>CM036257.1:15701519-25701519 GCA_020698575.1 Bostrychus sinensis | reverse complement strand
AATGTTTACACGACGATGTGTTCGAGAGTCTGCACATGCTTTTTTTATCTCCTCTTACTGGTCCCGTGTCTGACTTCTCGTCTGGCTTGATCTGATCTGTTCAACTTAATGCATGAGGGCTGTGGCATCCGTGAAAAATAGTGCTGATACGTGTTTCTGTTGGAGCGCCATGCACGGACACACACTGCAACATTAGTGACTATGGTTATCTCTAACACAACTTCTCTATCAATGTTGTTTTTAATACTGCTTTAGTAATTATATTGAAAAAAAATATATAATGTTTGCTTCTCTTGGATATTCCCCATCTTAAATTTTCAAATTGCAACCTTAGTCTCCACTTTTTAATAATGTTAATTAATAAATATATGCAGCAAACCTTTGTTCAAGTCATTGTCTGCTTTCTTAACTTTGGAAGAAGACCATAAACATAAAAAGTAAGGTCCACATATGGCTGCAAGTTAAATGAAATGAATAGGTAAATGAAGAGTGGTGTGCCCATATCCATTTATTTTAATGCACCCAGACAATTCAATTAATGTGGATGGTATATTTAAAACAGACGATAGAGTGGAAAGTGTTTGATTGTGGATGCTCTCATGTGGTATTCAAGACGCACTGGATGGATAGGACTAATCAGAACTCGCCAATGGCAGGCTCTAGAAGAAAAAAATAAAATAAAATCTGACATGAGAGGTTTTACGGCTGATGGTGCTTTCCAGTTGTCCTCGAAAGTCAGAATTTCCACGTTGTAAGTTGAAAATGTCAATTGTAATAACCCCCGAGGTCGGAAGTCCCCCTCAGAAAGTCAGAGCAACCCTTGTTACCCCAAACATTTCAGGATGGCTGCTGCTTGCATTGACAGCAATTAAACACTTTTTTGTCCCGATTTTTACAGTACTTTCTGTCTTGCTTTTCTACTCTGAGACATGTTTCCGAAAGCGCAATAACAAGGGATTTCTTCCGGGTGTTTTCAGACTTAATAATGAGGTATTGTTAAGTGGAAATAGTTCTGATTTCCAACCTCCAAGAACAACAAGAATGCAGCATTAATTTCTACTTTCTTTAGTGGTGTTAGTGACCAAACTGTAAACAATGCAAACAATTTATCCATCTCCCTCCTCTCTCCGCAGCATGTGACCAGCTGTCCCTCGGCGTGGCGGCCATCTTTGGGCCGTCCCACAGCTCGTCGGCCAACGCGGTGCAGTCCATCTGTAACGCCCTGGGAGTGCCCCACATCCAGACCAGGTGGAAGCACCAGATCTCGGACAACCGGGACTCGTACTACGTCAGCCTGTTCCCGGACTTCTCCTCCCTGAGCCGGGCCATTCTGGACCTGGTGCACTTCTTCAGATGGAGGACGGTCACGGTGGTGTACGACGACAGCACAGGTACAGGTACAGTCTGATTTTATTACTCTTAAAGCAAAATGTCAATAGCTTTTATGTTGCTTTTGTTTTATGTACCTCTAAACTGCATACTGTTCAGAATTCAGGGGGCAGTACTAGCAGACAAAATAAACTTCCTTGGGATCTACACAATTTTAATACATATAATAAATTGGAGTGTGTGGCGTTCTCAGTCATCCAGGTTGTCACAGTTAAAACGAGGTTAAAAATATAAGTCATCTGGACATGGTTTGCGGAGTAAAAGATGCTTCTTCTCTCATCTAAAAGACTTGGCGTGAGTCCAAATCATTTCCAGTTGAGTCCAAGTGAACTGAAGGGCATCATTTCATAACAGAACAAGAGTTTTTGCTCAGACGGAAATATTGTGCAGCACTGTCTCTGCTGTGAGCGTAAAAAGCGATCTAGACAAGTACGATTGCAAGTGTCCGAGTTCACAAGTTTGAGTTCTTGAGGCCTGAGCTATGAAGGTAAATACGTAATTAGCTAAGTAGCTATATAATGTTAGCAGGATAATGTATTGCTAATGTCACATTTATGAAGATGTTTAGCCTTATGCTGTTCTCATTATTACCATATAATATGTAGTTATGCAGCTAAAACGATAGACAACATAAGAAGTAATTAAAAACAACACCTCTTACCACCGTATCAGAGTTGTCTTAGATCTTGTTTACTTTGTCGTTTTCTGTCAGAGCCAAGTGTTCCCGAGGTGCGTACCTATGTTCCCCGGTAGCTATGTTCCCCTGTCCATAGAAACCAGGGAAATAAGTTCTGCAGAATGTACTTGCACATTCTGGTAAGTCCTGATGTTCCCTAACCCTAGCCCTAACCATAGCCTTTAATTATCTTAACCTTAATGTTCCCCGGGGAACATAGGTACCAGGGAACATAGGGAACTTGTTTCTGATTGCTAGGCAGCCCCACCCCTTGTTCTTTACAAAGTACAAATGGAGAGTTGAGACAGACACATCACAGAAAATCTCTCAAAACCCAAAAGCGCGGAATGTGTAGATTTGTAACTGTAAAGGGTTGACTTGAGAAGTTGTAATCACAAAGTTGTATTTGTCAAAAATATATTTTTATTTACAGGCAAAAACAATATTTTTTTCAACTTTGCATTTGTTAGTTTGAAGTTTTCCAATCATGCTCTGCGAGTGCTCAAAACCTTTTACAAGATCAAATGTTTTGAGACATATTTACCTTCATGCTGAAGGCCATAATTTGGTCAATCATTTCCTGTATGCCGATGATTTGGCCTTACTCTCCCCTAGCAGTGCTGGTTTTCAGCAGCTGCTGAATGTGGGTTCTGATTATGGACTGAAGTTTGATGTGGAATATAATGCAAAAAAGAGTGTTGTACTAATTTGTCGGACCAAAGGGGACAAAGAACTTTGTTTCCCAGACTTCTGTTTGTCTGGACAAAAGTTAGGTGTCTGTAGAAAAACTAAATATTTGGGTCACTTCATCACAGATCAACTCTGTAATGATGATGATATATATCGGCAGTGTCGTATGCTGTATGCCCAAGCCAATATTCTGGCTAGGAAATTTCACAGGTGTTCAGACAATGTAAAAATCCACCTCTTCAGAACTTATTGTACACCTCTGTACACTGCCCCACTGTGGTGTAAATATAAGAGAGCTAGTATACAGAAGCTTAAAGTTGCCTACAATGATGCCTTAAGGTTTCTGCTCAAGAAGCCTAGGTCCAGTAGTGCCAGCCTGCTGTTTTGTAACGCTCATGTCAGTACTTTTCAGGCACTAATGAGAAATCTGATGTACAGATTTATCTGTCGCCTGAATAACTCTGAGAACAGCCTTGACCTGATGCTGGTGAATCCTAGTTTTAGTGCCGTGCGTTACCAGTCTTCGCTGTGGAAACACTGGTATAAGTGTCTTTTATAATTTTTTTTTTTTTTTTTTTTTTTTTTATTGTATGTGCTGTCTGTTGGGTATGTTTCTGTAATGATTCCTATATGGACCTTGAGTCTGACAATAAATAAAATAATAATAAAAAATAATAATACTAAGCTCGAATCATGTCACTAGTCTCAAAAATTTGCCTGATGACACAAGTCTGACACGATACACAAATATTTAGTTGTTCACCACTGATTTTGACGTGCAAAAATGTCTCACGTTTAACACCATGACATTATTGTAGCCCTGAAACTAAAATACTGGAACTGATACTTATTTAAGGCTCATACGGCGTCAGTATCGATGTAACTGATGCTGTTGCAGAGGTTGCTTCACTGAGCCATACCGTTCCCCTTGGGTCAAAATGCAGCTGAAATCGTTAAAATGTTAAAACGACCATAAAACCAGAGTGGTACTCGGTGAACGGTGTAAAAATAAAAAAAAAAAAAGCCGCGTTGGTGTGAACCCAGAGTTCAGTGAGTGCGTTGTAACCTGTCAAGTTAATTCACAAATCAATAGCTTTACTGTTCAGGCCTCAGGTGCTGCTGCCTGTGTCGCTCTTCCAAAAGAGTGAGCAGCCAGCAATGGAGGGGAAAAAAAAAAACTACATTACCCAGAATGACCCACTGTCTGCTTGGATTAGTGCAATGCAGGATGGTAGTATGTGGGAGATGACAACAGACATTAATATTACACAGACACTCACTGTTGGAGGGTAGGCTTCAAATATTTTGTGGAGAGTTTTGTTCGGTGACTTTGTGGAGAGGCTGCTTTAAAAAAAACAAAAAAATAGGAGACAGGCTTCAGTTTGAGTGTTGTTTTTGTGAAGTGAAAAATAATTGCCTAGTATAAAAGGCAATTTGCAGTTTATGAGCTGTTTTGCGGGGCTTGTTTGACAATTTAATGGAGCCATCACATCTTTTATTTAAAAACAACAATTTTCACACAACACATATTTTACTATTCACAAGATGAGGGATTTCACAGCAACCAAACAACACAGAACATTTAATAATATAATATTATTATTATTATTATTATTAAAATATGTTGAAAATGGAATACTTTTTTTATGTTTTATGGTAGTTTTCAGAGAATTTAAACCTTTTTTGTGTCAGTAAACAATATGACGTTTGAAAGAGTGTTGCCATAAACTAAACAGACCATATTTTATTTTCTATGGAGGAAGCAGCATTAAATATAGTAAATTATAAATAATCAGAGAAGGTTTTGGCAACCATCAGCTATGTTTGTGTAGTGTCAGAGCCTGGTTAGAAGACATCAGTGAGCCATTTTAATAAAGGTCCTATATTGTGCTTTTTTCAGGTTTTTTGAAATAGTTTTGGACACCTTTGCGTTAGTATTTCATGTTTTATAAATTAAAATAATGTATATGTAATGCATATGTCTTCTTTTGGGGAGCTGTTACTTTGACTTTGCAGAAAACGTTTGGATTAGGCAACGGTGGGGCCTGGACAGAGCATAAACTGGCTATTCAGTACGGCTATTAGCAACATGACGCTAACAAATAGATAAATGCTGTGTTGTAGTGACAGCAATTTAAACATGCGCATGGTAAAAGTAAAATATTAAAGTAATTTAGAAAATTGCTAAAAACAAATGGAGGACTACAGATTGGGCAGGACAAAAGTAACTCAAAAGTAATGCAAAGTATTACTCTGCCTCAGTCACAGAGTAAGCAACCGCCAGAACAGAGTAAAGGTATAGTGTGTTTTAAATCTAATATTTACAATATTTTTGTCTAACTACACTTTTGCTTCAAAGACTTTTTTTTTTTAGGGCTGCACAATATATCGCAAAATTATCGTTATCGCAATATCAGCAAACGCAATATCCGTATCGCAAGAATCTAAATATATCACAATAACGCTGTGGTCTTCCATCTGACAGAGATTTACACTGAAGAATCATTTTCCACCAGAGCCTTAAAAGAACATGTGTTGTGACTAAATAAAAATGTTTAAAAAGTCCAGTTTTAGTGGTAATTTAATTAATTTTGTCACAGCTTAGCCTTGTTTAATTCCTGGTTTAGTCTGTGTTAAGTTTTGATTTTGTCGCTGTTTTGACTTGTAAATACAGGAACTTACATTTTTGTGAAGTGTAGTGAATTTAACTTACTATGTTCGAAAAGTAGGTTCTATTTTCAAATATCGCAATAATATCGTTATTGCAATTTTCAACATAGTTATCGAATATCGCATGTTTTCTCCATACCGTGCAGCCCTACTTTTTTCTCCTTGATTTTATTGCAGTATTACTATCATTTACAGTTTGTTTGGGCCCAACAAAAAATGTTCCCAGGGGCCACTAAAAAGACACGTTTCCAGCTTTACAGAAAGAGACAGGATTAAGGCGCAAACATTATAACATGGTTAAAAGCTCAAAAAAGTCTATTTAGCATAACGGGGACAATATAATTTGCATATAAGCTAAAGGCTAATATATATTTCTGAATTTCATGTTATGTTGGGCAAGAAGTTAGAAGTAGTCTATGCTCAGATTTAATCCATCCAACACAAATCAAACTTTAATAAATTAACTTTAGTGAATGAGTGGAACGAAGGTTTTCAGGAATATCTCAACAGCAACTGGACATGTTTCTAAAAGCATCTTCCTTCATGTTTTTAGTTTGCTCCCTGGTAGAAATAAATGGGAAAAGATGCTATTCTTGTCTCCAAACAGCAGGCACACTTTGTTTGATTACGCCAATTGCGTAAAGGTCTACAGCCTCGCCATTCAAAAGCTGAGGACTTTGAACACTAAAAACTCAAAATCCTTTATTTCAAGCTGCAGAATATTGAAATAACAGCTGGTTTTCAACAGAACACTACAGGAGGGATTGGGCCAGAGTGACCCATGGTTTTCAGAGGCTTTTCTATTTTGTCCAAAGAGGGACAAAGTTTCAAAATAAGTGTGTTGGACCACTTTTGGTGAGCACTCAGGTAGAGTGGTCCAGGTTCTAAAAAGTGGAACTAAACATCGCAGTCTTGGGTTAAATTGTAGAGAAAATGTTGCCGTTTTACTCTTCTCACTTTAATTTTGAAGAGAAAAAAAATATATAACACATCACATTTCAATTAGATATTTATGATTTTAGATAGATTGTCTTAAGACTTCTCAGCTCTCAAAAATTAAATGTCAAATTTGTCGCACATGCTGTAGTCGTAAGTAGGGATGTAACAATATCCAAATCACGATATTAATCTCACGATATGATATTTATTGTGATATTGTGGGGACTAAGGTTAGGAGACCTTGGTTGACTTAAGCTCTATTTGCACGGGATAAGCATTACCCCCGGACTTCTGTAATTTGTGAATTACCCCCTGACGTCACTGTTTTAAGTCGGGCATTCGCACGGGATAAACGATGTCTATAATTTACTCGATTTTACGGAGTTTATTCCGGATATGACGTATTGGCAATCATACAGAATTATAATAAAAATTCCCGATTTCGTTTATTTTTCCAGCTCTACTTAGCGTGTGTGTCCTGAGTCGGACACTTTTGGCTAAAATTCTATTAGTTTTTATCTGCAACAAGTCATAAAATGGCTCATTTCATAGCTTTATTAATGCAAATTGTATAAAATAAAAGTACATTTTCTTACGTTTATAACGATATATTGGTTGGATAGTTTCTTTTACAAATATTTTATTGTGGCCGTATGAAAGAGCGCTGTCGTCCGAGGTTTAAGCTGAGCAGTGCTATGGCCCTGAGTTGGACACATGAAAGTTCTAATATCAGACACACTCAACTTTCTGGCGTTTTCGGACTTATTTGTTGGATTTTTTTCTTGTGATTGGCTCTAAATTAAGGCAGGGTTATTTACATTCACAATCTCTTCACATCCGGTACCTCGTTTTTGTCTTTCAAAATAAGATTGTGGGCTAAGCTAACGTTAATCAGAAAATCACAAGACGGACAAAGTTAGCTACAAAAACACTAAGATCACTGAAAGAACGTCGCCCGAGTGTGACCTGAGCGTTCCCTGCGCATTTCCCTATCAAAATTACTTTCATATCATGATTATTTTATAAACACTTAGCATAAATACACAAAAATTACCACAGAGGAAGAGCAATATGCAGAGATTTTGTTTATCTACCATTAGCCAGGTAACATCTTTACAAACGTCTGTTAGAAGACTGAAAAATACCAAAAGGTGAGTGTGTCTGACTCAGGACACACATACACTAATCTTAAGCTTCTATCTTTTACGTTGCTTTACAGTACTGACAAAAACAATCTTTACCTCTTGTTACGACGCATGTCATCCTTTATCTGTCGTGATTTCTCTCTTTTTCTTCTTAAACAGCAGGCGCCCCTCTCTCTTGATCCATTCACTGCGAAACATCTCTCTGGATCTAACTTTAGTACAAAAAAGCATCCAAACTTTCCAAAAGACCCTCCATGCAGGGTTGCCAGATCTGACTGACAATTTCCAGCTCAAATATAACGTAAAACCCGCCCAACGCCATAAAAACCTGCCCAAATCACAACCATTCTACAATCTTAATGTTAAAACTGTAATACATAGGAAAAAACATATTTTGAGCACACAAAACTTCACTGCCAATGGAAAAAGTAATAACACAATGAGTGTAATCCGAAAAACCAATAGCTCTCTCACATGCTTGCACTCCTCTGGGACAGGGGCGATCCACATTTTTAGCTCTGGGTCAGTCTAATGACACTAATATTACTACTTCTTTTTTACAAATCAATTTTATTCAATAACCAGCAAATATATACAATTATTGATCAGAAAAAAATAAAAATAAAATAAAGTAAGTTTATTTTACATTTTCAAAATCCCGCCCCATAAGTCTAAAAATAGCCCAAATATTATACACCCACCCAATGCTTTTTTTTTACCCCGAGAGAGAACAAAACCGCCCAATCTGGCAACACTGCCTCCATGTTGCTCCAAAAACTTAGTTTAATGTCACCATGATGACAGGAGGTGTGCTTCCGGGTCACGTCTTCACCATAGTTTGTCTACTCTTTTATTGTTTTTGTTTTTACTTTTTAATTGGAGAAAAAAGTAATTGTTTCATAGTAGGCCCTATAGAGACATATTATTAATATAGTTTAGATACAGACATAAAATGGAGCGATAAAAGACATTTTGGATTGCTTTTACGATTGTCAGGAAACAATTTGCTGACAAAAACCTGAATCACAGACCAGTATTTTTAGAAGACCTCTGTTTTTGCCAAAATATGGTAGGTAATTTTCAGGGGAATTTTTGCGGACACCTCAGATTCGCACGAGATAAAAATCACAGACGACATCGGCAATTATTACAAATTACTGGAGGTCCCTGGGTAATACTAATCCTGTGCGAATAGGGCTTTCTACTAATTAATTCAAATCAAACAAAAAAAGAAATTTAGCTTATTCATGGATTAGTCTAAAAAAATTATTCCTCCAGATCATTTTTAACCTTAATATATAAAGCCTTATCCATAACAATGTGTGCCATATAAAACATATCCCAGTTTGGTAAGACAGGACTCATATTTGACTTTGTTTTATCAGAAGTATGAATATTTTATCTGCCTTGTGCTCAGGACGCTCTCGTAAATGAGATCACAACCTCAATGACACTTCCTGACAAAATACAATAAAATAAAACATAATAAATATAGTTTCCCATCAACTATATTATAGGGATGTAGTCGACAAAAGCAAAGCTCAGCGCAGCATTTAATCAAACAAAGGCATGCGGGGGTTTTAACAGCGTGTTATACAAAAGTTGGCATTAAAATATCTATGTTTTAGCTAAAAATAACTGGAAAAATCTTCTTGGAAATGAAAAAAAAAAAGTTATCATGTTTAAATTAGGCCGGCTCTATTGTTAGACCAATAAAATGTCACAGTGTTGATTATTCTTCATTTATTAATACTCAGTTTACTGTAGCTACAAATGTTCCTACCAATTTTTCTTTAAAGTCAAATACAATATAAAAAATAAAATAGAAAAATAATAATAATTTGCCTGCCATTAAAATAAAAATATTAAATAAAAATATAAATATCTATAATATAAACTACTATTACATTGACTTATTTTTTTCTAAATATTTTATGTTCATAATAAATAAAAACAATTAAATACAAAGTGCTATTAAATGAATAATAGCAAAAATAATTTCAATAAGCTATTGAAATATTATTTAATTATATATTATTTAATATTATTTAATAGCTTATTGAAATAAGCTATTAAACCCGAAAATATATAACAAAATATATGTACAAATATAGGTAATATTTAAATAATATTCTTTAGCAGTCAATAAGACACTTGAGCTTGAAATATTTATAGTTATGAAATAATTCCAAGTACCCCTTACAAAGTGCTTGCGTACCCCTGGGGGTCCGCGTACCCCTGGTTGGGAAACATTGTAATAGTAATGTTATTATGTGATACCAATCCAGCCGCAGGGGGTCACAAGCCAGTTTACTCTTTGTGCTGCTCCCAAGCCTTGTTAAATGGAGAAGGTAAAGGTATCCGACTTGAAACCTACAACAAATCAATTTGTGACTCACAGCCCACAAGAAGGAAGATGATTTTCTGTGACAAAACTGAAAGGAACGGAAAAAAAATCTGAAGTTTTGCTTATTTTCACTCCCTCTGCTTCATTGATTTCATGTCCAGCAGCCCGCCTCCTCTGTCCCGTCTGTGACCGAGTGTTAACCTCACCTCATACCTCATCGACCCGTCCCCTTCCTCTCCCCACACGTCTCTGACTCGTTGACCTTTGACCTCCCTGCCGTGTGACTTCCCGCTCCGGAGGGGACGACTTCTGTCTTCGCACTGGCGTTTTCCTGACAACCCCTGCCCCGTGAGCTGCCAAAACATGACGCATGTCCTCGCGCCGCTGTCAGGCCTGGACACACCTGATGCTCTGGCGAAAAATAAAAAATAGTGTGACAGTATCAGCGTAGTCAAGTACATAAATCTGGAAACGGATTATGTTGTATTCATGTGCTTTTATCTTGGAAACATAGCAGTTTAGCTTTTTTATTAGCTATGCTGTTAATAACAAACAAAAATAGCATTAGTATTCTCTCCTTGTTAAAACATAACCATAAACATAACCATAAAATTCACAAACAGACAGCTTTAGGTAATAAAAGTTACTGATATGGGCTGAACACAAAAACATAAAATAATAACTGCGTGTCTAATGAAGCCAGGTCACCTTTAAAAGAGCAACATCTAACAGTAACACCTTATTACACTGCAAAAAATCAATATCTACATGAAATGAAATTACTTGAATTCAGATTATTTATCTTGATTTGAGCAAAAAAGAACTAGGTTAGATTTATTTAGTTATTAGGTAACTTATTACTAGATTATTTGCCTTGTTTCAAAGTATTTTTCCTTGTTTCAAGCTATTTTTACTTATTTCAGGCTAAATATTCTGTCCATGGGGTAAGATTTTTTTTACTTATTTCAAAATTATCTTACCCCATGGACAGAAAATCTTGCGTGAAATAAGTAAAAATAGCTTGAAACAGGGAAAATATACTATGAAGCAAGGCAAATCATCTAGTACCATATTTTCTGGACTATGAGTCGCTCTGGAGTATAAGTTACACAAGCCAAAAAATGCAAAATGAAGAAGAAAAATCTGTATATAAGTCGCACTGGACTATAAGTTTTTGGGGGAAATTTATTTTACAAAATCTGACACCAAGAACAGACATTTCATCTTGAAAGGCAAGTTATAGTAATAATAGAATAGAGAACAACAGCTGAATAGGTGTGCGGTTTGCTAACGTAACACATTGATGGTTATTCAGCTACATGAAGCCTAAACAACGAACTGAATAGGTGTCTCGTATGTTAACGTAATATATTAACAGTTATTCACATAACTATAGCATAAAGAACATAATATAACAAGTTCACCAAACTCACCATCTCACTCCTAATCACTAAATCCTTTAAATTCTTCATCCTCGGTGTCGCTTCTGAACAACTCCGCCAACTCCGGAGGTAGACGAAGCGCCGCTTCCTCCTCTGCGTGGCTGTCGTCAGACTCAGCATCAGTTCCATTTCCAATTATTCCGCTCTTTCTCAGTTGTCTTTATAGCCTAAGTTGTTAGTGGTAATGTTTACATTTTAAATTGTCAGTGGTACAGGTGCAGCAGATGCTGGTACACAAGCCTAGAGCGCCCTCTAACCAACACCTGAAATATTTTAATATATAAGTCACACCTGAGTATACGTCACACCCCTAGCCAGACTATGAAAAAAGTGCGAGTTATAGTCCGGAAATTACGGTAATAAGTTGACTAATAAATAAATAAATCTAATCTAGTGAAAATTGCTCAAATCAAGATTAATAATCTGAATTCAAGTGATTTAATCTAATGTAAATATTGAAAATTTGCAGTGTAGGCTATAAACAAGTGATTCTCAACTGGTGGGTCAAGGCTCAGAAGTGGCTTGTTGACAGGATGAGTACAGTTTTAATGTGCAGCCTATTTGAATCATGAATATTGTTTTAATTACATGGAATAGTTCAATCAATTTGAAGATATGTGCCATAAGGCTGTAAAAATATACTGTAGTTGTCTGTGCGTTACCTGGACCCTGAAAATGTTCAGATAAATGGTTGCTTATTATTTTGTTCCTGGGATAAAGGAGCGTAAATGGCTAATTAGCATGACTATTAGCAACATGGCACTAACAGATAGATAAATGAGCTGACTGCTTTATAGTGACACAAATTTAAGCGCTGAAATGATCAAAACATGCGTGAATGAAACAAAATACTACTTCATGTTTTTGAGGTGGAAACAAGATTACAGCCTGGTTAAAAGCTCAAACAAGTCAATTTAGCAGAATGTGTGATGATGTACCAACGAGGCCTGCACGATATTTGCGATAACGATACTATCACGATATTTGAAAATAGAGCCTACTTTTCGAACATAGTACAAAAATGTAAATTCCTGTATTTACAAATCAAAACAACGACAAAATCAAAACTTAACACAGACTAAAACAGGAATAAAACAAGGCTAAGCTGTGACTAAATTAATTAAATTATCACTAAAACTGGACTTTTTAAACATTTTTATTTAGTCATAACACATGTTCTTTTAAGGCTCTGGTGGAAAATGATTCTTCAGTGTAAATCTCTGTCAGATGGAAGACCACAGCGTTATTACGGACGTTTGCTGATATTGCGATAATGATAATTTTGCGATATATTGTGCAGCCCTAATGTAATACAAATCCTTTGTGCTGGTCCCAAGCCTTGATAAACAGCAGCTGGTTGTCAGTACACTCCTAGATTATCAGACACATGCAACAGAGATGAAACTATAGCTTTAACACCTAATTTTGAGCTACTTTAATTCAATGTACATGCAAATACATCAAGTTGGAGCTGGAAAAAATAAAATAATGTGACAGTTCATCGTCTCCTTCTACAGCTCCAGCCCCGGGTCAGAGTGGAGCTGCTGATTGGAGACTTTCTGACGTTTGGCAGGGAAAACTATCGAAGGGGATCAGAAATTCACACTGCCATTAGAAAATTCTGAACGCATTAACACGAGCTTACACACATCTGCAGTGACAGCAACTACTCACATTTTAGTGGAACGTGAAGAGACTACGGGCCATTTAACACTAAACACTGTCCCGAAAGCAGCTCATATCCATCCAATTGTTCTAATAATGTGATATTTTTTGTTTGTGATATAAAGTGAACCCCAAGGAAGAGTAGCGGATGTACACTGCAGATGCTAATGGGGATTTCAATAAACAAACAATCATGTAGAGGAAAAAAAATCTGATTTATACTTATATTATCAAAGGAGTTCAATTCCCAGACAAACAGAAATTTAGGCCTGGCATGCGGGAGTGCTACTCAGATGTAATAAGTTTGTTAGTGTAGGGAATAGCATCAACACTGGTAAAAAAAAATCAGGAAAATGAGGTAGGATTTATTAAAAAGCTGTGCACCATTTTAACTAAGCCATGCTGTAATAAAGGCTTTTTAATAATTCCTGCCTTTTTGAGTGCCTCAGTTTCCTGATTTTTTTTCTTTACCAAACTGAAATTTAGGTTAGTTAAACAGACAATGTTTAGTTACTTATTTACTGGAAAAATAGGACAATGTGTAAAATATTAAAAGAGAAATGCAAAGATCTGCAAATCTCATGACATGGTATTTATTCACAATGGAACATAAACATTATTTCCCATTCTATGAAAAATAAGACATTCTGAAATTGATGGGAGCAACACATCTCAAAAAGGGTTAGGATAAAGGCAACAAAGGGCTGGAAAAGTAAGTTGGTAATAATAAAAATAAAACAGCTGGAGGAGCATTTGTTCATTTTACACAGTGCCCCCTTATTTCTGGAACATGTTTTTTAATAATAATAATAATAATAATAATAATAATAATAATAATAATAATAATAATTCCAGGCCTCTCAAGCTTCCCAAGTGCTTTACAGAAGTCCATTACTCATCCTCTCCTTAATCTTCCTCAGGTTGTAGTTGCTTTTCACAAGATTTGGCCAATTTTTAGAAACTTTTCCAGTGAAAATACTAACAAAAATAGTTTAAAAAGGTAAAACTACACATTTCAGTAAACTGCAGCGTACTCATTATCAGTCTGTCTGTTTTAAAATAGATCATCCAGACATCATCAAGAGTGAGAGTCATTGTTTAATTGTTACCATAAAATGCTGGGTACTGGTCAAGTTATAACTTTTTTTGCAATGCTCTTAATTGATTTTAGCAGCTTTTATTGTTTTAACAGGAACTAGTACACTGCAAAAAATTAATACTGGCATTAGTTAAAATGACTTGAATTCAGATTATTAACCTTGATTTGTATATTTTTTACTAGATTAGATTTATTTACTTCCTAGGCTGGATTATTTGCCTTGTTTCAAATTATTTCTGTCTTAATTTTAAGCCATTTTTACTTATTTCAAGCAAAATATCTGCCAATGGGGTAAGAAAATTCCACCCCATTGGCAGATAATTTTGCTTGAAATAAGTAAAAATGGCTTAAAATTACGACAGAAATAATTTGAAACAAGTCAAATCATCTAGACATATTAGTAAATAAATCTAATTTAATGAAACATTACTCAAATTAAGGTTAATAATCTGAATTCAAGTCATTTTAACTAATGCTAGATATTGATTTTTTGCAGTGTGGAATCCACCTTTTCCATTTACGCCATTGGCAAATACTTTTGCTTGAAACAAGACAGAAATAACTTGAAACAAGGCAAATATGTAGCCATATAAGTAAATAAATCTAATCTAGTAAAAAATGACTCAAATCAAGGTTAATAATCTGAATTCATTTTAACTAATACTAGATATTGCTTTTTTGCAGTGTAAGGTTAAATATAGTATTTATTTATTGTTTTATAATCTTTTGCAGCACTGTGGTCTTTGTTTGTAAAATGTGCTGTAGCAATAAAGTGCTAAGTGGGGATTGGATTTCCCATGACGCCGTGATCAAGAAGGCTTAGTGTTGCCTGTTTGTTTGTCTGAGTGCACTCTTTGGATCCAGATTGTGTTTTTTCCTTTGGTTATTTAGTGCCGCTGTGAAGTTTGGTATGTACTGTATAATCTTTATTTACCAACACCGATACCAGAACATACACACAACACAATGCATAGGTGCACACACATGCAAATACTAAGCAACTGCTCATTTATACTCAATTTTAAGTTATATTTTAACATATTTGTTTACATTATTATACATTATAGCCAGGAAATCCTTTACTGTATACAGTGGTTTCATACATCCCAGACCACTGTCTTTTTGAGCACTAGTTACTTTTGTTTTTGGTAAATCTGCGCCTTTGCTTACGTAAATTACCCATGAAGCATTTCTCTCTTTATCAGAAAGTCTATAAATAATATATATATAGTTTATATTAAAGACCTGGATTAAAAAATGTACAACTGATTAAGTCTTATTTTTCTTATATTTTAGTGTTTATTCATTGATTGCCCATGAGTTATCGGCCTGAGGAGCTTTTATTGTGAAGGGTTCAAGCGGAAATTAAACTCTTAACTTCTTAACTGTCACAGAGACAAAAAATATGATGACTTCAACACAGATTTAGGAGCTCAAAAGAGTCAAATGTCAAATGAAAAGAAGTCAAATGTAGTCAACACTTTGTTCTGAGTTGTGCCCAAGTTACCGGATCCATGTAGACAGTTTCCAGATCGCACTCTGTCAAAATAAGAGCGTTTGCGAATCATGTTCTAGCAGGATCTGGCTCAAATTAAGCGCTGCGGATTAAGATTTTTGCGAGGTTGTGAGTTGGGATTTTTATGGGCAGGTTTTATGTTCTGTTTGTGCTGGAAACAATCCGATCTGGCAACCCTGCCTAGCACCACATTACACATATTTTAGTTTTAATGTAGTTTGGCTAAAACATTACGTTTTTATTGTGCTGTTTACTGTTTGTTTACCAATTGTCAAGCTCCTCAGACAAATACGTCCCTTTGTTCAACTCTTCCTGAAGTGTGGAACAAAAGCAGAGCGGCTGAAAACGCGGCCCGTAGGGACTCGTACAAAGATTACTGCAGTAGCTCCGGGACGACTCAGCAGCATTACCAACTGTAAAGGTGCTTCTCACAACAAGGTCTGCATGTTCCCATTTCACACCAATCTCTGTGCAGGCCTGAGGGAGAGCTAACCCCAGGACCATTAAACCGCTCACACAGCACTTCATTTCAACATAAAAAATATGCTCGGCTATCTCAAAGTGGTTCCAGAGAAGAAGAAGAAAAAAAAATCCTATCTTTCTCCAGCTCCCATTGCGCTGCCATCCATTTTTATAGCCATGACAAGTAATCATCTTTCCCATCAATCCAGCCTCTTTCATCCCGGGACTCTGAAGTTCTTTACCGACAGAGAGACTCATTGTAATCTCATCACAGGAGTATCTCCTGGAGAGAGATTTCTACCTGAGAGAGAGTGAAAATAAAAGGGGAAGATTGTAGCTCAGTGTGTGACAGTGTGGTGTCTGATTCCCCCGAGGGCAACAAGGAGCCAAGGCAAACTTCATTTTAAACATATGGGAAGTTTATATGTGGGCAGAAAGGGTACAATCCCAAAAATGAGTTTAAATTTAAGTACAAGTGCTTCTCCTTAAGTCACTTCTTCTCCTCTTCTGTTGCAAATTTGCTCGGGGCTTATACGTCTTAATTTGTAGATGAGAGAAATGTTATTTTGATTTCTTCGTATGAAATAGCGGGATGTGTGAATATGAACAGAACACAATTTCAAAACAGTAAAATGTGGAACAAAATGCAATGTTTTGAAAATACATACAATTAAAAACATTTGACCGTTTCATTAACATTGCTCATTTTGCTGATAATGGCAGCACATCTCAAAAAAAGTAAGGAAAAGGCAATAAAGGATTGGAAATATAATGTAAATATAAATAAAAACAGTTCGGATCATTTTGAAAAGCAAAGCATGGTTCATCAATCTAGAAGCTGTTAAACAATTTCAGTAAAAATGTTTATTAAAGGTCCTATTTTATGCTTTTTTCAGGCTTTTTTGAAATAATTCGGGACGCCTTTACATTAGTATTTCCAAATTAGTTCTTAAAATAATCTATATGTATGGAAAATGTCTTCTTTTTCTTCTTTTGGGGAGCTTTGACTTTGATTTTGCAGAGAACAGTTAGATAAGGTGTCTGTCGCCCCCTGCTGGCAACAGTGGGGACTGGACAGAGCATAAAATGGCTATTTAGCGCAGCAAGCTCTTGCAAAAGATACGGCATTAGCACACAGGATTACTGAAAACAAGCATGAATGAAATAAAACACTACTCCAGGTATGTTTTGAGGTGGAAACAACATTACATTATGGTTAAAAGCTCAAATTAGCTCGATATAGCGCAACAGGGAACCTTTAATGTAATATTACAAAGACTGAATATCTCATTGTTTTTGCCAAAAGATTCAGACAATCTGGAAATACCTCAGGTCGGTTTTGGGTGCTTGTGATCTTGGGACGTCAAGTGGAAAGAAATACTTTGAGCTGTATCATTAAGTTAGTTCACTCTTCTCTGTACATTTATAATTTTGGTTAATTCGAGCAAAGAACCAGTTTCTATTTTGCCTCTGTTCATTTTTAAGATGGAGCTGTTTGCTTTTTGTTATCAACTTTTTCGAGATGCGTTCAAAATGAGTGCATCATTTTTCATGAAATGTTAAAATATCTTAGATCCTAACTTTTCAGAATTGTAATTTAACTCAACTCCTACCCAGTATCACCAGTAGCTGCCACTTGTTTCAACCTCCTTTAAAAAAAAAAAAAAAAAAGTAATCAAGGCTATCACTCCTGACCCAAACTGGTTTTTTAGAGTACCACCACAGCAGCACCAATTTCATCTCAGTGTCCCGAACACTGAATCACTTCTCTGGTGTGAGATCTGAGTGGGCGGCTGCAAAGGCCAGTTCTATTCTATCCTCTCTGCTGCTGTGTTAACTTTGGTTTTGGTGTTAAATTCTCCTGATAGGTCTTTAGCGAGCGTTGTGTTAGCTTGCCAAGCACGAGTAGGAGGATCAATAGGAAGCCATGTACTGTATACGAAAAAAATTACTCACTTCAGTTCCAAAACACACACACAAACACACACAGATCTTTTAAAATGGCTGAAGATCAAACGCTTTCATGTAAAATTCCCTTTTGTGGTAAATAATATCATACGTGTCTTTTCTTTTCTTCTTTTTGCCGGCAGGTCTCATTCGCCTACAGGAGCTCATCAAGGCGCCGTCCCGGTACAACATCCGTTTGAAGATCCGACAGCTGCCCACGGAGACCAAGGACGCCAAGCCACTTCTGAAGGAGATGAAGAAGGCCAAGGAGTTCCACGTGATCTTCGACTGCGGGCACGAGATGGCGGCGTGGATCCTCAAACAGGTACAGCCCGAGATCAGCGAGACAAAGATCAAAGGAATTAAAGAAAGTACTCCAGTAACAGTGCTGGTACTTTAAAATAATATGGCTCAAGTAGAAGTAAAAGTACTCCGCAAAATGATTCGTGGAGTAAAAGTAACTTATATAATACTGGACACGAATATCTCTAGTACTACAATGACTCCTACTACTACAAATATTGCTACTACTACTGCTGCTCCAACTTTATGACTACTGCTTCCGCTTCTACTAGTATTACTGCTGCTGCTACTACTTCTACAACTACTACATACCCATACCGGGAATCAAACCCAAGACCTGCTGGTTGCGAGGCAAGTGTACAAATTAAGATGTACTACTACTATAACTACTACGACAAACTGCGATTACTACTGCTATTACTATTGTTACTATTACTACTACTACTTCTACTACTGCTACTACTTCATTCCCAAACCAGGAATCAAACCCAAGACTTTATGGTTGTGTGGCCAATGTATCCATTAAGATGCTACCACTGTGATGATTACCTCTACTACTACTGCTACTCATAGTACTACTGCTACTCATACTGCTACTGCTACTACTACTTGTACTACTACTACTACTACATACTCAAATTCAAACATGAACCCAAGAACTTCTGGTTGTGAGGCAAGTGTACTAATAAAGATCCTACTACTACTACTACGACTGCAGCTACTATTACTTCTACCCAGTAGTATTTCTGCCACTGCAGCTACTTCAGACCCAAACCAGGAATCAAACCCAAGACCTTCTGGTTGTGAGGCCAGTGTACCAATTATGATGCTACTACTATGATGATTATCACTACTATTGCTACTTATACTTCTACTACTACTACTACTTGTACTACTACCACTAATGTATATCCAAATTCAAACTTGAACCCAGGAGCTTCTGGGTGTGAGGTGAGTGTATTAATAAAGATGCTAGTGCTATAACTACTACAACCACTACTACTATTACTCCTACGAGCAGTACTACTGATACTACTACTACTTACCCAAACCAGGTATTGAACCCAAGACCTTGTGAGTTGTTGTGAAGCAGTTAATTGAGATGCTACTACTACTATGACTTGAAATGACTATTACCATGACAACAAGTGATACTACTTCATGGCCAAACCAGGAACTGAACCCAAGAACTTCTGGTTGGGAGACATGTGTACTAATACTACTACGACGACGACAACCACTCCAATAGAACTATTACTACTACTGCTTTGACTTTTACTACTACTAATGTTACTGCTAATACCACTAGTATGACTACTTGCACTTCTGCACCTAAACTGGGAATCAAACCCAAGACCTTTTGGTTGTCAATCTTGATTTAAGCAAAAATAACTAGGTTAGATTTATTTATTTATTAGGTAACTTATTAGTAGATTAGTTGCCTTGTTTCAAATTATTTTTCCCTGTTTCAAGCTGTTTTTACTTGCTCAACCCTGTTTTTACTTATTTCAAGCTAAATTTTCTGTCCATGGGGTAAGATAAAATAAGTACTTGAAATAAGTAAAAAAAATCTTACCCCATGAACAGAAAATTTTAGTTAAAAGTTAAAAGTAAAAAAAAAATAGCTTGAAACAAGGAAAAAATACTTTGAAACAAGGCAAATAATCTAGTAATAAGTTACCTAATAAATAAATAAATCTAATCTAGTGAAAATTGCTCAAATCAAGATAGATAATCTGAATTAAAGTAATTTTATCTAATGTAGAGATTGAAAATTTGCAGTGAAAGGACATTTTCTTTCAAGATATTACTTAATTACATTCTTTGCATGCACTTACATTCTTTACATATATCTACCTCCCACTGCTGTAAATACAATTAGATATACTTAATGCTAATAGAATTAAAGATTTATTCACTGCGGCTCCACACTGTGTTCACCTTATTGGAAACATAGACTCCGCTCACAGTTCATCCATTATACATGAGCACTAACATGTCCTCTTTTTATTACCCCAATGCAAATGATCCAAATACTTACTTTCTTTAATCTCCATAGCTGAATATTAGATCTTCGCCACTGACCCGTCATAATGGATGCAGCTCATTGCACAATAAAGGTTTTTTTTTTTTTTAATTAGAAAGTCTAATTCTGCTCACAGCCATCTTCAATTCACTTAACAGGAACATTATTTATGAGAACCGCGGGGCTCTTATTAAATACAGGTCTCCTTCTGCAAAAGCATTACACCGCCTGAATCCTGTGTGCTGTGGCCTATAGGAAAATGTGAAGAAGTGTAGAGGTTTTATATCATAATGTGTTTTAATATAGGGGACACATATAAGGCTTGAACTACAAAGACGTTTAGAGAGAAGACCAGTGTGGGCTAAATGGGAAAAGGGAATGTCAACAGCAATAAAAAGCTTTAAAAATGTATCGCAAGGATATTTTTTGTGTGTGAAGTGTGGTTAAGCACTCACGAGTGGCACAGAAGTCTCTAGTCTGTGTAGTTTTAGTGCTGGTCCCATGCCTGGATAAATGGAAAGGGTTACATCAGTAGGGATATCCTTCGCCAAACCTATGCCGGATTAATATACGAGGAGCGCAGATTATTTGTTGTGACGACACCAGAAAGGAAAAGCCAAAGATAAAGAATAAGGTTGCCAGGGTTGCCAGATCTCACTGACAGTTTCCAGAACCTAAAATGCACCCAACACAATAAAAAGCAGCCCAAAGCATAAACTACGCTAAATGTTACCATTAAATAACAACAAATTTTAAAACAAATTAACTGATGAGATGAGAGGACACAGCAGTTTATTGAAATGTGGATTTCTTCTTTGTTTGCCATAAAATGACAACTATTTTGTTTGTATTTGCTCCGGAATATTTTCCAAAAACCCACCAAGTGTTGTGAAAAGGAGCTCAAGTTTTATAAAACAGCCCAATGCTATTTTTTCCAGCCCAAGGTGTTCAAAAGAACCCCAACAGAAACCAGCTTAATCTGGCAACACTGAGAGTGACTTACTGGTGGCTTTGTCTGTTTTTCATGCATTACTGAAGTTAATTAGTAAGTAAGTAATTATTATTAATAGTAAATATTAATATTATTAATTATTGTAATGCAAGGTCATGCCCACACTTTTCAAAGCCCAGTCAGAGTAGTTACATTGTAAACTACACTGCACAGAACATAAAGGAAACTGTATACAATATAATAACAAGAGCTCAATTTTAAATAAAAATAAATAAAAGCATGATTCTTGAAGTATAAATTCACACAAAAATGTACTCAGCGGTGAAACTACAGCTGTGTACAACTGTGTTGTAATTTTAGTTAAAAGACAATAATCTAAATCTAAATTTTAGCTATTGAAGTTATGTTATTAGTTAAGTTGTTTAAATCAAAAACTTTATGTGTTTTGTAAATGCGGTGCTATTAAGACACATATAAACAGCACACTTTGGAGAAGCAAACAGGAGCAACACCACAGAGACTAAACCCAGTGTTGGGTGTAATACAGTGCAAATTAATGAGTTACAGTTACTGATAATATACAGTCAATACAGACAGTTTAATTTACCTCACACAGCGAAAATGTGGCGAAAAATAAATAGCACTAATACATTTCCAACTTTAATTTATTCTGTTCCCTCCTCTGCCATTTACACTTGTTTTACTTAGCTTTTTTTTTACTGATGTGATGAAGCATGACCGCTGCACAAAGGCAGGGACAGGTGACCTTAAAGGGGAGTGTTTCTTGTGTTGGGCTGCCCTGCTGAGGTGAATGCAGCTGAAACTCTGCTTGAACGTCTATATTAAGAGAGAAATAATAGGGCAAGGCAATATTGAGGCTATACTTCTGTTTAGAATTGGGTTCATTTATATCTCACTTGCTGTTTGGAAATAATCCAAAAGTAAAAAGAGGTGCTAGTAATATGTAACTAGTATTAGGGCTGCACAATATATCTCAAAAGTATCGTTATCGCAATATCAGCAAACGTAATATCGGTATCGCAAGAATCTAAATATATCGCAAGAGTGCTATGGTCTTCCATCTGACAGAGATTTATGCTGTCAGAATAAGCCTTAAAAGAAAATGTGTTGTGACTAAATAAAAATGTGTAAAAAGTCCAGTTTTAGCTAGCCACAGCTTAGCCTTGTTTTATTCCTGGTTTAGTCTGTGTTAAGTTTTGATTTTGTCGCTGTTTTGACTTGTAAATACAGGAACTTACATTTTTGTGAAATGTAGTGAATTTAACTTACTATGTTCAAAAAGTAGGCTCTATTTTCAAATTTTGCAATAATATCGTTATCGCAATTTTCAACATAGTTACTGAATATCGCATGTTTTCTCCTAGTTTTAAGTGAATTTACCAGAACTAAACTTAGTCTAAACTAGAACTAAAACTAACTAACTATGTCAGAATAGTAAGCAATGTTTTAAAATATCGCAATAACATCGTTATCGCAATATTCAACATATCATATCAACATTTTTTTATTCTTTTTTTGAGTAACCTATCTAACAATGACTAAACCATGTACTGCTGTAAATGGGGCCAGTGATTATTGTGTCTGTAGTTCCTAGTTAAAAAGTAGTAGTAGCAATAGTAGGAAATTATAGACACCTTGTTCTACTGATGGCCTAATTTACATCCGTACATATCCTAAAGCCTTGGTTATTGCTCCTGTCTGCTTCTCCAAACTCTGACTATATTTACACACAGGCTGTTTATCTCTGAAAATGTAAAATGTTAATCCAAACGTTAAGGTTATGAAGTAGCTTGAGGTCAAATTCATATTTTTAGAAAACCCTTTAACATTGCAGGAGGTTGGTCATTAAATGTTAAATGTCCATTGTCTTGCACATTATCTTGGCGCTATTAGCTTTAATTATTCTCATAAGGTAATTTATTAACCGAACAAATCTATCACCAGCAGCTCCACCTGTCATCTCTTATCCATAAAGCTGGTGTGTTTTTAATGGGATTCCCAGGAGGCACAGAGCTATCGCTGCGACCTCTGGGGTTAAATAAAAGTTAAATGAAGAGTTGATATGGAGCTAGTAATAAAGTCATTAATCTGTTGATCTATTACAGTGACGTCCTGCTGTTGTCTCTCTCTCTGTAGGCGCTGGCTATGGGCATGATGACCGAGTACTACCACTACATCTTCACCACTCTGGTAAGTTTACAAGACATGTTTTGGTTTGACATCTAACACCATCTGCAAGATTTGATGAGAAAAAATTGCATTAACTCTTGTAAATGTGGCAAGCTAATCCAGTTCCTCGACCCTTAGCTATGGTATCTCTGTAGGGACATGCTTTTGATTTCTTTATGAGGAAAGCTGGTAAAAATATGTCCAAAAGTAGTAGTTTATATTTTACAGAATATTATATTAATGCGTACATATGTGTGTTTAAAATGTGAGCTTCTCCTCCAGTAAGGGTGTAAGAAAATATCAATATATCACAATATTTTATTTGGTGATATTGTATTGATATCTAAAAAGGCTGTACCGATCTCGATTTTTAAAAAAATTTTTTATGAAAAATATCTGACTGATGTCAATATTTTTTATTACGAATTAATTCTGGCAGCTTTTAGACTGTGTTCCTTAATTGAAGAAAGGCAACTTGTCTGTGACATTCTGATTAATAAATAAAATGTATTTCATGACATTATGTGCATGCAGCTGTGTATTAGTAACAGGAGAGGATTTCCAAAATCATATTATAGTTTTTTTTTTTTTTTTTTTAATTGCAGTATATCAGTGGTTCCCAACTTTTTTTCCAAGTGACCTCCATTTTATTTAAGTCAATATGTTGACGCCCCCCACCCTTCACCTTCCTGACCCTAATAATTAGGAAAAATTAAATCATTTATTGGGTAAATTTCACATAACAAAAACATCACAGAAGTATTATTAAACTATTTTAAACAATTTCTAAACACATTTTCTGTGACCATTGCAATGCATTAGCCATTCTTCCCTGCATTATCCCTCAGCCTTAGCTTCGACCCACTGTGAAGCTTTGGCGACCCCTAGTGTGGGTCCCCACCCCTAGGTTGGGAATTACTGCAGTATATCACAGTTTTGTGATTTACAGGTTTATAATTCAATTCAATTCAATTCAGGTTTATTTGTAAAGCCCAATATCACAACAAAAGTCACCTCAAAGGGCTTCACAAACAGTTGATCAAACATAAACACACAATCAGACTTAACACACAATCAGCACAAACAATAATACTTATATAATATAAACAATAATATAAACAATAATCTTGTCCTTAGACCCTCCTTCTCGGTAAGGAAAAACTCCTAAAAAAAACCCAGCTATGGGAAAAAAGAAGAAACCTTATGGAGCCCATATTGAAGGAGAGATCCTCTCCCAGGACGGACAGGCAATGCGTCTAGGACTGTTAGTCCCTTAGTTCATCTATAGGATCATAGATCAGCTCTGTAAGGATTCATCCAGATGAGAGTGGGTGAGATAGGATAATGTATCGTTATGCTTGCATGGTCATACGTATTGTGTTGCCAGATTCTTGCCAATACATGGCCCTAAGAGGAAGTAACAGCCCCTTCCATTATGGTTCCATATACATTTAATTTTTTATATTAGATAGATATCAGATGCAAATTCTTATTCTGAATTGACAGTCTATTGGATCTTCAGGTCTACAAACTATGTCCAGATCAGGGCTGCATGATATGGAGAAAACATGCGATATTTGATAATTATGTTGAAAATTGCGATAATGATATTATCACGATATTTGAAAACAGAGCCTACTTTTCGAACATAGTAAGTTAAATTCACTACATTTCACAAAAATGTAAGTTCAAGTCAAAACAGCGACAAAATCAAAACTTAACACAGACTAAACCAGGAATAAAACAAGGCTAAGCTGTGATTAAATTAATTAAATTAACACTAAAACTGGACTTTTTAAACATTTTTATTTAGTCACAACACATTTTCTTTTAAGGCTCTGGTGGAAAATTATTCTTCAGTGTAAATCTCTGTCAGATGGAAGACCACAGCGTTATTGCGATATATTTAGATTCTTGTGATACGGATATTGCATTTGCTGATATTGCGATAACGATAATTTTGCGATATATTGTGCAGCCCTAGTGCAGATTACTTTTTTAACCTTTTTTTTTTTATTGTGGCAACCTAGAAAGTGGCAAACCCTATACAATAAAAGCTATTTAACATGAGAGTAGCCCAGATCAGGAACATTTTGCTTTGTTAATTTCTCTCCAGATGTACCACTTTACTTGTGTACAAAAATTTCCAACCCAGTGATAACTTGTCCTTGATAGAAACAGATGGAGTTAAAACGCTGACTCACGTTTGCAATGTATCGTCTATAAATACTTTTCACTTTCTGCTGCCCCAGGATCCTCATCTGTGAGTGCTCAATACAAAAGCATGTGGATGTATTGTTTTTGGACTCTGCTGGTGACTGAAATTCTCCAAGTTTGTTTGATGTAGCCTCGGTAAAGATGCCATGCTAGACTCCTAGGAAAAAAAACTCAGAAAAAAAGGAAAACTCCAGCTTGGAAAATAGCTTTGAGCAGATGAGCCTGTCCTCCATTTGGTTCATTATAGTCTCAACAAACAATGCTGTCTGTTGTTTTTTGAAGCATTATCCCAAAAGCTGAGAGAAAGTTGAGAGAGAAAAATATACTTTAGCCTTACCGCATGTGCATCTATTATCTGTGATCTTAGAGAGATGAAAGCAGACAGAGCAGCATGAGGTATCTGGCTTAGAAAAGGTGAAATAAAAGTGATCTGAGGCCAGTTTTCAATCGCTGTGGAAAGTAGCTAGGTATTTTCACTCAAATAATTTACCTCAAGGTCCCATATTATGCTGTTTTAAAACTTTTTGAAATAGTTTTGGACAACTTTGCATTAGCATTTCACGTTTTATAACTTAAAATAATGTATATATGTATGGAAAACGTCATCTTTTGGGGTGGTGTTGCGTTCAGTTTGCAGAAAACAACTGGATTTG
This sequence comes from Bostrychus sinensis, assembly GCA_020698575.1. Lineage (NCBI taxonomy): Eukaryota > Metazoa > Chordata > Actinopteri > Gobiiformes > Eleotridae > Bostrychus > Bostrychus sinensis. Next base: position 25,675,191 of record CM036257.1, on the reverse strand, counting down.
GTGTCTATTGCCCCCTGCTGGCAACGGTGGGGACTGGACAGAGCATAAAATGGCTCTTTAGCACGGCTATTAGCTAGACAGGTAAATGAGCTGACTGAATAAGAATAATAGGAATAAGAAAACCTTTGTTAGACCAGTCTGGCCAAAGAGAATAAAAAAAAAACTAAACTAAACTACAACAAGTTAAGCTAAATAAACTAAAATAGACTATGAGCAAATTAAATACTCTATAATAAATATGTATATTGTCTGACAGAGTGAGTATGTACAGTATATGGATATTTATAAATAGCAGAATTAAAAACTGTACATTGTGAATTGCTGCATAAAAATAATTACTGCACATATTAATAAATATTGCACTGGTTTCTAAAAGGTAATGACAGTTATAGAAGGTGTAATGAGAGTGGATAACATATGAGGAGCCTGATGGCAATTTAAGCTCTGAAATGATCAAATTGAGTCCGGTGACGGTGTATATGCTTTCAAAAAGAGCAGGACCTCTTCCTGGTTTCATGTTTCTACACAGAGCCGTGAGACCGAGCGTTTTCAGCTCTTGAGAAGGGGTCAGGATTACTCAAACATGCGTGAATTAAACAAAATTTGACTCCAGGTCTGTTTTTGAGGTGGAATCAACATTATAACATGGTTAAAAGCTCAAAATAATCAATTTAGCATAATGGGGGACCTTTAAGTACCTGTTTGTGTACTTTTAGAAGTAGTAGTAGTAGCAGTAATAGTACATTTCTGAAGAAAACTAAATTTTTGTCTCTATAGGAGTTTAAGTATTTTTCCTACCCTGATGGTAAAGTGATTGTTCTAGTAGTAGTAGCAGTAATAATAGTTATAGGAGTAGCAGTAACAGTAGTAATATTAGTAATACTAGTTGTAGTAGTAGCAGCACAAGTAGTACTAGCAACAGCACAAATAGTGTTAGTAGCAGTAAGTACTTTCAAGTAAACTTTACACTTTCTAGTGCAGTACTTTTCCTTACAAGTCTCTAAAATAATTAAAGTATTCTTTGACTTTGGTGGTAAAGTGATTAGGATTAATAGTAGTACTGCTAGCAGTACTAGTAGCAGTTGGGAGTAGCCATTATAGTTGAAGCTGTAGTAGTGGTAGTAGTAGTAAAAGCAGTAATGGTAAAAGTAGTGGTAACAGCAGCAGTAGTGGTAGAAGTAGTAGTGTAACCGTAGTAGCAGTAGTATCAGCAGTAGTAATAATCATGGTGGTAATAGTAGTAGTAGTAGCAGCTGCAGTACTAGTGGTAGTAGCAGTAAGTACTTTCTTCCTCTAGATTTGGAGTACTTCTTCCACCTCTGCGTGTGTGTTAGAGACACATGTCCAGTAATTCCAGTTGTATTTGGCAGGTTTTTCGTGCCTCTGTCCCGTCCAAACCTGCCGTATATTGGTTCTGATCCATCCCGTCTGCTTTTCCAAAATCGAACAAAGCAAACACTGACCACATGCTCCTCCATTTTGTGCGTCTCACCTGCTGTCGCTCTGTGGGCTGTTGCACGGAGGGGACGTCCTGGAGCTGGTCCAGAGCCAGGCCCGCTGTATTCGGGACGATTGGCTCGTCCTCTGGCTTCCACTTGATAGATGGCAGTCCACCAAGAGCTGCCTGTAACCTTGAGTCTTACCTTAATCAGGATACTACCTCAGCACTGTGCAAAGACTTCCACTGCACACTTCCACCGCTCTAAAGCTACTGGTTAAAGAAGTAGTAGTGGGAATATTTGACATTAGTAGCTTTTCTTTTGGCTTTTCTGGGATCGCCACAGCAAATCATCTGCCTCTTAGCGTGCAGTGATTTGTCAAAAAAAGAAAACCCTGCCTGTGTTTACTCCTAATTAATTGCCCATTAACCAAGAGAAGTAATACAACCATAGAAAACCAGCTTGTGATTGTGTCAAATGTCATATTTCTACCAGCAGGAACAAAATGTCTACTTGTAGTTAGGGATGTAACGATGCATTGAAGTCAAGATTCGATTCGATTCATGATTTTATGTTCACAATTACGATTTTTTACAATTTTTATTAGCAGATTTAGTTGAAGTATAATTATGACCCAAAGGATTTTTTTTACATAGCCTATTTGTGTCTCTTTATCAAACTTAAATTGTTGTACATTTCTTATTAACTGAAATTTAATTTAAAGTTTAAAAAGTAGATATTAAAACAGTGACATGTAAAAATAAAAAATAATTTTTAGCCACTTTAATTCACACCTTTCTACTCTCCTCCAAAAAAAAAAATACACTTTAGTAGCAAGCAATGCACAGAGAAGCAGCTTATCATGAATTCGTGCCTCAGTCATTTATAATGGGCCTAATATAAGTCAGGTCTTATAAAAATATCTGTGAGGAAAGACACATCCTCAGTAAAGACACAGATCTCCATGGAAACGCTTCGGGGGAGGGGCCACTGAAACTTCACATAAACTTTAGCTGTTGTTAGCCACTTGTTAGCTCGCTGCTAACAACAAGCTACTTTCTGAACGATGGTAAATGGAGCAAACAGGTATGTGCTGCCTAAAAAATACCTTCGGATGTGTCTTTCTTGCCGTCCGCCCTGGGCATTGTTGTTGTTTTTCTGTATGTTATTATGTGAATTTTGTGACAGTGCACTAGTTCAACCATTTTGGATCCATTAGTAGTAATAGTACTAGGTAAGAGAGTGTCAAAATGTGCTGTTTCCTGTTGTTGTTAGACGTTAGCCATCACCAACTAACCCTTCTCTTTATTTTCCTCAAGAATAAAGAATCATTATTAAACGTTACCTATGTTTTTCTACCTTCCAGGACCTGTTCGCCCTGGACATGGAGCCCTACCGCTACAGTGGCGTGAACATGACAGGCTTCCGAATCCTGAACACAGAGAACCCTCAGGTGTCGTCCATCATCGAGAAGTGGTCCATGGAGCGACTACAGGCTCCGCCCAAACCGGACTCAGGCCTGCTCGATGGATTTATGACGGTACGACCAAGATTTACGACTTAAAGAAAGCAATGAACACACTAAACATGTTAGCTTATATAAGCTTTATTATTAAGAATTTTAAAGATCAAATAGTTTAGTATCTGTCCATCCCAGCAACAGCATGTCCTGCTTTTGGAGATTTCACTTACATTTACCCCATCTGCCAGTGGGGTAAGTGGAGTTTTCTTACCCTCTCTATTAATAAAGGCTTGGGACCTGGGCTGGATTCATATTTCAATCAGCTATCAGGTGATTAAATATCTTTTTTTCCCTAAACACAAGAAAAAAGAACGGCTCTGTGCAGTCCTTAGGTGCATAATTTTTCGTTGTCAATCATAATTTTCACAGCGCTGGGCTCCTGGGGCGGCGGAGTGGGCGCAGCGCTAATGCCCTCTGCTTTTGGGATCGGGCTCCTGCGTCTAAATGCCCCGTAATGAGCTGTTGTGAATGGTAATAGGCGTTTATCTGCCCTCCCGCCTCTTTCAACTCTCCTCTGGGAGTCGGGCCAAAATATGACAATCTGTCAGTGTTCATGCAGGGAGTCCAAACGAGATCGAGAGAGCAAATAGGATGGAAGTAATTGCCTTTGGTTTTTTAGGATGCCATCCAAAATAAAACAAAAAAAAAGCTTGTGATAAGGTGATATGAAAGTGAAAAAGAGGATGGAGCTTGTCACGCATGTTCAAGGTCGCTGTGTTGTTGTTGTAAATAGTCAGTTTGGTCCAGCTCCTTCACAAGTTGAAACACCTCTGAACTGTTTCACACCAGTCCTTCTTTTATAAATCAGAAAATGTGTGAAAATATCAGGGCTGTTCTCACCTTCACTTGGTCTGAGTTTTTTGGACTTGGCCAAGGGATAGCAGTAAAGCATTGTGGCTATTGTCAAGCAGGTGGAAGATTGAATTATGTGTTGTTTTCATATCACATTTGAAGTATTGTATGTGAAATTACTTAAGCAGCCTTTCTCTAAATATAGGTTTAATGATGAAAATCCCATTGCTGTTGCTGTGATTGGACTTTCCAAGTAGCTCCCCAAAGGCTTTATGAGTCCTACATAAACTTGTTTTGTCAAATTTGATTTATCACTTGACAAACCAACTTGTGAATGTATTCAATCAAATTTAAAGATGCACAGTATCTTTGTGCACAAAAGTATTAGGCTTTTATTAGTTGTGAGTCAAACAGTTTCTTGATGAGGCTGTAGTGATATTAGCTTGACTGCAGTATTTTCAGATTAGGTGACTAGAAATTTCTTTTTTCTTTTTTGACCTTTATTTAACCAAGGAAAGTCCTACTCTCCTTTTACAGGGGAGTCCTGGCCCCATGGGGGACGTATTGTACATGTTTTTTAGTGGTAGGGGAAACCAGAGGAAACCTACGCAGACACAGGGAGAACATGCAAACTCCACACAGAAAGGCCCCACCTGGTCTGGGAATCGAACCTGGGACCGTCTTGCTGTGAGGCAGGAGTGCTAACCACTATTCTACCGTGCCGCCCATAAATGTAATGATAAATGTGTGTCAGTCAGCACACACAAAATGCACATAGAGTGAACTAAATATTTATTTTAATTTAAAACGTACACTTTTATACACTTTTATAATACACTTTTCTTTGGGTTGAAAGTGCCAGCTCTGCGACTAACTGGCCACTGCCCAGTGTGCACCACGCCTTAGGCCCATAGTTGCTGGAATAGACTCCAGTAACTAAATAAACGTTAGAAAGAATAAGTATCTCTCTGGGAAAAAAAGGTTGGAGACCCCTGATCTGTAGTAAGCACTCAAAAACTTCCTGTCTTTGGAAGCTGTTTTCTGCAACATTTAGTTATAATAATAATATCAATGCATTAGTCTTATTTTAAACACATGCATTAGTCTTATTTTAAACACATGCATTAGTCTTATTTTAAACACATGCAGACCTCTTAACCACTGGATAGGGCTGGGCGATAAATTAAATGTATTCATGTTTTTAATTTTGGACAATGTCAGAAATACCAAATCGTATTTAGCTGAAATTAGCATCCTTTAAGCTAGTGTTTCCCAACCAGGGGTACAGGGACCACCAGGGGTACGCAAGCACTTTGCAGGGGGTACTTGGAATAATTTCAACATTTGATCAGGAAGTATTTCTGATCTTTTTATATTAAACTATTGAAACTTATAAAAAACAAGAAAGCTCAAGTGTCTCACTGAGTGATGAAAAGGAGGTGAAACAACTAAAAATATTATTTGAATATTTTTGTTACATATTTTTTAGGTTTAATAGCTTGTTTTAAAGGAGAGTCAAATGATGATGATTTTGTGTGTGTAATAAATTTATTATGAGTTTAAGATTTTTTTTTTCATTTTGAACATAAAATATATAGGAAAATAAGTTAATATAACAGTTTATGTATTTATCTATCTGTATGTTTTATTAATTTGTATTCATTTATTTAAGCAATTTTATTTTTTGTATTTTTAAGTAAAAAATGCAGGAGAATTAGCGTTTACAGTCAAGTAAGTAAAACATATCTTTGTACTAATCAACAAAGAGGTTTTCTATGACTACTTTTTGAAAAACTAACACATATGAGTGAAGGGGGTACATGTGGTACAAAAAAGGTTGGAAACCACTGCTTTAAGCACCACACTGTTCCTGTGTTGAGGCTACTGCTGCCAGAGAAGCTTAAACACTGACCGTGGAGACTCTGCAAATGCTAAAAGCACTAATAATCAACAAAAATAATCACAGCGAAAGGAGTCCTTTCACCTCTTTCATGTCCTTACTTAGCAGATGGCAGCAGTTTGGCCACAACAAACAGTGTGATGTGATGTTTATGTATTCTAATTAGCCATGTGTGGAAAGCTTTTACCATTAGTTTAACAAGACTTTGTTTTGCTGTGTTTACTAGAATAGTACTGGCCTTTAGAAGTAGAGAGGGCTAAAACTAAAGGACACTGACCTCACTGTTAGAGTAATGCACACTGCTGCTCCTTCATTTAGCATTACTATGCAGTAATCTCATTTAAAATAATAAACATACATTTAAATAGCTTTGTATACAAACAGGAGAAAAATCTATAAAAATCTTGGCCCTGCTGAAAACTTTAAAAAAAAATCAAGTTTTTTTTTTTTTGTTGGGGGGGCTTTAGTGGAGTCTGAGATAACCAAGAAGGATTGTGTGAAAAATAGCATTTATTTATTTATTTTTTTAATCTATTCTGGTTAAATGTTTTATCAGGCCTGAATTGTTATATTCTACCTCCTCAAAGATGTTACTTGGAGACACAAACATTTTATTAAAGTAAGTGTAAAATATTTCTGCTATAGGGCGTCTTTAGAGTCAATCAAGCGATCTTTGAAAATGACAAATAAGAAGAAAATTTTGAAGAAAGAATGGATCAAGGAGGAGAGATTAAAACAGTATTACTATTTCTTCAACACCCTTATCATGAGCCTTCACCACTACATCAATCTCGCCATTTATTTTCACATTTCTGTCAGGTTTCTGAAGTGACCACACACCAAGGCCCACTCTTGTCATAAACCATTCACATGCTGTAAATAGAAAAATGTGACTCATCGCTGGTGACGGCAGTAGGTCAACTACATCAAGGAAACACTCTTGATGTGCTCTTAAAACGAAACTGCGCCAATTTCACACAAAAGATTGCAACAAAATAATAAAATTTAAAGTCCTCGCCGTACAAGAGGACTGTACACCGATCCAGGTGGCAAGCGAACATTTGTCAAACGTCAAATATTCATTAAATTCTTCTTCAACAAAACAAACAATGCACCAATTATGAGCACACAAATTCATAAAGTGCACCAAGAGGTTATCTGACTTGCTTTTCCTCACAATTAATGGTTATTAGTAGAAAACATAGAGGTGATTAATTAGTATTGCATGAATTATTTTGTCAGATATCCAGTGTTTCATATTTAGTTGGGTTAGATTTGCATTTAAATAATAGTTAATATGCTCACACAGGCGTGAAAAAGTGCTTCATTAGGGCTCTATTTATAAATGCCTGCTCTTATGAGGACTATTGTTTCAGCCTTGGAGAATTCGTTTTAATGAGTGACAAGAGCAGACTGAATTATTATTATTATTATTATTATTATTATTATTATTATTATTATTATTATTGTCAGATTGTGTTGCTTACTTTGCCATGAACGAAAACTGTAATGAAGGAAACTAGTTTGTTCCACTTTGTACATCGCAGAAGTGTGGTCAGTACGTTTTTAAACTGACCTAATATATTGAGATAGTCACCATGCATATATTACAAGTCAAATATAGCTCAGGGCTGCACGATATGGGTATAACATGCGATATTCGATAATTATGTTGAGTACTGCGATAACGATATTATTGCGATATTTTAAAAAAGGGCCTACTATTCTGTCATAGTTAAATTCATGTCAAACAGTTCTAGACCTAGTTTAGACTAGAGCCCGGCTGATATATCGACTGGCCGATATTATTGACCGATATTGCCCATCAGAAAACTATGGGTTATTGGCCGGAATCTAGCCGATATTTGCCAATATAAACAGTACTATTTTTACTGTGTGCTGGAATAAGACCTGTTCACTTGCAAATGATGGCCTTCTGCTGTTTGTCCAGCAAAGAAAGGTTCATAGGAAACTCCCCAAATCACTTTCTCATGGCCTGAAAAGCTCAAAACGGCAATCAAAATATTTTACTAATTTCTTTGCCATAACTCCTCATAGAACAAAAATTCAAAATGCATTTTGTAGTTCTCTCCATGCTCTACTAAAAATAAGTTTAGTCTATTAAAGTGGCCTGGGGTGTAAACGCTATATTCATGTAAACAAGAGCGGAAAGAAAAATGCTTTAAAATACTTTTTCCTAATGTATAATATATCGGCCAAACTATCAGATATCGTTTTTTTTTTTGTGTTAGGTAATATCGGCATCGGCCTCAAAAAATCCATATCAGTCGGGCTCTAGTTTAGACCTAGTTTAGTTCTGGTAAATTCACTTAAAACAAAACTGTAAAGCCCTTTATTTACAAGTCAAAACAGCGTCAAAATCTCAACTTAACACAGACTAAATCAGGACTAAAACAAGGCTAAATTGTGACTAAATTAAGGAAATGATCACAAAAACTGCACTTTTTGAAAACTTTTATTTAGTCACAACACATTTTCTTTTAGGGCTTTGGTGAAATGATTCTGACAGCAGAAATCTCTGTCAGATGGAAGACCATAACACTCTTGCGATATATTTAGATTCTTGCGATATGGATATTGCATTTGCTGATATTGCGATAATGATAGTTTTGCGATATATTGTGCAGCCCTAATATAGCTGACATTGCTTCTTCTTGCTTCAAGAATGTGAAGTGTTCCTTTTTTTCTCCCTCAGTAGGACGCAGTAACAGATGGATGAGGCTAGACGGCTAAAACATAAACAGGACAGCTCAGTGTTTGGAAAAGTCTGTGACATATTAGGAGTCTGTAGCTTTAATGGCAACAAAGCAAGAATAGCATAAGTATCAGAGCAATTGTCTTTTTGTTGAATTTTGCAGATTAACTTTGTGGTTATAAATGTGATATTGTGTGACTTTTTTACATAATCTCACAGGATAACAGTCAGAATAAACATATGGTAACACTTAAGTTTAGGGTCCCCTTATTAACCTTTAACTAAGTGCTAATTACCATGCTGGTTTGCGGTTAATTAGCTCTGAATTGCTAATTATAAAGCAGTAATTATGAATTTATTAAGGGAAATATGTTAGTTGCTGATTAGTTGTAGAATATGTTCACACAGAAAAAAAGGATTAAAAGGTGCTTTATAATTACCAATCAAGAGCTAATTAACCACCAATTATGCTAATTAGCTCTTTTTTAGTTAATGGTTAATAGGTGGACCCTAAAATAAAGTGTTAGCGAACCACTGACTACTGTCCAAAACTGTTTGTATGTAGGTTAAAATGACTGTTCTTTTGGCTTTTCCCTTCTTCTAGCTTGCAGTGATTACCGTATTACTTCCATCAGATGCCATTCCTTATGCAACCCTCTCCATTTACCTGGGCTTGGGACTGGCACAAAGAGTAGACACCGGCTTGCGACCCGTAGTGGCTGGATTTTTTTTAACCCTTCATTTCTCAATTAATGAAATTCCTTTAATTCTTCAAAAAGAGAAAAGTAATAATGTCAGAAATGTCTGAAATAAAGTAGAACCTACAGTAGTTTAACCGCTCCATTAGTGTTTCCCAAGCAGGGGTGCAGGGACCCCAGGGGGTACGTGCACACTTTGCAGGGGCTACGTGGAATCGCAGTCTTTACATATTATTAAACTACCAGAGCTACTGAAAGACAAGCAAGCTCAAGTGTCTCATTGACTTAAGCATATTATATTTTGTCACATATTTTTATGTTTTTTAACTGATTTAAATTTTTCTTTGTGGTAAATGTATTATGAGTTTAAGTTTATTTACTTTTATTTTTTAATGTTTATTTTGAAGATAAAAAGTTTGGTAAAATAATAATAATAATAATAATAATAATAATAATAATAATAATAATAATAATAATAATAATAATAATAATAAATTATATAAATGTAATAGGAGTTTATATAGTTATATTTTTATTTTCAAGGTATTTATTTATTTTGAAAAACATGTATTTAGAATAAAGTAAGTACAAAATGTTTCATCGATAAGTATGAATGAGCGGGTACTTAATATTAATATTAATTAATATAAATTAATCTATTATTTTTGGTCAAATATACTTTGTTAATATAGAATTCTTTACATTTCAAGTTTAAACAATATACCATAAGCACAGGTACATACACACACGAGCAAAAGTAAGCATGTACACATAAAACAATGAAAAAACAAAACATTTCTCTTTGGCTTATTATGCCTACACTGGAAGAGTGAAGTAGCATTTCGTTAGCCTCATAGCATAATTGCCTAAGACATATTTCAGGTTTTTGGGGAAGCAGGGTTATTCCATTTAAAATCAACACTTGGCCACTTGGAAATTTTTCAAACTTGGTGTGGTTAATGTGGATATCACCAGTAGCATGTGTACAAAATCTAGAGTTGTTTTTTGTTTTTTTTTAATTTGTCAGATAATAAGGTGTGTCAGGCCAAAATCAGGACTTCTGTAATATTTCAAAGTTCAGGGCAGAGATGTCCACTTACGAAAAATTATCTCACAAACTAAACAAGATAACGCATCCAAATGTTCACACATGCTACAGCAGTGTTTGGAGAGGAGAGTGAGACAATAATCACAATTTGGCAAAAAAAAAAAAGAGACTTAGGCAGTTATGCTATTGTAGTTTAACTTGTGTGACAAAAAGCCCATGGGGGTACACGAGACAACCACTGCCCTGCATCAGTTCTTCAGCCCCATAAACCCATAAACCCACCTTGAAGCCTATCACTAATTTATTCAAAGGCAGTACTGCAGTAGTCAGCTTGACCTCTCACCCCGCCCCCTTTCTTTTTTTTACAGCCCTTTATCCCTCGTACTCCTCTCCGTTTCCTTGTGCCTCGTGTTCTCCGCTCGGGGCCTGATTCGCCGTTGACCGGGCAACAGTTGTTATAGGCGCCGGTTGCCTGGACGACGCTGTCCTTGTCACCTTGTGGTTTCACGGAGGATTGATTGACTGGAGTGGGAGGAAGGTGCAGGTTTGATGAGGGAGAAGCAGCAGCAGCAGAAGGATGGGGGTTGGGGAGTTTTAAAGGGGAAGTGTGGTGTGTGCAGTGATTTGGTCCAACATGGGGCCAGCTCTGAAGAGGCTGCAGATGATCTTTGTGCATAAAATACTAATTCAAATGCTATTAAAAATTAATATAATAGTGCATTGCTTTGAGGGCATCTATGGAGAGATTTGTTGTGGTCTAGGATCGTTGTCTGCTTGCACTGAGGAGAAAGCGAAGGTAGAGAACCTCGTACCGTGTTTTCCAGCCGATAAGTCGCTCCGGAGTATAAGTCGCACTAGCCAAAAAATGCATAATGAAGAAAAAAACGTATATAAGTCACACTGGACTATAAGTCGCATTTTTTGGGGGAAATTTATTTTACAAAATCCTGACACCAAGAACAGACATTTCATCTTGAAAGGCAAGTTATAGTAATAATAGAATAGAGAACAACAGCTGAATAGGTGTGCGGTTTGCTAACGTAACACATTGATGGTTATTCAGCTACATGAAGCATAAACAACGAACTGAATAGGTGTCTCGTATGTTAACGTAATATATTAACAGTTATTCACATAACTATAGCATAAAGAACATAATATAACAAGTTCACCAAACTCACCATCTCACTCCTAATCGCTAAATCCTTTAAATTCTTCATCCTCGGTGTCGCTTCTGAACAACTCCGCCAACTCCGGAGGTAGACGAAGCGCCGCTTCCTCCTCTGCGTGGCTGTCGTCAGACTCAGCATCAGTTCCATTTCCAATTATTCCGCTCTTTCTCAGTTGTCTTTATAGCCTAAGTTGTTAGTGGTAATGTTTACATTTTAAATTGTCAGTGGTACAGGTGCAGCAGATGCTGGTACACAAACCTAGAGCGCCCTCTAACCAACACCTGAAATATTTTAATATATAAGTCACACCTGAGTATACGTCACACCCCTAGCCAGACTATGAAAAAAAGTGCGACTTATAGTCTGGAAAATACGGTAGTCAGTCGCTTAAAACATCTTGTTGATATTTATAACCAATGCTGATTCCTCCATAGAAAATGTATTGTGCGCTGTATAGGTTTCATTCACTTTCTAGAATTTGATGATGGAGCCCAGGGGCCTGTATAAATGAACAGGTGAGGCACTATTTTCAAAAGAAATATCCAAACAGAAAATCCACAAATACTGAACCTGATCATTTTTTGTTAGCAACTGGGTTTACAACCACACCATAATAATCATGTGGCCCAGGCAAATGATAGCAATTAGGATGACCACCTCAAAAAGTACAAAAACTGGGACCTGTTGTGCGATTTGGTGGGAGGAGGTGGGATGGACTGATAAATAAAAGCTTTGATAAATAAAAGCTTTGATAATGACTGAGGCTAAACCTCATTTAGATAAAAATACAAGTTGCTACAGTTTAGTTTATTACATTTGATGAGCTATTTTCATCCCAAAAATACAAACATTTTGCAAAGTAATGTCTGCAATTTCTCAACACATTCTAGCAGCAGCTACACCAGCTCACAGCCTCATGATAGCCCTAGTGTACTGAAACACACCAACTATGTATTCTAATCAGCGAGAAAGGACATTTTACACAAAAAATGCTTACCTTACCTTGTTTTATAACTTTATTTTTACCTAAACTAACATAATCTCACTTTTTATAAGATTCACTGAGCACCAATGAAAAAGTGGGATGGCGGGACAATGCTCGAATGGCTGTGCAGTACAAACAAAAGTGGGACAGGTGGTCACTCTAACAGCAATCACGCCTGTGTGTTTGAATAATATCACCACTTTTTGACTGCTGTAGTGTATAAATACCTTCACTTTACATCATTTGTACTGACAAAGAAGACATCAAACTTTGTGCCAGTTTTTGTTTCCTGTCCATAAGCCATGTACTTGCAGAGATATTAGCCATAAACCACACCAAGACATCTGCATTTTTAATCTTTAGCAGCAGATTTTACCATAGAACCTGGCTCCAGCTCAGTTTTGAACTAAAGGCCCTTTAGAAATGGATGACGTCACGTGAACGCAGCCTATTGGCACAAATTCTTTGAGAGCAGCTGTATATTTATTACAAATACTAAAAGGATCTATAAAGCGTGCCTCATCCTAAAAGGTCCAAACATGAGTGGGGTAAAGTGACTCCATCTTTATCCTGAAATAGCTTGAACATAAGCTTAGCCTTGTGTGAAAACAATATGGTGTATGGAGCGCATTTGGCTGTTTTTTGTTTTGTTTTGTTTGACTTGTTGCTTGTTTAACATGTCTATTACTTATTAAATTAGACGTTAGATGTTTTTTCTTTTGGAAATTCCATGGACACAATATAATAAAAGACCAGCTGTGCCTCAGTTACAGCAAAACAATAATAAGAATAAGGCCAGTCTTTGGTGGGAGCAGCAGTGTTTTCCAGATTATTTGAAGCCTGAGCATCAATTTAATTAGAGAAACAGCTTTAAAAACCTATGCCCCATATTGTCAGATATCTAAAAATATACATGCATTTGTCTTAACTTTGCTGCTATAGTTTAAAAGGAACAATACAGTCTAGATGAGTATTAAAGCTAACATAATTTTACAGTTGAACCTCTCATGGTTACCAGTCCCATACTGTTTTTCTCTTTTATGTCATGCATAATTGTGATATGAGCCCTTCCTCTGCTGCCGCCTCCGGTGCTTTCTCCTCACACTCCTCAGTCTACTCCCCCTGCTGGCGATGACTGCAGATCATTTTTTGAAAGTCAAATCCGTCCTCTTTAAATGCAGCCAGTGTATAATCGCAGTGACACTTGAGCCTTGGGTTAAAAATAAATAAAGCTTTGTATAATTAGACGCTCCTCCAAAACACTTCTCTTCTTCTCACATGTAACAGAATAAGACCCAGGATGGTAATTGTTTCAGTGCGGTTTTATTTAATTTATTGACATTGCCTTTTTAGCATCTTCCCAAGAGCAACTTAATGCTCAAATTGATGTAATGATTGCATGATTAATGAATGCGCACAGAGGAAAGATGCACTGTTAGATGTTTTGTTTCAAGCAACGATAGTTAGACAATAGTTGAGACACTTGTATATTCTGTTTTTCATTTCTTGTTTGATTATTAGCGCACGGTGTGATTTTCTTGGAGGACACCCATTACATGCTTTGTTAAAGAAAATACTGAGATGAAAAGAAGCTGGATCACCTGCTGCTGGCTTCAAAGGCAAACACCACATCTATTTTTAAAGGAAATTACTGAATACAAGATGGATTCCTCTGCACTGTGACTATAGCTTGGATCTTTTCTAAGGCCGTGGGTAAACATACATGTTTTTTTTCAGGAAAATATACATTCCACTTCTTTAAAGATTGCACGTTCCTGTCTATATGAATGCACTGGCTTCATTAAATGTTTTTTTAATTAGTACTGCAGCCTTCAATAACACACTATAAATGCCAACAGCATACAAGTTGGGCAGGTGGTAACTAATGTTGAGTCTTGTTCTGCATATTACTATGTGCACAAGCAGAGATAACTACTGCAATCATTACTTTCCTGTAAACCTGGTGCTGAAATCTGCATTACTGTGTTGTTACCATGGATATTTGATACTTTTTTTGCACAAACCAACAATTAGCATACAGTGGCATTACACATCTCTACAAGTAATCATAAAAAATCCCCCTGAAGGCTATACAAAATGTCAGCTTTGCTTGCTGTAAAGGGTTTCCGTGTAGACAAGTGGCGCAGACGGTGTTTGTATAGTTAATCCAGAATGCTTAAAGATATTAGGAAGGATTTTTTTCGACTGCTGAGAAACCAGCGACTGTTTGTCCTTTTTTGAATAATGTGCATGCGTCAGGCCCCGCCCTTCACTGTTCCTTTCCAAGGAACTCCTCCACAGCGACGTGCACGAGCTTTGGAACACGGAGTGTTTGTTTACAGCCGGCATCAGCAGAGATTCACCTAAACCTAGACCTGCATTGTTTGTCTGCGCGACCTTTGACCTAGTTCCCCACACAGACCCAGTCACATGCACAGTCCCTAAATGTGAGCAAAAATATATGTCCTCCTGCTATTGGTAGCATTAGCAAACTGATGCTGTACAGTTGAAAAGGTTCAACAGATAAAGAAAAAAGGCATTTTTTTCAAACGATAAGATAAACGTACCTGTCCAGCAGAAACTTGGCGACCAATGCATCGGTCGCCATCGTTTGAAAGAATCGCCAAGAACCACACGGGTTTTACTCTGCTCTTCTACGATTATTCTCCTCCTCTGGTACACTTCAAAAACAGTTTTCCTTTTGTGACCTCCCGGTTCACGGTTTTCCTCAGCCATTGTGCTTTTCGAAGTCAGGCTGTCCGCGCTACGATGAGGCTCGCGCCAGACTACATAAACATAGTGTGTATGCATGTGCAGGCACAAGAACGCGCACGTATCGCCGAAACCAGGAAGTCGGAATGATCGCCAAGTCCATGGAACAATGGTTACCGTACTCATGGTTTTTCAAGTCCTACAGAGTGCACAGTTTATTAATATTATTATTATTTTTTTCTAATACACCAATTAATAAGCCTTATACAGGGCAATGAAGGTAGTTTTAATAAATATTGCAAAAAATGAATTTATAAAGATCCTCCCTAATATCTTTAATGATGTTTATCAGCTTTTTTCAGCGTTACTAGCTTGAAAACGTTGAACATGTAGTGTAAAATGTTATACATGAACTGAGAAAAATAATTAACTCGCCCAGTACCATTTCGGTGTCATCTAACCTTTATTATCAATGATTCTATAGCAAGTATTACATTCATGTATACAAGGTAGTCATACAATGTTTGACTGAAGGCAGCACTTATTGGCTGTTGGTCAACATTGAATACATTGCAGCAGAAAATCCTCCTGGGAAAATGTCTATTCCAGCTTCTGCCTCATCTAGCTTTGCCCCGCCAGAGCCGTTGAGAGTTACAACAACTCCACTGGCAACAATGGGCCAGACCATTACCTTAATATTTAGGCTATCAAATAATTCCCGGAAGTTGTCGAACCAGGTTTGTAGCGCTAAACATTTGTATTAGGAGACACTGTCCCTGTAGCATTTTTGAAAAGTAAGATATTTAAAGAATCAAAGTTTTTATTATCTACGACAGGGGTAGGTAAGTTTGATTGCAGTTGGGCCAAATAATTTTTGACCCATCAGGTGTCAGGCCACAAGAATGGACATACAGTTCTTTGTCATGGTTCTTTGGCAGCTTTAAATTAACATATATTAGCATGTTCAACTACGTATACAAAATATATAGATCAATAAATAAATACCTTAAAAATAAATGAAAAAAATCCTCACCCCCAACAGCACCACCCCCTATTTTGCTACATTTTTACGCAGCAAATTAGATAAACATTGGATACTAATTGGATAAAGGCAAAGGTAACCAAGACAGAAGGAGGTCACATGATAGAATGCTTGCGATCTATTGGTTGGAGGCAACTAAAACCACGAAACCATGACAGAGAGCTGTATGCTTGCAAATAGCGTCTTATAGCGGCCTCATTCACTGACAGCTCCATGGGGTTAAATGCTATCAAGTATCAGCAATTAATAAAAGTGGATAGCAGCTAAAAAGTTGACAAAGGCCAACAAGGGCTCTGATCTACGAATTTAAATCAAACTTATTCAAAAATGTCCATTAGTGGCTTCATGAATCAGGTGACCGTCTATATTCTGGACGTCTCAACATCTCTGAGCCCCACTAATTATGTAACTGTCGTGCTTTGTCTTTCCTGTTTCCAAATATGGTCCTTATCACTGGCACCTATTTCCTGCGGACTCGTACTGGTTTGCTCGTTCTGACAGAGAAGAGCACTCCCCCACTCTCCTCCTTTAACTCCATCTCTCCGCTGAGTTAACTTTAATGATGTGCAAAACTCTCCCGCGGGAATGCCCTGCTGAAACTTTTTTTTAAACGCAGATTTTAAAACGTCTTCATTTACATTTTGCTGAGCCGCAGTTACTGCCTCCGAGACCTCTCCCTCGGTGACTCTCCAGCGTCATGGAGACAATTGAATATTATTTCGCACTTATTGCAATGATAATGGCTTTTTAATAGAGAGAGAGGTTTGCTTGGAAAATAAAGACGACACGACGAGGCTGTGCAGCGGGAACTCAATCAATTAAACTCGTCAAAAACATTAAGTTCAATGCAAGGACGTGTTCTGTGGTAATTCATTTCAGCTAATTAACACAAGGCTACATGTAATATAATGAACCTTGAGCATAAAACAGGGTAAGTAGCCGCTCTTCTTTTCCACGGTCAGTATCGAAAATCGTTTACCGTAATTTCTCCTGCTCTGAATTATTGCGCACATAAAACTATACTGAGTTTGGCAGGTGGGAGTTGGTTTTATTTGTTATTAAACTGTACATAACGGCAGCTTACATTTACAGTGATATTTCCCAGATGAGCTATTGTATGAGAAATAAACAGCTCTGACGATATTACAAGTCATTTATTAGGTGTTGCAGATGAGTTTTGTATTGGCACTGAAATGTAAAATGAAGGAAGAGGAAGTGAACGGTTGTTTCCATTAGATACCTTTGAATAAATGTATTTTTCTGGCTGTAGTTGATGCCTCAGAAGTCTCATTACCTACTGCGTGATCCTCAAAGAATATTTTCATATTACATATTGATTGGTCTGTTGTACAAATGCCTGCTCCTGTCTGCTTCTCCAATCTGGGAGTGCGATTACAGAATCTACTGAAAGCAATGTGTACACAAAATATCTCACAGGCACGGTCAGCCCTTCCTATTGGCAAAGTAAGCAGCTCCATAGGGGCCCACAAACTTTAGAGGGCCCCCATTACCTTAAGCATTGACTCACATGTCCATTATTATGTTATTATTATTATTTTATTATTATTTTATTGTTCGCCTCTGTAGTTTATGTGATTCTTGTCTTGTATGTATTGTCATAGTTTATAGTTTATAGGGTTAATATAAAACTGGGGCCTAATGCCTTGCTGCCTGTTCACCTGGGGCCCATCTTCTGAGTTTGTCAAAAAAAAAAAAAAAGTCAGTGTTTAAAAGAAATGAAAAGTACTATGTGTTGAATTTTACTTGGTGTGCAAAATGACTGAAAGGTTAACTAATTATTAACGGTGATATTCATAGATGCTAAAACATGCCATGTGCTGAGAGAGGAAGGTTTATTACCAAGACAGAGCAATAAAGCAACAAAAACTGTTAAAAAAACTCACATTTTGTATTTTTGATAAAAAAAAATATCCTGAAATGATTCATACCCCTGGCAAATTCTGACTTAAAGTTACTTTCATTCAACCAGCAAGTTTTTTTTTTTTGTTGACTGGAAATGACACAGGTTTCTCCCAAAAGATAATAAGACGACGTACAAGAGGTTTCATTGTGGAAAAACAATATTTCTCAGCTTTTTTTTTTTTTACATTGGAACAAAAAAAAAAAAAAAAAAAAAAAAAAAACTTTTTTACATTTGAACAAAAAGTAGTACGGTCCCAGCAAGGAGGTCGTGGGTTCGAGCCCCAGGCGGACCAACACACCATCACACGACCTCTCTGGGTGGAGTCTGCATGTCCTCCCCGTGTTACCGTGGGTTCTCTCCGGGTTCCTCCCACTGTCCAAACACATGCATGTGTTGGTGAATTGGTGACTCTAAAGTGCCCCTAGTGAATGAATGTGAGAGTGAATGGTTGTCTGTCTGTGTTCGTCTCTGTGTCAGCCCTGCGACAAGCTGGCCCCTGTCCAGGGTGTACCCCGCCTACGGCCCAAAGTTACTGGGATAGGCTCCAGTCACCCGCGACCCCTAACGGGAATAAGCGGTAAGAAAATGAATGAATGAATGAATGAACAAAAAGGGGCATGTTGGTTGGATAAAAGTAACTTTAAGTCAGAATTTGCCAGGGGTATGAATCATTTCAGGCTTCACTGTATGCTCTATTCAAATGCTTCTTAAGTGTCATACTCATAGGCTTCATCTACTTCAAATTTTGTAAAAAAATAAGTGATTTTTGGTAGAATTATCCATTTCTTTATTCCAGTTTTAATCACATTATTAATCGATTAACTGAACCAATATTCGACAGCTTAATTGAATATCAAAATGACCGTTAATTGCAGATCTACATCCTATTTTATTTGATTTATTTGAGCTTTTTTGGCTTTTATTGCTATTATAAAAATGTAAATATAAAAAAAAAAATCAATGTAAGACGTTCTTGTAAGATCTTGTTTGAAAAGATTGCTATCTGTATCTTAGATTTCTGTTTCTTCTCACCAAAAGCACTCTCACGATCCGTTTCATTCTGCACAACCGCTCTGTAGCACTCTGCCACACTTTAGCAGCCCCATAAAAATCACAAGACGGCTCTGATCCTTTTATTACAGGACCGGGACCGGGCTAAAAAGAAATAGACGGCGCAGGTTCAGGTCCGTCCATTACCTCTCCTCTCAGATCCCTGTTGGCACCGAGACCCTTTCCTTTTGTGGAGAGCTCACACTCGGAGCCCTGTGCCGGACACCACCAGCTGGGCCTGGCACTGCACCAACATTATTAGCACCGACGCGCCCTCGCTCCACAGAAGCCTTTTAGAGCCGGGACAAGCTGAGCTGAGAGAGAGGGAGAGCCACGGGGAATTTAAAAAGAGACATTTAAAGGCAGAACCGAAAATGTGTGTTAAAACAGCTACAAAAAAGATCATTTAATAGGAAATTTCAGATTTTTGTTTCTACTAATGGTGGTGTTAAATTAAAATAGCTTGCAAAAACTTTATATTTACGGTATGTAAACTTTAGCAGTCAACAGTATTTCTTCTTTGTAAACTCAATCAATCAAAATAGCAGCATTATTTATTCATTAATTTGTCTTTGTTGTGGGAGACTGGAATCTCATCCAATCCAAATCCACTTTATTTACTATAGCACATTTTACAAACAAGACAGAAAGTGCTGCACATAAAACAATAAATAACTCTATTTAGCTCTACTTAGTCCATATTAAAATAATAAGAACCAATGAGAGCAGTACAATAAAATAACAATAAATAAGTAAAAAGACAATGAAATAAAAACAAAATAATAAAAGACACAGGCAGCTATGGGCCTTTGGCGGGGCACACTCAGGACCCTTTGATTTTCAACCAGGTGTGCTGCAAAAAAATCCCAATTTCACATAACATTCCCACAAGCATTATTTAGTTACTGGAAATATTTTGCCATTTTGGAGTGGTAATGTAATGCTCCTCCCAGCAGGTGGCAGCAGGTGTCGTAGTCAGCTTATTAATTTAACACTAGTAGAGTTAAAGGTCCCTTATTATGCGAAATAGATTTTTTTTTTTTTTTTTTTTTAGCTTTTTACCACCTCAAAAACAATCCTGGAGTAGTATTTTGTTTCATTCACACATTGTTTGCTGATGTTGATCTCTTTTGCAAACGCTCAGTGTCACGGCTCTACGTAGACTCATGAAACCAGGAAGTTCTCCTGCTAATTTCTAAAGTCCATACACTAGGGCTCCACAATATATCGCAAAATTATCGTTATCGCAATATCAGCAAATGCAATATCTGCATCGCAAATATCTAAATATATTGCATAATATAACGCTATGGTCTATGGACAGAGATTTGCTGTCAGAATCATTTTCCTACCAGAGCCCTTAAAGAAAATGTGTTGTGACTAAATAAAAATGTTTAAAAAGTCCAGGTTTAGTGGTAATTTCCTTAATTTAGTCACAATTTAGCCTTGTTTTAGTCCTGATTTAGTTTGTGTTAAGTTGGGATTTTTACTCTGTTTTGACTTGTAAATGCAGGGTTTTACAGTTTTGTTTTAAGTGAATTTACCAGAACTAAACTAGGTCTAGATCTGTTTTACGTGACTTTAACTATGCCAGAATACCCTATTTTAAAATATCGCAATAATATTGTTATCGCAATATTCAACATAATTATTGAATATCGCATGTTATACCGATATCGTGCAGCCCTACCATACACCGTCATCGGACTCGTTCTGATCATTTCAGTGCTTAAAGCTGCTCTACCTGATTTTGTGACTGTAAAAGTGAATGTGTCTAAAAAAATGTTCCTTTCCTTTCCTAATTCGTCTCCTTGGCGCCGCTCTGTCACAGTCTCACACAAACCTGGAAGGTCTGTCCACAGCCAGGAGCTATCACAATAACACAGCACAGATCTGGAGTTTGCTTTTAATTCTTTAAAATAAAAAATAAAAATACTGCGAATAAGCTAAGAATTTTGAACTAAAACAACAGCTCCTTCACATTATTCCTGATAGATTCTAGTTCTGGATAGATAAAGGCTGTATCGACCAATCAGAGAGCTCCTGTCCTATGAAAGCGTGTGATTGGTTGAACTGTTCCTTCCCTCGCTTTAAAACAAAAACCCTTATAACACAGCCCACAGCTGACCTCAAAGTCTTATTTTTTTCTCAGATGACTTTTGTTATGCTGCACTAATAACTAAATAATTATCTTTACCAAAATACAAGGAAAAAGAAATCAGGTAGTGCAGCTTTAAATTGCCATCACAACAAAGCAGTCAGTTCATTTATCTATCTGTTGGTGTCATGTTGCTAATAGCCGTGCTAATTAGCCATTTCATGCTCTGTCCATCTCCCACCGTTGCCAGCAGGGGGCGACAGACACCTAATTCAAGCTTTCTCTGCAAAGTCAAAGCTTCCATACACGTATAGCCATTATTTTAAGTTATAAAATGTGAAATACTAATGCAAATTATTTCAGAAACATAATATCGGACCTTTAAAGATGGTTAATAGTGGTAAAAAGCTATCTGAAAAGGAAAAAATGCCAACTCCAAACTTGACCCGGAGCAAATGTGTGACCCAGATGACTCTGTAGTATGAAAGGTGGTGAAAAGAAACTAAAAATGTTGAGCTCAAGGCAATACAATAAAAGTTATCTGTCGTTTGGATTTACTTTTACGGGGCAAAGCGGCACCGACTCTGTTATGTGTGGTGCGTGGGGAAAAGCGCTCACATATCGTGCCATGAGCCTAAGTAAGCTTAAACGACTACTTCAAACGAAAACACCCGTCACTTCCAAACAAGAGCACAGACTATTCTGAAAACCACTCTGAGAATCTGAAAAACTGCTGAAGTGAGTGAGAAAGCGCTTGAAGCTATGACAAGTTAAAAAGCCACACACAATGACAGAGACATTAATAATGCTGTGTTTTCTCTATGTGGTGTTATTTGGTAGCCTAACATTATTGGTGGGTGCTGTGCCACAGGATTTTTTATAACTAATACAATGATACACTAATACAAAACAGGTTGAAAAACACTGCCTTGGACGATAACCAGTTAGTGGCAGGGCTGACACAGATACACTCACAGACATTTATTCTTTTACCATGGGCAGCTACCAATTAGGGCTGCATAATATATCGCAAAATTATCGTTATCGCAATATCAGCAAACGCAATATCTTGTCGCTGTTTTGACTTGTAAATACAGGAACTTACATTTTTGTGAAATGTAGTGAATTTAACTTACTATGTTCGAAAAGTAGGCTCTATTTTCAAATATCGCAATAATATCGTTATCGCAATTTTCAACATAGTTATTGAATATTGCATATTTTCTCCATATCTTGCTGCCCTAGTTTTAAGTGAATTTATCAGAACTAAACAAGGTCTAGATCTGTTTTATGTGAATTTAACTATGTCAGAAAAGTAGGCCCTATTTTAATAATTTAATAATTAATTAATAATTTTAATAATATCGTTATCGCAATATTCAACATAGTTATCGAATATCGCATGTTATGCCCATATCGTGCAGCCCTACTACCAATACACATGCATGCATATCTATGGACAAACCCAACACAACACAACATGCAGATTCCACTTAAAGCAGATGTGTCCAAATTGGGGCCCCGGGCCCATTTGTGGCACGGGTCAAGATTTCATATGGCCCTTGACTTCTA
Source organism: Bostrychus sinensis (assembly GCA_020698575.1). NCBI lineage: Eukaryota > Metazoa > Chordata > Actinopteri > Gobiiformes > Eleotridae > Bostrychus > Bostrychus sinensis. The sequence goes on along the minus strand of CM036257.1, from coordinate 25,652,521 downwards.
TAAGAAACTGTATTATTTGTGGCCCATCAGCACTTTTGTACAGTGTTTCTTTACATTAGTCAAAAAATAGTGTTTATGTTCAAAAATGTCATTTTGTTGGGACCTGTTTTAGATTTTGTTTTGTAATTTATAAAAACATAAATACTTATAAAACAGTGTGCATTTAATTTATACTGTATGTGTGTTCAGTTCCTAGAAAACATCAGGGGGGACTGTTGGCCCTTGAACCTTTGCACATCTTCAAATCTGGCCCAGTGGTGTAACTTGGTAATGTGGGGCCCCAGTGCAGGATTTCAGAATGGGCCCTAAAGTCATGAAGCACATTCAGAACTTCAGGTCCATATATTAAGCCTTTTATTTTATAACATTCTGCTGTTTTACTGGAGGTGCTTTTTCATTAATATTTAGGGGCAATTTTGTGAATCTGTATTTTTTTATTTTTTTTATTACAATTTGTGGATTTATCTTAAGAAAAAAATTTGATTTTTATTTTTTATTTTTGTTATAGGTTTATACATTTAACAGGATTTAAGTTTGAATGTATGTTAAAAATACTCTTTTATGGCAGAATGTTGCTCCTCATTATTATTATGAATATTTTAAACACAGACTTGACCAAAGATGAACAAGGGCCCAATCTGATGGGCCCCTGTTCCTGGTTTAAACCAGGATTAAACCAGAAAAAAAAAAAAGAAAAAAAAAAAAAACTCTAAACCAAAGCTTATTTAGGAAAAAGACACGACTAAACCAGGACTAAACCAGTTCTAAACAAGGTCTAAACCAGGACTAAACAAGGACCAAACCAGGACTACACCAGGTCTAAACCAGTTCTAAACAAGGTCTGAACAAGGACTAAACCAGGACTAAACCAGGACTAAACCAGGACTAAACCAGGACTAAACCAGGACTAAACCAGGACTAAACAAGGACCAAACCAGGACTAAACAAGGTCTAAACCAGGACTAAACCATGTCTAAACCAGGACTAAACCAGGACTAAACAAGGACCAAACCAGGACTAAACAAGGACCAAACCAGGACTAAACCATGTCTAAACCAGGACCAAACCAGGACTAAACAAGGTCCAAACCAGGACTAAACAAGGACCAAACCAGGACTAAACCATGTCTAAACCAGGACTAAACCAGGACTAAACAAGGACCAAACCAGGTCTAAACAAGGTCTAAACCAGGACTAAACAGGGACTAAACCAAGACTAAACCAGGTCTAAACAAGGTCTAAACCAGGACCAAACTACGACTAAACAAGAACCAAACCAGGTCTAAACAAGGTCTAAACCAGGACCAAACCAGGACTAAACAAGGACAAAACCAGGACTAAACCTAAGTCTAAACCAGGACTAAACTTGCCTTCAACACGATGGACCTCATGTACTTCTAAAATCCTGTGTACCGCTCTGGTAGAAAGTATAAAATGATCAGATATTTTCACATGGATATGAGTACATTTGCCAGATTTTAAGACAAAAAGCAGCTCGATGATCAGCCCGCTCTGCCAGCACCACTCAAGACAAACCCGGGGAGTAATGCGTTTGGGCATCCGCCGGTTTTATATGGGACAATAAAAGGCAGTGCAATCAGGGAGTACCAGCACCACCATCCAATCAGCCCCCGGAGGCCAGCGAACTGCACCTCAAGGGGACAGTGAATGCGTCGCCGGCTCTTGTGTCATGGTCACAACTGTATACTGAGGAGATTGGATGGCCTTGGGATTTCGGTGTAAGCGATCATTCCTGGAGAGAGACCCTGACCGTCCCACATGTACAGTTACATACAGACTGTACTAGGTTTAGAGTAGAGGAATATACTGTTTAGGGGCGGAATAATTTCATGTCCAAGATGTAAATTAGACATTGCACTGCAGGAATGTAATGGATGTCAAAGATTGGTGAGACATAATTGTACAATACTAAAGAACAATTAGGTAAAATGATATCTCTCTTGTCTCTTTTCTCTATTGGCAGACAAAATTATAGTGGGTAAAAAAAATCTACTAATAGGTTATTTAAAGGTCCCCTATTATGCTAAATTGACTTTTTTGAGCTTTCAACCATTTTATAATCAATAACAGACCTCGGGTAATATTTTGTTTCATTCAGCAAGTCCTGTTTGCTGAGCCTGTCCTCTGGAAACGTTCAGTCTCACCGCTCTACGTGGACTTGTGAAACCAGGAATTACCCCTGCACGTTTCTAAAGCCCATACACAGTGCCTGGACTCATGCTACATAGCCATTTTATGCTCCATTTCCCATTGTCGCCAGCAGGGGACGACAGACACCTAAACCAAGGGTTCTCTGCAAAGTAACAGCTCCCCAAATTATGAACTATCCATCCATCTTCTACTGCTTATCCAGGGTTGGGTTGTGGAGGCAGCAGTCCAAGCAAAGATGCCCAGACTTCCCTCACCCCAGACACTTCCTCCAGCTCTGCCGAGGCGATCCCAAAGCGTTCTAGAGACATAGTATGTCCTGCATGTCCTAGGTCTTCCAAGGCACCTCCTCCCAGTGGAACGTGCCCGAAACACCTAAATTATGAACTACATTAGGGGCCGCCAAAAGCAACACTCCTCACTTTTAAGGGAAGATATCAGCGCTGTAGCATAATTTGAAATCTGCAGTAGACTGGCTGATTTTGGCTGTCCCCATATGTTTGTCTTTCTCATTTGGCTGCATAATTAAGTCCAGTCCATACAAAATGGCCGCCGTTTATCCTCAGCCCAGATGTAATCAACTCCACAGGCGGTGTTTACATGTAGCAGGTGCTCGCTTCTCCATACTGCCTCCCTCCTGTTCCTGCTCCTCTTCTTTTGTTTTTTGCCTCTTGGCTCAGCTCCAGTGTCTCTGACCAGATGGCAGTGAAATGCATGCAACTATTTAGCCTTCTCTTCTGCAGCTCTGCTCCATATTCAGCTCCTATTGCACCCATTAACAATAATGTTATGTTCTTAAATGCTTTATGTCTTGGCTTGGTTTCAGAGTGCTTTTAGTGGACATGTTGAACAGGTGACAAACAGCAAATAAGTGCTATAGATGCAGACATATATATGCTGAAATGTGGATGGATTAAATAGAAAGAAAGGCAGTGTTTAATGTCCTTTTAATCCGGTGCTGTAGGTTGGACAGTGTTGTGCTAATAAGCATAGACTCAGCACTCAGAGCATCCCAGACAACCTTCATCAAATATTTAAGTATGTTTTATGTTCATCCAGTACAGGTCAGGGCAACAAAATTTATATTCAACTTTTAATATGTACCTCTATGCCAGCCTATGCTGATAATTGAGACACAAATATTTCAATTAACATATAATATAAGATTCCCAAGACTCATATAGAGTGGCTAAAAAGTTGCCCATGTAAAGCAAGTGAAGTGGCTTTAGGTAAAGCCTCACATTTCAGGATTTGCATACTCTGAAAGACTTTGCATTGCTGCAGGACTGAAGCATTCTCACAACATAACATGCTCCATCACTTATACTTACATAGCTAATAGCCTTGTACACTCAATATGACAAATGATACAATTTTGGAATGCACTTTCGTGGTAAAAGGTTTAAGGAGTCAACAAAAAGTGTTGATTTGGACATAAATATAAAAAGTCACAAAGAGGCAACAAAATGGTGTTTTGCAGAATTGTCGCACAGCATGGTTTTCATTAATTCCTGCATTGATAATTGCAATACATTTTATATTGGTGTGAACCAGTGCACTCTCAGTCGGCTGCAACTGGTGCAAAACAAACCAAATACTCAAGGACCCTAACCCTCCCTCCACTGGCTCCCAGTACTATTCAGAGTTGATTTTACACTTGTAATGTTTGTTTTTAAAGCCATTTGTGTTCCTTCTTATTTATGTGACACAAACATCGGCTGGAGGTCCCAGGACCAAATACAAACAATGGGGCAACCGTTTGTTTGCTGTAGCCGGTCCAAGACTTCAGAAAACTTTACTGCTTGAGTTAGGGACTATCACTTTAAGGGACCTTTGTTTAAAGCTAAGCTAAAAACGTAGCTGTTTGGACCTGCTTTGAGTACTTAACAGCACTGTGACACTTGTATTATTGTATTTTGTACACATCCTTTTACCCTTGATTTGAAATGTTATGGTTAACTTGTTTTTAGTTGTTTCTATCCCTTTCATTATTGCACTTATCGAAAGCACTTTGGTTCAGCTGCGGCTATTATAAAGTGCTATACAGAAAAAGTTTGACTGGATATTGCAGAAAGATGCCAGTATCTTATTGCACAACCTTTTTAAACATTTCCCCTTTTCCCTGGATTATGTTTTAAAACAGTTTTGTGATAAATTGAAAGACCTCCTGCTGCTTTACTGATGAATACCATCGTTTGTGCTTCCAGAAATAATACCTATCGCACTAAAAACAATACTACAGCTCACTTTCCCTCTCACTGTTTTGGTCTAAGAATATTAATCTATCTCTATAGATTTCAATTTCCCACAACACACTGTGCTCTCTAAGCTCTTTCCTCTCTGAAGTTTGCTAATGGGAACTGATAAACCTCTTGTTTTGATAAAGCTTGACTTTTAAGTGACTTCTAGTTCAGGATTAAAGAGCCCACTTCAATAACTCATCATATACTGGAAAAAATCTATATACGAATAAAGACATAGATCAAAAACCGTTATCCGCTCCCTCGTGACCCTCTCTTCTAACCCAAAACCTCTGCAGTGTGTACTCCTTTATCCGCCTTTTAAGAGGACTTAAACGTACAATAAAACCATGAATAAAATCCTGCTCCATCAATGGATCTTGTACCCAGGGGTCCTCCTCTGTAGAAGCCACTTTGACAAAATAAAAAAATAAATAAAAAAAACACGACCGGGCTGCTTTGTTCTCATGTGGAAGAGCAATGTGAGGAAGGGATTAAAAACCTCCAATGCACAAATGGAAAGGAAGACAGTGACGGCGTGGCTAATGCTTCCATTATAGCCACACTTCTACTGGAGGAGGAAAAGGAAGGGTGGGTTTTGTTGACATGAAAGAGAGTGGAGAGGTTCAGCATTGAGAGAAAGATGGTTGTGTACAGAGCGACACAGCTTGGGAATAGAGAGATAATGGTCCTATCCCACAACCTTTTAAGGCCGGGACACATCGGGGCGATCATCGGCAGCTGGGCGAGGTCGGATGGTTTGACGCGGTCGGCGATGTGAGTCTTTCTGGTGTGTTCCGCACCATCGGACGTAGTAGGAGACAGTTGGACGTAGTTCTGGCTGGTTACACATGTTGACATGTTGTCGGGTCGTCGTGGTCACCGAGCTCTGATTGGCTGTGTCCCATTCACAATTTGTCAAACAGCTCGAGTTTAACATCAAAACATAAGGAACTTTCTGTTCTACAACTACTTCACATCTGTGACGCTAATGCGCTGCAGTTAGCTTACCTTAGCTTTAGCCTTGTACTAATGTGCTGCAGTTAGCTTACCTTAGCTTTAGCCTTGTACTAATGTGCTGCAGTTAGCTTACCTTAGCTTTAACCTTGTACTAATGTGCTGCAGTTAGCTTACCTTAGCTTTAGCCTTGTACTAATGTGCTGCAGTTAGCTTACCTTAGCTTTAGCCTTGTACTAATGTGCTGCAGTTAGCTTACCTTAGCTTTAACGTTGTACTAATGTGCTGCAGTTAGCTTACCTTAGTTTTAGCCTTGTTTAGTGTTTTTATTTTTAGATTTTTCCATAAATGCACCCCTTTCTCTGAAATATTCCCTTCCCTCACTTTGGTTCTGAAAGATTTCTGTCCCTTTCAGGCTTCAGTGACTCACTCTTTTTTCAAACCTTTTCTGAATATTTGTAAGTAGTTTTCCTATTTGCTTTATACATAATTTGTTGCATATACTAAAATTAACTAAATACCTTAAATTTGATAAATAATGGGTTTGATGGCTGTGTATAGAGGGCGTGCAGATGGTGTCACAGCTGTTTTAATAGCTATGTCGAGTAATGATACCTGGCAGCACAAATAGTCAAAAAGTCAACTAAAATGGGAAAGAGAGTTGCTGTGAAATTGATTGATACATATTCAACAACAAATCTGAGATATATTTTGATAGACAACTGAAATCTAAAAACAGGAGAAGCAAATGGACTGCAGCATTTCCAGTAAACAACCCTGCTAGCTAAAAGTGACTCTGTAGTTTTCCACGGACTCTTGGGTGAATCACAGAGAAACTCCTTACCTTAAATAAACTGTGTGGGAGTCCGTGTGATGGTTAAATGTTGTGGGGCGAATAAAGCGTCCTGCATCTCCCTCTGCTGTCTCTGGGCTAAAAAATACAACTGCAGCAGTGAGCGCTGAAGTCTGGAGTCAGTGAGAGAGCGGCGCATTGTGGCTAGCATAGCAACAAGCTAGCAATGGCTTTATTTCTCTGAGTTTCAACGTGACAAAAAGGCAGGAAAAACTTTGTACGGATACGAGGAGGGGAAAATGAAAGTAAAGCCGTGTGAGGGACCATAAAGGAGTCACCTGGACTTGTTGTGAGTAACATTTCAACAGTACTTTACTCCGAAATGTAGGGGGAGCTCTGCAGAGGAAAAGGACGCAAAAACAGTGAAGAAACAAGACAGGTAACTGAGTTCTGCTTTTATAAAATATATATAAATAATAAAATATAAATATATTGACAGCTACACAACAGTATGTCAGTGAGTTTCGTGTCTCTGGTCCACGTTAGCTGCACGATAAAGAGAAATTTACATCTAATGCCTGTGAATTTTTGCTTAGTTTGTTTACGTAGTCTAGTATTGTTACTTCCACTGCTTGGCGTTTCCCTCAAGGTGAAATAACGTTAATAATATAAAAATAATATAAACCATGATGTCCTTAGCTGTCTTAGTTATATAAAAATGTAGAAAGAAAGTGAAATCACTGTCAAAGTCTAATTGCCTTATTTAAAGCAGAACGCAGAACTTTTTTTACCTTAAATAAACAGTTTTAGAGTTGTGTGATGGTTAAATGAGTTGTTATGAAGTAAATGAAGCGTGCAGCAGCTCCCCCTGGTGTCTCTGGGCTGTAAGTGACACTTGCAAGTCTGAGTGTCACCGACCCGGAGTCACAGAAGTCTCTGGTCTCGTGAGAAAGCGGCACATCCCGGTTAGCAAAACAACAAGCTAGCGGTGGCTATATTTCTTGATTTTTGGTGTGGCAGAGTGGACAAATAGAAGAAAAAACTTTGTACAGATGCACGGAAAAGACACTTGAAAAACTGCCATTGTTCCCAGAGAAAAAGTAAAGTTGCTAAAAAAAAAAACATCCTAATACTAATCCCAAAATGGCTAATCTCTGTTTTTCTGAACAATGCTTATGCAGCTTTACAGTCTGTTTCAAGCTCCCATTTATGTTTTACTACTTTTCTTCTATTCTTAGAGGAAGAAAGAAAATAGAGTTGAGAGAAAAGATGGAGCTAGACAAGAGTGGAGAAGTTTCACATCCAGAGAAAAGAGTCGCAGTCACCCAGGGGTTTTTCCTGAACCGAAATGATGTGACAACGCCCGCTCTGCCCCCCCGCTCTGCCTCGCTGCCTCAGACTTTGATAATGCAGCCCATAAATCACACATGTCATATATTTTGCAGCTCCCGTACACTTTTTGTAATGACTGAAGAAGAGGAAGTTTTGTTTTGGTGTTCCTCTGTGTGCAGGGGGACTCCGGGGCGTCCCGTGTCATGATACGCTCCGCTGCATTGATGTGACTAGTTAATTATTATGTACTAGTGAACAGCTACAAAACAATAGGCTAAATAATAGAGCAGGGGATATTGCTTTCAAAGGGAATTAGTAAACAAACTTCAAGTCCTGTACACACAAATATGAAATGCTGTCCTGTTAGAAGCCTTACACAAGCTTATTTTATCCTTTTGCAAATACTGAGGGCTGTTTTATGGTACCTACTTGCATTTTATGTAGGGAAGAAAAATATATTTGTGGCCAGACTTTGACTTTATTGATGAGATTTAAGAGGAGTGGAGATAAAAATGTTATTGCATACATTCATATTTTGTCATTTTTATCTTCTTATCTTATCTATCTTTGTTTTGCCAATCACAACAACGACTCATAATGAGGTACATCGCCAAACAAACCACTATGATAGTAAAATGATGCAATTAAAATGTCGTCTGAGGACTTTTGCAGTTTTTGTAGATGTTCACTATGTTGTTTACGTATTGCTAAAAGGTTTGTGGCTGTGGCAAACCTTAAACCTGCCCACTTGCGACAGGACTGCCATTGTTTAAACCACCACCAGTTTGGACTGTGGATGGATAAGTTTGAGCCTGACAAAGTGGATTTTCTTTGGCTTGTGAACTCACAAACCTTGCAAGAACCCAGCTTACTGTGCGCGATAACCAGACAGAGGTGCAGTGTGTTAATAGGTGAGGCCGCCTCTCCTAATTTCTTTTTGAAAGCAGGACAGTCTGGTTCCTCACTCGCTGGGAATCGTTTCCCTTTGGTCGATTTGGAACTGACTTATCACAGCCATTCTGCAGTGCGTCTTACAAATGCAAAAGAGCTAATTTAATAACTTCTCTGACCTGATTAATGGTGTTTAGTGCTTTCCTTCATCATGTGTTGGTTCTGCTGAAGTCAGCGTTGTTGTTCAGTCCTCTGTGGGATTTTTTTTCTTTGTCTTGATGCCATTTTAACAACAGTAAAGTCCCATTAACGTCCGACGTAACGACCACATTCAAACTCTTTGTACAACTGGCTTCTGCTGTTGTCCAGAGCTGCTGTGGCAAAACCAGCATGAACCCTCCATGTTTGTTTTGATTACAGATCAGTGGCCCACTGCTTATGTCCCGCCCTTTGTTTTTTAGATTGGTTTCTTCTCCTGTGATTGATCCGCCTGTAGAAACGAAACTTACACAAACAGAGATCAGACTCATTTCTTTTGAATAGAATAGGCTAGTGCATTAAGCATTCTCACACCAATCGCAAATCACTGTGCGACTGGTTCACTGTGGCAACCCCTAACAAAAGGGAGGAGCCAAAAAAACTGTAAAAAGTGGGATAGGTTTCACAAGGTTTGATGTTGGGACCTCTGCTCTAATATGGTACAGTACATACCTAAGGAAATGTGAACAACATGCAAACTTCGCTCTCCACAGAGGCCATTGGCATACCTTCCCTAAATATTCCCAAAGTATACAGTAGTCTTAAACAGTGGTTCTCAACTGATCTATAATTCTATAATGACAAGCTGCGACCCAAATTATAAAGATATTGAGGAAATTAAGAGATATTTTTGGAAAATTAGAAGATATTGATAAAAATTAAGAGATATTTCAGGAAATTTAAAAGATATTGAGGAAAATTAAGAGATATTTCATGAAAATTAGAAGATATTGAGGAAAATTAAGCAGTACTCACATCAACCATAGGTATAACAGTAACGTTATAGAACTGGATTTTTTTCTCTGGGTGTGTTTCTTTTATATTATTCTATTCTATGTCCCACACTGCCATCTACTGTTAAGGAGTATAAATTGCCGATTTAGTTTTAAAAATTAAACTTTCTTTTTTTGCCCTGGCAAAGGCCTGCCACCCACTGAAAAACATTTCTGCGACCCACTTTTGGGTCCCAACCCACCTGCAGAGAACCACTAGTCTAAAAGATTAATTTACTAAATTATAATAATACTTTGCATTAGAATTAAATTATTACAGATTCCATTGTTACAAAATGGCCGACTGATGAGTTGAGTAATTGTATATAATTTCCCTGAACAGTGCGCTGTAATTCATCTCAGAGCAGCAGCAGCAGCAGCAGCACGTGTGACGCTCCGCACCAAACGAGACACGAACGCTGGCGATGTGTACGCACTGACATGAATAATTACCTCCTCTCGTCTCTTCACGTCAGACCCCCGGGAGCCTCTCTCTCTCTCTCTCTCTCTGTCTTTATCTGAAATCCTGGAGCCTGCAGAAAACAATGAGCTTCTTCTGCCTCTCTCCCACTGACAGACTCTGCAGAGCTAGGGGCCATGCTACTGGTGGTGGTGGTGTTTGTGCGCGTGTTTGTGTGCATGTTTGTGTGCGTGTTTGTGTGCGTGTTTGTGCGTTGTAGCAGCTGCAGCCCGGCGGTGCATGGAGAGGAACAGGTCAGCGCTAATCTCATTAAGGCTAATCAGATGTATATGATACGTATAAACAGGAGTTGGAGAGTACACCAGAGTCGCTGCAGAGCACATCCATCACCGGACCGGGGCTGTGGCGTGTCACTGTGTGAATGTAAATGTGTGGAGGGAAGGGATTCAGAGAGGGCAAGGCAGCCTCAGAGGCTTTGTGGTGCTTCAGGAGGGTTGTGTGAATCTTGAAGAATGGAAAAATATTGGAAAATTCAATGTATGTAACATCTTGACGTTTTAAAAAGACATTCATGAACAGTGTTTTGTCCTGTTACGCCATTTGTGTGCTATGAAAATTGGATTGATCACCATGTTAGCTAAGTATGTGCTACTACAACTTAAAAATCACAAAACTGCAAAAATAAAACGATTTACTTGCTATCATTGGAGCACTGGTTCCCAAAGTGGGGTCTACTTGCAGGGAGGCCACCAGTGTTTGTCTACATTAAAGCAGAACTCAGTAATTCTGCTCGTTTCTTTGCTCTTTTAGCCTTTCTTTCCTCTATAAAGCGCCCCCTACAGTTTGGAGTAAAGCACTATCATAAATACTCACAAGCTCCAGTTGACTCCTGTGTGACCTCTCGCTCATCTTTACTTTCGTTTTCCCTTCCGCGTATGTGTTCAAAGTTTTTTCTCTTCCATTTGGCTGCTCTGGAACTGCTGAAAATTGAGAAATAAAGCCACCGCTAGCTTGTTTTTTTGCTAACCGGGATGTGCCGCTTTCTCGCGAGACCCGAGACTTTTGTGACTCCGGGTCAACGGCGCTCACTGTTGCAAGAGTCACTTTCAGCCCAGAGACACCAGGGGGAGCTGCTGCACGCTTCATTTACCCCACAACAACTCATTTAACCATCACACAGACTTTGAAACTGTTTATCTAAGGTGGAAAAGTTACTGAGTTCTGCTTTAAGTGCATAAAAAAAAGTTTGAAAAGTTTGAAATGATTCACAATTAAATACTTATCAGTGTTGCCAGATTGGAGTGGCTTCTGTTGAACACCTTGGGCTGTTACCAACAAAATAGTTGTCAATTATGGCAAAGTAGAAACACACATTTCAATAAACTGCTGTGTCCTTCCTCTCATATCATCAGTTCTTTTGTTTTAAAATGAGTGTTTCATGTTGGTATTTCATACGTTTTGTGAGGTTTCTGTGACGCCCAGATCAAGAAAGCTTTGGTTACCTGACTGCGCTCTGTGTGGGGAACCTGTTTGTGTTACTTTTTTTTTAGTGCTGCTGTTAAGTTTTGTGTTCTTGCCTACGTATAACATTTTTAATATTTAGAGTGGTTGTGTTTTGGGCTGATTTTTATTGTGTTTTAAGTTCTGTTTGGGCTGGAAACTGTCAGTGAGATCTGGAATTTTTTAAATAGAAATCTATGAGAAAAAATTACTTTGAAATAATAAGTTTTACTGCTGGGCGTCCGCGTAGGATTTTAAGAGGCCTGCAACACTCTTGACTGTGGGAATGGCTACATTGGAATATATACTACTATACTGTATGTTATTCCATCAGGACTTATATCCAATAATCATTGATTCTACTCTGGTGCAGAGCTCTGTTGGCGCCCTAGGCAAGATTTTAAATTTCGCCCCCATACCCCACCACACCACTAAAAACAGAATATAGGCTACATTTAATAAGCCTTAACTAAGCATTGACATTGATTTCTCACCACTTCATGAATTGTGCCCTAATGTATTTTGTAGTAAACAGATGTAATTTCCTGTAATCTGATGCATTTTAGATGATCATATAATTTTCAGCAACGAGTAAAACAGGGAGACTATAATTATTATGATTTTACCTCTCTTGAAGTACTTGAAAAAACAAACCAAATTATTAAAGATTTTTTATTATTAAAGTTAATTTAATGCCCAACCTAGGCTGTTACAAAAGTGTTTATTCATATTTTTAAACCAATTTTATCCATCTCGACTACAGCGCTCCACATTTTGCAACCTTCAAAAACATCGAACTAAAAAAGAAAGTTTTTAATACTCTACTGGTGCCATAAAAAACAGGTGAAGAGACCAGCTGTGTTGTGCTCTTTTGATCATAATCCATGATAAAAAAGCACTTCACTCCTTTTAACTTTCTGTATGATGCCATTTTACTACAAAATGAAACATTTCTGTGAGGAATCAGTGGAAACAGAGCACAGTACGCAGTTTTTGGATAAATGAAAGACAGCAGACTGGATGTAGAGGGTTTGTTGATTGGTCAGTGCGTCCTGGAGACAGAGGTTTGTGAAATCTATCGTTCTGAGGCCTCAGAAACTCAGCACCAGAGAATACAGGATTACTCAAACAGGGGTGAATAAAGCAAAACACAACTGCAGGTATTTTTTTTAACATAAAAGCTCAAAAAGAATCAATTTTGCATAATGTAACCCCTTTAAAATGTTGGGACCCTCGTTCCTCTCACAAGCAGGTTGTCGATTCAATCCCCGGGCCAGCCACTTTTCCTTATTTGGACTTTCATTATCCCTTGCCCAATAACAGGCAAGTAAAGGTGCGTTGGTAAAACTACAGTGAGTGGATGTGAAATGATTTGCAGAAGAGTTTTATGTCTTTAAATGTTAGGCCTGCAGTGAACTGGTGATCATCATGGGAGTTAGGGTGACGACCTCAAAAAGTGCAAAAAGTGGGACAAGTCGTGTGAGTTGGTGGGACAGACAAGAAATAAAAGCTTTGATCAGGGTCTTAAAAAGTCTTAAATTTGCCAAGATGCGGCCTGTTAGATCTTAAACACATTTAAACAGAACTCAAATATGTCACGTACATTTGATGCAACTCCTAAAATGTCCAAAGGCGTATTAGCGTCGTGAGATTTTGCGTCTCTCTCTTTCACAAATGCTCTCAGCTTTTTGTACACTGCATGCTTACGAAATAGGTCTTATTTTTCTTGAACAATGGTTTTAAAAGAAGTCTTAAATTAACCTTTAATGATGTTTGTTTGATGATATACATATCTAAACTTCATTTACATAAAGATGCTTGCTACAGTTTATCAAACATTTAATGTGCTGTTTTCATCCATGGAATAAAAAAGTGGAACTGATCTAATCTAAAATCCAAAATTAAATCCCCCTCATTTTCTCATCACTGTCCAACAGCAGGCCGTCCTGAAACACAGGGGCAACACCAACCACCAGCGAGTTACAAACAAATATTTACTCTACATTTTACACAAGGAACACTGATATTGTCTTGTTGTTTTTTACTTTAATCACACTTTTTATAAGATCCACTGAGCAGCAATGAAAAAGAGGGACATTATCTGAATAAATGGGACAGAGGAACAAATGGCTGTGCAGTTCCAAACAAAAGTGGGACAGGTGGTCAGTCTAATGGGAGCACCGCAAGTAAAGCTCCCAACAGGAGAAGCACTAGAAAGCAATTGTATTTTTCCACAACATTACGATTTTAGTCCTTTTTTTTTTCCAAACGTACACCACAGTAACAATACAAATGGCCCTTGCTTTTATCGGTGCTTTGCAGAAACAATTCATACACAGCGTTTGATTTGGGACGGTCATAAATTGAAGTGTCATACAGAGGCTTACACAGTATCTCCCTTTGAAATAAAAACCGCTTGGTCCTACGACATTAATCCTCCCCCATTTCAAGGTTGCTTTGAGGTTAGATTTAGGTAGAGGCTGAAATCGGTCACTGCATGATTGAGTGACGATGTTTTCGAGGCAGAGGTGGAAAAAATAAAGGCAGATTTCTCGCCGCTGCTACATTATGTGAAGAATTATGCAGCGGGGCAGAGCCGGTGTGAATACAGATGAGACAGGGGAGTTTATTGTGGCCGCGCGCACACGTACAGATAAACTGTGGTGTTTGCAGTTCATTTGGTTTTAGATGCTGCTGCGGTGATAAATGAGCCGCGCCTCGGGGAAGTGTGCACGGCGAACTGTGGCTCTGTGTTTGTTCACGTGTTGATAATTAGATAAAACATACTCGATGGGGTTAGATATTTGAACTGCTTACACTTTTATGAGAAGGTGAATTTAACCCTTATAAAACATTTAAAGTGTCCCTGAAACAAAACATCCTCAAAATAGCAAGCAATATTTTTTTTTACGTTATTTAGCATAACATATAGGGCACAAGTTCAGTAAAAGATTTAGTAGAAAAATATTAATGTATACTTTTAATATGTATACTATTTTTGTGACTGGAACACACACACACACAACAACTGAAAAAAAAGCCTAAAGCCATTTAACTAATTGTTGTTGGTAATCTTTGACATTCCCAAGACTGTCATAACCACCTCTGGAAAAATCCACTTTGCATTGGGAATATTGAAAAAAATTTCAATATAGATGTCATCGCATACACTGGCATAAAAAGGATTTAAATTCTGAAAATAGTAAAATATATTACCGTATTTTCCGGACTATAAGTCACTTTTTTCATAGTCTAGGGGTGCGACGTATACTCAGGTGTGACTTATATATTAAAATATTTCAGGTGTTGGTTAGAGGGCGCTCTAGGCTTGTGTACCAGCATCTGCTGCACCTGTACCACTGACAATTTAAAATGTAAACATTACCACTAACAACTTAGGCTATAAAGACAACTGAGAAAGAGCGGAATAATTGGAAATGGAACTGATGCTGAGTCTGACGACAGCCACGCAGAGGAGGAAGCGGCGCTTCGTCTACCTCCGGAGTTGGTGGAGTTGTTCAGAAGCGACACCGAGGATGAAGAATTTAAAGGATTTAGTGATTAGGAGTGAGATGGTGAGTTTGGTGAACTTGTTATATTATGTTCTTTATGCTATAGTTATGTGAATAACTGTTAATATATTACGTTAACATACGAGACACCTATTCAGTTCGTTGTTTATGCTTCATGTAGCTGAATAACCATCAATGTGTTACGTTAGCAAACCGCACACCTATTCAGCTGTTGTTCTCTATTCTATTATTGCTATAACTTGCCTTTCAAGATGAAATGTCTGGTGGACAATGGCGAGTTAGTCAGAGGGCAGACACAGAGGCAACGCTAACCACTCTGCCACTGTGCACCCCTTTTATAATATATTTTTGTATAGAACAGTATCAGTCAACATTATTGGCTGTAGTTCCAAAGACATCATCATATTAGTGAATGTACAGTGTCCCTGCAGTGTCTTTGTTTGAAAGATTGATGCCTCGCTATTAGCTCTGCCCCCGACTTAACAAGCATTTCTGGGAATACTTCCTCCATCTTTAACTTCTGATTACTGCGATACATCAAATATTGTTCGACTGAAATGATTTACAGCGCCACTTCTCGACGCTCTTCTCTCCTCTTTGGCTCCGGCGCACAACAGTTTACTGAAATCCTTTTGTGTTGGGAAGACAAAGAGGCGCTGGCGTCAGGAGCGAAAAAAAAAATAAAATTATGGCTCAACAGCTTTTGGCAGATCGCATTCAATTTAAAAACAATACAGAAGTGATCTTGATAGTTGTTTCAGAGCCGGGCGCTGGTCCTGGGGGGTGGTTTAAGTGCTTTAAGTAAAAACAAACTCGAACTCAGGGGACGCTCAAACACAGAGAGGACAGGTTTGAGGACAAGATGATGCTGTCTTGTATTTTTTCTTCTTTTCTTTCCACACCTATCCCCTACAATCACTGCTCTCTTCTCAACAAATACATTTTATACAGTCACTCACAAATATACAATTACTACACTTTGGCCCAGTATTGTACTTTCGCCTGTCTAAATTTATTCATGGACTTTATACATGCTTTACAAATGTATACAATTAGGGCTCTAACATTATGCTTTTTATACTATATATCAATTAAAATGTGTTTCAATCTGATTCAAGAGCAATATTGGCTAATTTAGAACAATATGATTTGATACGATTGAACATTTTTATATTGATACAATCGATACAGCGACGTTTTTTTGCCAAAAATCAACAGTTTACTCTCAAATTCAGCATTGTGGTCGAGGTTGATGATGTATTATGATACTTTTACTGTGATTTACTTTGCTTCAGCTATGTGCTAGGCTAGTGTCAGTGTCAGTGTTAGCACCACAGCCAGGCTGATTAGTAAATAATGCCATCTCCCCACTTACTTAAATTAGCATTCAGTGGTAAATTGACATCAGCCCTGCACACAGCACATAATCTGTGTCAGCCTCCTTAGTTTTACCCCACACTGGCAATTTACTCAAATCATCAGCTAACTTGACAATACGACTGTTTACCTCCTCTTGGGCAGTACTTTGTTTTCTTTTTCGTTGGGGTTGGCGTTGGGGGTGACCAACACTGTAAAACTGTTGACTGGTGCTCTTTGGTGCTCTTTTCACAATAGCACAGGTTAGAAACAGCCAAGTATCACCGCTACAACACCAGAGACTGAGCGACACACAGCAAACAGCAGCAGGAGCGACAGTGGACTGGGCCGTACCAAGTATTCTACACAGGGAGGGGAGGGGGTGGAATAAACTAATTACTATTTTGCTGGCAAACGAAATGAATACAGAAAATCGACGAGTTATTCATGCAAGATAATTCATATTTGTATTGATCGCAAAGTTGTGATTATTGGGGAGGTTATATTGGCTCGACCTTATTTTGGGGGGGGGTCTTAACCCCCCCGGAAATTACGCACCTGTATAAATGTGACCTTTTTATATATATTTTTTTATTTCTGATTTGGATATTTTCGAAATTATTATTTTTCATATTTTTTTTATATTTTTATTTTTAATTATTATTATTTATAATTTTTTTCCCCATGTATATCGATACACGCTTTATATAATAATTAATACACGCTTATATCGATACAAGGTGATGTGTATCAATATAGTTAAAAAATAAAAATTAAAAAATTATATATCGTTACACCCCAGAACGCTGAAATGTCCTCTGTAAAAAAAAAATTAAATTTTGTTCTGCTGTGTAAATTGGAACTTTTTATTTTTCAGAAGTGTATCATATCAAAATAGGACTTGTGTTTACTTTTGGCGAGATGGTTAAAGGTAGGGAGGAGTAGTAGTCTTATATAGCACTTTTTTTGTAGTCACTCAAAGTCGCTTTACATTTAGGAGCATTATTCTTTCACTCCCCACTCCTCAACAGTAGTAGTAATAGTATTATTAGTAGTAGTAGTAGTAGTAGTATTAAGTCGCAGTAGCAGAAGTCATAGTAGTATCACTAAAGGTAGGCTCTGAAAAATGATTATTTTAATAGAAATAAAGACAATTTTAAGTGTATTTCTATTTCTCTTTTAATTTATTTATGTTATGTTATTGTCGTTTTCTTACAGTTTGAAATCAAGTATTCATTTCAAGCTTAAGTCATACACAACTTAACTTAACTCTTTTTTTTCCCCATAGCAGTAAAAAATGATTAGATAATAACACATAATGAACTTTCTTGACTGAAGCCTCCCCGCCTTCATCTCCTGGGTTGACAATAGACGCTACCACACACACCTTCCCTCTGTTGTCATTTCATGGTGTAGTTGTGTCGTCGTTATATGACAGCAGATATGACAGAGCCGTTCCCCAGAGAGAGACAGAGAGAGACGAGAGATGAAAGCCCAGAGTGAAGTCTCACTCAGATCTGTGCAGCTTTGGACAGCTGCAGACACCGACTCCACCAGCGATGAGAAATCAAGCAAAAAACTGCAACTAGAAAGTGACAGAGTGCATCCACAGACAGACTCGCTCCTGCTCTTAGTCCTCAAGTTTAGTTATTTTGCATAAGACTACAATCAACCTTTATATTTTATACCTAAAACATTTATTTTATTGTTTGCTTGTATCTGGAAAGCAAGAAAAAGACGAGGTCTGTAGGAAAAAATAGCTTATATTTTCAGAAATTCTTTGCATTTTTTATTATAATTTTATTTAAATGTATTATTTATTTATGTATTTATTTTATTTGTTGAACCTATCTCACAACGGTAAAGATATAGTACCTAGACCTGGACTTGAATCAGGAATTTTATAGTTTAGGGGTAAAATTTTCCTTCAATTAAGCTTTTATATCTCACAATTGCAAAGAATCCACTTAAATTAATTATTTGTTTGTTTTTTTACTGACCCCTTCTGGCTGGAGTTGGCATCTTTGGCCCTATCTCGCAATGGTAGAAGACTCTGGACCCTCGTGGTTTTTCTTCAGATTAGCAGTGTCTTCATATCAGTGCTCTTTACTGCTCTTACTGATGCATTGTGGGAGACTTTTGAGTGCTCACTTCATATTTGGACCTCACTAGAGAGTAGGGGTGTAACGATAAACTAAGGACACAGTTAATTTCGGTTCAGTTTTTTGGATGGTTTGCGTATATTTTTGGTACAAAAATAGAAAAAAATTATATAATAAATGAAACACTTTCACTCTATAAAAAATACACTACAGTAACAATTAAACATGTTGTCAAAGAATTAAGTTTTAATATTTAAGTTTTTAGGAACTGAAAACTTTGAACACACTTTGTAGCTATAAAAACACCTGTTACACCTGTTAGCCAAGGTCATACCAATAGAGTCCATCATTTAATAGCATCTGTGTGAAAACTTGCATGTGAAATTTCATTCCACTGCGCTTAAGTCGCCCTTAATCATTAAATTTAATTATATAAATGCTATCAAAACAGCACAAAATTGGACCAAACCATGCCGTACCAGAACAATACTCTAAAAACTCTAAACAATACTATAAAAGGCTATATATAGAGGGGTGTAACAATACATTTTTGCAACGATACAATACAACAAGAACGATATAGGCTAATTTGGAACGATACGATTCAGTACGATTTAGCACCTTCATATCAGTAACCAATAGAGCGACTTTTTTTGCCAAAGATCATAAAAGTTTACTCTCAAATGTAGCATAATGTGTTGATAATGTCCAGTACACAGAGAGTGAAGAAAAGTTTAATATAACATTTTATTTTATTAAAAACACAAAAATTACTTTCAAAATATCTGGTTTTATTTTAACACACAAATTTCTAATATCAGTATTTCTGATATTATCAATTGATTGTATCTTGATATGCACTTCCTAGAAAACGATACGACAAGGTGATGC
Source organism: Bostrychus sinensis (assembly GCA_020698575.1). Taxonomy (NCBI): domain Eukaryota; kingdom Metazoa; phylum Chordata; class Actinopteri; order Gobiiformes; family Eleotridae; genus Bostrychus; species Bostrychus sinensis. The sequence goes on along the minus strand of CM036257.1, from coordinate 25,633,306 downwards.
GTATTGTTATAGTTGTATCATAGGGGAAAAAAATCAATACATCGATATAGTTACTGTATCGTTACTCCCCTAATATATAGTGATTGGAAAATGGTTTTGGCCAGTTTGCATGAGGCCATAATCAGCTGTATCCTTTTCTCCTACACATAAACCAAAGCCTGTAGTGCTTTAAAATGATGCCACAGGAAGTATGCAGTGGCTCCATAGACCCCTGCTGAGTACAGGACATTATATCCAAGCTTACAGTTCCCTCTCTCTCTTACAGCGTATCCACAGAAAGCCTATAGCTGCAGATCCACGGTGGACTCTGAGTCATTCCTTACTCTCGCTCACAAGTTGGTCATCCAGGACTTGTCAAATTACATCAGCACAATTTATTATAAAGACAGCAGGGGCCACAGAAAGAGGAGTAAGTGGGGTTAAAGAAGTAGACATAAAAAAGAATGAATATTTCCTGTTTCAAGCATATTGTTCAACAAATTATCAAAGCGAGGTGTCCCTGGATACCTTATTAGAATACTTATCTTTTGGTATTCTTATCAGGCCATGCAGTTAAAAACTCATTCAACTCAGATTTTGTCTCCCCTGATATTTTATATTTATATGGATGATCTTTACAGCTTAATGATTGTAAAACTGGATGTAATATTAGAGATTATCTGTGTAACCATCTGATGACTTGATATTTTGTTGTCCATACGGAGCAGGCCTTCAGCAGCTCTTAAATATTTACTCCAATGTTCTCCTGATGAGATTAAATATCTTGGTCATTATGTTACTAGTGACCTCTCAGATTACAGAGACATGCATAGGCAGAAATGTAAATTATATGGGCAGGCATTTCTAGTCCGTAAGGTTTGCTGTCCTGTGTATCCTGCAAACGTGTGGCGCAGCTACAAAAAGAGGAGTCTGCAAAGTCTGACAGTTGTATAGGATGACTCCATGAGGATATTACTGAAGGTCCTATGGCATTGTAGTGTGAGTCAAATGTTTGTAAACTGTGGTGTACAATATTGTTCAGCTGTTATAAAGCATTTTATTAATTCATTCATATGCAGAGTCATGAAATTATGTAACTCCATCATACAAGCTCTGGCCTGTCCCAGAAGAAGCTCAGTTAGGTTCACATCGGCGATCCTGCCTTTTGTGTAATACACATACAATGTATTTTTATGACTACTATTATTATTTCATTTCCCTCTATGGACCAGATGTTCAGTCTCCTTAATAAAGTTTGAATGAATGAATGAATAACATTATGACCACTGACAGGCGAAGTGAATAACAGATTGTCTCTTCATTATGGGTGTTACGGCCATGGACTCATAACTTTTTCCCCCTTCCATTATCTTTTATTCTTTCATTTTCTTGAGAAAATTTGTTATCTCAGGAAAATGTAACTTGTTTTCTTGTTATAATGCGAAAATAATGTTGTTTTTTCAGGAAAACAAACCTTGTTTTCTTGTTATAACAAGAACATTAAGTCGTTATCTTGGGAAAACAAAAGATATAAGCCATTATAACGAGATAATGGGAGGAAAAAAATGTTATGAATCTATGGCTGCTCGTGGCTTCTGTAGGGTGGGATATATGCGGCAGCAAGTGAACATTTTGTCCTCAAAGTCTGTGTGTTAGAAGCAGAAAAAATGGGTAAGGATTTGAGCGAGTTTGACAAGACCCAAACTGCGACGGCTACAGACGACTGGGTCAGAGCAGCTTCCAAAACTGCAGCTTTTCCTGGTCTGCAGTGGTCAGTATCTATCAAAAAAGGTAAAAGAAGGAACAGTGGTGAACCGCAGGTGGTCATAATGTTTTGGCTGATCGGTGAATGTTTTGCACAGATGTTACACTATATTGGCAGTTTCAGAGATGTCTTTTTGTTCTGCTGTCGGTCTGTGTTGCCTTTTCTCTGGGGAGCGCCACCACCTTTCAGAAGCTGTTAGTCCTCACACTGACACGCCAGACTTACACTCCGCTACACACTCGGCTTTTTTATAACAAGACATTGAGATATTTTGGTGTAGGACATTTAGTACTAGCTGCATGTAGCATTTTTCTTCTTCTTTTTCTTCTGCTGCTGCTCTTCCGGGGTTGTGAATGGCTTGAGCATATCCCAGCAACTATTAGGCCAGCCACAATAACCAGTTACACACAGGGCTGATCCTGAGATAGCATTATTTCACCAAGAGTCACTGTATTTTAAAAATGATGAAAGATTGCAGCAGCTCTGTTGTCAGATTTTAAAGCACTGTTAAGACACATCACAAATTCTTCACAGAGGCTTGAGTATGTTGCAAAAATGTCACTCAGGGTCTTTTTTTTTATTACATTCGTCTTAAGCTTTTTCTCGTTATTGTGTTGTAAAGATTTGTTGTTGTTGTTGTTGTTGCAGACGGACGCGGCGCTGATGTACGACGCGGTGCACGTGGTGGCGGTGGCGGTGCAGCAGGCCCAGCAGATCACCGTCAGCTCTCTGCAGTGTAACAGACACAAGCCCTGGAGGTTCGGAGGACGCTTCATCAACCTCATCAAAGAGGTACACGCCTGGGATTACTGTCGTTATGTGTACTTTTACTGATCAGAGGTACTCAGAGTCTGTACTGCTACTTTAAAATAATATTACGCATGTCAAAGTAAAAGTAACTACCAAAAGTATTACTTGAATAACTGGTGAATATTTAAAACATTGTTTTAGCAGTTGCCCAGTAAAAAATACTATTACTGCTGCTACTTCTGCTTCTGCTACTAATATTTTTACTACTGCTACTACTTACTGTGACCACTAGACCCAACCTTGCTTGAATTCAGCAACAGTTTTAACCAATTCTACCACGAGGACCAAAATACTTTTACTCATTAAGGAAATATTTCAAGTAACATTTTTCCTCCAAAAAGTTACTCTAGTAAAAGTGTGTTTTATAAAATGTACTTTTTATCCAAATAAATCTAGTGTCTAGTTACTTTCCAACACTAAATGCTACTGATAAAATCCTCCTTTATGTCCTACGTCCGTTCTTTAGTGCACTTCCTTCCATCATAAAATGCATGTAATATTGTACACCTAAGATTCTCCCAGTTGCAAAACATCTGCAGTCCACTAATGACAAACGGCTTGAAATGAGAAATTCTTATTCATATAATAGAAGGACAAGAGTATCAGTAGTCACTAATTGGTAACTGGGATTGCTTACTTTTCAAGAGTTTTATTTATTCATGATACGCATATGAAAAAAAAATTGTCCATTTATTGCCTTGGCTTGTCTTGTTCATAAGCGCGGGTGTAGTAGTGTAGTTTTTGGTGACATCTGGAGGTAAATGTCTCTATTTCAGTTCCCCTCCTCATACCCAAATACAAACTTGAACGGCTACACAGATAAACCTTTGTGTAAGAAAAATAAGATGGAAAAAAATGTGTTAAACCTTTACCAAGACCAAGCTCAGGAGTGTGGAAGGAGTGTGTTTCACTCATGGCAGTGCTCAGTTTGTCCTTCTCTGACTGGAACTAAACACTTCCAGTGCGGTTTATGGACTTTCAAATGTTGTCCATTGTAAACAAATGTTATTTGCTGTGCTTATCCTAATCAAAAATACTGATGTCTTCTATTTTAATCAACTATTAACTGAAGGGTACTTTCCTACGGAAGCGTATTGCGTTCACCTGAAAAAAAAAGTTTCTGTTTTAATGAGCAAAGTTAGTTCTGTTTTTATGAGAAAAGTTCTGTTTTTATGAGAAAAGTTTTGATTTTATGAGTAAAGTTAATTCTGTTTTTATGAGAAAAAATCCTGTTTTTACGAATAAAATAATTTTCTGTTTTTACGAGAAAAGTTCTGTTTTTACGAGTAAAATTATTTTATGTTTTTATGTGAATAATGGTCCTTATTATCTTGTTCCACTTTTGGGGGGAGAGGAATTCAAAGTCAATCGCAAAGACCTGAGATGTCTGCGCAGAGTCGACAAACTAATGATTATACGTCAATATTACTTAACGAAAAAAAAACGAAAACTTTCTTTAGCTAGCAACTCTTCAATATGAGCTAAACGTTTACTGGTTGTGATAGACATGAATTTAATTTTGTCATAAAAACCCAAGTTATTTATACTCATAAAAACAGAACTTTTCTCGTAAAAACAGAACAAATTTTACTCATAAAAACAGAACTTTTCTCGTAAAAACAGAACAAATTTTACTCATAAAAACAGAACTTTTCTCATAAAAACAGAACTAACTTAGCTCATTAAAACAGAAACTTTTTTTTTTTCAGGTGAACGCAATACGCTTCCGTACTTTCCACAATGTACGTAGTGTTCTTTTAGATGATGTGAGACAGAATAAAAATCAGTATAAGGCCTTGCATCCACGTGAGCACTCTGCTGCCTCACTTGTTTGGGGGCATAGCTTGGAGAATGGTAAACAATGGAAAGAACAAGACAGTGTACAGGACAGTGGTGAGAGCTGAGCAGCAATGTTAGAGACACGAGGCAGAGCTGGAGGTGACAAAGCTGAAGATGCTGAGGTTGTTTTTGGCAGTGACGAGGATGAATAGGATCAGGAAGAACTCGAGGGACAGCTCATGTTAGATGTTTTTGGAGATAAAGTCAGAGAGGCCAGAGTGAGGTTTGGACATGTACAGAGGAGGGATAGGGGAGTACATGGGTAGAAGGATGCGGAGGTTAGAGCTGGAGGTCTGTGTCCAAGACAAGCCAGGCCCAAACCCAGCCCTCGCTAACGCATCAGAAATATAAAGTGATTCACTACAAACACAATACGTTTAAAATTAACCAGCAGTAGTGGTAGATTTTTGTTCCTATTCCATTTGTTTTCAATATAATTTTGATCATCTCAACCTAAGAGTATACAGAGCTCTATGGACCCCCTGCAATTTCTGGCGCCCCACCTGGGGAGTCCCGGACCACATGCTGGGAACCACAGGCTGAGAGGAAGACAGAAAGAGGCAGGGCTTGACATGAACACTAGCTAACCTGCCAAACGCTGGTAGATTTCTATTTTGGCCTGTAACACGTTTCCTCCACTAACCTCCTTAGTCCTCAGTCCCTGTTGCCATGTTTGAGTGTGTTCATCATGATCCAAGAACAACAAAAAACATGTAGTAGAACAATTTATTCTGCCTATTTTCTAAATATTTCCCCACATATAAAACTAAATTCTACATTTGAATAAAAACAAACACATCTGAACTCATTAAATTGTGGCTATTCTGTCTTTTCCTGGTGAAAACATTATTTGGCTAATAACTTCTGAAAAGGAATTCCTTCAGTGGCCAGGGAGAAAAAAGTGAATGTCAAGCATTGGAAAGAGGACCTGACTATTTCAATGCATTCCCTTCTTTATAAAACGAAGCACAGAGGTAATTGGGACATGCTGATTATCAAAATAACACCATTATCTGTAATACTTTCCTGTGCTATTACGAAGCCCTCGCCTCTTCCGTATCTCGTCTCGTGCTGATATCAAAGCCTCCGCCGTGTTTCCTACATCCTGGTCAGGGTCAGCCATTTGCTTTGTTCTACGCGGCTGTATCACTCGCCGGATCCCGGATCATTGCAGGTAATTTTCAGAACGAGCCCCATTGTTGTACAGCCGGTGTTTTCTCCGTTTCCTTCTTCCCGCCTCAGACTATCTCTCGCTGCGCCCCGTCTTCTGTTCCTCCGAACCTTTGATGTGAAACTTCAAGCACAATTCACCACATGCATAATCAAGTCTTACCTGTCAAAACTGCTTCCAGCCTTGCCACGTTTCTGTTTCTTTTTGTGGGAAAGGAGTCAGACAGAATTCGTAATTGGTGTAGACAAAGATTGGTGTTTGGTGGTCACATTGATGTTACTGGGAGAATAGATGACTGTATGCAGTTCACTAGGAGTGGTAGTAAAAGTAGTAGTAGTAGTAGCAGTTGTAGTAGCGGCAGCATTAGTAGTAACAGTAGTAGTAGTAGTAGTTGTAGTAGCAGCAGCATTAGTAGTAACAGTAGTAGTTGTAGTAGCGGTAGTAATAGTTGTAGTAGTGGAGGTAGTACTCATCATCGTCGTAGTAGTAGCAGTTGTAGTAGCAGCAGCATTAGTAGTAACAGTAGTAGTTGTAGTAGCAGTAGTAATAGTTGTAGTAGTGGAGGTAGTACTTGTTGTTGTCGTAGTAGTAGTAGCAATAGTAGTAGCAGCAGCATTAGTAGTAACAGTAGTAGTTGTAGTAGTAGTAGTAATAGTTGTGGTAGTTGAGGTAGTACTCATCGTAGCAGTAGCAGTTGTAGTAGCAGCAGCATTAGTAGTAACAGTAGTAGTTGTAGTAGTAGTAATAGTTGTAGTAGTACTTACAGTAGAAGTAGAGGTAGTAGTAATAGTAGTAGCTGTGGTAGTAGTAGAAGTAATAATAGTAGTATTGGTGGTAGTAGTAGAAGTAATAATAGTAGTATTGGTAGTAGTAGTAGAAGTAATAATAGTAGTATTGGTGGTAGTAGTAGAAGTAATAATAGTAGTATAGGTGGTAGTAGTAGAAGTAATAATAGTAGTATTGGTGGTAGTAGTAGGAGGGTAATAGTGGTTGTCGTAGCAGTAGTAGTAGTGTAGTAGTAATGGTATTAGTAGTAGTGGTGGTAGTAGTTGTAGTAGTAGGGGTAGAAGTAGTAGGAGTAATAATAGTGGTAGTAATAGTAGTAGTGGTAGTAGTGGTAAAAGTATTAGTATTTTTGGTATTAGTAGTAGAGGAGCAGCAGTGGGAGAAGAGGTAGTAGTAATTGTAGTAGTAGAAATAGTTGTTGTAGTAGTAGTAGTGGAAGTAGTAGTAGTAGGAGGGTAGTTGTAGTAGAAATAGTAGTAATAGTAGTAGCAGCAGTAGTAGTAGAGGTAGTAGTAGAAGTAGTAATAGTTGTAGTAGCAGTGGAAGTAGTAGTATCGGTGGTAGTAGTAGAAGTAGTAGTAGAGATAGTAGTAAAAAAAATAGTTGTGGTAATGGTGGGGGAAGTAGTAGTGGTAGCAGTAGTAGTAGTCGTAGTAGTAGTAGTAGTAGTCTGAATACTCCTTGTAGTAGCAGCCACAGACGTACAAGTAATAGTAATAGTAGTAGTAAAGTGTTTAAGTAATATTTTTTGCTGAGTACCTATACTTCTACTTTAGTAAAAGTACAATTTGTTCAAAAGAATATTTCTCAGTACAGACTCTGAGTACTTTCACCTCTGGCCATTGTACTTTTCTGTTTCTTTGATGAAAACCTTGTTTCTGTGCAGGCTCACTGGGACGGTTTGACGGGACGAGTGCTCTTTAACAGGACAAACGGACTGAGGACAGATTTCGACCTGGACGTCATCAGTCTGAAAGAAGAGGGACTGGAAAAGGTGAGTTTTTACTACAGTACTAAATGAAGTAATAGTTGCGTAGTATTGGGTTCCTGTTTACAGATTTTGCCTTTCCTCTGTCTGGAGAGCTATGTGACTTTGTTTTTGGAAGAAAGGAAACATCAGAGAACGTCTTAATGGTTTACATCGCATCATTTTGGAAGATACGGCCACCTTCAAGAATAAAGTATAGACATATTAATAAAAATACCCTTTAACCTCATGTCCACTCAATGTTTTCCGGCTACAAAACAAAAACTTCCCATGTGATTACTAAGATACAGCAGAGACACAGACACAACAGAAATTTTAATTCAGTAAATCTGCCTGTGTCTGTCACTTTTAGAACTACTGATGATAAGGTTTAAAAGTAGGCTTTTCACCACCTCATTATCTCTCCACACAAATGAATCACTTATTACTGGCGTGTGATAATTACAGATACATTTTGCAAAACCGAAGCAAAACAAACTTGACACAAATGCTAATTTTTCCTCTGTGCTTCCTGTCATAGAATTTGCTGCCATCTTTTGCTGTTTTGTTCATTTGTATTAGCGTTGATTGAACCCTCATTCTATAAAATATTCATCTACAGTGTGTATAGCGAGGGCCAGTGGCGTAACTTAGTAATGAGGGGCCCCAGTGCAGGTTTTTAGAGTGGGCCCTGAAGTTTTATAGCACATACATTACCTCAAATTTAAACATTTAGTTTCTTATTTAAAAAATGTATCGCTCAGCTGTGATTATTGGATGCAAAAACCAGGGCTTACAGTCTGCAGAGTTTCATTTAAATAACTTATTAAGTAATAATTACAGTTTGTGTTCATTCTTTATTCGGTAACACTTTATTTTAAGGTCCACCTATTAACAATTAAGTGCTAATTAGCATGCTAGTTGGTGGTTAAATAGCTCATAATTGGTAATTATAAAGCATTTCTTAATCCCTTATTCTGTGTGAACAAATTCTACAACTAATTAGCAACTAACTAATATTTTCCCCTTGATAAACTCATAATTACTGCTCATTAGTAATAAGTGATTATGATCTTAAGATTTTTGTTGTACTATTCCTTAATAATGCTCCTATACGCTATAAAGCTTATTAAGATCATAATTTATGTCCAACAACTTCCTTAGTTCCTACTAATGAGAAGTAATTGTGAGTTTATGAAGAGAAAAATGTTAGGTAATTGCTAATTAGCTGTAGAGTATGATCACACAGAATAAGGGACTAATAGGTGCTATATAATTACCAATTAACAGCTAATTAACCACTAACGAGCATGCTAATTAGCACTTAGTTAATGGTTAATAGGTGGACCTTAAAATAACCCTTACCCTATTTTTCTTTATTCAGGATCCCCATTAGTTATTACTGCAGCAATAACTATTCTTCCTGGGGTCCATATAAAACAACAAACAATGACAATAACATTCATAGTGAATAAAACATTTAAAATGTTAATTCAAACAATCATGCACATTGTTAATACATAAACAATACAATGTTAATGCCAAATAGAAAATACATTTCAATAGTCAATACTATGCAACAACTTGCATAGAGAATTGCAATTTTTAATTTATTTTTAAAAGAGTCCTTATTAATCTGTGTTATATACAGCGAGAGATTATTCCATACTAACACAGCTCTATATAAGACAGATTTTTTTAAAGAATTAATTCATCCTAAGAAAAAACACAGATTTATTAAGACATACACTGTTAAAAAAAAAAAAAGTTATGAAAACTTAAAAACTCAAGGCAACAGGATCCATCAACATTTTTGAGTTTTGAAGCCAACTCAAAATCTCAAGTTTTCAACAACTAATATTTTTTTGTTCACCTCATTTGATGTTTAAATTTTAAGTTTTACTCTCTATCATTATTTTATTAACCCATCTTACAGCCAACTGATCCTCCATTGTTCAGAAAAAGTATTATTAGTGATAATAATAATAAAAACTAAAACTTAAAAGTTACAGTTTTTAGATATATGAAAGTCAAATTAAGTGAACAAAAAAATATTAGTTGTTGAAAACTTGAGATTTTGAGTTGGCCCCAAAACTCAAAAATCTTAAGAAATCCTGGTGTTTTGAGTTTTTTTTTTTTTTTTTTTTTCTGCATTTAAGCTAACTCCCTGTCTTTCATTTTGCAATGCATTGGCAAATTTAAAATGAATTGATGGCAAAGACGTGACCATAGACAGACAAGTGCACACTCTGAGGGGCCCCTAAACCTCCTGGGCACTGGCTGCACTTTCTGATGTTACGCCCCTGGCTAGGGCCACTATTTTTGAGGTGCATTTGTAAATTAGTCAACCTTTTCTTATATGTAACCATTGAATACATATTATACAGAAGTAACAGAACTACCTTACCAGTCTGCGAGGTCTTTGTTGTTTCATTTTTCTCTTCTCTGCCTCGGTTGCTCTGGCTCTCCACGCTGGGGCCCCTCTGACAGTCGTGTCAACTCCAGCTAATCCACCATCTGTGCACGACTTACCCCCGAAGAACCACTGCTCCGTCTTTGGAAAAAGCTCAGACTATAACGCGGCAGTTAAAAGGCTGTGTGTAGCTCTGAAGACGTGTTTCTGTGCGCGCCCGGGAGTCAACAACATGAAATGATTTGAGCTTCACTTGTTTCAACAGATTGGAACATGGGACCCTCCCAGCGGTCTCAATATGACAGACAGCCACAAAAGCAAGACATCCAACATTACCGACTCGCTGGCAAACAAGTCCCTGAGAGTTTCCACCATCCTGGTAGCACAAACAAAACACGCAACGCTTCCACTGCAACACAAGCAGAGTAAATAAAAAGTCTAACTGAGTGTGTGTGTGTGTGTGTAGGAGGAGCCGTACGTCATGTTTAAAAAGTCAGATAAACCTCTGTACGGGAATGACCGGTTCGAGGGATACTGCATAGATCTGCTGAAGGAGCTGTCCGCCATCTTGGGGTTTCGGTACGAGGTGCGTTTGGTGGAGGACGGGAAGTACGGGGTCCTGGATGAGAGCACGGGACAGTGGAACGGCATGGTGCGGGAGCTCATCGACCACGTGAGTACAACGTCACAGAGACTACACTGTAAACCCTGATTAGTTAACTTTACTTTTTTTAAAAACTATGGAAACTGATTGCCTCATTTGTTCCCAGTTATTTTAATAGAAAAGTTACATTAAGTTTGTAATCTGCTGTAATTAAGCAAAACTTATTTTTCTTTAATAAATTACCTAAGAAGTAAGTTTAATATTTAATTTACAGTTCTGAAGTATTTAGTAATGCTAGTTAACCCCGTAACACCCTCTGTTGCAAATATGCAGCATATAATTCAAAGGTCATGGCAAAAAAGTAGGAGTCTTTTTTTTAATGTATTAACTAATTCATGAATGCTGCTTACCAAAAATATTGACAAATTTTTGTTCTTACCCATCCCCGTTGACTAAAATTTAGCACGGATGATTTTTTTCCAACAAATATTTCTATGTCTGGGTTCTACGGGGTTAAACTCATATAGTACTACAAAATTGAATTAACTGTGACTTATTTATCACTACAAACATGATAGTAGTCCTGATGCATTATTAATCTTTCAACTTAAGCTGTGGCAACTTAAAATAATAGGCTTTGTGCAGTCATCTTCCAAAGTTTTCTTAAGTAAAGTGAACATGTTTTTAAGTACAAATAAAATACAGAAGGCACTTATACAAGTGTCATTTTCATTTATTTTTTAATAAACTATTTTTGAGAACACTGAAAATGCCCCTTCTGACATCAAACAGATACAATATAAAACATAACTAATTGTATTTAAGTAAAATCTGTGCCAACTTGTGATTAGTGCAATTATGAAATATGCCTAGGTACAGCATTTGCCTTTAAAATATTCAGTTACCGTATTTTTCGCACTATAAGGCACATCAGATTATAAGGCGCACCTTCAATTAATGGCCTATTTTAAAACTGTTTTCATATATAGGGCGCACCGCATTATAAGGCGCATCCACTAGATGGCACTGCGCTAAAGGGAATGTCAATAAAACAGTCAGATAAGTCAGTCAGTCAAACTTTATTAATAGAATAAAAACCAGCGTTCTTACAACTCCCTTGTTGAAAACAATGTATTTCCAACTCCATTTGTCACAGTTCAAAGCTACATGAACAGCGTTCGAGCGCTCAGTTTTCTGTCCCCTCAATGTCGCAACTCTTCTACTGAGATGGAGCAAAGGCCACGCCTCCTTGTTCTTTTGCGGCAGGATCCATAAACACGCCTATGGCACACATGAACAGCTGGGACTGGAATTCCTCTTTACCGTTTTTACCGCTGTCACTTCGGCGACGCCCCCTGAATACGGTAGCCATAATTAACCAACATTGATCCATATATAAGGCGCATCGGATTATAAGGCGCACTGTCGGTTTTTGAGAAAATTAAAGGCTTTTAGTGCGGAAAATACGGTATATATAATACAGAAAAAATAACTTATCCATTTGTAACAAGAAGTGAACATAGTGCTTATGTGCAGTAATTGGCTATGGAAAGGTTACAACATCACTGAGACTGGAGACATGTGAAAAATACATGTCAGCAGAAGTACAAACGGCATTTATTACACCTCAGACTGCATTTCCACAACTCACACCTCTCCTTTTTGCAGCCACTGAGCACCTAGCCCTGCACAAACATAATGTTGTTGTCAATGGTAATGTTAATATACAGACATATAGAAACCAAATCACTTTCATTCAACAGTAGATGTAAACAAACTTCAAGTGTAAAGAACCTCATGTGTCCTGTGATTAAGCCTCGCTCTCCTGTTGCATTGATCCGAACAGCCGTTGACAGGAATAGGACGTTAATTAAATTCCTCGCCTCTCTTTATTGGTGCCTCGGAGCCCTCCCCTCCGCCCCACTCACCGCTTATCATCTCCTCTGTCCCATTTCAGAAAGCGGACCTGGCAGTCGCCCCTCTGGCCATCACGTACGTCCGCGAGAAGGCCATCGACTTCTCCAAACCCTTCATGACGCTGGGCATAAGCATCCTGTACCGCAAGCCGAACGGGACCAACCCCGGGGTCTTCTCCTTCCTCAACCCCCTGTCCCCTGATATCTGGATGTATATTCTGCTGGCTTGCTTGGGTGTCAGTTGTGTGCTGTTTGTCATAGCCAGGTAACATGCCCATACCCTTTGCTTTTTCCCCTTACAGTCTGATTTAATGTACCCTACACCAATCAGGCATAACATTATGACCACCTGCCTAACTTGCAGCCCCATTCGCAAGCTATGGTGATGCTCTGTGCATTCTGACACATAAATGGTGTTATGAATTATAGTCATATAGTTGTTTAAATATATCATTTAAAAACGATTTTTAGCCAGTCAGTGTTTTTAGTAATGTTTTTTAAAGAAATCTGTGGCGAAAAACTGACACAGTCTTTTGATTATGTCATAGTTTTTTATGCTGGGGGCTTGTGTGGGATTTTCAGAAATTTAAGGTGGCTGCGACTTAGGGAATGGCTGTGTTAGATAATACATACATACATACATACATAAAAGCTTGTTTCAAAGACTTATTGAAATAATTTAAATTTAAATTTCTTAATTTCTTAAATTTCTGTGAATTTAATTAGTTTAATTTGATAAAATATAGGGTTTTATAAGTGTAATATGAGTTTATATTGTTATATTTTTATTTTATATTTTCATTTTAAAGACACTCAGATTTTATTTATTTTTTTAATCTTCAAATTAAGTTTAAAGAAAAAAATGCAGAAAAATTAGCATTTTCAATAAAGTAAGTATACATTTTTTTTTATGTATATTTGTATATATATTTGTATATTTTTTAAATTATCAACACGTGAAGGGGTAGTCATAGTATAACAAAAAGCCCAGAAAAAGACAATATGGTCCCTGTCAAACTCACTCAAATCCTTACACTTGCCCATTTTTCCTGTTTCTAACACATAAACACATCAAAGGACAAAAAACACCCACAAACAGATGCCAGGTCTGTTTTATTCACCTGTCAGTGGTCATAATGTTCTGCCTGATCAGTGCATATGCTTGCTTTCACCACGTTATACAATGCACTTCCTTCTCCTACGCCTAAAGGTAAGATTAATCCACTAAAAGGTCCTGCAGGAGCCAAACAATAGCCAATAAAACCGACATATATTGCCATACCAGTGTTTAACATCCTTAAGCCCACTTTGTACAAATTGCTTAACACTGGCGTTAAAAATAACCCAAGAGAAATCAATAGAGTCATTTACCTAATGATGCTGCCATGTAATCAGGAGTGTAGACTGTTTTAAAAGGCCATCTGGGAAATGCGTTTAAGCAGTTGGTGGGCGAATAAGACAAGCCCAGATTTGGGAGCGACCGACCGTGTAACGAACACATCATTTTGAAAAATTCGCAAGTGGTTTTTAGGCTATAAAAGTGACTGTGTGTAATTTTGACAGTCTTAACGCAAGTGAACAGTAAGGGAGCAGTGAACCAAAGCACGGCAAAGACATCACTAGGAAAAGCTTACAACTCAGTTTATACTTTTTGAAGTGTTTTTTTGCAATTGATAGAATGGCAAGGCGTATTGGTAATGGCAAAGTTTACTAAAATAAAAATGTAGGCCTATAGTTATATTCTCTAACGTCTTACCACCGTCCAAAGACATGAAAATACTGTTTTTGGTGAATGAATGTGACATCTGCGTATGTCTCTGTGTCAGCCCTGCGACTGGATAACCACTGTCCAATGTGTACTAGGGCTGCACGATATGGAAAAAACATGCAATATTCGATAACTATGTTGAAAATTGCAAAAATTACAATATTTTAAAATAGGGCCTACTTTTCTGACACAGTAAGTTAAGTTCACATAAAACAAAAAATGGAAATCTAGGAATAAATAAACTAGGAATAAAACAAGGCTACATTTTGACTAAATTAAGGAAATTACTCCTTTCATTTAGACACAACACATTTTCATTTAAGGCCCTGATACGAAAATGATTCTTCAGTGTAAATCTCTGTCAGGTGGAAGACCACAGTGTTATTGCGATATATTTAGACTTTTGCGATACAGACATTGTGTTTGCTGATGTTGCAAACCGATAATTTTGCGATATATTGTGCAGTCCTAATGTGTACCAGTGCCGCGAGTCCTAACAGGAATAAGGTGAAATAGTTAATAAATATAGTGGCATACATTGCTCACGTTATTCAGTTTGTAGTCAATATGACGTGGTATTAAAATAATAATTGTGAATACATTGGATTTGCCAGTGATATGTGACAGTGGTTGCAGCTCTTGACTCCCCCTACTGGTACAACATCATATAACAGGCGGCACTATTGTGGCACTTTCTATAATGCAACAATCACGCCACAATTAAATTAAAAAATAATGTTTATTTGCATGTTCATTTGGTTGTGTGGCAGAGAAAGATGCTCTGGACTCCCCCTACTGGTAGAAAGTGATACAACATGCTTCCCAAGATGGCACTTTCTGTTTAAGGTTTTAACAATAGATTATTTGGCATAGTTGTATCTAAACACCAGTCTTTTTGTAAATTATATAGCATATTACTTTTATAGCCTCTTCATGTATACAGAAAGGTAATAAAATAAAAAAAATACATTGACGATCAAGGAAGAAAAACACTGGTATGGTAAATAAATTACAAGAACAAAAAAGCTAACTCCTCCTACCAAGCATGGGCACCCCTAACTTAAACCAAGCTACACTGATTAGCTCATTAGCTCTAAGAGAGTTGTAATGCTAACAGTATACAAGCCTTATTTCTCTTCAAAACTCCCCATAAACCTCGATGCATGGCTGGCTGCTGCAGTAGCATGTGCGTTAAACCCCAAGGCTCTCCCTAAAATGCACTTATCATATCAAATGTTACCGGCAACATGATTACGTAAGAAGAAAGCAGCAACTGTCACCTAAGTTAGTTCAGAATATGCAAAGTATAAGTTTGTCCTTTTCCTGTCATGGTAAGTTAGCATGCCGTCTTACAGTTTCCAATCACATACATGCAGCTGTGGAAGAAAGAGCGTTTATAAGTGCAATTTTGTAACAGTGAACACTTTTTTGCCCTGCTGACAATACTTAAAATGAAAATACAAAACATCTAAACGAGAGAAATGATGTAGGGTTTGCAGAATTTGAATAATTCAGAGACAAAATGGCGATTATGTTTTGACTTTAGGGCCATTGCTCTTGCCTGTATGAATGTGTTAGGGTGAATGAGTGTTTGGCGGTGATCGGAGAGGCCGTAGGTGCAGATTGGCAGCCACATTTTAGTCTAGGGCTGCACGATATGGAGAAAACATGCGATATTTGATAACTATGTTGAAAATTGCGATAACGATATTATTGCGATATTTGAAAATAGAGCCTTTTCGAACATAGTAAGTTAAATTCACTACATTTCACAAAAATCTAAGTTCCTGTATTTACAAGTCAAAACAGCGACAAAATCAAAACTTAGCTTACTTTTTGCTTAACTCATCTTACAGCCAACTTACTATCCACTGTTCAGAAAAAGTATTATTATTGGTAATAATAAAAACTAAATATACTAAATTTAGCTTTTTTTCTGAACAATGGATAGTAAGTTGGCTGAGTTTAAAAAATAATGAGCAGACATTTTTAGACATTTGAACATTAAATTAAGTGAACAAACAATAATAGTTGTTGAAAACTTGAGATTTTGAGTTGGCCCCAAGACTCAAAAATATGTTGCCTTGTTTTTTTGAGTTTTCGCAGCATTTTTTTTTTTTTTACAGTGGTGTAAAGTGACTCTGAGTGTCTAGAAAAGTGCTATATAAGACTAATGCATTATTATCATTATCATTATTATTAAGGACATTCAGAAATTGGTGGAATAACCCTGATGTTTCATGACAGCTCTCTTGCGTCTTGCTCTCCACCAGTTTTTCACTTTGCTGCTGGGTAACTTTACACCACTCTCTCAGCTTTGCTCGTCAGTCTGTGAGCTCATAAACAGAGTGAGCTGTGTGAAGGAATTTAACAGACCCTGGCCTGAAACGGTCGTCAGACTCAGAACGATTCCTCAAAACATTTTACAGAGCAGCAACATCTATTTGAGTGCATTTTTCTGCACAAATCAAACGAATAATGCATGTCCTCCTGGAGTGCAGCGTTCCCCACAGTCCACTGAGCTGGTCTTCCCATAATTGTCGTATTGATTGCCGAGCCGCTAATTGATCGGTCAATCCCCTAAATGCACAGTACATTATTTGCTTTAATCCTGTGAGTGCAGCGTGCTTATGAAGTCCCAGTTTTGCACAATAAAAAACTAAACACCTCACCTCAAACGCCTTTAAGCCACTTCCCACACACACACGCTGATATTTTATTCATCTTATTTTATCCTCTAGAGGAACACAATTCACTCAGTGGTTCCTTCCAGCGCACTTTGTGGTCGGATTGATTTTTCTGTTTAATAACAAAACCAATGGCGCCAGGCTTTTTCAGAGGAGAGATTGTGGAGCAACACCACCTGCCAAGAAGAATAGCTGATTGAAATTACATATTATTGTATTATAACAGGGTAAGCTTGTGAAATGGGATGTTGTAATAACTTTATTGATGCTTGGCTTGGCCTGAAAGGAGGAAGGCAGCATAAGTTTAAATTAGGCTAAAATAAAATTAATCCTTCACAGTGCTTGTTTTGTTATTGTAGCCCAAATGAGATGGGACAACTTCACGTGCCATTTGTTAATTTGTGTAAAAGAAATATCAGAAATCTCTTTTAGACCATTCAAATGATTAAAGTAATAGTGAATGTACTGTATACTGATTACAAATTCCTTCTTATACATTTTGTCAAGCGTAAATAGAATTTCACTTAACCAATTATTATAGAGTATGTGTGTCCTGAGTCGGACACTTTCGTCTAAAATTCTATTACTTTTTTATCTTCAACAAGTCATAAAGTCACTCATTTATTATCTTCATTAATGCAAATTGTATAAAATAAAAGTACATTTTCTTACAATACATTGGTTAGATAGTTTCTTTTACAAATATTTTATTGTGGCCGTATGAAAGAGCGCTATGGTCCGAGGTTTAAGCTCGGCAGTGCTATGGCCCTGAGTTGGACACACAGAAGTTCCAATATGGGACACGCTCACCTTTCTGGATTTTTCTGACTTATTTGTTGGATTTTTCGCTTGTGATTGGCTCTAATTTAAGGCTGGGATATTTGTGTCCCTTAGGGCCCATTCTGAAATCCTGCACTGGGGCCCCACATTACCAAGTTACGCCACTGACGAACTCGCCTTTTTTGGTGCCTGTTCTAAAGTTGCCTCTGAGCTCTTTTTCTTTTCTCAAATACAAAAAAACAACAAAAAAAACAAAAACCTTGATACAGTGTTGATAAGGTATCCAGGAACAAGAATATTATGTATATCTCAATTTTGACAAAAAGTCAGATAGAAACCTATTATTCTAAGGGGATAATACGTCAATTTATTCCGCTCCCAACTGGAAATGACTAAGATTTATCTTTTGTACTAAATAAAAATAAGAACTGGTGCCATGCTGGTGCTTGGATAGAATTACCTGTTGTTAAGCATTTCCTGGCGTCGACAAAATAGCCTGAGTAATTGAATGCAACATCTGGGTAGCGTGTTGTGTTTTTGTGGCACGGCGCACACACAGGAGGCGGGACGGAGAAGTGGAGGAACAGAGGGAAGGATCTTTTTAGGATTCTGCGTTTGCCATTGGACGTGTCCCCTGCGTTTCGGCGCGAGAGGAGGTGACCTTACTTGTGCAGAACACGGCCCATAGGAATACTAACCAGCTCCAGGCAAAGGTCGACTGCATCGCTCAAGCCTGGCGAATACAAAAGCTACACATGTTGACAATCACAGAAAGAGCTGGAGACACGGAGAGAGCGCACGAGTCTCTATGCTCGGGCAAAATTAGATGTTCTACCGCAATAAGCCCCGGGCTGCTTCTCGATACGTATGCAACAACAGCATAAATAAATCAACAAAAGGAAATATTTGACTTTGAAAAGGATTTGATGGGGCCAATGCAAACATACACAGATACACAAGGCTGTGACATACGCAATGTGACAACAGCAGCAAAAAAAAAGAAAGAAAAAAAAGCAAACACAAGAGGATTGGGAAGACAAACAGAAAAAAATATATACGAGAGAAAGGGAACAATAGTCGAGCTGGATGTTGTTGCACAAAGCCATAAGGCCATTTTCCTGTGTGTACGTCTCATTTTCTATAGGCGCAGTGTAATTCAGCTCATTTTGGTTTTGAATGGCAGGCCTTGAAGTGGTTTTTCAGTGGCCAAGTTTCATGTCAGTTACAGTCAGAGATAGAAGCATGTTCATGATGTACTGAAATGAAAATATAATTAGTTAATACTAGTCATAGTAATAGTTTACACTTTTTAATATATAGGCTATATATATATGTTTTTTTTTTTTTTATTGCATCAGTTTATTTGATACTTATTACTTACTATTACTTACTATTCAAAGATGAAAATCTTCATTGTTTCTCCAGTTGTTTACTTACTTAAGCCCAAGTTCTCTGTTTATTCCATACATTTACTGGGAAAACTTCCGTGTCAAAAAGGCGTAGCTCAGTTTTTTGCCATTTAAAAGTTTAATAAATACCTTTCAACCTAAACTGTAATTTCAATTCAATTCAGATTTATTTGTAAAGCCCAGTATCACAACAAAAGTCGCCTCAAAGGGCTTCACAAACAGTTGATCAAACATAAACACACAATCAGACTTAACACACAATCAGCACAAACAATAACTACACTAAACTAAACAGACCCAGGACACTCCTGTCCTTAGACCCTCCTTCTCAGTAAGGAAAAACTCCTAAAAAAAACCCAGCTACGGGAAAAAAGAAGAAACCTTATGGAGCCCATATTGAAGGAGAGATCCTCTCCCAGGACGGACAGGCAATGCATCTAGGACTGTTAGTCCCTTAGTTCATCTATAGGATCATAGATCAGCTCTGTAAGGATTCATCCAGACGGGAGTCGGGTGAGATAGGTTGAGGAAGTCCATAGGATGCAGCAGGTGGCCTCATCCAGACAGGTGAGTGGAGAGAGATAGGTCCGGGAATCCAGGATGCAGCAGGTGGCCTCATCCAGACAGGTGAGTGGAGAGAGATAGGTCCGGGAATCCAGGATGCAGCAGGTGGGCCTCATCCAGTGGTAGTGTGAATTTCAAAGGGATTCTTAATTTAATAATAATAATAATAATAATAATAATAATAATAATAATAATAATAATAATAATAATAATATAACACAAAAATATCACATATTTCATAGCAGCTGATTCAGTTTTGGTGAAAATTTGTCTTGGCTCTCCTGTAAAATCTGTAAAATTGCACTTACTTTGCTTCCAAGCCCTTGACAGATAGTTTACATAAAAATACTGTGAAGCACCTTGTCTCTTTCCTTCTAGCTACAACTAGATTGGTTACGTCAGATGCCCTTCTCTTTACATTTATCCATGCTTTGGAGCAATGTGTGACCCTGTGTGTGTGGAGGACGAGAAGCGCCAAAAGGAAATAACAAAGTACATGACATAAAATAATGAATTAAATGAGTCATTAATTAATTTTGTTTATTATTATTTTTATGTAACATGTGCTGCATCAAAGCCAGGAGGCGGGGCTAACACTGATCGAGTCAAGTCAGGGATTGATCTGTGTTGAGTTGCTGTGTCTGGGAACCAATCAGGTGTTAGCCCCGCCCACTGGCTGACAGATTAAATAAATTCATGAAACACTGCAGCACAGGACCTTAAAATAATACTGAAGAATTAAATAATTATATATATTTACACACATAATAATCCACATTTCATTAATTATTTATGTATTTATTTTCTTCTTCTTCTTCTTTTTCTTCTTCTTCTTCTTCTTCTTATTATTATTACTGTATTTTCTGGACTACACGTCGCTCCAGTGTATAAGTTGCACTAGCTAAAAAATGCATAATGAAGAAGAAAAAAATGTCGCACTGGACTGTAAGTCGCATTTTTGGGGGAAAATTTATTTTACAAAATCCGACTACCAAGAACAGACATTTCATGTTGAAAGGCAAGTTATAGTAATAATAGAATAGAGAACAACAGCTGAATAGGTGTGTGGTTTGCTAACGTAACACATTGATGGTTATTCAGCTACATGAAGCATAAACAACGAACTGAATAGGTGTCTCGTATGTTAACGTAATATATTAACAGTTATTCACATAACTATAGCATAAAGAACATAATATAACAAGTTCACCAAACTCACCATCTCACTCCTAATCGCTAAATCCTTTAAATTCTTCATCCTCAGTGTCGCTTCTGAACAACTCCGCCAACTCCGGAGGTAGACGAAGCGCCGCTTCCTCCTCTGCGTGGCTGTCGTCAGACTCAGCATCAGTTCCATTTCCAATTATTCCGCTCTTTCTCAGTTGTCTTTATAGCCTAAGTTGTTAGTGGTAATGTTTACATTTTAAATTGTCAGTGGTACAGGTGCAGCAGATGCTGGTACACAAGCCTAGAGCGCCCTCTAACCAACACCTGAAATATTTTAATATATAAGTCACACCTGAGTATACGTCGCACCCCTAGCCAGACTATGAAAAAAAGTGCGATTTATTATAATAATAATAATAATAATAATAATAATAATAATAATAATAATAATGCATTGGATTTATATTGCGCCTTTCTAGATACTCAGAGCACTTTACATTGCATTATTTATTCACTCCACTGGGGCAGACTGATAGAGATGTGGCTGCCATTGTGCACCTACAGCCTTAATTAACTTTTTTATTAGTCTATTTATTCATTTAATCTTGGCACTTTTTGTGGTGGCTGTCAGTAAATTTAATCTATCAACCAAAAAATGGATAAAAAGTATTTGTAAAGGACTAATGTTCGAAATTCCCTATTATTCATATTATTGTTATTATTATTATTTTATTTTATTTTATTATATTTTATTTTTTTTATCTTTATTTAACCAGGAAAGTCCCACTGAGATTCAGAATCTCTTTTGCAGTGGAGTCCTGGGCCCATGGGTGACCTATTGTACAGGTTTTTGGTGACATATATCATATTATATCATATTAATCAATCAGCATTGCATTATTGTTTCACTGTTGTCGAGCCATTTGAACTCAGACTTATGGTAGGATTATGATGTGACAAGGATGTGTCATTGCTATGTCCACAACATTTTGAAATTAAAAGAAAATACTAAACCCTGCAGTTCCCCCCTCCTTCGTTTCAAGGAGAAACTCATTGACATTCAAACAAATCAGACATTGTTATAAGACTGACAGGAAGAATTACAGAGTGCGATCGCCGCTAACGTCCGCTCACATAATCTTCAAGGAGACGACATACAAAATAACTGGGAAGGAAAAAGCAATATGACAAAACACTGATGCAATTATGACGGTTGCAAGATGAGAAGAGCCATAATTACGCGGCTGTAACATCAAATACAGATAAAAGATGTATACAAGAAGCAAAAGGGGGCTTCTTATATGATCTGATCTTATGAAACACTATCTTGTAAACATGCCACTTATTGTCTGTACATTTCCCCGTGCGTCCCAGAGAAGCCAGCGCTGCCAAATTGCATCACATTGAAATCCTAGCCTACAGGGTTATTAGCATATACGGCTTGTTTAGAGAGGAAGAAAATGGCTCCCAAACAGCCTTTACCTATACGCATTGCATTGGTCCACCTCCATCCAGCGCTTCTCCAAAACTCGATCAAGTCCCGATGCTTAACGCTAACCCAATCAGCCGCGCTAATGCCGTGCCACTTTTGCTCAGGGTAATAAATGAGAAATGTCCACGAGTGACCTACAGATTCAGGCAATCAGACGAGGAGAGGCAATGAAGGAGGTAAGCTAGGTGTGCAAGCGAAGCAAAGAGAGGAGGAAATATGAGGTATGGACATGCATGATAAAGGACGGGAGTATTAAAGTGCAGTGCTAACCGTTTTGGCTAAGCTTTTGGAGCAGAACTTGCCGCTTTTTTGGATTAAGGTTAGTAATTACAGAGAATATAGAGAAATAAAAGGACTGCAGACCTCCGAGACGTCATAATAATTAGTATAACTTGTTTATTTACTGACCCCTTGTGGCTGGAGGTAGTATTTTGATAGGAGGAACTCTGGTCTTGAAAGGCAGATCCTCCAACGGCTGAGTTATGCTGCAAACGGACAAAATTGGCCATGTCTTGCATTTTATTTCTATAGCCCACTATCACATATCAAACATAAACACACAATCAGATTTTAACAATATCCCTCCTTCTTGGTAAGGAAAAACTCCTAAAAAAAACAGCTGTGGGGAAAAAAAAGAAGAAACCTTATGGAAGACCACATTGAAGGAGAGATCCGCAAAACAGGTTATAAATGTGTCTAGGACTGTTAAATAAAGTCCATCAGCTCATCAGGAAGTACTGAATACTATCCAGTTGTTGTTCTTCATGCACACCAAATTCTTTTTCAATTTTGTCATCGAAAACGCCACAGTTTTTTGTTGATGTACCCTGTTAACAGACCAACAAACCAGCACCTGACAAAAACATAATCTCAATGGCTTGAGATAATTGCAAAATTAGCTGCTGCTCACTACAGAATTGTCAGAAAAGGTTCAACACTGGTGATTAATTTAGTCATGTTAGAGCAGCCATCTTTATTTTAAAGGCTGTTACAGAAAACATCAAATCACAACATCCCCAACCCAACGAGAGATTATTGTTTTTTACCTAAAAACCCTGCTAAACCTAGCTATTTTGGCTCTGTAGAAAAAGTGTTAGCGCATTGTAACAACCGATAATGTAATAATTTCTAATAATGTCATACCTGCCTATAACAATTTTAAATATAATAAAGCCAATAATGTAATAACTTTTTGAGCCAATAATGTTTACTATGCAACATCCAACAGAGACACAGACAAAACATAAAAAGTCTCTTGGATAAG
Organism: Bostrychus sinensis; assembly: GCA_020698575.1. Taxonomy (NCBI): domain Eukaryota; kingdom Metazoa; phylum Chordata; class Actinopteri; order Gobiiformes; family Eleotridae; genus Bostrychus; species Bostrychus sinensis. Next base: position 25,609,925 of record CM036257.1, on the reverse strand, counting down.
ACACAAAAAAAAAAAAAAAAAAAAAAAAAAAGTCCAGATTTATGTTTAAACATTTTTTTGTTGTGATTTAGCTTGGCCTAAGCAAATAAATAATATTCTAAATAGAACTTAGAAGTAAAAAATTTCAATCTGGCTCTTACAATTATAATTAACTGTGCCATCCACTAAACCTATTTCTGATGAGCAAACTGCACAAACCTGAAAAAAATAAAAATAAAAACAAAAGAAAACATCCAATTGCCAAGGAATACAGTCCTTTTGAGGTATTGTTACATTTTAGGCTGCGGTTATTACATTTTCAAAGGATTTTTTAATGCTAGGCCAATAATTTAAATAACATAATAACTTATAGGCTTTATTACTTTTAAAATTGCCAAAATTATTATTGCCAGATATTTATACACCAATGTGTAATTTCAGGGAAGTGGCTTGCGTTAGATGCTTAATAGCAGTAAAATGTTGTAGAAGTAGCGTTTAAGATGGAAAACCTGCCTAGACCTACACAAAACTAAGACTCTGAAAATCCAGACTGCGACCAAGGCAAACTGAAACCAACCAGCAATGTCACTTTTTCGCCTTAGCTTTAGCTTCCTTCTGCCTGTGACACTTGCATCTGAGACCGAGACAAGACTTTGAAAAACTGTACTTCAGTGTAGATTAATAGGCGCGTACAGCGGTGTAAAACTGTGTCCTTCCCGCTGCAGTGATTGGAGTTTAGTGTGGAGCAGACACAAAAGGTGAATCTGAATGAGGTCCACAGCAGCAGAGACATTATCACCAGTGACAGTGTTATTCCAGCCTTTAGTTAGTTATTGATCTGCTCACACAATAGAGTGATACCATTTGAATACGCCAATAATCTGTTCTCATCGAGAGGACTCAGCACAAACTCTGACCCTGGGCCAACAACAAGATTTATTCACTTATTTACCTTTTTTTATCATGTGTGTTGTTGACAATAAGTAAAGTTTGACCACTGTTGTTTTGGTCATTCAAACAACAGCATTACTGGATTGTATAATTGCTAAAACTATCCATTTTCACTTTATTTTGTATTATTATTTTAGTTTTTTATGTGAAATTGTTGGTTGCTTGATTGTACAAGCAGCTATATCTTCGGTACAAAGACGAGGCTGCTCTTCAAAATATTAGGGCTGTAGTTGACCAAAGAAATTGTTGGTTGACCCAAAGTTATGCCGAGCTCAGCGATTAATCGACCTAAATCAACCAAAGGATATGCTGGAGTCTTAATTAGGTGATACAATATTAACTGTACATAAAATACAGCTATGTTATCTGAAATAAAATGAAAAATAAAAGTTAAAAAGTAATAAATTAGACCCTTTTCTTCTAGATGCAACTAATCGACCAATAAAATTTTAGTCGACCAAGACCTCACCGACCGATTTATCGACTAAGCGACCAGAGGCTGCTACTACTACAAAATATATTGATATAGTTTTTTGAGGGCAAGAATTCATTGCTGCTGAGCCAAGAAGTTGGTTGAGAATGGCCTAAAGTTTTCAGTGTCAGAAAAGCATGAGTATTATTAAAATAATTCACCACAAAGAAGTCTTTTTACTGCGTTGTTTACCCTTTATAATACCTGTATTTAAAATCCTGTTATTAAACAAATATTTAGGCTTAATGTTAGCTTTGAAACTATATCCAACCTTCCTGCGACACACTTTTGGGTCCTGGCCCATCAGTTGAATGGGTCTAAGTCCACACCATGTCTGTCATGCAGAAACTGTAACTACTATTTAGAAAAGTCAAAAATAAAATAAGGGAATTCATTTTATTAAAATGTATAGTGCCTGATGTGAAGTGCTTAATTTAAATACGTATTAATCTTGTGTTTACATTTATGAGCAACATACTTCGCCTTTCTTTCCCTATGCACAAACAAACTGTATTAAAAATGGCTCTAATGCATAAATGTGAGAGTGAATGGTTGTCTGTCCTATAGAAATTGTTAGCAATTGCAATTTAATGAGGGCATAATCTGCCTCAGGCCCAAAGTCGCTGTGATAGGCCCCCCCTACATCTCCCACTAGAATAAGCGGTAAAAAACAAATAAATCAATTTAAGAGCAACGTGTCTGCCTTATTAAGTGTCCAGTCCAGTGGCGTAAGGAGGCAATGAGGGGCCCCAGTGCAGGTTCTCAGAATGGGCCCTAAAGTTATGAAGCACATTCAGGAAGTCCACTAATTAACATTAAAAGTCAACTAATAATTTCTTTAAAACAGTCAGTGCCAAAAATGTATTAAGTAAAATTTAAATTAAATGGTATAAAGTAGTATAGATTAAAATAAAATAAAAATAAAAGCATGAAACATTAATGAATTGAATGAGTGTATAAACATTTTTAATAATTTTTAAGAAAAAGCTTGTTCTTTGGTGTCATCCCTGTGTTGTAATTTATAGCCCAGACTGAACATAATCCTCTAATATTGACTGGTAAAGGACTCTCAAAGGGCCCCCCTCATGTCCTGGGCCCCAGTGCAGCTGCCCTGTCTGCACTGCCTGATGTTACACCCCATGTTCATTAATTCTCTTCTAATCTAACGTCTCTTCTCTGTCCCGCAGGTTTAGCCCGTACGAGTGGTACAACCCGCACCCGTGCAACCCGGACTCGGACGTGGTGGAGAACAATTTCACGCTGCTCAATAGTTTCTGGTTTGGAGTCGGGGCTCTCATGCAGCAAGGTAGTGGCCTCAGCCTGTGGAGCTGCGGCGCTCTGTGTCCCACTGTCCGTAGGGTCGGCTCGTTTGGTCCGGGCCGGCGGCAACACGGAGCGACACTGGGGGACTGTGCTTAAAGCTTAGAGTTAATAGGATCAGTGTAATAAAAGCGTATAAAGCAGAGCCAGGAGCAATGTGGATGATATAAGAAGCCAACTACCTCCAGCAAACCCCAAACTAGAATAAAAAGTGAATAAATGTTTTCTATAAAAGCTACATGTTTCTGTAATGGACACAAAACGTTAATAACACTTTTTCTTACATTTACTTCTGCCTTTCCTGAAGCAGGATCATTTATCTAGGCTTGGAGCAGTCACAAAGAGCGCTGTGGGCTTGTGGCCATGGCTAGATTTCAGAAATAATACTATAACAACAATGTACCACTGTGCAAAGTACCAAAGGCTACAACTAACGATTATAACAACAATCGATTAATCTGTTGATGATTTTTTATGATTAATGAATTGATAATCGGATAGTGAAGCTTAAGCTTTTGGGGATTTAAAAAAAAATTAACCAAATAAAACTACTTGAGGACTTTTGGATAGTGCATGTATACACAAAAACAAAGCATTAACATTCTCTCTTAAGGTTTCTGTGACTTTTATTGCTCTGTCTTGTTAAAAAAAAAAAAACTTTTCTCTCAGTACATGGCACATTTTAAAGACTATGAATATTCCATTTAGTGATTAAGATTATTAAATTAGTTGACAATTATTTTAATAATAGATTAGTTAATCCGATTAGTTCTTGCAGCCCTACAAATAACAAAAAATACAAACTTCAAATGACATTCAAACAGAAACACAGCTTTAATTTTGCTCCTTTTCCACATTTTTCTGCCATTATTTTTGTTTCCAGACAGATCCACAACAACAGATTTTATCAGAAGCAGAGGCACTTCCAGTTCTTTTGAGTAAATATTTCACAGATTTACGCAATAGTTTCAGTGTACACTTTTATCTGTGTCAGCAGGAAAAGAAGACTGGCCCTGTAAACAGATGCTGATATTAGTAGTTGTTGCTATAGAGTAAATATATTAGGGATTATGTTTAAAGCATATGCAGTGTTTACCATAGCAGTCATTATTACCCAGCGCTGTCTCCTGTTGCAGTTGGCCGTTCAGCCTCTAGAGGGCAGTGGGATGTGGAGTCGGGGCGTGAGGTTACCTTGGGTACATGACACTCTGGCCCAAACACCTCTCCACACTTTATAATGTATACGGTGCTGTTTTTCATATCATATTGTTCATTTACATCCTCAAAAAACACCCAAAATGAATAGACGTCTTGTCTCTTGTGTAGTTTCAAGTGCGCTTCTAGATAATGCCACTTGTTTGTTACGCAAAGATTGAGAGCTACTTCAAATTTCTGTCTTCAGTCCAGTAGCACATCTGGCGTCACTAGAAACTCAAAACAACTTTAGTTCATTCTTAAAGCACTTAGTTTGTTTATTATTTTTATTTTGTTTATTAATATTTATTTTATTTTATTTATTATTTTTATTTTGTTTATTATTTATTTTAATATTTTACTTATGTATTATTTATTTATTTTATTATTATTTATTCTTATTTTGTATTTATTATTTATATTTTTTATTATTATTATTATTATTATTGTTATTATTGTTATTTTATATTTATTGTTTATTTTTTATTATATATTGTTTTATTTTTCATGCATGTGTTGTTTATTTATTTTTATTCTTATTTATTCTTATTTTATATTAATTATTTATTTGTTTTTATTTTGTTTATTATTATTTTTTATATTTTATGTATGTATTGTTTATTTATTATTATTATTATTATTATTATTATTATTATTATTATTATTATTATTATTATACATTTAATTTTATTTATTTTTTTATAATTTATTTTGATTTTGTTTATTATTATGTATTATTTTCAGAGGTGGAAAGTAACACTGTGTATAGTACTGTCCGTAGTGTAACCCCGCCTTGCCACTTGCTGCTCCAGGTTCGGAGCTCATGCCCAAAGCGCTGTCGACGCGTATCGTGGGCGGGATCTGGTGGTTCTTCACACTCATCATCATCTCCTCGTACACGGCCAACCTGGCGGCCTTCCTCACCGTGGAGCGCATGGAGTCGCCCATCGACTCGGCCGACGACCTCGCCAAACAGACCAAAATACCGTACGGCGTGGTGGAGGACGGCTCCACCATGACCTTCTTTAAGGTTTGATACGGAGCCTAGACAGTAGACCTTTAAATTATAACGTAAATCAAAACTTTATATTTGTTTTCTCGTTTATGAATTGAAGTAAACGATGTTAGATTGACAACATAAGTCTTCTGTCTCTTAAATTTGAGCATTTATGGAATTTTGCAAGAAATTGGGGACAGTGGTGTAACACAACAATACTTAATACTTACTTACTATTTCCTTATTGAGTATACAGTATTTTCTATACCATATTTATGCTATACATAAATACTTTTACTAAAATGTTAGAAAAAATACTTTTTTAATTTTTATTAGTAAATTTGGCAAAACTATAAAAAAACAATTTATTTGTATTTCAGCTCTCTGGGGCAAAGTCTGTAGAAACAATAGTAGTATATTTTATTAGTAGTATTAGTAGTGGTGTTGGTGTTTGTTGTAGTAGTAGTAGTTGTTGCTGTTGTTATTGTAATAGTAGTTATAGTATGAGTAGTAGAAGTTGTTGTTGTTATTGTAGTAGTAGTAGTAGTAGTTATAGTATGAGTAGTAGTAGTTGCATTGTTGCTGTTATAGTATTAGTAGTAGTAGGTGTTGTTATTGTTGTAGTATGAATTGTATTATTATTATTATTAGTTGTAGTAGTAGTAGTAGTAATAGTAGTAGCTGTTGTTGTAGCATGAGTTGTTTAGTAGTTTAGTATTAGTAGTAGTTGTTGTAGTTGTAGTATGAGCTGTAGTAGTAGTAGTAGTAGTAGTAGTAGTAGTAGTAGTAGTAGTAGTAGTAGTAGTAGTAGTAGTAGTAGTAGTAGTAGTAGTAGTAGTAGTAGTAGTAGTAGTAGTAGTTGCGGGGCGATGGTGGCGCAGTGGGTTAAGCATTCGCCCAGCAATCGGATTCGATTCGGTTCGAATCCCATCTGAAGCGCATACTGGGCAAGACACTTCACCCACCTTTCCTGTGTGAATGTGTTAGTGTGGCTGTGTTTGGTGGTGGTCGGAGGGGCCGTTGGCGCAGATTGGCAGCCACGCTTCCGTCAGTCTGCCCCAGGGCAGCTGTGGCTACAGAAGTAGCTCACCACCAAGTGTGACTGAGGAGTGAATGAATAATTGATCAATTGTAAAGCGTCTTTGAGTGTCCAAAAAAGCACTATATAAATTCGATGAATTATTATTAGTTGCGTTGTTGCTGTTGTTATAGTATTAGTAGTAGTAGGTGTTATTGTTGTAGTATGAGTTGTATTATTATTATTATAATTATTATTATTATTATTAGTAGTAGTCATAGTAGTAGCTGTTGCTGTAGTATGAGTAGTTGTATTAGTAGTAGTAGTAGTTGTTGTTGTAGTTGTTGTAATAGTAGTAGTAGTAGTTGTTGTAGTAGTCGTAGTAGTAGTAGTTGTTGTTGTAGTTGTAGTAGTAGTAGTAGTTGTTGTTGTAGTTGTAGTAGTAATAGTTATAGTATGAGTAGTAGTAGTATTAGTGCTTCTACTTGAGTAATATTATTTTGTAAGTACTTTTTCTTGAGTAGAAGTTCTTCCACCTCTGCTTAAGGAGTTAAGGTCAATCATATGTTTTAGTTCATACATGGATTTTACTTTAAGTGTCCGAACCCTAAAGTAAATCGAGGCCCCAGTATTTGTTGAAACCCCTGGAAGTTCGTAGTAGTAAGCCTTTTCATTGCATAAAAAAGTGTAACATATCGCTTTCTTACATAGCATTTTCTGAGATATTTATTGTGCGTTTGCTTCCAGAAAACCAAAATCTCCACCTATGACAAGATGTGGGAGTTCATGAACAGCCGGAGAGCGTCTGTGATGGTGAAAAACGTGGACGAGGGGATCCAGCGGGTCCTGACCTCGGACTACGCCTTCCTCACCGAGTCCACCACCATCGAGTTCGTCACACAGCGCAACTGCAACCTGACGCAGATCGGAGGCCTGATCGACTCCAAGGCCTACGGCGTGGGGACACCTATGGGTAAGCAACGGTATTATTCTGTGTTTTTATTGTGCAAATTGTGCGTTTTACATGCCACATCATACTCCGATTAAGGTTCATATTTAGATTAAGCTCATGCTCTGAATAAGGTGTTTACATGCGCTACTGGAATTAGCATGTTCCTGTTTACATGTCAAGAGCATATTCTGATTAAGCTTAAGTTAGAGTTTTAAATGTTGTGTTAATATATGAGCTATAAAACGCACTTATAGCACATATTTAAAACATGCTGCGTTGTCTGTATTTAATAAAAGGACGAGAGTAAATCCTGGAGTGTAGCCATGAGAAGCTGGAGGTAAAGCTAATGCTAACGCTACGCTACACCTTCTGTTTCCTGTTCAGTCCCAGCTTTCTGTGCAGTATATATTCCGTGTTGTGCAACTGTACTGACCCTACATTTAAACAACTCACTATATAACATCACTAGTTTGACTCTTGTTCATATAATGTTAAAAATAAGAGGCCCACGGTGCTGTCTAAAACCGGAAACAGCTGTTGCTAATAACCGCTGATAACCGCTAGCTTGATTTGCTAAGAATAACAGCACTTTGACCGTTTTCTCTTGAATTCTCTTGATAGAACTTGCGTCATGTGACACACAGTTACTTTTTTGCCTTTCTAAATTAATTTTTGTTTTAGATCTGGCTCGTGACCCTGTTAGTCAGAGGTGGGATATGGTTTAGTCATGGATAAACCTCTATTTCAGTCCTATATTTTGTCTTGGTTTAATCCTTGGTTTAGTCCTGACCAAGTCTTACTTTTTCTCCTGGTTTAGACCTGATCAAGTCTACATTTTGGCCTGGTTTGTGACATTTTAACATTTTATTGTGAGCCACTTTTTACAGAACCCCAGTTACGTTCTACAATTATTTTTACTACAAACACCATTTCCTTTAATTATTTTTAGGCTACAAATAAGCTGAACACTGAAGCTATATTCAACCTCCTCATGACCCACTTTTGAGCTCCAACCCACCATTTGGGAACCCCTTTAGACCTTTTTTGGTTTAATTTAATTGTTAGTTTTGAATGTCTTTTGTTGTACAGAGTTCAAATTTGGGCTGCACAATATATTTCAATTTTTTGATTATCACATTATTACCACTGCAGTATCCAAAAACTACTTATATTGCAATAATCTTATATTCTTTACAGACATTTACTCATTTCCTTGGTTTAGTTCTGGCTTAGCTCTGATCAAGTCCTACATTTTGTCCTGGTTTATAGCTGGTTTGGACCCAATTTTATCCTTAAACATTTTATTGTGACCCACTTTTTACAGCACTGAAATTATTACCTCCACCAAGGAGGTTATGTTTTTGGCAGCGTTGGTTTGTCTGTCTGTCTGTCTGTCAGCGACATAACTCAAGATGTTATGGACGGATTTTGATGTAATTTTCTGGAAATGTCAGAAATAGAACAAGTGATTACATTTTGGGGGAGATCCGGATCACCGTCTGGATCCAGGAATTTTTTAAGGATTCTTTACTGTTGGGAGATGGGGCTAATTTTACCATCACAGCTTCTAACTCAACAAATACTGCCCAGAATCATTGGCAAATAATAATTACAAGATGACATCATGGTAGATGTTATAATCTCACATAGTTGGACCAGGATCATGTTGATATTCTGGTTCTGGTGATCTGGAAGGTTCTAAATATAGGAGGTCTAAATGAAATTGGATATTACACAGCAACAAATGTATCTACACACTTGCAAATAATGACAAATGAAACTCTTTCAGTATTATGTTCACAGATTTGATGTATCTTTAATACTTACTGAGCTAGATCTGGGCCTTTAGGGTTTTTCAGGTGAGTGATGCTATGGCTTGGTGGAGGTTTTATTTTATTCAAATCTTAATGGTATTTGAAAAGCCTTTCATCATGTAATTTAATATATAGGCTACAAATAAGCTCAACATTGAAGCTATATTTAACCTCTTCACGACCCACTTTTGAGCCGCAACCCATCCTTTGGGAACCCCTTTAGACCTTTTTTGCCCTAGTGTAGATTTTGTTTAGTCTTTACATTACATTTTGTCCCAGTTAAGTCCTGGTTTAGGTCTAGATCTAGTTCAGCCCTGCTTCAAATCAATTTCAATTTAACTGTATAGCTTTTATTAGCATAAGTTAGCAATAAAAGATTGCATTTGTTTATGTTTTTAAGCCTTACCGCCATCAAACCTCGTCTCTTTATTCTACAAATCAAACCATTATTTCAATATTCAAAATCCTTATCACAGATTGCATGTTTTTTTTGTTTTGTTTTGTTTTCCAGTATTGCACAGTCCTGGTTTGAATGGCCTCAGTCCAATCTGAGAAACTGCAGATGTGGTGTGACAGATAAGCATATATGTACAGCGCTTATGGCTCTTCTCTGCTGCTCTATGGAAAGTTTGACCTTTATTGATGGGGTCAGCGGTGTAATGGCTCGACAGAGGGAGGTGTAGGAGGTTTAGCTTAATGAAAAGGAAACGGCTGGAGAGGTTAAAATCTGCCCAAGGCTCAGAAAAACTCACCACATGAACTTAGGCCACTGCGGCTATATTTTTTTCAAGCCGTAATGATTTTCCCACAAGACTATTTACCGACTAGATTTAACTGGCTGTCCACAGATGCGCCGGATGCTCTGTTCGAGGTCCTTTAGGGGCATGTAGAAAAATATAGGCTACGCCGCAGTCCCAGAATGCAGCCCAGACGCCAATTTACAGCAATTCTCGGCAGCTCTCCTGACACCATTTGAAATATATTGGAGCGCTAAGCTGCACCGCCACAGCACTGCAGAGAGCATCAAAGAAGTACTGGGAACTTAACTCTGCAGCTCGACGGCAAGGCGTCCGCACTAATGCATCTTTAATTAGAAACTTTGGCAGTGAGTCGAAGCGATCCTAAAGTTATGGCTAATTAGCTGTACCTAGTGTCCGCACTGAAAAGCCAAACAACAACAAAGGTAATCGTGTACAGGCTGTTTACACTGGGCCAATGTGCAAACACTGGTCCATAGTGTTCCCAACCTTTTTTGTCTCGTGTACCTCGTGGGCTTTTTGTCATAGCCTGAGCACCCCACACTCATACATGTGCTTGATTCTTCAAAACATAGTCATAAAAAACATCTAGTACACAGTAATAATTAATTTATTTCGATTTATGTACTTATTAGGCTAGATTTGACTTGTTTGAAGTTATTTCTGTCTTGTTTCAAGTCATTTTTACTAATTTCAAGCAAAATTATCTGCCAATGGGGTAAATTTTGGGGGGATTTTTCTTACCCCTTGAAACAAGTCAAATAATATAGCCTTATAAGTACATAAATCCAATCTACCAAAAAAAAAAAAAAAAAAACTCAAATCAAGATAATAATCTGAATTCAAGTCATTTTAACTAATGCCGATTATGTTTTTTTGCAGTGTACACATTTATACACATTTTCTTGCTTTTTCTTTTTCCAAGATAAAAGATAATCTGTCTGCCTTTAAAATAAGAATATACTCAAAATAAAATACAAAATATAATTATAATAATAATAATAACAACAATACAAAGAAAAATTTTAATCATTTGAATATCTCCCCTTTGAAGGGAGATATTATACCTTAAAATATCTAACTAATGCATCTCCTTTTTACCAGTCAGTAAGACACTTAAGCTTGCCTTTCATCAGTTTCAATAGTTTATTGTAAAAAAAAAAATCACAAATATATTTCTACTCATCTTTGGAATAGAGTATGAAATAATAAGTACCCCCTGCAATGTGCTCCCCTAGGGGTCCCTGTACCCCTGGTTGGGAAACACTGGTGTATTCATTATAATCCACTTTTCTCACTCTGAGCTCTCGCTGCAGTTTGTCTCCCAGGCCAGTAGGGGCACTGTGAGTCCTGTTAGCATGGTCATCACACACTGGAAGAAAACAACCCGCTCTAAAACTTTCTGTAAAGCTTTCTCTTTAACATTTTATAACTGGAATTTCCTGGAGCCGACTCTGAAGCATTAGTATTTATACAGTACATGTAGTTTGAACAATATATGGGTTATCATTGTTTTGGGTCTTATTTCTCCTTCTGGTTTCATCACAGAAAATCATTTGCCGCCTTGTGTGTGCTTCACATATTAAAGGAACTATATTTTTAAGTCTTTTTTTTTAATTTTGTCTTTATTTTTTATGTATTTGTTTATTTAAATGGGACACTGTGCATTGATGAACGGACTACACATTAAGTTAAATTAAGCACAGTGCTAATTTCCATCCGTAGTCCCATGGGACAAACACAGATACAGACGTGAGGTACTGTACATCACTGAGTATACACTAAAACTTTTCTGAGCTTTCTACCATGTTATAATGTTGTTCCCTCATCAAAAACATACCTGAAGTTGTGTTTTGTTTCATTCACACATGTTTGAGTAATCCTGTAGTTTCTGGCGCTGTTATTGAGCCCAAAAAAAAACGGTGTACAGCTCTGTTTCCACTGATTCCTCACAGACATTTTTCATTTTATAGTAAATTGTCATCTACAGGTCAACTCTTTTTCTGTTTGTCCAGAAGGCCGTACCAGAGCTGCACTCTGCTGCCATCTGCTGGTCTTTTCATCTGTTTCTTTAACATAGTAGTAAAGTAATAATTAATGGATTTGCTTTCTTATAGTCAGATAATATTTTTAAAGATTGTAAAAACATGTATTGCTGTTCTAGAGGTGACCAGGATTAGTCGGAAAAGTGTAATATAGCCCCTGTAATTTAGCATAAATGACGCCGAATGATCTTCCTTTCTATTTATCCAGGCTTAGCAAAGAGTGCATTGAACCTTACCAGAGTTTGTTTGCACTATCCAAAATTGACTAATATTACTTGTGTATGTTGTTACTTTATTTGAAAATTTCCTGAAAATCATCTGCCTCCAAGCTTGGGAACCTCTAGCAGCTCTCATGCTTACACAGAGGGTCCTGTTTTAAAACCCGGTGTCCCAGAGGTTACCGTGGTCAAGCAGTGACCAGAGAGACCAGCGCTGCAGCCCATAATGGCTCCATCTATCACCTGCAAACGCAAACGAAAATCACACTACGAGGAGCGTCTAACCAGGCCGGATTAATCCAGGACACGTCTCCATCTGGGCAGGGCTCTGGGCTGATTGGCGCGGGGCAGTTATGGATCTGTAGGGAGAGCGTGATTGCTGTAAATGTAACGCGGTGCAGTGAATTATGGTCCCAGCGTGGCCACATAAGAGCAGCAGCACTTAACAACGATGTCCTTCAGACGACTGCAGAGGCCTTTTTCTGTCGTAGGCTGCACATAAAACACCACAAAATAGGTACAGACTTCAACTTTTCCACATGTGATCAAAGCCAGCAGATTTTTATAATAGAGGTCTTTCCTATTTGTTTTCTTATTTGTAAATAAAGTGTTTTAAATGGCTAGTTGCACAAATTGACTTTAATGGTACTGTAAGCAGCATGCGCTCTACCGGTTTGAAAACAGTACTGCAGTCTAAATCAAAACAATGGTCTGTGAGTGGCCAGACTTTCCGCTTTTCTGATTGGACGATCGGCGATGCAGTTTCAGAACCAAAACAAAAAATGTTAACAAAAACAACTTGGTCATTACTTAAAATATATTTTTAATTGTTATTAACTCAACTGTACTATTGTTATCATTATTATCAGTAAAACTAATATTTGATTTAAATATGTTTACATCATCTCTGGGGACACACCTTTATGAAATATAAAAAATATATACTGCTCATAGCACCTTTTAAAGTCCCCTATTATACTAAATTGACTTTTTTAAGCTTTTAATGCTTTCTCCTCAAAAACAATTAGTAGTATTTTGTTTTATTTGCGCATGTTTGAGTAATCCTGCAGCTCTACATAGACGCGTGAAACCAGGAAGTGCTCCTGCGCGTTTCTAAAACTCATACTCCTTCACCCAGACTCGTTCTGATCATTTCAGTGCCCTAAATTGCCATGACTTCAAAGCAGTCAGCTCATTTATCTGTTTACCTGTTAGTGTCATGTTGCTAATAGCCGTGCTAATTAACTGTTTTATGCTCTGTCCAGTCCCACTGTAAATTTAGCTAATTTGCAAATTACAGATGCTAATTGCTACATAAAAAGGGTAAATGTTGATGCTTTTCTAACATTTTACCCATGTAGTTAGTTGGTTGTCATTTGCCAGAACAATCATAATTTGCTATTTCTGGCAGCTAACGCTAACTTCGCCATTGAAAAGAGTTTATGGTGTGCTGCAGTTGGTAGAGATACAGGGCAACTATAGCCTGCCTCGGCGTTGTGTTTCCAATAAAGCCTAAAAGGTCAAAATATATATCTTAAAAAAAGTTTAGTTTATTGCACCAATCTTTTAAACGCAGCCGCATTGTTTACAAACACTAAACAGGTTTGTGGGGGGGGGGGGGGGGGGGGGGGTGCTAAATAATGAGCCACTTGCTAATGTTTTTCATCCAGGCACTGACATTACGCACACACGTTGTAAGCTGGTAGCCATCTGTCAGAACCATCCATTTATATTCATTTTCTTCAACCTTTTTTTTTTCCTTTTACAAAATTAAAACATCAGAGAGCTACTCGTGCTTTGAAACATTCATTCATTCATCTTCTTACTCCTATTCCTGTAGGGGTCGCAGGTACTCGAGCATATCCAGGTAACTATGGGCCTTAGGCAGGACACACTGGACAGTGACCATTTAGCTCCAGAGCTCATACTTTCAACCCAAAGAAAATTGATTTTGTTTTACCACTACATTTACAAAATTTTAGTATTCGATCTCACATAGATACACAAGTTGATTTTCCAAGACAATGAAGCTGATGTAGGATTCATAAAGTCTCTGTATTATTGTCAGCCATTAGTTAGTGTACGGACCAGTGGGATAGACCAACAATAAGCTAGGCCTAGATGACACATTAAGGTCTCTCATTCCTACAATATGCTGTTAGGAGATTAAATAGTTTCCTCAAAAAGCACATATTTTGACACATTATAATTTTGAGTATTTCCCAAAGTCATCTATCGGTGTAATTACTGCCCACTGTCTCCTTCAGTCCGAGCGACGGTCACGGGCTCAATATTTCAAAATAAAAGCTGATTATAGCCTTTCAAATGTTTTCACTTTAATCGAAATGTCTTTGGATGGTTAATTGCTTCATTAAGTTCAAGTGACTTATCTTTTTAGCAGCCTTTGACGAACGCGAGTATTTTTCATTTTTATACTGTCTCTCTCTTTTCAGCACATCCAGTAACGTCCTTGTATCAGACTCTCGGCTGAACAAAGTGCTCACATTGACCTTCAGTCTTCAACTTGTGCCTTGTTCGATAATAAACCCTTATGAGCCACTTGGAGAGACATTTGCCGCAATTTGTTCCACTCAAATCCTTCAGAGATCGTGTAATGCCTTTGCAGAAGAGAGTTAAAAAGTAAAAATATAATCCATTGAGTGCCTTTATAGAGCATTACAGCGTTCTGTAAAAAGCACGGGCCAGTGTCTAGTGTGACATCGTGTGGTAATATTATGGGACAGGGGTAGTTAGTGCTCATGCCTTTCAACAGCAAGGAGGTTGTGGGTTCAATCCCCTCTCTGACTGATGTCTGTTGCTGCGTGTTCTCTCCTCTTCCTCCCGTCGTCCAATGTCGTGCATGAAAAGGTTGCTCTAAATTGCCCCTGGTGAAGGATTGTGACTAATCAGCCTAAGGCCCATAGTTGCTGGAATAGGATTCAACTACCAGCAACCCCTAATGGGAATAAGCTATTAAAATGACTGAATGAATGAGAATTATGGGGCAACCGATGCAAAAAAAAAAAAAAAAACTCAATAGGCATTTTCTAGGGGTGTAACGATACAGTAAATGTATCGATGTATTGATTTTTTCCTATGATACAACTACATCAATACACATGACCTTGTATCGAATCGTATCGTTTTCTAGGAAGTGAATATCGATACACATTAAGTATCGATCGATAATATCGGAAATATCGAAATTAGAACCAGATATGGCTTTTTGGAGATAAATAAAAAGTCTGAAATCTGAAGTCTGAATGAAAAGTCTGCATCTTTAATCCAGCTTCATTTTGGGATTAAGTGCATAGATGTCTTTCACCCCCCCCCCCCCCCCCCCCCCCCCCCCTGCAGCTGCTGCCCCCTGGTGGCACAGGCCGGGACCCCCGTGTGCAGCCAGGTTTCAGTTGTCACGTACTCACACAGCTGTTATCCAGAGCTCGAAAACAAACATTTTTGCTTGATATAGCTCTAGCATTAAAGACATTACTGGTGCCAAAAAATAAGCCATATTATGTGCCAGTCCCAAGCCTGGATAAATGTGTCTGCATATATTTTTCAGTATGTGGACACCTGTCTCGTATACAATAAACAATATTTTAACCCACAAGATTCTTTTAGGAAAGAATAATTTGTATGGATACTTACACCAAATACCCTTCCTGACGCAACCCTCTTCAGTTATCCAGGCTTGGGACAGGCACATACTGTTTTTTGGAGTTGTAGGCCCCCTTTCAAAAATTTAAGCTCCTGATATCTAACACCGAAGGCTGAGGAACTAAGCACTTTTCTTTCTTTCTTTCTTTCTTTCTTTTTTTTCAGTTATATACAGGATGTAAAGTGAGTCTACAAAAAAAAAAAACGACCCCACACTCTTTCAAAAATAACCAGTAAGCAACAGACAAAGGCCAAAAAATAAATAAAATACAAATAAATAATGGATAAAAATACATACTGGTTACAAAACACGACACTGATTGTAAACATTTGCCCCGCAACCAGAGAGTAGCTGGTTCAAATCTTGCTCGAAGCGCATACTGTCGTTGTGTCCTTGGGCAAGACTCTTCACCCATATTGCCTGCTCCAGTCACTATAAGTGGCTTATTGTGACAGGAACGGCATCTGATGTAAAAACCTGCCAAATCACCGTTCGATTGGTTTGCTCTGGCAACCCCCGAATAAAAGGGAGAAGCCAAAAGAAAAAAAAAACTTTAGTGTCTAATAAAATTGGTCCATTTTTATTTATAATTTCATTCCCATTTCTTTTTTGCTAACATCATTTCATAAGATATAATTCTGGTCAAAGAACCAAGCACTTTTGTGGCATGGTACGCTTTAAAAATCAGCTAAAACCATCTGTCCTGGCCTGACCCACTCCACACATTATGCCTTAAATAATAAAAGCTAAAAATAGCGCAAAAAAACCACTGAAATAACTCACAATAAAGGGGCGCAGCTAATTCCCCGTGGAGCTTTTAGCGCAATAAACCATCCACATAATAAGCCCTTAGTCTGTTAGCTTTTCATGTTCCCCCAAACACAAACGCGTCACCTCCACAGTTTACATCCTAAACCGCGATTCAGTCCCGACAGTGATGGATGCCCCGCTGTGTGCAACATCTGTCTGGTTGTTGTGCATGCGTCGTGTCAAGCAAAGCATTTTTTTTCCCTTTTCTCTTATTTTCCTCTTTCTCCTTTTCACCACCCGGGCCGCTCCCTCCATATCCTCCTCTCTAAGGACCCGTCCCATTAGCATTTATCCAAGGCCGGCTTTGTTAGGCAATCATTAATCATTTGAAATATGAACCGAGGGGAATCAGAGGCTTGATAGATCTCTTATTCGCCAGCATATGCTTTTTTAAATGCATGCAAATATACACAAAGAGGAGTACAATGAATGCATTAAGGTTTGCGCGGAGGGAAAGAGGATTTGAAGTGAGGTTTTTTTAAGGATAATAATTTAGATGCAGGGTATACTGTGAAGAGAGAGTGGGTCTGTACAAAATGCGTGTTTGTCTTTTCAAATATGAGCAGCCCGGGAGATGAAAGCTTGATGGATGGCAACCAATAAATGATAAATGAGACAGAACTGCATCAACTCAAAAGGCTGACAGGAGAGACTTGCTATACCTGCAGCCACTGTACAACCGCTCTATGTTCATGAAATATGTTGTGTTGAATTTCATGTGGTCAGACCTAGCATTAAGATACATGAGGTCCAATGCTTCCCTATAGCTATCTCTGCCCAGGAAGTTATGTTTTTGCCAACGTTAGGTCATTGTTTTGGTTTGGTTAAGTTTCAAAGATAACACAAAAAAATCATAACTTTTTTTTTTGTTTATTAAAATTTGAGGGGAAGTTATGGACGAACAGGAGATTATACATTTCACTGTCTGGTGATATTGTATCATTGCGAGACAGGGACAAAGATAGTCACAAGGGGACAGTAAAAGAACTTTTGATTAAGTTTTTTGTTTCTGTCAGTCTGCCCCAGGACCGAGTGAATTAATAAAATGAACTGGAAGTTAGAAAGACGATAATACATTTTTAAAGAAGGAATTAGCACTAGCCACCAAACTACTACACAAATTATGAATAATCAAGACGGTTTTGGAAACTGGCAGCCGCTCGACCTCATGTGAGTGTCAACATTTAGCTGTTTTTTTAATGTAGCAATGTAGTAGTAATGTAGTGTCTATAATTAGCATATAAGCTAAACAATACGAAATTAATTTTTGTTATTTCAATGTTATTATTTTTAGCAGTAGTAGTAGTATTCCTTATTTTGGCTTGCCCCTTTAGGGTTTGCTACATCAATCCCTCTGCCTCCTATCATGCAGTGATTTATACACTTGATCAGTGTTTCCCAACCTACGAGGACCCCTAGGGGTTCGCGAGCACATTGCAGGGAGTACTTGGACGTATTTGATCATTTATTTCCAAGATTATAAAAAATATTGAACTATTGAAACTACTTATGAAAGACCAGCTCATCTGAAGAACATTGTTTTTTGTTCAATATTTTGTTTTTTGGTTTAAATAATTATACTTATACTTATTCAATTTATTATTATTTTTTATTTGTGGTAAAGTTTTTATGTATTTTTTTACAGAAAATATAAAGTAGTCATACATTTTAAGACTTTTTTTTTTAAAGCATCACTAACATGTATTACTAATGGGGTACTTGGCATAATAAAACAGCCCAGGGGGTATACGAGACAAAAAAAAAGTTGCACTGCACAAGATGACCTTTTCTGCAGCCCTCTACATTTATACTCAATTGTCCTCTTCTGAAAAAAATAAATGTATTTCTGTGTTAAAGTTACAATTGTGTTATGTTAAGTGATTATTTCACTGGAAATTTAAACAGTTATTGATTTATATGTTAGCTCTAAATATTGTATTAACATTTATTAAAATTTTTGACTCATGAGTTGAATTGTTAGTAAAAAAGTTACTCTGTATTTTTTACGGTAGAATTCTGGCAACCACAGCTGCCAGTTTTTTACTGTGAAAAAGAAAGTATTTTATGGTAAGATGTACAGTTTAACACATTTTTATTAAAGATAATAATTTTAAATTTTACAGTAAATGATTAAAATTTAAGTCATAAACTGTAAAATATACAGTTAATGTATTTGTTTTTAAAGATAATAGCTTTCAATTTTACAGTAAATGTTGGTTAAAATTTAAGTCATAAACTGTAAAATATACAGTTAATGTATTTGTTTTTAAAGATAATAGCTTTAAATTTTACAGTAGATGTTGGTTAAAATTTAAGTCATAAACTGTAAAATATACAGTTAATGTATTTGTTTTTAAAGATAATAACTTTAAATTTTACAGTAAATGTTGGTTAAAATTTAAGTCATAAACTGTAAAATATCCGGTAATGTATTTGTTTTTAAAGATAATAGCTTTAAATTTTACAGTAAATTATAATTAAAACTCAAGTCAAACACTGTAAAAACAACAGCTGATATAATATTTTACTGTAAAATTAAATACAGACCTCCTGTATTTTTTACGGTAGAATTCTGGCAACCACAGCTGCCAGTTTTTTACCGTAAAATGTACGGATTTTTTTTTTTACAGTGTACATTTATCCAGGCTTGGGACCGGCACACGCATTACACTGGCTTGTGTACAACTCCTTCCGTATATATAATAAAGTATTTTGGTTTCTACATTTATTTACCGTCGCTGTCTGACAGTATTTCCTCCTAACCATCTCTGACTTCTCTAATCGTGTCTCGTTAGTCTCTCTGTACAAACACTTGACTCGAATATTTAAAATATAAAATGCAGCAGCAGCCCTCATTAGATATGAGCTGTGTAATCACATAAACACACTAACAAGCTTTTTAAAAGGACTCTATAAATGAAACATGAATTCCTGCAGTAAGTCTTAATCTCTCTTGGCCTGGTTTGTGTGCATATTTTCGGCCCTCGTTTTGTCACACACGCAGCGAAAGGCAGAGAAACACGACCTCTTCAAAGATTACTCCCGCTTTGATCCCTCTGTACCCGCCGCTTCTTAATGCCTCATCGCTAATTCGGGGAGAGCTAACACTATCTCCCGATTTAAGCTTGTATTTTTCTGACTTCCCATAACATTAACACGCGTTAAAACTCAAAAGATAAAGCCCGTCCTATCTCGCAAGTGCACATTTGAGCCGATGAGCATATACGTAGCGCTATAATATACTCCCTGCTGGGCTTTTATGGCATAGGAAGATGACTAATTCAAAAACAACACAAGCGGTTCTCTATATACTCATAGCTGCCAAACGTATTATAATTCTGCAGAGAAGAAGAGAAGTGAGAATTTGGAGCAAGTGTGAATGTAAGGATTAGTGGGATTTACAAAGAAACGCCCTCAGTGCAGCCAACAATAACTGGTTATAAATACACTGTCAGGTCAAAAGAAGTCAAGAAATGTTAGACTGCCTTCAATAAATAGTTTTTTGGAAATGTAGTGCTATTGAATAATTTTGAATAGATGTTTTTTTCCTGGCAGTAGAGAGTCATGATGTGTTGTGTTGTTTCAAACACCCACTTGGTCCTGGTTATGAATCAGAGCTCCAGACTACGACCAATTGCTTGCATTTTGTGACCATTTTATCAGAATCAGAACAGTATTTATTGCCACAGTGGTTCCCAAAGTGTGTCTATATTTTAATTTCAATTTATTATTATTATTTTTATTATTATTATTATTTCAGACACATGGTCTTGGTTCATAAAAACAAATAAAACATACAAAAATATAAAAAGTCAATGAAAATATGAATTACCTAAAAACATTAAGTACAAAAAAAACATGTAATTTGACATTAATTACAGATGTACCGTATTTTCCGCACTATAAGGTGCACCTAAAAGCCTTTAATTTTCTCAAAAACCGACAGTGCACCTCATAATCCGATGCGCCCTATATATGGATCAGTGTTGGTTAATTATGGCTACCATATTCAGGGGGCGTCGCCGAAGTGACAGCGGTAAAAACGATAAAGGGGAATTCCAGTCCCAGCTGTTCATGTGTGCCATAGGCGTGTTTATGGATCCTGCCACAAAAGAACAAGGAGGCGCGGCCTTTGCTCCATCTCAGTAGAAGAGTTGCGACATTGAGGGGACAGAAAACTGAGCGCTCGAACGCTGTTCATGTAGCTTTGAACTGTGACAAATGGAGTTGGAGATACATTGTTTTCAACGAACGCTGGTTTGTATTCTATTAATAAAGTTTGACTGACTGACTTATCTGACTGTTTTATTGACATTCCCTTTAGCGCAGCGCCATCTAGTGGATGTGCCTTATAATGCGGTGCGCCCTATATATGAAAACAGTTTTAAAATAGGCCATTAATTGAAGGTGCGCCTTATAATCCGATGCGCCTTATAGTGTGGAAAATACGGTATGTTTTAAAATATTACTTTAAAACAACTTTTAGTCAATAATCAGTGTTTCTGTAATGTTTTTATAAAAAAACATATGGAGAAAAACATGCAAGGGATCTGCAAGGAGTCTGCAAGGGATTTTCGGAAATTTAAGGGGGCCACGACTTTGACTTTGGGAATGGCTGCCATAGTAAGTGAGAGGTTCACATCACTAGGAATTTGCTTTGTTTTTTATGGGTCAGCTATGATGATATTAATTGGCCACACTTGTTTTTGTATAAAGGGAGCATTTTAGAATGAAAGAGTCTGTGTTATTAGTATTAGGATGTATTAGATGCTCCTGATGTCGCACTGCTGTCCTGATTTAGCACTGGACAGAGAGGTCATATGTGAACATGATTCAGAAGCTGCTGTTTACTTTGGCCCAACTGGGTTTGTATTTTTCAATTTCAATAGAACATTTTTATATTCTACCTCATTCATTTTAAATTATCTTTGGCCCAGAGAAGACGGCGCTGTTTCTGGATCATGTTCACTTCTCATGGCTTCTTCAGATCATAGACATGTTTTGCACCAGGCTGTAAACATGTTTTTGACATCTCCTTAAGTCCATTGGGTTTTACATACACAGTGGTGAAAAGTAACAAAGTAAAAGTTCTTAGTTACTTTGCTTAAGTACAATTTTCATGTATCTACTTTACTTGAGTAGATTTTACAAGGGATACTGTTTACTTCACTACATTTTAGAGCAAGTATCTGTTCTTTTTACTCCACTACATTTCTGAGCTGGTTTGAAGTACAAAGTATTTTGAGTTTTGGTTTAAAATCATGTGTTTTTGTCGTGCCCTCATTGTAGACTCACAGTACTTAAATATAAAAGATGCAATAAAGTAGTACTTCTTTAGAAACATCAGAATAATAAAGGCAGAACACTCTCTTTTATTGTAGCAGTTTGTCAATTTCATTAGTAATCAGCAATTTTTCAAAAAAAAATCCCTCACATTGAACACATTCATGAGTTGTTGAGTCTGTGCAAAATACTTTTTTACTTGCAAGTACATTTGCTCCATTATTAATTAATGTGTAGTATATTATACTATATATTGTTTTTACAGTTCTTTTGAAATTTACCACTGAAAAGATACTTTATAAAACAGTAATTTATCATCATCAAAAAGTAAAAGTTGTATATTTTTTGCTCTTTTTTTTTGTCTTTTTTTGATTATTTACATGTTTGTTCATGTTGATTTTTTTCTCGTCTGAGTATTTACTATAGGTTTTAAATAATTGGGATTTATAAGCATAGAACCATGGAAGAAGCTGTTCTGCCACTCGTCTTAAACCTAAACCTACTTCACTTTGAAAATAAAGCATGCAAATAAAAGATTCAATCTTATTTTATTCTCTTTTTATTGAGTTACAGACAGACATGTAGCAGACTGATTCAAGTTCATTGACTTTGATGATCCATGCATTTGGTGTGTACTGTTACACTACAAATATAAACCTGTATAAATACAAACCATATCTTTTTCCAGTAAATATCATATGTAGATTGTATTTTTAGGTTGTAAGAAATTAAATAAAATATCAACTGAGAAAGAATCTGAGTGGTTTTTGATGTTTCTTTCACATAGTAGTTTAATGCAATTTGTATTAACATTATTTATTGCAAACCTTTTTACTGTTTTTGACTTTTTTAAATAAAATCACATTATGAATTATATCATCTTGTGGCAACATATTGCTATTTATACCTATCACATTAAAGTAAAATCTTAAAATCAATTCTGAAATGTACAGGGAGCCAGGTTAATGAGGCTAAAAAAAAAGATGTCTGTTATTATTATTGTGTTCTTCTGTGTAACATATACTAACATTAGTTTTAGAAATCGAGCTTTTTACTTGTGGCTAATTGAAGCATACACTGATAATGGTCGTTAAAACTGCTGGGATTCTGTTTGTGTCAAGAAGAAAATGTATTACCATTTTCTGAGCCAATATTATGTGTAAAAATAACTTACGTGGGCTCATGCTGTGGTCGGTGGGTGATGAATGTGTTGAATAATGTAATGATAAATTTATTTTAATTTCTATTTTGTACAATATTAAATTGGAAAAATATCACAGAGAGCTCAAAACCATCAACAGTTTGGCTGAATTGTGCAAAATTTCTATACCGTCCCCAAAGTTAATTAACACTTAATCCTGTCTTAAAACGGCCTATTGTTCAGCTGAGTTTAGCTTTTTAGGTGTTAGCCAGATTAATTATGTCTGCTTCGTTATATTTAGCGCTCACAGAGATACAGACGCTGCAGATACTTTGGCAAATAATAAATGTGTGATATATGTCCTGCCTGTGTCTATAACTGTTACCCTCCTATACACACAACTCGTTTTGTCCCCGCAGGCTCTCCGTACAGAGACAAGATCACAATAGCCATTCTGCAGCTCCAGGAGGAAGGCAAGCTGCACATGATGAAGGAGAAGTGGTGGAGGGGGAACGGCTGCCCGGAGGAGGAGAGCAAAGAGGCCAGCGCTCTGGGAGTCCAGAACATCGGGGGCATCTTCATCGTGCTGGCCGCCGGTCTGGTCCTGTCCGTGTTCGTGGCTGTGGGGGAAGTGCTGTACAAGTCCAAGCAGAACGCACAGATGGAGAAGGTAGTGGTATGGTTTATCAGTAGATTTACATAAACAGCATCTCATTAGCACTTCATGAAAAACCGGAGCTGATTAATGCATTTGACGGTAGCAGCACATCTCAAAAAGGTTGGGACTGAGCAACAAAAGATCCTTTACAAGAAAAATAAACAGCTGGAAGAGCAAGGATGACTGGGAGAAGTGTTACAGTAGCAGTAGTTACAGATGTAACTCTAGTTCTCTGAGTGAGATAATCAGTGCAGTATTTAACATAGTTCTTTGTTAGTTTGCAATTATTAATGACCACAAATAGGCTATAATTTCGTTATAAGGTATAAGCTAAGTGATTTCTGTGCATTAAAATTAAGGCTGCACGATATGGTGAATACATGCGATATTCGATAACTATGTTGAAAATTGCGATAACGATATTATTGCGATATTTGAAAATAGAGCCTACTTTTCAAACATAGTAAGTTAAATTCACTACATTTTACAAAAATGTAAGTTCCTGTATTTACAAGTCAAACAAAATCAAAACTTAACACAGACTAAACCAGGAATAAAACAAGGCTAAGCTGCGACTAAATTCATTAAATTACCACTAAAACTGGACTTTTTAAACATTTTTATTTAGTCACAACACATGTTCTTTTAAGGCTCTGGTGGAAAATGATTCTTCAGTGTAAATCTCTGTCAGATGGAAGACCACAGCATTATTGCGATATATTTAGATTCTTTTTCAATATTGCGTTTGCTGATATTGCGATAACGATAATTTTGCGATATATTGTGCAGCCCTGATTAAAATTGGTTGTGACTCTTTACAGATTAATTTTTTATTTTTTATTTTTGGGACGCTCTTTGGATCCAAAAGGTTTCAGACCCCTGTCCTAACACATGCATGTCTTTATCTGGGTTTGGGACCAGCCCTAACAGTACTTGTGACCCCTTGTGGCTGGATTACACAACACACCATTAAACAGGAAACAGATTACATTTGCAGCAAGAGAAAGACCTCTGAGGAGTTAATACTTTCTATAATGACTGTACACACTGCCTCAATACAAAAGCAGTGAATGAATCCTACTTTATATTTTATTAAAACTTAAACCACTCTCTTCTTCCTGTGAGTGCTTCCTCCTTCCTCTCCCTCCGGTTCTGTTTGTTTCCAGCAACAGCGGTGTGAATACATTAAATATTTTGTTTTTTTTTTCCATCTGCTCTATTTCAGTCCAGACGATTCATCACACAGCACGTCGTCTTCTTTAACTCCAGCAACAGTGTCTTGGGATAATTGTGCGACTCCTGTTGATCGCTTCTTTTAATTATTTACATCTATACAAAATGAGCCCAGCGCAGTGGTGTGTTGCGCTATGGGCGATTGTAATTACTCGCTATGCTGTTTTCTTTACGGGGTGCACTGGTGTCACGTCGTATCTTTGCTATCATTAATCACAAGATGAGGTCACAATATTCACATCATTTGCAAATGTCGCCATCTCGTAGCTGCCAAGGTGCTAGTCATTTACATACAAGCCTTTCTGTTTACAAGCTCCTCCGACAATTTCCATTCTCCCCACCACATATTGTTTTCTCTTCCGAAAACACCCGTCTACCTCTGCAATCAAAAAGCTTCCTGAATACATTGGAAATCTCATTTATACTCAAGTTAAATAGATATACAGAGTGTTTGTGTTTTGAGGAAATGCTATGAACAAAGAAATCAATGCACAAAAATATACAAAATATGAAAACAAATCAAAACAGAGTCTCAGAGAGCGCTGCCAAGGCACTGGTCCTATCTCACAATGGAAGAGATATAAGGTGCTTTTCCACTAGGATGGAACAGGGCGGGACAGGTCAATTTGGGGGTGTTTTTACTTCCCAAAGTGTTCCCAAAAAGCGTTCTAAATTGTTATACTTTTGGGGTCCAGCATGAGACGAGAGAAAGCCCTCACTTAGGCAAAAACAACAAGCCAAAGAAAAGAAATAGAAGGGAAAATGTTATTTTTAATCAAACGCATTCTTGTCCTTGTGATAAGCAGCTGTATTCAGAGAGAGGACGAGCTAAAATTGTGGTGACTTTTCATAAAAATAAAGCCAGTGTACATTAGCAACAGCTGTTTGCAGTTTAGTGAAGTACAGCTCTCGCTTCAAGAACCAAAACATGACATCTATACAGGGTTGCCAGATCTGACTGACAGTTTCCAGCCCAAATATAACGTAAAACCCGCCAAACGCAATAAAAACCCACCCAAATCACAACCATTCTACAATCTTAATGTTAAAACTGTAATACAGATGAAATAACATATTTTGAGCACACAAAACTTCACAACTGCCAATGGAAAAAGTAATAAACAGTCTCCACAATGAGTGTAATCAGAAAAACCAATAGCTCTCTCACATGCTTGCACTCCTCCGGGACAGGGGCGATCCACATTTTTATCTCTGGGTCAGTCTCCTTCCTGTACGATTTCTTGTATTTCCCCCACTTCGGCAGGTTGCTAAACGCTAAAACTCCAAGCTTGAGAGGAAACACTGTTGGCCTGTCCACGCTCACAGGGCTGCAGAGTGTTTTTCAACCAATCAGAGGTCCATAATTAAACATGTGATTGACAACTAATGACACTAATATTACTACTTCTATTTTAGAAATTAATTTTATTCATCAGTAACCAGCAAATATATACAATTATTGATCAGGAAATTTAAAAATATTAAAATAAGTTTATTTTACATTTTCAAAATCCCGCCCCATAAGTCTAAAAATAGCCCAAATATTATACACCCGCCCAACGCTATTTTTTTCCGCCGAGAGAGAGCAAAAGTAGCCCAATAAAACACTAGTAACTAGGATTTACACTCACATTTTTATTAAATATTGCCACCACTTTCATGTTTTAAAAGTCAGCTTCTGTTTTTGGGGCTACTCGTTCTAAGGTGTCTCGTATTGTTCTCCCCAGTGGAAAAGAGCATATAGTGCCCAGACATGGATTTGAACTCGAAGATCTTCTAGTTCAGTGGTAAATGCTCCTTCCATTGAGCCACCAAACCCTCACAATGGTATAAAATAAAACTAATGTCAGAGCAGCCAAATGGCATAAAAAACACCTTTACTCCGAAATGTAGGTGAAGCTCCAGAGAGAAAAATGAAGCAAAGACAGAGAAGAAACGAGTTACTGAGTTCCACTTTCACAGCATTTTTCATACTCCCTGAAACTTTTACACTGAATGTAAAATGCAGAAACAAAATAAACATTGCAATGGCCACCTCCAGATATCCATCTTCCTGCACACCTACACACAAACAAACAGCAAAATAATGGCTTCCTTCTTTACAGCTCTCTCCACCTCTCCTCCTACACACTGAATCTGAATTAGCTTTAGCATAATACAAAGTGAATGGGGCTGGATCTGTCTTGCAACGTTGGCACTCTAAGCATTTTATGGGATTTTGGAGCACATGCATAATGCAGGGAAAAGAAATGGACAAAATTAGTTACATAAGAGGTGTCATAAGACAGTTTTGGAGTGAATAAAAATGTTGATTGTTTTTAGTTTTTAGCACCTCGGATGTGTTAAATGACAAGTGTTCTTGCAGGATTAGTTTTTGGCAGGAGGTAAAAGCTTTTTGGATCAGCATTCAGACCTCTGTGTAAAGTGAGACGTGGTTGTCAAAAATACATGTAGTATAATGGAGCTAACTTTGTAATTTGAGCACTTAACCAACATCATTTAAAACTAAGTTACCTGCAAAGATATACACTAGAGGAGGATTGTCACATCTAAAATGCATCAAAGGCTATGCCCGGGGAATTCAATTGTAATTCAACCAGGAGAAACACAAAGAAAGACAAACAACAACACAGAAAGAACTTGTAAACGCCACACAAAAGCCACGTCTGGTCTGGGAATCAGACCCGGGATCTTCTTGTTTTGAGTGCTAACCATCAGGACTATTTATGGAGCACATAAATGCAACATTGGTTTAGATCAAAATTATAGACCCTTCTTGTGTTTGTAAACAGAACGTCTGCATTCCAAAGACTGGTACCGGAAGTTAAAAAAGATGATAATATATTTTAATGAAGGATTTAGCGCTAGCCATCAAACATCGCAGGTTTGGCAACTGACAACCACTCGACCTCATGTGAGTAATATCAGAGCCTGGTTTAATGACATTAGCGAGTGTGTCAACGTTTAGCTGTTTAACATTATAATTAGCATACAAGTTAAAGGCTACATAATTTACATTTCTTAATTTTAGTGTTACGCTGGGCAAATAGTAACAGAAATGTGGCCACAACAGTTTGACATTGTATGTTCAGATTTAATTCATCAATCACCACGAATCCTACTTTTATAAGTTAACTTTAACAACTGGACCTGAGAGAGTAATTTTTAATAAATATATAAACAACAACCATATGTTCCAGCTGCCCAAAAATGTCTAAATTCATATTTTTATTTTGCTCCCTTGTAGAAATGAATGGGATAGAACGTTTATCTTGGTACCAGGCTGCGTGCACAACTTGCTGGAAGTGTCTATTGTGCCACTGGACATCCAGAAAATACATGATCATGTGATTCATGTAGCCCCTAATCTGCAATGTAAAAATTTGTTCAAAAATCAGTAATTTAAACCTTTTATATAAATGTCTTACTTTTCAAATTGTGACTCAGACAGTTCCTCTTTGTTCAGTTGCATTGCACTGTGAGCCTGAGCAGCTAACCACTGGGATGTCCCATTGGAGTCGGGGGTGGAGATGTCGTAACTCTCTCTTTCATCAGCTCTGACCCAAACTAAAAGACAGGAAGTTACTGCTCTGTAGGCCAGTTCTGCTATAGTTACAGTTGCTATGACGCCAGTTTCTCTTATGTAATGTAAAGCGTAGACATTAATACGTAGATGCTGCATAGGCTGCTGGAGCTAATAGCACGTCACCACCAAGCTAGTCTGAAAACTTCTTAAAATTATGTAGCGCATAGACTGTATTTCTTCCTATAGCAATTAGCATTAGCCATCAAATAGTGTAAAATATTAATAATCAAGACAGGCAGCTGTCAACCCCTCGACCACGTGTGTGTAATGTCAGAGCCTGGTTAGAAATCAATATTGAGTGTATCCACTTGTACAAGTTTTATTTAATATAGCAATTAGCATATATATTAGGATGTAAGCTAAAGGTGACATGATACTGGGGTTTCTGAATATCTGTTCTGCTGAAAATGAGTTGCAGAAATGTGGCAGACCACAATAATTATAGACCACAGTTTAGTCAATCAATTAATTGCCACAAACCCTTTAATAAGTTGGCATCGGATAAACTGTAAAAATGAAGGGGCCAAACGCTGGGCCAAGTTACTTTTTTCTTCAAAAATGTAATGGTTCTTTCACATTTTGTTGTATAATTTATTCATAATAGCCTCCCTATTACCTTAACATTGGTTTTGTCACTGGAAGCCATATTGGCCTGGGCGACCATTGGCAGCTATCCTGCCAAATCATGGCAACAGACCAAAGCCACCAACGCATCATCTACATATTCATGTCTGTGATGTAAATGACATTGAGTTTGTCAAGCAGTTTTTTATAAATCATGTTGGGTTTACAATTATAAGGCGTTGAGTCTTAGAAATAGTATTGAAATTCATCTAACCGTACTATTTGAGGGCATTCATTTTGCGCTAAAACCAGGCACTGAAAAACTGAATTTCCACAATGACCCTCAAACAGAAGTCTTAATGTCTGATTGATCTGACATATGGTGATAACACTTGACATATTATTCTTGTATTAGCCTCATTTACCACAGCAGCCTTGTACCTCACTGTATGTGTTATACCAACGCTAACTTCTCCTTCTCTTCTTCCTCTTCCCCTCCGCAGCGGTCGTTCTGCAGCGCCATGATGGATGAGCTGCGGGTGTCTCTGAAATGCCAGCGCCGTCTCAAACAGAAACCTCAGCCGCCGGTCATCGTCAAGACAGAGGAGGTCATCAACATGCACACGTTTAACGACCGGAGACTCCCGGGGAAGGAGACCATGGCATAAAAATAATACAAAACTAGTACTAAACGGGGGTCATAATAACGCTAACTTCAGCTTTTGAGATTAGCTGGACTCCTTTTCGAACCCTAGGCAGTGTTTCCTGTGGAAATATGAATACTCGACAGCGTCACCTCAATGTGACTATTTGAAAAGGACAAGAAGAATGTGTTCAGATTGATAAAGTATGTAAATTTAAATGGATTTAAGGACAAAAGTCTGGATCCAGCTAGACTTAACATATGACTTGCAGGCAACGGGACGGTTTGGGATGAGAATCAGCTCCTCTGAGTTTGAAGTAATGGTTCTTGGTCAGAAAAGGGTGGCGCCCCCTTCAGGTTGATGGAGAGATCCTGCTGAAGTGGAGGAGTTTAGGTATCTTGGGGTCCTGGTCCATGAATGAGGGAAGGATAGAGTGAAGACTGGCAGACAGATTTGGCAGTCAGTGTATCGGTCTGTTGTGGTAGGAGCTAAACCACAAGCTCTCAATTTACTGGTCAATCTACGTTCTTACTCCTTCTCTCACCGACAGTACCCTTTAGAGATAGTTTGAGGAGCTCGGAGTAGAGCCGCCACTCCACCACATCGAGTTAAGCAGCAAAATTTACTCAGATAGGTTTTTTGAATGCCTCTTGGACACCTTTTCCTTGGACGAAGTATCTGGGGAGAGGGGAAAGTCTAGGCATCTCGGCTTAGACCACTGCCCCCATGACCCAGTCCCGGCTGAAGATCTGTGGACAAACACAAACACACACTTGTGACAATAACTCCGGATGTAGATTTTTTTGTTGATGTCAAAACCTTTTGTCTTACTACATGTGTGTGCACCATCCAGTCCCTCTTTCAGTGGCTTATGTTTGTTTAAAATCATCCCCGAAATCTTAAAACAAAAGGGAACAGTGCCAAACGGTTAAGATGAAACGATGTATAAAAGTCATATTTAGTCCATGAATCATCAATACTGTCTCTTGTTTTCTTCTGTCTTCTTGTGCCAAAGTTCAGCCATTGTTATAAACTCTTCTCCAGGCCTAAAACGTGTCATACCAGGATTTAAATGCAGAATTTCTACAGAGATGTTTGTTTTTTTTGTACAAGAAGAAGAAGAAGAAGAACAAGAGGTTTTTGTAGTTCTTTGTATCATGGTAGCCCCCCTCTGTCCCGTGAACAGAACATGTAGCAGACTCAAAGCCCTCGAACTCTGGTGTGTCTCTCTGTGGGGGCTTCGTCATTCAGTGCTCAGTTTGTCTGTCTGGGTCTCACAGGGCCAGGTGTGTGGTTGGATCTAGATCTGGGGACAAAGCGTTGAGGACTGGATGATTGATGGATGCGTCGATTGAACACGGAAAGCCTCAGACGTCGCATACGTTTGCACCCGCAGGCGAACGCAGAGGCAGTGTGGCTCTGTGCATAACAATGTATAGTCTGCTGTTAAGCTCTTATAGCTCTGGTTCAACTACAATTATC
This sequence comes from Bostrychus sinensis, assembly GCA_020698575.1. NCBI lineage: Eukaryota > Metazoa > Chordata > Actinopteri > Gobiiformes > Eleotridae > Bostrychus > Bostrychus sinensis. Next base: position 25,579,145 of record CM036257.1, on the reverse strand, counting down.
CCAAAATATGATGCTTATATCTGTAAGGAAAGAGTTAATAATTATGGCACACTGCTAAATGAAGTGCTCTTTATGGTTATGGGCTCATCGGCAAATGTTTTGAGGCTTTTATGCCCAAATTTTCCCATTACATTAGTCTGTAACATCTGTATTCATTAGAGTGACCAACTGTCCCACTTTTGGTTGTACTGGACAGCCATTTAGACTGATAATGACATATGAAGATAATGTCCCACTTTTCCAGTGCTCAGTGGATCTTATAAAACGTGAGATTCAAGTTAAGATCAGTATTCCTTATCAGTATTGTATTATTTATATTTATTTAACCAGGAAAGGGGTTGGTGGTGACCTGCAGGCCCTAAACTGTAGCAGCTTTATCTTTAAATTTAGATAAACTCAGTAAGTTGGAAAGTTACAGTCATATGCAAAAGTTTGGGCACCCCTCTGAGGTTGCATAATAATTTGTCTGTCTTCACACAAAAAAAAGATCACAGAGGTATGTCATTCATTTTCTAGAGACATTTTTTAGTGTAGCAGTATTTAGGTGTATGAAATTAAATGAAATATGAAAAAAGTTTGCTGATTTGAATCCATGTAACTTTTCAAAATGGATTACTTGCAACACAAAACTTGTTAGATTAGTTAGTTAAGCCTTGGACTTCATAGACAGGTGCTTTCATTAATAAGAAATGGTATTTAAGGTGGTAATCAGGAAATAGAATTTGACATTTTTTTCATATTTTATTTCATTTCATACACCTAATTACTGCCATACTAAAAACTGAACTCAGATAATAAATGACATACCTCTGAGTAAATTATTATGCAACCTCAGCGGGGTGCCTAAACTTTTACATATGACTGTAGATATGTATAATTGCATTTATTTCTCTCCAGTCCGTCCCACCTTATCCCCACCAAATCTCAACACCAGATCTTCCACCATGTAACTTCAGCCCTTTACTTTGTTTTTCTGTACAAACACAGCGACAATTTTAGCATTTCAACTGCTGTCACTGCCGAGGAGTGGGCTCATTTGTTGGTTAGCTTTGTGTAGAGATAATTAGCCCTCATACCCCGCTCTGTCCACCCCCCTGCCACTCAGCGCATGCTTCTCGTGTCTGAACTCAACAGCCCAACTTTATTCACACGTGTCAAATCAAAGCTCGGAAGTCCATCGGGAGGCTTTTTAAGGACGGGGCACGGTGCTATTGCTGTACGTTCCAGTTTTCCTCGGACTTCAGAGTGACGTTATCTCCGACTCACCGTGTTCCATTTGTTCAAGTCGGAAACAATAATGACGCCAAATACAAATAAAGTCACTGGGATGATAAAAACGCCAAGAAAAATGTGACATATGAACTTAATTAATACACTCGGGCAGCGTTGTTAAATTTACGAGGCGTTGAGGATGGAGTGGGCTGTGTAAATGTAAGCAAGATTAACAACAACAGAGCATTATAGTGCGTTTTATAACTGCAGAGGCTCATACGTCCCACAGCAGCAGGTTCACAGATGGAGCATGGACAGAAGTGGAAAATGCATGGGAAAATTACTAAACTAATTAATATTATAGTAGTTATATTTTTAGGGCACAGCCATGTCGAATTTTCTAACTCGGGGTTGGCGATTGCTACACGAGTACTCGAAACTTCTGACTTCCGAGGACAACTGGAACGCAGCACATGTCCAAGTCAACAGGACGTATACGGGATACATGAAGGAAACACCAGATGTTTCTGTCCCACATGAGGATGCAGCGGGGCAGAGTTCTTCAGTGGAACATAGTGTTACTTTAAATGACTGTGTACTTTATTTTTCATTGGAGCCCAAAGGTTTATTTCACCAATTAATGGCAAGAGAAAGTGCCCCTATTTTTAGAGGATTTTCACCGTTACTCCGAAGGTCTTCTAAAAGCAAACCTTGTCCGATGATCTTCTTGTTTAACCTTTTTTTTTTTTTACAGATTTTTCCTGGGTGACTGAGAACCTACACAGACGTCTTACTGTAGATAGGGCTGTGAATTTTAATTGTCAGTGCCAAACACTTGAAATGTTTTTTGTCTCTACTTCAATGGAATAACCCATTTTCACATTTCAGATTGACCGGTTTGATAGCTGTGTTTCAACTTACTGTCCCCAGATGTACGTGACACACCTGGCCCTGCAGCTGTACCTGTCCCTAACATTTTTGTGAAATGACAAGCAAACTGGGTGAGTCCTCTTTGCCCCAGCTCAACAATTACCCAGAAAAAGACATAATCTTTAATAAAAAACCCTGAGAGAGAAGACATGGAAGTGGCTCGGACGCTCGCCCAGTTCTGCCTGTCATTGTCTCCGCAGCTAAAATTCGTGGTGCCATAAGAAGTGAGTGGAGAAGCATTTAGTCCATAGGCTTGGTCGTCCTGTTGAAAACATTATGAGCTGATGGAATTTAACATCGATGCAAAGTTTTACAAATAATGTCATTAAAATGTCATAACTGTAGTGTTGCCTTATACTTTTGATTTTTATATGACATCATGTGCCATTAAAGATTCATCTACAAGCCATACACGAGTCTATCATGTAGCATATACGCATTATCGAGTAACATTAACAGTGTTTTTTGAATATGTCATCCCAAAACATTTAAATATCTGTATTGCATAGTTTCCACCAGGTTATTAACCCTTTATTACAGGTGGTATTATTAAAATTATTACCACAGATACAGCACTGAAGCAATGGTGCATCAACATAAAGGTAATGCTAGACATCCCTGCATTTTCAACTAATGGGTCAGGACTAACGATTATTCTGAAAACTGATTAATTTGTTGATTATTTTTACAATTAATCGATAAATAATCAGATAGTGAAGCTCAATTAAAAGTGTGATGACATGTAGTTTAAAACTTTTATATTTTCCATTAAAAATGTGCGATAATACTACAAAACAATTACATTGTTTTTCTAAATATTTGACTTTTTATCATCAATAACACTAAATATACACTCTCTTTCACCATTTTTGTGACTTCACTGCTCTGCCTTGGTAATAACACACACATGACATGTTCCAGAGACTATGAATACCCAAACTAGAAATTAATTAAATTAGTTGACGATTATTTTAATAATCAATTAATTTCATTTGTTGTTGCAGCCCTAGTCGGGACCAACAACAGGGATACAGGTCGCAGGCATGTTTTGTCATAGTACAAGTAGCTGTGGATTAAAGAAAATTGTGGGAAAATATAGTTTTAGAGTTTTTATATATAACGTGAGACAGAGACGAAAACACATACACATATTTTCAGTGTCATAGAAATACAGCTATCTTTGTTTTTAGTGGATTACGTCATAATATTTGTTTATATTGTATTAAATCTTTATAATTCTACTCATCCCATTGCAATTAATCACTTTATTCTGATAGAGCTGATTTGTATTTGACAAGGAAATAAGGCTGGGAACCACTGGGTTACATAACACAAAGCCAGCACAAGTTCAGAAATCTGTATTTGTGCAACTGTTGGAGTTTAGAAACTAAGGAATAACCGGAACAGATTCTTGTACGTCTGTTGTTTACCCCTATAGCCCGAAAAATGTCCTCTCTATGCATCTAGCCTGCATTTTAGAGGTCTATTTTACACACTCCCTTCCCTTTTACAGCAATTTTGCTATCATTTTACTGATTTTAGTGAACATCTATGGTGGCCCTGCAGGGACATGCAAAAACCCACCTGAAGTAATAGCAAAAATCTGACATTAATATGTAAATGTGCTAAAAGTTTCCATGCAAGATTATGAAAACACAGATTTTTCCCTCTAGCATTTGCTCTTTTGTCCACTTAACTTTTGTAGGAATTAATGGGAGTTGTTTTGTTTGTTTTTCTCTGATGATAAAACCAGCTCTGTCACCAAACCAAGATGGCCGCCGCGCTGTCCTCTGCATTGACAGAGAAGGTCAGCGCCTGCATCGGTTCACTCAGCGGGGACCGTTTATCCTGTCACAATTATTTCCATCACATTAGTCCTCGTCCTCTGTTAGCTCAGAGCCACGGGAACAGGTATCCTCCGATAACGCCTCCCGCAGCCAGTACTACGATCACAAATACTGCTACTAATGAAGCAGAGGCGGAAAAGTAACGAGATACTAACTACATATAAGTATTGTTTTGAAGAATAAGTACTTTCTGAATTGTGCTTTTCATACAAGTAAATTTATAAGGTCACTAAATCAGAAAATGTAGTTTTTCACCTCAGGGACAAAGTGGGTAGCAGTATTGGAAGTACTAGTTGTAATGGTGGCAGTAGTAGTAGTAGTATTGTTATGGTACAGTATGTTTGCAGTAGAGGTAGTAGTAGTAGTGACGGCTGTAGAAGTAGTAGTGGTAGTAGGAGCAGTAACAATGGCATAAGTAGTAGTATAGTGGTAGTAGTAGCAGTGGTAGAAGTACAATAGCAGTAGCGGTAATAGTAGTAGTAAAGGTGGCAGTAGTAGTACCAGTTGTAGTAGTAGTAGTAGTAGTAGTAGTAGTAGTAGTAGTCGTAGTCGTGGTGTTAATAGTAATAGTAGTAGTATTGTTGTTACAGTACAGTATGTTTGCAGTAGAGGTAGTAGTAGTATTGTTATGGTACAGTATGCTTGCAGTGGAGGTAGTAGTAGTAGTGATGGCAGTAGAAGTAGTAGTGGTAGTAGGAGTAGTAACAATGGCATAAGTAGTAGTAGTAGTAGTAGTAACGGTGGCACAAGTAGTAGTATAGTGGTAGAAGTACAATAGCAGTAGTGGTAATAGTAGTAGTAAAGGTGGCAGTAGTAGTACCAGCTGTAGTTGTAGTAGTAGTAGTAGTGATGGCAGTAGAAGTAATAGTGGTAGTGGTAGTAGCAGTAGTAACTATGGCACAAGTAGTAGTAGTAGTGGTTGTAGTAATGGTGGCAGAAGTATTAGTATAGTGGTAGTAGTCGCAATAGTAGAAGTACAGTAGCAGTAGTGGCAGTAGTAGTACCAGTTGTAGTAGTAGTTGTAGTAGTGGAAGTAGTAGTAGTAGTAGTAGTAGTAGTATTGTTGTTACAGTATGGTATGTTTGCAGTAGAGGTGGTAGTAGTAGTAGTGATGGTAGTAGAAGTAGTAACAATGGCACAAGTAGTAGTAGTGGTAGTAACGGTGGCAGAAGTAGTAGTATAGTGGTAGTAGCAGCAGTAGTAGCAGTACAGTAGCGGTAATAGCAGTAGTAATGGTGGCAGTAGTAGTACCAGTTGTAGTAGCAGTAGTAGTAGTAGTCATAGTCGTGGTGTAAATAGTAGTAGTAGTAGTATTGTTGTTACAGTATGGTATGTTTGCAGTAGAGGTAGTAGTAGTAGTAGTGATGGCAGTAGAAGTAGTAGTAGTAGTAGTAACGGTGGCAGAAGTAGTAGTATAGCAGTAGTAGAAGTACAGTAGCAGTAGTGGTAATAGTAGTAGTAATGGTGGCAGTAGTGGTACCAGTTGTGTTATTATTATTATTATTATTATTATTATTATTATTATTATTATTATTATTATTATTATTATTATTATAAGGTAAGAGAAAGTGCAGAGTTGTGTGAGGAGGAAACGTGCTCTGCTGCTCAGTTCCTGGGATGTTAATAATTCAGCCCACAGTGGATCAGCAGCAGTGTAAGTCCTGCTCTGAATTATTCTCCTGAACAAGAACTGGAGTCATAACGATCACTGGTCAGGGACAGATGTTCTCCTGCCTGACATTTCTGCAAACTTCTACATGAACATGAAGAGCTAAGCTAAGTAGCGTTTCATTTTGGCTAAAATGTAGTTCATTGGTTGAATTATTGTAATGAAAATGATTCTGTTACATTTTTGATCATCTCTTTCAGCTTTTGAATTAGACTACATAAAGGCAATTTACAGTTTTCTACCTCTGTTTGAATACTATCATTGATTATTACAGTTGGTAGTTCAATTCCGGCCAGTGCATTGTGTCCATGGGCAAGAAACAGATATCTGCAGCCTATTATTTAAAGCCAATAAAGGAATATGCAGATGACTTTAAAATAACCTGCATGTGCATCATCTTGTCAGTTTAAAAAAAACTTTCTCTGTGTTTTTCGAATATGCAATGGACTTAATAATAAATCACTGTTTGTAGCCCGAGCCTGTGGCCTGTGGCTGATTTGAAGTGCACCAAGAAATAGTTACTGGCTGTAACTCCAGTTCTCAGAGTGTGTGTGGCTCCATTACACTGCTGAGTGGCCTCTTAAAATATCATCAGTGCAATGAGTATTTAACACAGTTCTTTGTTGGTTTGCAATAATAACCAGCCATAGCTACATTTCAGTCAAAGTCTAAGTCTTGTTTTTGGTAATAATTAGCTCTTAGGATCCAGAAGGTTGCAGATCCCTGAACTAGATACCGTATAAGTCGCACTAGCCAGAACATGCATAATGAAGAAGAAGAAAACTTATATATAAGTTGCACTGGACTATAAGTCACATTTTTGGGGGGAAATTTATTTTACAAAATCCGACACCAAGAACAGACATTTCATCTTGAAAGGCAAGTTATAGTAATAATAGAATAGAGAACAACAGACTGAATAGGTGTGTGGTTTGCTAACGTAACACATTGATGGTTATTCAGCTACATGAAGCATAAACAACGAACTGAATAGGTGTCTCGTATGTTAACGTAATATATTAACAGTTATTCACATAACTATAGCATAAAGAACATAACAAGTTCACCAAACTCACCATCTCACTCCTAATCGCTAAATCCTTTAAATTCTTCATCCTCGGTGTCGCTTCTGAACAACTCCGCCAACTCCGGAGGTAGACGAAGCGCCGCTTCCTCCTCTGCGTGGCTGTCGTCAGACTCAGCATCAGTTCCATTTCCAATTATTCCGCTCTTTCTCAGTTGTCTTTATAGCCTAAGTTGTTAGTGGTAATGTTTACATTTTAAATTGTCAGTGGTACAGGTGCAGCAGATGCTGGTACACAAGCCTAGAGCGCCCTCTAACCAACACCTGAAATATTTTAATATATTATATTATATATTATAATATATTTTAAGTCACACCTGAGTATACGTCGCACCCCTAGCCAGACTATGAAAAAAGTGCAACTTATAGTCCAGAAAATACGGTACAAGTAATTTACATGAGTACATATTTTCGAGGACAGTGTATTTACTTGCTTAGTACATTTACCAAAATGTACATTTTGAAAGATAAACGTTTCTTTTAGTCAAGTCAAATTTTAAAGTCTTAGTGAGTATTTTTGACCTCAGTGGCAAAGTTAGCACGCTCACCTTGCAATCAGAAGGTTATGGGTTTGGGACAGTAGTAGACAAAAGTCCTCCTGGAACTTTCAATGCTGCAATCAGACAAAAGAAAGACCACACACAGTTTGTATGCAGTCCGTTACTTGTACTCAGTGTGTAAGTAGCACTGTTGCTTAGTGTTGTAGTCAGGACCGTACTAATCGAGACCAAGACGAGTCCGAGTCCAGCGTGAATTGAGACCAAGATAAGGCCAAGGCTTTCAAAGTTTGAGACCGAAATCAAGACAAACCGAGACCAAACCCTGTGACAAACAAACAGAGACGGATCCTGGTTCTTCTGCTGTAGAAAACACATTACTTCAAAATTATGAAGAACAGCATTTTCTAGTGTTTGGTGAATAAAATCTCACAGACCACCACATCCGAGACTGAGACAAGACCGAGTAAAATTGGATTCCAGCCCAAAACCGAGGCCCAAAACTGCAGCTGAGACTTTTACACCAAGACTGTAAAAAATGGTCTCAAGACTAGCAGAAGTTCTTGACCCAGATTGACATTTCTGATCATATTAGAACTGTACACAAAAGCACCACATGTGACAGACTTGTATTTCTGTGTACTGCACCTGAAGGGTTTACTGTCACACCCAGGGGCTCCGGGGAACAAACCCGGCTTCCACCTCACATGAATTTCAATTTGCAGAAGTGACGGCTCGTGTCACGCAGCAACGCGGTGGGTTTGTGTGTAGTTTGCGTGTAGTTTGTGTGTAGTCAGTGCCGTTTGTCCCAGTGGCAGATGTGCTGCTGTGGGTGGCAGCTGTAGAACGGCGAGAGCAGCAGCAGAAGCTTGTTAAGTGATTCACTCTGCTCCCGGCGTCTCTCTTTTTACCCACCAGTGTCTTTTACTCACTGGTTTCACTCGTGTTTGTGTCTCATGTGTGACGAGGACGGTTGGCTGGATACTTGGACAGCTCTGTCACAGAAATCCCAGCCCTGCGTCCTCTTTTTTTTTGAGAAAGACTGAGGCAAAACTCATCACAACATTATATATTATTTCCAAAGAATCAGATTTCTTTTTTGGTCAACAGGAAATTTGATATTTTGGATAAAAAGAGAGGCCAGATTGTGCAGCGTAGGACATAATGTAGCAGTGGGAATCACATCACAGGCTGAGAACATGAGCAATTCTCTTGGTTTTATGTCTGGGAATCATCATCATTTTGAAGCTATTACATAACCCATAACACAGAGAAATAACTGGAAGTGGGGCCATATAAATCTAGCATACGTTCCTCCAGGAATTACCAATGCTGCAATCAGAACAAATGTGTATTTCTTTAGTACTTGTGAATAAGCCTTGCAAGATTACACACAGTGCGCATCCAGGGTAGAAGTACTTTGAAAAAATTGAAAATACTCAGTAGAGCAGTGATTTTGAAACTGTTGTATGAGTAGCATTGGTGGTACGCAGGAGGAGTCTTAGGAGTTTTATTCCCGTTTTAGGTCTGATTTAGGCACAATTTAGTCCTGGGTTAGACCTGGGTCAATCCTGCGCTAGTTTAGTTTAGACATGGTTGAGTCCTACATTAGCCCTGGTTTAGTCCTGGTTTAGTCCTGGTTTAGTCCCGGTTTAGACCTGGGTCTGTCGTTGTTATGTGCTAGTTTTGACACATTTAAGTCCTAGATAAGTCCTGGTCCTGGTTTAGACACAGTTTGATGCTGGTTTAGACCTAGGTTTGTCCTGGTTACATGCTAGTTTTGACATGTTTAAAGGCCTTGATACACCAAGGCGACTCCCAGACTGCCACCGATAAGACGGAGCGACAGTTCGTCTCTTCCCGTCTCCTCTCGTTCCCTCCCGTTTCCTCACGTCGCATGACCTTTTTCCCTCTTCATACACCGAAGCGACAGCCGACCTAAAGACCGTGTCTTGCGCATGCGCGTGATGTAATTACCCCCCCAAAGCGGCAGATGGCGCTAGCCAGTGAACAAAGATCAACGGAAGTGACACAATGTTTGCGGAAGACATATGCATGTAGCGCGCCTTGGTCTGCCACTGTTCTCAGCTTGTTTGAACATTACAGAAGCGTGATCATGGCCGGTTTGGACATTGTTTTGTGTGGATTAGGTGCCGCTGCTCTGTTACTTGAAGAAGATAACTTTCCGCACGGAATTGCGAAGAATGCAAAAATGGTGACAGTATGCTGCCACAGCGGTTTTCACCTCTCGTCACTCCGTCACTTCCGCTAAAATTCCCGTGAGCTGATTGGCGCGGCAGCTGTAGTGCTAGGCCTATCAGAGCGCTTCGTGCCAAAGACCAAAGACGCCGATTCAACAACAACAAGGCCAATCGGCAGGAAACTGGTCAGACGGCCTCCATCCTGGAGCGATGGGGGGCGACGGCGCATACATATCAAAAGGACGGAAATGAGCGACGTGGAAGAACCGTAAAGACGGCTCCAGACGGGCGATCGTCGCCTTGGTGTATGGAGGCCTTAAGTCCTAGAGTAGTCCTAGTTTACTCCTGGCTTGGACCTGCTTTTTTCACTTAATTTCTCATTGGATTTAACAATTCTTATAACAACTGTGCATAAAAGGAACATACAAGGAACATACAAAAACCTCATGCCTGGGAAGCACACCCCTTTTCTTTGTTTTGTTTGTACAATGTCCATTTTTTCCATTTTTTGTCCATTTGTGATTCTTGTAGGGCTTGGACCTGCTTTAGTCAAGGTTTAGTTCATATTTAGTCTTTGTTTTGGCTCTGAATTAATCCCTGTTTTGTCTTATTTGGTAAGACTTAGTTCGTTATGAGCTCCTTGGATAAAGTGTTGCAGTGTTAAGATGAGAAAGATGCCTCCACTCCACATCTCTGCAGAGGAATCACTGTTTAGTACACAACTTTCAATTTCCACATTTCTTCCTCAAACATCTCCCTTCTCTCCTGGCTCCTGTTGGTGTCTCCGAGTCACTGCTGAGTCCACCTCCAGAGGAACACGTCAGCCCCAAAGCCTTCCTCTCTCTCATCAAGGATTTGTTTTTAAAGTCATTTTTGCTTCTCTCGACGGGAGCCCATCTCTTTGTCGCTCCCACTTTGATCTCTTTCAACGTGGATTCCCAGAGCACACAAAGTAAATGGGATTTTATTTTCTTCTTCTCCGTGTTAGGAGCGTGGTTGATCAAACAAAATGGACCAGAAATGACTCCTAATGACCCTGTGTTTTCAGCCCGGAGAGTAGATATAAACACATAGAGTGCATCTGAGTAAGGCATGAATTATTCAGTGTGCACTTGGAGATGCTGCAGGAGTGTGTGGACATGTTTTTTATCGAAAATTATCGAGTGAATCAAAGTTGGAGTATGAATGATTTCACCGTGCATACTCTGAAAAAACATTTGCATATCCTTTTGACATAGTAAGTTCAATTCATCTAAAACAGAAATAGCCCCTGTAGTAACTAGTTTAAACTTCAAAATCAAAACTTATCAAAGGCTAAACCATGAAATCAACTCTAAATCCGCTCATTATGCTTTTATCTATATTTTTAAATCACTATTGGTCACCTCTCGAACAGCATTTTACAACCTTTAAAAAACATTATCTGCCTAAAAGAAAACATGTTTAATAAGTACTCAGCTAAAGAGACAACAGCAGAGTGTGTCTTTTGAACGAAATCAAAGAAAAAGAGCACTTCACTTCCTTAAACTTTTGTATGATGCCATTTTAATACAAAATTAAAAATAGCTGTGAAGAATCCGTGGAAACAGAGCTGTACACTTCTGTACACGCTCACCTTTTGGTATTTTTTGGGCTTCTAACAGAAGTTCGTAAAGACGTTACCTGGCTAACGGTAGGTAAACAAAAACTCCGCATATTGCTCTACCTCTGTGGTAATTTTTGTGTATTTATGCTAAGTGTTTATAAAATAATCATGATATGAAAGTAATTTTGATAGGGAAATGCGCAGGGAACGTTCAGGTCACACTCGGGCGACGTTCTTTCAGTGATCTTAGTGTTTTTGTAGGCTTTCACAGTGCTGTGCTTGTTGACCTCAGTGCCGTGTCTTACTTTGAAAGACAGAAACAAGGGACCAGATGTGAAGATTTGTGAACGTACAGTGAAGCCCACAGTTATTCATACCCCTGACAAATTCTGACTTTACTTTTATTCAACCAGCAAGTTTTTTTTTGACCGAAAAAAAAAAGCTGAGACATATTTTTTTCCACAGTGATACCTCTTGTACAAGCCTGTATCATTTCCGAATCAAATAAATTCCACCAATTAAATTAGAGCCAATCACAAGCAAAAAATCCAACAAATAAGGCCGAAAACACCAGAAAGGTGAGCCGATATTGGAACTTCCGTGTGTCTGACTCAGGGCCATAGCACTGCTCAGCTTAAACCTCGGACAATGGCGCTATTTCATACGGCCACAATAAAATATTTGTAAACTAAACTATCCAACCAATATATCATTATAAACATAAGAAAATGTACTTTTATTTATACAATTTGCATTAATGAACATATTAAATGAGTGATTTCATGACTTGTTGAAGAAAAAGTAATAGAATTTTAGATGAAAGTGTCTGATTCAGGACACACACACATTACAACTCCAGGTGTGTTTTTGATGAAGGAACAACATTATAACATAGAAAGCTTAGAAAAGTCAAATTTGCATAATATAGCGCCTTTAACTTCGTTTTTGATTTGGTCTCAGTGTAGTTTCCTTGAAGGCTCTGATAGAAGAGTGATTTAAACCATTACTGTGATACATTTCATTTGGTGCGATACAGAAATTGCATTTGCTAATGTCACACAACATACGCAATCAATTGTGCAGCCTTAAAAACACGGCATTTCTCTCCATATTACCCAGAGGTGTTATCATTTGGAGCTGATGACAGTGTGTGTTGTTCCCATGCATTTCAAAATTAAATGCACTAAAATAAAACAGTGGTTAATCAATAGAGCTGCAAAACTATATAATAGCAGCGCAATATAATGAGATAAAATACTATTGGCAATGATAAAAAGAGTGGTGTGAATTAAAAAGCTAAATGCCAGACTGCAGTTCCATATTTCCACATTATAATCCTACAGATGAGCTAATGGACTTTATTTAACAACTAGACACATTTATAGCCTGTCTGTCCTGGGAGAAGACCTCTTTTTTCCCCCAACAGCCAGGTTTTTTTAGGAGTTTTTCCTTACCGAGAAGCATGGTCTAAGGACAGGGATGTCATACGTCTGTTTAGTTTTGTGTAGTTATTGTTTATGTTTGATTAACTGTTTGTGAAGCCCTTTGAGGCTGTTGTAATATTGGGCTATAGAAAAAAAATTGAAAGTACTTTTATAGTAAGAGCATATGAACAGCTACGGTAGCCCAGCAGGGACATGCTTTGATGAAAATAGGTCTAATATTGTAGCCAGGACAGCCAGGTTTTTGTGTTTTACAAAGAATTATTCCTGATAATTTTAGTATACAAACAGCAAATAAGAAAAGACCTAAGTACCAAATAAAACCTGCTTTTTTACATGAAAGGACACATTTGCTCAAAGGAAAGTTTATGGAGTTAAAGGTGACAACTGAACATTTTACTTTCCACAGTAGGTTTGGTTTTGCTGACCAGGTTTGCAGTGTTATTTAGCTTCAAAAAGTTAATGTTCTTGCTGTTCGTGCTACAACAAGGCTGACTGAGCTTGAGACGTTGCACCGCAGCCGTCCTCTCGGGTACAACTGACCTAAAAGTGCTTCATATTCCACACCGCAAATCAATATCACCGGATCTAAGGTGCTCACCAAAGGCCCGTGTGTCTTGTTTTGTCCGTACATTAGCAGACAGTTGTGATGTGTCTTGTATTCCCAGCGCAGGGGCCCCTTCTGTCTCACTGCAAAGGTTAAAGCATACAGCCCTGAGCTATACTACAAAGGTCAACGCGCTCTGTAAGAATGAGGAATAGGACCAAGGAGGGAACGACTGAGAACTCAGCTCTTTATACACAACGCACTGTGAGCAGCTGAAGCTAAAGGCAGGGTGCATCCACTTTGACTTCATTCTGTAGCATTTAAAGGGGTTTTATGTATGCAAATGTGAATATTAATGCAATTTAATGTAATACAACCAGCAGCAGAGGAGAAAAAAATACTCAAACAAGTACTCAAGTAAAAGTACTGTTAGTTCGAAATAGTAACAATCAAGTAACATAAAGGTACCCATCAAAATTATTACTGGTGTGAAAGTGAAAAAGTAGTAGAAAGTACTTACAGTTACTACTATAACTTCTACTACTACTTCTACTATAGTTAGTATTTCAGAAACTACTATCACTACTACATCCTCTGCTATAACCACTACATTTACTACTGCTACTACTACTAGTACTACTACTAGAGACGTTTGCCCACTAACCCAAAGGTTGGTAGTTTGATCCCTGCTGACATTGCATACTGTTGTTGTGTCCTTGGGTAAGGCACTTCACCCGCCTGGCCTGTATGAATGTGTGAGTGTAACTGTGTGATTGGTGTTGGTTGGATAGGCCACTGGTGCAGACTGGCAGCCACACTTCAGTCAGTCTGCCCCAGGGCAGCTGTGGCTACAGAAGTAGCTCACCATCAGTGAGTGTGACTGAGGAGTGAATGAATAATGCAATGTAAAGTGACTTTGAGTGACTACAAAAAAGCACTATATAAGACTAATGCACTGTTATTATTATTACTACTACTGCAACTACCACAAATACAAATACATTGCTACTACTACTAAATCTCCTTGCCATCAAGGTCAAAAATACTTCATCCCCCTTAGCATTTTTCCTTTATTGTTGCCTTACAACCTGGAATTTAAATGGATCATTGAGGGTTTTATGTCAGTCACTTTACATCTCATGACAACAACTATGAAAATGCTAAAAAAATAAATAAATTGTGAAGCAAATTAGAAATAAGACAGAAAAACAGAAAACCTGTGTGTACAAAAGTATGTACCCCCTCAAGTCAGTCGTCAGTCACCTTCTGAAGGACTTTCAGCTCCAACTTTTCCAGGATAAGTGTTTATGAGCTTGGTTTATAAAATCACTGGGATTTGTGCTCATTCTTTATCTAAAAACAGCTCAAGCTCCTTCAGGTTGGATGTATTGTACAGCACAGTTTGAGTTATTTTCTTCAAAAATGTTCCTGTGTTTATCTCCATCCTTCATTCCTTCAGTTCTGAGCAGTGTCCCAGTCCATACCCATGACAAATATCCCCACAGCAGGACACTGCCATCACCAGGCTTCACTTTAGAGAGGGGCCAAGTCAGGGGCCAGGTTTGTTTCTTCTGGCCCCTGCTCCACACAGCCCAGCTCTGTGGAGTGTATGGTTCAGAGTGGTCCTGGGACAGATACAACAGTCTCTGCTGTGGAGCTCTGCAGATCTTTCAGGGTCACCTTTGGTCGTATTGTTGCCTCTCTGATGAATGCACTCCTTGCCTGGTTTGTGAGTTTTAGATGTTCCTCTTTAGCCAGGTTTGTGCTGGTTCCTTATCTTTTACATGTTGTAATGATGAATTAAATTGTGTTTTGTGGCATAATGACAGTTGAATTGCAGTCAGGCCAATCTTATCTAACTATTTCTGTGACTTCTGAGGGTGACTACCACTGAGGCCTCTTTGAAAAGGGCCTAAATACTTCTGCACACTCAGATTTTCAGTTTTCCTGTCATATTTCTAATATGCTTCACTATTTAAAAAAAAAAGCATTTTCATAGTTGTTGTCATGTGATGCAAAGTGACTGAGATAAAACTCTCTATAATCCATTTAAATTCCAGGTTGTAAGCCAACAACAAAGGAAAAATGCTAAGGGGGTGAATACTTTTGCATGTCACTGTATATTTATATACAAGTATCCAGTTACTTTCCTATATGATGGTAGTAATGTTAAAAAATGCAAAAATTCAAATTCACTGGCATGTTTTCTTCACTATACCCCATGACTCCATCTAGTGGCACAACGTGGTATAAAAGGCCGTTCTGTTTTTATATTTGTGTATCTAAATACATACTGCACATCTTTCAAAACACCAAATTTAGTTTTAAAGACACTATTTTAAAGCTAATTTTAAAGCTAATTTTAATAGCATTAGTCTAAGCCGTGATTGGTAAAGATGCTGATAATATGATACAAAATTTAAAAAAGCTGTCTTCTGTCTTGTCCTGACTAAATGTCCAATATCACACCCGCTGTAAAAAAATAGCTGACCTTGATGAAGAGAAGAAGAGAAAGAAGGGGATGCTGTATGAAAAAAAATAAAGTGTAAACAAAGGACTATGGTGTATTATAGGAAGGGAAAATGTTTCTGCTTAAGGAGAGGAAAAAACTGTGGCTGTAAAAATAAAAATGTAGCGTTTGAGAGCGGCACCAGCAGCCTCTGAGTCACGTGTGTTTGAGGCATTAATCTGCTCTGGCTCTGTCCTTCACAGACCTCAGGGAGAGACTCTACAGCGGCACTGGGAGGACCTCTAGTGGACACATGACATTACTGCAATTCCTGTTTAGTAGCAGAAAGGTCATTAGGGTGATTTATGTGATCAGCTTCAATTCAGAGCCTAAACAAATGAAAGGAAAGGTTAACACTTTGGCAGAAAACTGTTCTGATCTAGGCGCAGGTAATGTCGTCTTTGAGCTGCACACAAAATGGAGGAAGGGCATCCAGCATAAACCTGGACCAGCTTAATATATTGCGTATTAAAACACCTGAGCAGGGGTTCCCAACTTTTTTGATTTTGTGTTTGGTCCTGGTTTAGACTCAGCTTAATTCTGGTTTTAGGCATGGTTTAGTCTTAATTTAGTCCTGGTTTGACCTGGTTCTGGTTTAGACCTAGTTTAGTTCTGGTTTAGTCCTAGTTTGACCTGCTTTAGACTTGGTTTAGACCTGGTTTAGTCCTTCTTTAGTGTCACATCCCTCTCTATAGTTCTGGGTTAGTTCTTATTGAGGTTTATTTCAGTCTGTGAAAGCCAAATATATAAAGGTAATATAAACAATCAGATAACTCCATGGACCTCCTGCAATGTGCTCATGTACCCCTAGGTGTCCCGGTACCCCTGGTTGGGAAACACTGACCTAGAGAAGGGGTTCCCAAAGTGGGGGTTGGGACCCACTTGGGGCTCACAAGATGAAAGCATGTTTTAGTCAAAAATGTGAATAGTTTAAAAATAAACCTTGCAAATAAACTGTAATAACCCAGCATTTAAATGTTTGCCTCCTGAGCTTTTTTTCAGCATGAGTTCGTGGGTCATGGTCTGAAAAATCTGGGAACCCCTGACCTAGAGCAGTGATTCTCAATTGGTCGCAGAACGGTTTTTAGTGAGTCGCCAGTGTTTGCCAAGGCAGTAAAAATAAATATAAAGTTTAATAATAATAATATTAAAAAATACATTTAAAAAAGATGTGTGTATGGGACATGAAGTGTATAGAGGAAACCTAACAAGAGCAAAAAATCTAATTCTGTAAAATCTAATTCTTGCAGGAAGTACGTTGAATTATTTCATCATTTATTCCCAAGATTATAAGAAATTATTTGCTATCTTTTCATACTGAACTACAGAAAAAGACAAGGCTCAAGTGTCTCAATGCCTGAAAAAGATTAGATTTTTTTATATAATTTGAGGTAATTTTTAATAGCTTATTTTCTAAGGGGAGTTTTTCTTTCTTGAATTTTTGCTTAAGATTAAGTTAAATCAAGATTACTATTTATTTTTATGTATAGTATATTTTTTAAGTTTATTTTGAACTTAAAATATAAAGTAAAATAAGTAAATATAATATTGTTTTTATTTTAAAGGCAGATTATTTATTTTTTATTTTTTGGAATTTGAGTTTAAAAGAAAAAATGCAGGAGAATTAGTGTTTACAATAAAGTAAATATAAAATATCTTAATATACACAGATGTTTTATACTTTTTGAAGCATCATCAAATCATGAGTGAGGGGGTACTCGTGTGACAAAAAGCCTAGGGGGGTAGCTGCAGTATTCCATGCCACCACCAGATGTCGCCAAACCGCACTTTCTGCTACTACAGTTACGCTCAAGGATGCTGAGGAATATTGATGCTCTATTAATACAAATAGTTTTGCTTTTTTATAGTTTTATATGGTTATGGAGCAGTAAAGTAAAGCTTGTGGTAAAGGTGGATTTGAATGTTGCATTGTGGGTATTCAAGTGTTTTTTTGTGTGCAACGATCTTTCAAATTAAAAGCAAGAATCACACAACACTCCATTATCTAGTAGGAAATTATACATACTTTAATGCCAATATAATAGGTTTATTTTCCAATCAAGTAAAACATTTAAGACATATTTATTTAAAAATCCAATCCAAAGATTCACAGAAATAAAAAAAAGGCAGTACACTTTTGTATATTGGGGCTAAAATAAGAGTGATATGCACATATAAGAACATTTTCCCCCATTTCAAAAGCAATCAGTGCTTGGCTCTAGCCGAGTGTCCCTCTGGCCACTGAGTAGACAGGCAAAAGATCAACAAAAACACCAGGAATGTGAGGTGAGGTATCTGCACTTTACTGCTCGGCTTTAGGTCCGTACACAAGGTCCGATGTTCCAGTTCGGATAAAATAATAAAAAACAGAACAGAGAAATCCCCTCCGTTAACAACAGCACGTGTGTTTTTGAACAGAGCACAAAGGCAGCAGCAGTCTGAGGTAAATGTGAACTTCAGTCGGTCCCATCAGGGATCAGCATAGTACTGTGGATCTGTCTACAAAGGCTGTCTTTATTCAGCTGTGTGTCTACATAATAATGCAGTAAAAACTTCATCATTTTGTCAATTTCATTTGTTTTCCATCCAGTAGAAAGCCTTGCTCAACTATTTCCCAACAAAGCAACCATAAGCAGGGTCCATACACATGAGGCAGTACAATAACATTGGTCGATTAGTTACAAAAAGCTGGTCTAATTTATCACTTTATACCCTTTATTTTACATTTTATTTAAGAAAGTGTAGATGATTTTAGATGCTTTATCTTCTAATTAATATAAAGTCACTTCTTTGTGTCAGACTCTTGCAGCACTGGGCATAACTTCGGTCGACTACACTTCCTTTAAAATATTACTTTCTACATATGCATTTTTTGAGATTTAGGGTTTCAGCAGGGCATTAAAAAGCATTCAAAGTCATTCAAAAATGCAAAAATTAAGCCTTACATAGCATTAAAGAGCAATAAATTTGATTCTAACAGGCATTAAACATTTCAAACAGTACAATCGCCGATGTTATAGTTTTAATCGTGAATATAAATATGTGCATATAAATAATACTTTTTAGCTTGACAGGCGGCGATGCAAGTTTGATTCCTCTGGGAACATCAGATGTTTGATTTTCAACATTATTGGTGCTTTATGAACTTTACAAGACTTACAAATAGATTTTGATCATGTAAGCTGCCGCAATTGTGTTTGTGGCATTAAAAATTTTAAGAATGGTATTAAAAGGATTGTATAAATAAAAAAATAAAAAAAAATAAAAAATTTTACAAAGCTAGCTTTGAAAATGTGTGAACCTGATTGTTCAGATGTTGCAGACTTTATTTACAGTTTTCTCAAAAAGCCTATGACACTGTAAAAAAAAAAAAAAGCTTCAAAAACTCAAGGCAACAGGATCCCTCAAGATTTTTTAGTTTTGGGGCCAACCCAAAATCTCAAGTTTTCAACAACAAACATTTTTTTGTTCCCCTAATTTGATGTTCATACGTCTAAAAACTTGAAATTTTAAGTTTTACTCTCCATTATTATTTTTTTAACTCATCGTACAGCCAACACACTATCCATTGTTCAGAAATATATTATTATTGATAATAATAAAAACTAAATATACTAAATTTAACAAAATCATATTTTTTCCTCTAAACAATGAATAGTAAGTTGGCTGTAAGATGAGTTTTTAGACATGAATGTCAAATTAGGTGAACAAAAAATATTAGTTGTTGAAAACTTGAGATTTTAAGTTGGCCCCAAAAACTCAAACAAAAAATCTTGAGGGATTCTGCATTTCTTTTTTTTTTTTACAGTTTACATTTCAGTGTCATAGGCTCTTTGAGAAAACAGTAAATAAATACTGTTCCTACAACATCTGACCAATCGGATTTTCACACAGTTTCGAATAATATTAAAATGCATTTGCCTTCCAGTACAAACAAAAGCGCCTTGTTTTTTAGTTTAGTTAAAGTCTTACTGAGCCAAAGTTGTCTAAAAATCAAACTTCTTGACTTCACATCTTGATTGTGGACATAATTATTGCATACTGTACTCTTCAATCAACAACGCGAACATACAAATTGTACACAAATTGTATACTTCCTACCCAAAATGTGTACAAACCCTGCTTATGGTTCGGAAACAAAAATGAACAGTCCTTGAAAGTGATCCAAAGTCAAGTGTACGTACAGACAATACTTCTCAAAAGTTGAATTATATGACATTTTACAGGCCATACATTAAACTAATCTATTATTCCCTGAACTTTAAGGAAATAAAGGTAACACTTAACATTTAGACCCACATTTTCAAAGGCGTAACCATTTGTTAAGGTACTGTTTCATAGCACATAATACTTCATAGTTTTTGTCGTTACACAGCAGCTACGTTAACTACAGTGCCGCTGGTTATTGCAAAAAAACTGAAATTTTAACAAAATTTAAGCACAATTTTTTACACTTAAAAAGGGACTATATGTAATCAGATATAATAATTTAATTTCTTGCAATCCGATGGCTGTAGTTTATGTCCAAAAAAAGTCTGAACAATTTAGTGTGGTATCTGTTTTCTTCAGCTCATGACTCCATCTGGTGGTACGGAGTGGTATAACATGCCTCTTTGTTTTGATATTTACTGTATCACTGACGTCTTTGGTTTATGGTCAATGCTGTAACATCAAACACTCTTTTACACATTTTTTTTACACATCAAAACACACCGTTTTAATGAAATTGTATATTTTAACACAGTGGTTCTCAAACTGTGGTACAGGTACCGCTGGTGGTACGCAGGAGTCTTTTGCAGTTGAAGTCCACATTTAGTTTAATTTATAGCCATGTTTATTCCTGTTTTAGTCCTGTTCTGTCCTGGTTTGGGATTAGATCCTGAGCGAAGCATAGACCTGGTTTAGTCCTAGATTTGTCCTGGTTATGTGCTGGTTTAATCCTGGCTTTAGTTTTAGTTTAGTCTAGTTTTTAGTACAGTTTTAGTCTCAGTTTAGTCCTTCTTAGACCTGGTTTAGTCCTGGTTTAGACCCCGTTTTATCATTATTTAGAAGTTGTGGAATGTAACAATGTAAAAGTACTTTGTTACTTCAGTTCAGTACATTTTTTCCTGCACATTTCCAACCAAAAATTAAAATACTTTGTACCTCAAACCATTCCAAAAATGTACTGGAAATACTTGCGCTAAAATGTAGCTAAATGAAACTAAAAGTACCCCTTGTAAAATCTACTAAAGTACAGATACACAAAAAATGTACTGAATTGAAGTAACAAAGTACTTAATAATATCTAAATAATGATAAAACAGGGACTAAACCAGGTCTAAGAAGGACTAAACTGAGACTAAAACTGTACTAAAAACTAGACTAAACTAAAACTAAAGCCAGGATTAAACCAGCACATAACCAGGACAAATCTAGGAATAAAAACTTTTTGGTTGGAAATGTTAATTTTTGCTGTACCTTCATTTTAAATACAAAACATTTTAATATAAGAATATTGTGAATATATTAGATAATAGTAAAGTTTGCCCATGTATCTTACTTAAAGGTCTGATATAAGCTTTTTTTTTTAGGCTTTTAGAAATAGTTGGACACCTTTGCATTGTTTTTAAAATAATTTATATTATGGAAAAGGCCTTTGACTTTGCAGAGAAGGCTTGGATTTTGTGTCTGTCGCCCCCTGCTGGCAACAGTGGGAAATGGACAGAGCATTAAACGGCTATTTAGCAACAGACGGATAAATGAGTTGACTGCTTCGTACTTACAGCAATTTCAGCACAGAAATAATCAGAATGAGTCCAGTGACAGTGTAAGGAGCACTTTTTGGTTTAATGTGTCTACGTAGAGCTGTGAGACGAGCGTTTTCAGATCTTGAGAAGGGCAGCGCCTCAGCATACAGGTTTACTCAAACAGGCGTGAAGAAAACAAAATACTACTCCAGGTTTGTTTTTGAGGTGGAAAACAACATTATAACGGTTAAAAGATTGAAAAAGTGGATTTAGCAGATTTAGGTAAAGAAACTGAGCATTTCCTCCACCGCTGTTATTTAGTCAGGCTTATTTTAGTCCATTCAATGTGGTACTTTGAAAGCCAAATATCATCGGAGAATCACCGTTACATATAGTCCCTTTAAATGACAACGCCATTTTTAACTAAAACAACATACACCATATTTTGCTTTGTGGTTTTATAACTTAAATTATTCAAAATACTGTGCTAATTTCTTTTCCCACACATTTTTTTGTTTGTTTTTTAGACAAAACCTTTGATTATTACAGTTGTATACAAGTGATTGTGTTTTAACAGTCATTGTGCGATATGAAAACATTGGTACATTGGCTACCGTCTTTCAAATACTGACCAGGACAATACAAAAGAGATCAATCAGTAGTTACATTGATTGGAGGAAGATATAAAGCTACTATTAATAATAATAATAACAATAACATCACTATATATTTTCTTTTTTAACGTAGCCGTGTATTTTTGTTCGTAGACAGATGACTATTGATCCTCTTTTCAACTGTAATACTGAGCTTAATCTCACAAATTTGTTCTTACAAAAATCACATATCTCACCATTGGTACAAAAGTCTAGACTGATTCACTGTTTTACAATGCCGCAAAAAACATGGCCATCGTCTCCAAACTTCATCTGATTATCTCAGGCTGCGAAAGGATCAACAAAGGCCATTGAAGAGAATAACAAGGGATTCACCATTTGGTAAAAAGGGACAAATCATCGTCATCATAATAAACGTAGGCACTCCTTTTGTGGATCCTATTCTGTTTATGAAGTGGTTACAAAAGATTGAAGTACTTTTAAGGGAAAGTAGAGATATAAGGACACTGGATAGTATGTTTTTTTGAGAATCAATACTTTTTAAATACTCAAATCCAGGCTGTGTAATAGATTTAGCCTCTTTCATACATGCACTGTCCTCTGGTTTTTCTCCTGGCTTCATTTAGCTTCATTTAGCTTCATTTAGCTTCATTTAGCGGGTGGCATCTACAAACGTAAGCCACGCAAAATGTTTCACCGAGCCTTAGTGATAAACTTAGACTAAATGAGTAACTAATAAGGATGTCCTGTTCCTGATCAAGAGATTGGCATCGGGCCGCAGATCAAGGAATTTTTAAATGATCGGATTAAGTCAGGTGATTAAGCCGGGGCTGATCTTCTGCTTTACATCTGCTGCAAAGAGCTAACTTTGAATTATAAAAGACCTGGCCTTTAGAAGCAGAGAGGGCTTAAACTAAAGACATTCACTGTGAGAGTAATGCACACTAGGGCTGCACAATATATCGCAAAATTATCATTATATCAGCAAACGCAATATCCTGTATCGCAAGAATCTAAATATATCACAATAACGCTGTGGTCTTCCATCTGACAGAGATTTACACTGAAGAATCATTTTCCACCAGAGCCTTAAAAGAACATGTGTTGTGACTAAATAAAAATGTTTAAAAAGTCCGGTTTTAGTGGTAATTTAATTAGATTTAGCCTTGTTTTAGTCCTGTTAAGTTTTGATTTTGTCGCTGTTTTGACTTGTAAATACAGGAACTTACATTTTTGTGAAATGTAGTAAATTTAATTTAAAATGTTTGAAAAGTAGGCTCTATTTTCAAATATCGCAATAATATCGCAATTTTCAACATAGTTATTGAATATCGCATGTTTTCTCCGTATCGTGCAGCCCTAGCGCACACTGCTGCTGTTTTACTCTTGTTTTGTGCACACATTCAGCATAAAAGCATAGCTATGCAATCTGTTACATCAGAAGTCTCCAGCCTTTTTTCCCCTGAGAGCATAACATTACTTAACATTTACTTGAAAGTTTACAAAATGGTGTCCGCAACTCAGATTTTTACATTAAAGTCACACTGTGTAACTTTTCTCCTAAATATGTGGGGCACACTGACTTGTTTTTGTGATTTTTTGAGCGATTATAAGTCCTGAGGTGTGATCTGTTGCTCCGAGCGGGGCTTCTGTACTGAGAAACCGCCCTCGCAACTTGGCCGGGAGCGCTCCGCTGTTCAGGAAGAGTCACGTGACAGGGAACGACTCGCTTTACGGCATTCCCTTCTGCTCTTATACCTGAGGTGCAGTATAACCATGAAGCTACTTTTAGCGTTGTTATTTTCGCCAGTTCGTCAGGGCCGAAGGACACAGGAAGATGAAGACAATGTCGGACGAGGCAAGAAAACGAAAATGTGAAAGGGACCGCACCAGATCGCAGACAAGAGTCAACATCGGACAGACTTTTGCTCGCTGGCGTCAGATGAGAGACAGAGAAGGCTGCAAATCGGATCACGTTTTTGCTTCTTTATTGTTGGGCAGGGAAATTAGCCTCTTTATTTTTTCTTTAGAACATGCTTTTTCATACAGTTATTAGTTGTTTTAATGCGACCATTGCGCGATAAGCTAACGATAGCGCTAACTCTATAGAAGATCCAATCTGCGGCCACACAAGTGGTTACAGAAGTTTATACAGTAAATATGAATGCACTCTCTAGTCCCATTGTTAGTTTGACGTAACGCACGCTCGCACAGTTTCAGAAGGAGGAGGGGTCCAAGCTAGTGTTTACGTTTTGCAACAGTGCAGTGGCACCTGTGGCCTCTAGAGGCGCAAGACCGGGAATCTTACACAGTGTAACTTTAAACCAAAAATATTTAGTTCAGCTGTCTTTCTGTATGACAAAAAATACTTATGAAGCTTATGCAGGGTTTTTTAAGCCTTTGGGGAGCTAGACATATGATGCCCCTTCAGGTTTGAAACTCGTGACTCCATCTAGTGGTGAAATGTTGTACTGTTCTGCTGTTAAACCACCTTAAGCCGAGGATAAAGAGAAACATCTGGGGTGCATTTATGAAAGAGGCTTCCAGGACAAATGTGGGTAAAGGCCTGCAGTGGGAACTAGCAATATGTTTCAAAATGATTAAGAACAAACTTGATTATTCTCAGATATCATGAAATCATTTGAAGAGATTATAATTCTATACATAGGGAAACTAATAACTTTAATCACTTTCTTTCATACATAATCTGAACAGATATTTAGCCAAAGGTTACTGACAAAAACTCGTGTGAACGCCCATTCGGCAAACTCTTTACATACATCTGATTGTAATATTAGGGCCACTTTTTCCTTCTTTTTTTTCTCTTTTTTTTTTTTGGATTATTCTGTGACCCAAGTGCGACATTTCAGTTTATTTTAAAATCATATCGAAACTGCATGGAGGTAGAGGAGGCAAGAGAAGGAGGTATGGTACATCTGTGAAGGAACAGCGAGTATATGAGGTAGGCTTTTGCTGTAAACAAAACGGTAAAAGAAAAATCTTGCAGAGGAAAAAAAAAATAAAATAAAAAAGTAACTTGGGAAGGAAGACCAGGGAGTCTGTGGCAACACTAGGGAACTTCAGCTCACACCACACCTTTAGTACAATACAGGCCTACAGTTAATCATATCATCAAAAATATACAAAACAAAAAAAGAAATGCACAACTATGTATAACTCAAGAGGTAGTTGCTAAAATCAGTACATGAATCGGTTACATACTGGATATCTCCATTGCTTTTACAGAGGTTGGTTGTGACAGTCAGTCAGTGGATGATTCCCAAAAGAATAAAATACACTTTTTTTTGGTTAATTCCCTGAGAATAGTTCATCATCCTGAGAGGAATTGTGTGTAAAAATGTAAAAAAGACATCATACAAAAAGAGAGATTTGGAGCGTGGGTGTGCTCTGTGGTTTGGTCATTCACCTTTGTACTGTCCCGCTGCATTGGTTTGTATGGAGCAGGGCTTCTGCCAGTGGGACGGGGAAAGAGCTGGTGAATAAAAGTAATAAGAAACCTTTTCAAAATATTGAGATTCACTTAAAGTTTTAAAATTATATGAATAATTTACATGTGCAAATTTTTTTTGTTTGTTTTTAATTGAGAAAAATGACCTAGGATGACATAGCATGTTGTTGGAAAATGATCTGAGGCCTCACAATGAAGCTTTTTATTGCACGACAATGTTCAGCCTGTAATGTTTTAAACCAATCACATAAAAGAATACAGGCAATACATTTACACAGTGAGTAACAGAAGGATATCTGTAAAGTAACACTGCTGTAATGCTCATCTGAAGGCTCAAAGTAAGCCTAAAGTGAGCTCTAAACCTCAGTTAAATGTAAAATATTTTTGGTAGGGGAAAATGACAAATAGTTTTTCACTTTTTCCTAAAATGTAATTAGGTGGTTGCCTGTTCAGTGTCAGTTGTTTAACTCTAAAACTGATCCTGATGTTTGTATAGATGTGTAAAGGCTGTTCTTCTACAGTATTTTGAGCGTTTGTCAGAACTTCCACTCACCACTTTGTTTCCCATCCCTCTGACAGAAACCAGCCTGCATACGTTTGATATTTGATGTAATGCACACACATTCAAAAAGCTGTACATTAAAACAAAAAGAAAAAAACAAACAAACAACAAGAATCGCGGTGTCTTTCAGCCATTACTCTGAAAGAGCGAGGATAGCAAGCACTTCAGCTTTTCAACCTTTAAATGCCTTCAAAAATAAAGCCAAACTCTTTGGTACAATACCATTATACCAAAATAGTTGGTTGTCTACTTAGAGCTCTTTTGTTTAAAAAAAAAAAAAATCAACACACAAGTGCTAAGTTTGATATCATCATACAAAGTTATTTGATTTGTCAGAACATTAAGATACGTCTCCGAAGCGACTTGTAACGTGGCCACCCTCGGATTTAAGCTCGTTTCACATTCAATATGGTCAGAGGAGAGTTGACAGGTCACCAGTGCCACCAAAGCCGTGCCCAGGATTCAAGTTCTACCAAAAGCAGCACAACTTTCTCTCTCTTTCACTCGCTTTTTCTTTATCTCTCTCTCTCTCTCTCTCTCTCTTTAGTGTAGCAGCAGCAGCAGCAGCGTCGACAACATCCCATAGTAATATTCATTTGTCCGAGCGGCTGGTGCTGGCTAGCGGTACGTGTAGGTAGGCACAGGTGGAAGAGGAGCGCGAGCAGCTTCAATGTTCTGCGACATTCGTTATACATATTTATTTTTTTTATTTCCCCCAAAAAACAGGAAGAAAATGGTGAGGTATTATTGTACGTTTGAGCAGCTGTGTGACTGTGATACTGTTACGGTTCGAGGTGAGTTTTGTGTGGAAAAATAAGGCTTCGAGTCAAAACGAATGTGTGTACAAAGAGAGAGAGCTTAAGATTTCACACAACAAAGTATCCCATGCAATAATATACAGGGCTATTCACCTATATGTCAGAACTAAATCCTTATATACTTAAAGTTAATAGACGTTTTCATTGATATCTTATATATTAATGACTTATACTATGATTTATAATGTTATTTTCAGCTAGGCAACAAACAAGTCTAGGTCACTAATTGGCGCTGATTCATTAGCTTGAAGTCTATCTATTTGGATAATAGGTTGCTTTTTTTTTAGTCTAAGGCATGTCTAACTATGATATTAGGAAACAGAAAGGGTACGAGTGTCCGTCAGGTTTCATGTCAGACAGTAGACAGTAGAAGAAGAATGGACCAAGGGATTGTTGTCGAGCGGAGGTGAAGCCTGGCTCCAAGGTTTACGCTTTTTAGGCTTTTTACACTTGAATCTGGTTCTTGATATTAATAATACTTTCTCAATCCTTCTCTTTTGTGGAGGCTACTTTGTATATTATTGCTTTAAACGTGATTTTAACATACATATGGAGGACTGACATTGCTTGGAATTACTAATGTAAGCAGACTGTGTACATATAAGTCTACTATCAAAGGCTGTATCTACTGGCCATAATCATTGACATTAACTTTTTTGCTCAGCTGCCATTTTGGCTGGTGTTCTTTAAAGGTTACAAGCCAATTAGGTTTTCCACCAGCCATAGTTTAGATGTTAAAATATTGATTCATGTGTAGAATATAAGACAAAAATCTGTTGTTTTTACAATTCTTTTGAAAATTACCACTGAAAACGTAATTTTAAAACTAATTTATTATCATCAGAAAGAAAATATATCTATTTATTTATTATTCTGTATATTTTCGCTTTTTTTGTGTGTGTTCAATTAAGACCCTCTAAAGCAGTGGTTCTCAACTGGTGGGTTGGGACCCAAAAGTGGGTCGCAGAACTGTTTTTCAGTGAAAGTTTAATTTTTAAAGGTAAATCATCCATTTACACTCCTTAACAGTAGGTGGCAGTGTGGGACATATAGAATAGAATAATATAAAAGAAACAACCCGAGCAAAAAATCCACTTCTATAACGTTATTGTTATACCTAAAGTTGACATGAGTACTACTTAATTTTCCTCAATATCGTAATTTTTCTGAAATATCTTTTAATTTTCCTCAATATCTTTTTATTTGGGTGACAGTTTGTCATTATAAAGTGACGGTGGGTCCTGAAGACAGATCAGCTGAGAACCACTGCTCTAAAGAACTTAATTTTGTCTCGCCACTGATGATTTTTTATAGTTTTTAAATTATGGGGATTTGTCAAGCTCTGGCCATAATGCTCACCAAAACAGTTCAGTCCAATATTATTTGACCCTTGCTAAGTTGTGTAATGCCCCTTTTCCAACAGCGCTACTCAACTTCACTCTGTTTTACTCAGTTTGGGTCATTTTCCATTACTTTATAGTGGCGCGTCACTGATGGGACGTCCTGTAAACGCGACGTAAACAACAACAACAGAGCGCGCAGAGGCAATGTTGTACTTTATTCTGGTTTTGTGGTTTTCTGTCACTTGCAAAGCCAGAAAAAAAAGAGATGGAAATTGGCTACAATTTCCACTATTGCTTGGCCGAGCAGGTACCAAAAAGTACCTGGTATCGGTAATGGTTGCATAATGGAAAAGCTGACAAAGCGAGTAAAACCGAGCAGAGTTAAAGGGCTGTAACAGAATTAGAGGCAACTAGAGTCACTACTAAGGCAGCAAATGGTTCATACAATCAGAGAAAAACAGCAGACAACGCTCAGATTAGCAAAACATTAGCAACGTGGCTAATATCTTTTCCATGTATAATTAGTCTTGGTTAGGGCTGGGCTTCAGATTTTTTTCAATACGGGTACATAAACAATACCTGGTTTTTGATACCAGTACCTGAGTAATACGTTTTCCTGATACCTATGGCGAGCTAATTCATCTTCTACATTCATAAAACACAATAATATTCAATAAAAGACCAATTTTAAGAGCAAAAATTCTTAGTTGTAAGTTAAAACCAGTGGTTTGTATGATTTCTTCTGTGTTATTTATTTGATTCATACATGCAAAGGAACATTAAAGCTCCCACTAGGTATGGAAACTGTGTGTAGTTTTTTGTTTTGTTTAGCGGTACCCAGCCTAAGATAATTTGGCATAATGTAGCATGATTTTGATTTGTTTTTGCATACTGACAAAGCCAATCATGTGTTCAAAAATACCTGTATTGGTGCATCTTTACTCAAATTGGCAGTAGCAAGGTCATACAATGTCCTTTCTAAACAGAGGAATTACTTTTTTTCCAAAGATGGTAATGACCTTTGGCTCCATAAACTCTCAAGCCCATTGGTCCATTATTTCTCTATTCTCTACATTTCTCACACAAACACGAGCTTTCTCTCTGAGCCTCACGCACAGACCACACACACACACACACACACACACACACACACATACACACACACACACACACGTGCACGCTCAATAAGAGACAATCACTTGGTCCAGTTGTGTCAGACAGAGGTATGTAGCGGGAGTAGTAACAATATGTATTCAGCAGCTCGCTAAAAGAAAAGTAAGAAAGTCCCTGTGGAATCCATAAAGTTTCCCTAAAGGTGGTTATAAGCCTCGCAATCCTTGCATGGATTATCGCTTTGAGGGCTGGAGCGTTTTTAAAAGGCTAATCCTTCTTAAAATGAGCTACAGTGCGCGTTAATAGGATGCATTATGGAATGATTAGGCCTCCAAGATATACATTTGTGGCTATAACTCGAGCTGGCCATTTGGGTACATTAGTAATGAAATAAAAAACACGTTCAAATGGCCAGAGTGTAGGTCCAAAAAAAGAGAGGAAATATAAGTTTGATAGCTCGTAGTTTTGCTCTTGAGCTGATTTAAACATGTAAAAGTCTTCCCTGCAGTCACCTTTCCAGCGGAGGTTGCCATAGCTGCACCTGATGACTGCGACGTCAGTCACACACATTCATGCACGTCCGTACCCCAAAGATCGTTGCCATAGCTGCGCTGGTTAGAAACAAAAAAACAAACAAACAAAAAAAACAAAAAACAAAACTAAGGTAAAGGATTTGAGACCTCCCATTTGTTCACAGGCGCGAGGTAGATGAGGGGTGCTTGATTGAAGGGCGTCGTGGTGTTTCAGGATTTCCTCCACCGCTGGGACCGCGGGGCCCGGTGAGAGTGCGGCTCCTCTGGGGAAGAAGAGGAGCCCTCCAGGGGGGACGACCCGGACCGCTCCTCCTCCTCGGGGGGGCAGAGGTAGGACCCGGTCCCGGCCGAGGTCCCTGGGCTGGAGGCCGAGGTAGACGCGTGTTGGTCCTGAGAGCCTGAGGGGGGCGCCAGCGCCTTCTGCGGACACTGGGCCACCATGTGCGTGATGCTCTGGCAGTAGTGGCATTTCTTTGGCTGAGGGGGCAGGCCACACTCCTTGGCATGGTGATCCAGACCTCCACAGTTATAACAGCTGCACGGGACAGACAGAGGACAGCTCAGTATCTCAGACAGCAACAGTTAACAAGCAATGTCCCAGTCAACCTGTGGGGACATTAGATCACATTTAACTTTAATAATCTCACAAGCGGAGAAATTCACTTAGGACAGCTCTTAGTACAGATTAAAGTGCAGAAAGCAAGAAAACAAAGTGCAGGAAAAACAAAAGATGCAATATAAATTACTACAAGAATATGAAACATTATAAATTAAAAATTAAAAGCTGTTATCTATGAACAAACCAAGTAAATACTGTGTTAAACAAGAAAAATGAAAGGATTTCTCTCGCAGTGAGGCAGCTGTGGGAGGTTATGAGTCAAGGTTAAGGGGAGACTTTATTGTGCCTGTAAAGAAATTTGTCCTCTGCATTTGACCCATCTCTAATGCTGCTGGAGCGACCTGTCAGGAGCAGTGGGCCACCACAGAGCAGCGCCAGGGGACGTTTCTCCAGATCTGAGCCAGGGTCCCACTCAGCTGGAGGATTAGCCTCGTGTGCATGTTTTAGGTCGATGGGAGAAACCCACCCAGACTCAGTGAGAACATTCAAACTCCACACACAGAGGCTTTACGTGATCCCGGAACTGAACCTAGGACTTTCTTGCTGTGACGCCCTGTTACTCTGTCTCTTTTACCAAATTTGGCAATGTTTTTTGATGCAGTAAGATCCATTTCTAACATAGTTTTGACCAATTTGTTCCTCTTTGACGTAAACTTAATCACAAAGTAACAAAAAAGTCTCCAAACAAACAAAAAAATCATACATTTTAGTTTTAATTTACAATATGCATATACAATTAGACCAGATCTGAGGACACGCACAGCTCCAGAGGTGCTCTAACCTCACACGCCACTAGATGTCACTACAACACTTACTATGGCTCTCTGTGTGTGAGCTGCACGCTGTGATTTGCCAAAGCTCTTTGTGTTATTTAATTTGACAAGCAGCGAATGGGGCCGATGAGAGAGGAGGCACGAGGGAACAAAAAAAAAAAAAGAAAAAGGAGAACTGGTGGCAATGGAGGCCAACTTCACAACGGGATGGATTTCAAAGCACTCTGTCTTTTAAAATCCTCATTATCTAGGTGTTTCTTAAGTGAGGATATGAAATAGTTGGTGGTTATTTATCACTTAATCATGTTGAGCTGACAGCCAATTAAAGAAAACCAGCTCAGCCACGGAAAAGCTGTCTGTTTGTGGTTTGTTGCAAAATAAATCACTTTTTTCCCCTCATTATTTCTGAACGGCAAAGGCACGCTATGCATTTCATCTTTATAGTTTAGTAACAACTGCATAATTAAAAGTGTAAATGTGTAGTTAACCTTTATCAATGCTCCGAGTCTTGGGCAGTAATTGTGGTGAAACTTAAAGAAAAGTTACATTAAGGACATTTAACTTTTATGACAAATCTATAAACTGGAGGACTTATGCAGAGCCACACAATCATTTTACAACACAAGTTCAACTAAACTAAAATGAAGTTACAAAAGTAAATTAACAAACTAACAATTTTTGGAAATTCGAAAAACAATTTGATATTTTTAAGCAGAATATTTGACAGCAAAGCAGGGCAGATCGATCAAATCTTAGCAAGGCATAAAAGATTAAACACAAATCCTACAGCATGACAAATTATATCAATAAAACATAATAAATAAGAAATAAGAGAGTGACAAGATTTTGCAATCTCGTGATCTCGTCTTGTGGTCTCAGGATCAGGTTCTGTTTGCACTTTTTACAGAGAAGAAGTGAAGTTTGTGGCAAAACATTTAGCAGTAAATCAGTTCTGCTGTTGCATAGAATTCAAATAATAAAGTAAATACCATTCATTGCAAGTTGCTTTTAAAAATGCAACTAAATTTAGCATTTTATGATTTTCAGGTGAATAAATTTAAATTTTTCATTCGTGTGAAATACGTATTTCAACAGTGTAATAATCTTGTCTTGTCACACTACTGATAATACAGTGAAGCCCGAAATTATTCATACCCCTGGCAAATTCTGACTTACAACTCAATGACTCAATGACTCAAATGTAAAAAAATAAATAAAAAAAAGCTGAGAAATGTTTTTCTTTTCTTTCTTTTGTACATCGTCTTATTATCTTTTGGGAGAATTCATTGTCATTGTCATTTCCAGTCAAAAAAAACTTATTGGTTGATTAAAAGTTTAAGTCAGAATTTGTCAGGGTATGAATAATTTCACTGTATATAATGTTTATATATTTGTACTATGGATTTAAGGCCACCATTCTCAAACTGGGCTCCCTGGATTATAGGTTGGGGATCAGCAAAAAAACAAAAACTAACCATTTATATTCATTAATTTAGTTATGGTATGTAATTTTAAACATTTATTAATGTTAATAAGAACCACCACAAAAAGTCACATTTATCAGGAGTGGAGGGGGGCCCAAATAAGTTAGAGGACTCCTGGTTTAAAGTGCCATGTGTAACATATTTTTATGCTTGGGAATACTCGAACTTGTATTACATTTTGAATAGTCTTCGTTGAACAGTGACTAAAATATGCACTTATGTCTTTATGCTCATTTGTTTTCTTGAGAACTGCTGTTTTTGCCTGTTTATATGTAAAGAGTTGAGTGTGCTGTTATTGTAAATCGTACTAATTGTAGTCACAAAGTTAAATAATGCAGGAATACTATCAACACTTCAAGTACTATTATGTATTTCTAGATTTGTGGTGTGTATACAGTTCACGGGCTGTGGAAAGATAATCACAGCTTTCACATATGAAGCTAAATAATGCAAAGAAACCAGCTCAAATGAAACAATAATAATAATTTAAAAAAAACAGTCACTCCTATTTCTTCTTATTTTTTGCAGCCTTGGCAGATTTAATCATTACTGTCTTTGTCCACCTTGCAGAACATCTGAATATTTCAGCGCTCACACAAAGAATGGCCGACACAATGGTGTGTTGCGTAACAGAGTGACCAGCAGGGGTCACAGCAGCTGCCGCCCGCTCACAGAGACACTGACATCACAGACATGTACCTGACTCGCTGCACCTTCACCGGGCTGCAGACACTTGACCTAACACTGGATCAATTACCCCAAATACGCTCAATAATTCAGCCGCGTAAGCAACGAGGCAGCTCTGTGCGGGTACGGTTTCCTCTGAGTTAAGCCTCAGCCTCACACCTCGGACGCTGCTGTGCATCTGTGCACGAGGCGTCAACGTAAAGAAAGGCAGAGCTGCACTTTCTAATGTAAATGTACGGCGGTCATGTGACGCCTCCTGCATCACACCGGCTCATGGTCTGAGCCCGGCAGCGTTAGCGTCATAGAGAGATATATGTGAAGGTTTTCTGTGTCAGAGTGAACTCAACCTCTCGTCCTTAAAGCGCTGCCGCTCCATATGGTCCTGAGACCCGTGGAGCCGACAGCCTCCAGGATTTCACTGAGGACAAAACAATTGATTGAGCCAGTGCTGCATTGAAATGCATATAAGCCCAATCTATCCCTGCGCTAATGCCTCCTCTAACCTTAAAGCTGGCAAATTGATTTAAAATAGCGGCAAATGCAGTCAAAGTGCCCTATTGAATTCCATATTATGGTGCGCCATAACCATAGCAACAAGCATGTACTCAGGCAGATTGAATAGATTTTATCTAAGCCCACTCAGAAATAGCTCACCTCGCTGAGATGTACATATTATATAGGTTTCCTGCCACAATAGTGCAGCGGCTGAATGCAGGCAGCGCGCATTGATTCACCCTTTGTCTGATGTAACTTTGACCCGTCAACAGCGAGAGAAAACACACGGACGTTACTGCATTTCCTCGTCCGTCTATAGTACCCCCAGCCCCATTCAGAGCCTATATATACGTTCTTTGATATTTTCCATTTTGCCTGAAATCCCACCGTCACATAAAAGGTGCCATTCTCACTCAGGGGGTTGTGTTGTTGTTGTTGTGCCACCTTTTCTCAGCAACAAACACAAAATGGAGCACCTTTAAAATGGGCCTTCTCAGCGGAAAAAGCCACCAAAGCATTCTTTGTGTGGAGCGACCATTACAGTACATAATGTGTTTATAACAGAGCAGTACAATAACAGGAAAACACCATGCCATAAGTGATATAAACACACATTAACGGATAATATATGTATTGTTGATATATTTTTGTATAAGCCGCCAAATAAATTATGCAGCCTTTGTGTGTAACGAGCCCCATTTTAGTTGATTTATGCCAATTTGTTTAGTGTAGAACTGCTGTTTAAGCCCATTTATTCCTATTCCTCCATTACATATGACCTAGTATAGTATGGGACTAGCTTTTCTTTTCCCTTTGTCTCGCATAACACAATAACTTGAGACAGTGCAATCTCAATTAAACTGTTATTTTTTAATATATATATATTATAGTACTATTTATGTTTCTGATGTATGTGTGAAAAAAGTGCATGTGATATTAGTTAAGAAGCTCACTCATTCATATATTCATTCATTTTGCAGCTCCCTACCTTAACAAAACCCAACAGCATTTTCCTGTTATTATTGTTATTATCATCTAATTTGCAACACAACCTAGTTTTTATTCCATTGTGCATTATTACGCAGGTTACGTGAAAAGATGTAACATTAAATTACGGTGGCTATTTTTCTCGGCTTGGCTTTAAACGTCGCAAACTACAGCAGCCTCAGAGGGTCAAAAGTAGGGCTGCAAAAAATAAATAAATAAATAAATAAAAATCATAAGAATAGACTTTTTTCTCTTTTATCAAGACACAAAATGAAATGAAAAGGATTATTATTATTTTTTAATATGTTTGTAGACCTTTAGCCACGCTGGATTAGCGGCCAAGGGGATATTATCTAAAAATTAAATGTTTTTTGTTATGGAATAAAAATAATTACATTGCAGCTTTCTGTTTATTTTCTTGCTTTCTGCACTTTATTCTGTATAAAAGCTGTCTGAACAAGTGACTTTCTCCACTGTGAGATTAAATCTAATCTAAATGTATTTTAGATTTGTATTTTCAAGACCTAATGTAACGTAATTTTTTAAAACTTTTTTCAGTGAAGTATGAACTGTAAATTGTCTTTATCTTTAAATGGACCCCAGGAAGAATATCTGGCTCTAGGGCAGTGGTTCCCAATCTTTTTGGTCTTGTGTACCCCCAGGACCTGGCTTAGTCCTGCTTTGAATCCGGCGTAGTCCTGCTTAAGTTCTGGTTTGGACCCGGCTTAGTCCTGATTTAGACCTGGTTTAGTCTTAGTTTAGCCCTGGTTTTGACCTAGCGTATTTCTGTTTATTCCCGGTTTAGACCTGGTCTGGTTCTGGTTTAAGACCTGGTTTAGGTCTGGTTTAGTTCTGATTTTAGACCTGTGTTTTCCTGGTTTAGTCTTAGTTTAGCCCTGGTTTGACCTGGTTTAGACCTTGAGATTTTCTGTTTTTTCCTGGTTTAGTTCTGGTTTAAGACCTGGTTTAGTCCTGGTTTAGTTCTAGTTGTAGACCTGTTTAGTCCTGGTTTAGTTCTAGTTTTACACCTGTTTTTTCCTGGTTTAGTTCTAGTTTTACACCTGATTTTTCCTGGTTTAGTTCTGGTTTAGTTCTAGTTTTACACCTGATTTTTCCTGGTTTAGTTCTAGTTTTAGACGTGTTTTTTCCTGGTTTAGTTCTAGCTTTAAGACCTGTTTTAGTCCTGCTTTAGTTCTAGTTGTAGACCTGTTAGTTCCTGGTTTAGTTCTAGTGTTACACCTGTTTTTTCCTGGTTTAGTTCTAGTTTTAGACCTGTTTTTTCCTGGTTTAGTTCTAGTTTTACACCTGATTTTTCCTGGTTTAGTTCTAGTTTTAGACGTGTTTTTTCCTGGTTTAGTTCTAGTTTTAGACCGTGTTTTTTCCTGGTTTAGTTCTAGCTTTACACCTGTTTTGTCCTGCTTTAGTTCTAGTTTTAGACCTGTATTTTCCTGGTTTAGTTCTAGTGTTAGACCTGTTTTTTCCTGGTTTAGTTCTAGTTTTAGACCTGTTTTTTCCTGGTTTAGTTCTAGTTTTACACCTGTTTTTTCCTGGTTTAGTTCTGGTTTTAGACCTGGTTTAGTTCTGGTTTAGTTCTAGTTTTACACCTGTTTTTTCCTGGTTTAGTTCTAGTTTTACACCTGTTTTTTCCTGGTTTAGTTCTAGTTTTAGACCTAGTTTAGTCCTGGTTTAGTTCAAGTTTTGTCCTGTTTTGTTCTTTAGAACGGCATTTTTCTGTTACTCCCTGTTTTATCACTCAGCATAGTGCTGGAATTGTCCAGTTTTAGGTGCATTTTAAATGATCAAATACTTCCATGTACCCCCTGCAATGTGCTCGCGTACGCCTAGGAGCCCCTGTACCCCTGGTTGGGAAACACTGCTCTAGGGCAAAGCTAATGGATATCCAAATAAATAAACATTAAACAATAAGCCATTATCATTACAGATGGATTTTTTTGGTCAGAGAAGCCAGAGACTCTTCTCGGGGCAAAAACAGAGAAAAACTCACCGGTCTCCCTTTGGTTTCCGTTTCTGGATGGGGATCTTCCCTTTGGGTCGTCTCTCGCTGCCAGCGCAGGGCCCGCCTCCCGGTCCGGTCACTCTCAGGGACTCCAGCCCCTTGGAGGACTTCTTGTAGGTGAACTCCACCTGCTCGCCCTCCTTTAAGCTGCGGAAGCCCTCCATCACCAGTTTGCTCTGACGGGACGAGAGAAGGAGAAAAAGCAATTATCGTTTAGAGAGGAAAAAAAAAAAATACAGTCCCAGAATAAAGTGCAATATATGGACACACAAGTCATGAGGGTGTGTTTAAAAGCTGCTCGGTGCTAAAAGAGACGAGGAAGGACACACAGGACATATTTCTGTTCATGTAACACTGGTCAAATATTACTCCAATACAAGAAAAAGTCAAATTTATTAGTCAAAGAACTGGAGTATGTGCTTTCAAACACACTTAAGTATTCAAAGTACTTTAAAAACAAAATCCACAATGTGTTTCAAATAAGTGCAGTCAAGTATTTTGGGTAAAATGCCGACTACATTCAAGTCACAAATGTGCAGCTCCAAAAATATGAATCAAATATACGTATTTTCCGCACTATATGGCACACCTAAAAGCCTTTAATTTTCTCAAAAACCGACAGTGCGCCTTATAATCCGATGCGCCTTATATATGGATCAATGTTGGTTAATTATGGCTACCGTATTCAGGGGGCGTCGCCGAAGTGACAGGTTTTAAAAGCAAAGCTGGCTCTACATTCTGCTCAACCAGACTTATCCCAAATCATACGTAGTTGTCCCGAAAATGATATAAGCGCGGAGTCTGAAGCAGTTGTTGTCTGATAAAACATAAGAAGTACCGTTGCTAATTGTGTTAGCTCCTGTATGTAATGGCGAATCTCCGCAGGTGATGCGCAGATGCTCAAACTGTCTTTAAAATAGTTTTATCGACTGAATAGAGGAGAATCTAAGCTTTAAAATGAGGTATAACATGTCCATATTCAGCAAATTTTAGCCATGGTTAGCTGTGTTCAAACCACTCTGTTGTAAAAATAACTTAGCATCGCAGAGCGGGGATAGACGGCAAAAAGACGACACAGTGTGGGATGAATGAGATACAGCAGTGTGACTGTATAAACTATAAAGTTACCCCATATAAGTACTCGTATCGGTACGTACTCAAATGGAAGTACTCGTACTCGTACCGGTTTGAAAAAAAGTGGTATCGGTGCATCCCTAGTTTTCAACGAGGGAGTTGTAAGAACGCTGGTTTGTATTCTATTAATAAAGTTTGACTGACTGACTTATCTGACTGTTTCATTGACATTCCCTTTAGCGCAGCGCCATCTAGTGGATGCGCCTTATAATGCGGTGCGCCCAATATATGAAAACAATTTTTAAATAGGCCATTAATTGAAGGTGCGCCTTATAATCTGATGCGCCTTATAGTGCGGAAAATACGGTAAGTTTTCCCTAAAAATACTACTCAAGTACAGTACAGATTCTCAAAAACTATACTTAAATACAGCACTCAAGTAAATTTACTTTGTTACTGTCCATGTATGGGCAGCAGTAACGTTAACAAATATGTAATTAACAAATAAATGAAATAAATCCTATTTGTAATCTCTTGGTGGATGACAACTTGTAATTATAACCCGAGCAGCAGTCGTCTCTGGGCCGATTCTGGCTTTTATGCGGCACATTCGGCTGACTGACGATCAGATTCTCAGTGTATGGGCCGGAGTCGGTTCACATACGAAAAACATGCGCCTGTTATCAGTGAGTGACACTACTGCTGGAAGTGGGAGCAAGGTGCGTGGCCCATAACCTGCACAACTGATGCGGGACACATACATGACGGAGGACAGAGGCACAGCGGCACAGTAACGACAAACAGCATTTTTTTACCTTAATGGAAAGGCTCTTCATTGGAATATAGCATGAGGAAACAGAGGGGCGGGGTCTTCCATTAAATATCACTATACAAAACACTAAATGCTAAATATAGTTATTATTCTATCTGTTCTACAATATTTTTAATTGGACATAACCAGCTTTAGATCAGTTAGCAGGAATGAGAGATTTATGCCTGTGAGAAACTGTGACTTTTTGACTTTGTATCTCTTATTTATCTCTTCGTAGCTTTGTACCAATGGCATACATACGTGTTTATAGGACCCAGTTTAGCTATTTAATAACTCAAAAACTGCTATTTCAAACTTTATAATGATTTTAACCGTTATAATTTGGATTACAATTGTAACGTTAACTGTATAAGACTTATAAGAAGTTGAAAGACTGGCATTTTAACTATTATTGTTTTAAAAAAAGGATGGTTTCTCTGTTTTTTGTTGTTTTTTTTAAGTCTGTTAGCAAGACAACTTCAAAAGTAATGTTCAGACTTTTATTAAATATTCAAGAAAATATCAGCAATGGACCAAGAAATAAATAATTCCTTTAAACTGTGTCTGAATCCAAAGATTTTTTTAAAGATTTTTTTCTGTACCATTGCGAGATAGGGCCAAAGACACTAACGCCAGCCACAAAGGGTCAGTAAAAGAACAAATTATTAGTTTTAGTGGAGTTTTTACCATTGCGACATATCAGGGAACAATGGCGCAACGGTTAACGCATTTACCCCTGAACTAGAGGAGCTATGACTCGAGCGCTGCAGCTGGATATTGTTTCTTTACCATTGCGGGATAGAGCCAAAACCCTCTAGTAAAGTATAGACTCATAAGAAGTTGAAAGACAAGACAAATAAACAATAAAAATAAAACATTACTATAATCCAAGAAATGAATGGATAAAAAACTGAGCTGTGTTACATTCGAACCTCACCCGAAACGCATCCTGTCGTTGTGTCCTTGGGCAAGACACTTCACCCACAAAGCAAGGAAAGAGGGTTTAACTCCACTCTAAGGCTGCTCTTTATGAGGAAAACTTGCCAACAAATAAATAAAAGGCATTACTAAGTGGAGGACTGGAGCGAGGACACGGAAAGTGAAAAGTTGTTCCAAATCCTTTCATAGACCTGTGCCCCTTCAGGAATCTAACCCCCACCCATGTACCTCCCGCTCCCGTGCACTTCTTTAAAAAAATGTCTGTAAGCACTGCACAATATCAAATACAATTTGTCAGTGAATGTCTCACCAAATTAAACTTTTTATCAATACAATGTCAGCTTTTTTAGTGAGCAACTAGTGATGCACATTTGGTTCATTTTCTTTAATTTAGTTTAATATGTTGTCTTAACATATGATTATTGATTACCTATCACCTATCATTACATTTTGTTAAAATCAAATCTTCATAAATTCAAATGTAAATTCAAAAAAGTGTATTTTTTAAACTAAAGATAAGATATAGGCTTATATATTTTAGAAAACACTTTAACGTGTTTAGTACTTTTACTCTCCTGTACAGCAGAACCATTAACTGATAGTATTTCTTTCAAAAGATTATGGCATAACGTTTTTTTTTTGGTCAAAAGTCCACCTCTCCATCCCCAAATATCTCAATAATATCATACGCTGCACTTTAATTAATATTTAAGATTTAAGTTTAGACCTTTTAAATATGTTTTTTTTACAGTATATTTGTATTTAAGTAATGTGTTTATGTTTGTGTTTCTGTGCCCTGGGTAAACACTGCTGTAGTCCATGGTTTGGTCCAGGTAGGGTTCACACTTCACCAGAACCAGGACCAGGACCAGACCAGGACCAGACCAGGACCAGACCAGGACCAGGACTAGACCAGGAGCAGACCAGGAGCAGACCAGGACTAGACCAGGACCAGGACCAGACCAGGACTAGAACAGGAGCAGACCAGGACCACACCAGGAGCAGACCAGGACTAGACCAGGACCAGGACTAGACCAGGAGCAGACCAGGACTAGACCAGGACCAGGACTAGACCAGGAGCAGACCAGGAGCAGACCAGGACTAGACCAGGACCAGGACCAGACCAGGACTAGAACAGGAGCAGACCAGGACCACACCAGGAGCAGACCAGGACTAGACCAGGACCAGGACTAGACCAGGAGCAGACCAGGACTAGACCAGGACCAGGACTAGACCAGGAGCAGACCAGGAGCAGACCAGGACTAGACCAGGACCAGAACAGGAGCAGACCAGGACCACGCCAGGAGCAGACCAGGAGCAGACCAGGAGCAGACCAGGAGCAGACCAGGACCACGCCAGGAGCAGACCAGGAGCAGACCAGGAGCAGACCAGGAGCAG
Organism: Bostrychus sinensis; assembly: GCA_020698575.1. Classification (NCBI taxonomy): domain Eukaryota; kingdom Metazoa; phylum Chordata; class Actinopteri; order Gobiiformes; family Eleotridae; genus Bostrychus; species Bostrychus sinensis. The sequence goes on along the minus strand of CM036257.1, from coordinate 25,538,157 downwards.
ACCAGGAGCAGACCAGGACCAGACCAGGACCAGGACCAGACCAGGACCAGGATCAGGACCAGACCAGGACTAGGACCAGACCAGGACTAGACCAGGAGCAGACCAGGACTAGACCAGGACCAGACCAGGAGCAGACCAGGACCAGACCAGGACCAGACCTGGACTAGACCTGGACTAGACCCGGACTAGACCCGGACTAGACCCGGACTAGACCAGAACCAAGCCAGGAGCAGACCAGGACTAGACCAGGAGCAGACCAGGAGCAGACCAGGAGCAGACCAGGAGCAGACCAGGAGCAGACCAGGAGCAGACCAGGACCAGACCAGAACCAGACCAGAACCAAGCCAGGAGCAGACCAGGACCAGACCAGGACCAGACCCGGACTAGACCTGGACTAGACCCGGACTAGACCCGGACTAGACCAGAACCAAGCCAGGAGCAGACCAGGACTAGACCAGGAGCAGACCAGGACCAGACCAGAACCAGACCAGAACCAAGCCAGGAGCAGACCAGGAACAGACCAGACCAGGACTAGACCAGGATTAGACCAGGATTAGACCAGGAGCAGACCAGGACCAGACCAGACCAGACCAGACCAGACCAGACCAGAACCATACTAGAACCAGACCAGGACCATACTAGAACCAGACCAGAACCAGACAGACTGCTCAAACAAACCGGACTGTCCCAGGAAGTCCCAGAGTTCGATTAAAGCGAACCAAACAACAATAAATCACACAAACTACTGGTTATTGAATATTATTGTGTTTTATGATTGCAGAAGACAAATTATCTCACCATAGGCATCAGAAAAAGGGACCAGTCATGAAAACTAGACATGATTTAAGTACTGCTATCCAAAAAATCTGAACAGCACCCCTCCCTACTCACATATGAACCATGAAAAACCCAGTTAACTAAATCATTATTACTGTGAACATCTGCAGTATACGCCCTTGATTAATGCAGAACCCAATTACACGCTCTTTAAATATCTTCTCGCTTCACAATAATAGTTTTTGACACAGAGCGGTGGCGGCTGCAGCGCTGACCCGACCGCGGCGGTTTTTTATTCTTTAATAACACAGCAGCAACACGACAAGAATGCTTTTTACACGGAGAGGCTAAACGTCTCGAGGCGAAAAAGGTGAGGAAGCCAATGCTGCGACGAAACGAGGGAAATTTAACATAAAAATCTTTACTGCATATCTAATTCTGCGGCGAGAGAGAGATGCATCAGACAAGACAAGGTCAAATTCATTTAACTCCTATAGACTCTATAGAAAATCTGAGCGGCAACTCTCTGGTATACAAAGTTCCCTCCAGACAAAAGACTAAAAACATCATTATTGTTTTAAAAAGACGGTTAAGCTTGGTCTTTATTTTTATTATATCTATATTTTTTATTTTTATTTTTAGCAAGATAGCTCCAAAAGTAATGTTCGGACTTTTATTAAACGTTCAGGAAAATATCAGCAATGAACCAAGAAATAAAGATTTTCTGTACCATTGCAAGATAGGGACAAAGATACCAACACCAGCCACAAGGGGTCAGTAAAAGAACAAATTATTAGTTTAAGTAGAGTTTTGGTTATGGATGGAGCATTTACTCCTGAACTAAAGGAGCCACAACTCGAGCCCTGCAGCTGGACACTGTTTCTTTACCGTTGCGGGATAGGGCCAAAACCTTCTAGTAAAGTACCACGGAAATTGTTCTATAGACTTTTTGTTTGTAGAAGTGGAAGAAGTACTCAAAAATCTTAATACTGTTACTTCAAAGTTACTCGTAGTAGAAGTAAAAGCAGTCAAAAAAAAAAAAAATAATAATAATAATGTGTGTAAAGTTTATTTAAGTAGAAGTAGTATTTTTGCAGTGCACACCAAAAAGTACTGCTATTACTGCTTACTCTGTCCTGTATAACCAATACTGCTGCTATTACTGTGGCTCAATGGATAGATGGAGCATTTACCCCTGGACTAGAAGAACCCTGGTTTGAGTCCAGGTCTGGGTACTGTAGCTGTACTATTGTGAGATAGGGACAAATTAATAGCAGAAATAAAATTTGAGGAGTAGAAGTTACTTAAGTAAAAAGTACTTTTTTCTGGTTTAGTCCTGGTTTAGTTCTGGTTTAGTCCTGGTTAAGTCCTGGTTAAGTCCTGGTTAGTTCTGGTTTAGTCCTGGTTTAGACCTAGATCTAGTTTAGTTCTGGTTTAGTTCCTGGTTTAGTCCTGGTTTAGTCCTGGTTTAGCTCTGGTTTAGTTCTGGTTTAGTCCTGGTTTAGTCCTGGTTTAGTCCTGGTTAAGTCCTGGTTAAGTCCTGGTTAGTTCTAGTTTAGTTCTGGTTTAGTCCTGGTTTAGTCCTGGTTTAGTCCTGGTTAAGTCCTGGTTAAGTCCTGGTTAGTTCTGGTTTAGACCTAGATCTAGTTTAGTCCTGGTTTAGTTCTGGTTTAGCTCTGGTTTAGTCCTGGTTTAGTCCTGGTTTAGTCCTGGTTTAGTCCTGGTTTAGTCCTGGTTTAGTCCTGGTTAGTTCTGGTTTAGTCCTGGTTTAGACCTAGATCTAGTTTAGTTCTGGTTTAGTCCTGGTTTAGCTCTGGTTTAGCTCTGGTTTAGTCCTGGTTTAGTCCTGGTTTAGTCCTGGTTTAGTCCTGGTTAAGTCCTGGTTAAGTCCTGGTTAGTTCTAGTTTAGTTCTGGTTTAGTCCTGGTTTAGTCCTGGTTTAGTCCTGGTTTAGTCCTGGTTTAGTCCTGGTTAAGTCCTGGTTAGTTCTGGTTTAGTCCTGGTTTAGACCTAGATCTAGTTTAGTCCTGGTTTAGCTCTGGTTAAGTTCTGGTTTAGTCCTGGTTAAGTCCTGGTTAGTTCTGGTTTAGACCTAGATCTGGTTTAGTCCTGGTTTAGTCCTGGTTTAGTCCTGGTTTAGTCCTGGTTAGTTCTAGTTTAGTTCTGGTTTAGTCCTGGTTTAGTCCTGGTTAAGTCCTGGTTAAGTCCTGGTTAGTTCTGGTTTAGACCTAGATCTAGTTTAGTCCTGGTTTAGTTCTGGTTTAGTCCTGGTTTAGTCCTGGTTAAGTCCTGGTTAGTTCTGGTTAAGTCCTGGTTTAGTCCTGGTTAGTTCTGGTTTAGTCCTGGTTAAGTCCTGGTTAAGTCCTGGTTAGTTCTAGTTTAGTTCTGGTTTAGTCCTGGTTTAGTCCTGGTTTAGTCCTGGTTAAGTCCTGGTTAGTTCTGGTTTAGACCTAGATCTAGTTTAGTCCTGGTTTAGTCCTGGTTTAGCTCTGGTTTAGTCCTGGTTTAGTCGTGGTTTAGTCCTGGTTTAGTCCTGGTTAGTTCTGGTTTAGTCCTGGTTTAGACCTAGATCTAGTTTAGTTCTGGTTTAGTCCTGGTTTAGCTCTGGTTTAGCTCTGGTTTAGTCCTGGTTTAGTCCTGGTTTAGTCCTGGTTTAGTCCTGGTTTAGTCCTGGTTAGTTCTAGTTTAGTTCTGGTTTAGTCCTGGTTTAGTCCTGGTTTAGTCCTGGTTTAGTCCTGGTTTAGTCTTGGTTAAGTCCTGGTTAGTTCTGGTTTAGTCCTGGTTTAGACCTAGATCTAGTTTAGTCCTGGTTTAGCTCTGGTTAAGTTCTGGTTTAGTCCTGGTTAAGTCCTGGTTAGTTCTGGTTTAGACCTAGATCTAGTTTAGTCCTGGTTTAGTCCTGGTTTAGTCCTGGTTAGTTCTAGTTTAGTTCTGGTTTAGTCCTGGTTTAGTCCTGGTTTAGTCCTGGTTAGTTCTGGTTTAGACCTAGATCTAGTTTAGTCCTGGTTTAGTTCTGGTTTAGTCCTGGTTTAGTCCTGGTTAAGTCCTGGTTAGTTCTGGTTTAGATCTGGTTTAGTCCTGGTTTAGACCTAGATCTAGTTTAGTTCTGGTTTAGTCCTGGTTAAGTCCTGGTTTAGACCTAGATCTAGTTTAGTTCTGGTTTAGTCCTGGTTAAGTCCTGGTTAGTTCTGGTTTAGTCCTGGTTTAGTCCTGGTTAGTTCTGGTTTAGACCTAGATCTAGTTTAGTCCTGGTTTAGTCCTGGTTTAGTCCTGGTTAAGTCCTGGTTAGTTCTGGTTTAGATCTGGTTTAGTCCTGGTTTAGACCTAGATCTAGTTTAGTTCTGGTTTAGTCCTGGTTAAGTCCTGGTTTAGACCTAGATCTAGTTTAGTTCTGGTTTAGTCCTGGTTAAGTCCTGGTTTAGACCTAGATCTAGTTTAGTTCTGGTTTAGTCCTGGTTTAGTTCTGGTTTAGTCCTGGTTAAGTCCTGGTTTAGACCTAGATCTAGTTTAGTTCTGGTTTAGTCCTGGTTAAGTCCTGGTTTAGACCTAGATCTAGTTTAGTTCTGGTTTAGTCCTGGTTTAGTTCTGGTTTAGTCCTGGTTAGTTCTGGTTTAGTCCTGGTTTAGTCCTGGTTAGTTCTGGTTTAGACCTAGATCTGGTTTAGTCCTGGATTAGTCCTGGTTTAGATCTGGTTTAGTCCTGGTTTAGTTCTGGTTTAGTCCTGGTTTAGTCCTGGATTAGTCCTGGTTTAGATCTGGTTTAGTTCTGGTTTAGTTCTGGTTTAGTCCTGGTTTAGTCCTGGTTAGTTCTGGTTTAGTCCTGGTTTAGTCCTGGATTAGTCCTGGTTTAGATCTGGTTTAGTTCTGGTTTAGTTCTGGTTTAGTCCTGGTTTAGTCCTGGATTAGTCCTGGTTTAGATCTGGTTTAGTCCTGGTTTAGACCTGGTTTAGAACTAGATCTGGTTTAGTCCGGGTTCTGTTCTGTATTAGTCCTGATTTTGACTTATTATCCCGGTCTAGTCCTGGCTTTGTTCTGGTTTAGTCCTGGTTTAGTTCTGGTTTAAAATCCTGAGTTCCGAGACCTGTGTGACCTCTGAGGTGCATACAGCCATTATTATTACTACAATTATTTTTTTTAATATTACTACCTCTACTACTGCTACTACTAGTACTGCTGCTGCTCCTTGTACTATTACTGCAAATTTTACTTAATTTATACTTCTTACTCCGTCCACTATTACCGCCACTGCTACTATGACTACTATTGCTATTACTAAAAGTGCAAATTCTTAAAAAGTACTTGTGCAAAAGTAACATTTTTCCTCCAAATTTACTAAACTCAGGTCAAAGTCAAACTTTTTTTTCTAAAGCACAAAACCAGAGACACAGCTCTAAATACACACACACTCATAAAAACAATAAAAGCAGTAGACAGGAGTCAAAACAACCAAAAACAGAATAAATACATGACAATTTTAAGTAAAAAACTGTAATAAAATTAGGGCTGCAACTAATGATTTTAATAATAAATTAAGTTGTTTTACTTTTTCGATTAGTCGATTAATAATCAGATAGAGAAGTGTGAGTAAAATGGTTAAAAACTTGAGGTGTTTTGTAGTTTTTGTTAGAAATTGGTGATAATGCTACAAAAAAATCACTTAATTTTTACAAAATTAAATCAGACAAAGCTACAAGCATGGCTTTCCTGAAGATGTTTATATAGAGCATGTATACATAAAATATCATCTGTATTACATATATGATATTTTTAATCAAAAACACAAAATGTACATTGTTTTTAACAGTCTACTGCTCTATCTAGGTAATAAAACCTTCTCTCCCAGCACATGGCAGTGTCAGAGTCTATTAAATATCCCAGTTGGCGATTATTCGATTACTAAATTAGTTGTCAATAATCGATTAATCTGATTTTCTGTTGTTGCAGCCCTAATTAAAATATTAAGTAAAAAGGGCCAAGAGCTACTAAAATATAAATAAAAGTTATAGCAGAAGAGAGACATTAGGGTTTTGTGACTCAATGGATAGAGCATTTACCCCCTAAACTAGAAGATCCCTGATTCGAGTCCAGGTCCGGGCCTATCCATTGCGAGATAGACCCATGCATATTGTATTTGTTAGTCCTCACGTGTGCAGACTCTCACACATCCAGGCTAAATGAACCGCAACAGAAGGTTTAAAAAAGCAGCCATTTAGACAAATAAAAGCATCAAAATCATCTTGTTTTTTTTGTTTTTTTTTAAGTTGAAGACGTTTCGCCTTTTATCCAAGAAGCAATCTTCTCGGAAAAGAGGCCAAACATCTTCAGCTTAAAAAAAAAAACAAACAAAAAAAGATGATTTTGATGTTTTTATTTGTTGTTCAAGTGTACAGCGCAGAAACGAAGAGCACAGAGAAACCTTTCCAAGATGGCAGTTGTTCTTCAGTGTGTGGTTAGCAGCACCTGTGTGTGTGTGTGTGTGTGTGTGTGTGTGTGTGTGCGTGTGCGTGTGCGTGTGCGTGTGCGCGCGCTCATATACAGAGACTTATCTGTCTTTGCCGCCATATTGCTTTTTATCTACTTTCTGCAGACTTCCTCCTACTGCGAACCTGGAGCGAGGGGAGCGTGTTAAATGTTTTTTTTCTCTCTAAGCATCACTCCCTGTTTCTATATCTACACATCGACAAAAAAAAATCAATCTAGAGCAATGATTTATGTAGGCACTGGGGCTACGACCTTCACTGATGGTTGTAGGTAAATTTACACACACACACACACACACACACACACACACACACACAGAGAGTCACCCACGCATAAGGCCAGATAGCGCAAAGTACTACTACTACATGCGGTATACATCTATCTAGGACTATAAATAACGCAGCGGGACGGGGCGAGTGTAGGAGACAAGAGAAGAGGACAAGAACAAACGATCCGGAGTCAGAAGAGTGCAGCGTTTTTTTATGAAAGCAGTAGGCGAGCTATAGGTGAGCTATTTTCATACATGAGCTGCTGTACATTGAAAATAACATGGAAAAAAAAAAAAAAAAAGATAATGTGAGAGAAAAAGAGGAAGAATAGACTGGACTCGCTGAACTCAAAATGCATCTCTCTGCGCGGCGTCTGATGAGAAATGAGCCATTGTACGGGAATGAAAAGGAAGACGTGGTGTACTGTAAACACACGGAGAAATCCTGATTGGAAAAGTTACGCTGAAGGATTCTCTTACGATGGAATTAAAGGAAAAGGATTGGAGAGAAATGATGGGATTGTCTCAAGGTCAGGCTGTGTGTGGCTTTCAAGAAGGCCAAAAATGTACCTAAACCCTACATGAATTTAAACTATTTCTTTAAAAACTTCCATACAAGCGCTAAACATCAAAACAAAATATTTTACCAGTAGTTATATCATTACAAATATAATTATTACACAAGTGGAATGTTTGATTTTAGGGCTGCAACTAACAATTATTTTGATAATCGATTAATCTGTCATTGATTATTTTTATTTTAATTATTAATAGTCAGACACTGAAGCACAAGTAAACTTAAAAATGGCCAAATGTTACCAAAAAGAAGCTACAGGTATCTGAGGACACCTTTTCACTCATAAAAAACAAAAACAAAAATGATGCTTTGTTTTATTGTTTTTGTGGTTTTACTGCTGTCTTGCGATTAATCAGTTACTAAATTAGTTAATGATTATTCCAATAATGGATTATAATCAAATAATCTGATTAGTTGTTGCAGCCCTATTTGATTTAAAGGATTTTTAGCATTAGCATGTTTGGTAGCATTCTGTTCAAATAAGAAATATTTTGTATTTTATTATATTTGTATATATTTGTATTTTGTATTTTTCAAAACAGAAATTTATATTAAAAAAAAAACACATACTATAGAAGTGACTTTATCCCACTTACTTTCCAAGTTTAAATAACAATAAATAAAAAATGTATTTATACATTATTCATTATTTTATCATTTTTAAAGCAACATCATACTAATACACACACATATATATATATATATACACACATATATATAAAGTGAGTGACAGTATTTCGGGTTTATTGGAAGTGTTTTTGTAGAATTTGCTCGAGTGATTGTTTTCTTGTGGACAGAGTATAAATCATTTACTGGTAACATGTTTTTAATTTACATAAACCTGTTCAAATCTGCTGTAACAGCGACCTGTCCCGGGACGGCAGGAGGGAATAAGTGGCTCTGCTAAAACCTGGCACAAAACATATTTCAATAAATAAATTAAATAAAGGTAAAAAAAAAACAAAAAAAACATTTCTTTTTTGAGGTCCATGTACTGTTGTGGATGTCCCTGCCAAAGAAATACATTTTAAATAAATATATTTGTAAACAGTATGTATTTAGAGAGCATAATGTTGTTTGGTAATAGTTTGGTGTGAGGTTTGTTTTCAAAATGTTTAAGTTTAAAAGAATTTGCTAATTTCTATTTGAACTTATGTTTGAAAATACGTATGATGGCACAGATTTATGGTTTTGTGTGTTTGTCCAAACATATTGATCATTAAAACACGGAGGTCTACACAAATATTCAATATGTTATGGACCACTATACTTTAAATTCACTTTACACACACTTTGCTCTGTTAAAGGAAAATACCATAAATCTGCGTTTAACCAGTCTGATGCTTGTAATGTGCAAAACTAAAAGAATATTTCTCACAATTTTGCACTGTTAAACTTTCATTTAGGTGGAAATGTAGTGTCCCATCATTAAAATCTCTATCCTACTCAATTTATTTACAGTGTATAAGGACCACAACAACGTCAGGAGTCTGGCAAACCTTGCAGTCAGATAAAATCATATACTTTTTTCTGCAATTAGCACTAATAATAATAAAATATTTGCAGCTATAGACTTTTAAAAGGCAACAAACAAACACCCAACTACTTACTTTCTATGTTAAAGCTGAAGTTATAATAATAATAATAATAATAATGCACAGCCTACCCTTAAATTTCCAAAAATCCCACACGGACCTCCAAGTATATGACTTCCTTCTATTCTAAAAACATGTTTTTCTCCATATATTTCAATTAAAACAGTACAAAAGACACTGACTGTTGGTTAAAAATGGTTTTAAAGTAATATTTTTGAACAAGTATATGACTTCTTATACATATAAATAGAAAAGCACTCCACTGTTTACTGTTTTTTTACTACTTTGCTGAATATTTTAAGTCACTTAAACGTGTTTCTAACTTGAGCAAGAAAGCTGCCATAATCCAACAAAAAACTGCAAAATCCTTGTTGTTTTAATCATGATGCCATTCCTGTGCCAAATGTGTTTTTCTTTTATAACTTTTTGTTTACAGTACAAGAATATTTAGTCACTTCACCATTTTTGTACTGAAAATTGTCATTTTTATGCCAGATGCACGTCCCTGATTTGTTTTGTACATGTTACTTGGAATTAGGATTTTATCGTCACTGTTCAAGGCCTTAAAACATCAATAATAGTAGTTAATTATGAATAAACAGTTCATTTATCCAGCTCTAAACTTAAAACAGCAGCTCCAGACAATAACAATAACTCTTTCTTTACAATGAAGCAACAGACTTTTACTATTTCCTCCTCGGCGCACAGAACAGAGGCTTTGAAAACACAACGCCGTTATTAATATTCATCTTTTGTTTTCTTATAGACGGTGTTTGTGCCTGCAGTCGGTGTGAGTTCGAGGCAAGGCCACGCCGTTCGATCGCCAGCGCCGCACTGAGAGGTTTCTCTATCGGATTTAGCTTTGAGGAAATGCAAAGAATCGGGGGGGAAAAAATGGAAATTAGCAGAGACGTGTGCAGAGAAAGAAGGAATAAATGGATAACGACGCACAATATAAAGTGATTGCACGTTGTTCGTACAGAGAAGGATTATTATTATTGCAAAAGCTTGGTGTATGAGCGATAACATGGGCTTATTATGGAAAATATACCTGAGTGAAGAAAGGAGTTAAGGCTTTTTATTGGTGTTGTTACAGTGATAACATAAAAAAAATGTGTAAAAGGGGTAGAAATTAATAAAAACAGTTCCAGAGCAGGGCTGCACGATATGGAGAAAACATGCGATATTCGATAACTATGTTGAAAATTGCGATAACGATATTATTGCGATATTTGAATACTTTTTGAACATAGTAAGTTCCTGTATTTACAAATCAAAACAGCAACAAAATCAAAACTTAACACAGACTAAACCAGGAATAAAACAAGGCTAAGCTGTGACTAAATTCATTAAATTACCACTAAAACTGGACTTTTTAAACATTTTTATTTAGTCACAACACATGTTCTTTTAAGGTGGAAAATGATTCTTCAGTGTAAATCTCTGTCAGACAGCGTTATTGCGATATATTTAGATTTTTGCGATACGGATATTGCGATAACGATAATTTTGCGATATATTGTGCAGCCCTATTCCAGAGGTTAAAACGCAGAGGAAGATTTTGGACTAAATGCCAGAGATATGACCAAAAGATTCAGAGAAAGGGGTTATACACATCACAAGCATATCAAAAAGCCAAATGTTTAAAAAGAGAACGAAGTACGATTCTAATCAAGTCCATTTTGTCACACAATGCAGTGATAAAGCCAACGCAATTAAGCAAATCATAAAGAGAAATTGGAATATATTAAAATGTGACAGCGTACTTAGAGAAGCTCTGCCAGAAACACCAACAATTTGTTTTAGAAGAGCTCCTACTCTAAGTGATAAGCTGGTAAAAAGTCATTTATTCCTTTGCAAATTGAAAGTTTAGGCTCGCTGAACATAAACATGCTATTAGAACAAGTAATCTCCAATATAGTATGCTTTATTGTGATTCCATAGTTGTGTCAGGTTTTTGTGATTATTTTTTGTTGAATTTTCTCTGTTTATATTGAAATGAATGATCTTTTCTTACTGGTGGTTTCTACAATAATGTGGTGTGATTCTCTTGTTTGGATTGGTCATGTGAACAGGTCACATGATCTCTAGGTATAAAAGAGTTCTGGCGGCCATTTTGTTTCTTTTAATGATGCACATGCCCTGATGAAGGCTCTGAGAGGCTAAAACTAAATACTGCCCATGAAATGAAGGCTTTTTAAATATTTCTGAAACCCCCTGAAGCGCACCTGGGTAAAACTTGTGTAATCTTCAGACTCAAGTAGCATTCCAGTAAGTAATTTTTAAGCTTGCTTCTTTTTGCTTCCTTTTGAACATTAAATACTCTTTCCTTTAAAAAATATGAAATTATTTTAAATCTGTTAGCTGTTTACCTTAAACCAGCCATTCCCAAAGTCAAGAGCATTGCAGCCCACATAAAAAGTCCAAATAATCCTGCACAGACCCCCAACAATGAAACTTTAAAAATCATTACATTCAAAAATCTGTCATGTTTTTCTCCAAATACTGTTTTTCTATAAGAACATTACAAAAACACAGACTGCTGGCTAAAATGTAAAGATGTTTTAAATAATTATAATTGTAATTATTTTAAATTCAATTAATTTTTGTGTACTTAATGTTGCCTGCAGTAACTTCAAGGCCCACCAGAGGGCCCCGGACCCCACTTTGAGAACCACTGCCTTAAACATATGTCTCTAATTTTATTTTTTTTAATGTATATTGTATTTATATGTTCAATAAATTAATTCCTTCATTTTGTTTCTTATGTGAGGCTTTGAAAAGGTTAAGATGAGGTTAAGATTAAGTTGAAAAAAAGTCAAATATGTGAATCTGTTATTAAAAAAAAAAAAAAAAACAGACACAAAAATAAAAACATAAATTAAAGGGGCTGTATTTTGCTTTTATTTGTCTTTAAACAAATCTTGGTCACCTCTAAAATAGCACTGCATGTTTTACAACCTTTAAAAACAACATGTGATTAAAAGAAAAAGGCTTTTACAATAATTGCTCTACTACTGCTGTAAAGAAACAGGTGAAGAGACCAGCAGAGGGCAGCAGACAACAAAAAACAGAGAAAAAAAGCTCTGTACTTCCTCTTTGTATGATGCCATTTTGCTACAAAATGAAAAAAAAGTCTATGAGGAATCAGTGAAAACAGAGCTGTACACCGTTTTTTTTATAAACGAATGAGAGCAGACTGGATGTGCAGTGGATTTGTGGAACCATGTGTTTTGAAGCCTCAGAAACTCCGCGCCAGAGAATACAGGATTACTTAAACAGGCGTGAATGAAACAAAACAACTCCGGGTGTGTTTTTTAACATGAGAGAAAGCTCCAGAAAAGTCCATTTTGCAGAATACAGCTCCTTTAACAAAAAAAGCAACTGCTATTATTCATTTTTTTCCTAAATAGTATTGGTAATTAAGTTTTTAAAGTGATTTAAACAGATTTTTTAGCTTTAAAAATAAACATTGTCATTGAATAATAGCAACAAATAAGCTGTCAGAACATAAAACAAAATGTAGTATAAAGCTATGGGCCTTTTGTAAATCAGATAATTGCTTCTTTCTGTTATTTTATGTTTTCTCTTCTGTTGTTATTTACAGTGCATTATGTGCTGTACCTGTAATTTTCTGCTAAAAACCTAAATTAATATAAAAAGAAAAGAAAGCTAAATGGATAAACATGGATAAATACTGCAGTTTTTAACAAAGCGGAGATAAAAGTGGGATGGCATGGTTAAATAAATTCAAGGCTAGACATTAAAGTTAAGTTTAAGGTTAAGCATGGGGCGGTTGTGGGTTTGATTCCTTGATTCTTTGAGTCTTCCTTGTGTTACTGTGGCTTTTCTTCTCTCTGGTTTCCCCCCACCGTCCACAAACATGAATGAATGAATGAATGTTTTAGGTGAACTGGTGACTCTAAAGCTGCCCCGAGTGAATGGTCCCACAGTTCAGTGTTTCCCAACCTGGGGTGCAGGGACCTCCAGGGGTACGCCAGCACTTTGCAGGCGGGGAATAATTTCATAAATTATTTCCCAAGATGAAAATCATTTTTTAATACTGAACTATTGAAACTTAAGAAAGACAAGCACAAGTGGGTGACTCAAAGTTCAGGGGTAAATGCTTGTAAAGGAGGTAAAACTGCTAAAGAATATTATTAGAATATTATATTTTGTTACTTTTTTGGGGTTTTATATCTTGTTTCAAAAAGGGAGTTCTTAAAATTATAAAAAATGTTGCTTTGCAGTGTAGTAAATTTGTTTTTACTTTTTAACATTTTGAACACTAAAATAAAAATAAATGTAATAGGAGTTTATGTTATATTACTAGTTATATTTTATTTTAAATTTAAATTTGAGTTTTGGAGCATTAGCATTTACAATAAATTATGTTTTTATTACAATTTTTAATAATTACCAATGCGTATTAGTGAGGGGTTACTCATGATACGACACAAAAACCCCGGGAAGTGTTGCATTTTTATGATTTTGGCAGAATAAAAGCGAGAAAAGTTGCTTGCGTAGTTCTTTAGGCTGCATCTTTAACAACATTAGACTTACCACTTCTTATAATAACCCATCAATATTTTGAATAATATTGCGTCTGTGCCCTGAGCGCCTTCCTGTTCCTCTCCTGTCGACAGGCTTTTCCAGGTCAAAGTTCAAAGTGGGTTGGTGTCTCGGTTGGTTCCCTGCCCCTCCCTCCTTCTCTTTTCACTTCAGATCCTCTCGCCGAAATCTCCCACAATGCACCAGCGAGGAAACGACACAACCGCTTTTGTTCTGCAGAAATACAGGAAAAACCGACCGAACTCCTCCGTACGTCCAAGGACAGATAAACACTACTTACAGACCTCTTAAAAAAACTCCACATTTTTCGGAGTTTCCGGAATATCTCAATGGAAAATATAATAAGTATCTTTTTTAACGGATAATGTTAAGGATTTAGGATGCACAGAAGACTAAACTGACAACAGAATATGTATTTTAAGACAAGCACAGCTAACTCTCGTTTCTATGACATGATTACTGCTATATTTAAAGATAACCTACATATATGGATGACATAATTAACACAAGACGCGGCACAACACAGGAGAAGACTAAAAGAGACAGAGAACATAAGAAAATGATACCTAACAGGAGTAAATTAACACTAAAAGGGCCCAAAAGAAAACAAAATGCAAAGGAAATTGGAGCTTAATAAGTCTAAAACAAGTAGATTGCTAATTTTTAACAACAAAACTGAAATCTTAAAGGGGCTATGTTCTGCAAAATTGACTTTTCTTGAGCTTTCTACCATGTTGTAATGTTCTTTTGTCAAAAAATAAACCTGGAGTTGTGTTTTTGTTTCATTCACGCCTCAAAAAGTGCAAAAAGTGGGACAAGTTGTGTGATTTGGTGGGACAGACTTGAGAAATAAAAGCTTTGATCAGGGTTTCTGCAGGGTCTTAAAAAGTCTTAAATATCTCACGTACATTTGATGCAACTCCTAAAATGTCCAAAGGCGTATTAGCGTCGCAAAGATGAGATTTTGTGTCTCTCTCTGTCACAAATGCTCTCAGCTTTTTGTACACTGCATGCTTACGAAATAGGTTTTATTTTTTATCTTGTCCCTTTGGATCATTTTGAGTCTATTTTGAAAGACCTGGAGATGCATTCACTAACCTGCCACTGCTTTTAAATGTGTCTTTTTATCTCATTGTTTTTAACTCTTATTTCTCTTTTATTGTATTTTGTATGCAGTGTGGGTTGTGTTGTTGACGCCTCTTGGCCAGGACTTTCTAGAACAATGGTTTTAAAAAAAAGTCTTAAATTAAGCTTTAATGATGTTTGTTTGATGATATACAAATCTAAACCTCATTTACATAAAGATACCTTGCTGCAGTTTATGAAACATTTAATGTGCCGTTTTCATCCATGGAATAAAAAAGTGGAACTGATCTAATCTAAAATCCAAAATTAAATCCCCCTCATTTTCTCATCACTGTCCAACAGCAGGCCGTCCTGAAACACAGGGGCAACACCAACCACCAGCGAGTTACAAACAAATATTTACTCTACATTTTACACAAGGAACACTGATATTGTCTTGTTGTAAGTGGGAGAGAGGACTAAATGGCTGTGCAGTACAACCAAAAGTGGGACAGGTGGTCACTCTTCTCATGCCTCTATTCTCTGGCGCTGAGTTTCTGAGGCCTCAGAACAAAGCCCCGCCCACTCCAGGAAGTGCTGACCAATCAACAAAGCCCTCTACATCCAGTCTGCTCTCATTCATTTATCTAAAAAACACAGTGTACAGCTCGGTTTCCACTGATTCCTCAAAGACATTTTTCATTTTGTAATAAAACGGCATCATACAAAAAGTTTAAGGAAGTAAAATGCTCTTTTTCTTTGATTATGTAAAATTGTTTACCCGTTTCTCTATGGCAGTGTTTCCCAACCAGGGGTACGGGGACTCCTAAGGGTATGTGAGCACTTTGCAGGAGGTGGAATTATTTCATAATTCTTTTATAAGATAAGAAAATATTTGCAATGTTTTCATACTGAAACTCACTGAAAGACAAGCTCAGGTGTGGGTAAAACTGCTAAAGATTATTTTAATATTATATTTGGGTGTTTAATAGCTTGTTTCAAACAGGAGTTATTGAAAAAGTAAATTTATTTTAGTTTACGTTAATAACGTTGATTATTTATTTTTATTTTTCAAATTTACGCCTAACATAAAATATATAGTAAAACAAGTAAATATAATAGCAGTTTATATTTTAATATTTTTATTTAATATTTACATTTTAAAGGCAAGGCAGATTATTATTTTTTGTATTTATTTTCCTTGAATTTGAGTTTAAATGACAAAAAATGCAATTAGTATTTACAATAAAGTGAGTGGTTTTGTACTGTAACAGATCTTTAAGCTTTTAATTATTATTATTATTATTTTTTAAATAATTGACCCATATGAGTGAGGGTCAAGGTCTGACAAAAAGCCCAAGGGGTACACGAGACAAAAAAGGTTGGGAACCACTGCTCTATGGCACCACTAGAGCACTTATTAAAAAAGTTTTCTTTCAGTCAGAAAATGTTTTTAAAGGTTGTAAAATGTAAAACGCTGTTCTAGAAGTGACCAAAATCATGTAAAAATATGAATTAAAGCATAATATAGCCCCTTTAATAAAAATAACAGCATAGTAGTACTTAAAACAACCAGATCAAACTAAACACTGAATTGGTTTAATCAAATTGTTTATTCCAAAAAACAGTTTTCCATAATCTTTTCCATGTTTTGGGGATGAGATGTAGCCCCAAAACATGTCCCAGGCTTTTCCAGGACACATGGAAACCTTGATTACGCCACAGCAGCTTTTGATAAAAACATGTTTGTTGCTAATCACAAGTCGTAACCAGATCTCTGTCCTCTCGAGTGACCTGGCCGCTGTCTTGACTCGCTTCGTTTTACGCTCAGAGGTCAACAAAGGTCATGGCTACGAGAAGAGAGAGAAAAAAAAAAAAAAAAAAAAAAAAAAACATCACTGAGCAAAAGAGACAGAGAGAACAAAATGGAGGAGGGGCCTGGAGAGGAGGATGGTGATGATGAGGAGGAAGATTTTCATGTTTTCCACAAAAAAAGGACTAAATAAACCAGGACTACACATGGACTAAATGTCTAAACCAGGCTAAACAAAGATAAAAAGAAAAAAAAACTAAACCTAGTCTAACCTAGTATTAAATAAGGACTAAACAAGAACAAAACCAGACCTAAACCAGGACTAAACCATAAATATACCAGGACTGGACCAGAGCTAATCCTAAAACTAAATTAGGACAAGACCAGGACTAAACCAAAACAAAACAGGACTAAATAGAACCTGGTCTAAACCAGGACTAAACCAGGACTATACCAGGACTGAGCCAGAACTAACCCTAAGACTAATTCAGGACAAGAAAAGGTCTAAAATAGAACAAAACAGGACAAAACCAGACCTAAACCAGGACTAAACCATGAATATACCAGGACTGGGCCAGGGCTAATCCTAAAACTAAATTAGGACAAGACCAGGACTAAACCAGAACAAAACAGGACTCAACTGAACCAGGTCTAAACCAGGACTAAACCAGGACTAAACCAGGACTAAACCAGGACTAAACCAGGACTAAACCAGGACTAAACCAGGACTAAACCAGGACTATACCAGGACTATACCAGGACTATACCAGGACTGGGCCAGAGCTAATCCTAAAACTAAATTAGGACAAGACCAGGACTAAAACAGGACTGAATAGAACCAGGTCTAAACCAGGTCTAAACCAGGTCTAAACCAGGTCTAAACCATGAATATACAAGGACTGAGCCAGTACTAAACCTAAGACTAAGATATTTAGATTCTTGCGATACGGATATTGCGTTTGCTGATATTGCGATAACGATAATTTTGCGAAATATTGTGCAGCCCTAGTTATTTGTTTTAGTAATGCTTATTAAAACACAAACAAATGTTAACAGTTAAAGATGATTTTTTTGAGAAAACCAGAAAGGCAATCTCAATCAAACTCTCTGTGCAGGTAGAGCTTGGACAGAGCTACAAAATGCTTCATAAATGTTTGCTCTGTGAGGTTCTGTGCCAGAGAAACAAATAAAATCATTTTATTGTGAGCTTTTCAGGCTGAGATAAAGCAATTGTGGATGTTTCCTACGAAGTGCAGTGTAAGAGTCCAAACTCCTACAAGATGGCTGGGGAAGCTGGGGTCCTTCAGTCAGAGTGTTTGCCTGGACATGTGCCTGACCAAAAATTGGCATAAAGGGGCAAAAATTGGCCAAATGTCTAAAAAAATAAATAAAATAAAATAAAAAAATGCAAAAATCATCCCGCTATACCAGACGACTGATATAACATAGGCCAGTGATTTAAATTAAAATACTAAATAAGGATAAAATGGGCACTAAACCAGGACTAATTCGGATTTAAACCAGGACCTAACTGGGACAAAAGCAGGTCTAAACTAGGCCCAAGCCAAGCCTCAACAAACTAAATCAAATCCAAGACTAAACAGGTCTAAAGAGAAGGACTAAGACCACAGTTTGAAACCCACAGACACAGAACCACAGACTCTGGGGATGAGGCCCGGGAACAAAACTCACATTTGATCGGGAGCCTCTCAGGGAATTGATTGTGGGAATCAGGGAGACCAGGGGAGATGGTGCTATACCAATGTCGTCCCGGGACACAGCAGATTTGATTTGACTAGAAAGCACTGGTGCACAGTTTGTTCATTTCATCTGTAATCAGCAATTTTTCAGCTAAATCCCTCGCATTTAACACATTCATGAGTTGCCGAGTCTGTGTGAAATACTTTTACTTTTTTACTTGCAAGTACTAGGGGTGTAACGATACAGTAACTATATCCATGTATCCGTTTTTTTCCCATGATACAACTACATCGATACACATGACCTTGTATCAAATCGTATTATTTTCTAGGAAGTGAATATCGATACACATGAAGTATTGATCGATAATATCGGAAATATCAAAATTAAACATTTGTATGTTAAAATAAAACCAGATACAGCTTATTGGATGTAATTTTTGTGTTTTTAAAGAAATAAAATGTTGTGTTCAACTTTTCTTCGCTCTCTGTCTGCTGGACATAATCAACCCCAGCCGCGGTGCTACATTTGAGAGTAAACTTTTATGATTTTTGGCAAAAAGTTGCTGTATCGATTATCGATATGAAGGTGTTGAATCGTATCAAATCGCATCGTTCGTTAGCCAATATCGTTCTTGAATCGTATCAAAATACTTCTAATGGATACATATCGTACTGTTGCAAAAATGTATCATTACACCCCTAGCAAGTACATTTAAAAGTAAGCACTTTTATACTTTTACTTAAGTAGAAATTTCAAGGTGACACGTTTACATTTTTGCTCCTTTATTTGTACTTTTAGTTAAGAAATTGAGTACTTTTTCCACCACTGAGGACAAGCTAGTAGCAGATATCCACATAATATTACATTAACTACTTAACTAATACATTTTATTTATTTATTTGTATTTTTGAATTGCTATTCAGTATGCATAAGCAGCTGGGAGGCAATATCGTGTCTTTTGTGACTGAATTTTCATATTGAGCTACACAATAGCATTGCTGCATTGTTATTCACAACAGATACTCTGCTGAAATGTGGCATAAGGTCTGGTTAACAATGTTTAGATGCATTTTAGACCACAGCTGGGTGAACACCTGTCATATGCAAATCGACAACGGCAGTAACGCCACAGCACAAGCACATACACTTTAGAAAAGCTGCACGACATCAGGGGGTTTAAAATATATGTTAAAGATGAACTAATTCAGCCAATAGAAGCATAATATCTGAAAAAAATGATACACTGAGACCTCATCTGGGCTTCAGTATAAAGTGTTTTTGACAGAAGGGGAACTTGAGCAGATAGAGTTATAACTTTACATTGGATTAACTTTCTGCCTTTTAAGTGTATGCCAATGGATTGTCCAAAAACACCGACGTGCAAAAGCATGAGTGTCTTGCAAGCACAAATATTCAATACGTTATGAGGCTCTACTTTAAATTCACTTTATATACACTTGGAGATGTTCAGTGCTGAATAAGTGATGCCGTTCCCGCTTTAGTTTGGCATCTGCATTCAAAAGAGGAGCAGCGGACACAGCTTTCATTATTAATCATCAATGTACGGACAAAAGCAAGAAGTAGGAGACTGTCAAGTCAAAAAGCTACATAAGGCTGAGATTTAAACATTCCTTATGCATCGACTTTCTCGTTAGATTTGCTTAAAAAATGCAAAAATGTAAATCCAGTGTAGGGCAGGTCAACAATGAAGTGGATATAATAAACAAAAATGTGTATCCTTCATTAAGCTTGCCATATGAGGCCCATAAAGAACCAACAAGTTCAAAGCTGTTTAATTCATTAACGGCATTGCAAATCACCAGTTTATGTCAGTAAATTTGGCTTATTATGTGGACAAAAAGGGAAAGATAGTAATAATTAGAATATTTAAAGAACTTTTGCTCTACTAAAAGTTAAAATGTCTCAAGTTAAATGGTCACATATTCCAACAAAACCTGTGGCCCGTGGACTATTTGCCACAGCAAGAACTTATAACTTCTTTGATAAAAGCTCAGGTAACAACGCTTTATATTTGTGTGACCTAGACCTGGCATTAAAGAAGAAAAAAAATAAGGAAAAAGGAAAATTGTGGTTGGGGCGGCAAAAAATTTCAGCCGTACTATGTTCTAGTCCAAAGCATGGAAAAACGTTAGGTTGATAAATGTGGATAGATCCCTGAAGCTAAAAGAGCAGCCACTTATTTTTTTATATTATATTATACTTTTATATTCTTTGTATTGCACCGTACTACTACTGCAGCTGAGTGCCTTTGTATTTTATTACTGATGCTGCTGGTACCTGAATGTCCTGTTCTTGATCGTTCAGCGTTCCTGCAGGTACCAACAAGTCTAACTTAATGCTTTTTAATGTCACTTCTAATGCCACAAACATACAATTATGGCAGCTTAAACTGTAATTTATTTGCAAGTACAGTAAAATACATTTCATAAAGCACTAGGGCTGCAGTCGACCAAAGAAATTGTTATCGACCAAAGGATCTGTGGTGGGAACTTAACCAGAGTCTTAACAACATAATTTACAGCCATGTTTTCTAAATGTTTTATCTAAAATCATCTAAGCTAAATTTTAGTCGAGCCAGACCTCACCGACCGATCAACTAAGCGACCCGAGTCAGGTTTATAAAGCACCAATAAAGTTGAAAGTTAAACATCTGATGTTTGGGTAATTTAGTCCCACTGGAAACAAACTCATTTCGCCATATATCATGCTAGTGTAGGCTACAGAAACACGGTACGGTACATTGTTATTTATATCTACATATTTATATTCGCAAATAAAACTAATAATGTCAGCAATTTTACTTCAAATCTATTTTAAATTTTAATGCCTGTTGGAATCAAATTTAATACTTTTTAACAACATTTTTCCCAATCAATTTAATGACAGATGTTTTTTAATGTCTACCTACACATAGCTGCATGCTGATAGATAGATAGACAAGAATCAAGAGACTAGAAATAAAAGGGAAAATGTTATGTTAATTAAACACATCTTGTTGTTAATTAAACACATAATGCAAAATGTTGTACCGAAAAAAAAGTTATTAAAAAAGCATGTTAGCAACAGCTATTTCCAGTTTAGTATCATATGGCTCTCGCTTTGTGGATCAAAAATGTCTTTTATAGTTATTGTAGATTGTGTGTTAAAGTGGAGCAGAGAACTGAGTTTAATGCACAAAAAGCTGGTGATAAACCTGAAGTAGTCTCACCAGCCTCTCGCAGACGCACATCGGCCTCACACAGACACACACCAGCCTCACACAGACACACATCGGCCTCACACAGACACACATCGGCCTCACACAGACACACATCGGCCTCACACAGACACACATCGGCCTCACACAGACACACATCGGCCTCACACAGACACACATCGGCCTCACACAGACACACATCGGCCTCACACAGACACACACCAGTCTCACACAGACACACACCGGCCTCACAGACACACACCGGTCTCACACAGACACACACCAGTCTCACACAGACACACACCAGTCTCACACAGACACACACCGGCCTCACACAGACACACATCGGCCTCACACAGACACACATCGGCCTCACACAGACACACATCGGCCTCACACAGACACACATCGGCCTCACACAGACACACATCGGCCTCACACAGACACACACCGGCCTCACACAGACACACACCAGTCTCACACAGACACACACCGGCCTCACAGACACACACCGGTCTCACACAGACACACACCAGTCTCACACAGACACACACCAGTCTCACACAGACACACACCAGTCTCACACAGACACACACCGGCCTCACACAGACACACATCGGCCTCACACAGACACACATCGGCCTCACACAGACACACATCGGCCTCACACAGACACACATCGGCCTCACACAGACACACATCGGCCTCACACAGACACACATCGGCCTCACACAGACACACATCGGCCTCACACAGACACACACCGGTCCTCACACAGACACACACCGGCCTCACAGACACACACCGGTCTCACACAGACACACATCGGCCTCACACAGACACACATCGGCCTCACACAGACACACATCGGCCTCACACAGACACACATCGGCCTCACACAGACACACACCAGTCTCACACAGACACACACCGGCCTCACACAGACACACACCGGCCTCACACAGACACACACCGGCCTCACACAGACACACACCGGCCTCACACAGACACACACCGGCCTCACACAGACACACACCAGTCTCACACAGACACACATCGGCCTCACACAGACACACATCGGCCTCACACAGACACACACCAGCCTCACACAGACACACACCAACCTCAAACAGACACACAACAGGATTTACTCTCATCTGTTACTAAATATTGACTTCATGTTTTTAAAGTTAGCTTCAGTTTCCTGGACCCAGACTACTGGAAGCCTGTTTTAGGGTTACCCACACCAAACCGCAGCGGTGTGAGAAAGTCACTCATGCAAGTCACAAGCAAGCATCAAGTCAATCTTTAGGAGAACCGAGCAAGTCTAGTCAAGTCCCTGCCTTATGTCTGTATACTGATTATATACTGATTAGACAGTAGATGAATGATGTGGGCGAGGTAGGCTAAAGGTAAAGTGTAACACAGCATTAAATATAGCCTGCCTTCAACACTTTTCAAGTTACAGAACCTGTTTAGCTCCTATGCTCATTTGCACAAGTAAGCACAAATGCAAAGCTGTTTTAATACATTTATGTTACGTTAAAATTCATCCTGAATTTTCTGTAAAAACAAGTCATTTAAAGTCATTTTGCTCAAGCCCGAGTCAAAATCAAGTCAAGTCTTTTTGGAATATTTGTCAAGCAAGTCTCAAGAAGAAATGCCCTTTAAGACAGCATTACGTAGCCATTTTGTTTCTTTATATTTACACACCATTCAGCTACCAGCACTTTACATTGTCAGAAATATGAATCATTATTCCTTGCCGCGTTGCCTCGTCCTAATTCAAACCGATCTGAGTACGTCTTGATTGTGCTTACAAGCTCTTTATATGTAATAAATATCTTCCTATAGCGTTTCTGCACACACGAGGCTGGTGGCGTGACTGTGTGTGTGTGTGTACGTTGTGTGTGTACATTGTGTGTGTGCGTGCGTAGGAAGCAGCCTCGGATCGATACAGACTCCAACATCCTGGATAGAAATAGCCTCCTTTTCATCAGCGGACCAGCCGTCACTGCAGTCCAAGCAGTCGATACAGGAAGCTGTAACGTGAGGGCCGACAGGGAAGTGGACCTCTCTCTCCAAGCGCCTGCACCGAGAATTATGGGATACTCTCGATCTGAGGTGGCCCATGCTGTTCGCTGACAGATATGGACTAAACCACTGCAGTGCATTAAGCCATGAACGGCGAGTAAGAGTTTTTCTTTGCGCGCATTTGCTGCAAACTGTTTAAAGCCAGACCTTAGGATTTCAAAGGTTTTATTAATGATCGCAAAATGTGATGTTTAACGAGCCAGAGACAGCGGTTGGTTCGGTCGAATGCTAAACTCTGCACCAAGAGTTTAACATAAGCTCGACAGGAAAGGAAAAATATATTAAGCAATCATTACAGGAAGCTGTGTTCTCCCCAGGGTTCAGCCCAGTAACTGCATGGATATTTATGGGACACTTTAAATCTGAGGTGGTCAGCGCTGAGCTTGTTATAGAAGTGTGTCAGAGGGAGACTGCTAAATACATTTTTTCTACCAACTAGGGATGCACCGATACCACTTTTATTTTTTACCTTTACCTCTAGTACCTTTACCTACTTCAGAGTTTATACAGTTACACTACTATATCTCATTCATCCCATACGTGCCGTCTTTTTGCCGTCTACCCCAGCTTTGCTTTGCTAAGTTATTTTTACAACAGAGAGTCTTGAACACAACCACAGCTTATTCTTTCTCAATATAGACATGTTATACCTCATTTGAAAGCTTACATCCTCCTCTATTCAGTTGCTAAAATAATTTTAAAGAAAGATTGAGCGAAGATTCGCCAGGACCCACAGCAGCTAACACAATTAGCAACTGTACTCCTTATGTTTTATCAGACAACAACTGCTTCAGACTCTGCGCTGGTATCATTTTCAGGACAATTGGGACAACAGAAGGGCAACTGCTTAAGTTTTAGGACTCGCCTATGATTTGGGATAAGTCTGGTTGAGCAGAATGTAGAGTCAGCTTTGCTTTTATCTCTATACAGATCACTTTAAAATCCTTCTACACATCTCTCTGTGCTCAGCTGAGAGGGGAATGTTATGTGACAGTGCTGTAAAGTGGTATCGGTTGTTGGTATCGGTTGTTGGTATCGGTTGTTGGTATCGGTTGTTGGTATCGGGCCACTTTTATGAGTACGAGTACTTGGACATGGTATCGATGCATCCCTACTTTACTTTACTTTTATAATGTCAAAAACATACCAAGTAGTATTCTGTTACATTCACGCATGTTCAAGTAATCCTGTATGCTGAGGCGCTGCCCTTCTCAAGAGCTGAAAACGCTCGGTCTCGCAGCTCGGCGTAGACACGAAACCAGGAAGTGTTCCTGAGCGTTTCTAAAGCCAATACACTGTCACCGAACTCATTCTGATAATTCAGAGCTTGCTATCAGCCTGCTACTACAAAGCATCTATTAGCGCCATAGTGAGCTTAATAGCCATTTTATGCTCTTTCCATTCCCCATCGTTGCCAGAAGGGGGCAACAGACACCTAATCTAAGCATTCTCTGCAAATAGCTCCCCAACAAACACTTTCTGCATACATGCACGTTGTTTTAGGTTATAAAACGTAAAATACTAATGTAAAGGTGAAAAGGTGAATAAAATTATTTCAACAAGCCTGAAAAAAGCATATGTCCCCTTTAAGTATCTGATTATGCTTACTAGGAATATAAATCTTAAAATATTCCCTGACAGCTGAAATCAAACTTTTCAAAACACAAAGGTATTTTTGATTAAATATTTGAATTTATGCAGCAGCCATGTCGTTTTATTCCCTAAAAGTTGCTAAGAAAAGCACGGATTGTTGCTGTGTGGGCCTCAGAAACAAGACAAATTTAGCAAAAATGCACACTTTCTCAAGTCAGAGAAAAAAGTTGGGAACTCAGGTCAAAATGGTCCACAGTGGCTTGGGACTGACCCTCCATCTGCCCATCTACACAATTTCGTGGTACGCCTTGTATGTATAATGACAAATACATTTTTCTTTCTTAACTACCTGCTAACAAGCCTCAATGCTGCCACACTTTAGCAGAAGAATAAACAGTAGTAATGACTCAATCACGCCACAATGAGAAAGTAAATTAAGGAAATGCCCACCTCCACAAAGATCTTGGGCTCGCACATTGATGACTCTGACTTGAGCACCTTGGACTCACCATATGCACAATATAATATCTTTTCAAAGGTGGTTTTAAGTTGTTTGTTAGTGCATAAATATAGTAAGTTTAAAGTTAAAAAAACTTATCCATAAGACCTGTTCATACAAAACTATTTTTACACTGTTTCTATGGATTTTTGTACCACAGATAAAGTTGTAACTGCATCTCGCTCATTTATTTTAATAAGGGCTCCATTCTGACACAATTAAGAAAACTCTTCTCAGGCACTGCTTAAATGGTCCGGACTCAAACATTAAAGACTCGAGAGAGACTTGGAGCTGTCAAAAAAAAATTGCTTTTTCATCTAATTTATAACTAGAAGCAGTCGGAGAGCGCAGACTTGGTCACTCACCTGAGAAAAACCTCTAAAGGCCTGGATCTAGCTCAGTAAGTATCAAATCTGTGAACATACTGCTGACAGAGAAAAACCTCACCTTTTATTTGGCGTTATTTGCAAGTGTGTAGCTACAGTGAAGCCCGAAATTATTCATACTCCTGGCAAATTCTGACAAAGTTACTTCTACCACAATGAAACCTCTTGTACATCGTCTTATTATCTTTGGGGAGAGGCCTGTGTCATTTCCGGTCAAAAAAAACTTGCTGGTTGAATGAAAGTAACTTTAAGTCAGAATTTGCCAGGGGTATGAATACTTTCAGGCTTTACTGTACATTTGTTGCTGTGTAATATCCAAGTTCATATTTAGAACCTTCTGAATCACCAGAACCAGAATATCAACATGATCCAGGTCCAACTATGTCAGATTATAACATCTACCAATGATTCTGGGCATTATTTGTTGAGTTAGAAGCTGTCTCCCAGTAGTAAAGAATCCCTTAAAAAATTCCTGGATCCAGACGTTGCTCCGGATCACCCCCAAAATGTAACCACTTGTTCCTTATTCCATTTCTGACATTTCCAGGAAATTTCACCAAAACCCATCCATAACTTTTTGAGTTATGTTGCTAACAAAGAGACAAACAAACGCCGCTGAAAACATAACTTCCTTGGCAGAGGTAATAAAACTTAATTGACAAAATGTCTAAGCTAAGCTGGACCTTGACCCTGCTCTGAAAGTGTCTACAGTGATTTAACATGAACAGAAAGGACAACAAAAGGAACTAGACTTATCAAAATAACCCTATGGCTTATCAGGTTCGCTCACTTTCTGGAACAGCCTTTAGCCACTGCAGCCCTAATTAAAACATCCTCTAAATCCAAGGTGGCCCACTCTAAAGGATGGTTATCACATTAAAAGAAGAGGAAGAGATGGCTGCCGGTCGGTCTGCATGTGGCGCAGTGCCATTAAGCAGCGTTTTTTTACACACAGGAAATGCTAAGTGGACAAAGCTGGCCCATATCGGATGGACATAACCCAACAGGATGCTTATAAACCGAGGAGAGCGAGAGGCAAAAACACGCCGGGCCTGAAAAAAAACACCAATAGAGCTGTCCTTATATGATGCTCACACCCCTCGGTACCTCCTCCTCGACACGTTGTCATTAGCGGCCCTGACCCCTGACCCCTGAACTCGGCCCAACCCCCCCTTTCCCCCGTCCCTCGTCGAACGCTTACAAAGCCTGACTCAAATTAACAACATCCAAAAGCAGGGCGATTATGAGCGCGGCTAAATATTTGATCTAGCGCGGGAAGGAAGCACTAGATCATCTTGCTGCGTTTATCAGAAGGGGAAATGAGGCTAAAGCCGAGGTGACTGGTGATAAAACACACGGCCCGGGACTAATAACTGGGACCATTCACGGCGGCGCTACAAGGAAAGGCTTTATCTGAGAGACCACGAGGGCCAAAGTCGGGCTCCGAATTCAACACAAACCTATTCTATCATGGCTTATGGGGATTTTTTTTAAAAGGTGGGGCAACCTGGAAAAAGTCAAAAAGTGGAAACAAATAAACATACGGCGGCAATGTTTAACAAGACTGGTTTATCTGTGGGACGGGAGTTAGCGTCGGCGACAATAAGGAGTCTATCTATTCAGGCTTAATGGAGAGTTAAAGGTGGAAACTGGAAATAGTGAGCTGAAATAAATAAACATAGCCACAAAGACAGCTCTTGGTTAAGTATTCAAAACCTCCATTGAAAACAATAAAGTAAAGTTCCTGCAGGTATCAGCAAGTCTAATTTAATCAGAATAGTAAGGAATATGCTTTGGTCCTTGGTGCAAACATTAAATAAAATAAGTAACTTATAATTATTATACTAATAAACATGCAGGAAACGATATTAAAAAGTAAAATAAAATGATATAAATTGACTTATCTAAATTTACAAAATATACAGATTGTTTAAATTATGTGTATTCACAAAATAGTATAAAAGTATAAAAACTATAAACAGGGACTATGACTATACAGATTTTTATTTATTTTTTTACTTTATGCCACAAACATACAATCATACAAGCTTAAATCGCCAAAATATTGTAAAATTCACTTTATAAAGCACCAATAAAGTTGAAAGTAAAACAATTTTTAAGTAATTTGTCCCTGCTTGTTATGTCGATCTATCAGGCTAGTGCAGGCTACAAAATGCTAAATTATTATTTATATATACATATTTATATTCACAAATAAAGCTAATAATAATAATAATGTAATGCAATTTTACTTCATTTTTAATGCCTGTTTGAATCAAATGTAATGCTTTTTAATGCCTCGCAGAAATCCTGTAATCTAATCCAGAGTTAAAGGGAGAGTAGGCAGAATGTCCGCATAAAGGTAAATGTGTTCGATCTAAAACAAGACCTGAAAATAGTCCTCACAGTTAAAAACAGAAAAAAACATATCCACAAAGCCACTTCTTTCAAAAATAGTGTTTTGTGTTTAAAGCCTCAAATGTAAAAAAAAAATGTATCCAAACAGAGTAGAAAAATAATAAATTGAATATAACCTCATAAAGTTTGAGTGTATTTAAGTAAAAAAGAGACCATAATTCCTTTAAAACACTCTGATCTAAATCTACTTCTGTGCTGACATTTTTCACCTGCAAGCTTTGTATGTTACACCTATAGCTCATCATGTTATTTTCTTTAACGTCATATCTTGTAAAGAGCTGGGTGCCATTAAAAGATACCTTTGTGTTACTGAAAGCAAAGTTACAATACTACTGGGATTGAGAAAACAACATTTTTATTCAATGCCAAGTTTCAATACCGAGTGGGAGCTTTAATGTTCCTTTGCACACAGAATGAATCATACAAACTACTGCTTTTAACTTACAGCTGGGAGATTTGCTAAATAAAAGATGAATTAGCTAACCATAGGTATCAGATTTTTAAACTTAAACGATATCTGTTTTTTGATACCGGTGCCTGAGCGATATTTTTCTGATACCTATGGTGAGCTAATTCATCTTCTACAATCAAAAAACACAATAATATTTAATAAAAGACCAATTTTTGGAGCTGTAAGTTAAAACCAATAGTCTGTATGATTTATTCTGTTATTTATTTGATTCATTCATGCAAAGGAACATTAAAAGTCCCACTAGGTACTGAATAAAAACTAACTTTTCTTTTGATAACACAAAGCCCTATTAATCGCTGTGCTGGGCTTGACTTTAGTTGACTTTTGTCCTGGTGATTTATTTTAATATATTTTACTTTAAAATCCATTTAAACAGGCAAGGAATTTAAAGTGTAGTGTGTTTAAATAGGACTAAACCAGGACTAAGTCATGACTAAACAAGGTCTGAACAACTGTAGGAATAAAAGCTAGAGATGAATCAAAATTAATGACTAAATTGTAGCTATTAGAACAAATTGCAAGACCTAACCAAATCTAAAACATGGGTAAACCAGGTCTAAAACAGGACTAAATTTAAGACTATAATATGCAGGACTGAACAAAGGCTGAACCATGTCTAATCCAGAAGTAACTGTAAGAATGAAAGCTAGGGCCAAACCACTAAACAAAATCATTTATTTTGTGCAAAACAAGATGGAAAATTAGTACAAATATAGGAGTTAAAAGGGCAAAAAATATAGTGCTAAACCAGAGCTAAACAAGGTCTGAACAAGGACTAAAACCAGGACTAAACAAGGTCTAAACAAGGACTAAAACCAGGACTAAACAAGGACTAAAACCAGGACTAAACAAGGACTAAAACCAGGACTAAACAAGGACTAAAACCAGGACTAAACAAGGACTAAAACCAGGACTAAACAAGGACTAAAACCAGGACTAAACAAGGACTAAAACCAGGATTAAACAAGGACTAAAACCAGGACTAAACAAGGACTAAAACCAGGACTAAACAAGGACTAAAACCAGGACTAAACAAGGTCTGAACAAGGACTAAAACCAGGACTAAACAAGGTCTGAACAAGGACTAAAACCAGGACTAAACAAGGTCTAAACAAGGACTAACACCAGGACTAAACAAGGTCTAAACAAGGACTAAAACCAGGACTAAACAAGGACTAAAACCAGGACTAAACAAGGACTAAAACCAGGACTAAACAAGGACTAAAACCAGGACTAAACAAGGACTAAAACCAGGACTAAACAAGGTCTGAACAAGGACTAAAACCAGGACTAAACAAGGTCTAAACAAAGACTAAAACCAGGACTAAACAAGGTCTGAACAAAGACTAAAACCAGGATTAAACAAGGTCTGAACAAAGACTAAAACCAGGACCGAACAGGGTCTAAACAAGGACTAAAACCAGAACTGAACAAGGTCTAAACAAGGACTAAAACCAGGACTAAACAAGTTCTGAACAAGGGCTAAAACCAGGACTAAACAAGGTCTGAACAAGGGCTAAAACCAGGACTAAACAAGGTCTGAACAAGGACTAAAACCAGGACTAAACAAGGTCTGAACAAGGACTGAAACCAGGACTAAACAAGGTCTGAACAAGGGCTAAAACCAGGACAAAACAAGGTATAAACAAAGACTAAAACCAGGACTAAACAAGGTCTGAACAAGGACTAAAACCAGGACTAAACAAGGTCTGAACAAGGACTAAAACCAGGACTAAACAAGGTCTGAACAAGGACTAAAACCAGGACTGAACAAGGTCTGAACAGGGACTAAAACCAGGACTAAACAAGGACTAAAACCAGGACTAAACAAGGTCTGAACAAGAACTAAAACCAGGACTAAACAAGGTCTGAACAAGGACTAAAACCTGGACTAAACAAGGTCTGAACAAGGACTAAAACCAGGACTAAACAAGGTCTGAACAAGGACTAAAACCAGGACTAAACAAGGTCTAAGCAAGGACTAAAACCAGGACTAAACAAGGTCTGAACAAGGACTAAAACCTGGACTAAACAAGGTCTGAACAAGGACTAAAACCAGGACTAAACAAGGTCTGAACAAGGACTAAAACCAGGACTAAACAAGGTCTAAGCAAGGACTAAAACCAGGACTAAACAAGGTCTGAACAAGGACTAAAATCAGGACTAAGCAAGGTCTGAACAAGAACTAAAATCTGACTATACAAGGTCTAAACAAAGATTAAAACTAAGAAACACAGGTACAAGACTTGCTGTGCTGTATTTTTCCCAGCTTGAAGCAAAACACGAAAGATGTTTTTAGTTATTCTGCTTCTTTTAAAACCATTACATGTTGCTTATTATTTCATCATCCTTCTATAAAATCCTAAATTAACCTTTAAAGACTAATCTCAGGTGCCAGTTTTCTTTTTCAGGTAAACAGACTGCACATTTCTAAACCCTCTTTCTGTTGTGTAACACTTTCTACTCCGCCACCTTTCCAATTACCAATCATCTGCGCTCTATGTGGCCCGGACTCCTCAAAAGGAAGTCACATGACCACAGTCTTTTCTTCTTCTTTGCCGTTTTTTGATGTTCAGGAGTGGAGCGGGGCAGAGGGGAGAGGACGAGGAGGGTACGGTGGGGGTTGAGGTGTGTGGCTCGCTTCTGCTGCAGAGACAAAGCCTGACACTGGGACAGGGACAGATCAATAAAGGTTTGGACTAAACAAGGAGCAAACTATAGGGTTACGTTTTGGACAACAACATCAGTGTTAAGTCTGAACAAGGACTTAACACTGGCTTAAAAAGTCAGAACTGAGATGAAAATGTAAATGTAAATGTCATGACTAAACAAGGTCTGAAGAACTGTAGGAAAAAAAGCTAGGGATGAGTCAAAATTAATGACTAAACCGTAGCTGAAGAACAAATGGCAAGACCCAGCCAGATCTAAATCATGGGTAAACCAGGTTTAAAACAGGACTAAACCAGGACTAAACAAGGTCTGAACAAGAACTAAAACCAGGACTAAACAAGGTCTGAACAAGGACTAAAACCAGGACTAAACAAGGTCTGAACAAAGACTAAAACCAGGACTAAACAAGGTCTGAACAAGAACTAAAACCAGGACTAAACAAGGTCTGAACAAGAACTACAACCAGGACTAAACAAGGTCTGAACAAGAACTACAACCAGGACTAAACAAGGTCTGAACAAGAAGTAAAACCAAGACTAAACAAGGTCTGAACAAAGACTAAACAAGGTCTGAACAAGGACTAAAACCAAGACTAAACAAGGTCTGAACAAGGACTAAGCAAGGACAGAATAAGGACCAACTAAATGAATGAAAACTACAGCTAAACCACTAAAAATAATTTATTTTGTGAAAAACAAGGTAGAAAAATGATTAACAATATAGGAGTTGACAAGGGAAAAATGCAGAACTACACCAGGACTAAACAAGGACTGAGTGCAGCAATGAAAGATGGGGCTAAATCAGTATTAAATATTAAGTTTAGCTAAACAAGGTAAAAAAATGTGTACAAATATAAGACTTAACGAGACAAATTGTTGAACTAAACCAAGAGTAAATATAGTGAAGAAAACTAAGACTAAATCAATATTAAACCCCATTTAACCAGTAATATACCAAGTCTAAACTGGGACATAATTAAGGACTAAAGCAGGCCTAAATGTAAGAATGAACCAAATTAAACTGAAACAAGGGCTTTTATTTTGAAAACGTGGATGCGCCAAATGTTGTGGGGTCGTGTGTGGCTGGCGGCAGCAGAGACAAAGCCTGGGATGGGCCCATCTGAAGGCAGAGCCGGGGTGGGGCCTGCATGCCAAACGGTGACACGGACCAGAGGTTAATCTCACTGGGGGCCCACTTTAACCTCAGCGCACAAAACACACACACACATACACACACATACACAGACACACACAGACACACACTCTGCACTCGTCCCGGGCTGCAAACATCTTCCAGCGGGCACACATCAACAAATGAGTCTGATATCAGGCTAAAACCACAACAGAAAACATGCAATATATGGGATTTTCCTGCTCCAGATAAAGGTTATACTTAGGCCGGACCAGGACTAAACCAGGACTAAACCAGGACTAAACCAGGACTAAACCAGGACTAAACCAGGACTAAACCAGGACTAAACCAGGACTAAACCAGGACTAACAAAAGGTCTGCTAGGACTAAAGTTGACATTAAATCAGGACTAAACCATTACTTATAATGAAAACTGAAAAACAATGAAGATAGTTTTTAAACAAGGTAAAAACTATGGTGGTTAATGGTTAAATTTAAGACGTTAGAACACAACAAAACCAGGTGTAAGCCAGGTCAAAACCAAGACTAAAACCAAGTCTAAACCAGGTCTAAACCAGGACTAAAACCAGGTCTAAAACCAGGTCTAAACCAGGACTGTGGTTTAAGAAGTCTAAACTAGGACTAAACATAACCCTAACCTCAAGTTACATTTGAGACAAAACTAAAACAAAATTGAGACCCCACCAGGACTAAACCAGGTCTAACCTAGGAGTAAACCAGCTCCAAACCAGAACTAAATACAACACTAACCTTGAGTTACATTTAAAACAAAATTAAAACAAAATGTCAGACCTCACCAGGACTAAACAAAGTCTAAACCAGGTCTAAACCAGGTCTAAACCAGGTCTAAACCATGTCTAAACCAGGTCTAAACCAGGTCTAAACCAGGTCTAAACCAGGTCTAAACCAGGTCTAAACCATGTTACTAAAGAAGGTTTCAATCAGGTCCAAACCAAAACTCAATTTAAGACTGAACTAGCACTAAATATAGGACTAAAACAGGTCTCAGCAAGGACTAAATATAGGAAAAGAATACTAGGGGTAAATCAATATTAAACACAGACTCAACTAGGACCATGCCGGGACTAAAAGTTAACTTTAAGACTAGAACCGGACCAAACCAGTGCTAAACCAGGTCTGACAGAGGACTAACTGTAAGAATGAAAGCTATAGTGTAAAATAGTATTATTATTTAGGACTAAAAAGGTTACAATTTTGCAATAACTCCTGAATGTTACTGCAGTACAAGTCATTAAAAGTAAATAATGTTAATGTCCGCAGCGTCTCGTGCAGCCCTACACAACCTTTAACTGTGGACCTGGAGCAGCCGCAGCAGTTGAACAGTTGAACATTTCTAAAGTGATTACTGACAAAGGGCACGCAGCCCCGGCTCAGCCCTTCACCCCACCCAACCCTCCTGCCTTTTTGTCTTTAAAGAAATTCCTCTTTTTAAAGAATGCCTGGGGGAAAGAGAGAGAGAGAGAGCACCCCCCACGTCCCGGCAGGATCTCACTCACTCATCAAAAACACCCCACACCACAGGACCAGGTACAGACCGAGGGACGGGACCGGCACTCAAGAGACCGAGCGCTAAATAACACATGATTACAAAAAAATGAGTTGCTTTAGAGGCTGATGTAGCATTGTGTAATCAGTTCAGCAAAGCACACTGACAACTATAAGGAAGGTTTAGACCAGGTTCAAATGAAGACTAAACTAGCTCTAAATGAAGGACAAAACCAGGACTAAACAGTGGCTTAAAAGGTCTTAACCAGGACTAAACACTACTAGTTTAAGACTAAACTGCAACTTAAAGTTAAGCCCTAACCAGGACTAAACCATGGTACTAAAGAAGATTTAAAACAGGTCCAAGCCAATAATGAATAAAGACTAAACTAGCTCTAAATGAAAGACAAACCAGGACTAAACAGTGGCTTAAAACGTTTTAACCAGGACTAAACCGTGGTACTAAAGAAAGGTCAAACTGGGTCCAAGCCAAGACTAAATTAAGACTAAAGTAGCTCTAAATGCAGGACCAAACCAGGACTAAACAGTGGCTTAAAAGGTCTTAACAAGGACTAAATACTACTAGTTTAAGACTAAACTGCAACTTAACGCTAGGCCCAAACCAGGACTAAACCATGGCACTTAAGAAAGTTCAAACCGGGTCCAAGCCAAGACTAAATGAAGACTAAACTAGCTCTAAATGAAGGACAAAACCAGGACTAAACAGTGGCTTAAAAGGTCTTAACCAGGACTAAACACTACTAGTTTAAGACTAAACTGCAACTTAAAGTTAAGCCCTAACCGGGACTAAACCATGGTACTAAAGAAGATTTAAAACAGGTGTAAGCCAAAACTAAACAAACACTAAATTTAGGACAAAACCAGGACTAAACTGTGCCTTAAAAGGTCTTAACCAGGACTAAACACTACTAGTTTAAGACTAAACTGCAACTTAAAGTTAGGCCCTAACCAGGACTAAACCATGGTACTAAAGAAGATTTAAAACAGGTCCAAGCCAAGACTGAATAAAGACTAAACTAGCTCTAAATGAAGGACAAAACCAGAACTAAACAGTGGCTTAAAAGGTCTTAACCAGGACTAAACATAACTAGTTTAAGATTAAACTGCAGCTTAACGTTAAGCCCCAACCAGGACTAAACCATGAAGGTTTAAAACAGGTCCAAGCCAAGACTAAATTAAGACTAAACTAGCCCTAAATGTAGGACAGGACTAAACAGAGCCTTAACTAGGATTAAATGTAGGAAATGAAAGCTAAGAACCAGTTCTGCAGAAGAACTGGAGCTAATATGAATCCAACAACTAAGTTGTTGTTTGGATGATTCTCACTTACAAGAAAAAGAAAAAAAAAACAATGTTAAAATGAGTAAAGAATATAAAATAACACTGTAAGGCACAAAAAAACACACATTTTCAAATCTTCTCACCTTTTCACAACATAAAGCTTTGAAACCAACAGAGAGGTGATGTATAGACGTGGGCAGAGTCGCCATAAATTGCTTGATTAATTTATTTTGATTAATTCATCTTCAACTCTTACCACTCAATGTCAATGGGAGCGTTTATGAATGAATGAAGTCCTTTCTCAGAGTCTAAAGTAAAAATCCTCACAAGTAGCACACTGAGTTCATGTATCATTTATCCGGAGGTTACACAGAGACTTTGTTGTAAAAATATATAAAGTTGTGGGTTAATTTAAAGAAGAAAACAAATGTATATACAAAAGTTAGTTCAGTAATTGTGGAATAAAAAGTAAAAGAATTATGAAAAAGCAGAAAAGCGTCTGCACTCTTCAGAAGCAGGAGATAATGAGATAATTTGATAAATGTATTAATAAAATGTCAACAACAACACTAAACAGCAGGGATGGAAAACTTTAAAATACGCTCAATTAAGTAAGCCCCAACAAGGTTTTTACAAAAAGAAAGCCAAGAGTGTAAGGACAGACAACATATTTTTATTATAATAACCTGAAAAAAAATCTAAAAAATATACTTAGAATTATCCTTATTATTAGCTTGCATAATGCTATAGTAATTTGAAACTGTAAAAAATATATTTTCTTATTAATATGTTGTCTCTTCTTACACTCAAGGCAACAGGATCCCTCAAGATTTTTGGGCCAACTCAAAATCTCAATTTCTCAACAAATAATATTTTTTGTTCACTTAATTTGACATTCATATGTCTAAAAACTTTACATTTTAAGTTTTAATCTCTGTCATTATTTTTTTAACAGCCAACTCACTCTCCATTGTTCAGAAAATGTATTATTCTTTTGTATTTTTAGTTTTTATTATTATATTTAGTTTTTATTATTTACATTTTCTGAACAATGGATCGTCCATTGGCTGTAAGATGAGTTAAACAAACAATGATAGAGAGTAAAACTTAAAATTGAAAGCTTTTAGACGTATGAACATCAAATTAGGTTAACCAAAAATATTAGTTGTTAAAAATTTGAGATTTTGAGTTGGCTGCAAAACTTAAACATCTTGATTGATCCTGTTGCCTTGAATTTTTGCTGCATTTTTTTTTAAGTTTGCAAAAAGCTTGTTGGGGCTTAATAGTTTGATTGAGTGTTGTTTTAAGACACAAACTGTAGTAATTACATGTTTATAGGTGTACCAAAAACACAGCTTGAGGAAATCTGGAAGAAGAGAGCAAAAAAACATCAACTAAAAATGTATATCATGCACCAGATTATTATTGTTATTATTATACAACAGCCCGTGTAGTTAGAACAGGTTTCCTCTCTCAGAACTGTCCCGGGACACACCTTCTGTAGGGAGGAAGTGATCAGAGAGGAGCCCTCCCAGGAAGCGGCCCGTGGTCTATAGGCGGGACTCTCTCTCTCTCTCTCTCTCTCTCTGCGGCTCGTCCCCTCGTTTCCAGGCTCTGCCCCGCACCAGCGCCTCCCTCTCCCCCCTCCTCTCCTGTCCCCCCTCCTCTCCTGTCCCACCTCCTCTCCTGTCCCACCTCCTCTCCTGTCCCACCTCCTCTCCTGTCCCACCTCCTCTCCTGTCCCACCTCCTCTCCTGTCCCACCTCCTCTCCTGTCCCCCCTCCTCTCCTGTCCCCCCTCCTCTCCTGTCCCCCCTCCTCTCCTGTCCCACCTCCTCTCCTGTCCCACCTCCTCTCCTGTCCCACCTCCTCTCCTGTCCCACCTCCTCTCCTGTCCCACCTCCTCTCCTGTCCCACCTCCTCTCCTGTCCCACCTCCGGCCGCACTTTTTCAATTTTTCCCACATCCCTCCTCTTTCCCCAGACTCCTCCTCTCTGTCCTCATGCTCCCTCTTCTTACCTCGGCCCATAACCTTCACACGGGGCAGACTTTTGCAGATTTAGGATTACACCAAATATGTTTCTGATAGGATTAAGATGAAAAAATTAAATCTGTGGCCTGCAATCATTAAAATTGATATGAATAAATCTGCTTTTAACCCTTAGAGCTCTAATGTGTTTTTGAATCTACCTCATATATCACCTTTGGAACTGAGAAACTATATAAAATATATATCATTTTGTTCAGGACAACTTTATCTATTTGAACAGATGTTTATTACTTTTGTTTGCTGTACTATTTGATAGTGATGAGAAATTCGGCTCATTTGGTTTAGCTCACCAAAAAGAGACGGCTCTTTTGGCTCCCAGATGGCTCTACATTTTACCTCCAATACCTTTTATATTTTCGCCAAATTCAACACAGTTTTGACAAATGAGTTGTGTTGTGTACTCGTATGTAACTCAAATACATGAATTGTGATGAAGAATTCAAAAGTTCTGATGCTCTGAAACCATTAAATGAACTGACTTGCATATAGAACCACTCTACTACACAAAAAACACCTAAAATTAAGCATAAAAATAAAAAAAAAAGGGCAGTTTATTTATTTAAACACATACACCCTTAACAAAAACCAAGGTTTATTTTAGGACTGCACAATATGGAGAAAACATGCGATATTTGATAACTATGTTGAAAATTGCAATAACGATATTATTGCGATATTTGAAAATAGAGACTACTTTTTGAACATAGTAAGTTAAATTCACTACATTTCATAAAAATGTAAGTTCCTGTATTTACAAGTCAAAACAGCAACAAAATCAAAACTTAACACAGACTAAACCAGGAATAAAACAAGGCTAAGCTGTGACTAAATTAATTAAATTACCACTAAAACTGGACTTTTTAAACATTTTTATTTAGTCACAACACATGTTCTTTTAAGGCTCTGGTGGAAAATGATTCTTCAGTGTAAATCTCTGTCAGATGGAAGACCACAGCGTTATTGCAATATATTTCGATTTTTGCGATACGGATATTGCATTTGCTGATATTGCGATAACGATAATTTTGCGATATATTGCGCAGACCTACTTTATTTAATAGTAAAAAGTAAAAACAACAGCAACAGCTAACCTCAAAACCCAAAACACTTTATCATAAATATATAACCTAAAAAAAAAACACCATCAACTAACTGTAAATTTTAACTTTTTTTTTTTTTTTTTTTAGGGCAGACTGGTGTTGGAAGACCAAGTGCCTCAGCTCAGAGGGGCTGATCCGGTTTCTTTTCTAACATTATCTGCCCGATTTTTGAGGGGAAAAAAAAAAAGGCTCATGGATGGGAGCCGGCTCTTTGTACCGGTTCATTCGCGACT
Organism: Bostrychus sinensis; assembly: GCA_020698575.1. Taxonomy (NCBI): domain Eukaryota; kingdom Metazoa; phylum Chordata; class Actinopteri; order Gobiiformes; family Eleotridae; genus Bostrychus; species Bostrychus sinensis. The sequence goes on along the minus strand of CM036257.1, from coordinate 25,499,616 downwards.
GACCCATCACTACTATTTGAGCACCTGACAGCCTAGAATACACAAAAAACACAAAATCAGAAATAAAAATGTTTACATTTTTTGACATGAGAAAATCAAACATGCTTAACAAAGGTTTCTGAATGCTTTAACCCTCTCCAGGCAGGCGTTGCAGATTTGCAACAGCTAAATGCTCATTACCTAATTACAAAAAACAAAAAAAAAGCAAAAGTCAGAATTGTTTATTACTACCCCATATGATAATGTCCCCCAAATATCAGATTTTTCCTGTTACTTAAACTTAATTTGAGCATGAGAGGGTTAAAAGTGAAAACATGCTCTTATTATAAACAACATATAAAAGAATCAGTGATTTATAATAACGCTAAATGCCTTCAGGAGCCATTTGAACACAGGCGATAATGATAAAAATAGACCTAGACCTGCCCCAGTTCATTACATATTCACTGTATCAATAAAATGTGCACTAATGGCTTTTGTCATACACTCAGGTCAACACATTTTTAATAATTATATAATTATCAGGCATGTTGTAGCTGCAATGCAAATGTTCAAAGTTTCTCAGATTCAAAAGCAATATTTAAATTTGAATGTATTTTATAGATAATTCATGTTTTTACACTGCTGTCAAAAAACTCCACGCCTTTTTATTAACAATTCAGGAAAGCCTATGTACAGTCAGAAGCATATAGACTCATTTCAATTTCTTTATGTATAGCTATTACCTGTAATTATTCTAACCATTCCCTTTTGCTTTGGCCAACTACGGCAGCCTGAGAGGGTCAAAACACTTAATGTTGCATTCTCTATAAAGTCAGTGAAGTTTAAAGGGGCTATATTTTGCAAAATCAACTTTTTTGAGCTTTCTACCATGTTATAATGTTGCTCCCTCATCAAAAAACATACCTTGAGTTGTGTTTTGCTTCATTTAAGCATGTTTAAGTCATTTTCTGTTCTCAGGCACGGCCGTTCTGAGGCCTCAAAACGCTCCCTTGCACTCTTCCACAAAACCCCGCCCACTCCAGGAAGCACTGACCAAGCAATAACAATAATTTATCCAAAAAATAAACAGTGAACAGCTTCGTTTCCACTGATTCCTAACAGCTATTTTTCATTTTGTAGTAAAACGGCGTCATGCGAAAAGTTTAAGGAAGTGAAGTGTTTTCTTCTGTGTTTTCTTTCTGATTATGTTCACAAGACTGCAACACTCAGCTGCCCTCTGCTGGTCTCTTCATCTGTACTTATTAAAAAAAATATATTTTATTCAGATAATGTTTTAAAAGGTTGTAAAACATGCAGTGCTGCTCTAGAGGTGACCAAGATTGGTTTAAAAATATGAATAAAAGCATAAAATATCCCATTTAAAATAAAACATGCACTTAACTTAAAAGACGCAATCACAATTATGTAAAAACTAAACATTTTTCAAGGCAATATACATTTTTCTATGGCATTTTCATCAGTTGCTATGTCATTTTGTTACTATAAAACAAATATAAAGTTTTTTGGCTTCAGCTTTTCCACAAATATAATAGAAAAAATGCATAAAATTAACAAAAACTGATACAAAAACTGAAAGCCTGGTCTATTGCAAGCAGTGTTTTAACTTAAAAATAACAATTCTGCAAACTATTTTACCTGTATAATGAATTTTGCCACAAATCTAAACCTTTGGAGAAAAAAAAAAGCTTGTATACGGAGCGTCTAAAAGCAGAGAGAGCAAATGGGAGGAACATGCTGGAGGAATGAATTGATTTAATGAGCCCATATGGAAGACGAATGCAAATGCTGATTTTACATACAATATGGCGGCGGTGCTTCTCACAAGTGGAGAAAAAATATGCCACGGGTCGCTGCTGGAAAATGAACTGGTAGTTATAGCTCATGCTCATTAGTGTTGAATAATAAATATGTTACTAATAAGCCCTCAGTAGTTAATCATAGCATATCAATAATGTCAATGCGATGATTTAATTAACATTTAAAATCTGTAATTCACATAAACCTTAATTAAACCTAAATTATTATAAGAGTCATACATTAGGGTGCGTTAAAAAATAGCAGTTTCAGTAATCATTCATTCATCTACTTCCACTTCCTGTTCCTGTTAGGGGTTGTTGTGGGTGACTGGAGCTTGTATTTTCACTCGGTCTGGGGGTGATTCCAATGCCAAAAACGTCCCAAAGTGTTCCCAAAAAGCGTTCTGAACTGTTCAACTTTAGAGGTGGGCACTGCTGCGAGCTGACTGGACGAGAGAGAATCCTCACTCGGCAAAAACAGAAATAAAAGTGAATTTTTTTTAAATTAAACACGTTCTTGTCCTTGTGTTAAACAGACGTATTTCAGGAGATGACGAGCTAATGTTGAGGCCACTTTTTCTAAAAATAAAGCTAGTGTATATTAGCAACAGCTGTTTCCGGTTTAGCGAAGTACGGCTCTCACGTTGAGAATCTAAACGTTTAATTTATAGTTCAGACTGGATTAAACACGAGTTAAACTCCTGCGGTTATATGTTCAGTGGTTAAAATGTGTTAAAGTGGAGCAGAGAAGTGAGTTTAATGCACAGAAAGTTGGACGTAAACCTGAAGTAATCTCGTGTTTACTGAAGCTAATACAGCTTTAGCTCCAGTCTCACAAAGACACACACCGACCTCACACAGACACACACCAGTCTCACACAGACACACACCAGCCTCACACAGACACACACCAGTCTCACACAGCCACACACCGGCCTCACACAGACACACACCGACCTCACACAGACGCACACCGACCTCACACAGACACACACCGGCCTCACACAGACACACACCGGCCTCACACAGACACACCGGCCTCACACAGACACACACCAGTCTCACACAGACACACACCAGTCTCACACAGACACACACCGGTCTCACACAGACACACACCGGTCTCACACAGACACACACCGGCCTCACACAGACACACACCAGTCTCACACAGACACACACCAGCCTCACACAGACACACGCCTGCCTCACACAGACACTCGCCTGCCTCACACAGACACACGCCTGCCTCACACAGACACACACCGGCCTCACAGACACACACCGGCCTCACACAGACACACACCAGCCTCACACAGACACACACCAGCCTCACACAGACACACACCAGTCTCACACAGACACACACCGGCATCACACAGACACACACCGGCATCACACAGACACACACCAGCCTCACACAGACACACACCAGCCTCACACAGACACACACCAGCCTCACACAGACACACACCGGCCTCACACCGGCCTCACACAGACACAGACCTGCCTCACACAGACACAGACCTGCCTCACACAGACACACAACAGCCTCACACAGACACACACCAGCCTCACACAGACACACACCGGCATCACACAGACACACACCGGCATCACACAGACACACGCCAGCCTCACACAGACAGACACCAGGCTCACACAGACGCACACCGGCCTCACACAGACACACACCGGCCTCACACAGACACACACCGGCCTCACACAGACACACACCAGCCTCACACAGACACACACCAGCCTCACACAGACACACACCAGCCTCACACAGACACACACCAGCCTCACACAGACACACACCAGCCTCACACAGACACACACCGGCCTCACACAGACACACACCGGCCTCACACAGACACACACCTGCCTCACACAGACACACAACAGCCTCACACAGACACACACCAGCCTCACACAGACACACACCAGCCTCACACAGACACACACCAGCCTCACACAGACACACACCAGCCTCACACAGACACACACCAGTCTCACACAGACACACACCGGCATCACACAGACACACACCGGCATCACACAGACACACGCCTGCCTCACACAGACACGCGTCAAAATATTTGTTAGTTGCAGCCCTATATCAAACATAAACACACAATCAGACATAAACAATAACTAAACTAAACCCTAAAAGAAAGTAGAAATATGTAGCTTCAGTAGTTTACCATAATTACAATTTCAGTAAACAAAACACTTTTTATTTGTTGTACTCGAAGTAAAATGTTTAAATGATAAGTCACTGAGTTCATCTGATGTAGCCCTCTACCACTGAACTGAAAAACCTTTTAACAAATGGATATTAGTGGTAACAAATAGCTCTGTTTTACAATCTACAGAAAAACACACTTCCCATCCTCTTCTGGTGTGCACTGATGTGTGTTTTTCATATTCTGTGATGTTGGTGAAAAAAACATTTTATTTAAAAAGGAACATAATATGCAAAATCTACTTTTTTGTGCTTTCTACCATATTTCCTTATGGCACCAGTCCTTCTTAAAAATGTTCTCTTTTAGTCAGCTAATGCTTTTAAAGGTTATAAAACATGCAGTTCTGTACTAGAGGCAACCAAGATTGGTTTTAAAATATGTTTAAAAGCATAATATACCTCTTTTAAGGAATCAAGAGTCTTATCCTTGGAGATTCTGAATTGATTTAAAATGCTTAAAGGTCTATTTTAAAATTACATTAATTCAGCCTTCACTCACTGCTCTTATAGCCTGCCAGTTTAATGTATTCAGAAGTTTATTTTTTGTAACATGGATTTCAAAATATTTGGTACAAGAACTAGAGAAAGAAGAATAAATGTTGTGTTTTTTGTTTTGTTTTTTTAATGTGTTGGGGAAAACTCTGCCCTTCATCAAATCAAATAATGATTCTGAATTAGTATTTAATTCTGAATCTAATCGTGACCCCAAAAATCTGAATCAAAACGCCAGATACTAAAAGTTTCTCACCTCTACTAACAACCTAAAGCTTTGACAGAGCAGCGTAATCAAATAACAGGACATAACTAAAACAATATGGTGGTTCATAATTGCACTCAAAATTAACAAATTTTACTGATAACAATACTCTAAACGTCTTGCAATGGAAAAATGTTCACCCAGTCACTTTTATGAAATATCAACTTATTTTACCATAATTACCTGATAATAATAATATAATATCATAATAACATTAATTATCTGTAAACTGCAGCATTCCCCTAGTTTTGTTAAAATTATTTTTACAACGAGCAACAAAAACAGTTAAATATACAACTGCGGTTGTTGGGTGGAGGTTGGGTCATTTTTCTATACAAAATATTCAACCAAAGGAAAGATTTGTACTTAATGCAGAAAGAAATCTCAAAAAAATATAACAAGTACTGCTTTATTTTACAGCCCATAGCGTCCAGTTCCACTATTTAACATTAGAGAAAATCCTTTTGTTAGTGGTAGCATTTTTCTTCTTTTCCGCAAATCTGCCTCCTAACATTACAATTCAGGATATGTTTTTACACCAGATGCTCTTCCTGATGCGACCTTCGATTTATCAAGGCTTAGGACTGACAAAAAGATTACACTGGGTTGTGATTCCTTGTGAATGGATTACAAAACCTGCAATAATCTTATCTTTGAATACTGCTTCACATTTGCATCTGAAATAAAAATGTCCATAATATACAAATTAGGGCTGCACGATATGGAGAAAACATGCGATATTCGATAACTATGTTGAAAATTGCGATAACGATATTACTGCGATATTTGAAAATAGAGCCTACTTTTCAAACATCTCGTAAATCTCTGTCAGATGGAAGACCACAGCGTTATTGCGATATATTTAGATTCTTGGGATACGGATATTGCGTTTGCTGATACTGCGATAACGACAATTTTGCGATATATTGTGCAGCCCTAATACAAACTTTGCTTAACATCTACACATTACTGCACGCATAAAGTGTTTGAAATAATAATAATCATGATTTACAGACCATAGGAGCTACCAATGAACGTTACTGACAAGCTGTTTAAGAGATTTGTATTAGCACTAGGGCTGCACAATATAACGCAAAATTATCGTTATTGCAATATCACAAGAATCTAAATATATCGCAATAACGCTGTGGTCTTCCATCTGACAGAGATTTACACTGAAGAATCATTTTCCACCAGAGCCTTAAAAGAACATGTGTTGTGACTAAATAAAAATGTTTAAGTGGTAATTTAATTAATTTAGTCACAGCTTAGCCTTGTTTTATTCCTGGTTTAGTCTGTGTTAAGTTTTGATTTTGTCGCTGTTTTGACTTGTAAATACAGGAACTTATATTTTTTAGAAATGTAGGCTCTTTTTTCAAATATCGCAATAATATCGTTATCGCAATTTTCAATATAGTTATCAAATATTGCATGTTTTCTCCATATCGTGCAGCCCTAATTAACTATTTTCTTCCATATTACGATGTATGTTGACAACACTTTAAGATTCTTGTATTTATTTTGGCACTGCTCTGTCCTGGTCCAGCTCCCAAAACCATCACGCAAACTGTATTTATTATAATTTGCCTTATGCTCTGCTCCTTCAAGGCTGTTTCCCGTAGACCAGTACAGACCTGTCCAGCCTCTACAACATCTGCGGCCACGGGGAAGTCATCAGCCCGGAGTACTGCAGTATGCACGTACTGTACACGCACAGCATCAAAGCCACAGTATATGGCTGTAGCAATCAGAGAATGGACTATAGGCACTTTGATGCAGGCAGCCTCTCCACAATTTCGCATATTCTCGGAAAACTTAAAGCTTTACGTTCACATTCATGGAAGACATATGTGGCTACTGATATTGCTTCAACTTAATATGATAATTAGCAAGGATTTCACTGATTATGAATAATGAAAGACATTTTTCTTCCCTTTACAGTCGACCTATAAGGTATGAAATATATACTGTATGCAGAGGTGGACAGTAGGGCTGCACAACATGCGATGTTGAAAATTGTGATAACAATATTATTGCGATATTTGAAAATAGAGCCTACTTTTTGAACATAGTAAGTTAAATTCACTACATTTCACAAAAATGTAAGTTCCTGTATTTACAAGTCAAAACAGCGACAAAATCAAAACTTAACACAGACTAAACCAGGAATAAAACAAGGCTAAGCTGTGACTAAATTAATTAAATTACCACTAAAACTGGACTTTTTAAACATTTTTATTTAGTCACAACACATGTTCTTTTAAGGCTTTGGTGGAAAATGATTCTTCAGTGTAAATCTCTGTCAGATGGAAGACCACAGCGTTATTGCGATATATTTAGATTCTTGCGATACCGATATTACATTTGCTGATATTGCAATAACGATAATTTTGCGATATATTGTGCAGCCCTAGTGGACAGTAACAAAGTAAATTCACTTGAGTACTGTACTTAAGTATAGTTTTTTGAGACTCTGTACTTGACTTGAGTAGTATTTTTAGGGGTAACTTTTACTCCACTACATTTCTTAAAAAAAAAAAATTAAATAACTTCTGCAGAGAAATTGTCTTAAAACTGAAAGACAACTGACTTACTCCCTAAAGATAATTATTCATTACATGATACTACTCATATTTGCTCTCAGGAACTAAAAAGAACCTCTGGACATAATCTGGAAGTATTTTAGCTTTTGCTTTGAACATTATTTGGATGATTTTTTAATAAAACAATTTAAAAATAATGGATTAGTATGACCATAAAACCTTATTTATAACACATATGGCTCGTTTTTGCTGTAGAATCCTATCTATTATGGTTTGAGTACTTTGAATCCTTAAGTTTTACTACTCCATACTTTAAAAAATTTGACTTAGCATCTTTTACTTGTATTGGAGTAATATTTGAGCCACTACTTTTACTCAAGTAATAAAGATGAGTACTTTGTCCACCACTGACTGTAAGTTATATTATCAAAACAGCAATATATCCAAAGAAAGACATGTAAAGTTTTTGAATAGCCATTTTGATGATATTTAAATATTTCTCTAAGCGGAATAATCCAGCAACAAAAGGTCAACAGCACTCTTTGTGGGAGTCCCAGGCGAGGATAAATTATGTCATAAACTCACTGACTCAACAGAAACATAAGTTATTTTAGTGAAATGATAAGAACTACAGAAGCAGGATTGCAATAAAAGGAAAAAACCTATGCGATGTCTAAGATGGAGACGTTTTCTTATTTGTAATGTGTTAAAACCTGGACACGACCGTGGTGACCAAATGTCTCTCCCACATAATTTCCTGTCACTTCGACTGCAGTATCAAAAAAAGGCCTAAAAAATAACCAAAAAATAAATAAAATAATACAAACTACTGGTTTTAACTAAGAATTTTACTCCAAAAATCAGTCTTTTATTCAATATTATTGTGTTTTATGATTGTAGAAGATGAATCAGCTCACCATAGGTATCAGAAAAAGTATCGCTCAGGTATTAATATTAGGGCTGCACAATATATCGCAAAATTATCGTTATCGCAATATCAGCAAATGCAATATCCGTATCGCAATAATATAAATAAATCGCAATAACGCTGTGGTCTTCCATCTGACAGAGATTTACACTGAAGAATCATTTTCCACCAGAGCCTTAAAAGAACATGTGTTGTGACTAAATAAAAATGTTTAAAAAGTCCAGTTTTAGTGGTAATTTAGTCACAGCTTAGTTTTGTTTTATTCCTGGTTTAGTCTGTGTTAAGTTTTGATTTTGTTGCTGTTTTGACTTGTAAATACAGGAACTTACATTTTTGTGAAATGTAGTGAATTTAACTTACTATGTTCGAAAAGTGGGCTCTATTTTCAAAAATCGCAATAATATCGTTATCGCAGTTTTCAACATAGTTATCGAATATCGCATGTTTCCTCCATATCGTGCAGCACTAATTAATATTAAAAACCATGGATTGTTTAAGAATTGGTATCAAAAAAATCTAAATGATACCCAGCTCTATGTGGGAGTGGCTTCTTTTACCACAGTATCATTACATGTTTTAGGCTTCTACAAATCTAATGAAAACTACTTCACATGAATGCATTAATCACTGAATAAAATTAACCACATGCACAATGTAGAACCATAGTATCACCACAAAACTATCACTTAATAAAACCTTGGTCTTGGTAAGAAAAGGTCTAAGCTCTCGTACTGACAGTGGTTATATACACCTTTGAGCATTTAAGTTGAATCAAATGTACGCAACATACTGTATTTAAGAGTTAACAGTCCTCATCTGGGCAAATTTAAGACTTTTTAGATTCAGACTTTAAAATTCAGACTTTTTAAGACCCTGCAGAAACCCTGACTTTTACTCAAAAATCATTGCTTGTTTCGGTTTCTCAGACCTTGTACAAATCTTGGTGAAACATTGCTTTATATGCTGCTATTATACTAAAAGAGCTATAAATGAATATATTTAACCCAGTCTAACAATCTCCACAAGATACTCTTTTATTCCTCTGAGAAAATGATTATTATTTAAAAGTCTGGTACTGTCACTTATCTTTTTTGTTGTGCCTACATTTCCTAATCAAATACTCACATTTTGAAGTCTAGTGGTGGAACGTAACAAAGTACTTACTTTGCTTGAGTACAGTTTTCATGTATCTGTACTTTAGTTGAGTAAATTTGACAAGATACCCTTTTACGTTACTAGATTTTAGAGCAAGTACCTGTACTTTTTACTCCACTACATTTCTGAGTTGGTTTGAAGTACAAAGTATTTTGAGTTTTGGTTTAAAATCCTGTGTTTTTGTCGTGCCCTGATTGTAGACTCACAGTACTTAAGTATAGCAGATGCAGTAAAGTAGTACTGCTTTAGAAACATCAGAATAATAAAGACAGAAGACCTCAGTGACAGATTCAGTCTCTTTTACTGCACCAGTTTGTTCATTTCTTTAGTTATTTTTAACACATTTAACGCATTCATGAATTAAATCTGTTGCAAGTACATTTAAACAAATACTTTTATATTTTTACTTAAGTCGAAATTTTAACATGATACTTTTACTTGGGTAAACATTTGCACCTTTATCTCTTCTTTTGCATAAGTAAAGAAATTGAGTACTTCTCCCACCACTGTTGAAGTCATGGGTGCTTAGTCCTGTGTGGCATTAAATAGGCCTGACCCTGAGCCTGCGTACCACCAGTAGCACCCGCGCCGCAGCTTGAGAACCCAGATCAAATGCAACGCCCAAACCGCAGCAGACGACACAACGACCCCTTACTTACTTCAATATCAAAGCTGAGTATGAAGGTATAAGGTGCCTGATTAACTTAAGGGCATCCTGTATCCTTTGTCCCGCTAATAATTTATGTTCATGACTTAGATCAGAGGCGGCGGCCATCTTTTTTTTATTGAACAATACAACACCGGTGACATTTGACCCCTGATATGCCACCACCTCCCCGTTTTTTTCCCAAATAGCCCCTCAGTAAAATCAGCTCTAGCGGCGGGTGTCAAATGAAAACGGTGAAAACGACCCTCCTCATCTCTCTCTTTTTCTATCGCCGTCCCCTCCCCGAGCATTTTAGGGGCCGTTTTATTGGACCGTAAAAAAAAGTGGACGATTTAAAGGAGGAGCCGGCTGGTCTTTGTTTTGCAGCAGAAGACGACAAAAACAACCTCGGCGATGAACTCAGCGGACAGTAAATCAGAGAGGAGAGAGGAAAAAGTTATCCTTTAGGGAGCACAAGCAGGGTCAGGATCAACAACACGCATCTGGATATAAAAATAAAAGGGGTCACAATGAGCCAGAGGGCTCTTTGTGCCAGTCCCAAGCCTGGATAAACAGAAAGGGTTGCAACCGGAGTCATGCCGAAGCTTTATTATGCATTTTACTGCAAGCTAATGTTGTAGTCAGGACTGTATTAATTGAGAACAAGACCAGTCCAAGTCCAAAGTGAACCGAGACCAAGACCAGGGGCCCAGGCTTTCAGGGTTGGAGGTACTGCAAGAGGGCCCCCAGAGGTTTTCTATACAAGTACATACAAAGAAATTGAGTTGGAAATGATCTACAGTTATATACTTCTTTAAAAGTATTACTTTTAGCCAACAGTCAGTGTTTTTTGTAACACTTTTTACAGAAACCTATGGAGAAAAACATGAGCATAGTGTTTTGAATGTGGTGAAGTTTTAGTGTTGGGGGTCCGCATGGGATTTTTGGAAATTTATGGGGGCCACAACTTAATGGGGGCCATGATCTAATACAACAGACTCCACAAACAAACAGAGATCAGTCATGTTCCTGGTTCTTCTAATGTGGAAAACTAATGACTCCACAATTATGAAGAACAGTATTTTCTAATGTTTGGTAAATAAAATCTCTGAGACTAAAACAAGACCAAGTAAAATCAGATTCAAGAACAAGACCAAGATTTTCCATTTTTGTTGAAATGTTGATATTGAAATTTCATGGAAAGTCAGTAAATGAACTAAGAACAAACAACGATTCATCTTAGCGTGGATCCAGATCAGTGTTCAGAGCCAGGAGTCTTTTAAAGGATTCTGTAACAAAGATATAAGTGGCTCAATGGACAGAGCATTTACCCCTGAACTAGAAGATCCTCGAGTATGAGTTAGGGCTGTGCAATTAATCAAATTTTAATTGTGATTACAATTTTGGCTCCCGGCAATTACAAAATCTACATAATCGAGAAAAACGATTAATAAAATTGGACTCTGAATGACTTTGATTGCTTTTTACGTCCATATGTAAAGACTTTACAGAGCTGTCAACGCTAGATGCACACTTGTCTTTGTCCAGAACGTTGTCCAAAGTCTTGTGCTAGGCTCTATGAATCAATTAACAAATAAATGATAAAACTACCCTTCCTCAGATTATTATTATGGGAGTACATGAAAAATTGTTTTAAATACTTATGATTCCAATTAGGGCTGCGCAATATATCGCAAAATTATCGCAATATCAGCAAACGCAATATTCATATCGCAAGAATCTAAATATATCGCAATGTGGTCTTCCATCTGACAGAGATTTACACTGAAGAATCATTTTCCACCAGAGCCTTAAAAGAACATGTGTTGTGACTAAATAAAAATGTTTAAAAAGTCCAGTTTTAGTGGTAATTTAATTCATTTAGTCACAGCTTAGCTTTGTTTTATTCCTGGTTTAGTCTGTGTTAAGTTTTGATTTTGTCGCTGTTTTGACTTGTAAATACAGGAACTTACATTTCCTGATGTTCGAAAAGTAAGCTCTGTTTTCAAATATCGCAATAATATCGTTATCGCAATTTTCAACATAGTTATCGAATATTGCAATCCTGCTGCCCTATTCCATACCGCCATTGTGTCCTTGGGCAAGACACTTCACCCACCTTGTCTATTTGAATGTATCAGTGAGAAGTGAAGGAATAAGGCGCTACACTGAGAGCTCAATATAAATCCAATCCATTTTTGTTTTTACCCTTAGTCATGTGAATAAAGTTGCATTAATCTTGATCATTACCTAGACAGGGCATCTGTTTTTTGTTATTTTCAGATAAAGACAGACACATACAGCCCGGCAGATCTCAGCACAGCCACAGTTCATGAACAAATATGATCAAAAACAATTTCGTAAAATAAGAAACAGATTATCTTTGAGTTCTTTTTTTGTTTTGTTTTTTGCAACAATTTTCAACTCAGATCACTTCCAACACATGGTATAGATTTATTAACATCTCCATCTATTTACACAGATTTTTACACCAATACATCTACAATGAACACTATCTATATTCATGGACATGTGGTGGCCCTAAAAGGTTTTTTATGTTTCCAAGAAATTCCTAAAGGATCTCCAGATTTCATTTATTCATCTTTTTTATCTCTTCCTGTTGTAAATTGTTCTATTGCCAATGTGGCGGACAGCTCCTTGATGCGGAGGTCTGCCTCTGTCTTTGCTCTTCATGGCCGACAGACTGACACACAGATTTAATAAATAGGACTTTCATTTTGCGAAAGCTTGTGAGGAGATATACTGTGTATAACAGACAACAGGGAAAGTGCGACCTATTAACTTTGAAATGCACTCAAGGACTTTGGAGGTGATGACATTCCCACAAACATGAATTAAGCTTCCAGTCTCTGTAAAAACATTTATCCAAGATGTCACTGCAGAGATATACATCCTGAACAGCCATTTATGCTGAATTATTCTGCATTTAGAGTTTATTGTTTGAGTTAAAACATGTTATAGCCCATTGCTCCAGTGAAATGTCCGTCTGGAGGCACACAAGTGAGAGAAAGAATTATCTTCGAGAGCTGTGATAAGCATGTTATAAAACATTGATAATTGCCCTCTCTAAAGGGCATTTTACAACACGCATCTCTACAACATTATAATGCAGCTTGGTTTTAAATCTCACAGGAGGTTTTTAGCAAAGCAGTGTCACAATTTGAGCATTCGAAGAGACACACTTTAGCTTTCGAGATTACAAGGAACGGCCAATATCAACAACATGATAAATATGTAGATATAACTCAAAAGTGTCTTATTGTAAGCATTTTTACTAGAAAATCTGTGCAACATACATTATTTTGATTTAACTTGTAAACAAACCAGCGTCTTCTATCAAATGCATTACTCCTCAATGTCATCTGAATAGTTAATGTGAAAGAAATGGGTCCGTTGTTCACTAAACTGAGGCAAGAGCAGTTTTAATGGCAATCCCATTTCCAGCAACAACAATGGCCATTTTCCCCTAAAATCTTATAAATGAAATGACCTTTTTGCAAACGGCCTCCTCTGTGGATTTGTGGAAAAACATTTTCACTAAAAGCAAAGGAAATTCAAAATCCATTTCGAGCAATGCCAACAATTTCTGACTAAAATTTCGGGAAGAATTTAAGCTTTTGTGCAATGCAAACGCTAATAACATTAAGGCTTTATGTGGATAGTAAAAGGTCAATTCAGTTTTAGTTTACAAAGCGATACACGGCTGGCTAAAAATGGGGCTAAATAAAATCTTATTTTAGACTAAACCAGGTCTATTTTCAGGACTGGATTAAATGTTTTTGTCTTTGGTCATAACACACTTTAATCTAAGGCGACGATAAAAATACACACAACTGTTTCCTGCAATATTGATATAACATCTGTTGATAAAGCAATAACAATACATTTGCAATATACGCATTTATTTCTGGTTTATTTGACAGGGACAGATATAATAAACATAGATTATCTTCAGTGTCAGTATCACAGTATTTATAGGCAAGGCTAAATCGCAAAACACCTGTCACAGGAAAGGCTTTTGACAGAAAATATTACGGAAAATGGAGAGTAAAAATGAACAGTGAATACAATGAAATATCCCAAAAACCAAATAGCACAGATAGAAAGTCTAAAAACACACACACAGACGTCCACAGTTTATTTTGTGCAGCTATTTGGTATTTTACTTTTTTTACTTTCAGCAAGATTGTGATGATTTAGCAAATTCTAAATATGAAACAAAAGTAATTATCTGTGTCTAAAATATACTCTTTTGTGCTTAAAGCTTGTAATAATAAATCTCTCATTATTATCATTTAGAGCCGGGTACCGTTCAGATTTTTTCGATACCAGTTTTTAAACGATACCTGGTTTTCGATACCGATACCTGGGCGATACTTTTTCTGTGTCCTATAGTAAGCAAATTAATCTACAATCAAAAAACACAATAATATTGAATAAAAAACAACATTTTTGGAGCTGTAAGTTAAAACCAGTAGTTTGTACGATTTATTCTGTGTTATTTATTTGATTCTTTCATGCAAAGGTCCCACTAGGTATTGAAACTTGGTACTGAGTAAAAGGTATTGTTTTGATATCAGTAGTATTGTAACTTTTCTTTCGATTACACCACAAAGTTATCGTTTAACTGTACCCAGCCCTGTTATTATTATTTTGTTACAAAGCACCTGCAGAGCCATCACATCTCTCCAGTCGTTTAAAAAGTCTCTAAAAGTCTTCACGCATTTAAAAATGGACTTTACGTGCTTCTCAAGTAACGATGCCGTCTATGATTTTACTATAATGGCAGAAAAATATACTGTTGAGCAAACTGTGTGTTGTTTTCTTGTATTGTTTGTATTTATGTTGGTGTTTTATAGAGCTGTGCAATTACAAAATCTGTATACTTGAGAAAAAAACGATTAATTGAATTGGACTCTGAATGACTCTGAATGCTCTTTACATCCAAGAGTAGGGACTTTACAGAGCTGTCAAAGCTAGATGCACACTTATCTTTGTCCAAAACGTTGTCCAAAGTCTTGTACTAGGCTCTATGAATCAATTAAATAAAACTACTCTTCCTTTACAGGTTATTATTTTGGCTGTGCATGAAAAATCGTTTTAAACAATCGCCATTCCAATAATCGTGATTATGATTTTTTTTTTTTTTCATAAATGAGCAGCCCTTGTATTTTGTCTGTGTCCTGTCTGTATGATGTGTGTGATAATAATCAGGATAGTTTAGAAAGAGATGGCACAAAATCAATAAATGAATAAAAGAAAATCATAAGATTTCACTTTAATTATGACAAGAAAAACAGCCTTTTCTGTCCTATTTGTAAAGATAATTTATAACCAGTGCATTTGAAAGGAAATGTTTTAATTATACATTTTAGCAAGTTAAAAGAAACATAAAAATCTGGCTTAACTGACAAAAATGGCCATTTCTGTTTAAAAAAAAAAAAGTTATCTTCATCTTTTACACACTGTTTTCTACTCACTATCTTTCAGCTCACGACACATTCACAGTTTCATTTAGCAAAGCACACACAGAAATCAAAGATGTCGGCAATTTAAAGGTGAAATAAAAGTCAACAACAACAACAGCTGCAGCAGCACTTTTAAACTAAATATTCATTGAGAAAAATTACAAACTGTGCATTCGCAGGGTTTATGAGATATTTTTACTCAGGCAATCTCACATGTGGCAATTTAATTTAGCCTTCAGCAAAGCAAATCTCTTCACATGGTTCATAAGGTTACGTTTATACACCATTATAAATAGATATTGCAATTTAAATAGTGTTTCTGACAACAGCATAAACTAAAATAGTAAAATAGTAATTAAATGGCAAATTGAATCAAGAGTAGCCCTTTCCGTATTAGCAGTACGTCTCATTTCCAACAACAACATCTAGTCTATAACACATCTCAGAGCAAGATAACAGCAATTTAACAGGCAACTAAAACTCATTTTTAACAACCACAGCAGCCATTTGCATTGAAAAACAAAAAAACACTGCTTAAATGCAAATCTCACAACATCACAATTGTATTTTTGTAGCAAAGGAAATCTATGCTGCCAATATATTCAGTATGGATTACTTTAAAATACACAAAATAAACATGTTAGTGGTGTAATGGTATAAATATAAATTGTATTCCCAAAAGAACAGCAGGAGCCATTTGTGTCAAAGAGATAAGTTACATTTACATTTGCAGGGACAGTTTCACTTCCCCAAATTTACAATAATTTGTGATATTATCAAGGCAGGAAGTATAATTTATAGCAAACAGAGCTAAAGTGTACGACCTCTGTGCATGTAAAGGTTCTGCTGAAACATGTCAAAGCTGCATATTAGCAAATTAAATTGTATTTTCAAGAAATAATTTACAATCTCTGATTTTATAAGGCATCATACAAAGTCATCACTATATAGCAATCTATTCAAAATCTGTGCATACAATTTCAAAAGATCGACCATTTAATATTATTTCAACGCCTCACAACTACAAAATTTAATTACACATTAAATGCATTTCCAAACAACAGCAGTAGCCATCTGTGTCTGTCATTATAGAGACCAGTTACGTCTATCTATGCATGTGTGTAGGAACAGTTTTACTTCCTAAATTTACAATAATTCACAAGATATTAGTAATTTTGCAGCAAGAATAATAAAACATGCTCTGTACATGCAAAGGTACTGCTGCTACATGTCAAAAACAACAACATATTAGCAATTTAATGGGAAATTCAATTGTATTTTCCACATCAGAAGCCTTTCCTGTGTAAATGATTTGTCCATTGAAAACAATTACAATTTCACATTTGACAGGGCATCAAACAAATCACAACGCAGTATTTCAGCAGCACAGCAAATCCATTCAAAATCTATGCATACAACTTCTAAAGATGGACCGTACAGTTTAATTTCTACACCTCACAACTACAAATAAGCAATTTACTGGCAAATTAAATTGTATTTTTAAGAACAACAACAACAACAGCAGACTTTCCTGTCAAAATAATGTGGCCATGGAGTTTATAAGGCATTATACAAAGTCATACTAAGTCACCACAAAATGGGAATTCAGCAGCACAGCAAATCCATTCAAAATCTAAAGATGGACCTTGCAGTATTATTTCAACAAAACAACTACACATCAGCAAATTATTTAAATGAACGTATTTCCAACAACAACAGCAGCAGCAGCCTTTTCTGTCTAAACAAATTGGCCACAGAAAACAATTACAACCTCTGATTTTGTCCAAAGTTTAGAGACAGTTTAATCATAATACAGCAACTCAGCAAATCTGTGCACGCAACCTCTACACATGGACCTTATAATATTATCTGAATACAACAACTACATTACACATTAGCAATTTAATTACAAATTAAATCCACTTCCAACAACAACAGCAGCAGCATAATTTGACAACAGAAAGCAAATACAATCTCTCATTTTATAGATTCTACTAAGTCATCACAATACAATAATTCAGTAGCACAGCAAATCCATGCATACAGCTTCTTAAACCACATATTAGCAATTTAATGGCAAATTAAATTAATTTTTAACAACAGCAGCCTTACAAACTCTGATTTTTAGAGGATAAAAGTCAGACTAAGTCATCACAAAAACTCAAAATCTATGCATACAACTTCTAAAGATGGACCTTATAGTATTATTTCTACACAACAGCTACGTATTAGCGATTTATTTACAAATTAAATGCATTTCCAACAACAGTAGCCTTTTCTGTCTAAATAATCTGGCCACAGAAAACAATTACAATGTCTGGTTTTATAGGGAATTATACAAAGTCAGCAGCACAGCAAATCCACTCAAAAGCATGGACCTTACAGTATTATTTCAGCAATTTTATTACAAATTAAATACATTTCCTATAACAGCAGCAGCAGCCTTTTCTGTCTAAATAATTTGACCACAGAAAGCAAATACAATTCAGTAGCACAGCATATTATTCAAAATCTGTGCGTACAACCTCTAAAAATGGACTTTTTAGTATTATTTCAACACAACAACTACACCTGAGCAGTTTAACTCAAGCTTAAATGTATTTCCAACAACAACAGCAGCCAATTCTGGTAAATAAATGAGTTTGTGCATTTGTAGGACACATCTACGTGCAGTGTTTAAGTTAAAATTACATTCAACAACACCATTCACCTTTTCGTGTGCAGAGACCAAACCAAGCAATCTCCATAAATGATGTTTTCTGCTTTTTTTTCCCAGACATGTTGTTAGCTCTCGGTGGATATCAAGGCAAGGAGCTGCTGTCCATTAAGGGCCCAAGTGTGAAACTAACCGTGTCACTGCCACACGACATTTATCCCCAGTTCCTTTACAGTGCGAGGGGGAAGCCAGAGGGTGTATGTAAGAGCCAGCAAGAGAAGAGGGGAAGAGGGGAAGAGGGGAAGAGGGGAAGGGGGGGCAGCGAGCTATAGACCCATGTGCCCCGAAAGAAGAAGAAGAAGAACTTAACGTGGTTTTCATTGCAAACGCTTTTTACGCACATGTCCTAGTTTTTTTTAGGACTTACTTGGTGGACGAAAACATCCAAAGGAGGGTCTACGGGGCTTCCTTCGCTGCTGGTCATTGAAATAAATCCAAAGCCCATTCGGACGTTGAACCATTTGCAGAAGCCCGTCCCGGACTGGATCTGCTGCTGCTGCTGCTGCTGCTGCTGCGGCGGCGGCGGCGGCGCTGGTCGGGTTCGGTCTTCGTGCTCGCCCTTGCTGCTGGACTTGGCGAATCTCGAGTCTTCTCCTCCGCCACCTTTACCCGGCCCTCCTGCAAAACGCACGGCCACAGAAACAAAACAAAAAAATTCAAAAATAATAAAAAATAAAATGAAATTAAAAAAACAGCAGCACAAGAGCAGAAGTAGTCGGGTTAGAAAACACACAGCATAAACACACACAGACACACACACGTCCACATGCTCTGACAGAGGGACACCACGTTTAAGACCACGCGTTGTTGCGTAAAAAAACCCAAAAAACTTAAACAACACGTTCTAAGTGTAAAGGGGAATCCCCGTAGCGTGCTCATGGCCAGTAGTAATTTCCCATACTACTACTACTACTATGCTATGAGATACATGCATGAAATTTTAGCCCCCTCTCCCTCCGTCCCTTCCTTTCTCCTCCCTCCTTCGTTTCCCCCCAAAAAAAGTTGTTTGCTACTCCGTGACAGATGTTTTCGCACAACTCCGGACATCTACACAGGTTTTTTCCCTGGAGGCAGGTGGTTTCCTCAACGGGGCACCGTAAACACGCGTATGTCTTGTAGCTTCTGATATAAGGTGCACGCTATAGGGAAGCAAAGAGAGTCGTGTGTGTTTTATCTTCGCGTTTTGTTCCGAGAATCGCGTTGCACCTTGCCTTCCGAGTGCTTTTTTTTTTTTCTTCTTCTTCTTCTTCTTCTTTAAAGGTGAGTACACGCGGGAGTTGCCTGTTTTGTAAGAGCAATAATAAGAGGAAAGGGGGGAAAAAATAATAATTGGGAGAATAACCTTCGGCCATGTTCCCCCGCGGACCCTCTGCGCCCAAGTTGCAATAGAGAAGCTTCCTCTGCGAATGCGGGCTGCGGTAGTCACCATTAATCCGACATCCTCGATCCAGTCGCGCACTAATTTAGCTCGCATGATACGGCGTGCTTTCTGCCTTTCGCTGTTCGGCTCATGTCTCTGTGTCTCTCTCTGTCTCTCTGTCTCTGTCTCTGCCCTGGTCTTTTCCTTCCCTCGCTCGCCGCCTCCTCCTCCTCTCACTCTCTCTCTCGCTCCCTCTCCTCGCTGCCTTTTCCCTCTTTCTCTCTCCTTCGCTCTCATTCGCTCGCGAGCTGGCTGTGCCCGTTCCCGTAGTGAGAGCACGTGACTTTGGTCAATTACATGCTTTCTTTGCTGCTAATTTCTGGCCTCTGCCGCGTCCCTGTCGCTCCGAAGTGGACGGGGAAAAGGCGTCAAAAACGTGCGCCACGGTCCTTTTATCCATATTGCTTTTGTGTTACGCGAATAAGTATTAGATCATAGCGGGGATTCATAAGACTATTATCCTCCCAGATTAAATTAAAACGGATTAAATCAGATTACAATTGTGTCTCTGGGATAATTACTTGATTAGGCAAAGAGGAGGGGAAGGGGGAGAAAAAAACACGGGGCGATTGTAAAAGACGCACACGTGGAACAAATGGCATTTTCAAACGGTAAGAAAACGCACAATAGCCATAGGATCTATGAATATGCATGCACGCGCGAGCCAATGAGAGGCCAGTTCCTCTATAAGGAGAGTATACAGGCAAGACTGTGTGCATATGGTGTAAAAGCACGTGGTTTTAACAGTTATCCTGGGGAAAAATGCTTTGGGTTGCTCAGCGTAAGCAGCTTCAGTCAGTTTTCCCCGCACATGAACGATTCTGATTTAAGTTCATTTATTTATATGTTTGTTTCTCTTATGGCATGAGTTTGAGGTGACATTTAGACATTTTTTTTAGCCATGTTACGTGAAAAGTGTGTATCTACAGCAAACTTTATCTATCACAGACTTTGGTTTTGTTAAATCCAGGCTTAAAACATATTCAGACTGGTTTTCAACAATGCTGTGACACACTGTTTACATTTTGTTGAACTAATGTGTTTATATTTTTTAAGATTTTACTGTGTTATAATGATTTTACTTTGATTATAATTTGATTTTATTGGAAAGCACTTGAGTGTTGTAAATGTTGACTGATTGATGTTAGGTGTTACTTTTTCCTCTTGTAGTGCAGTGGATATTCTTGTTTCCCATCTCTGTTCATTTAACAATACTTAAACTGAACTTATGTTAAACTCCAAAGAAGAAAATAAACTTAAAATAAAACTTAAAAGTTAAATGAAGCGTAAAAAAGTTCTTGCAGCCTCTCGTAACACTTCCAGAATAAGAAAAGAGGTTTTATTGTCATTGTCTGGAAAAAACAATGAAATACAGCAGCAGTAAAAGCAGAAATATTAAAAAAAAAACTATATTAATCTGTATCTAAACAAAATATAGTATATACAAAATACATTATACAAAAAGAGAAGGGCAGAGAAACAATGCTATGTATGTGGTGCTATAATTCTATTTAATGTATCCATCTCAAAAAGTTGTAGATAAATTGCTGTACAAAACATTTCTGAGGCAGCAATTACATCAGCAACTACTGACTTTTAGTTTCTTTGTTTGACTAAAAGTTTTTTCTATAACTTTATCTGATTTTTCAAATGACATAAGCTTAACAATTCAATGCATTTTACCCAGAACTATTAGTATTACTGTTTAACTACATACAGGCTTGGAAATCTCATCTCTCATTGGCTGAAGAAAGCACGCATATTCATAGATCCTACTTTGTTTGTGACTATATTTCTGCTTCTAAATCATAGCTAAGTGGGAAAAAAAACATAATAACGCAACTTTAGGGTTTAGAAATAGTTAGTCAACCTGAAGTTATGCCCCATACGGAGAATAATCGACCAAAATTAACCAAAAGACTCGCACAAACAAGTGACTTTACATTCATTAGTTGATAAAACATTTAGAAAAGATGGCTGCTTTCTAAAACGCATCTATGCTCTCTTAAATAAAATGAAAATAAAAGTTCTGAAGCAATAATAAAAAGAATGACACCCGCTTTACTGATGCAAAGAGTTCACGCAACTGATAAATTTTAAGTTGACCGATTAATCGACTAAGCAACCAGAGCCCTACAGTCAATTAAATTTAATTCATACAACATTTAAACATAGCAATCCAATACAATGTTATTTCTATTTAGAGAAATGTCACAAGGGGGCTTTACAGAAACAAACAATCAGACCTTCAAGACAAAATCTCCTGTTCTTACGTCTTCCGCCATGTAGGGATAGAAAAAACTTCAAATAAAAATAAAAATTCAGCCAAGGGAAAGCGAGAAATCATAGCAATAAATGTCTTTAAATCGAGGGAGGCAAAGAGGCGTAACTGTGAATGAGATTTAGAGATCAAATGAAAGCTCTCAGTGAGGTCTTTTCAAAAGGACAGAGCTGAAATGATGCCACAGAAGATGTCATTTAAGAAAAACTAAAAGGCGTAACGGTAAAAGTGAGGTTTTATTCAGTTCCCAAAAGGCGTAGGTTAAAATAAAACAGGGTAAAATAAGATATAAATGGACTAATCTAAATTAAACGTACATATATGAATAAAACTGACTGTAAAGTTTAAACTCTCAAGCAGAATAACAAACTACACTCCCTTTATTAAAACATTAGTACATAAGGAGACTACAGAACTGTGCTGAGGTTTATGATGTACTGAAAATATAATTAGTTACTTGTCGTAGTGAGAGTTTATACTTTTCTATGTTTTTTAAAAGAAAAATAGCATCAGTTTTACTTGATACAGTACTTTTTTGCTCTATAACATAAAGAGCCTTGTGAAAATCTCCATTCTGTCTGCAGTTGTTTACTCACATTTGTTTATTCCAAAACTTTAAACTTCTAAATTGGGAAAATATGGTCAAATTTCAGGATGCTACACTGGTTTTTAAAATCCTGCATGGTCTGGCCCCACTTCCTCTGTCCATTTTTTTTTAAATCAAAGTAGCAGAAACACCACATCTGCCTCCTTTAACAATTTAGTCGTCCCTTTATGAAAAAGTACATTCAGCCAATCTGCTTTTTCAGTACGAGCCGTCCACTTTTGGAACACAATACCAGCTCACATACGCAATGCTGGGACACATAGAACTTTTAAGAACATGTTAAAGTCGTGGTTACTTGAGAATCAAACCTGTGACCATAGATAATGCTTTGTGCTGCTGCCGACCTGTTTATGTAAAGTTTTTTCTTATATTTATTGTTTCTATTGTGTAGTCTGTCTCTGCGCTTTTATATTTTCTGTGCTTTTACATTCTGCTGTGTGCTTTTATATAACCTACTAATTTTTTTATTCTACCATCTTTTACTAACCGTATTGTGTACCTTATTTTGTTGGCATTTTACACCTTGCCTAGGGACTACAGTTGGAAACTAGCTGTATAGCTAATACTGGCACATTTACAGAGATGTTTATTAATGTGCATTGTTCCTGTTAAAATAAACTAATAAATAAAAATAAATAAATAAATAGTGTCAAAGAGGCCTCTCTCACTTTTGTTTTTGCCATTCAAAGAGATTCTCAATTTAATAATCCAAAAAATACCAAATATTGTGTTTGGTTCGAGGCAGCAGCATCCAATTTAATTAAGTCTTCATAAACTAATGTTATACCCTCATCTTAGGACTCTCTAACACTCTGCCTCTTAAAATCACAGAATACAGACATAAATATGGCAGTTTTTGAGGACTGCTGTCATGTTGTTTTTGTTTTAGCTTTAGCCACACTCAGGTAGATTTTCACTTTGGCTAATAACACAAACAAACTCCCACATACCTTAACTTTAGAGGTTAGGCCTGAATTTATGTTGTTTTAAGTGTGTGCCATTTAGTATACACTGATTCATCACGATAGGGCTGCACAATATATCGCAAAATTATCGTTATCGCAATATCAGCAAACGCAATATCTGTATTGCAAGAATCTAAATATATCGCTGTGGTCTTCCATCTGACAGAGATTTACACTGAAGAATCATTTTCCAGCAGAGCCTTAAAAGAACATGTCTTGTGACTAAATAAAAAAGTCCAGTTTTAGTGGTAATTTAATGAATTTAGTCACAGCTTAGCCTTGTTTTATTCCTGGTTTAGTCTGTGTTAAGTTTTGATTTTGTCGCTGTTTTGACTTGTAAATACAGGAACTTACATTTTTGTGAAATATAGCGAATTTAACTTACTATGTTCGAAAAGTAGGCTCTATTTTCAAATATCGCAATGATATCGTTATCGCAATTTTTGACATAGTTATCAATAATCGCATGTTTTCTCCATATCGTGCAGCCCTAGGAAAAAATAAAAATTTCAACAAAATAATGTTTGTAAAAAGCTTTAAAGACGTGACAACACATGCACAGAGACACTTAAAACCAAAGTGGATGTTTTTTAAGCTTACAGTACGCTATAAAGCAGTGGTTCCCAAAGTGGGGGCTGCAAAAGTACTGCCCCCAGAGGCTGTCTATATAAGTTAAATATTTTTTAGCCCACAGTCAGTGACATTTGTATAGAAAGCTATGGAGAAAAACATGAGATAGTGTTTTGAACCAAGGGAAGTTTTGTAGTTGGGGGTCCACATGAGATTTTCTGTAATTTAAGGGGCCCACGACAGTCTTGACTTTGAGAAACTGACACAAAAACTTAACTAACTAAATTATGCAACAACTCCTTACTTCGTTTTTTATCGCATTTTGTTCAATTACAGAAAAAGAAATCGTTCAAGCCACCTTTGAACAATTAAAAAATGAAATACAGGCTTCACCCTCTACTAAATGTCTGGATACAGTTCATCACTCAGCCCTCAGACAACCACAAAACTCATCTTTGTTTACTTTATGACAAAGTTGGATGGACGTCTTTATCAGCCAGGAGCGGACAGCAGTGTATTCTGTTTATTTATAAGGCGCTTCTGGAATAAATATCATCTTTCCTGAACTATAATCACAATTTTTTTCTTTTTAGATCTGGGAAGAAAGGCCAAAGACATCCTGAACACTCTGTTGCCTCTTTCATGTTTTAAAGTGCTGGCGGCTGATATACGCACACATGAAGGTACTTGTTTTAAAAATAAATTGTAGGGCTATTCCTTTTGTGCTGTAATTTGAATTTGTTGCTTGTTTGTGCTGCGTTTTTGTGTGAAGACAGGAAAAAAGAGAGCCCAGGACTGTCATTGGGCTCTCCCTGGATAAATAAAGATGAATAAATAAATAAATACAAGGCACAAAAACTTATATGTATTAAGTTTTGCAGGTCTTCACACATGTATACATTTCTACATCAACACGTCCTCGTAAACATCTACAATGAACACCATCTATAGTGTTAAGTCGTTAAATCATGGGGAGTAAAAATAATGGCTTGCAAATTTGGCTAAAACTCGCCACAGTGGCAACAAAATGAATGTCAAGCCCTGCTCCGCTTTAGCTCACAGCAGCATCAGAGTCCAGAGGAGGAGCTGAACTCACGGCTCAGGAATGTCAGAGGAAAACCCAGAAAAACAAACCTAAAGAAAGAGAAAGAAAAAAAAAAAAAGATGTCTTCTGGTCACATGATCCTTAGACTTGTCATTTTCAAATCAATACAAGCAGCGACTGAGTCTGAGATCTGTGCAAGAAATCCTCCCAGGAATGTGACGGATGAGGCACGAAACACATCAGAGGGTGAAGAAGAAGGAGAAAGAACAGTTTTTGTTTTTTTAGTTAATAGTTAATAGTTGCTTTAGGTCCAGTTTAGTCCTGGGCCTAAACCTTGACTAAACTGGGCCAAAACCAACACGAAAGCAGGACCAAAACCTGGAATGAAGAGATATGGACTAAACTTCTGCACACAGGACAAAATCTGGGACCGAACTGGTACTAAACCAGGAATAAAGAGACAAGGACTTAACTTTGTTCAAAAAGGTGAGCACAGAGAACTAAATCAGGACTAAACTGGGCCTAAACCAGGACCAGACTGGGCCTAAACCAACACAAAAGCAGGACTGAACCTGGAATAGAGACAAGGATTACACTTCTGTTAAAAAGGTTTGCACACAGGACTAAATCTGGGACTAAACTGGGCCAAAACCAGGGCTATACCAGGACTAAACTGGGCCTAAACCAGGGCTATACCAGGACTAAACAGGACCTAAACCAGGACTATACCAGGACTAAACTGGGCCTAAACCAGGACTATATCAGGACTAAACTGGGCCTAAACAAGAACTAAACTGAGCCTAAACCAGGACTATACCAGGACTAAACTGGGCCTAAACCAGGGCTATACCAGGACTAAACTGGGCCTAAACCAGGACTATACCAGAACTAAACTGGGCCTAAACCAGAACTAAACTGAGCCTAAACCAGGACTATACCAGGACTAAACTGGGCCTAAACCAGGGCTATACCAGGACTAAACTGGGCCTAAACCAGGACTATACCAGAACTAACCTGGGCCTAAACCAGAACTAAACTGAGCCTAAACCAGGACTATACCAGGACTAAACTGGGCCTAAACCAGGGCTATACCAGAACTAAACTGGGCCTAAACCAGGGCTATACCAGGACTAACCTGAGCCTAATCCAAGGCTATACCAGGACTAAACTGGGCCTAAACCAGGGCTATACCAGGACTAAACTGGGCCTAAACCAGGGCTATACCAGGACTAACCTGAGCCTAAACCAAGGCTATACCAGAATTAAACTGGGCCTAAACCAGGGCTATACCAGGATTAAACTGGGCCTAAACCAGAACTAAACTGAGCCTAAACCAGGACTATACCAGGACTAAACTGGGCCTAAACCAGGGCTATACCAGGACTAAAATGGGCCTAAACCAGGGCTATACCAGGACTAAACTGAGCCTAAACCAGGGCTATACCAGGACTAAACAGGACCTAAACCAAGACTATACCAGGACTAAACTGGGCCTAAACCAGGGCTATACCAGGACTAAAATGGGCCTAAACCAGGGCTATACCAGGACTAAACTGGGCCTAAACCAAGGCTATACCAGGACTAAACTGGGCCTAAACCAGGACTATACCAGGACTAAACTGGGCCTAAACCAGGGCTATACCAGGACTAAAATGGGCCTAAACCAGGGCTATACCAGGACTAAACTGGGCCTAAACCAGGACTATACCAGGACTAAACTAAGCCTAAACCAAGGCTATACCAGGACTAAACTAAGCCTAAACCAGGGCTATGCCAGGATTAAACTGGGCCTAAACCAGGGCTATACCAGGATTAAACTGGGCCTAAACCAGGACTAAACTGGGCCTAAACCAGAACTAAACTGGGCCTAAACCAAGGCTATACCAGGACTAAACAGGACCTAAACCAGGACTAAACTGGGCCTAAACCAGAACTAAACTGGGCCTAAACCAAGGCTATACCAGGACTAAACTGGGCCTAAACCAGGACTAAACTGGGCCTAAACCAGGACTAAACTGGGCCTAAACCAGGACTAAACTGGGCCTAAACCAGGACTAAATAAGGACTAAACTGGACCTAAACCAGGACTAAATCAGGACTAAACTGGACCTAAACTAGGACTAAATCAGCACTAAACAGGACCTAAACCAGGGCTATACCAGGACTAAACCTGACCTAGAACTGGACTATACCAGGACTAAACAGGACCTAAACCAGGACTAAACTGGGCCTAAACCAGAACTAAACTGGGCCTAAACCAGGACTAAACTGGGCCTAAACCAGAACTAAACTGGGCCTAAACCAGAACTAAACTGGGCCTAAACCAGAACTAAACTGGGCCTAAACCAGGACTAAATCAGGACTAAACTGGACCTAAACCAGGACTAAATCAGGACTAAACTGGACCTAAACCAGGACTAAATCAGGACTAAACTGGACCTAAATCAACACAGAAACAGAACTGAACCTGGAATAGATACAAGGACTACATTTTTTGCTCAAAAGGTCGTCCACACAGGACTAAATCTGGGACTAAACCAGGACTAAAGACCCTAAACAAGTAAGAAGAGTTGGATTCTGTCTGTAGCTGAACATATAGCAGGAAAGCGTTTACATTTGCATTACTTACCAGTTCAAAACAAGTCTGAAAGAAATTAGCATTCATTATTTTTAAAGCCAAGGCTCAGAGGTGTGGGAAGTACTCTAAATATGTTCTCAAGTAAAAGTACTGTCGTCAAATGTTACTTTCTGCCATATTTTTCATATAACTGCAGAAAACCAAAATGCCTCGAATCCCCTTCCCCTGTGAGTCACTTTGAATGAGTCATCTTCAAGCATTTTAGGCATTTTCCAAAACTATAATCGGGGAAAAACAACATTTAAAAAGTAAAAGTTATCAAGGACGTTTGATGGTTTGTTGTTTTCCCCGTCATTGCACAACCACGCTTAAGAGTTTCCTACATTTATGCACAGAATAAATACAAAATAATGACCTTAGTCCTTGGTTATATTTCGAAATTGTCATATCCTTAAGTGGCCTCTCCGTCCCGTTTGGTAAGAGCAAAGTTATTCTGAGAAAAACACGTGCCTCAGGCTTCACAGTGAGTCACTCAGAATGAGTCAGGAAGAAGTATTTAACTAAGTTTTAAACCAAGAAAAACAAAACATTTCAGTTCAGAAATTATTTTTTTTAAAGCATAAGAAATTTGAGATCCATAAGCGTCAAGGCTGGACAGGAATCGATAAAGTTTATACAAATATCCTACAGCGCTTTCAAGGACAGGAGGTTTTGTGAAAGCTTAAGTAGTTTAAGGAAGTAATTTTTGCAAGCAACTGTAGCATTAGCTCCCATTTTTTAAAGATTTTTCAACACTCTACAGCCAGAATAACTTACATTTCCAAAATAATGATTTCACTGCTTTATCATTACAACCTCAACAAAAAAAACTTCAAAACAGACAAAATGTTTTTAAGAAAGTTTTTTCTTAGCCTTATTTATTCTTATTCAAACTTTTATCAAAAAATTATCAGAAAAGATTCATTTGGTCTTTTTTTTAATAATAATAATACATGGATTTCTAAAGCAGTGTTGGACAGTAATGAAGTAAATTTACTTGAGTACTGTACTTAAGTAGTAGTTTTTGATAATCTGTACTTAGTATTAGTACTTGAGTAGTATTTTTAGGGGAAAAGCAAAAGTAACTTCTGCAGAGAAATTGTCTTAAAACCAAAAGACAACCGACTTACTCCCTAAAGATTATTATTTACTACATAATACTACTCATATTTGGAAGTGTTTTAGCTTTTGCTTTGCACAGTTCTATAATAAACCAATTGATTAGAGTATTAATTAGAGTATAGAGAGTATTGTAGTAGTATTTGAGCAGGAGGATCTGTACTTTTACTCAAGTAATGAAGCTGAGTACTTTGTCCACCACTGACAGAAAGTAAGCAGGCGAAACTTGTCAATGAAACTTGTATGAAACAAAAACATGTGTCTGTCTTTAAGAAATCCATGCATTATTATTATTAGTAGAAGACCAAATGAACTTTTTCTGGAATATTTTTTATGTGCTTTAAGAATAAATAAGGCTAAGAAAAAAAGCTCAAAACCCTTGAAAAGTTGTTTTCTGTGCAGTGGAATAATTGTTTTGGAAATGTGAATTACTCTGGCTGTACCGTGTTGAAAAATCTTGAAAAATTGGTGGCTAATGCTGAAATTGCTTGCAGAAAAAGCCTGAAAAATGACTTCTAAAAACTCAAAGCAAAGCTACATAACTTAAGCTTACTTCAAAATTACTTTACAACCAAAAATATGTATCAAAAGTAAAAGTAATGCAAGGAACATACATGTTTTTTTTTTGTTTCTAAAAGTGTTCCTTTCTTTAAATCCAACGTCATTTGTCAGGATTTCCAGGACCCGTGGGAAGCAGCTCCAGCTTCAAACTGTGTTTTACTCAAGGCCAGCACGTGGCTCCACAACAACAACAACAACAACAACAACACAACCGAGAGACGAGAGACAATCATTCAGAAACTTCTTATCTGCGTCCGAGCGCCGCCGGACGGTTCCTCCAGAGGTTATTCCCGGTTACGAGGAGGAGAGAAAAGAAAAGAAGAAAAACATGTTGGAGGTATGCAACAACAACAAGCTCTCATCTCCTCCTCCCACTGCCAAAGACCCACCTCCGGAAACTCGCCCCTCACCCTTCAGGACCGCCCAGGACCGGCCCCCCGCCCCATACAAGGCCTGTTTTTGAAGAAGGAGATGTAGTAGTAGTAGTAGTAAAGGTAGTAGTAGTAGGCCTCCGCAGCAGCCATAGCAGTATTTTTGGAGTTAGACGTTTCTTTCCAAGTAGCACCACAGGAATAATTTGGCTTTTCAAGATCCATCTTTGAAGCACTTAGAAGGCCCGAAACCAGGACTAACCCAGGTCTAAACTGGGCCTAAACCAGAACTAAACCAAGAGTAAAGAGACAAGAAAGAGAGACACTAACCTTCTGTTCAAAAAGGTCTGCACAAAGGTCTGAATCTGGGACTAAACTGGGCCTAAACCAGGACTAAACTGGGCCTAAACCAAAACAAAAGCAAGACCAAACTAGAAATACAGAGACGTGGACTAAACTTTTGTTAAAAAGGTCTGCACACAGGTCTAAATCTGGGACTAAACCAGGACTAAGGACCCTAAACAACTAGAGGAGGACTAAATCAGGATCAAACCCAGGACAAAATCAGGACTAAACTGGGCCTAAACCAGAACTAATAATAATAATAATAATTCATCGAATTTATATAGCGCTTTTTTGGACACTCAAAGACGCTTTACATACACACACACAAAAAAAAAAGAACTAAACCAGGAATAAAGAGACAAGAGAGAGAGAGAGACGCTAAACTTTTGTTCAAAAAGGTCTGCACACAGGTTTGAATCTGGGACTAAACTGGGCCTAAACCAGAACTAAACCAAGAGTAAAGAGACAAGAAAGAGAGACACTAACCTTCTGTTCAAAAAGGTCTGCACGAAGGTCTGAATCTGGGACTAAACTGGGCCTAAACCAGGACTAAACTGGGCCTAAACCAAAACAAAAGCAAGACCAAATTAGAAATACAGAGACGTGGACTAAACTTTTGTTAAAAAGGTCTGCACACAGGTCTAAATCTGGGACTAAACCAGGACTAAGGACCCTAAACAACTAGAGGAGGACTAAATCAGGATCAAACCCAGGACAAAATCAGGACTAAACTGGGCCTAAACCAGAACTAATAATAATAATAATAATTCATCGAATTTATATAGCGCTTTTTTGGACACTCAAAGACGCTTTACATACACACACACAAAAAAAAAAGAACTAAACCAGGAATAAAGAGACAAGAGAGAGAGAGAGACGCTAAACTTTTGTTCAAAAAGGTCTGCACACAGGTCTGAATCTGGGACTAAACTGGGCCAAAACCAGATCTAAACCAGGAATAAAAAGACACAGACTTAACTTTGTTCAAAAAGGCATGCACAGAGGACTAGACCAGGACTAAACTGGGCCTAAAGCAGAACAACAGCAGGACCAAACCAGGAATAAAGACACACAGATTAAACTTTGTTAAAAAGGTCTGCACATAAGACTAAATGTGGGACTAAACTGGGACTAAACCAGGAATAAAGAGACACAGATTTAACTTTGGTTAAAAAGGCATGCACAGAGGACTAAACCAGGACTAAACTGAGCCTAGACCTGGACCAAACTGGGCCTAAACCGATACAAAAACAAAACTGAACTAGAGACAAGAACAAAATTTTCTGTTTTCTGCACAACTAAAACAGGACTAAGGACAAAATCAGGACTAAACTGGGCCTAAACCAAAACACAAAAC
This sequence comes from Bostrychus sinensis, assembly GCA_020698575.1. Taxonomy (NCBI): domain Eukaryota; kingdom Metazoa; phylum Chordata; class Actinopteri; order Gobiiformes; family Eleotridae; genus Bostrychus; species Bostrychus sinensis. The sequence goes on along the minus strand of CM036257.1, from coordinate 25,468,077 downwards.
AGGACTGAACCAGGACTGAAGAGACATTTGCTCAAAGATGTCTACACACAGGACTAAACCTGGAACTAAACCAGGACTAAGGACCCAAAAACAGGACTAAGCTTGAACTAAACCAGTCTGTAATTCTCTATTTAATGTTTTTTGAACTTTCAGACACAGCTGAGCACAGAGGAAAATGGGACATATGAGAGAGCAGGGGATGTTTTGTTAAATGTCACAATCACAGTACTTTCTGTAATGTTTTCTATACTAATAATCCTAACTATTCATTTTACTTCATATTTATCTTACTGCGTGGAAACACACAAAAAAAACACTGTGTATATTGCAAAAAAAAGTACTTAGGATAGTTTGTAATGTAGGATTTAGAGAATGCACTAATGTTTTTATTTTTAAAGTTACAAGTACTGAAATTCATGGATTTATTAAAGTTTAAAACTGTTTGCTTCCAGAAAACAGAGGGCTACTTTCTTAGGGGTTAGTTAAACTTAAAAAAAAAAAAAAGTAAAAGTATGCACAACAATAAGACAAATCCCATATGAGGAGTAATCTGTGCAAAGAGACGATTAATAAACAATCCACAAACATAAATACACAGATTGTAATAAAAAATGAATATAGTTTTACAAATTTTCCCTAAATATTAATGAATAAGCAGCTTTTTGTATCAAACAGCAACATTTTATAAATGAAAAAGCTTAGTACATGAACCTGTAGAACTCAGTGTGCTTTAACTTTAGGGCCCATTCTGAAATCTTGCACTGGGGCCCCACATTACTAAGTTACGCCACTGTTAATGTATATTGTATTCATACGTTCAATAAATTCATTCATTCATACTTTAACCTTTTTCATTCATGTTTCTTTAAGTTAAAATTGCATTAAGGTTACGTACTGCGCTTTAAGTTTCATTCTGTTGTATAAGTTTGTTGTTAATTATGTTTTGTCGCTGTTTAATTGTGGTAAACATATTTTAAACACAATAAAAAGAAAGCTAATATTTATTTTTCTGTGTTGTAAGATGCAAAATGGGCTATACCTGTTGTGATGTATTTATTTACCGCTACACTTTCACTATCATTTGTCATTTGTTATGCTTGAGTTGCGTCATTTCTGCAGAATTTGCGGCGGCTTTTATTTCACAACACCTTGCACACTAAATCTGGGACTTATTATTACTTCCTTCTTGCACATAGGTTTGTCTAAATTAAAAGTTATTTAAATTCTCAGATCTAGTAGCTTTTCAAACTTCACAATCATTATTTAAGGCCAAAAAATTATTTATTACCAGATAATATTTAAAAACTTTTCATTGAGAAGGAGTTTATAATCTGAGATGTAAAAATGAACAAAAGGAAAAGTTTTTGTGGAATCAGATCATGGGACAGTCGAAAGAGTGTAAGACTATTTTAAAAGGAAATAAAAGAAACCGTCTTTTGAGAGAGGTAAAAGTATGAAATAATACTGCACAATGAGGTTTTATGTTTAGTTACTCAGGGAATGGGATGTAAATACACAACAAATACACAATAAATACACAATATGACTTCTGTTTAACTGTGAGGGGAGGGACTAAATAAGCTGACTTCTTTTCAAACATGTATCTCTGTGTATATAACATTTGTGTTAACATTAAAGACCACCTGCATCAGATTTTGTTGTTGTTGTTGTAATTATTGTCTACATATTCAACATAAACTCAAACAATAATTTGCATTTAGTGTGCGTTGCATTTGCCTTGTCGTGTTTTGTATCTAATGTAAATACAGATTTTTTTCTAGTTTTAAGCACGTTTTTATATTTTATTTACATTTGAAGAGTTCATTTACCATTTTTAAAAAAGAGCTGCAGCTTTACTTTTTGTTTAGTGCTGTTTTCAAAGCACAAATCTATTTTAGAGCAATTCCTGATTTATCCTATATTGGTCAAATACACTCAGCTTTAGTCTGAATGATATAACCTGAAGTAAATAATAATAAAAAACACTAATTTTTTGAGGAATTTATAAAAACGGAGTTGCAAATGAACACTAAAATGAAATTCCTTAAAAGTCGGAAAAAAAAAAATCTGTTTTGTCAGTGCCGCAAATAAATTCATAACTAAACTTTGTAAGCATTAAGTAAATATTGTAAAGGTATTATGCATTGTCATACACTTGTAATATTTTTAATCATACACTTGTTTTTCATGCTTGCAGTGTAATCTAAAGCCCAGAATGAAAATAAAACATTAAAGTTGATTATAATTAAGGACTCTTAATGGGGCCCCCTTCATGTCCTGGGCCCCGGTGGCTGCACTTCCTGATGTTACGCCTCTGAACTTAATCCTTACTCTTTCAGCAACAACCTTTTGGATTTTGGGGCCACAATCCAACAAAGTACAGGCCTTATCTCTGAATAACATCAACAAAATCTCCAAACCTGGCTGCAACCACACAACATACACAATATTCCTACTGGCGCTTCACTTCACTCGACCCAGGACTAGCAGATTCCAGCTTTTTTTTTTTTTTTTTTTTTTTTTTGGAGAGCGACTCTGGGACTGGCTTCACCCCAGCTAACCTCGCCCAGCCCCCCACCTTCACCCTGCCGCCTCCCGCAGGAAATCTCACTCTAGTTTCTGTCGATTCAGTTCAAAGGGGTTCACTGGGTTCGTCTATGGCTCTTTCTCTTTTCTGTTATTACTCTTTTACTTCAATCATTCCAGACACCAATCCCTCTCTCTTCTCCAATGTATTTTTTTTTTTTTTTTTTTTTTTAACGAGATGGAGGTAAACACGATGACTGGAAGACCTCCTGCTTACACTTTGTGGCCCCGGCGTCAAAGTATAGAGAGATAAAGGTATTTTACGTTTTCTTAATTACAAAAAATGAATTAATTTGCTAGATTAGTCAAATTTAAACCCTATTTTCACGCAACCCAGTGGCCTTATGCTTCCAAATCAATGCTACTTCTTCTCCAAAAGTAAATCAAGCTTTTTCGACGTTTTAACTTCACCTTTCCTTCGCCGTTTGGCCATATTTCGTTTACAAATATTTACAATAAACGAAAAAATACAGCTGTTTTATGAAAGCGTCAATGCACCGCGCGTTTCTTAAAATCTACCACAAAACTTACCCCAAAAAACTCCTGCTATTTCTTCCGCGTATCCTCCAACAAATAGCGAGAAATACGCTTCGTCTTAAAACCACGCGATATTTGGTGCGTCGTGTCAAGTTGTATTTTTACAGGGAAACTTGTAATTGTGCACATTTTTAAAAGCAAGTTAAGGAATGCCATAGACTTTCAGTGTGAGGTTTTCAGTTTTAGGAGTGAGGCAGCAGCAGCGTTCAAAAATATCAAAACGAGATAGGAGTTTTTTGAGGTTTTTGAGTTTTTTTTACGCGCAATTACAAAGACTTTACTCTTCCCTCGCGCGGACACATCCCCCCACGGAGAGAGGAGTCAACACGGACAGACAACTCAATGGCAATATCGGTGACGTCAGAGAGGGGGGTTGGTTATTGAGGAGAAGCGCGTGAGGAGCCGGTGCGCCTTGAAAAACCGCGCACACCATGGGAACAAATATCAGCGCGTTTTTTCCGTCTTTTCCTAATTCGATTATTATTATTTTTTGTTTGTTCAGTTTATTTTTCCTCCTTCTTGGACACAGCAGGTAAGTATGTCTTTGAAAATATGCGTTTTATTTTTAAATAGGTGACAGAGGTGAGGACTAGCAGCCTCCACCCCCACGGTTAGGGTCTCAGAGGGATTTTAAACGCCACATAAAGTCATCACGCGAGGATTTTGTTTAACAAGATTTGCACACGCATTCAAAAAACTATTTAAGCGCATTCCATTTGACAGACAGGACTTTACAGCTTGAAACAGAAGTAGTTAGAGTCCAATTTAAACGCCAAATTATTAGTGTTGTGTCCAAATTCACGCGCAACAAAAGCTTTTCTATCAAAATACAGTTTCGCAAAATAGTTTTTTGCGTAAATGCGTGCGTAATGGCGCATTAAATACCCCCTCACATAAAAAAAACAGGATAATTACTCCTGTTATTGTGGGCGCCTGCCATTTTAAGTCTATAAAAGTCAATCTTTAGACTAAAAAGAGCTGGATATGCAAACAAAATGGACGAAGTAAAGTATAAAAAGCGTAGTTTGAGCTCGCGTGTGCGTCGTGACTCACCTGTAGAGGAAGCGGACATGATCTGTTTTCTAAATAAGGGCTGGCACAGGCTCGCGTCCCCCCTCTGATATAGACCTCTCTAATGATAATGTGGAGAGAGTCCGGATTGCAGGGGCTGCTGGTGGCGCGTGCTCACGGTCCAATATAGCTCCTGTTACATGTTTTAGGTTTAACTTTAACCCGGCGTAATGAAGCCAAGTGGAATCAAAGAGGTTTTTTTTTCCATGGATGAATATTTTATGGCGACACTGTAACGTTAGAGCGCGGCGCGTGAGAGACGGAGCAGATTTGTGTTAAATGTGAGACGCCAGATTGCCCGCGCGAGACTGTGGCACAGATCTGGAAATCAGCTCCAGTAACTACAGCGGGGTTAGTTTTTTAATAAACAGTCTTAATAAACTCAAAAATCCACACAGAAAACCATCAAAACCAAAAATATAGGCTATGTATGAAAGACTTTTTCCTTCTGAATGTGTTTAAAAGTCAAGACTTTACCTTTAGATGGTCTACTTTTATTAAAATATATTTTAAAGGGCATATTTTGGATTTTTAACAACCATTTAAAAGGAAAACTTACCCTCATTTGGACATTAAGGACTCATATCCTTCCCTTTACCTTTATTTAAAATGTCAAGGCACTACCTCTATCTCTACTATAATGTTGAGACAAAGTAATATTCTTTCTTTTTGGGGCCTTGCAGTTTTATTCTGTTAAAACTCAATGTGATAAACTGATTACTAGACTCATCTAAATGCTCAAACAGACCCATATTTTATTACTGGAGTGACTTTTGGGTTAGTCCACAGAGTAGATGCATAATAGAGGAAAAATAAAGCAACTTTTAAACATCATTTTAACATTTTAAACATGGTCTAATATGGCTACAAGTGAACAAAAGTAGCACAAAACACCCTGAATGTGGCAGCATTTATGAGCTGATAAAAAAACCTATAGGCTAAACTCCATAAACATCACCGAACAACAAATAGATGAAGATAAAAAATGTAAACATATTCATTCCTGTCTAAAATATTGCGTTATTTGTAGCACTTGGGTCACTTTTAATGTTTTTATGTTCATTATTAGATACTGTTGTCGTATTCTTTCAATTGCTTTAGTTTAATAAGGTAAAGTTGGTAGAAAGTAGGTCGACATCTGCTCCTCAGTCCCAAATAATGATGTCAGAATTGATTTTAGCATTATTCGCAATTATAAATGTCAAGAATCAAAGAGTTTTAGAAGTTATAAGGTTTCTCTCCAGTCCTTAGTGCATGTTCATATGGTCCTTCAGGCTAATCCATACAATGAAAAAGGAATAAAAAATGTCACAGACTGGCTCAGGTTGAGGAAAAAGTGAACAACAATTCATTGAAAGTTTGGTTAAAAGCGCAAAAAGGTTCAGCGTTTCCTTTTGTGGCGTCAAATAACAAAGAATTTCAATATTTCATCTCATAATAATCGTGAAAACTTGATATCGTGACATCTCTGCTCCCAAAGTTTAATGTTTTGAAGTCAGGAACTTTACAAGGAAACTGTTCCAAGATCAGTAACATGAGCTGGAAGCAAGAACAGTGCCTCCAGTTGTTTTAAGAGCATCATTTTCCATTGGTTAGTGGTTTATTTTCCTCACTGTTTTTTTGCATCTTAATCAAAAAATGAATACAGCCTCATTCATATTCTTGATAGTGTTGTGTGTGGGACATGGGATTTTTTTTTGGTCTTGGTACTCACGGTCTTTGTGGGCTCAATGTGGACAACTTGGCAGAGAAGTACATGTGTCCACCTGTAAAAAGACACAAATTTTAACTAAAAACACAAAGTCCTCTCTAAAATCGTGCAAGTGCATTGAAGTCCTAGAGAGCTTTTGAACAATACCTTTCTGGTGTTTGCCTTTGGTGCACACTAAGGCAGTGATTTTCCACCTGCACACTCGTAGCTATTGATTCCTCTGCAAGAAAGCTATTTTATGCACTCCTAAAGATATTTATCTGCTCAGAAAAGGCTTTGTTTTTTTCCCTACACCACTGTTTATAACATTTTGTTGGCTTTACTGCTTCTCTGAGTCTGTCCAGTTCTTCACATTAGATCCAGGCAGGCAGTAAGATCATTTATTACTAATATTAAACTAACTATGTACATTTATCTTTTTTTCAAACCACTTTAAAGCTATATGGACCTTGACCAGAGGCAAAATATAGATGGCAATCTGAAGTTTACAGACAAAATCGGCAAAAAGTGAGGGCTAAATGCACATTTCTGCACATATTAATTAATTTCTAGCTTTGTCTGAGGCTAGAAAGCTGCCTTCTAGATTCTTTAGGTTTTCAGGGCACACAAGGACGTTTTAATATTATAATAAAATGTATAATAAGCTAAATAAAGCTAAACCAGGGCCCAATGTTTTGGTTGCATGCACATCCACATCCAAAACTTTTCTTTCTTTGAGTGCACTCAGAATTATTTTGCACCCATAGTGGACTTACCAATGCATCTGATTAGCTTTGAGACACTTATAATGTCTTATATGAATACATTTAATGCCAAACAAACAAAACAAAAACCTCAGTAGGTCGTGTGACTCATTAAAAAGAACAAAATGCTACAAAGCCAACAGGAGTAATAATAATACACAAAGAGCAGCCTTAGTAGCATAAGGTAGCACCGTAGGCTAAAATAAATTAATAGTAGCTTAATTATAAGCTTTGAGACACTTAACAATGACTCAATGTAACAAATATAGGCTATAAATGATTGAGTTTTTAAAAAAAGCTACAAATCCAACAAAATAAACAGCAGTGGCATTGGCTAGCACCAGGCTAAAATAAAAATAATAGCAACTAAATTCCAGTAGAAAGCAATGTAGCCTAAAGGAATGCAAGTAAAAAATAGACATAGGCCTATATTTTATTTTGAAATTATCTAAACTTTGAAAGGTTTATCGGTGGGGTACATTATGCTACATTAGCTTTATTTTTAGCAGTTAGCCTTAGCAGTTAGCAATTAGCAATAACCTATGTGAGCTTAGAGCGTGGAGGCTTCTTCTGTCTTCTGTATCTTTTTTTTTAATTTTTATTTTTAACAGATTACATCTCTAACCACTTATAACAAGCGCCATTATTTTTCTGGGACAAAATAATGATAATTTTAGCGGAAAATAGTTCTTCCGCCGACTTTAAAACTGTAAAATAACTGCTCTTTTATGATTGGTGCTTTGTATTTTAAACAGGTGTGTGCTCGCTCCTCATTGGCTCCGCGGAACGTCTCTTAACCAATCAGGAGCCCGGCACACAGTCGCCATAGTTACCCCGGACCGCTGCTGCGTTTGCGTGAATCAGGGCTCGATAAGTTCCGAGGGCTATATTCCTAGGCTTTTACTGATTAAAATTGCTCTAAGTGGCCTATTATGGTTACATTCTCTTAAGTACAGCTTTACAATGTCCTTCGATGACGTTCAGTGTTTTATTTTTAAAGTCTGGGCCTAGAAAATGTGTGCTGCTTGCTGCCAAAACAGGCGAAAGCAAGAGTGGAGCTGTGCAGTGGACGCATCATTTATCATTTAACCTGTGGTCAAGTCTCCAGGGCGAGCAGTGTTATTTATAGACTAAAAGACAAACGCCACCTGCTGGTTCCAAACTCTATTATTTGACGCATGCATACATTTGTACAGCGTCGTAAACAATCAGGACGGGGGGGAGAGTTTAGCCAAATGTAGCCTGCCCTATGCCCAATGCAGACTTACAATGCTGCAGCTAAAGGATTGCAACTTTAGAGCAGAAAAATAGCTATTTAGTGAAAAACACAATAGAAATATAAGGCTACTTTGCTTTTTTTATTTATTTATTGCTCATAAAAAGGCAAAATCAGGCCTTGGGTGACCAAATTTCTAGACCCAAAAACTGGCACACGTGTTTATTTCATAAATCTTAATGCATTTTTATTTATCAAGTGACAAAAAGCTTTTAAAATCCATACATTTTCCAGAATGTAATTAAATAAAACAACACTAGGGCTTAAGTTGTGAATATGATGGAAAATTATTGATAAAAATAATGAGATTTTAGCCACAAACTCTTTAGACAAATTATTTTAAGCTTCCTATGCTTTTTTATTGGTTAAAATGGGGAAGACTGGGACATGTGAGTGTTTATGCAGATATGTGTTGGGTCATGGGATGTGGAGCCTAAAACAGGGACTGTCCCGGTAGTCACCCTGTACATATCAGGCTAACAATGTAAAACAGTAATGAGTGCAAAGATAAGAAGCCTTGATCAATCAAAAAGTAAAAGTAAAAACTCGTGGCTGAAGTCTGACGTTGCAGAAGTCGCAAAAATAACCATGGCCTAAAGAAAAATGAAATAACTTCCTGAGTAAAAGAGACTTTGTTCAACATAAATCCATGACAGCAGCCTTTGTTTAATTTAATAAAACTTATATCTCTTCTGGCATCTGCATTTCTACCAACAGCAAATGTTAGGATCATTATCTATCAACAAAAAAAGTTTATTTTCATTAAAAGTCCCCAGTTCCACAGTACACAGGCTCTTTTAACTGTGGGCCCTATTATTTACAGTTTATGGGAGACATTAATGATGAGATAAATGTATTCTTTTATCTAAATCCAGTGCACCAATGAGTATAAAGTGTTTGTAAATATCTAATAATCTAAATAACATGTCTTTAATATCAAGCAATAATAAATAAAATGAAGTAAAATGTGTGAAATAAGTTTGAGAAGTTCTAAAAGTGTAATTTTTAAATACTTTTTCTATATTCCTTAGGCTTTTACAGAAGGATTTGTTGATATGTTCCCAGCCTGATTTACTGTGCATCATACTTCTAAAAACAAAAAAATAATTAGATTTTATTTTTCAAGGCTATTGTCAGTGTTTTCTAGTTTATAGAAAGACAAAATCAGATCTCCAAAATCCTTTCAGTAAAAGCTTTTTCATGTAAAATGTCAACAAAATGAACCCAGAATTTTAAACCTGGCTCTTTCCAATATTCAGATTTAGTTTTTTGTAAAGTCATTTTTTCACATTGTTTCTATATTTGTCAGTAAGTTTCTCATTGATAGTTTTTGTTAGTTTAAAAAAATATCCCTTGCCTTTTCTATTTTGTGCTGCAAAACAATTACCTTTTCCCAGTAGCAATATTTTCATTCACACCACAGATCTTTCCACTTTAACGTCCAATTATAATGCTTTAAGCTTTATTTTACACATTACGCTTGCATTTTTTTAAACACTTTTAAAACTTATTCCCTGATATTTTTACTTACATCTTGATTTTTTGAATTAAAGCTAAAGTTTCCATTTAGTTTCACCATTATTTTTGTTTTTTTCATCTCTACCTTGTATCTTTTCAGTGTTTAACTAATGATATTATTATTGTGCCTTACCTGCTCTTAAAGATAAGTTAATTAAGAGACTGCAATCCTTTCTTCTTTCCAAATGCCCACAAATATCCAACTATCTTTTTTTACCTTTTACTTTAGATATGTTAAAATCTATAAATCTATAATTCATATACAATTTGCTGCACAGCCACAAACATTTGATTAAACAGCCACAAAGTCAGTTTTTTGTGCTCCTAACTTTAGATTTTTAGACAGTTTCTCTCTTTTCTTTTTATGAATGCGTTTTATGAATACTTCCAGTGATATCTAAAATAAAAATAAATATTTGTTTGATGTTTTTGTGCACTGTAGGCCCACCGCAGTTCCTCTGGAGCTGCCTCTTGTTTTGCTGCAGCCCCGGGTGTGACTTTGACAGATTGTGCCGTGCTTTTTGTCCTCTGCGGTGCCCCCTCCTCAATGAATGGCGTTGGGCGCTGGAGCTGGCTTCGTGAAAAGTTCCTTGACACATAACATGGATGTGGGATAATCCACGTGGGGCCCTCTGTCAGACCACCCTCGCGCTCTGCCCCCGCGGCCGCTGCACGTGCTGCTGCTGCGGGCCGGAGGCGCAGAGACCCCTGGCGGACGGTCTGCGGGACTGCAGTCTTTTTTTTTTTTTGAACAGCTGCCCAGATGTGATGCATGAAGTCAGCTGCAGTAAGATGAGTTTACTTAAAATAAATTTAAAAATAAAGTTTATTTAACCCTCAGCCCTGGCTCCTTTTAGGGCTTTTCAAATTTATTTTTTGCTCTCATTAACATTTCCTGTTCTGGGATGAAGATATTTGACAAAGATGTTTATTAATAAATGAATTTTAGAATTTTAGTCCCACAGCTGGAGGGAAAAACTGTCTGGGCAAAAAACTCACTTAAAACCTTTTGGGTCACATTTAAAAATATAAAACATGAAGAAAAAACTTTTTTTTTTTTGTTTTTTGGTCATTAACCCTGTTCTCATCATACATAACAAAAGTGAATTAATTTTTATGTTTTTAACCCTCTAAATGTTTACATAATTCCAACATATTTGTAAATAAAACATGCATTTTTTTTACTTTTAAAAGATGCAAAGTAATTTTTTGTTTGTGCAGGAATTACCGGCCAGGTCACGGATTAGTTCTAAAGCTGATTTTTTTTTTTTAGATTTTGATACATTTTGTGTGTGTGCCATTACAAAAAAAAAAAAAAAAAAAAAAAAAAAAAAAGAGCAGAAAATCACACAAAAAGGCTAAAACTCAGGTTCTTCCTCTCAACCCTCAGCCCTGGCTCCTTTTACAGTTTGTCAAATGTATTTTTTGCACTCATTTTGACATTTCTTATGTTAGGATGATGATATTTGATGCTCATTAATGAATTCATTTCAGGATTTCAGTGTCACAACTGAAAAAAACAAACTGTCTGGGCAAAAAACTCACAATCTTCCTTTTAAAGCCCTTTTTGATCCCATCGACTCACATTAAAATCACTTATTTTCACTCTGCTGCCACTGCAAAACATTAATGATTAATCATGTTAATTCTTCTGTAACCCTGTCAGGCAGAGGATACAGAAAATACAAAAATCACCACCAGATCCACCATTTTCTCAGTGCATTGTGGGAAATAATTCCTTCATTATTTCCATTAGATAACAGTGACTGTGGCCCAGATCTTTTAGGGATTTAAAAGGAAGAACATGAGTTTCAGAGCTTTTGTTGAGTGATTTTCTGCTCTTTTTTTTATTAATGGCACAAAAAGTAAAAATGTATCAAAATCTGTTTTAGGACTAATTCCTGCACAAATAAAAACATACTTTGCATCTTTAAATAATAGTGTTAAAAATATGTAAGCAAACATTTAGAGGGTCAAAGAAGGATCAAAAAACAAAAAAAGTTTTCTTTATGTTTTATATTTTTAAATGTGACCCAGTGACCTAAAAGACTTTAAGAGGAAGAACGTGAGTTTTTTTAAAGGAGGGGCTGAGGGTTAAAACTAAACATAGTCTGTCTATATATATATATTTTTTTTTTTTTTTTTTTTTTGCACTGACACTTTCCAAGGTTTTTAAGATTATTTTTCTTATTTTTCTAATTACAGACCTTAACCTTAAAGCTTCCTCATACTTTACCAGTGGTGGAAGAAGTACTCAGTTTCTTTATTTAAGTAAAAGTACTGATAAAGGAGCAAAAAAAAAAAAAAAAAAAAAAAAAAAAAAAAAAAAAAAAAAAAAAACTCAAGTAAAAGTAAAAATATTACCTTCAAATTTCTACAACTTGCAACAGGAACTGAGTCTGTCGCTGAGGTCTTCTGTCTTTATTATTCTGATGTTTCTAAAGCAGTACTACTTTACTGCATCTGTTATATTTAAGTACTGTGTGTCTACAATGAGGCCATGACAAAAAACACAGGATTTTAAACCAAAACTCAAAATACTTTGTACTTCAAACCAACTCAGAAATGTAGTGGAGTAAAAAGTACAGATACTTGCTCTAAAATGTGGTAAAGTAAAAGGACCCCTTGTAAAATCTACTCAAGTAAAGTACAGATACATAAAAAATGTACTTAAATAAAGTAACTAAGTACTTTTACTTTGTTACATTCCGCCTCTGAAAACATAAGTTTACTTGAAATAAACTTAAAAATAAAGCATATTTGAAACTAAACATTTTTTTTATTTTATTTTTTTGGCTTTTTGCACCTACACTTTCCTGTTTTTGCATGTTTTTGATTTTTTTTTATTTATTATTTTTGCTAATTACAAAGAGTAACATCAAAGCTGCCTCACAGTTTTAATATATGGACATATTTTTACAGCGTTTTATTTATTTTTTTATGTGAAAATTGCCAGAAAACTGAAAACTTTGCACACTCCTCTTCATTCTTGTTGAACTGAATATAAGTTTCTGGAACATGCAGCCAGTTTAGATATTACAGGTGATGGCAACATGTTTTTGTTTTGTAAACAGCTTTAAAAATTAATTAAAAATAACGATGAGTTCTTGACGTCGCCACTATTTTTGGCTTATCCCTCATTAACAATCTGATTAGATTTATTCTGGCCTCGCAAGCTTCTCAAAACACCTATAATACATGTAAATAATAATAAAAAAGACTGTATTTGTTTAATTAAATGTTTATTTTGTTTATTTATTCTGCATTAGCTGTGCCGTATAGAGCCAGCTGTTCTTCCTGGGGTCAATTTAAAAAGACAATTTACAGTTCATACTTCATTAGGACAGTCAGAGGTTAAAAACAATTAAATTAAATAAAAATAAAGAAATAAATCTAAAATTTACAGTTACATTTGTTTGTCCATCTTGCACGAGCTTCACTTGCTTCGGTTTGACAATGAAAAAACCTTTTGTACAATGATTTAACAGGGGAAGTGTGTTTTTTAAAAATCAGCCTCCTCCTGTTTGCAGTAATCCTTTCACTCACCACTGTCCTGCGGATCTTTTTGGATTTTAATGTCCAATTATTAAATTTTAAACTCGAGCTACAGCCAAGAGGAGTCTGGGCCCCTGAGATAAATCCCTACATAAAAAGAAATGTAGATTGAAATGAACATACTTGTATAAAAATGTTACTTTAAAACTATTTTTAACCAACAGTCAGTGTTTTTTTTTATAGAAATACAGAATATGGAGGGAAAAAATGACAGAGTTAAGTTTTATTGTTGGGGAGATTTTCAGAAATTTAAGGCGGCCACAACACTTTTGACTTTGGGAATGGCTGTTTACAGAATGCCGTTTTATTTTTTCCACTTTTTTCCACATTAAATACTTTGTTTGTATCTTTACCTGTAGCCTCATAACTCACAAATGCTTTAAACTGAAGCCCAAGAGTCTTCTCAGTTTCCCATTGTTATTGTAGCCCAGTGGTTCCCAAAGTGGGGTCTGGGGGCCCCTGGGGGTCTGTGAGGGTACGACAGGGGGCCCCCAGAGGCTGTCTACATTAAGCACAGAAAAATAAACTGAGTTTGAGTTATATCCTTGTTTAAAAATATAACTTTTAGCCAGCATTTAGTGTTTTTTCTAAAGTTTTTCTAGAAATCTATGGAGAAATAGTTTAAGATTTATTTTTTGGGGTTCCGTGAGCAATTTTGGGAAATTTAAGGGGGCCACAACACTTTGGGAGTGGCTGTTATAGCTTATAATTTTCATTAACCTTGTATTTTTTTCAGTGTTTCTCTATTCATACAATTGAATACATTCTTAGCAACTTTATTTTCTTTTTTGGGTTATCAGGTTGCTCCAGGTTGCTTTTGTCTTGTGAAATTTAAGACCTTTTTAAGCCTTTTCATTGCCACTTAAGTGAAATTTAATGCCAGCTTCGTCAACAACAGAACAATAATCTGTATGAATTTCACACTAAGGAATGATCCGTACTACTCTCTGAAACTCAAGGTTTTTATTTTAAAAGTCCAACACAGATGAAAGAACTCCAGTGCTGCGTTAAAAATCATGAATAAATGAATCATGATAACATTTCTGTAAAATATATTATTGCAGTGACGAATTTTAAGATGTAGATGAACAAAATTTAATATCTACTCATAATGTTTAATACTTCTAAGGCGCTGATTTTGAGAAGATTAAACTTGATACCTAATGGTTTTAAGGCCTTGGGGGTTATCTCAGATTAATAATGAATTAGAGTTTGTGTGTTTCAAGCCTTGCAAGCTTCTCAAAGTGTCTAAAAATGCATGCAAAAAAGAAAAAAAGACCTTTTTTGTATAAGTCAAACCCATCTGGACAGTATTTTTAGCACCGCTTTGTTTTTCTAAAATGTATAAATGCTGGAAACTCTACGCAGTGCGCCATATAATGCTTAAAAAGAAAGTGAAATGTAATCTATACCAAAACAAATGAGTATTGAAAGTATGGATGACTCTTATTTCAGCAAATATGAATAAATAAAGACAGACAGCCGTTTAAAAAGTTTATTGTCGATTGCGTCGCTGTGTCCTGTTCCCTTTAAAAGGTTTCCAACAGCACAAGAGTCAGAGAGGTAGAAATCATTATTATCAGCCCAAAATACGTCACACACACACTCACACGTTTCACTCAAACCGTCTTTTTTGTTCTGCTAATTTCATTCCTTACATTTACCACGACTGTCCTCCTGTATCAGTATTACATTTTTACACAAAGATTATGTTACCGAGTGTCCGCCAGACTCCGCTGCACTCGAGGATAAATAAATAAAGTTGGCTAGGCAGCACTTAGAGGATGCAGAAACAGATTTTTGCCATTTTAACTTCATGGCTTTAACGGTTTAATTGGCAATGTTCTGTATCGACGAGTTTAGCTTTTTCTCAGCTAATTGTGAGTTTATATACAGTAAAAAACATGGATTACATTGAGACTGCAAAGTGACGCGTCGGCTTGTCACAGACGCACGGCGATAAATTTAAAATTGTGGAAAAAATTGTGAAATATTTCAAGCATTTTACTTATTTTATAGAGATAATTGTAATGCTTATGTAATGTGTTCCTTTACTGTACCGTCAATAAACACATGCTTGGAATATTTCACACTGAACCACTGAAATAAATGGACTTTTCCTCCACAATATTTTAATTTATCGACGCACGTCTGTTTTTAAATGCGTTTAGAGATCCAAGAAAATGAAAATGTGTTGAAAAGCTGGGACCATGTAAACATTAGAGCTAAAAACATGTCGGTACAAAAGATCCTGCGCCGGGTTATGTTAGTTTAACCAGTATCCAAAATACATACAGAGACGTGCACTCAGCGGTCGTGTTATTAATGAAAACTGTTCTAATGCAAATATCTAAATACAGAGGGCAGCAGCTGA
The DNA here is from genome assembly GCA_020698575.1 of Bostrychus sinensis. Lineage (NCBI taxonomy): Eukaryota > Metazoa > Chordata > Actinopteri > Gobiiformes > Eleotridae > Bostrychus > Bostrychus sinensis. Next base: position 25,452,706 of record CM036257.1, on the reverse strand, counting down.
ATGCATTTAGACATCTTCAAAACAAAGGTGCTGAAGTTAAACTGAGCATCTGAGTGGAGAAGAAGTAATTTTGTTTGTTCAAAGTCATTTAAAATCACCTTTATTCCCCAATTCTGATTTAGAGGAGCTATGAGCAGTATGTTTTTTGTTTTGGTTCTAAAACTGCTTTGCTAATCGTTCAATTAGAAAAGAGAAAAGACTGGCAACCCACAGATCGTCGTTTTGAACGCGTTTTGCTGAATCCGCATTGGTCTGACTGCGGTTTGGCCTTTTGTTTACACGAGGACGGGCTTTCTGTAATAATTAGGTTTCTGTTTTCCGACGAAGGTTTGAAAACGCTGGAGGAGGTGTTTTGGTCTGACAGCGAGGAGCCGCTCAGAGCCGCTCCGCCCTCGTGAAAACACCGTCCTCACTTAAAATAATAACGTAACAGCCCCAATCTGCAAAATACAAAGCTCTTATAACTCATATTTAGTCAGTAATATCTGTACAAGCACTGACTTTTACTGAAGACTTTATGAAAATGGCTCCAGAAAACCACAAGATCCTGAAGTTATTGTGAAGTTTTCTTCTTTCTTTCCTCTGCTGTTTACTCTGTGCTGGACAAATACAGGCACTACAGTTTACTCTTGTTTTCTTTACACGTCAGCGTTTTCGTGTAAAGGATCAGAGTATCGGAGGCAGCAGGACTGTTGCGTCTCCTGGTCAGTGTTGCGGTGTAAACAGGCCTCAGACTGCAGTACCTTTTTTAAACCAGTACGAGCGCATGCTGCTTACAGAACCTTTCACCTGTGCAACAAGATTTGTGAGTTCACAAAGTTGACTCTGGGTGAATAACATGGCGACGCTGAAAAACTTAACGAAGTCTGCTGCTAAACATTTAGAAATGTATTGTCGCGTTGTTTCACTATCGTAGCAGTTTGTTGTTTAGAAATGTATGAGTCGTTGCTTTGATTGGCTGAAACAAATCCTGACAGAAGACACCAGCTTCATCTCTAAATATTGAACTGAAACTTCCTCCCCTTTAAAAACGTTTTAAAGAGAGACTGCCCAGATTAAAATAAAGTTATCCCTCTGTGCAGAGCAGAGAGCTCCACAAATCAGGTTGAACTTCAGCAGGTTTGTCTTCAACATGGGCTGTAGCATCTGATAATGTAATACCTGCCAAAAACCTCATCCTTTTGTCAGTTTTAAATGCAATAATGCCAATAATGCTATAAAACTTTTGAGCCAGTAAAGTAATAACATTTTGCCAATAAGGTAATAAGTTATTTCTATGAAAATCCTTTGAAAATGTAATAACTGCAGCCTATAATGGATTCATCAATAGGACTGCATTTCTCAGAAATAAGACGTTTTCTTTTTGTGTTTGTTTTTCCAGTTTTGTGCAGTTTGCTCATCAGAAATAGGTTTAGTGGATGACATAGTTAATTATGACTGTAAGAGCCAGATTGAGATATTTTTCTTGTACAAAATGTTCTATTTAGGATATTATTTATTTGCTTAGGTTTGTCTGTGAAGAGTCTTAGTCATCCAACAAATCACAACAAACATTTTAAAATAAATCAGACTTGGCTCTAGATGTTTTGTCACAGGGCTTGACTTTAACCCTCGCCAATCGGACAAATGCAGGTAGATTTTCACTTTGGCTAGTAACACAAATACTCCTTGAATTTTAGGAATACTCATTGTATATCTTCACTTTAAAGGTTAAGCCTGAATTTATATTGCTCTGCCTGAATGTACACCATTTAGTAGTGACGATAAACAAATTTTCCAGTACGGTTTTATCCCGATATTAATCTCACGGTCTGATATTTACTGCAATACTGTGACGAGGCTCATGTGTTGTAGAAAAGCTCACAATAAGAAAACGTATTCTCTAAAAATGTCCTGAGGAGCCTTTGGTGATTTCGTTATTGTGACGTTTCAAAAGATGAAATCATGTTTAATTACCGTATTTTCCGCACTATAAGGCACACCTAAAAGCCTTTAATTTTCTCAAAAACCGACAGTGCGCGTTATAATCCGATGCACCTTATATATGGATCAATGTTGGTTAATTATGGCTACCGTATTCAGGGGGCGTCGCCGAAGTGACAGGTTTTAAAAGCAAAGCTGGCTCTACATTCTGCTCAACCAGACTTATCCCAAATCCTAAAGTCCTAAAACTTAAGCAGTTGTCCTTTTGTTGTCCTAGTTGTCCCGCAAATGATATAAGCGCGGAGTCTGAAGCAGTTGTTGTCTGATAAAACATAAGAAGTACCGTTGCTAATTGTGTTAGCTGCCTGTATGTCTTGGCGAATCTCCGCAGGTGATGCGCAGATGCTCAGTCTGTCTTTAAAATTATTTTAGCGACTGAATAGAGGAGAATCTGTGAGGTATAACATGTCCATATTCAGCAAAATTTAGCCATGGTTAGCTGTGTTTAAACCACTCTGTTGTAAAAATAACTTAGCATCGCAGAGCGGGGATAGACGGCAAAAAGACGACACGGTATGGGATGAATGAGATACAGTAATGTGATTGTATAAACTATAAAGTTACCCCATATAAGTACTCGTATCGGTACGTACTCAAATGGAAGTACTCGTACTCGTACCGGTTTGAAAAAAAGTGGTATCTGTGCATCCCTAGTTTTCAACGAGGGAGTTGTAAGAAAACTGGTTTGTATTCTATTAATAAAGTTTGACTGACTGACTTATCTGACTGTTTTATTGACATTACCTTTAGCGCAGCTCCATCTAGTGGATGCGCCTTATAATGCGGTGCGCCCAATATATGAAAACAGTTTTAAAATAGGCCATTAATTGAAGGTGCGCCTTATAATCCGATGCGCCTTATAGTGTGGAAAATACGGTACAATAACTGTGTCATGTTGGCAACGCTGTAATGGAGCATAGGATCATGGTCTAAGTAGTTCCCTCTGCTTTTTTACCATTCTGCTGCAAGTCCACGACTGTATTGTGAGACTTTTGGTATTGCAATTTCAAAATATTGTCAATGTTGTTACATTAATTTGTTTAAAACCAGTTTGTTTTTGGTGGCCAGTGAGCATAAAAGTAAATGTCAAGCCCTGTTTGTCAGTGATAATCAATGTCATTGGCTAAAAACTGTTACTCCGATATTGGCTTTCTTACATTTAAAGTTGCCAAAATGATTTATTGGTAGATATTATCGGTTGTTATGTGGCGTATTTGCATTCAGCTGCTTCCATGCAGTTTGCTGATTAGATAATTAGAACAAGTGTGCCTAATAACACGGCTGGTGAGTGTACATTTTAATTATGAGAGCTTGTTATTTGACCCAGGAGATGCTGAGGCAGCGGGCGATGAAGGCGTATGTGTCGGCCACCTCCTGGATGACTTTGCTGGTGGGTTTTCCGGCTCCGTGGCCCGATTTGGTGTCCACCAGGATGAACAGAGGGTTGCTTTGCTTGGGGCTGCGTCCCACGACGTGCTGCAGGGTGGCGATGTACTTCAGCGAGTGGAGCGGCACCACGCGGTCGTCGTGATCCCCGGTCAGCAGCAGCACGGCCGGGTACTGGACCCCGTTACCCTCCGGGACGTGGATGTTGTGGAGAGGAGAGTACCTGGGGAGGACAATCAGAGGTCAGGGGTGTAATGGAACTGGGTAATTTATGATTAATTAAAGTCAAATTAATGTGTTTTTAAAGAATCTTGGTTTAACAGCTTTAAAATACGACCTCTAAAAAAACACTTTTTGTTTGTAAAATAAAGAAAATGAGTAGAACACCTAAATAAAAGAAAATATAGGTATGTTAAAAAACACAAAACAAATACCTTCAAACTATGAAACGCCATACTGTGTTGGTATTAATGTTGGTGTGCTGTTTTTTTTAACCCCGTAGCACCCTCTGTTGCAAATATGCAGCATATAATTCAAAGGTCATGGCAAAAAAGTAGGAGTCTTTTTTTTAAATGTATTAACTAATTCATGAATGCTGCTTACCAAAAATATTGACAAATTTTTGTTCTTACCCATCCCCGATGACTAAAATTTAGCATGGATGATACGGAAAATACTGAAGTACCTATAAATTAACCATTTATTAAGTAATGTATAGATACTGAAAATAAATCATTCATTTACTGTTAATTATACATTTATTAATGGTCCTATTCCTGTGTTACATTGACCAATAATAACCTTTTATCTAAAATGCGGCTTTAGGGATGCTTGGAATACATATATTCTGCACATGCCTGCATGGTTTTCTGAATTTCATCTTATTCTATTAATCTATGAATCCTGTATTACAAGATTTAGGACAGCTTTGCTAGACATTAACACTTTTTTGCCAAGAATTTTTCATGACTTCTCCAAAACTTTTGACTAAATTTCCAAGACCTGAAAAATTACTTCCACCTATTTAAATAGTATTCAAAATGTCCAATGTGGTGCATTTGAAACATATTTTTACTGCAATTTCATTTGGAAATTAGTCAGTTGAAAAAACAAAACAAAACCCAGAAATATATTATTCCACTAATTTTTCTGACTTAAGCCTTAACATATAATAAACAAATATATAATAATAAAAGATAATTATGCTATATTAGATATAATCTAAACATCTATGCTGTTTTAAAGCATTACCAAAACCAAAAGAGCCAAAGACCAGCAAAAATATTTAGTTCAAATATTCTGACAAAAACATAGATATAGGTCACTTTTTCCTGCAGTGAGAACAAGAAGAAGCCAAGAAGACAGCGTTTCTACTGAACACTTATATTTACTCTATATTTATTCGAGCTGGGCAAGGTTAACTAGGAGTGGCCGAATGTTACGGTTTAAAATTCCAAAACTTTTGCAGGGTCTGGAAACTGCATTTTAAAATTCCATGACGTTTTCAGGTTCTCCATGGCTGTGCGAACCCGGTTATAAGATGATCCTGGCAGGAGAGCACCTACTTGATGAGCCAATCGAACTGGTCTTTCTCCTCTGAACAGCCGAAGTCCGTGGTCCAGGCGTGACCGATGGTGAACTTATGAAACTTCAGCATGTCCATGACTCCAACCTGAGCCACGGCACAACCGAACAGCTCCGGACGCTGGTTCACACAGGCAGCTACAGGGAGAGAAACACTCTTTAACACATATATTCCCCGCGCATTTCCACAGCAGCAGCGGGACACGTACCGACGAGGAGCCCGCCGTTAGAGCCTCCGTTTATGGTGAGCTTGGACGGAGAAGTGTAGCCCTCTTTGATCAGATATTCAGCCGCACACTGGAAGTCTGTGAAGCAGTTCTGTTTGTTGGCCAACATGCCGGCTAAAAGAATAGAGAAAAAGACAAATAAAAAAATTAAATGCACATCTTGCAAATGCACAAATACATTTATATACATTGTTTAAGTTTCACAACAAAAGGTTAAAAAGAAGGACTTGTTTTGTCAAAATTTAGATGGCTTCTTTTTAAACCTTTTGTTGTGATTTGCCTGGATGAGTGAGCGTCTTCAAAGACATTGTTTAAGTTTGTGGAGTAAAAATATAAAGCTCAAAATAAACTATACCGTATTTTCCGCACTATAAGGCGCACCTAAAAGCTTTTAATTTTCTCAAAAACCGACAGTGCGCCTTATAATCCGATGCGCCTTATATATGGATCAGTGTTGGTTAATTATGGCTACCGTATTCAGGGGGCGTCGCCGAAGTGACAGCGGTAAAAACGGTAAAGGGGAATTCCAGTCCCAGCTGTTCATGTGTGCCATAGGCGTGTTTATGGATCCTGCCGCAAAAGAACAAGGAGGCGCGGCCTTTGCTCCATCTCAGTAGAAGAGTTGCGACATTGAGGGGACAGAAAACTGAGCGCTCAGACGCTGTTCATGTAGCTTTGAACTGTGACAAATGGAGTTGGAAATACATTGTTTTCAACGAGGGCGGCGCAGATAAGAGCTACCGGTACGTACGGTACCGTATTGTGAATGCATTAACTTGTTTTGGGAGTGAACGGAGTTGTAAGAAGCTGGTTTGTATTCTATTAACAAAGTTTGACTGACTGACTTATCTGACTGTTTTATTGACATTCCCTTTAGCGCAGCTCCATCTAGTGGATGCATAACGCAACCCCAGCCACTACAGTAGCTTCTATTCTATGCGCCTTATAATGCGGTGCGCCCTATATATGAAAACAGTTTAAAATAGGCCATTCATTGAAGGTGCGCCTTATAATCCGATGCGCCTTATAGTGCGAAAAATACAGTAATCAATTTTGCATTTAAACATCAATAATTTATTCTTGTGGTTCCCAAACAGTGGGTCAAAGAACCACAGAATTTTATTTGGGTTGCCATAAAAATTGAAACTCAAGAACTTGTTTGTAGCGTTTAATAAAAATGCTATTTTTAGAAAGAATTAAAGTACAGTAAGTAAGTAAAGGAAACGCTTTAAACATAACCAACCTATACAATTTTATCTGGATTGCCATAAAAAATAAAACTTAAAAAAATTGGCATTTATAATAAGAAATCCTACAGTCTACTCTAACAGTCATGGGAAAACTTGATAAAGGACTAAAAAAGCATTGTTTTTGGTCTAAAAAGTACGCTTAAATAGATCAAGAAGTCGCATCCCTAGTCTTTTAGCATTTTGAAATATATCACACGAAACCTTTACATTTATACAAAAAAAAAACAAAACAAAAAAACAAACAAAACTGCTGAACACAAGCAAAAGAAAAAATAAAACTCAAAATTTGGTGGAATAAGAATAACTATGATCAACATCTAGCTGTGGTTACTGAAGGTCTCAGAAACCACACAATAAAAAATAAAATAAAATTGGTCCCCTAAAACAAAATTCTGGAAACATTAATATCTTTCGTACCTTTGTGCCAGGTTTCTCCGTACTCGCCTCCTCCTCTGATGTTGGCCACAGCGAGGACTCCTCCTAAATGTCGGACAAAGATGAGTCTGGACACGCTGTAGCTGGGAGTGATGGAGATGTTAAACCCTCCGTAGCCGTAGAGGAAACCCGGGTGCGAGCCGTCCAGCTTTATGCCCTTCTTGTGGACGATGAACATTGGGATCTGAGTGCCGTCTTTAGAGGGATAGAAGACCTGAGACCAAGAGAGAGCTGTTCGTTATCTCTGCAGAAAATATCTTAATGAACGTGAGTTAGGGCCTCACCTGTGTGGTTTGGTAATCTGCGGTGTTAAAGCCTTTGACGGTGACTTCTCTAAAAACATGGGGCTGCAGTGGGTCCTTGGTCAAGTCACAGTGGTAAATAATGGCTGGATTTAAAGAGAAATAAACAAATAGTCAATTTATTTATGGAGTGTACTTTTAGACTAAACATTTTTATGCTTTTTTATTGATTATATACATTTTTAACAGCTCGCTGCAACATAACATCTTATTTAAAACCTGACTAAAAACTATATTATTTTCACATGCTTTTAACTCCTAAATGCATTGTTATATACTTCCTCTCACATTGTTCTTATTCCCTCACTTTTCATGTTTTAAAACCTGTGTCCCTTTTATTGTTTCCTTATTTTATTGTATTTATAATTTGAATGCAGTGCTGTGTTGAGATTTGTTTTTCTGCACATTTAATGTAAGCACATTGAGTTGCTTGATGTATGAAATATGCTTTATAAATAAATTTGCCTTGCCTATTACTGGCTGTTATCTTAATTTTATTTAGTAACGTTTTGCAGTTGAAATAATATCTAATATCTGGATTGTCTTTCATCGCCACCTAGTGCTCCATTTTGTTACAGCGGTTGTCTGGTAAGAAAAACTGTAGTAGATGAAGACAAATTTGTAGTTCAGACCAGATCTGGAGTATATTTTTGTGTCCTTTTCGCCACTTTTCAAAGTTTGTGCATATTTCTGAGCACAACATAAGGTCCTAACAGGAGAATCAGAGTTTTTTTCTTTACACAAAATGTCTAATTATTAATATTAAACTTGCTGGTGAGTTGGTTTCCTTCATGCATAGAGCCACGTGGTCAGCAAACGCCGTCACATCTCATCGTCTCACAAGGTTTCTATGATAGAAACCATGCAGATCTAGCTAAATTTGATTGCTTTAATACAGGGTAGCTCCAGGTTTTGTCTTGCAGCATCATCAACAACAGAACAATAATCTGTATGAATTTCACACTAAGCAATTATCCGTACTACTCTCTCAAACTCAAGGGTTTAATTTTTAAAGTCTTACACAGATAAAAGAAAAAAGAAAATCATGAATAAATGAATCATGCATTTCAATGATAACATTTCTTCCATATTTATATTTTGTTATTGCGGTGAGTGACTCTCCTTCTTTGCACTATTAACATAATGTTTTGACAAATCTTTAGACTTAGATGAACAAAATTTAATACCTACCCATAACATTTAACATTTTTAAGGCCCTAATTTTGACAAGATCAAATATAATACCTATTTAATGCTTTTAAAAGCTTGGGGCAACCCAGTAATAAAAATAAATGTTTAAAAAAAAATCTTATAATAAAGCCTATTCAGAGGGCAGTGAGTGTTTGTGTTACCCGGAGAGAGGAAGGAGGTGAAGTAGTAGAAGATTTCCGAGTCCCTCTTGCGTCCGGTGAAGCCCACGATGGAGCCCACGTCGAGGGGGAAGGTCCTGAGCTCCTCCCCTGAACTCAGACGGTACATCTTCAACACGTTCTTCACGTCGTGGAGGAAACACACGAACAGGAAACTGGAGTACGTACACGTGGCAAACACTGGAAAAGAAAGATTTTTTTGTTTTGATTTTGATCTGCACCAAAAACCGTGCTATTTTCAAACTTCAATGAGATGATACTGCTGCGCCCAGAACAGTAACCAGATACTTTTAATTTCATATATTCTGTGAACATACTTGTACTTTTTAAAATAAAGTATTGGTATTTTTTTAATATGTAAAAGTATTTTTTAGTCCCCAGTGGCAAAGTTGGTAGTACGCCACCTTGCAATCAAAAAGTCCTAGGTTTGATGCCAGTTTAGAACTGTAGTGGTAGTAATAGCATCACCGCCAGCAGTAGTAGTAACAGTTATAGCATCAGCAGCACTAGTAGCACTGGTAGTAGTAATAGCAGCAGCAGTAGTAGTAGCAGCATTAGTAGTAATAGTAGTAGTAGCAGCATCAGTAGTAATAGCATCAGCAGCAGCAGCAGTAGTAGTGGTAGCAGCATTAGCAGCAGGAGTAGTAGTAGTAGCATCAACAGCAGTAGTAGTAGTAGTAGCAGCATTAGTAGTAGTAGTAGTAGTAGTAGCATCAACAGCAGTAGTAGTAGTAGTAGCAGCATTAGTAGTGGTAGTAGTAGTAGTAGCATCAACAGCAGTAGTAGTAGTAGTAGCAGCATTAGTAGTGGTAGTAGCAGTAGTAGCATCAACAGCAGTAGTAGTAGTAGTAGTAGCAGCATTAGCAGTAGTAGTAGTAGTAGTAGTAGTAGCATCAGCAGCAATAGTAGTAGTAGCAGCATTAGTAGTAATAGTAGTAGTAGCAGCATCAGTAGTAATAGCATCAGCAGCAGCAGCAGTAGTAGTGGTAGCAGCATTAGCAGCAGGAGTAGTAGTAGTAGCATCAACAGCAGTAGTAGTAGTAGTAGCAGCATTAGTAGTAGTAGTAGTAGTAGTAGCATCAACAGCAGTAGTAGTAGTAGTAGCAGCATTAGTAGTGGTAGTAGTAGTAGTAGCATCAACAGCAGTAGTAGTAGTAGTAGCAGCATTAGTAGTGGTAGTAGCAGTAGTAGCATCAACAGCAGTAGTAGTAGTAGTAGTAGCAGCATTAGCAGTAGTAGTAGTAGTAGTAGTAGTAGCATCAGCAGCAATAGTAGTAGTAGCAGCATTAGTAGTAGTAGTAGTAGTAGCAGCATTAGCAGTAGTAGTAGTAGTAGTAGTAGTAGTAGCATCAGCAGCAGTAGTAGTAGTAGCAGCATTAGTAGTGGTAATAGTAGTAGTAGCATCAACAGCAGTAGTAGTAGTAGTAGCAGCATTAGTAGTGGTAGTAGCAGTAGTAGCATCAACAGCAGTAGTAGTAGTAGTAGTAGCAGCATTAGCAGTAGTAGTAGTAGTAGCAGTAGTAGCATCAGCAGCAGTAGTAGTATCATCAACAGCAGTAGTAGTAGCATCAACAGCAGTAGTAGTAGCATCAACAGCAGTAGTAGTAGCATCAACAGCAGTAGCATCAGCAGTAGTAGTAGTAGTAGTAGAAGATTTTTTAGTGCAACCTCAAACAAAAATCTTTCAAAAGTAATTTATACTTGAGGTTTACTTTTACTCCAGTAATAATTCCGTTGACTACTTTTACTTCTATGTGAGTAATATTATTTTGCAGAAGCGGTACTTTTCCTTGAGTACTGATTTTGAGTACTTCTGGGACTCACCGATGACGTCCTTGTCGTGCTGAGGGATGAGCTCTTTCCAGTTGCTCTGATCTGCCGAGGCGAAGTCGATGTTGATGAGGCGATATCGAGGGGCGTCCAGGTTCGTCTTAAACGTGAACAGAGTTTCCTCGTTCGTGACGTATTCATACTCAGCGTCAAAGTTGTCGATCAGCTTTACCCAAGGCAAAAGTCCTGAAGGCAAAAAATAACTAATATTATTAACACAAGCTGGATTAAATATAGCTGCATGTAAAACAAGTCCTAATGAGTAGGCGACGTATGCTTTTAAGTAGAGCCCGACCGATATGGATTTTTTATTTATTTTATTTTTTTGAGGCCGATTCTGATACCGATATTATATATAAAAATACCGATATCCAATACATCGGCCAATACAGTTATACATAAGGAAAAAGTTTTTTAAAGCATTTTTTCTTTCTGCTCTTGTTTAAATGAATATGGCGTGTACACTCCAGGCCACTTTATCAGACTAAACATCTTTTTATAATGTTGTAGAAAGCTGCTTATTGTTCTTTATGCTGATTATTATTAGGTTGTAGTGAGTATTGGTGTAGGGATTATTATTTATTTTATGTATTATATTTATTTATTTTATTTAGCTTTAACTAAATGTGTTTAACTTAAATTTCATTTAAACTTGCTCTGCAAGTAGAGCATGGGGAGAACTACAAAATTTTGAATTTTAGTTCTATGAGGTTTTATGGCAGAGAAATGAGCAAAATGTTTTTATTGCCTTTTTGAGCTTTTCAGGCCATGAGAAGGTGATTTGGGCTGTTTCCTATGAACTGCAGAGTAAAAACCCAGCTGTTTGGAAACACCAGCACGCCCTCTGCTGGACAAACAGCAGAAGGCCATCATTTGCAAGTAAACAGGTCTTATTCCAGCACTCTAGTGCACAGTAAAAATAGCACTGTTTATATCGGCACATATAGGCCGATAACCAATCACTTTCTAATGGGCTATATCGGCCAATATATTGGTCAGGCTCTACTTATAACAAGTACACATATTTTGTAATTAATAAATGTGATAGCTTACATTACATTTCTTAAACTTTAACTTCATATTTTGTAAAACCAAAGATTTTGTTAAAGATAGAAGACAATTAATGAATATGGTGATTCTCAGTCATTCAGTTTGTTTATTAAATATCATCTAATTAAAAAAGTTTTATAAGAAAGTGTCTGGATATGGTTTTTCCAAATGTTTTCAATCTTCATTTTTGGTAACTGTTCCCTAGACATGTTGCTAATGGTTTTGGAAATGCCTATGAAGAGGAATTCATATAAACGCAGATGAGGGGCAAAAATGTCTTCATAAACTATGTCCATTTATGGCATCTTATGCTTTCTTTTATATTGTAAGTACAATAATCTTTATATTACACACTTAAAGGTCGTTCTTTCTTTTAAAGGGCTTTAAATATCAGCAAACGAGAAGTTCGTGATACAGCATTAGAAGTAAAATACCAAGATACATTTTCTTTTTCTGTTTTTATAGCAGCAATGATCAAATACGCCTTTACCTGTAATGCCCTGAGGAGTTGTCTCTAGATCACAGTACCAGAGTCTGTTCACTGGATCGCAGCCCTCTCTGATCGACAGCAGCACGTAGCGGCCATCGTCTGAAACCTGCAGTTCACAGTCAACCATCAGACAGTATTAGACTATATTCTACTCAAACTACATCTATCTCTCTGGCAGAAATAATCCTACCTCTGCGCCACTCATCCACTTAGGGTGGTCTGGAAACTCGGCACAGAGGACGTCCTCAGACTGTGGCGTCCCCAGAACGTGATAGTACAGCTTCTGAAACAGGTTTGTGGAGGTCTCAGTGCCTGCAAGAGAAAGATGGTAGAGCTTCTTTACAGCTACGTCAATGAGAAAAAGCACTAAATCACAGCATTGGTCATAGATTTAAAAATATGCCATCACAAAATACAGAAATAACCAAGCCTACCATCACTCTTGCCCTCCTGGTCGGGGTAGGAGTTGTAGAAAAGCCCTTTGCCGTCGTGCGTCCAGGACATGCAGCTGAATTTAACCCTCTCCAGTCGGTCCTTCAGAGGCACCGCTCCTTCCACTCGGAGGAAATGGATCTCGACCCAATCAGAGCCACTGGCACTGGTCCCGTAGGCCAGGTACTCCCCGTCCTCAGAGAACGCATATCCTGCACGAACACAAACATTATATTGACCTACAGCCAACAGATGTTTGCATATTTGTTATTCTTTAGGATTTATTTTCCCCCAGAACATTTTTAACAATCTAGGACAGATTTTGTATCATGTGCCAAGTAATGGAAGTACCCAGGACCCACTTATATTTTTCTCTTTTTATCACACAGGTTTTATATGCAGTCAAAGCGTTGAATTTTTCTGGCTTTGAGGTTGTTTAACTCCAGTAACCTTAAGCTACTGTAGCCCTAGAGCAGACATGTCCAGAGTGCGGCCCGGGGGCCATTTGTGGCTCGGGTTGAAATTTCACATGGCCCTCAGCTTCTATGACAAAATGCATTACTTATGGCCCACCCGCGTTTCCGTAGCTTTGTCTGTAAATTTGTGCACCTCTTCTAATACTCTCTGCTTTGTATTTTCAAATGAGTTTGTTTGGACTTCTGTTAGGTTGTGTTGTCAGAGAAAATGATTCATAATTATTTGGCTTTTAAAAACAAAATACTTATAAAACAGTGTGCCTTTTATTTATTCTGTATGTGTATTCAGTTCTTAGAAAACATCACGTGGGACTGTCAGCCCTTGAAGATTTGCACATCTTCAAATATGGCCCTCTTTGCAAAAGGTTTGGACACTCCTGCCCTGGAGGGTCAAAACTCTGCCTCAAAGTCTGTAGCATTTGATTTATGATTAAATTATTGTCCAGGACATTCTAAAGATTTAAATACATTTGAACTTATTTGTATTTCAACTCTTTTTCAACTATTAGAATGTCATAATAATAATATTGAAAGCATTACAAGCATTGCAAAGTGAAACAATAACAAAATGAGTGCTTGAATTTCCAGGGTTTTAGATCCTGTGACATTCCTGACCTGCAGATAGTACATTAGAAGTATATAAAAGACCATTTACTGTACAATTAGAAATAGTTTTGATATTTGTCTTTTGTATACATAATTAAACGCAAAACCAAATCTGTTAAATAAATGATAATGTCAGTACCTCGTAATGCTACTGTCCCATCGTCAGAAAATGTGTTTGGATCCAGAAATACTGTTGGTTCAGCTTCAAGACTCTCCTGAACGTACATCACACTCTGGTTCTGAAGTCCTGTGTTATAGAAGTGAAAGTACCTGCGACAATAACAAACACAAAATACAATATTCTTTAAGTTGTGTATGAGGAAACTGGACAATGGGTTTGACAATGGAGGCTCCGCTCACCTGCTTCCTCTCTTAAAGGGACAGCTGTACTTGGGGTAGTCGTACAGCTCCGTCATTCGCTCTTTGAACAGCTCCCGGACTTCACATTGCTCTAAAAATGGCAACGTCAGCTGGTTCTGAGCGGTGACAAAGGCCTGGAAAAAGGAATGACAGAGACATTCCCACTGATTACCAAAATATGCTGCATTCATGGTTTTATCCTCCATAATTGTTTCCAATACAGGTATCGCTTCTTGACAAATCTCAGACAAAGTGTGACCCATCATGTCCTTAGCTATTGAACAGTATCAATGTAACACCAGAGGAAAATGGTTAAATACAGAGATGAGGTTGAAGTAACACTATGTAACTGTTCACCACACAATAAAAAGCATCATTACAATACACTTTTATTTTGATAAAATGTAAAGAATATTTTCTATTCTGTAGGTATAGATACAAGAGAGACTGCACAATACTGCGTTAAGGTTATTTTACTGGCACTAAACAACTGGAACTAAATACTTAACCCACAATTTCAAAAAGTGATATTATTACTGTTAAGTGACAAAAGTGTCCCCGTCACAAAATATCATACATACGGAGCAGTGGATCAGATGATAAACTTTCTCACTAAAACAGCAAAACTATTTTGGTGGGCTTGAAACTAAAAGCGGCTGACAAGAGACAGAAATGTGAGAAAATCCAATCGCACAGTGGGTTTGGATGCCAACGAGAGTGGTAAGAGAACTCACACACATTAGCGGTTCCATTTTTAGTTTGGTAAACAGCCTTGTGAATGATGAGCCATAGCTTTTGAAAAGGCCCAGTCACAGTGATCAGAGCTGCAAGAGGCTTCAGAACAGAGACAGGAGCAGAGATAGGAGCAGAGACAGGAGCAGAGACAGGAGCAGAGTCAGGAGCAGAGACAGGAGCAGAGACAGGAGCAGAGTCAGGAGCAGAGACAGGAGCAGAGACAGGAGCAGAGACAGGAGCAGAGTCAGGAGCAGAGTCAGGAGCAGAGACAGGAGCAGAGACAGGAGCAGAGACAGGAGCAGAGTCAGGAGCAGAGACAGGAGCAGAGACAGGAGCAGAGACAGGAGCAGAGACAGGAGCAGAGACAGGAGCAGAGACAGGAGCAGAGACAGGAGCAGAGACAGGAGCAGAGTCAGGAGCAGAGTCAGGAGCAGAGTCAGGAGCAGAGACAGGAGCAGAGACAGGAGCAGAGACAGGAGCAGAGACAGGAGCAGAGACAGGAGCAGAGACAGGAGCAGAGACAGGAGCAGAGTCAGGAGCAGAGACAGGAGCAGAGACAGGAGCAGAGTCAGGAGCAGAGTCAGGAGCAGAGACAGGAGCAGAGACGAGCAGAGACAGGAGCAGAGACAGGAGCAGAGACAGGAGCAGAGACAGGACAGAGTCAGGAGCAGAGACAGGAGCAGAGTCAGGAGCAGAGTCAGGAGCAGAGTCAGGAGCAGAGACAGGAACAGAGACAGGAGCAGAGTCAGGAGCAGAGACAGGAGCAGAGACAGGAGCAGAGACAGGAGCAGAGACAGGAGCAGAGACAGGACAGAGTCAGGAGCAGAGACAGGAGCAGAGACAGGAGCAGAGACAGGAGCAGAGACAGGAGCAGAGACAGGAACAGAGACAGGAGCAGAGTCAGGAGCAGAGTCAGGAGCAGAGTCAGGAGCAGAGTCAGGACAGAGTCAGGAGCAGAGTCAGGAGCAGAGTCAGGAGCAGAGACAGGAGCAGAGTCAGGAGCAGAGTCAGGACAGAGACCGGAGCAGAGACCGGAGCAGAGACAGGAGCAGAGACCGGAGCAGAGACAGGAGCAGAGACAGGAGCGGAGTCAGGAGCGGAGTCAGGAGCAGAGTCAGGAGCAGAGTCAGGAGCAGAGTCAGGAGCAGAGTCAGGACAGAGACAGGAGCAGAGACAGGAGCAGAGTCAGGACAGAGACCGGAGCAGAGACAGGAGCAGAGTCAGGAGCAGAGTCAGGAGCAGAGTCAGGACAGAGAAAGGAGCAGAGACCGGAGCAGAGACAGGAGCAGAGACAGGAGCAGAGACAGGAGCAGAGACAGGAGCAGAGTCAGGAGCAGAGTCAGGAGCAGAGACAGGAGCAGAGACAGGAGCAGAGACAGGAGCAGAGACAGGAGCAGAGACAGGAGCAGAGTCAGGACAGAGACAGGAGCAGAGACAGGAGCAGAGTCAGGAGCAGAGACAGGAGCAGAGACAGGAGCAGAGACAGGAGCAGAGACGAGCAGAGACAGGAGCAGAGACAGGACAGAGTCAGGAGCAGAGACAGGAGCAGAGACAGGAGCAGAGACAGGAGCAGAGACAGGAGCAGAGACAGGACAGAGACAGGACAGAGACAGGAGCAGAGTCAGGAGCAGAGACAGGAGCAGAGACAGGAGCAGAGACAGGAACAGAGACAGGAGCAGAGTCAGGAGCAGAGTCAGGACAGAGTCAGGAGCAGAGTCAGGAGCAGAGACAGGAGCAGAGTCAGGAGCAGAGTCAGGACAGAGACCGGAGCAGAGACCGGAGCAGAGACCGGAGCAGAGACAGGAGCAGAGACAGGAGCAGAGACAGGAGCAGAGTCAGGAGCGGAGTCAGGAGCAGAGTCAGGAGCAGAGTCAGGAGCAGAGTCAGGACAGAGACAGGAGCAGAGACAGGAGCAGAGTCAGGACAGAGACCGGAGCAGAGACAGGAGCAGAGTCAGGAGCAGAGTCAGGAGCAGAGTCAGAGCAGAGACCGGAGCAGAGACAGGAGCAGAGACAGGAGCAGAGACAGGAGCAGAGACAGGAGCAGAGACAGGAGCAGAGTCAGGAGCAGAGTCAGGAGCAGAGACAGGAGCAGAGACAGGAGCAGAGACAGGAGCAGAGACAGGAGCAGAGACAGGAGCAGAGTCAGGAGCAGAGTCAGGAGCAGAGACAGGAGCAGAGACAGGAGCAGAGACAGGAGCAGAGACAGGACAGAGTCAGGAGCAGAGACAGGAGCAGAGACAGGAGCAGAGACAGGAGCAGACAGGAGCAGAGACAGGAGCAGAGTCAGGAGCAGAGTCAGGAGCAGAGACAGGAGCAGAGACGAGCAGAGACAGGAGCAGAGACAGGAGCAGAGACAGGAGCAGAGACAGGAGCAGAGACAGGAGCAGAGTCAGGAACAGAGTCAGGAGCAGAGACAAGAGCAGAGTCAGGAGGAGAGACAGGAGCAGACAGGAGCAGAGTCAGGAGCAGAGTCAGGAGCAGAGAGGAGAACTGGGCCCTGCTCTGTGGCGCGACGCGAGGGGCTGCTGCTCTGAGCAGGTTATTGTCATTTGTATTAATAAATGAACATAAACATCAGAAACGTCTCTCAGCAGCTGACACATGTAGCCTACAGTATAACAGTGAAGATTTAGAGACAACTAAACAATAACTCCTCACTGTAAACCATTTCAGCATTAACCAAGTTAACCAGCAGCAGCTGAAGATGAGTGAGCACCTGAGCAAAGCACCATTGCTAATACTGAAGATATTCATTTTTAGCCCATATTTGTAAATGTGTTTAATTTAGCAATGTATTCAATAGGTTATGTTTATATATGACCATACAAATTTACATGACAGGAGTCCTGTTGCCTTTATAAGTTGGTCAGATGGCCATTCATAAAATACCCTAGTTTTAAAACCCCATATAAACTATTTCTAAAAAAAAAAAAAAAAAAAAAAAAAAAAAAAAAAAAGCAGCCTATACCATGTTGGTGTTAGTCAGGCAACTCAGTGTTGTGTTATGGTGGTTTTAAAAACCCATCTTTATATTAGTGTAGTCAAGTGTATTTAGTTCTAATGCGGGCATATCACATTAAGAAATTATTTATTTGGGCTATTTAATTTCACTTCGGGCTACTAAAATCTGAAGTCTGCCTGCCCGAAGGGCTATCAGGTGTTTTCAAATTTCGCGAACCCTGTATTTTTTTGCATGAATCTTTTAATCAACTTCCGCCCTAACCATAAATACCACATATTAAATTATTTTCAGAATTGTAACACTTTTTATGCCAGTGTATGTAATAACATCTGAATTTTTTGGTAAAAAGAAAACATAAAAAAATTAAATATTTTCAATATTCTCAATGCAAAGTGGATTTTTCTAGGGATGGTTATTACAGCCTTGGATGTGTCAAACATTACCAAGGTTTATTTTTAGGGATCATCTTTTCCTGTGCTATGGGCATTCTAAAAATCAACTCCCATTAAAATTAATTAACAATGGTTGTAACTTTTTGTTGGAACCAAAAAAAAAAAAAAAAAAAAAGTCAAATCCATCTAAATCAGTGTTGTTGGTAATCTTTGACATACTCAAGTCTGTAATAATCCCCTCTAAAAAATCCATTGATAATACTGAAAATAGTACTACTACTTATTTATTTATTTCATATTATATCTGGTTTATTTATTTTAGCAGCACCTGTTTTTTTTTTATTATTTTCTTATTATTTGTTTTTTGTGAGGGTAAATGGGAGGGTGGGTAGGGAGGTGGGAGGGAGATTGTGCTTCTCTTGTGCTTCACATGTGTCTTTCAATTTGATTATAAAAATTCAATAAAATATTAATGGCAAAAAAAGATATTAAAAAAAAATTAATCTTCTGTGTGTGTTTCCTACAAACAAATGAAATGCTATTACATACCCACACAGAGGGTTAAAATTCTGAAAATAATCAAATCCCATAAAAGTTATATATAAAATAAATAAAATAATAATTTTTTTGTAAAGGAAACTTTTGTCCTCATAGAAGCAAAAGGGTTAAAAACATGGAAAAATGCAAATATTTAGTCCATACCTGTGTCTTTTCACTGTCAGGATCTTCCAGCCAGCTGTACGGGTCTGGGACTTTCTGTCCATGGTAGTTGTCCACCTGACACCAGCAACAATCATGACATTAGCAAAGTAGCTCCAGGTTTTGTCTTGTGAAATTTAAGACTTCTTTAATACCACTTAGAACGAAATTTAATGCCAGTATCGCCAACAACAGAACAGTCATCCGTATGAAATTTACAGTCAGTAATTATCCATACTACTCTCTGAAACTCAAGGGTTTTAGTTTCAAACTCTAATACAGACGAAAGAACTCCAGGGCTGCATTCAAAATCATGAAAAATAAACAATGCATTTAAATTATTTCTTTAATGATTTTTTTTTTATTTTATTGTGATGACTCTACTTTTTGTAATATTAACAATGTTTTGACAAATGTTAAGACCAAGATGAACAAACTTTAATACCTACTTATAATATTTAATACCTTTAAGGCCTTGCTTTTGACACAATCAAATATAATACCTATGTAATGCTTTTAAGACCTTGGGAATACCCAGAATAGGTTTGAATAACTTAAACTGCAAATTATTATTAGACAAATTATTTAAACTGGATAATTCAACTTAAACCTTCAGCTTAACCATATCTACAGAGTATGTTTAACGGTAGCATATTTACATAGCTGTCAAACCCCGCACATTGTCAACAAAGTCAGTGCTATCCGCTGACAGGGCTAAGCTAACTAGCATGCTAACAAAGCAGCCGCCTGTTTCCAATGAATGAACATCACACCGGCGTGTTAGCATGCTAGGCTAACACAGTAGCCGGCTGCACTCACCACTGCCTCATCGCGGAAAGCCTGCGGGTACTGAAAGGACATTTTAGACGTGAGCTTTCGGGAGTTGCGTAAATGTAAATGTTGTCGCAGGCCGTGGACTGATGTTTTACTGAGGAGCCGCTGGAGTCTGGGAAACATCAACTTAAGGCGCAGCAGGTTTGGGGCAGAGAGAGATGCTCCGCTCAGATTCAGTCAACGAGCGCTTTCAGGAGAACACTGCAGCTGCTCACGAGTTACACTCCCCTCTAGTGGTCAAACAAAGATTACAATACACATTAAAGAAACAAAGACTGCACTGTTTTTAATTAAAAAAGCAGAGAGGCTTGCAAACAGTTTCCTATAGACTGCAGCAGTGTTTCCCAACCAGGGGTACCGGGACCCCTAGGGGTATGCAAGCATATTGCAGGGGGTACATACCTTTATATATTTGGCTTTGAAAGACTAAAATTAACCTAAAAAAAGGGAATGTAACACTAAAGAAGGATTAAAACCAAGACCAAAACAAGACTAAAACAAGAATTAAACCAGGACAAAACCAGGAACAAACCAGGTCTACACACTGTCTAAATCAGGACTAAACCAGGTCTAAACCAGATCTTAAACAAGAACTAAACCAAGAATAAACCAGGACAAAATAGGAACAAACCAGGTCTACACCCAGTCTAAACCAGGACTAAACAAAGTCTAAACCAGGACTAAACCAGGTCTAAAACAAGAACTAAACCAGGGATAAACCAGTACAAAACCAGGAACAAACCATGTCTACACCCAGTCTAAAATAGGACTAAACAAGGTCTAAACCAGGACTAAAAGAGGACAAAGCTGGGTCCAAACCAGAACAAAACCAGGACTAACCAAGGACTACACCAAAGGAATGCAACACTAAGAAAGTACTAAACCAGGTCTAGAAATAAACCAAGAATAAACCAGGACAAAACTAGGAACAAACTATGTCTAAACTAGGTCTAAACCCAGTCTAAACCAGGACTAAGCCGTGTCCAAACCAGGACTAAAGCAGTTCCTGGGGGTACACAAGACAAAAAAATGCTGAGAACCACTGGACTAGGGCCTCAAGCAGAAAGTTAGTGCATGATCTAAGTGTTTGTTGTTTAGTTCAAGAGCATGTCCCTGCTGGGCTACCATAGCTGTGAGGCGTTAAAATACAGTGTCACCACAAGATGTCACCAGATACCACACACCACCTTTAACTATGAACACTGAGTAATGAAGGTACTGTAGCTGTAGTGCTCAGAGCTCAGCTGATATACTTCTCACTGTGTAAATATTGAAACAAAAAGACAGATATACCTGCTATGACTTTTCTTTTGTCATTTTAAGCTGCATTGATCCAGACTTGCTGACGAAATACTAACATTATGTTACTACATCATGTTGTTTTACTCTCTTTTGATAATTTTATTTACCTTTCTGGTCAAATTACTACTAACTAGGTCCCAGGACTTTAATTCTTTAATCTCACTGTGTCAAAAATGAAATTAGTATTAGAAAAATTACCCACAATGCCAATGCTCCTGTTTCAAGGAACTATTGTGTGCGGACATGTGTGTGATTTAATGTTAATGTACATTGTAATAATTATATTTTATTATAAGCTCTCAATGTGTCATCTGTAGTTAGTATTTGATTATTTAATAGACTAAAATAGACTAAAATACCCAGCAATGCATAAGATTAATAAAACATCTTTCAGCTCCTGTTTTGTTTCTTTCAAGACTTATTCTGTATTGTAAAAAAATAAAAAATCAACAAAATTATGAACAATTTTGCGGACACTCTTGTTATTCAAAGCTCTCTGTATCTCTTCTATTAATTTAGACGGTTATTGCCAAAATTTAGCAGAAAAAACTTTTTGTAATTGTAGGATATTTAGGATTTTAGGCCAGTACACAGGGACAGTTTGGTACTTTGCCATGTTTTAAATTAATATTCATTATAAGTAGCCTACGGTGGCCCTGAAGGGCAAGTCACACCAATAAAATCAAAAACACGCACACAAAAACTGAAACACGCATACAAATTTGGAAATACACACACAAATAAAAAACATTCGGAAACACACACAAAATCAGAAACGCTCAAAAATACAAAAAACACGCACACAAATTTGGAAACGTGCACAGAAATGTGGAAAGCACACGAATACAAAAACATGCACACAAATACAAAAACACACACAAAACAATTGAAACACTGCAGCAAATGAGATTAAGGAAAGGACCCATGAGCTCATGATTGTAGGTATCATATATTATAATATTTGTGTGCGTGTTTTTGTATTTGTTGGTGTGACTTGTCCTTCAGGGCCACCGTAGAAGCCTGTGCTGTTATTGTAACTGATGAGCTCTCTGCTGATACAAAAAAAACCCCACCAAATATCGCATTTTAGAAGTCTCTGCAACGACACCACTGTTATTATGATATTTTCAGGTAACTTTATCCCTTGTTGTTTGTAAACTGAGTATTTAAATGTGTATTTGTGGTGCAGTCGTGTTGAGGTGAGGGTTATCTGAGTGCGTTGGAAATCTCCATCATCAGCTCTTATCTCTGTGACAAAGCAGACAGAGGTCAGCCCCTGCCTCGTCTTTCTCTCCCCTGTCTCTGTCTTCTACCCTAAACACAAACCCACTTCCTGTCTTTAATCAATCAAATCTTACTCCGCTATTTATCATCAGTCTCTCACTTCTCTCAAACAGTGACTGATATTAGGCCTAAATGAGGTACACGCTGAGGTGAGAGAGGTAACCTGAGAGCAGAGGAGAGCGAGGGGGGTGTCCCAAAGCTGTTAAAAACACTTAATGCTGACAAAAACGTAGGTGGCCAAAGGGCTGTACAAGAAATAAAACAGAGAAGAGTAACTACCAATAGCAGAAGAGTTTGTAATGAGTTGTAAAACTGTGTAAGCAGAACGTGCTGCAGTATAGCTCAGTTGGTAGAGCTGCGGCGCATACAGGGCAACTACAGCCTGCCTCGGTGTCGTAGGTTTGAGTCAGGACTTTGCCGAACGTCTCCTCCTGCTCTCTGCCCCATGATTTCTAGGGCTAACGATACAGTTACTGTAGTTTTTTATTCCTATGATACAACGACAATATTGAGACACAGGAGCTTGCATTGAATTGTATCATTTTCTAGGCAGTGTTTATCAATATACATGGGAAAAAAACTGGATAGTATCAAAAATATCAATACTAGAAATTTGTACATCTTTTTGGATGTCATTTTTGTGTTTTTAATTTAGTAAGATTTCATTCAACTTTTCTCCACTCTCTGTCTGCTGAGACATAATCACCCCAGGCCACGATGCCTGATTTAAGAGTAAACTTTTATGATTTTTGGCAAAAAGTTGCTGTATTGATTGTATTAATATGAAGGTGTTGCACTGTATCGAATGGTATTGTTCTAAATTAGCCAACATTGTTCTTGAATCAGATTTAAACAGTTCTAATTTATATTTATCATATTATTGCAAAAACATATTGTTCCAGCTCTAATGATTTCCTGTTACTTCTCAACTGCACGATCCAATAAAGTCATAAAACTAAAAACTAAAAATGTATTAAAAAAACTGTAAACAGAAGGTTATGGATTTGGTGCAGTCTAGTACAGCAGGAGTAGTAGTTTTGTTGTTTTTGAATACTTCTTCCACCTTTGGTCATCTCCAAAACAGAATTGCACGCTTTACAACCTTCACAAACATTATCTAAAAGAGAACATTTTTAATAAGTACCCTACTGGTGCCTTAAAGAAACAGGTGAGGAGACCAGCAGAGGGCAGTACAGTGCTGCAGTCTTTAGAACAGAACCATAGAAAAAGAGCTTTTTATTTCCTTAAACTTTTTGTCTGATGCCTTTTTACTACAAAATGAAAAATGTCTGTGAGGAATCAGTGGAAACAGAGCTGTACACTGTTTTTTGGATAAATGCATGAGAGCAGTCTGGATGTAGAGGGCTTGTTGATTGATCAGTGCTTCCTGGAGTGGGCGGGGCTTTGTGAGAGAGGCGGAGGCTCGTGCAACCAGACTTATGTTTTGGGTTATTATTTTGCTGTATGAAGAAAGCCGTGGTAGCCGTTTTGGTTCAGGTCTCCTCTCAATCTGTACAAGGAAAACACCTTTTTTTATAATTTTGAAATGTAAATATTTTTGGTAACTTTAATACATGACACCTTTCGCACAATATTTTAGCTGTGTTATTAAAAAAGCAACATAAAACATCCAGTCCCAGACGTCCTGACAAAAGCTTTTGTAGCCTGTAGTGTTCTCTGGAGCCTCTGTCCACAGCTCAGTGATTGAGACTGAAGACTCTGTGGCCCTGTGCTGCAGGGGCGCAGCAGAGCTGGGGGCCCCACTGGGGAACCACTAACAGAGAATTTCAACACAAGTCATAAGAAGCATGTGGAGAGCATAAAAAATAAAGCTAAATCACTATGTCTGTTTAGAGAAGCAGCTCATGTTTAAAATGTGAAAGTTGGTTAAGAAAAAATGTTTTGTCTTGAAACTTGGAGTAAAATCATAATTAGTATTTATCTGACCTTTTAACCCTATATGAGATCAGCTGGCATTGGTTTGTTGGTAGTGCCCTGAGTCCAGACTAAATATGATTAAGCTTCATTTAGTGTCTATGCTTCCCAACTGTGGAACTCCTTACCCGAAAATCTTCGGCTTGAAACATTGATTAACACTTTTAAGTCTAAATTAAAGACCTACCTTTTAGCATAGCCTATGATTATTATTATTATGTTTTTTACTGTACAGTATTTTAATTGTATATGGACATTTTTATCCTCATTTTGTGCTTATTTCTATTGTATATGTCGCTTAAACTCTTGTTATTGTTTTTACTGATGAACTCCATGTAAAGCACTTTGGGTTGTATTTCACATGAAAGGTGCTATACAAATAAACTTGACTTGACTAGTCTCCCTTTTTTACTCCTGTGTAGTAGCTGCTGAAAATCATGTATGATCATCTAAAATGCATCAGATTACAGGAAATTACATCTGTTTTGTTCAAATTCCAGCCCGCAATACATTGAGGCACAATTCAGGGAGTGGCACGAAATCAGTGTCAATGCTTAGTAAAGTTTATCAAATGTAGCCTATATTCTGTTTTAGTGGTGGTGAGGGTAGGAGGGGACAATTTAAAACCTTGTCCAGGACGCCAACAGAGCTAGGGCCGCCTCTGCTCGTATTTCAGTAAAAACACTAAAACCTTTGGCTGGTAATGTGAAAAACATGTGACCATGATAACCAACAGAAAGTGAAATATACATAGATGAATAAATAGCCCAGCATGGATCTTCCCCGTGCTTTTAAAAGCTCGTGTTTACTTATGATTCATGCGGCGTGTCATGCAGCGTGCCGCCACATTGTCACTGTCTTTAGAAATGCAAATAAAAGACTAAGACGTGGCTTTAATTACACAGCGCTGCTCACGAACACACCACACACACAAAAACATATTTGGGATGCCAGCGCCGATCAGCCGTCGAGATGTCGAGTGTTTTTGCTTTCATAGTTGACTCGGAGCGTGTCAAAGGTGTCACGACTTCAAAAACTGTTGTAATATTTTTACAGCAGACAAAGAGCGGGTGCTGATGAACCGGCGGCGCGTCAGTGAAAGTGAGGAAAGTCAGGCCAGAGGTGAAGTGAGTTTTTAACATATTTCATAGAGCAGACTGTTCTGATTGAGATAAAGTTGCACAGAGTCTCACTTGTGTTTGATTGGAAGTCAGGGGGGCCCAAAATCTATGGAGCCTGGGACACGGTGACAAAAAAAAAAACAAAAAAAACAAGATGAGGAAAAAAAAATTAAAAATTGCAACATCCCGAGAAAGTTTTGCAAGATCTCTGAATACTTTTCGGACATCTTCACTGCCCCCTACCAACCTTTTTTGTCATACCCCATGGGTTTTTGGTCACATAATGCGTACCCCCTCCACTCATAGCCTACAAATTGATGATTCTTTAAAAAATGTTCATGAAAAAAACATTTGTCCTATCATACAACAACAGTGTATTACTTTTGTGGAAATAATAACTCTCCTTAAAAGTCAAATTCATGGTAAAATTGAAATAAATCACCTCCATGCTTTTAAAACTAAAATATATCTATCTCTATAATATCTACTGTTACATATTTTATTGTGCTATTCCCAAAGTCAAGACAGTCACGGCCCCCCTAAATTTCCCAAAAACCTTCGCGGACCCCCAACTCTACAACTTCCATCTATTCAAAAGATTATGTCATATTTTTATCCACATATTTCTATAAAAATATTACAAAATAATTAAAAATAGTTTTAATTTTATATTTTTAAACAAGTATATAGCTGTAATTCATTTCAAACTCAATTTCTTTTTATGTTCTTAATATAGACAGCCTGTGGGGCCCCCCTGCAGTACCTTTGCGGACCCCCAGGGGGCCCCAGACCCCACTTTGGGAACCACTGGTGTAGTAAATATTCAAAATAAAAAATAAATAGAATAATCATAAACTCATAATAGATTTACCATAAATAAAAATGAAAATAATTTGAATGACCTGAACCTACTGAAACATAAAACTAAAAAATATTTACCAAAATATAATATTCAATTAATACTCTTTGGCACTTGAGCTTGTCTTTCATAAGTTTCAATGTTCAATATGAAAAGATCGCAAACATTTTCTTACCCCTTGTCATAAACAGAAAAGTTGTTACAAATATTTTTAATGCATTTATTGGCCAAAATACATCCAGCACATACAGTGGTAAGAAAAAGTCTGTACATTTTTCCTTTATTGTTATGAAAATGAAAACAAATAAATAAATAAATAAATAAATAAATACATAAATAATAATAATAATAATAATAATAATAATAATAATAATAATAATAATACCAATAATAATAAGTGCACTGTAATTTCCTAAAGTCGACTAAAAAAGTTTTTAAAACAGTCAGTGCCAGAAATTTAATTAAATAAACATTAAATTAAATGGTATAGCGTAGTGTAGATTAAAATAAAATAAAAATAAAAGCACGAAACATTAGGTAAATATTGTTAATGAATTATGTATATCAAACATTTTTAATCTCTTTTTAATCTTAAAAAAAAGCTTCATGTCTGTGTAGTAATTTATAGCCCTGACTGAACATAATCCTCTAATATTGACTAATAAAGGACTCGCAAAGGGCCCCCCCCCTCATGTCCTGGGCCCCGGTGCAGCTGCCCTGTCTGCACTCCCAGATGTTACGCCCCTGGTCACCAAACAAATCATGTCTGTATCACATTCATATAAGGAAAAAATAAAATAAATTCTCAGGTCAAAAACTACTTTAACTCATTTGGATGCTATAAAATTTCATGTAAACAGAATATTTTTTCTTTTATAATTTAATAACCACAAGAAGATCTATTACTTAATGGAATTATTTCAAGGTATTTCAATAAGAATTTCTAGTAAGCTTCCATCTCTGGCCACTTGCTAATGTTCTCTACCCAGGCACTGACGTTACACACATGTAGTCACTTAGTTTTCCATCCTGCTAATGTGTTTTTTAAAATATATTACAGTCTTTGTGTTGTTGTTAACCCGTCTCATTCCTCCACACCTTCCCTAATCCCCACTCCGCTGGCCTTATGGGACCTTTGGACGAAGCGGATATGTTTGTTCCCCTTCTCCCCCCCTAATGTTATTTTTACCCTCAAGACTGAGTCAAGAAACACCTCCTCTATGCAAAGTGGGTGTCTTCCTGTTTGCCCAAGCGCACAGATATGGGTCAATTGTCCTGGGACGCCGCTGAACAAATTGAATGTTTGTATTGGCATTGTAATATCGTCTCTTTATAGATTGATTAGGTTGTAGCATTGTCCGTTTTGGGTGCTCCATACAGCTATTGTCCCGTGTTCTCGTCCCGTCCTGGTC
This sequence comes from Bostrychus sinensis, assembly GCA_020698575.1. NCBI lineage: Eukaryota > Metazoa > Chordata > Actinopteri > Gobiiformes > Eleotridae > Bostrychus > Bostrychus sinensis. The sequence continues at coordinate 25,425,388 of CM036257.1, read as the reverse complement.
GTTCGGAAACACCTGTCTTCTCTATGGAGCGTAAAAAAAAAAAAAAAAAAAAGGATGGCCACATGTTGAGGGGTTACGTCAAGGGTAACTCATTCATAAATCTACTTGTCCCGGTGTCTTTTGGCTTTGTTTTTTGTTTTTTATTCACCTCAAAAGGCAGCACAGGAAGTTGTGGGTTGTGTCAAAGAAGAAAGACATAATATTTTTATCGGGATGAGATTTTGGAGATAAGAACCAGTTTGGTTGCATAAGTAAAATAATTGGCATGGGGAGTTTTTGCAGCGAGGAGGTCACGTTTGCAGGCTTTGAAGATTTGCATGTGGGGCAGATTTGATCAGAGTTCAGAGTTAGATGTGAGGATTAACACAAGAGAGAGAGTTTAAGTTAATAAATGAAGAACATGAGCAAGATGTTTAGCCACGAAACAAACTGATCATTCATTTAACTTATTTTATGGACAGAAGTAGTAGTAGTAGTAGTAGTAGTAGTAGTAGCAGCAGCAAAAGTAGTAGTAGTAGCCGAAGTAATAGTAGCCAGAGTATTAGTAGTAGTAGTAGTAGTAGTAGTAGTAGTAGCAGCAGCAGCAAAAGTAGTAGCAGTAGCAGAAGTAATAGTAGCCAGAGTATTAGTAGTAGTAGTAGTAGTAGTAGCAGAAGTAATAGTAGCCAGAGTATTAGTAGTAGTAGTAGTAGTAGTAGTAGTAGTAGCAGCAGCAGCAAAAGTAGTAGCAGTAGCAGAAGTAATAGTAGCCAGAGTATTAGTAGTAGTAGTAGTAGTAGTAGTAGTAGTAGCAGAAGTAATAGTAGCCAGAGTATTAGTAGTAGTAGTAGTAGCAGCAGCAGCAAAAGTAGTAGCAGTAGCAGAAGTAATAGTAGCCAGAGTATTAGTAGTAGTAGTAGTAGTAGTAGTAGTAGTAGTAGTAGTAGTAGCAGAAGTAATAGTAGCCAGAGTATTAGTAGTAGTAGTAGTAGCAGCAGCAGCAAAAGTAGTAGCAGTAGCAGAAGTAATAGTAGCCAGAGTATTAGTAGTAGTAGTAGTAGTAGTAGTAGTAGTAGTAGTAGTAGTAGCAGCAGCAGCAAAAGTAGTAGCAGTAGCAGAAGTAATAGTAGCAAGAGTATTAGTAGTAGTAGTAGTAGTAGCAGCAGCAGCAAAAGTAGTAGCAGTAGCAGAAGTAATAGTAGCCAGAGTATTAGTAGTAGTAGTAGAAGCAGTAGCAAAAGCTGTAGTAGTAGTAGTAGTAGTAGTTAATATATAAATACTGATATTTATATAGATTTCTTTAATAAATTTAATGATGTAAAAATAATATATTTCCTCTTCCTTCCTCCTCTCTGTGTAATTATTGGTTCATTTTTTATCATTATATTTTTATGCATTCACATAAACATATACATTTACTGTGAGGATATTATTATTATTTTATTTGATTATCGTCATTATTATTACTATTATATATTTTTTACTTTTGTATCCTTTTTGTTGGACTGAATATTACAGTATTATGGAAATAATGATATGTTTTATATGTGCACAAATTATATCTGAAAAGTATCAAAAAATATATAATACACTCAAGGAAAAAAGAAGCGCACCACTGCTTTTTTACCACATTTTTGTTTGGTTACTTATTTTTGATGGAAATATTCCATGTGCACATCAACCATATACCCGTCCCTGATATTCAGACCCAATTAATCAATGTTTATGACAGTTTCAATGACAATAACATGACCAAACAATAATAATGCAGCAGTTGTGACATGTGGTCGACCAGATCTGGGATGGTCATTGGAGGATCCAGTGGTGTGGAAACGCTCAGCAAGGCGTACAACAGTAGAGTGATGGACTCCAAACTCCTGGCTACAGCCGTGTGCTCCTTCAGCTTGAAGCAATCTCTCTCTGGTTGCAGTAGTCGTGGCATTGCGAACAAATGTGCTTTTTTTTCCATTTTGGTGTCTTTTTATAGGGAATAGTTGTGCACAGTTGAGGACAGGTCCAATTCATCTCTGAGTAAATACAGTTGTTATTGCTCATCAAAATCAATCAACCAGAACCAGGAAAACAGTAATTTCATTTTGACTCAGAATAGCACAAAACTCATTGTAGTCTGTAATTTTTCACTGGCTGTAATATTTTTTGACAAATTGAGAAAATGAAAGTGGTGCGTTTTTTTTTTTCCTTGAGTGTACTTTCTACTTTTACTCATGTAATAGTCCAGTACTGCAATGAGTACTATTTACTTCTACTTGAGTGCAGATTTGAAGTACATTTTCCACATCAAATCGAAACTTTATTTTGAGTTATGGTAAGGTAGGGCGTTCTGACTGAGCTCACTTTACATAGAATCTCAGTTGTATTTGATGTCGTTTTGAAGTGACCATTATCTGATGATGATAAAAGGATTCACAGTGACTCATTAAACAGTCACTGAGACAACTCCTGTCTGTGTTACAGATGAAGAAGAAAAAATAATCCAGTCAAGTCATGGGCTGATAAGATATGTGTGTTTTTTTCCTTTTTTTTGTCATAAATAGTTGTCATTTTCTTTCAAAAACACCTTTGTAAATTATTATTGTGTCTCTTTTGCTTCATAGTCAAGTTTCAGTGGAGTTAGAACATATAGAACTTGTTATATTTAAGTAAGCATTGTTCCTATCTCATGATGTTAAAATAAAACTGGACTCAAGTCAAGGATCTTCTAGTTCAGGGGTAAATGCTCTATCAATTGCGCCCAAAAGCACTTTAAAAATACATAATAAATAAAAAGGTAAATAATCTATTAGGATAAAGATAAAATTAACTGCAATTGGCTGTATTTATTTATTTACTGAATCTCTCCCAATGCTGTATTTTAGGACAATGTTTCCAAAGCAGGGGTAGGGGGACCTCTAGGGGTAGGATGGTTATTTATATATTATATATAAACCTAAATCAGGACGACTAGAGCGAGGGATATGACAATAAAGAGGGACTAAACCAGGACTAAACCAAGTCAAACCAGACCTAAGCTGGGTCTAAACCAGGAGTAAGTTGGGTTTAAATCAAGGCTAAGCTTGGTCTAAACCAGGACTAAGTTGTGTCTAAACAAGGACTAAACTGGGTCTAAACCAGGTCTAAACCAGGTCAAGCCAGGACTAAACTAAGACTAAACCAGGACTAAGCTTGGTCTAAACCAGGACTAAGCTGGGTTTAAATCAAGACTAAGCTTGGTCTAAACCAGGACTAAGCTTGGTCTAAACCAGGACTATGCTGGGTTTAAATCAAGACTAAGCTGTGTCTAAACCAGGACTAAGCTGTGTCTAAACCAGGACTAAGCTGTGTCTAAACCAGGACTAAGCTGGATCCAAACCAGGACTAAGCTGGGGGTACACGAAACCAAAAACCAGTATTTTAGGGTATGGTTTGTGTCCATTCAGTGATTTCTAGGGTCCTTTTTCATTAAATTCCCTTTTTTTTTAAACCTCCCCCTTTTTTTTTCTTAATTTTTAAACTGACAGATTTTTTGATGACCCACTTTTGGACCTTGACCCAGTGTTTGGAAACCATCAGACCTCTACTTTCCTTCTTGCATTCTTCACTTTTACTCCACGTATAAAACCAGTTTCTCTTCCAGACTAAATTTAGTATGGCAGTCCGGTAGTGGACGTCCCATGGTCTGGGAACAATACAACCTTTCGTGACCCGCTTTTGAGCCCTGACCCAGTAGTTGGAAACCTTCAGACCTCCACTGCAGTCAGGTGGATGTCTCTCAGCCTAATAACAGTCTGCAGTCAAAAGGGATCCTGGCCCGACAAAACAATACACAAGCAATAATAAAGTCACGTTTGAATCCCCGAGATCACAGAGCACTGCTTCCTGTCTGCTTCTCCCATTCGCTGTTATTAAACCGTCCCGGGACAGCAGTGCGGCGCGGGTCAATCCAACCTGTCCCCCCTCTTCCGCCTACAGACGTCCCGAAGACAACAGGATGTTATTGAGGATACCGGCTCTGGGAAATTACAAGCTCAGGGATAGAGGATGTGATCACAGATGATAGGAAATGCTAAATGTGTCCTGATAGTGTGCTGCTGGAGCGGGACAGTTTAAAGGGACAGGTATTTGAAGTGGGGTGATGATAGGGGGTACAGTAGTAGTTAATGCTCTATAGTAGTTTGGAAAGGTAAGGCAAGAACAATTCATCTAACACATGAAAAAAAATTGAGGGTCACTGCTGAAAAATACACTGCTTCCTTTCTTTCAGACATCTCCACACTGAGTCATGCCGATGGTACTCTGGCATAGGTTTTACTCTGGATGCCCTTCCACAATCCCACAATTATCCAGGCTTGGAACTGGCCAGAGCCGTCACAATAGGGTAGGCAAGGAAGGCTGTTGGCTAGGGCCCAGAGCTGAAGGGGGGGCCCCAAAGATGGTGTTTTACCTGTACAACAGTGAACGAGCTGGTTCAGCGACGGAAAACAAACCACAGAAGTGACGCTGCCTCGCATTTCTCCTAAAAGGGAGAGAGGTAAAACAATAAATTGAAAAATACAGAAGACAGAAAATCATGTGTTTCATTCAAATTTTGCTGGTAAAGGACTCCCAGACCCCCCTGCCTTATTTTGTCCCACATTCGCCTGTCTGTTATTAGCATGGCCACAACTCAGGATATGAGGTAAAAGGAAATCTTATAATAATGCTTAGATATATTCTATCAAATGCCCTTGTTACTATGTTATTGGTTTGAAGTGGGATTTACAAAGAAATTGGAGCCTCAGTTGTTCTTCTTGCCAAGGGCCCCTGTATTTTCTAGAAACGGCTCTGGAACCGGCACAGATTATGGCTAAAATTTGTCAGCACTAACCACTAAGTTCCATTTTTTCTTCCTTAATGCCAGGTCCATATCACACAAAAGTGTTTTTTGTATAGATGTTGATGTCTAAAAATAACTCCAAACATAACTGCTGTGTGGATATAAAAAAACTGAGACCTGAGTACACACGGCAATCCCTGCAACTGCAGTGCCACTAGGGGGCAGCAGCAGCAGAGGATGGTAGGAGAAAAGGTGAAAAACATCTGCACATAAAGTTGGATTATAGAGACATTTCACTGAGACTCAGTCATGGAGCATATCATCGACTTTTTACCTCGAGGTTAAACGTATGATGAATGTCAATTTGAGCCAATTGAGAATGAAGCCTGAGGGCCAATAAAAAAGGGACAGTGGGCCTCATTTGGCCCATGGGCCGTAGATTGGACAGCTTTGATTTCGCACTATTACAATATTTTTCATTGAGTAAACATAAAAAAAGTATTGAGTGTAAATTTGTAAATTTAAAAGGATAATTACTCTTGTAAGTATTTTTTTATAGGTTGCAGTTGCTACTCCTGTAGCTTTACAGCTGCTCCAGGGGCGTAGCATCAGGCAGTGCAGACAGTGCAACTGCTCTGGGGCCCAGAAGGTTTAGGGGCCCATGAGAGTGGCCCTTGTCCATGTAAAATCATGTTTGAATTAAATTATTCATTGTAACTCCGTTGGAATTAATACAAAATTTGACACGATTAATCATTTGTAAAAAATAAAATAAATTGTAAATAAAATAAAAAAATGAACATAAATTAAATAAACTAACAAAGCTACTTTACTTTCTACATAATAATGATTACTTTGACACTTAATGCAGGAGCTTTAGAAAAATGCTAAATGTTTTTCATAACTTTAGGGCCCATTCTGAAAACCTGCACTGGGGCCCCTCAATGCCAAGTTACGCCACTGAGCTGCTCCCACTGCTGATAGCAACACTGGTACCAGTTCTACACTGCTACTACTCCTAATAATGCTGCATACTGCCTCGAATACTGCACTGTTCTCAAACCAAGCCTTCAACTTTAAAAAGTACTTTTGGTTATAAAATGTTTTTCATGGCAAGTTCTCAGAAGGCACAGTTTCTTCAGAAAATGATTTACTGAAGTAAATGACTCGAGGAAAAGTATCTGGTTACTTTTCACCACTGCATTGAGCCTGAAGTGAGTACTTTATCTTACCATTCATTGTTTTAAACAGGTCCAACCCAGTTCTTGCTCAGATCTTTCGGTTGGTGCAGTTGCCTCATTTTGTTGTGGGGCGCCCTGGTTCCTGTTTTCAAAAGTATTACGTAAAGTATTTCTACATGCAGTAAACAGACTGTTTTGCATAAATGAATTACACTGAACACTTCCAGAAAAAGTGTGTGCTGGGTGATTTGTTACTCTATTAACAAGACAAGTCAAAAAGTAATGTTTTTAGGAAAGGTTAATAATGAGCCACGAAAGCTTTACAACAACCAGAGTTGACCAAAGTGCTTTACAATATTAAAGAAACAATAAATATCCATGCAACAATAAATGCAGTTGGTCTCAAATTTGGCTTTGAACAGAGGCAGAAGCTTCAAATCTCACATAAATATGCAGGCGCACGGCCACTTATTGCGCTAAAAACAAACAACAGAAGCTTAAAGTGAATTCTAAGCAGGATCGGGGGCCAGTGGAGCGAGCAGAGGACAGGTGTGCTGTGGTCAGGTGTGGCACTGTTGGTCAGGAGGCGGGCAGCAGCATTTATCACGGTGGAAAGAGGCCTAAAATGGTGTTAAAAATAAAGATGACTTATAGTTTTTTACTGAATTAATCTAAATATTTCAGCTCTATCTATGTTCGACACCACCATCAAATTGAAACAGTAGAGTTTGTCTCTTAATAAGTTTTACTTTCCTAGCATTATCTTATTATGTTGTTGAGATTTCTTGTATCCACATCAGAACACCTGTAGATATTACAGTAAAATACTGACATTAGATCACAGTACAAAAATAAATGGAACAGGTACTGCTGTAAGTCAGGTTAAAACAGTACCAATGTTGTAAATTAAAATGCTGGCAACCCCTGCTGCAGTATTTCAATGTTAATTTACAGTTTGTTTTTTTTACAGTGTATAATCTAAATGGGAGCTAATAAAGTTCAAGCACAGCTCAAAAACCGCTTGACATTTTGTAGAAGGCGAAGCTGGAAAAACCCATGGGCAGTAGAGTGACCACCTGACCCTCTTTTGGTTTTACTGCGCAGCCACTCAGACGTCTGTCCCACTGTCCCTCTGTCCCTCTGTCCCTCTGTCCCACTGTCCCTCTGTCCCTCTGTCCCTCTGTCCCACTGTCCCTCTGTCCCTCTGTCCCTCTGTCCCTCTGTCCCACTGTCCCTCTGTCCCTCTGTCCCTCTGTCCCTCTGTCCCTCTGTCCCACTGTCCCTCTGTCCCACTGTCCCACTGATTAAGATAATGTCCCACTTTTTCATTGGTGCTCAGTGAAGCTTGTAAAGAGTGAGAGTCAAGTTAAGAACAACAAGGTAAGGTCACTATTCCCTATGCAAAATGTAGAATAAATATTTGTGGGTGTCCCATCTTGACAGATTGGAATACAAAGTTGGTGTGTTGCTGCCCCTGTGCCATCGTTTTTGTTCCAACAGATAAACTCTGAGTAAAGACATTATTTTGCAAAATGTGTGTTTTTGAGATGAAAACAGCAGATCAAATGTTTTATAGGCTCTAAACCTGAAGCAACTTGTATCTAAGTAAGTGCTAGAATTGTATATCAAAACATTTATTTAGAGTCCGTCCCACCTTGTCCCACCAAATTGCACAACTTGTCCCACTTATTTATTATTATTATTATTATCTCCTGTTTGAGTCCAGGTCTGGGCACTTTGCCTTTACCATTGCCACTAGAGCTAATGCCTTGGTGGAGGTTTGTGCTCTTCATGTGCTGTGTTGTTCTCCAGTGTATAGTTTATCTATCTCCACCTGACGCCTGTCTATCTAACCCTTTATAAGTCCATTAATCAAAAATGATACTGTTCCTTTTAAATCCTGTTTATACCAAGACACAGCCACTTAATTGTCTCTGTGCAAACTTGCCCAGTGTTGTTGCTGTTGTTGCCGTCCGCCGCAGACACCTCTCTCCTTCCTCCGTCACACACTCACAACTTTGAGCATCTGTCATTATCCATTAAAGATACAGTACTCCAATAACCACGCATATTAGATCCACTCATTCATTCTCAGGAAATGGGGAAGTTTGTCATTGTTTGCGGTGATCGTGTTGAAAAGGGAAGGATGGCACTCGGGTTACACAAAGTGAAGCTTGTTGAAAGAGGATTAGAGGATAGCTTTTTTTTTTAATAGCGCTTGCATTGACATTATTGAAGGTGTAATAACAAGTGAAAGAAGTAGGGCTGAGGTCATAGTCTGTCTGGAGGTATGTCTTCAAAGTCTCTTGTTGTCAAACCTGTCAGATACCAGCTGAAAATCTCTACCATCACATCTCCAGACACATGTCAACTTTATCTGACAAAAAACAAAAAAAACAAAAGGCTGGGTTTGATAAGTAAAGCCTAAGTTATGTTTTTATTGAAGTGGACAGGCATTTCTATTGTGAAAAGTGGCACAAAGCATACTGTAAGTGTTGCCTTACTCATGTGCAACTATTTGTTTTTATGCGTTGTGTGTGATTGTGGTATAAGAGCACATAAGTTCACACTGCACTCTGAGTTCTTATTGTGAGGCATTGTTGAGTTAACTTTGTATACTCCTTTGCTCAAATAAAAAAATAAACAAAAAATGAAAAATAAGCAGCTGAACAATTGAATTTCCTTAGGGATTAACACAGTATATGTACTTATTAATCTGTTAAGCTCTGAGGCCTTTTTCCCAAAAATTCTATATCTACATTTATTAAGGTTTTACTTAGCATTTACTAGGTGTACATAGCTAACCTTGGTAGCAAACTAATTGGTGGACTTTGGGGATTACTGTGGAAGAGAAATAATATTAATAAATTATATTGTTTGACCATAAATTGAGGTTGAAATGGATTATTCTAATTTCCGCCTGAAAAAACCCCACATATTTGCCTCCAAAAAAGCCTTTTTCCTGTAGTGAAGCAAATAACAACATAAATTGAAAATTTCACATATCTTGGTCTACTGCAGCAAAATTTGTGCCAAATAAACAAAGTAATGGAAAGATATACATGTTTTATTTTTTAAAAAATCCAGGCGAAATCCAACTGTTGAATAGAAATTGAAGTAGATAGTTTTGTTGCCACGAATTGTCCGAACACGAGGAAGTCAAACATGTGTGTGTCAGCCGTTGTATCTCCCCGCTATGGTCCCAACAAGCGGACGCAAGGGGGCGGAGCCCCATCGGGCTCTATTCGGGTTTAAGAGGTTAATCTATCTATTATATTTTTCCGTCCTGCCCGACATGTTTTGTTTCCATTCTGCTTGCATTATTTTAAATATAAAAAGTAAACCATCTCAAAATGCTAACATCATGACATGAAAGTTAAGTTTAGAGCTTACTTTTAACTTTTAACTCTGAATTTAGACCGTCCCGTCCTGTTAGGAATAGTAGCTGTACTGCTTTGTAATGGCACTAGTAGTAATGTCTATGGTAGTAAAAGTAGTCCCGGAGTGGCCTTCTCAGTCTCCAGATTTAAATCCCACTGAAAATCTTTGGTGGGATTTAAAGAAGGCAGCTGCCATCAAACATCACTGAGGCTTTTGCAGGTGAAGAATGGGATGAGGTGTAAGAAGCTGTGACCCAAAACGTTTGTTAGAAGTTATAAAAGTTAAAAGTCCCCTATTCTGCTAAATCAGGGCTCTTTGTCCCTCCTCTTGCTGCTCTTTGGGCATCTGACATCTGGTTATGCAGTAAAGGAATAAGCAGGCAGAGATTAGAAGAGCCACACATGAGCAACAAAAAACAGTTACAGGATGTAACTCCAGTTCTCTGTTAGATAACCAGTGCAGTATTTAACACAGTTCTCTGTTAGTTTACAGCCATATGCTATCTTTCAGTTATAGGCTAACCCACTTTTGTGCATTAAAATTGGTTGTGGCTCTTTACAGATTCAAATTTTGTATTTTGGGGAACAACTGGCTCTTTGGATCCCAAAGGTTGCAGACCCCTGTGCTAAATAAACCATGTTATAATATTGTTTGCACCTCAAAAACATACCTTTTGTTTCATGTGCATGTTTGAGTAATCCTGTTTACTGAGCCTGTCCTTTCTGACACATATAGATTATTTTAAGTTATAAAACGTGAAATTACTAATGCAAAGTATTTCAAAAAGCCAGAAAAAAGCATGATATAGGGCCTTTAAAGGATGCTCCACAAAGCATTGAAGCTAAAAGCTGAATAATACTGCAACTGTACACAGTATACATCCTTTTCGTCACTGAGCAAGACTTCATGATGTCTCTTTACTATGTACTAGTCATTGTTTTGGTCTTAGTTCAGGAGTAAGTGTGGACCTAATTACAACACAGCCTTTCGGGGAAGTCCACTCCGACAGAGAAACAACACTTAGGTAATGCAAGTTTTTTTCTCTCTCTCTTTCAGCTTGTCATTACACCCTCAATACACATCCATCCTCTGCTTTTCCTCCTCTTTGAACTTTTTTTTTCTGTCTTTGTCAACAACCAAATGGAAGCCCAGTCTGAAAAAAAAGGAGGAGTAAAGAAAATGGAGGTATCTCTTGCGTGCAGACCGATATTAGCCTTTTAAAAGCAAAACAAATATGAGTGTGTGTGTCTGTGTGTGTCTCCGTGCCCTGTAATTTGGCTGTTGACATGTGCACTCACGGCGGGGCCCGGGACCCTGGCTAATGACTGGGGCAGGTACCGGAGGAGACAGGTGACAGACTGGTCCCAGAGACTCAGCGTTGGCCGTAGACAGACAGAGTGGCACCTGCTGATGTCACCCGTGTTGTCACCCGCCGGTTGTAAAAATCTTTTTGTACCGGGGACGCCATTCCTGAGCATTTAAAACACACACTCTTTTTTTCTTTTCTCTATTGTGCTGCTCTGTGTGCTGTTGAGTAATGGGTAAATTACAGTAAACGTGCACTTAAACATGAGTACATCAGTGCGAGGTTAGAGTGCATGCAAAGTAGTCTTTTTATTATTTTGGTTGCACAAGAAACTCATGTGTCACGTCTACAAAGCTCATCATTTGCAAATTCCTAAGATGTGACTCCTCTCAGCCACAAGACTTTGTCGCAGAATTGCCGGTCACAAGCCTGGATAAATGGAGAGGGTTCAATCCAATCCACTTTATTTCTATAGCACAGTGGTTCCCAAAAACGGGGTCCGAGGCCCTGGGGGATGGTGAAGGTACTACAGGGAGGCCCCCAGAGGCTGTCTGTGTTTCAATTCAATTTCAATTTTAATTCAGACACATGGATTCAGTCCATACCAACAAATAAAATACAAAAATATTTCATTTCATTTATTATTTGTTTCAATACAATTGTTTGTAGCTATGTTTCAAGACAAAACTATTTTCCATCGATTTGTTACATGATCGAAAAGGAGCAGAAGGAAGATAAATCTTAATAACACTGGTCTACAGCAAAATGCTTCTGGAACAAAAGTAGTGAAATTTTTCTTGGATTAGGTCAATAATAAAGAAAAAGTAAGTCAGAAGTGCAGATTGGCTATAGTAAGAAAGATAAGAAACAGTATTGGGTCAAAATAGGAAATTTATGCAAAATAAGGTAAAAACGGTAGTTTATCAGAAGGTACAGTGTCTACAAGCAACCAGTTCTATCTGAAAGCTGCACATTCAATACATTCATTTTAATATGGCTAGAGTTTTGACATAAAATGTTTTGTTTTTATTTGCAGAAATCTCTCTCTTGGAAGTGGACAAAATGCATGCATGTAGAGAAATTTAATATTTTCAAAATATAAATATTATTTTTAAGCAAAAATGCCTAAATCTATTGTATAAACAGATGTGATTTTGATGTGAAACAATATCATTAAATATCTTGAATACATTAGCTAACCAGCACAGTTATCAATTGATTTTCAGTTCATCTTATCAAAATAAATGAGATTTAGCCACTTTTATCTCGGAAGCAGCTCGAGTCCAAAAATTTGTAGACCAGTGTAATACCTGCCCCTTTCTCCAAACCAAGCAAACAAAAATACAGAATGGTCTGAAAAAACTCTACAGTTACAGTATTAATAACATCAAAATATAAAAAGACAATTAGTCAATGAAAATATTAAGTACCTAAAAACATTACGTACATAAAAAAATCTAATTTGAAATGAATTAGTGTTATATACTTGTTTTAAAATATTACTTTAAAATAAATTTTAGCCAACAGTCAGTGTTTTTTGTAATGTTTTTATAAAAATATATGGAGAAAAACAGGACATACCGTCCTCAGTTGGGGCTCCGCATGGGATTTTTGTAAATTTAAGGGGGCCACAACAGTCTTGACTTTGCAAATGGCTGCTTTAGCACATTTTACAAACACACACAGTTTCCAAAGTGCTGCACAAGATTATAAAACAATAAATGAATAAATGCTCCATTTAAATTCACTAACTTGAAGCTTCCATTAAAACAATAAAAACTAGTCAAATCAAATAAAAGCAGTAAACTAAAAAAGCAATAAATAAATAGAATTAATAAAATAAACAAAACAAAAACAATAAAAGACACAGGACCACACAACTCACGCAGTGCAAAGTGCATTACAGTAGTCCAGAAACGTGAAACATCATATTGTATAAAAATAAAAAAGGTTTGACTTTAGATAAAAGCCAAAGATGAAAACAACTCGATTTTATGACAGTGTTAATTGTGTAAGGAATAAATGATGCAGTAAATTACTCAGTTTGCAGTAATTTTATCAGTGGTTCTGAACTGTTGTGTCAGGACCCAAGAGTGTGTTGTAAGGAGACTGAAGCTTATTGAAGCAGTAACTGTGTTTTAATTACATAAAATAAAATAAAAAATAGTGGTGTAGAGCATTTGCGGAGCCCACAGTCTTCCATTCGTCATCTACTTATTCCTTTTGTGACTTTACCTGTGCCTTTTAGGTCGGGTACAGCTATGGGCAGTAAAATACTCTTCATTGACAAAGTTTCTTGGTGGAGATAACAGAAATAGACGACCTCTTTTTAACCTTGTTTTGATTGTAAAAAAATGGATGACTGTAGTTCCTTAATAATAGGCTTGGTAACAATAATAATGATAGTAATTAAATAATCACATATTTAGACTGTGAGCTGCATATGAAGCTAATAAAAATATCAAATCAAAGAACAAACTAATTTTCCACTTGTATGAAACTGAGGTTGTGTTACTATCAACTACTACTACTACTACTACTACTACTACTGCGAAGTCAAGGTATTTTCAAGTGCCCTATATAGTGTCATTTTGTAGGGATGTCCAAATGTCGAGTGATTGAAATAACGTCTACTCAAAGTTTCCAAGCGAGTAGTGAACATTGATGTCAGTAGACGGTCAGAATAGATGTCGGTACAAAAAGAAGAAAGATCAGTCAAGGTAGGAATGCTTAGTTTTAGTTTTTGTCGCCTCACAGCAAGAAGGTCCTGTGTTTGAATCCCGGACTGCACGGGGCCTGTCTGTGTGGAGTTTGCATGTTTTCTGTGTCTGGGTGTTTTTTTTTATTTTTTTTTCTGGGTATTCTGGATCCACGACAGGCTAATCCTTCAGCGAGGTTCTCCAAACCAAGATCCTGACTCAAGATCTGGTGAGGGGTCCCGGGCGCTGCACCACGGTCGTCCACTTCTCTTGACAGGTTGCCCCAGTGGCAGTGAAGGATGGGTCAAAATCAGAGAACAAATTTTCATGCCGTGTGAAAGCTGCCGACTTTGGGCCGACCCACCAGTAGTTTGGCTAGAGATAATGACTGTCTGTCATTATGAAGGACGTAAACCCACCTGGATTAGTAGGCTACAGTGAGCAATAGACCCTTTTCACGTGACGTCAGACAACTTCCGTTTTGAGACCATGGGATGTATCTTCATTTCCGGTGCTGCGCTTCTCCCATAAGAAATTCACCCAGACTTTTTTCAAATTGCCGTTTACAAGTTTACACAATACAGCAATTTTCAAATGAATATTTACCCACAAAACGTTCAAAACTTGCGAAAGGATATTAATTCTTCAACAAAGGATACTTGGATTATGAAGTGAGTGCTTTGTTATGTAGCTAGATAGCGTTAGCAACATGGCTAAGTGATAGAGCTGCGCTATAAAACAGTGTTAGATCATGTCATGATCTGAGTTTATCTGAATATTTGACAATCTGCTTATCAGGAAATACCACTGGATAGTACTACAGTATATTTTCATTTAGTAAAGCTCTGTGCTCAAACACTGACTCTGCTGTAGTGATCAGTCTGTGCCAAAACTACAAACTAATCTTTACTTTAATTCATCAGCAAATCTCTGTACATCATGTAGCCTTATATTTGGCAAATTTTTAAGACTCCGAGTAAATTCCATACTGGCGAGCAGCAACACTGGAAATGAAGATACATCCCATCGTCTCAAAACGGAAGTTGTCTGACGTCATCGTGAAAAGGGCCTATTCCTCGCAGAGTGAATAAAAAGATGTAGCAGCCAAAAACATGGCGCATAGTTGGAGAATTGTTCCATGTTCCACGGCGTAGCACACAGAGCTAAATTCCAGATTTCGTGAGTGCGCTGTTTTGCAGAGGCTATATCTTCTGCATGTATCCCCATCAATGGTTTGACAGATCATGAATGGGAAACCATGCATTAAGTGCGTAATGCTGTGTTCAGGTGCCATTCATAACACTTCATAATGAAGCGCTTGAGGCTGCTGTCATGGAAACAGGTTCGTCAAGCAGCTGACGGTTATCACGTGGCTAATGATAAACAACACACGTGAGCACGAACCAAACAAACAGGAAAGTAAACACGACTGCATCTAGTGCACCAACATTTGATGTGGCTCCCCAGCTGAAACCACATTTTTGAACATTTGGTTCCATTGCGAGATAGGTCAAAGGTATTAAATCCAGCCACAAGGGGTCAGAAAAGGAAGAACTTATTAGTTTTAGTAGATTATTTACCATAGTGAGACATAATATTCTGTGGTTTAATGCATATTTACCTCTGAACTAGAATATTCATGGTTTGAGTTCAGATCTAGGCACTATATTTTTACCATTGCAAGATAGGGCCAATGCCATGAGTTCTTCAAAATACGCTTCTGCTTTATTTTTGTACCAAGGTCATATGGCTGTAATGTGTGTCTCTTTATGGGATGTTGGTGTAGGAAGTGATCGTGTGAGAGCTGCAGCCCTGCTGTAACAGACCCAGGCCGGGATCGGGTTCAGTGGTTTGTTCAGCGGAGAGTTAAAAATATGACAGGAATCTGAAACACTTTCTAAAGGCACAGACACAACATGCGTAACAACAGCACTAATCATACAAATCATACTGCATCTACAACATGCTTTAAATACCAAGAACATGAGGGAGCTATAGGATCTCTAGACACCTTTTACGTAAACAGACCTCAATGAAACAGCATGAGCAGGTTAAAAAAGTCAGATATTGTGTGTAAAAATATTGTGTATCATTTATTCATTTACTTAAGTACATTTTTTGAAGGAAAAAGTACATTCTGAGTATATTTTGCAGAACATATTTTTACTTGGGTACATTTTGGATGATTTTATTTGTACTTTTACTTGAGTAAAACTTTAAAGTGTCTAGGGAAGTAAAAGTAGATTTTGTCCTCTGTGGTGAAGTGGGCAACACATCTGACTGAGAAGAAGAAGACAAAGAAGAAGAAGACAAAGAAGAAGACGAAGAAGAAGAAGAAAACGAAGACGAAGACAAAGAAGAAGACGAAGAAGAAGAAGAAGAAAACAAAGACGAAGACAAAGAAGAAGACGAAAACGAAGACGAAGACAAAGAAGAAGACGAAGAAGAAGAAAAAGAAAACAAAGACGAAGACAAAGAAGAAGACGAAAACGAAGACGAAGACAAAGAAGAAGACGAAGAAGAAGAAAAAGCACAAAAACAACATTTTTGTTGGGTACTTTTTCTTCTACTTAAGCAATATTATTTTTGAAGTAACAGTATTTTTACTTGAGTACAGCTTTTGAGTACTTTGTCCAACACTGTCCTTACTACACCTGTTTGTATATCCACTTATTATCTGTTTACTTATTTTCTGTTGATTTGATTGGTATTTTTTTTATTTTTTTTATCTATTCTATTGTATTTTATTGTTTATAACTATTCTCCACCTGTTTGGCCTTTTAGTCGAGTTTTTGTTGTTGTTGTTGTTGTTGTTGTTAAAATTGAGTTACTATGACCAAGTAACTGTTCCTTGTGGATCAATAAAGTCTAAGTCTAAGTAAAAAATATGTTGTGGCGATTGGAAAATGAATGACTTTTTGTGTGTTTTGTCCATGCCTGGGTAGAAATTATTAGTTCAAGTTGTAGCAGGTTTATTTATAGGAGCGATCATGGCTACAGAAGCTAAATGTACATGCTAAAAGTGACAGAATTTTTATGTTATCAAAGACGTGCAGTAGTTACAGAGCTATGGTGACTAGAGTGACCACCTGTACTGCACAGACATTTAGATATATATTTTTTAAGATAATGTCCCACTTTTTTATTAGTGCTCAGTGGATCTTATAAAAGTGAGATGTAAATTAAGAAGAACAAGGTGAGGTGAGTATTCCTTATGTAAAATGTAGAATAAATATTTGTTGGCGGCCTGTCTCTGGGTTGAATGTTGTTGTTGTGTTGCTGCCCCTGTGCTTCAGGAAAAGCCTCTCCATGGAGCTGGTGTTTGCTGCTGGATTGTGTTGAGAAAATGCAGTTTTACCTTTTTATCCAAGTGAATAAAGTCTCAGTAAAGACATTTGCAAAATGTGTTGGTTTTGGGGATGAAAAAAACGCACATGAAATGTTTTCTCTGCACTAAACTGTAGCAGGTGTAGCTCTCTAAATGAGGTTTAGACAGATGAGTCAGATGTGTATAATAATAAAGCTTCTACACTATATTTCCAGAAGTATTAGCTCACCTGCCTTTACACAAATGAACTTAAGTCACATCCCATTCTTTATCCATAAGGTTTAATCTGACATGGGCCCACTCTTTGCATCTATCTACGTCAGACATCTACGTTTCTGATGTTCTCGTCCAACAGGATGAACTCCTGGCTCGCAGTCTTTGCTCTAATTCCTCCCAAAGGTGTTCTGTCAGGTTGAGGTCAGGACTCTGTGCAGGTTCAGTCAACTTCTTCCTCACCAAACTCACTCATCCATGTCTTTATGGACCGTGCTTTGTGCTCTGGTGCAGTCATGTTGGAACAGGAAGTGGCCATCCCCAAACTTTTTCACAAAGTTGGGAGCATGGTCCAAAATCTCTTGGTGCTGAAGCATTCAGAGTTCTTTTCACTGGAACTAAGCTCCTGAAAACTACCCAACTACTACTATTTGTGTGTGTGAGCGAATACTTTTGGAAATATAGGGCCATATTTACTAAGACGGGTGCTAAACTGCGAGTGCAGTGAGAAAATATGCGGCCGCTATTAATGGGCGTGTTGCACGTGAATTACTAAGACAAACTGCGTGGCCGGTGACAGTGCAAACAGATGGGGCGGAGCTATTTAAACAACATCATTGCGTGTATTGTTTTGGAAGGTGTGGAAGTGGAACACAAACGGAAGCAAAAATTTAACTAAGAATAGCTGAAAGTGCTGGTGAATAATTTTTTCATTCGTCATGGCAAATAGATCTGCACGCGTGGCAAACTCTCTAACCCTACGCATTTCTTCATTTCTTCTCCTTTGTCTCACACGAATCACAGCAGCCATATCTGTGCAAAAGATTAGCACGTCCTTCTCCAACGTGCTAAATTTATACGCTATTTTCGCACGCAAAGTCATGGTGAGCCTTGATAAATAATATTGCGGGCGGTAAATGAATGAATTTGCATTTTCTCCGCCTTCCATTTTGCGCACTCTGGGAAGAACGCCTCAGTTTACAGATTCATTAGGTCACAGGAGCAAAATCTGCATTGCGTTCGCTCTTCTCCTGTAAGACACGCAAATCTCAACTGCGTCTGGGTTTGCTCCAATTTTAACGCATCTTATTCAGTTAGCGTGCACGCAGACCTTTGATAAATCTGGCCCTTAGTGTATTTCTCAAGTCCGTCCCACCTTGACCCATCAAATCACACAACTTGTCCCACTTTTATGAGATTAAGTAAAGCCATGGGAAGCTAAGTTACACAGCACAAAGATACAAGACCAGGATGTACCTCTGTATGTTTGCGGCTTAAATATTATATTATGCTTTCAGACACCTTTGCATTAGCATTTCAGGTTTTTTTTTTAATTCAAATAATGTGTATGTATTGCAGACATCTTTTAGGGAACGGTTACTTTCACTTTGCAGACAATGCTTGGATTAGGAGTCTGTTGTGTTTTCAGATGTTCAGAAGGAAAGGGCTGAACAAACAGGATTACTCAAACATGCGTGAATGAAAACAAAACACCACTGCAGGTATTTCTGAGGTGCAAACAACATTACAACACGGCTAAAAGCTTAAAAAAAGAAGTTGATCTAGCATAATACATGACTTTTAAGAATGTAAAACGCACTTCTGCTTAATATTGAGTGTTTTGTGTCCCTTTTGGATCGAAAAAAGTAAGTTAATCTTCTCATCTTTTGTGCCTACACGCTCCGCTTCATTTACCTGTCTGTGTGTTTTTGTTTAAGTTTCAGCTCGGGTTCCTCAGCGGCGGTGACTGTGTCCTTCCCGGATGATGACGCGTCGTCGCTCTGCTGGTCATTATCAGTCTGCCTCAGTAATCAGGAGGAAGACTAAACAATGCAGAGCCCTTTAATACACGTTCAGGTGTGGCTCCTGGGGGTCTGCTGCAGTTACTACTACTACTACTGTACTACTACTATTATCCGACTGCCGCTGCTGTTATCTGAAGTCACTCTGGTCTTTGTGAAGGCAGCAGGTGAGTCAGAGTGGATGTTTAAAAAAAAATAAAAATACAGTGTGGGCTACAGTATGATAAGTGGTGGACAAAGTAAATCCTTCTGGTCAAATGTTACTCCAATACAAGAAAAAAGTCAAAGATTTACTTGAGTTAAAGTGCTTTCTAACATACTTAAGTATTCAAAGTACTTTAAAAAACAAAATCCACAATGTATTTCAAATGAGTGCAGTCAAGAATTTGGGGAAAAATGTTGATTACATTCAAGTCAGAAATGTGCAGCTCCAAAAAATATGAATCAAATATATTTCACGTCATTTTAGTGAGGAAATGTGTGGATCAACTTATAAAACCATAACAGATAAGATTGTTTTACAGTGTATTATGTATGCATTATAAATAAGGCTGGGTATTATGATCATACTACTCTGTAAAAAAAAAAAAAAAAAAAAAAAAAAAAAAAAAATCTGTAAAATTGGCGGTAAATTACTGGCAGCTGTGGTTACCAGAGTTTTACTGTAAAAAAATCTGGTGACAATATAAAACTTTACAATGAAGTACCTTTGTTTTTCCATAAAACAATATTTTAATGCAAACCAGGGACCATGAGTCATAGACAAGACAGAAAAAGTGCTTAGTTTAATGTAAAAGTCACCTTTTTTTTTTTTTTTAATTCTGGCAACAACAGCCAATATTACCGTCAATTTTACAGATTTTTTTTTTTTTTTTTTTTTTTACAATGTATTTCATTATTTTTAAATTGGTTTATTATAGAATAAGGCAAAAGCTAACTCACTTCCAGATTGTGTCCAGAGGTTCTTTTTAGTTCCTGAGAGTAAATATGAGCAGTATTTTGTAGTAAATAATTATCTTTAGGCTGTAAGTCAGTTGTCTTTTGGTTTTAAGACAATTTCTCTGCAGAAGTTACTTTTGCTTTTTTAGAAATGTAGTGGAGTAAAAAGTATTATATTTATCACTTAAATGTAGTGGAGTAAAAGTAATAGGTTTTCCCTAAAAATACTTCTCAAGTACTGTACAGATTCTCAAAAACTATACTAAAGTACAGTACTCAAGTAAGTTTACTTCGTCATAGTCTGCCTCTGATTATAATGCATCAGACCGGTGGTTCCCAAACCTTTTTTAGTTTTGTGTAAACCCTGGGCATTGTGTTATAACTTGGGCAACCCCAACACAGCACAAAGATATTTTATACTTACTTTCTTGTAAAAAAAAAAAAAAAAAAAAAAAGGTTAAACAAGATGATCATCTTGATAAGAAGACGTTTTATCACTTTACCCGAAAGACTTACTCATTTCCTAAGTGTCACTTTAGAAATGATGACCTTTACTCCTGAATGACTGATGACTTATTGTAAACATTAAGTCTTTTGCATTTTTTTCTTTTAAACAACTTATAAATAAAAAACTAATAATAATCCCCATGCCTTTAAGATAAAAAACATAAAATACAAATATAACAATATAAACTCCTATTTCTTTTCCCACTGGCTTTAACACAGTGTGAGATGCTTTTATTTTCCTGTTTCTTTTACTCAAATTTTAATTCTTTTTAACTTGAGTATTATTTTATTGCATCCTATTTATATTTTATATTGTATAGTGATTTGTTTTTGTCTCTTATGTTGTTACTGTTTATTTATTTTATGACTTGTGTAGCACTTTGGCCGACTGTAAAGTTATTAAAGTGCTTTATAAACAAAGTTGGTATGGTACATTTACTTATTTGACTATATATTTTATGTTAAAAAAAATAGAAATAAAAATAAAAATAACATATATAAGAAAACAAAAAATAAATAATAATCTTAAACTCATAATAAAACAAATATAGTTATTTGATGCCAAAAATATGTAACAAAAAATAATGTTTAGATAATATTGAGCTTGTTTTTCAGAAGTTTCAGTGAAATATGTCCAGGCCCAAAGTTACTGGGACAGTCTAACTGTGGAAAAATTTAAATAATTTCTTAGATTTTTTGGAAATAAATTGTGAAATAATTGCTCGTACTCCTGGGGGTCCCTTTATCCTGGTTGGTATACACTGCATTCGACAAAGAAATGGATATAAAATAGAAAAATAGTGGACCATAGTGGACAGACTATTACCTGTTTTATGTACAGTGATATGTGTGTGATGTCAGTGCCTGGGTACGGAGCAGTGGTTCTCTTCTGGTCTGGCTTCGGGACCCACCATCGCCCTTTAATAACAAAACAAAACAAAAAAATTTTAACTAAGGTATTAAATAAACACATTGTGCAGTTGGAACCTGACATCTGTGAGTAAAACATCAGAATATCACAGAGAGCCAACACAAAAAAGAAGAAATCTAAAGATAATCCCTATTCAATAGTTGTCATCGTACTGTTGAGGAATTTTAAATTTAATTAAAGTTTAATTTATTTGTTTTTTCATTTTAACTCTTTTTTTTTTGGGACTTTTTTAGGACCATCTTTCAAACAATTCAGACCTATTTCATGAACACAGAGAAAAAAAGGTGTGACCATCTGAGACAGAGCTTTTAGGTCTTGGTATGAAAAGATCTAAGCTCTCATTTCGGGGATGGTAAAACACCTTTGAACATTTAAGTAGACATTTTAGGTAGTAGCATCAAATGTACATATTTAAGACCTTTTTAATGTGTTTAAAACTTAATAGTCCACATCTTGACAAATTTTTGATTTTTTAACCCTCTCCAGCTAAATGCTCATTACCTAATTACCAAAAAAAGTCAGAATTGTTTATTACTACCCCATATGATAATTTCCCCCAAATATCTGATTTTTCCTGTTACTAAAACTTAATTTGGCCCTGAGAGGGTTAAGGCCTTAAATTCAGATTGTAAAATTTAAGACTTTTTAAGACCCGGCAGAAACCCTTATTTGTTTTTTTTTTTAGTTTTGTTTTTTCCTGGCAAAGGCCACTGAAAATGGTTCTGTGACCAGTAACTGTATCAATGTATCAGTTTTTTTTCCTATGATACAACTACATCGATACACATGACCTTGTATCGAATCGTACCATTTTCTAAGAAGTGAATATCGATACACATGAAGTATTGATTGATATTGGAAATATCGAAATTAGAAATTTGTATGTTAAAATAAAACCAGATATGGCTTTTTGGAGATAAATGTAATTAAATAAAATGTTATATTCACCTTTTCTTCGCTCTCTGTCTGCTGGACATAATCAACCCCGGCCGCGGTGCTACATTTGAGAGTAAACTTTTATGATTTTTGGCAAAAAGTTGCTGTATCGATTACCGATACAAAGATGTTGAATCGTATCAAATCGTATTGTTCCAAATTAGCCAATATCATTCTTGAATCGTATCGAAACACTTCTAATCATTCTAGTTGCTGTTAGACTGCCCCAGGTCCAGACTGAGAACCAGAGGAGACCGGGCTTTTGCCATAGCAGGCCCCAAACTGTGGACCTCTCTCCCCCTAAACATTAGAGCTGCTACAGCCACTGAAAGTTTCAAATCACTGCTAAAAACACACTTTTATTGCACTGGCTTTTAACACAAGCTGAGCTGAACATTTTATTTTATTTTTTTTTACTGTTTAATATTTTTAACACTGTTTTATTGGTTTTTATTTGATTTTTGTTTTTATTGTTTTAGCTATATTCTGTTGTTTTACTTGTAGCTATCGTTGTGTTTTTTTTACTGATATTCTATTTTATTAACACTGTACTGCACTTTGGGCCAGTAGTGTCTGTTTTTAAATGTGCTATATAAATAAACTTTTACTTGACTTGACTAATCAATACATATCGTATCGTTGCACCCCTAGTCCCAACCCAACAGTTGAGAATCACTGCCTTTACTTCCATAGAGTCCCATTATGACCTGCCTCAGTTTTAACAAACCAAAACACAAACTTCACACACTAAGACACCTTCGCAGTATCTTAGAGAAATCTTGTGGAGAAAACGACTCACTGTCTTTTTGTTGTTGCAGCTCTTTATCTGCAGAAGCATCACGGTGAAGGCCAGACGTTCAAACAAGAGGCATTTAAGGTTCTATAAATATCTGTCTGGTAGCAGGACTGACATAAGGACTCAGCTGAAACAGGAAGCGTGGAAAATATCACAGAAAGATCAGATACAGAGAGAAGGCTTGCTTGAAAAATGCAAGGAAATATGCAACAGACTCCAAAAAACAAACAGAGACAGATCATTTTTCTGATTCTTTTGCGGAAAACTAATTACTCCAAAATTCTAAACAGCCTTTTTTCCTAATG
Source organism: Bostrychus sinensis (assembly GCA_020698575.1). Taxonomy (NCBI): domain Eukaryota; kingdom Metazoa; phylum Chordata; class Actinopteri; order Gobiiformes; family Eleotridae; genus Bostrychus; species Bostrychus sinensis. Next base: position 25,402,272 of record CM036257.1, on the reverse strand, counting down.
TTTGGTAAATAAAATCTCAGAGACTGCCATATCAAGACGGAAAAATTGGATTCGAGACCAAGACCAAGTACCATCATAGACACCTGAGGCAAGGTTCAGAGTCTTGCCCAAGGACACAATGTTAAAAGGAAATTAATTCAGGTTTGTTCATGTCAAATGTGTTTTATGTGACAAAATTCTAATGAAATGAGGGCATGATGACAGAGCGTTTAGTGCTCTTGCCTCTCAGCGGGGAGGTTGCGGGTTCGATCCTCGGGCTGACTGTCACACAATCTCTCTAAGTGGCAAGGAGATGTATTTTTGTCGTCTGAGTTAAACTGTGGAACATTGCCAACTTGGCATTAAAAGGATGTAGTTCTATTTTCATGTTTAAAAAAGTATTGCACATTTCTGTATTTATATTTGAGAGTTATAGCTGTAAGTAAGTTTTTTCTTTTTGTTGTTGTTCTTTATGATTATGATGATGATGATGATGATGATGATGATGATTATTATTATTATTATTATTATTATTATTATTATTATATATTTTTTAGAAGTAGGATAAGTACTTGTAGTTGTTCAGTAAATCATCAATTTACACTCCATAACAGTAGGTGGCAGTGTGGGACATATAGAATAGAATAATATAAAACAGTGGTCCCCAAACTTTTCATGGCCCCGTACCCCTTCAGACATTTGGCCCCGCCCATGTGCCCCCTACTCCTGCAAACTTAACCAGAGCGCACATCAAATAAAATCTCTTACAGTGAATTATTACTTACCAAATTTAACAATTAATGAATACATTATCATATTTTTTTGTGAGCAACACCAGTGCACTTAAAAAAAAAAAAAAAAAAAGAAATCTACCATACATTTAGGCCATAGAATAAACACATAACCAAACATATTAAGAAAATAACATAATGAATCCCTGAACACAACAGGGTATGTGTATTTTTATGTTAGAAGGCAAACAAAAATACACAAAATGTAATCAGGCTGTTCACAAATCATGTTTTTAAAATCATTTGTATCTTTTTGCGTACCTCTGGGGATACCCGTACCCCAGTTTGGAAACCACTGATATAAAAGAAACTCAACCAGAGCAAAAAATCCAGTTCTATAACACTACTGTTATACCTAAGGTTGACGTAGGTACTGCTTCATTTTTTCAATATCTTCTAATTTTCTTGAAATACCTCTTAATTTTCTTTTTAATTTTTTTCAATATCTTCAAGTTTTCCTGAAATATCTCTTAATTTTTCTCAGTATCTTCTAATTTTCCTATAATATCTATTATTTTTTTCAATATCTTCTAATTTTCTTGAAATATCTCTTAATTTTCCTCAATATCTTCTAATTTTCCTGAAATATCTCTTAATTTTTCTCAGTATCTTCAAATTTTCCTGAAATATCTCTTAATTTTCCTCAATATCTTCAAGTTTTCCTGGAATATCTCTTAATTTTTCTCAATATCTTCAAATTTTTCTGAAATATCTCTTAATTTTCCTCAATATCTTCATGTTTTCCTGGAATATCTCTTAATTTTTCTCAGTATCTTCTAATTTTCCTATAATATCTCTTATTTTTTCCAATATCTTCTAATTTTCTTGAAATATCTCTTAATTTTCCTCAATATCTTCTAATTTTCCTGAAATATCTCTTAATTTTTCTCAGTATCTTCAAATTTTCCTGAAATATCTCTTAATTTTCCTCAATATCTTCAAGTTTTCCTGGAATATCTCTTAATTTTTCTCCATATTTCTTTCATTTGGGTGGGTCCTGAAGTCAGATCAGTTAAAAACCACCGTGTTAGGGAAATCAATGAATGGTCAGTGGATATCTCTGTGTCTGCCCTGCCACTAACCTTTTTTTTCCAGGATGTACTCCACTTCAGGCCCATAGTTGCTGGGATAGGCCTCAGCCACCTTCAACCCTTAATGGAAAAAGGGCAAAATTCAAAAATACAAATCAAAAGAACTCTCTTATGTAACAGCGCACACATTTCCTCTGCCATCTCCTTTCGCTCTCGGACGTCATCTGTCATTACTGTGAATGTGTACAGTCCTCTTGTTTTGAGCCTTTCTCCGTGGGTGGGTTTTTTTTGTCAGAGTTTGAAAAGACAGCTGCTAGCATTCCTCTCAGGCCTGAAACCTCGATAATAACCCCGGGCTTGTCATCGGCACATCTTCACAAGAGCTGAAGGAAGGCAAGCGACGGACGCGATGGGTGGCTGTGTACGCCGACGTTTACACCTGAAATCGAAAAGAAAGGGCAGGAAATATGAAGAAAGATGAGTTAGATGAGTGTTTTTTAAATGTTGGATTAGGTAAGGAGGCTTGTCACAACAATACTCTGAGTGAAAATGTCGGTGAATGCACAAGTTGAAGAACAGGAAGCGTGCAATAAGCAACCTTTACACTTTAGTCTTTCCAAACCATTTAAAAAGACACAACATTTGTACAATTAGTGTCACAAATGGTACCCTAACCTGAAAATTGCTATAAAAATTGAATAGATTAATATTTTTTAGGTCTTTCATCATCTTCTCTCCTGACCAGAACTATAAAAAAAGCATTGATTCTTTCATATTTTTACAATTTAATTGCAAAACTACCCCATATTTTAGCGAGAAAAAACACAAATATATTCTGAAAATAAAGTGCAAAGATTGTTTGATTGATTTATGTTATTAGAGCCTTGCATATGTCAATAATTTTTAACAAAATACATTTTTATGCACTATGGTGTTTTAAGCAATACCAGTGTACATGGCAAAAATCACATTGTACCATTAGTGTCAAAAACTATCCCTGGCCCTGAAAAGTGCTATAAAAATTTAATAGATACATATTTTTCCACTTTTTAAATGTTCAGATCTTTTATCCACTTTTCTCCCAACCAGAACTGTAAAAAAAAATTATAAAAATTTTAATATTTTATTCACTTTTTGGCCAGAATTGTTACAAAAGTGCGGTAATGGGAGATAGGAGAATCAAAATAATCTATCTCAAACACATTCACAACACTTCTCTGACTCAACACCAACACATCCAGACCTTTTATCTACAGTTACCTGGAACAGAAAAGGAGAAAACCACAAAAAAAAAAAAAAAAAAAAACTGCCCCTTAGAGTCAAAACATGTAGATCCATGAAAAATGTCAAATTATTTAATTTTCAACCCAAAGGCTCGGATTGAGATGGTATTTGTAGGTAGGTTTCACATTATATTAAGTCAAAATTAAACCAGAACTAAAAAATGAAGTTATAATGGAAGTCAATGGGACACTTATGTTTTTTTAATGATACAAGTGTGCAGTTTTTGTGGTACTCAGTGAAGTAAAGGCTGAAGTGAGCACTGAAGTTAACATTTTACTTCCAAAAACATGTATTTGGAGATTTCCATGCCACTAACATTAAAACAACATAAAAATAATTGACCATGAAATGTAAAAGTCCACAAACGCTCCCTAATGGTGTCAAAGGATGGATGGACAGTTCCCCTAACACATGCATGTCTTTGAGAGACTGGAGATTGCACCCACAACCTTCATGACAAAACAGGTCATAAATGGACTCCTGACAATCTGCTGCTTTAACATCTTTAGGTCAACTAATAATCTGAACTCAACCGTACGTCAGTGCATTAACAACATTAAAAATAATCTTTCATTTTTAGATTATTTTCTTTTTTGTCAATAATAAAGGGATTAGCCAGAGGTCAGAAATTATACATAAACAATATTGACTGCAAATGGGCTGACTCTATGTGAAATACCGCAGTTTTTATTGCAGTGGGAGTGGGTGTGTGTCTCTTTACTCATAAAAGTCATAAAAGGTCTATGGGATGAAACAGGTGGGCGGGGCTTACATGGTGAAAACCTTAGATCTGTTATTGTATCGGGTAATTAGTAACAGCAGAGCTTATTACTGTAGTCAAAGCCATGAACTAAGACCAAGTCAAGACCAAGACCCCTGTGTGATAGAAAGTTAAAGAAGATCCCAGTCTATCGTCATCTGTACCGCTTGTATTTGCCGAAGTAGGCATTTTATTGGGACATTTTTATCAAATTAAATTCCGTTTTATTAATATAGCCCAATATTAAAGCAGTAGCCTCAAGCGACTTTACAGAAATAGACGTAAACAAACAAAAAGACGTGCCTTAGACCCTGCTTCTCAGTAAGGAAAAACTAATAAAGAAGTAGGCTGTGGGGTAAAAGACAAACCTCAGGGAGAACCGCATGAAGGAGAGGTCCAGTCCCGGGACAGGCAGGCTATAGATGTGTCCAGGACTGACGAGTGTAGTCCATTTGCTGATACGCCAGATTCACAGCGAGTGCGTTCTGTGTGCAGTACGACTCTGAAGCTGAAGTTATGAGTTCACACAATAACAACATAATAACAATAATAATAACAACCATGTAAACCAACAAAAGTCGCGTTTGCCTCTGACCACGATCTCCGAGATAATTTCCGTGACTTTTGTGCTTCTCCCATGCTACGATATAAATACTTTCTTATTACTCACGTTGAATGGTGTCCAAGAGTCTGTACATGATGTTTTATTTTGAAATACATCGGATTCTCTTCACTATGTTTTTTTTTTTTACTCTCATATAGAACTGAACAAACTGTTCTGCTGAAAAAACAAAACAAAACTTGAAACTAGAAAAACTCTCTAGTTGCAAACAGAGCCTGTGAAGGTTTATACTGACATATTTTGCATAAACATTTGTCAGGATTGCTATATTTTGCACATTTTGGACATATAATAAATCCTAAATGGTGGTGTCACTGTATGCAGGTGTATGACGTCACCATTAATTTTATTTTCATCAATGAATAAGACAATAATAATGTCCCAGCAATAGAATACAGTTTATTCAGATTAAAATTATAAAGTATAACTCAGTCTTTTGAACAGGCCTTAGAAATGAATGGGTCCCAAAGATTCGGCTCCAGTTAAAGAGCCACGAATCCCATCTGTGCTCTTCACTGGCCCCAGGTCTGGCTCGATCTGCCCTGTTCAACTTTATGCGTGAGGGCTGCAGCATCCGTCAAAAACAGACACGATACATATTTTTGTCATTTGGATCTATTTGATAGACGATGCAGCTGTAACTTTGTGAAAGCTGTGTTCGAAGACGGTGACTTCTGGAAGAGTTTCAGGGAGTTCAGGCACAGATGTTTCTTTAATGAAGTGTTGCTTGAAGACCTGAAGAGCAGAAGCACCCAGAACAAAGAATAAATGAGTAAAAGCCATTCAAATCATTCATTTTTCCACATATTTCCAGACCATTGTTTGCCCCTCAGCGTGACTACCGGCATGCCTGTCGTGGCTCAATGTAAAAACACTTAAAGTTGCACATAGCACATAACTGGATGATTGGTTGACAGGCTGATAACAGAGGAGCGTGACAGGAGGCCAACAGTGAGAGTGGAGCAAGACAGTCGGGCAAAAATGTCAAATATTTTTCCCTCACAGGGCTGTAAAAGAAAAAAGGAAAAAAAAGAAAGAAAAAGCAAGAAGGTGGCGGTTGTGTGAAACATCTCAACTGTAATGGGCCATAAAAGTCCCCAGATATTATTGTCCTGATCCTAAGGGAGGGGGCCGTGACTCGAGGCATGTGAAATTACAGGGCTAACACAGCTACGACCTACAGTACAGGCCACTTACAAAGAGAACAAGAGGCCCCGCCGGCTCCAGCAGCGAGCAAACCCGCGCCTCTGCATTTTACTCCGAGACGACCGCAGGCTAATATGCAAAGAGTAGACGCAGAATCAACAAATGAAGGAGTTTTTTATGGGGTCAAGAGGCAATACATTAGATATGAGACACAGATTTAGTGCAGATGTTTTCACTATAAAGCGATTATGTTTTCATTTATTTGAGGAAAACGTGACATAATTGTGTGTCATCTCTGTTTAGTCCTTGTTTAGTCTAAGTTTACTTCTGGTTTAGCTGTGATTTAGACTTGATAAGGCACATTTTTTGTTGATTAATACGGAGCCCAGGAGGGGACATAACTATTGAAAGAGCAGAAAAAGTTTTGCGAGATCCGTTCTCTGTGGACAGGTATGCTTTTCCCCAAATCCTCGCACGGCTTGCGCTGATGTCGCAAGTGCAACGGTAATAGAAAGACCGCGTTCATCAGGAATAACTGCGGCTGCACGGGATAAATACCTGTTCTACCTGTCCATGCTGAAGTAGTTATGACTCATTTATCATTTTAAAGCATTTATTTCCAAAACGTCATCTTAATGCACACGGTTTATGCTTGGAAATGCATGATCTAAGCCACAAACAGCCGACTTCACGTCTTTCTCCTCCGTCTTTTCTCGTCCACAAATCGGGCAAATGCAGTTCATCCTTGAACAGCCTACTTTCTCAGGATTTTTCTTTGGATTTTTTTTTATTTTATTTTTTTTTATTTTTCACTATGTCCCCTCCCAGGCTTTGTACATTAAAGATGGTTTGAGAATCAGTGGTCTACAAGTTCAGAATATGTTTGGTTTTGTGTTAGTCCTGGTTTACTCCTACTTCTACAACTACTACAACTTCTACAACTACCACTACTACTACTACTTCTACAACTACCACTAATACTACTACTTCTACTACAGCCAGATGTAGGACTACATTTGGCCAGGGCACATTCACAGTAAAAGTAAAACAGTGGCTTAAATCAAATGAAATGTGTGAACATTAGAGCCACATTTCCACCAGTGTTTTATTGTGACTCGTCTGTATCATATATATGCTGTATGTTTTAACCTGTAAAGCTCTGAGGCCTTTTTCCCGAAAATTCTATATCTACATTTATTAAGGTTTTACTTAGCATTTACTAGGTGTACATAGCTAACCTTGGTAGCAAATTAATTGGTGGACTTTGGGGATTACTGTGAAAGAGAAATAATATTAATAAATTATATTGTTTGACCATAAATTGAGGTTGAAATGGATTATTCTAATTTCCGCCTGAAAAAAAAAAAAAAACACATATTTGCCTCCAAAAAAGCCTTTTTCCTTCCTGTAGTGAAGCAAATAACAACATAAATTGAAAATTTCACATATCTTGGTCTACTGCAGCAAAATTTGTGCCAAATAAACAAAGTAATGGAAAGATATACATGTTTTATTAAAAAGAAATCCAGGCGGAATCCAACTGTTGAATAGAAATTGAAGTAGATAGTTTTGTTGCCACGAATTGTCCGAACACGAGGAAGTCAAACATGTGTGTGTCAGCCGTTGTATCTCCCCGCTATGGTCCCAACAAGCGGACGCAAGGGGGCGAAGCCCCGTCGGGCTCTATTCAGGTTTAAGAGGTTAATGTTCTTTAATGTTAGTGTTCTTGTCTGACTTTTTGTTATTGTTTGTTTTGTCTCAGGGCCTATGGACATGGCATCGGTTGCATCTGAAACTGTAACAACGCTTCTCTGTCATGTCCCTTTCACTACTACTACTGTTTCTACTCCTGCTCCCACTTTCCTCATTAGGCTACCATTACTACAATTAATACTGCCACCACTAACCCTACTACTACAACTACTATCCACTACTATCCTTTAAAACTCATTTGTGTCTCTTGTTCTTCCTCCGCTCCGTCACCCGTTCACCCACACGACCTCGGCGACCCTCTGTCTGTGTTTCTGTCACGCATCAGCACTTACTATAACCTGGATGAGTCACTGGTGTACTTTCATGTGACGGGACTTCCAGTATTGCTGTGTACTACTGTATACAGTTATGTGTGTGAGAGGTGACAGGGCTGACCACTTCACTTTAATCACAGACCTAATGTTCCCCTGTCCCGGCGGTCAGCGGTGCAGCGGTGCAGCGCAGAGGTGTGTGACCGCTGCTGAGTTAACACATCCCAGCCAACGCAACACAACGCAAGAAACCAGAGTGAGAAACAACTGATACTGAGCTAAAACTGGAACTAGTAAGAGTAGATTTATCCATAGATGCATCTTTTAGACATTTTTAGACACTTTTTAGACTTTTTTTAGACGTGTGCTGATATAATGAATTGACTTTTTGTGCTTTTAATGTGGTTTCCACCTCAAAAACAGACCTGGAGTAGTATTTTCTTTCATTCACACATGTTTGAGTAATCCTGTTACTTTTCTACTACAACTACTACTACTGCTACTACTATTACTACTACTACTACTACTACCACTAGTACTACAACCACTATTACTGCTACTACTACCACTATTGGTCCTGGTTTAGACCCATTCAGTCCTGGGTTAGTTCTGGTTTAGTCCTGGTTTACTACTTCTACTACTACTATCACCACCACCACCACCACTACTACTACTACTACTACTACTACTACTACTACTACTACTACTACTACTACTACTACTACTACTACTACTACTACTACTACTACTACTACTACTACCAGTATTGGTTCTAGTTTTGGCTTTAGTCCTGGTTTATTACTACTTTTACTACTACTGCTATTACTACTACTGCTACTCCTATAACTAGTATTAGTCCTGGTTTAGTCCCATTTTAGACCATTTAGTTTTTGGTTAGTACTACTTTTACTACTACAACTACTGCTACTATTACTGATACTACTATTTATACTCCTGCTCCCAATATAGGCTACTACTGCTACCAATACTACCATTACTACAATTAATACTGCTACAATAAACCAAGCCACTTAGACATTTTGAATTTATACTTGAGTATAATGTTTAATAATGTTTTTTGCTGTAAAATGTCCAAAATGAGGTTTCTAGTTCCTTTACATCGCTGACAGACCTTTCCTGAGCGGGGCCAGGTGAGATTTCCTGGAAAGGGCTGGCATTTCCATGTAATTTTGATGACTACTTTCACTTGCTACCACTACTACTACTATTACTACTACTGATACTACTATTTATACTCCTGCTCCTTCTATCCAAAATACCTGTTACTAATAATTACTACCACTAATACTGCAACCACCACTTCTATTACTACAACAAACCAAGTCATTTAGACATTTTAAAGTAAAAGTAATGTTTTTTCCCGTAAATTGTCCAGAATGAGGTACGTATTTACTTAACATGGCTGACACTTCTCTCCTGAGTGGGCTCAAGTGAGATTTCCAGGAAAGGGCTGACATTTGGATGTAATTTTGATGACTATACTTTTCCTAATACCACCAGTACTACTAATACTACTACTACTATTACAGCTACAACTACCGATACAACTATTTCTACTCACTATCACTATAGGCTGCTATTGCTAGATACCAATACTAATACTGCTACCACCACCACCACTACTACTACTACTAACAAGGGCCACATAATCCTTTTTTTTTTTTAAATTATACTTCAATAAAAGTATTTTTTTTCCCACTAAAATGTCCAAAAGGTACCTGAGTGAATGAGGTATCTAGTTGGAGTGGAGACAAATGAAATTTGCTGAGATTTTCTTTACAGTTTGATGACTGATACTTTTACTACTGTTACTACTATTTCTACTCCTGCTCCCACTATCACTATTAGGCTACTACTGCTACCACTACTACAATTACTACAACTAATGCTGCTGCCACTACTACTACTACTACTACAAACCAATCACATACTACTTTAAGTCACTTACAGATTTTGAAATTATATTTGCGTAACATTTTTTCCACTAAAATCTCCAAAATGTTCATTGAGTAATCGTGGTATCTAGTTATTTTACATCTCTGACATTTATTCAAAGTCTTTCCTGAGTGGAGACAAGTGATATTTCACAGAAAATGACCCTTTTTCTTATAATTTCGATGACTATATTTTTACATGTGTCATGTGTCATGTGTTTTATTTTAAATGTGTTCCACTTTTGCAACACTGTCCACCACTGACCTCAATACCACTTCTTCTACCTTTTAAACACTTTGCATGTCATTTTTTTCTTTTCTTTTTAAAGGTTTTGCCACATTTCCACTCATCTTCCTGTCATGCTGTAACAATGCCTCGTGATGCTCTCCGTCCACCAACGGCAGCAGAAACACCTCACCACACAGGTAAATACACAAAATCCACCCACACAAAAAACTCTGAGTGCCATTTCTGTCCGAGCGAGCTGCTGTCATTACAGGAATTACTCACAGCGCATGACTAATAGACGCTAGCCCTGAGAAAAGAGTACACACATACACAGAGAGAGGAAGGAGAAAAAAAAAAGGGGGGAGGGGAGGAGGAGCCCGGAGACTTGAATGAAAGGTGCTGAATGAAGTGACTCAAGGCATAGAGAAGGAGAGTAAGAGATTTTAAATTACACGGTATACCTCTTGTCAGCGGCCATAATTAGTAGCTTGGTCAGGTATGGTGAGTGCAACAGGATGCAAGAAGATGAGAAAAAAATAAATACATGTAGAGGCCACGAGAAATGCAAAAAAGCTACCGGCTTGACACTTGCAGGATGAAAGCGGATTAAAAATAGAACAAATATAAAAGACCACTGCAAAAAAGACCCGGGTTTTTAGCTTTTCTAGGTGCAAAATGTTGAACTGAGCACTTGTTTTTGTGAATGTTTCTCCTGATTAGCAAATAAAACTTGTTCTGTAGAGCAGGGTTCTTAAACTGTGGTGCAGGTGCCACTGGTGGCACATAGGGCTCTTCTATAATAGTGGTGTATAAGTAAAGTTCTGATTTAGTTCTGGTTTAGGCTGATTTAGGCCAGCTGTGTTAGTCTTGGTTTAGTCCTGTGTTAAACCTGGCTTAGAACTGGTTTAGTCCTAGTTTACACCTGGTTTAGACCTGTGTTAGTCCTGGTTTAGACCTGATTTAACCCTGGTTTTAGACCTGTTTTAGTCCTGGTTTACACCTCTTATATATTCCTGTGTTAAACCTGGTTTAGTCCTGCTTTAGATCTGGTTTAATCCCGGTTTACATCTGGTATATCCTTGTGTTAAACCTGCTTTAGTCCTGGTTTAGTCCTGGTTTAGATCTGCTTTAGAACTGTGTTAATCCTAGTTTAGACCTGTGTTAGTCCTAGTTTAATCCTGGTTTACATCTGGTTTAGTCCTTTGTTAGTCCCACCTTAGTCCTGGTTTAAACCAGTTTTAGTCCAGTTTTAGTCCTTGTTTACACCTGGTATATCCCTGTGTTTGACCTGGATTAGTCCTGGTTTAGATGTGGTTTAGTCGTGGTTTAGACCTGCTTTAGACATTGTTTAATCCTGGTTTACATCTGGTATAGCCTTGTGTTAAACCTGCTTTAGTCCTGGTTTAGTCCTGGTTTAGACCTGCTTTAGAACTGTGTTAATCCTAGTTTAGACCTGTGTTAATCCTAGTTTAATCTTGGTTGGTTTACATCTGGTTTAGTCCTGTGTTAGTCCCGCCTTAGTCCTGGTTTAGACCAGTTTTAGTCCTGGTTTAGTCCTTGTTTACACCTGGTATATCCCTGTGTTAGACCTGGATTAGTCTTGTGTTTGACCTGGATTAGTCCTGGTTTAGATGTGGTTTAGTCGTGGTTTAGACCTGATTTAGTCCTGGTTTAGGCCTGATTTACATCTGGTATATCCTTGTGTTAAACCTGCTTTAGTCCTGGTTTAGACCTGGTTTAGTCCTGGTTTAGTCCTAGTTTAGTCCTGGTTTATACCTGGGATGCCTACAGTGTTGTGTTTTCTCCCAGCTCTGTAGAGAACATGAATGAAAGCTGCCACAGATGTTATTTCTGTTTGTTTTTAGCCACGCGCTGAACTTCAGGAAGCTGACAATAAAAATTTTGACAAAGCCTGAAACGTCCTGGACCGGTGCCAAGACAAAAGTTACCTGAGGAGACGAGGACCAGGAAGGAGGAGGCGGCTGAGGTGAGAGCGTTAGCATGCAACAAACAAGTTATAGGATGTAGTGGGCGGGGCTTAAAAATGTATGTCCCAACTTTTTCACTCATGTGTGTTGATGATTCTTCACAAAGCTCATAATGGCCAAATAAAACATTTGTACCTTTTTTGTGTAAATACTAATTCTCCTACAAATCAAATTCAAGATAAATACATAAATAATATGTCTGTTTTAAAATAAACACATAACAATATATACTAATAATATATAATAATACTTTTACTTATTTCACTGTATATTTTATGTTCAAAATATATAATACTCGTGCACTCAAAAGTACAAAGAAAAAATAATAAAATAATTTTAATAACTCCCCTTTGAAACAGCTATTACCTGTGTTTTTTATACTGTTTTGTTTTTATTTAATTGTCTTTATACTTATCTATTGTTATTTTTATTGTATTGCTCTTATTTGTTTTTACTGGTTCTTATTATAGTGGAGCTAAATACAGTAATTTATTGTTATTTATTGTTTAGGTGCAGCACTTTGAGAACTGTTTTGTTTGTAAAATGCACTATACAAATAAAGTGGATTTTGGATTAAATATGAACCTAAACAAATATGTAACAAAATATATACTACTCTCATTTAACAGCAGGGGGAGTAGAGAGCAAAAACTGAATGAATGAAGAAGAAATGGGACACGAGGCACATTTTACACAGCTTTTTTACACAGTACCGGAGCTATTATAATGCGAAATGTCAACAATTTTATTAGATCACGCCTTCATGCTTCAGTATCCAGTTTTTTTATGAGTCATGGAGTGAGCCACTGACAAAGAATCTGACAATAAACCGCTCTAACCCCAACACAAGTATCTGCGTCTAAAATTAAAAGTCTTATTAAAAGTCTGATGAACTTCCTGCTTCTTGTTTGTTTGTTTAGTTACAAAAGCAAAACTGTATCAAGTCACCACCTCAATATGTTACAGTTTTTTGGTGTCGCAATGTTGTTGTATAGACCCTTCCAGCAATGATGTGTTTAAAAAAGTTGCGCACGCAGCCGAGATTAGCGTTCTATCACATTTATTTCTACAAGCGAGCAAAATAAAAATAATTTAGACATTTTTGGGCAGCAGGAACGGATGGTTGTTGTGTATATATTTATTTAAAATGACTGAAATGGTATGACCCAGATCTGAGTCAGTACTGTTTGCTAAAGTTAACTTATAAAAGTAAAATTTGTGGTGTTTGAGGAATTAAATCTGGGCATACAATGTCAAAATATTGTGGTCCTGCATAACATTGAAATTAAGAAATGTAAATTATGTAGCCTTTAGCTTGTATGCTAATTACAGACGCTAACTGCTACGTTAAATAAAACGGCTAAACGTCCACACACTCACTAATGTTATGAAACCAGGCTCTGATATTACTCACATGTGGCAGAGTGGTTGTCAGCTGCCAAGCCTGTCTTGATTATTCATTATTTGCGATGTTTGGTGGCTAGCGCTAATTGCTTCATTAAAAATGTATTATCATTTTTTTTTTTTTTTTTTTTTTTTTTGTTTTGTTTTGTTTTTTCTTATATGTTATTTTTTTTATAATAATTTGATGTACAGTGGGGCAAAAAAGTATTTAGTCAGCCACCAATTGTGCATGTTCTCCCACTTAAAAAGATGAGAGGCCTGTAATTTTCATCATAGGTAAACCTCAACTATAAGAGACAAAATGAGAAAAAAAAAATCCAGAAAATCACATTGTCTGATTTTTAAAGAATTTATTTGCAAATTATGGTGGAAAATTAGTATTTGGTCAATAACAAAAGTTCATCTCAATACTTTGTTATATACCCTTTGTTGGCAATGACAGAGGTCAAACGTTTTCTGTAAGTCTTCACAAGGTTTTCACAAACTGTTGCTGGTATTTTGGCCCATTCCTCCATGCAGATCTCCTCTAGAGCAGTGATGGTAGCCTTTGTTACTTTGGTCCCAGCTCTCTGCAGGTCATTCACTAGGTCCCTCGTGTGGTTCTGGGATTTTTGCTCACCGTTCTTGTGATCATTTTGACCCCACAGGGTGAGATCTTGCGGGGAGCCCCAGATCGAGGGAGATTATCAGTGGTCTTGTATGTCTTCCATTTCCTAATAATTGCTCCCACAGTTGATTTCTTCACACCAAGCTGCTTACCTATTGCAGATTCAGTCTTCCCAGCCTGGTGCAGGTCTACAATTTTGTTTCTGGTGTCCTTTGACAGCTCTTTGGTCTTGGCCATAGTGGAGTTTGGAGTGGGACTGTTTGAGGTTGTGGACAGGTGTCTTTTATATAGATAACCAGTTCAAACAGGTGCCATTAATACAGGTAACGAGTGGAGGACAGAGGAGCCTCTTACAGAAGAAGTTACAGCTCTGTGAGAGACAGAAATCTTGCTTGTTTGTAGGTGACCAAATACTTATTTTCCACCATAATTTGCAAATAAATTCTTAAAAAATCAGACAATGTGATTTTCTGGATTTTTTTTTCTCATTTTGTCTCTCATAGTTGAGGTTTACCTATGATGAAAATTACAGGCCTCTCATCTTTTTAAGTGGGAGAACTTGCACAATTGGTGGCTGACTAAATACTTTTTTGCCCCACTGTATTTGTTGAAATTTGCTGAAAAAATCTGGGATCCTATACTCACTGTTTAGGTTTAATGTAACTTAATTATTTCCCAATAAAAAAAAAAAAAAATGTATTATCATCTTTTCTGACTTCTGGTACCAGTCTTTGGAACTCAAATATTCTGTTAACAAACACAAGAAGCGTCTATAAGTATCGCTTGTAGAGCTGCGCATATGAACTTAATTCTTAATCCTTAGGGTTTAAAATGACGTTGGCCCACATAACAGCTTCAGCTCTTCTAAGAAAGCTTTCCCTGAGTGTTTATGGGACTTTTTGACCATTCCTCCAGAAGCACATCTGTGAGGTCAGACACTGATGTTGTAGAGAAGACCTGGCTCACAGTCTTCGCTTTAATTCATCCCAAAGTTGTTCTGTCAGGTTGAGGTCAGGACTCTTCCACACCAAACTCACTCATCCATGTCTTTATGGACCGTGCTTGTCCTATTGGAACAGGAAGTGGCCATCCCCAAAGTTTTCCACAAAGCTGCTGCCTAGGTGCTTGATTTTATTCACCTGTGGGCATGGAAGTGATCAGACCTGAATTCAGTTATTTGGGTGAGTGAGCGAATACTTTTGGCACTGTATGTATCTCTCCTCTCTCTCCCCCTTGATTTCCTGTCATTACTCAGCTGTCCTATACAATAAAGCAGAAAAAAAAAAAAAAAATCATCACCACCCGCCCACTGGCAACAGTACTGCCACATCATTGGCCCACACAAACAATTCAGCAAAAGCCCAACAAGTTACTTTTTTGCTCTCCGGTTGATAAAACTCCAGAAGTCTAAAGGTAAAATGTATGTCATAGTTTGTAGTTTTAGTTAATAATAAACTAAAGCAATAACAAAAACAACACACATCTTACTTGCAGCTCGTAGAGAGATCCACTCGCTCCCTGAGTTACATAGTGATAAAGAGCAGTGTTTCCCAACCAGGGGTACAGGGGCCCCAAGGAGCAGGTCCGTCGACAGGCTTCCTGGGGCAAAAAGGCTTCACATGGGGCCCACTGTAATAGAAAATATAAGAAGAGGGACCATTTTTGGGCCCCTCTGACCCCGGGACAACAGAGCCCTTTGCCCCTTCATCAACGAGCCTGCCTACAAACACTCATTATTTAACTATTTATTTCCAAGATAACAGTACAATAGTTACGATACTTTCATTTTGGACTATTGACATTTTTGAACTATAGTGTCTCAAAAGGAGGTAAAACTGCTAAATAATCTTATTTTAGTATTTTCTTACATATGTTTTTAGCAGGGCTTGACATCAACACCAACCGACCGGAAAAATGTGGGTAGATTTCAATTTTGGCCTGTAACATATTCAGTTTCTCTAGCCACTTATTATTGATTTTGAATTATTTATATGAATTTGAACTACTTTAGTCCTGACTTTTTGTTGCTATGCTTATAAATCCCCATAAATTAAAACATGTAGCTTGTAAATCATGAGAGCAGAGACAAAATTAAGCTCTTAAGAGGGGCTTAATTGAAAACATGTACAAAACAAAAGAAAACAAAAGCAAAAATAAACTTATTTTCCTTTTGCTGATGATAAATTACTGTTTTAAAAAGAACCTTTTCAATGGTGATTTTCAAAAGAATTGTAATAACAAGTGATTTTTGCCTTATATGCTACACATAAATCAATATTTTAACATCTAAACTATGGTTGGTGGAAAAACCTAAAAGGTTGGTAACCTTCAAAGAGCATTAGTCAAAATGTCCAGTGAACAAAAAAGTTAATGATTTAATAGCTTGTTTTAATAGCTTATCCAGATTATTTTATTTTTCTTTGTAGTAGTTTTTTATGAGTCTACCACTGAAATAATTTTCCAAACATTAAACATTTTAGCGTCCAAATGCTACATAGAGCTGCTGTAATAATCCAGCCAATAAAACATCTTAAGATTTAAGGGCTACAGTGCATTTCTGAGTCATGGTGTGAGACTGTGATAAAGAACTGAACAACAAACTTCACTGACCTCACCTTAGATAATCTTCAATCAGTCCGAGCTTTTATATGAAAAGGACCAATTTATCCAGAATATGCTTGTGTGGTTTCAGGATGAATCAGATCCTCGGTAATAACAGAGTAAGACATTTTTAAAGCGAAAGTAACTCGGAAAAACATTGCATTCATTCTCTACCTGTTTGCACAACTCGCCGCTGCCCTGATGTCATCTCCTGTCGGGACCCAACAGCGCACAGGTATGCCTCCGTCACGTCGTTTGTCAGAAAATAAAGATGCATGGGTGAGATCCGGACATAGCTCTGTGACAGGCGCAGACGCAGCCCCGGGCCCCTGGGGAGAAAGGAAGAGAGGACGGCTCACCTCGGGGAAAAAACACATCACAGAAAAAACAGTGGTTATACTCTGGAGTCTTCTGCAGTTCAAGTTCTTATTTTCTTTCAGTTATTTAGTGTCAGTTTTATTCCTGTTTTAGTTCTGCTTTAGCTGGGGCTAGACCTGGTTTAGACCCGGTTTAGACCTGGTTTAGTCCTTGTTTAACCCTGTGGTTCCAGTGGTACTCAGGAGTCTTTTGAAGTCTTTTATTTATTCCTGCTTTAGTCATGTTTTTAGTTTGGTTTAGTCCCGGTGTTATCTGGATTTAGACCCGGTTTAGTCATGGTTTAGTCCAGGTTTGGACCAGGTTTTATTCTGATTTAACCATGCAGAGTTATGGGTTCCAGTGGTGTTCAGGAGTCTTTTGAAGTCTTTTATTTATTCCTGTTGTAGTAATGTTTTTAGTTTGGTTTAGTCCAGGTGTAGTCTGGATTTAGACCCAGTTTAGTCATGGTTTAGTCCTGGTTTAGTCCTGGTTTAGTCCAGGTTTGGACCACGTTTTATTCTGATTTAAATCTGCAGGGTTGTGGTTCCAGTGGTACTTAAATGTCTTTAGAAGTCTTTTATTTATTCCTGTTGCAGTCCTGTTTTTAGTTTGCTTTAGTCCAGGTGTAGTCTGGATTTAGACCCAGTTTAGTCATGGTTTAGTCGTGGTTTAGTCCTGCTGTAGTCCTGGTTTAGTCCAGGTTTGGACCAGGTTTTGTCCTGGTTTAACACAGTGGTTTCAGTGGGTGTCTTTTGAAGTCATTGATTCTTTTAGTCCTGTTTTTAGTTTGGTTTAGTCCTGGTTTAGATCAGGTTTTATCCTGATTTAGACCTAGTTTAGCCATGATTTAGACCTGGTTTGGTCTTGGTTTTTGCCCTGTGTTAGGTCAAGTTTATTATTTCAGCCCATTAATATTAGCCAAATATTAGAGGTGGCACTAACAGGACAAAACTAGGACAAATTCTGGATTAAATTAAGACAAAATCAGCTCTAAACCTGGACTAAACCAAGACGGAACAAGTCCAAACCAAGACGACTAAAACTAGCTCTAAATTCAACAGGACTTGAAGTGCAAAAGGAAGCTTGAGAACCACTGCCATCGACCACAGCCCCACACAGACACAGACAGAGACAGAGACAGTGAAGGGAGGAGCCTGGCGGGACACAGGGGGACCATGCAGGGAGGGGGGAGGTGCAGCAGAGAGAAGAGGAGGAGGAGGAGGAGGAGGAAGGGGGAGTGGACCTATCTGACGCTTCACACACACCTTTCTCTCAGTGTACGCCAGAACAACAGTCAGAGTCGCATATGCGGTCGCGGGGTGAGCACACGGCACAAGGTACGCACCACAGACCGAGACAGAGACACGAGAAGACAAAATACTATTGGATAACAAGCTTTAACCTGCAACTGCCCTATGAGTGGGTCCTGCCAGGGATTCACAGTGAGTATGCAAAAGTTTAAATCTTTAATATCAAGTGGAAAAGTTGTGTGTTTAATGGATTTCTCAAGCAATGTGGAGGACTCTGAATGCACAATTTAAAATACTAATAATGATACTGAAACTAGCTGTATGTGGATTTGAAGTGGTCTGTCATTTTTAAGATTTCCTCTTTGAAGTACTGAATTGCACTGGTATTATGGATATATATATATAAAGTACCTCATGTTTTCTCTAATATATGTGCTCCATGGAGAGGATGAAGTAGTAGAAAAGTAGCAGTAGTTAATCTATTTTTCAGACAAGATGGGTTTTCTTGCAGTGCTTTATTAGTTTGGTCCAATTCATATCATTTTAGGGTAAAGTTGATAATTTTTTTTGCATTTTTTACAAGTTACAGTTTGAATATTAGGTCTTGATACTGTAGTAATGTGTTTTTTAGTCCATCAATATTCACGTTTAGCTGTTTTTAATATATTTTTCTACAAGTTGTTAACAGTTACATTTCCAATATTTGGTCTCTCTGCTGTTTTATTGTCTTTTCGTACAAACAGCATTCATTATATTCATTATATTTATTATATTCATTATTATATTCATTATAAGCCAATGCTGTCCACCTCTGTGTATCTTTATGGGTTATGGTATTTGCACTACAGGTTACAAGTTTTGCAAATACGATTCACTTAAAGGCTACTCATTCATGGTTTAGTCCTGGTTTAGACCTGATTAGTCCTTGTCATGGATTAGTCCTTGTTTAGACTTGGTTCATACTTTAGACATGATTTTGTCCTGGTTTAGTCCTGGTGTTGTCCTGTTTTGTCGTGGATTCAACCGGATTTTGTCCTGGTTATGGTTTAGACTTGGTTAAGTCATGGATTAGGCCTGATTTAGACTTGGTTTTGTCCTGATTTAAACCCAGGCTAGTCCTCGTTTAGTGCATTTCCTTTTTAAATTTGGTCTCTCCACTGTCAAATATTTCATACAAACTGCATTCATTAAACACTATTGCTGTCTTTATACATCTTTATGTGTTTCCAGACTTTAAAATACTCCAAATACCATGACAAGTACTGCTAATATTACTCACTAAAATTACTCCTACTACAAAATGACCTCAGCATCATTCTCATTCATTCTAACTCATTTCTTTGTCTCTTTTGTCTCTCTCTTCATCCTGTTGCACGTAGCCCCGGCCGTGTGAAGCTCATATTTTGACTCAAATTGCCTTGTTATATTTTTTTTTGTGCTGTGTCATGAAGACGCTTTTTCACACTTAGTTGTCGCACTCTTGTGACAGTCATAGGCAGATCAGCTGCGGTGACACACTTCACAGAAAGAACGAAAGGAAAAAAAAAAAAAATACAGAGATATGTGAGTGCAGCTAAACATCAGGCTTGTGTAAATCTCATCGCCACAGTCAGTTTGAGAGTTCAGTCACTAAAACACGGCGCCTAAAAGTCATATTAAAGCTATGACTTTGAGGAAATTTTAGTTTAGATCTAGTTTTGACCTGGTTTAGACATGAAACAGCCTTGGTTTAGCCCTAGTTTTGGCCTGATCTAGTCTCGATGTTTGTCTAGGTTTAGCCCTGGATGATTCCTGATTTTGTTCCGGTTTAGTCATATTTTAAGTCCTGGTTTAGACCTGGTTTACTCCTGATTTACTCCTAATGTTTGTCCAGGTTTAGACTTGGATTAGTCCTGAATTTGTACTGGTTTAGACCTGGTTTCCTTCCGTTTAATCCTGGTTTGTTTAATTAAGATTTAGTCCTGGATTAGGCCATGAATTTTTTCTAGTTTAGACCTACTTTAGTCCTGGTTTGTTGTCCTGGTTTAGTCCTGCTTTAGACTTGGTTTAGACTTAGTTTACACCAGGTTTAGTCCTGTTTGGTCCAAGATTAGTCCTGTATTTGTTCTGGTTTAGACCTGGATTACTCCTGGATTTGACCAGGTTTGGGCTTGTTGCTTTAGCCGTGTATTAGTCCTGGCTTTGTTCTGGTTTAATCTTGGTTTATTCCATGATTAAATCTCTCCTGCTTCGACCTGGTTTAGACCTGGTTTAATCCTGGTTTAGTCACGATTTACTCCTGACTCCTTTGCCCCATGTCTGCCCTGGTTTAGCCGTCATTTAGCCCTGGTTTAGTCTTGGTTTAGACCTGGTTTAGGCCTGGTTTATTCTTGGTTTGGACCTGGTTTAGTTCTAGTTTAGACCTGGTTTACTCTTGATATAATCCAATGTTAAATCTCTCCTGCGTCACCCGGGTTTAGTCTTGTTTTGGACCTGGTTTAGTCTTGGTTTAGACCTGGTTTAGTCCTGCATTTTTTCTGGTTTAATCTAGGTTTAGTCCA
Source organism: Bostrychus sinensis (assembly GCA_020698575.1). Taxonomy (NCBI): domain Eukaryota; kingdom Metazoa; phylum Chordata; class Actinopteri; order Gobiiformes; family Eleotridae; genus Bostrychus; species Bostrychus sinensis. The sequence continues at coordinate 25,381,704 of CM036257.1, read as the reverse complement.
TGGTAAATCTCTCCTACATCGACCTGGTTTAGTCTCGTTTTAGACCTGGTTTAATCCCGTTTTATGTCTTTTCTGTCCAGATTAAGGCTCAATTTAGCCCATTAAAGCTGGTACTTTTTGTATTTTATTTTATTTTATTGCTTTTCCTCTGCCTTAAAAATAGTCCCACAGTTTTGTTGAAATAAAAAATCAACCAAAGCCTTTATCTACCACAATCACGGTGATGAAGGCTCTGAAGGGAAGCGTCAGATCTGCACATTGTCTTTTAATCCGCAGCTCTCACGTCTCCATCTCATCTCCTCTTTGTCAAGTCGCGGATCTTATCTGGAATCTCAAACTGAAAGGTGAATGACGGTTTAGTGGCTGGCAGGGGGCCAAAGAAGTTTGAAAGAGAAGGAAGTCTGTTTTATTCACTGGGAGAGCTGGTTTCCTCGTGAAAGTGCTGCTGTGAGGTGTGAGGTGTGAGACAGTATGTGTATACTCTGTAAAAACAATAGCCTCAAGTTGCTGAAGCTAAATTATTTTACATAAAAGTATAAGCAATTGTTTTTCTTGTCTTTGAGGGGAAAAAAATAAAATCCCAAATCTGTGTTTTGTAAATCCAGCTACAAAGGGTCATAAACGTGTATGCTGTTGGGGCAGGTCCCAAGCGCTGATAAATGGAGGAGGTTGCATCACTAACAAGACCTAAAAACTTGAAAACATTTTTTTTTTCAATAATCATGGTGCATTTGAACTCACCAAGTGCCAAAAAAGCTTCAGAAATCCATCCATACAATTTTCTGTCATGTAATTAAAAAACATGGTAGAGCCTAAGTTATGAATTTTAAAGGGAATTTACTGATAAAAATAATGAATTTGTAAATATTTTTAGTGACGAATATCTTTAGACAAATGTGTTTTAAGTGTCCTATGCATTTCTGTTGGTTAGAATGAAGACAAGTTGGGACATGGGACAAGGAGCCTAAAACTGGGACTGTCCCGGTTAAACAGGGATGTCTGGTCTAGAGCTGGAAACGGATCTTAAAAGTCAGGCCTGACATGGCCCGAGCCCGACAGAATTCGACCCAAACCCGACAAGTACATTTTCATTGACAGCTTTGTTAAAGCCCGAACCCGTTTGCTGCCCGACCTTATTCAAATGTGCGCACAGGCACACAACTCTTCCTCCTCCTTCCTCATTATTTTCATTGTGCACGTGGTCAAAATTCTTCCACCCCTCAGACCTTGCTTTCGTTGCTGGCTCAACCAAAACGTTGTCACCACAGCACAGCCTCTGCTTCACCTCCTCAGCACCCATTATGGCATCTTTCTTGCGCTGATCAAAACGCATCACATGACTCGTCCGAACCCGCCGGGTCCCGCCGGGTCCTTACGGGTTTGGGCAAAGATTTCCAGCTCTAGTCTGGTCATCCTAGTCAGTAAGGGCATCTGGCACAAAATCTATGACAAATTGAACATGCATGATAAGAAGCAGAAGATTTGCAGGAATGAAAGGAATGAAGACAATAATAAGACAATATTTTGTAACAGGAAGCATCTGTGGAAAAAGTGAAGTTTTAGGTTAAAGTTTTGTGTATATTCATAGTGTGGTTGTACTCCAGATGAGGCCATCAGCACTTCACATATAGCATTTTTGCAGAGTAATAATACATTTTGCACATTTAGTCCTGGTTTAGACATGGTTTGGTCCTGATTTAGTCCTGGTTTTGACCTTGTTTAGTATTGTTGGTTTAGGCTTGGATTTGTTCTGGTTTAGTCTTGGATTTGTTCTGGTTTAGTCTTGGATTTGTTCTGGTTTAGTCTTGGTTTAGTCCAGGATTAAATCTCCTGCTTAGGCCTGGTTTAGCCTTGTACTGTATATCATTTTTGCAGAGTGACAATACATTTTGCACATTTAGTTCTGGTTTTGACAGGTTCAGTCCTAGTTTAGACCTGGTTTTGACTTTGTATCGACATTGTTTAGGCCTGAATTTTTCAGTTTTAGACCTTTTTTAGTACTTTTTGTTTAGTCTTGGTTTAATTGAGGATTTTACCTCCTGTTTCGACCTTGTTTAGTCTTGTTTTGGACCTGGTTTAGTCCTCCACATACTGTATATAATTTTTGCAAAGTCACAATACATTTTGCACATTTAGTCCTGGTTTAGAAATGTTTTTTGTTCTGATTTAGACCTGGACACTGTCCTGTTTGGTCTACAGGTCTACAGTATAGTGATGTAACTTTTCTGGTAGTAACAGGATGTATGGGCCGGAGGGGGTAAGAACGCACCAAGGTTTGTGTTTGAAGTTTGTTTGGCCGGGATCGCTCAGTTCTCCTCCTCCTCCCCGCCGTCCTCTGTTGTCCTCTGTGTGTCATGGGCCTTTTTATAGCTTCATTCAAAAACTTCCCTTCGTGATCCAGATGTTGTTTGTGTGTCTCTGTACAGGCTGCTACTCCTTCTTCTCCTCTTCCTCCTCCTCCTCCTCCAGCGAAAACATGTTGACGTCAGAAAAGCCGGGGCAGAACGAAGCGGAGATGATACAAGAAACACAGGACATGACGACGTGGAGGGAGGACGAGTTCGAAGAGAAGTGCACTTACATTGTCATGGACCAGCCGGTGGAGGAAGACTCAGAAAACCAAAACACAAGGACCAGAGCCGAGAGGTCCCTGCCCAGAAATCTGGCTCTGAAACGAAATGCAACAGAGGTACGGACCAAAACGTATAAACAAACCTTTTTGCACATGCCATACAATGCAATTTAATACAGTCTTAATACAGTTTATAACCTAGTATTATTTAGATCAAAACTAATCCGTGCAAAGTTTAGAACAGTGAACATCAACTGGGAGCCCGGGGGCCAAATGCGGCCCACCAGAGCTTAGCATCTGGCCCCGAGAATATAACTAACTTTAGGAATAGCCTAGTGAGGAGGAAAAAGTATGTTCTTATATCTTTTTTCTTCCTTTATTTTCTTAAAAGTACCATATTTTCCGCACTATAAGGCACACCTAAAAGCCTTTAATTTTCTCAAAAACCGACAGTGCGCCTTATAATCTGATGCGCCTTATATATGGATCAATGTTGGTTAATTATGGCTACCGTATTCAGGGAGCGTCGCCGAAGTGACAGGTTTTAAAAGCAAAGCTGGCTCTACATTCTGCTCAACCAGACTTATCCCAAATCATACGTGAGTCCTAAAACTTAAGCAGTTGTCCTTTTGTTGTCCTAGTTGTCCCGAAAATGATATAAGCGCGGAGTCTGAAGCAGTTGTTGTCTGATAAAACATAAGAAGTACCGTTGCTAATTGTGTTAGCTGCTGTATGTAATGGCGAATCTCCGCAGGTGATGCGCAGATGCTCAATCTGTCTTTAAAATAATTTTAGCGACTGAATAGAGGAGAATCTAAGCTTTAAAATGAGGTATAACGTGTCCATATTCAGCAAATTTTAGCCATGGTTAGCTGTGTTCAAACCACTCCGTTGTAAAAATAACTTAGCATCGCAGAGCAGGGATAGACGGCAAAAAGACGACATGGTATGGGATGAATGAGATACAGCAGTGTGACTGTATAAGCTATAAAGTTACCCCTATATAACTACTCGTATCGGTATGTACTCAAATGGAAGTACTCGTACTCGTATCGGTTTGAAAAAAAGTGGTATCGGTGCATCCCTAGTTTTCAACGAGGGAGTTGTAAGAACACTGGTTTGTATTCTATTAATAAAGTTTGACTGACTGACTTATCTGACTGTTTTATTGACATTCCATTTAGCGCAGCGCCATCTAGTGGATGCGCCTTATAATGCGGTGCGCCCAATATATGAAAACAGTTTTAAAATAGGCCATTAATTGAAGGAGCGCCTTATAATCCGATGCGCCTTATAGTGCGGAAAATACGGTAGCTTGTGCCATAGTCAGCCATCAATAAAAATTATACTAAACTGGCTGTCATTTTATATTTCCTTCATTCCTTTTATTTTATCTACTGTTGTTTTTCACAAATTGTCATTGCTTTGGCTTTTACCACACACACAACAATGCACAATTACGGTGTCTAAATAACAACCGTCAACAGAGAAGAGCGTAAGTGGAAGCCCTGTACATCAGCAAATACCACTTTACATGAAACTCAAGCCTGTGACTCAACAAATAAAGTAAAACCAACATCCTTTTAATATAGGGCTTGACAGCTGTTAAATAAAATTTATATTAAATAAAAATGAATGATGATGAACTTGATGACCCCTGTTTTAGAAGATAGAAAGTTAAAATGTTGTTGCTTAACGTCCAAGCATTATTCCCAATAGTAACTGCAATCTTAATTAGGCATTAATGAATAGTTAATAACATTACTCTATTTAATTTATGTAATTTTTTGTGCCGTTTATTGCAGTCTGTATCCCAAAATAAGATACATGCGAAGCATTTTATAATACTAAATATATAACTAAGTATATAATAAGTTAGCATAGAGAGTAGGTAGTCATTTTTTGGGAACATTTCTCGTTGCAATTATTGGAGAGCAGCAGCTTCTAAACCTAAAAAAAGGTAAAGAGAAAAAAGCACAATGTTAGTCTGCCAATTTTTTAAATAAACTATTAACCTGCACAATGTCTGTTTGCTAAATTCTTGCTTCTTATTGGATAAAAAAACAACGGGATACTAGAAAATGTGCAGTATTCACCAATTAAACAGAGAATTTAAGACTGACATGACTTCTTTGAAATACAGCCATTAAATCCTTATAATAACCTTTACTTTTTTATTTTTTATTATTTCACCATTCTTTAAAGGCACTGTAAGCAGCGTGCGCTCGTACTGGTTTGAAACAGAATTGCAGTCTGAATCAAAACAATGGTCTTTTTTCTGATTGGACGATCGGCAATGCATTTTTGAACCAAAACAAAAAATGTAAACAAAAACAACTTGGCCATGATGTAAAACATTTTTTTAATTGTTAATAACTCAACTGTACGAATTTTAATATTGGATTTAAACATGTTTACCTCATATCTTGGGACACACGTGGGTAATTTTTATGAAATATGAAAAATATATACTGCTAATAGCACCTTTAACCAGAAAAGTCCCATTGAATATCTCTTTTTCAAGGGAGGCGTCAACAACACAACCCACATTTCATTCAAAATACAATAAAACTAAAAGAACTAGGAGTTAAAGACAAAACGATAACATTTCTCAAGAGACAAAATTATTCCTTGTAAAAATTGTAAAGCTATTTTAGTAGATTTTTTTGGCCCAGACCTAGCCCACCCCATATTTAGCTCTGTCCCTGAATCCCTGCTATATTTAAACTATAGGCCCGAGCGTTTACAGAAGCAGTTTTGTCTACACTTGTTTATGTCGGACATCTTATACGTCACTTCCTTCCCTCTCTACTCATCCTCATTCCTCAGACGGGAAGCTCTCGGCGTGTTGTTGTCGTCTAATTTCAGCCCTTTTTTTTTTTTTTCTCTCACCCCCTCCTGTCTCAGCTGCAGCCAAAGCCGGAGACACTGTCCAAAAAAACACTCATCCTTCCTGAGATGACTCTATGATTAGCTGCAGAGATGCCTGAGCTATTGTGTGCGCTCTACCTAGTGTGCAATTACACCGTAAAGAGGAATCACATGTCACTTTATAGCACGCTTTAACCACAATCTGGAGGTGATACTACAAGATTAGTTACGGTAATTTGTCACACAAAGCCGCCGCTAATCCGCCAATGAGACACATGGAAAAAGGCCAATGTGGAGACACTGTAAAACCTGCACAATGCACGTTTGCGCTCTTTCATATCTCTTATGTTGCTAACAAACAAACAAGACAAGCCAACGACAACCAACCAGTGACAAAAAGTACGGCAGTGTTTTGGTTAGCACTACCCGCTCTCGACGAGAACAAAAAGCACTCAGAGGTCGGGACAGAGGCCGTTCTTCTCATCCCATTCTGAATATTTTTTGTAAGATCCAAATACTACGCAATAGGGCTGCACAATATATCGCAAATGTATCGTTATTGCATTATCAGCAAACGCAATATCTGTATCGCAAGAAGCTAAATGCTGAAGGTTAAAGTCTTCCATCTGACAGATTTACACTGCAAGAATCCTTTATTGAAAATGTGCGCTGACCAAATACAAATATTTTTTAAAACTCCAGATTTATGCATAATTTCCTTAATTTAATTAGGAATTTAGTCCTCATTTAGCCTTGTAATATAAGTTTGCATTTTTAGAACATTTTAGGTTATAATAATAATAATAGCATAGTCATAGCTGAAGTAATACAAATACAATAAATCAGTGAATTAACTCAAAATTGGAGTTTCACATTATGAGAAAAACATGCGATATGCGATAACTATGTTACGATATGATAATGATGTAACTGGTGATATTTTGATAAAGTATTTTGACATAAGTAGGTTTAATTCCTTGTAAGTTCCTGTATCAATCAAAACTTAACAAAGATTAACCAAGATACAAGATAATACATCATACTGTATTATTTTCTACTACTTTTATGTATTTTACTTCTTACTGCTTTTATTTTGAATGACACGTTTTGAAAATGTAGCTGCAGAAACTAAATAAAAGTAAAAGTAAAGCAAAAAAACATTAGAAAAATAAAAATGTTTGTTACAATTATATGACATATTCAGTTTTGAGTTTATATGATGATTCTAACTATTTAGTAAACGCAAAGATCTTCTAGTTCAGGGGTAAATGCTCTTTTCATTGAGCTACAAAACAAAAATCTCATAATGGTAAAGAATCTAGTAACTTATATATAACTTATAAGTCAGTGTAACTTCTAGTGACATATTTCTTTTATGTACCATTGGTTTTTACAGTGCGGTGTAAAGTAGTAGTTAATCCGGCTGCACTGAAGATGAAAGGAGGAGTAGATTACCAAAATGCTGGAGGGTATTTGCACTCGGGACGGTGGCGGTAAGGTGTATTGGGACAGTGAGTGGTGTTGGGGTGTGACCGTGACACCTTATCCCGACTTCCCCGCCCTGCAGGCTTTGGGACGCAGGGCCCAGTTTCACACCTGGAGGTAGCAGAACAGGAGTAGTGGTGAAATTTTAATACGCTAGACGAGAAGGTTAAAGACAAACACGGATGATTGGCTTATGAAATATTCAGAGGGCGAGGCCCATGGTCGGACAGGTTAGGGGCGTTTTAAGCAACAGTTTTTACACTCAGTTGTTTTGGTCGCTCAAATTACAAATGTCACTACAATAAAAAATATTTTGCATTGTTCATAATCTGCACACAACTAAAGTAAGTTTGTCCAAGTTTAAATAACATTATAACACATTTTGCAACACCATTCAGATGTAAAGAAATTAAACCTAATTTGGTAAAATCCATCTCTTTATAAAATATGTGAGGCCACTGGTTCCTCTGCAGCAGGATGGGACATCTTTGAACCTAAGAAATCAACTGGAGACAATTTAATTTTGTTTCAGTTTGTTAAATAAGGAATATATCTCGAACAAGCATTGAATTTACTCAAATCTGTTATTTTTATTGGTTTGTACTTTTCAACAAAATTTTCCTATGGGCCACATTGTTGGAAGATTATTGTCATGTGGGCTGCATTGCTGGCTTTAGGGCCGCAAAGTGTTGCAAATGGCCAAATGTACAGTTTAGCGGCTGTTAAATGATTTATTTATTATTTATGGGTAGATGGGCGAGGGCCAGTCCAACTTGCCTCATGGGCTGGTTCTGGCCCCTGGGCCGCCTGTTGGATAACCCTGGTTTGTAATATTAATCTTTTTACTTTTATTATACAGCTTACACAGCTCTTCTAGACACTTAAAGTTGCTTACAACAATTTGGTGCATTATTCATTCACTCCTCAGTCACACTCAGTGGTGGTGAGCTGCTTCTGTAGCCACAGCTGTCCCGGGGCAGATTGACGGAAGTGTGGTTGCCTCTGACCACTAAACACAGTCACACTGACACATTCATACAGGCAGGATGGGTGAAGTGTCTTGCACAAGGAAACAACAACAGTATGCCTCTACTGAGTGAGTTACTGCTGTCCAATTAGCTTTTCTGTTACTCCAAATTGAGCACTTTTATTTAGATTTACTTTTTTCAGAATCAGTTTTATTGATGAAGTATGAAGCACATACAAGGAATTTGCTTTTGACCTTCGCTGGCACTCTGACTCTAGACAAGTAACATGTTACAGTATAATACAGTATATACAGTATAAAGCTTACAAAAAATACAAACATTGAAGTTAACTGAACTTACAGTGATATATGTTAGTAAGTAGTCGCCATTACCATTCATTTTGAAAAGGGAATAAACTAAAACCAGTAAATATGACTGAAAAATAAGTCAGTGGCTTTAAGCCTTCAGCTTATGCAGCGCTACATGCTCCTGAATAATACCACATTTGGATAATGAAGCAAACCTATTCTAAACCTACTTAAATGTGTCATTTTGTTTGGCTTCACACAATTATTTTGGAAATTCATATTTAGATTTCAAGTTTAATCAAGCTGAATTTTCAAGTCATATTAACTCAGACACAGTACTTTAATTGAACTTAGGCTTCATTGCTCAGTGGCTTAGTTACAAGTAGCCTAAAGATTATAGCAGCTAATCTTATAGCGCAGGTCAACAATGAAATCAGTTCTGTTTTCTCTTTGCAAAAGCACCTGATTTTTATCATTTCTCATAGGCTACTATTATTCCATCTATTCTTTATGCGTCTAGCTTTCATACACATTTTTTTTTGTCTCTAGCCTCATGATTTACATATGCATAATAACACATAGCCAGTTATAATTTCAGGCGCTAATGCTAATGTGTTGTGTATGTATTTATAACCTTATGTCCACAGGTGGTTGGAGTGAGCAGCAAAGAGCTCATCCCTCAGGGCACACGGTTCGGGCCGCTGGTCGGGGAAAGCTACACCAACGAAACTCTGCCCAAAGACGCTAACAGGAAGTACTTTTGGAGGGTAAGCGAAATTCACTTTGTCAAGATTTACCACTTTCTGTAAAACTTTCGACAGCTCTGCACATCCTGTCTGCCTCCCCGCCGGGCCTGGCACGCCGCTATAGCTGTAGGTTAGCTCTTGCGGCTAACGTCTTCTTCTTCTTACATCCTGTGAAAGTATGACTGTGCCAATGTTTATGAATGTCTAACACCACAAGATAAGCTGTGCGTGTGTTTTTTTGTACCTGCCAGTGTGCCGTTTGTGCTGCTGCTGCTGCTGCTGCTGTGATCTGAGGTCAAGCACACACACTCACAGCTGTTTGGTTTCAGTGACGCAGCGCTTATGCTAAACCCTCTGCTCCGCTTCACTCAGCATTAGCGCGCTATCAATGCCAGTAAACATGTCGACAGTGCTCCCCCCGAGGCTCTCAACGTAAACTCTCACAGTGACTAAGCAAGGAAGTGGCTTTTGAGACCTGACAGCTACCAAAATCATCAGCATCATCATCAGAACGGCTTCCATTAAACCAGTAAACATGTGTGCAAGGAGATGTACTGCTGCTGCTGCTGCTGCTGCTGGTGACTTCACGTTTTTTTTTTTTTTTTACAGTCAGCAGCAGCAGAAGTGGCCTTGAGGTCGTGCTAAAATCTGCACAAAAGACATAACAAACAGAGAGGCAGTTACCAGCACTGGCATGAGTCAAGCTACACATACAAGTCAATGTGAGATAAAGACAGAGGGGGGAAAGGTTAGTGTTAGGAAAGTGATTTTTTTAAAAACTGCATATGTAGCATTTCTCTGGTTGCTAAAAAGATTATAATAGGAAGAAAATAGACAAGAGTTGAGATTAAGAAATATATATATATAAGGTAGGGTGACCAGATTTTTAAATGCAAACACTTGTACACATTTTTTTCCCCACTAATCACAGTGCATTTGAACTCACCAAGTGACAAAAAAACTTCCAAAATCTGTCATGTAATTATGGCGTTAGGGCTTAAGTTTTGAATTTTAATGGCACTTCATTATTAGTAAATAATGATTTAATTGATATTGATTATAATTTCAATGACAAAAGACTTTAGACAATTGTGTTTTTAGTTTCCTGTGCTTCTCTAATGCTTAAAATGGGGACAACTGGGACATGGTTTGTTGAAAACTGGGACATATGAGTGTTTTTACAGATATGTGTTGGGACATGGGACAAAGAGCCTAAAACTGGGATTGTCCCGGTTAAATAGCAACGTCTAGTCACCCTAATATAATAATTTAAACTTCTCTATAGTGTTGTAAGTAGGGTGACCACATCAAGGAGTACAAAAAGTGGGACAAGTTGTGCAATTTGGTGGGACAACTTTATGTTCTTAATGTGGAATTCTCTTTTTATAAGATCCACTGTGCACCAATGAAAAACAGGGATATTATTTTAATAAGTGGTACAGAGGGACAGATGGCTAAATGGCTGTGCAGTACAAAAAGCTCCCCAAAAGAAGACGTTTTCCAAACATATACATTATTTTAAGTTATAAAACATGAAATACTAAAGTCAAAAAAGATTTCAAAAACACTGAAAAAAGCACATTATGTTATGTCTCATGTTTGGGCTTGTCTTTTTCGTGACGCAATATTTATTTTGGACTGTAATTCACTGTCCATGCTTACTTTTTGGCATATTTTAGTCATTGTGGTCCAGTCAGACTTATTCATGTTTATTTTGGCTGAAAATACTCTGTGAGACAAGACATTGTGTAAAGGTTTGCAACAGCAAATGGCTATTTAGGCTTTTTTGCAACTAGTAAATGGCTTTACAGAAAAATCACATGTGACTGATGTCTAAATATGTATTTATCAATATTAAATGTGTAAAGACTTAGATGATATGGTTAAAGGGGCTATATCATGAGCTTTCTACCATGTTATAATGTTCCCTCATCAAAAACATACCTGAAGTTGTGTTTTGCTTCATTCACGTCTGTTTGAGTAATCCTGCATTCTCTGGCACTGAGTTTCTGAGGCCTCAAAATGCTCTGTTCCACGATGAACTCCCTCCTACTCCTAAAACCATGTACAGCTCCACAGTTTCCACTGATTCCTCACAGCTATTTTTCATCTTGTTGTTAAAATGGCATCATACAAAAAGTTTAAGGAAGTGAGGTGCTTTTTTTCACTGAATATGTTCAAAGGAGCGTAACAGAGCTGCACTCTGCTGCCCTCTAGTGGTCTCTACACCTGTTTCTTTATGGCACTAGTAGAGCACTTAATAAAAATGTTCTCTTTTAGTCACATATTGTTTTTTAAAGGTTGTAAAACTTGCTGCTGATTGGTTTCAAAAGATACATAAAATCATAATATAGCCCCTTTAAGATTATAATTTAACATTATCAGTCCCATAATATACAGAATATCCTTTATTTTATGCTAGGAAATCTGCAAAACAACCTTGAGCCAGCATTTTATTCATCTCTATACTTTAAAAAACAACATGAGTCTTGCTTTAATATAACTTTCTGTTCGTTTCTGTTTCTGCAAAGGGAAACCTGTCCCATCACGGTTTCACTTGGTGTAAGAAATACTAATTCGTCACCTTCTAATTTCTGTGTCTCCTAGGTCTTCTCGGACGGACTTTTACACCACATTTTGGATGGTCTGAACGAGGAGCGGAGCAACTGGATGCGCTACGTGAACCCGGCCCGGTCCACGGAGGAGCAGAACCTGGTGGCCTGTCAGAACGGGCTGGAAATCTATTTTTACACCGTCAGACCTCTCCGGCCCGGCCAGGAGCTGCTGGTCTGGTACTGCCCCGAGTTTGCCCAGCGCTGCAACTACCCCCCTCTGGGACAGCTGGCCGCCGAAAGCACTGGTAAGTCTAAATGATAGAGGTAAAAAGTAGATATGTGTTGAGGTCAGAAGCATTTTCACACAATTCCTCTGTGTAAAAAACCCAGCACTTAATTAGACACTAAACCAGGACTAAACCAGGTCTAAACCAGGACTAAACCAGGACCAGCCCAGGGCTAAACCAGGACTAAACCATGACAAAATCGTGTCTTAATGAAAATTAAACCAGGATTAAACCAGATCTAGGTCTAAACCAGCAATAAATCAGGTCTAAACCAGGTCTCAACCAATAGCAACCAGGACTAACCTAGATCTAGGTCTAAACCAGGGCTAAATCAGGTCTAAACCAGGATTAAACCAGAACTAAACCAGGACTAAACCCAGTCTATTTCTAAACTAAGGCCTAAACCAGGACTGAACTAGATCTAAAACAGGACTAAACTAGTACTAAACCAGATCTAGGTCCAAACCAGGAGGACTGAACTAGATCTAGGTCTAAAGCAGGATTAAACCAGGACTAAACCAGGTCTATGTCTAAACTAAGGCCTAAACCAGGACTGAACTAGATCTAGGTCTAAACCAGGACTAAACCAGGACTGAACCAAATCTAGGTCTAAACCAGCAATAAACCAGGGCAAACCAGGTCTTAACCAAGAGTAAACCAGAACTAAACCAGGTCTATGTCTAAACTAAGGCCTAAACCAGGACTGAACTAGATCTAAAACAGGACTAAACTAGTACTAAACCAGATCTAGGTCCAAACCAGGAAGACTGAACTAAATCTAGGTCTAAAGCAGGTATAAACCAGGACAAAACCAGGACTGAACAAGATCTAGGTCTAAACCAGGACTAAACCAGCAATAAACCAGATCTAAACAAGGTCTTAACCAAGAGTAAACCGGGACTAGACTAGATCTAAGTCCTAACCAGGAGGACTAAACTAGATCTAGGTCTAAACCAGGTCTAAACCAGGACTAAACCAGGACTGAACTAGATCTAGGTCTAAACCAGCAATAAACCAGATCTAAACCAGGTCTTAACCAAGAATAAACCAGGACTAAACCAGATCTAGGTCCAAACCAGGAGGACTGAACTAGATCTAGGTCTAAACCAGGAGGACTGAACTAGATCTAGGTCTAAACCAGCAATAAACCAGATTTAAACCAGGTCTTAACCAAGAGTAAACCGGGACTAAACTAGATCTAGGTCTAAACCAGGGCTAAATCAGGTCTAAACCAGGATTAAACCACGACTAAACCAGGTCTATGTCTAAACTAAGGCCTAAACCAGGACTGAACTAGATCTAAAACAGAACTAAACCAGTACTAAACCAGATCTAGGTCCTAACCAGGAGGACTAAACTAGATCTAGGTCTAAACCAGGACTAAACCAGGACTGAACTAGATCTAGGTCTAAACCAGCAATAAACCAGGTGTAAACCAGGTCTTAACCAAAAGTAAACTAGGACTAAACCCGCACAATGGACCTCAGTATTTCTAACATCCTGTATGTGTCTGAAAATATGGCTGTCCAAAGCTTGTTAGAAAGGCTCAACACAAATTTATGTTCTTTCTCTTATTCCTGCTTGGGGTCAAAGGTGGCTGGTGCCTATCCCAAGAACTATGGGCCTTAGGCGGGGTACACCCTGGACGATTCACCAACACGCAGAAAAGCAAAACGTTCTCATCTAAAAACCCTTACTACAAAGCCTACGTGACTTCTTAAGCTCTCAATTAACACACGTTTCTTTTTACAATGTGCCATTATGTTTCCGCAAATACAATGAAACGATACATTTAAGTAGAAAAATAGAAAGCTTGTCCGTGCCCACGCTTCGATACTTGCCGTGCATTGTCATCTCGGAATAGGGTTTTTTAATGAAACTGCCGGCCGCCCGACTCTGTCTTTGTGTAGGCGTTTAAGAAGTTACTCAGTCACACCCACGGCACCTTTTGTCAAGCGTGGGGCACAAAAGAACTGGAGTAAAAAAAACCTGAAAGCAGAGAGGTGCCGTCTCCAGGTGGATCCGTGGTCTCGGAGAAACGTGAGACCGATTTCAAGACTTTAGGCTATGTTTCTCTTTATTTGAACACAGCTGGAAGATTCACACACAAAGCGTCGGCCTTTCATTCATAAATACAAAGAGAATGAGAGAAAGAGAAAGACAGAGAGCGCACATGTGAGGAGGAAAATGGCATGGTTTTAAACACACACGTGCACGAGGGCTGGTTCTGACAATGTCTTGGCAAGGCGTTTCATATTTACTTGGACCTTAAAGAGCGCTTAGTTGGACAATGTTCAATTAGACCACTCACTTTGGCTTTAGACTGTTATAAGAGACAAAAAACAACCCAGAAACATGTTTTGCCAGAGACAGAGTGACCCTACAAATGAGTATTGCTTTAAACCAGTGTTTCCCAACCAGGGGTACGCGGACTTGGAGTTATCAAAGACTAAAATTAACCTAAATATGGACTAACTCAAGACTATGCTGAAGGATACAACGGGGATTAACAGAAAAATGCAATACTGAAAAAGAAGGGACTAAACTTGAACTAAACCAGGACTAAACTAGGTCTAAAACCAGAACTCAACAAGAAATAAACCAGATCTAAAACCAGAACCTAGCCAGGTCTAAACCAGAACTAAACCAGGAATAACTCAGGTCTAAACCAGAACTAAACTAAGACTAAACCAGGACTAAACCATGTCTTAAAACAGAGCTAAACTAGAGCTATCTAAGCCGGGTCCAAACCAGAACTAAACTAAGAATAAACAAGGACTAAACAGATCTAAGACAAGTCCAAACCAGAACTAAACTAAGAATAAACAAGGACTAAACAGATCTAAGACAGGTCCAAACCAAAACTAAACTAAGAATAAACAAGGACTAAACAGATCTAAGACAGGTCCAAACCAGAACTAAACTAAGGGTGTGTTCACATTTGCTGTGTTTGGTTCGCTTCAGTCGAACGCTGGTGTGCTTCCTGGCAAAGTCCGGTTCGTTTGAACAGGTGTGAACGCACAATCAGACTCAGGTGCGCACCAAACAGGTGAACTCTGGTCTGCCTGAAATCAGAGGTCTTGGTGTGGTGCGCGTTGAGCCCTGGTGCGCTCATGGTCTGGTCCTGGTAAAGTGCAAATGACAACGCGGACCAAACTACGGCCTAACACCAGGGAGAGGACTGCAGCACTGTTCACCAAGGGCAGAAAAACATACATGCATCTAACGTGACTATAAGAGAAAAAAATACAAATATAAATAAAATTTATTTAAAAGGTTACTCACATTAGCAAACATATGTGAAAACACAGCTAAAACAACACAGATTTCATATTAATCACAGAGAGAATCCACAGCTGTGTTCAGCCGCTATCGCTGCTCTAAATGTAATACTTCATTAAATATTAATTAAAGTGCACCAGATGATATTATTGGGATATATTCAGCTGAAGAGGCAGACTTTTGACCAATAGATGAGCAAGATTTCTTCTTCCCAAGTTTCTCTCAGTAAAAACTGACCTGCTGCCCCCTACAGGCGAGGTTTGTTACTGCTCTCAGTCAGTTCAGTTCAGTTTAACAGAGCTCAGTGTGAACTTGAATCAGACCAATGACATCATCAACAAAGTTGCAGACTTTTGCACCGAAGGGCACTGAGTCCTGCGGACCAGCGAGTGTGAACACACCCTAAGACTAAACCAGGACTTAACCAGTTATAAAACCAGAACTAACCTAACACTATCTAAGCCGGGACTAAACCAGGAGTAAACCAGGACTAAACAGGACTAAGACTGGTCCAAACTAGAACTAAAGTATGACTAAACCTGGACTAAACAGGACTAAGACTGGTCCAAACTAGAACTAAAGTATGACTAAACCTGGACTAAACAGGGCTAAGACTGGTCCAAACTAGAACTAAAGTATGACTAAACCTGGACTAAACAGGGCTAAGACTGGTCCAAACTAGAACTAAAGTATGCCTAAACCTGGACTAAACAGGGCTAAGATGAGTCCAAACCAGAACTAAACTAGACAAGACCGAAAAGGTGGGAAGCACTGCTCTAAACTAGTAAATCTCAAACTTACCACCTTAGAAAATATATGGCTTTCCAAATACTATCATTAAAGGATTAAAAAGAGCCTAAATCTTGACTAACCCAGGTCTAAACCAAAGGGATCAATCAAGGACTTTACCAGGACTAGGACAAAACCAAGACTGAACAAGGACAAAGTATTCAGTAGTCTGACAATGAACCACATAATAGGTGTGTTACTTTCTCCTGTGCATTTAAACAAAGACAGAGCCAGAAATCTGGTTGGACATCTTAATCAAGCTAAAAAACAAACCCTCTCTCCACATGTAAACATAGTGTGAGAGTGTAGCATGCCAGCATTTTGGCACGCCACTTCTTATTTACTCTTCTCTTAAGGAGGAAGAAGAGGTAGGAAGTGCTCCAGTGACTACTTGAACTTCCTGAGAAGGGTCCGTCGCTGACAGATTGATATCTCTTTGAGTGTCGGGCTGTTTGTTTGGCCTCTCAACAGCACTAAGAGCAGAGACCAGGAGGTGGAGAGGACGAGGTGACGGGAGGAGGGGGAGGGCCGAACTGTAGATAAGGATTCCTCTGTGTGTTTGCGTGGGTTGATGTTAATTGTGTCCGAGAGTAGGTGAAATGTGCATGCATATTTCTGCCCTAGGACTTCCTTTGTTTTGGCAGCTCGTGTTCCCTTTGGCTTTATTTTTTTCTGGAGTTAGTCAGTGAAAACAGAGCGTTTTCTCGTGACTTCCTGTGTATAAAGTGGAAGAATTTATAGGTTTGTGTACAAAACATGAGGCCAAAAATACAGTGGAAACTTTGCACGTATTTATGTCTTAGATCATGGGCTCTGACTTCCCATTTTTCCACATTATCAGTGCTTTTAATGTGCGTCTAAGATACAAAATGGTCCACGAGGCTGAAGACCTGAAGACCTTAGCCCAAAATCTATTCAGTAAAATTGGAAAGCAGTGGTATAAAGTACTTTTTTATACCTGAATAAATATTTGAGGGAAAAATGCTACTTTAACATAAGTAGATTTTGAAGTCTCTAAAATGAGTAATAATTCAGTGCAGTAGTAGTTGTAGTATAGTAGTAGCTGTAGTAGTGGTGGCAGTAGTAGCAGTAATAGCTGAGGTAGTGGTAGGTGGTATTGGTGGAGTACTCATACTAGTAGTATTAGTTATGGTAGTAGTTGCGGATTTAGTGGTAGTGGTAGTAGTATTAGAGTTTACTGTGCATTAAAAAAATCTATTGTTTATAAAATACTTAGGTCTGTAGGTAGTCGTAGCAGTATTAGTAGTGGTGGTAATAGTAGTAGTAGTAGTAGTTGTGGAAGTAGCAGTAGGAGTAGTAGCAGAAGTAGTGGTAGTAGTAGCAGTAGTTGTAGTAGTAGTATGAGCAGTAATTGTACTAGTGGTACTAGTAGTAGCAGTAGAAGTAGTAGTGGTGGTAGTAGTAGCAGTAGGAGTAGTAGTACTAGTAGTAGTGGTAGTAGCAGTGGAAGTAGTAGTATTAGTAGTAGTAGTGGTAGTAGTAGCAGTAGGAGTAGTAGTACTAGTAGTAGTGGTAGTAGCAGTAGAAGTAGTAGTATTAGTAGTAGTGGTGGTGGTAGTAGCAGATTTACTGGCGGTGGTAGTGATAGTGGTGGTAGCAGTAGCAATAGGAGTAGTAATTGTAGTAACTGTAGTTGCACTAGTGTTACTAGTAGTAGCAGTAGGAGTAGTAGTATTAGTAGTGGTGGTGGTAGTAGTAGTAGTCGGTATTGTTGGTAAATGGTAAATATACACAGACACATTATCTTCTTCATGTATTTAATGTCAGTGCTGGGGTAGGGAATGTTAGCGACCAAAATTAGCACTACATAAGCTAAAGGCTATATGCTAAAGCCACTGCATTCTTACAGTTAGCCAGAGTGCGCTTAGGGCAGTGAGCCGTAGTTAACTTTGACTCATTGAACTGACAATTAAATCAAACATTAATAACTCATTACAGACTGTTTTTAAAGGAGAACGACCAGTACTTTACACTTCTCCTACCTTTATCTCATGAATTTCCTTCCCTAAACATTAAAATACACACAACTCTCCTATCTTCTTGTGCAAATACCATACAGTAACCAGCTCCTGTCCCGGCGACGCTGCTGCTATCTCCTCTCCCCATCTCCGCCTATTGTTTCACTGGAGGTGTCCGTTTTCGTAGAGTGCCCGGGCAGCTCTGTGAAAGACGGGGTTTAAAAAAGGGAACAAATAAGATGCGCCGTAAAGAGCACACAACATCTTATAAAAACACTGCCGCTATCTCGTAATCAAAGCTGGCACTAACTGGGTGGATTAGATACAAGTGAAAGAGGACAGATAAAAAAAGACTTCAAAAGGGAAGGCATAGCTGTGTCATGCGGGTGAATGACGTGAAGAAAAGAGGATAAAAGAAGTGCGTAGAAGCCAAAAATGACACTGTGTAACCTTGTCATAGGTTTAGCTTACTTTCATTTTTATAGGATGTAATAAAGAAGAGGGAAAAAATCTAAACTCCTTGTAGTTTTTTTTTATATTGAATTAATTTAAACTTGTGCTGAGGTTAGAGGTTAGTCGATTTGGCCCTGACCTATCACAGCCGTTTATCTGCAGCGCGTCTTTACAAATGCGGACGATAATATACTATCAACATAAATCACAATGGCGCCGGGCGAATACAGAGATTTATTAACTTCTCTGACTTGATTTACAGCGTTTAGTGTTTTCCGTTGTCACCTGTTTATTCTGCTGTAATCCGCGTTGTTGTTCAGTCCTCAGAATTTTTTTTTAATCGTCTTGTCTCCATTTTAACAACAGTAAAGTCCCATTGACGTCCGACGTAATGACCATATTCAAACAAACAAACTTTTACCGCAGCTCTTTGTACAGCTGGCTTCTGCTGCTGTCTCCGTTCAGAAATAAGTACAGAGCAGCTAATAATATGGCGTATTCTGGCAACAACCCGTTATGTTTGTTTGGGCTACAGGTCAGCGGTCTCATTGGTTACTCCGCCTGTAATATGTCTGCCCATAGAAATTAAATTCAGACCGTGACGTACCAGACTAACTTCTAGGTATAGATAAGGAATTCACTGTGGTGACCCCTGAAAGGAAACAGCTGAAAGGCAATGAAAAATTATTTATATTGCTCATGTTGTTAAAATATAGAGCTTTTTACTCATTGTTGGATATAACTTGCGAGTTAAGTACGAGCAACTAATGTACAAGTTAAAATATGTAGAATTGTGTTAAAATATTAACAAACATTTATTGAAATCCTAAATTACAGAAATTTGTTAAAATAATTTCTTCAGTAAATAACATTGTGTTTAGTGAGTACAAATAAACAGGACAAAAACTGTATTGAAAGCAGCTCTAGTTAAATGTAAGCTAATTAAAAGACGCATTACCTGATTTCTACGCTTGCGTTTAAGGATAACTGATCATTCATTCAGTAAAAGTCATCTCTGAAAAAATGAGACTCTGAGATTTCATCTGGACTTTGATATAAAGCATTTTTGACAGAAGGGCTCCTAAAGCCAGGACTGAATTTTTGGACCAATCACATGCTCAGAACATAAAGGGGTGGTCCCATTTGGATCAGAGAAGCTTTCATTGGAGTCCAAATTTGTGCACTTTGTATTTATTCACTGGATTAATGGGGGCAGAAAGTCTAACTGGAAAGATACCAATTCCAGCGCTAGCTCCAACTGTCCTACACTACAGAAAGAGAAAGAAAAAAGAAAAACAGCAGAAGCAAATAACAAATCTAACATTAAACAAAACAATTTATACTAAAAAACTCGGATAGTGAGCCTTTAAATACAAGAAAAATCCAGACTTTCATGTAACTAGTTCATATACATCCTGCCTGATTCTTTCTTATTGTCTAACGTCTCTTCTCTTTATTTGCCCCACAGAGCAAACATCTTCATCTCAGGAGAAGACCACTGGGAAACGGGGCCACAGTGTGTCTGAAATCCTCCGGGACGAGCCTTCGAAATCCAGCAGCAGACGTCCCGACAGTCCACTGCCCCAAACCGAACAGTCTACAGTTTACCCCTTATGCCCCCGCGTCCTCTATCCCATCCAGCCTCATTCAGAGTCCATTCACAACAACCATCATCGATATCCAGTCTTGTCGTCTTGTAGCCCTCCTGCACCCAAAAGACCGGCGTTGGGTAGTTTGCACTTCCCCTATAGTCCGTCTCTACACGACCCAATTATTCCTACTCTAAGACAAGCCCCCTACATACTGCCTCACTACTCACTTCTACCTCACGTGTACCCTCTTTACAACGACCGATTAAAACCAAACCTAGCATTATCTCCGCATCTACTGCCCTTCGACAACTATGCACACTTCTTGCATCCACTGAGACACAAAGACTTGACTCTTGCACTATCCAAACAAGAACTGTCCTCAAATATCGACCAAAAAGACCACAAGGACCTCTTAACCAAGCGGACAAGCTACCTCAGGATGCCCAACTTCAACGACACAAGCAGCATTTGTTCGAACCTACCAGCGCCCGCGACGTCCAACTCTCCCTCAATAGTCGGCTCTACCCACGGGACGGTCCCCTCCCTGTCGCCGAGAGGGTGCTCGCCTCCGGTCGGGATGGGGGCCTCGTCGGATTGCGTGCCGTCCAAACCCACGTCGGCCACGCAGCAGGGCGAAGATGTGGTGGACCTAAGGAAGGCCAAGCAGGTGGTGGGACAGTCCCCGGGGTATAAGACCCTATCCTATCCGCTGACCAGGCAGAACGGGAAGATTCGGTATGAGTGCAACGTGTGTGGGAAGGTCTTCGGACAGCTGTCGAACCTCAAGGTGAGAATTTATGTAAAAAGTTGATTAACTAATTGTTGAAAGTCTTTGCTCTATGGTGAACTACTGGTAAAAAGTATTCTTATATTCTGCTAAATTGATGTTTTTGAGCTTTTAACCATAATATAATGTTTCTGGCACGACGTGGGGTTGAACGCAGGGGAAAAAAGGACCCAAAAAGGCAGGACTGCAGGAAGAAGTCGCAAAACGCTGTGCTAAATAGCCATATCATGCTCTGTCCAGTCCCCACCGTTGCCAGCAGGGGGCGACAGACACCTAATCCAAGCATACACTGCAAATTCAAAGTAACAGCTCCCCAAAAGATAACCTTTTCAGTACATCTACATTTTTTTAAGTTATAAATGTTAAATAATAATGCAAATGTGTTCAAAATGATTTCCTGTGTTCATGAATATTATAAGATAGCATACTGTATCTTTATGAAATTATATGTATTGAAAGTAGCCTTTACAAATTTGAGTCCCCCCCTCTTGGAAACTCAGAGAGCAATGTTGATTTGATTTTTTTGTATATTAATAGCAATAATAATCATAATCGTTATATATCAGTCTTATATAGCACTTTTCTAGACACGTTTTGACCCTCTTTAAGGCTGCGGTAAAGTAGCAATGGAGTTTAAACATAGCAGAAAAACAGAAAATGCCACATTATCACTGCATAATTAAGGAATAAAGTGGGTTTGTTTAATTATAGTAGAGTTCATGAGAAAATACTCAACTGAGCTGTAAATGAATCTGAGTTTTTACATTGTATTCTGTAGCTTGATTTGAATAAATTAGTTTGCTTAGTTTGTTAGACATGCTTTTAAACTGTACAATGATAGATTTGAATACTAATTTCCCCCTCTGTGGTCTTTAGGTTCACCTCAGAGTGCACAGCGGTGAGCGTCCCTTCAGATGTCAAACCTGCAACAAGAACTTCACACAGCTGGCACATCTGCAGAAACACTTCCTGGTCCACACTGGAGAGAAGCCACACGAATGCAAGGTACAGACACGCATCTTTCAAATTTGATAGTATACAGCAGTGTTGTAGTCAAACAGGGTTGCCAGATCTGACTTTCCAGCCCAAATATAACGTAAAACCCGCCAAACGCAATAAAAACCCGCCCAAATCACAACCATTCTACAATCTTAATGTTAAAACTGTAATACAGATGAAATAACATATTTTGAGCACACAAACTTCGCAACTGCCAATGGAAAAAGTAATAAACAGTCTCCACAATGAGTGTAATCAGAAAAACCAAGAGCTCTCTCACATGCTTGCACTCCTCCGGGATAGGGGCGATACACATTTTTATCTCTGGGTCAGTCTCCTTCCTGTACGATTTCTTGTATTTCCCCCACTTCGGCAGGTTGCTAAAAGCTAAAACTCCAAGCTTGAGAGGAAACACTGTTGGCCTGTCCACACTCACAGGGCATGTTTACTTTTTTCAACCAATCAGAGGTCCATAATTAGACATGTGATTGACAACTAATGACACTAATATTACTACTTCTATTTTACAAATTCATTTTATTCATTAATAACCAGCAAATATATACAATTATTGATCAGGAAATTTAAAAATATTATTAAAATAAGTTTATTTTACATTTTCAAAATCCCGCCCCATAAGTCTAAAAATAGCCCAAATATTATACACCCGCCCAACGCTATTTTTTTCCGCTGAGAGAGAGAACACTGTAGTCAAGACTGTACTAATTGAGACTGAGACTTTCAGAGTTCGAGACTGAGATCAGGTCAAGACCAAACCTGTGAACTAACTAAATAAAGGGGAAAAGTAATAAAAAAATTTTAAAAAGCCTTTTTGCTGGGGTGTACATCTAATATTTTGATGTAAAACTGTCTGGAATATATTTTAAAACAGTTTAAAATGACTCTGAGATCATCTTTGTGCTATAAACCATTACGTTTTTTCTTGTTTTTCCCCACAGCTGGGTTTTTAGGAGTTATTCCTTACCGAGAGGGAGGATCTAAGAACAGGGAATGTCCTGGCACTGTTTAGTTTAGTGTAGTTATTGTTTATGTCTGATTCTATGTTTATATTTGATTGTGTGACTAATTGTTTGTCAAGCCTTTTAAGGCAGCTGCTGCTATGATGTTGGACATATAAATCAAACTGAATTGTCAGTAAACAGTTCTTAATGGTAAACATATTTTTCACTTTTACATTGCAAGGATAATTCTTGAAATAAAATTTCAATATTATGTGTTGGAAGCTTTTGCAACACATATATTCAGTAGACGGGAATTTACATAAAACTATCTGTACTAACACAAATCTAGGTTAGGTTTTAATCTAATCAAATTCAAAATGTTAATTCATGTTCTGTGTTTTTTCCTCCAGGTGTGCCACAAGCGGTTCAGCAGCACCAGTAACCTGAAGACCCACCAGCGCCTCCACTCGGGCGAGAGGCCGTACCAGTGCAAGCAGTGTCCGGCCCGCTTCACCCAGTTTGTCCATCTGAAGCTCCACAAGCGTCTGCACACGGGAGAGAGACCCCACCGCTGTCCCCGCTGCCCCTGCGCCTACTTCCACTACTGCAGCCTCCAGGTGCACCTCCAGGGTTTCTGCCCCATGTCGCCCTCGGCGTCCGCGAGGCACTCCCCCGAAGAGCTGCACCGGGTCAACTCGGAGATCGAGCGTTTTGACATGAGCGAAACGGCGGAGAGGCTGGAGGCCATGGCTGCCGACGTGGACATGGACAAGGGAAACGTGTTTGAGCTCATAAAGAAGATGGAGAGCGTGGGTCAAAGTGATGATTTTAGCATTTATAAGTCACCAAAGGGGGGCGCTAGCGTTCTACAAAGTCCTCTACCTCTACATCTGAACAGCATCAAGCAAGAGTCAGGCTGCGCTACAGAGGCCTAACTTCTCACAACAAAATACCACCTCAGAAAATAAGAACCAGCTTTAATGGACTTAAATGAGCCTAAACCAGGACTAAACCAGAACTAAACCAGGACTAAACCATGAATAAACCAGAATTAAATCAGGACTAAACCGGGTTTAAATCGGGGCTTAATCATGACTAAACTAGGACAAAACCATGTCTAAACCAGGACTAAACTATCTCTAAACCAGGACTAAACTAAGACTAAACCATATCTTAACCAGAATTAAAATATGTCTAAACCAGCACTAAACCAAGACCTAACTCTGATCTAAGTTAGGATTAAATCCGGACTAAACCAGGTTTAAATCAGGGCTAAATCAGGACTAAACCAGGACTAAACCATGTCTAAACCAGAACTAAACTATGTCTAAACCAAGACTAAATTAGGTCTAAACCATGTCTAAACCAGAATTAAACTATGTCTAAACCAAGACTAAATTAGGTCTAAACCATGTCTAAACCAGAATTAAACTATGTCTAAATCAGGACTAAACCACATCTAAACCACAAGCAAAACTAGGACTAAACCAGGACTTAACTCTGACCAAACCAGGACTACGTAAGGACTAAATCAGAGCTAAACCAGGGCCAAACCAGGACCAAACTTTGACTAAGTTAGGAGGACTAAATCGGGACTAAACCATGTCTAAACCAGGATTAAATCAGAACTCAACAAGGTTTAAGTCAGGGCTAAACCAGGACTTAGCAGACAACCAGAGCAAGACTCATACAGAAATAAAACTAAATAAAACTAAAACCAGGACTTGAACAGCATAAGACTCCCGAGTACCGCACTAGAAGAAGTCAGCGTACCACCAGCAAGACCCGTACCACAGTTTGAGAACCGCTGGCTTAAGACCTCCCTCCTAATCTTTATAATCCTACAGCAGCATCTGTCTGTGTCTGCCCTATCTGAAGTACTAAAGCCTTATCTTTTAGCATAGATTGCCTATATTGTAGCGTGTGAAGATCCAGGACTTGACCATGATCCAGCTCAGTCTGAGATCATGTTTTTTTTTTTTTTAAATCTTATATAATTGTATGTTTTAATTTATTGGATTATTAATTTTAATCTAAGTCTTTTTTGTGTTTTTTTGGTGAATTTTCTGCTGTTTTATATCTGTGAGACTATTTCAATGAACAACTAAGTATAAAAATGATTTTGCACTGAGAATTATTGTGTGCGTGTGTGCTATATTCTCCTAGTTCAACGGGCTTAAAAGTGATTTTCAAGTTATGGGTCAGGACTCAAAAATGGGTCAAAGGGAAGATGAATAGTTGTTTCAATGCTCAGCTCATTTAGAGGCCTAAGTTTTGTTTTAATTACAAATCAAATTTCAAAAAGGTTGGGACAAGGGTTGCAACTAATTCAGTCAGTGTACTCTTTGTGCTAGTCCCAAGCGTGGATAAATGAACAGCATGGTGGCATTGTGGTGCCTCACAGCAAGAAGGTCCCAGGTGCGATTCCCTGACCATGTGGGGCCTTTCTGTGCAGAGTTTGGAGGTTCTTCTGTGCAAAAGGGATTGTTAATCTCAGTGACTTTAAATAAAGATCAAATAAAAAAATAAAAACATGGAGAGGGTTGTGTCAGGAAGGGCATCTGGGATAATCAATATGTAAATAACTGCATGCTAGGAGGCAGAGGATTTGCTGCGGTGACGCCAGAAGTAAAGAAGTAGATTAGGTATTGAAACTTACATACTAAAACTTACATTTCATGAAAAATAATAGCTCATTTATGATTTGATGGCAGCAACAAATCTCCCAAAAATGTTGTGACAAGGCAACAAAAGGCTGGGAGTTTTACTGATAAAAAATACTGGAGGAGCATTTCACAAGTAGTTAGTTTAATGGAAGAGACACAAGACACACATCCCACAAGACAAGACTCAAACGAAAAGTGTAATTTATTCACCTGAAAATCATAAAATGCAAAATTATTTAGGTGCATTTTTGAAATCAACTTGTAATGAATGGTATTTACTTCTATTATTTGAATTATATGCAACAGCAGAACACATATGTATGTATACGTTCAAATGTGTTGCCACAAACTCATCTGACTCACTTTTACTTTGTAAAAAGTGACTGATTTATATATTCACGAGAATCACATTGACATTTTGATCATCTGAGATCACAAGATTGCGAGATCTTGTCATGCCCCTATTTAATGGCCAACTTTTCAGTAAGATGTATACGAGGAGCATTATAAAGCTGAAGTCTGTATTATTAGTACTGGATGTATTCAGTGGTCATAATCTTCCAGGTCTTTAAGCGACAGAAATGAAAACAGAAACATGAAAATCAGTGCATTGGTGTAAGATCAAATAACATATAATTGTTGTAGTGCAACAAAAAATAAATAAAATAAATAACTTGAACTCTAAAAAAAACTTACAATACAAGGATCAGGAAAAAAATGAGTCCCTCAGTCAGACCAGATGAGAACCACTATTTTCAGAAGTGTAGCGCAGATACTTTTACTCAACAAATGTTCATTTTTGGAGGAAAATGTTATATTATTATTATTATTTTTAGTTTATTTTTTAAAGCAGGGTTGTCCAAACTTTATCCCTCAGAGGGCCATAAGGGAAATGTAATAGTGGGCCAAGGGCCAAATCCAATACGCAAAACAGATCTGTGATTAAACGTCCTTTAACCCCGTAGAACCCAGACATAGAAATATTTGTTGGAAAAAAAATCATCCGTGCTAAATTTTAGTCAACGGGGATGGGTAAGAACAAAAAATTGTCAATATTTTTGGTAAACAGCATTCATGAATTAGTTAATACATTTAAAAAAAAGACTCCTACTTTTTTGCCATGACCTTTGAATTATATGCTGCATATTTGCAACAGAGGGTGCTACGGAGTTAATTATTGTGTTATTTATGTAAAAAGACTTTTTAGTCTCCCTACCAACCACTGACAGTTTATTCAGTGCACAACAGAATAAACGTAGATAACCTTTACAAATCACAGCACACTTTCGTGGGCCAAATCAAATCCCTTGAAGGGCCAAGTTTGGCCCACGGGCCCCACTTTGAGCACCCCTGTTCTAAAGGATTATAATGTTTAACTAAGTAAATTGACATGTTACTTTTTCTCAATTTTTACTTTTTTATAATCTTTAAATAATGAGTAAAAGCATTTTTTGACCTTGGTTAGTATTAATTATAGTTGTAGGATGTAATTGCAGTATAATAGTAGTGATAGTAGTAGTAAGGGTGATAATATCAGTAATATTTATAGTAGTAGTAGATAGATTTGGTAGTAGTAATGGTAGTAGTGATACATTTTTTTAAACTCCCAATACTTTTAGTTACTTTTTAGTTACTAGTTACTTTTCTGGATTTTTGAAGTAACTTTTGCCTCTGATTACTGTACAAGGCGTACTTTTAAACTGTTGACAAATAGTCTGTAGGCTTTTTTATGTATGAATCTGAAAGTAGCACACTCACTTACTGTGGAACTGCAGTGTCACCTTAACAGTCAACAGATGTTCTCTCTCGATGTGTTCATGAGAATTTCACTCTGCTCTTTCCGACATTATTAAAACTGAAACCTCTGAAGCCACAGCCTGAGTCACCCACTTCTGAAGAGCTGGCTGGATATTCTAAACTTGAATCATATTTTTACCATTTCGGTGGTACTTCGGTGGCACGGCGAGATTAATGACGTATGTTAATGTCTCGAGTCACAGTCTATGACCCTTAAAATACCAGAGGTGGAAAGTAACTGAATCGTATATATTTTTGAAGGCCCTGAATTACGTTTTTATGCTTTTTTTCAGGCTTTTTGGAACACTTTGCATTAGTATTTCATGTTTTATAACTTAAAATAATGTATATGCACGGAAAACGTCTTCTTTTGGGAGCAGAAAAAGCTTGGATTAGGTTTTTTGCCCCCTGCTGGCAGCTGTAGGGAATGGATAAAGCATAAAATGGGTAGTTAGCATGGCTTTTAGCAAACTTGGCATTAATAGATAGATAAATGAGCTGACTGTTTTGTAGTGACAGTAATTTAAGCTCTGAAATGATCACAATGAGTCTGGTGACTGTGTATGAACTTTAGAAACACGCAGGAGCATTTCCTGGTTTCATGTGTCTACGTAGAGCGGTGAGACCGAGCGTTTTCAGCTCTTGAGAAGACACAGCCTTAGCACGGATGGTGACTAAAACAAAATGCTAACTAAGTTTTTGAGGTGCAAACAATGCTATAATATGGTTAAAGCTAAAAAAGTTAGCAGAGTAGGGGACTTTAAGAAGAGTATCTTAAAACGTACTTTTACATGAGAACATTTTGGATTTTACATCGGTGGCAAAGTGGGTAGTAGTAGTAGTAGTAGTAGTAGTAGTAGTAGTAGTAGTAGTATAGGGTGACCAGGCGACCCTCTTATATCGGCACAGTCCTAGTTTTAGGCTCCTGTAAAAACACTCATATGTCCCAGTTTTCAACAAACCATGTCCCAGTTGTCCCCATTTTAACCAACAGAAAAGCATAGGACACTTAAAACACATTTGTCACTAAAACTAGTCACAATGTCATTATTTTTATTGGACTTGCCATTAAAATCCAAAACCTACCCCCTTGCGTCATGTTTTTTAATTACATGACAGAAAATTGTATGGATTTTGGACGTTTTTTTGTCACTTGCTGAGTTCAAATGCACCGTGATTAGTGAAAAAAATATGTGTCCCAGTTTTTGGGTCTAAAAATCTGGTCACCCTATAGCAGTAGCAAATAGTAATAGTAGTAGTGGTGGTAGCAGTATAGCAGCAGCAGCAGTACTGTATTATAAGTAAGTGGTAGTAGTAAAAGTAGGCACTAGTAGCAGCTGTAGTAGTATTAGTACTAGAAGCACTATAAGTTGTAACAGCAGAAACAGTGGCGGTAATAGTAGTAGGGGTAGTAGTAATAGCACCTCTAGTATTAGTAGTACTATAGGCTGTAGTAGCAGTAGCAGTAGTAGTAGTAGTAGGGATAGTATTAATAGTAGTAGTAGCTGTAGAGGCGTTAGAACTAGTAGCATTATAAGCAGTAATGGTAATAGTTGTGGTAGTAGTAACAGCAAGTATTTCAACTCAGGTAAGCCTTACACTTAATACTTTTTTAACTTTCACTCAAGTCATATTAAGTACTTTTATTTCTGCTTTGGTGTTAATAATTTGAAGCACTTTGACTGCAGATTTTGAGTAATTCTCCCTCCTCTGCAACTTCTACAACAATCAGGTCATGACGTTCCCACTACTTTTCTGTCATGTAAGCTTTGTCACTTCAATGAATTTACAAAGAACAGTGATTAAGACCTATAAGGAAAATACACTTAATATGGGATACATTTGACCAAGCAACTTTGGGCCTTAGGTGGGGCTGGACTAATACAGAGACAGCATTTTAATTCTCACATTCATTCACTATAGGGGCAATTTTCACCGATTGTCTGACCTCTCTGCCACTGTTTATTGTTTATTAGATTAAATAAACAACAGCAGGGAAGTCATACTTAATTGAAATGGTAGTGACTGTTTACCAAGTCCTGTAGAGTATAGTTTAAGACCTTTTTAAGACTTTTTAAACGCCACTTAGAGTGAAATTTAATCCCAGCATTGCCAACAAAAGAACAATAATCTGCATGAATTTTACAGTAACGAATTATCCGTACTACTCTCTGAAACTCAAGGGTTTTATTTTAAAAGCAGATGAAAAAACTACAGTGCTGCATTAAAAAAAATAAATTTCAATGACTATTCCTTCAATAAATATATTTCATTTTGTTGACTCTACTTTTTTGTAATATTTCCACAATGTTTTGACAAATTTTAAGACCTAGATGAACAAAATTTAATACCTCCTCATAATATGTAATACTTTTTAAGGCCTTTAAGATCAAATTGAATGCTTTTAAGATCTTGGAGCTACCCTGTGTATGTAAAAGGTCAATACAGTATTAAACAACCTGAACCATCCTCCACATATTTTCAGATAGGAAGTCTGTTTGTCATTATGAGCTATTTTTTTTTACGCCTACTGGATTAATATGATTAATTCAGGCAGTAGAGCAAACTCGGATTCCAAGTAATGTACCTCATCTCTTAAGGTCATAGGTCAACGATAGCTACAAACTACAGAAATCACTCATTACTTTCTCATACTGAGAGGAATATTGTGTAAAAGGCAGGTACTGTTCTCTGCTGTGTGTTCCTGTGCATTAGAGCAGCAGTCTGGAGAAGCAGACAGGAGCAATGACTGTGTATTACAAAAATGACTTGAGGTGTTTGTATGCATGCTTTCGATATTCGATACTGTTTTTCTGTTTGTCATGTGGCCACAAAACAAGCAAGCAACTAAATTTGGGCTCGCAATATTACTCATTGTGGAGAAATCCTCTATGGAGCACACATTTACATAGAGATTAAAGTAGTTTAAGCACTGCTAAAGGAGCTATATTATGCTAAATCGACTTTTTGAGCCTTCTACCATGGTATAATGTTGTTCCCTTATCAAAAACATACCTGGAGTTGTGTTTTGTTTCATTCACGCCTGTTTATTTAACCCTCTATTCTCTGGTGCTGAGTTTCTGAGGCCTCAGAACGCTCGGTTGGACAAACCTCCGCCCACTTCAGGAAGAACTGACCAACAATCCCTCTACATCCCATCTGCTCTCATTCATTCATCCAAAATAACAGTGTACGGCTGTTTCCACTTTCAGCTGTTTTTAATTTTGTAGTAAAATGACATCATACAAAGACTTAAGGAAATAAAAAGCTTCTGTTCAAAGAGCTGCATTCTGCTGCCCTCTGCTGGTCTCTTCACCTATTTCTTTATGACACCAGTAGAGTACTTATTGAAAAAGTTTTTATTTTAGTCAGGATGTTTTTAAAGAAAGAGGTGACCAAGATTGGTTTAAAAATAACAGAATAAGATTTGCCCTGTAAGTATTCTTCATTCCTTTTGACGTTTTCCTTCCTCAAATCTTATTAATGTAGCATAGATTTTACACCAGATGCTCTTTCTGAATCAACCCTTTCCATTTACCCAGGCTTGGGACCAGCATAAATAGTACACCAGACCAGATATAAGCAACCCGCGGTTTTAGAGCTGCATGCGGCTCTTTAGCCCTGCTCCTTCTGCATCTGACATCTGGTTCTGTGAAGTCAATGAAGGAATAAGTAGACGGCTATAAATCAACCTGTGTCTACGTCATCTTATCAGTTTAAAAATAAACTTTCTCCCTGTTTTCCGGTGATATGCTGTGGTCTTGAGTGTTAAACTGTAATAATAGACAGTTTTAGCCTCAATTGTCCAGGCACAAACTGATTAGAAATGCCACGCACAGGCACCCAGCAGTAGTTACAGGATGTAACTCTAGTTCTCTGAGTGAGATAATAATGCAGTGATTATTTAACATCAAAAAATGTGTTTGCAATTATTACTGACCACTCATATGCTATATCAGTTATGGGCTAAGCAACTTTTGTACATTCAAATCATTTGCGGCTCTTTACTACGGTGACCACTTGTCCCATTTTTGGTTGTCCTGCACAGCCATTTAGGCATCTGTCCCTCTGTCCCTACTGTCCATGTTTTTCATTGGTGCTCAGTGGATCTGATAAAAAAGAGAGGTTCAAGTTGAGAAGAACAAGGTAAGGTCAGTATTTCTTGTGTAAAATGTAGAATAAATATTTGTGGGCTGTATGTTTGTTGTGTTGCTGCCCCTGTGTTTCAGGACAGGCCTCTCCTGGAGCTGTGAGCTGGGGTTGCTGCTGGATTATTTTGAGAAAATACAGACTTACAACTTAGATTTTTTTTTTCTGTTCTACTTTTTTTTTGTTGTTCCAATTAATAAAGCCTCAGTGAAGATGTTACTTTGCAAATTGTATGTTTTGGGGATGAAAACATCACATCATATGTTTTATAGGCCCTCAACTGAAGCAACTTAGTATCTTAGTAAGTTGGTAAGTTAGATTTGTATGAAAACTTCTTGAGTCTGTCCCACCTTGCCTCACCAAACTGCACAACTTGTCTCACTTTTAGTACTTTCTGAAGGGGCCACCCTACTCTTTACAGCTGCAACTTTACTTACTGAAATTTAATGAATTAGTAGAATTTAATATTGTGAAAACTATATATAAGGCACACCAGAAAGACTTATCAAGCAACCTTCAAAACGGATTTATAAAAAGAGAAAGTATTTATAATTTAAAAGGAACTGAGGTTTTTAAAACACCCATATTCAGAACAGTGACAATGGGAAGATGTATTTCAATCAAAGGTGTCCGTTTATGGAACAGTATTGACAGTGAGATCAAGAAATCTAAATCCATTAATTTATGTAGTTTTGTATGGTGAAAATGTATGAGACTGCAGAGTATTAGCTTCTGTTAAGTTATATTATGTGTTATGTAATGGAATAGAAGAGTGGCTGTGTTACAGCTTTTATGATTTGATCAGTAGCCTAATGTTAAATTGTGAATAGGGGGCAGATATAATAAGTTCATACTTCTTTCTGCTCCTTTTCATTCATAATATTTAAACTGAATGTTAAACTGTTATAAAAATGAAAAATGAAACAAAATGAAATTAACTTTAGTAATTTTGCAACAGCTCTCTCTTTGGATCCAGAAGGTCGCACTATGGCAGCTCCTGTCTGCTCCTCCAAAGACCCCCAAATAACTAAACAATACTGAAAAACACAGGATCAGGCGGTTATTACAAGTATAAAACTATAAAACTATAATAAAAAACACTTTTGCAAAAATCTGCTCTGTCCCTTTAAGAGCCCCCAGTGACGTCGCGTATTTTGGACCCGGCGCAGGAGCGGCAGGAGCGGCAGGGGGCGGCTGTGAGCGGGGACAAGGAAGATGCCCAGGACAATAAAACGATCCTAATAATAATGTAACGATAATAATGTCACCGCTCCATCCTCATCATCCTCCCCGTTCGTCCGCGGCGCTCCTCCGCGGTGCTCCATGATCCGCAGGATGCAGTCCTCGGCCCGGCGCGGAGGCGGAGGAGGAGGCGGCGGCCGCGGCGGTGGCTGCTGGATCGCCTGGTGCCAAGCGCTGCTGCTCGGCGTCTCTGCGCTGGTGATCGTGGCCGAACGCAGCGCTCGTAAGTCTGGGCATGGCGCACCCAGGGGCTAGCGGGCAGCTCATTTTTTTGCGGTTTTATTTGGAAAAGCTATGCTAAAATGACATTGCTAAGTGTTTTTGGTGATGTTTCGCGTTAGCTTACTTCCAAACAGCAGCGGTTCTTAGGTTATAAATCCCAAATGTGATGCTAAAACATGCTATTCCCACAAATCTAGCATAGCTTCCTTTTTAACATTTTATTTAGCATTTTTTATTGTCCCCAGAGGCTGCTTGTCATTGCTTTCAAGCGCCACTTAGCTAAAAATGTGTCCATCAGAAGTCAGCAGCGCCTTCCTTCGCCCTTGACTCCGCTCACTTACTACACTGTTGTACTTTGTTAATTAGCACTTTTAATAACGCCTTTTACACTCAACACATACGCGGCCTGTTGTTAAACACGGCGCAGCACACACAGACACACACACAAAAACACACAAACACACGAGGGGCCAGGTGATGAGTGCCTGACTCAGCGGATCAATGGGACAAGGCAAGGACAATACTCAGATGATGATGTGTGCAAAGAAGTGTGACCTTGTCTTCATTAAAATGTAAAGTGTGAGTGAGACAAGGATAATATTCCAGCAGGATAGATAAAAGAAGCAGCCATTCACTTAAAAATGAATGAAAATCAATAGGGGTAAGCACTTACTTGGGTCATCTCTGCAAGAAATGTTATGTAACTCAATATAATTTGTGCTAAGCTTATTTATGCCAATTTTTTTTACCCCATTTTGTGTTTTTCCCTAGGTTTATGTCTCTAATAAAGGAAAATGGCACAATATGACACTATGACCTTATCCAGTGCTGTCCAGGAAATATGATATCTTGCAATAGAGCAGTGGTTCTCAAATAGTAACAAAGCTACCGGTGTTGGTACGCGGACTTCTTCTGGTGGTACTCAGGGGTCAGTTCTGATTTAGTTTCATTTAGGGACAGTTTTTTTTATTCCTGTTTAGTCCTGTTTTATGCACAGTTAGGTTCTGGTTCAGGCCCAGTTTAGTCCTGGTTTAAGCACAGTTTAGTCCTGGTTTAAGCACAGTTTAGTCCTGGTTTAAGCACAGTTTAGTCCTGGTTTAGGCCCAGTTTAGTCCTGGTTTAGATACAGTTTAGTCCTGGTTTAGACACAGTTTAGTCCTGGTTTAGACACAGTTTAGTCCTGGTTTAGGCCCAGTTTAGTCCTGGTTTAAGCACAGTTTAGTCCTGGTTTAGGCACAGTTTAGTCCTGGTTTAGACACAGTTTAGTCCTGGTTTAAGCATAGTTTAATCCTGGTTTGGGCACAGTTTAGTCCTGGTTTAGACACAGTTTAGTCCTGGTTTAAGCACAGTTTAGTCCTGGTTTGGGCACAGTTTAGTCCTGGTTTAAGCACAGTTTAGTCCTGGTTTAGACACAGTTTAGTCCTGGTTTAAGCACAGTTTAGTCCTGATATGGATCTGGTTTAGTCCTGGCCTACACCAGATATAGTCCTGGTTTAGAGCTGGCTTAAATCTGGTTTAGTTAAGGTTTAGTCCAGTTTTAGACCTGGTTTAGACCTAGTTTGGTAAAGGTTTAGTCCAGTGTTAGACCTGATTTAGTCAAGGTTTAGTCCTGGTTTAGACCTGTGTCAGACCTGATTTAGTCATGGTTTAGACCTCGTCTAGCGCAATGCAAACCAATTATCTCTGCCTCTTTAAACATCATGGCTTCCATCACTAAAGCAGGACTAAACTAGGACTGATGTAGGAATAAACCCGGACTAAAGCAGGACTAAAGCAGGACTACACCAGGACTACACCAGGACTTAACCCAGACTAAAGCGAGACTAAACTAGGACTAAAGCAGAAAGAAAAACTTCAAAATTAACTCCAACCGGAGCAGGACTAAAACAGGAATAAATCTGGTTCTAAATTAAACTAAATCCTTACGTGACCTGTTAAAGAATCCTGTCGAGTAAAACCAGAACAAGCCAGAAACACTGCTTTAATCCAAAGGGGACAAAAACGCATAGTTCCTGTTTAAGTGACCTTGATAACCTAACGCTAAAACCTTGTATTTCTCTGTCCCTATGCCTTTGTGTTTTTGTGTTATGTTTTTATTTATGCGTTAGTGATCTACTGTATCGGCTTTTACCTCTGGAACTGAGGAGACGCAGTGGGCGGGACTCACTCTTGGCCTCTTCCTGCCCGGGACGGCGGTTCAGCTCCTCAGTATGAAGTGGTACTACGATGACGGCGACGACAGAAGATGCTACCTCTCTCTTATACACATACTACACTTGGGAATATTCAAAAGGTATGGAACGGTGTTGCCCCGGGACAAGCATTTAGCACTGTACACTATAGGATTTATTGCATTTTGCCCCAGGAACAGGCTAAAGTAGATTAGTTTTGCACGCCTGTGTCACAACAATATGCTCCAGTGAATGTGTACAGAAAGATAAATATCAGGGTTCTTAAAGGTCTCATATTATGTTTTTTTTTCCAGACTTTTGGAAATGATTTTGGACACCTTTGCATGAGTATTTGAACAAAAACATCCAGTTTTCATTGTCCATAGTGGCAAACATTAACTGTATTTATTTGAAGAAATAAAGTAGTTTAAGATGTTCTTCTGACATAGATTTATAAAGATATAGTAAAGATGCACTTGAGTTTTTGAAACTTGTATATTAAATGTATATTAAATGTCAAAAATGTCATATGACTGTCCAGGCTCTGACCCTAATAACAACAACATATATGCATATACAGTGTAAATAAATTGGTAATTTGTAGATCTAGGAATATTTACCAGTGTTTTTAACTGATAGAGAACATCTTAAAGTCTATGCATTATTTTTAAGCAAGTTATGGTTGAAAACATTTTATCCAAAAAACTGGATTATATGGAGTGATGCTAGAATTTAATATTATGAAAGGGTTATAGTTTGACTATTAACCCTCTCCAGGCAGGCGTTGCAGATTTGAAACAGCTAAATGCTCATTACCTAATTATATATATAAAAAAAAAAAGTTAGAATTGTTTATTACTACCCCATATGATAATGTCTCCCAAATATCAGATTTTTCCTGTTACTAAAACTTAATTTGAGCCTGAGAGGGTTAATATTATAAAGAAATTTTGATCTGGCAGAAAGTTCCAAAAATGTCTCTACAATCTACAATGTCAGTAAGCAAGTTTAGTGTTTTATTATTTGACTAAAAAAATACATTGACGTGGAAATCACAAAACAGGGTCAACCAAGTATTTGAAGCTTTTTTCTCTAATTTTATTTCCGGTATATTTTTAAAATCCATTGTGGAAAAAAAAAAACTTGAAGACAAATACCAATACATTTAATAATATGTGTCTTTATTTTTTAATTATGTCCAGACACCTATTCAAAACTACATTTTTAATATGAAATGAATGCAAATGAATAGTAACCCTGTCATATCCTTTAACCCATCTGTCTGTGTCTCCCCCTGGTGGCAGGTTGTGGGACTGCATGCGGTCGGTGTTGCACATGCAGGACTCGGTGGCTGATCTCGGGGCAGCGGTGATGCAGCAGGCGGATGTGGCGGCCCTGTGGCTCCTGGAGGCTCTGGTCCTGACACTGCCCCAGAGTCTGCTGCAGGCCTACGTGGTGGTGTCCACTGATGTGGGCATCATGTCTCCAGGTAAACTTATCTGAAATACTTTCAGCTTCATGTTGTTTTTATAATTGCTCAAAAATACTATACAGTGTTTCTGCAGCATCTTAAAAATGTTTAAATTGTAAAGTCTGAATTTAGGTTTAGTCCTGATTTAGGCCCAGTTTAGTCCTGCTATGGACCTGGTTTAGTCCTGGTTTAGGCACAATTTAGTCCTATTTAGGCACAGTTTAATCCTGGTTTAGGCCCAGTTTTGTCCTGGTTTAGGCCCAGTTTAGTTCTATTTAGGCACAGTTTAATCCTGGTTTAGGCACAGTTTAATCCTGGTTTAGACACAGTTTAGTCCTGGTTTAGACACAGTTTAATCCTGGTTTAGGCCCAGTTTTGTCCTGGTTTAGGCCCAGTTTAGTCCCGGTTTAGACACAGCTTAATCCTGGTTTAGGTTCAGTTTAGTCCTGGTTTAGGCCCAGTTTTGTCCTGGTTTAGGCCCAGTTTAGTCCCGGTTTAGACACAGTTTAGTCCTGGTTTAGGCACAGTTTATTCCTGATATGGACCTGGTTTAGTCCTGGCCTACACCGGATATAGTCCTGTTTAGAGCTGATTTAAATCTGGTTTGGTCAAGGTTTAGTCCAGTTTTAGACCTGGTTTAGACCTAGTTTGGTAAAGGTTTAGTCCAGTGTTAGACCTGGTTTGGTCCTTCATGTCTCCAGGTAAACTTATCTAAAAGTACTTTTAGGTTTACATTGTTATTATAATTGTTCAAAATTCTATACAGGGTTTCTGCGGGGGTCTTAAAAAGTCTTAAATTGTAAAGTATGAATTTAAGGCCTTCAAAAGTCTTAAATTTGTCGAGCTGAGGACTGTTTGGTCTTAAATACATTTAAACAGTTCTCAAATATGTCACGTACATTAGATACAACTACCTAAAAGATCCACTTGAATGTTCAAAGGCATTTTACCAGCGCTGAAACGAGAGCTTAGGACTTTTAGACCTTAGACATTTTTTTAACAATAGGTGTTTTTCTTGAACAATGGTCTTAAAAAAAAGTCTTAAATTAAACTTATTGAAGCCTGCAGAAATCCTGACTATAATAGCTGTGGGAGCTAGTTTCATCTGCTGCTAAATAGTCATGATCAGAGGCAAAAATACAAATAAATATTCACAAATGTTCACAAATTTGAGTGCTACCTAAGGATGTTTTAAGAATTTTAATCAGATTATGGTGGTAAAAAGAAAGGGTGGCCTTAAAAAAATTCAAAACCACTTGCGTCGCATTCAGACATTGCAGATATTCTAGTTTCATATGTATCTCCTTGTGTGTTTGTTGTGCAGTTGCGTATTGCTGCGGTCTGTGTGTGCTGTCCATCTCCTGGGCGCTGGTCCTCTTCAGCAGAGCGTGTTGTCTGATTCGGCCGGGACACTTGGCCATGCCGCCGGCCGCTCTGCTGTGCCAGCTGCTCTGGAGGGCGGGCATGATCGGGGCCAGAGTCACCTGCCTTATGTTCTTCGCCAGGGTCTTCAGCTGGTGGGTCTGTGGCGTGGCAGGTGAGCTCATTAATACGCAAGTCTTATGTAAGGCTGGGTAATGTTCAGATTTTTTCTATATCAGTGCTTAAACGATACTTGGTTTTCGATACCGGGACCTGAGCGATACTTTTTTTGCTACCTATTGTAAGCTAATTCATCTTCTACAATCATAAAACTACCATAGTATTGAATAAAAGTAGTAGTAGTTTGTCTGGTTTAAACTGTGTAATTTATTTGATTAATTTATGCAAAGGAACATTAAAAGTCCCACTAGGTATTGAAACTTTGTAAAACAATTTTTTTCTCCAATACCAGTAGTATTTATAACTTTTCTTTCAATACCACAAAAGAATTGTTTATTGGTATCCAAGCCTTGTCTTCAAAATAATATTAATCAAGTGTAAGTAAAAGTACTCAACAAAATGATTACTTAAATTGGAGTTACAAAATACTGAGTATAGTTTACTTAAGTAGAAAGTACTAACTGCTAATAAAACTGTACTTTCTCTACTGCTACGACTACTACGACTACTACTACTACTAATGATGCTACCACTCTTACTATTACTACTACCACTGCTGCTACTACTATTACTAAAGTTAAGAATACTGTTACTTTTTAGAGATGTGCCACAAAATATATTCAGAAAGTACATATTCCTCAAACAGTCAACTTCAGAAAATGTCATGAGTACAAGTATCAAGTCAAAGTATGAAATCCACTTTCCACTGTAAAATAAAATGAATTAGGAGCTTTACAATTCTCTCATGGACTGCAATAATTTAGTGAGAAGTATCGTAGCCTATTTGTAGCTCGCCCAGTCAGACCCATTCTCTTTCTTAGTGACTAAAGAGGGTCTGGAACCTCTTCCATTGTAATTTATTTCCATTGAAATCCTGTCTGACTAATTATTACTAATTAATAATTATTATTACTAATTTATTAAAAAAGATAATGTCTGTCTTTTCTCTCCAGTTGTATTTAGAAATAGTTAATACTGCCTTTGTTTGTTTTGCTGTTTGGAAATGACTGTACTAAAATGATGATTGTAGTAAAATGGCATCATACAAAAGGTTTAAGAGGTGAGGAGCTTTTTTTCTTTGTTTCTGTTCAGAGGAGCAATAGAGCTGCCCTCTGCTGGTCTCTTCACCTGTTTCATTTCTGCAGTTGTAAAGTAATCATTAGAAACGCTTTCTTTTAGTCAGATAATGTTTTTAAAGGTTGCAAAATGTGTAAAATGCTGTACTAGAAGTGCCCAAGATTGGTTTAAAAAGATAAATAAAAGCATAATATACCTCCTTTAAAGTTAACATACCTTGCTGTGCTAAATGTTAATGTTCTTTATGGATGATTTAGTGATTCTTAACTTCTCCTGTTTCTCCTCTGACCTCCAGGTTTCCACTGGCTGACGGCGTCCTTCTGGCTCGTGTCGCAGCAGCCGGACATCTGCACCGGGCCCTGGTGCTGGAGAGCCTTTAACGGCGTCATGGGCCTCGTGCACGTCTTCCTCTTCCTCAATGTCAAAGATGGACCATCGCGCTTCCGCATGGCCAGCTTTTATGCAGTAAGAAAACACAATGATTTATTAGTTTAGTTAATTGTTTCACTGTCTACTGTTACAGTGTGTTTTAAAGCTTTTGGAGTCCATGCGTCTTTGCAGAGTTGTAGTTAAAAAAACGTTTTACTTAGAGACAATTACCCCTGACAGAGAAGGCTTTAAGCTTTATTCACATTGATAGGCCCAGTAACACTTTATCGCGGAAAGTTCCAGCGGTGATTTCAGATTGTATCCCTGATGTTTTACTCAAAAAACAGTCAGAAAAGGGATATTTACGTGCCAGAACTTTGTTTTCATGGTCCCAAGTACAAGGAGGGAGAGGAAATGCGAGGCTCTGCAGTCTGAAGACTCACACACATCATTTCCCTGCAGTTCCCCAGTTTGTCCACATGTGCTGCCCTTCAGTGAGCAGTATAAAGGGCACTTTTCACTTTGTAAATGTTAAAATGTGATAGAATTACTCCTATTTGAAACCTTTTAACATCTGACAAAAGCCATTAGTTTACAGTTTATTGATACAGTGGATATATAATGAAATGGGGCAAGGTCAAGGTCTATTTTTACCTTTAACACCTGTGTTCAAATGCCTACTAAAGCTTTATTATAGCTTTATTATAACTCACTTTTGAAGCACTCAGAAACCTTTGTTAAGCATGTTTGATTTTCTCATGTCAACATTTTTATTTCAGATTTTGTGTTTTTTTTTTGTGTATTCTAGGCTGTGGGGTGTTCAAATACTACAGCAAACAAAAGTAATAACCATTTGGTCAAATAGATAAAGTTGTTCTGAATATTCATATGTTTCTCAATTCCAAAGGTGAGATATGAGGGTAGATTCAAAAACACTGAAAAACTGCAAAAATAGGCTTAGACTCCAGAGAGTTAATCTGTGCCTGGTGAACACTGTCAGTTTTATATCACGCTTATATCAAGTTTTACTAACAGTTATTGATGTGCCCTTGTTCTTTGACCACAGAGACTACAGATGAAAATTGACCCTTGTGACTAAATGCATCATGTATGAATTCTTGGATCCAAAAAAAATTCTTTCCCTTGTCCCTTGCATTTTGTTGCTTACAGACGAAAATGTCGCAAAAGTAAAGAGGCCTGTACAAAATGCCTCAGACAGTGATTCAGAGCCACTCCTAAAACTAATCATTTGTTCCTTTCTTTATCTGTGACCTTTCCTAATAGTTGTATAATACTTGAGTAACAGTCAACATTGGCCCTAAATCGTAACAGTAAAGATCATGCAAAAAGTGGTTGGATCCAGACAGTGATCCAACACAAAAACAAATGATTTGTTCCTTACCTCGTTACTGACCTTTCCTGAAAATTTCCTCTATCTGACCATTACGATTGGAGTTATGTTGCTAACACTGGCCCTGTCTCACAATAGTAAAAAAAAAATCCTGTAAATATTCTTAGATTTCAGATCCACAGCAAAACCTAATCATCATCAACTCCTCACTGACTTTTCCTAAAACCTTTATTAAAATTCTACCTTTAGCTTTTGAGTTATGTTGCTAATAACATTGGCTTTTTCGCAAAATAATAAATACTCTAAAAAATCATGGATTCAGACAGTAATGTATCCCGTCTACACTGTAAACTAATCCTTTGTTTTTTTGGCCTTTTACTGACCTTTCCTGAATATTTCCTCAAAATCTGACCATAACTTTTTTTAGTTAATGGACAGACCTCTTTCAGAAGTTATAAATTACACACACAAACCAGTCTACGTCTTATGCCAGTCCCAAGCCTGGATAAATGAAGAGGAGTGTAAAACCTATGCCAAATCAATATGCAAATCACTGCAGACTCGGAGGCCGATGATGAGCTGTGCTGGCCCCAGAAGGGAAAATCTAAAAGTAAAAAAGTAGATTTTAAGGAAACTCAACCTGCTGACAATGCTTGCTTGCTTTTTAGTCGTACATTCAGTATCTTCTGCGCATTATGCTTTGTCTCTGTGACCTCCCCAGAGCACTGCAGGGGAACACACTGTATACCTTTGCAGAGTCGCCCTGTTCGACCTCAGTTTTATTTATTTTTTTACACTGACGTGGTTCTGTGTGCTGATCACTGACGGTATGACCTTATCTCTGCAGTTTATGCTGGT
Source organism: Bostrychus sinensis (assembly GCA_020698575.1). NCBI lineage: Eukaryota > Metazoa > Chordata > Actinopteri > Gobiiformes > Eleotridae > Bostrychus > Bostrychus sinensis. The sequence goes on along the minus strand of CM036257.1, from coordinate 25,340,154 downwards.
GGAGAACGCCACTCTGGTGCTGGCTGCGTCCGACTTCCTCAGCGAAGCATCATGGGACAATATGACTCTTCCAACCACTGTGCTCTGTAGCTTTCTCCTTGGTGAGTCACTCTGTAAATACTGATACAGCAAGTGTATTTTACTGCTATGAAAAAAGCATAATAACTAATATGACGATAGGTAGGACCATTGTCTCGGCACAAAAATATTTTTACAGGAATTCTACATTTTAAATGTGACGATTTACACACATAAACATGATTTGTAGATTATTTAAAATATAATTAGTGGCAGAAGAAGTACTCACTTTTTTACTTAAAGTTACACTTTGTAAGATTCCCGGTCTTGCGCCTCTAGAGGCCACAGGTGCCACTGCACCGTCGCAAAACGTAAACACTAGGGCCCCTCCTCCTTCTGAAACTGTGCGAGCAGTGCGTCTATTTCCATCATTGTTTCAACTTTAGTTGACCTGCTGCTACCTTTGGAAGTTTGGACTGGATCTTCTATAGAGTTAGCGCTAGCGTTAGCTTATCAACAAATATCGCGCAATGGTCGCAGTAAAAACAACTAATAACTGTATGAAAAAGCATGTTCTAAAGAAAAAATAAAGAGGCTAATTTACCTGCCCAACAGTAAAGAAGCAAAAACGTGATCCGATTTGCAGCCTTCTCTGTCTCTCATCTGACGCCAGCGAGCAAAAGTCTGTCCGATGTTGACTCTTGTCTGTGATCTGGTGCGGTCCCTTTCACATTTTCTTGCCTCGTCCGACATTGTCTTCATCTTCTTGTGTCCTTTGGCCCTGACGAACTGGCGAAAATAACAATGCTAAAAGTAGCTTCATGGTTATACTGCACCTCAGGTATAAGAGCAGAAGGGAATGCCGTAAAGCGAGTCGTTCCCTGTCACGTGACTCTTCCTGAACAGCGGAGCGCTCCCGGCCAAGTTGCGAGGGCGGTTTCTCAGTACAGAAGCCCCGCTCGGAGCAACAGATCACACCTCAGGACTTATAATCGCTCAAAAAATCACAAAAACAAATCAGTATGCCCCACATATTTAGGAGAAAAGTTACACAGTGTAACTTTAAGTAAAAGTACAGATAAAAGAGCAAAAATTTACTCAAGTAAAAGTAAAAGTATCACATTAAAAATTCTACTTGAGTAAAAGAATAAAAGTACTTACATTCAAATATAGTTGTGAGTAAAGAAGTAAAAGTATTTCGCTTAGATTCAAGAACGAATGGATCTGTTAAATGTGAGGGATTTGGTTGAAAACTAAAGTTTAATGGTGCAACAGGAGAAACTGAATCTGACGGTGAGGTACTACTTTACTGCATCTTTTATACTTATGTACTGTGTCTACAATGAGGACACAGCAAATCTAAGGATTTTAAATCAAACTCAAAATACTTTTCACTTCAAACAAAGTCATAAATATAGTGAAATAAAAAGTACAGATACTTGCGCTAAAATGTAGTGATGTAAAAGTAAAAGTACACCTTGTAAAATTTACCTAAGTAAGGTACAGATACTTAGAATAGAAAATTGTACTCAAGTAAAGTAACTAAATACTTTTACTTTATTACATTCCACCACTGATAATTAGTAAGTAAACTGAGTTTGTATGATATAGGTGTGTGACAAGATCTCACAATCTTGTGATCTCGCGTGTTCAAAATGTCACACCATTCTCGTGAAGGTAAAAATCAGTCTTTTGATCTCAGGATCAGGTCCTGTTTGCACTTTTTACAAATGAGAAGCTGTCAGTTGAGTTTGTGGCAAAACATTTGGCAGTAAATCTGTTCTGCCGTTGCATTTAATTCAAATAATAGAAGTAAATATGATTAATTACAAGTACAAGCTAAATAGTTTCGCATTTCATGATTTTCAGGTGAATAAATTATATTTTTCATTTGTGCAAAATACATATTTCAATAGTTAACCCAGTCTTGTGTCTTGTCTCATCTCACAGTCTTTGTCTTGTCACACCTGTAGTGATATATTGATTTTAATTTTTATTTTCATTATTTCTTGTCGGTCAACAATGCCTCATATTTTGTGCCTCAGTTCAACAATACACTTCCTAAAATCAGTGTGTTATGACGACCAATTCTTAGTGTAACAGTTTACTAAAATGTTGTACTTTTGTTTAGCTTAGGAACTTTGTTTAGTATTAAAATGTTTCTTCAAGATCTACAGGGTATCCCCAAGGTCTTAAAAGCATTAAAAACTTATTAAATTTGATTGTGTCAAAATCAAGGCCTTAAAAGTCTTAAAAGTACTGTAAGCAGCATGCGCTCATACTGGTTTAAAAACTGGTACTGCAGTCTGAATCAAAACAATGGTCTCTTTTCTGATTGGACGATCGGCAATGCAGTTTTAGAACCAAAGACAGACAAAACCTAGAGCTACTCTGGTCTAGAATTCGCTGAAGAAAGCTTCACTCAGGCAATTAGTCAAATAAAATCAAATGAAATACATCAGACTGCTCATTTCCCTGTCGTAGGTGCTCTGCTCTACCCACTTTTAAAATTTGTGTCATCAGTATTTTTAGCTTGGAGCTGTGGCCTACTTCCTCAGAGGTGGTAATAGTCTTTCACAAATATACATTTCAAACCCTTTTAGTGTCAGGATTATTTTACAACAATTAACACTACACTTTTATCTTGTCTGCAATGTAACCTCACCATAAACAAGTCTCACATAACAAGTAAATCAAAACACTTGTCTCTCACCATTCCTTTTAATAAAAAATATATATAGGCTTCAAATATCCTAAATATTTAAACAATATTAACCCACTGTTTGGGAACCACTGATTTACCACCAGTACCAGGGTCATGCTAAGTAAACTTAATTGATTATCAGAGGAAGACAGGCTATTCTATTTATTATTATCTTTTGTTAATAATATTGCAGTTGTGTCCTCAGACTTTTTACCTGAACCTTTCGTTTAGACATGCTAGATACCTTTACACTACTTAGGCACGATGCAGCAAGAAAATTAATTTTACCACAAGTAAAAACCAACAGCATCAAACAAACTTTCACACTACAGAGCAATGCATACAACACAAGCCCTAAAAGTATAACTATGGAAGAAAACAAGATTTAGATCATTATTGGAACAGTTTTTTTGTTTATATTTGTTTTACTGTAATTTTGTATTTTAAATATGAACTGTAAACTTATATTTGCAGACTGTTTGTATATTCTGATGAGATGTAAGTTTTTGTATTAAGTTTATGAATTTGTTCTTAGTGGACCCCAGGAAGAATAGCGACAACTAGCCTGAGCTAATGGGGATCCTAATAATAAACATAAACATAGACATTTAATAGATCAGAAACATTATACATAAAGGGCCAATATTATGCTTTTAAATTAATTTAGGACACATCTAGATCAGCATTTTACATTTTGTTGGTCAGAAAACGCAATAATTATTGAAAAAAACCTTATTTGAAGAAACTAATTATGAGAAACGCTCAGATTAGGTCCCTGTCACTTTAAGAGGCCTCCCTCCCTGCTGTCCCGCTGCTGTCATGCCCCTTCAGCACTCCTCACAAAAACACATGCTGAGTGTTTGAGTGTTGTCCGCTGCAGTTCGGGGGTGGTTTTTTTGGTTGCTGCGGGAGAAGTGACAGTGATTCCTGAACAGGACAGGGCCGCAAGGGGGGAGGGGCGTGGTCAGGTGGAAAGGGCAGACACTGGTGAATCGAGCCGTTTTTTGCCTCTCACAAATTCAGTGTAAGAGAATAGAGGATTACTCAAACATGCACAAATGAAACAAAAACACAACTCCTGTTATGTTTTTGATGAGGGGGAGAAATTTAGAATATGCTGGACCACCATAGTCTTCTCAGTTAAGGGAAAACACTGATTAATATTTTTTTTATTTACTTTCTGCTGCTAAAGTAAATGCTAAGTGAACATCTAATCTTTTTATTCTGCTTTTCAGGTGGCATTTCTCTTGTCCTCTATTACCGATTCCTTCACCCCAAGTCCACGGAGATCTCCCAGGGCACCCTGCACCACCACATGGGCAGCACGTGCATCGAGCAAGGCGAGTCCTCCTTCTCGCTCGGGGACAAAAGCCTACCACCCCCCTCTATTCAAAACCACGGTAGCTTTTCCCTCTCTGGCGTCGCTGGTTCTCTGTTAGAGCATCCCGGATCTTGTGGGATTAAACCAAATAGTTCCTGCCCGTGCTATCACCACCACTGGCTGCTGATACGGCTGGCTCTTAAAACAGGAGACTTGGGTAAAATCAACAGAGCGTACGGGGCGGGCGGAGCGGCGGCCATCTTGGACATGGAGGAGTACAACCAGGATTTTAAAAGCAACGAGGGCATCACGATAACAGCGGGCGGGACGTGCGAGGGGATTTCTATGTCCGACTCTCAAGACAAAGGCGTGGCTCCGCTTTCGGACTGCAAAGATGAATTTCAGAGCGTGAGTGAGCCCTCCTCGACGGGACAGGAGGACGACAGTTTGGAAATGGAGAGCCCGATGGAGACGCCGACGTCAGACTTCAAACGCAGCTCGCCGGAGGGCAAGTCCGTCTTCGGAGACAGCCCCGAGCCGTATTTTTGCCCCACAGAGTCTAGTTCGACGCTGTACTTCAGCGCCGACCCGCAGTCCCCCAGCAGCGCCAGTAACCCCCGTTTGGACCGGGACGCCGGCAGTATCGAAGGGGTACGCCTCAACTCTATCCCCAGTGATCCCGCCCTGCACAGGGATGTTCGTAGTTTAATCGGCAGAGTCGGGCCGCGCTGTACGTCCACTCCTAAACTAGACTCAGGGGGGCTGGAGTCGGCAGCTAGCGTTCCTCACCTCTCGGGACCGCGAAGGCAGCTCATAATGTCCCGAAGAGATGAAGACGACACCTTCTAAGATTTCATTATGGTCCATTTAGACGTACCACATAAACTGTATGACTTAATCAGGGAAAGAGTGACAGCAGCTTATCCAAAATTTGAGCACCAGCTTTTCTACCTGGTTTAAGTTGTGGGACACAGACACAGGTACAGATACAGTTACTTTGAAAGGTCTAAGGGCCAGATCTACTAAGGAGTGGAGACAAAATTAGCAACTTTATAGAGAGTGCCCTCCACTAAAATTAGGACTTTGGTATGAACAAAGAGGGCTATAAAAAATTTTTCTTATTGTTTTAACATTTTACTATTTTGCTCAAAATATTAACAGAAAATTCAGCTGTTATTAAAAGCACAGTTGTAAACTCATCACAGATTTATATATATAAAGATAAATATATGTGCCTCAAATATTGGCACCTCTATTGGCACTAGGGCTAGCTACCATTAAACAATACCTTTGTGGTATTGAAAGAAAAGTTACAAAACTACTGGTATCGAAAAAATTATTTTTATTCAATACCAAGTTTCAATACCTAGTGGGACCTTTAATCTTCCTTTGCATGAATGAATCAAATAAATAACAGAATAAATCACACAAACTACTGGTTTTAACTTACAGCTAAGAATTTTGCCCCAAAAATTGGTCTTTGATTCAATTTTCTAACATAAAAGCCACACGTTTTGCTGGTCCCAAGCCTGGATGAATGGAGTGGTCTGCGTCAGGAACAGCAGGGGAACAAAAACCTATGCCAAAAAGAATCCATGCAGTTTGCTTTATTGACCCCCTGATGGAAGGCAGCACCCGAAAAGGACTTCTTTCTTTCACTGATATTAGACCTACTTAAAGATCCCCTATTATGCTACATTACCTTTTTTTGGAGTTTTAATGTTTGCACCTCAAAAACAAACCTGGAGTAGTATTTTGCTGAGGCTTTCGCTTCTTAAGAGCGGAAAACACTCGGGTCATACTGCTCTACCTAGAAGCGCTAAACCAGGAAGTCCGTCACCAGGCCCATTCAGATATTTTCAACGCTTAAATTCCAGTCACTATGAAGCAATCAGCTCATTTACACTATATTTCCAAAAGTATTTGCTCACCCACCCAAATAACTGAATTCGCATAATGGTGTTGGTTTGTTTTCAAGAGCTGGGCATTTTTGAACAATTCCATGCTCCCAACTTTGTGGGAAGAGTTTGGGGATGGCCACTTTCTGTTCCAACATGACGGTGCACAAAGCATGGTCCATAAAGACATGGATGAGTGAGTTTGGTGTGGAAGAACTTGACTGAACCTGCAGAGTCCTGACTTCAACCTGACAGAACACCTCTGGGATGAATTAGAGCGACGACTGCGAGCCAGGACTTCTCTACAACATCAGTGCCTGACGTTGGATGGTAATTTCAGACACAAAGATGTCTGACGTAGATGCAAAGGGTGGGCCGACGTCATATTAAACCCTATGGATAAAGAATGGGATGTCATGTCTTAAGTTCATATGTGTGTAAAGGCAGGTGAGCTAATAGTTTTGGAAATATAGTGTATCTGTGTAAGCGTCATGTTACTAGCTGTGTTAAATCGCCATTTTATGCTCTGTCCATTCCTCACCGTTGCCAGCAGGGGGCATTCGACAACTAATCCAAGCATTCTCTGCAAAGTCAAAGTAACAGCTCCCGAAAAGAAGACGTTTTCCATACATCTGCGTTATTTTAAGTTATAGAACATAAAATACTGATGCAAAGGTGTCCAAAACCTTTTCAAAAAGCCTGAAAAAGGTATAATATGAGGCCTTTAAGGAGTACGTTAGTTAATGTTAATGTGAGCTGTATGCCATTAAGTTCGTACCTTTGTTACGCTATTACAATTTAGAGGGGCACAGCTTAGTAGATCTGGGCCTAAATATTTATTACACTGTGGGGCATACTCTAACAAAAAACTAAAGTAATTATACACTATTTAAAAAGCATTATGTTGCTCAGATGCCGTTAACACTAATGTGATATTAAAGGCCATGCAGTTACAGTGTATAGAGCTCAGACATACATTTTACTTAGTGTAACATATTTTCAGTTCATTTAGTAGCAGATTATTTAAAGGATATACTGTGTAAATCTGGATCTGCCAGATTGTAATCCCATATTAATGAAATGTGAATAATTCATAAAGCACTTAAGAGAATAGAGAAGCTATTTCAAGACTTATTTGGACTTTTTATCATTTCTTTGCAAGGCAGAGCTCTGAAAAAAGCACAAATGTGTACTATACATCTTTTGCTGTGACTTTTGTTATGATCCATATTAAGGAATAATAATGATGTGTATTTTTTTGTATAATGACTGAGTGAATTTCCTTTGAAAAGAGCTGGTATTTGAAGCTGGCAAACTGTATTCGATGTTTTATTATCTTGATTTACATGTTGACCATGTAATTGTTGAAGAAATATGTATCGAAAAAAATGTCTCAGGCACTTGACCGACTTTGAGTTGAGAAATGACAAGATGCAAAATAAAGTTGGAGTAGGCAGTTTTGGAAAGAGACACAAACAAACGATAAGTTTTTTTGTGTAATGTCCCTTAGTGGTTATGTAAAGTACGGCCATGATGCTTGTGTGTTTTGAAGCCTTGAAGCTGTGTGTAATGTCTAATCAATCCTTATTTTAAGATGCAAACAACAAAAGCCCTTGGTAAAGTTTTGCATAGAGTAGTGGTCCTCAACCTTTTTTACTCTGATGTACCACCACAGAAAAGATTTGGCTTTACTGTCCTTAATCGACTAAAGTGCTATTAAATAAGGACAAAACCAGGACTAAACCAGGACATACTAGCCCTCAAACCAGCACTGAACTTGGACTAAAGTTGGACTAAACTTGGACAAAACTAGGACTCAACTTGGACTAAACCAGGTCTAAACAAGGACATACCAGGACTAAACCAGCGCTCAACTATAGGACTACACCAAGACTCAACTTCGACAAAACCAAGTCAAAACCAGGACTAAACTAGGACCTTAACAAATCTAAAGCAGGTTTCATCTTGCATTACACCAGGACTAATCTAGGACTAAACCAGGATCTATCTAGAACTAAACAAGGACTAAACCAGCACTCAACTTAACCAATCAAACCACGTTCTAACCAGGACTAAACCAAGGCTAAACTAGGATCAAAACAAATCTAAAGCAGGATTAATCTAGGATTAAGCCAGGATTTATCTAGGTCTGCACCAGGACTAAACCGTGTTTAAACCAGGACTAATCTAGGACTACACCAGATCTAAACCAGGACTCAACCAGGTCTAAATCTGGACTGAGATGTGCCTAAAGCAGGAGTAAGCAACCAGAGCAGGACTAGAAACAGGAAGAAACTAACTCTAATTTAAACTAAACAGAACTGCGTGCCATCAGTAGGATCCGTACCACAGTTTGAGAACCACTGGCATAGGACATTGTTAGTTTATAAAACACACAGTACACAAACTGCCTACTCTAGCTTTAAGTACTCAGTGACTTTTATGTGATCATTTGCTTTTGTATGGGGTTATATAGCACTTGTTGCTGTTCTGAAAAGGGCTGGACTTTATCAGCAGATGAAGCAGTGAAACTGTATTGGGATTTTTTTGCCTCTTTGAATTTTTGATCTGTGAAGTGTAAAGGCCACTGGTGGCTTCAAACAAGCAATAAATAAGCTACATATTGTTTTGATGTGATTAAAACAGTGAGAGTCTGCTGTATGTTATTATGAGATGTGGTGGAGAAATATATTAAGTTGTTTTAATGCAGTGGGTAGGTTTAAAGACAGTTTAAAAAACAGAGTTGGAAGAAGTACTCAAAATCTGCACTCAGTACTCTCAAAATATTATTACTCAAGTACTCCTCAAGTACTGTTTCTTGAGTAAAAGTAAAAAAAAAAAGTTTGTAAAGTTTGCTAAAATAAAATACAGTAAAAAGTTATAAATAACTACAACCACTACTACTCCTGCAGCCATAGCTACTGCTACAATTACAACTACTATTACTGCTGCTTCTACTATTACTAACAACTACTGTCACTGCAACTACTACTACTACTACTGTTACTACTTTTAGTGCTACCATGATTATTACCAACTTTTCCACTGAATTGAAATAATAGGCTACTTTTACAAATATAGAGAATCCCCTGTTCTGCTAAATTAACTTTTGAGCTTTTAACCACATTATAATGTTTGCACCACAAAAACATACCTGGAGTAGTATTTTTTTAAAGTTGCGCTTGTTTGAGTAATCCTGTAACAGCTCCCCAAAGGAAGACATTTTCCATACGTATACATTATTTTAAATTATAAAACCTGAAATACTAATACAAAGGTTGTTTCAAAAAGTCCGGAAAAGATTGCATTAAACTGAGAAGAACGAAAGAAGCAAAGAAATTCACTTAAGACAGCTCTTAATACAGAATAAATGACAGAAAGCAATAAGGAAAACAAAAGGTGCAACGTAAATCATTTACAAGAAAAAGGCATTATAAATATATATATAAAAAAGGATGTGCTCCCTTAAAAATACTTGAGTAGGCCTAAATGTATATTTTAACTCCTCAAAAATGTACTCAAGTAAAAATATATTTTTAGAACATACATATTCTTCTAAAAATGTCCTTCCCACTCAGCCATGAATGTATTTTTATCAGATTTTTATGCAAATGCCTCTTGAAAGAATTTATGACGCTGGCCCTTTAAGGCGATGCGCATGCGCAGAGCCGTCCTAAAGTTAACTCCTGAACTTCGTAGTTAGGAAAAACTTCACATTTTTTAAAATAGCAGGGAAAGACTTGTGCAGCGAACATGGCTTTCCGCCGAAGGAACAAGAGCTACCCTTTCTTCAGCCAGGAGTTCCTCATTCAGAACCACGCCGACATCGTCTTCACTTTGGTCATTTTCATTCTGATTGGACTGATGTTTGAGGTGAGACCACTGCCTTTCTTTTTCTTCCCTCGGCTCAGCTGTTTTATTAAGACTTGGACGAGCTGCTGGCTGCATTCTTCTGGATGTGACTTATTGCGAAAAATAGTGGACTTACTGGAACAAAACGAGCGAGTTTATTGCGAAAGCCGCCTTATTTTGTTTGCAACATCTGCACAGTCCAGTTGTAATCGTAGCAGCGAGATGCTTTCGACTTTTGTTTGTATAAAGTACTTACGGTAAAGCGACAACCAACTAAAAGCGACTTGCGTTAGCATTATGTCCATTTTGAAACGTGCACATGTATTGTCTTCCTCCTTTTTTAATTCAAAAGCAGTCATCTTTGTCTTTTCATTGTAACTTCTTGTAACTCGCTAAATCGAAATACAAATCGAATCATAACTCGCTGTATTTTATTTCATATTATACACTTTTAAACCTTAACGACTTCACATTTTTCCCCAGTAAAGAAAATCCGCTGCAAGAATTATTAGTGCTCAAATATTTGTTAGCTAGCTATACCACACGTAGGGAACAAAAAGTAAAACGTTCAAAATAAAAGCGCCGCTATGGGATTTTTACCGTTGCCGCTTTTATTGTGAAGAGCTTAAACGGAAGTGCTGTTGCTTGTTTCCGAGCGCTTTACAGACGTCGTTTACTGCCACGTCTCAATCTCTGAACCGCTGCTTGTTGCCCCTGGGCTCTTCTTTGCTCCCAAAAAAAAAAACAGAAAAAAAACATTGTCCAGACCCGGAGGCAATGTATTTTTAACCCAACTTTCCAAATTGCGAATTACATTGCATTTAATAACTTTAATTCCTATGTTGTTGTTTTTTTTTGGACAAAAGCTTGCTAAAGTGTAGCAGTTTCAATCCGGAACCATGCTTCTAATCTCACAGCTGGCCCGGTAGAAAATGACCAGGGGATTTCCTTCATTTTTCTGGGAAGTAATAAAGAAATTTTGCGCATTTTTTTTATTTTTATTTTTTAGTAAAGTATTGTAATTTGCCCCCCACTGACTTTCACTGCTCTGATTTGGTGAACAAGGGATGTATGGTGCTGGTTAGACTGCATTGGATTGACAGAAGTCCACATAGGTCCCATTGTATTAGGAAACCAAGTTATATTTTCTTTAGTACACCTTTTGCCACTTAATACATAGTCAGATATCCAAGGTAGATATGTGTCACAGATTGAAAGCCTGCTGTGAGACTTGAGACTTTGTGGGTACGGTAAAATTTGCAAAAGAACTGGAAATTGTTACTGAAAGCGGTTCAAAAGAGGGGCATTGATTCATTGTGAAAGAGTGTTAAAATGTCACCAAACCTCAGCACCCCTCTGCGAAATAATTTTTTTTTAAACTTGCAAAAATATAATGATTCAATGGAAGTTTATTGTGATTTTACCATCAAGAAGAAACGCAAAAATGAATGAGAATGTGTACTATTTTTCTTAAGGGAGCTTTATTATGCTTTTAATCATATTTTTAAATCAATCTTGGTCGCCTGAATTGCATGTTTTACCTTTTAAAAACATTATGTGACCAAAAGAAAATGTTTTTAATAATGACTTTACTGGTGCCATAAAGAAACAAGTAAAGAGGCCAGCTGTCTTTTGAACATAATTAAAGAAAAAGAGCACTTCACTTCCTTTCCAACTTTTTGTATGATTATATTTTATTACAAAAATGAAACGTAGCTGTGAGGAATCAGTGGAAGCAAAGCTGTTCACCATTCTTTTGGATAAATGAATGAGAGCAGGCTGGATGTAGAGGGGCTTGCTGATTGGTCAGTGCTTCCTGGAGTGGGCGGGGCTTTGTGGAGGCCTCAGAGAGTACGTGATTTCTTAGACAGGCGGGAATGAAACAAAACACAACACTAGGTATTTTATTGATGAGGGAACAACATTATAACATGGTAGATTTTTCATTATATATCCCTTTTAAAGATAAAGATAAAACTCCAGACATGTTAAACTCTACCAGTGATGAATAATTTCATTTAAGAATGATTTAATTCTAAATAGACTTGGGTTTATAAGGCTATATTTTTGCATCTACATCCCATACATAACAGAAAATCTACGCCAAATGTATCTGTTGGTGTAGATGCTTCCAGTTTTCCTGTGTAGTGATTCACATATTTATTTGACTTTTATGCCCGGATACTTTTGCCATTTATCTTGGCTTGGGACCAGCACAAAGGGTACACTCACTGGTCTGTGACCCCCTGTGGCTGGTTAAATGATGTAGTTATTAACCGTTTAATCTTGCTTTTCAGGCTACAGCCAAGACAGCCATATTGTTCATTCAGCCACAGTACAACGTCACCACACTATCCCAAGGTACATTTTGTTTTTATTTCTCTTTTATAATATTTTACTGTACCTAACGTTTAAGTTATCACTTGCTGCCTATGCTCCATGTATTTCCCACACCTCTTCATTGTAAACACTTGTATTTTTGCCCTCCTGTGTGTGTTTAGAGGGAGAGGTGACGCTGTACCATTACGGATGGAAGGACGGCGCCACCATCCTCTTCTATTTTTTTATCGTCATTATACTTCATGCAGTAGTACAGGAGTATCTTTTGGATGTGAGTATCTTCTTCCTGTCCTTTTATCTGATCAACATAGGGCTCCATAAATGGTTTGCAAACCCAACCTATACAGTTTTTCTCAAGAGTAAATTAAATGGCTTAACAAGTACCGTATTTTCCGGACTACAAGTCGCTTCGGAGTATAAGTCACACCAGCCAAAAAATGCATAATGAATAAGAAAAAAACCTCTGTAAGTCGCATTTTTGGGGGGAAATTTATTTTACAAAATCCGACACCAAGAACAGACATTTCATCTTGAAAGGCAAGTTATAGCAATAATAGAATAGAGAACAACAGGCTGAATAGGTGTGCGGTTTGCTAACGTAACACATTGATGGTTATTCAGCTACATGAAGCATAAAGAACGAACTGAATAGGTGTCTCGTATGTTAACATAATATATTAACAGTTATTCACATAACTATAGCATAAAGAACATAATATAACAAGTTCACCAAACTCACCATCTCACTCCTAATCACTAAATCCTTTAAATTCTTCATCCTCGGTGTCGCTTCTGAACAACTCCGCCAACTCCGGAGGTAGACGAAGCGCCGCTTCCTCCTCTGCGTGGCTGTCGTCAGACTCAGCATCAGTTCCATTTCCAATTATTCCGCTCTTTCTCAGTTGTCTTTATAGCCTAAGTTGTTAGTGGTAATGTTTACATTTTAAATTGTCAGTGGTACAGGTGCAGCAGATGCTGGTACACAAGCCTAGAGCGCCCTCTAACCAACACCTGAAATATTTTAATATATAAGTCGCACCTGAGTATACGTCACACCCCTAGCCAGACTATGAAAAAAGTGTGACTTATAGTCCAGAAAATACAGTAATCCCATTGTATTACTGTTGTTTTTAGGGGGTGGCTGAGTGGTTAGCTCTCCTGCCTCTCTGCAATGAGGCCATGGGTTCTCTCAAAGTTTAAGCGAATGGTTGTCTGTCTGTGTATGTCCTTAAAGGTCCCATATTGTGCTTTTTTCAGGCTTTTTGAAATAATTTGGGGCACCTTTGCATTGGTATTTCATGTTTTATAACTTAAAGTAATTTATAGGTATGAAAAATGTATTCTTTTGTGGAGCTGACTTTGCAGAGAATGCTTGGATTAGGTTTGTGACACCCCCTGTTGGCAACAGTTTGGAATGGGCAGAATATAATATGGCTTTTTAGCATGGCTATTAGCAACATGAAGCTAACTAAAGTAGATAAATGAGCTGACTGCTTCATAGTGATGAGTTTAAGCTCTGAAACTATCAGAATGAGTCCGGTGACGGTGTATGGGCTTTAGAAACGCGCAGGAGCACTTCTTAGTTTCATGTGTCTACGTAGAGCTGTGAGAGTGAGCGTTTTCAGATCCTGAGAAGGGCACTGCCTCAGCATATAGGATTACTCAAACATGTGAATGAAACAAAATACAACTCCAGGTATGTTTTTGAGGTGGAAACAACATTATAACATGGTTAAAAGCTAAAAAAAACAGCCAGCCACAACCCTCAACAAGAATAATCTGAAGAAGATAGTTGAATGTTTATTATTAAATTATATTCCACATTGGCATATTAGCTTTTTATTTTGCAGATCATTCTCACTACATACAGTAAGTTCACAACATAGCAACACTTTGTAAAGTCTAAAATAACATCTGTTGGGCGATGTTAAACACCCACTTCTCTTTTTTTTAAAGTGACTCATATGAGCAACCTAGAAGCTCTTTTACATAACATTTGCTATACATGGCAGTATATTCAAAATCTCTTTTACTCATACATGTCTGTGAGTATTATGATCAGAGCTAAAGTCTACAAATGGCTTTTGTGGTCGGCCAATGAGGAAGCACTTTTTGTAAATGTAAAGCAAGAAGCACATTTACAGTAATTACCTTTCCTTGTTCCTGCAAAAACCTTTTAACGTTTTTTCAGTGACAGTGAACTTTAGTAAAAGCAGCGTAGGTGGACAGACGCATGCCTAAGATAACTGCAATAGTAATCTGCAGGGGATTTCTCAATGCACGTAAAACAGTTGTTCTCCTGGTCTATGTGTGATACTGTGGACTGTCAATCACTGTATTTGTTTTCTTATTGTGTTTTATGTAGAGCAGTGGTTCTCAAACTGTGGTACGGGTAACACTGGTGGTACGCAGACTTCTTCTGTTGCTGCTCAGGAGTGCATTGCAGTTCAAGTCTGGGTTTAGGTTTAGAGTTTGATACAGTAGTTAAGCGTAGAGCACTGCTAGTCCTGGTTTAATGTTGGGTTAATCCTGGTTTAATGTTGGGTTAATCCTGGTTTAATGTTGGGTTAGTCCTGGTTTAATGTTGGGTTAGTCCTATTGTAGTCCTGGTTTAGTTCTGGTTTAATGTTGGTGTAGTCCTGGTGTAGTCCTGGTGTAGTCCTGGTGTAGTCCTGGTGTAGTTCTGGTTTAGTCCTGGTTTAGTCCTGGTTTAATGTTGGGTTAGTCCTGGTTTAATGTTGGGTTAGTCCTGGTTTAATGTTGGGTTAGTCCTGGTTTAATGTTGGGTTAATCCTGGTTTAATGTTGGGTTAGTCCTGGTTTAATGTTGGGTTAGTCCTGGTTTAATGTTGGGTTAGTCCTATTGTAGTCCTGGTTTAGTTCTGGTTTAATGTTGGTGTAGTCCTGGTGTAGTCCTGGTGTAGTCCTGGTGTAGTCCTGGTGTAGTCCTGGTGTAGTTCTGGTTTAGTCCTGGTTTAATGTTGGGTTAGTCCTGGTTTAATGTTGGGTTAGTCCTGGTTTAATGTTGGGTTAGTCCTGGTGTAGTCCGGGTTTAGTTCTGGTTTAATATTGGGTTAGTCCTGGTGTAGTTCTGGTTTAGTTCTGGTTTAATGTTGGGTTAGTCCTGGTTTAATGTTGGGTTAGTCCTGGTGTAGTTCTGGTTTAATGTTGGGTTAGTCCTGGTGTAGTTCTGGTTTAGTTCTGGTTTAATGTTGGGTTAGTCCTGGTTTAATGTTGGGTTAGTCCTGGTGTAGTTCTGGTTTAGTTCTGGTTTAGTTCTGGTTTAATGTTGGGTTAGTCCTGGTTTAATGTTGGGTTAGTCCTGGTGTAGACCTGGTGTAGTCCTGGTTTAATGTTGGGTTAATCCTGGTGTGGTCCGGGTTTAGTTCTGGTTTAATGTTGGTTAGTCCTGGTGTAGCCTTGGGGTAGTCCTGGTGTAGTCCTGGTTCAGTTTTGGTTTAATGTTGGGTTAGTCCTGGTGTAGACCTGGTGTAGTCCTGGTTTAGTTTTGGTTTAATGTTGGGTTAGTCCTGGTGTAGTCCGGGTGTAGTTCTGGTTTAATGTTGGGTTAGTCCTGGTGTAGTCCCGGTTTAGTCCTGGTTTAATGTTGGTTAGTCCTGGTGTAGCCTTGGGGTAGTCCTGGTGTAGTCCTGGTTCAGTTTTGGTTTAATGTTGGTTAGTCCTGGTGTAGTCTTGGTTTGGTTCTGGTTTAGTCCTGGTTACACCCTAGTTAAGAACCGGTTTAATCCTGGTTTAGAACTGGTTTAGTCCTTGTTTATACCTGGACACAACCTTGTTTTAGAACTGGTTAAGTCCTAGTTTTAACATCATTTCGATCTGCTCTAGTTAATACCTAATTTACTCTTTATATATTTCTCTGATCTTCTCTTTTTCGCCTTTTATCAATTTTCATAAACTTATCTTTGTAAATAAAAGCTTGAGGTGGATTGGACAGAGGCAGGACAGTGAATATTTGGGTAGAAGGATGCTAAAGTTAGAGCTGGAGATCTAGATGAAGACCAAAGAGGACATTTATGGATGTGGTGAAAGAAAAGTTAGTTGGTTTGTGAGAGAAGAGGATGTAGAGGCGGTGGTTAAGGTAAGAGCAGAAATAAAAAGGAGAAGTTTGTGTTATGTGATTAGGTTTATTAATCAAAAAGAGGAACTGAGTACTTTCACTGTTAACAGTCGTTTACTATGGTTCCCTCATTCTAAAACTTTTCAGACTTTTTAGTACCACCTTAGAAAATATTTGGCTTTTCATTTTCAACAAAATAAACATAGACTACCCAAGGACCAAAACTATACTTAACCTGAGACTAAACCAGAACTAAACCTAGACTACACCAGGACTAAACCAAGTCTGTATTTGAACTAAACCTGGTCTAAATTAGGACTAAACTAGACTAAGCCAGGACCAAATCTATACTAAACCTTAGACTAAATCAGGACTAAACCAAGTCGAAATTTGAACTAAACCAGGTCTGAATCAGGACTAAACCAGGTCTAAATCAGGACTAAACCAGGTCTAAATCAGGACTAAACCAGGTCTAAATCAGGACTAAACCAGGTCTAAATCAGGACTAAACCTTGTCTAAATTAGGACTAAACCAGACTATACTTAACCTGAGACTAAACCAGAACTAAACCAGGTCTAAATCAGGACTAAACCAGGTCTAAATCAGGACTAAACCAGGTCTAAATCAGGACTAAACCAGGTCTAAATCAGGAGTAAACCAGGTCTAAATCAGGAGTAAACCAGGTCTAAATCAGGACTAAACCAGGTCTAAATCAGGACTAAACCAGGTCTAAATCAGGACTAAACCAGGTCTAAATCAGGACTAAACCAGGTCTAAATCAGGACTAAACCAGGTCTAAATCAGGACTAAACCAGGTCTAAATCAGGACTAAACCAGGTCTAAATCAGGACCAAAACTATACTTAACCTGAGACTAAACCAGAACTAAACCTAGACTATACCAGGACTAAACCAAGTCTGTATTTGAACCAAACCAGGTCTAAATCATGACTAAACTGGACAAAACCTAAGACTTAACCAGAACTAAGCCTAGCCCACATCAGAATAAAACCAGGGCTTAATCAGGACCAAACCAGGTCGAATATAGGGCTAAACCGAGACAAAACCAGGACCAAACAGGACAGACCCAGACTTCACCAGGACTAAACAGGACTTAACAGCACATAGCCAGAACTATACAACTTAACCAGGTCTAAACCAGGACTACACTGTACCTAAACTTGGACTCAGCAGTTGCCCACTAGATAGGACTAAAAAAGGAACAAAACTACCTTTTAAATGAAACTAAATCTGAACTACAAAAGACTCCTTATACCACCAGAAGAAGCCCGCGCACCACGGTTTGAGAACCACTGATGTAGCTTAACGCATAAAACGTCAGCATATTTTTTCTTGTGAGTAAACCAGGACAAAGATTTGAGTAGTGCAATGAAAACGGGAAGCGAGAGGCATTTGATACAAGTGTGAGCCCTGGTCATTGTTCAGAAATAGGCCAGTGAAGAAGAGAAACGAGTTTTTATTTTAGCACGTTCACCCGAGTGTCCTGAAAGGCACACCTCTGCACCGAAGGGTTTTCCAGTCACAGAAATAGCAGCTACTGTCTTCTCCTTCTGTCCTTTCCATTGCCTTGACACTTGTCTCAGTATTACAACGTCAACAACAACATGGCATTCACATCATTTTTTGTTTGTCTTTTTTCTGCAGAAAGTGAACCGGCGTCTTCACCTTTCCAAGAGTAAAAATACAAAATTTAACGAGTCGGGCCAACTGTGTGTGTTTCATTTGGTTTCCAGCGTGTGGAGCTTCTATATCCTCATAACGGTGGGCGACGTGTAACTCAAGTATTAATGGATCCCTCATAAAAATTCAATATTATTTCTATGTTTAACTTACTGTGTACACATTTGACAGACATATAGGACGCCAGCCGTTTAGGGCAAGGGTTTACAATAAAAAAATAGGTTTAATCCAATGAAAATTCTACAAAATATTACTGTGAGGCTTGAAAATAGAAATTTGTTGTTTGAAGTTGACCTCAGTATAGGCCATTTTCTGTCACACATTTATAAAGTTGTATATTTAGATCCTAAAGTTCTAATGTTTCCTAACATTGCATAAAATAGTTTGGACAAAATTAACTTAAAAAAAAAAAAAATTCACAAACTGTCTTATTTGTTTTCTTGCAGGAAGGATACCTCTTACATCCGAGCAGTCTTTGGGAAAACTATCCCCATGTAAATTTAAGGTAGGTCTATGATAACACTACATTACATTTGCATTACATTTGCAAGGGGTTGATCTAATTTGGGAACACCTGTGTACAGTAAAGTAATGTTACATATGTATTTGGGTACTTGACGTTTGGAGGTATAACACCTTTTTTTGTCCTTCAGTGTGACACAACTTTGAAGTTGAATACAAAGAATATTAAATAATTTCAAATATAAATCAGATGTATAATAGGTGTAAAGAAAGCTTTACTCAAGTAAATATTAATTTGAAGCATAACTATTATTTCTAGATGTTTTTACATTGTCTTGCAGCGTGACTTTTTCTGTCACCCCAGGACATTTACCACAATTTGGCCATTTGAACACTTTATAAAATATATGGCTGTTGAGCTAACTTGACAAATATTTCCCTGTCTCATCATAAATAATGATTTTTAACATTTTAAATTTTATTTTTGGAACAATACAGCTGACATGTTTACAGTTTATGATGATTTTGTCAACATATTAATAATAAAATGGCAGTTTCTTTTGTCCTTTAGCTCACTCCAGAGGTCTTTCTGGTTTATAACAGATGGCTCCTGTAGATTTTCATGGAGCTGCCTGTTTAAAAAAAAAAAAATTCTCATCTCAGAGCACCATTTTGATACAAGATTAAACTAATTTAATTTTTTATTGTAGGATGCACACGCGTTAAGTGTGTTGTTTTACTAATATTTGACATTTTTTCGAAATGAACTTTATGAAATGTCCCAGACACTAGTGACCTATTTTGGAAATGTTTGTATTTTGAAAATGTTACAGTCACATCACAGGACATTTCACAGTTTAATGTTAAAATGCATAAAAATAAATCGCAACTTCTTTCTAAAAACTATCAAAGTTAGATAGTAGGCCCTATGCTGCACTGCTGATAGAATTCTGGAGGAGGAAAAAGTGGGCATCACGTCAACCACCCAGTTATCAGTGAAAAATAAAATATTTGATTAATGAATATTCTCCTAAACAGCTGAGGCATGTCAAGGTAACTTCTGTGGTTCACCTATGGAGCCTGCATAATACACTATGAACTAAATGCAGGTATTTAAATAACTTTCAGTACTTCTTTGATGAGAAAAACCCACAAATCCTTTTCCGGAAAAGTTGTGACAAATGTAGATAAAACCTCATAAAACTTCAGTATATTTCATTCACAGCCCCATGTTTGCTGTAATTGTTAATTTCCACACTGTTGGTGCAGAAGAATCTACCATGGGGCATCCAGTGTAAAAAACAAAAAACAAAAAACTGCCAAATTAAAATTAGAATTCACAGTTGACCATAAACAATATATTTCTTAGGTGCTGAAACTCTCAAATTTTACCATTGCATGAAAAATAATGGCTCCTTTTTCATTTCACGTCAGCAACACATTTAAAAAAAACATTGGGATGAGGCAACAAAAAGCCAAAATAAAACTGAAGTGAGGTTTTTGGAGCAAGGTGTATTTTATGAGCATACTATTTAGCATTATCTGTTCTGTTCTGTAATCCTGTGCTGTAGGTTCCAGGTGAAGTTCTTCTACCTGACGCAGCTCGCCTACTGGATCCATGCCCTGCCCGAGCTCTACTTTCAGAAAGTACGCAAGGTCAGTAAAAGGGGAGCATGGGAACCGGAGGAGCCCTGGACTGGGACTAGATAAGACCAGTCCTTGTGTGTGTGCGCCTGTGTGTGTTTGTGAGAGGAGGGATTGTGGATATTTTACATGTAGGAGAGTATCGGCTTCAGATGGAGAGTGACACTGAGCTAAAGGTTGCCAGGTCTGAAAACCAGATCTCCCTTTTTTCAAAGAAAGGCTGTTTGTTTGGCAGGAGGAGATCCCCCGTCAGCTCCAGTACATCAGCTTGTATCTGCTACACATCTCGGCAGCCTATTTGTTGAAGTAAGCAACCCGCACGAGGGCAATTTGCAATTCAAAACAAGGTCATGAATGGCTGAAGTATTAATGCTATGTCGCTATTTTAAAATACAATAAAACCTTTTTCTTTGGTTCCAGTTTAAGTCGTGTAGGCCTGGTTCTCCTGTTTCTTCAGTATGTGTCAGAACTGGGCTTCCACATCGCAAGACTTTTCTACTTTACAGACGAGAGCCACCAAAAAATGTAAGTAAATCATTGCGACCTACTTTTATCTGACAGTAAGCACAAAGTTCCCAGTATAACAGGATGTTTCTTATCTAATAAGTTGACCTTGAAATTCAGTAGTGTCTCTGAAAGTGGTGTGTTTATTCTCAGTGCAACATTTTTGGCAGTTTTAAATTTATCTCTGAGGCTGCCACTAATTTGTGAAATGGAGTTTAAACTGAAGCAGAAAGGACTTGTAACATCAAACCCATGAACTCTGCCTATAAATAAAGATGAAATGATGTTTAGTATATGTTTTGCCTAAGATTTTATTTTTAAATGCTACATCACATAAAAGCGCTGACCAAAACTTGTCAAATCCACATCAATCCCTTGTAAGTAGTGACGTAATGATATCCAGATCGCACGGTATTATTACGATATTAATTTCATGGTACAATATTTATTGTGATATTTGGACTGAGGAGGCTCGTGGTATTATAGAAAAGCTCGCAATTACAAAACAGATGTGAGGAAAAACAATCATTTTTCAGATGCATCGATTGTTTATTTAAAAAAAAGATTCTGAGTCGGTTCAGAAAAGCTAAAGAACTTTGTAAAGACTACAAATTATTAAAGTAGGCTTTGTCCAATACAAATCTTATGCTACTGGGTTGCAAAGAGTCAGCTCTGGCAAATGTTAACAGAATTTGCTACTGCAACATATCACTTATTAATTATTGTAATATTTCAAATAAGTGTTTAATAAGAATAATGTAGTCATGCTGGCTGCACTGAAACAGAGCAAAGTATCAGTGGTTTTTGTAGTTCCCTCTGCTTTTTGTACCCACTTTCACTGCAACAAAACAATGCTATTTAACACTGGGAGTTTACCATTCAATATTGTAAAAGTCTGAGACCATATTGTAAGACTTTTGATTGCGATATCACGATATTGTTACATCCATATTTATGTTTAGAGGATTGCAAAATGTGTTGGTGTTGGTACATGCAAGTGCTAAAATGTTACAAATGTACCATATTTTCACTTCTCTGTAAAATATCTCAAGGTATATTAAAGCATCTCATTATTACTTTTTCTTTGGGTGGAAAACTTAACCTAGACTAATAAATATCCATTTTCAACTCTCTCTATAAGCCTTGACCTCTGGTGTGGTTTTATTAGCTGCTGTCTTTTATGGTTGTACTGTGTTGATGAACCCTGGTCTAAATCAGGACTAGGCCAAGACTAAACCAGGATCAAAACTGGTCTAAACCTGAGACTAAACCAGAACTAAACCTAGACTACACCTGAATAAAACCAGGGCTTGATCAGAACTAAATCAGGTCTAAATTGGGGCTAAACTGAGACAAAACCAGGACTAATCTGGACAGAACCCAGACTACACCAGGACTAAACCAGGACTTAAAGGCACAGGGCTACTAACTAAACCACCACAGTACACGTCAAGTACCCCCACACTCATTTGTGTTGATAATTCTTCAAAACTGTACTTAAAAAACATCTGTTTATTAGTACAAAGACGTTTTATACTTAATAGTAAATGCTAATTCTCCTGCATTTTTCAGTGAATAATCAGATAATCTGCCTTCCTTTAAAATAAAATATAAAATAACAATCTAAACTTTGATTACATTTATTTCACTATATATTTTAATGTTTAATATTATCTTAAAAAATAAACATAATCTGAAACTCATAACAAATTTACTACACAGAAAAATTTTAATAATTTTGAATCAAGCTATTAAACAAACAAAAAAAAAAAAACATGTTACAAAATATAATATTCTTTTAACAGGTTCACCTCCTTTTTATCACTAAAAAGATCGCAAATGTCTTTCATCTCGGAAATTATGAGTAATTCCGCGTACCCCTAGAGGTCCCTGTACCCCTGGTTGGGAAACACTGGTCTACACTTCAAATGTAATCCCAAACCAGAGTAGGACTAAGACAGGAACAAAACTGCCTTTATTTTTTTATTTTATCTTATTTTTTTAACAAAACCTGTGTTGAAGTTTGCCTTTGTCTCATTTTCCTTGCCTCTTTTTGCCATTTGCCTTAATTTATCTTACGTTAACATTTTACTATGCTGTTTATAATCCTGAAACTATCTTTTATTGGCCTGTCTCCTGTGACTTAGGTTTGACCTGTGGGCGGTGAGCTTCGTGTTCACGCGGATGGCCACTCTCACCCTCATGTTCCTGGCAGTGGGCTTCGGTCTGGCCCGGTCCGAAAACCAGGGCCTGGACTGGGACACGGGCAACTTCAACACTGTCCTGATAAGGTCTGTTTACCTGCTGTGCGTCCAGAATCACTTTGATGATTCACTTTGTGGCTCTGCTGTTACATTTTACAGCCCAGAGTAAAAACACACGCTGCACTCATAAAAGTGATGTAATGTTGCAGGTATTTTCAGTTTAGTGTTTTTTTTTTTTTGTTGAGTGTATAAAACGACTTGACTTGCTTTTTGTGTGATGCCATTTTACTACAACATGAAAAATAGCAGTGAATAATCAATGGAAACAGAGCTGTACACACTTTTTTTGATAAATAAATGAGAGCAGACTGTATGCAGAGTGTTTGTTGATTGGTCAGTGCTTCCTGGAGTAGGTGGGGGTTCATGCAACCGAGCGTTCTGAGGCAGCAGAAAGGCCGGGCAAGAGATTACAGGATTACTTAAACAGGCGTGAATGAAGCAAAACACACAACTCCAGGTATGTTTTTGATGAAGAAACATGGGAGAAAGCTCAGAAAAGTCAATTTAGCAGAGTTCAGACCCTTTAAGCTCCGCACATGCTGAACATTGAAACACTGCGTCTTTAAAAAAAATGCCATAATGATTCTTTTGGAAATATAATTAGTTTTTTGCCCCAAAAAAAAACAGCAATTACTGAACTAGTGAGGGATTAATACTCGTCCTTGTCTGTCGTAGGATGACGGTGCTGCTGCTGGTGTGTCTGACCCAGTCCTGGCTCCTGTGGAAGTTCATCCGTTTCCAGCTCAGACGATGGAGAGAGTTCAGACACGAACAGGCCATACGCAAGAAGGCCGCTGCAAAACAACCGCTCCGGCCGCTCAAACGAGACTCGCGTGAGTACAAACACACAATTACTGTTTGTCATACTCCTCAGAGAGTAACACCTATAATGACTCAGTTTGAATCATTTAAGTTTTGATGATTTATTTGCTTCAAGACAATTATCCCAATACTGTATACAATAGTCCTCCCTCAAACTGTGGAATAGGGGTTATGTGCTAACTACTTCCGCATTTGGCTAAACGGAATGATCCACTTTGGTCACAGCTTGTAAGCGCGCAAAACACACATTTATGTCTTACACATCGCAAAATAAAATCACCAAACTAATGTTGCTATGGACTAACGCAGTTTTATCCTTAAAATAAAGTCTGTTAATTTTACCTGTTAGTGTTAAAACACAAATGCTAAAACCCTTGTTTGAAGAATAAAACTGCGTTAGTCCATAGCAACATTAGTTTGGTGATTTTATTTTGCATAAATATGTTTTTTGAAGCTGCCCTTGTCCGGCTGCTCGCTTACAAGCTGTGACCAGAAGTGGATTATTCCGTTTAGCCAAATGCGGAAGTAGTTAGTGCATAACCCCTATTAGGCAAAAAAAAAAAATTGCCTAACAAACTACAACTAGCCTGACCAGCAAGGCAAACTCACTTTCTTTTCAAAACTAAGAGGGTCTGGATCCCCAGCTATAGAGAGCCGTTTCCCATTGAATAGCTTGAAACCTGTTGATTACAGCAGTTTATTTTTAGTGTATCTAACAACAGTGGAAGATATCTCTTTTCAAAAATATGGTGCTGGTTCATAAAAAGCGACTTTTATGACTTTTCTTGCTTCTGTTTGATGGCGTGAAATCCACATTGTTCAGTTCTCTGTGATTTTTTTTATTTATTTTTTCTCCCGTTGCCATTTTAACAACAGTAAAGTCCAAACTGACCTTTTCTGCCTTTATCACAACTGGCTTTTGCTGCAGTTCCTGTTCAGAAATGGCACTGCTCATAATGCTTCGTATTATTGGCAAAACTGGCAACAGATAGGAGTCAGCGCTCTGCTTAAGCCCCGCCCTTCGTTTCTCTGATTGGTTTACTGTACGCCTGTTAGTCCCACCCATGGAGATCAAACTCATGCAAAGGGATTCCAGACTAACTTCTTTGTATAGAATAGGAAAAGTCTAAACTACAACTCCCACGATGCATTTGCCTGATTCACACCCAACCCAACAACGTCTTTATTAAATCTCCTAACCTCTTCCTATCATTCTTCCTCCAGTCGGACACCATGAAAACGGCGTACTCAAAGCCGAGAACGGCGCCTCTCCCCGGACCAAAAAACTCAAATCCCCTTAAAGACCACAGACTGACCGGGCCTGAACCGGGGCCTTGGCTTGAGCGGAGGGGGCAAAGGGGTGGGGTGGAGCTTTTTGGACCAAGAGTCTACAACGAGCTTTCAGGGCCGCGATGTCCCGAGAAACCACCGGGACTCCGCCACCGCAGACTTCGGCTTGACGCTGGACAAAAGACACAAGCAAATCCTTCGAGCCCGACAAACATTTACACATCATATCAGTATTTCAGTATTTTTCGAAGATCCACGCAGCCCGCTTTTCCCGCCTGAGGAGCACCAGTCTATGCAGAACAAATATGAACAGTTAATATTCTCATAACTTGATGATGGTACATGGTTTACGCCCGTGTACAATGCATATCCTTAAGTACTGTAATGGCTTTGTCCATTTCCTTGGTCCAATGAAGCAGTAAAATGTCAGTGGCGACGTGGTAAGATACAAACTCATGACTGGCTTATATACTTTTAATAAAAGAGATTTGGCCAGTCGTTGGAGCTTGCTTCTTACCAGGAATTATGTCTGTCCATTCGCAGTTCATAATTATCACAGATTATACACCCATCATGTTGTATGTACGTTGGATATTACCGCATGCCATTCCATATTTTCCTACATTTTGTTTTGTTAATTTCTTTATTAAAAGGCAATTTTCAGAAATGTGTAATTCTCTTTGACTGTTTTGAAAAAGGAAAAGGCTAAATCTCTTTAATTAGTTGCTGGTTTAGGATTAGCTTACAAGCGTCTTTTAACATTTTCTTGGCAAAAAAAAAAAAAAGGTTTGTAATAAGTACTCTACTGGTGTCGTTAAAAAAAAAACAGGTTTGTGACCACCAGACGCCTTACACTTTTTGTATGATGTCATTTTACTACAAAATGAAAAATAGCTGTGAGGAAGCAGTGGAAACACAGCTGTACACTGTTTTTTTGGATAAATGAATGAGGGCAGACTGCATGCAGAGGGCTTGTTGATTGGTCAGTGCTTCCTGTAGTTAGCGGGGGTTTGTTTTGAGGCCTCAGAACGGCCGTGACGGAGAATACGGGACTTCTCAAACAGGCGTGAATGAAGCAAAACACAACTCCAGGTATGTTTTTGATGATAACATGGTAGAAAGCTCAAAAAAGCCGATTTGTGTAATACAGTATCCCCTATAATGTCTGCTGTATTTTTATTTTCCAATCTTTTCAAGACATTTAATAAACTAATTATTTATGTCAGATCAAATTTACATAAGAAATACTCAGCTCAAGTGTTAATTCCTTTGATAGAAGATTTGCTGTAGTCACACATTTTAATCATGGGTTTCAAGATGATGGCTCAACAACAGCATCTTCACCTAAAAACAAAATGAAATATTTTTAGTTTTTACATTAAAAAGATGGCGATTAAGTGTGTGTGTGTGATTGATATTATTATTATTATTTTTTTTACCATTTGGGTCTTTAACTTCAGCGCCCATACCAAACTTCCTCCTCAGAGAGTCTATAGTCTCGATGGGGATCTGGCTCTGGATGGACTCCAGGTACGTGAGCACATACCGGTCAGCGTCGGTCAACACAAACCGGTGGCTAAAAACTGACACAGAAAAATGAAGAGAAAATAAAACTGTAAAATGTGTTTCATTTAAAAAGATTTGGTACTCTTAGTTTGGAGAAGCAGACAGGAGCAATGTCATTTAATACGGATATGGAAAAAACTTTTATCACAACTAACAAGACTGACAAAACATTGCAAAACTCCTCACAGTGCAAGTATGTGTTAAATAAAAGGAATTTACAGCCATTATTTTTGACACATGACAACTTTTTATTCTGTTCCTCATTTGTAACAAGCTCCTGAACCTGGCTCTGAAACTACGTACAGGCCAGTTCTGAGCAACACATACTACAGAAACATCCTTGGGTTCGCACTTTTAAATGAACACTGGAGTAGTTAAGTTCCTGCAGATATCAGCAAGTCTAATTTAATGCCTTTTAACATTTTTAACACAACAAACATGCAATTACACCAGCTTAAATAGTCCAAATGTATTTGTAAATATTGTAAAATACAGTTAGATACAAAAAGCACCAAATCCGGTGTTAGAGTAATTTGGTTCTGCTGGAAGCAAACTCGTTCCCTTCGTCTATCACGCTAGTGTAGGCTACAAAAGTGTAAATTATTATATATATATTATTATATATACATATTTATATTCACAAATAAAACTAATGTCAGCAATTTTACTTCATAACTATTTAAAATGTTTAATGCCTAGTGGAAACAAATTTAATGCTTTTTAATTCCATATAAGGACTTCATTTTTGCAAAATGAATTTAATGACTTTCAATGCTTTTTAATACCCTGTGGGAACTGTTTGAAAATGTTCTTCTGTGTAAAATGATGTACACGTTCATGGCAGTGCATTATTTAGTCTCCATGACGCTACTCCTGTCGGCTTCTCCAAACCAAAAGCTACTATGTTCTGCTCTCCTTTCAGCTTTTCCCTTCTGGGGTCGCCACAGTAAATCATCTGCTCTTTACACATTCTTTTTACATACCATTTATCCACGCTTGGGACCGGCACAATCAGTACACTGGCTTGTGACCAGCTATCCCAAAGTATCTAACAGAACTACATTTACATAACACTGAAATATCGCTTTAATAAGACGTATTGGTCAGTACTTACTCTCCACAGTGGCTCCGATAGCGAAGTCCGCGGGTGAGTAGAAGTCCGGCTGCTCCACGGTCGATCCCGGTTTTGGAATCCGAGTCTTCTCCAGGAACTTTCCTCCGATGATCCCTGAGTTACGAGTGGATTTCTCATAAACACTAAGCATGTCGTTGGCCAGGAAGTAGGAGAGGACAAAAATCCGGTCTTCGTCTGCAGGATTTTGGGACTCCTGGGACGTTGTTGACAAATGAAGATTATAATCTATTTTGCAGATCTTTTTGTTATTGGCATACAAACTAAATTCTGATCTTACGAGTTTGGCTTTGTAGCGCAGCACTTTGTGGTCATTCTCCAGCTGTTTGATCACGTTCTTTCTGGGAGGCTCCGGGACCAGGCTCAAGCAGTTTTGAAGGGAGTCCTCAAGTGTCCCAAAGCCATTGTAGGGGGGTACTTCCTGAAATTATACATCACATATATTGGTATATATTATAATGTCAGAGTTAAATATGTTTTTGCCTTAGTGGTAATGTGGGGAGTAATAGAAATAATAGTAATAGTGGTAGCAGTCGTAGTAATAGTAGAAGTAATAGTAATAGTAATAGTGGTAGTAGTAGTTGTAGTAGTGATTAATAGTAGTAGTAGTAACAGTAACAGTATTAGTAGTAATAGTAATGTAGTAGCAGTACTTGCAGTAATAAGTGTAATACTAGTAGCTTTCGCAGTAGCAGTAATAGAAGTAATAGTAATAGTAGTAATGGTAGAAGTAGTAGTGATTAGTAGTTGTAGTAGTAGTAGCATTAACAGTAATAGAAGTAGAAGTGGTTGATTAGTAGTTGTAGTAGTGGTTGTAGTAGTAGCATTATCAGTAGCAGTAATAGAAGTAATAGTGGTAGCAGTAGTAGTAGTAGTAGTTGTAATAGTAGTAGTAGTAGCATTAACAGTAGCAGTAATAGAAGGTTTTACTGTGCAACTCCAAAACAAATCTCAAAAATAAATGTTACCCTTTCTCCTTTTTTTCAGTACTCCTTGAGTTGAGTACTTTTACTTTGACTTGAGTAATATTATTTAAAAGTAACAGTACTTTTATTTGAGTACAGATTTTGAGTGCTGAAGTCAACACAATAACAAAAGCTTATTAAAAAAGCATAAGCATTAATTGATTGTAGATATATTTTTGTAGTATTGACAGCTGTACCTTCTTTTTGTCCCGAGGGGAGTCTTCCTTGGGCGGCTCGATGGGCTTCAGCTCCAGGTCCGGGAACTGGGTTTGGTAAAATTCTTTGGTGAAGTTGTCACAGTCACAGAGCAAGAAGTGGCGGCCGAGTAGAGTCAGCTTCTGGCCGACCTGGAAGTCTCTGGGGGAGTAGTACTGCTCCACCTCATCCTGGGACACCTCCAGGACACACGAGGGAAAATCACCTGGAGAGTAAACAAGGTAAACCTGAACCAGGACTAAACCAAGACTAAACCAGGAATAAATCAAGACTAAACCAAGACTAAACCAAGACTAAACCCGGACTGAACCCGGACTAAACCAAGACTAAACCAGGAATAAACCAAGACTAAACCAAGACTAAATCAAGACTAAACCAAGATTAAACCAGGACTAAACCATGAATAAACCAGGAAAAATCCAAGACTAAACCAGGTCAAAACCAAGACTAAACCAAGCACAACACCAGGACTAAAACCAGAACAAAACCAGTACAAAAATCAGGTCTAAACCAGGACTAAAACCAGGTATAAACCAGAACAAAACCAGGTCTACACCAGGACAAAATAAGATCTAAATAAGGTTTAACTAAGACCAGGACTAAAACCAGGTCTAGAACAAAGACTAAGACAGTACAAATCTAGGACAAAGCCAGGTCTAAACCAGGGTAAACATGGCTAAACCAAGTCTAAATCAGTTCTAAACCAGGACTAAAACAAGTCTTGAGTACCACCAGAAGTCCACGTACCACCAGTGGTACCTGTACCACAGTTTGAGAACCACTGCATTAGAATATTCTGAAAAAGTTAAATTATTTTAGTAGTTCAATTCTGAAAGAGAAATTCATATACTACAGTATATAGATTCAGCCCACATATGGAAATATTTCAAGCATTTATCTACTTATCATGTAAGATTTTAATTTTATGACATGAGAAGAATTTTGATTTTCTATAACTGTAAGCTAAAATCACCACAATTAAAATTAATACTTGAATCATTTCACTCTGTGTGTACTGAATCTATATAACATAAGCATTTAACACTGAACTACTGAAATACACTGACTTTTCTATAACATTATAATTCATTGACATGACTGTGTTTGTATTCTGTAAGTCACCTATGTGTGGTTTGGTTTTCTTGTGCAGCCTCTGTCGCTTCATGAGGATGGGGAAATTGTCTCGTCCACTGTTGGGCTCATGGACTTCCCTGATCTCCACCGTGTCGTCCACCAGGTAATAGTGTATGGTGACAGGCCTGATCTCTCCGAACAGCGACTGAGAGTCATCCCACAGACCAAAGAAACACAGAACCTAACGGGAATACGATATAATGCACAGGTTACCGTCTTGCCTCTTCATCTCGTCTTCATTCTTGACAGATATGGTCCATTACTTACCCCAATGCAGCTCTTACCTTGCGGTCCATTGTGAGGAACTGGTTAAGTTTGTCATAATCAGACGGCGTTGTGTAGCAGGGCATGGGTTTGTTGCGATGTTCGATGTAAGGATCCACCGGCAGGGGCTCAGGGTCGTTGAGAAGGATGCCCTCGCTGGCCATGAACTCCTGCAGATAACAAATAAGACGCACAGTCAGAGAGCATACATCACACGTTTTGAATTAAAAACAACAAATGGAAACAATTTATTTTAATGTTTTGTACAAGAGGAAGGGCAAAATAGCTCTGTAGGAAAACAAATTTTATATTTGAATCCACCCGATTATTTTTGAATGCACTTTTTAATTTGGTACAGTGTTGCTACTGCCCCATATTTTCTTATTGGTTATCTATTCCCAGTTGCATTCAAAGGTAGTTTAATATCTGTCCATTTATCCTTCTACTAGAAATCCAACTCACATTCACAGAGACCTGCAAATAGTCAAGGGTACAGGGTACCCAGGGTACATGAACGAGGATGCTTGGTCAGGCTTGTAAAGGTTAATAGTGTACATTTAAACTCAAAATCAACCTTGCAATTGTCAAATTGTTAAGGAAAGGAGGCATTTCTCCCATTCCATCCTTTTTCTACGAGCTACAGTTGACAAACTGAGCATTGCTGGATGAAAAGTGCATTCATGTTTAAGATGTTTTTAAGATGCTTGTGGCAGTTTTTATCCTAAATTCTGACTATAAAATTGGCTGACCTTGTTTTACTCTGTTTTTTACAGAAAACAGGGCTACCATAGGTGGTCATAGACAGTTTCACATTAGATGCTGCCCAACACACAGCATCCCTAATGTATTTCTAATGTATCTTTAAAGGCCAATAGAGTATGCTTTTATTGATCTTTTTAAACCAATTTTGGCCACCCCTAGAACAGCATTGCACATTTTATAACCTTTAAAAACATTATCAGACTAAAAGAAAAGAGAGTTTGCAATACATTCTTAACTTAATCGCCATAAAAAAAAAAAAAAAAATAAAAAACACACAGGTGAAGAGACCAGCAGAGGGCAGCTCTGTTTACTTCCCATTTTTCCCATACTTGCCATTTTAATACAAAATTAAAAATGTCTGTGAGGAATCAGTGAAAAAACGCTGTACAACATTTTTGGATAAATGAATGAGAGCAGACTGGATGTAGAGGGTTTGTTGATTAGTCAGTGCTTCCTGGAGTGGGTGGGGCTTCATGGAACCAGGCGTTTTGAAGCCTCAGAAACTCAGCGCCAGAGACTACAGGATTACTCATACAGGCGTGAATGAAGCAAAACACAACCCCATGTATGTTTTTTAAGCAGGAACAACATTGTAACATGGTAGAAAGCTCAGAAAAGTAGATTTTGCATCATATATAATGAATTCCTAAATACGTCGTAAACTATTTGAAAGCCACTCTTTAAAACATAATCACCGTACCTTTGTAAAAGCATCACAGTCCAAAATGTGGTATTTGACGCCGTACACCTCCAGGTCGATGGCCACATTGAGGTCCGTCCACGTGTAATAAGCTCCGAACTCATTTTTGGGCAGACGCTGGCGTTTGATGCGTTTGCCCTGCGGTATCCCAGAGTTCTCCACCGTCGGCTCGATGATGCTTATGGTGTCGTCCTCCAGAAAGTAGTAAATAAGCACGGGACGGACCCGGTAGTGCTCGTCCGGGGAGTACAGGACGCCCTCCATGAAGTACGCATAGAAACGCAGCACCTACAAGAAGACAGAGTTCAGTTTTTTGATGCAGAGGTAGGCCAAATAGGAAATGTTGCACCCATTTCTGATATTATTTTGGTGGCTTGTGTTAATATTAGTGTCTCATTGTACCTTTTTGTCCAGAGCTACATGAGCGGGGATGAAGTCCTCACACTGGCTGATGTCGTAAGAGTCGTAGGAAACCTCTGGTTGCTCTAAAGGCAGTTCATTGATTTGTTGTTGGCTCAGCTGTTGGGACACAAGGGGGCTCTGTCCGATGCCCACAGTGGGACGGTGAGGAAGAGCGTAGCCGTTTCTGTAGCCCAGGGTCTGTGGGCGGTGGAACGCTGACTTCTGCACAGAAACAGTGAAAGGAAAAAGGTGAAGGAATAAAAATATAAAAATAGGACAGCACTAAAGGATTATTGCACATATAGTATGATATATGTAGCATGAAACGCTTTTGTAAGGTTAAGTTTTCCATTTTAATAAGAAATAAATGTTCTTAGATTGTTGTTGAGTGTGATGACAGCTTGATCTGTAAGGTAGGATTGTACTTAATTTAACTACTTCTCAAACTCAAAAAACAGACTAGCTCTAGAATAGGTTTTGTCTTGTGAAATTTAAGACCTTTTTAAGACTTTTTAATGCCACCTAGAGTGAAATTTAATGCCAGCATAGTCAACAACAGAACAATAATCTGTATTAATTTTACACTAAGGAATTATCCACACTACTCTCTGAAACTCAATGTTTTTATTTTAAAAGTCTAACACAGATGAAAGAACTACAGTGTAACATTAAAAAATAATGAATCATGCATTTCAGTGATAACATTTCTTCAATACATTTATTTTCTTATTGCTGACTCTACTTTGTTTGTAATATTAACATAAACATATTCTGACAAATTTTAAGACCTAGATGAACAAAATTTAATACCTACTCATAATATATAATACTTTTAAGGCCTTGATTTTGACAAGATCAAATTAATACCGATTTAACTTAATGCTTTTAAGACCTTGGGGCTACCCTGAAAAAAACTAAATAGGGATCATTTGTAGGCTACGTCCAAAAGAGCAGTAATTATATTTTAATACCATTTCAGTGTATTTCGTTTTAAAGTGCAAATGGTAACCTACTGTAAATGTATTCAAAGCAGTACCCTGTCGAGTTTAAACAGAAGAAATAGATAGTAACAGAGAGCTAATGCTAGCAATAATAATTAGCTAGCTGCATCTTTTATTTTGTTAAATGACTGAAGGAATGTAGTAAATAGGCCAGGACCACGCTGATCAAAATGTAGGGTTTCAGCTAAATTATTTCAAGCAAAAGTACAGTTAATCTCCAAATATATAACATACATATTGAATAAATAACTTTCTTTTAGTCTGTGGAGCCCTTACCGTTACATCCAGAAAAGTGTACCCAGGTAGAAAAGGCAGACCGTGGCTGTTCCAGTTCCAGGACATTGCTTCTTTTTTGAAATAGATGAATAATAATTTTCTCCTGTAGAAAATCGATAAACTAACTTTATTTATTTGTTGTGTTTTTGTCTTTTATCGTTAGCTGAGCTCCCTCGGGACGAGACAGCCCCGGACACCGGCGAGTTTAGAGGTTTCCATGGAAACGCCTCCACAGCAACCGGCTCTGGTCAAACTATTTTATATTTTTAAAAAGTCTTAACTAAATAAAACACATAACACATAAAAGTGTAATATTTGGACATTTAAAGTTAGCTATGTTGAATTAAATTTGTTTAAAAAAAATAAAAAATGAGTTTATTACAAGACACAATGGCCACTTCTGCTCTGCCCACTAGAGGGCGCAAATCAACAATATATCACCACGCCAATGAACCTACTGTAGGCCTCAGGTTCAGTCATTTATTCAATACTGGTTAGCAGTGGTGGAAGAAGTACTAAATGTCTTTACTTAAATAAAAGGGCAAAAATACTTTACTTCAAGTAAAAGTAAAAGTATAACATGGAAATGTCTATTTAAGTAAAAGTATAAAAGTACTCACTTTCTAATGTACTTGTGAGTAAAAAAGTAAAAGTATTTAGCACAGATTCAATAACTAATGAATCTGTTACATGTGAGGGATTTTGTTGACAAAAACTGAGTTGAAAACTAAAGGTTGACCAGTGCAACAGAAGAGAGTGTCTACAATGACAACATTGCAAAAACTAATGATTTTAAACCAAAGAAAAATACTTTTTACTTCAAACCAATAAAAAAAAAATAAAAAAAAATAAAAAAAAATAGGGGAGTAAAAAGTACAGATACTTGCTCTAAAATATAGTAAAATAAAAGTAAATTTCACTTTAGTACAGATATATGAAAATTGTATTTTAGTTAAGAACCTAAGGACCTTTACTTTGTTACATTCCACCAATGCTGGTAAGGTACTATATAAGCCAGATTTTGAGACCCAAAAACTGAAACACTTTTTTTTTTCACAAATCATGGTGCATTTAAACTCACCAAGTGACAAAAAAGCTCCATAAATGTTTAGTTAAGTAATTCAAAGTAGCCTACACGATGCTAGGGCTTGACTTTTGAATATGACAGCAATCTTTTGATAAAAACAATGACATAGTAAATATATTTAGTGACAAATGTTTTGAAGTTTAACTGTTAAAATGGGGACAACTGGGACATGGTCTGTTGAAAACTCGGATATATTAGTGTTTTGTTGTTGTGGTTTTGTTTTTTTGTTTGTTGACATGGGACAAGGAACCTAAAACTGGGATTGTTCCAAATAAATGGGGACATATGGCCAACCTAGTTCTACATTCAGCCTTGTTTTGGGTTAAGTGCTGAGTTGTGTCCTTATTTAGTCAAGACATGGCCTGATGCGACCACACTGATGAACTCTGGCCAAATGCATAATGTTTTTTTATTACAGAACACATCCAGAATTTATTACTGTAAATAATTGTTTTTTAGGCTACGTTCAAAAGAGCAGTAACTGGAACTGGAAAAAAACAAAACAAATACTAAAATGAAATATGATAACACAAACACTATTAAATACTACATTATAGAGAGAAAGGGAGGCAGGTTATTTTCAACACAATTTATTTCAAGCACAGGAGTCAGATTTTGGTCTCACTGTACCAGCACTTGGCACATTTGAATCCCATTTTTTTTAAATAAACACATTTATCTAGTGGAGTGGATGACCCTAATATGTACTCTCAGATATAACTCTGTCAGAAAAACAAAACATCTTTACAAGCTTTTAATGAAAACAATATATTCTTTGCTTTTCCTTGCTTAAATCCAAACACAACTGGATGGACAATAGCTTATAGTACTACACAAGGCATCTTGAACATGAATTAGGAGATTGTATATTATTTTGCGTTTGCGATGTTGGTTCCTTCTTCAGAGGCAGCATTAGCACAAGTCTGTTTGGTGTATTTCTAACTAGGGTTGCAAAATTTTAGCAGTTTTCAAATTTTCCATGGGAATTAACAGGAATTAATGGGAACAAAGTGAAAATGTACACAACTGAAGGCTGCCTTTAACAGGGGAAATGTACTGTAGCATGATAACAACCAGATTTAATGGGAATACACTTGAATATCTGCTATTCTATGGAAAGTTTCTGGAAATTTACTGTGAATATTCCACTCCTTTGCAACCCTATTTGTAACAAAAGCATAGTTTACACATGATGTTTTAAGGCAGCTTTCAGTAAAGACAATAATACAGCAAAAAACAGATACTCTAGTCTAGACCAGTGGTTCCCAAAAGGTGGGTTGGGGCCCAAAAGTGAGTTGCGGACATGTCTTTGGCAGGTTGTGCAGTGAAGAAACTGATGAATCCTGTCCTGTGTGAAGTGATCGACAAGAACAGTGGGGCAACTGGCTACAGAGTGCTTTGTTTTTGACTTTAAGGCTGTGGCCCTAAACTTGTGAACGCTTGCTCCAGTTTTTTCTCTATGCATTTTGAAGCTCTACTCACAACCTGATTACAAATGATACTCCAGTCTGAAATGGGAATACTTAAAATTTATCCCCTGGTCTAAGGATTTTGCTCAGGAGTTGTGTAGTTATGGTGTTTTTTAATGTATAATGTGAGACTTTGAAGAGTTAAAAGATGGGATTATGGTGAGTTGTACACAAAACTAAAGCAGGGTCTGATGTAACAAAAAGGGAAATGTCTGGGTCCCAGGATGACACCAGATGAGAACCACCACTGTCGATAGTTGGTAATTAGTAGCTATTCTTCTGGTACAGAATAGATATCACAACAACATCCTGTAACAAAACAAGTGCAATGGTCAAAAACATTCAGAGTTACACATGCTCCCTCTATGCAAATAACTCAATGCGAGCACATGTACAAGCCCAATTTCCAAAAGTTGGGACACAGTGTAAAATGTTAATAAAAACAGAATAAATTCACTGGTTTGCTAATCTTATAACACTACACTGGCTTGCAAAAGTATTTACCCCCCTTAGTATTTTTCCTTTATTGTTGCTTTGCGAGCAGGAATTAAAATGGAGCAAAACAAGAAATATGAAAACAGAAAACTTAAGTGTGCAGAAGTATTCAGCTCCTTTTCAAAGAGGCCTCTAAATAAGACCCTCTGTGACCCTCAGAAGTCACAGAAATAGATAAAGATGACTTGTCTGCAATTCAACTGTCATTATTCCACAAAACACAATTTAATTTATCATTTACAACATGTAAAAGATAGAGAACCACACCAAACCTGGCTAAAGAGGACCATCTAAAACTCACAAACTGGGCAAGGAGTGCATTCATCAGAGAGGCAACAATAAGACCAAAGGTGACCCTGAAAGAGCAGCAGAGATCCACAGCAGAGACGGTTGTATCAATGCATCTGACCTGAAGGAGCTTGAGGTGATTTTAGATGAAAAAAGAGCAAAAATCTACTGATTTTATGAACCAAGATAATAAAAATTCATCCTAAAAGACTTGGAGCTTGAATTCCTTCAGAAGGTGGCTCTACAGACAACTGACTTGAGGGAAGTTTTCTGTTTTTCTGTCATATTTCTTGTTTGCTGCTCAATCAAAAATATTTTTCATTTTCATAGTTGTTGGCTTGTGATGTAAAGTAACTGACACACAACTCCCAATGTTCTCAATTCCTGGCTGAGGCAACAATAAAGGAAAAATGCAATGAGGGATGAATACTTTTGCAAGCTACTGTATATTTTATTCACAATGGAACATAAACAACATCTCAAGTGTTAAGACTGAGATATTTCATGAAAAATAATGGTGTGAAGGCAACAAAAAGTGGAAATAAAGTACTAACAAACAGCTGGGGTTAGCATTTTGCAAATAACTATTATAATTGGCAACATTTTAATTAGATTTCTGGGTTTTCTGGGTATAAAAGAAGCTTTTCAATAAGTCAGAGTCTGTATTATTAGTATTGGATGCTCCTGATTTTCAGGTCCTCAAGTGACACTAAAAAGGGACATTATTGGTTACATTATTGCACTGGAAACAAATGCAGGGACCAGGAACTCTTCCAGATGTGGTGACCACATATTAACCAACCAAATGTGGGACAACATGTCTGTTTAGGAGGGACAAAGCAGGACAATGCGGGACATCTTACTGATGCAAAACTGACTTTGGACTGGTCTAAGTGAAACATGAAAAGACTCTTTCCTAGTCCTTATTGTAGCAGTATGTCTTGTTTAGATGTATTTTCCATGTTTCATTCCAAACGTGACAAATTTAGGTTTGTTTACCAGTTTTGCAGCTTTGTGGGTGTTGCCGTTAGAATCAAACTTAAATCTTCTTGCTTTGTTTCTACTGGACAAAGACAAGCCAAATATGTCAATGGATATTTCTACAGCCACTGTCAATGAAAGCAGGACAGAGACACGGACGCGGGATTTCTGTTGAAAATGCTGTGCAGTCATCTGATCACCCTGCTTCCATAAGAAATAAGTTAAGGTAAGGTAGACTTTATTGTCCCTGTAGGGAAATTTGTCTTCTGCATTTTTCCCCATCCCTCAGTGCCACTGGGGCGACCTGTCAGGAGCAGTGGGTGACCCAGGGACTCTTCGCCAGATCTTGAGCCAGGGTCCTGGTCCTATAGCTGGAGGATTAGCCTATTGTGCATGTTTTAAGTCGGATGTATCTCAGTTTTAACGCCTAACTGTTTATGCTCTATTGTGAATAACATGTAGCATTCTGTTTTTATTGACATTTTTCAGAATTGGGTTTGTATTTAGATGGATGAGTGGATATTGTGACCTTTTATTGCATGAAACACCAGCATTATTATCAGAGATTCGGCACATAGCTAATAAAGGCACTGCAGTGTGAATAAAACATATTGTATCAAAAATATTGTTAAATCGCTAAACCTCTTTGAGGCACATTACATGATATATATTTATATATAGTTCTTCTCTTTTACAGCTGATGAAATGGGCAGATCCCCTTCTTAGGAAGCAAAAACATCATGCGAACACAGAAACACTAGGATTGCATCCCTGAGGTGCCGGACAACCTTCGCCAAGTATAAAAATATCTCATAATAAACCATACTTGAGACAAAAATACACAATAAACTATTAAATATTATAAAATAGATTTTTATATATGGGTTGAGATGAATTCCCCAGATTTTTTTGGTTGAAGTCCATAAAGGCAGCATGGGTTTGCAATGTGGAAAGGTTGTCTTAGAAAGTCAATGGACATTTTGTTAAATGCTGTTCCACACTGAATACTGGCGGTTGTCCATCTTGAAGCTGCCTTTCAAAATAAAAGCCTTTTGTCAGAGTCCTTCAGTTAATGTTGTTTCTGTAGCTTTTGTTTAGGCCATACATTCCCACTTCAAAAAGGCCGATTAAGGTCAAAGCCAAAGCAATGCAGCAAATGGATTTTACTAGCTTTTTTCGTTAGCATTTCCTAGCAAGGCCAGCTAACTATGCAAGTTCAAGTTTATTTTTTTTCCTTAGTGGGGTATAGCTTATAATCCCCAAAGGAAAATGCAAAAAAACTGCTAAGGCGCGATCCACTTATGTTGGTCCACAATGGCAGAATGTTTTTTGCATATAAAGCCATCTCCAAGCTTCGTCTGTTGCCCTTTCCAACCCAAGTGCGTCGAATTTGTTCAAGTGTTTTCAAACATCAATAATATCTATTCAGGCTTCGTGTCCCAGGTATATCCGGCTGCCCGTTCATCCAAATTTCTCGGATAATCCTTTCCCTCTCCTCGAGTCTCTGCGCTCGCTCCAGCTCCTCCGCCGATGTGAAAACGTTCATGTTCAGGGTGCGTTCGAAGCGTCGGTGCCGCCTCGCCGAAAGGTCCGAGGTGGTGTCCCAGTCCGAGTCCGAGTCGCTGGAGTCCGTGGAGGAGTCGGCGGGACGGGCGCGTTTCTTCGACGACGCGGGGCGCTGCTGGCGAGGCTGGCAGTCGGTGCGGCAGGAGATCTGCACCACCAGAGCGAAGAGGGTGAGGAAGAGACCCAGACAGATGCCGATGACGAAGAACAGAGCCGCCCTCTCGGGATGGTCTGTGAATGGGAGAAAGAAGAAAAAAATGTCAGAAAAATAAAGTTTTGAAAAGAATAATATGCAGACTTTTCAGGTTCTTTACTGATTTGGTGCATAAATAAAACTACTGACAACTAGTTCAAACTTCAAATGTACTGGCATCAGGTCCAAAAAATCATGTGCATTAATGTTTGATAATATCATTCATTCACTCATTACATCCATCCATCTTTATATGGGGCCTGGAGCAGTCTAAGCAGGGATGCCCAGACTTTCCTCTCCCTGGACACTTCCTCCTGCTCCTCCAGGGAAATCCCGAGGTGTTTCCAGGCCAGCCGAGAGACCAAGTCCCTTCAGCGTGTCTTCCGTCTTCACCGATGAACACCTCCCCATCCAAACCACCTCAGCTGGCTCCTCTTGATCTGGAGGAGCAGTGGCTCTAATCCGAGCTCCTCCCTGGTAACTGAGCTCCTCACCCTATCTCTAAGGGAGCGCCCGGCCACCCTGCAGAGGAAACTCTTTTTGGCTGCTTGTATTCGGCATCAAAAGCTTTGCCTCAGAACGGTACATCGACCAATCCTTCTCTCATTTTTTTTAATTAAATTCACACATTTATTTAGAAATAGCTTTTTTTTCCAATCCCTTATGCTTTTGATTAGCTAGGAAGTGGAACTAAAATGGTAAATAAATGGTGACATTTTTAAAGCGCTTTTCTACCTTCATGGGTGCTCAAAACACTTTACACCAAGGGACCATTCACCCATTAACTCACACATTCATACCCCAGCGTACGCAGTGGGTTAGTGGGCGAGCGTCTCTACCTATTGAGCTACTGCTGCCCCCAACTACATAAAGTATTTGGCAACCTAATGTCTCATTGCTGTAAGGAATACCTTGTGTTTTTATGTTTTGTCTGCCAACTTTGACAGTGCACTTGAACTCATGCAACTTTTCTAATGTGTTTTTTTTTTTTTACTGCAAAAAACTGCCAAATAAACTGAACTGAATGACATTTACAGGTGTGTGGCGTACAATTTGTAGTCTACATAATTCAAAGCTATGTTTTTACTTGGCTATAATCCTCTTTAAATTACACTCCTGGCATTTGCTTATCTTGGTAAAATAGACATCTGAAGCTCCGGAGAAGTAACAATCTTTCTGGTTCCTACAGCTGCCAAAGTGCACAAACTGAGCACTGCTGGAGACTGACGCTTGCTTTTGAGCACACGATGTGAGGTTTACAGTTTAGACGTTTATAACAGTACAGCATGATTGATTATGACAAAGAATACGAAGAAAATTGTCATAAATCTTAAGCTCGACATTTACAAAGACATTTTCATTTCTAAATGCAACCTGGCAAACATGTAAAGCAAATATACATTTTCAAAAGAGTAATGCTCACTTTTTTGATGTTGGCTTTTAAATAATTGCAATTTAAGAGTTAACTCATCTTTTGTATAAGGACATGGATTTTACACCAGATGCTAGTCATGATACAGCCGTTGTTACCAGTTAATTACACATGATTCATACTATTTCTAAAGCTTTAATGTGCACAATTATTTGAAAAATGTAACAAATTTATGTACATAGTCTGATGCAAACTATATTCATCACTGTTCTGTCTGAGTCTGGCTGGTAGCATCCGGTTAAAACCTCGAGGCAGAAGACACTGCACAGTTTCCCCTCTTCTGACAGTCAACCAAGCACTTAATTTTTACTATCCATAAACTTTTATTTGGGCATCATAAAGGAGGCAGTAACTAATACAGAGGAAAGACATAAACTTCTACAGTGTCTGGATCTGTGCTGCGTAGATTCTGTGCGGCACAAATCTGTGCTTCACATCTGCATTCCTCCGCCAACGTTTACTCACCTCTCGCTTACAGGAAAGTGGACACCAGGGAATTTACTCGGAGAGAAACGTACACTCACGTGTAACTCTGAATCAATTTACCAGTAACATTTCTGCCCTTTTACTTCAGGGTCAACTTGGGCTGAAAAGTTAGCCCATTTTATCTTATGCCTTTTATTTATGAAGTGAATATGTTAATTTAGGTTCATGAAATCTACCTTGTTGTTGAGTGGTGGTCCTTTAATGAATGGAATAATGCTTTGTGTAAAATTGTGCAATCTACGGATGAATAAAATTGACCATATGAGTAAAAACTTTAACCATTTGTTGCCTAAAACTACACAAAAGCCTGCTAAGGTTAACTGCATTTGCAAATAAAATGTACCCCATTAAAACAGTGTTTTGTGCTTGCTAAAGATAAAAATGTGTATTTTTTAGCCTCACCTGATATATAGGTGTAAGCTGCTAGTGCATTGCTGATGAGGGCCATGCCAGGGCTGGACGTGGCGTTTATGATCGGATTCATGTTTGGCCTGTTTCCACCTCCTCGTTCACTTTCTGTCGGCTTCTCCTCGCTGTTGTTGATCCCCCGGTCTGCAAAACAAGACAACATTTAGTCAGGTTTTACCACGTACCACTTCAGAAAAAACTCTGGCTTTCCAAGAACCAAAATTAGCCTAAATAAGGAATAATCCAGGTCTAAACCAAGGAATGAAAAAGAGATTAACACTAAAATAATGCATTACTAAAAAAATAAAATAAAATTAAAAAAAAATTTCTTAACCGGGTCTGAACCAGGTTTAAACAGGACTAAACCAGCTCTAAACCAGAACTAAACCAACAATGAACCAGGTCTAAATCAGGACTGAACCTGGTCAATATTAGGTCTAAACTAGGTCTAAACCAAGACTAAGCCAGATCTAAATCAGGTCAAATCCAAGACTAAACTTGGTCTAAATCAGGATTAAACTCAGTCAAA
The DNA here is from genome assembly GCA_020698575.1 of Bostrychus sinensis. NCBI lineage: Eukaryota > Metazoa > Chordata > Actinopteri > Gobiiformes > Eleotridae > Bostrychus > Bostrychus sinensis. The sequence goes on along the minus strand of CM036257.1, from coordinate 25,297,905 downwards.
ATTTAGTCTAAACTAGGTCTAAACTCGGTATAAACCAAGACTAAACCAAGACTAAACCTGGTCTAATCCAGGACTAAACCTGGTCAACATAAGGTCTAAAGTAGGTCTAAACCAGGTCTAAACCAGGACTAAACCAGGTCAAATCCAGAATTAAATCCGATCAAAATTAGGTCTAAACTAGGTCTAAACAAGGTCTAAACAAGGTCTAAACCAAGACTAAACCAGCTCGAATCCAGGACTAAACCTGGTCAACATTAGGTCTAAACCAGGTCTAAACCAGTAGTAAACCAGATCTAAATCAGGATTAAACCCGGTCAAAATTTGGTCTAAACTAGGTTTAACCCGAGTCTAAACCAAGACTAAACCAGGTCAAATCCAGGACTAAACAAGGTCAACAATAGGTCTAAACTAGGTCTAAACCAGTACTAAATCAGGTCTAAATCAAGACTAAACCAAGGACTTAACTGTATCAACAATGAGGACTAAGCAGTGGTCTACCTGCCAAAGACTCCTGGAAAGAAGAGGCCCGCGTCTCACAAGTGGCACTCGTCCCACAGTTTAAGAAACACTGCTATAGACCAAATATTCTTAGTCTGTCATCAGATGAAACACTGCCTCCAGACTTACACCATTTCCTGACGTACAGTAAGTCGTTGACTACAATAGCTGCTCATTTACGATAAAGCCCCCGTATTGTGACTACGTCCCACTACATTCATTGTGGTTTTTGATTTTTAGGAGATATTGGCCATAAACTCTTACAGTACAGTTGTTGCTCAGTGTCTGGGGCATGATTCATAAGATAACACCTCACTTTTGCTTCTGTCAGATCCATCCTGACTCAGTCCATTAAGAGACACAGAAACACATGGAGGATGTTTGGAGCTTGGGAACATTTGAGAAAATCTATTTATAAATGGAAGAAGCAGTTTCCTTCCTTGGAGTTTTATGACAGCGGGCTTTCTGTCAGTGTTTACAAACTGGCTCAGGTTGAAGTGGAGATTGCAGACGGAAACAGAATGATTCAATTATGTAGAATATGTTCAAGCTGACATGATTTTATTTAGCAAAAAAATCATTGTAGAATTAACAACTCTGAGTTAATCTTGGTAGCTAATTAAGAGTGGGGTTAAAAGTTGTCCTCTGCCCCACTCTTCTCTCCTCTGTGGTGATTGGACCTTACAGCCCCAATCTGAGCTCCTGACCCGACCTGTGGACCCCTTCCTGACCTCAGTTAACTCTACTGTAAGCAATATATGTATCTATCCTGAACACACCCATCTTGTGCTCCTGTCCCGACCTGTGGGCCCTCAACTTCACCTCCTATGGACTTCCTGGACCCCTACCTCACCCCCACTCCCCTGTCTGGATGAAGCCCATCTGCTGCATCCTTACAGACCTGAACTTATTTAATAGTCCTAGACACATTTTGCCTGTCTGTCCTGGAAGAGGATTTCTCCTTCAATGTGGTCTCCATAAGGTTTCTTCAATTTTTTCCCCACAGCTGTTTTTTTTTAGAAGTTTTTCTTTACCGAGAAGGAGGGTCTATGTCCTACGGGATGTCCTAGGTCCGTTTAATTTAGTGTAGTTATTGTTTATGTCTGATTGTGTGTTTATGTTTATTATTTATTATGATTGACTGTTTGTGAAGCCCTTTGAGGTGACTGTTGTTGTGATACTGGGCTATAGAAATAAAAATTCACTGAACTGAATAGAATCTTATACCGCCTATAAAGCCAATGATCGAATTTGGGTATGATCCAATCCAGCCACAGAGGGTCACAGGACTCTGAGTGTACTCTTTGTGCCAGTCCCAAGCCTGGATTGGGTTGCATCAAGGGAAAGGCATTCAGAGTAGACCCTATGCCAAATAAGGATCTGTGTGTATTCATGCTTCTGTAGTTATATTTCTCTTCTCACAAAGTACAACTCTTTGTACTTTGTGCCAGTTCCAAGCCAGGGGTCTACACCAGAACTAAACCGATACTGTACTAGGTCTAAATCAGAACTAAACCAGGACTTAACGGTATCTAAATCAGGACAAAGTTAGAGAAAACCAGGACAAATCCAGGTCTAAACCAAGTTTAAACTATGGCTAAACTAGGACTGAACCAGGTCTAAACCAGGACTAAACCAGGTCAACATTAAGTCTAAACCAAGAGTAAACCAGGTCTAAAACGGGACTAAACCTGGTCTAAACCAAGACTAAAACTGGTCAACATTAGGCCTAAACCAAGAGTAAACTAGGTCTAAAACAGGACTAAACCAGGTCTAAATCTGGACTAAACCTGGTCAAAATTAGGTCTAAACCAAGACTAAACCAGGTCTAAATCAGGACCTAACCAGTTCTAAATCAGGACTAAACCTGGTCAAAATTAGGTTTAAATTAGGTCTAAACCAGGTCTAAACTAAGACTAAACCTGGTCAACATTAGGTCTAAACTAGGTCTAAAACAGTACTAAACCAGGTCTAAATCTGGACTAAACATGGTCAAAATTAGGTCTAAACCAGGTCTAAACCAAGACTAAACCAGGTCTAAATCAGGACTAAACCGGTTCTAAATCAGGACTAAACCTGGTCAAAATTAGGTCTAAACCAGGTCTAAACCAAGACTAAACCTGGTCAACATTAGGGCTAAACTAAGTCTAAGCCAAGACTAAACTAGGTCTAAAACAGTACTAAACCAGGTCTAAATCTGGACTAAACCAGTTTTAAATCTGGACTAAACCTGGTCAAAATTAGGTCTAAACCAGGTCTAAACTAAGACTAAACCTGGTCAACATTAGGGCTAAACTAGGTCTAAGCCAAGACTAAACTAGGTCTAAAACAGTACTAAACCAGGTCTAAATCTGGACTAAACCAGGTCTAAATCAGGACTAAACCTGGTCAAAATTAGGTCTCAAATAGCGCTAAACCAAAAGTGAATGAGGACTAAATCTGGACTAAACCGAATAACCCGGGACTAACCACACAAGCCAGTGTACTCTGTGCCAAGTCCCAAGCCTTGATAAATGGAGAGGGTTGTGTCAGGAAGGGCCTCTGATTTTAAGGCACATGCCAAGTTGTACAGACCTACACATACACATAACCCCAGCAAACAATATTACATTTTTATTGAATTCATATTGAAGTACAGTATATTTTGGACCAACCTTAGCCACTGGTCCCATTCTGGGCAGCTCTTGTCCAAATTAATATCCTTTTGGACTTTAATGGAAGTCTGCCTGGGTCTTGTGACTGTATAATTTGCCACCTCAGCAGAAGTGTGTTTAGGATAAATAGAAAAACAGATGGGTAATAATATGAGCGCTTATAGCCACCACCATCATGGCACAGGGAAAAACAAAACAGTACTTAACGTCCTGGGAAAAAGGCTATGTTGTTTAAGCCAAGTTGACTCTGGGAAACAAGATGGTGACAGTAAAAATGCAGGACTTCATGGCTTAATTATAACTATAAAATGTATGCTTTTGGAATCCACTTAAAACAATATTATTGGCCTAATGATTGACTGACTTTTATTAATGACAAGCCTAAAGTAGCTCCTGTGGTTAGAAAACAAATGAGTCTGGCAGTGCTGATAAAAATCTGAATATTTCATTACATAAAAAGGACTTTTTGCGTCACAATATCTGGAAAACATGGGAAGTAGCAGAATTACTGTAGTGGCTATAGCTGAGTAGAAGTAATAGTAAGCATATATTGTAGTTATCTGTTCATAATAATGTCAGAAAGAGTTGCCATTGACCAAGTTAGTAAATACAAAGCTCAAGTGAAATAATCTTAAAGGTCCCCTGTTGTGCTAAATGAACTTTTTTTTCCCTCTAAAACACACCTGGAGTAGTATTTTGTTTAATCCACACGTTTGAGTAATCCTGTATGCTGAAGTCGTTCCCTTTTTAAGAGCTCAAAATGCTCTGTAAGACCGCTTTACATAGACAAAAAAAAAAAAAACTAGAAAGTGCTCCAGTGTGGTTTCTGATACCTAATCCAAGCGTTCTTTGCAAAGTCAAAATTATATAATGTGAAATACTAATGCAAAGGTGTTTCTAAAAGCCTGAACAAAGCATAATAAAGGACCTTTTATAATAATCTTTTCTCAAGCACGTCATGCCCCCCCCCTTATGTTCATGTTAATGCTACAAACAGGTTTTTCCGGCTGTGCTCCCAACTGAAGGAAGTGGAGTTATTCAGGCTTGAAAAGTGTCATTCCTGCAGCGCCCATCTCCTGCCCTCGTCCTCTCTTAAGTCCTCCTCCTCCTTCATTCACTGGCTGCGTAATTAGTGAGCTGGACTCCGGCCACCGTCCCCCAAATGAATCAACCTTTGTTTGAATTACTTCCTCGCTGGCGTCGCCGCGTTTCTTTTTTCCAGCCTTTTGTTGCTCTGCCTTCTCCCCTCTTCTTCACTTTCTGGGACATTATGCGGGTTTGATTTTTTTTTTTAGGCTGCGGTAAGGTATAAATGCAATCTTGGAAAAGCTGTCCAAAGATCGCAAATAATCCAGAGAAATAGTTCAGCCAGGATACATATGGAAAGAGTTGAACTTTTGGGGACTTGGTGGTGCATGGGGCTGGTTTTGGAGCAGCTGCCTGGGAGGCCTCTGTGCAGTGTTAAGTGCTCCCTGTTGGCCGTTGCTTTGAATAGAGCAGATGAAACGGACAGGAAGCAGACGCGCGGACAAAACGGGACAGCTGGGAGAGTTTGAAATGAAGTTAAAAAATACAGAAGTTCATTTTTAAAAGGGCAGTATGGATGAATGAGAAATGGCATTGGCAGATAATTGCTGGGGAGTTTTTGAAGTGGGAGGTCAACGTAATGGTTTCGAGGTCCATGTGATGGCTCAGTGAGCTGTTGCAGGGCCTTGGCGAAAAACCAGCCATGCAAGAATGGGATCACAACCCTGTGTTCCTGAAGTAGTGGGTCTCGTGAGGCAACAGCATGTCCCCGTTAGCCAAACAATAAGCTACCAATGGCTTTATTTTTTAGATTTTCCTCATGGCAGAGCGACCAAAAGGCAGAGGAAATCGGCTTTTAAAAAGAAAGTGGGAGGAGCTGGCTGACCAGGCTAGGTTTAACCCCAATTAGGTCCAGGATTTAATCTTTTGCGATGGCCAAAGTTTAGTCCTTGTCTGTTTATTTCTGGTTTAGTCCAAATTTATTTTGATTTAGGCCCATTTTAACCGTTTTTGTGCTGTTTTAGTCCTGCTTTGTAGAGGTTTAGAACTAGTTTAGTCCTGGTTTAGGCCCAAGTTTAGTCCTGGTTTAGTCCTGTTTAAGTCATGCATTTATTCTGGTTTAGGCCTAGTTTAGTCCGGCATTTGTCCTGGTTTAGCTGTAGTTTAGTCCTGCTTTTGTCCTGGTTTAGTAGCAGTTTAGGCCCAGTTTAGTCCTACTTTTGTTCTAGTTTAGTTCTAGTATAGGCCCAGTTTAGTCCTGGTTTAGTTGTAGTTTAGTCCTGCTTTTGACCTGGTTTAGTTGTAATTTAGGCCCAGTTTAGTCCTGCTTTGTCCTGTTTTAGTTGTAGTTTAGCCCCGCTTTGTCCTGGTTTAGCTGTAGTTTAGGCCCAGTTTAGTCCTGCTTTGTCCTGGTTTAGTTGTAGTTTAGTCCTGCTTTTGACCTGGTTTAGTTGTAATTTAGGCCCAGTTTAGTCCTGCATTTGTCCTGGTTTAGCTGTAGTTTAGTCCTGCTTTTGACCTGGTTTAGTTGTAATTTAGGCCCAGTTTAGTCCTGCTTTTGTCCTGGTTTAGTTGTAGTTTAGCCCCGCTTTTGTCCTGGTTTAGTTGTAGTTTAGGCCCATTTTAGTCTTGCTTTTGTCCTGGTTTAGTTGTAGTTTAAGCTCAGTTTAGTCCTGCTTTGTCCTAGTTTAGTTCTAGTATAGGCCCAGTTTAGCCCTGCTTTTGTCCTTGTTTAGTTGTAGTTTAGCCCTGCTTTTGTCCTGGTTTAGTTGTAGTTTAGCCCTGCTTTTGACCTGGTTTAGTTGTAATTTAGGCCCAGTTAAGTCCTGCTTTGTCCTGGTTTAGTTGTAGTTTAGCCCCGCTTTGTCCTGGTTTAGCTGTAGTTTAGGCCCAGTTTAGTCCTGCTTTGTCCTGGTTTAGTTGTAGTTTAGTCCTGCTTTTGACCTGGTTTAGTTGTAATTTAGGCCCAGTTTAGTCCTGCTTTTGTCCTGGTTTAGCTGTAGTTTAGTCCTGCTTTTGACCTGGTTTAGTTGTAATTTAGGCCCAGTTTAGTCCTGCTTTTGTCCTGGTTTAGTTGTAGTTTAGCCCCGCTTTTGTCCTGGTTTAGTTGTAGTTTAGGCCCATTTTAGTCTTGCTTTTGTCCTGGTTTAGTTGTAGTTTAGGCCCATTTTAGTCTTGCTTTTGTCCTGGTTTAGGCCCAGTTTAGTCCTGGTATAGTCATATTTAGGATATCTTATAGGTTTGGACCTGGGTTAGTCCTGATTTCGGCTCCTTTTAGTTAGTTTAAGATGTACTTTTGGAGTCTATGTGACGGCTGAAACCTTTTTCTCTGTATATTGAATTAACATTTTTGAGTATTTTAGCCTTTAACTGACAGAAACAGAGTAGAGATTACCAGGAAACAGGCTCAGAGAGAGAGAGGATGATAAAAGTAAAGTAATGTGAATACAGGTGAGGACATAAGAGCGTGGGTCACCTGTCCTGACGGAGCTGCCCTCCGGAGGGGCGCTGTCTCCCACTATGTTGGGGTCATGGGCGCTGGTCGGTGGGGAGTACACCGGGGGCCTGGGATCCTCCTGCAGCAGCTTCTTTGGGACTGAAAGAGAAAAAGAAATCAACGAGGTGAATCTAACCTTTTGTATTGTACTGTAACAGATGTGATGATATGAAACAAGACCTTAAGACGTCACTTTTTTTCTAATACACTTCACTCATTAGTCTGATTTAAGTCTCTCCTGGTTGAAATATGTGCACACAATGGGCTCGGCTTTCTTAAATAAATAATTATCAGCACTGAATCAGTAAAATCCTACTAAAAATTCCAGTGCTGACATCTGCCTACACAAAGGAACATCATCCAAGCCATATTGTTTAGTGAGATAATAAAAATGTAATTAGTCTAATACAAGTCTGTGAGCTGTACGCATGCACGTCACTGTGTTGTTGTTGTGGAAGTGGGGGTTGGGAGTTTCTAGTAAAACATTGGTCACAAGGACACTCCAATGACTCAAGAGACTGTGACCGTGATTCACACACTCCTCATGAACTCAGGACTTTTATTCCCGAAAGTTATGCTGCTGCCCCTAGCTTCCTCCTACTTATTCTACCCCCTCTACCTCACCCCCAGCCTCTCGGTGAGTCAGGGAGTCTGCTCTGTTTCCCCCCCAGACGCTTACCCACAATGCATTTGAGTTAAACATTCCTGTTCACATGTGGTTTCGGAGTTTGGGCCACGCTCCGGTGACTGTGTTGGTCTAGTCTGTCATGTAATTTTATAGAGCTGGGCATTTACTAGCGTTGCATCTTAATGGCTCTAGATAAGGGGTTCTCAAACTGTGGTACAGGGCCTACTGGTGGTACACAGGCGGCGGGTAAATCCTGATTTTGTCATGTTTTAGTTCAGCTCTAGTTGTTTAGAGCCCTCAGTCCTGGTTAAGGCCCAGTGTTGTCTTGTTTCCTTTTGCTTTTTCCTTGTGGGGTAATCACAGCAAATCATCTGCTTCCAATTGTGCAGTAAAATGCATTTTTACTCTCCATTTATCCAGGCTTGGGACTGAGTCCACTTGCTTGTGACCCCTTGTGGCTGGATTTATTTAAGCCCAGTTTAGTCCCAGATTTAGTCATGTGTGTGGCCCTTTTGAACATAAATTTAGTCCGTGTCGGTTTATTCCTGCTATGCTTTTGTCCTGTTTTAGTTCTGGTTTAGTCCTGCTTTTGTCCTAGTTTAGACCTGGTTTAGGCCAAGTTTAGTCCTAGCTTAGTTCTTCTTTTGTTCGGGTTTAGAACTAGATTTGTCCTGGCTTAGGCCCAGTGTGGTCCTGGTTTAGTCCTGTTTAAGTCCAGCTTTTGTCCTGGTATAGTCGTAGTTTAGTCCTGCTTTAGTCCTGGTTTAGTTGGTAGTTTAGGCCCAGCTTTTGTCCTGCTTTTGACCTGGTTTAGGCCCAGTTTAGTCCTGATTTAGTTCTAGTTTAGGCCTGGTTTAGTGCCACTTTGTCCTGATCGTTATTTAGTTTAAGATGGTACTCAGGATGCCAAATATTGTCTGTAGTACCGGGAGTGAAAAGTTCAGCAGAGAACCACTGCTGTAGATAAATCAGACCTCGCTGGGCTCCTCCTCGTTGATACAGTACTCAATAAAATAGCCACATAGGATTACAATAAAAATGGACCAATGTAATTCAAAGACATGCATTTTGGCAGTTCTCCAGAAGCCAATCAAAGCCCAGGAAGAGGCACAGCAAACCAGCATTACAAAGTTTTTCCAATTGTAAGCGGTGATTTAGAGCGTCCACATTTGACAGACGACATTTACTGCCTATAAAGCTTGATTACATTAGTTTTATGATATTTTTGCGTGTGTCGGATAGTGACTGGGAAGCGTGTCTGTCCCACGATGGTTATATTTTAATGCAAGGCCAGCGGTGCACTCTTCAGACCACACTGGGGCTGGTGGTTGGATTACATGACTGCCACTTTGGAAGCATAAGTCATAATTTAATAATTCCTGTGTAGCAATAGCTGGTGCCGCTGGTGAGTTTTGACCGTCTCTTGTGATGGCTATGGGAAAGTGGAAGGAAAAGGATCAGAGCAGTATTTGTTTTTTCGGTGTTCAAGTAAAAGTAACATTGCAAAAGTGAGCATTAGTGGGTACTGCACAGGAAGAAGGACTCTCAGAACATGATGTTAGTTATAAAGAAACCCAGTGGTCAATACATTTTCACAATAATATGTACAAAAAATGAGGGCTGCATGATATGGAAAAAACATGCAATATTCAATGACTATGTAAAAATATAAATAAAAAATAAATAAATAAAAATATTTTAAAACACAGCCTACTTTTCTGACACAGTAAGTTAAATTAACTTAAAACAAAAATGTAAGTTCCTGTATTCACAAGACAAAACAGCGTCAAAATCACAACATAACAGACTAAAACAAGAAATAAAAGAAGGCAAGAAAATTGTGACTAAATTTAGCAAAAATTTCCACTAAAACCGGATTTTTATTTAGTCACAACACTTCTTTTAAGGCTCTGGTAGGAAAATGATTCTGACAATGTAAATCTCTGTCAGATGAAGGACCACAGCATTATTGCAATATATTTAGATTCTTGCGATACAGATATTGCGCTTGCTGATATCGCGATAACAATACTTTTGCGATATATTGTGCAGCTCTACAAAAAAATCTTCATAAAAATAAGAAAATGCAACCACTCTGCCACTGTGCATCCCCACAAACTTTCAAGTCACCTCTAAGTAGTACCAGATAACCACAGCAATGTTTTTCAGGTATTAGAGTCTTGCTGTATTAATACATAACATAATGTTTACCTAGAACAAAAAACTTTATGGCCCATGCACATATAAAAGGAGATTTACTGATCCTATCTTGTAGTTAGTAGTTGCCTCTAGTCCTTTTATGTTCCTTCTTACAATAAGCTAAAAGATCTTAATGCCTTGTGTTACAATACATTTGACAAATAAAACAAGCTTTTCTGCATCAAGATTATTTATTTAAAGAGGTTGTGGGTTCAATACTCAGGCTTTTAGACAACCATTTCCCTGAGTGGAGCCTGCAAGTCCATCCTCTGGGTATACTCTGACTTTCTCCCACTGTCCAAAGACAAGCATCTGTAGGTGACTATGAATTGCTCCCAGTGAAAAAACATGAAAGTGAATGGTTATATATAGATATTGCAAAATTATCGTTATCGCAATATCGGTATCGCAAGAATCTAAATATATCATAGACAGAGATTTACACCAGAGCCTTAAATAAAAATGTTTCAAAAGTGCAGTTTTAGTGGTAATTTCCGTCACAGTTTAGCCTTGTTTTAGTCCTGGTTTAGTATTTGTTAAGTTTTGATTTTGATGCTGTATAGACTTACATTTTTGTTTTAAGTGAATTTAACTTGGTATGTCAGAATAGAATAGAATTTTAGACTTTTATTTATCTGATTTTATAATTTTTTTCCCTTTTGTTATTGTGTGGTAATTGTCTTTTTATTAATTTTATGTCCTATTTACACTGTTTTATTGCCTTGTGAAGCAATCTTGTACAGCATTACTGCTAGAGTTCTCAATATTCAACATAGTTATTGAATATTGCATGTTTTTCCCATATCGTGCAACCCTAGTTGTCAGTGTTTATGAGCAACTAGCTAGAAATTGTCCAGTTAACACGCCTAAGGCACATAGTTGCTGGGACAGACTCCAGTTACCCATTGCTTACAAAACGAATAAGCAGAAGATGAAAGAATGATTATTTACAGTATGTGGTGTCAGGTAAGTTCCCCATAAGGAAGCATATAGGTTTACATCTGTAATAGTTTAATATATGCGGCAAACCACACTAATCTGTTACCTTAATTGGTTAAAAAACCCAGAATCTGAAGCCACTGCTTTTGCAGGTCTGGTTGCCACGAGCTAAATAAACATTAGTGCTCCGAACCTGGAGGAAAATGGAGAAATTGGATTCGGCTCGACTGCTCGACCTGTCCATTCTCATCACAGCTACTCACTAATCCCGGGTCTAAAATCCCCCTCCCGCCCCGCCGTTCACCACTGCTCCAGCCACACCACGCCCTGATTACAGCTCTCTGATTGGCTGTAATTGGCAGCACATGTGGGCCAGCTGTGAGCCGCCACGCTGGGCCCAAAGCAGGGGGTTCACACGCTTAAATATTCATGTTTTAGCGTGTTATCACTGAGACATGACCGCAGTTAAAAGGATAAAAGTGGGCTGCACTGAAAAGTATTTTAAATTAAGCATGATTCCCTGCACACTTAGGGTTTGTCCACACTAAAGCAATCCTTAGTGGTCTTCATCATCATTTGATTTTCTGTGTATTCCTGGGTCGATGCTGGTCCACAATATTATGATCATTGTCCATGTTCAGGCCACAGAGCTTGTGTTGTATTGTGGTGAGACATATCTAACTAAATTAAAAACATTATTACCCAATGTGAGAAGTTGTTTTACAAGACACAACAAGCCATAGTCGACCAAAGAAATAGTAGAGCGATTAAGTGACCGACACGACCGGACTTACCAAAGTCTTGCACACAACAAGAGACTTTACAATAATTAGGTGATAAAACATAAAAAATGGCTGTTATCTAAAACTAATCTATGCTATAAATAAAATGGAAATAAAAGTTATGAAGTAATAAAAAGCGACAAGAGGCTGTCAGCCCTAAAACCATAAATAAAAATCTAGTGAGGTCTGCTCAAAGGGTTGCTTTCTGACAATGTGTGAATGTTGTCCTTATGTAAACCAGGCAAAAATGGAAAATAATTTATAATTTTCATGGAATAAAGTTGATATGTATTTAAAGTGTTATTCAATTTAAAGGCGCAATGAGCAGTATATATTTTTCATATTTCATAAAAATGAAGGTAAACATGTTTAAATCAGATATTAGTTTTACTCATAACAATGTTGCACTTATTGAGTTATTAACTGTTGTTTTTGTTTACATTTTTTGTTTTGGTTCTAAAACTGCATTGTCCTATCAGAAAAGAGACCATTGTTTTAATTTAGACTGCAGTACTGTTTTCAAACCAGAAAGCACACGTTTCTTATGCACTTTTAATGTGCTAATGTGGCTATTCATTTTTTAGAAACAACTGCTGTCTACCATGCATTACGTTATAATGTACAGCTTAAAGGAGAAATCTGCAACTTTGCTCATGTCTTTGTTGTTTTTGGTCACATTGTTGTTGTGGGAGTGCAACAGAGAGGGACAGAACTACACTGAAGAAGGTCAGGACATCACTGTTGTATCCTGAGGAAATTTACAAAAAGTGCTGTATAAGGAAAGCCCAGCTGATTATGACTGACATACACCACTCTGGTCATGAACTGTTGGAGCGGCTGCCCTCAGGAAGGAGGCGTCGCTGCCTGTGGGCCCAAACAGAGACTAAATAGGAGTTTTTTTCCCTCAGGCAGTACGCCTAATGAACAGCTTTGGATTGTAGTTTTTATGTACTGGCCTTTCGTAACATTGAGCAAAAGGGACAGCATTTAGCCAAATGGAATTACAAGAGTATTTTTTTTATTATCATATTATATTTATATTATTATATTTTATTATTTTGGCATATTTATAAAATACACAGCTTTTGCACAAGGTTCATCTTGCCTTTCACTGCAAGTTTTAACCCTGGTTGTTTTAACATTGTATGTGACAAACAAATCTATCTATCACATATCTCTTTATCTTTGCGGGGCTCCCCTTACATTTTGGAGTAAAGCACTTGCGTAAAAACTCTTGAGTCTGGTTGACTCCTGTGTGATCCTACAGACTTTTTAACAGTCCAAGACACATTTATAGCCTGTCCGTCCTAGGAGAGGGTCACTCCTTCAATGTGGTCTTCATAAGGTTTCTTCTTGCTTTTTTTAGTTTTCTTTTTGTTGCTTTGTTTAGGTTTTTAGTTTTTCCTTATCACGAGAGAGGGTCCAAGGACTATTTAGTTTAGTGTAGTTATTGTTTATGTTTGATTGTGTGTTTGTATTTGCTTCTGTGACTTATTCTTTGTAAACCCCTCTAAGGCGACTGCTGTTGTGATTTCGGGCTAAAGTTGCAAGACTAACACACTGGAAGCAAAGTGTAGCCACTGAGAATACCGCATTGTTTTCAACCACAGCGATAAATGACAAGCAGAAAAACTATCAGGCAGCACTAGGATATACAACATTTACTTTAAGCTTTTAAATAAATACCTATTAGCCTGGACATCGCATTAAACACTGTTATAACAAGCTTGTTTTTGTGCAAATGAACTGCTGCCTGGCTAAAAATAATTGTAAAAGTCTTTGACCAAATGGCCACAAACCACATTTTACAAAACCAGGCATTTAAAGAGAAAGCTCTGCCCGAATGAGGGAAACCATGGGCATAAATCACACTATAAGACCCTGTATTATAATGACACGGCCTCATAAATGCACAGTAAATGAGTTCTTTACAATCCCTATTATAACTTCGGCTCAGCAGCGAGAGGTCTGGAAACGCTGCAGGAGTAAAAGGCGGGAAACACGCTGCCCGTAACAATGCCCTGTGTTTGCATTGGACGAGATTATCTTTGTTTTTGCTGGACTCTGGGGCCACAGTGAGCAAGTGTAGTGTTTGTGTGTGTGAGTGGAGAGATGTATATGTGCTGACCGCTGCAGAACACAGTCAAGACCAATCCCCCAAAAGCCTGAAGGGATAGAATGAAATATTAAACCACAGGACAATCTGAGATGAGATCAGCTGTGGCCAAATCAGCGTAAAATACCTCTGCCTTCTACAGCGTACAGTGCAGTCATTTTTCATTTATTTGAGTTTTAGATTGAGAAACATGAATCTAGCAATGCATTATTATAGGACTTCATCTGACCATTCTCTGTGTAGGTATGGTTCATATAACTGCAACAACTATTTCTTGTTGTGTTTTTCCAAGACAAGCTTTAGTCGCACTTGTCAGCCAATCAGAAGACAATATTTATCAAAATCGTGTTAATAACCACATTGTAATCAAACATTGGGTCTTTCACTACACATTTGTGAATTTCATAGTTGCCAGTCACAGAGTATACAATATGCAACTGTCTATTTTTCTCTGCAAACTGTGCACTTGATTTTACAGTCTCTACGTTCACATACAGATCATATTAAATTCATACTTTATTCCAGACTCAGGGTCCAATAAAAAACACAAACAATACAAAAAATACAATAGTTATACAAGCACTTTAAAAAGGCAGCTGTACCAGTGTCTCCACAACTTAGACTGGTAGCGTATTGCACTAAACTTGATGTTTGTTAGTGACAAGATAATTTCATTTTCAGATTTGTTAAGCCTACAAATAAAATTGTACATAAGGTTCCGTAACACAGCAGTGACAAACATTTCACTCGCACTTGTCCATCTCGGTCTCTTCAAAAGGAGACGTAGAGCATCATTGTATGCCACCTGCAGTCTTTGCAAACTGGATTTTTTGTAGATCATAGTCCTACTATGCTGATTGTTTGTTTTTGCTCAGTTTTCTCCAGAGAACTGGTCACACCACTCAAGAGTCGGACTACTGAGACCGCCGTGAGGAGTTAAAGTGGTCTGGGGATTTACCAGCAGCAATAAAAACTTTGAAAAGCTAAGAAACGTGGCTAAAGCCTGTTCACCTGTCTGAATAAGAAGGAGCTGGCTCATTTGCAGCTGGTCCAGAATCCTGCTGCAAGGCTTCTGACCCACAGAAACAGAGGAGCCCATCTTAAAGTCCCTTCATTGGCTTCCGGTCACTTACAGTAGAAATTTTAAAATTTGGTTCTGGCTTTCATAGTCTTACACGAGCAGGCTCCTGCTTATATCTCAGACTTCATTCAGCCTTATAGTTCCTCTCGTGGTCTGAGATCTTCAGGTCAGAACCCGCTGATGGTCCCTCATACTCATTTCAAAACCCGAGGAGACAGCCATGCCACTCCACTTTCTCTGCGCACACTGGACTATGCAGATGCTTTTAAAAGGAAACTAAAACATTCTCTTTCAAACAAGCTTTGTAGATTCAATGGGCCAAGGTCTGACTGATAGATTGTATTTCGCCATATTATGGAGTTTTAAGTGTTTTTGTATTTTATTATGCCTTTTTATTGTGAAACACTTTGCTATTGTGAAAGGTGCTATATACATAAACTTACTAATTTACACAGTATACGGTCACGGTAACACTTTTACTCAACAAAATAAAACTTAAAGGTACTGTAAGCAGCATGCACTCATACTGGTTTAAAAATGGTACTGCAGTCTAAATCAAAACAATGGTCTCTTTTCTGATTGGATGATCAGCAACGCAGGGTTTTAGAACCAAAACAAAAAATATAAACAAAAACAACTTGGCCATGATGTAAAATATATTTTTAATTGTTAATTAATCAGCTGTACCATTGTTATCCAGTAAATCTAATATTTGATTTAAACATGTTTACCTCATATCTTGGCACACATGTGGGTCATTTTATATACTGCTCATAGCACCAAAAAAAAAAAAATTTGATCCTCACACTTTTAAACACAATGCTGTGGAAGGGACCCATAATATGTGTCTTTGCAGGTCTAAAAATGCGTGAGTATGTCTCTAAACCCTGTAAGTAATGTTGTTCTGTCTGTTTAGTACCGAGTGCTGTTGAATGCCTCTCCTAGCTTAATAACGCTTGAGTATGGTGAATACACGCTGCAGTAGTTCGAGAATGAGCCGTAGGTGAGAAATTCAAATGACAACCCCCTAAATCGGAGTCCCAGATTTATGCAGATTAGGCAATAACTCGGTGTTCCCATATAAATATAAACATACTATAAATAACTTACTTACTGTATGCACAACTGTCTTCATAGCCACATTTATGAGCTTTCCTCCCAGCACCGCCACACAGCAGACAATATTTTTCTCTCTATGCTCTAATCGCATTCCTGCAGAATTACATGCACAAGGTGAAGAGGGCACGAGCTGAAGGTGTTGAGGCTGCATTCCTCCTTTTCCCCTCCCATCTGCTCCTGTCTACCACCCCGAACTCTACAGCACCATAACAGTATCCAGCTGACAGGTGAGCTCATTAAGCCCGGGTCCATACCTTTGACAGTTTTATGTGTAAAGGGTAGAAGTCAGGGCATTATATGATGAGTTTTTCATCTTGTTATTGTACTCCCTTCTCCAAAGAAAACAAATGGTGCTGTGCTTCTATAAAGAGTATGTGATTAAGAAGGCTTGTGTCAGAGAATTATTACTATACTTAATCCAGACTTGTGTATACAAAGCTAACCCATCTGGAAATGGGGACCCCATCAAAATGCACTCATATATGTTGCTTTTATCACTTTGTCTTCAGTTTGTTGGCTGTACCATGTAGTAAGAAGTGAGTAGCACTACATTTATACATTTCTTTTAAATAAATCCCAACATAAGACTAGAAATACTTCATATATGACTAAATTAGTGAGCAGTTTTGGACATTATCCAAATATATTGCCTATTTCTGTTGCAGTGACCATGATGTATGTAAGTAAATATCACTAAGACTCACTAAGACTAAGTGAGACACAGTAATGTCAATAATAATGATTAATGCAGTTATTTTTTATGCTCTAGGAAGTACGTTAACAAATGTCTTTTTTGTAGAGGCTAGTCCAAGTCTCATATAAATAGTTGCCAAAACCAATGCCAAACTTTAAATTTTCAATTAAATTTTATTTATAAAGCCAAATATCACAACAGCAGTTGGCTCAAAGGGCTTTACAAACAATTAGTCACACAATCAGACGTAAACACACAACCAGCATAAACAATAACTACACTAAACAGTCCCAGGACATCCTCTGTGCTTGAACGCTCCTTCTCACTGAGGAAAAACTCCTAAAAAAAATCAAATTTTATCTCTTAATGTCCCTCAAACCTGATGTGTATAATTTTCCGGCAACTTGGGGGAAAAATGTCCTTTATTTTTCTGTTTTGACAATGCAGTTTGCCACTTTTCGTGTTGCCTTGTGGGAAACATTTGAGTCACAAAACATTTGGACACCATTGCAGTGTGACTATTTGTATGCCTCAAGACTGCAGTAACTTGAACAATTAGGACATTTTTTTCACTTGTTTCTAATAGAGGCACTTTTGTAGCCATAGTCTGATCATAAAGAAGCATACTTTACGTTTTCAAATTATAGCACAAATACCAATTGACATCGATCCCAAAAACATGCCATGAGAAAAATGGTTCTTTGTTGATTTCAGTAAATGATGCGTGACTTCTATGTTGTGTAATCAGAACTTTGCATTTTTGGCTTGGGATGTTTGCATATAAACATCTATCAGGGATTACTTTGAAAAAATAAAAAGTTATGCCAAATATACAAATGACAAGTTCAAGAGGTTGCCATTTTAAAATATTAAATCAGAGTGTAGCACAGAAATTACAAGGTTATAAAGCATTCCTGGAGCTAATCTGTGGTCATTGGTAGAAGCTAGCCTTTAGGTCCATCACACAGACATACATGTTTTGACATTTTCCTATTATATGATTATTTTTTAGCATTTCTTTGCACAAGTAACTAAAGCTGACCATCTACCATATTGTTTTCTGTCACAGTGAAATGGTTTTAAATTTGTAGAAGCTTATATTGAGTGCAAAATATAACTGTATCGACCATACTTCAACATAATAGTGACATAGTTCACATTTGGGTGACTGTGTTTAGACCACAGAGAGTGAAACAGCCCGCCCTGTCCTGTCCCGTCTACACACCAGCCCCGTGCCCCATATTTACCCCCAGCATTTCCCCCCTGCTTTCTCTAATCGCTAACACACATTACTCTGCTCTCCAGTCCTAGTCTACGGGCCCAGGACACAGACCGGGATCACAGCAGGGGTTTCTGAGGTTTCCATCGCTCTTCCTTCACCGCAGTCATTAGTTATAGTTATACAAATGCCAGCTGTTTTGTCTATTTAAACTCACGCTGTACATAAACACGTGTACGAGGCAGTTGTCATTAATGTAGAGACAGAAATAGTTGTGGTGATGATGTGGAGTCAAAACAATCACGGAGAGATTACTCCCTAAATGTAGCTTGTGGTTTTTCCGTCTTCCTAAGACACACTGGCCCGTAGTTGATCGGACAGACTGCACCTCTCGTCGAAATATGCAAAAGAAAGTGAATGAAGTATGTGTTTATTATGTCACTAGTTTTAGAAATGTATGGTAAGATAAGTAGGGTTTATCGACTGGTAAATAATAAATGCAATGTTAGCTTACTTAAATTGAAGATAGAACAAAACAACCGAGTACTAAGGACACACACATCACATGACATCACAAGTCCTGACTATGGCTAAATCATTTTTACACCAAGATGAATTAATTAATGTGTGAAAGCTGTGTTATTGTTTTCTAAAGCCATATTTTCCCTCTCTTTTTGCAAGATAAATTAAACTGGAATGCCAGTCGAGCAACAGATGGTCACAAGCCCCTGTACTCTTCAGGCGCTTTTCAACTAGGAAGGAACAGGGCGGGACGGGGCAGTATGGGGGTGTTTCCAATTGTCAAAGCGTTCCAAGGTGTTCCCAATAAGCGTTCCCAAAAAGCGTTCCAAGCGGTTCTACTTTTGGCACCCTTCTGGGACGGGGTTCAGCTCGGTTGATCGGTCTGGAACAGTTAGAGTTGGGGACTGCTGTGAGCTGATTGGACGACAGAGAATCCTCACTCGGGCAAAAACAACAAGCCAAACAGTAAAAGGGAACATTTTATTTTTGATCGAATGTGTACTTGTCCTTGTGATAAACAGCTGCATTCCAAGAGAGGACCACCTCAATGTTGTGACGACTTTTTTCTAAAAATAGAGCTAGTGTATATTAGCAACAGCTGTTTCCGGTTTGGCGAAGTACGGCTCTCGCGTCAAGAATCTAAACTTTTAATTTTTAGTTTAAACTGGAATAAAGACAAGTTAAACTTATGGCGCTATAAGATGAGTGGTTAAAATGTGTTAAAATGGTGCACAGAAAGCTGGAGGTAAACCTGAAGTAATCTCCTGTTTACTGAAGCTAATACAGCTTTAGCTCCAGCCTCACACAGACACACACCAACCTCACACAGACACACACCAACCTCACAAAGACACACACCAGCCTCACACAGACACACACCGGCCTCACACAGACACACACCGGCCTCACACAGACACACATCAACCTCACACAGACACACACCAGCCTCACACAGACACACACCAGCCTCACACAGACACACACCAACCTCACACAGACACACACCAACCTCACAAAGACACACACCGGCCTCACACAGACACACACCGGCCTCACACAGACACACACCAACCTCACACAGACACACATTGGCCTCACACAGACACACACCAGCCTCACACAGACACACACCAACCTCACACAGACACACACCAACCTCACACAGACACACATTGGCCTCACACAGACACACACCAGCCTCACACAGACACACACCAGCCTCACAAAGAGACACACAAGCCTCACACAGACACACACCGGCCTCACACAGACACACACCGGCCTCACACAGACACACACCGGCCTCACACAGACACACACCAGCCTCACACAGACACACACCAGCCTCACACAGACACACACCAGCCTCACACAGACACACACCGGCCTCACATAGACACACACCAGCATCACACAGACACACACCAGCCTCACACAGACACACACCAGCCTCACATAGACACACACCAGCCTCACACAGACACACACCAGCCTCACATAGACACACACAAGCATCACACAGACACACACCAGCCTCACACAGACACACACAAGCATCACACAGACACACACAAGCATCACACAGACACACACCAGCCTCACACAGACACATACCAGGATTTACACTCGTATTTTTATTAAATATCACCACCACCATTTTAGTTTTAAAACTGAGCTTCAAACCCTTTTTTTCTCATTTATTAATGCAACTTTTGTTGTGCCTGTGTGACTTCAGTGTTTATGTAACAGACACTGCTTTCCTGGACCCAGAGTCATGGAAATATGAGCAGGTTTTGGGGCTAACCGTTCAAAGGCGTCCCGTAACGTTCTTCTAACTGTAAATGCGCCTTTTGCGTCTGTCCCTAGCTCAGATAAATGAAGAGGGTTGTGTAAGGAAGGGCATCTGGCATATAACCTGTGCCCAATGAATAAATATCACTGCACTCTTGAGACCCCAGAAGAGAAAAGCCACTTTTACTTCTCAGTTAAACATTCCCATTAACTTTGCCACACAGACACACGACTGCCCAGAGCCCGGCTGTAGGTTTAATGTTTGTATTTCCATGTCTTTATCAGCAGCGTGCGGGAGACAAGGGTCCAGTGTCCCAGTCAGCACTACCACATTATTATCTCCCATCCCACACTGGGTCAACAAGGATGTACCGGGCCAGCCGCTGAATCATCAAACTCCACTCGCTCCTCCGTATCTCACGTATGAGGTAACGCTGGACTGTGGTCTGACTCATTTGTTGACACTGGAGGGAAAAGAGGAGGAGATATGCAGCAGGCAGGACAAGTGGAGATACTAAAATCGAGAGAGAAATAAAAGCAGAGGTATTTGGCAAGCATGTTCCAGCAAATGCAGCAGGGGTGGTCTAAACAATGGGGCTATATTTGGGACGGGGCAACAACTGTTCATTCAGAGAAGTTATTACAATCAACACATGGGGATGTTACTGTACGATGAAATGAATGAGGATTCTCAGAAAGATTAGCATGAGGAGAGTAGTAACCTGGGTTATGGGATAGTCCTGCTACACAGAACCATCTAGGAGGCCTTCCACTGAAAGCCCTTGCAAAGTGTTGGTACTTTAGATCAGTGGTTCCAAACCTTTTTGGTGTTGTGTATGCCAAGGACCGGATTTAGTCCTGGTTTGGACCTAGCTAGTTAGTTTAGGCTAGTTTAGGTTTAGGCCTGGTTTTAGGCACAGTTTTCTTGGTTTAGTCTTAGTGGATTTATAAGTGGCTTAGACCTAGTTTATTTTTGGTTTAGACCTGGTTTTGTTCCTGTTTTATTCCCGGTGTGTTTCTGGTTTACACCTGGTTTATTCCTGGTTTAGTTCTGGTTTCAGGCATGGTTTATTCCTGGTTGAATACTGGTTTTAGTCCTAGTTTTGTCCTGGTTTAGACCTGGTTTATTCTCGGTTTAGTTCTGGTTTTAGACCTGGTTTAGACATGGTTTATTCCTGGTTTAGTTCTGGTTTCAAGCCTGGTTTATTCCTGGTTGAATACTGGTTTTAGACCTAGTTTTGTCCTGGTTTAGTCCCAGTTTAGTCCCTTTTTTGTCCTTCTTTAGTGTCACATCCCTCAGTAAAATCCTGGGTTAGTCCTGATTTAGGTCTTTGAAAGCCAAATACATATAAAGGTACTAAAAATGACTCCATATACCCCCTGGAATGTGCTTACGTACCCCTAGGGGTCCCTGTTCCCCTGGTTGGGAAACAGTGCTGTAGATGATTGTTATACCTTGATGGTGGATGAACCACTGGAGTTTTATCCAATCAAACCAGCAGTGGTTCAGAGGCAAATCCATTGCTCTGAGCAGTACAAGATGGATTTTATTGAGTTTGCAAACTTACAAATCTTGTGGGAATCCAGCTGTTGCATAATTTGTGCACAAAGAATTCCTTATTTGTAAATACTTCATATGAATAGAAGCTTGATAATTGCTAATGCTGCAAAAAACGAGTCAGCTTTTTTATGTGGCAACTTCAGACTGCAGAGGTAAACAATAGAAGATCAAACATTGCCATAATTGCACAAAATCTGAGAGTTTTTCCAGTTTGGGAAATCTTTTATGTGCGTTTAATTCAATGGGACAGTGTAATGTGGTGCAGAAAACAATGGTTATAAGAAAGTCATTATTTCTTTACATAAAACGACAGGAAATAGTTTGGATATTTTCAGTGCCCATAACACATTTCTATTGTAATATTTCAAAAGCAAACAAATTATGCTAAAACCGAACAAATGAAACTCAAGTCTTAATAGCCAGTAACTTTTTTAAATAAACTGTTTTGAAGTCTGGGTAATGGTTAAATTAGTCGTTGTGGGGTGAATAAAGCGCCATGCATCGCTCCCCGCTGTCTCTGGGCTGCAAAAGACACTTGCAAGTTATGAGCTGCTGCCATCAAGTCTTGCAAGAAAGCGCCACATCGCATTTAGCAAAACAACAAGCTAGCAATGGGTTTAATTCTTGATTTTCGTCATGAAAGAGCGGCCAAATGGCAGAAAAAATGCTGTATGGATGCGCCGAAATTAGAAATGTTACTGCGTTCTGCTTTAACAAGTGTTTTAGCATTATGCATGCACTACTAACTTGAAGTTTGAAGTCCTTAATGCTTAAAAATACCAGCGGCGATATCCTCATACGCTGCAGGAATGTGTCGGAGATACAACCTGCTTCTCTCAGCCAAAGGTCACCGGGGTCTGTCCCTGCCTCAATGGCTCTTTTGATAAAACTTCACTGAATTAAGAAGCTAACCAAGGCAAGGAGGGCGTCCACTGCATCAGGTTCTCAATGTAACATTTCTCTTTGGAGCTAAGGACAAAAGCTAGTTTAGTTAGTCAGCTATAGATCGTCCCTTTACAAAACATACTCTGTAAAAACGTCATAACCAGAGAACTGAAAATCTACTACTTAAGGAAAGTAATTCAAAACAAAAACAACAAAAACAACCAAATTATTAGTAAATGTAAAATGTATCTAAATGTATTCTAAAAGATACAAAAGAATAATACATTTCTGACAGCAAATCTGGAGGATGAAGCAGAAAAAGCTGTAATCCTCTTTGGCTTTGTCTAAACTACTTTGGTTTCCAAGTACTTTCCCATATATCCCCTATTATAACAGGCTATGCACTTTAAGATATTATTATATTGATGTTAATAATTTTTAACAAACAGCACAAAAAGTCATTTAAGTATTGTTAGGGCAAACAAAGCCACCACTGTGTTGAATAAAGATAGTGATTAAGGCTGCACAATATAGAAGAATAACAATATTTGACGCTGTTGAAAATTGCGATAACAATATTATTGCAATATTTTAAATATAAATTCAACAAAAATGTAAGTTCCTGTATTTACAAGTCAAAACAGCGTCAAAATCAATACTTAACACAAACTAAACCAGGAATAAAACAAGGCTAAACTATGACTAAACTAAGGAAATTGCCTCTAAAACTAAACTTTTTTTTACATTTTTACTTTTTCACTTTTTCATTTAAGGCTCCGGTAGAAAAATAATTCTTCAGTGTAAATATATTGTGCAGCACTATTAGTGATACTGCATGTTACACAATAAACTTTCAATATATGTATGGACAAAAGCTGGGACAGAAGTAATTCAAAATAGATATAATTTAGAGACTTCCAGCATCCAGCCAAAAGGCATGACCACCAGCCAGTGTACTCTTTGTGCCAGTCTCAGGCCTGGATAAATGGAGACGGTTGCGTCAGGAAGGGCATCTGAGGTATGCCAAATCAGTATGCAAATCCCTGAAAGAGCTGAAACAGGAATTTATTTAGAAAGCTCAGTCCATATACTGTAGCATTGTTTACTCAACCATAGCATACTGTTGTGGGTAATTTCAGAGCTGAATGTAGCAATTAGCTTCTCAATAGCAGCATTTCACAGTAAACACAAAAGACACAAACACAAGCCTTTGTTCAAAATGACAGAGAAAATCCCAGTTTCTTTCAACATCTCTGCCTTGTGATTTTAATTTAATAAAAGCTTTAAAGCTCCATTGTTCTGTCTTTATCATCTGGGCTAAAAGCTACCATGAGCCTCAGTATAACTCAGCTTTTTTACTCTGTCATTGTGCAGTGATTACAGAGATAAATCTATAGTGAGAGTGAATCACTGACCGCTGTTTTCAGAATAAACAGCTTAAACCTACTCCTCCAGCAAAGTCTAGTGATAATAAATGTCCCGGGACATAATTTAGAAGGAGTAGAAAGTAGAAGATGTACCTTATCTCTGAAGTACTGTTACTTCAATATAACGTTACACAAATAGAAGTAGTAGTAAATGTACTCCACAAAAATGTTACTTAGTAAAAGAAAAAAGTTTTGAGTAAAACATTTACGCAAGCATACAGTACTGTTACTACTACGACTACAACTACTACTACAGCTACTACTGTATATTCCACTACTACAACTAATAGAATTACTACTTCTGGGGTACTTTGTTTACTTAAGTAGAAAATACTTACTGATACTTCCACTACTACTAATACCACAACTACTACAGCAACTACTACAACAATGACTACTACTAGAATTACTACTTCTAGTACTGCTACTAATCAGTTTACTTTAAGTAGAAATTACTTAATGCTACTTCCACAACTACTATTACCATTACTATTAACTACTTCTGTACCAATATCGCTACTGCTACCACTACTACTATTATATTTTCCACTACTACTACTACAAGAATTACTACTTGTAGTGCTGCCACTTCTTGGTTTACTTAAGTAGAAATTACTTACTGCTACTACCACAATTACTATTACAACAATTACCACTACTACGAGCACCACAAGTACAACTGCTATTACTAATATCACTTCTAGTGCTGCTACTACTACGATTATTACGGCAACCACTACTACTACTTCAAAAAAATAAATAAATAAATAAATAAATAAGAAAAAACAAGAACAAGAAACAAGAAAAAAAGCTGTAATATTATCATACACCAAAAAAGATATAAACAAGTACAAAATATACGGTAATCTTATTTTTTGTACTTGTCACAAAAAAAAAAAAAAAAAAAAAAAAAAAGATTTCAAAAATGTATTATAAAAATACATATTGCTTTAGATCACTATTAAAAAGACAAAAAAAAAAAAAAAAAAGACAAAAAAAAAATTGAAAAAAAGCTGTAATATTATCATACACCAAAAAAAAAAAAAAAAAAAAAAAAAAAAAAAAAGTACAAAGTATATGGTAATCTTATTTTTTTGTACTTGGTCAAAAAAAAGAAAAAAGAAAACAAAATTTCAAAAATTTATCATAGAAATACATACTGCTTGAGATCACTATTAAAAAGGAAAACAACAAAAAAAAAATACTTTTGACATTTATGTAATATATATCCAGTAGAATAAAATATCCCTTGCTCTCTGTTTTTATTTTCACAGTATTTTTATTTATGTATTTATTTTTTTTCCTTTTTCTTAATTTAATTGTATGTATTTTTTCTCAGTATGTGTGAATCTGTACATTTACTCTATTCTGAAATCTGTTTGTGCTACACTCATGTAATCATTAAGAACCACTGTTTACGGAAACTTATGCAATAACACTTTACAACTCCCCAAATACTTGCATTCGTTTAGAAATTTAAAAAATGTGCATGAATAATGAGTAAAAGTAATGAGTAAAAGTAAATGAAATACTTGTAAATGAATGGAGTATCTTAGTTTCAGTACAGTACAGTGGAGGAGCCATGTTGCTCGCTCATGTGTTGAAAAGGTTGCTGTTAGCGCTGAACCATGGACCGAGATAATCTTAGGGAGGCCCGGGTCGGTCTGAACCTGTCATCGGACTTATCACCGCAAAAAACACTGGAGCCCCACGCGCTGTAGTTTATCCTGGGACCGCTTAACACTGGCTTAAGATAATTTTGGTAAAGGGGAACCACCGAGATGCTGATAAAACAAGTATCACTGTGGGAATATTAAAGATGCATTATGTACATGTGCTGCTGGGTTAAAGCTTCAGTCAAAACTATGATGAAAAGTGAAAGGTTGTGGGTTTGATTCCCAGGCCGGCTGTCTCACAATCACTCTGAGTGGAGTCTGCATGTTCCTCTTCCACCCACTGTCCAAAGGCATGCACGTTTTGGTGAATTAAGTCTCTAAATTTCCCATAATAAATGAATGCAAAAGAGTGAAAGTTTGTCTGAGTCAGCAGCTGTATCTCGCCTAAGGGTTAGACTTAGGGTTATAGCTTGTATTGCCTGCAAAAACTGAAATGTTTACTTCAATTATGTATGTGAATTAACAGAAACACATCAATAACATGTTAAAAATAAGCAGAAGATTAACAAATAGCATTTTCATGTAACACCTTCATGAATGTGTTTGCCAAAGTAACCCACCAAGTCAATAAATCTGGGTCTTAGGTGGGATAATTTCCATTAAGTTGCAGGGCTGACTCTCTCTGATTCGTACACAAATACGCTGAAGTGTGAATAAACTGTAGTACTTGTATTTGTCCAGCAAACGGCGTTGTGGGCCCCGCAAATGCTCCACACCACACAGTGAGTGAGCAGCAGAGAAAATCATAGTTCCAGTCTGTAACTTCCCAATAACCAAGAGCGCTTATATTACTAAACAAATTTTATTCACTATGGGCTATTTAGAAGAGTCACCAATTTACCAATATACATGACTTTGGCCCCTGGGAGGAAGTAAGTGAAGCAGTGACACAGAAGTGCTAACAAATTTACTGTCAAAGAATCACTAATGCATTAATATCCAGCATAATGCCACATAATTTTGTCTTTTCTCTTCTGGATTCGCCACAGCAAATCATCTGCCACAGGTTTTTGACAATCCTCTCCATTTATCCATGGGCTTGGGAACGGCACAAAGAGTCCATTGGCTTGTGTGACCCCTTATGGCTATGGATTTTTTTGACAATACTCTACTATGTGCTATTATTAGAAGCGCCTCCTAAAATAGACTTTGTCGACAGCAGCTATCACCGAGCAGCTGTTTCGCCTCAAGAGACAAAAAAACGAGTGAACGGACCAAAGGGAGAAAAGCTTACTATAAACATTTCCTCTCCTGTCTCCTCTTACATCTCTTTTCTTTTACACGTTCTTCTCTGTAGGACACATGCTTAGCCCTGGTCTCCAGCTGAACACATAACTCTGCTTTTGGAAAACAGCAGTGTCCCGTGTGGCCTCAAATCTTTGGCATCCACATCCCTTCGTCTTAAAGTATTTTCCAACTACTGGTTCCTAAACAGCTTGAGACAGAATGTGTGTAGAGTTATGGCAAAGAAAAAGGAGGAAAAAAAAGAAAATGTGAAGGAGCAGACAGAAGTTAAGCCGCCAGAGACGTTTTTTTTTTTTTTTTTTTACGACAGTCTTTAAAATAAACACCTGCCTTTTCAGCTGCAGGGTCTGGAGAATCTGCCGTCTGGAGCTTTATCAGCAGACTTACCTTTTTACTGAGAGGCATGAGCGCTAACCACTCTGCCACTGTGCAACCCAACTGAGTTCAAACAGTAGCCCTGTTACAAAACACTGTACTGTCCAAGCAGTAGTATTATTTTAGATAGTTTAACTATTCTTTTTTTTAACCCTCCTCCCACCATCCAAAGAAACGCATTAATTGAACCGATGAGTTTAAACAAAAAAACACAATAAAAAAACAAAAAAACAACTTATAAGCTGACCGATGAAAAGAATGTGAAACTGCTACAGAATTTAATTTTAATATTATTTTTTGTTATATATATTAGTTCCAAAGAGATGTTGTTTTTATATTTATTTTTCTATTTTTTTATTTATTTTGAAAACATAAAATATTTAGTAAAATATGTAAATGTGATATGATTTTATATTATTATATTTTATGTTATAATATAATATTTCACAGGCATATTACAGGCAGATTTTTGCTGATTTTGTTATTATATTAAATCTAGGTATTAAAGGTATATAATGTATATTTTATTGTATTGTATAAGTCTATAGTATGTCTCCAAGATCCATTCAGTTTAATTAATAAAAGGATGAATAAATGCCCTCCATCCCAACGTCTTGTTACATGGAGAAGTTGCAGTCAGTTGAGCTAAAGCAGTGTTAGTTCACTGAGAATAGACAAAAAAAAAAAAAAAAAAATCTGCTCTACAGGACAGGACACATCCACACCCCTGCCTCTACTTTTTAAATTCATTTTGTGCTGTAAATCTCCTTACAATTCCGACTAAGTGTGTTTTTATAAACTTAGAACAGGATATACATTCTGTGTTGGTCGTGTCCTGTCCACATTTCTGAAACTGTGGGGGTTTGGTTCAGGTTTCAGGACATAAAACAGGCTGAAACACAGACCCTGTCCTCTGACACTAGGGTCACTATTTGACACTTTAACTCAAACACATTACCCAGAACACCTTTTTTATGATTGTATATTTAGGTCAAAAACCTAAAGGGACTAACAAAAAAAAAAAGAGAAGACTGACTATGACTGCTGTCCTGTAGCTAAGCAGACCCAAGTAACAATTTTCTACCTTAAATAAACAGTTTTGTCCATGTGATGGCAATTCAAAATCTCTTTTTCAGTCTGCAACTTTGATTTAATTGAGATGCCAAATGATACGTGCTAAATAGTGAGCAGCAGGCAGACCACCGTGTTGGTTGTGAGTTCGCTGTAGGTCTACGATTCATTTGAATAATAAAGCCTTGTCTCTTCGGCCCAAAACGCAGACAGATTCTGGGACACTTCTGTTACGTAATGAGAAATCTGGTCGTTTTTGCTGATGCGGGTAAACACAAATCAGTGCTGCGCTGTTTCAGAGCCAAACTATTTCAGAGTTGGCCCAAAAGTGAAATACTCCACGAGGGCAATGTGTTGTAGCTCGATGTGAAATATATCTGTAAAATGTCTCTTTATTAAGAAACTCTGAGGTTTATAAACGGTATCTTTGTGCATTAATTTCGCCTGTCAGTGTGGATTTAACAGGGTCTGTGGTCTACATAAAGGTCAGGTCTAATGAAATCCTGGGTGGTCCTCAAACTTTTATCTCTCACTTAGGCTCAGGGTTTGCACACACTTTGAAAAACTCAAATAAAGATTACTTTTTGGTCAAGAAAAGTCAAGAAAAATGTGTTTGGATGGTGGAAACCTGGACATATTCTTTAATTCTTTTAGCCTCTTTCTTTTGGCTGCTCACTTACATGGTGATTTGGCAAGTTTTTACGCCAGATGCCCTTCCTGTTGCAACTAGCCACATATTGTGACTGGAGTACAACAACAGTGTGCACTAGGGGTAACAACACATTAATATAATTACCCACAATCATGTTGTATTTATGCAAAATGTAAACGTATATCAATTATGTGCGTTCTTACTGTAATACACATGGCTTTTATTTTGAAATTTGGTGTATTTTGAACCCGGTGCACCCCTTCTCTCTGCTTCCACTGCTGCTAAATTTACAGATTGTAAACAAACATAGAGGTAAAGTGATAAGCGAGAGAAATGTGCGCAAAAATTCATTTCCTTGTATTTTTAAGGTTTAGAGCAACATGGTTCAGAGATAAATCATCTGTTGTGATGGAGATCTGCACTATTTTAGGATAAAATACTCAAAAACTGCCTGGCACAACAAAGGGATGCACCGGTGAGTCTAAAGCAGGTGACATTAGCTACAGATGACAAACTTTTGCAGGAGTTACCTCATTAAAGCTCGGACTAAAACTGAACCATTTACAACTTTAAAAACATTAATATACTTAATATACTTCACAGCAATTTCTTTAAATGTTCACTTTTATCTAATTGATGAACCATTTCAAATGTAAAAAACTGATAAAAATCATTAAAAATAAATATATTAATTGCTTTTCATTTAGTTTAAATAAAACACAGATATAACACTGATATATCAATCATGGGCCCTTATATCGCATCGTGATCATATTGTGGCAGTCTTTGAGGTATCAGCAGATATCATATTGTGCAAAAGGGCTGAACGATTTTGAAAAAATATCTAATTTAAATATCAATTTTTCTGACAGATATTGTAGTTGCAATTAAATCTGTGATATAGTTTCTAACATTAATGTACAGTTCACAGTTTATATTTTAAGCCTGTGATGGAGCATTTACACTTGAGAGAAAAATTAAAATTTCACTGCTGAACTAACACAAGGAATCACAGGCCTTTCAGATCATTTCTGTAGAGGTCTAAACTACAGCTGTAGCATGATTTATACACAGTAAGACTCTGCAGTGAGAGGATATTTTGTTCTCTGCATTGGACATTAAATCACAGAAATAAATGCAGCCTTTGTGATTGCAACAATTGAAACTGCGATTTCGATTAATTGTGCAGATCTATTGTCCAATGTCCAATGTATCAATATTAGGGCTGCACAATATATCGCAAAATTATCGTTATCGCAATATCAGCAAACGCAATATCTGTATCACAAGAATCTAAATATATTGCAATAACGCTGTAGTCTTCCATCTGACAGAGATTTACACTGAAGAATCATTTTCCACCAGAGCCTTAAAAGAACATGTGTTGTGACTAAATAAAAATGTTTACAAAGTGCAGTTTTAGTGGTAATTTAATTCATTTAGTCATAGCTTAGCCTTGTTTTATTCCTGTGTTAAGTTTTGATTTTGTCGCTGTTTTGACTTGTAAATACAGGAACTTACATTTTTGTGAAATGTAGTGAATTTAACTTACTATGTTTGAAAAGTAGGCTCTATTTTCAAATATCGCGATAATATCGTTATCGCAATTTTCAACATAGTTATCAAATATTGCATGTTTTCTCCATATCGTGCAGCCCTAATCAATATAACATTGTATGATGATTAAAGCTGTGATTTACACTCCTAGTGTCACAGCAGAAAGTGATTCGCCAACCTTCCTCCTTAACCTCCTGCGCCACAGTCTTTGCAATTAGGTGTACCCTGCCTTAAGCCTATAGTAAGAGATAGATCTGTAAATGATTGAATGAATTTAACATTTCATTATCAATTTAAATGCGTCTATTTTTAAAGGTATAGTGTATTTGAGTTTCATTGAGAACGAGTGACATTGAAGATTATCCAAGATCATCCAGCCTGGTCTACTATTGTCAATAATGGAAGAATGTATCCTATGCGAGGTTCTCTCCAACATTTTTTGAGACTTCTTGAATGTAAAACTTTCCAAAACAACGCATACCATCCCTGCATCCTTGAAAACCACTGTGAAAAGTGTAAAAATAGCTTCTCGGCGTGACTCCAGATAGCAGACACGCCACATTACCGCATGCATTCAAAAAGCCAAGGTTAGCGAATATGAATCAAAGTGTTACAGCAGTGAGAGGTTTTCCCACAGTGCACTGCAGCAGAGACACAGTGTAGGTTATCACACTGGGATCACATGAGAGCACATGGGCACAGATGACAAGATGAATTAGTTTAGGACAGCTATTCAGAAAAGCCCCCATACAATGGTCCTCACAGTCGGGATAAGGAAGATGCTGTCATGGCTGAAAACAGGTGGCCTGATGCAGGAAGTAGGTACAGAAGAGACATAGTACACACAAATGTTGGTATTTTAATAAAGTGAGACTAACTCCTGATAATCTACCACCAATCCACTTAAATTTATATACCAAGTTTGGATGCTATGCTTTTGTTCATACCCTCGTCTTGTTCTCTGGAGCTTCCTCTATTTTTCCTTTGTCTATTTTTAATTCTTCTTATTCTTTGTCTTTATTCCCAAATTCAGGGTCGCCACAGCAAGACATCTGCCTCCTAGACCTATAATGTCCAGTGAAAAGCATATCTGGCACTGGATGCACTTCCTGACACAACCGTCTTCATTTATCCTGGCTCGGAACTGGCACAAAGAGAACAATGACTTGTGGCCTTCTTTGGATGGAAGACATTTATGTTGTAATAAAGAAAACATTTCAATAAGGAAGTAAAAAAAGAGTTACAGCAATTGTTACCAAAAAAAGAAAGCGAGAAACAAAGTATAAGTAATAGTAAAAGAACATTTTCCTTTTTGTTTTAGTACATCAGGCACCAGAGCCAAACCACAGTCTAAAACTGAACCTCACTTCACAGAATGTACTAAATGTGTTGCCATAAATACAGTATATGTATACTTTTTTTTTTTTACAAACTAAAGCAGATACTTATTAGGAACATGTTAGTAAAAATATTAAAAAATAGCTACATGTTTTGAGAGAATATCTAAGAAATCTACAAATCTAATAAAAAAAAAGAAGTGAACTGGCATTAAAACACTGTCCCCATCACTCTGCACTCACTGTAAACTTGGGGAAACTTTGCAAAACCATTTATTCACAGACCCATTCACTCTTGGAGCCATGCAGTTATTCAAGCATTTCTCTGGACAGAGGGACGACGATGAAGCCAAACCACAGCCAATCAAACGTTTAACTCTAAAAAGTAAACAGACAGTATCATACAAGCTTTTAGTGACGCTGAGGTTACACTGTGTCACATGTTACCATACAATGCATTACTCTCATTAATGGTAGAGGACGATTCTTGCATTTTTTTTTTTTAGACAATTGGCAATCTTGGAGCAGTTTGGGCTCTTACACTGCAGTTCACAGGAAACATCCAAAATCGCTTCATCTCAGCCTGGAAAGCTCAAAATGACAATAAAACGATTGTGTTCATTTCTCTGGAATAAAACCTCTTAGAACAAAAAATCATCAAGTGCATTTTGTAGCTCTCCCCAGGCTGAGATTGGCTTATTGTTTTCTCAAAAAACTCGTCTTTATTGTTCTCACTGTCCAATTCACACATTTGTTTCCATTTTATTAAGAACTACTAAAACAAATGAGTATATTATTTGATTTCTTTTATAAAATTAAGAAAATCTGCCCTATCTGTTAATATAAAAACATGTGCACTGTTTTTTGCTCTGAATTATAAAAATCAGTTTCGGCATCGGCCATAGCACAGCACATGAGGCTCACCAGATAACATTTTTCTTGTATCTTACATTGGTTACAGAGTGAAAAATGACATTTTTACATAGCTTGGCACCACTGAAGTTGAATAGTTTTGAGCTGATCCAGTAAAGTTACATAGGGTTTCTTCAAGAACTTGTTATTTTTTATAGTACAATGATGTCAAATGTGTTGTCAGGTGAAGAGAAAGAATTACAGTTTCATTCATAACACAATAATATGGAGTCAAAGAAGAAGAAGCTCTGACTACTGATATACCTTTGAGGAATTGCACAAATAAATACAAAATTGCCAGTCTCCATGGCTAAGATAAGTGAGACGTTTAAGCCTCACAATGGCGCCACAACAGCCAAAAAGCCATTACTTGGAAACAGAAAGAGTTAGAGGAAAGAATAAACCACAAAAACGCCACTCTCACACATCCAATTCATTCACAAAGTCGATTCTAAATTAGTGAGCAGCTGTAGTCAGATAAAACCAGCCACCACACCTCCTTTAATCCTGGTTCATCCCTGTTTGGACGTGAACAGGCGCTGGTGGTAGTGGAGTACTGGAGACTAAATGAAAGACTTTGGCTCAGGATCACAGCTTTTTTTTTTCTTTTAGGGCCCGGCATGGCTCTACTGTCCCGGGCCAGGCTGGGAGTGGAGCCTGAAAGTTATTTAAGTCATACAGTATTTGATGGCAATATCCCAATGGGCAGAACATATTTAGAGCCACACGGATAATACTGACAAGTGGCTATAGTTAGACAGTGCTACGGATCTGGTTTATAGATATCATTATTTTTAAATGGTCCAAAGGGTATTCAGATTATCACACCCCGAACTGTAATACTGCAGTGGAGTCAGTAATCCATCCAAAAAGCCCAAATAATAGGCTTACATTGGCTAACAGTGTAACCCCTAAAGTGCAGAATAAAATGAAGGAACTCTCCAAGATGATTGTGGGGAAAAACCTGCTCCAGTATTTATATTTCTTTATTAAAGTGGCTATATTAATATGCTTTTATTCATATTTTTTAAACCAATCTTGGTAGCATTGCATGTTTTACAACTTTTAAAAACATTATCTGACTATAAGAAAATGTTTTTAATAAGTACTCTACTGGTGCCATAAAGAAACAGGTGAGGAGACCAGCAGAGGGCAGCAGAGTGGAGAGAGTTGAACATAAGTTAAAGGAAAAAAAGCAGTTCACTTCCTTAAACCTTTTGTATGATGCCATTTTACTAGAAATTGAAAAAAACAACGGCGAGGAATCAGTGGAAACAGAGCTAATAACAATATTATTGTGATATGTACTAAAAAACAAACTTTAAGTCCCTGTAATCACAAGTCAAAACTTAACACAGGCTAAACCAGGAATAAAACAAAGCTAAATTTTGACTAAATTAAGGAAATTACCACTAAAACTGAACTTTTTTATCTACATTTTTATTTAGTCACAGCATTTAAGGCTCTGGTGGAAAATGATTCTTCAGTGTAAATCTCTGTCAGATGGAAGACCACAGCGTTATTGCGATATATTTCGATTCTCGCGATACGGATATTGCGTTTGCTGATATTGCGATAACAATAATCTCACGATATATTCAATCCAATCCACTTTATTTCTACAGCACATTTTACAAACTGTTTCCAAAGGCCTGCACAAGATTATAAAACAATAAATAAATAAATGCTCCATTTAACCCTACTAGCTTCCATTAAAACAATAAAAACTAGTAAAATCAAATAAGAGCACACTAAAAAAGCAATAAATAAGCAAAAACAATACAATGAATAAAACAAAACAATAAAAAACACAGGACCACACAACTCACGCTGAGTTAAAAGCCAGAAAATAAAAGTGCGCCCTAGCAGATAAATGGAATTCACCATAAACTAACCACACAGAAACACTGATAACTTATTCAAATACAGTGACCACCTACAAACCCGTGCACTATCTGACCTGTGCGAAGCCAACTTCCTCCAAAACAACCTCATCATGACCCCTGCCCAGTAACAAAAGAGTGACCCGACTCAAGATAACCTTTGACCTCCAAGCTGGCAATCACATATCAATGATGTCCTGAGCCGACACGGAGGGTGCAATGATTAAGTGGAGCGACCCTGAGCGCGCGAGGTCGTACGGGCCCGTCTCGTGTTTACTGAGTTTTCTGAATCTTAAATGTTTATCAAAGAGAAGGTGTCAGGAAAAGGTCAGTCAATAACGCGGAGGAGGTAGCCATAGTTTTTCTGTAGACGTGTCTTGGTAAAATCAGTTACGCAACGCTACGGTGCAGGGGTCAGCTGCTTTCAGAACAAGCTTAGAGAGTACGGCGAGCGCAGAGGGTCAAAACTTTAAAGTTTCAGTGGACTTACAGCACGGAAGAGTGTTCAGGGATGGATGTACTCAAAATCTGTACTATTATGCTGCTACTACTATATAAAAATGTACTATTACTTCAAAATATAGTTGTAGTAAAAGTAGTACTCAACACAATTATTATATAGTTGTTTTTTGGAATTAAAAAAATGTTTGGCTGCTCTCTTTTTCATTAGGGTTCGCTGTTAGGGTTAGGTTTTTTTTTTTTTTTTTTTTTGCAACAGCACAGCAAAAAATTCAGTTATTATTCCTAACACTACTACAGTATTAATAATAGTGCCATTACTGTAACTACTGGTGATACTCAGAAATACTCATTTATAGACTTTTATAATGTAGTTGACATTTTTTTCCTCTAAAAATTAACTTCGGTTTCAGTGTCAAACCCAGTGCAACCTTAAAGGGCCTATATATTATGCTTTTATTCATCTTTTTAAACCAATCTTGTTCACATTTTACAACTTTTAAAAATGTTATATAACTAAAAGGGAACTTTTTAATAAGTACCCTACATTATATAACATTATAGATTATAGATTATTTGGTAAAAAGCTCAGAAAAGGCGATTTTGCATAATATGGCCCCTAAAATCTTGATCAAAATACATTGTACAGCACTATAACAATTACTATACTTAAAAAAAATAAGATTTGATAGTTGATTTTTGATGCTGAGTGAGTTGTCCCATTTAAAACACCAATAATTATTCAGTATAAATTTGAATACCCTCTTCATCAACACTGTAATTAAACAGCCTACAACTATAAAGTCCTTGTTTACATGCGACATAAACTTCAACCTGTTTTTTTACTTTGCTACTTTCCTTGAACTGACCCACTTCTGCGCCAAAGCCGGTTTTCATTTGAAATTTAAGCCGTGTTTGTTTGCGCTCGTCCCGCATCTGTGCTCTGCTAACACCAACACTCTTTGATAGTGAAATTAGA
Source organism: Bostrychus sinensis (assembly GCA_020698575.1). Classification (NCBI taxonomy): domain Eukaryota; kingdom Metazoa; phylum Chordata; class Actinopteri; order Gobiiformes; family Eleotridae; genus Bostrychus; species Bostrychus sinensis. The sequence goes on along the minus strand of CM036257.1, from coordinate 25,262,121 downwards.
GAAGCCCTGCTAAAAGCCTTTCCTTTTTATTAGATATCACAAATTAACTCCCCACCAGATGTTTTCTCCTCAGCGTCTGAAAACCTGCTTCACATCTGCAGCCCACCGTTTAATGCTTCCGCCAAAAAATAAAAAAAAAAGGGCCAGGCTCAGACATTATTAAGCTTGTCTGCTAATTTCAAAACATTAATTTCGACTCATAAAGACAGCAATCCGACGCAGATGTTTACAACCTAACCTGCTAGATGTGGGTAAATGCATGTTTAGATGTTTTCGAAAGCTTCATTAAATTTGCACCCTGTGATCGTAACGCATAACATGAAGGCTTTATTAGAAGTCTCTGCAAAATGTTTAGACCCTTTTCCAAGTAAACCAAAGTAAACAGTGTTGGTATCACTCACACATGTTGTCTGCCAGTTGTCTGTCTGTGTCTTGAGCTTTGTTGGGTCATAAAAAGTTGTTACGATTATTGCCCGAGCCATAAAACCAGCGGTAAAGTGCAATTTAATTTCGAAAAGGCTGCTAGCTAATGACTTTTTTTTTCTTTTCGACTCTTGATTATCTTACCAAGTTCATTTTTATTGTGATCCACTTTATGGCACATGTATTTCAAAATATGTCTCAGTATTTTATGTACTTAAAACAATATTTAGACTTTAAACTTAGCTGAACATTAAAATTATATTCAACCTCTCTTTTTAGCATTTTCATCCCATTGGTTACTTAGCCATTTAAACAACTGAGTCTGTAAAAAAGTATAAAAAAGTTGTAAAAATGTTTTGAAAAGGAAACAATAGCATCAAATTGATAGTAAGGACTTGAAAACATAATCAAAAGTATGTTGAAACATTACATATTGTACAATTGCATAATAAAATATACATTAATGCCTGTTATAGACAAATGGCTTCATGTTTAGAATTACTGCTGCAGCTTTAATTGTTCCATTTTATGCTTTTTTCAGGCTTTTTGGACAACTTTGCATTAGTATTTCACATTTTAAAACTTAAAATAATGTATATGTATGGAAACCGTCTTCTTTTGGGGAGCTGTTACTTTGACTTTGCAGAGAACGCTTGGATTTTGGTGACTGGGACAGAGCATAAAATGGCTACTTAGCATGGCTATTAACAGCATGACGCTAATGGATAGATAAATGAGCTGACTGCTTCGTAGTGTCATCAATTTAAGCGCTGAAACTGATCAGAGTGAGTCCGGTGACAGAGTATGGGCTTCAGAAACGCAAAGGAGCACTTCCTGGTTTCATGTGTCTATAGAGACGTGAGACCAAGCGTTTCCAGATCGTTACAAGAGTACTGGCTCAGCAACAAAATACAATCCAGGTATGTTTCTGCGGTGGAATCAGTATTATTAAATGTATTTTCTGAGGACATTTTCTTAAAAAATGTTTGCGTGAGTAGCTACATTTGCATGATTAAAAAGTAAAATTACTCTTTAAACTTGATTAAAAAGTGTGTACCAACAAGTAGTAGTAGTAGCTGCAGTATTAGTAGTAGTAGTAATAGTAGCAGAAGGCCCAGCAGTCGTAGTAGTAGTACTAAAAACAGTACCAGTAACCCTAGTAGTAGTAATAGCAGCAGCAGTAGTCGTATAGAAGTAAAACTTGATTAAAAAGTGTGTACCAACAAGTAGTAGTAGTAGCTGCAGTATTAGTAATAGTAGTAATCGCAGTAGGAGCAGTAGTAGCAGCAGAAGTAGTAGTAGGTAGTGATAGTAGCAGAAGCAACAGCAGTTGTAGTAATAGTTCCAAAAGCAGTACCAGTAGTAACCAAGAGTATTGGCGCAGCAATAAAATACAATCCAGGTATGTTTCTGCGGTGGAATCAGTATTATAACATGGTTAAAAGCTGAACAAAAAAGCCAATTTAGCATTATAAGGTAACCCTTAATCAAAAAAAGTTAGAAGGAAGTTTCTTGTATGGGAGATGAAATGTCTTCAACTCTCCAACTATGTGCAAATGACTTATTTTTAACCTTGCAGTTGTCCAGATCTGGTAAAGAGCTGGAGCTGGACAACTGACAATCTCTACAGACAATATTTTAGCATGTTGTTTAAAAAATTAATACTTTCTTTCCACTTCGTCCCTATCCAGCATGTTTCTGTCTGAGGTCACAACTTCACTCAACAAATTGACTTTAACAGGGGTGAGACGGGGTGAGCCGAGGAGGAGGAGAGAGAGACTTAGTAAAAACCCAGACCACATGCCCCTCTCTGTCCCAGTCCCTTTACAAGGAGCACGGACAAACCCAACACGCCCCCAAAGCAACATGAATGGAAATCCTAACATGTCATTTAATATGGCACTTAAAATGTAATTTCCTCCAGTAGTAATGGCTGTGTACTGTATCACAACAGCTGTATTGGGACTTTGAATTATAATCGCCTTTTATTACAGACAGTAGAAAAATATGGGCCATGTCATTTGGTGCTTATGAGGAAGCTACAATAAAAGTGAGGTTTAGCAACAAGAAGCCTGGTTACCACTGACACGCATTCAAAAAGGTCGTTGTAAATTGGCGCTTTTCTTTCTTCACTGACAAATTAGTGCAAAGTTGAACATTATTTTGACACAACGACCCTATATGACACACTTAATTGCTTTCAAGACAATTATTGGAGGAGAAATTTCTACCACAACTATACAGTCTCTCTTAACTGTGCGTCCCATTTATGCTCCACAAGCGACACAGAAAACAACGATGCATTTGTACAATTTAGACTTTAAACTACCTGGGGTTGCCACAGCAAATCATACATATGTCTCCTAGTGATCAGTGATTTGCATGTGGATTTCTCCATTTATTTGGGCCTGGGACTGGTACAAAGATGGCTGGATTGTAAAATCTTAATAATCAAATTAATAATAAAAAAAACAATAATAATTTTCAAAAGATTTGATTGCCACTGCTTTAACTCTAGCTGTTCATTGCCTTGTTGGTGATTTTAAAGACACGTTGTGCAGTGGTGGCTGCTGGTCTTCTCACAGGGGAAGCTGAAAACATTTAATCCTGAGATAACTAGCAGCTAGTCTCGAACTAAACAAGATGCAAACTCAACAGTGCTCTAACTGTTGTTTATTTACTGTAGTAGTCTGTACGAATCATCAATAATCATCGCTCAGCCAGCGTCACGGCACGCCCACTGTTCCATTCACTCCCACAGATGCTCAGTCCACAGGCGGGATGATTTTGGCTCATTTATCCAAACAGCGTCTTGCATTTTTGCTATGAAAAAAACAACTTTCCAAGCTGTCTCATAGGAATCCACTGAAGCTCCGCAGCGTTCGAGCCGCTCTGAAGTGAGAGGAGGATTAGCTGATTAATGAATGACCCACTCACCAAATTAAACATTCTAGCACACTTTAATATCAAATTTTATGAAATTCAGCAGTGCATATTGGACCATTTATTTAATGAAATTTTAGGGGAAGCTCACCAGTGACGTTGTGTCCTCAACACTGCCAACATTGCACTTTTTTAGGAATAAGTCAAAATGTAAGAAAGCTAACATAAAATTGCCTTTGTTTTGTTCTAAAACTTTTTCAAAATTACCACTACTTCGTAGGCACTGCTTGCATGCAAACGTTTTGCCCTTCCTGAACAATGACATTTCCAAATATGGTCGACAAACTTCCTGGGTCCAGTATGACTCCCCAGCCACTTTACAAAGATCACCTCAGAGTCTGTTTGCCCACTGTCTCCTAGTGTCTAAAACCAGTTTGTGGCAGATCAGGTAAGTCAGCAAACACACACACCTTTGGGGATGAAAAATTGTGACAATATCCTCCTCACCTCTCTCTTTCTTAGCTTCAAGTTTAATTAAAGTAAAAGTTCGTCTAAGGCCAAACATCTAACACACAAACTCACAGCGAGCCACTGTCCTTCATCCCAGCTCTGCATGAGAAAATTAATTTTCCCTTTTTGAGCACAGCTTGCTAAAGGGCAACTTAAAGGCAAAGTCTCAATAAAGCCATTCAAGAGAGTTTTTTGGTCGTTCTCAAGCTTGGATTTTACAATAGTGAACCAGCTACAGCCAGGGCTTAAAGCTTACACCACACAACTGGAGTAACTATTATTGCCATAGTAATTTATCATTAAGTCAATATATGGACATGCTAAAGGTGTTTTGATAATTTTGGTGGATTTTGTCTCTATGTGAACTCAGGGACCTTTCAAATCTTGCCAAATCCATGGGACTTACTGCTGCAATCTCACCAGGGGAGAGTGGAGAGGGAGAGGACCCCTGGACAACAGCCCAGTCCAAAACCAGCCCAGAGAGGAACTTTAAAGGAAGTTTCCAACTCTTTTCTTTAGTGACAAATTAAAGGACTTTTAGCACTTTCAAATATCAACTACAGACTTTTCCGACATCATTCTCTAAAGTTGTAAGGAGCCAGGTCTGGGCTGTAGGGTGAAGGGAGAAGCACTGTGGTGAGATTTTTAGCCTAAAACTCTGTTTGTGAGTCTGCTGACATGATGAAGGACCCAAGTTTGATCTTAGGATGCACACAAAAAGTTCACCACGTCTAAGAGTCAACCAAAAACGTCCAGGTACGAGTTCCCAAAGATGAAGTATGTTTTGAAAGAATACTATTTTGGTAGATAATATCCAAAGAGCCAAGCCAGACAACTTCTTTTTCTGCTTATAAAGGTAAACTGAGACCAGTTCGAGACCAAATCTTGTGAACTAACACTAAATAAAGTGGTTCAAATGAATGATTATTTTAATTAGGCTATATAATGCAACAGATTTCACAAACAAACAGAGACAGATCATGTTCCTTGTTCTTCTAATGGGGAAAACAAATGACTCCAAAATGATGAAGAATAGCATTTTCTTATAATGTTTGGTAAATAAAATATCAGAGACCACCGCATCCGAAACTGAGACAAGACCGAGTAAAACTGGATTCACAATCGAGTAAAACTGTAGCCAAAACCCAGACCTTAAAAAATGGTTTCAAGACCAAAACCGGTCTCAGGTGCTACAACACCATCCCATATGAAGACTTCCAGGGAGGCTATGAAGAATGGAAAAAAATCACTGTACAATCACAAGATGTATACTCTGAAGGAGACAATGTTCAATTGTAACATTACTCTGTAAAATGGCATTTATATAATCCATTTCATTACATTATGCCATTATACCAATGTTAACGGGGCAATTCCAGGCAGCACAAAAGTGACAATTGTATAAAGAAAGTATTTTAAAGCCCTTAACCAAAAAAAAAAAAAAAACATGACAAGTAAAAATGCATGTTCAAGGATTTGACCCTCCAAGAAAACCCCCAAAACTCAGCCAATGACAAGATAACAAGTAATAGCTGGAGAGGAGAAATGGTCATGGGAGAAGTACGTCAGTGAATGAGAAGTGGGGTTCTTTGCGGTCAAGGCTGTTCAGATAATGGCAGGAGAATGGAGCCGTATTACAGGGACGACTCTGAGAGGAACTGTGGGGTGGCCCGAACCCCTGCAAACAGCTGCATGTTGGTGGTGAAAAATACCACATCTGCTTTGGCTATTAGCTCCATTCACCCTTTACATGGAGTTTAGAGGGGTATCTGTAAGAAGAACTGGCTTTCATTCATGATACAAGCCTTTCAGAGACACTAGGAATGCACGCCGAGTTGAAAAGAGGAGAAGAAAGGGATCAAAATCAAATGAAAAGTGTCTGGAGAGGAAAAAGGGATTTGCGTTTATTGTAAAAGGCCAAAACTTAGTACAGCGCCAGGATCCACTCAGGCGAGACACAAGTTATAGCTACTCTTAGGCTAAAGAAGGAAAAATGTATTTCTTAAACCGCTCGAGATGTCATATAGGCTTTTATTATTAAAGATTTTAATGAAAAAGATTGTTCAGTTTGCCTACATTCAGGTTTGGGTCATTCTATTGGCTTTAGGTACTCTTTGTGTAAACATTAAATCAGTGGCAAACACAAAAACCTACCAGTGCTGCCTGTGCATGCTTACACAGAGCATTGGTGAATCTAAATTGCTCCTAGTGAATGAATGTGAGAGTGAATGGCTGTCTGTCAGTGTGTGTCCATGACTAACTCACCACTGTCCAGGGTGTACCCCGCCTAAGGCCCATAGTTGCTGGGACAGACTGATGGTAATAAGAGGAAGGAGATGAATGAATTGAGCTAAGTCCAATGCTGATGAATATTGTCAAACACAATTTTAAATTCACTGAGATTAGGGCAACAGTTGCTCAGATGGTAGAGCCTTCCTATGACCAGAAGGTTGTCGGTTTCGCATCCTGGTCTCACCAGTTCATACTGTCATTGTGTCCTTGGGCAAAACACTTGACCCACCTTGTCTGAATGAAGTGTGATTGAGTATGGTGGTGGTTGAAGCGGCTGTAGGCAGAGAATAGCAGACATGTTTCCATCAGTCTGCCCCAAGGCAGCTATGGCTACAGAAGTAGCTCACTACCATCAGTTTGTGGGGAGTGAATGAATAATGCAATTGTAAAGTGCTTTTGAGTGTCCAAAAAGAAAGAATAAAACAACACTATATGAGACTGATGCAAAAATTGCTGGTCTAAAGGTAAATTAAGAGGTCAAAGTTTAAGGTAAACTCCAACTTTTACCTTAGACTTAATGTATTGGTAGTATTGAAGTTTTGCAATGCCAAATTGTTTTTCTTTTTTAAATAGAAGGAGGAAGTTCACTTTTTTGAATGAACATAAAATAGACGAGGAAAAGTCAATGAAAAAGAACAAGGAAGACTGAACGACTCACAGGGGGCACACTATAAGAAAAGTGCTTCCAGACATCTGCTATCTGTTTGTCTAACTGAGCAGTGAGGCTTATCTTGATGGCTGGACACAGATTTACCAAGATTATTGCTGTATTGTCAAACATTACTTCACATCTCTCCGTGAGGAGGAAGGAAAAACAGCCAGACAGAGGCAAAAGACGACATTTTACACAACCCTAACCCCATTCATATCAGTCATTAATCACTTGTACTGCTATCTCTACATCTCTGGTGAAAATCTAGAGGGGTAATTGGTAATAATAATAATAATTTAGCATGACGTAACATCCAGCGAATCCAAAAGAAGTGGGTGGGGTTTGTTCCTGTTTGCTCTGGGCCCTGCATGCACTCCTCTTCTCTAGAAACCACACGCTAATTCATAAATGACTAACAAAGAGTCCCTTGTGGTTTGGAGAGGAGACCGTAGGCGCTGCAGAACTAGGCGCTGCTGCAGAGGAACGAGCTTGTGTCAATTAAAAGGCAAAGCTGACAGGGAGAGGTAGGTGTGACTAAAAAACAAGGTGTTTGCACAGAAGCATGGATACAGTCAGCGTACACAGGCCCTGGACAATTTTGTCATTTTGGAGGCATTGCTTCTGACTGCATCATTGTATACGGATTTTGAAAGGTTATGTTTTTACTATGCTTGATGTTTTCCAGGGGTATAAACATGAGGTTGTGTTGGAATAAATAGCACTTAGCAGCTTAGAATTAGACAGATATGTGACATAGACCAGGGGTTCCCAAATGGTGGGACGGGACCAAGAAGTGGAACGTGGCAAGGCTGAAAATAGTAAAATTTTCTGCTTATTTCTGTCAAGGCTCATTTATTTTCCCATTTTGTACATAAATAGATCCATCCATTGCAAGTATTGTTGGCGTCACAGCTTTTACTTCCAACTGTTTTCTATGCTAACATGTGTTTTATGTCAAATAACCAGTAGGGGGTGAATGGTGACAGTAAAAGATTTTACCAAGACAGAAGAAAAACAACAATAACAAACATGGCAGAGGTTTATACACCGCATTCATTAAAAAAGAGCCAAGAAAATAAAAATAGTAGTAGTTTGTTCAGTCTTTGAATAAACCGTGACTAACTTTCTCTACACTGTAAAAAATATCTGTAGATTTCATGGTAAAAATCTGTAAAATCTCAACAGTAAAAGACCGTAATTGATATATCGGTAAAATACTGTTTTGGTTATGGTAATTAACTGTAATATTAAAAATAAGGCAAAATTGTATTTTTTAGTTTTATTTTTTGTAATGTATACAGTATAGCACTGTTAAAAAAATTGAGTCCAGTGTTTATTACAGTTTAAGACCTTTTTAAAAGATAACTTTAAATTTTACAGTAAAGGTTGATTAAAATGTAAGCCGCAAACTGTAAAATATACAGTTAATCTATTTTTTAAAAGATTATTAACTTAATTTTACAGTAAATAATAATAAAAACTCAAGTCAAAAACTGTAAAAACAACATTTGTGATAATATTATACTGTAAAATGAAATAAAGGCCTCTTGTAATTTTTACGGTAGAATTCTGGCAACCACAGCTGCCAATTTTTTACCGTAAAATTTACAAATTTACAAAAAGTTCATCCGTTTCTTCTGCTGTGACTTGTTGAGCTGTGTTGTTCACTAGTGCCCCCCAGCGGTCAACGCATGTAATGCTGTGTTCGTCCGTATATGCAAGCTCTGGGAAAATGGACCAACGTACAGACAGAATGAACGCAGAAGATGGACAAAATACTCAGCCCGTATTCAAATCTGTGTCTAACGTAGAGTATAAATGAGCCTTGAGTGGTTGGTGCCTATCCCAGCAACTATGGGCCTTAGGTGGGGTAGTTGTATAGGGCTGACACAGAGATATACACTGGCAGACAACCATTCCCTCTCAGATTAATTCTCTATGGGACATTTAGACAAGTTTAAATAATGTTGTAGTTACATGCAACAGCGAGACAGTTTGTAAAATACATGTACTATAAAGAATGCCGTAAAATGATTGTTTCTGTAAAAAGTGGACCATTATAAACTGATCAGAAAGTCTCATAATCAGGCCAGTTAAGAACCACTGCCACAGGATTTAACCTCCAACCAATACAATCGCAAGTGGAGAGTAACATTCAAGTAGTATCATGTTTTAAAGCTAAAGCAACAACTATTTATCTCAAGATCTCGATTGCGCTTGCCAGCTCTTTATAACTTGCTGTATAGAAAATATTATTTCCTTTGGGCTTTTACCTTTTGAGATGGGCACAGAAAATCATCTCCTGCCTCACATTTTGATTTGGCATAGGTTTTACACTAGATAGTCTTCCAATGCAGGCGTAACCCTCTCTATTTATCCAGTCCAAGAGTTCACTGACTTGTGACTCCTTGTGGCTGGATTGTCGCAAGTTGACAGTGTAAATGACAAATGCAAAATGTAATGAACTAGATTGTACTAATGGTGGAAAAAGGCAAAGCAGGCTTTTCTCATCAGCTGATCAAGAGACAGATAAAGTATTTATTTATAGTTAAAGCAAAGCCACTGCAGGGTACGGGGATGAATACATTGTTTCAGGTCTATAATGGTTCTTAAAGAAGATCTCTAGGTCTCAGAAAGTTGCCCCTAAGTTCACCTCATCAATCCACACGAGTTTTCTGCCAGAGTTAACCTACAAGACTGCAATTTCAGCTCCTAAATATGTATTTCTACATTAAATTGTCTAAATCAGGGACTACACTAGGTACCAACCTCATGACTAAACCTGAAATAAACCCAGGACTATACCATCAGGACTCTACCAAGATTAACCTAGGAACAACTCTGGGACTAAACCAGGAAGAAACCCTGATTTATCCAGGACTTAACAAGGACTAAATCCAGACTAAACTAGGTCGACACCAGGACTTAACCAGGACCTAACTTAGACTAAACCAGAAATAAACTAGGTCTTACCCAGAAGAACTAAATCAGGACAATACCACAATTAAACCTAGGACAACTCTGGGACTACACCAAGAATAAATCATGACTTACCCAGGACTAAACAAAGACTCAATCCAGACTAAACCATGTTGATACAGGGGCTTCAACTAGGACTTAACTCTAAAATAAAGTAAATAAAGTAGGACTTAACAAGGACTAAATCTGGTCTAAACCAAGACTAAACCAGGGACAACTCAGAGACTAAACCAGGAGTAAAACATGACTAAACAAGGACTAAATCCAGACTAACCCAGGATGAATCACGGACTAAGCTGTGGTCTAAACTTCAATTTTAAGTCTAACCTGAGCTGGACTGATACAGAAATACAACTGGCCAAAAACTAGCACCACCAAAAGTAGTCCGGGTACCATCAGTGTTACCGTACCACAGTTTGAGAACCCCTGTCCTAAACTCCTGGAGCATGTTCTCCTATGCAATCACGTTTTCTCAAAGTTTCAAAAGCAAATCATCGACATCACCTCTGGTAGTACACGCAAGGCATTTAAACATAAAGAGCACAAAACAAGTTGAGTCAGAAATAATTGACTATTAGCCAAAGTCAACAGATATTTTCACATAACATCCGATACAAGCAAGGGAACAAGCCTAATTTAAAATACAGAAGAGGGTATGGCACTTACAAAAACATCGCTGAATGGAAAATCCACAACTTTCTCTCAACTTCTGCAAGCGTGGGTCAGTTTGGCTGCACACTCCCCTCTCTGTACTCTCCTCTGTGTCCCGCCAGGAGAATTTTGCCGTAAAAACAAAACGCTCACGTGAGTTTTCTGTCCACAATGAGAGAAAGAAGTCCACCAAAAAGGGCAGAAAAAGTACTGTCCCCTTAAAAGACTGGTCATTCACGCAGAAAAAAAGCTGTTGTAACTTCTTATAGAGGTTTCTCTGTAGTTGCTTCCTTCTCAGGAGGCAAGAGGGAAAGTTAAAGGCAGCGTTAGACAACTGGAATGTGACAGGAGCGTAGAGCGAGCGAGAATGAGGTGGTGAGATAGAGAGAGAGAGAGAGAGGGAGGGAGGGGGTGAGCAGGACGTCCCATGTCCACCTCCAGGCCTCAGCAGCTCACAAAGAAGGGGGGGGTAGTAAGAGGAGAGGGCCAGCCAGTGTAGAGAGGAGGAAGAAAAAAGAAAAATGAAAGAGAAATATGAAAAAGCCGACTTCAGAAATGACCAGAGAATTTCTTTTGCCCCGGTGTGCGAGTATCGGGAAATCTGGGAATGTCGTGATCAAACTGGCTGCAACGGACGCATATAAGCAACTGGTACAAGGGTTAGAAATGTACCAATGCACTTAGAAATTCACTTTTAATAGCTGCTTTTATCAATTCAGATGGCAGGATTCACATTGATTCACGTTTTATAACTTAAAATAATGTATATGTATGAAAAATGTCTTATTTTGGGGAGCTGTTGCTTTGACTCTGCAGAGAACGCTTGGATTAAGTGTCTGACACCCCCTGGTGGAAACAGTGGGGACTGGACAGAGCATAAATGGCTGTTTAGCACGGCGATTAGCAACTGGGCTGACTGCTTCGTAGCCATTTAAGCGCTGAAATGATCAGAATGAGTTCAGTGACGGTGCATGGGCTTCAGAAACGTGCAGGAGTTCTTTCTGGTTTCACGTGTCTGTGTAGAGCTCTGAGACCGAGCGTTTTCAGATGGTCAGAAGGGGACAACCTCAGCATAAAGGATTACTCAAACATGCGTGAATGAAACAATATACTACTACGAGTATGTTTTTGAGGTGAAACCAACAATATAACATGATTAAAAACTCAAAGTCAATGTCAGTTTAGCAGAATGTTAGTAGACCTTTAACTGATACTGTTAATCATAATAACTAATAAATGTACATAGATAGGTTAGTGAAGTTTTTATGTTTTTGGAAGATAAAGTGATCAAACAAAACCACTGTAAAAAACAAAAAGCATGACTGTCATAAAGCTAGATGTGCAGAAAGTTTTTTGTTAAATACATAAATGATGGTCTGGCTTGCAAAAATTCTTACCACAACTACGAGTAAGCCATCTAATGTTAGTCTCTTTCAGAATTTTGGGAGAATGGGTACTTGTATTGCAATCTGGGTAAAAAAAAAAAAAAAAAAAAACTGTTTTAAATGTCAATAGACTAAACTTGCAGTATGTTATTAGGGGCTTTAAATGGAAGTCTGTGGGACTTCCAGCCCTCAGTGACTGGTTAATTACCATTAAACTGACAAAAGAAAAAGGTTACTATAAATATGATACTGCAGGACTACTCATTAGTGTTGTTTTCATAAATATAATTTTATAGCATTCCTACAGGTTAATGTAGGAATGCTGTTAAGCAAGAGTAAAGCATTAATAAATATGTAATTAACAATCATTTACTGAGTATGCAATTTAGAGATACTGAGTTACTACTGATGTTTGCACTGATTTACATGAGCTTTTTAATAAAGAATTAAACATTAATAACAATGTTTATAACTCAATGTTGTTATGAATATTTAAGTAAAGATTATTAACCGGTTGCTAAACCTTAGGTAATGGCCCATGTTTTTTCACCCCATAAGCTTCCTTTATGCAAACATTCCCAATAGTCTTCTGCATAGATCCTCTGTGAATCAGAATTCCTGTTTAAAAAATGCTTTGGGAATTTCTCCTTCCCCCCTGCCCCCCAGACCCTCACACACACTCCCCCCTTTTTCTTTTAGACCCCTCTCCCTCAGTTTGTCCACCGCATGAGGAAAACTGAAACCACCACAGACTGGAAAGCATTAGGCCCACACAACCCCCATCCCATTCAACACAAACGCAAACATTACACAAAAAGACAAGAAAAGTAGAGACAGAAGAGAGAGCTGTGTTAACATTTTATGATTTTGCAAAGTTGACAAATTTGGCTGCATGTTCTGACTTAAACTGACAGTAAGCATTTTTTTCCCTTTTATTTGGGGTAAACTTTTTCATCACCTAATAAGACATGATCGTAATCGTCTTTTTTACCAAGCTCCCGCTGATTTGTCTACACCACTTGTCAACAGTTTTGGTCACTAGTGGCTAGATCAGCGCTGGCTATGTGCGCTAACACAACAAAACAACACAAAGAGAAGGAAATGGGAAAGCAAAGAACAATATACAGCATCCAGCCTCGAGAAATCAAAAGCCAGGTTACGCTTTGTGATTTGTTTACGGTGCCTCAGTAAATGGAGAGGTATGCATCTGATTCACATTCAGATGATTTTATTTATCCCATCAGGGGCAATTCATTTGAGCAGTAAGATAAGACACATAGACAAACGCAAACAACCACTTAACACACAACAAATACAGTGGAGCTCAATTAATAAATGATAGATATACAACAAGCCCTAAGATCATTCAAGTGAATAGAAATACAAACAATATTAGGAGATTACAGAGAATTTAAAAGATGAATAGCTGTTGGATTAAAAGATTTAGATTATCGGATTCAAGTTCAAGTTCAAAGTTTAATTTGTAGAGCACAAGTTGTACACAGACATAGGAATTTCATTGCACCACATGCACCTACATACACCTCTCTGTCTAAATATCTAATTATGTACATCATTTTTTATGTACTGGCCAAGAGTTTCACTGTTGCTGGATAAAAACTGTTATAAAAGTGTGTCGTGTGTGTTATGATGCTGTCCGCTCTCATGTGTCTCAGGCTGTAGGGTTTGTGTTGAGGTCTAAGTAGTGAGTGAGCTGGGTGATGAATGTCTTTGAGTATGGACTGGGCTTTCTTCTCGCAGCGCTGTGTGTAGAGTGTGATCATGGATGGGAGTTTAGTCCATATGATTCTCTCTGCAGTCTTAATCACTCTTTGGAGCGCTTTCCTCTCTTCCTGTGTAGCATTTCCGAACCACACAGTGATGCCATTCGTCAGGACGCTCTCCACCAGTCCCCTGTAGGCCTGGGTAAGAGGACGATGGTTTAGTCCAGCCCTCTATCAAAGACGGATAAAGTACAGGCGCTGCTGAGCTTCGTTGCTGCTGAGGTTTGTTTTACAATAGGGTAAAACACAGCAACAAGCTGATTGTGCAAGGTTATCCGATGTAAAAACCTCATGCAAAATGCAAACCTCTGCACACAGAGAGGAATTTTTCTTTTAAATTTCAATAACAAGTACCAATACCTAGTGGGACCTTTAATGTTCTTTTGCATGAATCAAATAAATGACAGAATAAATTACACAAACTACTGGTTGTAAGAATTTTGCTCCAGAAATTGGTCTTGGTGTTTTATGATTGTAGAAGATCAATTAGCACACCATCAGAAAAGGTATCGCTAAGGTATCAGTATCGAAAACCAGGTATCATTTAAGTACTGGTATCAAAAAATCTGAATGGTACACAGCCCTACAGAGGATTTGCTGTGAAGACTCCATGCAATGTATGATAAGATAAGTTTTATTTGTCATATGCACAGTTGTGGTGGTCTAAAGCTTTACTGTTATTATGAAGGACGGCTACAAAAATTTGAAGTAGGCACCTTTAATCCTTTGCCTATTGTTCTGTTTCTGTCCCAAACAATGGCAAATAGAAGCCATAATATGATACAGCATATGTTAGCGGCTCTGTGCGTGTCTTTGAATATAACACAACATTCTGTGTATATATGTGGTTGTATTTTGTAGGTTGCCTTTTCCCCCACTTTGTTTGTAAAGCAGAGCAGACAAACAGCCCCCTGAAAAGACCAGAACAGTCCTGGTTCTGGAAAAGCCTTCACACATCCACCACAGTCACACCAGAGGGTTTTTCAGCAGCAGAGCAGAGTCCAAAATGAGCATCAGGGGGACACACATCTCCTATTCTCATATGGAGCAACGGTAATGAGGCCTGTGAACCATACAGTTAATAAGAGATGGCAGTCACCAGCCCCTGCAGCAATAACTGTGGGATATTTGCAGATTCCTTACACTTTGTTTTTAAAAAGGAGCTTTATTGTGCATGAATATATGTTTGATGTGACATTTTACACATAGGACAGTGATTTGATCGTAGGTTTGGCATAGGTTTTATGTCAAATGCAGTTCCTTATGTAGCCGTCTCCATTTATCCAGGCTCGGGACCGGCAAAAATAACAAACTGGCTTACACTCAAGGCATTTAGAGACTATATTTATTCCTGTTTATGTAGTTTTATTACATGAATCCAGTCACAAGAGGTCACAAGCCAAAAACAAACTATGCAAAATTCATATGCAAATGATTTTCTGTGGTGTCCCTGGAAGAGAAAAGCCAAAAGAAAAGACAATGAATTGCTTTAAGACTTACTTGTTTTTCCTGATTGTCCTTTCACATACCTGGCATTCATCCCATAATTCAGTCTGGTTATCTGTCGGTATCAGTACAAAGCAAAGCCAGTGAGTGTTTACAAAGCAAAGAGCACTACAGGCTAACGTGTCTGGCACACACTTTTTCACATTTATACAAGTGATTGAACTGGATTACATTTACTAAGGGTAAGTGTAAGTTTAAATAATGTGATAAAACAAGTCTATGATAATTAGAGGTCAACCAGTATATTGATCTTTAAAGCTTTTAGACAATGTGACTGAAGCACCCCAGTAATCCCGTCTTTGGCTGATGAAACAGAGGTGCAGGTGACAGAGAATATAATCACTGCATCACATATCTATTCATCAATTCATTGTGACAGCCCTGCGACAAATCTGTGAAACTTGGGCTTCAGATGCTTTGGGATGTCCTGAAAAGCAGCTCAGAGTGACCATCTTGTAGCAGTTTGGACATCTTACACTGCAGTTCAGAGAAAACATCCATAATCTCGGCCTGAGAAGCTCAAAACGGCAATAAAAAGATTTTGCTCCTTTTCCTGGCATAGAACCATGTACAACAAAAAAATCCAAGCTCTCCCCAAGTCGCTAAGCTTCATTGAAATTGCCTTATTGGTTTCTTCAAAAATATTTAACTATTCTTATTGTCTAATTCTAACACACTTGTTTGCATTTTATTAAGCATTTCTAAAACAAATGGCTATATTTTATTAATTTCTTTCATAAAATTAAGAAAATCTGCCGTACACATCACCATCGGTCCCAAAAAAATTGGCAGGGTTTATATCGGTCGACCTCTAATGAAAATAATGGAGCAGTAGTTCAATCCTCTTAAACTCTAAAGAACCATCTTTAACTGATTAAATTTGGCCTAAATCAGCACTAACCCAGGATTCAATATAGTGATTTCATCTAAAAGTGACTAAACCAGGACTAAACTGGGCCTAAACCAGAAGAAAAGCAAGACTAAACCAGGAATAAACACACAAGAACTAACCTACTGTTCACAAGACCATGACTGAACCAAAAACTTAACTGGGCCCAGGTCTGAGCCGAACTAAAGTTGGACTAAAACAGGACAAAATCAGGAACAAAAATTTAACCAAACCAGTCTGTAATTATGTCTTCGGTGCTGGTTTAAAAAATTACCACTAGACAGAGCCTGCGTACTACTAATGGCACCCGTACCACAGTTTGAGAACCACTGCTCTAGACTACAGTAAATGTTTAGTTTATTGCAATCACAAAGAAAAACAGAAGCAGAAAACTCTGGGGAGAGCGGAGGACAATGGCTAACTATATGTTGGTTTAGTGGTTGGAGAAGATGGCAACAGTTTATTTTCAGTGGGGACTTGGTCAACAGTGTCAGTGCAAACTTCAACATTTATTTTTGTATCCTGGGGCCCATATACTCAAGTGTGTGCTCTTTATGGGATTTTGCACTCAGTATAGTTTAAATCACTGCCTACGTCTTCCATATTGTGACCGGTTGATTTTGGGACACTTTCAACATTAAGGCCATATCGTTTTTGGTTTGAAAGCAGGGCAGAGAAGTAACTTTGATAATTAACAGACAAAAATAACTAAAATCAAAGGGGCTATATTAGGCAAAATTGACTTTTCTGAGCTTTTTTCCATGTTATAATGTTGTTCCCTCATAAAAAACAGACCTGGAGTTGTGTTTTGTTTAATTCAAGCCTGTTTCAGTAATCCTGTATTCTCTGGTGATGAGTTTCTGAGGCCTCAGAACGCTCCTCCTCTCCCACGAAGCCCCGCCCACTCCAGGAAGCACTGACCAAAAAAAAGTAATTTTTGAAAAAAGCCTTTTTTTTGTCACACGTTTTGAAAGTTTTAAAACATGCAATGCTTGTTCTAGAGGTGACCAAGATTAGTTTAAAAAGATAAATAAAAGCACAATATACCCCCTTCAGATATTACTATTTCTGACTGGACATAAAATAAATGCTCAGTTTTATTTTTTTGATAACTAAAGCTAAATAAGAACTTACTAAAGACTAAACCAGGTCTACACATAAATTTAAAATCTAAATATAGACCATGTTCATTTAATTGCATTTTTATTTAGTCATTGCATAATTAAACACCATAAAATTACTACAATACATTTAGTTTTGTGTGATATGGATATTGCGTTTGGCAAAATTGTGAGAATAATACATTTGCAGTATACTGTACAGCCCTAGAAGACTTTTTGAATGCTGCAACTTTAACATTGTTTTCAAGTTGTGCAAACATCCAAATCAAATATTGCTGTTGCTAAATAGATCCCTTTAATTTACAAGTGGGCCCATTGTATTCATATGTGTCCTCCTTCCCTGTTTGTTGTAATTTTGAAACTGAAATGTGACGTAAGCGGGTGAGACATACCGGGACAGATCAGCTGACGATACATGCAGGCAAAGCACTAACCCACAGCTCCTGGCATCAGCAAACCACCACAGCCACAGTAAAACTCCTCATGTTCCCTGTTTAACTATGAATCAGACGCCCTACTGTTTTTCAACGACACAGCAAAACATAAACAGGATGACCAAGCAGAATCTCCCTTAATGCAAATGTACAGTATGCATGTGCTTCTTATGTAAGAGGAAAACTGTTTATTCACAACTGGTTAGTCGACTCCACTCGGCAAGACTGAATTATTGGTAAAAACATGCATGCAGTGTTTAACCAGGCAGAGATAATGGAGGGTGTGCAGTGTCTGGTGAACTCAACTAATTCGTCTTGACGGATTGGTTGAGTTTTTTTTTAAAAAGAAAAAAGAAACGTACCAATGCGGTTGTTAGAAGGAAGGATGGAAGAATGACTTAAAATCTATACTACAGTAAAAGTCTTGTTACCTCAAAACAGTAAATAATATTAGAATGGAGAATAGTACGATCAAAAGTAGAAGTACAAGTACTCAACAAAATGTTAGTAGAGTAAATGTAAAACAGTAGAGAATGTAAAATTACTGCTACTACTAATACTACTACTATCATTATTACTACAACTGCTGCTAGTACTGCTACTACTACTTTTACTACTCCTACTACCACTACTAGTACTTAGGGGTGTAACAATACAGTTACTATATTGATGTATTGATTTTAATTCCTATGATACAACTATATATATATATATATATATATATATACATTATCTTGTATCGTATCATTTTCTAGGTAGAGTAAATCAATATACATGAGAAAAAAACGATAATATCAAAAATATCAATATCAAAAATGTGTTAAAACAAAACCTGATATGTCTTTTTCTGTGTTTTAATTAAATAAAAAGTTATATTCAACTTTTCTTTACCCTCTGTCTGCTGGACATAATCAATCCGCAATGTTAGATTTGGGAGTATACATAATTTTTAGCACAAAGTTGCTGTATCAGTTGTATCGCTATGATGTTGAATCGTATCGTATCGTTCTAAATCAGCCAATATCGTTTTTGATTCGGATTCAAACAATTCTAATCAATACGTATCGTATCATTACACCCCTAGTACAATGTAAAGTTTACATAAGAAAGTACTTACTGCTGCTAGCACTACTACTTCTGCTGCTACAACTGCTAGTATTACTTTTACTACTCCTACTACTGCTATTACTATTATAATTACTACTATTGCAACTTCACTACTGCTACCCACTTTTTCACCAAGAGAAAAAAAAAATACTTTAACCTTTAGTGAATAAAAAAGTTTGTTTTAGCAAAGTTACTCATTTAAATTGCTTGAGTAAAAATGTTTAGTCACTTTCCACATGGGCTCTTGGCAAATGGATTGAATGGAGGTGTGCCAACAGTATTCTTAGTTTTCTGTTCCTCTACCTCAAAACTGGTGTTAAATTAATCCATACCATTTTCTGTCAACTTTCTGACTTCCCTCCTATAGTTTTCCCTGTGTTTTTTAATCTTAGACGGGGCACTTTTCACTATAATTGCCGAAGTTGTAATGTTTGCAGTGGTGATGTTATCCACAGCCCAAGCCTTATATGGGCATTGGCTACAGCGACTACAACCACTTTGTAATCCCCGTGCACTCTCTCGAGGGTCGGATGAGGTCACGAGTGCTGCGTTCAGTGCTCTGCAGTGAGTGCAAGCTGCTTTTTGTTTTCTGCAAAGTCAGTTCTGCCTTATACGAGACCGTAGAGACTTCACACTGGGGCCCCTCCATTCCTTTCTGCTCGCTTCAGTTACGTCTATAGTGTTAGGGTCAAGCACAAAACAGCTGAGATTTGGAGGGTTGCTAAAATATAATGATGCAATGCAAGCCAGAATTGCCCCACGTTAGCTGTAAAATATTTAAAAGTTCACTAAGGCCACTTTTTATACTCTGTTTTTGTGTAAATTAGATTGGTCTGTTGAATGCTATACAGCCAAATGGGCAATAGATTCAGGTGTGAAATGTCTTTAAATGGAAATGTTGTGTATATGAAGTAATAAGAGCTATATTAAACTTCCCAAAATAGAAACAAATGGTTTTAGGCTGAGGTAAATTGCCATATTTTGAAATGAGGGATGAACTCATGACTGAAAGGACAAGATCTCAGTTATAAGCAGCTGAAATGAGCTTCCTCTGCAGGGTGGCTGGATGCTCCATTAGAGATGAGGCTGAGGAGGTCAGTCACCCAGGAGGAGCTCGGAGGAGAGCTGCTGCTCCTTCACATCGAGAGGAGCCAGCTGAGGTGGCTCGGGCGTCTGTTTTGGATGCCTCCTGGAGACGGAGACCCTGTGGAAGAACTAGGACACACAGCTCCTGGCCTGGCCCGGATAAGCAGAAGATGGATAGATGGATTCATACTTTTTTTTTTTTTTATTGGCACTGTTATTGTTTTTTTCGAAAACGTATTGCGTTCACCTGAAAAAAAAAGCAAAGTTAGTTCTGTTTTTATGAGAAAAGTTCTGTTTTTATGAGAAAAAATCCAGTTTTTACGAGTAAAAATAATTTTCTGTTTTTACGAGAAAAGTTTTGTTTTTACGAGTAAAATAATTTTGTTTTTATGTGGATAATGGTCCTTATTATCTTGTTCCACTTTTGGGGGGAGAGGAATTCAAAGTCAATGGCAAAGACCTGAGATGTCTGCGCAGAGTCGACAAACTAATGATTATACGTCAATATTACTTAACGAAAGCAGAATCTCCAGTGTCTCAAGCCTATAGTAAAATAAAACCGTATTAAACGAAGTAGTTGGGACATTTACGCCCTTTCTTTAGCGAGCAACTCTTCAATACGAGCTAAACGTTTACTGGTTGTGATAGACATGAATTTACTTTTGTCATAAAAACCCAAGTTATTTATACTCATAAAAACAGAACTTTTCTCGTAAAAACAGAACAAATTTTACTCATAAAAACAGAACTTTTCTCATAAAAACTGAACAAATTTTACTCATAAAAACAGAACTAACTTAGCTTATTAAAACAGAAACTTTTTTTTTTCAGGTGAACGCAATACGCTTCCGTAGGTTTTAGCTACTGAAAAAAAAGTCCTGAAAATTATTATTGTTAACCCAACAATCAAAAACAGGCCAGGCAGTGGTAGAGTAGCCAAAACTTAATGTCTTTACTGGTCCAAAAATGTGTATTGCAAATACTGGACTGTATGGTGTTTTGCTTTATTTACTGAGTTATGCTGAATGCCTCTCAGACCTTAATCACAGTAAGCCGTAAACATGCAGCTGTATACTGTAAATGTACAAGCGTGTTAGTGTGATTAAGAGAAATTCAAATAACAGTCCAAAGACCTTTACATGCAGTTAAAACTCTGCTTATAATTGGATTCAGCCAGTATATGATGGCAGAGCGGTTTGTGTCTCCAAAGACCAAATTGCCCCCATAGTGCATGAATATGAGAGTGAACGGTTGCCTGTCTGTGTATGTCTCTCTGTGTCAGCCCTGCAACTAACTTGGTCATTGTCCAGGGCATACTCCGCCTCGCCTAAGCTTTAGAGTCGCTGGGACAGGCTCCAGTCACCCCTAACAGGAATAAGCAGGAGAGTGCGCCCTTACAAAATCCATACAAGGATGTGTGGGACTGGGACATGCACGTTTCCGAATACTCAGCAACCAAAAGCCCTAAATGACATTTACAGATAGAGAGCAATGTTTTTCTTTCTGTGTTCAAATCCATCCCTATAAATCAATGGACTCATTAAACCTTCATTATGTTTTGGGAGACCTTTTCCATTTTGGGGTTAACCTCCGAATGCCTGTGTGCAAAGTGGCCTCTAGATGACATTTTAACTGTCTGTGTGGTAATGTAATCTACCTATTTTCTTTCCAGGTTTGACATAACACTCAACCTAAAATTAACTAGTAGTAGTAGTAATTTTACTAAAGTAGGATTTGCGATTGTTGATAAACTCTGAATAGTATTTTTTTTTTTTTTTTTTTAGGTATTTTTTGTCCATGTTTAGGCTTTCTTGATAAGACAGAGTAAAATCAGCAAGAGAACAGGAAGAGACATTAGGGAAACTGTCAGAGTCCGGACTCGAACCCACGATGGCGAGGCAGGCTATAGTTGCCCTGTATATGTGCTGCAGCTTTACCACTTAGCCATACAGTGGCACCTGAGTGCACATTGATAAAATATCGTGGTCTGCCGTGGTTGAGAAACCATTTGTCTAGTATTAGAATTAAGTGTATTAAATGTTTTTAGCATATAGCCTTTAGCCTTTGTAGCGTTAATTGGTCCTATGAATAAAAGTTAAAATACACCCACCTGCTCTTGTTATCTACCAAGGCACCAACATTGGAAACGTGTAGCAGGTTGCCATTTGCCAAAACTAAAAGTGAAAAATAATTTAATACTTTTACTCAACTGATGAAACTGTACGTTCTGAGTAAATTTTCTAAAACATACTGGGGAAGGTTCATAATAATAATAATAATATCTTAGATTTAGATTGCAATTTAAACTTCTTAAAGCACTTTTACATGAGTCCATTATTCATTGACTCACTCAGTGATGATGAGCTACTTCTGTCCTGGGGCAGACTAACAGAAACATGGCTGCCAATCTGCTCCTGCGGTAGTGTTGTAGTCAAGACTGTACTAATCCAGACCAAGACCAGTCCAAATCCAGAGTGAACCGAGACCAAGACAAGGCCGAGACTTTTAAGGACCGAGGCCTAGGCAAACTGAGACTAGGTCCAGGTTCAAGTAAAGAGCAAATGGATTTAATGCAAACAGACTCAAACAACAACAGAGGCAGATATTTTTCTGGTTCTTCTGATGCAGAAAACTAATTACTCTAAAATTATGAAGAATAGCATTTTCTTATCATGTTTGGTGAAAAAAAGCCCAGAGACTGCCACATCCGAGACTGAGACAAGACCGAGTAAAGCTGGATTCAAGACTGAGACCGAGATCAAGTAAAACTGCAGCTGAGGCCAAGACAAGACCAAGACCGTAAAAAAATGGTCTCAAGACTACTTTTACTCATTATTATTGAAATCTCTGAATAAGTAAAGTAGCATTAGGAGTGGTACTAGCAGTAGGGTTATCCATTTTACTTCTGAAATCCATAGGGGATGATTTTGAGTGACTTGTCTTGGTCTACAGTTTGAAGTTTTTATTCGCCCCGGGAGGCTTTGTAGAGAGGCCTGAACTTTAGCCCGACACAGACAAGTGCAGAGAAGAATGATGAAATATGCGTATGATTGAATTATTGTGATTTTGTGAACATCTATAAATCAAATTTTGCTACTTCAAAGTGGGCCAAAGACAGATGTACGGAAGTCCGATGCCCTCAGGATCAAAGTGCTCAGCTGCCAGGATGCAAGGCAAGATGGAGGAAGAAAAATGGTGGAGAGGTCTGGTGGGACAAGCTGTATAAACACTACCAGAGAATGGACCACCATACAACTCAATGCAAACAATATTAGGCAGTTAATTATGCTATGTTTTTATTACAATGCTGCTAATGGTTGAATGGTAGCAAGCAAACAAAACGAGTCAGAGCCAAAGTTCGACAAACACAAAATTATGGAAAAAAAGGACTTCAAAGCCATCATACTGGGAGCTATGTTTTTTGAAGAAAGTGCCCCAAGCAAAGCCATCCATCAGTCTCCAACACATGGCATCCAGCGTAATTTAGGTAAAAATTTAGGCTAGGGATAATTAGCTAAACTAAGGTAACATGTTTTAAGCATTTTTCTTGTCAAAACAGTGAGGGTGAAAACATGCAAGAAGAGAAAAACTGTCCTGCCTTAAAATTAAAATGTTTTTCACAGATTGAGTTGGTAGTTATTAGAATTTTTGTAACCATAATTTGACAAAGTTGTCTGAGCATGCTCCAGAACCAGACAGTGGCACAAAGTAACATATGCAAACAAATGGAAAACACATAAAGACTAATGTTGAGCTATGTTCAGATTGGTGAAAAAAGTAAAACAGAGAATTATTTGGGTCAGTCTGCCACTAACTTACTTGCTTGTCACTTCTTTTGGTCTCTCATGAAGTTACTGTTGATATTTGATACAGATGTAGTGTAAATTAGCTTTGTTTTTAAGTATGTAAACAGAGGTAAAATAAATACTCAAGGAATCAAGGAAGAAGTGCTGCAGGTAAAGTCTGTCTCTTTGTTGCCTCCAACTTCAAAAAACACACCTGAGAGAGACGCTAAACTCAGCTGTGTATGTGTTTGCTTCCACTCTTATTCATTTAGCATGCACGCAAACCTTTGATAAATCTGGCCCTCTGTGTACTTCAAAATAATTTTCCTGAAGTGAAAGTAAAATTAGTCAAAGTAATTACATAAATAAGTACTCAGTGTAAAGCTTACAAATTAACCGCAACTAGTACTACTACTCTCCAAAGTCTGGTAAAAAACCTTGGCTAACAGCCACTGATCACTTGGTTGATTAATCCATCAGTGAGAGCTTGGTTGACTAAAGTTTTATTGGTCGATGAACCCTTGCAACTACGAAGCTAGTCTAATTTTTTAGATAACATAGATGATTTTTAGGGGTGTAATGATACAGCATCCGTACTGATGTATCAAATTTTTTTTTCTATGATACAACTACACTGATACACATGACCTTGTATCGAATCGTATCGTTTTCTAGGAAGTGAATATCAATAGACATGAAGTATCGATCAATAATATCAGAAATATCAAAATTAGAAATTTGCATGTTAAAATAAAACCAGATATGGCTTTTTGGAGATACATTTTGTGTTTTTAATTAAATAAAATGTTATATTCAACTTTTCGTTGCGCTGTCTGCTGGACATAATTAACTCTGGCCGCAGTGCTACATTTGAGAGTAAACTTTTATGATTTTTTGGCAAAAAGTTGTTGTATCAATTATCGATACAAAGGTGTTGAATCATATTGAATCGTATCGTTCCAAATTAGCCAACATCGTTCTTGAATCATATCAAAACACTTCACTTCAAACGTATCATTACACCCCTAATGATTTTAGATAATATATTTTACTTTTTCAAATGTTTTATCACCTAATTAATGCAAAGTCACTTGTGCGTAAGACTTCCCCCTCAGATCCTTTGGTCGATGTCGGTCGATTAATCGCAATGCTGGGCATAACTTTGGTTAACTAACAATTTCTTTGGTCGACAACAGCCCTAGATTAAGCGTGGTTGTAAGGCAAGTGTGCTACTGATTTCGCCACTAAGATAAAAAAAAAAAAAAAACTTTACTTATTGAAAAACATATTATGTAGGGACAAATAAAAGTGCTATGGTATACTCAGAACGTCCATTTTCTGCTTATTTTCTCTATTTAGGAGTAAATGCTGTTAAATACCCAGATCATTACAGCATTAGCCTGAACATAGTGCAGTAGACTCAAAAGTTTAATTACCTTGTGTATGTAACCAGCAATCCAGTTAGAGGACTTAATCGACCTATGAGCATAGTCCACCTTGCCTCCTAAACACAGTGAGTGAGCTGCCAGGAGTCTTGTTTTCGTCCCTGATGGAAAACAGCCACAGTTTCTCTTTCACAAACAAACCGTGGGGACTTCCTCCAGTGGGACGGCCTGTAACTGAAGCCTGACAGAGGAGTGTGTGAGCTGCGTGATCTTAGGGGAGAGCGCTGGCAGGTTACAGGCCATTTACTGAAGTGTTTTCACAGAGAAGTGAGTCTGTCCCTGGGGCTGTGTGTCAGGAGGACGCTGCTGGAGTTATGGAGGTTTGAGAGGTTTTTAAATCACAAACAAGCACAAACTAAACGCTATATCAGCCTATGTTGTTAAATGTAGATATTTAAAGTCACATATTTTTGTCTTGTTGATAAATGTCAGTGCTAATGACAGCTCTTGCTTAAACAAAATGCCCTTATAAAAACTGCCAGACAGCAAAATTACTTAAAATAGCACCCAGGTCTATTGTGGAGTAATTAGGTGTGTGCTAGTAACAATGTCATTCTTATTAACCACTCTCTTGTAAAAGAAAAACACAATTACAAAACTAGCACACTTAGAGACAAGACTATGTTCCTGAATTTAAAAAAAAAAAAGATACATGGGCACGAGTCAGATTGCAATACTAAAGCTGGAAGAAAAACATTGCCTACAACCACACAGAGGAAAACCGTGTGCAGACAGACCTCCTCCGTACCCCTGCGCCTCAACACGAATGGGGTCAAAAGTCCTGAGCACACTCCGACCACCAATGAAAACGGATACCCAAAATTACCACTTCGCTGGAGCCTGGGGCGATCGGTGACTTCATGTCTACAAGAGCTAGACTGATTTACTCCCATTTAACCCCCACCACAACCAGGAAGACCATCTTTAAACCCCCTCCATTTCCACATTTTCTCTCTAGCTGTCAAACCACCTTCTTGTCTTTTCACCACTTTCCTCACACATTTATGTCTGGGACTTAGCACCCGAGCGGTGAGTTATCAGTGGCAGATAACAGAGGTCAGACAGACTCAAATCAATAGACTCCATAAACACAACTCTGCTTTTTGTGTATTCTTGTCTGTGCTGGCTGGGTGTCTTCAAGAATGGATTCTTCTTGCAAGACTGGTTTTAGAGCAATTGCCCCGCTAACTTACACAATACAAACATAGCCTTGTATTTATTGTCTTTCAGCTGTGTATCTTTCCTTATAAGAAAGTCAAAGACAACAATGCTGGAAAAATTAACTCTAAAATGTACCTCTAAAAAAGCCAACAGCTGGATAAAATACTTTTTTTTATGCTAAATCAACTTTTCTGAGTTTTTAACCATATTATAATGTAGTTTGCACCTCAAAAACATATCTGTTTAAGTAATCCTGTATGCTCAGCCCGTGTCTTTCCTCAAGAGCTGAAAACGCTTGGTCTCACAGCTCTACGTAGACTCATGAAACCAGGAAGTGCTCCTGCGCGTTTCTAAAGCCCATACACCGTCACCGGACTTGTTCTGATCATTTCAGAGCTTAAACTGTCATCACTACAAAGCTGTCAGCTCATTTATCTATTTGTTAGCGTCATGTTGCTCATAGCCGTGCTAAAAAGCCATTTTTTTCCAGCCATTTCTGTCCAGTCGCCACCGTTGCCAGCAGGGGGCGACAGACACCAAATCCAAGTGTTCTCTGCAAGGTCAGAATAACAGCTCCCCAACAGAAGATGTTTGTATGTATATATTATTTCAAGTTATAAAATGTGAAATACTTGTCTAAAACTATTTCAAAATACCAAAAAAAAAAACATAATATTGGAGATTTAAATGCCTGGATTTATGTGGCACCACCAATTTTCTCCCATTGAAGACAAGACACAATGCTTTGCCCAAGGACACCATGAAGAGCAAGGAATTGACATTTATTTGACCATTATTTAATCAGGATAAAACACATTTAGATTAAGTATCACTTGAGTGGCATGGGCTCTAACTCCTGAGCTCGTGTTTCCCTTCTGTACAGATTTTCTTTCATTCATCTTTGGCTTGATCCACATATTTCACATCCAAAAGAGTAGAGAACATGCTGCCAACCATTGCACTTTCTTATAAAAATGACATCCAACTCACTGAGATCACAAAATGTGGCCTGAAAATCATGTTACAGTTAAAAACAAGATTTCCACTGCAGTTTTAGGGAAAAAAATAGACCCATGTGACTTTACAAGCAAGGGAAGCAAACCAATACTAACAGCCATTTCTTGTAAAACCTAAATCTTAAAAAGCACATCTTAAAATGCCAAATATAACAGCTTTAAACTTTAGTTTGAGGGTCTGTTCCTGGTCAATCTGAAAGTCTCTGTGTCATGCTGCTGATTGATCTATTCCTGGTCCTAGAGGCGCCTGAATAGCGTTAGTTATGTCTCCTCTTTTTACTGTGGTTAATGGATTACAGCCCTGACAGGTCGGAAGTGGCTCGGGGCAAAGAAACCGATAAAAAAAAGCCACCATTTTCAAACAAGAGCCATGCAAACTTGACCACACAATACAATGCTTTATGTCACTGATTCTCAAAATGTTCACACCACCTCAGAAAATATTTGGCTTTCCAAGTAAGTACCAATATCTAAAACAGGACTAAACCAGGGCCAAACCAGGTCTAAACTAGGGCTTAACCATGGCTAAACAAAGGCTAAACCAAGACTAAAGAAAAAGGACCTAAACCAGGCTAAAATAGGACAAAAAAGAACTCCACTAGGACTAAACCGGGACTAGAACAGGCTCTAAATTAAACTAAATCAGAACTTGCAAAACACTCCGGAGTACCAACAGAGGTCCACGAACCACCAATGTAACCCATGCCATAGTTTGAAAACCACTGCTTAATATTGCATCTCTTCAAACAACAGGACTGAGAAATGGTAAATGGATAAATAGGGAAACAGCGCCCTCTGGTGGCAGGAGGTGTAAGGACAGATACAGTGAGACTTACCACAGGTGTAGATGACGCTGAGATACTTCCTGGTCCCTGGGTAACACGGCTCTCCAAAGTCTTTAGTGGAGGCTTGGACCTGACACCGCTGCTTCCCCTGACAGCGGGACGTGAGCACCTGCAGGGCCACAGTGGACTGGCAGTCTGTGGAGACAGGAAAAGGAGAGGACAAAAAAAAATGAGGAATACAGCGTTTTATATGCGTTGTAGATGGGAAGTGTCTGGTTGTCAGTGGCAATACAGGATACAGGTGCCTTATCAACTATCTCCCAAATATTTGTGATGATGCACTTTATAAGGACTCTAAAACCAGAAGGTAACTTTTCATAAAATGTCACTCCAAATAATAATAATAATAATATGTATTAAAACATGTATTAAACTTTATTTGTAGTAAGACAGTAGGCAATGTATTGTATGATAAGGCTGCACAATAATTCACAAATTATTTTTTCTATATCAACATCTGAATATCTGGCCTTTAGGAGGCTAGTTTAAACAACCAGGTTCTAACATTGTGCAACTCTGCACAATGCCCGCGGGCCACATCCAGCCCGCCTGAGCTTTCCATCTGGCCCCTGGAATATTACTAAAGCAAAAACACTGAGTAGAGCCCGGTTTAATCAATATGCGCCGATATCAACTCTTCTATTTTCATCAGGGAAGTGCTTTGTAGTCATGAGAGTCCAACTCTGTTTGCTGTAGTCAACCTTCAGTAATAAATGATGATAAACTCTATAATAAGCTCTTAAGCTTTACCTTTATGCATGGGTTTATGTGCACATTTTATCCAGAGTAGTTTTTCAAAAATGACCATGTTTGGGCATTTTCCCTCCAGATAATAACACACAATTGTGGTGTCTCAATAACAACCATCACAGAGAAGAGCATAAATGAAGCTCTGCTCAGAGAAAATAAACACAAATGACAAGTAAATGTGTCAGGCTTCTAGCAATGGGGCTTTGTACAAGCAGAAAATGAATATATATATATATAAAATAAGATGATATTACTTTGGATACAATATGACTTTTGTTGTATTTTATGAAAGCATCTGGCCTTCACAGAATCTGTTGAGGAAATTCTGTCCCTTGGACAAATGTAATAGAAGACACCTGATATAGCCAGCACCCACTGAATGTGGATGTGTAATAAACTGTAAAATAAATTAATTGTATAACAAGCCAAACTAACACAACTATAGTTCTGAATAGCAACAGAAAACTATATGGATGCTACATGAAGTCAACAGTGCAAAGTGAAATGAACTAGTGCAAAATATTTAACAACTGAACCCATGGCCCTTCCATCAGTCCCACATAGCAGGCGCACTTCCAGAACAGAAAAGAGTCCCACAAACTCACCCTCCCCACCTTCCTGATAATTACACTGGCTGTAGTTTCATAACCAACTCATTTTATGTGTGTAGTTCTGTGTTTATAGGTTATCGTAACAAGATGTGCCAGCCGTCTCTCAGTTAATGATTTCTCAGTTGTCCAATCACATCACGCCTGGTTGAAAGTGACGACAAATGTGTCCATGAATTTAAACACTTAAAAGTATGTATCTACAGTTAGTTAACACAGGTTAGAGTTTGACAGACAAGCACTCCACACACCAAGGACAACATGAGTCACACACTGCCTGTATACAGCACTTTCCTATAAAGTTCAAACTAAGACCTTAGCGGGGCCTCACATTGTCAATGGGACACCTGATCCTGTAACAAGTGTGTGTAAGTGTACAGGAAGCTCAAGACAAATAATGGATGGGGCAAGTCATACATCATCACTAAAAGAACCTGCCAGACCATCTCCTCCTGAGCTAACATCCTGTGGAAATAAAACTCCTACTTCCTGTCTCAGAGTTTTATATTGTTAAAAGATTTTCAGACAAGAACCAATATTTGATAAACAGGAAACTTGGGAGAGAGTGGAGAAAACCTGAAGCAAATAGGCCAAGGATTTTATGCAGTATAAGGGCAATAAAAATACAATAAAGTAACACTAGCCAACTTTTACTTCAAGTACGTGTGTCTCAAAATGCCCCTAATGGGAGGATAGACATGTAAGTGAAAAGGTCAATTATTATTATTAAACTATATTCACATAGATTCAGTACGTAGACAATTTTTTCAAGAATTTATTTATTTTAATTGGGATGATTATGGCTTACAGTTAATGAAAAACACAATTCAGTATCTCATAGTCAAGTTAGAACTAAAAAAAAAAATGCACACAATCTGTTAGTGTCATGTTGCATAATAGCTGTGTTAAATAGCCATTTTATGCTCTGTCCAGTCCCCACCGTTGCCAGCAGGAGGCGACAGGCACCTAATCCAAGTGTTCTCTGCATATGCATTATTTTAAGTTATAAAATACTTAGGCAAAGTTGTCCAAAACTATTTAAAAAAGCCTAAAAATAAGGATAATAAGGAACCTTTAATATAAAAACATACATTTCAAATTCAGCCACCTGGATGAACTATTTGAAATATTTTACTTTTTTACTTTTTGAATTGATCTTCTGAAATAATTGAACTTTTTTCACAATTAATGTATTATGGTGCACCTGTATAGTCTCCATACATAGTAAAGTTGGAAATGTATATAAAAGCGGATTGCCATTTCTACTGAAGAGGCTGCATACTGTATCATAAATCATTATCACAGCATTAGCTAACTTTGCAAGAATAGTTAAAGTGAAATAAACGTAATGGTATTATTGGTCTTTCTACTGAGCTTTTGATCTATTATTCATTCACTCCTCAGTCACACTCAGTGGTGGTGAGCTACTTCTGTAGCCACAGCTGCCCTGGGGCAGACTGACGGAAGCGTGGCTGCCAATCTGCACCAACGGCCCCTCCGACCACCACACTAACATATACATACAGGCAAGGTGGGTGAGGTGTCTTGCTCAGGGACACAACAACAGTATGCGGTTCAGATGGGATTTGAACCGGCTACCCTCCGGTTGCTGGGCGAATGCTTAACCCACTGCGCCCCAACTAAGTGACCACTGTACTGTCATTACAATTTTAAACAACTCTACTCCATATTCACACATGTTCCCCATATTACGCACCTCTAAAAACAAAGTACAATCTAATAAAGCTTGAATTTACACGTTCTTTTTTCTTCTGCATCTAGACACTACACAGGTGAAGGCATAAAAGCCACTAATTAAGTTATATCCACCTCCAGCTGGGTTTTGTGGGAACCTGGATGGCTCTCGGTTCCACTTGAATTGCTCTCACAGCCCTTCCTAACCTCTGAAACAACACAAGCAGACGCAGCCCTTTGAAAATGGACACTACATGCCCTTGCACTGTCTGCTCCGGTGGGCCCCTAAAGGAGATCACAAAGGTAAGGCGAGGACATGCTGCTCAAGGTTCGGGCTCACACTTCAACACGCCACAATGAATTATGGGCCGGGTCAAAGGTTAAATGTCCCCAGTCAGGAAGTGAAAGAGGGCAATCTCATGGTCAGGCATAACGTCAACATTTGGGATGCCTAAAATGGTGTGAATGCCTGGCTTATTGAGTTTCAAAAGTTTGGATGGATAGAGAGAAAGCTTTGGTGACTCTCTCTGGTAAAGTCTATTTGAGGAATGTAAGTCAGAGCATTTTGGACGAATCACCGATACCAAAAGACCTAACCAGGATGCAGTGAAGCAGCAAAAGGCAGTGGGAACAAGGAGAGTAACTGGATAACTAACTGGTCACACACCTGGAGGGTCAACCACAACACTAAACAACAGATGCAAGACCCATCAATGCATTTCACAGCCTCATTAATCAACCAACAAAGAAAACGTGTTCAGGGACACAACCAAATTTCCTGGAAGAGTGTACCATAAGGTTTCTTCTATATTTAATGATTTGTTAACTTTGTTTGGTGTTGTTGTTGTGTATACCATTTATCTTGTATGAGCTCAACTGATTTTGTAGGTCTCGTATATATTTATGTCATTTATGTTTATCATGAATGACTTTGTTAAAGTCCTGAAATTATGCTTTTTGTTTTATACGATCATAAATGACTTTGGGAGGTCTAATGATCTTTGATTTTTAGTCTACGCAACTTTATATGACTGTGCAAAGCTATTTTTATTTTATTTATTTATTTATTTATTTTTTCCTTATACAATCATAAACGACTTGAGGAGATCTAAAGATTTTTTATTTTTAGTTTATATGACTATAAACGAGTTTGCAAAGCTTTTAAATTATGCTTTTTATTTTATACGAATATAAACGACTTTAGAACATGTAAAGAATTTAGATTTTTAGTTTACATGATCATAAAAGACTCTGCTAAGTCGTAAAATTAAGTTCTGAAATTGTGCCTTTTGTTTTGGATGATGTTAGATTGTTTGTTCTCTTCTGGGGTCTTGAAAATGGGGGACGGAGGTGAATATTGATGTGTTTGGAACTGTTTTGTTACACTGTCTTGTTTTTTTATTTGTTCTGTTGTTATGTTATTTTGAATTTAAGTTGAGGACCACCAAGAAAACGAGATGGTTCATCTCAAGGGGCTATTCCTCCTAATAATAAAGAATTTCAAAGATAGAATTTTAGATTTAGGTTCTATGCCAGAGAAATGAGCCAAAATATTTTTATTGCAGTTTTGAGTTTTTCAGGCCAGAATAAAGCGATTCTGGATGTTTTATATGAACTGCAGTGTAAGAACCCCAACTGGGATATAGCTGGTGTCCTTCAGTCACGTGGTTGCCCAGACATGTGCCTGACCAAAAGTCGGCAAAAAGCACACCACAACCAAACCAAACCAAAGCATCAGTTGACCTCTATCATCAGCTCAACTGTGTAAAAAGCCTAACAGTGTTAATAATTTACTATTACTGGCAAAGACACTGATGAGGAAACTTTGGGTAGGTTGCATTCCTAAATTATTAAGTCATCTTCTTTGACAAGCCATGTATTCAGCCAATAGTCTATAAAAGCCCCTCTTATATGAATGGGAACACACTTCTTAGCATGTGATCAAAGCTTTCCATCAGACACTGAACACTATCATTCTATTTCTATTAAAAAACACAGTGCATATTTCAATATGATTTTAGACATGGACATAAAACACAACTTTAAGTTTCTGCTGCACTGTGGAGATGTAAAAACACAACACTAAGTCATAAGTGGGGCTGGGTACCGTTCAGATTTTTTTGATACCAGCACTTAAATGATACCTGGTTTTTAATAGCGGTACCTGAGTGATACTTTTTCTGATACCTAAGGCGTGCTGATTCATCTTCTACAATCATAAAAGGCAATAATATTGAATAAAAGATTATTTTTTTACGCAGAATTCTTAGCTGTGAGTTAAAACCAGTAGTTTGTATGATTTATTCTGTTATTTATTTGATTCATACATGCAAAGAAACATTAAAGTCTTTAAATATTGCGTTCACCTGAAAAAAAAAAGTTTCTGTTTTAATGAGCAAAGTTAGTTCTGTTTTTATGAGAAAAGTTCTGTTTTTGAGAAAAGTTTTGATTTTATGAGTAAAGTTAATTCTGTTTTTATGAGAAAAAATCATGTTTTTACGAGTAAAATAATTTTCAGTTTTTACCAGAAAAGTTCTGTTTTTATGAGTAAAATAATTTTCTGTTTTTACGAGAAAAGTTTTGTTTTTACGAGTAAAATAATTTTATGTTTTTACGAGAAAAGTTCTGTTTTTACGAGTAAAATAATTTTATGTTTTTATGTGGATAATGGTCCTTATTATCTTGTTCCACTTTTGGGGGGAGAAGAATTCAAAGTCAATCGCAAAGACCTGAGATGTCTGCGCAGAGTCGACAAACTAATGATTATACGTCAATATTACTTAACGGAAAAAAAACGAAAACTTTCTTTAGCTAGCAACTCTTCAATACGAGCTAAACGTTTACTGGTTGTGATAGACATGAATTTACTTTTGTCATAAAAACCCAAGTTATTTATACTCATAAAAACAGAACTTTTCTCGTAAAAACAGAACAAATTTTACTCATAAAAACAGAACTTTTCTCATAAAAACAGAACAAATTTTGCTCATAAAAACAGAACCTTTCTCATAAAAACAGAACAAATTTTACACATAAAAACAGAACTTTTCTCGTAAAAACAGAACAAATTTTACTCATAAAAACAGAACTTTTCTCGTAAAAACAGAACAAATTTTACTCATAAAAACAGAACTTTTCTCATAAAAACAGAACTTTTCTCATAAAAACAGAACTAACTTAGCTCATTAAAACAGAAACCTTTTTTTTTCAGGTGAACGCAACACGCTTCCGTACCAGCCCTAGTCAGAAGTCATGATAAAAAACTTGCATGGACAAAAGCCACTCAGAATCATCCACTCATCATATCCCCAAATGTTCAGCGCCCTTGTCATTTTCACGTCAATTTTCCTCAGCCCTAGTCTAATCTAGGACAACACACTGAAAACTCACTGACAGACACGCTCCCATTAGCCAACGCTCTGATTCTGCGTTCAGCTAATCACCGAGCAGGGGCCCCCTACAGAAGCTTCTTATAGACAGATACAGACTTAAAAAGACATTTATTCCTTCACCAACACTATGTCCACACACATCAAATCCTCGTACATTCCTCAAAATCCAGCCCCTCTGGCTCTAATTATGGGATTCGACACAGCCATACAACAATGTCCGCTCTATTTACACACACGGGAGGCCAAGGAATGAATAACCCTTGTTACCTCTGACCTTCACCCCCAAAAAACTACGCACCAAACCCCACCCACTACCTTCTGAATGTGCAACAAACGCAGGTCTGTGGTTCAGGAAAGAAGGTCCACGGTGAAACGGAGCAGTGACCGCGAAAAAGGAGGAGGAGGAGGAGTTTCCTGGAGTCAAGCGAACACGTAATGTCACTCATGAGAGATCACAGGAGACGCACTGAGGTCGCTGACACAAGGACACACAAGACGAGAGCAGTGCAGAATCTGTGGTGCATTCCTATTACCATTCCATTCCTTTGTGCACTTTTCTTTTATCTGTCACATTTGTGAAGAAAGAAGAAATGTTTTGTTTAAATTGGTAAAATGCTTTCAGAGATACCATTCACTGAATTTTGCTGTTAGTCTGGAAGCATAAAGGTTTACATCGGTTGGTGTGTTTTAGATGTATTTTAATGGATATTACACATGTTTTTGCCCTTTTTTTATTTATTGCACTGGCACTTAAGGCCAGCATTTTACACTTAATGAATACAAAGACACTGAGACTATTTTTTTCACTTATCATGGTGCATTTGAACTGACCAAGTGACAAAAAAGCTTTCGAAATCCATACATTTTTTGTAATTAAAGAGCATGAAGCTTCAGTTTTGAATTTTAATGGAAATTCATTAATAAAAACAATGATATCAGAAATAATTTTAGTGACAAATGTGTTTTAAGTGTCCTATGCTTTTCTCTAAAAATGGGGACAACTGGGACATGGTTTGTTGAAAACTGGGACATTTGAGTGTTTTTACAGATCTGTCTTGGGACATGGGAAAGAAGCATAAAACTGGGACTGTCCCAGTTAAATAGGGACGTCTGGTCCCCCTACATTGGAGTGACAGTGGGTTAAATGTGTCCCTGGGCAAGACACTTCGCCCACATTGCCAAACCCAGTCACAGGATGTGTGACAGGAAGGGCATCCAGCATAAAAAAAACCCCAAAAACCTGCCAAATCATTATGTGACTGCCAAATACTTGCTGTAACAAAATGCTCAAAATTACTACAACAGGAAGGGATTACAAACCCATTTTTACTTGCAAAATTTAATGGGCTTGTCTGGCGAGGCTAATTTAATGTTGCCATTTAACAGTAAATCACATCTAATCCTATTCAAAAGATTTATTACCAGTGTGCAAAAGACAAAAAATGTCCTTTGTATGTTTTTATTTCTCCTAATTCACAATAAGCTCTGTTTAAATGCAAACAAAAATATGCTAGTGCTTACAAACTCAGCTCTGACCATTGAAATTAGCAGGTTCCACAAAGTGTAAAAATACCGTAGTTGATAAAATGTGTAATGTAATTTGCAAAGATATTACAATAGGGGTCAAATTACATTCCCAACTGTGACAAAGCCAGAAACTGATGAATTGTTTTTAGCCAATTTTACTCTATTTGCAGTCAGTGTGCTACAAGATACAGAAACCTATTTTACTGTCCATGTTTTTCTCTGTTCAGATACTTCCCAGTACCAGCAGCACCGCTATGTTTTTTTGGCTCATTTTCCCACATCCTTCAAACATTCACTGACTGTAACTTTATGCTTGCTTAAACCAGCATCTGTGATAGGATCCTTTCCAGAGAATCTCCTGTTACTCTACTCCCACTTCACTTTTACATATTTTTCACTTATGTAACTAAATAGCGTTGCCAAGAGCTTTTCCTTGTACGAGCGGATTTGGTAAGTCAACAAAATTCGGGATCTCGGCTCTGTCCATGGCACCTGCGAAGCGCAAACAGAGAAAATTCACAGGATATTCTCGCAGTAACTTGACAATCTTCCGAGTTATCCGCCCACGCACAGCTTTCCTGGAAACTTCGACAACACAAAGGGTGGACGAACTTGTCAAAAGCATCTTTCCGTCTCCCAGTATGACTCAGATGTGATGCATAACATTTGATACGGCTGCTTTGGTTATTCATCTGATTTTAAACTGTAAAGTAAGCTGCATGAATTGACCGTGAGTAAAAAGACGTGCAAAGGCAAGTTGTTAACTGTTTAAGTTCCCATTTGTGTTATATTTCTATTGTTGTGTAAGCCAGCAGTTGTATAGCCACTGCCTTTGTATTATTCACAACCAATAACTGAATGACAAATATAAACAGCCCAAGTCAAAAATATTCATGTAGCAACTAACATGCATTTCTGGGTGTGATTTAAATCTGATAACATAAACCATTATTTAAAGGTCCTATATTATATTCTTCTTTTTTCAGGTTTTTTGAAATAGTTTTGGACATCTTTGCATTAATATTTCACATTTTATAACTTAAAATTATGCATATGTATGGAAAACGTCTTCTTATGGGGAGCCAGTACTTTGACTTTGCAGAAAACGCTTGGATTAGGTGTTGGCAACAATCGAGACTGGACAGAACATAAAATGGCTACAGAATGAGCAACATGAAGCTAACAGATAGATAAATTAGATGACTGCTTCGTAGTGATGGCAATTCCAGCGCTGAAATGATCAGAATGAATTCGGGGATTGTGTGTGGGTTATAGAAACACGCAGGAGCACTTTCTAGTTTGATGTGTCCAGAGAGAGGTGCATTTTCAAGCTCTTGAGAAGAGGACGGCTCTAGCATACAGGATTAGCCAAACATGTGTGAATGGAAATGTTTTTGAGGTGGAAACAACATTATAACCTTTGAACATCCTAGCAAAATATTAGCATTGCACTGCTTGCCTGAGTGGCTAACTTCTGGGAACTGGCCCATTGGAGTCAATGGAGTTTTGGCAACCCTCTCTTTTGATGGCTCGGGAACATCCCTAATTCCAATGTTAGGTAGACCACCTGTATTTACAGTGAAGCCCGAAATTATTCATACCCCTGGCAAATTCTGACTTAAAGTTATTTTCATTCAACCAAATGTAAAAAAAAGACAAGAAATTTCTTATATCTTATTATCTTTTGGAAGAAGCCTGTGTCATTTTCGGTCAAAAAAAACTTGCTGGTTGAATGAAAGTAAATTTAAGTCAGAATTTCCCTGGGGTATTAATAATTTCGGGTTTCACTGTATGTGAGCGTGTGATTGGCCAAACATTCACATATTAAATCATTCTCAGTGAAGCTTAAGTTCTTAAGTTCTATTTTTTCCACATTATATATTATAATTGAAATGTGATGATTAAACAGTTTTCCTCAAGTGCACTATAAAAGAAAAAAAACTATACTGTCTCTTTAAATATGAGAAAATATCACAGTACACTCTCCTCACTATTGCGGGCCTACTGTAACACTATATGAGACCAAAGCCTTTATTTGTGTACAGCCAGATGCAAACTCGGACAGAAAATGTGCTTCAGCTGTGTTGGTAAGCCGATAGCTGGACATTTATTGGTTCGGTGATACTTGTGAAAACGGTCATGCTTGTATGTTATCACTGTCAACATGTCGCTTCAAATATTCAAACACCAAATGGGAATTCCAGCTCGAGCTCAACTTTTGACCCAAACATGACGACGAGGAAACGTTATCAAAGCAAATACTCTCAGGATGAAGTATTAGTTGAAGTATTTCTCAACCACATTTTTAACAAATGTGCTGCCAGAGGTGTAGCTGTGTTGTAGTAGTAGCTGTAGTAGCAGTAGTAGCAGAAGCATGAGCAGCAGTAGTAGTACTTATTGTGGTATTCTTAGTTGTAGAAGCTAAATTAGTATTACAAGTAATAGCAGGAGTTGTATAAGATGTAATATTAGTAGTAGCAGAAGTATGAGTAGTTTAAGTAGTACTAACTAAAGCCGTATTAGTCTTAATAGCGGTAGTAGTGGCGGAATTAGTCATAGTAGTAATAGAAGTGATAGTAGTAGTAGTAGTATAAGTAGTAGTATTCTCTATTTTAGCATAAATAACTAAGCACTAATAGAAATGGTAACAGTAAAAAATTTGCAGTAGTAGTATAAGCATAGTAGTATTTATTGTTGTAGTAGTAGAGGTATTTGTAGTAATTGTGGTGGTACTCGCTAATACCTGTACTTGTAGTAGTCACAGTAGTAAAAGTGACACTAGTGGGAGTATTTTTACAAGTATCTCAGGTAGTACTAACAATATAATTAGGACTTAGTATAGTAACAGTAAAAACATATGAGAATATTATAGAGTATATTATATATATATGTATTATGTATTACTATTACTAGTAGTCAGAGTAGTAGTAGCAGTGGTAAAAGCATCAGTAGTAGTACAGGTAGTGGTGGTGACAGTCCAAAACAGTAGGAGCAGTAGTTAACCAATATTTTGTGAAACAAGAAGCCCACCCGTTTTTTGTTTTTGTTTTTTTTTACCAATAGAAAAAGTAGTTATAGTAGCAGCCAGCGGCATTAATAGTAATAGTAGTATAGATATTAATAGTACATTTGAAGTAGAAAGCGTTGTTCTACTCAATTACGCATTTCTTGATACGCACAAAATATATTTTATTTAATATTCAATGTATCAAACAACACTGCCATACCACAACTAAAGCATCAAAGAAAGTAAGACGAGTAGATTGAGTTACAGTGAAGCAGCTTGCACCCCTTATAACTCCAGACTTCAAGAGCACAAGTGTTAAATCTGAACTACAGCTGTGCATTACTGTAACTGCAGTCGCCTTTTAAAAGATCCACTGATAATATGAGAAAGCATGTGGCCTATAAGGAATTCACAGTTTGTACTTAAAGGAGATATATTATGCAAAATCAAAATCTTTCTGAGCTTTACCATACTATAATGTTGATCTCAGGAGAAACTACAAAGCAGGCGTTTCGGCGCGGTTTAGCGGAAAGCATGGTGCACATCCACAAATCATGTAGCATTTATGCTGATATTGACAATAAATAATGATTTTATTTGTCAAACTGGTTAAGGTTAGGGTTAGGGGAAGGGTTATAGTTAAGATTAGGGTTAGGATTAGTTTATTTTATGTTATTAGTACAAGTATGTTGCAGTAAAATATGATTTGTCACATTTTTCCTCTTTTTCTGTGCTGACAACACAGCAATAAGCCATCCCTAATCTGTCACCAAATAAACTCATTATTTATCATTTATTACTTGTTTATTCAAGAAAAGCTGACTTTAACGGTCAGAAACCCAATGTGTGACGTAAGACTTTAAGCCCCGCCCCAGGGCAAAATGCTTAGTTTTTAGTTAGTCAAGTTCAAGAAGCACTGACCAATCAACCATCCCTCTACATCCAGTTATTTTTTTTTAAACAGTGTTTCCAATGATTCCTCACAGGTATTTTTCATTTTGTAGTAAAATGGCATCACATGAAAAGTTTAAGGAAAAGAAGTTTGTTTTATTCTTTAGATTATGTTCAAAATACGGCAACAGCTCTGCACTCTGCTGCCCTCTGCTGGTCTCTTCACCTGTTTCTTTATGACACTAGCAGACTATTAATAAAAAGTTTTTTTTTAGCTATATAATGTTTTTTTACGGTTGTGAAATGCTGTTCTAAAGGTGACCAAGATTGTTTTAAAAATATGAATAAAAACATGCACTACCAGATTTCTTTCCCTTGTATTTGAGAAAAACAAATTATCCAGTCAATAGCAGCATAAAATTAGAGTCTGGGTCCTCAGCTGGGCTTTGATATAAATATTTTTTTAACAGTTGGTGCATGTCTTTATACACTGGAGTAATGGCAGTGGAAAGTCCAACTGGAAAGAGACCAATTCTGGCGCTAGCTCCAACTGCTCGCACCACAAAACAGCAGAAAAAAGAAAAATTGAGACATAAAAAAGAGAAGTGACACACAAATCTGACATTAAACAAAATAAAATGCAAATAAATAAGAAAAAGGATGGCAGCTTTTTTTTCACATTCTCAAAAACTCAGACAGTGGGCCTTTAAGTCTTGCGGTGGGCCTTGTCTGAAGCACATAATCAAAAGTGAAAGCGTGCATGCATTGGTTCTTTAAAGAAAGCCATGTGAGACTCTGCATGCCAAGTACAGGGGGGGCAATTTGGATGTCAAGAGGTGTGTGATGATGGTAATGGGACAGATGAGAGAGGAGAGACTGGCCCCCCAAACCTGTCCAAGTTCACCACTCCCACTAAACGACATCAAAGAAGTCCTGCTTTTGTTACCAAGACTATCCAAGTGCTTATTTTTGTCCCTCGCGACTTGTTTAAGGCTTTGATTTTGACAGTTAGCAAACACACAGCGGATTTCTATTGATCTGAAAGGTGGGAAATATTCGGCTAAATTCACAAGCTCAAAAAAGAAAGGCATCCTTTGAAGATGAGTGTTTGCTGTATTGTATGTTTGCATTGTTTATGGTCGCATGCAATTTGAAGAATGGGGTGGATCCAAAGCTACAGTTGTAGACCACACTAGGGGCCGTTTTCACAATGCCAAAACACAAATGCTGTTCGGCGATAAAAATATAGTCTGATTGGCAGAAGGGGTGTGTCTGTATGTATGTCAGATATACTAGTAAACCTAAATCCCCTGAATGCCTCACACCAAAAGAAGTTGGGATAGGCCTCATCCCCTTCATGTGTAGCAGGATCAGAGTTGGGGTACTGTAGTAATGTAAAACGTTAGATCTGTGAGCCAAGTAATCTCATACTTAGTTATTCAAATTATATTCTTCTACTCCTCTCAGGCAGAGGCTGCAGACTGCAGACACAGTGCGAGGCTGCTGTGCATCTTTCCCATAGATGTATTAAATAACACTTAATAAAGAATAATTCACACTATTAAGCATTAATTAAGGATTAGTAAAGAGTTAATTGATTATTCATTAACGTATTAAAACATGGTTGAGTTATTATTTTAAACTTATAATTTTTGAGTCTCTTGTAAATCAATGCAAAAAGTATTAACATCAGTAATAATTCAGTATCTATAAATGGTCTATTCATTAAAATTATTGTTAGTTACATGGTAACTAATGCTTAATTACTGCTTAATAGTGGTGAGCTATTTTAAAGTGTTACCAGATATTATCTTTCCTGACTGGTTGCCGCTGCAAATGGCTGTTTTATAAAAAAATTGTATAATTTTATGTTCCAATTGCTGTTATGCCATATTGGTTAGGTTATATCACTCACAGCCAATACACAGAATATAAAACATCCATTTAGTAAACTTTTTAAC
This sequence comes from Bostrychus sinensis, assembly GCA_020698575.1. Lineage (NCBI taxonomy): Eukaryota > Metazoa > Chordata > Actinopteri > Gobiiformes > Eleotridae > Bostrychus > Bostrychus sinensis. The sequence continues at coordinate 25,220,336 of CM036257.1, read as the reverse complement.
CCTGTGCTTTGTTCAAAATGTATCGGGATACATATCGTATCGTGCAGTTGTTGGCAATACGCAGCCCTACAGAGCACATACTACAGTGCACAGTAACCTACAGCGTTTTTAAGAGCAGTAACGAGGTAATGTAACAAGTTACTTTCTTTCAAAAGTAACACTGTCCAACACTGAACAGGATAAGCAGTAGAAAATTATTTATGAATGATAGGTCAAACTTTTACAGGGTGTTTAAAAATGCAAAAGATCAGGAAAACGCAACAGTCATGCCTTAATGAATCTCTGTATTTTTGGTAACCTATCCAAAAGTCCTCAAGTGGCATAATTGTTGGTTTGCTTTGCTCAGATTTTGGAAAAAACAAAATTATAATCTGAAGTAGTATACCAATCCTGACCTGGAACAATACAATGCACTGTGCAGCTTTTTGTTATTGAGTCTGTCCAATCCAGTCTGGAGTGCTACGAGAGCACCGTGCACTTCCTTTATAATCATGAGCAGTCTCCACACTTTAGCCCTGCACCACTGGATCACAGAAACACATGTTGATAGCAGGTGTACTCAAAGGCTCTGATGTCTCTCTTTGCAGAACAATATCCACGCTTCAGCTGCACAGGTGCAACCAGCTTTACAAGTTCAGCGCCCTAGTCCCACCTCTGGCTGCGAAAGAGGTGCCAAGCTGCCAAAGCGGTGCGGTTCAGGAGGATTACCTTGTTGCACCGAAAGCAGCATTTAAAGAGCTCTACAATGAAAACAGATACAGGATAAAGTCAGGCATAATGCAATTTTAAAACGCATTTATATCACATGGAGGCTGTTAGACATAATGCCAAAAGAGACGTTAAAAGTGTTTAGAGTTAATTAACGGTGTGTGTCTGGGCTGTCACTCAGGACACGCTGACTTCCTCCTGCTGCTGGTGACAGGGAAGCCACATCAAAGACAGGACTGACAGGGGAAATCCCACCAGAGCAGGGCTAGAGTCAACAGCCCCGGGATGGACTACTGTATCCGCAATGTGTGCATGTGTGGATAATAAAGACGGAATAGTGTTTAATGAGTGAGGAACACCAAAGTGACAGTCTGATTGTAGCAGTCAGCTGACAGTATGCAGCTTTTTGTTTCTTTTAACTGAGGAAAACTGTAGAGTTGCAACATGTAATAGAAATAATAGATGATAATCAATTATTAAAATCATTGTCAAATAATTCAATAATTGCTATCTGGTGTGGTATATCCCTGGATCCTGCCTTATTTTCCACATTATCCACTTAACCTTGGTTAGCTTCTTGTTATTAACCCCTGGGGAGAACTTGTGATTGACTCCATTTGCTTAAAAGTCCCATATTATGCTTTTTTTTTTTAATTGTTTTGGACACCTTTGCATCAAAACATAAATAGAGAAAAGGAAAGCAGAGTAAAAAAAAAAAGCACATGAATATGCTCATTCTCCGTTTTTACAAGGATTTCTCCAGAGAACTGGTCAAACCACTCTTGTCTCCATCCACATGCGGAGCAAAGAGCCAAATTATGGGACCAAGCCACTGCAAGGAGTTCAAGTGGTCTGGGGACTTACCAGCAGCAGTAAAACATTGTAGCAGTAAATGCTTACTAAATGTGGCTAGTTTACACGGTAATCATAGTTTTACCAATGAACATAAATGTTAACACTTTTCTTTTACTAAATGAAACAAAAAAAGCGTTCCTTACATGGTAAATGTGCCTCACGCTGCCCCATAAACGTATCAAAGCCATGGCAGTCTTGCTTTCACTTTAAAACAAAACACAAGCGGTGGAAGGACCATCAATGTGTGTCTTTGCTGGTTTGAAACTGCGTGAGTACGTCTCTAAACACTAATGTTGTTAGTACAGAGTGCAGTAGTCCAACAATGACTCACATTATCCAGTTGCTGCCACTCCGATTTAGAGAAAATCGAATAACTACCCCCTCCAGTCAGAGTCCCATGTTTACATGCTGTTTAAAAGTTAATACTCCTGCTATAATCAGAGTTAGATAATAATATGGTTTGCTTGACCTGCATGTAAACATAGTGACTGGGGGATTGCATTGTTCTATAATGTCTTACCATTTTGCAGAGATGAATCTGAGTTTTGGGGCTGTATATGTAGCCTATATGCAAAGCTAATATGAGATTTGAAAGTAAACACTGCTCACCCCTCTTCTCTAATCTGCTCTTTGTGTGACTGTAACAGTAGAGTCCATTTCCCATTGGTGCTGAGAGAAGTCAGCTACTATACTTAATCCTTAGCTTGAAACCGGATATCAGGTCAAACCTACATTACCTTACAAAGTATTGCACATTTCCAGTCCTGCTGCAGTTTGTCAGGAGGAGGGCTGGTTCAAAGTGGCCCCTTGGTGCTTATCCAACAACACATGCTTTATTTCATATCTCCTATTTCCACAGACTGACGCCTCTCAGACTATAGACCTCCAACACTCTTGCTAGACATGTAAGCAAACACACAACTTTGCACACAGACTTTAGGGCATGTCTTCTTACTTTGAATTGAAAATCATGACAAATGGTATTTACTCACACTATCTGAAAACTCACACTACTGATGGTACACCTGTTGGGGTTGCATATCAACAAACCGCAGCTTTGTATTGCTTTATCCATTAACGGGACAAAAGATCCCAAAGTAAAAAGCCACATTAAAGAGCTGCCCGGCAAACAGGCCACCACAGTAGTGATATAGTTATCCTAATACCTGTCATAGATCCAAGCCTGCAATCATTAGTATACTAAACAAGAGCTAAAAGTACATCTAGATCCCCCGCGTGAGCACACAAGCACACATACACACACTGGAGTCAACAGGGAACCCAATACTGTCCCTTTTCTACAGGCCAAACAGCACTCTTTGGATGACAGAGACATCCGATCTACATTCCAGCCCAATTCCCCTGGCAATGTGTGCGCAGTCCTAACCTCTGCTGGTGTTTTTATATCCTCACATCAGTAAAGTAAATAAGCAATCCTTCATTCATTTCTCTGCAATAAACCAGAGCTGAAGTGAAGTCCACTTAATAAACTTTGAAGCAAAATCCAGCAAAATTTTAAGATAAAATGAAAAATTATCGAATTGGACCGGATTTAGTCACATGATGTGTTTTACGTCTGCTGCAAACCAAAACACAAACCACTGCAACGTGACCAAACATGTCTGCAGCAGGCCTGGGCAAAAAAACAAATGAATTTGATTAATTTAGGTTTTTTACTTTGAAAAATGTCAAAAGAGGTTCTATCTTACAATCAACTTTAGTGGAAATAGCATCCGCTAAGAGCTGCAGCTGTTCACAGTATTGTGGCTAATGCTACTGCTAGCGCCTAGAGCTGTGAGTACTCTGCAGACTGCTAAAAACACCAACAATCACAGAGAAAGAAGACATTTTACATCTGTATTGCCTTCTTTCAAATGTGGAAGCAATTTGGCAAAGACAAACAGCGTAGTGTGATGTGCAGCAGCAGCAGCAGCGCTAACTTTACGTACTGTTTATGTATGCTAATTAGCCACATGCTTCACTTAGCGTCTTTTAACAGGCCTCATTTGGTGTGTATAATTTATAATAGACCTGGCCTTTAGAAGCGGAGAGGACTTAAAATAAAAGACATTCATGTATTTACTGATGTCACTGTGAGAGTAATGCACACTGCTGCTGCTTTACTGCATTTAGCCTAAAAATATAGGTAAGAAATATGCTCGGTGTTATTACAAAATGCAAAAAATAATTATAAAAAAAGATTGATACTGGGACTAGGATCAGATAGTTTAGTAAAAAAAACAAAAAAAAAACAAACAAACATCCAAGTTGTTTCAAAAGCAGTCGTCAAGGGAGGAGGGAGGAAGGGTACAGCAGGCTGTGTTTCCTTCAGTTGCTTAAGGCCACAGAGCTGTGTGTGGAGGAAATCGTAAAATGTGTAAAAACCACAAAGTATCTTCAAGCACATCACTGCAGTAATAAATGAGTTGGAGCTGGAGTTATGAAGTCTGCCAGCATTTGTAGTATTTTGTGGTTAGCAGGAGCAGAGTCTGGACTTGTATATTTATCAATAAAAGGAAAGTGGAAAACAACTTTTTATAGCCTACAAGTAGGGACATTAGCGTGACTGGTAGACTCAGTTTAGACGTCATTTTAACATTATGCAAAGACAGGCAGACAGGATTTGCATTGCCATTTCATGACATTATGTACGACATTTAACCCTGGACTGATCTTAATTTGATTATTAGTCAGCCATCAGTGCTCAGTTGAAAGAACATGGCAACTGCAGCAACAGCAGCAAAAACATTCCCAATCCATTTATATAAACATTCAAGTTTGTATAATGTATAAAAGGCTTTAGCATGTCACACCCGTACTCTCCTCGTTGCACTGGCTCCCTGTCAGTTACAGAATTAAGTTTAAGATATGATTTTTTTTTGTTTGTTTTGTTTTTAAACACTAAAATCAGTGGTTCTCAAACTTTTTGGGACAAGGGACTCCTTACAGGAGAGGAAAAATCCCAAGGACCCCCTTATAGAATGACTTATGTGACTTACATGGTGTGTCACTATCATCAGGAGTTTAAAATGTCTTAAACCAAATGTAAAGGTAATTTGCTTAGAATGTTTATTTTATTGCCATAGTGGTTGCAATTAACGTTTATGAATGATTAAAATTATATAACATTCAATACAAGCTGAGTTGCACTTTTGACAATTGTTTTTACTTGATTTTACTTTTATGATGTTTAATTTCTATAACATTTTAGTGCATGTGTCATCCTTACACTGTTTTATATTGCTTTAGTTATTGTACTGGGATCAGCATGGGTTGTAAATGTGCTATACAAATTAGCGGCGTAACTGATACTGATACAGTAAGTGATACAGTAACTATATCAATGTACAATACAACTATATCGATACACATTACCTTGTATCGAATCGTATCGTTTTCTAGGAGGTGTGGTAAAAAAATGTATAATATCAGAACTATCAATATTAGAAATGTGCAAGTTTAAATAAAACCAGATACAGCTTTTGAATGTAATTGATGTATTTTTTGTGTTTTTAATGAAATAAAATGTTATATTCAACTTTTTTTTGCTCTCTGTCTGCTGTACATAATCAACCCCTGCTACATTTGAGAGTAAACTTTTACGATTTTTGGCAAAAAGTTGCCGTATCGATTATCGATATGAAGGTGTTGAATCATATCAAATCGTATCGTTCCAAATTAGCCAGTATCGTTCTTAATCAAGCTGAGAGTATCAAAACCTAACCGATACTTATCATATTGTTGCTAAAACAAATCGTTACATCCCTAATACAAATAAATTTAACCTTGAACTATAATGGAAGCACATGCCATCAGTGTTTTTGGAGCACTCTAGTCCAGCATCCTAAGCATCTAGAGACTTGTAGCCTATAGACTTAAAATGGTATGATCTAAATGCTTAAAAATACATAAAAAAGAAACTGAATACCATCCCACTCACTAATGCTCTCTCAATACTCATGGACATCACATGCAGTCACCTGGTAGCCATTATCACCTTGCTTATGCACAAATTGGGCAGTGTTGTCTCTTACCTATTGACGGGGCCCTGCGGTGGTACAGGGGACACTCCAGAGTTCCTTGCTGCGTCCGACCAAACATGGCGGAGTAAACGGCGATCTGCATCCCCCGTTTACAGCTCAGCCTCATCTTCTCCTCTTCACACACCACCTTACTCTTGTACTCGTCTGAGGGCAGAAGAAAGTAAGCTTTAAAAACTTAAAACAGCCATGTAAATAGTTTTAGTAAGTTTTATTTTAGGAAATTGTCGGGAAAGATCAGTCATGGGTCAAGGTCAAAGGATTCATTTTTGTAATCATGTTTTCCATCCAGGGATACTAACTTCACTCACTTAAAAGAACACTACTAGTTTTAGTAGATTCTTTACCATTGAGAGAGATAAGGGCTTTGGCGCAATGGAAAGAAAATTTTCCCCTGAACTATAATATATTTACCTACTTTATATTTACTTCTATTGTTATTTGTAAATATATAGATCTATTTTATTGCTTAAAACTACACTGCACTTATTGTTCATTTGTACTGGTGTTTTTGAGTGCAACTGAGCTATTTACCTTGTGGATCAATAAAGTCTAAGTCTAAGTTTACCTAGAAGATCTTCGAGTGTGAGGCTTGGTCTGGGCACTGTAGCATTACCATTGCAAGACCAGTGCCTTGACTGAGGTCTACGAGTGCTTCTAGTTTAGATTTTTCTTCTTTATTTCAGTAATTTCTATACATTGACACCTTTCTGTGTTCATAACCAGTCTTTGGACAGTATTTTATCAGCTTTTGTGTTATGAAACAAGCTAAATTTAAATAGTTAGGCCCATTGCTTTCTTAGGTCCCATTCAAATCTATTTAAACCCATCAATCTTGCTGGGCCGATCATAACCATTTACGTAAAAAATGCTTTGTTTCACTGAATGGTTTTATGTTTTAATAAATGTTATGCTTTCTATTCTCTAATTGGCTGTACGTCTACCCAATTGCGTTCAGAAGTAGTTTAATATATGTCTATTTGTTGAGCCCACTAGAAGAGTATTAAAGTAATGAAATAAAATAAATGGTTAGGCATTTTAGGCATGTTTTTATAGCAACATAGAGGCTTTTATTTGGGGCAAAACTCAAAAGTCTCAAGTTTCTTTCAGGCGTAGGCAGTGTTATGGTTGCTCAGTGGACAAGTAGAGCCATGTTGAGCATTCCTCACACACATCCAGCCAAACTGACCTGTGACGGCCAGAGCAGCTCCAGTGACCAGCAAGAAAAAACCCAAAAAAAACAAAACAACAAAAACCATTTTCCACCTTTACGGGCCGAGGAGCAGGAATGCATTTCTCCATCCCACTTCCATCTTTCCTTTTGAATTTCCATGAAGCAAATGTTAACCAATCACTGTTTGGAAGTGATGTCTGATTTATGTTTTAATGTTCATTAAAACAGACAAACTATATTAATGAAAAAATACCATGGTAGCTTCAGGTTTTGTCTTGTGAAATTTAAGACCTTTTTAAGACTTTTTCAGAATTAGAATGAAATTTGATACCAAGATTGCCTGCAAGAGAACACAAATTAAATATCCGTACTACTCTGTCACTTAATGGTTTTATTTTAAAAGCCTAACACAGAGGAAATTACACTTCGGCGTTTAAAAGTCTTAAAACTGAATCATACAATTCCCTAATCAGGTTCTTCAACAAATGTATTGTGATGATGTTTTTGCAACATTATCCAGCTCATACAAACAAGAGACCTGTAACAAAAGCTTTTGGAAACTTACAGACTAAAGGCCCATTCCAGGGGGCGACTTAAAACATTTTGAAACCATTTATGACAGAATTTAATGCCTAAGTCCAAGTCGCAAATAAGACCGACTGTACTTGTCTATTATTAGCTATGAAGTACTACTTTGACAAAGACAAGCATCTAGTTTGGACTGAACATGAATGTGATTATTCAATGCTCAATGATTTGTGTGATTAATCTGATAAAAGTCAAAGTTTGCAAGCAATATTCACTGATCTATGCATTAGCAACAACACTGAAAATGTCTTTTTTAAATTTAAGACCAAGGTGAACAGAATTTAATACCTGCCAATAAGATTTAATACTTTTAAGGCCTTGATTTTGACCACATTAAATCTATTACCGTTTTAATACTTTTAAGACTTTGGGACTACCCTGCATACACTTTTTTACCAAGAATAAGTTTTCCAAAACCTTTGACTAAATTTCCAAGACATGAAAAATAACATACACATTAATAAAAAGTATTCAAAATGTCCAACATGGTACATTAGAAACATCATTTTGCTGCAATTTAATTTATTAAAATTGGAAGTCACTTAAAGAAAAAGAAAAAAACTGTTGGATTCTTCCCCCCAAAATATGTTATTCCATTATTTTTACTGACTTATAACCTACACACCACTGATTAAAAAAGAATTATGCTTAGTAAGTTGGTTCAGAACATATTTTTAAAAAAGTAAATACAGATATAAAGTAATCATCTATGCTGTTTTGAAGCATTACCCAAACCAAAAGTTATTTAGTTCAAATATTCTGACAAAAATTAGATATAGGTCACTTTTTCCTGCAGTGAGAACATGGCCAAGAAGACAGCGTTTCTAGTTTTCTTTCTCTTTTACAAAACTTTACACCAAAATCTAAAATTCCATGACTTTTACAGGTTTTCCATGACTATACAAATCCTGTTATATAAGTTAAAGTAACAGAGTAAATGTAGCTCGTCACTCCCCACCTCTGCTAAGAAGTCATCGGTTAAGTGACAGTGAACAATAAGCTGTTGATTGGCCCTGGGGTCCAGCGGAGACAGGCAAAAAAAAAAAAAAAAAAAGTCAGTCATCGGATTAATGCTCACTTCTGGTCAGTCTAGTGTGAACAGCAGCTCCACAGTCGAGTGCGGCTAAGCTAAGAGTTGCTATAATAGTGTTTGAATGGGAGTTTGAGTCTGGGTGGGATTACTGCGATGTGTGGCGGCGCCCCTCTGGAGTGATACTCTTAGCTTCCTGACTCACAGAGAGAGGAACAGACGGGATAAAAGAGGAGGCAAGGACGATTATTTCTTTTAAACTCAGCAGGAAATGAGGCAAAGAGGATAGAGACTCTAACACCAGTTATGGGAGCCTCCTATAGAAAGGTGTGGAGAGATTTTGTGGTTTAACACTTCATGCATTTACTTTTTCTAAGGTGGTTGTAATATCGATTAAAAAAAAAAAGTTAGAAAAGCTACTAAAAATCAAACAAACTTGGTAGAGTGGAGAGAGGCCATTTAAAAGTCAATAGTCTGTTATCACTTAATACAATTTTCAATGTTTTATGGTCTTTCTAGATTTCCAATAAGATAATGGCTTCAGTTCTATCTCTAGTATTGCCTTGTTTCATGAGTTTAATCTGTAGGCACTGAAGATTAAAGACTATACTCGGGCTGCACGATATGGAGAAAACATGTGATATTCGATAACTATGTTGAAACTGCGATAACAATATTGCGATATTTGAAAACAGAGCCTACTTTTAGAACATAGTAAGTTAATATGTTCCTGTATTTACAAGTCAAAACAGCGACAATATCAAAACTTAACACAAACTAAACCAGAAATAAAAAAAAAGGCTAAACTGTGACTAAATAAAGGAAATTGCCACTAAAACTGGACTTTTTAAACATTTTTATTTAGTCACAAGACATGTTCTTTTAATCCTCTGCTGGAAAATGATTCTTCAGTGTAAATCTCTGTCAGATGGAAGACCACAGCGTTATTGCGATATATTTAGATTCTTGCGATACAGATATTGAGTTTGTTGATACTGCGATAACGATAATTTTGCGATATATATTGTCCAGGCTATACATATATAGGGTTTAGTGCTACCAATCCAAGTGGAGACACTGGTACAGCTGCATTTTTAAACTGTATATTTAAAGGTTCAGTGTGTTGGGAGGTTTGATTTTTTTCTTTATTACTGGAACATGAATCCAGAATAAAATTGACTATATTACTAGTTATTAAATAAAAAAAAGAACTGTTATTAAGTTAGCCAGAGTCAGAGAATTGCGTGTCGAGCGCTTTGTTCTTAATGACATAATAATCTCAAAATCAAACAGATGTACTCCTCCTTGTGTGTAATTAGAGGCTGACCCCAGACAGAGAGAGAAAGCACCGACGAGGGACTTACTGGGTCTGCATTTGTACCACACAATGAGGTATTTACTCCTCCCGGGACATTGGTCCGTCCCGAACACGCGGCTGTTGACAAGGACCTGACAGCTCCTTCTGTCCTGGCACTCGTCCAGCATTTTCTAAAGACACGAGAGACACACAGAAGACCACCCCCCCCAAAAAAAAAGTGTTAGAAAGAGAACAATAAGGAAACGGCGGTGAGAGCAGTAGCAGGCAAACCTAAAACCACTTCAAACAGGAGTTTTATGGCCATGGGAATATGAAGCTGGGGAGAGAATGGGGGAGAAATCTCTGGAAAAATTCACTCAGGTCCCTTTGTAATGAACTCATCTTACTTCATCATATTCAACAAGGTGAGGACAATTTTCGAAAGTAAGGCTGCCGTATGTCCACAACATTTTAAAGAGAAACATTTTGGCAGCATTTCCACACACAGCTTTTTGACAGTACTGCTGTGATTTGTAAACACATCCATGTTTATGTTTGTGAGTTTCTGCACACTCTCTGTCTTGTCATAGTACTAGTTATTTATAGATCAAACAAAGACTTAGCACAAACCCTTCATTTGGCAAATCCCGTGTGTTAACAGACTCAAATAAATACGCCAGGTGAGTTTTACTGGAAAAAACTTTTTGCTGTGTACAGTTCCTCCACTAATGTGATCAGAGATTCATTTCATTTTAAGAGAACATTAAAAACTGAACTACTGTGTCCTCATTAATGCAGTTTAATCTCAAAACAGCTTTGCAATATTAAAACAAGCACAAAACAATAAGCCATCATAATAGTGCTTTACAAATTATGAATTGTCATCTGGCATTCACCGTACAATATACAGTTGCCCATAAAGTTTAAATATTTTCAGACACATTGCTCTTTTTATTCACAACCAGGTGTAATGATTACATACTGAGTCCAAGTTACCCAGGTGCTTAAATGGGCCATATTATGATTTTATTCATATTTTCCAATCTTGGTCGACTCTAAAACAGCAGCACATTTTACACCTTAGGGCTGCACGATATGGAGAAAACATGCGATATTTGATAACTATGTTGAAAATTGCGATAATGATATTGTGATATTTGAAAATAGAGCCTACTTTTAGAACATAGTAAGTTAAATTCACTACATTTTACAAAAATGTAAGTTCCTGTATTTACAAGTCAAAACTGACAAAATCAAAACTTAACACAGACTAAACCAGGAATAAAACAAGGCTAAGCTGTGACTAAATTAATTAAATTACCACTAAAACTGGACTTTTTAAACATTTTTATTTAGTCACAGCACATGTTCTTTTAAGGCTCTGGTGGAAAATGATTCTTCAGTGTAAATCTCTGTCAGATGGAAGACCACAGCGTTATTGTGATATATTTAGATTCTTGCGATACGGATATTGCGTTTGCTGATATTGCGATAACGATAATTTCACAATATATTGTGCAGGCCTAGTACACCTTTTAAAAACAGTATCTGACTAAAATGTAAAGTTTTTAATAAGTACTCTCCTGGTGTCATAAAGAAACAGATGAAGGGACCAGCAGAGGGCAGCAGAGTGCAGCCTCTTGCTCTTTTGAACATAATTTAAAGAATAGAAGGAACTTAACTTCCTTAAACTTTTTGTATGATTCCATTTTACTAAAAAATGAAAAATATCTGTGAAGAATCAGTGGAAACAGAGCTGTACACCTTTTTTTACGGATAAATGAGAACAGACTGGATGCAGAGGGCTTGCTGATTGGTCAGTGCTTCCTGGAGTGGGCCAAGGTTTGTGGGAGAGGCGGAGGTTCATGCAACCGAGCGTTTTGAAGGCTCAGAATGTCCGTGCCAGAGAATAGAGGATTACTTAAACAGGCGTGAATAAAACAAAACACAACTCCAGGTATGTTTTTGATGAGGTAACAACATTATAACATGGTAGAAATCTCAGAAAAGTCGATTTTGCAGAATAAAGCCCCTTTAACAATATGTTTAATGCTAATGTTTTCATAAGAAGAGGCAAAAATATTTTATTATAACTTTATGGGTATCAGTGTACAGTTATCTTGATGCTGTATTTTTTTAGGGTCAGAAAAAAAACAATTATAGTTTTAGTTTAGCAGCATATAGTAGTGTTTTTTTTTTTGTTTTTTTTTTGGCAACCAGGTTTTGCAATACCTTGATGTCTGCAGCAATCAGAAAGTTTCCAAAATGCAGGGCTCGAGTGGACAAACAAAGCAACAGTTGTATAATTCTAAATAAATGCATCCTTCAGTGTTTCTATCTCTGGACCTCTGTACTAGAAGAGGTCAGAGGTCACGAACAGGTGGCACATTGATATTCCTCAGTGTAGTTGTTCTGTGGGTGGTTCGGCAGTCTGTCGCCCTCTCACTTCTACATAATGCATCCTCTGTCCCTGCGCAGTCATGGCTGCCCTGTCTATTATGGAAACAAATGGGTCTGGACATTTGGAGGCAAAAAAAAAAAAAAAAAAAACTAAAAATAGATCCAACTATATAATGAATGTTTGTGTTGAGCCTCCAAAGCGTATCTTCTTCTCCTGACGCCCCTGAAGACCCCATGAAACTGTTTTGTGTAACGGGAACATGCAAGATTGTTTCCTCTGTATGAAGTTTAATTTGCTGGAAAATTGTCTCACAAAGCATTGCATAATCCATTATTCTTCCCAAATTTAACCATCTTCCAAGTTGTTCATTTTAATATGGGGCAGTCCTAACAGACTAAAGGCCAAGTCTTTTTTTTTATTTTTTTATCCAGAGCTACACTTTTATTTAAGTTTTTTACATTACAATAAGGAAAAAAATACAATATTATTTCTATTATCCATATTACATGATTCAGTCACAACTCAAAATTTTAATTCAACCCCTCAATCAAATTGCTTTCCGTATCTCTATATGATAACTGTGTCACTTCAAGACTAAAAAATGCTCTAAAATAACTTGCATAATGTAATATACACAGTATTTGTGTCAACCCTTTCCATCTATCTGAGCTTGGGACTGGCACACAGAGTCTACTGGCCCTTTGTGGCTGAATTGTATTAAATATTTCTGTATATAGAACTAGGGCTGCACGATATAGAGAAAACATGCGATATTCGATAACTATGTTGAAAATTGCGATAACGATATTATTGCGATATTTGAAAACAGAGCCTACTTTTTGAACATAGTAAGTTAAATTCACTACACTTCACAAAAATGTAAGTTCCTGTATTTACAAGTCAAAACAGCAACAAAATCAAAACTTAACACAGACTAAACCAGGAATAAAACAAGGCTAAGCTGTGACTAAATTAATTAAATTACCACTAAAACTGGACTTTTTAAACATTTTTATTTAGTCACAACACATGTTCTTTTAAGGCTCTGGTGGAAAATGATTCTTCAGTGTAAATCTCTGTCAGATGGAAGACCACAGCGTTATTGTGATATATTTAGATTCTTGCGATACGGATATTGCGTTTGCTGATATTGCGATAACGATAATTTTGCGATATATTATGCAGCCCTATATAGAACAATATTAACTGTGATTTTTGCAAGTGCTAGGACTAAAATCCTGTTTGTGACTTGTATCCACTGTCACCACCTTGCATTGTGGTGCCACATAACACCACTTAATCTTTGTCTGTACACAGATATAAATCACTCCGTAAGTATTATTTGACGGTTTTACAATGGTTTTTACATTTGGACCATAAAAGTGCCTGTTTTGTTGTTCAGGTGTGAGAATAATAAACGTGGATGGCGACGCAATGGTGCAACTTCTCTGTCCAACATACTGTCCATTCTTTATCACCATTAGGAATCAATAGAAAATCACCCACTATGCTTTTAACAATATTAGTGTAGTTCCTATAATGACACCTAGTACAGCATATTACTTATTAAAAAAAAAAGGTCAAACTAGGCCTAAATCTAAGTATCATGTGGCTGAACTCAGAGACTTTCAGTGGAGAATGGTTTTACCTGTAGTGCAGTGGACATGGAGCAGTACCGGTCCACATTCTCGTGGTGGTTGTAGTATCCCAGTAGAGCCTGGTAGGACTGGGGGCACTGATGGGGGTCAGATGTGCCTCTTCTCCCATAAAAAGCAGACTGGATGGTGATGGTGGTGCGGGGCGGACAGCTCACAGACAGCAGGGTACCGTCGCAGGCCTTCTCAGTGTAGTTCCTCAAAACTTTGGACAGGTAACCTAAGAAATTGAGAATACATTGTGGTTAGCTGTAATAACATGTTGCATATTAAAAATCCTGCAATGGGGTCGAACTGCCAACCTTCAGTTTAATGAGTTAACATCTCTACCGACTGAGCTACTAAAAAACAGAAGGTCCAAGATTTTAATATCGCAGTATAATTTGTAGTAACAACAGCAGGAGCAGTAGTAGCAGTAGAAACCTTTACATTCGATACCTTTTTAGTTTTACTTCGTGTTACTTTTAGGCCCTGTCCCAATACCCATACTATACACTACACACTTTGTTGAAGTGTGCATTTTCTGATACATGAAGTGTGAGTGCACAATGGTCCAGGGGTGTTCAAAAGGAGAATTGGGACAGTCCACACTTCTTCGACACTCGCGCTATGAAAGTCATAAGGTAAAAACATTTAACAGAGTAAACAAAGCTGTCGTTTAGCGGTGTCTTTGCTAAACTGCTGCTGGATTTATCTGAAAGTTAAAAACACTTGATCATTTTGCCACAGAAAGATCAGACGTGTTGCTGCAAATGCGTTACTTTTCATTTCTGACATCGCTCGCTGCTATGTTGCTAAGAAACAAACGCAGCGTTGATGGAAAGCATTATAATGAAATGCATTGTGGGTAATATACTTCAGTGAAGTCCGCTCTGATCCGCACTTACTAGATGTGCGCTGTGAAGTGCATGGTGAAGAGGATCGGGACACACTATGCACGTGCGCCCCTCTGCGTGAACGTGCATTTGAAGGATACAAGTGCGCAAGTGCGAGTACTGGGACAGGGCCTTAGTACTTTTAATTAAATACTGCAAACTGAATGCAAAGTAAAAGCTGGAGTGGATTTAATAAAGTAACATAGTCATTATTGTAGCAACACCACAATATACTGTAACTAAAAGTACTAAAAATCAAACATGCTTGCTTAAAAAAGTCAAAATCTACAACATGCAATAACATTCTAGTAATATATTGCAGTTGTTAAAAGTGTGATAATGATATCCGCTATATATAATGCAGTCCTAGTTGTGTTTATGGACAGATGGCATATTTCACACTGGTATCATAAACATGTCTATAATGTAGCGTGCCACAGCCTATTCCAGGATTGTTTTGTTCGATTTGTGAAAGTGTCTCCATGGACATTTGGTATTGTTTGATATGAACAAGCCCTAACAGATGGTGCTTATGTTTTAGAGCTGCCTCTAGGCTCCGGATATTGAAACATAACTGAGGACGAAGCCTGGATAGTGTCAACCTGAGTGCATGGATAAAGAAAAGATGCTTTAATATTGAGTTTCATACAGCAAAATAAAGTAGTTTAGTACTTATATACGTTTCTTTAGTCCTGTTTTTGTGGCATGGTAACTAATCACGCGGTGCAGCAACCTGTTACCATATTTCATCTGGGAACTCAAGTTTAAGTGTTTGATAAGAAAGCACATATGTAAACAATACTGTACACAATTCTAGTTTGTTGCCTACTTTTATAATATAAAGAGCCCCTTGTTTAATGTTCTCTACTCCACTCAGTGACAGCGTACAAATGGACTAATTATCTTGTTAAAACAAAATTTTTAATTTTTACCTCTGCCAAAAATGTTGCTGTTTTTTTGTTTTTTAAATATTTTTCCAGCCATTTTTATGCTTAATTGAGAGGACGGAGTAGTAGGAAATCGGAGAGTGAGTGGAGACATTTGGCAAACTGTTGGAGTCAAACCACAATGCCAAGGCAGGCTGTAGTTGCCCTATATATGCGCCGCAGCTCTACCAACTATATACCTATACCCAGTGCAGGATTTTGTTTTTTATTTGGTGGTTATTTAATCTGTTAGCAAGAAAACCTGTTAAGAATGGTCAGCTTAAGTTAAGGCCAATACCTTGTGTTCTCTAGGTGCTTCTAGTTGTCTTTAATTCCCTTTTGTCTATTGATTAACATCTATCATAGAAATGCAGGGCTGCATAATATATTGCAAGTCCCGAATTAAAGTCTGGTGCATGCTGAAATAATAAAAGCAGTGGAATAAACTTAAAATATTCAACATTTATCAGTGATACTTTCTCACTGTCATGCAGTCACAGTTCATGCTTTTGAATATTTACAAACATTAAAAGGATCTACCCGAAAGACACAATTGGATTTTGGGTTAACCTCAAAGGCTGAAATCTTTTGGCTTAACTGGGATCCTGTTAAAAGTCTTTGAGAGCTGTCAGTCAGCCCGTCACTCACTAAAACTATCACACAGCCACCATTAACATTCCTGCCTCAGAGTCGCACAGATAAAGCGGGGAGTTGCCCATTAGCTGCTGTTCATATGATACCCACATCATTTCTTCTTGTGCGCTTAAGAGATGCTAAATACTGGAGTCCAATTTTAAATCTCTCTGGCTGTGATCTTTTGCTTCCCCCGCTAAGTGCTCTGCAAACACATTTACATCGAGTCAACATCAACAACACACGCGAGTGGACACAGCGTGCTCCACTTACATTCACTTAGCTAGCCTTTAATAACAAAGAGGAAACTACAATGACGCAGCGATCTCAAACAGACAAACACGTAGCAGCGCAAAACAAACGCATTGTATTTGATCACCATGGCCACAGTTAAAAGGAGGAAGGGAAACAAAGGGACATTCCAGGTCTAAGAAAGATCGGCTTCTCGCCTAAATAGAGCAGGTTATGGAAGCTGCTCAGAGTAACAGATTTCCACCTGTGGAAACTGGAGCAGGTGCACACGTAGGGCTGGTTTAAAAGGATATTTCCAGGTCGCTAAGAGATTATTTGCATACCACAAATGCAAATGGGAGGAATGCACACTATGAGTAACCACATTAACTGACAATAAAAGCAATATGTAATGTGGGAAAGTTAAAGAAAGTTAAGAGTCTGGCAAATTAGTCGTTGTGCAACAAGTGTTTTCCTGGTTTATTTACATGTTGTAGGGCCTGTACACTTAAAACTGCATTTGCTTCTTGTCTCGTCTCTATTAGGGCTGCACAATATTACATACAATATGCAATAATTATATGATTTGCAATATTGAAATGCTGTCATTGGCAGAGCAAATGTTTAACTATTAAAATGTAAAAAAAAAAATTGACGAATGGATGACTCTGGACTAGATTCAATTCAAATCAATGACCCACGAACCACAAGTTTTACAATAATTTATCTGAATACAAATTTTTGAATGTTATTTTGACAAGCAACGTCTGTCAATGAAAGACAATTAAATTGCTTTCCACAGTCCACATTACCTTATTCCCAGTCTTTTTACTGAGGTTAAAAAGGATGTACACTGCACAGAGGCACAACCAGGTGAACTTAAAGGGGAGACATCTCTAATTTATTAACACACTTAAAACAGCATCACCTGACTGTAAATGTTACTGCATGAAAAGGAATTGAATAAGTAATGAATGAATTAGGGCAGCATTTACCAAGTCTTTCTATCTGAGCCAAAGCAAAAACAAAGACCATAGGTGTAAGAAATGTAACAAAAACTCTTAATGATACTTTATCTTTTACAATATTTGTTTGTACCGCAAAAGTAACGAATCAAAGCCTCCAAAAAACTGAACTGGATCATAAATATGGTGTATCGTTACGCCCCTTAGGTTTGCGCTGGGCCGAGTGAGAAGCGACCCACCAACCCTCAGGTCAGAAGGCAACCCTCCTGCACCACTGTCACCCCTGAACTTTGCAAAATAGATATTGTAAAAAAAATTATATTGCAAATATGATACATCCTCAAGGGTTCAAATCCGGACTCCGACATTTTGCCGAATGTCTCTCCCTGTTCTCTCCCCCATGATTTTCCTGCCATTTCACCACTGTATACTGTTTAATAGGTCCCCAATCGGGCGGCATGGTGGCATAGTGGTTAGGCACTCCTGCCTCACAGCAAGAAGGTCCCAGGTTCAATTCCTGGACCGAGTGGGGCCTTTCTGTGTGGAGTTTGCATGTTCTCCCCGTGTCTGTGTAGGTTTCCTCCGGGTACTCCGGTTTCCCCTACCACAAAAAACATGTACAATAGGTCCCCAATGGGGCCAGGACTCCCCTGCAAAAGAGATTCTGAATCTCAGTGGGACTTTCCTGGTTAAATAAAAAGGTAATAAAGCCTAAAAACAGCCAGAAAAAATAAATAAAAATCTTGTAACTGTGTTGCTGTCAATTTTAGGGCTGCAACTAACAATTATTTTGATACTTCATTAATGGAAAGAGAAGTATGTTTTATAGTTTTTGTTAAAAACTGGTGATAATGCTACAAAAAATCACTTAATTTTTACTAAATTAAATCAGACAAAGCTACAAGCATGGCTTTTCAAGATGTTTATATAGAGCATGTATACATAAAATATCATCTGTAATACATATATGATATTTTAAATCAAAAACACAAAATGTGCATAGTTTTTAACAGTTTACTGCTCTATCTAGGTAATAAAACCTTCTCTCACAGAACATGGCAGTGTCAGAGTCTATTAAATATCCCAGTTGGTGATTATTCAATTACTAAATTAGTTGACAATTATTTCAATAATCGATTATAATCAATTAATCCGATTAGTTGTTGCAGCCCTAGTCATTTTAGTCATAATTTAAACTGACGGGAAACAAAACAATAACTATTTTATCAGTTTTCACTCTTTTCCAAATAGAGAAAAGTTTTCTTAGAGCTGTTCTTTCGTGCCCTATAATGATTTTGTTATTGGGCCCATCCAAGCTCAAACTTTTTAGAAACAGATGAGCCAAAGTGATTTTAATTTCCTTAATTTTATTACCAGGCCTTACCCACTTGTTTCTCACCACATAATCTCCCTCTTGCATCAGTCTGCCGCATTCCTGCTGGTGTGAGAAGGGAATAACTTGGCATTCCCCTTCAGCAGTGAGACCACACACACGCACAAACGCACACACAAAACGTCAACAACACAAACAACGTGGTACCAGCCTCTCTGCCTCCTCCCTCCCTCACTCACTCATCTCTCTCAGAGCCGGGGGGGGGGTAATGTGTGTAACTGTATCACTTTATTAGGGCTGGTGCTTGGATAAACGCCAAACGCCATGAGAGTTCACACGGCTCGGGAAACCATGGCGACGGCCGAGGTTACACAGAGGCTGAAACGGAGAGGCCTGAAGGAGCATAATTGAAGAAGTGGGGCTTTTTGAACTGGAGAGGTGGAGGAGAGGTGGAGGGCGGGTCAAACGGGCAAACACTGTAACACATTTCAAGGTGGTTTAACTCGTAAACATGTGCGGCTGCTGCTAAGTATGTCATTTTAGTGCTGTTTGTAATCTGTCTTTCTTTTTGGCTTTTCCCTTCTGGGGTCACCAGAGCAATTCATCTGCCTCTCAGTGATTTGAATAATAATTTAATTTGTCATATAGGTTTTAAGCTGGATCCTGTTTCTGATGCAACACTCTCTTCCTATTCTATAAAAAGAAGTTAGTCTGGTACCTCATGGTTTAAACTTAATTTCTATGGATGGAACAATCACAGACTGAGTAACTAATTCAGAGAAACCTGTAACCAAAACAAACATGGCTAATTGTTTTTTGCCATAAAACACCAGGATATGCCATATTATTATCAACTATCTATTCATTTCTGAACAAGGACAACTGCAGAAGCTAGTTAGGACTTGTGAAAAAGGTTTGTTTGTTTGAATGTGGTCGTCACGTCAGACGTCTGAGGGACTTTACTGTTGTTAAAAATAACAACAAGATGAAGAAAAAAGCCCCAAAGAGGACTGAACAACTCAGCAGACTTCAGCAGAATCAAGAGAAGACAAAGAAAAGCACTAAACACCATTAATCAGGTGAGAGAATTCTAAAATTCGATCTGGTGCCATATTGATTATTTGTGAGGAATTTTTTTTTTTATCTTCGACATTTGTAAGATGCGCTGTAAATAAAAGCCTGTGTTATTGACTGAAGGGAAATGGTTCGCTATGGCTGAGGAATGTCCTGCTTTTTAAAAGAAAGTAGGAGAGGCTACTGGGGACCAGTACAGACACTACACTGTCTTATGACCCTCTGTGGTTCGATTTGAAGTTCAAGACACTTTGTATGTATTGTTTGATATTAAAAGATAAACTGTTTGATAATGAATTTGATATCATTTCTTTGGTCATTTTAAAACTTAGGGTTTCACTTTATCAGACCACCAGCAAAGCATTGGTTCTTTTTCGCAAAGGCAAAGAGATACTGCCCAGAGCTGCACTAAAACAGAAGGTCTTCTAGTTCAGGAGTAAATGCTCTTCTCATTGAGCCATAAACCCCTCATCTTCCTTGCCTGGAAAATCCAGACTGATATGTCTCTGTGTTATTCTACAGAGACATATCAGTCTGGTCACCACGCCGTCCGCAGTGGTTTACTCAAATCCAAACCGTTCCGTGCATTTTGATTGGTTTATTTAAGTCACGTGTTCTTCATGAGCAGCGTCACTCGTACGCGTCTCCTCACCGACAACAATCAAGATGGCGCACCGAGGAGCCGAGAGTTTGTTTCATTCAGCGGTATGGTACGGTAATATTGAAATAACTCCCTCGTTCCTCCCTCGTGGCTTCACTACTCCGTTTGTTTACTTTCTCACTTTCTTGTCGCTTTGTTAACGTCACGTCCGCCATTTTCTGATTGGCTAACTCCGCTGTCGTTAACTCGGGTTTGCTCCGCCCTAGAAATCGAATTGATTCTAAGGCAACCAGACTCATCCACTGGTACAGTGGTGAGTCTGGAATTTCCAGGCAATCATCTTCCAGTGTTGAGGACATATTTGTTCAATTACTGACCCCTTGTGTGCGGAGTTAGTATGTACAAATGTACTTTTTTTTTAATTTCCTGGATTCAGATAGTGCTTCACACTTTCCTGATAATTTCATCTAAATCCAACCATTATATTTTTTCATGCTAACAGGAAAAAGTAAAAAACTAAAACTAAAACTAAAAGGAACAGTACATGAAACTTAAGTTACATAGTGGAGTACATAGCCATCACTGAAAGCGTAGAATGAACCATGAAACTTAACATACAGTAACTTTGGATTTTTACCAAGGCAATATGGCACTAGCTTTGTTGTGCAATTTTAATTTTAAACATCTCAGCCTTCACCTTCTCAGTCAACTCATTCAATAGTCTTCAGTTTTTTGTTTTCGTCTCTAAATTTTCATCTTTTTATTCTGCTCAAGAGACATTTTCATTGCACCTTCAAGAGAACATTTTAAACATGAAATAATGACAAATCAATAAACCCACATTCATCTAGCTGTAATATCAGTCCTGTATTCTGCAGTCTGCTAAAACAGTGCTATGTGACCTGCACTGGCTCTCGTCTAATCAGCGATTCTTGGTGGAGGAAATCTTTCTGCGACAGCTCATTCTCTGCATCAAGTTGACATAACACAACGGCCTGTCACTTATCTCCATCAACCCTCAGCTCCTCCATCACCGACTCAGACGCTAAGGTTCGACATGTGACCGCAAATGAGGAGCTAATAGTCCCTGCAGCTTCTGGTTTTCTGCCTAATGAATGGCTAAAGCTTGGCATTTGGAGCTAAAAGCCTAAATTAAATGGCTTGGCATTCCTGCTCACTGACTTGCTAAGTGGTGTCATATGACGAGACGGTTGAGATTTTTTTTTTTTAAAGGGGCAGGTGCAGCTATAGGTTCATTGCAATCCCATTTAAATAGCCCTTGCCTGCTTTTTTAATCACAACTTGTTTGTACACGAGTCGACTATAGCCTCACCACTGCGGCTTTGTCGTTTAATGGCCAAATAAACAAACCTGGCAGACATAATAGCGTGCTGCTTTTGTCAAGAGCAAAAGGCCAGGGAGCTAGTTAAAGGAAGAAGTCTGGCTCCGCATGAAAAGAACCAGGGAGGAGGTGGAGACGCCCGGGTGTTCCTGCATTGAAATAGTTGAGCTTTTCTGCCTCTGAGCGACACCTGTCATTGGCCATCCCGGTTTACACAGGTGCTTTTTTAACCCCGCCTGATTTGTCGGACTTGAAAAGGAGGCCTCAGTCAACAGGTAGGGAAGTGAGGGGAACAATAGGCGATCTTCAAGTGGAGCAAGAGAGAAAACGGAGAGAGTGTGGGAGGAGGAATGGTGAAAAAGAGAAATAGATTTTGTTTTTTTTAAAGAAATAGCCCAAGGGTTAGTGTGAGATAATCTGTTTACCTTTACCCACAATTCAACTTTGCAGGGCGGTGGAAGGAGGATCAGGTGGTTTAAAGTGTTGCTCAAGGAGACTTCAAGATGGAAGTGTGTTTTTTTAAACGTTTGTATGGTAAAATCTCCAAATCCTAATGTTTGCAAAGGTCGGCTCATTGGCTCTCTTACTGACTACACTGTGGTTTGATTGGTCAGTGAGGCCTCTCTGAAGATTTCAAATGGAGAAAATAAATTGAGAGAATGACAAGAAATGATGTGGACTGTAGCTCAGCTGTGTGGCACTTTTATTGCATTAAAACATGCACTTTTTGAAAACCCTACAGCAAATCGAGCGAGCTGTTTCAGGAGCTAATGGAAGTAGGAAGAGTCTTAGTACTACTACAGCTACTTCCCATAAGGATAGTTTTTGACAAAATATAAGCACATGTTGCACACGTTATATTTTTGCTAAAATAAAGCTTTCAAAACTGCTTTAAACTTAAAAAGCAGCATAAATAGGCCATAGTGAGACATAGGAACAAGTTACAAAAACGGATATATAAAAAATTGTAATCATTTATAGGTTACTAGCGCTGGTATAAATGGGAGATGTTGAGGTGTACATCATGGAATACAGATCCTTATTGACTGTTTTATGTATTTCTGTACTGTATAAAATTAATTTGGGGCAGTGTGTATTCAGAACAGCACTTTGGGCATGAAAAAAAAGTAATATTAGCACTTTATTTTTTATTTTTTTTTGTATTTAGATGACATCTTGTTTATGAATCACATACATGATATTTTGAAAGTGTATTAGCTGTGATGGCACTATATTTCAGTATTATTATACAGTGTATTCTGTTCGCATGTGCTCTGTATTTTTGTATGTTTGCTGTTAAAATTAGAAATCCAGAAAAAGAATTCACCAAAACTTGTGAATTGTTTCTACTGTGCATATATCTGTGAAGTCAGTATCTTCTCGTAATAGTACCACATCTGCCAAAAAAAAAAAAAAAAAACCCACATCATTTATACTCATTTTTTTCATGGCCCAAACTGTCCTTTCCTAAAAATTCCTTACAACCAGTGCTCCTTTAGTCACCTTGCTAACAGGCTAACAAAACCAAGTCTGTAAAAACATATGAAATGTGTGCAACTGCAAACTTTGAAGAATTAGAAATTAGAATGCAAAATCGGACTGCCCAAGCCATTCAGAACTGTGAGGAATTCTCCCTGTTGTCCTCAGATCTGAGGTGTTCGGTGTCCTCTAAGAATGAGGCAGGTATGTCTGAAATGAGGAGGGGCGAAGGGGGAGGAGAAGAGTGAGCCAGAGTCCGTCTCTTAGTCATTCTCTGGGCTTTTCCTGAGATTTGAAACACGCTGCCTGCTCCCATTGGCCAAACTCAAGAGATTGAACAATGCACTGCACCTTGACTGTTAAAAAAACATCCAGGCTTAGAGCTAATTTTTCATCTAACTTGACTTTTATGTTGCTTGTGAAGTAATGATTGCAAAGCTACTTGTGTGCACCAAATGTGTATCAAATTACAGAATATTACAAGATTAAAGCTTAGACTAATGCCGCAAATTGCCTGTTTATGCCAGTGTTTGGGTATAATAAAAAAGTAGGTTATATGAAAAGTGAACTCGGCATCCGCTTTACATAGATCATATTTGAAAAGACTAATCTGTAATGCCTTCTAATGAAACTAAGATGGTTTTTCAAAGCAGTGGAATGAAAAGCAGCGTCACGTTTCATCTCTGTACATTATGCATTTGAGCTTTTACGACTTCATGACTTTATTGGTGTTATTTTAAGCAAATTATAGCTATCAAACCATCAAATGTTCAGAAAAGCAGAGCTGCAGGGCTGACTGCTGGAAAAAGGAATTCCCTTTAAGTGGTGATTACTGGGGAAAGCAGAGGATAGCCTCAAAATACAGGCCGCAATCTGGCAGCAAGCTGGAGAGGCAGGGACCATCAATGGGGCAGAACAAGACAGAAAGGTGTGTCTCATGGATCATTTTGGTTGTAAGGCCAATCTTGAAGGTAAAAAATTTTAGTTAAATAACATGTAACTCCTTGGCAAAGATGATATTTTAATACTGCTCTGTATATTGCCTTGTATTCCACCTGAAACCCTGGAAAAAATGTCTTAAAAGAGGCATATGGGCATCTATAAATGGGACTGCTAGCCCCACAACCTGGCTGTGGACAAGTGGAAGAAAGCGGATAGATTGTTGGTTTGCATGTTCTGTAATTTTAAAATAACATTAAAACATTATTTTTAAGAACACTATTTTGCACAAAGGTTTAGGACATTCTAATGGTTAATCAGTGCTATAGGTGCTCACAGGATTGAGAAAGAGGCTGGTCAGAGGTAGAGTTTAGATTGGGCCCAAAAATCCAACCTGACCCAACCCAAGCTCGCACAGGTTCTAACTGACATTTATATCTACAGTCCCGCAATGTTTGATGTCTGCATACATTTTAACCATCGCTGCTTTGTTCTCTTAACTGTGGGGGACATGGGAGATAAGAGGAGTTCGTCCTCTGGGGTTAACTTTCTCCCTCCTTTCACTGAAGCAGAGGGGCACACAACAGACCTCTCCGTCTTTCATTGAGGAGTTTGGGGCTCATATTGCACTTTAACATGGCTCTACATTTTGAGCCCGTAGTCAACTAACCAGCCTCTCTTGCCGCCTCTCTCAACTCTACTTAAACGTATCCACTCCGTGGACTTGTTCAGTGCGCATCAGCCACATGCTTTCATTCACACGAGCACTCGCTCTCCTGCAGCCAGAAAAACACGCTCACTGCATAAGAACGCACGGCGCAGTGTTGCTTGCAGCCTAGGCCCAGCCCAATCTGGACCTGAACCATTAGGTGTGGGCCCGACACGGCCTGAACCTCAGGTCGAGTTTGGGTCGGACTCGGGCAGAAAATCTAAACACTAGTCGGAGATATAAATCTGGCTGGACACTAAATGTTCCTAGAATCTAAACCCACTGAGAGCAAACACATCTCTTTCTTTCCTAAATTTGATTTGGCCTGTTATACGTTGATGTTTTGTTTTGAGAGAGTCATGATTTTAGGAGAATGTGGAAATTATATTTTGAGATTTAGACTGACCAGAACTGGTATTTTACATTTTTTGTAATTGCAAAATGTCTTTAATCTTTAACTGTTTTGCTTAGAAAAACTCAATGCCCTCTGTAATGCTAGCAAATGTCTTTGGTCTAAGGCTGGACTGAGATTTCTCTTCTCACATACCATACACAAGTCTTGACCTTGACTTGATCTCAGCCATAAAGTGAGCCTAAAAATAACATAATCTGAGGACGGAAATAAAATACAGAAGAGATGGGCCAAAAGATTAATACAGCATCCTGGGCCTGAGAACAAGAGGAGTATAGACTGAGGGATCTTTAAAAAGCAAAGCCACCACTGACAGGATGTGGCAGCCGTCATCCACGGGCCAGAGCAGTGGCTTTAGGGCCTGTAGTAATTACTTTTCCCACAGACCACAAACGCAGCACAGGGGCCTATTCCCTGAAACGAGAGCATGACACAAAGATAAAGTGGCCCCAGTCTTAAATCATATGTGGTCACAACTCCGTGCTCACCTCTTTAGTCTTCTACATTAGCAGAACATATAATACGCTACTTAAAGACCCAAGCTGTTGGTGATTTGAAATGAGAGCTCTGGGATTAAAAGGGTCAAAGTTCAGGAGGGTGTCATGGCGGTTGCACAATAAATGTCGAGAAGTTTGCACTGCACAGTGTTAGAAAAAACTGTGATTTTCAACTGGTCTCATTGTTGGATCCATTATAATTTATTGTGTAGCCTACTTTACACTTCAAAACTGGTTTCAGCATTTCAAGTTTAAAACAATATTTAGGCTTATGAGCAAATAAGCTGAACATTCACACTATATCCAACCTCCCTGTGACCCACGTTTGTGTGTGGCCTACCAGTTGAGAACACGAATAGTTACAGTATGTAGAATGTAGTAAAAAATAAATACATCATTTCATCACACCAAATAGTTTTAAAGCCGGATATAAACTACACAATTTTTACCGTCTCAGACAAAAGATTTCTAATGGTGGGAAAAGTTGTCCGTCGTAGCTCAAATATGGTAGCTTGGCCAGCCAGTCCCTCCTACTTTCTTTTTGAAATTAGGAGGGTCTGGTTGCTCAGCCATAGAACGCTGTTTCCAATCGACTCGCTGGATACCGACCTATCACAGCAGTTTATCTGCAGTGCGTCTTACAGCCTAAGATAATCTCCCCCCAAAAATAACCAAGATGGCGCTGGCTTTTACCGAGCAAAATGTATAACTTCTCTCACCTCTGATTACCAGCGTTTAGTGCTTTCCTTCGTCACCTGTTGATTCTGCTGGAGTCTGCGTTGTTGTTCAGTCCTCTTTGGGATTTTGTTTTTGTCCTGTTTCCAGTTTAACAACAGTAAAGTCCCTCTGACGTCTGATGTAATGACCACATGGCCATACCGCCTTGTGGATGCCTGATGCCGTCAGACCTCGGAAGCTAAGCATGGTAGGGCCTGGTCAGTACCTGGATGGGAGACCGCTGGGGAACACCAGGAAGCCGGTGTGAATGTGAGTGAGTGGCTGGTGGTGGTCGGAGGGTCCGTTGGCGCAGATGTGTGCAGCCGCGCTTCTGTCAGTCTACCCCAGGGGAAACTGTGGCTACAAAACGTAGCTTACCACCACTGAGTATGGAGTGAATGAAATACCACTTCCCTACTGTGTGTAAAGCGCTTTGGGTGACTTGTGTCATAGTTAAAGCGCTATATAAATACCATTCCCTTTCCCACATTCAAACAAACCAACCTTTTCCACAAGTCCTAACTAGCTTCTGCAGTTTTCCTCGTTCAGGAATGAATAGATAGTTGCTAATAATATGGCATATTCTGGTGTTTTATGGCAAAAAACAATTAGCCATGTTTGCTTTGGTCACAGGTCAGCAGTGTGCTGCTTACGTCCGGCCATTTGTTTCTCTGAATTAGTTACTCAGTCTGTGATTGTTCCGTCCATAGAAATGAAATGTAGACCATGAGGTTGTTCAGTCTCCTGTGTGATTTTTTTCTATGTCTTATTGCAGACGTAACAACCAGCAAGGAGGTCGTGGGTTCGAGCCCCGGGCTGACCAACACACCATCACACAAACTCTCTGGGTGGAGTCGTGTTTCCGTGGGTTCTCTCCAGGTACTCTGTCTTCCTCCCACCGTCCAAAGACATGCATGTGTTAGGTGAATTGGTGACTCTAAATTGACCCTAGTGAATGAATGTGAGAGTGAATGGTTGTTTGTCTGTGTTCATCTCTGTGTCAGCCCTGCGACAAGCTGGCCCCTGTCTAGGGTGTACCCCGCCTACGGCCCAAAGTTACTGGGATAGGCTCCAGTCACCCATGACCCCTAACGGGAATAAGCGGTAGAGAATGAATCAATGAATAAATGGATACTGGTCAGCGGCGCTTCATTTCTCTGATTGGTTACTCCGCCTGTGATTTTTTCGCCCATAGAAATGAAACTCAAGCAAGGGATACCATGCTAACTTCTTTGTATAGAATAGGAAAAGAGTTAGTCTTCCTGGCCAGGGCACAAAAACGGTGGTCGTACGTCTTATAGTAAGACAGGGTCAAAAATCACAGATAGAGCTGCCTTGCAACCAAAGACGAGCTGCAGCTACAGATATGAGGCAGTGTCAGATATTTTGGAAGATTTGCCGCAGAGTGTCTACCTCTCGCTCCACCACGATTTTTGTCAGACGTGTGGCCAAAGGAAAAACACCAGCTCGTCCTCATAGTAACAACAACAGAGCCCATTCACAAACATGAGCACATTTCCTTTTTACCCCTTTGATTTATTTACTTTTCCACGGACACAGACACTACTTTATCAAGCTAGCGTCCGGATTACCAGCGCCACAATGACGTAAACACACTGCATCCGGAGCCTGAAATTTGCTCTGGCCACAGGTTTATCTTTTGAATCATTTAACAGTGTGAACTAAACCAGGTCTAAAATAAATCCAAGACATGTTGCGGTATAGCTCAGCTGGTAGAGCTCAGTTGGTAGAGCTGTGGCACATGTGCACAGCAACCGCAGCCTGCTTTGGTGATGTGGGTTCAGGTCCAGACTCCAAAACTTTGCCGAATGTCTCTCCCTGCTCTCTACCCCATGATTTCCTGTCATTTCTCGGCTGCACAATCTAATAAAGTCAAAAAAGGCCTAAAATACATATAAAATAAATCTAAGACTTATATTTAAACTAGATAAACCAGGGTTAATCAAAGGACCAAACCCTACATTCTTAACCAGTGGTTCGTAGGCATGTTCTTAGCAGGCTGCGGAGTAAACAAACTTGAAAATATAGTTTCAGTGTTTGATATATTATGTGAGACTTTGATTAGGTTACAGTTGTCGGCAAGATTGTTAAAGAAAGATAAGGCAAAGCAATAACCACCTATTAGACATGAAAGTAGTGTAGTCCTCATCTTTGAAATTCAGATTTTTTAAAAAGCAACACAGTGCATTCTTCAGCTACAATACATTAGTCTTGCCTCAGTAGTCACGTTTGGGATTAGCCTACTTTCTTGCCACACATCACGGCAGAAAAAGAGCACCAAGATATTTCGTCCATGCCACCTAAGCACTTACAGTACACTGGTGATGAATCAGCACAGGATTATCATTCACTGCTCAATGCTTTAGAAATACTTTGAAGTGTTGTTGAAAGTTAGCTTGTATAGCTTGTATCTAATAAAGTTGCATCAACATTTTGAGTGTTCTGCAAACCTTTGTCACCTTGTCAGTTTTTGAAATATTCAGACCAAACCATGCCATGTTCAGAGTCACCTAAATCACCTTTATGCCCAATTCTTATGCCCGTTTTGAACTCCAACAGGTTTGTCTTGAACAGTGAAAGGCCTATTAGCAGATGTGTTTAATAAAATACCCACCAACATATACAACATTCAACGTTTTATGCCACAATGAGATTTGTAATATTGAAGTTATAAGGAATGACATTTGGTGCCACTGAGGTGCTTATTGTAATGACAGAGTTAATGGTTGGCACGTGATGGGAACATGTAACCTACTGTATGTATAGCATGTGTGTGAATGTGTGTTTGTGCGTGTGTGTGGTCAGCTGAAGGGGCTTAGTCACATGGTCTCCCTGTATTTAACCTCAGAAATGGTTTTACTCTTGGCCTTCGCACTCAATTCCAGTGAGGACAAAGATCTAATCAGTAAAACTTCACCCCTCATGGTTTGCCCCAGGTTTGTTGCTAACACAGCAGGAGTTTAACACATTGTTCTCAGGCTTCACATCTGGCTCAAACAAGAGAATAAGAAAATGTAGATAATGTAGTAGGGGCAGGAAAACTAGCCTGGTGAGCCAACCTCTCCTACTTTCTTTTTGAAAGCAGGACAGCCTGGTTCCTCACTCGCACCAAAGCATTTCTACCTGGTCGATTTGGAACTGACCTATCACAGCGGTTTATCTGCAGCACGTCTTACAAATACAGAAGCTAACCAAGGTAGTGCTGGCTTCTGAGCTAATTTTATAACTTCTCTGACCCAATTAACAGTGTTTACTGCTTTCCTTTGTCACCTGTTGGTTCTGCTGAAGTCCTCATTGTTGTTCTGTTCATTCATTGTTTGTCTTCGTCTTCTTGTTTCCATTTTAACAACAGTAACAGTAACAACAGTTGATGTTCGACATAATGACCACATTCAAACAAACCAACTTTTTCCACAAATCTTTGTACAGCTGGCTTTTGCTGCTGTCCCCATTCAGAAATCAGTACAGAGCTGTTCATAAGATGCTGTATTCAGGTGTTTTATGACAAAAGCGTTGTTTGGGTCAGCGGTGCACTGCTTAAGTCCTTCGTTTCTCTGAGTGGTTCTCTGAGACTGTGATTGTTCCACCCATAGAAATGAAATTTAAGCGAAGGGATAACCGACTAACTTCTTTGTATAGAATAGGCAAAGAGTTTGTCTGGCCAGCCAGGCTACAGGAAAACATAATCAAGATGTGGAGTATCACTACGCAACAAGGGCTATAAGGAAGAGCAACAGTTGAATCTAGAAATAGATTAATTACAGTTACAGTTACATTAAGACTAGAGCCACCAAGGCTCTAATTTCACACAATACAATTTGATTAAAAGTTCTAAATTGCCATTTTGTTTTGCCAAGCAGTGCTTTGTCTGGCACATAGAATAACTTAATATAATTACAAGTAGTTCTTTGCGGTATGGGTATTGTGACTGTTGATAAAGTAACCCAAAAGCAAAAAAATGCATGATACTGTGTAGTCCTAAAAGGAATTTTATAAGCACTGAATTGGTTGGAAAGCCTGGCTGTGTCCAAACGTTACCAGTACCACACCAAAAATAATAATTCCTAGGTTACAATGACAAAAAAAGACACTTTAAGGGTTAAAATAGATGTGTTTTGTATCAGTTTTTAAGAAAATATTCCCAAAATGTACCAAAAATGGGACATCACCTTGGTTTATTGTCTGCAAGCACACTAATTAGAGAGGCATTGAGGATGTAATAACAGTAATGAGCAACTTTCAACTGATTTTGTGGTTTGACCAGAGTTCCCTTGTTAAGATAAGGTTATCTGTCCAATAAATTGAGTCCCTTTCATCTAATAACCATAAAGATACATGTAATTTGAAATAAAGCGACAGTTGTCTTTTAAGGCCTTCCTTCTTGATGTGAAATGCAGACTTCAAGCTCCACTGCCCCCCCTGCAGACAGAGACTGGAGCCTGAGCTGCTGAAGTCATTATAAGCAGACACAAACAAAAACATTGCCAGCCTCTTCTTGTCAGCGCCTCTTCTTATCTGCCCAACACCTACAACACAACCAAACGCTATTTCATTATAAACTCTCATGACGAAAGACCAGTCCACATGAATGCACCCAAGGCTTATTTCAACTGTCTGTTCAAGAAAAAAAAAAAG
Source organism: Bostrychus sinensis (assembly GCA_020698575.1). NCBI lineage: Eukaryota > Metazoa > Chordata > Actinopteri > Gobiiformes > Eleotridae > Bostrychus > Bostrychus sinensis. The sequence continues at coordinate 25,189,199 of CM036257.1, read as the reverse complement.
GTTTTCAGATGTTTTGTCAATGCTTAAAAGATTATAACAATGAAGGTGGCATTAAGAAAAGGATTTCCACTATCACAAACTCAAAAGGTATATCAAAGCTATGAATAGAAAGAAAGGTTGTTTGCTTCAAAGCTGGTTGTTTATCTAGCAGACAAAACAGATGAGAAAAGAGGATTAACACGCTGCAGGGAAATCACATGGACAGTCAGACTCATATCAGGCGGGATGGGGAATTCATGCTCCAAAAATCAGACCAAAGCAAAATCCCCTCTTAACTCTTTATCTTAAATGAAGAAATAATATGCCTGTCAATCAAAGGCCCATAGCTAAAGCCTTTAAGACATTATTTTTAGACACAAACTCATATTTTTCAGTTGCACTGGCTATTTACAGTATACCCATAACTAATAGTCAAATCTGTATTTTTTTAATATATTCCTTTTTATAGCTTATTTTGGTCTGTATTTATCTTAAAAGGCCTATATTATGCAAAATTTACTTTATTGAGCTTTCTACCATGTTATAATGATGTTCCCCCATCAAAAACATACCTGGAGTTGTGTTTTCTTTCATTCACACATTTACGTAATCCTGTAGTCTCTGGCGTTGAGTTTCTGAGGCCTCAGAAAGCAACCTCTGCCTCCCCCATGAACCCCTGCCCACTCCAGGCAGCACTGACCAATCAACAAGCCCTCAACATCCAGTCTACTCTCATTCATTTATCCAAAAAACAGTGTACAGCTCTGTTTCCACTGATTCCTCACAGCTATTTTTTTTCATTTTGTAGTAAAATGGCATCATACAAAAAGTTCAAGGAAGTAAAAAGCTTTTATTCTATGGCAAAAGAGTGTAACAGAGCTGCACTGTGTTGACCTCTCATGGTCTCTTCAGATGTTTCTTTATGGCAATAGTAAAGAAATTACTGAAAATACTTTCTTTTAGACGCATTATATTTTTAAAAGGTTGTAAAACATGCAATGCTGTTATAGATGCTGTTATGCTAGGCTAACCGTACACACCAATTCACTTTCTTTGTCAGGTGAAGTGTGTCTAGAATCACCCTAACTTAACTATATCGATGTTTCCTAGAGCAATCACAACTGTTCCTTATTATTACCTATTTATTATTGAAAATGTTCAGCTTTTTGGGTGCTGATTGGTTGTATCTTTTTCAAATTGCATCTATAAGCAGTTTATTGTGCAATGTGCTTATCAGTAGTGTGTTTTCTGATTGGCTACATCTGTCCAATTCCATTCAAAGGTAGCTAAATCCATTGTTCATCCAACCCAAAATACCTTATCATACCTTATCTAAAAAATCTACACACGTTTTTTAAGATAAGGCATGAGGATAGCTGGCCAGAATCTATCCAAAAGGGTTTACACACCAGGATAAATGGAAAGGGTTGTGGCAGGAAGGGCATCTGCTATAAAACCTATGCTAAATCAATATGAGAATCATTGCAGACTATAAGGTAGATGATTTGCTGTGGCGACCCCAGAAGGGAAAAGCCAAAAGGAAAGAAGATTCGGGTAAATGGCCAGGCTGGGTGGTTGGAAAACTGTCTTTTCTGTCACCTGTGGCTTTGTCATCTGTCCTCCAGCACAGACTCACATCTGTTTGGGTTGGAAAGTGGTCGCTAAGGCTCCCCGAGGGGCTTCCCTAAAACTACACAGAAGTCCCACCCACGTCCTCCCATGACCCCTGTTAGCACGTGCCTTTCCCTCTGGCCCACACAGTTTAAAGGTCACCATGCAGGCAAAAAGATGCTTTTACTCCGCATCTCCCAGCATGTCTGTGTTTTGTCTGTTTCTTCAAATGCGTGGGTTGTAGGGTCACAATTGTGAAGGGACGCCAAACTTAGGGGTTGGATATATGTCCTAGGACGCCCACACAGACACGAGCACAGAGAAAGAAAAGGAAATCCTAAAGATAAAGGCGAGGATTCATCATTTTAATGGTCAGTTTTACGACGTGGGGGAGCTGGGTGGCTGCCAGACTGCCACATCGCTGACCAGACATTAGGAGACTCCAGACAGATGCGTTAGTGGGTGTCACAGAGAAAACGACAGATGTAGTTTTCTTCAGTCATTATAGTTCCACTGTGGGTTAGATTGAAGTGATTGTCAGGAAGCTGCCTCGGGCCCAGAGAAGAAGAAAGGTCATGAAGGAGTAAGCTTTCACTGCCTTTGTCTGGCTTCTGTTATTGAGACACATGCAAGGGATCGCGATGCAAACAGCAATACAGCAAGAGACCTCACCAACAGATTCAGTCTCTTATACTGCACCAGTTTGTTCATGTGTAATCAGTACAAATTTTCAGCAAAATCCCTCACATTTAACACCTTAATCAGTTGTTAAGTCTGTGCGAAATACTTTTACTTTTTACTTGCAAGTACACATTTTAAGATGATATTTTCACTTGAGTCAATTTTTGCTCCTTTATCTGTACTAAGTAATGAAATTGAGTACTTCTTCCACCACTGAGTACAGTAATAAAGCTTCAAACTCTTCAGTAAAAGACGGAGAGGTCTGCTGTGTCTGCTGCTTCAGTAAACAAAGAGCGAAGGGAGAAAAGAGAGTTAGGACAAACGCTTTTGGTACTGGAGAAAACTAAGGATCTCCCGTGTCCCCATGGTTAAGAGACCAAAGCAGGGGAGGTTAATACACATACAGTATTTAGCAATAGCAGGCAGCACAGTCAATCAAACAACTAAGGATTGTTCATACTGTATAAAAGTCAGTTAAAACATGTAATTTTTGGGACAGATCTAACTCCAACCAATCTGGGAGCAAGTCAGTTAAATCCTTCACCTCCAAAGTCAATTTGTTTTATTCATCAACTGTTTTATTCCCACTTCCACTGTTTAGCATTGCAATTATTCAGACACATACTGAGTTTTCGTATCGCAACAGTAAGTACTCATAGGTTTAAAATAAGGCATCTAGACAGTTAGTTACTAGAGGTCAACCGAGGGCCGATTTTTGCATTTTTTTAGACAATCAGCCAAGTCTTGCACTTTTATACCTATTTTTGGTCAGGCACATGTCTGGGCAACCATGTGACTGAAGGACCCCAGCTTCCCCAACCTTCTTGTAGCAGTTTGGGCTCTTACACTGCAGTTCAAAGAAAACATCCACAATTGCTTTATCTTGGCATGAAAAGCTCAAAGGGGCAATAAAAAGATGCTGCCCGTTTCCCTGGCCTACAATGGCATAGAATTTATTTTATAAAATTAAGAAAATCTGCCCTACATATTGGTTCAGAAAATCTGCAGTGCAGCTGCTCTGAATGTTAAAAATCAATGTTAACACAAATTCTGACACAAATTGTTAATTTATTTTCATTACTTGAATACTTTCTCCGTTTCATTTATCAACTTTTCAATTGTGGTAACCCTAGTTCCACCATAGTTCACTGAATTAGCAACATACAATGCTCTTAATCACGGTTAGATTTTCTGTCACTTATCAGACACAGGTGAGGTCTTCTTTTGCCAGTGTACACTTCTGGTAGTAAAGCACTTTATATCTTCAATTAACCCAGACAACTGCAATGATTTGTGTAAAGTCCATATTTATCCTTATGTCAAAATTATTATTAATATTATATATTATTAACATCATTAGTAGACAGTATCTTCAAACTGTGTCAGTAAAAATAACCTCTCAATTTATTAAAACTTACACAAGCCTTCAGTTTTATGTTGAGGAGGTTTCACTGACAGTTTCTCCACTGTTAGCCTCACTGCAGTATCAGAGTACATCCCCCACTTGACAAATGTTCAACACAAACATTTTTGACATACCATAGAGATTATCTATATTTTTAGTATTTATAAGAATAATTTAGGATAAAATATACAATGATCTCTCTTATAAAGCACCTATAGGGCCAAATATACTCTCATTTGCTGCATGCACTGCTTCTTTGTCCTAATACATTAAAGTCAAATATATGGCAAAACACCAATTAATCATTTATAATTTAATAACAGCGTGACAGCATACCTGGATCAAGGTTAAGCATGCACAGACAAGAGGAAGGGAGGCATTTTCTTTTAAAACATAGTGAACTGGGTGGGCACTGAAAGCTTTTTGTGGTATTAACAAGCTTATCTGGTGGGGCCCTTCTGAGAAAACAAGGAACCAAACTCCTGAGGTATATGCAGCCATGTCCAAGGGGACGGGGCCAGGAGATCCCCTTCCCTTTACAACTAACTTCTAACACATCTGCAGGAATAGGACCGGAATATACGTGAAAGCTTATCTTGGCGTGCGGTGAGATAGGAGGAGATAAAAATGACTGGGGTCTTTGTGTGTTGAAGAAAACTAGCTGGTGAAGGCCCAACTCTGTCCTGAGTGGTGAAAAACCTGAATCTAAAATGCAGAACTTTACAATTTAACTATTTTGCAAGTTGAAAAATGCAGTCTGTACAAATGAAAACAGTTATTTTTAGCAGGACTCAAAAGTGTGCCACTAAGAGGTCAAATATAGCTTGAATTTTTGATATTGTGGCACAGATGGTCAGTGCAATCTTTCCTTTTGGACTGTTGCTACATATTATTTGCCTCTTGGTGTGCCGGAACTGACAAAGGCTTTATGCCAGATGCCCTTCCTGCCCTTCCACTCCATTTATCTCAGCTTAAAGTAAAATCCTTTTGAAAAATGACTTTGGTTATGTAAAAAATAGGAATGTCCTGATCCCGATCAAGAGGTTGGTATAGGGCGTAGATCAAGATATTTTTAAATGATCAGATTAAGTAACATGATCGGGCCGATCTTGTGTTTTACATCTGCTGCAAGCAAAACACAATCCTCCACAACGTGACCAAACATGTCTGCATGGGCGAAAAAACAAATTAATTTGATCAATTTGCGTTTTTAATTATGGGCGATGTCAAAAGAGTCTCTATTGTATCTAGTTCAGTAGAAATAGCATCCTCCAAGAGCTGCAGCTGTTCACAGGGTTGTGGCTACTGCTAATCCTAGTGCCTAGAGCAGCTTAAATATTGACTGTGGAGACTCTCCAGATGCTAAAAACACTGATAATGGGAGAGAAATAAGACATTTTACCTCTGTAATGCCCTTGTTTAGATGTGGAAACAGTTTGGCAAAGATGAACAGGGTAGTATGGTGGACAGCGCTAACTTTACGTACTTTGTTTATGTATGCTAATTAGCCACGTGCTCTGCTTAACATCTTTTAACAGGCCTCTTATGGTGTGTATAAATTAGACCTGGCCTTTGGAAGCAGAAAGGGCTTAAACTAAAAGACATTTATGTATTTACTGATGTCACTGTGAGAGTAATGCTGCTGTTTTGCTGCTATTTTGTGCAGAGATTTTAGCATAAAAATATAGCTATGCAATCAGTTTTTTATCTATATGTATGCAATATGTTTGGTGTTTACAAAATGCAAAAAATTATAATGAAAAAGATTGGTATCAGTACTTGGATCGACCAAAACTAAACATTACACGATCGGTATCAGATTGGAGCCAAAAAAAAGTTGATTGGGATATCCCTAGTAAACAAATCAAAACAGCTGAGAAACACTGAACTAAAATTAAAAAATTAGCCACGTTTACAAGTATTTTTCATTCAGAGCTGACAGTCTATTGCAACTGGAACATATTCAGCTTGTAGAAATGATTATGCTTTACACAGTGGAAACAATGGTGGAAAATGTCGGACCCCCCCTTTACCTGAGTGCACCAGAGGGGCCAGTATGAGCAGCAGATTAGCAGAGCTTTGGGGATCGGGCTGCTGTAGCGTGCGGTAATGCAGACTGTCAGTGCCACACAGTTGGGGGGCTACACAATGCCTCCTTGTTCAGACTGGCCCTTATACAAGCCCCACCTCTACTTCTTCTGCATCTTTCTCTCTCCGTCTCCCTCGCTTATAGCCTCCAGGGATCTAATCAAACCATAAAAAACTCATGATGCGCGATTTGGGTTCCACTTGGGCAAAATAACAGTGATTGTCAAACCTTTCAAAACAGGGACTAAATCAGGTCTAATCTAGGACTAAACCAGGACTACAACAAGGTCTTAACCAGGACATAGCCAGGACTAATCTAGAACTAAACCAGAATTAAACAAAGTCTAAACATCCAGGGCAAATCTAAGACTAAACCAGGTCTGACCCAGGACTAAATCTGGACAAATCTGGGACTAAATGAGGTCTAAACCAGAGCCTAACTAGGACTAAACCAGGACCAAAACAGGTTTCAACCAGGTCTAGACCAAGATTAAAAACAAGACATAACCAGCACCAGAACAAATCTTTAAACCAGGACTAATCTAGGACTAATCAAGGACTAAACCAGGTCTAAACCAGGACAAATCTAGGACTAAACCAGGTCTAAAAACAAATTTATAACAAAACCAGGACTAAGCCAGCTCTAAACCAGGACTAATCTGGGACTAAACAAGGTCTAATCTGGGACTAAACCAGGACTAAACCAAGACAAATCTAAATATAGGACTAAACCAAGTCTGAACCAGGACATAATGAGGACTAAGCAGTAGTCTACACTTTGAGCTTAACCAGAGCAGGACTATAACAGGAATAAAAACGACTATAAAATCATTATGCAAAAAACTCCTGATTACCACTAGAAGAAGAACCCTGCATACCACCAGTGATACCTGTACCACAGTTTGAGAAACACGGTTTTAGGAGATATGAGGGGAAACAGGGAGAAGAGGAACGTGTATCAAGGTGGACACGTTGGCTCCTACACAGCACATAAATCAACTCAAAGGAAATGAAGAGAGAGACAGAAAAATTAGGGATGGGAGGAGGAGCAGGGGGCATCAAAGCATGGCTGACATTCCCAAAGACGCAAGAGAAAAAACGTGTATCAACGTACAGCATACGGATTATACTCAGCCTGCTAAATAAGGGTCTTTCCCAACCCTGCAGCCTGCAATGTTAAGATAATGCATTAATTGTAGCTGCTTCCTAGTTACACCCAAACCTTTTTTTTTTATCTTCAGACAATCCCCAGATCCACTGTGGACTAAATGTATTTGTGTTGTGACACAAATGATATATTGGTTTATATATGATGGCCTTGGTGTAAATCTGGAAAAAGCACAGGATTTGAGCAAGAGGCTGTGTTTGCGGAGAGCATCTGAGCTAGGCTTACACCACTGTGTAGAGTGCTGCCATTAGACAGATCTTATACAGTAGTTTAAAATTACCAAAGTGATCATGTTGCTTGCATTTGAAAAATAGTTATTGGATCTCAGTGTTGAGGAATTTTACCCGCTGCCCTGTCACAAATTCCACTGGTGGCCACAAGTACAGAAGTGAACAAAAGAAAGAAAAACAGAACTACAGGAGGCTTTTCCCATGGACCACAATGGTTTGGACAGTGACCATACTCGACCTTAAATAGAAGCATGTTAATCTCCCCATTATTAAAATACATGTAATCTTGGCTACTATTGACACTAGGGCTGGGTGCCCTACCTTTATACTTTACCTATGGTATTATGAATATCCATACTCTGTCAGACTATATACTGTACATATTTATTATAGTGGATTTAATTGCTCATATTCTAACTTAGTTTTTTTCTACTTGTAGTTTAGTTTTTTAATTATCTTTGGCCAGACTGCTCTCTGATACACTTTGTAGCTCTTGTGTGATACCACTGTGTGCTACTGCTAACTGTACTTATGCTGTTGCAACAATGCAATTTCCCCACTGAGAGACTAATAAAGGTTTTCTTATTTTTATTCTTATACTTGATACTTTTGTGTTATCAGAAAACATATCAATACAGGACCTTTAATGTTCCTTTGCATGTAATTCATGCATACAGCTAAGAATTTTGCTCCAAAATTGGTCTTTTATTCATTATTATTGTGTTTTATGATTGTAGAAGATGAATTAGCTCACCATAGGTATCAGAAAAAGTATCACTCAGGTACTGGTATCGAAAAAGTCTGAACGGTATCCACCTCTAATTTACACAAGAGCCATGCAGCACCTACAGTTCATAAAATACTTCTGTCAGTTCTGTAAGGGGGTGGCTGGTGTCTATCCCAGCAACTATGGTCCTTAAGTGGGATAAACAATGGCCATTTAGTCGCAGGACTGATGTAAACAACCATTCACTCTCACATTAATTCCCTATGGGTAATTTAGAGTCACTTATTTGCAGGTTTCTGAATGCTGTCCTGCCTGTGTTATGTGCAAACCATTCTGCCACCAGATAAAATACAGTGTTACAGTGCAGTAGCAGGCAGTAGCACTTATCTCCTCCCTGAGCTCTCTACCCTAAACATAACATCATGATTCTCTGTAATAACCTGTATAAATTACTTGATTAATTACATGGTGATTGTCTGAGGCTGCAGCTGTACGCACCACGTGTCACTAAAGAATCTACTTCACACATTTTTACTGTGTTTTCTTTGGGGGATTTTGAACACCCCCTCCTCACTCGGGACGTGGGCAAGTGCAAACACACACCTGTGTAGTCCTCATACATCACTCCAGTCATTTGGGGGTGGGACCTCCTCTTGACTTTGCCTGTAGATCTGGCTGGGTTTAGGGATTGTGGTAAGTCTGCTAAATAATCATTATCATATTAAGGACTGACTGTTTATGCACTTTTCTACTGACTATAAGCCTAGATTTAGACATGAAGATTTTCTTGAATGGTAGTTATGATGTGTTTTACCCTACGCTCGCTGATGCTGTCTCGGTTTAATTTGGGACTTTCAACCCCAAATCAGGATTGAGACAGACTTTGTTTAAAAAGTGACTCCCACTCTCACTTTAATTACAGTCATTCTTCTTCACTGCAGCAACACAATGTTTGTAGTTTACTTTTTGAGACCCAACAATAGACATTTATGTAAATGTTTAAATTATATTTTCTGTAGATATTATTTCTTTTGCTTTAGGCTTTTTGGAGAGTTCCTCAACCTGACCAAGTTGGTCTTAGGACATTAGATGCAATGTAGTCTGTAACATATGAGACATTTTTGTGAGTTTATGGGTTACTAGGGAAGTTTATGGTTAATCAATTAATCTGAATTATGGCCATAATCGATTGAAAAATACTAACAATTAATGGTTATGCTGTACAGTAGAGTCAATGCACAGTACCATCAGAGAGTTAGGACAAATTAAACATAAAATGAAGCAACTGTTTCCTTAAATATATAACCAAACGTAATGATATGTGATGTCACACCGGTGGATAATGGTTAATCAATAATCATTTGTTAAGCCTACCAATTAACCGATTAAAGAAAATTAACCGAATGGTTACACAAATACAACTGACTTGACCAGGTTTGAATAATTAAGCATTTCTATGTTAAAGCTGCAGGCAACCAAACACACTTCCCATCACTTCCCCACAATAACATTGTAACCTGCCTGTTTTTATTTCACAAAAAAACTGAAACACTGCAAAACAGTACTAATGCATACATATAACTTAAACGTTTCACTTTCAGTTTAGTTTAAGACCACTTTGCAATTATCTCTACCTTGCTAAACCTCTTTGCTTCATTTTATTTTCTCTGTTCATGTTAAAAGCAGCCAGCAATGCAACCGCGATTAAGATTTTCTCCCAGTACTGATTTGATGTTGACAAACTGTGCAGACTAACCAGCCCCAGAGGTGTCCCTTCTTTCCAATTTGTGAGCATGTGATAAGCGTGGAACCAGCGCTCACTCTCACAACATCTGTCACAACACCGTGTTCCTATGAGGTTCCAGACAAGTTTTCATTCATTATTGTTATATATCAAATTCAGGAACCAGTCTGACAGGTTGGAGGTGGGCGTCATGTGATGTTTTGGAGCTAAATGATATGAAACTCACAATATGCCCGTGTTTCTTCAGGACTAAATGAGGTCTTTAATCACATCACATGATCTGTTTTAATTTGACATTGCCTTCAGCAGTCAGACAGTTTATTAAACATGACCTCATTTATTATGCCTATTCTTGCAGTACATATTTTGGCAACAGGTTAATTTTGAATGGGGATCATTATTACGTCTCATCTGCCACAACTTGACACTCTTTGACACAAACTTTTCTTGAGGGCTACATCTACTTGAAACACATTTTTGTGGTCAATCAGGACGTTTCTCTTATTTTGCCACAAGCCTAACAAACTGATTAAGTCTTGCTCTCACCTCTGTTGTTCACTGTACCTTCATGTAGTACAATATAATTTAGCTAGACTCGCAATAAACAAAAAGGAAAAACTGTTTCCCGCTGTAAACATCCATCTCTCATCACCAACACCATTTTGTTGTTCCGAACTCATGTCTAGCTTTTTCTTAACTGTGTTTGTTTATGCATTTATAGTCTCCAGGGGCGTGTGGCACTGTAGTTTTGTCTGTCATCAAGATTATGTTGTGCCAGGCTCCACTTCCACTTTAAATTATACAGACTGAACACATTGCTGGTTGTAAATGCAGATGAGGTACATGTCTAAATATCCACAAGACCTTTCAAGCTGTATGTTTGTTTCCAAAAGCCTCGGATGTGCATTTCCTTTTAGTCTTGGGGATACTTTTAAGCATAAATGGGGAAAAGACAAAACAACAGTCAAAATGTTGTGTTTCAAGGGCGAAGGGTGACGAAGGGCTATTGATGCTACTGCACAACAGACTCTAGCTGAACTTTATGAAGCACTTTGGTGTAGCACTTTGTAAAGATTGTGGCTTGAGAAAGACTTTTGCAGACTCACTGACCCATTGTCTTCTAAATTATCTCTTTATTTCAGACATGTTCAATGTGCGGCCCGGGGGCCATTTGTGGCACGGTCTGAGATTTTATATGGCCCTCAGCTTCTGTGACAAAACGCATTACTTATGGCCCTCCAGCACTTTCATACAATGTTTCTGTAGCTTTGTCTGTACATTTATGCATCTCATCTACTGCTCTCTGCCTTGTATTTTAAAATTAGTTTGTTGAAAAAAAATTGCAGTTGCAGTTTTTATGTTCAAAGATGTTATTTTGTTGAGAAAAGATTAGATAGATTAGACTGAACTTCCTTAATCTCAGAAAAAAATCAGAGAAATTCACTTGTTTACATTCCTCTTATACAGACTAAAGTGCAGAAAGCAAGAAAATAAAGTGAGCATGCATCACAGACAAAAAAGTGCAAGACAAAAGTGACTTCTTAATAATTTATAATAATTTGGCTTTTGAAAACAAAATGCTTATAAAACAATGCACCTTTTTTTTATTCTGTACATGTGTTAAATTTTTAGAAAACATCAGGAGAGACTGTCGGCCCTTGAAGATCTGGCCCTCATTGGAAAAAGTTTGGACACCCCTGCTTTATTTCACTGGCTTTAGAATGAGTCAAAATAGTGGGCCAATGAACTAAACTAAAGCTGATGCCAATACAGATTTTTTTTTTTATTTAGAGCAGCATTTTATGAATATAGCAATATTTGTTTTAATAATGCTTATTAAAACTGAAACTTTTTTGAGAAAATCAATAAGGCAATCTCAAACTTGCTGTGCAGGTAGAGCTTGGGGAGAGCTGCAAAATACATTTGGATTTTTTGTTCTATGGATGGATGTTTTTTTATAAACTGCAATGTAAGATGCTCAAACTGCTAAAAGATGGTTGGGTAAGCTGGGGTCCTTCAGTCACATGGTTGCCTGGATATGTGCCTGACCAAAAATCGGCATAAAAGTCCAAGAATTGTCTGAAAAAAATATGCTGAGGAGGGTAACTTATATTTCAACTCCCTAAGTTCTATTTGACTGCAATTTAGCTTCAAGGATCTCCCCACATTTATCCAGGCTTGAGGACAGCACGCTATGGATTAATTTCTTTTAGTGCTCCAATAACAATTTTTCATTTCTTCCCCTAAAGTCAGGTCCACCTAATATGAAGCTTTTTACCTTATGATAAGCGACACTACCTGTTGCAACCTACTCAGAATGAAGCTTGAGAGCCACAAAAAAAAAGTACGCAGGCCGCATTTGGCCCCCGGCTCATAGTTTGGGCACCCCTGGTCTAAAAAAATGCAAAAATCTGCCAAATATATGTAATCCAAACCTACAAGACCTATCAGCTGTTGTCAAAACTTGAAGTCAATGTCTTCATCTGATTTACTGTCCTTGTCTCTTCAATAAAGACATAAAAAGCAATAGAAATGTGTGGCTTAGATAAAGCTGCCATTTAGAGCCCCTTTGATTAAACCACCACAAAATACATGCACAGGTGGTATAAAATATGAATGACTTTATTTGATCTACATGAGTCTATAAAACCGTTTAAGTCTGATAACCTCTCAAACCTTATGAATACACTCCTCTTTCATTCATACAAACTATTTCTCTGAAGTTCAGCACTCCCCTTTTCTATTGGGAAATAAAAGCCAGATCTTTGCCGTCTGCCGAGCCGCCTGCCTTCACCGCACTAGACAAAACAAGTGGGAGGGTGGATTTGTTTGGACAGAACTCACCTGGCGCTCACAAAGACACACAACGGAGATGGGGCAAGCCCTGGGGAGGAGCAGTGCTAAGAAGTTACCAGGAGGGAGGGAGGGAGGCTGGGGTTTGTGATGGTGGGGGATGGGCTGGGGTGTGCTACACTTATCCAGGGCTATTTTACTAATCAGAAAAGGTTAGGGGACTCAAGAGGGGGCCCCAAGTAGAACAAAATACGGGGAGGAGAATTTCAACATGTGGCAATGGAGTAAATGGGTGTTTATGGCAAGAGTGAGTGCTCTTAAATGCAAATATACATGACCGGGTATCAAAAGTTCAAGACAAACTAAATAAAACAACCTGAGCTACTGAAAGCAAGCAAATGTGTGCCTTAAAAAAACACAGAATTTGAATGAAAAAACAAAATCACAGTAAATGCCTGAAATAATGGCATGAGTTTTTTGAAAGCTATGACGTTAATTTATTCATCTTCTTGCTATTATTAACATAAGGGTCATGGACTTACATATTTCATAAAAGGAAAGGCTGAGGACTTTGAGGAAATTTGGAGATGCTTAGTAGAGTTTTTGAAAAAGGCTTTGTCTATGTAAGCATATGTATGTGTGTTGTTTTTTTGTTTGTTTGTTTTGTTTTCCCTTTTGTAATTCATTCATTGTTGTTATTGGTAAATGTCTGTGTGTGTGTGTGGTTTCTGTAAATTGTTTGTTTATTCTTAGTTCTTATATAAAAAAATCTATAAATGCATTGTTTAAAATGTATTTATTTAAGTATTTAAGGGTCATGGGTGGCTGGAGTCTATCCCAGCAACTTTGGGCCTCAGGTGGGGTACACCTTGAGGCCAGTTAGTTGTAGGGCTAACATTTAGAGACAACCATTCACTATTGACAATTAATACTGGCCATTTCACATTTAACACAGGGAGAGACAGGAAAACTCCACTCAGAGATACAGTTAATTACAAATATTCTGTTTCCCCACATAATTGGTTCAATTGATTGCAAAAATCAATGTTGCAAAAAAATGTTTAGAACTAGAAGTAAAGCAATATGCTGTAGGCTATGCAATAATATTGTATTTGAGTGTGACTTGTAGGGCTGTAGTCGACCAAAGAAATTGTGAGTCAACCCGAAGTTAGGCCCAGTACAGCAATTAATCCACCGAAATCAATCACAGCCAAAGGATAGGTGGGGGAACTTACCAGAGTCTTACAGTGACTTCACATTAATTAGGTAATTAAACGTTTAGAAAAGATGGCTGATAAAGTGAAAAGTAAAAGCTATCAAGTAATAAATTAGACCAGCTTTATTGATGCAAAGCGTGCTACTAATCAAGACCAAGAACTCACTGGCAATCAGAGGCTGTAGTGACTTGTATGTAAAAAACTCACCATTCTTTAAATCACAGAGTGACAAAATCAAAAGATAGCACCAGTTTATAATTACTTTTATTCAGTTCGTAAAATGTAAGGGACATTTAAATACGTGGTGACATGATTGTAAAGTACATATGGAAACTACATATTTTCCTAGGATTATGCAGCTTTATTCTTGTGCAGTTACTTCCAATTGTTTTCTATTGTTAACTGTCTCTATACCGCTTTACAACTGGGCCATCACCCATTCTTGAGTTTTAATCAAATGCTGCCATTAATCTGTATAACACTCTCAAAGCATGTCAAAGCAATTTTGCCCCAAAACGTGATGAACTCCTAGCAGTGGCTTCTTCTTTACTTTGAAGTTGAATGGAGGCAGAAAGTGTCCAAACATGTCTATTCTCTCTCTCTTACCCTCTTTATTTTCTTAAACATGAGTGGGGATGCTTCGACAAAGGGAAACAATGGACAAGATGGATGTAAACTCCGCCTCACCACACACACACTCACTATGAGCTGACCTTAGCTGACCCCTCAGACACTCAACCCAAGGGCTGCAGCGTTTTTACATAATGGGCAGAGAAAGTGTGCACGCTGCAAGACCTCTTAGCAATGCAAGCCTAGGCAAAGACTTCAATGTTTATTTGATATATCGAAATAACTCAATACATTGGTGTCGTGTTTAAGACGCTTGCAGATAAAGTGAAGTCCTAAAATGCAGTGGGTGCAGTAGCAAACCCGTCATTGTTTAGAGCATTTCTCAAGGGCCCAGCTTTCAACGCGTTCCTTTTTCAGTCACAATTGCGTGTTGACAAAAATAATAATCTGGCCCCTGTCTGTGTCAGTGGAGAATGGTAGTTCGCAGAAGACGGAAAGGCACGCGCTGCACACATCAGGGACTAAATTAAGCCATACAAAAGGTCTGAATACACAAGCAAATTTAAGTGAAAGGCTCTGCTAAAACAGCCTTTAGATCTTGATATAGTCCAAAATAAAGTAAGCAAAATGGAGAACATACTCTGGCATAAGTTCAATAGAGAATTAAACCACTGTCTTCCCAGCACTGAAGGTGTGTTCATGTAATGTAGCTATTTATAAGTGGCACTGAATATTTATTGTGTTAAATGCTAATAAACCTTACTTGTTAATTAGTAACACTTCAACTTTACAGAGTGACACACAACAAAGTCAGGAAAATGTGTTTTTGGTAACTGTGCATCCAAAAAGCAGATAAATATATCACAAGCTACAGCAGTTAAGCTTTCTCTTGACACATGAGACCAAAACTACCAAAAAACACAACTAGCCAGCAGCGTAGTGAGTCTGTGCTTGTCTACAAATTTGAGAGTATTGTTCTAAACACTGGACTTGTTCTGTTGCTTACAGAGTGGAGCGCATGAATGCCTCTGTCTTTAGCAAACTTCTATATATCATACATTGTTACTATCTGTTTTTGGAATATTTGAAGTGACCTAAACCAAACTAACCACTGATATAAGTCATTGTAGAAAGACCTTACTCGTAATGTTATAGAAATAATGGTAAAAGTTGGTCTAACCTCTCAAAGTGCTATTTTAACCCACTCTTTTGTAGTGTGTTTGCATCATTTGTTGACAGTCAGAGTAATAGCAGTTTCATGTTTCATCACAAGCCCGGAGCGTTCCCCCTGTTATCATCCTCTATTATACAGTCGCTGGACGGATAATTAGAGGTGTGGGTGCACTCTGCCACAGCTTGACAAACCCTGAGCTAACACACTCAAAATTTCAGCCTTCCACTTATCAATACTTGTCATCTTTTTTTAGCAGTGTCCATGGCCATAACCCCACAGCCAAACAAATGGCACTAAAAAGCCTCTCTTGGTTTTAAGGGAAAAAAATCAACTTAATTTTGGGCAGTATGACATAAGAATTACAAAATAATTATGTTGAATATTGAGAAAATAATATGACCTGCAATATTAAAACTTCTGTATTACACTTATGATTGTTTTAGGTGCACCACAATGACCTAAAAAGCATACTCTTGCTATTAAGGTTTAAAAATTATGTTTTTTTAACATTACTTAGTTAAACAAGTACAGTATAATTCTGTATTTGGGTAAGCATTCTCTTTTTGATGTTGTGTAGACATTGGATTGTTTTTATTTCTATTCTAACATACTAGTAATGAGCAATGTCCTCTGTCTTCGCCATGTTACTCTGGGTTCTCTCCTTTTCAGGGTAACTTGTGAAATTTTTTTAAGACTTTTTAATGCCACTTAGGATCAAATTAAATGCCAAGATAGCCGTCAAGAGAACAATATTCTGTATAAAGGTGACACAAATAAAATATCAGTACTACTCTCTGAAACTCTCTGAAAAAAAGTCTAATTCAGGTGAAATATCTCCAGTTCTGCTTTAAAAATCTCAAAAGTGAATCATAAATTTCAGTGGTAACAGCATTTACTGTATTGTGGGAATGTTTTTTGCAACAAATATGCCTGCCACATCACACAGCTTACAAACTGTAGACTTAGCTTTCAAAAAACTTACTAATTAGTAAGTATAGTATCTGTTGCCAAATTCACATTCAACTCATATAAAAGACATACGTCTCTGTGGTTACTTACAAAGTATTAATCAAAAATATATTTTTAACAAGAACAACACTGAAAAACTTGACTTAGATGTCCCAATTTGACAATTTAAGACCTATATGAACACAATTTAATACTTTTAAGGCCTTGATCTTGGCAACATCAAATTTAATATCTTTTTTAATACTTTTAAGACTCAAAGCCACGCATGTAGAGGTTAACTGGTTGATCGAAATGTCCAATAGTGAATGGACGTGAGAGTAAATGGTTGCCTGACAGTGTATGCCTCTGTGTCAGCCCTGCCCAAGACCCATAGTAGCTGGGATAGGCTCCAGCCACCAGCATCAGCTAACGGAACAAGCAGAAGATTCGCAGTGTGACTTTATTTTTACTTAATGGCCTAAAACAATTGAGATTATAACGTCAGAATATGACTTATGGTCCTTGTCTCCCAACCCAATACCGAAATAATGTCTCCATCCACCAGCCATGTTGTCAATTGTTCCGTCATGTTGTCATCTAACACTCGCAAAGTGGAAATACATGTCTTTTACAACCCATCAGTTTGAAGACATGGGATGAAAAGGCACATGTCCTTCTCCTTATCAACAGACAGTCCCTCAAGTAACAGATGTCAGCTCTGGACCCACTCCTCTGTCACCCTTTAGCCGCCTGTCAATCAAACACGTCCGCTCAGTCTCCAGGGAAACTCCAGCTGGACGAGAATGTAAGAACTGAGGATTTCTTTGTCCCTCAGGAATTTCTGGTGCCACTGGTCGCTTTTTACCCTTTTCCTCTCTGCAATGCCCAGTCAGCATTTCTGTGAAAGCGTGCTGAACACAGAGCACCTGACAGAAAAACAACACAGCATCTGGAGACCACTTCTCTAAAGAAAACAGAAAGACCAATGTGACAGTGATGTTTGGTGTGTGTGGTAAGCTATGGGCAAACTACACTGTATCTGGATTGTCTTGTAATTAAATGTCATAGGTCTCTGATAGAATTGACTCAATATTTTTAATAGAAATAATAATCTTTCTGACTGCAAATCATTTAGGATAATAAGCCCACTCTTTCTCCTTTTGTAGAGTCATTTTTTGAAAAGAGCAAACTTACTATTTCTCCCCACAGCTGTTTGTATTTAAAATGTAATAACCATTTTTATTATATTGTTGCTTTGCTGGCGCCATTTTTAATTGCTGGCTTGGTCTTACATCTAGAGTACCAAATATTTTTTTATGAAATCTACTGATTATTTTGTCAAAGTTACTGCTGAAAAGGCATTCTACTACTTGTTTGACTCATTTGAGTTTCCAAATATTGCTATACAAGTAATTTACTGACAGTGGATGCTCATAAACTGGCTTCACAAAACAAAAATCTTGTTTAAGGATTTAATCAAGCCATGAGGGTCGTCAGACTAAGCCTCGCATGTCACTACACTTTTCATAAATTCTATAAAATTGAGCATATGGGTACTGGGACATCCCTACCTATAGATTTATCCTTGCTATGTTTTTTCTGTTTTGCTTTCCATATCACACACTAGTTTGATTAACTTTCTGGTTTAAGCTAAGACTTGTTCTGCATTATGGTCTTGGCAACAATCAGCACTTCACTAAAGCTGAGATTTCTGCAACTCCTATACAAACTTCTTACTCAAATACCCATGTCTAATCTGAGGACTACTCCCTTCTCGCTTAATTAACCAGCTCCTAATCTACTCAGCTTTATTTATGGCACCTGTATCACCATTACCATCCAATTACACCCTGCCTTCCTCACCACACCATGATCTTGCCTTTAACAGCTTATTACATGGACACATACATGCAGCACAATCCCTTCTGTTTAGCGCCTTTCCCCGTGTAGTGTGAGCGCGCTCGTTTCAACCCATTAGTCCCATTAGAGGCCAATTAACGCCGACACAAAGCCGCCTTCCTGTTTTATGGCACAGTAAACAAAATCCTGCAGGCTCGCCTTGGGGCTCAGTGGAGCTCAAGGGTCGCTAATGCAATGCAGAATCACTCATTAGCGACTTAAAAAAAAAAAAAAAAAAAAAAAAAAACAGTGAAAATATTGCATTACGCAGCGTGCACGTAAACTTCAAGAAAACAGGCAGGTCGTAGGAATTAATAGGAGGTATGCAGTAAGTCATTCAGTCATAAAAAAAACCTTGAATAGCTGTGAAACTATAGGGAAACAAGCCTCTATGTCAAGACAATAGATCCTATCTAGTCACATATTAACAGCGTTATCTCACTCATTTCAATTGTGCTTTGCAAATCTATGCCACACTGATAACTGGGAACTTTTAAGTCGGAAGCAATAACATTATATGGGTCATTCCTGACAATGCATGTCATATTTTAAAGCAACATTTCATAGAAAGAAAAAGAAAAGAAAAAAGTGTCCAAGTGCTGTGCTGGTCCGGTTTTACGCGTGTTCAACGTGTTCCCATTTACTTTATGAAGACAAGACGCTCGAGCCGAACATGCTGGAGCACGCCACAGGCACGGGCCGTCCACACTGTAAGCTGATGACTCCCAGTACTACTTTGTTTTTGAAGTTGTTGTTTTTTTTTTTTTTTACTACGCAGTGTTCTCACCGTAAAAACATGTGCGTCACCGTGTGCACTTGCAATTTGGATAGAGAGCAAGTGGAAAAAGTCCCCAAGCATGTGTGTAGTGATTTGGAAAGCGCACATAGAACAAAGTGGTGGTTGTAAGGCGCATCATGTCAAATATAAGTTAAGAAAGAAGAGCAAGTAACCAACCTGACAAGTCTGACGTGCCTTTGGTGAAGTCGCAGAGGACGCTGAACCACGTTATTCCCAACAAGAGCGTAAAACTAGCGGCTGAGACAGAACCATCTGAGCAGAACATCCTTGAAGCCTCAAAGTCTGCGAGTTTTTCCGTAACATCAGAAAATCCAGCCCGCGCTGCTAAGTTGTCCGCAGTAGTAGCATGGGGCAGATGTGCGCTTCCATGTCTCCAGTCTAGTGCTCTCTCATCCTCCCACACTACACCGCTCTGAGAGACTGAGACTGGGATCAAGTGTGTGAGCTTTGGATCCGAGCAGTGCAACAGGCTGCACGCACTCCCCCCTCTCTGTCTGTGTGCGTGTTGTGTTTTGGTTGTAAAAGGGAGGCAGGCAACAAGAAGCCCACCTGGAGGACCGACGCTAAATTGCATGGAGCCAAAGTTCCCTGCCAAATAAATTCACATTGAAAAGTTAATTTATGATTTTTTTAAATTGCATTTTTAACCCAGACTAACCATTGTACATACCCCCCAATACTTGAACATTACATCTCTGTATGCTAGTATTACGCACAGATTTAACTTACTTTAGTAGAGAGACAGACATCCCTATTTAACCGGGACAGTCCCAGTTTTAGGCTTTTTTGTCCCATGTCCCAAGACAAAGCTGTAAAAACATTCATATATCCCAGTTTTTAACAAACCATATCCCAGTTGTCCCCATTTTAACCAATAGAAAAGCATATGAACCTTAAAATACATTTGTCTAACTGCTTTTGTCACAAAAATTACGTACGATGTCATAATTTGTATTAGTAAATTTCCAATATAATTAAAAACTTAGGTCCCACTGTCATGTAAATTGCAAATGGATATGAATTTCAATTACCAAATGCATTTTGGTAGAAATATATTTTGAACCTTACAATTATATGACGCATTTCGAACGCTTTCTGTCAATTATTGGTTCAAATGCACCGGAATTTGTGAAAAAAAAAGTGTCCCAGTTTTTGGGTCTAAAAATCTGGTCACCCTAAACATTACCTAATGATGTGATGAATGAATATGATATATTAGGAACTAAAGGTGCTTTAAAATCGTAAAAAATGAATTATATACTTTCTGAAACGTGGACATATGGGCTTTGTCAACACTTCAGACAACTTCAGCTTTGGTTCTCAGTTAATTTATAGAAGCTAAGTGCTCCTAATAGGTTAGCATAATATTTACGGAAGAAAAAAATAAACAAACACAAACTAGCTACTTGACCACATTTTTTTCGCTGGGCTTTAGTAAATCCGACTTAAACATGTTGCCAAGAAATGTTTAAATGTTAGTACAAAAACCAAACGCGCGCAAGTGTCTTCAAAACAAGACTTTTCCATGACACTGTGGCACCATCTTGTGGACGAAGTTCGGCAGTGCAAAGCTAAATGGCGCAGTTTTTTTTGCCCCTTCGCGGCTTCCGTACCGCTTCCCATGTGACGGAAGAAGAAGGTCAATCATGGCGGCCTGCACCAGAAGACTTGACAAATGTGTGGCTTTATTAAGATTATTACGAACACATCAGCTACAACATGAACGTGAGTAAACTTGTGAATCAATTTATAAATCTGGAGCACTTCTTTTAAGAGAACAGCGTAAACTTTGCCTCCATATTTGTTAGCATTTTTATATGCTAAGGGAGAGCTAACCAACAAATGTATCTTTTTGTGTAAATAACAGTTTTTGGGTACTTAAAACCCCCCTATAGATAACAGTTTATGTCATTAAGTGAATTTGTTTGTAGATAAAGGCACTGTGCATTATTATTGCAGTAAACATAAACAATTAATGCCTTGGCACAACCACCACACGTGATATCTTTAATATCCTTTGTCGTTTAATATTTGCCACAAAAACAAACATATTAGTATTCAGCATAGAGTATGGTGACCAGATGTCCCTTTCTGACTTGGGACAGTCCCAGTTTTGGGCTCCTTGTTCCATATACTAACAGATATCTGCAAAATCACTATTATGTCCCAGTTTTCAACAGTTTCAGTTGTTTAGCATAGAGAAAATCATAGGAAACTCTAAAGGCGTTTGTCACTTAAAGCATTTACCATTTTATTGTTTTTATTAATAATTTGCATAATTTTCAAAACTCAAGCGTAATGTAGGCTACTTTCAATTACATGACAGAAAATTATATAGATTTTGGAAGCTTTTTGTCACTTGGTAAGTTCAAATGCACTGTGATTTGTGAAAATATGTCTCAGTTTTTGGGTCTAGAAACCTGGTCACCCCAGCGTAGACTTGTTTTAACTCTGTGCTGTTTTTACATTTAAATCCAGGATGCTAGGAACAGGGAAGTTATATTTTTTGAACATAGCTCACAAGCAGCATATAATCAGGGCAGTGTCCATTGAATATTCACTCTAATTTATGTACATATATTTGGTGTTGTGTACAGGGTTGCTGTCTACGTCACAGTGCCGTCTTGCTACCAGCAGTGACAGCGAGAAGCCAGGCAAATTCATCCCTCCATCT
Organism: Bostrychus sinensis; assembly: GCA_020698575.1. Taxonomy (NCBI): domain Eukaryota; kingdom Metazoa; phylum Chordata; class Actinopteri; order Gobiiformes; family Eleotridae; genus Bostrychus; species Bostrychus sinensis. The sequence goes on along the minus strand of CM036257.1, from coordinate 25,167,492 downwards.
AAACCTGTCATTATCGACAAGACACAGACCGTGGCATCTCTGCGCAAGTAAGTTTTCCATACCACTAAATCAATATGGGCTTTAACATAAAACATGGTTACTTGCAGTGTCCAGACTTTTTTGAACAACTGCTTTAAATTGAATTCCCACTAACACCAAATACATACAAATACTTTCTACTATTCTACTAGAAACTGTACATAGATCTCATTTTTTTTTTTTTTTTTTTTTCAGATCAACTAAATGTAATTGTCTCTTGTTATAATTACATGCTGTAAAATATGTACTCTATAAAAAATAGAAATAGAAATGTTATCTGGACAGCCCTCTTTTCACTGATAATATTTAATTTCTCTTCAGGTTTTTGAGTCCAGAGTTTGTCCCCCCTCGACAAAGGACAAACCCATTTAAGTTCTCAATGGAAAGAAAAGACATGATCCGTAGGAGAAAAATCCTTGACATTCCTGAATTCTATGTCGGTAAGAAAACAAGAATAGGTTGTCTACTGTTTTTAGGCTTACTGATTCAGCCAAAAAAATAATAAAATATATACATTGTCTCTGCTTCTTGTCTTTAGGGAGTATCCTGGCTGTGACGATGGCGGACCCCAATGCCGGTGGGAAAGTTCACCGCTTTGTTGGTATCTGTATCCAGAGAGGAGGAACAGGTCTGGGAGCTACTTTTATCCTCAGAAACATCATTGATAACCAAGGTGAGGTTTATTCATTTCTGGGTAAACACTTGTCTTTGCATTTCTAGTTTCACAACATGAAATTTGATTATGTTATATTATAAAGTCACAAATATGTTAATTGTTAGCAGAAGGCCAACAGCCAGTATAATCATGACACTGGGTTCTTACACAAAACAAAGAAAAAGTAACCAAAATTCCTCTGAGGATTATAGATCAGAAAGAGAAGTGAATGCAATATGGTATAGAACAGCAACTGCTACAGCAACTACATGTGAATTTTTCCAGGTGTGGAGATCTGCTACGAACTGTACAGCCCTCGTATACAGAAAATAGAAGTCCTTAAGTTAGAGAAGAGGCTGGACGATAACCTGATGTATCTGAGAGACGCTCTGCCCGAATACAGCACTGTGGACCCAGACATGAAGCCCATGTCTATTTCACCAACGGGAGAGGTTCCTGTCAATAAGGTAAGAAAAGTGAAATATAGGGGAAAAAAATGCTAAACCTGATAACTTTTGGGGGAGTTGCAAAAAAGATGACATTTCTACTGGTTTCACTAAACTGTAATTGACTTATTTAAGCTAGCGGCTCTCAGTTGGTCTGACTGTGGAACCCAATTTTATACCTGATCATTTTATTGTGACTTACTATTCACAAAACCAAGTTACATTTTTTTTTCTAAATTATTTTACTACAGCCTGTCCATTTTTCATGAAGTAAAACAATATTTCAAGGTTTCAAATAAGCTGCATATTTAAACTATTTTGTGCCTCCCTGTGCGCCACTTTTGGGTCTTCGCCCACAATTTAAGAACCACTGTTTTGAACATATATCCTCTGATTTTCCTGATGTACAATTGTATTGATTTAAGAATTGATCTAAGGCTCTCATACAAATATTTGGTTTAATATATAGAGCTGGGTGCCATTCCGATTTTATCGATACCAGTGCTTAAATGATACCTGGTTTTTGATAACGGTACCTGAGTGATACTTTTCCTGATACCCATGGTGAGCTAATTCATTTTCTGCAATTATAAACACAATAGTTTTGAATAAAAGACCAATTTTTGGAGCAAAATTCTTACCTGTAAGTTGAAACTAGTAGTTTGTATATTTTATTCTGTTTTATTTATTTGATTCATTCATGCAAAGGAACATTAAAGGTCTCACTAGGTATTGAAACTTGGTACTAAATAAAAAATAAATAAATTCGATACCAGTAGTATTGTAACTTTTCTTTTGATACCACAAAGGTATCATTTAACTGTACCCAGCCCTAATATATGAAAACATTAATATGATTATACATTTTTCTGTATTATGGAAATTGTGCTTGTTGACACTGTCGGAATAACAAAATTGCAATATATTGTGCCTTCTGACCCCTTAGTTGGAAAGACCAGCTCTAAATAACATGTCATAATTTATTTGTTAGTAATTCATTCATTCAGCATTCATTCAATTATAATACTATAGAAGATGATTTTGTACATACATTTTTTATTTTATTTTGTTTAAGCTCAAGGTGAAGATGCGTCCAAAGCCGTGGTCTAAACGCTGGGAAAGGCCCAAGTTCAACGTCCAGGGCATCAACTTTGACCTCGCCCTGACCCCGGAGAAAATGGAGCATGCTCAGAAGTGGGCCCAGCCTTGGCTCGAGTATGACATGCTGAAGGAATACGACACGACCAAACTGGAGGAGGATATACTCAAAGAGGTGCAGCGGGAGATGAGCAAGTGAGGAACAGACTCTTGAACTGCAACCTTTTACATCTGACTGAATCAAGACATAAGAACTGGCTGGATTATGTGGGCTGCATTGAGATTCTCCTTTGGACTCTACATTCACATGGATTCTTGCTTTCACCAAATTCATGTCTGTACTAGGGATGTCAGGATTAACCGATTATACAATTATTTGCGATTGTCACAGTAAGATAACCGTATGAATTTTAGAAACCACGGTATCTGGCGGGGAGCTCTCATGCGTCACTTCTTGGAGCCTCCGGTACGTTTTATTTTGTGCTTTAAGGAAACGGAGGGACTCCTCTGCGTCTCAGAGCACTGTACGCTGCCTCACTTCATCCCACTGTGAGTCAGACTCTTGTTTAACCCTGCGCTCATGGCATTCACAGCGCTACTCCTGTCATCTCCCTCACTCGCCTCGTACTCTCCACCGCTCTGTTACTCGCTAAATAAATGCACAAACTCTGAGCTAAACTCCAACAAAAACTGACTGAAACGCTGGGACACTGCCCTCTGCTGGGACACAGCGCGTGTGGACACTCGTCTGCCCAGTAAAAGTCAGCAGAGGGGCTGATGACTCCTGGTGGGGCTGTGCTGTGTGGATGGAGTTATGCACGTACTGTTATCTCACTGCTGTTTGACGCCAGTTAGCATCAGAAAAAAAAAATCTAAAAAAGTAAAAGCTGCAGTAATGGCCAAATAAATGTACAGAATGCACAAACTGGCCCACAGTTGGTACATATTTATATGATCCCTGTAGCTAATCAATAGAATAAAAAATAAATAAAAACATCTAAAGAACGGGTCAGACAGGTTTAGCAGCATTTAAAAAAATGTTAATAATCCTGAAAATTGTATAATCGGAATATTTTATCTCAATAATTGTGACACAAAAATTTGACATCGTGACATCCCTTGTCTGTACTGGAATGTCATTGTCTCTAAAGTAGTTTTGGGATGTTATTCACAATTAACAAGAAACCCATGTGATTTACATAATAAAAAATAAGATTCAAATTTACAGTGACATATCTTCTTTCTAATGTTTGAGTTCATACACTCACAAAAACAAAGACATGGATGTTTAGCTAATTGTTGTTGAGGGAAAGAGGTGGTGATTTTAGTATATTTCATTAAGCGTTGATGTTTCAGTGCTAATATAATTAGAAAAGGTGTTTTTAAAATTATTTCTGTAGGATAGTCTATCCACGACGTGGCTGTTAAAAAGTGGATCAGGACCCAAAATGTAAATTCAAAAGTCGGAAAGGTATTATTTGTGAATGTAGGGGAGGGTTTAATGATTAAAAATGCGTTTGGAAACTGGCGAATGGATAATAATAGTTAGGAATTATTTAAAGATCAAGGAAACCAAACAGGAGTCCAACACAATAGGGCTGTAATTAATAATTATTTTGATAATTGACTATTCTGTCGATCATTTTTACAATTGATTGATAATTGTACAGAGACGTGTTTAAAAACTTGAGGTCTTTTATAGTTAATGTTAAAAAATGGTGATAATTCTACCAAAAATCACTTGACGACGCTACAAGTCTGCCACTTGAGGACGTTTTCAAAAGGGCATATACTCACACATAAAGACATTTTTAATCAAAAACACAAAATGTCCATTGTTTTTTTACAGTTTCTGTGGCTTTACTGCACTGCTCTGGTAATAAAACTTCCTCTCTCAGCATGTAGGATGTTTCAGAGTCTAGTGAATACCCCAGTCATTAATTACTAAATTAGTTGACGATTATTTCAGTAATCAATTAATCCAATTTGTGGCTGGAGCCCTACAACTAGAGTAGTGTCCAAAATATAACTGAAAAGAAATTGGATGAACAAAAAGTAGGCAAACAAAAATATAAACTCATACTAAAACAGACCAGAAAAATTGGTAATTCTCTTTTAAAATAGGGCTCCACCTCCCTAAGTTTGACAAACAGCAGTATATTTGAAACACTGGAGAGCAGTGAAAACATGCAGAAGTCATGGAAAGTCATTGGGAAAGTTTAGTAGATTAACTTACACTATCTACTTCCATTACTTACCACTAGGAGGCACTGCTTCTCCACAAATACCTGTATCCTTCACTGTTGCATAACTGAGCCCTTGTTATGTCCTGCCATAACACTGTTTTTAGCAAACTCTTTCCATGTTAAATAAACACACATTTTTTTTTACAGTTTAACCAGCGATTAGTGGGCAGTTAAAACCCAATGATGTATGTCAGCCCCTGCCTTTTAAACCGTGAATAGACTCCTTTTTACGTAACGATGTCCTTAGAGTTTAAGCCTGCCAGGTAAGTCATAAAGGTCCTGTTTGTAGGAATAGGCCCCTGTACCCTGCACTTTGAGGGGAAAAAAAAAGCTGGTATTCCCGGTGCGTTTTACTGTTGTGGATGGAAAATTGCGGTGTGGAGATGGTATGTTAGCGCGTCATTTGGGCAGTATAAAAACACTTGGAGTCCTTATGTTATGTCTGCCTCGTGTGAATGTGTGTTGTATATAAACAGCCCTGCACTCTAATTTCTCCATATTACAGGATGAGACATGGAGAAAATGGCCTCTAATACTGGAGTAGCAGATGTTTACACAGCTCATTACGGACCACACAGGCTCTTCTATGCAAATACAGGGGGAATATAAAAGAAGCGGTGATGATTATGTGCATTACGCTTAAAAGAATGGACCCAATGAAAGCCTTTTAATAGAAATATATTACTGGTGATTGGAGTAATAAAGATGGGTTTTATGTCTGCACCTGTTTGACACATTTTTGGCATTGTAGTACTTTAAAGTGTCAGCCGAGACAACAGATTTGTTTTTCTATTAACACCAAAATTGTAACTGGATTAAAAGCCACCCAGGGGCTTCAATTCGCAGGCTGCAGTCTGTGCTCACCATGTTACTGTGGACTCTCTCCTCCTTCAGTTCAAAGACGTGTGTGTTAGGTGGATTGTAGGGCTGTGATGAGCAGAGGTGGACAAAGTGCTCACAAGTAAGCTGTACTCACGAAGAAGTAATAATTCTCCCCTGTAAAAAGTGCAAACTAGTGATTTGTGAGAGTGTTTTGTGTCTTTGTAGCAGGCTACAGCCACCCACGACTTCTAACAGGAATAAGTGGAGGAAGATTATTAAATTAATCATAGAAAGTTCTGTGCAAAAAAAGCTTTAAAATACTTTGAATTTTCTGGTGTGTACTTGATTGAATGTAGTTTCTTGAGTTGCAAAATGAATGGTTTTCTTTCTGTGTAGAGTTTGCATGTTAATCTGAATCCAAGAATATTTTTAAAGGTGCAGTATGTAGTTTTTTTGGCAGCCTCTGGTGGTGAAATTTCAGATTGCAGTTGCATACTCCACCCTTCTTATAATCGTTTATTAGCCACTACTGTAGGTGCTCAGAGGAAATAAATAATAAGTTCATTTAAAAAACTATGCTTCTAGAATAAATTATTCCTAAAAGCAGTTAAAAGTGTCAGGATATGCATCTATTTGGGACATACTTTTGACCTTTTCCTTTCTTCAAACAGATGAACATAAACTTGCCCATTAGCTTGTCATTGGTGTGAGACATAGCCTATACTTTTACTGATCTTTGCTCTGTTGCAGTTCCAAAAATGGCTTTTCTTCTCCATGGTCTCGCCTTGTTCCCAGCCAGTGTGGTCTTTTCCTACATTACAACATTGAAAAATCCTCTCCCAGCCCTTGGCTTCATACAGATTGTGTTTACCGTATTGTTGACATAATTGAGCCAGTCAGATGTGACCCTCAGAGCCGAAAACCAACTCCATCTGCTTCTGTGTACAGTAGAGCGGCCGCGCTGCACTTTGTCATTACGCTACCCACTGAACCAGCTAACCCTTTCACCTCTTCATTCTTCACTCTCCTATTCCTGCTCTGGGACTGATTAATGTTCACATGAGGAGGAGGAGACAGAGGTAACCCCAAATGTTTGTACTCCATCCTGTTAGAGCTGCGTGATATTACAAAATAAGTGATTATTGCATTTGATATTGCAATAACAATATGACTTATTTTGACAATTTGATTTGGGCATTTTTTAACATGGTAAATTTAGTTTTTTCCAGCTTTAAACCAGGATTAACAAAACAGGTGTACACCAGGACTAAACCAGGTCTAAAACCAGTATAAAGCAGGACTGGGACTGGGACTAAACCAGGGCACACACCAGCTCTAAACCAGGATAAAAAAACAGGTCTAAGCCAGGATTAAAACAGGATTAAACCAGGGCTAAACAAGGACCAAGCTGGGATTAAAAACAGATCTAAACCAGGATGAAAAAATAGGATTAAACCAGGACTAAAGCAGAGTAAAAACCAGGCCTAAGCCAGACCCAACCTGGCTTAGGCCTGGTTTGGTTTGATGAAAAAAACACGACAAAACCAGGTCTTCACCAGAACTAAACCAGGATAAAAACCAGGACTAAATTTCTGACTGAACAGATCTAAAATCAGGACTTTTTACACAGCTTCCAATTTGACAGTTTTTTTGAGAGGCACTGTGTGACTCTCTTATATATTGTGAGTTTTCTTGTGATATTGCTATTACCCTACCTCTAACCCACTAGGACTAAACCAGGGCTAAACCAGGACTAAGTCAGCATTAAACCAGGTCTAAACTAGGAGAAAAACAGACATAAGACAGCACATAATGTAATTTATTTAGTTTTCTTGTGACAAATTGACATTGCGATAATCATACATTTGTAATATATTGTACAGCCCTGCTCTGCGTTGCCAGTTCTGTGGAAGCATTCTCAGCCTGTGGACTCCAGCGGACTGGTAAAAAAAACAGTTCCAACCACAAAGTTAGTCACTCTGAGTTACAGCTTCAAGGAAACTTCCGGCCCTGTGTGTGTCTTTCTCCCTGTGTGTGTGTGTCTTTCTCCCTGTGTGTGTGTGTCTTTCTCTGTGTGTGTGTGTGTGTTGTTTATATGTGTGTGTGTGTGTGTGTGTGTTCTTCACCGTAGCGCACCTCCCATGCCCTCAGGTTGACTTCTCTGCACCTGGGCTGAAGTTATAGCCGTCGGCTGGGAACGCAGATCAAACACTGGAGCTTGTCTTCTCTGCCTCTCACATTTACAGCACAGCCAGGGGTGAGTCGCGGAGACACAATATAGACTTCAGTATTGTTTCTTCCAAAAGTGAGGCAGTCCACATTTTTTATTTATTTTTTTCCCAATAAATAAAACAACTCCTCTTCTGTGAGTTTCAGTTATGAAGAACCGGTCCGGCCGGTGCGAGGACCGGGCCCGGTTCTGCAACAAACGGACTAACAACACGTTTCCAGTAAACAATATGACGTCATACAATTTTTTTACCGCTTGAACTGAAATAGAAATCATATGGAGTGAAATTTTACATCTATTGCTACACAAAAGAAGCTTCTCATTGTAACATACTGTAGATTATCCTCTTCAGATGCTACTTCTATCCATTTGACTTTTCCTTCGTGCAGCTATTTGCGTATTCATTTGTAATGAAGCAACCCTCTCTATTTATATGGGCTTAGGACTGACACAAAGAGTCCGCTGGCTTGTGACTCCACTGTGGCTTGATCAGGATTTGCTACTTTAAGATGGATAAATATAATTCTTGTTGCTACAGGTGTTTGTCATGTCAAGAGGCCGCTTTAACCATTTTTGAATTTCGACCCTTATCTGTATTGGTTGTTGAATCCAGGCCACAAGGGGCCAGCGTACTCCTTGTACCAATCCTAAGCCTGGAATAAATAGGGAGGGTTGTGTCCAGAAGGGCAGCCGGCACAAAAATGTATGCCATATCAAAATGGGAATCACTCCACACTAGAAGGAAAATATTTTACAATGAAACTCCCACAGTAGAAAAGAACATTGTTAGCTCATTTAGCCCAATTATAAAAAGGTTATGTTGTTACTGTTCCTTGTCACAAAACAGCAGAAAAAATGCATACATTCATATTTTTTCTACTTTTTTTTGCATAAATCTTTTCATCAACATGTGCTCTGATTATAATTACCAAATATTTACCTATTTTCAGAGTTTTAACCCTTTTTATGCCAGCGTATGTAATAGCATCTATTTTTTTTTAGTAAAAAACACACAAAAAATTAAATATTTTTAATATTCTCAATGCAGAGTGGGTGGGGTTGTTACATCCTTGGGTTATGCCAAAGATTACCAACAACATTTATTTTTAGGGATAATTTTTTTCCCTTTGCTATGTAGAATCTAAAAATAATCTCCCTGGTTGTAACTTTTTATTGTAAAAATCCAAATCCATATAAATCAGTGTTTGAGTCTTTGAGATACCCAAGGCTGTAATAACCCCTCTAGAAAAATCCAATTTGCATTGAGAATATTGAAAATATTTTTGTAATATTTTGTGTGTGTTTTTTACTAAATAATTGAGATACTATTGCATACACTAGCATTAAAGATTTAAAATTCAGAAAATAAATAAATATTTGATATTTATGGTCAGGGCAGAAGCTGATTAAAAGATTTATGCAAAAAAAGTATACCATTTCTTTGGTGTTTTGTGACCGGGACGCCGTAACTTAACAGTAACAATGTAATAAATTTAGTTAGAAAGTGTAAAAATGAAATAATTGTGAAATGAAATGGTAAATGCATAATTACTGTTGAACTATAGGGACAGTCAAGTGGACCAATCTAAATGACCATTTGCTACATTTAGACGATTTTTGCAGGGACTTGGCTTTATATAATAAGTCATTCCTTTTTCTTTTGATTTTGCATGAGTTTTTCTCTGCACTTCTTGACACCCTCATCCATTTATCTGGGCTTGGGACTGACACAAAGAGTACCCTAGCTTGAGTAAATCCACATAGGCTCAGCTTAGTAGAAAAGACGTTGCAAAAGTTACTTGGGTAAACGTATCTTAGTCCCTCTCCGCCTCTGTCCAGACGCAAACCTCATCCCAAACTCTGCAAGCGTCCGGGACAAGCGCCTGTTAGTTCTCACGTGAAACCCGATCCTGGGGCCGAGGTGAGGACATGCAGGTTGGAGTGGAGCCTTAATCCCGCCCCTCCCCAGTAACAGCTAACCGTAAAGCATGGTGGGCCGATGATAGCTAGTGCCATACGACTATGAAGGTCAGCCCAGGAATGTACAGGCGGGAGGGACACGCATTATCCTCTATCATCTTCCCTTACTTCTCGCTGTGCTCCCATAACCTTCACCTCTTTTTTTTTTTTTTTTTTTTTTGCCCCCTCGCTCTCAGGGGCAGACAGAGAAGAGCAGAGTATTTTGAAGTGCAGCCAGGTTGATGGATGTTTTTAGGATGTGGCACAAGCTGTGCAACAACAGGTTCACATTATGGGTAATGCTTTCCTCTGGAGTTGTTGAAGCCCAGTTCGGACAAAATACATGCAAATAAAATGTAATGCAAATTTCATGACACCAGTTTTTATTTTTTGGTTATGTTTTCGCAAGCATTGGTTTGTTGGTTGGTGAGTATGTTAGTAAGTAATGGCCCAAAAATGTATTATTCTATTTTTGGTGCACTGTCTGAAATCTGGACATTTTTACTACTACTACTACTACTACTACTACTACTACTACTACTACTACTGATACTACTAATGATACAGCTGCTGTTGCTGTTACTACTGCTTCTAATACAGCCCCTGCTACTAGTACTACTACTATTACTCCTACTTCTACTGCTACAATCACTACAGCTACCACTATTACAACTGTTGATACGAGTACTAATGCTACTACTACTTCTACTGCTACTGCTACTATGGCTGCAAGGCATATTACTACTACTACTACTACTACTACTACTACTACTACTACTACTAATACTGCTACCTGTACTGGTTTCTACCCACTACTCCATCAAGTTTTCCATTCTGTACCATTGCAAGATAGGGCCAAGTCCAACCACAAGGTGTCAGTAAAGGAATCAATGATTAGTTGTACTGCTATATCCTTGTGAGGTATATGAGGGCTTAGTGGCTCAAAGAATAGAGCATTTACCCCTGAACTAGAAGATTCCTCATTTTAACTCCAGGTCTGGGCACATTTTTTGTACCATTGTAAGATAGGGCTAATGCCTTTGCTGGGGTCTTTGCTCTCTGACTACTTCTAGCTTTTCATGAAATGGTAATATGTTTCAACACCTGATATGTTGTTGACTAAAGCATTTACCCTTGAACTGGAACTTCTATGCTTCTAGTCCATGGTCTGGGCACCGTATCTTTCCTGTTGCGAGATAGGGCCAATGCCTTTGTGGACGTATAAACGCTCCATTTTTCATGAAATGGTAAATATATAGGTTTCAATACCTGGTATGATGTTGGATAAAGCATTTGCCCCTGAACTAAAACATCCCCGCTTTGAGTCCATGGTATGGGCACTTTATCTTTACAATTGTGAGATAGGGCCAATGCCTTTGCTGAGGTCTTTGCTCTCAGACTCCTTCTAGCTTTTCATAAAATGATAATATACTGTATTTCAAGTTCAGCACCTAATATGTTGTTGGATAAAGCATTTACCCCTGAACTAGAAGACCCCTGGTTTGACTCCAGGTCTGGGCACTATATTTTTACCATTGCGAGATGGGGCAAAAGTCTTTGCTGAGGCCTACACACTCCATTTTTCCTGAAATGGTAAATATCTCAGTTCCAACACCTGATAAATACTGTCGAAGATTTGCGAACCATAGTGTATTGGCACTATTTGTGCCACTCCCAAGCCTGAATAAATGGAGAGGGTTGCCTCAGGAAGGGCATCAGGTGTAAAAAAAATGATGTCAAAACTAGGCAGCAGATGATTTCCTGCCACGACTCCAGAGGTGAGATGTTCATTTACATTTTTAGAGTGTCCCACCTTTGTAAATCCAGTCCTAACAAATTCGTCAGGGCGTGATTTTTTTGCTCTGCCGTCCAGAGAGGGGCCGAGGGGGAATTAGCGTCACTGTCTTTGTTTTCGTCTCCGTCTCTGTCCCGGGCCGGTATGAGCTGTCTGTGTGTGTGTGCGACAGGAGCAACGGGATCCCAGGCCACCCATCGGCCCAGGTAAATTACAGCCTGTCCCGGTGACTGTGTGTGTGTGTGCGTGTGTGTGTGCGTGTGTGTGTGCGTGTGTGTGTGTGTGTGTGTGTGTGCGTGTGTGTGTGCGTGTGCGTGTGTGTGTGTGTGTGTGCGCTGCAGGGGCCACCCGGAGTTCTCGGCAAATTACACACTCCAGTCTCACCATATGTTCACAGTGAAACCCAAGAGGTGGAAGAAGTACCTCGAAAAGTACTAAAGTAAAAGTACTGTTACTGCGAAGTAGTATCACTGAAGTAGGACAACAATTATTAATGATGTGTTTTATATTATTAAAGTTATATTATCTATCACTGCTATTATTAATACTACTGCTACTACCGCTACTACCAAGCTAGTATTGTTACTGCTGCTGCTACTACTACTACTACTGCTACGAATTACTACAGCTATCACATTGACTACTAAACTCTACTACTACTGCAACTACTAAACCACTATTATTGTTAGTACTGCTACAGCTACGACTATTGCCACCACTACTACTATTACTCCAGCTACTATCAAAATAGTACTGTTACTACTACTGCTGTTGCTACTATTACTACTGTGTACTACTGCTACAAATTACTACGGCTATCGCAGTGACTACTAAACTACTAGTACTGTTATTACTGCTACCACTATTTATATGACTACTGCTGCTACTACTACTACAGTTACTACTGGTACTGTTTTTACTACCACCACTACTACGAATGCTGTTCCTACTATTACTACTACAGCTACGACTACTACCACTGCTACTACTGCTGCTACTATTACTACTGAGATTACTACTACCACCGCTACTACTAGACTACTACGGCTGCTACTACAACTGCTGCAATGTACTACTATGTATCACTACAGCTATGACAGTGACTACTACTGCTACTACCATGACTGTGATTACTAAACTACTAGTACTATTACTACTGCTGCCACTACTATCGCTATTTATACAACCACCATCACTACTACTACTACTATTACTACTGCTACTACTGCTACTACTACTGGTACTGTTTGGTACTATTACTACGACTGCTGTTGCTTCTGCTACTATTACTACTACTACTACTGCTGCTACTACTGCTCCTACTGCGATTACTACTACTACTAATACTGCTACTACTACTACTACTATGGTTACTACTGGTACTGTTTTTAGAACTACTACTACTTCTGCTGCTGCTACTGCTGATAGTGTGATTACTACTTCTACTAATACTGCAGCTACTACTACTACTTGTTGGATACACTTTTAATCAAGTTTTACTTCTATACGACTACTGCTGCTGCTATTACTACTACTAGGGTTACTGGTACTGTTTTTAGTACTACTACTACGACTGCTGTGCCTTCTGCTACTATTACTACTACTACTAATACTGCAGCTACTACTACTACTTGTTGGTACACACTTTTTAATCAAGTTTAAAGAGTAATTTTACTTTTTAATCATGCAAATGTAGCTACTAAATGTAAATGTCCTCAGAAAATACATTTACCTCCAAAAATAAACTTACTAAAATGACCTTGTACTTACCCTGCCCCCCTCTGACCGTCCCATGGGTTGACCAGGGGCTGCTGCTGCCATCACTCCGCAGTGGGACAGCTGTGAGGAAGTGTTACATGTCCAGCAGCTGATGGGTGAGTTCTAACAGGCTTCAGTGTCCCAGTCATTTAAATAATGTGATCCATCCAGCGCTGAGTGGCTCTGGCTGGCAGCGCGGCCCGGGGTCCAAGGATCACTTCCCCCTCGTCCACTCTGTAGTATCCCAAACACGTGTGAGTCAAAGCGTCTGTCAAAATGTATACGTGCTGAACATGGAGCGCGGGGCAACTCAGGTGATGCAGCGACATATGTTCCATAGAGAGCTTCTATTATTAACGCAGTGGGAACATGGACACTGACTGGAATAAAAGTGTAATCATGAATGGGATCTATTACTATTCATTATATCAAAACAATACTATAATACTATCATCATTTGAATGTTTAGGTGTAGTAGTTTTGTGTATATTTTGGTGTGTTTTGTGGTATGATTGATTACTGATGGTGCAGGCAGCAAAAAGGTAATGGGTAAAGCCATCTAAGATTTTCTTTTTGAGATTAAGTAAAGGGGCAAAAAAAAAAAAAAAAAAAAAAATTATATTCTTCCCACTGCTCCTTTCCATTCAAATAATAATTTATCACTTATGAAATATGTCAAATATACATTGTATTATGGTGCATTTCATGAAAGGAACAAATAAAAATGAATGAATGAATGAATCAGTAATGGGACAACATTCATTTAGTAGATGAATTTAGCATGAACTTGAGAAACAATGAGAACTACGGCTGAATGATTTTGAAAAAAACATCCAATTGAGATTTTTCTGACAGATATTGCAGTTGCAGTGAGATTGGCAATATAGTTAAATGTCAATGTTCAGTTCACAGTTTACATTTAAAGCATGTGATGGAGCATTGACACTAGAGAGAACACTGAAATACACTATATTTCCAAAAGTATTTGCTCACCCACCCAAATAACTGAATTGGGATTATGGTGCGGGGTTGTTTTCAGGAGCTGGCCTTGGCTGTTTAGTTGCAGTGAAAGGAACTTTTGGACAATTCCGTGCTCCCAAATTTGTGGGATGGCCACTTCCTGTTCCAACATGACAAGCACGGTCCATAAAGACATGGATGAGTGAGTTTGGTGAGGAAGAACTTGACCTGAACCTGCACAGAGTCCTGACCTCAACCTGACAGAACACCTCTGGGAGGAATTAGAGCGAAGACTGCGAGCCAGGACTTCTCTACAACATCAGTGCCTGACGTTGGATGAGAATGTCAGACACTGTAGATGTCTGACGTCATATTAAACCCTATGGATTAAGAATGAGATTTCACTTAAGTTCATATGTGTGTAAATGCAGATGAGCTAATACTGGAAATATAGTGTATTTACTGCTGAACTAATATTTAGAATCACACGCCTTTCAGATCATGTGAGGTCTAAACATCACCTATAGCACAATTTATACACATTAAACCTCTGTGGAGACCCTGCAGAGACATTATATTACCTAAATACTTGTAGCCTTTGCAATTTGTGACAATACAAATTACAATTTTGATTAAATTTTGATTAATTGTGCAGCCCTAATGGAAACACAGCTATATGCGGTTCAGTGTGTAGGTTTTGCAGGATATGGGCAACAATTGCAGTCCTACACAGCTTCTTTCTACAGCCAGTGGGCGTCTACAGAAGCCCTGCAGGGACATGCTGAATAAACCCAGGAAAAGGTCAGGTGATAAAATAAATAAACTGAAAAACTGAACTTTATTTTACATGTATCTCGTACCTGTTATGAGATACTCTGCTATAAGTCAATGTTTCCCAACCAGGGGTACTTAATTCATAATTCTTTTCCAACATGAGAAAATATTTATAACCGTTTCATACTGAACTACTGAAACATGTAAAAGAAAGCTCAAGTGTCTCACTGACTGATGAAACAGAGGTGAAACTGCTAAAGAATACCCCTTGAATATTATATTTTGTTACATATTTTGTAGGTTTATATATCATTTTAGGTAATGGCTTGTTTCATAGAGGAGTTATTAAAATGATTTTATTATTTTTTCTTTGTACTTTCAAGTTTAAGATAATTATTTATTTTGAACATAAATAGACATTAAAATAAGTCAAAGCAATAGGGGGTTTATTGTAAATTTTGTATTTTATTTTTAATTTAAAGGCACTGTAAACAACATGTGCTCGTACTGGTTTGAAAACAGTACTGCAGTCTAAAATAAAACAGTGGTCTGTGGGTTGCCAGTCTTTCCTCTTCTCTGATTGGACGATCGTCAATGCAGGGTTTTAGAACCAAATCAAAAGATGTAAACAAAAACAACTCGGCCATTATGTTTATTTATTTATTTATTTTTATTGTGAATAAATCAGCTTTACCATGTGTCCCACGATATATTTACCTCATATCTTCGGACACATGTAGGTAATTATTATAAAATATAAAAATCAAAAAAGTATAAAATGCCACAGATGTTTTATATGACCACTGCTCTGACAGAATAAGTCATGTTGAAATGTAACGAGAACACATCACATCTCATCAGAAAACAACTTTCTGCAAATGCTGTGCAATATATGATATATGGCACATTGCAGACATAATGTTGCTTTAAAAAAGAAGTACAATTTTCATTTAGAACTCATTAAAGTAACATAATCATAGGATAAGGTCAGGTTGATGAAAAACTGCCTACTGGGAAAAGCACCAGCACAAACCTTTTATTGTTTGAGTGTATCATTATCGATTATCACTCTGAAAGAAGCATAATCACAGTTTTTTTTACCTCCACCTTAGCTCCTTGGGAATATCACCTCATTTCCTAAAGTAATGTTGCTGTATTGTTTAACCCAGGATCTCCAGATTTAGCTTTTTTTGATTTTGCCTTTTTATTGTGTGCCAAACTGAGCCAAAAAGCTTGAGAGTAAAAAAAAAAAAGTATATCCAGAGTGTATTCTTGGACTCCACTTTGCAAATCTGCTCCGAAAAAGTATTCAAAGAAGACGAGTAGTACAAGAGAACATAAAACCCAATCATCGAAATTTTGACTTTGTATGCACATTACTGAGTGGGATTGTGTCGCAGGCACTGTGACCATAAATGAGGTGAAAAGTATCACTAAACCCTTTGTGTGACCGTAATCCAGCGAGATAATCAGCTGCTTAAAATTTAAACAGCCTCGCATTCAAACCCAACTGCGAGATACGGCCGAGTTAAACACAAGACGTGATAAGTCTGTTTAGTCACTCTATATGCACAGAGGTTAGAGGCATTAAGATGAAAGGGCCCAGTCCAAACACCTACATCAGCAATTTCCGGCCAAACTTTGACACTGCCCTATACGCAGAGGTGCACGCCGAAAAATATAACTCAAGTAGAATTAAAAAAGCAGGTTAAAACTACTCTTAGAAGTTATGAGCAGCATGAGCTAATGTTTACGTATGACTTTTTTAATCATATTTCATATTTTCTACTCTGAGGATGTCCCTGGCCCGAGTGCTTTTCAAGATAAGCGCGCACCCAAGGACTTTGGAAAGCATTCTTCACATTTCCTTGGTATCGCTTGTTCCTGTCATAGCTGCGTTTAGTACAAGAATTGGACTGAGGTCAGGCTGCAGTACTTTATCCTCAGTGACGGTTTGTGGTTCCTGTTATGTCACGATGACCCTGGTGCATGACAGAGGACCGTCGTGAGGTGGGATAGCTCGCTCCAGATTTTTTCCAAGTATAGAAATTGGTTGCATTT
This sequence comes from Bostrychus sinensis, assembly GCA_020698575.1. Classification (NCBI taxonomy): domain Eukaryota; kingdom Metazoa; phylum Chordata; class Actinopteri; order Gobiiformes; family Eleotridae; genus Bostrychus; species Bostrychus sinensis. The sequence continues at coordinate 25,150,649 of CM036257.1, read as the reverse complement.
ATAGGAAGTTAACACACAGGGAGATTTTATTTTTTTTTGCCTTTCCCATAAGTGCCACTGAGCTATTGTAACCTGTCAAAGGCTGTGGGTCAATGGAAAAACTCTCTTTATCTTCCAAATGTCTGACTTAACTTAAACTTCTGATTAGGAAACGCTCTTTGTGTGTGCCCAAATCAATCTACATCAGATAAAATTACTTGAATTCAGATAATTAATCTTGATTTGAGCAATATTTCAGATGATCAATCTTGATTTAAGCAAAAAAATAACTAAGTTAGATTTATTTATTTATTAGGTAATTTATTACTAGATTAATTGCCTTGTTTCAAAGTATCTTTTCCCTGTTTCAAGCTATTTTTAATTATTTCAAGCAAAATCTGTCCATGGGGTAAGATTGTTTTTACATATTTCAAGAAAAATTATAAAAATACCTTAAAACAGGGAAAACATACTTTGAAACAATGCAAATAATCTAGTAATAAGTTACCTAATAAATAAATAAATCTAATCTTGTGAAAATTGCTCAAATCAAGATTAATAATCTGAATTCAAGTAATTTTATCTAACGTAGATATTGAAAATTTGCAGTGTAGTTACAATATAGGAGCAGCATCTAAACATTCTGAGAATGAATGTGCTTCATCTCCAACAGTGCTCAGTTTGTACGCTCTAGGCATCTGTAGGAAATGAACAGGTAATATAAGTAATGGAATGGTTTTAATGTCTTTTACAACACGGACAAATGTGAAGAGAAGGTACTTTTACATTCATCATTCATTCATCTTCTGCTTATTCCTGTTAGGGGTCGCAGGTTTTTGAGCCTATCCCAGTAACTTTGGGCCTTAGGCAGGACACAGAGACACACCACTCACCAATTCTCCCAACACATGCATGTCTTTGGGCAGTGGCAGTAAACTGAAGGACCTGAAGAGAACTCACAGTAACACAGGGAGGAAATGTAGACTCCACCCACAGAGTTCATGAGTTGGCCAGCCCAAGGATCGAACCCACAACCTCCTTGCTGTGAGGCGAGAGCACCTCACCACACTCTGCCTCCGTAGTTTTACATCACTGGAATATTTGTTTTAAACTGTGTATAATTTTCTTCACCTGTAATTAACCAATACTAGTTTACACAGCGTCCTATGGCAGTGATTCTTAAACTTTTAACACCAACCTCTAAAAAAAAACCATTTGGCTTTTAAAGTACCATCTTTAATGGGCTAAAATGAGCATTATTAAAAAGGGAATAAACCTGGACTAAAGCAGGACTAATCTACAACTAAATAAGGTCTAACCCATAGAATTAGATATACAAAACACACAATATCTATCCATCTATCTATCTATCTATCTATCTATCTATCTATCTATCTATCTATCTATCTATCTATCTATCTATCTATCTATCTATCTGACCTTGTTGATCTACTACAAGTAAGTATCCACATGCCATGTTATTTATTTATTTGACTTTTGAATTTGATTTTGTAAACAGTTTATGGTCTAATACAGCTTGAATATGTAACATTTAAAAATCATTTGAGTGCATATGTTTTGACATGCATGCACAAATACACTCCACTGTGCATTGTACTGTTTATATCTGTGCTTGTGACAGGAAAAAAGCCTTTCCTTATCCATTTTAGCTGACTTTTGCAAACACTTAGTTGATTAAATCAATGCAGTTCCCATATCTTTCCTCTAGGGGGCGCCCTCACCTTTGTCTTCCCTCCTGCCCTGTCTCCAGATTCCCCCCTGCACAGCTGGTCCTCCTCTCTCTCCGGAGCAGTAATTGCAGCCCTGTCCTGGGAAATCGAGGGAGGAAATCCCAGAGCTTTTGCCCCGCAACAATGACAATAAAAAAAAGAGGTGAGGAAAAGAGGAAGAAAGCATTTCAGCTCAGATGAAAGCAACAAGGAGGACTTGGGAGAAGATGGAGAGGAGAGAGAGAGAGAGAGGTGGTGTGGCAGTAAACGCTTGAGTTTATTAACCTCATTTAAGAGAAAGGCAGAGAGGTAAGAGTCTGGGAGGAGTGCTGTGAACGCAAGGCTGGAGTATAGTAATGAGGGCTGCTAATAACACACACACACACATATACTGCATAGGATCACACGTTTCTTCCCATGCGCAAACCAGATTCACCTTGATCCAGTGCCAAGTATGCAGCAGCACTCACAACACAAGGAAACTGCCGGCCTCGTCTTACAGCCCGCCTGACTTTAATTCCTTTAACAAATCAAACAGCAGCTGAGGGGCCTCTCTAAACCAAATGGGCTATTGATATGTGCAAGAGCAAGTGGGTGAGACAAAAGCAAGGCACGCATTTTGGTTCGGGGCCAAAACACGTAGCCCCTTAATATTGTTTGATAATCTGGAGCTTTTTTTATTTTGTCATGTGTAATGGCTTGGCTTTGGCACATATTGGGAATACATGAATAATGGCTGTGGATGGCAAACAGAGCAGAACTGTGCAGGACCCCATAGGGCAAAGGTGACAGGATCATAGGAACATACCAAAAGTGTCCACATACATTGACTGTTGGTCGTTCCATCATTTTTATAGGCTACAGCATTTACAAATGTGTTAAAAGTGCTGACTGGACAAGTTGCGTTTACTGTCTAGGCACAACAGTGTTTCTCAGCTGGTGGTACAAGTATTTCTGGTGGAACCCAGAAGTTACTGGAAGGAAATTACAGGCTGATTTTATTTCTGTTGTGCTCTTGCTTGAACTCATAAATTTGTTGTGAGGACCACTACTTAGTCCTGGTTTAGGCCCAGTTTAGTCCTGGCCTAAGTTCTGGTTTAATCAAGCTTTTGTTCTGTGCAGTGGCTAATGTTTAGCACTCTTGCCTTACAGCAAGAAGGTTTGAGTACCAGACTGTGTGGGGCCTTTCTGTGTGGAGTTTGCATGTTCCCCACGGGCCTGGATGGGTTTCCTCTGGGTGCTCCGGTTTGTCCCATCAACCCTAAACATGCACAGTAGGCTAAATCCTCCAGCTAGGTACTCCTGACCAGGATCCTGGCTCATGACCTGGAGAAAGAGTTTATCAGCTCTGCCCAAGAGGACCACACAATGTAAAAGTTAAAGTGAAAGTATCAAAGTTGGCTGTTTGTGAAGTGGTGACTTTGTCAGCAGGGTGAACAGCGCTGTCTGCTGGCCTCAAGGACTTACTACAGATGTTCACACCTACTGTTTTTTCACACCTTGATTCGCACCATCATGTGGAAGCAAATCAAAACAGGCATGCGTTTTCCTGGCCAGCATTGTCGTGTTGGCCATGTTTATTGTTTTAATCTGACTATATTTAAAACCGCTAACTTTGTCTGGCTTCTATTTGGAATCGGTATTGTCCAGTCAACAATACACAGCTCTAAGCTCTAAGTGGACATTCCTGAGCTGCTGGAACCATGTTATAGCATTTGGTTGTAGTCAAAAGCAGCCAAGCAGTTGACATTAACATCTGAAGCTGGCCTATAGGAGATAGACTCTTAGACTTTGAAATGGTGATGACAGCTCTGTTTTGGCACATTTGCGTTCACTTGTCCAATCAGTAACAAACAATAAGAAAAGAACCCTTCAGGTTTTCCTGATAGCCACCCATGCCATCCATCCATTACACGCTGACCGACCACTAATGACCTCCGATGGACACAAAGAATGCGCACTCGAAGACGAATGGGCAAAGATGCACTCTGAACTATTGACAAATGGCGTCAGGCTCACACACACACGCAGCGCGGACCCACACACTCTGAATGCGTGGTGAAGACGGATGGAGCAGTGGATTCACAGTACAGAGGCCCGAACTGTAGGTGACAAATGAAGTGGCTTCACCGTGGGTGTACTGACCCCCCGCCGTGGCTCACCAAGGCTGGGTTATTCTGTAATTTGACAAGGGTTAAGTGATCATCCCTTCATCCCCTTTTCATGTGCTGACTGGTAGACCTGCAGATAAACTCTTTATCTAGTTGCTAGTACATCAAGAGCGCATACAGTGAAATACCACAGACTTTGAAGAACAACATCAAAGTGATCTATGTGGAAGAATTTGTAAAGTAGTAAACTTTAGCAGTCATTTCCAAGTATTTGCACTTCCAGTATTTCCAGACAATGATGACGGCATTACCTTGAATTAAGTCCAAAAAGTGAATAACTCAGGGAATATCCAACCTTAGTAGTAAGTTTATCTTGAAATGTATTTAACAACATGAATGCTTCAGCCCACAGGTCCAGTAATAATTGCAACATCAGTTGCAAGTAATGGCTATTCCATTTTCCTGTCCAAAAAACCTATTTTGCGTAAGGCATGATTTCAGTTGCCTGTAAACCAGTGATTCTCAACTCGTGTCATCCTGGGACCCGAAACGTTCAATCATTAATCATTTTATTGACCCACTTATTTAAAGATCACCCACTGAGCTAAATCAACTTTTCTAAACTTTTAATCATGTTGTTTCCACCTCAAAAACATGCGATTCTAAAACATTATCACCGGACTTGTTTGGTTATTTCAGCGCTCAAACCTCTGCCAGTACGAGGCAGGCAGCTCTTTTACCTAGCTTCATGTTGCTAATGGCCGTGATAATTTGCCTTTTTGTCCCGCTGTGTCTATCCCACACCGTTCAGGACAAGCACGCCGAGATTCTCCTCTCTGAAACTGAATTGTCTGAAACTAACTTTATTCACATGTGAACTGAAAAGGAGAGGGTCAAGAGTCAGTAGAGGGCTTTTGTAAGTGAAAGGCCTTCATTGCTGTCTGCTGCTATAAACTATTGTGTTTGCAATGCTGCAGGAGCTGACGGACTGAGCGGGGTGGGGAGAATGAAAGTAAAAGATTTTCAATACAAATACCTTATTTTAAGTTATAACACATAAAATATTGATGCATATATGTCCAAATTTATTTCAAAAAGCTTTAAAATAGAATAATATGGGTCCTTTTTTGCAATCTTGTCTACTACTTTTAACCTTATCCAAGTTAAAACTAAACTTTTACACTCCAGAATCTGCTTAGGAACATAACCATGGAACAGTTATGGGCCCTGTCCCACCAGTTGAAAACTCTAAATGGCGCTTTGTTGGAGGATGCTTGGTGGCAACAGAACAATGGCCTTTTCAAGTTTGCTCGCTACTGTACGTTGTCTCTGGGTCACAGGGAGGTTGAATATACCTGTACTTTTCCTTTTAATTTTTTACTTTTCTGGTTTGAAGTCTACATTTTTATTTTTATTACCTTTGTGCAATAGTCACATTTAAGTAAATGCCCAATAAAGGTCATAGTTGCAAAATATAGAAAAATACTCGCAATCAGACCAGTGACATATAGGACAGTCCCTCACAATTTATAAAAACACACACAAGACTATGAAGAAATTATTGAATCTCAAGAGTTTCAGTGGAAAACCAAAGTAAGACTCTTCAGGGCCCCTTGTGTAATTTCTAAGTTTGGTAGAACTTCGGTGCTGGAGGGGTCTTGGACTTGTAGGGGACCATATTTGGAGAAAATACTAAACTATTAAAGGGACGTACACAAAATTAACAAATGCTAAAGTGTCAAATTTCCTTTAGATCTGTCTTTTGTTATATTAGAAATTTCCTTCAGAACTAATTACCACTTTCATTTACAGAAAATTTTACACTTAATTCCTAAGAAAACGATGAATGTTTCCTAAAACCACAGGCTCCACAATTGCTCAGTGGAATAAAAAGGTGAAGGAAGTGTATCATAACATGGACAAACGAAGACAGATTTATGAGGATTCACGAGACCAAACTAAATTGTGCCTCTATAAATCTAAACGCCTTTGAGCCACTTGTTACTTACTGCACCTCCTTTTTATTGAATTATTTGAAGAAACACATGCACGCAGGCAGTCCTAATGCATACAGTTTAATGTAATGTTAAACTGACTAGACTGGGACTGACAGCTCGCTAAACATTCTTTGAACCGCTCTGCTCCAGTAAAACCCGTCCCATCTGGAAAAAACAAACCTAAAGTAAAACTAATTTGCAAATATTTAACCCAGTCCTGGTGTAACAACAAATCATTTAGCAGCCACTTCAGTCCATCTTAAACTCCACTCGACACCCTTTGAATGCGGGCCGATGGATGATTAGGGGATTTTTTTTTTGTGTGAATTGGTAGCTCAGCTCTCCCTCGGTCTGGGTCTAAGAGCTGTGACCGGCCATGCGAGGCTGCCCCGGACCGTTTGTCTACATGTCACTGCGCTGGTCATCTGTCGTCTTTCACACGCTGTCGTTAAACTTTTGACCTGGAGTCTGTCACTGTTTGACAAAACTCTGGATGACTACTGTCAATGAGGTGCAGCCCTCCTGTCCAGGACAACAGCAGGATAAACCTTAGCTTGTGCTTTACAATATATCAGCCTATACAGTAGCTTAGCACAGTTTTTTTTTTATTTATTTAACCTTTATTTAACCAGAGAGGTCCCATTGAGAGGCAAAATCTCTTGTAGGAGTCCTGGTCAAGATGGGCAGCGGATAAAAACCTAAAGCTACCTACATAAAACAACAAGTTTAGATACAGACAAACAAAAGAGAGGTTTTGAACTCGCCAGTGGTAGGATACGAAACAAAATTTACAGAATCCTGCAGCTGATTCCATGCACAAAAGCAGTTTTTCCGAGTTCAGATCAAACACTTGGAACCATCAAAAGCATTCATGTTGTATATGTGTAAGACGGATATGTGCTGTCCTCAGAGTTGGATATTAATCTGCACATTTTCCATGTAGCGTCCAGTGCTTTTGTTTTCACATCAGTTTGTTAATCTAATGCATGCAGGACTGTTTTACTGCAGTATATGGCTCTGTCAGACATTATTTAACCTGTCAGTGTCAGTGGGATTAAAGTTACATTACATACTTGTGGACTGAATCTAATGCAGAAGTGAAGCAAGGGTGTTTAAGTGTCTAAATAGTTTATATTTCTTCCTAAAGTGGCATTTTAATGTTTGACAACAGCATTACAGAATTCAAGTCTTTCTGTGATTCCAAGTCAGTAACATGTGAATGTGCATTATACACTTATTAATCACATTGTCCATAAACCAGGCCCGGACTTTATAGCTGTTTCAAAGTGAATACTATTCTCACTGTGCAATCCTGACACATTTGTTTCAGATTTATAAGCTTTACTAAAACAAATATTAAATGTATTTCCTTTTTAAAAATAAGAAAATCTACCCTGCATATTGATCCCAAAAATTGGCAGTACTTATCAGCCATCAGCTAATCTAGATTTTAAAATCATCAGCCGCAGAAAAGCCCATATCGGTTAATATTTTAGTCAGCTCCTATCAAGTAAGAACATAGTTGTTAGAGTTAAATATTTAAAATGCATTTAGAATATGTATGCACCCAACCTAATTTTGTTATGCATTTGCAGTGAAGGCTTGGATTAGGTATCTGTTGCCCTCTACTGGCAACAGTGAGGAATGGACAGAGGATAAAATGACTATTTAGCACGGCTATTAGCAGCATGACCCTAACAGATAGATAAATGAGCTGATTGCTTTGTAGTGACGGCATTTTAGGCGCTGAAACTGAGCTCTTGCAAGAGACGGCATAAGCATAGAGGATTACTTAAACATGCATGAATGAAACGAAATACTACTCCAAGTTTGTTTGCGAGGTGGAAGCATTATAACACGGTTAGAAGCTCAAAAAAGTAGATTTTATTTGATCCAGATATGATTTTTATTATATCATAGGGTATTTATTACATGCATTAGTAGAAAAAAAAGATTTGTAGTCAGACTCAGCAGTAACATTGTGTACACTGAGGCAAGTAAGTGCAACTATAACAGGTTTTGCAGGTCATGAAGATACAAAGTGTTCCCAGACATGTTAACAGATTAATGTTTGGTCATACAGATGTTCCTCTAGTAATAAAACAGCAAAAATCTATACTTTTTTAATCTAACCTCACTTTCTACACAACATATAGTGCTTGACCTCAATATAAAGCCCTGTTGTTCTTTTACCATCCACAGTTAGTCATCAGCGCCAGTCACATGACCTCCTCCATGTCCTCCCTGGCAGCATGCATATACAGTATGTACATTTGTATTCAGTACATTTCGTTCTGTCTGCTCCTATATGTCCCCATCTGGCCCCGCTCACTCCCCGATGAGGATATGAGACAGAGATAGTGGCTGACTCTGCAGGTCCCTCAGAGCGTCCCATAGCCTCACATTGCCCCTCCTTTGTTCTATCGGAGCACCCATCACACAAATTGCACACCATTAGCCCGCAATAGGAAGTAAGTGACTGAGAGTGGCTGCACACTTCATTAGCAGCCGATACGAGGCGGCGCTTTAATTGTTTTATTGGCCGACATTGCTTGACCTCTGAGGAAAGCCAGCAAGATTTAGAAGGTAATGTCCTGGAAGCAATATCTGGCGGGTCGATGGCGTATGTGTTGACGCTGGTAGGGCATCTGGTGTAAACGCAAAAAGAAAGTTGGTTTGAAAGATTCCAAAAATTTGCTATTATTACTACTACTACTACTACTACTACTCCTTACTGTTAATAGGCACAATATACTCTAGTCCCAAGCCCGGATGAATAGAAAGGGTTCTATCAGAAAGGGCATCTGGTATAAAAAAAAAGTTTACTTACATAGAACATTCCCAAAGTCCACTACTACTACTACTACTACTACTACTATTACTACTACTACTACTACTACTACTACTACAGCTTACTACTATTATGCACAATACTCTAGTCCCAAGCCTGGATAAATAGAGATGGTTGTGTCAGAAAGAGCATCTGGTGTAAAAAAAAAAAAAAAAAGTTTACCTACATAGAACATAAAAAATTCCCAAAGTCCACTACTACTACTACTACTACTACTACTACTACTACTACTAGTACTACTACTAATACAACTTACTACTATTATGCACAATGCTCCCAAGTCCCAGTCCCAAGCCTGGATAAATAGAAATGGTTGTGTCAGAAAGGACATCTGGTTTAAAAAAGATCTGGTGTAAAAAAGTTTACTTCAATAGAACATTGTTTTGAAAAATCCCCAAAAACCCACTACTACTACTACTACAACTTACTACTATTAGGCACAGTATACTCTGGTCCCAAGCCTGGATAAATAGAGAGGGCTCTGTCAAAAACAGCATCTGGTATAAAAAAAAAAATTAAAAAATTAACATTGTTTTGAAAAGCCCACTACTGCTACTACTTCTACTGTTACTACAACAATTACGGCTGCTAATACTACTACTACACTGAACTACAACAACTACTTTGTTACTACTATGTTACAAGGATGGTTAAAATGTTTTATTGGCGACGTTGCTTGTCATATAAAGCAACGAGGATCCAAATGTTGTTAAAGTTTTTTTGAAAGAGCCCCAAAATCCATTACTTATACTACAACTATTACTCCTAGTACTACTACTGATAATAATGCAATTGTCTTATATTGTTTCTGGACCGCCCGACCACTACACAATCACACACATTTATGCAGGAAAGGCTAAGTGAGCTACTACTATTACAACTGCTACTATGACAACTATTACTACTACTACTGTGACTATTAATGTTGCAGCTGCTACTTATTCATACAAGGTGGGTACAAAGTGTCTTGCCCAAGAACACAACGGTATGCAGTCCTGGAAGCAGGGATCAATCTGCCAATCTTCTGGTGATGAGCAAACAGCTCTACTTACCGAGCTACTATTAAAAAAATACTACTACTATTACTACTTCCTTGTTACTACTACTACTAGGATGCAGAATATTGGAGCAAACATGATTCTGATACTAAAATAACATTTCCTGAAAGCAATATCTGACAGATCGATAGCATTTGTTGTCTTTTGTGTGTAGTCGCTGCAGTTTCCACTTATTTTACTACAGCTTATCCAGAAAGATGACCAGATAAAAAAATAAAAAAAAATCAATATCATACCAATATCGTATCAATTACATGATTCTCCGTCCTGCCGCCATTACGAATCATCCAAAGGTCACAACCTCTAAGCCAGTTTTAGCCAACCGCCTGTCCAGTACCACTCAATACCCCAGGTCCAGTTTCGGTAACTTGCCCCCACACACCATTATCGGTACGGGAGGGAGGGGGTGTGTAGTGGTGTCTGGATATTGGGAGGAGAGCGGCAGGGAGGGGGGCGGAGAGTGTTGGCGCCTAACCAGCAGCAGATGTGTCTCCACGGAGAGCATCGGCCCTCATTAACTTCAATGGATTTCCTAATGCGACAGCTACCATATTTCATTTACCGTGCACCCAGACCCCAGCGGACCTTAGGGGCAAATGATACTTCCAGTCTATGTCTTTGCATAAGAGAAAGAGAGACGGGTTTTAGAAGAAGGGGTGCAGTGATGGGTTTGGAGGACTTGGGGAAAGGGGAGAGAGGTTGTTGTAGAGAGATGTCAGAAACCAGAGCGGTACACATGACCCCTCTTAGGAAGGAAATCAATTCATTCGAGGTTTTTATGGGCGCTATATCCGCGACGCTTGTGTCAGCAGATTGAGAAAGACATCAGCGGCGATAGCAAGCGGCTCATTATATTATTTTATACGAGGCGTTGCAAACCTGTCTTCCAAGTGGAATGCATCATCTTCATCATCTTCCTTTCCTGTCAGATTTTCCCGTCTGGGGCTCGCCAAAGCAACGCATCTGCCTCCTAACGTGCAGGAAATTCTCACATTCATTTGGTACATGTGTTCATACCAGATGCCCTTTCTGATGCAACCCTCTTCATTTATACAGGCTTGGGATTGGCACAAACATACATTGGCTGTGGCTGGATTGAAAATTGAATGCAACAATTTTAAGAAAAATAGATTTGTCAAAGATGCACGTAATAAAAGACACACAAACCTAATTATGTTGTACAATTTACAAGTAAAAAGTAACTTCATCTAGGTTTTATTATTAAGGATATTAATATGAGAAAGTATGGCCTGTAACAACAAGATTTGACCAAGAACATGCTGGGAATTCATAGATCTGACACTACTTTTAGGGTTAGACGTTTAACTTTTACAGTAGGGGCAGCAGTAAAGTCAATAAAGACGTTCGCCCACAATCCCAAAGTTTGGCGGTTCAATCCCCGCTACCACCTGTCTCACTTTTGGTTGTGCTGCACAGCCATTTAGGCATTTGTCCCTCTGTCCCACTTACTAAGATAATGTCCCTCTTTTTCTCTTCCCATCTTGAATATTTGAATATCAATAATAGGTTGAATATCTGGTTGGTGTTGGTGCTGCATTGTTTAAAGAAAATGCAGACTGAGAGCTTTGATTTCTTTCTGTTCCATCTTTTTTAAGTCCCAGTAATGATATTAATTTGCAAAATGTGTGGTAAGTTAGATGTGTATATCAAAACATTTAGTTCTTGAGTCCATTCCACCTTGTCCCACTTTTTGTACGTTTTGTGGTGGTCACCCTACCAGCATTGCATACTGCTGTTGCGTCCTTGGGTAAAACACTTCACCCACCTTGCCTGTGTGAATGTATCAGTGTGATTGTGTATCTGGTGGCAGTCGGAGGGGGCCATAGGCACAGAATGGCTGCCACGGTTCCATCGGTCTGCCCCAGGACAGCTGTGGCTAAAGAAGTTGCTCACCACCATGCGACTTTGATTGTCTATATAAGACTAATGCATAAAGGTGAAGCAAAAGTATTCCTCTATTCTGTAAATGTTTCCTGTTAAGGTAAATGATAAAAATGGTCGACATTTTTCACAACACAACAACCCACTCCTCTGCGTAAACCATGAGGCGGTAATGATTTGTGTTTGTGTGTGTTGAGAGGAAATGACGGAAGCTGGGGGGGCTGCGTGTGAACAGCTGTAATGTATTGTCGTCTGGGGTATGATAATATAGCTGTGTCATTAGAGCTGCGGCACCACGTTAGCTGTAGTGAGCTGTACTTTTAAAACAAACTAGTCACAGTTCAAAGCAGGCCATAGCGGCGAAGAAACCTGCTGAGCCCATAAAGAACAGCGGAGAACACATGAGTAAAGTCAAATGAATGTCGTTACAGAACAGGCCGCGGATATTAGCAGCCATCAAGGGGCGCTACGATGGGGTCTTACACCATTTAAGACTTAATTTGAAACATATATCAGTCTTAAGAGCACAAATAAAATGTGAATGTTGTGTGTCGACTACAGGTCAACTCTGAGGATCTTTTAATATAATGGAAACAAAACAAAAACTAAACTAAATAAAACTACAGTAGAACCGCTTAGGAGGCTAGGAGATCTTCTAGTTCAGGGTTAAATGCTCTCTCCTTTGAGCCACAAAGCACAAATACGAGCTCTCATAATGGATGGATGCAATTTCTATTTGGTTTTAGCAAGTCTCATTGAGAAACACACTATTCCCATACACTTCTCAAGTTGTACTACTAGTTAAAGGTCTTCTATGATATGATATTGACTTTTTAATAATTTTTTTTAGCTTTTAATCACTTATTTCCACCTCAAAAAACATATCTGGAGTAGTATTTTGTTTTCAGTCACACTTGTTTGAGTAGTTCTGTATGCTGAGGCCGTCCTTTTCTTAAGAGCTGAAAACTCTCGGTCTTGCGGCTCTACACTGACACGTAGCAAAGGTTTTTTCATGCTTATATATTATTTTAAGTTATAAAACGTGAAAGACTAATGCAAATGTGTCCAAAACTATTTCAAAAAGCCTGAAAAAAGCATCACATAGGACGTATAATAGATCAAAAACATCGTCTGCATTAAATCTAAAATGCATATAAGAAAAAGTACTACAGTATTGTGAAACTGTCCACAGGTAAAAAGTACATGTGTTTGGGAGGAGAGGGGTGCAGAGGCAGGAGCTGGGGGGTGAGAACGGGCTGGTTTTGATGTTTTTGGAAACAGGGAGTACAGCAGGGGAGCGACCCGTAATGTATCTACTGAAGTTCAAGCCTGTGTGTTTGATACAGTCCATCTGCACCCCATTTCCCTCTGCTGCCCCAGCTGTGCGCCCTCACGTGTACAGGAACAACAATACGGGCCCGGGACCATAAATTCACCCTCTCCCCTCTGCATCCATCTCCCTTAACTTACATGGGGACTGTGCTTAAAAGTGCTTCTTCCTGTCCTAAAAACCAAATCACTGTCCAGCCAAGGGATGGACCAAAACATCTCCAGACTTCGATTATGTAACATGTCTAGATTTAAGAAAACACTGCTGCATGATTTAAAAGCTTTTTTCTCTATAGACAGGCGATATACCCAGGAATTTCCTATTGGATCCCCAGGTTGGTCTTTCAAGGCAAAGATAATATTTTGGTTTTCTAGAGTTGTACTTACTAAGCTATTTTTGCATTACATCAGTGATTCTGAAGCTTTTCAAACCGAGTACCACCTCAGAAAATATTTGGCTTTCAAAGTACTAAATGAGCGTTAATAAATAAGGATTAAAACAGGGACTAAACCGGGACTGAATCTGGATTAAACCAGGACTAAAGGAGCACTAAAGCAGCACATAATTAGGACTAAACTGGAACAAAACCGGGTCTAAACAAGGACTAAAGAAGCACACATACAGGTCTACACCAGGACTATACCAAGACATAGTGGTACACCAGAGCAGGACAAAAACAGGACTAATTGAGGACTAAACCAGGACTACACCAGCACATAACCAGGACTAAACCACCAGGATTAATGCAGGACTCAACCAAGACCACCTAAACCACTGCATTATATAATACCCTTCTTCCTTTCTTTAACCTGTAAGTGTTTCTGTGGCCACTTGGCAGCTGGACATAAATGGCACATAAATCATTTTCAGCCACTGATTCATGCACATTTTTTACTTTACAAGCAATTAAGACTACTCTTTTTTTAAACAGGAATAACTGGCCATCTTGTAAAAATACACCTTTCATATCGTCAGCTGTTTTTTGGGTGGCTTCTTCCTGCATGGGACTCTTGAGACTAAAGCCTGGTCTGCCCACCCTGGTCCAACACCCCTGCCCTAAATTTAACTAACTGTGGTTAAGACCATAACATTTTGTTAGTGCAGACTACATCAGCAAGTTTAGGTGTCATAAAACTACCAGTCAGAAAATATCTCTTTCATCTACACAACACAGTTAACTTTAATAGTTTTATTTTACTGAAAAATCTGGTAACACTTTAGAAAAGCTCACACTATTCAAGTATTATTTCAAAAGTTATAGCCACCATTAAGTTATAGACATTGTTATTAATGTTTAATTACTGAGTAATAAGCTGTAAATGAGGTAAATCAATGCAATTTATAAACAAAAGCATTAATAAACCATTATTGTTTAAAACAGTGGTAATTATTTTATAATTTGTCAATGCTTTATTCCTGTTTAAAGGGGCTATATTATACAAAATCTACTTTCTACCATGTTATAATGTTATTTGCTCATCAAAAACATTCCTGGAATTGTGTTTTGTTACACTGACGCCTGTTTTTATGTTCCATGAACCCCTGCCCACTCCAGGAAGCACTGACCGATCAATAATCTAAACTGTTGTTAGTGAAACAGTGATAGTGCCAGTGCACAGTATGTCTCAATGTGCTGAGTGCTTTGCTTGTGATTATACACACAAGGTGTGCAACAAAAATTGTGCAGATGGTCTGATGGAGGGTCAGTAATAAGTGCGCCACGCTAGAGGTCAAACTGACCCACTGAGTGCTGGAGAAAACCTACCAAGAACATGCAAACTTCACACAGAAAGACCCCATCAGGTCCAGGAATCAAACCTGGGACCTTCTTGCTGTAAGGCAAGAGTGCTAACCACTGTGCCATTGTGCCGACCCATGATATACATCACCTTATGCATGTTTCATGCAAAATTATTATGTTCTTAAATCAGGAAAGGTGCTTCTGCCTCAACAGTGCTCACTTTGTCTGCCATGTGCTCAGTTTGTCTCTGTTATTCTGAATATTTATTGGAACAAATGTTTCCCTTTTATTTGTACTTTTTCTCTTGTTTTATATATATATATATATATATATATATATATATATATATATATATATATATATACGATATATTTGTGCACACATGCACATAATGAGAAGTGAATATGTATGTGTATACTGTATGTAGGCAATGTGGGTTTTTTTTTTTTTGGTTTTTTTTTTATGCAGAGTGGAAAACAAAATAATGTGTCTTGAGCATTGCACTGTATGAAGAACATAGATAATGAACATGACACAAAAAAATGAATCCAGTACAATTAATAGCTCCTTACTTACTTCTATTGTTTATTTAATGCCTATTTTTTTTTTCAAAGGCTTACAAAACAGACACTTTTATTTTGCCACAGACTCACTGAAAACTACTGTACATATATGCATGCCTTTACTTTTTTAATGTACCTGTATAAAACATGTTCTCTTATGGGAACCAGGCAGGAAACAGAACGGAGATATTAGCGGGACAAACCACCACAAATATGCCAGGATCCCTGAATAAAAGACCCCACAAATTCAAATCATTACCAGAGGACGACGGGCTCTGTACATACATTCAAGTGGGACCAGAGTGGGAGCTAGCTGTGCCCCTTTGGAGTTTCTATAGGATTTGTCCCATTTCAGGAATGGTACAGAAGGAGGGAGGGAGGGAGGAGTGCCCTGTGACCCTCTGCGTCTCCTTTACACTCCTTTGCATTTACTAAAGACTCACATTCACACACACTTGTACACATTGAGGTTCCCTAAGGAGCAGGAGCTGAGACACTGGATAATTCCTGGTGCTTTCCCGGGGCCTATAGAGGAACACAGGGGCCCCTCCGGATTTGTCGGTCCTGGCTGCAGCTGTCTTTTGGGGCAGAATGGACCACAGTGGGCCTGACACTTGATCTCCAGCCCCCACTACTTTCTTGTGCTTTTATCTCTCGCCGTCTCTAATCATTCTCCGCATTTCTTTCCTTTCAGAGTCTGACACTTTCTTACCTCATTGGCTTCGCTCTCCCAAAGTGTACATTATTCAGACATTATGTAATGGCAATGGCTCGATGTTGCCTACAAATGCATGTGCTTGCTATGTGAGTAAAACTGTTCTCTATTGGTCAACATAAAGATAGGGTCTAGGGCATTTGAAGTGCGTTTGATTTTGTGAAGAAAAAACTACGATCATGGGTCATTGGGGCTACTTAGGTCCTGAGGTGGGATACAAAGCTCATCGCAGGGCCAACACTTAGAGGCATACACTTAAAGACAACCAGTCAGTCTCTGGCCAGCCCTGGGATTGAACCCTCACCCTTTTTGTGTGTCATAACTACTCTGACACCATGCACCCCTGTCAAAAGATGATATACTGATTTTTTTACTCCAACATTAGAAAACAAGTATCAAATCTAGGTTTATTCAACATCTGACATGTACATTTTATTTGACTCTGATGGTGGCTTAAGTCATGGAAAAGCATTTCTTGTTAATACAAACTGGAAGGAAGAGGTAAGGTAATGTAGACTTTATTATCCCCGTAGGGAAATTTGTCCTCAGTATTTGACCCATCCCTGAATGCCACTGGAGTAACCTGTCAGGAGCAGTGGGAGACCGCGCCCAGGATCCTGGTCAGGAGTACTTAGCTGGAGGATTAGCCTATTGTGCATGTTTTAAGTTGATGGGGAAAATTAGAGCACCTGGAAGAACATGCAAACTCCACACAGAAAGGTCCCACACAAACCTGGGACCTTCTTGCTGTGAAGCAAAAGTGCTAACCAACCACTTTGCCACCTGCCGCCATTATGCTAGGGTTTGATCCTCAGGATGTCCGAGTGATGCTCTTTAAAAGAGAGAAAAAACATTTTTTTGGCTGCTCTCTTTTTTGTTAATGGTCAACACAGCAAACCAATGATGATTTGACAGGCTTTTATGCCAGATGCCCTTTCTGTCGCACCATACAGCATACAGTGACTGGAGGAGGTGATGTGGGTGAAGTTGCCCAGGGAAACAACGACAGTATGTGCTTTGAGCAAGTTTGGCTGGCGAAAGCTTAACCCTCTTTTTATTTTATTTTTATTTAAGAACCAGTTCTCATTTGCAAATATTACCTGGCCAGGAGGCCCCAGCATACATACAACTGTGCATACACGAGAACCACAATACAACTATACATAGACAAAAATACACCAAACAACACAGAGCAAGTGTAAATATAAGAAAACGAAAGAGGAGAGGAAAGTGTGTCTGCGTATGTGGGACTGAGACGTATATCAAAGATGCAACTGTTGCCCCTGAATGATATTTAATATAAATAATAATGCAGTCTTATACAGTGCTTTTCTTCTCTCTAAGTCACTTTACAATTTAGTGCATTATTCATTCACTCATCAGTCACGGCCCGGGGCAGACTGACAGGATTGTGGCTGCCAATCTGCGCCTACGCCCTCTCAGACCACCAACAAACACACAATCACACAGGCAAGGTTTGTACAGTGTCTTGCCCAAGGACACAATGACAGTATGCAGTGTCAGTCGTGGAGATCAAACTGCTAACCTTTGGGTTAGTGGGCAAATATCTTTACCTACTGAAATACTGCATAACTTTCATTTCAGAAGATTTATTGTGATCACAGTCAGGAACTCTGTAAATTTCTGGAAGGACAGTTTCACAGATTATAGCCGAAAACTCCCCAAACTACAGAAATATACTTTAACCTTGAGTTTTAGTACATTCTGTCTCATTTACCTCGGGCAGCTGTTGACATCTCGAGACAAACATTTTGAGTATGAAGGCAGCCTTTCAGAGCCATGTTAAAAAAAAAAAAGTTCCCACTACATACACTCATGTACTCACACATCACTCGCTCCTGGCAAGCATAACTCACGTCTAAGAGAAACACTTCAGCGCATGCAACTCAAGTGTGGGCTGAACTTTTCCAAAAAAACAAACAAAGTAGTGGTTGTAATTAGTTTCATTATACACAGACGCTATGAAATAAACGACCCGCCACATAACGGATGCGTCAGAGCAGTCAGTCAGTCAACATGAGATTACACTTCTTCTTGCTTCATCTGTAAATGTGTAGGTGTGGCTAAGGCAGCATTAAAGTCTGCATTTTTTCATTTTATAACATAAGCCGTGACCACCTCCACAGAATTATAGTCTAAGGACATCAAGGATTAAAGACGCTGTTGGAAGTTTTGACATTTATCTACAATAAATCAACAGCTGGAGGTAGGGAAGAGAAAAGCCCCTACATTTATTATTTCACACAACAGAGAAAATGTTTTTTGAACCAGCATTAACTTGAGGAACAGTAGCTCGTCTGTTTGGATAGATACTGACCACTGCAGACTGGGAACACACCACAAGAGCTGCAGTTTTGGGGATGCTCTGACCCAGTCGTCTATGGCCATCACAGTTTGGCCCTTGTCAAACTCAAATCCTTACGTATCCTTTCGATAACATACGAGACACCTATTCAGTTCGTTGTTTATATTATAAGTTTGATGGCATCTCTCTGCTCCCATAGTTTGCTAACTTGTTTTACTTTAAGATCACATAAGATAGATACTTTATTGATCCCAAAAGAAATTCAGGAAAGAAGAAAGGAGAAAAAACAAAAAAACAAAACAAAACAAAAAGTTACATATAGTACTAGTTAGGAAAAATAAAATATGTTTGGTGTTGAATTTAGTTTATCGTTTATTTCTTTTGCAGACTGTGGGTTGGCTGGAAAGGACATTGCCATTAGCAGCTGACCTTTTGCTGAACTTACACTTATTTTGTGCCACCAACCAGTGTAGTTGGCTAAATAGTTTATAGGGGAGGCTTTTGGGTTGATTATGCACTCTTAACTAACCACTGTCATCAAATATGGAGCTTCATGTTATTAATTCAGTTGAGATATTTTGAGCTACATTAATACTTTCTATACTTTTTGTCTTTTTCCTCTAGCTGTGCAGTTCCTCATGACTCCCTCTTGTGGTGCAGAGCAATGTAACATTTAAAGTTGTTCAGCCATTTAATAAAAAAAGCCTGGCCCCTCTAACCTGGGAAAGTGTCTGAAGCCCTTCTCCATGTCTAATAATTGGCCCACGTTGTCCACACAACACATCTGGATCCCAGAGCTTGGCCTGTCAAACGCCGGCAGTCTCTATAAAGTGAAACACCATCCATAAAATCTCCATTAGAGCAGTGCTGCCTGGGGGTCGAACGGAGGAGAACGAGGGGGTCACCGCTTCACTGTAATGCCTTCACACGTGGGGTCGGGGGTCAGCGCTGTTGACATTCCTCCCATGACTGTCTGATATCGGTGATGGATCTGCCGCGCTCCCCTCCCCAGCTCCTGAACTTAAACATTCGGCGTGTGTACTAAATACTGCTCTTGTGCATCCGTTTCTGTCCTTTGGGGGGGAACTCCAGCCGCGATCCAGAGTCACACAGGGATTGACCTCGCAGCAACAGCACAGGAGAGTGTTTATCTGTCTTCCCTCTCAGTTAAAAACCAGATAAAAGAGCGAGAGCCGTGATGGATCGGCCACTCTCCGCCCCGGCGCTCATAGGTTTTCTGTTAGCAGCTCCATGAGAACTACAGTAGAGGGCTGTGAGTTATGGCTTTGTCAGATTCCACACCTTATGAGGGCCGTGGCCTTGGAGACGAGGCTATCCACACACCAGAAATAAATCTATGTATTTTCCCTTCCTCAACTTTGCATAGTCTTTTGTGAAACAGTCTAAAAAGTGAAACTGGGGACATGCAAAAAATGGGTTTTCTACAGTAAGCAACGCATTGTAAGCATTTTAGTAAGAAACTGATATTTTTACAGAACCTTTTTACAGACTGTGTGCTCACAAATACCTGCAAAGAGTGCCAGGTCAGACCTTGTGTACCTGTTAGTTCAGACGTTATTATGAAACCTAAATGTGCACCACCCTTTACCCCTTGTGGCCAGTGATGGAAGTGCAGTGCAGTTTTCAACACTGCAAAGTCACAAGAAATGTAAAACTGCTTATCTTATATTTAATAGCCCACAAAACATATGTATGAGCCTAGGCTGTTAAAGAGTCCTTGGGAAAGACAGGCAACCGTATAGCTGTCCTTCAGTGTTGAGTGTGAGTGCTTGTAAGTGTGAATGGATGAATGGATGCTTGATGTAAAGTGCTTTGAGTGCAGGTAGAAAAGAGCTATGTGAATGCAGCCTTACAGTGGCATTTTAGGGAGTATGCATTATAGCAGTGGTAGGGGGCCTGAAGGAGGGGCCCCAGAGGTTGTCTATAATAAGTACATAAAAAGAAATTGAGTTTAAAAGGAATTACAGTTATATATTTGTTTAAAAATATAACTTTACAACACATTTTTGGCAATGTTTTTATAGAAATTGATGGAGAAAATATGACAGAAGTTTGATTGTTGGGTCCGTGTGGGATTTTTGGAAATTTAAAGGGGGCATGACAGTCTTGATTATGGGAATGGCTGCATTATAGTATAAATACAAAGTGTATTGGAATGGGCCATGTCTTGAATAACAGAGATAGCAGCGCTGGGGAAGAGACAGGAGGCAGAGCTGGAGGCTGCAGACCTTAAAACAGAACTACGTCTGCATCTTTGCTACTGTCTTCTCTGTTTTGGTCACATTTTCTTTATGAAGCGTCCCCTACATTTCAGAGTAAAGCACTATCGACCCCTCTGTGACCCCTCACTCAGCTTGACTCTCTTTTTCTTCTCCTCATATCCCTACAAAGGTTTCCTCTGTCTTTTGGCCACTCCAAAATGACCAAAAACTAAGAAATAAAACCATCACAGGCTTGCTCTTATGGCTAACCGTGACATGTTGCTTTCTCGAGAGCCTTCAGGAACAACAGGCCAGTTCTCCCATTCTTGCATGGCTGGTTTTCCACCAAGATACAGCAGGGGGTGGTGCAGGGAGTTTTATTCACCCTGCAACAACTTCTTTAGTCATCACATTCAGTCACTTCAGTCATGACTCTGAAGCTGTTTAATTAAGGTAAAAAAAAAAAAAAGTTGCTGAGTTTATCCAGGCTTTTTGAAAAAGCTTTGAACACCTTTGCATTGTATTTCACATTTTATAACTTTATAACATGTGAATGAAACAAAAGACTACTCCAGATAGGTTTTTGAGGTGAAAACATCATTACAACATAATTAAAAGCTCAAAAATAGTTGATTTAGGGGACCTTTAAGATGTTGAGGTTCTCTTAGAGTATTAATGTAAAGCGATAAATCAGTGCAATCTCATAAATTGTAACCACAGCAACATCATGAAGCACAATTATGTCATTATCAGTAAAAGCAGGCTGGAAAAGATTATTATACTGGGCTTTATAAATTCCATGAAGGTGAACTGATTAGTAATGAGTACATCAGAGGGACAGCTCATGTTGGATGTTTTAGAGATAAAGTCAAGGAGGCCAGCTTGTACTGAAATGCTTAAAAAAGACACACCACACAATTGTTTTAGCTCTGTGTGTGACTTACAGTAAAGCTGTGAGTGTTGGCGGTACACCCAGCTTTCCTGTAGGCCAGTGGGACATTTAAACCCATTCATAGCCCAGACTTATCTGCTCTAATCAAATCCACCAGGCAAGTAATACCCAGGATGCACCAAATCACATGTAATTGGTGCTCTTTAACTTTTTCCAAGCCTTTTTTTAGCCCCGGCTCTGTGAAGATAACCCTCCCACCGCCACCACCGCTGCTGCAGTCTCTGGTGTCTCTGAGTAAACAAACAAACAAACAAAGTCGTAAACGTTTGGCCAGTGACTGCTCCAGGACAGTTCGGAAATGGGACCCCAGTCTGCTGTTTGTTTTCGCCCCCTGGGAGGTGAGTTGCGGTGCGGTTGGGGATCTCAGCTCACAAGAGTTGGGGGAAGGTGACTTATTGTTTATTACCGTAATTTGTCCGAGCGGCTCTGGAGAGATTTCAGGGCTGTTTGAAGTGGTGTGGGATGAAGGCTGGAGCGTGGCATGCTGGGTACGGGGCTTTGGGTCCTATATTTACAATTTGCTCACACCCCCAGACACTACTCAAACTACTCCTGCTTGTACACAAACACTGAAAACCCACTAAGTATTCTCAAATAATCTCCAGTTCACATCCGTTTTTCCAGAGCAGCATCTTCCAGGATCTCATTAGGACTTTGTTGTTTTTTAAGGCCACACAAAAGGAGAGGAGTCAACACCATTATTTTGCTATTACATGGAAAGACACAAAGGGCCAGATTTATCAAAGGTTTGCGTGCGCGATAAATGAAAATGTGGAGCAAACCCAGGCGAATCATGAAATCGCTTAAAGTTCACTGTTTGATTGGAGACGCACGTTGGAGAGTGCAGCTTTTAATGCACAGATGGGGCGTTTGAAATAAGTTATAATGTTCCAAAAAGGCTTGCTTACAAAGGTACAACAGTAATGTGTTGGCTTGAAGGCGGAAGAAACAAAGAGACAGAAGAGACAGACTTTACCTGCAACACTCTCTTTTTTGATTCTCACTCGTATTCCACTGAACTGCAGCCTTTTACAGCTCCTGTCTATGGGCTGTCAGACTGTTCCACATAATTTTAAGGTGTGTAATCTTCGCGATGACAGTCTCACTTGTGTTTATTCCCACTGCCTCACAATGCTTGCTGTAATGCTTGAAGGACAGCCTGACTCTACAGTGGGTCGAGGCTGCGCTGTGTGGATTTGGTTTTGTATCGAGCGTAGGACATTCAAATTTTTTTTTATGCGTAGTTTGTCTTTGTATATCACACGCAACCTGTCCACAAAACGCTATTTTTCAATCTGCACTCGCAATTTAGCACCAGTCTTAATCATTTTTCCTAAAATACTGTATGTAACAAGGGCACAGATTCCTGGTTTTGGCTTTCAATATATATTATAAAAAACATGTTATAAAAAGTGATGTATTTAGTTAGCAAGAAGGTTGTGGGTTTGATCCTCGGGCCCATACAGACTCTGAGTGCAGTCAGCATGTCCTCTCTTCTGTTACTGTGGGTGCTTTCTGGCTTCCTCCCACTGCCCAAAAACATGCATGCGTTAGGTGAATTGGTTAATTTAATTTGCTCCTAGTGAATGAATGAATGTGTTGATTGTGTATGAGCATTAGGCAGACTTAAACAGAAGAACTTTTAAGGCGTTTTATTGAAAACAGACAGACTTGGAAATGTACTGAAACTGGCTGGACTGGAAGAGGTAGGAACGAGACCAAAAGTACGGCTGCACAATGTATCGCATTGTATCGTGACTGCAATCTCAACAAATGCAATATCCATATTTGAGAAAATTAAATATATCACAATAACGCTGTGGTTTTCCATTTGACAGAGATTTACGCTAAACAATAATTTTCCTACCAAAGCCTTAAAGTACAGTTTTAGTGGTAATTTTCTTAATTTATTCGCAATTTAGCCTTGTTTTATTCCTGTTTTAAGTTTTGATTTTGACGCTGTTTGGACTTGTCAGTACAGGGCTTACATTTTTGTGGTAAGTGAATTTAACTTACCATGTCAGAATAGTAGGCCCTATTTTAAAATATCACAAAAATATCATTTTATTGCAATATTCAACATAGTTATCGAATATCGCATGTTTTTCCCATATCATTCAGCCCTGACCAAAAGATAAGTAGGCTCACAGGAACCACAAAGGCTGACAGGCACCGTGGCTGGAGGAGGAAGCAGGAATCGAGGTAAGAAATTAGCAAAAACACAGGAAAGAAAAAAAGCCTGAGTGTGTGTTCACCATTGTGGATGCCTGACGATTTGGCAGAGATGTGGAGAAAAGACCAGGCTTTTATACTGCAGCAGGCGATTACTGGATTTGGATCAAGTGTCTGCCAATCAGCCCTGGAGCACGAGCCACGCCCAGCCACTTCCAAACAACATAACAGACAAACACACGACAAGAGGACAGGGGGAGACAGGGGAAAGGCCAAAAACCAGGACTGGACTATGACAGAATGTAAAAGTGAATTGTCTGTCAGTGTCTCTGTATCCACCCTGTGATGATCTGACTACTGTCTAGGGCACCCCACCTAAGGCCCATAGTTGCTTAGATAAGCTCCATTCAAACAATTATGAAGCATTTTTTACAAAGAGTGCTAGCATATATCAAAAAATTTTGTCAAAATTACCGAAAAATACTGGCAGCTAAAGAATTTCACCGTCAAAAATGCATTGACATTATAAAAGACATTAGGGTACTTAGCGATACCATCACTTTTACTGAAAATTCACTTGATTTTTTAGCATAATACCATAAAAAACACAAGAAATTATTTCACTTTTAATGGTAATAAGCCTTAAAATAAATTGTATGATGTAAACGTATAGAGTTCAAAACCACAGGCCTATTGTTGAATGGATTAATGTCTATTCTCCATTGTATTAAATTTCACTGAAAAATCCCAGCAGCTGCAGTTGCCATAATTTTACCGAAGAAACTTAAGTGTAGCAGCTTTCTGAAAACATATTTTAAACACCAAACATTCATTCAAACTACATAGTTACAAGTTTGTACATATACATAGAGCCATTTAGACACAAAATCTATGTGCAGTATTATATTCCATGACCAAGGACCATCCGTGAGCATTGTCCATTTGAAATCCGTCTCCTTGCATAGGAAGCGGCCTAACCCAGGCTTCAGCTGTCCTGTGTCGGTCTGTCTGGTGTGTCCTGCAGAGGGGAGGGGGTCAGTCCCGGAGCAGGTTTAATTGGTGTCAAACGGGGCCTCTGTGGAGACCCATCAGAGACCAGGGGGACGGTCAGTGAGACAGGAAACCTTTTATTAGGGGGACTTCCTTCGACTGCATCACTGTCAGTCCTATTGTCCCGTTACATATCCAGAACTCCTAAAATCTATCATCGCCTTGACGTTTCCATGTGCCCACTTCCTCTTCCACTCATTCAACAGCTTCACACTCTGGGAAAAATAAGAGACCACTGTCATTTTTATTTGGAAATTAGAAAAACTATCGTCATGGGGTCACAACAAAACCTGAGACGTGAGATTATTTTTGCAGTGGTCTTTTGTTTTTTGTGTTTTTTAGTGCTGTAGAGTACTATCTCTCCCTCTGTTACTGCTTCTCCCTCCGACGTCTTGTTTTTTTTATGTCTGCCCTTGACTGAAGGAGTCGGTCCCTGGGGAAACTGGTGACCGAAGCTGAGCCAGACGGACTAATGATGGGAGCACTTCCTGATATTCTCTACACAGCAGCGGACACCCAAACACAGCACAAGAGACATAATGGTCTCAGAGGACATAATGGTCAAATGGTCCTCTTAATTGTGAACTTGTGGGAGGTATCAGGCTTCAAGTTAATTATAAAAATAACAGACCAAGGATACACATCTCTTTCTTTTTTTTTTCTCCTTCTGGTTTGCCACAACAAGTCATCTGCCTCCTATATGGCAAAGGTTTATGCCAGATGCCTTTTCTGACATAACCCTCTTGATTTATTTGTGCTTGGGACTGGCACAATGAGTACAATGGGCTGGTTGTTGGATTATGAGGTATACTGTTGTATAAAGTGATAAAAAAAAACACATGGAACTCTACAGTAGCGTAAGGGCAGGTTTTCAGAAAAGTTATGAATCAATTCAATTTACAAAGTCTATACATCCATATATCATATTTTTAAGTTACAAAAAGTGCACTTTGCATTCTTTAAAATGACAAATTATTTAAAAAAACTATTCAAACATGTCAGATATTTATGTTTGTAAGCATTAAGTAAAAAAGTGTGAGGGAATTATGCATATCACGTATTTTTTAATCAAGAAGAGCTTGTTTTGAGTCATGCCTGATGTGTACTGTCCTGACTGAATACAACCCACTAATATAGGACACTCAGTGGGGCCCCTTCATGTCCTGGGCCCCAGTGCATCTTCTACTTCAGGGGTAAATGCTCACTTGAAGCCTAAAGCTCTTCATCATATCTCACAAAATCCTGGATCCACACCAAAAACATTGTGCATTAAAAATCTGCCAATCTGTTTCTCTTTCTGCTGCTCCCTTTTTTATCATATGTAGCCACTGGTTGTTACGCCAGATGCCCTTCCTGTCGCAAACAACCACATACAGTGACTGGAGTAGGCAATGTGTGTGAAATGTCTTGCACATGGAGGGACACAACAACAACAGTATGTGGTTTGGGCAAGGCTAATGAGAAAGCAAATCAACACTTTCCTTAAAGGCGTGGGATATTTTCATTTGTGACATCATTGCGCCGGTCCCATACCCGGATAGAAGATGATTGCGTGTATCCAGGGTAAAACCATGCCAAATTATTATGCAAATCACTGCATATTAGGAGGTAGATGATCCAGAAAGGGAAAAGCCAACAGGAAAGAAGTCACTGATCCAACCTTATCTCTACTAACTATCTAAAGCCTAACCCTGATTCTAGATCTTTACAGTTGTTGTAGCTGTTTAACATGTCCTCTTTCTCCAAAAATGACTCATGTGTTTTGCCCTCAGTCCGTATAAAGAAGATAACAGTCTCATTTGCATAGATACACAGTTGCCCATAATGATAAAGCAGCAGCTGTGTTTCTCAAGTGCGTCCTGCTGCCTTTGTGTTTTGTCAGCGGGTTTACCTTCAAACCGTAACCGTAATTATTCTTACACAACAGCAGCGAGACAAAGAAAACACACATTTCGTGCCGGGGTGCAGACAGCTGGTTCAGTCAGACGGAGCCGTATCCGCCCAGACACACCTGTCCTCCAGGTAACTCTCGCACACATCACACAAAAACACTATACATAACAAGGCATCGAGACAAAAAAATTTCACCTTCAAAACTGTGGCAGCAAATGAGAAATGGCACCTACTGTTTCATCCGTCAAAGAGAGATCCATGGGCCAATTTCAGCGCTGGCTCAGACTTTCTTTGGCCTGTGAGTGTTAATTATGTCAAACAGATTACTAAATAAAAAAACAGAACAAGTATTTGCTGTCTGGTTGGTTGATATTGTATTTATTAATCAAACAAACATAAAACCAGCTGAAATAGCAAAGCATAAAGCCTGCTCCAGTGCAAATAAACTCTGTTCTCAGGTATACTCCAACGGTTAATTAGTGAATCGCAAATGTCAACTGGACACTATCCGGGATGCGCCCCACCTAAGGCCCATAATTGCTGGGATTGGCTCCGGACACAAGTAACCAAAACCAAAACTAGCAAAAAAGGATGAACAAATAAATGGTTTGATGTGACTGATGATTTTGTTGGACGCTGGATTTGATGGGAGGTGCTCCAAACCCAAAATCTTCCATGTTTGGTGTTTCACAGAAATAATTTTGACTGGCCGGACCACCCTCATTCTATCCCATAGTTAATTATACACTATATTATTTTATTACCAGTTTTTTAAAGCTATTATTCATCTTCATCTCCCTTTGGCTGTTACCTTTTGGGGTCGTCACAGTGCGTCCATCTAACCCTATCCTCTGGCTGCTCCCTCTGCAGCAAATCATTCTCATGTGTACTTTCAGGTTTTACTCTGATGGCCTTCCACAACCCCACATTTATCTGGGCTTGGATGTGGCTCAAAGTATGGCTGAACTTTTTTAGCTCCACCTAAACCACTAGTTTTCATTTTCTTACTTGAAGCTGGGTCCATCTCAAACAAGTATTACGCATTTTTACTGGTGCTTGTGAGAAAAAGTAGTCTCTGTGGCAATTTGGGCCCCGGTGCCACAGTTTGGACATCCCTGCTCTGCATCCTCTTCTCTCACATCAACTAAATTCATCTTCTCTTTCACTGCATCCATAAATCTGCTCTTCGATCTTCCTCTAGGCCTCCAGCTCTAACCTCAGCATCCTTTTAGTCATATATTCAGAGCCGTCACAATAAGGTAGGCAAGGTAGGTAATTGATCGGCAATAAACTGTAGCCTGCCTAAATTATTGTTTATCATCAAAAAATGCACCAGAAAACATGAAATCATACATTTGCCTGGAGGAGGACTCCCGGGCCCCCTTGCCTTACATTGTCCCACAAATTCTCCTGTCTGTTATTAGTACAAGGCAACAATTCAGGATACGAGGCAAAAGGAGAGCTTATATTAATGCTTTAAATGTTATCAAATGCCTCTTGTTATGACATGGGATTTATGAAAAAAATTTAACATATAAAGGGCCTCAGATGCCCCTCTTGCCTAGGGCCCGTGTAGTGTTTAGAAACGGCTCTGCATATATTCACTATCCCTCCTCTGTCCTAATCATCTCAGTCTGGCCTCTCTGAAGTTATCTCCAAACCATTTTAAACTGTCCCTATAAAAAATTTCTGTTTCCTGTTGCTTATTAGAACAATAAAACTCTAACCAGTCCCTTGCCAAATAGCTTGCTAAATAAGAAACATATTATTACTCCTTTCATTGCTGCATATAAAGTAGGTTATTCACAAAAAAGATGTCCTTGATCAACCTTTGACACAATTCGATCACCTCTAGATGACTGCATCAAACGTCTTTTATTCCAGCCTGCTCAGCCCAGGCCAAATTCCCTGGCGCCAGAGCACACATCTCCTAATTCCTGTGAGTGCAAAGAGGAACCCGGAAACTCTGACAAGCCGAGACGTGTCCCCGACAGCTAAGCTCTAAACGTGTGGACGCCTAACTGCCATTGTTACGAAAGCATGAAGCAAGAGTTCGTTTCTTCTTTCTCGCTTCATGACAT
Source organism: Bostrychus sinensis (assembly GCA_020698575.1). NCBI lineage: Eukaryota > Metazoa > Chordata > Actinopteri > Gobiiformes > Eleotridae > Bostrychus > Bostrychus sinensis. The sequence continues at coordinate 25,121,976 of CM036257.1, read as the reverse complement.
GACAAGCTGTTGCGCCGCTCATTCCAGCAAAAATTATCAGCTCGATCTCTATGTACCTGCAGGACTGGAGGTGTCTGTAAAAACAAAGCCGAAAAAAAAGGTTTTAAGCCGTGTTTCCGTAACAACTAATGCAGATGCTGGCAGTGTTAAAACATCATCCCACTGCCTTATCTTTCAACGCTCGAGCAGCCCTCCCACCAGTCTGCTTTTTACTATTCTTTCAGATGTTTAGTGTTTAAAAGACTGCATATATTATGGTGATAGTAAGTTAAGATGACCGCAATATATTTACAATGAACAAATTAGCGAAAAGAGCTGCAAAATAGCTTATTATTACAACTTAAATTTCAATTAGAAGTACTCAGGGAATTAATTTTGCAATGGCAAAGGTTCATTTTCAATTCAGTTTTATTTATGTAGCCGAATATCGCAACAGCAGCCGCCTCAGAGGGCTTTAAAACAATAAGTCACACAGTCAAACATAAACACAGTCAAACATAAACACAGACAATCAAACATAAATAGACAGTCAAACATAAACAATAACTAAAACTAAAAAACCCAAGCCATCCCCTGTGCTTACATCCTCTGATTAAGGAAAAACTCCTAAAAAATAAAATAAAATTAGTGGCCAGACCTTTACTCAAACTGGGAATCTTCTAGTTCAAGGGTAAATGCTACATCCATTGAGGTGCAAAGTCTTTATATCTCACAATGGGAATGAATTCACTAAAACGTTTACTGACCTCTTGTGGCTGGAGTTTGCATCTTCTGAAATATCCTTATAAAAAAAAAAAAAAAAATATTTCTTTCTTGACCCAATTTAAAGTTGGCCTGAACATTTCCTAAAAAGACATCTCCTAGTTATTGAGTGTTGTTACTTACATTCCAATAAACAAACTAACAAAAAAGTATAAAAATATAATAAATATTTCTCAATGAAGAATGAAGATGATGGAAAACTGTGTAAAGTCAGTGCCTGGTTAGAGAACATTAGCAAGACTATCAACATTTAGCTATGTTATTTAATACAGCAATTAGCGCTACAGAAGCTAAAGGCTACATATTAAAAGTCACTGAATTTTTAAATCATGCTGGACGTGGCAACAACAATAGTTTGTCAGTGTACTGCTTAGGTTTATTGCATGGGACACCAAAAATCCTCGTTTAATAAATTACCTTTAGTGAATTTGACTGATCCTTGTGATGTGTTAACTTTTCATAGTTTATTTTATTCATTATTATTCCACTAACTAATAAATAAGCTTGTCTTTAAACAGCCATTTTAATACAAACGTTTTTATTTTTGCCAACTGAGTTATTGAATCTTATCGAATATTTTTGCTTTCTTGTAAAATTACACAGAAAAACCCACTACTCTTGTGAATAAAATGCATACATGCGCACCTTCTTCGATTACACCCCTCCTGGAAGAATCTATACTTCCTCAAAGACCCCTCCTTTTTTTTCTATTCCCTCATTTATTTATGAATGGCACCCTCTTCTCTAAGACCCTTTCTTGTCTTTCCCCCTCCCCCTTCCACCCCCGGTCCTTCTCTTGTTCGATCCCTGACTCAACTTTCACATTCCTGGGGCATTCCTGGAGGATTAGCCCTCAGCATTCCCAGGCTGCACAGAGGCCGCAGCCCCCCCACCGTGTGCCGGTGTATAGGCACTAACGGACGATGTGTGCCTCTTTCATCGCTCCCCCTCCCTCCCTTCTCTTCTCTTCTCTACCTACTGCCCCACTTACAGCACTCCCATCACAGTCAGCAGTCCCCATAGTGTCCCGGGACCCAAAGGAGAGGCGTGTCCCAGCAGCAGATGATCCCAATACAAGTACTAATTGGTCAAATTATCATATTAGAGACTTGGGCAATCCTGTTTCTGAGAAAAGTGGGGTGAAATCTAGGAATGCAGCTGCAGATGTATAATGTGGGTCACTTCAAATGTCTGTTCTTCACAAAGATATAGGTAATAAATGAACCAATGGATAAGTTGGAGGAGTAAGGGTTGGGCTCCAAGAACTAGACGACCTTGCTTAAAAAAAGTTGATACAGTTTTTGCAGTCTAGCCTATTTCTGTCATTATTTGAATTATGTTGTACCAAGGCTCTATCCTTAAGTAGAGTTTACAAGCCAAGCCAAGCCATTTTATTTGTATAGCACATTTAAAAACAACATGCATTGCGCCAAAGTGCTTTACAGCAAAGAGGGAAAAGCGACATTATTTAAATGCAGGTTTATACTGAATGATGAAAACACTTTCACAATAATCAGCCATCAGGCAAGCGCTACAAGGTCCAATTGGCCCAGAAAAGTATATACAAAAAGTCATTCATCTCCACTGCAATAACCACCCTGAACTGCAACAAATAAGCCCATAAATGTTATGCATTATATTATGTTTTAATGTGCATTTTTATGAATGTGTTGCGTTTTAATTGTACACAGCCATAAAAAAAAAGATCAAACAAAGGGGAAAAATGAGCACCCAAATTCATCCTAATTAAAAGCCAGATTATAAAGGTGAGCTTTAAGTATAGTTTTATATTATTATAGTATTCAAAAACAGGATTACCATTATCAACAACATGGAGTTGGTTAAAAAAAGGTGTTGATTTCAGTCGTTCATTATTCCTGCTCATGGTTGTGGGTGGCATGAGTCTATCCCAGCAACTATGGGCCTTAGGTGGAACAACCCTTGAAAATGGCTAGTTAGTCGCAGAGCTAATACTCAACAATTCACTCTCACATAAATTCAATATGGGCAATTTAAGTTGACCATTCAGTAGCAGGGTTTCCACCAAAATGTAATGTAAATCTTTTCAAAGTTTGCATAAGAAGAGAACAAACCAAATCTGAATTACAAGCGTTCCATCAAGTGTTCGAGCTGTGTTTGTCACCATTACACCGCTATTCCTGCAGAGGGCGTGTATGCTGTGTTGTTAGTTTGGCGAGAGACAGAGAGTTGTGTGCATTTTGTTGTTGAGCTGTTCCTCACTGCGTGCATTAAGGCTGGGATGGGATGGGAGTTACACCTGTGATGTCAAAAATACGCTAAATGCTTCACAAGAAACCCCGCTGCCTCTCCTCGCTGCCCTGCACTAAAGTGAGTTAAAAGAACTGGGTTAGCCCTGAAGTCCTGCACCACCTACAAAAGTTTCTCTGTGTCTCTACTACAGTTTCTGGAGGCGTCAAGCAAAAAAGAACAACAGAAAATAGAGATTAAACTGTGATCACTTATAACTCATGGGCAGATTATTTAGACCTAGATCTTATATTATAACTGGGGAAGTTATAAAGTTAGCTTACTGGCACAGTTTGTGATCAATAAATCCTGTACACCTAGAAAATAGTATTTTTGGCATTTGAATTTACATCTCATCTGTCCACACATAATTCGCTGCCAGTGGTCATGTGGGTTTTATGTTCACTGCTTCCAAATAGTTGCATAAAGTTCAGTTAGCAGTTAGCATCACTAGCTACAGTATAGCTATGAATCAACATGTTTGCACTGACTTTTCTAAATCAACCATCTGAATGAGATTTTCTGATGACATTTCCTCAACTTTACATTAGATTGAATATATCATTGACTGTCTGTTGGTCCATTAAATTATACTGTTTTTCTTCCTGCACAGAGTCAGCCTAATTAAAAAAGACAAATGCAAACATGTCATCCATCTGCCTCTCTCTCCTCTCTGTCTCTGTGTAGAGCCGACAGCAGCTCACACGCTGGATTAATGTTTGTATCAGTCTCTCTAATGGGTCCTAGCACTGCGGGTGGCAATGGTATTGACCCATCCCAATTACTGTCAAACCCCGCTGCCTCGTGGATTTACGAAGAAAGATGATTCAGCCACTTCAAAGAAACTGCCATTATGCAAAATCAAAAGACATGCAAATTATTAATAGAGACACGTTGTATACAGAGGTGGAAAGCAAGCAGATACTATTACTGGAGGCATTTAGTTCAGTTTTTTGGAAGAAAATGTCCTTGTGTTGTTCCCAAGACAGGAAAAAAGGAGAGGGTTGCGTCAGAAAGGGCATCTGGCATGAAACTTATGCAAAATTAACTACAACCTCGGCCTCAGCGTTGTGAGTTCGAGTCTGGACTCCGACACATTGCCGAATGTCTCTCCCCATGATTTCCTGTCACTAGCCAAAAAAGCCACACAAAAAAAAAGCCATGTAAAACTAAATAAAAACGATTTTATTATTATTCAAGTAAATTTTTTAAGTCTTACCTCAGTGGGTTGCGTGCACTGAAAAGGTAAAGGGCTTAAGTCAGTTTTGGGGACAGTAGTAGTAATACTGTAGTAGTAGTAGTAGTCATTGTAGTAGTAGTGGATTTTACTGTGCAATTACAAAATGTGTTAAAAGTTTACATTCAATACCAAATGAGTAAAGAATATTTTTTGACCTTGCTGGCAAACTGGGCCCTGCAATCAGAAAGTCCTGGGTTTGGGGACAGCAGTAGTAATGGATGTGATGGTTGTGATAGCAGAGGTGGGAGACTCGAGTCAGACTTAAGTCACTATTTTTACGACTTGAGACTTGCTTGACAAATACTTGATACTTGAATAGACTTGACTCGGTCTTGAGCTTCACTTGAAATGACTTGTTTTTACAGAAAACTCAGGATGAATTTGAGTGCAACATAAATGCATTAAAACAGCAGCACATTTGTTTGTAACTTTTGCTAAAGAGCCCTGTGGACCATTTTAGTTTTGTTTTCACGAATGCTGCGCGTTTCAACACAGCACAGCGGAGAAGAAGGGAGAAAACACTTCTTATGGATGGATTTAAAACTATGACATGAAGACTGATATTTAGGAGTTGGTAGAGGCCACGCAGACTTCTCTAAACAGTGGACTGTATCAGTGGACACAGCCGATGGAACCGGTGTCTGCGTAAAAACGGTAAGAGCTTAATTTATACACGCATTCCAAACACGTGAGGAATCTAAAAGTCTGACTAGAGTTTACGAGCTAAACAGATACAATAACCTCCACGCAAGAACTGGTTATAATTCTTCCAATCCATCAGAATTGTATTCCTCCGCCGTTAACGATTCCTCTTATAGATGCTTGCCCGGAAAACCCAGAATGATATGTCTCTGTATTATTATACAGAGAAATATCAGTCTGGTCACCATGCCCTCCGCTGTGGTTGGATTCAAATCCCAACCGTACCGTGCATTTTGATTTGTTTATTTAAGTCACGTGTTCTTCATGAGCAGCTCCTCAACAACAACAATCAAGATGGCGCACCGAGGAGCCGAGAGTTTGTTTCATTTAGCTGTAAATTCCGTTTTAAATGACCAAAAACATATCAAGTCACAGCAGCTTACAGCAGTAGAAGCCTTTATTTAAAAAAAAAAGAAGATGTTTTCGTGTTGCTCACTTTCTTGTCGCTTTGTTAACGTCACGTCCGCCATTTTCTGATTGGCTTACTCCGCTACTACTCAGTTTACTTGAGTTTGCTCCGCTCTAGAAATCGAATTGATTCAATGGCGACCAGACCCATCTGCTGGTACAGTGGTGAGGCTGGGATTCCCAGGCAATATAGATGCCGCTGTGGGCAGTTGCTCCGAGGCCCACCCCGTTCCTGGGCAGCGACTATAACTTCTTTAACTTCATGGCAAAAGTTGTCTTTGATTAGTAGCCTACAAAGCGCGATGCACATTGCTCAGTGCATGACGTTCTCTAAACGCACACACGCCAGGGGACAAGCGCGCTCGCGTGGACCAGAGCTGAGGCAGCAGAGGTTGCCGCTAAATGTCCGTGCACAGTGACAGCAGGGGCTCATTCCCCGAGCATCAGAAATACAGAATATAAATGAGTGAATCCTGTCCCACCTGTCTGATGGTGATGGCCCCTCCCTGCTCTGCACTGTCACAGTAACACTGTTAAGTTTAATTTAAGTTTAATGAGCAGTTTACTCAAACTGGTCCAAACCTGCTTCTGTTGCTCAACATTAAAGCTACAATCCTGTTTATTTAAAAAGTCAAATAAATAAAATAATAAACAGCTGTAGATTCCGCTAATTTTGCTTCTGTCTAGTTTTGCCCAGTTTATGAAGTAAAATAGGCCTGTATTAGACCACATGCATAAAAATACAAAAATGCTTCTCTGTTTTATTTTAGCTTCATAATAAACTGTATTGCCACAAATCTATTTATACAGAGATTTATCAGGAATTGATAAGAGAGTCAATAAAGAATCAGTTAAGCAGAATTGACATTGGCATTGATATTGATTAAATCTACTTCCTACACTCTCCGGCTGTAGCCTACCTCACACACCTCACTATTGTTTGTTGTCATATTGCAAATTACCACTCAGTATATCAACATTAAACATGCCACAGAGGCTTTCTTTACTTCTTCATGTCATAACACTATTTTAAAAACCGTCAGCTCTGTAGCCCTACAATATGTTTGTTGCCAGCTACTGTTTGAGATAACTATTGTCTGTAGACTAAATACCCCCGCCCCCCCAAAAAAATCTTCAAAATGTTCCATTCAATACTTTGTTGATTGAGTTTTAAGTTATAATTTAGTTAGCATTTAGTAGACTCATTTTACTTGAGTAACATTATTTTGAACAGTACTTTTATGTGGGCACGGATTTTGAGTACTTCTTACACCCCTACGTCCTGAGTTCAAGCCAGGATTAGTACTAGTTGTAGTAGTAGTAGTAGATTTTGCTGTGCAATTGCAAAAAAAAAAAAAAAAAGACTACCAAAAAGTTTAAATTTTATACGCTGTTTTACTCAAATTATTTAGCGGACAACTTCTATTTGCCTAACATTACTTTGAAGTAACAGTGCTATTACTAGATTACAGACTTTGCGTACTTCTCCCAGCTCGTAGTAGAATATTGTTTCTTATTGTAGGCCCTGAGCTGAAGTGCTGTGAGGTAACATTGGCCGTTTTCCTGTCTTGCTCTTGTGAGAAGCCTTTGTGTCGAGTCACTGCTACAAGCCAAACTAGTAGCACTGGCCTACCACATGTGGAAACACTCTTCACGTCCCAGGACAGAGAAACTTGGCAAGGTCTGATGAAAGGAAGGAGGGGGGGTAAGAAGAGAAATAAAGAACGTGTGTGTGTGTCTGAATGAAGGGCAGAATATACATACAGAGGGCCTTTTTTTTTTTTTTTGGAGCAAGTATTGCCTTACCTCACCGCCAAAATAAAAGTGTGTTTGGAGCCAAAGACGCACCTAAAAAACCTCTCAGCTGTTTCCCCCTTCACTGCTGCCAACATGAGTCACTCCTCCGCAGCCTTCACCCCCCTCCCCTCTTCTTACCCTCTGCACTGGTGGCATAATGGATTAAGGCAATTAATTTTCTGATACTAGTGGAAAATCGTGGCAATAGAATGAAAAAAAGCCTGTGCAAGATTTTAAAAATGCTGAGTAAATACATCACGCAAAATCCATATTATTGTCAGACCTTTTTTCCTTTTGGCTTTTCCGCCTTCTGCCTCCTACAGTGATTTGTAATAGGTTTTATCCTAGATTCCCCTCTCTCTACACATTTATCAGTGCTTGGGAGCGGTGCAAGGAGTACACTGGCTGGATTAGAACTTATAAATGGTCACATTTCTATAGCGCTTTAGGAACCATTCGCACTTACAAACACTCACACAGTGGTGGGTGGTGGGTTACGTGTCTTGCCCAAGGACATAACAACAGTATGCAATGGTGGGAGCAGGGCTTGAACCTCCAACCTTCTGGTTAGTGGCTCTACCAACTGAGCTACTGCCACTGTAGACTGCAATCTGTAGACTTCTGGGATATCTCTGTGAGGAACTAACCACTTACTAACCAAAGCCAAGGCAGACTTTTTTTTCTATCTATAAAGGCCAAGAAATCATTGAAACATTTTATTTTTTAGCAATTAGTCTCAGTGTGTACTAGAGCCTGACCAATATATCGGTCGCCAATAATATTGGCCGATATAGCCCATTAGAAAATTATCGGGTATCGGCCAAAATCTGGCCAATATCCACCGACATAAACAGTACTATTTTTGTACTGTGTGCTGGAAGGCTAGAATAAGACCTGTTTACTTGCAAATGCTGGCCTTCTGCTATTTGTTCATCAGAGTGTTTCCAAGCAGTTGGGCTTTTACTCTGCAGTTCATAAAAAAACAGCCCAAATCACCTTCTCATGGCCTGAAAAGCTCAAAAAGGCAATAAAAATATTTTGCTCATTTCTCTGCCATAAAACCTCAGAACAAAAATTTAAAATGCATTTTGTTGTTCTCCTCAAGCTTAAATGAAATTTAGGTTAAACTTAGTTAAAGCTAAATAAAATAAAAAATATAATACATAAAATACATAATAATACTCCCCACACCAATACCCAGTACAACCTACATAACAATCAGCATAAAGAACAATAAGCAGCTTTCTACAACATTTGAAAAAGATGTTTAGTCTAATAAAGAGGCCTGGGGTGTACAGACCATATGTATGTAAACAAGAGCAGAAAGAAAAATTCTTTAAAATACTTTTTCCTAATGTATAACGGTATCGGCTGTATCGGTATTTTTTTGTTACGTAATATTGGTATCGGCATTGGCCTCAAAAAATCCATATCGGTCGGGCTCTAGTGTGTACGTCAGGTGTTCAGTGTTTTTCATTTAGAGTTAAATGGTTGTAGCCTGTGTACTACTTAACCAATCAAGGTATCACCTAGATCTGAATCCATTGGAAATAAAATCAGTGACAGAGAACAATCAGAATCAAAAATCAGGAAAAAAACTATAAATACTCAGTGTAGCCCATGTCAGCATCCAAGAGATTTAAAACAAACACAGACAAATGGGTGAAGTATAACGGATGATTTATTAAAGCAATAAACTTTGGCGCTTAGACTCCAGCAGGTAAAGACGCCAGAAGAAGATGGAGAGGCTGAGGAGGCTGATGGTTCTGCTGCTGCGGTGGAGTTGAGGCAGGTGGCAGGCTGTGATTGGCCGACAGACAGACAGGTGATGACGGGCAAAAGAAATCAGCCTGCCTGGTTGAATTTACGCTACAGCTTCATAACGATTTCATCTATAAAGATAAAAATGTTTGTATGTGTGCCGGGTTATTAGCTCAGTTGGTAGAGCATGCTGCACATATACAGAGCAACTACAGCTCGCCTCAGCACCATGGGTTGACCCAGACCCTGACAATTTAGTGAAGGTCTCTCCCTGCTCTCTCCTCCAAGATTTCTGGTCTGGTCTCTTCTTTCCTGTCCAATAAAGCCACAACAGAGTAGCTCCAGTTTATTACAAGTGCAATTTTTAAGGCTTTTTAATGGAATTTAGATTGAAATGTAATCAATAACAGAACAACAATCTGTACTAAATTTTCCATACTAATCTTTGACACTGAAGGCCTAATTGAACAAAATTCAAAAACATACTTTAATACTTTTAAGGCCTTGTTTTTGACAACATAAACCTTAATAACTTTTAAATACTTTTAAGACCTTGGGGCTACCCTGCATTAAAGCCAAAAAATATCTTGCATTAGATTTGTAAACCCAACCCAAAATAAATTGCAATGCACTTTATGTTGGGCTCAGCCAGACATCACTTGCCCGCCTGCAGCTTGTCCAAAATGCTGCTGTCCATTCTTTTATTTGTTTTTAAATCCCTCCATGGTCTCGCCCCACAGTATCAGACCTGCTCCAGCCCTACGCCCCCTCTCTCAGGTCGGCAGATCAGTTTCCGTTGGTTGTTCTTAAGACAAAGAGGAAACTTGAAAATTGTACTTTTTCAAAATTGTTGAATTCAGCAGAAATGCAGTTTCACTTCCTTTTTGTAAGTCCTCTCCTAAAACACCTTTTTTCTCTTTGGCTTTTAACACAGTTTGAATTGTTGACATTTATGGTTTTATTGATTTTATAGTTATTGTTATTTTATAGTTTTTAGTGATACAGCTGTTGTTTTTAGGTTTTTTTTAATAAATATTTTCACATGCTTGTTAGTAGTCTATTTATAATTCCTTGTTGTGTTTTAACTCCAATGCTGTTTTGTTTTTAAAAGTGCTCTATAAATAAAGTTGGATTGGAAAACCTTTTTACTGTCTGCACATACAGAATACCGTCCCATTAGAAACCGCTGGCATCCAATTCAATCTAAGCCTATTTTCAGATTTGTTATCTTAATTTCTCTTGAACACAGCCGCTTGACTCTTGGCTCCGCTGCCCTCTGTCCCGTCTCTGTTGTTAATTTCCCTTCTTATCCGTCCGTATCTGAATCCCTGTGTCGCGGGCTCATATTCCCGGACTTTTCTGTGAATGTACAGTACAGTATCCCGTTCCCTCCACATCAAGCTGATTGCTTTCTGTCAGACTGCAGCCGCTGTAGGGGCCCCCCCAGAGGCCCTTTCGGACCCTCACATCTAAACATCTGTCCATCCCATTATGCGCTGTGTACGCTGCTGAATCTGAGCCTCGCTTTTACTCACGCTGACAGAAATGCCGGAGAGAACGGGGAATGGTGCGGTGTCTGAGGGGGATAGTGGCGTTCCCGGGCGTCTCCTCTAAGCTCTTTATTATGTGAGCCAGCTGCTGGAGAGACGCCACGGGACGGGCCCGGATGTTTGGAGAAAATGGATGTGGTAGAGGTGGAGGAAGTATTCACTATCTGTACTCAAGTAAAGGTACTGGTAATTCAAAATAATATCACTCAGAAGAAGAGAGTGAAAGCATAAATCAAAATGTACTACTACTACTGCTACTGCTACTACTACTACTACAGTAACTACTACTACTACTGCTACTACAATAACTATTACTACTACTGCTACTGCTACTACTTCTATTACAACAACTACTATTACTGCTTCTACTTCTATACTACTACCACAACAACTACTAGTACCACCACCGCTACTTCAACTATTTCTGCTACTACTACTACTACCATTACTGATACTGATATTACCACTATGAATACTACCATGACCACAATTACTTGTACTATTACTTCTACCCTTTCTATTGCTACCACTACTGCTAATATCACTACAGCTATTACTACTACTGCTCCTGCTACCACTACTACTACTATCACTACTATCAATACTACTACCACTACTACTAATACTACTACTGCTGCTGCTCCTGCTGCTACTACCATCACTACTACTGCTAATACTACTACTACTACTACTACTACTACTGCTGCTGCTGCTGCTGCTTCTGCTACCATTACTACTACTACTACTACAACTACTACTACTATTTCCACTACTTCCACTACGATTACCATCACTACTATCCCCACTTCTGCTACTACTACTATTTTACTACTACTACTGCTACTGAATCTACTACTACTACTACTACTGCTACTATCACTACCACTACTACTACTACTACTGCTCCTGCTACCACTACTACTACTATCATTACCATCAATACTACTACCACTAATACTACTACTATTGCTGCTGCTGCTGCTACTTCTACCATCACTACTACTGCTTGCACTACTACTACTACTACTACTACTACTACTGCTGCCGCCGCCTCTGTTACTACTACAGGTAATACTGATTCTTCTGTACTTCTACTACTACTACCACTGCTACTGTTACCCCTACTTCTGCTACCACCACTACTACTACTACTACTACAACTCTTCCACTACTTCCACTACTATTACCATCACTACTATCCCCACTACTGCTACTATGTTACTACTACTACTGCTACTCCAACTACTACTACAAAACATAAACTTGAATGAAAACCGCCTCCACCTCTTCTCCATGGTTAGGACTCAGGCACTCTGTTTTGGGATAAGTCACGGGACGGGAATGCCGGGCCACATCAGGATCCGTCGGCTGGGTCGTTTGGCTGGAATGCGACTCAGGAAATCTATAATGGGGCTTACTGTATGTGCGACTCAATGACTGTTGTCTTTTAGCACCGAGAGGGACAGAGGAAGCGGATACGGCCGGGGGTAGCAGCCATTATAATGATGATGATGAGGAGGAGGAGGAAGGGAAGAAGGGGGCACACTTAATGGGATTTTCTCAATTAAAACATGTGCAGCGTACAACCCCAGTTCTAAAAAAGGTTGAATGGTGGCTTGCATTCGAGCTATGTTTTACCACATTAGATAAAACAATATATCTGGAGTCAAAACTGAGAGATTTAAAATTTTCAAGAACAATAAAGGCTCATTTTCAGTTTGGCTGCAGCAACATAGCTCCAAAAATGGCAATGAGAAGCAGAAAAAAAAGATTTACTAATTTAAAAAAAACAGCTGATGGAGAATTTGCAACAAATTTGTTAGTTAGAGACACACTACATGATTTTTTTGCCCAATTTTACCACAATTCACAGTTGTACTACTTGTAGTCTGTTCCAGTCAGCACTAGTTGCAGGGAGTTGCCAGCCCAGAAATTGGTGAGTGTGGGAGGTTTACAGACTCGAATCGGCAGCGCCCAGACGTCAGCCGCAGTCAGTCAAACCTGTACGAATTTTAAAGCTGACTCTGGATGCGTTTTGTAGTGTGCACTATAGTGGACTCAACATTTTCAGCTTGTCATTGATCACGTCACTCTGGCGTACAGTGTAAAAAAAAATTGCCAAACTTCGCTGATTGTGGACGATTGTGGACGTCTGTCAGCTTCAGTGTTACTGGCTTTGGGTTTTAAAGATTTGTCACTCAAAACATGGAGACATAGCCTATCATTTACAAAAAATACCTCTGCCTAACCCGTGGCAACACTTAAAAAGCTGCCCAATTCCGCAGGAAAACCATGAATTTGGCAACCCTGCTCTAACACATTTTGTTTATATCAGTATATTTTGTGAATTTAGATTAGTCCATTTATAGCTTATTTTATTTTATTCCATCTTATCCTGCATGTTTATTATTATACATTACTTATTTTATGCTTGCACCAAGCAAATTCCTAGTTATGTGAACCTTTTCACTTATGATGGCAACAAACACTACTCTGATTCTGTACAAGCTATGGTAAGCTAACATTAGCGATGTTACTGCAGCTTATTTAGTAACAATTCATCATTATTACGCCATGAAAAAAGTGTCACTATGGTTTTATTGAAACGTGTTATAGTGGACTATTGTAAATGGACTATACATTCGGACACAGTCACTGGTGCAGTCGTTAAATGTGTGATCCAAAGTCTGTCTGTCATCAGAACCAAATCTGCCGAAACCAGTCAGTCAGTGTGTGCTTTTGGTCTTTTCAAAATCTGTAATGACTGGAAAAGTCCAGTAGTGTGTCCTCAGCTTAAGGTGACTGGCTATAAAAGGAGCATTTTATAAAAAGCAGTCTCTAGTATTAGTATTGGATGTACTAGATGCTTGTCAGTGAGCTACAGTATTTAAAGAAAATGTATTTGATGTATAATGTGCTCAGTCGCTGACCTTAAACCAGGGTCTATGACAAAACACAGCTTCATTTGTCAACATGGAGATCTACGGGACGCCATGAGTAAGTAATGGCTGAGCTGGGACGTTAACCAAATGTATGACAATGGTTATGTCATCTTCATATGACCCATGCAGCGCTACAAAAACCTAACAGACAGCATTTATGAAGGACGGCCTGGCTCTGCTCTGCCTGGACGTCCAATGGCTTTACCAGGAAAGACCGAGCTTAAGACACTGCATGGATGACTGAACGCACATCCGTCACTCATCACATACGCCTTCTTCTGCAAATGTGGAAAGTAAATAGATATTTCTTACTACTTACCACGTACCTTCGCTTATAAGCATACTTTTAGTGACTGAATATTTGAGGGAAAAACAAAAACATTATCTCTAAATGGGGAAACGTTTTGGTGGCACCCAACTCAGAACCTAGTTTTGAAGTAGTAGTTGTACCAGCATTAGTAGTGATAGTAGTAGCAGTAGTAGTAGGATAGTGATATTATTAGGAGTAGCAGCAGCAACATTAATAATCATAGTAGAAGTAATAGCTGTTGCAGTAGCAGTTGTAGTCGTAATAGTTGTTGCAGTAGTAGGATGAGTAACAGTAGTTGTAATGGTAGTAGTAGTAGTAGTACAGCAGCAGTATTAGTCATAGTGATAATTCTAGGAGTAGCAGCAGCAACATAAATAGTCATAGTAGTAGTAGTAGTAGCTGTAAGATGAGCAATAGTAGTTGTAGTGGTGGTAGTAGTAGTGACAGCAGTATTACTCATAATGGTAATACCAGGATTAGAAGCAGCATCATTACAGTCTAAGCAGTGGTAGTAGTTGTAGTAGTAATAGTTGTTGCAGTAGCAGTTGTAGTTGTAATGGTGACTGTAGTAGTAGCATGAGTAAAAGTAGTTGAAATAGTAGTAGAAGTAACAGTATTAGTCTTACTGGTAATGCTATAGGAGGAGCAGCAGCAACATTAATAAACATAGTAGTAGTAGTAATTGCAGTAGTAGGATGAATAACAGTAGTTTTAACGGTGGTAGTAGAAGTAACAGCAGTATTAGTCATAGTGATAAAACTAGAAGTAGCAGCAGCAACATAAGAAGTCATAGTAGTAGGAATAGTTGTAGCAGTAGCAGTTGTAGTAGTAATAGTAGATGTAGTAGTAGTAATAGTACTACAGTAAACTTCACATTCAATACTTGTCTTAATCCAGTAATAACATAGTAACTTAGCACTTTTGCTTCCACTTAAGAGACGACAGTAGCTACAACCGGAAAGTAGCCGGTTTGAATCCCACCTGAAGTGCACTACTGCCGTTGTGTCCCTGGGCAGGACACTTCACCCACATCGCCTATACTCAGCAGTAAGGGCATCTGACATAATAACCAGCTAACTCACTGTACTTCTCCCACCTCTAAAGTAAAATTTTGACACCTTTGACAAATGTCCGTGTTATTGAGCTAATTGCCTGTTGTCCTTCGAACGGCCTGAGCAGAGATTTTATATTTCGTGGCTTTGACCCGTGCATCAGATAAGGCCTACAGGTAAACACAAACACTGAGAGCGGAGGGGATGAAGACAAAGGCGGGGCGGTGGTGATGAATGGAGCAGCCACACACAGAGACAGGCTGTGGACCAGGAGACAAAAACCCACTGATGGTTTATGCACAAACCCAGCAGCAGCTCCGACCTCTGACCTTACACTGTGGCACTTGAGTAATGAGGGGTCACCGGCTTCGGCTAAATATGTTTGGGACTTGGCCAAAAGGCAAAACCGCACGCTAACAAATAAACACAGGGGGGGCTAATCTGTACGCAAGAAAAAGTACTGCTGGAAATAATACTAATGAGTACAGGTAAAAGATGGGAAAATGACTTAAGAGTGTTGTAAAAAGTAATCATAGTACTTCAGTTGTGTTTACTTCTGCTGTTTCTACAACTAGAGCTACTTCTATGAATACTCCTACTACCACTGTAATTTTAACCAGACAACTGCAGTACTGCGATTACTACTGCAAGTACTACTATTATTTCTAGAGCTACTACTACTTATATGAATATTGCTACTGCCAGTACTACTGCTCATGCTACTACTACTACTACTAGTAATACTATTACTTCTAGAGCTACTACTTATATAAATACTGCTACTACCAGTACAACAACTACTACTACTACTACTACTGCTAATGCTATACTACTGCTAGAGCTACTTCTATTAATACTGCTACTACCACTACTACTATAACCTCAACTGCATTACTGCGATTACTTCTGCTGTTTCTAGTTCTATAACTACTATGTATACTAGCTACTACTATTTATATGACTACTGCTACTGCCAGTACTACTACTACTGCTAATGCTACTACTACTACTACTACCAATAGAGCTTCTACTGTTTTCAATAATAGTGCTATTGCCATTACTACCATTACTGTTGATACTACTACTCTGACTAGTAGAGCTACTTCTATTAATACTGCTACTACCACTACTATTATAACTTGAATACAACTGCAGTACTGCAAATACTTCTGCTGTTTCTACTACTGCTACTAGTAACATCTCCACCATCACAACCACTACTACTATTACTTCTAGAGCTACTATTACTTATATGAATACTGCTCCTAACAGTACTACTACTGCTAATGCTATTACTGCTACTACTACTACTAGAGCTACCACTACTTTTACTACCATTAACTGTTTGTGTTTTAAAAATGAATGGGTTAAATAGAAATACCTGGACTAGAGCCTTGTTGCTGTGTAGCCACAAAGCAAAGTTGTGTGTACTAATGTATGTATTTTGTATTTAGGTTTCTAAAAATGAACATAATGTAAATGTTTATTAGAAATCATACTGAAAAACACTATCAAACACTTTTATACAAGGAAGTACAGGCAGAACAGTACATGGTTATGGTTAGGGGAAGATTGCAGGTCTTTGTGTAATATAGAATAATATAGAAGGAAATAACCAGCTTATTAATATTTATAACAAAACATGTAACATATAGTCTATGTAAGGGCGAGTATACATTGAAAACAAATAAATTGATCAGGTAAGTTAATAACAATATACAGGGTAGCCACAGTGAACCGGTCGCACAGTGATTTTACAGGTTTTTTCTCAAGGCCTGCGTCCTCGCTTTCGGGTCCTTCTTCTTCAGCTCCATGGCCTTACGTGAATTCTGCACTTCACCCCGACCTGCACCTCTCACTTTACCTACATCTTGGACAATAAACTACTTACCTTTGCCTTACTCTTGGGTCTATTTTTATGTCTGAAACTGCAGAGCCATAACAACAGAGTCTCTATTGTAATCTCAGATATAGGAGTAGCCAGACCATTTTTAGGGGAGCTATACACCACCTGCACATTGCATCCTAGCACCCCTAAATGTAACCGAGTCCCCAGCAGAATATACAGTCTGAATATTGACAACTATTGGTTTCTTGGCTTAAAAAGACCTCTCTTGAATCTTGAATACTAAAAACTCCCCTGATCGCAGAACCTCAAGTGATACTGCATTAAAAACCATCGTCTATACTGGAATTCGCTGCAGGATCAGCAACACTTCCAGGAGTCTTTGTCTCTGAATACTACAGCTAGGGATTTTTTTTCGATATCAGTACTTAAACGATACCTGTTTTTTGATACGGTACCTGAGCGATACTTTTTCTGATAACTATAATGTGCTAATTCATTTTATCAATCATAAAACACAATAATATTGAATAAAAGACCAATTTTTGGAGCAAAAGTTTGTATGATTTATTCTGTTATTTGACTCATACATGCAAAGGAACATTAAAGGTCCCACTTGGTAATGAAACTTGGTATTGAATAAAAATGATTTTATCAATACCAGCAGCATACCACAAAGGCACCCAGCCCTAATGAACACAAAATAAAAGTTACAGCTGTAACATGCAAAGAAGCGTCATTTAAACACATTGTCACAACATTATCAGAATTGGATTTTTAGGTTTTATGTGGATACAAACTAGATATATAAACATGACCATATCCAATTTAATATCATGAGAAATACTGATCTGCAATATATAAATATTAGTACTAATGTTGTGATAGAGCCATAGAGGTGGCCACATACAGTCTGCCATCTTTCCTTTGCTCTAAGTCAGACCTCTGGGTATACACACTACACGCTTGTCCCGTGTAAGTGAGCTGTCTTCTGTTTCAACAATATGTGCAGTGTGTTGGTCGGGCCTTGTTCTTTGCCTTGGCAGAGTTACCCAAACCCCCCCAGACACGCATTCTGCACGGATGACGCCGCTCTCTTCTCATGACGCCGCCGGAGCCGCCCGTTTAGTCACGCTTCAGTTTGGTACACGCACAGTTCACGAGGTCGCCGGGGGTCGAAGTTCGCTGGTCCTTGTGAAAAAAGTCATAGCAGTGGGTTTTCTTAATAGGCAGCTTTGATCCGCTCAGCTTCATCTTCCTGGGTTGGGACGTCCAGTGATGTAGAGTACTGTGCAAAAACTTTAGTGAGGTGTGAAAAAATTGCTGTTAACTAATTTTTATTATGACATTTTTAGGTTAAGCTTACTAATGGGCAAAGGACAAAATTACTCCAGGCCACTGTTTAGAACCAGGAGTGTTTTAAACAATTTTCCACCATTTTGAGATAATAATAATAATAATGGATTGGATTTATATGGTGCTTTACAAGCTTCTCAAGCACTTCATATTAGTTCATTATTCATTCACTCCTCAGTCACACTCTATGGTGGTGAGCTGCCCTGGGACAGACTGACGGAAGAGTGGCTGCCAATCTGTGCCAACAGGCCTCAGCAACACTGACACATTCATATAAAGGCAAGGTGGATAAAGTGTATATTTCTATACTTCACATACACTAAAAGAATATATATATATATATTTTTTTATTTACAGGTGCAGACATACCTACATGTAATACATAAGACATGAGACAAACAAAACAATATTATGACTTACAAGGAACAAACAACATATAACAGATGTATATAATAATATGAATATGAATATATATGCGGATATGAATATGTATCGATGTAAAATAATAATAATAATAATAAAAATAAATAAATAAAATATAATAAAAATAACAAATAAATAAATAATAATAATAATAATAATAATAATTTCCTTATCTTCTATGTGGGTAAATAAATTCCATTAAGAGTAAAAGAAGAATATTTAATTGTAGTAGATTATTTTCCATTATGAAATATAGGTGGCTAAACTAAAAAAAAAAAAAAAAAAAAAGATTTACTCCTCAAATTTGTGTCCAGGTCTGGACACTGTATCTTTACTATTGCAGGGATGAGAACAGTGTTTTGGCAGAGGTCTACGCTCTCCGAGTCCTTCCAGTTTAGATTTAGTAATTTTATATATTCTTGTTACACTTTTCTTTGTTCATAGTCTTTCTTAAAAACATGTCTAAGACTTCGCCTTCGCTTCCTTGCAAGGGGGTCCTGGGTTCAATCATCGGGTCGGCCAACACACGATTTCTCTGGGTGGAGTCTGCATGTCCTCCCTGTGGTACTTTGGGTTCTCTCTGGGTACTCCGGCTTCCTCCCACTGTCCAAAGACATGCATGTGTTAGGTAAATTGGTGACTCTAAAGTTTCCACTGTAGTGAATGAATGTGAGAGTGAATGGTTGTCTGTCTGTGTGTGTCTCTGTGTCAGCCCTGCGACTAACTGGCCCCTGGTGTACCCGTGCATAAATCCCAAAGTTACTGGAATAGGCTCCAGTACAAACAGAAGATGAATGAATGTCTAACACTTTTACATCGTCCTGTAGTTAGAATCTAGAGGATCTTGTACATTTTGTGCCTATAAACAGAGACATACTGCACATGATGACTTTAGTCGAGATCCATGCATAAAGGACAATTGTGTGTTAATACTTGTGTACTCTTGCCTGTGGCCATGTCCTCCCATAAGTGGTTAATATTAGCAGTGTCTGATCTATTACATCTCAGAGCAAGACGCTTGTAGAAATATTACCATCATGTGACTCTTTTGCTCACTCATTTTCCAAAAGATAGACATTTGAATAGACTATTTTAAACCACAATGAAGCCTGATGGTTGTCTCTTAGTTTATTGGTTATCAGATGGGCTGACTCTGGGAACCAATTTTACACTTGATCATTTGATTGTGACTCACTTTTATTGTTTGACAAATCTGTGTAATTCAAACATTATTTCAAACTATATTCAGCTGCCATGTGACCCATCAGTTGAGAATCACTTTCGTAGATACTTGTGCTTAAACAAAGTTTTTTTTCTGCTAGGCTTTTCTTGGAATGTTATTGTGTGTTCAGCTGTATTCTGAGTCTGGTCATCTGTGGGTCTGTAACACTAACAACCTATTTTCTCAGCAGGATCTATGATAGGACAGAGTTTACATTTTCTGTGTATTGTGCTGTGTTTCTGTGGTTACATGTCTATCCAACAAAGTTCAGAGGTAGTTAAATCTGCGCCAATTTAATTCCTGGAAATCCATCTTGCATCAACGAGGTCCTGGCTATTGCTATGCATAGACCAGTGCTCCTCAAATATTTACCAAGGACCCAAACATGAGTTGAGGGGAGGTGAAATATAGTTTCAGTGTTCAGCTACTGGAGATCTAAATATTATTGTATTAAATGAATTCCTTTTTTAAAGTGGAACTCAGTAACTGCTAATTTCTTTGCTCCTTTTGCCTTTTTTTCCTCTATAAAGCTCCCCCTACAGTTCGGAGTAAAGAACTATCGTAAATACTCACAAGCCCAGTTGACTCCTGTGTGATCCTCGCTCTTCTTTACTTTCGTTTTCCCCTCTGCGTATCTGTACAAAGTTTTTTCTTCGATTTGGCCGCTCTGACACAAAGAAAACTGAGAAATAAAGACACTGCTAGCTTGCTGTTTTGCTAACCGTGATGTGCCGCTTTCTCGCAAGAACCGAGACTTCTGTGACTTTGGGTCAGAGGCGCTCACTGTTGCAAGTGTCACTTTCAGCCCAGAGACACCAGGGGGAGATGGAGGGTGCTTAATTTACCTCACAACAACTCATTTAACCATCGCACGGACTCCGAAACGTTTTATATAAGGTAAAAAAGTTACTGAGTTCTGCTTTAATTCACCCTCTGCTTTTTCCTGTGTGGATGTTGCTGGAGCCCCAGCAACTATGGGCCTCATGTAGGATACACCCTGGTCAGTGGCCAAATGGTTGGAAGTCTGACACAGAGGCTCGCACAGACAGCCATTCACTCTCACATTCATTCACTAGGGGCAATTTGTTTAACTGTTCAAGTACAGTACTGTTGCAAGTGAGTGGGTTTTAGCCATCAGCCACAAGCGTTCTTAGTGGTACCTGTGAACATCATAGAGCTCTGTGCAGTGCTACATATGAAAATACTACTTTTTTACTTTATGTCTTATGGTAAGGTACACTTTACTGTCCCCTGTAAGGAAATTTGTTCTCTGCATTTGAGCTATCCTGTCAGGAGCAGTGGGCAACTTTCTTGAGATTTTGAGCCAGGATCCTGGTCAGGAGTACCTAGCTGGAGGATTAGCCTGTTGTGCATGTTTTAGGATTGATGGGAGAGACCAAAGCACTCGGAGGAAACCCACCCAGACACACGGAGAACATGCAAACTCCACACAGAGACGCCCCGCATGGTCTGGGAATGAAACCTGGGAGCTTCTTGCTGTGAGGTGAGAGTGCTAACCACTACCATCGTGCCACTTTACTATGTTTTTTTTGTTGTTATTGTTTTTTTTAAGAGTCAGGAATTTGCACATGCACGTCTTTGGACAGTGGGAGGAAGAGAGGAGGAGAGGGAGAGAACATGCGGAGTTCTTTCTGTGTTAGGCAGGCAGTCTGAGGATCAAACCCACAACCTCCCTGGGTAGAGGCAGCAGCACTAACTACTCTGTCACCATGGACCATGTCATAAATTAATCCCATGACAGCACTTCAGATCCACTTGTATGTATCTAAAAGAGACCTCTTGCACATGTCGTCCCAGTGCAGTTGTATACAGTAGCCTCAGTATTATGACATATGTGACGTCTGAATGACAGATGATGGCAGACTGACACTGACACTGCGCTGACCTGAGCTCACATCCGCACATAGGGCCAGTATTGTGTGTTTGCATTTGTGTGCTGCGCCTGTGGCTATGCCCTCACCTCCGCTGACCCCACCCAGAGAGCTCAAAGGCGCACAGGTCACGCCCTTTGACCCCCGAATCCTAGCCAAATTAGAAAACTCCAGTCATTTATTACAGGCGATCTCGGCGCTCTGCGGATAACCCAGGAATGTGGAAAAATCAGCTTAGAGACAAATGTGTTTACGCTTTTATTTACACACTGTTTGCATAGTGGCTCTGTTTGGGGAAAGTCTGGGGAGGTGATTACAGAATTAGGAGCCAATCAGGACCACAGAGGGTAAAGAAATGATAATGCCAAGTGAAAAGAAGCACAGATATATACATCGATAGTTACTGCTGCCTCTTAGATGGCTTTTAGGTGGCTGTAACCTATAAAAGTGAGCTGGTTAGCATAGAGAATGAGCCAGAGACAGGTGTTTGGTGTGGTACATGGCTTTCTCTTTTATTGTGTTTTCCCAGTATTTTGCAAAATAATATGTAAGTTGAAGAGCAATGAAATCTTCAGGAGCAACTGTCCAAAACAGGTCTCCAGAGTTCAGGGGTTTTAGCTCTAGGTCTTGGTTTGGAGCATCCAGGTGTGTCAACAACAACATACAGTAATGCAGAGAGAACAGTCACAGACCAGCAGTCCTACAGTGATGTATGTAACTGTACAACTCATGCTACTACTACTACTACTACTAGTACTACTACTGTTCCAAACCTGCCTCAAAAACAGGACACTCTGATTGCAAGGTGAACATACCTACTTTGCCACTTAGATAAAAAACAAAACAAAACAAAACAGAAAAACTATAACTACTTAATTCTTCAGAAATGTAGTACTTTTTTTTACTTTTAACCATGTTATATTGTTATTTCCATTTCAAAAACATACCTGGAATAGTATTTTGTTCCATTCATGCATGTTTGCATAATCCTGTATGCTAGGGTGACCAGATGTTTAACTTGGACAGTCCCAGTTTTAGGCTGCTTTCCCCATGTCCCAAGTCATGTCTGTAAAAACACTCATATGTCCCAGTTGTCCCCAGTTGTTTTAACCAATAGAAAAGCACAGGAAACAAAAAACATTTGTCAAAAACACCACAATGTTTTATCAATGAATTGCCCTTAGATTTAAAACGTCAGCTTCATGTACTTTGATTTACGTGACAAAAATGTTTTTTGTTGCCTTAAAAAAAATATGTGTCCCAGTTTTTTTATCTAGAAATCTGGTCACCCTACTGTATGGTGAGGCTGTCCCCTTCTCAAGAGCTCAAAACGCTCAAAACCAGGAAGTGCATTCTGATAATGTCAGTGTTTAAACTGCCGTCACTATGAAGCAGTCACCTCCCTTATGTATTTGTTAGCATCATGTTGCTAATTTTATGCTCTGTCCAGTCTCGACCGTTGCCAGCAGGGGGCGACAGACACCTAATCCAAGCATACACTGCAAGGTCAAAGTAACAGCTCCCCAAAAGGAGAAGTTTTCCACACATATACATTTTTTTAAAGTTACAAAATGTGACATACTAATGCAAAAGTGTTCAATACTATTTCAAAAAGCCTGAAAAAAACCTAATATGGAACTTTTTGAGTAAATGGGTTGGATTGGGAGCATAGATGAGCCAAGCAACGATCCACAGAATGTTTAATAACACAAACAAATCACTTGGCACATTTGGCAGGTCATCAAGAACAAATCCAGGAGAGGCCCAAAGACACACATCCTTCAGTTTAAGGGCTTTACAGTGTGACGTCGAGAGAGGCGTCTGAACCGAAACCAAAGGAAATCTCAGGTCTTTGTCTATAGGAGGTTTTATTTTTGCACAGGTTTCTGCACGCACAGCCTCTCCCAGCTCTTACACACACACGCACGCACTTTGACTATTACTATTACTACTATTGGTATTATCATTTCTACTGCTATTACTAGTACTACTGCTCTAATACTACTACTACTATTACTACTGCTAATATCATTGTGACCATGTCTACTACTACTGCTAATACTACTACTACTACTATACTACCACCACTACTACTGCTTCTCCTGCTCCTACTGTTAATACTACTACCGCCACTGCTACTGCTATTACTACTACTAGTACTAAGGCTACTAATACTTCCACTACTACTTCCACGAATACTACTACTTCTTCTTCTTCTTTTTCTGTTACTACTGTTAACACTACTACCCCTACTACTAGTACTACTACTGGTACCATGACTACTACTACTTCTTTTAATAATAAGGCTACTAATACTGTACTTCTACTACTACTACTACTACCACCGCTTCTCCTGCTACTACTGTGAATACTACTACCACCACTGCTACTGCTACCACTAGTACTACTGCAACTGATACTACTTCTACTGCTACTACCACTACTACTACTGTTAATACTACTACTACTAAGGCTACTAATACTTGTACTACTACTACTACTACTACCACCACTACCACTGCTACTGCTTACTAGTACTACTACTATTACTAAAACTTCTACCACTACTACTACTACTTCTTATATTACAAATAGTGCAAGTATTACTGCAACTACCACTGCAGCTAATACTACTTTTACTACTACTACTACTACTAAACCTGGCCTCGATTTGAACCCTGCCACTAAGGGAAAAAACAACAAACAAACAAAACATATTTACTAATTTAAGTAAAAGTAAATATGTTACTTGAGTTAAAGTATCTAGTTACTTCCCACCGTTACTTTAACATTGATAAAATAATTACACAATCTAAAAACTGTTGTTACAGCATCAGTACAGAGGTGTGGTGTACTGCATGACTCACAAGTGAAAGCATAGGACAAATAATAACCTTTCACTTAGTTATTATTGACAGTTGTGTGGCCTTGCGTAGAACCACACGAGAGCGCTCGCTGGTGTCGTCAGGATGGGGGCGAGATTTGGCACAGCGTTGGCGCAAAGGGCCCGGCGAAACTGGCACAAGGTCGTGTTGTTGTGACGCTGCGGCAGTCACAACAAAACTGAGCGGTGCCCAGTGGAGAGAGAAAAAAAACAACAGAGGCTTTCACACAAGAATGAATGTAGTGTGGTAAAAGGACGTCAGTATGATGTCTTTATTAACAGGGTGCCAGTGCAACTACTAATGCAGTTACTACTACTACTACTACTTCAACTGCTACCATTACTACTATGAGTACTGGGACTACTGTGATTGCAACTATTTTAACTACTTTGACTCCAACTAATTAAAAAAAAAGGAAAAACTACTGCTACTGCTACTTCTTCTGCTGCTACTACTACTACTATTACTACGATGGCTACTAGGACTACTACTACTGATAATATCATAGCAATTACTTTGACTCCAACTATACTACTATGGATACTTGTAAAAATGAAGTGAGTAAATTAGAATGTACTTACGGCTACTACCACTACAACTAATTCTACTATTACTACTACAAGCTACTACTTCTACTACTGCTACTACTAATACTGATGTTGACACTTTTATTAATATTACTAGCGCCACCACTAGAGGCACTACTACTATATTACTGCTTTAAGTATGCAACTACTACTGCTCCTGATTCTACTTCTGCTGCTACTGCTGCTACTACTACTACTACTACCACTGCTACTACTACTACTGCTACTACTACCACTACCACTAGTATTACAACAAGCATTACAGCTACTACCACTAGTACTGCTAACACTACCGGTAATAATGACGCTAAAATGACCACTACTACAACTGCTAATAATACTACTACTACAACTGCTAATAATTACTTGTTACTACTACTACCACCAAACCTGGCCTTGAACCCAGGAATTTGTGATTGTGAGCCCAGTGAATACCCACTCTGCCATTGAGGTAAAAATAAAAATAAAGAATAAAAAAAAATAATAAAATAAAATTAGAGACTGTAGAATTTTATTCAAGTAAAATTGTGTACATTACATTACTTATAACTACTACTAGTACTACTAGTACTCATTTAGCAAATTCACTGTACTTAGAACTTAAGCATAAGTATGTTTTTAAATATAGCTTGTGTTGTATTTGATTGCTATTTAATTCCTTTTTGCCACAGTATTTTACAGAATATTGTAGATTCAGGATTTCCCACTAATTTAATCAATGAGTCTATGAGGGAAACATCTGAATACCAGTTCAGATCCACCAAGACATTGTGGCTTTTTACATTTTTGATTTTTTTTTTTTTGATTTGATTTTTTTAATGAAAACATTTATCCACTTTAAATCTTTGTATTAATATTTTGCATTCTTTATTAATTTAGTTTTATAATATACATTTTCCAGTAAACAGCAGATTATACAACTTTTTAGTGTCTACAATTTAGGCATCAGTAGTATACTCTAATTTCTATGTATTTATTGGGGAAAAACTTACACTTTAGGGGAAAAGATTAGACTGTTATGAGCCACTGTAATTTTCTGAATAAACGGGAAACACTGATAGATTATACACTCTACTGACAGTCTACTTTTTAAAATGCATTGCACAATTTCTGACATCACTTTTATCAGCTGCCTGCCATAGTAAAGGACTTTCCCTGCTGTGGGATCAACGAAGTTCAATCTTAATCTACAAACTACAAACAAAATAAATCCTCCTGGCCATGTAAGCAATGTTTACAATAGCCCTTTGTTGTGATAAACTGCCATCATGATCAGATATATTCATCATGTCATCTATTGTGTGTTCAGGTCAGGTTTTCTCAGGTCTCAACAGCTGTCATCAAAGTGAGAGGGAAACTCCGGCAGGTCTTCACTGTAAACTGGAGAATTTGCATAACATTTCCATATTATCAGACCATATCCTTTGCATTATGTAATGTTTAACCTGAGGCAATCACAGACATGCCCTTGTCTAACCTGCGTCCAGGTGAGTGCATACCTGAGTGACACACACTGTAACTGCCGCTGTGGAGAGATACAGACATTTGCATAGGTAATGACTGTTTTAATACTATATTAGTGTCAGTATTTCCTTAAACTGTGACTCTCCTTCACATGGATTTGAACTGCGTGCACTGAACTGAAGTACACACAATCTGTACATAAGTAAACTACTGTTACTCATGTAGAAGTAAAAGTAATCAACAAAATTACTACTTGAACAAAAGGAAAACATTTTTGTACTGCAATGTAATCTAGTACTACTCTCACCAGTGCAACAACAACAACTAATACCATTTCTAGTATTGCTGCTACTGTTACTACTACAACTACTAATACTTAAGTAGTGCATGAGTAGAAAGTACTTACAGCTACTTCCACTACTACTAATTCTACCATTACTACTTCTACTACAACAACAACTGTATACTACTAATATACTTCCACTGCTGCTGTGTCTATTTGTACTAATAGTGGTACTATTACTAACACTACTACTGCTACTTCTACTTCTACTACTACTGGTACTACTGCAACTCCTTCTAGTACTACTGTTACTACTGCTACTACTAATACTTGGGTAAAAGGATAAGCATAAGTATAAAAGTACTTACAGCTACTAACACAACAACTATGACTCTACTACCACTACTACCATTGCAGTTACTTCCACTACCACTGCTACTAGTACTACTACTTAATTGAAAAGTACTTACTGCTACTACAACCACTACTAATTCTACTGTTACCGCAACTGTTACTACTGCTTATCTTACCACTGCTGCCACATCTATTTATACAAATAGTGCTTCTACTACAACAACAACTACTACTGTGAGCATGCTATCCTCTTCACTACCAAGGTAAAAAAAAAAACTAAAAACAAACAAACTTCTCATTCACTTGACTAAACATAACATTTTCTCTTAAATGTACACAGAAAATACAAAAGTTACATAATGTTTACTTTAATTAATGGAGTTAATGTATCTAGTTACTTTCCACCTCTGTTTATATTTATCCAAGGACTATGTGAGACAGAGTATGTACAGGATAAATGTGACCTCATGAGTGGAACAGTAATAGATGTGTACGTTAAAGTCCCAGTCCCACACATCCTGCTCCCTATAGCTGTTCCTTCCAGGTCACAGTCCAGGCCCTGGCCCTTCACAGGTGGCTCCTGTCCAGACACCAATTACACAATTCATATAGAGACCTTTACATCCTAAAACTGACAAAATGTAGAGCTAATGGACCTGTGTGATAGTTTTACAAATGCTTTCAAACACAAACCGACTATTTAGGTTCAAACGAGTTATGCTTTACATAATTAATGGGCAGCATGGTGGCATAGTAGCTAGCACTCCTGCCTCACAGAGAAGAAGAAGGTCCCGGGTTCGATTCCTGGGTGGGGCCTTTCTGTGTGGAGTTTGCATGTTCTCCTCGTGTAGGTTTCCTCTGGGTGCTCCGGTTTCTCCTACCACTAAAAACATGTACAATAGGTCCCCCATGGGGCCAGGACTCCCCTGTAAAAGAGATTCTGAATCTCAGTGGGACTTTCCTGGTTAAATAAAGGTCAAATAAAAAAAATTTAAAAAATAATTTAAAATGATGGTGCCTCAGTGTTTCACTTTGTAGGACACATACCACATATGTCGTCTCTTTTCTCTCCTCGCTCTCCTTCTAATAGCTTGTCTATGCACTGCTGATCTTATTTAAAAGTCAAAAACATAACGAAAAAAGATATGCAATTTTTAAAGAAAGTAAAAGCCTTTTTTTAATAGAAAATACATTTTCTAAAGGACACTTTTAATCTGAAATAAATAAATATGTAAAATCTAAAAATATTGTTTAACTTTGAACTTGGTGACAAAAAGTGTCAAACTAGTAGTAGTAGTAGTAATAGTCGTACATGTTGCAACAGTAAAAGTAGTAGTAGTAGTCAAGGCCGCTGACAGACATGATGTAGTGGAGGGCCCCCTATATATATTTGAACATACGAGGCTAATTTTGGGTGCTTCCTGACCCTGAGGCCCGGGACAAATGTCTTTGTTGCCCCCCTCTGTGGAAATTCCTGGTAGTAGTAGTAGTAGTAGCAATAGTAGTAACTGTAGTTGCAGCAGTAGTGTTAATATTAGTAGCAGCAGTACATTTATATGTAAGTAAACATTAGCATCAATAATTTTCTACTATGTACTACACTATTTGAAAGTAACAGTACTTTTACTTGAGATTATGAGCTCTTCTTTCACCTCTGCTGATTACTGCATTAAAGGTTAAGGTAGACTTTACTGTCCCCACTAGGGAAATTTGTTCTCTGCATTTGACCGTTCCTTTTATGCTGCTGGGGCAGGAACATTTGAAGACCACAGACCTTTCTCCAGATCTGAGACAGGATGCTGGTGAGGAGTACCTATCTGGAGGATTAGCCTGTGCATGTTTTAGTTTGAGTACCCCTAAGGAAACCCACCCAGGGAGAACATGCAAACCCCACACAGAAAGGTCACCATGCACTGCCATTACAAGTTAGTGTCCATGCACCATCAATATCATTTCATATTTCATTTAACCTTTATTTAACCAGGTAAATCATTAAGAACAAATTCTTATTTACAGTGTTGACCTGAAAGTGCTAGAGAACACTTGAAGGGAGAGGGAAGTCGGGAACAAACACAAATACAAGATAGAGAGTTTTTAAAAATCTCCTTTTAGAGGCAGAAAGCAAGATTATTGATTCCATATGAAGTGTATTTTGATTCAAGTTTCAATCATTTGCAGCAGCAGCAAAGTGAAAGACTAAAAGATGACTTGGTTTTGGGAGTTTGATAAGCTGTGAGGATCGAGTGTTGTACCTTGTAGCTACTGGTTTAGAAAAGCAGGAGTGAACCCTAACATAGTTGTATAAACAAACATGAGCCAGTGGATGTTGCGATGGGATCTCATTCTGTTAGGTCCTGTTAGATGTACTTACCGTCTAAATGTACCAGATACTTATTGCTTTTGATTTTTTTCCACTGTTTTCTTGATCTCAGCGTGTTTCCATTACACATAAAGTGGCTCCATCTTCCTGTCTCTGTTTTATCATTTCCACTCACTTCCCAGTCCCTTTCACAAGCCCACGCCGCCGCCGCTATCTTCTGTTTACTCTTAATACTTTTATCATCCTCATATCTCCTTAAGCTATTGTTCGGGGGCCTCACCTTGTTTGAACCTCTGTTTGTGTCCATTTACCAGCACAATACGGGCCTCTCCTGTTATTGAAAGGGGAAAAAGAGCTTCGCCGGATGTGTTCGCATGCTCCCCGGCCCAGACACCTCGCTAACAATCAGAGTGGTCGCCGCGCTCCGTTTCCTGTTTGACTTTTTATTGGCTGCCGAGTCATCACCGCGCCGACGCAGACAGGAAGCGCCGCACCAGGCCACACGACGGACAAATGGACAGGAAGATTAAAAAAACGTCGGCACAGAGAGAGAATGTGCGGATACCCTCCCTTCGAACTATTTCGGGCTTTCAAAACAAGCACTTAAATTTAAACCTTAAGCCGAGGATGCCCCGCTTCCTGTCATTACTGCCACAAGTGAGTCAGACTTTTTACTCTTACTGTTACGTTTGTTTTTAAATACCTTTCACTTCCCGCAGTGCTGGGCCTGTTGTGCGGTTTTGTGGCATGTAAAAAATTTGCAGCAAAAATACTGTGGAAATTTGGCTTGACATGTTACAACTAAGCGAGGACAGATTGAGGAGAAGGTGTGCGTTGTGTAATTTTAACTTTTTACAATGGTCTTTTTCTCAATATTTAAACAAATGGATGCTGGATTATTTATTAAGTACCCCGCCTAAGGTTCATAGGTACTGGGATAGGCTCCAGTATCTGTGACCCTTAACAGGAATAAGTGGAAAAAGATGAATGAATAGTGCATCGGGATATGTTGTTATAATTATCTGTTATTACAGGTCCCATATTAAGCTCTTTTCAGGCTTTTTAAAATATTTTTTTTCAACTTTGCATTAGTTTTTCCACATTTAATAACTTAAAATAAATGTATATGTATGGAAAACATTGTCTTTTGGGGAGCTGTTACTTTAGATTTGGAGAGAACGCTTAGATTGAGGTGTCTGCCAACGGTGGGGACTGGACAGAGCATAAAATGGCTATTTAGGACTGCTATTAGCATGAATAAAACAAAATACTACTCCAGGAATGTTTTTGAGGAGGAAACAACATTATAGCATGGTTAAAAACTCCAAGAAAAGTGATAATTGAAAAAAAAATAAATTTAAATATTCATAGTCAATAATATAGAGTTTATTATATCCATAGATACTAGACTGATGAACTGAATAAAAGCATGTAACTCAAAAACCTTGCTCTTTCGTCAGTTTTAATTTGCTCTCACAATAAATCACTTCATGTACAATTTTATCCGTCCCTCCATCAACTTTCCCAGTCCTGTTTCCCAAAGTGGGCGTGTGTTCTCCACGGACCACGCCCACTTCCAGTCCAGTCTCCCAGTGTGTTCCCAGCGGACGTCCCAGTAATCAGCGCTCCTTTGATGGGGGCAGCAGCAGCAGCAGCGCCCGGGGAGAGGCACCAGGGATTATGACCTGAAACAGCCTGAGCTTCGGTTACAGCCTACAGTGTTTTCTGAGCCAACACCGCCACAATCTGGGAATTCTCCACTGAATTTTAGGCATAGATGAGGACATTGGTGCGTGTAATGTCATAACGATTTGATCTGTCTTATCTTCTCGCAAATAAATGAAATAAAAACAGATAGCTTTCCAATCCCACTGCAAGTTATTACTGAAGCCTGTAGAAGAAAATGGAATTGACAGTGCTGAGGAGCTCATCAATACTCCTAAACTTTTGTGGTTGTCAAAATCTTTTGTAATCAAAAAATGTGACTTTTCTGTGTTTTTGTGCGTAAGAAACAGTTAAAAACCTATCTCTTTAATCAAGCTTTCAACCCTCAATAACATCCCTCCTAGTTCTTTTGTTTGTCATATATGTTTGTTTCTTGTAAAGCGTCTTTGAGTTCTGTAAAAGCACTATATAAAATTGATATATTATTATTATTATTATTATTATTATTATTATTATTATTATTATTATTATTATTATCCCTTTCTGCATTAGAAGGATGGTCCTGAGTGGATGTAGCTTGTAAAATCATTGCAAAAAGGGAATTGAATTATATCTTATATCTAAAGTACAAATGGATTTTTTTAGCAGGTTTATTCCACTTGTATAGTCCTTCAGATTAATGTATGTGAAGGAATGTGTGTAGCAACTCCACTTCTCCCCCCTAAATTTACCATTTCTTGTTTGTGTAAGGGTGGACTCAGACAGAAAGTGACAAAATCACATTTCTAAGCTCAATTGTGCCATCAAATCTTGGTCGCTACTATAATTTCACTCCATTACTGCATTAATTTGGCTTCCATTCAGCTCAAAACTACTCAAACTCAAATCGCTTGATTCACGACGCTCGGCACTTGCACATTGTTTATTGCTCCTGCATGCGAGCGTACGTAGAAAATCAATGGTCGCTGGTTGCTTCAGTCGCTCATGTCGTTTTTGGCGTGAGTCCTTCCTAAATGCAGTGTTTCCTTTGGCCCTAGAGGATTGGTGGTGGGTAAACGTTATTATCAGGCAACTATTATATTAGGAGAGGAGCCCCAGTGCAACATGCAATGCTTTGAACGCCACGAGGACCAAGACACCTTTATGGGAAAAAAAAACAAAACAAAACACACATTGTTTCATCTAAACCCTCCTACTTATGTTAAAAAGCATGTAAACTACACAGAAGCAAGGTCAGGTGAACTTAAAGGGAAGCTTTTTACCGTGGTGATCAAGATTCAGGCGAAATGAATGCGGTGGAAACCCTGAAATGCTATGGGTCATTGTTGAGTTTAATTCAAAAGCCAACTTGGTGCTGCGGAATAACTCAGTTGGTAGAGCTGCAACGGCATCAAGAGCCAGTCTTAAGTGTCATAAGTTCAAGTCCGGACACCAACATTTTGTCTCTCTCTGCTTTCTCCCACATGATTTCCTTTCACATCAACACTGTCTATGCAATAAAGCTAAAAAATATCTTTAAAAGGTCAACCAGGACATGAACACTTACTCATTTCCTCCTTCTTATTCCTGTTAGAGGTCACAGGTGGTTGGAGCAACTGTGGGCCTGAGATTATGTAAATATTTGACAGTGGCCTTGTAGTTGCAGAGAGTTACAGACATACTGTACACTAGCAGACTACCATTCAGTCTCACATTTTACTGTGGACACTGGGAAGAAGCCAGAGGAAAACCTACATAAATAATGCCGGGAGGACATGCAGACTCCACACAGTGAGCTTCAGGGATCAAACCCACAACCACCTTGCTGTAGGCAGGAGCGCCACCACGCATCCCAGATATTTGAACATTTACAAGTCCTTCACTATACATGTGGCTTGTTAAAAATAGCCCACATTACATTCAGTCTTCTGCCATGATGTGAATGAATTTGGACATTTTGACATTCCCTACTCCTTCTTTAAAGCCTCAATTTGCTTTCCAAATGAACTCTCTGTGCTTCCCATAAACAAAAACAAGCCTTCAGCCGTTGTAACTCCACTTTATCTCATCACCATCTCCACTCCTCTCTCACACAGCTCCTATTAAGAAACAACACCTCTGGGGGGAAGCCTTCCTAATAGGCCTGCTTTATTGCATATTCATTTTCCTCGCATTAATTCCCCAGAAGAATACATTACTGATATTACTGTAGTGGTGCAGCCTGGTATATTGCATTACACCGTGACCTTCTTTCAGAGCCTCATTAGCCGCTCGTTAGCTCATTAGTGAATGGACTGGACCTTGTTAGCACCTGAGAGCTCCGTCAGGATGCATCCACAGCTCTGTGTTTGGTAATGAGATATGCTCCAATTATGAGATTTGAATGTTTTCCCTGTCATGGCGCAGTACGGGGTCAAATCAGTGTGGCACGGTTTCAAAGGATCTTGCATTGTAAAGACTGCTATGAAGCATTCCCAAGAGGTTTTTTATGCCTTGGCTGTTGTTGCAGTTATGTGGTATGGTTATTAAAATGTAGCGTTTTCATTGCAGTCTCTTGTTTTGGGAATAGAGAATCCTTTCTAGATAGGAAAATGTCATTCTCATCAAATATTATTGTCAAAATATGTAAAAAACTGGTTGAAAGTTATTTTTTTAATTCTTCTTTTTCCATTGCAGCAGTCTAAAGGAGCCAGCCACAAAAAGTTTAGTCATTGTTGATTCGAGTTGGATTTTCTAAGTTGTACATGAATTAAACTTCCTCTGAATGCAACTGGATAAACATTCAACCAATCAGAGAATAGGAGGCAGTACCAACACATGTAAAACAAAAAGTATACAACCAAACATAGAAATAAAACATTGCGATATAATAATAATAATAATAATAATAATAATAATAATAATAATAATAATAACAATATTTATTTGTATAGCACCTTTCTTAACATTGTTACAAAGTGCTTTACAGTGCAAAATACATTAAAAACCCATAACAGACCCTTCAAGTAAAAATACAATAAAAAGATAATAAAACAGGAGAAAACAATATAAAAACAGAATTGACAGAAAAATAAAAACATAAATCAAACAATAAAACAATAAAAGTAATATCAAATGCCAACAGTTGTTTTTGGGGGGATATTGTCAATTAAAGGGATACACAAACCTATTCTCATTGTAAAGTGAATGGGTCTGGCTGGCTGTGTAGAGTATTCCTCCTCCAGCTACACTCACACTTGGATTTTCATTATGGGGGCGGCAGTAGCTCGGTCAGTAGAAATGTTCGCCCATTAATTCGAAAGTTGGGGGTTCAATCGCATGCATCCTGTCGTTGTCAGGGGCGTGAGATCAAAATGTCACAAGATTCTCATGAAGGTAAAACTCGGTCTTGTGGTCTCAGGATCAGGTTCTGTTTGCAGGGTTGATACATTTTTTTTTTAACCAAAAATCTTTCATGACTTTTCTAAAACTTTTGACTAAATTTCCAAAAGCTGAATGCCTGAAATCACTTATAAACAGTATTTAAAATGTCGAGTGTGGTGCATTAGAAACTTTTTCTGCAGTTTCATTTGTTAAAATTGGAAATTTGTCAGTTGGGAGAAAAAAAAAAAAAAATTATTATATATTATTCCACAAATTTGACCGACTTATAGCCTACACCCCAGTGATTAAAATTATGCTTGGTAAGTTGGTTCAAAACACATTTTTAAATAGTAACTTATGAAAAAAAGTAATCATCTAGGCTGGCTGGAGCAGGTTTAACTAGTAGTGGTCATTAAATTTCCAAACTTTTCCCAAACTTTACACGAAAATACTAAATTCCAAAACTTTTCCAGGCCCTAGAAATTGCATTTTAAAATTCTATGACTTTTTCAGGTTTTCCATGACTTTACGAACCATGTGTTTGCCCTTTTTACTGAGGAGAAGTTAGTCAGATTAGTTTGTGGCAAACATTTGGCAGTATGTTCTCCTGTTAAATACCATTATACCAAATACCAAATACCTAAATACCATTCATTATAAGTTGATATATTTTTACATATATTTAGCTATGGACCATTTAATCTCTTTGTGTCCTTAATAAAGATTGAATGAATGAATGAATGAATAAATGAAAAATGCACCTAAATAGTTTTGCATGTTATGATTTTCAGGTGAATAAATTACATTTTTAATTTGTGTAAAATACATATTTCAATATTGCAAAAATATTGTCTCGTCTCATTCCCGTTAACCCAGCCTTGTGTCTTGTCACACCCCTAGTCGTTGTGTCCTTGGGCACCCACCTTGCCTGTATGAATGTGTGAGTGTAACTGTGTTTGATAGTGGTCAGAGAGGCCGTAGGCACAGATTGGCAGCCATGCTTTCATCAGTCTGCCCCAGGACAGCTGTGGCTACCGAAGCAGCTCACCACCACTGAGTGTGACGGAGGAGTAAAGCGACTTTGAGTGTCTAAAAAAGCTCCATATAAGACAGATCCATTATTATTATTATATTATTATTATTATTATTATTATTATTATTATTATTATTATTATTAATCTCACAGCCTGTCTGTTTGCAATTGCGAAAAGAAAAAGTGCAGCTAATTTTATGACAATACTGATGCTGATATCTACTTTCAAGGACACACCAGCCCCACACAAACTTTAGAACCTGGCTGAGTCACCAACTTCAGAAGAATGTTTAGTGTTATGAGCCCTACGGACCGCAGTGTCTTCTCTGGTGCAACAAAAAATAGACAAATACACGAGTGAGTGTGCAGGAAGACATGCTCTTTTCTCTTCAAACAGCCGAACAACAACAAACAACTCCTCTGTGTGTTTCCTTCTGCGCAGTGTTTGAATTACTCCTTTATTTGTGTTAAGTGCATTTCTGGAAGTGGACAGCCTGAGGACACATGGGTTCAAATTGGGAAGTGGGAGGGTGTCCTTTTTGGGGAGAAGGAGGGGTTAATTTGGTCCTTTTTTGTTGGTGGTCATGTTGAAGATGTATATCGCCCAGAGGGACATGCCGGGGTGCTTTTTTTTTTTTGTGCACTCCGAAGGGACACAAATGCACAGAGGAAACACTGGTAGCACTTAAGCAAAGCCAAATAAACAATTAGGGTTTAATTATTTACAGGTGTGGGCATGGGACGGGTGCATGTCGGTGCCACCCCGTCCCGTTGTAAGTGAAGTGCAGCGGTGGCCCCATAGAGCGAGTTATGTAATGTTTTCAGCTGTTTCAAAGGACTCAAAAACCGCAGGGACAGGGAGGAGGCTGCTGACTTTAAATATCCACTTCCAGCTCTGTGTTCGTTTTGCAGTACTCCAGAGCGAATGTGTACATGAGCCACGTTTTGGGGTCCCCCCTCCCCGATGTTAAGGCCGTGCCCACATTCTGTAAGCTCTGGCTTTTCTGGTCAGGAGCGGTTTGCCAACACCACCCTCTCTCTGGAAATCACTGCAAAAATAGACTTTAGAGTTTAATAAAAGTGCTGTTACTGCAAAATAAAGTTACCCAAGTAGAAGAAAAAGTACAAAAAAGTGTTGAGTGTAAAGTTTACTGCACATTCCCCTACTACCATTGCTACTATTTCCACCACTATCACCATTTAAGCTGCTACTACTACAAATACTACTAATTCTGTTGCAAATATTACTACTACCCTCACTATACTATTACCGCAAGCGTATTAAGTTTAATGTTTGCTTAAGTAGAAAGTACTTACTGCAACTACCACTACTGCTTCTATTAATATTATTACTAATCCTACTGCTGCTGCTGCTAATTATATTGCAAATATTACTACTGCTACCACCACTATACTGTTACTGCAATAAAATGTATTAATGAGTGTAAAGGTTACTTAAGTAGAAAGTACTTACTGCTACTACCACTATTACTATTACTACTACTAATACTACTACTTCTACTACTACTGATTCTATTACAAATATTACTATTTCTGCTATTAAGTTACTACTACTAATATTTACTGTTACCCCAACTACTTCCACTATTAATATTAATACTGCTACTACTACTGTTGTTATTACTATTAATTCTACTACAAATACTACTAATTCTATTGCAAATACTGCTATCACCACTATATTACTGCTATTAACTGTATTATTGAGTGTAACGTTTACTTAAGTGGAAAGTACTTACTGCTACTACCACTAATTCTACTACAAATATTACTACTATCACTACAGTTAGAGTTTAGAGATTATAAAATGTACTTGAGCACAGAATATACTCAAGTGAATGAAATGTACCTTAGTGTTGTAGCGCCTGAGATCGGTCTTGAGACCATTCTTTTTTTTAGTCTGAATATTTTTTGTCTTTGAATTTTACTTTTTTTTACTTTTCCCCTTTATTTAGTGTTAGTTCACAGAGTTTAGTCTTGACCTGGTCTCGGTTTGCCTTGGTCCCGGTCTTGACTCGGTCTCGGTTCTTAAAAATCTCGGTCTCAACTCAGTCTCCAACCTTTAAAGTCTCGGCCTTGTCTTGGTCTCTGTTCACTCTGGACTCGGACTGGCCTTGGTCTTGATTATATGATCCTTACTACAATACTAATGTACATTATGCCATAGAAAATACACAGTACTTATTTACTTACGTATTGTGATGTAAAAGCATAGAACACACACCACATATACACTAAAATATCATAATGGCATCGACTTTTGCACAGGTTAGTATTCAATAAGCACAAAGCAATCCCATAAAGACACAAACAAATGTACAGTGTAGCTTTCTGAAGCATGTCTTTCAATAATAGCGGCCACAGTCAGAGCCGTAACTCGATTAGTGTGGGATAAACATCGGCTCAGACGCATTAGAGGGTTATAGGTGGCTATGGTAAAATGCTGACCTCACTGATAATGTGCACATATACAAGCACACAAGCACAAAGCTATAGTAGGACACATGGTCTGCGTCTGGAGATTGTTGTCAGATGTATTCTACTTTTGTTTGGCTTGGTTAAAAGGCATGTGTAAAGACTTCTTTTCTTACAGCGGCTCTTTCATGGGAGGTTAGAAACGTAGAAATGCACTGTGGTAGGTATAGGATGGTAGGATATTTGAGGAAATATTTATATCTAAACTATGAGAGTATTATAATTACAACTAAATGTGTAAATGGACATGTTTTCCAGATGCTGTTTCCTAGGAGAATATTCCAGTATTTCATAAATGGGGGTCTATGTGAATATTTAGCGACAGGTAACTTATTTCTTGCCAGGACATCCCCAGTTTGGAGAAGCAGACAGGAGTCACTCAAGCATCGTGTAACATAGACACACTTCGAAAAATGTGTCACAAATGTAGCACCGTCAGCACCTTATGTGACCATCAAATAGCCGCTATTTAAAGTTATTGAGTTAAGTAAATGGTTTTAATGTTAAAGGTGTGTTAGTGTTGGAGTCAAGGCTGAGACTTTTAAGCACCGAGACCGAGTCAAGACTGAGACCAAGGCAAACCAAGACCAGATTGAGACCAAACCCTGTGAACAAACTCTGAATATAGGGGAAAAGTAAAAAGAAAAAAGTGATTCAAATACATTAATGATTATTTTAATACAACAAACTCCACAAACAAACAGAGACAGATCATGTTCCTAGTGCTTCCGATGTAGAAAAGTAATGACTCCAAAATTATAATAATAATAATAATAATACATCAATTTTATATAGCGCTTTTCACACAACTCAAAAATCAACTCAAAATTATGAAGAATAGCATTTTCTTAAAATTGTATAATCTTGATATTTGGTAAATAAAATTTCATTGCCATCTAAGACTAAGACAAGACCCAGTGAAGTTGGATTCGAGACCAAGACCAAGTAAAATTGCAGCTGAGACTGAGATGAGACCAAGACCGTAAAAAAAAAAAAAAAAAAAACAAAAAACAAAAACAACACACACTAGGTCCCTTATTCTGCAAAATTGACTTTTTTGAAGTTTTAACCATATTATATTGTTGTTTGCACCTCAAAATCATACCTGGTGTTGTATTTTGTTTCATTCATGCATGTTTGAGTAATCCTGTTTGCTCAGCCCATCCCCTCTGAAGAGCTGAAAACGCTCGGTCTCACTGCTGTTAGTAGAAGTGAAACCAGGAAGTGCTCCTGCGCGTTTCTTACAATAATAATAATCTTTATTTATACAGTACTTTTCTACACATAGTTCCGAAGTGATTTACAGTTCAAATTAAACAACACCACAACATCATGATAGCTTAAAATCCCATCACTACGAAGCAGTTGGCTCATTTATCTGTGCTCACAGCTGTGCTAAAAAGCCCTTTTATGCTCTGAGAAGTCCCCACCATTGCCAGCAGGGGGCAGCAGACACCTAATCGAAGCATTCTCTGCAAAGTCAAAATATCAGCTCCCCAAAAGTAAATGTTTTCCATACATATACATTATTTTCAGTTAAAAAATGTGGAATACTAATGCAAAGGTGTCAGAAAACTATTTCAAAAAGCCCGAAAAAAGCATAATATAGGACCTTTAAGTGTTTGACAGCATTTCACAGCGGAGTCTTCTTCTCCAAATAGGTGTGTTTACAACTATTACATGTAAGCTATAAACTGCAAGCGAGAACAACAAAAATACTGAACTCTTCCGACTAATTTTACCCAGTTTTATGGCAATACAGTATCTATAGGTTAAGAAAGGTGTGTATATTGTAAATGTCAACCCCATAAACCGGAGAACAGCTTGATATTGGTAATCATCCCACGCCTTTTCCCCATCCCTTCCCCTGTATAACCCACTGTTCTCCGTCTTCTCTCTAAGCCCTAGTCTTGTCCTGGTCATAACTCAGCCTCGTTAATGTGCCCTTGCCTATACAACACTATATACCCAGTCCATCTCGGGGCAGCTGCCAAGGCCAATCAAAGGACTCCGTTTGTCCCAGAGCAGCTGTCTCGGCCAATCACGGCGCACGTGTGTCATCTGCTTTTCACTTGGAAATGAAGTTCAGAGAAGCGCTGTGTGTCGGGCCAACAGTGAGGCTCTTTCTTGCTTACATGTGTTCTGGTGCATCAGGAGGGGAAAGGCAAAGGCTGCATTTATTAAACCAGGAAACCTCACTCCGGAGTAAAAATAAGATTCGAAGGGAAATTTGGCCAATGATAAAACACACTATAAAAAGTACAGAGCATTCAGGAGCAGCTGTGCAACAAACTGGATACTATTTCACTAGGATAAACTTAAATTATTATACTAAAAGTTATATGGAAAGTCTACTCTAATGCATTTTCATAATAAATCAAACTTTTGTGGCTGTAGCTCAGTAGATAAAGCCCTTTGTCCACTAACTTGGATTGCTCTCCGCTAACAGCATTGCCTGTATGAATGTGTGAGTGTGATTGTGTGATTGGTGGTGGTCGCAGAGGCCGTAGGCGCAGAATGGCGTAATATGGTGCAAATATGTTAATAATTTTAAATTTTAATGCCACAGACTCCACAAACAGAGACAGATCATCCTGGTTCTTCTGATGCAGAAAACTAATTACTCTCATAATTATGAAGAATAGCATTTTCTTATAATGTCTGGTAAATAAAATCTCTGAGACCGCCACATCCGAGACTGAGACAAGACCAAGGAAAATTGGATCCGAGATCAGGTACCAGGTAAAACTGCAGCCAAGACCGAGATGAGACCAAGACTGTAAAAAAATGGTTTCAAGACCGAGACCAATTTTGGCCGCTACAACAGTAGTGTCTAGAAAAGTGCTATATAAAACTAATGCATTATTATTTATATATCAAGCATGGGCCTTAGGCAGGAAACACCCTGGACAACGTTCAGTGAGACATGCACTGAGAGACAACCACTCACTCACATTCATTCACTAGGGGCAGTTAACACATGCATGTTGTAGACTCCACTGAGCAGCCTGAGCATCAGACCCTTCATTTTCCAGGGAAGAGCACTGTTTACTCCAATAATAGTATTTACTTGACTGTAATAATTTTCTTTATTGTTAAAAATAATGTATTTGATTAAGCTCAATTATGTAGCTGTTTGCTTAGCATCCAAACATTTGCTGCCATACATAGAAGCAGCCCTGTTGGTAACGACTGAGGTCTTCATGCAATAAAATCAGCAGTGATCCCACAGAAAAGACTCTTCCACAGTAAAGTAGAGAATAAGGATAAAGTGGCCTAATTGTAGAATGGACAGGACAAAAATACTAATAATAATAAAATACAGTTTTTATTACATAAAAAACATAGAGTATAAATGAGTCTTAAGTCTCCAGTGTTCTCTATAGTCCTGAGTTTACTCTTCCTGAGTAAACTCCTACTTAAGCTGAGTAGTGTAGAAAGTATGTGAAAATACAGCAAATGTTATGTTTCAACATGAGTTTGAACATTGTCAGTTTCCAGAAATCTATAATGACTCACATTTGGTTCCAGCAGCTCGGCCTGAACAAATCCATCTTCTCACTCCGTATTTATTATGAAAGTTGTCCTTCTCTCTTAATGATCCTCTAATAACAGGTTGTAGCAGTCACCTCTCTATCCTGGCTGGACAGCTCAGGACGTGGACCGTTTTACCCACGATTACACCTCCTAACAAGCCGTCAAAGCCCTATCAGCGCACAGTGGGACCGGGGGCAGCCCCAGGTGACCCCAGGTGACCCCAGGTGACCTTTGGTGTGAGGGTCAGTTCCTGTGCCTGAAGGCGCTTGGGGGCAACAACCAGGCAAAGGTCATTAAAGAGGGGACGATAAAGCAACTGCATGTAACTTTTTGTATTATCTGTTTTCTTCTTAATTCTTATTCCTGGGGGTCACAAGTGGGTGAATCCGATCCCAGCAAATATTGGCTTTAGGAGGGGTTCACCCTGGACATTGGTCAGTCAGTTGCAGAGCTGAAACAGAGACATACTGACAGAAAACCATTTATCCTCACATTCATTCACTAGAGTCACTATTTCATCTATACATGAATGTCTGTGGAGGGAGGGAGGAGGCTGAAAAGAACATGGGAAGGAGATGGAGACTCTATTGACTGACCTATTTTGTCAAACCTACAGCATGACCTCCTTGTTAGAGAAATTTGTCAGGTGCCTTAGAAGAAACCAACTGTGGAAGAAGACTGGAGTGGGAGGAAGACAAAAGATGAGATTTATTGATGTAGTAACAGAGGACATGAAGTTAGTTTGTATGAGAGAAGAGGATGCAGAGGATAGTTTTTTTTTTTTTGTGTGTCCTCTCTGATGTCCTTGTTTTATCATGCTTTTATAGAGTCCATCATTTTCCTTCATTTTGTCATTGGTGTCTTGCTTTGGTTGTGTGACAGTCAAAAATAAGAACTCTAAACAAAATGAATATGGCAAGCAAGCTGAGCCTGTAGAGTCACTGTACATGAGACAGTTGCAGCTCTAGAGTCAGCCAGGATCAATACCATCTTTCAAACCACCTGTTCCAGCTCCTGCCATCTGGTCAGAGATTCTCTGATCCAAAACTGCAGAACAAAGAGATAGAAGAATAGTTTTGTTTCTTCTGCAATAACTTGTTTACACAAATACGATATTGTATTTATTTGTTTTGTGTCATCTACCTCCTACAGTGTGCATATGATCCTCAGCTTCTATGACAAAATATATCACTTATAGCCCACCGGTGTTTTTGTAGCTTGATCTGTAAATTGTGCATCTCATCTCCTACTCTCTGCCGTTCATTTTCTAATTCGTTGGCCAGAAAGAAATTACAGTTGTGTCTATATATTACACAAAAATTTGTATAAAAGATCAGTGCAATTTTTATAGTATTGGAAATTCTGTCATTACTCAAAGTAAGCTTTAAAA
Source organism: Bostrychus sinensis (assembly GCA_020698575.1). NCBI lineage: Eukaryota > Metazoa > Chordata > Actinopteri > Gobiiformes > Eleotridae > Bostrychus > Bostrychus sinensis. The sequence continues at coordinate 25,079,089 of CM036257.1, read as the reverse complement.
TCAGCCTGAGCTAAAAATATATGCTCTTTTTTGATGGGACTTTGTTGTCAAAGAAATTAAAGTATATGTATTTGGCTTTTGAAAAGGAAAAAACTGTATGTGCGTTCAAGTTCCTACTGAAGAAAACATCAGGGGGGACTGTCGGCCCTTGGACATTTGCACATCTTCAAATCTGGCTCTCTTTGGAAAAAAAGTTTGAACTCCTTGCATACGTTTTATGCCGGATGCTCTTCCTGACACAACCCTCTCGGGCTTGGAAGTGTACTCAGGTTTTTGGAAATCCCATGGCTAGATTCAAAACACACAAGCATAAAAAGTAGTGGTTGGTTGTATTATTTTCCCATTTCCCTGTCCAGATTATCTAAGGATAACCGACTGAGGTGTGAGTGTTCCCCGAAAGCAGGAGGCTGGTGGGACAGAAAGGAGTAGTGTTTCTGTCGCTGGGAGCACAAAGTGTGTCTGTGGTGACGTCTACACCTCTACCAGCCCCTGCTACACACTCTCAAAAGGATGATTCATGCGTTCACTCCACTCGTCCAATCACAACGCACACACAAGGACACACACACCGGTTATACAAACACATGTGGAGACGAGGGCTCTCAACACAATCACCTTTTCTTTTTGTCTGAAGGCAGTGAAAACAGTGGTGCGACACTTCGGCTTCTCTCCCCATGTGGAAGGACTCAGGGGAGATTATGGCAGCCTAACCCGGGTCGGGCTGCTGAACAAGGGCCCAGCTGTTGAGCAGGAAGTCACCTCCGCCACAGGGCCGCAGCAGACAGCGGTCGTCCTCCCCGAGCTGCACGATGCTGGTCGGACTGGAGAGAAGGAAGAAAAGAGGAACAGCAAAACTGACACTGATACAACAAAGTCAGCAGGCTTAAGAAAGGTCCCAGTGTGCTCCGAGAGTGCGAATCTGCAAAGAGGCAGGAGGAGAGGAGATTCGAGCTGTATGAAGAAATCAAGGGATAGAAAGGAGCATAGTTTATGTAAATGAAGATGTTTTTAAAGGCAGATTTCCACTAGGTCGAGTCATAATGTTTTAAGTTTGTACTGTTAAAAGTGGTGTGAAGCATCTCATATTCTATACTAGTCTGGTATCCCTTTGCTTAAATTCCGTTTCTGTGGGGGGAACAATCACAGGCGGAGTAACCAATCAGAGGAACAAAGGATAGGATGTAAGCAGTGCACCGGTGACCCAAACAAACATGGCGGTTTGCAGTTTTTGCCATAAAACACCTAAATACAGCTTATTATGAGCAGCTCTATACTTATTTCTGAATGAAAGCAGCAGAAGCAAATTGTTAAAATGCCAACAAGTACAAACAACAAAACCAAAATCACACAGAAGAAAGAACTTCAGTGGAATCAACAGGTGACAAAGGAAAGCACTAAACACTGTTAATCAGGTCAGAGAAGTTATTAAATTATTGGGTCTGTAGCCAGCACTACCTTGGTTAGTTTCCACATTTGTAAGATGCGCTGCAGATAAACGACTGTGATAGGCCAGTTCCTAATTGATCAGAGAGAAACACTTCCCTCTGAGTGAGGAACCGGAACTGAGTGAGGGGGGGAGGGGGGCAAGCATTGGATGACCTTGTCCTCGCCTTGAGTTATTGCAACAGTAAATCAAAGGTCAACCTAAAAGAGAAACCTTTTTTTTTTCCAATACCTACATCGCAAATCACCAACATGACTTCCAAACCTGACCAGTGTAAATAGATGGAAGCAGTGGTGACCCCTGAAGGAAATGGAGCAGCAGAAAGCAAAGAAGTTCTTGTGAGCATTGGCATTTTCAGTTTTAAGGTGGACTAAGACACAATTCCTTCACTCACTTCATTGTGTGATTTTTTTTCTTGGACATACTCCTCTCAGGTGTCTGCATGTGTCCTTCAAATGTATCCGAATATTGTCTGCCTCACTTGTGTTGCTTGTCCCACTATCATGAGTGTCCAAGAATCTTCTAAAGGTCTTGCAGGGAAGAAATCTTTTGTTACTAAATCTATCCCAATGCCAAACCTACCCCTACCCAACCTGCACTGAACAATTTCTCATGTTGTATAAATCCCTGTTTAGTTAAAAAAGACTTTTCAAGCTGCCCCACAGCTGCAGCCTTCCTTCTGCACAGTGTACGTCTGAGGAAACAACAACCACACATAAATGCTCTAAACAATTTTTCCGATGACATTTATTGCATGGAGGGTGCCACATTCTGTGCACAGCTGAGCGATGTGGCTTCTTTTGACGTCTGCAGCTTTGATGTACCGCCTACGCAACTCCACAACCGCGGGAAAAAAAAAGAAGGGAAAAAACTGCGCGGACAGAGATGCATAGAGAAAACACAACTTCTCATTCAGTCATTAGCATTGCAGATGTAAGCGATAGGAAGTGTGAATGGGCCTCATGCATTTCAGGCCTGAATCCGAGCATTGTCCCGCGGTCTTGTGCTCGAGGTACTGGCCTTACTGTACTGGTGCAGAGTGGGAGTTGGGTCTAGGGTCCAGTGTTGTTGGCAGGAATTCACTGTGGGATTGGAGGCTTTCCTCTTATCACAGCCAAATGTCAGAGTCGAGGATGTAGTGGCGTGGAAAGAGAAGAAAGCATAGCAGGAATAGTTGTCGGTCTGTGTCAGCAGCATGCCTCACATTCACAGTGAACCTTTTTCCTATTTCTGCCCCCGCCTCAGCTGATAGCATGATCACATATGCACATGCAGCTTATTCCCAGGGTGTAATGTAACGATACGTGCGGTCAGTGGCCCAGTCTGTCCTCTGCTGACACTGATGGAACCAGTGCAGGTTTCTGTATAGACTCTAGTGTTATCACACCTGTTGTGTAACAAGAGAAAAGTGTTTTGGAGAATCCAGTTTCAAAATAGCACTGCCAGATTATGTTTACAGGATGTGTGCCAATGCTAGTTTTTTGACATATACAGTTTAAAAGGGAACAAACTTTGTTTGTTTCTTTGCTGTTTTGGTCACATTTTTCTCTACAAAGGTCTCTCTCTAGTACTATTGTAAAAACTCACGAGTCTGATTGACTCCTGTGTGAGCCCTTTTCTCCTCCTTGTATCTGTACAAAGGTTTCCTCTGCCTTTTGGCCCTCTGCTATTACAAAAATCTAAGAAAAAAGCCATTGCTGGCTTGTTGTTACGGCTAACAGGGATGTATGACTTTCTTGCAAGGTTGGTTTTTCGCCAAGATTTGACAAAGGGGGAGATTATTCGCACTGCAACAACTCATTTAGTCATCATATGGACTCCAAAATGGTTTCTTTAAGGTAAAATGTTGCACTGTCCTCTTTAATAATTAAAAAATGTTGGTGTTGGCAGATAGGACAAGAAACCCAGGACATTACATTTGGGTTCCATTGAACAAAGTGCCCATGTTGAGAAAGGTTAAATTGTATGTAAACAGCTCTTAAAACAGCAATAACCCAAAACATCTTTACATCACCATTAACTCTTTCTCTGCCAATGACGGTATGTTTGTGTTTTCATTGGTACCAGATTTGGGGGATTATCGTGCACTTTGTGCACTTAGTACAGTACTAGAAACATGAAAATCAAGCAAAGAAGAAGCTTCTGCCAACAGGATGCAACATTTTACAAAAAAATGTTTCACAGAAATGCATTTTTCTCAGCTTTGTGTCTGAAAATGTCAGTTATTGGTAAAAACTACCATCCTTTAACTGTTGAAAAAAAATGAATGAATTAACTTACAATAAAATGCTTTTTTTATTAAAAAAAATTAGACTCTCTTCTTTCTTTTGGTATTTAAACTTTAAATAAAACTATAGCATAACATGTTCTGTGGGACAGCAAAAATTGTTAAAAATGACCAAAAACCCTGGCACTGGCAACATTTTGAAAAAAAATGTTGGAAGGGAAAGAGTTAATTTGCTTTCTTTTACCTTATGTACACATTTTTTGTCCTGTTTCTCTGTGTAAGCGGACACAGCCAGTGTTAAAATAGACCCTTTCTCAGTGGGATGTTCCTCCATCATTGATTTAATGTTAACAACCTGTGCATCCATTATTTGAATGGGACCAGGTGAATGGTCAGGGCTCACTGGCAAGTGCTGAGCACTCATCAAACCTTGTATATTAACTTTCTATAGCTAATCTCCATTCATCAGTGTCCTAAACCTCAGCCCACAGTCATAAATTAAATGGGTAAAGGCTGGAAAACTGCTGTGTAACCTGTTGACAGGAGGCTGCCTTTGTAGTGTCCTATCTTTGAGATGACTTCCATCTGACATGATCAAATACTTAACAATATTAGCTCTGACCAAACCACAGCGTCCTCTCCCTCGTGACCCCTATTAACTAACTTGGTTTGTCCTCTGCTCGGTCCATCGCCTCTGTTTGAAGTTTGAAGTGCGTGTCACTGTCGCCTGCAGCTCCGTGGCAGCTGACCCAGTGACCTTGCCCTTCAGAGGCCAAACGGATCAATAAATGCAAGGGCTCCTCTGCAATCATCAAACACAAACTGAATCCCACATTAACAACACGAGAGATGAGGGGTATGTGTGTGTGTCTGTGTAACTTTACTAAAGCCGGTGTCCTTCAAAAATTCAGAGGCATATTTGCATTAAACATGTCTATTGATCAGCAGCATTTGTGCATATTCCCTTGTGGACACGGCAGGCTGTTTAAACATCTAATCTATAAGGCCACACTAAACAGTCTAAATGACAGCAAGATTAAATACCAGGTCTGTTGTGGATTCAAAGATTTGTCAAATAAATTAATAGTTTTTTTATGGATTAATGTCGGTCATTAAGAAGTGAATGGAGGAATTAATGTCAATAGATTTTGATGGCAATCTGCAAATCATGATTTTGTTCCAGTAACCTATTTAAAGCTTGCATTAATAATCTATTCTGGCATAAAATCACACCCAACAAATGACACAGTTGAAGGCCATATTTCAACTAAACCAAACAAAATATTTGAGGGCTATCTGTCATTTGGGCATTAAAAATTAACTGTTAGCACTCTCGCCCCACAGCAAGAAGGTCTTGATTCCCGGACGGTGTGGGGCCTTTCTGTGTGGAGTTTGCGTGATCTTCTCGTGTCTGGGTGGGTTTCCTCTGGGTGCTAAAGATTCCCCCATCAACCTAAATCATGCAGAAGAGGCTAATCTTCCAGCTGGGTAGTCCTGCCCAAGGTCCTGGCTCAAGATCTGGAGAAGGGTCCCAAATACAGAGGACAAACTTCCCTACGGAGACAACAAAGTCTACCTTAACCATAACTTTTGTTGTTTCAGTGGCAGGTTATGGGACATTATGAGACATATCTGAATCCTTTAGGTTGTTACATTTAGGCAATACATTTAAATGAAGAAAATATTTGTTAGCAATTGTATTAAACTACTTCTGCATGTTGTATCAGAGCAAAATCAGAAAATCTGTGTTGATTTGCTACTAGACATGATGGTTAATGCCAAAACCAACTACAGAACATTGGCCAGTTGTGGTTAAAGCACGTGCCTGGACTTGACTGTTTTATTGCCAGTTTTCCAAGTCACTGCAGGTCTCCTTATGGGACCGGGATCCAGTCAAAAAATAGCTGGTTAAATTTCCTGATTAAAAAAGTTAAAAAAAAAAAAAACACTACTGTAATAGCGTGAAAATTTTAAGTGCAACTCAGTAACTTGTCTCATCTCTTTGCTGTTTTTGTCTCATTCTCTTCTCTGACGCGCCCCCTACATTTTGGAGTAAAGCAAATACTCACAAGTCCAGTTTACTCTTATACGATCCATCGCTCGGCTTTACTTTTGTTTCCTCCTCCACGTATCTGTACAGTTTTTTCTTCCATTTGGTTGCTCTGCCATGACGAAAATAGAGAAATAAAGCCATTGCTAGCTTGTTGTTTTTCTAACAGCGACGTGCCACTTTTTTCTCGAGACTTCCGAGACTCAGACTTGCAAGTGTCATTTTTAGCCCGTGACAGCAGAGGGAGATGCCGGACACTTCATTTACCCCACAACAACTCATTTAACCATCACACAGACTCTGAAACTGTTTACATAAACTTAAAATGCATAAAAGATAAATCGATCAATCTTTCTAATTTAGCATCTCAGGGTAGACTCTGAATTTGGATATTTTGGACCACATCATGCCCTTTCTCGTTCACACGTGGTTCATCTGTCTGTCCCCAAAAAATCCCCTTTCACAATAGATTATACACCGTTTTATTTTCCTACCTCCGTGAATTAAAGCCATTACAGTCTCATGCCATCCTCACCACTGTATTTCTTTTTTTTTCCTTTTCACTTGAAGAATATAAGACAGAAAACCATTTCAAACCACAAATTCAGCCAAATTATTGAGCTCACTGCTAATTTACCCAAGGATGCCCTGTATATGACAAATACAATTAACAGCAGTCTGTCTGGTATTAAAACAGTCACCCTTTGTAAAATCCCCATGCATTTAGCTTTCATTGTAATCCATCAAATAAACTAACCTCATTTTTAATATATTTGGGAAACAGTGAGTGGATTACTGTAACTTTTTCCCCCCTCTACCTCAAATATGTGCCTAATTTGTCCCGTCACTGCACCGCCATGGGAGCCGCATAATTTCAGATGTGTATTTTCCATAGTCCAAGCATAGCATAACCTTAGATTTGCAGCAATCTATCTCAAAAACTACACAGCCACAAGTTTAGAGCGCCGACAAAACCCACACAGGGGCTCCTTTCTCCTCAAATGTTTTGCAAACCTAGATGAGTCACGGAGAAACTGGCGCGGCTTAAAACGAGTACGTCGGCCATTTTGGATCCCTGTGGCTTTTGGGTTGAGAGGATAATAAGAAGGCTGCAGAGGAATCAAGGGCCTTTTTTCGAATGCTAACTTCTGCATAGACACAACTATTATCAGGCTGCATGGTGCTTTAAGTCAGATTATACATGCTACAATTAGAGGAGGCATCGTCGGGGCTGTTTCATGGGAACCAGTGAAGCAAACCATAAGAGATTGTGCAAAAAAAAGAGAGGAAGGTTGTTTAAGAAGCTGACAAAGTGTCCTAGCAGTAGCAATGGAAAGGTTGAGTCATGTGCTAAACATGGGTGGAGATGCATAAACACAGAGAAATATATTCAAATACAAGTCAACTAGAGAGTACTTATGGGGATGGTAGACAGGAGTCCGAGAGATTTACTGCTGCATGTCTTTGATGCAGATTTTGTGTATTGTTATCAATCATGTCGTTGTGTGTCACTGGAAAATCAATGGTAGGTAAATGAGAGAGTGGAAACAGTTTATGGAGAGGAAAAAAACGCCACTGCCATGGAAGCCTTTGAGCTACAAACACAGCCTCTGGGAAAGATTAATGAAACAATCAAGCTGATAATGTGGAAACAATGTTAAGTCCTGATTTAGACCTAGTTTAGTCCTGAGTTAGTTCTGGTTTAGTCCAAAGTTAGACCTGGTTTAGTATCTGGTTTAGACTTGGTTTAGTCCTGATTTAGTTCTGGTTTAGTCCAGATTTAGTCCTGGTTTAGACTTGGTTTAGTCCTGATTTAGTTCTGGCTTAGTCCAGATTTAGTCCTGGTTTAGACTTGGTTTAGTCCTGATTTACTTCTGGTTTAGTCCAGATTTAGTCTTGGTTTAGACCTGGGTTAGTCCTGGTTTAGTCTTTGTTTAGTCCTGGTTTAGACCTAGTTTAGACCTGGTTTAGTTCTGGTTTAGTCCAGATTTAGACCTGCTTTAGTCCTGATTTAGTCCAGATTTACACTTAGTTTAGTCCTGGGTTGGTCCTGATTTAGTTCTGTTTTAGTCCTGATTTTAGACCTGGTTTAACCCTGATTTAGTCCTGGTTAAGTCTTGATTTAGTTCTAGTTTAGTCCAGATTTAGTCTTGGTTTAGTCCTGTTTTAGTCCTGCTTTAGTTCAGATTTACACCATGGTTTATTTCTGGATTAGTCCAGATTTAGGCAGATTTTATTCCAGGCATTTGAAGGAATTACCACTTGATGGACCATCAAAACACAGTAAACATTCAGATATCTTATTGACTACAAAACTATCAATTTTATATATATATATATATATATATATATATATATATATATATATATATATATATATATATATATATATATATATAACCTTGTATTAAATTATTTCAAATTGTTATTAGTTTTTAAAATGTTATATAATGTTATAATAATGTTAATACAAATAGGGAGTGTTATGAGTGAGCTTGAACGTCCACAGAAACGGTTGTGGTTCTCGTGTGCTGTGACAGAGGACAGCTGGATCAAAACACAGTCAATAACAGAGAATACATGAATAAGCAAATGTGTAAATGAAGAGTCAATGGGACAAGTGAAAGGCCTCTGTCCCCTGTCCCAACAGCAGCAGCAGCAGCAGCAGTTGTGGGTGGGATCGACAAGAAACCCCATCGAAAATCAACAGAGATGCCCTAAATGCCTTAATGAATTCAAATTGCTTTCAGATTTCCCATTGATGGACAGTTTCCTTTGGAGCGTTTAACTACCTCCACCTCCACCTCTGCAGTCAGCGCTGGTCACTTGCACGGCTCCGGAGTCTGGACATCGTTACAGCGCTCACCGCTCGACCCCTCGACCTTTGACCTGTGATCCCCGAAGTGCCGCAGCATCGTGAGCCGCCGAGGTGGGCAGGATGGGAGGCCCTATATAATCTTTGGAACAGGAAGTCACGGCCCCGGATGAGAAGGAGAGAGGGGCAGCGGTGAAGGCTGATTGATATATTCCCAAATAAACCAATATATACCAGATCAAAGGCACTGATAAGGCTGGGACAGGACCTGAAGAATTTGGATCTAAGGCCCGCAGCAGAGGCAGAGAGGTGTAAGGGAGGAGTGGGACTGGTTTTGACATGGGTTGTATAAAATGCTTCCTTCTTTTTTCATTGCATCCTCACTAGACTCCAGAGAAAATGAGTTAAGGTATACACTGAGAGATATTTATTTTGTCTCATACTTGCTTATCTTGTCACAATTAGGGTTGTCTACGGTGGTCCTGAAGGACAAGTCATATCAACAAAATCAATAACACGCAAGCAAAAACTGAAACACACACATTTGGAGACATGCACACAAATTTGAAAACAGGCATAAATAGTGTTTCTAAATTTGTTTGCATGTTTTTGAAATTTTGTTCATTTCCAAAATTGTACGTGTGTTTCAAAATGTTTGTGTTTCCAAATTTGTGTGCGTTTCCAAATTTTTCTGTGTTTCTGAATTTGTCTATTTCCGTATGTGTGTGCATGTTTCCAAATTTGTGTGTTTTCCAATTTTTGTGTCTTTCTGAATTTGTCTGTTTCCGTATGTGTGTTCGTGCTTCCAAATTTGTGTGCATTTTTTTGAAATTTTGTTCATTTCCAAAATTGCATGCATGTTTCCAAATTTTTGTTTCCAAATTTTTGTTTCCAAATTTTTGTGTGTTTCTGAATTTGTCTGTTTCCGTATGTGTGTGCATGTTTCCAAATTTGTGTGCGTTTTCCAATTTGTGTGCATGCTTCCGAATTTGTGTGCATGTTTTTGAAATTTTGTTCATTTCCAAAATTGCATGCATGTTTCCAAATGTTTGTGTGTTTCCAAATTTTTGTGTGTTTCTGAATTTGTCTGTTTCCGTATGTGTGTGCATGTTTCCAAATTTGTGTGTGTTTTCCAATTTGTGTGCATGCTTCCAAATTTGTGTGCATGTTTCCGAATATTTGTGTGCATGCTTCCATGTTTGTTGGTGTGACTTGCCCTTCAGGGCCACCGTAGCTGTCCGTAGATTAGATTAGCCATTAGAGATAAAACAAGTAACATCTGCGTGTGACGTATTGGGTTGTTACAAGGTGACCAAGTATTGTGGTGTTTATTATTCACACCTAAAAACACAAAATAAGAACAGGTAAACACAACAACAGGAGATTTCTACTGCTTGAGGGCTACGTGAAACCTTCATCTATGACAAAGCACCATACCTTAATACATTTTATACTTCTATGGACATGTTTGTGAAATTCCCTTGTGTTGACAGTAGCTGTGTTTACAAATATGTTGCTCATGTTCCTACAGTCCATACCTGATTTTTCTCTTCCATTTGTGAATGAGGTATATCCCAAACTGCAGTGACATCCGGCTGCTGTCCGGACTTGTGTTTTACACCTGATCAGTTCCAGGAGGTGAACAGCTGAGTTCAGACGTGATGAGACAAAGAGGAAATGAGATGGAAACAGTCTCTGACAGCTCAAGTCACTTATCCTCACATCACATCTGGAGCAAGCTAATCTCCAATCCCTTAAACACTTACAAGAGTCTTTGAAAGTACAACACGCATTTTTTGCTCACTGTGCTGGTGTCAACAACAGCATAGCTCATTTTCCTGCTTTTGTTTTATGACCCCACATTTTCAAGATTCAGTACCATTCTGATTACTTTTTTTAGGAAATTTAATCAGTACCAATACTGATACTGGTCATTTGTTATGGGTTTTTTTTTTTATCTAAATATTTGGAGCAGAAGTAGCTCTGTTAGAGACATTCGCCCATTAACCCTAAGGTTGGCAGTTTGTGTTTATTGTGTCATTGTGGTCACTGTGGTGGTCATAGAGAGGCCAAAGGTGCAAAATGGCAGCCATGTTTCCATCAGTCTGTCCCAGGGCAGCTGTGGCTATGGAACTAGTTTACTTCTAGTTAACTTCGAGTGTCCAAAAAGCGCTACATGAAACTGATGAATTATTACTATTATTATTATTACCCTAAAATAAAAATCACATGCCTGATACTGGCCCTTTAACAACTCTAATGTGCACAATATAAAACAAATAACTTTGTTGCTTTGTTGCTAGGAGGACAAACAAACAGCTAACTTTGGTAATGTGACATGGATGAGCCAGTCCAATATGCTGCTGTGATGTGTTTTAGTATAAACACTGGAGTAATTTACCCCAAAACATCCAGAAGTAATGCATGTGCTGTTATTTCACATTTATTATTTAGTATTGACGCTTTATCCAAGGAATTGATCCTCAAATAAGTCAGTCAGCATAAATTCAGCATTAGAGCATTCTATCCCGCAATTTTCTTAACCATGTTTCACTTTGTTTACCAATTCTCTGGCTTTTTTTTGTCTTTTTTTTTGGACTGTTTCTAACCTAGCTGGTGCTGAAATAGTCACTTTCTCTGTATTATCTGCAGCTTGATTTAAACTGGTGTAGTCCAATGGTAGCTTCATAATCTTCTTTCCTTTCGGCTTCTCCCTTCTGTGGCCGCCAGAGCAAATTGTTTTCCTTCTAGTGCGCAGTGATTTCTTTACTTATGTGACGTTGGTTTTACCCCAGATACCCTTCCCTACCCTCTCCATTTATCAAGATTTTATCTGGGCATGGGGCTGGCAAAAGGAGTAGACTGGCTTGGCTGAATGTATGGGAGCTTGATAATAAAACCTGTTATATTAAGGTCTTGATTTTCCTGAGATGATTCCTTCTACAATATGTTTTTTATTTGGTGATTTAAAAGTTTCCTGAAATAATCACACGTCTTAATTTAATGCCAGTTGTTGTAAAGCTATAAGATAAAAAAGGGCCACTTTATTCTCCAAAATAAGAAGAGCATCCAATTGTATAAGGCACGCTTTCATTTTTAGTAGCCAAACATTATTACAAAGTAGAACTGAATGGCATAATAGAATAGAAAAGAGACATGTCCAGACAAATATCTGGGTTTAGAAAGCTGAGACTGCATGGGACAGATGGACCGAGCGTCGTTGGGTCGCAGGGGGGCAGTGGGGGGTCCGAGGGTCCTCCACTTCTGTGAACAGCTCAAGAGAGAGAAAGAGAGAGAGGCACAAGTGTCCGGATACAGACAGAGGTCACTCTCCAGGGACCAGAGACCATTAACTAACTGTGTAAGAAATGCTCATGTCTCAACAAAGTGTTTCAAGACCAGGGCTTTTAGATTTGATTGAGACCAACAACTGTGGCTAATTTGAGCTCCGCTGGGCCTATACCATGAGGCAGCAAAATAAAATAAAATAAATATTCCAGACATGCACAATAATAAAAGTAAATTTGCTCATTATAGCGTGGATGCTTTCATTATTACCCTTTGTGCTTAAAGTGAACATTTGCACAAAATAATAAAGTAACCCGCAGAAATAGACATAGGTAGACCAATTTTAGGGGGGGTATAGCACCCCCTAATGTAGGTTTTAGCACCCAAAAGATATAACCCAGTGATTTTAGTACACAGAACACCAATACTGCCAACACACATAACTCAAAAAGAAACATTTTTATAAACTTTGCCTTAACATCTCTAATGTTTCTACGAGGCTACCCATAATCCTACACCATAGACAGCTACAACTCTATAAATGGTAGCATAATACAGGAAATTGCATGTTTTCACTCATAAATATGGATGTCTTTATGTACAGATGCCTTTTTTCAACATATTTATTAAGTGCATGAACACTTGATTCTCCTTTGAGTCTTCATTCCTATAATTTCCCATAAGGCTCATGGGATAAAGTGTTATGGATGTGACAATATGAAACATGCAAATTTGCCCAAAACGTAAACTACACATTTATTTCTGAACAAACCCAGGCCTGCTCTCAGTTCTGAAATTCTGTGCGACTTCCTCCATTTTAACTCCACTAATTGTATACTATTCATTCAACTTTATATTCATATTCAACAATAATCTGTCATTTTATTCAACTTTCTGCAATAGCTAGATTAGTAGCCTGGCCAGCCAACCAGATTTTTTCCCTAGTCTATACAAATAATATTACTGTTGATTTGAGTCTATTTAAAGTAAATTAATAAAAACAATTAGAAAAAAGAAAATATGTGCCGTGGTAGAGCTGCGTTGCATTCCTGCTATATTATGTCCTATCAATAAAGCCTACAAAAAACTTCACATGTTAATTTGGCATAGATTTACACCAGATGCCCTTTCTGAGACAACCCTCTCAGTCCATAAAGACATGGATGAGTGAGTTTGGTGTGGAAGAACTTGACTGAACCTGCACAGAGTCCTGACCTCAACCTGACAGAACAGCTTTTGGATGAATTAGAGCCAAGACTTTGAGCTCGGCCAACCTCATATTAAAGCCTATGGATTAAGAATGAGATGTCACTTAAGTTCATATGCGTGTAAAGGCAGGTGAGCTAATACTTTTGGAAATATAGTGTATATATATATATGTATATTCGTTTTCCTTTCATTTTGACTCATGCAGCAGCTGGAGGTGTCATTTTACCTAAAACACATTTCTTTTCATCTTTCTTCTTTTATGCCATAAAACAAAAACATCATCATGTTGGATCCTGTCTCTTTCTTTCATTTTTACTGATTCATGCTTAAGGCACCTTTTCTAAAAGCTACTAAATACAGCCATAACATTAATGAATAAATTATCAGCTACCTGTAATTAGTCTTATTATAGTCAGTATTACCAACAATACGATCCTATAATTTATATTGCTTGGCCTTGTAACAAATTCTTGGATTTTTATTTTATGTCCTTACTCAGAATCCACTGCAGCAAAAACATCCTTTCATTTAACTTTATTACTGCTCGTCTTTACAATTTCTTCAGGCAAACTTTATGAAGAGGCGTTTTTCCAAGAACAATAAGGTTTTCTGACCCAGGAAGGCCACAGTAGCTGCTGCAAAGGGCTGCACACACACACAGACACACACAGACACACACACACACACATAGGCATTAACATCTGTGCATGATGAAGTGGTCAGTGCTCCAGTAAAATCAGAGGAGGCTTTAAAGACATTCCTCTATTTTACGGCTAAGTGAGAGAGATGGTTTAAGGTAATGAGGAGGTGAACAGCAACGTCTGACAACTGGTTTTGTGTCTTTGAGTTGACACACACACACACACACACACGCAAGAGTTGTATTTTGGAAAACTGTTTCCTAATAGCATACTCTGACAGGAAAATTCTGTCAAAAAATATCCCTCTAGACTTTCTTATCACACTCCAACCAATGGTCTATCCAACTTAGTAACGGCTGTCAATAACACAGAGAAATTAGGGTAGGAAAAACTTTATTGACCCCATAGGAAAATGTGTTCTCTACGTTTGACCCATCCTTTCAGCGCTGCTGGGAGCACCCAGGGACCCATCTCCAGATCTGTATCCAGGATCCTGGTCAGGAGTAGATGTTTTAGGTTGATGGGGGAAAGCAGAGCACGAGGGGAAAACCCACAGAGAAAGGCCCCACCCCCAATCTAAGCTGACAAACTAATTTAGCTTCACGGTAAAATGTCACATAAGTTGTAAATAAATTAAAAAAATCTATGAATGTGTGTTTTTTATTTTATATATATATATATATATATATATATATATATATATATATATATATATATATATATATATATATATATATATATATTTTTTTTTTTTTTTTTTTTTTTTTTGTTTGTTTGTTTTTTGTTTTGTTTTGTTTTTGCTTTTTGGACAGGAAAATTTTAGTTTCAAAGAATGTGTCCAGTTGCTGCTGTAGTCTTCCTGTTCCTCTGACTCATGCTTACATATATATATGTTATATATTATGTTATATATGAAGTTTTAAGTACAGCTGAATGTTTCTTAATTCAAAATGTACTTTCAGGAACACAATGTTTTGATCTTTCTGGATATAAAAAGTTTTGTGTAACAGCAGCAATGTTCACTACAGTGAGTGTCAAAGAAGTAAAGTTTTCAACCACTGGCCATTCAACGATGGGAGTGAACGCATTAAAACAAAGTCCTTTGTGTCTTAAAGACATCAGATCATGTGTGGCATTGTTCGCCAGGGTCATGGCGCTGTGTTAACTTGATGCTGAAATTTTATTCCTAAAAAGAGAGTAAATGCAACACTATGTAGATAAGGACCATATACACTCTGAATAGAGGAAAATAAACTCTTGAAAATGTATTGTGTAGCAGCAAATTGATCAAGATAAGTGTCTAAAGTGACACTGTCACTAAAGTATAGTCACTGTGTTTTCACCAAGTTGAATGGGTTAGTTTCCATGGCACAAAAGTCCAGCTAATTAATTCTTCAGAATGAATAGGCGTGTTACTGCAGTTAGGAGAAATTATTGCCTCCACAATCAAAATAATCACATGCATTCTCAAACGCTAGTTACAATCAGACCAACCCAGTAATTTGTCTTCTTGCTTGTATTCACACTCAGTAATCTGTAGTCCTGTTATCTCAGTCACAGCTCTTCACCCTTTTGCACCAGGCCCACAAACAAACAAACAACAACAGTTCAAACATTTACTGGGATAATTAACATTCTTTAGGGAGGCAGAACTCGACCCCCTTTAAAAACCAGCAGTGGGCGTGTGAGCTCTCAAATTAAGGGCTTACTGGAGGATCCTCCTCTGCAGGGCTGCACTAAGTGCTCAGGATTCAATAATTATGAGAGGATGTTGCCATTGTTACAGTGAACGGGACTGATCTTATCAATTAATGGACGGAGTTAGTGTATGATGAGTTAGTGCTGCTTCCGACACTTTCCTCTGGGATAAGAGGATTAGGACAAGATAAGGCCATGATATAAAGACAGAGATGTAAGGTAATGAGAACAAATAGGAGTGGACAAAGATGAGGTGGTTTGACAGAAGCTGAGCGACCTGTTAAGATGGACGTCCAAAATAAATCTGAATACTTAAGAGGTAAGTAACTGGATACTTGTTCTCTTCTTGTTCTGACTGGATACTTAGTAATTTACTGAAGCCAGTGGCAGATCTGGAGGGGATGCCACCCCACCTGGAGACGGCATTTGCAAAAATACAAATTTTGTGATGGGTCAGACATTTATTTATGAGGAAACCTCTGATTTCCAAGTATCCTAAAATACTCAATATCCTAATAAACCTCATTCAAAATAAATAAATAAATAAATAAATTCTTCATTGATTAAGAATAAACAACAATGATACACCTGCTGTCCTGGTGGAAATGACAGTTTCTGGACAAACATCAGGATGTGTTCTCTGACTTGTTTCAGATTTGCAATTTAACAGTTGTATTATGAGTGAGTACAAGTTTATAATTTCTAGACTAATTAGGCAGCCTGTTATTTATGCACCATTATGACTGAGAGAGCACTCAAGTTTGTCTTTACGCAATCCTGAATATAAATGTATTAAAGCTTTAGCGCTGGATGTGTGTGAGGCATTTTGCTGAACAACATGTTAATCACTGAATTCTGCTGTAATTGACAAAGTTGCCATTTTAGACAATGGAACTTTTTTTTTTTTTACTATTGTGGAAAGACTTGAAAATTAAGCTAATTAAATGACTGTGACCTGTCCTATGCAAACAAAATTGTGCTTTTTCAATTACCCTATTTTGTTCAAACGTTAGCAGTGGATATAATGTATTAATCTGTTTGCCACCCCTTAAATTTTCTATTATCCTTCTTGCCACCCCTTGATTTTTTCTCTAGATCTGCTCCTGAGTGAAGGGAGTACATTTCTGCAATTCTATACATCATCCTGCTCAGGAGAACCTGTAGCTGGAGGATTAGCCTGTTGTGCATGCTTTGAGGTTGAGGAGGAAACCCAGAGTACGAGGAGAAAACCCACAGAAAACATGAAAACTCCACACAGGCCAGTCTGGGAATAGAACCCAGGACTTCCTTGCCTTCCTTGCCACTTTGACTGTTGTATCTCACAGGAAAAAAAACAGATTTAGTAAAAATAGTGACAGTAGTTGTAGTAGTAGTAGTATGGTAGTAGGCGTTGCAGTAGTACCACAGTAGCAGTAGTAATAGTAGAAGTATTAGCAGTAGTAGTATTAGTAGAAGCACTAGTAAAAGCAATACTGTCAGTAGGAGCAATAGTACAAAAGTAAATTAATGTTCATTATTTTTAATGTTTACTAAAGTAAAAATATTATTGAATACTTTTTTCCAGTATGTCATCTTTAATTCTAGATGCACCACTGATAGCACTTTTCCAAAACAAAATCTGCC
Source organism: Bostrychus sinensis (assembly GCA_020698575.1). Classification (NCBI taxonomy): domain Eukaryota; kingdom Metazoa; phylum Chordata; class Actinopteri; order Gobiiformes; family Eleotridae; genus Bostrychus; species Bostrychus sinensis. Next base: position 25,062,094 of record CM036257.1, on the reverse strand, counting down.
AACTCATCCTCTGTCAGGGATTGTGACACTAATCTGTCCGGTTACTAAAACATACAGGAGTGTGACAGCTGCTCCAGCCTAAAGCAACATCAAAAATGCAGCGTAACACCAGCAGTATAATGAAACCTTTTGTTGATATCTCCCATATGTTGCAACACATTCAGAAAAGCATCAGTTAAAGGTTTACAGCTTTTTTTATGAGGCAGGTTGAGGCATATGCTCTTTATTTTATTGGATCCCTGAGTTCATGTCTGCAGAAATAAGTTAAGACATTAAGATTATAGTCAAAGGAAGATGCATTCAAATAAGACCAAAACTAATCCAGGACTAAACTCAGTGGCGGTCCTGACTTGTATAACGCCCTGGGTGAACAGTCTCCCTGGTGCCCCTTACCCTAAATGCAACAATAAGTTTGCAAACAAGTCTTCAAAACTTAGGCCTGCCTAAGCTGAACTATATTGCTGATAAATTTTCAATACAGAAAGTATGCTCAAAACATAAATGTTAGCCTGTTAGCCATCATGACTTTATGGTTGGGATGATTTTTTTTTTAACCTATCATTTTATTTATTTATTTTTATTTATTTATTTATTTATTTAGACAGGGATAGCCCATTGAGAGTCAGCTCTCATTTACAAGGGCGCCCTGTTACAAAACAGTTACATAGCCAATAATCACAATTAAATACATTTAAAACACCATTAAGTAAAACATGTGCAAGTTATATAAGAGGTACTTTCAAGCAAAACCTTAAATGTGTTTACAGAAATGAGTCTATCTAATTTAAGTGTATTCTGAAGCTTGTTCCATCTGTCAGGGGCATAAAAACAAAAAGCAGACTTTCCAAGCGCCGACTTCACATGTGGCACACATAGTCTGATATGCATCTGTGAGCGTGTCTGATAATTACTATTACTACAGTTTAAAAGGGAACATAGGTACAAAGGGAGTTTTCCACAAAGAGCCTTATAAACAAATAAAAGACAATGCTGTTCTCGGTGAGCTTTAAGAGAAGGCCAGCCTACCTTTTCATACAACATGCAATGATGAGTGAGATATCTATCTCCAGTTATAAAACGTAGAGCACTGTGATAAACAGAATCAAGGGGCTTGAGAGTGGTAGAAGATGCGTGCATATAGATAATGTCACCAAAATCAAATACAGACATTATTAGTGACTGGACAATTATCTTTCTAGAAAGAGAGGAAAAACAAGACCTATTCCTATGCAGGAACCCAGTTTTACTTCTCAACTTTCTGATTATATGTTCCACCTGAGTCTGGAAAGAAAATTTGGAATCTATCCAGATACCCAAATATTTATAAGATTCTACCAATTCAGTTTGCTCCCCTTGAAAAGTCTGAATACCAGGGTAATTATTAGAATTACAGGACCTAGAAAACATCATCCATTTAGTTTTACTAGGATTTAAGACAAGTTTGTGACTAACAAGACATTGCTGAAAAGAGTCAAAGGCACTCTGAAGGTTAGCACAGGCCTGAGCAGGGGTGGAGCTGATACTATATAGTATTGTATCATCAGCATAATAATGAACATTACAAAGTGAAGATGGGTAAAACATGTTATTAATATAAAGGGTAAAAAGAACGGGACCTAATATAGAGCCTTGTGGAACACCCTTGCCAGTCTCAAGCAATGCTGATCTTACACCATTAGCTACAACTGCCTGTTTTCTCCCAGACAAATAATTAAAAAAACACTTAATGGAATAATAAATAATAAAATATAGGCCAAAATATTTTAAAATGAGGTATCATTAGAAAAGATATCCACCTTGACTTGTGTATTGCATGCTCTTTATTTAAAGATGATTTCTTTGACTAAAAGTCTCATCTCCCCTGAATGTCTTGTGTCTCTCTCGTGCTGCTCTCTGTCTTGTCCTCAGCAGCCCCTCCCCTCAGCTCCGTCTGTGCTCAGCTCGGAGGAACAGCTCCTCTCTCCACCCTCCTCATCCTTCTGGCCATAAAAACTAAGTGATTGGAAGTAAATATCTCTGTCTCCTCTGGATAAGACTATCTTTGTTTCAACGGTTTTAACACCATAATATCATAATATCTCTGTGATACTTGGGCCTACTGACATGAAACAAAAACCTTTAGAAAGTCTTCTTTGTCTGCAAATCAAGTCTTGAACTAAAAAAACAAACAAAAACAAAACAAACTAGGGCTGCACAATATATCGCAAAATTATTGTTATTGCAATATCAGCAAACGCAATATCCGTATCGCAAGAATCTAAATATATGCAATAACTCTATGTTCTTCCATCTGACAGAGATTTACACTGAAGAATGATTTTCCACCAGAGCCTTAAATAAACATGTGTTGTGACTAAATAAAAATGTTTAAAAAATTCTAGTTTTAGTGGTAATTTAATGAATTTAGTCACAGCTTAGACTTGTTTTATTCCTGGTTTAGTCTGTGTTCAGTTTTGATTTTGTCACTGTTTTGGCTTGTAAATACAACAACTTACTAACTTACTATGTTCGAAAAGTAGGCTCTGTTTTCAAATATCGCAATAATATTATCGCAATTTTCAACATAGTTATCCAATATCGCATGTTTTCTCCATATCGTGCAGCCCTAATACAAACAACAACAAAAAAAGAAAAAACCTGGAGAAGCCTGCGTACCACCAGTTGTACCCATACCACAGTTTGAAAACCACTGGTCTAATGCATTAAGCCTTTGCTCAGTATCATATAATCTTCATCTTTGTTTTTATGTGGATAGGTTTGAAGCTCTGCGCCAAAACAATAACAATACCACCAGTATCACATGATCCTTCTCCAGTATCAATCCTCTGGCTTTTATGGACAAATATTGATTTCTCCCTCCATAAACAGACGTCAGAGAAAACCAGCCTTACATGCAAATTTCAAATCACATGAAAAGAAATCACTCATACCAGCATGACAAAGATTTATCCAAAATGTTCGAGGCAGGAGGTTCGTAGCAGACTGACAGACAGAGAAAGTGGCTGACAGACGACCACATTCCTCCTGTGTTGAGTCACGGCTCTCACACACGGCACTTTCTCAGCAGCGGAGTGAGGGGCGAGGTGGGTTTCTGAAGTGTCACACACCACATCCTCGTATAGGCCAAAGCTATCCAAACACAGCCAAAGACGAGCGGGGCGGGGGTGGGAGGAAATTCAATTTACCTCCTCAAAGACTCCAAGCCTTCAAATCCCCATCAACAGGAGCTTTAGGGAGCCTGCAGTCCATCAAGTTTCATCTGCCTCGGTGGTCCGGCCAATCAGAGCCTTCCTCTGACAGCTGAAACCAAAACTGTTTGTAACTTCACACTGTTACGCACATAGCTTGCCATTTACAAAGCATCACTAGTACAAATTACATTACAATTACATTTATATTAAGGTTTTAGTCTTGAATAGAAAATGGGTAACTCGGCTTCCTCTCGCCATCCTAAGACACAAAAGTAAAGGTGAACTGGTCAGTCTAAAGAAGGGGCCGAGTAAAGGAATGCGAGAGTGAATGGTTGTCTGTCAGATATGTGAATTACTGACCCTTGTTCAGGTTGTACCCCACCTAAGGCCCAAAGTTGCTGGAATAGTCTCTAGACCCACGGCTACCAACAAAAATAGGCATAAGAAGTAAAGCAAATGAATGAATGTATAATAGGCTTGTGTGAAAATGTATCATCCATCTTCTACCAATCAACATTGCTGGACCTGACCTTTTGGGGGCCCTAAGTAGGATTGCCTCTCAATCAATTTTGAGACCATTTAAATTTTACTATACAACATTTTGTTTCTTTGAAAGACTGATTGTCTATTTTTCTATGGGGATGAATGGTTTGAGACATTTTTTTTTATTTTTTTATTGTTTATTTAACCATTCTTTAACCAGGAAAGTCCCATTGAGATTCAAGGATCTCTTTTTCAAGGGAGTCCTGGCCAAGAGGCATCAACAACACAACCCACACTGCATACAAAATACAATAAAAGAGAAATAAGAGTTAAAAACAGGGAAATAAGAGTTAAAAACAGTGAATTTTTTTTTAAATTTGCAAACTGAGCAAGGTGGCCCCAGGTAAACAGGAAAAACACGATATGTATAGACTTCATTGGCCCTCACTTTCATATAGACCCACTCAAAAATATCTGGGATAATATTTTATCCAGAGTACTCATCAAATAGAGTTAACAAATTAATCAAATCAGCATTTTACAGATAAACCATGGGCCCTTTAATGTCTGTGGGGCCCTATGCAGCTGCTTAGTTTGCCTATAGGAAGGGCAATCAGAGAAAAAGCGCATTATTGGTCAGGTTGATTTGCTCCAGAGGTAACATATTTTAATGGAAGGTGTTCACTTACCTTGCCAGTTTAGAAAAATGTCAAGGGTGTGGAAAAACTGACTGGCTCTAACATAAACCCCATTAACCAACAGACAACTATGCACAGAATCAAAGTAATGCAAACATAAACCTCCTCTATAGTCCGCCCCTCCGCTCTCCTCCTAGCATCAACAATCAACAGTCTGTGGCATTGTGCAGCCTGTGATCCTGTGACCCCTGACCCCAGGCGTTAACCTCGGAGCGGCCAGTGCTGAGAGGTGAGGGCGGGCGGCTCGATTGAAAAGCGGCGGAGTTCCCATGAGAAAGGAAAGCAGGACATACAAGGGGAAGCTCAGATATTCAAGAAGAGCGCCGTGATGATGACGACGCGACGAAGGGTTTGGAAGCAGACTTGTGTGTCCTGACTTGTCGCTGGAGTTGGTCGGTATGTAGGTGTTCACAGTGGTATACGTTAGACTGACTCTGTAAACTTGGCACACAGGCAAAACCACAGGAATTTAAATGAAAGATGGAGAAAGAGGGATGAAGTCAGTTTCGGTAAATGTAAACGCAGGTACAATCACATTTGGGGCATATTAGTTTCCCTGTGTGCAGTGAAGATAGGGATCTCTATGGCATCTTAAAGCTACAATACTCAAAATTTCCTTCCATCTTGGTGCCAATCTTGCCCTCACCCCTGAACAACAGCATAGTTACCTGCTTTTACTTTTGTATAGAAGAAAAACATGGATCGACTTACTTATGCAAAATACAAGTTTAGAGCTAACCTTAAACTTCCAGATGTGCGTTAAACTTTGCAATCCCACAATTAAAGTCTTAGAAGTCATGAGAATGCATTGCCAGTGTTTACCTCCATTTTTTCTTTATTTTACCATTGATGTTTTTATTTATTTATTTATTTATTTTGCCGGTTTGCTGTGTAAGCAAACATTGCCCACGCTAGAATAGACACTTTGATTGTACTATTGTGAGTCATTAATTCAACGTTAGGAAATGATGACCAACTATGAATGGGAGCATCCTTTATTTGAGTATTGAAGCATGTGATTGGCCAAAGCTTCTGGAATATAAACATTCACATTTGATTTTAAATAAAAAATAAATAAAAAATGGTAGAATACATACACGTTTCACAGATAATTCCTATTATGCTAAAAAAAAAAGTACATTTCAGCTGCTACCTTTCTTTTACAAGTTGCCACAGCCAATCATTGTTGGCTGCCCTTCCATAGACAACCCTCTCCATTTATCAAGGCTTGGGACTGGTACATATTGTGGCTTGAGATTTGGCACTTCAGTCTAATGTGCGCTAGAAAAATTCTGTTATTTGTCATATTAAATGAGCCTAAATCAAAACTAAATCAGAACTAAACCAGGACTACCATAGGACTAAACAAAGACTAAACCAGGACTAAACAAAGACTAAACCAGGACTACCATAGAACTAAACCAGGACTACCATAGGACTAAACCAGGACTAAACAAAGACTAAACCAGGACTACCATAGGACTAAATCAGGACTAAACAAAGACTAAACCAGGACTAAACAAAGACTAAACCAGGACTACCATAGGACTAAACCAGGACTAAACAAAGACTAAACCAGGACTACCATAGGACTAAACCAGGACTAAACAAAGCCTAAACCAGGACTACCATAGAACTAAACCAGGACTACCATAGGACTAAACCAGGACTAAACAAAGACTAAACCAGGACTACCATAGGACTAAATCAGGACTAAACAAAGACTAAACCAGGACTACCATAGGACTAAACCAGGACTAAACAAAGACTAAACCAGGGCTACCATAGGACTAAACCAGGACTACCATAGGACTAAACCAGGACTAAACAAAGACTAAACCAGGACTACCACAGGACTAAACCAGGACTAAACAAAGCCTAAACCAGGACTACTATAGAACTAAACCAGGACTACCATAGGATTAAACCAGGACTAAACAAAGACTAAACCAGGACTACCATAGGACTAAACCAGGACTACAATAGGACTAAACCAGGACTAAACAAAGACTAAACCAGGACTACCATAGGACTAAACCAGGACTAAACAAAGACTAAACCAGGACTACCATAGGACTAAACCAGGACTACCATAGGACTAAACTGGGACTAAACAAAGACTAACATAGGACTAAACCAGGACTAAATTAGGACCACCATGGGACTAAAGTGGGACTAAACCAAGACTAACATGGGACCAATCCGGGACTAAACCAGGACTAACATGGGACTAAACCAGGACTAACCCAGGACTACAATGGGACTAAAGTGGGACTAAAACAAGACTAACATGGGACTGAACGGGAACTAAACCAGGTATGAACTAAGACAAAACCAGGTCTGAACCAGGTCTAAACAGGACTAACCGCTACTTAATCAAGACTAAAAACGGATTAAAACTGTCTTAAACAAAATTAGGGCTTGAACTGCCAAAGACTCTTCAATACCACCAGAAGAAGCATGCGTACCACCAGTGGTTCGTGTACCATGGTTTGAGAAACCACTATACTAGGTATTTAAACAAACAGTAAAAGCAAGTAAGTATAAAAAAAAATGCCAAGTGTCCTTCAAACAGAAGATCTAAAAGAGGATGAAGTCACTTTGAGTAAATGCAAGTCTAGGTCCGATCCCATTTTCCCATATAGATTTTCTTAACTCATCAAAGATAACCATCTCCACAGCGTCTTAAGTAAAACGTAATGTAACGTGAGACTCAAATTCACCCCAAAAAACGTCTTGTGCCAGATTTAACCCCTCCTTCATTACTGCGATGACAGTCTAACACACAACAGCTGTTCCTCAAACCACCAGCCCCGGCCTTCTCCAGAGCACTGCCCCAGCTGTAACACCTCTCTCTGGGCATCCAGGTCAGCGACCCCCCTACCCCCCCTTCCCTTTCCAGGAGCCAAAGGTCCTGAATCTAAAGCGACCAAAAATAACCCCTTTCAATAAATGGAAACAGGTCATGGGTTTGAGAAACACATTGAGAAGGTGCTACCTCACGGGTTTGGAGAAGGTGCTGATAATTGTGTCTTTAAATTAAGCTGATTAGTGGTGGAGACATGCTCCAATTAAGGGTCTCTAAGGACAGATCGTGTGTTGTCTAGCCCCAAAAATGTACAACTTAGGGAGGAGAAATGAGGTCAACTACTGCAGATGTAAACCTTGATTGTGTCATGCATTTGTATTGAATAGTTTCTCAGAGGCCTGGCCATTGTTGGGTTGCCGCTGTTGCAGTAAACGTTGTTAGGTAAGTACTAATTTAGCTCAGCGAGGAGCAGTGGCAGTTACCGCTAATCAAATCCAATGACTCAGAGCATGAAAGGAGCTGCTGGTGACTCACAGAGTGTTTGGGTCATGTGCAAAAGTAGGGCAGTTGTCTGAAGGAATAGGCAATAGGAATGCACAATAAAAGCAATAATTATGATTCATTTTGTCACTCACTTAATTACTCTGCTACTTTGATGCTTCTCCTCCTTTTGCCATGATCTGTCAAACCATGAGCAGGTTTTTTGACACATCTAAGAGTGACATTAAAAAAATAAGAGTGAATACAACACCTCCTGCCACCCACCTTTCTTAATTTAACATGGTTAGTCTGGTATCCCTTTGCTGAAGTTTCATTTCTATGGGCGGAACAATCGCAGGTGGAGTAAGCAATCAGAAAAATGAAGGACAAGACAGAAGCAGTGCACCGCTGACCCAAACAAACATGGCGGTTTGCCAATTTTGTCATAAAACTCCAAAATATGGCATATTATGAGCAGCTCTGTACTGATTTCTGAACGGGGACAGCAGCAGAAGCCAGCTGTACAAAGACTTGCAGAAAAAGTGTATTTGAATATTGTTTCATCGGACGTCAGTGGGACTTTACTGTTGAATGGAAACAAGATGAAAAAAACACACACACAGAGGACTGAACAACAATGCAGACTTCAGCAGAATTAACAGAATCAAGAGGTGACGAAGAAAAGCACTAAACAACATTAATCAGGTCAGAGAAGTTATAAAATTAGCTACAGCGCTACTTAAATAAACATCTGTGATAGGTCAGTTCCAGACCTGGGAGAAATGTTTCGCTGTGAGTGGGGAACCAGACTGTCCTGCTTTCGAAAAGAAAGTAGGAGAGGCTGGCTCACCAGGCTAGGTTATTGTAGGAACAGGAAGTGACATCCGGCCTAAAGTCAATGCCAAATTACCTAATTAGCTTATTAGCTTTGGCAACCCTCGAAGGGAACAGCCGTTGGGAACAAATTGTTTATAAGAAAATAGAGAGGTAACGCACACACAAATAAAATGTTTTTTTTTTTTTTCGAGGGGCAGACACTGGAAAACAATTCAAAAACTTTTAAAAAGTATCGCACACTCTGCCATTCCATGTCGGAGATGTTTTATTTGATAAAGATTATATTTCGGCTCAACAGCCTTCATATCAGTGTATGTTTTTTAGACCACACTGCATTTAAAGAGACCAGCTCAGGTGGCTCTAGTCCCATCCAATGAGTAGCTATGGACAAATTGTTTTGTTCATAGCCAATCATAGGTTGGTCATGAGATCTTGCAAACCTTTGTTTCATTGATATAGATAATCTAGGCACACCTTAATAAACTGGTATATGGTGGAAAGATTAGATATCGATTCAGTCCACACACAATGATATATTTCAAGTATTTAATATGATGTAATGTTTGAATTTTATGAGAAAATGATTTTTGGCTTTACTTTAAGCCATAATCATCACAACAAAATACATGCACATACATATTTATAGCCTATACATGTTGAAAAGGCCAACATTGTAAATAAGAATTTGTTCTTAATGTTCTGCCTGGTAAAATAAAGGTTAAATAAATAAAAATGCATTATCTCTGCTCCCTTGCAAAAAGTCATTATGTAACTAAATTTCAGATCAAAGCCCCAATTCATCTTGATGTGCTATAACCCACTTTTCAGAAGCTAACAATAGTTTAACACAAACACTCAAATGAAAATCCATGAAACCGCTCTGTCTGCCTCCAGCTGTGCCATAAAAACAGGAATAACAGTCCGAGCATCACATTTTTGGTCATGTGTTCCTCTCCGATTGGCACGCACTCAGATCCAGGCACACTTTCAATCAGCGCTCTATATCCTGTGAGGCGGCGCTTCTGCAACCTCCAAACAATGTGTCCCTTAGATAAGCATCTGATTTCTCTGTGTGTATGTGTGTGTATGTGTGTGTGTGTGTGTGTGTGTAGTGGTAATGCTGGTTATAAACGCAAGTATTCATGCACTCGAGCTCCCAGCGTTTCTCCAGCTGTCGCCTCTTGGACTCGCTGACCTCCACCAACAGGTCCTTGGGCCATGGCTCCTTATGGCACCCACTCAGAGTCCTCCCTCCACTGTATGAGAGTGCGACTGGAGACCGCCACAGGCAACCAGGGGGACATCTGAGGGGGGGAGAGTCTGCATTATACTGAGTCAATGTTGTATTTTGGATATGTAAGCAAAACTGCAGTATTTTGTAAACACGACAGCTTATGCGTAAAAAGGCTGTGAAAGAGAATCAGGATGTCAGCAATGTACGATGTAGAATTTGATGAGCAAAACCTCAGATGGTACTATTTTCAACATAAATATCCAAAAACTAAAATCTACAAATACTAAACCTGATAATTTTTTTAGCAACTGGGTCCACAACCACACCATAATAATCTTGTGGCTTAATGTCAAGTGTACTGACAGCAATCATGCCTGTATATTTGAATAATATCACCACTTTTTGATGCTATAGTGAAGAAATAATATCACTTTAGGTCACTTGTGCTGATAGATAAGACTTTGAACTTTGTGCCAGTTTTAGTTTCACGTGGATAGGCCAAGTACTTACAGAGATATTAGCCATAAACCGCACCAAAAAATCTGCATTTTCAGTCTTTAGCAGCAGATTCTACCATAGAACTCTGGCCCCTCAATTTTAACGCTGTAAAGCCCGACACATAAAAAATAGCCAGAAAATTCTATCTTTTTGGAACTGAGATGTTTATTAAACATTTTAAGCCCCCCCCTAAATGTTATGGATAAAAAACACATTTTACCCATAACATTTAGACTATATAGAACATTTCAGAAAAGTTTTCTCTTTTTTTTTCTATATACATTTTTGCACCCTTTTTATTTCTTTTGGTGGTAGGCAGAAAAACAGTTCCTGCCCTTGTTTAGGCAAAGGTGCACCTTACATTTATCACAGTAGACATGTGAGAAGTGATTGCCGGTGCAGTGCTTGCATCTCTGCCGGGTTTCCTATGTTGGAAAATGATCGATGCCATCCTTTCTTACATCAAGAGGCACAGTGCAGCTTGACCTTTTAGGGGGCAGTGTTGAACTTTCTGCTGGAGAGGACAGTGGTCTACCACACTTGATTTTGGCCTTTCCTGCGCTTGTGAGAGAAGGGCCGACCAAAGCCTGAAACCTTCGCAGAGCCATGAGTTTCATGGTCAAATCAAAGTATTGATTGTGTTGTTAAATTTGAGGTCTCAGAAACTTGAGTAGCAAATATGATACAAATGGTTTTATAAGGTTAAACTATAGACCCTTTAGAGATCTATGACATCACATCAACGCAACCTTTTGTTGGCCAGAGTGGAACTGTGGTTTGGGTACCGCTGATGGTATGTGGACCTTTTCCAGTGGTATCTGAGAGACTTTTGTAGTTGAAGTCCTAATTTAGTTTAATTGAGAAAAATATTGTCATTGATTGAATAATTGACTTAACTTGGGTTTTTCTCATGTGGCCATTTCCAAACTGGGGACTCAATGACAAATATCTTCTGATGGGAAAACCTTATGCTTTAATTTACACTGAATGCACTGTGTGTGCAGCACGTCTCTGACACGGTATTCTTGCGAACTCCAATTTTCACGAGAGAGTAGCAAGTTAACACTGGAAGTCTTGAGTTCACACAATAATGATCATGTAAACAAAAGCCACAAATGCCTGTCTGACCACGAGCTCACGCAGGGTTGCCAAGCCTGTGGGTTTTCTATGGAATTGGTCGGTTTTTTAAGTGTTGTCGCGGGTAAAAAAAATTGTCTGCTGGTTTTGGGCGGTTTTTGAGTTGCAGTTGGGCAGATTTTAACTCGCAGACCTGGCAACCATGATATCACATCAATTTGAATATGTGCCTCTACCATGGGTAAGCATGCCACGTATATAAATAGCTTCTTTTTACTCACGTTTAATGGCGAGCAGTCTCATTTGTGACCTCGTGTCCACAGTTAAGATGTCATTTTTACACAGCAATGTGGTTAAGAGTCTGCACATGTGTTTTTATTTTTGAAATTTACCGGATCCTCTTCACTGGTCCCAGGTCTGACTTCCTGTCTGGCTCAGTCTGCTCTGTTCAGCTTTATGCTTATACATGAGGGCTGCTGCATCTGTCAAAAATAGACTCATTAAGTATTTTTGTCAGAGCTCAACACATTCAGTGTAAATTGGGCATTATACATTTATTTTACGGTTAAATAAAATCTAATTAATTGAAGAAAAAAATGCTTTCCTGTCTGCATGCAAAGGGTTCTGTTCCCATTAGAATTAGGGACACTTCCACAGTCTGTTGGTCCATAAAGCTCGTCAACACTGACTCAATGGCTATTACAGCGAAACAGCTAAATATTCACACAATTATCTTTGTCATTGTGTATAACATAATAATTGTTAATTCAATGTTCTAACCCTGGACGCAAAGTTATAAGTGTGAGGTAAGCTCTAAACATCCATGTAAGGTAATAAGTGGCATAAAAGCAGGCAGGTTGCTATGGTTGCAGGTTTTTGCCAGCTTTAATAATATTACATAACTTGTTACCGGGGTTTTTACTCTTGCCTGCTTTTCAAAACTGGAGTCACAGTAGGTCAAGACCTCATTAAACTTTAAGCAAGCAAGTAAGCAAGCATGGGGCTGGCACAAAGAGAACTCTGGCTTGTGTTGCCGGATAATTGCTATAAACATTTTTTTTTTTCATTTAACCTTTATTTTACCAGGTAGAACATTAAGAATAAATTCCTATTTACAGTGTTGACCTGGAAAAATAGTGATTAAAAATAGAAATTTAATAATAGGAATGTTGTTAATGTTAATTTGCGCTCATCTTTTGGGCAGCTGCATTGAATGAAATGTTGACTCTCATGATCTCCACTTCCTCTCACACTCATTCACAAGTCCTCGTTGGTTTGGTAATGGCCATCAGGGAAACTTCCGGGGAGCTTGGGAAAGATAGACACGGTCTCTGTGGACCCTGGCCTGTCACATGAGCCTCATGTGGGGCACGACTAAACCCCCACCCCCCCACACACACACACCACAGCCCTCCATCCTCCGGGACAAGGCACACACATAGACCATAGTGTAAGATCCATCACTGGTGCCATTCATATTTCCCAGCATTCAGCCGCGTCGAGCACAAACACTATTAGAGTCATGTGCACACAGATAAGTGCCCGAGCTAAAGGATGAACAGGAGGTGATGGGGGTCAAGAACCGGTCCAACTGAGGTCAACATAAACCAATGGTATACAATATTCTTTCTTGTATTTCAGTTTACTCTTTGTGTCAGTCCCAAAATACAGAAGGTTGCACCAAGAAAGTGAACCGGTTTAAAACTTATATCAAAGCAATAAAGGGAAAAGCCAAAAGGAAAGATTTCAGAAAAGCTGATTATCTGCCTAATACCAAATTGTAAGAGAAATAACCTGTGGGAAAGACCATGATGCACCAAGGCATCATGGCATCATCATACTATTAAGGATTTTATGTGTTACGACCAGCTCTGCAAGGGAAGAAAGGATAAAAAAGTGTCTTGGGTTAGCTCTCATTGGTTGGTTTCTCTACATGGCTCGTCAACATTGGATCACTAACAGCTGAGAAATTGGATATTACAGCTCCATCTGCTTACAAACTGCACAGAAGTAAAAAATAATAATAATAATAATAAAAAGCATTAATAAAAAATTTATTAACATTGAACAAATTAATAAACAGTTTTTGATACTGACCTGACACTGATATTTATATATTTGCATTAAAATACTCAAATGTTTTATTCATGTATTAAACAATGTGTAATGCCATTTTTTCTAACTCACTGGTGCTTATTAATGTTACGCAATGCTTTGTAAATGAATAAACTAACTGCTTACTAATCCTTAACTAATGGCTTTTAGGCTTAGGTATTGAAAAGTAAGACAAAGAGAAACAAAGATAAATAAAACAAAATTGTAAAAAATATAATATAATAAAATAACACTTAAAAAAACACAACTATTAAGCAGTAATAAAGTATGAATGTATTTAACAATCAATTTATAAATAAACAGTTTATAGATCCTGAATTAATGCTCATGTTTATAATTTTGCACTGATAAATTAACATTATTTACAATGTTTATAAATATTGAAGTAATAATAATAAGCTAACAGGTTACTAATCCTTAACTAATACTTAATTAATGCTTAATTGTGTGCTTTATTCTAAAGTGTCACTAATTGGTCTAGTTTTTTAATAATAAGAATAAACGAGTAATGATCAGTATAACTTAAAGAAAGGGCCCATCAGTAACGGTACAGATGTCCCTGTGTCCTCAGTGTCCTCTGTCCCACTTACACAACAGCAGCAGATGCACTTCTCCTCTGATTGTGATGGATGTCCACTCCAGCGGTGCAAGAGGATATGAAGTCTGGGGGATTCCCGAGTTCCCAGAGGCCTCTCTTTTTTTTCCTTCTGTGCGGGACAGCTTTGGCGGGACAGTGCAATGTTACGTAAACAATTCTTTGGAGAGAGCGTTAACCAATTCTTTATCTGTGTTTCTGAGACAAAACACGGATCATGGAGCAGGACAGAGCAGGACGGAGCAGGACGGAGCAGGACGGAGCAGGACGGAGCAGGACGGAGCAGGACGGAGCAGGACGGAGCAGGGAGGGAGGAAGCGGGGGCAGAAAGAGGAAGAGCCCCTCTCCCTCTCAGCTGCACCTCTGCTTCCTCCTGGGACCCTGGAAGTCCCTCGTTGGACGCTCTGTGATCTCATCCATGGGTTACAAGCTTCCGGTCTTCGGCACTTTGAACTGCCACATACTCACAGATACTCACATACTGCAGAGCTGGAAGTACTCCAGTAAAAGTACTGCTACTGCAAAAAACTATGACCTACGCAGAAGTGCTCAAACTAAATTATTACTTGACTAAAAGTAGAAAGTACTTACTGCTGCTACCAGTACTTCTAATTCTGTCCATGCTACTACCACTACTGCATTCCTACTTCTATTATTACTACTACCATTACCGCCACTACTACAACAACTAGCAGTACTACTTTGTTACCCCTACTACTGCTGCTACTACTACTACTACACTACTAGAGCTACTACTATTAATACTTCTACTAATACTTTTCTACTCTACAGTACTATTAATACTACAATAATACCGGTGTTACTAATACTGTTGCTGCTGCTACTTCTATTAGTGCTACTAGTGATACTAATACTATTACTACAGATACTATCATTACTATAACCTACCATACTTCTACTATACTATACTATACTATACTATACTATATACTATACTGCAACTATTACTACTACTTCTGCTGCTACTACTTCTACACTACTAGATGTACTATTACTACAGTACTATTAATATTACCACTACTAATACTACAATAATACCGGTGCTACTAATACTACTACTACTGCTGATGCTACTTCTGTTAGTACTACTAGTGCTACTACTAATACTACAGATATGATCACTACTATTACCTACCATACTTCTACACCTAATACTACTACTGCAACTACAGCTACTACTAATATACTTCTATTGCTACAAGAGGTACTACTATGAATACTTCTGCTTTTACCACTCTACTTTTGCTATCACTACTACTACTTCGCCTACAGATAAAAACTTTGCCACCAAGGTCAACACATACTTGACTCATTTAGAAATCGTGTGCAAAGATTAATAAAAATATAGTTTTTTCCCATGTAAAAGTTTTAGAAAATGTACTGAGAAAGTAAATTACTTGAGTAAAAGTATCCACTTCCCTCTGCTGTCATACATGTACTGTATAGCGCTGTCCTCATTATCTCAGTGGAAAAAACGCATACAGCCGCCCGGGAGGAAACGGCACTACTTGGAACAAACAAGCACTTCCTGTGAGCATTGGGGCCCTCTCACAATCAGAATCCAATGTCCTGTCCCCTGCATCATTACCACCACCATCTTCCCGGGACATTACTGCTAATTTACTAATAACCACAAAGCCTTATTTATGCTAACAGCCCCGCTCCCGCACAGATGCACAGTGCAACCCCTTCATTTGTCCCCCAGATGCGGACATCCGTTTTCCTTTTAAAGTTAGCCACTAATTGAAATACATTAGCCTTAAATTACTACTTCTACAACTACTAGTACTACTGCTACTACTAGTTAGGGCTGAACAATTGTGAAAAAAATATCTAATTGTGATTTTTCTGACAGATATTGCGGTTATGATTAGATTTGCGATATATATTTTGTAAAATCAATGCTTCAGTTCACAGTATAGAGTTTAAGAAAATGAAGAGAACTCTGAAATATTCACTGCTGAACTAATACAATGAATCTGAAAAACTACAGTTGTAGCAAGATTTATACATGCTAAAATCCACTGAGGATGGGACATTTTGTTCTCTGCAGAGGACATTATAGCACTTAGATAATTGCTGCCGTTGCTGATTTTAATTTGATATCGAATAATTGTGCAGCCCTACCACTAGTGTTACTACTACTGCTGCTACTTCTAGCTACTACTAGTACTTCTGCAAAACACTGAACAGTTTTTATTAAACGCTTTATCCACACTTTATTCACACAAACTATATGACCAGCTTTATTTAATCAAACTTTTTTCAATGAAATGTATTTGTTGTCTAACCTAAAAAGCAATTTCAATGTTTTTTTCATTATTATTATTTTTTAATCAAACTACCTTTGCTGTATTTTATGCTAAATGCCTCCAAAGAGCAATAGTAAAGCTACAACAGTGTGCACACTAAATAAATGTCTGGTTTCTCTGTGTCTAAAAAAATAGGTTGAAATACACCATACCAAGTCTTGTTGAGATGCTAAAAGCAATGGAGCACATGGCTAATTAGAATACATAAACAAAGTACTTATCGCTGCACACCACACTATGCTGTTCATATTATTACCACTACTACTACTACTACTAATAGCCTACTTGCTTTGCCACAAATGTTTAAAAAAAATACTTAATACTCATTTAGAGACTGCAAAATTTACTTCCTCAAGTAAATGTTAGAAAATGTAATGAGAAAGTAGATTTTCTTCCATAAATCCAATGTCCCCTGCATCATTACCACCACCATCTTCCCGGGACATTACTGCTAATTTACAAATAACCACAAAGCCTTATTTATGCTAACAGCCCCCCTCCCGCCCAGATGCAGAGTGTAACCCCCTTCATTTCTCCCCCAGATGCGGAAATCCGTTTTCCTTTTAAAGTTAGCCACTAATTGAAATACATTAGCCTTAAATTGCCTCCTTTTGTTTTTTCCCCCCTTTCACCCATCATGTTGACAGACGACCCAATATTTAAGCTAACCTCGCTAATTTGTTGTTCGAAATACCAAGGCGACGAGGCAATGCTGCTGTAGGGGGCTGCCGGCCCGTTGGTTTACAGTACCATTACACTGAAAGATGGCAGGAACAGTACCGCCATTATGTTCACCAGTTCAGGCCAGGGTCACTCCAGGACCCCGCACGGCGTACCAGTGGTTAAATAAACATCGCGGCAATTAAAAAGACTCTACTCAAATACTTCAATGATACTATAAATTACAATTAGCACAAGAAACCTAGCTGATGTTTGAGACTTCCACCATTTTTGTGTCGTCTTTATTTTTAAATCTTCAAGAATCTCCTTATTGAAATTACCGCCTACACATTATATACACAACATTTGTAAGGTATGGGAAAAATGTTACAAAAGGAGGAAGCGATTATGATAACACGCAAAGTTCCTGAGAAAAACCCCTGCATCAATATCGCAATTCAACTGTGTATAGTGTTCACTGCACAAGCGCCGTGAATAACAATAGTGCTGTTGCTATTGCAGCTTGTATGGTACAGTTGCTGTGGTTATTCGTACATTAAGGTAGTAAGTGTGCAATGACAGCGCATGACTTTCTATGAGACAGAAATTTTATTGACACTGGTGCTATTGAACTGTAGCTGTATGGCGCATTTTCTACCAGGTGCTTCAGCGTATTATTATTATTTTTTAATTCTAATTAGTCACAACAGGGTATGTTGAATTGTGTTTTTTTATTGATTGTTTTATTTATTTTTGCTTCTCGTTTCCATCCCTAATTTCCACTGCATGTGAATCCACTGCACTGCACCACACACGCCGCAGTAAATACACTGCCGTTCTAGTGAATGAGAGCATTTCCACAGACTCCACAGATCGCACCAAATAGGAAACTGAACATAGACATTGGTAGTAATATCACTCCATATGTCGCAACAAAAGTTTAAAAAGCAGTCATCTGGATTAGATTTTTCTTTTTTTTTTTTTTTTTTTTCATTTTTCAAATAGAGAAAATAGAGAAAAATCTAATCCAGATGACTGCTTTTTAAACTTTTGTTGCGATGCATTTACCCTGGACGAGTGAGAGTCTTCACAGACATCACTCCATATGGGCTTTCTGATTAGAATATTTATATTTAATCATTCTTTCTCTTATTATCTTTTAGATATTCATACTTGGTGGGCTATTTAAAAAAATAATGACAAACACAATTAAACATTGATTGCACTCATGTACAGTAACTTCCCTGTTGTAGAAGAAAATCCTGTGAAGTGAAAGTGAAGTGAACCCCAAAGCGATCTCATATGAAACAGTTTGTTTTCTGTCCTTCTTCTTCCAAATAATGAGTTGTTTGGTCTTTATTAATGTTTTATTTTTCCAGAAAACTCTTACTTTCCGCGCATGCTCTCCCTGAGCTGCTCAGGGCTCCGCAGCCCAGCGTAGCAGAGTGTAGATGTATCCAGTAGGCGAAGGTCTGTGCTGTCGTTTGGCGGCGGCCTGCAGTGCAGCAGATGCACATACAGTGGAAATCCCGGGTTATGGCTTGTGCAGTGTGCAGGGCTGAAACCTAACCCATTCATTCACTTTCATTCACTGTAGGAATTTCTGCTATACATGCATGTCTGGAAAGGAAGCCAGATAGAAACCGCATTCAGACTCCGTTCAGGGAGTCAGCCAGCTTGAGGATTGAACCCACAACCTCCTTGCTGAGACTGAATTTTTCTTCTTTTACTCTTTTTTTATTTTATTATTATTATTATTGAAGTACAGGAGGTAAGCAGTTTTTATCTTCATGTCAGTTGATTCCAAATTATAGTATGTTTTCTCAATATGGCTGAAAATTCAAAAATAAATTCGATAAATTCAATATAAGACTTTCAAAGAGAATTTAAAACATTTAAAAAACTTGTTTTTTAAACATTTCCCATAACTAAGACACCATTCAATCACTTCTATTCAGTAGCTCGGACAAAACAATGTCCATTAGGTAAATCCTAACTCAAACTCAGTCCCTCGCTCTTTCAAAACCACTGCGTCACTTTTCAAACAAGCCTCACCTATGATAAACCCGGCAGTATTTACCTCCGCCATTCTTCTCTCTTTGTCTGTATATGTTTGGGACCAGGAAGCAACAGCCCTCTTATCTGAGCACACAACCCCAGCGAACAGAGGCGCCTGGGGAAGATCAACTCTGGGTAAACTTTGCCTTAACTTTGAAGGCGGTGTGGCTGTGAGAGAGTGCTTGTCCCGGGGCACGGCCGGAGCGCTCAGCGGCGGGTGCCTGCTCAGAGAGGAGGTCAATGGGTAACAGGTAAACAGGAAGTGCTGCAGCTCTGAGTGACATGATGTTTAGACACAGAGAGATGGATATTCGGAGATGGCTGAATCACTGACAGATGAACGCTAAAGCCCCAAGTCAGGTTTAGAGGAGAGCTGCTGCAGGGCAATGCATCTCTTCTGCTCACACAGACTTTATTTGCTACAATAGAAACATTTTTTGGTCAAATCTGCTCATCAATCTTTAACACTGGTCATGTTTAAAAGGTTGATGGCCGTCTAAAATGCAGCAAGCACCAACACCTCTTCCATCAACTCATTTCAACTTTTGTAAACTTATAAAAGGTCTTTGAGAAATCGAAACTCTTAGTCAGTCCCATGCCTGGATGAAGGGAGAGGGTTGCATAAGAAAACTCAATATGCAAATCACTGCACACTAGGAGGCAGATGATTTGCTGTATTGACTCTGGAAGCCGAAAAGATAAAAGCTTTACATTTTTCTAAGACATATTCAAAGGGCATTAAACAGTCTCAATCTAAGTTATAGTATATAAAGGTATAAGATAAGTAGTAGTAGTAATCCAACAGTGGAGAAATACACTTGTTAAGGCAGCTTTAATGCAGGATTAAGTGCAGAAAGCAAGAAAATAAAGTGTGCATGCAATAAAAGAAATCTAAAGGTGCAATATTAGTTATTTTCAAGACTATACAGATAAGTTGTACAGTCTGACAGTGGTGAGAATGAAGGACCTGCAGCAGACTGAGAGCTGTTGTCCATGATGGATGTGAGCTTGGCCAACATCCTCCTCAGCCCAGGACAAAGCTGGCCCTCTTGACCAGCTTGTTCAGTCTCTTCCTGTCCCGGTCTGTGATGAGCCGCTCCCCAGCAGAAAACAGCATACCACAGAGTCATAGAAAGTACTTAGCAGAGGCCTAACACACTCTAAAGGACCTCAGTCTCGGTGTTGTGGGACCAAGCCAGTTTATTGTTAAACACCCAGGTACTTAAAACTGTGCCAACCATGTCAATGTCCGCCCCCTGGATGTTCATCGGTGTGCGGGGCGGTGTCTTTCTCCGGAAGTCAGTCACCACCCCTCTGAGGTTGCATAATAATTGACTCTGTCTTCACGAAAAAAGAGGTAGTAGGTGTATGAAATTAAATGTAATATGAAAAAAAGTCTGTCCAAAGTTTAGGGATCCTTATAAGTTTGTCAAGTGTGAAAATGGATTACTTGCAACACAAAACTTGTTAGATTAGATAGTTAAGCCTTGGAGTTCATAGACAGCATTCAATATTGAGAAAAAGGTATTTAAGGCAGGTAATCAGGAAATGGAAGGACACAGGCAAAGTTGATGTTAAGGACCAGATGTGGCAGAGCCAAGAAAAATACCAGAGACAGATATGTTTTTCATATTTTATTTCATTTCAAACACCTAAATACTGCTAGAAAAAAAAAAAAAAAAAAAACACACCCCGGAACTCATTTTTTTGTGTGAAAACGGAGTAATTATACACTTTTACATATGACTGTATTGTTTTTCAAAAGGTCACAAATTGGTTACCTTGCTGTATAATTATTAATATTAGATTAATTGGATGAACTTTAAATGTCAATGGGTATTCAACTTATCAAGCCAAATCTGACTCTATGCACCACCAACAGTGAGCACATTTAGGTAAAGTTACAGACAATTTTTATGATACTGCACCTTCGAACACTGCACGTTAAACAAGTCAGTGGAAATGTTTGGCAAGTTTTACTTAGTTTTATCAAAGCCTAAAGCTACATTGAGCAGTTTGAGCTAATTTGTAACTATGGCGACCCTTTAATCAATTTGGACCGACCCTTGGCCCACCTGCAAATAAATAATAAATAAACCATTTCATAGTCGCCAAACAGGGCTTTTGCCACACTTTGCTGCACTAAAATCAACCATTGCAATGACTAATTTTATTAAACCAGATAATGTTTCACTTTTTTCTTTCTTTGTTGCACTAAAAGCCCCTTATAGCTGATGTTGTGATGTCAATAAACCAGAAACGGATTATGTTTTCTTACTTTAATTGTATGTACTGTGTTAAATAAAGATATTAAATTTGATGGTGCGTTTTGTCAATTGTAAATCCAACATAGACCCACACCTCAGGTACTAATCTTTGTAGTATCCACCTAAAGTACAGCTACTAGGCCTGATTGGAGTTCTGCTATTGTGCGGTCACACAGTTTTCAAACTCTGTCCCAAATATAGAACGCTAACATCTGCTAAGTATAGTCATTTTATATACAGTTCCTCAATTTCTGCTGTCATTGAGTAAGAGCCACAATGTTTTTGCACAGTCTGGAGTTTGGGTCCCACGAGAAGCTTCTTTTTTTCCGCTTCAAGGAAAGGAAGTGTATCCCACAATTTTGATAACAAGCCATCTACTGTTCAATGCACCTTTTCATTCAATTTTGTTTTTCAGGTTATGGTTAAGTTATAAATATGTAAAAGTGGGTCGAAACATATTTATAGAGAAGATGTTGGACCCCGACATCAAACCAGTTGAGAATCACTTGTCTATATTGTTTTATATTGTCTAATGTTTTGCATATAACTGTTTGATACATTTTTGCTTTAATTTAGCCAATGTTCAGCAAATCATCTGCCTCTTAGCCTGCAGGAATTTTTATCCCAGATGCCCTTCCTTACACAACTCTTTCCATGTATCTGGGCTTGGGACTGGCACAAAGAGTACTCTGGCTTGTGACCCCTTGTGGCTGGAGTCCCCCTATCAAATTCTTAAATGTATCTTGTAATTTCATCAGTAGCTATTTTCTGTTTTTAAGTGGACCTCCTCTCTTTTGCATCTTTCCCATGATGCAGCTGGGCGCTTGCAGGCAGTGGGGCAGCTTGGGTGGCGGACTCCAGTCTGGAGCAACAGCTTGTCCACGCTAATCACGTTGATTATTGCAATTACTGACCCTCCCTTACTGCCACCGCCGGCTAAAGTGTCACACTGCAACTCGCTGACCCACGTTTGACAGAAAGTACCGGTTGCCATGGGCGATCCCACTTCCTGTACTTCCTTTCAACCACATACAGTCATCTTTGAGTCATAACCGAGACGTTTACTAGAAGCTCGGCACGTTTTTCATTAAAAATTGGCAGGCGGATAAAGTTTTCCTTGCTACTGTGTGGCCGGCAGTCACACAGATGTTTTGGCCCGAGTCGAGCCCATATGTTTATCAGATCCCCGCGCCATTTCATAATCTACATTGGGACGAGTGAGCAGATAACACAGCCTTTGATTTAGACCTGATTTCCCCCTTTATCCCCCCATGTTAAATTTAGCACAGTGATTAGCCGGCGTGATTGCTGGTCTCTGCGGCCTTATGTAAATCATATGAGAGCCACACACAGAGGCTGCCCCTGGATCTGAGGACGGGAGTCTATACTTGGGTCCGGAAGAGGAAATGTGATGTTCAAGGACATAACATTATCAGACGTACCTCAGGACTGCTGAAGACATTTAACACTTAATAGCAATTCAGATAACAGCACATAAACAGACTGGGCATATGGTCTCGTCACAAGTCACTGAAACTGCTTTTTCTTCCTTTTTTCCCTTTTTTCGTAGCAGACAGATGTTGTCAGCAAAGTTTGCCAAATTTGATTCAGTATTGAGGGATGTAGAGAGGCAGGCAGGCGATTGGCATGGCTTAAAAACCCTTGAAAGTACAGCTTAGATGCTATGTTTATCTATTTTGTCTCTGATACATCTATTGATCGTATGTTTTAAATGGACAGTCACACATTATCCATTTGAAAACAATGGCCTAAAAGTCAAAGTTGACCCCACATTTCCATTTCTAGGTCTGTGTAGGATTTCCTGATGAAAGTTTGTAAACAAACCTGGCCTCGTGTCGCTCTCTCTCTCTTTTGATGCTTATAACAGTCAAACCCAGTTTTATTCTGGGTTTTGAGTTAACTCTATCCTCACGTACTCAAACATTCAATCAGACTTTATTTGTATAGCGCTTTACCGCAGCAACAGCTGAGCCGATGTGCTTTTCATTTGTATATGAATAAAAGGAATAAAAGGGATAGAAACAGAGAAAAAGATGTGTTAAATAATTAGAATAATACAAGTCACAATTTTAATTAATCCCTCAGTGGGGAAAGTGCACAGCTTTTAGCTTTGCTTTGAACAAAGTTAGATCCTTGATGGTTTGTAACTCAACTAAATTTTCGGAAGTCTTGGACTGGCTTTAGCAAATGAACGATCACCCAACTGTTTGCGTTCGGTCCTGGGACCTCCAGCAGACTGCAGAGCTCTGGTTCGGTACTCATGTACATTTCTACATACACTCAAACATATCTCTCCTACTCAATGAAATGAAATAAGTGACACATACTTAGCTCTTGCAGTGCTAATACAATCTTACACAGTAGCTTTATATTGGACAAAAATACAGATATGAAATTGTTCATAATGCCATGATAAATATCTATATCCAAATCCAAATCCAGTTTATTTATAAAGTCCTTTTAAAACAACAAATGATTGAAATGAAACAAATGATTTTCAGGGTTCTTAAATGGCCAGCCAACCTCATTCACGTCTAAGTTTTATACTCAAGACTGCCAAGTTGGGTTGAACTAATATCAAACTACCTCTGAATATAAGTGAATAAACAAGGAACCAAGGACAAAACAGAGGGCAGCACCAACGTGTGTAAAGTAAACTTTCTCTGGATCATGGCATTTTAAAACAAACACAAGACAAACACATCAAAGAAACAAAAAAATCACATGAAGCCCACTTTGTTCAGATAAACAGTTATGATTGGTCAGTATTTTGGTAGAAATGAGTTTGAATGAGAGGGTTTACACTAACTTCACTTTGCTGAGAAAGTGACTGAGTCTTTCTGGTTAAGCTCCAGTGCGTCCATGATGACAACACAGCACTTGGGCCTCGATGATGTAAATTCTTCAGTCTTTTTCCACAGACAAAACAGCAAACAAAGGTGAGTGTAATAGTGTCTTAAACAGTATTTACTCGGGGTTTGAGTTTGCTGAAAGTGCAGCTTCTCTCCATACAACGCCCAGCTTCAAATCCCGCCGGTTACAAAACCCCTCACCTTGAACGCTCTCATAATCAAAAATCATGGCTTCTTTCCTCACAGATGATTGCGCCGTGGATTTGCGCAGTTGTGTAATAAACAAACAGTGAGATTTACTAGCTTGGACTCTCTCTCTCTCTCCTGACTGATTTATTATGTCGTTGCCAGTGTATTTGCACATCTCTGCCAACATCTGTCACTTAGGGGTTTGTCTGAATGTGCGCAATGCAAACAAGTCCAAATCCACCCAAACTGAGTCATTACTGAGGAGTCTGAACCTGAACCTCGTGGTCCCTCAGAGACGGGGAAATGGTCATGACCACAGATGACAACATGTGGTTAAAAATAACACAGTGACATTATAAATTAATCTAATCTAACCTCAGATGTACGGTGTAGAATAAAGGGCTTTTAGGGCGAGACACTGTAGGTGAGTGTTTTTTTTTTTTTTAACAAACAGATATCAAGGTGAAACTGCTCCTGTAGATCACTGACTTAAATATACAAAAAACTGTATTGCAAGTTTTGAGTTAAATGTTGTTGGCATGTTCTATGCAAGGCTTTTAGAAATGGGATTATGAATATCCTAGCTTGTCTTTCAGTAACCTTCAGTAAAATACTGCCTTAAAGAATAAAGTTTTTGCCTTGTATTTATGCGTAAAATGTCCAATAAATCAGGCTAGGAA
Organism: Bostrychus sinensis; assembly: GCA_020698575.1. Taxonomy (NCBI): domain Eukaryota; kingdom Metazoa; phylum Chordata; class Actinopteri; order Gobiiformes; family Eleotridae; genus Bostrychus; species Bostrychus sinensis. The sequence continues at coordinate 25,037,017 of CM036257.1, read as the reverse complement.
CTATATTAACAAATCCTTCTGTAAAAGCCTTTAAAATATGGAAAAATTGGTGCTTGCTGGAGCTACTGAAGTGGTCAATGTGAGTAAAACTACTTATACTTAACTAATACTTTCAATATAAATCTATGAACACGTGATTAATTGGATTAAAATAAATACCTTAATGTGAAATTTGGGCATTTTCTTGACTTCAGTGTTAAAGTCACATGTTCAGAAGCAAACTTGCACAAAACCGCAAAATTGAAAAAAAACAACAACAAAAAAAAAAAACATTTGCCTGTAGTGTCTCCTCTTAATCCACTCATATGTTTGCTCAAAAATTAAAATACATTTTCACATGCAAAATACAAACCCAAGTTTGCCAACAGCTTGTGTTGACGTGACAACATTCTACCTATCCATGGTTTTCAGTCACGTGACTTTTGTATTCCACCGGAGGGCAAAATAAGCATGGTATGGACCATCCATCCATCTCCTACTGCTTATTCAGAGGCAGGGTCACGGAGGCAGCAGCCTCAGCAAAAATGTGACTTCCCTCACCTCAGCCACTTCCTCCACCTCTACTGAGGGAAATCCCAAGGCGTTCCCAGAGCAGCCGAGAGACATAGTCACTCCAGCGTGTCCTAGGTTTTCCCTGGGGTCTCCGCTCAGTGGGACATGCATGAAACAACTCCCCAGGGAGGTATCCAGGTGGCATCCGAAACAGATGCCTGAGCCACCTCAGCTGGTTCACTTTGATGTGAAGGAGCAGCAGCTCTACTTTGAGTTCCTCCCAGGTGACCGAGCTCCTCACCTAATGATGGTATAATCTAAAACTACAAATATTGAGGATCGAATATTGGTTAAATCCTAAAACATAGGCTACTGTATGGTCATAAAAGTGCTTTTAAAAACATCTAACTTGTGATTTAATATTGTTTTAAAACGGTCTTGGTCTTATCTCGATCTCATCTGCAGTTTTACTCAGTCTTGGTCTTGAATCAAATTTTACTCAGTCTCGTCTCAGTCTCAGATTGGCGGTCTCAGGGATTTTATTTACCAAACATTAAGTGAAAATACTATTCTTCATCATTTTAGAGTTATTAGTTTTCCACATTAGAGACAAGGACAATGATCTGTGTCTTTTTGTTTGTGGAGTCTGTTGCATTTGATCATTAAAATAATGATTAATGTATTTGAACCACTTTTTAAAAATGTCCCCCTTTATTTGGTGTTAGTTCACGGGGTTTGGTCTTGACCTGGTCTCGGTTTGCCCTGGTCTCAGTCTCAGTCCTTAAAAGTCTCGTTCTTGACTCAGTCTCGAACCCTGAAAGTCTGGACTCAGACTGGTCTTAGTTTTGATTAATACACACTTGAATATATTGAATAAAAAGTGAAAATGCATGAGTTTGACCATGCTACAGTTGTCTCTCTGCGACTGTAACCTGCAGATGTAGCCACTGCTGGGCCCATTTCATTCATTATTCTTCCTCTGTAGCCTCTGCCACACACGGAGAGACTCCACTGCTGCTAACATTTGGTGAAATGGAGCCAAATTCCGAAAGGTTTTCCTCATGAGCGAAGACGAATAAATCAAAGGCTGTTAATTAAATACCACATGCTCATTCTGACGAGGGCTGGGGGGGGCACAGACATTTCAGATCCAGCTAAAGGAGCAGGGAGAGAGGGAGGGGGACATAGAGAAGAAGAGAAACCCCTGGAGGAAACACGGGTCTGACCTCACACCCAAAGAATGTAAAATGTGGCTTAATTGATTAGAGATCCACGTGATGGAGGTCTGGGCCGGAGCTGTGTTGTTCCTGAATAAGTGTGTTGTGGATGGGGGTATGTGTGACCTTGTGGATGGTTCAAAGGTCATGGGGCTGTAGGCGACTGGTGCCTGTCACAGACCCATACACAAAGGATTCCCATTATAATCGATGCACATCAATCGACAAGTTTGGGATGATCAATGATGACAAGACACAAGCCGACAAGAGGCCTGCTGGGAAGTGTGGGGACAGAAATACTGAATATATTATGCAATGCTCTTTTTTAAGGCAATAATAATGCAAGTTTGTTTTTTCTTCACTTTTCTGAAAGCCCATCTCAAGATAACAGCCAGGCCAAATGAGTTTACCCTGTGGGATGTTGATCTGATGTGCTTTTTGACAGCTGGAACAACATTGCTTGCCACTTATATAAAATACATTTTCCAGCTTATTTATTATTATTATTATTTTTAATTTTTTTATTTTTTTGCAGAATTTTTTTGCAAAATTCAAGGTGTGTCACCTGTATTATAAAGCTGGCATAAAGTATTTTTTTAAGCTAAACATACGTATATATGTATACATATATGTAGCTAGCAATGGGAAACACTGCAATAATAAGATAACTCCTGACCTGAAAGCCTCTCCTCTTCAAGAACCTCTTCAGAAAATTGTTATTCCATCTAGAGTTTAGATTCTCTGCCCAGTACTGTTGGGTTCGGGTCGAGCTGGGCTAAGAATTTCCCACTGTATCCTTGGGCCAGGTTGGGCTGGGACTATGCAACACCAACCTTTTATGCAGCGTGTCCTCCCAGCAACAAGGTGTCTTCCCAGCAAAAGGTGTGCCCTGTGGAGCAGATACGTTTACCTGAAATGAGAGAGGAGCTAGTTAGTTGCCAAAGGCTTAAAATGTAGAGCAATATTAATGTGTAGTACAGCAATAAAGCCTCACACTCTTCAGTAAATGACGGAGAGGTCTGCTGTGCGCCCCGCTGCTTCAGTAAACAAAAAGCGAAGGGAACAAAGAGTGTTAAACCCGGACGATGACCGACTTTCTGGTTCTGGAGAAAACTCTGAATCTCCTGAGAACAAAAGCAGGGAAGGTTAACGCATGTGTTTAGCTACAGCAGGCAGCACATTTTCTGCTGAAACCGAGTGCCATATCCGTGTATAACAGCACATGTTAGAATGAAAGTGTGCAACAGTATCCGCAGGCTGTATGGTTAACAGTGACTGATCTGGAAGAACAATCTACTCCTGTGGCTCCAGGTTTTGCTGCAGCTCCAAGGAAAACTCGCCAAAAGTGACTTTAACACTTCCAATAATATTATCCACCTCATTATATAATTGTACATTCTCCTGTTGCCTTTTCCTCCCACCATCTGTGCATTTTTCGGAGCACTTTACCCACACGTCCCGCAGAGTTTGTGAATGATCCGAGCATTTTTCCGCAGGTGCCATGTCTGCCTCCTCTCCGCACACAGCAGATGGAGCAGCCTGTGTCTGTCTGGCGGCTTATACTTTCCTCGCCGGCACCAATAAACCCGATGCCCGCTGCTCGTCTCCTGTGTAGCGAGAATTGTCGTGACACACAGTGAAGTGTGCGGCATGTACTTTGCATAAGTTATTTTTATCCACTTTCTTTGAGTCTGACCTCCAAAAAAAGGAAAAAGAAAAAAAACATCACAGGATACTTTCAAAACTGAGGCGTCTAAATATAAAGTACTTTGCATAAATTGTCAAGCACAAGATCCAAGTAACTCCTCAGAAAATATTTGGCTTTCTAAGTATCGTCTTAACTGGACTAAAATAAGCCTAAATATGGAATATCCCAGGTCTAAAACAAGGGATAAACAAGGGATTAATGGAAACAATCCCTAAATTAGCACTAAACCGGGACTAAACCAGGGCTAAACTAGGACTAAACCAGGAGGACAGAATTAGGACTAAACAATGACTAAACTAGGACAGAAGTAAGACAAAACCAGGGTTAAACTAGGACTAAACCAGGACTACACTAGAACTAAACCAGGACTAAACCAGGGCTAAACTAGGACTAAACCAGAACTAAACCAGGGTTAAACTAGGACTAAACCAGAACTAAACCAGGATTAAACTAGGACTAAACCAGCACTAAACCGGGATTAAACAAGGTCTATACCAGGAATAAACCTATGACTAAACTAGGACTAAACCTGGAGTAAAGCAGTACTAAACTAGAACTAAATCAGGACTAAACAAGGTCTTAACCAGGAATAAATCAGGTCTATACCAGAAATAACCCAGAGCTAAAGACTAAATAAACCAGAGCTAGGACTAAACCAGCACTAAAACAAGACTAAACCAGGAATAAACCAAGACTAGGACTAAACCAAGACTAAACTAGGACTAAACCAGAAATAAACCAGGCCTAACTCAGGACTTAACCAGGTCAAAACTAGGACTAAACCAGGACTACACCAGGCTAAACCAGAATAAATCCAGAACTAAATTAGACGTAAACTAGAACTAAACCAGAACCAAACCAGGTCTAAACCAGGTACCACCAGTGTCGCCCGTCCCACAGATCCCGGTGGGAACAGACTTTCTTTGAATTGTAAACGCTGCTCTCTTGTACCTGACGTGTGTTCCTCTGGGGAGAGCTCTGTGACAGTTCGGCATCGAAACGCTCGTCAATACACCAATCAAAGATGTTTTCCCAAGAGATAGTCATGAGGGGGACGAGGGAGCATCGCCATGACAACTCCGGGACCCCCAGAAACCCAGGACTTCAAAGGTTTGTGGGACGTCCCATTGACTGAGACAGAGACCACCTCCCACAGTCATTTACATCTCATTAAACAGAGAGGGATTTCCAAATGCATTGTTTAGGTCGAGGTATGCTGCTTCCAGAAATGAATCACCTAAACTAGAGAGTGTACTTGCTTTTATTGCACATTAGACACACGTCATTAAGCTTTCAGTAATTAGGTGACTGTGTAAAAGTGTAATGTATGAGGCTTCAAAGTGGGGCGAGCGTTTAACAAGCTGAAGCTGTCCTAATGTTTGGTCATCGGCTCATCCCAGTCGCATTTGTTGGTGTTTTTTTCTCTAGAAGATGCTCTTGTTAGAAGCTTTTTTATTAAATTTTGCCACAACAAACAATGCATGGGCTAGACGTTCTGTAATCCAGCCACAAAAGGTCACAAAGCAGTGCTCCGTTTGTGCCAGTCCCAAAAATAGAGAGGGTCAGGAAGAACATCCAGCGTAAAACCTATTTTGAATTAATATGCAAATCACTGCACAGTAGATTTATAGAGTTCTGTCTGCGTTCTGAGCAGTTTTGAGATATTTAGGTTTAAAGTTTTGACCATAAAAATAGCAAAACTGATATGAGGAAAACATTTCTTTAATTAAAAGCACAGATTATAATTTTAAAATCTTTGAAACTTTTGAGAACTGGCCATTCGCAGATGGAAGTTTCTAATTCGGAGAACCCAAAATTGTCAGAATTCTTAAAAAACAAACAAAAATCTATACATTTTTATTTCAGCAGTTGACTTATTTTGATAATTTAACAGTTTTTAAGACTACATCTCATATTTGAAAGTAAAATACAATACACTTTGACAATATTTAACGTAGAATTTGTTGGCATGTAAGCAATAGCTCTAGATTTTAAAGTTTAACACATACATATATATACAATGTTTATACTTTTCTCGTGTAAAAATAATATATAGACTACAGTTAACTGATACGCTACATTTTTAAAAATATTTTCAGCTTTCATTCTCCAGACTGATGTCTAAACTAATGTTTTTGGTGTCCAAAGTTGAGCTCCAAATTAAGGTTTGACATTACAGATAGACCTTTTTATTTTCCCGAGTAAAAAAAAAAAAAAAAAAACTAAACTAAGGTATCCAGGAACAAAAATATATGTAAAACTTAATTTTGACAAAAATTTCAGACAGAGCCATAATATTCTAAAGGGAAGATTTGCTGTAAGAAAAAAAGCAAAGGAAAGAAAAACTTTACATTTTGTGTCTTGGCAGTAAGTCCATAGGTGTTGTATTAGGAGCCAAATAAGAGTTTTGGGTTTAATCAGCTTTGCATGAATTGATTAAATATTACTTATTATGTATCATTGTAATGGTTTGCAGCTGTAAAGAATATCAGGTTTTCTCTTACCAACAGCTGATGGCCTAAACATAATTTTTATTCCAATTTTCAAGCTAGGTCAAAGGAGTTTTAGGCTGAAATGTTTTTTCTGTAACAAATCACATACTTCCACTCCCCTCTGTAGTGATGCTCGCTGCTGAATGGCGTTGCTGTACTTTTAATCACAGCGTTAAAAACACTTAGACCCAGCTAATATAAGTCACATTCAGAATGTTAAAGGCATAAAATGCACTTTTCACTGTGCCGCTATAAAAAATACAAATTATTATTATGTTCTACTTTCATTGACCTATTTTTTGTCCCTTAAATCTGACCTTTAATCTTTGAGCTGCTCCATTTCTATCAGTTGCACGGTAATTTGGCAGGATTTGCGCGGGATGCCCTTCCTGTCGCAGCATACTGTGACTGGATTAGGCAATGTGGTGTCTTGCCCAGGGACACAACGACAGTGTGCGCTTCAGGCGAGGTCCGAACCTAGGCTAAAATCTCGGCATAGATGTGTGAGAACAAAAAATAGAATACAAAAATAATTTATACATTTTTTACAGCGACAAAATGAAAAGTGCATTAAACACGCTAAACGCTCTGTTTTTTACAGTTTATTGTTGGCTTTCTGTAGAAGCTGAGCTAGAAATAACAAGCTCATACGTATAAAAAGACACCAACTCTCCTAAAATCATTCCATTTGCATGAAGACAGGGAAAATATTTTTTTTTTAAAGACAAAAAATGAAAAGAAATGCACACAGCAGGGGATTTTAAGCTCTCAGCTTTAGACACACTCCCCTCACTCTGTTAGAACAAGGAACGCCAACTTACTGTGCACACTGAGCACAGCAGCGTCGCCAATTTTCACTTTTTACAAAAATGAACAAAGAGCCAAACGTCATAAGCAGCAAAAATGTGTTAAACAAAGGAACAGCTTTGTCCATAGTGTATAACATTTTCATGATTGTGTCACAGTTCCCACAGCCTGAAGACAGCCAATAAAACACTTAGCCAATAATTACAATAATTACATGTTAAATATATATTGTCTGTTTGAATGATGCGAGTTATGTAATCCTACTGCACTGTGGCTGTTTGTGCATCTGTATAATGACAGGGCGGTATTTTTAGAAGCAGTGTCTTTTTTCCTGACAGCTACAGAATCATGTTGATCGGATTTTGCATTAAGATGAAAAAAAAACAAAACAAAACAAAAAAACACAGCGGTCCTGTTATGTGTGCCGTATTAGCATTTTCTGACCTTGTGTAAATCTGTTTAGAGATTTGATGCTGAATAATAAAAGATCAGATAGAACTGAAGGTCAGAAAAATCAATGTCCGCATCTAAAACCTGGCTGCTCATTTATCAGTGCTGTATATATTTTCATTTAGAGCATCGGGAATGTGCGTCATAAAATAGTATGGAGAAAACCTTCATCAGTGCTCAATTTCATTCTTCACTGAAGCTGAATACCTTTATCCTCTGTTTCTGAGTGTGGTGCTTTAGGCCAGCTCAAAGTTATCTAAATAATAATAATAATAATAATAATAATAATAATAACTATCCCATGGCAGTGGTTCCCAGCCTCTTTTGTCTTGTGTACTCCCTGATCTATTTGTCATACCTCTCTCATTTGTGTTGAGTTTTCTTCAAAAAGTGCTATTATTACTGAATTTACTGTATTTGTGCATTTTTTTTACTCAAATTCAAAATAAAAAATAAAATATAAACATAACATAAATAAAAACAAAATAAACTCCTATTACACTTACTTATATATTTTATGTTCAGATAAATACAAAATAAAATAAATTGTAATATTAAACTAATAATAACAAATAATAACACTACATAATACAAAAAATATATATAAAATAAAGTGAATCCCATTTGAAATATGCTTAAACCTAAAAAATGCCTCAAAATATAATATTCAAATAATATTCCTTAGCATTTTTGCAGTCAGTGAGACACTTGAGCTTGAAATATTTATAGTTATGAAATAAATCCATGTACCTCTTGCAAAGTGCTTGCATACCCCTCGGTGTCCCTGGACCACTGGTTGGGAAACACCAGCCACTATGGGCCTTAAGTGGGGCACACCCTGGACCAGAGCTGACACAGTACAATTTATTTATGCATTTAGTTTTTTTTGTACTTTAGAACTTGATTAATCCATTCTGGTTGGAGGTAATATTTGTACACTGGGCGATTGTTGTTTAATCTTTAATAAAAACTTACATTGCAACAGTTTTTGTGCTACTTTGGGCCAGATGGAAGTACATTTATCTATTGCCAAAAACATAAATTGAGGCTTTAATTTAAATATGATCAAAACCCCAATGCCTGCCAAAATTAGCCAGTGCTACTATTGATATTATCAGCTCATTGTTGCTATTAGTACACAGTTTAGACAGTTGAGGCAGGCGTGTGTGCACAATGGCAGACACCCATAAAGAAATATGGGCCGTGTGTATTGTCAACAGCAGTGGCACATTGTGAGGGCGAGAGTTATGAGTCCAGGTTTAAGAGTCTGTCAGAGGAGGAAAGAATCAGTCATCGCCGAGACAAATACATCCTTAACCCCCAGATCACTAAACGCCACTAGGTCGGCCATTTTTTCCCTCCACAACTCATTTCCTGTTTAGACCAGCGGTGCCAACCATGCTACTTCCTGTCAACACAAACTATTCATCTCAAAATTTACGATCTTCCCTGCTTCACATTTCTTTCAGTGCTGTGCAAAAGGTTTTTAACAAAGGCTATGAACAAAGAACGATGGATCGATGTGTAAAAGTTGCCAATGCCCTCACAATGGAAAAGGATACAGAGCCCAGTTCAGGGGTAAATGCTCTTTCCGTTGAGCCACATACAGTATAAATCAAATAAAGAATCATTTGTTTTCATAGTGAGTGAAGTTAGTATCTTTGGGTACAGAATCACTTAAGTAGAACCCAGTAACATTTTTTGTTTCGTCACTCTTTTTGGCTTATTTTCCTCTCTGGAGCGCCCCCTACAGGTCGGAGTAAAGCACTATCATAAATACTCACAAGTCCAGTTGATTCCTGTATGATTCCTTGCTTGGCTTTACTTTTGTTTTCCCCTCCGCATATGCATACACATTTTTCTTGCCATTTGGTCGCTCTGCTATGATGAAATAAAGCTAATTGCGATGCGTCGTTTTCGACCCAGAGACAGCACATTCTATGTTCTTTTCAAAAGCAGGACAGTCTGGTTCCTCACTTGCAGCAAAGTGTTCTCCTTGGTCCATTTGGAACTGGTCTATCACAGCTGTTTATCTGCAGCGTGTCTTACAAATGCAGAAGTTAATCTCATTTTGGAAATAACCAAGGTAGCGCTGGCTAATAGCGAGCTAATTTAACTTATCTGACCTGATTTATGGCATTTAGTGCTTTCCTTCGTCACCTGTTGGTTCTGCTCATTGTTCAGTCCTCTGTGTGTGTTTTTTCTTCATCTTGTTTCCACTTTAACAACAGTAAAGTCCTGTTGACGTCTGACGTAATGACCACATTCAAACAAATGACTTTTGCCGCTTGTACAGCTGGCTTCTGCTGTTCAGAAATAAGTACAGAGCTCCTTATAATAGGGTGTTTTCTGGTGTTTTATCGCAAAAACGTAATTATGCCATGTTTGTTTGGGTCTGCGGTGCAATGCTTACGTCCCACCCTTCATTTCTCTGATTGGTTACTCTGCCTGTGATTGTTCTGTCCATAGAAACTAAACTTGTGCGAAGGGAGACCAGACTAACTTAGAAGAATAGGAATAGAATAGGAAAATAAGAGTTTGTCAGGCGGGTCAGGCCAAACAGGGGGAGATGCAGGGCGCTTTATTTACCCCACAACATTTAACCATCAGACAGACTCCGAAACTGTTTATTTAAGGTATACATATTACTAAGTTCTGCTTTAAAACACTCCCTGATCCACATCACAATTAATTATTTTATCCATGGCCCATTGTGGACCTTTCTTTACATTTTCATAACTTTTAAAACAATATTCAGAGTTTATTTAAGCACTCTTAGCCAACAGCATTTAGCACAGTAGCATGAATACATTTTCTTGTCCGCCAACTCTCTCTAGATTCTCGTAACTCTTGCTAATCTGACTGTCAGGCCTGAACACGCTTGCAGGAAGTAAAGCGTTTTTCTTTTTCTTCAAAATGCACGATAATGATGTCAGGGCTTGATATATCGTCCAAAAGAAGCCGGCAACCCAACCCTGAAGGAAGAACGCCTTTGCACATGCACAGACACACATGAACCCTTCACGCACGTGCAAAAAAAAAAAAGAGTAGAGAGATGCTGAAATGCTTGTAAGTCTTGAAATGCCAGTTAGCTCTTACTAAGTGCGCCGTGCAGCTGAAGACAAGGGCGCTAGCTGACAAATGGATGCGTTGAAACATATTAACCATGTCTCTTTGTGAGGGAACAAACATTTAGTCTGCTAATGACCTCTGAGGATCAAAACAAATGCAGGGAGATAAAGAAGAAGGAGGAGAAGAAGAAGAAGGAGGAGGAGGGGTTAAATAGAGCCCACTGACCCTAAAGGAGGTCTCTGCAGAGTTCACCCGGGGCAGGGGCTGCTGCAGTGATGTGGATTCACTGTCTGTGCACATGTGGATAATGATTTAAGATGAAAAAATACAAATACTGCACACAATGTCAGGAGCCTCACTGTTTTATTAAATAGAAAATGCCCAATGTATAATAGCAGCTTTTAATCTTCTCATTTTAAAAGTAGCCTATAGACATGCTATGTCAATCCAGCCACTGAAGGTCACAAGCCAGTGTATGCATTGTGCCAGTCCCAAGCCAGGACAAATAGAGATTGTTCTGTAGGCCAAGAGAGGGGTCTTCACTGTAAAACCAATGCCAAATCAAGAGGTTAAAGTTAAGAAAGACTTCATTGTTCACGTTGGGAATCTCCTTTCAATGCCACTGTGCAGCGCTGGGAGACTTTTCCCCAGATCTTGAGAAATTGGCTCAGAATACTAATAGTATAATAATAATAATAATAATAACAATAATACTACTACTAATAATAATGCATCAGTCTTATATAGCGTTTTTTTGTAGTCAGTTGAAGTCTCTTTATAATCACATTATTTATTCACTCCTCTTTCATGGAGGTGTGCACCAAAAATAAACTGGATGCCATTGTGGACAACATTTCCCACTCTCTTCACTGTGTCCTGGCCCAGAGAAGCAGCAGTGGGCAGCTCATCTTGCTCCGCTGTTGGACTGAGAGGATCAGAAAGTCCTTTTTAACTTCTCCTAATCCCTCTCCTCACTACCACCAACACACAAACCTGAATATACACACAGATTTGGCATGTGCAATATAGTCTATGTGCTTTAGACTGTGTTTTTAATTGTCTCTATCTTTATTCAGTGGTGGTGAGATTCTTCTGTGGCCACAGCTGACAGAAGCGTGGCAGCCATGTTGACCCCAGGAGGGAAAATCCAAAAGAGAAAGAAGCCAATCAAGACAAGTCATAACATCAGAGAGCTCAGTACTTTCTCAAATAATGTTAAAAGAGATAGAAGATTTCTATGCAATTCTGGGTTTCTTAAGCTCATACAACTTACCGTATTTTCCAGACTATAAGTCTTTTTTTCATAGTCTGGCTAGGGGTGCGACGTATACTCAGGTGTGACTTATATATTAAAATATTTCAGGTGTTGGTTAGAGGGCGCTCTAGGCTTGTGCACCAGCATCTGCTGCACCTGTACCACTGACAATTTAAAATGTAAACATTACCACTAACAACTTAGGCTATAAAGACAACTGAGAAAGAGCGGAATAATTGGAAATGGAACTGATGCTGAGTCTGACGACAGCCACGCAGAGGAGGAAGCGGCGCTTCGTCTACCTCCAGAGTTGGCGGAGTTGTTCAGAAGCGACACCGAGGATGAAGAATTTAAAGGATTTAGCGATTAGGAGTGAGATGGTGAGTTTGGTGAACTTGTTATATTATGTTCTTTATGCTATAGTTATGTGAATAACTGTTACTATATTACGTTAACATACGAGACACCTATTCAGTTCGTTGTTTATGCTTCATGTAGCGGAATAACCATCAATGTGTTACGTTAGCAAACCGCACACCTATTCAGTCTGTTGTTCTCTATTCTATTATTACTATAACTTGTCTTTCAAGATGAAATGTCTGTTCTTGGTGTCAGATTTTGTAAAATAAATTTCCCCCAAAAAATGCGACTTATAGTCCAGTGCGACTTATATACGTTTTTTGCTTCTTCATTAAGCATTTTTTGGCTAGTGCGACTTATACTTTGGAGCAACTTATAGTCCGGAAAATACGGTACTGCCAATCTTGAGCCATATTATGATGATGTATAACTTGTAAGGTCAGTGATGTCAGGTGATACCGTTGAACCACACACAGAGATTATGATCCATCCGTGCATTTGTTTACATGTTTAGAGATCTTCATGATGCATTTCCCCATAATGAAGCTGTAGCTCTGGATTCCTGTCCCACACACATGCGGGTGCAACAGCAGAGGTGTATGTTGAACCTAAACAGACCAGTATCAGTGTGTCATCTCCAGTCATTTAGCAGAACGCTCTTCTCTTCCCACATCTCTCTCTTTCTCTGCTTCAGACAGAGATGGACCTGCAATGTTTTGCTTACCCTAAACCTACTCTGTCTTATCTGTTATCGCCAGTGCTATCAAAAATAACAGAACAGCTGCAGAGAACAGTCATCCATGCAGCTAAAGACGAAACTACTGCTGAATGCTGAGGAAATTCATCTGTGCATAAGATAAGAAACATCTCTATAGCTTTTAAGTATCTCCCTTGTGTTCTCATGAAATTTAGTTTTAAAGACTTTAGTATACATTTAAAAGTGCAGTTTGTAGCTTTTGGTGGCCTGACCTTGTGGTGACTTTCCTAAACTTATTCTATTCTATTTTCTTTTTTCAAATCCACTGTCTGGCAATGACATGAGCATTGATAATCGCAGGGCTAGCACTTATAGACAGGCAACCATTTGTATTCACTCTCACACATCCGGGACATTATTGTCAATACATAGATTTCTTATAGACAGATCCAGATATTGTGTCAAACAGTCTGTTGTCTTCCTTCAGAAGTGTCACGTGATGATACTGTGATGTGTCTTGTCAAGATACGACATTAAAACATTGGTCTGTCTATAAGAAATCCATGTATTAATGTTAGTAGAAGACCAAATTAAGCTTTTCAGATGTTTATTGTCATTACTACTCCCCTGTCTGGAGGAGGCTCACCTGCTGCATCCTTACACACCTGAACTATGAGACTATAGATGAGCTATAATGGACTTTATTTAACAGTTGCCTGTCTGTCCAATGTGGTCTCCATAAGGTTTCTTCTTTTTTCCCACAGCTGTTTTTTTTTTAGGAGTTTGTCCTTACCGAGAAGGAGGGTCTGTTTAGTTTAGTGTAGTTATTGTTTGTGTTAATTGTCCTTTATGTCAGATTGTGTGTCTTTGTTTGATTTGTTTGTGAAGCCCTTTGAGGCAAATTTTGTTGTGATCCTGGGCTATAGAAATAAAACTGAATTGAATTACTTTACTTATAGATGCATGCTTTTGAATAGGCTACATTATGCTTTTGTTTATCTTAAGCCAAACCAACCCAGATGTTTCCAATAATTACTTTACGACTGCCATAAAGAGAATTGTAGAGACCAGCAGAAGGCAGCAGACTGGAGCTCTGTTTTTTTTAGAATGGGAAAAAAAAAAAAAATCCTTTCACTTCCTTAAACCTTTTGTATGATGCCAAAAATAGTGGTGAGAAATCAGTTTGTTTGTTTTTTGTATAAATGAATGAGAGCAGACTGGATGTAGAGGGCTTGTTGATTGGTCAGTGCTTCCTGGAGTTGGCAGAGGTTCATGGAACTGAGCGTTCTGAAGCCTCAGAAACTCACCGCTACAGAATACAGGCGTAAATAAAATAAAACATGACTCCAGGTGTGTTTTTGATGAGGGAACAACATTATAACATGGAAGGAAGTGTGTTTGCAGAGAGAGAGCATCCTTAGCACACAACAGACATCACACTGTGTCGTTTGTGCCCTTCCTTATGCAACCCTCTCCATTTACGTGGGCCTGGGACAGACACAAAGAGTACACTGACTTCCCCTTACCCCAACTTCTACTTCTAACCCTTGAGAACTGTCATTGCACTTGTATAATTTACCCACTGGATAGTAAAGCACATTGACATAAAGTTTTCACATTTGAGTAGGTTCATTGGTTATTGAACGCAACACTTTCACACTTATCCCGAGAAATACACACCCCGCTCTTGCCTGCGACCGTCCCGCCTGTGTCTGCCCTCTCCATCAGTCACATAAGGCTTCCTTCTCTTGATTCACGACTCTACAAACCCACTTCTTTTTTTTTTCAAAGGGCAACAATAGGCCTGTAAAACTGTCAAGGATACCTGAATTTACACTCTTTGCACTTTTACACAGCGCTGGTAAACGTCTTTTTTTTTTTTTTTTCCAGAGTGTGAACCTCGAGTCTTTATTGGGCCCGGCTTTTCAAACGGACAGACTTCTTCTCAAAGCCACCAGAGCCACAGCATCGGGTTACGCCTCAGGTCAGTCCCGTTAATCCATCATCGATATTGATTTCCAGTTGATCGTCAGTCGTTCTAATGACGTTCACCTCGGGGGCCGGCGAGCATTGATTCACGGTCATGACTTGATCCATAACTAGTAATGTGATCCACACCACAACAGCAAAGCACAATTATCTGCCATTTTACGCACTAACGGGAAAACGAAGAAGTGAGTTTTGATCAGTCAATGTAAAAATACTGATAAATGAGGGGAGGGATGCGTTTGAGGAACAAAAGGCTAAAAAAAATTGGCTGGACCAGTTTCTTAAGACTGAACTAAAGTCTTAAGAAGTCATCACTCAAATATTGTCCCCTTTGACAGTGGTTCTTAACTGGTGGGTCAGGGCCCAAAGCAGGTTGCAAGGTGGTTGAATGTGGTTTAAATGTTTAGCTTATTTAAGCCCTAAAAATTACATAAAATGGTTAAATAGGTTTGAAAATGCATGGAGCCATGAAGGTAAAAAAAAAAAAAAAAAAAAGGTTGTAAGTGGGTCAAAATAAAATGATTACAGATAAAAATCAGTCAAGAACCCCTGCCCTATAGCATCTTGTATCTGCACTGCCAATTCTGTATTAATCTTTTTCACTTTATTTACCTTTTTTCTATTTTTTTTTCTTTGTTTAATGTGTAAGCAGACATAGCCAGCAGTAGAATGAGCACTTTCTCTGTCATCAGCAGACCAACAGCCCATTGGAGCGTCCCTTTTGCGTCATAATAAAGTCTAGATCAGAGGTGCCCAAACTTTTTCCCTCAGAAGGCCAAAACGGAAATGTATAAGCGGGCCACAAATCAAACAAAAGCCACAATCTTTTGCATATAATGAGATCCATGACTAAACTTACTTTATTTCTTTCATTATTTAGGTGGACAGACATGTTAGACTCCCTACCAACCACTGACAATCTATTCAGTGCACAATGGGCCGAATCTTTGGCCCCACATTGGGCACCCCTGGCCTAAATGATGTCCATCGTGGTCAATAGTCTTGTGTTATAACTCTGCCAGAGACATTATGATTTTGCATTCATTGGGTGTTTTGTTTTGTCTTATAGCGAGATAACTCAGAATACTATGGTTTTCTAAAATTCTTATGATTATTATTATAAAACTTACTTGATATATAGTTTTTTTAAGGATTCTGATCCATACTTTTTATTTAAGCTCAAATCTTGCTTAGTCATTAATCTGTTAAGTTGGTCAATGTTTTAACTTCCCTCAATCTCTTACCAGGTTTCACAAAACAAGCAAAACAAAATAAATAAACTAACCGTTGGTACTTTTGACGTAACATTTTATCCAGCCATCTGCATCCTGTAGAGCTTCATTCACGTCCTCTATCACGCATCCATCTCCCATGAACGACAGGTTATCTCCAGCGTGAAATCTCATTCTTTCTGTACCTGCTGCATTTGTTCCGACTGGTACATCTATACGACACAGCTCTCTAGATACACCTTGTTCAAACTGTGATATTATCAGAGGCAACTACTTTCTAAAACAGTTTTCTTCTGGTACATCTGAGGGTGGGGGTCAACTTCAAAAGTCTCAGTTCAGTTCAGCTGTTTAGAGAAGCATTGAAAGCTTGCATGTGTGTAATTATAAAAAAATAAATAAATACCTGCAGCATATTTTATGACTGAATTGCCTGAAAGAAGAAATATAAGAAATATAATTGGAAGTGTTTCTAAAAAAGATACACCACACCATTTGCTTTACTGACTCGAGCCATCTGCTGCAACATAAACTAGACGCCATTAGCAGAGAATGATGTTTTTAAGATAAATTTACATTGCTTTTCAATTTGTAAGACTGATAATAAACCTGTGGCTCCAGTAGCTCACCCAGGAGGCCACATATAAAAATAAAAATCATTATTGTTATGTAGATTATATTTATTCCCGTATTTCTCTCTGTTATCTTTTACAGGTCACATCTGGCTGGAGGCTTCTATGTCTTTGCTATCTATGTTTGGCAGCATCATCTTCATTTAAATTCATTTATTCATCTTCTAATTATTGCTGTAAAGGATCGCGGGTACTGGAGACTATCCCAGCAACTTTGGGCAAGCGGCCAGTTAGTCGCAGGGCTGACTCAGAGACACACACTGACAGACAACCATTCACTCTCACACTCATTCTCTAAGGTCAACTTAGAGTCACCAATTCACCGAACACATGCATGTCTTTGGACGGTGGGAGGTGACACGGGGAGGATATGCAGACTCCACCCAGAGAGTTTGTGGGTCGGCCGACCGGAGGATGGAACCCACAGTCTCCTTGCTCAGAGGAGAGAGTGCTCTGCCACCATACCCCCTAATATTTTATTCCTATTTTGGAAGTGTGTGTGTGTGATTAACATTTTGTTTTTTCAGTTTATTGTATCATAACCTACTCCTACCCCTCAAAAATCCAATACCCGTGCCAGCCCGCCACCCGACCATCACGTCTTAAGTCCAATACACAGTGATAAATGAAAATGAGAACAGTATACAGACCCCTCAGCGATAAATAGCAATAGTTACATAAACAATAAACCTTTTTTCCTAAATGCGGTATAATCTCCTTATTTGAAAAACAGCTCACAATAAAAATTTGTATGTCTGTTGTCAAAGTAGTCGCTCCATTGTAGCAGAATAAAGCTCTATCCTCTGTAAATGTTGTATGCAGTGACTTTGTGCCAGAGGTGAGACACCCATTACTGTAAAAAGACTTCACAAGTGAAGACAGATTTCCCGCGAGGAATGCTCTTTCATACCCATCCTAAACTGTCTCTAAGCACATTTGCTGCAATGACAAAGGAAGCGTTAATTTGCTGCTGCGATAGATTACAGGTGGGATTTTGGCAGCTAGCATCAGGAGGCATTACCTGAAGTGGAAAAAGTGCTGTTTATATGGTCCATGAATCATCTGATGTTCCGGTTTAATTGCACGGGTAGGAGCCGTAGGCATAACTTAAGACATACTTTTTAGGGCAAGATCTGACAAGACGCAATCCACTTCCGCTCCTGGTCTTGGCACTGTGCACATGCAACAAGTGTCAGCTGTGAGAGTTCAAAAAGGCCAACATATTTTCACTGTTCCAATATCCACTTATGGGACGTTATCCAACAAAAACAGACATGGGATACAGAGAAACTCCCAGCAATTTGTCAGAATACTTTGATCAGAAATAGCATTGGAATATTAGAAAGACAGAAAAAAAGTTGGTATTTTGGATGCAATAAGGAATTCCTCAAAGCTGTGTTGTAACTTGTGTTTGGCTCGAAGTTATCTTGATGTGCTCTTTGACAATATTAGACAAGTTCTTTTAACCTGAATCATCTGTTTCACGTGGGATAAATGTCTAAAAGTACAGATCATTCATAGATAAAATAATAAACAATGTGAACAGGATGCTACAGAGCAGTGGTTCTCAAGCTTTTTTACCACAAATACTGTGTCAGAAAATATTTGTCTGTTCAAGTACTATTTTCAATGGACTAAAATAAGCCTAAATAAGGACTAAACCACGTCTAAACTAGTAGGGAAATCCCAAAAAGTGAATCATAAGGATTAAACTTTGCCTACAGCAGGGATAAAACATTTCTAAACAAAGTCTAAACCAGGACTAAAAACCAGGTTTAAACCATGACTAAACCAGGCCTAAACCAGGTCTAAACCACAACAAAACTAGGTCTAAACCAGGACTAAACAAGATCTAAACCAGGACAAATCTAGGTATAAACCACAATCAAACCCCACCAGAATTAAGCCAGGCCTAAACCAGGACCAAGCAGTGATCCACATACTTGTATCAAACTCTAAATTAACCTGAATCAGAACTTGAGATGCTAACATTTCTTGAGTACAACTGGAAGACACCAGCGTACCACCAGTGGTACCTGTACCACAGTTTGAGAAACACTGCTATAGAGTATAAACTTATAAGGCCTAATATTGATCTCACCACATCATCTTCTGTTTCTAGTGTGCACAGTTAAAAAGTCTGGTCTCCAACCTGCAAAAAACATGCTTGCAACACTCTATTTGATCCTGACCCACCAATTCAAATTTAATAAATAACATAACATTAAAATGGGCTATATTATGTTTTTTTTTTGTTGTTGTTTTTTTTTCATATTTTTAAACCAATCTTACTCACCTCCAGAACAGCATTGTACATTTCACAACCTTTAAAAACATAATCTAACTAAGAGAAAACATTTGTAATAAATACTCTACTGCTGCCATAAAGAAACTTGTGGCGAGGCCAGCAGAGGGCAGCAGAGTGTAGTTCTGTTACAGTCTTTTGATCATAAACATAGAAAAAGTGCTGTTTATTTCTTCAAACCTTTTGTATGATGCCATTTTACTACAAAATGAAAAATGTCTGTGAGGAATCACTGGAAACAGAGCTGTACACCGTTTTCTGGACGAAGGAATGAGAGCAGACTGAATGCAGAAGGGCTTGTTGATTGGTCATTGCTTCATGGAATGGGCGGGGCTTCATGGGAGAGGCGGAGGTTTCTTGGAACAGAGTGTTTTGAGGCCTCAGAAACTCAGCGCCAGACGATACAGGATTGCTTAAACATGCGTGAAAGAAACAAAACAAACAAAACTCCAGGTTTGTTTTTGGTGAGAGAACATTATAACATGGTAGAAAGCTCAAAAAAGTTGATTTTTAATGCTTTAAACTTAATCTTGCAGAGACATGATTGGGCAGCATCTATCAACATTGAGTGTTTTTTAATACTAAAATCCAGATATGCATGGACTACTTTTGAAACTGAGTAGGTTTTCTCTATTCATTTGTGAGTAAATAATGAAAAACTTAATGTAATGCTGTAACGGGGCTCCTCTATACTTGGAAATAAATCAATAATTAGAGTTAGAAGAACAGTAATGATGTCAGCGCATACCGTTGTGGATTAGTAATATCGTAAATGCAGGTAACAACAAACAGCGTGATTGCAATCTTGTAACAGCCGCAGATACTTCAAAAGAGAAAGTCTTTGTCATCCATTGGCCGTTACTCTGGAGTGTGGGCGCTGCTGTGATGACTGTACATACCTGCTGCATACTTCTAACCACCATTCATGTTTACTCTCCAAACACCACTGTGACATCAACAGTAACACCACCAAAAACACCAGTGCCCCTGTGTACACAAACTTACGGTATGCGTGTGTGCTATATGACCCACGAGGAGAGCGTGTCCCCGTGTCACCGCCGCGCAGTCCCCCCCTCCTACAAAAACACGCCATAGTCAAGTCCACGATCCACTGGGATGACTTATGAATCTTTTATCCAAACTGGCCTAATTGCCTAACCATCCATGTCCTGGGACTGGTGCAGAGCTGGTCAACGGCGGGACGGTTAGAGGGTGCTTAAAAAAGAAAACAAAACAGTCGGCCCAGGCCCCGCATCTGACGGCGATTGTGGTACATCTGATGGTGTCGTTACAAAGTGATATGGTTAATTTGGGCCATTGAAGGAAAAAAGCAAGATGGAGATAGTGCTGAAAATAACATTACTTAGGTGGAGGTAAACGTAAAAATCAACTAAACTATTACTTGAGTAAAAGTTGCAAGGTACAGAATTTAAAGGTTGTAAAACCATTTTGAAAGTTTTTCATTTTTATTTTGCTCTTTCACAGCAAACAAATAACTACTGCAACTACTGTTAAAGTGTTTTTACTGGTCCTAATATTACTCCTACTGCTTCTATTATTAATACTATTACTACCACTACTATCCAGTACTTCATTTGTAAAGCCAAAGGTTGGAGAATTTTTTTTTTTTTTTCAGGCTGGTAGCCTCACCACCAAGAAGGAAGAAAAAGTCAAAGAACGTTTATATTTGCTATGAAGCCTTCAGTTTGTCTATATTGTGTCACTGCTTTCAATTTAAAATGTTCAGGTAAAAAGTAAATCAATACATAAGACATAAAAGGTGGGGGATCCTGTCATAGAGGTCCTGGTCCCAGTTTTAGAGATGTTTCCTCTTATTCCCCTTACAGTCCTACTACTATTTTTACTACTGCTGCTATTACGACTCCCATTACTAACACTATGGGGTGAAATATACTTTTACACGTCTATGGGCATTATGTTACCATTTACTACTGTCAAAAAGAAACAGGTGAAGAGACCAACAGAGGGCAGCAGAGTGTAGAATCATTTGAACAGAACCATAGAAAAAGAGCTTTTCACTTCCAATTTACTACAAAATGAAAAATAGCTGTGAGGAATCAGTGGAAACAGAGCTGTAAACCTTTTTTTTTTTTTTAAAAGAAAGGGCTTGTTGATTGGTCAGTGCCCTTCCTGGAGCAGGTGAGGATTTGTGAAACAGAGCGTTCTGAGGCCTCAGAAAGGCAGCGCCAGAGAATATGACATAAAACACAACTGCAGGTATGTTTTGATGAGGGAACAACATTATAACATGGTAGAAATACAGCATCTTTAATAGATAAATGCCATAAACAATAACTCCATGTGGAACGAAGGTAATGAAGCACTTAAGTGCACTTTCACATACCACATACCACATGGTTGATGTAAGCCACTAAAAATAATTCTCATTATTTGATGAGCCAAATATTTATATTAATTTGACAAACTCCTCTGCAACGGCTGTAGACAGATAATAAGTTCTTCAGATTGGGAGACTACAAGTGGTCTAAGTGTGTAAATAATGATTACATAAGTGTCTCGGGCCAATGTCACAACAAATTAAGACAACATCCCAGCTTCTGCAGTCAGTACATCCTATACTTAATTATAAATATCCCCACCTCCATTTGTATACTTAATGTTTACATGACTGGTCTGTAGCAAAACAAGCTTCTGTACACAGCTTCCTGTTGGACACAAAAACAACTTTCTCCACAGTTCTCACTCCCACTCTTCGCTCGGGTTCACAGAGGAAGGCCCGGGACGCGGCTGTGTAAGGGTCAGTATAGTGGACAGTGGTTTGTGAATGGACTGGACAGAGGGGAGGGGGCGGGGTGTGACTCCCGGAGAGGCAGTTCCGGGGAGCTCAGAGTGGACTCGGTCTTGTGGAAACTCCCTGCCGTCCCGACTGATCGAACAGCTGCAAATTCTCACTTCTCTTTGGTGGGTGGTAACGAAAGGCGGTGTAGTGTATCACAGGGGCATGGGGTCCAAAGAATGAGCAGGCCTTTGAGATTTGAAAAGTTAAAGAGGCAATGCACACTAATATTTCCTTAATAAACCTTTCTGCAATTAGTTATCTTGAAAGAAAATATATCCATAGAACACCATAGAACCCTGACTAAGGTCCATTACTGCCAGAAGAAACTGAGCAGTGTGTTTCTCCAGGTCTACCTCTGTCCTGCACGTCTTGGGCACTGACTGTACTGTATGCTTTTTAAGAGATGCCTGCCCATTTTAATAGTATCCTGCACACATGATGATGATTTCTATGGGCGCTACGGTATGGGACGTGTCAGTATGGGATGCCTTGTAACAGGTAGCCCCAAAACAAACAAAAAAAAAGTATAATGGATTGGACTGCTTTTTGGGAACACCTTGGCATGCTTTGGGAAGGGGAAACACCGCCTAAATTGACCCGTCCTAGTAGACAAGCGCCTTATGAAGGTTACAAGACTCAATTAAAATCCAGAAAATAAACAAAGCCTGAGTAAGGTGAATAATATGATGTTATACTTGGATAATATAAGTTGAAGATAATTATACAGTAACTTTAAAGCTACTTTCCTCTCACTGTATTATAGCATTTTACTCCCTTGTTTACATAAGACAGACATTCTGAGTAAATGTACCTTTTCACAGAAATATATTGCAAAGTAGTCTATGGGGCCAGATTTAGGTGAACACAACATAATGAAGTAATTGTATAGGCTTGCATACTTAAATTATTATATTTTTGGTAGTCCTATTTAAACAGTTCGTCTGGGAGAAAGCTCGCTCTTTATGTTCAGAAAAGTGAAAGTTAGTGTAATCTGCTTTACAGTAGAAATGACAGAAGAAGGAGCGTTAGTCATGTTGTTATTGCTGCTAAATTCACCTCCTGACATTTGTTCCCCATCGCGCTGCTCCCATACATCCCGCTGACATTCAAAGGGAGACGCGTTTAAAGGACGTTTCTGAGTCAATATCACGGAGGAGCCGGTGCCTTTTGCCTGCGCGCGTAATTACAGATGCGCTCTCCCTCCTAAGCTCTCATTAGAAAAGGGAATGGGAATGACTCCAGGCTACAACCACCACCGCTGCTGCTTCTGCTTCTGCTGCTGTGGTTACGTAACACGCTCGTCTCCCTTTTTGGATCATTTTGTCCTTACGTCCCAAACTCATCTCCCTCCCTAGCACCTCACTTTGTTCCAACAATCCACTGTTCATGAATCATTTCTAGGTTTTCGTGATCTTTTTTCCCTCTTGTCTTTGTTTTGCTTTGTGTGCCTTTGTCTCGCGCTTCTGTCTGACCGGTCTGGGACGTTGTCGCGCGTCCTGGCGCATTTTGGATACATTTCTCCCAGTGTCCATAAGAGGGCGCACGGTGCTTTGGGTTATAGGATTCTAGTGGGATGCTGGTGGCCCTCAGACAAAAGAGAAAACGGCATTTGAAGCTCTACAGGAGGCTTTGATGTGGAGGAATACAGTCCTTCACTCTGATTGGATAGACGCCTTGGATGTGGACTCTGAATTTAAATGAGACAGCTTTTTCCAATAACAGAATCACTATTTGTTTTAAGACTACTGGATATTGTTACCCAATAAAATACTTTAATATTGGCTTTTGTGGGTTTTCTTTCCTTTAAAAAAATCTGTTTTTTCCTCTTGAGTTCTCAATTCCTGGAGTCCACATTCATTTTTGTACAGTGCCCTTGAGCAAGTTACACTAAGACCTTGAGTTAAAGTTGAACCAGCGTTCCCAGTGGAGGGCAATGCTGAAGGCAAACGACCTAACTAACCCGGAGCAACCAACAGAAACATCAATTTCTCTTTCTTTGTTCATTCTATTACATTTTACTACACTATTGTATTATTATTATTATTATTATTATTATTATTATTATTATTATTATTATTATTATTATCATTTAGCTTACCTTTATCACAGGCAAGAGAAACATGATAAAATAAAATGTATGAAGACAAAACAGAAGAAGAAATAATCATAATATTAGTAAAATAATAATAATAAAATAAAAGAAATCAAAACAAGCAGAAACAACGTTCAGCCCCAGCCAGTCTGTCTCCCGCGCTGCATCACAAACCCGAACGCACCCTGGTCCCTCCTCCCCTCCTCGCGCCTCGGTCCCGGGGAGAGGAGGTTTAGTGCAGGGGTGGGCATTGGGGGGCGGAGTCTCGCTTTTTTTTTCTTTTTTTTTTTTCCTCCCCGCAGCAGCACTGAGTATAACACCGCAGCCAGAGCCACAATGTGTGTCAGAGGACTGTCTGTGCTCCCCAAGTAGATGATTGCTCCAAATCTCTCTCCTGTCTTGCGTATCGCTCTCACTACTACGCGCATCGATAGAGACGAGAATAACATCGCCACGAGTCAGGACAAGGTCAGCATCATCTCTGAATTTCTATTCCAAATTTTTTCTCTGTTATCTGTTTTTATTGTGTACTAGATGTGATTGTTGTCATGTCATTGTTTTGGGTGATTTTATTTATAATTTGGAGAAGGTCGTTGTGTAGGCTACACTTTGTGCGTCATGGTCACTTTTACGCACAGTGAGATTTGTGATTTAAAGTGGACTTGAGAAACCAACATAATTGACTAGACCGTGAGTGTGGGCTGTTCAGGTGTGATGGGGGACTAAAGTGTCTTCTTCTTCTTCTTCTACGCTGACAGGATTGCTGATATTGGGAGAGAATGCCGGCGATCATCAGTAAAAACTCCGATTTGGAGTTTGACTCCTTGCAGCCGTGTTTCTATCCAGACGAGGACGACTTCTACTTCTGTGGTCCCGACTCAGCGCCACCGGGGGAGGACATCTGGAAGAAATTCGAGTTGCTGCCCACTCCGCCCCTCTCTCCGAGCCGCGCCGCGCTACCGGGAGACGCGGGGCAAGCGGCGGAGGGGACTGTAGACCCTCTGGATCCGCTGGACTGGGCTTCAGAGCTGCTTCTTCTCCCGGAGGACGATATATGGGGCGCGTCGGACGACTTGGACCTGTTCGGATCCGCTTTGGATACTACTAACCCAAACAGCATCATCATTCAGGACTGTATGTGGAGCGGCTTCTCTGCCAGGGAAAAACTAGAGAGGGTGGTTACGGAAAAACTCGGCAGGGCTATTAACGGCAACAGCACCACAACAACAGCAGCAGCGGCAGCGGCGGCAGCAGCGGTGGTGGCAGCGGCGCCGGGAGGAGGCAGGAACGCGTGCGTCAAAGCGCCCGAGGTGGTTAACCGCGGCTCGGTGTCAGAATGCGTGGACCCAGCGGTGGTCTTCCCCTTTCCGGTGAACAAGAAGAGCGGCAGGGAGATGAGTGGGAGCGCGGATACAGCTATGGGACATGGGAGCGCTCAGAGTGACTCAGGTAAGAAGGAAAACCCCCCAAAATACCTACCAAAGTGCTTTGTGTTATTGTTTGGGTTTAGTTAGTAGGTGGTAGGTCTGGAGCTTGTTCATATGACTGGCCCAGAATCCGATTAGCTCGTTGAACACACACACACACACACACGCAAGTCCACAGTGGAGCGTATAGTGACAGGGTTTATGTAATCAGCGGGCGCTTCATCCGGCAGATGGCAGTAAAATGGGGAATTGTGTTGTGACCTCAGCTGGCATGGCAAAACAAAAAGACACTGACTTACACTGACTGGCTCATTGAGTTGTTTTTGTACAAGGGTGTTCAATTATGGCACATACTAATAAACAGCGCAGATCTGTGGTTACACTTGGATTATGGCACCATTTGCGCACAGCAGATAAGAACTGGCACTGGCAGTTTATTGACAAAGTACACGTTTCCAAAAAAAAAAAAAAAAAAAAAAGCAAATGACTTGTATTGATCCATAAGAGAGGCAAAAAAGTAAAAATTAAGTGCTTCGTAGTGACGTTTTAGTCTCTCTTTTAACTTCTCATCCCCGTGTCTTTTGCGCCTTAAACAAACACTCACGAGTCCTTATCGGCGGGCATTCGCAGTGAAACAGTAGTACAAAGGCGTCCAGCTTGGCACACACTGGGTACACTTTGCCAAACGCCTCCTCCACAACAGTCAAAGAAGAGAAGAAGAAAAAAAAAATAGAGAGAACGAGGGAGAGAGAGAGGAGGAGGTGGAGGAAAAGGCTTATTCTTTCAGGCGGGGTGACAGCTTTGAACAGGCAGCCTCCATCTCGACAGCTGTCTGTTTGGCGCCGCTCCAGCTCTGGGGCTCAGAGGGCGCTGATCCACGTATTGCGGTCCTCTTCCGCCTCTTGCTGCGCTAAGACGTCTTTGTATTTCAGCAGTCCATCCTTTTTCTTTTTTTTTAAACAATAGATTTACATGCAATACTATATGTTCATGAATATACCTAATAGGATTATATGGAAGTGCTAGTGGAAAGTAACGTGGTTTACCCAACAACTTTTATCCCTCCAGTCGGACAGATGTTTTTGCAGTATTTATATTTAGCTCCAGGAAATGAGCCGCTTTCTTGCAACCCCTCTGGCTTCTCTCACATGTGGGAAAGCCGCGGCCACGCCCACTCATCCACCCAGCTGTTTCTGTGTGTGCCAAGCTTTGTTGTCATGGCAGTGCCAGATTGTCTGCTCCGCGCGCGCCCAGTGTCTGAAGTGGGTTACTGTAAGCTGTAAAATGCCACGCTCTCCAGATACTCCCGAGCTGATAATGAGTACATTATCGCAAAGGCATTTTAACTAGGGCCCCCACCATGCCTTTTTTTTTTTTTTTTGCTGGCTCATGATTGGCCACTTCCTCTGGTCTTCAAAGGCGCCGCAGTGATAAGTCTCCGCTGTGGGTATTAATATAAAACGAGGAGAAGTGAGGTTTTAACCCGAAGATAAGGTCAGAGTCTATTGAACAGTTCTCAGTGTTGGAGATTAGTTTGGAAGGAGGGGTAGAGGAAGAAAAAGGCAGAAATCCAGCCTGTCTGCTCAGCGTGGAGACGGAGCGTGTCAACACCTGCCGGGTAGATTATCTGAACAGTGACTGACACTAAGCATTAACTGGTTTTTGCTTCTGCAAACATTGTTGAGCAATGCCTTCTCCCTTCCCACACTCACCTTTTGATGTTACTTACATTCATACACATACAGCACATTCATAGCTGTCACACAGGAGGCATACTGGGAATGCTCGGTGTGTCACTGAGATGAAGTCACCACAAGACTGACTGATTTTGTGTTTCTTTCTTTCAAAAGAGGAAGACGACGATGATGACGATGAAGATGCAGAGGAAGACGAGGAGGAAGAGGACGAGGAAGAAGAAGAAGAAGAGGAGATCGATGTGGTGACAGTGGAGAAGAGGCGTGGCTCCCTGGCTAGCAAGGCATCACCGATGGCAACGGGCACAGTCACGATTTCGGTGCATGCCAAAAGCCAAGAGCAGAGGGCGATCTCAGGGTCTGGAGTGGTCAGCCGATTCGTCAGCCGAGCCCCTCAGGAGCTGATCCTAAAGAGGAGTTCTGTCCACCAGCAGCAGCACAACTACGCCGCTCCGTCGCCATACGCTTCCGACGACGACCACGCACCGCCTCCAAAGAAACACAAATCCTCAGACGCCCCCAGACCTCCCACAAGAACCAACTCCTCGTCCTCCTCCGCTTCCTCCTGCTCCATCGCCAGCAGCGGCCCACGCAGCAAGCGCAGCTCCAGCGGGGACAGCAGCCCCCGCGGAGGATCCGACTCGGAGGACAGCGAGCGCCGGCGGAACCACAACATCCTAGAGCGCCAGCGCCGCAATGACCTGCGCTCCAGCTTCCTCACGCTGCGGGACCACGTGCCCGAGCTGGCCCACAACGAGAAGGCGGCCAAGGTGCTGATCCTGAAGAAGGCCACGGAGTACCTGAGCTCCCTGGAAGAGGAGGAGCTGAGGCTGCAGCAGGACAAGGAGAGGTTGCAGGCCCGCCGGCAGCAGCTGATGCGCAGGCTAGAGCAGGCCAGGACTCGCTAATGTGGAGACACAACCGCTAACACACTCAAAAAAAAAAACGTACCCCTGGATGACCCCCCCATCCCCGCCGCTGCCCTTACAACCAATCACATGAAAGAATGTAGAATATATAAAGACTGTGGATATGAAAAAGTGGGGCTGTGTCCAAAATCACTCATTGGTTTCTGTGTAGTGCAATATATTTGTATTGGTGTCCAGTGTCAATGCTCAATAGCAAAGACGTATTTTGCCATTTGGTTCACGTTGCCATTAGAAAATCGGCTGACAAGGCAACCATGTATGTACATAGACTTACTAGTACATAACATTTATACAACCATTGGGCACGTCTATGCATAAAGAACATTTCAAACTTAGATACTGAACATAAAAGTGTGCAAAGCCCATATTAAAATGCCATTCATTATTATTAGCTATGATAGAATTAACTGTATGGGCCATGCATACCATCATACATATGCTCCATTATAGATATATTTGTACTATCAAGAGGTAAGGGCCAACCATTGGGCAAGTTACATTTCAGTATGGCAAGTAATCAAAACATATTGACAAAACCATACAAAATTCATAAAATGGACAGCACTACATTGGAACTCATCATAGAGGTAAAAAGTGATTTTGGACACAGTGTAAGTACTTATTTCTCAGTGGTTGCTCAGCCTGCATGGGACACTAAAAGGTGAATGGCCTATACATTTTTTTTAGCACAGACTACAGTCATAGGCCTTCTTCTTTGCATATCTGTCATACAAGTGCACATGTAATGAAAACCCAACTTCTCAGAGGACTTTTTTTTCTACACATGCTGACTCAGATCTTCGATGATGATGCTGATGATACTACAGCAGGACGGAGGGGCCGGATGGGGGTGGGGGGTAGCAGGAGGGGTCTCGCTCGGACTTTCACTGCCGCCACTTTTTTTGCACATTTGTTGACGTTAAGAATGTTTAGGGTTTACTTTTGTCTTCAATCCAGTCACACCGAGGAGAATAAAGGAAGCAGAGACGTTTGTTTTTCTTTTCTTTTTTTTTTTTTTACACAAGTCTTCCCTTCCACTGACTTTGATATCATTTGTATCTTTTTGTTGTTGTTGTTTTTTTTAATGATTTTATTTTTTATTGTACTCACTGTGACACCAGCCTGGATTCAGGGAATAAAAAGGTGTTAGAGGGCACTTTGCTTGCAGAGTTCAAAGTTCACATTCACTTACTTTGCCTTCACCACTGCAAAAAAAAAAAAAAAAAAAAAAAGTAACTAAATAAGAGACTTTATATGACATGGATATGACTGACACGCTCGAGGTCAACAAAGCCACTACACTTTCTCACACTGGTGCTCCAGAAGTCAGTGGATGTTATACTGTGCACCTTTCTAGCCGACACTTTTGTAAATATCAATAGTGTACAGACAGACTACACTCAGATCTGCCTTTTTTTGTACAACATTTTGTCATTTGGTTTTTTATACGTCTGGAAGCTGCCAATAACTAGACTGGAAGTTTATATACCTTTAAAGTACTGTAAGGCCTCGATTTTTGAGGGTCAGAAACTTTGTAATATAACAATATATTGTTTTCCCTTCTCTTTCTTTGTATTGTACCATATTACTAATTCTACACACCTTTATGCTTTTAGTGTGAACCTGATACATACTAAATTTGATACTTATATTTTCGTATGAAAATGAGTTCTCAGTAGATATCACTTGATCTCGTCTTTTCTCTTCAAAGTAATTCTTTTGTACAGCAAAAATGTGTTCTATCCTCATGTACCTGGCCTTTATATCCTTCTCTCTTGTTTATATTTGTAAGTATCGGGTGCATAGAAACTGGGTAAACGGATATAAGATGTTTGTTTTTTCATTTTAAAAAATGTACATTTAGTGCTGCAACTCATAGCACTTTGAAATACCTCATTTTGAAAAATAAATAGACTTAAAATCTGCATTGTTGCCATGTGCTTCTCTTGTATTGAGTCATTGATTTAACTTCAGAATATTTCATTAGTGCTGCCTCTACAGAGAAAGGATACGAGTACAGTTTATAGTACATTAAGATCAAGTATATTTGGATGTGCTGGGTAGAAATCAGCAAAAGTCTATATTAGCAAATAACTGTGACAGTTTCTTTATGTTTTCCAATCATTTATCTTCTCCTGTAATGTTTCAATAGCCATTTGATTTACTTTGACTTACACATCAGAATCAGAATCACAGTGGCTTTATTGTCATTACATAAAAACATATGCAATAAAATTTGATTTGCTGCTCAAGTAAGGTGCAACACAAACACTCATGCATTCAATCAAGAAGAAGTAAAAACACATACACCCAACAATAAATAACATATTAACATCCAGATAAAAATACAGATTTATAAAGTGCAAAAGTATGACATAATATTAAAATAATAATATTAATAATAAAATCCTCCCATTTAAGACAGTTATTGCTTTTGGGAAGAAGCTGTTTCTAAAACGGCTTGTCTTGGTCTTTGAGCTTTGGTAACGTCTTCCTGAAGGCAACATAGAATTAGACATAAATAAAGTGGTTATTAGTCCATTAAACTGCCTCATTTGTATATCAGAGTCTATTATTATCAGCAAATCATTGCTGAATATGGTAGTGTGGTCATAATGGTAAATGTACTATCTGTATACATAACATATATTATGTATACTCAGCTTGTTTTACCAGAAAGTCACTCATTTACATTGTTTGAATGTTTTACCAATATACACACACCATAAAACTAGACATCATTGAGCTGGTTACTGACCAATAACCTGGCTATAACCTGATTAATGGATTTCTGATTAACGGTTACAGTAGCCACACACTGTATGTGCAATAATCATTATTATTATTAAGCTTCTTGAGAAGTTTAAGCTCTAGGATGGGGTAGGATTAAGTTGATTAGATAATACTTGGATAATTATGTAGCTTTGGTTTGGCGTGAGAAAGGCAACACATAAATATTTAATTATCACACATGAATATGAGCAAACATACACAAAACAAACATTTTATACCTGAGAAATTCTTCATAAAATATTAAACAACAATACTGAATTATGGACAAACATATCTGATGGCACAAGCCAATTTACACAGTTTAGAAGATGGTTATAATAAAAGTTAACCCTACACTGTACTCTGTTATAGATTTATTCAGTCCGTTCAGGTGTTGTCTCTTAACCTTTAAGTTTTCATGAACCCTAACCCTAACAAACTGTTGCTTTTTTAGTGTACATTCAAAAACATGAGCCAGTATTCAACACTGACAAAAAGATCTATCCTGATATCTTCATAACAGCAGCCTTAAGTAGCCTATATTGTCTAAAACTCCACAGAAACCAGTCAAATGAACTGGAACAAGACATTTATGAAGTGGACTGACATCCACACTGGGAGGAAGTCTCACTCTGAGTTTATTATGCTCCGCACCTCGCCTCCGAAGTGTCAACATCACCTCGACCTTAACCCTTTTCCCCAAAGTCTTCCCTTTCCTATTGTTTTTCCTACTACTTTTCCATATTTGTTTAGCGCCTCGCGAAGTAGAAGACCCCCGTCCCGACAAAAGAAAGAAATAAAGAGTGAATCCTTGTGTGTCTGCCCGTTGCCCCGCGGCTGGCTAACCCCCCCCCCCCCCCTCGTAGCCTCTCTCTCTTGTCCCACCCACACGCTTCAAGTGCACACACCACCACCATCATTCTCTTCTTCTTCTTCTTCCTCTTCTTCTTCTTCTACCAAAACCGACCAACCCGGCGCTTCCTGCATTGTTCGGCGCGTTGCCATGGAAACTGGAGCAGCTGCTGAGTGGCAAAGAGAAAGAGGAGAAAAAAAAATAAGGAGAGAGAGAGAGAGTCTTTTATTTGTCTGTAGATTTCGAGATTGTGTGTGTGTGTGTGTGTGTGTTTATGAATGCAAATGTCGTCGTCGGGATGGGGTGTGTGGCGCGGGGTATAGCAGCTTTTGTCCTGTTCTGTGTGTGGCCCAGGGAAGCTTGATATCTCCGGCGTTGTGCACGGCTCCAATGGCTGCCAAGGACAAGGTTGGATACTGTTTACCAACATCAGCCACATGGCACCACTCTAGCCCCTCCCTCGCCACCCCCCACCACCACCACCACCACCAGTCCTGTCCCGTGTCCAATAAGTCGCGGGACAGGGCCCAAATATGTGCCACTCCGGAGCCTGGCCTGGCGCTCTCTGGAGATGGCTGAAAGGAAAAGCTGTTGCCACGGTCTGCGGAGCCATTCAGCGTGACAGAGTGTGTTAGTGAGGGGACCGAAAAGGAGAGGAGAGAATTTCGGGGACATGAAACACTCATTGTGGATGACTTTGATTAATCTGTTTTAACTACGGAAGCGAGAGACACAAGAAGAAGACATGGACACCATTGCTTTAAGACAATCAGTGGTAAACAGATAGGCCATATAAATACCACAAATAGCAGTGTTTCCCGTTAATTGAGAAGACTGTGGCCTCCATAGTTCCCCATGGTCTAAAAGCAAGCTGCACAATAAATTGGTATGTCAGATGATATTTTTTTCTCCTTATATTATTAAAAAAATATAGCTAATTAAGTCTCCTGATCTCTACTGCACTAAAAACTGTTTGAAAATTAAATAGAGACATTAACTTAACATTTTTGCATTTTTTTTTTACTTTATTAAGGATTGACAGTGCCGTTTCTTTGATGTTTCCTATAGACTGCAGTATAAGAAGCTTGAATGTTTGCAAACACTCTGAGCTGGCTTCTCAGGACTACCCCAAAGGCTGTCACAACGACTTTTTGTGTCATTCTCCGGGAAATACTCAGTAGTTAGCAGCAGTAGCTCAGTCAGCAGATATGTTTCTCTAACCTGAAGTTTGACAGTTTGATCCCCGCTACCGACACTTCACCCACCTTGCCTGTTTCCGTCAGTCTGCCCCAGGGCACCTGTGGCTGCAGAAGTGGCTCCCAATCACCAAGTAAATGAATAATGCACCAAATTGTAAAGTGACTTTGAGTGTCTAGAACAGTGCTATATAAGACTAATGCGCTAGTCTGATTATCATTAACACTAAGAAACTAAAGGAAAACAATTATAGAGGCTGTATCTCAATTTAAGTGCAGTTTTGAGAGAGCTACAAATGGCAATTGTAATTATTATTCTTCAGTGTTCTGTGCCAAAAAAGAAAACTGTGGTGATAAATTGGCATTTTTTTTAAGAAGATGCCAAAATAAATAAATAAAATAAAATAAAAACAATATAAAAAAGTATTTAGTTACATTTTGCCAGAAAGCACCTGATTAAAGTTAGAAGGTTGCCCAACCTAATGTATTCATAGTGCCAACTTAGGTGGGTGGTTTAGCCAAAACACCCATTGTTTTATTGACTCAAATTAACTTTAATTAGGTTAATTAAAAGTCAAAACACAAGAAAATAATGCAACCCATAACTTTTTTTTTTTCAGTAATGCAAATAGTATGTGGAACACTAGCAATCTGTCTGTCTCTCTGTCAACCTCACTCACTAAATAAACCAATAGTTTTAGTATATTCTTTAACACTGTGAGATATATAAGGTTTGTGTGGCTCAATAGAGCGAGCATTTACCCCTAAACTAGAAGATCATTGAATTTAAAACAGGTCTGAGCACTATATCTGCATTGTCAAGGTTTATATTTTAAAACAAACAGCTTATACTGCCCCAAAGTGCTGTACAGGTTCATGAAAAATGCATTAATAAAATCGAAATAAATAAGCTGAAAACAACAACAACAACAACTAAACATGACATTTATAACATATTTTTTGCAATAGGATAAAAGAGATAAAACCAACTAACAAAATTTTAAATATATGTTTATTTGTAGAGGGAGAGAGTTTGGGACCTGCTACTGCAAATGCTCCGTCCCATGACCTGAGTGCTCTGACTGGAGTGTGCAAAGACAGCAATTCTCATAAACAAGGTGGTGCCAGCCCATTAAGACATTTAAAAACAAGAAATAAAATCTTAAACTGAATCCTATAAGCAACAAGAGGGAAGCCAGCACAGGGGTGATGTGGTCAAAGCATTTTTTCCCTACGAGCCGGTGAGCAAGCTGCATTTTGGACCAGTTTTTGGGAGAGATGACCTTCCAAAATGTACATGCCCTCATGTTTTCTGCTCTGAACAGTGTTACTCTGCCTTACCCAGACATATATGCATTGGGGAATACCTAAACCAAACAGTGATAGACTGGGGGTTGCATAACTGTAAAAGATAGGGCACCCACTCACTCGGATGAGACAATATATTTATTTTAGCCCCAGTGCCTTAAGACCTCATTCAGGGTCTGGAGCTATGTACAGTAGGTAATAGACAGGCCCATATGAAGACAGATGACTGCATTTTGGAGGTGGGACAGCCTGGGCCAGATCCTATTTGGTGGGTGGGGTGGTGGTGGTGGAGTGTAACTGGTGGATTACATAACAGGGGTCTGGTGGGTCTGCTGTCTTGGTAATGTACTTACATATGGAGCCTGTGTGCGTGTGTGTGTGCGTGCGGGACACGAGATGTCTTTGTGCAGGACGTCTCGTGGGACTTCCTCTCACCATCTGCCTAATGGCTTATCCCGCCTGGTTATAGGATAAAAACACGGACAATAACATCCAGCCAGAAAAATATCAAAAAGAAAAACAACATATTAAAGCTAAAAGAGGCTTTAGACGCAGAGATTAGCAGGGGCAGTTTTGAAAAAAAGCCAGTGTGCA
This sequence comes from Bostrychus sinensis, assembly GCA_020698575.1. Classification (NCBI taxonomy): domain Eukaryota; kingdom Metazoa; phylum Chordata; class Actinopteri; order Gobiiformes; family Eleotridae; genus Bostrychus; species Bostrychus sinensis. The sequence continues at coordinate 25,002,626 of CM036257.1, read as the reverse complement.
GTATTTCTGTCCCAATATTAGAGGTAAACTACCCCCTTTTTTATTACTGTTCCCCTCAAAATCTGTATTTAAGCAAAAGTTATGTTTATGTAATGTTAGTACTCAAATAGAGGTAAAATTTCTTAACAAAACTACAACTGTAAAACTATAAAACCACCTGAGTTAAAGTGAAAAATAGAGAGAGTAAAGGGTTTGGTTAAGAAGAAAGTACTCATATTAGAACTGCTCCTATTACCACTACTACTACTACTACTACAACTACTATTACTGTTACTACCACTGCTACAAGCCTCACTGATACTACTAGTGCCACTACTACTACTATTACTACTAGCATAACCACTACTATTGTCTTACTTCTATACCACTTTGCTACTAAGTTATAACATTAACTTTTAAAAAAATCTTTAAAAAGTTACTTGTGTATGAACGAGTAACTTTAAGAATGTACTTAGAAGGTAAAAAGTACCTAACTTGCCACCACAAAATACCAATACAAGACAACCTGTCTGTCTGTATCTTTTTTTTTCTTTTTTTCATTCTTTCTTTGTAACTAACACCAAATCAGTCAGTTTCTCTGTTAGCAGGGCCGACCCTTCTGGCAAAATAAGCAACTACATAAGGCCCCACAGACATTAGAGGGCCCTATATTCTATATTTAACTATATTTAATGCATTTTCTGTTTGTTATAGCCAGTGATTTTTGAGAGGATCTATCTAAGTAAGTCTAAGTCTGCTTTTTTGTCAATTCTACTACATGTACAGGACATACAGAGAATTAAAATTGCATTACTCTCAAATCCTCGGTGCAAACAAGTAACTAAGTAAAACACTATAGATTCACATACATTCATTCCTCTAGAAAAACAGTCAGTCAGCATTTTAAAGAAATAAAAGTTAATAAAAAGAGAACCTTGGCCCCCAAACCTGACCAGCTTAGGGCCCTCAAATGTACAGGACCCTGACTGTGCACTCTCCCGACTTTCTCCCATCGTCCAAAGACATGTGCGTGTTAGCAGAATTCAATCTAAATTGTGAATGAGTGAATGAATGTGAGAGTGAAGAAATGAATGTGCTATTAGCTGTTCAAAAAAAATTCACATCTTTTTACTCGAAATTGTCCTTTTCTGGCTTTACAATGCACAAAACAAACTCTGAAATGAGGCTAATTGTTTTAAAGGGGCCAGCGCATTCGGGGGAACTCCTACAGACATATGGCCGTGGCTTTTCCCTGATTAATACCCTTTATCCCTCTGCCCGCTGGCCCAGACCAAACACACGGGGCACGCGCCTAATGCTCACACCCCACTGACTCACTGGCCAGAGCACTAAACACAGGGACAGGGATCAGGCAGGTTTTCACATGAACAATATCTGCTCGGCACGTCGTTTTCTATTGTCCTGGACATGTATGTAAAACAATAGATAAACAACAGACAGTTAATTCTGACGTCACTCATATAAACAAGATCTGAAGCCATATGGATGCTGCTTGTGTGCACTAATTGGGTTTGTTGCGGACTGTTATAGATTCACCTGTACTGTATGGATTTCTTTGGTTGGAGGAGGTCAGAGAGAACCCACAGTAAAATGGGAAATACATAAAGACAGAGCTTTTAGCCTTAATTGGTCGCAATCCTTGCTTATAGAAAGAGGTAAATATACAGTTCCATGAAATAGTAATTGTTTGTAACTCCAGTTCTCTGAGTTTGCTGACTAGTGGCCTATTAAAAGATAATCAGTGAGGTGAGTATTTAATGCAGTTCCCCAATACTCGGCAACAATTAATGACCATCTGTAGGCTATGCCATCATGTTCCATTTATATGCTTAAGAACTATTTGGCAATTTTTGTCAGCGATGGTCTATTTTGACTCCAGAAGGTTGCAGACTCTTGTCCTAGGTAATGTTAGATGTTAGATGTAGGCTCCATGGGAAAGGGCACGGCCTGAGTTTAAGATAAGTATACTATAGATGAGCTAATGGACTTTATTTAACAGTCCTAGACACATTTATAGCCTGTCCATCCTGGGAGAGGATCTCTCTTTCATTATGGTCTTCATAAGGTTTCTTCTTTTTTTCCCACAGCTGGGTTTTTTAGGAGTTTTTCCCTTTACAAGAAAGAGGGTCCAAGAACAAAGAAAGTCCTGGGACTTTTTAGTTTGTTGTACTTGTTGTTTATGTTAGACTGTGTGACCAATTGTTGTTGGTTGACCTTTGAGGTGAATGCTGTTGTGATATTGGGCTGTATAAATAAAATTGAACTTTATTGATTTAAGTTAAATGAGTGGATTCTTAAGAATCAGTTTCCTTTTCTTTTGCATGAAGAACTGGTTTCCACAGATGGTCTAGTATAGGGTTTGTTAGTCACTATTATTAATATGTATGGTTTTATTAATGTTAAACTTGGACATTTTTCCTGCAATTTTATACATTGGAGCCACTTAATTTATGTGTCCACAGCTTGGCCAAAATGTCAACTGGATTTTACAATAAAATGCATAAAAACATTAGCATTAATTCCTACAGTTTGTGGGATCTAAATATAGGACTGCAGGCTAGGGAACAGCATCTCTGAATAACCCAGGAGGTATAATGACCATAGCAAAGAAAGACGTAAGTATTAAAATGTCAAAATTAGCATGATAAAGATCACTGTAGTTAGTAATTCCATTGGTTTGAATGAACTTTAGAAAACCTCATTGGGACAACATTGTAATTGACTTTAGAGTAGTTAGTCATTCATCTTCTGCTTAGGAGTCATGGCTGGGTGAAGCATTTCCCAGCAGCTGTGGGTCTTAGGTGGAGTCACCCCTGTCCTTGGACAATGACCCGCCACAGAGACAGGCACACACTCTTACATTCATACACTTTGGGCAATTTTAATTTCTCCAATTCTGAGTCACAAAACACATGAATGTCTTTGGACAGTGGAAGGAAGAGGAGAGAACCCACATCATAGCATAAAGGTTTGAGCTGATTTTAGTCATACAATAGTCTTAACCATAATTTCCACTTTGAAATTAAACTTTTTTGTGCCAGTTTTGAGTTGGCATCCAGACTTCTTGGACCCAAACCTTCATTTCCTCATAAGCTTTCCTCAATCTACAAATTCTTCTGTGTGTGATCTGTATTCAATGTGTTAACCTCCCCATATGGAGAAGACAATGGCTGCGGACAAGTGTACGGGCACCCTCTGCACAAAGGCATGCCCGTCTAACACACACACACACGGCTGGCCAAGAGTGTATATGTGTGTGTGTGTGTGTGTGTGTGTGTGTGTGTGTGGTGCCTGGGGGGGTCACCATCTGTTCGGGGGTTCACTGTGGTCGCAGGTGCTTCAAAAACTGTCTATGTTTGAGTGTAAGGGCTTGTGGAAAGGTATCGAGGCAGAAACATGGGGCTAACTCCAATTCAGAAAGAGCTGGGACACTGTAAAATGTGAATAAACACTAAATCTAATGGTTTGTAAATCTCATAAAAACATACTTTGCTTTGCGTTGGAAAAACACTTTTGTTCTTTGGAGCACAACTTAAAAAAAAAAAAAAAGATTACAACACATCGAAATAAGAGAAATGATGCGGTGTTTGCAGAACTTGAAAAATTCAGACATTCACAAAACAATGATAATGTTTTGGCAAAAGAACATTCAGAGATGGGCACTCCCTTAGATACTCCCTTTGGAGGAGCTTGGAGTAGAGCCGCTGCTCCTTCATATCGAGAGAAGCCAGCTGAGGTGGCTCGGGCATCTGTTCCCTGGGGAGGTGTTCTGGGCATGTCCCGCCAGGAAGAGGCCCAGGGGAAGACCTAGGACAGTGGAGGGACTCGGTCTCTCGGCTGGCCTGGGAGCGCCCTTAGGGTTCCTCTGGGGGAGCATGGAAAGAGGAGAGGAAAGTCTGGGCGTCCCTGCTCAGACTGCTGCCCTGATGACCCAGAGCCAGATAATCGGATGGATGATGGACATTCAGAGATCAGTGTTCAGTATCATATCCCACAATGCTGTTGGGTAACTTCATACCATTCTCTCAGCTTTGCTTGATGGTCTGTGAGCTCATAAGGAAGAGTGAAGGAATTTGACAGACACTGGCCTGGAATGGTTGTCAGACTCAGAGAGAGACTGGGTAACACTTTGGAATAGCTCACCACTATTAAGCAGTAATAAAGCATTAATAACCATGTAACTAACAAAAATGTGAATGAATAAACCTTTTATAGATACTGAATTAACACTGACCAGAGCTTATTAGTCATGAATTAAAAGTTAATAACTCTGTTTATGTTTATGGGGCAGTAGTATCTCAGTCGGTGCAGACATTCACCCACTAACCCGAAGGTTGGCGGTTCGATCCCTGCTGCCGGCTTTGCATACTGTGGTGTCTTTGGGCAAGACACTTAATTCACTCTGCCTGTATGAATGTGTCAGTGTGCCATAGGCACAGTTTGGCAGCCATGCTTCCATCAGTCTGCCCTGGGCCAGCTGTGGCTACAGAAATGTATATAAATATTACAACAAATCATAAAGCAACTTTGAGAGTCTAGAAAACTGCTATATAAGACTTATTATTATGTTTATAAATCACTTGTGTTCAATAATGGTTAATTAATGCTTTGTAAATAATAACTGTTTATTAATCCTTCACTAATCCTTCACTAAAGCTTAACAGTATGAGTGTTACAAGAGGCTGATTTAAGAATACATCGCAGTGGTTTCCAGAGCTATAGTTTTTTTCACATTAAAATATAAACACTGCTGTCCTCTCTGGACCAATTGGGTTAGTATTTTGTTTTAATTTGGATTAATCTGACCATAGAACAGTTTCCATTTTGAATGAGCTTTGGTCCAGAGAAGACTGAGGTGTTTCTTGATCCTGTTCACATGGCTTCTTCTTTTACGTCAGCTATAACTTGGTTTGCTCCAACTTTGTTCACAGAGAATGACTTCTGGAAGTGTTTTTGATCCATGCAGTGATTTCCAGTACAGAATAAAGTCTGTTTTGTTTTTTTTAGCAGTGTCGCTTGCATCCATTTCACATCTAGTACTAATAATACAGACTTTTATACCCAGACATCTCACTGAAATGTTGCTCATTAACATCATTTGTTGCAAAATGCTCCTCCAGCTGTTAAAGTAAAGTAAAGTTTATTTTTAAGCCTTTTGTTGCTCCATTCCAACTTGTTTTAGATGTGTTGCTGCCATCAAATTAAAAATGTGCTATTATTTTTCATGAAATGGTAAAACATCTCAGTATTATCACCTTACATGTTGCTTATGTCCTTTTGTGAATAAATTATAGTTTTATTAGCTCTGCAAACCATTGAATTTTGTTTTTATTTACATTTTTTCACACCATCCCAACCTTTTCCAGTATTGAGGTTGTATGCGATGGAGGGCACAGCTCTTATGGGGGGTCCTAACTGACTAATATGCTTGACAAAGAAATGCGGAGCTACAGTAATTGCACAGTGGAGGCAAGAGAGAAAAAAAAAAGTATAGGCGGGAGGGACATAGAGGGAAGGGAGGGAGGGGGGGAGATACAGAAAAAGAGGCAGTATTTGATCAAAGTTTACCAAAGTCTGAGGAGATTTGCATACAGATGGTACTGTAGCACGGCCCCCGGAATACCTTTCCCTTCACTGACACGCAAACGTAATAGGCTTGCATTGAAGAGCGCATGAATAGCTTTTCAAGAGCGTGTACTGGGGGAAAGCAATGGGCTTGGCTACACAACACAGCACCTAGTAAAAGAAAGAAAGAAAGCAAGAAAGCAAGCCGGGAATAAAAAGCTAGAGAAAAGGCAATGATTGGAATAGGAAGATAGGAGTGACAAAAGAGAAAAGGAGAAAAAAAAAAGTCCCTCGGGGGAGATGTAATGATTAATACAAGCCCTGCCGGCCGAGTTTACCTTTGAAATGAAATGTACATCTAATGATATAATACTGTGGTCCGGGTCCCACTGGTGGTACATGGGCCTCTTCTAATGGTACTCTGAAGACCAGTCTTGGTTTAGGTTAATTTAGAGTTTAGACATGGTTTTGACCTGGTTTAGTCCTGGTTTTTCTTTTTCTTTTTTTTTTTTCTTTTTTTTTTACTTTTGGTTCTGGTTTAGTCCCAATTAAGTTTTGCTTTCATTCAAATTTAGACCCGGTTTAGTTCTGGTAGTTCTGATTTAGATCTGGTTTAGAATTGGTTTTATCCTGGTGTAGACCTGGTTTAGTCCTGGTTTAGTCTTAGGTTAGTTCTGATTTAATCCTGATTTAGATCTGGTTTAGACTTGTTTTTGTTTTTTTTTTGTTTTTTTTACCTGGTTTAGTATCCTGGTTTAGACCTGTTTTAGTTCTGATTTCATCCTGGTTTAGTCCTGGTTTAGATTTGGTTTAGTCCTAGTTTAAACTTGATTTAACACTAGTTTAATCCTGGTTTACTTCTGGATTACTCCTGGTTTGGTCCGGGTTTATTTATGGTTTAGACCTGGTTTAGTCCTGGTTTTCTTCTGGTTTAGTCCTAATTTAATCCTGGTTTAGTTCTGGTTTAGTCAAGATTTAGACCTGTTGTAGTCCTGGTTTATTTATGGTTTAGACCTGGTTTAGTCCTGGTTTAGTCTTAGTTTAGATCTGGTTTAGTTCTGCTTTAGCTCTGCCAGGGGGACTACAGAAGAAAAATAACCTTTTGGCTAATTCTGACTTTTTTACTCACATATTATCATGTGTTTTATGAAATTGCATTGTCCCCTTCAAATAAATTAATCTAATCTTTAGTCCTGATGTAGTCCTGCTTTAGTTCTATTTTAGTCCTGATTTAGACCTGGTATAGTCCTGGTTTAGACCTGTTTTAGTCCAGATTTAGGCTCAGTTTAGTTAATTAAAGCCAAATATTTTCTGAGGTGTAGTAAAAACTTTGAGAACCCCCGCTCTAATGAAAGCGTCTTTCCTCTGGCAGGTCCTCAGTCGATGGGGAAGCTATTGTTGTGCCCCGCATTGATTATTACCCCTGTCCTGTCTTTCTTATGTAAGTAGCTCTGAGCCCATTGTTTGGCCCTTAAGCTTTCTGGCAACGGGCCCCGCTGTGCCAAGTGTCCTTCCTCGCAGTGTCAACGAGTCCCCGAGCTCCTCTGTGAACTCCGACAGTTGCAGCCACGAGCAAAAAACACGTAGCAACTTCACGTTCAAAGTCAAAACATAAAAGGTTTTCCCAGGTGATTATCAACAGCTACCTCATCATACAACACAAGATTAGACAGTAATTACGTTTTTAAACAGGACAAAGCTACAAACACAGTAAAAACCACAGCGCGTACTGATATCTTGGAGAGGAGAGAGCGCTTGAATAGGTTTGTGTTTCTAGTCAACCTCAGGTGTTACCCGCCCACATAGTTTTGGTTCGGCTGTCTAAATACATCAGAGATTACTGGCAAACGGTTTGTGGTGCTAGGAGCAATAATACAAACGTTTGAAGTATTTATACAAATGGTTTGTGTAAAAGCAGGTGGCATTGCTGCAGTTTAAATAAGGACACGGCTGAGTTTTGTGTGGTTGCATTTACAATAACAATGGCTCTGGCTGTATGATTAAACGGACCAATGGATGATTTTTGACTGTGCACAAGCAAATAGGGGATTTTTTTTTTTTTGTAAACTATCAGAACCTAAAACTTTTCCTGCAGATTACTGACATAAAAGGAAATATAGGCCTCAGTTTGCATACTTTTCAAAAAACTACATCTGAATATTGGAAAGGTTTAAAGTTGTTGATTTATGTTTTCGACATAAGGCTTTTACAGAGTGTATTATTGATATCTGATTTTGTTTTTTAGTAAATTAGAAAACACTGACAATAGCCCCAAAAAATCAAATTCCTCCATGTTTTAGGAGTAAAATGCCCAATAAATCAGGCTAGGATTTATATATCAAGAAATCCTTCTGTAAAAGCCTTCAGGATATTGTTAAGTACAAGAGTTGAAAATGTGGTGCTGCTGAAGTGGAGATAGCTGCCTCTGAGCATGAGATTAACTAATTTTGAGAAAACAGCCTTTGTTTTCCAATAGAAATCTATGGACACAGTGAGTAAATATGTTAAAATAAACACCGTAATGTGTAATTTTAACATTTTCTTTCTTCTCTTCTCTCTTTCAGGGAGATGTGAAAGGAGCAAACTAACCCAAAAATTGCTTTGTTTTGTAGTATCTCCTCTAAATAGACCCTGGGGTTTATAGACTTTACCAGACTGACTTAGAGCTAGAGTTTCCAGCCATATTGGGTTCAAAAGGTCAAAGTTCACTGCTTATGAAACATGACAATAGTTACATCACTGGGACGGCTTTAGACAGTGGAGCTGCTGCAGCTGTACTGGGGCCCACTCTGGCTGTAGAGGACCATTGTTCATAAATCTACTGCTCCTATTGACAACTGATGGAGACGCTGTGTCAGTGAAGGTTTGAAGTATTCATTATGGATGTGGCTTACATATGTTCTCATGTTTGTAAAAGATTAGGCTATGTACATTGTATTATTATTACCTTTATTATGCAAACATGCTCAGTTTCTTTTTTGCTCACCATAGGTCTATCTAGGAAGCCTATGAACTTGGTAATGCTATAATGCTAAAGTATTTTTGAGAGTCTGCTTAGAAAAGATGCCATAAGAGAGTCACATAAAAGAGTGCATGTTTTGGTATTACGTGAACGGGTGTCTGATTGTCTCTAAGTCTTAGCCCTGTGCTGATTGTCCAGGCTGGGCCCCCACACGTGTCCAAAATGGCCGCGATATAGTCTCCTGGCCGATTCCTGGACTGTGTTAGGCCTTTCTGTATGGAGTTTGCATGTTCTCCCCATCTGTGTAGATTTCTCCGGATGCTAAGGTGTCTCCTAACATTAATCTCAGTGAAACTTTCTGGTTAAATAAAGGTCAAATAGTAAAAAAAAAAGTTGCTGTTGCTTATGGTGTAACTGAAAAATTGTTCACCAAACCTTTTTGAATTTAGAGATGAACCTTTATCTGTGTGTACAAAAGAATATATGCTGAAAAAAATGCAGACTTTTTACAGTAGCTAGTCATCACTTATTTGGCATTTGATTCTCTGTTGTGTCTCAATCTCTTGATCCATTGTATTCACTTTTGTTGTTTGTTTTCTTTCTTGGGTGGCCAATTATCTTCATGTCCTCTTTCACTACATCCATAAATCTCTTCTCTGGTCTCACCTCAGCATCCTTCTACCCATATATTCACTATCTCTCCTCTGTACAAATCATTTCTTAAACTCTTAAACTAATCCTATCCATCCTTGAAATGAAGAAAGACCTGGACTTAACATAAGGATTGATGGAGTAGAAATAGAACAAGTTGCTAGTTTTAACTATCTAGACCATATAAACTCACTGAAGATGGCAATCGTGATGAAGAAATCAAGAGAAGGATTTCCGTTGCCAAAGCATTTTTGACCAAAGTACTTGTGAGGCGTCAAATTCCATTAAAGACCAGAGCAAGAATCCCACACTGTTACGTATCAACATTATTGTATGGAAAGATCATTTAAGATGCTAAAGATCTCATGGCTGGACAAAGCTACCAAGAAAGAAGTCCGAAGAAGAACTGGCACCACATGAGCTATGTATATGTATAAATTCAGAAAAGATAATTAAGGTATTTTGGACATGTTACCTGCCACAACACCCTGCAAAAAGATCTACCTGAAGGAAGTATAGCGGCAGGGAGAGGCAGTTGGAGGCCAAGATTAATGTGGACAGACAACTTAAGACAGTGGACAGGAATGAGTTATATCACTGACGTATGAGTGGCTGTGAACCGAGACGACTGGCGAGCTGTGGCATCCAACCCTTTGCAGGACGGAGCCTAGTGATGATCCATCTTTGTCACTTCGATAGAGAATAACCTCAACATCTTCACCTCTGCCTCCTCCAGCTCTGCCTCCTGTCTTTTCCATGCTCCGCTATTTTAACAGTGTATCAATAAGCACTGTATTTATAAACCATATGGGTGGGCTGCATGGTAAAATATAGGCATTAAACACACTGTTACATAAATATTGGTCTACACAGTTTCAGCTTATTAATGTCCTGCGTTTAAGAGCTAACTGTATTTTAAAAGCCCCTGCTCTACCCCCCTGTTCAACCCATGTATGTGTGTACTTATCCCATTGTGGGCCTGTTTATTTGGAGTAATCACTGGGCCGCTTCTGTGTTTGTACATATGCATCAGGATTGATTCATGGCCACGGCTTTGCAGGATACAGATAACAAATGGTTTTCTGGTCCAATAAACAGCGTCCTGCCTGTAAACCAAATTACGCTAAACTAAACCATCCCCTGTAGCTCCTCCGTGCACCGTTAGCACCGGCCCAACGCACACCGAATGGGGATCGCGCTACAGACATATTGATTGAGGGCTAATTGTGTATAGTGCATGATGTCAACCTCTGCCAGACTCCCCAATGGTTTATGTCTTCAATCAATGCCTCGGGATTTGATTGGCTTTCACATTTTTCAACTCAAAATGACCAAAAAATAGACATTGTACACTTTTGTTATGTTTGAAAAGTGGCCCCAAACAATCTTTTTTTTTTTTTTTCCTATATGGTCCCTGGGTGACGGTTGATTTACTGATCATTTGCGGTTCGCCCGGGGCCAGTGTCATGTTTGATCGCTGGTGAGCATGAACGGGTTTGACCTTCGACCCCCAGCCATGGCAGGACAGGGTGACAGGGAACGACTGGTGGGAAAAAAACTAGGCCAACGGGGGATTATAGGTAAAAATAACTGAAACATATAAGCTATTGTCCACACTTCAAACTTTTGCGGTAGCTTCCACACTTTTTCTAAGTTAAAGCAGGAATTTGGAAACGCTATGGAGTCGATGTACTCTTTGTGCTGCTCCCATGCCTGGATAAATAAAGAGGGTTGCATCAGGAAAGGCATTTGGAGTAAAAAAAAAACATCAATATGACTTAGACCATTGTTGAGTGCCCCCTGGGTTTTTGGTGAGCACTCCCTTCATCCTTATGTGTTGATGATTCTTCAAAAAGTGGTTGTATAACACATCTGTTTATTATTACAAAGATGTTTTATACTTAGACTAATGTAAATACTAATTCTGCTGCATATTTTCTTTTATACTCAAATTCAAAATAAGAAAAATAAATAATAATTTGCCCGCCTTTAAAAAAAATATATAAAATACTAATATAACAATATAAACTCTTGCATCTGGAGCAGTGAAGATGATGTGGTGTTGATGTGGATACCTAAAGAAAAAAGGGGCCCAACATGAAATAAATCTGAGAGACCGACTTGGAAAAGCTCTCTTCACACAGTAATATGACATAAATACAAGAGAATGACATTAGTGTGAACGCCACTCAGGTCTCATTGCGCTGACCCTGGGGCAGAGCTGAAGCCTCATGACTCTTGTGTACACTGCACATCTCTCTGTTCCTCTGTGTGAAGGCCTGCGCTGGGTAAAGAGAGACACACATCATGGCTTGCTCTTTTCAGCAACAATCAGCAACTGGAAATAGCCAATATTGCTTTGTATGTAAGTCAAGTAATGTATAGAAAGTAATTAGCCAACAAGCTTACAGCTAAAATCAGTGTCATGTGCAAGTGTTGTATGTATGGGTTTACAATGGAAGACCTTTAATAACAAAAATAGCTTCATAGGCTAGTTTCTTGTCTAAACAATAGTTGAAATGATACAATCTATTTTTTTTTTTCTAATCAGATGTATTAACTAATCTTTTTAATGTGACCCACTACTTACATAACAATTGTTCTTCCGAATTGTTTTATAACCAGTTTTATTGCAGGTGTAAATGTATCGTGGGGCGGCAGTGGCTCAGTTGTAAAGATGTTCGCCCACTAACCTGAAGGTTGCCAGTACGATCCCCGCTACCGGCATTGCATACTGTTGGGAAAGGCACTTCACCCACCTTGCCTGTATGAGTGAATGAATAATGCACCAAATTGTAAAGTGACTCTGAGTCCATAGAAAAGTGCCATATAAGACTAATGCATTATTATTATTACTTATATTTAACTTCCCTGTCAGTCACTTTTGGGTCCTGACCCACTATTTGAGAATCACTGACTTTATCTTTGAATGTTCTTATTCAACCAGGCTTTATTGCGCTACTAATGTTCATGGTTATCGATTAATCAGCATTTTGGCCATAATCGATTGATTATAATAAAAAAATAAAATACTAACAATTAATCATTGCTGTACAGTAGGAGTAAAGGCACAGTATCATTGAAGAGTTAGGGCAAATTAAACAAAAAATTAAGCAACCGTTTCCTAAAATATAATAGCCTAAAACTTAGCCAAAACTCAGCTAAAAAAAAAGGCACGTTTTTTTATCAAGCGCCATGAATTGAGTTTAACAAAGAACTGTTTTTTTTTTAATACAACATAATGATAGATGATGTCAAGCTGTAATAATCGTTTGTTAAGACTACCAATTAAACGATTAAAGAAAAATAACCAAATGTGCATCCCTTTTCTGAAGTAGTACTTTATTTATCCAGTGTCTAGTCCACATACAGTACATTATTGTGTGAAGGTGGTTGGAAAAAGTACTTAGTGATATCACAATGCACAAAATCAATACGACTTGAGCTTGGCCTTGCAGCTCGAACATGAAAAGGTTAGTGACACTTTCGGGGGAGATCCTGCCCCTCGACAGTTATCTGTCTCTTCAGATGGGGACTTAAAGTGTGACGGAGCAGAGCGCAGTGTGGGACGGGGTGCAACGGGCGCCTCCCTGACACATGTGGGACAGCGCTCAGTGGAAATCGGGTTAATGAATCGGACGCAGAGGGAAAACTGCAGGGTTGCTCCTCTTTCAATATCCCCATGTCATTATCAGTTCGACCAGTGCTCATCTGCCCCGCACCGAGAAGAGGGGGAAGGCAGGGGAGGTCAGGAGGTGCCATAGAGAGATGTGTGAAAGGGACCCCCAAACAATACATCATAGACATGGGGAAGACAAAGCTGCTGCCACTAATGTGTCATAGACGATTTTTAATGCACCATTCTGTCTTTTTGTGAGAGATGAATGTAACCGTTACATTAAAAAAGCCTAATAAGTGTTTTCATTTTCACTAATACACGCTGATGCCTTTCTCTAGTGGCTCTTTGGTCCATGAGCGGTCTATTTCAGCCCGGTCTGCTTCCTCCTGATGGATCAGTGAGTTTGAGACAGAACCACCAGTCCCTGCCTAATAACATCAGTCTGCTCTTAGACGCAAATCAGGACTCCTCTCTCTCCACTGATGGCTTATTAGATTATCACCAGCCAGGACCAGTCAGCATCACATCTGCACTGCTTCTGCACACTGGGCTGTTAACTCATGTAACTTTTGTAAATTTTAATAGCACTAATTGACAAGAAAGGCTAGAAATCACCTTATACTAACACATGGTTTACTTACATAGATACATCCTTGCATACTTACACATTTCTTTTTTTAAGTATTGTATAATATACATGTTTGTATAAACTGCCAAAAAGAAACCTTTAAGATTAAGATGATTTTGCTAAAGCCTGCATACAATTTAAATTACTTTTTCAGTGGAATAAATGGTCTTCATCTGTTTTTTTACCCACCTTGCAAAAAAAACAAACATTAAAACAAACTTACTTATAGACTTTATTTAGTGTTACCTAAAACCTTGACTTTTAGGTAACACTTTAGAATAGCTCACACTATTAAGTATTAGTTAAGGCTTAGTAACCATTTAAATGATTATTTACAAAACATTACTTCAGCATTTATAAACACAAAAATTATAAACTGCAGTGTTACTTCAGTGTCCATTATTCATTCTATTATTATTATTTACATATTTATTAATGCTTTATCTGCTTGATGGTTGTGAATTAAAACACTGTTACTGACTTTTAAATTGTCTAAATGAGTAAAGGGATGTTTCATCTCAGTGACAAAGTGGAGCACTTTCCAATCAGAAGATTGTTGGTTCAAGTCAGGTTTGGGATAGTAGTAGTAGCTAGTAGTAGTGGTAGTAGTAGTTGTTGTAGTAGTGGTTGTAGTAGTAGTAGTTGTAGGAGTAGTAGTAGGAGTAGTCATAGTAGTATAGAAGTAGTAATAGGCAGTAGCAGTAAGTAGTAGTAGCAGTAGGTAGTAGTAGGTAGTAATAGTAGTAGTTGGCAGTACCAGTAGTTGGTAGTAGTAGTAGTGGTAGTAGTAGTAGTTGTAGTAGTGGTCGTAGTAGTAGTAGGAGTAGGAGGAGGAGGAGGAGGAGTCATAGTAGTATAGAAGTAGTAATAGGCAGTAGTAGTAAGTAGTAGTAGCAGTAGGTAGTAGTAGGTAGTAATATTAGTGGTTAGCAGTACCAGTAGTTGGTAGTAGTGGTAGTAGTTGTAGTAGTGGTCGTAGTAGTAGTAGTAGTAGTAGGAGGAGTCATAGTAGTATAGAAGTAGTAATAGGCAGTAGCAGTAAGTAGTAGTAGCAGTAGGTAGTAGTAGGTAGTAATAGTAGTGGTTAGCAGTACCAGTAGTTGGTAGTAGTAGTAGTAGTAGTAGTAGGAGGAGGAGGAGTAGTCATAGTAGTATAGACGTAGTAATAGGCAGTAGTAGTAAGTAGTAGTAGCAGTAGGTAGTAGTAGGTAGTAATATTAGTGGTTAGCAGTACCAGTAGTTGGTAGTAGTGGTAGTAGTTGTAGTAGTGGTCGTAGTAGTAGTAGTAGTAGGAGGAGGAGTCATAGTAGTATAGAAGTAGTAATAGGCAGTAGCAGTAAGTAGTAGTAGCAGTAGGTAGTAGTAGATAGTAATATTAGTGGTTAGCAGTACCAGTAGTTGGTAGTAGTAGTAGTAGTAGTAGTGGTAGTAGTATTAGTAGTAATTTCTAATCAGTGTTGGATGAAGTACTCAAAAGCTGTACTCAAGTAAAAGTACTGTCACTTCAAAAATAATTCTAGTCAGGTAGAAGTAAAAGTACCCAACATCAGCAAAAGTAAAAAAAGTATTAACTATAAAATCAACTTAAGTAGAAAGTACATTTGAATGTTTCTGCAAAATCTTCAAAAAAATTACTCGAATAAATTATATGAGTAAAAGTATCCAGTTACTGTCCACCACTGCTTCTGTTTGAGTGCAGAGTCCTTCTACCACCACTGCAGTAAACACATTGGAGTATATACACATTTGCTTTTGAGTTTCATTTTCCAAGTCGATCAGAGCGCGCTCAATAGCTCAAAGTCACGTCAGCGTCTTCAGAGTCTTCCGTCGTTACATTTCAGTCCATAAAGACAATCGAATGGGAACGAGAAGAGAAGAAAATCCATTGGTTTTTCTTCACAGCCACACCTCTGTTCCTCGAAGGCTGACAAGCTGCTGATCATTCAATTACACCGACTGGAACTGGCAAATTAGTGAGACCGTCTCGCCTGGATCCGGCCTATTCACACCCATAATTCACCCACGTAAGAGGATGAAATACATTAGCATATTTAATTGGTGGCTTATGCCCATCTCTTGTGCTTGACAGCTGTTGAGTCAGACGAGGGCATTGTCTGCATGTGAGTCAGCGGACACTAATCTAATCAAGAAAAACATTGGAAAACAGCGGATTGAGTTTTGGATATCCGTCAGCGAGCTCCCAGGATTACGTACAAGGTTAATTATGGGAGATTTAGACGGAGAAAAGAGGACTGCTTTATGTCATGTAAGGTTAAGGTAATAGTACTCGCTATATATACAAGGAGAAAGACGTGAAGAAGATGCTCTGTTAGTGATTATGATGATTATGTACTATTCTAATATTATGATGTGCTATTTTTTTTCATTATTGTAAGGCACATAATCACTATTAATAAAAAAACAGGGTTGATATTAAAGGTCCTGGAAGCAGCATGTACTGGTTTGAAAACAATACTGCAGTCTGAATAAAAACAATATCCTTGTGGGTTGCCAGTCACAGTGTGCTCCCTGTCTTTAATGGACTAACTTCACTTGTTGACAATGAAAATGACAAGTCATACACAGAGGAGTCCGCACTATCACTATTGTTTTTTAGTTGTATATATTTTTATTTTAGGTTTATTGCCCACTGTGTTTGTAGCTGTGCTGTTAGCTGTGTGTACATGTTGCCCTATGTGGCAACCAGAACATGGAGCTTTCTGCTTTTCTGACTGGACAATGGGCAATGCATGGGTTTTAGAACCAAATCAAAATGGGCATTATGTTTTTTTTTTTTTTTTTTTTTTTTACTTGAGAATAAATCAGCTGTACCATTGTTATCAATAAAACTAATATTAAAAATATACTGCTTAACTCTGTACTGAATTTACATTTTATATGCATTTCACTTTAAATTGAACAACTGAAATATATTTCACTTTTCCACAAAATCCTAATTTATAAGATGCACCTGTACATTTTGAATTAGCATACACCAGTGGTGTATGGTGGTAATGAGGGGCCCCAGTGTAGGTTTTCACAATGGGCCCTGAAGTTATGAAGCACATTTAGTCCAGACGTCAATATATCATACTTTTAAGTCATTAAAAGGGCACTGCAATTTCTTAAAATCGACTAATACTTTGTTAATATATTATTTTATTTCCTTGTTCATAACTAAACTTTTAAACGTTATTTTAGAAAAAAATTACATATATTAAACTTTTTTTTTAATCTTTTTTAATCATATGAAAAGCTGGTTCCCTAAATGGAGAGCTATATAATTTATAGCCAAGACTGAAAATAACACACTAAAAGTGACTATAATTAAGGACTCTCAATGGGGCCCCCTCATGTCCTGGGCCCCTGATGTTACACCCCTGGCATACACACCAAGTATCACAAATTATGTATAAAAAGAAGGCTTTCGGCATTTGTCAAACCATTTACTTACATGTGTGTATTGTCAGTGCCGGGGTAGAGAACATTAGCAAGAGTTTCAATATTTAGTCGCTTTATTCAGTAGCACAATTAGCAAAACTATGCATCAGATAAAGGTTTGATATCAAAAGTAAAATCTTATGCTGGAAATCGAGCCACATGGAGTCACAAGGCCAGCGTCCAAAGCCCAGATAAATGGAAAGGGTTACGTCAGGAAGGGCATCTGGTGTAACAACCTATCACTGCATTCCAGGAGGCAGATGATTCGCTGTGGCTACTCTTGAAAGGAAAGGTCAGAAAGAAAAAGTATGAATTATTTTGCTGGACAAGTAGTTACATAAACACACAGCGGACTGCAATATTTTGTCAATATGAATGTTTTAGTTTGCCTCCTTGTAAAAACAAATAAAAGAAAAAAGAAAAACAGACGGGTCTATATGACTGTGGCAGCTCAGGCGTGACATTGATTACTTTAATTGGTGAAGCGGGAGTAGGCCGAACATTATTGAATTTGCTTTAAACCTCCCTCTGTGCCCCCACACTTCAGATACAATCCCCCGGCTCATTGGTCATCATCAAACGTCTCGACTATCTGAACATTTCCCATCCATCTGCTTTTGCATCAAACAAATCCTTATTTCTAGCATCGCCAAGCATTTTTTACGACTGTCCTCCAATACGTCCTTCAATACAGGGGACATCAATTCTTCCAATGAAAAGGACTTAAAGCTGAACTACGCAATTTTTGTCCCTTGGATTGGAGGAAACCTATGTAATCACCTAAAATTATATTGTTAAAGAAATTATCTGTGAAAATTAATCAGCGGATTGCAAAAGTATACAAGTATGGGTGTTGCCTTACACCCAGGAATTTAAATCAATCACTGTGAGATTTATGTTAATTACTTGTTGTAATGATAAATTAAATGGTGTTTGTGATATTTTCACTAGTTGAATTGCAGACAGGTCGACTTTATCTTACTGTTTTTGTGACTTCTGAGGGTAAATACCACCAGATCTTATTTAGGGGTCTGTTTAAAGGCACTGTGCTCATACTGGTTTGAAAATGGTACTGCAGTCCCTCAGCGATGCAGTTTTATAACCAAAACAAAAAATGTAAACAACAACAACTTGGCCATTATGTAAAATGCTAAGCCCCAAAGTTAATGGGACAGGTTCCAGTCACCTGCGACCCCTAACAGGAATAAGCGGAAGAAAGTGAATGAATGAATGTTTACTTTATAGTTATCAGCATGTAAAGTGACTGACATAAACCTCACAATGATCCAGTTAAATTCCTGGTTGTGAGGCAACAATAAAGGAAAAATGCTAAGCCACTGTATAGAGGTTTTTAGGAAACTCAAAGCCGCTTTACAATTTGGTGTTTATCCATTCACTGGTGAGCTACTTCTGAAGCAGACTAATGAAGACATGACTGCCATTCTGTGCCTACAGCCTCTCAGACATCCAACAAACACAAAATCAAAACCAAACTTATTCATACAGGCAAAGTGTCTTACCCAAGGACACAACGGCAGTGCGCAAGGCTGGTAGCAGGGATTGATCCACAAACCTTCTGGTTAGCGGGCAAACGGCTGTACCTACTGAGCTACTGCCACCCCTAAAATGAAAAAATATAATCAGACTTTATGATGTCAACATTACCTGTATTATTTAGGATTTTGATCTCAGACACACTCCAGTAAGGGACGCTCTGATTGGCTTTTGAGTAATGGCTACTGCAGAAAGTTAGAGAGAGTCTCTATTTTCACATTAAATACTTAAGTTCACAGAAAAACAATGATAAAGAAAAACATATATTGGAAAAAAAGAAGCAAAGTAAAGAAGATAAAAAATGTGATAATGCAAGACCTGATGTTTAACAAAGCAGTCATAAATCTAGTTAGCACTGGGCTAACGCTAAACTCAATAAAATAAAATAAAAGATCACATTTATATAGCGCTTTTCTGACTCTATGGGCAATAAAAGCACTTTATATCAAAGAACCATTCACCCATTCACTCTTACAATCACTCACACATTCTTACACCAAAAGGCTAGCTCTATAGTTTGATGTAATGAATTCTTATTATTATTATTATTATTTGAAGTGAAATTAGTTGAGATTTACATTTGTTAATAGAATAAAAGCATAAAAGCTGTGCTGTTGTTGGTGGTGAGTGGTGGAGTTGTTAAAGCTTAAAAGTAAAAAAATTTATTGTGACATGACCCAGGAAGGCAGCAGTAAACTCAGGCGTTAAGTCGTGGCATTTTTTAAGTTGCCCAATGTGGGAAATGACTGCTTACTGACACAGATAAGGAAAAACAATGGTGAAACTGCGAGACATATGCCGCGCTGTCACACCAAGTTTCCAGGTACAGGAAGCTGAATCGGCTTGTCAGTTGGAGCAGCTGCACAGATAAGACATCGCCCACTCGCAATCCAGGGGAGATTTACTACAGGAAATGCACATATTCCCTCTATTGTTCCTCCTCATCTGTCCCGCACACACAAATTACTCTGAAACAGAAACTCAACTCAAAAAGCCATAAAACATTGTAAAGTGATTGTGTGACAAAGTGGTTCTCAACCGGTTTGGCTTTGTGACCCAGCATCACTCTGTAATGACAAGCTGCGACCCAAAATAAGACTGTATAGTTTGAACCTTAGACAGTATAATATCACACAATGTCACTGTCTGCAGGCATAAAAAATAATTTATTCTATGCCCTTATTTACTTAGCTGCGTTTTAATTTAAAACCTCAGCTCTTCACGTTAGAAACTCAATTCATCCTTAGAGGTGTAACACTGACATTACAGAATTACACCGTATGCCCTATACTGACACTTTTTCCAATATTTTTTTTATTACAATTTTAAAACTTTTATTAAACACTGGTCTATACAGTGGTTTCCAAATGATACGGATGCCCCCAGGGATACACAAAAAGATGTAGGTGGTACAAAAAACAATTTTAACACCCTGATACATCTGAAACTGGAACACACAGGAGGTGCATTCTCACATTGCCAAAAAATACACATACCATCTAGTGCCACCCTTTACAAAGTTGGGGTTTGTAAAAAAAAAAAAAAAAATTAATTGATAATAATTCATAATGAATAATTTTGTTTTGGTACATCATTTTGAACATTTATAAATGTTAATGGAAACCACTACGGCAATAAAATACATTTAGAACGAATACCCCTCTCTAGAGCCTAAATTTGGCTTTAGGACGTTTAAAACTCCTGAAATAATTGTGACACACTGTGTAAGTCACAGAGGTCATGCACAGACGACACTAAAGGGGGTCTTTGGGATTTTTTCTTTCCTGTAAGGACTCCCTGGCCCCAAAAAGTTAGTGCAGAAGTAAAATAACAAGTATTCTTTTCAAAATGTACCCAGAAAGTACACATTCTCCAGTAAATTCTTAAGTAAAACAACTGGGGAGGGGGCACGGTGGCTGAGGGGTTAGTGCTCTAGCTTTTCCATAAAAAGATCATGGGTTCCACACTTGGGCCGTCCGACACACAAACTCTCTGGTGGAGTCTGCATGACTGAGGATTCTCTCTGGCTTTCTCCCACCGTCCAAAGACATGCATTTATTTGTGACGCTAAAAAAAAAAATGGCCCGAGTGAATTAATGTGAGAATAAATGAGCCCTGCTACTAATGGCCCCGTCCAGGATGAACCCTACCTAAGGCCCAAAGTTAATGGGATCTAGGCCTAATGGGAATAAGTGGAAAAAGATGAATGAATGACTGGAAAATTACCTAATTACTTCTCACATCTGCATCGCTGTTCAATACTGCCCCATAATAGAAACACTAACCCTCTCACTGGTTAACTGTACCGGACTGACCCGCCCTGTCCCACGAATTAGCATTCAAAACCTGGCTTTAATCATATTTACTCCTTCACTCCTTTATTGATCTGTCTTCATTCTTCTACAACAGTGATTAATTCGCTGTATACTTCACACCAGCGCAGTTAAACAAGACCAATCACTGACACGTTCGAGTGACTGAGCAGCAGCCGGGATGCCATTGATGCTTCGCTCGGGCCCCATCCATCACTGATAATGGCCCGGGACAGCTGTGCGTTCAGTTACCCATCTTCCCCCCAACTGCACCACGACCCTAAGAAGGAGGAGAAGAAGCAGAGAAGGGAACACTGCGGCCCCCTTACCGTAACGCTACAGGGGGATATAGCACCAGACCAGGACCCAGATGGCCCGAGCCTGAGGTAGCGTGCGCGCCCTTTATCTCTTCCTTAATCTACACTTTTTGGCACGAGTTGGTGATGCGGAGCTGACAATTATATCAACACTTCAATCACTCAAGTGGTGACGCCATCCAGAGCTTGGGTCTCTAAGTAGTTTCTAATTGGCTACTTAACTCTGCTATTTAATTGAGCCACTGTCCTTGTTCGTGGGGTATTCGTTTTGGGACGTAACTATGTCCAAATGTTCGACTGTAGGTGGCTATGTGCCCCAATCCCTCCCTAAGGTGTCAGTGATGGGAAGAATCGCAAAAGCTTAGTTTTAAAATACTCTTTTTTTTCCTTTCAGCTTATCCCTTTAACGCAGTTATTTGTGTTTTTATTTTATAAGCCTCTCCATATACAGTAGGCCCTCACAGCTGGGTTTTTTAGGAGTTTTTCCTTACCAAAAAGAAAGGGGACGTCCTGGGTCTGTTTAATTTAGTGTAGTTATTGTTTATGTCTGATTGTGTGTTTATGTTTGATGAACTGTTTGTGAAGCCCTTTGCGGCGACTGTTGTGATACCAGCCTATATAAATAAAACTGAATTGAATTTATCCAGGCTTGGAACCAGCACGAATAGTAAGTAGCGTTGTAATCAAGACCATATTAATTGAGACCAAGACCTGTCCGAGACCAGAGTGAACCGAGAACAAGACTGTGTTGAGACCGAGACCAGGACAACACCGTATCCTGGGATCAAACAATAAGAAAGAAATAAGAAAAGTACAAAAAAGTGGTTCAAATACATGAATAATCACACAAGGAACAGATGATTTTCCTGGTTCTTCTAATGCAGAAAACAAATTACTTAAAAATGATGAAGAATAGTTTTTCTTATAATGTTATAAAATCTCAGAAAATCTCAAAGACTGCCACATCTGAGACCAAAACTGACACCAAGACCTTAAAAAAAAATGGTCTTAAGATCATAACTGATCCCCTGTGGCTGGATTTTAGTTTAAATATAGACAAATATCATAAAGTAATAAAATATGGTTTCAGTGTTTGGATAGAGGATGCAGAGTGGCAGCACTTCAACAAAAAGGTTGTGGGTCCAATCTCCTCATTGTGAAAGAATATGAAAGTGAATGGTAGTCTGTCTGTGTATGTCTCTGTACAGCCCTGCAATTAACAGACCATTGTCCAGGATGTACTCCGGCAACATGCAACCTCAAACGGGCATAAGCAGTAGAAAAAGAATGATTGTATTGTACTTTGATTAGGTTATTATGAGATTAAACTGTAGGCAAGATTGTAAAAAGTTGGTCCAAACAAAAAGGAAATTGTTAAATGACACCCGCTGAGAACCACTGATGTAGAAAAACGTGAAGGTCAGCATTAATAAGCATTTAGTGTAAAACTGGGGTTAGTGTGTACAGTTGGAGTGGGCCTTGTTCCAGTTGACCTGCTCTGTCACTCAGTATACTCTCAGGTCATACCAACATGTTTGCTCATGGGCAACTGGTACTGGGACGAGTCGAACAAACAAAATGTGTGGATCTCACTCTGTTTCTTCACCATGCAGTATAATATTAAGTATAAACACTATAAAATAAAGTCAGGGCCTATACCTATCATATTTGTCTTCCAGATCTGTAATTCATACATTGTTAAACATCTGCGCTTTCCTTTCTGAATATTGTCTTGGCATAGATTTTACATCGGATGCCCTGCCTGTTGCAATACAACTACAACTCTGGGCTGAGGGGCAGCCGCTGGCCCAAACAGTACACTATGGAAGCAAAGTTGTTTTTGTTGACTTATAAATGCCTTTGAATTTCCATCCTGGGAATTTGGAGCTGCATAAATCAAAATACTAAACAAACAAAACAAAAGTAGCAGGGGCATAACATCAGGCAGTCCCAGGAGTCCATGTTTAGCTCCCATCGTTTTTTTCTTTAGATAAATACACAACTTGTTATAAAAAATCAATATAGTTTCACAAAATTGTCCCAAAATATAATTTTTTTAATGTATATATAATAATCCAGTAAACTGCAACATTTTATAAATTATAAATTAAAAAACTTCAGGATGAATCTGAAGAACTGAATGTGCTTCATAACTTTAGGGCCCATTCTGAAATCCTGCACTGGGGCCCCACGTTACCAAGTTACGGCACTGAAAAGTAGTGTTTTATCTCAAACGCCGTCTTTCTCTCGTAAATACTTCACTGGTTCAGTAGCTCCTGTGGGGGAGAATGTAAACAGAGCGTGTGCTGAAGGCGTGACTACAGTGAAGATGTTAAATTACAAACATTTAACAAACATTTTAAAGATCTGTATTTTTATTATTGTTATAATCATAATTTAATTTAATAAAGTTTAAGTTAAAGAAAACAATACAATAAACAATAAATAATAAAAAATACCTTGCTAAAAATGCATGCTTTTAATGTTTTTTTTTTTTTTGTGTTTTTTTTTTTTTTTTTTTTTTTTTTTTTTTTACTGCATATTTTAGACTTTGGCCATTTGAATTTAAAAACTCAAAAATATACGCATTGAGTTTTTGATCACTGAAAATATACAATAAAAATGATGAGATACTGAAATTTCAGAGACAAAAAAATTGTAATGAAAGAAGTTTGCTTCCATACACTGACAAAAGTTCTTTTGTGGCTGAATTATTATCTTATAAAGTGGTGATTATGTCATATTAAAAAAACAAAAAAAAGTTAAATTGATGGGAAATGTCAAAGGCTTTACGCTGGAACTGTACGCCATGTTTCTTCTGCCATAAATCAAAATCCAATCAAATCAAAATCCCAAATCCTACTATCAACATTATGTTAAACCCTCTTCCTTGTCATGGCTGCTGCTGTAAATTGGCCATACACAGATAAATAAGAGCTGAATTACGTGCACGGCGACGCTCTCACACATGGCTGCCCCGCTCACACATACATGCAGGCGGACAGGGATGCTCTGTTTAGACTGGGGTTAATGAAGAGCTAACAGCTGATGTAATTAGGTCTCACATGAATGGACGGCGTCGGCAGCAGCTCTCCTCGGATGGTCCACATTTTACACGGATCCCACTGAGCACCGGCTGGAGCAGACTGTGTCCTTGAACTACGGCCGATAATTGGGTCAATACACTTCAGACGAGGGAGGGGGGAGGAGTACGGGATGGTATATGTGTAAAGAAAAGATGAAAAAAATGATGGGATTGTTGAAGAAGAGGGAAAAAAAATGTGAGTAAAAGCCAAATTAATGTTATTGTGATGCAAAAGATTACTTATACAGCCACAGAGGTTCACAAGGTAATGTAATCTTGGGGCTGGGGTTTGTGCCAGTCCTAAGTCAGGATAAATGGAGAAGTTTTCATCAGTAAAAGGTATCTGATGATTTGCTGTGGGGACCTGCGAAAGAAAAAGTCAAAGAGGAAGAAAAGAAAGCATTATTTGTATCGGAATAATGTTGTGGCCTTCCATGTGATTTAAAAATAAGGTGTCTAAAACAAAGCCCTAAACGTAAAGAAGTAAAAGAACGTAAAAGTAAAGAAATCTGGGCTTATACCTTGAACATAGACAATCAGACGAACTTTTTTCCTATTCTATACAAAGAAGTTAGCCTGGTATTCCTTTGGTTGTAATTACAGGCGGAGTAACCAATCAGAGAAAGGAAGGGCGGGACGTGAGCAGTGCACCGCTGACTAGCAAGCAAAACAAATATGGTGGATACTTGCCAGTTTAGCCATAAAACACCTGAATACGGCGTTTTATGAGCAGCTCTGTACTTGTTTCTGAATGGGGGACAGCAGCAGAAGCCAGTTGTGCAGAGAGTTGTGTGAGAAAGTTGGGTTGTTTGAATGTGGTTGCTACATTGGACATCAATGGGACTTTACTGTTGTTAAAATGGAAACAGGACATAGAAAAAATTGCCACAGAGGAGCGAACAACGATGGGGACTTCAGCAGAACCAAGAGGTGACAAAGGAAAGCACTCAACAACGTTAAACAGGTCAGAGAAGTTATTAAATTTGCTCTGTTTCTGTATTAATCCAAGACCTGCTGTAGGTCAGTTCCAAATCGATTGCAGAGAAACGGTTCTCGAGACTGTCCTGCTTTCGAAAAGAAAGTAGGAGAGGGTGACTCGCCGCTCTGGTTTAATCCATGATAAGCCATATGCTTCTGGTTTAGTACTGCTTTGCTTCTGTTTAGTCCCGGTTTCAACTTGGTTCAGACCTGTTAGGCAAAGGTTTAGTTTTGGGTAAGTCTCCCTATTTCATGTAACTAAAGGAGACCCTGAAGTCATCCCGGTACACGCTTGAAGGACTATATGCCTCTTGGCTGGCCTGGACGATCTAGACAAGACGAAAACTGCTGCCCCTGCATCCCGGTCATAATATACAAAGTAGTTCTTAAATGTCAAATGTTTTTCTGTGGAGCCCAAGTCAGAGCACTTTCTCACATCAGTCTCTGTGTGGTTGGTGCTGAAGAAGTTAATAGTTTATTCATTTAACACTTGTTACAGTGAGATGGGGAGGGTCTATTTGTGTAGCAACAGTCAGTTAGGGTCATTTCGCAGACAAAACAAAGCTCTAAAGTCAATGTTTCACTATTAAATTAAAGGAAGAAAACGGTCATCAAGGGCAAATTCCTCTTATTAAACTGGGCATATAAAACGAAAGCGCCAAGAGACATAACGGCTTAATCATTACAGAGCATACTACAACAGCTTTTTACTTTATATTCCACAAAACGATATGTCACTGTCTATTGGTCCACTATTTTATTATTATAAGGAAATATACTGCACAGTGCCTCTGGTTTTATAAAATAGTTTCTTGTGATTATTGTGCAAATCAATGAATGCTCAGTGTTTTTTCAGGGTAAATGTGTACAAAGATTCTCAGTCATCAAGTTAGTCACAGTCAAAACAAGGTTAAACATTTATTATTATTTTATTTATTTGAGGTTGTACTACATTACATTAGTACTTACTAGCAACGTTGGCTCATTTTCCAAATATGCAAATGAGTTTCACTAAATCAATCAAGCCATTAGTTCTCTATACTTTTTATTGCTACAATGGTTCTGGTAGGAGTTACACAGCAACAACCACCGACAACACTCCACTCCTACTCTTTGTTTTGTATTTAAGTAAATGCAAAATAATTACAATTAGTTATAGCAAAACATTTTATGTTCTATGCAATAGTAGCCTATACTGTATTCAATCTTTATTATAATTAGCACCAGCCATTAGCATTAGCAAGCAACACAGACTAAAACTATTTTGTAATTATTCCACCAGACTATTGTCAAAATACTGTATAGTAATCCCTTCTGGCTCCACTGTTTATAATATGTGATTTTGTCCAAATTTATTGATTCACTAATTACCTAATTAACAAATTAACTAATTAATGTATCCATCCTCCTCAGCTTATTCCTGTTTGGTGTCAATGGTGTGTGACTATCCCAGCAACTACAGGTCTCAGAAGGAGTACACCCCAGAAAATGGCCACTGTTACTCAGTGCTTACAGAAAGAGCTACACTTACTCATTACTAAACACTTGTAGCACCAGATAAGAGCCGGCATGTATCATGATGGCAGTGAGCAGATGAGAAACTCTTTGTACCACTCCAGCTAAGTGCGAAAAATTATTTTTAGCAGCCGGGTGAAACCATCCATTATTATAAACGGTAAGATAAGTGCCTCTTCTCTCATTTTTACAGCGTGCTCTGGCGGTGTGTAATCACAACCACTCATCGTTTGTCATCCTCCAGCCTAAAGCATGTGTTTTTGTCACTGACGGCTTTATTTACATGAGTCACTTTATTCTTCCATAATCTGTAATCTAAACACTACACGCCGGGGTCAGTTCCAGTAAATCTCCACAGATGGCAAAGCTAATGTTATTCAATTAGCAGGTGATGGCGGCGAGAAGGGTAGAAATTCAATCCCCAACAAAACACCCTGCCCCGCACACTCCCTTCTATAAAGGACACCTGTCCCGAAACAAGAGACTCCTTTGGCCCGGGCCTGTTAAAGAAAAGCACTCCTCTTGTCCCATCATCATTTAAGACTTAGGCACTTCAAAGCCGGGCCAGGTACAATAGCGCCCGCGGAGTACGGGGCTATAGCCTTCAAAAGAACAGCACAAGTTATGGCGGGCGAAGAATAGAGCTCTAAATCATAATAGAGCAGCAGGTATAAAAGACGGACGCAGTTCACCTGTTCGCTGTAACACAATCACTTAACCATCCTCGGGCCGTATTGTAAGAGAGAGGGCTCCTGTAGCTCGCGCCCTTAGCTTTGTGTCCCTTCAGATCATCTTCCCAGCCCCCCCTCCTCCCTGCCCACCTCCCCCGTTTTCTCTGTCCCACCTACGCAACACACCCATCCAAATTACCCTTACTCCTACCAGATTAAGATCAATGTCATTCACCGAGTTTAGAGTATCACCCTTTGATTTCCAGCAGAAAAAAAGGGAGGGAGAGGGAAGGCAGACAAGGCACCTGTTAAGTAGAAGGAGAAAAGAAGAAAAAAAAATGGCTGCCGTCAGATGGGAATCAAAGTGTGGCTTCACCTTTGGCTTTTTCCGGAGCTGGTGTGGAAAGGAGAAGGTGATGTTTGAAGTCACTAGAGGTGCACTCACGGATGTAATTTGCATAGAAATGTAAGGAGATCCTTGAAGAATACTTGGGGAGGCATGATGTGATCACATTGATGTAGGTGAAGGAGATACTTAAAGAAAATTAAAACTGCACAGTGCCATATAGATAATAGCCACTTGATCATTTTCTCTTTATATATTGTAGACAGTAACTATTTTAGATGCTCCCACTGCATCCTCAAGGCCATTTAGCAGCTGGTTCTCAGACCGTAAAAGCATGTTCAAGATTGTTTTATGCTACTCAGAAACTGCAATTTGCACTTATGGCGAAAAGCCATGGCATGTGGTGTAAATACTGCTTTGATATCAACCAATATTAATGATCTTTTCTGTCATAATAAGTGAAAGGAGTATGATGTGCCAATTAGCCATTTTTTTAGAAAAGAAAAGATGGCACTGTAGACCTATGTTGCTCTGCTAACAAGGCAATTTACAATTTCTTTTTAAAAGTTAGGAATTACTTATGATTTTTTTTTTATATTCCAGCCACAGGGGCGTCTAAAGCTGGTGTACTCTTTGTGGATTAATGGAAAGCATCAGACCATTGATGGGAAAAGCCGAAACAAAGGAGCAGTGATTTTACATGTAGTGTACTGTAATGATTTTGTACTATTCACTTATTCATACAGTTTATACTATTAGAAGTAACAACAGGCTGGAGCCACAGTGTAACTTTGGGCAGATCTTTAAAATCATGTTGCTGTTGTCAATTTTATACATTATTGCTGAAATTGAAGTTGCTTCGTTATGTGATGATTGCATGTTTCCTCAAAATAATAAATGTCAAATGAAAAACAAAATCTTTCCTATGACAGCAAGATGGTTGCTCCAAGTTTGGACAGGAGCTATAATGAGATCATGAGGTATGTGACAGCCACAGATTGCTAAAAAGTTTTTTTTTCTTACAAACGTAGAGCTTTCTCTTTAAAAGTTTAGCAATTTTGCCACAGCAGACTTTATGACTTACCAGTTACTATCACTGCATGCTGTCGTTGTGTCCTTGGGCAAGACACTTCATCCACCTTGCCTGTTTGAATGTGTTAGTCTGACTGTGTTTGGTGGTTATTATTATTATTATTATTATTATTATAGGACTCACTGGTCAGATTGAGAGATTGAGATTATTACACTAGATGAACAAAGAAGTGTGCAACAACCTCATTCAGGCGTTCATTACAGAAAAGGTCCAACTGTTGCTTCTCCAAAACCTGCACAACAACAACAACACCGATTGTAAACTGAGCCCAAAAGTCCGCTTCCATCGTAAACCCCCACGAGCCAGGATCTGTCTTACGCTCCCGGTGTCAGCAGCACAGCCGTCGCTCGGAAAGCCGCGAGTAAAGCCTGTTTTGTTGTCACCCTAAATCCTACCACATGTTCACCTCTGTCCCAGCGCCCAGCCCCCGATATACCTCACCGGGATTCCTCTGTGACCTTTTACTCTGCCCATAGGTGAGCTTAGCTTTTGGACAGCTCTGACCCTTTCTCTATACATAGTTTTTTTTTTCTTCTTTCTTTCCCGTACCTCTCTGCTCTGCTCTGCTCTCTCTGCTCCCCCCCAGCGTCCCACCCTTGGAGTCACCGGGGGTATGTGATCTAAATGCACTCTATTGTTGGCCAAAATGGGGGCTTTTGTCCACGGCCGCTGCATGTGCTGACTAAGGGACATCCACAGTGAGTCCAACCCGACCAGGGCTATGTGAGGGGTGGATACAGAGGGTCAGCTATAAGCCCTTGCAGTGGTGCTCTATCCTCCCTCCCCTTCCCCAAAGCGCTGGAGGAATTTCCTGATTCAATAACTTTTTAAATAGCTTACCCGTTCTTTATATTGGCCCAATAGTGGCGGCCCTTATCCTCACACCTAAACTAAATGGGATAAGTTTCTAACGGCCATACTTTCAACTGAAAATGCGCCCCAATGTTCAGAATTAAATCTCAGATTGCAAAGTGGAGTTGTGGGTGGTAGTGTCGTCATTATTTGTTTGCAAGTAAAAGAGTACTTAGTGAAAAAGTATTTAACTCTGGAGTTAATTTTGTTTATTGGACAAATAACTTGAGAACACTATTACAGCTGTTATCTGTCAATATTGGTGGGAAACCAAACATAGAGATGAAGTCCTTGACATTCTTGCGATGAGGTGATGACCCAACTTATCACCAATATCTACAAGAAAAAGATGTTAATATGTTGCTTATTTATTTATGAATAATAGTAGTAAGAAGTAAAAGCAGTGGTTCTTTTTACAGATCATTAAATAAACTTATGTTTTAGAAAATGCATGCTACTGATGAAGTACTTTTTGGTTACTCATGTTTTAAACATATCTCATCCTATCCAAATTTAGATTTGTATAAGTTATACAGTACCAGTCAAAAGTATGGACAAACCTTCTCGCTTCTTATAGAGCAGTGATTCTCAAACTTTTCCACCTCAAAAAATATGTGGCTTTTAATGAACCACCTTTAATGGACTAGAAAGACCATTTGCTAGTGCAGGCTATTCCATGTCACACCTTCTACATCTGCTTACACGATAAAAAGAGCAAAAAAAGTAAGAAAAGAGAAAAAAGAGGGGTGAAAGTAGGTTGACCACCTCAAAAAGTATCGAAAGTTGTGCAATTTGTTGGTACAAGGTGGTAGGCCCATGAGAAATAAAAGTTTTGATAAACAAGTCTAAATTACAAACTCACTGAGATACAGGTTGCTACAGTTTAGGGCGTATAAAACGTGATGACATGTGATGTGTTTTCATCCCCAAAACACACATTTTCCAAAGTAATGTCTTTACTGAGACTTTATTCATTGGAATAAAAAGAATCTCAGTCTGCATTTTCTCAAAACAATCCAGCAGCCAACACCAGCTCCCAGCTCCATGGACTGCCCTTTCCTGAGACACAGGGGCAGCAGCAGCAAGACAGGACGCCCACACATTTTTATTCCACATTTTAGACAAAGAGTACTGATCCTACCTTGTTGTTCTTAACTTGAAACTCTCTTTTTATAAGATCCACAGAGCACCAATGACATTATCTTAATAAGTGGGACGGGATGAAAATGGCTGTGCAGTCCAACCAAAAGTGGGACGGGCTGTCACTCTAGGTGAAACAGAAATGCATTTACTTATGCATGAAAGAAGTTTCTAAGTGAAAAATTGTCCACAGATATTGTTTTTCATTACATTTATAAAAACAGATTTTTTTTATATTCTCCATTGCTTTATGAAAAGCCTCAAAATGTTAACATATTAACAGTAACATTGAGAGTAATGTTGAATAACATAAATGGAAGAAGAAGACAGAGAAAGATAAATGAGGCTGGCAGCATCTGGGATTTTTGCATTATATTTCTGTAGTGAGGAACTGCGCACACCACATTTTTCAGACCCAATAATTAATCTCCCTAACATCCTCTTTTTAATAGACTTCCATTAACATGCTTTTAAAATGCTACTTTCACCTAATTCATTGCACACACACACACACATTTGTGCTCAATACTATTTACGGGCCATCCTTTACACAAGTCCCTTTTAAAATCCAATCCGCTAATGTTTCCAAATCACACGGCTGTCCCGGGCCATATATCTTTAATTGTACGTCAGTCGATTTTAACAAGAGTCGGACGCCTGCGCTACATCAAAAAGCTGCTCCTAATATGCTCTTGCCTTCACAATGGCTGCCGTTTCACCACCCATGTTCATAAAATGCGCCCCCACCCCTCCTCGCTCCCCTCCCCTCTCTCGGGACCCCCACCAGCTCTCCTCCTCCTTTCACTTTGATTGGGCTAATTGTGTTTCCTGCCGAATGCAGTAAACTTAAAGGGAAGCAGGGAAGTGGACCCCGGAGGGCGCATGCAAACTCGAATTCACACTGTAGGCGGCTTTTCAAACAAGGGGCCATTAGAGACAATGGACACGCTCATTCACTTTTTGAGGGTTCAATTTACACGGCGCTGCCAGGTACTAAAGACTCTCCAAGACTGAGGAGTCTATGGGCGCGAGGGATAATTCTGAATGGGACTGTAAAGATGTTTAAGTATGTAGTCATTAATCCAGATTCGATTTCAAGTAATGGTTCTGTTTTTTAATAATATAAGTCAATGATATGCATCTATAAGCTAATTTATATAAGTATAAGCTTATATTATGTATTTAAGATAGTTACAAATGATAAGATTAAGTGAAATACTGCTGCCGCTACTACTGTGTTTTCCCAGGAGAAGTTTTAACATTCCTGACCAGGTAGCTGGGAAGAAAAGTCCAATCTTTCTTTAAATATTAGTGATGTAGAAGCAAAAGTAGTCACAAATTATAACTGAGCTTAATTACAACTTTTGCTACTATTACTTAGCAGGGAACAACATGCTGTGAGGTGATAGAGCGACCCGCTGCGCTATTCAACAAGTAATAAGTACAAGTAAGGCATGTTTTAGCACTGTGGTTCCCAAAGTGGGGTCCGGGGCACAGTGGGGGGGTGCGAACATACTGCAGGGGGGCCAGAGGTTGTCTATATCAGGCACATAAAAAGAAACTGAGTTTTAAATGAAGTGCAGTTATATACTTGTTTAAAAATATTACTTTAAAATGAATTTTAGCCAAGAAAATTGTGGAGAAATTTATGGAGAAAAACATGACAGACTTTTGAATAGAGTCAGGTTTTATTGTTAGGGGTCTGCATGAGATTTTAAGAAATTTAATGGTGATGCGACACTCTTTACTTTGAGAATGGCTGTTTTAGCATATATAAAGAACATTTCCCCCAAAAAAGTTACTCATGTGTTGAATTATTTCATGTTTATAGTAAATCTGAAGCCAACAAACTGTGGAATTTGAAAAACACAGTGGCTTGTTTAATTACTTTTTAATAATGCATTATTGGAATTTGTTTTTTCGAATATGAGTCTATAAAACTATGACTAAGAAAAATACTTTTAGAGACTAAAGGCCGTTTACAGTGACGAAAAAACACTAGCAACCAATAGCGCACTAAAGGCAGTCTGCTTTCACACAAATAAGCTCTGCAGCCAGTAGGGCCGACGTGAAGCCCACCACTAATCATATGTTAAAAGGTGAAGTGAAGTAGAAAAACATACGATTTTCTTACTGATGATCTCCCTTCTGTCTGTAGCCAGGAGCTTAAGTTTACATAACAATGCAGCAACATGCAGCCTTCTCATTATCCCAACACTACATGGCCAGATTTAAAAATGTGCATTTCTGCGGAGTGAAAAGTAAAGATTTTTTATTCATTATCATCAAACTTTATTTCAGACATATACACAGCCCATAGCTTAAAAAGAAAAAGAAACAAACACATAGAAAGACACATGCTTGTATAGACTGTGCCAGAGATTCCACAGACTAAAAAAACCTAACCAAGCTTTGTGTGGGGTTGATCATTGTGTAAATTATACTGTTTACAGAGTCTGACACCTTTCACATGCATCTGGGCGGCTCAGGTGGGCACAGGTGGGCACACCAGCATTTACAAACATCTGACTGGCACTGCTCCAGCGGGGGACCTTACACGGCATCCTCATCCCATTATTGTGCGTCACCTAAGGATTCTGCATACTGCTTGTGCTCAAAACATAAGGCTGAACCATTACAATGTCAAAAACTATTAAAGAGACACCAAGGACTAGTGTCCAAATTCAAACTGGTCCAGTGCTCGACAAATGATAATTTCACAGCCCTATAGAAGCCTGATTGTGTTATTTAAAACATTTGTGAAGTTTGGTCTGTGGATGATGAGTGGTTAGGACTCTCGCCTCACAGCAAGACGGTCCCAGGTTTGATTCCCAGAACGTGTGGGCACTTTCTGTGTGGACTTTAAATGTTCTCCCCGTGTCTGGGTGGGTTTCCTCCAGGTGCCCCATCAACCTAAAAAACCTAAAATCCTCCAGCGATAGATACCCCACTTCTCCTCCTGCAGTTTGCTCCAGCGGCACTGAAAGATGGGTCAAATTTCCCTACAGGGACAAAAAAAGTGTGCCCTTCCTTACCTTACCCTACCATGTGACTTAAAGCAGTTGAAGTTCTAGAGATTTCCATACAGAGACCCCAACATCTGGCTCAGCTGGATCTGACAGCTCATCACGTCTCCCCCTAACGCTCCGTCTGTGCTGCTCCTGCGGTTACTTCTGTTATCGCACACTGCCACTCTCTCTCTCCTCATCCCTCTCTCTGCTTTTGTCGATCTGGGGGAGCTCCCGTTGACCCCGGGGCCCTCTGTGGTGGGAGCGGGCCACTATACGAGACCACTTCAGAGAACCGCACCAGGCATCCCGTCCCATCAAAAGGGGGGAGTACCTCTACACCCTTTTTTTATATATTTTTTTATATCTGTAACCTCATCCTCTCTACTCCCTGGTGACCTGGCCCATGTGTTGTGGCCACAGACAGTGAGCTCGCAAACGGGGAGAGGAAAGTCATATGTTAGCAGTTTGAACCTATACAGCCCCAATTACAGGCAGCTGTTGCAGCGCTATCGGAGGCACAGGGGGGGGGGGGCTGGGGGGTTGGGGTACATGGTGGGTGATGGGGGGTATGAATTTATGGTCAGCGTCTCCGAGCCGACCCCCGTTTGATGTGCAGATAATTAGGAAGTGAATGACTTCCTGTGTCGGAAAAGGCAGCTACAGTACGTGCCGTAATAAAAAACAGAATGGGGCGAGAACAAGGGTTGAAACAGCTGAGACGTATCGGGTGTGTTTGAAGTGGTAGTAGGTATATTGTTGCATTACTGAGGGGCATGTCCTTGGATTTTGAGAGCATTTTTGACCACTTGTCCCAGTAACAAATAAAGGACATGCATTGTTTGGGTTATGTTGCTTTAAGTAACCTGGCAAGTCACATCCATTGACTGTATAAGTTAAAATGGTAGTGTGCCTTTGGATTAGCAACACCTTTCCTTGGTAGAAGTCATTTTGGGTCAGTCATAAATAAAAACGTGGTGCTCCTTATGTGATGCTTTATTTCTCTGATTCATTTTTTCCAATTGCATCCATCAAACCAAATTATTCTACCTGTTCTTTTTATCTTTCCGTTGCTGCCTTTAATCACTTCTATTTTTTGGCTGCTCGCTTCGGCTTTGGCCAACTGGTTTGTACAGTGTGAGGGCCAGATGATCTCATAAAATAAAACAGAATAAGTAATATATTGTTATCTAATATATTCATATTCTGCTTGCATATAAGCCTGACACCTGTTAAGTCTGATATCACAATGATAGTATCGGTGGGAACTGTAAATTCTCCCATAAATGAAATTCTTTACCAAGAGTTTTTAGGTTTGTACTTCATTTGTGTTTATATTTTAGATCACAGGCCTCCTCAATTTGATGTAAAGGATAACATTTCTAATAACATTTAGCATTTGTATGTATTTGATATTTGCTATGTGCAGGGGTTGTACTTATGTGTGGGGGAAAAGCCCAAGCAAGGACATATGTGAAAAGTGACTATAGATAAAATGAGCATGTAAAACCAAAAAGAAATGTTTAATTAGAGCAAGTTTATTGTCATTTTTGATTAAAGACAGGCTATGGCAGAAGCTACTTTCAGAAAAAAAGTAAATAGGCACCTATATTTTTCTCCTCTCTAGGCTATTCCTGTATTCAGTAATATTCTGGGGGCCGGATGAAAGCTCTGGGGGGCCAAATCTGGCCCCTGGGCCTCCAGTTGACGTTCACTGCTTTACATCATCCACATTACTACATGAAGCATGGGTTGTGTAGTTTTAAGTGGAATTTTGTGAGCAAAATTGCAGATAAGAGCAACTACAATTACACAATTCACCTACAGTGAGGAGGAACATGATTATAGATGTGCTTCTCTTCCAGCAGTACTCAGTTTGTCCTCTCTGACCAGCTGTAGGAACAAGAATCTCACTGGATTACTTCTATCAAATAATTATAATATTATCTTCTGCCTCTAGCTAAAGTTTTGGTCTTGTCTCTTGGTTCTACTCCCATTAGTAGCAGGGTCAGACTAAAGCCACCAGAAGCTGTTTCCCTTCCTTCAAATGTGTGTGTGTGTGTGTGCATGTTTTAGCGTGGAGCGCACCTCCCAGCTCATGACTTTGCTGCATGTTAACACACTTGACCCCTGCTTTTTGTGCAGCTTTGAATCAAGTTGTGTTCAAAGACCGCATCAGTCAACGCCGAATGGGAATCTCTTTTGAGCTCTCCGTACATACCGTTGCTTTAGAGTTTCGCATGTCGGTGCAGGCTGGCAGCTTTGAACGTATTTACAAACCTGGCAAGATGAGTTCCCAAACCAAACAGAAAGAAACATATGGATCAGAAATGTCACTAGACTAAGCAGTAAATCTATATATACGTCTGGACTTGTACTTAAAGGTACTTAAAGGCACACTAACCTTTTTTTATCCATCTTGGTGCTTTGATGTAAAACTTTTCCAATGCAATATATTGTTACACTGTTCAAGCATAACAATATGACCACCCGCATACCATTAGTCATCCTGAAGCTTGCACATTTTTCCAGCTTATAATACATTAAATTTGACGACTGCCTTATATATCCCACCCACAAACGCCACGATGAAGAGATTATTCACTTCACCTGTCAGTGGTCATAATGTTATGCCTGATTGGTGTATATGGCATCCAACTTATGCTAAAACTTCTAGCTATAAACATGCCACCCAGCAATTATCTCCACCAAGTTAATTGTGTGAATGCTTTGCTTTGGTTTATCAGTGACAAATGGTGCAGATAAAACCTAGATAAAGAATTAAGCTGCTTTTTCACCAATGATCCTACAACCGTTATTAGACCATTGCGTGCTGAAATAATGAGTCCAAGAACGCATTTGTTTGAGGAGACCAACACTTTTTAAAGTCTCAATCTCGTCTCAGATACCAATCAGAACTTCCCTGGCAACTTTTTGTTTTACCACTCGCTTTTTCAACCATCTTGCATGTCATTTCACCTCTGACCTTCAGAGACACAAGTCATGACCCCTGCTTATTGTCTCTTTGATTTCCGTGAAGAGCACCAGAATCCGTCAGAAAACCCCAAAAAAGGAAGGGGGGGCCTCGTAGATCAAAATAAAAAACAACAACAATTGATTCTCTAGCTTCCCAGTCTTAAACCAGTTGATACAAGAAGGTAACGGACTCCGCTGGTCACTGTATAAGCAACAAAAGGCCCACATTGTGATGTCCGTAGACCTTTTTTGTTTCACTCAAGCTTTTCTGCTGGGAGGAGAACAATGGGAAGAAATGCATTACTTTCTGCTTGAGCGCTAAACCCAATAGGAATAATAACATTGTGCTCGAAAAGTGAAAGTGCCTTGAGCATCCGATTAGTCTGTGTTACTATCTAGCCCCCCCTGTGGTCGGCCATTCACGTGCAATGCAGGGTTGAGGGGGGAAAACAACAACAAATCTCGCATACAATAACCTCTGTCTCTCGCATCTGAATGGATCCACGTGGTTAATCAGCAAGCTTTGGCAAAATCAATGAATAAATTAGCTTTGCGGTGCTATTATTGCAAGGGACTAAGACATATACTCCATCTTTGTCAGTGTCCACAATGGGAACAAAGGACAACCCCCTCCAATATTGCTTTTTAGTGATTAATCAGTAATAGTTTTGGTAATTAGCGTCTTGAAAGTACTTAAGATAACATCAGCAGAAGATATCTACCGCCTAAACCTTGGGGCCCAATCTTACAATAATACTAAAAGGTTAACTTAGTTTGCGATGGTCTAGCTTTTCAGGGGGCCCCCCAAAAAACTGGACGTACGCACACATTTAAACCACATATTGTACACTGATACATTTATGAGGCTTCACAAGTACTCATTTACCATGTGAGGAACACTTTTTTTTTTCCAATTTAAGTTTAATTTAGCAAGGTAAAAGAGTTATTGTTTATATTTATTGGTAAAGTGATGAATACTGTGTAAATTAGTCGCGTTTATTAGCATTTAGCATGACAATGTTTTAGTGCTGCTGGCTTTTTAAGTCGACATAACATTAAGGCTTTTTTTTTTTTTTTTACTTAGTTTACAAAGTGGCTAATATACATAGAAAACGAAACCAGGAGATCATGTTCTGTACAAGAAAAAGTGAAATAAAATGAATAAAAACTACACAATTTGAATGTGAATGTAGCAGTGTCTATCCATGAAAAATCTCCATTAACATTATGCTACAGTAAATCTGATAGGACAGACACAAAATGACATGATTTCAGCCATTAAAAGAACAGGAACATTATGACATATTTGCTAGTTTATGATGCAGATTTGTGATGAAATGACAGAAACTGTAAATAAAGAAAATATAAACTTATAATACCATTAATTCATTAATAATTTAGATGTCTTTACACATAAGAAAGCTGAGCTCTATCACAGCTAATCGTCTGCCTCCTAGTGACAAGATTTGCGCATTGATTTAGGACTGGATTTTTCTGACACAACTTTCTCCATTTATCTGGGCTTGGGACTGGCACAAATATTACACTGACCCATGAGGCCTCGTGGCTGGATCACAGGTGGTATAATAGTGCTTTATCGAGGGTAGTTGCTGAAGTGTTACTGCTTATAATCTTCATTTAGGATAATTTTTGTAATATTGCAATTCTTAGATATAAAGTCACCATTTATGATCATTTAACCTCATATGGCATGGGTACTACTGGCGGTATGTAGGCTTCTTCTCGTCGTACTCAGGAGTCTTTTGCAGTTCACATCCTGGTTTAGTTTAATTTAGAGCCAGTTTTATTCCTAGTCCTGCTTTAGTTGGGGTTAGTTCTGGTCTAGACATGGTTTAGTACTCATTTAGACCTGGTTAAGACCTGCTTTAGTCCTGGATAAGTCCTAGTTTCAATTAGTTTAGACCTGCATGGTTTTACTTCATTTTTGTTCTGGTTCAGTCTTACTTTAGTCCTTTTTAGACCTAGTTTAGGGCTGGTTTAGTTTTGGTTTAGACCTGCTTTAGTCCTGCCCAGTCCTGGTTTTTACTACAACTGGTTCAGTCTTACGTTGGTCCTGTTTAGACTTAGTTTAGTCCTGGTTTACGCAGATTTTACTTCATCAAACATGGGATTTGGAAAGCCAAGATGATACTTTGTGTGAAAACTTTGAGAAAACTGTCCCATATCATTATAATCCCATCATATCCCAGTCCAATTATGGCTTTCATACCATAACTTTACCCCCTCCCCGGTTTAAATTTAGCTGATTTAAATATGAATCCCTGATGCCATTCACTCTATTCATTATGATGTCTTTACGGGACACACAAAAGTGGGAGGAACTAGTTATGCAACAGAACACACACACTCCGCAGGCCCGACATACTCACATTTATCACCGTCAAAACAAGCTCACGGACCAAGGACCCTCACCAACCCCGTCCTGCGTCCCCTTCACAGACCCGTCCCGTTCATAGGATGGCAGCCCGAATGGGGAAAATATTCTCCCTTGATAAGAGTTTTGTTTTGTTTCGGGGGTCCAT
The DNA here is from genome assembly GCA_020698575.1 of Bostrychus sinensis. NCBI lineage: Eukaryota > Metazoa > Chordata > Actinopteri > Gobiiformes > Eleotridae > Bostrychus > Bostrychus sinensis. The sequence goes on along the minus strand of CM036257.1, from coordinate 24,963,370 downwards.
GTGGTATCTTGTTATGCCGTGTGTTTGTTTGAGTCGATGAGAACATGTGATGTGTCTGCGGCCGTATCTGTATTTCCATTACGCCATGTGCCTCAGTGCCATGAGAAAAGTGTGCCCAAACGTCCCGGGACACAACTCAAGGCTCGGATGAAGATGGTGGTGCCACACAAATGTAAATAAGGGTTAATGGAGCATATGGTCTCTGTCAAAGCCATGATATATTAATTAAGAATGATGGCAATGGCATTAGTTTCATATGATAGAACAATTTTATTAATGTTGAAAATGAAGTAAAGCCATTTTAGGAAAAGCAAGTTTTTTCAAAATTGTGACAAACTTCCTGATCTTAGATAATTTAATATATTATTTTGTCTTTGAATATTTTTAGCACAGTTTTTATCGTTACATTTCATTAGTATTAGTATTAGTTAAGGGTGTGACAAAACACAAATCCCACGAGATGAAACAAGACGCGAGACTGGGTTAACTGGGACAAAGATTTTTACATGAACGAAAAATGTAATTTATTGAACTAAAAATCATCAATGATATTGAATGAACAAACGAAAAAAACTAAAACAAGATGCAAACTCAACAGCGCTACAACTGTTTGTTTATTGTGTAGTCTGTACAAACAATGAAAATTAAATAAATCACTTGCTTTAAACTCCTCAAACCATAAAAAGATCTCTGACCTCAGATAACTAGCTGCAGAACATAAGATAATTTACATTTTTTGTATTAGTCCTATAATAATAATCTGCCATATGCCACCACAGTAAAATGACTGGACCCAGCTGCCCCCCATACACTGCCTGGCCAAAAAAAAAAAAAAGTCACCCAAAAAGTCCCTCTCATTGGATAATTACTGCATAGGTCATTATCTTTCAGCTGGCAACAAGTTACTTAATCACACATCCCTAGTATTAGAATTAAGGTAAGGTAAGGTAAGGTAAGGTAAGGTATACTTTATTGATCCCCGTAGGGGAAATTCATTCTCTGCATTTGACCCATCCCTCAATGCCGCTGGGGCAACCTGTCAGGAGCAGTGGGCTGCTGCTGCGGTGCAGCGCCCGGGAACCCTTCTCCAGATCTTGAGCCAGGATCCTGGTCAGGAGCATCTGGCTGGAGGTTTTTGCCTATTGTGCATGTTTTGAGGTTGATGGGGGAAACCGGAGCACCCGGAGGAAACCCACCCAGACACGGGGAGAACATGCAAACTCCACACAGAAAGGCCCCACACGGTCCGGGAATCGAACCCAGGACCTTCTTGCTGTGAGGCAGGAGTGCTAGCCACTATGCCACCGTGCCACATTAGGATCTTATGTGACTGTTATAAGCCATTTAAATCAGTTAATGTAGTGTATTTATACAATTTTATTTATTCTACTGTTTACTATTTACTATTGAGTGGTGTGTGTGTGTGTGTATGTGTGTGTGTGTGTATGTGTGTACTGCTGCTGTAAAACAAGTTGCCTCTTGACTTCTTGAACCTTAAAAAATGTTTAGTGAACAAAATAAAATCTTTAAGGGTCCACTTTTAGGTCCCAACCCACTGTTTGGTTAACTAGCCTGGCCAGTCCGACCTACTTTCTTTTTCAATGCAGAAAGGACTGGTTCTTCAGCCATAACGTGCCATTTTTAACAACAGTAAAGTCCCACTGATGCCTGACATAATCACATTCAAACAAACTTTCTGCAAGTCTTTGTGCAGCTGAACAGAAATAAGTAAGTTCCCAGGCTAATAGTTAACGCCATACTTGCACAATTTGCTGTTTCCAATATCAGAGTTAGATTAGATTAGATTAGATTGAACTTTATTAATCTCACAGTGGAGAAATTCACTTGTTCAGGCAGCTCTCAATACAGAATAAAGTGCAGAAAACAAGAAAATAAAGTGAGCATGCAAACAAAAAGGTGCAATATAAATTATTTAAAAGCAAAAATATGTAACATTATAAATATAAACAGTGCACAACAACCACACAGGCTATATACATATTTACATGGTGATGGTGGTGGAATATGAAGAATATGATGGTAATAACTATTTCACAGTATTATTCCTATGAGTTAGTACAAAAAGTTATGACGATGATGATCAGGTCAAAGACAAAAAACTATTTTCAACAAAAAACTAAAACTATTGTCCAGCAAGTCATTGGAAGATTTGTCACTCACATTTTAATCACAGCAGTTGATAAAATGATGTACACATAATAAGATCAAAATTACATGGGGTTTCCTTTGGCCCAGCACAGTCAAACTAATGTTTTCTTAACGTTTAATCAAAAACGACAATAAAGTTTCCTTAAGCCTATTGAAAAACAGAAATTCCCACCTTCCTAATCATTCTTTTTTTCTAATTTAGCTTCCCATCTCTTGCACTGAAAAAAAAAAACTGTTGGCCTCTCCTGCTTTTCTGTGCTGCGGGTCGCTGACAAAAGGAATTGTGCAAACGAGCCTTTAAAATCCCTAAATGGTTGCGGTGGGTTCACAATGGGCCAAAGAATGTGCCGCTGGACAAAGGGCCGGCCCCTGCCCCAGCTCGACCGCCCCGCAGTGATGGATCCGAACGGACGCATGAACGTGGGCCCGATATGGGACCGCGGAGAGAGGCGCCATCTCGCCCCCCGCCGGGCCGTCCTAAAAAGGGACAGGCTTCGGGTACACACTGGGACCCCAGGCAAGGGCCTCCGAAAACAATCAGGGGGCTGCTAACTAGCCTCGCCATCCATAGTGCTTGATTGATATGGGAAATGTATGCTGGCTTTGGCGTTGCAGCTTCCCGACATCACTCTCTATCATCCTCAAAGCTTGAAATTATTCCCTCTTTTCAAAGCCGCTGAAGATTAGACATAGGCGGCCATTTTGTGTACATAACAGGTTTATATTAGGCCCGCAATCACGGTTTATGAATATGCCTAAGAGGCGCAAACGCTGTAACGAATGGCAGCGAAATATGAAAGAATGAATGAGTGAAGGTATGAAGAAATGACTATACATGTTTTATTTAGGGGACCCCTTTCCTTGAGGCTATACAGAACAAAAACATTTATTTGTATAGAGAAAGGATATGGGAAAAAATGTGCTCTGACAGCGGCGATTAAGGCTGTAAAATATTATGGGACAGTGGTGCTTTTGAGGAGCAATCAAACTTTACAGCAGGAGAAGTAAAATCAGTTGAAGGCTAATGGTTGGGAGCAATTTCTACTCAATTAACTTGAGGTGAGGACTTCCATGCAACTCGAGTACAGTTGAGAGATTTGCTTATCTTTCCCACAAGGCAGTTTAGCATTTCCTGGTCTCTTATGAATTTACATAATGTCAGCTTTGTGGCTGTTTATTGTCCAGGGTGTAGTTCTTTGTATTTCCTGAAAAGATTAGGATGTAGAAAATGGTAGAAAATGAATGAAACGCGCAAAACAGGAAGAACAACTGTGCTATACTTTACATAACACTAACTTTATTAGGTACACCTGGTCATTTGCTTGTTATCAGGATTGGCCCTTCCTACAGGCAAAGAAAGCAACTGCATGGGGCCCCACAGGCATTAGAGGGCCGCCATTAGTGTTGTGCAACAATGTTTGATTTTTTTTTTCCGTTTCTTTTTTTTTCCCAGTTGCCGATGTATGTAATTTTTTAGCTTGTTATAATTTTTGAGTTAATCTGAAACTGGAGACCAATGCCAATAAGGCATTTTACTTCACCTGGGGCCCCTCTTGTTGAGTTAGCAAAGTTTGTGAATTAAAAAATGAAAGCATTCATACATAAAAATAAAGGTGTACTTGCATGTTAATCTTTACTTTGTGTACATAATCACTGCGAGTCTTGGCTCTCAAACATATCTTGTTTAGGGCCCCCAAATATATAGAACCGGCACTGCTTATTATGACAAATCACATAGCAGCAACTCCATGCATTTAGGCATAACAGACATGCTTAACTTCAAACTGAGCAAGGTGTGTCTAAAAAAGTGGCCGGTGTATATATTCTTTAGTGTTTCTGAAACTTGTCAAACCAAGTTACCACAGGAAATATGTGCCTTTCAAACAGTGCTGTCACAACAGGGTAGGCATGGGAGGCAACTGCCTAGGGCCCAGAGCTGAAGGGGGGCCCCAAGGACAGTAATTTACCTGTAAAGTAGTGAACAAGCTGGTTCAGCGACAGAAACAAAACCACTGAAGTGACACTGCCTCACATTTCTCCTAAAAGGGCCCTGGAGAGAGGTAAAACCATAAATTGAAGCCAGCTTAAAATATTAGTCATCTAAAACACACCAGAATACAGGAAATCACATATGTTCCATTCAAATTTTGCTGGTAAAGGACTCCCGGACCCCCCTACCTTACTTTGTCCCACATTCACCTGTCTGTTATTAGCATGGCTACAATTCAGGATATGCGGCAAAAAGAGATTTAATAATAATGTTCAGATCAGACAACTGCAACCTATGGTTTTAGAGCCACATGCGGCTCTTTAGCCCTGCTCTTGTGGCTCTTTGATCATCTGACATCTGGTTATGTAAAGTCAGTAAAGTAATATGCAGACGAAACAACCTGCATCTGCATCATCTTGTCAGTTTAAAATAAAACTTTCTCCATGTTTTCCAAAATAGACTTAAATATATATAAACCGCAGATAAAAGGTGCAACACACACAAAGTTAAATAAACACCAACAAGAAATAGTTACTGGACTCCAGTTCTCTGGGTGTGCATTGCCCCTGTATTACAATGATGTTTTGTGACCTATTAAAAGATAATCAGTGCAATAAGTATTTAACGCAGTTCTTTGCAATAATTAATGACCATCTATAGGCTATATTTTAGTTACAGGCTGAACAACTTTTGCGTATTAAAATTAGTTGCAGCTCTTTCAGATTCAAATCAGATTCAATCAGTTTTTTCTGGCAACTATTGGCTTTTTGGAAGCAGCATCAACTCACACACATGGGAAATGACCCCCTGCATGGGTCCCAACAACAACCCAGCACACTATCAATTCAATTCAATTCAATTCAATTCAATTCAGTTTTATTTGTATAGCCCAGTATCACAACAAAAGTCGCCTCAAAGGGCTTCACAACAGTTGATCAAACATAAACACACAATCAACACAAACAATAACTACACTAAACAGACCCAGGACACTCCTGTCCTTAGACCCTCCTTCTCGGTAAGGAAAAACTCCTAAAAAAAAAAAAACAGCTATGTTTTTAATGTTTGTCAAATATTTTATGATCATAAAACCACATGAAATTAAGGCCTTTTATACTTCAGATTAATGAAAAGCGCCTTGGTTTTTCTTCACTTTTTTTCAATTTTTTTTGTGTCCGAGCACCAAAGAGCACCTTCAATACAGAAAATGTATTTGAGAAAAACTTCCTGAGCACTTTGGACTTCCTTCTTCTGTGGATTACTCTACACACTTAGAGAGAGATACAGTGACAGACAACCATTCACTCTCACATTCATGCACTATGGGACATTCAGATTCACCAGTTCACCTAACACTGCCATGTCTTTGGGCGGTGGCAGGAAGCCGGAGAGAACCCACAGTAACAACACAAATCTCATTAAGGTGAGCCACATGTTTTTGTTTTTACAGTGCAGGAACATACATGAGGTCCAACAACATGACCCTCTGACCCTCCTCTTCTTCTCCTTCTCCTCTGGCCCTATTTCTGTCCCCCAAGAATAACACACTAGCTCACAAAACAACACAATACACGAGCGTTACAGGATTATGTAATAACCCATGTCCAGGATGCAGCTGCGGAGCGTCAACATCCGTCATTAACGGGATCGACCGCTGGTTTCCTTCATCATCTGCAACAATCTCGGCGACCTTTGTCTAATAAGAACAGGCCTTACATAAAGGTGACATGAAGAAATAGGAAGAAGGTAAAGACTGAATGTACAGCTCTGGTCCCAAGGGTTTACTCTGAGCCTCCATTATGGGATTAAGTCACGGACACATTATGTACATTAGCAAAGATGTTGTTGTTCACCGTTCCCTCCCTTGAGAGATTTACGTCCTGTGTTTGAAAAATTAGTTGAATATACAGCATAGGTGTAGCTTTGGCCATACAGGTTCTATCAGCAATCTCATATTTTTTTTTACTTATTTTTTTAGTTTTATAAACATGCAAAACTCTAGTCTCTTAGTTTTGATTGGGCATTGTGATTGGTGCTATGGTGCCCTATGCAATTAATTAATATTTACAGTTTTTTTAAATTATGCTCTTTTTTTCCATTATATTTTTCTATTTAAAATCCACATACATGGTTTATTGAGCTATAAATATACAACAGTTAAAATGATTAGTTAAAAGTTCCAACAAAAATATCAACGGCATTATGAGTATGGAAAATTCATAAAAAATTGGAAACAAAATTTTGAGTCAGATACTCGCCCATAGTTTGATTGTGTATACCACAGTTGTGATCTAATTCATTCACTATTCTTGTGGCTAGTGTCTCTGCAAAATTTTGGCATCAATTCATTTTCCATTAGGAAGCACATAGGTGGCGCTGCACACATTGTAGGGCAAGCGTTTTTGTGTAGAGCACTAGGGTCACAGAGCAGTTGGTTATAGCCACAACTTAAATGCAAAACATGACGATACAAAAGTACGTCTAATTTGTAATGTTGTCAGGCCCAGTGTGCTGTTGGCATAATCTCTGGTCGATATGAGAATTATGCGCATGCACCGCCTTTGTAAGCTTTCTAAACAGTTTGCCTAAGCTTAGCCATACATGTCAGGTCCATTATGTTTATATATGAAATACAAAATGATGCATAGATCCCTAATTATTTTATTATGACAATTTTTTGTGGGATAAAGACAGTTGAATTGCAGTCAGGCCAACCTTATCTATTTCTGTGACTTCTGAGGGTGAGTAACACTGGGTCTCATTTAGGTGCCTCTTTAAAAAGGGAGTACATACATTTGTACACTCAAGTTTTCTGTTTTTCTGTCATATTTCTAATTTGCTTCACAATATATGTATTTTATTTTATTTATTTATTTTTTTTGCATTTTCATAGTTGTTGTCATGTGATGTAAAGTGACTGACAGAAACCTCTCAATGATCCATTTAAATTCCCGGTTGTATGGCAACAATAAAAGAAAAATGCTAAGTGAGGTACATACTTTTGCTTGCCACTGTATTTAAGCCATTTACCTTTTAGGGCGATATTTAGTCTTCAACTAAGCTGAACATTGGAATTGTATTCAGCTTCCCTGCAATTCACCGTTTGTAAAACACCATATAAGATCACATTTAGCTAACAATATGCTACTAATTCCAAACATAGTGTATAGAATTTACAGTACGTATTGGAATAGGACTTTTTCCTTTTTGACAATACATTTTGCTTGTATTTGGATCAACTTAATCTTGTGTTATCCCATTACAAGTTTTCAGTGTGTGGTTTATGTGCCATGCCTGTTGTGAAGTTAGGTATTACAATGATTAAATTATTGTTATTTATTAAAATTGTAGCAGAAGATAGAGGGGCTCATGCAGAAAAGCACATTTGACATTTAAATGGTCATGGTCCACATTCAGACATTATCTTTTTTAACTTTTTATGCTTAGAACTACTTGAACTTACCTGCCATCTATGGAAAGCAGGGGTTAGGCATATTCGTTGTCTCTTTATGGTTATTCAGAATGATTATTTCCTGCATGTCCTTTAGTATTCATTAGATAAGTGCGTTCATGTTTTTATGACTCTTGGAGCTGATAATAAATATTGTCAAAGATGTACAGCGTTGAAGGAGGAAGTTCCATAACTCCAACGCACGCACCTGTCCATTACCTCTTATTCAAATATTCATGCTTTTTTCTCTCTGACCTTCTGCCACACATAAAAATGTCTTTTACATAAATCGTCCTGCACTTTACCCTTCCGGTGCAACACTTTATTACCACCTCCACAACTGTCTTCCTTTTACTTTCTTCAGCTTGGGCAGATAATGAACTATAAAATCCGCACATTAAAGCGTCCCGACCCGCTTGCGAACTGCTACATAATAGGCCGCTGCGATAAGAACAAGACAAAAGGCGGTACAAGGAAATGGAATGAAATTGATGTAGGGCAGTGGTTCTCAAGCTGTGGTACAGGTACCGCTGGTGGTCCGCAGAGTGGTACTCAGGAGTCAGTTCTCATTTAGTTTTATTTAGAGAGAGTTTTATTCCTGCTTTAGTCCTGCTCTGGTTGGAGATTCAAAGTGATGACTAGACCAAGCTTAGTCCTGGTTTAGACCTAGTTTAGTCCTGATTTAGTCCTGTCTCAGATCTAGTTTAGTCCTGGTTTAGACCTAGTTTAGTCCTGATTTAGTCCTGTCTTAGATCTAGTTTAGTCCTGGTGTAGAGCTTAGTTTAGTCCTGGTTTAGACCTAGTTTAGTCCTGATTTAGTCCTGTCTTAGATCTAGTTTAGTCCTGGTGTAGAGCTTAGTTTAGTCCTGGTTTAGACCTAGTGCAGGCACGCTTTAGGCCTGTATTACATCTAATTTAGTCTTGGTTTAGACCTAATTTAGGCCTTCATTTAGTCCTGCCCTAGACCTAGTTTAGACCTGGTTTAGACCTATAGCTTTGTCCAGATTTAGTCTTGTCCTAGACCTAATTTAGTTCTTGTTTAGTCCTTGGACTTTAGTGTAGTCTTGGTTTAGCCCTAATTTTAGCCTTCATTTAGTCCTGGTTTCGACTTAGTTTAGTCCTGATTTAATCCTGTCTTAGACCTGGTTTAGGCCAACTTTATTCCTGGTTTAGATACTGTTTAGTCCTGTCTTACACCTGGTTTAGTCCTGGTTTAATCCAGGTTTAGACCTAGTTTAGCTCTGATTTGATGCTGTCTTAGATCTGGTTTAGGCCTTCAATTAGTCCTGGTTTAGACCTAGTTTACTGCTGTATTAGAACTGGTTTAATCCTGTCTTACTCCTGGTTTAGTCCTGATTTAGTCCTGTCGTAGACCTGTCTTAGACCTAGTCTTTTTTAGATCTAGTTTAGACCTAGTTTGGGCCATTTAGTCGTGGTTTAGATCTAATTTAGGCCAACTTTAGTCCTAGTTTAGACCTGGTTTACACCCGTTTAGTTCTGGTTTAGTCTTGTCTTACTCCCGGTTTAGTCTCTGGTTTTATCTTATTTACTACTGCTCATTTTATTTCGTTAAAGATGGCTCTTGAAAAGCCGTGTGAAAAATTTGAGAACCCCTGAATCACTGATGCCTTGCTTGGAGGCACGTTGTAATGGTATTCAAACATGTTCCACTCAATCCTCTAAAATGTTCAAACACCTCCCGAGTAGATCCCGTGAAAAGCCTGGGGCCCTTTTACTCACAAAGGTGGCATTTCCAAGGCCTGACTTCATATCCTGCCCCCGAGTTTTTGTCTTATTTGACCAAGGGGCCCACTGCCAAATGCTCGGGAAGTGTGCACCCCAATTCTATTTAAATCCCTCATACATACCTCCGCTGCACTTAGGCCTGTCTGATATGTTACTGGTACAAAGGGCGCACGATGATGGGGATCTGGTGCGGGACAGTGTTCACATTTATTCATTCATTCGGAACATTTTGTCAGGAAGTGGGTGATTTTTTTCTTCTTGCATATGAAGAAAAACTGTGAAATCACCAAACAGCATAGGAGAAAGCAAGATGTTATTTTAAGGATGGACAGTAAAATTGGCTGTTGGTCTACAAAGCTTGTAAACACTGAATTATTGGGACGGTAGCAAAGTGTACACATTCTCGCCTCACAGCAAGAAAGTCCCGGGTTTGATACCAGGGCTGCGTTGGGCCTTTCTGTGTAGTTTTCCCTGTGTCTGGGTGGGTTTCCTCTGGGTGCTCTGGTTCCCACTACTAAAAAAATAAATAAAAAAAAATCTTCTCAAAAACTCAAAAACACTTTCATTTTTTCTTTGTGATAAATTTATTATAGGTTATATGAAGATATGTTTTTATTTATATACGGTTTCAAGTTATTTTTTAATGTTTATGTCATATTTTTTTATTTTTGTTATTTTAAAGGCAAGTTTTTTTTTTTATCTTGAATTTAAGTTTTAAAAATTGCATTTACCATGCCAAGCCCATGGGGTACACAAGACAAAACCACCTTTACTTGAAGACTTTTACTTCTTCCACCTTTGTCTTTCAGGTAGTATAGCTTTAATCATTAATTCCTAAGGCGGGAAAAGCCATGTCTGTCAATGACCAACAACCCCTCTGTGCCTTTGAACGTCACCGCCGTAACTTTCTTTTTCACACCTCCAGTCCTCTCAGCTCTCGTCCTGCTCACTTGTTTTATTGCCGTCGCTGAGTGGGCGTTGTGTCAGCGATACCTGTCTGATTCATACACCTTTGTTTGAAGTAGGATCATTTTTCCAGCGGCGCACATGCCATTCATTCACACCGGCGTCCACCCCTCACACACACACACACACTACAAGGCTGCTTGGGTTTTTACTTAGCTTGAGGAATGTTGTTAGAAGACCGGACGTGAATGCATTGCCACTAGCATCAATAAAAATTGCAAAGAAAAGAAAAGGAAAGACAGACAGCGCTACAGGGAGACATGCTTTTGAATAGAAAAGGTATCGTTGAGATGAGGTAACTTGTCTGGACGCACATACCAGAAATGACTGTGTCTTGTGCAAGCTAACCTTAGGTACTGTCATTATGTTTCTTGCAAAATCAAGAAATGTAATCTCTAAATGCCCTAGTGGTCTAATATATAACTAGAAATCAATCATTCATCATCAAAGATTATGCAAATGTGTTCAGGAGTGTCGCTTGTAAAATTTCAATGTGTGCCTTGCAATGAATCAGCTTTGTCAACTCAAAATTGGCACAGATATACAGGAAATGTGTCAAAGAAAAGGGCCTTTGAAAATAGTAAAATAAATTTAGATGATGTATTGAGCTCTTTTTCATTGACGTGAAATGAAACCTTTTGACAAAATGAACAAAATTGAATACATCAGACATTAGGACTCTTTCGGCCGCTCAAATTTTTTTCTAGAGATTGCCAAAATGAATTATTCAAATGGGTATTTTGGCAGGTTTTTACGCCAATGCCCTTTGTCGGCATATCACCCCATTCATCCAGGTTTGGGACCAGCCTATTCAGTTTTTGTTCTGAAAAATGTCATTTCAGGACCACACAATCCATACATTTCCCCCATAGTGAGCCCAGACCAGACAAACTGAGCACTGCTGGAGGAGAAGCACTTTGATGTTTCCATTTGAGCTCGCCCTGCATGACTGCTTAAAGACAAGATTGTCACCAGAGTGATTTAATTTATTCAAACACTGGATTCAGTCAGATCCAACAGACAGTCACCAAACATTTCCATCAGTTAAAAAGTGAACACCTTGAAGTAGGGCTGAGCAATATGGCTTAAATAGAAAATCAAATTTGTTTGTGTTTTTGTTTTGTTTCTTGCTTTTGTTGTTGTTGTTGTTGTTTTTGTTTAGTTTTGTGTTGTTTTTTTTGTATTTTTCTGCTGATTTTTGATTTTAATACATTTTTTGTTGGCATAAAAAAGCTATTTAAGCATAGGTTTATTATGTTTAAATTAGATTATTGATATTTTTGTTTACTAAACGTCTGTACAAATAAGCAACAAAGCAGCAACATTGTGCGTTACTCTCACAGTGACATCAGTGAAGAAGATATAAATGTCTTTTAGTGTTAGCACTCTGCTCCTCTTAGCACCAAGCTTTATTATAATTTACCCGCCACGGCTAATTAGGATACTTAAACAAAGTACGCAAGTAAGAGCTGTTCATTTTTGGCCAAACTGCTGCCACCTGCCAAAGGAAGCCATTACAGGAGTAAAAAGTTTATTTCACTGTGATTATTAATGTTTTTAGCATCTAAAGTGTCTCCACAGTCAGTATTTAAGCTGCTCTGGGTGCTAACAGTAGCAATTAGCCACAACACAGGAAACAGTGCGGTGCTTAGAGGACGCTAATTTCCACTGATGCATCTGAACTTGTTTCTTTTATTGATAGACTCCACTTGAATAATGCCCTAATATTTTGTATGTTATTGTCTTATATGCTGTCGCTTTTGTCCTTCAGTTTGTTCATTTTACTACATGTTGCTAATGTGTCATTGTATGGTAATGGTACTGTGTTTTATTTGTACTTGTTATTGGCACAAATAAATAAATAAATAAATAAATAAATAAATAAATAAATAAATAAATAAATAAATAAATAAATAAAATAAAAAAACGTAATTTCTGCTGAATTCTATTTTACAATATGTTGGGTGACCAGATTTCTAGACCCAAAACCTGAGACACAATGTACAATTTTTTGTCATGTAATAAAAGTACATGATGCTAGGGCTTAGGTTTTGAATTTTAATGGGAATGTATCAATAAAAATATTTATATTGTAAATAATTTCAGTGACAAAAGTATTTAGACAAATGTTTTTAGGTTTCCTTTCCTTTTCTTTTGGTTAAAATGTGGACAACTAGGACATGGTTTGTTGAAAACTGGGACATAGTGTTTTTACAGACTGGTCACCCTAAAGATATGGCTACTTTTGACATTGTCTAAAATTAAAAACACAAATTAATCGTATTAATTTCATTTATTGCCCAGCCCCACCATGAAGCAGGGTCACAGTTCCTTTGGCATTTAGAAATATGGGTCCCATAGGAAAAAAAGCTTGGGAACCACTGGTTTACAGAGAATACAGCACTTCTGAAGCTGTTTTGCTCTGTATAAACCTAGTTCTTGTGAGCGTCTGAGGCTATAGCGCACAATGTACAGGTACCACAGCTGTCAGTTCAGGTAAGCGTTAGCCTAATGCACTTATCCTCACATTCACTTAGCTCTTTTATAAAAATGCAGAGGACTTTTCCCCCCAAAAAAGGGCTCAGTGCCACCGGAGGCCCCTGTAAAAAGAGGGACTATAGCTAACACGCTATTAATGTTAGCCACACTCCCCAAACAAAACAAGGGACAAAAAGCCACACAACACCCTACTCCACTCCTTTAACTAAAGTCACGCCGGCAAGGGGTTCGGCGCAATAAATTAACGTCCGATTAAAAATGGCCGTCTCGCCCGCCAAATTGTCATCAAGTGGCACCATTGATACGGGACAACAAAACCTGGGCACATCACCAATCACACGCTCAATGAGAAAAGGAAGGAACTAAAAACAACATTCTTGAGCAGGTCGGGCTTTTATGAGCATGGATGGGACAAGGGGGGACAAGGGGACGAGGGGACAGGGTGGGGGGAAAGCTTGGGGCTAAGTTTGTGGGGTATTCTTGGAGCTCGTCAAAGGGGGGCCCACGCAAGAAGGAAGGGCCACCCTGATAGCATTTTTTGCATCGGCTTGAAACTCAAATTGATGTTGGATCAGAGGCGCCAAAGGTGGAAGGGGTACCCAAGTATAAGTACTGCTACTTCAAATCAATATTACTTGAAGTACTGCAACTACTGCTGTCCATTACTATGGTTACTATACTGTTACTACTACTGCTGTGACAACTACTACTAGTGCTGTTGCTATTACTACTACTGCTGCTGCTATTACTGCTACTAATAGTACTACTACTACTACTGCTGCTGCTACTACTATTAGTACTACTAAGACTACTGCTTCTATTACTGCTGCTACTACTACTTGCTGTTGCTATTACTACTACTACTACTACTACTACTACAACTACTGCTGTTGCTGCTACTACTATTACTACTACTACTACTACAACTACTACTCCTACTAATACTGCTGCTGCTGCTACTATTACTACTGCTATGACTACAGCTACTAATATTCGTACTAGTACTATTACTACTGCTGCTGTTACTAATACTACTACTGCTGCTGCTATTACAACTACTACTACTGCAGCCACTACTATTAGTACTACCACTATGACTACTACTGCTGCTACTATTACTACTACTACTACTGTTACTACTATTAGTACTACTACTATGACTACTGCTGCTGATACTACTACTTACTACTATTACTATTGGCTATGGGCATGATGGTGACTATAATTGACATACAGACTGGTTCTCAGCCTGTGGGACAGGTGCCTCTGGTGGTACAGACTTCTGGTGATACTCAGGAGTCAGTTTCATTTTAGAGCCAGTTTTATTCATCTACTCAGTCTAAGTTCTGGTTCAGCCCTAGTTTAGTCCTGGTTTGTTGTTTAGTCCTGGCTTCAGACATGATTTAAGTCCTAGTTTGGTCCCTGTCCTGTGCGCGTAGAAGCACTCGAAGGATGGAAGGCAGAGGCTGAGGGGGAGTTGCCACCTCTTCAAAGCCTTTTCCGCTGCTTCTTGGGGCCCCGTGGATGGAGAATGTAGGTGGGGGTGTGGTGGAGGTGGTGCTGGTGGTGGTGAGGCTAAAGAGGAGAAAGGGAGAATTAGGGGAGCGCTGTCTTTGTCTGCTAGCATCAGGGGGAGAGAGGGGGGATCGGTTTAGACACTAGACTGCCCCGGGAAGATTAAGCGGCCAAACTGTGGTCGGAAGCTGCAGAGTAGGTGGGATGGGACAGGGTCTAGGAGGTATTGTTTGATTGGATGCCGGACAGGAGCGAAGGAATGTGAGGAGCGGAGATTGATTGATCGGGTACAGTGGATAGCAGAGCGGCGGGGCAGGCAGGGAGGTAGGCAGGGAGGGAGGGGGTATAGGCCTGGGGTCTGCTGTGCTGAGCTAAGCCCCTGGTCCTGGGACTCAAAGACTGGGAGGAAAGGAACAACTGTGGCTGAGACATTTGAAATATGGAGGAGGTGAATTGAAGCAGTCAAAGTTCCCACACAAACTAGAAAAACCTCTCATACAAATGATCAAATTTTAAAGCAGGAGATTTTTGCCAAGTTCTGCAGGAGCCAAGACAGCACAGATTACCCTAATAAATATCTTTCAAAGTGTTCTATTTTCTTTTATACAGCTTATGTGTTTGACTCAGGGGCTTAACATTAGGCACTGGGGCCCAATACATAAGGAAGGGGGGGTTTCTTATCTATAGTCGATATTAGTGGGTTATGGACAGTGTGGGCTTTAAATTACACTCATTTAGGAACAAGCTTTTTTTACATATATTAATAAAGCTTAAAAATGTATGATATGCATAATTCCTTCACAATATTTATCTAATGATTACAAAGTTTAAAACACAAAAATAATGTAAATCATTTAATTTGTTATTTTTTCAAGGCACTGATTTGTATTACTCAATTTTAAGCAATTTCAGTGCATTTTTTATCACCTAAAAGTATTATGTGGACGTATAGACTTATTGAATGTTTCATCACATCAGGGCCCATTTTGAAAACCCTCATTACTACCTTACGCCACTGGTTAGACTATCGCATCTGGATAGTGCATTTCATTACATTGCAGGCTGTTGCTGCTGCATGTAACTTGTTGACCTAGGGTTGGACAGCAGCAGCAGACCATAACTCACTAGGGTAAAGAAATTAGAAACAAAATCTTCTGCTCATTTAAAGTCAGACAGAGGCAGAACCCCAGTTGGAGGGCTTAATCAAACTCTAAGCATAGTCCAACTAAGCTCTGCATGAAAACATTTGATATTTGCAGGCATAAACAAGGGCATGTGGTATATCAAATGATTTAATATTGATAAAAACTCCCCAGAACAGAATGGGGCCACTGCCAAACAACAGTGGTTAAATTAGCATCAACAAGTAGTCTGTAAGTATTGTTGTAACATTAAGTGTCAAACCTATGTTGTTTTTATTTACACCTGACCAACACAAAGTAATTTAATTGTGCATATTCATATAGCAAGAGTTTTATGGCCGACCCAGCCCTGTGTTTATCCAAGGCATGGGACTTGAACAAAGTAGGGGTGTAACAATACAGTTTTGCATCGATATGATATGAATCGATTAGAATTGTTTTGATCCGATTCAAAAACAATATCAGCTAGTTTAGGCCGATACAATTCAAAACAACTTGATACCTTCATATCAATATAATCAATACAGTAACTTTTTGCCAAAAATCATAAAAGTTTACTCTCAAATCTAGCATCGCAGCCAGGGTTGATTGCGTCAAGCAGAGAGCGAAGCGCAGTTGACTAAAACATTTTTTTAAATTAAAAACACAAAATTACACCCAACAAGACATACACTATATTTCCAAAAGTATTAGCTACCTGCCTTTACACACATATGACCTTAAGTGACATCCCATTCTTAATCCATAGGGCTTAATACGACATCAGCCCACCCTTTCCATCTACATCAGACATTTACGTGTCTGACGCCTGGCTCGCAGTCTTCACTCTAATGGTACGTTCACACCGGACACAAATCTGGCGTCAAATTCACGTCATTCGCGACCATTTTGAATTCGCCTCATTTGCACATGAAATTTGCGCGAATGACGCGAATTCACTCACGCGAATGAGGCGAATTGTTCGCTTCATTCGCGTCAAATGAGGGGCATGGCCGCTAGGGCTACTCCCAAATGAGCCTGTCTGGGTTTGGTCACCTGTGTCTACGAGGACCTCTCCCCAGGACACTACTGCTGTACAGCAGCATTAACCCCAGAGACAGAGCTGAGACAACCTGGGGTTATTTCTTGTACATTAGCTCTCTCTAGTGGTTTTGGGGTCTGGTCTAGTCCCAGGCTCTGTATTTTCTGTTGTTCTGGAGAGTGCAATAACTGCAAATATAACGAGCACATCTCAATAGGCTATTTTGGTAAAGTTAACCCCCCTTTATATTTAATTGTATTTATTTGTGTGTTCTTGATGTCAGGATGATCAGAGTGAGCCTCTGTCACAGGCTCGTATCACATATAACAGCTATAACCACACTCACACAAAGCCTAAACAGCCATATTTATTTTATTTTTATAGTGTTTTCTATCAGGGCTGTTTTTGTTTCCTGTCTTCATAAAAGTAGAAGAGCTGCTGTAGGCTGTAGCTTTTAGCTCCAGGTTCACTCTGACAGCCTTGATGATTGTTTTGCTGGATCTCCGAGGCAGGGATCTCCTCCTGCTACGTCGTACGTAACCATGTCATTGCTACAGCAGGTCCCTGATTGGTTAACGCGCCACGAATGTTCGCAGAAGTTCAAATTTTTCAACTTTTTCAACCAAAGCGTTGGACGCGAATCTGCGGTGTTCGCTTCATCCGCCGATTCGCGTCTTCGCCTATTCGCGGGACTCGCGCTCAATTCGCGTCATTCGCGCCACGCTATTCGCGCGATTCGCTTGATTCGCGTCACGCCATTCGCATCATTCGCGCCGCAGGACGCTTGTTCGCGCCTGAACGCGGCTTTCCATAGACTTAACATGGTAATCACTCGCGCCTGACACCTGATTCGCGTCCGGTGTGAACGTACCATAATTCATCTCAAAGTTGTTCTGTCAGGTTGAGGTCAGGACTCTGTGCAGGTTCAGTCAAGTTCTTCCACACCAAACTCACTCATCCATGTCTTTATGGACCGTGCTTTGTCCTCTGGTGCAGTCATGTTGGAACAGGAAGTGGCCAGCCCCCAACTGTTCCCACAAAGTTGAGTGCATGGAATTGTCCAAAATCTCTTGGTGCTGAAGCATTCAGAGTTCCTTTCACTGGAACTAAGAGGCCAGGCCCAGCTCCTGAAAATTAACCCCACACCATAATCCCAATGCAGTTATTTGGTGGGTGAGCGAATACTTTTGGAAATATAGTGTATCTGGATTTACTTTAACATGCACATTTCTAAAACTGATATTACTGATCTTATTTATATTATTTGTTTTTTCCATGTATATTGTTATATAGTACACTACCTAGAAAGCAATACAATTCCATACAAGTTGATGTGTATCAAGTATCATAGGAATAAAAATGGTATACATGGATATAGTAACTGTATCGTTACACCCCTAGTACACTACCTTGTGACCTAATTTATTTCTAAACACCTTGTAAATAGATTTCTACAAAGACTTTGTTGCTCAAAGTTGTCCACTTGTTGAATCTGGGAATAATAATAAGTGAAAAGAAGACACGGACGTCCATTACAGTTCATCTAACAGCTGATGATTTGCTGTGGGAGACAGAGAAAAGCAAAAAAATGTGACAGAGGTGAGAAAAATGTACAGGCGGTTAGAGCGGAGATGGATGGGAAAATGGGAAAAGGATGGAGGAAATTTTGAGGTGGGGGGGGCTTCCTCGGGACGGATTAGTGCAGCTCCTCCATGGGGCGAGGGAGGACTGGACAGAGGAGGATGAAAGTTTTCTGATGGGATGTGGTGTGGAGGGGGGAGAATGAAGGATTGCCATTCGCTTCACTTACTTCACTACACAGGAACAAAGCATGATGGGAGGTACTTGACATAACACTCTTCCAGGCCATGTGGGTGTGACGTGCAGGGTCCAGTATCACAAAGGTACTTTAGTATTTCACCTATATTTGTTTATTTTTTTGTTTTGTTTTTTATTTTGTTTTGATGTGGGCAACTTTTTTTGAATTGTTTGAATAATACCTTTGCACATGTACACAAAACTGCCTAATTTAGTTTTTCTGAAAATGCATTCATGTAGGAAATGGAAACATGACTGAACTTCTGCCCCGTTGCTTATTACACCAGTGGCACCGGAGCACACACAAACACAAAAAGATACCGATACTACTAATTATCTTTTTTTTCCTCAATCACAGTTATTTGGCAAGTTTTTTATGCAGGATTCTCTTCCTGTTACAACCAGCCACATACAGACTTATGCAAAGTGGGTAAAGTGTCTTGCTCAAGGACCCAATGACTGCTATGCACTGGTTCAGAGCGGGAATCAAACCACTAACCGTCCGCTTAGTGGGGGACGGTGAAAACATGGCCATAAAATATATTATAGTCAGAAATGGATATGCAAATGACAGCAGCATTTCATACTTTAGGTATACATACTTGGAATTTACTACCTTTCTAAATAATAAAAAGAAAAAAAAGGAATTATAAAAAAAAATCATGATACATCGGTTGCCTACACCAACTAATCTAAGATATCCAACTGTAATTTCTATGTATAATCATGCTACAATGACTCCTGACTTGCTTGAACCTCATTTTTCAGAGTATTTCCATTGCTATCAAACTGCCTCAGTGGATTAAAACATACAATCACCTCCATGAATGACCCTTTTCTATTTCTTCCTGTTCTCACTCAGCATGGCATTGATATTCAAAGACAAAGACAAAAGGTTTGCAACAGATGAGAGCGAAGTGGTACTTAGCAGCAGCAGTGGCCGTCTCTGAGCCGGGGCTAAAGACCCGAGGCAGTCCCACAGTCTTCATTAAGCTCTCATTAATCACACAATGATAAAGATTATCTCCACAGGTGCATGGCCACAGGGACACTTCCCCTCAGGGACTACAGCACTGAGACGCTCCTGGGAAAAGCTCACTATTTCTACCTCTTAACACCTGGAAGTAGCTTTTGGATTAAGCGATTGGATTTAGGACATGTGATTGAAAACAAGCAGAAAGTGAGTATGAGTTAATTCTGGCTCAAATTGAAGGACCTAAGAGTCAACTTGTGTTACATGTCAGCTTTTATTGACGATTATGCTATCTTTAAGTAATACGGATACGTCAAAAGATGGCTACTGATGGTTATCACTTCTGCCACTCACCAATGAGGTTGCGAGTTTGATCTTCTGCTTCCTTCCATCGTTCAAAGGCGTGCATATGTTAGAATTCATGATTCTAAATTGTGAATGGTTCTGTCAGATGTAATTCTTTGTGTAAGCCCTGCACTTAACTCCACTGTCCAGGGTGTACCCCACCTAAAGCCCATAGTTGCATGTTCCAGCCACCAAAACCCGTAACAGGACTAAGCAAAAGAGGATAAATGATGAGCTGATTAAGGAAAATAGATTGTCCTGCCATCACAGGTGCAACCATGAATGTGGACAGAGAAAACTTTGATTTAGAATAGAAGGCTTTATTTGTCAGTGAAGGGAAATTGGTTTGCAGCGTATTTCACACGGCTGATTCCACAACATTCACACACAAAAAAAAAAGAATACTAATATAAGAACATTACAGGAGCAAAGGAGATGTACCAGTCCGACTGGGCAGAATGAAGAACTAGGTATTTAAAAACTGTACAGCTTGTAGAGTAAATGAGAACTTTGATCTGTTTTTCTTAAATAATGGGGGATAGAAGCGGCGACTGGAGGACATAAGGGCAAACGAAGAGAAGAGAGGATGTCTGTTTGCTCAGAGAAAATTATTTTGGCTTTACATACAGTTCTCTGTGTGTGCATCTGTGCTTGGCAGCTTAATGCAGTTAAGTTTGGAGGCCACAGTCACAGCTTTCCTCAGGCTCTTTATCTGAGCTTCTGTAGCATTTCCAAACCAGCACACAATACAGAAGTTTAAAACAATTAAAAGTGCTATAAAACATATGGAACAGCTTGTTTTTTCCAACATTAAAAGATAAAAGTTTCTTTAAAAAGTACAGCCTCTGTTGTCGGTCCAGTGATCCCACCTCAGGTCCTGATCGAGGATGATCAAAATTGCCATCAACAGACAGTGAATGACAGAATAGTGTTAAGTGGTTTGTTTCAATGTGGATATATATAAAAAAAATTGTTTTCTTCAATTAAAAGCGTGAAGTTTTGAGTGCTATAGAGTGAACGGGGCACGAGTTGTGGCTAGTTTCAAAAATATCCAATACATTTCTGATATTATGGTTTTCAATAAAATGAGCCCTTATAAACTATTATTATTATAATTGCTCTGGAGTCATAATATATAATAATTTATTCTTGCAATGCCATGCACGAGTAATAACTTTGTTTTTGTCACTTGTTGATGCCAGATGTAACTACAATGACTAGAAGTTGGCCATAAAACAAACTGCTTGGACTAGACATATCACCGCACATGCGATTGATGCAGACATAGGGAAGTCAATGTGTCGTTACAGTACGTGCTTCTCTATTGATGCTGTACCTGAGGCTGACAGAGCTTCAAATAGTTCACCCAGGATCAATCTCACCGGACCAACCATGGACGACCACAAGCTCCACTGTCAGACAAAGAAAAGAATGAATGATTTCCTTAAATAGTCTCACTATTCTTCTCCCCTCATTTTTCCGGCGCCTATATATTTCCCTGTCTTGTGTGTGTGGAGAGGCTGGATCTTTGTTTGGGACCTGTCACTCTCTGGAGTCCGGGAGGTGGAGCGGGCGGGGAGGCCATTGTGGGTGGATTACGGCCTGAACCCCGCACATACACAAACACACTCATGGGACCAGCCTCCTGCAGGTACAGTACCCAGCCCTCCCCTCTGATCCACGGAGCAGAAACACAGAGGACAGGAGGGGCCCCCGGTTCTCACATGGGACCCCACTGTAGCTGTCCTGTTCCCATCGCCCCCCTATTGGACCTCTACTGTACCCCAGACTGCTTACCTAACAGGGAAGGACGTTAGGTTTGTGATAGCAGCTCCTAAACCCGTGAGCTATGACAAAATGATAATATGATTAACAAATAGTGATACCTGTAACAATTTGATTAGTTTTTTGATAGAATAAGTGGTTTGCAAGAGAAAAAGTTTTTTTAGTCCCTCTCTACAGACCTTGAAATTCTAGCGTTGAATGCAGAGGTGATAAAAATACTGTTACTGCAAAATATCTTTACTCAAGTAGAAGTAAAAGTACTTCTACCATGTAATAATGTTGTTCCCTAATCAAAAACATACCTGGAGTTGTGTTGTGCTTCAGTCACAGCCTGTTTGAGTTATCCTGTATTCTCTGGCATGGAGCTTCTGAGCCCTGAAAACGCTTGGTTCCACGAACCTCCACCTCTCGCACGAAACCCCGCCCACTCCAGCAAGCACTGACAATCAACAAGGCCTCTACATCTAGTCTGCGCTCATTCATTTATCAAAAAACGGTGTACAGCTCTGTTTCAACTGATTTATCACAGCTATTTTTATATATTGTAGTAAAATGTGATCGTACAACAAGCTTAAGAAAGAGCTCTTTTTTCTATTTTTATGTTCAAAAGACTGTAACATCTATGAACTCTGCTGCGTTCTGTTCTGTATGACAGTAGTAAAGTGATTATCAAAAAATATTTCTTTAACTTATATCGTGTTTTTAAAGGTTTAACAGGAGCTGTACAGCATTTATAAATGAATGAAAGCAGACTGGATGTAGAGGGACAATGATTGGTCAGTGCTTCCTGGAGTGGGCGGGGCTTCGTGGGAGAGGCGGGGGTTCGTGGAATCAAGCCCTCTGAGCCCTCAGAAAAAACAAAACACCACTCCAGGTAGGTTTCTGATGAGGGAACAACACTATAACATGGTCGAAAGCTTAGAAAAGTCAGTTTTCCATAATATAGCAAACAATGCTTGCAGGCATTAGTCAATAGAAGGGTGTTTAAATGGGGATATAATGATGGACAATCATTTAAAATGCTTTTTTTTTGTCCCAATCAAGATATTTCAGCAGATACACCATATTTGTACAGAACTGCAAACATCTGTATGTCTAGCACACTCAGCGCATGGGTTGTTCGTTCTATTGCTGCTCATTGCTGCATTTCCTAATAGGTAATCAATGTGCAATGTTTCTTTTTGCCATGAATGAATAAATGAAATATTAATGGCATCCATATGTTTGGTGGAGATCCATATTGCATGTTAGATTGATTAGCAAACAAATTGATTGGACTGTCTATTTTGGACAGAAATACTATTTCTTAGCATTATTATGAATTATCATGGCAGTTTACAATAATGTCAGCAAATAAACAAAGTCATGTAGTGAAGGCATGCAAACAATGGCTGAGGAAAACAAGCAGAGCTGAAACAGTAGTGGTTTGAGGGCACTTACAGCTCTGAGCAGCAACAAGTAATTAGTGCAGTGAAAGGCTCAATAGTCCTCTACCTTCAGTGAGAGTGAGGGGAGCAGAGCAGGAAGACGGACCCCTGCACTAGGAGAGGGGCCCTTTGAACTTTAGCATCAAGCCCCTTCCTCAAAACAACAAAACACAAAATCTTTCCCCTTATCTGCTTCTTTTTCTTCCCTCATCCTTTCTCTCCCTCCTGCTCAGTAAAGTCAGTGGTCCGGCTCTCTCAGAAAAGCCACCCAGAGCCCCCGTCCCGCTCCTTATTGGTCCCCTCTTGGTTCCCCCGGCTCTCCCACACTGAGTGCCCACCGCTCCTGAAGTGATGCTCTTTGTGTGGGGTTCAGGGGTCTTGCCTATTAGCGTGAAGAAAGCCCCGCTGGGTCTTATCCCAGGACAGAGGAGGACGCAGGCCTCTTCACCCCAGCCCCTGGACGGGACACTTTCATCCTTTGTCAGGAGGTCAATGAGTGGACCCCCCCAGGGAACAGGAGGGGCCCCCGCCAATAATGATATGCATGACAGTCATTGTGTGACCCTCATGGGGGGGTCATGGTTGGTGAAGGTGGGTGGGACAGAGGGAGGGGACGGGGCGCTCTGTAACAGTGGATGTTATCTTATCCAAAAGTAACTGAGATATGACAGGGCTCAGACGGCTGCAACAGTTCATTAAAGGCTTGATCTGTGCTCAGTAGAAACTTATAAACTTATTACAGCTGCAGTAACTGTAACTTCAGAAAAAAATGACAAAATAAGATAATATTATTTAATTGTTAGTTGTTTAAAAGGTTTTTGTCAATTGCACACAGCAGCGAATGATAAAAACAGTGCAGGACAATGTTTGCAGAAAAAAACATTTATTTATTCGTTGCCTCACAGGATATTAATAACATAATTTAAGCTTTTGAATCAATTGTATTATTAGATTTTAACCAAAACATATTAAAAATTTGAAATATTATTTTAAAATATGTATTTTTTTATTTAATCACCGTTAATTAAATGTCACACAGGATATGTTTTAATAACATAACTCAGGTGTATACATTTTTTTAAACATATTAATGCAATGTGTAAAATAATGAAATTCCCTTGTTTAAAAATACCTGGATTAATAAATTATTTTAAATTTTTTATGTGTTTATATATGTATTTATTTATCTATAAATAAATTTAGTTATATTTAACTTTAACAGTATGTGCCACTGTAGTGCTGCTTTAATTTATTTGTGAGTATTTGGCAGCACAGTGGCACAGTGGTTAGCACTCCTGCCTCACAGCAACAAGGTCCTGTGGTTAATTCCTGGACCGTGTGGGACCTTTCTGTGTGGAGTTTACATGTTCTTCCCATGTTTGTGAAGATTTCCTCCGGGTGCTCCGGTTTCCCCTACCACCCAAAACATGTACAAAAGGTCCCCCATGGGGCCAGGACTCCCCAGCAAAAGAGATTGTTAGTCTCAGTGGGACTTTCCTGGTTAAATAAGGGTCACATAAATTCTACTAAGGAAAACTTTAAGCCGGTTCCTCTAAACCTTATGACAGATGTTCAAACTGACATATTTCAATAGAAAGTAGTGTATCTGCACATTTTTTTATTACATTTATTTAAACATATTTATTGTCTCCAAATTCTTCCAATCAATTCCTTTTTAATTGGAAGTTTACAAATGCCCACCCGCACAAGTGTCCCCTCCGCTCTTCCTATCAGCCCACACTCATTTTAACCTCTGACCTTAGCCCCATCCCTTCGCCGCGGAGATGGATTTGATGTGCTTCACTTCACTCAAACATACACAAGCATCCAAACTATTTTCCCTTGATATGCAAATACCGTTACATAACAATGTAATCAATGGCAGGGACACACCCAGACTTCCACCGAACTGGTGCGGACCTTGATACCAGCATTATCTGCGTTTCCTTCTAACAGGAACATGTGAGATTTATACGAAGCTGTTTGTCTTGGAGTGGGCAGGAGAAGTTTGAATGGGGCGAGTTGAAATGTGACAGATGTAAGGTTGTTTGGTTGTCATAGAGTTGGGATTTAGTCTGAGAAACCACGCCCACACAGCTGATAACTGACAATAAGGGGAAAACTCATTGAGCGCTGGTCATTATTTAAAGTTATGAGAGAAAAAAAATATATATCTAAATAAATGTACACACTGCTGTTTCATTTAGGGACATTTTTTCCAATATAAAATGTTCAAAATTAATTAATAAGTCTTTTTTCTGTACATAAAGCTTAAAAGATAGTTGTTTTAAACCATCCACAAAGGTTAACAAGCCAGTAGTCCCAAGCCTGGATTAATCGTGAGAGTATTGTCACGAGGGGCATCTGGTGTAAAATCTGGCAAATTAGTATGTGTCACTGCACACTAGGGGGCTCATGATTTGCTGTGGTGACCCCATGAGAAAAGGCTAAAAGGAGAAAAGAAGGAAATGGCTCTTAACTATGCCCAAACCTTTTTGATAGCTTGTTTTCATAGTTGCATCTAACTTCTGGAGGATGTCTGCAGGATTTGCATTTATACATGTCAGTAGATAGTCTGCTGTCTCTTTAGAGCAAATAAAATGATCGCACATACATTGTATAAGAGCTTTTTGTGATCTTTGGGCTTTGGCTTTAACATCAGTCACAATAAATGTCACTGATACATGATGAATACATTCACTGTTGGCACTTCTCCGTGGCATATGGTGCATTCAAGTGGTCAGGAAAAGGTTTTTCAGAGTAAAAAGATGCACATGAACGCCTGCACAACAAGTTGTAAAAAGAACTTTAAAACCTGCTGCCCGATTTCCCCTGGATGTCATCTGCTTCATGGACAGAGCAGAAAAGCAGCTGATTTATTAATTTGTGTTTTATACATGAGCTTTTGAACATTGAAAATATGTTTACTATAAGCCGTTGCTCACTTAACAGGAAAAGAATAGCGTTAAAGATGCTAAACATTACTGTTAATTGATTTTACCCATTTCCAAACTTGTAGGCTGAAGCTATATTTGCAAAATGTATAAATGTTCAGCCTTTTAGTAGCGAAAAGGCTTATATTAAATCTGACTAGTTAGCTGTGTTACTAACATTACTCACCAATAACTTCTTCAGTCTTCCTGTGATGTCAATATTCCGACTTTCTAAGATAAAAGCACATGAACATTAACAAGTTGGGAAAACAACTTTTCATCTCAGAAAGACGATCACCTGAGGACCACAGGAACGCAAAGAGAATGAGCAGCTCGTCCATTCATATTACCTTAATTTATTACGATACATTTTCGGAAGAGAATATAAGACAAGAAGATACAAGCAAAAAAAAAAAAAGATTTATGCAAGGTACTGGACCACACAGTCTGAGCACATATTGATTTGCAGATCATAAATTTGGTCAGTATGGAATTCAGTGCAGCCAAGAGGAGAAATGCATTAAAGTAGCCACGGTTTGCTGGCCATCTCCATCTCTAGATTACATGAAACAATATGATGCAGAAAATCAATTGTGTAGGCTTCATTCTTCAGAGTGAACCATAACCATGAACCGAAGTGCTCTGTGGTCTTATTGATCCAGGAGCATGTCATCACATCATGTTCAGCAGATATTTAGCAGCTCTGAAGACCCAGACTGCACTCATCTATTATTAACGCCCTGGGCAGCGCTTTACGGCTGCTTCATTAAACACGAAAACTCACTGCACGGAGAAGGAGCACCACAGGGCACGCCACCGGGCACGTTATCATTACAAAATGAGTTAGACGTTATTCAGCAAATAATGAACCAGGATTACTAAGGGAAAAAATTATGAAGATTTAATTAGAATTAGGACATGAATATATGTTAATGCAGCTGTTAAGCAAACAGTAAGTGGCATGAATGGGAGTTTAAAATGTCTTTCTTGCATATTAGCTTTGAATAATGGATGGATTTATTACCCCAGGTTAGTCAGATAAATACTTCTAAAACAATATTGACTTTGTAGTACACATTTTAAAGCATTGTGCTAATTCTGTCTGTTGATGGGTGGGATCAAATTAAAACTTGATATTTTTATTCAAATAGAAAAAAAAAAAAAAACATTGGCAGTTCTTATGAAAAAAGGTAGCTGCTGGTGTATAAACTGTTGCTGGTTCTATGCTGCTCTGAATAACCAAAAAGGTGGATATTATTGAATTAATCACATTAAAAGTCAGTTTGTGCCAATAAACTCTGCGATCACCACTAAAAACAGTAACAGTAAAACATTCGTACATCAGTGCCACAGACACCAGGGCAGTATGTAATGTTGGTTTGTGGGGCTTGATCAGCCAACCCTCAAGTTAGTGGGTAAACAGCTCTACCTACTGAGCTACTGCTGCCCCCAGAACAGTTGTGACTAGTTATTCCTGGCTATTCTATGTTTTGTATGTTTAGTACATACAGTAAGTGTTATGTAATATTTCATTTCAGCTGCATAGTTGGTATGTTTCGCAGACATGTGATGAGTTTTGTAATTTTTATGATGAAAAAAGAAATTTGAATTTGAAATTGACATGGTTTGTTTGTATTTAAATCTATTGACCCAACATTTGCTGTGTGGTATTACGGTGCTCATTGTCTACCTACTGTGCAAATTTCATAGGAAAATCATTTTGTTTTAAAGATATTGAATTTTACTGAAAATAATAAAAATAAAAATATAAAAAACATTTTTTTTGCTTCTTTTTCATTATAAAAAGCTAACAAAAGTCTGACTCAAGTGTCATCCACCTCAGACATGTTCCATATACTCTATTAACATGAAAACATGGATGACAGATTTTTAGATTTTGCCACCAGTCAACATTAGAAAATCTCAATCTAATACTTTAGGAGTAAATGTGTGATATGACGAAAGCAGAAAGAAAAAAAAAACATGGCAATGACTGGACACTTGTGTCTCACATTACCCCACACCTGACAATACAGGCTCACATATGGTGAAGCACAAAATGTCCAAAAAGCCCCTTTCCAGTGACATTTTTTCTTGATAATTGAACTGAATAAGTGATAACTGAAAGTTTCACACTCGTCAAAAAAGCTGAATTAAAGTCACATTTGTCCAATTATTGTGAAGTTTGCGCTATGTCTTGTCCATTTGCTGTAGTAGACTGAGAAAGCACACATTACTGACCTAATAGACATCCTCTGACATAGTGTCTGGTTTAAGTACAAAAAAGAAATGACAGAATTCACTTTGCTGCTAAAGAAATGCCAGCAAAAGTTGGACACATTTCCCGGTATCTCTCGTTAAAACACTTGCCCTTTTATATCCACATCGCCTCCACACATAACATACATTTTATCCAACAGTACTGCCCTCATCTGATCACCGTCTCATTATAACCCTCTTCCCGCCACTTCTGGACATGTCGCTGTGGTAATTAGGTGCCGTACAGACAGGAGAAGCCTGAAATCAGAGTCACCGCACTTGCCCCGGGACCACCGCAGCTCTGCTTCACCTTGTGCCAGACCAGACTGTGACTCTGGTGCACACACTGTCCTCTTATGTCTGTCCTCTTGCTGTTTTTCAGACAGATCCAGTGTCGAGCCCTCCGTGTGTGAGCAGGATGAAGAGAATTAGCCCGTCGCCCCGCTGCTCGAGTCGCAGAGGAAAGGGGGGGTCATTATTGGACCTGTTGTTGTGAGGAAGGGAAGCCAGGCCACCGTGGACGGATTATGGGCCGTCAGTCTTTTCTCTTCTCACTGTGTCCTCCTGTCATTTTGGTTGGCTCACTGATCAACTCACACACTTTAGATAGTTTATAAGAGCACACCTAGAAATGTCAGATATGAGACCTGTGTTTTAGGGTTTTGTGAATATATCAGTAGAAGGATGCTCCCAAGAGGAAGCCTAGGGGACGACCAAAGAGGAAATTTATGGATTAGTGAAAGAGGACATGAAATTAGATGATGTGAGGAAAGAGGATGCAGAAGAAAGCGTACCGAGCCAGATGTTTTGCTGTGGTGGCCACTGAACGGGAACAGCCAAAAGGAAAATTAGATTTTAGGGTTGTTTTCAGTAAAGTTATGAATGCATTTTTATTTATTTACAAAACTGTGTGTGTATTGGACATTGTGTTATAACTATATGTAAATTAAAAAAAAATCTCTGAATTTTGTATTTTATTCACAATACAACATTATCAGTATTCAAGTTGCTCTGGGTGCTAGCAACAGCATTAGCCTCTACACAGGAAATAGTGCTGCGCTCAGATGACGCTTGTTTCCACTAAGTTCAATTTTATGATTTGACTTTTTTCGACATTGTCTAAAATTTAAAACGTACATTAATTGTAATAAATTCATCTATGACCCATCCCTAGTGTAAAATATTAATAAAAACAATGCAACAGTGTCCAAATCTTATAAAACCATGTTTCCTTCAATTAAACATAAATGATATTTCAGGTGCAGAAACTGAGAAATCTTATAATTTCAAATAAAATAATAGTATTTTGAATTTAATGACAGCAACACATCTCAAATAGGTTGGGACAGAGGCAACAAAAGGCTGGAAAAGTAAGTGGTAGAAACAGTAAACAGTTGGACCAGTTAACTGTTTTGTGTATTATTAGTATGGGATGCTCATAATCTTCAGGTCCTCGAGCGACACTGCATTAAAACGATCATGATTCTGTACTGGAAATCACTGCATGTTTCAGGAACACTTCCAGAGATCGTTGTCTATGAACACAGTTTACACAAAAATCCAAGTTACAGCTGTATCATGCAAAGAAAAACCACAAGAGAACATGATTCAGGAACACTGTCTTCTTCTCTGGACCAAAGCTTATTTAAAATGGACTGATGCTAAATGTTTTATGGTCACATTAATCACAAGCAAAACAAACTGAATGGTGAAAAGCCACATAACCTTTAAAAAAGCATCTGTGCTATTCGTTTTGATGGTGTTTAGCCCTCATTACCTCTCAGTGTAAAATGGAAAAGTGCACATTTTTGCAACCTGACATAATCACATAGTTCAGTTCATATTTGTCTCCCCTGTCTCCTCTCCAGACGCCCGCACATCCCTCGAGGCCACATCGCGACCCTAACATTGACCTTGAAGCTCTGCGTTAAAAGCCTATCTTCATGCATGTAGCTCCCAGACACACACAGCAGATACCATTGTGTTCTGAGAAAGGCCTCCTCTGACAGCTCTTTTATGAACCAGCGCTGGTCAATAGTTTTAAGGTGATTGTGTGGCCTTCTCCAGACCGTTTAGACCGACTTTGATACCTCCTGATGTCACTAAAAAACTGTGTCCATAAGCAGATGGGACAGTGTTTCCACCTAGGAGCAAGGGCAGCCTTTATTTTTAACTTTTAAAAGACGCCAAACACTATTTCCTCTTTGTCTTAAGAATACGATGAACCATGGATCATTTAATAAATCAATTAGATCTTTCTTTATCTCTTTAACCAGATGCTTAAGACATTCAATAGATATTTTATAGTAATTTGGAAGTGACAGAGGCAAGATGTGAAGAGAATGAGAAGTTTAATGATGTAGAACAGTGCAAAATGTGTTTATTTATCCAAATGAGCCTTGTGCTTTTGGGTTACAATTTCACCTTGGGCTTTCTCTGTTAGGGACACTGTAAGCAACAAGGAGAAATATTTTTTTGAAGTTTTGGCTTTTTACAGGAGCCTCTCAAATGTTGTTCTGTGGTTGGCTGCCACATGTTCATGGAGCATGTAATGAGTTTGTGCCAGTTTTATTGTCAATTTACCCTTCCTTTTGAGCCATTTTGTTCAAGGTTTGTGTACACATTCAATACATTTTTTTTAACATAAAACAAGCCTGCCTTATTTTCTATGTTGTTGTTGGGCATAAATGGGACACAAGGCTGAAATGAGTATGCAAAGAGTTTTAGGTAAACATTACAGTAAAGATGTGCGATAACAGCTTTTTCATGTTCGATTCGATACCAACGATACCATCACAACCATTGTTTTTTGTTCTATTTTAATAGATTTTTTTGTAAATGATAAAAGCCTATATGCATACATATGTTACTAATAATGGCTTCTTTATGCCTCTGGAGCAGCAGAACACAAGGGATTGGGCTGGACCTGCCGCTGTAGAGCACACATGGAGGAGGATGTGTATTTTACTAACAACATCGTTTGTCATTTCTACTAAAGTACTGATACTTTCAGATTGGTATCAATACCACAATTTAATCCACAGGTATGGAAGAGATAGATAGTTTTGGTATTGATTCACACATCCCTATTTTAGAGAAATGGGGAAGACAACCTATGCTGAATAACCTTCGGTATGGATTTGCAGTTTGTGTGCCCTGTGATGCCAAGAGGAAAAAAAACCTGCTAAAATATATTCTGCGTTTATTTGGGTTCTTTTTTTAACCAAATGTGGTTCAATGAAAAGAGGCTTTATCTTCCAACAGTTCTTTCCACATTTCTTTTCCTCAAAGTGGCATGACGCTAGACACAGAGCTTTAAATATGTGCATAATTTATTCTGGAAAATATTTAAATGTTGTAGGTCTGGAAACATAACACAGATACACTGCATTTTGGAAGACCGGGGTTGCTGAAAGGACACAAGCGGGCCATACCAAATAGCTTTGAACGTCTCATGTCGGAGTCTCCAGTGGTGGTTTGTTTGATCAGGGAGAGGAGCAGTAGTTATCCGGGCTGGCCCTGTCTCACTCTACACTTCAGTCATCACAGCAGATTCATCCAAATGGATCCCAGAACACCTCAGTAGCCCCTCGGTACAGTAAGCTCCTTATATCCCCCGACGAGGCCCTAACGCAAACCATACGAGCATAATCACTCGCACACTGCACCTCACCGCCGGTACAATCAATCTGTCCGCCGCCCGGTAATTTTTCAAACTATTGTGATTAGCCCCATCATAAAGGCAACCCAATAGGACCAATTGCCAGACATTACCGCGCAACTTACGGAGTAATCTGAGTGTTTGCATCAAAGGGACAGCAACAGAGCAGTGTGGGAGACTGTGGCCCTCGTTTCACTGCTAAATGCAGATGTTATGGTGAAAATATGTGGGCAGATTATGTACAAGCAGGGGAATGTGGAACTTTAGGGTTTTTGAAGATCAGGGAAGCAAAATGAAGGTTTGCTGTCGAACTTTTCTCATTCAGTTTGTCACGGATATCGTTTATACCTGTGTCAGTATAGGAAAGGAACTTTTGGGGTTGTGGTTGGGACATAAAACTTTGCAGCTTCTACTACATTACAATCACATTCAAAGTGAGGTTTATGCATTTGACACTGAGACCAACACTTCTCAGCTTCTCTGTTACATTTGACATATGGCATTGGTCGATCAAATGTGTTTGGTCAAAATTAGCCAGAGGTTTAAAGCAACATTATGTACACTATATCTCCAAAAGTATCAGCTCAGCTGCCTTTACACGCATATGAACTTAAGTGACATTTCATTCTTAACCCATAGTGTTTAATATGATGTCGTCCCACCCTTTGGATCTATCTACATCAGACATCTGCGCGTCTGACATTCTCGTCACGAGAAGGCCTGGCTCGCCAGTCAAGTTCTTCCACACCAAACTCACTCATCCATGTCTTCATGGACCATGCTTTGTGCACTGGTGCATAGTCATGGTCATGTTGAAACTGTTCCCTCAAAGTTGGGAGCAGGGAATTGTCCAAAATCTCTTGGTATCCTGAAGTAGTCAGAGTTCCTTTACTGGAACTAAGCAGCCAAGCCCAGCTCCTGAGAACAACCCCACATCATAATCCCAGTTCACTTATTTGGGTGGGTGAATGCTTTTGGAAATATAGTGTAGGTTTTTAACATCTGAACCCTGTTCGTCTTTCAGATGAACACACACAAGACTTTTACATATAAATATTTGCTTTTATTTAGCTTGCAGGACTCAAGCTCTGAAGATAGAGGAGCAAGAGATACTTGGAGGAAGGCATTTAGGTACATACATCAAACAAAGAATGAATGAATGCACAATAAAGAATTTACTGTATACATATGTGACATATTCAGTTCAATTATGTAAACAGCTGTTATTAAGGGGCTCTGTTCAGCTTAATAGTAGCCTGGACAGCCAGCCCATCCTACTTTTTTTTTTTTTTTTAACAGGAGAGTCTGGTTCCTCAGCCAGAGAGAGGCCGTTTCACCTCTGGCCTGTCACATCCGTTTGTCTGCTGCACATCTTACAAATGCAGAAGAAAATCTCCTATCAACCAAGATGGCACCCAGGCTAATACAAAGCGAATTTTATCACTTCTCTGGCCTTCGCTTTCCATCGTCACCTTTTGATTCTGCTGATTCTGCCTTGTTGCCAGTAAATGTAACAACCACATTCAAACAAACTGACTTTTTTCTACATCTCTTTGTTCAACTGGGCTCTGCTGCTGTCCCTGTTCAGAGATTAGTGCAAAGTTTTCTGGAGTTTTAGGGCAAAACCAGCAAGAATCCTCCATGTTTGTTTAGGTTACAGGTCAGCGGTCACCCTTTGTTTCTCTGATTGGTTACTCCGCCTGTGATTGTTCTACTCATAGAAATAAAACTCAAGCGAAGGGATACCAGACTAACCTCTATTTAATCTGGCTGGCCAGGCTCTGAACATTCCCACATCTTTAAGTTACATAACACAGTATCTGATTAATCTGGATGCACTGTGAAAACGTGGTTATTCTTTTGTTTTATTTCCCATCAAACCAATGTTGCCCTGCTTGTAATAAGAGTGGCATTCAGGTATTTTCAAAAGTAAATATCCAACATTTTGCACTGTAGCTGATATTACTTCGGGAATTTCCCAAAAGACAGCCATTTTTTTCACTCCCGCTGGCCAAAAAATCCTGTTCGGCCATTGAACTTCTTTCAGCGTGTTAAAAAAAAGACATATTTGACATTTTTCAAACAGATAAAAGTGATGATAAAAGACACCTGTGAGAAGTTGTCTTTTGTGGCGGAGGATGTAAACGCCTGGAAGCTGCCCGTATCTGCCACCGTAAAGATTCCTGCCTCTCGACCCGGAAAGGCAGGCCTGTAATAAGAGCCATCAAACCGTGTGATTGATCACCGCGCAGCGCTGAGTCGGACCGGCCGCTGCTTGCCAACGCTCAGCCTGGTATGTGGGTGTGTGTGAGAAAAAAAGGAGAGCTGAACTTGTTAAATGCTTAAAACCAGGGGATGTTTTTTTTGTTGTTGTTGTTTTTTTCTCAAGGAAAGATGACAGATGGAAAGAGAGACGTAGACCAGACATAAAAAGTGGAGTGTGCGCCTGACAGAGAGAGGAAGAGGAGGTCAGACAGTGGAAATGATGGGGAGCGCTGCAGAAGACCTCACTGACCTGCACCAGGTGTAAATAGCAGCTTTAGCTCTGAGAGTTCAGTCCAAGTCCAAGATCTCATTTGTCTCTGACCCAGTGATTAGCACAGAGTCTTTTTCAACCGTTTGAACCTGACCATGACCTGCCTCGGGGCTAACGGGTTGCATGTAACAAGATTATGTAATTAGGATGCAAAAATAAAGTCACTTATATACAGGCATTAGTCAAAAGCTTTCTGCTTTCCCTTCTGGGGTCACTACAGTACATCACTTGCCTCCTATGTATGCAATGAATCGCATATTGATTAGGCAGAGGTTTTACTCCAGATGCCTTTCCTGACAAAACTTTATCCATTTTAACTGGGATTGTAGATTACAGTTATATTTTGAAATAATAAGTTCAGTATTTTGTCAATACAAGACACAGAGCTTATTTTTGCCTTATTAGACATCTGCAACCTACGGTTTAACCCTGCTCTTGTGGCTCCTTGGGCATCTGGCATCTGGTTATGTAAAGTTATTAAAGAAATATGTAGACGACTTGGAAACAACCTGCATCTTGTCATGTTTTCTGGTATATGCTAAGGGCTTAACTATTTTAGCCTCAATAGCCCACACAGTTGCACTCACAGACTGATAAGAAGAGCCACACATGAGCACTAAGAAACAGTTTCAGGATGTAACTCTAGTTCTGTGAGTGAGATAACCATTGCAGTATTTAACACACAGTTCTTTGTTAGTTTCCACCCATAGGCTATATTTCAGTTACAGGCTAAGCGACATTCGTGTATTTAAACTGGTTGCGGGTCTTTTGGAGCTGAAAGGTTTGAGACCCCTGACCTAGCTACAGTCCCAGTTTGGAGAAGCAGAAAGGAGTAATACCACAGGGGCCAGGGACCTTAAAATCAATTCATTTATTGTATTTCAAGAAATAATCATAATCATAATGATATACAATGAATGTAAGTAAAAGAGACAAAAAATATGGCTTTTTACAAGAGCATCATAACAACAAAAATGCTAACGTGCAAGCTAGACCCCAGGCAAAGAGGAAAAGGTCATTCTTACAGCCACTGGGATGAAGCTGCTCTGCCAATAAAAGTAATTCTGAAGTACTTGGATTATGTCACACTTTAAATATTACACTAGAATACTTTTGCTAACCGTCCCAACCCTGACCATGACTCATAAGAAGCAGGAACCATGAGGCAGCAGAGGAGTGGAACGGGCCACTTTGCATAACCGGACATCCCCTGCGCAGAGACAGAGAGGTGAGTACACACAGTACTGCTTAGCTTCAGTTAACGTCAAAAACTGTCAGAGGAGGAGGAAGTCATTTTAAAATATATACTGACGTAAACAAACTGTTAGTTCAAGGTAATCTGAGTATCTACTACTACTATCACTACTGCTGGTACTACTGCTATTACTACTTCTACTACCACTAAAGCTGCTACTACTACAAATACTACTACTATTTCTACCACGACTACCACCACTACTGCTGCTACTACTGCTAATACTACAAATACTAGAACTATTTCTACTACTGCTGCTACTACTGCTGTTACTACAAACACTAGAACTATTTCTACGTCTACTACCACTAAAACTACTATGTCTACTTTATTATTGAGGTCAAACAGTACTTTTACTTTTACTTTGCCTTTCCCTTTTCATTTATCCTGGCATAGGACTGGGACAAGGAACCCACTGACCTGTGACCCTTTGTGAAGGGATTTACTCAAAAGTATTTAAGTATGTTTTCCTAAAAAAAACAAAATGTCTTTAAGTAAATCCCTTGAGTAAAAGTATATAGTTACTTTCCACCTCTGAAAACTGCACATACCACACAGACAGCTGTCAGACCATTGCTTTCTATTGAAAAAGTGTGAGTTCTTCCTTAACCACCGAGAAGCAGTCATACTGGTGTCATAATCCTCTCCAAATCCGATTAGCTTCATGTATAAACTCTAAGCTGAGGGCCATGCGGGGGGCTGACACAGACCCTTTCCCTTACCCAAAAAAAAAGAAAAAGAAAAAAAATCACACCACACCTGGAACTTCCCAGCGTCACACTCGGATGAACGGAAGTCTGATCCCAGATAAGAAAGTCTTTGGGAATAGAGAAAGTGGGAAGAATGTGGGTCTGTCTGTTCTGTATGTATGGAGCAGTTTAACGGCTACAGGGGTTAGCGCTTGGATGGGGCGGGTGACAGAAAAATGGTGGAGGTGGATCGTTGCCTTAAGCTGTTTTTTTAAGGTGGGAAGGGTTGAGTGATTAACGGTTTGAAGCCCTGGAGGGTAAAAGTCGGCTTGAACTTCCTGTACTTTTCCTCACGTGTTGCCCTCAAATGGTAGAAAATGTAATGGCCTTGTCTTTTGAAGAAGCGGCTATGTCACTTTTCAGGATTTGGTTTCTAAATGTTGCAAGCAAGTGCTGCAAATATGCACGGCATCTCAATGTGTACCTTTGGTGTGTGGAGATTATTTTAGGTCATAAAGCTCTTCATACTGTATTCACGCTCATAGATTTTATTGCTGTTAATTTTCAAGAAGTAAAAAAGTCAGGCACGTTACAGTCATTTTAATTTTCTATATCTGAAATACAACCCTAATTCCTAAAAAGTTGGGACAATGGATAAAATGTAAACACAATGCAATGATGGGCAAATTTCATACAACTATATTTTATAGTTTTTATAGTATTATTATTTATTTTCACAATAGATTCTGCTTACAGACTAACTGGACTAAAACAGATCTGTTGGTCCACATAGCAAAATGTATGTTTTCTTTGTCGGCAAAACTCTGAAGTTATGTGAAGAGAGTGGGACATTTTGATAGCTCAAATTGTGAAATGCATACGTTTTGCCGTGTGGACCAAAGTATCTATTTTACATTTTGCTATGAGATTGGGTTGAGTTAGCTTAATGGCAACATTTTAGAAGAGTAAAAGCAGCATTTTAGAAAGGTATAGTCTGTATTTTCAGTAATAAATTTATTGGATGCTTCTAATCTTTGATCACTCAAGCTTTATTGCATTAAAAACAGACATTATTCTGTACTCAAAATCACTGCATGGATCAGGAACACTTTCAGAGGTCATTGTCTACAATCAGAGTTCGTACAAATGCAACTTAAAGCTTTTTCATGCAAAAGAAAGTCCATGACCCAGGAACAGTGCTGACTTCTCTGGGACAACTGGGTTTGTTGTTTTCAAATTTGCATTCATCTGATTATAGAACAGTTTTCTGTTTGACCTCGGTCCATTTATAATGAGCTTTGATCCACAGAAGACTGAGTATCTGGAGAGAACCAATGGTAACTCCACTCAGATTGTAGTTAGCCAGCCACCAAAGTATCAAAACCACCACCTCCTAGCTGAGAGGCAAAGGAGATAACCACTCTGCCACTATGCACCCTGTCTATATCTACATACATTTTTTACCCATATGTGACTTGTATGTGATCAGATCAAATGCAACCCAGGCCACTTTCAGATATGGTCCTAAATTAGATAAGTAGCTGATCTTTTACAATGCAACATCAGTCTTGTCTGAATGGCCAAGTCACATTTTTTTTACTACATTATAATGATGGTTCACACACAAGACTGATGGAAGTCACAACTGAAATATAATGTGAACCACCACTCTAAAATTTCAGCAAAAAAAATCTGAATTGACACCTGCAGTGTGAACGTAGCCTTAATGAAATTGGAACGTTGGCAAAGTGAAGAAAGAAAGAAGGTGCCAGGTTTGTGGGGCCTTTCTGGAGTTTGCATGTTCTCCCGTGTTTGGATGGGTTTGCTCTGGGTTCTCTGGTTTCCCCCATCAACCTAAAACATCCATCCTCCATCTATAGGTACTCCTGACTAAGATCCTGGCTCAAGATCTGGAGAAGGGTCCCCAGGCGTTGCACTGCGGGCGCCCCCTGCTCCTGACAGGTCACCCCAGTGGCACTGAAGGATGGGTCAAATACAGAGGACAAATTTCCCTACAGGGACAATAAAGTCCACCTTAACCTTTAATGGTCTCAGAAAAAAAAGTGGGAACAATGAAACTTAAACAAAAATATATTGAATGTTTAATGGGATTCAGTTAGCAGCAGGAAAACAACTTCCTGCATGTATAAATCATTGTTTTATTCACACGATGGAGCTGTAAACATTGTCACACTCTTTACCGTAAAACTGCAGGAAGGTGCACTGTAATTCTTTAATGCATAAGTCAAAAACATGGAATAAACAATAGAGCATTTGTGAAGCACTGAGGATAAGAGGCTGCAGTTTGTTTTTTGTGCAGGTTTTTTTGCGTTGTGTAAGTTTAAGGAGGAATGCAAATTGTTTGAAAAAGATATTGGATTGAGCTGGCAGAACATTTCTCTCTTTGGCTGTGAATCGCGGTTGCAAGCGCCAAGCCGTGTTCCCGAGGCACAGTATACTACAAGTGAGCAGACTGCACAAACAACACAAACAAGCATCGCCCAAGGGTCCGCGAACAGCCTGAGATAGCAACTGGGGAATTTGGGAGCCGAGAAATGCTTTGGCGTTGTTACATAACAACAGTTGCATGAAGCTCGAGACAGTTTTGTTAATATACGATGCCCCGGTTTGTCATATCCCATAATGCAACAGTGTGCAATATCATATGGGAGAAGTGTGAATGTCTGATTTATCTTTAGCACAAGACAAGAGCTGATCCCAAGTGTAGGTGACATATGGTAATTGTTAACACTGGAGGTGATTATATGTATTGAGTCATATACATAGATGGTAACATTCAAAAGCACTGATTTAATATGTTGGGGAAAAAGCAATATGGAAAACAAGATATATATATTTAGGTGCAATAATTAAACTATGAGATGCTGACTGGGAAACATAGTGAGGTAAAGGTTGGGAACAATTATAAGCCAATTCTATCATTTTCTACCACTTATTGCCATTAGGGGTCATGGGGGGCTGCAGCTTATTACCATCTACTTTGGGCCTAAGGAAGATTTAAACCTGACATTGGCTAGTAAGTCTTATAGCTGAACATGAGCTACAGACTCCTGGCATAAACGCTGTATGCGATTGTTTAGGGATACAAACATTACGGGGGTCCCATGAACAGAAAGGTCCGAATAGCGGTCAGAGGCACGTGGCATAGGTTCATTGACAGTGCGTTTCTGAGCTGGAGCAGAGGGAGTGAAGCAAAGCAAGCTCCACTGGGCACTGGGGAACCACTAAAATACTTAGTCAAACAAACAAAAGTTAATACTCAAATAGTTGTATAGCAGCAGCTCATGTTTAAAATACAAATGTTGTTATAATAATGTTTTTTTAGAGAAAACTAAAACCATAAATATTAAATATATTTTTCTACAATGTAGTTTGGTCCTGAAAATATTTTTTATCATCTAAAATGCAGCAGAATACAGGAACTTGCATCTGTTTTGTTAATAATTTTATTGTTGTTTATTAAATGTGTCTGTTTAAGCTGTGTTATTTGGTGTTTTAGGGGACCGATAACCAAAATCTTGTTTAGAAAAATAATGTGGCAGTAACAGACAGTTTTAAAGGAAGGTGGGTAGTTTTTGGTAACCGTCCGAGGACACAGTGTTGTCTATGAACAAACTCAGTGAAACAGGACGTACAATCAGTTCTGTTTCAAAATGAGAAGCAAAATAAACCAATGTTCTAAGCTTTGCCTAACTCAAGATGAGTGCTCAAAACGAAACACAAAAGTCCATCTCCCTCAGCGGTGCTCAGTTTGTCCCAACTGAGCAGCTGTAGGCCAAGGACGCATTTGCACTACTGCTATTATCAGTGATAATATCTCCTTTCCTAGATGACTTTTGATTGATTCTAACAACTAACATGATGAAGAGATAATCTGTGTTACTTACGTCACCTGTCAGTGGTCATTATGTTCTGCCTGATGTATACGAATCGATTTTTGCCACAATAAGTTTACTCTGTAGATGTTTTCAATACCTCAAAGATACACTAAGATCCACCATTTAAATATCCAGTAGTTTTGTATCGCCCGAGACCAGTCTTGGATTTGAGACCAGATAATATTTTTGGTCTTGATCTCATCTTGGTCTTGGCTGCAGCTTTACTCGGTCTTGGTTTTAAATCTAATTTTACTCAGTCTAGTCTCAGTCTCGGATGTGGCGATCTCTGAGGTTTTATTTACCAAACATAATAAGAAAATGCTATTCTAAATAATTCTTAAGTATTTCGTTTTCCGCATTAGAAGAAACAGAAAAAGGTTCTGTCTCTGTTTGTATGTGGACTCTGTTGCATTTGATCATAAAAATAATAATTAATGTATTTGAACAACTTTCCCTTTTATTAAGTGTTACTTCACAGGGTTTCAGTCTCGACCTGGTCTCGCTCCTTAAAAGTCTCAGCCTCTTGACTATAATATTAATATCCAGCAGCTGTTATCGTTTGCTCTCTTGTCTTGTTTTCATTTCAGAAGTGACCACTTGGCAGAGTCCATTTCCCAGTGCTGTACATTTCTAATGTGCTGAAGACAACATAGGCCTTTGGAGAGGAAGTATTGTGTTCCTGGCATTGTGACCGTCTCATACTTGGCCGCTGTACACTGGGACGCATTGTTGTTGATCGCTGCTGCTTACACATGAGCTACAGCGGCTTCTGCATATGCTGATGCAGATTGAGATTTATCACATTTTACTGGGGCCATAGCTGCGTCGACATAACACGTAATGACTCTACAGATGCTGTGAGGCGGCTGCTAATGCTACCTGCTCATCCGAGACACATTAGCAGGAGAATTACAGTGACTTGTTACGGGAGACAAATGGTGAGGATGTGCAGTATAATGCATTGTTAGTAATGAGGCATTAGAAAGGAAACTAGAGTTGTAGTCAAGACAATCGAGACCAAGACAAGGCTGGGACTTTCAGGATTCAAGACTGAGACTTTTAAGGACCAAGACCGAGTTGAGACTGAGACCAAGCCCCAACTAACACTGAATCAAAGAGGGGGAAAATACATAAATTAATTACTTTAATGATCTGATGCAACAGTGTGGAAAACAAATTACTCCAAAATTACGATGAATGGCATTTGCCCATAATGTTTGGTAAATAAAACCACCACATCCGAGACTGAGACAAGACCGAGTAAAACTGGATTCAAGACCGAGACTGAGACTGCAGCTGAGTCCGAGACGAGACCAATACCGTAAATAATGGTCTCAAGACTGGTCTCAAAACCAAGACCAGTCTTGGGCGCTACAACACTAAGGTAAACTATGCAATTCTTTTTCTGTGTTTGGGGAAAAAATGTGAATTGATCAAATTTGTCATTTTTACAATAGGAATCATTTGAATAACAAGACCTTAAGATAATTTTTATTTTGAGGAACTGAGTAGGCTATATCTAAGATGAGTCCATGGGGCAGGTTGTAGTCCCGGTTGTGTTCAGGTGCTGAGGAACTTGGTGTGGCGCTTGATGCTTAATGTGGTTGTTCATGAAGGAGCAGATGAAGAAGTAACTGTGATCGTAGCCCGGCTGGAGTCTGAAAACCACACAGATCTTCTTCTTGGAGCGCACAACAATGAGGTTATCGGGCAGCAGCTGAGAGGGAGACAGGAACTGGTCGTCTTTGCCGTGTCCAGTGAAGGACAGGAGTTCAGGCCAGATGGGAACCAAAGCAGACACAGCTTTGAAGTTCCCAGGGTTCTTCAGGGCATTGATGATAGCCCTGAGTGAGAGATGGTACAACCTCTCCGGGTCAGTGGGGAAGTTTGCATTGAACAGCTTTGTGGTAGTTGGTCTTCCATGAGTCCCGAGTGGCGTCCACATAAAAACCTGTCCTCAGCTTCAATGATACATCTGTGTGAGCTTGTGTCTATACCACTTGTCAACTTTGAATTAATGAATGCCGATCAAACAGTGCAAAAAAGAAAAGAAAAACACAAATACGGGGAACAGGCATGCAAAGGTAAAAGTGGATAAAAGTTTATAGCTTTCAAGAAAGGTCAATAATGGGCCTAAGAACAAATTGTTAGTTTTGAAGTGGATCCAGGGCACACGTTGCAAGGAAGAGACAATTATTAGCAAAATTAATATTACACAAAATTACAATGTTTTGTGTCATTTACAGTCATAAAAG
Source organism: Bostrychus sinensis (assembly GCA_020698575.1). Taxonomy (NCBI): domain Eukaryota; kingdom Metazoa; phylum Chordata; class Actinopteri; order Gobiiformes; family Eleotridae; genus Bostrychus; species Bostrychus sinensis. The sequence continues at coordinate 24,921,036 of CM036257.1, read as the reverse complement.
ATCAGACTGAGAAACCAACAACAGTAAACCTCTAATCTCCCCTCGGTCTGTGGCTTTGAGCACTGCTGCTGCTTCTCTCACTCTCTCTCGGTTCCTCTGAGCTGCTGCAACACCTTCCTCTGACTGGCAGTAAGATTAATAAAGTGAGGCTAACAAAAAAAATGTATCAGATTCAACATTTGTGGATTTTCTGTTCGGATAAAAACGTCTTGTCATAAAGCAGTGACTGGGGGTGTGTTCTTCTTCTGACCAGAGGGTTGGTGGTTCGCTTCCCGCTTGACCCAGTACATAGTGTTGTTGTGTCCTTGGGCAAGACACTTCTCCCACATTTCCTACTCTGGGCACAGTACATGTTCTGGTTGCAACAGGAAAGGCATCTCCTATTGATCTAGCACTAAGACAGAAGTTTAAGACAAGCTCATAACTTCATGATATAATTTTCTTACGTTGTTGAATTGCTTTTTGCAAAAAAAAAAAAAAAAAAATCAAATCAGGCCATTCTCTCTATTGTTGGAGAGTAGGGTTGAGTCCAGGACATAGGAGAACATTTGGTTAGTGTAGCTTTAAACCAGTGGCTCAGTTCGGACACATGATCCTCAGAATGTCCCGACGCAGCGTTTTTCATTTTCTGTGCATCACTGAGAGTAAGCAGAGCGGCCGACAGGGGCAAACACACACACACACACACACACACACACATATGTATACTCCACACAGCACACGCAGAGTACACACGGTGGATACACAGTGGCACTTAGGCTGTGCAGGAAATGTGCTGACATGTCCCCTTCACCAGGGCCACGGTCTGTCTGCTGCTGCAGCGCTCCTCGCCCAAGGGTGACCAGAGGACACGAGCATCGCCTCCAACAACACTAACAATTTATCACTTTGATGACTGCTCGAAGCGCTCTGTTTTACAATATGCATGATGTATTTTAAACAAAAGGTTGCAGTAAATGTTGGAGCTTAAATGCTGAGCGTGCTTGGGAAAATATTTTGAAAGACAAGAAAGTAACACTGGTCTCCATCAACAATACAGTGAGTACATTTACAAGCAAGTACAAAACACCAACTGTTGCCTTAGTCTGCTATAATTGTACTTTTGGCTGTTGCTGCATTTAGACGGCCGAGTCAGGTTAAGGTCAAACAAAATGAATCAACAAAGGGTGTATGCTGTTAAACAACTACATGGATGTGGTGAGTGGTGGCAGAGTGGTTAGCTGTCCTGCCTTTCATTAAGCAGGTCATAGGTTTGATCTCTGGAGTCTGCATGTTCTCTCCATGTTCTTCCCTCCACTGTCCAAAGGCATTTATTTATTAGGTGGCTCAATGGAGTAATTTCAAGATGCAATAACTCTATAGCAAACATTTTTGTGTTGAGATGGACCTGGCATTAAGGAAAAAATTGAAATATTGCTGGTTGGTGGTGCTGAAAGAATATTTCAGCCATACTGTGCCTGTCCCAAGTTTGGAAAAATGTGTGGTTACAGAAGGGCATCCAGATTAATCCATGTGAATGATTTACTATGGAGACTCAATAAGGGATCAACCGAATGAGATGAGGCAAACTACGTCACCTATAGTGAGTCCGCATATATTTTTCAGTATGTGACCCTCAATGAAAAAAGTTTGGACACCTCTGCTCTGAATGGTCCCAAGTAAATGACTGTGAGACTGCATGGTTTTCTGTCTGTGTCTCCCAGCTTTGGGCTTTACTGGGCCACTGTCCAGGATGTATCCCGCCTAAGGCCCATAGTTCCTGGGGTAGGCTCCAGCCACCTGCAGCCCCTACAGCAGGGCTATCCAACAGAACTGGCCCCTCAGTCAAGTTAGACCGGCCCTCAGTTTATCCTACCCATAAATAATAAATCATTAATTACTAGCCACTAAACTATACATGGGGCAATTTGCACTAAAAGAGTAGACAGTAGACAGTTTATTTGCTTTTTTTTTTTTTACAGTGGATATGTTTGGGTTGAGGAGTAGAAAGTGGGTCATAGTGAAGCACCCCAGGGATACAAGAGATAGATAGAGGCATGTCCCAGTCAGGGGTGAGACAGAGTGAAGAAAAGAGGAGAGTGAAAAACAACCTTAAGAGATGCTGTCCACTCACGCAGGCTACACAGACTTAAGAACTCAAATCTTGGAATAACATCATCAAATTTACAACATTTTATTGTTATCAGATTTCCAATAGTGTATTTAGCTAAAGCAAGACAGGGCTTTTTAACGATGGAATAAAACTGGGGAGAATGTAACAACCATGCATTTTCCATCATGTAAAACCCAAAAACCTATGCAATGTCCCAAAAGACGAAGTGTTTTTACAATAATTTCCCTTTACAACTCATTTTCTTAAAAGGAGTAATACATTTGCATGAATAACATTAATCCTTTCTGATGCAACCCTCCCCATTTATCCAGGCTTGGGACCAGCATAAAAAGTACTGCACTGTACTGCACTGTAACTCTCTGTGGCTGGATTATACTGTATGTTTTGCTTGATAATTAGCCAAATGTAACATAATCAATAGCTAATAATGAGTGAAACTTACCCACAATATAAATAGTTGGCTCTGCATAATCGTACCGCAAAATGCATTATCTTAGTGATTCCTAACTGGTGGGTGAGGGTACAAATGTGGGTTGGGGAGAGGTTGAATATAATTTAAATGTCTAGCTTTTTTTTTTTTTACTTACAGCACTTGGGAAACTGCCTTTGTTGATAAAATGTGCTATAGAGATAAAGTGGATTAGATTTGTTTTTTTGCATATAATATATTGAAACACATCTTTAAATACATGTCTTATACAGGTCATAGTAAAAGGTATTTAAAATACATTTGGGGCATATACTTTTTATAATGTTATCCCATTTAGGCTCTGCAACTTTATGTTAAAAGGCATGAAAGATAATGTAGCCCAAGTGTTTCTCTTGAGCCTGCGGAGCTATAAAAAAAACAACAAAAAAACAGATGAAATATAAAACGACAATGAACCATCTCCAACACATCCCAGAATTAGCACTTGCTTCATGTTGCTGAAATGGAAGTTAATGTGACAGAGAAGAGCAGACCCAGAGAGAAGCGTGAGTTTAAAAGGGGGGGCAGACAGGAGCATAAAATAGTAATGAGAGGACGTCCAGAGGATTCGCCCTGTCGTGTGTGAACCTCGCCACCCCCCCTGCTGTGAAGATGTCCCGTCTTCTCCGCTGGTCCTCTCACGTCTCGTACCAAAACTACCACTCGCTCCACTTCCACTCAAAACTCTTCATGTTTTTCAGCTCAGCAGCAGGACGGAGCCAGCAGGAGTGAGAGACAGACAGGGAACATTTGTAAGAAGTGTCCCTGTTAGCATGGCCGTCTGTGCTCCTCACCCTCTGTCTGCTTCTCACAGCGTCTATCCAGCCTGACATACAGTTTTTTGAGTGAAGCTTGAAAAAAACAACAACAACAACAACAAAAAAAACATAGCAATGAATTTACCTGCAACCATTTTCCCAAGGATTTGTTAGGACAGTGGGAACCAAATGAAAAGACATTTGAGATAAAGGGGAAGTGGGAGGGTTTGCTGAATTCCTAAAATGTTTTTTATTTGTACTGCTTTTCATTAATGACTAGATATATGCATAACAAAGTACTCTGGCTTATTTGCATTTGTGAGGAGACATGGGGGGCTAGACTTATTTGACAAGTGTGGCTTATTTCATCTTTATTTCTGTTTTATGAAGCAGACTTATCATGAGCTGGACTGAATCACCATGGAAACCAGGGAAGGAAGTCAGTCCTGGTCCAGAGCAGATTTAAGGTCAGGCTTAGCTGAACTTTTGGAGAATTAAGGCTTTTTTATCACATTTTAAGTCATATCTTTGGACACACTTTAAAAGAACTGTAGGCTACTCTCTAAGATAAGAAATCACATATTTGGCCAACTTGAAATGGCTAAATAATAGATGATATTAATTTAAATATTCATTAATTCATCTTGTTAAATTTATACCCGTTAGAGGTCACGAGAACCGAAGCCTATCCCAGTAACGTTGGCCTTTAGGCGAGGTACACCCTGAACTGTGGCCAGCTTGTCGCAGGAGTGACATAGAGACACACCCTGACAGACAACCAATCACTCCCACTTTCATCCATTAGGGGCAATGTAGAGTCATCAATTCTCCTAAAACGTGCATGTCTTTGGATGGCGGGAGGAAGCCAGAGTGCCCCAAGAGACAGGGAGAGCATGCAGGTATGTCTTTTGTTCTCTGTGATAGGCTTACATTTGGTAAAACATACCTAACACGATGAGCAGTAAGTGCCTCACAGTTTGCTCCTTTCATTACGCACCACTTTTATCGCCTCTGTACGCTCACGCTGAAACGAAGGCCTACGTATTTCTGCGTTACTTTCTTGCTCTTTGGGCAGATCTTTTAAATGTCTTGAATGTTCGTGGAGGAGGTCATGATTCGACTTTCACGGGACACTGACACATGGCATAATCGCAGCTTATCACCTGTGACTCCCATGTTGATGCTAACTCTAGCTAAGATTTATGACTGTAACCTACTTTCATGAAATACCCCTTGAAGACTGTGCTGGAAAAATTACTTTATCTGTATCATTTGATGTGAGACGTATCATCTATCAATGGCAGCTTGATAACAACTGTAGACGACATATCGAGGACTTGTTATTACACAGATAAGATAAGATAAGATAAGCCTTTATTGTCTCCCAAAAGAGAAATTTGTCTTAGACATCAAAAGGGCATAAAACATAAAAAAAAAATATAAAAATGGACAACAGCCAAACATTACCAAAAAATTAATACGTAGCAGATAATCATTATGAAAGTACATACAATTCATCTAGACATTTACACATATTCCAAAGAAACCACATAAAGAATTTGCACAAACTCATAGTATAATACAGTATATTGCACAAAAGAACAAATTAATACAATCTAAAATATTGCGCTATTCTCTAGATGACCTTAAAGTACAGTTGATATTGCACCTCCCCTAAGACCCAAAAAGTCCTAAAGGCCTAAGTGGCCTTAAAGTGTAAGACAAAACAGAAAAAAATAAAAACAATTACAAAAAAAAAAACTTTTTACATCACTTTGTTTTGCTTTATCAATGAAACTGACAGAGGAATAAGTGAGTGCTTCTACCAATTCAGTCTACAATTTACCTTTTACCAGAGGGCATCAGGTAAATTGATGATTTAGAATGTGTTGTTCTGTTTTATCACTGTCTCCTCAAAAAATACAAAATACAACATGGGGCGGCCGTGGCTCAGGAGGTAGAGCAGGTCACTCACTGCACCCACTAGTTGGAAGGTTGGCAGTTTCATTCCTGCTTTCCTTGGTCATACTGTCAGTGAGCATTTGGGCAAGACACCTTACCCACCGTATCTCCAGTGAATGTGTTAGTGTTATTGTGGTTGTGTGTTTGGCGGTGGTTGGAGATGCCGTAGGCGCGGTTTGGCAGCCACGTTTCAGTTTGCCTCAAATAAAAACAAACTACTTTCACTCAAATTGAACTGTTAAACTGAGCCATCTGTCCTCTTCACCCTCTGTCCACTTATCAAAGTGTCCATCCAGCCTGGCATTGTCTCCCTCTTCAGGCAAATGAAAAGACATTTAGAGTAACGGGGCAACTTTGGGGGGGTCTGTACACCCGACATCCACGCCACCAGTCACTGAAGACCACATTATGAAGGCGTCCATGCCAGAGAGTGTGGTGGTGAGGTGGACAGTAAAATAGGGGGCCTCTCTCTGGACTGTGTGCCCCCGCTGATTGAGATGTACCCCACACAGTCACAGTCCTCGCGCCATTCGGCACGTCCCAGCCGGAGTCAACATCCCGCTGGGACGCTGCGTGTGTGTGGTGGGGTGGGGCTGAACTTGACGTGCGGCTGGATTCAGTCTAAAGGAGTCCTGAGATGGGACGGGGTGCACTCGGGGGCCCGCGCTGTGCCAGGGTTGCCAGGGTGACGAGCAGAAGACAGAGGCATGATAGACTTCTCTTTTTTTTTTTTTTTTTTTTCTCGGGACATTGTTTGGTGTTGGATGCTGTCTGGTTGTCTGTCGCTGCTCCGCGGTGGGGAAGCTCCGATCCCCGCCGCTCTGCTGTCTTCACCGCAGCCTTTGATGACACAGTGTCACTAATCAACTGTAGCCATGTTCACACTGCATGAAGAAGTGCCCAGGATGTTTTTTATGTTGGTCCAATCCCAATATTTGCATTTGACCAGCCTTAGCTTCCTCCTCTCCAGACGGACCTGTGCTGTTCCCATAAAAAGAGCAATTTAAATATCAGAGGAAGATATCGTGCACACTTCTTGATTTTTATACTAAAACTTGTTATTGTTGTACTTTAAAAAAAATCAGCTTACTGTAGTTCTATACAAGTTTTTACGCCAAATGTCCTTCCTGTTCTGTGAGTAAAGTTTTTTTCAATTTTCAATTCATGTCAATTTTATTTATACAGCCCAGTATCATAACAACAGCCGCCTCAAAGAGCTTTACAGTTAATTGAACATAAACACAATCAGACATAAACACACAATCAAACATAAACAATAACTACACTAAACTAAACAGGACAGGACATCCCTTGTCTTTAGACCCTCCATCTTGGTAAAGAAAAAACTCCTAAAAACCCAGCTGTGAGGGGTGAAAAAAGAGGAAACATTATGGTGACCATGTTGAAGAAGAGATCCTCTCCCAGGATGGTAAGGCTATAAATCTATCTAGCACTGTTAAAGTCCATTAGATCATCTGTAGGATCATAGTTAAGGTCTGTAAGGATGCAGCAGGTGATCTTCATCCAGACAGGGCAGTGGGGGTGAGGTAACGTATGTGTGTCCTGAGTCGGACACGCTCACCTTTTGCTATTTTTCAGTCTTCTAACAGACGCTCGCAAAGACGCTAACTGGCTAACGGTAGATAAACAAAAACTCCACATATTGCTCTACCTCTGTGGTAATTTTTGTGTATTTATGCTAAGTGTTTATAAAATAATCATGATATAAAAATAATTTTGATAGGGAAATGTGCAGGGAACGCTCAGGTCACACTCGGGCGACATTCTTTCAGTGATCTTAATGTTTTTGTAGCTAACTTTGTCCGTCTTATTATTTTCTGATTAACGTTAGCTTAGCCCACAACCTTATTTTGAAAGACGGAAACAATGTGAAAATTTGTTAATGTAAATATCCCAGCCTTAAATTAGTGCTGAAAAATCCAACAAATAAGGCTGAAAAAGCCAGAAAGGTCCGATATTGGAACTTCCGTGTGTCCGACTCAGGGCCATAGCACTGCCAAGCTTAAACCTCGGACAAAAGCGCTATTTCATGCGGCCGCAATAAAATATTTGTAAAAGAAACTATCCAACCAATATATCGTTATAAACATAAGAAAATGTACTTCTATTTTATACAATTTGCATTAATGAAGATAATAAATGAGCGACTTTATGACTTGTTGAAGATAAAAAAGTAATAGAATTTTAGCTGAAAGTGTCCGACTCAGGACACACATACGTTAGGGGTCCAGGAAGTCCATAGGAGGTGAGGTTGAGAGCCCACAGGTCAGGACAGGAGCACAGATGGAGTCAACTAAGGTCCAGCCATCATTGGGACATCTACCAGCGGACAGGCATCTGAAACAGTACCCACTCCACCAGAGGGAGGACACAACGACAGCATGAACTGGTCAGAGCAGGAATCTAACTACCAACACTCACACACTTAACCTCCAGCACCAAAAAACTACTTGCATCTCTGTTGATGCGCTGTTGATCTCATGATCCTGGGGGGGTACCCTGGTATAATGTCCTGAACAGTTTAAGATATTGTAAGAAACCCACTGTGGAGGTGAGAAGGAGACACAGAAAAACAAATGTTTATGTCAAATCTTAATCTTTACGTTCAACAACTTTGCTTTACTTTTTGTTTTTACTTGTTGTGCATATGTTTGAATAACCATCGTTTTATTTCACTATCATTACCACTGCAAAGAGGTCGGCATAATTGTCCGCTAGCCACAAAAATTAAGCACCATGCCCACCCCCTGCCACTCCATAAAACCACTTGCTCATTCTTCTCCTGAATAAAAACTCAAATCCTGCAACATCCTCCCAACTTTATTTAGCTCGGAAAAATGTTGTAAAAAGGCAGCATTTTTGTGAGATATGTGATAATATTGGTTTAACAGAGGTCATGGATTTTTAATGTACAAGTTGTTAAGGCTCAACAGTTTTGGACCTGAAAAAAAGACCTAGAGATAATTTATCATGTTGGATTGATCAGATGTATAAGAAAAAAAAAGTAATAATAATAAAAAATGTATAATATAGTGGCCTAATCACTTTTCATAGGACAAAGGAGTTGTTTTGGTTCATGTTCAAGTAATTTGTGAGACAGGTGTGAATATAACCTTAACATTGTTCCATCTCAGTATCTCATATCTAAAATCTAAAATCCAATTCTCACAAACAATTCCCATACAAAACCCTTCTGAAATGACAAGACCGAATCTGCCCCCTTGTATTATGACTAGCATATTCTGCTGCTACTTGATACACTTGGATTGAAAATGAAAGGAACAAACGAAACCTCTGAGTCAGTGTAAAGTTGCTCGAGGCATGATCTGATGAACTCACGCTTGTAAACATCAAATAAACATAAAAAGTACACCAAGTGTGCCAAGCTTGTGCAATAAGTATGTGTTAAATATTGGGCACTTGGAGCAGTAAAAGTCTTTATCAAACATGTTTACTAACTTTACTAACTCTCTCTTTACCTGTGTACTTAAGCCTGAGGTTCAGTTTCAGCACACACAGTTGTTTTACTCCCACGGTACATTTACAGACAGTATGTGAAGCACGCCTTTAGGCAGCCTCACCCCTCACTTCCGGGTGACTCCAGATACCTGTGCACACTTACGACACGCAGCACCATTTGTCACTGAAATGTCAGTGAGAGACTTGCACCACCTTCTGCCATTCAACACAGATTTGAGAAGTATGCTCGAGTTGATTTTGCACAGACTCTTGAAGGGATTCTTTTTCTTTCCTCTGGAGTCATCACAGCAAATGCCTTCTAGTAGTGATTTGTGCCAGATGCCCTTCCTGATGCAACCCTTGCTTTTGGGATGGCAGGAGCTCAGTTGGTAGAGACGTTTGCCGTTTGAGCCCAAGATCGGTGGTTCTATTCCTGCTACCAGTCATTGCATTCTGTCATTGCGTCCTTGGGCAATACACGTCAACCACCTTGCCAATGTGTGTTTGCATGTTTTTCCTGTGTCTGGGTGGGTTTTCTCTGGGTGCATCAACCTCAAAACATGCAACAATAGGCTCATCCTCCAGCTAGGTACTCCTGACCAGGATCCTGGCTCAAGATCTGGAGACGGGTCCCCGGGCCCTGCACCTGTGGCTGCCCACTGCTCCTGACAGATCGCCCCAGTGGCATTGAAGGATGGGTCAAATGCAGAGAACAAATTTCCCTACGAAGGACGATAAATATATATATTTCTCTTTTATTCAAGGAACTGTATAATCACTAAATAGCATTGTTATAAAAAATAATTTGAATTAAAGTGAAAAAACAAGACATGAACTGTTTTTTTATTATTAATGATTTAAAGCTGCACTACCTGATTTTTTTCCCCTTTGTATTTGGTAAATATAATTATTTAGTTATTAGTGCAGCATAACAGAAGTCATCTGAGGAAAAAAAGATCACCTGTGGGCTGTATTATAAGAGTTTTTGTTTTAGAGCGATGGAAGGAACAGTTTAACCAGCGCTCTGATTGGTCAATACATCCTTTATCCATCCAGAACTAGAATCTATCAGGAATAATGTGAAAGGGCTATTGTTTTATTTATTATTATATTCATAGCTTATTCACAGTATTTTTATTTTTTTATTTTAAAGAATTAAAAGCAAGCTCCAGATCTGTGCTGTGTTATTGTGATAGCTCCTGGCTTGTGTACATACTTCCAGGTTTGTGTGAGACTGTGATAGAGCGTCGCCAAGGAGAGGAATTAGGAAACAAGCGTGTATCATTCAAACTCTACATTTTTATAGACACATCACTTTTACAGTCACAAGAACAGGTAGTGCAGTTTTAACTAAATGAGAATGTTCAGTGCGTGGTGCAAACTTTGGCCAATAACATGTCCTATAATAAGGGTAATAATAAGAAAACTTTGGTGCCAGACTAACTCTTTTTCTATTCTATACAAATAAGTTAGCCTTGTATCCCTTCGCTTGGGTTTCATTTTTTTGGGATGAACAATCACAGGTGGAGTAACAAATCAGAGAAATGAAGGGTGGGATGTGAGCAGAACTGTTGCGGGTTTTGCCATAAAACACCAGTATAAACTGTATTATTAGCAACTCTGTATTTATTTGTGTATGGGGACCACAACAACAGCTAGTTGTACAAAGACTTGTAGAAAAAGTCAGTTTGTACAGTTGGTCGGTGGGGCTGGATGGCCAGGATGGTGAATTGGCTGACTTGTCTACACAGTTTGTCAACATCTAATAAACTGTGGAAGAAAATGAATGAGAAAAGGGAAACGTTGATACATTTTTGTTATACATCCATGCATTGATTTAAATTTGCAAATTGAGTTGGTATTTAAGCCTGGCAACCCTCTCCATTTATCCAGGCTGTCGGCTGCCGAGCGGTCTCTGAGGCTCTTTTTAGGTTACATAAAACCCATCGTACAGTAACTTTCCAAAAAAAAGACTTTATTCCAATAAGGCCGTCATCATATTCAACAGCAAACAACATCATCATCTGGACTACAACACTGGTCCCACTTTTAAAAGGGCTCGTGGCCTCCAATTGGATGGCCTCTACCATCTGCTGAGGGTAAATATACAATCCTTCCCCCATCATATTACAAACAAACAATTATGTTTTACAATATTTACATATATACATTCACCAATTAGACACATACAAGCCCACAAGCGTACAATCCTCTCCTTTTTATCCATTACAAAAATATACCCCCTTTAATACCCAATACCAACACCCCTGTAAAATTTTCCTCTGGATGTCTTCCCCCCTGGAACTAATAAAACCAGCGCAAATCCCTGGGGAGCGCTTTTAGCCAGACACCACCAGGAAGACAACACCTATGCACCACAGGAGGAGACCGGACCAACTGGTAAGTTTTCCCATGTTCTTTTGTACAGCACTTTAGACCCATCACCTGGCGTAAAGTAACAAATACCCCCCTACCTTAATTACACAGTCAGATCTTACGGCGTGTATCTTTACAGAGCCACTGACGCCAAATGGCCCGGCGTCCCACAAGGACCCTACCTCGCCGCCAACTGTGTGAACCGCCTACAACCCCACCGGCTATGAAGACTTTTTTTTTTTACAAATACATTTCATATATAATAAAAGTGTCCATACGTATATCTTGTGTCATGTATATTATTTACATTGTATTATGAGCACCCACTCAAATCGGGTGCCAGTGCTTCCACTGTCACACAGGCTTAGGACAAGCGTAAAGAGTACAGTGGCTTGTGAAACCCTTTAGTTTTATGTAAAAAATATATTTAAAAAAATACTTACAGCATTATTCATTCATTAGGACACAGGATTCTCAGAGAAATGCTTGCAAACAAATCTGGCCCAAAAGTGTCTAAAGGGGCTTTAAAAAATCTCAGTGTTCATACTGAAACACATAGAAAAGATACGTTTGTGCCTTTTGCCATATGTTTAGAATAACATTATCTACAAAGGGTAAAAAAGGGAAAAGTACTTGAGATCTTGTAAGTATGACTTGTCAACACCCTCCTGTGCCCCTGAAGTGTAGGTGAAATGAAAAAAAAAAAAAAGAAAGATTTCGGAAGTTGCCCGTAGGTGAGCCAGTGTTTGTGAATGCAGCCCTCAGTGCAGGCCCATTCAGCTCCTGCAGACTGTGCGAGTGTGACTGATTTACGTTGGAGCGTATTAGATTTACATAGCAGCGTTAGCAGCGTGGCCAGCACTACACTACTTCGGTGCCAGCAAACATCCGTCAGAGTGCAGCGGGTACCAGTTCATTACATCCAACCTCAGGCTTTTACCAGCGTTTTAACAGGCGGGCCGCCTCTCCTGCCAGCTTTTAACACTGGATTCCTGTGGGCTGCTTTTAAAGAACTGTTTTCACGCTTTTGTGTTGGGAACAATGAACTTGGTATTTAGGTCAGATGACTCCTATACAGTTGTTTTGTTCGGGATATACAGTAGCGTGTTTGTTTGCGTATATTTTGGGTGTTTGCTAAGCTCTTTGTGCGGTAGGTTAATGACACAGACATAACTCAAACGTGCTGTTAGACGTTTTTTGCTCCGAGCTCTTCCGTGTCTTGAAATCACACAACATCTATTTTTGGCGTGCGGGTTGAGAGACGGCGCCGCACGACCCTTGAACTCTGACCTTAACACGGCGTGACCTCCGCTGTTTGATAATGGAGACAGGAAGGTATTAGGCCGGGGAACAGAGCCACGGGTGCGAGGGGTGCACACAGGGGGGTCAAGCCCAAAATGAATCGGGCCGGGTGGTTCAGAGGAGAAGAAGGCTGCTGTGTTCCACTTCACACAATAGGGCCTCAGTCAGTGCAGGTCTATAATTTGGCCAATTGATTATACCTCAGTAATTGTTTCCATAATGAGCTGGTGTAGAGATCTGCTGCTTTGACCTCTGTGTTTTTAAAGCTGACCAGTGTTGGCATCTTGAGTTGAGGAAAAAAAAGATAAATGAAACACTTCTGTCATCGCTAGTTTCTCCAGTGCATACGTGGTTCTTGTAATTAGTTAGTTGGTCAGCCTCTCCTACTTTCTTTTCAAAAACAGGACCTCCGTCAGAGCGAAGCGTTTCACTCCGGTCGATTTGGAACTGGCCTGTCACAGACGTTTTACGAATACGGAAGCTAACTAAGGTAACACTGGCTACCGAGCAAATTTTATAACTTCTCTGACCTGATTAATGATGTTTAGTGCTTTCCTTCGTCACCTGTTGGTTCTGCTGAAGTCTGCGTTGTTGTTCAGTCCTCTGTGTGTTTTGTTTCCATTTTAACAACAGTAAAGTCTCATGGATCAGTATAGTACCGTAATCTTAAGAGAAAGGACACAAAAACTGTTATTGTTCAGTATTAAAATCTATTCTGAAGTACATGATATTTTGACAATCAGTGTTTTGATGTCAGACAGTTGTGTTTTTAGAAGGCAATATATAAGAATCCTATTGTCTAAAACACATCAGCTCCAACAGGTATGTTAAAATTAGGACTTGACTTTAACACTAGCACATCGGGAAGATTTTCATTCTGGCTCTAAGACAAATCTAGTGGTTGAATTTTATGTGCCTGTATGAGGTTGGGTCTGAATTTTTGCTGCTCTGCTTGAGTGTATAGCATTTAGTAGTAATTCATCATGATTAAAGAAAGAAAAAAAAAGTAATTTAAACAAGTAAATGTCAAGCCTTGGTTAAAATGTCAAAATTTCCTATGAAGAAATTAGGGCAACGCTCTATGTGTGCTGAGAAATGTTCGCGTAAAAAAATTACATTGTTACTTTAAATATGTTTCATAAAATGTAATGATAAAGCAATAACTAAGCCATTAAATTTCAGTGCATTATTTTGTGAGAGAGTTATGTAAGCAAAGACAAACATCACTGAAGTAACATCCAACCTAATCAATATAATCAATATAATATAAGACCATGCATGTGAACATATATAATGCTTTAAAAGTGAGTAATAGTTGTACACATGATGATGTTAGCAGGACCTTATCTCCTTCATTATAGTGAGTAAATGTTAACATGGCACAACACCTAATTACTATTAATTACTGACTAATTTTTTGCTCTTAATTCATTTTGTCCTAGTCTTTAAAACTAATTAATACTGCCTGTCAAAAGCCAATGGCCTGAGGTGACATCCTTAAATTGTCTGTGTCCGGTCGTGTAAAACAGCACAGCTTTAAATTAAATTAAGAAAATCTTACCAAGAGCTATATAGGCATTGGAGAAGATGGATGTGAATAAAAGACGCATTGATACAGACATTTTTACAGCAATGCACTACAAAATTCACAGTTACGAGTTGTAATCTAGTAAATTGATGGTGAAATGACTGAATGCTTGTATCAAAATACCTCCGCCTCAGGGCTCGACCCATTCCCATTCATTTAAATCAATGTATCCCTTTGTCAATAAAGTTTTTTTTTTACACTTACTGGCAGACGATTATGCCAGAGATTTACAGCTAAGGCCATTGTCCCGCTCCGAAATGGATGGAAGTACTTGTTGCCCCCCCCCCTTGGAGAGGCTCATGTTGGGGTCAATGGGCCCACCGGGGGTCTGCTCCCTCGGATCGGTACATGGGACGTCCAGAGGGCAGCCAAGACACATAGTGGGGTCACACATGATATCGGGGGTCTTTGCATGGAAAAGGCCCTGGACCAATTATATGTGTGTGTGTGTGTGTGTGTGTGTGTGCCTGTGTGTGTGTGTGATAGAGTAGGTCAGTGCACATGTCAACATCAATAGCAGGGGGTTGAGCATAGTTCAGCGGCTCGCCCCGAGGGGTGGACCAAGACCAACACTGTCTGGGTTTGGACCTCTGTAAACAGACTTTTAATCACTGTGATCTATTGGAGCCCCATTTGCAGCATCCATAGACCATATTATTATAACAAATAAAGACAAAAGGCCCAATACAAGTAAGATTCAAAGATAAAATGAGACTTAGCACGAACGCTAACGTATACAGCTGTTGTCTGGATGTGATGTAATCCTGTGTCTCCTTTCTATTGGCTGCTTCGTGAGTTTGTTCTTTTTTGGCATTACTGCAGTTGTGTGCTTTGAGATAGCAAGGTTTTGAGCGAGTTGGCTTTTAAACTGCAACGATGAAATTCAGAAATATATTTTGATAGCACCAAAACAGCTGTATCATGAAATTGTCCAGATAGAGCAGTAGTGTTGTAGCATCTGAGACCATCTCTAGACCATTTTTCTACGTCTCGGCTGCAGTTTTATTCGGTCTTGGGCTTGGTCACCAATTTTGTAACATTATAAGAAAATACTGTTCTTCATAATCATAAATAGTTAGTTTTCTGCATTAGAAGAACCAGGCAAATGATCTGTTCTCTGTTTGTTTGATTAATAATGTATCTGAACCACTTTTATTTTACTTTTGTCTTTCATTTAGTGTTAGTATGGGGGTTTTCCTGGTCATCGGTTTGCCTCGGTCTCAGTCTGAACTTGATCTAGGTCCTTAAAAGTCTCAGCCTTGTCTTGGTCTCGGTTCATTCTGTTCTTTGGCTGGTCTCGATTAGTATGGTCTTGACTACAACACTATAGAGCAAGGTTTTCTCACCTATCTTGTCTTGGGGGCCCACTTTTTACACATTTACATTTTATAATCTCATCTACAATTTAAGCTGTTATCCCAGGCCAACATAATAAACGTCTGACTTAACATATGATAATTAAAAATGTTTCTTTCTACAGTTTTCTTCATTCTACAAGAACATACCTATGGGGCAACTTTGGGTCCAGATCCACCAGTTAAGAAAGCTGTCTTGAGATGACACGATAAATATTAACACTTTCTTTCAATGATTATTTTGTGAAGTTGAGTAATAATGTTAAACAGTAAAAGGCTCATGTTAGGTCTATAATGTAATGGAAAAATGCAAATGCAGTTGACAAATGTTAGCAGTGAAATACTGTAATTATCATGTACTTTATATTGATTTCTAAAATGTTTAGGTCCTTCTTCTATTGGCAACAACTGCTGACTTGTGACATTTGGTGAATTCTATTTTGGTAATTAAAATAAAAAAGACAGTTTGAAATAAGTTAAATATTTTACATAATGTTAAAAGGTAAGGCACCAAAGCACCTTATGCAACTATGATTCTATAACTTCTAAGTCTTATAAACTACTTTTAGCATTATCAAACTAACAAAAACATATGTCCCAGAGTTAATGAAAAGTCTATTGAAGCCTCCGAAATCTACAAAAGTAACACATGATCGTTGTCTGCACATCATCAAATCACATCTCATCTTTGTTTTTTGACTGTGGCGGCCCTTGTCTGCCTTTGTTTTCGACCTGTCCCGCAGTCCTGTGGGAAGGGGTCAGGAATGTCGACTCATTTCCAGATTTCCTGCCGATAAATCCAGGTGAGTGACATGGATGACACAGGCCTTATCCCGCGATTACGCAGAGCTCCCTGGAATCCACTATCCATCAAAGCTCCCGTGCAACTTCCCAGGCCGGAGTCTGCAGTGTCGCTGATCCTCACTCGCAGGGATATGAAACTCACAATCTTTCCTTTCACAGCGGACTTATAAGAATTCCCAACACAAGTCAGCACCTCATTGGGAATTGTATGCTAAGATTCCTCCAGCTCAGGGTACAAACCACGGGATCTGAATGGCTTGTAGATGGCTGATCGCTGGAAAATTGCCATTTAAAGCTGTGCCACGTGATTTTATACTGCTGTTCAAGGGTCTGTTACGACAAAATCTTTTACCTGTTGCGTTTCCAGCCACACCACTCACCCACAACAACAGTACAGCCACATTTCTGCTGTATTTTATTAACAAATTTAAAAGCGGACCATTTTGCCATTTCAAAATACAAAAACTATGCCACATAAGGCCCAAAGTTACTGGAATCAGCGCTAAATTTAGCTTTAGATCGACGCAAACCAGCAAATCATCTCATGTCTTGTATCATAAATTTTTACCTGTTTTTTTTTTTTTTTTTTGCTTTCCTTTTTTCTACTATGCAGTAAGTTTTTATTTTCAGCACAGTTTCTTGGTGATGTATCTCCTGCTAAACTTTTTCTAACTTCCCATGGTGGCAAAAATTATTCAATAGCCAATCAGAGCATCCCTTAGTAGAGTGTGCCAGTAGATTTAAATTATAAAGTCTTATTTATTTACAAATGATTCCTATTACAATACACTTTCATGGGTTTCCTCCAATCCAAAGAAAAACATCAGGAAGCTTGTTGTTTTGAAATACTCTGAGCTTGGTCCACATGGCTTGCAAGAATGAAATGCTTATTAGGTTTTATAGTTACTAAATTGGACTCCTTACTCCCTCGTTAAAACTGTTGGTCAAATGAATTGGGAAAAAAAACATAATTTTATACCTCAAGTGGTAAAGATGATAGAAAAACAACAGCGGTGAGGTGAGCATGTGGAGTATGCACAGGAGCGAGGGCATTTCAGGGAAATGTAACTTGACTCCAAAGGACAGAGTGTCCCAACACTTAAGATCCTCAGATGTATAGGAACAATATGTTCTACTCTGGCACATTAACCTTACTTAAACATTAGCTCATCCAACCAACCTTAATGCTAATATTGGTTTTAGATTGTGGAAAACAGCATGGAGCACCTACTGTACGTGGTGTACCTGTCGTGTAATGCAAGCACCAGAGCAAAACTGTGAGAAAGCACAATGTTTTTGAATAAACATACAATTTTTACATTTATTTATATTGTTGTATTTGACTTGGTATTTAATGGTTACTGTTTTCAAATAATATGTAGAGATAAGCAAAACTTGCAGCAGTGGAATTGTGGCTGACATTTGTACAGTGAATTCATCTATCAAATACTTGTCTTGCACTTAAAGGTCCTGGAAGCAGCCTGCGCTCGTACTGGTTTAAAAACAGTACTGCAGTCTAAATCAAAACAAAGGTCTGTGTGTAGCCAATCACAGTGAGCTCTTTAGGTTTACTGCCAACTAGTTCTGTTCAGCAGCTCACAGCTCTGCTTTGTCCACAGCTGCTGCAGGAACAGATGTGGCCTGAGCATGGAGCTCTGTCTGCTTTTCTGATTGGATGATTGGTGATGCAAAAAATGTAAACATAAACAATTTAGCCATTATGTATTTTTTTTTACTTGTGAATAAATCAGCTGCACCATTGTTTTCAGTAAAACTAATATTTAATTTGAACATATTTACAACATATCTGAGGACACACGTGGGTAATTTTTTTAAAGTATTTAAAAAATATACTGCTCATAATACCTTTACTTTTGTTTTTTGTTTTTTTCAGGTATAATCCTAAGATGTGATGGTGGTTCCAGTGACTAGTGAATGGGCAACTTCTGTATTGCTACTTATAGCCACACTATTGTAAAAAGCCATGTTTTTAATGGTCCAAAATATACACTAATTAATCTCCCACTTATTGTGAAAGTAAATTGCTCCCTAACTGTGTCTCTGTGCACTAGCCCTGTGACTAACTGGCCAAAATATGTGGACAATTATTGTGATTGTGACAGGAAGAGCATTCAGCTAAAGCACACTTTGTTACACTGTTTACTGTGAAAAATGGCTATTATTTTTATGATTGTTAGACTATAATTTCACATCAGTTAAATTTATACCACATGTATTCAGGTGGGCCTACATGAGGTGATTGTAAAGACCATAAAATAAAATCTGTTATCTAAAATATACACGACTCTCGCCCCTGAATGATGACTCTGCGCATCATAAAGATTATTACTGTGACCTTTAAGAGCATGTTCATTTACATAAACCTCTCTTTACTCTGCTTTACATTCACAACACATGGTACAAAGCATCCCAAGCCAATCCCCTTAATTATACATTCTAATCCCGCCTCTCTTCGAGCTCATTAGTAGCCGTGGAAACAGATGTAATCCGCCGCTCGTTAATGTTTGCCGTTTTCTGCTGATCTCGCTGAAGCCCAGTCTCTCCCCCCCCTCGTGTGTTTGTGTCCGTGTATTTGTCCCATTATGTTGTAGTTGTGGGGTCCCCAGCCCAGCGCGGTGCAGACACATCCGCAGGGGGGCAGGAAGTGCTAAATGCTCCACTTCCTGTTCACTTCCATGTGTCCATTTCCTGTTGGTGTCTGGGTTTGTCTCCACAGCTGTGACCGGACACAGAACATGGCCGATCGGGACAAAAAGGTCATTCAGTTGTGTTCTTAACCTGCATGGTCCTTTCTAATTCTTACATCAGGCAATCAATAAGGTTTTGTTTTGTTTGTTTTTTTTTTTTGTTTTTTTTGTTATCTTAGCTGTTGTGTTGTATCAGTAAACAAAAGAAATTGAGGCATATGTTAGATTTATGCCCCAGGACATTGCTCATTCACATTTCCAGACTGAATTTGGCCCAAACAAAAACAAAAAGGTCGGATCTAAAACATCTTAATTGCAGGAGATAATTACAGTAGGTTGATAAGGATCCCAATTTAACGTCATTAAAAAAATAAGTACTTGGTAATATTAGGGCGCACAGTGGCAGAGTGGTTAACTCTTTCATTCCTGCACTAATATCATGGATTTGATTCTTGTTATTGTTCCTTACTGCTTCTTCCCACTGCCCAAAGTCATGCATGTTTAGGTGAACTGGTGACTCAAAAATGCCCCCAGAGAATGAAAGTGAATGTTAGTGTATGTCTCTAAGTGTAGCCCGTGTTGATTGGTCAGTGTCTCCTGGAGTGGGTGGGGGTTTGTAGGAAACAGGACAACTCCAGGTATTCTTTAGATGAGGGGACAACATTATAGCATGAAAGAAAGCTCAAAAAGTCAATGGGTTGCCACAGCAAATCATCTGCTTCCTAGCATGCAATGATTTCGATAGTGATTTTGTCATAGGTTTTACACCAGATGCCCTTCCTCATGCAACCTGCTCCATTTATCCAAGCTTAGAACAAAGAGTACCAAGCCCCTTTTGTCCTCAAACTATGCCTCTCACACATTCTGTCTGCCCTGTTTGTTTTTCTAAAGTCACAGTTGACTCATAGAGATTTATAAGATTTGAACTTCATTATACGATCTTTAATTTTTATGGTCAGGTGTGCGGTCTCTCTCTTGTTTTAAAGAACCTCTTAAGTTTTAAAAAGCCTTCTTAGAGTGGCCCCGGCTTTACACAAATCCATTTCTCCTCACTATTCTTTACGGCCCTCCTGCCACCTATAGAAAAAGGTCTAAACCGCTGCCCACAGGTTGAGTGCCCCGCTGACCTCCACAACTAATGAAAAAACCCTAAACTTCTCCAGCAGCACCATCCTCACCCCATTAGTTTGCAGAAAAGCCTTCTTACTCACCCCTTCTTCTCCCCCCCCACGTCTTTACTAGCCTCTCCTGCTTCGGTAGCCATCCCGCTGCGATGCGGTCGGCTCCTTTGATCCGGCCCAGCGCTCTAATTAGAAGGAAGTGAAGTGTAGGCCAGTGAGGTCACCATTACCCACGACCCCTCTCATCGACCACTCCAAATGTCGTTAGGGGAGCGAGACGGTTCTCACGACGTTGACCCGCCGGCCGGCCCGAGATCTGGGGGTGGAGGAAGAGAGAGAGAGGGGGGAATCTGGATCGCGTTATGGAACGTCCCGTAAAAATCAGGCACAATTTACATCTAATTTGAGCGGCTGCAGAGGTCAGAACGCGGCGTCTCGTTAGTGTCCAGCTCTAGGAGGCCAAATGCGGGGGCATATATTATTGCCGGGCCGGACTGGCTAAACCCTCGTTAACACACCAGTGAAGGCTAAGGTTAAGAGTTCAGCAAGACAGAAGTGGCAGGACTGAGCGTGACAATTTTTACATAGATCAAACTCATTTTTGTTGTTGGGGACAACATGGACTGAAATATTGGTTAAAATAACTTTAAGGTACTTTTGATAAATACTTGTTCTGCATCTGGAAGAACCAACTTTGAGTATTATCCAATTCACGCAGTACTGCCCCACCATTGGTCTATAACTGTCAGTACTGCCCCACCATTGGTCTATAACTGTCAGTACTGCCCCACCATTGGTCAAACACGCCAAAAGATTAGGATCCAAACATGTTGCCTTGAGCAAGACAGCATGGATTTCATTAAGTCTATGCACTCAAATCTCATGAGAATCCAGGTAAACTAAAACGTTGAATCAAACCAATGTTTTGCATTGTAAGCAGGCATAGCCAACACAAGAAAAGGTGTTTTTAGTAGGATTTTTTTTTTTAATGCCACAGCCCCCTAAGCTGCTTGCCTGTACAGGGTGAACACTTTCATATATATATATATATATTCATAAAGGCTTGTTGTTTCAGAGATCATTGCCATTGCGATATTCTGTTAGATGATGAAAAGGTCTTCCTCAAACCTAAAGGGAGAATCAGAGCTAGTCCCTTGAAGAAATCACTGAGACAAAACACAGACTTTAGCTTGACTATCAGTTGGATCTTAGCTTAAAGTTACATATTTGTTGCGAAAGCCAGGATTGGGCTAGCTCGGATTTAGCATGAAAGCAATAACTTGGACTTAGCATTGAAGATTTTGCACAATAACTGGCTTAGTTTGTGGATCAGAGTGATGAAACGGCGTTGTATGACTCGTGCTTTTGATCAGCGCTGTAGAGTAGCAGGGGCTTACAGTGTCATTACTTGAGGGATGTGAGTCACCAGAACAGAGCAGGGCCTCGGCTCACATAAACTAACAGACTTTAGGCTAAAATGAACACTAATCACACTTTGACTCTGCTTGTTAAGGGTATTTCCTCTCGCTCATTGCAGCTCCCAAAGTGATTAAACCTCCTAAAGCCAAGTCGAATCCCTGCTGCAACATGGCTACAATAAAGAGAGAGGGCCTGGCAACAAGTGTAACCTCTGAGGTGGTATTTACACACACACCTTTAAACTTACACCTAAAGACAAGGCTTTTTCACTAAACCTGAAAAAAATAATTTTAGATTCACTAAAGGTATGTTGTTTGGATAAAAGTATTTGCAATAAGCCATTATTTGCTAAATTTAAAGTAGCAATACTGATCCATCCATTCATCTTCTACCACTTATCTAGGGTCGGGTCGCAAAGGCAGCAGTCAAAGCAAAGATGCCCAGACTTCCCTCAGCCCAGCCACTTCCTCCAGCTGTCCTGAGGGAATCCCAAAAAGTGTTCCCAGGCCAGCTGAGAGACATTGTTCTTCCAGCATATCCAAAAAGTTAAAATTTGAAAGCTTACCTTAAACTCTAAGCTCTACATTTCACAGTAGACCAATGCAAAATCACAATTATCTCCACCTATTTTACAAACTGTCAACATATATGTGTGTTTTATTAAGACTTTTTTCAACCAAAGATAATGTAATGTAGACCTCCCAGCTGTGTACACTTGAGTGTATTTGATTAGGAACCCATTGTATTGGGGCTATTTATACACCTGTATAAATAGCCACTAGCAGTGCAACGTCAACAAGAAAAAAACAATTACCCATCTTTCTACCCACATTTTTCTTTCTATTGACTACTGACAACAGATTGTCACCTTGTTGTGGTTGGAAAGCTTGCATGTCTCAATGCCCTGAGAACTATGCCAGAGGGATATTTCTCCAAGGGTCATCCATGCTGGACAGGTCAAAGGAGAGAGGCCTCATAGGTGAATAAGAAGTCACATTTTAGTCCCATTCAGGAATCTACAACAAGTCAAACAAACAAGTGGAAGAAAAGCACATCCTAAAGCCATCAAGGTGATTTGCATATTCAGTTGCAATGGAGATCAACACTGACCGCCCACCCCGCGGTTCTGGAAGTAAAATTTCCATTAATTTTCCCCACTGACTTTTTGAAAAATCTGCATGTATTAAAAGTTCACCAGCTCGAGGAAGGCTAATCACCAAAGGCATAAAACAATAAATTTTGCAAAAAATATGCATCTGATATTTTGAATTTGTAGTGGGTGGTCACTGTTGAGCTCCATTGCAACTGAATATGACCTTGATACCTTCAGTGTGTGATTTTTTTTCACTTGTTTCTTTGCCTTGTTGGAAGCCCTTTTGCTTTACTTGCTGATACAAGCATAACTAATATATCTTGGATTATAATTGAGTGTCACATTTGTACCTCTGTTGCTATGTAATGTAAGAATGAAAGTTATATCTCAAAATAAAAAAAAAAGTCTAAAAAAGTGGCTAAAAATATCTTTGGAGACTGATAAGTTCAATGTTTAAAAAAAAAAAAGCTGCTCTCAGTTTTTATATCCCAGCACTAATATGTAGATGCTTGTATATGATAAAAAAAATACATGTATTTCTCCTTGGACTGTATTCAAAATGTTACGCAACATAATTTAAACCATGATCTAATCAGATGTACTCTATATTCAATCCTTGTAAATTCAGCATGTAGCGTACATCTGTCGGCTGGAGCTATACAGTAGCTACGGGCCCGGAGCCAAGCATGTCTGTGCATATGATCACTGTAAAAAGGGGGGGAGGGTTTTAAGGTAACACATCAAAGCTGGGAGGATATTATACTTCAGGATCGGGTACGAACACATCAAACGACAGCCCCCATCTCCCCCTTCCTCTCTGTCCCTCAAACTGCATTGTGTTGAACTTAAATTAGGGGGGGGTTGGGCTGAAATCCATATATCTAAGAAGGAAATGTCATCTTTCTGACAGTTCAAAGATATTTTAACGGTGGGAGGGTCGTGATTTAATATGCAATGAAAACATACACCGTGGGTACTTTTCACATGCGCTCATTATGCACTCGAGCATCAATTGGGGCGGCATTACCTAATTGCTGGGTGGGTGTGTTTCTGCCTACTGTGCTTGCTCAAGGTGGTGACAGACGTTCAGGTGTTCGCAGGTGTGTTTGTCTGTTAAACACAAAGATTTATAGCAACCTTTATAAGTCAGGAGACGCTTCATGCAATTATCATGTCAATTTTCGGTGCTTGTATGACTTGAAAGAGCGAGAAAATATGTTCAGTATACATGTAGCTGAACGGATTGTACATGCAGTGAGGTGTCTGGCCGTGGTCCAAAGAGTTGATTTAGGTGGATTATGTTAATCCATACCTGCGCTGTGTCTGTCTGTAGGTGATCCCTGAGTTTGGCTGAGATCTCGAGTGAACCGGGCCACCCTGAGCTGAGAGAGGAAGTGCCCTGAATGTGCTAAACGGCTGGAGATCCTGCTCGGTGTGGGAGAGGAGACTAATGACAGACAGAGGTTTTGAGATGAACTATATCTTTGGCATGTGTTTGTGCACATTCACATATTAAAGTCTGTCTGTAAAACATTTTATTTTGCTTATCTGGGGGTTGCATTTGGCAGCATGGACTTATCTGGCAACTATGGGCCTGAGATGGGATTAGGGATGGGCATCGAAACCCAGTTCTAATTTTCTAACGATCCCTCATATCGATGCCGCTTTGGGCAGCTGCGTTTGTGTGAGCAGGTTTTCCTCCAAGACCATGCCCCACTCCCGAGCAAGACCTCTAAGCCTTTTTACTTTCACTTCACTGCAAAAGTCGCCTTCGATGAGTAGCCTACAAAGCGCGGCGCTCATCGTGCAGTGCATGTCAGGCTTGCGGTTCACTTCTACCAGCTCCCTTCAAGGCTGTGTGCTTTCACCCCTGCTGTTTATCCTGTACACAGACGACTGCAGATCTACACAGACTAACTGTCATCTGGTTAAATATGCTGACGACAGCCACATGGACCAGCTCTGCAGGAGTTTGTGGAGTGGTGTGACAGCTCACATCTGGAACTGAATGTCACCAAAACCAAGGAGATGGTGGTGACCTTCTCCAGTAAAAAGAGAAAACTAGCGGCAACAGTCACCACCATTATTCATAGGGAGCCAGTAGAGCTAGTTGAACAATATAAATACCTGGGTGCTATGTGTGACCATCTGTTGAAATTTTCCTCCAACACTGAGGAGATTCTCAGCAGCGACAATACCTCCTTAGGAAACTCAGCTCCTCTGGAGACAAGAAAGACATTCTACTCTTTTATTGAGACTTTTTCCATAACTTGTTGGTTCCATTCTGTCAGCCTTCAGAACAGAAACCGGCTACACAACTCTGTCTCAGTCTGTTCAAACATCATTGAACTCCCTGTCAGATCTCTTATGCAAATACATGACCAACAGGCACTCAGACTAGCAGGCAAAATTATTAAAGACCCCTCACACGTTCTTCACTCAGCATTTGAGTGGCTCCCCTCCGGACACCGGCTTCGTTGCCCCACCTGCAGAACCCAGAGGAGGAGGGCCACATTTGTCCCCAAAGCTCTCATGCTCCTCAACTCCAGGACCAAGCTGCTATAACTCTTTTTAGGTTTTACATATTTATCCTGCCTTTTTAAACACTTTTTATGCCCTGCTGCTCAACATGCCTTGAATTGCCCCTTGTGGACACACCAGAGTAAAGCCAGAGTGCCAGCAGGAGCTCATTCCCCTGCATAAGAAATACAGTATGGAAGGGAGCGAGCGATAGAAAGAGAGAAATCTCCAAGGAAAACGCTGAATCCTGTCCCACCTGTCTGACGATGATGTGACCCCTCC
This sequence comes from Bostrychus sinensis, assembly GCA_020698575.1. Lineage (NCBI taxonomy): Eukaryota > Metazoa > Chordata > Actinopteri > Gobiiformes > Eleotridae > Bostrychus > Bostrychus sinensis. The sequence continues at coordinate 24,895,686 of CM036257.1, read as the reverse complement.
CTGCTTTGCACTGTCACAGTAACACAGACTACTGTTTGGTTTAATAAGTTTAATGAGCATTTTTTCAGACAGACTTCTGCTGCCTCTAAATTAATATTAAAGCCACAATCCTGTTTATTTAAAAAGCACACATTTCCAGTAATTTAACAGCTGTACATTCAATACATGTTATTTCTGTTTAGTGAGCCCAGTTTAAAATGGGCCCACATACATGAAAATAAAAATAAGATTCTATTTCTGCTTCATAATAAACTGTATGGGCACAAATCTAAGTCATTTTTATTCACAGATATATCAGGAATCGATAAGAGAATTGATAAAGAATCGGGTTGATAAGCAGAATTGACAATGGCATTGACATTGATAAAATCTTATCAATTCCTATCCCTAGATGCGGTACATCCAAGGCAATTGACGGTTAGTTGTAGCACTGACACAGATACACATTCATTTACTGGGGCAGTTAGATTCACAGATTACAGTTACAACTTTGGACGGTGGGAGGAAGCCACCATGCAATCCTTTTACAACTAGGGTATTTAATGAAACGCTACATAACTAAGTAAAAGTACTTAGTCACTGTACTTAAGTACAATTTTCATGTATCTGTATTTTACTTGAGTAAATTTTAGGGATGGGAATTGATAAGAGAGATTTCTCTCTTTCTATCGCTCGCTCCCTTCCATACTGTTTCTTATGCAGGGAAATGAGCTCCTGCTGTCACAGTGCGTGGACATTTAGCTCCTACCTCCGCTTCACTCTGGCTTTACTCTGGTGTGTCCATGCAGTGGGACGTGAGCGCGCCAGGCTCCGTGCGTCTCCACCTCCGCGCTGCCGTGTCCTGTGAGCATGTGTGCATTAATTAGAGAGAGGAGAATGACATGCATTGCACGATGAGCGCTGTGCTTTGTAGGCTACTCTTCAAAGACAACTTTTGCAGTGAAGTGAAAGTAAAAAGGTTAGAGGCGCTGCTCAGGAGCGGGGCAGGTCTCGGAACAAAACCTGCTCACACAAACACAGCTGCCCAAAGCGGCATCGATAAGAGGGATTGTTAACGGCGATTCTGATGGATTGGAAAAATTAGAACTGGTTAGAACCGGTTTTCACGCACATCCCTAGTAAGTTTTACATGAGATACTTTTACTTTTAATTCACTAGAGCAAGTATCTGTACCTTTTACTCCACTACTTTTTTTAATTGGTATTGAAGTAAAGTATTTTTAGTTTGGTTTAAAATCATTCGTTTTTGCAGGGTCGTCATTGTAGACACAGTACTTAAGTGTAAAAGATGCAGTAAAGTAGTACTCTTCAGAAAAAACTCACCTACAGGTTCAGTCTCTGCTACTGCACCAGGTAACAGCACAGTTTTTCAGCAGAATCCCCCAAATGTAACACATTGATTAGTTCTTAAATCAAAATAATAATAAAAAAATATACAGAATATTTTTACTTTTTTACTTAAGTACATTAAAAAATAAGTCAGTAAGTACTTTTATACTTTTTTCTTAAGCAGAAACTTTCATGTGATAGTTTTACGTTTATTTTGGTAAATGTTTGCTCATTTATCTGTACTTTAGGTAATAAAAAAAAAAATGTACTTCTTCCACCACTGTATCCAACTGCATTTCCCAAACAGGTGGTCAAAATCCAAATAAAGCATTGTAAATAATTATACTGTACTGTACAATGCAAAGAAGTCTATGGTGAGGCTGGGTTAGGATATATATTCGACACTGAAAGATGGCCCTCTAAAAATAAGTTTGGGAAACACAGCTCTAAATGAGTGCAGCTGCAGTGCTCTGAACCCACAAGGAATGGTTATGTCCAAATGTATGGTGCGCCTCATAAATTAAAGATGGCGGAGAGTTGTGTGGCTGTAATGAGTTTCAGTTTCATGAACGGTGGCTCTCAGCTGGTCTGTTTTTTTGACCCAATTTTATCCCTGATCTTTTTATTGTGGCCCACTTCATACAGAAATTTAGATGTTTTTTTTCTAAATTATTTTACAGCGCATTCTTTGTGCCGGTCCCAAGCCAGGATAAATGAAGAGGGCTGTGTCAGGAAGAACACTTTTGCTAAATGTAAATGCAAATCACCGCATGAGGCAGATGAGTTTTGAGTCCTGACCTACCAACTGGGAACCACTGGTGTTTGGACCAATTGGATTTTGTTTTGCAATCTCAAACGCAAACTCACTAACTGATATATATGTCCCTGCTGGGCTCCTGTAGGCCTTTTATAAGTATAATCATATAACATTTGGCCAATCTGAGAAGACAAATGTGTCACTATGTTTGAAGCCACAAAACATTAAAGGCTTGTCCACACAGAAACGAACTTAGGCAGATCTTTTATCCTATTTGTGTTTCATCCACACAGAGCCTGAATACAAACATTTTTGAAACCAGGTCCCCGAGTGGATAGATATCAAATCAATGTTTTCCTTATGTGTCAAACGCTATAGCCTCACCTCTCACTAACTCTGACAACAACAATAACAACTGCGGCTTACAGTGTAAAAAGAATTTACGCTTTTGTCCCGTTCAGGCATCAACAACAAGGTAAAGAAAAAAAAATCATATCACAAAGACATCGAAGTACTAATTTGCAATTTGCTTTACTTACTGGTACAAGCATTACTAACATACCATGGATTATCATTGAGTTGTCACATTTTTGCCTATGTCGCTATGTGATGTATATGTTATATCTCAAAATCAAAAAAGTAATTTGTCAAAAAAATGAGAATGAAAGTGGCTAAAAATAGCTTTTGGAGACTGATCATTTTAATGTATTTAACATGAAAGATGCTCTCTGTTTTGATATTCAGGCACTAATATGTAGATGCTTGTATATGATAAAAAAATACATGTATTTCTCATTGGGCTGTGTTTAAAATGTTACGTAAAGTAATTTAGCCTCACCTCTCAGTTAACCTGCATGCTCCATCTCTGACAAAAACAACAACAATTGCAGCTTACAGAGTTGTGTCCGTGCTACTACTACTACTATTACTACTACTACTACTGCGTTTGTTTCTGTGGCAGCGTTTCAGCATCACTAACGCCTTAGATTCTTGCGCTGTGGGCCAAGAATTTAACTTCCTTTCTTTTTGACAATACCATGAGGCACTTCCTTAAAATCAAAAACAAACATATTAATCATCGATGATGTGGTGGCACTGCTGCACCTCCGTCCATTCACTCCTCATGGAAAACTGCTGCTGGATTGGGATTTACCACAGGTAGTCATAACTTTACTGCAAGAAAAACAACTTTGTACCTGGAAGTCAACGGAGTTCAGCTTCCTGTATTTTAGATTGATGGCTTCTTTATGTAAAACACAAATTATTGTTGACGCTGCGTGAGACGTTTGCAGGTGAAATTCCCCTTCACTAAATCCCCAGCTTTAGCTATTGCTCCTTGAACTGCGTCTTGTCCCTGTTTTCTGCATGGATTGAATTATGATCCCCACAAGCACAGATAAAAGAGCAGAGTGCCTCAGTGCTAATGCCACGCCGCCGTTTGATCCTCGATAAAACACATTTGCGAGATAACACATGCACTTACACACACATGTACGCACACACACACACACACAGCCAGCGACAGGAAGTTATTCATTCATTCTCATAATCGGAACCACTGCGCCGCTCCCCAAAGCCCTGAATGAAGAATGTGCCATGGATCTGCTTGCAAAAAGTCAATAAAAGAAAAGTAAATACACATTCTGACTTAAAGATCCTTATATGACCTTGTAAAATGTGATAACTGCTATTAGGATCAAGCAGCTTCCTGCCAACTATTGCTCTACTCCATCTGTTATCAGTGTAAGGTTTGGATACAATTAGACAATAATACTTCAACACTACACCTGATGAGAACTGAAACCAAAACTTTATATTGTGTGTTCAAGAGCCAGCAATAATTAAATTTTAGGAATCTATCATATGGCATAACAATATACAATGCACTCCTATCTTTATTAATAAGTACATTAAAGAAATTACTGTTTACCGTACTGTTTTTTGTAATGTTTTTATAGAAATATGTGGAGAAAAACGTGACATGGCCTTTGAATAGAGGTAAGTCCTATAGATGGGGTGTGTGCATGGGATTTTCAGAAATTAAAGGGGGCCATGACAGTCTTGACTTTGGGAATGGCTGATATAGTCTTACAACACAACAGCAGTCACCTCAGAGGGCTTAACAATCAATTAGTCACACAATCAAACATAAACACACAGTCAGACATGCACAATAACTAAACAGCCCCAGGACATCCCTATCCTTAGACCCTCCTTAGGCTACGTTCAGACTGAAGGCACAAGTGGCCCAGAGACTTGCCCACATGTGACCTGTATCTGATTTTTTCATGCCAGCGTGAACAGCACAAATCAGATTTTTTTTAAATGCAACCCAGGGCACTTTCATATGTGCTCCTAAATCAGATACACATCTGATCTTTTGCAATGTGACCTCAGTCTCAATGGCCCACTCACATTTCATCTGACTTTTTCTACATTATAATGCAATAGATGCCACAATTCTGCACTGAAAGAGGTGGGAACTGTGCAGATCAAAAAGTGACAATAAGACAACAGTGGTGGAGCTGGTCATGGAACAAGTGAGGTTTTGAACTTAATTAGTGTTTTGGGTAAAAATAAAATTGAGTAGTGGCACTGCCAGATGTAATAATACAGTATATCTGCCTTGATGTTCTAAAATTATGAATCAACTCTGAGTCAGTGAAGCCCCTCATGTCACAATCCCACCATTCCTGGCCGCATGATGTCTTCAAAAGTCAGATTTCAGCAAAAAACCACAATTACGCATTAAGACCTGCAGTGTGAACGCAGCCTTAGTTTGTTTTGCCTCCATGAATTGTACGTTGGCGAACTCCTTCTCAATGTATAATCCCTTGCTGTTGATTTAGGACCTCTGACCCTCACCTGTCACCTCAGGCCCTGTCACCTTTATGTTTTTATCAGATCAGGCCCCTCCCCTCAGGCGCTCGTTACCAAGGACATCAGTCACGTGACCAAAGGTGAAGTCCATCTCTTCGGTTTTGACACGGAGGAGCCTCTCTCCTCTCGCTCACACACACAGACTCTCTCACCTCCGACACACCTGAACACATGATACTGTTGAGTCCGACCACCGCTAACCGTTTCATCTCTTCACCTGCACCACTCTCCTTTTTAATGAACGGCCTTAAGGGCTAAAAAAAAAAAAATCACATCAAAAGGACGGCGTCTTCTGAGATCTAAGAGAAAAGGTTTGAAAAGTTTGGGGAAACGCTAAACCCTTTACATACAATGCTTAGATCAAATGTACTGTTTTAGAGCTACAGGCGTAAAACACTTGAGCTGCTGTAAGTTAAGGAGACTGCAATGCATTTTAATGGAAGAGTTAGCGTTAGCCACAAAAAATGTCTAAATGTGCATAGGCAAGATGATTCTGGCAAAATAGAACCAACTGACAACATGTGTATAATGTCAGTGCCTGGATAGAGAGCATTAGCAAGTGGCATTAGCACCATTTACGTTAAAGAAAGGCTACATGCTAACAGGCTAAACAAGGGCTAAACTAGGTTAAACCAGGACTAAACTAGGCTAAGACAGGTCTACACCACGACTAAGCCAGGTTAAACCAGGTCTAAATCAGGCTAAACCAGCTAATCCAGGCTAAATCAGGAACCAAACCAGAAATAAACCAGGCTAAACCAGGTCCAAACCAGAGCTGAACCAGGCCCAAACCAGGCTAAACCAGGACTATATCTGGAGCTAAACCAGGAGTAAACCTGGGTCTAAACCAGGACTAAACCTGAGGCTAAACCAGGTATAAAACAGAGCTGAACCAGGACTAAACCAGAACTAAACCAGGCTAAACCAGGTCCAAACCAGAGCTGAGCTAGGACTAAACCAGGCTAAACCTGGGTCTAAACCTGAGGCTAAACCAGGTCTAAAACAGAGCTGAACCAGGACTAAACCAGGCTAAACCAGGACTAAACCTGAGGCTAAACCAGGTCTAAAACAGAGCTGAACCAGGACTAAACCAGAACTAAACCAGGCTAAACCCGCGGCTAAACCAGGCCCAAACAAGGACAAAAGCAAGCTAAATCAAGACAAAACCAGAACCAAACCAGTCTAAACTAGGACTAAACACGGGACTCTACCAGGACTAAACCATGTCAAAACTAGGGACCAAACCAGGTCTAAACCAGGTCTAAACCAGGAATAGACCAAGACAAAACCAGGACTAAATCAGCGCTAAACCAGGTCTAAACAAGAACTCAACCGGGATTAAACCAGACCTAAACTAGGACTTAATCAGTTCTAAACCAATCTAAACCAGGAGTAAGCTAAACAGGGGCTAAACCAACTGAAAAACCAGGCCCAAACCAGAAGTACTATAAAAACAAAGTAAAAAAAACCAAACTGTGTATCACCAGCTGGTCCCTGCTCCCCAGTTTGAGAACCACTAGTCTTGTCGAGTGCTGTATCACATAACACACACAAACCATTACAAACCGAGAGGTCGACCTTTTACCGACTGTTATTCCTGGCACACCAGTTCAAACATCCGCTGGGCACACACACAAGTGGCCCTGCTAAATTTAAACTCAGGTCTAAACCCAGGGCCTCGGTCCGGTGCCAAATGCGCAACAAACACTCTTCGTCTCCCACAAACCCGTGCACGACTACACACGTGCGAACATGCTCCATTTGTGCGTTAATGATTACGAGGAGCAGCCATTTGTCCATGATGGGAATGTGGGACGAGGTGAGTGAGTGGAGATATCTGGGTCACAGGGTCAAGGCTGTTCGGTCCAGAGGCGAGAGACCAGAGGCGCATGGAAAAGATGCAAACTAGTGGCTTTCTAGATTTAAATATCTGGGCTCAAAGTATGCAATTGAGAATGTGTGTGTCTGTGCTATAGTCAGGCACAACAGTCATGGTTGCCATTAAAGAAAAGTGGGGAAAAAATGTGTTATGGCGTCCAGTTAATAAAGCTGATTTGTCTGGATTTACATTTAGTGCCACTTCAGGATCTGAAGATCATGAGCAACCAAAACACTGGACACTAAAAAAAAGAGAACTGGCCTTTCTAAAATCTCACAGATTTTAGCTTTTCTCCACTGGTTGCATTGATTTTAAGATTCTTTTATTTACTTTTAAATGTTTAAACAAAAGGTTTGAACCGTGTTGCTCCATGATATCTGTCTGATCTCATTCAGCCTTACCATCGCGCGCTCTCAGGTCTGCAGATCAGTTAGCTGTCCCCAAGTTAAAACATAAACTAAAATGTGTTTTTCTGTTGTGTTTTTATTGTCTTTAATGTGTTTATTTGTTCTTATTTGTGTACAGCACTTAAGTTAACTATAATAGTTTTAAAAGTGCTTGCAAAGTTGCCATGGTATGGAATGGTATGGAATGGTATAGTATGTTTTTTATTTATACCACTAACCTTTCCTGGCTTTTATTGTCCCTCTTCCAACTTTTTTTAGATGTGCTGCTCTTTTTTTTTTTTTTTTGATAAAATGTTCAGTTTTAACACCTAATATGTTTTATGTTCTATTGTGAATAATAATGGATTAAATTCATATTGCACTTTAAGAGCTTCTCAAAAACTTTTACATTACTTCATTATTCATGCTCTCATCAGTCACACTCAATGGTGGTGAGCTTCATCTGTAGCCACAGTTTTTTGTTTGTTAGTTTGTTTGTTTTGTTCTGTTTAGTTATTTTGTTTTTTATGAACATGAATTCAGTAGAAAATAAATGAATCAACAAACCTAATAAGTACTTTGTAACATAATGCACATTAAACATTTTGACCATGTTAGTATTTAAAGTGGCAACCCAGCCACAGGAGGGTCACAGGCCAGTCCAGTGTCATCTTTGTGGCTGTGCCAAGCCCAAAATAAATGCAGAAGTTTGCTTCAGGAAGGCACGCTCAGAGGGAGTTGATCTGCTGCAAAGGAATGAAGAAGAAGTATTTGATGTTGTGTCAGCCAGTGTTAAACAAGTAGATGTAGTAGTAGCGGTCTATCCAGCGCAGTGGGATTATATGGAAATCAAATGTTTACTTTGTTTCCTGGTTTTTGCTTGACTCACCACAAAAGCCATTCCTAAGCAGAATCCATTCTCTGAGGAGGTGACAGTGACAAAAGTTAGCATTTGCCTGGGAGCATAGCCACACACACGCCTAAGCTCTGTGCTCCTGAGTGACAGCTGTGTCCGACCTGAGTGACAGCGGCCCGTGTGAGTGGTGAATCATACTGACAGTGCATCAGGATGGGACAGGCGACCTCTGACCCCCGGCGTAAGAACTGAGGCTTCCCTAAACAATGGCATGAAGGGAACCAAAAGCCAAAATACAAAATACTAAAAAGGAAAACGGCTCGGGGTCTTCTCAGCGCTGTAGAACCATATCAGAGAGTCCATCTCTGACACTAATGCTGTCCTAATGAGGCAGCTGATAATGGGAGGCTTAACCACAGCGGTGCACCAGGAGGGCCGGGGGGACGGGGGTTAATGCCGAGGAGGACGCAGGGATTTGGGGAACACAGTAAAAGACACGGGACAACAAGCTTAAGTGAAGATCCTCCCTAAAGGTGTAAACAGCACATATATACACAGGTATACACACGGATATAGAAGATATGCTTTTCTAATATTAAAGCATGTTATGATATTGGAGAAAAAAGTCAATTGCAATAGAAAAAGAAATATTGTTGTGTATTACAAGCTGATACCAGGGGTGAGATTTTAGTTTTTTCTGGAAAAAATATACTAAAAAAACTACACAGGAGTATAGAAAAAACTCATCAATAGGTCATTACAAGTTTTTTCTCTCTCAATTTTAGGACATCTTGCCGTACAAAGTTAGTAAATGCAACTATTAGACAACTATTTAAGTCTATGAGGCTATATCCACTCTATGGGTCCACATCAAACCACTGAAAACGCTGTGAGACAGACAGAAAGACACCAAAAACAGACAAGAACACATGGTGCATGCGTGGGAAACTCATGCGATCAAAACATAAGAACATGGCGGTGAATATGAATGGGTTTTGTTGCTGTTGTGGGAGTTTAGCGCATGTGGATTAAGAGAGAGGTGGGGCTACGGCGTCGTCTATAGAAAAGATGTCTATAGGTTTTATACAGGGAAATATGTCAACAGTGTTTTGAAATTTTTCCAATCTAGGACTCGGTTTCAGAAATGATCATATTCAGGCCCAAGATCTGTGAAAATGTGTAAAAATTCTGCGCGGTCTCTGTGTGGACAAGGCTTAATTCTTGCAATGTGCCGTAACTTAATAACAGTCATCAAAAGCTGACCAACATTTTAGCCAGGCCAGCTACTGTTATGCTGAAAAAATGTCTAGTCAGTGTGGATTAGAGGGGCCACTAACAACAAAACCTTGCATAAACTGCCTCTGGATCCTTGCAACAAAATCAGAGCAAGAAGTACTGCATAAGGCCCATCCCATTTAGATAAACGATTTATCATCTGATCTCAGAGTAGAAATAGCTTTATTGGGAAGGGTTTGTTTACCCGTTTCTTTTGTGTTTGGGTATGGCTGGCCAGATTACTAATCCTGTTTTTCTTCTTTCCTCTAAGCCTTTCCTTTCTTGGGTCACCGCAACAGATCTTCTGCTTCTTAGCGTTCAGTAATTTGCCTAATATATTGCTACACCGAATTTGCCCTTCCTGACACAACCCTCTCTATTTATCTAGGCATGGGACTGGCACAAAGAGTACACTGGCTTGAGATCCCTTGTAGCAGGAATCGGGACCCAACTGGAGTAAAATGCCAACTAGAATACAGATCTAAAGAATCTAGATTAAAGAGATACTCAGAAGCTTACACAGTTACCCATACGTCTACAAACTGTCCCGGTACAAGGTCACACTTAAACCCCTCACCGGTGCATAAAGTCATCTCGCTCTGACATTGTGTAAAGGTTTTTTTTTTTGTTTTTTTTTTCGCCTGTCTGTATCTCAGCCTCTGTGTGCCTTAAGCAAACTCACAGGTCCGGCAGGAATCCACTTTGTCGCCTCTTTGAGCTGGGAGCGGCCGCCGAAGACAGACCCAGGACTGGAGCCTTATCAGCCTGAGAACCAGCACATGACAAATGAGTCTATGGAGGGGCAGATAAGACCGCAGGTAGATGGAAAGGTCACCGGTACGCAGGGTACAGAGGGTACAGAGGGTATGGAGTGACTTGTTGTAACTGCAGTATACAAGACGTGCATACAAATTAGCTTTGTCTGAAAAAATTATGGTAAATGGAAGAAAATGTCAAATGCTGACAAAGAGACATTGCATCTACTTAACATATAAAAGTGAAGCTCGGATCATAGATTAGTGCTACTTTTTAATCACTTTCACTCATTATTTATCACACTTTAAAGGGGCGTGCGCTTTTATTTATATTGTAAACCAATCACCAGTCACCTCATGAACAGCATTGCCATTTAAAAGCATTGTGTGACTAAATAAAAAAGCTTTTTCAACAATAACTTTACTACTGCTATTAAAAAAAAGACGTGAAGAGACCAGCAGATGGCAGCAGACTGCAGAGCTGTGGCACTATTTTGAACAGAACCATAGAAAAATAGCTTTTTATTTCGTTTTCTGTGTGATGGCATTTTACTACAAAATTAAAAATGTCTGTGAGGAATCAGTGGAAACTAGAATGACCACCTGTCCCACTTTTGGTTGTACTGCACAGCCCCACAAGATTTTTCATTGGTGCTCAGTGGATCTTATATAATCAATCAAAGTTTCAATCAATCAAAGTTTATTTCTATGACAGAGGTTCATGCAACTGAGCTTTTTGAGGCTTCAAAAAGGCTGTGCCGAGGAATACAGGAGTACTCAAACATGCATGAGCAACTCCAGGTATGTTTTTAATGAGGGAACACCGTTATAGCATGGTAGAAAGCTTAAAAAGTTGATTTTCCAGTCATCATATTGTCAGAAAATTATCTCATCCAGGCTTTGTTATTGTTTTAATAAATGGAAAGGTTCATGGCTTTCTCACAATTTTTGGCCCATGTCTTGCTGACATCAATGATAAACTACTGTCAGCACTGAATCAATGGCGGCTGTTGATACAAAGAAAGTGTCTATTCCAAAATCACACATTTTAGGATGGAAATCAATCATTGCAAACTCAGTCCTGGAAGTTTAAATATTACAATTAATTATTACTATTTTGCATTTTTCTGATTAAAAAACAGTTCTATTTGGCAAAAACATAAACTACTTTTGTCCCATACGCTTAACTTGTTTAACTATTGTAGATTATCACATCTTTGAGATCAGCCTATTTTAGAAAAACAACACCATTTCTGTGCAGTAAAAATTGCTGTGAAAAGAAGTGCTTGCAAACCCATTTAACTTGAATGGATATGACTGGCCGACCAATAAATATCTACACATGGGAGTAGTCTGTGTGGTTGTATCTGCTTTGTCTCAGCTGTGCCTCAGACAGGGGTCATCTACGAGCCAACGCCGGGGAAGGACACCGAGAGGAAGCCTTGACTGGTTAATCTGGCTTTTAAGAGACTGTTAACCACATACAAGCTGTCAAAAACACGTCCGGCTTTTTTTTTTGTTTTTTTTTCTTCTGGAGAGTGGCGGAACAAACAGAGAAGTTATGTGCACACAGTTGTGTTAGGTTCAAGGGGGCCAGCGAGTGAAGGGCAGTAGGTGTAAGATTACATGCAAAGTGCACCACCTGGGCCTATCTTTATTTAAGCGCTGATTAGGCCCAGTCTTTGAAGAACACTTTAATTGCGCCAGTGATGGGGCTCTTAAAACAGGGAAGGGTTTTTTCCCCCCACCTCTTTTATTGATTTATTCTCTTGTGACACCAATAAAAACGCCTACACTTCTGCCCAGACAGCTTTCTGCTTCTTTTTTTTTTCACTCTCCACTTCCTGTCACTCACTTGTTGCATTAACTGAACTCTTTGGTATGTTCTGTCTTTCATTTTTGTAGATAATTGTCTTGTCATTTCTAATACACCATTTCTTTCTCACACTGAGGACTGCTGAGGCCTGCGGTGAACTCCTCTCTCTAGTTTAGCAGCATTGTTGACAAGTTAAAGCAGTAAAAGTACATTTTAAGTGAAGGGTATGGTACAGGTTGCTTCAGTTCAGCATGGCTTGGTTAAGGTCAGCGCTATAATGGCTTATGGTGCTCGTCTTTCTGATGAGATGAGTAGTTATTTTCCTGACTTGTTTATGTTGATGTGCTTTAATCTCAGAAAGTGGGGATATCGGGATAGATCACCATATGTAGACCAAAGACCTTTTTTTTCAGTAATGTTATTAATAAGCGTTTAACACAGCTAACTAGACACATTTAACATTAGCCTTCTCACTAGTAAAAAGTTCAATGTTAATATATTTTGCAAATATAGCTTTAGCCCAAGAGCTTGGATGGTAGGGGTCAAATAAATCAACGGCATTTCTAGTGCAGTTCTGTTACTTCTATCTTAACCCTCTTACATCCCTAAGACATTTTTTGATGTTTTGCACCTGTTTTTTGTGGAAAACCTTTGCTGTATTGATTCAAATGGCATAGATTTTGCCTCAGGTGTGTATTTTTGGATGAATTTTCAGATTTCAGGATTTTTTTTTTTTCGAAAAATCCTCTTAAAAAGGTGTCTAAAAATTTTTTTTGTGCCATTGACTTCCATTAAAATGACATTTTTATTATACACTGTCACTGCAATATAATTTCATATTTTTATCAAGTATTTCATGGATTCATTATAGTGAGGGATTGGAATTTTAGATTTTATAGGTTTTTTTTTACTAGGTGACACCATTTCCCCATATATGGTAGATAGAGGTACAAATTGGGGAATGGCCAAATTAGTGTTTCTATAAATTATCAAGCCTACATGGCAAATAAAAAACATTTTTTGAACTAAAATGATTTGGGTGTTTTAGGGTTGTCATAAATTGGTGTGAACGTGTTGAGAAATTACTTTGTTTGTGTTTGTGTGAGCACAAATCCAAAATGTAGTTCTTACAGAGATGTGCATCAGGGCAAAGTAGAAAAAGTGCCCAGACTGAGCAGAGCCTCTGTTTGTGCTGGATGTGTATGTACCACATAAACTGGAATTTAAGGGGTTAAATTTCATAAACAGAATTAATTTTTGCTGTGTATGATGAAGACTGAAGTCAATCATAACCCCCCCCCCCACACACACACACACACACACACACACGCACACACATTTTTTGCACCTTAGGGCGAAAGGTGTGACTAAAAAGTGAGGGGTGTAGGAAGGTTAAACACATATTATTAGTAACATTTAGTCAAAGAGCTCTGTTTAAAACACAAATTAATAAATCAGCCACTTTTCTGCTCTGTCCATGAAGCTAACGTCATGACGATAACGTCAAGTGGGAAAGTCGGGCAGCAGGTTTTGACCCAAGTTCTTTTTCCGACTTGTACAGGTGTTTATGTGAATCTTTTAACTTGGAAAAACATTTCCCCGAGTTTCCAAGGATCACATGAATGCACCATTAGACCAGAGGTGTCGAATACAAGACTTGCGCCACTGGAAGTCCAGATTAGCATCATTCACATATCCTCTAACAGGCATTTTTGGGGATGTAAATTTGCTTTAAATTGGTAGATAAAATAAACTTTGATTCTTTTAACATCTTACCTTTTAAACCCTGTCTTGTTTATAATTGCATAGCACTGTGAGCCTGAGCGGCCTACTTCTGTAAACTATTCCTGGGAACTGTTTTTTATTATTATATTAAATTTTAACAAATTTTTATACAGTATGCAGAGTCAGTGCATAAATCATGGGTGCTGTGAGAAGCCAGACAAACCCATTTAAAGTAAAATGGGTCTTGAACTCCTCACTTTTGAGTTGTATTTCCCAAAATCAATGTTGTTTGTCGATTATATCTGTCCTGAAGTAGTTTATTTTGTGTATGTTAGGGCCGCCCCCAGTTTTCTGACTGGCTGCATATCAAAACAATTGCATTTACAAACAGTATACATCCAGGAAGTACAGGTTGGCCGTGAGAAACTGGTGCAATAACCATACAGTATATGGTACTGTAATAAACTAGGGCCAAAACAGAGCCATATTGGATACTGCAGGGTCAAATCTCATTTATTTTCTTTAGCTCTTGTGGTTAAATACATTTTAACATCAGTTTTCACTTCTAAAGCTGTTAAAAGTGCAAAAACATAGAGTTATAAACAAAAGGGCAACCACATTACATCAACTTTAAAGCAATAAAACGAACAGACGGACTGCAAATGTCCTTAATGTACATTTTATTTTCCTCTTAATTGCTTTATATTCTCATCAAATCACTGAATACGGCGCAAAGCTCTTTTATTATTAGTACTAAATGGCTGATTTGTATTATATAATGGAAGCAGATTTTCTGTACTTTGCATAATGGTCCTGAGCATTAACATTCCCCATTAGTGAAAAACGCAGGAAATATTTAAATGTCACAATGCATTTCTTTTGCGATTAGTTATGTTTTTACACAGTGTCTTCTCTAAATCAGTGCCATCCTGTTCCAGTCATTCACATTTTCCTGCTCTGGCGCCATTGTTAAATTGACTTCCTCAAAGTATTCATTCATTCATCTTGTTACATTATTCTTGTTAGGTCACAGGTTGCTGGAGCCTAACCCAGCAACTATGGGCTTTAGGCGGGGGAACAACCTGGACAATGGTCACAGGGCTTTATCTGGATTTTTTTTTTAAATATATAAGACAAACTACACTATATTCACTGTTTTTTGACTAAAACTACTCTTTATTTAGTCCTGGTCATTTTGTGTAAAACATTTGAAAACTGCAAAATGGAGGAGAAGCATTTCTATGCAAGCCGTCTTTTAGTGAAAACATTTTTATTTCATTTTGTTTAATTATTTGGTTTCACTTTTCTGTTTGCTCTCAGTCTAAGTTGAAACTTTAAAGACAATAATCATGGGAAACTTGGACTTCGACAGCGGTGGAATGTAACAAAGTAAAAGTACTTAGTTACTTTACTTAAGAAGAATTTTCATCTGTACTTTACTTGAGTAAATTTTACAAGAGATACCTTTACTTTTTACTCCACTACTTCTTTTAAGTTGGTTTAAAGTACAAAGTGTTGTGAGTTTTGGTTTAAAATCCTGTGTTTTTGTCATGGCCTCATTGTTATGTTTAATAAAATCCCTCACATTTAACACATTAATGAGTCTGTGAAAAATACTTTTACTTTATTTACTTGGAAGTATATTTCAAAATGAGTACTCTTATACATTTACTTAAGTAGAAATTTTAAGGTGATACTTAAGTAGAAGTAGACGTAGTAGTAGTAGTAGTAAATATTTGCACCACTGTACTTAGACTGTATTGATCCACAAGGGAAATTACTTGGTCACAGTAGCTCAGTTGCACTTAAAATACCAATGAAAAATATGCATAGAAAACATATAAGCAATAAAATAATGTGAATAAAATACAGAATAGATAAAAAAAAAAAATACTGATTTGTGGTAAAACTTTAGTGTAAGGTCCACCTATTAAGCATTAACTAAGTGCTACTTATGCTAGTTGGTGATTGGCAATTATAAAGCACCTATTAATCCTTTATTATATCTGAACATAGTCCACAAATTAGCAACTAACATATTCCCTTTAATAAACTCATAATTACTGCTTTATAATTAGCAAATAAGGTCTAATTAACTACAAACTAGCATGTTAATTAGCACATAGTTTTGTTTAGTTTTTTCTTTGTTTTTTGTTTTTGTTTTTTATTAAACAGAATCAATGAACAAACAATAAGGCACATTACACTGCAGAATTACTTCAACTACTTCACATTTAAGGGTCAGTGTCAATTAGTTTATAATACAGTGTATGATTAAATAGCTCAGTTGCACCTTTAGTGGTCATATATTTTAAAGATTTACAATATAATTTAAATTAATTATAAAAGCCTTTAAAGATGGGTGGGGACTTTAGAATTAGCATATAGTTTATGGTTAATAAGTGGACCCTAAAAGTGTTACCAGATTTGCATATTTACAGAATAAAAATTGAAGTAAATATATAATAAGTAAATAAAGACTATATACAAACATAAAAACGTTACTCTTGTCATGTCCTGTTTGTGTCTTTACCAAGTCATTCCTGAGATTTCCTTAATGAAGGCCTTAATTTACGACGAGTCTGAAAACCTGGACAGCGCCGGATGAGGCCTTGACCTCTGACCTCTCATCCCATTGGCTGTGTCCCCCGCTGACTCAGCTGCTTTTTGGCCGTGACCTTTTCACGGCTCAGCTCCGCGGCCGCAGACCTCCCTTCTCTTCTCAGGACTCAGTCAGGTTTAACACCGCTCCAATAACGTCCCAGAAAAACTCCCTGTGAAGATTAAATGCACCATTAACTGATTGGGCAGCGTCAAATTATGATGCACTCGAGTGTCTTTGTTTTGGTTTTCCTGCCACTGTTTCCCATGTGAACTGTCTTTAGGAAAAAGGAACAGTTGCCATGGTTGTACCGAGCATCGACTGGGTATTTCTGTGGAAGTAAATAATAGTCATAATTGCAGCTATTGTTTGAAATAAGGCTTTTGGAAATTACCTTGACCAATTCAATTCATTTCCGACACAATTTCAAGGTGAAGTTGAAGTGTTTTCTGGCTTTCCCAAGTTTTCTTCTGTACTTATGTGTTATTTATAGGTGTGAGGCTTTGTTTTAAGCTAAAGCATGTAGATAAAAACACACTTGAAGGCCAAAACATGCACAATTTTACGCAATAACATGAACTGTGAAAAAAAAAAAAAAAAAATGAGGTGAAAACTCAAAAACTCAAGGCAACAGGATCCCTCAAGATTTTTGAGCTTTGGGGCCAACTCAAAATCTGAAGTTTTCAACAACAAATATTTTTTCTTCACTTAATTTGACGCTTATATGTCTAATCTAATCTTTTATTTTTGAGTTTTACTCACTGTCATTATATTTTAACAGCCAACTTACTATCCATTGTTGAGAATAAAGTATTATTTCTGTTACATTTGGTATATTTATTTATTTATTTATTTTTTATCAGTAATATGACAATATTTTGATAGGTTGAATATCTGGTTAGTGTTGCTACCCCTGTGTTTTAGGAAAGGCTTGTCCATGGAGCTATGAGGTGTTGTGAGAACATGCAGCTGCAGCTTTGATTTTCTTTTTCTGTTCCACCTTTTTTATTCCAATGAATAAAGTCTCAGTAAAGACTGTTTTTGGGTTGGAAACAACACATTATATGTTTTATAGGCCCTAAACTAAAGTAACTTTGTATCTCACTAAGTTGGTAAGTTAGATTTGTCTATTGAAACATTTATTTCTTGAGTCTGTCCCACCTTCTCCCACCAAATCACACAACTTGTCATACGTTTTAAGGTGGTCGCCCTAATCTAATATGGCCATTCCTGATACAAAAAGTGAATTAACTAAATGCCTTCTTAATTCATCTTCAGAGATTGGATTTGAAGACACATTTGGAGGTACTGTGGTTATATCCAGATATACACCGATTCGATTAGACATTATTGACGGCTGTAATGTTATTTGTTATGACCACTTTCCCCATACACACCACAGTTCCTTCTTTGGACCACATTTGATAGACCACTGCAGAAAACCCTACAAGAGCTGTTGTTTTGGAGATGCTCAGACCCAGCCATCACAATGAAAATCTTGTCAGACGTTTTTTCCAGCTTCTAACACATCAACTTTGATGACAAAACCTCCCACCCACCAACAGGTGCCATGATGACGAGATAATGTGTGTTATTTCCTTCGCCTGTCAGTGGTCTTAATGTTATGCCTGATTGCTGTATACAGACGTCTTTAGGGGTGTGAATAGGTATACTTTTAAGATCAGTCATACTACGTTTTTTCAGCCAAAGCAGCAGATTCCAGACCCCCTGCACTCTACTTAGAAAGTGAATCGACAGTCAAAGTCACATGTGTTCAGACAGAAGAGCACCAAATGAAAATGCAGCATCTGTAGAGGAACTAATATCCCCCATAAGCCCACAAGCAATAAAGTGTCCCAGTCCTGCCATTTATCTCCTCTCAAAATCTTGCTCTTTAACAATGCTTCTTGCTTTGGCCGTAGCTAGCGCTTGCGACAGCGCTCTGCTTCTAACCTTGCCGCCCCGCTCGCTCTGATCCCATTACAATCCCATTGATCCGTGTCTGGCTCTGGTTCTGCAGCGTCAGCCCTGGGACAACATCGATCTCAGGTAGAATCAACAGAAGCGCTGACCGGCCATCATCGACCGTCTGCCTGCCTGGATAAATATTGCACCGACCCGATGCCTTCGAAGAACAGAAAAACTCAATACAGAGAGTGTTGTTTTGTTTTTTTACTCAGTGGTAATTAGAGGTAATGCTATTGATATCATTAGGATATTTGAATACAAGTTAGGACACTGTGTAAAAGGTAAATAAAAACAGAAAACAAATCTCATGACCTATATTTTATTCTCAGCAGACAAAAAAACAACATATGAGGTCTTGAAACTTATATTTTTTACCATTTTATCTAAATATTAGTAGCTCAATTTCATGGCAGTAACACATCTCAAAAGGTTGGGACAAGGGCAACAAAAAAACTGGAAAAATGTGGTACTTCTATCCGTTTGTCTTTCCCCTTCTGGGGCCACCACAGCCAATCATCTGCCTCCTTTTCTGCACTGATTTGCACTGATTTTACAAAAGTTTTTTAAGTTTTCCATTTATGTGGCTGAATTTTTGCCATTTCATTTAATAATGGTAGTTCATTTTGAATGTGTTGGAAGCAATACATGTCAAAAGTCAGGACAGTAAGTCAAGACATGAACAACAAAATGCTAGAAAAATAAGTGGTACTGATTAAAAAAAAAAAAAAGAACAGTTATATATCAAGGACCGTGACGTCACCCGGTACGGCGCAGCCGGGGCCCCACCCTGGAGCCAGGCCTGGGGTTGGGGCTCGAATGCGAGCGCCTGGTGGCCGGGCTTTTGCCCATGGGGCCCGACTGGGTAAAACCCGAAAGAGCGACGTGGGCCGAAGGCGGGTGCCTTGACGACCCGGTCCCCGGACACAGCTTCTAGCTGTAGGGACATGGAATGTCACCTCACTGGGAGGGGGGGCTGAGCTTGTGCGGGAGGTTGAGAGATACCGGCTAGATATAGTCGGGCTCACCTCCACGCACAGCTTGGGCTCTGAAACCCCGCTCCTCGAGGTTGGACTCTCCACCACTCTGGCATTGCCCGCGGTGAGAGGCGGCGGGCCGGTGTGGGCTTGCCCATAGCCCCCCAGCTCAGCCGCCATGTGTTGGAGTTTACCCCAGTAAACGAGAGGGTCGCATCCCTGCGCCTTCAGGTTGGGGACAGGTCTCTTAGTGTTGTTTGTGCCTATGGGCCAAATAGTGGTACAAGTGAACCCGAGTGGTGTCTTGTTGTTGGACTTCTGTGCTAGTCACAGTTTGTCCATAACAAACACCATGTTCGAGCACAGGGGTGTCCATCAGTGCACGTGGCACCAGGACACCCTAGGCCGGAGGTCGATGATCGACTTTGTAGTCATGTCATCTGACCTTCGGCAGTGTGTTTTGGACACTCGGGTGAAGAGAGGGGCTGAGCTGTCAACCGATCACCACCTGGTGGTGAGTTGGATCCGCTGGCAGAGGAGGAGGCCGGACAGACTCGGCAGACCCAAACGTGTTGTGAGGGTCTGTTGGGAACGTCTGGCTGAGCCTTCTGTCAGGGGAGTCGACCAGATCCCGAGGGAGGTTGGAGACACGGAGTCCGAGTGGACCATGTTCTCCACCTCTATTGTTGATGCGGCCGTTCGGAGCTGTGGCCGTAAGGTCTCTGGTGCTTGTCGTGGCGGCAACCCCCGAACCTGGTTGTGGACACCGGAAGTAAGGGATGCCATCAGGCTGAAGAAGGAGTCCTATCAAGCCTGGTTGGCTTGTGGGACTCCTGAGGCAGCTGATGGGTACCGGCAGGCCAAGCGTGCTGCAGCCCGGGCGGTTGTGGAGGCAAAAACACGGGTCTGGGAAGAGTTCGGGGAGGCCATGGAGGAGGACTATCTATTTATTTATTTATTTACAGTGGAGGTGGGAAGGAATACTTTGAGGATCTCCTCAATCCCACTGACACGCCTTCCGTTGAGGAAGCAGGGGCTGGGGACTCAGAGGTGGACTCATCCATCACTCAAGCTGAAGTCACTGAGGTGGTTGGAAAGCTCCTCAGTGGCAAGGCACCGGGGGTGGATGAGATCCGCCCTGAGTACCTCAAGTCCCTGAATGTTGTGGAGCTGTCGTGGCTGACACGTCTCTGCAACATTGCGTGGCGATTGGGGACAGTGCCTCTGGGCTGGCAGACCAGGGTGGTGGTCCCTCTTTTTAAGAAGGGGGACCGGAGTGTTCCAACTACAGGGGGATCACACTCCTCAGCCTCCCCGGGAAAGTCTATTCCAGGGTACTGGAGAGGAGAATTCGGCCGATAGTCAAACCTCAGATTCAGGAGGAACAATGCGGTTTTCGTCCTGGCCGTGGAACAGTGGACCAGCTCTACACCCTCTATCGGGTGCTTGAGGGTTCATAGGAGTTCGCCCAACCAGTCCACATGTGTTTTGTGGATTTGGAGAAAGCGTTCGACCGTGTCCCTCGTAGTGTCCTGTGGGGGCTGCTCTGGGAGTATGGCGTCCGGGGCTCTTTGCTAAGGGCTGTCTGGTCCCTGTATGACCGGAGCAGGAGTTTGGTTCGCATTGCCGGCAGTAAGTCAGACCTGTTCCCAGTGCATGTTGGACTCCGGCAGGGCTACCCTTTGTCACCGGTTCTATTCATAATTTTTATGGACAGAATTTCTAGGCGCAGCCAGGGGCCGGAGGGAGTCTGGTTTGGGAACCACAGGATTTCATCTCTGCTTTTTGCGGATGATGTTGTCCTGTTGGCTTCATCAAGCCAAGACCTTCAGTGTGCACTGGGGCGATTTGCAGCCGAGTGTGAAGCGGCTGGGATGAGAATCAGCACCTCCAAGTCCGAGGCCATGCTTCTCGACCGGAAAAGGGTGGCTTGCCCTCTCCAGGTTGGAGGGGAGTTTCTGCCTCAAGTGGAGGAGTTTAAGTATCTTGGGGTCTTGTTCACGAGTGAGGGAAGGATGGAGCGTGAGATTGACAGGCGGATCGGTGCAGCGTCTGCAGTAATGCGGTCATTGTATCGGTCTGTTGTGGTGAAGAAGGAGCTGAGCCGAAAGGCGAAGCTCTCGATTTACCGGTCGATGTACGTTCCTACTCTCACCTATGGTCATGAGCTTTGGGTCATGACTGAAAGGACAAGAACCTGGATACAAGCGGCCGAAATGAGTTTCCTCCGCAGGGTGGCTGGGTGCTCCCTTAGAGATAGGGTGAGGAGCTCTGTCACCTGGGCGGAGCTCAGAGTAGAGCCGCTGCTCCTCCACATCGAGAGGAGCCAGCTGAGGTGGCTCGGGCATCTGTTCCGGATGCCTCCTGGACACCGCCCTGGGGAGGTGTTCCGGGCATGTCCCACCGGGAGGAGGCCCCGGGGAAGACCTAGGACACGCTGGAGGGACAACGTCTCCCACCTGGCCTGGAAACGCCTTGGGGTCCCCCGGTAGAGCTGGAGGAAGAGTCTGTGGAGAGGGAAGTCTGGGCATCTTTGCTTAGTCTGCTGCCTCCGCGACCCTGTCCTGGATAAGCGGAAGAAGATGGATGGATGGATGAATGATTAAAAAAAAACATCTGGAAGAACATTTTGCACCTAATCAGATTACCGTAAGTTTTTAAGAAAGGTGGAGTCTCTTAGAAATTGTCAAAACATGTTGCCCAAAGTAAAAAAAAAAAAACTTTAAATATACCAGCAGCATCTTTAAAAATGTGAATAATATTGTCTGATGTGGCTTACAGTTAATAAAAAAAAACACAAATTTTGAAACCTAGCTTAGTTAAGTCTACATTCACCTACAGATCACCTCTGAACTTTTAAGACCTCACCATTTTTTCCTTCTCAGTCTTTCCCGCGCTAAAACCAGCTGGTGCCGTGGCGCCTTTTAGCCGGAGGAGACTTGCACCCTCAGACAGATTAGAGCCGTGTAATTAGGGATTTCTGATCAACCAATTTACAACTTCAATCCCTCACACGCAACACGACCTCTGACCCTGACCTAGAAAGCTTTGACGTATCCGAGCTGACCTTGGCTGAGCAAACAGAGCCGTGCCATAGAAGCAGAAGTAGTAGTAGTAGTAGTAGTAGTAGTAGTAGTAGTAGTAGTAGTAGTAGTAGTAGTGGTAGTAGTAGTGGTGGTGGTAGAGGAGGAGGTGGGGCCAAAGGGTAAAGATGGGACATGTCAGGGATTAAAGGCCAATGACTGAAAGCAAGAAAATTAGACTGAGGATGGTTAGAGAGGAAAAGGGGTAGAGGAGGATATTGTCTCACATCAGGGGCAAATGTCCTAGTTACCAAAATGAACGAGATAATTTGTTTATTACAATAATTATTATCATGATATAGAGTTTCTGTTCTTTCTTTTTGTTTTAGCAAATGAACCTCTGTTGATATAAAAACAAATCAGAGGCATTAGTGTAGTGTTATTAAAGGTACAGCTAGAAGATAACAGAAGTCAGTTTGTTTCACATCTATAAACTCAACTCTGTTTTATTTATACAACCCAATAACACAACAGCACACACCTCACAGAGTTTTACAAACAGTCACACAAACACACATAAACACACAATCACACATAAACACACAAACATAAACACACAATCAAACATCGACACACAATCAAACAAACACACAGACATAAACACACAATAAAACATAGACACAATCAGACAAAGAGACAGTCAAACAATCACACACTCAGACAAACACACAATCAGACAAACACACAATCAGACAAACATACAATCAGACAGACACAGTCAAACATAGACACACAATTAGACATAAACACACAGACACACAATCAGACATAAACACATTCAGACATAGACACACAATCAAACATAAACACACAAACATAGACACAAAATCAAACATCGACACACAATCAGACATAAACACAGTCAAACAGACACACAATCAGACATAAACACACAATCAAACGCAATAACTACACCAAACTAACCAGTCCCAGGACGTCCTCTGTCCTTCTCAGTGAGGAAAACTCCTAAAAAAACAGCTGTGGTGGAAAAAAGGAAAGAAACCTTTCAGACAGCACTGTGGGTTGAATTGTGATGATGATGGTCACCAAGCAACCAGTCACAATTCATTTCCTGTGTGGCTGGCGATGAAAAGGTTTTTACACACAAAATTATTGAGTACTTATTTTGTGTTTTTTTCAGCATGTTTGATGTGTACATTGAACATTTTTTCTTAGTTTTCGTGTAAAAGCTCACATGTTAAGGGAGAAAACTGTCCCGAGTGAAGAACACACTAGTCCCATCGGTGTTTATCTGTTACATAACAAGTTTGGTTTGCCTCCTTGACCTCCCTCCATTAAATCCTTCAAAATGAGATCACGTTTGGTACAAGTGACCATAATCAAACTCCGGCAGAGGGGCTGTATCTTAAATAGGATTGTTTTTGAGCTTCACAAATTAAGTCTTAGACGAACAATGGTAATTAGTTTGTACAGAAATGTCCCAGAGTGGGGAGCGGGTAACACTGCGCGCTCTAGTAATCCACTGACCTGGTTTTATAAGGTTGACTAATGATGTTACACACCGAGACCCAACGCGCATCAGCTGACCGAGAATAGATCAGCTGATGTACCCCGGCCCGTCACCCCACCCCCCACTTTTAAACCTCTCCTTGACAGCTGACCGTCTGGGCCTCACAAACAACCCCCTCCCGCCCGCCTCCTCCTCCCAACTGCAAATGAGTCATGCAATTTCCCCGATCTCCATCCCCCCGCTGGGACGTTATACCTCTCTTACGCATTGCTATTCACAAGTGACACATTTTTCATTCGCGGGACAGGATTTCTAATGACGGCCACATTGTGTTAACATCACATTATGATTGTAAAGCTCGACCTTGACTGGCTCAGGATGCCCCGAGTCTGACCCTGGCGTGCTCTTTAAGGTGAGATCACTAATTTAGCGCCAACATTTATCCCCAGCTCAGCCAAGGTTCAAATCCAAATGCTCACTTGGCGCGTCAGTTCCCCGCCCGCGTGCACCGTGGACATTCTTGCAGTGAAGACGGATTACAGAGGTAGAAACTAGGTTAAAGACACCGCACGGTCCATCTGTTGTTTTGGTTTTTTTTCCGTGAAATGACCACAGGCGATGTTACCCTCCCCCCTTCCCTTCTCCTCGTCCTGCTGCTGCTGCTGCTCGAGTTAAATCATTTTACTGTAAAAAACAGACAGTGTAAATAAGAGGCATGTGACATAATAATAGCAAAGAAAAATTTAGGAAGTAATGTGAAAATATGACTTTAAATTGCAGATAATACTATATTTCATTTATTTACCTTAATTTTTAAAGGGAAAATAAATTGTAGTTAATGTGGTTTTAACAATAGTTTCTTGTGCATAATTTTTCGTCTGATTGCATTTCACTTTGTTACTGCTCTGTTTAGGGGGCGGTATGTTTTTAAGTGTGTTTAAGTGTGTGTTGTGTCCAAGATTATCACAAAAATTCAATGAAAAAACAAGAGGCCTGCTTTGTTTACAAAAATTTGGCACACAAACGTTTGATTTGACACATGTTTCTAATAAATAAAGTTGCTTCCTTCAAATCTAAATGACCATGTAAACCAAACAGTACTAGTTTATACACAACTTAAAGATTTTGCTCTGTAAAATAAAATATATATTTATATCAAAAGCAACAACAACAATAACAATAATAATAATAATAATAATAATAATGCCAATCTGCGCCTACAGCCCCTCCAACCACCACCAAACACATTCATAAATAGGCAAAGTGGGCAAAATGTCTTGCCCAAGGACTCAACGGCAGTATGGGATGCCGTTAGTGGGGATCGATCCGCAAACCTTTGGGTTAGTGTGTGAACATCTCCGGACAGGAAGGGTGTAGTTAAAAAAAAGAAAAGAAAAGAAGCGTATTTAAAAAAACAACCTTTTAGCACAAAAACAAAAAGTACTAGTGAATGAATGTGAGAGTGAATGGTTGGCACTGTCCAGGGGGTACTTTGAGGCCCATAGTTGCTGGGATAGGCCCCTCAGCAGTCATGGTCCTCTCTTGCTCCGTCCCCCTCTTCCCTCTTCGGGCCCTCTGAGGTTCTTATCTGTCCTCAGTGTATATCTCAGCCGGTTCCAGTTTCCCAGGCTCCTAAAGCTGATAACCCTTAAGCCTGGTGATTTCCACACAACACACGCCACATTTGGACACACACATGGACAGGACAGGACAGGACAGAGACCCAAAAACTGTCCAGGAGCCTTTTTACAGCAACAACACACTTAACCTGTCAGTGAAGTCAGGACTGGCCCTTCCTATAGGCAAACTAAGCAGCTGCATAGGCATTAGAGGGCCCACAAGGCTTATCCATCAGGGTTGCCAGATCTCACTGACAGTTTCCAGCCCAAACAGAACTTAAAACCCACCCAACACAATAAAAAACAAGAAAGAAAGAACACAAAACTTAACACCAGCACTGAGACAAGAATCACTCATTTTAACATAATTAAACTGATAATGTGTATTTCTACTTTATTTGCCACAAAATTACAAATATTTTGTTGGTATTTTTTCCAGAATATTTCCCCAAATGTTGTGAAAAGCAGCCCAAATTTTATAATCCAGCCTAATGCTATTTTTTCCAGCCCAAGGTGTTCAAAAAAAGCCTAACTGTGACTGAAAGGTTGGTGGTGTGAATCCTGCTCTCCCTGGTTCATTCTGTCGTTGAGTTCTTGGGCACTTCACACACCTCGCCTGTGTGAATGTGTTGGTGGTGGAAGGAGAGGCTGTAGGTGCTGCTTCCAGTACCTTTACATATTTTTCCTTTTCTTTTTTGTATTTGTAAATTGTTTTCTCTACATAGCACAACAAAGGAATTATCTGAATTTAATGAATTTCATACATGTACAATGCCTCCCTGGATATATCTGCCAAAAAGAATAATCTACTTGCATACTTACCTGACTACTCTTTTAGCAGTGGCTCAGGCGATAGAGCAAGTCGTAAAATAATCATGTAAGGTTGATAGCTCCCCTAGGTCATACTGCTGTTGTGTCCTTGGGCAAGACACTTCACCTGATGTATAAAATGTGCGCTTCTGACTGGGTGGGTGAATAGTTTTTTGATGTAAATTGCTTTGAGCGCCCATGGAGGTGGAAAACACGATGTCAATGCAGCCATTTACCAAATAACAACTCTTACTTTGTAAAGTTAATGAAGCTAATACTGGAATAGTCAACACTTGAGTTTTCTAATCTCTGATAATCACATTAGCTGATAATCAATGTAAACAGACCCAGATGAGCACGCTCTTGTGTGTTCTCTCAGTGAACCTCTGCATTCATGCATAAACATGTTATAAATGTATGCATCAGGAGGTCACAGAGTGCGGCGCATACCGAACTGTGTATACGGCTCAGCAGCAGGAAGACCTCAACTTGCCTCCAAGAAACAAAGGGAGGTACAACTGGAGCACACAGGCGTGGGACAGCAGCTAATGCATTTAATCTTAAAAGTAAATCAAGCGACGTAGGTTGAAAAATGGCACACAAGTCAACACCGAACACAAACACACAAGAAAAACTGCCATTGTATGTTCTTTTATGTTCTAAGTATTTGTAATGTAACAGAATTCACTCACTGTTTTCCTTTCTGGGGCTGCCACAGCAAATAATCTGCCCCCTAGCATGCAGGGGTCTGCATGTTTACTTTGGCAAAGGTTTTACACCAGATGCCCTTCCTGACGCAACCTCTCCATTTATCTGGGTTTTGGGCCAACACAAAGAGTTCACTGGTTTGTGATCCCAGAGGACTAGATTTAGATTTAGACTAGATTTAGACTAGATTAGATTTAGACTAGAATAGATTTAGATTTAGACTAGATTTAGACTAGACTAGATTAGATTTAGACTAGAATAGATTTAGATTTAGACTAGATTTAGACTAGATTAGATTTAGATTTAGACTAGATTAGATTTAGACTAGACTAGATTTAGACTAGATTAGATTTAGACTAGATTTAGACTAGATTTAGACTAGACTAGATTTAGATTTAGACTAGATTAGATTTAGATTTAGACTAGATTTAGACTAGATTTAGACTAGATTAGATTTAGATTTAGACTAGATTTAGACTAGATTAGATTTAGATTTAGACTAGATTAGATTTAGACTAGACTAGATTTAGATTTAGACTAGATTTAGACTAGATTTAGACTAGACTAAATTTAGATTTAGACTAGATTAGATTTAGACTAGATTTAGACTAGATTTAGACTAGACTAGATTTAGATTTAGACTAGATTAGATTTAGACTAGATTTAGACTAGATTTAGACTAGATTAGATTTAGATTTAGACTAGATTAGATTTAGACTAGACTAGATTTAGACTAGATTAGATTTAGATTTAGACTAGATTTAGACTAGATTTAGACTAGATTAGATTTAGACTAGATTAGATTTAGACTAGACTAGATTTAGATTTAGACTAGATTTAGACTAGACTAAATTTAGATTTAGACTAGATTAGATTTAGACTAGATTTAGACTAGATTTAGACTAGATTAGATTTAGATTTAGACTAGATTAGATTTAGATTAGGCTAGATTTAGATTAGATTAGATTTAGTCTAGACTGGATTTAGATTTAGACTAGACTAGATTTAGATTTAGACTAGATTATATTTAGACTAGGCTAGATTTAGACTAGATTTAGATTTAGACTAGATTTAGACTAGACTAGATTTAGACTACATTAGATTTAGACTAGGCTAGATTTAGATTTAGATTAGATTAGATTTAGTCTAGACTGGATTTAGATTTAGACTAGACTAGATTTAGATTTAGACTAGATTAGATTTAGACTAGGCTAGATTTAGACTAGATTTAGATTTAGACTAGATTTAGACTACATTAGATTTAGACTAGGCTAGATTTAGATTTAGATTTAGATTAGATTTAGTCTAGACTGGATTTAGATTTAGACTAGACTAGATTTAGATTTAGATTTAGACTAGATTAGATTTAGACTAGGCTAGATTTAGATTTAGATTAGATTAGATTTAGTCTAGACTGGATTTAGATTTAGACTAGATTAGATTTAGACTAGGCTAGATTTAGACTAGATTTAGATTTAGACTAGACTAGATTTAGATTTAGACTAGATTTACACTAGACTAGATTTAGATTTAGACTAGACTAGATTTAGATTTAGACTGGACTAGATTTTGATTTAGACGAGATTAGGTTTAGATTTAGACTAGACTAGATTTAGACTGGACTAGGTTTAGATTTAGACTAGACTAGATTTAGACTAGACTAGATTTAGATTTAGACTACACTAGATTTAGACTAGACTAGATTTAGATTTAGACTAGACTAGATTTAGACTGGACTAGATTTAGATTTAGACTAGATTAGATTTAGACTGGACTAGATTTAGATTTAGACTAGATTAGGTTTAGATTTAGACCAGACTCCAGCACTGTGGCAAAGTGGTCAGTACTGTCGCCTCCTGAGTTTGTGTGGAGTTTGCATGTTCTCCTCGTGTCTGGATGGGTTTCTTCTGGGTTCTCTGGTTTCCCCCATCCATCCACCTTTGTTTGTATACCCTTCAACCTAAAACATCCTCCACCTAGGTCCACCTGACCAGGATCCTGGCTCAAGATCTGGAGAAGGTTCCCTGGCCGCTGCACTGTAGTGGCCCCCTGCTCCTGACAGGTTGCCCCAGTGGCACTGAAGGATGGGTCAAATACAGAGGACACATTTCCCTACGAGGGCAATAAAGTCTCTACCATACCTAACCTTACCTAGACTTTACAACACTACTAACTACTAACAGTTATCTATTACTTTACTGCTACAAATATAAATGCTATTACTGCTTCTAGTCATTATTTACCTTAAAGTAATAGGATAGAAGTAGTGGAATAAGTATCTGTAGTATGTAGTAGTAATAGCAGTAATAGCAGCAGCAGCAGCAGCAGCAGCAGTGGTAACAATAGTAAAAATAATTAGTACTGATTATAGTAGAAGTAGTAATATAATTAGTGGTAGTTTTGCTGGGTAGTTGCACAAAAAAACTTTCTTCACACAGTCCTTATTTACTTTCACTCAAGTACTGCTGAATTTTTGTCGACTTTTACTCGCAATAGGCCCACGAACCTGAGTGTCAGTGTTTCAAATCTTGCCCAAAGTGCTTGCTGTTGTTGTGTCCTTGGGCAGGACACTTCACCCAAATTGCCCACTCCAGTCACAGTATGTGGCTTTTTGCAACAGGAAAGGCGTCCGGCGTAAAAACCTGCCAAATAACTGCGCAACACCGAAATAAAGGGAGCAGCCGAAAGAGAAACTTTTTTTTTAACTTCTACTTGAGTAAATATTATTTTGAAGTACTTTTATGTTGCTACAGATTTTGAGTACTTCTTCCACAGTACCATTATCACTTCTACATCCACATCTAACTTCTATTTAAAAAAATGTATGACAAGCCTTTAATTTAGCAAAACGTGCACCCATTTCTACAAAAAACCTTCTAACCCCTAACAAAGATGTCCCAACACTGACACTTGCAACTTCTTTTCACTTCTTATGACCATGTAAAAAGAATTGGCAATATAAATGTTTAAATTGCTCGCATCTGTTTCTCGAAAACATAAAACTGAATGAGAGTGCACATGCCTGGTCTTACACAACAGAGACATGTGGCCCTTTTGAGCAGCCTGTCCCTCCCATGTGTCTGCTCCGGGACCCAACACAGAGGCAATCTTATACCCTCCAGAAAAACAGGGGGACCAGATGAGCAAAGGGAGAAAAGGAAGAAAGGATAAATCAAGCCCATGGGGGAAAGACAAAGCCAACTGTCCAGAGGGGCCCAAAGTGTCATCTTGCCTACAGAGTTTACAAAAATGAAGAGGCCGCTGCAACATTATCAGTTTCTCAGGTTTCCCCAAGATTCACTTTCAAACAAAATGATGATAATGTTTTGACTAAAGAACTTTAAGAAATCAGTATTTGGTGGAATAACCCTGGTTTGTAATCACAAGTCTCAGGTGGCCAGGAGAATTCAGTAAAAAAGGTCTAGTGAAATTGGTTTTGGCATGCACTAAAGATGAAGTAATGAAATGTCTTCTAGAAAAACTAACTTTGTCCAGATGACCTTCATGTTTAAGCTTTTTCACACAACTTTCCTGCATCTTCCTCTTCACATTGTTGTTAGGTAACTTCATATAACTCAGCTTTGTTTGATAGTCTGTGAGCGCATAAAAGAGAGTGAGGCGTGCGTGTGCATAGGAATTTAACAGACTCTGGCCTTTTTTCAGCCTTTTTGAGATAGTTTTGGACACTTTTGCGTTAGCATTTCACCATTTATAACCTAAAAATAATGTGTATGCATGGAAAATGTCTTCTTTTGGGGAGCTGTTACTTTTAATTTGCAGTAAACACTTGGATTAGGTGTCTGTCACCCCTGCTGGCACTGGAGGCCGACGGACCGAGCATAAAATGGCTAATTAGCATGGCTATTAGCAACATGACGCTCACAGATAGTAATTTAAGCGCTGAAATGATTAGAATGAGTCTGGTGACAGTGTAAAGGCTCAGGAACACTTCCTGATTACTCAAACATGCATCAGTGAAAACAAAACACTACTCCAGGTAGCGGTGCTAAGATTATAACATGGTTAAAAGCTCAAAAAAGAGGTCTATGAGAACAGGGGACTTTGAAGATGAAGCTCCAGTGGTCTCTTGTTTTTTTCCAAAGCTGGAGTTGAGGAAAAGCTCTCTGTGTTTTAGTGGACAGCTGAGTTTTATGGGATTAAATTTAACCAGTGCCCCCCTTTAGGAATGCAGAGCAGAGGTTGGTGGTAAAGGGTGGAGGTTTGGGGGATGATGCAGTGCTGGGGTGAAGTATAACGTTTGGTCTTGGTGGTAGCGGTGGTGGTAGGATGGGTCATAGAGGCAGCGTGCGGGAGGGCTTGGCAGGATGCCCAGGAGGAGTGCAGGAGACTGGGGCGGACCACAGAACAGGGGCCCAAATGGAGCTGCGCCAACAGTGCAATTACTCCTCATTCTGAACAGCTGGCACATAATGGGTATTGAGGCACTTGCGGCCCCCGATAAGACACGGAGAGCTCGGGTCGCACCCCCTTTCGCGTGCCTCAGCAAAACACGGCCACTAGAGATCAACCCAGGCCCGATGGAGAAGGATGTTACATGCATGTAGGGATCTGACGGCACGTTTCAGAGGCCTGTAAAAATTCAATTAGATCATGTTTCAGAAAATGTGTATTTATGAGATATGGAGCTATGCAGTTGAAGTACAGTAGCCCACAACTACTACTACTACCATTGCAACAACTATTACTGCTACTGCCACTGCCACTGCTACTTTTACTACTACTACTTTTGCAACTATTCATACTTTAAAAAAGCAAAATCTTGAAGAGAATGTGATGCTTTTTAAATGTATGTAGTTTCTGTACTTTTTTTTTTAGGAGAAAACGTTAGTGGTAGTAGCATTAAGTATGTTCTACTTCAGTCACCTACACACACTTACACACAATACTTCTTTTTACAATTACTTTTACTTCTACTAAAATATGAGTACTATCACTGCGGCAAACAGGGTGCACTCTGCCTAAGGCCCAAAGTTACTGGGATAGGCTCCAGTCACCCATGACCCCTAAAAGGAATAAGAAGATGAATGAAAAGAGAGGTCCCAGAAATGGTCCCTCTTCTTATATTTTCTATTTTATCTGGCCCATGTGAAGCGTTAGGAAATCATTAAGTGTTTTGATGTTGTGCATTATATGACCATCCTAATCTTTTCTATTCTATACGGAGAGTTTGGCTGGTCTGTGTCCATTTGAGTTGGATCTTAAGAAGGCAGAGCAAGTGAACGCAGAGAGAACAAATCCTGGATGCAATTGAATAGCGATACAACAAGAAAACAACAAGCACCATGACACAGAAGGACCACACACTTATGTTGGGATAAATTGATCTTAAATGAGAGAGGTTCCAAGTGCACTTCACTTTGCAAAGAAAATGAATGGGTGTTGCTGACCAGGCTTCAAATTCAAGGCAATGGCTTTTAGATTTATTTTGATAGTGACAATACAGAAAATGGGAGCGAGAGAGTGGAAATGTCTGAGCTGGGAATCGAACCCAGGCCACTCTGACATGTGGTATGTGCTCTACCAGGTGAGCCATCAAGGAGATAGACTAAACCTATCTAAACCAAGACACATTACCTACATTGCTTACTCCAGTCACGCTATGTGGCTGGTTGCGACAGGAAGGGCATCCAGCGTAACATAAAACTCCTGACGAATCACTGTGTGTCTGGTTTGCTGTGGTGACACCGAATTTAACACCGAAAAATACAAAAATAATAATTCTACCACAAGTTTTAGCAGACATTCATATCCCTAACTTATTGTACTGTATCTATCAATCTAATGCTATTTACAATTTGCAATTTACGCATTTACAATATTAACTTTGATTTATGCTGCACCCATGAGCATATTATACTGTTATAATTCAGTAAAATAAAGTACTGCATATTAAAATATTCACTAAAACTAGATTGGAAGGTTTGGCCCCAGAAGACATCCAAATCCGTTCAGTCCTAGGACACAGTCTGGTGTGTGTTTGATGGGCTGTAGCTCGCAGGCCGGGACCCGCTCTGCAGTGAGGGGGAATTCTGTGTTTATAACTGCAGTCTGTTTGAAACTCAGTCCAAGTTTATAATCCGCCCTCTGTGTGGCGGCTTTGTGCTTTCCCTCAGAGCACTCCACTAAATGTAAACACCGCGTTTAAAAGGGAGATCCAGTCTTTTTCTGATCTTCGCTCTAAAACAAAGGGAGCGGAGGAAATGGAGTCGGTCTAAGAGAGGAAAACAAACACTCGGCTGTCAGTCATGTTGTTGTGATGTCATCAGAGCGAGACGTGGGGCTTAGGTTACCCGGTCTCTGAACATTTACTCCTGTCTGTTCTGATTTTTCATAGCACATAATGTATGATTCCGTGTATGAACATTGGATAACTAGGTAAGTTTTGGTGGCGTATTTTTTTCTATTTTCAATTTCATTTCTTTCTTGGTGCAGATGGATTTTTAATATTGTCATTTGCAGACATTTGCCGTGATTTTCATGGAGAACGGTGTCCTAGGATTCTGCTGGCAAAAAGTCACAAACCTTTCTGAGCCTGGTCAGTCATGTTCTTTAAAAAAATGAAATGGGTCTGGATCCCTTGCCATTCTATTTCCACCAAAATACATATTTCCTGACCAATCATAACTATCAATCATAAATGGGACAAAGTAATGTCTCTTTGATTGGTTGTACACTTTGTTCCTGAAGCAGTTTTGGTACTGCTGCCTGAAAATTCAACTCAAAACAAAGACAAAACCAACCAGCAAACCTAGGACCACTTTTTATATTATTAAAATTGCAATTGGCTGCTGTATGAATGGTTCTTGCCTGAATATAACTCAAACATTATGTAAACATTTGATCTGAAAAATGAAAGAAAACATTACAAACTAAATAAGACAGGCTATGTGTTACGTTTTAGCTTGAGTTAAACTATGACACAAGCTTTCTGCTACGTAACAGTGTCCTTTATTCTCCCATTTTAAATAGATCCGTTTATTCCAAGCGTTGTTGGCGTCACAGCGTTTATACTTCCAACCATTTTCTAAGTTAATGTGTGTATGTTATGTTAAATAACCAGTAGGGGGCGACCGGCAACAGCAAAAGATTTTACGCTGAGGATGAAAGAAAAAGAGCAGCGACTACAACAAACATGGCGGCGCTGGCGGAGGTTTTTACACTGCATTTATCAGAGGTTGACTTGAGTTAAGTTGACTTGAGTCAGACTTAAGTCACAGTTTTTAGGACTTGAGACTTGCTTGAAAAATATTCCAAAAAGACTCGACTTGACTGACTTGCTCTTCATTAATGAATTTGAGTGTAATTTACAGTAAATGTGTTAAAACAGCGGCGCATTTGTGTTTACTTAGGTTAATGAGCCATGTGGACCACTTTCTGAGATAATTTTGTGACGTTTGGCTTGAGCATCAAAGTTCTGTCAAATATATTTTATTGTTTGCTGACACAGTGCATTGTAATTTGGTTTATTCACCTTATTTTGAGAAATTATGTCAACTTTCTGTTTGTAATTCCACTTACAGTGTGCATGTCTTTAAGTCTTAAGGACAGAAACACTCATTTAGTTTATTTTATTTAAAAAAAACCTCAGCTGTGTAGGCCTACAAATTGTTTGTTGCCAGATACAGTTTGTGAGAACTACCATCTGTAGACTTGTGTAAAAGCATTTCGCCTAAAAACAAAACATATATGAATTGACAAGACTCACTGACCAAAAGCATTGACTTGACTTGGACTTGTAACTTGAAGGTTAAGACTCAATGCTTAAGACTTCCACTTAAGTGACTTACTCACACCTCTGGCATTTATTGAAAAAGAGAATCAGACGAAAATAGTGGTGGTCTGTTCATTTTTTGAATATACCCTCACTATCTTTCTCTAGTCATTTCTTAAAAAGCTCAGTCATTTCTTCTGCTGTGACTGTTGAGCTGTGTTCAATAGCGCCCCCTCAGTGCATCTACTGCTCTGTTCCTCCTTGTCCGCAAGCTCTGGGGAAACAAACCAACGTACGACCAGCATCCAACGGAAAACCTATTAATATGCGAATCACTAGGAGGCAGACGATTTGCTGTGCGACTCCAGTAAGGGGAAAGGATCCATGCTGTGTCTATTTTCCATAATTGCCTTGACAGATGTGTTTTCTCTGTGCCTTTTTCCAGTAAAATTCCTGGAGTTTACATACATTTTTCAACTGGGATAAACAAGACTTCCACCCTGTACTGATGCAGTGTTTGTGCGTTCACGTAAGTAAGATGTCCTTGGGCCTTTTGAATGGGGCCCCACAGGAACATGTTATGTCCTTGGCCTGTATTAGTAATATTAAGGCATATAAATAACATACAATACAGTATTTATTGGATGTATTTATTCAATGTAGGCCTTATATTTCTGGCTTGAATTACAAATAGTGATGTTAAGGCAGTGCTACAAGTTTTGTTTGGTTACTTTTTGTGTCTATTCAATGCTATTTTTGTGTTTTGTTTCCCTTTAAGATAATTATGCCAAATGCCATGTCTGATTTTTTATTTATCTGGGTTTGGGACTGGCACAAAGTATGGCTAGAGTTTCTGGGTCAACAT
This sequence comes from Bostrychus sinensis, assembly GCA_020698575.1. Classification (NCBI taxonomy): domain Eukaryota; kingdom Metazoa; phylum Chordata; class Actinopteri; order Gobiiformes; family Eleotridae; genus Bostrychus; species Bostrychus sinensis. The sequence continues at coordinate 24,860,197 of CM036257.1, read as the reverse complement.
CTGGGAACTGACTCCCTGACCTCCTGCTCCTAGCCTGCGCCTAGCTTTTAACCATGATATAATGTTGTTTCTACCTCAAAGATAGACCTGGAGTGGTATTTTGTTTCATTCACTCATGTTTGAGTAATCCTGTATGCTGAGGCCATCCTCTTCTCAAGACCTGAAAACGCTTGGTCTCATAGTTCTATGTAGACATGTGAAACCAGGAAGTGCTCCTGCGCATTTCTAAAGCCCATACACCATCACCAGACTCATCCTGATCATTCCAGCACTTAAATTTCCATCACTATAAAGCAGTCAGCCCATTTATCTGTCTGTTAGCATCATGTTGCTAATAGTTGTGCTCTGTCCAGTCCCCACCATTGCCAGCAGGAGGCGACAAACACCTCACCCAAACGTTCTCAGCAAAGTCAAAGTAACAGCTCTCCCAAAAAAGACATTCTCCCTACATATACATTATTTTAACTTATAAAATGTGAAATCATAACGCAAAGGTGTCCAAAATTATTTCAAAAAGCCTGAAAAGAAGCATAATATGGCTTTTTTAATTATTTTAAAATGTATTTTTTTTTACTTAAAATTTTGGACAGCCTTGATGATTAATTTTGGGGTCCTGGCCCAGTGTTTGGTATGAACTAATGACTATTGGGCTTCATAAACCCCTTTTCCCCCAAACATTTGTGAAAGAAAATCAGTTTACTTACACTCCCTGTAGACTGTATATAAACCCTGATAACTTTACTCCACTGTTGATTGTGGGAGATTGTGGTACAGCTAAAATTAAGAGCAGATAAATCAACATAACAACACGTCTTTAATCACACACCAAATGAGAACGGCCTGTGTTGACTTCCAGAGATCCTTGTGTTTGCTGCTCCTTAAAGTGAAGCGCCTTTTAAACTCTCTCAGATGGCCCGAGCGCTTTATAATGTTCGGCATAAGGCTCTCATCTGCCGCATGCCCCACACAGTCGCGCACACACAATGGTGAAGATATGTTGGTGTCAGCCCACGCACCTCTTTTGAGGGTCCCGTATGCAGTCGGCCACAGGGAGGAACCGGGGATGAGGTTGTGGGTAAAGTCACAAAGCCCATGGCAGCGCAGTTGTGGTTTTGGGACATCCCGGGAGCTGGGCTGAATCACCCCCTGACTGTCGTGCGGCACATAAGGCATCAATCACCATCATAACCACCTGACAGAGGCAGGAATTCGTACACACAGGAAGTCAGCTGGATAGATTACAGTCGCGGATGTAGAGCTTTTTATATCGAGCCATGTGTTTCCAGCTACTGCTTCTGGTGGCACAGCTCAAACCTGCCCTATCTGCCATGTGTATCCAAAAAAAACAGGACTAAATCAAGTCTAAGCCAGGAGTTATCCAGATCTAAACCAGGCTAAATCAGGTCAAAGCCAGGAGTTAACCAGGTCAAAATCAGGACTAAACCATGACTAAATCAGGACTAAACCAGGACTAAATCAGATCTAAGCCAGGAGTTAACCAGGTCAAAATCAGGACAAAATCAGGTCTAAGCCAGGAGTTAACCTGGTCAAAATCAGGACAAAATCAGGTCTAAGCCAGGAGTTAACCAGGTCTAAACCAGGACAAAATCAGGTCTAAGCCAGGAGTTAACCAGGTCAAAATCAAGACTAAACCAGGATTAAATCAGGTTTAAGCCAGGAGTTAACCAGGTCTAAATCAGGACTAAACCAGGATTAAACCAGGTCTAAGCCAGGAGTTAACCAGGTCAAAATCAGGACAAAATCAGGTCTAAGCCAGGAGTTAACCAGGTCAAAATCAGGACAAAATCAGGTCTAAGCCAGGAGTTAACCAGGTCAAAATCAGGACAAAATCAGGTCTAAGCCAGGAGTTAACCAGGTCTAAACCAGGACAAAATCAGGTCTAAGCCAGGAATTAACCAGGTCTAAACCAGGACAAAATCAGGTCTAAGCCAGGGGTTAACCAGGTCAAATTCAGGACAAAATCAGGTCTAAGCCAGGAGTTAACCAGGTAAAAATCAAGACTAAACCAGGATAAATCAGGTTTAAGCCAGGAGTTAACCAGGTCTAAATCAGGACTAAACCAGGATTAAATCAGGTCTAAGCCAGGAGTTAACCAGGTCTAAATTAGGACTAAACCAGGATTAAATCAGGTCTAAGCCAGGAGTTAACCAGGTGTAAATCAGGACTAAACCAGGTCCAAGTCAGGACCAGTGATGGAAGAAGTACTCAATTTCTTTACTTCAGTAAAAGTACAAATAAAGGAGCAAAAATTCAAAGTATCACATGAAATTTTCTACTTGAGTAAATGTATAAAAGTACTAACTTTCAACTGTAAAAAAGTAAGTATTTATATATATATATATATATATATATATATATATATATATATATATATATATATATATATATTTATATATATATAATATATATATATATTTAAATATAAAAGTATTTCACACAATACTGAGAACTCATTATTGTGTTAAATGTGAGGGATTTTTCTGAAAAATGTGCTGATTACTGATGAAATTAAACTGGTGCAGTAGATAAGACTAAAACTTTTGGTGAGATCATCTGTCTTTATTATTCTGATGTTTCCAAAGCAGTACAACTTTACTGCATCTGTTATACTCAGGTACTGTGTGTCTACACTGACAACACCGCAGAAACTAATGGTTTTTAAACCAAACTCAAAATACTTTGTACTTCGAACCATTTCAATAATGTAAAGGAAAAAGTAAAAAGTAAAAAGTACAGATACTTGCTCTAAAACGTAGTGAAGTAAAAGTAAAAGTACCCCTTGTAAAATGTACTCAGGTAAAGTACAGATACATAAAAATAAGTACTTTTACTTAGTTACAGTCCACCACTGGTCAGGACTAATTGGGTGCTAAACCACTACATTACTTAGACGAAAACAATTAAATAAACCAGAACTATTCAGAGGTATCAACTTCAAATCATATCAGGACTTAAACTGAGAAAAGCCTCCTGAGTACCACCAGAAGAATCCTGTGTCCTACCAGTGGTACCTGTACCAGAGTTTGAGAACCACGGATGTACAGAATTGCTAAAAGGTAAGAGGTTAGAGTAATGATACACACTCTGAGATAACTTGTGAGTTTTAAGTCGTCTGCCATGACACATCTGGATGATTACAAAATGCTTGCCTCATTCTGACACAGGCAACAGTATTCAGTCTTCCAAATTATTCCTTCCTCATGGAACTCCTCCCCTGGTCGGGCACGGCACGGTGGCCCTGGTGGGACCTGGCAGGAGCTGAGTCAAACATGCATCAGAGCAGGGGCCCATGCCAGAAACCTCAGATTACTGTAACACAATTAGAAACACACTGCACACAGTCAGCGTTTGCCTGGAAGTGCAGCCGTGACTCTGAGATCAGGGGCAGGATTATGCAAATGTGAGTCACTAAACAACATGTGTGTGTCTGGAGGCCTCACAGTGAAACGCCAGGACCAAGGGAAGAAAATATAATGTCATTTTTTGTCAGCTACTCTTGTCCTGTCACTTTTCTGTTTGCGTATACGACGTGGCTGAGCTTTACAGTAGAGAAGAGCTTCTTTCATCTAAAATATTCATCACTTGGTCTCATTTATTACTTTTTGTGAGGGCTTCGGGCCTTGGTCCTGAGTTAATGTTTCCTGAGGCGTTTACGCTCCTTTAACATCTGTCGGACAATGCTGCCGTTAATGTTTTATGAGTCTGTTGTAGCCAGCGTCTTCCTGTATGCGGTCACCTGCTGGGGGACAGAAACGAGACTCAGTAAACTGATCCAAGGCCAGAGATGTTGTGGGACAGGAGATGGACTTATTAATTACTGTAAAGGAAAGGAGGAGCTTGGGGAAAATCAAAACCACTCCCTCCACCAATGGACAGTCTGAGGAGCACTTTATCTAAGATTATTTGCCCATCATTCTTCATATTTATTGTCTAACTAGCGATTTAAACAGCTATTTTATGGTTTTATTACTGAAAGCTGTGTCTTCTACTGTGCTTTATTGCTTTTATTGTATAATGTGTATTTTTTTCATGGAGTAACAACTGAATAATGACCTTTTAGGATTAATAAAGTATTCTGATTTTGATTCTGATGCAATAACATGACTCTCCTACCTGCTAGATTCAACACAGTGCTTAGCTCACCTGCACAAAATACTGAGGAAAGTTTGTATCTTTGCCTGGGCTGGTTTCTCCGGGTCATTCTCTTACCCTTGATTTCCTGTCAAGACAACATTCTTCATAAAACAAAGGCAAAAAGCCATAGAAAATAATAAAGTGCACTGTGTGAAATTGCATTAAAGTATTCAACAGCTAAACAATTTTTTAAACATTTTTGCAGAAAAGGATTTTTCTCCATTGATTCTATGTTAACAAGCTGTGTTGACCAACCAGCCAATGGGAGACTCCCTTGTTCAAATGGGAATACATAACTTTATAATATACAAGCATGCGATTGGCCATAAGTTCCTGTCCCAAGCTGAACATTATCATCAATTGAAATCCCGATCATTAAAGCCAATGGACAACATCTTTTCAAGTTAAAGCTCTAAGTTAAAGCTCTAATGAACCCAGTGGAAGCACCTAAACTGCCCTGAGCAGACAAACTGAACACCTCTGTAGGAGAAGCACATCCATGTTTCTTTTTTGGACATCATTTTGCATGAAGGTTTGGGGCATTTATGAAATACATTTAATTAGTTTCTAATTTTCTTTTTCAACAGCATGTCCTTGCAAAGCTACCATAGATGCTTTAGAAAAGGAGAGTGCACGCTGTAAAAATACAGTCTGCACCTTTGGCACCAGATGTTGCCAAAAACTACACACTACACATTTTAATTATATAAAAGTTTAAGCCCCATTGGATACAGGGTCGATATGCATTTTGCCAATAAGCTGTTCGAATTTACTTTCCTACCTTAACATCCATGTAAACAGACTTTCATAAATTGATGCATTGAAACTTAAGCCACAGAGCAAAGATCACACAATTATATTCAATGGCAATCCAGATGCCATTACATGATGTTAACCACAATTACTAAATAGTTACCACTGATGATGAAGAAGCACGTCTTTGAGGGCTGGATACAAATGATCTTTCGTCTTGTGCCTGGCAAGAGTTTGTACTTCACAAGTGCTTTTTAAGAGGCTTTTAATTTTCGAAGCTATTAATCAAATCAAGGTGGAGCGAGAGAGAAAGAGAGAGTGGGCCGGGCCAGACAGCCACCCAAGACAAGAGGAGCCGTGTGATTACACAGGATTAGGTCCAGGTTTGTCTTCAGCATCGGGACGCTTTAACTGTGGCAATATTTACATAAATCAATTGTGACTGGGGCTAAAAAAAATCCGTAACGACTTTCTTCTGTCGCTGTTGTTGTTGATTAGTGGCACTCAAGGTTGTTCTCTGGTCTTTGAGGTCATTGAGGAGTAAAGCATTGTCCATAGGTGCAAGCTACGACCCGACAGCTGCTCCCATTCACACACATCACACTCTGGTCTCTCAGTCAGCTAAAAACAAAGGCCCCCTGTATGATCGTTAAACGTGACAAAACACATCGACAATCCCAAGGAGTAACTCAAAAAATTCAGCCGCCCGGAGACGTCCGCAGGAGAGGTCACGAGAGGTCGAGTCGCGGCTGACTTTTAGCGTCTGGGGACATTTATGACGTCTGGGTCGCAGAGCTCAGGGTTAGCTGCCGTTTTGAAGTGCTGTGAATGCTTTGAGTTTTTCTCTGGAACACACCTTGGCTTTTACGTAATAGGATACTGGTTTGGCATAGTAGAAGTACTAAAAGTAGTGGTAATAGTAGTAGACGATTGTGCTGTTTTTGTCCACACAAGAGGTTACTAACGCCCAATTCACACTGAATGTATTGCGTGTGCAGTTCGTGTCCTGTACAAACTCTGTAAAAAAATAGACACCATTCAAGTCAATGCTCCAGCAAAAATACATAGCAAATCTATTTTTGACGGATGCCGCAGCCCTCACGCATAAAGTTGAACAGAGCAGATCGAGTCAGACAGGAAGTCAGACCCAGGACCAGTGAAGAGGATACGGTATATTCCAAAATACGTCTTAAACGGGGACACAGGGTCACAAGTAAGATTGGATAGCATTAAACATGAGTAAAAAGAAAAATACTGCATGTTTACCCACTGTAGGAGCACAAAAGTCATGGAAATAATATAAAAATTGACATAAGATCAGGTCAGACAGGCAAACGTGGCTTTTGTTTTCATGTAGCTCTATGTATACACGTTTGTTATCACGTGAACTCATATTTCAGCTTAAACTCGTACGCTCCCGTGAACTCTGCTGGCTGTTGTTGGAAACATACTGCACAGCACAACGCACTCTGGGCCATATTTACTAAGACGGGTGCTAAACTGCAAGTGCAGTGAGAAAATATGCGGCTGCTATTAATGGGCGTGTTGCACGTGAATTACTAAGACAAACTGCGTGGCCGGTGACAGTGCAAACAGATGGGGCGGAGCTATTTAAACGGCATCATTGCGTGTATTGTTTTGCGTCATGGAAGGTGCGGAAGTGGAACACAAACGGAAGCAAAAATTTAACTAAGAAGAGCTGAAAGTGCTGGTGAATAATTTTTTCATTCGTCATGGCAAATAGATCTGCACGCGTGGCAAACACTCTAACCCTACGTATTTCTTCATTTCTTCTCCTTCGTCTGACACGAATCACAGCAGCCATATCTGTGCAAAAGATTAGCACGTCCTTCTCCAACGTGCTAAATTTATACGCTATTTTCGAACGCAAAGTCATGGTGAGCCTTGATAAATAATATTGAGGGCGGTAAATGAATGAATTTGCATTTTCTCCGCCTTCCATTTTGTGCACTCTGGGAAGAAAGCCTCAGTTTACAGATTCATTAGGTCATAGGAGCAAAATCTGCATTGCATTCGCTCTTCTCCTGTAAGACACGCAAATCTCAACTGCGTCTGGGTTTGCTCCAATTTTAGCGCATATTATTCAGTTAGCGTGCACGCAAACCTTTGATAAATCTGGCCCTCTGTGTGTTATGAAGTCCGCAAGAATACCATAGCAGAGATGTACTGCGCATGCAACGCATTCAGTGTGAATCAGGTGTAAAGCCAGAGGTGGGTAGAGTAGCCTAAGATTGTACTCAAATAAGAGTTACTTTAAAAAATATTACTCAAGCAGAGGTAAGAAAGTATGTGGTGAACAAAATACTCAAGTACTGACTAACTGTTTGGATATAATACTTAATAGTAGGACATAGTAGAAATAAATTGTATCTTTTAAGTAACATAGTAAGGCGCCAGAAACACTTTTGACGACATAAATAAAGATTTTGAAACCAATACATAGCTAACGTACAGATGTGGGTAGAACAGTGTAAAGACTTACTTTTTACGTTTCGGAGTCAGTGTGATGGTTAAATGTGTGGTTGTGAGGTGAATGAAGCGTCCTGCATCTCCCGCCAGCCGTCTCTGGGTCTGAGCGTCGCCGACCCGGTGTCACAGAACTCTCAAGCCTTGAGAGAAAGCGGCACATCAGTGTTAGCAAAACAACAAGGTAGAAATGGCTTTGTTTCTGGATTTTCATTGTGACAGAGCGGCCAAATGACAGGAAAAACATTGCACACGGAGAAGTATTTACAATAGTGCTTTACTCCAAAATGCAGGGGGAGCTCCACAGAGGGAAATGAGGCAAAAACAGAGAAGAAACTAAAAAAGTTTCTGCTTTAAATGAAAGTATTGTTGCATCAAAATGATATTGCTCAAGTAGAAGTGCTATGTTGAATTAAAACTACTCTAGAAGTACAATTTATTCAAAAAGTTACTCAAGAAAGTGCAACTCAGCTCTGACTAAAGGTCAAGCCCAGGCTGACTTTTAGTGTCCAGTGGCATTTATGACGTCTGGGTTCTTGGGGGCGGCTGCCTTGACTTACACCACGCTAATCTTTAGGTTATTCAATGCTATTGGAGCTTACAGCCGTGCCAGCTTTGATGTCATGTATTGTTATGGCATCTGACCGCTTTCCTTGGCTCTGAGACGTGATTGGATTGTGCAGGAGGCTCCACATCTGTCTGTGTGCCAGGCGCAGGATTAATGGCTTGTTGACTCCGGTGTTTTTCTATTTCCGACAGACGTTTTTTTTTCCATTTGAAAGATCTGTTCAGATCAATGTGTGTAATCTATATGGTGTCGCATTAAGTGTTGGCTGCAGCCTTCCATAGTCTGCATTATCAGATTGGATAGAGCCACAGACATGGGAGCTTGTGTGATGTTGAAAAAAATACCACGACTCTAAGACATTTGTAAATGACAAAAATGACTAATTGTTGTGCATATGTTTGTAGAAATGTAGTTTTAAACCATAGCATCCACATCTGTTGGTCAGCGCTAGCAAAAGTTAGCTTATTAAAATAGGATTTGTTGTGTTTGATGTATTAGGCATACACTGACAAATGATTATGGTCTGTCATATTTCACATAAGTAAAAATATGAGTAGCTGAATATCATGGACTTGCTAATGTTCTCTACACAGGCACTGGCATTACACACATGTAGTTCTGGTAGTCTTTGTCTTCTTGTAGTAGGATTTGTAATGTCTGGATTAAACTTGAGCAGTAATTGTTTTGGACCAAGTTTCTGTAACTTCTGACATAACATAAGAATTCAAGGACTTTTAGCGTGTAACCTTTAATGTATATGATGTTAATGTAACTTAATTATTATTAGTAAGATTAAGAATAATCAATAAAAATGCTATCATTCCTTACCCAGGCACTGACATTACAGTCATGTTGATTGCCAGTAGTCAAAAGTTGCTTTTTTTTAAAATCTAATTCGTCATATTTGGTGGCTAATTAGTCTCCTTAATTTACAAGGATACTTCAACCAATTTGAATAACCTGGAAAAGTAAATTTTTATTTCAGTAGTTTAATACTAAAAGGCATCTTACTGTATTTTCCGGACGATACGTCGCTCCGGAGAATAAGTCGCACAAGCCAAAAAATGCATAATGAAGAAGAAAAAAATGTATATAAGTCGCACTGGACTATAAGTTGCATTTTTTGGGGGAAATTTATTTTACAAAATCTGACACCAAGAACAGACATTTCATCTTGAAAGACAAGTTATAGTAATAATAGAATAGAGAACAACAGCTGAATAGGTGTGCGGTTTGCTAACGTAACACATTGATGGTTATTCAGCTACATGAAGCATAAACAACGAACTGAATAGGTGTCTCGTATGTTAACGTAATATATTAACAGTTATTCACATAACTATAGCATAAAGAACATAATATAACAAGTTCACCAAACTCACCATCTCACTCCTAATCACTAAATCCTTTAAATTCTTCATCCTCCTACTCAGCATCAGTTCCATTTCCAATTATTCCGCTCTTTCTCAGTTGTCTTTATAGCCTAAGTTGTTAGTGGTAATGTTTACATTTTAAATTGTCAGTGGTACAGATGCAGCAGATGCTGGTACACAAGCCTAGAGCGCCCTCTAATGAACATGTGAAATATTTTAATATATAAGTCACACCTGAGTATACGTCGCACCCCTAGCCAGACTATGAAAAAAGTGCCACTTATAGTCCCGAAAATACAGTACATAGATTCAGATTCAGAGTGAAATATTTTAAACATTTTATTTGTATTGCTACGGCTTAAAGGCAGACTTTTTTAAGCTTTAAACCATGTTATAATGTGGTTTCCTCCTCAAAAACATACACAGAGTTGTATTTTGTTTCATTGACATATGCTTGAGTAATGCTGATGCCGTCTCTCTTGCAAGAGCTCAAACACTCGGTGACACATGAAACTAGCAAGTGCTCCTGCACGTTTCTAAAGCCCATTCACTGTCTCCAGAATGGAATATCAGCGATTAAATTGCCAGCATTATGAAGCAGTCAGCTCATCTATCTGTTAGCGTCATGTTGCTAATAGCCATACTTAGTAGCCATTTTATGCTCTGTCCAGTCCCCACCATTGCCAGCAGGGAGAGGCAGCTAATCCAGGCGTTCTCTGCAAAGTAACATGTGAAATACTAATGTCAAAGTGTCCAAAACCCTGAAAAAAGCATAATATGGCCCCTTTAACGAAATACTGAATCCAGTATGTTAAAAAAAAAAATAGAATAATAATCATATTTACAGTGAAGCCCGTAATTATTCATACCCCTGGCAAATTCTGACTTAAAGTTACTTTCATTCAACCAGCAAGTTTGTTTTTTGACCAGAAATGACACAGGCTTCTCCCAAAAGATAATAAGACGATGTATAAGAGGTATCATTGTGGAAAAAAAATATTTCTCAGCTTTTTTTTTTTTTTTTTTTTACATTTGAACAAAAAGTAACTTTAAGTCAGAATTTGCCAGGGCTATGAATAATTTCGGGCTTCACTGTATATATACATAGTCATATATATTTAAATAAGCAAATGCTTGGAAAAAAACACACTCTATGTACTGAATCTATTTAATATTTCACTTTGAAAAAGACACCGTGTTACAGATGCAGCCATGTTGTTTACAGACACTAAAAGGATTATGTCTGATGTTTGAAGGCAGACAGAGAGCAGAGCTGTCACCACTGTTGCAGGTGAGGCATGCATTTCCTCCTGTGCTCCATGTCAGCAGTAATTCTTCAGCTGTCAGAACCATAACAGCCTGCTGCCTTTTTTTTTTTACTCTCGGTGGTTCAGCTCTCTGCCTGGCGACACAGAAACATGGGAACTAATTTCCATACTCCCAGAGGAATTGTAATTAAAATCCATAATTACTTAGGGGAGCTCATCTGTGCTTCGACCAACACAATAGCAAATTAGACTATTGTGTGTGCAGCTATGTCCCAGTGTGTAGGGTCTGAATCATTTTCTCTGTTTGGATCCTGTTCTTATAGTTTTTTTATTAAACACTTTTTTATTCATCATTAGATTTTGAGATTAATTATTATGACATTTATTATGGGTTTGATCAAAAACTTACTGCCTGCTTCAAGCTTCAAAGACATATTTTAAGTCTTGTTTTATACAGTAACTGTACTTTGAGTCTAATTTAGTAATCCACAAATTCTGTGAACGTATGGGTTGCTTGTCTTGTTGACATTTTTTTTTATTCCGTCCAAATCAAAACTACAATGAAAGTATATAAAAAAATGTGTATTTTCGGCAGAGGCCAAGTAGTGGTATCTCCTGTGTTTCTAAATACACCGTCCCTGGACTCATTTTGATAATTTCAGCCCTAAAATTTGTGTCACTACAAAGCAGTCTGTTAGCATCATGCTGCTAATAACTGTGCTAATAGGCCATTTTATGCTCTCTCCATTCCCCGTTGCCAGCAGGGGGCAAAAGACACATAATCCAAGCGTTCTCTGCAAAGTACCAGCTCCCCCAAAGACATTTTCCATACATATACATTATTTTAAGTTATAAAATGTGAAATGCTAATGCAAAGGTGTCCAAAATTATTTCAAAAAGCCTGAAAAAAGCATAATATAGGATCTTTAACACAGGAAACCTTGACGGTTAGTGCAAAATGACTCAAAGGTGGAAGATGTGTACTCAAGTAAAAGTACCAAACCCTGTGAACTAACACTAAAACAAGGTGAAAAGTTAAAAAAAATGTCTGATGACGTGATGATGTGAATGATTTAATGCTAGCATACGTTTTCCTGGTTCTTCTCATGCTGAAAACAAATTTCTTACAAAGTTAAACATATTCAAAAGTCTGGTGTTTTCTAAGAGACTGCCATATCTGAGATTGAAACAAGGCTGAGTAAAATTGGATTTGAGACCAAGACTACAACCAAATAAAACTGCAGCTGAGACTGAGACGAGACCAAGACCGTAACAAAGACCAAGACCAGTCTCGGACGCTACAATGCTAGTCCTGGGTGTGCTCCCCCTCAGGCCAAAGGAGCTGGAATAGACTCTAACGCTCTCGGCCCACAACGGAGAACAAAGATGAAGGAAAGAAAGAAAGAAATTCCTGACTTTCTAAATTTAAAATTGTTAAATGTTCTTGGGACAATGGAATTTCAAAGTTGTAATTTTTCCATATACAGTAGCCTATAGTGACTTCTCAGGATGTCTGACGTACATAAATGGTAAAATCCTCCTGTTCCTGCTGCCTTACCCCGTACATGCCCTCTTATCCCTCCCTTCTGTCTGTGGCCCATAAAGCCATTGACCTTGGGAAGTCCCGACCACTTTTACCATTTCCCTGGTGTTTCATTGCGCCCCATTGTGCATATACTCCATAGGTCGGAGGTCACGACGGCGAGGTCACGTCCCAGACAGCTTACTATCAGGCGTTTTATTGAAGGAAGCCAAAAACACTGCCGCGCACACTAATGTCTGAAAATGATATGTATCATTTCAGCATCAAATGGGTTTATTGTCATTAAAGCTACAGGAGATTACAGAGCACTTCCACGACATAAAAAGTGATTTATAGACACGTCTTTAGCTGTAAATCAGAAGGAGAAAGGTCTTCGCTCATTACAAGCTCTTCATATTGACTTAGAGCTAGAGACATGGATCCAAAATACTCACTTGACACTTGTACTGTATGGAGATGAGCTCTTAATTATCCAGGTTTATAAGAGAACAAAAATAGCCACAGAATGTGTTGGGCTCCAGTTTTCGAGCTTCAATAAACGGGAAAAGTTGAGATGATGGATTGGTCATGTCATTTCATTTTCGCTTTTCATTAGGTTTAGAGCAGTGATTCTCAACTGGTCTGGCTTCGGGAAACAACATTGCCCTATAATGACAATCCACAACCCAAATAAGGGAGCTATTTCAGGAAAATTTCAAGATATTGAGGAAAATTAGGTGTTACAGTGAAATTATAGAACTGGATTTTTTGCTCTTGTAATAAAAACCCTTTATTATTGCATGTATAGTTGGTTAAAATAGGGTCGACACGTTTCGGCGCTAATCCCGAATTCACACCGAGAGCTTCATTTGCAGGAAGTCGCCGCAGCAGGACGTTATATGTGTCTGTTTAACAGCGTCAATATTTTTTTATTTTTTGGCCTTTATATGATAGGACACCTGAGTAATGATAGGAAATCATGGGGAAGAGACATTCTGCAATTTGTCTGTGTCCGGACTCTAATTCACAAACCCAGGGCAGACTGTAATTGCCCTGTGTATGCACCACAGCTCTACCAACTGAGCTATACCGCAGCACAGACTACTCACTGTCTAAACACAAAGTTGTGGCTACTGGGCCCCATGTATTCTACTTCTTCATGCTGTCCGTGTATAATTTGGTGCAAGGTGATGATTCTCCCCCTCAACAATTAACTTCTCGACGTGCGATGTTTACATTGCTGCTGCTTAAGTGAGCCTTTATTTTGAAAGCGTAGCAGATTATTTTGGTGTAAATTGAGGGTTAGGCCTTCATCAGAGCAAACTGTTTTGTTTTGTTTTTGTTTTCTGTGACTGTATTTGACTGGGGTTAACTATTATTATCCAATTTTAAGTGACCATGGAATATCACTTGAAGATTGTCTTGTTTATATTGTGACTAGGTCGTATATTGTGTTCCGACAGCCACACTGGTAGGCAATAGGCACTGCCCCAATTTCTTTGATTTGCCTTATTCTAATTGGTCGCCAGTACTGACAGTGGTTGCTGGGTAAAAGCTCTCATCAATCATGTTTTTTTTTTACTCTGTATTCTACTATGTTAAATGGGACAGTGGGGCTACTGGTTACCACAAATCTCAGTGGGACAGATCCATTTCCAGATGATGTGCTGGCCTGGGAAGATGTTGGAAAGGCTGAATTTTGGATTTGGAGTTACGTCAAGTGATCGAAGTCATATACTGCTTGCATAAATGTTTAGGTGGAAGAAGTAGGAAGTAAGAAGCCCTCCAAATCTGAGGTGCAAAGTCCTAAACCTTCAGTACTTCAGTCCGGTGTGTGTGCTGAGGATGTGCTCCCTGACAGTGATGACACGGAGCATGTGTTTCAGCTGACGCTCGGCGGGATGTGGAGATGTTCTATTGTTTCTGATGGGATTTGCTGTTTTGGACTGTGTCAATGACTAACTCGGGCCCGCTCCCCAGCCGACGTGCAGCTGGCGGTGCAGAGGTGCCAGGGGAGGGGAGAAGGAAAGGAAAAGGGGGAAGCTCGGGCACCGTCTAAGATTTCCCCCGCACTGAAGCCCGAAAGCAACAGGGAAGTGACATAATCGCTCTCTGGACATCCGCCAGCGCTTCCACAACACCTCCAACAACCTCCAGCGCCTTTGTACGTGGGTTTTTATTGGTTATATAAGATAGACGATTTGGGCAGCGGTGGGCGACGTGGAGAAGGGGGGGTGTCCTCAAGGGATTGGGCAGCATTCCAGCATTTTATCCTCCCACTCATGCCCCCCTCCTCACCAAACAAACAGAGAAAACCTCCCCAGGGCCAGCACGCGACAGGTGCTGACTTAAGAGCCCCTCGCCTTCCTCCTCACACTGCACTTGGACTTAGGGACACAAGCAACCACTGTCCACTGGATTACACAGTATGAGAGTATCTTAGACATTTCTAGTAATGGAGAAGTGTCTAATATCCCAGCGCTCCACACAGAGACCCTATATATTTTCAGTTTATGACCAGCAGACACACACTGGCAGATTGATGGACTGCTTCAAATGCAGGAGACTGGCCTTGGTCTTGAGACTCCTAGCTTTTGAGGTCTTTGTCTTAGGTGTAAACCATAACTGATTTATCTATATGCCCTTTGCACCTTCACGATATCCTTAAATGCTACTTAGACTCCTGCCTCTCACCGGAGAAGTCATGTTTTTCAATCCTACTGATTCTCCCATCGTCCAAAGACATGCATTTAGGTGAATTGGTGATTTTAAATTTCTTGTCTAGTCTAGTGAATGAATGTGAGAGTGAATGGTTGTCGCGTCGTGTGTGTCTCAAAATGTCAGCCCTGCAGCTAACCATGGCCACTGTCCAAGGAGCACCAGTCACCAATGACAGATGAATGCACTGCTGTAGTATCAAAAATCTGCTCTAGATCCACCTTTCTCAAACTGGGACCATTGGGTGGGTGTGTAAATTAAATTACTTCCAACAATTTAATCAATAATCATCAAATTTATCCTAATTTTTAACATTTATAAATGTTTATGGGAACCACTGCGGCAATAAAATAAACATTCTGAGCAAAAAACTCTGACTTACGTTTGGTTTTAGGAAGTTTAAAACTCCTGATGACTGTAACGTACCACGTAAGTCACATTAATCGGGGGCTGAGGTCCCTGGCCCCAAAATGTTTGAGAACCCCTGCTCTAGATTGCTTAAATTGCATGCATACTTGCCATCTAAGACACTTCCAACTGTACATTTTAAGATAATACTGTCCAAAGCCACATCTAACCACTTTATGCAAATTCAAAATACTGCAAATAACATAGCTTTACTGGTCTCCACTTGAACTTTCTTCAACCAGCTCTAATAAAGTGGTGTTTTTTTATTGGTGTGAGACTCCTGTGCTGTGTGGTGTTAAATTTGTCAGCTGTTTTCTAGTCTAGTTCTCCATTACTCATGAACTGATCTTCTCTAAAAGCCATGTCTAGTGTCCCACTATGCGCTGCTAGTTTTCTTTCCCATTGCAGACAAATGCTGACTTTTGTCCACTTTTATTCTTTTGTTCTTTCCCATTGTAGCTTGCACCTCATCACTCTTTACATAACTCTCTTGTCTTTTCTCCCTCCCGCTTCTTAAAAAAACCAATGGCTAAATCTATTAAGACTGGCCAGCTTCCTATTGTGCCAATACACGTCTCTCACATACTTCATCAAGCCATACATAAAACCTCCCTCCTCTGTCTTTTATCTGCATTAAATTTTCCCTCCCTGCTTTCTTCTTTGTCTATTTTTTTTCTCCGCAGTCTCCTCTCCCCTCCCTCCTTCCTTCCTCCTTCCCTATTCCCTTTTCCAGGTCTGTGCCTCCTCCTCCCTCGTCGGTCGGTCGGTGTAAGCTGGTGCTAGACTGTAAAAGCGGTGGTTGTAGACACACCAGAGTCAATGAGGACAATGTGTCTGGAGCGAAAATTAAGGGGCGTTAGCGCATGGTTAGGCCGCCACCTGCAGGCGGCTGGGGGCATAGCAGCCGAAGAAGGGGTCATTGAGTGGAAGATGATGTCATGTGCAATTTTTTTAATACCGAATTTTCCCTTTTGCAATACAGATGATAACAATGTAATCCAGCTTATTGAGCAATGCTTGTTTTTGTAAAGATATAGAGCAATATATTTATTAAAAGACGTCCTATACAGAAATCATAAAAATAATAATTTGTTTTGACCATAAATAGAGCATTAATTGATTTTGAGGTCAATTAAATTCAATTACAAAAAAATCACCTAAATTTATTATTTTTTTAAATTATAGAAAAAATATACTTTGATTTTTGTATTTTTTTAAATCATGTATGTATTTGTATTATTATTGTATTATTTTTATTATGTGTTTTTATGTATCTGAATTTGTGTTTTTATTTATTTGTATTTTTGTTTATTTTATTATATTTTGTATTGTGAGTTTTTGTATGTGTTTATTTTGTAATGGCAAACAGATTTATCCCTTCTAGTCCTGTGTTATTTTGATTTGTGAAATGATCTGAAATGTGATGACTGGGCGCTGTAATGTTTTTGTTTTTCTTGTAAATAAATAAATAAATGAGAGAGTAGGGGATGAGGCTGATGAAATACTGGCTGCCTTTTCAGTAACGGTCGGTCCAGTAAATACAGGGGGGGGCTTGGTGCTGGTGGGGCGGGGCTTAGAGCTGTGAGATCACTGCTACTGGCTCAGACCTATTATGCAAGAGGGACCCAGGAAGAAGAAGAGGAGGAGGAGGGAGGAGGTGGGGGGTGAGCGACGGGAGGTTCATCGAGGATAGCAGCAGATGATGTACAGAATACCATTTAGCGGTGCGTTACATCTCTCCGCTGCATACAAATACATCCTCGCCGCTCCTTTGTCTCGGAGAACAAGTGCTTTCCGCAGACAGAAAAGTCAAGCAAGTCAAGCAACAAAGACAACTGTATCCTCCAAACTGCATCGCCTCAAATCACTTTCTCTCACAACCGCCACAACAGAATAGCAACTTGTCTGCTTTTATTTTATTTTTATTTATTCTGCATTTGAGCCATCCTTCTGAGCTGATGGGGCAGCCTGTCAGGAGCAGTGGCGACCCTTCTCTGGTACTCAGAAGCGCTAATACGTCTCAGTGGGACCTTTCTTGCTAAATAAAGGTTAAATAAAAAAATAAAAAAATTAAAGGTGTATGCTTTGTCTTTTTTGGAGACAGTAGTGAGACAGGAAATTAGAATGATGTGCAGAAAAACAGCCCAAGCCAGGAACTGAAATCAGGCACCTCCAGCTCTACCAGGTGAGCCACCGAGGCACCTGAGCATCATTTTATCTAATGTAAAAGTGCTCCCAAATGTAAGCATATGGTATAATTGGCACAGCTTATGAGGTTTTAAAGGGGCTATATTATGCTTTTATAGATATTTTAAACCAGTCGTGGTCACCTCTAGCACAGCATTGAATGTTTTTTTATGTTGTACTTAGTATTATGTATTAGTATTAAGTATTAAGTACTCTACTGATCCCATAAAGAAACAGGTGAAGAGACCAGCAGACGGCAGGGTGTTGTGGTCTTTTAAACATAATCAAAGAAAAATACCACTTCACTTCCTTAACGTTTTTGTATAAAACCATTTTACTACAAAATTAAAAAAAGCTGCAAGGAATCAGTTCAAACGCAGCTGTACATTGTTTTTTTGGATAAATGAATGAGAGCAGACTGAATGTAGAGGACTTCAGTGTCAGTGCTTCCTGGAGTCGGCAGAGATTCGTACAACCGAGCGTTTTGAGACCGCAGCCATGTCAGAGAATAGAAGACTACTCAAACAGGCGTGAACAAAACAAGCACAACTCCAGGTATTTTTGATGAGGGAACAAAATTATAACAAGCTCAGAAAAGTCGATTTTGCATTATATAGCTCTTTCAATTTCAGCTCATTCCTATTGCTCATTACAATGCTGTTATATGACTAAACAATTTTCCTCAAAAACGTTTAGTGTCTCTTTAAATGTCTCTTTTTTCATACAAACACATTCCCACATCTCTCTTTGTCTTTCTGAGGAAGCACCTCTTTAGACAGAAAAGTCACGTGTGTAATGTGCACCAAGACAAATGGTGATGTCCTGAAGCGCTGCAGGGACCTTTGCCAGACAAATGGTTTTAATTAATCGCCTTTGCTCCCAGATATCTTCACGTATGAAATATGATGTGAACAACCTTAGCTAAATCGATATGCAAATATTCAACAGCATGGCAAATCTAGTTAAATTTGTTATTGTTTGTTAATAGTGACAGAGAGTTCAAAGAGGGACATTTATGGCACGCAAAAGAGGCAGCAACAAGGTGACCCAGACACACCGACTCTCGTAATTTAAATTGAGACTTCTTCTACACGGCAGGCTACATGAGTCTATATCAATATTTAAGAGACCAGGCAAATGATGAGCGGTCGAGGGTAAAGTAGTAAAGTATTACACAACACGGAAATAGATAGTGACGCAAGAGGAGTGAGGTTTTGAGGGACAATAACAAACAGCAAAAAATACATATAATACTTTATTGTATGAGAGCTAATACTTTTGGAAATTTAGTGTACATTAGACATCAGACTTTATTACTTTCATTGTAAACACTTAGTAAGAACTTGCAGTTTGCTCGCTCGTGAATGTACAGGTAAGTGCCTATTGGTGTACATAGAAGCCCCCTGGAACTATTAAAAACAGATCTGCTAACAGTGATGTTACCCACATTCTTACATGCAAATTACATTATTTAACACAATTTCATCATTTTGCAAGGCCTAGAGTCAGCCTGAACTCAACAGATTGATACAAATGTTACTGTATAGGCCAGACACTACTTTTAAAAGAAATATCCAAACATAAAATCCACAGTTGTTGAACCTTATTATTTTTGTGTGGACATTGGGTGCACAAACTCATATATTAATCTTGTCTACTGTCTACTTGTCTCCACTTTTTGACTCTACAGTGAAAAAATATTTTCACCTTAGTTAATTTGTGCAGAAGACAGAAGACGTGAAACTTTGTGCCTGTTTTTGTTTCATGTGCATAGGCTGAGTAATTGCAGAAATATGAACCATAAACCAAGCCAGGACATCTGCATTTTCAATCTGTAGCAGCAATACTTTACCACAGAATTCTTACCTGTCTCCACCTCAGTCTCTGTAGGCCCTTTATAATGTTATGGCATCACATGAACGCAATCTATTGTCAATTTCTGGACCCTCGAGCTCATCACAGTGAGTGCAGCTCGAGTGAAGTGTAATTTTAAGGTTAAGACTTGATGTATGTAAAATGAATTCATCCTGACCCCAGAGCTGGTTCAGTCCTGTCAGCTTTGTTTGTGCTTACTCTTCATTTCTCTCATTTACCCCCTCCCTCCACACACACACACACACATACACACACACACACACACACACACAGTATACACACCTGCTCTAATGATCTGAAAGAGGTGACCTTCAGGAAACCCACAGTGGCACGCTGCTGCAGGTTTTCATCACTTTCTTTAACCTTTGCAGTTGAGTGTGGGACTGTTTACCTTGTATATTAATATGTCAATGCACCACAGCCAGCAGTAGTGAAAGTGACTAGATACTCAAGTACGTCATTACTCAGAAATGTACTTTCTTTGACTTGAGTGCATTTTGGAAGGGAAACTGTGCTACACTGAAAGTCTCTGAATGAGGATAAAAGGGTTTTCTTTTTTGCTCACCTTGCTCTTGGGTTTGAGGAAGGTTTGGAGTAGTAGTCGGTAAGGTAAGGACTTTTTTGTCTCCATTGGGAAATTTGTCCCCTGCATCTGACCCATCCTTCAATGTCACTGGGGGAACTTGCCAGGAGCCCAGGGACCCTTCTTCCAGATCTTGAGCCAGGATCGGGGTCAGGAGTACCTGTAGCTGGAGGATTAGCCTATTGTGCATGTTTTAGGTTGATGGAGGAAACCGGAGCCCCAGAAGGAAACCCACCCAGACAGAAGGAGAACATGCAAACTCCACATATGCGCAAAATTTTATCGATATTCTAGAAATGTCGAAAAAACACATTTTCGCAATTACACTGTTTCCATTGAATCATAAGCGAATAAAAACAAACCTACTCTCGCGATAAGTCATTCAAAAAACATGGCGACGGATGTAAACATTACTTTGATTTACAGTAGATATATCCATATTTCAGCCAAGGCACTAGCGCTCATCATCAGCCGTCAAAGGAGACGTCGGCGTCTTATTCAGGCCATGGAGCGACAGGCCCCTTATACACGGGAGTGGCTATGTATGAAGCGTTTTTGGGAAATTGTAGTAGGCAATTTTACAGAAGAGCTGTGGATTCAACATTTCCGAATGACACGCTCAACTTTTGATGAGCTGTGCGATGCTGTGGGACCTCTTGTGGCGCCCACTGCGCAATGCCCAAGGCAGCCAGTATCCGGTTGTTGGTCACGTGACTCGTTTAATTCGACAAAAGTGTTTCCATTGCAGTTTTGCGAAATATGTCAATTTCGATACGCCTGAAAAACCACCTCATCCAAGCGCAAAAACTTTTTTTCGATAAATGCGAGCTTTTTCGAAATTATCGTGTTTCCATTAGGCAAATTTATATTCGCAAGTCCAATTTGCACAATTTGATGGTCAATGGAAACGCAGCTACAGAAATGTTGGTCCAGGAATCGAACCCAGGACATTATTGCTATGAGGCGAAAGAGATAACCACTTTGGTACTGCGCAGTAGTAGTAAATTTTACTGTGCAACTTCAAAAAAATTAGTATACATTAGATCCTTTTTCATTTTACTCAAGTATTAAATGTACTTACTTGTTTGTGTCCTTGATTGCTAATAAACTAGACAAATTAACCCTGTAGTCACCAGTTAATTATGAAAAACAACTGCTGTGTCCAACCTTATTTATAGTAAGCTATGTACTGTACAGCAATAGTCCAACAAAGCACTGCATTATCCAGCTGTGAGACTGTGTAACTAAATTAAAGTTAGACATTAATATGCATTTCAAAACTCCTGTAATAACCAGACAAGGCGATGGTTCATATTTCTCTGCTTGGCCCATTGTTCTCAGCTACTGTATTTTTACACAGTAGGGTCTGTTTTTTCAGCTTGCATTCATCACAGGTGCCAGTCCAAGTCTGCGTTTGTTTGTGTCAGCATCTCTCCCAGAGCCCTGTCCATCCAATCAGAGTGCAGCCCATCGGTATCATGGGAAAAATCACCGCTGAATATGAGTCTCCATCAATTAGAGCACAATCCAGGACTAAAAGGACAAAGGGCCAAGACAGAAAAAAAAGAGAAACATTTTTCTTTTCAGCGCCGTCTCAGAAGAAGAAGGTTTAGATGTTTCTGTTTCGTGGAATTGGGGCCGACACTGCTCTGAGCCCAGTGGGGTCCTGGTAATGTGTTGTGGGAGTGAGGGATGAAGGGAACAGCAGAACAATGCCATTGTCCTTGTTGCACTTTAAGGCCAGGGCTCCAGCGCTGCCTGCGGATTGTTAGGAATAATTTGCCTTATGTTGAAGCAGGATCAGGAGAAGTGGGGCATGTGTTAATGTCTGTGCGGGATCACATGACCTTATCAGTCTCCAATCACTGCCCCATCAGCGGGGGTTACATAACCCTCTGGGACTGACCACCCAGGGCTGCCTCACCAAGGCCAAGATTGAAAAATCTGTTTAAGCTGCTATATTCAAAAGTAATCTTAAATCACAAACTAAAATCTTGAGTAGTAACCTGGTTTAACATGGGTAAAGTTTGCAGCTTACATTACATTACAATAAATACAAAATGTCCATTAGAAAATACAGTACGTGCCACATGGTAGGTTGGGGTGGTGGATGGTTGCTAACACTAGTGCCCTTCTTGAATTATATTGTTCTTTGTGTGAAAAACATACCAAAATAACCTTAATTAGGAATCAGAGAAATCCAAATGAACAAAGAAACGTGCATACAATGACAAAAACACACAGTGGGGGGAAAAATTGTTCCCCCTGTGGTTTAATAGATGACCCTATAGCTGCAATAACCAGAGCTAATAATAAGTACGTGCACCTGGGACAACTAGACATTTTACATAATAGCAATGCATACTTTGGTCTTTATTTTGCAGATTTTTCGAGAAGGGTCTAGCTGCAGCTGATGAGGAACGTGGAGCTCCACTTCTGGCCGAGAACAAAACCAAACCCTTAAAGTGCATATGGCAGGGTTTCACTTTTTTCTAATTCATAATTAATTTGCCTTGATAATACTTGTATAAAGGATTAATGTTTTACATCACAATTTGTCAGTAATATACATAAAAAGGCAAAATTTGAACTTTCTCTCTGGAAACTGTACCTTTACCACCGGGTATGACACAAAAATGTCTCCTAGCTCCAAACCACAGGCTGTTAAATATAAATTTTCACCAAAATCATAAATACTATGATTTTTCCTATATGCTTTGGTGAAATGAGTTGTCCAACCTGTCATATGCACTTTAACCTAACTATAAACTACTTGAGGGGAGTCCCAACTATGTCAAAATGCTGGCCCAACCATTTTTTGTTGGTCCCTGTGCTTCATTCTCAATAGGCCCAACATGTACTACATCTTATCACAATGTAAAACGCTTCATATTAGGACCTGGCACAAAGGTAGAAAATTTAAACTGTCCCAAGCAGGTAATTAGAACCGAGGACCACCTCACTTTGTGGCATGTGCTCCACCAGGTAAGATACAGAGGAATCCCAAACTGAATGGGGGTCGTTGGCGAGGCGGAGGTCCGTGAAGCCGAGCATTCTGTGGCCTCAGAACGGCTGTGCCAGAGAATACAGGATTACTTAAACAGGCGTGTATGAAGCTAAACACAACTCCAGGTATGAGAGATCAACATTATAACATGGTAGAAAGTTCAAGTTTCCACAATAAAGCCCTTTTAATCTGCATCTAAGTAAAAAGACATTGTACTCACTAAAAGCTATACATGCTTTGACTTTAGTTCTATATTACATAATGCTCCACCTCATTCCTTACTTTCCTTATACCCTTGCTTTAACCACCCATTGTAGCTATTTATACACAAAATTACTACCAAATGTTGATCTTTTATGCACAAATGCTATCCAAGCACTAGGATATTGAAGTAGTGGTGATTTCTAGGAATGTATGCATGGATTTTGAAACCTGTGCTGCTTGCATTCGGACATTTATGACCACAAATGTATTTCCAGAACCAGAACAGCTGACGGTCTGTCCCGCAGCAGCAGCGGTGGTGGTGAGGCGCTCATGCACACACCGCAGGACCTGTGAGCTGATATAGGAGAAGAGGGAGAAACGCAGTTAAAAAGAAAAATGTGCATCGAGGCCCTCAACTCTCAATGGGGCAATGAGAGATGATGGGTGGTGACAATACACCCTTCACCCAAATATGTGCTTCCTCTTCACATGGGACATCCCCGCTCTCGTCCTTGGGCCCCCCTCTCACAGCTGTCTGTATACCAGGGGCCCGGGACCCTTCAGAGGCACCAGGTTTACCCCCCTTTCCCGAAATATAATGGGAAAAAAGCAGCATAGGGAAATTGTAGACTCCTATGATGTACCGCCAACAAAGCTCCGGGAGTCCACAGAGCTACTGTCCAGACGAATTAGGGAAGTAAAAAGATACTTTTACTCAAACAAGGTACTTCAAGTATATTTTTAGAAGATATACTTTTCGAGTCTTCTAAAATATATGGTGGTGAAGTAGTAGTAGTAGTAGTAAAAGAAGAAGCAGCAGTAGTAGCAATAGTAGAGGTAGAAGTAGCCATATAGTATTGGTAGTAGTAGTCGTAGATTAATGGTAGTTTTACCATTTTATTTGATTGTTTACCAGTTATACATAGCTACTACTACTAATAGCAGTAGAAGCACCTGTTGTTGAGCAGTAGTAGTATTAGTTTAGCAGTAGTAGTAGCAGTAGGAGTGATAGTAGCAGCAGTAGTAGTAGTAGTAGTTGCAGTACTAGTGATAAGAGTAGTAATAGTGGTAGCAGTTGAAGCAATTGTTGCTGAGCACAAGTAGTAGTGGAACCAGTAGTAGTAGTTGTAGAAGTAGAAGCATAAGTAGTGGTAGTAGCAGTAGTAACAGAGCTAGTGGTAGCAGTAGAAACACTTGTTGTTATGCAGTAGTAGTAGTTGGGACCAGAAGTAGTAGTGGGAGAATAAGTAGCAGTAGTAGTTGTAGGAGCAGCAGTAGTAGTAATAGTAGTAGTGCAGCTAGTGGTAAGAGTAATAATACTAATAGTTGTAGCAGTGAAAGCACTTGTTGTTGAGCCAAAGTAGCAGTGGGACTAGTAGTAGTAGTGGTAGTAGTAGCAGAAGTACCAGTAGTAGTGGTAGTAGGAGTAGTCGAATAGAAATAGCAGTAGTAGTGGGAATAGCGAGAATAATAGTAGTGCTAAGTTCTATTTAAGTACATACTTTTACTAATGTAATCATTTTTTGACTACTTTTACTTGAGTAACGTTAAATAAAATCAGTAGCAGTAGTTTTACCTGAACTGTTTGTGGCCCGGGACCTTTCAGAGGAACCAGGATGACCCCCTTTCTGAATTATAGAGGGAAACAGCAGCAGTCCGTTCCCATGATGAAGCCCTGATATGAAGCGAAGCTGACAGGACAGTACCGCCAACAACGCTCTGGGACTCCTGAGGGGAGCACAATGACGCCACAAAGCTACTGTCCGCACGGATTAGCTGAGTCTAATTTTTATTCTGTTTGTCCTGGTGGGAAGTAACAAGGTACTTTGATTCAAGTAATTTACTTAAAGTGCATGTATTTTAACATGAAAACATGTGCTGAAGTTTTTAAAAACATTTTGGAGGTAAAAATATTTCTTCAGTCACCTAAAAAGTACATGAGTAGCAGCAGCATGGTAATCGTAGTAAAAGCAGCTTTGGTAGTAGAAGGAGCAGTAGTTGTAGTAGGAGTAGTAGTAATGGTAATAGTAGTAAGAGTAGAAGCAGCAGCGATTGTAGTAGTAGTAGTAGTAGTAGTACTAGTAGTAATCATGGTAGTAGCAGTGGAAACAGCAGTGATTATAGAAGTAGTAGTAGTACCAGTAGTAGTTGTTAGTAGTAGTAGTAGTAGTAGTAGTGGAAGCCGCAGTGTTTATAGTAGTAGTAATAGTAGTAGTAGTAGCCCAGTATTAGCAGTAGTCGTGGTGGTAGTAGTAGTTGAAGCAGCAGTGATTATAGTAGTAGTAGTAGTAGTAGCAGTAGTAGTAGCCTAGTACTAGTAGTAGTCATGGTAGTAGTAGTAGCAGAAGCAGCAGTGATCATCATAGTAGTAGTAGTAGTAGTAATAGTAGTAATACCAAAAACTAGTAGTAACTGTAGTAGTACTAGCAGTAGTAATAGTAATCATGGTAACAGTACTAGCAGCTGTAGCTGTATAGTAATCATAGCAGTAGGAGCTCTAGTTAAAGTAGTACTTTGTGGTAGTAGAACTAGCAGTAGAAGTGGCAGTGGTACTAGTAGTGGCATAATAGCAGTAGTAGCATGAAGAGCAGCAGTAGCAGTATTAGTAGTACTAGTAGCAGTAGTAGTCGTAGTAGTAATAGTAGCAGTGGTACTAGTAGTAGTATAGTAGCAGTAGTAGTAATCAAAGCAGTAGTACTTGTAGCAGTAGTAGCAGTAATTGCTTGTAACATCTATAATTTACACTGACTACTGATATAACTGTACACTGAAGGAGCAGTACTTTTACGTGAGTACAGTTTTCGAGTACTACTTCCATCCTCTGCCCCTGTCAGTCTGAATGAGTCCTCTGGATGTCCGTTAACTGAGCACACGTGGATATTCTGTCCCGTATTGATCTGAACTCATTATATATCTGATGAGACTGCTTCTTTGTGAATGTTGGATTAAGGTTTTGTTTGACTCGGGCCAGGTCCAGACGCTTGTTTGTCTGGTATTGATCAAAACCAGTCAGAATCAATCTCCGAAGTCCAGCAGCAGCGGCGGCAGTGGTGGTCTACAGATGAACCAGTAATTTGAGCATTGTTACGGGAATGTCCAGGAATGAGCCTGACCCCTTCTGCCCTTGTGCAACGTATTGATTCTGATGTATTTGGTGTACTCTGGTGGATTTATAAATAAAAGCAATGCTATTTCCCAAATTTCATGTTATCAATATAACCTTACCAGAAACATAACAAATATATTTATTATGTATATTGCTAGTATCCGGTTATAATCTCAAATGACAGCACCAACAGTATTTTTTCACTACTAAGGGATTAAAAGAACTTAACAATTAGCCTTAGCGCTCCTGCCTTTCAGCAAGAAGGTTGTGGGTTTGATCCTCCCTGTGTTACTGTATGTGTTGGTGACTCTAAATTGTTTGTAAATGTTGAATGGTTGTCTGTCAGTGTAATAAAGCCAGGAAGACTGATTTCTTCATCACCTGTCCGCCCCAAACTCCACCGCAGGAGCATAACCATCAGCCTCCTCAGCCTCTCCTTATACTCCTCTTCACCATCACAATACCTTTTTTTTTTCAATAAATAATCCGTTACGTCACTCATTTGTCTGTGTTTTTCTTTCCTTGTTGAATTTCTCTTTGTCAGCACTGCAACGAACAGGTCACTGTCCAGAGTGTAGCTCGATTAAGACCCATAGTTGCCGGGATTGGCTCCAGTCCCCTGTGACCCAAAGTAAGTTTCACATAAAATATGTTTGTTTAATGCTAATGTACATTGAGTTGTTGATATTTAAAAGGTTAAGCTCATATTAACAGTGAATCAACTCAAAGAAATCTACAGAGAATCTACTGAAGATGGCCAGAGGTTTACCTATTTATACAAATATTAATTCACAAAATAATAATAATAATAATAATAATGTGTCAATCAATCAGTCAAAATGTATTTGTATAGCACCTTACAACCTAATGGAGCCCAAAGTGCTTCACAGAAAAGCAATTTAAAAACAAAACAAGTAAAACAAATAACAATATATAACATAAAGCACTAAAAATACAATACAATACATGTTGATCTTATATAGTGGTTTTCTCGATGCTCAAACTCGCTTTACAATTAGGGCCATTTTTCATTCACTCACTTTACCATCAGCAAGTGCGGGGAGTGAATGAATAATGCAATTGCAAAGAGTCTTTGAGTGTTTAAAAAAGCACTGCATAAGACCGATGCATTATTATTGTTATTTAGGGCTGCCGCAACTAATCGGTATAATTGATTATAAACAATTATTGAAATAGTCAGCTAATTTAGCAATTGTATAATTGTTAACTGGGGTGTTAATAAACTATGAAACATGCCATGTGCTGAAAGAGGAGGGTTTATTACCAAGACAACAAAACAACAAAAGAAAAGTTAAAAACAACGTACATTTTGTGTTTATATGTTTATATGCTCTATCTAAACGTCCTCAAGTGGCATACTTATAGCTTCATCTGGTTCAAATTAAGTAAAAACATGTTGGGTTATGTCTCTTGAAAAAACTACAAAACCTGGGTTATCTGCAATTTGTATATTTTTTCATTTTTACGGGTTTATATACTTAGGGGGGAGTAATATTGCTTGTACTTGTGCTTGTGCGGCTCAGCTACATAACAGTTTTGAACACTCTTCACAGTCAGGATCTTGCTCTGGTGTGGACACTTTAGTCTGCTGGATAATCTGCTGTGGAGAAAAAAGGAAAAGAGAAAAAGAGTCACATTTACAGCTAAAATATGTACTTACTTGTACTTTTCATTTTGTAAAACTCTGCTGGAGCTCAGATGGCAGATTGAGTGCATTTTTACCAAGGCACCGGTAGGAAAGCCAATTATTACGCATTATAAAAGTGATATGAATATTTCTAACCAGAGTAAAAATTAATGCTGGGCAACAATAATTGACAGATTAATAAATTATCGAAATAACTGTTAGTTGCAGCCCTATTATTATTGTTATTCTTAGCTTTATGAATGGCCTGTAAGATCGATGTTGGCAGAAGACAGGTTAAAAGAGAGATTCAACATGGCGAGGTCTGGCGACTGATAAGAAAGAACTATGGCAATGTGCACGTGTGCTGTAAAGGTTTTCAAATTGATTCATAAAAACGACTGGAGCCTTGTGTGTTCAGACCGCAATTGTTATGGTTATAAAGGATGTATATTATTGAGCGAATACACCACAGCTCAGCACTCATCAGCTGCATCTCCTAACCTCACATTGTAAGAATCACAGCTCCCTCAGGATCATCTAGGGCTCTAAACGCTTCGGCCTCATTATTGGTTCTCCGGGACAGGCACATTAGGACATTAGTCTGTTGTATCCCGTCCACTTTGATCCTCCATTTCCCGTTTTCCTCTGATGGATCTTTACACTACATTATAGCAAAGAGACCACACATGTTAGGACATCCACGCACACACCATAACAGAGTGGTACTGACAAGTCCCAGAGGAGTCTTACAGAGGCGGAAGACATTAAACTACAGGGTCATCCCTAATAGAGCAATATCAAGACTTCATCACTCATACACTGTCTCCTCCCTCAGTGTAGTAAATATAATGCTTTCTATAATGCTTTCATATTGGACCCAGTTGCCTTTGTCAACTACTGACTTGAGTAAAACACTTAAATATATATCCTATGTTTGCCAGCAGCCCAAATTTAGTCTAATTTGTGTAATTGTACGTCATGTTATAGTTAAAATAGCATGTTTCTTACCTTTCACAGCAGACTGTTTTTTGTTTTCTGGGCATTAACCCCTAAAAAGTTGGTTGTTCTCTTCATACAAGGCTTTTTAAAGGGTGTAAAACTGATACGTTCTCAATAAAATTAGCATACAGTTCGCTAAGGCACCCCAGCCAATATTAGGTTAAAATGCAGGTCAACATTATAGACATAGACAGTAGATAAATGCATATTAATAAAGTGAACCATCTGAATACTGTATGCACTTTTCAGTCATTTTCATTCCTTTCATCTGCTTGTGGTAAGCAACACAAACAAACATACTAAGATTGCAACTACAGTCCATGCATATTTTTGGATTTACAAAGTCACATTTTGTGGCAGTCCCAAGCCTGGATAAAAGGTGAGGGTTGCTTCAGGAAGAGCAACTATGCCAGACCAAATATGCAACTTACTGTAGATGATTTATATTTATATTTATTTATATTTATGTTAGGGGTTTTGTTTTTTATGTTTTTACTGTTCTACTATTTATTGTCATTGTTGTTATTGTTACAGACTTTATATGTTGATTGAATTTCCATGCCATATTTGAGGTTTTATTTAGTTTTACCTTTACCTTCTATATTCTGTGTGAAGTGCTTTGAATTGCAGCCTATGTACAAAATATGCTAAATAAATAAAATGTATTATTATTATTATTATTATTATTATTATTATTATTATTATTATTATTATTATATCTTCTCTTTTAGCATTCCTGTCCTGCAGTGTCAGCCTCGCAGCTGGCCATTATACAGTGTCTACCTTGTCTAAGGCCAAAAGTAGCTGAGAAAGGCTGTACAGCTCCTGATGGCAGTAAGTGGTGGAAGGTAAATAAACATAACACCATGCACCGTCACTTGGACCCTCTCCTGAAACCTCGAGGAGCGCCTGGTTGTTTGTATACGTCCTATGTCCGGAGAGGTCACATGTTTGCACGTGTGAGGAGATGATCCGGAGGCAGATGAGGTGTATGCCGCGCTTCTCTCGACATAAGCGGCACTTTTCTCAGTATAGTTAAGTTGCACCTAAGTAAAAATGAGAGCTTAAACTCTCCATTACTTTCACTCATACTTGAAGCGCACCACACTTGAAATAGCCTGCTCCATATAACCTCGCCACGGCTACAGACCTGGATATGCTATAGCGTCTGGAAGAGCGGAGAAGTGTGCCAAGGCCCAGAGGGATTCAGACACAAAAGGTATAGAGAAAACACATCTGAGGAACGGCTTGAAACAATAGAAAGAGTTCACGAGACAAAGAACGGTGCGCTGTGAACACAGACAGAGACATACGGGGTGACAGACAAAGGGAAAGATGATGCACTACCTCTGCAGACTACAGCAGGAAAAAGTGTCTGGCATCCCCTCTCCCCAAGCCCCCTCCCCCCGCACTCTACCCCCGAGCCGAGAAAAGGCTATTACTGTAATGAGTGCAACCATTGACGTCATGCATCTATAGCATTACTGCAGCGACGTATGGGACAAAGAGAGCGAGAGAAAACAGACAGCGGGGTGAGTGAGGCTGCTGCAGGGACCAATGCACCAGACGTATAGATTTATACCACGATGAGGCATGAATATTTAAACACCTGATCTATGCTGGAGTGGATCTGAGGCAGTAAATGACAAATGAATGCAAATAATATGAGAAATTGCGATAGTTACTGAGGCAAAATCCAATGTTATTTGATTTTCTTGCAGCAAAACTTTCCTCAAGGATAGCTCCAGGTCTTCTGTGGGACTTTGTCAATGAATTGTGTCTGATTGGAAAGTGTCAGTGGTTCTCAATCTTTTCAAAACAAGGACCACCTCAAAAAATATCCGGTTTTGCCACTTTTAACAGAGATAAATAAACCATTACAAAGAAAGGACTAACCCTGGGCTAAACCTTAACTAACACCAGGTCTGAGTCAGAGCTAAACCAGGTCTAAATCAGGACTAAACCAGGAAATACCAAGGACTAATCAAGAACGAAACTGTGCGGGAACATGGACAAAGCAGTGGTTTACAAATTCCCAAAAAGAGCAGGACAAAAGCAGGAACTAAGAACTGACTGAATTCCGAGTACTACCAGAAGGACTGCATACCACCATTGGATATCTGTCCCACAGTTTGAGAACCACTGGGATATGTCACTGAATATATGACTCGACAAGACAACAAAACGAGTGGAACCACACTGATACAAAGAAAAGACAGAAGAACTTGGACCAACTTAAGACCAAGACAATGACAAGCAAAAATTCTGCCAAAAAAAAAAACTCATAATAGGACCAAGTGTAGTTGCTTTGAATAAACACCTGTCCCAGCTGCTTTGGGTGTGAGGTGGGGTATAGCAGAGACAATCTGGAGTCACCACTGGACCCACTATGCAAGCTTTTGGATAACATGAAGAAGCCAATAGCAACTCTGAACCTAGAGCAGTTTGGCAAAGAACAGTGGAGAAATTTACCCCGAGCCATGTCTCTCTACTACCATGCACTTAAAAAACATGTCTATAGAACATATCTGCATTTATTTTCAGTGAGAAACACCAATTCACTTTTAA
Organism: Bostrychus sinensis; assembly: GCA_020698575.1. Lineage (NCBI taxonomy): Eukaryota > Metazoa > Chordata > Actinopteri > Gobiiformes > Eleotridae > Bostrychus > Bostrychus sinensis. The sequence continues at coordinate 24,828,768 of CM036257.1, read as the reverse complement.
AACCAAACAGAAAGTGACGAAAATGTGAGAAGGCACCTCTCTTTTGTTATTCCAGTTTCAAAATCTAATTCAGTTTGCAAATCATGTTTTTATACTTTGATTCGTACGTCTTTTTTGCGTACCCTGGGGTGTACCCGTTACATTTGGGAACCACTGACGCACATATACAGACCATTATGCTAACAAACATGCCATTAAGCACCCCCCAACTATATTTGATCATCAAAATGAGCTTCAGAATGACAGAAGCGGCATGTGCGTGTAGTAGTTTTAAAAAAGTACTGCAGTCTAAATCAAAACAATGGTCTGTGGGTTGCCAGCCTTTCTTTTTTTCTGATTGGACTTTCAGCAATACAGGGAATAAACCAAAATAAAAAATGTAAACATAAACAACTTGGGCATTACATTCAGTATTTCCTTTATTGTGATTAAATCAGCTGTATCATTATCAGTAAAACTAATATTTGATGTAAACATGTTTACCTCATATCTTGGGACACGAGAGGTATTAAAAAAATATATACAGCTCATAGCACCTTTAAATCCATAACCGTATCTATATATATCTAACAGAAATCAGTCAGATCCAGTACAACGCAAACATCAGATGAGAAATAAATTTTATTTGGCTCCTCCCTCAATAGACTCTTTGTTGCATGTGCAGGTGAGAAAACATCATCTTATTAGATAACAGGCCTCTCCCTCCCTCCCAGCCCTACCCCCCTTCCCTCTCTGTCCCATTTTAATTCCCCTCCACAGTCCAATTCACCAAAACAATAAAACACTTAGCACTCACATATTCATTTTGGTGCCGACATGATTAGTATCATAATGACAAAAGGAGGCCTCCAATTATGTGCTTCTCTGCTTCTAATTGGTTAGAGATCACTATCGCTTTACAATCTGATGCACGGTGCTTCATAATTACAGCACTAAAATCATAGTCCTTAAATAAAATGATGTTGTAAAAGTCGTCGCTGTGCGCTCTCGACATGGGCAGAGCCCGTAGCGGAGCATGCACTGACTGCTGGGAGCTGCCATTGTGTCCGCTCTGTGCCGTTATTGGCTCCGGTGCAACTCAGAGCAGCTGGTGGTTAAGTGTTTGGTTCAAGGGCACCTTCAGCGCAAAAAAAAAAAATATGTGTGAAGAAAATATTCAGAAATGGAAAAAAAAAATGTGTTAAGTGGTATAAAACATAAACAAAGGCAGAAATTATAGGCACCATAAGTTAGAATATTGAGGCGGAGTCAGCTTATTTTACTTGTCAAGTGTGACGTATTTCAAGCGTATATTTATTTTAATTATGATGATAATAGCTTACAGTTAATGAAGCTGCAAAATTTAAAGTCTCATACAATTTGAAATGCATTAAGAAGTAAATATTACATAATTATCATCACCATTAAAATAAGAAATGCTTGAAATACTGAAGCACTGAATCTATATAATAAACAGTATGGATTTAACTTTTTTCAAATGAACTACTGTTTATTGCTGTGCACCAGTAAATGCAGCTAAATCTACTTCAAAACTCAAATGTCAGTGGCTCCAGTAGACTAATGCTGAACAGAATAACTGTAACAATGAAACGTATCAAAAGCAAACTAACTGGTCGTTAAAGGTGAGCAGCATGCACTCGTACTGGTTTGAAAACATTACTGCAGCCTAAATCAAAACTATGGTCTGTGTGTAGCCGGTCTTTCTGCTTCTCTGATTGGACGATGCAAGGTTTTAGAAACAAAACAAAAAATTTAAACATAAACAACCTTGGAATTATGTTCAGTATTTTTATATTGTGAATAAATCAGCTGTACCATTGTTATCAGTAAAAATAATATTGGTTTTGAACAGAATTATCTCATATCTTGGGAAAAAAGTGGGTCATTTTTATCAAATATAAAATGTATTTACTGCTTATAGCACCTTTAAGGATATCATATAGTAGCGGTCTTTTGACAATAAATCAGAGATGATAAGCCAACACCTGTGTCTGCACTTTAATAAGGTTTGCAGTGTTCCTAAATGCTGGCGTAGTGTAGCAACTGAAGATACCATCAAGGGTTTGATAACACATGCTTAAAGGAGCACTGTTATGCTTTTTTCCAATTCTTTTGAAATAACATACACTTCTAGATTACTATTTCACATATTATAACCAAAGGGGATAAATATGTATTGAAAACATCTTATAAGTGCTGGGACGCTAAAGCTGGACCTGCTGTTGTGAATAGTTATTAAGTCTTACACGTGCACAGATGTTATTCGCTGCTCGGTGTGTCTGTAGCCACTTTATGCGCTCACCAGGGGAGACGTGAGGAGACAGAGAGGGCGCCCTGCCTCTCTTGATGGCGGTCGGGCGGTGAGTTGGTGTGTCCCAGCCTTAAGTCTCTCTCTTTCCCTGCAGGCCACGCCCACTTCACTCTGTCAGCCCAAGCCAGCATTGCAAACAACCAGTGGTGGACAAAGTACTCAGCTTCATTACTTGAGTAAAAGTATAGATACTCCTGGTCAAATATTACTCCAATACAAGAAAAAGTTGCTAGGTCAAATTTTTACTTGAGTTAAAGTGCTTTCAAAAATACTTAAGTATTCAAAGTACTTTAAAGAATAAAATATATAAAAATTCCACATTGTGTTTCAAATGAGTGCAGTCAAGAATATTGGGTAAAATCTGCTACATTCAAGTCACAAATTTGCAGCTCCAAAAATATAAATAAAATATATTTCACATCGTTTTAGTGAGGAAACCATAATAGATAAGATTGTTCTACAATAAAAACAAGCCATATGTTTTATAAATAAGGCTGGATTTTATGATGATATTAGTTTAGTAGTAGTAGTAGTAGTAGTTTATTAGTCTATTATAGAATCTTATAAATAATGTTCAAAGTAAAAGCTAAATTACTTCCAGACTTTTTAGTTCCTGGAAGCAAATATGAGTAGTATTATATAAATGATTATCTTTAGGGACCAAGTCAGTTGTCTTTTGGTTTTAAGACAATTTCTCTGCAGGAGTTACTTTGCTTTTTTTTTTTTAGAAATGTAGTGGAGTAAAAAGTATTATATTTATCTTTTAGATGTAGTGGAGCAAAAGTAGTAAGTTACCCCTAAAAATACTACTCAAAAACTATACTTAAGTACAGTACTCAATTAAATTTACTTCGTTACTGTCCACCTCTGCGAACAACTATTTTCAAAGTATATGTGAAGAAACGCACGGCTAAGGCCTTCCTCTGAGTTAAGCTGACATGAAAAATGAAAATAAAGTTTGGAGGATTTGAGGATTTGTGTGAGGAGAATCTCTTTTACTGAACGGTGGAGGTGGACAGAGCTGGATAGGATGAGTAATTAGCACAGCTATTAGCAACAAGAAGCTAACAGATAGATAAATGAGCTGAGTCCTTAGTAGTGACAGCGAGTTAGCATAATAGTTCCCTTTAAATTGTGGCTGTCGTGGGACGCCGTATTTCTGAGAGGCTGGATTTGCTGAGCAGGCGCTGTGTCTTCGGTTGCCTCTGGGGATCTACGGCTGCACAGATCCAGGATTCACTGGGATCTTGAGGATAAAGAACAAAATCACATGTGACACCGAAAACAATATTGTGCACCTTAAGAGTCAAAGCGTGCCGGGAAACTGCTGACAGGAGACAAACTGAACTCATATCAAGATACTGCTCTGAAAAATAGAAATTACATTATACTGGCTTCAAAAAATGTGCAATTTTTGAATAACATGTCAAAACTGATTTAAGACAGAAAGCGGACTTCTCACCTTCTCCTTTTTATGTGTCGACAAAGCTTCATAGCTCTGGAAAAACCAGGGTGTTACATTTTGCAGTGAGAATAACAGATTTAAAATGCTGCATATATAGGCCTTCAGGTTTGTAGTCAAGTATATTAGTTAAATGATAAAAATACTGTACATAATTCAGAAAAATAGGAACAAGTTTTAAGATCCTCTCTCCATTTATCTGGGCTTCGGGACCAGCACAAGGATAAAGGGGATTGTGACCTCATGTGGCTGCTGGAGTTTTGCCAAAAAATTGCACCCAGGTCTAACGTTTAGTCTAAGTGTAGTACAAGTGTATAAACTACCAATGTCATTATTATTTTATGGTTAAAGATAAGCTCCCAGCCAAATTTCAAATTAAGATTGATGGAAAACAGAAGCTCCCCAGAGCATCTTCATTCACGCGTAGCAGTGTAGTTATGATTAACCGCTTATGTGTAAAAACATAAAGATGAAAGCCCTTTAAAAGCTTATTATTCCTGCTCCATTTGAGACCAATAATCACCTTCTATGTTGGAGCCTGTAACACAAGCTTCTCCGCTGACCACTATCACTGCTACTTCCACCGCGCCGAGACAGAGAAGCTCTTTATTTTAGGGGCACGGATCATGGAGAAGGAGGGGCAGGGGGCTTATACCCTAGGAGGAACTATGAACCGGGGGGCCCCTCCTCTCAGATCGACCACCCCATAGCCATCCAGGCACTGACACTGCGTGAGTCCGACAGGAATTCACCGTGACAGGGGAAACAGCCTCGACCAACACACACAAAAACGCACAAGGGTAGACCTTAGTGGTGAACCTTACCATTCTCACCTCCCTCTAACCCTCTACGGTGGGCTTCTAGGAAAAATGCAAGCCTTTCTTCACCTATTGATCCCCGAAAATGTTCTCAGCCTCCCCAGTACACTGCGGTCCTGTCAACGCCGCGCCAGATTAACACTCATATTATCATATTTTTGCACGTTTAGGCTGGCTGTTACTAATGACAAATGCCATTCCCACAATTATCAACTTTGACTTTTTTTGTTAAGTTAGATGTTTATGCAGCACTGTAACTAGTCACTCCAAGAAGCCGCTGTCCCGAGAGTATAATTAGGGGGAGAGACACTTCCTGTACAAGTATTTCAAAGAGAAGTGGTTATGGATCGACCCAAGCTGTACACCTCATGGTACTGGTGCACCTTTTGTGGGCCAAAAAAGAGACATTATAAGATTATAGCGTTTTTAAAAGAAGGGCTGAGTTAGGGGTAAGGGCAGGCCTGTGCATGATCTGCAGGGCACCAAGCTAAGCCACACTGGAAGAACATTTTTAGATCTCAGGAAGCATTTACCTAACCAACCACATGCTTCGATTCTATGTAAAGTGTCTAGAAATAAAGACCTGGTCAGTGGATGGAAAAACAAACTGTGAGCAACCACCTGTTTTATCGAATCACAGCCAAACTGATACAACATTTTTAGATCATGGTTAGTACATGCAAATTTGACTTGACTACAGTGGAAACATGCAGACAAGACAAACAAGACATAGAGTAAAGCTGTGTAGTTAAAATCAGAAATAGTAAAATAGTCAGCAGTGGTGGACTGATGGAGACGTGGCTGCCACCAGAAAGTAAAAGAAATCATAAGGCACTAGAGAAGCAATGCAAGTAAAAGTAGCTAGAGATAGGAGATTTGTGTTGATTTTTTTCACTTTTCACATTATCTATACCTAAGAATTTAAAGCTAAAATCAAATTCCACACATTTCCATGCTGCACAGGAACCATTACCTCTGTACCTGGGGGCAGAAGCTCTGGTTGGTCCCGCTCCAGATCAATGGAAGCGGTGTTCCTCTGAAGAGAAGCCTGAACTCTGTCGACCTCACCGTTTGGGATAAAACAACATGCATCGCGCTGCCACTCTTACTGCTATTTCCGCAGTGCACCTTGGGCCGATTTTACAGTGAACCCGCATATCGTCTTTCCAAAAAACTGAATTAGCGTGCTTACCCGTACGAGTGCGGTGTGTCTGCGGGCGTGGACGCGCCTCTGCATGTTCCATATACACATGTGCCGCTAACATGTGTTTCTGATGAGTCAATATAGATCTGCATTTCAAATAAAGATAATAGGAAGCAGAGCGGCACTGAATGAAAGGGGAAAGGGGGGTGTATCCAGTGGTGGGACGGGGAAGCGGGACATTCCTGAAGCCTGATGTCGGAGGTAGATTAAAAATATCCCTGGTTCTTGGAGGGGGTCCAGGCTAGCTGACATACACTGCTGCTGCTGCTGGCCCGGTAAGCGCTCACTCAAGCCCAATTATGCGTCCTGTGATGTGTGCCCCCCGTCTCGCCTCTGTTGCCTCTGTACTGTTTGCCCCTCCAGCTACAGCAGCCGGAGAGAGGCCTGTCAGAGAGCCGGGATCAAACCTCCAATCAAACGCTGGCTGTCACACACACAGGTGATGATTAATGGCGTATATTCTCTGACCCGGAGAAGAAAGGCAGCTACAGATGGGAGTTTTCAACTCATTAAAGAGTACAGCAACACGTGTGGGGCGAGGCAGCCCTCCTCCGAGTGTTTCGTGCAGCGGGGCGACTGGCACTGGCGGCCATTACAGTGAGGAGACATGAAAGAAAGCTTTACATTCACAAAACTGTTGAGAGTTTCTATGCTCAGGGCAAATGAACAAATTAGTGATGTCGTAGGACCGGTCCTGGCCTTGAGAACATTCTGAGGACAAATTTTGGGGCTGTTAACTCATGTCTTGATGGATGACATGTAACTTACAGTCATACTTGTCAAACTTAAAGGTTGAAGTGTGCAGCCTATTGGTGGCATCTTGTGGCAACATTACAATTCTACACCTCCTTTCTGCAGCCTGTGAGAGCCTACAGGAAGACTTGCAGGGACACTCTGTTGTGTATGAACAAATCTAAAACAATTCAAAACAAAACATATTTTTTTATGTATGCCCTGGCTTTAAATGCCACACAAAATGGGCATGTACACAGGAGAGCTCAGTTTGTCTGTACTCTGGGCAGGTATGTAGAAACATGTCTTCTGCATTTGGTCCAACTACACATAACAAACTTAAACATTTTTGTCCTTTGCATGAATTTTAGTAGCTAATAATAAGTAAGTAATGTAAGTATAAATCCAAAGGAAACAAAAGAGCAAAAGCCCTAAAATGGACAATCTAAACATTTCAATAAGGCTTGTCAATTACAAAGATACATCTGGTTTAAAAAATGTAATTTTCTAGTATGAAAGCGCAGCAATTTGAGTTTGAAACCAATGCTTTATGAATTTGCCCTCTGTCTTGCTCTCTGTCCCTAAAAGCCCTGTCTTGACCTAATGTGGTCTTAACACATTAATTACATTTAAGCAGTTACAGTAGTTCTTCACCTGCAGCCTCCCCTCATTCCTCTCTACTAACTTTTTAACACACACACACATTTGTAAATGTTGTGGGCCGGTCCTCTGGCGTCCTACTATGTTCTGCGGTGCAAACCAAACACAGGACTGTTTGGACTGGAGCTGATCCTTGTTTCCGGACGGACCAATGCCAGAAGGGGGGGATTGATGGCTCTAACCCAGAGGAGGTTTACAGGAAAATCCTCCTTCTTTCTTATACAGGGCTTCACACACACACACAGGTCACAGTCATAGGTGCACTGGGCCAAAGTGTTCCCCAAGTGATAATGAAGCACAGGCGCACGTGTTCAAGTGAGGACAGTCAGAAGGATTTCCAGGCAACTAACTCCAGAAAATGGCTTTCTAAAACTGCAATTGTTGAGTTTTGTGAGGTTTGTAGAAATACAGTGTCACTAAAACAGCAAAGGTTGGACATTTAGGACAACACAAATATAACTACATTCATAAAGCGCTCATTTACCGATGTCTTACGGTGGTTAAAAGCTGAACAATGGCCAGTTAGTTGTAGGTTAAGGTTGTCCTCGAAGGGAAATCTGTCCTCTGCGTTTGACCTATCCTTCAAAGCCGCTGGGGCAAAGTGTCAGGAGCAGTGGGCGACCACAGTGCAGCGCCCGGAGACTCTTCTCCAGATCTTGAGCCGGGATCAGGATTAGCCTATTGTGCATATTTCGAGGTACATACATTCATTCAATTTTTGTTTGTTCCTTTCATGAAAATGCACAATAATACAATGTACTGTATATTTGACACAACATTTTCATGACTGGAAAGGAGAAGTGGGAAGATTTTTTTCTTTACTTAAAGTTAAAAGAAAAAAAAATGTTAGATGGCCTTCCCCATTGCTTTTTTGTTGACTACACCAACAGTAATTAATCATAAAACATAACACAAAATATAAACACAAACCACATTTAAACATCCAGACAAGTTCCAAGCGCATATTGCATAAATTGTTTCTCTCTATACATTTTTTTAAAAAGAAAAATATTTGCACAAACATTGAATTTAAATCATTCTGTTGAGAATTCCAAAGTTTTACACCAACAACAGAAAAACACATTTGTTAAAGTGATCCGAGCAACTTGATGCATAAAATTAAATCTCCTATATTTTTTTTTTATCTTCAGAAGTAAACACAAACATGGGGGAAAGCCAGAGCACCTGGAGTAGACTCACCCAGACACAGGGAGAGCATGAAAACTCCACACAGAAAGAACCCAGGACCTACATGCTGTGAGATGACAGAGCTAACCACTTTCCACTGTGCGTCATTCCTGCAATTTAGATTTACCAATTCACTAAACGCATGCATGTCTATGGATGGTGGGCAAGATAAGGTTTCCTGCATTTGACTCATCCTTCACTCTTGTCTTGTAAAGTTAATAAAGGAATACGACAACTTTCAAACAACCTGCATCTTGTCAATAAAAAAATAAACTTTTGCCCTGTTTTTCAGAATATGCTATAGACTTACTGCATAATAAACTGCTATTTGTAGCCTTTATTGGCTGCACAGTGCCATGCATTGGCTGATTTGAAGTGTGACACATCTAAGTTAAATAAACAGCACCAAGAAATAGTTACTGAATGTAGCTCCAGTTCTCAGAGTTTTAGAATTAGTTGCGGCTCTTAACAGATAGTAATTTTGGCAACAACTGGCTCTTTGGATCCAGAAGGTTGCAGACCCCTGACCTAGCTGCATGCAGATGGGAGCAAAGAAAACCCATCCAAACACAGAAAAGCCCCCGCTGAGTCCGGGAATACAACCCACGACCTTTTTGCTTTGCCACCATGCTGCCAAAGCTAGATCTAGGGTACTCAGAGAGAACCCACAGTAACACTGGGAGTACATGCATGCTCCAGGCCAGAGATCAAACCCACAGCTTTCTTGCTGAGAGGCAAGAGCGCTAACCACTCTGCCGCCATGCATCCAATGAAAATGTAGACGATTTTAGATGAAAGAGGTTATGAGGTTTGGGGCTAAATCCAAAATAAGACCCAATTTATAGTGGAAATATCATATAAGGTCAGATTTTAAAGGTCAAATAAAATGAAATGCAACCCTTGTAGATAGAATGACTTCCTTCCAAGACATCACCCAGCTTTATACCAACAGTAAATGCCAGCACAAAAATACCAGACAGATAATATGCCAGGATGCATGCAATCTGACTCTGAGGCTGCTGTTTCCTACCACATACATACAACATAATGCTTTTTACACACACAGAGTCTACTTCCTGAGCGCCAGCCCTGATGCCACACAGACGCACACACACACACACACACATACACACACATACACACACCAGTTTAACCGATACAACTGAGAGACTGCAGCCTCCCTCCCAGAGCTGCAGTCAGACGAACCAGTTGCTTCCGCAGTGGATCAATAAAAAGGAAACATGAACGCTGATTAAATGGAAAGAGAGAGACAGTAACGGAAGTGGCAAAGACAGAGAATGAACCAAGGAAAGGATTCTAATGGATATACAAGATAACATTGGTTTAAACACCAGGTTTGATTTATCCAAGCCATAGCTATACATTTTTAGGTTTATCCAGTAAGATGCCAGACTTTGGTATTTAGTGGTATTTGGACTTTTGTTTTAGGCTTTATGGATAGGACAGAGTAGAGTAGAAAATCGTGAAAAGAGCGGGTTGAGACATTCATCAAACTACAGGAGTCTGGATTTGAACCCATAACGCTGAGGCAGGCTGTAGTCACCCTTTAATAATACAAAGGCAATATTATGCTTGCTGGTTGTCTGGTCAGCTTTTTTTTTTTGTGGCGAAGTAGGTCTGGACTCCCTCCCATTCAAAATTATTTCTACCTTTTCTTTTGGATTTTCCCTTCTGAGTAATAAAATAATTATTTGTCCTACTCTTGAAGTCATATGTATAAAGATTTGGCATAGGGTTTATGTCGGATGTCGTTCCTGACACAATGCTCTCCATTTGCAGGCTAATGAATGGCATATAGAGTATAGTTGTGACCCCTTGTGGCTTGATTCTGACCAATCATAACTGTTTATTTGAAATGGGGCGGGGTTTAAGTGATGTTTTGTTTCTCTGGTTGGTTGGTTGTTTTTCAAATTGCATCAGTCCAGAGGCTGTTTATTTTGTGTATGTTGCAACAGCCCCTTGATTGTAGAGGTCGACCGATATATATTTTTCTATGGCCAATGCCGATACAGTTATTTTTTTTAAATCAGAGCAGTCGATAAATACTGACAATTTTTTGGGACAAATATGGAGGGCCTATTTTCTTACATTTATGAAAGAAATTAATATAACATAGTGATTTGTTTTAGTAATGCTTCTTAAAATGGAAGGTACAAAATGCATTTGGATTTAATTGTTCTACAAGGTTCTATGCCAGAGAAATGAGCAAAAAAAAAAATTGAGTTAGCTCTCTGCAATGCTCAGGGTAAAAAAAAAACAAGCCAAAATAACCCGAGTCAGCTACTTTACATTTAATCTCATATCTTGCTTCAACACGGACATGAAGTGCAAAACAAGTCAACATGAGACGGCTACAAACGCACAGGGAGAGCGGTTATGGGGGGAAGCTGGAAAAAGCCGGAGTACAGAGAGTGGTGACAGTGATAGAGAAGCAGTGGACCCTTGGGACAGCAGCAGCAGAGATGCATCCATCGACCCGGGACAGTGAGCCGCATCACATTTCACCTCCTCAGCATTAACACGCACACGCTGTCCTGCCGAGGAACTGGGCCCCACGTCCCCATCTGGACAGGGTCACCTCTGTCCAATACATGTCTGACTGTGGATACTTGCATGCAACGAGTAGGAATGATGATACTGTTTAATATTTAAAGGCTTTTATTTGAATGGTGACTGAGAGGATAGCACAAATAACCTTAGATGTCCCATAATATGAACAATTTGGTAAATGCATAAGAAAGGAAGCCATACAATGTAAAAGTTTTAAGTTATTGATCAAACTAGTCAAACAATAGGTGGTTATGATTAGCACAATTGCCAATAAATGTCTGGAAATATTTATTAATTCACATATTTCTAGTGTCTTGTCTGTAAAACTCATGCAATGACTTATAGCAAATAAATAAACGTATTTGAAGTTAGTTGTGAGTTGTTTTCATGATATAACAGATTTTGTAGCTAGAAAGTATCCTCAATTCTCTGCAACACAACAAAATATTTGGTAGAGCATCAAGACTATTTTTAAAGGGGTTATATTCTGTGAAATTGACTTTTCTGAGCTTCATACCATGTTATAATGTTGTTGCCTCATCAAAAAACATACCTGGAGTTGTGTTTTGCTTCATTCACACCTGTTTGAGTAATCCTGTATTCTCTGGCATGGCCCTTCTGAGGTCTCAAAACGCTCCGTTCTACAAACCCCCGCCCACTCCAGGAAGCACTGACTAATGAACAAAAAGTTTAAGGAAGTAAAGTTCTGTTTTTCTTTGATTATGTCCAAATGACCACAACATTGTACACTCTGCTGCCCTCTGCTGGTCTCTTTACCTGTTTTGTTTGTTTGTTTTTTATGGCAGCAGTAGAGTATTTTCTACAAACATTTTCTTTTAGATATTGTCAGATATTGTTTTTAAAGTAAAACATGAAATGCTGTTCTCGAGGTTACCAAGACTGGTTTAAAAATATGAATAAAAGCATAATATAGGCCGATCACACACTTTGCATAATATCCTATTTATTTCTTGTTGAATGACATTGTCAAAGTACTATCAGAAAAGTGTATGACTGCATTTCTCCCTCTTCTCAACAAAATCAACAAACCACTTATAAATAATAATATAGTGTGGTAAAAAAGACATTATTAGAATTTTTTAACCAAAAAAAAGTTTAATTTAATGAGTTTTAACTAAAGATATAATGCAGAATATTAAAAATCACAGCTACATCTCTTTTATGTGCGTTTTATGTCATGTTATTTACAGCTAGACACTTAAAACCATATGCCACCTAAAGTGTCCAGTACCGGTCCTTAAGCCACATACCGTCCTCCTCTCTGGGACACCGATCTCCCCAAAGAATCGTCTCCCCTTCCATTTGCGTCAGGCAGTAAAGGGTTACCGGCCGCGCCTCAAAGCCATCCGCTGTCATCTGAGAAAGCCCGGGCCATGTGACAGACGACCGAGCATGTGGCATCTCCGTGACCTCTGACCCCGAAACCACTTCGCCTATCTGCTCCCCCTCTCCCCTTCCCCCCGCTGCTGTGGCCAAAATGGACGACCCCGAACTTCAGTGAGCACCGAACACTGGCGAGTCCTTTGTGCGAGCGGCCCAACACAATCACAAGAGGTCATCCAGGGGTCGGAGAGGATTCAGGTGAACTTTGACCCCGCCGATGTGGGCCATAGGTTGTGGCAATGATAACATTCAGCAGAGGGCTTCTTTAATTTAACATTGTCAAGATGTTTGCTGACAACTTCTAATACTGTTTAATAGGAACTGCACACATCCAAATAAGACAGAGACAAGTTGCTCTATCGCAGCTTCAAAAGGTAAAAACTAAAAAAAAAAATGGTCATAGTGGGTCAAAACTAAAACTGCAGCATCATCAAAGGGTAAAAACTACAAGTATTCAGGTTTAAACAAACTACAGCAGCCTCAGAGGGCCAAAACTCAAACAAAGGCAGGCCGAAAACTAAAATGACAGCAAACAGAGAAGGTGCACTAGAATCTCAAACTACAGTGGTCTCAAATGTCTAAACTCAAACTACAGAAGCCTCAAAAGGTCAAACGTACACAACAACAGGTTAAAAATGAGCTAAAACTCAAACTACAGAAGCCTCAGAGGGTCAAAACAAATGCAAAACGGCAGCTTGAGAAGGTCAAACTCAGCCATAGAGGGTCAAACAACAGCATATTCAAATATCAATTCACAAACTACTGCAGTCACAGAGGGTCAGAACTCAAAGCAGCTACAACTGATTCAAAGATCGAAAATTCAACTACAGAAGCCACAGAGGGTCATAATTTAAACTACAGCTGCGTCAAAGGTTCAAAACTAAAACTTCAGTTGATTAAAAAAAGAATCTAAACTAAGAATTACAGCAGCCTGAAACTCAAACTCAACTATACAGGGCAAAAACTCCAACTATAGCATTTTCAAATGTTAAGAAATCTCAAAACAAATCAAACTACAGCAGCCTCAGAGGGTCAAAACTCACACAACAACAGATTTAAAGAAGGTAAACCTCAAACTACAGGAGCCTCAGAAGGTCAAACTCAAACTAACACAGCTTCAAAAAGTCAAAATTCACACGACAACTACTCTCTGAAAAATTTCAAAATGCAAACTACAAAAGCCTCAGAGGGTCATGCCTGACGTAAAGGAAGAAGATATGTGGCAATCTAATCTTGATTATTTACAGCTAAATATCATTTTTTTTAAGTTTATCAAACAAACTGCAGCATGTGAACCCCTCACTTAAATGTCCAGAGTTGAATTTTGCCTCTGTTTTGATTCGAAGACCCCCTTTTTCCTTTTTTCCACGCTTAATGCCTCAATGCATTCAACAAGCATTTGGTTATTTTGGCTTTTGGCCATTTCCTACAAGGGATCAGTGTTTAGAGTTTTTCCTCAAATGAGCTGCTAAATGCCTCTGTGTTTGGATTCCCAGTGTGGTTTGCAATACTGTAATCTGCTTCATATATTGTGGAAAGTATTTTTAAGGACTTTTTAAGGGCATTTTTTCATTTATTTGATAGAGACCAGGGAAAGACGGGACTTGAACCTAGGTTTCTCTGCACACAAGGAAAGCAGTGAGTCAAAAAGACACGGAAAAACATAAAAATATTAGTAGTCACATGAGCAAAATCATAGCATAATAAACAATACGCAATCAAGCAATAAAAATGGCAGTGGCATGGGCCTGAGGGGAGCTTAAGGACGACTATTTGGACCAAGCCCAAAACCTTTTCAGCACCGGCGGAGTTTACACACCTCCTGACAAACATGACCACCCAGAGCAATGACATTTACAGTGAGCGTTTCAGTCCATTAGCCAGCATCAGAGACACAAGAGCAGGAGTGCAGGACTTAACTGGACCCCAGCACCAACCTCAGCTGCTGGTAGAACAATACAGGCTTGGTACTGTGGCAGGATGGGTAATAAGTTTGCATACGAGCCTTTGCTGTTGTTATTTCAGCTGTTTCTGTGCTTAAATTTACACAGATGACAGCACAGAGCTCACATCATTAGACATTAGTATTACATAATGCATTTTAAAATCAAGGCACTAACAAGTCTGTGAATACATATAAGTAATACACAAATTAATTAAACTTATTCCTCTTAGATCTAAGACTAAAGCTTCATCCCTGCAACTATGAGGCAAACCACTCTGCCATTGTGCAACCCCATACTGGCAATACTATAATCACACTCAAAAAAACAACTTGTAAGTTATTTTCTGGCGCTTTCAAAACAAAAATAAAAACCATAACCAAAAAAGGTAAGGTAATATTAATATAAGAAGTACAAACGACCTAAATTAAATGAAATAACATGCAACATAAACATGTTTACTCATAGTTCAATGGCACATTTTGGCACTCTGTTCTCATAATCATAGTTTTTGCATCTATAATTGTAAATGTGGATTTCTAAAGCTGCATAGAAACCAGTGGAAGTTCCATTACTTGCTGATCTACTGAGTGGACAAACTGAGCTGGAGGAGAATAATTATAATGCATTAGTCTTATATAGTGCTTTTCTAGACACTCAAAGTCACTTTTGGTGCATTATTCATTGACTTCACTGGGGCAGACTGATGGAAGCATGGCTGCCAATCTGCACCTATGCAGCAAAATCAACTTTTCTGAGCTTTCTAATATGTTATAATGTTGTTCCCTGGAGTTGTGTTTTGTTTCATCCACACATGTTTAAGGAATCCTTCTCTGGCACGGCCATTCTGAGTCCTCAAAATGCTCGGTTGCACGAACCCCCGACCACTGACCAATCAACAAGTCCTCTACATTCAGTCTGCTCTCATTCATTTATTCCCAAAAAATTGTGTACAGCTCTGTTTCCACTGATTTCTCACAGCTATTTTTCAACAATAACAGTATGCAATGCCACAAAGAGCATTTTTTAAATCATATTTCTGAAGTATAAATAATAATATAATTATAGCTGAGTGTTTGAACTTGTGAACTCTACTCATCCTCTATGACCAGTGTTAAAAATCACACCGGGCCCATTACAGTTCTGAGTCCAAGCTCCCGGGACACATCTACAGCTACTAAACTAACACCAGACCAGTCCGGGTCAGGATTAAAACACAGGGGAGAAGAAGTATGATTTCCACTGGAAGTTTATCTTTGTTCAGAGCCACGGGACCAGGGGCAGTCCAAACATGAACCCAGTTAGCAGCACGTCCACACCTACAGAGGATAAACACACACATCACTGATTCAGGACAGACGGCGTTTAACAAGGGGTTGCCTATAGCCCTCATCTGCAAAATCCCACAATGGGGCAAGACACAAAACTATTAAGTATTGTCCAATGCAGTGTTTAGCTTTCAAAGTGCCATCTTTAATGAACTAAAATGAGCCTAAATCAGGACACACACACACACAAATCTAAATCAAGACAGGGGCCACATCATTCACGCCATTCTGAAGCCTCAAATGCTGGGTTGCATGAACCTCCTCCTCTCGCACAAACCTCTGTCCACTCCAGGAAGCACTGACCAATCAACAAGCCCTCTGCTCTCATTCATTTATCCAAAAAAAAAAAAAAGTGTATAGCTCTAATTCCTCTCAGCTGTTTTTCACTCTGTAGTAAAATGGCATTAAAAAAAAGCTTTTTTTTCCCCCTCTGTGTTCAAAAGACAGCAACACTTTGAACTCTGCTGCCCTCTGCTGGCCTGTTTCTTTATGGCACCAGTAGAGTACTTATTAAAAACATTTGCTTTTAGTCATATTTTGCAATGCTGTTCTACAGGCGACCAAGATTGCTTTTTTATATGAATAAAAGCATAATATAGTTGCTTTAAAGTGTTTTAGAGCCAAGAGAAAATGAAACTCATTACTTCATCCAATCATTGGCTATATTTTTAGGATTTATATAGTTTTTTTAGATTTGTAATACAACACGGCTACTGTAGGTGTGGAATAACTTGTTATTTTCCAACTCTTACCGAAGTGTACCATCATTTTGAAACTGAAATGCTGTGCTGACTCGTCTTCCTTCCTTGTTTTCGGCTGTGATCAGAAGACTATAGGCCCCTGTTCCCGCTCTTTGCCATCTGTCGGGTCAAACGGACAGCAGTCTCTAAGGTCACGTCCCACTACTGTCCACCGTGACCCGTCAATATCACTGCACTTATGTGAAATGGACACGCAGACAGTGAGAGTGATGTGTGTGTGATGTGGGGGAGGTCTGTGCGAGGGTCTGTTGTGTCCCGGTGGCAGTGACTGTACTCGGATGACTGGAGAGGCCTGTGGCTGTGCCCTTGAAGTCATTACAGGTCAAGAGTGGATCGCTGCGGAGATAAGTGGCAGCCGTTACACAACCACGGACAAAAGTGGCGACAGTGAGAACAGCTGCTGGACTCTCATTAAAAAAAAAAGACAGATTCTTTCCCATTGTCTTTATTAGCTTTATAGCCCTTAACATTTTCAATTTTCTGGTTGCCTATCAGTAGATTATTGCGAGATGAATTGATGAAAGAAGTTTTAAAATGTGTCAAAAAGATAAAAATGTTAAGTACTACAAAGGTTCTCAGGGCTAAAAACCAAAATAATAACACTACCACATTTCCCACAGTAATAAAAAATGAAAACAATAATAAAAGGGTCCATGAGGTTCTCACTCTGATGCTTGCATAGTGATTAATTTGTGAGATTAAAGGTGCAGTGTGTGGCCCATTTGCAGCATCTAGTGGTGACATTGTAGTTTGCACTTTCATATGGTGAGCAGATTTTTTAGACCCAAAATCTGGAACGTATATTTTTTTTTCTCTAATCACAGCGTATTTGAACTTAGAGTGACAAAAAAGCCTCAGAAATCTATACAGTTTCATGTCATGTGATTACAGTACATGACGCTAGGGCTTAAGTTTTGAATTTTAATGGCAATTATTAATAAAAATAATGACATTGCAAATAATTTTAGTGACAAAAGTCTTTAGACAAGTGTGTTTTAAGTTTCCTATGCTTTTCTATTGGTTAAAATGGGGACAGTCAGTGTTTTATATGTCTTGGGACATGGGACAAGGAGCCTAAACCTGGGACTGTCCCGGTTAAATAAGGACGTCTTACTGTGTGAGATTTTTCTATAAACAAAACCTACATGGATCAGATTAGTTAGTAAGTTTGCTTTAGAAATGTGAATGTTTAAACTAAAAATAGAAAATAAAAAAACTGTGTAGTGATGCGTATATTGATTTGACATAGGTTTTAAGCCAGATGCCCTTTCTGATGCAACTCTGTCTGTTTGGGACCGACACGCTGTGTGCAATGCTACGTTCACATCGGACCCGTTTCAGGCGTCTGGTTTACGTTAACTCTATGGAAACGTGCAGCTAGACGTCCTGTGGCGCGAATCAAGCGTCCAGCGCATCGCGAATCGGGCTTTGACGCGCGAATAGCGAATCGAGCGTCTGACGCTCTAGACACCTGAGTTGAAAAATCTGAACTTTGGCCTTTGGCAAACTTTTGTGTCATATTAACCAATCAGGATCTATCTCCTACAGTGACGTGGGAGGACGTAGGAAGCGGAGATCCATCAAAACAATCACAGTGGATTTATCGAGGCTGTCACTGTGAACCTGGAGCTGTAAGCTACAGCCTACAGCAGCTCTGCTACTTTTATAAAGGCATCAGTCAAAAAGATAGTAACAAGATATAAAAGGGACCTTAACTTTAGCGTGTGCTGACCTAAGCTCATTGGATTAGCAGTTGCTGCTCTCCCCAAAACAACAGGGACAACAGAGTCTGTTACTGAGTGCTAGCCTAGCCTATACCTCACTAAAACCACTAGACTGCTATTAAACAAGAAAACTCCTCCACGTCTCAGCTCTGCTGCTGGGGCTGAGTGCTTAAAAACAGCAGTAGTGTCCTGGGGACACGTCCTCGCACCGACACGAGACACAGGTGAGCAAACAGGCATGGCCTCAGTTGGAATTAGCCCTGAAAGAGCGGCCATTACCCTGGCACAACAGACTCCTCCCATGACGTGAATTCGCGTCTGAACACATTTGTTTTGATGCGCGAACAGAGCGAATTAGATGCTTGAATAAAGCGTCTGACTTCAAAATGTTCAAGTGTCCAACTAGACATATTTGTGAATTTGACGCCTCAAACGTGTCCGGTGTGAACGCAGCACACTGGCTTGTGACTCCCTGTTGTTGGACTCTGTACAAATCTACAATAAATATTTATGAGGTGAGTAGCAATATTTTAAATATTGTTAGCATCAATAGATAAGCAATCATGCCATACAAAGTAATACGTTTATATTTACAGGCCACTAACAGGCTTACTGGGGCAAGAACCATGGCCGTGCGCACCACAGAGGTCACAGAGGTCCGGACCTCAGAATTTTTCTATTGTTAGACTAAACCAGATGTAAGCCAGGTCTAAACCGGACAAAAAAACAGGACTAAACCAGGACTAAACCATGTCTAAAACAGGTCTAAACCAGGATTAAACCAGAAAAAAATACTCTAACTCAGGATTTATTGAGGAAAAAGACAGGATTAATCAAGACTAAACCAGGTCTAAACAAGGACTAAACCAGAACTAAACAAGGGCCAAACCAGGACTAAACAAAGACTAAACAAGGACTAAACAAGGACTAAACTGGCCGTCAACCTGATGGACCTCAGTATTTCTAAAATCCTGTGTACGGCTCTGGCAAGAAGGTTTCACATGGTTTCACTGCTATGGCTGTAAGGGTAAAGATGATTTTTGTTATACTTTAATCTGCAACAACAGCAGCCCAAGGGGTTAAGCGGGACGCCCACTCCCTGGAGGGCCGGCTCGATTCCCGCCCTGACCAGTGCAGTCACAGTATGTGGCTGGTTGTAACAAGAAGATCATTCAGAGGAAAAACTTGTTAAATTAGAGCGCAAGTAATTACATTTTTGCTTATATGATCATTGAGCCATCCTTTACTTTATTAAGACCAAACAGTGAGTAATGAGTGCTGTTACTGAAGGCAGAACCAAAGGGTAACACTCAGATTATTCAACCAACAGGCTTTCACTTTGATTCATCCAACTACCAGTCCACCAGTAAGCCCTGGTGAATACTTCTTACAGTCCTTGACACAGTGACTAACTAACACATTTAAGCAGTGGCTATAAAAAGCTTTGTCTGAATGGGAACATCGCTCTCCTCCCTGAAGATATGGCAGACCTTTACACAGCGGAGCTCGATAATAATGAAACGCTGCTGTCAGACGAGCGACAAGAGGAGGAAGAATCAGGAACACACAGCTAATAATAGCAGCGGAAAGTGTGTTACTCCCACCACCGACTCAAACCAACGCACTTCTTCAACCTTTACAAGCGAGTACGAACAGTAACCCAGTCGAGCCACCGCAAAACCCACAGCAATCAGGACTCAGAGAGGATCGAGTGTGTGTACAGTGTGTGTACAGTGTGTGAGCGTGTGCAGTACAAACACAGGCGGATGTTCAGGAGCAGGCTGAGCCAGCCGGAGATAAATGGATCCAGAGTTGGGCAGAAACCACTTCTCCCTCCATAAATAAAAGGCAGTGAATGTCTCTGATGTGTCCTGCCATTGAGGAAATAGTTCATTCAGTATAAGATGTGTCTTACTGACCTCTAATCCAGATTCATAAGGGATATCCACTTTGATTCTGTTGTGAAAACACGACTGGATACACTGTCAGTGCTTGTTAGGTAGACTAACAAGTAACTTACCGTACAGTTGTTTGCATTTTCATCTAAGTTTCATTTCATTCTCAAGATTCAGAGCACCATCATTTTTAATTCATCTTTTTTTTTTTTTTCTTGTCATGTTCATGGTCACAGGTCGCAGGTTTAGCCTATCCCACCAGTTAGCCCTAACCCCTGACAGTCAACCATTCACTCTCACATTCATTCACCTGATGAATCACCAATTCACCAAACTCATAGCAAGTTTTTGGGCGGTGGGAGGAAGAAAAAGACAACCCTCAATAACAAAAGGCTCTTGGTGCATTGTGTAAAAGTGTAAAAAACTACTGGGACAGTTCCTGATGAGCGCATGTGGAGACCAACATTTGACATAAATCAGGAAGTGACATCAGCATCAAAAAAGAAATGTGATGCTTCATTGAAACCAGGTCAGTGTCCTTTTTTTTACAGAAGAACTGCCCAAAGCAGACAAAACGAGCTCCAAAGGGACAAACTGAGCCCTGCACTGGGAGAAGTGCGCTCTCATTTCTTGGTCTTACTCAAAGAAAAAAAAATGTAAAGAGAATATATCAATATGCACAATAGAAGTGAGGATAGGGATGTCTCTGCCAATACCCAATTTAAGTAGATCATGCCGTTACAACATCATTTTTTTACACGAAATTATTTAAATCAATCAGGTCAGATCCCAAAGGCAGGTCATATTGAGGTGGAATATTTTTTCTAGTTTCTAGTCTAAATATTCTTTTAATCACATCAAAGAGTGAGACACATTTTAAATTACATGTGCCAAACCAAAATATTGTTCTGTAATGGTTCTGTAAAAAGTGACCTGCAATAAAATAATGAGGGATGATTGGGTTTTACAGTCAGACCAGTTACGCAAAGACACCAGCAGATGTCACCAAAACCTATACACTGCACTTTTAAATATTTCCCATTGTGGTCTCTCCACAGTTGCAAGCATTTTTTTTAAATTCCTGTAACAATTAACCTATTCAGAAGTTTAGTTTCCTGGTATGTACTCTAACTTCTCTCGGTCATGAACTTGTGTTGGTTAATGTGCTCTCGACTACCGTGCTAATTCCTTACCCCCTCGCTCCCGAAGCCCATCTGAAGCCCATTCTCTGCCTCCATCACCACAAACGCAGTACAACGCCGTCCCCTCGGCTCCTAATTGCAGCCAGACGTCACAGAGGAGGAGAAGAAGAAGAAGAAGAGGAGAGGACTGGTTGAAATGAAAGATGTGTTGGTTCAGGACCACAGACTGACACGTCCCTCTAATCTGCTGCCCAGAGAACCACAGGGGGAGGCAGAGAGAGATGAGGTGTACGTGTGGCTCCATTACACTACGGGCCAGGCAGGAAATCATAAAACAGACACATGTCCACTGGACGGAAAAGTTATTCAAGGTCAGTCAGACTAAAATATATGACACTGTGTTTTTAAGAGACTGAGGTAACAATTGTTTTTAGCTACAGTAGCATGAAGCTCGCCAGTTGCTGTGTTAGCTGTTTCTAGCTATGAATGCAAAACAGCACAGACAAGCACAGAGCATAGCTTTTCAGAGCATTGCATTTTGTATTTTTTAAGTAAGAAGGCGTTTAAAATGTAAAAAGTGTGGCAGAAAATACAGATGATGGGAGGCAAGACAAATAATAGCTTACAGGTCCCATATTATGCTTCTTTCAGGCTTTTTGAAATAGTTTTGGACACCTTTGCAACAGTATTTCAGGTTTTACAACTTCAGTAAGAAAAATTCCCACACACCGTCATACTTGCAAATGTGCGAGTTTATTAGGACTCAACAAGCGACGTTTCGGCACTAGGCCTTCATCAGGCAAAAGGTGTGCGGGAATTTTTCTTACTGATGTACGTTTGGGCTGCTCCCTCTGCTCCTACGCACCCGTCCCAAGCAGTTGATGTGCGAAGTTTTTTACCCTTTTAGGTTTTACAACTTAAAATAATGTACATGTATGGAAAATGTCCCCCTGCTGGCAACAGTGGGGACTGGACAGAGCATAAAATGGATAATTAGCATGGCTATTAGCAACATGATGCTAACAGATAGATAAATGAGCTGACTGCTCATAGTGACAGCAATGTTTTAGCAATCTTTTAGCGCTGAAATTATGGGAATGAGTCCGGTGATGGTGTATGGAGTTTAGAACCACTTTGCGTGAGACTCAAGCGTTTTCAGCTTTTGAGAAGGGTACAGCCTCAGTATACAGGATTACTCAAACATGCAAGAATGAAACAAAATACTACTCCAGGCATGTTTTGGTGGTGCAAACAATGTTATAAAAGCTCAAAAAAGTTGATTTAGCATAATAGGAGACCTGTAAGATACTGTCTATAGGTTTTTTGTATTAGGGATTTGGCCAATAATATGTTTGTATACAAGGGGTTAGCTCCCTTTTGAATAATACACAGCTTGTCAACATTGAACGAGTTTTGGAGTAAAATACTAAAGTGACACAAATACTGCTGGAGGAGCCACTTTCCCAGCAGGATTTTCAGTCACCATTGTTTCAAAGTTGACAAGCATAGCCGGCCCTCCTAATGGCAAACTAAGCGGCTACATAGGGCCCCACAGACATTAGAGGGCCCCAAGGCTTTTCTACCCCCAAGGCTGCTTATTTGATTAATATGCCAACTTTATTTGATTTATATTCTGGTTATAATACTATGCTTGCAGTTGCTGAGGGTCTTTCTGAAAGTTTGTATGTAAATTCCTCTTTACCTGGGCCCCCGTTGTTGAAAAAAGTCTCAAAGCATTCATCCCCTTTATTTTTATCATTATTATTCAACCATTCATTAACCAGGACAGTCCCATTGACATTCATAGATCTCTTTTCCAAGGGAGTCCTGGCCAAGAGGCGTCAACAACACAACCCACGTTTCATACAAAATATAATAAAAAAAGAAATAAGAGTTAAAAACAATAAAGAGATAAAAAAAAAAAAAAGACACATTTAGAAGCAGTGGTAGGTAAATGATTGCGTCTCCAGGTCTTTCAAAACAGACTCAAAATGATCCAAAAGGATAAGATTGTGTAGGTTTAAGGTCTAGTCTGTAGAAGCACAATACTGAAATGATCTTTTTACGCTCTCTGTCCTGACACTGGGGACAGTCTGAGTGTGGACGTCCTGGGAGCGTAGTGCACAAGGTCCATCAAAAGATACAGAAGGAGCAGACCAAGAAGTCCTTTGTATACGAGTGTGTACCTGTGTGTCGCCAGAGCAGGCCATCTGAGAGGCTTGGTCCTGCTTAGGGCGCCCAAATGTACAGGACTGGAACTGTTCACAACTAAGATCTATGATAATAAAGCCTAAATGTGCGTCTAAATGTCACATTACAGCATGCTATTCCTGATTGAAGCGATTCCTCGATTAAAAGATAAAAAAGACACTAACATTTTCCCTTTTAAGCTGTTGTAAAGATCATGTTTTTTATGCAGCAACAATTTATAAATCAATAACTGAATGCCGCTCTTGCCTCCCTGCCTTTTCTTGACCACACAAGCCGCTGGACTCTGAGGTGAAACTGGCAAACTCTGAGCACCAACGCCACACGACCGAGAGCCACCATCAAAGACAGAGACAGAACAGCAGCAGGGGCCTTCAAGCCTGAGTGGACCGGAGAAGACGGAGGGGAAAAAACGACTCTTTTGACTACACACGGGCAGCTCTGCATTAAAACGGACTTGTGAATGTCAAACACCACCGGTAGTGCTACTGTTAATGAGAAAAGTTGCTTATAGTCTTTTTATTACAGGTCGTAACCTTGAGCCAGACGGAACGGTATTACCATGCAGCTTGGGGTTTAATTTGAACGCTGAATGCTTGTTTTAGCGTCAGAGAGAGAAAGACTGGTCCCACATGTTTAACTCCTAGTGAACCGTGAGCCCAATTCCTGTGTTTATTGACTGAAAACTGATACCTTTAAGGGCTTCATTCATGCTACATTACGTGAGGTACATTCAATAGCCCCCTGCATCATGGTCCGGTCACTCACCTTACTGCCCGGGGAGGTTTTTACCATGCTGGATGTCGGCCTCTCTCTGCGTGGTTTGTTTTGATTTTTTTGCACAAGCCACTGTAAACTGCACATATAGATTGAGATGGTGCACGGGCGTAGAAAGCTGCAGAAGAAGGTAAACATTATCCTAAAGTTCTTGGGGGCAGAGTATGTACTGTATGTAGTTGTGGGGTGTATGCTATAATTAACAACATGGACCATCCATTACATACTGTGGACCTTGGTCAGTGTTCAGAGAAAGTCTTTCAAAAGATCAAAACAACAACGCAGAGAGTGGCATAGATGTTTTGTAGCACATCAAAGCAATAAACTGTGACAATGAAGTCTGTTTAAACTTTATATTGCCAATTTGGATTTAGATTATAGGTTTTCTTCCACTATGGGCTTTAAGGTCTCCAAACTTTTTTCCCCAGAACAGCTACTTTTACAAATCAAAATTGGCAGAAAGCTACTCATGCTTTCTAACATTTATTTAGTTACTTGAGCCTATCCCAGTAACTATGGGCCTAAGGCGAGGTAAAGTGGCCAGTTTGTTGCAAAGCTCACACTTTCAAGCCAAATATAAGTGTATTTTGTTTCATTTGCCTTAACATTTTAAAAATGCTGGTGTACACAACTCACGTTTTAAATGAAAACAAGAAGTATTTTGTTAGTTCACTCCATTTTATGTGTGTGTGCAGCAAATTACACACACTTTGAAAATACTATAGTCGAGCTAATATCACTACTGTCTCCTCAAGCAACTGTTTGACTGACAACTAACTGGTAAATTTATTTGACTTTTATTTCACCAGGAAAGTCCCACTGAGATTCAGAATCTCTTTTACAGGGGACATGTTTTGAGTGGTAGGTGAAACCGGAGCACCCGGAGGAAACCTGTGCAGACATGGGGAATTACATGCAAACTCCACACAAGGCCCCAAATGGTCCAGGAATTGAACCCAGGACCTTCTTGCTGTGAGGCAGGAGTGCTAACCACTATGCCACCTTTTGTACACGAAGGGGATTCACAAGTTGGTTTGCCAAGTGATAAATCAGAATTGACAAAACAAGTTCATGAAAGAATCAAAGTCTTTGGAGAGTTACTTGGAAAGTGGCGGAGAGCTACAGTGATCAGATATTCACAGAGCTGACACATAGAGATATGCAGTACACTGACAGACAACCATTCATTCTCTAGAGGCATTTAACCTAACACAGGGGCGTCCAAACTATTCTTTGTTGGCCCTCAGGCTTCTTCTCAGCAGACCCAACCTAACACATGCATGTACCCAGAGAGAACCCATGTGACTACCTAGGCCATTGTCCATATCGATCCCACGGACTGGGATTCAAACCTGGGATCTTCTTGTTGTGTGGCTACGACCGCTAAACACCGTGCCACCAAGTTAGAAATTTCTTTTGATCATCAGTGTTTCTCAAACTGTGAGACTGGTACCACTGGTGGTATGTGGGCTTCTTCTGGTGGTACTCAGAAGTCTTTCAGGAGCAGTTCAAGTCTTAGTTAGTTTAGTTTAATTTAGAGCCAATTTTAGTTCTGTCTCAGTCCAGCTCTGGGTCTTAAATTTTAAGTTTATTCCTGGTTTAACTTTGTTTAGCTCTGGTTTAGGTTTAGCCTTAGTTTTGTCCTGGTTTAGTCTTGTTTAGCTCTTGTTTACACTTGGTTTCGTCTTAGCGTAGTCCTGGTTTAGTCCTGGTTCAGAGCTTGATTTAGCCCTGGTTTAGTCCTGGTTCAGAGCTTGATTTAGCCCTGGTTTAGTCCTGGTTCAGAGCTTGATTTAGTCCTGATTTAGTCCTGGTTCAGAGCTTGATTTAGCCCTGGTTTAGTCCTGGTTCAGAGCTTGATTTAGTCCTGATTTAGTCCTGGTTTAGTCCTGGTTCAGACCTGGTTTAGCCCTGCTTTAGCCTTTATATAGCCTTAGTTTATCCCTGGTTTAGATCACGTTTTAGGCCCATTTTACTCCTTTAAAGATGGTACTTGAAAAGCCAAATATTACTTGCTGTGAAAAGTTTGAGACTCCCTGGTCTACGTGAAGAGTGAAGCATTTTCCTCTTGTATTTTCATAACATCACTTTGGAAACATCC
This sequence comes from Bostrychus sinensis, assembly GCA_020698575.1. Taxonomy (NCBI): domain Eukaryota; kingdom Metazoa; phylum Chordata; class Actinopteri; order Gobiiformes; family Eleotridae; genus Bostrychus; species Bostrychus sinensis. The sequence continues at coordinate 24,802,539 of CM036257.1, read as the reverse complement.
CAACAGTCCAGGCTTCATTAACAGCAGCTTTATAACCCCTCTTCTATTCAGCATTAAGCACATTTAAGCACTGCTCCTAAACACGCCATAAACTCCAGCGGTAAGCCCCGGTAAGATCCCCCTTTTTTTGTTTCCTAGAAGAAGTCAGCAGCAGCCCCTCCGTAGCTCTGGCCGCTCTTAAATCATAGGTAAATAATAAGCTTTTCCCAAGGAAGTGGAGGAATCTAGGGGGCTGATCTGGCATCGCTAAATGTTAAGTGGTGGGTATTGTGGGGCACAGGAAGCATGGATATGAGCACGAGAGCCGCATGCTAATTCAAATGTCACAGCGATAAAGCCGGCACCTCTCTATATATACAGTAAAGTGTGTGTGTGTGTGTGTGTGTTGGCGATGGGTCGGAAGTGTTCTCGGGAGGCATGGCTGTAAATCCACACCCGGAGCTGCTGCAGATAGCGGCTCTGGCTCCTCACGCTGGCCTTTTTCACACACTCAGATCTATTCCTAGAAGCAGCCCACTTTCCAGGAGTTTGCAGTTTAATGGCTGCTCAGTAACGTACGGTCACACAGAGAGAAATGTCCAAAACAACACTCGAGAGAAATGTCCAAAATGTTAACAGTGTGTAAAACTCACAGTGAATAGTGGCTTTACCGATCCTTTGGGGCATCTATGAACTACAGGTGTTTATAATACAGAAGGCTATATAGGACTATGGGAAGAGCTGAAAGAAGGAATAGACTTGTCCCAGGTTTCTGAGTGCTACATACGTTTATTGAAAGTATTATTTTAATGTTATAATGTGCTCTGCTGACCTATTTGTATGATATTTATTGATTTTTAGTAAAAGATAACATTAAAAGTGAGTTAGTGTGAGAGAAAAAGATGCAGAAAATAGGTTTAGATGGAGGTAGATGGTTTGCTGTGGTGACCTCTGACCATTGCTGACAGATGATATTGGTTTATCAAGCTGTGGGACAGGTATCACTGGTGGTACACTGTAGTGAAGGGCAATACCACACTTCAATTCATTTTAATTCAATTCATTTTAATTCTTTAATTACTTTTGGGGGAAATGTAATTGCTGCCAATACCGATACTGATCATTTCCTATGGGTTTATTTTTCTGAATCAAAATATTATTACCCTTAAAGACAAATCACATGACTAATACTAAGCATTTAACAACTTGGGTGGAGGTATTTCACATGTTTTAATTAGTATGAATACTTTATTCATGTAACCAATACCAAAATGAGTACTGTGTGAGAGTCGATATATCGATCCAACAATCACTAGTATGCAGACTTCTTCTGGTGGTACTCAGAAGTCTTTAGCTGTTCAAGTCCTGCTTTAGTTTAATTTTGAGACAGTTATATTTTCTGTTAAAGTCCAGATCTGGTCGGGGCTTAAATTTGATGTTTAGACCACTACTTAGTCTAGTTTAAACCTGGTTTAACCCTGATTTTGTCCAGGTTTGGGCACCATTTACTCCTTATTTTGTAGTGCAGTTTTCTATGTTCATCCTTATTTTATCCCTTGGTTTAGACCTGCGTTAGTCCTGATTTTGTCTCATTTTAGTTCAGCCAAATATTTTCTGTTGTTGTATTTGGAGTGAAAAGTTTGAGAACCTCTCTATAGATATTATACTCAGCCACAACAGTCACAAGAAGACTTGATTACTTCTCTTGAGTTTCCAGTCGAGGCCTTCTGTTATTGGGCGTTGCAGGCGCGTGTAACAGACAGGATGTTACCCCTTTGCAGAATAAGGGCTCTAACAGGCAGGTTCTTAATTTATGTGTCAGGCCTTAAGCCTAAATGGAGAGCTCACCATGAAAAGTAGCATGCCCCGTGACTGTATCTCACCTCTGCCTTGATGCAAACCAGATGTAACGCACGGACGATGACTTCTCTCCACTCTTTCATTTTCGGACGCTGACCCGGGGGCTGCCTGCTGGGGTGCACCACCATCACCACCACCACCACCAGTTACATCCACCTATGGGACGTCCCGCTCCGGAGTTTAACGCGGTGATTAATCATGAGCGAGCGGCAGCTCAATCAGCTCCATAAAGGCGCACACAGAGAGCACTTTGTTCGTGGGAAACACAGGTCATTGTCCGCGGTGACGCCCGGCTCCCAGCGCAGACATGAAGGTGCACTTTGTGTCCGTGTTTGGACAACCTCAGCTGGATTTCCCTTCAAACCGCATGTGTGCCATACTTCCTATTTCATATCCTGGCTTCAGAAATATAGATTACAGCGGATTAAAATCCTGTCATTTGGTTTTCTTTTATAAGTGGAACATCTATCCACAAATTGAAAGTACATTTTGTGTGAAAGAGTTCATGTGGGCCCTTGCAATATATTTTCTTCTCCATTAATTTACATTGTGGAGCTTAGTTTAACAGTGGTGTACTTCGCCCTCTACAGGTGATGTACAACATTACAGGACTAGTAATTTGGGAAAGATGCAGTAAAAATCCTTAGTGATAGTAACTTATTCATTGTTGTAGGTAACTGTCAGCACACAGTTTGGAGAAGCAGACAGGAGCAATGACACAGACTTTGGGTCATGTATGAAAGTTAATGTGGTCACTGAAAATCAGTGGTGGACAGTAGATACTAGACACTAGATACTTTTACTCAAGTAATTTGCTTAAGTCAATTTTAGGGTAAAAAAAAGTACTTTCTGAGTCTTGGATTTTAAAAATGTACTTTTACTTAGGTAAAACTTTAAATTGTCTAAAGAAGTAAAAGTAGTTTTTGTCCTTTGTGGTGCAGAAGTTAGTGCACTTGACTTGCAGTCAGAAGGCTCTGGGTACGATGCAAGAAAAAGAAGAAGACGATTTAGCTGATTTTGAAGGTTTTGCTGAAACATTCATAATAATAATAATAATAAATTTTATTTGTAATGCACTTTACATTTCAGTGAAATCTCAAAGTGCTACAGTGACAGCATAAAAAGATGATAAAAACACTTACAAATTACATTTAAAAACATCCTAACACAAGAGAAAACAAGGCAAAATCCTAGTAGGCCTTTTTAAACAGAAATGTCTTTAGTCCTTTCTTAAAGGCCTCCACACTCTGAGGCGCCCTCAGGGACTCTGGGAGGGCATTCCACAGGCGTGGGGCTGCAGCCTGGAAAGCTCTGTCTCCCATAGTGGAGAGTTTGGTCCTGGGCTGATGGAGGCAGTGGGTGGAGGATGAGTGAAGGTGTCGTAAGGTGGTGTATGGTGTGAGAAGCTCTGAGAGGTAGGCCGGGGCAGTTCCATGTATGCACTGATAGGTGAGGAGGCAGAGTTTATAATTAATCCGATGTTGAATTTTTTGTTGAGTACTTTTACTTCTACTTGAGTAATATTATTTTTGAAGTAACAGTACTTTTATTTGAGTACAGATACAAAGTACTTCAACCACCACTGCTAAAAAATACACTTTTTGACCATTAAAAGTGCTATAAAACTTCTAAGTTACTGTTAGTGCATGTCTGTGAGGTATTAAGATGTTTTTTTTTTCATTATATGGCTATGGATTCTGGCCCTTATTTGTTGTAGCTATTAGTTTTAGCGATGGAAAAAGACAGAACTAAAGACGTTGAGCTTCTCTTTGTTCTCGATGGGGATGGATAGTATTAGAAGTACATCAGAGGGACAGCTCAGTTAGATGTTTTGGAGATAAAGTCAGAGAAACCAGACTGAACAGACTGTACAGAGGAAAAGGAAAAGATTAGTATTACTTTAGCCTACTATTAGCAAGCATATACATTGTACAAGCACTTCCATGAAATCAGTGAATCAAAATAGAGGTCATTGCTTAGAGGGGCTATATTCTGCAAAATCGAATTTTCTGAACTTTCTACCGTGTTATAATGTTCCCTGATCGAAAACATACCTGGAGTTGTGTTTTTTATCCTGTATTGTTTAGCATGGCTATTCTGAGGTCTCAAAACGCTTGGTTGCACGAACCTCCGCCCACTCCAGGAAGCACTGATCAACAAGTCCTGTACATTCAGTTTGCTCTCATTCATTTATCCATCTGTTTCCACTGATTCCTCACAGATAGTTTTCATTTTGTAATAAACTGGGATCATACAAAAGGTTAAGAAAGTTATTTTAACTTATGTTCAAAAGACAGCAAAACTCTGCACTGCATTTTCCTTTAGCTAGATAATGTTTTTTAAGGTTCTAAACTGTGATGGCTGACCAAGATTAGTTCGATAATATGAATAAAAGCATATGGACAAAAGTCAATTACTACTTTTTGCTGTAAGACGTTAATGCTTCCTTTCTATTTGAGAGTCATTACAAAGCCTGTATTATAAATGCAAGGTCAAGTGGGAACTAAAATCGCGCTTTTATGTGGAGTCAGACGGATATCCAATCATTCAACCTATTTTGAGGAGATAATGTGGTTTCATGAATGGGGAATAATTTTAAACGTCAATCTGAATTGTTGCTTAGTAGACAGTAACAATAACAGCAAATTTAGTCCTCAAGTTACACAAAAAGCATCCAGTTCTAAATCGTTTTTATGTGGCAGCTAATGGGAACTTATATTTTCATTTTATGGAAAGTTGAGTTGCGTTTACATAAGTCCTAACTGTGGTAGATCTTATTCTTGTCATAGCAAAGTTGTGTGCAATTTTGTGTAAAGGCAGCACTCAGACAAGACCCAAAGTAGAGGCTGGAGATGTGAGGAGCCCTGTGGAAAAAAAAAAAAAAAAAAAAAGTTTAAAAGTCACATAAGGTAATGGCTCATTCCAACTGCGGGCCCATAGAGTTATGTAGCTCAGTGTTGGCAGATAGATGAAAATATACATGCAATTACTGGTAAAGCCTTATTTGCACGGCGCTGCCTTATGAATGCCACATTTAGGCGGCCGTGTATCGTAATGGGATCAATTGACAGAGAGCGCTGATGAGCCGCAGACTGGGGCGCTTTTGGGAGCGGGGCCAGCAGCGGAGAGGCAGAGAGAGAGAGAGCTGTCAATGGGGCTTTTCATGGGCCCAGTGGGGAGAAGCAGGACAGCCGCGGCCCTGATGGGGACTCTTCAGCCTGGCAGACGTACAGCCGGGCGGAGGGGCGAGCGATCTGGAGCCAGGGGTCTGAGGCTGGCGGTGGTACAGAGGTGTGTAGTTAGCGTCAAAAGGGATAGTCTAGGATTTGGGTAGAAGTGGTTTATGAAAGTGGTTTCCAAATGGGCAAAAATAGCCATAAGAGAATTTATAAATAGTAGAAGTTGAAAAAAACAAAAGCTATTGCATGAAAAAACAAATTAGCAGACCAGACTAGGGGTCACAAGCCAGTGTACTCTTTGTGCCAGTTCCAAGCCTGCATAAATGGAGAGGGTTGCATTAGGAAGTAGCCTGGCCATCAGTCACAGCAAACCGTTTCTCCCTGGTCAAACTGGAACTGCCCTATCACAGCCATTTATTTATCTGCAGCGCATCTTATAAATATGGAAGCTAATCTCCTGTCGGTAAATAACCAAGGTGGCGCCAGAGCGGATTTAATTTACCTTTTCTCACATGATTTACGGTGTTTAGTGCTTTTTGTTGTCACCTGTTGGTTCTGCTGAAGTCCGCCTTGTTGTTCACTCCTCTGTGGGACTTTTTTCTTCTTCTTGTTTCCATTTTAACAGCAGCAAAGTCCGAAGTAACGACCACATTCAAATGACTTTTTCCACAAGTCTTTGTACAACTGGCTTCTGCTGCTGTCCCCATTCAGAAATAAGTACAGAAAACACAGTGAATGCTGGGATGAATCCGAAAAATGTAAATTGTACCTCCTGCCTCCTGCTCCCACTTCCTGTTCCTTAACCTTTCAGAGCTAAGTCATGAGGTGAACAGTAAGACTCCTACTGCAGAAAGGAAAGGAGCTTTAGCATTGGAAACAGCCAGGGAAGTCACGTGGACCTACAGCTGTTTTATAAAAACTACAACAGAATCATCTCACATAAACTCAGAGGTTTAAGCATAAAACACTGCTGTAAACACACAAACAGGCTGTGATAAATATCCTCTGAGACTCACCGACAGCAGCTCTGTCTCTGCTCTGGACAGTTTGCTGCATTAATGCCACACTGAACGCCGCTGTGGGTTTATGCTAATTAGCCAGGCGGTTTTTAAGTTTAGTTTCTCTAAAATGTAAACAAAAGTGCGCGGAGCTGCTCCAGCTCACAGCATCACGCAATAATCATTTATCAGGAGTTAGACGTTAGACTCTGTGAAAGCTCTAAGTGTTTCTTTAAGATCATTTTATGGAATAAAGGCAGTGACTCTTTTCAAACTCGGAGATGGCGCAGTGGATTGTGGGATAGCTCCTTGCTCCTGACGGTGATAAGGAACCTGTGGAGCTTCTTATGCTAAAGGAGCTATTTAAGAAGGCAATGAAGCTCTTTTCCCTACCTCCTTCCTTACTGAGACAACTATCCGGACAGTTCTTATCATGGCGAACGATGATGTACATGAGGTTATAGCTTAAGGAGCTAGGAAGTTCCTTGACAAATTTCCCTTTTCGGTTTCAGGCCTGTTATTTTATGTCAAAACAGTCAGGAATCCTCCATGTTTGCTCAGCTCAGCAGCACACTGCTTTCGTCCTGCCCTTCGTTTCTCTGCCTGGTTTCTCTGCCTGTGATTGTTCCGCCCATAGTAAATAAAATTAAGCAAACGGGAAGACTAACTTCTTTGTATAGAATAGGAAAATAGTTTGTTCAGGCGTAAAACTTATGCCAAATCAATATGCGAACTTCTAGGACGCAGATGAGTACAAAAAATGACCAAACAACACAAAACCAGACCAAAAAGAAAAAGGGTCCCAAACGTTTTTATAAATTTTGATGAAACAGCATTAAGGTGCATAGTGGCAGAGTGGTTGGCGTTCCTGCCTCTCAGCTTCCAAAGCCATGCATGTGTTAGGTGAACTGGTGACTCTAAATTGCCCAGAGTGAATGAATGTGAGAGTGAACGGTTGTCTGTCAGCTCTATGTCCAAGGTGTGCCCTGCCTAAGGCCCAAAGTTGCAGGGATAGGCCCTAGCCACCTGCAACTATTGACAGGAATAAAATCTAAAATTCGATAAACACTTTTTTTTTTCCTTTACAATGTGTACTTTTCATTGGCCCAGCGTGAAGCCGGACAGCCGCAGCCCTGACGGAGGCTCTTCAGGCAGTGGCAGACACAAGACAGGCATTTTGGAGCCAGCAGTCTGTTGAAGGCTGGCACCGGGACAGGACCTACCCTCCCCAGTAGCAAAGAAGGAGATCACACAGCCCTGCCCCACTCCCACTGTGGAGCTAAGAGAGACTGGCAGAGAGGGGCGCGTTTGAAAAGCTGCTGTTGTTTGAAGATGCCTTTCATGTCAATGGCGGAGTTAATGGGCGAAGTGTGACGGCTCTCGCTGCACACTGCGCCTCCGAGTGATCTTCTTCTGTTAGGTTTTTATTCGTAAACAATATTTGCAGCGCAGTTGGAGGGACAACACAGTGGCTCCTTGGTGGCCTGTTTGTTTTTGAGCAGAAGTCAAAACACCCACCAAGAAGAGGACCACATGCATGAGAGCTGGGGACAACACTGGCAACCAAGCTGTTTAGCATTCAGAAAACCATTTTTAGGTTTACCGATAACTTTTGCAAGGCATGTCTCTGGAGAATCTCAGCCATCCAAACAATAATCCAGAAAATGGTTAATCTGGACTTTCTAACATGAAACATTTAGTCCCTCATACAAGGAATTTTGTGTATTCAGGGCACACATATTTATAACTTTGTAATGACAATTAATTGTAATACATCACTGTGTATTTTCATTTTAAAGGGGTTATATTATGCAAAAATTGACTTTTTGAGCTTTATATCATGTATAATGTTGTTCCCTCATCAAAAACATACCTAGAGTTGTGTTTTACTTTATTCACGCCTGTTTGAGTAATCCTGTATTCTCTGGTGCTGAGTTTCTGAGGCCTCAAAACGCTTGGTTGAACTCCAGCCTACTCCAGGAAGCACTGACCACTCAACAAGCCCTCTACATCCAGTCTGCTCTCGTTCATTTATCCCTCCAGAAAATGGTGTACAGTTCTGTTTCCACTGATTCCTCTCAGATATTTTTCACTTAAATGGCATCATACGAAAAGTTTAAGAAAGCAAACAGCTCTTTTTCTTTTTTTTTAAGTTCAAAAGACCGAATTAGAAATGCTTTGTTTTAGCCACTTTGTTTTTAAGGGTTGAAAAAGATAAATAAAAGCTTAAATCCTCTTTAAATAGTACAATAACCCATAACTTGAATTACTTAATTTACACTATAAGATACAACACAGATATTTGATTAACAATTGTTTTACGTACTGATTGGTTATAACTGATATTAGCACTTGGCACTAAATTTTCTAATTTTCTATAAGTTCTATGCTAAATTGTTGTGCAAATCACTAAGAGGCAGATGATTTGCTGTGGTGATCCCAGAAGGGAAAAGCCAAAAGGTAAGAAAATAGGTTTCAAAAGTTAGAAATCCTTATGTAAAAGGAATCGTCTGACTGCTTCTATCATCTTATTTCAAGGATTGTTTCTTTAAGTTAACTACTAAGCAAACATGGGAAGAAAGTGATAATTTGATAATGTCTAAAGGCATACCTATCCTTGGCCCCTGGAGCTCCATCTCTACCATGGACCAATACCGCCCCCTGGTGGATGTTCCAATCATCAACACACTAATGCATCAATTTGATCTCACTCCAGTCACTAATTGTTAATGAGATGGTCCCTGGTGAGGATTAGTGATCAAATATTGGCAGTGATATTAACAAATTGATTGAGATGAAGTGCTGGAGTGAAGACTAGAGTGATGTGGACAAAGAGTAGTAGAACATCTTACAGCAAAGATCATTTTAATGGTCCCAGATATTCTGAACAACTAAGTGTACACTCATGTAAAAGGAAAGAATGAGAAGATATGACAAAATCCATCACATCTAGAATTCCACTCAATCTTTAATCAAGACGGGATTACAAATTCTTCAAAAAATCTGCAGTTTCAAAGGGCAAAAAGGGTAAAACTAGCTCAACCTACTGAGGTCTTTAAAAACCTGTTCAAGTGTGACTGAAAACGTCCTGAACATTTAAAGGCAGGTCTTTTTGAGTCATTTACAAAAAACAGGAGAAAAGACTGAGAGACGAACGAAATTTAAACAAGAACAATAAAGAAACTGCTGGCTTGTTTTTTCTCTTCAGAGAAAGAAATGTCCACTGAGGAACGACGACACTGATGACATCATCAAACGAGGACATTGTCCCGTCTGGTCCTATAAAACAACTTAAAACAGGAACAGAAAGCAACAGACTAAAAGAGAGAGTGGAGGAAAGAGAAATTAGAAGAAGAAAGGGTGCGAGTGGTGTTTCTGGGTCTGAATTGGCTGACCATTAGGGGTCGCTGTGTAGTCCTTCCCTGAGTGGGGGGCTGGGGCAGTGGGAAAATGGTCCGGGCCCGCGAGCTCTCCAGGTCTGTGTACATGTGGTGGTTCTGTTCTTCTCCTCCAGCTTTAAATTACTGAACTAATGACGATCCTTTAGTCCCGCCTGTCACTCCTAGTCTCCTGATTGGCACTTGTAAGGACTGGGCAAAAGTCCGAGGAGGCTTCACAGTCTGCTCCTCGGAAAACCACCCGCTAAAAAACAAGGGGTGGCTTAATTCATTCATGGTGTGTACAAGTTTGATCATTCCTGTGGAGTCTGTGCGCTTAGTCTGGTTTAGGAGCTCAGTTTGGACTTCTTCGAGGGAGGCAGAGGCTCCTCTTTACTCTCTCCATCTTCCTCATCGTCATCCTCCTCGTCGTCGTCGTCAGGATAGTCCACCAGACCCACCAAACCTCCCTGTGGCAAGAAAACACATCTCAGAAATCAAGCCAAAGACAAAACATGAAGGTTTTAGTGTGACCCATCTCTTACAATTTCAAATTACAATATTTAGGCTTCAAATGAGATGAAACTACTGTACATTTAACCTCTCTGTGACCCACTTTTGGGCGCTGACCCTCCCGTTGAGAATTACAGCCTTAGCATGTTCTGAATAAGAGGCACTTATGTGGTGCATACATCATACTCGAGAAACCACACAGCTTTCACCTATTTAGTATTATTTATTGCTGCTGTCACTTTCCTTTTGTTTTTCTTCATGGTCCACTTACAACTAACAATAGGGCTGCAGTTGGCCCCAAGAGATTTACTGACTCAAAAGTGTCACTAGTTTGGGAGGTTGTGCTAAAAGGTTGATTAACATCTCGCATTAGTAACAGGAAAATGTCAACTACGTCGCTTTTCATTAACCATTATTTTATCTTTTTACTAGGACAAACCATCTACAAATGATTTTTAACCAATTTCCATAGAGCGCCTTGATAGACATTACCATTACTGTTACTGTGTGTAACAAACTATAATTTAATAATAGACAATAATGCAATAATTTTGGCAATTTTAAATGTAATAAAGCCAATAACATAATAACTTATAACGTTATTGGCTGTTTAACATATTATTGGCCAGCATTAAAAAACACATGTTCGAACGTGTATAATAATAAGGTGACAATACATCAAAAGGACTGCATATTTTGGCCATTAATCAAGATGTGCACCCTGCAGTTCTACGTATTTCTGGTTGTAAGATTCAACATTAAGAATTATTAGGGTGACCACTTGTCCCACTTTTGGGTGTACTGCACATGCCATTTAGGCATCTGTCCCTCCGTCCCACTTATTAAGTTAGTGTCCCTCTTCTTTATTGGTGCTCAGTGGATCTTATATAAAACGCGATTCAAGTTGAGAACAACAAGGTAAGGTCAGTATTCCTGGTGTAAAATAAATAATAAATATTTGTGGGCGTCCCATCTTCATAGGTTGAATATATGTTTGTTGTGTTGCTGCCTCTGTGTTTTCTGGAGCTGTGAGCTGTGTTGGTGCTGGATTGTTCTGAGAATATACAGACGGGATAAAAACAGCACATCATGTTTTATATTCCCTAAACTGAAGCAACTTGTGTCTCAGTAAGTTGGTCAGATTGGATAGATTTGTATAGCAAAATATTTTTTTCTCGAGTTTGTCCCACCAAATAACACAACTTGTTCCACTTTTTGTTCTTTTTGAGGTGGTCACCCTAAGAATTATTTGTAGTACAAAATCGTCTTTTCACAACATTATTTATAAATTAATTATTTTTATGTGTGGTGTTATATGATATGTTATGTAATTGTTAAGTGCATTTGATAGTCGTCGCTGTGCTTCTGTCAGATCTTCAGATGCAGTCTATACTCAATAGAACTGTACGTTGGCAGCTTGCACCTGACGGCTGACTGCGTTTCCTTTACACACACACAAGCGGCATAAAATATGCTAAATGTAATATTGTTGTAATATGATTTTTCATATGAAGAACCCACACAAAATTGCAGAAAAAAAAAATGAAACGCGCATAAGACTTGAATCTAGGTCGCCAGGACACCAGGCTATTGTTTATTTCACTAGGCTTTCAAGAAATGCAGTCCTATTGATGTACGATTACAATATAGGCTGCAGTTATTACATTTTCAAAGCATTTTTACTGCTAAGCCAATAATGTATTAAAAAGCCAATAACGTAATAACATCTTACATTACTGGCAAGTTATTACGTTACAGGTTTTATTTATATTTATATTATTTAAAAATTATTACATTAGTGGCCATTATTAAATTATTGCTTGCTACACTGTGTATGACAAAATAATCATTAAAGCCAAATCCATTTGTCAGGACTTTGGACCATGCACAAATTGACGCTGAAATGTTTTGGCTTTACGTTAGGTTAGGGGTTTGCAAACCCCTAACCTAACTACTAACCCACTAGGTGTGAAGCCCTAATTTGGGATAACTTTGGGTAAATATTATTAGCTGTCAACTGTCTCAATATCAGGCTGTTCTGCGATGGTTTTGTCACTATTGTTTAATACCTTAGTTGTTACAGCTGCGGTGGAGGGAGAGCTCCGCGCCCCTGAGCCCGGAGACCCCGGTGATCCTGGAGATCCTGGGTTTAATGAGGCAGACGATGGAGGACTGGACAGACTGGATTTGGTAGAGCCAGAGAAGGACAGTTTGAAGCTGGGATTCTGTCGACCGGATAATGTGGACTTCCCCAGCACTTCCTTATCCTCTGTGTCTTTTACTACAGGGGAGACAAAGACAGAGAGAAAGAAATGTTACTTTCACAAACATATCTACAAGTAAAAAATCCAATACAGAGCTGCGCAATATTAGGAAAAAATGTGAAATATGCAATAGCTATTTTGAATATGGCCTGAGATTTTAATCCCTGCTTTTGAAAGAAAACGTTTTATTATAGTCATCCCTAGCTAAAGTAAGCACAAGTACATTTATTATGACACAGGATGAAACCAAGAATTAAAACAGGTCTGAAGCTGGACCAAAAATGAATTGAAGCCACACTTTTTAAATTTGGTTACACCACAAATCGATATAAAGCATTATTTGGACAATTATTTTTTTACAGAGAAAAAAACACATCTGTCATACTGAAGACAATAACCAGACCATATCATTTCTGCAAGTACTTTGTTGTGAGTTGCAATATATTGTGCAGCCATAATAATAAAAAAAAAAGGTAATGTTTGCAACATTTGAGCAACAGTTCTTTTTGAGATGCATACATTTCTTCCTCTCCATGAACTTGCTGATGGGCTCCATGAGGTCCTCTTCATTCGTCTTCATTTTGTCTGAAGGCGGGACCACGGCCTCTCCGTCCTCCAGGTCGTCCTCGTCCGTGTTGAACCACATCTCCTCCTCGTCCTCCAGCGTCCGGGCGTCACGTCGAAAACGGTGATTTCTCAGGATGGACCTCATGCTGGATGGTATAACGCACAAGTTAATAATTTAATATCTTTTTGCTTTGTAGCTCGTCTTTAAACCACCATTCTATGTTCAAAAGTTATATGACAAATTGACTGTGAGACAAGCTGCGCATTTACATTATTTTAAGTTATAAAATGTGAAATACCTAATATAAAGGTGTCTAAAACTATTTCAAAAAGCCTGAAAAAAGCATAACATAGGACCTTAATGCATAAAAATAAACATCACAGTAATGCTACAAGGCCCTGGTACCTGTCCAGTTTAGGGTTGTCCTGCCGCTCTCGTTGCTGTTCGTATCTCAGCTTGAGTCCCTTAAACGTCTGAACGTAGTCCACGTCTTCAAGTGCCTTCCAGTAGTTTTCTACAATGTGTGCCGTGAGAGACTTCACATCCTCCTGAAGGCAATCGGAGCAGAGAGAGGAGACAACAGGGACAGAGAGAGGAAGAGACGGAAAGCAGACAAAACACAGGGAAAAGAAAAATAAAAGTGATCAAACAAAAGAAATATTGTTCATTAATCTTGTTTCATTGACAATGGTCTAGAGATAAAAAGAAATGTGTTTAATCCAGGACATTTCTTTCAGAAACAGTTCAGAACAGGCAATGACAATACAACCTTTTATTTTTTAGCGACAGTCTAGTTAATAATGGCACTAGTCAGTGGATAACCAATAGTTGTTGTTGTTTTGTTTTTGTTTATTATTAAACCACATAAGAAACCACTTTAACACATTACCAGAACCACAATAAAGGGGCTATATTATGCTTTTATTCATATTTTAAACCAATCTTGGTCACCTTTAGAACAGCACTGTGCGTTTTACCTTTAAAAACATTATCTGACTAAAAAAAAAAACGCTTTTGATGGCGCCATAAAAATAAAAATAAAAAGAGGTGAAGAGACCAGCAGAGGGCAGCAGAGTAAAGACTGTTGTGATATTTTGAACATAATATAAAAAATAAAAGGAACTTCATTTCCTTTAACTTTTTCTATGATGCCGTTTCACTACAAAATGAAAAATGTCTCTGAGGAATGAGTGGAAACAGAGCTGTACACAGTTTTTGGGTAAATTAATGAAAGCAGAAAATAGTAAATGCGTGGTTGACCTTTCAATTGCCACCATACTGCCACACTAACAACTATGAAAACCTGTGTTTGACTGTTTATTCTTGTTCAACGAGTAGTCCAAGTAACACCAATGAAATCAACTGGATTACACTGCTGCCCAAAAATATAATTGTTTGAAGACTGAGAAAAAAAGTGGAAGTGACTCAGCCCTTACCATGTAATTCTAACTCACTCATTACAAGAGCAAATTTACAGGTACAAAAAAAATATTTTTAAATATGATTTCTAGACCCCCTGACAATGAGTGTTATGGAATAACTTTAACAGTAAATATGTCTGTGGTTGCTCAGAAAACAGGGTCAACCACTCAGTTACAATGCCAGTTTAGGGTCCACAGTCTGCCTCTGGTTACACAGACACAGTCTCATTCATCTGAATGGGGAGCACTGACAGCAAAATAAATATACAGCCTAATTTTACACACTCATGGTTTCTCATACACACGCGAAACAAAAAAATTTGTTGCAGAAATAAAAGAAATCTATTAATGTCCACATAATGACCAAATTACCCTATATTGGCAAATCAACTGCCTGGTTGACTTTCATATCTGCTTCCTGATTGGACAAATTGAAAATGACCAAATTAACACAGTTTTACCAATAGACACTTTTTTTGCAAATGCATTTCTTAGTGTGGAAGTTAAAGGGTTAAATTGTGTTTGTTGTAACTTTTATAATACAATAATCATGTGTTAGAAGAAAAACATTTCACTCCATACTTACCACACGGACATATTCAAACATCTCAATAATGGCCGAGTTCATGAGATTGTAGCGGGAACCATTGTTGAGAAAGGCCTTTATGACTGGCTCAAAAAGAAAGTTCCTCATAATGTAGCGATTGTAAAACTCATCTTTTAGACCAATGATCCTCCGCATAAAACGCAGAGCACCTAGACACAGACAGAAGATAATCAGTGTCTAATTTACTCTTTAAGATTACAATTAAAAGTGTAAATGCTACTTACAAAGTGCTAGGAAGGCGTGTTGGGAGGCAGTGAGCACCAGGACCCTCCTGAGGATGTCTTTGTTGATGATGTAGTTCTTGATGTGGTAGGTGTGGTGCTCTACACAGAAAGTTAGCAGCTCTAAGATGAGGGCCAGCAGCTGCGACGTTTGGAAATCATCTACAGCAAAGAGAACAAAAGTATGTACCGTAAATAAATGAATAAATGTGCAAAGAATATTAGGTAATATACCTTAACTAGACAATGTCACTGTACCTTTGCTGGGTTTGTCCTCTGTGGTGTTGGCTAAAAGTGGCGCTGAGAGAACGTGCATACAGTGCTTATAGAAGAAACTCAGAAACTCTGTCTTTTCAGTTTTCTGAAAAATAAAAAGAAACAGCAAAAAATATTTCAATTATTTTTGTAATTCAATAGGTATAATTCAGTTGCTTCAAAAAGCTACAGAAATGACACATTGTAATATTGTGGTATTGAGTAACAGAATTTAAATTTAATACATGAAAGTTATTGTCAATAAATTGCACCACTCATGTGCAAGTCCAATGTTTTTTTCTTTATCTGTTATATAACTTTCTAATACACCTGAAAAAAAATCATCCTTTAACAATTCTAACAATCATTGCAAAAGTGAAGGTTATATACTTGACACAATAATCAATATAAATGTTGTTTAACTCATTGTATAACAGTGCACCTTAAACGTTCTTCCTTTGTATAAATATTAATCTAGGGACAACAACACGATTTTTTGCCTGGCTTTTACCCACAGTTCCCAGTCGAGTAGAGTCGTCACCACTCAGCTCCAACTGGGGACAGTCGGCACAAAAATCTGTTGTCTGCGAAGGGTAAAGACCGAACTCTGCAGGTGTGAGTGGAGACCAGACCCAACCAGACCTCAGTCGCATGTTTGAACTTTAAAGCTGACTCCAGACACAATTGTGTAATGTGTACTGATTACCAACTGGATGAGTGTTTAATTTTATATAACGGAGGTCAAAAAAACAGAATGAGTTCACGCAGGACCCAATAAAGCTGCCTGCTGAAATGAAATGATTTTGGTTTGACAAAAGAAGTAGCCCCTGATCCCTCACCAGGTGCAGTTGTTATATCTATAATGCCTGGTATTTCAGTCAACATAAAAAACTCTGCTAGTGAGTGCTCCAAGTCTTTTCAAAATCTCAAACGACTCTGTAAACTGTGTTGCGTCCCCAGAATAGTAAGTATTTTGAAGACTCACGTTGGCCGTAGCCAGCATGTTCTCTGGATCCACCAGAGTCCGCAGCAGCCCCATGAGCTGCACTGCTCCCCCCAGCTCTGGGTCCGTGTCACAGATCATGTGCTCGATGATCAGGTTAATGAGGAGGATGTCCTGCAAAACCAATACAAACCACAATAACACTGGATCATTTGTGCCATTTCAAAGCAGTTTCCTTAATGTGATTTTGGTGCTTACATCATCATTCTGCTGAGACTCCTGCATCACAAACTCTCGCACCATGGAGGGGTTATATTCCACCAAATATGAGAAAATATCTGTAGCTGCCCCACGCACTTGAACATCATCCATTCCCTGTTTTGCAAAAAAATCATTAAATAAAAAGACATTGTGTGTCTGTGTGTGAATGCGAGTGTGAATGTGAATGTGAGTGAGTGGGGACTACGGATGGAAATTAGCTCTGAGCTATAATCCGGTGTATTTACGGCACTAGCTGCTGTTCATTAATACACACTGTCCCATATAAATAAATAAATAAATTACATTAGAGCTGGGCGATTTAGCCTAAAAAAAATGTTTTTCACAAAAAATTTGATTTACGATTTAAAAACAATTTTTTTCCCCACTTCCTTAAAATCAAACTGAAGACAACAGAGAAACTGTCCAAAACAAGTTTAGCTTTATTGCTTTGATTTCCTCTTGAGGTTAAAGTGCAATCAGACAAGTCAAACAGAAGAGAAGGCCCTGAGATTTTACGGGGGATTTTCTTAAAAGTTGCAATTTTTTGTCTATAATTCTTCTTAAAAATATTAGCTAGAACTGTAAAAACTAAAAAAATCTGTTTTTAAACATATGTGAGGTGGTAATTAATCTAATTAAAAATACCTGTATTTGAACAGGCCAAGTGTACCTACTTTTTAAAATGATATTGCTGTGTTATTAGGCTGTTTTTTGGGGCTCCTGCAGCTGATTCTGATTCTGTTCCTCTCAGATCTTCACCTACTGGTGATTCCTGTTGTGTGCTGTAGTCCAATCATTAAAAACAGAGGAAGTTTGCTGTGCTAGGTTTTCAGGAAGGTTATTAGCCTGCAACATTAACATTTAAAGAACAATGACCTCAAACTTCATTGTTGTCTAAATACGCTGCCCATTCAACTTTTTAGGCAACTATATCACCATGGCAACGCAGACAGCTTTTCAGAGTGACACCAGACAAAACTAGAAAGCACCGCGTTCGTCTCCTCAAGTCCCATCCACACCGCTGCTGCTGCTGAGCACCTGCGACCTCATGTGCACTCGATCTCCGCATCGCACCTCCGTCCTCCGCTTTGTTTGTGGCTCAACCCGACCTCCACCGCGCATTACCGGTGCGCTGCTGCTGAGAGAGTTGCGGAGTTTGGACAAAGCTGTAGGGTTGCGCTGAATTTGCGGGGTTTGCCTGAATTCACGGGGTTTGCTTAATTTTGCGTTAATAGTTGCGATCGCAACATTGCGAAATCCTGTAGGGACTGACTTTGCAGCGGGGCGCTGTTTGTGCTCCGTCTGACGCCGCAAACCTGAACCAATTCCACACAACTGACGACACTGTGCCTTTCTTAGGAACGAGTTCTTCCCTGCTCGCTGCCATGTTGTTTGTGTTCCTCTAGCGCAGAGCGAGGGCTGGCGGGCCTACCCACTATGAACTACGGGAGCCCAGAGCTCCGGTGTTTTGTTATTTTTTTTATCCATTTTTATTTAAACAAGTCAACCTGCCCTACAAATTCAAATTAATGGAAAAAAATCGATTTATCGCCCAGCCCTACATTACATAATTCAACTACTATGATCTAACTCTAATTCTATGATAGAGGTTTTATAATGATTTTGCAACAATCCTACAACTAAGCACTCTCCAGTGCAACCCCTTTGGCCACCTGTATCAAAATATCTCAACATTAACACTGAAAATATCCTCTATGGATAATGTATCTTGCACATTTAAATTGATGATGAAGTGGCTAGATGTACATAAGTTAATGATTTAGACCCCAAGGCATTGCACTTGTTTGCTTCTCCAAATTATGAGCGTGAAACTTTGTGGAATAAGTCCAAATGTATCTAATAGAGCCACATTTACAAACTACCAAATCACCCAATAACATAGCAATATACATATTTAATTTTAATGACATAAAAACAACTGTGCAGACAGGAAGAGTGGATTAAAAATTAAACTGAAAAGCAGAAATGTAATATTTATCAGATAACTAATCAAACACTCACAAACAGGATAAACTGTACCTAAAACAGACTTTCAATTGTAATTTGTACTCCTGTATTTAAGCCATTGTTTATATTTGCTCTGCTGAACGTTTTGACAAAGGTAGTTGTAAAAGTAGGTAACTGCTGCCACAAACAAGAAAAACAGGTCCTGAAATCATTCACAAAAAGAATAACACTTTTCATAAGACATAAAATATAACAGTGAATTGTCTCTCTTTTCCTTTTATTTTCACCAGATATCAAACAGGAATAATTAGCAGTAATAAACTAATAGTGTTTGTTGTGTGTTGTAGCAAAACATGTTGATGTGTTGCAAAAACAAAAATGCAGTTTACATTACACTTGATACAGTGCATCTACAATGTAACTACTATGTTACACAAACTGTAATATCATGTAACCATGTTGTGCTTGCATAGGGAGATTTTCTGTACAGTTTCTAGGTACAAATGTAAACAAAAATACTTGTTACACCACTCAACCAAAGTGCATATTGCAAAACAATGACTACTTTACAAGGTGGTAGAATTCACTTTGGTAAATTTGCATTTACAAACTCTTTGTAGCTACATTTTAGTTACACTATATCAAGTGTAGTGTAAAATAAAGTGTTACCCAAAAATGCTAATTAGGTGATGAGAAATTAAACAGGGAAAAGTGAAAGCTCATAGAAAAGATCATAATTTTTGGTTTTACATTTTAGTCTCCTGAAGCCTGGGGAGATTCTTTTAAATCAAGCAGTGGTCGAGATCATAATGTAGTGACAGGACCCACAAATCTGACATTACCATCATTTATTTCATTCCACAATGTACATTTTAATTACTAAAATGTTTTTGTTTTGTTTGTTTTTTTTACTTCACTATTGGCACAGTGAACTGTTTATGCAACATTATGCAATAAAAGGCAACTGCGTCCTTACGCAACAAGATAATTAATTGTATCACTCACCAGTATGACTTCTAGTGCAGGTAGTATTCCCATGTTTGATAATGTCTTGAAGAAGGCGTCTCTATTTTGAGGTTGTAACGTTTGTGAGAAAGCACAAAACTCTTTGAGGAAGTTCACCTAAAAACCAAACACACGTGACATTTTGTACTTTCCCAGAAGCAAGAAGACAACAAAAAATATATATTTCTTTTTAATTTATAAAAGAAAAAAAACAGTGAGGCATACCAGTTCATGTCTTTTGTCGTCATCTGTCGCTTCATCAGTCAGCTGTGCAAAAAGGTCTGTCAAAAACTTCTCGTCATCCTGACATAAACAAGGGAGAGCACTTTAATATAAAACACCAACACAAATCTACCTCCCCCCAACAACATACATGAATAATATCCAATGTCTCTCATGTGGCATTTATATTCATTTTTGTTTCATGTCAGAACAGGCCAATCAGACTCTATATAAAATTCAGTTACAACTAAAAATTACCAGCAACAACAATGAAATTTGTAGAACCTTGGACATACTGCTTTTTTAAATTTATTGCAATATTCACCGCCTTTCAAGGGCCTTTACATATCGTAAGTTATGGCACTTTAGCATTTTTCGTGCAGCCTATACAATATAATTGCAATTTACACAATTTTTGATTCCTGAAATTTTGAGACATATATTAATCAAAGAAATGAGCAAAGAAACAAAATAAGTCCATTGTAAAAGAGTGGGAAAATCATTATAGAAATTCAGCCCAACAATGAATGAGAAGTTGTATTTTCAAAAATAAGAGCAACAACATTTGCATGTTTTCAGTGGCTACATTTTCCCCATTTGCAGTAACCTTGTAGTATATCCTGCTGCTGATAACTGATAACCTCTAGCATCAATGATCTTAATGTGTTTGGCCGTGAATAAATATCCTTTGAAGGAAGGTTGTATGTAATATCAATAATGATTTAAAATGAGTAGTTCACATGGTACACAGAGTACAGCAGAGTCAAGAGCGTGCCAATTTCAGTTTTCCTCAAGCACAGCACAAATGATTTACACAACATTGGCCATCTCTATGGAGACAGCCATACATAAACACTGCTGAGTTGACACAGTACAAAAACAAAGGTCACATGGCCATAAATGACTCCCAAACAAATGGAGTCTGATTTGAGCACGTCCAGTAATAGTTGCACAGTGATTAGCAGGAAAAACACATTTTAGTAACCATCCCTGGATATTGTGACTGGTAAATACAATGTTTTTGAGCAGATATTAAGAGAAGATTAAAATGGACTTTGCCCATGCTAAATTTCTCATGACAGTAGTATAAAGCAGGTACAGAAAACTGAATTATTGCCGTATGTCTATTATAAATATAGTTTTAAAGTGAATGTAAACATTTTACTTTGAATTTCTCATAAGCTAGTCTACCATTGCATCTGATGCATTTAGCCATCACGTTTTTGCAGGGTTGTTCTATTTATGTGCTTCTATCTCAAAGTCTTAACTGCTCACACTGATATTCATAAATAATCTAGCTTTGTTTATTAACATTAAATGCAACAAACAAGTTAGCCTTCTCTTTTAAACAAAATACACGCTCAAATACAAAGACAACATAAATGCAGCATTAGCCTGATGTTTTGATTCTCTCCTGTGGATGTAAACCCAAGAAAAATGCAGCTTAATAACCGAGCTATGAGCATAGTCCAACTACGCTCTGCATGTAAACACGACTCTCACCTGTAGCATGCCCACAATCTCCACCTTGTTGAAGAAGATGAAGGAGTGCAGCGTGGACAGCATGTTTTCCTCAAACACAGAGGGAGTGGGCAGCACCATGTCCTGAATGTACTGCACTCGATACGTCTGGTGGATTTTCTGTCGCAGTTCAGGGTCCGAGATGGGGATCACCTCTTTGAAGCGGGCCGTCTTGGTGAGGAACTCCCTGTGCCGCCGCGGCTGTGGAAGCGCCGGGTCGAACTCCAGGCAACCAATGACGTCCATGATACACTCGTCAGAAAACATCACCTCAAAAAGCGCCGTACGGTTCAACAGAAAGATGCCTTTGATGATCTCATAGAGGTGGTGCAGTCCCTCTCTGTTCTCCAAGTCCTCACACACTCGAAACAGCTCCAGAAGTTTGCGGATGTAGCCCTCGTTCTCCACGGCCAGCGCGAGTTTCTCACGCCGCAGAGGGGACGGTAGCGAGGAGGCGACTAGCTCTGCCAGATCCTCCAAGCGGCTCAGTTCACAAGGCGGTAACTCCAGACCGGGAGAGGACATGTCGTCAAAGCGCTCCTCCTCGGACTCATCCACTACATCCTGAGTGATCTCCACTGACGGGTCCTTCCCTTGCACCTAGAAGACAAAAATAAATAAGCAGTGTAGGTGGCAAATACATACCTCTGAGAAATTATACAGAGTAGCAGAATATATGCTAAATTAGAAATGCTTTTACAGATGGAGCGGACAAACGCACTCCCACACAAACACATAAGCATTTACCTGGCAGATTTTCTCCCAAATCTCATCACAGCCAGCCTTCTCCTGGAAGCTCAGCGCCAAGTCATAATTTTCTGCCTCTGACCATACTATCAAAGTGTCCTTTAAAACATAAATTTAGTATTAAGCCAGAACAGACTTTCTAGACATGTTAGATTTGTGTATGCTATAACTCACCTGTTGTTTCTGATAGGCTGTGTTTGGGTTGATTTTGGACTCCAAAAGTAGAGAACCTGTCAGATAAGAAACAATGGTTAGCTGTAACAGTGGCAATAGTTGTAATAGGAACAATTTTTGGGGTCCAAACTAGGGATGTGACAATATCCAAATCTCACAGTATGATGTTTAACAAAGAAATGCTCATGATGACAAAGCATGTTAGCCCCGGAAGTTTACCAATCAATATTGCAAGTCAACAACAATATCGTGAGATTTTTGGTATTGCCAATATTGTTACAACCCTAGTCTCAACACATCCTGGAAAATGATTTAGCAGTCATGAAATAAAGACATTTGCATGTAGTGAGTCAACCAAGATATTTTTGGCAGAGGACCAACTGAACATTTTAATTACAACCTGTCCATTAAGTGAAAAGCTATTTTTGTACTGCATTGTTATGATCTGTGTATGCAGGAAAAACATATGAAAGTGTGTAAATTTTGTCAGTAAAAGAGTAGGAACACGGCTATAAGACAGGGTTGGCATCTGGATACGTTTGCACACCTTCCACTAATATATAACAGAAAGATAATAGTATGTCATGTGCTTATAATGTAGGTTCTAGTTACAAAAAAAAGGCACTCTCAGAGAAGAGGAGTTGTGTCCCCTCTCTCTCCTCTAGGATCCAAGCATAAACAATGCAACTGTAGACGTGCTCAACAATTAACTCGAAACAATAGCAACAATGGGCCTGGGATCAACGCAGTGCTTTCTAAAATAGACCCCAGTATGTCTGCTCACCATCACTCTCGGCTCGCACCAGCAGAGATGTGCCCCTCAGCCGCTCCACGTAGCCCGACGATACGTGCCCGGTGCCACGGTCGTCCCACTGTCTGTCCTCGTTCAGAGTGTACACTTTGACTCTCCGGCGCGTGTCCGTCATCCTGACAGGTGGCAGTGGCCCGTGTCCCCTCCTGGACCCTCTCAACTTGTACTGAACGTGCGTTTTAGCAAACAGCGCCAAAACTTTTTTCCACAACCTCTGGTTTCACTTATCTCAAGGGTCAGTGCGGTTCTTTCTTTAGCAGTAATATTTATAGTTTGATATTGAGGAAAGGTTCTCTGACTCTTTAACTTGACGGAAATGTGGGCAACATGTCGCACAAACTCCAAATCATTGTGCACAATCTCAAGAATTATCAATTTACACTGCGGAGGGCTTTTGCATTAGCCTGCGTGTTAACAGAGACAACACGAGCAGACACGCTTAACACGGTTTTTGTGGGTATTTACGCAAGGTGTACTGGTAAAAGACTTCGTTGCGTTTACAAGTAACCAAAACACTGCCGTATACTATTTGGTACACTTTGTACGCTCAAGGCAACGTTAGCGAGGTGCGTTAGTTAGCAACTGCGCTAACTGAATATACCCCACATATTCAGCGCTAAAGAAACGTCTGAAAGGAATTGACCAAAGCCACGCGTCGATAACATTATTACACAATAGCGAACTGAAAGCAACGCGTTTGCCCTGAACCACTGCGTCTTATCTTGGCTAATTACTGAGCCTGCTAGTTAGCGTTAGCTGCTATTTCTCCCCCAAGTGTTCCGCCATGTTCTGGCTCGGGGCCGCGGAGAGACTGCTCTCTCCCTAATGGTATTCATGCATTTCAAAAAATAATGCAAACCAACAAACTTGAGTCGTGAATTTACTTCAACGTTACGCTTTACATAATAACACTATTTGCCATTCATTGTCGACGTCTCGCTTAGATAATTGCTAACTGTCCCCCCGTGAGTATTCCGCCATCTTGGGTCCCCTCAGAGTCAGTACGGGGTTTCCGCACGGCAACAACAGGGCGGCCCGCCACATTTAAAGAAACAGTGCACAATAGAAACAGTCGCAAAATTAATGTTTATGAAAAACGGCGAGCGATCTTTTTTAACGCTTTTTACCCTTGAAAAACAAACCTGACCTGTTCCTAAGATTACAGTGTTGGCTATTTTAATCATTTATATGTTGGTGTCACTCCTGCCATTTACTGATCAAAGAATACAGCAGATCTGAAAAGACTCATTCATAAATCAAAGAAAACTTTTGATCCACTTTCTTGGAGAACTGAGGTTGATACCAGGGATATCCATTCTAGACACAAGCCAACATCAGAAAGAGTAAATTAGTATTATAGTAGTTAATATTTACAAGACCATTCTGAAAATAATAGTTTATTAAAATGGACATGAACTGGGAAATTATATGCTACACAACAAAGGATTTACGAAAAAAAACAGTTTATAACATGATCACTGGGTGGTCATAAACTGTAACATAATATAAAAACAGAAAAAAGGGACAGGGAGGAACATCCCTTTTCAGTATCCGTTGATGTCTAAAACCAGGTGCTTGCATTTGAAATAATCTCGCCCAGTACAGTTTACAATGTTTCACATTATGTTTTGAAAAAAAAAAAAAAAAAAAAAAAAAAAAAAAGAGCACACAATAAACAAACAGATGGAATCAAAGGCTTTTGTTAAATTTCTCCAGGGAATCATGGCCTTAAATGCTTAGGCTCAAACGATAGTATTGATGATCTAACAAATGTATATTGATGCTGTAATAAAGGAAACCATGTCTAAATTTTTCTGACTTTACAATAAAAATATATTAGTAAACGTTCCCTAATTTAAGAGACAAAGTTGTCGCTTTACACAAGAGGCCAGATAAGATGCTGTTAAAATATAATTCAGCATGCATGTCCCGCAGACGTGTGTAACGAGACAACCAGTCGCTCCAGTTTCACTTGGCCGCCTGCTGAGCCTGTCGGCGCAGTAGGACATATATCTTCTCTTTAATCCAGTCTTTGTTGTATGGCTGGTATGTTTGAGTGTCAGCTCTGTACCTGTAAAAAGTCACATCATACTGTATCAACTAAAACCATTAGATAAAAAGTCCAAGTATTTAATCAAAATAAAAATCATACTTACACAAGGCAGCTCAAATCTGCCAAGTCGTCAATGAAGTCAAAGAGCTGACTAATGTCGTAAGTGATGGATGGACTGTTTGGGTTCATTCTCTTAAGATGCTCTTCGTACATTTTGCAAACACCTAGGACAGATATTTAATATTAATTGCTCTGTATTTGCAACATCTAATATTGCATGTTTTTTCCCCCATGTGTTACCTTCCATGCATTCATTGACAGACTCGTAGTCAGCGTATGTGCGGCCCTCGGGTCTCTTGGTTGGTTGGACGAGCAAGATTGTGTGTGACTAAAAGATTTGAAGAATAATATCGACCACAATCAGAAAAATACATTCTACAGGTGCATATTCATACTGCAGTGCTTTTATCACTGGTGATAATGGTTATTTGGGTATCTAAAGGGCTGGGTACCGTTAAACAATAACTATGTGGTATTGAAAGAAAAGTTACAATACTACTTGTGATCGAAAAAATAATTTTTATTCAATACCAAGTTTGAATACCTATTGGGACATTTAACACAGAATAAATCCAATAAACTGCTGGTTTTAACTTACAGCTGAAAATTTTTCTTCCAAAAATTTGTCTTTTATTCAATATTACTGTGAATTAGTTCACCATAGGTATCAGAAAAAGTATCACTCAGGTACCGGTATTAAAAACCAGGTATCATTTAAGTAAGGGTATCGGAAAAATCTGTATGGTACCCAGCCTTTCTAAGTTGTCACCTTAGTCAGAACTGTTGTCAGATAGATAGATAGATAGATAGATAGATAGATAGATAGATAGATAGATAGATAGATAGATAGATAGATAGATAGATGTCAATATATTAAGCAAGTATAATGATGTTAATTAAAAACTATGCTTGAAATTATTGGACATTCCTCAATGGTCAGATAGAGGTCAGCAAAACATAGAGTAACTTTTTATTGTTGAAATTAAGATACCAAAACCTTTATGGATGTACTGAAAGAGGACATAAAGTTAGTTGGTGGTGTGAGGGAAGAGGATGCAGAGGATAGGGCTGAATGGAGGCTGGTGTTTCGCTGTGGCGACCCCTAAAAGGGAACAGCCCAAAGGAAAGAAAATCTATTTATTATTAAGTAGTAATACAGCATTTATTTTAATTCAAAAGCTACCATTAGTTGTACAATCTATTTGAATATAGATTTTGCTTGTTTAAGAAAGCTTTGAGACAATATAAACAGGGCTTGACATTAACACAAGGGTGGATTTTCATTTCAGCTTGTAACAAGTTGACTCCCACAAGTCACTTCAGCCAGTGGGATGAAGCCTACATATATTTTACAATATCTGTAGAGTTCAGACCTGAATTTCTGTCACTATACTTAGAAATGTCTCCCTAATTTATAGTTTCTCTCTGTCATTGCTCTCTGTAAATCATGAGCCATTTACAGAGCCTAGCTGAAACATATAAAACATTAATTAATAACGTTACATGCAAAAAGATACTGTAAACGGGTTTATTAAATATTTGATAAATTAATGTCCAGTGGTATTAATACAATTGTAAAACCAAACTTCTCGTGTTTCTCTCAGCTTCATATCATAAACTAACACATACAGTATAATATTTAAACATTTAACAAAATTTTGTCTAGTGGAAGCTCTAACTGGCTAGTAAACTTGCCACAAGACTTGCCACAGTGGCCAATGGAAAAAAAAAAAAAAAAAAACTTAATGTCAAGCCCTGAATATAACACTTGAAAGAGTAGTTTAATGGACCTGAATTTCTAAGTAACAACATTCAACTTCCAAAAGAGGGGGCAGTGTTAACCAGAGCAGAGCTGGAGACATCCGCAACTTCTACTTTAGAGCTTTTACGAGTTACACAAAAATTACTTTACATTAAATGATAATATTTAGTTAACGCTACCGCAATGCTCATGGCAACACGGGTCTTGACCCGCATTGAACACAGCACTAAACGTTAGCATTAGCGCCTGTTAGCTTTGATGAATTACAAAGAGCTAATGCGGCGCTAATATACCAATTTTCACACTTCGAAACATAAAAAATAAAACACACTCACCATGTTGCGTGTGCTGCGGAATCGGTGTATTTGAAGGAAGTGCAAAAGAGTAAGTTTTTTTTAGCTTTTTGGCTGCTCTGAGTGCGTGGTGTTACGACGCTGCAGCTCGAGGAAAAACATTGAGGGGAAGTAAAACATATGTTTTCCGGTTGCATAGTAATCACGCCTTCAAGATAAAATTAGGGTTTTCAAAATAAAACAGCCTTTGACAAGAAACGCAAGAAGAAAATAAGACCGTGGCCCAGTATTTCGCAACAGTGGTTCAATTAAATGCATTTGAATAGCTAATTAATAATTAATAGTTCACAATAATAATAATAAATAATAATAATAGTTTATTAATATTTAATAGTTAATTTTATTCCAGCAATAAAATTGTTACCGCTCCCCAAGACTGAACAATGCAGGTTAAAATGTCATGTCAAAAGAGTTTAAGAATTAGGCAAAAAGACATAGGCAAAATGTTTTTTCATAATAGTTTATTTATTTATTAGATTTAGTTTGTGTACATTAAATTATTCTATTTTAGCACTGGTTTATGTCAAATACTAAATTAAAATAACCAGTCAAAAAAAGTTTAACATCATTTATAACATCCAAAAGACAGATAATGTTACCTTAGATACTTTTATTGCAATAGACCTATAGATTTTCAATATATGGCTAATGCTTCATATTGTGTAGGCACTGATATTTTGTGTTATTGAAACTGATGTATTTCTCTAATGATTTTGAGACATTAGGTTTGAGCTGGCTTATGCCCTGGCCCGTACAGCGGTGACCCTGGGTGACCCTCTTCTTGATGCAGGTGGGTCCCTCCTCATGGGCATGCACTGTCTCTGGCACGCCTCCAGGTTTAAGAAGTTGTTGCCGTTGCCCTGGCAGTTTCCATACCAGAACTCAGTGCATTTGCCGGTGGCCGAGTCATAGTAGAACCGGACTTTCCAAGTGTCGCAGGGGCCCTCGTCACGAGGCAGGGTGCACACATCCGCAGAGGGCGCTGGGGTGCGAGATGGTGGGTGTGGAAGCTGTATGAAGGAGAAAGAATAAGGACAGGGGGTAATTATGTGTTACAAGTAGTGGTGCACTGAAGTATCTGTTAAAAAATAATAGCTTGAATAATAGTAATATATATTGATGATCCAACAGTAAAGTAAAGTACAATTCTCAAGTGGAGTCCGGGGCCCCCTGCGGTACCTTTGCGGCTCTGTCTACATTAAGTAAGAATAATATATAAGAAATTGAGTTTGAAATGAATTACAGTTATACACTTGTTTTTTGTAAGGTTGTTTTTGTAAGGTTTTTATAGAAATCTTTGAAGAAAAACATGACATGGTCTTGAATAAAGGAAATTTAAGTAGTCTGATATAGCACAAAACAGGACTTGACATTTACTTTTTTGCTCACTGGCCACTGTGGCTAGTCTTGGTCAAAAGTTGTTAGCCAATTAACATTTTTACATGCCATAATTTAATTAGTTAAGTTTTTGTGTATATGTTTTAGAGTATACAATTAGCTTAGAGAAATGTAAAATTTGGGGGATTTATCAAATATTAAAAAACAGGTTTACCTCTAGAGACAGGATATTGTTTTTTATCTACGCATGTGGTGTCACTTCTTTGAAAACATGTTATTTTGTTTAAATTAAATGTTTTCTTATTTTAATTATGATAAAATTATATACTAAATGCTGTACACCCGAGCAGAGCAATATAAATCCAAGCTTAACCTCTAAAGTTACGATCGTTTTTGTGTTACTAGCCAAAATGGAAATCTACCTACAATTGGCCAATTGGCTAGTGTTAATGTCAGGTCCTGAGCACAAAACTAAAATTTGCAAACTTCAAAAAATAGAATTCTATGTATTACTTTAGTTCATGAAACAACATTTTACCATTCACAACACGCTGTTAATTTCCACCAATGACAAGTCACTACGTCAAAACTCATACAGTTCCCATGTACTCGACTTGATCAAACGACTTTGTGGGGTCTTCATGTGCTCTTTCATGTCGGAAACTCATATATACAATAAACTCGACACCACTTGAAAGCACCATACGACAATTCTACATAATTCATACCACTGGTGTCTGGTACTCTGGGCAGCCTACTCTTCCAAACCCTTGAGCTGGAGTCACCCCATCCAGACAGCACCCATATCTGTAAACAATGTAAATTAGCCAAGCCTGTGCCATCTTAATACATATAACATGACTTTTGTAGCATTTCTAACCTTACCTGGATCTCACACAGTCATCATGGAAACAGCCCCCATATCTCGGCCCGGCTGCCGGAGTTTGCCCGTCGGGACAGCAGCCGTAGTATGTTTGGGCGCAGCGTGGGCCGACCACAGCGGGATAAGGATCTGCGATGTTTACATGTGGCCTTGAAGCTGAGACATGCAAACACAGACACAGACATGGTCAGACTGGTGTACTGTTACTGGATATAGGCGCAGGAAACATGTATGTTCAGCTTATTTATACAGCTATGTTTAAATGACTTTTTTTAGCCACTGGGGAAAATTCTCCTTGATAGCCTTCATATGGAAGTACTAAACATTAAGATGATTTATGTGTTGTGAATGTGCCCAAAATTTTAGACGGAAAAGTGTTACCGCAATCTAGATAGAAAAACCTTGAGGGTGTTAGGCTAAATTAACCTTGAACATGTATATTTTGATTTGTCCACACTATCTATACATTGGGCGTCTATGTGTACAAGTGGTAAGTGACTAAACTGTGATACATGCCTGTGGGGTCTTCAGGCACATGGGGCACAAATCCTCTCATGGTGGTTTCATGTGTCCTGGGATCTTGGACACTTGGGACCCCTAGACAAAATGCAATTCATAAAAAAAACATTTAATTCATTTATGGGAATAGTAACCCCAAAAGATGGCCTTACTCTGTGCGTCGGGGCATAGCTGAGTGTTGCAGGACTCCACAGAGGCCGGTCTGCTCTCTGGTCCACACCTGGCCTCTGGGTACGGATTCAGGTCAGTGTCAAAGCAGCTCACTCTTCTCTCTCTCACACCTCCTCCACAGCTTCTGGTGCACTTTGGAGATAAGAACAAACGTCAAAGAACTTTAACTTCACATTATAATATGGTTCACTCTTATTTTGGCCATCACATCCAACTTGGAACTTTCCACTGTATGCTATGCTAGGTATTTTAAGTAGCACTAACGTATTTTTGGATAGCATTATTTAGTGCCTTTACTCCCACTTATAAACCATTTTTAGCAACACATATTTTATTAAACATCCATGCCATAAAACATTGTAGTTGGACACACATTGCTAAACATTTCATACTCTACAGACCAACCACTGTAGAGATTAAACCACTGCCTCAAGATGATGTCTATGTAAACTTATTGAGACAAACTGCCTGAATGAAAGAGAAATCTTCACAGACATATATACAGTACAGTGTAATGTGTATAAAGAGCTGGTATTGATTCAAGCATACTCTAACTCACTAGCCAAGCCGGCCAGACAAACTGCTTTTCTATTCTATACAACAAATTTAGTCTGGTATCCCTTCACTTAAATTTTGTTTCTAAGGGCAGAATAATCACAGACGGAGTAAGCAATCAAAGAAACAAAGGGTGAGACGTAAGCAGTGCACCGCTACCCAAACAAATGTGGCGGATTGCCTTTTTTGTCTTACAACACCAGCGTACGGTGTATTATGATCAGCTCTGTACTTAATTCTGAACAGGGACAGCAGCAGAAGCCAGTTGTATAAAGACTTGTGGAAAAAGTCAGTTTGTTTGAATGTGGTTGTTATGTCGGAGGTCAACAGGACTTTACTGTTGAATAGGAACAAGACGAAATCACAGAGGACTGAACAACAGTGCGGACTTCAGCAAAATCAACAGGTGATGAAGGAAAGTACTAAACGGCTTTTATCAGGTCAGAGAAGTTAAATTAGCTCCGTAGTACCTTGGTTAGCTTCCACATTTATAAGACGTGCTGCAGATAAACGAGAATGATAGGCCAGTTCCCGAGTGAGGAACCAGACTGTCCTGCTTTTGAAAATAAAGAAGGAGAGGTTGGCTCACCAGGCTACTAACTCACCAGTCCATAGTCAGTAACGTGCCAGG
The DNA here is from genome assembly GCA_020698575.1 of Bostrychus sinensis. Lineage (NCBI taxonomy): Eukaryota > Metazoa > Chordata > Actinopteri > Gobiiformes > Eleotridae > Bostrychus > Bostrychus sinensis. The sequence goes on along the minus strand of CM036257.1, from coordinate 24,771,320 downwards.
TGATGTGTGTGTGGCAGGCTGGTCTGCGGCAGGCCCGGACTGACTCTGGTCGGGGCAGTCCAGTACAGGCATGGTCCGACAGACGCTCCCCTGATGGTCCGATACAGTGCACCTCCCGGGACTGCTGCCCTTCACCACAGGTCACTGAGCACTGGACACAACATGAGGCTTTTGATAATTTGTAAACATAAATTGGGTATTGTTGCATTGATCTTAAAGGCCCAGCAACACAGTAAGGTGTGGTTAGGCAAAAACACAGTGCAAAATGTCAGATTTTTTTTCTGCTTCCACAAACTGGGAGTGTGCAACTATACTGCACTGATTGCTATCTCAAATCAAATACAACAATTACATACACAAGCAAAACATATCCTAATTAAAATACTGACCACACTGAAGCTGGATACGCTGTACTCGGCTGTGCACGGATGCATGTTGCAGGCCTGTTGGCTCGCTGGCCTCTGTAACCTCTGTGTGATGCAGTACGTCTCCTCCACCACACGGGGGTTCACTGGGTCCTGGATCCAGCACTCCACGGACCGGTACTGCATCCCACCGTTACAGGTGGCAGAGCAGGCCCCGAACACTCCCGCTTTATAGACGTAAGTGTAGGTCTCCCTGGGGTGAGGGGCGAGCACCACAGGAGCCGTAGAGTGGACCGAGTTTGAGTCCTCGTCCAAACCCATGAACTCTTCGTGGGTCAGCATCTGGAGAGAGAGAGAGAGAGAGAGAGAGAGAGAGAGAGTGGTATTAGCAGAAGGCAGCCAGCAGGGGGAGTAGAGAGGAGATTTTTGAGTGTCATCATGGTATAGCCTGGTTACACAAACTCATTCACTTCTGGAAAGAGACTGGGTATTAGCCAAACAAGAGAGCCAACAGGGAGAGTAAGGAGGCAGCCAGCAGGGGGAGTAGAGAGTAGATTTTCAGGTTAATAAAGATACCTAAAATTAGAGTAGAAGAAGATACAATATGGAGTAATATCTTAGTGTATCCTGACCTGCCACACCCGTTCACTTGCAAAGTAAAACTGATCCAATATTTCTTCAATTCACAACAATTTAACCTCAGTGTAAATCCTGTTGAACTAATCATATTTTTCATGTAAAATTGGTGGACTTTGACTTTATTTACTGTAAACCTCTTCTTTTCCTTCGCTTTTTCCATGCCAAGGTCCCATAACAACAGCAAATTATCTGAACGTATAAAGATTGGCATATTAATTTGGCATAGGTTTTACGCTGAATGCCCTTCCTGATACAGCCTTCTCCATTTATCTGGGCTTTGGACCGGTATAACAAGTACACTGCCTTGTGACTTCTTGTGGCTGGTTTAACTTCACAATAATACTCCAATATTCTTCTCCTATTGGATGGTTTTAATTTGAATTGGCACTAATGAGCATGTGTCACTATTGTTGAATTTTAGACCTTTTTAAGACCACTGTTTTTAAAAAAAAAGATCTATTTCATAAGCACACAGTGAGCAAAAAGCTATGTAAGTCGTAAAAGCAGCTGCACCTTTTAATTGCCACCATTTGCGACAATGTGTACCCCAAGGCCTTTTTTGTCTTTGTAAGAAAGATGTGAGCTCTCGTATTGACAACAATAATACGCATTTAAGCATTTAAGTGGGCATTTTAGAATAATCCAGTAAGTAGCAGGCAGTTGCATTAAATGTACGTGTTGTGACAATGCTGATTTTTAAATATAAGACTTTTTTTAGATTTAATAAGACTCTGCGGAAACCCTGATTAAAGTTTCCTTTTATTTAGCTTGAATACAAAATTACTATGATATTTTCCTATAACAAAAAACATATAATAATTTTGTCTAGTTAAACCCAGACACAGGGGATCCCAAGCCTGGATAAATGGAGAAGATTGTGTCAGGTAGGGCATCTGATGTAAAATTTATGCCAAATTAATTTGCAAATCACTGCATACAAGGAGGCAGATGGTTTACTGACCCCAAAAGAGAACTACACAATACAACCTATACTATTACCTAATTTGGTGTCAGTCCTAAATAAGCTGGCAACAATACTCTTGGGATTATTATAGACATTTAGTTTAATCTCAAGTAAAAAAAAATAAAAATACATATTATATTTAGCATCAGCAACTCATTCCTTTTTGGTTTACTCACTCTGCAGATGCCGTCCACACAGATATCATTACGGCCCACATAACATTTGGTCCCGTCCACCACTGCGGGTCTGTGACGGTAGTAGAAGTTCTCTCCTCTCGGGACACAGTTCAGCTCACATGGGTTGGGAGCTAAACAAGCCGTAATAACAAGCATCACAGAGAGGGATTAAAGTAAAATAATCAAAATAAGGTATGTCATATTGTCAGTATACTGAAGGTAATCTTACATTCATAGTAAGGCATCCATGCGTGACGCTTTCCCTGAAAGTCCAGTCGGTCAAACTGAGAACACTGCTCTTCACGGAAGTTCCTGGAGCCGGCTGGGCACTCCTGCAGTTAACGAAAGTCATTAAAGAGATTGTATAAGCAAAAATGATTTACTGTATTAATGTGAAGGTCAAAATATATTGGTTGCATACTTGTGTGTTACAGGTGCGGTAAGATTTAGATGAACCCAAGCAGTTGTGTCCTCCATCCGTTCTAATGAAAAAAAGAAACAATAAAGTCAAAAGAAAATGAAATATTGTGCCACAAAACTTAATTTCTTGTTGAGATGGTGAAGTGAATACCACAGATTATTTCTTTATCATGGCACCTGTTAGTGCATGGGATATATAAGGCAGCAAGTGAACATTTTGTCCCCATAGTTGATGTTTGAAGCAGGAAAAATGGGCAAGGGTATGGATTTGAGTGAGTTTAACAGCTCTTTTGAAGGGATGTTAAGGTATTGTAGTGGTGAATTAGCAAACAGTGATACACATGGGGAGCAAAGGCTGGCACAATCCAACATATGGGCAAACCTATCCCTTCAACTACGATCTCCTTACCTGGAAGTGATGCATTTCCTGGTTCTCATGGAGATTCCAGTGCCGCAAGTTCGGCTGCATGGTCCGTAGGGTCCGAACCCGCCCCAGTAATCATGGACGGGTTGAGTGAGCTGCAGAAACACACACACAAGCACACACTGAGCGACTCCTCCACTGAGCCGCAGGGACACGTCGTTCTCACACATCGCCTCACAACCTTACACCAACCACAGCTCAACACAACAACAGCATGAGCCGCTCTGAAATAGAAACTGAACATTCGGCCACAAACCCCTTCGTCCACATTACATAAGCAGGATATAAATTCACTCTGTGTCACGTAAACAAACTGTAGCATGGTTTTTCATGGAAATTTACCAGATTTTGGACAAGTTCTTCTACCACTCGTGAAAAGTTAAAGGAGAGATTTACAATGAAACTCACAGCTAAAGCAGGCATGAGCAGGAGATGAAGGACACCCAGAACCTGCAGGATGGCCATGTTGCTCAGGATCCACTGACCAACAACTGAAAGAGAAAATGTCCCATGAAAAAAACAAACAACAAATTCTATTACAAAAATGGACTAAGTTTTATAAATGAGACACAACCAGATGACTTCTTTTTAATCTGCTGATTACAAAATGGCTGTATAGTGTGCCACTCTCTTCATATACTGAGTCATTAAACTATAGCTTACATTCAGTGAGGATTAATTCAATTGTTTCATTATAAATCATAACAATGCATCAGATTTATATAGCAACTTTCTAGACACTCAAAGAGCTTTACACTCCATTATTCATTCACTCCTCAGTCACACTCGGTGGTGGTGAGCTACTTCTGTATCCACAGGTGTCCTGGGGCAGACTGACGGAGAAGTGGCTGCCAATCTGTGCACATGGCCTCTACGACCACCACCAAACACAGTCACATTAAAACATTCATACATAGGCAAGGTGGGTGAAGCGTCTTGCTTAAGGACACAGTATGCACTGAGACGAGAAGGTATTTTCTCACTACACTGGCTCAGTTGTGGATGTATTGCTGCATAGTAGCTCAGTTGGTAGAGACGTTTGCCCACTAACCTGAAGATTGTCTCTACCAACTGAGCTACTATACAGCAATACATCCACAACTGAGCCAGTGTAGTGAGAAAATACCTTCTCGTCTCCTCTCTTACTTTCAGGGGTCACCACAACCAATCATACACAGGTGCTAGTTGGTGCAACCTTCTCCATTTATCTGGGAGTGGGACAGACACAAAGTGTGCCTATAGTTTTTGGCTCAATGTTGGGGAATCGAACCACCACATCGAATCACTTAATTCATGTAGACCAGAGAAATGTGCAAAGTAAACTATTGCAAAGTAGAAAAAGTTGTCAAAGAATAACTGGTGTGAGGTGCAATCACCTCAGTCACTTTGTTGTTAATGAAACCTGGACATTGCCTATGTGATGCAATTAATACAAAACCCAGCTATCGTATTTAGAATGAATAATAAGCTAATTGTATGCAGGAAATTTTAATTTAACTATAACATCTCAATTTATCCAAAAAGCTGTGTGTCAAAAAAAGTTGAAAAGTAACTCATCTTCAGTTGAAAATGTGTAAAAAGCTGCCAGTAGGTCATTGCAGTTGTCCTTACCTTGGTGCGTGCTCTGTCCAGACGCTGTGCTCCTGCTCACGGTCAGCCCAGGAGTGAAGATACAAACTCACACTGCGGTTGTCTATGTTCTCCACATCTCAGCCCCTCAGGCTCAGGTTACAACCACACACTCACATAACTGTACTGTACCTTAAAAAGATGTTGAATCCTTGACATATTTTGGCTTTATGATTTCCTTTGTGTGTGGGCCCCCGGGCTGTCAGTGTAAGTAATTGTAGTTTTATGTCTTAATTGGTACCTGTGTGTTTTGTTTTGCAGTGACATAAAGAATGAATGGTTTATGAGAAAAACAAAAATGTTTCATTGCACAAGAATTGGGTGAAGATGATTGAAATTGATGAACTTGTGGCATATAAATATTTTTATATACCAATTGTTAATGGATACTTTTTCATTGACCTAATTTACCACCACTGGGCTGATCTGTGATCATATTGTGTTGCAGCTGACTCATTAGGTAACTCTGCTAACCCCAAATGTTAAAGTTTTTATGGACTGTTCTACTGAATGCAGAAGAGGTGGGAGTCTGTGTGATTGGACAATGAATCAACACATATTATTTCTCCATTTATTGAGTGACTTTGAGTGTATCAATAACCTTAAGCAAAACACATATAACCTCAAAAGCAGTCAAAGTCATTTTGATGTTAACTTTCCTTTTTTGTTTACAATGATTTAGTATTCAAGTTTGGTCTCTAAGGGCTAAACAAACCCTAAATAACTTCTATATCTCTGAATCCAATAGATAGATACAACCAATCAGAATTCAGGGGCTGAGGGTGATATTAACTAAAAGCAAAAAAACTTACCTCATTTCAAAAACATACAACTAATCACAGAGAGCATCTCATAAAGCTCTCCTTATTTTACATACACAGTTATGACTGGTAAAGATTCATTTTAGTCAAAATAGCGTTGAATAGGAGTAGTTCCACACCGACATCACTACATAGATGTGGGAACATATTTTTGTTAGAGGATGCTGTGGGGATGCACAGCAATGCTGCCAGCATAGGCTACGTAAACGTTGATGTGGTGCTATAATGATGTAAAATATTGCGCCACCACTCTGGTGATCTCCTCAGTCCCCCCTTGTCCCACTGAGGTGCTGCACATGAGCGCCTGGCCTCAGTGCTTTTTAAGTCACAAAATGAAATCAGAAAGTTGCTTCTGACCTGACTTTTTTTCTAATGGTGTGCATCCGTTAGAAATGTGTGAACAGTGACACTAGTGACACTAAAGGGACAAGCAATACAAAGATAAAACCTTAACCGCAATTTCCAACCTAACCTGAATAAAATTAGATTCAAAAGTGTTACTTAGTTTTATAGATCAAAACATTTTAATTTTACATATTTAGGCTACTTTTTTTTGTGAATATTCAGATTACCTCACGTGCCGCCACACACAGCGCTCCTGCTTCCCACAGCCTTGCCTCACCATGAAGTGAATGTGTCTGCCTCATCAAACTACAGTATAAATCTACTATTGAACTATATGAAACCACGTATCTCATCAAATAAACACAATTTCCAAAAGATCTAGAAATATGGGGAAACACTTGTAAAAAAAACATAAATCCTATTTATTTACTTCAAAAGAAAGCTGTTAGAGTTGTTAATAAATCTGATTATTATGCATCAACAAATCCTATTTTTTTAAAACTTAAAACATTGAAAGTTTTTGATCTTGTTGACCTGAATACAGCCATAGTGATGTATAAAGCTTACAAACATACACTCCCTCCTTGTATACAGAAGTTATTTGTAGAAAAAGAAAGTCAGTATAATCTCAGAAGAATAGGTACATTTAAGAAAATTAAAACTAGAACAAATAAAAAAAGTTTCTGTGTCACTGCTAGAGGTGTAACTATCTGGAATGCACTAGATGATAAAATCAAAAGATCAAGTACAATTGTATCATTTAAAGGAAAGTATAAATCTATGATTTATGAGAATTATGCAGCTCTGGAATGAGTCTTTGTATATTTGCTCCTCCTCTAGGTTTGTTGTTTGTTGTCTGTTTTTTTATTTCTTCTCAACTTTTTCATTGTCAAATTCTTAAATCTACATAGATAATTTGAATTATTATTTTGTAATCTTCTTGTAAATATATTGCTGTCTTGGGAAAATCTATTTTTTGTTTTGTAAATAGGTTGGCATCATAAGTATGTATTACTTGTGCCTAAACCTTTTCGGTCAGTATGATTTTGTCATTTTGTCATTTTGTCATATTATCAAACTGTATATGACTGAATAAACTAACTAACTAACTAACTAACTAACTAACTAACTAACTATCTAATATCTAAAATACAGCCTACACATGATACAATATGGCCTTATCAGTGTTGCAGCAGTGTGGTTTCAGGTATAGGTGTGAGTCCTTTAGTGGGTGCTGCAAACACTGCAATAATAAAAATAATAAAAAATTGAAATGAGACATGACATAGAGACATTGAAATGAGAATAGACCCAACTAAATATGATGTAGGTGAGTCTCTGCTCTCTGTCCACTGATGGGCCGTATCACACCTCCCATAACCACTAAATACAGCTGCACTGACTCAGGAGAGGAGCTGCGGCGGCGAAGCTTCTATTTAGATATATTTTTGTTCGAGGCCACAGAGGACAGTCGCCCGGATCGAGGGGAGAAGACAGAGGATGCTCTACGGGGCGTCCGCATTCCTGTACCAGACACTGAGCTGGACGACTGCCAAGGACGAGACCAAAATACATACTGCAGCGTAACTATCTACACACAACGGTAAAAAATACGTGCCGCAGAGTATGTCAGTGGGTGGGCAAAGTAAATATGTTGTTGACACGCAGCACACGTCAGGCCTCTGTGCCGTCTTGTCTCTTGGTGCATTGAAAAATAAATACTTTATACATGGAAATCCCTGAGAATTAGAGGTGGCAATTCCCTTTCAAACTACTCAAACTGTGCAAAGTAATATCGTCTTTCATTACAGCTGCCTGACAGTTTAAGAAGGAAACTCCCCCTTGTAAATAAATTTGAGGATATAACAAATGGACCATATTCATAGGCTGTACTGTATCTTCCTATTTAACCCTGTAGCACCCTCTGTTGCAAATATGCAGCATATAATTCAAAGGTCATGGCAAAAAAGTAGGAGTCTTTTTTTTTAATGTATATAATGTATATATATATATATATAATTCATGAATGCTGCTTACCAAAAATATTGACAAATTTTTGTTCTTACCCATCCCCGTTGACTAAAATTTAGCACGAATGATTTTTTTCCAACAAATATTTCTCTGTCTGGGTTCTACGAGGTTAATTATACAGCAAACACAAAATAAAAGTAGCATCTCTAACTCCTTACAACCCTGTATTTAAATTTAACAGACAACCCCTGAGAGTCACAAATTATTATTTACCAAAACCAGTGTTGTGCATGAACGAGTTCAAATGAACGCGCTCACTGAACACATTCATTTTTCTGTGAACTTTGAACTGAACGCAACACATTTGTAAATCAAGAACTTGAACGTGAATTTGTTCAGATTATGTGAGATGAACGACGTACGTCACTGTTGGGGTTCAATTAAACGTCGGAATTTGTTTTCACCTGAGTCGAGTGACGAGGTCTGCTTGCACTTTTTAAACAGCGCTGTCACTCACTGCCCACGTGCTCCACTCCAAAACTGCAGAGCTTCACCAGAGAGTGCTTGTGTGCGCAATGCATCTTGGGTAACGTAGTGTGAAGCCAAAGATAGTCGAATCTAATGTCTTTGGCTTCACACTACGTTACCCATGATGCACTGCACACGCAAGCATAACAACAAGCGTAGCCTTCATAGCAACACCGGAGCGGGCAGCAGCAGTCAGTCTGACAATGGCAGTGCAAGTGAAGGCACAGAGAACACAGACGATGCTGCCTCTAACTCTGATCATTTACAGACATTTTACACATTGTCACACAAAGACTCTGACGGAAAAAAAACATACCTTTCTGTGCAAGCTTATATATGCAAAAACGTCCATTTTGTGTGATAGAATTTAACATCTACAGTGAACAGTTTTAGGCTAGAAGGTAGGTACATGTATCGTGATAGAAGTCATAGTTTGAAAAACAAGTTCAGCCTTTCATTTACATATCTCACCTAAAAATAAAATGAACTGAACTTTGAACTAGTTCAAAATTAAAATTGTGAATTATGAACGTGAACAGTTCACTTTGAACATGTGTGAACTGAACTTTGAGCTAGATCAGGAAAAGTGTGAACATGCACAACACTGACCAAAACAAGGCATGAGAACGTGATGACATAGTTGCTTTTGTCTAACATTTTTTTTTATAATGCACCTAATACAAAGGTTGTAGTAATGGTCCTATATTATTCTTTTTTACAGGCTTTTTGAAATAGTTTTGGACACCTTTGCATTAGTATTTCATGTTTTATAACTTAAAATAATGTATATGGAAAACGTCTTCTTTTGGAGAGCTGTTGACTTGCTTGCACACTTGGATTAGGTGTCTGTCGCCACCTGCTGGCAACGGTAGGGAATGGACAGAGGCTATTTAGTTTGGCTATTAGCAACATGGCGCTAATAGATAAATAAATGAGCTGACTGCTTTGTAGTGGCAGCAATTTAAGCTCTGAAATATTCAGAATGAGGTGTATGAGCACTTTCTGGTTTCACGCGTCTACATAGAGCAGTGAGACCAAGTGTTTTTAACTCTTGAGAAGGGGACAGCCTCAGCATACAGGATTACTCAAACAAAAAGTCAATTTAGCCAAATAGGGGACCTTTAAAGCTTAATATAACCCAGTGGAAGTTCCATTACTTCTATTTCTTTCCCTTGAGAACAAAATGAGCACTGCTGAAGGAGAAGCACACACACACAGGTTTCTTTTGAGCACCACTTCTAAAGGTTTAGGTCATTAATGAACTAAATCAGTTGTGTGGAATAGAAATGTGCACTTTGTTACCAAAAAAGAACAAAAGGTTTTATCACATTTACAGCAACAATAGGGACTTTATTTATCAGGTCAGAATGCATTTTGTGGTTAAAATGACAAATAATTGCTTTAGATAAAATGATAAGGAAGATATCGAAATGTTTTCTTTTAAAACTGTTTGATAATCCAGATGACAGAGAATCTTCACAAACATTAACTGTGATTCTATCAGAGATGTACTGTTTAATTTTGAGGCTGTTTGTTCCCACAGCTCTGACTAAAACATAATATGCATATACTCTTTGAACAGAAGTCTGGCAGTGCCATAAGGTGCATTTACAAGGGCATTTCCATAGGTTTTCTTGCATTAAGTGCATTTAGAATATTATTAGCTTATGGAATAAAGGTAAGTAAATAGAATAAAGACTATTTCGTGAAACATGGCTTAAGCATTGCACAAAAGCCCATTAAAATATATCTTTAAGCTTATAGAAAGTCACCTTACTTTTACATACCCCACCCCACCCTGAAGTCTTTTTACAAGAACTTGTCCATATGTGTCTTTCACAGTTGCGGGGACAGATTCTGGGCCTGTTCCTCCTTGGCCTCGAAGGCGCTCCTGGTGCTGAACATTTCGTCCACCGTGTTCATGATCTCCTCCATCTCCCGGGACAGCTCGGTGTAGCTCTCCTTCAGCTCCTCCTGCTGCTGCCTCAGCTCCACGGCCGCGTTCATCAGCTCCGTGGCCTGGTGGCTGCAGTGGCCCCTCAGCTGCTCCACGTCAGACAACAGCACCTCCATACTCTTCATCAGCTGCTCCAAACGCTCCGCCGTCACTTCAAAATCAGCTGCGGCGCCGTCCGAGCTCTCGCCTTCTGCCTTGTTGTCGGCATCCATTTTCTCAGGCACCTAATAATCAAATTAAACCACAATTAATCATTTGCGTTAAGTCTTTGTAGTACTAGTTTAGGTAAATGATTGAAGCAGCAATATGTATTTGCACATTAAAGCAGAACCATATAACTTTGCCCATTTCTGTCACATTTTTTTTCACAGAGCTACCCTTTCATTTTGGTGTAATGCACTATTGTAAAAAGTTAAAAGTCCGGATGACCCCTGTGTGACCCCCTCGCTCGGCTTGACTCATGTTTTCTTCTCCTCGTATGCATACAAAAGTTTTCTCTGTCTTTTGGCCACTCGAACAACAAGAAATAAAGTCATCTTTGGCTTGTTGTATGACTAAATGAGACTTGACACTTTCTCTCAAGACCCGAGACTTCAGGGACACCAGGTCAGTTCTCACATCTTTGCAAGGCTGGTTTTTCTGCCAAATTACACCAGGGGGCGATGCAGGAGGCTTTATTCACCCTCCAACAATGCTTTTGGCCATTACACTGATGTATGAATTTGCAGTGTTAGAATGTAACAAAGTAAAAGTACTTAGTTACTTCACTTAATTACAATTTTCATGTATCTGTACTTAAGTAAATTTTACAAGGGGTACTTTTACTTTTACTTCACTACATTTTAGAGGAAGTATCTGTACTTTTTACTCCACTACATTTTTGAATTGGTTTGAAATAAAAAGTATTTTGAGTTTTGGTTTAAAGTCATGTGTTTTTGCCATGTCCTCAGTGTGGACAAACAGTACCTAAGTATAACAGATAACAGTAAAGTAGTACTCACTAGAAACATCAGAATAATACAGACAGAAAACTTCACGGACAGATTCAGTCTCTTTTATTGCACTGGGTATCCATTAGTTAGCAGCAAAATCCCCCACATTTAACACCATCAGTATACCTCAGTATTGTGGGAAATACTTTTACTTTTTTACTCACAGGTACATTTCAAAGTAAGTACTTTTGTACTTTTACTTACATAGATAGTTTTATATTATACTTTTACTTGAGTAAATATTTTCTCCTTTAACTGTTCTTTTACTTAGGTAAAGAAATTGAGTACCGTATTTTCTGGACTATAAGTCATGCTTTTTTCATAGTCTGGCTAGGGGTGCGACGTATACTCAGGTGTGACTTATATATTAAAATATTTCAGGTGTTGGTTAGAGGGCGCTCTAGGCTTGTGTACCAGCATCTGCTGCACCTGTACCACTGACAATTTAAAATGTAAACATTACCACTAACAACTTAGGCTATAAAGACAACTGAGAAAGAGCGGAATAATTGGAAATGGAACTGATGCTGAGTCTGACGACAGCCACGCAGAGGAGGAAGCGGCGCTTCGTCTACCTCCGGAGTTGGCGGAGTTGTTCAGAAGCGACACCGAGGATGAAGAATTTAAAGGATTTAGCGATTAGGAGTGAGATGGTGAGTTTGGTGAACTTGTTATATTATGTTCTTTATGCTATAGTTATGTGAATAACTGTTAATATATTACGTTAACATATGAGACACCTATTCAGTTCGTTGTTTATGCTTCATGTAGCTGAATAACCATCAATGTGTTACGTTAGCAAACCACACATCTGTTCAGCTGTTGTTCTCTATTCTATTATTACTATAACTTGTCTTTCAAGATGAAATGTCTGTTCTTGGTGTCAGATTTTGTAAAATACATTTCCCCCCAAAAATGCGACTTATAGTCCATTGCAACTTATATACGTTTTTTTCTTCTTCATTATGCATTTTTTGGCTAGTGCGACTTATACTCTGGAGCACCGTATAGTCCGGAAAATACTGTATTTCCTCCACCACTGTGAATTTGTGGGTGATTGTTGAGTTGTGTTTGGTGGTGGTTGAAGAGGCCGTTGGCGCAGTATGTGGATGAATGTGAAGTGAATGAGTGATGAACCAATGTAAAGCGCTTTGAGAAGCTTAGGCTGGGAAAGTGCAATACAAAATGAAGCTGCTCATATTATTATTAAAATTAAGGTTTAAAAAAGTTGCATAGTTCCTCTTTAAAATAATGTTTCAAAAATGATTTCAGTGGTTAAGTGCTTAATAAGATGAAGTTAGTATGTAACTCGGAGCAGCAGGTAGGTCACTCTACAAACTGCCAGCAAAACACTACCACAACAATAATGCTAATGCTAAGTAAAACGCTACAACATACACTACCTTTTCTTTTGATACGGTTGTCAAAAAAAGGCATAAACTCCTCAACCAGAGAGGGATCCCGAAAGAGCGCAAAAGTTACATTGTGCTGCTTTAACCTCCTGCTTGTGTGCTTATGTACAGTGTGCCCTTTCGATGACATGTGCAGTCCTGTAATCCAATTAATACTGAGTTAATTCAAAGAGATGTTGCACCCAGAGAAGACGGGACAGGCCTCTATGGGACCTCTATGGGGACCAGATTAGGTGTGTGTGTGCATTACTCCTCCCAGACTGGACCGAGACACATTAACCCTGTCTTCTCTCGGACTCATGTCTGTGTGTGGCCTTGACTTTCACCCACAACCATTGGCGTCTTGTTAGAGATGAACTTATTTGGGACCAGACATCTGAGGACATGTAGGAGTGCATAGGTGGACCAATCTGAATTTAACTATCTTTAAAAATAGAGAGAGAAATCAAATATTTATGCAGACGGTACAGCTACTTTTGCATGTACAGGTCTTGTTAGTTGTGAGTGTGGTAGTCTGTCTATGTTTTGGCTGCTTCCTTTCCATCAGGTTTCATCACAGTGAATGTGTAACCCTCTTCTTTTGTCTAAGCCTGGGAATGGCACAATTTGCAACTTGAGTTTTCTGCTCTACTGAGGAATCAAACGCCCTGAACTTGTGCAGGAAGGCGTGGTCACAAAACAAATCACTAACAGAGGCTTTTTGAAATAGTTTTGGACACCTTTGTATTAATATTTCACGTTTTATACCTTAAAATAATGTATATGTATGCTGGCACTTTCAAGTTGCAGAGAGCACTTGGATTAGGTGTCTGTTGCCTCCTGCTGGCAAAGGTGGAGAATGGACAGAGCCTAAAACAGCTATTTAGCACGGCTATTAGCAACATGACTCGTAGTGACAGCAATTTAAGAGCTGGAATGATCAGAATGAGTTTGTGGACGGTGTATGGGCTCAGGAGCACTTCCTGTTTTCCTGTGTCTATGTAAAACAGTGAGACCGAGCGTTTTCAGCACTTGAGAAGGGGACAGGCTCAGCAAACAGGATTACTTAAACATGTGTGATACAGGTCTGTTTCTGAGGTGGAAGCAGCATTATAACTTGGTTAAAAGCTCAAAAAAGTCAATTTAGCGTTATAGGGCACCTTTAAGCTTTTTTAGCATTATATTTTTTGTTTTATTTTTATTCTTTTGCTCTTTTTCCCCAAATGGTGTTGGTATCTGATAATGACGCTGCTTCAGTGAGTGGTATAGTATGACCTCACACCTCCATCTAGTGGTAAAAAAATAACATAACATTCCTTTGCAACACTTTGTGAGTCTTCTGCAGTGGTGGAAGTACTCTTTACTTTCTTTACTTAAGTAAAAGTACAGATAAAGGAGCAAAACTTTACTCAAGTAAAAGTAAAAGTAAAAGTATCACCTTAAAACTTATACTTAAGTCATTCATTCATTCATTCATTCATTTTCTTCTGCTTATTCCCGTTAGGGGTCGCGGGTGACTGCAGCCTATCCCAGTAACTTTTATGCCTTAGGCGGGGTGCACCCTGGACAGGGGCCAGTTTGTCGCAGAACTTATACTTAAGTAAAAGTTTAAAATACTTACTTTTAAATGTACTTGTGAGTAAAAAAGTGTGCAGACTCAACAACTCATGAATGTGTTAAATGTGAGGGATTTTGCTGAAAAATTGTGCTGATTCCAAACTGGTGCAGTAGAAGAAACTGAATCTGTCGCTGAGGCCTTCTGCCTTTATTATTCTGATGTTTCTAAAGGAGTACTGCGTTACTGCATCTGTTATATTTAAGTACTGTGTGTCTACAATGAGGCCATGACAAAAACACATGATTTTAAACCAAAACTCATACTATAGATACTTGCTCAAAAATTACATGAAAATTAAAGTTAGCTTCATTACATTCCACCACTAGTCTACTGATAATTATACACATTACACATTATAAAACATAATTTACAGTATGTTGAGTCATCTTTTGTCTTTTTTTACGTACAGAAGCGTGTGTGTGTGTGTGTGTGGCAACATCTGTAAGAGTTAAAGAGCTGACAGTGTCCCTTTAAATGTCTCTGCAGATAAGGCTTTGACCTCTCCTCCCTCTGACTCTTATCAACGCTTACCAGCCACAGTTATAAAATACATATCCACTGTACTCAGAGCTATGTGTTGCTTAATGTCCTGCATAAAAAAATACTCTACTGACAACATACATCAACAACAATAAAAATCCAGAGCTAAAATTAGATATACACTACACTAAACCTAATCTATTTATGATCCGAAAGTAACAATAACTACAAAACATAAATAAGTTGAGAATAATTCTATAATTCTATATTTATTCGTTTCAGTTGAATTACCTTATATTTAAATAATAAATACACTCATTTATATTAGAAAAATTACTCTTTTTTATATATATAGTGTATGTTCTAAATCCTATATTAAGTTTTGTTGTAGATTTTTGCTATGTGGATAGGAAACATGAGCAAATAAATGAATGAAAATGAAAATAGAAACAATAGTAAGCATAACATAAACATAAATAAAGCTTAATATTGATCTAACTGTGCACGCAGCAGTGTCTATTAACAGCATTTGCAATAACAATGGACCGTGGTCACATACAAAGGGCAAAAACAATCCTGTGAGTCATTAATAACATTTTTAGTTGTATTATTTGACTGTTTTGAATGAATTATAATAATCTATGCCATACTGTTAATTGTACTGCATTAAAATAAGGAAAAGCCGCCCGTACCTGTTGCAGTGTTTTTTCCTCTGAGCATTGAGGATGTGTGCACATGTTCACTGGAGATAAGACCTGAGTGAAGTCTGGCTGCGGTCCACAGGGTTTCCCCAAACTACAGCTGCGTTCAGCCGCTCACAGGTCTGGTTTGGAAAAGAAAACGATGCTTCAGCTGTTGTTGAGAGGACGTTACAATAATCTGGACAGTTCAAGATTTATTTTTTATCTGTTCTGGATCCTGTTGTTTCAAGTTGGATTTGCAGAGGGCAGATTAAATGCAATTAGGTAAACACTCAGGCTATTAGAAAACAGAAAATAGTGTCAATGTGTGCAAAATTTGGCATGTTGGAACAAGTAGAAAAATATACAACCACACTGTAAAAAAAAAAAAAAAGTTGCAAAAACTCAAGGCAACAGGATCCATGAAGATTTTTGGGGCCAGCTCAAAATCTCAATGAATATTTTTTGTTTGCCTAATTTAACTTTAAATTTTGTTTTTACTCATCTTACTGCCAGTTTACTATCCATTGTTCAGAAAAGGTATTATAATTAATCACAACAAAAGGTTTTAGGTTTAGAAACTTTCAGAATTGAGGAAGCTTGACTGCTTTTTGAAACTTTTGTTGCAATTCATTTAGCCTGGATGAGTGAGAGTCTTCACAGACATATTATTATTGATAACAAGACAAAACTAAATATACTAAATTTAAAGAGAAACTCACCCCGGCCCAGGCCTGACTCCGCCCACTGCCAGAGATTGAAAACTGCTCAAAAAGTGGGCACAGACCTGGCAGAGACAGAGGAGGAGACCTGAGGGAGGAGCAAGGCCTGGTCCTGTGACAGCTGTCAGAGACCTCATGGACCTCCTCCACAGCAGGGGGCGCCAAGTCCCAGACAGGGGAAAAAATACAGGACGTCTGGACTAATGTTTTATGTTGTTTTTATAATAACACAGCTGTAATATTGTGAGAAAAGCGTTGTGCGCCGCCGCAGTAGCATGTGCTTCAGATCGCGTCTTTATTACTGAAGGTATTATTTCAGCTGAGAGCTGTTTTTGATCGTATCTCCGCGAGTAAGAAATCGATTGTCATCAAACAAAAAGTGACTTAAAGCGTGGCAAGTTTAAAACACATCTGTGGAGTCAAAACTCTCTCCATCACACTTACCTATCTGGAACTATTGAGCAGAAATCCCACTGTTTGACCCTAGGAGGGCAGCACTCTGACGGTTTTCACTACAAAATGTGAATTTAGACCTTTTTTTACAAAACGGTCAAACATAAGACTATAAATAGTGAGATGTATCACTAAAGCCCTGTTTGTACAGCTGATCAGCTAAAAAAAATTGGTTTAGGGGTGAGTTGCTTTTTAACAGAACAATAATACTTTTTTTTCTGAACAATGCATAGTAAGTTGGCTGTAAGATGAGTTAAAAAAATAATAATAGTGAGTAAAACTTAAACTAAATTAAGTGAATAAAAAATATTTATTTTTAAGATTTTGAGATGTCCCACAACTAAAGAATCTTTAGCGACCCTGTTGCCTTGAGTTTTTAAGTTTTGGCAGCATTTTTATTTTTTTTTATTTTTTTTTTACAGTGCAATGAGAGAAACTAATGACTGGTCAGGTAGGATTGAGTTAGAATTGAGTTAGGATTGAGTTAGGGGTGCTTTCTTTCAAAACTCAACTAATTATGTGCTTTTTTGAAGAATACGTAGTTCCTGAGCACATTTTGTAAAACATACTTTTATTTATTACATACAAGTATTTGTAATAGTAGTATGAGTAGCAGTGGTAATAGTAGGAGTAGTGGTAGTGGTAATATTATGTAGTAGAAGCGCTAGTAGGAGTAGCAGAAGAACTTTCTACTAAGTACAACACAGTACTTGTTACATAAGAAACAATTTTGTTGAGTACTTTTTTCAAACTTTATAATTTTTTTTATTTTAGGCAAAAGCAAGAAAAGTTATTAGACAGTATAGAGTAGTGTTTCCCAACCAGGGGTACGGGGACCTCTAGGGGTACATGAGCACATTGCAGGGGGGACATGGAGTTATATGATCATTTATAGTAACTTTATATACTGTGTTTGGTTTTCAAGGTAAAATAAACCTAAATCAGGACTAAACCAGGTCTATAGCGAGGGATGGGACACTAAAGAGTGACAAAAAGGAACTAAACCATGCCTAAAACCAGAACAAAACCTATGACTAAATCAGGACTAAGCCAGGTTCAAACCAAGACTAAACCAGGACTAAACCAAGACTAAACCAGGACTAAATCAGGTCCCGGGGGTAAACAAAACCAAAGAGGTTTGAAGCACTGGTGTAGAGAGTAAAGACAAAACAGAAAACATTGACAAATAAGTTATTACCAAGCAATTTAAATACCAATGAAATTATCCAAGCCTAAATGAGGAATACATTTTTAAAAAAAATATTTAAAAAAAAGCATATATACACACATAAATACAATAAGACTTAAACACACACAGGGACATGTAATATGTGTGCATGTTTAACACTGTTTAACACATGTTTAACTATTCACATCCAAGACCTTTACAAAGCACTTACTCCTCAGTCACTTAAAGCTGTAAATGTTCTAGAGCAGGTTTCCATTTACTATAACATTTCTGTTGGCCACTGGACACTTCATATCTTCATAAAAGTACTCATATATCATATGAGTACTTTTTACTTGAGTTATGGTATTCTGAAATACCACATTACTTTGCTTAAAAAAAGGTGAATGGGTCTGTTTCAAGTCAACATAATATTTGTTGTAGTTCTCTAGTCTGTCCACATGAGGTCAGTGTTGTAATTCTTTCTTCTTTTCAGTAGACGTTCTCAAATTTTGTCTCCTTTTGCGTAGGGTCACCAGATTTCTAGCCCCAAAAACTGGGACACTTTTTTTCCCCACTAATACCAGTGTATTTGAACTCACCAAGGGACAAAAAAGCTTCCAAAATCCATACAATTTTCTCTCATGTTATTAAAGTTAATGGTGCTAGGGCTTAAGTTTTGAATTTCAATAGCACTTTATTAATAGAAAATAATGATTTAATTGATATTGATAATAATTTTAGTGACAAAAGTCTTGTGTTTTTAGTTTTCTGTGCTTCGCTAATGCTTAAAATGGTGACAACTGGGACATGGTTTATTGAAAACTTGGGCATATGAGTGTTTTTACAGATATGTGTTGGGACAAGGAGCCTAAAACTGGAACTGTCCCGGTTAAATGTGGACGCCTGGTCATCCTATGTTACTTCTGTGTAAACTTTAGTTCATCAGATGTCACTATTTGTTTTGTGTTTTTACAGCTAACCCACAATCTCTCCAACACGTGTGACCATTTTAACGTGTGTGTGTGTGTGTTAGCCTGTAGTTCGTATTGAGAGAAACCAGCCGAGCGTGAGGCGCTGAAGAGAAAGAGGCCATTGTTGTAGTCCAGATGAGGCGCCCCAGAATAGATTTCAGTCGTGGGGGGTTTTAACTGCAACACTGCAACGGCACCTGACCCCCACAACATGCACCAGGGCTTTTTATTACAGCCATGATGCGATTAAACGTATCAGTTCACGTGATTGTGCAGAAAGTCATTACAACATCAGTTTGAGCAGTGTTTGGAACATTTTATTGATGGGTGGGTTGCAGTAATAGCATGTATTTGAATTGAAAGGGCTTAAACTGAAACCAAATTTAATATATTGAAACTGAATTCCCTCATTTTGTAGCTGTATTTAATCTTAATTCAATATTCAGTTTTCCAGTTCAGTTCATGTTCACTTCCACAATCCAATTTCAGCTCTAAAATTCAGTTTTCTGTGACACACATCCATATCAAGGTGGCTTTTTGTCCTTATACTAGATGTGTGGAGCTGTTTAAGTTTAATTTTTTATTAGGCCTCTCTTGCCCTCACACACATTTGTCCTCATATATCTCTATTGCTGAGGGGCGGCAGGCTGATATGAGTTTTTTAAAGCCCAGGCGGTACACATGACACAAAAAGGTTAGCTCTAGGGCTATGAGGTGGATTTATTTCTAAAGTCACTTGAATTAACAGCAACAATGACAAATCTGTGAACTTCTACCACTGTCAAACTTCTCATTATCATTTAGTTAATAATGCCAAGACTAGGCCTGCACAATATATCGCAAAATTATCGTTATCGCAATATCAGCAAACTAAATATCCGTATTGCAAGAATCTAAACTCTATGGTCTTCCATCTGACAGAGATTTACACTGAAGAATCATTTTCCACCAGAGCCTTAAAAGAACATGTGTTGTGACTAAATAAAAATGTTTAAAAAGTCCAGTTTTAGTGGTAATTTAATTAATTTAGTCACAGCTTAGCCTTGTTTTATTCCTGTTTTAGTCTGTGTTAAGTTTTGATTTTGTCGCTGTTTTGACTTGTAAATACAGGAACTTACATTTTTTATGAAATGTAGTGAACTTACTATGTTCAAAAAGTAGGCTCTATTTTCAAATATCGCAATAATATTGTTATTGCAATTTTCAACATAGTTATCAAATATCGCATGTTTTCTCCATATCATGCAGCCCTAGCCCCTACTACTAAAAATACTGCTACTATCACTTATAACACTCCAATGCTACATCATCACAGCGATCACTACTACCACCACTGACAATACCTACTACTACTATTCAGGACTTGACATTTACTTTTTTGTTCACTGGCCACCATGGCTAGGATTTGTCAAAAGTTGCTAGCCAATTAATGTCTTTAGTAGCCACAATTCAATAAGTTAAATAAATTGGTTTTATGCATAAGCAGGGATAAAAAATAAAAACAAAAATGGTTTACCACATCAGAATAAACTGATGTAACAATAGTGGCAATATCAAAAGTCTTTTACAATATTGAATGTAAGCTCCTGATATGCATTGTGAGTGAACAGAGTGAACAACATAGACCATGATCCTTTGCTCAGTGCAGCCAACATGACAAAATTACTATAAAACTTAATCTTTTGATATATCAAACAAATGAATGCAGGCTGAATAAAAAGTTGGTCAGGACATTTTTAAAGAATATGTTTTGTTATCTTGAGCTTTTCCACAAAACCAAGAGCCTCCCCACAATATCGCAATAAATACCGTATCGTATTTCAACATAGTTATCGAATATTGCATGTTTTCTCCATATCGTGCAGCCCTGGCCACATTTAATAGGAAGCATTTCTGTGGTCATGCAATTGTAGCATTGATTAAAAGAATGTGTGAAGGAATTAGCGTTAAAAAACTCAAGATGAACTTGCACAACACTGCCGTTTACTGCGGTTAAACTATCTGACAATAAAACCCTTATATTCCAAACTTTCTCCTTCTCCCTTTGTCTGCCACGCCATTCCTCATCATCTTCTTTTTGTGTCTCTTTCACAAAATGTCCGCCCAGACATCTGGTTTGCTCTTCCATTCGCCCTAACCCCACCGTCCTCAGCTGCTGTAAGCCCAAAGAAGAGACCGCATGTACACGTTTCCTCCGTATGATTTACTCGCAGCTAAATGAGAGCACAGAGAGATCTTCTGTCAGTGGAAGAATGGGAGAGTTATGGGTTGGTGGCGGACATGTTGGTTCAGCCCCGGGGACACTCAGGGGACGTCCCCCGAGAGCTGTGTCCTCCCAGGGTGGTTACACTATTTATGGACTCCTCAACTGGCAGTGGACGTCCCAGTGATGTATGGATCTCCATCTGGTGCTGTGGGGGCATTGTTGTTACTTGGGACAGACATGAGAACGATGTACAGTAGATGAGGAGAAAGTTTGGCGGTGGTTTGTTTGTTTGTTTGTTTGTTTGTTTGTTTTGGTCTTCAGGAACAGCTTGGATCTCGATCATAGTGTCTCATAACAGTGGTTCTCAAACTGTGGTACAGGTACCAGTGGTGGTACTCAGGCTTCTTCTGGTGGTACTCGAGAGTCTTTTGTAGTTTTGATTTATTTATTCCTGCTTTAGTCCTAGTTTAAACCTGGTTTAGACCTAGGTTAGTCCTGTTTTAGAGATGGTTTAGTCATGGTTCAATCTAGGTTTTGTCCTGGTTTAATCTTGGGTTTGTCCTGGTTTAATCTTGCTTTTGTCATGGTTTAGTCCTGGTTTAATCTAGGTTTTGTCCTGGTTTAGTCCTGGTTTAATCTTGGTTTTGTCCTGGTTAAGTCCTGGTTCAATCTTGGTTTTGTCCTGGTTAAGTCCTGGTTCAATCTTGGTTTTGTCCTGGTTAAGTCCTGGTTTAATCTTGGTTTTATCCTGGGTAAGTCCTGGTTTAATCTTGGTTTTATCCTGGTTAAGTCGTGGTTTAATCTTGGTTTTGTCCTGGTTTTGTCCTGGTTTAATCTTGGTTTTGTCCTGGGTAAGTCCTGGTTTAATCTTGGTTTTGTCCTGGTTTAGTCCTGGTTTAATCTTGGTTTTATCCTGGTTAAGTCGTGGTTTTATCCTGGTTTAGTCCTGGTTTAATCTTGGTTTTATCCTGGTTAAGTCGTGGTTTTATCCTGGTTTAGTCCTGGTTTAATCTAGGTTTTGTCCTGGTTTAGTCCTGGTTTAGTCCTGGTTTAATCTTGGTTTTGTCCTGGTTTAGTCCTGGTTTAATCTTGGTTTTATCCTGGTTAAGTCGTGGTTTTATCCTGGTTTAGTCCTGGTTTAATCTTGGTTTTATCCTGGTTAAGTCGTGGTTTTATCCTGGTTTAGTCCTGGTTTAATCTAGGTTTTGTCCTGGTTTAGTCCTGGTTTAGTCCTGGTTTAATCTAGGTTTTGTCCTGGTTTAGTCCTGGTTTAGTCCTGGTTTAATCTTGGTTTTGTCCTGGTTAAGTCCTGGTTTAATCTTGGTTTTGTCCTGGTTTAGTGTGATTTAGACCCCCTATAGTTAAGGGTTAGGCTCATTTTAGAAGCTGGAACTTGGAGAGCCAAATATTTTCTAAGATGGTACTATATACAGTCTAAGATGGTTTAAGAACCTGCTTCAGAAAAAAAAAACATTTGGGCCTGGGACTAAATTATTATTATTATTATTATTATTATTATTATTATTATTATTATTATTATTATTATTATTATTATTATTTTGAATGGGACAGCGTGTATTAATGAACAGCTAGTACCGTAAATACACCGGATTATAGCTCAGAGCTAATTTCCATCCGTAGTTCCCACTCACTCACATTCACATTTGTCAGTATTGTTAAAATTTTAATACATTAATGTAAAGTCTAATTTAAAACATACAGTACATAGCATTTGCTTGTTGTTACTGGTTGCATAGCACTTGTAACAATTAGCATATTATAAGCATTGCCTATTTTTTATTTTTTTTTAACCTTTATTTATCCAGGAAAGTCCCACTGAGATTAAAAACCTCTTTTTCAACGAAGTCCTGGCCAAGAGACAGCAGCAAATACAAAACACAGTTATATAATTACACAGATAAATATAACAGAAAAAGACAAACAGATTATAAAAAACAAGTGCAATGTTGTGGAGCCGGCCTCCAGAGCGTTCTGTTTTGATTTAAAAGCATTCAAAGAAATTAACTCAGCTAAGTTTCAGTCTTTCTGCAATTTATTCCATGCGTAAGGTGCAGAGTGGACAAAAACCTTTTAGCCCAGTTCAGTGCCAGCAAATCAAACAGAGAGCAAGAATCAGTTCTTCTCTGTGACAGTAAGGTACACACATAGTTTGGCATTTACTACCTTTTAGTGTAGGTAATGTTTGTTTGTATTAGTGTTGTAGTCAAGACCACACTAACTGAGACAAGTCCAGGCTGAGTCCAGAGTGAACCGAGACCAAGATTTTCAGGGTTCGAGACTGAGTAAGGAACAAAACCAAGGCAAATCGAGACCAGGTTTAGACCAACCCTGTGAGCTAACACTAAATAAAGGGGAACAGTTAAAACAAGGTGGTTAAAAAACATTAATGATTATTTCAGGCCATGTTCCTAGTTCGTCTGTTATGGAAAACTAAATACTCCAAAATTATGAATAGCATTTTCTTATAAAGTTTGGCAAATAAAATCTCAGAGACCGCCACATGCAAGACCGAGAAAATTGGATTCAAGACCAAGACCAAGGCCGAGTAAAACTGTAGCCAAGACCGAGATGAGACCAAGACCGTAAAAAAATGGTCTCAAGACCAAAACCGGTCTTGGGCACTACACTAGGTTGCACTGAATTTGCTTATACATATTTTATGTTTCAGTGCTGTGGTAGCTTTACATTAAACACCTAAGTAAGAAAGTCAAAATTGCCTGTTTATTGTCGCACTTTTGAGCATAGACTTATGCTTTTGAATTGTGTATGGGCAGATATGATGTGTGTTTGCACCTTTTTATTGTGTAATTGTAGCATTTAAACTGTGTATCTGACTAGATAGATGTG
Organism: Bostrychus sinensis; assembly: GCA_020698575.1. Taxonomy (NCBI): domain Eukaryota; kingdom Metazoa; phylum Chordata; class Actinopteri; order Gobiiformes; family Eleotridae; genus Bostrychus; species Bostrychus sinensis. The sequence continues at coordinate 24,747,529 of CM036257.1, read as the reverse complement.
CATGTGCCGCAATCCACTGTGTGGTTTTCATTGCATATTTTCACATTATGCTTGTGTTTTTGCAGATTTTATTGCGTTACACCCTACTCTGCCTCTCATATAGACACAATGATTTCTTTTATAAATGTTCTATGTCAATTAGTGGGTGAAACTGAAACGGGACCAAGATTTAACTTTAAATCGACACTCAGGTTGCTAATTTTGGAAAGCTTTTCACTGCCTCAAGCAAGTGTGCACTGCAAATAAAGCACACTTGGTCACTTAGCTGTCAGTGAATTGTTGTGACTATTCCCCTCATGTAGACTAAGAAGAACACATAAATAATTTGTCTGTTCAGATATCTAAAGACAAATTTTAATGCACGGTCTGAAGGAGGCATGAAATTATTTTGTGGCGTGACAAAAAAAAAAGGATTATTTCTGTCCCATTCAGTTGTCAGTCTCTCACAATACAAGTGTCTGAAAGTCCTTAAGATGTAACAGGTGACGCCTTTGACTCAACACCACTATTCACGTCTGAGAATAGTTTTAGAAAAAGCACAAAAACTAAACAAACGTATACAGCGCTCCACCCTCGGCCTTAGATCTGGATCAGTTTCCTCGAGATTCTTCCTTATTCTGGTAAAGGGGTGGGATTCCCGACTCCTCGCTCCGGGGGGAATCCAAAAGCATGAATAGCTAATGCTCCAACCAGACCTCTCCTACTTTCATTCCACGCCAGACATTTTTCTGCCTCTACACACAATGTGAAGTCGAAGTATTGTGAGAAAGCGGACCCTGATGAAACTCCGGCGTCACATGTGAAAGTATTTGCCTTTTGAGTGATACGTGAGCGATGATTTATTTGGAAAGAAACAGGCCCAGGATATGAAAGGCAGTGTTTCTATTGAGTCATCATAGAGGAATGGGACCTGGATGCTTTAAGTTTTGTTTTTTAGATATTAAGCCAGATGTGTCTTTCTGACTTTAAATATGAATCAATAGGGATACACAGCGGCAGTGGCCAATACAAAAAAAACAAAAAAAAAAACATGAATATGACAAATGAAAGGTATGTGTCTCTAGGCCCTGCTTAAGGCTGGGATAGAGTCATCTTTACAGTACATTGTCTCTGATCTGAGACATCTGAGAAAGCTTTTTTTTTGTATGATGTGTGGACACAGCATCCTCAGTCTGCATTAATCACAATCAACAATTATTATAAGTGAACTAATGACAGCACTGCTAAGCAAAACAAAACTAGACAGATGCCCTGCAAAACAACTGTGCATCCTGTTGTTACAATTATCTAAGCAGCCTCCATTTGTATTTTTCTTTTCAGTTCAGTCAAGTTAAGATTATCCCAGACTGAGCACTACATTAGCTCAGAACCAAAGATGTTAAGATTATTGTCAGAGTAAACATTGCGATTTTACAATTTTAATAAGTTATTCCCACTGTCTAACTAGTCTGCGATTATAGTTAACCATAGGTCTAGCTTTATTTAACCAAACGTTTTAAATAAAAATGTTTCTCTTCCTGTCTGGTCTAAAAAGCACTTTACACTCAGATTTATGATAACTCTGTGTAATAACGCACCACTATTAAGCAGTAATAAAGCATTAATAAACATGTAATTAACAATAAATTAAATAAGCTGTTGATAGATGCTGCATTGACTCAGACGTGTATAATTTTGCATTGATTTACATGAGCTCATTACTCAAGAATTCAACAGTAATAATGTTTATAACACAATATTGTGTATTAATGTTGAAGTAATGCTTTGTAAATGAATAAATAACTGGTTGATAATCCTTAATTAATCCTTAACTAATGCTATATAGTGTGAGTTATACTAAAGCGTTACCAGGTTGATTATTTTTAGTGTATAGATTTACTTTAAAAGCTTCTAAAATTCTCATGACTATCCTGCCATGACCTTTATAATTGTAAATAATAATTGGTTAATCTTGACTTCCCAATTCAGGATTTCATCTAATGGTCCAAAAACGGCTGTCAAAATTTTAATCATCAGTGGATATTACCTCTGTATTCACTTATGAAAATATATTCCACAGAGGGTTATAAGGGTATAAGTCAAAATATTGTAATAAGGTCTTAAAAGAAAACATTAAAAGATAACCTACTATGGCCTGTTCTTTTCCAATTACATCCACTCCTTTCAAAGTGACATACTTTAGACTGACCTCCTCTTGACTTGTGTCCATTATAAATGTCTAATGTGTCCATGAAGTGAAACATTGGTCCTGTTCTGGAAAAGCGATACACACAACACTGGCCTCGGCGTCCCAGAGTGCACCACTGTCAGCTCCCACTACACCTGACGTGGACAAGCTGCCAGTTCCTTAACAATGTTTTAATTGTGTTCAATCCCTTCCCACATTCCTCTATCACAGTCTCACCTCAGCTCTTTCTCACGCAGACAAATGCACAAAGTTATTTTTCTCTCTTTCAAAAGCAGCGATACACTCGGCTCCTTATGCTAACAAACTATCAGGAGAGTGTGGAAATGTGGCCTTCAGGAAACTTCGACTGAAACTGCATTTAGTCCAAGTAAAGCAGAGTCATGGATTCAACAATGGCGGGAGACAAACGTATGAAGCAAGAAGAAATCTGTAAAACCTTTTCAGAAACCAGCATGACCACTAAACCAAACCCAGTGTAAATAAAGTTGTTTTTTTTTTTAAGCCAAATATAACAACTGCCACAGCTCTAGATGCTGCTGGTGTTTACTGAACTGCAGTGAAGTAACCATTTATTTTCCACTTTTATAGGTTTTGGGTAAAGGAGAAGACAAATGAACCATGTAACTGCCTGCGAGCTAAGACTCACCTTTATAATATTCTTCCCTCATAAAAAACATACCTGGCGTTGAGTTTTCTTTCATTCACGCCCTCATTCCACGAAACTCCGCCTCTCCCACGAACCCCCGCCCACTCCAGGAAGCACTGACCACAATCGACAAGCCCCCTACATCCAGTCTGCTCTCATTCTTTTATCCCAAAAACGGTGTACAGCTCTGTTTCCACTGATTTCTCACAGCTATTTTTCATTTTGTAGTAAAATGGTATCATACAAAAAGTTTAAGGGCGTAGTCTGCTGCCCTCTGCTGGTCTCTTCACCTGTTTCTTTATAGCAGTAGTACAGTAATTGTGAATGGTTTCTTTTTTATGTTTTTAAAGGTGTTAAAAACGTGAAATGCTGTTTTTGTGGTGACCAAGATTGGTTTTAAAAGATAGATAAAAGCATAATATGTCCCCTTTAAACAAATCTTAAGTTTGGTGAGGAGTGCTTAGTGGCAAAGTGGTTAGCACTCCTGCATCTTTGTGGTTTTGATCCTCTGGTTGGCCTAATATCTCTGTGGGTGGAGTCTGCGTGTACTTTCTGTGAATCTAAATTGTCCAAGTGAATGAATATTAATATGAATTGTTGTCTATCAGTGTGTTGTGGTTTTGTTTTTTGTTTTTGTTTTTTTGGTATCGGGCATAAAACTAACTGGCCACTGTCCGGGGTGCACTCTGCCCAAAGCCCACAGCTGCAGGGATAACGTCCAGACACGGCATAAGAGGAGAAAGATTAATGAATTAATAAAAAGCGTAGAGGTATTTTCCATCAAAAGTCAGACCATTTTGTGAGGGAATACTTGTAAAAGCTTCAGACGGGGCCATGTTTTCCTCTCTGTTTTTTCATCTTCCACTGCCCAGACCTCATTTACGTGCTCTTATTCAGGCTGGGAAATGGGTTTGGGGCACAGGGGAAATCTGGTCCTCTGCTCCTCTCTCGGCTAATTAGCGTGTGAACTAATTGCACGTCTAACTTTAGCGAGCAACAGCCTACTTCCAGCTGTCCATGCTCCGTGAAGTCGAGATGGAGAGGAGACGAGTGCCTCTCTGGCCTTGAACATTCGAGCCAGAACTTTGGACGCCTGCTGGTTTTTGGAGGTACACTCAATAAGGCTTACGCAATTTGGGCAAAGACTTTCAAAATACTACTAACTTCCCATAAGAAAATTGCAGGTTTTTACTTTTTTTGACATGATATTTGACTGTGTGTCAGACAGCTATGTGTCACATTGAACCCCTTCTTTCTGTAGCCTGTGAGCACCTATAGGAGCTCAGCAGGGACATACTGATTTCTATGAACAAAACAGTAAGCCAGATGATAAGTTCACTTCTACAGCAAATCAAATTTATCCTCTTTCTGATACAAACCTATCCATTTCTTCAGGCTTGGGACTGACATAAGGAATACTCTAGCTTGTGACCCCCTGTGGCTGGATTTGTAAATAATTTTGTCCATCAGGCTCTAATTTGTTTAGTTGTTAACACATTGCATCTTATTAAATATCTAAATAGCTCTTCTCTAAACCTTTCACAATAGCAGCAGCAGTCAGAATATAAAATGGAACACTGGTTTACTTGTAGTGGATCAGATCTGTTTGCATAAAAGTATCTGAATAGCACTGGTTAAACGTCTTTGCTAACTCAAAACTATGTCATGCAAATCAGAAGGAATGTCCCTTAATGTTTTCACACACTACTTTACCTCTAAGGGGCTGTTCAGATGACAGCGAGTGGGTTTGAATGCAGTTTGGCCTTTCATTTACACACGGATGGGGTTTTCGTTTTACAAATGTGCAATCTTTTCAAAATGCTGGAAGAGGTGTTTTGGTCTCACAGCAGGGAGCAGCTCGGAGCCGCTCCGCTCTTGTGCAAACTGTGAAAACGCCATCCTCACCGAAAACAATGACATAACAGTCCCAATCTGAACCGTGGCTGTCTGGCTTCCGTATCTCAGCAAAATACATATTTTTGTCTAGTAACTGTCAGTAATATGTGTATAAGTACTTATTTTATGAGAGACTTTCTGAGAATGGCTCCAGAAAACCACAAGTTCCTAAAGTTGTTGGAAAGTTACAGACCAGAGCTATATTTCCTCTGTTGTTTACTCACAGTGTGGTGCAGAGCATTTGCAGGGCCCACAGCGCCGTTTGATGGACAAATACAGGTACTACAGTTTACTTTTGTTTTCTTCACACTTAAGCGTTTTTGTGTAAATGTGAATCGCGGGTGGCATGACTGTTGCGTTTTCCTGGCTAGCGCTGTCGTGCAAACAGGCCGTAAGATAATATCTGCTGTCTGAAGTGTAAATCAGTGCTCGTTCATGGAAACCAAAGTTTGTCTGAGGTGAGTGGGGGACTCTTGGGCTTCCGTGACCTAGACTTTCCTTCTGTTACTCTCATGATGTGAAAAACAGACCGGCTTTTCCCATCAGCCCCCAACAGAACCCCGCCACTCTGCTCCCACCTGCTGCTGGTCCTTCTGCCACTGAAGTGGCTCTGACAGATTCATTTAGTGGGACACTGGCTTCTGCGCTACTGTTCAAAGATTCAAAGTTTTTGTGTGAAAGCCACAGGGGTTCACGAGCCAGTGTGCTCTTTGTGCCGGTGCCAAGCCTGGATAAATGTGTCAGGAAGGGTCTCCAACATAAAACCTATGCCAAATCATCATCCAAATCACTGTACCCTAGGAGGCACATGATTTACTGTGGTGAACCCAGAAGGGAAAAGCTAAAAGAAACATACAGATATATAGCTATTACAGTATAAAGTATTAAAAAGGTATTAATTTTCCTGGTGTTAAAATCAAGGCCTTAAAAATATTAAATCTAATCAGGTATTAAATTTTGTTCATCCAGATACTAAATTTCTCTCTTTTTTTTTTTTTTTTGATAATGTAAATACGATTTTAAAAAAGTTCCATCACAACAATAACAGTGTCAGCAATATACTTTTTAAGAAATGCAACCATTACATTTTATGATTTTGTTTTAATGCAGTACTAAAGTCATTTCATCTGTATTTTATATTTAATTCTTATTTGGTTGTTGACAATGTTGGCACTAAATTTCATTCTAAGTGGCAATAAAAGGTCTAAAATTTAACTTGACGAAACCTGGAGTTTCCCTGTCTTTGCAACATGGATTCTGCATTTATTAAAAATACATTTGCAGTAAGTTTTGCAACCACATTTTGTATTTCACTGACAGCTTATCTTCAAACGTAGGGCTGTTTATCTCAGTCAGTGCACCCAATCCAAGGGGTCACAAGCCAGTCAAGCTTTTGTGTTTGTCCCAAACCAGGATAAATGTAAAGGGTTGTATTAGGAAGGGCATCCACCATAAAATCTATGCCAAATTAATATGTATTTTATAAAAGTGACCTACATACCAGATTGGTGGAGACGGATGGTGGCAGATGACTTGCAGAAGAAAATGGAAAGGAACACGAACAATTTCAGTGAATGCATGAACTTCTGTACACAAGAAAACGTCTAAAAGAGTCTGATTCCAAATTACACAGTTTCTACTGCAGCAGTGAGGATACTTGTCCACTAACACAAAGGTTGCCAGTTTGGTCCCTGCTCCCACCACTGCATACTGTCGTTGTGTCTTTGGGCAAGACACTTAACCCTCCTTGCCCCCAGTGTCTGCATACACTGGTGTATGAACATGTGTGTGTGTGTGTAAATGTGAATGGGTGAATGGTTCTTTGATGTAAAGCACTTTGAATGCCCATGGAGGTAGAAATGTGATCATTTATTTACCTTTTTTTTTACAGCCACTCAAATTTAAATTTGCTCTAGTTGCATAAAGCTGCAGGCTGTAGCCCAGTTGCACAGTTAGAAATGTAGTATTAACATTGTTTTTTATATTAATGTGACATTTCAGACATTCATTCATCCAACATGCAGGATTTAAATAAACATATCATACATTTATTTATAAAGCACTTTAAAAACTGTCTCAGCCAAAGTGCTGTACACAAGTCAAAAAATAAACAGTAACAACACAAGAGACACAGACATATCATTGTACAGCATAAAATATAAATAGGATACATTAAAATAATACTCAAGTTAAAAAGAATTAAAGTTTTAGTAAAAGCAATAGGAAAATAAAAGCATCTCAGTTGCAAATGGAAAATTGCACACTCTTTGTTGACTGTTGCACACTGTTTTGCATATGCACATGTATTTTTGCATAGTTAAAAATTACCATATTTGTATTATTATTACTTTTGCTATTTTTTACATTTCATATTGTTTGGTGTTCATTGTGGACAGCAAAGACAGAATTTCACTGTACAGGGACACTGTTCCTTATTGTGCATATGGCAATAGACATATGAGACAGATTTACATAAGTCTTAAGTATAATGCAACAGCATTAATACAACAATGTGGAAATTCAAGTTCTGCATGTTAAAGTATCAGTCATGGGAAAAGTGGCTCATTGTTGAAAGACGCTGAACTAGCTGCCATATAAAACACACTGTGAAGATATCGAGTACAATCACAATTCCAGACGGAGACAAGATGACAAATGGGTGTAAGTGAGAATATGGTAAACTGAGACTACTGTGTGAGAGTTAACCCCAGCTGTGGTGATGAAATCATGAAAACCATATCAACTGTGGGTTACTTTATCCAAGTGACATCATTGGAGCTGGACATCTGATACTGGGCAGAGCCACGAGGTAACAGAAAAGTGTTAGAAACAGCAGTAAGAGATACAGTAACCACTGATCAGGCAAACCAGTATGACTGCCCCCTGCCCTGTATTGTGCATTCTGATACATTTCCATCAGAACCAGCTGTAACTTCTTCAGCACTTTGAGCTACAGTCTCTCAGGCCTCAGTCTTCGCTCCCCATGTGCATCACCTGTCGCTTTTTCACCTCTGTTCCTGTCTTGGACCACTTTTGTTAGATACTAACCACTGCAGACTGGAAACACCTCACAGTTTTGGAGACACTCTGACCCGGTCGTCTAAAGCCCATTTCTTCTGTCTGTCCATTGGCTTCTGGTGCGTTCAGGGTTGAATTTATGGTCCTGTTATTCGTGTTTAAAGCCATCAATGGCCTTGCTCCGGCCAACCTGACTGACCTTTTGACGGTTCATCACCCAGTCAGAGCTTTGCGCTCCTCTGAACATACGTCTCTGGAGGTCCCTAGATCAAAGATACAAAACATGAGGTGATCATTCTTTGGCTGTTTTTGCTCCCAAGCTCTGGAACTCACTTCCACCTGAGTTGTGGACCATAGTGATTTTTAAATCACAGCTAAAAACACATTCATTCAGCCTGGCATTTCAGACATAATTATTACTTTGATGTCTTGCGGATGTGACTGTACATTTCTCTTTGTCCTTCTCTCTCTGCTATTTTATGCTGTAAATTGTTTTTGTTATTCTTGTTATGTGAATGACTCTGCCATGTTTTTAAATCGACTTTCGTGAAGCACTTTGAGCACAATTAGGCTGTTGTAAGGTGCTACACAAATATATTTTAATTGATTGATTGACTGATTTTAGCCCTCACAATTTGGCCTTTGTCAAACTTGCTGAAATCTTAACATTTCCCATTTACCTGCTTCTTACATATCAACTTTGAGGATAAAGAGTTAACTCCCATCACTAACAGGTGCCATGATGAAGAGGTAACCTGTGTTGTGAGAATTGGACAGATCTTCTCACCTAATCTTCTCGATTGCAGGAGGAACAGAAGTGGGCTGCAGGGCTGGGATGCGTGGCCTTCTTCTATGGATGTCATTTACATAAGACGTGATAGGTTTTCCTGCAAACACAATAGAGAAAGCACATCATTCATCGCCAAAAACCAAAACAACTACAGAAATAACTGCAGACTATACATTGTAGATAAGGCACCATGATTTCATATAGTATCTCCTAACATATGCGTTGTCTTGTCAGCATTTTGACCTGCTACTCGACACAATATGGACGTTAACCTGTGTCCCATTGTGAGCAAGTGAACTCTGTCAACCGTAATGTAAACCTCTTCAGTTTTGAAGTATGTTTTGTGCAAAGCCAGCGTTAATGTTGACAGACCCACATTAGTTTCTTCCTGTTCTGATAAGATTAAAATTTGCTGACACTTTGTTCTGCAGACGGTGATATGGGCACATAGGTCAGACTCTGGAAAAGAATGTGCTTAATGTATTTGAGATTTGATAAGATGAAATACTACAAAATATTACACTAACAGCCATATGTATACAGTATCTTAAGGAGCAGTATTTGTTTTGTTGGCACCTGTGTAAATTCCCTTTTTGGTGCTGACAGACCATGTTACAGTGTTCTGCAGCTATAGCTTATGTAGCAATGTACAAAACCACCATGCTCACTCTATTCATTTAGTTTGAAAATAAAACATTTGAAACAGCAGCTCACAATAAAATCTGACTTGTTAGCCATGTTAAATGCAATGAAAATGTTGCATATTCTAAATTACATTATATATTAATGCTCAGGTTTTCCAGGTTAAAAGACTTGAAGAAAATGAACTTAGAAAAACAACTTTTAAACTACACCAGGAATAGACAGACTTTGACCTTAAACATGCAGAAGTGACTTGAATGCAATTCTAATGTTTCCTTTCATTTATTTTGAGGCATGTGCATTATCCATATTATGGAGCAAATTAAATGTCACATTTTTCACTTAATTTCATTCACAACAATAAATAACAAAAAATGTCCAAACATGACACATCCTGTCTATGAGCAGGTACAGGTATAAATTTATCTGACCCTACCCATTGATTACAAACACTGTAAACAAGGCCTTCATCTGAATCAGACAACAACAACAACAACAACAACAACAACAAAACTACTCCACTCCAGGAATGTTTCAATTTTCAAATTAAAAATCTATTTACCTTACTGGTTAATACTGAGTACTACAGTCCTGAGCAGAATATATTTTTTATATTCCTTCCTAAATTGCTTTATGCTACAGCTTTGCGTGATTCTCTGATAAACTATTCCATAAATTTACTCCACAGACTGAGACACTGAACCTCTTCATAGTTGTACGTACACTCTTCATTTTGAAATTCATTTTTTTTTCTAAGATGCATCCTCCTTCTCTGTAGCAGTGAATAATAGATGTACTGTATGTTGAAATGCAGTTCCTGTTGCACTGTGCATGTATATAAAGAAACTATAGGAATGATTAGGATTATAGTATCATGTAACATAGTAATGGGACCAGTAAGTGCAGGAAATCAATGAAGCTTCTTTTAAGCCCTCACTTTTACACATATTTCCTGGAAGGCAACTGATCTGATGGTCCATGACTCTTCAGTGTTCCTGTAATAATAAAATCTGTTGCATATATATGATCACAAAACGATCATGAACAACACAGCTGTTTATCGCAGTAAAAGCATTCACTTGTGTACTAAACTTTTTTTTTTCCATACTGTGACGGGCAGTGTCTAAAGATGGCATGACACACCCTTTTAGGCATTTCCTGTGGCTTTTCCTGCTTTCTTTATGAGTTCGTGTTCTAATGTGTTTTAATCCTGGAGCACTCCTGACAGCTCGCTCTGTCCCGGGGCCTCAGATGACAAAAGACCTCTCTATTTCTCTAACGCTGCCCTCAACTGAGCCTTTCAGAGGCGATGGTAGAGATAAAGTCTGTTGTGTAGTGTGAGAATATATCATATAGTATGATACTGTCTATATGTCAGGCCTATGGGGAAAGGCATTGTGGGAAATTGTAATGTTGATGCCGCAAGGTTCAAAATGGTTAGAAAAACAGTGCTGTGCAAAAGTCTTAGACAGTTATAGAAAGGCTATCACCAAAAGATGGTGTATCAATGCACAAAATACACAAAATTACCAAAAAAAGACACAGACCTCTACCAAGGCACTGGTCCTATCTCACAGTGATAAAGATATAGTGCCCAGTCCTGGACTCAAAGCTCTTCTAGTTCTGGGGTAAAAGGGGGTAAAATTCATTGAGCCACAACACCCTGATAAAAAAATCTTTAGTATCTAGCTTTTTACTATCTTATAATATTTTTTTCACCTCAAAAACATACCTGGAGTAGTATTTTGCTTCATTTACTGCATAGTCAAAGAAACACAACACATTTTCAATATATGTACGTTATTTTAAGTTAATAAAAGTGAAATAGTAATGCAAAGGTGTCCAAAACTATTTGAAAAAGCCTAAAAAAAACCTAAAACATAATATAGGACCTTTAATACACTCCTGGATTTAAAAAATGGATCTACACCAAAATTAACCATTTTATCTCTAATAATAATAATGATAATATAATATCTCAAGTAATCTTAAGTAATTTCCCAGGTGGACCAATAAAGTATGTCTATGTCTAATCAGTATTTATTAAAGCACGTTTTCCTTAATTTTTCACACTTTACTAAAACCTTTGCACAGAACTGTACATAATATAATGAGGTATAATATGATATAATATAGTTCAAAGCCATACAGTAAAGTAACTGTTTTAAACCAGCAAAGCAATGTTTTGTCTCCCAAGTTTAATACAAGGTGTAATATCCGTGATCATTTGCTGTGGCTGCCCTCATCTTTCCTGGGTTCATGTCTTTGTTGATGGCAGCTCGACACGACTGCAGCTATTTTTGGCGTTTCATCTTCTGTCACTCTGGCCTTTGACACTATAAACACAGGACTCCATTCATCTCGGTGTGACTCATTTTACCCAGAAACCCTTGGTCTCTGTCTGATGTTCAGCCCACGACACATGACCCACTTCACAGCTTTGAAAACTGTCCATCACATAGGCCATATTATGTCAGAGTTTTATGTCTACGCCGAATTTTGGTTTGAAATGCATAAGCAATGCCCAGTGTATCCTAAATTTAAATCACTTCTTCATTTACTCCAGTCTGAACTCTTAAAAAACTGACAATGGGCACGATAGCTCCCTCTAGAGAATCAAACAAATATAAGATAAGACTTTATTAATCCCACAGCGGAGAAATTTACCTGTAACTGCAGAGAAGTTCGCCCTCTAACCCGTAGGTTGGCAGTTCGTCACTGCATACTGTTGTTGTGTTCTTGGGCAAGACACTTCACCCACCGTAAAGGTACTGTAAGCTGCATGCGCTCCTACTGGTTTGAAAACGGTACTGCAATCTAAATAAAAACAATGGTCTGTGAGTTGCCAGTCTTTGCGCTTTCCTGATTGGACAATCGTCAGTGCAAGTTTCTAGAACAAAAACAAAAACTGTAAACATAAACAACATGGGCATTACATTTAGGGCTGCCACTAACAATTATTTTCATCATTGATTAATCTATCGATTATTGTTTCGATAGTAAACGGTGTGTCGTTAAGTGGTTAAAAACTTGGTGTTCCATAGTTCTTGCTAAAAAAAATGAAAATCCTACCAAAAATCACTTAATTTTTTACAAAATTTGAACCAAACGAAGCTACAACTATATCACTTGAGGACATTTGGACAGAGCATATACACACATTATGAAATTTTTTATTAAAAACACAAAATATACATTGTTTTAACTGTTTATGTTGCTTTACTGCTCTGTCTTGGTAATAAACCCTCCTCTCTCAGCACATGGCATGTTTCAAAGTCTATTAATACCCCAGTTAATGATTAAATGATTACTAATTTAGTTGACAATTATTTCAATAATCAATTATAATTGATTAATTTGATTAGTTGCTGCAGCCCTAATTACATTTTTTTTTTATTGTGAATAAATCAGCTGTACCATTGTTATCAGTAAAACTAATATTTGATTTGAACATGTTTACCTCATATCTTGGGACACGTGGGTAATTTTTATGAAATCAGTTTGCCCTGATGAAGGCCTAAGAGCCGAAACGCGTTGGCATTGTTTTAACTAACCAGCCATGTGATAATAAAGGCCTTTTAATAATTTCTATCTTTTTGAGTGCCTCAGTTTCCTGCTTTTTTTACCAGTGTTGATGCTGATCCCTACACTGAAGAGCACCAAAAGGACATCATTTCAACAAACTCATCACATCCAAGTAGCGTTCTTGCATGCTATACTTTGACAAAAAATATATATTGCTCATAGCACCTTTAAGTCGCTGTATTAATGTGTTTGTGTGACTGTGTGTTTAGTGTTGGTCAGTGTCTAGAAAGGTGCCATATAAATGCATTATTGTTATTATTATCATTATTAAAAACTATATGTAATGTATTTCAAGATAGAAGTTATCTAGTCATTGACAGAATGAAGAAATGAAAAATAAACTAACAAATGAAAAAATTAATTAGCTGTGGTCTATGTCCAAGACTACCTTTACCTAGACTGGTTTGATTACAACAACACTAGATTTTATTCTCACTATCACAACTGTAACTTTATTTAAAAAAGCACTTTAAAAACAACTAAGTTCACCAAGGTGCAGAACAGGGTAAAAACAAAAAATAGAAACAAAATCAAACTTATTCAAAATTAAAATATACAAATCATAAAATATAATAAATGCAGTCAGATAAAAAAAAATTTACATCTCAGATTGTGACAAAGGCCCAAGAGAACAAGTGAGAAGAGATTTAAAAACAGGTAAGAAGCCTGTGTAATGTGCAAAAGCAGCTTGTTCTACAGCAGAGATGTCCAAAGTGTGGTCCGGGAGTCATTTGTGGCACAGGCCAAGATTTCATACGGCCCTTGGCTTCTATGAGAAAATGTATTACTTATGACCCACCAGCACTTTTGTAGAGTGTGTCCTGTCTGTACATTTGTGCATCTCTCACTACTCTCTGCCTTGATTTCTCTAATTACATGGTTGAAAAATGATTGCAGTTGCAGTGTTTATGTTCAAAGATGTCGCACTTGTTTTAGATTTTGTTGTCAAAGAACATAAATTATACATATTTTTAAACTGCGTGCATTTAATTAAACTGTATATGCATTCAGTTCCTAGAAAACCTCTGTTGGACCTTGAACAATTGCAAATCTTCAAATCTTGCCCTCTTGGGAAAAGTCTGGACACTCTTGTTTTACAGTCTGGTGCTGCCATCGCAAAAGCTCGGTCCCCTCTGAGCTTTTGTCTGGCTTTAGGTACAGGAGCTGCTGGTGAGCCAACCTAAGAGGCCATGATGGAGTGCAGGGGTGCAGGAGGTCAGAGACGTACACAACTCCATCCATCTAGCCATCCACCGTCTTTTTACAGGACAATGAACACAAATGGACAATAGTACTGTTTGGGAAATGATGTGAAAGCAAAAATAACCTTATCGGGATTTCAGGAAACATTTATCTCAAGTCAGGAAGTCATTTTGTGAGTCCCAGAGTCAGAGTCGTCCAAGAGAAATGCTTCTTTTAACTGCACTTCATTTTCTAGAATCACATGATTTCCCAGTAATGAAAACTTTAATAAAATGATTAAAATAGTTTGTTATTCTACATGTATTTTGTTGAAATTCTAGCATAAACCAATTAGATAACAAAACATACAAGTCTGACAGCACCAGGGCTAAGTGGTTATCTTTGCAGTGTGGTTCTTGACGGCTGACATCTTGAACTTCAAACTATGTGGACTATGGGACCTGAGCTCGAATGCAAATGGCCAGACAAGCCTCCACACGTAAACAGAGAAAAACAGTTATTAGCCAACTATAATTTCTTTCACTGGAAGAGGCCGCAGAGTGACATGTGGGGAGGGCGGCCGTGTCAACAGACAGCTTTGGCATTGTTTGTGTCTTCAGCTCTTACCTGGGGCCAAAGCTGTGTCACTTTGGGGATTTTTAGTGGTTTCAGTTGACAATGAAGTCATCTCGCTGTGGGAAAGATGATATCGATGGAAAGTCTGTGCCCTGTAGGACGACTGTTTAACCTGGGCCTTACTGCGTCAATGGCATTAGTCATTATTTGGCAGAAGATATTGGGTCAGTGTAAGGTAGGGCAGAGGTGGGAACTAGTTACATTTACTGAAGAAAGTTTTGTTGACCAACATCTACTGCTAGGTAGGTTTGGGCAGTAGTGCCACAGGATGTTAAATGGGTCGCCAACTAACCGGAGAGTTGGTGGTGTGATGCCCGCTCTGACCCAGTGCATAACGTTGTTGCGTCCTTGGGCAGGACACTTCACCCACATTGCCTCCTCCAGTCACAGACTGATTTGCTTTGGCAACTCTGAAAGGGAAAAACAAAACAAACATCTCCTAAACACTACTTTCACTTGCATTTTGAAAGAAAGGAATGCTGCTGTTACTCATGTAATCTTTCTTTAATTTACAATTCCTGTCCCAGCTACTATGGGCCGGAGGCACGGCACACCCTATCTGAGTCACAGGACTGACTCAGATAAGGATACAACTTTAGGTAGCAGCAGAAAGTATAAAGGTCACAGGAAGAAGTCTGTTTACAGGATTCCTGCAGGTATCAGCAAGTCTAATTTAATGATTTTTGATAATGCCATTTTTAACATCTTTAATGCCACAAACATACAATTGCAGCCTAAATTGTTAACATTTATGTGCAAGTATTTTAAAATACAGTTCATAATGCGCCAATAATGTTGAAAGTCAAACATCCGATAGTTAGATAATTTGGTCCCGCTGGAAGCAAACTGGTTCTGCCCATTGATCGCGTTAGTGTAGGCTATGAAAATGGTAAATTATTATTTATATATACATATTTATATAGAGATCGGGAATCTATGTCATGAAACGATCGTTAAGCAATGGAACTGTCTCAGACAGTAAAATATAATACAGAAGCATTAGAAACAGCGGCATAAAAAAGTCAACAAACAGGCCTTGAAACAACTCTTTTAACTGCTTTGTCACTCTCCGTGTAGAAAATAGCTTGTGTGTCCACTGACCACCGATCACTATTCATGACTAAAACTAAAACTAATAATGTCTATTCACTATTTTACTTTTTAATGCCTGTTGGATTCAACTTGAATGCTTTTTAATGCCCCGCGGGAAACACTGAAACACTAGTGGTTATCCTAATAGTGAGAGTTTTCCTGGTGGCATTACTATGAATATTAATACTGTTACTACTATATATTAGCAGCGGGATAATAGCTGGGGAGGGGGAACTCTTTCTTACTCAAGTAATAATTTCATTTGCTTCTTTATCCTCTTAATATTAATAGAAATTGTACTTATACTTTTACTGATTTTGTCAACTCTGCCTGACTCTACCCATCCTGGTTTACCAAAAAATAAAACAAAAAGAAGAATTCCTGTAAGTCATTACCTGAGTAAAATGAATTAGCATATTGTAGCCACAGCATTTTTCCAGTAAAGAAACACTCAGAGCTCTTCTTCCCAATGGGCTGTTCACTTTGACCCATTTTCTTTTGAGCACCGTCAGGCCCCTCCCACCGCTCCACACTGTGTTTTTGTGCGCTAATGATGGCTATTAATACAGGGCAGAGGATTGGACTGGTTTTGGGTTTCCTCAAAGGTTACTGCCTGGAATCACTTACCTCCAAATGTCAGCCCATTCAGAGCCGCGGTTCAAAGAAACAATGTGGCAGCAGATGTCAGGGAGATAATTGCAAACATAAGACTATGATACAGGTCAGGAGATACAGAGGAGATCATGGAGAGTTATTAAGGCACAGTCCAGAGCAGCTGGGTTTGGTAAAGACACCCTTAGATCTTTAACAACTCATCTATAATGGTACAAGATAAATCTGAGCTCCATCATGAAATAGCTTAATTAGTTAATGTGGGAAAAATCATACACATTACGATAAGAAAACATTTGAGACTACATTAATCAAACAGTAAATTATAATGTTCTAATGTTGCAAGTTATAATGCTATAATGCTATGTTTACTATAGATAATTCTTTTCTTTTTTTTAGCTAAATTAAACACTTATTCAGCACGGAAACACTTTACTTTTGTATTAGTTTGTGTGGCTATTATTTTTATTTATTTTGTAGTCTTCAGTAGTAGTTTTTAGATGCTTTTGCTATGTCTATGAGAAACGTGGGATACATTTAACATAGTGTTAGCATTTTAGCAAAATTTGAGTAATTAAGTATTTTATAGTAGTAGTATATTGTAGTATTGTAGTAGCAGTAGAAGTTATAAAAATATTAAATAGAATAATAATAAATCAGGCAATTAAAATATACTTTAAGGAATGATTATCTAGGCCTTTTTATTGTCTAATTAAATAGTACTATTTAATATTTTTGTTTATTTAATATTAAGATAATCAACCATTTTAACTGTAAAAATTGTTGACTTTTTTTTATTCATTAATTTTTTTTTTTTTTTTTTTTTTTTTGGCAATCAATTTAGCCGTAGCGACAAACTCATAATCTAAGCCTACATAGCATATTGCAGACATATTAAAACATCTTTTAAATAACATAATAAAAAAACTCACCGCGTAAACTTGAAGTAAAAATCATTAGCATAGCACACGAGCCACTCCACGAGGCCTGCGTCCTGTTGCGTCGTGTGCGTGACCTTTCACCCTCAGGTGACCCTTCACTTTCTCTAATGACGCAAAACAACACGGACGTCTGTATTATTGTGAGCTTTTATCATCGGAGCAGCAATTAGACGTGTTTTGAACGAGCCACCGCCACGTTTCCTACATTTCCAAGTGGGTCAACGAGAAAGCTGTTTAGTCAAGTGTGACGCCAAACTTTTCAGCTAATGAAGAGCGATTGGATTTTGTCACCAGCGCCACGTCCTGCGACATCATCAACAACAACACGGAGCCCAATTATGCATCTCCGCCATGGCCAAACACCGCCAAAGAAGAAGAAATGTAAGTCAAATGATCTCGTGTTAAACTTTTTGTGCGTAATGATGGCTTAAAAGTTAGAAAAACGCGCCTTATAGCAGGTGCGTTTGCTTCTGTGCGCCCCTAAACCAAACCAGAGGCCACGTCGACTCTGAATAGACGGAGACAGAAAAAATGACACAACATAATTGAAAGTGCAGACGCTTTCATGTTGCGTAATACTGAAAAATAATGGATGACTATGGGCTAGAAACATTGTTAGCGTGATGGACAACGAGGGACACGGGGTCCTGCTCTCAATAGAGTTATGTTCCCCCTGACAAAACACGGTGATAGATTTTGACTCTGACCCTAATCTTGCATAACTCTGGCATCATTTTACCAAAAGGCCATTGAGTAAAAGATTGATGGTGTTTTTGGGACATTGTATTTTGACAGTTTTAAAACTAGGCTTTTTATTTCAATCAGATTTGGATTGGATTCAAGAGAGAGCACTTACGTAACCGTGGCAGATGGAAGATGGGAAATGTGAGGTTTGGAAGTGTTTGCAGGTTATTTTCACACTTCACAGATTTTTAAATGATGATTAATGTGGAACAAAAAGGTCAAAGGACACATTCAAAGTACAAATTTTGACTGACAAGGAGAGAGAGAGATGTTTTGGATGTTCCTTATGAGAGTTTAGTGCAGTTTTTTTGTTACTGTCTTAGTTTTTCCTCTCATACAAATTATATTCTGCGTGAAAAAAGGGCAGTAGTAACCATGTATTGATTATTTTAAACTCCCCCAAAAATATTAATAGCATTCCAGATTTTCACAAGACATTCAAGGTTAGGGTGACCACCTCAAAAAGTATAAAAAGTGGGACAAGTTGTGTGATTTGGTGGGACAAGGAGGGACGGGCTCGTTAAATAAATGTTTTGAGAGACAAATCTAACTTACCAACTTACTGAGACACAAGTTGCTTTAGTTTAGGGCCGATAAAACATATGATGCGCTTTCATCCCAAAAATGCACATTTTGCAAAGTAATGTCTTTACCGAGACTTTAATCATTGGAATAAATAAGATACAGAAAAATATCAAAGCTCTCTGTCTTATTTTCTATCAAGATAGGACGCCCACAAGTATTTAATCTACGTTTCACACAAGGAATACTGACCAGACCTTGTTTTTCTTAACTCAGATCTCTCTGTTTATAAGATTCACTGAGCACCAATAAAAAAGTGGGACATTATCTTAATAAGTGGGACGGGGACAGATGCCTAAATTGCTGTGCAGTACAACCAAAAGTGGGACAGGTGGTCACCCTATTGAATGTACATTACTGGTTTTCCAATACTTCAATATTTACAGTGGAATATAAATGTATGTTGTAGGTCAGCACTAAATCAGATTTACTACTGTAGCTGTTTATAATGCCTTGAACCATATAAAACGTACTCATGTGTGTGTTGGATGCATTACCAATGGCTGTCTCCCTGTGTTAACTGTGAGTTCTCTTCTCCCACCGTTCAAAGACATGTACAGGTGAACTGCTGAATCTAATCCCCCCTGGTGAATGAATGTGGGAGTGAATGGTTGTCTGTCAGTGTAGGTCTCTAAGTACCTCCCTGGCTTAAGGCCCATAGACTCCACTCCAGTCACCTGCAACCCCTAATGGGAATAACACATTCAAAACACATTTAGGTTAGGGTTAGGGATGCACATTTGGTTAATTTTCTTTAATCTTAACAAACGATTATCAGTCAACCACTGGCTTGACATCACCTATCATTACATTCATACTCAAACTCATGAAGTTATAGGCTTGTATATTTTAGGAAAAAGTTGCTTAATTTTATGTTTAATTTGCCCTAACTCTCTAATGGGACTGTACCTTTTCTTCTACTGTACAGCATAACAATTAATTAGCATCTCTTTCAGTCAATTATGGCCATAATGCCGATTAATCGATTAACCACAAACACCCCGAGTTAGTGTTAAGGTAGACTTTATTGTCCCTGTAGGGCAGACATCTGCAACCTATGGTTTTAGAGCCAAATGCGGCTCTTTAGCCCTACTCTTTTGGCTCTTTGGGCATCTGACATCTGGTTATGTAAAGCTAATAAAGGAATACATTGACGACTTTGAAACAACCTACATCTGCATTATATTGTTAATTTAAAATAAAACTTTATCTGTTTTTCAGAATATGCTATGGAACCTATACTGCTGTTTGTAGCCTGGCTGCACAGTGCAAAAGCTAAGTGCATAAACTCACAAAGAAGTAGTTACTGGATGTAACTCTAGTTCTCTGAATGTGCATGTTTCCTGTAATACACTGCTATTTAATGGCCTATTAAAAGACAATAAGTGCAATTAGTATTTAATACAGTTGTTTGTTAGCTTGCATTCATAGGCAATATTTCGGTTATTGGCTAAGCTTTTGTGCAATCAAATTAGCTGTGGCTCTTTACAGATGCTAATTCAATATTTTTTGGCATAAATTGGCTCTTTGGATCCAGAAGGTTGCAGACCCCTGCTGTAGGGGAATTTGTTTTCTGCATTTGACCCTTTATTGCCACTAAGGCGACCTGTCAGGAGCAGTGGGCGACCGCGGTGCAGCACTCAGGGACCCTTCTCCAAATCTTGAGCCAGGTTCTTGTTCGGGAGTACCAAGAGGATTAGCCTTTTGCGCATGTTTTGAGTTGAACATACAAACTTCAAAAACAGAAGGCCCCAGTCAAGGAATCAAACCCAGGACCTACTGTTAGTGCTACTCACATTGCTATCATGCTGCCTTCATTCAAGATAAAGATGCAACAGCAGCTGATATTTTTATTATACCGGATTCGGTGGTGACTTGTTCCCACTGTCCCACTACAGTTTTACAGCCATGTTGTCAGGAGGTAGCTTTGAACATACAACATAGATACAGACATGCTATATAAAACACAGGCCACAAAGTCAAGCGGAAACATTATAAATCATTCAGACCAAACCTATAGAGGTACACAGGACAAGTGCAGGTCCTCACTGTGATATAGCTCTAATGTTACCAGGAGCCACACTGGGGCTGAGGAGGTGCTGAGGTCAAATCATCTCACGTTACTTTCTCACAAGATCCAGAGCAGCACCTGTCCACCTTCTCTGCAGAGGAACGGGCCTTTAAATAAACACGGGGTTGATTGAAGCTGAAGCGTTAATGTGGTAGTTAAGTAGGGATAAAAAATGGTTGCTTTGATATGGGTTGACTGTCCTGCCATCAAAGCAGTGGGTCAACTACGTTGCTAATGCAGCCCAAAGAAAAATGCATACATATATTTCCGGTATCTTGTTAAAGGAATTTAAAACTGGACATGTGTTGAAGTAAGTACGTAACTGAGACATACTTCTAATTAAACATGAGTGAAATCTTAGAAAATGTTTTTACTTTTATCAAGGAAGTTTGTTTCTAATAAAAAAAGTGTAACAGTAGTACTTACAATAGTTTTAGTTGACATAGTAGTAGAACTGGCAGTATGAGTTGTTGTACTTTGTTGTAGTAGTAGCAGTAGTACTAATAGTAGCAGTAGCACTGTAATCATAGAAGATTTGTAGTAGTCTGAATTGTTTTGTTTAGTTTTATGAAGTATATTTTGACTTTTACAAAATGTTTTGTTGTACTTGGACCTCTACTTGCATAAAATTATTTTGAAGTTATTTTACTTGAATACAGATTTTGAGTGTTTCCTCCACATCTGGTTAAAAAATAGCATTAATATACTATCAAAGGACTTTACATGTGTACAGAATGATTTGTGTGTAATGTTGCCTATAGTTGTACGTGCACATTTTCGATTTGTGTGCAACTTAGTTTAGTCTAGTCGTTTTCACGTATACAGATTATTACTTACACATGGACAGATCATATTATACACACAAAACAGTCTTTGCATACATAAAAGATGTTTTTACAGATTCTTACTTACATGTGCACACGTCGTTAGCTTTGTGCAAATCTTTTTGGGAGTTATTTCACGCTGCTCTGAACCACACATAGATGGTGCATTCAGGACAAGCATAAAGCAAATACATGGTTTATATGATGATCATCCAACACCAGGTTACTTAAGGGTGCATTGATTTCACAAATAAAAATATAGTAATGTACAGTAACTACAAGAAATCAGTGATTGACAGTAATTATTTACATGTCTTAGTGGTGGCTATTATGAATGAAGGGAAATCCATTTAGTGAGTCAGTGTGTGTCAAATGAAAAACAATGACTGCAGCATTTCTTTTTCTAATTACATGCAGAAATATCTAACCAGCACAATTTTTAGCTGACTCTTGTAAACAAACCCATGTTAGTGTTTAGTGGTGGAGTTTACGATGAGCAGCAGCTGTCTGGGTCTCTCTGTACCTAATGATTGATGTTTTTATTGGCGGACTCTCAGATGAACGCCTCTACAGGAAGTCTTTGGTCCCGTGCGTATCGCCTTCCTCTTCCGTGAACAGTATCTTAAATCACTCCTCGACGCTTCTCTGTATTTCTGCTCCTCTCCAGGTGTTGTGTGTTTGCCGTTTTTTGCATTTGATGGCCGTTTTTTATTGGAATAACTCTTTCTGATGATGATATACCATGTGTCCAGTGTGTAATCCAAAACTTTTATCTTTGTTGTGCCCCGGAGCGCTTCCATGTGGAGTTCAAACGCTCTGTCAGAAGAGGAAGAGACCCAACTGTGGTTCACGGGAGGCAGTTATAGTACTTTTGAGTGGGCTGTGGCAATAATAAAGCTGAAATGAGAAGCTAAAAGGAAATACTGAATAGTTCAAGTTAGGTCAGTGTTTATAGATATTGTTATAAGGGACATTTTAACATAATTATAGACATTTAATTTAATTTTCTCACCTAATTGAGCCACAAGAGGTCACAAGAGTACTCCTTGTGCCAGTCCCAAGCCTGGATAAATGGAGAGGATGGTGTCAGGAAGGGCATAAGTCGTAAAATCCATGCCAAATTAACACTAACACATGCATACATAGGCAAGGTGGGTGAAGTGTCCTGCCCAAGGACACAACAACAGTATGCAATGCCGGTAGTGGGGAGGGAACCTCCAACCTATGAGTTAGTGTTAGTTCACAGGGTTTGGTCTCGGTTTGCCTTGGCCTCAGGTTCTACTCGGTCCTTAAAAGGTTCGGTTTTGACTCGATCTAGAACCCTGAAAGTCTCGGCCTTGTCTTGGCTTCGGTTCACTCTGGACTCAGACTGGATTTGGTTTAAATTAGCATGGCCTTGACTACCACATTAGTCTCTACTGACTGAGCTTCTGCCAATACTGATGAAGCCTAAAGGAAAATATGTTAGCATGATTATAGACAAGCATTTCTACTGTATATGTGGAGGCAATAAAAAGGCTTTGCTTCTGAGGGCTTTTTGTAGACTGTTTGCATGTGGATTTAAACAAACACAATGAAAAATCCTTATTTCTGTGGACTTTGCCCTATTTTAAAAGTCAAACGAGAAACAATTGCTCCTCTGTGGTTTTCACATCAGTTTTTTTCTTCCAAAGGCAGGGATTTTCTGCTCTTTTTTGCTGTTGAGAGATGCGATATCCCACTGTTTTCTTAATCTGTGCTTGGGGCTCAGCCTAAGCCCCCCGCATGTTTAGGACAGAGCAGATCGTCTTTGTGTGGGGGGGTCACGCTCTTTCACCTGTTGCTGGCGGGACGGCCCGCTGAGAGGTCACATGTAGGAGCTGAGGTCTGAAGCGGCTTGACAGGATGATGGAAGAGAAGCTGGAGGCAATCAGAGAAACTGGAGATGATTGGGACAGGACAAAGAGTTTAATTATCCTCCTGCTGCTATGGCTTTTGTTTGTCCCTGTGCTCTACATTAACTCATCATTTATGTGAAGACAACTGAGGGCTTTGTAGAGCCTGAAGATATCAGTACCATATTTTCTTTAACTTCTAACTGTAGCTAGAAGAAAGCAAAACAAAATGACTTCTGATATTGTGCTTAAGTGGAAATCTAGGCTATTATAAATTGTTCATTGTTCATTGTTCATATATTTCCTACATCAAAGTAATCATTTGAACTTCCCTAAGCATATTGCATTCATTGAGGCTTGTTGCCAGCTGTGTGGTGAATGCTAGCCCCCAGCATTCTGCTCCTAGATTAACTTACCAATAGTTAACAATAACCAATAACTTTAATCAGGATAGCTCCGTGATTTTTCTTGTGAAATTTAAGACCTTTTTAAGACTTTTTAGTGCCACTTAGAATAAAGTTTAATGCCAAAATTGCCAGCAAAAGAACAATAATCTGTATAAATTTGACACTAATAAAATATCAGTATTACTCTCTGACACTCATTGGTTTAATTGTGGTCTCATTGGTTTAAAAAGTGAAATTTCTCCAGTTCTGCATTAAAAATCTCAAAATGGAATCATAAATTTTGGTGGAAATGGCATGTATTGTATTATGGGAATGTTTTTCACAACAAATATGCCTGCAACTTTACAAAGCACATATAAACGGTAGACATAGGGTTCAGAAACTTACTAAATAAAAGCACAGTCACAAGGGTGACTTTAAGATATTTGTAAAATCACTATTGATAGAATATATTGCCAAATTTGCCAAAAGACATACTTCTCTGTTGTTACTTACAAAGTATTGATTTAAAATATATTTTTAACAAGCACAAGACTTAAAAACTTGATTTAGACAAAAATGTATTACCTGTCTATACAATTTAACACTTTTAAGGTTTTGATTTTGGCAACATCAAATTTAATATCTTTTTTAATACTTTTAAGGTCTTGGGGATACCCTGTTAATACACGGGTGTCCAAACCTTTTCCAAAGAGGGACATTTTTGAAGATGTGCAAATGTTCATGGGCTGACTGTCCCTCCTGATGTTTACTAAGAATGCACATGCTGTATAAATTTTATGCACACTGTTTGAGTGTTTTAATAAGTATTTTGTTTTCAAGAGTTAAATAATCATAACTTTTTTTTTTAACAACAAAAGTCCCAAGAAAAATTACATCTTTAAACATAAAAACTGCAATTATTCTTCTAAGACATGAGGCAGAGATGTGTAGATGAGCTGCACAAATATACAGACAAAGCTATGGCAGCACTGTACAAAAGTGTTCATGGGCCATAATACGTTTCATAGAAGCCAAGGCCCATATGAAATCTCAACCTGTGCCACTAATGGTTGCTGGCCTGCACTTTGGATATGTCTGCCTTAATAGCATCTAAAAGGATTTAGACCATTTGGTTAGGAGTAGCAAAGAGAAAGACCTACACCTAGGACAAGTTGTAGTAAGTTCATGGCGTGCATATATTTGCCTTAATTAATTATTGTCCAAATGTTAACAGCTTTTTTTTAATCAAGCTTACATTCATTCATTCATTCATTTTCTACCGCTTTTTCCCGTTAGGGGTCGCGGGTGACTGGAGCCTATCCCAGTAACTTTGGGGCCGAAGGCGGGGTACACCCTGGACAGGGGCCAGCTTGTCGCAGGGCTGACACAGAGACGAACACAGACAGACAACCATTCACTCACACATTCATTCACTAGGGTCAATTTAGAGTCACCAATTCACCTAACACATGCATGTCTTTGGTCGGTGGGAGGAAGCCAGAGAACCCACGGTAACACGGGGAGGACATGCAGACTCCACCCAGAGAGATTGTGTGATGGTGTGTATTGGTCCGCCCGGGGCTCGAACCCACGACCTCCTTGCTGGGAGGCTAGAACGCTAACCGCTCTGCCACCGTGCACCACTCAAGCTTACATATGTAGATAAATAGGTACAATATATAGGTAAAAAGTATAATTAAGTGTTTATCACTGTTTCTTCCTTGGACCACATTTGATACTGAGCACTGCAGACCAGCAACATCCCACTAAAGTTGCAGTTTTGGAGATGCTCTGTTGTCCAACTATCACAGTTTAGCCCTTGTCAAACTCGCTCAAATCCTGCTTCAAACACATCACACACTTTATTCTCAAAGCTGATGTGTTACTTATTAATTTTCTTTGATTTTTACACTGACAGACAGGTGCACATGGTGATCTAAGTCCATTATGGGCACCGTTTGTCATGCTGCTGCATAAAAGACTGTTGTGCATGCCTTGTAAGAGATGTTTAGAGTCAAAGTTAACCTTTTGAGATTACTATCGGGAACCCTTCTATTAAAGGATTTCTGTGTAAAGCCACTCCAGATACAAATGTCAGTTTTAAACGTGCTCGAGTCAATAACACAATAGAGCACCTGTCATTTCGTGAGAAGGGCTGCAAATTTTGCTGCGGGCCTGGGCTGAACATGCAAACTATGGCCTCTCTGTCATGCAAAATAAAGAGGAGCAGCCTGGCATCATGGAGGACAGGGGAAATCTGAGCAACGAGGAGGTGAAGTGTTGGAGAGGAAATATGATTAATGAAAATATATACGGAGTGTTTTGGTCACAGGTATTCGATTTAGGTGAGTTCAAGCTATTTTGTCCATACTGCCCTACAAGCTCAGGATTATGCAGTTATAATGAATGGAGAATGAGAATAATACAAGAGAAGGAATTATTGCCTTAAGGGGGCAGTTGTTTTTCTTAATTACATAACATGTAGTTCTTTGGTGCATGTATATTAGGGCTGCACGATATGGAGAAAACATGCGATATTCGATAACTATGTTGAAAATTGCGATAACGATATTATTGCGATATTTGAAAATAGAGCCTACTTTTTGAACATAGTAAGTTAAATTCACTACATTTCACAAAAATGTAAGTTCCTGTATTTACAAGTCAAACAGCGACAAAATCAAAACTTAACACAGACTAAACCAGGAATAAAACAAGGCTAAGCTGTGACTAAATTAATTAAATTACCACTAAAACTGTACTTTTTAAACATTTTTATTTAGTCACAACACATGTTCTTTTAAGGCTCTGGTGGAAAATGATTCTTCAGTGTAAATCTCTGTCAGAAGGAAGACTACAGCGTTATTGCGATATATTTAGATTCTTGCGATATGAATATTGTGTTTGCTGATATTGCGATAACGATAATTTTGCGATATACCGTGCAGCCCTAATGTATAGGGCTTGTTAATTTAGGTTGCCCAAAGCACTCTGAACATACTCAAGAGCTGGAAATTGGCGCTTATTAACACATGCAAAAAATGAGAAAAAAACAACGTTTGAATGTTTTAAGGAGGGATTCTCAACTAGTGGATCAGGGCCCTATAAGTGGGCGATAAAGAGACTGAATACAAACTTTAGCTTGTTTGAAGTCTAAATATTGTAGTAGAATAATTTAGGAAAATAACTTCAGCAGAGAACCCCTGTTTTAGGACAGTACTATTCTTATACAATGAAAAATACATATTTTAACCAGTTTAACTAGTTTGTCCTTTGTTTTGGTCTCTCGTATTGCAAAATGTCTAAAACCGAACCAAGGAATGCATTTTTCTGACTTTGTTGTGTTCATGAGTTGGATTGTTTTCAATATTTATTTACTAATGCTTATTGCTTAATTGCTTGTTTATTAGCATTAGCTTTGCAAAGTCAGGACTAACATTAGCTTCTTTCAGCTAAATGCTATTTACGAACCACACCGCATCAATGCAGCATTAGCCTGAGCATAGCAATGTGGCCACAGCAGTTCAATTCTCCCCCATGCATGTGAACTCTGTGGCTAGAAGTTCAGATAGACGGCCTAATCAGTCTGAGTCCTCGCGTCTGAATACTGCTGTCTCAGGGTTAAGCCTATTCTTATTCATATTGTCTGGACTTTTGTGCGAAGATTTGAAAAGGGACAAAAGGTTGATGGATATCTGCGTGTGTTTCCTGTTGTATTCAGGTGTGTTTGTGGTTGTCTGCCTCTCGCTCTCAGTCCAGCCCATATCTTCACGTCCTGCTTGTCTGAGAGCTGCAGGCAGACTTGCACAGACATGACCTGCTCTGGGTTATATTTGGACCGTTGTGTGACTGCCAGACTAGAGGAAGTTCAAAACTAAATTATTTTTTCCTATAGGTCACAAAGCCACTTTTTTTATTCATAAGCATCTGCACCGACTGTCTATTTTTATTACATAACAGTACGTGACATTAAAAAGTTAACTCTGACACTTACTATACTTAAAGCTAGTATTAAGTAGATGGAAGATTCTTGAGTATGGCTTTGCTCAGATACAAATGGACATGACCTCCTTACCTTGAGACTAAATGCAGACAGCCCACATAGGTAACCTTGACACGACTCATGCAGAGAACAAATGTCTGTACAAGCCTGAAAATAAAATGGGACATGCATATATCCTGAGGTCATACTTAATGTATATTTATTCTGAGAATGGTGTCTTTTGTGTTCATGTTATCTCTGCTCTTGATGCTTAGAAGGTCTTATTAATATGGCACAATAAAGTAGATGGCTGATGTTTTTGGGCAGCAGAGAGCTGTTGCCAAGCAGGACAAGTTGTTTAGGCTTATTTTGCACAGCACTGGTGTCTACTTTTCCATTAGTTAAAGATTCTCTCTTAAGCTAAAGGCTTTGTGTGGGGCTTATAGCCTCAAAATGATATCATTACTTTACTCATGAAAATCTGTGATGACAGTGTGAATAATATAAAATATTTGTCAACATTGCAGTTAGTATTACACGTTTTTTTGATCAGCAGTTGCAGCATTGACTTCATTGTTTTTTCATGCCAGAAAATAAACAATAGGGATGCACATTCGAATTGATTTATTTTGTAGTCTTAACAAACAATTATTGATTAACATTTAATCACCGGCTTGACATCATTTATCATTACATTTTATAAAAAACAGCTCTTTATTTAATTCTAAGTCATGAACCATAATAAAAGTGGCTTTGTTTAAACTAAAAACAAGTTATAGGTTTGTATATTTTAGGAAACAGTAGCTTAATTTGCCCTAACTCTCCAATGGGACTGTACCTTTACTCTACTGTACAGCATAATAGGGCTGCACAATATATTGCAAAATTATCGTGATCGCAATATCCGTATTGCAAGAATCTAAATATATTGCAATAACGCTGTGGTCTTCCATCTGACAGAGATTTACACTGAAGAATCATTTTCCACCAGAGCCTTAAAAGAACATGTGTTGTGACTTAATAAAAATGTGTAAAAAGTCCAGTTTTAGTGGTAATTTAATTAATTTAGTCACAGCTTAGCCTTGTTTTATTCCTGGTTTAGCCTGTGTTAAGTTGAGATTTTGTCGCTGTTTTGACTTGTAAATACAGGAACTTACATTTTTGTTAAATGTAGTGAATCTAACTTACTATGTTCGAAAAGTAGGCTCTATTTTCAAATATCGCAATTATATCATTATCGCAATTTTCAACTTATTTATCGAATATCGCATGTTTTTTCCATATTGTGCAGCCCTACAGCATAACCATTAAGTATTAGTATTTCTTTCAATTGATCAGACAATCGATTAACCGATTAATCATAAACACCCCTATACACAAAAAAACATCTTTAATGATGCACTTAACTGGTTATGGTTCAGTGGTCAAGAATTACAAGGTTGTAGGTGTTTTGGATGCTCCATGTACGAGATATTAAACTTCATACCAGGCTTTTTTATTATTTTATATTGAGATTGTGCTACTCCATTGACAGTGATTCTCAGCTGTGAAGTTAAAACCTGAAAAGGGGGTCACAGGGAGTTTGACTACAGTTTCAATATTCAGCTTATTTGACATTAAGACATCAAAACAGTCTCCTAATCTCTATTTAGTGCCATACAGTGAGCTACTATTTAGACTACCAGTTGCTCCAAGCTCATTTAGTTGATTGTTTTAGTCTTTGAAATGAAAAATAGACTGGAAAAATGTCTCATCTATCATCATACATTGGTCAATAAATCTCATTCTGTACAGTGGGACCAAAACAGTAGTCCTCTTAGTAGTCTCTCTGAGTTATAAGCTCCAACTATGTAAACCCTCTGACATATAAGTCGCTGATGTGATGTATGCTTGTGTATGTATGCCAACCCACTTCTCATGTCAAACAAAGTATGTAAAGAGAAATATTTGCACGTACAGTATGTCAAAACACTTGCCTGCCTGTTCCCAATGGCATTCCTCCAGACATAGCCGATATAGTCTGTGATTTAATGGCACGAATGCTTTTCTTCTACGCGGCTAAACCACCACTTATCTGGCTTTAGTAGATCCACTGTAAAAACATGTCTAGGCTAATTACATGGCTCGGGAAGGGGAGAGGGAAAGTTAGAGTTGAAAATAGTAACTTGGGCTTTAATGGCTACCTGCAGAAGACCTACATACTCACCTGCTTGAGTGAAACATTAGAGATTGTAGAGTTGGCTTAGTTTTAAGTGCAGCTCGGCCAGGGTTTATATTTAGACGTATTACAATGCTCAACAGGCTTATTGTACATTGGCAGCATTATAAGTAAAGCACTGTGTCAGAAAGTATGAGGATTAAAATATAAATCATGTTATGAGTAGACATAGTGTGTGAATAACAGTTTACATAGTGATGTTGTCGCAGCTTTCTCGAGTTAGGCTTGCCCGACTGTAGAAGGATCATCTCATACGATAGTACATAATATGTGAGTGTGTTGTTTAACTTTGCGAAAGTCACAATGCACATATAATATACAGTACATGCAACACTTGACTACTTGAACTTATCCTAATTGCACTTAAAGACATAGTTTACATGATCATCCATTCAATATTATTTTTTCTGTTTTTGTTTCCAAAGAAAAAGTGTCAATTTAAACATAAAAGTGGCAAAAAAAAAAAAGATATCTTACAAAAGTGAATCACACAACCAATAAAAAACTATTTTGTCTTCGTTTTAGTTTACAGTTGACTGATATGTAAAACAAAAAACATGCACTTTCTGAATTTAAATGATTGGACAGGAGTAGGTTTATATACTTTATTCCATTCATCTTCTTCCACTTACTCCCTTTAGGTACCGGGTAATGGAGGCTTAGATGTGCCTTAGGCGGAGTACACCATAGACAGGGGCTAGCTACTCGCAGGACTGACACAAAGACAATACAATACAACCATTCACTCTCACATTCATTCACGAGGGGCGATTTAGAGTCACCAGTTCATCTTTGGACAGTGCGAGGAAGCCTCATGATCATCTTGCTGCCATCATGCCCCTTGGTTTATACATATCTTCATTAAATCTATTGGTGGGTGAAGAACTAAACTTCAAGGGTTTGCAGACTTATTACCGTGTGTCCACTACACTGAAGATAGCTTGATGGCCAGACATTATGCCCTGCTTTAGTCTCAAAAACAATTTCTCACCCTTGCATAAAACTATTGCATGTCTGTGAGAGTAAAGCTTCAAAAATTTACATAAAGAATGAACTTTTAGTTATTATAAAAGAATGTTGGTGTAGCAAGCAACAGTATTTGCCCACGCACTTGTCTCCACTCAGTGCTCTGTGGCTAAACTAAGGCTAAAAGTTCACAGGTCAGGGGCAGGGTGAGCCTAAAATACACCTCCTCTAACTTGACCGGGCTCAGTGCAGATACTATGGCAGGAATCCTAAGAGTACTGACTGTATACGGCAGCGGGGCCCTGTCTGCACGCTTATTTATTATTGTACAGTGGCAATCAGTGTCTCCTAAAGGCTCTGTAAACATTAGGCTGACTGCAGTACTTTGTGTTTTTGCTCAGCCTGTCTGTATCTCAGTCTGGACTCTCTTGCATTGTGATGGAAAGCTAATTCAGGATATTGGAGCCATGTAAACATACCTGTCTAAATCCCGGAGAGTGGCACTTTGTCTTTTGTGTAATTGTGCCTGCTTCAGTCAGCTAAGATCTACTGCGGGGTTTAAGCTGCTTGTTTTATGTTTGGTGTCATCCAAAGGTTTCCCAGTGCAAGGTCAGCAGCACTCAGGATGTTCATAGACATGGCAGAGCACGAATTAACTTGTATATTATCTTTCTTTGTGCTAATTTGCTTCCTGTCTCACATTTATCAACATGAATACATCAGTGCATCATGTTAAGTCTGCCTAATTTTAGCCATTCACTGTTCATTCCCAAGCCCAGTTAAATGGAGAAAACCTTCAATATCAGCACAGAAAGTCAAGTTTATGTGCACATTTTTTTAATAACTACTATTATTTTTAATTGTTTGTTAGTAAAGGTAATTTGTTCTCAATTAATTTGTTTTCCAATAGTATGAAAAGTCTACTGTTCATGTGCATTTGAACTACAAATCTAATGAGTCAAATAGACAAAATTGTTTACTAACGTTAGATGGAACATT
Organism: Bostrychus sinensis; assembly: GCA_020698575.1. Taxonomy (NCBI): domain Eukaryota; kingdom Metazoa; phylum Chordata; class Actinopteri; order Gobiiformes; family Eleotridae; genus Bostrychus; species Bostrychus sinensis. Next base: position 24,715,652 of record CM036257.1, on the reverse strand, counting down.
GCTTAAAAACTCCAAACGCCAGCTTCATCGTCAAGGTTTTCATGCAGGCTTGTGAGTGTATTTATCAAACAGACAACTCCTATATACGAAAGTTTCTGTTTTTATGAGATAAGTTCTTTTTTTACGAGAAAAGTTCTGTTTTTATGACTAAAATTCTTACTAAATTTGAATAAAAACAGAAATAATTTTACTTATAAAAACAGAACTTTTCTCCTTAAAACAAAATTAATGTATTCATATTTTATTTTTATTTTATTTTATCATTATTTCTTTCATAAAAAACTACTTAAAAAAGAACATAACTTTTCACATGAAAACAGAACTAACTTTACTTATAAAAACAGAAACTTTCATTTTCAAGTGAGCACAATAAACTTCCATACCTACAAATACAAATATAATTCCATTGATAAAACATGTCAACATTACAGTGAACCTCGAAAGGCAAAAGCATATTGTTGATCACACTGGTAATGTTCAGAATAAATGTCATAAAACCATAGATTCTCAACTGGTGCCATCTAAGGACCCAAGGTTTTACGTTCATTTTGTTAAGAACTTAACTACGTTTTATAATCTTGGCTATAACTTAACCTCTCTAATCAAAAGGTCACGTAATCTATCAAAACACTGAAATATCAAATTTCCCCACAACCGGCTTTTGGGTCCCGACAGACCAATTAAGAATGCGGGCCAAAAAACAGGTTTTGTCATAAAAAGATGAGGCAGGGGGATCTTTTTCCTGTTAAACTGTTAATTTAATGAGTTTGAGTTAGCAAAGCTCTCCCTTCCTAATCATCAAACTCTCATTATAGCGCACAATAAAACAAATTCCAGTGCCTTGAATGCCACGTCTTAACCTCACAGCTGGAGTGACCCCTACAGACTTTTCTTCTATACTTACCTCATCAGTGAAATGCGGCTTTAATGATCCAGCAGATACCGTGGGAGAAAGAAGAAGCAGCCCAGGGGTCAGAGGTCACCGCTTCCCCATTACCCAGCCTATACCTCCTGGGACATTTTTATGCCAGTCAGCCAGATTCCAGGCTAAATTTGTCACGTCTTTGATTGCTGTAATCCAGGGAACGATGCAGGGTAGAATTTTGTGTTGGGAAATACAAGAGTCCACTGCAGTTTATTCTTAAATCAGCCTCTTTCTGAGTCTGACAACTGTTCCAGTGTCTGTTAACATGGCACAGTGTAACTTTGCACGTTTCTTTGCTGTTTTTTGTCGTGTTTTTCTCTATGAATGGATCTATGCTCCCCCTACATTGTGGAATAAAGCATTTTTGTAAACACTCACAACTCTGATTGACTCCTTCGTGAGCCCTTCTTTGGCTTTACTTTAATTTTTCCCTCCACACAAGTTTTTTTTATTATTATTGGTCACTCTGCCATGATGAAAATCAAGAAATAAAGCCATCACTAGCTTGTTGTTTGACTAACTGAGATGTGCTGCTTTCTCGTTAGACTCGAGACTTTGGTGGCGCTCAGTTTGGTGCTTCACCCCACAACAACTCATTTAACCATCAGAGGAAACCCGAAACAGTTCTGCCACACACCTCTCTGCTTTATGAGCTCACAGACCACCAAGCAAAGGGAGAGTGGTATAAATTTACCCAACAGCCATGTGAAAAACTGGTGGAGAGCAAGAACCTGGAAAGCTGTGATTACACATCAAGTAAATCTTTGAATTATTCAAGTTCTGCAGATCATCTCTCTTATTTTGATGCACTGTAATAGTTTAAAGTTATGCTCTAAAGCAGTGATTCTCAAACTGTGGTACAGGTACCACTGGTGGCACACTGGACTCATTTGCAGTTTTTATTTATCTTAATTTAGAGACAGTTTTATTTCTGTCTTATTCCTGCTCTGGTGAAACTACAAATTAATGTGAAGACCACTGCTTAGCCCTGGTTTAGGCACAGTTTAGTCCTGGATTTAGTTCTGGATTAGTCCTGGTTTAGCTTTTTTATTCCCTTTTTTGTTGCTCAGTTTAATCCTGTCAAGATGTGGCACATTTTTTTAGTACCATTAATAGTGGCACTTTGAAAGCCAAATATTTCCTGTGTGAAAAGTTTGAGAACCATCTCTATAAATTGTTTATTCAGAATTTAGAACAAAAGATTGTCAGCAGGTCACCAAAAATAAAGCAAAGTATTCACTTCACCATATTGCATCTATAAAAGAGAAAACCTGAGGAATGATCATTTTGCAGTGGTCTCTTATTTTTTCCAGAGCTGTCAACAAGCCAATTTTAGTATTTTTCTTTCCTCTTCCGCAAACTAATCCTCTTACATTACTCATCGGTCACAGTTAACCTAGACCCAGACATGTCGTCAGGTGTTTATAAGTTATGGGAGATTAAAGTCTGATGATTGACGTTATTAAAGTGACAAGGGGAATTCTGTGGTGAGGTTGTAAAGTAATTTTATTGAGCCGGAGCTGATAAAACTACGGCTAATGTTTGACTTTCGTTATGAAAAAACAACATGCCTCTTTCATTTTATTGTTGTCACTATCAGAATTAATATTTACCAGTGTAACCTTTGGACTGAATACTTCACTGTAGCAGTCATAGAAGAATATTGTACACACTTGATTTCAGCATGTTGATGACAGCAATTTGTCTTACTAATTTCCTGTTTCTTTGTGCCCGTATTTATACAAAAGGTAATAATAAAGCCACATATTGAGTTTTTAAGCATTTCATGTAATGTAGACCTTACAAACATCTAAAACAGTGGTTCTCAAACATTGGTACAGGTTCCACTGGTGGTACACGTGCTCTTTCTAGTGATATTCAAGAGTTTCTGGAATCTAGGAAATGACAAAAATAAAAAGATAATTACAGATTGGTTTGGTTCAGCCTTAGTCCTGATTTAGTCCTGGGTTAAATCCTGATCCCTGCTCTAGTTCTTTTGGGCTTAGTCCAGTTTTAGGCTCAGTTTAGTCCTGGCATTGTTGTAGTTAAGATCATATTAATCAAGACCAAAACCAGTCCGAGATCAGAATGAACCAAGACCAAGACAAGGCTCAGACGTTTGAGGTTTGAGATCAAGTCAAGTCCGAAACTGAATCAAAACGAAGACCAAGGCAAACTGAGACCAGGTCAAGACCAAACTTTGTGAACTAACACTAAAATGAAGGAGAAAAGTTTAAGTTTGTGGTTCAAATGATTATTTTAATGATTCAATGCAATAGACTCCACAAACAAACAGAGACAGATCATGTTCCTGTTTTTTCTGATGCTAAAAACTAATGACTTTAAAATGATAAAGAATGTATTATCTTATGTTTGGTTAGAGAGACAACATTGAGTAAAACTAGATTTGAGACCAAGAGTAAAACTGCAGCCGAGATGAGACCAAGATCATAAAAAATGTATCTCAAGACCAAGACGCTTTCGGGCGCTACAACACTAAGTCTGGTATCTTCTTCTTCTTGGGTCTTAATTTGGTCGTAGGGGCGTTACATGAATGAGCTTGATACGATCTCTTTCCATTTCTCTCGGTCCTGTGCGAGAGCCTGGGTGCTGGCAAAATTTATTCCTGTCCACTCAGTGATGTTGTCGACCCATTTCTTTTTCTGTCGACCTCGTCTTCGTCCTCCCTGAACAGTTCCCTGCAGGATAATTTTTTGATAGGCCACTGCAGTTTTCTTTGTTTTACTATGGTCAACAAATCTTTATGGTGACCCCCGAAGGCCGTGATCCTCTGTCGGACTTTGACATATGTAATATGGTTTTGATATGAGATGCCAAGGATTCTTTGATATAATCTCATTTGCATAGCTTGTGTTCGACGTTGTAGGTTAGACATTAATGTACAGGTCTCGCAGGTATACAAGAAGATGGATAGGAGTCTGCTAGAGTCAGTCTTAACATTATATCACTATTTTAAGATTGACTTTATAGCCAGATAAGTCCTGAGTTAAACCTATTTTAGTTCAATAAAGATGGCACTTTGAAAGCTAAGTATTTTCTGTGGTGGTACTCTGAGTGAAAGGTTTGAGAATCACTGATGCTTTTGTGGTTTTAGCAACATGTATGCTAATGTAGTCAAATCTCACTTTAACAGTCTTTGATGAGGAAGCACTTGTCCCAAAACAATACGTGTCTAACTTTGAGTTAACATAACAATAGCATGCAGGGACTTTTAGCTCATAGCCTTTAGCTGTTGTAGCCTAAATACTTGTACATAGAGTAGCTAAAAATCAAGCCAGTCGCTAATGTTCTAACCCACTCAGTGACAGCACACACATCCGGTCAGCCATTTGCAAAAGGAGTATGTATTTTTTTACAGTTTAAAACAATAGAATCAGTAGATGGTACTTGGGCTGCACAATATGGAGAAAACATGCGATATTCGATAACTATGTTGAAAATTGCCATAATGATATTATTGCGATGTTTGGAAATAGAGCCTACTTTTCGAACATAGTAAGTTAAATTCACTACATTTCACAAAAATGTAAGTTCCTGTATTTATTACAAGTCAAAACAGCAACAAAATCACAACTTACCACAAACTAAACCAGGAATAAAACAAGGCTAAGCTGTGACTAAATTAATTAAATTACCACTAAAACTGGACTTTTTAAACATTTTTATTTAGTCACAACACATGTTCTTTTAAGGCTCTGGTGGAAAATGATTCTTCAGTGTAAATCTCTGTCAGATGAAAGTTATTGGCGTTATTGCTCGATGTATCGATGTATTTAGATTCTTGCGATACGAATATTGCGTTTGCTGATATTGCGATAACGATAATTTTGTGATATATTGTGCAGCCCTAGATGGTACACAAAGAAAAGGCAGGGCAGTTCAAAAGAAGGTCATAAAAATGTATGCTGATTAATATTTTTCTATGATCCTATGAAACTTTTAAAACTTTACAAACATGCACACTATAAGGGCCCATAAAGATCTTGCAATACTTAGTACAAGACATTTAATAAATCAATCAAATGAATATTTTTAATTAACAGCACTATTCATCTTGTCACCCCCAACCATTCTGCAACCACGAAACCTTTTCATCTGTTACCACCTCCCTCTGCCATAAAGGTGAAACAAACTGACTCACAGGTTTCTGAATTGGGCCTATTGTTTTCGGAGAAGATGAACTAACAGACAGAAAAATCCCTCAACAAAACACCACTGTTACACTATTATCTTCTCCATTTGTCCGACTGCTATTCCACTTATTCAGTAACGAGATCAGCAGAAAGTGTAGGCTGAATGTGTGCCATTGTTGGCCTGGGTTCCTCCCTCCCTCCCTCCTCTGCAGTGTACTCCCAAAGGCCCTGTATATATGTGTCTGGCTTCTTTTCTTCATCATTTTGTTATGTCTACAATCTCACCCCTCTAAATACGTTGCACTATTTCTGGCATTGTGATGTTTTAATGCCAAGAAGCTGGGCTGAGTAAAAGTGACAGCAGCCTGTTAAACTAAAATAAAACATAGTGGTGAGAAAGTTGGCTCATTGCACCCTTTAGGTGTTTTTAGTATTAAATTAGAAGCTGGTTTTTGGGTCTAGAGTTTTAAATCTGGTTTTATTGAGTGAACAGCTGTATTTGGAGGTTGCTATGAGCTGTACCAAAACATGTTGTGTGACCTCTGCCAAATGGCCAACAGGCTTGTAAATATAATTGCTATAAGAACCTCCTTATACATGTATACCAATCTGTTAGACCAACAAAGATGCATCATAAACATTATTGTCAGATTAGGGTGTGTTGTTTTATTGCTTGTTAATAGCTGAGGCAAAGCAATAAAATATGATGTAAACTTGAGGTTGACTTCTATGTGAGATCTATATAATCAAATGCAGTGATGTAATGGTCAAAGTCCATAGCAGTCTAAATCAGACAGAAAACTGGAAAGAAAATTGGATGTCAGGGCTTAAATAAGGCAAAGTGTGGCCTAAAATGTCTCCATGAACTGTCTTAATTCTGGAAATGATTAGCAAAAGCCTCAAATATTAAAAAGCCACCATTTATACATTGATTTCTTTGTATTTTGTGTAATTATGTGGTTTATCCAGCCATGGTGGGTCACAAATCAGTGTACTCTTTAAGTTGGTCCCAAGCCAGGATAAATGGTTAAAAGGGTTGCATCAGAAAGGGCATTGGGCTTTAATTAGACCAAGTTCCTGAAACAGACCGACCCCAGTTTGAATCCAGACATTGAGAGGCTTTGATTCCAACTGCAAAACTATAACAGGAATGAGTCCATTGCTTGGCACATACTTTCAAGAAAAAAGCAATACGAGTAAGAGGCAGAGTGAAGGCAATGGGTTAATCTGTCTTTTGAGATGGTATCTTTAGACAACAGAAATGTCTCTGCCGTACCATCCGAGCCTGCCCAGTAATGAGCTTTTAATGTGTTGTACTTCAGCATATGGTGATTTGGGTCTCAATCATATTGTAAGTAAAGGCACACAGTGAAAACATAATTAAAAATTCAGTCAGTGGAGTTTTTTTGGATAGTAGGAATGTCACCATTTGCCGAGACTACATAAAAGAGTAAATGCTCTATTTATCTCGAGCATAGTTATCTTCAACTAGCACAAGAATTGTTGACATTCCTCGTTTAAATGTTACTCTTGAGCTGCAGCAGCAAATAAACTTCATAACCACAGCATAATTAGCTTCAGTCATAAAACGTCTGCATAAACTTGCTGATATAGAACTGCGGTGCTTGGCCAGTTTCCAAGATTTAAGTTCAGCTCATTCCCTGCTTTAAAGGAGATCTGTCAACACTAATATTGCTTTACAAATTCTTCAGATAACATTGACGAGAGTGTGTAAGTGACATATTACATGGCAAACAAACAAACAGTACATTGTAAAACTAAATTTTGAAAGCAATGTGGCATTAAAAAGTCCTGTCTCGTCTTCTTCTTGGTTTTTCTTTTTTGGGTTCGCCACAGTGGATTATCTGCCTCATATGTGTCCAGTGATTGGTATATTGATTTGGCAAAGGTTTACACCGGATGCCCCTCCTGACACAACCCTCAGGGCAGTCAGATTTTTGCAAGCTTCACTACTGCACTAATGTATAGGTATAGTCTATCATCCCACCCGAGGAGCAGGGGTTTGTGAGCGGCCTGAGTACTGGAGGTCTGTCCCTAACGATGGCGTCGCTGCAAAGATTAAAGTAATTTATTTCACTGACACAGAAAAGAGAGGTGCCCCGCTTTTCTCTCTCCTTCCTCTTCTACACCCCCCTTTTGCATTCAGCTCTCTCACTCAGCAGCTGTTCCTCTCACTTCCCTCCGACAGTCTCTAACCCCCCCCGTGATGGCTTTGTTTTATTGTGGACCACCGTTTGGCATGGGGAAACCCCCGTCTGCAGCGGGACGGGGTATGGTGTGGGTCCAGAGCAGGGATTATAGCAGTCATTTGGACACAGAAAGTGTTTAGGCTGTTAGTTTTGGCTGCAGTATCCATTCTTTTCACCTTTTTTTTGATGTGAAACAGAATTGAAAGCACATTTTGAGCACTGTTTGTGAAGTGATGCCTCTACATCTGTTATAGTTAGGCTAAGATTGCAACAATTCATATCATTTAAAAACGGGGAAAAAAAGGATAAAATGATCTGCACATCTCATGAAACCATATATTTTATTCACATTAAGACATAAAGCAGGTGATAAAAGTGAGACATTGATTTGAGACAGTGGTTTTCAGTACAGAGTCATGCCTGTTTTTAATAAAGTGTTGCTTTAGAGCCTGAAGATCAAGAGCAACCAATGCTGCCTCGAAATCTTTACAGGATATTGTGTAGATCAGTGAATGTCAACTGGCGGCCCAGGGACCAGATCAGAATTTTACTGACTTTAGGAATAGCCTCGTGAGGAGGAAACTGTAGGTACCAATGTAACGCACCTTTGCTGTGTCTCAGTAACAAACATCAACAGAGATGAGCGTAAGTGCAGGCCAAGCGCATCAGCGAATAAATACAAATGGTAAATAACATACAGCATAACAGCAGACCTCAGTTATTAGAAATGTTACTCTTTACATCAAATTAAAGACAGCTCTGGTACAAATAACGTAAAACCAAGATTACTGAAACAATTTGATTAATTGGTTACATTAATCAACATTGGTTACATTTCTCCCCTGACACATCTTTTTAACAGCTGTCAGGATTATGTGCAGAATATGAATATATAAATATCAATATAGTACTTAGGATACACAACGCTGAGGCAGGCTGTAGTTGCCCTGTATATAAATTGTTCCACATTTAAGCACATTTTAACTTCCACAGGCCTCCTCCTTTCTAAAATGCTAACCTAATCATGCTACAGGCCTCTTGCAAATTAACCTTAGTTACAAAATGCTTTTTTAACTGTTTTCTTTTTTTGTGACATTGAGTTTTCCAGATTTTTGTTGCCCTATCTTAAACTGTTTGAGATGTGTTGTGGAATCAAAGTTAAAAGATTTTTCAAAGCATGGCAAAATATTTATATTTCAACACTGTTTAAGTTCTACTGTGAATAAAAAATGGTGTCATATACGATCTGCGGACCATTGCGTTCTGGTATCACAACTTTTTTTGGATTTTGACTTACAGTGAATGATTTTGTTATGATTCAGACTGCAAGTGTCTGTTTTTTTTCAGATTAGCTGACAGATAACTCCCTTATAAACATAATCTATCTTCTGTAAATACCCCTTTTCTGTCCCAACTCTTGGCTTAGGAAAGCATGTATCATATATCAGCTCCGCTCTCGGGTCCAACTTTTGTCACGCTGTTTCTAAATTGGCTGAAAAAATCCCCATGAAGGAAACAGGAAATAAACAGCTGTCATTTGCGGTGTTGTCAAACTACCTCTTCCTGGACAGTGAGGAAAATATGTTGGAAAATATCAAGCGGTTGGAGCCAAAGCTAACATTTTAGTAAGAGAAATCAAAACTATTTTATTATGAGAGATCTAATTATGTTTTCAAATGAGTACAATGGAATAGAATATGTTGAATGAAAAACATTTTCTCCCTAAAGAAAAGTCTGAGTTGTCTGTTTTAAAATAGTTTATCTTTAGAACAATTTCATGTCCTATACTTTCTATATTACTCAGTTCAGAGGTCATTATCATTTTTAATCTGGCTGCAGGGGGTCATAAGAAGGGATTGCGTCAGAAAGGGCCAGTATGCATAATCAATACTTAGATCACTACATACTGGGATGCACATTGTTTTCTATGGCATCTCCAAAAGGGAAAAGCAGAAAGGAAAGAAGAAGTGGTCATCATTACTTTGCAGTCGTGTGTAGGTTATTTGCGCTCTCTCTCTTGCTGCTGTAGCCCATCTGCTTCAAGGTTATTTGTTCAGATATTATTCTCTGTATATCACCTCAAACCAGTCTTGCCATTCTCTGCTGACTTCTGACAGATCTGCCACTCACTTGATATTTTTTCTTTTTTCCAATGATCCTTTGTAAGCCCTACAGATGTATGAAAGTAGATCAGCAGTTTCAGAAATACTTTGTCTTGCACCATCATTTTAGCCAATTTTAGTTTCTTCACTCACTTTTCTTCTCCTTTCTGATGCTCAGTAGAATAGAATAACTTTATTGTCATTGTACATAATACAACGAAATTGAGTGTAATCCTTCTCCGGTGCAAGTGCAAATAATTAAATAATAAATGAATAAATAAAATAAAATCAATAAAAACAATAAAAACAACAAATAAATAGAGGAAGATAAAAGTGCAACGTTAAAAACACGCACACATCCATACTCAAGTTATTTCATGGATTCCTAATATATTGCACAAAGGAGTGAAAGTATAGCATTAAAAAGGCACTCAAGTTCCAGCAGCATTTAAAACCGTGATAGCTCTTGGATAAAAACTGTTTTTTAGTCTGTTTGTCCTTGATTTAAAAGTCCAGTTCGAACGTCATCAGGTTTTGTCCTGCGTCTCAAGCCTAAATGCATTGGGTGGTGACAGTGTGAGTGGCTTACATTTGCACATTTTGAAGCATCAAAAGCATTAATACTGCACACGTAACTTGCTTTTGTTTTGCAGTAACATCTGTGTGTAGTACTCCAGAGAAACAACTGTCTAGCATATTTGTCCAACTTAAAATTGGACACCATTGTGAAATTTCCCCCAGCCCTAGACATTACATATCACCTCAACCATATCCCTCTTACGTTTACAGCATTCTGGTTTACCATATGTCACAACACAGTACTTTTACTACACAGTCACCCACAGTGAGTCCAGTCCATTTACAGAGATGTGTGGTTTGGCTTCCTGTCCCCCTCTGAGCTTCAGCACTGCGCACAGGGTTTGGAAGATCCTGGATTGGGCTGTTTACCCCATTGGACCACATTTGGGCAACACCTGTCTTCATAGGAAATAATCCAGAGTTAAAAGTGTTTGTCTTTTATTGGATTTTAGCAAAACTGTTAACATAATGGCATATAGTAATAGGAATTGGCAGAAACATTATATAGGATTTCAGTCTGTTGGCACATTCCAATAAGTGACGCTCTCATTGGCCGTTGAAATAATAGCTGCAAGAGAAACTAATAGAAACTGTCTATTTTGTGTATTTTACCCAGAAAAACAATGCAAAAATAGGAGATTTTCAACAAGGTGGAGTTAATTACTGGTTGTCATTGGTCTAAAGCTAAACTTAGAGCATTTAGAGTAAGCCTTAATTCAGTTTGAAGTAGTTAGTTTGCATTTTGAGGTGGCCCTTTGCTCCAGTTTTACTTGATTTACTAAAATAAAAGTAGGAATAAAAATATTTGTCAATTGGGTTTGACCGGCAAAAAAATTAAGAATAAAATTAGGTATTGTTGTTTAAATTGTCCATATTTTGTTTGTCCGTTTTAAGTTTCTTCAGATTAGCAGAAGTTTGTCTGTGAAGTCAAGTGCACCTCCAGTGATTGCCTCAGTACTTGTTATTAGAAGTCACTAAGAGCCTGCAGGCCACGGAGGTTATAAGCTGTCCGCTGCCTTTAAAGCTTTTAACTGACTTCCTGCTGCATTAAAGTTGACACGAAACAGGCAGGCTGCAACGAGCTGTCATCTCCAGCACTTAACAAAATCAGCATCTTAAGTCGTACGCAGCATCTGTGAGAGTTTGTGTGAGGTCACATTAAGCTACTTTATGTAGTGCTCAGACATAAGGTCATAATGAGATTGCAATTATGAAGTTGAACAAGATTGAAGTATAGATTGTTATGCACTGTTCGCAGTCTGTAAGAACATTACCGAATGCCATTGCTTGACACAACTCTATCCATTTATCTGGGATTGGGACTGGCAAATATTTCATTGTGGCAGAGTGGCAGAGAGGTAAGTGCTCTCGCCTCTCAGCAAGGAGAATTGATGACTCTAAATTGTCCTTAGTGAATGGATGTCAGAGTGAATGGTTGTCTGTCTGTGTTATGTCTCTGTGTCAGCCCTGCGATTGACTGGCCACCGTACCACGCCCCAGGCCCATAGTTTACTGGGACAGGCTCTAGTACCCGCGACCGCTAACGGGAATAAGCGGAAGAAGATTAATGAATGAATATCTTCTCACTTTCTATAAGCTTCCTGAAGCCATGCAGCCCACGAGTTTCCCAGCCAACTTACAATTATACAGAGCTCTAAATGTATATTTTTATTAGAGTCCAAAATTTTAAGGGCTCACAAGCCAGTGTACTCTTTGTGCCAGTCCCAAGCCCTGATAAACAGAGATGGTTGCATTCGATGTAAGACCTACGTCAAATCATTATCACTGCACACACAGGAGGCAAACTTCTTCTTCACACTATTGGATAGACACACTGCCAATAAGAGAAATAAGATAAAACACAGTATCCAATAAATATGTATTTTTATTAACAGTTATAATTGGTTTTGAGAGGCTTTTTAAATTGAAATGATTATGACAGAAGAGAGACAGAGAGAATTTGTAAATGTGTGACTGCAGGCGTGCTTAAAAGTGCAACGGTAACTGCTAAAAGGCAAGCCCAAATGCAAGCAATAATTTCTAAACATGTCTTAACTAAGGGTGCTCCGATCAGGGTTTTTGAGGCCGATCACCGATCAGCCTCTGCTGTGATCGGCCGATACCGATCATGGCCGATACCGATCACGTGGTCTTCAATGTAGTAATGTATTGTATGCAGGCTATTATTAGTTCCATTTGAAAAATACTGTAGCCTTTGTAAATATAAAAGAACAACAAAATTCTACTTATTTTTGTTTTAGAAGAGGTTTTGTTGCATTATTGGTCTTTAATGTGTGCCCAGTGTCTGTGGCTTTGTTTGAATGCTCCGCTGATGTAAAAATCAGCTGTTCTTAATTGGTTGAGTCCGCGGGTGCAGCGCCTGTGTCCGCGTAACGCGCAGCCAAACCAGGTTGAAACACAGTGGACTAAAGAGCAGACAGCTTCTGCTGCCAGTTCTGACAACGTCTGAATGAAGAAAACGTGCAAAGAGAGCAGAGAAGACAACGATGAAAGGTGCTCCTCTCAGACTCACGGACACATGGGCTGCCTTTTTACTTTCTCTTTCCATTAGCAGCCATTTGGTGCAGTTTAAGCCACAAAACGCACAGTTTTCTCCGCGCAACAAGACACAGGCAGACTCCGAACTTTCTTAATCCTTTTAACGTAACTGTTAGCGGGTTAGCTGTAGCTCTATTTACGTTGGTGTTTGCAAATACACGCACTGCTGCGCCTCGGTTCTGTCCCGTGCGCTCCTAAAGCAGGCGGGGACACAGCGGGGACACAAAGCAGTGCCTCCAGGGCAGGTTTGTGTTAGTTATAACCAGGGCTTAACTTAAAAACACTGCTAAAATAACGCTACTGCTGTTTAATCAAACCGGAGTTGCAGGACAGTAAATGTGAGAGCCTCGAGTGTTTATTGTAATTTGATCGGCCCTTCTGATCGGCCCATTTTACCGATCACCGATCACTCTATTTTTAGCCATGATCGGCCGATCATGATCGGCGGCCGATCGATCGGAGCACCCTTAGTCTTAACACCTTATCAACAGAATTTAAAACCACTTCCAACACATCCTTGTTGTAAATTGCTGTCATTAACTCATTATTCATGAGTGTGTCTTGGTCTTCCGCTGTCTCATTCACCTAAACGTGAGCAGAAGAACGCCAGTGAGTGTAACAGGTGGTATCAGTTTTTGAATTTCAGCCCCAGACAAAAGCTATGGGTATTTCTGCTTTGTGTCTGTCTCCTGCCCCCCTTCTTTGTCCTCTGTGTGTGTGTGGTCAGCTATATGGACTGGCCATTGTGCCCTTGGCCCTCAGCAGATGTGGCCTGAACAATGAGCAGGGTAAATAAAGGGAAGTGGTGTAAAAATAGCCTCTTGCGTCGACATCTTGAGTGCAGGTCTTGTGCTGTGTGTGTATGTGTATGACTGTACTTTAGGAAATGCCGCTGTCCCGAACACACAGCTGGAGTTTGCTTTCAAGCACTTGTCGGTACGGGAATATTGTGTTTATACAAACTTTGTAAAATGTCTTCAAACCAGATAACAGCACAATAAACTTGAGCTTCCTTTTCAGGGTTTTTGGGCCAAAATGCTAAGGATGGTATTGGTCCTAAATGTTAGAAGGGCATTAGTTAGAAAGCCAGCTCTAAATCACATCCAGGTGATAAGTGCGCAGTGTGAACAAAGCTAAAAATAAAGGAGCCTCTTCGCTCCACAGCTCTCTTGTATCCAGGGCATGTAAAGACCAGCACAGTGAATAAGCAGAAAGATGCCTATCTCATACATCTGATAACTGTGCTGGTGCTCTTTATGCAATTTTAACAGAACCCAGAAAAAGAGTGAGTGAGGAAAGAGCCAAGCAAGAGTCTATATTTAGTATAAGAATTGAAAGGAGAAGTTTTTCACCTGCTCCTTTTATTTCAGGGGTTGCCACAGTACATAACAGGTTTTTATGCCAATTGCCATTGCTTGATAGCCTGGCCAACCAGACAAGCTCTTTTCCTGTTCTGTATAAAGAAGTTAGTCTGGTACCCCTTTCGCACGAGTTTCATTTCTCTGGGCGGAACAATCACAGGTGAGTAACCAATCAGACAAACGAAGGGTGGGACGTTAGCAGCATGCCGGTGTCAGTTTGTTTGAATGTGGTGGTTACTTCGGACGTCAAAGGGACTTTACTTTTGTTAAAATGGAAACAGGACAAAGAAAAAAACACAGAGGACTTAACAACAAAGCAGACTTCTGCAGAATCAACAGGTGACGAAGCAAAGCACTAAGCGCTGTTAATCAGATGAGAGAAGTTATAAAACTAGCTTGGTATTAGCCAGTGCTACCTTGGTTATTTCCAATTGGAGATTATCTTTTGTATTTGTAAGAATTGTTCCAAATCGAGGGGAAATGGTTTGCTGTGACTGAGGAACCAGACTCTTTTGCTTTCAAAAAGAAAGTAAGAGGGGCTTGCTTGCCAGGCTAATTGGTTGACCCAACTCTCTACATTTATCCGGGCTTGGGACTGGCAGATATTGTGGCTGGAGTTTTTGGCTCGACATCAGAGAATCCAACCCCTGACCATCTGCACCAATAGTGAAAGAACTAACCATGGGAGGAGACCCATTCAAAAGAAACATCTGTATATAATACACATGTAGAGGTAAATCTCAAACAGGACATTTTGATTTGGAGTTGTTCAAAGTTAGGCATTAGTTTGACAATAATACCTAATGAACAATTATTGTGTGCTGTCTTTATTTTGCCTATCTTCTCACTTTCCTTAAGCTTCTTGTAGCCCTTCATCCACATGAGATTCCCAGCCAACTTACAGTTCAGTAGTCGTTAACCTATGTTTCAAAAATAATTTGCAATTCACGTAAATGCAAAGCTGCAGTCATCATGTAATTACTGTAATGGTCCACTGCAAGTCACATGCTGTGCATCCTACACAATGCATTTTCTCCCATGTAACCTCAACACATTCAGCAAAAACCATAGCCCTGTGGATGCATGTATATATATTTCCTTCCTGTTTGGTGCCTCTGGGTGCTGAAAGTGCTGCATCAGGACAGTCTGGGGGTGTTGAAGTCTTTATGGGGCCCATCTTCCTCCGGCTCACATCTGGATCCATTTTGGAGCCGTCACTAACATCTGTAATTTACCGTAAACATGAGACTTTTGCTTGACTCTGAGCATTTTAACAACAGTATTCAGATCAACTCTAGACATATGCTTCTATTAACATGACATGACCTCACGCTCCTCTGGCTTCTGTTTTGGACTTAGATGGCTACTGTTTTCTTTAGTTTCTACAGGTCATATACAGTATAACATAGATTGGATATTACTGATACCATATCTGGTCTGGAAGCATTTTTCTCATGTTCATTTCAGTGCCTACAGCTCATGTCACCTTTCAAACAATACATTTTTATGTTTTTATTTTTTTTAAATGTGTTTGTGTCAGCAGTTGTGCCCAAAACCATGACATTTAGTTGCATGATTGGCAAGTTAAGTTTGACTAATGTGGGCCCATGTATTTCTGGTGCTGGATCAGGAAGTGGTCAGATCCTCAGTGGGCATGGCTCTAAACTCATGTTTTTGGCTGTGTATGATATGACATCTGCAAAATAGTGGTGGGAACAGTGCCTAGACTTAAGGGGTAGGATCCTGCCAATTATTATGTTTATACTGACTTAGGGGATTTCGGAAAGACTAATGCCTGAAAGTCAGAAGAGCACTTAAAGCAAAGACGCCCTGTGCACATGTTGTTGGCTATCATAATTTTTTCTGTGCATTTTAATCTTAGACACGACATTGAAACAAATTGACTCGGATTAACCTACTTCTCAATGCAACTGGGTTTGAATTGGAGGTTTTCCACACCTGCTTCACTTTGCTAAGAAAGTGAATGGGTCTGGCTGACTAGGCTAATCTTTTCTGGTGTGTAGGTTTTATCTAATTTCTGTGTAAGTTTTTCACTCATACCTAAAACATTGAGAAGTTTGCAATAGTATTATGTTGCACTGATCTCTGTCTAAAGCTGAGATAGAGTTTGGCACTAGGCAGAAGTGACATTCCTCTGCACTTCCTGTTTCAGGCTCTGAACTTTGTAAAATGTGTAAAATGGTGGTGGGAAAACCGTGTGGGCTGTAAGGGACAGGATCATTATCTGTCACTGTCAGCTTGTCATGTTGCTAAGCGACTATTAAAAAGCTTTTATGCTAATCTCTTAAAATATCTGGGCAGATTAATCTTTTAAATTGTGCATAATAATCGTTTACTTCATTACCATTTGAATGCATATATGCCAGGGCTTAAATGCACTGTACACTATCAATTGGGGCCTTTCAACTTGAGTTTCCTTTGTAATTTGATTCAGTAAGGAAACGCATTGAGCGGTGCAACCTCAAAGATGGTCTATATGCAACCTACTCTTTACTTAAACTTCCAGAAAAAAAGAAAAAACTCCTAATCTTTTGCAAAATGGTTAGTCTTGCCTTATTTTTCCATCTGTGAATTGAACAAGACGGGGCCATTGTTCAAATCTCCTATTTATTTTACTGTCGTTTCCCTTTTTGACGTGGATTTTACATGATCTGCCCGGATTTTTTCGCCTGTTTTGAAGGGCTCAATGAAGATCTGCAAATCCTCCGTTTCGAACCCACTCCTAATTTTGGGCTTAACTGGATACAAAACCCACTATTTGCCTTTTTATTATGGCATGAAGGGGGTAGTACCAGGGGGGTTAGCGAGACAGGCAGACAGGGAGACATTAGCTGAGAAAAGCATTGGAAAAGTAGCAAGAATTACAAGGAGACAGACAGCTTGGAGGAGGGACGGAGGGGGGCGAGCCATTCGGGAGCGGGCGATTTTCTTTTGGTACTGTAAATAATAGCCCCTGCTTGAGTTGGACGGCTTTCACGGCTTCCTTTGTGCGCGGTGACATCTTAGGTTCCCTGAGAGGCTCGGGCACTGGCATGGGAAAGAGACTGGAGCCCAATATAAATATGAGGGGGCAGTTTTAGGTGGGACGGCGGTGGTGCTGGGGTTTATACAGGCACAGGTCAGAGAAAAAGATTCAATATTGTTTAAAACCTAAAAAAATAGGTCTAAACCAGGTTTAAGCACAACTTAACCAAGACTAAACCAGGTCGTATCCAGGTCTAAATGACGACTAAACAGGGCTAGACCAGGTCTTATCATGGTCTAAATGAGGACTAAACCAGGACTAAACCAGGTCATGTCCAGGTCTAACCAAAAACTAAATTAAGTCTAAACCAGGACTATACCAGGACTAAATCAGGTCTAAAGTAGGGCTAAACTAGGACTAAACCAGGTCTTAATCCCGTCTAAGCTGAATCAGGACTAAACCAGGTCTAAACTAGGTCTAAACCAGGTTTAAGCCTGGATGAAATCTGGTTTTATCAAGATCCAAACAAGGTTTAATCAAGTCTAAACCAGGACTAATCCAGTTATAAGCCAGGACTAAACCAGGACTAAACCAGGACAAAACCAGGTCTAAGCCGGGTCTAACCAGGACTATGTCTAAACCAGGTCTAAACAAGACACTTTTTTTCACAGTCTCTCAGATAGAAGAATAGACCATTCCATATTTGCAACAATTGTAGTTTCTTGCGATACAGATATTTCGTTAGCCCTTATTGTTATAACAATAAATCTATGATATATTGTGCAGCTCTATTATGTACAGGGTAATATAATGGGTCCTTATGTACAAGAGTAGCAAAGGCCATGCAAGAACAAAACCTGCCAACATGCACTCTTGGCTCTTTATCCCACTTTAACCCACAAAACCAGACAGTGGCGCCTTTAAGCATTTCCCCCCAGTCAAATGCAGATGGCTTCACTCACCCCTTTACTTTATCTGGATGGGGCCAATAATGTGTTTTGGCTTGTACTTCTGTCGGGAGCAGCCCAGTGGTCGAGCCGTGGCCTCCCTCTCCGTTTCCAGCGCTAATGCAGAGCTTTTAATCTTAACGTCAAACACATGCAGACTCTGTGATGTCCCATTCATATTTATAGCTTAGAGCGGTTGTATCTGTTACACTTAACCACAGCAGAAGTGGGTTTTGAAGATGACAACATGGACTGGTGACATCTGAATTTGCAATATCATATTCTTGAGAAGCATATGTCAACATCTGTCATTAAAGGATTTTTTGTAAATGTAACCAGCTAGGACTGTCCCTTAACTTGAAACCTCTCTTTATGCAAACATGCGGCTAAAGCTTAATTGTAAATGCAACTTACGCACAGCAATTCACACAAAAGAAATGCAATTTATTTTTAATTTGTACTTGTGATTTTTTTTTTTCTGCATTTGTGGGTTGCAGTTACCAAATTATATATTTTTTCTTTTATTTTTGTAATTATTTATTTTGCTTGCAGTATTAAGTTAAGGTTTATAAACAGTTATTTTTTTGTTTACATTTATTTAAATTAGTGCTGGGCGATATGGCTTAAAAAAATCTTTTTTTTTTTTTTTTCAATTCTCATTCTCGATTTACAATTTGAATCTATTTTTTTTATCTTGTTGGCATAAAAAGCAATTTAAATACTGTAAGTGTATTATTTTTTTAAATGAGATTATTGCATATTTTTTAATAATATTTTTATTTTAGCTATATATTCTACTCCAGAGCATGTGGCTAATTAGCATACATGCTGCTGCGCATCACACTATGCTGTTCGTTCTGCCCAATTGCTGCCGCATAAACGAGGACATTACAAAGTTAAAAGTACTCCTTTCTCTCAGAATATTAGTGTTTTTAGTGTCTGCAAAGTCTCCACACTCATTATTTAAGCAGCTCTTAAGGCATCTGTAGTATTAGCCACAACACTATTCTATTCTATTTTACGATATGGCTATTTTTGACATCGTCCAAAAATGAAAATTCTAATTAATCAAATTAGTTCCATTTATCGCCCTGCCCTAAATTGAATCTAGATTGAAAACATGTTGCAGTATAATTCTTGAAACTTTATTTTGTTAATATTTTATTACAGCTTGTATGTTCTGGAAAGTTCTGGAAAATATCATGGTAGCAAAACTGTGTGATGAAATCGTATGACACTGTGAACATTTGTAAAGTTTTCTTGTTCTCATTAACATTTCCTTGTCTGTCACTTTAATGGCACCAGGAAATGACTGTACTTAAAGATAAAAAGTGTCATTAGCGGTGACTGCGCTGTGACCAGGCCAACACATGATCACATGATTCACCTGCAGTGTGATGTCACTTCCTGTTTTCTTCGTCTGTAAACACGGAGTGGCTCGGACGGGAAATGGCCGCCGGTTTCATCCTGTTGGTAATTAGGAAAAGACTGGGGATGTTTTGCTTTGACGCAGCCATTTGTGTTTTCCTGTTGGGGAAAGCTCTGGACTGTCCCTTCAGTGTCCCGCTGTCACACATCAAAATATCCATCTATGTTCCTAATTCAAGTGTTTGATCCTTAGTTATAGCTTCATTTGGAACAACAGCTCTCTATTGTTGTGAATAGGATGTGACTGATTTCCTCTGAGTAATCGCTGAATGAGACAGAGGCCTTCACCTACTTTTTAAAACTACTTGTATGGCCAATACTTCCTTTCTACATCGCCGCAGCCTCTGATTCACACAGTTTGGCAGAATTTTATGGCAGATGCCGTTCCTGACAACCCTGCAGGCTTATGACCACCCCATGAGGTTTTTGACACTAACCACATTTTAATGATTGACTATGCTCATTAATTCCTAACCTTTCAAAAACTTTATTTTCCACCACTTTTGTGCATGTTGAGAAATATACTGGTTAGGTTTTTTTAGCGTGCATGATTTAAAGCAGCAACTTTTTTACCTTAAATAAACGGTTTCCATGTGATATTTAAATTAGTTGTTGTGGGGTAAATGAAGCGTCCAGCATCTCCCCCTGGTGTCCCTGGGCCGAAGATGACACTTGCAAGTCTGAGTCTCGGAAGTCTCAAGAAAGCGGCACATCGCTGTTAGAAAAACAACAAGCTAGCGATAGCTTTATTTCTCTGATTTTGTCATGGCAGAGCGACCAAATGGAGAAAAAAAACTTTACTCTGTACAGATGCAAGGAGGGGAAAATAAAGGTAAAGCAGAGCGAGAGACCACACAAGAATCAACTGAGCTTGTGAGTATTTATGATAGTGCTTTACTCCGAAATGTAGGGGGAGCTCTGTAGAAGAAAATGAGGCAAAACAGCGAATAAACGAGTGGAGTTACTGAATTCTGCTTTAAATTCCATTCCTATACTCTAAATATGGTCTGGTGGTTCAGATGGTACATTTGCCACCAAAACTTGGTCAAAGGTTGTGCCTTAACCAAATCTTGGCCTCTTCAACTTTTTCCCAACAGGAAGCAAAGGTAATTATCAACATCAAGTGCTTTCTTAAGACCGAACCATCTGAATGTGCCTGCATTGTAACAGAAGTGAACTGTGTTAAAAACATGACCATAAAAGCTATATTATCTAATGAGGGACACCCCTGTTAGCTTTTGGTGTGTATGACTTGTCAACAGTTAATTAATTGCCTTTATGTTTGGAGTCTACATTTCCTCCCTACGGGTTCTCTCCTCTTCCTCCCATTGTCCAAAAGGTAAGTGAACTAGTGAATCTAAATTAGGGATGTCCTGATAATGATTTTTTCCTTTTCTTTTTTTTTTTTTGGCTTCCGATAGTTCCAAGTCCCAATACCAATCTTTATCATTATTATTTTTTGCAGGTATATAGCATACCTAAGTTTTTATGCTAAATGCCTGTATAAAACAGCAGCGGTGTGCATTACTCTCACAGTGACATTAGTGAAGACAAATGTCTTTTAGTTTAAGCCATCTCTGCTTCTAAAGGCCAGGTCAATTATAATTTATACACACCATAAGAGGCCTGTCAAAAGACGCTAAGCAGAGCATGCAGCTAATTAGCATACATAAATAGTACGTAAAGTTAGCACTGCTGCTGCACATCACACTATGCTGTTTGTTTTTGCCAAACTTCCACCGTATCTAAACACAGGCATTACAGAGGTAAAATGTTTTCTTCTGACATTATTTAGTGTTTTTAGCGTCTGCAGAGTCTTCACAGTTAGTATTTAAGCTGCTCTAGGCAGTAGCAGTAGCCACAACTCTGTGAACAGCTGCAGCTCTTGGAGGACGCTCTTTCCACTGACGTTGATTATACAATAGAGCCTCTTTTGACATTGTACAAAAATAAAAACGCAAATTAATCAACATTAATTAGCTTTTTACCCAGCCCTACTGCAACATGTTTGGTCACCTTTCGGTGGTCTGTGTTTTGGTTTTCAGCAGAAGTAAAACACAAGATCACTTGACTTAATCTAATCAAATTCGATCATTTAAAAATGCATTAATCAGCATCCCTAATCTAAATTGCCCATATTGAATATAATGTGAGCATGAATAGCTGTCAGTTTAAACCCTACAAACTGACCATTCTCCAGACCTTGTCTCTTTACCTTGTCCCAGGCCCAAGGTAAGTGGGAATGACTCCTGCTGGCCACTAATGGGATAAAAAAAAAAAAAAAAATCAGACTCATATGCCATAATGTATTGCAATCACAGTTTCACAGTATATTCAGTTTACTTAGCCCCACCCATCTGCCCTCTCAGAATAATAATGAGCAGCTGGTCGTGGGTTATCAGCCTGCAACGCTGCTATCGTCTGTCATTGTCCCATTTGTTTTAAAGTGCGAGGTGTGGTGTTCCATTACAAAGACTCCACTCTCTGTGTTTGTGTCTGGTCCCGGGTTAGGATAATACCCAGTGACCCACATCTGCTCTGTTTGTGTGGTCAACACCGCAGTAGGTCATAGTTTAACATGCTGATTGACATAGCACTATTTTAAAAGTATTTTGGTTTCTCTTTACTTATGAAAGGTCAGCGGTCGGCTACCATTCGCGATTCTGCCGACCCACGTGCATGTTTGTTATGCCTGGAGAAGCCTTAAAGCCGTTTCTGGAAGTGGGAAAGTGTGCACTAACTTGGCTGGAGAGCTGCTTTATCAATCCCAGGAAAAGGCCTTCTCCAGGAGGCAGGAACAACCGTCCCTGGCCCGGGCTGCGGGGACTTTCCTTCATCCTGCTCCGCTTGGGCTCAAAGAACAATGGCCAAATTAGTCACATGTTACAATGACTCCTGGCGCAGATATGTTGGTTTACTCATGTGGCTCACAGCAGGTTGCTTTTGCTGCTCTCTGATCTCTGCTCAGTGTTTTGTGGCACAATAACCATAGGCCTATACTTTCAGAAAGCTTTGATGTTAAAAAACAGCAGGGTGGGTATCTTGATACAACACTATATTCCTTTGATAAAATTACAATGCAAGTACTATATATACTCTGTGAAACTAAAGAACAAAAATACTGCCCTAAAGCACCTTTAAGTTTAAAGGTGACAAGACATGGTGAAGTATCCTTTGTTGAGTGTGAAGGAAAGTCTTTGTTTAGAGCTGTCACCATTGCTTTTGCTTATATTTACCAATCTTATCTTACTGTTGTGTCAAATGTCAGAGCCCAGTGGTCTTCTGTGGTGTGGGGGCTATTGATGGTAGGCAGACTTCTCCTGGTGGTACTCAGGAGTCTTTTGCAGTTCATGTCCTGGTATAGTTTAATTTAGAATTGGTTTTAGTCTACTCCTGCTCTGTTTGGAGCTCAGATCTGAAGTTTAGACTCTGTTAAATTAGTCTTTTTAGTCTTTGTTTAATTCTGGTTTAGTCCAGATTTTGTCCTAGTTTAATGCTGGTTTAGTTCTGTTTTCCACATTGTGTAGATGGTCCTATAGTCCTGGTTTAGTCTTTGTTTAGTACTGGTTTAATCTTGATTTAGTCTTGGTTCAGCCTGCTTTAGTCATAGTGTAGTCCACATTTAGCTCTGTTGTAGACCAGGTTTAGCCTTAATTTAGCCTCAGTTTAGTTCTGGTTTAGACTTGGTTTAGCCTTAATTTTGCCTTCATTTAGTCTTAATTTAGTTCTGGTTTAGTCCTGGTTTAGACTTGGTGTGTTTGAGGTGACCAGACATGGTGAAGTATCCTTTTGTGAGTGTGAATGGGAAATTACTTGCTATGGTGTATTTCTCAGTATTATGATATAGGAATTATGCATAGTAGTATACATTTAAAAAGGTCATGGCAGGTCATTATGGCTAAGTCTTGGGAGCTAAAGTGTAGATGCCATGACTTCACCCTCCTCAGACACTTCCTTCAGTCAAGATAAGCATATTCTGTAACACACATGCTGGTAAATTCACTTTAAAAAAGAAGTACTTCAAACATCTTTTTCTGGAGACAGGTGCGTATGAGAGGGCGTGTGTACAACTAACCAAACCTCAAAAAAGAAGAAAAACTCCCGCACACTGTCTAACCTGCAACAGTGAGTACTTACACAAATATAAAACAAAGCAATGTTTCGGCACTGGGCGTTCATCTGGCAAAGGGAAGTGCAGTGTGGCCAGGTCATGCCACAGGATGCAATACTTTGTGACAAAAGGTAATATTTACTCAGTGTATTACAGTGCACACCAACATGACACACACATAAAAAAATAATTATAAACATGAGTCAAAGGTATAAAACTGAATGCTCAGATAGTATTTCAGTTGTTGAGCATGATACTTCATATTTGAGCACACAGATTTTAGTGCCATGTTGATTTTCAGATGCTCTATCAGTGACCGGCTTTAAAGAAGTTTTTTTTGGTTCCTCTTTACATATTTGTAACATACATTGTAGTAACATACAGTGCTTTCATGGGTGCAGCAAATTAAGTCAAATCTGAGCACTAGTGTTGGACAACCTCACTAAAAGGTCCTGCAGCTTTCCAAACTGAATGGCCTTAGCCTGGTTGCATTCACTCGCTTTGAGTCATGCTCCATTTTTCTCATTTCATTTCCTGTCTGGTGACTGTATCTATCGAGTATTTAAATTAATGCATGCATGGTGGTATAAGTTTTTTTTTTTTTTTTTTTTTTTTTTTTTTTTTGCTGCCTTGGTTTAGTCTTATGCTGTATTCACGCTTGCTTCATTTGGTCCGGTTAAAATGGACCAGAGTTCGTTTCCCACGTTAGTCCAGACCAAGTGTGCAGGTGTGAATACACTCATGTGAACTCAGGTCCGGACCAAACAAGTGGACCAAGACCCGTCTGAAGAGGTGGTCTCGGTCCGCTTCCATACGGACTCTGGTACGGTTTGTTTACGGTGTGAATATGAACCTTCCTCGATCCGGCCCAACTACAAACGTCACCAGCCTTTTTGGAGTTAGGAGTCAACAAGCCACCGTAGCTGGGCATTAAGGAAACTAAAACTGCTGTGGAAGTCGCGCAAAATGCCACGAGCCGTGGACAAACTTAGAACAGTGAAGATACAGTGAAGATATTTGCACTTATAGCCTACCTGTTCTGTGGTTTTCTGCTCAGCACTGCTGCTGAGGGTAGCGCACAGAGCGCGTCTTCTCACCTGCAGCCGGTTGCACCACGCCTTTGGCGTTGCAAAAAATCAAGTAGGGCGTGGTGAAACTGACTTCGAAATTAGCTGCTCTTGAGATTTTAAATGTTTTTCACAGATTTGTAGCTGTGAAATCAGAATAAATATCCCGGTAACAAGTGCAGCACGCAAGTCCTGATTGTTTTCCTTAAGTTCCGTGTCTCCGCGTTGCCGCACCCGCGTCATTTCTGGCCAATGAGTGCAGCGATCATCACACACATGCTTCTGTTTACAATCTTTAGTCCACTTGCAAAAAGTGCAATGAGAACATGATCTTAACCAAAGGAAAAAAATAATGTCCGGACGGAATTTAAGCGAACCAACGGACTTTCCTGGTGTGAATACACCCTTAGTTTTGTTCTGGTTTAGACTCGCTTTAGTCCTGATTTATTCCTGGACACGTTCTGGTTTGATCTCGGTTTAGTCCTGGTTTAGCCTTGATTTTTTTTTTTTTTTTTTAAACCAGGTTTTGTCATAGTTTAGTCCTGGTTTAGTTCTGGTGTTGTCCTGGTTTGGCTTTGGTTTGTCTTTGATTTTGCCTTGGTTTAGTCTTAGTTTAGTTCTGGTTTAGATTTGCTTTAGTCTTGGTGTGGACCGGGTATAGTCCCAGTTTAGTCCTGGTTTACACCTGTTATAGTCCTACTTTACTCCTGGACAAGTTCTGGTTTAGTGTTGGTTTAGTCTTGGTTTAGTCCCGGTTTAGACATGGTATACTCCTAGTTTTTTCCTGGACAAGTCCTGGTTTAGTCCTGGTTTAGTCCTGGTTTAGTCTTGGTTTAGTCTTGGTTTAGTCTTGGTTTAGTCCAGGTTTAGACCAGGTATACTCCTAGTTTACTCCTGGACAAGTTCTGGTTTAGTCTTGGTTTAGCACTGGTTTTGTCCAGGGAGAGTGGTTAGCACTCCTGCCTCTCGCATGGAGGTTGTGGGGTCAATCCTCGGGCGGGCACACAATATATCTCAGTGGAGTCTGTAACTCTTCATTGCCCAGGGGGTACGCCGCCTAAAGCCCAAAGTTGCAGACCTGTGACCCCTAACACAGATAATGGAGCATAGAAGTAGCAAAAGCATGGATGTCTCAGGATAACCTTTGCCAATTTGTACCAATACACTTCAACAAAATTTGACCCATTTCTCTGTATTTTTGACAAAACATATAGTCCTTGCACTGCCCTTCCCTTTATGCCTTGTCCCGCACCGGCCTACACGCGTTTGCCATATCTCAACGTCCTTTTAAATTATTAATATTCATTATTTATTATTTTCTATCTCCTTTCACTGCCCTTTAATTTTCGCTTTGACTCCGCTCCACTTCTCCTTTCGAACGAGGAAGGCCCAGTTGGAGTGAGCAGAATCGTCCCGCAGCAGTAATTGGTCAGGAAGTGGGCTGCTCGGATGTGACGGCTCTCCTCTCTCCTCTACCCCCCCTCCCCTCCTCCTCCTCCTCCTCCCTGTGGACATCTGTTCCTCTCTCTCTCTCTCTCTCTCTCCCTATTTCCCTCAGTGTCTTTCGATTGCTCTGAAGTGGACCACGGACCGGAGCTGACTTCAAACAGCTCCTATAGTCTATCCAGTCACTGTGTTTTGAACTTGTGCCTTTTGGCTGGACATGGAGCTAACCTGGGATAGGATACTACATCAGTACAAGCTTCTGTTGGATGGGACAGTCTCTTTAAGGTAAGCGACAGGTCAATGTAGCCTTTGTCCTGAGCTGTCACCATTGCTTTTGTTTATGTTTACCAATCTTATCTTACTGCTGTGTCAAATGTCATAGCCCAGTGGTTCTCAAACTATGGTATGGGTACTGCTGGTGGCACGCAGTCTTCTTCTGATTGAAGGTTAGATTTAAAGTTTTGAGTCTATTTAGGCATGGATTAATCTTTTTTGGTGCTGGTTTTGTTCTGGTTTAATGCTGTTTTCTACCTTGTGTAGACAGTCCTGGTTTAGTCCTGGACAAGTTCTGGTTTAGTCTCGGTTAAGTCCTGGTTCAGCCATGCTAGACTTGGATTAGTTCTGGTTTAGTCTTGATTTAGTACTGGTTTCAACCAGGTTTAATCATAGTTTAGTCCTGGTTTAGCTCTGTTGAAGTCCTGGTTTAGCCTTGGTGTAGTCTTAGTTTAGTTCTGGTTTAGACTGGCTTTAGTTTTGGTGTGGACCTTGTTTAGTCCAAGTTTAATCCTGGTTCAGTCCTGTTTTCAACCTTGTGTAGACAGTACTGGTTTAGATCTGGTGTAGTCCTGGTTTAGCCTTGGTTTGGCCTTGGTTTAGTCTTAGTTTCGTGCTGGTTTACACTTGCTTTAGTCTTGGTGTGGACCAGGTATAGTCCCAGTTTAGTCCTAGTTTAGTCCTGGACAAGTTCTGGTTTAGTCTTTGTTTAGCCTCAATTTTGCCTTGATTTAGTCTTAGTTTAATTTTAGCTGGTATAGTCCTAGTTTGCTCCTGGTTTAGTCCTGGTTTAAAACTGGTATATTCATAGTTTGGTGCTAGTTTAGTTCTGGTTTAATCCTGCTTTAGACTTGGTTTAATCAAGATTTAGGCTGATTTTAATTGATTAAAAATGGTACTGGGAAGGCCACATTTATTTTCTGAGGTGACACTTGTGAAAAGTTTGAGAATCACTGTCCCGGCCAAATCCTTTCCTCCTCTTTTTAAATCCCACTTCTTGTAACTTAATCTTAATTGCAGACGCTTGTTCCACCAAGTGACCCTCAATTACTCAGTGCAAAGTTTCAATTTAGCCTAACTTTGATGGCACCTTTTACCCATTGGCTTAAATACACTGCATGGACATGTTGTTATTAGACTTATTACTAGAGCAGTGGTTCCCAAATGGTGGGTCAGAACCTCAAAGTGGCTCACAGGGAACTTGAACATACTCTAGTTTGTTTTTGAGCAAATCTGAAACCTAAATATTTTGTGATAGAGATTTAAAAAATGCATAAAGGCCACAAAGGTTGTAGTAAAATCTTTTCCCATATGGGGTCGCCCTTCCTAATGCAACCCTCTCCATTTATCTGTGCTTGGGACTGGCGCAAAGAGTACACTGGCCTTTTGTGACCCCTTGCGGCTGCATTAAAAGTCGTAGTAAAGTAATGTAGAAAAAAAATAACTTTGTTTGTGTAAAAAGTGGGTCACAATAAAATGATCAGGAATAAAATTTGGTCCCACAGTCAGACCAGCTGAGAACTACTAACATAATGCTATAAAATGACATTTATACTTGCCTGTATGTACCATATTCTCCATTGTACAGAAGCCAATGTCCTTGTAATAAGATTTAGTATACTTCCCTAACCTGACACACATGTTGTCCTCTGTGGGCTGTCCTCGTTTGGAGACGTCTAAATTCAGCAGCAGGCTTCAGAGGCTGCACAGAAATGGATGAACTAGTTTGTGGTGGTCCATTTGGCCTCACTCGCTTTGGTTTTATGTAATATTATTAGTTGCCAGATTTGAAGTTTTACAGCCTGTGGTCAATGGGTTTTCTTGTAGTCGGTTTTGGTCTGGACTGTAAATATTCTAAGTCATAGCTCTCCTAAATTACTTTCATGTCAGTGTTTTAGTGCAAGTTGAATGAAGGCAAGATTTTAGCAAAGTTTAGAGGGCAGAAATAGTGTCCATGTTGGTATAAATATATAAAATTATAAGCAATGGGGATGTTTGTGGTTAATAATTTAAGTGATTAATCAGTATTATAGCCAATAATTGATCAAAAGAAATGCTAACAATTAATGGTTATGCTGTACAATAGAGTAAAGGTAAAATATTATTGGAGTTGTGGCCAATTAAACATAAAATTAAGCAACTGTTTCCTAAAATATTCAAGCAACTTGTCTTTATTAAATGAACAATAATAATAAAAGTGGCATTTTTTAAAACTAAAGAGCTGTTTTTATAAAATGTAATGATAGGTGATGTCAAGCCAGCTGATTAACGTTAATCAGTAATTAAGACTATCAATTAATCATTTCAAGAAAATCAACCAAATGTGCATCTCTATTAGGCAATTTCAATACAGTAGCGCAATTACATAGGTGGCTATAGGGTCAAGATCATTAGAGAATAAGAAATTACTCTGCTGATTCAAAATAACTAAATAAACCTGTAACTACTATTACTACTACCACTACTACTGCTGCTGAGGGATAAAGTATTGAAAATTGTTCTCACAAGTGCTGTTACTTCAAAGCGTTATTGTGATATATTTATATTATTGTGATACGGATATTGAGTTTGCTGATATTGCAATAACGATAATTTTACAATATATTATGCAGCCCTAGTTTTTACTTGAGTAAAAGTAAGGAAGTATTGACGGTAATTTATCAACAAAATACTTAAAGTAATTTGTACTGGTGCCACAAAATACTGCTACATCGTTTTTAGCCCAAAAATGTACTAGCTGCTTTCCATCTGTTACTGCTGCTGCTACTTGTACTACTGCTATTACTCACACAGATCAAATCTCCACAAAGCAGCAACGTAAAAGTCGAAATGGTCAAAATTGTTCCCACATGTACAAATAAATATAAAATGTCTGACATATGCATGGGTCGCTTATGGAAAAAGTCCCTGTGTGTGCTGTGCTGGTCCCTTCCTGAAGCCAGACCCTGGTCCTGTCCTGTGCATGTTAATCTGGGGCCAAACACAGCTTCCTCCATATATCCGGCCCACGGGCTTCTGTCCCACGTACACACACAGACACACACACACAATAACAAAACAAACACAGACTGCTGCAGATAATATGAAATCACTGTTCCTCTGTTTCAGTATGATTGTAGTGGTTACTTTTGTGTAGTAGTCCCACTGCTTTCAGTTCAAAAAGTACAATTAACTTTCAGGTTGTGCTATTGTTAACACTGTAGTTCTGTCTTGTACTTTATTTGTAGGAGATCTAGTTGTTTATCCAAAATGTAAGAAAGATACGTTGGCAAATTACTCCTGTTGTTGGTTAAGGACGTGTGTGTGTATGTACAGTAGGTATAGTATGACGCTTACCTTGTTATAAAATCAAAGTGAACAGAATTAATAATTTATTCGTGTTGGCATTTTCATTTCTCTTCCCACTTCAGAGTAATTTTCCAACCAACCAATTATGTATCATCGCTTCTCTGAGTCATCTATTCTCGCTTGAACAGGTTTTGTATCTTGATCAGGACTAAGTGGGTCACTTTCAAAAGGTATTCCAACGCAATTACTTAAGAAAAAAAAAAGGAAATAATGTGAGTATAGTGACATGATCCAAGTGCCACATTATAAAAGCCATCCCTCTGGACTACTTTCTGATTATTTGTTAATTAGTCCAACTCCATTCCTAACATACATTTACAACGTGCCTTGTGTCCATGCACAAACCATTGCTTGTAGTGCTGCACGATTTGATGAAAATGTGTGATTGCGATTATTATGGACAATATTGCGATTACGATATTATAAATGAATGGTGTCACGAGTGTACTTGATTGAATATCAAGGACAACACAGAGTATAGTTTTTGTATTTCTCAACTCAAAACATGCACGACACAAAAAAGATTGCAGAATTTTTTTTCTCCAAATAACTTAATATAAAAAAATAAATAAAAGTTTGAAAATAAAGATATTTCTGCAAATTGCAAATAGAATGTCATTATAAACTTAAATGCCTTTCTGCTGGCAATTACGTAAACCTGTTAAGTGGCGTGACACTTGCAAATGTAGCCGTGATTATACGTTGTGGTTCTTTCAGGCGGTTTTCAGTTTTATCTTTTACGTTACTTGTTTGGGTTTTTATTTGCATGCACTCGTCGTATTTTTCTCTGTGTTGTCTCAAATGTTGATAGAGATTGGTCGTATTACCTCGGGACGTAGCGACTTTAGCTTTGCAGGTTTTACACAGCACGTGTTGCTGTTCAGCGTCGTCGTACCTGAATCTAGATTATCGCCATACAACAGAAGTTGCATTTTTTTTTCGCCACCAACTCTGCTTTTCTCTCATGTTCCTCCTCAGCGCCCATGTCTTTCACTACTGTTTGCTGCAAGCCGGGTAGTCACGTGACCATACCTGCTGTAAGCGGGTGATAGTGCGCCTGTGCCATTCACTTTGAACCTGTTTGGTTCATGTTTTTCCCACGCTCTTGTTGTCAGTTCTCTGAGCGCCAGGCAATAAACAGAGACGTGTTCCCTGCTCCAAAGAAATACTTGCCTCCAAGATTTGTCCTGTGTCTACAACTTATTTGAGCCCCATACATCTTGGACGTTACACTGTGGCTGCCCACAGCGAGTGGATGTGGCGTCACCTTAATCCACACTGGTTTACATTAAATCGCAAATCGCAGTCTTTTACACGGTTACGTAATTGCACAGCGTGACATCGCGATTGCGATTAGATTAATTGTGCAGCACTAATTGCTTGTGTATTAATTTGAAAGAAAGCACCATAGTTAATTTGTCTGGTGGTACATGCAAAGGGATATGAGATATAATGAGTCATAAAGCTACATTTATCATGATTTTTCAACACAGACAGTTTTAAATGTTCTTGGTCATCTCTGTTTTGACCAAAAGTCTCATCTGATTGCTTATTTTTATAGTTAATCTTAAATACCTTAAAATATTCTCTATTCTCTCACTTTTTTTTATACTCTTTCAACTTCTTGATTACATAAGCTCATTAAAGCAGAACACAGCAAATATTAATAATAATAATTACTTTAAATAAACAGTTTTTGAGTCTGTGTGATGGTTAAATGGGTTGTTAAGCAGTGAATAAAGTGTCCGGCATCTCCCTCTGTTGTCTCTGGGCCAAAAATGACACTTGTAAGTCTGAGTGTCGCTGACCCGGAGTCATGGATGTCTCGAGTCTCGCTAGAAAGTGGAACATCACAGTTAGCAAAACAGGAAAAAAGGAATGGCTTTATTTCTCGATTTTTGTCAGGACAGAGCAGCCAAATGGCAGAAAAACCGTTGTACATATAAATGAAAGTAAATCCAAGAGAGGGATGACAACAGGAGTCAACAGGACTTGTGAGTATTTACGATAGTGCTTTACTCTGAAATGTAGGGGAAGCTCTGAGAGGACAGTCAGGCAAAAACAGAAGAAACAAGCAAAGTTACCGAGTTCTGCTTTAAATGAATTCAAGCTTCAAGGCAAGTCTTGGCCATCTGTCAACAAATGTTTTTAGTGAAGTATAGAGACTGTGGACACCAATTCAGCCACAGTGAGTTACAAACCAGTGTACTGTTTGTGTCAGTCCCAGACCCGGATAAGTGGAGAGTCTTCTGGCATTATCAGAAGATCTTCATGACTTAAAGCAGAAATCAGTAACTTTTTTACCTTAAATAAAGTAATTTGTAGTTTGTGTGATGGGTAAATGAGTTGTTGTGGGGTAAATGAAGTGCTCAGAAGTCTCAAGTCTCGTGAGAAGGCAGCACATCGCTGTTAGCAAATCAGGAAGCTAGCAACGGCTTTCCTTCTCAATTTTCGTCATGACAGCGGCCAAATGGTAGAAAAAACTTTGTATGGATACACGAAGGGGAAAATGAAAGTAAAACTGAGCGAGGGATCATACAGGAGTCAATTTGACTTGAGTATTTACGATAGTGCTCATTTTCAAAATATAGGGGGTGCTCCATTGAGGAAAATGAGGCAAAAACAGAGAAGAAACAAGAAAATTTACTGAATTCTGCTTTAAATATACTCTATGACTTTCCAAGTGTCTTTATTACTGATTATGCTTCAAGGCAAGTGCCACCTGTAAACATAAAACATGGACAAAAGTTTTTAGTAAAAGTATAGATTTTGTGGACAACAGTTCAACCACAGTGTGTCACAAACCAGTGTACTGTTTGTGCCAGTCCCAGGCCCGGATAAATGGAGAGTTTTCTGACATCTGGTGTAAAAACTATGCCAGATTAATATGCAATTCACTGCACACCAAGAGGCAGATGAAAAGAATGGAAAAGCCGAAAGGAAAGAAGATGTTTAAGGCTTAATTTATGGCAATCTTTCTCTTGAGTGCTGGATGTGTGGTCCCACTGTTGTCTGAAGAAATGATAACCGTGCCTTTGAATGCACAATGGTTATTGTATTTTCATTGTAACTTCTCTGCCACAAAATGACTTTCTCACAAAGAACTCTGTCCATTTCATAACAAAAGTCTGGACACCTCTCTGCAGCAGAAGCTCTTTTGTTACTGCGTCGGTCTGAAGGAATGCTTTGTTTTCCTGGATGCTACTGTTGGCTCGGAGTTCCTTGTTTTTGCACAAGCTCTTAACTTTTGCTTTTGCCAAAATTGTGGTTGGACAGTGATGGAAATTCCTGGATTGTGCTGGCACTCTGAATGCGCCGTTATAGCCTAAGGGAGAACTGTGCGATTATGTGGAAACCCAGTAAAAACCTGGAGTCAGGAAAAACAATATTTCACAGTTAATCAAGAATGTTATTTTTACTCACATTATATTAACATCAGCTTTGGGAATGTTGGAGATTTTAGCTGGTTGTTTTAAAAGTCTGTGTGTGATCTATGGGCTCAATTAATCAGACAATAACATGGCCAGCCAGACCCATTCACTTTCTTATCAATGTGAAGTGGGTCTGCAATCCTTTTTATTCAAGTCAAACTCCACAAAAAACTTTCCTAATTTACTACTCGGAATACAATTACATACTAGTACTTTAGTATTTTTAGAGAAAGAAAAGGATTGTTTTACTCAAGAAAAAGACTCTAAATGTGTATTTTTCACCTTGGTGGCAGAATAGTTATTGTATTAGTATTGGTTGCAATAATGGTAAAGAAGCAAAAGTAGTATTAGTAGTAGTAAATTGTAGTAGTCACTAGTCAGTCAGTAGGTAGTGCTAGCAATGATAAAAAATAGTATTGGTAGTAGCAGTAAGTACTTTCTACTAAGTAAATTTCTTCTACTCAAACTTCTACTCAAGTAACAATTGTGTTGAGTACTTTTACTTTTACTCTTGTATAGTGCTGGGTATCTTTGTGGTATCGAAAGAAAAGTTACTGGTATCAAACTACTGGTATCAAAAAAAATCATTTATATTCAGTACCTAATGGGACCTTTAATGTTCCTTTGCATGTATCAGTCATATAAATAACATAGAATAAATCATACAAACTAATGGTTTAAACCTTACAGCTGAGAGCTTAGTTCCAAAAATGTGTCTTTTATCCAGTATTATTGTGTTTTATGTTTGTAGAATGTTTGGAATCAGAAACTGCTCAGGAACCGGTATCGTTTAAGTACTGGTATCAAAAAATCTGAATGGTACCCAGCCCTACTCAAGTAATATTAAATTTAAGTCTCTATACTTTTACCTACCTACTACAGACTAGTACTTCTTCCATGTTTGTTTATTGGTTGTATGTTTTTCAAATTGCATCAGTCCAGAGGTAGTTTACTCTGCGTATGTTGGCACTGCTCCCTTAATCTGCTTCCATTTGTTTTGCCTTCTGGAAATTCAACTCCGCTTAACAGGTACAAGACTAATTCTTTGTAAAGAACCAAAAAAATAGGGCCGCACAATATATTGCAAAATTATTGTTATCGCAATATTAGCAAACGCAATATCTGTATCGCAGGAATCTTAATAAATCACAATAACGCTGTGGTCTTCCATCTGACAGAAATTTAAGAAGAATCATTTTCCACCAGAGCCTAAAAAAAGATGTGGTGTGACTAAATAAATTAAAGTTTTAGTGGTAATTTAATTAATTTAGTCACAGCTTAGCTTTGTTTTATTCCTGGTTTAGTCTGTGTTAAGTTTTGATTTTGTCGCTGTTTTGACTTGTAAGTACAGGAACTTACATTTTTGTGAAGTGTAGTGAATTTAACTTACTATGTTTGAAAAGTAGGCTCTATTTTCAAATATTGCAATATTGTTATCGCAATTTTCAACATAGTTATCGAATATCGCATGTTTTCTCCATTATCGTGCAGCCCTACAAAAAAACTAAAATGGCAGGCCAGACTAACACTTACTTTAATTTCTAACGCCCCCCTGACATGAGCCAGTGCAGACCCAGCTGTTGAGTCAAATCTAGAAGTAGCTCACACTCATCAACGCCTGATTGAGAGCTTAGTCACGCCGCTAGAACAAAAGTTTTGAGGATTTCGTGGGACTTAAAGAATGCTTGTGTGTTTTGGTGACAGGAAGGTGATCAGTGTGAGCAGTGGCACAGTGGGACAGACTCAGCGGGGGGCGGAGGGGAACTGTATCTGAATGACCCTCTCCGCCCACACACTCCTGCCATTAGTCACAGGCTCTCTCATTTTCATTTTAGATTTAAACCCCCGTGTGATCGCTGGAGAGATGAACGTTTAACAGTGGGCAGAAAAGAAAAGGAGAAGTCAGTCCTTTGCAACAGTTACTGAACAAGATATCAATGTGTAAAATTGTTGTGATGAGTACAAATTAAAACCACCTTGAGCAAGCATAAAAAACTTAGATGAGTGACAATGAGTCTGCACTTACTTATAATGCAAAAAAAATCCCCCTGAAATTACACATATTTCATTACTGTTTAAATGCTTTGTTTGTTTATAAGCAAAAAAATGTGAAAATGAGCATGTGTCATTGTTTTGTTTTGTGAGAGTAATTATGATTATCCTTGATTCTGATTAGAGAAAGACAGCTGGGCTTTGTGTAGTATACAAACCATGAGATATGTGATAACTATGTTTAAAATTGCTATAAAAGACTAAATATTTGTATTAGAGCCCGACCGACATGGATTTTTTGAGGCCAATGCCAATATTAGGTAACAAAAAAATACCGATATCCGATAGATCTGCCAATACAGTTATACATTAGGAAAAAGTATTTTAAAGCATTTTTCTTTCTGCTCTTGTTTAAATGAATATGGCGTGTACACTCCAGGCCACTTTATTAGACTAAACATCTTTTTATAATGTTGTAGAAAGCTGCTTATTGTTCTTTATGCTGATTGTTATGTAGGTTGTACTGGGTATTGGTGTGGGGAGTATTATTATGTATTATATGTATTATATTTATCTATTTTATTTAGATTTAACTACATTTGTTTAACTGAAATTTCATTTAAACTTGCTCTGCAAGTAGAGCATGGGGAGAACTACAAAATGCATTTTAATTTTTGTTCTGAGGTTTTATGGCAGAGAAATGAGAGCAAAATATTTTTATTGCCTTTTTGAGCTTTTCAGGTCATGAGAAGGTGATTTGGGCTGTTTCCTATGAACTGCAGAGTAAAAGCCCAACTGTTTGGAAACACCAGCGCCCTCTGCTGGACAAATAGCAGAAGGCCATCAGTAAAAATAGTTTATATCGGCACAGTAAAACTGTTTATATCGGAGGATATCAACCAGTTTTCGGCCGATAACCTATGATTTTCTAATGGGCTATATCAGCTGATAATATCGGCTGGCCGATATATCAGTCGATGCTCTAATTTGTATCTCCTTTTTTGGCAGAGCATATTTGATTTAAACTCCCCACAGTGAAATAAAGCTCTAATTAATCTGTTATTATGCCATATAATATACAGAAACTCATGATAGTATTTAC
Source organism: Bostrychus sinensis (assembly GCA_020698575.1). Classification (NCBI taxonomy): domain Eukaryota; kingdom Metazoa; phylum Chordata; class Actinopteri; order Gobiiformes; family Eleotridae; genus Bostrychus; species Bostrychus sinensis. The sequence goes on along the minus strand of CM036257.1, from coordinate 24,679,631 downwards.
ATTTTCATACAAGCATTGTAAGCAATATAAATTTTCTGATGCATGTTCCAACAACCTTAATATTAGAAATGTCTACAAAATACTGCGGTAGCTCGGTTGGTAGAGTTGTGGCACATAGGGCAACTACAGCTTGCCTCGGCATTGTGGTTTCGAGTCTGGACTCCGACAGTTTGTGGAAAGTCTCTTTCCGCTCTCTCCCTGATTTCCTACTAATTTGTCCTATCAATACAGCCTAAAAATTGTCTACACAATATGAAATATCATATAATTCAGTATTATGTTACTTTCTCAGTCACATATTATAATTAAACTAGCTGAGTTAAGAAGTAATAGTGGCGTCTCACGTATTCAATTATTTGACTTACGGCCACAAATTTTACTTTCAAGAATGTAATTTTTTTTATTAAAGGAGAGCACAGTGGCAGAGTGGTTAGTGCTCTCACCTCCCAGCAAGGAGGCCGTGGGTTGGATCCTCAGGCCGGCCGTCACACGTGTTGTTGTACTCCGTCTTTCTCCTACCGTCCAAAGACATGCATATGTTTGGAAAATTGGTGAATAAATGAATGAGTTTCCTATTAAACCTGACTGAAATAATATGCATATTTTTGTATTCTGTCATTTTGTGGGATGTTTTCTTAAGTTACACACATATATTAATTTTCTTGCTGCGATGAACATGTCTTTTTTGAGACACAGGGAAGTCCTTTGGCATGTTTTTGACCCTCTGATTACACACATATAATTTTCAAGAGCTCTTTTAAGTGAGTTTACAATGCTGTTAGAAAACAATGTGCCGCAGTAAAAACCCTGCTCTGAACCCTGCGGCCCCCTCCGTAGTGTTTGCACAGCTCAAAACCTTACGAGGAGCGGACCGCTTTATTGACCACAAGCGTTTTCCTCCCTCCTCTCCTCTTCACTTCACTGTCTCTCCACATGCCGCTTTGACTCAGCGACCATCTCCACAGTAACCGCGGTTCGTCCATCGACCCGGCAACAAGACAAACTCTGAAGCGTCAATCTTAGCTCTCGCTCCATGTGTGTGAAGAAATCTGTTTGTCTGCGCGAGGGGCTCACGGCTGCTGTAGACACTGGAGTGGACAGAGAGAGAGAGAGAAGAGGGTTATTGGGAAATGTGTTTTTTTTTAGAGAGGGTTGAGCTGAAGGGTAATGTCTTATAAAAGCAGGAGAGGTTAAGTAACAGTGGTGCTTTGGAGAAGGTTGAGGTAAACATGCCTTCATCCTTCATCCAGACTATACACTGATCAGGCATAACATTATGACCAGTGACTGTGAAGGTTATCTCTTCATTATGACACCTGTTAGTGGGCGGGATATATTAGACAGCAAGTGAATATTTTGTCTTAAAAGTTGATGTGTTAGGAGCAGGAAAAATGGGCAAGCATATGGATTTTAGGGAGTTCATGTCCAAAAACTGGAGTACTTATGCGGTGTTTCCAGTCTGCAGTGGTCAGTATCTACATATCAAAGGTGGTCAAAGCCGGCAACAAGTGGGGAGTGAAGGCTGGCCCCTGTGGTCTGATCCAACAGACGAGATACTAGATTTTGACTTATATGGGTTTTTCTTTGGCCAGTGCCGATACAGATTTTTAAAATTCAGAGCAGCCAATGGCCAATAATTACTGCAGATTTTTGAATACATCAATTTTTTTTACATATGTTTATTAAAATGCAAACAAATGTGTTAGAATTGGAGAGTGACAACAGGTAAAGATAAGTTTTTTTGAGAAAACCATTAAGGCAATCTCATTCAAACTTGCTGTGCAGGTAGAGCTTGGGGAGAGCTACAAAATGCATTTAGATTTTTTTCTTCTACAAGGTTCTACGCCAGAGACATGCAAAATATTTTTATTGCCATTCTGAGCTTTTTGAGCTGAGATAAAGAGATTCTGGATGTTTCCTATGAACTGCAGTGTAAGATGTCAACCTCTACAAGATACTGAAGCTCAAATTGCTGAAAAAGCTCAAGCTTGTTTTCATAGAAAGGTATCAGAATACACTTGTTGGGGGCTTGTTGTCTATTGGGCTACCTTTAGAGTCAGTGGCTTACTTTGGTAGACATTAGTCCAGCTTAACATCCTAATTTGGTATGAGCTCAGTCCGGCTAAACTGTTATGCTAACATGTTTATCCCAGGACTGTCCAAACTATGGCCAGACAGTTTTTTGTTGGCCCACAGGCTTCATTCTTGATTGGCTGAAATTGCCTGGGTAAAAAACTTCATATTTGTGTGAGATGGACCTGACATCAAGGGAGAAAAGATGTCAATTAGTAGTTGTTCACCCAAAACTTTCTGCTTTACTATGTGCCGGTCTCAAGCCTGGATAAATCTGTGGTTGCAGAAGGGCATCTGGAGTACAACCTTACATCAAAGTTATAGATTTACTGCAGAGATCCCTGAATAAAAGAAAGCAGCTGAATGGGACTTTCTTTTATGATGAGGCAAAATCCATCACCTTCCTCTGCATACATTTTTTAGTATCTGGCCCCGAATGAAAAAAGTTTGGGCGCCCCTCGTTTATCCAATCAGTGCCTTAATTAATTGTACATGACTCTGAGTATTGTTACACTAAACAGTAACATATTTTTGGTCCAGTGTGCTCTGAACCGAAATGACCTCCCTTCTTACATCAGACGAAGGATCAGCCGATAAAACTCAAAATAACCAGGTATGTTAGCGCCCTGTGCTATAATCAGTAGAGGTTTACTGAACTGAACACCAGTTTGTTTTGCACACAGTTGCTGCAGTTTCTGTTGGACTTGAACATAACCAATGCTTTTTAACACAAAGCCTTATCATGCGTTCGTCTATACTCAAGTGTGTTAAAATGACTTTGTGAAATTCTTATCATTTTAGTTGGAATCCTGCCCAGAACCTTATCCTTGTTTTTTCTAACTGGCTTTATCTATAACCTGAACCATGGCTATATTTGTGTTTAGGATAATGATCTTTCAATTGTCAGCAAAGTCTCCCAATAGTTATGTTACCACTTGCTTTGAGGCTTAACTTTTTAATAGCAATGTTCTTCTGCTGCCTAAGACCCATAGCCAAAACACAAAACTAATCTCGATCATCCCGATATCGCCTTTTCCCTTCTTACGCCTGTGTGGGCACGTCCCGAGGCTCTGCAGTATAACTAATTGTCACATTTACATTTAAAGCCCCATGCTCTGGTTACTAAAAGCAATAGTTTGTTGGTTGTTGAAGCTTGGAGGGGGTTATCAGATAAACTCAAATAGTTGCTGTAGGTTTCTGTCATCAGCAGGTTTTGGTCGGCTGCACCGGGGAGGGGATTGGAGAGACTGACTGTCCCAACTGTGCGTTTGCCAAGGCAGAGGTGCTCATTATGGGCTGTCCCGTGTGTGTGTGTTTGTGAGAGGGAGGGATTGAGACTGCATGGGGCTGGATGGTGTTTGGATTCAGGGCTTAGGGGCTTCACGGGTCGGTGCCTGCTGAGACCACAGAGAGGACAGGGACAGAGGTACTCTGTGGGATGTTTTAGAGCTATTTTGCTAATTTGAAACCAATTTGTTTTTTTTAATAACTAGTGGCTAGAAGTGGTAGAGTGAGGCATGAGGTCTTGGGCTAGAGTACCATAGAAGGATTACTACTCTAAAAAAATTGGTGCATGCAACAACCTACAAAACCAACCGTAAACATTACTTATAGTGCCAGACCCGAAAAGTAACGACTATCCCTTTAAAGAAAACAACTGTCCAGTCATCTAGGTATTTTGCTAATTTGTGTCAGTTTGTGTTCATATAAAGTGTTGATTTGTGCAGTGGTGTCATTGTCCAGTTGTGCAAGTTCCTCTTTTCAGAAAACTTAGCAGAATCTTCTTTCCTTTTCCCTTCTGGGGTCGCCACAGCAAAGCATCTGCCGCCTGTGCAGTGATTCGCATTCATAATTTGGTACAGGTTTTATGCCAGATGCACCCCTCACCATTTATCTCGTTGTGGGGCAAGCACAAAGAGTTCACTGGCTTTGTGACCCCCTGTGGCTGAATTTTTAAGGTATTCAAAAAGATTTTAAGAGTTTCTTTCAGATCAGGTCACATTTTATTCCCCCAACGCCATGTGGACACTTGGGTTGTAGTACCCAAAACCAGTCTGGGTCTTGAGACTCAAGATAGTTTTCACCATTGAACTCACTATTGGTATTTTAAATCAGTACCAGCATTATCATAGTTTACATATTTATTAATTTTGCAAGTAAATGAAAATGTATCCATTTTTATTTTGTCCTATTTTTTAACTTGTTAAGAGTTGTAGTGTTGTAAGGTAATGGGATATTTTGCTGACTCCAGTACCTATGACCACTTTTGGTTATTGCAAACACACCCATACAGTACACTATGACCACCCATTGCTTTTGACGTAGCAATGTTCTTATTTAAGCCTCTTAAAAGTGTGGTCCACCATTGTTATTGTACTTGAGGAAGCAAAGCCAGGAAACAATGTGCATACAATGAAACAATCTTGTAATTATGTAATGAAAGCTAACCACAACCCTTCTGTAGCACTAGCCCAGACTTTGTACTGGGTTCATCTTGGAGGGAAGAGCTGTATTCCTGTCCATGGGGATTATCTGGGAGGTCTGTTTTATCTTAAAGGGGGCAGTGAGGGGGTTGTCGGCGGGACCCCATGCTGCTGGGACCAGCCCATGTCCTGAAAGGGCGACGACAAATAGCCGACACATTTGCTTTAGAGGGAGACTAGGCCCATTGTATCACGTGTGTCATCCCAGTATAGCCCCAGCTCGTCCCGCTGTAAACCTCCTTCTTCTAAAATTATACACAGTACAGTCGGGACGGCAGCCCCCAACACTGGGGTCAAGACCCCACTGGTCCCGTCTAACAAACCCTGAGAAGTCCAGACAGAGATATGTTAATCTGACACTGACACTTTTCTTCCCTTCCTTCTTCTCCGTTTTTTGTCTGCACGTTTTTGTCTGTATGTTTCAAGCTGACATTGTTATATCCCACCTGCTTTTGGGACATGTAGTCTTTTCATACTCCTCTAATAGTATTGATAATGTCAATTTTCTGGCCTTCATGTCCTCCAAACTATTGTTTTTAAATGCACTATATAAATTGCAAAACCTAATTCAGCCACAGCGGGTCACAAGCCAGTGTACTCTGTCCCAAGCCTGGATAAATGAAGAGGAATCAGGAAGGGCATGCTGCATAAAAACCTATGCTGAAACAATATCCGAATTATTGCAAGCTTGAGTGAGATGATTTATGCTAAGGTGACCCCTGAAGGGAAAAAATAAAAAAATACAAATAACAAAATGAGTAATGTAAATGCTAATGTAATGAAACAACTGCTGCATTGCTTTGGAGTTTGTTGGATACAAGCTCAAACTAAATCCAGATAGCTTTGCACAACTATGTTTTGATACAACTGCGCATCTCAATTTTCATAATTTTTGTTTACCTATCATTGAAAAACGCTACATGAGAAGATGCTTAACATAGGAGCTGTCATAGATGCTGGTTACTTCCCAGTAAAATTAATTTTACTATCAAATTACGTTGTCTGCTGTGTATGCAAAAATGTTTTTGACTATGATACCAAAACATTAGGAGGGTTTGTTACATTAAAAGGTGGCTGCTTTTGCACACTGTCAGCACTGCATTCATTCTTAATAATTTAAGTTTTCCCACCTTTGAAAAGTATGAATCTGTCAAAGCCAGAGCTGCACAATGTGGGAATATATTGCGATAACGATATTTTTGCGATATTTTAAAATATGGTCTGCTATTCTGACACAGTAAGTTAAATTCACCTAAAACAAAAATGTCCCTGTAAAACACTGTCAAATCAAAACAGACTAAACCAGGGTTAAAACCAGGCTAAATTGTGACTAAATTAAGGAAATTTCTACTAAAACTGGGCTTTTTAAACATTTTTATTTAGTCCCAACACATTTTTATTCAAGGCTCTGGTAGGAAAATGATTCTGAGAGGGTAAATCTCTGACTATAGTGTAATTACAATAGATTTAGATTCTTGCAATACAGATATTGCATTTGCTGATATTGGGATAACGATAATTTTGTGATATATTGTGCAGCCCTAGTCAAAGCACACAACAACAAAAAATGCTTTTGGAGTCGGTGTGGAGTTTGTTGCTGCCCAATATACTTCATGATTATGATAAATTGTCTGGTGCTGGACCTTGCAAATACTGTATATATGCAAGAAATTGTAAAGTACAGCAATACCCATTGATCTTTTTTTCTTCTTCTTCAAACTTTGCATAGCTGTCCCAATTCCCAGCTTTGAATGAATCAAAATAGCAAGACTCCTATATGACCGAGGAGGATTTCTATGGCATCTATACATAATGAATTGACCGTTGAGGATTTACAATGGCCGCCGCTGCCCACTCAAGTGCATTCAGAGTGTCTAATTACCACAGATCTGGTTAAAAATATCCCATGTAACAGGCCTTTGACATTTTTGCGCCCTGGTCCGTCTGATCTCTCTGATGTTATTCACAATGCACGTCTCAGAGCGGGGACCGAGGGGCTTTTGTTTAGGGCCGGTCCCGTTGATCAGGTCTGAAGAGCCCTCCCCTCCCCCCTCCCCTCTCCTTTTTGTAAAGGTCCTGTACATGAGAGATCTATAGAGCTGGACATTATTAGAGGTGCTCCAGCTGCCTGTTTGATGGGCCTATAGCTCAATGTACAGGAAGGGTCTATTTGTTCAGTGTGGGCAGTGACTATTGAAATAAACTTTTTGATAGTATTATTTTGAATGAATTGGGCTTTTGGAGCATACTTTTTAAAACATGTTACCTCCTCTTCTTTTCCTTACAACAGTTTTCTTTCAGAGTAAATCATCTGCTGCCATTATCATCTGCATCCTCTTTACTCACACAAACTAACTTCATGTCCTCATTCACTACGTCTATACAATTTCTCTTTGGTCTTTCTCTAGGACTCCAGTTCTAAACTCAGCATCCTCCTACTCATATATTCACTTATTCTCCTTTGTACATGTGCAAACCATCTCAAGCTCTCTTTTTTAAACTGATATAATGTTGTAAAATTGTTATCTAGCTTTTACTATGAATGATTTTAAAGAATGAAAAAGTTTTGTGCATGACAAAACTTTAGAAATTACCTATGCTATACAATTGGGTCTTTATCCTGAAAATTATTGAGAAAGGATGCTTCCATTGACTGTTGGACTACATGGCTTGTCAACGGTGAACACAATTTTAAGAATAGGGAATTGGCTATTCCAGAAATGGCTATGTCGGCTTACACATACATTTTTATAAATAAAAATGTATAAGTCTTTGTGATGCATTCACACAGTGTCTAACAACGCTGAGATAATGCAGGGTTATATTGATCTACTGCATAAGTCAGAGCTAGAAGTTTCAAGGACCTACTTTTTAAAAAATATATATATAGCTTAAAATAGTTATGTATGGAAAAGAGATTTTACTTTGACTTTGCTTGGATTAGGTGTCTGTCGCCCCCTGCAGGCAACGATGGAGAAACGACAAGCATAAAATGGCTATTTACCATGGCTATTAGTAACATGATAATTATATATTGCACCTTTTTGCTTTCCGCACTTTACTCTGTATTAGGAGCTGTCTGAACAAGTGAAGTTCTCCACTGTGAGATTAAGAAAGTTCAATCTAATCTAATCTAATAATGGTAACAGATAGTTAAATTAGCTTCCTCCTTTGTAGTGACGGCAATTTAAGTGCCGAAATTATCTGAATGAGTCCGATGACAGTTTATGGGGCTTTAGAAAAGTGCAGGAACACTTCCTGGTTTCACGTGTCTACATAGAGCCGTCCTTTCCAACTATTGCAAAAGAGAAAGCATCAGCACAGACTGAAACATATTTAAAAGCTTAACAAAGTCAATATAGCATACAAAGGAACAGTCTAAACCTTAGTTTGTAGTTATATAATTGCTTCAACAGGCAGATCACTGTGTTGTTGTTGGAGGTGAGCGGTGGAAAAGCAAGGTTTTTTTGCATAAAGACTAATGTAGACTAATGCTAGATCCATTTGAACATTTGTGGTTATTGCTGCATCTATTGCTTTTTTGTGTATTGTTTTTTTATTTCTACATTCATGGCACTTTAACTTAACTTGAGTGCAAGATATGTCAACCCTACCTTCTTCTGACCAACACAACAAAAAGTTTGGACGCGACTGTGGAAGCTATAGCACTTGGAAAAATGAGGGGTATAGGATAAAAGCAGAGAGGCAGAGGCACTTAATGTGGAACTCCTGTGCGGCTCCTTGTAATTTGCTGCTGGGGCTCGAGGGGGAGGGGCCAGGGGGGAGGGGCAAACCCAGCGGGGAAGGGCCACAGAGCAGTGCAGAGGCCATTCACTCCCATGCAAACAGACAACACGGCCAGACAACCGCTAATGCGCTCTCGCACTGGTGTAGACACAGGAGAGCCTGAAGTTTGGGGTTTTTGGGACGGAGTGAGCTGGACAACTGCTGCTGGGATGTTTACAATGAGTGGAAGACCGTGAGGACTATACTACTACTGCAGTTTGTACTGGGAATTTAGTAGCTGGAAGTACTTTGGATATGTTTGACTTGGACAAGGGAATATTCAAATCAGAGCTTGACAATTGAACCCAGTGACTGATAAGTGTTGAAGGAATCCACAATGCCAACCGGTAAGCAAATCCTCTTCTTGTACTGGTTAAGTTTCGAGTTATTTTAACTTGTTTTGCTAGTTTTTTTGTTTTTTTTACTTGTAATTGTAGCATTATATTTTGTGCACAACATATCACAAATGTATACCTGCAATAATCATCAATCACAACATTCATATAAGTCCTATTTGTATCTTAGTGACTTTATGGTCTTTTCTTTAAGGGACTTTTCAAAATAAGAGCCTTCAGTCAAACAGTCTGTCCACAGTTTAAATGCCCTGGTTCATTCCTACACTTTACTTTAGCCCTGGCTTAGTGCTTGATTTAACACTGGTATAGTCCTAGTTCTAGCCCAAGTTTAGTCTTATACCTGGCTTAGCTGTGTTTTTTTTTGTTGCTATTCATTTAGTCTTAGTTTGCATTAGTAAACCTCAGTCAGTGCCTCTTATCTGTTTCTATCCTCAATTCAACTTTTCCCATATGAGCCCCTTTCATTCAAAACTGTTATCTTGCGTTATCTTTTCTCATAGACCAGCTTTAACTATCCATCATTGCTATTTATTTAGCCCCTTGGTTGATTTATTAAAAGTGTGTCAAAGCCTCCTGTTTGTATATCTTCAATTAAATTTAGTTCAGTTTGACTTTTGCTATATCTGGGGCCTTCAAATCTTGCAAATATTCAAAATTTTTGTCACACATGTTTTTCTAATTTCAGGCAGAGTTACTTTTGGACACCTAAAATCCACTGCAGCAAACATCAATGCATTCACACAACCCTAAACTATACTTTTGCAGTGCCAAGTAGCAATAAAAAACTCATCATAAAGCAATATCTGCTGTACATTACCAAACTTGACCCAGGGTCCACTTTGACTGTTGTTCTAATTACTTCTTATTGCCAGTGTTTATGACATTTGTCCTCAGCTGTCAGTGTGTGTGAAGTGTTGTGTGAAGTGTCTTTGAAGCGTTGTGGGCTGTTGTGTAGACAGGCTTATTTTCACTGCTGCTCTCCAATGCATCATGTTTGCTTTCTCGCAGTGAGGCTCGTTTCCCAGTGAATGCTAAGACTATACACACTCCCCCACATTATACTGGTATTTGTAATGCTAGAAGATTGAAGTTTAAGTATTTTGTATTAGGCACGGTCACTCTTAATAATTTGGGTGCTTATTGGAGTCATATAATCTGCCATAATGTTACCAAGAATATGCAAACTTTTTTCTACAAATTGGCTAGTTATGTCAATGGAAAGGTAGTTGATGTTTTGGAGTTTGTTGCACTGACAGCAAACAAGCCTTTAAAGCTACCTGCAGCTAGTTTTGCACACTGTTGCTATAGCACTGCATAGATAACAGTCTCCTCACCATGGCTTTCTGCCTTATACACTAAACCCCTACCCTACCACTATTCTGCTAAACTGACTCTTAACTTTTATAATGTTGTTTCCACCTCAAAAACATACCTGGATTATGTTTTCAGCGCTTAAATTGCGGTCACTACGAAGCAGTCAGCTCATTTATCTATCTGTTAGTGTCATGTTGCTAACAGCTGTGCTAAGCAGTCATTATGCTCTGTCCATTCCCCACTGTTGCCAGCAGGGGGCGACAGACACCTAATCCAGGCGTTCTATGCAAATTGAAATTAACAGCTCCTCAAAAGATGCTTTTCCATACATATACATTATTTTAAGTTATAAAACATTAAAATACTAATGTAAAGGTGTCCAAAATATTATCAAAAAGCCTTCCGCTTTTAGCCATTTTTTTGTAGAACTGCATAGATTTTTTACAATTGTCTCCTCACCATAGGGTTTCTGTTTAATACCCTTAATTGTGATAATATTACCAGTAGAATGCCTTGGATCAATGTTTCTCAACTGGTGGACTTGGACTGAAAAGTGGGTCACAGAGAGTTTGAATGTGGCTTCAATGTTTAGTGTTATTTGAAGCTTAAGTCTTGTTTTATTTACATGAAGTGCTGAAAATGAATGTTAATTTACCTGTGTGCCATAAAAGATTGTGTTAAAACAGTTTAGAAAAATAGCTCTGGATCAGTGAAAAGTGGGTCACAACAAAACAGGAATGCCTTACAGCTAACCTATCAAATGTTTATGCATGAATTGAAATCTGGCCCGCACATATGTCTGTATTTGATTCCTGCTGGGTGTAGTTTTGACAAAGTATTGAGATGCCATTCTGCAGCTTGTGACCCAAATTAAGGCTTTGAGGGTAGCAGTTGGATTTGGCCGAGGGGGGGTTAGGTGTCGTTGGCTACAAATGGGAAAAGCCCTTAGCAAAGAGAAGGGTAGTGGGGGGAATAATTACTATTTAGGACTAACGCTTTGGTTTAAAGATGGCCCGAGACAATGGTTCAGCCCCTCCTCCCACCAGCCTCTGCCAGGTCCTCATTTCTGAGCATGGACATCTGCCCCCCAAGTTGAGAAACCCTCATGTGCATGGGAGCAGGGGAGAGGTTGGGGTATGTGGTGGGGGTGCTCGCTTTGGGGTTGTCCCATGAGCCAAACAAGTGTAACTTATTTTGGCTGTAGATTAATATGAGTAAAGGGCAAAGGTGCAGCTGGAGACAATGTAGAAAGTTCAGTTGCAGAGGAGACTGCAGAAAAGGGGTTCTATAGAAATGTTTTAAGTAGCATGGTGAAAGAAAAGCAATGCAAGAAAAGCAACCAAACGATAACAGAAATACTAGGAATATTAGACCAACACAAATAAAGAAGGAAAGAAAATTGCTTTGGGGACAACAAAACACTTAACACGTCACAACATTTACACTAAAAGATATTAAATAAGCAAGAAGTAATGATTAAAGGTGCTGTGAGCAGTATATACTTTTTATATTTCATAAAAATTACCCACATTTGTGCAAAGATATGAGATAAACATGTTTAAGTCAAATATTAGTTTTACTTAACAATGGTACAGCTGATTTATTCACAATATTAAAAAAATTACATAATGGCCAAGTTGTTTATGTTTACATTTTTTGTTTGGGTTCTGAAACCCTGCATTGCTGATCGGCCAATCAGAAAAGAGAACCATTGTTTTGATTTACTGCAGTACTGTTTTCAAACCAGTACAAGTACATCTTTAATGTATCTTATATCTTTTGTCTCTTATCTAATTTTACATTACAAAAGTACAAAGAAAAGGAACTAAATGACATAAAAAGTGTTTGCAGTATTAAAAGTAAATTCAGTAATATCTAATCATGTCTAGATCAATGGTTCTCTGTGGTACGAGTTCCACTGTTGGTTTGCTGGCTCTTTCTAGTGGTACTCCTGATGAAACTAGTTGCTGGTTTAGTTAAAGTTTAGTCATGTTTTGGCCTGTTTTGTGGCCAGCTCTAGTTGAGGCTTGAACTTCATCTGTAGACAACTGGCTTAGTCCTGGATGAGAGCCAGTTTAATCCTGGATTTAGTCCTGGTTTAGTTATGAATCCAGTATACAATAGTGCAGTCTATGTTTTGTTTTGTATTAGTCTTGGAGTCAGTCCTTGTATTGTCATCATTTGTTATGCTTTAGCATTAGTGTTACTCACTATTTTATCCTTACTTTGTCCTGGGATAGTCCTGGAATAGGCTTATTTTAGCTTATTAAAATGACAGAGCTGGTACTTGGGGTGAAAAGTTTGAAACCACCAATCTAGACCTTTTATATGAAAAATCATGTATATTCTCGTCTTGTATGTGTAGTGCATGGGTCCCATTCGGTTGACCTTACATTACTGCTCAGGGGGCTCTGTTATTGGAGAAGGTCCAGGGAGCTGTAACTCAACCACAGTGTCCCCAAAACGGGGCTAGTGTGTCAGGGTGGGCACGGGTCTCTCTCCGCTGGGCGGGTGCCAAAGTCCAGAAATAGGGCGTTGTCAGTCGCAAGTGGGTGGACATTTTCCCACCTGCCACTAAACATGGAGCTGTCATCTATCGTCCTGTAAACGACGCATTCCTACATCGTGTCGCTAAAGTGTTGATGCCAAATACATGTTAGCATAAACAGAGCTTCAAGATGGGTGCAAATAGATTAGATTTGTTTGAACTTTATTAATCTCACAGTGGAGAAATTTACTTGTTAAGGCAGCTCTTAATACAGAATAAAGTGGCGAAAGCAAGAAAATAAAGTGAGCATGCACCAAAAACAAAGGTGCAATATATTTACAACAAAAATTCTATGAAAAAGGCAAACATATGTTCTATTATAAATATAAAAATCTAAACTTAACAGTGCAAAAACAACCACACAGTCTGCGTCAAGATTAGTTGAAGTAATTTTTTACCATTGCGACACTGAAGGATTTTGTAGCTCAATGGCAAGAGCATTTACCCCTGAACTAAAAGATCTTTGAGTTTGAGTTCGTGGCACTATATTATCATTATAAATTCTTAAAAACCTGTTTAAGAAAGACTTTTGCACAGTATCGTAACTGTTGGGTGCTACCTGTGATCTAATTAAAAACATCTACTGTTTGAGTAATTAGTTTGCCATCTCTCTGTGTGTTTACGCTGAGTGTGGTTTGTGGGCCAATAAAAATCCAGAGCGGTCTATTAAGGAGCGAGTGCAAACCTCAATTTATTTAACCAGCCGTGACATGTGGGGAAGTGCTCGGTCTTGGAGAGAGCAGCTGCTTCTCTGCAACAAGTAGGATGTTATGTGTGAATGGTGTCTATGTATCTGCCTTAAAGATAGGGTAGTGTCAATTTGTTTAGTAATTTAAAAACGTATTTTACCAGCACTTGATTGAATTTTAGTAGTGTGTGAATGTAAATTTCAAGAAAGCAATTTTGATATAAAACATTGTACAAACCTGCATCTTATTGCTGTGGGGAAAGTGAGGTTAAAATATAATAGTGCAAAGCTAAATTATGTTGTTCTGTGAAGTCATTACAGAAGTTAATATAGTCAAGTTTGCTTCCTTTAACTATCCAAAGACTTGTAAGGTGAATTGGTGAATCTAAATAGCCAAAACCGTGAATGAATGTAAGAGTTAGAGGTTGACATATCAGGCTAATTTTTGCATTTTTTTTTATTTTTACACTTTAATGCTGATTTTTGGTCAGGCACATGTCCGGGCAGCCATGTGATTGAAGGACCCCAGCTTCTCCAGTTCATAGGAAACATCCAGAATCGCTTTGTCTCAGCCTGAAAAACGGCACTAAAAAATGTTTTGCTAATTTCTCTGGCACAGAACCTCATAGAACTATAATTCCAAGTGCACTATGCAGCTCTCCACAAGCTCTACTTGCACAGAGAGTCTGGTATAGATTGCCTTATGGGTTTTCTCAAAAAACTCATCTTTAACGGTTCTCGCTGGCACATTCAACACCACATTTAGTTTGCATTTTATTAAGTATTACAAAAACAAATGGCTATATTATTAGTTTCTTTCATAAAATTAAGAAAATTGGCCCAAAAGTTTGGCTATGTTTATTGGCCATCTGCTCCTCTGAATTTAAAAAATTGCTATTAGCATTGGCCTTAGAAAAACCGATATCGGCCGACCTTTAGTAGAGTTAATGGTTGTCTGTCAGTATAAATCTCGATGTGTCAGCCCTGCGACTAACTGGCCATTGTGTTGAGTGTCTACCCCACCGAAGGCGCATGGATGCTGGGACTAATGACCTCTAACGACAAGTGGAAGAATGCATTGTTGGTTCCTTAAAATTCAATGTTATAGCTTTGCATACTTGATACTTTTGTCTTTGTCAGACAACTTGTCAGCCATTGCCCTGTTTAAATCTGTACACAACAAATTTCAGTGCTCTGGTTAGGGCTTCACAATATATTGTTATAGCAATATCAGCAAATGCAATATCCATATCACAAGAATCTAAATATATCGCAATAACGCTGTGGTCTTCCATCTGACAGAGATTTACACTGAAGAATCATTTTCCACCAGAGCCTTGAAAGAACATGTGTTGTGACTAAATTAAAATGTTTAAAAAGTCCAGTTTTAGTGATAATTTAATTAATTTAGTCAAAGCTTAGCCTTGTTTTATTCCTGCTTTAGTCTGTGTTAAGTTTTGATTTTGTCGCTGTTTTGACTTGTAAATACAGGAACTTACATTTTTGTGAAATGTAGTGAATTTAACTTACTATGTTTGAAAAGTAGGCTCTATTTTCAAATATCGCAATAATATTGTTATTGCAATTTCAACATAGGTTATCAAATATTCGCATTGTTTTCTGCATATCGTGCAGCCCTAGCCTCTGGTAAAACTAATGGAGAGTCAAACGCTAGTAAGATGATGAATTCTATTGCATTGTATTGATCTTATTAAAATCTGTCATGCAGAAGACACAAGCCAACCACTCATTTCCTCCTGATCTGACATCATAAAAGCACAAAGATGACCCTAACTACCCTAAACCTAACAAATAACAGCCATATGTTAATATTTAAGCATATAATTCTACAAAAAGTTAACTCATTCACTTTCATTGAGTTGCTAATTCTTTTTATGTTAAAATTTGGCCAGCGGCTCCTAACATATGGTCAAGACAGCTGTCCATTGTCTGTCCAGTGACACACACCCCCAGTCAGTGTTTTCTCTCATCCTCTTGCCTGTTGCTCTCTTTTATCTCGTCTTCCTTTTGGGCATTTGTCCGCTCTGTGAAATCCTCAGTGACACTTTAAGATCCTTAGCGTCAGTGCGAATCAAGCTGGCGTCTCTATCATGAAAACCAGCGGTGGATATATAAGAGATTATAAGGGTCAGCTTACGACAATGGGGACGATTCAAATGTAGCCAAGGATGAGTGGGGAATGGAAAACGGAGAAAGTTGGAGGCGGTGGGTAGTGTTTGACCTTTGATCTCGCTTCTTTATCTTTTCTTCCTACTTTTTCATTCCTCTGGAGCGTCCTCCTCAGTTCTCAGCGTCCAAAAATCGTTGGCTCGATATATTGTTGACCAAAAGATACGGCTACCAAATGGCTGAGAAAGAAAGTAATCGAGGTTTAGAAATGGTCTTGTCAAAGTGCAGACGTCAGTCCAGTTAAATGCATGTGGGAGGAGCTTAAGAGCAAATCTCTAATGACCATTGAATTGAGAAAAAAAGTTATAAAGAAGACAGTATGAAAACCTTAACCTATTTACTTTTAGCTTTTTATAGTCAGTGCACCTATAACCAAGAGTAGTCTGAGAGAGATGTTGGCTTAAAAACCAGGCTTCTGCAAACAACCCATGAATTGAAATACCACTGTATTTTTTGTGTTATGAATTGCCATGTTTTCTTCTTTTCTTTCAAGTTTTTCCCATCTAGCAGATCATCAGCCTTTTAACTGTGCAGTGATTTGCATATTGATTTGGCATTTAGGGGGTCCCCATTTTCTTTCCATCTCCTTTTATATTGTCAAAATATATATATTTTTTTTTTCAAACTGGGGTGACACTGGCGCAGTGGGTTAAGTGTTCGCCTACCAACTACCCGAGGGTCGGTGGTTTGAATTTGCGACAGGAAGGGCATCCAGTGTAAAACAAATAACAAAAAAAACCTGCAAAATCACCATCAACTGGTTTTCTGTGGTGACCCCGGAAGAAATGTTTTTACACACTTACACTTCATTGATTTTATTTAATATAGATGAATAAAGGTTAGAAGTGACAGTAGACCTATTTTGATTTTTAAACTAAGACAAGAACCAAGATCTTTTTTCTGACCTTAACCATTTTTTGGCTGTACTTGGGACACTTTTTCCTACAGGCAAGTCCAAGGTTTTATGTTCACTCCACCCCTCCAGTCTGTCTGTCAATAGAGAACTTGTTAATAAAGAAAAATCTGGTATGTTATGAATAAATGTGCAATATGTGCTTGTCCTAAGCCTGAATAAATTGAGACATTTGCATCTGAAAAGGGCATCTGGCATAAAACTTCAAACCAGCTCGCTATGAGATTTGCTGTGGTGACCCCAGAAGGAAAAAGCCGATAGGAAAGTAGAAAGATGTTGAGTGATGTGGTTAAAGACGAGGTTCACTGCCAAACTTGTAAACACAGTCAAAATGTGGAATTTGAACTTTTGATCACTGCAGACCTATCCGTCAAACAGCACAATGATATTTGCAAAGTGAAATTGTCCATGGAGAAGGCTGCACTCATGTAATTTGAGTGAGGACAGGGCTTGTTATGAACACATGTGCTGCAAATGCAAATAGGATCCTTGGTGGTCTGCAGCCTCCACACACATACTGGCCCATGTGTATTTTTACATAAAGTATATGCTTGGGGGAGGCATGGTCCTGGCCCATGTAGGAATGTCCTGCAGCTCATATGTGAATGATGTTATGTGCCAAAATGTGTTGTGAAGGATGCAGCAGGAGGACGAGAAGAATGGCAGGAAAATGGTAGGAATTATGGAAACAATCGAAGAGCTGGGACAATGCTGGACTGAGAGTAGAGTGGAAGCAGAACAAAAGAAAAGTTAATGGAGAGAAGATGGATTTAAAGGTACTGGTAAAGAGATGAAGACCGAGTCTACAATCTGTTATTGTCTTTCATTCTTCTTTTTGTCATCTCAGCTGTGAAGTTTGAGTAAACATGTAACCTTGAAGTATAATATGGCATTATAGCGAAGTTGCAGAATAAAAAAAGAAAGAATGACCAGAGATAGGGGAACTACATGTATCTCTGAGGTGTTCACACAAAAAATGTAAAATATGAAAATATGAAAGCTGGTAATTTAATGGCCTTCAAATTGTAAATTGGTCGAATAAAAATATTAAAGTCCATGCAACAGTTTCAAGTTTATTAAGCATTTGGTTTAAAACTCAACTCAGCAAGTTTTAGATGCAGTGGGTTTCAGCCAGTGCAGTATAGTTTGCCCTGGCTTATATCTGTAGGGAATTTATAATAAGCTTTTTGAAAAGCTTTTTAAAAGAGAATGTTTTTAATAAGTACTCTACCGGCGCCGTAAAGAAACAGGTAAAGGGAACAACAGAGGGCAGCAGAGTCTTTTGAACATAATTAGTGAAAAAAGTTTCTCTTCCTAAGACTTTTTGACAATGCCTTTTTAGTACAAAATGAAAAATGTCTGTGAGGAATCAGTACACTGTTTTTTTTTTTTTTTTCATATATATATAATTGAATGAGAGCAGACTGGATGTAGAGGGCTTGTTGATTGGTCAGTGTTTCGTGGAACTGAGTGTTTTGGGACCTCAGAACAACCATGCCAGAGAATAGAGGACTGAAGCCAAACACAACCCCAAATGAGAGAACAACATTATAACACGGTAGAAAGCTCAAAAAGATTTTGCATATTGTAGCCACTTAGATTTTTTTAGGCAATGAACTTGATTCTGACAATTTGAGATTTGTGACTCAAGGGTTGTTTCAATGAATTATTTGTCCAAAAATATTTGATGTGAAGTCATTACTGTTATTATAAATTTCCCAAAATCTAATAATATTAATTAGATTCTGGCCATTTACATTTACAGATTATATGAATGGCCCAAAACACACTTGAAGCAAATTGTGGCACATGGTAACAACATGTGTACATTTGTAATAAGTTATACAGAGTTTAAAATCTTGATCGTCCTTTGTATTAGATCACACAGGAGTATGTGATATTATGTTTTCTGAGAGTCACCATTTCTAAAGAGAAGGTGTGGTAATATTTGTTTCACTATATTAAGGTCATATCTTGTTGACCCCAATGTTCTGAACTATAAGCTCTATGGTGCCAGAGTTCTTAGTATATGTGAAGTACATGTATTGGTCAGTGCGGTCATCTCATTTTTACATATGGTTATTTTCCAAAGTCCATTTTTATGCCAAAATTCCCTCTTACCAATGTCCCAAAGATGTGTTTTATAGTTATGGGCTTCTCCTGAAATGTTGCATGTCTCTGTCGCTGCGCTGCATGTTGACATTTTATTACTCCAGCTTCTACCCAGTCATTATGTCCACCACATGACCAAAAATAAGGGTATTTTGGTGTTATTTTGAATCCAGCATCTGCATATGACATAAGGACATGTTGATCTGCATACAACGTGCACATTGCCCTTACCAAGTGCTTTCAAAGTGGTATGGTCAGTAGGGCTATAAAGAAGCTTCTTGTAGGTATTTGTTAAAAACTTGAAGCTAAAGTGCTCTTCATAGATCGTAGAGGGTTAGTTTGAAGTGGACAGGACAAGTATCCCATGAGAGAAATATTATTAGGCCTTGCTTATAGCAGCTTTTTACACTACATATGTAACAAAGGTGCAAGTTCTTGAATCATCTGTCTTCATCTAACACTATCCCCTGCATCCTCTTCTCTCACACCTAACACAACTAACTTCATGTCCTCTTTGGTCTTCCTCTAGGCCTCCTGTCTGGCAGATAGCTCTAACCTAAGCATCCACCTACCCATATGTTCACTGTCCCTCCTCTGTACATGTCCCAACCATCTCTGTCCGGCCTCTCTGACTTTATCTCCAAAACATGTAACATGAGCTATCCCGCTGATGTTTTGTAGACTATGAATATGTCACCTATATTTATTGACTGTTATGGAAGCAATGGACGTTACACAATGAATACAACTCACTTTTATGACATTCTCTGTTTGGTCTGTTTCCGAATCATTACTGAATCCAGTGACCATATAATATCTTTATGGCTTTTTACAGCTTGTAGGAAATACATAATGCCTCTGACGTTACCCATTGTTTTATAAAGCAGCTCAATAACTGGTCATTCTCTGAGTTCACAAAACCAGAAGTGGCCATTATTTGGACAAAAGGTTGACTTTAAGGTCTTCCACATGATTGACCACTATGTTGTAAACATTTGGTTTAACGCAGCAGATGGGCCACTGGGGGACTATTGGTGCTTAAATGAAGTGAATGAGGTTGTAATTTTAACTGCAGGAAGATCAATGGCAGGGTTTAAGGAGCTAGATTTAAATTACACATTGGAATTGGATTAGGATGTCCAGTTGTGGTAGTAATATTTGTAGTATAATAGTATGGTATGGTATGGTATAGTTATGGTACAATATAATATGGTATAGTATAGCATAGCATTGCAGTGTAGTGAGTAACTATTTACAATTACTCAAGTATGTTAATAACTGTGTTGTAAACTATATTTCATAAAACTTAAAAGGAGGAGGCCTGGAGGCACAGAATGTGAGTTATATTGTAAAATATTTCTTAAAAATGAACTTTTTTAACTTAAATAAACTGATTTTGGAGTCCATGTGATGGTTAAATCAGTTGTTGTAGGGTGAATAAAGCACTATGGAGCTCTCCCTGGTGACACAGTGTCAAGTAAGTCTCAAGTCAGGCAAGAAAGCGGCACATTGCAGTTAGCCAAACAAAATTTTTGTCATGGCAGGGCAGCCAAATGGCAGAGAAATCCGAGCGAGGGATCACATAGGAGTCAGCTGGACTTGTTAGTGTTCATGATAGTGTTTCACTCCAAAATGTAGGGGGTAAAATGAGCAGAAAACAGCGAGTTCTGCCTTAAATATAGTATAAAAATTTATCTTTTTCACATTTAAGTGGCAAGGTGGATAGCACTGTTGTCTCACTTTGGCCCCTATCCAGGGAGCTAAAACCATGTAGTAGTAGTAGTAGTAGTAGTAGTAGTAATTTTGTGTAACAGTACTTTTCTTTGAGAGTTGAGTATTTAAATGCTACAAAATCAAAATTCATGAAAATCTTTATCTTATTAAGCTGCTGCTGTTAAAGGTTTGTGATTGTTTTTCCTGGATGTGCTTTTGAACCTCTAAATCAAATTTCAAATCCAATTTTATCAAATAGAAGAGACTCCGTTATGAAACCCTGTTTTGTTGTTTAACATGTGACTTACTTGGAACTGAAGTGTGTGTGTGTTGGCCTCAGTCTGGTTTCCCTTTGTTTGAGTGAGACAGGCCTGATGTTCAGCGTATTAAACTTGGACGCACAGCAAAGCATCTCAGTTCTTTGTTGGTTTTAATGAAAGCCTTAGATTGCATCCAGGCTCTCACTGATCCATTCACTCTGCAGTCTGGCCCGGAGCGATGTCCTTACACTCTATCCTAATCCTTCTACACAAACACAAGAGAAACAGTCCTGCTCATTATAGATCATTTACAAGGATCGAGTTGAGCGTAGTCTGGTAACCAAATCCTGTCATCTTCACTCTATTTTACGCTGTATGTGTGTTTGTACAAAAGTCAGTGGTCCCGGGATAGAGCCAGGTTGTGCACCAAACCAACAGGACTGTGTGAAACGTTTTAAGAAAGGTAAAAAAGGGAGCATAGACCTCTGCTAAGGCACTGGTCCTATCTCACAACCGTAAAGAGATAGTGCCCAGACCAGGACTCAAAATGGAAGATCTTCTAGTTCAGGGTTAAATGCTCTTTCCATTGAGCCACAAAACCCTTATATCCCACAATGGCAAAGAATCTACTAAAACTTCTCTGTCTCTCAAAAAGGTACAGAATCCTTTAAAACCTTAATAATTTTGTCTTGGCCCATTACTGACCTTTCCTGAAATATTTATAACAAAAATAAAATTCAGTATTTATTAATTAAAGCACTCTTACTAAACATTACACACCACTAAAACTTTTGCACAGCACTATATTTGTTGTATACAAAAAAAGCCAGTGGTCCCAGGACAGATCCAGGGAGTGCACCAAAGTATTATTGATGGAAAGTTGGAATGACAAACAATAAATGGGGCAATGTCTGTCTGATGTTTGGGTTTCGCTCCAAAAGGAAACACATGGCTCCTCTGTGTTTGCTTTCTGTGTTTGTTGCACGTGTACACACTGGGCTGCCTCATATCTGGTAGCGTTAGCAAGCACAAGCACCATTAAGTTATTAGCTCAGTTAGCCTTATCTCCAAAGTGATAAAACCTAATGCATTTTCGGTGAAGTACGTGCACACATTTTTACAAACATGCCCCGCTGCGATAAGGCAGGACATATCTGAGAGTTACCTATTAATGGAATTTGTAATAATTGGAGTCTTTGTGCTGGCGGCAATTTGAAAGCAGCCGCATATTATCTGCAAGTCATGTTCATGCCTCTTTCCTTGCTTTTTTCTTGATTTATTTTTTCAGTATATTCTTTCTGAGTCCAGATTTTGAGCCTCAAACCAATATGACTTTTATTTATTTGTTATTCAGATAGCTGTTGAAAGAGACATTGGTGCCACCAGATGTCCAGAAAATAGAAGGTGATGTGGTTAATGCAGCCACTAACATGCATTGTTATAGCTGATTAAAATTCTTAAATAATATAAGCTTTGCCAGGCCAACCTGAAGAGCTAACCTCTGGGAATTATTCCTTGGAACTATCCTTGTTAAAAATTGGGCCATTGGTGTCCATGGAGTTGTCTCAATCTCTCATTCAAGGGCTCTGGTTATTTACAAAGCATTGTATAAGCCTTTTAAAATGAAGGGTCAAGGTCTTCTACAGAAACTGTTAACAAAGGGTAGGCACTTTCAGGTGAAGATGTGCAGGTAATTGGGCAAACTACCCAGTAATCACCTATCAATGCCATTTTGTTTAGGTTTTGTTGTCAAACCTTAAACATGCACATAACTGCCAGTACTGCCACACTTGTAGTCAAAACCATGCAATTGTGGCTCAGAAAATTCCCCTTGGAAAGACAAGATAGATTTGTTAATGATAAAGCCACTAATTTTGGGGAAATCAAAACCAATACATTTATTGTTAAATTCTTTCCCATAAAGCTGAGCTCAAGCTCTTTCAACCCATCTCCTCTCTTGAAAGAGTTGTTTTTATCTGCCATTAATTGATTAAAAATGAGACCACTTTACTTTAAATCATGCCATCAATGCACCTTTAAACACCAGGGTAATACTGGAATAAATACGATAATTAATAGCAACCATAGTTCATAGTTTTCGTATTGTTACTGAGACTAAAAAGACAGAGACAATGTCCGTTAGAGGCAAGTCAGGGCCGAATATTTGAAGTGCTATTGACAATGGACCATTTTCCTTTCAATCAAAACAATGTGGACAAATAAATCAGCCCAGACTTTTCCATGTCCTGTAGCCAGAACTAGGCTGAGAGAAATGGTTTTAACGTCAAGAGACCAATACTAGGATTAAGTCCAAAGTCCATTTTACCACAACACTAGCCATGTATGTTATGGTTTGTTTGTTTTATGCCTCTGTCATTCACTGATATTTTTCAAAAGTAGGTCAGACTTTGATTTGGGACATGTGCTGATAGTTACTTCCAAACTTGTCTCGTCGAGAAGGAAAGACGGTTTCACGGCACATTGCATTTTGGGACGGTCCACTTCCCTCCTTGTTTTCTTGGCAAAGTATTTAAGCAAAATTAAAGCAATAATTCTGAACAATTTATTGTTTTTATTGAGACATTTAGCTGGCATTTGAATTTCCCAATGACACACAATGTAACTGGGGAAAACAGGGCTTTATATTCTAATGAAAAACATTATTGACTTCATAATGGCAGAATGTCATAAATATTTAACTGTAATTTGTAGATGCTGTATTGTTCAAGATAGCATTTGTTCTTATATACATGTAATCCTCCACCACATCAAACAGCTTTTTCTCCATTGTCGAGCCCTTTCAGTTGATTGTTCAAAGGATCTTTGTTCATTTATTTAGACTGCCCTTAGGTCTGCCATTAGGCCTTGTATTTTAATATGACTGCCTTTGTCTTTTTTCTGTGAAGGACATCTATTGCTGTTTATTGTAAAGCAGATATAATGCAGTCTACTAGATTTTTTTGTTGTATATTTTCTGTTTTTAAAAGCAGCTTTACGTAGCTAAAATCTTTTGCACTTTTGGTTGGTTCTTGACATAAAACAGAGCAAACTGCATCCCTCTCTTGAGTTGTTGCTGGATTGGCTGCTTGGAAACTGCACTATGTAAGTTGTTCACATATAATACTTAATTATTTATTATTAATAATAATAATACTACAAATCTCTTGCCTATCTTCTGCTTACAATGCGTATTAAAAAACAGCTTCACAGTAGCTTTAGGATATATTGCCATTATGTTAAGAAGGGTCACAGTGTTGGCCCAGATAAATGGAGAAAGTTACATCAGTTGCAGTAGTAATAGTAGTATTAGTACTACTAAGAGAGAAATATATACCTGAGTAACTAAACATACTTAAAAGCAGTAGTAGTTCTGGTGGTAGTAGTGAGAGTAGTAATAGTTTTAGTATTAGTAGCACTGATACAGTAGTAGTAATGGTAGTAGCAGTAGTAGTAGCAGCAGCAGTAGTGGTAGAAGTAAGAGTAGTAATAGCAGTGGCACCAGTAGTAGTATTAGTACCGTATTTTCCGCACTATAAGGCGCATCGGATTATAAGGCGCACCTTCAATGAATGGCCTATTTTAAAACTGTTTTCATATATAGGGCGCACCGCATTATAAGGCGCATCCACTAGATGGCGCTGCGCTAAAGGGAATGTCAATAAAACAGTCAGATAAGTCAGTCAAACTTTATTAATAGAATACAAACCAGCTTCTTATAACTCCCTTGTTGAAAACAATGTATTTCCAACTCCATTTGTCACAGTTCAAAGCTACATGAACAGCGTTCGCACTGTCGGTTTTTGAGAAAATTAAAGGCTTTTAGGTGCGCCTTATAGTGCGGAAAATACGGTAGGTCTGGTAAAAGTAGTAGTAATGGTGGTAGCAGCAGCAGTAATGGTAGAAGTAAGAGTAGTAATAGTAGAGGTAGTTTGGTAGTTAGACGCAGTTGTAGTAGCACCAGTAATATTAGTATTAATAGTAGCACTAGTAAAAATAGTAGTATTGATGGTAGTAGCAGTAGTAGCAGCAGCAATAGCACCAATAGTGGTAATTGTACTAAGAATTGTGGTAGCAGGTACAGCAGCAGGCGCTTTCTGTTTAAGTAAACTTTCCACTCTTTTTACCTTTAATTGAGAA
The DNA here is from genome assembly GCA_020698575.1 of Bostrychus sinensis. Classification (NCBI taxonomy): domain Eukaryota; kingdom Metazoa; phylum Chordata; class Actinopteri; order Gobiiformes; family Eleotridae; genus Bostrychus; species Bostrychus sinensis. The sequence continues at coordinate 24,655,058 of CM036257.1, read as the reverse complement.
ATGAGGAAGGGCATCCAGTTTAAAACATACACCAAATAAAAGGCAGATGATTTGCTTTGGCTTACTATTTTTTTATCTCCTTACTAAATACAACTGTTGAAAGCTTTTGTTGGGTGTAGCCATAAAGGAAAATACATCCTTACTAAAGGGTGTAAGTGCTGTGTATCTTGGTATCCGTCCTGCTGCGTTTGCCAAAATTAAAGCTATGATCTTTTGGTTTCCATCTAGCAGTTCGGGCCCATCCTGCTGCTGCTCAGGTGTGTCTCTGACAGAGGTGTCACCGTAGCCCACAGACCTCCGAGGAGCTTATCTGAAAGATGAGAGAGGGGGTTTGTGCTGAAATCCTTTGAGCGTGTTAGTAGTCTTGTGTTTCATGTTTTTTTAACCTGAGCCTGTGATGTGTGCGAGTGTCTTTGAAGTGAGAAGGGGACACTCCGACTGTGGGACTGTCCTAAAGGGCACCGGGCCGTCAGATCCACAGTGTTTCCACAACAGGACAGCATCGGGTCACTGCCACGACAAGGCTCTGATGAGGATGCTTGCTGGTGTAAAAAAAAAAACTAGTCTCGGCTTTCCTTTCTCACATACCTGGCTTTGTTATGGAAATCAGGCATTGAGTGAAATCATGGAAGGATTGTCTCAAGGCATTTTTACACTGTGGTTATTATAAATATGGATTAATATAACATGTTATTAAAACTAGACTGAGATGGTTTGGACATGTACGGAGGTTAGATGATATATGGGTAAAAGGATGCTGAGGTTAGCGCTGGATGCCTAGAGGAAGACGCAAGAGGAGATTTATGGCTGTAGTGAGGACATAAAGTTAGTGAGTGTACTATATATAACTATAATGGCTGTGGCAATCATTATAATCAGTCATAATTACTATAATATCTTGCCAAAATCTGGAGTTAGATCTTTTTTTGTATTAACATTGATATTTATATTGAGTTAGAATGAATGCTGACCATGTAATTAATAATTTTAAATTCATTACGTAAGACTTAGAAGCTATTGTAACTGTTTCATTTTATAAATTAATATTATTCATTACTATTTTATTACTTTATTTATTTTATAGTTATTTTGTTGAAGTGTGTCTATTTAGTTAACGCTGTAACTGTTTGTCATATTAAATTGTTTTACCCATTGCCCCACCATGGGATTATATGCAAAAGAAAAGATTAAAAAGACAATTTAAAAAATACATTTGTGTGAGAGAAGAGGAGGCAGATGATAAGTTTAGATGGAGGCAGATGATTCATTGTGGCCACCCCTGAAGGGAACAGACCATATTAAAAGAAAATATAGCATGCAGTATGTTACTAAAATACTGGTGAAAATTTTCTATCATGGATACTAACTCCACTCCAAGAAATTGCCTAGCACAAGGGTCTGCAACCTTCTGCACCCAAAGAGCCAATTGTTTTTTACCTGAGATATAGCCTATGGATGGTCATCAATTATTGCAAACTAACAAAGAACTGGGTTAAATACTCATTGCACTGATTATCTTTTAATAGGCCGCTAAACATCAGTGTAATACACAGGAGCCGTGCACTTTCAGAGAACTGTAGTTACACCCAGTAACTATTTCTTGGTGCTGTTTATTTAACTTTTGTGTGCTGCAATAGCCAATAAAGGCTACAAACAGCGGTTCACATCCATATCCATAGTATATTGCGGAAAACAGAGAGAAAGCTCTATTTTAAATTGACAAGATGATTAAGATGCAGGTTGTTTCAAAGTTGTATTCCTTTAATAACTTTACATAACAAGATGTCAGATGCCCAAAGTGCCACAAGAGCAGGGCTAAAGAACCACATGTGGCTCTAGAACCATAGTTTGCAGATGTCTGAATTGAAATACATGTAACATTAACTCTGTATAAAGTAATGTGCTTGTGTGATATGCTTTATGTGTGGTTTCACTTCAGCTCCTTCATCTGTGGCCTTGGGTCCAGTCCAGCGGCTCGTACTCGTATCTTAACGGATCTGTCTCTCTGTCTCTCTGTAGACGTGAGGTTGTGAGCCAGTTTGGCACCAAAGAGACTCCTGTATACAAGCACACACAGTAACACGCTTCTCTCCTTCCAAGGAAATAGTGCGTTCATTCATTACTGCGTCAAATACTTCCAGAATGACTCTAGTAATCCTGTTAAACTCAATCTCTCTCCTTGTCCTGCTCCAAAAAACATCACACAGACAAACAGAAGTGGACAGTAACTAGATACTTTTACTCAAGTAGGCTAGTTTTTGCATGCAGTTGTACTAGCACCGGTAGTAGTAGTTTTGGTAGTAGTAGAAATAGTAGAATTGGTAGTATTAGTATTGTATAAGTATTGGTAGTAAATAGTAAGTTAATAGTAAAGTTAATAGTAAGAATAGTAGAAGTAGTAGTGTTGGTAGTAGTAAGAATTGTAGTAGCAGCGGTGGTAGTAGTAGTAGCAGTAGTAGTAGTATTAGTGGTGGTGTTGGTGGTAATAGTGGTGGTAATCGTAGTAGTAATGGTCATTTTATTTGCAGTTATTGTAGCACAAGTAGAATTGGTAGTAGTAGTATTAGTCGTAGTAGCAGTACTATTGGTTGTAGTAGAAGCAGCTGTAGTAGAAGTAGTTGTAGAAGTGGTAGTATTGGTAGTAGTAGTTTTGGTAGTAGAAGTATTAGCATTGGTAGTAGTTGTAGTAGAAGTAGTTGCAATTGTAGTAGTAGTAGTAGTTGTTGTAGTAGTATTGGTTGTAGTAATAGTACTAGTAGTTTTGGTAGTAGTAGAAGTATTAGTATTGGCAGTAATAAAAATAGCAGTGGTAGTGTTATTTGCAGTAGTAGTAGCACCAGGAGAATTGACAATAGTAGGACTAATGAAAGTACTAGAGGTGGTGGTAGTACTAGCAGTAGTAGTAGTAGTAGACACAGTTGTAGCATTGGCAGTTGAGCTATGAGTTGTACTACTGGAAGTAGTAAAAGTAGTAGTAGCAGTAGTGGTGAATGTACTAATACTGGTGTAGCAATATAATTTAAACTTGAGTTAATTCATTATGTAATACTTTTGCTTCTACCTGAGTAATATTATTTTGGAGATACAATACAGTACTTCTTCTTGAGTACATCTTTGGAGTACTTCTTTCACCAAGCACACTGGAAACGTCTCATCCTTGAACCTTTTGGTCAGAGTTGAGACGAGGACAGATGAAGCGGCGCTGTAGGCAGTGGTTGCTCCTCCATTAGGCTGTGGTCGTTGGGAATGCCGGGAACTGCAATGCCAAAAATCCCAACAGACCCGAGGCTGTGGGAATATGAAAGTCCTAATTGTAAACGATAGAAGCTGCTCACAGTGCGTCCTTGTGGCAGTGAGGGTGAATGTGGAAAGTACAGTTGTTTGTGCCATGTGTGAATTTATTTGAATGTGTTAAAGAGTGTATGTGTGAGTTTCCAGACTAATGCATGAGTAATTAGGACGCTCACAGCTGCACAAATACTGCTCTGATAACTCCTGCAACTTGTAGGATTTTTTAATACTTAAACACAAATATAAGTTAGTACTTAAGCCCTTTTCCTTTTCTTAAGAGTTAATAACATTGACATCAAGGAGGTATGGCAATGTGACAAGTACATAAACTGGATTCTTCAAAAAATAGTCGTATATAATTACAAGAAGATATTTTATACTTAATTTATTGTAAATACTAATACTGCTGCATATTTTCTTTAATACGCAAATTCAAAATAAAACAAATAATAATCTGCCTGCCTTTTAAAGTAAAAATATAAAATATAAATATAACAGTATAAACTCCTATTACATTTACATATTTTACTATATTATCTCTTCAAAATAAAAAATAAAAAAATTAATAATATAATTAAATAAATAATTTGATTTTGATTTTAATAAACATCATATCTTGGCACACATGGGTAATATTTATGAAATATAAAAATTATATACTGCTCATAGCACCTTTAATATTGAGCTTGACTTTCAAAAGTTTCAATATAAAAGGACTGAAAATATTTTCTTATAAACCTGGAAATAAATGTAATAATTCCAAGTACCCCCTGCTATGCTTGTGTACCCCTGAGGGTCCCTGTACCCCTGGTTGGGAAACACTGTCAAAATGACACAGAAATCTGCAGTTTGCTTCTTGCTTGTTGATTTATTTGGATGAAGACAGTGCTTCACATTTGCTTACTGTTACTCACTCGACTTTCACTTTAATGACATTGGTTTTAATGGCACCAATTGCTGTCGGATACCATTCTTTGCTTAATCTTATTTGTATTTGTTGGAATTTAGCAGAAAATGGAAAAACTGCATTAGGCAATTGTGTTGAAGCAGTGGTAGGTTTTGTTAAGCTCTGCTGTGACTCAGCCTGTAGGGTTTTACATATATTACACAGATAAACCTCTCTGGATTAAATTGTAATTTGAACATTTTTAAACCAGTCAAGTTATGAAGAACAGAAATTCCTTATCTATTGAGCCCTAGTTCTATACAACGTTATTTCACAGCCACTGAAACATTTCCCTGGACCGCCCTTCTTGCTGGGCCCTTGTTATTTGAGTTTGATGGTTATGACATGTTCACAAGAATTGTTAAGTATCAACAGAAAAAAGAAAGATAACAAAGGTAACATCATTGATTTCTCCTCTCTCTTTTCCAGACGACTATAACTACCTTCCTGATGCGCTGCCCCCTCTTCCTGAAGTCCCGGACGCTGTTTCGGACCTGACCTCTCGGTGCCTGCGTAACCCTGCCTTTCGTCACACCCCATCCCGCTACTGCTCATCCCACAGCATGGACTCCACTCTGGACAGCGCCGAACGTCCCATCAGCTACACCTCCACCTCTTCGTCCGCTTCGTCCCGGGACAGCCACTGCTCCCTGGGAAGCCGCTCCACTCTGGTGTCCGCCCCGCATTGTAACTCTGCGTCCTCGGATCGGGACTCAGGGGCGATTAGACTCGAGCTTATCCCGGCAAAACAACTGGAAGAGGACGAACGAAGTGATGCAGATTCAGTTACGGGACAGCGGAGACAGAGTAATCCCCAAACACCGACAGAGCACTCTGAGATGTCCTCAGATGGGACGGGACAGGGGCCTAGGACCTATGTGGACAGAGTGGTGCAGGAGATAATGGACACAGAGAGGACATACGTACAGGACCTGCAGAGTATTGTGGAGGTAAGAAACACAGAGTACTACGCAGTAATTGAACACAGACCGTACGGGGAATTGGAAACAGAAACTTTGATTCAGATCAAAGATGTTGGCGCACGTTTGGGCAGGACTTTGAAAAGTACAAAGCACAAGTCTGTGGTCAAAAGCACATGAGGACCAATATATTTTCATGAAAGATTCTATTTGTTTACATGTGAATCTTCTGGTGCTCTTTGCCAACTTTGAAAAAACAATGGCTTTTATATGGCTGGCTACACTCCCATGATTGTTATGGTACATATTTCTGAAGCTAAAACAGCTTCACTGATGGTTTTCATCTTAATTTTAAGTCAAAACCCCAAGAGTTTTTGAAGTGCTAAACACCATTCCCTCATAGTTGTTTGGAGAAATGCATTGACCATAGCATAAAATCCATCAATGTCACTCAGTTAATGTTGCTCCAGTGTTCAGTGTACTCTAAAATGCTTCCCTGATTTTTGTTTGTACCAAGTTTACACTTTCCATTAACACTGGCTCCTTCATATGCCTTCAGTGTCAATTAGCTCATTCTTTTTCTTTTTTTTATTTGATTGCTTTTATTTAGGGGCCTTGCAAACACCTAGCCTGGTACAGCCGTTTATCTGCAGCGTGTCTTACAAATACTAATGGCGCTGGCTACCGAGGTTGTTGCCATTTTAACAACAGTAAAGTCTCATTGACGTCCGACACAATGACCACATTCAAACAAACCGACTTTTCACGCAAATACAAGTAATATATAAGTACAGAGCTGCTCATAATATGCTGTATTTTGACGTTTTATAGCAAAAATGCCAAACCACCATGTTTGTTTGGGTCAGCGGTTTGTCCTGCCCTTTGTTTCTCTGATTGGTTACTCCGTCTGTGGTTGTTCCGCCAACAGAAACTAAATTAAAGCGAAGGGATGCCAGACTAAGTTCTTTGCACAGAATAAGAAAAGAGTTTGTCTGGATGGCCAGGCTTGCAAACACCCTGATGGGCTTAAAATACACTTTCCACTCATGATGGCTGCAAAGAATTTTAGAAAGAATTGCTGTTTTAGTGTGATCAAATATGTGGTATGGGATAATGTTCATGAGTTTACGCCTGCCTTAGTTTGGCATTTTATTTCTGTATTCTATATTGCTCCATGCTATTAAATATACCTCCATACAAGCAACAACATGTGCTGCTCTAAAGCCAACTTCAAAAACTCACCGTTTTATTAATGAAAAATGACAGCGAAAGATGAAATGAAAAAGTGAGCTAAAAGAGCTTACATTTTACATTCAGAGAGGAAACAGAAGCTGCAATTAATGTCTGTTTAAAACCATTTAAAGATACACAAAATGGCCGGTAGTTTGAGGTACCCGACCTTTTTGAAAATCACTACCACATGACACAGAGTCGAGGCTCATAAATCTGTGTCAGTCCAGCACAGCGGCTCCTAGACCTTGGTCTTTTCCTGAAACCTGGCCTTTAAATCTTCTGACAACACTCGTTTTTAGTTCCCACACGTGACGCCCGCAGCTTGTTGTATTCTCTGATCCTTCGCTACAATAAGGTCACCTGCATTCGCTCACGGGTGTGGTTTGGTCAGGTTACACGACAGCACTGCCTTTGTGCTGCAAGCTGCAAACTTTTCTCCAGAGCAATGTGAAGTGTGAAAATGCTGTTAACTAAGAGTGATTTAATAAATGCCGAATTTTGTTTTTTGTTTTTGTTATGGCAATGTCAGGAAAGGTCAGTAACAAGCTGGGGACAAAATCATTTAGCTCAAATAGTGTTTTAAGGCGGCAGTTGTCAATCTGTGGTATGAGTACTACTGGTGGTGCACAAGCTTCTTCTGGAGTCTTTCAAGTTCTGATTTAGAGACAGTTTTATACTTGTGTTGTTCTTGCTTTGGTGGGAGATTAATTTTGAATTTGTAGATCTCTGCTTAGCATTGGTTTAGGCTCAGTTAGTCCTGGTTTAGCTTTAGCTTAGCCCTGGTTTAGCCCACGTTTATTCCTGGTTTAGCCCTAGTTTAGTCCTGTTTTAGCCCTGGTTATGTTCTCATGTCCTGGTTTAGTCTTTATTGTCATATTTGTACATTAATACACTTTTCTTTGTTCATAGCCTTTCTTAAAAACCCGTCTTTAACCTTTTAACAAATCCTCTCTTTTTGTGTCCAGTTGGCTTTGAACTACATAGACACACATTGCATCCATTCTCTGTTTAAAAGGCTTTCCTTGGAATTGATTGCATTGGTCTAAATCAAAGCTTCCTTGTCTGTGTTCTGTTTGTTTATGCCTGTTTGCTTTTCTGTGCGACCTCGAATTTCCATTTTTCCCTATTGTCTGCCATACAGATGTGATGTATGCCTTGTATTCTGCAGCTCTATTCAAATCGTATGTTTTTTTTTCCCCTTAACTTGTGTGTGTGGATGTTTGCATGCACTTTCTCTTTCATTCTCGCTTCAGTGCATGCTTCCCATAGAGAATAATAGAAGCAGGGTGTAACATTTCACATTGTGTTAAGCAGAAAGGCCTTGAAGCTCAATTTGAAACTGATATTTTTAGACGCCATGTTGAAGAATGTCTATTGCTAACTGTTAATGCGAATGAGCAGTAAATTAGCACTGAAGTTTTAGCCACAGAATCTAATTGTAGTCATAGGACTGCCAACTCATTAATATAATCGCTTTTGTAAAATCACAAGCTTTGAAAGTAAAAGTAAAATGTTTAGATTTGCTCCCATTGTGTGTTTACTTTAGTATACAATGACCGAGTAGCACAACAATAAAGGAATAGACCTCTGTAGGGCTGTAGTCGATCAAAGAAATTGTTAGTCGACCAAAGTCAAGCCCAGTACAGCGATTGATTGACCAGAACTTGGAGAGTTACATAAACAAGTGATCTTATATTAATGAAACAATTACAGAATATGCCTGTAAAGTATATTGTTATCTAAAATCATCTATGCTCATCTATCTTAAATAAAATGACAAAAAAGTTATCAAGTCATAAATGAAACCAGCTTTATTGATGCATAGACTTAATGCAACTAATCGACCAGTAACATTTTAATAGACCAAGACTTCTACGACCGAATAATCGACTAAGCATCCAGAAACTGGCCATTGATTCTGACACCTTTCACACAAAGTACCACCTCAGAAGATAGTATGCATTGCTTTCCAAATACCACCATCATGAAACTACAATGAGCATAAATCTTGGCTAAGACCCTGATCTAAACCAGGACTAAACTAACTAACATTGGACTTAACCAGTACAAAAACAGGACTAAACCAGGCTTAAACCAAGACTAAACCAGGACTAGCCCCACCTAAACCAAGATTAAAACATGAAAAAGCTTGTTCTAAATTAAAATATGTACTTGAAGTGCAAAAGTACCTCCAGAAAAAAGCTTATGTACCACCAGTGGAACCCTTGCCACAGTCTGAGAACCACTGGAATAGACTATTTTGTGCTTCATAAACTCTTGATCATGAATTATTTGTATTACATTTATATAGCTATAATAAAGACTCATAGAAGTACAAATAAATTCTGAAGCTTCAGTTCTGGCAGCAGTAGGTTTCCCAATACCAGCGTTGTCACCAGTTAACCATATGTTAGTACAAATTATTTGGATTATAGGCTGGCATTGGAGTAATGGCCATGTGTAAGGCTTTGAAATGCGAGGTCTGAAAGGGGATCTAATTCTGACTCCACCAGAAGTAAAGGAGATTTAAAATAAGGACACAAAGGTTGTTGAAAATGAAATATCTTTGGCAGTCATCTCTGAATGTGAGTCAGTTGGAGCTATTCTCTAATGCAAGACCCACGTCTGCTGGAACCCTTCGAGCAAGCCACTGCTAATTCACTCCACTCCTCTTTACTGTCAGTGGTTCTCCCCCCATTTTTGGGAACTTCGCCCACGAACCAAAACAAGCTTAAATGTGTGTACATGTTTTTGGCTTGTACGGTTTCTGAATCACAGGAAGGCCACGGTCCCAGCGGATGGGATAAGTGCAAGGAGTGAGCGAGGTTAGATTTTTGGTGTTTTTGGCCTGTCACAGCTGATCGATGTCCCACCCTTCTCCACCTCCTCCACCTCCTCCTCTTTCAGGACGCAGAGGTGAAGAAAAGCCATAGACGGAGGAAGAGAGGAAGAGGGATTTAACTGTCAGATAACCGTGCTCAAAGTGGGTTAGGAAAACACTGAGCAGAGCCGAGCAACTGCACTTAATAACCCTTGCCAAGTGTCTGTTCTGTAGACCACCCAGCCCATGCTGAAAATGCAGCTTTTAGGTCAACATTGCCTTTCTAAAGACGTCCATTTAGCTCCTCTTCACTTAAATAGCACTGTAAAGAGTTCTGCTATTTGTATTTATTTGAATATACAGCACAGATGTTCAATGTACACAAGAAAAAGAAGAAAAATCTAATCTAGAAGCACTTGGAGAGCATTTCAGACAATGCACTGGTCCTGTCTGGACTGGCAATGGTAAAGACAGTGCACAGACCTGGACTCCAACTCGAACATCATCTAGTTCAGGAGTAAATGCTCTTTCCTGTAAGACCTAAAACCCTTATATCTCACAATGGTAAAGAATCTACTAAACCTAATCATTAGGGCAGGGTACCGACAGATTTTTTTTAATACGGGTACCTGAATAATACTTTTTCTGATACTTATGGTGTGCTAATTCATCTTCTGCAATCATAAAACACAATAATATTGAATAAAATTCAACTTCTGGAGGAAATTTTTTTGCTGTAAGTTAAAACCAGTAGTTTGTATGATTTATTCAGTGTTATTTATATGCAAAGGAACATGTAAGGTCCCACGGGGGATTAAACTTGGTATTGAATATATATATTTTTCAATACCAGTAGTTTGTATCTCAAAATGATACATAATCCCTTAAAACACTCCTGGATCTAAACAGTGATCTGGATCCATGCCAAAATTAAACACAATATTTAGAAAACTTGAACACTGAAACTTCATTCAACCTCTCTGTGACCCACCTTTAGTCTCTGGCCCACCATTTGAGAACCACTGCACCACATTTAGTTCCCAACATTTGCATTCGCTGTCACATGGCCTAAGCAGTACAATAATGCTTTTACTACCTCCTCTAAAAGAAAAGGGTGTGACAGCCAAAGCACAAATATTTACCCAGACTCCCCTTGGGCTCACCTGCGTTGTATCTGTCAACGGCTTCATGGTCCATTCAGACTCTGCCCTCTGCTAAATGAGAGAATAGTGTGGATATGTCAGAGGCTGTGTTTTGGTTGTAGTGGGGTAGAAATTGTTTATGTAAAGTGAATGCAAAGATGCCTGCATATATTCATACATTTATCTCAGCCTGCTTCATCAGCTCATTGGATTTCTGTCATTGCTGCAAAGAGATTGACATCTTTTAGCATAATAAGGGACATTTAAATATGTATTTCCCAGTCTCTTTCTGATGAATTTAGCCATTAGCGTTGTTTTTCAAGTTTGCTTTAGTGATGCATTCAAAATATCTTTTCTTGCCACCCAATAAGCCTTGGCAGGGAAGGTCTATGATATATCTTGATGACTTTCCCATGCATGTTCTAAATCTATTTTTAAGTGTTAGCTTTCTTTTTGACAATTATCCAGAAATACCTACCATAACTCATCGGTTTAAACTTCTCTGCATGGCCAATGAGTGAAGCCAATCACTTCTCCACAGAGAAACAAAGTGTTCATTCTGTCTTCCTGTCTTTGCCCTCTTTTCTAAACATGCTACATCCCAAGACTAAGGAAACTAACCACTCATTTCAAAATAAACTTTAAACATAATTTAAACACAGTTTGTATTGTCTAGACTTCCTCATTGAGTGTTTTAAAGTGCAGCTAATGGTTAACGTGAGAAAGTATCAAGTCTTGTCATGTTGTGTCTAAAGCTTGTATAGGAGGAGTTTAGCGTTTCTTGCTAAATGCTGCCCTTTGTTCAGACCGGCAGGCTGTTAGCTGCTGAGTGAGTGGGTTGGGTTAGGTCAGAGCCGTGACCCTGTGGCTAATAAAGCATCACCTTACCACGCATCACGTCCGATAGGCGAGGAAATCTCCACATGACCCCAGCGGTGACCTCCAGCGTTAGCGCCAACTTACCTGTCAGTGTGACTTACGTCTTTTTCCTTAATCCCTAGAGCTAAATATTTGCCTAAAGCTAATCATAAAATTGTGTTCATTCATAAAAATACATTCATCATATTGTTCACCTTCCCTGAGTTCATTCAATTCATTCATTGCAAGGAAAGTATTGAATCTCTCATTGGAAGTAGATTATTTACTGGAGCATTGCCAACATCAATTACTAATAATGTCATCCATCCATTTCCTTCTGCTTATCTGGGGCCAGGTCCCAAGGGCAGCAGTTTAAGCAGAGATGCCTAAACTTTCCCCTCCACACTTCCTCCTGCTCTACCAGGGGAATCTCGAGGCGCATGCCCGGAACACCTCCCCAGGGAGGCATCTGAAACAGAGATGAACAGAGGTGCCAAAGCCACCTCAACTGGCTCCTCTCGATGTGGAGGAGCAGCAGCTCTACTCTGAGCTCCTCTCCCTGTCTTTAATGGAGTATCCTGTAGAGGATACTTATTTCAGTCTCTTGTATCTGGGATAATGTCATACAAGGATCATTACATGGTTTAATATAAAATAGTAGTAAAAGTATTAAAAAGTAGTAATAGAAATACAGATTTCCAAGCTTCTGTGACCACGCTGCTTCCCATTTAAATGAATAAGGTTCAGTCTAAGACCAAGATTACTTTAGTTAATTGTCAAAAACTCGACCCTTGGTGCCCAATGATGACCTAAATAATAAAAGGACAAATCCTAAAATGCTTGTTTGAAGGATTAGATGACAGTTTGTCTGTAGTACACCATTGTGTAGGGTATATGCCTTTTTTATTCAGTTCAATTCAATTCAGTTTTATTTTATTTTATTTTATTTATATAGCCCAATATAACAACAGCATTCGCCTCAAAGGGCTAGTCACATAATCAAACATAAACACAATAAAACATAAACGATAACTAAACTAAACGCTCCCAGGACATCTCCTGTCATTAGACCCTCCTTCTTGGTAAGGAAAAACTCCTAAAAACCCAGCTGTGGGAAAAAAAGAATGAACCTATATGGGGTCCACATTGAAGGAGAGATTCACTCCCAGGACGGACAGGCTATATGTGTCTTGGACTGTTAAATAAAGTCTATTAGCTCATCTATAGTATCATAGGTAAACTCTGTAAGGATGCAGCAGGTGGGCTTCATCCAGACAGGTGAGTGGAGGTGAGGGAGCGTAGGTTTTACGCAGGATGCCCTTCCTGATGCAACTCTCTGAGCTATCTGGGCTTAGGGCCGGCACAGATTCCACAGGCTCGTTACCCCAGTGTCTGGATTACAGAGGTATAATTAGTGTTGTTAGATAAATTACTTGCCATTAAATTGAACTGGCTTGGCATAATGTCTTAAATCCCCAATGCCCAAAACTAGAACAAGATTGGTTAAAAAATGCATTCAATTCTCAGACGTTCATTCAATTCTAGACCTTTAAAAAGTGGGCTTAGGGCTATAGTTTCTACACCAATATATCACTTTCTGCTCTGTCTCTGCGCCATAATGTGTGTGATAATGAAGTAATTAGAGCATTACCGGGAACACAAGCCGCTGCGGTACACTGGAATTAGTCAAACACGCTCAAGGGAAGAACCAGCAAAAATCTACCCCCCTCTTTTTCTTTTTTTTTTCTCTCAATGTTTAAACGAACTGGGGGTCTGTGTTGGTGCTTGCTGGGCCCACGGTGGTAGTTTTCTCAGTGTTGTAATGTCTGGACGGTCTGCTGTGTACACTTTACTGCCAGCGCTATGGCTCGCATTCACATCTAACCTGATATGTGTGTGTGTAACTGTATCATGCTGTTTATAGAAGCTCAGTGAATCCAGCTAACGAAGACTAATGAGGTGATAACAATATACATATGTTTCTTGTTAATGTGCTGTGAAATGGAGTCAAGTGGTATGTAAGTCAGACAGGGAGAGACAAAGCAGTTGTACATAACTAAATCATTGTATGTCATTTAATTATTGAGTTTTGACAGTATACCAAAGATGTCAGTTCTTCCTTTTAATAATGCTGTCTGTCTGTTTCTCTGCAGGACTACTTTGAGTGCATCAACAACCAGTCTCTATCCGCCTTGAGTCCTGAGGATAAAGGATCTCTGTTCGGCAACATCCAGGACATCTACCACTTTAACAGGTGAACATCAATTACAGTATATATTTGTAGTTTTCACAGTGACGTCACACCTGGAGGGCAAGCACAGTAATAACGTTACTCCACTGAGCGTCAGCTGAATCCACAGTTTAGTCAGGTTTACTCGTGTTTCTACAGAATTTCATCAAAGAAAACTGACTCAAAAATAAAATTAATGTAGATTTGTGCCATTTAATGAATTCCTCTCCCCGGGAGGGTGAACAGTGATAAAGGTTAGCCGTTTAAATACACACGCATTTGCAGTGAACATAACATTACACAGGGTTTCTGCAGGGTCTTAAAAAGTTTTAAAATGTCTTAAATTTAAAAATCAAAATTCAAGGCCTTTAAAAGTCTTAAATTGGCAGAAATGTGCATTTTTAGGTCTTAAATACACTTAAACAGGTCTTAAATATGTCGCATACATTTGATGCTACTACTGCAACTATGCTTATTCTAAAATGTCCACTCAAAGGCATATTGCCGTCGCTGATACAAGAGCTCAGATTTTTTCTTGCCAGGACCAAAATGCTTTGTGGCACTCACTCAACACAAACAGTTGCAAAAAAACGATTGGAATGAAATTAATGTGAATTTTATATTTTTTTGTTCATTTTTGTCCACTGTGTGCATATGAAATAGTTATTCATTTTCCTGAACAAAGGTCTTTAAGTTTTTTTTAGATCTCTTTAATACAACTTGTTGTATTTAAAGCTGTAGCTCATTAATTATGCATAATGTTGTCACAAATGTATTGATACATATAAAGAATTATGATGCTTAATATTGTGCCCCCAAAATATCACAATATACCACAAAACACATTTTTACAACCCTAATAGTTGAGCTAACCAGAAATATGGAGTCTGCAGTCTTGAGTTTGGTAGTGTTGTGGAGATCAGCTGTGCATGTGATGGGGGATGCAGAGTGCATAGAAGTGTATGCAGAGCAGGTTACTACATGTACCACATGAACATGTGACTGAGGAATAACACAGATATTGAAGTGTGTTTGTGTTTTTTATGCTATAGTATATTGCCCTGTCATGGGACAGCTTTGAATTGTGTAAGTTCCCAATTTATTCCCATAAATTCTTGTTTATTCCCATGGAAAATTTCCAACTTTGAAAATTCCCGGAATTTTGCAACCCTACGTTGGACTGATGTGTCTCACTAACTTAACTTATAATTTAAGCTAGATTGTGCAATTCATAGTAAAAACCAGCATAATGTTGCTTGAAATGGAAAAAAGCTACATGTTAATATCTTGTGACATTTTGTTCAACAGCATTTGTACTTGACCTGAAACAGCCTTTGCTCCAGAAACAGCCTGTGTTTCTCTTGTCCAATGAACTTTGTCCGCCTCATGAAACCGGGCTGCTGCACACCTGCTGAATTCTGGGAAAGGCATAGTTTGTTATGGTCAGGTGTGCGTTGTAATTGTCTACATATTTGCGTCCACTGGGCTCTGGAGATCTGGCCAGTCCTGCATCAGTGCTGGTGGTCTGGAGCCACAAGCTGCACATTTCTCTGGCTACACCTATTCATTTGTGAGCGTCAGACGAACTGGCCTGTAAAAAGGAAGCATAAAAGCAGTTTAAAGTGGTCGCAGTGACCTCATGCCTCAGCCACGAAACAATAAATATACGCCTATGGTCTTTTACTCCAGCAAGAGACACGGTGTTACATTATGCACAGTTTCAATACAAGGAAGTTTGTTCACAGTACACAGTAGGTGGACTAAGACATCATTGGGATGACTCATGTTTCAGTAGCCAGTTTCTTAAAGATACAAGCTTAGATATCACAGATAGGCTAGGAGCTAGATTTTGGCCTGCCCATAGGACAGTATCAACAACAATTTTTTAATGGATTTAGTCCCCAAGCTGGTAATTCACCGTCTTCCACTCTCTCCAGCTTCCTCCCACCGCCCAAGACATGCATGGAACTGTGTATGAAGTTATTCATTGTTGGAATAAGTGGTTGTGTGTCTGGAGGTGCAACCTGCCTCAGCCCCAATAAAACTGGGATAGGCTCAATAGGAATAAGCAGAATAGAATGAATTATAAATTAATGAATTATTTTTGCAGAAGGCTTTCTTTTAAAGGTTTTTTATCTTCAAAAATGATGTCCCCCATGCACCTTAATGCAATACTGTAACTACATTTGTCCAAAATCTTTCTCGGCAGACACTGTGAGGGCCAGATGCTCTCAAAAAATAAAACAAAATAATATTCTATCCTAAGTAGTATAATATTATTTTATGAATTTTCTGCTTGCACATAACCCCAATTTTTAATAAGTGAGGCCTGACAATTTTTTGTCATTTGTGTCTATTTCCTATGAGCAAGACTTCATTTACGCTCTTTTCTGTTGACAGTTGAGACAGACACCACTGCTGCGTTGTTGTGTAGGAAAAAAAGTCCAAACTAGGACATTTGTGAGAATTAACTGTAGATAACGTGAGCATGTAAAACCATTTGTAAATGTAAAAGGAGAGCAAGCTTATCATTTGTGACTGAAGGCAGGCTATAACACACTACTTTTCAGAGAAACTTGTGCTTAAGTAATACTCTGCAGATGGAAAGCCGTGGCAGTTGTGACCTGAAGGTCGCCTGTTGACTTTCACTGCTGGATACGGTATCACATGTATCTCACATAGGTACTAAACTCTATTTGTTTGTTACTTTCTGCAATACACACAACTCAAGTCAATTAAAAAATATAACTTTTATGCAAAAAAGATGAAAACTGTAAACACAAGGAATCCTCAAATCTTCCTCATGAACTTTTTTTTTGTTTGTTTTTTGTTAACCATGACTTAGTTGCTAATGGTACAGCTATTGCAGTTTGCTGTCTAGATATTCAAAGCCGTTCTGTAAAGCACTGAAGTAAAGCACTGAAGTAAAGCCTTTAAATAATAATATTTTTCTGTCCACTTAAGTCTAATACTTTTTCCATTCGTTTCAGAAACCTCCTCCATGATCTTGAAAAGTGTAACTCTGACCCTGTGGCCATCGCTGAGTGCTTCGTGTCCAAGGTAGAAACACCTCACCTCTCTGACCTCACAAACTTTTGTTGCCCTTAAATTTGACTTTGTTTCAATGTTCCTGCTCCTCGTCTGCCTGTCTGAGCCTGTCCAAGCAGCTGGTTCAGACGCACAAATGGACACAAGCACGCACACGGACCGAGCGGTTATATAAGAGAAAATAATATGGGAGTAACAGGGGTTCACTTAAATTCTCCAAACAGAGTCAGAAGTTAATCCAGTAGTAGTGGGAGTCTTTGTAATGTTCATACTTTGGTACTAACGCCTAGATGCAGGTGGTCTATAGTACAGGTTCATAATGGAAAACATCAACAAGAGTTTGTATAATTTAATCCCACTTTGAGTTGCACAAACAGACGCTACTAAAACATAAAGCTCCATTTAGTGGGATCTATGCATGTTTAATTGTGTCAAAGTAGTGACTTTTACAAAATACACTAATCAGGCATAAAATCTCATTGATTTTTTAACATTAATTAGTTGACTGTTTATGAAGCTTGTTTACTGTCTTAAGTGTAATTTTATTTGTATGTAACTTTTAGGGCTGAGTACCTTTGTGGTATCGAAAGAAAGGTTACAATCCTACTGGTATTGATAAATATTTGTTTCAATACCTAGTGGGACCTTTAATGTTCTTTTGCATGTATGAATCAAATAAATAACACAGAATAAATCATACAAACTACTGGCTTTAACTTACAGCTAACAATTGTGCTCCAAAAATGTATCTTTTATTCAATATTATTGTTTTTTGATCGTAGAATATGAATTAGCACACCATAGGTAAATGTAATGCTCAGGTACCGTTAGCAAAAACCAGGTATCGTTTAAGTACTGGTATTGAAAAAAATCTAAACGGTACCCAGCCCTTGTAACTTTTATATGTGTATATTATAAGGTGGAGGCTTTGGGTTTTTTGCCTCTCCCCTTCACTTAACACTGCTTTTTTATGTATTTCTCTATGAATTCACAGGGTAATTTTGATTATGTGCAAAATAAAATAATGATAATTTTAAGAACAGATTATCTTTTCATAATAGCTCATGTTAGTGGTTGGGATAATTAGGCAGCAAGTAAACATCGCCCTCAAAGTTGATGAGCAAGAAAAATGGGCAATTGTAAGAATTTGAGTGAGATTGTGATGCCCATTTAAGCTGCTGTAACTCAAAATGCTGAAGTCAATGCTGGTTCTGATAAAAGTTTTGGGAAGCTGCATATTAGGCAGGGTGTTTGGTGTATACAGACATTACCAAACATATACATATATAGCTTTACAGGCCATAGCTGTACTCCTCCCTTGCTCTGTACATGATGTAATTGTCGATCACATGACCACAACCGCTTTATAATAGCAGGAAGTTTTTGGACACAGATCCCACATTCAGTAAATGGATGTTTACATATTCCCATGGCTCCATAATGCGTTTCTTCTTATCGGGACATCACATGGTCTGCACCCACTTCTCCATCTGAGCACCTCACAGTTTCAGACATCTGCAGTGTTAAACAGTTGGCCGTCAGCTCAGATTTTGTTGTTTTGAGCTAATTATGCTAATTGGTATTGGGAGCTGCTGTAAAACCTGAGCGAGTCAACAACAGATATACTTAGTGACTTGTTTTTTTATATGGTATATATGGCTAGACGGTTGCTCTGCGGTGCTAATGGCTTTTAGGGCGGGGAGAGGAATGTCAAGAAGTGTTTTTGGAGGAAATTGTGGAATGCAAAACAAACATTATCATGGGACATAATCATACAGCTGTTTTTTTTTTTTTTACAAGAGGAGGATGAACCAAAACTCAATAAAATGTGGTGCAGAGAGTGGAGTAAGCATTGTTTTGGATATAGTTGCTGAGTTTTTTTTTTTATGGTGATGAAATACTGCTATTACACTGTCCTCGTACAGTTAAATTGTGATTGCATAGTTGGAGGAGCACCAAGGTATTTTAATGGCCAGGACTAAAGGACTAAAAGGATAGTTCCCCATTATATTGTGCTGCCTCAAACCATCTTAGATCACATTTTAAGCCAGGTTTGCTTTACTGGAACACCAACTTCCTCTTGACATTGTGCCTCTGTCTCTTATGTGGCCTATCATTTCCCTCTGCCCTCTGTCAGAAACACTGTAACCAGATCGTTAGCTGCTGTTAGCTCCTTTTGTGTTGTTACAGGTTAGTCACGGTTGCTAATGCCCTCAAAAAAACACAAAACTCTTCTTTCACTAGCGGCAGAGAAACGCACACACACAAGGCGCCAGTAATCAGAAGCCAGCAAATTGTTTGAAGAAGACACCAGCACAGTTGTAAATCTCTTTGGATAATTGCGTCTCTGTCCTCGTGCTCGCTTCTGTTGAACTAAATCTTTACACTGCGAAGTGTTGGGTAAGCCTTTAAACATTTTATGGGTTGCTACATGCTGACTAAAGTATTTTTTTATTTTTTTTTACCTCTAGTAATCTTCGAGTTTGGGCTCTCACCTGATGACTCACCATGACCAGTCCAGTCTTGAACAGCCCCTTGCAAAACAACCTTTTACAACTTAATTTTAATTTGGACATAGCTGCAGCTTTTTTCCCGTAAAACCTTTGTGTGCTGATAATGGTGTTTCCTAGGAACAGATGCTGCTCCCAGTAACAGTAACTCTGAGTGTTTTAGCTCATTTTGTATGCTTTACTACTGTAGGAAAGCAATTAGCAATCCAGCCACAGTGATCACAAGCCAGTGTACTCATTGCACTGATCCCAAGCCCAGATATAGAATAAAAACAATAATGAATTTGTCTTATATAGCGCTTTTCTTGACACTCAAAGTTCAGTTCAGTTTATTCGCCATTTGCAGTAAAAAATAAATAAAAAAAAAAACACTGGAAAACAGCTCAAGTGCAAAGTCTGTATACAAAACATAAAAACAATGGGTTAAAACTTGAACACAAAAAACAATAAAAGGCTAAAATAACATAAAAAACAAAGTATGAATGAATAAGCAATAAAAGAAGTACAAAAAAGGGCAGACTGACAAAATTGTGGCTGCCAGTCTGCGCCTACGGCCGCTCCGACCTTCACCAAACACAGTCTCATGACACATTTATTCATACATAGGCAAAGCTGGTGAAGTGTCTTGCCCAAGGACACAACGGCAGTATGCAATGCCGTCAGCGCTCTAAATGAAGAGTGGTGCATCAGAAAGGGCATTTGTTGTTACTGTGCGAGCTACTGCACAAGATATACAGTAAGTGCACGTAAATATGCTGTAGTGAAAGGAAAGGAGAAGAAGTTATTAAAAGTTTAATTATGTATCGCTCTTTTGCAAATTTAAATGGTAACTTTCAATGATGGAGTTTGTAGTTTTTTGCAGCATTTAGCGGAAACATTGCAAGCTTCATAAACTATTTCTGCAGCCTGGGAGTGCCTATGGTAGCTCCCTGAAGGGACAAACTATCTAAAGTTAAAATACGATAATGAATAGATTATAATAATTAAGTTTTTCTTGTTCCTATTGGCTGCATGGTTATACCTTTTAAATATATGATATAATAAATGGGTAATTGCATGACTTAATACTATAGCATCTCCTAATTACTCCACTATTACAAAGTGCTACTACAAAATCATGTTCATAAAATGCCCTAAGCAGACATTGCGATGTTTTAAAAAAAGAAACATGAGTTCTTCCTCTGGGTTCCTTGGTGCGGTGCTTTTTAATATCTAATTTTCCACGATAAAGACACAACAAAGAAGCCTCTGTACATTAATGAAACCACAGTTTTGACCAATCAGCTCCTTTTATGTTCCTTCATTTAGCTTTAATTTTAATCATCCTTAAAGGTAGCAGCAGGTAACTAGTAGCAACCAGATGCCACATAATACAGTAATTACTATGATATATTCATTTTGTCCCAGTGCTTCAATTCATAAAACACTGAATATATGACCCAGTATAGTTTTTTTTGCCCATGTTTCTTTCCACTAGAGAAAAGCTGTTATTAGGGGCCTCCTTGTGCCACTACAGGGACACAGCCCACTGCTCTCAGACTGAGGATAGCTTATTATATAATCTTAAATTGAGCGCATATACTTCCTGAAGGACTTTATATTATAGACTTGGGTTACTTAAGGAGTTTCCTAGTTTGGGTTCAAAGACCGGTCTTTCCTTGAGGGACCAAGTCTATACAAATCCATAGTAGTATTTATGTATCTTACAGTTTTTCAAAGATAGATTTTATAAGAAATAGTGAGAAGTAAAAAGGATCAAATGTAATCAAATGTAAAGTTTACTGCTACTGCTACTTCTAATACTAATACTGTTATTTCTACTAAAACTGTATTTATGCTACTATTAGTACTATTAGGAATAATATTTTACTACTGCTACTACTACTACCATTATTACTACTAAAATTACCACTGCTACTATTAGTACGACCAATAGTTTACTACTACTACTACTGGTACTACTACTGGTACTACTACTAGTGCTACTACTACTACTATTACTTCTACTAAAAATGTACTATATGCTCTATCCACTATTACTACTAAAACTATACTACTGCTACTATTAGTACTACTATTATCTCCAATACAACCTCTACTACCAACACCACCATCAATATACTACTACTATAACTACAACTACTACTATCATTAATACAACTAATAGTTTACTACTGCCACTACTAAAACTATACTAATGCTACTTTTAGTATGACTAATTTTATACTACTGTTACTATTATTACTACTACTACCTCCAATACAATTACTTCTGTGACCACCACCATCATCAATATACTACTACTTTAACTACTACTACAACTACTATTACTACTATCATCATTACTACGACTATAACTTTACAAGTGCTACTATTTGTATGACTAGTACTTTACTACTACTACTACTCCTACTATTACTAAAACCATACTGCTGTTACTATTAGTACTACCGCTACCTCCAGTACAACTACTACTACTACTACCACCATCAATATACTACTACTACAACTACTATCATTACTATTACTATAACTTTACGACTGCTATTATTAATATGACTGTTAGTTTGCTACTACCACTATTACTACTAAAACTATACTACTGCTACTATAGTATGACTAATTGTATACTACTACTGCTACTACTAGTACTACTGCATCCAGTACAGCTACTACCATCACCATCATTATACTACAACTACTACCATTCTATCCATTGTAGTAGTTAGTTAGTAGTTAGGTATAGTAGTATAGTCGTGGTAGTACTGCTATTACAAGTAATAGTAAAAATAGACTTTTAGAAAATGTACTTTATTACTTGAGTGAAAATGTCTGGTTGCTGGTGTGCGTAAAGAGCCTGAGCTGGTACGTGTCATCAAAAGTGGACGGTGGCACATCTGGTTGTGTTTTAGGCTTTAGGTTTTTGTGGGGGCAGACTGCTGGAGACACAGAAGTCAGCGCTGCTCTTCAATTTACTACATTTCCCACGGCGCACCTCAGGCTAGCACTTCATGAGAGGCTGCGCTGGCTCGTGTGTGTTCCCAAACTTTACATTTTCGTGGCTTGAATAACAGCTGTTTATTTAACTTGTAAGGTCTTCAATAATCAGTGCGTGAGGACATAATGATCCGGGACAGGCCGGTGTCATGAGCTGTCCTGTTTGTTTTTGATGGCGTTTCCTGATATAAGCTGTCCTCTTCCTGAGAACCCCCGCTGTTTTGGAGTTCATTGAGTCTCTCATGTTATGTAACTGTCATGTCAGGAAGAAGATTTGACTTTCTAATGAGACAAAGTTATTCTAAAAGCTTAATACTAATGGATTGCATTACATTAAGTTGACGTTTAAAGCCGATATTAAACTGGAGATGCATTCATGAGATAACTGCATTGCCAATATTGCTTTTTTTTAAATTGTGGAGGTCTGTGTGCCAGAGCTAACTCTGAATAACCTCATTCCTTATAAGATTTTGCACTGTCATTCAGTTTTGAACAGCTGTGTAGACAAACTGCCAGTGGGACCAGGCTTATTTTAATTCACACAAACCTCTTGATTACCAACATGTGAGTGGCTAAAGCTTTTCAGCTTGGGTTGAACAATTGGAAATAATAAAGCTTAGATAATACTGTATTTTATTGTTTACCTATATCACATAATAATAATAATAATAATAATAATAATAATAATAATAATAAGTCTGAATGAGAGCTTTTGTAGACTCTCTTTACAATTTGGTGCATTATTCATTCACTCCTCATTCACACTCAGTGGTGGTGAGCTACTTCTATAGCCACAGCTGCTCTGAGGCAGACTGATGGAAATGTGGCTGCCAATCTGCGCCTATAGCCCCTCTAACCACCACCAAACACAGCCACATTGACACATTCATACAGAAGCAAGGTGGGTGCAGTGCCAACTTTCGTGTTAGTGGGTGAATGTCACCGCCAACTCAGCAACTACTGCCCTTTTATAAAATAAGTCTATACAGTATTACCAGGGGCATAGTGCATTTCCTTATTGGGGAAATAAAAAAGGCTAAATAAACAAGGATCTTTTCTCCAGTGAGTACACTCCATATGAATTACCAAATATATTAAAAAAGCATTGCACATGAATAGCATAAAATTCTGTGCTGTGTGTTGATGCTTTCTATACATATATCTTTATATCTTAAAAATGTGTCTCTGAGTGTCTTTGAGACAAAGTGATCTCAGCTACCTTGCTCTGTCTGTGGTGTTTTGATGTTGGCAGAGATGTGAGGAGAAAATTAAAGGGGCAACAGTGAAGTATACGCCATGTATTTTAACCTCATGCAGACTCAAAGGCCAGGATCCAGACTAATCATACAGCACAGCCAACTTTCAATTACTAGTGAGAGCATAAAACACAATTTCACATCTAAACTTCCACACTGCAACACAGCTGACCAGTCATTATAGCCACCATTAGACTACAACCAGGGACAAATATGTGTAAAAGGAATGCAGTGCATGAGCAAAATTATGTTTTCTTGCCTCTGTCTGTACTTTAGTTTGTCTGCAACGTGTTTTATGAGCTATTTATTTGGCAACACTGGCAAATGGCACTTGGATGTTTTGCTTGCTAATATAAATTACCATTATGAAGTTAATAGAAACAAAGCTAAAGATGTAGTAGGAAATTTATAAAAGTGTTTTGCCAAACTGCCTTTCAAAATAAAACACACGCCACCAGAATATGCAACAGACCTTTATGGGTCTCTTTAAAATAAGTTATATCCAGAATATGACCGTTTAGTAACCTGTAAGGTTTTGTAATCCATAACAGTAATAAGTTTGCATATATTAAGGTATTTTATGTGACTTTAGTTCACGACATGGGAAGCTAATATGGAAATGGTATTCAGAACACAAATGTATTTAGAATGTCTGCTCTGAACAGCCCAACAAATCTCGAACACAGAAACATCTTTATGTAACAGAGTTTAATTCATTTTGAGTAGGATGTCTGTCTGCTGCAGTACAATCCCCAATTCCCACATGGGCCTCGGAGGAAAAGTAATTGTCCAAGGAGAGAAGGACCGTGTACATACTGCAGGATTTACAGTGTGCCAAAAGGCAATCTAAATAACCTGTAATTATTCCAAGATTTTCAGCAACTCTTAAGATCCTTTACAAGGTTTCACTTGTCCTGCACAAGCTCGAATTTTAGATATTCTTTTTAGTTATGAAATTGACCTTGAAATTGATTTTAATTAGTTTTTAACAATACATTATCACTTGTAAGACCAGTGGAAGTATTAAGTTTCAGTTTTAACCTACTGAGGCTACTGTAGTTTGGTTTGTGACTCTTAAGGTAGACTTTATTGTCCCTGTAGGAAAATGTATTTTCTGCATTTGACCCAACCTTCAGTGCCACTGTGGCGACCTGTCAGGAGCAGTGGGGGATCACAGTGAGTCAGGGTCATAAGCTAAATGGAGGATTAGCCTATTGTGCATGTTTTAGGTTGCTCCAGGTGTTCTTTAGGAAACCACCCAGACACAGAGAACATGCAAACCCCACACAGAAAGGCCCCACACAGTCCAGGAATCAAACCCACAACCTTCTTGCTGTGAGGCAACAGTGCTAGAGAATGTTGTGTTTTGTGTTTTGACCCCTTTAGGCCACTCAAGTTTGGTTTTTGACCCTCTGGGCTGGTGTACTTGGATGACTAAATCTAGTTATGTGCTAATATGCTATAGGGACCATCCTTTGTGTAGTTAATTGCTGTTCACACGTCTAATCAACATGGTATAGGTACATTAATTCTCCTTTCTAATCTTGCAACTCACTGGAAAATGAATTTAATGAGCATTTATTGTTAGGAGTTGCATCAAACAATTTTTTTTTCCTTGCCTAATCTCTTCTTCTCTTCTCGTCTTCTCCAGAGCGAAGACTTCCACATCTACACCCAGTACTGCACCAACTACCCCAGGTAAGCCTCTATTTACACCCGCCTGCGTTAGTTTATGTTTTGTCCTCATTTCTCTAAACAACAACGCTGTCTACTGTACTCCACTGTATCTCCAGTGTCATCTGAGCCTGATCTCACCTTCTTCTTGGCATACCTTCCCTTCCCAGCATCTCACATAGCCCCATTGTCCGTGTTGATCAATGCATTTGGTGTTTTTTTTTTGTTTTTTATCCTTGTTGACACGTCCTATAGAAGAAAGCCACCACTGCAGGAGTCAAAGTGTCTAGCAGTAGTTACGCCTTAGGGCTCTTTGCACACCTCCCTCCTCTGTGCTCCATTTTTTTTTCCTATTATTCTCCACCTCTTGCTAGACTTACGGCTCGCACACTGACAGAGGGGCGAATTATACTTGTCATCTTATCATACCCAACGCTGGTAATGTTTTATTCTGCATTGTGTGAGGCCTGCTCTGCCATAGGACACCTGTGCAGGGAAGGAGGGGGGGCTTTTTTGTGTAAGATTAAATGGGTTGAAACGTGAGGCTATTCCCGATGCTAAAAGGAGATATGCTAACACACACCTTAACCCCTGGCTACTGTTTTCTTTTGCACACTCGGCGATAAGGCACGTGGAGAACAAAGGACTGACAAAGCAGTGAGGGCTAATTGGACATTAGTCTTGTGGTCAAAGCCGCACTAATGGAGATCAGGTTATGACAGAGACTTGGGTGTACAAAGACTGATGTGGGACCTGAGTTTTTAGTCATTTAAACACAGAAGACCAAGATCTAAGCAATGGGCAGGCTTTACTGGAAGATATAGGGACTAGTTTTTCAGATACAGTCCAGTCCACTTGAGGGTTCTCTGAGATTTAAAAAGATTTCAGTTTTTGAATGTTGAGCTTTGTTACCAAGAATTGAGTGTACAAAGGCTAAGATCAGAGACAAGCCAAGATTCAGGCTTCATTGGGTGATATACAAGTGAACTATTTTCAAGAGTTTTAATATTGAGCAATGTTTTTGGTTGCATTTTAAAAAGTCCTCTATTATGTTAAATCAACTTTTTTGAGCTTTTAACCATGTTACAATGTTGTTTGCACCTCAAAAACATACCTGGAGTAGTGTTTTGTTTCATTCACACATCTTGAGTAATCCTGTATGCTGATGCCGTCTCTATTACAAGAGCTCAAACTCTTGGTCTCACGGCTCTATACAGACACATGAAACCAGGAAGTGCTTCATTTCAGCGCTTAAAACATTGTCACTACGAATCAGTCACCTCATTTATCAATCTGTTAGTGTCATGTTGCTAATAGCCATGCTAAATAACCATTTTATTCTCTATCCATTCCCCACTTTTGCCAGCAGGGTGCGACAGACACTTAATTCTCTGTAATGTCAAAGTAACAGCTCCCTTGCAGAAGACATTTTTCATACATATACATTATTTTAAGTTATAAAACATGAAATACTAATGCAAAGGTGTTCAAAACTGTTTCAAAAAGCCTGAAAAAACAAATATATGGCCCCTTTAAGTTTTGCAATAAATCAAGATTGAGTAGTCTTTGTTTGAGAAGGGTTGTCCATATATGTACCTACTGTATATAAGTAGTCACTAGTTGAATCTTGTACTTATACTCACATACTTGTATTCTTGTACTGTAAGATAACTTTCAATATTTGCATATGCCCTAGGTGTCAAAAAAACATACACTGGCAGGTCATTCTCATTGACTTAGCAATGTGAAATGGGTCTGTTATCTCCTCCCTTCACAGCTATTTCCACAGGTAGACATCCTCACATCTGAAATGTCTCTGATTGGTCGTAGGTACGATTATCCAACTGTGTCCAGCCCAATTCTGTGTTTCAAAATACATATTGAATAGAGACCAGACTATTTGTTTATAGAAATAGTTAAATAGGTCAGAAGATTTTGAAGGGCTGCAAAGTAAAATCTGCTTGATTCCACGACAGGACCCTCTAAAAAAGTGGCGTTCACCCTGGTCTAGAGAATATCGCACTAAATCACTCTTGTGTTGTGATTGTGTTTGTATGAAGAGCTTGTAGTCACGAGTCGGAAAGCGGGCCATATCCCGTGTCCCGCGCCACAGCTGGTGACCCCCACACAAGGTCACACACGACAGGCAGAACCGGCCGCAGATGCGCCGCGGTCGCTCTCGGGCCCGGAGGTCGAGTTTCCTCCCAAACAATGTGAGGCCTGTTCGGAGCAGCGCTGGAATTTAGACATACAGACGTGCACATGCAAGCGGCACACACAGACAACACACACAAACATGACAGGAACCGGCTACAAATGTCTTTCCCAGTCTTTTCCACTTCACGCACTCGCACACAAACACACATCCATCAGTGGAGAAGAGGAGGAGAGGGGGTCGCACAGTTCAGTGGATCCACTCACCAGAAAATTGTCTCTTAATAGGTTTTACAGAGAAAACATATTTTCTTTTTTTTCTTCAATAGTCCATCAAAATATTGCAGTGGCTTTGTGATGTAATGTATAACTTATGCATAATACAGATGCATTAGTTTGACACTCACACATGCTCCACACCAATGCTAAGGGACTATCTATTGGTCTTTCTAAAATATATTCTTAAATACCAAACTCAACTATGTTTCCCCAAGTGACAGAGCATCTATTAAGAAGTATGTATGTGGAGATGATTTTCAAGGCCATTATTATCAAGTAAAGCTTAAAAAGAAGTCATAGCTTCATGCAAGTGACCTTAAAATCGCTTTTAACACAGCCACTTGAATGAAGGATTCTTTACAAACTTTACAAACTATGTCCAGATAACTCCTACTGCTTCATCTACCAAAAAGACATATATTACAGCACAGTTTTCTAGTTTCTACTCAGAATACTTAAGTATGCACAAAGAGTTACCTGATATGCTCTTAGTGAGGTTCTAAGAGCAGTATATATTTTTTTAATTTTTCATTAAAAACTACTCACGTGTCCCAAGATATGAGGTAAACATGTTTAAATCAAATATTAGTTTTACTGAGAGCAATGGTACAGCTGATTTATTTACAATTTTAAAAAATATTGAACGTAATGCCCAAGTTGTTTATGTTTACTTTTTTTGTTTTGGTTCTGGTTCTAAACCCTGCATTGTTGACTGTCCAATCAGAAAAATGGAAAAACTGGCAAGCCCAGTCAATGTTTTGATTTAGACTACAGTGACATTTTCAAGCCAGCACAAGCACATATGCTGCTTCTAGTATCTTTAAATGTCAGGCATAAAAAAATACTGTATCAAGAGAAGTACCATCCATAGGCCACCTGTTATATCAAGTAAGTTGTATTTAAATAAAAACTAGTGAAATGTACTCTAAATTGAGACAGCTGTCTTTTGTTTGACATTAAGCAAGGGGTGCAGTGTCAGTGAAAGTTTGCCGAGGCTGGTTTTCAGGATAGTTTATAATAAAGTGGTCCTTGTTCTGAAAAAAACTGTTGCAGAATTTACTGAAAAGTCATTACTGTAAAAGGATAAGTATTGGCCTCAGTGCTTTTATCTGTATTGTAATTGTAATTCAGAGTATTGCAGCATGCTTGTTCATGTTTAGAGATGTACATTTGTGCACAATACTCCCTTATGGTGGTTATATATTGAATAACATTGCATTTGTATGTTTCAATCAATCGGACAAATATGGCACTGCCTACCTATAGGAACGGTTTGGTCATTTTAACTTTTAAACTCTATAGACCAGCCATTCCCAAAGTCGCGACTTTTCTCCATATATTTCTCTAAAAACCTTACAAAAAACACCGACTGTTGGCTAAAGTCATAGTTTTAAACAAGTATATAACTAATAAAGCAAGTAATTCATTTCAAACTCAATTTATTTTCATGTACTGTACAAAAACAGCCTCTGGGGGCCTCTCTGCAGTACCTTTGCGGACCCCACTTTGGGAACCACTGCTATAGACTAGTCATTCCCTATAAACAGATCGTCAGGACCCCAGAGTGGGTATAGTATGTTGTATATAGCCTAATCTTGTATTTTTATAGCATTAAATTGTGAAACTGATTTTAAAATGCATTCATCATAGTAAAATAATTTCGGAAAATAGCTTTGGTGGGTGACAATATATTGATATGGGATGAAATTTGTTGGGAACCACTGCTTTATGCACTTACTAATAATGAATACTATTGAGTCAGTTGCATATATGAAGGTTTACACTATTAAGATCATTTGGGTTACATTAAAAAATACCCATAGCTAATCTTGTGTACCATTACTACTGTAGCACAAAAGAGGCAATTTGCATATCGTCACTGAACAATGATGCTGAACAAGACCGAGCAGGGCCAGGGACGGGGAGCTGTTTTGACTAATTTCGATCTTCTAAAATGATGGGCTTTTTGGACACGTGCGATGTCTCTCATTTCGGTGCGTGTTTTTGTCTCCACAGGTCGGTGGCTGTGCTGACTGAGTGCATGAGGAACAAGGCGTTGGCCAAATTTTTCCGCGAGCGCCAGGAATCTCTGAGGCACTCCTTGCCTTTGGGCTCGTACCTGCTCAAGCCAGTGCAGAGGATCCTCAAGTACCACCTCCTGCTGCATGTACGTCCCCACACTGCGCAATAACAAGCGATACACACTAGCTTTTATCTGCAGGAACTAGCATACGAATTGAGACTTTCTATACAATTTGGCAACAGATAGCAATATATTTTAATAATGATCTAAAACAATGCAGCTCAACCTGATTTTGATTGCATGAAATGGTCAAACAGATTCATTCCTAGTGGGTAACAATAAAAAATTATGATGAGTCAACCCAGTTATGAACAACTGGATAGTCACAAAAAATGGCATAATCTGCAAAAAGAGAATACAAATGGCTACATGTGTGATGTCAGAGAGTAGGTACAGATCATTAGTGAGTGACTTAATATTCATTTGCTCAATATGAAGATTTAGACAGCACCAGCTACTTCTACAAGCTACAGTTAAGTAAAATGTAGATACAGTAGAAGTGTAGTTTTGGGACCTGTGTTTTTTCATCAAAGAATAAAAAAATCAAACATCAATCATCAAAAAATATTATGCAATTAGATATTCAGTTTGGTCTGCGTATTTGGGAATATATTTTTAACCTCATACAATGAATGCCATGGATTGGACACTATTTGCCATTTTGCATGCAGAATCAATATCATCTTTTGAATAGGAAGTTTTACACTGCCTGGCCAAAAAAAAAAGTCACACACTGATATTTCGTTGGACGGCCTTTAGCTTTGATTACAGCACGCATTCACTGTGGCATTGTTTCAATAAGCTTCTGCAATGTCACAACATTTATTTCCATTTAGCAGTTGCATTAATTTTTTGCCAAGATCTTGTATTGATGATGGGAGAGTTGAACCACTGCGCAAAGTCTTCTCCAGTGCATCCCAAAGATTCTCAATGGGGTTAAGGTCTGGACTCTGTGGAGGCCAATCCATGCTTCCTGAACCACTCTTTCACAATTTGAGGTCTATAAATCCTGGGATTGTCATCTTGGAATAAGCCCGTGCCATCAGGAAAGAAAAAAATTCAGTAATTATCCAAAGGGAGGCTCTTGCCTATTTGCTTTGTTAAATCCAGGTGGTGACTTTTTTTTGTCCAGGCAGTGTTTATCACAGGTATAATAATGAAATGTAATAAAACAAGGAATATTACTCCTTGGACTTGAATCTGTGGCCAAGCCAATGTTCAAGTAAGGATTTCTCAGTGTTTTTCATGTTAAGGGAGCTGATAACATTGGACATACATTGAGTTAACTAAATGGCTTTGATTAGATTTGCTCAAAGTCCACTTCCCACGTTTTTAAACACATCGAATTTCACAGAAAATGTTTTGGAATTAAGTGAATTAGAAGTCGTGTGAAGACCTCCCTTACATGGCTGCTCTGTAGACACTGATAACAATACAGACAGTTGATTTGAAGCCATCTACAAATGCACAGGTCAAATTGATCAACAAAAATAAATTAAGTTTTTCTATCACTAACAATTTAAGTTCAACCTTTTTGTCCCAACTCCTAAAAACAATGACAAATTTCTCATATACTGTACTTTTTTATGCAGGAAAAAAACAACAAAACACCATTTTTGCAAAAGCGTTAGTGTAAACCTATGCAATGTACATTTAAAAGCCTGTACTTGAGATAGTCATCTTGCTGTGCAGCCAAATGTTTAGCCATATGGTTCTCAGTGTGTATGTTCCTGACAATATTCAGAGCTTAGCGGTGTAAAGGTGGTCGTGTGATGTGTTGTTTTTTTTTGTGTCACGCAGGAGATAGCCAACCACATGGAGAAGGACACAGAGACGTACGAAGTGGTGCAGGAGGCCATAGACACCATGCAGAGAGTGGCCTGGCACATCAACGACATGAAGAGGAAGCACGAGCACGCGGTCAGGCTGCAGGTATGGACACAGACCAAAGGACAAGATGGAGCAATCTCATTATGCCTCACTATGTTTGACTCATTTGGACAATCATTGCTCTGGGCCTCCTATTTGTAAAGTAGTTTTTTGTTGCCTTTGGTGCTCGAGGTCAGGGGTGGGGCCAAAAACTTCAATTGTGCAGGCTCCAAGGATAAGCGGAGAGGGTTGCATCAGGAAAGGCAACTGCGGTAAAACCCTATGCCAAATTATCTATGATGTAGCAATCCATGAAAGAAAGGCACTGACTGAAAGGGATTTTTGTTATTTGTTCAAATGTGCGAGAAAGGAAGCCAATCTTTGATTTTAGTGGCTCTGGTAAATAACAAATATGAATCATCAACTCTTCTTTCTTCTGAAGCAGAACTCGGTGCCTTTTTCTTGTTTCTTCGCTGTTTTTGCCTCATTTTCCTCTTTAGTGCACCTCCTACATTTTAGAGTAAAGCACTTACAAGCCCAGCTGACTCCTGTTTAGTCTCTCGCTCGGCTCGCCTTTCCTTTCAGTTAGTATTTTTCCTCCATGACGAAAATTTAGAAATAAAGCCATTGCAAGCTTGTTGATTTGCTAACTGCGATGTGTTGCTTTCTCACAAGACTCTTCTGTGACTCCCGGATGTGGTGTCGTTTTCTGACAGAGGCAGCAGGGGGAGATGCAGGGTGCTTTATTCACCCCACAACAACTCATCTAACCATCACACAGACTCCAAAACTGATTATTTAATGTAAAAAAAGTTACTGCGCTCTGCTTTAACCTCCCCTCTCTGGGCTCACCACAGCAAATCATCTGCTTCCCAGAGATTTGCTGTGATTTGGCACAAGTTTTACGCCAGACGCCTTCCCTGAGGCAATTTTTTACATTTTTCAAGGCTTGGGACTGGCACAGAAAGTACACTTGCTTTTAACTCTATTTGGTTGTATTAATCAAAGAATCGCCTATATACAGTTGTAATAAAAAAATAATTTAGAAGGTTGTTATGTAGTGGGGAGTATTTTGCTTGCATTTGGTTGCAGACTGCAAGCTTCAAAATACATTCTCTGCTGCTTAGGTTTCTCTTGAATGAAATACTTTATAGAAGTCCCAGAAATCTCCAGTCTATGTTTTCACCCTGAGTTCCAGCGTTGTCTGTGTCTCTCGTTATTAGGATCACTAAAACAGACAGTGAATTTTTCACCCCAAAGTAGGTGCCCATTAATTTTATTGTCTGCCGAACAGTTAAAGTTGTGAATACTGCAGGCTCTGATCCTCCCCACGTTCTTACGCAAGTCTCTGCACTTTCCACTGCGCTAATGATGGCCTTGCATAAGGAGGCACACATAAAAGAGGAGCTTGTTTCTTTTATCAGCGGAGCCAGAATGACCAGCCCAGGGCAGCGATGAGTGGGGAGGCACTTACTCCCATAGGCCAGAGTATTTAGGGAGATGTGCCAATTCAGTGTTTAGGTCTTTACCTTTTATCCCTTACTGCATTAGAGGTGAATTAGCTTAACCAATTTGTCTGTTTTTCCAGTCATAGGCTTTGTGTCCTACACCATTTTCAAGCACTGTACATTGTTATCTTTCTATGTCTGGGATGTTATGTACAATATTCATTTATAGCATTATTTTATGCATCCATTCAGAATAATATTAAGGTTTTAGCATAATTTTTATACATTTTTTTTATCTCCTTCAATCCTTTTTCAATTCCTAAGACAAAAGTATTTCAAACGTATAATATGTGATCTAGTGTTGTAGTCAAGACCGTACTAATAGAGACCAGTCCAAGTCCAGAGTGAGCGGAGACCAAGACTTTTAAGGACTAAGACCAAGTCGAGACCAAACCCTGTGAACTAACACTAAAGGAAGGCAAAAAGTTTTAAAAAGTGGTTCAGATACATTATTAATTATTTTAAAGATTTATTGCAACAGACTTCAGAAGAGATTGGCCTTTTATATGGTTCTTATAATGCAGAAAAGTAATTACTCCAAAATTATGAAGAATAGCTTTTTCATATAATGTTTGCTAAATAGAATTTTAGAAACCAGCACAAATCCAAAACTGAGACAAGACCGAGTAAACTGCAGCCATGATCAAGATGAGACCAATTAGTAAATAAGGAGCGCAAGTAATGTAATGTGTAATGTCTAATAGTGTATAATGGGATTTGCGTTTGTCGATGTTAAAAATAGACTAGAAGTGGCCATTAGTGTCATTCCTTTTTCTGCAACTGCTCTGCTGGAAAAGAATCACATTTATCTTTCTTTCTGGACATTCTATCTTGCAAGAAGGCTTGGCAGATGTATGGTCTTTTGAAAACTCATCATCCAACCTATTTCATCTGGGTTTGCTCATAGACAGCAGCATGTCCCTCCAGGGCTACCATAGCTGCTCACAGGCTATAGGAAAAATATATAACTACATACTGGTTTGTTTAGGCAGATATGCAGTATACTTTTTTGTAACACTAAAAGCTTTGAATAACAACATAAAAAGCCTAATATTTTCTTTGTCCCCTGCAGGAAATCCAGAGCTTGCTGACAAACTGGAAAGGTCCCTGATCTGATTGGCTACGGCGAGCTGGTCCTGGAGGGCACGTTTCGTTTGCAGCGGGCCAAGAACGAGCGCACTCTCTTCCTGTTCGACAAGCTCCTACTGATCACCAAGAAACGAGAAGAAACCTACACGTACAAGGCCCACATTCTGGTCCGTCATGCTACCTTACCCGTAACATCTCCCAAAGAGACACTAAATGTACAAACATTTGAGCTAACACCGCTTGCTTTGTTATGTGTTTTTTCTTTATAGTGCTGTAACCTGATGCTGGTGGAGGTTATTCCCAAAGAGCCTCTGAGTTTTACCGTTTTCCACTACAAAAACCCCAAACTTCAACACACTGTCCAGGTATGGCAGCAATACAATTTAGAAGTGGAAGTAACTACTTTCAGAGGTGTAATAGTAATAACAGCAGCAGCAGTAGTAAAGGGGCTTTATTATGCAAAACAGACTTTTTGAGCTTTCTACAATGTTTTAATGTTGTTTCCTCATCAAAAACATACCTGTAGTTCGTGCTTCGTTTCATTCACGCCTGTATTCTCCGGTGCTGAGTTTCTGAGGCCTCAAAACGCTTGGTTCCACTAACCTCCACCTCTCCCATGAACCCCCGCCCACTCCAATAAGCACTGACCATTAAAAAAGCCAGTTTGCTCTCATTCATATATCTAAAAAATAGTGTACAGCTCTGTTTCCACAGACTTTTTTTGACACCAGTACTTATTAAAAACGTTTTCTTTAAGTCACATAATGTTTTTAAAGGTTGTAAATCATTTAAAGCTGTTTAAGATGTGAGCAAGATTGGTTTGAAAATATAATAAAAGCATAATAAAGCCCTTTTAGGTACACATTTTGAGTGCTTCTTCCACCTCTCATAAAATATATTCTATTTTACTACAAACTTAATTCCCAAAAGTTAAAATTCTGTGTAAAAAGTAAATGGCACAGATGCAAGCTAAGTTTTTTGTAAGCTCTGTAGATGGCCGCATATTCAAAGTCTTTGTGATTTTATATTCCCTATATTGTTTCACAATTCTGGTGGATCTCTGCCTGTCTTTGAAATCTTTTGTTGATTATCAGTCCTCTAGATAGTGGCATATTCAAAGTCTTTGCAATTTCACACTGAGAAACATTTTCTGAAATAGTTTTAGACAGATTTGATTGAACTTCTGCCCATATCTTCATCACTGATAGACTCTACCTTTCAAACATGCTCCTTATATACCCAGCTGTCTCACTGACCTGTTTACCTAATTAGTTGCAAAATGCTCCTCTAGCTGTTTTTATTATTGCCACTTTTCGCAGGTTTTTTTGACCCTCTCCCAACTTTTTTGAGATGTGTTGCTTACATCTTATTTAGCTATTTTTCATGAAAGGGTCGAATGTCTCAGTTTCAACTTCAACTATGCTGTTTTATTATGAATTGTATGAATGTGGATTTGGAAATTCATGCACATTTTTTACTCAGTGCCCCCACTTTTTCAGAATTGGGATTGCATAACAAAAAGTAATTATACGTTTGGATACACTGTTGGGTAAGAAAAAGGTTTGGCACTTTGCAGGTGTTTGATTGTTTTGTAGCATCCAGCCTTAAGAGTTGCACCGACATGTCGAGTATTTAGAGGCTGATAGAGCCATTGTTGATACTTAACCACAGTGTTTTAGACAGGCGCTTGAAAGAGAAAGGATAATCGGTGTTACATAAGACTGTAAAATTTTTTAAAAGATCGCCACGACCTTCTTGACTGTCTTCAATGTCTGATATTATCTTCCCTTCTTGTGATGTTTCTTTGGCTCCAGGCGAAATCACAACAAGACAAACGCATGTGGATCCTGCACCTCAAGAGGCTCATACTCGAAAACCATCCGGCCAAAATCCCCGCCAAGGTACCAGCAACTTAATCCTGGCTTTTCTCTGTGAACTCGTAAACACAGATTTTAAAATGTGATTTGTGATGGAAAGGGTATTTGACTGTGAGCCTTCTCTGGAGGGTCAAGCCTGATGAGTCAAGGCTGTAACAGAGCTCCCTCTAGTGGTCAAAAATCATAATCTCTTATTTTCTCCATTCCAGGCAAAGCAAGCAATTCTGGAAATGGATGCAATGCGTAAGTAACATAATCCAAATACATCTAAATATTTTGTAGTAGTTGTAAGTATCACCAACTTACTTCATGTCCTCTTTTACTGCATCTATAAATTTCTTCTTTGGTTTTCCCTTAGGCCTGAAAAGTCTAACACGATAATACCAGGATTAATTTTTTGTTCGTCTTGTTTGTTTAGATCACCCAGGATTTCACTACAGCCCTGATGGAGACAAGAAGGACTCACCTCAAACTAAGGAAGGCCCCACTCCACGTAGAGGACGCAGGAAAGGTAATAAACAGAAAACTGAATTTAGTATGACAAATATTTTATGGGGCGCACATGGGCCAACAACCACAACACTGTGGTTGTTGTCTTATCCTCACCTATATACAGAATTGTTTTGGGACGATGGAAGCTGGACAGGCCAGGGAGGAGGAAAAGCTGTATGCAGCTACAAAAAATAGGCCTTAGTTATTGTCCTTATAGTCTTAATTACTCCCATTCCCTCTTTTAGATGTGTTGTTCAGTCATTGTATCTCTCCATTGGTCTAGAGTGCTAAAAGGTCCTATATTATGTTTTTTTTTCCAGGCATTTTGAAATAGTTTCGGTTACCTTTGCATTAGTATTTCACATTTTATATCGTCTTGTGTTGGGGAGCTGTTATTGTGACTTTGCAAAGAACAATTGGATTAGGTGTCTCTTGCCCCCTGCTGGCAACAGTGGAGACTGGACAGAGCCTAAAATAGTCTTTTAGCATGGCTATTAGCAACATGAAGCTAACAGATAGATAAATGAGCTGACTGCTTCGTAGTGACAGCAATTTAAGTGCTGAAATGATCAGAATTAGTCTGTGGATGGGCTTTAGAAACACACAGGAGCACTTCCTGGTTTCGCGTGTCTATGTAGAGCTGGGAGACTGAGCATTTTCAGCTCTTGAGAAAGATACGGCCTCAGCATACAGGATTACTCAAACAAGCGTGAATGAAACAAAATACTACCCTAGGTATGTTTTGGAGGTGGGAACATTATAACATGGTTAAAAGCTCAAAAAAGTCGATTTTACATAATAGGGGATCTTTAACACCCATAAAGTGACCTCGCTGCCACAAGTCAACCTCGTCTCCTCCAGTGTCCTTACTGTCTCTGTCTAATAAATGCAGAAAAATGCCAAACCATAGCACATCTGTCCATCAAAAACGAAAATACCAATATTATGAAGTAAAATGAAAGATAAAGGATATTAAATATCATTTCTATTAATTTATGCCCAGACAGAAGTTCAGTGCCCAAGTCTACAAACATGTTTGACAACTTGCTTATTATACTGAAATATGAGCATAAGAGCATAGCTTAAGGCTGTGTGATGAATAAAGTGCCAGGTTTTTTAAATGCAACCATTCGATTACTCATTTTGTCTTTGCAGAGCCTTTATCCAAATTACTGAAGAACGCTAAACAGAACGCTGCCAACTCTGATGGGGAAAAGGTAAAACTTGATACATACATACATACATATATACATACATACATACACACACACACACACACACACACACACACACACACACACACACACACACATATATACACATATATATATATAAAATTGCATACGTAACATGTCTTGCACCATAAAACAAACTCTCCTAACATAACCCAAACCATGTCTCTCCAGCGGACCAGTCTAGGTGCCACCCTACTGTCCCCCGTGTCCCAGCTGGCTCTGGGCACCATCGGTCGCAGCCGCAGCCTCATCAACCAATCACAAGAGTCCTTAGATCCAAGTGACCATTATTACCATAGCGACCGAGAGGAAGGGGAGGAGCCACACCAACAGGACGCTGACGATGAGGACGACAGCGGCATCGTAAGTTCAAACCAAGTAGCTATTATAGTATTTTCCTACATTAACAATCATTTATGTTTGTGTTGACTGTTGATAATGGCACTGTCCTTGTCTTTAGGGGGGCAGTAAAAAGCTGAAAGTTCCCGGTAAAGGCAGCAGGAAGAGGCTGAACCCTCAGGCCTCAGTGGACAGTATAGAGCAGTGGAAGGCCTTCAACATGAGCCCCTCTGACCTACAGGTAAAATATTATTTACAAAGGACAACTAAGTCAAGGAGTAATGATAAAACAAAATCACTACTTGGAATAAAAATAACATTGTTTCGTCATTCCCTTCTTCAGAGAGCCAGAGAGTCACTCGTGCGTGATAGCAGCCGCCACCCTCCACTTCGCAGGACGTCCCGAGTAACAGAGGAGCCTCCAGACCCCCCCATCCCGACAGTGATCGTCACAGAATCCGACCAACCCGTGAGCAACATCTGGGCGGACCACCACGCTCGCCGGGCCATGTTCCCGACCCGCCAGCGCACCATGCAGCCGGACGACGAGGATGAAGACATCTACCAAATGTTCGTCCCGACTGAAACAAGTGCGCCCGAACCTGACGCTCGA
The DNA here is from genome assembly GCA_020698575.1 of Bostrychus sinensis. Lineage (NCBI taxonomy): Eukaryota > Metazoa > Chordata > Actinopteri > Gobiiformes > Eleotridae > Bostrychus > Bostrychus sinensis. The sequence goes on along the minus strand of CM036257.1, from coordinate 24,616,594 downwards.
AGCGAAACTACGTCCTCCCCCAGAACGGCTAGACCATGTAGCTGGCATGTGGAGCAAGTCCCAACGGTGCAAGTCGACCCGCCGCCATCCAATGGGGGGAGGGTCCTGCGTAGGGCTAGCAGCGCTGGGGAGAAGGCAACCGAAGCTAAGCAAAGCCCTGAAAGTGACCAATCCAGCAATCTAGAAATTATCCACACTGAATCTTCAAGCAACGATTTATCGGCTTCCTCCTCGGCTGAGCAGCTTACCTTAGACGATATTGAAAATGTCTATGATAATATTAGCTATGAGGATCTGAAAAATATGGGGCTTGTCAGGAGGGATCCAGAAGAGAAAGAAGTAAAAGAGCAAACTTCAGAAACTCCTGTGTCTACAATTGAGCCAGATACTTCATCTGAAAGTAACAGGTCGTCTACTCAGGAAGCAAGACCGTTTGAACTAAATATTGAAGAAGAAAACATCTACGATACAATATGTTTTCGAGAAACACCACCAAAAGAGAATAAGGTTGAAGACCACGTTGAACAAGAAAGGGACAGTTTGCTGGCATCGGAACAGGACTTGACTGAAAGTCTTGGTGATTTTGTATCCGAAGAAAGCTTGCATTTTGAAGAAGACGCGAACATTGTCAATCCTTGCGTTTCCGAACCGGACTTATCTTCGTCGAGTGCTTCTGAAACTTTCCCAAAGCAAAAGGGGGATAAGATGTCGGAGCAGGTGGACGAGATTTGGAACGATTTGGAAAACTACATCAAGATCAATGAGAAGAAAGCGGACCGCCTTCCTGCTGCCTTTCCGGTCAGTGAGTCGCCAAAGAAGCATCAAAGGTCTTCGAAGAAAACTAGCCCGACCAAAAGTCCTCCTCAAGCTGCCAGTCCGCCGTCAAGAAAACCAGAGTCCTCCATACCAACTTTTAAAATCCCAGTCATTAATATACCTGATATTGAAGTTACCAATGAAGAAGAAACTCAGTTAACTAATGCAACACGTCCACTTCCTGCTACACCCGAGCCCCAACCAGGAACGGTTAAAAGTATCCGAAATCGGCTAGCCCGCCTTAGCAGCGGTAGTTTCCGATTGGACGAGGATGATGACCTTGTTGAACTTCCCCAGAAAACTCAAAAGGACACTCCTTTGAAAGACCTACTGTTCCCAGGAGAATTAGCAGGTCTAGATTCGCCGCTGGCATCTAGTTCTCTACTTTTGGGCGACTCTATGGACTTCTCTCTGGAGTTAATGGACAAGACCAAAAGCAGGGTGTTCCTCATGGCCCGGCAGTACAGTCAGAAGATCAAAAAGGCGAACCAGCTGTTACGGATGAGGAGCATGGATCCCGGAGATGCATGCACCCGGGCCAGAGCGGAGAGAAAGCAGAAGGACCTGGCGGCCATCTTGGAGGAGAAAAAGCAAGGAGGTGCAGCTATTGGTAAGGCAAAAAATACAGCAATTAAATTGTGTAACACCAAGAGATCTTTGGTTCATAGTCATACTGTCTTCACTATCAGGCCGCCATTTATGATACAGTATATGTACTGACAGCCAAAAAGCCCTGCTGATCAAAATGCTGTATCTGGAATAACAAACAACATCCAAATTCCTTAAAATAGCACATCTCTTAACTAAACACAACATAAAAACTTAATTAAACGACTATCCTGGAACAATATGTAATAACCACAAGTGGTGAAAGTGAAAGATTTTCTGTAAAAAATGAATGCGCATCTCCTCCAGCAGTGCTAACTTTGTTTGCTCTAGGCAGAAACAGAAAGTAAGGGTTGAGGTACAAGGAAGATTTGAAAGTCTTGTTTTTTCAAGATGGTCCAGTGCAGTCTTATTTTGTGGCAATGTTTCCCTTTTTTGTTCAACTAAATACTACAAAATTGTATACAATGTACTTTTAGAGCATAAAAACATTTGTCACTCCACATGGCCATTCCAGATCTGCTTTAGCATGTATTTGAAGTGGAAAAGTACTTCCCTGTTCCAAGACAAATTTCTCCCATGGGAGACTAATAAAGAAACCAACCAACTAACTTGTTCATAGCAACAACGATACCGTCTAAAATCAATGAAATGTTCAAAATGGTTTAACCAATCATAACACTACAACAAAAACCTGATAATGTCATGTGTGGTTATCTAATTTTTACCTCTAGTTAAAAATTCTCCTCCTTCTTTTGTCCTCTTCAGGTGCGAGGATAGCAGAATACTCCCAGCTTTACGATCAGGTGATGTTCCCTGGTTCCTCTGGTCCTACCCCTCACCACTCCCACCCGGGACTCCCCTCCTCCCCCTCTTTGCCCGAAACCTCTACAGACGAGGACTGGCTCCACTCCACCTACAGTAACGGCGAATTGGCCAGCTTTATCTCCTCCTCCTTGTCCAGTGATATGAGCGACGCTCGTGCCTCGTCTACCCCCCAGCGCCGGCTCCCCTCTGCGGCCTCCAGTCCTGCTTTGAAGAGTTCCCAGTCAACTCCACTGTCCCAAAGGTGGAGTTCTTGTGTATCTGCCCCCTCTGAGAAAGAGGAACATGTATATAGCACAATTAAGAGACATCCTTCTTTCAACGCGCCGTCTTTGCCTGCTAAAACTGCAAGTCAGTCTTCGGAGCAACAAGACAAAGATGCCGGACTTAAATGCAATGGCGTGACTAGATCTACGGACAGATATCCCAGTTTGGGACGTACCGGTCGGCACAACAGCCTCCCCGAAAGCTCGGATCTCACCTTACACGACGGCCAGCAAGTCGTGGTCCTAAACCGGGCTTCTGCCTTGAGCATTTTAACAGCCACCCAAAACTATCTCTCCAACTTCAAGGACAACAGCGAGGACGACGATGACTACGTAGAGATCCGCTCCGAGGACGAGAGCGAACAGGACAGAACAAACAGCAATTCGCGAACGCTCTCGAACCAAAATCGGATCCTGTCGCAAAGCCTGCCTTGCACCCCCGTCCACTCCTGCGACCCGCTGCGGTCCATAGAGCGGCAACAGCTGGAGAAATACCTGTGGAGCGAGCCGCAGCACCAGAGCCAACCCAAGATCGTGCAGTCGCTGAGGGAGAAGTTTCAGTGTCTCAGCTCGAGCAGTTTCGCCTAAAAAGCTAACGATATCTTGAACCACAGCACATAGGACACGTCTGCTTCGCCGTTTATAACGTACAGTTCACTGCAATATATCCTTCCTATCTTTCAGCATAGACGAGGAACTGTTTCTTTCCTTGTTACAGGGCTTTCTTAGGTTAACGCCATATTGGATCTTGCCTTAGCACTTCAACTAGTTCTCTCTTGGACAGTATTAGTTTTACCATTCACAGCTTCCGACCCGTGCAACTCTGTCTACTTCTAAGCATCTTGAGGTTTTCAAATTGTGTAGGACTTAAATTATCTCAATGAAATTACACAAAAACAATGCAGATCTATGCCATTTCATACTTGTTCCTATTAATAACAACTAAATTTCATGCACTATTAAGTTAAGTGGAGCAGCAGTGTATTTGAATGCTGGCTAGTGTTTCTCTGTGTGCAGTAAGGAGCTTTTTGAACTTGCTTCCCAGGCTAGAGTTTATAAGCTTTTAGCAGTAATTTTAACAAAAGCATTCGACGCAACAACATTGTGGCTAGTGGCGAGCTTAGACATGGCTCTGTTTATCTCTACCAGGAGGAGACTTACTTTGTACTTGTAAACAATAGGGTGTCATGCTTTAAAATACTATAAGTGCTTCTATAAGAGAGATGTGCATATTTATTTTTAATCTATAAGCAAATATTATGGGTTGATTTTAAATGGTTTTAACAAAAAGGGACCAGGAAGGAGCGCATTTTGGCAGTAGTTTTTCAATGTACATGTTTTCGTATCCAGTTGGTATTTTGACTGTTTTGGTTTGTTTGTTTGTTTACGGGACACTTCCTGTTGTCGCACTACTGAAGATGCCATTTTCGTTCACGATATGTTCAGAGCCACATCGTTGCAATCAAACAGCGCGTTTTAGTTCAGTTGAAGTTGTACACACGCGCAAGCCACGAATATCTTTCTCACTAAACGTACCCTATTTATTTGTCTAAGTTCACTCCAGATATAAAGGTGTAAATGCAAGTTAGATTTATTTATTTAAAGATCACGAGGCGCTCACAATTTCAACTCCATAACTGTGAATGTTACCAATAAGTTCTCACAGTTCACACTAACACAAGTTTGAAATCACAGTATCCCGCCCTTCTGTTTGTTTTTGGATGTGTACATTAAAATGAATTAAATATGAAGTATGTTAATGTTTTTTTTTTTTATGTTCATTCGAGTCTCTGTTTCACTGGTGGGGATGGTCAGTTATCATTGACTCTTTTTTGCACTTTTTTCTGTCCTTTTTTTTTTTTTTTTTTTACACATTTTATTTGTAAACACATTGTATAGATGTACATTTTAGGAACATTATTCTTGTATGCCATAGGTATGCTTTATAATGCTTTAATGTCTTTAAGTTAAGTGTACTGTATTTTTTAACTGCCTAGTTGTCTTTGCTCGACAAAAATGTACTGGAGGAAATAAAATTTAACTAAAATTTTAACTAAGGGTTGTGTCTGTCATTATTATTCCTACAGTTTTAGCCTAGAGGTCTCAGATTGGTGGCCCGGCTTCCTCTGCTGTCCTGGCTTGGCCTAATATCAAAAACAAAATATAATCTGGCCCGTGAAATAATTTTTATACTGAATTACTTTTTTTTTTTTTAAAAAGTGACAATACACAATTATATTTTATGTTTTTTTATTTTTTTACAATAATATCTACAATGGTCAAAGGTACCCTGCTAATTTTTCTTACTACACTTACTAAATATATCATCTAAATCCCTTTCCAAATGTTATTACATGAACCTTTTCTGAGTTTGAGACCCGGATTTAGACGCTTGTGACAAAAAAAAATTAATGAATGAAATAATCGGGATGTAACAATTCACTGAAGTCACAATTCGATTCATGATTTTCTGTTAATGATTACAATTTTTTTCAATTTTTATTAGCAGACTTAGGCTCTGTAAAAAAAATATATATATATTTTGATCATAATTATACTGCAACTATTTGTGTTTCCTTATCAAACTTAAATTGTTCTACATTTCATAATTACTGGGATGTAAATTTAAAAAGTAGATAAAACAATAACATGTAAAACTTACAAAAATATATAACATAATTTGTTAGTGACTTTTATTAACATCTTTCTACTCTCCTCCAAAAACAGATACACTTTAGTAGCAAGCAATGCATAAAGAAGCAGCTTGTCATAAATCCACAACTTAAGAAATGTAAAATGGACCAAATATAAGTCAAGTCTTGTAAAAATATCAGTGAGGAAAGATACATCCTTACTTAAAAATCTGATCTCCATGGAAACGCTCCGGGGGAGGGGCCGCTGAAACTTCAGATAAACTTTAGCAGTCGAGTAAAGTTAGCAGGATATTCACAGATTCAAACTTCCGGGGTCAATAGATCACAAACGCAGCGTTATTTAAACATAAAATGCATGTCACCTCACTCACCGTTATGTAGACAAATGACTACAACCTCACTTTTATGAATAAGAAGTGTATTTTCGGCACTACACAAATCATGGCTCCAAATACGCAGCGGGCCCTGGGACGAGCGCTTAAGGATTGTCAAAAAAATGACAATACCATGGATGAAAAAACTCAATAAACTGAATGTCATTCACCGCACAGCAAGAAAACTCATATCACACTTCGACTACAACACAGTGAACGTGCTACAACCTTTATTTTTTTCCATATGGGACTCTATTACTATTTTTATGATTATTTATGATTATTAATCTTCAATATCTTTGGCATTATGCACTGTAGTGACACCAAACTCACACCACTTATCAATTAATTTCAATTTTCAATTCAGGTTTATTTGTATAGCCCAGTATCACAACAAAAGTCGCCTCAAAGGGCTTCACAAACAGTTGATCAAACATAAACACACAATCAAACTTAACACACAATCACCAGAAAAAACAACAACTACACTAAACTAAACAGACCCAGGACACTCCTGTCCTTAGACCCTCCTTCTCGGTAAGGAAAAACTCCTAAAAAAAAACAGCTACGGGAAAAAAGAAGAAACCTTATGGAGCCCATATTGAAGGAGAGATCCTCTCCCAGGACGGACAGGCAATGCCATTTAATTAATTATGACATGGTGAACCTACTACAACCTATACTTTTACATTTCTCCACTCTATTACTATTTTTATGACTATTTATGATTATTTTTGAATTTATTGGCATTATGGGCTGCAGTGATGCCAAACTCACACCAATTATCAATTATGACATGGTGAACCTACTACAACCTATACTTTTCCATCTTTACACTTTATTACTAGGCTAAGGCAATAGTGGACAACACTGAGCCACTTTCTGTCCATGTCGACTCTGAGACTCTCTCTACACCAGCTGACTGTGAGGAGACAGAGGTAGAACTTACAGAGGAAAAAACCATCTGAGCCCACAGTCTCTTCTGCTGAGGCTCAGGACAAATTAACAGAGTCTGAGTACGAGGCGATAGTGGAAAACACCAGAGCAATTTATGTCCAAGTTGACTCTGAGGTAGAGTCACCAAAGGAAGTGGCTCAATTGGATCTTGCTGAAGTTGAAGATGGAGAAGAGACCAAACCACTGGAGCCTGAAACAGCAGTGTTAGTTTCTGAGGTGGAGGTTTCCGTCATCAGAGACAGCCCAGTGGAGTCCTACAGTGAACTGGCTGATAATCCAATTCAAGAGCCTGAAAATATCAACACAACACAGGACGAAACTGAGCAGAAGATCATCCAGACAGAGACTGAGATAACGAAGAAAGATGAGACAGTGAGTGGCACGAAACTGTCAAAGAAGGCAAAGAGAAAAATTAGGAACTTGAGTCGCGCAGCCAAAGTTTCTGAGGACGATGTAAATGGGGCTACAGAAAGAACTGAGAATGCTGTGGACAACAGTGAAGCCAGACAAGAGTCACCAAAGGAAGTGGCTCAACTGGATCCTGTCAGAGCTCAAGATGTAGAAGAGAACAAGCCACTGGAGGAAGTTAAAGAGGCACAAGTGGACTCTAAAAGCAACACCACAGAGGACACCAAGACCGAGGAGAAAACCACAAACAACACCAAAAAGCCAACGAGAAGAAGAGGAAAGAGGAGGAGGTGGAGGAGGAACTGTGTGAAACGTGTGGTCTAAGTAGGCTGTCTTTCTTTCTCGGACCAATAGCACAGTTCTTGAGGACCAGTCCGTCCTCTTTGGCATCTTCACGGTAAACTGGATGCAGAATTTACCTGGAGGATGCTCTAGAGGAGCTTTGGCCTGACGAGACTAAACTGTGGTCCTACGAGAAGACAGAAACCTCACAAACCTTATGAAGTTCAATAAAGTTTAGCAAAGTTATTTTTTGTATTTTCCCATTGAGTTTTTAGTAACAATAGTTCTGTCTGATGTACATGTTTTCATATTGAGATGTTATGTAGCTCTAGGTACCTCACCTACACTGAACTTTTGTCCTACACGTTTGTCATTGTGAGTTAAGTAAGAATCACCTTAGACTACTGGTAGCATTTTTCCTTTATTGTTTCCTTGCAACCTGGAATTTAAATGGATCATTGAGAGGTTCATGTCAGTCACTTTACATCACATGACAACAACGATGAAAATGCAACAAAAAAAAAAAAAAAATTGTAAAGCAAATTAGAAATATGACAGAAAAATAGAAAACGTGAGTGTGCAAAAGTATGCACCCCCTTTTTAAAGAGGCCCCTTAATGAGACCCAGTGTTATCCTCAGAAGTCACAGAAACAGTTAGATAAGGTTGGCCTGACTGCAATTCAACTATGCCACAAAACATACACAAAAAAAAAAAAAAAACAGGACCATCTAAAACTCACAAACCGGGCAAGGAGTGCATTCATCAGAGAGGCAACAATAAGACCAAAGGTGACCACAGCTCCACAGCAGAGACTGTTGTATCTGTCCCAGGACCACTCTGAACCATACACTCACAGAGCTGGGCTGTGTGGAGGAGGGGCCATTGCTTGAAGAAAATAATAACAAAATATGTTTTGTGTTTGCCAAAAGGCACGTGGGAGACTCCCAAACACGAGAAGGTCCTCTGTCCAGGTACAATTAAAATTAGCCATCAATGAAAGATGCTATGACACAAACCTAGCACCTGACTGTGGCCCCTGACTGTGGCCCCTCTCTAAAGTGAAGCCTGGTGATGGCAGTGTCCGGCTGTGGGGATATTTGTCATGGGTATGGACTGGGACACTGCTCAGAACTGAAGGAGTGAAGCATGGAGATAAACACAGGAACATTTTTGAAGAAAACCACTCAAACTGTGCTGTACAATGCATCCAACCTGAAGGAGCTTGAGCTGTTTTTAGATGAAGAATGAGCACAAATCCCAGTGATTTTATAAAAAAACTAAAAAACAAAACAAAACAAAAAAACCAAAAAAAAGAAAGATCAACAGACTCAACACCAACACCCAAGGCAAGTAAAGAGTGGGTAATGAGTGGTTTTATACTAAACCATTCAGCATCCAGAGGTGCTTTCCCTATGGTACAATAAAGATATATACTGTGGTTTATAGTTTGTTGGTAATTATTATTGTACACAAATTTTATTATTTTTGAAAAAAATTTCAACTGGAAAACTAGGCACTGGACAGAGTTCTAGGACCTTTCAGAGTCTCACAATAAAATGCCAAATGCATCTCTCAATAACTTTAGTTCCCAAAACCAGTCAAACAATCTTAATACATACAGTAGGTTAAATTAATCCTCTACAAATATCATGAAAAATACAATCATACGTGCTGTACAACACCAATACTTTGAAATACTTTCAACACACAAATTGTCACCATCTGCTGTTATGCAGTGGCCCCCAACAGAGCTTCACTTAAGGAGAGAGAAAGCAGTACCCAGTAAAAAGGCCAACCTTGTCCTGAGTCAGATTTAGAAACTGTCACTGTTGACATGAGCCTCCTTTAGCATCTTCAGCTGTAGCTGTATTTGTCTTTAACACTGTGCATTCTTTACTTGTACTCCCACCCTTCTGCCTTAGTTTCCTCCTCTGATACCTGACAGAAGATTCAGTTTAATGAACTTAGAGAAAACTTTTGGTCAGTGACTTGTCTCACAGGCAAATGCTGATTTGATAAATTAGATTGTGTAAACCTCCCATAGATGCAGGCAGGTCCTTCATTTCCTTCATTCCTAGGTTAGGAATCTCCAGGTTCTGGAGGGATCCCAGAGTCGTTGGCAGAGCTGTGTTGGTGAAGCAGTTGATGGAGACACTGAGGGAGGAAAGCTCTTTCCAGGTCCCAGTAGTCGCTCCAGGTTGTTGCTATGCAGGTCCAGTCGTTGGAGGGACTGAAATTTCTCAGTGTCATCGGGAATTTTCACTATTTCATTGCGACTTAGATCTAACTCATCTGAATCTGTGAACTAGAGCAGACACTTGGAGAAGACAGTCAGCCCCATGTTGCTGAGGGTGAGTTTGGGTCGTCCTTCCTGTGACATCATATGAACGCAATCCATAAAGATAAATACAACATACTATTATTTTTTTTTTATATACTTTTCTCTTTTTCCTAATTATATTTTATTATTTTTTTATTTCAGTTTATTTTGAACAGGAAATATTTAGTAAAATAAGTTTGTATTGTTATATTTGATTTCATACTTTTTATTTTAAAAGCAGATTATTGTTTGTTTTTGTTATTTTGAATTTGAATATAAAATAAAACACGCAGGAGAATAAGTATTTACAGGATAAAATCTGTAAAAGTGCTATGATGATGTTATGGTACGAGGCAAGAACGAGCTTGGACCCGGAAATAGAATTATTACATCATCACTTAACAGCAGACAGAGATAAATACAACATTGTATTATTAATTTTTATATTTTTCAATGTTTTCTTAATTATATTGTATTAATTTAAAATAATAAAATAAGTAAATATGTAGAGTTTATATTGTTATATTTTTGTATTTTATATTTTTTTATTTTAAAGGCAAGCAGATTGTTGTTGCTGTTGCTAGTTGCCTCTTAGCCTGATTTGAGGATACCCATGGGACAGTACACTCTACAGGTGAGAATCTGCAAACTACTCAATACTTTGGATGGACTTCAATCCTTTTTTTTCTAGTTACACTAAATATATACCCAACAAACAGGCTGCACAAATTAAAATGTGTTATTCTCTTGCTTCTTCTGTTATCTGGCAATGTGCAACCCAATCCTGGCCCTCTGCAAAATATTACACCTGAAAATTTCAAATGTAGGGCAGGTCTAGGTTTTGTTCACTTTAATGTAAGAAGTTTGCTGCCTAAATTGGATTCTTACAACCGGACTTGGTTGAGAAAGGCAGTATCTGATGATGAAATTGCTCTAGAGGGTTATAATGTGTACGGAGCTGAGAGAGTTGGGAAAGGTGGTGGAATAGCAATTTATATTTAGATTTTGTAACTGTATTACTGTCAATAACAAAAGCCAGACAATTTGAATTATTGTCTGTTAAAGTGAATTTGACTGAAGCTCTTCACGTCACTATAGTGGGCTGTTATAAACCACCTTCTGCCATATCAGAAGCACTCTCTTCACTTTTAAAGGTCTTACATGGCCTCTGTGACACTGAAATCCTACTTATGGGGGATCTCAATTGGAACTGGCTCTCTGCTGCTTCAGATAGTGTTAAGAAATGATGTGACCCCTTAAATCTTACACAAATTATAAATACTCCAACCAGGTTAAATTCAAAAGATCCCAACAAATCCACTTTATTGGATCTTGCACTAACTAATAAGCCCCATAAGTACATTTCCACAGCAGTTTTCTGCAATGATGTCAGTGATCATTGCGCTATTGCTGTGGTAAGAGATGCAAAATTGTCTAAATCTAAACCTCGCTACATTTTTAAAAGGCATTTTTCCATGATCTATACAACAGTGACATAGGACGAGTCAGTGTAATGCATGATGCTTTTTGGTAATTTGCAACAAACATGCCCCTCTGAAGAAATTTGGGATCTCAGGAAGGAACAATCCCTGGGTCACTGAAGAGCTCCTGAATATGATCAGAGAAAGAAATGTTGCTTGGACCGAAGCAAGATTAACCAATTCCACCTCAGACTGCAGTTACATTTAGAGCCTTGAGGAATAAATGCACTTTTCAGATAAGAAAAGTAAAATCAGAATATTACTTGAAGTCTATTTCAGAAAATGTTAATAATCCGGCAAAATTCTGGAAACAGATCAAATCACTGTCCAATCCCAAGACAAAATCAAACCTGCCAGAAAGCATTATAGTTAGTTCAATGGTTATACGGGACAAAGAAGAAACTGCAAGGCATTTTAATGAACATTTTATATCAGCCAGCTCTGTCTCTGCCTCAGTTTCTGATACATCTCCTGCTGAGTCTGCACTGCTTCAGTCAAATGCTGCAGTTCATTCAACATCCCAACCTGAATTTGTCCTGCAACCTATTTCTATTGCTGGAACTAGGAAAGCTCTAAAGGCTATTGATCCTAAAAAAAACACCTGGTCCAGACAATTTAGACCCATATCTCCTAAAGTTAGCTGCTGATTTTATTGCTGAGCCTATCACTCACATATTCAATTTAACTATTCAAACAAACATAACTCCCAAAATATGGAAAGCTGCTTATGTCCTGCCTCTACTGAAAGGCGGGGAGCCCATCACTGTGAACTCTATGCTCTGCTCTCGTGGCCTTCACTAAGCCTCAGAAGACAACATCACTGGCTTATATTTATTTACAAAGCCATCCTGGGTAAACTTCCACCTGTGTCACCTCATGTCTCCAGCCAACAGTGGCTACAACTCCCGTTCATCACGTCAGCTCCTTTTTAAAGCACCCAGAATCAACACAGAACTTGGCAGAACTGCTTTTTCTTATGCTGCACCTTGGTCATGGAGCAACATTCAAAACTCATTGCAGCTTCAGTATCTCATTCCCCTGGGTGCATTTAAATTCTCACTGAAAAACTGTCTGACTGAAGAATGTACTTGTTATTCTCGAGCCGGATTTAAATGATTTTATAAGGTTGACTGTTGTATAATTGTATTTGTCTGTCTTTTGTAACTGTTACCGCTGTGCCTCTTGGCCAGGTCTCCCTCGAAAAAGAAATTTTATCTCAAGGGACTTCCTGGTAAAATATAGGTTAAATAAAATAAATAAATAAATAAATAAATAAATAAATAAATAAATAAATAAAATAAGATTATTATTTGTTTTGTTTTTTTTTATTTTGAATTTGAGTATTAAAAAATGCAGTAGAATTAGTATTTACAATAAATTAAATATAGAATATCTTCGTACAACCACTTTTTGAAGATTCATCAACACGTAAGGGTGAGAGGGTAGTGCGGACAAAGAGATTGTGAACCAGTTAAAAGTTAGAAATAACAGCAGAGGGCGCGCTGAAGCTTGGTTCAGACAATAAACCTCCATCAGAACCAAGAAGAAGAGAAGCGGCTTATCGTGAAGCATGCTGGGAAATGGTGTTCAAACGAAGTATCGAATATATAACTTACGTTTCTGTGATTAACGCTTATTGTTTTGAGTGAGTCTTCATTATGTCTTTATAATTGAAGTTGTCAGTTTTAATAAAATTGCTCAGCTGTAACTGGCGTGTTTTCATTGATTTTCTTCTCGAAGCTTCTCAGTTTAGACCGGTTTACCCACAGTGCACCGCGCCGCTTCCCTTTCTTCTCGTTTGTGCCGTGGTCCAAAAATGTCGCTCCTGGAGGGTCCCCTAAACGTGCTCGGACACAGAACAACCGGCGAATCCATCCGGGCTCAAAATGGTGGGTTTTATTTCGATTTTAATCTAAGTTTTAGGGAAAATCAGCGGTGGGATCGTGCGTTTGAGTGATCTAAAAGAGCGCAGCGTTTCCATCCATGCGTCACACGTGTGGCTAATGCTACCTGCTAACTTTTATGTCAACCAGGGCACTGTTGTGATTTTTTATTTATCTTTAAAATGTTAACTGATCTACTGCAATCCTTCTTAAAACCAGAAATCAGTTTAATGTAAATATAATTGTCCCATTTTAGTACCCTCCGTTTATGTTGCTTTGAATGGATGGCTATGCTAATGGGACAGAGAAACACTGTCATGGTCTGAAGGTGTGGCTACATCTCCGTGAGCCACATTAAATAATATGGCAGGACATTTTAGCAATAGCATTTACTTTCTTTGTTTACAGTCCACGCATTTGCAAACGTTTCTGGACCTAATGCGTCTTTTATAACTCGCTGTTTGTACTTTTCGCAGTCATGGCCGCAGCATCCATCGCGAACATCGTCAAAAGCTCCCTGGGACCAGTTGGACTCGACAAGATGCTGGTGGATGACATCGGGGTGTGTGTCACTTTTACCACTTTAATTATCTAATATGAGTTGTACAATTATTGGCAGTGGTGGAAGAAGTACTCCAGTAAAAGTATAGATAAAGGAGCAAAAATATACTCAAGTTAAAGTATCAGAGTACTAGTAGTAGCTAGTACTAGTAGTAGCTAGTATAAAAGTACTTAATTTCAAACGTACTTACAAATAAAGTACTTTGCACAGATTCGACAACTCATTATTGTGTTAAATGTTAGGGATTTTGCTGAAAAATTGTGCTGATTACTGATGAAATTAACAAAACAGTGCGATAGAAGAGACTGAATCTGTCAGTGAGGTCTTCTGTCTTAATTTTGATGTTTCTAAAGGAGTACTACTTCATTGCAAATTTAACATTTACGTACTGTGTGTCTACAATGAAGGCACGACAAAAACACATAATTTTAAACCAAAACTCAAAATACTTTGTACTTCAAACCATCTCAGAAATGTAGTGTAGTGAAAAGTACAGATACGAAGTAAAATAATCCCTTGTAAGATCTACTAAGTACAGATGCATGAAAACTGTACTTAACTAAAATAACTAAGTACTTTTACTTTGTTATATTCCACCACTGATTACAGGCATGATTTTCCATGTTGTAATAATTTCTTGTATTTGCCTTGTGCACAGGATGTGACCATCACCAACGATGGAGCGACCATTCTGAAGCTGCTGGAGGTGGAGCACCCAGCGGCCAAGGTCCTGTGTGAACTGGCTGACCTGCAGGACAAGGAGGTCGGCGACGGGACAACCTCTGTGGTGAGTGCAGACAACAGCTGCAGAGGTGGTGCAGTAGTGAGCTGGGATTTTGAAGGAGAACAAAATTGCTTTAACTCATTTTAAGTAAACATTATGGGTCAGTTTATCAATATAGATGATTTGCTGCAAGCTATTATTAAGCTGAAGTGATTTGTCAACAATAAAAAATACTGACAGAATAAATGTCCTGTTCTAGTACCATGCATCTGCCTCTTCTACGGGTGCATGGCTATGCTAACAGGAAAGAAAACCTGTCCTTCTGTGTCTGAAGGGGTTTAGTAGTTGCTTTCTAAACCTCCTAATGAAACGATGGTACAAAACCTTGGTGTTTTTTAGGTGTGCTAATACTGTACATCTCAAGTCATGTTCTTACCATTAATTGACTCAGTTTTATGGATGATTGTTGTAGGTAATTCTTGCTGCAGAGCTCCTAAAGAGTGCAGATGAGTTGGTGAAGCAGAAGATTCACCCCACGTCAGTTATTAGTGGATATCGTCTGGCCTGCAAGTATGTACAGTTTTGTTATGAGTAAGTGTTTGCGTGGACGTTTCTTAATGTCTAACCTTGCTGTTTATTTTTTAGGGAGGCAGTGCGCTACATTAATGAAAATCTTACAATTGGGACTGATGAACTGGGCAGAGATTGTCTAATCAATGCAGCCAAGACCTCCATGTCTTCAAAAATCATTGGAGTGTATCCTTGAAAGCCATTTTGTTGCTGAGTTTAAAATCCACTGACAGAAATGTATTAAATTACATTGTCTGCTCTTTAATTGTCCCTTAACTCTGAGCCTGCAGTGATTCAGACTTCTTTTCTAACATAGTAGTGGATGCCGCATTGGCAGTCAAATTTACTGACAGTAAGGGCATCGCTAAATATCCCATCAACTCCGTCAACGTCCTGAAGGCACATGGTCGCAGTCAGAAGGAGAGCATCTTGGTTAATGGATACGCACTGAACTGCACAGTCGGCTCTCAAGGCAAGTTTTTATTTAACTCGGTACCACTGCAGATTAACTCCCATTTAATTTACTGCTATGTCTGTTCTTGTGGTGTAAGCAGTGATACGCGTGGGAGATAGCATAGAGGCTTTGAAAAGAAAGTTGACACAGTATTTTGTAAACTGTGGTAGCTCTTTTCTAGCCAGACATTTATTCATAATACATTTGCCGTCACTCTTACTTATTCATGGTCTGTATTAACAATCTGTTATTTCTCCGAAGGCATGGTAAAGCGTGTGCTAAATGCCAAAATCGCCTGCCTGGACTTCAGCCTGCAGAAGACCAAAATGAAGTTGGGAGTCCAAGTCATCATCAATGACCCAGAGAAACTCGACCAAATCAGACAAAGGTGAAAATGCTTTACTTGTTATCTTGTATCCCATTAAATTTACTGTGTTTCTTCATCAGTAGTTTTCACAGTGATACGCGTGGGAGAAAACATAAGCAGTCCTAAGTGAATGCCTCAGCTTTAGTAGCTGTAGGACCAGTATTCTGGACTGAACATAATACGTCTATATATATTTAATAGCAGTGTTACTAAGCATTCAGTGTTGCTGTTACAGGGAGTCAGACATCACGAAGGAAAGGATTCAGAAAATCCTAGCTACAGGTGCCAACGTGATCCTGACCACTGGAGGCGTCGACGACATGTGTCTGAAGTACTTTGTGGATGTCGGAGCAATGGCTGTGAGGAGGGTACTCAAGAAGGACCTTAAACGCATCGCTAAAGCAACTGGAGGTAAGAAATGATATGCCACTGTAATTTAAGTCTGTAAACAAGTCAAAAAGCTTAAGTTTGTTTTTTTATTTATTTTTGTTTAGCCACTGTCTGTTCTTCTCTGAGCAATCTGGAGGGAGAGGAGACATTTGAGGCCACTATGCTTGGTCAGGCTGAGGAAGTTGTTCAAGACCGGGTGTGTGACGATGAGCTCATCCTGATAAAAAAGTAAGAACTGTAATTTTATGCAGCTGTGTGTGTGTGTATAGCTGCATTTCATTTTAGCCTCGAAACATACACAAACAAGTCTTTGGTATCTGTAGTAAGTTTAGTAAGAAATGTCCTTTGACTTTCCCTCCAGCACCAAAGCCCGCTCATGCGCCTCCATCATTTTGCGTGGGGCCAATGACTTCATGTGCGACGAGATGGAGCGCTCAATTCATGATGCCCTGTGTGTGGTCAAGAGGGTCCTGGAGTCCAAGTCTGTGGTGCCTGGAGGTGGCGCTGTGGAGGCAGCTCTGTCCATCTACCTGGAGAACTATGCCACCAGCATGGTAAGATAGGTCAAAGTTGGGTTTAAATACCTCAGCCTAAAATTATTTCACTTGGCACTTATGTAAAATATAATGTGTGTTTCCTTAGGGCTCCAGGGAACAGCTGGCCATCGCAGAGTTTGCGAGGTCACTTCTCGTCATCCCCAAGACGCTGGCTGTAAATGCAGCGCAGGACTCCACTGATTTAGTAGCAAAGCTTCGGGCCTTTCACAATGAGGCACAGGTCAACCCAGAGCGCAAGAACCTCAAGTGGTAAGCTTTACTGTCCCATGCATTAACTTTTTGGTGTGCTTACTTGTTTCCACTGCACAAAAATACTTTTAATAGCTTCACCTTATCACATGCATTATTAGTAATTAAATGGATTGCAATGACAACGTTTTTTTTTTTTCTGATCCGCTCCATGTGGCAACTTATGCTTGAATGCAGTGGTACAGTGTAAGGTTGCTAAGTAATTAGGCAGCTTTTTACGCATTGCTGCAGGTAAAAAAAAAATAAAAAATTCCGCAGGTTGGGGAGAGCTGTTTTTGCATGCAGATTATGTGAATGGTAGGCTTTTTCTCCATCTTTTGAATGACAAATCTTTAAAACCCTCTGCCAGTCACACTGAAGCCAGGCCAAATCAGCTCGTCTCTGTGAGAGAGGGGCAGGCGCAGCGGCACTAATTATGATTGCATGGTGTTTTCATACACTGTTGTGCTTTTGGTGGATTTTTAATTTCAGAGTCAGACATGGCAACCCTGGTGCATATTGTCGTTATGTCCGTCTACCACTTTATCTATTATAACTGTGTACTCAACAGTCCACAGCACATAAATACAAGTGCCTAAAATTTATGAACCATACATAGACGTCAGTTCTACTTTTTTTTATTTGGGATGTTTTTCAGTGATGTTTTTTTGTTGTCTTTTTGTTCCTGCAGACATTTTAGCAGGGCAATAAATTTGAGTTTACTGTACTTTAATAATCATATTCTACGGTGAAAACTAGAGGGCATCAAACTCTAGAACTTGCAGTTTACAACAGTTCAAAGTATAAGCAGCTGCAATACCTCCATGTCGTAGCATTGGTATATGGAAAACAATCCATATCAAACTAGTCACAGTATGTACTGTTTATTGCCTGAAAGTGTCCAGTATTTTTACTGCTCTAATTACTGCGATGTTTTGTAGGATTGGTTTGGATCTCATAAACGGCAAACCGAGAGACAACAAACAGGCCGGAGTTTACGAGCCCACTATGGTCAAGACGAAGAGCCTGAAGTTCGCCACAGAGGCCGCCATTACCATCCTCCGCATCGACGACCTCATCAAACTGTTCCCAGAGCCGAAGGACGGTGGCGGCTCGTACAGGGAAGCAGTGCAGTCTGGGTCTCTAGAGGGCTGAAGGATGTCACATTAGGCTGTCCTCATTAGTTTCAATATCTGTATTTATACATCTGGAGCTGTCCGTGGCTGTTTCTTTAAGTGTAGGCCGTGCACTTGCCTGTTTACTGATAACCCACTCCCTTCTATGTAGGCATTGCTTTCAGTCGGACTGTGAGCAATTTGTTTTTGGACATTTAAAAAATAAAGCCCCAATTGGTTGTGAATGACCGTTGATTTGGTAATTCAACATGGCTGCCTCATCATTTTTGCACAAATTAATTGTTTAAGTAGTTTATTTTTTGATTCATGATGGAAGTTACTAAGAAAAGTACAAGGTTAAAGAGGGCTTCAACACTTGGCACTTAGAGGAGTTCAACTGGTTACACGAACAGTTATTAAGAAGTGCATTTGTAAAGACAGGAATGTAAAACTGATTTTTCCTTCACATGGTTAGTAAACATTTACATGTTACACATTTAAAGGGATAGCTCAGTTTTTTGTAAAATGTGGCCTAAGAGATAGTGAAGCAGCATGGGAAACTTATTTCCTTAAGTATGCAATTGTAACACTTTCAGTTTAGGGAAGCATACAGGAGCCATTCTTAGTGTCGCGGCCACCTTAAAAATGAGAAAATTCCATACGGATAAACTTTAATCAAAAGTGTGAAGTGATGCTTTCCCCTAAAGACTTCTATGAAAAAAAGTTACAAAAAATCCAGACTGTAAGTAATGTTTTAAAAACGTATATAATTAATTTCAAACCTAATTTTTTTTTTTGTACTTAATGTAGACACCCTCAGGTGGACTCCCTGCAGTACCTTTGCAGCCCACCAGGGAACCACAGACACCACATATACAGTATGTCGCTTCAAATGGTGCAAGTAAACACCAAAAAAAGAGGTTTTTCCTCAAGAAATATATTTCATGTCATTAATACATCCCCTGAATTGATATTAAATTTGAACATTTCAGTCTCTCTACAACATACTGTAGAAATATCAAAGTTGTTTGAAATGTTATGTAAAAATATTTTTATATTTAATCTTAATTTGTAGTCTCTGGTGTTGCTCCTGTTTGCTTGTCTAAAGTGAAAGCACACTGCAACTGTTCACCTCAGGCAATTAGTAATTTGTCCAAAAGTATCGGCACCGCATTTACAAATGATCAAGCTATCCCTTTAACATATACACAATTACATTCAATGTTGACCATAGTTGACAGTAGCTCATTAAAATAAGTCATCTCTATTACTCTACAGGAACAATGTTAGTCCAACTATTTTAAAGCTATTATAGGGATATTTATGCTTCTAAAATGGACACAGACAGACAGATAGGAACTAGAGCATGAAAGAAAAGGCAGGTGCCAAGCTATCCACTAAGTACTGCTATACAAATGGTTAGTATCAGATACAGTTACATAATTAAATAATGGGTTGATAAATTAAGTCATGTTAAGTGTAAACCTGAGTTAATTTAGATCAGCACAGTGAGCAGATTAAGCTTCAATATATTACCAAAGTTTCCAACAATTAAAGACATGAAGCATTACGGTAAACATAATTATATCCCGTAGTTTTGTAAAGACATTTCCAGAATTTCCCTTTGCATTTTAAACAGATAAGTGCATATTACGACATCTCAGACTCTCTCCACACACATTGCGATGCCCATGCCTCCTCCGATACAGAGGGAGGCCACACCTTTGTGCCCTCCGGTCCTGTGTAGAGCATGTAAGAGGGTCACCAGCACTCGGCAACCAGACATACCGATGGGATGTCCCAGGGAGATCGCCCCACCGTTCACATTCACCTGAGAAATAGATGAGGTATGTCAGCGCTGCAACTCTTTGCCGTGGTCAGTATCTATCAAAAGTGGTCCAAGGAAAGAACAGCGGTGAGGTGAACTGGGGACAAGCGATGCACATGGGGAGTGAAGCCTTAAGGTCTAAATTTGACACGAGAACCACTGCGTAGTCCAGGTTTGGGCCCAGTTAATCGTACGGCTGACGGCCATTGGTTGCTTAGTCGATTAATCGGTTGGTTTCATTGGTCGATTAGTTGCATCCACTCTGCATTAAAAAAGCAACTCTACTACTTCATAACTTTTATTTATCATTTTATTTAACAGATGATTTTTAGATAATGTATTTTACATCAATTTTTTGTAAATATTGTATCACCTAATTAATGTAAAGTCAATTTTTGGGTCAGACTCTGGTAGGTCCCCCACATTTCCTTTGGTTGATTTTGGTTGATTAATCATTGTACTGGGCAAAACTTCGGTCGACTAACAATTTCTTTGGTCGACTACAGCCCTAGTTAATTGTGAATTTGGTACAGGAGTTAATTAGTCCTGGCCTTTGTTCTAATTTATGGACATTTTATTCCTGCTACACAGTAGGTCATGCATTTTCTCTAACGGTTTATGCCTAATTTAGTCCTTTGTTTTGGTTTAATTTGGGCTAATTTTAGGTCTAAAAATGGTCACTGGAAAGCCAAGAGCTGCTACTTGGTGTAAAAACTTTGAGAGGTTTAGAGGAACTTACCTTATCTACATTCAGGCCTAGTTCTCTGACCACAGCCACAGACTGAGCAGCAAAAGCTTCATTGATCTCAAATAAGTCAACTTGGTCCAACTGCCATCCCGCCTTCTCAATCTAAAAACAAAGCGAATATATTAAACTTTATACAATAATATGCACTTCTACTGGTATACGTTTCTTTTGTCCTCTTACCGCTTTTCTAATGGCTGGTATGGGCCCTGTTCCCATCACAGAGGGGTCAAGTCCTGCCTGAGCCCATGATACAATCCGGACCAGAGGTTTTAACCCACGTCGTGTTGCTTCTGATTGGCTCATTAAGACAACAGCTGCTGCTCCATCATTTATCCCTGCAAAACATATTTTATTTTTATGTCCCTAATCATAAGTCATACACAAATATCTGGCCTTAATGCCTTAAAACAAAAAATAAATGTTTGAAATTGAGAAACAGTGATATTTTTGAACTCAGTAATAAGTCTGGCAGTCTCTATCAGTACGTTTTTCACTGAAATACAAAAAATATTAACATTACTGATATTGCAGTGGTCTGTACTTTTATCTAGGACCACTATTTGTTTGTATTTGTAAAGGTGTAAGGACAATGAATTAAAATATGCCACTATACCAAGTTGGAAACCGAGAATTGTCCAAAATGTCTCTGCAACTGAGACTTTTAAGCCATTAAAAGCTCTTACCTGAAGCATTCCCAGCAGTGACCGTCCCAGTGCTGTCCTTAATAAAACAGGGTCTGAGTTTGGACATGGTTTCAATGTTACTGCCATGACGGGGAAACTCATCCACCCTCACCTCCACTGGACCTGAAGATCAGAGCAAAATGTTACAAAAGACAAGGACTAAATAAATACCGTCTTGTTAAGGCAGATCTGAAGATGCCCTTGCCTTTCCGGGATGGGACACTGACTGCGACAATCTCTTGATCGAAGTGTCCTGCTTTCTGCGCAGCCTCTGTCCTATTTTGGGACAGAACAGCGAACTTGTCCTGGTCCTCTTTTGTGACGCCCCACTGCTTTGCCACATTCTCAGCTATAAAATATATTCACAAAATTATATTAAAATTCATTAGCAGCTGCTGTATGTGTAATTTATTTAAATATATTGTCTGTGGTACGCACCTGTTATTCCCATGTGGTACCCATAAAAAGCATCTGTCAAACCGTCAGCTACCATTGAGTCCTGCAGCGAGGCGTCACCCATCTTCACTCCGGCTCGCATTTGTACTGTATGAGGAGCCTGTGTCAAAAAGATGAACACTGGCATTACTCAAAAACTTTCCCTGAAAACAATCTAGCAACCTGCCATTAACCTGTCCCACTGCAAAATGCTAAAATACAAAGGCAATGTTAGAGCACAAGACTGTACTGTAGTCAATGCATTACCCTGCTCATGCTCTCCATCCCGCCTGCCACCACCACAGAGGCCTCCCCGGTCTGGATGGACTGAGCCCCCAAACACACAGCTTTGAGCCCAGAGCCACACACCATCTGACAGCTCCAGGCCGGGACGGGGTACGGGATTCCTGCCGCAACACTGGCCTGACGGGCCGGGTTCTGTCCTTGACCTACAGTACAAAGACACAACAGAAGAAAGAAGAAATTTAACTAAAGATCCTTGGAGAGTGAGTGATTGGAAATCTCGAGTGGGCATTTACCTGCTGTGAGGACGTGTCCCATGATAACCTCAGAGACTTCCTCAGGATTTACCCCCGCACGCTTCAGGACGTCCTTGATCACCACTGCACCCAGATCATGCACAGGCACCGTGGAGAGAGAGCCGTTCAAGGACCCTGTGGAGGGAGAAATAGTATGCTTCAAACCATTGTAGAATCCATATATTCCTTCATTTTCTTACAAGTTTTCTCATTAAGAGTCAATCCAGACAGTCATATACTCTCACATTCATTCACTAGGGGCAATTTAGAGTCACCTAACACTGGGTGGAAACTGGAGAATTTGTGAAGTTCTAAAAATATCATCCCAAAGAATAACATCTCTACCAACTCCCAGCCAAGAAAAACATTAAAATATTATGGATTTATCTTGTACTACCTGATGAGCAAAGCCATTTCTAGACAGGCCCCAGGCAAGAGGGATAACTGAGGCCCTATATAGGCTCCAGTTTTTAATTTTTTTTATAAATCCCACCTCAAACTAAAAATATAGTAACAAGAGGCATTTCCTTTTGCCTTGTATCCTGAACTGTGACGCATAACAGACGGTGAATATGTGGGACAATATAAGGCCGAGAGTCCTGAAAATCTGAACAAAACATATATGATTTTCCTGTTTTCTGGTGCATTTTTGATGATGATGAACAATATTTTAGGCTGGCAACAATTTATAGTTTAACTTCTCTCCAGATAAGGCCCTTTTAGTAGAAATGTGAGGCAGGTCACTTCAGTGGTTTGATTTCTGTTGCTGAAACACCTTGTTCACTGTTGTAGAGATATAAGACTGTCCATGGGCCCCCCCGATGAGCTCTGGGCCCTTGGCAATTACCTACCTTGCCTACCCTATTGTGACAGCTCTGCTAGTGAGCACCGCAAGAGTCTGAACTATAAATGTTTATCACAAAGCCTTATTTTAAACAGTCCTGTCAAGATGTGTACAGAATTTCTGCAGAGTTCAACAAGTTGAATTTAAGACTTTTTTTTTTAGATCTTTTTAAGACAATTGTTCAAGAAAAAATAAGACCTAGTTCATAAGCACACCATTTGCGACAATGAGAGCCGCAAGGCATTTTGGTCTTGGTAAGAGAAGATCTTGTATCAGTAGCAGTATTACGCCTTTAAGCATTTCAGTGGACATGCAACAAATGTATGTGAGATATTTAAGACCTGTTTAAATGTATTTAAGACCTAATACTCCCCATCTCTGCAAATTTAAGACTTTTTTAAGGCCTTGAATTCAGACTTTTAAAATTAAAAACTTTTTAAGACCCTACAGAAACCCTGTGTATGAAAATGATTTTTATCACATGTGAAAATGATTATAAAGTGCACAGTGAAAGTTATTTTTGTACTGACAATAGCAGCAGGTTTTGTAAAAGAAAAGTCAGGACTAGACCTCTGTATTTGACTGCCACAGATAGTACAAGTGCTTTTTTAGGTAATCATCAACTTAAATAATTAAAACTAAACTAAACTAGTTTTCCAAACAAAACAATAACTTAAAATGCATTAGCGAGTAAAACATTTAATTTTATATCTAATTTTACACATAACTTGGAAGTTCCAAATGTTCCAATGTAAATAGGATGACACACTCCTCTCTTGACCCTATAGTCAACATGCTACATCTGACCAATCGCAGACCGCTCGTGCTCTGTCGCACTATGACTCTCAGCCAATCACAGGCCGAGAACGACCGCAGACTCCACACGCAGCCAATCAGAGCTCCGCAAGACACGACGTACCCGCCTCCAATTAAGCATAGTAACGAGATAAATGAAAAGTAGTCTGTAATTTTGTATTTTGGCGATTAGATTTACGATTTCAACAAATTAATAACGTTTTCTGCACGTTTACTCTTACGAAAGCAGAAGGGGCATCAGGAAAACAACACGAAAAAGCAAGTTACGAGTGTACAAACCGTGTGCACATGACTAAACACATGCGCTAACAAATGATTCATTTTACCTATGGGTGTCCTTGCAGCAGAGGCGATGACAACTGGCTCGAAGTTCATTTTGTTACACGTCCTGGGACTTTTTCTTTCACTCCACCTGGGTATGTCCCTGTCCCTGTGCACAGTGAAGCTGAAGACGGTGCCTGACAGGTCAGCTCCGTCTGCACCGGGATGTAAGCGGCTAATGCTGGAGAATACGCCACAGCGCCACCTCGTGTTGTGGAGGTAAAATAGTTCAATCACAAACACTGGTAGTCAGATTGAACCGCTTAGTCTATTAACTATTGAATTTCAACATTTTAAATATATTTTGTCATTTTGTATTATTAGGATGCTCAGTAATCTCTGAAGTTGAACAGACTCAACATAGTTTTAAAGGATTATGTGGAGTTAATGGTAAGGTTTGCAAAGTAAGAGCAGAAGTAAGTAGTATTAAAAATCTTTATTTGTATTTGGTCAGTACATGAAAAGGACTGAAGTCAGAATAATATGAACATCGCATATAAACTACTCACAATTGAACAGAATCTTTTGAACATAGTCTTTGTCGATGGAAAATTAAAATGGCATTAAAAAAAGAAAATCAGGTCAACCTCTAAAAATGACCTTAAATTTTGTGAACCTACTTTAATTTAATAATTTCACTGACTTTTGACAAGTTACAACAACAGACGATGCCTGATCTGTGTCAAGAGCTCAAACAAGAACAGCATAGATGTGCTCAGATAAATGTCAGAATGAAACATACTAGTTTTAATCGGACATCCACTCAAGTCAAACCAAACATTAACCCATTTTTATAATATCCCCGATTTAGCAACACAAATGTGACAGGCATCACAATAGGCAAGGGAACAAGGGTGAGAACAAAATGTGTTGGACAGCAGTGCTGTGTTACAGACTATGCATTTGTTGCCTTGTTTAGATTGTATAAAACAGAACAAGATGAAATACATTACAAAACTGTGCCGTCGCTCGTGTTAGAGTCTAGGCCGTTCTGGGCATGCCGTGAGCCTGTAGTCCTGGTGCCCTTGGTCAGGGCCGCCTTATCCTCGTGGGGGTCGGTGGTGGAGTCTGTATCATTCGAGTGTTGAGTCAATGAGGTCTCGCTGCCTGTGGGAGAGTCCACGCTCTCGTATCCCGTGCTGAGGTGGGTTAGGGCTCCTCCTGCCCTCGCTGCACCAGTCTGACCCCCGGCCTCCTCTGAGTGGTTGGACAGTTTGGTCTCTCCTTCTCCAGGACTAGACACATTCGGGGACATGGGGAAGTCTTCCTCTGTGCTGCTGACCTCTCGGTACAGGCTGGGCGTAGTGGTCTCACTCCTCTGTGAAGAGTTACCGTTACTTGGTCCGTTGGAGACCCTGTAGTCTTTGCCCACTGGTTCATTGGGTGTACTGGCCTGGTCTGGCAGAGTGGCTGGTTCTCCGGAGGCAGACGGTGAAGTCCTACTGGGCCCAGCCAAAGCCCCCTGCGTTTGGGACAACTGTTGACGACTATCCTTTAGCTGCTGCTGGAGCACGAGGATGGTGCTCTGCATACCCTCCACCTCCTCGTCCAACTGGATGATGAAGTCATTCAGCTCTGCGAGGGGCAGATATCAGGTTAGAGGTAATATACTGAGACTGTGCCAAAAGTAACAGTAGTACACTCTCTCACCATCCTGGCTGCTCTTGAGCTCCTCAGCTGTATTTCTTCTGCAGGGCCAGCTCCGCCTCCAGCTGGGCGATGCGTCCCTGGGACAGCTGGCGACCCAACTCCTGGTTTTCTTGAATCAACATCCGACACTTGGCCATCAGCTTCTTCCCCGTTTGGCTGTAAGGGAAATAAACCTCACATCACATGGTGAACCAGGATACACACAACAGGAAAGATACCTTCAGTTGTTTTAGGTGCCGCACTAAAATGAACAGAATTTTTTAAGATTTACAAAAATGCTTGTGTTTTATTTTATTTCAAGATTGTTACCCAAAGTTTACCTGGGTAAGCCCAGTGCCAAATTTTAACCAACTAAAATCCAGGCACAAAATATAGACAAACCAATTCCTTTTATCAAAACTAAATTATGATCTGGATGGTGACTTGACTACATCAAAACAGTTGTGCTTTAACTAATCCCAACTCTGATAATTAAGCAATTTTAAATTTAGAACCCAGTAAAAATTCAACTCTTGGGTTACTTGGTCAACAACCAGTAAAGCGCTTCTTTAACACCAGTGACTGCTTTGAAATGTAACTTTTTGGATAAAGTGGTTTTACAAGCACACAGGTAAAAAATAAACCTTAAATTACAAAGTATACCAGGCTTAAACATCCAGCCAAGTAAACAGAGAATCAGCTAAAATATTTACACTCTTTATCTCATAAAGCACCATTATTGATTACATTTACTTTCATCATAGCAGTAGAAATGGAGCTTCTTTTCAACATTGCATAAACCAAGGGCTATTTTAAGAGTCATGCAAACTTCTTAACACAAGCAAAGGCAGCGATTATAGAAATGTGATCTAAAGCTATAATGCAATAAAACCTCTGGAGGTCACCTAGCTAAAGGATAAAAGTATCATTACTATCACTCAGCCACTGTGTTTTCAGTAAGTGATTTAAGTGGGGACACAGTGTCATTCGGAGCCATTTTAAATGTACTCATCTTAAAAATGCAACTATGCTGATCACAATAAGTACATTTACTATTATAGAAATAGTATTTTTTTAAATCACTTTCACATAAAACAATCATTTAGTACCACTGCTATAGTTTCTTGATTACTGTTCTATACTGTACTGCAGTGACCGCATTTGTGACGGGCAACAGCTGAGGGAAAAATGTCACGTCAATGACAAAATTACAGTCAAATACAATATACATTTTCATCAACTTGTAACATGAACTTGTTAAAGACATGTGCATTCACAACTAGAAAACAGGACTGAGCACCTACAGCAGTGTGTTTTACATATGCAAATACATGAACTCAGCACAAAGCTTAACCCTTTGTGTTAAGTTTTGCATTTTTTGTATCAAATGAAAGCCAATGTATTTTGTTGTTGTTGTTTTACACACTGCAATAAGTGTCTGTATCAGAGAAACAAGAGAAAGAGCAAATGAAATGCAATAAAAAGAAACAGTCACAAAATAAAACATGTAAATACACTCTACCGTGAGCGGGCCCAAAGACAAAGGTGACCGCACCCTCATGTCTGAACCATAGTGGATCTGTCTCCAGCCAAAGTCTTAGCACCATTTCTACTGAGTCTTCCCCCCAAAGTCTGAATTTTAAATCCTAGAACTGTCCTTATATTAAAAACCTAAAAGTCTTTACATTTTCAGGCAGGCTAGCAGGTATGTGTGTGGTGTGATCCACAGTTAATGTCTTAAATTGTCTTTAAAATGTTCAATTGCTGTTTTAGGCTAGGGATGCCCCCTGCCTGACTCAACCTCCACTTAACCCCCTATTTATTATGTGCAGTGTCTGAGCTGCGGGGGCGGAGAGGGCATGTCCATGCCGGGACGCCAGAGACCACCTCTTCAGGAACAGTCCGCACTCCTTCGGGCACTTGGCCGGTGAGGGGTACGTGGGGAGAGCTGAAACACAAGTGTCACCTGACCATACTGTCTTTTCACGTTACGTTATGTGATATGTAGCTGGAAAATACAAAAACATGGCGCTGTTTGCAGTGACTGTCTTTCTGTAAAGTCTGAGTCTTGTGGTGAGTACAGCGTTCAGCCTTCCCCCTCACCATTGTCCTGCATGGCTGCAGTGAGAGTGAGAGTGGGGGGCGTGAGAACATCTTGGCTTTTCTGGGGATGGGGTTATTTTGATTGTCTTTACCTATCAGGTGTAAATTTCCAGGCACTCAGTTCATTTTGGGCCTGCTCCAGTTTGTCTTTAGTCTGTTCCAGTTCAGCCTTCATTTTGAGGAAAAGTAAGTTGATGGCTGGGTCCACCATGGCTGACCGCAGTTGGGCTGCACTGGGCTGCTGGACTTGCTTGAGGTACTGGATTTGAGTCTATAGAGGAAATAGTGTGTTAGTGATCAAAATACTTCAGTAAAAAAATAAACATTTTATAGTGCCCTTGGTCCACAACCATTTTAGAAATTTTGTATGCACAATGTGCCAATTAAAATGACTGTTGTATATGGAAAAATAATAATAAATAATAATAATGTAGGCTTCAAGCATCCTAATGCACAGATTGTTGAAATGTATTGTCTTAATTGCATTCATTTACTTTTATTCTCTCTTTCTGTTGTTGTAATCACTTTCTTTCTGTAAGTCAGACAAATAACTTTACATACTTACCTGTAACAGGTGGAAATTGTTACAGGCATACACTGAAGAAATATCATCCCAATAACATCCCAACAGCTGTGACATTATTACTTCATCTCAGGTTTAAACCTTGAGTGAGGCCCCACTCTGGGAAATCGTATACTTTACTTTGGCCGACAATGTGTTCACCTCAGCTGCCCTAAGAATGACATGTGCTGCCATAAATCCAGACGGAGATCTACTCCACTGTCTTTGACACCACTAGTATACCCTTTGGCCTAAATAGCAGTACAAGTTAGAAAAAAATTTATAAAAAGATGTTCAAGCCAAGACCAATGCAACAACGCACAATGAGTAAAACTGAATGTGTACCAAAATGCAAAACAAACTAGGAAGTCGATACAAGACAGAAGCAAAAGATGTGTCTGGCTTTAAAACATCAGATGATGCCTGAACTCATAATGTCCAAAACACTTTATTAAAGAGACCAATAGATACGTACTGTGCACTCTTGCATCTCCTGTTCCTTGGTGGCGAGTCGCATGACCAGGATGTTCTCCCTTCGAGCAGACTCCTGCTGCTGCTGCTTGAGCTTCTCCTCAGACTCCTTCAATCCTGTCACATCATTAGCTGAAGCGGTACAAGGGAATTCAAAAGCAACACATCAGGAAAAAGAAGGCTTTATATATTTAATTAGCAAAATAATAAAAAAGGAAGAAGAGATACTTACAACACAGCTCTGCATATTTAGTCTCTAGGCTCTGGAGATAGACTTCATGCTGTTTCCACCTAGGGAAGTGAGAGTAGATATTAAAGGCACAGCTACAACACACCCCTTGTGCCTTCATTAGTCATGTAAATACCTTGTACACAGTTCCTCTCTGGTCAGTGTCTTCATGTCTGATTCGCTGAGGCGAACCTGAAAATGAGTTTACAAAGCATTGTTTAAATTTGTTAAACAAAACACACGAATTTGAATTTAATAATGGGTTTTCAAAGCATGTAAAGTAAACTCACCTTCTTGGGCAGAGGCTCCTCGTTGGTCATTGTGGACCTCTAAAAGGAGAAGTGAAATAATTTAGTCACACATGTGTATCGCATGTTCAAAGGACTGCATCATCTTTTGCAGTGACGTGCTAACACAACGTTGTTGGACAAACATGAGAATTAAACTTTGGTTAAACAAGCAGCCTCGGCGACACTTTGGCTCGTGGATTTCAAATAGACAGATGAATAATGAGAAGCAGTTGATGTGAAGGCCTTGATCATATAATGTGTGAACCTTATGAGTCAATGAACGACGCTGAGCCTGTGTTAGCTGGTGCGGCGTGCAACAGCGACTGCAACGAAGCAAACTATGCCAACTAAATGTACACAGACTCCCAATATCGCCTTCAACCCACCGCTGAGAATAGGAAATAACTATTTTGCAGTTCCAAATGGGCTTTCTTTGTGTAAATCCTGCATGCATGCGGATCTTGGTTGTGTTTTCTGCTTCTTGTTATCACAAAATGGCGGTGAAGGAAACTACTCCCTCCCTTGCGCTCCTTTCCTGACACTAGCGCGCTCTTGGCTGCACACACCAGGCCGTCGACTGTCAAAGCGCTTACCTGGCGAGTCTATCTTGGTGCTTCCAAAAACAAAAGGCGTATATAATTCCGTATAGCGTAAAAAAATGCAAGCAAACAAAACAGCGTTGAGTAAATTCACGTATTGAGGCGTAGGTGCGGCTTCCTCGCTATCATCTTTCTCTCCGAGGGCAGAGCGCAATGGCTGTGGCCAGACTCTGCGGATACGAGCAGAGAGCACAAAGAGCAGACAGAACACTCACTCTGGAGGGGTTTCTGGAAACTAATTTGTTTGTACGCGGCAGAGTAAAAAAAAAACAATAAAAAAAAAACAAAGGGTCAATGGTAGCGAAGTATAGTTTTGGCAATAATTTAACTACGAAATAAAAACACAATGTAAATAAAGACGACTACTAGAGCACATTTGCGAATAGGGTAATTTTGTCATTTAATGTTAAGGTTGTCCTAGATTGTGGCCAGTTTGGGTTCATGCTGTTTTGAATAAAATATTTTTGTTAATAAAAACACTAGTGTATAAAAGTGAGCTATGATTTGTCATGTCCATTTTTTTTTTAAATAAATAGGAACAACATAGTGGTGTTGGCTTAACTTTACCTGGAGTGACCATCTTCTTGACTAACGATCTCACAGACTAGCGAGGGTCATGTGATTACGTACTTGCGATTATACTTCATTCTATCGATTTGTAAACAAACGTTACGCGTTGTTTACACTTATAACTACAATTTATTTATATTTAATGTATGTTTTATTCTGTTAAAGACAATTCGCTTCATTCTAAATCTGCATCAACACGTAACTGCGAACCATACACTTAAGGCCACTAAATGCAACCTAATCGGGGAGGTTAAAATGTCATTCTTAGCACATTTCTTACTATATTTCAGTATACGAATAATCACACTATATTTAAATACATATATCTTTATCTCGGAAAGCACGTGATCATCAAGATCCATAAATGTGCGTATAATATCTAAGCTAACTTCTATCCCACACCGAACACCCCTATTGTACTACAATGGTACGGTCCCACGGCTGTCAAGTTGCACATTTCAAGGGCAGCTAGCAGAGTGTGCAGCTGTGTTGTATCTACCCTGTCCTGTTCCTGGAAGTAAACTAAAGAACATGCTTTGCAGAGCAGCTCAAATACGCAGGTAAATCTTACATCCAATAACTATATTACTGCCACTATTCTGTTAAAAGACAACACAGTTATAACAGCACCTTGCGTTAGCAATAGCATTGGTGGTCAGTGAACTTGGCACATTTGTTATGTCGACAAGATGCTAGCTCCTGCTTTATCTAAGGCTGTGGCGCACCAATCAAATACATAAGTTTAACAAAATAATGTTTAAGCGTCCAGTGAGCTTTTGTTTGAATGATAAAAGTATCATTAATTTGGGCTCCACCTGGGCAACTGGTATTCCGTCTCAAACATGTTAATTATTTACAAACTTAAACTGTGGTATGACTTAAATGTGGGGATGGCTAACTACTAAAAGTTTTATTTTTTTGTGTATTATTTTTGGGTCTAAATCACCAGAACATAGCTATAATCACAGAATATTGTCCTTCACCTTTAAAAACTAGACTTGCTCAAATTAGTTTGTTGAGTTCAGAAATAGCACCCGTCTGTCTGCAGGCTTTGCCTAATAAAGTTTTGAAAGATTGTTCCAAAAGGTCTGATCGTGGATTTTATCTCTAAAGACCTAGAAATGCATGTTTCTTAGTAAATGTTTTCATCATGAAGTTGTACCATGTCTGTCACTCTGTCAGTGACTGAAACTGTTATCAAATTATACCTGATTTGCTTTTTTGCTACAGTTATTGTGTAATTAAATTGCGCAGCCATAGAGGATGACTGGGCGGTTTCCCTCATTGCTTTGTTTCCATGGAAAACTTCGTGTGCAGAGTCAGACAGGAATACAAACACACTTCATTAAAAAAAAACTGCAAATTATTTAGGATGAACTCCAACTAAAGCACAACTGTAGTGCTGCAAATATGAAAGACTATTATCTCAGTATATCTATTAAAATGTAGTAAGATGCATATGGATTTTGGGGAGATGCAATTTCTGAAGAGAAAAATAACAATAGCAGACTTTTTGGGACTGTAAATGAACCATTATATAACAGATGACTTTGGTATTTTGTATAAAATGGTATGCATTTGAGCAAAACAGAACATAATGCTCAAACTGTTTTGAATAATGTTATAAAACTACACTCTATATATCTGTTTGGGAAAGATGGTTATCTAAACCACTATCTCCTTCTGCTGACCATCATCGTTGCACACATTCATGTTTCTTTTTGAGCCCAGAATTTTACTAAATTGATGTTTTATTCATGTGTTCACTTGCTCTCAAAAGGTGTCAGGCATCAATCTGCAACCCTGAGCACCTTTCCCACCAGATGTCGCCAAAAGGTCCAAAATGACACACCCACCTTGTATATTTATGCTTTCTCTTCCAGATGTGCTGCAGGCCTCAGCCACTCTCTGACTCAGGTGACCGCGTCGAGGCAGAAGCACAGTCTGCCTGATCTCATGTACGACTATGGAGCTCTGGAGCCTCACATCTGTGCAGAGATCATGCAGCTCCACCACAGCAAGCATCACGCAACATACGTCAACAACCTCAACGTTACAGAGGAGAAGTATCGTGAGGCACTGGCTAAAGGTATGGATACATAACTTGCAGATGCTAATGGATTGTAGTTTTAAACACATGCATAATTAAGATAACATCCCTTTATTTTCACCTCATTTTGCTGCTACAATCTTTTATTAGACATTTCTAAATCACACATGCTTTTTGTTCACAACATGCCTCTTGTTATTTTAGGAGATGTTACAACACAGGTTGCTCTCCAGCCTGCACTGAAATTCAATGGAGGTGGCCACATTAACCACACTATTTTCTGGACGAATCTCTCTCCCAGTGGAGGTGGAGAGCCACAGGGTAAGCCAAAAATACACAATGTTTTTATTTTGACCACTACTTTCTTATTTCAGTCATAGAAAATAAAGTATATCCAATGCATATCCATGTAGCCAGCCTTAACACAAGTTGTGAATGTCTAAAACAACAGTTTGATTGGTTCTAAGGACACATTTGGTGGCAGCCTGGCCGACAT
Organism: Bostrychus sinensis; assembly: GCA_020698575.1. Taxonomy (NCBI): domain Eukaryota; kingdom Metazoa; phylum Chordata; class Actinopteri; order Gobiiformes; family Eleotridae; genus Bostrychus; species Bostrychus sinensis. The sequence continues at coordinate 24,583,541 of CM036257.1, read as the reverse complement.
ATAATTGGATCTAAGTAGAGGTGTGAATCCTGGCTTCTATTCAAAGTCAGTGTGCCCTTGTATTTAAGCTCTTAACTACAGTGTATTGCTATTTGTAATAGGAGCATACTACTGAGACCACATTGTGACCACATAATGAATGTCTTATGTTGGAGAGCGGCACAAAAGGAGAAAAAAATAAAACCTTGTGTTTGAGCTTTAAAGGTTTATCTGTTGCTAATAATGGAACAATGGGAAGTCCAAATTTTACTATCTTACTGAGTTAAAGGTCCTATATTATGCTTCTTTCAGGCTTTATGAAAGAGTTTTGGACACCGTTGCACTAGCATTTCGCGTTTTAAAGCATAAAATAATGTATATGTATGGAAAACATCTTTTGGGAAGGCTGAGCATTTCCAACTCTTTAGAAGTGACGGCCTCAGCATAGAGGATTACCGTATTTTCCGCACTATTTAAAAAGCCTTCAATCTTCTCAAAAAACAACAGTGCGCCTTATAATCCAGAGTGCCTTATATATGAATTTATTTACAGCTACTGTAGTCAGGAGCATCGCAGAGTAATGCATACTGTGCTTCACCATAATATTGCCGTAATTGCCCAACTGTTTAACTCAGACACTGAAGATGAAGAATTTGAGGGATTTGTGGATGAGGAATGAACTGAAAAAGTGAGTGTATTGTGTTGTATTTTGTTATAATGTTAACTGAACAGTTATGAGTTATTGTGAATACGCTATCGTTTGATTTAGCGGTCTCAGATTGTGTTTTTTATTCACGCGTTACAACTGAACAAGTTTTGGAGTTATGGTGAACGCGTTGAATAAAGTTTGACTGACTGACTTATCTGACTGTTTTGGTTCGCCTTTTAGTCCGGTGCGCTTTATAAGTGAAAAAAAGTTCGAAAATAGACCATTCAATGACAGTGCGCCTTATAATCCGGAGCGCCCTATAGTGCGGAAAATACGGTACTCAAACAAGCATGAATGTAACGAAATATTACTCCAGGTATGTTTTTGAGGTGGAAACTACATTAGAAACATGGTTTAAAGCTCAAAAAAGTCAATTTAGTGTAATAGGGGACCTTTAACCACACTGGAATGAACTGGCACTGAAAATTAATTGGCAACTACCCCGCCTCATAGCCAAAAGCATCTGTAATGGACTCGCTTCACCAGTAAAAAAAAATGTTTTAGAAAATGAACAGATTACTAAATGTCTCTGCCTCTTAAGGGGAGCTGATGGAGGCCATTAAGCGGGACTTCGGCTCCTTCCAGAACATGAAGGACAAGATGTCTACCGCCACTGTTGCTGTCCAGGGCTCGGGCTGGGGCTGGCTGGGCTACGACAAGGACAGCGGGAGACTTCGCATCGCCGCCTGTGCCAATCAGGACCCGCTCCAGGGAACCACTGGTACCCCCCAAAACTGTTGTAACTGTTATGTTTATGATATTTATACTAAAGTAAGTGACTCTTTTTGTCTTGTCCTATTCTCAGGCCTGATTCCTCTTCTCGGCATTGACGTTTGGGAGCACGCCTATTACCTTCAGTACAAAAACGTCCGGCCCGACTATGTGAAAGCAATCTGGAATGTCATTAACTGGGAAAATGTGAGCGATCGTCTCCGAGCCGCCAAAAAGTAATGAGCCCAAAAACTCTTTCTTATGGACCTGGATTAAAAAGTACTGCAAAATAACTTTTAACATGCAAAAGACATTAAGGAACTGACATTATCTTTGCACTTAGTCTTCAAAACAATTCCTAAAATTCAATCTTGCAAGCCACAAACGCATTCAAAATATCTAATCTCTGAAATATAAGAATTGCAGTGTAAAAGTTATTTGCTCATGTTTTTGATTGTAGGTCCTTAATATCATCCAGATATTGGTAAAGCGCACAAGAAGTGACTACTTTACTTTACTTTTATAATTCAACTTCAAAACTCTAAAGTTAGCTCAATGGCGGTCATCCAAAAAACAACAATGCATACAATATGAGCTGTGCCAGACAACTGTAAGTCACGCTGAAATCTGTCACTGCAGTGGTGTTTTTGCTGTAATATAATAAAATAGGATTTATATTGAACAAACTGGTGTGTCTTCATTTAACAAAAACAATTTTATAACTTGGTAACATGTATAAGGAAATGTCAAGTATCTATAGTTTTTGTATAAAGGTACACAAGGTAGCATTTTAAAACAACTTTAATTGCAGAAAAAGAAAATTTATGCACTAAATACCTTTTTTTTTTTTTTTTTTTTTTCTGTTTTTTTTTTCAGTAAGGTCAGCAGCCATATGTCTTATGGGTTGTATTTTTGAAAGCCCTACCTAATCAGATTAATATTACAGAAGTACAGAAGGCATCTTTAGCCCCCTCTAAGTACAAAAGAGTTAGTACTTTAACATTTTGTTCTCTAGCGACATGATATACAAGCTTGAAGAAAGTTGTTTTTTCTTTCATGTGCCTAATATTAAGTCTCCTTTTGATTCGATATACTTAAATTAGAATTGTTACATTTATATTTTGTGTCTTATAACATAAATATGTACATAATGCAGTACTTTGTGTCACAAAAATTTATTAAAAAACAAAAAGCCTGAGCTACATTTCTAAGTTTTTTTTGGTTAAAAAAAAAACAAAAACACAGGACTGTAGCTGCTACTTACTGTAATGGCCAGAAGGTGGCACTGGCTTTCTACAAAAGTTTTTATTTATAGACTTTCCTAACTTTCTGCACACTTCACCACAGTTACCAGTGAAGGTGTCATGTATTGACATTCAGTAACATAGAAACATGGTAGATTGGAATCCATACTTATTGCAGATAAATTCATTGGTTTGAACTAAGACGTAAAAATGTACAATAGACATCAAATAAAGCTGTCAGCAAAATTATATAAAGCAGTGGTTCTCAGACTTTTTTTCAGTTAGGTACCCGTGATTTTTAATAGCAAAGTACCACCAACCTTCACCTTAGCATTTTTGACAGATTAGTTTTTAAAGAAAATGAAATAAATTCCCATTATTTTAATGTATGGACATACAGGGACTCTATAAAGTCTCTTTACAATTTAAAAAGATGTTACACAAGCAAATGAATGGACAAATATGTGGAAATTGTTACAAAATGAGGAGGAGATAAAGATGTTTTTTTTTTTTGCCTCATTTAATCCACCTCTATATGGGCTCCTTTAGCTGCACAAAGCACATCAGACTGGATTTCTTGCCATGTTCGCTGTAGCAGAGCCTCATCAGTGGTGATCCCACAGCACACATTCACCTTTGGACGATCTCGGTGAAGTTCCCAAGTCACATGGAGCTGTTCTGATCCCAGATTCTCACATTATGTGTGTTCAGTTTCTCTGAAACATGAAAGGTTGCCTCATCACTAAAATGAACTCGGGTGAGCAACATTTCATCCTCAGAAATTGGTTCCAGTTAACTGCAAACTCTTTTGTTCTTGGTTCATCATTTGGCTCAAGTGCAGCTGTAAGAGTTGCACTTTGTAAGCAAAGTACAATCCAAGTTCTTGTGTAGGTCTTTGTGCACTGTTGAAGGTGGAGCTGTGACTGTCTGCAGCAGTACATATGTGATTAAAAACTTTGATAACCACTGAGTACATAGAACAAATCTGATTAAGATATCTCATCAATTGTCTCTGTAATATATTTTTTATATTGTAAAGATACTTTATGGAGACCCTGTATTATCTTAACATATTTGAGCATTAATATTTTGTATATAATTACTTATTCAATGCATTTTCCCAATACATTTCAAGTACCACCTGGGACGCATTCAAGTACCCCTGGAGGTTTTAGTAGTCCCATTTGAGAAACAAGGATCTAGAGGACACGTGTAGTGTGTAAACGGCTTCCAGCTGGTTCCTCTGCTCTTGTCCAAATGGTCTCCTCCTCTCTTTCATTGATTTACACAGGTTTGTCACATTTTGCAACTTTTTCTGGGGATACTGTCAGGATGTGGAGGTGAATTATCTGTTCAGTGCTTTCCCAGCACATGGACAGCAGATTTTTGTTTACACAATTAAAGGAAGATGTTTTGGTTAAATGAAGTTACAACAATATAAATAATTAACCTCATAAAACTGTTGAAAAGGGACAGAAAATAATACAGCTCTAGATTTAGCTTTGCCACATCAATAAGCCACATTCTTGAAGAGTTATTTGTGAGACGTTGCCAGTGTTGTAAAGCTCTGTTCGTCGTTAGCTCATAAAAAGATAAAGGCTTGTCTTAATGTGGCCTACTTTTTATTTTTGTAAAAGTTATGGGTTGTGCCAAAAATTATTTCCTCCTCTCTTCCACCAGTCATAAAAAAGATGGAAGTCACTCATATTACAGTGTCTGTAACCTCTGGAGGCAGAGAGAGGAAAATATAATAATAGCTCAGCCTATTTTTGTCCTACTCCTCATCATCATTAAAAAGTGTTAAACTTTTGAGCACATGCAAACTTCTGCAAGAGCAATGGCAAACTATTTTATGAAATATTTAGAGATCACATTTCTCCAAAGACAAAAATGAGCTGCTGGTTTCTCAGCACCTTTTCTATTTATAGTAAAAATGTGGTTAGTTTCAGGTTTGAGCTAATTCAGAGACTGTGCTTAAAGGGAACATATTATACTTTAATTTATATTTTTAAACTTCTCTTGGTCACCTCGAGAACAGCATTACACATTGTACAACTTTCAAAAAACATGAGTAAAAAAAATATATATCTAATATTAATAATTTTACTACTGCCATAAAGAAAAAGGTGAGGAGACCAACAGAGGGCAGCAAAGTACAGAGTGTTACACTGTGTTACAAAATGAAAATTAGCTGTGAGGAATCAGTGGAAACAGAGCTGTACACCGTTTTTTGGATAAATGACTGAGAGCAGACTGGATGTAGAGGGCTTGTTGATTGGTCAGCGAGTGTTTAGAGGCCTTAGAAACCCAGCGCCAGAGACTACAGGATTACTCAAACATACTCCAAGTTGAGGGAACAACATCATAGAAAGACTTGGTAAAAAAGCATAATATAGCCTCTTTAATTGTTTTTAAAAAATACATTTTTCATTAACGGCTAACAAAATAGCTTAGACTAATTATTTTACATAATACATCAATATGAAACTGCCCAGAGCCGACAAACTGAGCACTGCTGAGAGGAAGCACATTGTTTCTTTTTGGAACAAGTACTTTTACATAAAGGTTTAGATGTTTTTGCATTTAAATTTTTTTGTACAATTATAAAACAAACTCACCATCTCACCTATTATTATTAGATTTTCATATGTAACAGAATGTCCCTGCCAGGCTACCATAGGCCACCACCAAACACTGCACTCCCAAAATCATCCAATCAAGCACATGTGCACTAAACTGCCTTTACCCAGTTCCCATTTGGGTTGGACGGCCTGTCAACATTAAGGAGGTAAACCTTTCCAATAGTGGGCTGTTGTTCCTGGCAAAAAAAAGATGGTGACTGAACCAAAGTGTGGCACCCATTTGGGACCGCGCCCACAAGTTTAAGGGCCGAGAAGCAGACATTAAAGTGGGCATGAAGCTGGTGCTGTGGTTTGACAATACACCATGAAGGTGATGGATTTATTACGACTAGACAGAAAACCAAAACATTAATACTCTGACCTTTACTTTTAAAGTCTTAAAATCTGTCAGAGCAGGGAAAGGAAAGAGCTGAGCATTTATTTTGGCGGGGTTTATATTGTGTAATGTCACTTACAGCAGAGGCTCATAGACACTGTAATTATTTCTACTGCCCCCTAATGACTACTGCTACTGCCTCACAAGATACTTACACTTAAAATACTTCTACTCATTTAGAGACTTGTACTTGAGTAAAAGTAATATTTATTCCTGCAAAAATCACTTAAAAATATTGTTACTCAAGAAGTAAAAAGTACCCAGCAAAACCTGTTCTTGAGTAAAAGTAGTGTTGAAAGTCAATTAGAAAAGTATTCACTGCTACTACAACTATTACTTCAACTACCACTGCTACTACTTCTACTATTTCTACCACTGTACTATTTATATTGCAATCTGTACCTCAAGTTAAGGAAAGAGCATTTATTTTGGCGGGTTTATACAGCATAATGGTATACAAGTCACAGACCCCAGTACTGCTGCAACTGGTGCTACTTCTACTAATACAAAGTACTACTACTGCTACTGCCACATACAAATATCTGTTCGTTTAGAGGCTTTAAAATCTACTTAAAAGTAACATTTATTCCTACAAACTTTACAAAATATTATTACTCAAGTAGAAGGAATACAAGTAAAAATTGCATGTAAAGTTTAGTTAAGTAGAAAACACTTATTGCTACTACTACTACTTTCTACTGTTACTGCTACTGCTATTAAACACTACTACAACTGCTGCTTCTACCACACAATATTACTACTCATATAGAGACTTTTTTTTTTGTACTTATTTATTTTATTATTAACTTATACATTTACACATAAATAACCAAAATGAATCACAATACAAACAGCTATGGCAATAAAGCAATAATGACAAACAAAACAAAAACGACAAAGGGGTAAACCGAACAAATCATATACTTAAATGCTTAGAGAGTTTTTTTTGTTTTTTTTTTACATTTTTTCTGTTGGATTGAACATCTTGTCCCATCAAAAAGCAATATCAAAAAAGCACAACAGGTCCCCTTTAAAAAGGTCCATATATCTCATGGAGAATGTTATTGCTTTTTTATTTTCCATTTTGTTTATGAGTGATATGTTTCTGTCCATCTCAATTATGAATTCTTGTATGCGTGGCGTTTTCCTTGCCCATTTACTTTTATGAATATAATATTTTGCATGGATAATAAACTGATTAAGGATATATTTAATATTTTGATGAATAGTTTTGCTGTATCCAAACATAACATCTTTTTTTTTCAATTTCAATTTTATTTGATAGAGCACGATTAAAAATTTGTTCTATTTCGCACCAAAGGTAGCGCAAATATACACAATCAAAAAACAAATGGTCTAATGCACTTGTAAAAGTAGAAATTAAAGGATCCAGCAATTATGCTAAGTTGACTTTTTGAGCTTTTAATCATGTTATAACAGTTTAGGCCATAGCACAAACCAGAAAACAGCGAGAAAGTTTTATATTAAATTGACCAGATAATGCAGATGCTGATTGTTTTATAGTCATCTACTTTTTTATTTATTGACTCCCCATAACCAGATGCCAGATGCCTAAGGAGCCGCATGTGGCTCTAAAACCATAGGTGTCAGATGTCTGCCATACACTGTCACTGGACTCGTTCTGATCATTTACAGAACTACAATAGCTGCACTAAATAGCCGTTTTATGCTCTGTCCATTCCCCACTGTTCCCAGCAGGGGGCGACAGACACCTAATCCAAGTGTTCTCGGCAAAGTCAAAGTTACAGCAAGAGGTTTTCCATACATATAGATTACTTTAAGTTATTAAACATGAAATACTAATGCAAAGGTGTCCAAAACTATTTCAAAAAGCATAATATGGGGTCTTTAAGTAAAGCAGTGGTTCCAAAAGTGGGCTCCGGGGTCCCCTGGTAGGCCGCAAAAATACTGCAGGGAGGATTAGGGCCATTGTAAGAAAAAAAAAACATTTTTGAGGATTGAGTTCTGAGAAAAATCTATGGGTGCCTGTAAAGATTACCTCTGTGGGAGAAAAAATAAATAAAAGAGTACAAAATAAGCTTTATAAATGCACTTGTTGACGTTTGTTTCACTAACTTAAGGTTTCAGAAAATACATTTTAATACACTCTTAAGGACTTTCTCTTGTGCTGTTGCCTCAGCGATAGCAGTAGATGGACCGTCGCCATGGCAACAATAAATAGTTAATAAAAGCGCAAATCCTAAAATCAGGGAACTAAATGAATACAATGTGACTATTTTCAAAATTCTTAGATTAAAATCAGAATTCTGACTTGGCCCTAATCCTCTTCCATATTGTTTACATTAAGTACATAAAAACATTTTTTAAATAAAGTGCCATTAAGTACTTGTTTAAAAATATCACTTTAAAGCTATTTTTAGCCATCACTCTGTTTTTGTAATGTTGTTTAAAGAAATTTATAGAAAAAAATGTAGACACACTTTTGTTTAGCAAAGTTTTATTTTTTTGGGGTCTTATCTGATTTTTAAGTGGGCTGCGACGCTCTTGACTTTGGGAAAGGCTGAAGTAGAGAGTACTTACTGCTATTACTACTACCACTGCATCTATTTTTTCCTACTACCAGACAAAAAAAACAAGATGGCATCATTACTACTGTGACCTTTTACTCAGAATATCTCCAAATTTTGTCAGCGCGAGGAAAGAAAAGAGTTGAGCATTTATTCTGGCGGGCTCCAGTGTTGTGTTATGTAAGACACACTTGCAGCAGAGGCTCGTAGACACAGTAAGGGCCAGAGCGAGCAATAAATCACTACAGTCCTGGGGTCAGTTGAGTTTATGCGGGGCTGATCCAAGTTTGACGAATTTCTTGTGGAGAATAAGGTCTTTTTCTCTTCTCCAAATGCCGCTCCTACAAGAAGCCAGGAGGAGCTTTTTATTTTTTAAACAAGCAATTATTATAGATATTCATGCACGCTACAAACCCCAGACACCTTCAGAGGAAACGCTCAGAGCCAATATTCATTCTCTCCATCACCAACTGGCTGACATTTTACAAGCTGCTTTTTTCAGTCTCTTTATTTTTCCTTTAGCAATTAGTTTGATTCAATTAAATAATCCCTCTGGACTTAATCAGGACCACAGGATGTTTTTTGTGGGAATCTGTGGACGTCAGCAGATCATTTTTGGAGCGGGACGTCTAGGATTGAAAATAGTGCTGGTAGTAGTAGTAGTAGTACTGGTAACCGTAGTATAGTGGTAGGAGGAATAGTAGTAAGAGGATTAGTGGCACAAGTAGTAGTAGTTGCATAGTAGTAATAGTAGTGGCGGCGGTTCTTGTAGTAGTAGTGGTGGAAAAATTGCTGTTTAAGTTGTCGTAGTTGCAGTGATAGTATTAAAAGAAGTAGCAGAAGTAGAAATAGCCTCAGAAGTAGTTGTAGCTGTACATGTAGTTGTAGTAGCAGCAGCAGTAGTAGTACATAGTAGCAGTAGAAATTGTATGGCATCAGTAATAGTAGTAATAGTATCATTAGTAGTAGTATTGGTAGCAGTAGTAGTATACATAGTAATTGTATCATTAATAGTAGTATTGGAAGCAGTATTAGTAGCAGTAGTAGTAATATCATTGGTAGTAGTAGTGGTAGCAGTATTAGTAGCAGTAGTATTTGTATCATTAGTAGTAGTATTGGTAGCGGTATTAGTAGCAGTAGTATTTGTATCATTAGTAGTAGTATTGGTAGCAGTATTAGTAGTACTATTTGTATCATTAGAAGTAGTATTGGTAGCAGTATTAGTAGCAGTAGCAGTAATATCATTAGTAGTAGTATTAGTATACGTAGTAGTAATATCATTACTAGTAGTATTGGTAGCAGTATTAGTAGCAGTAGTATTTGTATCATTAGTAGTAGTATTGGTAGCAGTATTAGTAGCAGTAGTATTTGTATCATTAGTAGTAGTATTGGTAGCAGTATTAGTAGTAGTAGTATTTGTATCATTAGTAGTAGTATTGGTAGCAGTATTAGTAGCAGTCGTATTTGTATCATTAGTAGTAGTATTGGTAGCAGTATTAGTAGCAGTAGTATTTGTATCATTAGTAGTAGTATTGGTAGCAGTATTAGTAGTACTATTTGTATCATTAGTAGTAGTATTGGTAGCAGTATTAGTAGCAGTAGTATTTGTATCATTAGTAGTAGTATTGGTAGCAGTATTAGTAGCAGTAGTATTTGTATCATTAGTAGTAGTATTGGTAGCAGTATTAGTAGCAGTAGTATTTGTATCATTAGTAGTAGTATTGGTAGCAGTATTAGTAGCAGTAGTATTTGTATCATTAGTAGTAGTATTGGTAGCAGTATTAGTAGCAGTAGTATTTGTATCATTAGTAGTAGTATTGGTAGCAGTATTAGTAGTAGTAGTATTTGTATCATTAGTAGTAGTATTGGTAGCAGTATTGGTAGCAGTATTAGTAGCAGTAGTATTTGTATCATTAGTAGTAGTATTGGTAGCAGTATTAGTAGCAGTAGTATTTGTATCATTAGTAGTAGTATTGGTAGCAGTATTAGTAGCAGTAGTATTTGTATCATTAGTAGTAGTATTGGTAGCAGTATTAGTAGCAGTAGTATTTGTATCATTAGTAGTAGTATTGGTAGCAGTATTAGTAGCAGTAGTATTTGTATCATTAGTAGTAGTATTGGTAGCAGTATTAGTAGCAGTAGTATTTGTATCATTAGTAGTAGTATTGGTAGCAGTATTAGTAGTAGTAGTATTTGTATCATTAGTAGTAGTATTGGTAGCAGTATTAGTAGCAGTCGTATTTGTATCATTAGTAGTAGTATTGGTAGCAGTATTAGTAGCAGTAGTATTTGTATCATTAGTAGTAGTATTGGTTGCAGTATTAGTAGTAGTAGTATTTGTATCATTAGTAGTAGTATTGGTAGCAGTATTAGTAGTAGTAGTATTTGTATCATTAGTAGTAGTATTGGTAGCAGTATTAGTAGCAGTAGTATTTGTATCATTAGTAGTAGTATTGGTAGCAGTATTAGTAGCAGTAGTATTTGTATCATTAGTAGTAGTATTGGTAGCAGTATTAGTAGTAGTAGTATTTGTATCATTAGTAGTAGTATTGGTAGCAGTATTAGTAGCAGTAGTATTTGTATCATTAGTAGTAGTATTGGTAGCAGTATTAGTAGCAGTAGTATTTGTATCATTAGTAGTAGTATTGGTAGCAGTATTAGTAGTAGTAGTATTTGTATCATTAGTAGTAGTATTGGTAGCAGTATTGGTAGTAGTAGATGAGTAGATTACTTCATTACAGAAAATACTATCAAAGACATATAAGTAAACTTTACATTTATATATTTTTTTTACTTTTATTTAAGTGACAATTTTACAAAGTACTTTTTACCTCTACTCGTTTAGTATTATTTATTATTTTACTTTCTCGAGCACAGATTTGAGTACTTTTCCCACCTCTGTTGAAAGACAGAGCATCCAAATGTATTTAATCAAGTCACTGAGCTTGTTGTTGAGGTATTTTGTGAACGTCAGCAGATGATTTCAGAGAGGATGAGACTAAAAACAAATGGGACTTGACTGAAAACTCCCTGCAGACTGAAGGCTTGCTCACGGCGATGGTTCCTCCTCCAAATCTAATCTCTGTCTATGAGAAAACACATTACATGTTTCAGATTTAATAGTGCAAAACGTCTGGAAACGGCGCTGCAGAAACTGAAGCATGAGAAATCTAAAAGTTGGCACTGTTTGAAAAGTGACATGACATGGATTATTGGACAAATGTTGTGTTCAAAACAAAGTGGGAAACAGATTGGACAATTTATCAGACGTGAAGTTCTGGGAAGTGCATCGCGTCAGGGGAAAAAATCTGGAGTGACAGTGATTTAGGAAGAGTCTGACTGGTTTTGAAGACAGAGGAAAAGAATGTCGCTGATGCAGGTTTTAAGAAGTTTATTATGTGACTGAAAGAAGTGGGTCGAGTATTCAAAAACTGCAGGTAGCCTTTTTTTTTTTTTTTTTTTACATAATTAGTCCAGAGTCTGTCCATTCACGTAGAAGTTCCTGGAGCGCTATGGATAAAAAATAAACAGCTTTTTAACACAGTTGTGTAGACATATGGTTTATTACCTCACACAGAAAGATGGATTCTCATGAGACTCACAAACTCACAAAAATAAATCCAGTACGAGACAATGTGTTTGTAGTCTGAACATCTGGGGGTTTAACCCAGTGGTTCCTAACCTTTTTTGTCTCATGTACCCCTCACCTAGGCTTTTTGCTCACCCCCGTGATTCTCCAAAAAGCAGTCATATAAGACATTTTATACTTTACTGTAAATAAAACTTTTTTTTTTTTTTTTGTTAGATTAGATTGGATTAAATAGAGCAGATGGATTTTAGGATTATACTCAAATTTAAGAAAATAATTGTAGTATGTTAGTATATATTTTATGTTCAAAATAAATGTACAAAAATTAAACTCATAATGAATTTAATTTAAGTTAAACCATACCAAATGTAACACAATTTAATTCAAATAATGTTCTTTAGCAGTTTCAGTCACTTGACATAAATATCAATTGTTGAAAAGATCGCAAATAGTTTTTCATCATCATGGAAATAAATTGTGAACTAATACTAAGTACCCTCTGGAATGTGGTCCTTGAACCCCTGATTGGGAAACACTGGTTGAACCAATGGTGTGGTGCTGGGTGTGGGTGGATTTTAGCCACAAAGCCACAAACCATGACAACAAAATGGAAATGCTCTGTGATTTAGCGTAGATGCTTCTATACATTTACAAACACAACTCAGTTTCCTCCGGCAACAGTTTTATTGTTACTGTTGTAGCTTTTGCTTAACTGCGTCACATGAGCATGGCTAAAACCAACCGGTCCAGTCACCTCCACATAGGGCCTACAGTATGCGCCCTCCCTTTACAAAGGCTTTAAACAGGAGCCTCTTTGCCTCTTTTCCTATTCTATACAAAAAAGTCTGGTATCTCTTTGCCTAAGTTTCATTTCTATGGGCAGAACAATCACAGGCAGAGTAACCAATCAGAGAAACAAAGGGCGGGGCATAAGCAGTGCACCGCTGACCTGTAACCCGAAACAAACATGGCGAAGAGTTGTTGCCGGTGTTCTGTCGAGATGTGCTGCCTTGTCGAAATAAGCTACCTCCATTCAATTTCTAGGGAGCACTAACCCCGCACCCATGCTAACCTTAACCATAGTAGGGAGTGGGGGTTAGCGCTCCCTAGAAATTGGATGGAGATAGCTTTGCCAGTAGTGTATTATGAGCAACTCTGTACTTATTTCTGAACAGGGACAGCAGCAGAAGCCAGTTTAGGAAAAAGTCGGTTTGTGTGACTGCGGTTGTCACATCAGACGTCAGCAGGACTTTACTGTTGTTAAAATGGCAACAGAGCAAAGAAAAATTTTGTAGGGGACTGAACAACAACGAGGACTTCAGCACAATCAACGGTTGACAAAGGAAAGCACTAAACAACGTAAATCAGGTCAGAGAAGTTATTAAATTTACTTTGTGTAAGCCGGCGCCATCTTGGTTATCTTTGATAGAAAATTATCTTCCACTTTTGTAAGATGCGCCGCAGATAAACAGCAGTGACAGCTCAGTTTCAAGCAAAATGAATGGCAACGGCTCGCTATGGCTAAAGGAACCAGACTCTCCTGCTTTAGAAAAGAAAGCAGGTCGGTCCGTCTGGCCAAGCTAACTTTTCCCAAGATTAGCCACATAACCAACACAACCTGAATAAGCCTGATTTGTTAACTGATTGATTACGTAATGAGCAAAATGTCAACAGTGAAACTTGAAATATTTGTCAGTTGGCAAAGCACAGCAGTGAAAATGTAACGCACATCCAAACTAACCCTTTTAAACCTCGGAGTGCCTGAGCCAGTGTGTGTTTCCACTTGTTGGCTCATCATAAAGACACAATTTTAGGTCTGACGTTACACTTTCAATAAAAATGAAAAAGACAGATAAAAGAAGTTAGAGAGAAACACGCTGGGTTTAGCTCATGTGACGTTTTGAGCCGTGAGCTTTGGTTTCTGATGGGAGCTGCATGTTAGCGAGCGCACACATAAATTCTATTAGCAGCTTCTTAAATGCCAATGTTATGTGCTGAGTGAGCAAGTTTTTTTTTTTTTTTTTTTTTTTCTCCCTTAACCTTCACCAATGCTCTGTGGAAAACTCTGCTTTTAACACTTTGGACAGAAAAGAGGCCGTTGGACAGATGTGCAAGCTGCTGGAGAAGGGACAATATAAAGTCAAAGGAGTATTGTTACTGTTAAAGGGGCTGTAATAATACTGTACTCTACTGGTGCCATAAAGAGACCAGCAGAGGGCAGCAGAGTGTCATGTCTTTTGAACATAATCAAAGAAAAAGAGCACTTCACTTCCTTAAACTTTTTGTATTATGCCATTTTATTAAGAATGTAAAAATGGTCAGTGGAAACAGAGATGTACACTGTTTTTTGGAAAAATTAATGAGAGCAGACTGGATGTAAGGGACTTGTTGATTGGTCGGTGCTTCTTGGAGTGGGCGGGGGTTTGTGTTGGAGGCGGAGTGATCGTTTTGAGGCCTCAGAAAGTCCATGCCAGAGAATAGAGGATTACTTAAACAGGCATAAATAAATATTATAACATGATAGAAAGTTCAGAAAAGTCAATTTTGCTAAATATTTAACTTGAATTTGACTGAAACAAATGTACTATGTTGTCAGTAAAAGTAGTTTAGTGTCCAAATTACTTTTTTTTTTTTTTTGTTTGTTAAGAAGTATGCTCACCCAATTCCTTGTTTGGGTTGTGTACTAGTAGTTTTAGTACTAGCAGTAGTAGTTGCAGTAGTAGCAATAGCTCTAAATTAGCAGTAGGACCACCAGTGGTGGCAGTAATTGTAGTAGTAGCAGTGGCACTAGCGTAAGCAATAATAGCAGTAGTAGTACTAGTAGTAAAAGCAGCATTAGTTGTAGTAGTAGAAGCAGTTCTAATAGTAGCCATTGTACCAAAGTAGCAGTGGTAGTAGGCATAATTTATATTCAATACTTAAAAAAAAATAATAAATAAAAAAAAAAAATAATAATAATAATAATATTCAATGGATGTGAACTGGCTGACTCCTCAGGTTTTGCATTCAACACATAAAGTATCGCAGGCAAAAACAAGAGTTTGACCGAGCCATCGTGAGTCACAAACACATTATGAGAGTGAAGCAAATGAATGACTAAAGCCTCTGCAGAAAACACATTACCATAAAGTTCTTACTGAAACGTCGGTGGGATTGGACCCGTACAGCAGCTAACTGACTGTTGACAAAGTGCTCTCAGCTGACTTCATCTGTTCACGAATGAGGTCATGCTGGACTAAAATAAGGACTGTCTGTATTTTACAAATGCTCCATCAGAGTCATTCATCATCCTGCTCTGCTGTTTCTCATTGTCTGCTGCGCTCCTATGGGAAAACAGGAGTGGAAAATGTTACTGGACGCTACTTAATGGATGCCTAAATTCAACATATTTATATAAATGACCGTGAGGACAAGATTTAAGTCTTGTGTCGCCAACATGAAATGGTTATTGTTTATTTTCTTGAATAGGGATTAAGTATCCAGAACCAAAATTCTGAGCTCACATTCAAAGTTTTTCTTCATTTTCAGCAGTGCTCAGTTTGTCCTCTCCAATCTAAATGAGTTTTAATGTTTACATCTGTACAAGTCTAATATGATTACACACTAATATGTTACAATGTTATACAATTTAAAAAGCAGCACTAAATAGTTAGGCTCACTTGATTGCCATATGAATGCAGTAGTAGAAAGTATTATGTACTGTATAAGTTTACTTCAGTACATTAAGTACAGAAAACCTATTTATTTTTAAAACAGTTATTCTTAAACTTTTCAAAACAAGTACCACTTCATAAAGTAATTGGTGCGCACCAAGTACCATTTTACTGAACTAAAATTAGGTTTAAATTGGGACAAAACTAAGACTAAACCAGGAAAAAACTAAGAATAAACTAAATCAGGACTAATCCAGGACTTAACCAGTCCCGATGAAGAACTAAACCAGGTAAACCCAAGACTAAGCAGTGGTCTAAATTTCAAATCTAAGCTCCAACAAAATGAATAAAATCTGTCTCTAAATTAAACTGCATCTGGACTTGAACTGGAAAAGACTCCAGTACCACCAGAATTAATCTGCGTACCACCAGAAGCACCTATACCACAGTTTGAGAACCCCAGTTCTATAAGTTGAGTAAAATTTAGAGAAAAAAGTAGCAGTGGTAATGAGTTATTTCGAGCACTTTTTACTCTGCTGCTTGTATAATTTGTAACTATCCTTCAGTAATTCCTCCATTTTTGTCTAAATGTCTCATGCTGTATATACACAGCCTACAGAACATGCATTTTCTGCATATTTAGTTTTTGCCCTGATTCTCATCTCTGTTCAGATTTACAGGTTTCCAAAGAAGAGCTGCATGCAGATGTCATGAAGAGAGGTCAACCTGGGCCATGCAGTATGTTTTATAGGCTACTGAATGCCCTTTATATACATACATAACATTACTAAAGTAGACGCAAATTCTCAGGCCCCTGTCAAAATTATGTTGGCACTATCTATGGATTATTTTATGGTAAACTGCTACTAAGTGCTGCTTTAACAAGAGAAATGTTTTCAACAAAGATATGAGAGGAATTTGGGAACCTTCACACTCCATTGCCACAAATATTACAAGTAATACAAGCCTAGACTCCACTGTGTAACCAGAAGCAGCCACTGACTGACGGTCGATCAATATAAACTAAAAATCCTTGAGTGCGTCTGTTTGGTTTGAGGAGCAGAAGGAAGGGGCCATAGAGGATGTGGAACGAGATGAGGTCTGGATAACGAGAGCCCGAGGTGGCAAGAGTCACAGCTAAAGTCAGTTATATAAGAGATTAGCTGGAGATACACAGAGGGCTGACCCCGTGTGTATCAGAATGTATTTTTGCTAGGGGATTTTCCATAGTCATTGCTGTGTACAGAACCAGATGTAACTTTGGCAGTGGGGTGCAATAGTCGACCAATAGGAATCCAAGAAATAAGCCCTCCAAGCATTCCTTCTACTGTCCCGACTCCCGACAGTCCCAGCTGATTTCATCTCCTCTCTCAGTCTTGTTTTTGAGCGTATACATCCTCTATACTCAGTCCTTTTTTTCACCTTCTTGCTTTGTCTCTGACTTTTTACACTTTATGCAGCTCATCTTGTGTGGCTGCAGAGATGGACTCGAGTCTAGTCAAATTTTTGTGACCCGTGACTTGACTTGAGCGTAAGCAACTCACTTAGACTTGAACTTGGACACTTGTGACCAGTAGTAGATGGAGCCAATGGAGCGTAACTGTGCTGGAAGTAAATTTTCTGTTAATTTTTCCCATAGACTTTTTGAAAAATGCATTTAAAACCTTGAGCAATGTGGTTACTCATGGCCATAGTGCGATTAATTTAAATCAGAACAATTATATTAAACCTGAATAATCGGTGAAATACATTTGACTTTTTACAAGTTTTTTATTTACAAAATTAATTGCGGAGCAGATCAGCCTCCGTCAAGCTTTTAAACTCCTAATAAACATTTTTCGTGAAGTCTATGGGAAAAAATGTATTGGGTAATTCACTTCCAGCACCAGAGGGAGGCACTGTTGATCTCCATAGTTTCATTACTTCCTGTTAACTAATAATCCAAATACTTCCTAATATAATTTTGTGCATACATTTTAAAGTACACTCATGTCTGTCCAATTTCCATCAGGTTTTCTGAGACACAGTGGCATGTCCCTGCAGGGCTACCGTAGCTGCTCAAAGGCTGTAGAAAGGATTGGTGTGAAGAGTGGCATTGCAATTAGCTGCCATCTATTAATACTAATACTTTTACCATGCCTGGCCAAGACTAATGGGTTATAATTCCTCTCAGATTTCCTCTCCGTCCATGTGAACAGCTTCTGCTATTCTTCATTGAAGTGACCTCATCTTCACACATTTGTTGCAGTCTTTTACCAGCCTCCGTCATCATCCGGGCTGCTGTCAAGGCCCAAAGAACTGTGAAAGTGATGATCAACATATGCCCAGACATATAGTTCCTCCTTACACTGAGAGTTCAAGGGCAGGACACAATAGCAACAGAAAACAAGGATGTGTTTGAGAAGAGCATTACATCAGCTGCAGGGGAGAATTAGCGTGAAAACACTCACAGAAGTTGCTCTGGAACAAGTTCATTTCAAAGAGAACAACATGTGGATTATTCCTAAAGCATAATGTAGCAGTGTTTTATGGATTAGCTTGTCCTCTATTGACTCTGAAGATGACTCTGAAGTCGAGGTGAGGGATGGGACACAAAACTTAGAAGTTATGCCCCGGGACTGCAGTAAAATTAAATGCATAAAGCTGTATTTCATTTCATTTTTCTTGTTTAATATTTAGATTTGAGCAGACAATTCTTTTTATCAGATCTAAGTTGTTGTTGCTGGTCAGAGCCAAAAACCTAATTTATTTTGCTTATTTTTAATTTGCTCAAGATGTGCATTAATGAGATCCATATTTTAAAAGGGATCATTATTTCTGGCTATTTTGGACATTTACATCATGGTTTTGTTGCTGTTTCATGTCTTTTTGATTATAATTAGCAAAGTGTCATTCAATTTATTTTACTGTTTCATTTTTGCTTATGAACCTAAATGGCAGATTTTTTTTTTTCAGATTTTTTTTTTGGTTCACATAATCACATCATATAATTGCTAAATCTAATGTTGCTGAAAAAACAATGCAATGATGTCAAGTACAACACATAAAATTACAGCCATAGCAACTGCTGCTTTTAGTGTAAGTAAGAAAAGTTAACATTACCCAGCTTCACAATACCAGCTACTGTTGCTTTTAAATCAACAAAGAAAAAAAACTGAAACTTCAGCAGCTTCTTGTTGAATAAAATCAGTCACTGCAACTTTTTATCTGACGAGCGTCTGGATCTGGTGGATACTCGTTATCAAAATGCTCCTGAAAAACCTCTGCATGTTATATTTTTTATTCATCCAACAGATTTCATCACATATGTTTTATTTGTGCATATTTATTGACCCAGTCGTTGTTACATTTTCTAT
Organism: Bostrychus sinensis; assembly: GCA_020698575.1. Classification (NCBI taxonomy): domain Eukaryota; kingdom Metazoa; phylum Chordata; class Actinopteri; order Gobiiformes; family Eleotridae; genus Bostrychus; species Bostrychus sinensis. The sequence goes on along the minus strand of CM036257.1, from coordinate 24,564,733 downwards.
TTTTGCTGTCAACTTTTCATCTCTTCTCCTTTGCTTTAATTTATTTATTATTTAAGGGTAGATGTCTGAGGGCCGGTCCTACTTGACTGATTTAGACTTTTGCTACAGTTTTTTTTTTTCTTCTGAAGGCCATTGGTGCAGCTGCTTAAAAGGTGTAAAGTTAGTCATAAGCTATTTTCACCTTGTAAAATTTGGGATGACAGTTTCACACATGAAAAGAAAGCAGTTTATTTGTACTCCTGTTTACGGCCAGTGGGTTCATATCCGTCCAGTTGTTTAGTCTCACTTTAGCCCTAGTACCAGAGGTAGGTCAGGCAGCAGAGAGGAACCAAAACCTGTACTCAAGCAAGAATATTCTCATCCTAAAAGTCCCCATCTCTGCAGTCTACAAAGGGAGTAAATGGATAGAGTCTAGATGTGATACTTAGAAGAAGTCTTGTCGATGTAAATCTGCTCAAAGTGTCCATAAACATAGCATGCACTGGCCGCCCTGCCGTGATGTGACTTTTCCATTGGCGATTATTGGCGGGACGAAGCCAATAAGCCCCAAGAACAACACTCTCTCACAACATGTCCTGGCTCTGCTCTGAAGATGTTTTTAATGCAGAGATTAATGGGATACACAGTGAAATATTGACCTGGAGCCACTGACGGGAACTGACTTTTAAAATTTCCACTCTCTTTGGAATGGAATAGCTTTTCATGATGTTTTTTTTTTATTTTTTATTTGGTACATGTAGATTTAGGAGTGGAATTCGGGTGCCAAAATGTGAGAAAAACAATATAGGTTTGATCCAACACTGATGGAATAAACCTCACTCCATGTAAAGTAGTAAGGGAATGATACATTTTATGTTAAACAGTGAAGAAAATGCTGGACCAGGGAATGGTTCTGGACACAGAGGTTCTGAAGTAATTACTAAATTTGGAAACGCTTGATTAGAAATAAAATCACAAAAAAAATGAGGCTATGACCGGTCCCAAGCCTGGATAAATGGGGAGGGTTGCGTGAGGACACAAAAAGCTAAGTTCCCATGCTGATGACTCATTTATGAAATACAGCACATTAATTGTTTTAATTAAAGTGGCCATATTATGCTTTTTTCAGGCTTTTTGAAATAATATTGGACATTTTTACATTCAGTTTTTATAACTTAAAATAATGTATATGTATGAAAACATCGTCCTGACTTTCAATTTTCAAATAATGGTTACATTAGGTGTCTGGCTCCCCCTGCCGGCAACGGTGGGAAATAGTTCATTAACATGACTATTAGAATCATGACGCTAACAGACAGATAAATGAGCGGACTGCTTCGTAGTGACAGCAAATTAAGCGATGAAATTATCAGAATGAGGTCAGTGACAGTGTATGGGCTTTAGAAAAATGCCGGAACAATTCCTGTGTTGATGTAAAGCCATGAGACCGAGCGTTTCCAGCTCTTAAGAAGGGGATGGCCTCAGCAGATTACTCAAGCATACATGAATGAAACTAAATACTACTCAAGGTATGTTTTTGAGGTGTAAACAACATTATAACATGGTTAAAAGATTTAGCAGAATAGGGGACCTTTAAAGTGTCTAATTCACATTCAGATTTATAATTATATTAATATTTATACACTCCCCCCAAAAGATTCTGTATAAAACAACCTGGACTTTTGCTACAATTTCAATTAATATTTAAAAATTACAAAATTATTTCCAAAATAATATTATTTTTGTGTTTTCTAAAAGAATGTAATGCACATAAAGTTCAGCACAAATAATGTCACTGTTAAAAGAGTTATGGACATTAAAACTCAGCCACACACTGGAGTACTTGTGTTTCTGTTTACTCCACATCTGTTATTAGTCTGTGTGTATAAATAAATCCTGTCAAATGGCAGCACACTGACAGCGAACAGCGGCCGTCCCTGCCCCGGCTCTGGTCCGATGACGTCTGAACTGCAGCCTGCTCATGCACAGAGTTTCGGGGTCCTCACGTCTGTGTCGCTTCCTCTGCCACTGGAGCCTGACGTTTACAACCACAAACAAGACGCACAAATCAGCGACAACAAGACGCTCAAACAAGGACGATAAAATACAGATGGAAAAAGGGAAGTGGAATATTGTTTTGGAGAAGGCCCAGAGGCAGGAGCGGGTCACCTTGGGTCAGACGGTGAATGGAAACAAGTCTGAGGGTTTAGTTTGATGTGTGTAGATTTAGATTGGATTTGACGCATGGGACAATATGATTTACAGAACATTAAGATGCCTTCTGGGCAGACTTTTACAAGAATATAATGGGTAAAAATATTCAATTTTTTTTTTTTTTTTTGTGGCTGCTTTCAGTTTTACTACTTTAACTCATTTCACTAAAGGAAGGACAACGCCACAACAACAGAGAGGATTTCAAATGTTTAATGGAGGATGGCCTGAATAACATAGAGGGATGTTGAGGGATGTAGGAGGGGTGTAGCATCAAATTTTGGGCCCTTTGTATCAAGCTTTTTGATGGGCCCTCACTTGATCAGTATCTCTTAAACATAGTCCAGGCTTTTCGAGTCCCCTTCCTGCAGTGGGGCTTGGTTAAAAGTACCGTTCAGCTTCTTCCGCTTATTCCCATAAGGGGTCGCAGGGACTGGAGCCTATCCCAGTAACTTTGGGCCTTGGGCAGGGTACATCCTGGACAGGGGGCAGCTTGTCACAGGGCTGACACAGAGACACACACAAACAGACAGCCACATTCACCAGGGACGATTTAGAGTGACCAATTCACCTAACACATGCATGTCTTTGGACGTGGGAGGAAGTACCTGGAGAGAACCCACAGTAACATGGGGAGAGTTTTCTGCGCGATCGAACCCACAATCTCCACAATCTCTGCCAGGGAATCCCAAGGCATTCCCAGGCCAGCCGAGAGACATATTCCCTCCCGCATGTCCTAGGTCTTCCCCGGGTTCTCAGGAAATGTATACTCATGTTACATTTTTCCTCAAGTTACCTCAATGATAACAGTAGAAATGTAACAGGTTAGGGCCCAATTTCTCCAGCTTTCCACAGAGGAAAAATATGCCTTGTCAACCATTTTAACATGAAAGACGGCTGACAAAGTATCTAGAAGCAAAATAATGGTCCTACTCCTGACTTGAGCGATTGCAATTCTCCCCAAACGTCCAACATCTCACACATTATGGCTATTTCTTAACTTATGTTTCCAATAAATCAAACATATTGCCATTCATCCCCATTTTATTTTCCTTGAGTACATATTCAGCCTTCTTCTATCCTCTTTCTCTCCTGTCTGTGGCCTTACCTGACTCTCTCTGTCCTGCTTTATGTTACTGTACCTGTGTGGCATTTTAGCAGACGATAAATGCTCACTATTTTTCCTCAACAAACGACAAGCCAAAACCAAGTGACTTTGAAGGATCGCAGAGATTGAAAAGCCTTGTAGCCTTCAGACATATGGAGCAAATTCCTATAGAGTAAGAGCACTTATTCCACCTTCATCTCACACATGGCAGAGAAGAATAAGTCATCTTGTCAGCTTTCTGTGTCTATGAATGAGATGGAGAGGAAAAAAGACACATATTAAATAAAAACAGTCCTCTTACTACGCTTATACACGCAAAGACATGTCTGTTTTATGTTATGCGTCCTTGTCATGCATTATACTGTTACTGCTGAGATTGTTGGTCATGATGTCATCATATGTGAATAATATTTAATGGCAGCATCCTAATTTAGCATGATTAGGTTTGGCAGAGGAGAGATTCAGTGGTGACCAAGGGAAAAGTTACAGGACAGCTGCATTAGTTCCCATAGTATACATAATATTCCTGTTTATAGCGGTGTATGCATTTTAGTAACACAATTTAGGCAAACCACACGATGCTATGTTTATGAACAAAAGGACATCATTCTTGGTTTTGGCTAATGACCAAAAATGTGTCAGTGAGGAGGTGGAAAACATTAGCTGGTAGCTTCATAATCACCTGCTCTATATGGATACTCAAGGATTAAAGCAGAACTCAGTAATTTTTTTTTTACCTTAAACAGTTTCAGAGTCGGTGTGATGGTTAAATGAGTTGTTGTGGGGTAAATGAAGCGTCCTGCATCTCCCCCTTGTGTCTCAGGGCCAAAAATGACAAAAAATGACACGAGGGAGCGCTACATTGTGGTTAGCAAAACAACAAGCTAGAGAGGGCTTTATTTCTCAATTTTTGTCACGGGAGAGTGGCCAAATGGTGGAAAATAACTTTGTAAAGATACAAGGGGGAACAAAAGTAAAGTCAAGTGAGGGATTATATAGGAATCAACTGGACTTTATTGTATTTACTATAGTGCTTATCTCCAAAATGTAGGGATAGCTCTAGAGAGGAAAATAAGGCAAACCTGTGAAGAAACCAGCAAAGTTACAGAGTTTGTCTATAAGCTACACTAGCAAAAGGTTAAAAGCTGCCATCACTGGATGCTAAGGACTACAGTTATACCAAACATAAACTGATACCACCACACTGTGGAGCAAGAAAAATGCACTGTTGGATCAAATACTGTTTAAATAATATCTCAAACCATACAAACATTGTGCATGTTGACATTATACACAGATATTCTACAAATGCATAATAACTGCCTCCTAGCGTGCAGTGACTTGAATATTAATCTGCTCTAACCATTTCTGACGCAACTCTCTCCATTTATCTGGGCTTGGGAACAATAGAGAGGAGTGACTCCTTATGACCTCTTGTGGCTTTATTTCCAGGATCTCTTGTTTTAACAAATATGTAACACATAACATATTTAAAAAATATCCAGTTTTCCAGCAACTCAAAAGATGAACATGGTCTAAGCTCTGTTCATCTGTTCTTCATACTGTCAGTTAAAGTGATGGCAGTATGATGGAAAAAAATGTACAAACAAATGTACAATGAAAAAATACAGTTAAAATCTGTATCTTCCATTATTGTAAAACAGACAATACTTTAACAGAGGATGGTCAGTAGAGTATGGGGTGACCCAGGCCCAAGCTTTGCATACGTTAGCAAAATGCAATACAGTATTTACTACAAAATACTGACTGAGCGTTAGCAATACAGCCCCACACTTCTCATTTAAACCTTTTATTTTCTTGTAAAAGTTAGACCTATAGTGCTGTTGTTGCTAACCTGATGTCTTTCCAAAGTTGTTGAGAGTTGCACAGCTGCAGCGTTGGCTTCTCTTCTGATGATCTTTCAAATTGGATTTCCTGATTTATGATTTATGTTTTTTAATGCTTGTAGAAACACATCCGAATGGCATTTTACACTCTGTTACAACAGGTGTTCGTTCTTTGTGGCTCTGTATTAGCAACAAGCCGACAAGCACTTGGCCACGCGTCAGATTATATCACATTCGTTACTTTCTGGCACGTTGCAAGGCATAAAATCGAGCCATTTCTGATTAATGCTGAAGTGTAGTTCGCTTGGCGTTCATAACACATGCCTCTATGGTGAGAAAGTGTTGGACTAATGATATCAAAGTAAATATTTCTCTTCCAGATTAAGCTAAAATAATAGATTTGAAGTATAGACCACTGTGCAAGAGGGAAAAGGTATCTCCACAATAATAAAACTTGTCAAAAGGGCATCCGTGTGCCAACTTTGTGTTTTGATTGTGGACAAAAGCTGGTTCTAGCCTAGCGCTGGCACTGACTTTTCCACTGACGTCTTTGTATCTGGTGCGGAGACAGATCATAATAAATAATGAAGTAATAGAAATTTTGACTAAGACGAGAACAGAGGAGGTAGTTAATGAGCATAAAGGCCAAACATTGCAGTAATGAAGTTGGTCAGTTTGAGTAAAGTTGCTCATGTTGATGCCAATGGAAGGAGAAAAATATAATGCGCTGTTGAAAGGATTTTGGTTTGGCTAATTAACTTTATAGTTCTGTCATTTTGTGATTTGTGACTACTAAAACTTCAAACCAGGCTTGTTCAGTTCAGTCATCCTTACTCAGTTTGATTTGTCCAAACCACTCATTATAGCATTAACCAAAATCCTTCTTTCTAGGGCCAGACATATTCTTGGTGTTTATTTAGCGGCCTACTTTAAAGGACGGCAGTAGTTGGTAAAGACGTTTACCCACTACCCCGAAGGTTGGCAGTTTGATCTCTGCTACCGGCATTACGTACTCGTCGCTGTGTTTTTGGGCAATACACTTCACCCACCTTTCCTGTGTGAATGAGTGAGTGTGACTGCGATTGATTTTAATATTAAGATGTATATTATTGTCTAAACCAGTGTTCCTCTAATGCCAACTCACAAATCTATTCCTATATTGCAGTGGTTCCCAAAGTGGGGTCCGCGAAGGTACTACGGGGGCCCCAGACGCTGTCTGTATTTCAATTTCAATTTATTATTTTTTTTATTATTATTATTATTTCAGACACACGGTGTTGGTTCATAAAAACAAATAAAACATACAAAAATATAAAAAGGCAATGAAAATATTAATTACCTAAAGTCATTTGAAATTCATTTGTATACAGTTGTATACTTGTTTTAAAATATTACTTTAACACAACTTTTAGTCAATAATCAGTGTTTTTGTAATGTTTTTATAAAAAAACATATGGAGAAAAACATGGCATAGTCTTTTGAATAGAGGGAAGTTTTATCGTTGGAGGTCCGCGAGGGATTTTCAGAAATTTAAGGGTGCCACGACAGTATTGACTTTGGGAATGGCGGCTATACTGTACCCACTACAGAATAATAGGTTTGAAAGTTAATTTTAAGTTGATTTTTCATTACCAACAGAGTTCACCTTTTCAGAATCCCCAAAACTTTTGCAACACCTGAGCTGCATGCTGTCCTTGCTTTTATACATTACTTCAACGTAAAAACATTGTCATATTAACATCTGCAATCAGAAAAGAGTTAGCAGTCATTCATTCAGCCTGGTGAGCCAGCCTCTCCTACTTTCTTTTCGCAAGCAGGACAGTCTGGTTCCTCGCTCAGAGGGAAGCGTTTCTCCAAACTCGATTTGGAACTGGCCTATCACAGCTGTTTATTTACAGCGCAGATGCGGGAGCAGAGCGAATTTAATAACTTCTCCAACCTGATTAATGGCATTTAGTGCGTTCCTTCGTCGCTTGTTGATTCTGTTGAAGTCCTCGTTGTTGTTCACTCGTCTGTGGGATTTTTGTCTTTGTCCTGTTTCCATTTTAATGTGGTCATTAAAACAAACCGACTTTCTCAGCAACTCTTTGTACAACTGGCTTCTGCTGTTATTTCTGTTCAGAAATAATAAGTACAGAGCTGCTTATAATACGCCATATTTTTGTGTTTTATGGAAAAATGTCAAGAATCAGTCATGTTTGTTTGGCTGATTAGTTTCTCTGCCTGTCATTGTTACACCCATAGAAACAAAACTTAAACAGCGGGGTACCAGACTAACTTCTTCGTATAGAATAGGAAATGAGTTCAAACCGCTAGTCTGACCAGCCAGACTCATCCACGTCAAATGGGTCTTGTATCCCTTCACATTTGTGACAATCGAAACTAAAATGAGTCCAGTTGAAAAGGGAAAAATTTTACTTTTTAAACTTAATTACAGGAGCCCCATGCACCTCACCCTGGCGAAAAACCAGCCTTGCATGGATGAGAGCCCTGACCCGGTGTCCCTGAGGTCAAGAAGGAAGCAACACAAACAAGAAAAGTTATCTGTTCCCCTTTAATACAAAGCTTTCTTTCTCTGATTGGTTGTATTACTATCCAAATGTGTCCAAAGGCAATTCTTTAATTGTCTGCATCTCTACTGCCCCCTTTGGAAACATTGAACAGCTACAAAACGGCATGTCTATCAAGCCAGGAAAACACAGTCTCCAGCCACTTCATAGATCAGCATCTAACACTGACTTCATTAAGCTTATAACAACACCATTACTCAGTGAAAATATTTTACGGCCTCTTTATCAGATCGGTCTGAGACGAGATGACATAGTGGTTTCTGAACGCCAAAAAAAGCTAACTCTGGGGAACAATTATCCATAACCTAAGCCCTATCTCTGCATTTTATGAGCCAATAAAGAAGTCTATTATCTAGAAGCCAGTGGATTATGAAGGCATTACTCAAAGTTACATAGGACCGAGTTGGACATGTGTGCAGTAGATTTACACATGTGCGATTGTTTATGAACGGTATGCTCCTCTACCGGGGCATTTAATGAGAGGAGGGGGACCTCACAGGAGCAAGGCCAGAAGCAGTATCTGTCATTCTCAAAGCTGGAGAATATAAAAAATCTGTACGCAAGTAAAAGTACTGTTACTTCAAAAAAATAAATAAAAATAAATAAGTGGTGTACATTCACCACTTCTCCTTGAGTATTTTTTGAATGTCAGAATGCACTACTACGAACACTACTACTGCTATTACTGCTACTACGTCTGTTACAACTACTACTAGTACTACTGCTATTACTACTATTGTTATTACAACTGCTACTACTACTACTACAACTACTACTACTGCTGCTTCTTCTGCTACCACTATTAATACAATGAATGAATGAATTAATTAATATTTTTATTTGAGTGTCACACACAAATGTGCCCAGCCCATACAGGCTTACATGACACTATCAACATTTACAAGGAAGATGATGCCATATAAACAACTATACAACAACATGAATACATTATTAATGTGCTCACCTTAACTCACAGGATACAAAGCTTTATGTCTCAGTGTCCATGCCCTCTCTATAAATTTTGCCAAACCAAAAGTCTAATTTTTAAACAGCCAACTCAAAATATCACCATCCGACAGCCAAAACAACTCTGGATTTTTACATTGAATTTTCTCAAATAGAAGAATTCTTGAATCATTAAATAATGGACAATAAAACACAAAATGAAATTCATCCTCAACTACTCCCAAGTCACACATAACACACATCTGTCCTCCTCTGGAACCCCTTTGTACCGACCCAGCTCCGCTGTCAGAGGCAGGACTCCTGCTCTCAACTGGGCCCAGAGAAACCTCTGTCCTCTCTTTAAGTTACATAGGGCTCTGTGGAAAAGTCTTCCATAAACTGAACATAAGTTCTTAGTTTTGGTTTATTGTACACCTCTAATTTCCACTGCTCTTTGTGAGGCTTTTCGTGAGCTTTGTCCCAATTAAATTTTTTTAGAATGATTCTATCTCCAGGTAAACGCACAAGGCAGTTCCACAATCTAATTACTAGATTGTGATAATACAGTTGCTCCTACTACTACTACTTCTATTACAACTACTGCTGCTTCTACAACAACTATTATTATTACTACTACTGCTATCACTACTACTACTATTACTAATATTACTACTACTTCCATAACAGCTACAACTACTACTACTCCTACTACTTCTGCTACCACTACTTCTACTACTGCTATTAATACTACTACTTCTTACTTCTGCTACTACTCCTTCTACTACTGATACTACTACTGCTGCTACTACTACTACTACTTCTTACTTCTGCTACCTCTACTACTGCTACTACCACAACTACTACTACTACTACTATTCCTACAACTTCTGCTACTACAACTACTCCTACTACTAGGGGCTTTAAACTGTTAAGTAAGTTTCCTGCAGAAAATACAGCTTTAGGAAATCTTCAGTAGAGATTGTACACAGTAAATTAATTAAAGTAAAGGTATCTAGTTACTTTCCATCTCTGATCATTCTCCCAAAGTAACAGAATACGCCAGTGCCTACAGTCCTTCACATTTCATTTCCATGCCTTGAGTAATCCTAGACACCCGTTTTGTTAAATGAATTAGTCTGCTGACAGAACCGGGATAGGGGCAGCACTGTGGGGCTAGGACTGACCTAATTACCTGCAAAAAGATTTACAGATTTTATTACTGTGGAGACTGAGGCGTGCTGTGTGCCATAGACGAGAACCGTTTCACTGGAGCAGAGCGTGTTTATGTTTTAAAGTGAGGTAGCAGGACTGTGATGATATACAGTGTACTAAATGGGACATATATGCTCCCCACTTGTTGAAAATGTCTTAATAATAGAGTTGGTTGGATTTATAGACAGACATACAGTAGCTATCCCAGGGCAAACTCAGATGATGAAAGGTTAACTGAATACGTTTATTAAAGCAGTAAATTCTATGCATTTTATACAGAAATAGGTCCCTAAAGGAGTGGTTTCTAAAAACAGGAACAAACATTTTCTTTAAGTAGAGTACGGTTTGTTTTTACAGAATCTAATATGACAACTAAAACAATGCAGAGATATGCAAACAGTGGCTAAATGTGACTTAGCAGCACCATGCAACTTTACTTTCCTCAGTGTTTTGGTTGCGTTTTTCTCTGCGGAGCTCCCCCTACAGTTCAGAGTAAAACATAACCATAAAAACTCTCTAGTCCGGTTGACTCCTGCGTGACCTCTGGCTTGGCTTGGCTCAGTCTAAATTTCCATCCCTTTGGCCGCTCTGCCATGACCAGCATCTAAGAAATAAAGCCGTCTCTGGTTTGTTTAATCGCTAAACGTGACGTGCCACTTTCTCGCGAGACCCAAGACTTCAGAAAGACCAGGTCAGTGCTCCCATTCCTGCAAGGCTGTCTATTTTCCCACCAAGATATGCCAGGAGGAGATGCAGAGGGCTTTTATCACCCTGCAACAACTCATTTAGCCATAACCCAAAACTCTTTAATTAAGGCAAAAAAGTGTTGTTGTTAAATCCTGATGAAATCCTGGAATAAAAAGGAACCAAAACCTGGACTAAACTGAGACTAAGTTAAGTTCACATCACTGACTAAACCACAGTAAATCAGATATATAAGAATATATAAGATAAGAATATATCAAACTTTTCTATAATTTGAGAAAATGCTTTGTCTTATTGAAAAATATGGGCTCCATTTTAGCATTTTTTTCCACATGCTGTTTATAACTATATAGATTTTGTTGACTGACAACTTAAACCAAAATCTATGTTAGATTACCTACTGTGCAAGTATCCCTATAATGTCCCAGCTGCTGTATTGACAAGGCATATTTGTATTGTACTGGGAAGTAGTATTGAACTGTTTTCTACTGAATTTGCTGCTATGTGTGGCTAAATTAAGATGAAACTTACTGTCCTTCTATAACAGCCCTGGCGAGTACACTATGTTGAAATAAAGTATGTAAGGCACGTATTTCCAAACATTAACAATCTCTGACTTCTAATTCCCCCATCAAAACTTCTTGACCCTTAGAATATTAATTTAGACAATACTTCTGATGTTCCAGTCCAATCTGTGGTGTCACCCCGAACCTCCCAAACCGATAAGACAGCCCCAGTAATTATGCAAAGATAATAACCTCATGATCCCGTCCCGAGAGCCTTTCACTCCTCTCTCTATTTGCATGACTGTTTTCTCGGCCAAATATGATATAATTGCCAGACTTAGCAGATTTAACGTAGAAAATGAGCTCAGAGAACCTCAACTTCCATCCAAATGCTTTTTTAGAGCAGACAGTGTGTTGTGTTGTGTCTAAGCAACTGACAATGCAAAGATCAGTAAAGAGTGATCTGCTACCACTGGTGGTGGTAGTATTAGTAGAAGTAGTAGTAATAGTAGTAGCAGTGGTAGTAGTAGCAGTAGTAGTAGCAGTAGCAATAGTAGTAGCAGGGGTAGTAGTAGTAGTAGCAGTAGCAATATTAGTAGCAGTAAAAGTAATAATAATAATAATAATAATAATAATTCATCAAATTTATATAGCGCTTTTTTGGACACTCAAAGACGCTTTGCATACAAAAAAAAAAAGTTTAAGAAAAGGCAAGATTGAACAGGTGAGTTTTTAGCTTTGATTTGAAGTTTTGTAAAGAGTCCGAATTCTTGATGGGTTGTGGGAGTGAGTTCCAGAGGACGGGGGCAGCTGCAGCGAAGGCTCTGTCACCCATGGTCCGGTGCCTTGTCCTGATGATGGGAGTGAGGAGATTAGTATCTGCTGATCTGAGGCGGCGGGTGGGACAGTGCTGGCGGAGGAGATCATTAAGGTAAGGAGGAGCTAGGTTATGGAGGGACTTGTAGGTGATGAGGAGAACCTTGTATTGGATACGGTGTTGTACGGGGAGCCAATGGAGCTGTTTAAGGACGGGGGTGATGTGGTCTCTGGAGCGGGTGTGGGTGAGTCGGCGGGCAGCAGAGTTCTGGATGTATTGCAGTTTCTGAAGGTGGGTGGAGGGGAGACCATATAAGAGACTACTGCAGTAGTCAAGTCTGGAGGTGATGAAAGCATGGATTAGGACTTCTGCGGTAGGTTGTGAGAGGGAGGGGCGGAGACGTGCAATGTTGCGGAGATGAAAAAAAGATGTTTTGGTGATGTGGTTTATGTGGGACTTGAATGAGAGGGTGGTGTCCAAGATGATGCAGAGATTGCGAACGGAAGGAGACGGGGTGACAGCGTGGCCATTGATGATGAGGGAGAAGTCCTGAGCAGAAGGAAGGAGAGATTTGGGTCCGGTGATAAAAAAAGTAATAGCAATTGAGGTAGCAGTAGTGGTAGTAGAAGTACTAGCAGTAGTAATAGTAGTAGTGGTAGTAGTAGAAGTAGTAGTGGTAGTAGTAGAAATAGTGGTAGTAGCATAAGCAGTAGCAATAGTAGTATCAGTAGTAGTGGTAGTTGTAGAAGTAGTAGAAGTAGTAGTAGCAATAGTAATAGCAATGGTAGTAGTAGTGGTAGTAGTAGGCGTGGTAGCAATAGTAGTAGCAGCGGTAGTAGTATAAGCCGTAGCAATAGTAGCATCAGTAGTAGTAGTAGTGGTAGTGGTAGAAGTAGTAGCAGTAGCAATAGTAGTAGTGGTAGTAGTAGGAGTAGTAGCAGTAGTGGTAGCAGTATTAGAAGGAGTAACAATAGTAGTAGCAGGGGTAGTATTAGTAAAAGTAGTAGTAAAAGTAGTAGTAATAGTAGTAGCAGCAGCAGTAGTAGTAGTAGTCATAGAAGTAATAGTAGCAGTAGCAGATTTTGCTGTCCAGTTAAAAAAAAGTAAAAGTACTTTAGTAAGTATTACATGTAATACTTTTACTTCCACTGTAGTAACATTATTTTAAACAGTACATATACTTGAGTACATCTTTACCTCTGTATTTCCGTCTGTGGTTTATAGCTCCTGTTTGTCTAATCTGGCCCATTTTAAAGCTATGCTGCTAAAGGTATTTCATATTAGTCCCATTGGCTTGAGAATATGACTTTTATTAGTCTGGTTTCCTGTCCAAAACCTGTTCACCTTGTAGCTAGGGTTAAACTCCCAAACTATATTTAAGTGCTTTTCCTAGTCCAAAACATATAGCAGTTTAATAGCACAAAATTACAAATGGACAGTGATAAACTATGGTTTCATAATGACCTAAACCACAACAACACCTGCAGGAATAATTTTACCTCAAACAATAAACTCTTTAACAGGGCTCTCCACTAATTTAATATAAAAAACAGCAACCTTGAACATTTTTACGGCTTGTGGACAGATGCCACGTGGCTTCTCTGAGAACATACTGTTAATGAGTGATCTGGCAGGACATGAGGAGAATGGGAAACCAAACATCAAACCTTAATGACAGATGAACGAGACAACCAAACATAACTCCCTTTGAAAACATATGGCGTCCCACAGGGCTCTGTACTGGGTCCTGTAGACTTTGGCTCATCAGCTCTTCTCTTTCAGTTATGTATACAGAAAATGTACTTTTTTCTTGTTATTAATAAACATTCTGGAGCAAGAGGGTTCAGAAAAAGGACTCTAATGTAGTGGCAACCATTTATAGCTGACAGGCTCTGGCGTTAAATCAATGTAAACAAGTGCAGTAGACTGACCATCCAATGGAAGTGTCTCTTATGTAAAGTATGTCGTGCTGAACATGGTCAACTACTCAAAATCTTTTATAAAACTCAACAACAGATAAATAATAAGCTATAAAATAAAAACAAACTGCTACAAGATTTTGTCATATACAACAGAATGTTCCTTCAGGGCTACCATCTATCTTTATCATCTTTAAAGAGTAATTCATCCTACTTCGCCCACTGCAAAATCTTGAAAAAAAAAGCTAGAAAAGAGGGCAGAGACAGAGGGGAAGAACCGAAGGTGAGGGTGGTAACAAGAGTGGACTGGGACAAGAGCACAAGAAGGAGGGACGTGGCAATGATATAGTAATGTGGAAAAGTACTCTGTCATTTAGATATTAGGAACTGTTGAATAAAGGAAGCCACTGTTCAACCTTAGGCTGACAGCTATTGTGATCTAGTGTTTTATGCCATTTGTGCTTCAGTCAACTCTTATATGACAAATAATCACATGTAGAAAACTGCTGCAAGTCTTTTTTAAAGTTTATCATAGATTAGATATTAACCCGGCTATGAAAAAGATGTCTATGGTGAAAGACATAAACCACACTTACCAGAAGAAAGAAGTTTTGTAGGGGCCATTCTTCACTGTGGTACTGTCAGGAGAACCACGTGTCTAAAGAAATACGTTCTCCGTGGCCTAGAACTGGATCTGCTCCACCGTCCATCTGGTACAGTTCACTGACAACAGGCTGAAGCTGGAGAGCGGTCAGAAACGTCAGGCTCGTAAACTGTTGCTTGGTCAGAGGTGCTCAGGGTTTGCAGGGCTCTCCTTTTTAGGGAATTTTAAAATTTGCCAGATTTCCAGCACTTTGGCCAAAAACTTGCAACGGCCCTTTTTTTAATTTCAGAGGTCAAAGGAGTACTTAAATTCTGTACTCAAGTAATCCAAATGTATGCAAATTTGCCTGAACCTAGGAACTTAGGGGTGGACGTAGCTCAGTCAGCAGTGACGTTCACTCACTGACCCAAACATTGGCAGTTCAATCCCCACTACCAGCATCGCATACTGTCCTTGAGCACGACACTTCACCCACCTTGCCTGTATGAATGTGTCAGTCTGCCCCAGGGCAGCTACAGAAGTAGCTCACCACCACCGAGTGTGAATGAATAATGGAGTAATAAAAAGTGCTTTGAGAAGCCTGGTAAGCTTGTAAAATGCAATATAAATCCAATTTAATATTATTATTTTAACTTCTGGTTGCAAGGTGAGTGTACTATCCACTTTGCCAATGAGGCGAAAAATAGTTTTACACATTTAGAGACTTAGAAATACTTGAGTAAAAGTACAAGTAAAAGTATGTTGTAGAAAATAAACCCTAAAGACTTTACTTAAAGGGGATATATGATGCAAATTTACTTTTTTGAGCTTTCTACCAAGTTATAATCAATCAACAAACCCTCTACATTTAGTGTGCTCTCATTCATTTAACCATTTATTCTCTGTTTCCACTGATTCCTCACAGCCATTTTTCATTTTGGAGCAAGATGGCATCATTCAAAAAGTTTAAGTCACTTTCCACCTCTGATTCTTACTATGTGACCTCTCAGCTCTTGGGAATTCAGTTGTTGCAAAAACATGTAAAATGGAACATATCTTGTAAAATATAGTAATAACCATTTTTACCGTTACTTCACTGACTTTGACTTTCTCCAACCTTTAGCTCAATGTTTTGTGATGATTTCAGCTCTCTAAAATGCAGTCTAACTTTTTCCAGCATGTGACCCACTTCAATCATAAACAGCACGTGGAAAAAAAAAAACAGTAAAAAAGACAGGGATTTCTCTTTCAAAAGCCCATATTTTCCTGTGAGACAAAGCATTTCCTCAAATTATGGACAAATTTGATATATTAAAATGGATGGAAACGGGGCTATTCGTTTTCATTAGTGCGTGGAGCAGCTGAAAGGCAGAAGGGCGAGCTGAAAGGTGCCTAAGACGGTCTAATGTGAGAGCCATGTGTGAAATCAGTGGGTCTGGACTCAATCAGAAAACACCGCCTTTAGCTCTGTGTTTATACAAGTCTGGGGTTTGAGAGACTTCCACTGGAGAGCAAGGAACTACTGATACTGAGGATGTGTTAGAGGCTGAAATGAGATATTGTGAACTATTTAAGAGCACAAGTTACGTACTGTGGTATTAAATGTTTAAAAGTGACTTATCGAGCTACTATTTGATATTTCAGTGACGTTTTTCATTTTGTATTTTCCCTTCTAGGTTTGCCGCAGCAAATCATCTGCTTCCTAGTGTGTGCAATGATTTGCATATTGGTTTGGCATAGGTTTTACAGCAGATGCCCTTCCTGATGCAACCCTCTTCATTTTTCCAGGCTTGGGACCAGCACAAACAGTACACTGGTTTGGCTTTTTAATAGTAATCAAACTAAGTAGTCAAGACCAGACTAATCGACCAGAGTGAACCAATACCAAGACAAGGCTGAGACTTTTGGGGTTTGAAACAAAGTTAAGACCGAGACTTTTAAGGATCGAGACCAAGACCAAGGCAAACCAAGACCAGACCATCATTTTAATGATCTATGCAAAAGAAACAATCAGGGACAGAAAAAAATGGATTTCAGGCCAAGACCAAGACAGAGTAATATTGGATTTGAGACTAAGACCAAAACCAAGACTGAGGAAAACTACAACCAAGACGAGACCAAGACCATTAAAAAAATTGTCTCAAGATTTTTCTCAAGACCAAGACTGGACTGGGGCGCTACATCACTAAATCTAAGTAATCAAACTAATAATAAACTTTGCTAATAAAGGACGTTGGAGGCTGCCACTTTTTATGCAAGGCCTTAAGAGATATTCCTTCACTGAGAGACTACTACCAACATTTTTTAAATTTAAATTATCCCTGTCCCATTAACACGTAAGTTATTTTAGCCCCTCTTTTGTTACTATGCAGTCCCTTAATTACAAAAGTCACAATTCCTCCAGAAGTTTCTACTTTAATTTGTCTATTGTATGCAAAACAATAGCTACACAAAAATAGCACTACATGGCTATTGTGACCATTTATTTTGACTTGGGTGGTTTCCTTTTTTACTAAGTTATATGTCACTCCCTAATAATTATAAATGAGACCTGGATTAAAAATGTGAGATTCAGATTTTGGAGTTTTGCCTGTTTTCCCTGACTCATGGTCCTGATCTGGCTGTGGTCTGACAGTCCTCATCATTCCTGAAGGGGACACACTCAGGACTCAGGGCCAATGACTTTATCCCTGCTAACATCTGTAGCAGATGTGCAAACACGTGTTCATGAAGTGTTTCTCATCTTTCTTCTCTCTCCTCTCACTCAGATCTACATCAAACTTTTGAGGAGTTTTTAATCCAGTTTTATCCTGACCACATGTCCCAGAGTGAGATGGGGGATTCCATTTATATAATCCTGGTTGAATTTGAGTGGTACGGTACAGGTCGGGTGAATCTGGCACACTTTTACAGAGGGGCCTCCACCTAAAAACAAGTATGCAGCATCCCATAAATGTGTACCCTATCATACAACTTTGGCAACCCCATGGCTTTTGGATCCATCATCATGAAAATCCAACTTAAAGCCTGGGACACACCAACCCAACGCCCGACCACTGTCAGCAGAGGCGGGGCGACTGCTCGTCTCCTCACGTCTCCCCTCGTCGCCACTGAAAGTAGCTGCAGACAACAGCAGGCGGCGCTAGTCACCAAACTCCGCGATTATTTAAAATCTAGTAAATAAAACTCCTCAACACACACGAGTTTAACTCAAGTATTTATCAGTCTATAATAATTATACTCACTAGATTAAACTCACAGTAATGAATAAAAGGGACTGGATTATTGCAGCTGTTTGCCTCAGAGGAGGATTATATTTTTATCTGCATGAGGCTACAAGCTAAGGTAAGCTAACTGCAGCACATTAGTACAAGGCTAAAGCTAAGGTAAGCTAACTGCAGCACATTAGTACAAGGCTAAAGCTAAGGTAAGCTAACTGCAGCACATTAGTACAAGGCTAAAGCTAAGGTAAGCTAACTGCAGCACATTAGTACAAGGCTAAAGCTAAGGTAAGCTAACTGCAGCACATTAGCGTCACAGATGTGGAAAACATAATGAAGTAGTTGTAGAATAAAAGTTCCTTATATTTTGATGTTAAACTCAAGCTGTTTGACAAATTGTGAACGGGACACACAGACAATCAGAGCTCGTTGAGCACGACGGCCTGACGCTGATTTGACATGTTCAATCGGCCAGAACTATGCCCAACTGTGTCCCACTACGTCTGATGGTGCGGAACTCACCAAACAGACTCACATCGCCGACCGCGTCAAACCATCCGAACGGCCGATGATCGCCCCCGTGTGTCCAGGCCTTAAAGGTGGAGCTAAACACTGCCGTCTGTTTATTGAGCTTAAAAAAATGGCAGATACAGCACTAGTAGCTCAGTGGTCTTATGGCTCTTGCTTTCTGATTTGAAAACACTGTATTGGCCACATTGCATTAAATGTGAACAGAACTTGTGACATGAAAAATGTATCTCTAAAATGCTGAAAACTCATGCAGCTTTTGGAAATGTAACTTCAGAAAGCTGGAAGTAAAGGGGAAACAGTCTTCTTGTTCTGCTGTTTTTCTTTGCATCAGTTTAAGCCACTAAGGTCGTTACTAACAAGGATTAACACTCTTCTTTTTCTAATAAATTAAAACAGAAATCACTAGACATTATATATGTTCTTCATACAAAACACAACATGTAAGGCACTTGTATAATGTCACTAGCAACATAGCATCTGCACACAGAACAAAGGACACTGCGGCCTTTTCAGTGAAATGCTGCCTTTTCAGGTCCAACAATAAAGTACTTCCAAGTGACTAAACATTTTATTAGTCACACAAGGCTCATCTGTCACTGAAAACACAAGTCAATTATATAATGCATTCCTGGAGAATAAGTATGAAATCCTGACCAACATCAATCTAAGTGGTGACAGTTTATTGTACAATCCACCTTTACCACTCGCTGGAAATACTGAATACAATCACACTAGTTTCTCTCTATTAGCCACCTAATGGATCTACAGGTTTCCACAGTTTGTGCAGGTGTAAAGAGAGGAACAGAAAGTCCTTTTTTAAATGTCCTCATTTGGACCAACATCAAAATAACATTAGTGGCAAAATAGCACTTACTGACTTACTCTGATTATTTCTTCACTAAAACCTAGATTAAAGTGAATGCTGTTTAATGCTATGGTGAAGTGGGTCTACGTAGAATGATACAAGTTAAACTATGCTTTACTTTAAAATTAAGCAAAATCAATCTTAACCAAACACTCTATACATGTATATTGGGTTAAATAAAAGTGTGTATCACTGTGTATAAAAATCAGTTGTGATGATTACACAGTAGAGAGTATAAAGCCTTAAACTACAACAGCTAATAAAGGTCCCCTATAGTGTTAAATCAACTTTTTAGCGCTTTTAACCATGTTATAATGTTATTTTTACCTCAAAAATATCCTTGGAGCAGTATTTTGTTTCATTCATGCAGGTTTGAGTAATTCTGTTTGCTGGGACCGTCCCGTTTTCAAGAGCTGGAAACTCTCGGCCTCAGCTTTACATAGATACATGAAAATAGAAAGTGTTCCTGCGCATTTCTAAAGCCCATACACCGTCTCCAGACTCATTCTGATAATTTCAGAGCTTTAATTAACATCACTATGAAGCAGGCATGTATCTATCTGTTAGCGCCTTGTTGTTAAAAGACAAGCTAATTAGCCATTTTATGCCATTGTTGCCAAAAGGGGGCGAGAGACACCTAATCCAAGTGTTCTCTGCAAATTGAACAAACATGTTTTTCATACATACACATTATTTTAAGTTATAAAAAACATCCTAATGCAAAGGTTTCCATAGTGATTTCATAAAGCCTGAAAAAACTTAATATGGGACCTTTAAATGACTGTAAAATCACTTCTCATGTAACCCGGTAGCAGCACAACAAAATTAAAGCGTAAAATAGGCTTCATTGATGGTTATTTTGGATCAAATGTGTCACAACTTTCTCCAAAATATACCATTTGTAATTCACTGTTATTATGATCCCAATTTAACACAGTAGAAATTAATCCTGTTTCAACATAAAACCCACTCTCTGCTCGTGTCCATTATAAATGTAGCCAACTAGAAAGAGATACCTCAGTGTTTATTCACCTCAGCTGTGGTTATGTCCATCTTGATTTCACAGCAAATGCCTTGCATTCACCCTCCTCCTTTACTCTTCAAGATGTTTTTCTCTTTTCCTATCTAATTTTGGTGATTGTTCGTCCAACTGGCTGGATCTCAAGTGCCGCGTGTGCCTGATTAAAAAGCTCTGGATCGTTTCTGGAAGAGAAAAACATGGCGGTGGGACAGTATCATGTGTGATTCATGTTTCTGGGACGCTGTGTCAGTAAAGCACCTTCATTCAGTGGTTCCTGAGCCAGTACTTAGTCTTTTATTCTTTGTCTGTTTACATACAAAATTCATACAGAAACTTTTCAGTGAATTGTGGTTTAAAAAAATGTTAGAAAAACTAGTGTTGTAGCCACCAAACTAGACCAGACACTGGAGAATAGTTGCTCATATACTGCTTATCAATTTTTACCATGAGTGACATTCGCATTTTGCTTACAGAGGGAAACTTGGGGCTGAATGTGAAAGTGAATGGTTGTCTGTGTATGTCTCTGTGTCAGCTCTGTGACCAACTGGTTTTAGTCCAGGGTCTGCTCCACCTAAGGCCCATAGTTACTGAGCCAGGCTGCAGCCACTCACCGCTGCTCCCATTTGAATATGGGACAATATTGGCTCGTGGTGTTCACTAGCGCTAGCGGAAAATCCAATTGGAAAAGTGGCTATTCTGATTTTGCTTACAGAACAAAATAGTGCAAATAAGATAAACGTAAATAGAGAAAAGAGAGGCAAAGTGAAACACTTGGGCAAACGCATGTAGCAACTAAACTATATCAACTTTTCTGATTTTTCTACCATGTTATAATGTCGTTCCCTCATCAAAAACATACCTGGAGTTGTTTTGCTTCATTCACACCTGTTTGAGTAACCCTATATTCTCTGGCACGGCCGTTCTGAGGTCTCAAAACACAAACATCCACCTCTCCCACAAACCCAAGCTAACTCCAGCAAGCCCTGTCCAATCAACAAGCCCTCTACATCCAGTCTACTGTCATTCATTTATGTAAAAAACGGTTTCCTGATTCCTCACAAAATGGTAAAATGACATTTAAAGGAAGTAAAGTGCTCTTTTTCTTTGATTATTTGTTCAATGGTTTTATATATACGTATGTTCCACAACACTCTGCTGGTCTCCTCACCTGTTTCTTTCAGGCACCATTAGAGCACTTAAACATTTTCCTTTTAGTCAGATAATGTTTTTAAAGGTTGCTACTGTCCTGGAGATGACAAAGATTGGTTTAAAAATATGCATAAAAGTATAATATAAGAACTCAAGAGCTAGACGCGAAAACACTGTTTGAAATGTGCTTGGACCAGCAGTGACTTTAAGTGTCCTTTAAGGGGAGTAAAAGCTACATAGTGTTCCTTTAAAGTCTGGAGAGGAGTGGATTTAAGGCTGGTCTTGAGTGCTACAACACTAGCAGAAACAGTTTAAAGTAATACCAAGTAATAAATGAGCTGCGTGAGGCTATTGTATTTAGAAAGGCATTTATCTCAGAGTTGAACAGACCTGTACACATGTGAAGTGCCCATACTTACAGTTTAACTTGTGCTTTGGTCCACTGTCGCTGCTTTGGCTGAATAATGACTCTTAAATAACACTGGGGTTCGATCTGTCTTTGTTTTTTTGGCACACATCGGGACACTTTCAGACAAGAGTTACACAAATCAAAAACACACATGCTTACTTCCCTCATATACAGACTGCTTTATATAAAAAGTGCAATGTAAAGATATACATTAGGTATTTAAAAGTACTATATTCTCTTTCTTTTTGAAGCTGTGATACATTTTGTAGTGGTGTCAGGCTAAAGTCTCTTTCAAAAATGGCAGGAGTGATAAAAAAACAACACAAAACAAAGCCTGCCAATAGTCCATAGTAAAGAAATGTCCTCTTCTGTTGGAGGGTTACCACTTTCCCGGGATGGGCACACCACACTCGTACCAGCCCACAAAGGGATGGTTTGTACGTCGTCCGATAACTCCAAATGTGACTGGCTCCTGTCTGTAGGCTCTGTAGTATCCTGTAACAAAGAAAAAGATAGAAAATCGTTTTGAAGCCATACACAAAGCTTTGGGAACTCTTGTCTATATTCAGTGGAGGTATTAACGATCAATGCACACTTTTGAACTTGACCATCATAGGAGATAACACTAACATTTTTTAGTAACTTTATAGAGCCTACCTGGTTAAATTAAGCTGTAACATAAATTCAACCAGGAAGACTGATTTCTCTTTCACATCTACACGCTATCAGCTGTCTGTCACTGTCACCCAATCACAGTCTGCCACATACATAATATATATATATATATATATAACACGATATTGCGATATTTGAAAATAAATCCTACTTTTTCGAATATAGTAAGTTAAATTCACTAGATTTCATAAAAATGTAATGTAATGTAATGTCCTATATTTACAAGTCAAAACAGCGACAAAATCAAAACTTAACACAGACTAAACCAGGAATAAAACAAGGCTAAGCTGTGACTAAATTAATTAAATTACCACTAAAACTGGACTTTTTACACATTTTTATTTAGTCACAAGACATGTTCTTTTAAGGGTCTGATGGAAAATTATCCTTCAGTGTAAATCTCTGTCAGATGGAAGACCACAGCGTTATTGCGATATAACAATAATTTTGCGATATATTGTGCAGCCCTAATAGATATATACAATATATTCACGCCCTCTCCCCTCAGTCTTCCTGCTGTTCAGCTACACGCCACAACCCTCTCCACCCCCAACTCCACCGCAGCAGCAGAACCATCAGCCTCCTCAGACTCTCCATCTCCTCCTCTTCACCAGTGTCTAGGCCCCCGGGGGATAAAATTCCCCAAACAAATCTATCAAACTTTCCCTTCCTCACATCGCTGACTTCTCTACCTGCCGGGGTCTAAGCGCCAAAGTCTATTCTTTCAATAAATCATCCGTTACACTCATTTGTCTGTGTTTGCCTCTCCTGGTTGAAACATTAGTAAAGATACAGCATTAGTCGGCTATGATCTATTTTAAGGGAATCCAGGCTCCAAAGATAACCAACGCACCCAGATAAAACATACATACCCTACACAAAAAGGTCCAGCTTCGAACCTGGGACATGCTGCAAGGCGAGTGTGCTAACCACCTTGCTACTATGCCACTCAAACAGGTGTTCACTAAGTAAAGCCGGTTTGTTACCTGTTTGATTGACAGCATTTTTCCTTCCAAAAAATGTCAGAATTGTAACCGCTCACCTAAAAAAGGAATCTCTAATTGGCTATATGAATTAATGTCAATCCAAGTTTCCTCTACACATATTGGTACCACTTTGCCCCATGTTTTCTGAGTTGCATTCAGAGGCAGTTTTAAGCGCCCATTTGTTCTCCCCTTGGAAGTCCAACTCCAATTATTAGAGGCTACCGTAACACTTTTTATAGAACTGAAAAAGAATTGCAGTGGCAGGCCAAGCTAAGAAACCATTTTTAAAATTAAATATTATGCAAATTGACAATAAAATATACTGACATACTGTATTTGATAAACAACTATTAGCTTCTAGGCAATTGTTTCCTCCACACCTAATAGCCTTTTTACATTTTCTGTCATAATGTTCTTAATGGTTCAAGTAACACTGAGTGAGAGCATTGTATAGAAGCATGTTTTGCAGGAGTGTTGCTGAGAAAACAATCCCAGATGAAAAACTAACAAGTAAAAGCAACATCTTTCTGACGTCCTCATTGTCTGTTTTCTGTTTAGGCCTAATTAAATTTTAGCTGTGCTCAAATTATAACAATGTTTAATCCTGGTTGGAAAAATACTTTAATCAACTGTAATGATCACTTATCTGAATTCATTTGACGACTTAAAGCTGTTGCTCGGGACGGTGCCACTATTGTAACAATCTGAATCTAATAACGGTGTAATTAGGAAAAGTGTCGGCTGTGATAAAAAGCACATTAGTTTTGTGATAAACCACCCACACAGTTTAACTAATGCATTTGTGTTGTGCATGGACAGGATCAGTGCAGCTGCTCCGCTCCGGGGCAGACCGAGTGGAAAAACAGCTGCGGCGGGACAGTGCTGTTTACCTTGAGCTGAGGGCAGAGTGTTGGAGAGGTGGGCGGGGCCTGTCCTCCCGTCTCGATACGAGTCCACAAACTGACAGTGGTCCTCCCCTTGGCCCAGCGTATCTCCTATACTGTAGAAAGGCTCTGTGGAGGTAAACAGAAACCAGACAGTGGTGAGACTAGCAATGTTGTTCAGTTTAGAGACCGTGAGGAAAAGACAGGAGGCAGAGCTGAAGATGTTGAGGTTTTCTTTGGGCGTTAACGGTGATGGACAGGATTGGGAATGAGAACATCAGAGGGACAGCTCATGTTTTGGAGATAAAGCCAGAGAGGCCAGACTGAGATGTTTTGGACAAGTACAGAGGAGGGAGAGTGGGTAGAAGTAAGGCCTAGAGGAAGACCAAAGAGGAGATTTATGAAGAAATATTTGCCATCTTTCCAATTATTGAAACCTATGAAAGACAAGCTCAGGTGTCTCAGTGACTGATGAAAAGGAGGTGAAACAGCTAAGAAATATTATTTTAATATTATATTACTACATTTTTTAGGTAAATTTTTTGGCATTATTTGTTATGAGTTTAAGATTATTATAATTTTTTAGGTTTATTTTGAACATAAAATATATAGTAAAATGAATAAATGAACGTTTATATTGTTACATTTTTATTTTAAAGACAGGGATATTATTAATTTTATTTTTTATTTTGAAATTGAGTTTAAAAAATTTATAAAATAGTGGAGAATTAGTATTTACAATAAAGTAAGTATAAAATGTCTTTTTACTAAAAGACACAGATGTTTTATATGACCAGTTTGTGAAGAATGAGGGGTACTCATTGTATGACAAATAGTCCAGGAGGTGCACAAGACCAAAAAGATCAGGAACCACTGGATTAAGTGAAAGAGCATAAAGTTAGTTGGTGTGAGAGAAGAGGATGCTGAGGAGAGGGTACGTGGTGAATCTAAATTAGGAAAGTAACCTTGATCAAAATATAATCCTGTACCTCTGAGTTCATCTCCCATGAAGATCTTGTATCTCAGAGAGTTACACAGCACGACGCCCACAAACTTCCTGTACCACGTTCGTTTGACGAACTGGCTGCCTGTACAGGTGCTGTGGGCGGGGTTGTACTTGAATTTGAAGGGGATCCAGATGGGCTCGCCACCTGAGCAGGGAAAAAACAATCATTATACTATAATAATGTATTTATGACAAAATCATAGGAATCTCTGTTTATACAGAGAAGAAGGGATAAAAGACTGAAAAGTTATACTGCAATTCAGGTGCCTGGATAAAATACTACATAACAGAGATACCCACTGTGCTTATTTATAGGCCAAAATGCTAAATATGGAATAATAAAGGACATTTCAATTACAATTTCTTTACAATTCAAGGCAGGATTTTCTCATTAATGGTCATAATGTATACATATTTTTCTATTTCTCTATTTTTGTTTGCTCAGGTACCATTGGCAGTAATTGACAATAAATATTCTGACTACTAGTAATAATAATAATAATAATAATAATAATGCATTAGTCGTATATAGCTTCTAGACCCTCAAAGTCACTTTACAATTTGGTCACACTCAGTGGGGGTGAGCTCCTTCTGTAGCCACAGCTGCCCTGGAGCAGACGAAAGCGTGGCTGCCATTCTGCGCCCGTGGCCCGTGACAGCGGGGATCAAACTGCTGGTTAGTGGGCGAACATCTCGACATCATCGACCGAGCTGCTGCCACTCAGCTGAAACTCCACTCAATTAACTACTGCAGCCTCAGAGGGTCAAAACTCAAGCTTAGGTGTACAAATGTGAGTTATAAACTAAATGTGTGACTAAATGTACAAATGCTGTCTTGGGACAACGTATGAACTACTGTGTGCAAAGATCTAAAATAACTCAAGTGTTTATTTTTATCTATAAAATGCAAAGACCAAAAAAAAGAAAAATCCAATGGTAGGACCACCCATTGCACTCATAAAACTTGCACACAGATTTTGATGAAAACTACATTTCCAGGTTTTCCAGGATGCCAAGGATTCCTAAATTGGATTGTAGCATATGGATTAAAATTATTTCCGCTAAAAGCTTCTTCTATATAATTTTGGCATAGTCCCTCAACATTAAGCTGTCACATGTTGCATTGAGCAGAACATTGTGCATTCAAAGTGATTACAGTTAAATCAAGCGTGTAATAAAGACTGACATTTCCAGAACTACTGCTTTATAATTTATAGCCACAGTTTATTTATATTACAGTATCTTATTTCTCACAGTAACCAGTGTCAGTGTGTTGCTGTTTTACCAACTGAGGGAGAAATGCACACACCAAGTTCAATGCATATTTGAGAAATCATGGTTCATTGAGCTCAAATTAAAGATACGATTTACAAAATAGGCGTATGGACTTACCAGGCGGCCTTTCGATGAGGAGAGGATCATCTGAAAGTAAAAAAAACAAAACACAGGAATGCAATCATTTCACAAGGGAGGAAGAACGCACAGACGAGCTTGATGTCTTCAGCCGATGCAGAAGCCATAATGCGGATAATGCACTTCGCAGCTGGTAACCTACTTCTACTGCCGCTGACCTCTTTTTATTTGAATATCTTGAATTGGAATAAAAGTGAACACACACTGCGACATTTTTGCTACAGCGCAGTAAGGACTGAGCAATTCATCACATTTCCTATTAAACCGCAATTTCACAAAACGCCACAATTAATCGCAAAAATGTCAATTACTGGTTATTTTATGGTATATGTTTTTCTGTTACTCACTGAAGATATACAGTGCCGTGCAAAAGTTTTAGTGAGGTGTAAAAAATGCTGTTAACTAGGAGTGCCTTAATATATACAGAAGTAATTTTTTGTTTTTGTTATGAAAATTTTAGCAAAGGTCTGGGCACTATATCTATAATTTCTTTTTTTTTTTGTCTATATTTTTTCATTGATACACCTTTCTTATTTTAAATTGTATTTTTTATTACAGACAGAGAGACATCATTTTTTTTAAATTCTTAATTAATCCATGAAAATATTTACATGACAGAGGGGTTTGACGTCTCTTGTCGTCTCCATCCAATTTTTTTTGTACGTATATTAACAATGAGAACATACAAACACCCAGAGAGGGAACAATGTAGCAGCTATGAATGACATCAGAAATAAAAAATAATTACTAAGAGTGTTTTGAAAAAATAAAGTTTTGATTGATTTAGGGTAGTCCTTTAGATTGTATTGACAAAGTTAGGATGCACCTTTCCAGTGTTCCTGCAAGTTTAATTTAAGGCTTTTTAATGCCATTTTAAAGATTTTTAATGCCACAAACAAACAATCATGGCAACTTAAACTGTCTACATTTTTTAAATAAAGTATTGTAAATTACAGTTCATAATAATGTTGAAAGTCAAACATCCGATGTTTGGGTAATTTAGTCCCGCTCTGCTCGTGTAGGCTATAAAAATGGTGAATTTAAGGCCTTAAAATGTCTTAAAGACGCAGACGCAGAATACTAGGTCTTAAATCTGTTTAAACAGGTCTTAAATATGTCACATACTTTAAATGTAACTACCTACATTCACAGCTTATTCTAATATGATCACTTAAATTCTCAAAGGTGTGTTACTGTCGCCGATACAAGAACTCAGATTTCTTACCAATAACAAAATGCTTTGCGGCACTCACTGTCGTCACAATGTTCACGAATAAAATGAACAATGTCTGTTTTACTTCAAACCTATTTTCAATTTTTAATGCCTGTTGGAATCAAATTTAATGCTTTTTAATGCCATTTAAGGCCTTCATTTTTGCAAAATCTATTTATTGACTTTAAATGCTTTTTAATGTCCTGCGGGAACCCTGCCTTTCTTTGTTCATAGCCTTTCTTAAAAAAGACTTTTGCACAGTACTGTACATATCTTGGATTGTAATAAAAGTGAACATGCCCTGTGACATTTTTCCTACAGTGGAAAAAGAAAAGCTATTTGACTTTTTGCATGAACTCAAGTCAATGGGGCATTGCGGAGTTAATCTTACCTGATTCGGTGACATAGGTGAGCGTTTCGCTGATTGGGCCCAAGCCAAACACATTCTTGGCCTGCACTTTGAAGTAGTACCTGAATGGAAACACAAGCAAAACGCAGGGATTAAATGAGAGATTGAAGTGCTTTTCAAATGTTGCTCTGCCTGTCGCGTTGAGACAATGTGATGAGAGAGCTGATGACCAAAGCAGACGATGGGAAGGATTGGGGGTTTAAGAGCTGACTTGTATGGATCCAAAAAAGGGGAAGCTCTGTAAAATTATGATTTGGCTTGAGTTGGAGCAAAAGAGAAGCTAAGAGGAAGAGAGCATGGAAGACAAGCACAAAGGAGAAGAAGGAAAAGCGTTCAAAATCAAAGATGTAGGAAAATTACATAAATGTGTGATGAGTGAACTAAAATTGCATGTGTCTGTACTGGTTAGTCTACAGCTGCCTTACTGTTAACATGAGCTAAACATCTGCATGTGTTGTTCTTGTTAACTGTGTGATTTGAAAGATTGTCATGGGAAAACTGCATACATTTTATAATGAACCTTTAAATCAAAATTATTTCTAAAGGCCCTCTTGTCCTGTAGTATACATTTCTAGTTCTACTTTGATTAAATGGAAAAGGCCTTTTTGGCAGGGTTTCTGTTAGCCGGCATATGTCAGCTTTTTGGCCATGTGAAAATGCAAATGACCGATAAAATGAATGATCACCGGCCAAGATGACCAACGGAAAAAAAAAAAAAGAAGAGAGAGAGATATTTTGTGAGCAATATATATACAGCATGTTGGTTGTTTATCATCTGAAACATTGACACCGTGTGTAGAGTTTTTAGCTTTAAATTAATAGATAAAAAGCTCATAAACGCCTTTAGCTGAACATTTATTTTACTTAGTGCACCCGAATGCATCCTCCCCCTGGTGATGCAAGGCTTTCCTCTCTCTTCTCTCTGTCAAACTCTTCAAGGGAACTGTGATCTACAGATACATCTTACCTTTATAACAATGAGTGAAGAATATTATCAGAGCTACTATTAATCTGTAAATCACATGGGTTAAGTCAAACTGAAGCGGTCTCCGTGGGGCGTCTCTGGCTCCGCTGGCCACAGCACAGCACCTCCAGGTTGAGACATTCTTTTTGGCGTCTTCAGCAAGTGCCTCGCTATGTGCTTCAACAATTTTTGTAGCGGTTAGGAAACAAAAGCACCTCTCGGCTGGTGGAGCGCTGTGTGGAGCGTGGGAGGATGCACCTCCAGCCTCCAATACGCATTTATGCACCACAGGTCACTCGGCTTTAGAGCTAAAACTTGCACTGGCGCTGCCATAGAGTAACACGTATGCATGGACATTGCAGCAACAAAGCACTGGAGTAATCGCGAAGAAGTGGACAGTAAAGAGTCGCTCCTCCACACATGTGGACCTGTGGCCTGTGGCTGTATCTGTTCTATGTCTGACTCTTCTTGTTTGTGCTAAAAAATCTCGATGTTAGCGCACTGTAGGCTAATTAAACACCCATCATCAGTATTTATGTCACCTTGCACTAGTGCCCAGAGTGCACACCTCGTTCTCCCCAGAACTAAAATAAAATAAACTTTTCTCTCCTACTGTGTGCTCCAGTGCTGTGTGTGTTTGGACTCACACATGTTGTCTAATCATCATTTTGTGCGGAGCTTTATCGTATCTGTGTAATCGTGTAATGTGTGTAAATTATGGCAATGCCTTTTAGTTTTATTCGCTCATTAATGCGCAGAATGGCTGTTTTATATTATTGATTGATTCAGCCGTGTTTTGACCTGATTGTTATTCTATTAGCCTATTTTAAAAAATGGCCGGTAGATCTTGTTAATGGCCAAAATTTTCAAACACTGCCAGCCAGACTGACCGGCAAAATCAAAGTCTAGCACAACCTCTGCTTTTTGGAGTGTGTACCGCTCATAGAAGATGGAAAAAACTATAGGAGCTGAATCAAAAGTTACAGTGAAATAACTCTGGACATTACTATAACCGCAAAGAACTGACAAACTGAGCACTGTGGGAGAAGAAGCACATACATGTTTTTAGAGGCACACATATTCTCACGTAGGTTTTGGACATTTAAAGTAAACAGGATTTGCTTTTCTAACACCTAAACTGGGCTCTTCTTCAGACCTGTTTCTACTGAATTTGCTCATAGCATGTCCCTGCAGGGCTTCCATAGGTGCTCTCACCTCTGTGAGAATTGTCAGTACTTCCTGCAATTCAAAAGTATTTCTGTATGGTCGTTTTAAACTTTTGTTATTAGCATGACCACTGTTATGCCAAGGCAATCATGGGATCAATGAACATTATATTAAAAAGCTACATAATGCAAAATCAACATTTTTGAGTTTTCTCCAATGTTATGTTGTTCCCTCATCAAAAACGTACCTGTTGTACTTGTTATCTGGAGTTGTACTTTGTTTCATTCACGTCTGTTTGAGTCATCTGGTATTATCTAGTGCTGCTTTTCTGAGGTTCTGTGAACCTCTGCCTCTCCTGTGAACCCGCGCCCACTTCAAGAAGCACTGACCAATCAACAAGCCCTCTACATCCAGTCTGGTCTCTTAATTTATCCAAAAACTGGTGTACAGCTCTGTTTCCACTGATTCCTCACAGCTATTTTTAATTTTGTTGTAAAATGGCATCATATAAAAGGTTTAAGGAAATAAAAAGCTCTTTTTCTATTTTTCTGTTCAAAATACCACAACAGCCCTGCACTCTGCTGCCCTGTATCTTTATGGCAGTAGTAAATTAGCTTTCGAAAAAAGCTTTTTGTTTGTCTCATAATGCTTTTAAATATTATATTATTTTAATATTAATATTATTAATATTAATATAAAACTTGCAATGCTATTCTAGATGTGGTTTAAATACATTAAAACACAATAAAAGCATAATATGGCCCATTTAATGTAGAGATTAACCTGGGATTTTGAAGCTAATATTCTAATAATGTTAGTGTTTAGTGTGTTTTTTAGATTCCCTACACAGGCACTAAATAGACATAATTGATCTGCAGAAGTTAATAAAGTATAACAGGGAATCCTCCATAGAGAAACCGCTCAGCAAGAGCCTTTATACATAACCCAAACAAAGAAGTGGAAATAGCCCCTGTGTCCATGTAGTGAAGGGATTATCAAGACCTACATCTGAATAAAAACAACAGGCTCCACGGGAGAGGCCTTCAAAGTCCTGCAGACTTTTCCACTGGCTGTGAAGGACGAGCTCAGGCCAAGGTCACTTACAGTAAGTTCACGGTCTGCCTATTACCAGCGCCAAACTTTCACCATCTACAGCCTCGAAAAAACCTGGATCCAATCAGAGCCGCCGCGTGACGACAATGACCAAAATATATATTACTATGGACAGAAAGTGAAAGAGGAGAGAGCAAACAGCTGCAGAAAAGATGATGTAATGTATGGCTGAATTGTAGAAAAAAATAAGGGGAAAATTTGAGTTGGCTCATAAAAAGCAGATAGCAAAATTCACATCAAATGATTTCAAAAGTTCAAAACCTTTTAGCTTCACACAGACTTGTGTGTGTATCTCCCTATAATTGAAAATCTGTATGGTTTCTATGCGTGCAGCAGAAATAACTATGTCAGTATGATGGTTACAATTGAAGACAGCTGATTATACACTGGCTAATCATGTTTAATGATTTACAGTAAGTCAAGACCAGGCCATAACCAACTTAGGAACGAACTCCAGGCCAAGACCAATGTGTGAAATTTAAAACTGCGCATTTCTAAAGCTCATACACCATCCCCGGACCTATTCTGATCATTTCAGCACTTAAATTGTCGTCACTACGAAGCAGTCAGCTCATTTATCTATCCATTAGTGTCATGTTGCTAAATAGCCATTTTATGCTCTGTCCATTAAGCACATTTGCCAGCAGGGGGCACCTAATCCAAATGTTCTCTACAAATTGAAAGTAAAAGCTCCCACTTTCCATAGATAAACATTATTTTAAGTTATAAAACATGAAAAAATAATGCCAAGATGTCTCCACAATTATTTCAAAAAGTCTAAAAAAAACCAACATAATATAGGACATTTAAGTCATCAGCAATATCACAAAATTCAGATTTAGGGCAGAAATTTTCCATCCAGTAGTTTGTTGGAATATCCCCAAAAAATCTGGGTCTATAACCCCGCTATGTTTATCTTCAGGCTTAATGCTAACATCAAGAGCCCAGTCTACCAACTCATCTCTTTGGACAACTATGGTGAAAATTTTTCTTCACGCATTAAAGTTTGTTAAAAAAATGACTTCAAACTTTGTGCCAGTGTTTGTGTCATGTCAACAGGTCCAGTAATAGCAGAGATAATGACCATTAAAGTTTGTAAAAAAAATCATTATTAAATATATTATGATATTATGTGGGCCTAAAGACACCGGTCTAAATAATGGTCTATTGGCAGGAACACACATTTTTCATATAAAATTGAGTCAAAAACAAAAACAGAGAAGCTATATTTGCGTATTATTGAAAATCACCAGTTCTAAAGGAAGAGTGGAGAGAGGAGGGGGAGGTGCTGGTGGAATAAGGTGATTAAAAAGTGGCATAGTTCATCCCTTTCATCCAAGGAAAGCCACAGCATCATTTTTTAATGCTGGATGCCCTTCCTGACACAACCAACCACATAATGTGTCTGGAGCTTTTGGGAAACGTGGAGGAATCAATCCCAATGTTTCCTCTGGTCCTAGGGGCTTGGTGTGATGATGATACAGGTCACATAAAAAACTCCCCTTTAAGTTCACCTGGCCCTGCCTCTGTAGCGTTTACATGCTTTTAGGCTGATAATGAACCAGTGTTGAGTAATTGATGCATTTCATAATGTTTAAATTGCCGTTGTCGCAGAGTTAAAAGTTAAAAGCGGGCAGCCACACAGAAATGAATGCAGCAGAAACCCTACAAACCTAACTAACACTAATTAAACAATTCAAATAGCCAATAAATTCTATATAGCCAACGTTATTTCTGTGTCAGTGTCATAAAAATGCTCTTAGTTTTGTAGGCCTTGCACCAATGTGGGTTATGTCAAAGCAAAAAATAAGAAGTCTAAAATTCTGTGCCACCAGTGCAGAGAAAAAAAAGGTGTGAAAAATATAGTGCTCCTAAATTTACTTCCAGCTTTATAGTTTCTACACTGGTCTCTCTTAAAGCTGGCCCACTTGCCACTCTGTCCCCGTGTGGAGCATAAAGACACATGTATGTTTAAGTTTAAGTGGTGCAGCAGTTCGGTAGCTCTGGCAGACAGAAGGAGCCGAGAGCTCTGGGAATGCCAACTGTGTCTCATAAACCGTCCCGGGATCGGCTTTCTGCAGACGACAGGGTGAGGAAAACAAACCGGTTGCTAAGCACAGAGCCAGACTTTAGGAAAACCTTAGCTCAACTCTGTGTAACCAGCAGCAGGTGGAACATAGGGCTTATTTCATACATATATACATTACTGCAATAGTATACAATAAGAGAAACACAGGAGAAAGGCAACAATGTTAAATATCACAATAACAACATGACTACCTGTTTTTGGACTGCAGTTTTCAATAAGTCTTCATATTTACTAGTCAGAAATGTTCATTAAAATGAAATTAAAGAATAAATCAGCCCTAAAACAAGGCTAAACCAGGGCTAAATTGAGGAATATTTTTCATATTTTTCTTTGCTCTCAACACAGTGTTATTGAAAGCTTTGAATGAATATTTATTTTGACCAATATATCTGCCAGAAGCAGGGCCATAACATTATTCAGTTTAGTTTCTTGCCATACGGATATTGCATTTGCTAGTCTGTATACTGAGCAGCCCTAAAATGCAAAATTTGGAAGACGACAGCTCAAAAAGATGGGGAAACAATACAAATGACCAAAATACTGAAGAAAGTGTGTTGCGTTAATGGTAAAATACAAAAATAATTATCCTCTGACGCATCTCATGTTAGTTTTGTCAGCTGGATTTATTTGTCTAGACTTTGACTGACTGCAGCTCATTTATTATTCAGCTCAGAAGCCAACACAAATCACAGATGGTTCTTCGGGCAGACAGCACTTCGGTTGGATCCTGTTTAGTGACTGTCAGTGATGGATTTGTTTTAAATTGAGGAAAGTCTAAATGAGAAGACGAAGCGAAGTAGGAAGCAGGGCTGGACAATCTAGCCTTTTCTGTGGCTTTTTTCTGAGGTCGCCACCCTGAATCATCAGCCTCTCATCCTCTGCATCCTCTTCTCTCTGACCAACTAACTCCATGTCCTCTTTGCCTACATCCATAAATCTTCTCTTTGGTCTTCCTCTAGGTCAGCTTTAATCTCAGGATCCTACTCACTGCACATTATATCGCAAACTTGCAAGAAACTGCATATATTGCAGTACTTATCTTTGCTTCTTGGCTTGCCTACAAAAGAATGATCCAAACAGAACTGATTTGATCTGGTTTAGTGCTGGTCTAGTCTTAAGTATAATGTGTTTTTGGCATTTTTTTGCTCAGTGATAGTTATGTGATCTTAAAGTTATATAGCCTACATGTTTTTTAATTGTTTTACCAAGCTATAAACTAACTTCTCTTAGTTACACTGCAGTTCAAAGCTTGTTTCTTCTCTGTTTTTGCCTCATTTTCCTCTGAAGCGCCTTCTACATTTCGCAGTAAAACCCTATCGTAAATACTCACAAGTTCAGTTGACTCCTGTTGTAATCCCTTGCTCAGCTTTACTTGTGTTTTCTTCCCCTTCTAACTGTACAACGTTTTTCTGCTATTTGGCCGCTCTGCCATGACAGAAAATCGAGAAATAAAGCCATCTCTAGCTTCTTGTTTTGCTAACCACGATGTGCTGCTTTCTCGCAAACCTCAAGACTTCCCTGACTCTGGGTCGGCGACACTCAGACTTGCAAGTGTCATTTTGATGCAGGACGCTTCATTTACCCCACAACAACTCATTTAACCATCACACAGACGCCAAAATATTTATTTATTTAAGGTAAAAAAGTTAAGTCTGTAAAATTGATATGTTGCAAGTTCATATTATTGCATTGATGACACATTTGCAACCTTGAGCAGCCATAGAAGTTACCTATTAAAGATAAAATAGAAATTATTAAAGAAGTTTTATTCTGAAGAGTGTGTTTTGACTTGCCACATCTGAGATTTATCCTTTTGTACACATGACACTATACGATTTACTACAATTTTCTGGGTTGTATAGCACTGACAAACTTGAACTACTTTGTGTTTCAATATATCTTGATGTTGGCAGACACATTTTATAGTAAAAAAGTCCTTTTCATTTTAAGTGCAAAGAAATCATTTTGATAGCAGTGTTTTCCCTCACCACTTGGATCCAACACAAACTTTCCGAGCCTTTATTTGAAAAAGCGTGACCTATATGTTTCAGTGGAAATGCATTGTAATAAAGTGAATCTGACAGAGGTGATGGTCCGTGTGTGAAAAAGTCAGAAAATGTGTGCTGTATTTAGGCTACGCTGAGTTTTGTGAGATCTCTATGGACCACAACTTACAATTTGGTCGAGATTCAGATATGTGTCCTGTATTTGAGCTGATCAGTCTGAAGGTTACTTTTTCAACTAATAGCAGCTTTGGGTTACTATTTAGACAGTCATTTGAGTGTGCAGTCTATCACAAATCAAGTTTTTTCATGCTGAAATATGCACATTGTTTGTACAATCTACTAAAGTTTCTGTAACTTCTTTGTGATGTTGATTTTTGTCCATATAACTCAAATATACTGAAACGTTTCCCAGCCTAAATCCACAGCCATGTAACTGAAATCTCTAATTGTGTTTGCTCAAAAAGTTTGTCTTATATTGCTGGCCTTATATTGGTAAATGAAAATATTGGCAGTCATGCAAATATCAGTGAATAGAAACAATTATTCCTTCATCCTCTTCTGCTTATTCCTGAGTTTGTGGAGCCTAACCCAGGAAACTATAGGCACATTTTCACTGGGCCGGTTTGGGGGTGTTTCCACTTCCCCAAAAACGGTCTGAAGCTGCCCCAGAAAGCATTAACAAACCGTGCTACTTTTGGCACAGCTCAACAAAGGGGTCCAGCTCTGGGTTTGCTTTGAACCGGTTTGGAAAGGTGGAGCTGGAGCCTAGCAGCTCGTAAAGCTATTACCAGAAAATAGTTAAATTCAGCTGCTCTGACTCTGGATGACTGGCATCACATTGTTTACACAATGTTTGTAATGGAGCGAACTACATTTTATAAAAGACTCCAAAATGACAAATTCAACAAAATAGTGAGTGAGTGCTCTTGTGTTTATGTTATTGTAAATGTTCTTGTGTCATACTTTTGTATGAATCAAACATTTCTGAAAAAATAAAATTACAAAAAAAAAAAAAAAAAAGCAAAGGTGGAGCTACGCACTGCTGTAAGTTGAATAGACGAGAGATAATCCACGCTGGGGCAAAAATAACTAGCCAAAGGTCAGAAATAAAAGGATAAACGTTATTTTTAATTATTATATTATGCTATATGATTGTTTGAGTTGTTAAAATGTGGCGCAGAGAAGTGAATTTAATGCACAGAAAACTGGAAGTAGTCTCCTATTTACTGAAGCTTTACCTCCAGCTTCACACTGACACACACCAGGATTTATGTTTGCCTTTATATTTTTGCACCCCTCACTCATTGTCACTGCCTTCATGTTTTAAAAGTGTGCTTAAAACACATTTTTTATTGCTTTTATTAACACATCTTTTGTTGCGCTTGTGTGTTTTACGTAACAGACACCAGAGAAATAAAAACACAAGCAGGTTTTGGGGCTACCTGTACCAAACTGTCCCATCCTGACACAACTTTATGGGCCTGAGGTGGGGTACACCCTGGACAATAGCCAGTTAGGGAAGACAAATGCACTGAGAGACAACCAATTCGCCTAGATATGCATATCTTTGGATGGTAGGAGGAAGACAGAATCAATAGACATGCACATTAACACGGAGAGCACCCAGCTTTTATGATCTATCTGTACTTAAAACAAATACAACTGCCTAAATACCAAAGAAAACCCACATCGGGTAGAGACTGCTGAGTTTGTCTCTGTATTTCAGCTATTTTACAGTCTAAAAATAGTTCAAGAAAGAAGACACTTACAATGATAAAGGAGGTGGCTGGGAAGTAATAATAATGCACCAAGCAAGGGCCATAGTGCTGGCATGGTACAGGAGGTAGAATATGAAACCATAAGGAAAGCGTTATAAAGGAAACTAATTTAATAGAATGCAGAAGACGCATGCGGCTAAACCAAACACCTGACTAGACACTTCTAAAAATCTACTGATAGATACATACAGAGTGCATACTTTAGCAATTATACTTTAATATACGATACACCTGAGTGAGCAGATTCCTTATATATATATCACATGATAATCGAAATTCTCCTTTGCAAGCTCAGGTCTGGTCTTTCTACGACTCTCATATGGAAAATTATACTGTGAATTGCTGAACCCTAAATATTTCTGCATAATCCTGTCTGTGTATGAGTTGAATAAATAAATACAAACATGAGTTATTTGTTACCTCGAGTTGGGTTTTAGGTTCTCCACGGCCAGATGTGTCCCACTGGAGGCCTTAGAGGACCATCTGCTGTTCAGGACGTCATCATAGGAGGCGCTGTAGACCATGTATCCTGCAAACAACAAAAGACAAAAACAAAAGTTGTGAACCTATACTTTCTCAGCTTTTTCTCATTTATGTAAACTGGGAACAATTACTGGTACATTATGATCTCAGAGACGTCCACAAAGGAGCTTTCTCAGTGGAGTCTGCATGTCCTGTAACTATGGGTTTTCTCTCACCTGTCTAAACAAATGCATTTAAGTTAGAAGATAAGTATTAGAGATTAAATAAATGACAATTTTCTGGTGTGTATAATTTTTCATTCAGGTACATTGAAGTTTTCTTTGACAGGTATTTTACAGGAATAATTTTTGATAAATGGACAGATTTTATTTAACTTTAGCAAAGTTTTTCTTTCCAGTCTGTTCTGTCAGTCCCAAAGCCAAATAAATGGAGTAATAATAATAAAAAAATGTGCCTTTTTGATGACATCTATGTGGTTAAGAGTGCTTTTCGCCAGTTGTTGTTTTGTGATATTGATTCATAAGCTTGAGAAGCGAAAGGAGGCCATTTTGTGCCAGTCCCAAACCCAGATAAATGACTGTTTAGGTTAGGGCTGCACGATATGGACTATGTTGAAAATTGCGATAATGCTATTATTGCGATATTTGAAAATAGAGCCTACTTTTCAAACATAGTAAGTTAAATTCACTACATTTCACAAAAATGTAAGTTCCTATATTTACAAGTCAAAACTGACAAAATCAAAACCTAACACAGACTAAACCAGGAATAAAACAAGGCTAAGCTGTGACTAAATTAATTAAATTACCACTAAAACTGCACTTTTTAAACATTTTTATTTAGTCACAACACATGTTCTTTTAAGGCTCTGGTGGAAAATGATTCTTCAGTGTAAATCTCTGTCAGATGGAAGACCACAGTGTTATTGCGATATATTTGGATTCTTGCGATACGGATATTGTGTTTGCTGATATTGCGATAACGATAATTGTGCGATATATTGTGCAGCCCTAGTTTAGGTTGTGTCAAAAAGGGTACACTGCAAAAAATTATTTTCGGCATTAGTTAAAATGACTTGAATTCAGATTATTCATCTTGATTTGAGTATTTTTTTTTTTACTAGATTGGATTTATTTACTTAATTAGGCTAGATTATTTCACTTGTTATTTCTGTCTTGTTTAAAGCCATTTTTACTTATTCCAAGCAAAATTATCTGCCAATGGGGTAAGAAAATTCCACTTACCCCCAATTTTGTTTGAAATAAGTAAAAATGTCTTGAAATAAATCCAATCTTGTAAAAAATACTCAAATTAAGAAGGTGCTATGAGTGGTATATAATTTTTATATTTAAAAAAATACCCCCATGTGTCCAAGATATAATGTTTAAATCAAATATTAGTTTTACTGGTAACAATGGTACAGGTGAGTTATTAACAATTAAAAATGTGTTTTACATAATGATTAAGTTGTTTTTGCTACAGTTTTGTTTTGGTTCTAAAACTGCATCGTCAATCATCCAATAAGAAAGGAAACCATTGTTTTGATTTAGACTGCAGTAATGTTTTCAAACCGATACAAGCGCTTGCTTTAATAAGCTGAATTCAAGTCATTTTAACTAATGCTGATATTGATATTTAGTAGTGTATCCAGCGTAAAGCCTATGCCAAATCTTAATGCTAAACACTGCACCCCAGGAAGCAGATGATTTGCTGTGGCCACCCCATAGACGTAGGAAAACCAGAAAGGAAAGAAGATTCATAATCCTAGGTGGTCTCCTTTTAACAGTTCATCTGCAAAAAACAAAAAAAACTGGCATTTGTCTGTAGCCAGCACCGACTGTCTGTACACTCCGATTGAACCACAGACTAATCCTGCAAATACAAGAAACAAAACCTGAGGCCCTGCAGTTCCCAATCACTCATTTCAAATCTACGGAAACCACTTCAGCCGCACGTCCAACCACCAACTGTTTCTATCAGAGTTTGAAGAAGTGCCTTGTATTTTTACTGGATCAGCACCAACACATCTGCTGCTGCCGACAGGAGCTACTTTGTTTTTCTTCTGTCATTGTGTTTCCATTCAACATTGTCAGCTTGAGGTTTAGGCTAAGGCGAAGTATACTTGACTTTTGCCTTTGTCGCTTGACTTTTCTTTCGAGTTTGTCCGCAAAGGTTTCACAACAAGCCTCTCCTAATTTATTATAATTACTGAATGTATTATTATGGCCAAAACTGTTAAAAGTAAAAGGCTATTACATAGAGCCAGGTAGGAATTCCTGACTGCAGCCCTCATCTCTTGGATCCACACATGAACAGCTGTTTCCATGCACTTGTTTTCAGAGCAGTAACTCGAACGACATGATTGTGCAGACACGCCCCAATAATTTAAAACAGTGTCTTCAGATGGCCTCGGCATGTGCGTTACCTGCAAATACGTTTACAGCACAGAGAAAAAATGCAAATATAGGTCTGTTGCACACACTACTGAGGGTATAAAATGACTCAACAATTAGTTTTAGCAAATTTATGCCAATACTTCTCCATAAAGAAGGCATTTTTTTCTTCTTTTCTTATGGGTTTTTCCTTCAAATCAAATCACCTGGGTCCTTGCATGCTGTGACTGCTTCTTAATTTGGCATAGGTTTCCCCCTTTCCTTTTATCCAGGCTTGGGACCAGCACAAAGACTACCCTGGCTTGTGATAACTTGTGGTTGAATTTCTTACACCTAATTCACGCTGGAAGTCATGAGTTTGCGCAATAACAACCATGTATACAGAGAGCTAAAGCCACGTTTGCCTGTCCGACCCTGATCTCCCATTCATTATTTCTGTGACTTTTGTGCTTCTGCCATGGGTAAGTATGCTACGTATATTCGTACTTTCTGAACTGATCAACCTTATCCACGGGCGCTGTGTCAAAAATAGACTCAGATTTTAGCCGGAGTGCTAGACAGGTGAGCCTTTGTGAACTCACGCATCGACTAGAATGCCGTGTATTTGTTACGAAGTCCGTAACTAACACGTAACGTATTCAGTGTGAATTGGACATTTGAGAAAGGAATACAATCTCAAAATATAACTACCAAAGTTTCAGGTTTTTACATTTTGTTAGGTGAACTGTTATTGTTAAATTGAAGAAAAAATAGGAGTGGCTTGGGAGATGGATTTACTCTCGCTCACCTCTGAGCGCTTTAGGCTCCTGTAGAAAAGGAGGAGACAATAAATACTTTCTTGTAGGCTGTAGTAGGTCATTGAGTGTGCCTGTTTTAGCTTGTTTAATGTGTAATGTATTTTTACTTTATTTTATTGTTATTTGCTGTAATCCCTTCTGCAAACAAATTTACCCTTGGGTACAAATAAAGAAACCTTGAACCTTGAAAAATTGGCAACAATTGTTTAACTCTCTGGTCCTCCTTCTTCTGCATTGTCAATCAGCCACACTGTCAACAAACCTAAAGGGTGAGACTATACACTATTAGGCTTCTAGTCTAACACAATACTGTGAAAACATGCATTAATTGTCTTCAATACTGGAATTACAATCCGCCCAGTGTGATATCCAAACTTTAGGCTCTGATAGGAAGCCTTGAATACTTTAGACGGCCAAAATAAAATTGCAGCTGAAGTTATCTGTCATATGGATACTGATATTGTTAATAATGCAATAAAGACAAATTTGCGGTGAACTGTGCAGAATCATAGACTACTCTCTCCCTCTACTTGGAACCACTTGCAAGGAAAGAGTAATTGATCAAGACGCAAAGACTGCTGCATGAGAAAATCCCATAGATTCACTACAGGCCAACAAAAACATATTTTCTCTCTAACACATCACACTGCTGCCGCTGACAGACCCACAACTCCTCTATGGACCCCCCATTATCTTCTCTTGCAGTCCATATGTACTGCCAATGTCACGTTATAAGTCAGAGTTAGCTTTGATGTGGCCTATGTTAAAATCCCAGTGGAAAATGAATATCCATACTTCATACTATCTTTTACCTCAGGAGTTATTCCCTATAGACTGCAGTAAAAGTTGGGAGGTTGGTAGTTTTGCTTCTGATCTCTGTAGATTTAGTATACATTAAATAGGAGAAGATTCAAAATGCGCTGGTTATACAAAAATGGTTTAAAATTAAAGAAAAAGAAAAAAAAAATTATCCAAAGGCATATTGTATTAAGAATTGAACACATAAGTAACGTTAATCTTTGAACAATCATATGCATGGACATAGCTAGACCAATTTTAGGAGGACTATAGACCCTTCTCACACAGCGTCAGTCTGATCACGTGATTTCCACGGAGCCGCCATGTTGGATGGCAAAAGCCGGTTGTCACGGCCCGATTTGGATCAGTCCTGCTGTCTGTTAGCCTAACAAATTAAATTTGTTTTACTCATCAAAAATAGTTTAATGTGTCCTATATCTGTGATAGCATCTGCCAGCTGTCTTTTGAAGTAAAAAAGTTAATGTTGCACTGTTTGACAAAGTTTATTCTTTAAAAAAGTCACATAAAAGATCGCTCCTGCTGTAATCGTCAAATAAAGTAAAAACTGATCTGAAGTCAGTTCTTACTGTCTGCTCAGGTTTATTGGCAGGGTAAACACGTTTTCACGGACATTTAGCAAACGGGAGTCAAAAAGAAAATGCAATGTTCAGGAGAGCTTGGTATTTGTTCATTTCTGTGTGAGGATATGGCGATTACAGGATTATTTTCACTACATGGAATACTTTTATGGAAATATATCTCGATATTTGCTTGTGGATTTATACGAACTGATTGAGGGTTACTAATCCTGGATTGGACTGGTTTTGGACAGAACCAGTGTTCAAAGGTAAAAAGTCAGTTTTTTCGGTTTGGGCATACTGAGGAATCGTCATTAATTACACATATGTCCTATTTTAAGCATAATGTTAACTTAATTCCCATTTTGTACAGAACATAAGCTTTCTAACAATGTATATCATGCCTGTATTGACAAAATAATAAATGTGCAAATTATGTTTTCGCAGAGTTTCTTTCTGAATCTGGTCGCCACTAGCTTGAATGAGGTTAAACAAATATAAATCCTAATTCTCCATATCTCAGCAAATTTGCCACTTTTTAAGGCCTTAAATTTTGATTTATAATTTTAGACTTGTAAACCTCCGCGGAAAGCCTACTTTATTGAAGTATTTATATTGCCTTTTCACTAATCTGCGTCTCTCATCTGCCTACTCACATGGACAACAGCTGTTTTAGGGCACTTTCCATACTAAAGGTCTGTCACCCATCCTGCCACAAAATATTGTTATGCCTCTAAGGAGCTCTCTGCCTCTTGTAAGCTTTTATATGTGCCCCTCTAAAGTGAGATTGTCGATTGATTGACTAAATAATTGTAAACGTTGTGGTATTCCAAAGCGGATTGTGTGTTGAAGGCTGGTAACCCGTAATTTTGACAGATCATATGGGTTTTAAGGGTCGACAAGTGAACATTTCTCTAAATATCGCTGTCTGACCTGAACACTTAACGTTAAGTATTGAAACGGTGTAGAAAGTGGTAAATATGAACTCAACTTCTATACATGATCACTAATCGCTAGCCGGCTACACCTGGCTTTTTGCATCCAAAATGGCAGCGCCAACAAACCAAGTCACGTGACTGAGGAACGGTCTATAGCACCCCTAAAGTAGGTTTAAGCACCCCAAGAAGAGGTGATTTGAATACATAGTATAAAAATATACAGTACCAATATTTTCAATACACATAACTCACAAAGATGCATTTTTATAAAATTTGCCATAACATTTCTAATGTTTCTACTAGGCTACCCATAATCCTACACTATCAACAGCTACAACTTTATAGCATAAAATAGGAAATCACAACATGTTTCCTATGTTGTTTCTAGTGTTAAATGCTTCTTTTGGTGACGTTTCTTGGCTGACAAGGACCTCAGCAGCCCTTGATCACATGATTGAAAAAAAAAGGGGATTGTATTGACTTGAATACAGGACACTCCCATTGCAAGTTGGTCTACATGGGCGGTCAAATTTATCATACTGGAAAACTGGCTATTCCAGAGCTTGCTATGTCTGCCTACACAGTGAAACCACTCAAAAAGTATAAAAGAAATAGAGAAAAAAACAGCAAAGTGAAACATGCATAAGTATTGCTAATGGATTTAACAAGACGAGAGATTGCA
This sequence comes from Bostrychus sinensis, assembly GCA_020698575.1. NCBI lineage: Eukaryota > Metazoa > Chordata > Actinopteri > Gobiiformes > Eleotridae > Bostrychus > Bostrychus sinensis. The sequence goes on along the minus strand of CM036257.1, from coordinate 24,520,763 downwards.
AAGGTCTAACGGAGGTTTACGGTAAGCTCTAGATGTTTGCTCCTGGTTCCTTTTTTTACATATGAGCAGACAGATTGCTGTGTTGTGGGGTTAAGAAAGTGACAAAAACTATTTTGGGGGAGCGCCTCGATGGGTCACCTGGTAAAGCACATACCAAGCATCCAAAGTGACCTGGGTTATCGTTAATGTCATTCTCCTGTCTCTACGATAACACTATAAAAACGGCAAAAAGGCTTTATTCATTTCCAAGGGATTGTTAGGTCTCTTTAAATTAATTGATACAGGCTTCAATGGGACTGTAGAGAAAAAGGGAGAGTCTCTTACCTGACACCATGTCGTCCTTGAGCGGTCGGGCCCAGTCCAGGATGATGAAGGAGTGGCAGCCCTCCATGGCCACCACAGTCAGGTTATGGGGCTTGTGTTTGGGCGGCTGGTTCTGAGTGGCCAACATGTTGTCCTTCTCCATCAGGTCCTCCAACACGTCCACCTGAAGGTACTCCAGCGCCTCGGTCAAAGAGCACGGGGCTCCTGGGTCTTTTTGGATGTAGTTCACGTACGGAGCTGAATGAAAAAACAGCAAAGATAGTGAATTTGTGTTTGAAAGACAGGAGGCAGAGCTAAGGATATGAATTTCTCTTTGGTAGTGATGAAGATGGATAGTATTAGGAATGGATACATCAGGACAGCTAATGTTAGATGTTTTGGAGATAAAGTTATAGAGGCCAGACTGGTTTGGACACGTACAGCGGAGGGATAGTGAATATATGGGTAGAAGGAATGATTGAGGTTAGAGCTAGAGGTCGACTGAGGGTGTTTTTTATGGCTGATGCAGATTTTCAAAATTCAGAGCAGCCAGTTTTATTGGACCAATACAGTATGTAGGGCAGATTTTCTTAATTTTATGAAAGCAAGTAAGATAATATAGCCATTTGTTTTAGTAATGCTTATTACAATGCAAGAAATGTTAGAATTAGACAGAGAGAACAGCTGGAGATTAGTTTTTTGAGAAAATCAACAAAGCAATCTTAATCAAACTGTGCAAATAGAGCTTGGGCAGAGCTACAAAATGAATTTGGATTTTTTGTTCTATGAGGTTCTATGCCAGAGAAATGAGCAAAAAAAAATAGTATTTGAACTTTTCAGGCTGAGGAAAAGCGATTTTGGATGTTTTCTATGAACTGCAATGTAAGAGCCTAAACTGCTATAAGATGGTTGGAACGCCCTGACCTGGCTTCTCAGGACTTCCCAAAGCATCTTAAGTCCAAATCTCACAGATCTGTAGCAGGGTTGCTACAATGGCCTCTAGTAAATTGGGAAGTGAAAACAGTTAAAGATGAGTTTTTTTGAGAAAACCAATAAAGTGATCTCAATCAAATTTGCTGTACAAGTAGATTTGGTGGAGAGCTATAAAAAGCATTATACATTTTTGTTCTAAAAGGTTCTATGCCAGAGAAATGAGCAAAATCTTTTTATTGCCATTATAGCTTTTCAGAAGGAGACAAAGTGATTTTGGATGTTTCCTATGAACTGCAGAGTAAAAGACCAAACTTCACATTGGCAAAAATAAAAAAAATTGCAAAAATTGGCTTGATATATCAGTCAACCTCTAGTTAGAGCCGCGAGACAGAAGGCCTAGAGGATGCAGAGGACTGGGCTAAATGGAGGCAGATGATTTGCTCTGGTGAACTTTGAATGGGAACAGCCAAAAAGGAAAATAAGATTTCTGAATACTGCATGCCAAATGATAAACTTAATTAAGATGTTTTCTGTTTATACAAGTGGATTTATAAATAAATGCATGAGCAGTGATATTTAAAAGTAATTAGACATTGGCAGATTTATCCTCCTGCCTTCCTCGCTGTGTCTAGTGTTTCCTTCGGCTTTCTCTGTTTAAGTTTTGCTTTCAGCGTGTGTGAAGAGAAGGACCTACAGCTGTGAACACTCGTGATATCCAACAGTTCGTTTTTTACTGAAATCTGGAGGAAACACTGGAGCCTGGACTGACTCCCACTGTTCCCCAGATGAGAGTGCACAGGCCAAGAGACAACCACGTGTCACGGTACTCACGTCTACACAGAGATTACAGAGTTTAAACGGGAAAACTCTTACTGTACTGCTCTTGACATGGGTAGCAATTGCATATGAAAGTAAAAGCACTGTTATTTCAAAATATTATTAAGTAGAAATAAATGTGTTGCATGTAATGTAAATTTTATTTGAGCAACTACTACTGTCCCAAACCTGTTTCAAACCTAGTAGTAACATCTCATAGAAAAGCAAGCATACTACACACTTTGCGTTTGCTTTGAGGCCTCTGTACTTTTTACTCTAACTTTAAAGATCTTGTTACTTTCCAGCTCTGGTTTCTAAGGATACAACACTGATTTAAAGCTACAACAAAAACTACATGTTGTGGCAAGTAAGTTTTGCTACCCCCTGCTAAATAATTGCTGGTAAGCCATGGCAAACATACTGTAACATGGCTTAAAAGCTAATTTATATTGCCATTTCATACGTATTGAGATCGGTCCATTTCAAGCGTTATGTCAACCAGTAGGGGGCAATCTGTGAGAGTCAGAGTTTTTTCCAAGATGGGAGAGAAAGAGCAACAACCACAACAAACATTGCGGCGCTGACGGAGGTTTTTACACCACATTTATTGAAAGAGAGCCAAGAAAATGAGATAATAGCGGTAATCTGTTCAGTCTTTGAATATACAATAACTTCAACTCCTAGTTTCTTCTGCTGTGACTGTTGAGCTGTGTTCACTAGCGCTCCCAACAGGTCAACGCATGTACTGCTATGTTCATCTGTGTCAGCATCTTTGGGGAAATGGACCAACGTATGGACAGAATGAATGCAAAAAAACGGACAGAGCACTCCCAATGCGTGTCTAAGTAGAGTATAAAAGAACCTTAAGACATAGAGGTAGCATAGTTGTTCTGTTCTATCGCTATGGCTTAAGACATGACGACATTACATCCTGATAACACAGAGATTGTTGTGTTTTGAATAATCTCTCACCAAGGAAACCACATTTTCCTTTGGCCTTGAACCGGAGAAGCCCTCACAAGTAGTCTATCACTTCAGATTTTTGCCTCTTCGCACTACATCCCACTTCCTGAGATCTCCAACAACACATGAGCCTGCAATCTCCATTTGTGCACTCCTAAAATGTTTTAGCAATATGGCCGCGTCTATGGAAACTTGCATATCGATATCCTGGTATCTCTACATAATCTCCATGTGACACAGGCATATGGCTTCAGTATTACACCTGTTCAGACTGGAATACATGATGTTTTGTCACGGTTTGGAGATTTATGCGTCGGCCAATACACTCGACGCTCGTAAGGCTATATTTCTAACAACCACATGTTAAAGATCGGTGCATACTCACTGTATGGCTCCAGATGTGTAGCTCAAACACAATATCCTCCTTTCTGTTTGTTGACCTTAGAAATTAACCAACTTAAATGAAAAATGGTGTGCAGACACTTTACAACAAACCGTGGGAAACATTGAGGTTTAGCAGTAGAGTGGAGCATAAATTACCATTCTAAGTAGACAAAAGATTGCTGCTACTGATTTTAGAATCTATTGTAGTAAACGCCATCCATCTGGAGCCTTACAAAAGGCACATTGACACAGCTGCTGCTAATAATTATTTGTTAATACATTGTCCCATGTCTGCTCTGGTCCCATTTTATTTAAACCAAACGTAGGCAGGATTGTCATCCATTTGAGAGACTGCAACCATGTAAAAGCTGTGTTTTAAAAAGATGGGGCACGTAAGAAGTAAGGATTTGACAAGAGCCAAATTGTGATGGCTAGAGACGACTCTTGTGGGATGTTCGTGGTCTGCAGTGATTAGTATCTATCCAAAGTGGTGAACCAGCCAACCAGTTATATGCTAATAAACTAGCACAGATAATAGTTGTCTAAATAAGGACTTGATCTAGATTCACCACAGTTCAATTGAAGAATCTGTTGGGATAATTATTTTAAATGAAAAAAGAAAATGTCACATGGAGTAGGAAATTGCAATACAGCAGCTGCTTGCATTACCAGTAAGTAATTTCGTGATGTGAGCTAATTTGCTACTGGTAATAGGCAGATCAAACACCAATGAAAATCCAATGATATTGCTTACAGAGCGGAGTTAAAAAACAAAACAAAAACATGCCTCAAATCACGACAACCACTTGACAACAACTTGTTTACGCTGAATTCATCCACAGGCAAAAACAAGACATTAAACTACAAAGGCGAGATATTGAGACCAAGGGAAATCTCAATCAGACAGTTGCATGCAAGAGTTGGATCTGCAGTCTGCAAACCGGACCTAAAAATATGAAAGTAATAAATAAGAAAGTGCTGTCTCAAAGTGGAGCCAGAAGAGTCCTTTCTGTGTGCTGAGGTCGGCATCCTTAACTTTTACGATTCAAGCTGCTTTTCTCATGCTGCTTTTGATCTCCGGCATAAGAATGAGTAATAGCTTTCTACTGACTCAATGTGGTACTCGAACACATGACTGTCGTTTACAGTGGCATAGAGATAGTTAAGATAGTATATTATAGTTCATATTTAGCCATGTTATATGTATTTTGATTTAAGGGCAAGCAGTTTATACAAAACATGCAATAACCTACAAGCTTCAACTACTGTTCACCATTAAAGACTATTAATAATTTGCAATCATGATGTGAATGAAGTAGCCTCGAGTTGCTCTGAATTGGTAAAGCTCATTTAGACCCAATTAGAGCCCATTATAGCATTATTCACTATCTACTGGGAGCAAATCATTCCAAAAATGTCCAGATGAAAAACAAGATACACAGCCTCATCAGTATTGTAAAATAAATTACAGACTCGGGCAAGATAGATGTAGTGGTCAGGGAAACTGACTTATAAACATTTTCTCTTGATTACAATTAATAACGTACCATTATGTTATTGCTTTGTTTTCTGAGCTCACTGAAAGGTCAGTGTCCAAATATTAAGCAATATCAAGCTAGGATATGTTTTCTAATATGAGATTTATAACCCCTCCAATTTTACACAAAAACAAAATTCACTAACTACTGGACTTCAAGTTTGTTTTCTTCAAAGAAACCATAGACCCCTCTTATTGTAATTATGCTAATAGGAAGTTCTTAAGAATTATTTACATTTCTTGCCCTTACAAAGGGATTTGTTGATATATCATTCCGAGCCTTATTTTACTTTTATTTTACTCCAAAAATCATGCAGTATTCTCAAATTTACTGAAACACAAAATGAGACATTCATATTTCTCTCTCTAAAAAAGCCATTATCTACAGTAATCTTTCCATCAAATGAACAAATAATTTTTAACCTTTCTCCATCCAATATTCAGATGTTTTTTTTAAATTCATGCACATTTGCATGCATTTAAGATGAGACAATACAAGTAAAACATAATTTGGTCCCTTAACATAAAAGCTTTCACACAGAAATAAAGAAAATGTCCCATCTACACAGTGTTTGTTTCATTACATTTTATTAACTTCCACCTCCAAAATATTAACTTCAAAGATCGTTTCCTCAAGTTGATTTTTCTCACATTCATGAGGCATATATCTCCACTTCATAGCACCAACGAGTAAAATTGTCTAATCTTATAACTAACTATATTTTGAAGATTTTTTCAGCCTGATTTATTGGGCATTATACTCCTACATTTTTTTTTATGCCTTTAGCATATAATATTTACCAATTTACTAAAACACAAAATAACATATCCATAATCCCCTCATCAAAAAGAATTTTAAACCTAGCTTTATTGAATATTCAGATTTTTTGGGGGGATTTAATTAGATAGTGCCTAAATTGCAAACAAAACATGAAATTTGTGGAAACTTGCAATAGATTTTTTCTCATGTTGATGCCATTAATCTAGTGTCATAATGACATCTGTCAGGAAAATATCTGACCCTATTCACCTGCAGTGTCTCGTCTTAAAGATCAGTATTAGAAAACCTCTATTGTTTCAAGTTAGACATAACTTAATTTGGCCTTTGAACATTATATTCCTCTAGGGTTACATTAATTTAGTAAAGATACTGCTGGATCATTGTTTGAAAACCAGCATGTTTTCTACATCTATCTCCTACTGTTATTATTTCAAATCTGAGTCAAAAACAAAAAGCCCCATTAAACAACATTACAGCAGAGGGACCCCTGGCCTACAGTAGGTTTTTGTCTCTGTTTTGATTTCAGTCAAGAGAGGGTTTGGCCGTCCGTGCTTCCAGATGAGCTGCGGAGGACGAGGGGCCAAAGTAAGCACGTAGCAACAGTAAAACAGCAAGATTTAAACTTGTGTCCTCAGTGACCTTTGTTATTATGCTACAATTACAGTTTGATGGTTCCTTTGTGCATATAAAGTTATTGTTATTATGTTTTATGGCTTCATATGTATACAGTCAAAACACTAGAAAGAAATGCTTGCTTAAATCGTTAAACGTTTTAAAGACATATGGCACTGTAGCATAGAAAAGGTGTCTGGAGTAAATAGAGTCACGGGTGAAAAATACCTTTGGACAATGGGAGTTTGTGAACTCAAAGGGAGTTTTAATGTACAAGGCAAAGTTCCCAACCTTCAATTATTATTTAGAGCAGCAGGAGACGTGCCATAAATAAGTCACTGTTAGACGCCAAGCAAACATAATCAGTCCACTTGTTTGATACTGTTTGGAAGAGAGATGCTTTACTGCTGTTTTTGTTGAATGCTAAGTGACAATATCAGAAAATTAGACTTTCCATATGCTGGATAGCTTGAGGTTAAGTTTTTTAATCATGTTTTGCAGCGAACTTTCGATGTCCATTCACGCCCTATCCTCTGCATCCACTTCTCTTACATCAATTAACTTTATATCCTCTTTCTTTGGTCTTCCTCTAGGCCTCCTGTCTCCACAAGCGTATCCTGTTAAAGAACCTGCCTTGAAAGAATGGGAGAACCAACCCGATGTCCCTGAAATCTCGAATCTTGTGGCAAAGTGACAGGTTGCTGTCAACCATCACAACAAGCCAGCTATTTCTCGCTACTCTTGTTTATTACCTGTGAGTTTTTACAATAGTGCTTTACAAAAATGTAGGGTGAGCTCCATAGAGACAAATGCAACCAAAACAGCAAAGAAACTACCACAGTTGCATAGTTTTTCTAGAAGAGAACGGTGTTTTTTTGTTTGTTGGTTTGTTTAACCAATTTTGGATGACCTGGCAGTGCAAAACCATCAAGGACAGCTTCTGTAGACAGCCTTAGTACTTTTATATTCCTGCAACAAATTGCCAATAACCTCTTATCACCAGAGCCACTTCTTCAAACCTAAACACAATAAAAACTGCGTACTGCAACCTCAGCTTTGTAATAGGATAAAATTGAGCATTGTGATTAAATAAATGGCAAGCTGTTTTGCAAAGTAACAGTTTTTTGGGCTAATGCTGGAGGTAAAGATAAACAGAAAATTGTGTACGTTTATTGCAGTATATAGAGAGCTTAAACGACTACAAGAGCTCACAAGCACTCAGTACCAGTCTCTGGACAACCTCAGTAAAAGTCAAAGCCAACAAAATGGCCACTAAAATCAAACTATTACTATTATAATGTAGTAAAAGTAGGACGTACCTGTAAATCGTTTCTTTCCGCTGAGGTCGAACTCTGAGGAGGGTCCTTTGCTGGAGGGTCTGGGCTGCACTTCTGTGGTCGGGACAGAGGTGGTGGTCGGAAGCAGCGTGGTCTGGGGCATAAGCTCATCTAAAAACAATACAACATACAATTATTTAGTCTTCGTCAACATTTTTACTAGCATTTTACTTTGTTTAGTCTCATTAATTTGGTGTAAAAGTCTCAATGATCTATTAGTTACTACATGGATGTAACTAATTGTAGGCAGCTGCGTGATCTCACTTTGAAATTGGTCCTTTTTTTTTGGCCTAGACACAAATTAGGTAATGTTTTTCTACCCATATTTTCCATATGAGGGGGCACGGGTATATTTTTTCACAACAAAATGCAATTAGCCTCCAAGGTTGACAAATGTGCAGCAGTTTGGTGAGTAAAATTGAATTAGCCGTTTCTTCCTTCACGGCTGGGCTCTGCATCAGTGGACCTTACATTACGTCACCACGATCCGGTCATTAGAAACAGACCTCTTTGGGCCTCAAGTGGAAAATGTGGCGAAATACTGTGATCCTAAGTGACCACAAAATCTTAACACTTCAACACTTGTGCATGCATCTGATTCACAAAAATTGCAATAACATCAAAAAGGCAGTTCTGTTGGCTATAACGTGTATCTATTGCCTGGTTGATTAGAGGGGTAAAGCACAGTTTGGGTCAGTAGGGCTAAGGCTCAATGGCCAAATGATGTATGAAAATGTCCCTAAAAGTGCACCATGCAGTATTGCTTTGGAGTCAGTCAATCAATGGGATCTGGTTTTCAAAAAGGCACAGACAAACACAGCAGCTGGTTGATTGGAGGATAGATAATGCTTATAATAATTATTGTTTTCTCAAATAAAGTCTTGCTCATGTAATGAACAGTCGTATTCCAAAGTGAACTATTACATGCTATAAGCAATATTTTTAATAACTAGCAAGCAACCAGACATACAGATAGTTCTTGAAAAACTGTCCAGATGCCTTCTTAAAAACGTTCAATGTTAACCTGCTTCGACTGAGAATCTCCACAAGCTATCAGTTATTAGCAACAACAGCTTCCAGCCCTAGACAGCATTGTAAGGCTCCTGCTTTGTGACTGAAAAATATTGCATTTAGTATCTACATAGCATTTAAGAGGCTATATTAGGCAAAATTGTCCTTTTCTTCCTTTTCTTTTCTTGTCTCTTCTTTCTTTCTACCATGTTATAATGTGGTTCCCTCATCAAAAACATACCTGGAGTTGTGTTTTAATTCATTCATGCCTATTTAAGTAATCCTGTATTCTCTGGCATGGCCTTTCTGAGGTCTCAAAATGCTTGATTCCACGAACCTCCGCCCACTCCAGAAAGCATTGACCAATCGACAAGCCCTCTACTTCCAATCTGCTCTCATTCATTTATCCAAAAAACGATGTACATCTCTGTTTCCACTGATTCCTCACAGACATTTTTAATTTTGTAGTAAAATGGCGTCATACAAAAGTTTAAGGAAGTGAAGTGCTCCTTTTCTTTGATATTCAAAAGGCTGCACTCTGCTGCCCTTTGTTGGTCTCTTCACCTGTTATGCTATGGTCACACCGGACGTGTTTGAGGCATCTGGGGTGTCTGACTTACAAGTCAAGTCTATGTAAACCCACGTCTAGATGTCCTGCGGCGCGATTCAAGCATCCAGCACTTTGCAAATCGACCTTTGATGTGCGAATGGCTAGCATTGACGCATCTGACGCGTGAATCGAGCGTCTACGCCAGAAATGCTCGAGTTGAAAAATCGGAACTTTGGCAAATATTCATAGCGCGAACCAATCAGGATCTAGCTCCTGCAGTGACGTGGGAGGATGTAGGAAGCAGAGATTCTTCAAAACAATCACGGTGGATTTATCGAGGCTGTCACTGTGAACAAGCTACAGCCTACAACACCTCTTCTCCTTTTATAAGGACAGCAGTCAAAAAGATAGTAACAAGATATAAAAGTTACCTTAACTTTACCATGTGCTGATATGAGCTTGTTGGATTAGCAGTTACTGCACTCTTCAAAACAACAGGGAAAACAGAGTCTGTTACTGAGTGCTAGCCTAGCCTATACCTCACTAAAACCACTAGAGACCACTATTAAACAAGAAAAAACTCCTCTATGTCTCCGCTCTGCTGCTGGGGCTGAGTGCTTAAATACAGCAGTGGTGTCCTGGGGACATGTCCTTGCACCAACACGGGAAAACAGGTGAGCAAACCGGCATGGCCTCAATTGAAATTAGCCCCGAAACACCACAGACACAACAGACTCCTCCCATTATGCCAATTTGCATCTGAACACATTTGTTTTGACGCACAGAGTGTATTGGACGAGCAAATAAAGCGTCTGACTTCAAAATGTTCAAGCGTCCAACTATATGCGAATGGCGCAAATTTGATGCCTCAAACGCGTCCAGTGTGAACGCAGGATTACTGTTATGGCACAAGTGCAGTACTTGATAAAAAATTTTCCTTTTTCTTTTACTCAGATAATGTTTTTAAAGGCTGTAAAATGTGCAATGCTGCTCTAGAGGGGGCCAAGGTAATATCAAAGCATATTATAGCCCCTTCAAAAAATAGCATGTCACATTATAGTAATTTCCTAAAATAGGAAATTGCTGCAGCTTTCCTAGCATCAAGTTCCCTATGCTTGCTTTGTTGCAAAAGTATACAGTGCAGCTATACCTCCAGCCTTTCACTTCTTTATTTGCATAAATGGCACATCAAACTGATTAAAGTTTTATTGAAATGCAATTAATTTCTCACAGAAAATCAGTTGTGGCACTTGTATAATGTCACGTTTTCACAGCTCAGCAAGCCTTTTCAGTGGTTACCAAACCTGCCACAAACTATGCCATACTGACCCATTCCATACCTTACCTCTCATTCAAAAACATGCTTCATAACACTACAAAACAATGCTAGGATGGGCAAAAACCTAGCGCAAAAAAATAACAAACCAATTACATTCTCTTCGGCTTAGTAATGTGGTCCACAAGCTGCAAAGAGTCCAAAACTTTGGTATAAAAGTGATCAAAACCATCCCGCACTGAAAATTATCCAAGACTCCAGCAATGAACCAAGACCATGGCAAACAACGATACGATGTTAGAAAGAAAGTGAAGACCACAGGCACGACGAGGAGGAAGAGGCAAGAGAAAACAGATGCGCCGACGGATAAACAGACAATGAACAGAACAAACAATGAATGTATACAGTGATAGTTACACCCATCGCAGGTCATTGAAGGTGTATGAAAGACCTAACCATTACCTTTCTCTAAGTCTTCCATCCCTGAAGATTCCTCTGTGAGAGAAACACAAGACAGAGAATCAGTCAGCACCAACATTTACACTTATGGACAATAGAAGAATATCTGATGTATACTGAATGGCATCACAACATAAAAATACCTGCAAAGCTTGTGTTAAATAAAGGTTTACATTATTGTTGGCATAACCCTGTCCTGACACTATATAACTAGTTAGTTAATTAGTTAGTATAGGTGTCTTTTCAGTTAGCTCACTGATCATTGTAAGAGCTTAAAATTTTCAGTAGCAGTACAATATGATGCTGGTTTGGGCAAAAAAATGTATGAAAAATGTATTCCGAAAAGATTATTTAACAAGAAATCCCCTAATTAAGCAATAATCAACCAATAGATATCCAAAAAAGTAGCCTAGCCAGCCACAAAAACACTTTTCCTATTCAAAGAAGTTAGTCTGGCATCCATTCACTGGAGTTTTGTTTCTATGGGCGTAACGATCAGAGGAGAAGTAACCAATCAGAGAAAGGAAGGGCGGGACATAAGCGGCGCACCGCTGACCTGTAATCCAAACAAACATGGTGGATTCCTGCTGGCATTGCCATAAAACACCAGAATATGGCGTATTATGAGCAGCTCTGTACTTATTTCTGACCGAGGACAGCAGCAGAAGCCAGTTGTGCAAAGACTTGTGGAGAAAGTCAGTTTGTTTGAATGTGGTCGTTACGTCAGACACAAACACGACTTTACTGTTGGTAAAATGGAAACAAGACGAAGACAAAAAATTACAGACTTCAGCAGAATCAGCAGGTGATGAAGGAAAGCACTAAACGTTGTTAATCGAGTGAGAGAAGTTATTAAATTTGCTCTGCCATCTTGGTTATTTCTGATGGGAGATTAGCTTCTGTATTCAGAAGACACGCAGCACATAAACAGCTGTGACAGTCCAGTTCCAAACTGACTGAGGAGAAACACTTTGCTATTACTGAGAAACCAGACTGTTGTGCTTTTGAAAAGAAATTAAGAGAGGCAAGCTGGCCAGGCTATCAAAAAAGTATAAGTGAAGAGTTTGAAAAGTTCCTTCAGACCACTATTTAACTATCGAAATATATACAGACAATGACTGAGAATAATTTTTGAAAGAAGTCAATAGGCAATAGCTTTTTCATCTGTCACTGAAAGGATGGTACTCAATCTTAAGCATACACTGGATTTTGTGCATATATTAAAAGTATGTTATTGTATTGCATACTGTAAATGTAGGTATAACTACAAAAAAACATCTCCTCCAGTTTCTTTTTTTTTCTGAATTAAGTTAAAAAGAGTTTTCCTTTTTTTCCAGCAAAAACACTATAATAAAATGAATCTGACAGACATCTACATCCATTACTTTGCTCCAGCCCTCCAGAGCCTGTATGGCGCTTTAAGTTCACTCGAATGGCAGCATGCATCTGACAGCTTGCAGCATGTTTAAGCCAGCATCACCGTGCCCACATCTCTGCTCCAGATGTCGAGATTTAAATGTGGTTGGTGTGGTCTTACATAAACACTTCATCTACAGAAAGACCAGAATACAAGGTTATACACAATCTTATAGGTTTGTGGCTATAGACAGAAAACAGCAATGGTTTTGGCCTTGATCGAGAATGAAACTGCAGGAAATTATATTATCTATTGTTTATTCACTGACTTCCCACAACAAAACAGTTATGGGTAAATGATTTAAGTAAACAAAAATGTGTAGTAATGTCTTGTGTTGTTACGTATTTAAACTGACATCACACATATTCTTAATCTCAATGAGTTTATTTTCCTGGTTAGAAATGGTTAAATACTGAAATGGAATAAAATAAAACTTCTAATTTCATAATAGCATAGCACTTCATCTAGACATTATTAAGATCTGGAAACTTTCTCCAGATCTTAATTCTGGATCTTGGTCTGGTGAGCAAGCCTCTCCTACTTTCTTGTCACAAGCAGGACAGTCTGGTTCCTCTCACAGCCAAGCACAGCTCTTTATCTGCAGCGTGAACTGAATGCAGAAGCTAACCAAAGTAGCGCTGGCTACTGAGCTAATTTTATAACTTCACTAAACAGATTAACAGCGTTTAGTGCTTTTCTTTGTCACCTGTTGATTCTGCTGAAGTCTTCGTTATTGTCCTGTCCTCTGGGTGATTTTTTTCCTCTATCTTGTTGCCATTTAAACAACCCTAAAGTCTTGTTTTGATGTCTGACAAAACAATCACATTCAAACAAACCAAGTTTCTCTGCAACTCTTTGGCTTCTCTTGCTGTCCCTGTTCAGAAATAAGTACAAAGCTGCTCATAATACGGCGTATTCTGGTGTTTCATGGAAAAAAACGGCAATAATCAGCCATGTTTATTTGGGTCAGTGGTGCACCACTTACGTCCCGCTCATGCTGTCTTTGATTGGTTACTCCGTCTGTCATTGTTCCGTCTGTAGAAACAAAACTTATGCAAAGGAATACCAGACTAACTTCTCTGTATAGAATAGAAAGAGAGTTTGTCTGGTCGGCCAGGCTCTTGGTCAGGAGTTCCTGGATAGAGAATTAGCCTATATTATGCATGTGATGGAAAAATCTGAGAATGCTGAGAAAACCCACTGAAAAATCAAACCTAGGACCTTCTTTCTCTTAGGCCATAGCTCTAACAACTTCGCCACCATGCTACAGGTAATGTTCAGCCTATACCGACAAACTATGGCTAATCATATGTTCACTCTGAAATCAGGGACACTCCCATTGGCTGTTGGTTTATACCACTTGTCGACACTGAATCAATGCCGGCCAAAGATCAATCCTAATTGTCATTATAAGGAGGTCTACCATACCAAATACACTCTGAACCTTCTAATTTACTTGTGTCTATTGCAGCTTTATCGCCAACAGAGGTGAGTGGAAACAAATTTTTTGATAAAACAGCTTTAAATAATGTACCTTCTATTGGATAGCAGTCCAGGATTCCCTCTTCATCCACCTCTGGATATCCAAATTCATCAGTTTTGGAGTACGTTCCTGGAGGACATGTTGGAAATGCAGGAGTGGTCCATTCAGTCGTAGGGGCTTCAGTTGTAGTAGTAGTAGTAGGAGCCAGGGTTGTAGTAGTAGTAGTAGTAGTAGCAGTAGTAGTAGTGGTGGTGGTAGTGGTAGTAGAAGTAGTCCTGCGATTAGGTAAGTCCAGTCCACGTACAGGTTTTCCTCCAACCATGAGCATCTTGTCTTTGGGGTTGATCACAGGACTGCTGTCACGGTCGTTTCCGAACAGAGCCACGCCTTCCTGGGTCACCAAGGGACTGCCCATGTGGTCTGGTCACATGACAAATTAATAAAAATTACCTTGGTGATCATAGAAAGATAGACAGTAACCCAAATACTTTTTACTTTGCATGCACATTTTTCAAAGATGCAGTTACATTTAATTTAGTCCACTACTAAAACCAGATAAATAATAAGTTCATAACATGATTTAAATTTTCGTAGATTTTCATCACACTGAAAGGCCCACAGTACCTCCTTGCTGTGAGGTAGGAACTTTAAGCAGGCACCAAGTCTTTGTGCTGCATATTGGACATGGTAAATCCTGATGTTTGTCTAAACGTTATGTAAAATAATCAAACCAAAAATGGTGCGCCCATCTTCACCCAGAACCACTCGCTTGGGTCTGCCCTGGGAGTCCTGCAGAATCTTTCCCTCGGAGTTCATGAGGATGCCTCTTTCCAAATCTACAAGCTGAAAAAGGATCATAGACAGTTACTCACAAGATACAAACAACATAATAAGCACATTGAGTTGCTTTTTATGGTGGCCTGCTGCAATAATCATCACCTAATTAATGTCTCTAATTTTCCAGAGAGAAAACACATGGTAGCAAGTGAAGTATTCCCTTATACAAACATTAATGTCTTCACGTTGTAAGAGATAAACGCCTTTTTATGCATAGAGATAGATTAATTCATAGAAAATGTATCTTTGTAGGATATTTAATCTTCAGTAAGCCTTACCCATTTTGTTCCATCAGGCCTAGTGATATACTTCTGACCATTAGATTTAGTGGATTCATGTGAGGAAGAGGCATCTTTATCTTCAGCTGTCGTCAGGTTCGGACGTCCATTTTTACCTTTTAACATAAACATCACGTTGATCAAAAACTGCATATGCTAAAGACTACAATCTTACTATTTGCAAATCAACTTTACCATTCCCATTAGCTGGCTTATATCCTCCACTGTTGACTGGTTTCCCTCTTGAAATGGGATAGCGAGACCTACCTCCCTGTGCTCTCGAGCCATCTCTGGTTGAGGACGAAGTTGAAGACTGGGACGTCCCACCGAGTAACCCACCTGTCCTTTGCACTGTATTCCCATTATTGCCAACACCACCACTGTCTGACGTCAACACCGGCTTGGCTATCGATGAAGATTCGGAATCCAGTTTTGAGTTTTGTGCTGGTCTCACTGAAAACCTATTCCCAAATTGTCTATTAGCCGAAAGCGGAGACCGTCCTCTGCCGTTAGATCCTATATTTGGCCGTCGCATTGTTGGACTACCGCCTGAAGATGAAATAGTCCTTGTATTCGTCGCGTCCTCTCTCATTTGTGCACTTTCATTGTCTGTATTTTTGCTGGTAACTTCTGTTGTGGGAGTTTTCTGATCATTTTTCTCATTATCATCATCATCTATATGCTCCTTTTCATGACTTTCATTATCTGTAATTGTTTCTCTGTGTACCATTTCACTTCGATCTTTAGGTCCACTTGAATGTGCAGAAGTTGTTGAGGTAGCTGGTTGCCTTGTATCACTTACTTCTTTATTCACAACAGGCTTTACTGCCTCTGTGCCAATATTATTTTTCAGTGAATCAAGTTTGGAAACATTTTTATCCTCTTCATTCGTTTCACTTGTCTCCTGTATTGTGGACACGCCTGCCGCACCATTAGCTCCTGAAACTCTAGTCGGTGTCCCTCTTAAAATCGGTCTTCCTGCTCCGATAGATGATGATGATGATGGTGATGATGATGAAGAAGAAGAAGAAGAAGAAGAAGTCCTTGTTACTGGCGTCCTACCATCCGGTCTGGAAGTTGAGACAGACGTTGACGTTCTTGCCGCTGCTGATCCGAATCTGTGCGGATATTTTGTTGCTAGCCAAGGATATTTCTCCAAAAGGGATGAGCTAATTCGAGTCCGAGATTGTGAAATAGCCTTTTCCCGTTCAGCCTTAGAACTTGAAGCTGACTCCACTTTTCTGCTGTCACTTTCTCTGTCATTATTTCCCTCAACTGCCTGGCTTGACGTATGTCTTGAATTTTCAGTACTATCTGATTTAGCAGATTCCGAACGGGATGAGGTGATTTGAGTGCGAGATTGTGATTTAATCTTGTCCCCTTCTGAAATTTGAGCCTTAGAGCTTGAGGAAGATTCTACTTTCTTGCTATCGCTTTCTCCATCATAATGTCCTTCTCTGTTCTGACTTGACGCCTGCTTTGAATTTCCAGTATTGTCTGATTTTGCTGATTCCAAAAGGGAAGAGCTCATGTGTGTCCGAGATTGTGAACTAGCCTTTTCCCCTTCTGCAATTCTATCCTTGGAGCTTGAAACAGGCTCAACTTTGGCTTGGGTATTAGCAGTTCTTTTGCCATTACTTCCTTCCTCTTCCCGACTTGATGCATGTCTTGAATTTTGAGTATTGTCAGCTTTTGTGTATCTCTGCCCATCTGAAGACGACTGAGAGTTTTCATTCGGTTTCATATTAGTCAAATGCTCCGAGCTGCTATGTGACGTACTTTGTCCATTTGAAGTAGTACCACCATGCAACTTTGACTGAGTGCTGGTTGATTTATCAAAATCTGTAGTTTCTTGTCGATTCGAAACACTCGCTGAAGCTGTCCTTGTTGGGTTGTGCGCATTTAAAGTTCCACCATTGTCTGTCTTAGAAGCTAAACTATGCCTACTTGGAGTCAGTTGAATATTTTGGTTTCTGCTCGGGACATTTGCGTTGGAGGAGGAGACGGCTGATGTTAACGCCGGTTTGTATCCATTTCGCGTTGAATTACCTCTGAATAAAATAACAGGCTTTCTTCGGTTATAGCCGTACCTTCCTCCAAATCCACCTGTTCGGCTTGATGTACCCCTACCCACGTTTCCTGTCTCTTTTTCTGGCTGCAAACTTGTGTCTTCTGAAGTGGACGGCTTACTTTGCACTGGCGCATCAAATATATTTTTACTTTTTGGAAAAGCCGTTGCTGTATAGTCCATTCTCTTAGCAGCAGACTCTTGGATATGTGGTGTGGCTGTTGTAGTTGTAGTGGGTGAATTTTTTGAGGAGGAGGAAGATTTTGATGAGGATCCCGATTTTTGATGTACTCTGATTTTCACAGGACGTCTTTTCGGTGGTTTAGGTGGAGGAGGAGCTTGTTTAGTTGGGGATGGAGTGATTATTTTAAGGCTTGGCGTCTCTGTGGTCAATGGTTTGCTTTCCTCTTCTTCAAAAAGTGTAACATCGTTATCTTGCTCTGGTTTTACCATCTCTGTAGTAGTTGTTGGAGGTTCAGTTGTTGTTGTTGTTGTTGTTGTTGTTGTTGTTGTTGCTGTTGTTGTTGCTTTGACTGTAGGTGGCACTGTAGTCTGTTCTTCCTTTATTTTTGATGCCCCCCTATTACCACCATTTCTGACTGACCCCCTTACGGATGAGAAAATGCTATGGTACGAGCGAGTTTGGGATAAAGGTCGTACTCTCCTATGCTTGTAGGGAGGTCGCTGAGTAGTAGTAGTAGAAGTAGTAGTAGCTGGAGTTCTTGTTGTTATAGTGGGAGCCAGTGTTGTCTCAATATTGGACTCTTCAAGTTCAGTATCTTGTTCGGAGGGAGCTTGCGTTGTCCTTCTGACTTCAATGTTTTTGGAAGGAGTTGAGGCGGTGCGGCTGGCTGGCAGGAGACAAGAAAAAATGTTAGTTCGTAAATTGTGTTATGGCAACACTGGGTTTCATTCAGCAATCTTGTAACATTAACAAAGAACATAAGTTACTGGCATTTCCATTTTTCCTATTGTAAGTGATTTTGTCATGCTGGCTAACTTTCTGCCAGCCTTTAGAGTTAGCACTGTAATTGTTTAAACAGGTACATAAATGGCTACTGTAGATTCCAATAAAGCTTACATGCTAGCATTTTCTAGTCTCAAATTGTAAATGGATAAAAGCAGACAGGACGGGAGACAATGCATTTGTTGCTTGTTGCAAAGCAGATAGACTGTTAGTAAAAACATTGTCTAATACTATTGTGATTTTGAATACTATTTATCCTTATTTTAGCAGAATCACTGTAGACATCTAAGCACTAATATGGGTTACAGCAGTTTTATATAATGTGGGGAGCCAAAACAAAACAATCTGTACATACGTAGTTATCAGTGTAGTCATTTTGGCACTCTACTACAAATTAAATTACATCATTATTCTAAGCTACATACTTTTATGTTACTTCAAAAAAATGTCTTTGTATTGGTAACATAATGCTCCATAAAGGGGATTATTATTTGGATATGACAAACACAAAGCTCCATGCACTTACATCCTGGCATGGCCACGCTGTAGGCTTTACTCTGCGGTCCCTGTCCTCTCCGGTTCGTAGCTCTAATCTTAAAAATATACCGTTCCCCAGGGGTAAGTCCATCTACTGTGGCCGAGCTGGTGCTGCCCGAGTAGGTCAGGCTTTTCATACCAAACGGCTTCATGGCAGGAGCATAGGACAGGATATACTCTGTAAGGGACATAAGATGAGGCAATTACTGGTGTGTACAAATCAGGACACTTCAAAGACTTATTTCTCAAAGTCAGTAATAATGTAATGTAAGGTGCAACATGTAGTTTTTAGTCTATTTAGTGGTAAAATTACAGATCAAGATGTTCTTGAGCTGTAATAGGTAACCACAGATTATATGCAGACATGCTGTTATCTAAAAATAAAAGCAGTTTAAATCGGTCTGGCATTGAGTCTTTAACACATTTAGCCCAACAACTATGTGTATGAGGCGGGCTACACCTTGCTCGATGGCCAGTTAATCTCAGGGCTGAAACAGACATTAGGGGTGTGACAAGACACACATCCCACGAGATGAGACAAGACAAGACACAAGACTGTGTTAACGAGAAGGAGACGAGATATCTACACTACTGAAATATGTATTTTACACAAATGAAAAATGTAATTATTTCACCTGAAATTCATAAAATGCTAAACTGTTTAGGTGCATTAGCTAATCAGCTAATAATAAATGCTATTTACTTCTATTGTTTGAATTATATGCAACAGCAGAATTATATACTGGCAAATGTTTTCCCACAACCTCAACTGGCTAACTTCTCTCCTATAAAATGTGCAAACAGAATCTGATCCTGAGATCTCATGACTAATTTTTGCCTTCGCAAAAATCTTGCCACATTTTGATCTTGTGAGATCACAAGCTTGCCAGATCTTGTCACACCCTAAAGAGACATACAATCACTATGGGCAACTATGTTTTTTGGATGGTGGGAGGAAACTGGAGAGAAGCCACAGTAACATGAGGAGAACATGCAGACTCCACTCAGAGACTGGGCAAATAATAGATTTTAGAATACTGTAATGAGTTTTGATGTGTTCCACTTTGTTTACAAAACAAAATTTGATACAATGCACCTTTAAATCAAAGTCCAAGAAAAAAGGAAAGCAATGTTCTGCATTCAGATGATTGACTAAGTTCTTGTAACCTAACCTCGTATCCTTCCATTGGGTTCTTCAGGAGGGTCCCATGTTGCGATGACGGCAGTTCCTTTTCCTCGGAGGGGCTTGACCTCAAAGTTTTCTGGCGGCCCAGATGGTGCTAGCAAAGAAGGAAAGTTCAACTGAGTTGAGAGAAAGAAATGAAAATACTGTTGGAGTGGCAAGAAAGCACCCAACATCAACATAAAATTAGGAAATTGCTTCCTCAACTACAGTATATAAAAACAGTAGTAATGTTGAGCCAAGAGACTTCACCGGAGCAAAATACTTCCATATATTTTAGGAAGTGCCCACTAGAAACCATGTGAGAGACCGAGACAGGCAGTAAATCCAGTCTATTAAGTGAACTTCAGGTATTTTTGAGCTCCAATCATGATGGAAACGCAGCCAAAACTCAAATATCAAACAGCCTTTTATGTGGTCTGCAGGGTATGAGGAAAGAAAAGCTGGTGACAGTTAGGGTTACGCAATGCAAAAATCATTGTGGAAAATGATTTTAAAGGGGCATGTAAATGTCTGCCTTATATATTATGTTGCGCAACATGAAAAGAGCTTGTTTTTTTTAGGAAAGCCTATGTTAAAGTTGCTAGGGTCAAACAAACTATGTAACAGACTGCAGGTCTAAATGTTGTAAAATATGCTACACTTTATAACAGTTTTTGTACAATTTAGCCAAAGAAAGTTAAATACAGTTGTTGTTTTGTGTAAACCTACTGTATGCGACCTAAATTATGACTTTATTTCTCCTTTTATACAGTAGAATAGAACTTTTAGATTAGAATAATTTTTTTCCACCACCCCAGTTAGCAGAATGTACCTGACTCGGGGGTCCTCTGAAACACAGACACACTCCACTTTCCCTGTGAGATCCGGACCGAGAACTCGTACATCCCGTCAGCGGACAGGTCCTCGATCATCATCCTCCTCTGAGTGCTGTCCTTGTACTCCCATCGGGCCGACTCCCCCTTCTCTCTGTACCGCACCGTGTAGGATCTGCGTCAAGACAAACACACATTTACCTACCAAACTACTGCAGTGTATGGGTGCACAGTGGTGGCAGAGTGGTTAGCCCTCCAGAATCTTTAGGAGGTTGTAGGTTTCATATCTATGAGTGGAGTCCGCATGCCCCCCTTGTGTGAGCTCTCTCTGGCTTCCGCACACATGTCCAAAGACAAGCATGTTTTATCAGGTAGCTCCAGGTTGTGTCTTGTGAAATTTAAGACCTTTTTAAGACTTTTTAATGCCACTTAGAGTGAAATTTAACGCCAGCATCGTCAACAACAGACTCCCTATGAATTTTACACTAAGGAATTATTTGTACTAATCCCTGAAACTCAAACAAAAGTCTAATACAGATGAAAGAACTCCAGTGTTGCCTTAAAAAATCATGAATCAATGAATCATGCATTTCAATGATAATATTTCTTCAATAAATATATTTTGTTACCGCAGTGACTCTACGTTTTTGTAAAATTAACAATGTTTTGACACATTTTAAGACCTAGATTAACACATTTTAATACCTACTCATAATATTTAAAGGTACTGTAAGCAGCATGTACTGGTTTGAGAATGGTACTGCAGTCTAAATCAAAACAATGGTCTCTTTTCTGATTGGACGATCAGCGATGCAGTTTAAGGACCAAACCAAAAAAGCAAACAACAACTTGGCCATTGTGTAAAATACAGTTTTAATTGTTAATAAATCAACTGTACTATTGTTATCAGTAAAAGTAATATTTTATTTAAACATGTTGACCTCATATTTTGGCACACATGTAAGTAATTTTTTTTAATGAAATATAAAAAATATACTACTCATAGCACCTTTAATACTTTTAAGACCTTGATTTTGACAACATCAAATTTAATACCTATTTAATTCTTTTAAGACCTCGGAGCTTCCCTGTTTATGCCAACTCTGTAACTAACTGGCCATTGTCTCTAGGATGTACCCCGCCTAAGGCCTATAGTTGCTGGGATAGGCTCCTCCTCCCAAGACCCCTGACAAAAATAAGTCAAACAAGATGAATGAAAGAGTACTGGAGTAACTATCTGCCTACAGTATGTCAGACATACCTTGACGCCCCAGGTTCCACTTTTCCCATCTCCACTGCAGGATCAACCCAGGAGATGAGCACTGACTTCGGAGACATGACCCTCACAGTGATGTCCCGGGCCTCGTACTCTGGTGGCTCTGGAGCAAGCAAACACACAAATTCTTCATCTATCTTGGTATTCTGTTTTCAAACTGAGACTAAGGGAACTGTGGACTGTGGAAACAGCACACAAGTACAACAGGCTTTACCAATATTCTGGTTTTGTGCATCAACTAATCAATGAAATTATAGACATGATTCATAAATACTGAGCAATTTAAACAGAACATCGGAAAAAAATACCACAGCGAAACCATGTGCATGCTGTTTGCAATGTGAGATAATTAGTTGGTGATTAGGGCTGCACGATATGGGTATAACATGCGATATTCAATAATTACATTGAATATTGTGATAACAATATTATTGTGATATTTTAAAATAGGCCTACTATTCTGACATAGTTAAATTCACGTAAAACTGATCTAGACCTAGTTTAGTCCTAGTTTAGACATAGTTTAGTTCTGGTAAATTCACTTAAAACAAAACTGTAAAGCCCTGTAGTCACAAGTCAAAACACCGTCAAAATCTCAACTTAACACAGACTAAATCAGGATTAAAACAAGGCTAAATTGTGATTAAATTAAGGAAATTACCACTAAAACTGGGCTGTTTAAACATTTCTATTTAATCACAACACATTTTCCTTAAGGGCTCTGGTGGAAAATGATTCTGACAGCATAAATCTCTGTCAGATGGAAGACCATAGCACTCTTGCAATATATTTAGATTCTTGTGATACGGATATTGCATTTGCTGATATTGCGATAACGATAATTTTGCGATATATTGTACAGCCCTAGTGGTAATGCTCCCGTTACTAAACCAGACATCAACTACAGTTAGATTAATGGTTTTTGAGCATTACTGACCACGTCCAGACTATGTAATAAATTATGAGCTATTTAAGTTGTGGTACCTGGTATGGGGGTTTTGGCTGGAGCTCCTCTGTTTGCTGCTCTCTGTCCTTGTTCTTTCTGAGCCTGTAGTGACACCACATGAACGGACTCAGATGCTATGAACAAAGAGGGATACCAGGAGTGGAGTTTTACACTACGCGCACTACCAGCTGTTTAAACACAACAACAACGCAGGCTCATGTCCTCTTACTTAGTTTGGGAGCTTGGCGCTGCTTCCTCTGGTCGGACTGAGGTTTGGTGTGATGATAGCGTCTTCTCTCCAACAGCGGCGTCCCGGCTGCGTACCGCTCCGGCTGCCGGGGGCCCGAGGAGGACTGGGGGGCTCGTCTGAGTGTCTTGGTGCTGGACGTCCTGGAGGTGGATTGACGTGAAGGGTGAAGTGTCCTGTTTACACGAGCGGAACGATGGGTAGAGGAGCCGTTTCTGACTGGGGAGTGAGGAGGTCTGACGGGAACTGGAGGGGGACAAAAATAAATACATTTTTCATGGGATAAAATTTTTATAGCACAATTGCCTGGTTTGGTAGAGCATTAATTTGTATTTTTCTGTGAAATGTTTTGGAATCACTACTACTTTATTCCAATATTAATGTCAAAGCTGCATTGTGTGTTTTGCTAGCTTGTAAAGCACACACCAGGCTGTACTTTATGAATGAGGTATGCAGCAAAATGAAAATGTATAAATGCATTTGTGGTGAATGTACTGGCTAAGTGGCTGGAAATAGGCTGAATAGTATAAAAAGTATATGACCGAATGCTTGCAATCTGTTATGAACAGGGAGTTACTCGTTGGTTCAGGCTAATTGTTGCATTCCCATTTGGTGTATCACATTCAATTACATTTTATTTTCCTAGCCAAATATCACAATAACAGTTGACTCGAAGGGATTTACAGAAATTAATAAACAAACAGGCAAAAAGGATGTTCCAGGACAGGCCCCCTCCATCTTGGGGAGGGTCTAAGAACAAAAGGGTCATAAAAGGGTGAAAAACAAAACGAAAACAGCTATTGGAAAAGAGAAACCTCAGGGAGACCCACATAAAGGAGGGATCCAGTCCCAGGACAGACAGGCTAGAGATGTGTACAAGACTGATGGTTATAGTCCAATCAACAACTAACCGCCAACAATTTTACTTTTTAAGCATAAAGTGCTTTATTTGACATTGTACAGTTATGTACAACAAAACTGCGAATATGGTCAGATGGAGGGTTAGTACCGAGCCGATGCGACTGAGTGTGGCGCCACTATGAGCCAACCTGACCCACATGTTTTGTTTTTTGTTTTGTTTTTTTTAGAGGAAAGTGGAGCACCCAGAGGAAACCTACGTAGACATGGGGAGAACATGCAAACTCCACACAGAAAGGCCCCGTCTGGTCTGGTAATCGAACCTGCATTTGACAGTCTACTAATGCACATTGATACCCTTCATCTAATAAAAGCTAATATCATCCCCTTTCAACCCAGATCATTTCTGAAGCTACTCTCTGATAAGTAATATTAGCAAAATGCCACTCAACATGTGCTGATATGTGGTATAGCCTGACTGTTATTTTCTATTGTACTGACTCTCTTTTAAATAACTAGTACAGTCATTTTCAGAAACATGTGCTGAGTGATAGATAAACACATAATTACATGCTGTTTTCATCAGATAGTGAGTCTAAAATCCCCTAATCGTTACCAAAAACACATACTGATCCAAAAGCTTGTCCCCTGTCTCCCTGATGTGGCTGCATTTCTTCATCTGGGACTCCATCTTGGACGGCAGCTTAGACATTACCTCAAAAACCAGACTGTACGCGTCATCTTCCTCATCTGGCCTCCGTGCTGAGTGATAGCACTGTTATCAGTTTAGCCAAAATCCTTCTGACCCTTCTCAACTTTGGTCTGGTTTATTTCCTCCAGGCCCAAAAATTTCGCTTATTCGTTCATTTTTTATTAATCAGTGTCAGAAGAAAAGGATCGACCCCACTTCCTATCCAGGGCTCACAGCTGGTGAAGTATTGACGAGTAAGATGATGAAATAAAGGGATTTCCAATGCAAAGAGGATAAACCAAAGAGTCAGTGCTGGAAAGTCATTAGATATGTGTACTCTCTGGGTACTAGAAAAACCTCTGCTTTAGTACAATTTACAATAAAAAATATTCTTTGACCACAAGTAAACTTTGAGAATGCCTGCATAAATAAGTATTATTTTTTAACTCAGTAGTATTGATAGTATAAACAGTAATAGTATGAGTAGTAGTAGTAGTAATAGTAATAGAAGCAACAATTTAATTAGAAGTAGTAAAATTAGTATAGTAGCAACCGTAGAAGTTGGATTAATGAAGGGAGCAGTCGTGGTATTAGTAACAGCAGTAGCAATAATCATAGTAAAAGTAGTACTATCAGAAGCACTATTTGTAGTAGCCTAGTAGTAGTAATGGTATTAGTAGTAGTAGAAGCAATAATTTTAATAGAAGTAGTAATACTAGTAGTAGCAACAGCAGAAGTGATAGTAGGAATAGTGATAGTAGCAGTGGTGGTATCAGTAACAGAAGTAGCAATACTCGTAGTAAAAGGATTATTATTAGAGGAACTATACATAGTAACCTAGTAGTAGCAGTAGTAGAAGCAATAATTTAAATAGAAGTAGAAGTAGTAGCATTAGTAGTAGCAACAGTAGAATTGATAGTAGGAATAGTGATAGTACCAGTGGAAGAATTAATAATAGTAGTAGCAATAGAAGTAAAAGTAGAAGTATTTATGTTATTAGCACTATTAGTAGTAGTAATTGTAACACAAGTAGTAGCAACAGTAGAAGTGATGGTAGGAATAGTGATAGTAGCACTGGTAGTATTAGTAACAGAAGTAGCAATAACTGTAGTAAAAGTATTAATATTAGAAGCACTACTCGTAGTAGCCTAGTAGTATTATTATTAATAGTAGTAGCAGTAGTAGTAGTAGAAGAGGCATTAACTTTAATAGAAGTAGTAGTAGTAATAACACTAGTAATGGCAAGAGTAGAATTGATAGTAAGAATAGTAATAGTAGGAGCGGCAGCAGTAGTAGTATTAGTAGTAGTAGTAGCAGTAGCCCTAGTAGCAGTAGCTGTAGTAGTAATAGTAATACTTATAGTGGTGGCAGCAGGAAGTACTTCACACTTTTCTTGAGTACTTTTAGTTGTACATGACTAATATTATTTTTACAGTAATAATGGATTTGATTTATAAAGCACATTGGCGGCAGGGTGAGGCAAAGTGAAGTGCCTTGCCCAAGGACACAATGGCAGTATGCAATGCTGTTAGCGGGGATCAATCCACCAACTTTCCTGTTAGCTGGCAACCGGTTCTACCTACTGAGCTATTGCAGTACTTTTACTCGGTTGAGTGCAGATGCTAAGTACTTCTTCCACCTCTGGATGCAGTGATGCAGAGTTTCCCAGACCAAGAAAAATCCAGGGTGGGCCAAGTACAAGGCCACCACGCCTAAAAAACTGGCAAAAAGTGTCACCAAATGTGTTCACGGCCTTCACACCTTATCGTGCTTCAAAACGCTGTTACGTGGAAAATTCATATTCGTAATAGAGAAAGTGACCAAAAGTTCACATAACAGAGCGTTACTGTAAGCGAGACTTGGCGAGCTCCTCTTTTTGTAACGTATACGTCTGTCTACTGTCTGCCAACACAGCTGAGTGGATTTCTTTTGGATGGAAGAAGCATTGACAGTTTACAGATTCAATTTCTCCAGCTCTGGCATTTTCTGCTTTAATTTTTTTTCACATCTGTATTTCTTATTTAACCATGAAAACCCTTTAAACTGCAAGGTATTTCTATTTTACGTCAATAGAATTCTTTGTTACTTCATTGTGGCCTGGCAACACAGCCTGCATACTTAAGCAACCATTAACCCTACATAGAAAAGGCCTGTGTCTCTAAAATAAAGCTAGTCAATCAGGCCAATTATCAAACACAAAAAATGTATGGTAACACTATAGTTTAGGGTCCACCTATTAACCATTAACTAAGTGGTTAATTAGCACTTATTTGATCATTATAAAGCACCTATTAATCCCTTGTGACCCTATTCTACAGCTACTTAGCAACTAACTAACATTTTCCCCTTAATAAACTCAGTAATTACTGCTCATTAGTAGGAAGTAAGGAAGTTAATGGACATAAATTATGATCTTAATTATCAATTAATTAAGATTTTTATGACATATGATAATTATTAGGGAATAGTACCACAAAAAGCTTATTAAGGTCATAATTTATGTCCAACAACTTCCTTACTTCCTATTAATGAGCAATAATTATGAATTTATTAAGGGAAAATGTTAGTTGCTAATTAGTTGTAGAGTATGGTCACACACAATAAGGGACAAATAAATACTTTATAATTACTAATTAGGATCTAATTAACCACTAACTAGCATGCTAATTAGCACCTAGTTCATGGTTAATGGGTGTAAGTGTTACAAAATGTATTAAATATAGAGCTTTAAAGTCATTGTGAGGCATTCACAACTTCAAAAAGAAGGAATAACAGATGCATAATAATTCTGTGTAACAGGACACTTTGCCTTGCCTGGACAGCCTCACCTACTTTCTTTTCAAAAACAGGAGGCTCTGGTTCCTCTGCCATATCAAACCAGTTTCCAATTGCTTGTTACCTATTACAGCTGTTTATCTACAGAAGATAGTGTCCCGTCATTCAGAAACAAAGCACAGCACAAAGTTGCTAATAAAAATAAGTTGTAAATAATACAGAGTAATACTGGTATTTTATGGCAAAAACAACAATAATTTTTCATAAGCGCCATTTTGTTTTGGATATGGGTTAGCGGTGAACTGCTTACGTCCCGCCCTTCCTTTTTCTGATCAATTACTCCACCCGTGATTGTTCCACCCAAAGACATAAAACTCAAAACAAGACAACTTCAAAATAGGAACAGGGAAAGAGTTTGCCATTACATTTTACTATGTGCAACTAGTTAAAAGTGTCGTGTTGCATTTGGCACATTTTGGGCACCAGATTTTTTTTTCTTTAATACAGCTTTTTGACATCCAAAATTAAAAAGGCTGTGGCTTGAAAATAATTAGAGATAGAGTCTTACTGTTGAGAGAAAGGTTTCTGAATGTAGTAATTATAATCTAATTTGCATCATCATTATCAGGCAGACGTGCTGAATTATGTTATTTTTAGTAAATACAAGATGATGGACCTCTGTAGCCTCTAATGTCCCATGACTAGTAAAATGTGAGGAAATAGAAATGCAGAATGTAAACATATAGGGGGCATTTTGCAAAGTCTGTCATGGGCTGGCCAGCAGGTTCATCAAACTGCTGTATCCACTCCTGATGAACTTCCTCCTCTCATCACTGCTGTAGCCACGCTGCTCCCACCGCGCCCTCAACAACCCCTGCCTCTCCCCCCGCCTTTCTCTTCTCCCTCTGCCTCCTCTCCCTCGTCTGCAGGGAAAAGTGTGAGGATGAACGGGGTGTGCTTGGTGTAGACTTATTTCACTCAAAGCTGCACTGTTCCTGAGTTCACTCTCAGCACCGAGGCTGCGGAGACTACATGAGTCCCCTCACCCACGGGACCAAGTCACGGGAACAGCATCCTCGCGCACACATCTCCCACTCAAAACGGCATTATTACTGACCTCACGTTCACTCCCGGGGCCAGAGTTACTAAGTGCAGGCCTGCCTCTGTCACCTACAGTGGGCAAAGTGACTGTGAGCATAGCTCTAGCAGCGCCACCAAGAAGTAGGGTCTGTTTGTAGTAGTGCTTTAGCTCATTTTGGTCTTTGGTCCCACCAGTTGGCACTATTTATCTTTAAAGTGACAGGCTTTATGTTTATTATGCCAGGGGATGTTTGTTTCACATGTTGTTATGACCCTGGAAATTCAACTTGAACCTACAAAGATAAAAAAAAACAAAAAAACTTCTACATGAGTAATCGATTTCTTTACTCTAACCACCTCTGCTATTGATCACAAGACCACTAATACTATAATGCTATATACAAAACATCTTCTCTTACTTTAAACAATTTCCTTGCATTAACCGCCTCTCTAACACTGTAGAAACACATTTGGTTTTGATCTTCTTATTTTCCTCCTCTGTCGCTGTGCATAGTTTGGCGCAGGTCACTGAGCCGCCGACCGCTGAATCCTCCGCGCCACACTGCTCACTGCCAGCTCCTCTCCGTCTTTTCCTGGAAGCTAATCGTCCGAGGTGCTACGGGGGCTATCCTCCAACCAGACAGACATACCATAGACCCAAATCACTCACGAATCAGGCTGTACGCTCGTCAGAGATGGGAAATATGGCTCTCATTGCTTTTTTATAAATAATTGATGGACACATTTGAAATCCAACTGAGCTAAAATTTACATAAACATGAAGTATGAGCTTGCAGTTTCCAGAACGGCAATCCCTCTCTGTTTCAATCATAATTTTTGTGTCAGAAGAATTTCCACAGTTGAGTCTCAATTGGACGGGTCGAAGTTATCTTACAGTAGCTAACAAGGTGTTCAAAAGGAAAACAGTACTTGCCAGTTTTTTATTATAATTCCCATAGTAGAAGTCATTTCAAAGAGACTATTATATTGCATTGGCCTACAAATAATTTCCTTTATAATGCACAGGTCAAATTACTTTAAAAACCAGACAGCAGAATGATTGGCAATATGTTATTTTCCTTTCATCTGTTTCGTTTTAGGGGTTGCCACAGCACCACAGTCTGGCCTCCCAGTCTTTATCTACAAAACATGAGCTGTCCCTCTGATGTACTCATGCCTAATCATATCCATCCTTGTCACTCCCAAAGAGAACCTCAACATCTTCAGCTCTGCCTCTTGTCTTTTCCTAAATGCCACATGTCTCTAAACAATACAACCCTTTCTTTCCTTCTTGCTGAAACTCTTTTATCACACAACACACCTGAGACTTTCCGCCACCTGTGCCAACCTGCTGCACACGCCTCTTCACTTCTTATTTGAGAAAAAATGAGATGGATGACTTTATTGAAAAATCATGGGGCCAGAAATTGAAACCCAGCAACCTCAGACAAACATTAAAAGGAACTCATGTGGCATTTTGACCCAATAGAAGCCCCTCTAAAACATTTCCATAATAAACTGAAGTAGGAAGCAGTTCAGGATAAACCTTTAAGGGCCTAAGAGTGTTATTGCTACATTTATTGATGGCTTTTCACATTAACAATGGTCATTCAATAGCAGATTGTAACAGTGCAAGTTATAATCACACTTAAGCCTTTTGCCCCAATTTTCCATTCTTTCTTGAGTCCATGACAGTGTTAATGAAGTACTTAGTCTAAATGGAGGGACAAATGTTAAATAGATCTGGCTCAACTACAACAAAAACATACCTGAACAGATGGGAAGGTATGAGTCAGAGACGGTGTTTTTTTTCCCACTGATGCACTCAGAGGTGGAAACTTCGACAGCCGCCCCAGGACATCAGCACAGTGAATAATTATCACATTATATTCAGCACTTTCTTTTATATTCTACTTGACAGGACTTCATTTCTGAGGCCATACAGTTACATCTGTTATATACTAGGAGCTCCCATTTAGTGTCAGTGACGATGCCTTTGAGATGAAGTTTACCTGCTGAGTTGACAGGTGCAGCGCTCAGTACTGCGAAGCCGTCCAGGTTAACCCATTCAGGGTCTGCGAAAGACAAGAGAGAGTTTGAGTTCAGGTAAATGTATTAACTTGTTAGCCTGTATTTGTCTGCTCCACTTTATCTGAACTTTGTATTAAAGATGTAGCCATCAAATCCAAATGTGTAGTAAAAAGAATAATAACATGGCTTTCAGAACCACTGAGGTCTGGAAGTTTCAGGTCTTGGAGTGCCTTTGATGTGTTATTACTGTCAATATACATTTTCATCTTAAAATTTCAAGGCATGTCAAAGGTAATACCATACCTTTTTTTCAATCCTTACACAAACACTGGCTGTAAAGTAGTATTTATAAAACTTTTCATACCTACGTACTCAAGGAAAGGTAAGATAAAATTAACAGGTTTTAATTATACACCATACAACCTATTGGGTTCATGATTGCATCGCTATCAACTAGGGCTGCACGAAATGAAAAATACATGCGATAACTATGTTGAATATCATTATTGATATTTTTATATACTATTTTGACATAAAAAGGCCAAATGAGAACTAAATTAAAATAAAGAAATCACAACTAAACATTTTGAGATATTTTTATTTGATTCACAACACATTTTTGTTGAAGATCCTACTAAGAAAATTATTTTGACAGTGTATATATCTGTCAAATTGTGGACCTGAGTTGAATCTTACAATTTCTTGCAATATGAATATTGCATTTGCAATATTGAGATACCAATAATTTTGGACTATATTGTTCAGCCCTAGCAGTAATACAATTTTTACAGAAATGTGTATTATAAGGTTACAAGATAGGCCTGTTTTGGTACAGTGTAAGGTGGCATATAATTTAAATTTATGGGTTTATGCATGCAAACTTTATACCTTTAAGAAGCAACTTTAAGAATTTAAAGCACTTTTAGAAATCTTGAACCCTGACTATCTACTTGATGTGAATGTCAGTAATTCC
Source organism: Bostrychus sinensis (assembly GCA_020698575.1). Lineage (NCBI taxonomy): Eukaryota > Metazoa > Chordata > Actinopteri > Gobiiformes > Eleotridae > Bostrychus > Bostrychus sinensis. The sequence continues at coordinate 24,489,339 of CM036257.1, read as the reverse complement.
AGATACAGCCTAAAATCAAATCTTTTTATGTGAGCATGTAACTATTCTTGGTCACCATCAGATCAGAAATCATGCATTATCAATCCGTATCTGCCCTCGGTCACTCCTAATAACTCATATCTCTTGCATTTGTTGCTTTTACAGCGCTTGGCCAGACACCGATGTTGTAAAGGCAGCATGGTGTGTTATTTATGATGCCTGACGCTGCTGCTCTCATGCTGTTGGGGGAACAACTCTCGATCTGCAAAGAATTTCTGGAAGAGACAACACTGAGACGCAGTTTGGTTTCGACTGAAATTTATGGAGAAGCAAGCTGGAGCTGGATTAACCACAGGACCGCCTCAAACAACTGTAAACACAACTGCCTAAGCCGTTCAGAGATGCATTTTTAATTACAGACAATGGTAAACATGTTGTAAAAGACAATGCATGACTTCACAACTTGGCAGCGGACGCCGTTTGCCACAAGAGCCGCAAACCGAGCCACAACACAGGGGATTGTTATAGGAACTGGGCCGGCTTTGGAAGTGGAAAAGACGGTTTGGCTGATGAAGTATGGGCTTAAGATGCCAAGGACAGAGGAAAATGGACTAATGACAAAAGCAGGCTAAGACTAAGTCAACACTGCAGACTCTGTGTACTAAGGAATAAATATCTGTCTTAAATTTTACAATGCAGCTTTAGGGGATTACTAATAAAGCCATTAAGAGCTGAAATACAATAAAATCCTGAACACTCAATACAAGTCTAATGATGAGGTTTACAGCTCTTTTCTGTAGATGACTTTTAAAGGAGTTTTCTAGGACAGGTCGTTTTAAACTTTTCATACCACCTCAGAAAAAAATTGGCTTTTCAAGTTCCAGCTTAAACGGACTGAAATGAGCCTCAGTCTTGACAAACCCAGGTCTAAACCAAGAGATAAAATAGGGATTAAACCAGAATATTGCACAAGGACTAAGCCAGGTTTAAATCAGGTCAAAACCAGGACTATATAAGGATCAAAACTAGCACTAAACAAAGATTTAATCAGAACTAAACGAGCAATTAATCTGAACCAGGACTGAAACAAGGGCCCAAAAGTAGGACTAAAGCAAAAATAATGCCTGAACCAGGACAACTCAAGGAATAAACTAGCAGTAAACCAGGAATTAATCAGAACTAAATGGCTAAAACAAATCAATCCAACAAATGAACTGTGCCTAAACCAGGACTATACTGTATAAGGACTAAAACTAGCACTAATCAAGGAATTAATTAGGACTAAACCAGGAATTAATCAGGACTAAAACCAGGACAAAAAACAGGAATAAAACAAGGATCAAAATAGGACAGGACAAAAGAAAGCTTGAACTAAATCAGGACAAATCAATGACTTAACTGCGACTAAACGAGAATTAAGCTGTGGTCTAAATGTTGAATTTAACCCCGACCAGAGCCAGAATAAAAGAGAAATACAGCTGGTTCTGAATTAAACTAAATCAGGACTTAAACTGCAAAATTTCCAAAGAAACCAAAGCAACAGATCTACACAGAGGGTTATGGTTAGTACAGCACAGTTTGTTACAAGCGACCAGTAACAAAGCTGGTGTTTTGACTGCGGTTTCCGTGTGAGAGGCAGTAATGACATCAGACACGCACAGGATCTGAAATAAATCATTTATAGATTTTAAAACTTTAACATTTATGACAGCTACACCAGAAAGACAAACGCAAGAGCAGAAAGATTCAGACTTTCTAAAACCGAAAATAGCTGTTACAATTACTGTGCCTTGTGTAACTGCAGCATTTAGCATTTCTTTTTGATGAGCTGAACAAAACCTCAACACGCTTCATACAAACATTTCAGCATTTTCTTGTTTCTCTTGAATTGCATTGCTCTAAAAGCTAAAAAAAATGACTATACCAACTTATGACTCCAGAACACAGGCATTTTAATGTTTTTGCCAATGTGCATGACTTTTACATAACTGGAAATGTGGTAAGTCTTTGAGGGATTCTTGGGCCACTGGATCCCTGATGAAGGTTGTTAGTCAGCTAGACACCACAGCAGTTTGTTATATATAGATTTTGGCAAATGCTGATTACAAGCAATCCAACAATGAACTAATCCGCCCGTAGGTATCAGCTCCTGTGGCTCTGCTTCACGCACAGCTTTGCACATCGCCTCCTGGCTTTGGCACCGCACTTGAGATAAAGCAGAACAGTCACACTGTGGTTAAGGCCAAAAGTCGTTTTCTATCTCGCTGACCATTTATTTTCCTGTAAATGACTTTGTTGAGTGGCGCTACCAGCACTTTTCAGATCCTCAGAGATACGGTTAATCGTTCCCACTTTACTTTCACTCAATCTAAAAGAAAAAAAACTCCTTTCCACCAAAATTGCCCCTTAAACCTAGCCATTCACTCTCTCAATTCAGTTTCCTATAGAGCGGAAACTATACTTAACTCAGCGGTGAAAGGCCCTGAGCATAAGGATGTGAGTTAGTTTGACAAGGCCCATGTTATGTTATGTTATGTTATGTTATGTTATGTTATGTTATGTTATGTATAGGGCTGCATATGAGGCTGGTGGTCATAATATAATGCCTGGTCGGTACATGTGTGAATTATTTCTCTAGGTTTACTTAATGCGTCTTTTTAATCTCTATTTAGTGGTTAATTGCACTGATTGTGTTGCCAGAAAGTTGTTGCCTCTGTGAACTGAAATTGTCTGAGCCTGAACTACACCAGGACCAAATCAAGGACTAAACTATGCTCAAACCAGCTCTAAGCCAGGACTAAACCAGGACTAAGCTGTGGTATAAACATTGAATTGAACCCTGATCAGAGCTGGAATAAATAAACAGGAATCTAAATTAAACTCAATCAGCACTTACACTACAACACTGACCCCACTGTGGGACAAATAAAGGTTTTGCTATCATCTCTTCAAAGACACCAAACAACCAAATGTTTCTTCACACAAAATATTTGAAGGTCCAACATGTGAGTCCATTACTCATTGGCACACCTCTATGAAATGAGGTAGTCTAAATAACAAGGGCATTCTCTAGCTCCAATTTTTGGCTTCTCTGTTCTTAACCGTACCGACATCCTCGAACAGATTGGCCCGGCTGTCCTTGTCCCACTTGGTGAAGCGATGAGACCGTCCCGGCCGGCTGGAGCTCATCACAAAGCGGTCCACAGGTCTCCCGTCCAGATGGATCGAAGCCTCCCAGACCGGTCTCAGGCCCTTGTCCACAGATGTCTGCTTCCCGCTGTTTGTCCTGAGCGGCTTCTCTGCTGCAAAAGATCAAAATCCTGGATCATTTCACTTTATAACTGTTTGTGTTAAAGCTGAACAACGTGAACTACAGTGCTGTTACAACAAAATCTGTTACTTGTAGCGTTTCCAACTCCGCCACTCACAAATAACAACAGTACAGGAAGTATTCAGCTTTTATTTTATTAATCAATGTGAGACTCTGAGTTTAGCGTTAGCCCGAAGCAAATTATCTCTGCCTCATTAAACACCATGGCTTTTTATCTGTGTTTTATTTTATTTTTCGGTGTAACAAACCTGTATAGCCTTTCTTTAACTTCCACTGGCGGCCATTATTCAACAGCCAATCAGAGCATTTCTTATCGGAGTGTGGAGTGTAAAATCCTCAATAATAATGCATATATGACAACATAAGTCTTTTTTTTTTTACAAATGATTCCTATTACAGTATACAGTCAGATGATTACACAGGTTTCCTCCACTCCAAGAAAAAAACTGGTCAGTTCTCATTTCACTCTGGCTGTCACTGTGCATTTTATAGAAACGTTATGCTTTGATGCTTTTGCACATTACAACATTACAGACTACTGTTCACACCCTGAAGCTGTTACTGCCTCAGCTTAAAGGCAAATCCTTTTTCATTTATTTCACTTGGCACTAAATGTCTTTTGGATTTCGCAAAATGTAAACTTACACAAGACACTGAACTGCAAAAAAATGCAAATTTACTGCTTATATAAATAAACGAGGATCTGGTTGGATGCTAAAGGCTTAGTGTCTTCTTTCAGCCACTTGGCTTGAGTCTTGTTAAACAAAAGAAACAATTTCTGTGATTTTGGTCAATGCTCTGTCCAATCGCTTTTGCAAGCTCGCTATATCATTTGTCAAGCTATTTAAGTGTCTTTTAAGGTCATACTAAAACATGTTTAAATAAAAGTCAGTAGCTGGTAAACTTTATGAATTTTACAGTAGATCAATCTTTAGTTAAATGGTAAGTTATTTTAAATGTTCAAAATAGTACTGCAAACACAACAGGCGTTAAGCAATAACTATGTTGTATGATTATCGTGAAAATGATATCACTGCCCACATTTGGTTTAACAATTATTTTGAAAATCAATAAATCTGATGATTATTTTTTCGATTAATCAGTTAATAATCCGATAGTGAAGGCTGAGTGAATGTGTGATTTTTTTTACAAAATTTTACCCAGATGAAGCTAAAAGAGTTCCACTCGAGGACTTTTGGATAGAGAACATACAAAGACATTTTTTTATATAAAACACAAAGTGTACATTCTCTTTTGCTGTTTCGTTTAATTTACTGCGCTGTGTTGATAATAAAACATGCCAATCAGCACATTGTATGTTTCAAAATCTCTGATGATTGATGATTATTTTAATCAAATATAATCAATTAATTTGATTAGTTGTTGCAGCCCTAAACTGGATGATGTATGTTCAGTTTAATTTACGCTAATATGAAGGGTCTTTGTTTTTACAAGTCAAACCAAGGTCAAAATCAGAACTTAACAAAGACTAAACCAGTACTAAATTAAGGCTCTGACAGGACAATCCTTCTGACAGTATAAATCTGTGTCAGAGCGAGGACAAGGCGCTAGTAGATGGATGTCTCAGCTTATTACCACATGCTTGATGTTGTTTTAACAAATGAGCTCATACAAGGACAAACTCCTTTTAAGGCTTTCAAGAATTTAAGTAGAAGCTCATGTTTTTCATAATAAAATACAACTGCATCTTTTTGCTTGTACATATTATTAATTTAGGATCTGGCAAACTTGTTGGAGCACTTATTGCATTTACATTAGTTGTATTGGCTGACAGAGATAGTTTACTGTATAAATTAAACACTTTTGGCATAATACTGTGCAATATGAATATGGCGTGTAACATAGGGCCAGTTTTCCTTTTAGCAGCAAATGGTAGGCCACACAGAAAAGAAACATCTCTCTACAGTAGAAACCCAGCAGTGTACAGCTCTTAGGAAGCAATTACTATCTTGAACATAGCTATTATGCCTAAATGATCCTATTGCTGAAAATAAGCTCTAAATACAACATACAATTGCCATAATAGGAACTCGAGGATGCCGTGTCGAGGTCGTGGTGCGCTGCTGTCACATATAACAGTCAGTAATGTCTGTCCAGCTCATAAGCAGCTGCTGTTATGGTCTCCTCTGAGGTTTACAGCCCAAGCGCTGACACAAATCCACTTTGAGATGCTGTTGTTTGCAGGTGTGCTCCCAGCTGGATCTCTGCATTTACAAATACTCCTCTCACAGAGCTGTCACTGCACAGATGGTCACAGTCTTCAGAGACCTACGGCATTGTTTAGTACGTGCTGAAAGATTGTGTCATTTAAGCAGACTCTGGATGGGAAAACTGTAGCTGCAAATCACTGTACCACTGTATGAATGCATGTGAAGAAGTGATTCTACCAAAAAATAATTCTACTTAGGACCGGCTGACTATGGCCTCTCAGAGTGGGGTCTGCATGTACTCCCTGCGTTACTGTAGATTGTCTATGGCTTTCAACAACCATCCAAACACATCGATGAATCAGTCAACATTTATTTACACTGCCTGGCCAAAAAAAAGTCACCACCTGGATTTAACAAAGCAAATAGGTAAGAGCCTCCCATTGGATAATTACTGCATGGGTGATTATGTTTCAGCTGCAGTGAGTTGCTGATACAATGACAAGGTTATTCCACCAATGGATTTTTTCTTCCCTGATGGCGCAGGCTTATTCCAAGATGACAACGCTAGGATCGAGCCCAAAATGTGAAAGAGTGGTTCAGGGAGCATGATACATCATTTTCACACATGGATTGGCCACCATGGAGTCCAGATCTTAACCCCATTGAGAATCTTTGCACTGGAGAAGACTTTGCGCAGTGGTCCAACTCTCCCATCATCAATACAAGATGTTGGCAAAAAAATGATTGCAACGCTGAATGGAAATAAATGCTGTGACATTGCAGAAGCTTATCGTAAAGATGCCACAGCAAATGCGTGCCGTAATCAAAGCTAAAGGCTGTCCAACAAAATATTAACGTGTGAATTTTTTTTTTTTGGCCAGGTCCTTTACAATTCACAAAGTGACCAAAGTGCTTTCCAATAAAATAAGTAAAATCAATATTATCTATAAAAAAAAAATAGAAATACTTAAAAGACTGTTCTAGAAAATAAAATCTAATGTCACAGCATTACTAGGTTTTAATAGCCAGTGTGAATAAATACATTTTAAATCTGACTTAAATCTGTGATGGTGTGCATTTCAGGAGGCAGCTTGTTCTAGAGTTTGGGGCCCAGTCACTCCAGTGTTTAAATTTCGCTCTTGGGACTTCCAAAAGAAATTGATTTGAAAATCTCAAAGCCCTGTTTGGTTTGCGAACAGCCAATGTCTCAGCTAGGTAGGATGCGGTGAAGCTGTTCAAGGCTTTAAAAACAAACAACACTATTTTTAAATTAACTCTAAAAGAAACTGGAAACCAATGCTGCGGATAAAGGACCGGGGTGATGCACTGACGTCTACAAGTGCTGGTTAAAAAATGAGCCGCAGCATTCTGGACCCGCTGGAGGCGACTGAGAGACGACTGAGAGACACCAACATAAAGAGATTGCAGTGGTCAATCCTAGAGCTGATAAAAGTGTGAATAGCCCTAGTGAATGAATGTGAGAGTGAATGGCTGTCTGTCAGTGTATGTCACTGTATCAGTCCTGTAACTAGGGCTGGGCGATAAATTGATTTTTTCGATTAATTCGAATTTGCAGAGCAGGTCGGTTGTTTAAATAAAAATCGATTTAAAAAAACCTCCACCACCAGCGCTCTGGGCTCCCGTAGTTCATAGTGGGTAGGCCCGCCAGCCCTCCCTCCGCGCGGTAGGGGAACACAAACAACATGGCAGCGAGCAGGGAAGAACTCGTTCCTAAGAAAGGCACAGTGTCGTCAGTTGTGTAGAATTGGTTCGGGTTTGCAGCGTCAGACGGAGCACAAACAGCGCCCCGCTGCAAAGTCAGTCCCTACAGGATTTCACGATGTTGCGATCGCAACTATTAACGGAAAATCAAGCAAACCCCGTGAATTCAAGCAAACCCCACGAATTCAGCGCGACCCTGCAACTTTGTCCAAACTCCGCAACTCTCTCAACAGCAGCGCACCGGTAATGCGCGGCGGAGGTCGGGTTGAGCCACAGACAAAGCAGCGTGGAGGTGCGGTGCGGAGATCGGAGGTGCGGTGCGGAGATCGGAGGTGTGGTGCGGAGATCGAGCGCACATGAGGTCGCAGGTGCTGAGCAGCAGCAGCGGTGCGGATGGGACTTAAGGAGGAGACGAACGCGGTGCTTTCTAGTTTTGTCTGGTGTCACTCTGAAAAGCTGTCTGCGTCGCCATGGTGATATAGTCGCCTAAAAAGTTGAATGGGCAGCGTATTTAGACAACAATGAAGTTTGAGGTCATTGTTCTTTAAATGTTAATGTTGCAGGCTAATAACCTTCCTGAAAACCTAGCACAGCAAACTTCCTCTGTTTTTAATGACTGGATGTTCACAGCACACAACAGGAATCACCAGTAGGTGAAGATCTGAGAGAAACAGAATCAGAATCAGCTGCAGGAGCCCCAAAAAACAGCCTAATAACACAGCAATATCATTTTAAAAAGTAGGAACACTTGGCCTGTTCAAATACAGGTATTTTTAATTAGATTAATTACCACCTCACATATGTTTAAAAACAGATTTTGTTAGTTTTTACAGTTCTAGCTAATATTTTTAAGAAAAATTATAGACAAATTTTTTTTTTACCGCAACTTTTAAGAAAATCCCCCGTAAAATCTCAGGGCCTTCTCTTCTGTTTGACTTGCCTGATTGCACTTTAACCTCAAGAGGAAATCAAAGCAATAAAGCTAAACTTGTTTTGGACAATTTCTCTGTTGTCTTCAGTTGGATTTTAAGGAAGTGGGGAAAAAAAATCGTTTTTAAATCGTAAATCGAATTTTTGTGAAAAAATCTGAGATTTTTTTTTTTTTAGACTAAATCACCCAGCTCTACCTGTAACTAACAGGCCGCTGTCCAGGGTGTACCCCACGTAAGGCCCATAGTTGCTGGGAAAGGCTCCAATCACTTACAACCCATAATGGGAATAAGCAGAAGAAGAGTGAATGACTATTCAGTATATTACGATAAAACGGATTCATTTATTCAGGCATAAAACCAGCTGTTTTTTTGGTTTAAGTTTTTTGTTTATTGCAAGCAGCCAGTGCAGTTCACTAAGCGAGCACAACTGTTCAGTGTTTAAAGCATTTCAGAAAGCTCTGGATTTACAACAAAACGTTTGCCAACTTTGTAGGGTATAAGTTGTTTGTTACTCCAGCATAAATGCAAAAACCCTGTCCCATATTAGTCCCTTGTTAACACATACTGTAGTTACAAAGAGGTCAGCATTATCAGTTCTTCAGGTCCAGCTCCACTGACACAGACCTGGACGTACTTCAGTCAATGGCCTCCTGTTTCCAATCAGGCTTATCCAGGGCGTGACGTAGAGAGCGATCTGCCTCAGTGAGATCTGGCCTCTTCGGAAACATCGATCCAACGGCAAAAACACATATATTTCTGATTACTTCAAAATCCCCCTATAACAAAGCAGATGCCCCACCACTGCTCTCCAAGCACAAACAGTCTGAGAAGCACTTAAGCAACTTGTAACATGGTTCTTTTATAGTTGGTTTGGTTTCAGAGCATTGCTATGGGAAACCAGGACATAACACAGCTTTTTTTTTCTGTCGTCTGTTTGTGAATGTGAAATGGAAAGAAAGACAGTCAAATTGAGTTAGACAGTGGAAAGTATTAACTATTTGAGGAATGAGGGAAAGGACCTGGGGGCTGTTATGTCGACCAGGCCATAAATTACTCTCAAAATCCACAATCTTGTACATGTAGCAATAAATTATGACTAGATTTTAATAGCAAACTTAGCACTATTACAACATCGCTAATAGGGGCGGCAGCAGCTCAGTAGGTAGAGCCACTCTCCTATTAACCAGAAGGATGGCAGTTTGATCTACACTACCAGCACTGCACACTGCCGCTGTGTCATTGGGCAAGACAACTCACCCACCTTGACTGTATGAATGTGTTACTGTGATTCTGTGATTGGTAATGGTTGAAGATAGCCTGGCTGGCCAGACAAACTCTTATCTTATGCTACAAAAAGAAGTTAGTCTGGTATCCCTTCACTTGAGTTTCATTTTTATGGGCAGGACAATTATAGGCCAATCAGAGAAACAAAGGGCGGGAAATAAGCAGTGCAACGCTGACAGAAAAACAAACATGTAGGATTGTTGCCGGTTTTGCCAGAAAACACCAGAATACCCCGTATTATGAGCAGCTCTACTTATTTCTGAATGGGGACAGCAGCTGAAGCCAAAGACTTGTGGAAAAAGTCAGTTTGTTTGAATGTGGTCGTTATGTCGGACGTCAACGGGACTTTACTGTTGTTAAAATGGAAACAGGACAAAGTAAAAAACACACAAAGGACTGAACAACAATGCAGACTTCAGCAGAATCAGCAGGTGGGAAAGGAAAGCACTAAATGCCATTAATCTGGTCAGAGAAGTTATTCAATTAGCTTGGTATGAGCCAGCGCTACCTTGGTTATTTCCAAGAGAATAACTTCCACATTTGTAAGATGCGCTGCAGATAAACAGCTGTGATAGGCCAGGTCCAAATCGACCGAGGGGAAACGGTTCGCTGTGGTTAAGAAATCAGACTCTCCTGCTTTTGAAAAGAAAGTAGGAGGGGCTGAAAGGCTAGGCTAGGTCAGAGAGGCTGTGGGTGTGGTATGATAGCCACAGGGCAGTTGTGGATACAGAGGTAGCTCACCACCTCCAAGTGTGACTGAGTGAATGAACAATGAATTCATGTAAAGCGCTTTGATTAGCTTACGGTTATTATTATTATTATTATGATTATTATTACCAACAGAATTAGCTATGTTGCATCCAAACAAAAAAGTGAATTTTATCCTGTTTAAACCTGACTTTGTTCCACGTCGAATTCTTGACTTTAATCTACTTGAGTCCTGGTTCGTTATTTGCCTGATACTGACAGATTTAGCATCAATGGACAATCCAAAATTGAAGTTTCCAAAAAGTCGCAGAACCAAACATACCCTACATTTCCCACATCAGAAGACACATACACACATGTAGATGCCTGTGCAGAAGCAGCCCTTGCAGGTGAGCCCTGAGGTTAAAGGACCCTTGTAAAGCTGTTCTTCCACCTGCAAAGATTCACTTTTACAAGGCAACTCCTCACCTTGGAGACTAAACACACAGATGCTGACCGCCCAGTCACCCTGATGAGTTCACCATTAACGTCCACTAACTGTCCACTCACTGCTTAACTCCCTTCAAATACAAGATACAGCCACTGAGCACTGGACTACTGTGGTGGGATGGTTGGTTTTGCAGATTCCACAGACCCTATTGTGGGAATACAGAATACAGAGTGCAGTAATGAAATATGGGAGCCAGATAGCTAGAGCCTTAGGCGGGGTTCCTCCCTGGACAGTGCCTGACACAGAGACATGCACAGACAGACAACCGTTCACCCTCACATTCATAGGCCATGGTCAATTTAGAGTCACCAGTTCACCAAACAAATGCGTGGATTTTTAGTTAGAATGAGAACGCAAGGGTCTCTGGAAAAAAAAGCCCACAATAACACGGAGGATCCGCAGACTCCACTCAGAGAGACAGTAGGCGGCCAGCTGGAGGATCAAATCCATGACCTCCTTGCTGAGAGGCAGGAGTGCTAACCACTCTGCCATGATGCACCCAGTTATTAAATATACTTTACATTTATTAAGTTCCAAGTAGAGCAAATGCAAGGTTCTCATATCATATTATAAGGCTTTAACAAGTTCCCAAAATCTTTCCAAAAAAACAAACAAGAAATCTGAATTGCTTTGTGGAAAAAGCAAAAGAGCTTTGAAATGGAAATGTATCAATCCAGTGAATTAACTAGAAACGCAGATACTGTATTAGCCACCACTGCAAAAGTGGAGAACCTTAAACTTAGGAAAAAATGTATTTTGTATGCAGCTGTGATATCTGAGAAACACACAGGATGGCACGTATTACAAATGTCAAGCTTTAAACACACTATAATAAAAATCTTAATGGTCAGTTATGGGCACTGCAGTAAGACATTTCTACAGCTTAATATGCAACAAAATATTCATGTTTTTCCCTAAGAAGATGTCACTGATTCATCAGACAAACACTATATTTTTGATACTTGTTTTGTTTCTAATGGCTATTTTATATGAAGCTCACACCTAATTAAAATGGTCATTAGTTTATTATTATTTATTTATGAGTTGAATTTTACAGGCACCAGCTCTTTGAAAAATGACAGGCTAACCAACTCCAGCCAAATGTTTTAAAATGTAAATGAAATGGAAACTGAACTAATAATCCCTTGTGAACAAAAAGCCTAAAATGTTTTCCAACCAGCTGTATTGTGTTTTATTAGGCTCATTCTTGCCTTTTAATTCTTGAAAAATATGACTTGAAAGTTCAAATAAAGACAATTAGTAAAAGTGGGGCCAGGCGGCGGTGAATTCTTGTAGGACCTCTGTAAGTATCCCAGTAAACTCTCTGCAATAATCTTCTTCATAAAACCTTCAAACAGTATGGACGTCACATGAGCACATCCATCACTGAAACTAGACAGGGTTATTTTATTGTAAGTGTTAGAGCAGTATTTAAGAGGTCATGCTGAATTACAGACAGGGTTTACACTCATATTTGGGGCTCATTTTTAGGATTACAAAGAGCTTCTGTAGCATTTTCACTTGTACAACAGATGGCTGCTGAATGTTTGCATCACAACATACAAGTTTAGTTCAGGTTAGTTGCAAAGGCTTAGTATGTTTAATTTTTACTGAGCCTTCTAAAAATTGTAGAAAGTAATTTGTGATGGTGAACTACGAGTAGAACAAGTCGCAATGGTGCTACATTTATTTGATTTTCTTTAGCTTGGTTTGGTTTTATTCAGAGACTGACAAGAAGCCATCCAGCCTCATGAGTTAAGCACAGACATTTAATAGAGCTATATTACGCTTTTATTCATATTTTAAACCAATCTCGGTCACCTCTAGAACAGCATTGCATGTTTTATAAACATCTAACTAAACAAGAATGTTTTTAATAAGTCCTACTTGTGTCATAAAGAAACAGGCGAAGAGACCAGGGCAGGACAGTGCAGAGTGATACGGTCTTTTGAACTCAATCACAGAAAAAGAGCTTTTTATTTCATTAAACCTTTTGTTTGATGCCATTTTACTACAAAATGAAAAATGTCTGTGAGGAGTCAGTGGAAACAGAGCTGTAGACTGTTGTTTTTTTTGTTGTTTTTTGATTAAATGAATGAGAGCAGACTGGATGTAGAGGGTTTGTTGATTGGTCATTTTTTCCGCGTCTGGGTGGGGGCTCATGGGACAGAGAGTTTTGAGGCTTAGGAACAATTGTGCCAGAGAACACAGGATTACTTAAACAGGTGTGGAAGAAGCAACACTCAACTCCAGGTATGTTTTTTTGATGAGGGAACAAAATTATAACATGGTAGAATGCTCAGGAAAGTCGATTTGTATGACATAGCTCTTTTAAATAAGTTCTTAATAAAGTGTTCTCGGAGGTCCAAAACCAAAAACTTCGCTTCATAGTCAAATCAGACATGGATTCTGATGGTATGAATGATAATATTGAGGGGAAATAGGAAGGAAGTATTAAGTTTCACAGTATCACAGTTTTCCAGTAATAATTTCAAATGTTTTCACCTCCAGGTAAACAGGTCAGAGGCAAATGTTGGAGTTATAATCAGATGGGACATTTGTAAAAGTGACCTTAGTTGCAAAATGAGTACAAGTGTAATCTCAAATAGTGTAAAATTCAACATCTAATATGAAACTTATTTTATTATTTGATACACACAATGGCTGATGAATTGTGTCAAACAAAGACACGGTTTTGTATACGATATATTCGCAGATTATTGGTCACGTCTCATCAGCTCATACTGTTCAAACGACAAGGATATGTCACAGTATTAGAAGTACACACTGACTATTATATCGTTTGACTTTTACAAAACAACACTACAAGGGAACGAGTGACTACGCATACTTATTAGGTGGAGAACTGGTCAAGTATTCTTATAGAAAGTGACAGGTTAAGGTGAGGAAATGGGTCTAAATGCACACATCTGTGACTTTAAATAATGAGGTGTCAAGTGAAAACTCGGTGTAATGAAAATATTATGCATGTCTCCGTTGGTGGCCATGTACTCCCTGCTTTTCCTGTCTGCTGGAGATTGACACCGCGCTCTTGTCGGTGTACATTATGAGTCCTGTAACATGTGTGGCTCTGCTGTGACAGGTGTGCTCTTGTTAAAACAAAGGTGAATGACATCATGACAGTGTTCGCGCCGGCGCTGGCAGCTCTGACAGGCAAAAGGGAGAGGGACAGAGAGAGTTGTGGGTCAAACTATTTCAGGTGATTAAACACACTTACACTGTGGAAAATGTTAGTGCTGGGTTTGGGCTACAGGGCTTGGGAAAGAATTGGGAGTGGGTCATGGCCATGCCTGTGGTGGGAGCTACAAACAGAGGACATTTTTTAGGACTACTAGGAAATATTCATTGCCAGGCAAAGTGTATGTGTCTCTTTATATTCTATTGATATATTGCTTAATACTGTAAACAAAGCCAGTCTTGTACTACTTGAATCAAGCCATTTTCTTTTCCTTGTTTCCAATATAGTGCAGTTAATAGGCAAATTAGTGATTAATACATGGTTTGATGTTCTCTGTTTTCTTTCTTTTACATCAAAGTTAAAGGCAGAGGACTAAATCTGACTTATATTGAGGGCTGTATATCTGTTTTATTTGTGAGGTAAATAATAAATCTATAAAGTAGCCTTCAATGTCTATTGCTGACATTTGCAGCAATAGACATTGACAATAGACAACTGAACAATTAATTGAAATTGAATCAAAATCGCTATTTGAATTGTCACAATTAACAAATTGCAAAGGCTGCAATTATTTATGTGACATTATGTCCTCTGCAGAGAACAAAATATCCCATCTCCACAGGGTCTTAATAGTTTAAAGTTGTGTAGCTGTGCTACAACTGTAGTTTAGACCTCTAAAAACATGATCTGAAAGGCATGTGATTCCTTATATTGTTTAGCAGGTAATATTTCAGTCTTCTCTCAAATGTCAATGCTCCATCTCATGCTTAAAATGTGAACTAAATATTAATTTTACAAAATATATCGCAAATCTCATAACAATAGTGAATATGCAATATGTGTCTGAAAACTTGCAATTAGATATTTTCTCATAATCGTTCAGCTTCACAACTAACTCTGTACAAAAGTACAGATATGGATAGTTGTTATAAGTAGGTGAGCGGGGGGAATGACATGGACTGACATGGTCCGAGATTAGTGCCCATGCCACAGTTTGCAATCCACCGGGTGCTCCCCGTGTTCCGTATTTACTGGTCCAGAAAAAAACTCAAAATAGGTTTAAGTTCTTATTTAACTAATATAAATAGGTTAGAGCTTTAACTAAATTAATCTTAAAGTTTTGTTAACCAGCTAACTGGGCTAACTGTCATAAGCATTGAAAGCAGTTTTATATACGCATGTATGTGTTACTTGCAGATGGAGTTGAGGGCCCCAACAAAATCTCAGTCAGTTTTAACAGCAAGTTGTATGTTATGTCAACAACACTTGACAGTGAACAATACTTTACTTTAGTTGTATGAAAACAGAATCAAAAACTTAAAACTAGTCTTAAGCCAGTTTTTGTTGATGAGGATGTGGCTGGACTGAATTCTGCATTTGTTCCCTGGCCTCTCTTTACATGTATCACACTCTGGTCTTGGACTTGACTAAGAATAAGAATAAGGTTCAGTGTGACCATCCCAGTCCCTGCTCCTAAAGAGTTTTGACATTTCTGATCCTGCCTCGGCCGTGTCGCTGGGAGCCTTTGCAGGAACACGCTAAGTGGAGCAGAGAAATTAAATTCCTCTGGCCTGCAAAGACATGATCCCCTCTTTCCCCTGCGCTGCAGCCCACTCTTACCTTCCAGCAGTTGATGGACTATGGCAGCGTGGAAGAACTTGACATTTTTTATGATCCAACAACACACTTTTTTTCACTGCTCCTGTGTCCAGAAAACCCCCCAGAGCTTAATTTTGAGACTGACAGGCTGATGACAGAGAAATGGAGAAACTCAACGGGTACGGCTTTACACTTGTCCTAAACCACTACTGTCAGACTAAGCACCAGGAAAGCATTAAGGTGCTCCAACAGAGAAGACAATACAGGTTAACGTATACGTCAGAAAACTGAGAATATAATGACCCAGAAACATCCAGCCTCCATGTGGAGTTTAACGATTTTCACACTTAAAAAGACACTGACAACTGCTCAAACTTGGAAATATGGTAATACGATAATTCCTGGATAATGTGGCAAATACTCATCTCAATACTAATCTCTGCAGCGTCATAAGAGACCGCTCAGTAATCAGCAAAACATTTGCAAAATGGCTACTTATTTTATTCACAACAGCTTGAAACCTCTAGCCAACACAGCTCTAGGTGAAGTCCAGACCACTTTTCACACAATTACATTCATCTATATGCCTCTCATCTAATTTGCAAAGAAAAATTATACATTATACATGAATTCCATGTCCATGCTGTGTGCTTTAGACAGAGTAGGTGTTGTATTTAAGCTCAGTGCAGCCCAAACAGTCCTGTAACAGACTGTTGATGTCAAAACTCCTGTAATAGATGGCTGGCATCAACCACACTTAGAAACCTCAGTGGAATAAACTAGGATTATACAGTATCAGGACTAAACCAGGACTAAAATAAAACCTGTCAAACAATACTTGTGGATTTGGAAACACATGGACCCACTCCTGATCTGAGAAATGGGCCAACCCTCTCAGGAGCACATAAAGTCAACAGAGCATCTGAATGAGAGAAAGCTTACAAACAGCACAGATCAGCTGCAGAAGTCAATCAACTGCATTATTTGGCAAAAACTAAAGGAAAAGGCGGGATATAAGTACGGCCCCCACTCCCCTCCTCAGGCTTTATGGCACTTTAGATATTCTGGATATTTTTACAGTCTGAGGGAAGTGGGACGTTCGCTCCCTTCACAATGGATTCTGCAAACAGCAAACTTCAAAACCATGTGTGCCTTTCCTTCGCCTCTGCACGCTCCCATCGTCCTCCCAAAATGCAACATTAATTTGATATATCTCCATGTTAAAGAGGAGGAGAAGGTCTTATAATTCACTGCTTTAGCCATTACTGAGCATCAGCCGACGCCTGATAAACTCTGTCAACCCCAGATGAAGTGTCACAGGCAGAAACACAGACTTTTACTAAATTCTCCCATGGAAGTCAAATGCACAGCGCCTTTGTTTATGACTGTCCTGATCCAGATTAATCAAGAATTTGGATTTATAACCGGAAAAATGCCTTTTACAATAACGCACCATGTTGCACAATATCCATCCTCTATTGATCACAATGGGCTCAGATGAGGTAATGATAAAAAGATCCCTCTAAAAAGTAAGCACTAAAAATCCGCCAAAGACTATTATGTAATAACCTGCCTTAGCATCCTAGAGCCAGGACTAAACAAGAACAAAATTAGGGCTAAACTAGGACCTAGCTAGGCTAAACCAAGGCTAAACTAGGACTAAACCAGCACTCAACTAGGACGGAATTAGCACTCCACTGGGACTACACCAAACTAGGAATAAAGCAGCACTAAATCATGACTAAACTAAGACTAAACAAGGATTAAACAAGAACATATTTAGGGCTTAACTAGACTAAACTAAGATTAAAAAAGAATTAAACAAGAACAAAATTAGGGCTAAACTAAAACTAAACAAGGCTAAACCAGGACTCACCCAGGACTAAACAAGCACTACGCTGGGACTACACCAAACTAGGACTCAAAACAGGACTAAACCATTAGAGGAAAACCAGGACTAAACTAGGGTTAAAACAGGGTTAGACTATGACAAAATCAGGATCAAACTAGGGCTGGTCCAGGGCTAAACTAGAAATACAATGGGACGACACTGAACTAGGAATAAACTAGGGCTAAACCAGGATCACAATAGGGTTAAACTGGGGCAAAACCTGGACTAAACTTGGATTAAACTAGGAATAAACTGGGACTACTCCAGCACAAAACTAGGGCTAAACCAGGATTAAAATAGGGTCAAACCAGGACTAGACTTAGACCTAAAACAGGACTGCACAATATGAGGAAAACACTGAATATATGCAACTATACTGAAGACTGCAAACATGATAAGACTTTCAATAATCAATATCAAAATCGTTCAACTGGAAGACATAAAGAAAAACAAGTCCTAAACAGGGATCCCCATCACTAAAGTGGTTAGTTCCCCTCGCCTTTGGTGCAACAGGTCTAGGGTTTGGTTATCCAACATGGAGCCAAAACTACTTTTTTCCACTCCCAAGCCTGGATAAGCGAAGATGGTTGCAAAAAAAGTGCATAAAAAAACCCAAAAAAAACCAATACAAATTATTTACTTTGGCGAATTCTGAAAGAAATGAAGCAGCCGAAAGGGACTTGGCTTCGACTTGCGCTGGTTAAACTTATTTTATTTCCTGAGTTTTCGTAATTTAATCAAAGCTCTGATTGGCTACTTTATGGGTAAACATGGTGTCAGATGTCTATTTTATGTAATCCTATATAACAATTTGAGTTACAAGCAGTTCTTTTGCAACACACTGTGCCAAACCAAAGGACGTGATCAAACCAGGATGAAAAGCATGACTAAGCCAGAACTGCAATAGAACTGCTCCAGAACAACCACAAACCGGGACTAAGACCAGGGCTGACACCAGAGCTAAGCCCAAAACTTAACCTATAACTAAATACAGAATAAAGTGCTCATTAGTTCAAGATCAGGGCTAGACCAAGACTAAACAAGAATCAACTGTCTGCAACCAAACAATTAATGAATAATCTAAGACAGGTCTGAACAGAATTCAACCAAAACTACACCAAACACCAAATTTTATCCAGACATCCACAATGGGACCTCACAGCATAATTTATTTTTCTTATATTCTCCCATTTCTCCAGCCCTTCTTTTGTGCATTGCAACTTTTACTTTTTTCTACCAAAATTTTAGATTGCATTAATAACACAACATTGCTTTTAAGCAAGCACACGTGTCAAAATTAGCATTAGCAAGCTTTAACTAACTTGCAAACTGTCAAAATCAACAGATGACTAGCTTGAAAACAGGAGCGAGTTAAAGATTTTATGGGTAAACGTGCACATAAAACCTGAAACATGCGTGCACCTGCTCTGGATTATAAATGTAGTGAAATAAAACGCGGTCCTTACCTGAGAAGCCGCAGCCAGGTGTGCACAGCGTCACAAAGAGCGCCAAGAGCGTCCTGCTCGCGCCCAGAGCCATAGTGAGTGTGGCGCGCGACTGCTGCGGAGCGACGCACGAGAGGAGCAGGAGGACGCAGAGGAGGCAGAGGAGGCAGAGGAGGCTGGTGGAGGGGGCTGGGACCGACACAGCAGCAGCAGCTCCTTCAGCTCTGTCTGGAGGAGCGTCTGGACCGAGACAACTTACTTCCATGAGTTTCCACAAGTCAAGAAAAAACACTAAGTAAGTTTTATTGTCAAACCACGACATGATTTTGGTTAAAACATCCAGTACCTTGCAGTATTCTGTGTAAGAGTGGTCAGTGGAATAGCCTACATATTTACCAAGTTCACATTTAAAGTTTGGAGTAGCAGCCGAGAGCAATGACAATTTAGCTTTGTAGGGCTTTTGTAGGACAAAACTAGGGCTAAACCAGGAACTAGCTAGGGCTATTAGCAGACAAAAACAATGACAAAAGCTACAGTAGCTATCTTCTAAACTTTAAAAACAAAAACTGCTGCAAGTGTATCCAAGTACTTTTTACTAAGGATGTAATGATACAGTTACTATATTGACGTAACGATTTTTTATTCCTATTATACAACTATATCAGTACACATTACCTTGTATTGAATCGTGTCATTTTGTAGGTAGTGTAAATGAGTATATATTTAAAAAAATCAATCATATGGGAAATATATATATTAGAAATGTGTGTTTTAAAATAAAAGCAGATATGTCTTTTTGGATATACGTTTTATGTTTTTAATGAAATAAAATGTTATATTCATCTTTGCTTCTGCTGGACATAATCAACCCCGGCCGTGATGCTGGATTTGAGAGTCAAATTTTATGCTTTTTGTCAAAGGTTGCTGTATCGATTATTGTTATGAAGCTGTTGAATCATATCAAATCGTATCACTCTAAATCAGCCAATATTGCTCTTGAATCGGATCTAAACAATTCTAATTGATGATACGTTTTGTATCGTTGCAAAAACATATCATGACATCCCCTACTTTTTACTACGAAGTCTCAGTATCTCAAAATGGCAGCCTCTCCCAAATTATGGCCCATCTTAACAATATAGATTTGCTATAGACAGAATCGTGAGCATATCCTGGATCACAAACTAAAATGGACCTTTAGTAGCTCCACTGTTCAGATGTTAAATGTTTTCAAAGGCCTCATTTAAAGCAGTACGTGGCTGCAGTAGTTTTAACTGTGCAGCCTGGCTTCTATCTTCTTTTCCAAATTAAGACCTACTGTGCACCACCGCCAGATGTCTCCCCCTACAAAAGCTGCCGTGTGAAACTCGTGTTGTTGTGTCCAGTGTTTGCAACAAGGACTGATGATAATGTATGCTGAAATGTGAAGAGAACAGTAATCCTCTGTGTGAGCTGTAAGATCCGGTTCTGATCTCTTCAGATGTTGTTCCTCGACTCTGGACCCTCTTCAGATGTAAAGATTTCCATGACACACACACACACAGTCCACACTGCTGCAGGTGTGAGGGGACTGTGTGGGGCCAATGCATGAGCTCAGGGCTTGGGCCATTCTCTTTCTGCAGTGATGAAGTTTTGCCGCCAGAGGGAGCTACCAGCCACAACTTTAATGCAAGGTAAACGGGGATTACTGCCAGGTTTATACGGTAGCATGTTGTGATATAGTGTGTGTATTGAGCAAGGTTTTTCAATTGCAGATATCCCATAAAGTGTGCTAACAATTGGTAATTTTCCATACACAACTTTTGGTTTGGAAAAACAGACAAGAGCAACACATTTAAAAGCACAAATGTGATTATTATTTTTTGACAACATACAAGCCAAGGCACAACACTCACTAATGCACCTTTGCCACTTTTAAGACCAAAGAATACTCAGCTTTTTCTTCATTCAATCTTAATACAATGTGAAAATGACATAAATGTATTCACACAAACACAACTAGAAGTTACTGTAGTAGTTCATTTCATATCAGGTCTTCAAAAAGATGGTCCATCAAGTTGTGCAGAGACAAAAGGCAAAAAAAGTTTAACAATGAGGATTTTAGGGATTCTTATTTACAAATGTAAACTACAAACAGTGTTGCACCAATGCTGTATGTGCCATAGCCATCAAGCAGCTCATGTAAAGAGCTTAAAATGGCGTTGAGTGTATTGCCAATGCATTACTTGAGAATATGTACATACTATTTTCGCAGCTTTCTTCTGGTGGTACTCAGGAGCCTTTTGCAGTTCTGATTTAGTTTAATTTAGAGTCTGTTTTCTTACTGTTTTAGTCCTACTCTGGTTGGAGATTAAATTTGAAGGTAGACCATTGCTTAGACCTGGTTGAGACTTGATTTAATATTAGTTTAGCCTTGGTTTAGACCTGGTTTAGTCCAGGTTTAGTCCATGTTTTGCCTTTAAATAGTATTGCCCATTTCAGTACATTGAGGATGGTACTTTGAAAAACAACTATTTTCTGAGGTGGTACTTGGTGTGAAAAGTTTGAGAGCCACCAGTGAGATCTCAGCACCCAGTGTCCCATATAACGTTTTTGTCCTAACCAACACCTCCCCCTGTTGGCCAATATCAAGCACTGCACTGTATAAATATTCATAATTTCTGCTTTTAGACCCCAAGTATAAAAGTTAATAGTACAGTTGTCTTTCAGTTTCGCACAAACAATGACAAAACACTTACGGCTCTTTACAGTATTCATTTCCCGCAACTAATTCCCCAAACCACAAAATCAATACCTGTCCCCAGAGGCCAATAAAACAATTGCCACTTGTAAAGTCCCTGAATTTTTTTCTTTTATGTCATTACCGTATGTACTGACTCTATAATGCAGAACAAATACATGCAACATTTTTCTTGCACACATGTAGAATCACTGCGGCAAGTTTCATTGGATCTGCTAATGTACTCAATCCCAGTTCTCATTTACAATCAGAGTACACACACACCATAGTTTAGGTCAGGGTTTGGTCCCCAGATAGAACTACAGTTTGCTCAGTACACAACATCTCCTCTTCTTAAACACACGCCTAGGGATAAATCTGACACCTCCCGAGATACTTATGATAAAGTGTGGCTGGAGTTTATTTACATAGGATATGTATAAGGTTGTCTTCTTTTATATTGGCTTTCCCCTCTGGGTCCACCACAATTAACTATCTGCCTCTTTGTGCGCTGTGGTTTGCATTTTTAATTTGGCATAGGTTTTACGCTGGTTATTCTTTGAACAACCTCAGCTCTATTTATCCAGGCTTAGGACGGGCACGAAAAGAACACTTAAGCTTAAGGCTCCATATGGCAGTGGGTCACAGAAAATGAGCAGGGATAAAAGTGTGTCTCTCAATCAAACCCAGTTCAGAGCTATTTTTTTAGAGGACCTTATGTGGAGAGTAAAAAAAAATGCATTTAAAATTTTAACAAACATTTTGCATAGTGAAGTAAGGCAAGGAAATTTGAAACAAAAAACATAACAGTAACACCAATAAAATGACACATATTAGGAACAAATACCAAGAAATATATATACGTACTTGGTAAATAAGTAGGTTGGGAATAAACAGCATAAAATGTACCATTAATGCACAGAAACAACAAAACATAAATGCGTCCAAAGAAAATAAATAAAACATTATGTAATGCTTGAAAAATGCTGCATGATACATACCTCATGCAGAGCTGATGAAATTAAGACTAAAGGGAATATCAGACCTTGAAAACACCTCCCTCTGTACTTCAGCTGTGCATCTGAAACATCCTAAAGAGAAGAGTTGCCTGGCAACTGCATCCTGTCCCACAGAGCAAGACCTGCTCTTCCAACAAGTTTTACAGCATTTAGTTAGAGTTGCATCGAAATGTGCAAACACTGTTATGTGAGAGAGCCTTCATTGTTTCTACTACTGCTGTATTTAAGAATGGAGACAAGCTTTAAAAATGCCTGCTGGTTTTATGAAAGTTCCTTGGTAACACTTTTAATTACTACACACTATGAGGCTTAAGTCTGAGCATTAGCTCAGTGTTAGTACCTATTATTTTCAAAGCATCACTGAAACAATAATAAACACCACTGGGTTATAAAACAATTATGAATGTTAAATTATTAAGTAATAACTAATGTAAATACATGCACAATTACAATATCTTGCCTGTTTATCCATTTTATTATTGTTAATTACATGTTGCTTAGTTTTTCCCTTCTTTCCTTTTGACTTTTCCCTTCTGGGCTCACCACAGCAAATCATATGCCTCTCATTTTTGATTTACATATTTATTTGGCTTTGATTTTTCATTGGATGCCCTTCTTGAGGCAACTCTCACCATTTTTCCAGGCTTGGCACAAAGAATACACTGGGTTTGACCCCTTGTGGCTGGATTAATTAAATGTATTATTGACATAGTGTTATTAAACACCACTGAGTTATAAAACTTCTGTTTAATGTTTAATTATTGAGTTATTGAGCTCATGTAAATCAATGCAAAATTACAAATATCAGCATTGATACAGTATCTATAACCTGTTCTTTAACTAAAATATTGTTCATTACATATTTATTAATGCTTTATGCTTAATGATGGGATAGTATTCTGAAGTTTTACCAGATTATGACGACAGTGGCACAGTGGGTTAAGCCTGTCACAGCATGAGGGTGGTAGTGACAGAAAAGGTATCCAGTGTAAAAAAAACAAAAAACAAAAAACTGGCAAATCACTGTGTGATCTTAAAGAAAAGGGAGCAAGCAAAAATAAAAAATCTAAAGTTTTGACGGACAACTGCACTAACTAGAGAAGTAGAGGATGTAGTTGTGTTGCCAAAAGTCTTAGTGACTGGCTGAGAGCTATACACTCAAAAATGTCCCTGTCATGTTATCAAAAGGTGGAAAATCACCAAATGTATGGTCATGTCAGCATTGTTCTAGGGCAGTGGTTCTCAAATAGTGGGTCTAGATCCATAAGTAGGTCATGGGCAGGTTAAATGGTTAAAAATAATTTCAGAGATCAGCCTTGCATGTGTCAGGTGAAGTGGTGACTCTGAGAAGAAGCCCACTATGAGTAAATGTGAGAGTTGTCTGTCAGCGTGTAGCAATAAACTCAGCAGTGTTGGTGGATGCTGTATTTTTCAATGGGAGCATCCTCCGTGCTCTCGTACTGAAGCTGAAGCCCCTCCTCCTTCCCCCTGCACCCTGCGTGGAGTAAAACCAGTGCAAGCCCAGAGATGCGCGACAAAGCCAGCGCTGCATCCACACAGTCAGGAGCAACAGCAAGCAACAGAACTGAGGATATATATGTTTTTGTAACTCTTTTTCTTTTCGGTTCATAAAAAAAGTCTTGCTGCTGCTATTATGGATAACATGGGTTCATTTCAGTGGATTCAGATGTAAGCGGTGGTTTTCGTAACTGCAGAGGTTTTGCTTTATCCCGTTCAAGTTTAGTTTTGGGTGGAGTAGTCTTACTCCAGACTTAAACCAGGTCGGACTCATGATGGCTCTAATGGTTCACCTGAAGACGGTGGCTCACCTGAGAGGGAAAAGTGACCGCATCGCCAAAGTCACATTCAGAGGTGAGGGATTTTGCTTTGTAACACTTGTACAGTATGTCCCATTGCAATTCATACATGGATACTGGATACTTAAATCTTGTGGTTGTGGTTGTCCTTTTTAAACTGAATTAAGTGGACTTTTTTGCACTTTTACAACACACTGTACTCTACTATACTAAATTCAGTTGTATCTTGTGTTTGCATTCATAAATCAAAAGCTCATATAAGAAAACTCAAGTCAGTGGTTTCAAAGGTGCAATAAAAAGGCAATAAAAAGCTACAGCTTAATACAGGTGACTTAAAATTGAAAAAAACATCTTGCTTTATTATGAAATTATAGTATTTAAAGGTTCAATCTTATTATTTTTTTAGGCTTTTTGAAATAGCTTTGGACACCTTTGTATTAGTATTTTAAATTGTATAACTTAAAACAATGTAAATTTAAGGAAATGTCTTCTTTTGGGGAGCTGACACTTTCAATTTGCAGATAACGCTTGGATTAGGTGTCCAAAATACTACTCCAGGTATGTTTTGAGGTGGAAACATTATAACATAGTTAAAACCTGACCTTTAAGTCAGATTCAAATTTTCACAAAATACCCGGACTTCTACCTTTTACAACCTAACTCATTATTTTCTATTCAAACTGGCAGTACATTTGCAAAGTATAACAAAAACTTAATTGCAGTAATATGATAGGACACACAGTTTTTCTTCATAATTAATTAGCAATGCACCATGCACATCTTCGAACATGCTAAAACTACAGTAGCATCACCCCTACACTATTCAAATTGGCAGCTGTGTCATTTAATAAACAAAAACCTAATTAAAATAAAGCTTTTTCAGTTAAACTCACTTCACTGACCTGGATGCCATTGTATTTAAGTTTTTATGTACCGTCTTTTATTGTCAGTGTGTGTATTATCATTGTTTGTTTGTGTTGTGTTTTGCGTAAAAGCCTAATTAGGAACGCGCATAGAGAAAAAGTCTTTGTGAAACATTATTCTTATCAATATATTCAACTGCAATGCAAACATGTTAATGCTACAGTGGCTTGTCATCTATTCAAACTGACTGTTCTATGTAAAGAAAATAATAATAATAATCTAGGCTATTCCGAAATAAGCCTTTTTTGTAAAAGGAATATTCTTCATTGTCATTATATTTCACACTGCACCATACATATGTTACACGCAGAAACAACACAAGAGTGGCCTGACACCTCTGTCTGCTTTAAGTTTGCTCTAAATATTTAATAATCTCTTGCTCTTTCTCTCGGTTATTGTCGACCATAAAACCTTGGGGCCAGTGCATTACCAGGGTCCGCCTCGCTCTTTAGCATTGATTACTAACTAAAGAGCCAGAGGGAGGTGGTGGAGGGGGTCTCTCTCTCTCTCCTTTGTTATATGGGAAGACTCCGACTGCTACACCTGCATCTCCGTTCACTTCTCTGCGATCTCTATTTCTAGACCACCTTTATTGTATTCTCTGAGTGTGTCTTGTCTTGCTGTAACGAAAATCGCAAGGGTTTTAATAACACATGAAGCGGTGGAGACAAGGCAATGAGGCCAGGCTCTGTTCCCCCTATAGTGGTACTGTCTGCATGTGTCAGGGCTGTAGAGGAGTTTGGGGCTGCTTATAATTTTAAATAACCGTCACAGTGGTGTGCTCTGTGAGTGTTCATGGTCTACTGTACTCCACTGGTGACCTATTTCATTCAGTAAGAAGAAGACTACAGTGGAAATAGCTGTCAAAAAAAAAAAAGAGGGAAGAGGAAAAGATCAGGTTTACAAGCACGCAGTATTTAATGTGCATCCAAGGGGCAAAACCAAATCTGGTCTGAATTATGGATAAACTGTCGGACCTTTTACTTATTTAATTTTTGATACATTTTTGAGAGCTGTCATTTGCTTCTTCTTTCATTTCTGCTTTCGTTGACAGGTTTTCTGGGCCCGCTGAAAAGATATAACATTAGGCCCTGTCATCACAAACTAAGCTACCTTAATATTCTTGTTATATAGATTTTCCCGGGCCCCTGTCAGTCATGTGACCTTGAAGTCGTCCCATAACCCCCCTCCACCTTGCGGCACCACTGGCTGCTGCAGTAAATCATGTGGGTTTAAGAGTGCAGAAGTTTGTGGTATTAATTTGGCATAAGGTTTACGCCGGAAGACCCTCCTCATGCAAACCGCTTTATTTATCCCAGGCTTGGGACTTGCACAAACACAATGTATAATGTGTTTTAGTGTATTGGTTGTAATTAGTACCAGTAAGGAGGTGGAGGGATTGATCCTTGGGTCGGCCGACACACAAACTCTCTGGGTGGAGTCTGTCCTTCCATTTAGTCCCAACAAGGAGGTGGAGGGATCGATCCTTGGGCCGGCCAACTCACAATTTCTCTGGGTGGAGTCTGTTTGTTCTCCCAACCATTCCCTACAAGGAGGTGGAGGGATTGATCCTTGGGTCGGCCAATTCACAAACTCTCTGGGTGGAGTCTGCTTGTTTTCACAATTATTTCCCACAAGGATGAAGTTGGTGATCGAACCTCAGGCTGTCCAACACACAGTCTCTCTGGGATGGAGTCTGTCCTTCCAAATAGTCCCAACAAGGAAGTGGAGGGATCGATCCTTGGGTCAGTCAACACACAATCTCTCTGGAAGGAGTCTGTCCTCCCTGTTAGTCCCAACAAGGAGGTACTAGGATTGATCCTCAATCCAGCCGATTCACCATCTTTGTGGGTGGAGTCTGCATGACCTCCCTGTTACTGTGGGTTCTCTCATCTTCCTCCCACTGCCCAAAGACAAGCATGTTTTTGGTGAACTGGTGATGAATTTTTGAATGTCTCCTGCTTTCTTGACTTGTATGTAGCAGCTGTTACCCGTTGTTTTGACCTTCTCCATATTGGGCCATGAGATGTTAGTGGACATTTCTCCACTGTCTCCTAGGCATGAAAGGTGACCCCTAACCAGCTAATCTTAGTCCTCCATCCTTGACCAGTCTATATGTAAACCAAGGGACATTTTCTTCTCCTCTATCCTATATAATCTGTTGGGAAACTACACTTGGGGGGCAGACTTTCAGACTCTGTAGGAGTGAGTGCTGCAGACTTTCAGACAATCAGGAGGTAGTGAGTAGTAGTAGTGGGATCTCTGTCATCTCTGTCTGCTATGTCTGTTCCATTAAAGCAACCTTACTGACCACAATCGCACTATGGCCTCGATGTTTCCTGCTTCTCTGTTTTTCATGATATCAATTGGTGACTTTAAAATTTTGTTCCTATAGTGAATAAAGGTGAAGCCTGTGACTATGGCCACTGTCTCCATGCACTGACCCCTAACAGCCCAGGAATAAGAGAAAGTATTAGTGTTGTGTATGGTGTTATGTATTAGTTGGAGGAAGTCTGATCTTAAAGAGTAACATTTTTATTATTGGAAAATTTGACTGCACTGAAACATTAATCATGCAAAATATCCTTGAAATACAGTTTTTTATCATGTCTTGAATGCCACTCTGTTATTGTTGTGGTTAGGCGTCAATCCTTTTCCCCTTGTAGACTGTCAGCACAATGCTTTTAACTGCACTTCCTGTCTGGAGAGGCCACAGCCAATCGGGAAAACCCCAGCTTCCACCACCAACAACGATATCAAACCCGACTGGAGACACCCCAAGAGTGCCCTTCACTATAAGAAAACTTAAGTTGTAATTCAGTGTGCTGGTTTCAAAGTTGCAATAAAAAAAGGCAATAAAAAGATACAGTTTTCTTGCTCGAACTCTGAAAGTGTGGTTTCAAATGGGATTTACTCTTATAACAGTCTACACCGTTATAAATAATTAATTCAGCGTGTTATCGTTGCTGTATTAAAGATTGACGCTGCTCCGTGGGAATTGTAGCCCGGAGCATATGGACGTGCTGCATATCCTTGGATTGACTCTGGTGCTATCTTCAAATATTCACATAAAGCTTTTTTGATGAGCTTCTCCCTTTGCTCTCATCTGACACTATCAGATTATAACTTTTATACACTTTAAACTTGTAGGATTCAGACTCCATTTGATGAGCTTTGGCTTTTCTCTTTATAGCATATATTTTATAAATAAATATACATAAAAAAATAAGAGGTAATGGATAATGTTTTTGGGGCAGAGTGGTTAGTGTTCTCGCCTCCCAGCAAGGAGATCGTGGGTTCGAGCCCCGGGCCGACCAACACACCATCACAAGAAATCTCTGGGTGGAGTCTGCATGTCCTCCCCGTGTTACCGTGTGTTCTCTCTGGGTACTCCGGCTTCCTGCCACCGTCCAAAGAACATGCATGTGTTAGGTGAATTGGTGACTTTAAATTGCCCCTAGTGAATGGTTGTCTGTCTGTGTTCGTCTTTGTGTCAGCCCTGCGACAAGCTGGCCCCTGTCCAGGGTGTACCCTGCCTATGGCCCATAGTTACTGGGATAGGCTCCAGTCACCCACGACCCCTAAAGGGAATAAGCGGAAGAAAATGAATGAATGAAAGTATAATATTTTTTTTTACTATACTGAAACCTGAATTAGGATGCTTTTAATGCAATGTTGCTATATAAATGTTGACTATTGAATATATATTAAGATGCTGCCCAGAATGTCCTGTTATGTCACTTTGAACCACCAGATGGAGTGGTGAGGTTGCATATAAAGTATTGTATATATAAATTAAAGGTGCTATATTATGCAAAATCAACTTTTTGGAACTTTCTAACATGTTATATTGTTCCCTCATCAACAATATACCTGGAGTTGAGTTTTGCTTCATTTACGGCTGAGTAATCCCTTATTCTCTGGCACAGCCTTTCTGGAGCCTCAAAACACACGGTTGCATGAACTTCTGCCTCTCCAAAGAACCCCGCCCACTCCAGGAAACACTGACCAATCAACAAGCCCTGTACATCCAAGTTTGCCCCCCCCCCCCCCCCCCCCCAACACAAATAAAAACATGATATATCCTCTTTAATGACACAGTTGTAAGTGTAATGTAACCACAGGTGCATGCTTTAACTCAGAAAAACTTCCAAGATAGTAATATGACTGATTGCATTTACTCCCACATAGACTGCCGCTACAACTTCAAAATGTTATTCAATGGAGTAACAAAGTAAAGCATACATGAATAAAAAATCATTCAAAGCAAAAGTAACAGACAACATAGGCAATAGCTAAAATGTTTTTACCATTTTTCTGTTTTTTATCAATAAGTGTGTACGTTGGCTTGAGCTTTAAAATGTGCTACAGAAATAACCTTTACGTGACTAGTTTACAAAATTTCAAACTCACTCCTTATGAAGTTAATGTTATAACCTGTGTTAGTTTGGTTTTAAATAAATGTGAAACGCAGCACATCTGGACCTCATTCACCTCACTTCATGCGTTCGACTCTTTCAACTCACACTACTCGGTCCGTCTGCCTCTATCACAACACAGAGCTCCCTTCAGCCAGAGCTTTATTCAATCCCCTTTTTCACATTCGCTTTTATTCCCAATGTTGACATCAAGGTGAACCTGATTAACACTGAGCAGCGCTGGGTTTGTGTGGAGCGGACCTTACGTAAGCCTCCCATGATCTGCTGTTCAAAGCCCACATCTGAGCGAGATCCCTGTGTTTTGAATAATGTAGGTGGAATATTGTCTCTTTGATTTTTAAGTGCAGCTGCATCTCTGAAATATATTTCCACTGTACTTCGTAATATTTTAGATCGTCAGTCACCAGGTTAGACTATAAGACTTTATTAGACTATAAATACAAATCTTCTGAAACAATATATTAGAACATTAGAACATAAATTAAATTAAATTAAATTTTTTTATTGCAGAAACACACATCAAAAAAGTTGAGGCAAGGGCAAAAAAAGGCTGGGGAAGTTAGGTGATGCTAATATAATGCAGATGTTTCAACTAATTAGGTTAACTGGCAACATTTTAGTAAGATGTGTGGGTATAAAAGGAGCATTTGAGAAAAGCAGAGTCTATATTATACTATTATTAGTAATCCAACACAAGCCAGTGTACACTTTGTGCCAGTCCCAAGCCTGGATAAACATTTGAAAACAGGTGATTTGCTGTGGTGACCCCTGAAAGGAAAAGCCAGCAACACATCTCAAAAAAGGGCAACAAAACACTGGAGAAGTCAGTGGTCTTTATATAAAACAGCTGGAGGTGCACTTGCGATCTATGGATATACAAGAAGAAGAAACGGAGAGTGTCTATTTTTAGTAATCCAGCCACAAGAGGTCACGAGTCTTTGTGCCAGTCCCAAGCCTGGTTAGAGAGAGAGGGTTGTGTCAGGAAGGGCATCCGGCATCAAACCCATGACAAATTTGTATGCCTTGTAGGTAGAACAGAAGAGCTAAAAGAAAACAGCTGATTGCAGCAACACATCTCACAAAAGCTGACGCATGGGCAACAAAAGACTGGAAAAGTAAGCGGTACTAGTAAAAAAAAGCTGGATTAGCATTTTGAAACTAGTTAAGTTAATAGATAATATTATTTTAAGATGACTAATGGCAGCCGCACACATCAAAAAGTTGGAACATTCATTTGGTAAGATAACTGGGTATGAAATTAGCTTATTAGAAAGGCAAAGTGTATTTAGTATTGGATGCTCATAATCTTTAGGTCCTCAATCAACACTGCATTAAAAACAGACATTATTTTGTACTGGAAATCACTGCATGGATCAGGAACACTTCCAGAAGTCATTGTCTTTGAACACAGTTTCTATAAATACAAGTTATAGCTTTATAATGCAAAAAGAAGTAGCCACTAATTATTTAAATTGGAATGAGACAAAACATTTTATGAAATGATTTATAGTTTACATGAAAATCCAAACACGAGTAAGTAGCCTATAATTTCCTGTGTAATTATATGTATTTAGATATACCAGTCTGTGTAATTACAGGCGCACCTTATGTACACTGGTGTCGCAGACTTAACAAAGCAAACGAATGGGACAATGAAAAGCACACATTTCACTCTCGGTGCTTCCAGGTGAGCACATGCAATAACACGCTTCGATGGGTCAGCTTACTCTCACCGTATACGGCCACACTGCAAAATATTAGTTTAATATTGTTCAGCTCAAACAGAAGCTGACAGAGTTCAGCATCACCAGTCTTTGGAATGTAATATCTATTTGTTCATAAGCATTGTTAATTTGTAAATACGTAACTAATCTTAGTTATAGTGAGTCATATCAATGGTGTAATAACCTGACAGGTACGCTCAATTTCATAATCAGTGTTTATTTATTAATAGACATTCATTATATACAGACTTCCCATAAAGACCAATAAGGACTTGTTAAATTTTTAGTGTATTGTCTCTAATTTAGCCACGTTAAAGAGCCTATATTATGCTTTTTTTTCAGGATTTTTGAAATAGTTTTGGACACATTTGTATTATTATTTCACATTTTATAACTTAAATAATGTATATGTAGGGAAAGCATCTTCTTTTGGCGAGCTGTTGACTTTGACTTTGCAGCGAACACTTGGATTAGGTGTCTGTTGCCCCCTGCTGGCAATGGTGGGGTATGGACAGAGCATAAAATGGCTAATTAGCATGGCTACTAGCGACACGACGGTAATAGATAGATAAATGGGCTCACTGCTTCTTAGTGACGTCAATTTAAGCGCTAAAATTATAAAAATGAGTTCGGGCTTTAGAAACGATTAGCGATCCTGATTACTCAAACGTGCGTGAATGAAACAAAATACTACTCCAGATATGTTTTTGAGGTGGAAACAACATTATAACATGTTCAAATTTCATCTTAAAAAAGTTGATTTAGCAGAATAGGGGACCTTTAGTACATGCAGATTTTCATTGTTCAGTGAAGGAGACAACTTGTCATTAGGTTTTTTATCCATGCAGACTATATGGAGCATTGGCATATAATGTAGGAGTGCAACCAGGATTCATAGTGATTATTTTATATTCCTTTTGTTTATATTCAACCACTGTTTGTGGGGGCTGGATTCTGCCCAAGCTGCTCTGCCTGGACAATGGCCAGTGAATCACAAGGCCAAAACCTGGACACATACTACTACACACTGACAGCTATTCACTCCCACTTCCATTTATTCACTAAAGGCAATTTACATTTACCTGTTCCACCTATTACTGAACAAGCAAATCTTTGATCCAGAGTACCCGAAGAGACACAATGATAGCACAGTTGGAGAACCAAATGCCTAAAGCGAGTGACTCCTGTTCACTACACGCATTGTAAAAGTCAGTCCTATGCAACAAGGTAGGCTTAACATTACTGTGATAAAATAGCTTCGTTTTTCAAGCACACTGTCCGAGAGCAAGATGATAAAAAAAAAAAGTCATCAACAATATAGCATATGACACTGGCCCGGGAGGTGTTGATGTGTCTTTAGGAAGGACCCTTGATTTAGTGGATTCAAAAAGACACATGTACACTAGGGCTGCACATTATATCGCAAAATTATCGTATCACAATATCAGCAAACGCAATATCCGTATTGCAATAATCTAAATATATCGCAATAACACTTTGGTCTTCCATCTGACAGAGATTTACACTGAAGAATCATTTTCCACCAGAGCCCTAAAAGAACGTGTTGCGACTAAATAAAAATGTTTAAAAAGTCCAGTTTTAGTGGTAATTTAATTAATTTTGTCACAGCTTAGCCTTGTTTTATTCCTGGATTAGTCTGTGTTTTGATTTGTAAATACAGGAACTTATATTTTTGTGAAATGTACTGAATTTAACTTACTATGTTCGAAAAGTAGGCTTTATTTTCAAATATCGCAATAATATCGTTATCGCAATTTTCAGCATAGTTATCGAATATTGCATGTTTTTTCCATATCGTGCAGCTTTGTATCTATACTAAATCATGTGTAAGGGCTTTGTTTACCCCAAATCGTATGCAGCAGAGACAGAGAGGCTTTCAGTAGGTTGTATTAATTAAAAGTCTATGACCTGCTGCTATTGTCCTGTGCTCTTTTAATGAGATGATTACTTAACCTTTCTTCAACTTGAAACTAAGTGGCTAACAAGATGAGGAAATGTATAGGAATGTATATTTATTTAAACTGGAGTGAGTACAGACTTTATAACTCTTCACTGACTACTCATGTAACCTCTTTTGTATTTTCCAGGGCTGTCCTTCTGCAGCCGGGTGGCAGAGAACTGTGAGGACGTCGCCCCGTTCAATGAGGCGAGTGTGACAAACGCTTCTTATTTGATGTGATAATGAACAATTAGCAATTATCTCCGTAAGGCTTATTAGAAATTATACTGTTCCCCTGCAGGTAATAACCAGCTCCCTGCACCGCTTTGCATGTGAGAGGCGAGTATACCGTTTTTAGATTAGATTTTGTTGCATAATAAAAAACTCCGGGAAAGATCACTACAAGCAAGAAACTATACACTGTCCTTGCTGGTGCAGTTTGGTCTTTGCTGTCTCAATGTATCACAGTGTGAATGCAGGGACTAGGGAATTTATATAGCCCTTCACTTTCAATGGGCTGTGTTATTTTTTACTGTCTTCCAAATATATGGTCAACTATTGTTGTGTTAATGTTATCCTCCCTGAAAACCCCGACTTCTCCCTGGTGGGGTATAATATCAAGTAAGGATGCAACCTCACAAGGAGTCAATGGCTTAGGGGCCAACAGGGGTCAGGGCTATTGCTGGTTTTAAAGAGCCATTGTTCTGGAGCAGCTTGAATGGTGCAGGTCAAACATCTGCAGCCTGGTTTTAGAGCCGCTGTGCCACTCTTTAGCCCTGCTCTTGTGGCTCCTTGGGCATCTGACATCTGGTTATGTGACTACAAAACAACTTGCATCTTGTCAATTGAAAACAAAAATTTCTCTCTGTTTTCTGGTATATGCTCTGGACTTAACTGTTAAACTGTCAAAAGAAACTGACAGTCATAAATAGTTACAGGATGTAACTCTAGTTCTCTGAGTGGGATAATCAGTGCAGTATTTAACACAGTTCTCTCTTAGTTTGCAGGTATTAATAGCCACCTACATGCTGTATTTCAGTCATAGGCTAAGGTTGCAGACACCTGCTGTAGGTGGTGTGGTTCTCAAACTGTGTTATGCTGCTACAAAGAATGGACACTGAGGCGCGATTCACAGACGGAAGCCCCAATTTATTAGTAGGAAGTCAAGCAAAGGTGTCCAAAAGAAGTAGGCAATTGCAAGATCCAAAGGTATTCCAAAAACAGAAGGTTAGGGTAAGAGCACAGGTGCACAAAGTAGAACTGACGAACTGGCACAGAACAAAGGGAAGGAGGGGCTTATATACAAAGGAGGGAGTGGAGACAATTAGACACAGGTGAAACACATCAGGGAGGGTCAGGTGATCACACGAGGCGGGAAACCAAACAAAGACAGGAAGTCAATCAATCTGAAATAAGACAAAGAGACCAGTAACCAAAATAAAACAGGAAGGGAACAATAAATGACTGAAAAAACATAAACAGAACTTAAGTCTCAGGGCTGGATGTGACACTGTGGTACAGGCACCACTGGCTGTACGCAGGCTTTTTTATTGGTTTTGAGCCAATGAAATTTCTGGTTTAGTTCTTGATTCGACCTGGTTTAAATCCAGTTTAGCCTTTTATTCTTTTAGTTTATTAATTGTTTTGTTCTGGTTTAGCCCTGGTGTAACTCCAGTTTTGTCCTTTTTATTTCATTGGTGTAGACGTGGGTTTGTCCAGATATAGGCTCATGTTAGTCCATTAAAGATGCTACAAAACAAAAACACCTTGTTCCCCAGATAATGTTTTATGTAATTCACACATCCATAAAACCTTTATAGCAGCAGTTGAACATCAGTGCAAATCCTGAAGAAAATACATAGTATATGTTTTAATGAGTGCATCTCAATTGATGATTTATGATCAGTAATCACTTTTAATTAATTTCTTTGCGTAAATGTTTGGGCCTCATGACAATAAATCACACTGCTGCATTGTTCTTGATCTCTAGAGATTCAAAGGGTCACCGAACAATGGACACTTGCACTGATCAGTGATTTATGGAGGAAAATTGTTGCACAGATGTGTTGGTCAAGAATTTGGTTAAAATGACAACAAAACTAACTATTTTAAGCCTTGTCTACTTGGCGAACCTTTCTTTCTTTTTTGTTTTTGTTTTTGACTTTTCCTTTGAAGGGTTGCCACAGCAAATCATCTGCAATGATAGATTTATCCAGGCCTGGCACTGACACAATAAGTACACTGGCTTGTGATCCATTGTGGCTGGATTAAGAAACAACTACTAAGAGCAAATTAACTAATATTTCCCAATTTTTTGTCCGAATAGAGTAACATAGGCTACTGGACACTGAATAAATTAACATTTTCACATGTGTAGCCCTTTTGAAGAGGCTAGAGCAGGGCAGACTTCCAAACAAGGCTCTGAAAAGAAGAGGCTGCACCTGTGAAACCACTGATCCGTCTCAGACTCACTTCTTATCATTCAGTTACTGCAGCAATCAGGAAACAGAGCCAAAATGGTGCCCGGCCCACTTTAAAATGACTTGTGTCCGGTCAAGTGTGTGCTAATAGCCTTCTACACTCCACTTACTTCACTTCTGGTGGATGGAGATTCTGGACGCGCAGAGCCAGTTGCAGCCTGTGTAACAAATCACTTCCTCAATGGTAATTAAACTGGGCATTTAACACTTCACTGACAAAAAGAGACATTTTACAAAGTTTTTCAAATTGTTTGCTGGATATACAGAGGGAAGTATCTTCAGTCTGTATATCTTAAAACACTCCTGGACCTGGATTCACAACGAAATTATTATTTTGTCCTTGGCCCATCACAGACCTTTCCTGAAAATTTCATAATAAAATCTTAACCGCATTTAACTAAAACTTTTCTGCAAACAAGGATATCTGGTCAAAGTGGATCTTACAAAACAAGTCTCTTGGGTTTCTCCTGACAGGCCAAAATGTTGATGGATGCAATGCAAAAAGTCACATAGGGGAAAAGAAAGGGCACATAGGGATCAAGGAAATGGTTGAAATATCTAAATAAAGAATAAACGTTAAAAGACAGAGGCAGCAGAAAAAACAAAACATAAAACAAAGCAGTGTTTGTGCTTTGAAGTTACTGTACGTGAGGCAGAGTCTGTTAAAACCTTGAACAAAGACTAACAATGTGCCGTCCGGGTTCCCATGCTGAGTGCTGCTTCCTTTGTAGATAACAGGAGCAGTTGTTTTTGTGGACTAATCAGGCAAATGGCCAAATGACTGTGCAGGTTGGTAAAAGTGCACAGTCACAGGAAAAAATTGTGGGGTTCTTGAGTTTACGTTAAAACAAATGAGTCAACACACATTTTCATGACAGCAGTTTGTTATTAAGTCTTTTTCAGTGGATTTTCTCGACATCTGTGAAAAACAACTGGCTGCTTTATGAAGCTCTTAAACAAAATAAGGGGAGATTATACTTTTTTCATTGCTCTTTTAGTATCTTGAGTAAGAAACTTGGATGTTGCTGCTAACTTGTGGTAACACTGTAGCCTCTTAGCAAGAAGGTCCTAAGTTTAAAGCCTGCTCAGGGTAAAGTAGTTTGTCTACCAACCCAACAACATGCAATATTTGGGTAGTTCTAGTAGTATCAGTTAGTATTTGGTGATTATTATTTATTTAGCATAACTTAAAGGGGATAAATTATGCAAAATCAACTTTTTCAGCTTACTACCTTGCTATAATGTTGTTCCCTCATCAAAAACATACCTGGAGTTGTGTTTTCTTTCATTTATGTCTGTTTAAGTAATCCTGTTATCTGTGGGGCATGAGTTTCTGAGGCCTCAGAACGCTCGGTTCCACGCACTTCAGCCTCTCTCATGAAGCTCTGCCCACTCCAGGAAGCACTGACCAATCAACAAGCCCTCTACATCCAGTCTGCTCTCATTCATTTATCAAAAAACAAAAACAAACAAAACAAAAAAAAAACAGTGTACAGCTCTGTTTCCACTGATTCTTCACAGCCATTTTTCATTTTGTTTTAAAATTGCATCATACAAAAAGGAAATGAAAAGCTTTTTTTTCTCAGTTTCTGTTCAAAGAAGCGTAACAGAGCTTCGCTGTCCACCTGTTTCTTTATAGCAGTAAAGTAATAATTGAAAATGCTTTCTTTTAGTCCCATAATGTTTTTAAAGGTTATAAAACAAGCAATGCTGTTCTAGAGGGGACCAAGATTGATTTAAAAAGATAAATAAAAGCACAATATAGCCTCTTTAAGTAGTCTTTTTACTGAATATTATTACTCTCACTTACTTTACTTACTTTTACTTGTTTTTTAATTTATTTATTAGACTAAAAATGTCACATAAGTTTGGGCAGGTGGAGTTTTAGGAGTAGCACAAAGATTCTGCATCAAGCTGCTGGTCAGTCAAAGTCACCACACACTAAGACAAATACTCTAGATCAGGCAGTCAGAGATAACTTTCTGGGTTTTACAAAATTAACTAGTCCTAGGCTTGAGGCACACTCAGCACATTGACTATTCAGATGAAGCTGGAAATGGGGTCAACCAATTCTTAAATGCTTTGACCAAAACTGTGCTGCTATATTTACTGCAGGTGTGATGAGCTTGCACAGTAGCCGAGCTGGAGAAATTATTATTATTCAATTGCAAATTAACCAAAACTTGGGCATGAATGTTTAAATGTCTGCATGGGAGTACAGTAGCTGGTAGAGTATAAGACTGCTGGCAGGGGTATGGTGTATGATTTCTTATGACAGGCTGACCCTATGCACTGGACAAGCCCCGTACTACTCGTTAGCATCACTCAGCATCAATAAACCACCCAGGCTTCCCTCGGGACGACTTGTGCTTCCCCCAAATCGCGGTGTACACTCGGCGTGGGGATGTACTGCTGGTGTCTTCCTCTCACATCAAAATACTAGGCCAATTCCTCATCACATCATCAAACTGCTGACATCTCCATCCACTGTAGGACATTTTGCACGGCTCGCTAAGTTTCTGTCCAGCCCCC
This sequence comes from Bostrychus sinensis, assembly GCA_020698575.1. NCBI lineage: Eukaryota > Metazoa > Chordata > Actinopteri > Gobiiformes > Eleotridae > Bostrychus > Bostrychus sinensis. The sequence continues at coordinate 24,450,974 of CM036257.1, read as the reverse complement.
GGAGTTAGCAGCATTAGCCCCGGAGTTGTGTCTTCTTGTGTTGCTTTATGCATGGACTAGCAAAAGCGCCTTTGAACTCAGATATGCAGATAGACGAGATGTGGAAATCTGTATCCATTATTCATGTCATATTGGGAGCTAGCTTTTAGCAACGGCACACTTGGGCTTTCCCCTCGGTGAGTGGTTGGACAGAAGTGGAGCAAAAAAAAATTCTTGCAAGATGCGGCATGTGGCCAGTGGTGGGTATATTTAGGCCCGGAGCAGTTTTGGACTTGTCACGTCAATGCGGCAAAATGCAACGGTTCAAGTTTGATTATGGATATTGTGAGCTTTGCAAACATGTCAAGAGGTTGAAGCGAACGCAAGGGGATTATTATGCAAACGTAATGAGGTGCTACTCCATGGTGCGTTTAGTGGCTACAGTTTCACATGTGAAGAGTCTCACTTTTAATGAGCTTTGTTACGTAAGGCGTACTCCCATGACTTTTATAAAACATTATTATTAGACAGTGTTTGCTTGTTGTTGTCCTGGCAAGACTTGTGCACAGATCATTAATGGTTTGCAGTTTTATGCTTCATAAGCTGTAGTGGTATGTGTACAGTAAGCATGTTATTTATTTATGTCAACAATTTTTGTACATCCTGGATGAGCCCCCATCTGATCATAACAGGTTTTTTTTTTTTTTTTGCCATGAAGCAGATACCATATTATGTAAAAGATATGCAGACATACATATTTGTATTTTATCAGTGTATTAACGCAGCTGTTTTACAAAATGTCTGTCAAAAAGTAACCTTACATTCAGTAGACCTTGACTTTCCCAAACCCACTCCACACAGAGTGAATTTTTCACAGTTTTGGTTGTTAATACTGTATAGTGTTTTAGTGTTTGTAGCCAAGAAAGGTCACCAAAACAAGCATTTAACACAAGATACACCATAGGAAACATGCAATTTCCTATATTCTGCTGCCTTTTATAGAGTTGTAGCTGTCTACAGTGTAGGATTATGGGTAGCCTAGTTACATTAACATTAAAAATGTTATGGCATAAAAATGTATCTTTGTGAGTTATGGGTGTTGTCAATATTGGTACTGTATATTTGTATACTGTGTACTTAAATCACTTTGTCACTGGGTTACCTCTTGGAGCGTTAAAACCTACCTTAGGGGTGCTATAGCCCCCCTAAAATTGGTCTAGCTAAGCCCATGTGTTCTAGTAATGATTACATATGAGGAGCAAGAAAAACTTTGGGCTGTTTTCACTGGATACTGGTAAAAAATTTAAGATATTTATAAAAATGGGGGTGCCCTTTATGTTAAAACACCTGGGCAGCTGGATCTATATACATACATGTATGTGGAATTAAAGTAATGTTGAAACAAATAAATCTTCCAAGACTGCCTTTTTTCAATCCCACTACATGTCATACTTCTACACGCTCCTTGACATGCTGAGTATGGGTGAGTATGTAGAATAAGTGTAGATAAAGAAACATAAAACCAAAAGCTATCTAATGGAAACTATGTAAAAACAAAACAAACAAGCAAAAAAACTGTACACTTACTCTGTTAAAAAGACTTCTTGGTTTTCTGCAGTAGATTTAAATCAAATGAATGTTGTTTTGTTGCTTCGCCTGTGGGTGGTGTTCTTTTATGTGCATCTTTCAGGTTCAGGTATTTAGGATTAAATAATGCATTATATCAGGTATGCAACTTGTCAAGCACAAACTATTTTTGTTTCTACGGAATTGATGTTTTACCATTCTGATTTGAGAGACTAAGACAACTACAGTAGACAATGGTAGAATTTCAGAGGCTATGATAACATAAGTGGCTTAGTTTAGACTAAGGTTAGACACATTCAGCCGTGTGAAGCATTCTGTGAGTGCTATTTCTGAATGACATTTAAGAATATATTAGAAAATGTATATAAAGGTATAAGTTTACATACTGTTCCTTGAATACACTCTGTATCTATATTGAAGCATTTGCACTGCACGATGAAAATTGAGTTTTTGTCCACTCCACTTCCTCCTGACTTCATAATCAGGAAGTGAAGAGGCCTTAATTGAGACGGCTTTGTAATTTGAGAACTTATTTGTGAGATTCTGAGGTTTCTAAACTAATATACATCCCACCTGGAAGTACAAGACTCATGTTCTCCAGAGTATAACACCACACTTACCTCCTTACCTATGTGCATTAGTGTTGCCAAGTCGGGAGTTCGAATTTCAGCCCCTGTACTGACCATTTGAGGTGAACTGAGGTGCAAACATCAGTATAGCACAAAGTATACTGAAGATTCAGCAGTGCTCTGGAGGTGCTTCCCCATCTCTGCACACTCTTAATAAATGATGAGTCGAGCAGAATATTTTTACCTGCCTGCTTCGAGTTTTGGGGGATGGCAGTCTTGGTTAAAGGCTAGAGTGCACAATGTCTATAGAGGATAACTTCTACACCAATCAGGCATATTATTATGACCTCCTGCCTAATATGCTGCCCGTTACACAACAAACTGTGATGCACTTATTTGTATTATGTCTTTCTATCAGAACTTCTTACGCAATTTTAGCTGCTCGTCTGTTGTCCCACTTTTGATTGTTCTGCACAGCCATTTAGCCATCTGTCCCTCTGTCGCACTTGTTAAGATAATGTCCCATTTTTTTATTGGTGCTCAGTGGATCTTATAAAAAGTGAGATTCAAGTTAAGAACAACAAAGTAAGATCTGTATTCCTTGTGTAAAATGTAGAATAAATATTTGTGAGTGTTCCAACTCTATTGAGCTTTGAGACTGAGAGCAGACTGAGAGTTTAGATTTTTTTCTGTTCCATCTTTTTTATTCTTTTATTCTTTATACTTTGCAAAGCTTGTGTTTTTGGAATAAAAAAGAGCACATTATTTGTTTTATAGGTCCTAAACTGAAGCAATTTATACCTCAGTGGCAAGTTAGATTTGTATATCAAAAGATTTATTTCTCGAGTCTGTCAGACCTTGTCCCACCAAATCGCACAGCCTGTCCCACTTTGGTACTTTATGAGGTGGTCAACCTACTTGGACCACTTTTGGTAGATACTGACCACTCAGCTGCAGTTTTGGAGATGCTCTGACCTAATCATTGAGCCATCACCTTATCAGATTAACTCAAATCCTTATTCTTACCCATTTTTTTGCTTCTAATACATCAACTTTGAGGACAAAATGTTCACTTGCTGCCTTATACAGTATATCCCACCCACAAACAGGTGCACATTAAAGAGATAATCTGTCAGTGGTCATAATAATAATAATAATAATAATAATAATAATAATAATAATAATAATAATAATAATAATAATAATGTTATGCCTGATTGTATATTCCATTAATGTAGGTTGTATGATCAGGGTAAACAAAGATGAAGGACAATTGGGAAATGTCAGGAGCCCATATAGAAGTATAAGAGCATTGTATATACAGCTCAAATCTCTTATTCCCTTGTTGTGTCGGTGTGTGTCCATGTGCACCAGCTCGTAACCCCACTTTACAGCAACTAAGCCCCAGAAAGAAATGTCAGGCAACATGAAATATTGTATTACATTTATGGTATATACAGTATCTTGCTCAAGCTGACAAGTTAACTTTATTCAAACAAAACAAAAATATTAAGTGAAGCCTACCCTATCACCTAAATTGCACAAACAAATATTTTATGTTTACCCAATTTGATGGATTAGACACCATTATATTGACAAGAATAAGTTACACTAAATTCTTTTTCTGCTTCTTGTTCTTCTCCTTGTTCTTCTTCTTCTCCTTCTTGTTCTTCTCTTTGTTCTTCTTCTCCTCCTTCTTTGCCTTCTCCTTTTTCTTCTTCTGCTTCTTCCTCTTTTTTTATTCTTCATCTTCTTCTTCTCCTTCTTTTTCCTCACCTTCTTGCCTTCTGTGCCTTCTTCCTCTTCTTCTTTAGCCAGTGTACTCCTTGTGCCCGTCCCAAGCCTGGATAAAGGGAGAGGGTTGCTTCAGGAAGTGCATCTGGTGTGAAACCTAAGCCAAATCAATATTCAAATGACTGCACACTGCTGTGGTGATCCCAGATAAGAAAAGTTGCAAGGAAAGAAGATTTTGTTGATAAACAAAAATATTTGTCAGTACAAGGAGTTCTGAAGTAAACAAAACACAGTACAGTTGACTTTAATGAGCTTTCACTCCTATTTTTTACAGTGCATATAAGCTAAAACATTTTTAAAGACGCTGGAACAACTCCAAACCTCTAATCTTGTGAGATCCTATATAATTACACTTTACTTATTAGCTGCAACTAAGCATTTAGCATACCTATATTTATCATTTTTTAATTAACTAAAGTCCCAAGGGTAACGTACGGACTCTGCTGAGTAAAGAAGTCCTTAGTAAATTTTCAAAGGGTGAGTTCTTTTTGTGACTAGAAGCAAAACGTTGATTATTTTCTTTTTAGCAGCCTGTTTCCTGACAAGTGCATTGTTCATTATCAGTCGCCATCTGCTTCTCCACAGCAGAGTTTGGGACGGTAATTACATTTTTACGCGAGTCCAAGTTGAAAGGAAAGAGAAAAAACTGGAGGATTTTCACCAAAGTCCTGTTAAACTAATGGATTTAATGCACTAAAGAGGCTTAAAAATGTGATTTAAATTCATATTATGTTGTACCAAGCTTGATTTGTGTATTGCTGTTTATCTAGTCTGGTATAAAAAGTTAATGTGGCTGCATGTCTCTCGTGACCTTGGCTGTGGTGCTGTGCAATAGCATGCTAAAGAAATGCCCCTGTAGCTACGCCTCTAGCTCCTGAGGGCCTGATGTAAATGCCTCAATAAATTTCTAAGAGTGAAGTTGTTGTCAAAACTTCAATTATCTGCAACATAAAGAACATTATTTATTTTATGGTCTTCTGAGACATGTGCTTTCCTGCCTTGGTTACTGTGGGTTCTCTCAGGCTTCCTCCCACGGTCCGACAACAGGCCTAAAATGAAAGTAGCTCATTGTGAATACTGTAAAAATGAAAGATTGTCTTCCAGTGTCTTTAAGTGTTAGCCCTGCAATAAACAGGGGATTGTTCAGAGTTAGGTGAATTGGTGAATAAAAGTGGGAGTGAGTAGTTCGACTAACTGGGCATTTTTCTGTGTGCACTCCCCCTAAGGCCCATAGTTTCTGGGACAGGCTCTAGCTACCAGCTAACCCTTAATGGGAATATACAAAATAAGATACACTTTTCATATATTAACAGGGTAGCACCAAAGTCTTAAAAGTATTACAAAAGTAGTTTTAGTTAGTAGTTAGTTTTAATGGTGTCAAAATCAAGGCCTTAAAATTATTAAATCCTATGGGCATATATTAAATTTTGTTCCTCTGGATCTTAAATTGTCAAAATCTGAAACAAAGTCAAGTCTAGTAATATATAGATTAGTGAATGCCGTAGGTCGTGGGGGCAGCAGTCTAAGCAGAGATTCCCAGACTACCCTCTCCACCGACACTTCCTCCAGCTCTACCAGGGGTAACCCCAAGGCGTTCCCAGGCCAGCCGAGAGACATATTCCCTCCTTGGTCTTCCCTGGGGCCTCCTCCCGGTGGGACATGCCCGGAACACCTCCCCAGGGAGGCTTCCAGGACAGATGCCCAAGCCACCTCCGCTGGCCCCTCTTAATGTGGAGGAACAGCGGCTCTACTCCAAGCTCCTCCTGAGTGACTGTGCTCCTCACCCTATCTCTAAGGATTAGATATAGATTAGTGAATGTATGCTAGCTAACTTTATTTATGTGCAATTAGAAGTAACACCCATGTTTAGCCTCATCATCGTTTTTCGATTTTATCAATGATATTAAGGATTTAGTTTTAACATTTTTTAATGCAGTTATTTGATCTGCATTAAGTTTTAAAAACAAAACGCTTGAGTTCCTGAGAAAGGTAGGGATATTTTATTAGTCAAACATACAGATAAGTGTTCTTTTCCCTACAATTCTGGCATTTAATTTAGTTTTAAGTAGCATTAAAAAGTCTTAAGACAGTCTTAAACATCACTAGATAGAACGTGGACCTACCCTGATTAAGTTATGTTTATTTCACCATCACAGATTATGTCATTACACAACAATAATAATAATTTAAAAAGAATCAACCAATATAAGTTGTTTTAAATAATCTTGTAACAGACAACAGATTTAATGACCTTTTTCTGGCATGCTTCACCCGTCACTGTCCTGAATTTGATAAATGAGATGCAGACAAAAACCTGTCAAGTCACAGTGTGCAGCTGCCAAATGTATAATTGAATACACAATGCAATCTGTGTCAATAGAAGTTTATGTCAGCATACTGCTATAGACCCAGGGGTATTTTATTTGACGTGTAGGTTAAATGAGTCAGAGAGAAGAGGAGAGACATCGGCTGGTGCAGGGAGTCTGACGGGAGAGGAGCGCTGGGAGGGGATGGACAGCCCAATTACTACCAACCACAGTGGGACCGTGGTAGAAACGAAAGATAGAGCTGGATAAGATGGCTGCAGATTTCTGTCAGATTCACTGTGTTATAAACTGGCACACACCCAAACAATACAATAATGTTTATCTGTTGGGGACAATATATGAGTCACTATAACTTTAGCAATATAGAGGGAGAAGATAAGGATTTGGTAATATTAAACTGAATCTGAGCAATGGTTTGGTTGGAAAAAAGATTAAAAAATACCAGATACCAGAGAGGATGGATGGTTTTTAAATGAGAAGTATCCTTAAAGGGGAAAAATGCAACTTTTTATAACCTTAAATAAACCTTTTCAGAGTCCATGTGATGACTAAATGGGTTGTTACAGGATGAAAAAACAGCCTTGCAAGAATGGGATCAGTGACCCAGTGTCCCTGAAATCTTGTAAAAAAGTGGCATGTTCTGATTAGCCAAACAAAAAGCCAGCGAGGACTTGATTTTTTTGTTTTGTTTTGTTTGTTGTGACAGAGCGACCAAAAGGCAGAAAAAACCTTTGTACAACTACACAGAGGAAAGGCTGGGAGTCAAGCCGAGTTGTGAGTTTATACAATAGCTTTAATCTGAAATGTAGGGGGAGCTCCTTAGAGGAAAATGCGACCAAAAAGCAAAGAAACAAGCAAAGTTACATTGTTCCCCTTTGAATCAAATTCACACCAGAGAAACTCTAGTTGAAAGAGGCAGAAAAAGGGAAAAGTCAGGTAACAGTACATACAGGCGAGAAAAGCATTTAATAATTTAGTTACTGTTGCAGAGATGTTGCAGAGTCTATCTTTACCAATATAGTCGATCTGGGAAATATGAAGGTTTTTTTTGCCTTAGCCAGGCAGTAAAGTCTCCTATAGCTAGACCTGCAGGAATAGACAGGACAGTGTATAACTGAGAAAACAAAAATGTAAAGGCAAATGTGTGAGCCTGGAAATTTTACAAATTCATACATTTTAGCCTTTGTGATCTGTGAATTTACTGCTGTAGGCAACAGATCAGCTTTTTTAGGTTTTTAAAAGGGTTCTTTACATATCTATATTTAACATTTGAAGTCTGTCAGTGATTCAAAGTGGGTTGCCACAAGTTGGACCATTCAGTGATAGTTAAAAAAGTATTATCTATTGGTTGGTTTACATTAACTTGGTAATTATACTAAGGGACTGAAAATAAACCTTTTTTAATTAACCAAACAAGCCCCTTTGTAAGCAAAATTATAAAGTTGAAATTGTTTTTTGTTCCTTCTATTGGGCAAACTCGCTGTTATTCTTCCATTAAATATACTGCATTCTTGTGCAAGTGCTTGGAATGAGGCCTTTGGCTTATGGTAATTCATTAGTAAAAAAAAATAGGATTGTAATAAAGTAATATACATTTCTTGTGTACAATATAATGCCCGCTGAAATCAAAACCTGCTTTTCAACCTTAAAGGGGCTATCATATGCAAAATATCAACTTTCTTGGGCTGTTATAATGTTGTGATCAACATACCTGGAGTTGTGTTTTGCTTCATTCACACATGATTTAGTAATCCTTTATTCTCTGGCGCGACTGTTCTGAGACCTCAAAACGTTTGGTTGCATGAGCCTCTGCCTCTCCCTGGAAGCACTGACCAATCAACAAGCCCTCTACATCCAGTCTGCCTTCATTTATTTAACCAAAAATACAGCTCTGTTTCCACGGATTCCTCACAGCTACAGCTTCATTTTGTAGTAGAATGGCATCATACAAAAAGTTAAAGAAAGTAAAAAGCTTTTTTTTTTTTTTTTTTTGATGATGGTCAAAACACCGCAACACTCTGCCAACACTGCCCTCTGCTGGTCTCTTTACCTTTTTCTTCATGGCACCAGTAGAGTACTCTTTTAGTCAGAGTTTTTAAAGGTTGCACATGCTGTTGTAAAGGCGACCACGATTGAATAAAAGCATAATACATCCTTTATATCCGTTAAAATGTAAATAAAAGTAAAGCTTTACATCCCTATACAATTTAGCTTAACGTGTTGTATATTAATATTGTAGGACATTCATGTTTCAGATGTGTCCTCAGTTAACTGCAGCTCTCATTTAATAGAAGTGCCTCATATGCAAGTATGTATAAGTATTATGTGTCTAATAAATACTAACACTAACCAGATAAAAACTCTGCATACATCATATGCCAATTCTATTATGGAGAGTTCATTCTTCATAATTAATGGCAGAGGTCTTTTTATGCGCCGCGTCCATGGAAACAGTGATTGCATTTCAAAGCAGGTCAGAGGGGCTGCTCGAACATCTGCTCACTGAGCTCTGCAGCTCTTGGATCGCAGCTGTTTGAGTCGTTTCCACTGTAAGTGTTTAGTCCTTCTCTGTGGACGCCATGGACCAGGGCTGCGGCGGCTACAGGCGCTTCTAATGAGCCTCCTCACGTCGCCAATTAGCAGCGCATCCCAGAGTACACAGGGTTATCCAGGCCAGCAGTGTAACAGCACTGAGGAGGAAATAGTCAACAGGAGCTAAAATAAGACTTTGTGTGATCAGCACAGGGTTGTGGCTGGGGCTGGGTTTCAGATTTTTTTTTTTCTTTGTTAAATGTTTGATTTGTGCTTTTGATGTACAGTAGCTATGTTGAGGGAAAGCTGCTAAAAACAACGACAATAACATCTCCTGGAGGTGGGAATATGATTGTATTTGGAGAATTTGAATATTACGTGATTTAAAAAAAAAAAAAAAAGATGCTAAAGTAAAAATACAAATAGTATTTTAATAGAACTGAATGAAAACATTTAAAATGCAATTGTGTTAGGGTTTGGGTTTTAACAACACATGCATGAAACACGTGGAACTGGTCGAACAGCTGGCAATGGCTTCAAAAACAAACAAAAAACAAAACAAAAATGATTACTTACTAAAGTACTCACTGTACTAAAAATACTCAGTTTCAAATGGTGGTTACAGGATGTAACTCCAGCTCGCATGTGCTAATGTAGACTGGTTCTTTTACAGGCAAACGTGTGTTTCTTAAAAGCACACTATCTTGCTTATGATTTAGGACATTTATTAATTTAAAATGTCTACATTGAACTCACCATTTTACCCTGAACCTGTTCATGCAGAGCATTATGTCCCTGCAGGGCCACCATAGCTGTGAAATTGCAATCTGTAATGTAACCAGTTTGGTTTCAGATGATGTTGCAACACTAGGCCTGTAGTGGTTAATGAGATGGGAGTAAGCAAAAATTTGAGTGTTATTATGCAGATTTTATGTTGTGGAAGAATATGTACTTATGTAAGTGATGAGGTTCAACATTTGAGAATTTTCCCTCTGGATATTTCTTATGAAAACAGCATTTAAGTGAGACAAGAATACTCACTCCTGCACAGTGAAGTTATCCAAAGAAAAAACTTGGGTCATTAATCATGGGGCAGAATTTGAATTTTGTGTTGTATTATGTAACAATGAATATATTCCAATGCATTTCCATTCCAGTTCCACATTTTACCTGTGCTTGAGGACTGTCACATCTGAAAATATATTTTTTATTAACTGTCCATGTCATAACCACCTACAACGGACAATGATGACATTTTCTGACAGCAGTCTTTCTCTGAAAATGACACTTAGACTCTTGCTGTCAAACTTTTTAAAAAATTGTTCAAATGAGTTTCTCATACAGTGAACTCTGTAGTTGTCATTTTGACCAGGAACTCAACAGAATGTTTTCTGCCAATTGCATTCACTTGAAACTTTGTTGAAATATTGGATTTTGGATACTAACAATTTATTTGAGATACCTCTGTATTTATCTTTTCATTTTTGTGGTAAAACTGCTTCAAACAACAGCTCTTTACTTGTTTTTTGTTGGTATCAACCCACACAGCATGACCTCCCCTACTTATTGTGATGATTGCTTGCATTGCACTTCATAATGTTAAATAAAGTGTGACTGTGAATGAATGCGTGCTTGGTGCATTGCAGCAGTTTTACATCAGACAAACTGAGGACCTGACAGCTCCAACTGTGCTGAGCTCAACAAAGCAGCCCTCATCAAACCAAAAACAATACACATTTGTTACAATTTACTTAGTAGATACCATTTTGACTTTGATCTAGTCAAATGAGAAATGCAAACAGATGCTTAGTCCCTTGTTGTGCATACAGCCTGAGAAAATATAATGCGCATAGTTTAACAGACAGGGAGACGGGAGGTGATATTAATTTGCTTCATAAAGTCCTTTGAGTCCTCGGCTGGTACCTTCCTCCTGCCATAGAGAGAAAAGCTGGCCTTCTCTGTTTACTTAAGGTCAGGTTTTTATGACATACTTTTGTGGGTGGGATAATCCAAGCAATTTACTGGGCTGTTAGGATAAAGGTTTGTCGAGAAAAAATCTTATATATATTTTGAGTTTTTGCAGTGCACTCAATCTGCTTTCTAAAGGTAGGAAGTATCTGCAATTCACAAATTATATCTTTTATCTTTATTTATTTATAAAGGGACAATACATATTAATGAACTTTTGACATGTAAATATGGGAGATTATAGCCTAAGGTTAATTTCCATCTCTAGTCCCTCGGCAGGTTGATGTTAATACTTAAGGACAAAGGACAAACAACAAGTATACAAACATACAGAGCGCATACAAACACATACACTGTATGACAATACTAAAACTCTATCCATCACAGGTAAACCAACACTTTCAGCACCATGTATGTAATTCATTAACAAGATATAAAATTTAAGTGCTAATATTGCATGTTGCTTTTTGTTTTTTTTCCCCTAAAATGCTGTTGTAGATTACCCCCTGCCCCAAATATCTTCAACTTATCTCTCCCATCTACTTTGTAATATAAAGGTTTTACCAATAAGAAGTTCTCTGGCCATATTTAAAATCAGAACTTGCACCATCTAAAAAGTTATGTGTTTGTTTTGTAAACTACTTCTAACTCTGAAATCACACTTCTTGGAAAAAGAAACATTTAAAGCCTAATGAGACCCAGAGACTTACAGCTACTCTGAGCAGAGTGTTGCTTAAACCAATCAACAACATGTCCCTGCAGGGCTGCCGTAGTAAGTACAGATGTTGTGTTAGCTATAACCCTTGTGCCCCAATGCGGAAAAAAAAGTTTTCAAGTTTTATTTTTGTAATAACTTTGCATTGGTTCTTACCTTTTCTGTGAAATTTGGCTCAGGTGTGTATTTTATCACTAATGTTGATTTTCTAAATACAAATCTAACATTACTTCATTTTTACACTAACTAAATTTGTTATGTTGCCCCTGTTAAGTGACAAAAGTGTCCCCATCAAAAAAAAAAAAAAAAAAAAAAAAAAAAATCATAAAAAAATGAATACTTTCATATTTTTTTGCATACCTGCTTTTTTTTTTTTTTGCATAAATCTCATAATCTCATAAATACCAATTTAATTATTTTCAGAATTATAAAAACATACAATGAAAAATTGAAATATTTTTATATTCTCAATGCAAAGTGGATTTTTATAGGTTCGATTATTAGAACCTTGGATCTGTCAGAGATTACTAACAACACTGATTATTTTATATATATATATATATATATATATATATATATATATATATATATATATATATATATATATATAATATTTGATATACCCAAGGCTGTTTAAAAAAAAAAAAAAGATGCTATTAAATACACTGGCATAAATTGAATGGTTAAAATTCTGAAAATAATAAAATATTTGGTATTTATGGTCAGGACGCAAGTTGATTAAAAGATTTATGCCAAAAAAACAGTAGAAAAAATCTGAATGTATAATATTTTTATGTTGTTTTTTGACGGGGACACTACCTTTGGAAAATTTGGGCCCAAGAATTAAGGCAAAATTCATTTAAAAAAGATCTAATTTAATTTGCAGTGAAAGTAACTACAAAATAATAATGTTTGCTTTAGTTGCAAATGTGGAGAGTCTGCAAACCAGTGCCACACTACACTTTCATTTCTCATTAAAATAGCTGTTTAACTTCTCCCTCCAGTCACCTCCAGTGTGTTGTGTGAGTTTGTTGTTGCCCTGTAGCCACTCATACATTTCCTCAGCTTCACTGCAGCTGTATTGGCAGTGCGCAAAACCGGAGCCCCTTTCTCTGCCTTTGTTCTGGTTGCATGCTTTCAGCTCTGCAGCCATTTTAATTTAAAACACTGCTGGCTCTGGCCCTGTGTGTGATGTCTGTGAACATAACATGCAACATAAACAACTTCTGAAGGCATTCAAACAGCGACGAGTCTGTGCGCTACTGAAAGACGTACAAGGGATTCTTATTGTCAGTGATAACAATAACATTTATTTAGACAATGCTCATAGCTTAATTAAGTTAAAAAGCATTAGAGAGAATTGAACTACAGCCTTTCCTCTGCTCCGACTGATGCTACATCCATGTGCTCTGGGTATTCTACTCATTTAATGTAAAAAAAAGACTTGTTTGTTGTATTAAAAACTAAAAATATTGGCTAATTTGTTGGCTTATAATTGTAGATTTTGATCATCAACAGTAACACAGTGAGGTCTGGACCTTCTGAAAACATACAAATGCTAAACTAGACTAGCTTTCACTTTAAAATGTTTACAACTTTAAAATGTTTACAACTCTTTAATAAGTAAGAGTTGACTGTGGAGCTCAAAACACAGGACTATACTAATAATAATGATGGATTATTGTTATCATCATTAATATAAACATTAATAATGGTGGTGATTATGATAATAGTAATAATACTAATTCATAATAAAAATAAATATAGCTAATATTATAATGAAAACCAATACTGGCTTAGAAGATGTAATCCTGCCTTTTGTTTTTGGAGTTTTCCTGGTCTTTTTCTTTCTTTTCTTGTGTTTGTTTTTTAAGATAACCTCCAAAACCACTTGTTTCCGTTTTGTCCGCTCTGGAGTATGCTCAGTTTGTCCTGTCTTAGCTGTAAAAACGCAGCAATAGTCTGACAGTGAACCAGAATTATTCTTCAGAAAGTTTCAGATTACAGGGGTTTGTACAGGCGCTTGAAAATGCTTAAAATGCTTGAAATTAATTGTTTCAAGGTTTGAAAAGTGCTTGAATTTTGGATGAAGTGCTTGAAAATGCTTGAAATTGTAACTGTAGGCTACGGGACCGGCACTTTTGATTGGGTACTTGGGTAACATTTTACAGAGGCACTGGTTGAGGATGTGTAGGTTTGTTCAGCTGTTAAAATAAAGTTTTGTCCACTTGTTAGGTGCACCAAAAAAACTGAAACTATAACTTGAAAGTGCTTGAAGTAGATCTTTAAGAACTTGTGGGAAGCCTATGATTACTGCCCACCCAACCCCAACGGCCCCCAAATTGAGTATGATAATTAAATGCGTTTTAAAACTCCAATTGTACACAATAAAATAAAAAAAAAAGAGCAAAAACTCAAGGCAACATGATCCCTCAAGATTTTTGAGTTTTGGGGTCAACTCAAAATCTCAAGTTTTCAACAACAAATATATATTTTTTCCACTTAATTTGATGTTCATATGTCTAAAAACTTTAAATTTTAAGTTTTATTCACTATCATTATTTTTTGACAGCCAAATCACTATCCATTGTTCAGAAAAAGTATTATTATTGATAATAATATAAACTAAATACTTTTTCTGAACAATGGATAAGTGGCTGTAAGATGAGTTAAACAAATAATGATCAAAGTTTTTAGTCATATGAACATCAAATTAGGTGAACAAAAAAAAAGTATTATTTGTTGAAAACTTGAGATTTTGAGTGGGCCCCAAAACACAAAAATCTTGAGGGATCCTGTTGCCTTGAGTTTTTGAGTTTTCGCAACATTTTTTTCTTACAGCGTACTAAATAATCTGAGCATATCTACATTAGGGCTGCATGATATGGAGAAAACATGCGATATTCGATAACTATGTTGAAAATTGCGATAATGATATTATTGAGATATTTGAAAATAGAGCGTACTTTTCAAACATAGTAAGTTAAATTCACTACATTTCACAAAAATGTAAGTTCCTGTATTTATAAGTCAAAACAGCAACAAAATCAAAGACTAAAGCAGGAATAAAACAAGGCTAAGCTGTGACTAAATTATTAAATTACCACTAAAACTGGACTTTTTAAACATTTTTATTTAGTCACAACACATGTTCTTTTAAGGCTCTGGTGGAAAATGATTCTTCAGTGTAAATCTCTGTCAGATGGAAGACCACAGCGTTATTGCGATATATTTATATTATTGCAATACAGATATTGCGATAACGATAATTTTGTGATATATCGTGCAGCCCTAATCTACATCTAAAGTACTACATAAAGTCGTGGCAGTTTTTTAAAATGAGCAGTTTCTTATATAAGCTATACTATGTGAGCTATATGCATTTGGTTTGGTGTTATCATTTCCTCCAATTATTGTGCGCGCTGTCATCCGTAGAGCATTAACATCTCGCTGGGGCCCCACTGTCTCACTCTGCGGAAGAGATTAAGTTTAAATGAGAAATGGTATAGCTGTCTGAGTCATATTCTTAGTCAGAAGTCATTACTCATATGCAGCCTCGTAGCACTGTGAGAGAAGTACAGCGAAGACAGGTTTTGTAAAGTATGTGAAAAGAAGTCATTGTCAGTCTTTAGGGGCAGAAGTGTGGTTTAATTCAAAGCACATATACATAACTTCAAGGTTTCTTTTGTGCTCTGAGATCAAACTTGTTAATAATAATAATAAGACGCATAGCCCTGAAGAGTGCCGCAGTCGCATACTCTTCTCCTTATGTGCTCCTCTGAAGTTTGTTTTTGAAAGTGGCCCAAGTACAATAATACATACATTTTCCACATACTGTTATTGCTGGAGACAAGTGGCAAAGAAAAGCAAGATGTCTGCTTTCGGAAGATGTTTTTCTAAGCTAATTTAAAGCCATTGCATATTTTGGAAGGGCTTCGTTGTCTCATGGTGTCACCAATATTTTGCTGGAAAAAAAGCATCCTTCCTAACAGCTAAACATCTGCCTTTTAGCGTGCTGTAATTTGCATATTGGCTGTAGGCATAAGTTTTATGGCCCTTCCTGCCACAGCCTTCTCCATTTATTTGGGCATGGGAGTGGCACAAGGAATACACTGGCTTTGCTCACTAAAAAGGTTAGAACAACTGTAACAAAAGCTGATGTCATGCAAGTGAATCAAATGTCACTTTAACAAAAATCTTCCACATCTTGTTAAAAGTGGATGTGTTTTTACATTTATGTGTAAAGTTAATGTGTGAAATGTTAAAAATAAAAACTGGGCATAATTTACTAAGAAGGACCCTTTCAATGGCTCACAAGCCTAGAGAGACAAATGTTTATTGTTGGGTTCAGTTAACTGTAAATGTGCTCTGGTGTGGACCCAGAGACAGCCCTGTTTTGTCCAGTGACACCAGAGTCTTGTGTCTTTTAAAGAATTAATATTGACTTGAACTTATGTCTATGGTTAATACAACCTGAACCTATTAATGCTATCTAATATTGCCAATCATATTGTTATTGTGGCATCATAAAGGGCAAGTTTGTCTTATATTGTGGAGCCCTCATTATTGTTGTATCTTTATGACTTGGACCAGTTGGATTTGATAACATTTCCTTGGCATCTCTTCTACTGCATCATTCTCTGGCCTTTTGCCTTGGTTATACTGGTCATTAGCCTGGCCAGCCAGCCCCTCCTCCTTTCTTTTCAAAGGCAGGAGTCTGGATTCTCAGCCATTGGGAGCCTACCACAGCTGTTTATCTGCAGCACGTCTTACAAAAGCAGAAGATAATCTCCTATCAAAAATAACTAAGATGGCACCAGCTTAATACAGAGCGTATTTTATAAAGTCTCTCAACTTTGATTAACGGTGCTTAGTGCTTTCCTTTGTCTGTTGATTCTGCTGAAGTCCGTGTTGTTGTTCAGTCCAGCCCTTTCTTTGTGTTGTTTTCATTTTAACAACAGTCAAGTCCCATTGACGTCCAATGTAATAACCACATTCAGCTGAGTTTTGTTGCTGTCCCCAATATAGAGATAACTACAGAGTAGAGTCCGACCGATATATCAGCCGGCTGATATTACTGGCCAGTATAGCCCATTAGAAAATTATTGGTTATCGGACGGAATCTGTCCGATATCTGCCGATATAAACAGTACTATTTTTACTGAGAGCTGGAATAAGCTCTGTTTACTTGCAAATGATGATGGCCTTATGCTATTTGTGCAGCAGAGTGTGTGCTGATGTTTCCAAACAGTTGGGCTTTTACTCTGCAGTTCATAGGAAACAGCCCAAATT
Organism: Bostrychus sinensis; assembly: GCA_020698575.1. NCBI lineage: Eukaryota > Metazoa > Chordata > Actinopteri > Gobiiformes > Eleotridae > Bostrychus > Bostrychus sinensis. The sequence goes on along the minus strand of CM036257.1, from coordinate 24,434,211 downwards.
AACTTCTCATGGCCTGAAAAGCTCAAAAAGGCAATAAAAATATTTTGCTCATTTCTCTGCCATAAAACCTCAGAACAAAAATTCAAAATGCATTTTGTAGCTCACCCCACTTGCTCTACTTGCAGAGCAAGTTTAAATGAAATTTAAGTTAAACAAATTTAGTTAAAGCTAAATAAAATTAATAAATATAATACATAAAATACATAATACTCCCCACATCAATACCCAGTACAACCTACATAACAATCAGCATAAAGAACAATAAGGAGCTTTCTACAACATTTTAAAAAGATGTGTAGTCCAATAAAGTGGCCGGGAGTGTACACGCCATATTCATTTAAACAAGAGCAGAAATAAAAAAATACTTTAAAATACTTTTTCCTGTTGTATAACTTTATTGGCCGATGTATCGGTATTTTTTTGTTACCTAATATCAGTTTTGGCCTCAAAAATCCATATCAGTCGGGCTCTACTACAGAGTTGGTAATAATACAGCATATACTGTTTTTTTTTATTATTTTTTATTTTTTATTTTTTTTATTGCAAAACCGGCAACAATTCTTCATAAGCGCCATGTTTGTTTGGGAAATGAGTCAACGGTGTGCAGCTTATGTTGTTAGGCCCAAAATTAAACTTAAGCGAAGGGATACCAGACTAACTCCTTTGTATAGAATAGGAAAAGGGTTCTTGATCATGACGGTAACACTATCCAGTTGAATATAAGCAATTTACACAGGGTTTAAAATAATCAATAATTACACTTCACATAGAAAGCTGAGATATCCATGGCCTAAAGCAGGGGCATTTTCAGGTAACAGTGCCCACCAGACATGAAGGAGGTGCAGTGATAGCGGTCTGCAGCAGGTCTGCAGCAGGTTTACAGTTATGGATGACAATGGCAGGTGTGAACCCCAGGACTCTGTAATGGGACCGTCCTGATAAATGACTCGCCTGAGACCCCGCAGTGTCTTCAGGAACCAGAGCCTAACGTCAGCAGGAGGTCAATGAGTTTTGAATCACCAGAGCAACCTTTACCCATCTGCCCTCAGCCCAGCTCTGCTGGCTCAGCGAGATACTTTTTTGATCCATCATTGAAAATATGTAATGGTAAACAAATAAATAGGGTCACTTGTGTGAAAGTGCTGTGAATATGATGTGTATGAAAATTGCTTGTTAATTGAAGCATGACTAACAACTTTTTGATATTATCATTAATAAAACTAATAAGTACAGGAAAGGTCATCTAAAATAGTTAATTATTCAGATTCATTACTCAGCAGCCAATGGGGCAACGTAAGGCCTTGATTTTCACAGAGGATTCCTATTATAACATATTTTAACATAATGTAATAATATGTTCTTCCATAATTAAACAGGTTTCCAAAAATCCAGTTTTCCAATGCTGTTGAATTTTTAATATATATTTGTTTGCATGTGTCTTGGCTAAAAAGACAACTGTCATGTACAAGCTTTTTTTTTTTTTTTACAAAAAGTTAAAGGTACTGGTACGATCAGCAATGCAGGGTTTTAGAACCAAAACAAAAAATGTAAACATAAACAACTTGGGCATTGCGGTAATTAAAAAAAAAATTAAAAAAGGAAAAAATTAGCTCTTCCATTGTCATCATTTATTTTTTATGAAATATGTACAAAAAATATACTGCTCATTACCTTTAATACTGTGATTATTACGCCTACACACTGAAGAATAATAAAGTAATTAGAAGAATCCAATTCAGAATCTGAAAACTTAATAAAAGCAAAACAATACTATCTAGGAGTTAGCATTCACACAAAAGTATTCTGATAATTTATTGTGTGATAAATATTCAGAGAGAGAGCAGTTAAAAGAGCTGTTTCAAGGCTCGTTTGTTTACTTTTTTATGCTGCTGTTACTAATGCAGCGCTGTTATATTTTGCTGTCCATGACCACTAACGAGGCAGATTCATCTCTCAGCGGTTGTTTTGTGACGTAGGATCCTTATCTCTGTTGATCCCTTAAAGGAAAATTCTTTGCAGCAACCCGGTCAACACAGACTGAACAAAACACAGTAACAGGTACACAAGTGCAGAATAGGACCAGATAAGAGTAGACCTTAGGCAAGAAAAACACAACAACAAAACAGTTAAAATGAATAAAAGAGCAATAAAAGTTCAAGGATAAATAATTCAAATGTCTTTAAAACCAGAGTTCAGTAATCTGATTGCAGATGGAATAAGAGGCATGTGATAGCATCGACCTGAAGACTGCCAAGACCAAAAATTGAATAAAATATATTACACCATGAATATTGTCTGCACGTTCTGTGGGTTCTCTCTTCTCCCTCTCACCGTCCAAAGTCGTGTATGTATTTGTGAACTGGTGCATCTAAATTGCCCCCTAATGAGTGAATGAATGTGAGAGGTAATAGTTTTGGTCAATGTACAGCACGTCTGTAAATCTCAGCCCTGCGCCTAACTATCCACTGTCCTGGGAGTAACCTGCCTAAGCCACCTGCAACCTCCAATGGGAATAAGCTGACGATGATCAATGTCACATAATGCTGATCATCTTAATAAAATATTCTGTACATAATTTTGCATCTAAGAGAAGCCGCTAAACCTTAATTCACCCCATTCCTTCATTTAATCTCCTTTATTTCCATAAATGACAGGAGATACTGATATGGTACTCATGCTCATCTGTGCGAGAAACAGTGAAACTAACTTTGAGAGGCTGATTAACCTGACAAAAGCAATTAGTCCAACCGTCATCACAATAACGAACGATTTTCCACTCTCACTTCTGCCAAGGCTGCACTAAAGCACACACCTATCAAGAGCCGCCAAGCAGATTCAAGCTAATTAGACACAGAATGCACTTTACTGTATCCATCAAAGCTTTCTCAAGGATTAGCCTCACACTTTGCGAATTCATTACAAGTTTTTATTTGTTCGTTTGTTTTGGTTTTTTTTAGCTCAAAGCAAAACAAACCTCTCCATTAGTGCTGTATGTCCAGGAGATGTTTGTGGTGATGAATAATAATAGATTGTGAGATCCTCAATGTTAAATTAATCTCTGGAGCACGCGTCGAACTCAAGGACTAATAAATGATACGCATTTTGGGAGATAGTTTGAGGCTACTTATTAAAGATGCGACATGCTTTTTCAGACATTTTTGCAGATTTTGAGCATAACATTGACAAGAAAGAAAGATGACAAGAAAACATATTCTTTAGGACTGACTTAGTTTATTTTATTAAAGCTATGGCTTCTATTCTATTGACAGACTGCTCCTGAAATTACCTTTTGCAGCACACTCTGTGACAGTATCTAGTTTTTTTTTTATTTACTGTCATGAAAAGTGTCACTTGATGGGCAATTACTTTCCCAAAACATAACTTGAGGATTCAAAAGCATTCATTGTCAAAGGTGAAAATGAATTCGTTAAAAGTCCCCTATTATGCATAACAGACTTTTTTGAGCCATTTTATGTTGTTTCCACCTCAAAAACATACCTGTACTAGTATTTTGTTTTCAGGAGATCTCGGTCTCACTGCTCTATGCAGACAGATGAAACTAGGAAGTGCTCCTGCGCATACACCGTCACTGGACTTGATCATTATAGCACCTAAAAAAGCAGGCAGCTCATCTGTAATCATCTTGTTGCTAATAACCATGCTAAATAGCCATTTTATGTTCTGTCTATTCCCCACTGTTGTCAGCAGGGGGTGACAGACACCTAATCCAAGTGTTCTTTGTAGTCAAGTGAAGTCAAATAGCTCCCCAAAAGAAGACGTTTTCCATACATATACATTATTTTAAATTAGAAACCTTAAATGCTAATGCAAAAGTCTCCAAAATTAAAAAAAGCATGGCCCATTTAAATCCATCCAGAGTATAACTTGCAGTCATTTGTCTTTAGCAAATGATTTCTGTGGAACCCTCTCCTTGGTTCTTTGTAACAGACCATTAGGCTAGTCCAATTATGACAAATGCAGAGCCAAACAATCTAGCTGCAAGTAATCTGTTCATTGTTGGGTTTTATTGTTTGAGAGACCTCATTAGCTATGGGGGTGTATTTGCCGGATTCTCTCTGATTGGAGAAAACCCAGATACCATATATTCTGTTACTTGTTAAAGAATAATGCACTATTTTTGTAAAAAACTTGCTTTTGTTTATTTATTGTGAGGGGAAAATGATATGTTATGAGTCTTGGTTGAATAGAAATGCTAAACCGGATTAGCATTTTATCTATTTTTAATATAAAGCAAGCATAAACAGAAACGTATTAACACCATCCTTTTACAGCCTTGATTTATCAGCTTGGCTCACAGCGAGACTTTGATATCTCTTTCCTACTTCTCTTAATGCCATACAGTGTTTCTTTTTTTACAGATGGCTGAATTGTTTGTTACTATTTGTTGAGATTTAATACCTGTCGATATACATTTCTCTCTCCAGGTGTTTCGGTGGCCCATTGCCAGCCGACTGGACGAAAATGAGATGCTGGAGATCCAAGTCTACAATTACAGCAAGGTCTTCTCCAATCGGTAAGCTCTACCTCTGCTCCTCTAAACTCAGCTACAACCATATTTACCAACACCAGATCATCCAGAGTAAACCGTTTTCACTTTACTACCCTGCCTGTCACAGCGTGTTACCAATCTAGACTGACACGCTGAGCCGGGTTTTCAGCTCAGGGAAAATGTGCTGGTTTTTCCCCTCGGAGCGTGTTGTAAATTGAGTCAATTCCGTGAGTCGCAGACTGCAAGAAACCACCAAACAAGCCACGGATGAGATTAAAATCAGCGCAGGGAGTGAAGTAATGAAACAGCATCTTCAGTAATGGTCGCATTTGTCACCAGCGTCGCTCCAAAACAGTCTAATCAAGAACAGGACTTAATTAGCTTAAGGCTGTAGCAACTTGAGGCCGATGTTGAACAAACCCTGGATTTGTAAGGGATCACAATTTGCGTTAATTTCTTCTCAGTCATTTGTGGCAGATGTGGTAGTGTCGCTGGATATCAAGCCCAAAGCATATTTGTCTTAATTAAAGCTGTAAATGCATGCGAGGGCTCCTATTGAGTCCCGTTCTCAAATACAAATTCATTGTTTTCTTGTCTCTGTAAATTGTTTTGCATATTAGCGCAGTTAGTGCAAATGCCACCTGCTATTGCATTACACACATACATTGACCTGGCACTCTTAACATTTTAATATTACTGTATGGCAATTAGCACAACAGAGCATGATTAATGAGTGTCATGATGCTCACTGTTAAGATGTTAAGATTTAATTAATATATAGACCTAGTTATAACAAACATACAGTGGCCCTGAGATGCAACATCTAAATTGTTTTGGTCCACTAGAAAAAATAAACTAGGACTAAAGAACCCCCGTCGAAGCACCTGGGATCACGGCGCAGCGGCCTTCGTGCTAGGGGCGAGAGGAGGATGTATGCTAGGCTTTCAGAGTGAACATGTGCGCCGGCTCAGCTGATTGCCGTTGCTATGGTTACGCGAACAGCAGATATGGGACAGTGATTTAACCTCGGCTGGACTCATGTGCAGTGTCACCATTATTCTGGAAGAGTAAGTGCTCAAATAAGTGACGTGTTTTATTAGGACATTTTTATATTCAGCTGAAGCTACAAACAGTGTTTTTATTTTGTGTTTGTGTAGTCGTAGTAGTCAGTCTGTTAAAAAGGCCGAAGTCACTTAATGCAGAGTTAAGGTTTTAAATTATTAAAATTAAAATGCTGCTTATTGGGTGTTCCCTCTGTAGCATCGGTTTATCTTTGAATGTGTTCTTTTTTGTGTTGGCAGACTGTGATATTCTGATATTATTCTGTCTCAGGTTCAAACTGCACAGTGTTTTTTTCACTACTTTGATAGATTAAAATATATTTTTATTTAGGGCACGGCTTGACATTATAGGGTGAAGGTGGGTCCCGAAGCCAGACCAGTTGAGAACCACTGACTTAGTCGATGTTCAATTAATGACTAGAGTCTAGAGTCATTTTTAAAATAAAATTAGTTCATGTTAAAATTTTATGAAACTACGCCTTTTTTCTTTAACAAGTCTTAAACAGTAGGGCCATTAGTGCATTAGGTAGTATCAATTTCCACTTCACACAATCGATATGGAGATGTATAATCCAGTTGTCAACGAGTGTCTCTCCTCTCAGAAAACCCCATATTATCCCGACACTATCCTGACACTCCATGCCTAAAACCAGTCATTTGAACCAGCCTACACTCTCACCTTCTTTGTTTACATATTGCACTGCTCTCCTTGAGGCGGCCGTGTCCTCCTCCGAAAGCATGTAGGCCGGCCGCGCTGCGAATCCTGTGCACGGTCCGTGACTGGAACAAACCCGATCAGATCATTACAGCTGCCCCACTGGTTTACTGTGGACATCCTGATGACACAACCACCGCCCACAGAGTCATTAGCTTGTTCCTCTGCTCACGTAGGCGGTTCTTTATGTTGCATTCATCCACATGACCTTATCTGGACCGGACGCATGTTGAGCTGGTGAACTGTGGGTGGACATGCATCTTATTCTCTTACACTGGCATCTTTGGGCTGAAGGCAACGGCAACTGTGTGGACAGATGTTGGAGCGCTTCCATATCAAGGCAGCTATATACTGATCAGGCATAACATTATGATCTCTGACGTTAGTATCACAGATTATCTCTTCATTATGGCACCTGTTATTAGGCAGCAAGTTAACATTTTGTCATCAGAGTTGATGGATTAAAAGTGGCAAAAATGGGCGAGTATAAGAATTAGACAAGGGCCAAATTGTGATGGCTACATGACTGAGTCAGAGCATCTTCAAAACTGCAGCTTTTGTGAGGCATTCCCGGGCTGCAGAGGTCAGTGGCTATTAAAAGTTGTCCAAGGAAGGAACAGTGGTGAAACAGTGACAGGGGATGCTTGAGGGGAGTGAAGGCAGAGGCCTGTGTGGTTCGATCCAACAGACAAGCTACTGTACTTCTGATACTGTAGTTCTGATACTGTAGTTCTGATAAAAAGTGTTGCATATGGGGCTGCATATTTGGCAGATGGTTGTTACGACCTGGCTCGAGGAGCCATAACAAATGAGTAGGGGAGGCACGGGACAAATTATTTAAATTCCTTGATTAAACAAAATAATACTGTTAAATTAAATATATGAAATATGTATCTGTAATGTGGAGATGTGGATGTGTGTGTTCAGGTGTGCAGTGCAGTGTTAAAGATGCTGAGACCAAACAGAAAACTAAAGGTAGTTGGGTTGCAGCCTGCGGCGAGGCGTGAGCAGCAGAGCTGTTTGATGAAGCCAGTCAGAAAGAGGAGCAGAGAGAGAGCGATGTTAAAGATGTCAGGAGGCACTGGGCCCAAGTAGATCCTGTCAGGCTTCATCCAGGCTGCACCTCGAAATAAGACAGCTATTAGACATTAAATAATATGCCTAACCATAAGTGACTGTCACAGTGGTCACCAGTAGTAGGCAGGTGATTGTAATCTTATGCCTGATCCAGTATTTCCCACAAATTTCTGTTGAGTCTATGGTGGCACCGGTGAGCCTTAATAAAATACTTTCATTAAATACATTTAACCACTTTTTTAGAACAGTATAGTTCTTATATTTTATGATAATGTAAGAGGCAAAAAATATCATCCGTTGATACCAATTTATTGTCCAGCTTGTTTTTAGACTTGGGGGAGAAAACTAAAATATGGCGAGCCACCAGAGTATTCTTAATTAATGAGAAACTCTACCTGGTCGGGATAGCTTGTCATTATAAATTTAGTCTTGTTGTGAAAGACGTCATAGCAACAACTAGAGGCAACGAGAGAGCACAGACCAGTGCACTGGCCCTGGTAAAAACATAGGGCCATATTTACTAAGACAAGTGCAAAATTGCGAGTGCAGCTTAAAAAATAGTGTCTGGTATTTGTGGGCGTGTTGCGTGTGATATATGAAGAGAAACTGCGCAAGTAACTGCTGCCGCAAATCTGATATGTAAATGAGAATTTTGCGTGAGCATAAAACGCACTGACAGCAAGAGCAACGCTGTTTGCCAGCTCTGACTGCATCTTTCCTACAGAGATGCTACACAAAACACAATCTGAGAGTCCAACAAATAACAGGACTGACTGTAGTAGAGCTGTGTTCGCTGACCAGAGTCACGTGCCTTATTTCCCCTCTGTGAAAGACAGTGAAGGGAGAGGAAAGTCCTTTTCACTGTCTGTCAGAGCGAGTAACCTTTCAAACAATTATATAAAATGTATCAGTAGCCTATATGGCGTGCTGATGGTGATCGAATAAAAATAACAATTAAAAAACATTTTCGATGTCCTCCGCTCGATCAAATCCACGCAGCCTTGAGCCTCTGTGGGCAGCTGTCAGTCAAGCGCCGCAGCGAGCATTGGGAGGCAATGAGATAAACACAGTGAGTAGAGTTTGCGCAGCTTTTAAAGACTGTTCTGTCACCGTAAGGATTTCAAAGAATGTTAAACAGACTGAAAGCCCAGAGACAGCAGCTGTAAAAGGCTGAAGTTCAGGGAAATACGAGCGAGAATCAAGGAAAAAGTGCCGCAGGTAGTCTGTTTCTTTGTTTCCTTCGACTTCAAATCAACACATTACTGTTGTATCTTTGTAAATGAGCCCTGTTAAAGCATTAGAACCTATTTTCAATGCCTCATCTGTGCACTAAAAGCTACACTCTTACCGCCGCAAAACTTTTGCACCTGCTTCTCCAACGTACTAAATTTTCACGCAGCTTTAGCTCCTTACTCGTGATAAATCAAACAGCGACTCCAAACTGACTTCATTTGCATTTTCCATGCCTTGAATTTTGCGCGTTTTGGCAAGAACGCCTTGTTTTACATATTCATTGAATCACAGGAGCAAGATCTGCGCCACGCTGAATTTGCTCCTGTGAGAGACTCTGGGTTTGCTCCATTTTTAGCACGTCTTTTTCAGTTAGCGTGTACGCAAACCTTTGATAAATCTGGCCCATAGAGTAAAAGTTCTTTAGTGCTCTGATCATTAAGCCATGAAGCCCTTATTTCTCTCAGTGTTGTTCTTTTGCGGAGCCCTTCTGGCTCAATTTGGTATCTGTGGCCCTATCTCTCAATGCTGCAAAATTCTTTAAAAATTATGAATCCAGAGACACATCACAAAAGTTGACCCATTGCTGACATTTCCCTAAATCTAAGTATTACTTTTTGAGGTGTCTTGCTAATAGACAAACTAACCAACCTACACAAACAGTGAAAACATAACTTTATTGGTGAATATAAAAGTATTACTACATCTTAGATTTGACAGGAAGCTCTTCTGAAATCTTTGAAGCTAGCTTGCCCCAAGATATATGAATATTTTACCATTCAATTTGACACGCAAGTCAATGTAGCTTATTAAAAAAAAGTGAGCCATTTTATTTAGCGACTGTAGTACATAGGGGAAATTCACATTCAATTTTAAACAAGGATTATATCAATAAATAAAATATATTAAACTTTTTAAATGGGACACTTTCACTTTTCATTTACATTAAGAGGTGGAGGGGGTCCTGTATAAGTCTCCATCTGCAGAATAATAGTTCCACTGTAACAGAAATACAGCACCACACAGTGTATAGTTCATGATAAAAATCATAAAAAAATGTATTTAAAATGTATAAAAAAGTTCTCCCACCGGTGAAATTTCTGTAAATGCGTTTTTCATCTAAAGTTTGGTGTGATTGAGTTTTGCAGTGGCTTTATATTCACTTTCCACTCGCCACCTCTTGCTGCACTGATATTTTCTTAAATTATAGCTATAATAAACAGTGTATACAAAAAACACGCTTACTTTTGCTCATGTTTTATGTTTTTAGTACAACTTCCTTAACTTTAAAGTGCTGTCTTGTTTCTTGGGCTTTTGTAAACTTTAGATATCGAGCACTTCATCCAATAATAAATAATTTATTCGCTAATGCTGCTTCAAACAGACCTGACATTCCCCAGGAACCAAGGAGGAGGTGAGGAGATGTAATAGCTGATGCTAACCATATGCAATTTTAAAGATATTTTGGCATATATTCTACAGGACTGTGGAGTAGTATAGGACATTATTTACGATTCAGCTTTTTCCAGTGTTGCCTTAAAACATACATGAAATTCAGGAAGAAGAGGATGCTGACAAATGATGCTAACTTTTTTACAGATATTTGCTGTTTCTGAAGTAGGACAACTGATACCTATTCTGTATCTTTAAAGCATGACTAAGATGTTTCACAGTTATGGTATACTCTTTAAGTGGAGATGAATGTTTTGAGTACTGTATACGGTGCATTGTGGAGTGATAATGAACCATTTGACAAAACTTTTAATGTGTTTGTTGTTTGTGATGAAAGTCTAGACAAAAAGAGACAAAGAAGCGTGATAATGAACAATTTCTTTGGTCCTTCACCTCAAAATGTGGCTGTTCAGAAGGACGCATAGCTTTTATCTTCTACAGAAACCAAGACTAAAAGCTTAAGCCAATTAAAACCATCACAAACAACAAACACATTTGTTCCACTTGTTCCACTATTCTATTTGTAGAGCTGCTCATAAGACAAAAAGAAACACTGCAAGGAGGCCAGTCCTTTAAACAGTCTACAATAAACTATTTGTAGCATTTGATATGACTTTCTGAAACATCAGCTTTTTTAAACTTTAAATTGCATAAAATAATAATAATAATAATAATAATAATAATAATACATGAATAAATTTCAAATTTAACTTGTGTAAAGCTCTACCTCTTAACAGGTGATTTTAGTTCACAACTTTGTGTGCATTGTTGCCCAAAGTGAACAAACTGAGCATTCCTGAAGCACGTCTTCTGACAAAACCAAAATGTTTGTACATATTTTAAGTGAACTGATGATCTGACTTCCATCTGAAATTGTAAACTCAGTTTTTGAGAATTTCACGTAAACAATGGGTTTAAAATAAGCCCAGAGATATGTGATACATGGCCCACGATACTGATAATATCATGATATGGCGATATTGCAGTTATCAATATATTGCACAAGTTAAAGTGCAATAAATAAAATAACTATTGTTTTTTTTTCCTTGTCTGTATAAATTGAGTTTGTGTGAATTATAAAGGGCTATATTCATACAGGTATGTTACATATTATTTCTGCCACTGGAGCAGCAGAACAGTTTCAGACCAGAATTACCAATGTTGAAAGTTTACTTTGGTATTAATTCACACATCACTAATTTATAAACTTAAATAAACAAGAAACCACAAGTCCCATTTACCAAAATGAAATAAATCAACCATCAGTCAGTCTAATGTTTATTTATCAAGTATTTAACAGACCAGTGCTTCAGTGCAGTGCTGCCCTCTACGGTCCTGGCTGAATTCTTTACATTTTTCTTCCTCCATTTAACTGAAAACAGAGCATCACTGTAACATCATTATTAGCACCATTATTATGCATGATGTCACAAAGTATCGGGATCAAAATATTGAAATCAGTATTGTATCACTAAATATCACAATATATCGCAAAATCAATATTTTCCCAGTTTTTAGTAGTTTAGGATTTTTGTATTTAGGGTAACATTTTATTTTATACTACATCAAGTGAAAAGTGTAAAATAAAATGTTAGCATATTTAGTTTAGAAAAATCCTATGAGCTCACCAAATTCCATTAGTGAGTTTTTCCTCTTTATTTATTGGTTCAGGCTCTTCGCACACAGCGCACGGTGGAGTGGGTAAATAATTGAGGTTGAGCTGCAGCATACAGTATGTCGCCCTCACACCTGCTCAGTCTGTGTGCACAATCTGCATCGTTACCTCTGAAAACGATCCTCTTCATCACTGTAGGGCCTCACCCCCACGACCTCCACACCAGATCACATGACCCCACATAATCACACGACCACCACACTACACAGAAGTGGCAGCAGTGCATGATGGGAACAGGGCTGTTTTATCTCCTCTGTACCCCGTGGCTCTGCTGGTAAAGGCTCTGAGATGATACTGGAGCTGAGTTACAGAGCAGTGGAGCGTTGAGAGGTGATCAAACAGGATACAGACAACAAACAATAATGCTATCCTCTACAGACAATGCTGCAAAACTGAATTACTAACTCCATATAAAACACTGGGCATTACATTGAAAAAAAATACTCTGGTACTCCAGTGTTGTGCTAGTTTTTGGTCATAAAAACAGAGTTGTTATTGTAATTTATTGCCAACTATAACTGCTATAAGCTATAAGATGCCTTATCATGCAATACGTCTCATTGTTTATCTTATGAAAAGATGTTAAATAATTCACTATAGTTGTCTGTACAGTATATTTTCATTATTAGTAATCTTGTTTCTACACAGTAAATGACTCAGTGTTTTTTAAATACAATTATATGGTACTATTTAACAAATTGCTGTATCACTTGTTACAACCAGCTCTGCTAGAGTAAAGGGAAGTAACAAAAAATCTTTGTGCTTTGTGAATTTATAGAGGATGCTATTTTTTGATGTGGGTTTCAGGTTTTTTTTTTGTTTTTTTTCATTGTTGTTTTTATTGGGTTTTCCAAACAAATACAGCGTATAACTGACACATACTATGAATTCTTGTTGTTGTTTTTTTTTTAAAGAACAGAAAAAACTAAATACAGAACACATACCTCACATAAGGATGCATATACAATCACAGATATACCCCTCTAACAACAACAAAAATGAATAAAAAAAAATATTAAATGTAAAAAAGTATTATTAGCGAGACACATCTCAAAACTGACAGGAAAAAGGCATCCCTGAAAATTCAATAACTGCTACAAAAGTTGCAGCAAATCATGAGTAGATATGTGCCTGGTATGATAGAACATAGAATCTTCTCTAGTCAAGATATAAACATCACAGGTCATTAGGTACTCCTGGACAAAACATACACACAAAAAAGAATAAATGAAAGATTAAAAAATAATAATAATAACCCCAGCCAGCTCACTGCGGTACATTTCGAGATTGCAAAGTTCGAACATAGTCAAAAAAGGGCTGCCACACCCTAAAAAATTTAGGTTTCAGGTTTTGTACATTTACACCACATAGGGTACAGGGGAGGTTAGCATGCTTTCCTGCATTACTGTGGGCTTTATTGTCCCCATAAGGAAATTTGTTCTCTGCATTTGACCCATACCTTAATGCAACTGCGGCAACCTGTCATTAGCAGTGGGCAACCGCAGTGCAGCGCCTTCTCCACATCTTGAGCCAAGATCCTGGTCAGGGGTACCAAGCTGGAGGATTAGCCTATTGTGCATGTTTTCGGTTGATGGGGGAAACCGGAGCACCCAGAAAAAACCCACACAAACATGAACATGCATGAGTAGAACATGCAAACTCCACACAGAAAGACCCCAGGGAATTTTTGCTGTGAGGCCACCCTGCCGTCATGGGCTCTTCTTATGTGTACTTCCTCCCACCGTCAAAGACATCTAGATTAGCCGTTGGTTATTGAGTGAATGGTTGCCTGTCAGTGTCAGTCAGCACTGCAGCTAACAGTTTGTGGGACACCAGAATTGGTCATCTACTCACGGATATGAATATCATGAAGCATATTTTGCTGCTGGACAGGATAAGGCTCATAACTGGGATGCTAAAGTTCAAGTAAATATCATCATAGTTGTTTTGACAGACCAAACTTCAAATCTACGTCCTGGTGTCATCTTTTTTTACATGAGACATAAACATTATAACCTAAATATTATTTGCCTTATTGTATAGACAGCGTTTTGCCTTATCATAATCCCATTAGATTTGATGATAAGTTTCATTCTTTATGCAGACACGCAATCTTTTGCCATGTTTTTCCTTATTAAAACTGTGTATGATGGGGTGGCTGTGTCTCTGGTGCAGCTCCTCTCCAGTCGGGTCACAAATTGAAATGAGATTAGGTTCAGCGTTTGTGCATTTCTGAAGGTCAGCCTCATTTCACTAAAGTCTCATGTCTTTGTCTGAGCTCGTGATTGTTTTGCAGAAGCGCTGTCTTTTGTGCAGGTGGAGATCCAATTTCACTTTGGTGGATGCCTGAGTATATTTTCTGTTTTATATTGGTTTAATCTGGACTCTATACAGTAACACTAGACTGTTTGCTTTTTTATATTTGTGTTACTCAGCAGTACCAGACAAAAGTTTATATTCTTCCTGTTATAGCTCTGAATCACAACACTATTTCTATTCCTGAGCAGTGTATCTTTACTTTTCCTGACATCTACTGTTTGCTTTTGTTGAAATGTACCCAGAGGCGTCGGACTGGGGGAAAAAAAGGTGTTTACCCAAGGTTCACTGCAGAGGGGGGCCCTCATAAAGCCTGGAAGATGCATGAGAGATATTAATCCACAGAGCATAGGAGCCAACAACAAAGGCACCCCTAATGTACCCCAAATCTTAATTTAAAAAATGCTTAGTTTCAATAATTTGGAATGAAGGACATACTGAATATAGACATCTCTTTGTTTAGGAGAATTGGTGTACAGTTTGTGGATTTGTAGCTTCTGATTTTGGATATACAACCAGAGGTGTAAACAAAGGCTATGGTTTTTGTAAATAACTTATTGGCAACAAACTGGGATGTTTCACCCTATAGCCAGACTGTGCTTGAATAGGGATGTAACAATATCCAAATAAATGGTCTTATCACAGTATTAACCTCACGGTGCGATATTTATTGCGATATTGTAGGAAGGATCACGGTGTTGCACAACAACAAACAAATTGTATAAAAATTCCCTGGCGTGTCATTGGTACAACAATTATTGTCATATTTCATGTTTTATCTGCTCTAATTTGCTACAGATAACTAAGTTTCACATTGGATCACATTATTTTTGTCTCTAAACAGTAGCTCGAACAGAGGCCATGAGGCTCCTGCAAACAAACAGCACATCTCTCAGACAGCACGGCTCAGTATTCAGCAAGTACAGAGCCAAATATTCACTGTTTGGTTTTATTCAACAAACTACTGCCCCTCCTCTGCTGGACACTGTGGAGTTAGTTGAAACGGTTTTCAGCACGAGTCCATGGAGACCAGGAGAGAGAGAGAGAGAGAGAGAGTGTGAATGTAAAATGTGGCCATAGTTTATTCATTCTTTTTAGTGTAGCAGAGGATTTAAAAAGTTAGTAAATAATACATAAAACAGCCATTAGTCTTAATTTTCGCTGATTTATCTTGCTATTGCTACTAAAAACACTGGTCCCCTCCATGTTGGCTGCACTCAAACTGAGCAAAGGATCATGGCCTGTGTAGTTCTCTCTGCTTTTCACCACACAGCTGCAACATAGCTATGTCTTTTTGCTCTGGGAGCTTACCGTTTCATACCCTACAAGTCCACAATGATAACGAAAGACTTCTGCTATCGTGACACTGTGCTATCGCCAATACGGTTACATCTCTGTGCTTGAAGATAGAGGCAGTTTTACCTCAAGGATCAATAATTAATGACTGTTTTTGAATCGCATCGTCATTTGGAGTGGATCTCTGTTTTGCTCCAGGGAACTCCTGCTGGTTTTGTTTATGCCAGTTTCTCCCTTTTATATGTATACTGGCCTCATAAAAATAAATAAATTTTAAGGCTGAAATTTTCATCACTGTGGGTATTGATAAATAAAATATATTCAAAGTTCTCATTTAGTCTGTGTGCACCCATTATGATGCTCCAAAACTTCCTTTAATTGCAGAAGTTTTTGGCTTCAATACTTGTGCATTTAAAATATGTATCAATAGTTGTAAAAACAGAGCTTAATGACTGTATGGAGTTTTAAGCCTGTATCTTTTTGTTACTTTGGAAACATGACTTGGCAGTGCATTTTATTATACTTTGGTACATTGTTTTTGTCAGTTTCAGCCCCCTGTGGTAGACTATAAATGTAGTTGGAGCTCTGGCAGAAGACTTGGCCAATCACCATTTAAAAGCAATATAAAACCAATATCTTCCTCTAAAGGCAATACGGTGACTGCCCTAATTGTGCTGAGTGCCATTCATCTTTTATATGAGACCTGTGGCTTAGACTACAGAGCTGCAGGTGATGTCTCAATACTGAATGTAGCTTCTCGTATTATCAGACGACCTGTTCATTTGTGCAAACGGCAGAAGTTTCAGGTCCGTCGATCTGTATTTAATGAAAAACATGTCTTTCCTTAGGCCCTGACTGTACACCAGGAAGCCCTTACAAGATTTATGGCCAGTACATGCTCAGTGCCCAAGTTTTTGAGAATGTAAGGAAAAGATTGGCATTTGAAAATATCTCCGCTCCTCATTTTTTATTTAGTTCAGATTTGTGCTTTTGCTTTTAATTTTTTTCTGCTGGTCTGTGGTGAAGTTAGAGCCAGCTCTAGAAATAGTATCTTTCCATTTGGATTTGCCGCGGTCATTACTCCGGTGTATAAAGACGTGCGCAGGCTTGGACTCAATGAAAGTGTTTTTGTTCTGAGCATGTGACTGGTCAAAAAATTCAGTCCTTGCTCTAGTTCCCCCTCTGTCAAAAACACTATTATAAAGCCCAGATGAGGTCTCAGATTCTCATTTTTGTCAGAGATGACTTCTATTATGCTCTGCTATTGACTGAATAATTACTTTTCCTCAAATACAAGGGAAAAAAGAAGAATAAGAATGAATGAATGAGCAGTGTCCTCATGTCAGCTTTGTGCATACTTTTCTAAGCACATTTCTCACTGTGGTACATCTGGAGGCCAGCAAACAGATTTATTGAATTGAAAAGCTGGAATAAAGAGACAGCAATTCAAGCAAAAACAAAAAATCAAAACAAGTCATTCCCTTGTATTTTAAAAAGCAGAGAAAAACTTTTTTTTCTATTAACATGGGCCTTGAGTGGTCTGAGTCGGGAAGTTGTCTATTCAGAGTCACTCTTGGTGTGACTGGGTGGACTTCTGCGTTGTGTTGGAGCAGCGCCCATTGTTGTCATAATAAAACATCACAATGGCATTATAGCAGCTCAAGTACAAGTGCAATATCATTCATTGCTTAAACAGAGAGGATAAAAAATAAGTATATAGACAAAATAAACAAAAAGATTACAAAGGATTGGAAACTGACCTCTTCCCGATGGATTATTACAAAAAGAAAGAGGCAACAAGATCACACAGAATTTATAGGCGACAACATTTTGGGGGCACACGTAGAAGAACTGGAAATAAGGTTACCAATAAAACATCATAAAATAGGGGTTAGCACAGAACCTATGTGTTAGAAGCAGGAAAATTGGTCTAGAATAAGGATTTGAGTGAGTTTGACAAGGGCCAAATTGTGATGTATGCAGACGATTTAGTAGTTTATTGTCCAAGCACTGCTGGTCTCCAGCAACTACTAAATATTTGTTTTGTTTATGGTCTGACATCAAATACAATGCAGCTAAAAGTGTGGTCATGATCTGCAGGACCAAAGAAGATAAGAATATGAAATTTCCTTAATTTTGTCTGTCGAATTTTGTGCTTAGTGTAACGGATAAAGCTAAATATCTTTGTTGACATTGTTTAAGGCATATTGTTCCCCTTTGTACATGGCTCATTAATGGACAAACCACAGAAAAGCCAGTTTGCAAAGGCTGCAGGTGGCATACGGTGATGATCTACGACTGCTTAGAGGCCGAGATGGGCTTTTTTCTGTAGGCTCAACAAACACTGGTGCAGCTGTCAAATTCAAATTCACTATTTTGCATTTTTGTATTGTTTGTTTTGATATTGTTATTGGACCATGAGTTCGGAAAAAAGTTGAATTGAATTGATGGCTATAGACGACTGGATCAGAGCATCTCCAAAAACTGCAGGTCTTGTGGGGAGTTCCCGGTCTGCAGAGGTCAGGATCTATCAAAAGTGGTCCAAGGAAAGAACAGTGGTGAACCGGTAACAACATATAAGGGAGCGAAGGCTGAGGCCCATGTGGTGCGATTGAGTTGTGAATTATAGAGCAGATGAAAGTAAATTGTTTGTAGCGTGTGGATCAATAATGAATGACACCTTTTGAAGTGTTAAAAGTGATCCAGAACCTGATAGGCCCGGCTCAGCTCAATAATTCAGCATTTCCAACACACATTACAATGGCGCTAGGGAAATGAAAGATATTAGCTTCTCTACAGAGACCACATTGATCACTATTATAAAGAAGCATGGTGTTTTTGGCCATTGTAAAACGTATATTTGTGAACACTTGTGCATACTGTTCTAAGACATTTATCAGTGCACTGGGGATCATAAATTGCCCATAGAGAATGAATGGGAGTGAATGGGAACTTGCAATGAAACTGACCTGGGAGGGCAGCAGAAAAA
Organism: Bostrychus sinensis; assembly: GCA_020698575.1. NCBI lineage: Eukaryota > Metazoa > Chordata > Actinopteri > Gobiiformes > Eleotridae > Bostrychus > Bostrychus sinensis. The sequence goes on along the minus strand of CM036257.1, from coordinate 24,415,890 downwards.
GTTTGTATAAGGTTGGGCTATAAGTGCTTTTAACAACATTCATAAGACAATATATCCAATACACGTTTTAAATTATCACAATCATAAAAATAGAACAAAAAAGAAAAACAGATACAAGCTTTAAATCAAAGCAGTACATACAAACAAAATAAAACACTATAACAAATCTGAACTGTTGCTCTACAAAAATGCTTAAAATATTTAAACAAACCAGGTCACTATTAATATATACACAGTCATATATATTAGCAGATCAATTCATTGTTTAGATTTTTTTTTTATTATTGTATTTTTCATTTTACCAGGTCTATAATTACATTGGTGACCAAATGTCATTACTTTTTGAGCTTTCTACCATGTTATAATGTTGTTCCCTCATCAAAAACATGCCCAGAGTTGTGCTTTGTTTCATTCACACCCGTTTGTAATTTTGCATTCTCTGGCGCTGGGTTCCAGAGGCCTCAGAACGCTCTGTTTCATGAACCTCCGCCCACTCCAGGACGCACTGACCAATCGACAAGCCCTCTACATCCAGTCTGCTTTCATTCATTCATAAAAAAAAAAAAAAAACTGTGTACAGTTCTGTTTCCACTGATTCCTCACAGCTAACTTTTAATTTTGTAGTAAAATGGCATCATACAAAATGTTTAAGGAAGTGAAGTGCTTTTTTTCTCTGTTTATGTTCATAAGACCGTAGCTGCCCTCTCCTGGTCTCTTCACCTGGTTCTTTTTGGTAAAATAATTATTACAAACGCTCTCTTTTGGTCAGGTAATTTTTTTAACGGTTGAAAAATGTGCAGCGGTATTCTCGAGGTGACCAAGATTGATTTAAAACCTAAATAAAAGCATAATATATCCAACTTTTGATTGTTTACAAGAATGTAAAAATTTTTTGATGCTAAAGTAAAAGCAAAAAATGTAGTACTGCTACTTGTCCAATTATTTTAAGTTTTCTTGAGTAAAAGTAGGAACTGCATAAGAATAAGAAAACCTTGATTAGTCCCTTAGTGGTGAAATTGCATTGTACTTAAAACAGTCATTGCTGCTCAAGTATGTTATGTCTTTGTGTATTGTTAATTATATATATCAAGTATCTGAGTATCTAAGACAGTGGTTCTTGGTTCGACTGTGGAACCCAGTTTTATTCTGACCTTCTTTTTACAGAATCAGCAGCATTTTTTTATTTTCCTCCATCTGTCTTTTATGCTGCCACTCACCTTTGTGGATGATTGACTTTCTTCCTGGCTACACACTTTCTTCTCCAGTCATGTTCTCCAGCTGTAAGAGCGGAGATAATTCATTTGGGAGCCTTCACACCTTCAAACAGACAGGATTTCCTAGTGCCTCAAGGAAGAACTACATTTTTTTTCTTACAGGGATTAAAGTGAAATCAAGTTCTGGAAGTATAAATGCAACTTATTATTGCATTTGGAAGTTCTGCTGACAAATGTAGCATCTCTTAGCACCAGAGAAATACAATTCATCTTCACAGGGTCGAGTGGGAGCAGTAAGCTAAAGAAAGTGAGAGAGATAAATTGTGCTAAAGGTAGATAAAAGTTGAATCAGGATGCCTTTGTGATACAGAGCCTTTGCTTTGTGATAAGAACCACAATGGACAATGATAAATTATACTTTTTCAGTATTTTTCACTGCTAAAAAGTTGTTTCTTGCTCAAAAATATTCAGATATACAACTTACCACACCTTTCCTTGTATTATTCAGATTTATGAGCTTTTTACTGATGAAAAACAGAAGATTTTTATGATGGAAATGGATTTTTAACACCTGATTTCTAATTAATTTTAGCATTTAGGTAACATTTATATAGAGTATGTTGCTGTTAATAAGTTTGTAACTTGCCATATAGAAAAATAAGGAGAACTGGAGAATCTTCTTTGCTTCTGTCTTTTTATTATGGGGTAAACACAACAAATTTTTGTCCTTTTAATCTGTGATTTATATATTAATATGGCAAAGATCTTAAGCTGGATGCCCTTTCCTGGAGCAACCCTCTCCATTTATGATAATATAGATGAGCAAATGAACTTTATTTAACAGTCCTAGACACATTTATAGCCTGTACATCCTGGGAGTAGCCCTCTCCTTCAATGTGGTTTCCATAAGGTTTCTTCTTTTTTTCCCTACAGCTTTTTTTTTTTTAGGAGTTTTTCCTAACCGAGAGGGAGGGTCTAAGAGATCTCCTGCTCTTCTGGTTTAGTTTAGTTATTGTTTATGTTTGAGTGTGTCTTTATGTTTGATTGTGTGACTAATTGTTTGTAAAACCCTTTGAGGTGACTGCTGTTGTGATATTGGCCTAAGGCTACCCTGGATTGTGACCCCATGTGGCTGTAGAAGTGTAGGTGCAAGGTTTGCATCTGTTGGCAACATTAGAGACTGAAACTCCTCTCTTCACTTCTTTCCTGTCTGGAGCCTGTGAAGTGCTACGGTAGCCCTGTAGGGACATGCTGTTGCCTATTAAGTCTATTTAGAAATGGACCAGATGTTCAGTTCACACTTTTGTTCAAATGAGAAGCAATATTAACTTCCTAAACATCCTAAATATAAAACATAAAAAGTAGATATATCAATGTTATTCTCCTAAGGCAGTGCTCGTTTTGTCTACTCTCGGGCACTTACAGCAATTTGCACAAGCATTTTTGACTTAAAAAGCCCTAACCCTAACCCTGTTTCCATTGTTTGCATTGGCTAAGAAGACTTTAACATGTTTCACAGAGTTCAAATGGTGTCTGTTTCAAAAACCTTCACGTAAATGTCGATTTTTACCGTTCCGTCGAGTTGTTCTCATCATCATCCGTCTCCCTGTGGATCTCTGTCTGTGTGCTTGTTACATTGTGTGGAGGCTAAGTCGCTAATGGGCACCAGGGCCGATCGGGGTGAGCAAAGCCATTAGAAACAAGGGCCGAAGAGCTGCTTGTAAGGTTAACGCTAAGGCCTAGCATATGGCTTTGAATGTCCTCAGAGAGATACAGAAAGAAGTGTGTGTGTCCAGACCAAGTGCTCGGGATATTGATTGTGTTTTTTCCTTGTTTGGTTTTTTAATATGATGCCTCCCCGTGGACCCATAAACACTCAAGTGATTGTAGTGTGCTGTCTTTCAAATGCAAGTATTTTTAGCAGACCAATCAGGCATAACATTATGACCACTGAGTGAATAACACAGATTATGTTTTCACTATGGCACCTGTTAGTGGGTGGGGTATATTAACAAACAAGCTGCTGTAGCTCAAATTGCTGCAGAAGTTAATGCTACTTCTGATAAAAAGGTGTCACAATACACCAGGGGGCATCAAGCGTCAATCGCTCTACTGGTCGATTGCAAAGGCAGTGCAGGTTGATCGTGGACAGTGTTTAATTTGAGCCCGATCCTGCCGGAACAAGATCCAGAAACTCTCTTATTTTGACAGAGTGTGATCCGGTAACTGGGCACAACTCAGAACAATTAACTACATTTGACTTTTTTGAGCTCCTAAATCTATGTTGAAGTTCAGATGTGTAAAGAGTAATACAGAAAATCATATTTTATAAATAAGAGCCACACTATTTACGTATCTGTCACACTAAGTTAAGAGCTTATTTCCGCTTGAACCCTTCACAATAAAAGCTCCTCACCCTCCATGACCACTAAACTAATGGGCAATCAATAAATAAACACTAAAATATACAAAAAATACGACTAAATTGTTTGTACAATTATTGAAGCCACGTCTTTAATATAAATTTGATTATCATTATTTACAGACATTCTGATAAAGAGAGAAATGCTTGATGGGTAATTTACGTAAGTCACATACACAGACCTTAAGCTGCGGGCGGCTGACGCTTAGTGGCCGCTCTGAACAGCTCTGAACAATTACCATGGAGCTCCTGTCACTCACCAATGTTACTAAGATAATGCTGAGCTTTGATGATAAGCTGCATTGATACTGTAATTTTCTATTAATTTCTGACCTAATTATAAATATAGTAGGCCTGTCATAATCCATAATAATCAGCTTTTTTAGGAGATGATAGAATATTGTAAATATCACTGACAAAACTTTGAATGCTACATTTCTCACATTCAGTTATTCCTGTCCTCAATTGATAATGAATGTTTATGACTTTATTAAAAAGGTTATTTTCTATTTTTATTTTCATGTTTAACCACTGCAATATTAATAACCCTGATACACCTTAATAAAATAAATAATAATAAATAAATAAAGGTAGATCTCTTGACCTTGATGACTTTGAAAGTAGCTTGTGAGCCGAAAAAGGTTGAGCATCCCTCTAACACAGTGCATCACAGTTTGTTGCACCTGGTGCTGCAGAGGCATTATGACCAACAATAATGGGCACATAATGTTATGCCTGATTGGTTTAAGTGTAACTGCTTATAACAACAGTGTTTATCTCTATGAAGCCTTCTTTAAATGGCCCATCTGTGAAGGATGGCACAACTGTTTTGGGGTAAACAGGTTAAATTATTCACCAGAGCTGATTGGCTCTCTGAATGGGACTGGACTGGGTTTCTTACAGCAGTGGTCTGTCAGCCCAGTCAGATATTTACATTATGTACTGTAGACTGGATAGACTAGATAAAACCAAATATGTTCTATAGTCTACTTTTGTTCATTACATTGATAGACTGTAGGAATCCAGTGTACTCTCTGTGCTGGTCCCAAGCCTGAATAAATGGAGAGGGTTGTGTCATGTAGAACATCATTATATAAATTAGAGATGCAAGGAGGAAGATTATTTGCTGAGGTGACCCCTGGATGAGAAAAACTGAAGTGACTAGAGACCATGTTAGTTATTGTTAGACCTACTGCATCCAAAGTCATGGCAAGGTACTTTTTACCCCGAAAAAGACTTAAAGTTCTGTGAATATTCAATATACCATAACAGCTGACCATTCAGGAAATTGTGCACATTTTTGTTTTCCACAATACAGCCAATAATAGAACTGCGGAAATGTCCTCCCAGAGTATATATGTGGCATATGTGTTTACCCAACACCGCTCCAAAAATGAAAAAAAAAAAGGTATATATTTAAAAAGACTTGGTTTGGACAGAAAGTGCAACTCAAATACAATTTGTAGAAAGAAAACTGAGTGAATTGTTTAAAGGTGCGCTTTACAGAAGAAAATGGGCAATAGTAACCAAACATGGCGGACCACATTCAATGAAAACCAGACAAGAAAAATGGTAGGTCTGTACAGTTTTTGAATAAACCATGACTAACTTGCTCTAGTCGCTCCTAAAAAGTTCAGCCGTTTCTTCTGCTGTGACTGCTGAGCTGTGTTCACTAGCGGGAAAACAGACCAATGCACAACAGAATGAATGCAGAAAATGGACAGAGTGCTCCGTCCGTATCCCAATGCGTATCTAAGGAGTATAAATGAGCCTTACACCCAGATGTCACTTACAGCTCACCCAGCTGGCAAAGTTGGGGGTTTACCAATAAAGGAAAAAGCTTCTTATGTGAAGTTGGCCTATAGTCTACCTCACGACTTCTTGTTTCAGCTTGAGAGAAAACAAGAGCGAGACACTTTTCATTTCTTGGCTCGTCCTTGGAGCTTAGCACAAAAGCAGAAAACTGCTGGCTGAAATGAAAGAGAAATTGTTGAAAGGACACCATTTGCTATAGAAACCACTGACTGACAACCAGCCTATGTCTCTTCATACTGTCCTCTTCTTGTTTGAGCTGTAACACCGTGTTGCTGACAATATGGCTCTTACCCAGTGTCTGTCTCCATCACCACAAAACACACAGCAGCATGGCCCTATTACTGACACACACCTGCGTACACACTCACATAAATGAGAGCGAGAGGAGGCGAGCGCATGCTTTTGTTAAATGAATGGGCTTTTCACTGTGTAGCTGCAAAAATAGAGATGCGCTAAGAGCTGATACAGACAACATTTGGACAGGTAACAACAAAACTGCATTGTGTGAGTTGTAAATAGTTATAATGGGTTTTCTCTCCTGTTGGCTCTCTCTGCACAGACTGGTGGGGACCTTCAGCATGGTGCTTCAGAAAGTGGCACAGGAGGGTCATCTACAGCTGACAGACACTTTAATCGATGACAACAACACTTCAATAAAGGTGAGACCGCATGATTAACATGGTTGGATAAAGAACTGCTTTCGGACCTAGATATATTTCAATAAGTATTAGCTCACCTGCCTTTACACGCATATGAACTGAAGTGAACGTCCTGTGTCTGACGTTGGACGAGAACCTCAGACACGTAGAAGGCCTGGCTCGCAGTCTTGGCTCTAATTCATCCCAAAGGTGTTCTGTCGGGTTGAGGTCAGGACTCTGTGCAGCCCAGTCAACTTCTTCCACACAAAACTCACTCATCTATGTCTTTATGGACCGTGCTTTGTGCACTTTTGCAGTCAGGTCACGTGTGCAGTCATCCACAAACTATTACCGCAAAGTTGGAACAGTCTGAAAGCAGGGAATTGTCCAAAATCTCTTGGGCTGCTGAAGCATTTAGAGTTCCTTTCACTGGAACTAAACAGCCAAGCCCAGCTCCAAAAAACAACCCCACACCATAATCCTAATTCAGTTATTTGGGTATTGAAATAGTATTGAGTAGTGAATACTTTTGGAAATATAATGTATCTCTAGCTGGTAGGCCTATAGAAATGAACAAACTCACCGGTTTTGTACAAAGTCAAAATGTTTGTGGTAGAGTGCTCCAGCCTCTCAGCAAGAAGATTGTGGGTTTGATCATTTGCCGATTACAGTTTGTATGACTCCAGCTTTCTCCCACTGCCCAAAGACATGCATGTGTTAGGTGAACTGGTGAATCTAAAGTGAGAGTGAAAGGTTGTTTGTCAGTGTGTGTGTCTCGGTGTCAGCCCTGTCACTAACCGGTCACTGTCCAGGGTGTTCCCCACCTGAGGCCCATAGATGCTGGGATATACGCTTTATGGTATGTCTCTTGCAAAGCTGGAGGAAGTGTCTAGGTAGAGGGAGGTTTGGACTGCTGCTCACATAAAGTGGATGAATGAAAGTTAAAATAGAATTCACACATCGTTCAAGTCGTTGGCTTTTGTTATAAGATGTGCATTGCTTGCTGGTATTTGATATAATGTTTTGGTTAATGTGTTGTTGACGTGATGCCCACTTTTTCCGTAATCAGTTTAAATGTTTTGCTAAATGATGTTTGTCCCCCTCCAAAATTCTATCAGGACTGCAACATAGTGCCTACTACAAAACCTTTGAAGTTTTAGAAAGTAGTTGTGTCTTATGTTTTTGTATTTTAACGTTAAACTGTGAAATGCCCTGCGATGTGACTGTGACAATTTCAAAATACAAAATACAAGCATTTCCAAAATAAGTCACTAGCATCTTGGACAGTTCCTAAAGTCTTAAATATTTGTGCTTTACTAAAACAACACTTTTAACTGCACCTGAATCCTACAATAAAAATTAAAATAAGTTTAATATTGTAATCAATATGGTGTCCTGCAGTGTGACATGAAAAATCTGTTTTTTAGCAGCTGCAACAAAACCTACAAAGATCCCTTCTATCATGTATACACCAGACAGACCTGGAGTTAAGGCTGTGAGCTGAAGGTTATTTTATTATTAATTTTAGTAAAATGTTTAAAACGTGTGCCTGTTCGGTGTTCTGCGGTGTGACAGCTGTATTTTTCACCAAATCAGATTTTGAATGTTAAAAATCACATTTCATCATGGAACATGGATATTTTTATTGAGTTAGCACTACAGACATGTTGAATAATTTATGACAAGAATTCAAAATGGCCAAATTCTAGTGAATGTCCTGCAGTGTGACAGTAAAAGTCACACAGCAGGACAATTCCAAGATGTGTAGAAATAACAGAATTACACTTAAAATTATAATTTGCTTGCGAAAATCTCTCTCTACACTTTATTCAACTGAATTATATTTGAAATTATTATTTAATATTCTTATGCATGAAACTTCAAAGTTGTGTCACACACTTCTATATTGTAGTAACAATGCTAAATTCCAAAACTTGTCTTATAAAACTAATTTAGAAAAGGCTGTTGTTATCCTGTAGCATTAAATATATCTATAATCAATATTTTCCATTCTAACCAAAGGGGCTCCACATTCACAACAATTTTTGTTGTGTTTTTGTATCTTTCTGAACCATACCGCCTATAACCTGTGATGTTAAAATATGTATAATTATCTAAAGTAGACTATAACAATCATAAATTTGACAATATTCACAAGAAAAAGCTAGAAAGGTAAAGCTGATAAACAGGGCCATACACAGGATTTTAGAAATACTGAGTTCCATCATGTTGACAGCCAGTTTAGTAATTGTTTAGACTTTGTTTAGTCCTGGTTTAGTCCTTGTTTAGACCTGGTTTAGTCTAGGTTTGGTCCTGTTTTATTTCTAAAGAAGTCCTTTCTGGATTAATCTGGTTTAGTCCTGGTTTAGAGTTGGGTTGGTCCTTGTTTAGTCCTGGTTTGGTCATGGTTTGGTCCTTTTTTAGTCCTGTCTTTTTTATAAATAAGAGTATTTTTTCTGGTTTAATCCTTGTTCAGTCCTATTTTAGTCCTGTTTTTCCCTGCTTTAGATCTGATTTAGATCTAATTTGGTCTAGCAATAGAAAATACTGAGGTCAGGACCTCTGTGACCTCTGTGGTGCGTACGGCCATGCTATTAAACACATTTCTTGAGAGAAGAGAGCAGACTTTACACCACATTAAAAATGAAAATCCAGAGTCCATCCCAGACATAAGTTGGCATAAGCTTATCAAAGAATTTACTGTTATGACTTTTATACTTGCCGCTGAATTAATGCAGATCTCCCAATACGTTGATACTCCTTCATGAGAAAATAGCTGGGAACGTAATGGTGCAATCTATCACGTGAAGCTCTCGAGGTAGTGACAGCGGAGGGTGGGGGACGCAACAGTCATCATCGTGCCCATAAAACGCAGCCGCCTTTATGACCTACACAGCAAGGAGCGTCCCATAGAAACCCCACTGACTCCTCACAACATCAGCACATTACACGAGCATTAATCCACTCATTCTCCATTGATTAGAGGAAGAAGTCTGCAGCCAGTGTGGGAATGATAGCGGTGAATATATAATTTAAAAGTGGATTTTGAAAAAGGAGATCAAGCCACAACAGGGAAGGGAGGACTACAGAAGTGCCCTGGGGTGAGGAGGACATTAGAGGAGCGGGGATTTGCTGATGCGATGATCCAGAGATGATGACAGAGGCGGTGGTGGCGGTGGTGGTGGTGGTAGACGCAGCAGGGGAGAGCTCTGGGGATCACACTTCACATATGTCATGGCTTTTCTTATGAACACACTTCAAACAGTAGCACACACAGGCCTGCAGCAAGACCGTAAAGGACTGGACCACTGACGGACAAAAGAAGAAGAGACAGGGAGCAGTGGTGAGCTCAGAGGGGTTCATGGACGTGGGTTCATGGCTTAGTTTAAACAATGTCTCTAATCATTTGTTTTATTTTTCACATGTTTCTTAATGTTATGTCTAAGGTAAGGGCTCTTATACTGAAAGGAATACAATGTTTATGGTCTTGGTATCGTCTTGGTCTGGGCTGCAGTTTTAATCCAGCTTGGTTTTGATTCGGTCTCAGATGTGGCGGTCTCTGAGATTTTTTTTTTACAAGACATTATTAGAAAATGCTATTATTCATAATTTTGGAGTAATTAGTTTACCGCAGAAGAACCAGGACAAAGATCTGTTTCTGTTTGTTTGTGGAGTCCGTTGCATTAGATCATTAAAATAATCACTTATGTATGAACCTCTTTACTTTTTTTACTTTTCCCCTTGTAGGTTTTCAGTCATCCAGGAAAATCTGTAAACAAATCTGTAAAATCTGTAAAAAAGGTTAAACAAGAATGGTGAAACCTCTTCTATAAACAAACTTTGTCCAGATGATCTTCTTGTTTAACCTTTTTTACTTTCCCCTTTATTTAGTGTTAGTTCACAGGGTTTGGTCTCGACCTGGTCTCTGTTTTCCTTGTTTTCAGTTCTTCAAAGTCTTAGTCTCGAACCTTGAAAATCTTGGCCTTGTCTTGGTCATGGTTCACTCTGGACTCGGACTGGTCTTGGTCTCGATTAGTACGGTCTTGACTACAACACTACTAAGGACTAACGCTAAGATTGAAAGACAGTGACAGTAAAGAAGGGACAACCTATGGAGTGCACCAAGAGCTGCATGTATGAAGCCAGGTCAGGTGCCATTTTTGGTCGTTACCAAAGCAGGCAGCTGTTAGTTTCTGTAGTTAGAGCCTTTAAGCTCCTGTCACTGTGTGCAGTTTTGTAGTTGCAAACAAATGATGAATTGGTTATGGTAAAATTGCTTGTTGTTGTATGCTGTACGTCGTACCGCTGGGCTTGATTGTAGTACCAAGGGGTTGCTTGTGTCAAAATATAATAAATTTTACAAATATATGACTCCAAGATCATACCAGCCAATCAATACCAATTACCAAGTGCTAAGGTGTTATGTAAGCAAAATGTTTATTCACAATGGACCTCATTCATGACTGTTCTCTTAGAAAAGTACCCCTCCTAAGAACTGCTTAAGAGAACTCTACATCGGATTCATGACACGTTCTCAAGCTCCCAGATTCTTCTCAGCAGAGCCCACAACTGCAACGGCTCCACGAACACCGCGCTCCTCATTAACATTTCATTTACATAGAATTAACTATGTATTAGGACAAGAAACGCCCTCGAAGCTCTGTATATGATGATGAGACAGGAGTTTAGTGTCGTCTGAGTGGCCTAGTCACCAGTGAGTGGTGCTCTGACAACTTCATCTACAGCAGTTTTACAACTTCTGTTTTACAACTTCAGCAGCAAATAAAAATGTTTAAAACCACAAAGACACTGTCAGTGGAAGCATATTTCAGAGACAGAGACTGAGGCTGTGGTCACTGCTCAGAGCTGCACTGTAGCAGAAAGTCTGAAGTCAATTTTAGGTTTATACCTGGTCTATATCACCACTGATCACTGTTTTACTTTTAAATAATATTATTTGATAAGGAATAATTTGTAAAAAAAAAAAAATCTACAATCAGACTGAAATTAATATTGTTTGTTCTTTGATTTGTTCTTCCAGAAGAAAAGGGCTTAAGTATAAATTTGCTCGGAAGAAGGGTTCATGAATGAAGCCAAATAAACTCTCAATAAAAATAGTGGAGCCAAGTTAATGTTTTTTTTTTTTTTTTTTAAACTTTTCCAGACTCTTTTCCTCTGTTTTCCCGTCAATCCCACTCAAGCTGATGCTCTTTGATGCTTTGTACTGTTGAGCAGAGTTTAATTGTAACGTTGACTGGCATCACTCATCACACAGTGTGACACGTATCCGATGGTGATCAATGCCTGTAAGAGTTGCCCAGCGTGACATGCTAATACTTTCATACAGCTGCATGAATGACACAGACCATCAGATGGATGTTTTTGTCCACTAATATTGCATCAATAAACTTAGCAAACTTTTCATGCTTTTTGCTAAACTGACCTGATTCCTAAGATGGTAACTTCTGGCTTCATGAACTCAGTGTTGTGTCAAACACACTGGAAAATGCTGTGATTTGTTAAGAGGATCGATAGGTTTAAGCCTGTCGACAGTGGCCTTCACGAGTTCTAGTTAATCGCTGGGATATTTCCTCATTAAGATCATTTACCTACAACAACTCACAGCCCGCCTCTTGCTGTGTGGCATAAGCACACCTCTAAAATTACCTCCACAAAATGAATCTTCCAGTATAGCGGCTATAGTAACACACCTAACTCCCCAGAGACTCGGACTTGAATGATTCAGATACAGGCAGAGAGGAATGAGAGCTCTGGGCATATTTACTATTCATCCATCTCTGTCAGATAAATAAATTGGCCGCTCTGTAATAAAGATCAGGGTTGGTATCGGGGGGTGCCAGGTTTGTTCAAAGTCAGCCTCCCTGAAGAGCCTAAAGACAAATTAGAGTGTCACCTATAGGTCTCGGGCCCACATTAAGGCAGAACTGGCGGTCGCTCTGAATTCCCCCAGCAGCGCCCAGGAAGGAGGCAAGATTAATAGTTCGCTTTTTATAAACACTATTAAAAGGGCAGTTAGACACACGACAGGCGCTTGAGGAGATATTGGAGATGTAACGTCACCTCATGGCGGTTTCAGGATTAAACTTGTATTGGATCGTGTTAACTTTAACTGCTCATAAACCTGCATCGATACCTGGTCTTATAACTCAGATGTTGTTGCTCGTGACTTATTCTCAATGCCAAATATCTCAGGTCTAGTATAAAGTTGTGTCACAATACTTCTCTCACCCACAACTACAACTTTGCAAATACCAAACCTTTAAATCATGGCTTGGGTTCCCAAAACCAAAACTTTTCAAGGATTTAACCACAAATATTTCTGCTCAGATTTTAGACCAGCATGAATTACATCATTAATGGTATTTGGCTAATAGGTAACACTTCATTTTACACTACACTTAAACTGTAATAACATGTTCTTGCATTGTACTTACCATAATTTCCGGACTATTTAGCACACCTGAATATAAGCCACACCAACTAAATTTAAAAAAAAGTGTACATATATAGGCCACACTTGTCTATAAGCCACAGGTATCCACATTGTAACATGAGACATTTACACAGAAAGATGTTCACCCAGTATTCAAAAACGTTTTCAAGTTCAGGCCATGTGCTTTTATTACCTCTGAAAGCTTTTGTCATCTTTTTGCATTGAGTCAGTTCTGCATTCTGCCGTCTCCAACGTCTCTCCCTCGATTCATTGATGCCAAGCTTACGTGCAGCAGCTCTATTCCCTTCTTTGACTGTCAGATTGATTGCCTTTAACTTAAACGCTTTTCCATGATGAGGGTGTGTGCACGATGCGCAAAATGACTCCTCAAAACAATCAAACTAGCGTCTTCCTTTGCGCATTATCTCTTTCACCTGTCTGTCTTCATTCTTTCATTCTTCATTCTTGCGCTTCCTGCTAGAGCGCCCCTAGAGGCCGTTAGCCAGAAAAATCTATAAACTAGCCACATCGTTGTATAGGCCGCAGGAGTCAAAGCATGTGAAAAAAGTAGCGGCTTATAGTCCAGAAATTACGGTACATATTGGAATATAGTACAAGCACAGTTGTAATAATTTATTTGGATCTCCATTAGCTCCTACAAAGTGGTTGCTAGTCTTCCTGGCGGCCTTAAAAATCAACAATGAAAAAAACAAAAACAAATAATACAAACAGTTAAAATTCATAGGAAATTCATGTCATAATGAGTTAAAATAGATAATGAAAAGTGTAATATAACAGAGAAAACTGCATAAAAGCAAGTTGGAGTAAGTGTTGAGACAAAAATTATCATGAACAATACAACAGAATTAAAATTACAATGATATAAAAAACAATGGAATGTATTTAATTATACTCTAATAATCTTTGTTTTATTGTTTGTCTTATCTTGCTTTTGTTGTTGTAATTTTTTGTTTTTTGTGTGTATTATACCAGCTTGTAAAGTAGTCATTGTACTGTTTTTGCAGAGGCAACATGCACTTTGGTAGAGTAGTGTAACAAGTACTTTTTGACATTTGTACCTAGAAACTATACACAAAATTTCCTCAAGTAAGTACAATATAGTTACATGATATTACAGTTTGTTAGAACATGTGTTAGTTACATTGTAGATACAGTTGTTACCGGCTAATAAATATGTATCTTTACATGTGGTGACATTCTTCAGAGCTTGTAGTTATTAATCAGTTTTAAGACTTCTCCAAGCAAATGTTAATGTTGAAACAATAAATTTATGTATCCCTAGTCGGGTTAGAGGACAAAAACGTTTAAAATTTATGCCATATCCTGGTCAAGGAGGACCGAAACCATATTCTTGAGTCAATTCCAGTTGATTCGACGTGTAATTTATTTGTATTTGTAAATGCTAATGTGGGCATTTTAGTATTGCTTTTGTTACAACAGCTAACAGAAAATAAATATACTGTCACAATAAATCTATCCTTGTCAACTGTGGGGAGCAGAAAAATTGCTTTGAATGAAATGATGAATTGCTATCTAATATTTTGTGAAGTAGCATTCACATAAAAGTAAAAGAAAATTGTATATATTTTTCAATACAACTCAGAGATTAAATAAATGTCAAGGACACACTGAAATGAATGAAATTTGAAACATTAGAGTATTTTACTTTAAGACACTGCAGCCAAGTCATATTTTTTGTTGCAGTATCTGGAGATAAACATTAACTTCTTTCTCTGTTTCAGACCAGTGTGACCATAGAGATCCGGTACCAGCCCATGGACGGGACGGTGGGCTCGTGGAGCGATGGTGAGTTTCTGGACGTCCCGGATGACAGAGACGGGATCTTCACCTTTGAGACAGACAGTCTGCTGTCCAGCCACGGGTCGGGGACTTCGCCAGGACGGTCTCTACAGGGGTCTATACCCACGTTCAGAAAGTAAGTTAAGACTTCTTTTAATACTTATTCCTGTTGGTTAATCTAAAAAAATAATCATATCTATAAATGAGTTGACCAGTTATTTTCATTCATTAAAGTGCATTTTTAAAGTGTCCAAGTTCACTTTGTCTGCTGAAAAATCTTCCATCTCTTGAGTAGAGCGCTAGAAGTGGGCGTGTTGTTGATGCATTGGTTTTGATGTTCATTATGTAATTTTAAGCATCGCGGTGTAACTTCTGCTCTCTCATGGTCCCATATGAGTTTAAGAAAATGAATAAATGAATACCCATCACCAAAGAGATGTTGGCAGCTTAAGCTTCATACTTTCACAGCTCCCATAATCCAATCCTCCTTCGCTCAGTAAAATCAGCAGTTGTCTCTGAGTATGTATAAAAATCCTCTGTCAGGATAAAAAACAGATGAGTTCTTTTGACATTTCTATAAGCATATTTGTCTATAAGAGGATACTACAGTATTTACATATCTGAAGTCTGCACATGCACACATTACATCAGCAAGATTAAAGTCGCAATATCACAGCAACATATAGACATAATGGACAGTATCGTTTATATTCTCAGCATTTTAATGATTAATAAATTAGCACTGCAGGGGCACAATAGGTCCACAAGTGCTTTAAATGTGAAAGGTCGACAGATGGAGCCCGTATTCACACACTGAGCCTGAACTGCTGATGTAACATCTGTTGCTGCAACAGAGGAAAACTAATTGTAGTCCAGCTTATGGGCTCATAAAGGTTTTAAAAGAGTTGTGGACTGCAGAAATATCACTTTTGCCAGTGGTAAAGTGTTATGTACTTAGGATAATTCTTTTGGGTGAAATCTAGGCAATAATTTTAACAGATATTGCTCAAATGAATTGTATTAAACAACCAAGGACTCTTACTTTGCCTTTAAACATTCATATTGAAAGCTTAAATGTGTGTTTAGACACAGGCCACACTAAGCAGCTTGTTCTGGGGAGATTATGCCAAATAAGACTGATAAAAGGGTATTTTAATTAGCCACCATTACAGAATACTCTGTATGAGTTTGTCACTCTTATATGGACTTTTATAACCTGGGAGTGTCCCTACAACTGTAGCAGGGGCGTAACATCAGGCAGTGCAGCTAGTGCAACTGCACTGGGGCCCAGGAGGTTTAGGGGGCCATTAGAGAGGGCCCGTGTTCATCTATAGTCAAGTCTGTGTATAAAATATTCATAATAATTAGGATCAGCACATAACTCTGTTACAGAGTTTTTAACATAAATTCAAATTATTCAATCATGTTTTTTCTTAAGATAAATACACATACTGTAATATATAATACAATATACAATATACAATACAATACTGTAATATAAAAAACTAATATAGTTTTAAATATGAATGAATAAGCACCTATTTTTGTATCAAGCTCCAGTAAAACAGATAAAAAATTAAAAGCTTAATGCCTCAACCTGAAGTACTGAATGTACTGAATGAACTTTAGGGCCCATTCAGAAATTCTGTACTGGGGCCCCACATTACCAAGTTATGCCACTGAACTGTAGTGGGACATTTTAGCTCCAAAAGGAAATAAGGATATAATGATTCTCTGAAAATTGATGCAAAGAGAGAAATTTTGAATTGGTGGGGGAAAAAAAGAATTGCGATGTTCCTTTAAAACAGAGTATAGGCCACCAAAGTGTAATGCACGTAAATCTGTCTCACTTGTTTGGTGCTAGACATTATCTGTCCATTTTACTTAACAGAAACCATTTATATCAAGTTTTAGTTTACAGGACTCATGATCATGAAAATTAAATCATAAATGCTCCACAAGAGCTTAATTACTCGGAGCGGCTCGGGGGAACACTTTCTCTCCTCTGGCACACACACAGAGGAGCGCGCACACAGAGGAGCGCGCACACAGAGGAGAGGAGCACGCACACAGAGGAGCGTGCACACAGAGGAGCGCGCACACAGTGCTGCCGCTCACGAGGGAACAACAAGCCCAGGGCGACAGCAAGAGAGACACCTCTGAAGGTTTTATTTAGGCTGCACCTGTTTGTTTCATTTACCGTTATTCAGAAAGTAGCCTATTGTTAGCGGCGAGCTAAAGAAAAGCTAAGTAGCTAACAACAGTCTAAAGTTTATCTGAGTTTCAGGGCCCCTCCCCCGGAGCATTTCCTTTGTGATCTTTACTGTGGATGTGACTTTTCGCACTGATATTTTTATAAAAATTGTATAGTGTATATTGGGCCCATTGCTTGCTACTAGAGTGTGTATCTGTTTTAGGAGGAGAGTAGAAAAGTGTAAATAAAAGTCACTAAGAAATTAGTTTATTAGGACCCGAGCACGAATGTGCACTCGTGCAAACATTGTCAGATCTGGATTAACCCAATAAGGCGTTTGTGCACCTTTATGACGTGATTTAATTGTGATTAATCACAATTAATCATATTATGAATTCATGTACAAACACAAAATTGTAAATTTAGAACATTTATTTTGAATTAACCTTCACATACTTTACTGTAAACTTGTGCAATTCAAACAAAACTTGCAAAGAAAATAAATTAATAGTCTCTTTGAGACCTGTAACTCAGACAAAGTTTGCCTAAATAAGGTACAACCAACAAATACACAAAACTTACCTAAAAAAGCATGTGTAATCTCTTTTACAACTTTAACAAAAATAAGTTTAATTCTTCAATTAATAATAATAATAAACAATTGTTGTGGTTCCCAACAGTGTAAATACTATGAACTGTGTTACTCCAGTGGTAATTGAACTCATCCTTGCATAGACTGCACATAACTTTTGTTTTGTCTATATTGCTGTCTGGTGACGATTTGAAGCAGAATTGTCCATTTAGCAATGTGTCTTTTTGGTCACTCATGTTGCTTTAGCTCGTTCACTTGTTGCATTAGGCTCGTTCCAGATGAACTGTGCCTCGCCTGGATTGTGAACGAGAGTGCACGGCCGCAATGAGAGCAGGGGAAATACACCTGTACTGAAGTCGGACAGTTTGTGGCTCAGATCACGCACCATCACTGCCCGAAATCCACTTCTCACGTGTGTTGGTTTATCCAGGTCAAAACTGTAACTTTAGTCTGTATTTTTTTAAAAAGAGGCGGGGGAAGAAGGAGAGGAGGGCAGTGAAGTGTCGTGTGTTACGTTACTGATCAGCACTAAACTCAGATCCAATCACCTGTCCGTTCACCGCTGACAGGTGGGCGTTTTCCCATCATGCACTGAGCCGTGCAGCCTCCGCAGTTGCTCCTGATGAACTGTGGCGGCTCAGGCGCTGGTCTCGTTTGGATCTCACGGTGATCGTCGCATTTGTGGCATCAGAGCAAGTCGGGAACAAGTCAGACACAAATGTAACCGGCGTGCACTGCGCACAGACCGACACTGATCAAAACTGCGCAAGTCTGGCTCATCTTGAACGCGCCTGATGGATGGAAACAGAAATGTGTCGTCTTCTACGCTCGCGCAGTGCATTTCTGCCCCGGTGGAAGACCTGTGGCGTGTTGCTGCCTCTGTCATTGTTGTTGTAATATTTTTGTTATCAAATTAATCGATGCGTCAATTGAAATTAACGCGATTAAATCAATAAATTCACACACTGCCTTAACGCGATAATTTTCCCAGCCCTATTTTATATCTAATTTTTTATTCAATTTCTGTTAATAAGAAAGTGATAATAGATGCATTTTGAGTTGCACTAATGACTGTGGCTGAACTAGCTCACTACTCCATCTAGTGTTACAAAGTGATATAAATTAACAAATACTTTCCAAGTAACTCTGTAGCAGTGCCCAGTATATGTAGTAATTGTAAAGGACAGGTATTTCATGCATTTATTCACTATAAATTGCAGTCAGACTTTGTAGCCCTGCTCTCGGACTCTTGTGTTTGCTGAAGTATATGTGAAATAATGTGGGAGGAATCAATTCTTGCTGAGACTATATCTGCACTGCCAAAGCCTAAATCCTTTCATCATCCCTGCTGCATTTTATATTGGTGTGTGGAAAATCTGCAAAATCGGCTTAGTAGCTTTGTGTACATGTTGTTTGTTTGTTGATACTAAATACTGTAGAGGCAATGTCTTAAAGCAAGCCATTTAAAATGCTAGAGCCTCCTGAAGAGAACAAACAAACTTTTTGAGCATCCCGTGGGAGTTATGCAACAGAATAGAGCAAAAGTAGGCTGCCTCTGCTGTAGCATTGTACCATAAAGAAGTTTAAACCAGTCTTAGATTTAAGAAGGGTACATTGTGTGGAATTTGTGTGAAAGTTATTTAAACACACTCATCAGAACTGTGTTTTTATAAATGTGTTATTGCCTCAAAATAACACAGTATATCTGGACTTGGCTTTTCAAAGTAGAAATGTTATAATTTCCTATTCCTTTTCTGTGCACACATCAGACATAATATCTAATGTGCTTTCATGTATTATTAATACACATACTACTTTGGGCTGTGAAAAGGTTGCACGTAGCTCTTCTGTACTATAGACCATAACACTTACCTCCCCTTGACTTTTTAATGGGCCAGATTAGGTTGAATGTAGCCTGGCCAGACTTTTCTACTTCTTTTTTTTTTTCGAAAGCAGGAGAGTCTGAATCCCCAGCCATAGAGACTCATTTCCAATGAAATTGCTGGATACTGACTTATTTCAGTCGTTTATCTGCAGCAGGGTCTTACAAAAGTGGAAGATAATCAAAAATAACCAAGATGAGCTTAGACAGAGCAAATTTAATAACTTCTCTGACCTGATTAACGGTGTTTAGTACTTTCCTTCTTCACCTGTTAATTCTGCTGAAATTCTTGTTGTTCAGTTCTCTGTGTGATTTTTTCTTTATCTTGTTGCCGTTTTAACAACAGTGAAGTCCCATTGACGTCTGGCATAACAACCACATATTTTTAAACACATTTTGCTGTTATTGCCTTTTTGATAGCATATGCTGCAAAGATAGCAATTACTTAGCCACAGTGAAAACCCATGTTGTTAGTGGCTTCTCCAAAGTGAACGTCATGGCAACCAAAACCAGAAGCACCTGGAGAGAACAGACCTCTGCCAAGGCAAGACCCTTTCTCACAATGGTGCAGTTCCCCTTTAAAATACTGGATCCAGACAGATAATTTGTTATTTGGTTCATTACTGACTTTTCTAAATTTCACCAAAATCTCACCATTACTTTTTGAGTTATGTACACCAGTGTTTCCCAACCAGGGGTACGGGGACCCCTAGGGGTACACAAGCACTTTACAGGAGGTCCTTGGAATTATTTCATGATTCAATAAGAACATTTTTGTGATCTTTCCAAATTAAACTATACTTGTGAAAGACAAGCTCAAGTGTCTCATTGACGATTGACTGATTAAAAATGATGGATTAAAATGTGGTGAAACTACTAAAAATATTATTTGACTAGGCCTATTAGTTAGTTATTAAAATTATTTTTCACTAATTTTTCTTGTCAATTTATTACGAGTTTTAGTTTTAGTTGAAAAAATATAGTAAAAAAAGTAAATGCAAATTAAGCTTATATTGCTATATTTTTATTATTTTATTTTATATGTTTTGTTATTTTAAAGGGATTTTATTAGTATCTTGAATTAAATTTTCAAAGCAAAAAATGCTGAAGAATTTGCTTTTTACAGTAAAGTAAGTATAAAATGTCTTCGTAACACAGATAAACATGACTATGACCACTTTTTGACAAATCCACATGTAAACGAATGAGGGGATACTCACTAACAAAACCTCAGGGAGTACACAACACAAAAAATGTTAGGAACCACTGATTTACACTGACAGACTAGACAAACTAATCAACATCTGTATATCAAATTCTGCGTACCACATGTCAAAGCATTACTTCTGCTTTATCACTATCACATTAGCATTTCCGTGCTTTGACTTGGAAGAGAAAATCCTCTGTCCTCGTTTAGCGGTGAGGGCACCTGTCTTTGGGCTCACACTGTGCTGTCAGTCAGACTTGAGAAAAGCTGCCTTAGGGTTTTACGTCAAAAAAGAAATATGGAAAATGCTCCGAAAATACTAATAAACCAAAGCGCTGACAGGAGACGGGGCTGTAAATCCTCCTCACTCACAGGTTCACACAGGTGTCTCAAATCCTTTCAAGTGCATGAATTTTAATGTGGGGTTTTCAAAGTTAGACAAGTTCTCAGATTTTATTTTGGAAATTGCTTGAACAATACATTATGCCATTGCTATTCATTTACAAACAATACAATACAATGAACATTTGAAGTGTTTTAGAAGTAGTCTTTGGCTTTAAAGAAACATAAACACTCAACATTGCCAGTTTTAATTTTAATTTAATTTAATAACTTCACAGTGTTTCTAGCACCTACTGTAGCCCTGCAGGGACACTCTTTTCCTGATAGCTAATTCCTCAAGTTTTACAAGGTTAGGTTACACGTTATGCGTTTGTGCTTCTCTTCCAGTAGTGCTTAGTTTGTCTGTGTTGTGCTGAAGGAAAAAGAAAGGGGCAAAGTGCTGACAGTGTCTCTTTCTACTTGGTTTTATGGGTTTTTAAAAACATTGTATTGACGTAAAGTATATTTTGTTTATCCAGCTGTTTACTACAACACTGTACATAGTGGACCTTTAATAGCTTTGCCACTCTGTTTTCCAGCTGACAGCGTTTTTCAGCATTAAACCTCCAAAAGATAGATAGTGTTCTGTAATGTGAGGCACACATGGCCAATGGTGCATTATTCCAGTAAAGAGAACATACTGTACATAGAGATAAGCTTATAAAAAATGCATGTTCTTACAAGAAGGAAGATAAGCTTTTAGGTGTAATTCCTGTTTTTGCAGTTAGCATCTTATCTCACACTATCCACTGTCTGTGATTGTTCCACCACAGAAACGAAATGTTACCGAAGAGGTACCCGACTAACGTCTTTGTATAGAATAGGAAAAGAGTTTGTCTGTCAGGCCAGGCTAAAAGGAGTTACACCTGTATGATAATTTATAATTACATTATTACAATTGTTGAACAGGGCCTAATACAGCACCCTGTGGAACTTCTTAACTTCACTTCTCCTTGACTAGAAAGATTAATAAACACCTAATTTCATTCATGTCTATTTGGAGACTGTAGTTTATTTCATTCTTTCATTCATTTTCTACCATTAATTACAGTCAGGGGTTATGGTGATTTGGAGCCTATGCCAGCCACTTTGGGGTTTAGAGGGGTCCACTCTGGACAATGGCCATTTGAGCAAACTACATTCACTGGTTCAACTGTGCTAGATAATATTTTCGCAAGGCAAGGCAGGTTTATTTGTATAGTACAATTCATACACAGAGTAATTCAAAGTGCTTTACAGAAAAAAGGCAAGTTTAAAAGTACAAAGACAAGAATTACAATTAAAACAATAAAATCAAATTTAAAAATTATAATTAAGAATCAATTTAAAATTAAATTAAAAGAGAAGAGTGCCGATAAAACACTTTCAGTTGACCTATGCACAGCTAAAAAGAAAAGTTTTAAGTCTGGACTTGAACATTGTCAGAGTAGAGGTCTGTCTAACATCGTCAGGAAGACTGTTCCAGAGTTTAGCTGCATAAAACTGAAATGCTGCTTCACCGTGTTTAGTCCTGACTCTGGGCACCAGCAGGAGGTCTGTCCCAGAGGTTCTCAGAGTTCGAGATGGTTCATATGGGACCAACAGGTCAGAGATGTTCTTTGGTGCTAAGCCATGGAGAGACTTGTACACAGCAGAGCTGTTTTAAAGTCTATTCTCTGAGCAACAGGAAGCCAGTGCAGAGACCTGAGGACAGGACTAATAATGCCTTGTAATGCATAGGAAAAATTAAAAAAGAGCTTACCCATTACTGCTTTAGTGTCTGCCCTTAAAAACAGAAATACAAATTATGTCTGCTGAAATATATATGAACCATGCATGACCGTAACTAAGTGCCTGCCCTGTGACTAATTGGCTTTTGTCCAGGGTGTAGCCCACCTAAGGCCCATAGTTGCTGAGATAAACTCCAACCAGCCATCTGCAGAATAAGATTAATAAATTATTTTATTCTTTAGTCTGCCATAGAGAGTGGGTTTAGCCAATAAGCCATACAACATTGACTCAACTATTCCCATTCATTATGGACAATCTACAGTTTCATGTTGGTTTTATTACTGGTGTTTACCAGCTAAAAAATAATAATATTGTCTTATACAGTTGTACTACAAATGTATTGAATTCACCCCTGGACACAAACAAAATCCAATATGTACTTCATTTTCCTGCAGCCCTAACTGTCTGCTTGTGTTATATCATTCGGTCTAAAGGTCAGAGATGCTGCTTACAGAAAGAATATCCCTCATAGCTGTAGACTCTGGGGATTAGATTTCATTATACCAGTATGGCACCACCTTAATTAAAAGTAGGTGGCAAATTGGTCCCTTTCTGTCATAATTGCACCCGATTTTGGCTCTCCCGGTCCTGTACCCACTGTGCTACCCCCTCTCTCTCTCTCTCTCCACTAAAACTTATCATTTCTGGCATGATTTATAGCTGGGACCATTCTGTGCTGTCTGCAACACCCACAATGTGCAGCCATTGCAGGGGTTTTTTGTTATTCCTAATAAATAAATCACTCACCGCATGGCTTTAGTGGCACTGAGGCAGAGCTGCTGCTAAATAGTGCATGCAGGTGACCACACGGGCCAGATGAGAGAGAAAGGATTTGAGGTTATGGTTGTTATATGATATGTGGACATCAAATAAACGTTCCCTTTTATTAGAGAAAACCCTTGTAAACATCTTAGTACTACATTTAAATAGGAATCACCTTTGAAAAAATTTGACTTTAAAGATGTCCTATAGACAGATACATGTTACTTCAAAATAATAATGTAACATAAAGTAAATATGTTGCTTAAACATGTTGCTTGAGTAATTATTTATGTTTTAATATTGGTGTAATCAGACAGACAAAACATATATTAAAATATTGTACACACTCTGTTATTTTCAAGCAAAATAAAAACTGTAAAATAAATAATAATAAAAATGTATATAAATAAATAAAAAAAATAATACTAATACTAATAAAAATGTATACAACAGTGAATCACAAATTTATAAAATAACAAAGGCACAAGAAACACAAATTTCCAAAACTTCTCACTACTACAGTAGCCAGAAACTGTAGAGTTGTACTCTTACTTTAAAATAATATTTCTCAAGTAATAGAAGTAAAAATATGTTGCAATAAAACGACTCTTAGAAGCACAATTTACTCAAAACGTTACTTAAGTAAATGTAACAGAGTAAATATAACTCTTCACTACTGACCTCTGCTTAAAGGCTTTATTATTAAGGATTTTAATCTGCTGGGACGCTCCACTAAGGGACGCTCTGGCTGATTGGCTGTTGAATAACGGGGCAAGCTAGAGAAAATCTCTATTTTAGAGCTAGATATGACAGAGACAGTGCTAAATAGAAAAACATACTGTATAAAAGGGAAGCAAGTAAAATGCAGATAAAAATGTATACAATGCAAGACAAAGTTTAATAAGGCGGACATATAGCTGGTTCACATCGGGCTAATACTAAACTCAGCACTAAAAGTTTAAGGTAAAGTTAAAATACAAGTAAAATTTGATGTCATATATTTGTATTTTGAGTTGACAAGTTGGTTGAGTTTTACATTTGTTAATAAAATACAGCTCAAAAAGTAACTATACTATGATTGTTAATGAGTGTTGGTGGAGGTTTCATTGTAACCACACAGGACACTTAGTGAAATCGCCTAGCTCAGCTTTAATGCAAATGTTTGTTCAGTGAGGATTTCCTTTGTGCACATGCAACAAATCGTTATGAATAGCCATTGTGTTTATCTAACCAGTTAAATATGCATGATCCATTTGCATCTGCACTCAACGTGGGAGAGCTGCTGCTGAAAAGATAATTCACTCAAGCAAACACTGGTTTATGTCTTTGCCAACAGTTCATCTCCTGCTCGGGCTACAGTATGTTATGGTCAATGGGCAGTGAGTTTGTTTTCCTAACCCTTCTGTAGTGGGCCAGAACATAGTGCTGTCAAGTGGAAAAGTTAAAAAGAGCAGAAAGTTTGTGGCTTGAAAAACATGTCACTCTGAGAAAGTAAGATTGAGTGAATTTGATTTGCGCAGCTCAATTTAAAAGTAACAAAGTCAGCCCTAAGAAAACTTTGATGGCATAGAGCAGTGGTTTTCCAAACTTCTAACACTGAGTACAACAACAATATTATGCTTTGTACCATTTTTAATAAACTAAAACTTAAATCAGGACAAGCTTGAAAGCAAATGATAAAATGGGAGATTAAAAAAGCAATACCAAACAATCCAAAGACTAAATCCAGGACTGAACCAAATCACATGTTAGGACTAAACTCGTCTTCAAAAAGCCCTGTACTAATATACAGGAGTAAACTAGGACTAAACCCGGTCCAAACAGGGGTCTACACAAGGACTAACAGATATAAACCATGTCTAAATCAGTACTAAATGAAATGAAAATACATAAAACCATAGAAGCTCAACAGCTCAAGATATTTGGACATTACTAAAGCATGAAAATAGACAACAATAATGGATAATAGTTTTCCTTTAAACTTGTTTTATTTTATCAGAATTTAGAGGCACAACTACGAACATAAATGTAGATCAACGTATTTGTTTTGCTTGAATCAAGTTAATTTAAGTGTTAATACAATTCTGTTTCTAATACTGTATATACTTGCATGCAAACTGAATGGGCACTAGTATAGAGCCTTGTGGAACCCCATGACTAAATTGTATGTTTATAGAAAATCTGCACAAGTAATTATGAATGGTTGTCTGAGAGTATGTGTCCCCAAGTGTCAGCCCTGCGAGTGACTGGTTGTTGTCCAGGGTGTGCCCCACCTAAGGCCCATAGTTGCTGAGTTAGACTCTAGTCACATGCAGAAGATAAATACAAGATTACATTTTGTAGTTATATGGCTTCCTTTAGGAGTAAATAGACATTAAGCTAGAAAAAATCTAAATAAAGACACAAACAACCACTCACATTCTTTTACTGTAGACTATTTACAGCTTCATATGCCCCTCAGTTTTACTATTTTGTCAGCAGCATCATTAAGTGTGTTATATAGGAGCAGTACATTTCTGCGCTACGATGAGCTCAAGACCCACATTGAAAATCTTTACACAAACCAGTTGGCCGTTTCAGCGCTGGGGTCAGCTGTCAGACTGTGTTGGACAAATTGTCGTCAGCGAATATAATGAGCCCTGAACTGAAACATGCTGACACCACACAATCACTGACAGGGGATTTATGAAGCTCAAAATATTTATGTTGCCTGAAAAAGTAAAAGCTTTAATTCTCCATTCTACTCTCTCTACTGCAGACTCTGAATCTTGTATTAAAGTAGCTGCCTTTTGAAACTTGACATTTCTTTCTAAGCTGTTTTCCTTAAGGGTGCTTTCGAGTTTCTTTTGTCGTTTCTAGTGGATTGCAGTGCCATTTTCTCCACTCTTGTGATAGTGCAAGATGTTTTTGATGCTTCAGTTTCAAAATCATGTCACTAGATCAAGCAATAAAGTCATGTCTTTTGGGATAAATCCTGGAACTTTTGTGTCCTATAAAAATAACTTGACTAAATAGAAAGTGTTTAAAAGCATAGGCTGGTGTCTGAAGTGAATAAGGGATGCCCCGTTCTAGCTCGGTTGATGCAATAACAGTGTAAAAAATGCAAGATGTCTATTCTGAGTCACTATCAAACATTTATGCCGTGAACATTTTTATAGATGTGTGTTACATAATGTCCTTTTTGTCCTTCTCTTTCACATTTCCTTGGTCTATGAAGTGTCTTATTTAGGAGATATATGCCTATTTAGTGTAGAGGTCATTATTATTGCACGGGCTTCTGACTACGTGACACTAATTATAGCTTGAAACAAGGGCTGAACAAGATCTGAGGGAGAGAATAGCAATTACTGAATCAATTAGCTGTCTTTTTAGGAACAGACGCGGCTACACTCTGGCGCTCAGGAGAAAAGGCCACTAATGCAGGTTTAAAGTATCTATGCCAAGTGTATGGCCTCTGCCTGAAGAGTTAAAACTGTTTTTAAATAGTAATCCATTAGTAATTGTCTTCATTATTGAGGGGAAGTGTTTATGTGAATGGATTAATTTGTCAGTATGGTTCTGGAAGCATTGCAAGACACCTGCAACTCCTAACAGTAATAAGTACATAACTTCAACCATGCTTGTAAAATAATGTAAAATGTTTATTGCAGTGCTTCCAGATCCATTATTGGTCTTTTCTCCTGAGCACCAGAGTGTAGCTGCGTCTGTTCCTAAAAAGACAGCTAAGGCGGGGTACATCCTGGACAACAACCAGTTAGTTGTAAGGCTGAGACAGACAGACAACCATTACCTATGATATTCACTCATTAGAAGCAGTTTAGAGTCACCATTTTACCTCTGTATGGTAGTAGGAAGAACTGCTGCAACTTTTTATCAGATTTAGCCTGAATATCATTAAAATAGTTCACTTTATAGCCATTTTGATGGTCATTAATATAAAAAAGGAAGACAAATTTGTCTTCAAGTCAGAACAAGTCAGTCAAAACAACCTCATTCTCATTCTGCATTACTCCTATGGACATTATGTTCATATAATGAAAGCAATAAACAATACATTTGACCATCAATTTTCATGCTAATCATTACTAAATCATGTCAATCCATTAGAAATAAAAATATAATGCAGTATATGAATGACAAGAAGGTTAAGCTTGGTATAAACTGTGTTATATGTTCCAGTGATGAATGGATCTTTGCTGGCCCCATCTGTGTTTTTGTCCCGGCCCATGAAGCCGGCCGTGACCCCATCTCCTCTCATCTGTCTGGATGAACTGTTCCCCTCTTGCTGAATCTCATATAGGGAGCAGATCCTCTTTTTGTACTTATTTCTTTACTTTGTCCTTCAGTCTCCCTGGGAGATATTAAATTGAATATCCCCAAGAAATAAGTGAAAAAGCTTGCAACTGTTGTATGGCTTTTCATACAAAGAAGTGAAACATTCCTTGCATGAAGTGGCCTACGGGAGTCCTTTATTTACATAACAATTAGCAGCCTGACATAAGAGCATACCACTCTTTAACACCCATTAACATATTTTGAATGCAAGTAATGAGTAAATTCTCCAGTGGTATACCATCGGCATGACATCCACAGTAAACATGCATTTATTACTATAAAGTTTATCCATTTCTTTGGTTTCTGAAATACATTTTAATTTACCAGTAAACCACCTTAGCATCCTTATGCATCTTCATACAGTTTCCACATAATGTATTGTCGGGCATTTATACAATAGTCTTCAGCAAATGGACGCTCTACAGAATACCAGCTTGTCGTTTGGGTCTCTAATTGAAAGCTACCCCTGTGAACTCTCTCTGCCCCAACATTTTTTAAAGTTATTTTCATTATTAAACCAGCACTGAGGCATGTTGGCTTGTTATGAAATACTTTTGAAGTTCTCTGCTCTCGGCTGAAGATGTGTCCTTTTCATGTCCGTCCTTGTGTTCAAGTTTTACTCAGATTGATAAAAGTGAGGCAGAAGAGCAGAGAAGTGTGAGTGCAATGTTACAGTAAAGGATGGCAATGCTTTTTACAATCTAGATCTTTCTTCATGTGTTTAGATTGGTACCACTGTTTTACTATTTGATCTTCCCATATTTTGCATTTGAAGTATTTGGTGAGATGTGTTTGTCTTTTTGAAGCAGCTTATGTGTATTATAAAGAACATACTTTCTTTGGATGTTGCAAACCAATTTTGTTGGCTTTATTATTATTATTTTTAATTTATTGTTTCTGCATTTAGTTAAGGTTTGTTGTGTTTTTTGCATGTACACTGCATGTACTACTTCTTATTTACTATGAAGTGGTACAATTAAATCATTTGTTTCTGATTTGCTAAATCTGGTTCAGTGCTGAAGTGATTGTTGCGATGTTACCGTTCATGTGTGCATGCTCATTATACACATCCAGCAGCCAAAGGTCAGATCTGTTTGGTCTGTACAGATATCTCTGCTGTATCCAAATCTTAACTTTGCAAAGTATTTAACTATATCAGATCGATTTTTTCATTTCTTAGACAATTCTGGACTTTTATGCAGATTTTTGGTCAGGCACATGTCCGGGCAACCATGTGACTGAAGGACCCCAGCCTCCTTAACCATCTTTTAGCAGTTTGGGCTCTTACACTGCAGTTCATAGGAAACGTCCAAAATCGCTTTATCCCGGCCTGAAAGCTCAAACTAACAATAAAAATATTTTGCTTGTTTCTCTGGCATAGAACCTCCTAGAACAAAAAATCCAAATGCATTTTGTAGCTCACCTCAATCTCTCCTCACACAGCAACGTTGATTGAGATTGCCTTATTGGTTTTCTCAAAAAAACTCATCTTTAACTGTTTTCACTGTCCAATTCTAACACATTTGTTTCTGTTTTAAGAAGCATTACTAAAACAGTTATATATTAATTTCATTCATAAAATTAAGAAAATCCGCCCTACATATTGGTCCAAAAAAAAAAAAAAAAAAAAAAAATCAGCAAAACCCATAGTGGTTGACCTCTAATTTAAATATAATATACATTTTCTGATCTGAAAAATAGGCCCAAAGTATCTTATTGACCCCCTTCACAAAATATGGGACTGCTCTTTATACTTTATTATAATTCTGTATTGTTTCACAGACAAAATAGTGTATGGGGGTTTTGTGTGGCTAATAATAAGACAAGGCACCGTTCCAAGAAATTTAAGGTTTTAGGCTTTAATTAAATTCACTTTGTAATTTACACTTCTTATAAGGTTAGGAATCCACCACAGTAAATATTGATCGCATGCCCCTACAGTACATGCCAGTGCCAGTACAGGACTCTGGTGTCACGTTTGATCTGAGCTGTCAATAGTCTTTGTTGTGAGGCCCAGCCCTGTCTCCTCCTCTTGCTAAGTTGAACAGGTACCGCTGAGCCTCCTCTCTGTGCATCCTCCACTGTCCCATTACAAGTCATCTGTCTGGACCTACCACTATTTCTGCCGCTGGGAATATAGGACACGTTATAAGAAGCATTTTTATTTGATGTGGATATTTAGGAATCTGACTACTTCTGTGTTACATTTGGTATGTATGGAAAATGATTTTTGGATTTTGATTTAATGTTGAGTTTAGCTGGAGCTTTAATATAAACTCTTAAAGCAACACATTTTAATTTTTACCTAGAAATACGGCGTCTGAACATAATAATGATGTTTTATTTCATTAGTTTTTGTCATGAATCAGAGAAAATAACTACTAACAAGTGTTTCTAATTTGTGAGAACCAGAGAAATCTTGTTCATAATATTAACACAAATGTACAACCTATCTAAAGTTATATTTCTACAAGTTTGCAGCAGTGTTTAAACAACTTTAATAGTTGTAGTGTAGTTGATAGTGTAGCCTCAAGCATTAGTGACGACTACTATACTGGCCTATACATAATGTAGACATGCTTACATTTATTTTCATAGTCTTGCTAGTGCTTATCTAGTGCTTAATATCATTAGTTCTTGGTACATAACAGCAATAATCTATTTTTAATTTATTTATTCATAGTCATTATACTAGCACATTAAAATTATGTCCACAGAGACCATTAGAAGTAAATGCTATGCAAATTTTCAGTGTTACTATAGCAAAACAGATGTTGTAATAATGTATTTTATGACAAAAAGTTTAGACAAGGAAGCTAATACAGTTACACATTTAAAAACATGTCTAGATCAGAGGTTCCCAAACTTTGCACAGACCCTTTATACATTTGACCCCCAGCCATATACAGTACTGCTCACTTGCTCACACAAAAATCTTCAAAATCTTCAAAATGTAATCAGACTCTTTGAAAATCATGTCGTTTTTTTAAATTTTTCCACGTACCCCCTATCTTTTTGTGTACCAGCAGGGATAGCCGTACAACAGTTTGGGAACCACTGGTCTAGATTATATGACATTATATGATGTCCTGGATGAGAATCGCCAAAGAAATGCATCTACAATAATGGTTTATAACCTCGGCGTGCTGCATGAAGTGAAGTTATAGAGTTCACTACAGATAAAAGGACCAATAAATGGGTGGAGATGCTGTCTATTGGTATGAGAGATCTACAGCTCATATCACTTGACTTTTATTCCTCAGGCTACACTCATTCCTTTTACAGTATAAACGCCCTTGGCACTCGTCTGTCACATTTAATATCCTCAGAGATGTGCATTTCCTTAAAGTTCTCCTTTCTGACTTTTTCTCTCTATTTCCTGAAGGTTGTCCCACTTTAACCAAAGCTAAACCCTGTCTCTCAACTCCACTTCCCCTTTTGATATCGCCGGAAAATAAAAGTCTCCCATTCATTAGCTTCCTTGTCATGTCTCTGTACCCTCA
The DNA here is from genome assembly GCA_020698575.1 of Bostrychus sinensis. Classification (NCBI taxonomy): domain Eukaryota; kingdom Metazoa; phylum Chordata; class Actinopteri; order Gobiiformes; family Eleotridae; genus Bostrychus; species Bostrychus sinensis. The sequence goes on along the minus strand of CM036257.1, from coordinate 24,384,900 downwards.
CAAATTGGACGGTCGCGCTCAATTTTAAATTTTTAATGCTACTTATTTGTCGAGCTGCAGATGGCTATTGTTAGTATGGTGATATCTGATCCAATTGTGATGAATGTGGAGACACTGGATACTGTTGTTTTGTGATTGAGGGTCTTCAAACGTGGTGATAGCGTTTGTCACCAGGAACATGTCTAGCCCAATGGTGTAGAATTGCATTTTGATTAGCGTTTTTTCCCTTCAAGTATGGCCTCTTCTTAGCTTGAGCGATAATGGGACTGTCCTGTCAGAAAGTGGATGTACAGAGATAGGAGTAGGAGAGTGACGTTGTATGAAGTGACAGTAGATCAGTAGTTTAATTCGATGCGTTCTCATTTCATCCATATCGATTGCACTTTCTCCAATCAGCTGTGTTTCTCTCTGACAGAGCGGGGAAGGGAGTGTTCTCAGCCATGAAGCTCAGCAAGATCAGGAGCCCCAGAGAAGACCACAGGAGAGGTAAAAAAAGCAAGTACAGTACAGCAATTTCACAACATCTTTTTACATTTGCATGTACTTTTCTATAACTCTAAAACAAATCTAAAACAACTGGACTTACTTCAGTTTAGGAGCTAACGTTTCACCACCAATCAGGTGGCTTTATCAGAGCTGGGTTAGTGATTGTGACTGAGTGCTGCTGGATGAATCTGTGGGTGGTGACGTCACCAAAAAAGCTCTTGGGAATCCCTCTGATGGCTCTGTCTCAGGTGTGTGACACCTGGTGATGTAGTCCTGTGTGTCTGAACAAAGCCAGCCGCTCTGATCTTTCATATATGGCCTCTTTTACCCCCCTTTTGAACCAACTTGTTCCTGCTCCAGTGTGATGGTGTCTTTGTTGCCAAGTAGAGGTCAACTGATATATCAGGCCAATTTTTGCATTTTTGTAGACAATCGGCCAGCGGCCGATTCTTCCACTTTAAAGCAGATTTTTGTTGTTTTTTGATTGTCCTGGCAATCATGTGACTGAAGGACCCCAGCTTCCCCAACCATCTTTTAGGAGTTTGGGCTCTTACACTGCAAGTCATAGTAAACTTCCAAAAATGCTTTATCTTGGCCTGAAAAGCTCAAAACGGCTTGTTTCTCTGAAATATAACCTCTTAGAACAAAAATTCAAAATGCATTTTGTAGCTCAAGTTTTATTAAGAATGTCTTATTGTTTTTCTTTTAAAAAAGTATCTTTAAATGTTCTCACTGTCACATTCTAACACATTTGTTTGCATTTTAATAAGCGTTACTAAAACAAATTTTTCATTTTCTACCGCTTATTCCCGTTAGGGGTTGCGGGTGACTGGAGCCTATCCCAGTAACTTTAGGCTGTAGGCGGGGTACACCCTGGACAGGGGCCAGCTTCGTCGCAGGGCTAACACAGAGACGAACACAGACAGACAACCATTCACTCTCACATTCATCCACTAGGGTCAATTTAGAGTCACCAATTCACCTAACACATGCATGTCTTTGGATGGTGGGAGGAAGCCGGAGAACCCGGAGAGAACCCACGGTAACACGGGGAGGACATGCAGACTCCACCCAGAGAGTTCATGTGATGATGTGTATTGGTCCGCCCGGGGCTCGAACCCACGACCTCCTTGCTGGGAGGCGAGAACGCTAACCGTGCCTGCCACCGTGCACCCCACTAAAACAAATGGCGATATTAAATTAATTTCTTCCATGAAATTAAGAAAATCAGCCCTAGATATTGGCCATAAAAATTGACAGTGCTTATTGGCTATCGGCTGTTTTTAAAAATCTGCATCAGCCACAGAAAAACCCATATTGGTCGACCTCTGTTGTCAAGGGTGTGCCGTGTAGAAATACTGCACCTGCAGTTTCATCAGGTGGGACTCACTCACTGACCCAGCTCTGATGAAGCCACCTGGTCGGTGGTGAAACGTTAGCTCCTAAACTGAAGTAAGTCCAGTTGTACTCAATTTATTTTCTGCTTTAATTTAGGATTTAGGATAAAAACAACAATTTGCCATGACCAAATACAATGCATTAAAATTAATGTTTAGAGCTCACCTTACACTGCTAGCTCTGAGTTCACTGTAAGGCAAAACATAACATGAGGGCTTTGCTAATACATGCTTTTTGCTATACATGTTTTTCTTAGCTGTTTCATATGCAGTTACTTGTTAAAATTATTCCACTAAAATTTTTACTTTATTACAAAAGCCACCATGCCAGCAGAGCCAAAGCTTTGCATCACAAAACCACTTACAATTGTCAAATGAATGCTTAGATACCTTTCCAAACCTACTTTCAACTATTCATAGCTTAGATCCATTGGTCCAAAGACGTTTGTTAGGGCTTGTTCATTATAATTGTTTTGCATTGCCTTGAATGAAAAAGCAGCTGTTCAAATGGTCGAGCTTATTTCATGTCATTCTCTACAGAAAATTTAGGTGACATGCAGTCATTTAAAAATCTTAGCTATTTTACCCTCTGTTACTTGGCCAAGAGACTTATGCCAGCTCTTCTAGGCTTTCTCCCATTTATAATCATTTATGACAATGACTTACAATTCCCATTCACATTTCAGATTATGTGCCTTTTCAGTATTCATTGTGGAGAATATTTGACTTTAAGTGCATAGAAAATAAAACTTTCTCCTTACATTTCTGTAGCACAAAGAAAACTCAGACAAACCTAATTTTGAAGTCCAGAAAGTGCTCTTGGACATTTCTATCTTGGCCCACACTCTGCTGTCCCTCAGTACTTGGAAGAAAAGTTAACATGGCAGCAGACTGGATCCACTGTGGGCCACTGAATACATGTTTCTGAAATGTGACTGGGGATGTGGTTGTGTCCCAGATGAGCCGGCAGTGCTGGACATGGACGACTTGGACAGAAAGGCCATGAGGATCGCCGGGAGCCTGGAGCCAGACACTGTTTCTCTGGCTTCTGTCACTGCTGTCACCACCAACGTCTCCAACAAGAGGTCTGCTCTTTGTGTACACACATACAATATATGCACACGTTTGATAGAAGTATACTGTACACCATGGGAATTTGTGGTTATGACAGACAAAATAATGGACCATGGAATCGGTGCTTGCACAGGAGATCTGCACAGGACTGACTTTTCAATCCCACTCCTGCCCGCTCCCAAAGCCTCTCTGACCGTTCCCATCCCGGTCCCATGGCCTGACTGCCCGAGGGATTCTCATGGGTCCTAACAGGGTTTTCCACAGGGCACCAGTGTGTCCGCTTGTACTGACACACGCCACAGTCACACAGCGTTCAGGAGAGGAGCAGAAAGCTAACTCATGTTTAACGGGTTGTTAAAGCTCTGGGTTCATGTGCTGTGTTTGTTATTGGGCCACAGATCCTGTGTCTCATACTGCAGAGGATAAAAAGCGTGGCTCCCAGCGTTGCTCTCCGTGTTGCTCTCTGTGTTTTGTTCTGTTGTTTACTTTCCCAACTGCTTTTCACGGCGGCATGTTACTGTAAGGCCCCAATGTAAGCTGCACACTCGCCCACATTTAGATATGACTGCTACTGTAAAGGCTAGAATAATCGTGTACTCAAAATTCTCGGCACGCTCAGGGACCCGGTGTGTTTTTGCTTGACCACTCGCTCACCCACGAGACCACGTCAATACTGCCCGATCCCGAAGGATTTGGGGCGGGATTTTCCACCTGCAGGTCTCTAGTTTGCAGGTCCATTCATTTTGATACACATGACATTGATGGTAACTCATTCAGAGCTTGAGTTAACTTTTTTCGTGGTAATTGAATTGGAATTGATAGCTAGAATGCCAGACACCAAGACTTTGGTTAGCATCAGCGGTCTGGCAAACCCAAAAATGTATTCGACTCATTTTAGTTACAGCTAACTTTCTATAGTTGCTATCTTTGAAGAAATACTTTCGAAGCAGTCTTCCTAAACCAAAGCAGTCTCTACAAATTAATAATAATAAATTGAAACTATAGTTAACTTTACTTGTTAGCCAGTCCAAATCAGTATCATTTTCAGTATATTTGACAAATGCATCATAATGCTAAGGCTAAGCTAACATCCACTTTACCCACACAGTTGGTCCCAGTAAATATTAGGCTAAGTCACTTAGAGCCCTTTTTTTCAGTCTGACAAAATACTACCCCAGGTACATTTTTGAGGGGGTGACAACATTATAACATGGTTAAAAACTCAAAAAAGTTGATTTAGCATAATAGTAGGCCTTTACCATGACCACCACCTCTGTAAAAATGGCCATGATTTCACAATCCACTGGTCCATTATTTCTATATTCTTTTATAATCTTAGTCATAGTATAACTTACTTTTATAGAATATAAGTGATTAATCTGAAGTAGTGTAACACTTAATTCTTATTGTCTTAATTTTTTTTTTTAGGTCAAAACCAGACATCAAGATGGAACCAAGCTCTGGACGACCAGTGGACTACCAGGTTGGTATAGCTGTGGTCACATGTGATCGTTTAGAAAAAAAAAAACACACCTAGTTATTGTAATTGCAGCATCAAAGACGGAAAAGATAAAACTGTTAACAATGTAAGTATCTTTTATTCAGTGCCCTAGTTTCCTCGTTTCATGGCCTCATTAATTTGAAATTGCATATACACCTCTTTAAACCAGAAGTAAGTAGACAGGAAGGTTGTAGACTCTGAGCTGCTTTCGTTGGCTGCTTTCTCCTCTTTAGCGCTAAAACGCTAATTAACCCACAGGGACGCTCCTCCTAGATCAAGTTTGTCCATCACGCACTGCATTACTGTGGCCCGGGGAGATATCACAGTCAGATCACAGGCTTAAATCTGTCTGCAGCAATGGAAGGCAATAATCAGGACGGTTCATCTGAAACAGAGAAAACGATTTTAGTAGCATCTCTTTGAAAAGTCTCCATGCTAATTCAGTCATACATGTTGAATGGTATGGATTTTTGTTAATGATACCTGATACTTTTACTTAAGTACTTTCAAGTCTGTGAATGAGTAAAAGCCTTTTTCAATCCTAGTGGTAGTAGTAGTAGAAGTTGTAGTAGTTGTAGTAGTAGTAATAGTAGTAATACTAGTAGTAATGGTCACAGTAGCTGTAATAGTAGTAGTAGTAGTAATGGTTGCAGTAGCCATGGTGGTAACACTAGTTGTAGTAGTAGTAATAGTAGTAGTAATGGTTGCAGTAGCCATAAACTGGTAACACTAGTTGTAGTAGTAGTAGTAGTAGTAGTAATGGTCATAGTAGCCGTAGTGGTAATAGTAGTAGTAGTAATGATTGCAATAGACGTGGCGGTAATAGTAGTAGTAGTAGTAGTAGTAATGGTCGCAGTAGCCGTAGTGGTAATAGTAGTACAGGAGTAATGATCACAGTGACATAGTGGCAATAGTAGTAGTAATAGTAGTAGTAATTGTCATATATGTAGTAATAGTAGTAATGGAGTAGCCATAGTGGTAATAGTAGTAGTAGTAGTAGTTGTAGTAGTAGTAGTAGTAATGGTCGCAGTAACCGTAGATGTAGTAGTAGCATTAGTACTGGTTGCAGTAGCTGTAATGGTAATAGTAGTAAAACTAGTTAAGATCTTTTTAGAATACTTGACATTCATTACTAACTTCTACTCAAGTACTACTTCCGCTGAGTACTTTTCTCTCTGAGTACAAATTAGTGAGTATTTGTTCCTCCTGTGCTCAGATCAGCATCACCATCATCGAAGCCCGGCAGCTCATCGGCCTGAACATGGACCCAGTGGTGTGTGTGGAGATCGGGGACGAGAAGAAGTACACGTCCATGAAGGAGTCCACCAACTGTCCCTACTACAACGAGGCAAGGCTTCAACCTCCCTACTGTACTAACAACCTAACCATACATACATTTATTATCCTGTATAAAGCTAATGTACTGTAGAGATATTTAAAACATCAATGTTACAAGACAACAAATACTCAGACACTGGCATACCATAAATGTTTATTACTGATGATTTCAACTTCACTAGAACAAAGTTGTCATTGTTGTTAACAGAAACAACAGGATAAGGTTAGCCATGGTTCCCAAGGTTATACAGGATAAAAACTCACAATGCAACTATCTACAAAAAAGTATTATTTTATTTTCCTTTTTTTTTTTGAGCGGTTCTTTTTGCTTGATCCCTGTGCTGTCTAACAATGTTTTTTAATGTGCTGTTTCATTGTCTATTAGAGGTTGACCAATATATCTTTGCACTTTAATGCCGATTTTTGGTCAGGCACATGTCCGGACAATCATGTGACTGAAGGACCCCAGCTTCCCCAACCATCTTGTAGCAGTTTGGGCATCTGACCCTGCAGTTCTCACTGTTAATTTATTAGAGGCCACTGTGGCAACCTTGCTACAAAATTGTGAGATTTGGGCTTAGGATGAAGTCCTGAGAAGCCAATTCAGTGCATCCCCAACCATCTTTTAGCAGTTTTAACATTTTACACTGCAGTTCATAGGAAATATCCAAACTCACCTTATCTTGGTGTGAAAAGCTCAAAATGCCAATAAAAACATTTTGCTCATTTTTCTGGCATAGAACAAAAAATCCAAATACATTTTGAAGCTCTCCTCAAGCTCTACTTGAACAGCAACTTTAACTGAAATTGCCTTTGGTTATCTTAAAAAACTGCTAACTGTGTGTTTTAAGAAGCATTACTAAAACAAATGGCTATATCATATTAATTTAATTCATAAAATTACGAAAATCAGGGCCGATTTTCAGTCAGAGTTTATCGGCCATCAGCAGATTTTTTATTTTTTTTAATTGGTATCAGCATCGGCCATAGAAAAATATTCAGTCGACTTCAGTTGTCTATCACTACTTATATATAGTGTGATAGATTCAATTCAGTTCACAAAGCTGCCTTTAATGATCTTAGTTTCTATAAATTTTTGGTATTCATACAGATAAATACAAGAAACGTGAAAGCGTTGGGTTTAATGAAATAAGGTTGTGTTGAAGAAGGCAAAAGGAGGAGCTGAAAACCATATTTGGACATAGGAACCTGGGACAGACCTGGGAACTACCACTGTATGCACTGTGTTGATGCCATACATTATTTATTGTGTACCCATTAATTTTTTATGTTTTAAATGTAGTCTTTCCAAAAATGGCACCAACATAAAAAAATGGACATATGCTGAAGTGCTGTCATCGGCTGCCTCTTATGTGGCCTTGAGAAACCCAGTTCTTTCCACTTGTCGCTGTTTCTGAACTGCAGTAGTTTGGTTGGGTATGAAGTCCTGGGCTGCATGCTGAGCTCTGCCTCCTGTGGTGTGGGCCTCCTGTGGGCAGAGGAAGTGACAGTTAGTCTCATATTGATCTTCCTGTCTGGAAAAAAAAGGAAAAAGAAAGTGGAAACCAGTCTGACGGAGATAATAGGTCCTTTGAGTGTGTTTAGTGACTCTGATATTTCAGATAGAGTAATAATGCTCCAAAACCAGAGGTGGGTTTCATGGCTCTTTAACAGGAGCCGAATCTTTGGGATCATCATCATCTCAAAGAGCCGTTCGAAAGACTGGCACATTTTTGGATTTACATAATTTTAGGAAGCCAGTCATTCATTCAAAAAATAAACACTGGGATGAGTTATACATTATAATTTTAATCAGAATCAAATGTATTATGTTGGTGGGACATTAATATTGTCTTATTCATTGATGATAATAAAATTAGCATGTTTGGACAAAGTTATCTAATGGTGATGTCATATAGCTCTGCATAGAGACCACCGTTTAGGATCTATAATATAGCCAAAATGTGCATATTTGTTCCATTTACATATGTCCATGCAAAAACAATGTCGGTAAAAGCTAAGCAGGCAACAATAAACTTTCATGCACACGTGTCGGCACTGTGTACAACTAGAGACGTCTGACTAATGTGCGTCTTCTCTCTCCTCTCGTCTCTTTCCATATGACTCTCTCTTGAGATCAGTATTCTATGTTTTCTCATGAGTTTTTTTTAGTGGTTGGCAAACAAAAAGCTTGTTCACTTTGATACAAGAGTAAAAAAAAACTGAAGAAAAAAAGAACGGCTCCTGCACCATCATGACTCGGCTCTTATCGTTCCAAAGATTCGAATTGTTCATGAACGTCACATCTCTATCCGAAACTGACCAAGTGAGGATCTGTAGAGGGCATGGTAAATCATAACTCCCATTAGGGGGACTAAATAAATCCAGGCATTTTGCCGGGGGAATGGGGCTTAACGTCCTACATCTCACACACACAGTTGGTGATCGTTAAAGTCAAGTTATCTTGGATAAACAAGTAATAAACTATAAATATAGCATTTATTTGGTATCAGATTAAGGGATACGGCTAGGGTTGGTTTATTGTTGTGTTGTTAGTACAAAATAAGAGGAAAAATTTGACAAATAATAAAGTATTTTACTGCCACATACTTGTATTAGTAACATAAAATTAACTTATTCTGCCCCTTTTCCTAACTTTAACCATAACCTTAACCAGTTTGACAAATAAACTCATATTTATTGTTAAAATTAACATAAATGCTACATGAGTCGTGGACGTGCATGAGGGTTTCTATGGTGACATCCCCAACAAACCTGTTTTTTATTATGCCCCCCCATTAAGAATCACAGGGACTGAAGCATATCCCAGTAACTAGGGGCCTTAGGTGAGGTGCAGCCCGGACAGTGGCCCGTTAGTAGCAGGGCTGACACACACAGACAGACAACCATTCACTCTCACATTCATCCACTTGGGGGCAATTTTACAGTCACCAAGTTAGCACCCTAAGCTCAGGCTCAAGCCAGGTTTTGAAGTAGTGGTGGTGATACTCGTACTAGCAGTAGATTTTATTGTGCTTGTTGCATGTTCTTGGTACAGCTGCGTGATATCTGCTGTGTACTTGCCAAGTTTGTTTCTGTATAAAAAAAAATTGATTCAAATAAGCTAGAAATAAATCATATTTTAAGACTCACAATAGCATATCCTAATTTCTCCTCTTGCTAAATGAGCAGTGTAGAAGTGTTTTTAATTCTTCATTTGTGGAAGATCTTTCTTTTAAAGGTCAGGGAGACACTGGCTAATAATTAGGTGGCTGTTAGAGGAGAGAAATACAAAATATAAAATACAACGTTATTATTATTCTATTCTAAGATCTATAATTGTCAGATATTTTCTTTAATTGGCTTCAGCTACTGAGAAGACGCAATGTCCTGGTTCTGTAAACTCGCTGTTCTGTTTGGGCTTAAAGTTTATTTATCTTCTCTGAGTTATATATAAAAATCTATAGTTACTTTGGTGCATTTTATTCAGAGCAAAAGCCAAGCCAGTTTTGAAAAGGCTACAGTATATTGTTGGTGAGTATTTTTAATGAGTAAACTTTTCTCCTCTCTCTGCAGTATTTTGTCTTTGACTTCCACGTCCCTCCTGACGTTATGTTCGACAAAATCATCAAGCTTTCGGTGAGTACGCCCAGGGATTATTGTCTCCTACAGTGGGCTGGAAGTTTCAAACAATAAGAAAATGCCAATATAAGGGATACAACTGAAAATATATAATTCAAGCCATGAACAAGATGTTTTATTGTGGCCCCCTTCAGACCTGGCATTTAATTCTACCTTTATGATGTTCTCTAGTCACATTTTGTACATCTATCCTCACAAAATTACAAAAGGTCAGATCTTGAGAGAGTTTTAAGTACTATTAATAAGTGCAACCAGCATAATACTTCCTGCTGTGTGGTATACCATTATAACTGTATAACTATTGAACCAGAAAAGTAATGGATACTTTCTGATGTTTTCTTTTTCTCTGATGATTTTATTTGATGAAAAATGCTTCATAAAGAATTACATTAACTTTTAACATTAATATTTACTCACCAGATTTTAAAGGTCCCATATTATGCTTTTTTCAGGCTTTTTGAAATAATTTTGGACACCTTTGCATTAGTATTTTACATTTTCTAACTTTAAATAATGTACATATATGTTAGGGAAACATCTTTTTATGTTTGGTTTAGGTGTCTGTCACCCCCTGCTGGCAACATTCGGGAATAGAAAGAGCATAAAATGGCTGATTAGCACGGCCGTTAGCAGCGACGCTAACGGATAGATAAATGAGCTTTGTAGTGTCGGCAGTTTAAGCGCTGAAATTATCAGAACGCGTCCGGTGATGGTGTATTGGTAATAAAACAACAAACAAACAACATTAGGACGTGGTTTAAAGCTCAAAAAAGTTGACATAGGAACTTTAATGCAAGGTTTGACAGGCCTCGTTATTTCTGTTCACTTCTCTATTAGTAATAATTACGCAGAATAGTTATCTTACATATTGGTTAAGTAATAGACCTACTTCCAGTTTGGACTTATTATCTCATGTCTGAACAGGTTATTCACTCTAAAAACCTTCTCCGGAGTGGGACCCTGGTCGGCTCATTCAAAATGGACGTTGGGACAGTTTACTCTCAGCCCGGTAAACGACAAAACTCATCATCCATTTCATTACATTGATTTGAGTAAAACAGATTTCAATAAACGCTGATGTTTAGTTTGTTTAACAGATGTTGGAATGGTTTATTTCTTTCAGAGCATCAGTTTTACCACAAGTGGGCGATACTGTCGGACCCTGACGACATCACGGCCGGCTGTAAAGGATACCTGAAGTGTGACATCGCTGTGGTCGGGAAAGGCGACAATATCAAGACTCCACACAAGGCCAACGAGACGGAGGAGGACGAGATAGAGGGGTAAGAGGTCAAAGTTCATGATGATGGTCAATGCATAAAACCTTTTACTAGGAAGGGATTTTGTTAAAAGTACAAAAAGTGGGACAAGTTGTTTGATTTGGAGGGGCAAGGTGGGACAGACTTGAGAAATAAATGTTATGAGGCACAAATCTATATTACCAACTTACTGACATACAAGCTGCTTCAGTTTAGGGTCAGTAAAACATGATGTGCTCTTTTTATCCCCAAAACACACATTTTTGCAAAGCAATGTCTTGTACTGGGACTTTCTACTGAGAGTTTATTCACTGGAATAAAAAAGAGAGAACAAAGATCAAGGCTCAAAGCATTCATTTCAACCTATCAAGATCAACGCCCACAAATATATATTTTACATTTTACAGCAGGAACACTGACCTTAGCTTGTTGACTTCAATCTCTCGTTTTATAAGATCCACTGAGCACCTAATGAAAAAGAGGGACATTATCTGAATCAGTGGGACTGGTGGGACAGATTCATAAATGGCTGTGCAGCACAGCCAAATGTGGGACAGGTGGTCATCCTCTGTCCATCCATCTTCTTCCGCTTATGCGGCACCGGGTTGCAGGGGCAGCAGTCTAAGCAGAGATGCCCAGACTTCCCTCTCCACAGACACTTCCTCCAGCTCTACCGGAGGGACCCAAAGGCGTTCCCAGGCCAGCCGAGAGACATAGTTCCTCTAGCATGTCCTTGGTCTTCCTGAGGGCCTCTGCCCAGTGGGACATGCCCAGAACACCTCCCCAGGGAGGCGTCCAGGAAGCATTCGAACAGATTCTCGAGCCACCTCAACTGACTCCTCTCAATGTGGAGGAGCAGCAGCTCTACTCCGAGCTCCTTTCAGGTGACCAAACTCCTCACCCTATCTCTAAGGGAGCGCCCAGCCACCCTGCGGAGGAAACTCATTTCGGCCGCTTGTATCCGGGATCTTGTCCTTTCGGTCACGACCCAAAGCTCATGACCATAGGTGAGAGTAGGAACGTAGATCGACCGGTAAATCGAGAGCTTTGCCTGTCGGCTCAGCTCCTTCTTTACCACAACAGACCGATACAACAACCGCATTACTGCAGACGCTGCACCGATCCGTCTGTCAATCTCACGCTCCATCCTTCCCTCACTAGCTTTGATATCAGACCTGATTTGTAGCAAGGAAAATGAAAAGTTATGCAGGAAATGTAAATTCTTGCCCAATTAGGACCAACAAAACCACTGCTCAAATACATAAAAAAACTTTCAAATATATGCAACTGGGAAGATTACTTACACATTTAATCCATCATCATTTGAAACTTAATTAATGAAGCCTCCATCAAACTACTTTTGTACAAGAAGTGTTGAAAACTAATGCTGCTGAAAACATGAACAGAGTTAAAAAGTAGTGCGTTCAGGTCAGACTTGGACTGATAGCGGCACTGGGGAAATTAAGAAGTGCAGTCACAATACCAGGCTGCATTTAAAGCTTTTTCTATTGTACAGTCCATCAGTCTGTGAGATAAGTCTAAGTCCTTCCTGACAAGAAATGTCCTTGTCCAGTACCAGCAACAACTTTTCAACTCACAGTTTACAGGTTTTATAAACTGAGCAGAATGGAGTTTTTTCTGTTACTTCTAGTCTGTATGGTCCCGGTTTGTGCCCCTCTCATAAAATGTGTTACTCAAAGATGGCTTCTTATAGAGTCAAAGCATTTAGGGTTATTATTTCTCATAGTGAATTGTGCAACATATAGCATAATACTTAAGACTATACTATACACTTTTAGATTTTAGAAATACTTAAGTCCATCGTGTTGACGGCCAGTTTAGTCCTTGTTTAATCCAGGTTTAGTCCTGGTTTGGTCCTTGTTTAGACCTGGTTTTGTCCTGGTTTAGTCCTTATTTAGTCCTGGCTTGGTCCTTGTTTAGTCCTGGTTTTGTCTTGGTTTAGTCCTGTCTTTTTCCTAAATAAGTCATCAAAACCAGGACCTGGTTTAGTACTGGTTTAGTCTTTGTTTAATCCAGGTTTAGTCCTGGTTTGGTCCTTGTTTAGTCCTTGTTTAGCCCTGGTTTTGTCTTGGTTTAGTCCTGTCTTTTTTTCCTAAACAAGTCCTGATTTAGAGTATTTTTTCTGGTTTAATCCTGGTTTGGTACTGATTTAGACCTGGTTTAGTCCTTGTTTAGTCCTGGTTTTGTCCTTGTTTAGACCTGGTTAATCCTGATTTAGACCTGGTTTAGTCCTGTTTTTTGTCTGGTTTAGATTTGGATTATTTAGATCTGATTTAGTCTAACAATAGAAAAATACTGAGGTCCGGACCTCTGTGACCTCTGTGGTGTGTACGGCCATGCCCTTAGTTACATTGTTACCGTTCAGAGACAAAAGTGTCCCCATCACAAAACATCATAAAAAATGTATACTTTTATGTTTATTTTTTCTAGTTTTTTTTTTTTTTTTTTTTGCATAAAGAATTTTAACCCTTTTTGTGCCAGTTTACACACACACACACAAGTTGGAAGTTGATGAAAAAATGAATGCAAAAAAATAAAAAAAATAAAAAAAAACACTAGGACATTTTTGTCACTGAACAGGAGCAACGTAACAGATTTAATTAAAGAGTGTATAAATGGAGTAATATTAGATTTGTGTTTAGAAAATCAAAATTAGTAATAAAATACAAAAGAAAAGAAAAAACGCTGCAAAGTTATCAGGAAAAAAAAATTGGAAGCACAAGGGTTAAAAAGTTTGTAAGGTTTTTGTTTTTTTAACCCCAAATAAAGTGATGAGCCTTAATTGCTTTCTAAATAGCATTCTTCTTATCAGCCATTTTAAGTTAGAACGGAAACTGAGTCTCATACTTCATTCATTCAGTGTCCTGTCCCGTTCCCCTCTGTCTCCTCTCAGGAACCTGCTGCTCCCAGAGGGCATCCCGGCCGAGCGGCAGTGGGCCCGGTTTTATGTGAAGATCCATCGAGCCGAGGGTCTGCCCAAAATGAACACGAGCATCATGGCCAATGTGAAGAAGGCTTTCATTGGGGAAAACCGCGATCTGGTCGATCCATACGTTCAAGTGCAATTCGCGGGACAGAAAGTAATTTCCTCCACACTCTGCTCTGTCTCCTGTTGGGATAGTTGCCAGGTTGAATTGCTGCTGGTCTGAGGGTTGGGGAGTATCGATAAATGTAATCTTTGACAATGGGTGCAACACTATGATGCACAAAAGCCTATAGTGTGCCGCTCGAGCGAGATAACGGGAGAGTTTTGCATTGATTTCCTCTTTTGCCTTCTGCACTTAATCAGACTGTTGTTTTTTTTTTTTGACATTTTACTGCACAAATGGTATGCTCAAGTTAGATGCCAATATACAAACTACATACCAAGTTTTAGATGTTCTCAATCTGTGTATCTGAGTAAAGCCAATATTTAAACGCAGTACTTTCAATGTCAGTGTGTAAACCAAAATTAGGGCTGTTGTAGCAACTGATAATCTAATAATGGCCACTAACGTAATAATTTTGGCAATTTTAAATGTAATAAAGCCTATAATGTAATAACATTTTGCTAATAATATAATAAGTTATTACATTATTGGCCTAGCATAAAAAATATATATATTTAAAATGTAATAAGTGCAGCCTACATTTCTTGTAAAAAAGATGTTTTTCTTTTTTTGCAGGTTTAGTGGATAGCATAGTTTGAGAATTTTTTTGCTCAGAAATTTTGAATATGATTAATTTGCTTAAGTTTGCAAGCTGTCTAAATCACAACAAAAAACTTAAAAAAAATAAATCAGCTTTCTTCGAGTTTTGGATGTTTTATCTCTTATCCAAGAGGCTTTTTATGTTTTGGTGCAAAGTCAACATTATTGGCTCAAAAATGTTTTGACATTATTGGCAAGTTGTCAGGTTATTGGTTTTGTTACACTTAAAATTGCTAAAATGATGACGTTATTGGCAGGTATTACGTTATTGACAGGGCTTGACATTAACACTCGCCAACTGGCCAAATGCAACTAGAGTTTCATTTTGGCTAGAAACACAAATTCCCCCAGTAGTCACTTTGACCGGTTGACTTTTATTCACATGTATAGTTGTTTGGCTCGAGTGTACACCGTTTAGTTCAGCTCCTGTGTCGTGGCCCCCTTAGATTTCTGAAAATCCCACGCAGACCCCCAACATAAAAAACTTCACACTATTCAAAACACTACGTCAGTTTTTCACCACAGATTTCTTTAAAAACAATACCAAAAACACTGACCGGTGTCTAAAAATAGTTTTTAAGTGATATTTTTAAACAAGTATATAACTGTAATTCATTTCAAACTAAATTTATTTTTCTGTACTTAAGATAGACTACCTCTAGGGGGCCCTGCAGTGCCTTTGTACAAGACATAAAAATATTAATTTAAAGAAAATAACATGTTTTCAAAAATGTGACACCACATCCACAGAGATACAGTTTATTCTGCCTAAACCTGTATTTTGATATTTGAAAACCCCTGTCCATATAATACCTATATTTTACATTTCTTTATGCTTGTCATTTACTATAAAATATACACAAAAACAAATTAGATTGTGGATAGTAAAATCACTAGCTGGCTAGCAACTTTTAACAAAAACTAGCCACAGGAGCAAAAAAGTTAATGTCAGGTCCTGGTTATTGGCCATTATTACATTATCACTACAGGACCATCTAAAATGTTATGCCAGATTTACAGCAGTACATGGTTTAATCTCAATGGCAGTTCTCCTGTCTCTTTCTGCAAACTGGGAGTGCAAAGGCTATTATCTGTCTACTGTGGGGAGTTAATTAGCTGTGCAAGAATAAACACCAGAACAACAAATACAAACTACTGAACTGGACAAATTGAGAACAAAAGAAAACACATTATGTTGGTTTTATGATGATGATGACAGATTATTTGAGACCAACAACTGCTTAATAGAACTGTCTGATCCATTTCTATTAATTAACTTTGTTGCAGGGCTTTCAGAAATTAGCTTAGTCTAAGTGTGAAAAAAACAGACCAGAATTTTAAATATTTTTTTGTAAATAGTACCTAGCATGATGAGACCTCTGTGTTTCAGGGGAAGACCTCGGTCCAGAAGAGCAGCTATGAACCGATCTGGAACGAACAAGTGGTCTTCACCGAGCTGTTCCCCCCTCTCTGCAAACGCATCAAGGTCCAGATCCGGGACTCGGATAAGGTCAACGACGTCGCCATAGGAACTCACTTCATCGATTTACGCAAAATATCCAACGACGGTGACAAAGGTACTGAAGGAAACCCCGCCGGGAGCACGCGAGCAGTTTATCTCACTCCTATTGATTTTCTATTGTGGCATTAATTAACCAGTTGTGACCAGTGGATACTTGTGTGTGTGTACGCAGTAATTACCCCTGTCCCGGCGTAAATCGAACCGCCCGACCCTCATGACCCTCCTGGTAATAGCTGTGTAAATTTAATATGTGACAGTTTAATAAAGTAGCGGTCGATACATACATTAGCATGCTGTTTTAGTTTGGCCATCAAACAAGACATGGAAAGGTTACATAATGTATGAAATTAATTAGCTTTACACCCAGTGGACTAATGTGGAAAACAAAATGCATAACTTTATATAAGGCTTGTTATAAAGTCCTGACACAAGATGGAAGATGAAGTAAATTTCTAAGTCTGGACAATGTATGGAAAATATAAGTTACTATTGCTTCTATGTTGTTTTTAAAAAATCTAGTAGATAAGTGTGTCCTTAGTGCTTAAAACCTTTTCAATAACGATACTTGGTTACAAAACTGGTACCTGAGCGATACTTTTTCTGATACAGTCATGTGTAAAAGTTTTGGCACCCCTGACAATTATAATTATTTTAAGTTTTAAGTTGTTGAGCATTGGGATCAGCAACTTCACTGATATAAAACCTTATGGACACAGCAATATTTCATTAGTGAAATGAGGATTATTACAGAAAATCTGCAACATGCATCATCATAAAATTAGACAGGTGCAAAATTTTGGGCACCCCAACAGAAAAATGTAATCAGTGTTTAGTTGAGACTCCTTTTGCAAAAATAACAGCCTCTGACAGTGTCTGGATTCTGGATGGAGGTATTTTTGACCATTTCTCCCACAAAACATCTCCAGTTCCAGTTAGATTTGATGGCTTCCGATCCTGGACAGCCTTCTTGAAATTAACCCACAGATTTTCAATGATATTCAAGTCTGGCCACTCCATAACATTATACTGTACCTACGGTGAGCTAATTCATCTTCTACAATCATAAAACACAATTATATTGAATAAAAGACAAATTTCTGGAGCAAAAATCTTAGCTGTAAGTTAAAACCAGTAATTTGTATGATTTATTCTGTGTTATTTATTTGATTCGTTCATACAAAGGAACATTAAAGCTCCCACTAGGTATTGAAACTTGAAATTTTTTTGATACCAGTAGTATAACTTTTCTTTCGATACCACAAAGGTATCGCTTAACAGCACCCAGCCCTAGTCCTAAGTAAATAATAAATCATTTCCCCTATTATAATCTCTCTCTTTGTCCATTTACACACACTGACATAGGCCAGATGGGTGAAGTGTCTTGCCCAAGGACACAGTGACAGTATGCAAGGCTGTTAGTGGGGCTCGCTTCTACTGCCACTGTTATAGTTAAATCTTTGCATTGTTTATTTGAAGCTGTATTTCTGATTTATTTATTTTTTAACACTGTTTTTTGGATATTTTCACTCTTGGTTCATTGAGAAGAAACTACTGTAGACAGAAAATTAAGTTGTTAAAAGGATGAGATGGCCAAGCCTGAGCATTATCCAGGATTTTTTTTAATTTAGCACCTAACGTTTGGCTGAGATAGTGTGTCATATGTAAACAGATAACAGCATAGTGTGAAAAATGCATTAAGACGTCGGTCATTGGAAAGATAAAGGAAATTATCACTTGTGTCTGTTTTTGTGTGAGGTTTCCTGCCCACGCTCGGCCCGGCCTGGGTGAACATGTACGGCTCCACGCGGCAGTACACGCTGATGGACGAGCACCAGGACCTGAACGACGGGCTCGGGGAGGGCGTGTCCTTCAGGGCCAGGCTCCTGTTGTCCTGTTGCCGTGGAGATCCTGGACACCACGTCCCCAGAGCTCACCTGCTCCACCGAGGTCCAGACCGACCTCATCTCCAACGTTTCAGAGGTGAGAGCAGCGCTGCAGGCTGCGTACTGACGTCAGAGGAGGGAGTACAAGTACTGCAAAATATTAGTACTCAGCTTTTCCCTTATGGGCTATTGGCATAAGTTTTACCCCAGATGCCCTTCCTGATGCAACCCTCTCCATTTATCCAGGCTTGGGACTCACATAAACAGTACACTGGGTAGAAGTAGAAGCAAAAATTCTCAACAATAAAAGTAAAAAAACACTGGGCAAAAAGTTTACTTAAGTAAAAAGTACTACTACTACCATTACTACTACTACTACTACTACTACCACTACTACTACTACTACTACTACTACTACCACTACTACTACTACTACTACTACTACTAGCACTACCACTACTACTACTACTACGACTACTACTACTACTACTACTAGCACTAATACTACCACTACTACTACTACTACTACTACTACTACTACTAATACTAATACTAATACTACTACTACCACTACTACTACCACTACTACTACTACTACTACTAGCACTAATACTACCACTACTACTACTACTACTACTACTACTAATAATAATAATACTAATACTACTACTACTACTACTACTACTACTACTAATACTAATACTACTACTACCACTACTACTACCACTACTACTACTACTAGCACTAATACTACCACTACTACTACTACTACTACTACTACTACTACTAATACTAATACTACTACTACTACTACTACTACTACTACTAATACTAATACTACTACTACCACTACCACTACTACTACTACCACTACTACTACTAGAACTACTGTTACTACTACTACCACTACTACTACTAAAACTACTACTACTATCACTACTACTACTACTACTACTACTAGAACTACTGTTACTACTACTACCACCACAACTACTACTACTACTACTACTAGAACTACTGTTACTACTACTACTACTACTACTGCTACCACCCCTACTACTACTTCTATTACCACTACTACTACCAGCGCTGCTACTACTACTACCATTGCTACTACTAATACTAATAGTAATAGTACTACAACTGCTACTATAACTATTAATATTATTACTACATCTACTATCATATTTAGCACAGGAAAAATATACTACTTATTTAAATAATAAAAAAATACTTGAGTAAAAGTAGTTTTCTTTCAATTTTTGACACAAGTAAAAGTAAAAATAGTTTTATAAAAGGTACTATGAATGAGAGCAGAGGGACAGTTCATGTTAGATGATCTGGAGATAAAGTCAGAGAGGTCAGACTGAGATGGTTTGGACAAGTGCAGAGGAGGCATAGTGAGTATATTTGGAGACGGATGCTGAGGTTGAGCTGGAGGCGTAGAGTATGACCAAAGAGGAGATTTATGGAGACGAGTATGCAGAGGAGAGATTTATATGAGGGCAGATGATGTGGAGACCCCTGAAGGAACAGCCAAAAGGAACAGAAGAAGATGCTACTAACATCACATTTATAGCTCTGGTAAATGACCAGTGCTGCTGACCTCTGACCTCTAAATGAACAAACCTTGGCTGAGTCCATATACAGCTCATCTGGGAAATCACCCCCTCCCTGCAGTTCATTTCAGTTTTCACAGCGGGACAGGCTGTGGTCAGTTGCCCGAGGTGATCTGCCCGTCCTTGAGCATCCCAATCTGTTCCTCCATAAGGGGACTACTTACAGTAAGTGACTTATCCAGGCTCAACATCCCAAAATACACTCTCAAATGACTGTATTAGCACAAAATCAACTTCCTCAAGTAGAAAGAGTCAGCTGCATGAGCTTCAACAAAATAACAAAAAACCTACTGGTTCAGAAGGTCTTTGCGCAATTGTATAACTTGACCAAAAAATGGAAAGAGCCCATAAAGATAATTTTTATAAGCCCCAATTTTAGCTCTGATCATTTTATTATGAACCCCATTTTACAGAACCATTGTATCTAAATTTCTATGGCACAATTAAAAACAAAAATCTGTTTCAAGCTTCACATAAATGGAACATATAAAACTATATTTAACCTCCCTGCAACCAACCTTTGGGTCCTGTAATACCATTTGGGAACCACTGACATTTTTGTCTATGCTCACGTCTATTTATTTATTTTAGTTAAATTTTTTTTAATTGTATATGATATATTATGATATAAACTTTAGAATAAGTTACAACTATTAAGCAGTAAAAAGCATTAACAAATATGTAATTAACAATCATTTTATAAACAGTTTAGAGATTCTGAAATACCTCTGATGTTTATAATTTTGCACTGATTTCCATGAGTTTTTTTTTACTAAAGAATTAAACTTCAATAACAATGTTTAACAATGGTGTTTATTAATGTTGAAGTGATGCTTTGTAAATAATTAACTGTTTACTAATCCTCAACTAATACTTAACTAATGCTTAATAATGTGAGTTATTCTAAAGCTTTACCTAGTATACTAGTAGTGGTAGTAGTAGTAGTATAATAGTAGTAGCCTATAATAGTATAATTGTAGTAGTATAGTGGTTTTCTAGTATTGATCAACTTAGCTCACACAATGTCCTTTAAAACTGAAAATTTAGCCTGATTATTGCTACATTTTTATTCACAATTTTTTTTAGCCTTTACTGATATGTTTTTAAAGTAGGTTGTTGGTAATATTACTGCTTTTTTATTTGCTGCTTCAAGCTACTGAATGTTTGAAGTTCCCGTTTAGTGCTGAATAAAACATCTATCTACATTTCTGAGGTGGCTCTTGAGCATTAACATTACAAGAACATTAAATATGAAGGGAACTAATACATAATAGAGACATGAAAAGAGAATGGGTACAATACAGTATATGTTCATGCATTTTATATATCGGCATTGCACATAATATTGGCATACACAAATCTCCTGTAATAAAATGAAAATATGCCATTGAGATGCTAACATTTAGGGACAAAAAGTGAGATTTTAGCGTGTGTTTTAGGTGCAAAGTAATAGACTCTGGTCAGTCCCCATCCTGTGTGCGTTTCTCTGCCGGGAGCCTGCTGCCGTTGCCAAATGAGTCTCTGTGTTGTGAAGGAGTGGACTAATCTGCTTTGATCTGAGCCAAGAGTCGATGCCAGTGGATCAGTGTCTCCGCTCCTGCCCGCTCCAAATCTCTGTCCAACACAATACCCACGTGTCCCGGCTTTAGGATGCTATTTGTCAAAGCATTTTCTGGTCTAAAAGTCTGAAACAAGCTAAAACTTAACTTGCTAATAAAAATCGAAGTCGACTAATTCAGAGAGGAAATAGGTTGGATGTGTTGTGAATTTAAACAAGGACATAGGTAATCTCTCCTTAACTTAAATTGTTCACTGTGTTGACTTTGTCTTTCAGAGCGCTACGGGAAAAATAGAGGAGTTTTTCCTCTTTGGTTCGTTTCTGGAGGCCACAATGATCGACCGGAAAATTGGAGACAAACCGATCAGTTTTGAGATCACAATAGGTGAGTGACTGGCTCTGACTAACAAAGTTCCTATAAACACAATTATTAAAACTAAATGCTACGTTCAAGACCTTGTATCTTGCATTAAAAATAATATAACTAATTTTGAGTTGGAGTCTTTTGCATTTGTTTAACCTTACAGCTTTACAATAGTTTGTTAGCTGGTTTGATGGTAGGACAGATTTATTCCTGATGATTTTATTGTGACCCATTTTACACAGAATGAACTAAATTAAAGTTAATTTTTAGAACAACCTTATGTTTTATGTTTCCATCATGAAGCGACCATTGAGCGCTGGGGCCTCTATATTTGGGTTCACAAACAGCGAAATATAAGTAAGTTGCATTAGTTAAAACGGAATAAAAAAGTAAACAAACAAGCTTTGACACAACTGCATGTGTTTGGTGAATTTTTATCACACACTACAGTATCAGAATACTTTTGTGTGATCGAGTAGTTTATGGCCTAAATTGCTTCATTGTTTTACTGTTGGAGTGGTCCTCTCAATATTAATATTCGGCAATAATCTCCCACATCAGCCATGAGGGGAATCCAGCAGCTCTCACTACACCACACGCACTCACTATTGTTGCCAGAACAGCAGGAAAAAGTCATTTAATTTGTTGCACACTAACCAGTTCCAGTAGAAAATACTGAAAATAGCTTGCATTTGCATTCTTGACAGCCTGTGTGACCACTTGTCTCTAAATCAGGGGTCATGTTTTGACTTGGAAAACTGTTTTGTGTATCCATGTGAGATTGGCAGCAAGCATGACCGCAGCTAAAAGTGACTATTTGTATTATGAATTGATATTTTCATGAAGAATAGTTATTGAGTCAAGGCAATGGAGGAATGGTTTGTTTTTTGTTTTTTTAAATGTAGATCTGCGATGCAAGTGAGTCCGTTGCTGCATATAGATACAAAATGCACATGCAGCTG
Source organism: Bostrychus sinensis (assembly GCA_020698575.1). NCBI lineage: Eukaryota > Metazoa > Chordata > Actinopteri > Gobiiformes > Eleotridae > Bostrychus > Bostrychus sinensis. The sequence goes on along the minus strand of CM036257.1, from coordinate 24,362,585 downwards.
AACTAAATAGTTGTGTTGTTTTAATGCAAAATGTAAGTTGTGAATACTAACTTTTTTTTATATGTTCTGGTAAAACAAAATACACTTTCGGCTAAAATTATATTACTTTTTTATCTTCAACAAGTCATAAAATTGCTCATTTAATATCTTCATTAATGCAAATTGTATAAAATAAAAGTACATATTCTTATGTTTATAACGATATATTGGTTGGATAGTTTCTTTTACAAATATTTTATTGTGGCCGTATGAAATAGCGCTATCGTCCGAGGTTTAAGCTCGGCAGTGCTATGGCCCTGAGTCGGACACACAAAAGTTCCAATATCGGACACGCTCACCTTTCTGGCATTTTCAGCCTTATTTGTTGTATTTTTCTCTTGTGATTGGCTCTAATTTAAGGCTGGGATATTTATGGTACCTTGTTTCCATCTTTCAAAATAAGATTGTGGGCTAAGCTAATGTTAATCAGAAAATCACAAGACGGACAAAGTTAGCTACAAAAACACTAAGATCACTGAAAGAACGTCGCCCGAGTGTGACCTGAGCGTTCCCTGCGCATTTCCCTATCAAAATTACATTTGTATCATGATTATTTTATAAACAATTAGCATAAATACAAAAAAAAAAATAAAAATACCACAGAGATAGAGCAATATGTGGAGCATTTGTTTATCTACTGTAATCTACTCTTTACAAAGTCTGTTAGAAGACCGAAAAATACCAAACGGTGAGCTCTGTGACTAAATGGGTACTGTCCAGTGTGTACTATGTCCAAGCGACTGAGTGACCTGCGACCCCTAGCGGGAATAAGCAGAAAAAGATGAATGAATGAATAAGTAGCTCTCTGACATATTTGTGAAAGTTAGCTCTGAGGGTAAAAAAGGTTGCTCTAAATTCTTTGTGGTGTCGTTCTTGATCTCTAACTATATTTACTTCCACTTCCTTCAACTTTTTACCAGAAACATTTTGGATTTAGAACAAGTATTACATTTTAAAAAGGACACAAAAACACTTACTCACCAAACAGATGTGCAAATGTAGCTGCTCTGACCTTGCTAACTAACTTTTCAACGACCTTCACTGTCTCTGTCTTCTTTTGTGGCAGGTAACTACGGCAACCAGATAGACGGCGTTAGCAACCGTTCTTCGCCGTCGTCGTCAAAGAAGAAGAAAAAAGATGGAGAGAGCGAAGAGGAGGAGAACGAGCTGATCCAGAACTCCAGCGAGGACGAGGCGGACGAGGAGCGGGACCTGGCCTCGGTGTCGTCCACGCCGCCCATGAGACCGGTCATCACCGACAGGTCAGGGTCAAAGGTCACGCCACAGGCATCAATATGTCACAACGGGTCAGGTCATGTCAGCCCCACACCTGTTTTCATAGTTGGCCATCTTTCCAACTTAAGTAAAATGTGTGAGGTGCGAACTCATTTACAGAAGAAGAACTTGTATTTACTGAGTATATATTTTTTTGTTTGTTTTAAATATAAAAATGTGTAAATAAGTAAATGCATGTCCAGGATTTTATTCCATGTTTGGTTATGTAGTAGTAGAAGCAGAGGCAGTTTTTTTTTTGTTTTTTTTGTTTTTTGTTTATTCAATTTATTTCACACATAATAAAAAAATACCATGTAAATTTACAAAAATGTATACACAAAAGAGCAGTATAAGTACAGGGGAGAGACAAAAAACTCAAAAGAGCTTATTTTATAAACAAAATTTAGTTAAGACAATAAGCGTGCTTCATAAATAGTGTTAATTTTCTTTTAACCAAAAACTCTCTTAAATATTGTTTAAATGGCATTAGTGATGTGATGAGAATAGTGGCTAGTACTAGTAGTATTTATAGCAGTAGTTGTGATAGTAATACTATAACGGCACTTTTACTTGAGTGCTTTTTTGGATATTTTTTCCACCTCTGAGACGCATCACAACACACTGATACTTGTTTTTGAGAATGACATTATTTAACAGTCACATGTACAATAGTAAGGAATAGATGCTGATTATTCCCGGTCAAATTTTAGTCTAAAACGAAATGTATGTAAATGTTCTGTTTTTTGCAGAAACTACTTCCATCTGCCCTACTTTGAGAAGAAACCTTGTGTGTACATCAAGAGCTGGTGGCAGGATCAGAGACGACGGCTGTACAACTCCAACATGATGGACAAGTTAGCAGACAAACTGGTGAGACATAAAGTTTGTCTTACTATTTTGTTGAGAACACACTTTTTTTTTACATAATTCAGCTTCACAATCTTGTCTAGAACACAGTCTTAACCTCATCAGAACCTGATTTACAGTTTATCAAAACACAATTAGTGTACAACTTGCTAATGGCCCATTTTCTGATGCTGACCCACCAGTTGAGAACACAGGGCCCAAAATATTGCCTAGACCAGTGATTTTCAAACTTTTCTCATTAAGTACCACATTGGACTTGGACGCCTTAACCAGGACTAAACCAGGTCTAAACCAGGACTAACTAGAACTAAACTAGGTCACAAACAGGCACTAATCATTAGACTTCTTAACCAGGTCTAAACCAGGACTAAACCAGGTCTAAAAAAGAACTAAACCTGGTCTAAAACAGCACTAATCTTAGAGTTTTTAACCAGGTCTAAACCAGGACTAAACCAGGTCTAAACCAGGACTAAACCAGAACTAAACCAGGTTAAAAACAGCACTAATTTTGGACTAAACTAGGACTTAATTCAAGACTGAACAAGGACTAAACTAGGTCTAAACCAGGACTAAACCAAAACTAAACCAGGTCACAAACAGCACTAATCTTAGACTTCCCAACCAGGTCTAAACCAGGACTAAACCAGGTCTAAACCAGGACTAAACCAGAACTAAACCAGGTTAAAAACAGCACTAATTTTGGACTAAACTAGGACTTATTCAAGACTGAACAAGGACTAAACTAAGTCTAAACCAGGACTAAACCAAAACTAAACCAGGTCACAAACAGCACTAATCTTAGACTTCCCAACCAGGTCTAAACCAGGACTAAACCAGGTCTAAAAAAGAACTAAACCTGGTCTAAAACAGCACTAATCTTAGAGTTTTTAACCAGGTCTAAACCAGGACTAAACCAGGTCTAAACCAGAACTAAACGATCAAAAACAACACTAATCTTGGACTAAACTAGGACTTAAACCAGGACTAAACTAGGACTAGTCTTAGACATCTTAACCAGGACTAAACCAGCACTAAACCGGATTGAAACCTCTGTTTAACCTGGACTCAACTAGGTCTAAACCAGGACTTGATCTGAAAAAGACTCCTGAGCACCACCAGTATAAAGCCATGGCGCCAATGGTGTGAGTAGAAGACTGTTTATTTGTTTGTTTGACGTTTTTTTTCCCTTGTGTATTTTCTCTGTTTTTCTTGTAGGAGGAAGGTTTGAATGATGTGCAGGAGATCATTAAGACGGAGAAGGCCTTCCCTGAGCGCAGACTCCGGGGAGTGCTGGAGGAGCTCAGTGTGGGCTGCAGGCAAGACATGCAATAATAATAATAATAATAATAATAATAATAATAATAATAATAATAATAATAATAATAATAATAATAATAATACACATCTGTCATGGCCTTAAACTAGACCTGAGGTGGTAAGCGTGTGGTCAGAGAGGACGCCTGTCTGCTGTCTGTACTGTACCTGCTGTGGCCTCTGTGTCCAAATCACATTCTTTAAGTCAGTTCAGTTCAGTTCAGTTCATTGGGCCGTCACATGATCTCTCTCGGCGGAGTCTGGCCCATAGTTGCTGGGATAAGCCAAACAGACTGTACAAGACAACATCCCAGTCCCATAATACCCCAGACGTTTTTTTTTCAATGTGCAAAGGACCACTATTTAACATTTATCCAAGATTTATTACCAACCAGAAACTGCGAGCAATCACTTTGACACACCTTCCACAACATTATTTGATTACATGTATTCATTCACTTACAGTCATATGCAAAAGTCTGAGTTTGCATATTTTACTCTGTCTTCACGAAAAAAGATCAGAGGTATGTCGTTCATTTTCTAGTGATATCTGAGTTCCAGGCTGTTTTCTGAACAACAATTTTTAGTGTAGCAGTATTTAGGTGTATGAAATTAAATTAAATATAAAAAAATAATGTGTGCAAAAATTTGGGCACCATTATAAGTTTGCTTATAAGACAGAGTTGCTTGAGGTAGACAAAAGCTCATTTAGACAAGCCAGATTCATTTTGGAATAACGTGTTGGAGACTGACATACCTCAAGCGTGGCATCACCCTGTTGTACAGCTGTTTTTTGTGCAAACTATACTGAATTTTTGATGTACAGAAACATCTGCAGTAGGGTGACCTTGTAGGTCTTTGGAGGTGATCTGTGGCTGTCTTTAACCATTCTCACCATTCCTCGCCTATGTCTCGCTGGTATTTTTCTTGGCCAGCCACATCTGGCCTTAACATCAACTTTGCCTGTGTCCTTCCATTTCCTGATTACCACCTTAAATACCTTTTCTCATTATTGAATGCACCTGTCTATGAAGATCAAGGCTTAACTAACTAATCTAACAAGTTCTGTGTTGCAAGTAATCCATTTTTGATTTTAAGTTACCGTATTTTCCACACTATAAGGCGCATCGGATTATAAGGCGCACCTTCAATGAATGGCCTATTTTAAAACTGTTTTCATATATAGGGCGCACCGCATTATAAGGCGCATCCACTAGATGGAGCTGTGCTAAAGGGAATGTCAATAAAACAGTCAGATAAGTCAGTCAGTCAAACTTTATTAATATAATACAAACCAGCTTCTTACAACTCCGTTCACTCCCAAAACAAGTTAGTGCATTCACAATACGGTACCGTACGTACCGGTAGCTCTTATTTGCGCCGCCCTCGTTGAAAACAATGTATTTCCAACTCCATTTGTCACAGTTCAAAGCTACTTGAACAGCGATCGAGCGCTCAGTTTTCTGTTCCCTCAATGTCGCAACTCTTCTACTGAGATGGAGCAAAGGCCGCGCCTCCTTGTTCTTTTGCGGCAGGATCCATAAACACGCCTATGGCACACATGAACAGCTGGGACTGGAATTCCCCTTTACCGTTTTTACCGCTGTCACTTCGGCGACGCCCCCTGAATACGGTAGCCATAATTAACCAACACTGATCCATATATAAGGCGCACTGTCGGTTTTTGAGAAAATTAAAGGCTTTTAGGTGCACCTTACAGTGCAGAAAATATGGTACATGCATTCAAATCAGCAAACTTAAAAGGGTGCCTAAACTTTTGCACAAACATTTTTTCATATTTCATTTAATTTCATACAACTACTGCTACACTAAAAACTTTTGTTAATAAAACACTTCAGAACTCAGATGTCACTAGAAAATGAATTATCTTTTTTTGTGAAGATGACTGTATTCTCTTTGGGCATAAGGGTCTAACGTGTGGCAGGGACCCACAGCAGACCCTTAGGATTGTTACATTATTACCTTTTTTAGGATGGGCGAACTTTGTTTCTTGTAAATTTGCTTAATTTTAATACCAAAGCCATTTTAAGGCCATTTGAGGGTGAAGTTGCTAACAAAAGAATCTAGTTTAGACTTGAAACGCTGCAGTCAATGCAATGTTTTGGTTGTTGTTGTTGTAGCAGCCTTGTTGTAGACCTAGAAACTTTGCAGCTCTTACCTGATCTTCCCGTAACGCTAAAATGTTAAGATCAGTGGGGTGCTTGGGACAATTAAAAAGATGTTGTGTGTCGTCTCGCACCAGCGGATCCAGACAGGCCATGTAGGATTTCAGCTGTTCTGAGTAATCCATTTTGTAAATGCAGCCCTGGGCAGTTGTTGCTCTGCTTAATGTTTTGTCTAAAGAAACCATAACTGTAGTAATCAAACTTAATTGTTTTTTCTTGCAGTCGATTTGTGACTTTGGCAAATAAGGACGTGAACCAAGCGGGCCGAACCAAACTGGACCGGGAACGTCTGAAGGCCTGCATGAGAGAAATTGTAAGTGCTAAACAAAACCATAAGCATCAAGTTTATTGTCACTAATGCTTTGAGCTTACAAAGAAAACAGTCCCCAATTCTACTCAAGCAGAGCAGTGTTTTACATTTTAATTTCCCTTGAAATACTCTTAGCATACATTTACAGGCTTTTGTCTTTCCTGTCACATCTTGTATTCTGTGTTTATGGTTTGTATGCATACACAGGAAGATTGTTTATTAGTGTATTGTTATAAAAATGTAAAAAAAATACAGAGGCGGGTATAGATAAACAAAATGTAGCATACTCTTTTTTTTCCAATTGTCTCATATATAAAGTAAAACCCACAAGACCCTGTCCATGAACAATCGGCCACAGTGTGTGCAATAAAAATTTTCAAAAGGTATGTTTCAGGCCTAAGATGGGTGCTTAGAAGGAGTTTCATGAACAAACACATTCTTTATTGACACAGTAAAATATATTCTATCAGTGGTAAATAGAAAAACACACTTTAAAACAACACCTTTACACTCCTACTTTGTTTACCATTAATCTACTGTAGCCCTGCACTGACAAAATTTGGAACTGCGACCAATAAAATACATATATGCTGAAAAAGTCAAACGAGGTCTGGTATTGGTGGCTGGATAAACCTTTACTAAAACTAAAACTAAACTAAAAATGATATTTAAAAAGGAAATGGAGGGAGAGTGCTGCACCGGCTCAAACAGCGTGGCTCTTAACGTCAAGCATGGCAAAAAAAGCAAAAAAAAGGTCCTCTTCAGATTAGTCGGGCACATACGGATAAATAATGAAATAGGAAACTAAGGCACTCTAAAGTATTACTGTTTATCTTTAATTGTAGCGAACCAACGCGTTTTGACTCAATCAGTCTTCATCAGGGATAGTTACAACAACAGGTGTGTTCAATATGTAAAGTGAAGTAGTCACGTGATAGACACCAGGGGCCATATATACAGACAAACATAAAAATGTATTCATAATGAAGAGAGGTATACATTGAAAAACAAGTCAGGCAAGTCAAGCAGTTTACATGGACAGCAAGGAACGTTATCAAATACAATCTACATAATTATCATAGTGCAATCATTCAACCTGAATGTCAAACAAGACAACATTTTAGAGTGACACAACATTTTAGAGCCTTCTAGCAGTGCTGTCAAAGGAAGGGTGAATAGTCTCTCTCCTCAGTGAGGCCTGGGTGTTTCATAGCGTTCAAGCTGTGTATCCAGAGTGTATCTCTTTGGAGAAGCTTTTTTAATCTGTCCACACCCCTAAGGTTTGGTGAGATGACCTCAATAACCATTGCTTTGAGTGAATTTGGGCTGCTATGTCCTGCTAGTGTGAAATGTTTTGCCATAATGTATGTTTTGGGTTTTTATTGCGTATTTATGTTCAGCCAATCTTTCTTTGAATTTCCGTTTGGTGCGTCCAATGTAGAAACAACCACATTCACACTCAAGTCGGTAGATTACGTAGGTGGTATTGCAGTTAGAAAACTCTTTACACATGTAGGTTTTTTGATGGAAAGCATCATTAAATGAGTCCATTCTCAAGATATTGTTACAATGAGTGCAGTTTCCACATTTGTAGGTACCACTTTTTTGAGACAGCCATGTTTTTTGTTTAGGTACACTTACAGCGCTTTTGACTAGGTGGTCAAAAAATGATTTAAAAAAATGATATTTGAATGTCTGATCTTTATTATCTTCTCTCTGCAGGACAGCATGGGGCAGCAGGCAAAACAGATGCGGACCCAAGTGAAGAAAAACACCGTCAAAGACAAACTCAAACTGGCTCAAAACTTCCTCCAGAGACTGCGCTTTCTGGCTGACGAGGTTTGATATTTTTATTACGCCTCATTAACTTCACTCATAACCCTCCGAGTGCGCCGTATTCCCTAATAAAACAGTACGGAGACTGAGAGCTGTCTGAATCCCCGTTAACTCCAGATTTATTTACACCTGCGCAGCCTCAGCACAGCATACCAGATGTGTTTGTTTGGATGATGAGCCACAACAAGCGCATCGCCTACGCACGTGTCCCCTCCAAAGACATCCTGTACTCCATCGTGGACGAGGAAACCGGCAAAGACTGCGGCAAAGTCAAAGCTGTTTTCCTCAAGGTGAGTTTAAACCAAGGCACAATGACACATCGGAGACAGAGGCAGAGCTGGACAGTACCTAGATACTTTTAGTCAAGTGTTTTATCAATACATTATGTGCTGAAAAGGTTTCTCAATCTGAAAACTGCCAAGCCTTTAATGCAGATTGATTGTAGCTGGGCCTGTGTTTTCAAGGATGCTACAAACACTCGCTAGAACAGTGTAGTATATGCAGTAAACTTATAAGTATATACAAGATTTTATAATATAAACCAACAAGTAAAGGTGGTCCAAATGGCAAAATATGGCTTAATTAATTATCAATCAATTAATAAAGGTAACTAATAAAAACATCAACATGGCACTAAAATCTAAGAATGGGAACAGTAATAATACTTCAAACAATACTGTATAGAGAAAAGGGACAATGGAAATTTACACTGCATTGAGTAAAGCTTCTTGGAAATAATTCATAATTTGTCAAAATAAAAAAAAAAATTGTGATCTTTTCATATTTATCTATTGAAGAAAGACAAACTTAAGAGTCTCAATGACAAAGGATTGACTAAAAATTATTGATATATTGATAATTATTGTTCTAGTTCTTTAGTTGAAAAATATATAAAATAAGTAAATGTAATAGAAGTTTATATTGTTATATTTTTTATATTTATATTTTTATTTATATTTATATTTTATATTATTATTTTCTTATATTTTTATACTTTTTTGTTGTATTTTTATTTATCATTTTTAAATGTATTGTTATTTTGAAGGGATTTTATTTGTATCTTGAATTTAATTTTCACAGCAAAAAAAGGAATCAAGCTTTTACAATAAAATAAGTATGAAATGTCTTTGTATTAATGAACACAGATGACCACACGGATGAAAAATGAACACGTAAACAAATGAGGTGGTACTCACGTCATGACACAAAGCCCAGGGGTTATGCAGCACAAATAAGGTTGGGAAATACTGATTTATTGTACCTTTTCAGAAAATATTTGGCTGTCAAAAACTAAAATTAATCTAAAACTGGAATAACCCAGGACTATGCTGAGGGATAAGGAAAAATGCAATACTAAAGAAGAACAAAACAGAGTCTAAACTTGGGCTAAACCATGTCTAAAACCAGAACTAAACCAGGAAAACACAGATCTAAAATCAGAACTGAACTAGGACAAAAACTGTGTAATATCAGAAGTAAACCAGATATAAACCAGAAATAAACTAGGTCTAAACCAGAACTGCGCTAAGACTAAAGCAGGACTAAACCAGGTCTAAACCAGGACTAACCCGGTTCCAAACGAGGACTAATCCAAGTCTTGGGGATACACAAGACCAAAAAGGTTGGGAGTAAAATGCATATGGCCATATTGAAGGTAGTCAAATGAGTATGAGAGCCTACGTAAACATTAAAACCTAAACAGAAACGATCAGCTGTAATTATTTGGGTATATACAGTAAACCTGTTTCTATTTTTTCCTGTCTCCTCAGTTGCCCGGTAAGAAGGGCTTTGGTCCGGCCGGTTGGACGGTTCAGGCGAAGCTGGAGCTGTATCTGTGGCTCGGCCTTAACAAGCAGAAGAAGGACTTCCTGAACGGTCTGCCCAATGGATTTGAGGAGATCAAAGCCTCCAAATCCGGACCCAGCCTCCAGTCCGTCCCGCCTGTTACCCTCGTCTACAACAGTGAGTGCACCAACAAGACACTCTTTATTTAATTTAAAGTTAGAAATAAAGTTTGTCGAAAGAAGCAAACATCATTATCAAGCCTTGCAATCAGTTTTCCTTTACCATTAAATTCAAAATCGACCTCAAACAAACTCTGAATTAGGCTTTCGGGCTGCTATTGATCACTTTATCTTTTCTTAAATAAGTGAGAGATTGCTCACTCATTAATTGTTTTGTTTGTCCAACAGTGAAGCAGGTGTTCCAGCTCAGAGCACACATGTACCAGGCCCGGAGTCTGTTTGCGGCCGACAGCAGCGGGCTTTCAGATCCATTCGCCAGAGTCTTCTTCTCCACACACAGTCAGGTCACAGAGGTAAGGGAGAAATAAGTTAAGTCTGACGTTATGATGAGAGCAGGGGGTGGTAATTTACTTAGGCAGCTCAAATTTAATGAATCAGAGGTGGAAATTTGATTACAGGTACTTTGCAATTCAATTTTTTTCATGTATCCCAATATCACAAGAGCAGGGCTTTACAAACAATTAGTCACACAATCAACATTAAACACAGAAACATAGATAATCAGACATAAACAATAACTAAACTAAACAGCCCCAGGACGTCCCCTGTTCTTCTGGTTAAGAAAAAACTAAAAACCCAGCTGTGGGAGGAATAAAAGAAGAAATGGAGACCATATTAAAGGATAGATTCTCTCCCAGGACGGACAGGCTATAAATGTGTCCAGGACTGTTAAATAAAGTCCATTAGCTCATCTATAGAGTGGCAGAGTGGTTATCCCTCCTGCTTCATAGCGAGAGAGTTTATGAGTTCAATCCCTAGGCCAGCAAAATCACAATCTCTCTGTTTGGACTCTGTTATGGTGGGTTGTCTCTGGCTTCCTCTCAGACATGTATGTACATTTAGGTCAGCTGTTGAATAATGAATGGTGTACTCAATGTCTCTAAGTGTTAGACCTGCAACTTTGTCTGGTCTCTACCCCATTTCATCTACAGACCCCTCACTGAAATAACTGGAGCAAACTGAAATGATAAATACAGCTGAATTGACAAATACATCCATAAATACACAGACACTGGTATATTTGCAAATTTATGATACATATTTATATTCTATACGTACTTTAACTCTATTATATGGAACGTATTACCTATATGAATATGTAAATGAATGTTCTTATTTGTTTTGTTTATAGTGGAAAGTGGACAGGTCCAAAGGGAAATTAGGTCAATATTAGGTCAAGTAGGTGTGGAGGTCTTTTGTTGTGGGTGACCAATAAGGTCTTTGACTGCACGTGTATGTGTTCAGCCCAATGAAAGAAATAAAAGAAAGAAGAAACGCAGAAACGAAATAGATGTTTTTTGTGTGAGTCAAGAAACAGTCACCCAAGGATGGCTAAATAAAGAAGATGATACATATTACTTAATAGCTGGTAGTATTTTATGATGCGTATGTACCTCACTTAGACAATCTTAACCATTATTTTTATATAAAACATGCACATACAAGCCAGTTAACATTATTATCTATAATATATATATACATCCAAGAAATTCAGACATCTGACTCATGTATAGTTAGTTAGTTTAGCCTTTATTTGAAGGGACAATGTACAGAGACATTAAGCTCATAAAAACAGACATGTTCCGCACCAGATTATAGCGAAATAGCTAGTTTCCATCTGCAGTCCCTGATTTACATGAATAAAAATACAATGCAATTACAATCAAACAATCACAGTAAAAGCAGTAGTTCATAGACTCACTCTCTCCTCAAAACTCTTTCACACACAGACCTAATCTCATCTCAGTCTCTAGTTACATGGGTCAGATGTCTGAATTTCTTGGAAACTCGAGTCTGCAATAGTCCTGGGTTTTTGTGTCATCTACAGCACCAAACTATTGTAGTAAGCACAAATAAACTATTCTCTATATTCAACCAATATCCTTCACATTCTGCAGACGTTGTAGCATCACACATTACATTGCTGGAAACAATTTGTACCAAGAGATGCATAACAACAGGACCAGCATAACAGGCAAGTTCCAAGACAGACAAGATGGCATTCTGCTGTCCCCATAGACCAGGGAAATGTGTAGATGCTATTATGCTCACAAACAATAATAATAATAAGGTTTTATGTACGACAGATCCTGAATGAGACCCTGTGCCCCACATGGGACCAGCTGCTCGTGTTCAACGACGTGGAGCTTTTCGGAGAAGCCAGTGAGCTGCGGGACGACCCACCGATCATCGTAGTGGAGTTTTACGACCAAGACACTGTGGTACGTGCACGGTCTAATTTACATATTACTGAATATTATGAATAATATATGATATTACTGAATATTTTACTTAGCATAATAACAGTATTGTATATGTGAAGGTGGGAATTTGCAACTTTGTTTTTGTAGTGGTAATGGTGGTTGTAGTAAGTAATATAAGTAGTCGAAGTAATAGTAGCAGCTGTAGTAGTAGTAACAGTAGTGGGGTAATCTACATATTTCAGTATATTTTGCTTCTAATGCACATTAAAAACAGTAGTATATAAAGACACACATTTGCAATTTTGTTATTTTCTGCAATTTTTTCTGCTTCTTTGTAATAGCAGCAGTAGTTTAAAAGTAATAATAAGTAGTTGTAGAAGTAATAATGATAGCAGTAATAGTAGTAGCAGTAGTATTAGTAGTCAGATAATTTACATATTTCTATATATGTGACTTGTAATGCACATTAAATACAGTATTGTATTTATGAACATGAAAATTTAGCAGCTTTGCTTTTTTTAAATGAGTAAAAGTATTAAGTAGTAGCAGCAGTAGTCATAATAGTAGCTGGTTTAAGTTGTAATATAAGTATTAGTAATGATAATAAGAGTTTGTAGTAGCAGCAGCAGCAGTAATAAACAATTCATATGCATGTAGAATGGAATTTTGCAACTTGTGTTTTTTCAGCAATGTTTAAAAGAGTAAAGGTATTTTAGTAATGGCATTAGTCATGGTAGTAGTAGTTGTAGAAGTCATAATAATAGCAGTAGTAGTAGTACTAGTAGTTGTAGTAGTAGTAGTACCAGTAGTAGTGAGCCTTTTACCAAATCGTGTTCATTTTACTTAAAATGCACATTGAAAACAGTAATTGTATGGGTGGAAATTTGCAACTTTGTTTTTTTCTGCTATTTTAAATGAGTAAAAGTATTAAGTAGTAGCAGCAGTAGTCATCAGTAGTAGTTGTTTTAAGTTGTAATATAAGTACAAGTATATACATTATAAATTTAAGTACAATAAAAATAGTAGTGGTAATAGCAGCAGTAGTAGTAGTAGTAGTAGTAGTAGTAAAACAATAGTGTATTAATAAAGGTGCAAGTTTTTCTGCAACTTGCAACTTTGCTTTTTTTCTGCAATTTTTAAACAAGTTAAAGTATTTTAGTAATAGCAGCAGTAGAGGTAATAAGCAATAATGATAGCAGTAACTGTAGTAGCAGCAGTAGTGGGATAAGTTACATATTTCGGTTTTACTTGCCTATTTCTGCAACACACATTTTCTTACTTTGATATTCATGTTTTTTGTGCACTGTCCTTGTTATTTTTCAAAAGGAAAACAGCACATTTACAACAATATTTAGGGCTTCAATCAAGTCTGAACCACAAGACACAGTAGTTTCATTGCTGCTTTCTTCAAACAGATTGCCATTAATTTAATAGCCTATTAAATATTCACAGCAATATGGTTTATTATGTGGATATTTATATTAATGGTCTTTTGTCTCTCTATCTCTTGCTTGCCCTGATTACACTCTTCCTGTTTACTCCTTGCACTTATTGTCCCAACTAAATAGAGTTTTAATCTTGCACCTGTAATTTTTTTTAATATGCTAACAATAACTAATGTACCATGAAATAACTTCATCTTACAACTTTGATAGAAAACTGCATGTGTGCCCCTCTCCTGTACTAATGTCCCCTCCTTGAGCAATACTGACCCCAAGTGGCGGCTGTGTGAACGTGCACTCCCCTCACATTCTGGTCTAACCCCCCTCCACCCTTGTCCCCCCCCTGCCTCCACTTGTTTGGACCGTCCCGTTTTACGATGGTGTTCAGGGCAAGGCAGAGTTCATAGGTCGGACGTTCGCGAAACCCACCATTAAAATGTGTGACGAGCACTACGGGCCCCCGAGGTTCCCGCCGCAGCTCGAGTACTACCAGATCTACAGAGGGAACTGCACCGCGGGGGAGCTGCTGGCCGCTTTCGAACTGCTGCAGGTAAAAATTATACATTGTTATGAAAATATTAAGACAACACCAACTTCAGTGCTTATGTCTACTTGCTTTAGAGAAGTAACTGAGCCAGAGACTTTGGGTTAGACTTTGTTGGAAGTTAACAGTGATACATATTAGCTGCAGTAGTAGTAGGAATAATAGTAGTCATAGTAGAAGTTAGTGTTGTAGGCAAGGCTGTACTAATTGAGACCAAGACTAGTCCAAGGCCAGGGTGAACCAAGACCAAGACAAGGCTGAGACTTTCAGGGTTCAAGACCGAAACCAAGGCAAACCAAGACCAGGTCGGGACAATCCCTGTAAATTAACACTAAATAAAGGGGAAAAGTAAAAAAAAAAAAAAAGGTTTAAATACATGAATGAGTATTTTAATGACCTAACACAGATCTTTGTGGTTCTTCCAATGCAGAAAGCTAAGTACTCAAAAATTATGAAGAATAGCATTTCTTTTAATGTTTATTGTTTGTATAGTGTATTACTAAATACTTCTACTACTATAATGTTTAAATAAAATTGCCACATCCAAGACTGAGACAAGGCCCAGTTAAACTGGATTCGAGACCAAGACCGAGTAAAACAGCAGCCGAGGCCGAAACGAGACCAAGACTGTAAAAAAATGCTCTCAAGTATAGTAGTAGTAGAATTAATAGTAGTGGTAGCAGCAGTTGTAGTAGCAATAGTACAAGTAAACATAGTAGTAGTGGTAGTAGTAGTGGTAGTAGTAGTATTAGTAGTAGTAGTAGTGGTAGTAGTAGTAGTAGTAGTAGTAGTAGTAGTAGACTGGTAGAATTAATAGTAGTGGTAGCAGCAGTTGTAGTAGCAATAGTACAAGTAAACATAGTAGTAGTGGTAGTAGTAGTGGTAGTAGTAGTAGTAGTGGTAGTAGTAGTATTAGTAGTAGTAGTAGTAGTAGTGGTAGTAGTTGTAGTAGAATTAATAGTAGTGGTAGCAGCAGTTGTAGTAGCAATAGTATGAGTAAACATAGTAGTAGTAGTAGTAGTAGTAGTAGTAGTAGTAGTAGTAGTAGTAGTAGTAGTAGTGGGGCGGCACAGTGGCTTTGTGGTAAGCATTCCTGGGGCCAGGACTCCCTTTAATCTCAGCTGAACTTTCCTGGTTAAATAAAGGTTAAAAAAATAATAACAAAAGTAGTAAAAGCTGTGTTTTTAGCTTTAGTTCATAGTAATACCAGCAGTGCAGGGACACATCTTCTCATAAAGCTTGAATTAGAAAGTGTGCCCAAACCTTTGACTGGTACTGTATGTATAGCCTTGTAGTAAGTAATACCAGTAGCAACAGGAGTAGTATGTGTAGTAGGTCTATGATTTAGTAGAGGTAGCCACAATAGTAGTAGTATTAGTAGAAGTATTCATAAACATACATTGTAACCAGGGCTTGACATGAACTTTTTCACCCATGGCCTCTCTGTCAAGTCTGTTTTGAAAGTTAATAACCAGTCAGGGTTTTCACTAGCCACAGCTTAGTTAGCTCAAATGTTGATGTGTTTATTGCATAGTATAAGCTAAAAAAAATGTGAAGTTCAGTTTTGCAGTCTTTAACTGTCTACTACTAGTTATCTTAAATACAAAGAACCAAAGTAATAGTACTTTTGCATGCAGTGAAACCTATCCTAATTCATGTTTTTATATGTCACTTTAAGGCTGTTTTTTCTTTAATCCTGATGAATTACTGTGTACTAAATTATAGGAACACTTAGGCAAAACTACAGAAAGTTTGGCCAAAATTTGTCATAAAAAAATATGGATAAAATACAAAATGTAATGCCAAATGTAAATCTACCCTAATTTGGCTGGTTGGCTTGTGTTAATGTCAAGCCCTGATTGTAAAACACTGGGTCTATGTTCTGTTTGAGATAAAGAAAGTGCTTCAGAAATAGTAATAGCTGATGTTGGTGGTTTTAGTGACGATACTGCAAAAATGCACCACTTACTTCCCCATCAGTTGTTCTCCTCTAAGTTTTGTTTTTGTCTTGACTTCACAGCTTCACAAAATCCTAACACAATTTAATAGATAACATTTCCAAATTGCATTTTCATCCTGTCGCATCCAATTGCTGTAGTGTTGTTTCCATTTCCTCAAAGGTCTTTTACTAAACTACATTTTTCTTCTCTGTCTGTTCAAATATCCATCTCTTCTCTTCTCTTTGTGTGTGCGTCTTCCTCTTGGCCGCCTCCAGATTCCCTTTGACTCTGAGGAGATTAGGAGAGCTCTGATTGCTGTCCATAACTTTGCTGTTCCTCAAATCAAGGTGCTCTTTTCTCTCATTCCCTGCTCTCATTTCACTTTGTTTGTATCACGGTAACTTTCCCTATTCTGTCGTATTTCAATTAATAACTCTCCAGATCACAGTAGAGCAGGCGTTACTATTGTAGCCTGGCCCTCCCACCCTAATTTGTTTTCCAGGGGTTGGTACAAATAGACACAGCTTAAACTACCTCTGAATGCAGTTAGCTAGACATACAGCCAATCAGAGATATAAAACATTACAAAGTCTTCTCATGACTGGTCAGAAAAATGGGACTGGAATTTTTGCATATTGATATCGGGGGAGTACTTAACTTGTGCCCTATTTGGTAAAAGTGGTTCTAATAAATCCCTTATTCAAAGTCCTCACACTAAATATTAGCCTAGGCTAGCACTCCAAACCAGATCATTTCAAGTTTCAGTGAATTTCTTGTACTTGTCAAAAATCTGAAATATATTGCCTGCTCTTGTAGTTGTGGATGTCACTAATTCAAAATAATCCCACTAAATAGTGGCCTAGTAGTGCTTAATGGTCCCCTATAAGGCTGAATGATTTTGAAAGCATATCTAATTGCAATTTTTCTTACAGATATTGCAGTTGCGATTAGATTTGCGATATCATTTTTTTAAATCAATGTCTAGTTCACAGTTTACATTTTAAGCTTGACATGGAGCACTGACACTTGAGAGAAGACTGAAATATTCACTTCTCAGCTAATATAAGGAATCACATGCTTTTCAGATCACGTCTGTAGAGGTCTGAACTGCTGCTGTAGCACGCTTTATGCATATTAAAGTCCAGTGGGAACAGGATATTTTGTTCTCTGTAGAGGACGTTACATCAGAGGTTCCCAACCATTTTTGTCTCGTGTACCCCTCCCTCATATGTGTGGATGATTCTTGACCGTCATATAAAAAAACGCCTTATTTGTGCAAAGACATTGTACACTTACTTTATTGTAAACACAAATTCAACATGAAAAAAAAATCTGTTTTCATTTAAAATAAAAATATTACAATATAAACGCTAAATATTTTACTTTACTTACTTTTTATTTTGCCAATTACGTTTACTTAATTTACTTTAATTTTACTATATATTTTATTTAAACAAAATTTTAAAAATCATTTAAAATTGTAAATAAATACAAATCTTAAACCACAAAAACCACAGAACAGCTATTAAACTTAAAATATTTGTATCAAAATATATTATTTACTAATATCCCTTGTTGTTTTAGAATAAATTTGACCATATTCAGTCACTGTGAGAATTGACCTAGTTTGTATTTTATATATTTCAATAATTTAATATGAACATTGTAAATATTTCTCATGATTTTTCACATAAATGATTAAATAATTCCAAGTACCCCCTGCAAAGTGCTTGCGTACCCCTAGGAGTCCCCGTACCCCTGATTGGGCAACATTGCATTATATCACCTAAATAATTGCAGCCTTTGTGATTTGCTAATTGCGACAATTCAAATTGTGATTTTGATGCAATTTCAAATAATTGTGCAGCCCTAGTCCCCTATTATGCTAAAATTTACTTTATTTAGCTTTTAACCATGTTATCATGTTTCCACCTCAAAACATACCTGGAGTAGTATTTCGTTTGACTCGTTCTGATCATTTCAGCGCCTAAATTGTCATCAGTACAAAGCAGTCAGCTCATTTATCCAACCGTTAGCGTTATGTTGCCAAAAGCCGTGCTAAAAAGCCACTTTATTCTCTGTCCATTCCCCGCCGTTGCCAGCAGGGGGCAACAGACACCTAATCCGAGCCTTCTCTGCAAAGTGAAAATATCAGCTCCACAGTAGAGGATGTTTTTCATACATATTCATTATAAAATGTGAATTGCTGCTAAATTATTTCAAAAAGCCTAAAAAAAAAGCATAATATAGGAGCTTTAAAAAATATGTCTTGTTCTGTCATTTCTCTAGGTTGGTCAGGGTGGACGGGCCGAGCTTCCTCCTATTGAAACATCAACAGACTCCGAACGTGGACCAATTGTGGCTGTCCCGCTGGGAATAAGGCCTGTCCTGAGCCGCTACCGCATAGAGGTGAGATTACAACTATTGGCTTTGGGTTCACAGTCCTATGAAAGCCTTAAGACTATTTAAAAATGTCTTGTTTTCTTTCAGGTTTTGTTCTGGGGCCTAAGGGATTTGAAGAGGATAAACTTAGCCCAGGTGGACCGGCCCAGAGTGGACATAGAGTGTGCAGGGCGAGGGGTGCAGTCGGCTCTCATTCAAAACTATAAGAAAAACCCAAACTTTGGCACTTTGGTCAAATGGTTCGAGGTGGTAAGTGTACATTTTTAGACAATATCTCCACATTTATTGGCCTAAGGTACCCTAAATTTTCACTCTGAAAACTTTTGTCCTGCTTCTCATCCAGGACCTCCCGGAGAACGAGCTGCTCCACCCCCCTCTGAACATCCGGGTGGTGGACTGTCGGGCGTTCGGGCGGTACATCCTGGTGGGGTCCCACGCCGTCACCAGTCTGAGGCGCTTCATCTACAGCGCTCCGGACAAGAACTCCAACCACTGGGGCACTGCAGGTACGGAAACTTTTATCACATTTTAGTCAGGAATTTTGTTAAGGACAGACTATTTATAAATTTACATTAACTGGCTTGATGACACATGTATTATAATATATTCTTACCAATTATTACTTTATTAGTCTATTGGAACTGCTATACTTAGTGGTATTTATACTGTAGCTTTTTACTTCCTGTTTTCATATGTTTTGATTAATCCATTAGTGAAGTGTGTGTGGTTAAAGCGATTAAAAACTTGTAATTTATGTTTTATATTTTCTGTTAAAAATTATCAAAATTCTATCAAAAATCACTAAACGTTTACAAAATTTGAACCAGACGAAGTGACAACTATGTCAAAGGAGGACGCTAGAATAGAGCATTTATACACACAAAGATATTTTTAAACACAAAATGTTTATTGTTTTTGACTGTTTTTGTTGCTTTACTGCTTTGTCTTGATAAATAAACTCTCCTTTCTCAGCACATGGCATGTTTCAAAGTCTGTGAATACCCCATTTAACGATTAAATGATTATTAAATTAGTTGACGATTATTTCAATAAACAATTAAAATCCATTAATCTGATTAGTTGTTGCAGCACTATTATTGTTACATTTGTTTAATAATAGTAATAGTAAGAAACACAGTTAGGTAAGGCATGTTTTATGTATTAAGAGCACAATTTGATTTACAAAAAAAAAGGAAGACATATGTATTATTATTATTATTATTATTTATTATTATTATTATGTATATTTTTATTTTTATCATTTAAATGTGTTTTATTTTGTGTTATTCAAACTGTATCTTTTACTTCTTTCATTGTTTTCCTTTCTCAAAATTATCTCTGTTATTGTAATACTGCACATTACCAGTAGGTAATGGTAGTTTTGGCCTATTGCTGTTATTTTCTATGGTTTTCTGCCTGTGACAACACCTAAGAGAGGTATTATATAAATATTTTGGCATTTTTGATCTCACCAACCCTTAGCCCTAGACAACTGTGTGTTTATATTTATACTATGCTATAACAAAACATGTATTAGTAAGCATTAAACATCCACTCCCAAGCCCAGATAAATGAAGAGGGCTGCATTAGGAAGGGCATCCGGTGTAAAACCTATGCCGAATAAAATATCTAAATCACTGCAAGCTTAAAGTGAGGATGATTTTCTGAAATGGGGCAAGAAGAAGTGTTAATATCATAGAGATGTTCAAGCTTTCCTGGAGAATATAATTGTATCTTTGCTGCTTGCTCTGTGGCTTCACCATCTGCCTCATTTTTCCATCTCTTTTTCCCTTTTTCTCTTCTCTTTTGGACATCTTTGACCGTGCCGTCCTGTCCTATCTGCTCTTTGGGACCACTTCCTCCTCTCACCTGCTGTTTCCTCCTCTCACCTGTGCTCGCCGTGCTTCAGCTAAACTCATGAACGGCTACCTGGTCCTAACAAACGGCGGCTCGCAGCCTTGTGCCTCACCCAGCGTCTCCTCCCGCACTTTCTCTCGTCCCGCAGGTGACGTCTTCGTCAGCGTGGACAACGAGCCGCCCATACGCAAAATGGACACCGTAGTCAAACTGGACGCCGTAAGAGTTTGGGGTTTTACTGTTTATGCATTTAGCAATGACAGTAAAAAGGAGTGGACAAAATTATGATTATGTGCACCAATTGTGTTAAAGGTGCAGTAGCCATAAACAGCCCATGACAGAAAACACTGTTCCTGTGGCACCAGACTCTGTTGAATATGTACAAGTTTTTGGTCATAACACTCACTCACCTGTCCTAGAATAACAGCATTTAAAAAAATCTCTAATACCCAGTGATAATGACAGTTTTTTGTGCCTATAGAGGACAAAGGTTTCTTATCTGAACACAAAATCTTTCAAAAGAAGGACATATATTTACTTAGCAGTTAAATTATTAAAGGTCCTCTATTATGTTAAATTTACTTTTTTGAGCTTTTAACCATGTTCTAATGTTTCCACCTTAAAAACATAACCTGGAGTAGTATTTTGTTTTCTTCATGCATGTTTGAGTAATCCTGTTAAGGCAGTTCCTTCTCAAGAGCTGGAAAAAAAAAGCCACACACTGTCACAGACTCATTCTGATTATTTCAGCCCTTAAACTGCCGTCAGTATGAAGCCATCAGCTCATGTATCTATTTGTTGGCGTCATGTTTAATGACGTGCTAAAATACATTTTATGTTTTCTTTATTTAACCCAAGCGTTCTCTAAAGTCAAGTATTAGCTCCCCAAAAGAACACCTTTTCCATACATACATTATTTTAAGTTACAAAACGTGAAATACTATTGCAAAGGTGTCCAAAACTACACTGCAAAAAATCAATATCTACATTAGATAAAATTACTTGAATTCAGATTATCAATCTTGATTTAAGCAAAAATAACTAGGTTAGATTTATTTAGTTATTAGGTAACTTATTACTAGATTATTTGCCTTGTTTCAAAGTATTTTTTCCCTGTTTCAAGCTATTTTTACTTATTGCAAAATTATCTTACCCCATGGACAGATAATTTTGCTTGAAATAAGTTTTAAAAATTGCTTATAATAAGTTACTTATAAATAAATAAATCTAATCTAGTGAAAATTGCTCAAATCAAGATTGATGATCTGAATTTTTGCTCAAATCAAGATTAATAATCTGAATTCAAATAATTGTATCTAATGTAGATATTGAAAATTTGCAGTGTATTTCAAAAAGCCCGAAAAGGACATAATATAGGACCTTTAATGTTAACTTGTATACACACCAATTTCTACCGGTATTGTTTATGCTCCTGTAGGGCTACCTACCATAACTCTGTCTGCTCACAGGCTGTTGAAATCAGAGTAAGGTATAGAAATGTAGCTGTAGAAAACATAAACTAAAAGACTGTTATAAAAGTTCAGCTAGGAATGGGTGTTGAGAGGGGCTGCGTACCCACACCAAACCAGGGAACACACTGTAAGTCCTGGAGAATGAAGGTACCTGCGCTTTCGGCAAAGTCCCACTGTTTCCTAACCTTAACTAGCGCACTGTAGGCACTGGAGATCTCAGGCCTCACCCACTGAGAATTAGCTTTGGCTGCGATGTTGTAGTGTGAGGCACGAGCTCAAGAAACACATATCTTTCCCCATTCCTTTAACCAATTAGTGCTGGCTTATGATATTTACAATGAGGTTTGAGTGAAGATGGTTGCAAAGTTAGAGATTGCCTGCTATGCCAGCCATAAATATACATGATAGAGTCATAGCAGCCCTGTTCAGATTATCATTAAGATCTGAACTAACTGTGTCCACTCCTTTTTGTCATTGATACAATTGTCTGTAGATTATTTATGTGCCCAATCCTTTACCTGTTCTTGTACTGTACATGTGTGGCTCCTGTTTGTATCACTGTGGCTATTAACCCCTTGTGTTCTGTGCAATGCCCCTTACGTAGATGTCTGACGCTGTTGTAAAAGTGGACATGGTAAGTTATGGCTTCAGTAGAGACGAGCTTGTGCTTTACATATAAGGAACCTCGAGCTTTGGAGTATCGCTTTGTTTTCTATTGATGTCGGCAGAATGAAGAGGAGAGCAAAGACAAAGACAAAAAGAAGAAGAAGAAAAAGAAGGGGGCAGCAGAAGAGGAGGAGGAGCCGGATGAGAGCGTCCTGGACTGGTGGTCCAAGTACTTCGCCTCTATAGAGACTCTGAAGGAGGTTTGTGCTGTGTTGCTTGGGGTATGGAGCAGAGGTTATAAGTTGTAAAGTGTCACAACTACAAGGAGTCAGAAAACACTACAGACAGACTCACAGCACGGTATCTAGAGCCATTTTTAGACCTTGCAGTTTCCATTGTGTTGAGACTATACTTTACCCTGGATTTCTAGACCCAAAAACTGGGACTGGAGCATTTGAACTCACCAGGTGACAAAAAAGCTTCCATAATCTTTACAATTTTCTGTCATTTAATTAAAGTACATGACGCTAGGGCTTAAGTTTTGATTTTGACTGATAAAAACAATGACATAGTAAATCATTTTAGTGTCCTGTGCATTTCTGTTTGTTAAAATGGGGACAACTGGGACTGGGTTTTGTTGAAAACTGGGACATATTTTACAGATATATGCTGGGACATAGAACAATGAGCCTAAAACTGGGACTGTCCCCGTTATAGAGGGACATCTGGTCACCCTACAATGGATCCTCATGTGTCCATAAGGGATACATGATTTTTATCAGAAACACATTTCCTACTGCTTTCTTCTGGCTGTTGTATCTAATGCATCTAAACCGCTACAACAGTTGAGCTGTATGAGACTTTCTATTTGTATTTTAATATGATGTAATCTCATTCACACCCTGGAGATCTGGCTTCCTCCAAATGGCCTTTTTAACTTCAAAATGTGTCTCAATGTAAACTTAAACCTACTGTGGTCTTTTGCCTTCTGTTGAAGATTTTCTGACTTGACATAATCTGCTTCATGGACAGAGCAGAAAAATAGCTGATTTATTCATTTGTGTTTTAAACATGAGCTTTTTGACAAAACGTTGCTAATAAGGGGCAGCACAGTGGCACAGTAGTTAGCACTGTTGCCTCACAGCTCTGTATAGGTTTCCTCTGGGGCCACCGGTTTCCCCTACCACCAAAAACATGTGGGTCAGGTGGGCCCATGCACAGTGACAGCGTGCACAGGCTCAGGACTAACCCTCCATCTGATCTACGCAATTAAGTATTGCTTTAGAAATGCTAATCATTGGTGTTAATTTATTTTAATAATGTAAATAATAATCAACTTTTTTTAGTGAGAAGGCTAATAACTTGCTAATAACTTGATCTACATGTGGTGACATCAATATCCCAACTTAAATAAGCTGAAAGCACATGAGCATGAACAAGTCGGGAAAACAACTTCTCATCTCGGAAAGACGAGCACCTGAGGACCACATGATTGCAGCATTAGACCAGTATAACTTTGTATGGTTACTTACAGTATATAAAATATATATCGCTCTTTCCTCTTGTCGTAGAAACTCAAGGCTCAGGAGGCAGCTCAGGCCGAAGCCGAGGAGAGAGAGGATCTGGAGATACTGGTGGAGACCGGAGGTATATATATCGAACTACACAAATCATTCTGGGCTGCCTGCCAGGACACCCACAGGCTACAAACTTTGATTTCTTCTAAAGAGCCATGTCGTCAATAACCAGCATGGCATTGTTATTCTGCAAGAGTAGGCACATTGTTTTATCCTTGTTTAAAGGGTTATTGCACAGATGCGTCTTCAAGTAGTCTGTTAGTTTACACAAAATGCTTACAAGCTGCACTATGCCATGTCCACATTAATGTGCTGCTTGTAAACTCATTGGTGTGAACATAGCCTAAACCAGCATTGGCAGTTTGTACCCTACTTTCCCTCCTCAGTGTGTGCAAAATATTATCACATTCATGGCCATTTCATTTGTCAGCATTATCTCCTTTTTTATACATTGATACATGGAAGATGGCTTATAGGGCTTTTCTGAATGTATCTAAGTAATCTTGTGGGTAAAATTTGCTCTTAGAAACTGTCCATTGTGCTCTGGGAGTGGTTTTCAATTACAAGTAGGCTGCTGCTTACAGTAGGGGGCAGCATTACGCTACTCCAGCATATGGCTAGCTGGAAGCTATTTCTGGACGAAGAAGAATTTTTAATGCATTGTTGAGTATTAAGCATTTTAATTGCATCTTATCTATTTCTATTTCTTCAGTTGCAGTGGGAATAGGATACAGAAAGTTACACCACAAAAACTCAGCAGAAAAAGGGTTTGAGGTATATTTGCTAAGCGTTAAGGAAATTAGCTTTATCTTCAGTTTAGGAACAGTTTAGTAAATGTTGCTGCCCATGTTAATTAGCACAAATGGCAACAATAGTTTTTTCACACTTACGCGTTTTCAACCAGAAGTTATTGTTCCAAAACTTCTGGTCGCGGTTGTAAGTGGCGTAAAATAGCCAAGCTGAAAAATAAAAAAGTTTTTGCTCTAACAACTGTTGGCCCCTTGACTACATTTCATCCTATACAGATACAGTTTATTACAAAATAAGGCTTAAAATAGGTTCTCTATATTTACACAGATTAGCATGTGTTTATTAACAAAACATCACAGTCAATCTAAATGTGAGTCAAAATTGGCAGTAAATATATAAACTACAGCTCTATGCTGCTTAATTATTAATTTTAGACATTTTCAGTCTAAAATACTTGAATCCTACATCTGCTGTCATTGGTAGTTAGCTAATGCTAATTGTTGATAGCATTTCAGCTTCTTTACTTTCCTGGATAATTGTAAATAAATTCTTCATGAAACAATTTGTAGCCTTTGTATTTGTGGGCGTCTTTGCGCCTGTGACTGTCACTACATCTGCAAACACGAAATTTACTAAGCTTGTTGAAAACACCATTTTGCCTTAGACAAGCGCTAACCGGAAATGGGATAGCGTGAGTAGTTACTTCCGATTTTTGTGAAAAAGGTCTATTGAGTGCACCTAATTCAAAAATCATAAGTCATAATCTAAATTCAGTGATACAGTTACTCAACTTCTTACTTAAAATGGCTTCATCTAGTGGTACAAAATAATAGAACAAGTCTTTTAGGCCTAACATCAACCCTAGAAACTCTACTGATCTTTCACAATAATAAGAATAAGAATAATGATAATTTGAAGTTAGTAAATATCTAAACAATCTCTATACGTCAGTCTCATCTTTCATGTAGCATCACCTTTGTCGCGCTGTGTCCGTGTCGTTCTTCATGACTCCATTTGTCCATCATCTCCATCTCCCCTCACCGTTTGATCAGAGCTCAAACCTGATGACCTTCTCCTAAAAGGCCCCAAGATCAAGGACAAGGGCAGAGACAAGAAATTCACCAAAGACAAGAAGAAGGGCCACACTCTGGACGTGGCTGAGAAACGACCGGTCAAACCCAGAGTGGACGAGCTAGTGGTGTGTAGAACTTTCATTGGACTATAACATAATGTAATGTGCTATATTTGTACAAAAGTTTTAGTTAGTTGAAAAATTATATTCTTATTTTTGTAATTTTGTTTTCTTAGCCTTCCTTAACCTCTGTGCTCCCCTCAGATTATGCGCTCAAAAACTGCTATAAAATCATTATTCGTCAATATTTTTTCTGCCTTTTTTTTCATTAATCTCCTAAATTTCTTGAAATTTGCTCATTAAATAATTTTCGTTCTTTTCTTTCTTTAAATGCCAGTTTCATTATAATAATTCTGAACAAGGTATTCACAGTAGCCCCATGGTCTTAAAAGTATTAAAAAGCTATTAAATTTGATATTTTCAAAATCAAGGCCTTAAAAGCATTAAATCTAAAGAATAAGTATTGAATTTTGTTCATCTAGGCCAGGGGTTCCCAAAGTGGGGTCTGGGGCCCCCTGGGGGTCCGTGAAGGTACTGCAGGGGGGCACCCAGAGGCTGTCTATATTTTAATTCAATTAAAATTTCAATTCATTATTTATTTCAGACACATGGTTTTGGTCCAAAACAACAAATAAAGCATACAAAAAATATAAAAAGACAATTTGAAATTAATTACAGTTATATACTTTTTTTGAAATATTGCTTAAAAAAATGTAGCCAACAGTCAGTGTTTTCTGTAATGTTTTTATAAAAATATAAAGAGAAAAACATGACCGTGTCTTTTTGATAAAGGGGGGCTACGACGGTCTTGACTTTGGAAATGGCTGATCTAGGCCATATATTTGTCAAATATTTATGTTAATATGACAAAACGGTACCAACACCACAATAACTGTATCTACAGTTTACTTATTGAAAATACTTTATCATTGAAATGTATGATTTTTCTATTTTGATTAATTAATGCAGCACTGGAGTTTTTCATCTGTATTAGTCTTTTAAAATAAACCCTTGGATTTCAGATATTACTATACGGGAAATTCATTTGTGTAATATTTGTACAGATTATTGTTCTGTTGTTGATGATCCTGGCACTGAATTTAAATACAAGTGGCATTAAAAAGTCTTAAAAAGGTCTTAAATTTCAGTTGGCAAAACCTGGAGCCACCCTGCTATTACAAAAAACACAAAAAAATTTATCACTTTCCAAATAATAGTCCAAGATTTTTGCACAGTACTATAAATGCCAATAAACTGACTGAGATTTTAAACATACTGGTTTGTGGTTGCAGGTGTACAACAAGGAGCTGGAGTCTGAGTACGGGAACTTCGAGGACTGGCTCCACACGTTTAACCTGTACAGAGGAAAGGCTGGAGACGACGATGAACACGCGCAGGACGATGACCGAATTGTCGGGAGATTCAAGGTGGGACCTTTCTACAGTGCTTTTATATAAAATCCACTTTTGCACTGCCTTGAAAGGATTGCTTCTCCATATACTTTTTCTTTGCTGGAAGTTAGATTAAGTAGCAGCAATAGAAATGAAAGGTTGGAGTGTTTCTGTACGCAACCAGTACTGTCTTTTCATAGTTATAGTATAGAAACATCTATATTTGTCCAAAAATGTGTTTCTTACTTAAAATAGTTTGGTATTCTTGCTAGAGTAATCATTCTATTACCTTGTGTGTACTCTTTGTGCTGGTTCCAGGCCTGAATAAATGGAAAGAGTGGCATCAGGAAGGGCATCTGGCATAAAACCTATAGTATGCCAAATCAGAATGCGAATCACTTGGAGACAAAAAGCCGAAAAGAAAGAAAAAAGCTAGATGTTATTGAAGACAGCTGTTTCTATTTTAGATTTTATTTGTAAACTATCAGTACTTTACATTTACATTTTAATACGTCTTTAGGAATATTTAGAAATGTGTGACTCAATTACCTGTTTTTTTGTTTGTTTTGTTTTGTTTCAGGGGTCCTTGTGCATGTACAAGCTTCCTCTGTCCGAAGAGATCACCAGAGAGGCAGGATACGACCCAAATATGGGCATGTTCCAGAGCATCCCACACAACGACCCAATCAACGTCCTGGTCCGGGTTTACGTGGTCAGGGTGGGTCCGCTCTTTCAGTCCCAGTATAATCAGTGATGGGATTTGAATAGGCATAGATTTTTTCTTACTTCATGGTTGTGTTCCTTCAGGCCACAGACCTCCATCCTGCTGATATCAATGGGAAAGCCGATCCATATGTGGTCATTAAACTTGGGAAGTCAGAGCTCAAAGACAAAGAAAACTACATCTCCAAACAGCTCAATCCTGTTTTTGGCAAGTGAGTAAAGAGAAGTGCTTTGGAGGCTTTGACGTAACTAGTAGATACATTTACTATTAAAGTAAGTCATCCTTTCTGAATATGTTATCTAAAACTTTACATTTATTTGAGTAATCATGGGAGAAATTTGTACTTGTTCTGTTGTATTTGTAAACATTATGGGTGTAATGATATGTTTTTGCAACAATACGATACATATCGTTTTGAATAGTTTCAATCCGATTCAAGAACGATATTGGTTAATTTAGGATAATACGATTCAATACAATTCAATATGATTCAAGACCTTCATATCGATACAGCAACTTTTTTCCAAAAATCCAAAAAGTATACTCTCAAATCTAGCATTGTAGCAGGAGTGTATTATGTTTAATATAACATTTTATTTCAGTAAAAACACAAAAATTACATTCAAAAAGATATATCTGGTTTTATTTTAACATGCAAATTACTAATATCGATATTTCCTATATAATTGTTTTTTTGCTTTTTGTTTTTTTTTCATGTGTATTGATATACACTACCCAGAAAATGATACGATTCAATACAAGGTACTGTGTATCGATATAGTTGTGTCGTAGGAATAAAAAACACCCCCAGTAAACAAATATTTGACCTTGGTGGCAGAGTGGGTAGCAGCCTGGCTTGCATCATTGGAAGGTTCTGAGATCATGCCAGGTTTGGAACAATAGTAGTAGTAGTAGTAGTAATAATAGTAGTAGTAGCTGTAGTAGTAGTAGTACTTTACTTTGTAATATTAGTACAGATTTGAATACTTCTTTCACTTCTGGTCTGAACACTGAGGGCTTGGCTCCACCAATGTACATCCTAATAAAGGTGATACTTTATGATATGCCATGTTTTTTTTTTTTAATGTATTGAAAATATTGTATCTGTCTTTTAATATAAAATCCAAAGCTCTTTTACAATGATATCAAAACTTTTTTTATTAGGAAACGATGTGATAGTCAAAGCACTTATACTTAAGTATGTCCCACCATTACCTAGCCACCCACCACTTTACACACTCAGCCTAATGTTTCCCATTTTCCCTCAGATCTTTCGACATTGAGGCCACGTTCCCGATGGAGTCCATGTTAACTGTGTCCGTGTACGACTGGGACCTGGTCGGGACGGACGACCTCATCGGCGAAACCAAGATCGACCTCGAGAACCGTTTCTACAGCAAATACAGAGCGACGTGTGGCATCTCCTCCCACTACTCACTGTAAGTCAACACTTTTAGTGTTTGTAAACAATATGGCTGCCTATGAAAGAACGGTGTCATGGGTTACGCAGTCCATAATACATTTTCAACGCAAGAATTAGTGTTAGCCACAAAATATAGCAAACTAGGAATATTCAAGATTGTTTTGGCAACCAATAGACTGCATGTATGTAATGTCAGAGCACAGTTAGAAAATGTTACCAAGTGTATCAGCATTTAACCATTTTATTTAAAGTAGCAGTTAAATTAGGGTGACCAGATTTTTAAACCCAAAAACTCGGACATATATATATATTTTTTTACTAATCACAGTGCATTTGAATTCACTAAGCGACAAAAAAGTTTATGAAATCCATACAATTTTCTGCCATGTAATTAAAATACATGATGCTAGGGTTTAAGATTTGAATTTTAATGGCAATTTATTATTAAAAATAATGACATCATGAATAATTTGAATGACAAAAGTATGGAGACAAATGTGTTTTTAGTTTCCTTTGCTTTTCTATTTGTTAAAATGGGGACAACTGTGACATGGTTTAATGCAGTGGTTCCCAAAGTGGGGTCCTGGGCCCCCTGGGGGTCTGCAAAGGTACTGCAGGGGGCCCCCCAGAGGCTGTCTATAATAAGTACAGAAAAAGAAATTGGGTTTGAAATGAATTACAGTTATATACTGAAAAATACAACTTTTAGCCAACATTTAGTGGTTTTGTAATGTTTTTATAGAAATCTAAGGACAAAAACATGACATTGTCTTTTAAATATGGTGACGTTTTATTGCTGCGGGGTCGGTGAGGGATTTTCGCAAATTTAAAGGGGCCACGGCACTCCTGACTTTGGTAATGGCTGGTTTAATGAATACTGTGACATATGTTTTTACAGATATGTCTTGGGACAGTTAAATAGGGATGCCTGGTCACCTTAAATGAAATATTGCTATGATAATTAATATGTTTCCTATCCAAAACATTAGCCATGGATACAACATCTGGCGGGACCCCATGAAGCCCAGTCAGATCCTGGCGAAGCTGTGCAAGGAGGGGAAGATCGATGGACCTCATTATGGACCGGGAGGAACGGTCAAAGTCGGGAGCAGGGTCTTCCAGGGGCCGACCGAGATCGAGGACGAGAACGGTACGGCTAAATAACAAAGCATTTAAAAGTGCTGTGTTGGTTGGATGTGTGGCGGTCACCGTGTTGGGTTATGGCAGGTCTGAAGAAGCAGACGGAGGAGCACTTGGCGCTGACGGTGCTGAATCACTGGGAGGAGATCCCCAGAGCGGGATGTAAACTTGTGCCTGAGCATGTGGAGACCAGACCGCTGCTAAACCCTGACAAACCTGGCATCGAACAGGTAAAGGCACAAAGAAATCTATCAGTTATGTGCGTGTCCTGTAGTGGATCAAGAACAAGAACAATCAGAAAAGGCTTATTTATTTTACTTAATACTGACTTTTAATGGTGGGATGGTATAAAGGATGAGAAGGCAGAGGAAAGAGAGACAAGCTGCGGCTTCTCTGTCAACAGCGGCAGAAAGAAGGCAGGGCATCACATGTGAGGTTCAGCGGCATTGGATATTAAATCTTGGAAAAGTTTGGTTTTGGTGTAAAGTTTTTGAGAAGTTTTGGAAATTTAAACAGTCTGAGTAACATTGGGCCACTCCTAGTTAAACCTGCGTCAGCTAGAATACAGTAAATATCAATGTTCAGTAGAAACGCTGGCCTTTCTTGTTCTCACTGCAGGAAAAAGTCACTAATATCTATTTTTTGTAAGAATATTTAAGCTATTTTTTATTTTTTGCTGGTTCTTGGCTCTTTTGGTTTTGATAAAGCTTTAAAACAGCATAGATAATTAGTTTATATCTAATATAGCATAATTATCTTTTAATCACTGGTGTTTAGGCTTAAGTCAGGAAAATTAGTGGAATAATACATTTCTGGGGGAAGAATCCCAACAGTTTTTTTTTCTTCAACTGACTAATTTCCAAATTTAACAAATGAAATTGCAGCAAAAGTATGTTTCTAATGTACCACGTTGGACATTTTGAATACTATTTAAACACGTGTGAGTCATTTTTCAGTGTACAAACCCTGGGGATAGGCTCCAGGAATAAGTAGGTGAAGATGAATGAATGTGACGATCATGTAATATTATATTTGTACTAAGTATCCAAGGTTTAGTTTTTTGTTTTTCATCAACTGTGAACCATCATCATCCAGTTTATACATGTGTTTTACTTTGAACTTAAATGGACTCTCTAATGTTTTGATGGCAGGTCTTTATAGTTATAAGCATTGCATTGTGTTGTTTCTCCAGGGCCGTATTGAGATGTGGGTGGACATGTTTCCCATGGACTCGCCTGCTCCAGGACCCGCTCTGGACATTGCCCCACGAAAACCAAAAAGGTAGAGCCAAGCGAGACTAATGAAACTAATCAGTAGCTTATATCAGGTGTATTAATAATTTGATGTACAGCTTTGGAAAAAAATATGAGACCACTGCAGTTTGCTCTGAAATAAGCCTCTGTTTGAGTCTGACAGCCGTCCCAGGCCAGCGTCTGTGTGGTTTCCTAACTTTTCTTTCCAGAGTTGTATATAATATTGGGGAAGACTACTGCATTAAAACATGTAAATAAAAGCCACACTTGTTTGTATCTGCAGGTTATAGCTAACATGGTGAGTGTATCTTTAGCTCTTAGCTCTTTTTACGCTATAATGTCCATATTTAAGTGTTGTTCCTTCCTCCGTCCCTCACCAGATATGAGCTCAGGGTGATTATTTGGAATACAGACGAAGTAATTCTGGAGGACGATGATTACTTCACTGGGGAAAAGTCCAGTGACATATTTGTGCGGGGGTAGGTACGCGGCGGGACGCTGTGACCAAGCCTCGTCCCGTGGTGTGCGCTGTGCGTGGAGTTTTTTTTTTTTCTTTTGTTTAACCATTCCTTTGTTTTGTTTCCATTTTTGTGTGTGTTTGTGTGGTGTCCCTGTGTGTGTGTCTGTCCTCTGCTCTCTCTCCGCTCGATGCTCTGTCTAGCTTTGAGCTGCGTGTTATTATTTGGAACACTGATGACGTTATTCTAGAGGACGATGCTTTCATGACAGGAGAGAAGATGTCTGACATCTATGTCAGGGGGTAAACACACGACCCATCGCATGGCTCGTAACCAATCCTCCTAAATCCTACCTCCTAAAGCCCTGATCTTGTCTCCTTGTCTCCTCTCCTTTCAGTTTTCACTCTTCATTCAGCACGCAAACCTCGCTTGCCTTTTAACTTTGGCCTGATGTAATGCAAAGCGGTCTTCGGTCAGGACCATACCACACTAAATCATTTACATAAAAGTCATTTAGTTAGAAATCTTATAGAGCAAAGCATACAAGAATTATGTAAAGGGGAAGTAAGTGACTTTTCCATCTTTCTTTTAGCTTTAGTTTAGCGTTTCTTTTTGCTGGTAATTGTTAGGAGCTGGGGAGAGTGTCTTTGATATCACAGAAAGTTTATTTTCCACTCATCAGCCTCCTGCAGCCTGTGGTTTTAGAGCCACATGCGACTCCTTAGCCCTGCTCCTGCTGCTCCTTGGACATCTGACATCTGGTTACGTAAAGTCAATAAAGGAATAGGTAGATGACTAAAAAAATCATCTTGTCAATATAAAATAACATTTTCTCCCTGTTAAAACATTATAATAATCAGTTTTAGCCTCAGTTGTTCATACCGTTGCATGCACAGATGGATGAGAAGTGCCATGCGAGCAGTTTGTGAGTTTGCAGTTATAAATGACCACCCATAAATTATATTTTAGTTAAAGACAAAGCAACTTTTGTGAATTAAAATAGGTTGCGGCTCTTTACAGATTCAAATTTTTATTTTTGGGAACAATTGACTTTTTGGATCCAGAAGGCGGCAGACCCCTGGTTCATGAACATGTTTATTTTACATTTTTTTCTTTTAGTGACTTTCAAAAATTCACTTTAAAATATTTAATACGGAAGTGCTACTACTGTGGCTAACCTCTGATGACTTTACATTTCATCATTAACCACAGCAGTTATGGAAAGCATCATTTACAAATATAAATAATCCCCCTCTGTCAACAAAGCTAATCTACTGAGCCAACAAAACTATGACTACTGCTCCACTACTAAACTGAACTTACCAGTGGTGGAATGTAACAAAGTAAAAGTACTTAGTTACTTAACTTAAGTACAATTTTTATTTATGTACATTTTACTTGAGTAAATTTTACAACATGTACTTCACTACATTTTAGAGCAAGTATCTGTACTTTTTACTGCACTTAATTTTTTGAATTTGTTTGAAGTAAAAAGTATATTGAGTTGGGTTTAAAATCATTTGTTTTTGCCGTGTGGTCATTGTAGACACAGTACGTGAGAATAAAAGATGCAGTAAAGTAGTACTCACCTACAGTTTCAGTCTCTTCTGTTGCACCGTAAACCTTTAGTTTCCAGCAAAATCCTTCACATTTAACATTCATTAGTTCTTGAGACCGTGCCAAATACTTTTACTTTTTTACTCCTAAGTACATTTGATACTTTTACTTTTTGCTCTATCTGTACTTTTACTAAAAAAAAAAAAAAAAGAGTACTTCTTCCACCCCTGTAACTTACACAGCCTTTTCAAAGAGCTCACTCTGACCATTAGACTAAAGGAGACAGGATACAAGAAAACTATTCTGGGAACGCCATTTAAACTCATTCACTTACTTCTCCTTTATTATGCATGTCTGTATTTGTGGACATTTATGAATAATATAAATTACCTTTAAAGACTTGATGCACATAGAAATAAAAAGGTTTTATTTGGTTAGTGAAGAAAATAAACTCTGTGTCTGTAATGTGGTCTTCTGTGGTATGGTTTTGTACTGAATCCAATGATGATAAAATAATTTTGACACAGTTTAATTGAAGCGCCATGCATGTACAAAAAAATTGTGGCTAGGTCTATATTATGACGTCCTTAAAACAGTAAAAGCATGTTTAATTAGCTCAGACTGTTGCGGATTGGGAGTGTTTTACGCAACGTACCTAGAGAAACATCTTATTTTGGGGGAGGCCTTTTGATTCCTGCATCTTGGACCGAAACATATTCTCCTACAACATACATTATAAATAGGATGCTGATAAAAAGATGTACATTTTTTAGCTCCTCTCACTTTTTTCCCATCCTGACAAACAAAAAAGTCAAACATTTGCTCGTCTGTTCACCAGCCTGGCCAGCCGTCACAAATCAGTTTCTCTTCCACACTATAGCAGTAAAAGTTTTAGTGCTCCGTGATTTGTGTCAGGTTGAGCAAATAGACGTAGATCAAACTACCTCTGAATGCAAATGGATGGACAAACAACCAATCAGAATTCAGGGGGCAGGGCCAACATGTCCAGAGTTCACCTTCTCTGGGACAGTTTTAAAATGTATAAACAGAGAAACAAAGCGTTGCATGAAATAAAAACCCAGCCAAGTTTAGATCAATTTATTGGCCAAGAAGGATTAAGATGAAAAAATGTTTGAATGGAAGGTGTCCAGACCCACTTCAGTAAAAATGGGTTTGGCTGGCTAGGCTAATCCTCCATCTTTTGTCCACTCAGACCATAGACAGTAGACGAATAGGTAACTGTTCAAATTACACTGATAAAGCCTGATCCCTGTTGGCTTTTATTGTAATTTCAGAACTACTATTTCTACTACTACTATTACTACTACTACTACTACTACTACTAGTACTAGTATCACCCACTTTAGCACCAAGGTCAAAAGTCTTAGTTTACATAT
Organism: Bostrychus sinensis; assembly: GCA_020698575.1. Taxonomy (NCBI): domain Eukaryota; kingdom Metazoa; phylum Chordata; class Actinopteri; order Gobiiformes; family Eleotridae; genus Bostrychus; species Bostrychus sinensis. The sequence continues at coordinate 24,327,464 of CM036257.1, read as the reverse complement.
ACATAAAATTTTGTGATAATGAAATCTGACAGAGGCGGAGAGTTATTTATCCTCTTTGTCATTTTTTCTGCAGGCCCAACTTGAAAATATTCAGTAATAAGGCAATGAACTCTCACTAGGGATACACCTTCATTTAATTTTCTCGGGTAGTTTTAACAAATGATTACCACTTAGCTGTTAACTACTGGCTTGACATCATTATATCAAACAGCTTTTTATTAAATCCAAAGTCGTGAGCCATAAAAAAGTGGCTTTTTAATTAAAGACAAGTTATAGGCTTTTATATTTTAGGAAACAGTTGCTTAGTTTTATGTTTAATTTGCCCTAACTCTCCAATGGCACTGTACCTTTACTCTACTGTACAGCATAACCATTAATTGTTAGTATTTCTTTCAATCGATTATGTTGATAAAGCCGATTAATTGTTTAACCCCAAACTCTCAGCCTACTTAGTGATGTTTGCTTCTTTGCTTTTATAAAGGAATACTTCAATCTTCTTTTTTGGCAATAATGATGAATAGACACCTTGTTATTATCTGTTAGCATTAATAGCTACAATAGAAACAGCTTCCTTACACAGCCTTAACTTTTTTTTAATAAGATAATCTTCTCTGGTCCGATAAACCAAGTGACAAGGTGAAGTTTATGTATTCTTCTACTGTCTGTGTCTGACACTAACATTTTTTTTACTTACCTGCATTGTGTGCATGGCTTTATATTGTGTGAGGCTCCAAAACCAAGTCAAATTCACACAGACGCATGTCAATAAATCAGAATATCATGGAAAAGGTAATTTATTTCAGTAGTAGGTTAAGCAGGTTGCCCACTGACTGGAGGGTTGGCGGTTCAATTCTCGTTCTGACCAAGGGCATACTGTTGTTGTGTCTTTGGGCAAGACAGTTCACCCACATTGCTCCCTCCAGTCACAGTGTGTCCTGCATTAAGCCTGCCAAATCACTGCACAATTGATTTGTTGTGGCCAAAAGAAGAAAAAAACATACATATTTATTATATTATATAGATTCAGTACGCACCAAGTGAATATGTCAAGCATTTTTATTTTAATAGTGACAGTTAATGAATCTTATAAAATGTTAACACTACATACTATCACATACGCAACATAATAATCAGAGTCAGGGGCGTAACATCAGGCAGTGCATGGGGCCGAAGTGGTTTAGGGGCCCATAAGAGCTCTTGAAGGCTACGTCTCTTGTCACGTCTGGGTTTGAAATATTCATAATAAACACAAGCAGCACATGAATCTGTGACAGAAGACAGTTTTTACCGTAAGTTTTAACACAATTAATGAACAAAATGTAAGATCAGACTATACCTGTATGTTTAAATCTGTCTTTAAAAAAATCAAGATTATTAAAAACAAAAATGTAAAAAAAAATGTGTAAAATTGTCTCTTAATAAATCTGAATTTTATTTGAATAAAACGATACCACCTGTACCACCCATTTTTGCTATAAACTGCAATAAAAACAGCTGCTAGCTCTGATATTATCGATTAGACACCTAATGCATGAGCTTTAAGTACTTCAGATCTTAAAACTTGCACTGGGTCTCCTCCACTGATCACAATTATAATAAAATAAATGCTTGAAATATTTCCCACGGTGTGTACTGAATCTATACAATATATGTTTTACTTTTTAAACTGAACTTCTGAAATAATTTGACATATTCCTCAATAATCCTCTAATGTATTAACATGTTTGTATAAGATATGCATTTGATTTGCTATTGGAGAACCACAGTACTGTAAACTTCGACCTTAGCATCATCTCTCTTGTTGACAAATACTTTAACATGTCCTAGAGTCAAAATTTACCAAAAAACTAACCACAGTTGGCATAAATGCATGACCAGTATTGAGCCATATTTATTGTGTATGTTATGGTGTGGTTATTTCCAGTGTAATGGTTTAATGTTTTGGCTCCTGCAGGTGGCTAAAGGGGCAGCAGGAGGACAAGCAGGACACAGACGTTCACTACCACTCGCTGACGGGAGAGGGGAACTTTAACTGGCGTTTCGTGTTCCCGTTCGATTACCTCATGGCCGAAGAGAAGATCGTCATCTCCAAAAAGGAGTCCATGTTTTCGTGGGACGAGACCGAGTACAAGATCCCCCCGAGGCTCACGCTGCAGGTCTGGGACGCTGACCACTTCTCTGCTGACGACTTCCTGGGTAAGAAATGATGATAGTAATGCTTTAATTTAGGTTTATTTTATGATTTTGGTTCTTAGCTGGTCTGAACTTAATTTAAACCTTAATAATTTTATTGTGACACAGTTTTTACAGAACTAAAGGGGGGTAATAACTGGCTATAACCTCGTAATTGTTCTAGTTGTTCTCTGTTCTTCACTTAGTATGACCGTGCCATAGTCTTGCCTAAACTAAATTGAAACAAAATGCATTGCCAGGCATAAACCCACACTGTAAAAAAAAAATCCGTAAATTTTACGGTAAAAAACTGGCAGCTGTGGTTGCCAGAATTCTACCGTCAAAAAAACAGGAGGTCTGTATTTAATTTTACGGTAAAATATTATATCAGCTGTTGTTTTTACAGTGTTTGACTTGAGTTTTAATTATAATTTACTGTATAATTTAAAGTTATTATCTTTAAAAACAAATACATTAACTGTATATTTTACAGTTTATGACTTAAATTTTAATCATCATTTACTGTAAAATTGTAAAATTATTATCTTTAATAAAAATGTGTTAAACTGTACATCTTACCATAAAATACTTTCTTTTTCACAGTAAAAAACTGGCAGCTGTGGTTGCCAGAATTCTACCATAAAAAATACAGAGTAACTTTTTTACTAACAATTCAACTTATGAGTCAAAAATTTAAATAAATGTTAATACAATATTTAGAGCTAACATATAAATCAATAACTGTTTAAATTTCCAGTGAAATAATCACTTAACATAACACAATTGTAACTTTAACACAGAAATACATTTATTTTTTTCAGAAGATGACAATTAGTCAATTAGTATATTAGACAATTAGTATAAATATAGCCTTTAATCTTTTAAAAGCATGTCATACATTTTCAATTGACATGACTTTTAGCCAAATCAGGAGTACATTTTGATTTTTTACAACAGTTTAAAAAAAAATACATTACACAGCAGCAAGAAACCTCATCCCCACTAATATTAATAGTAAGACTTGGGAGCAGCAAGCGTTCAGTATCAGTATGCGGCTCATTAACTGAAGACAAACTCTCAAAAAGTTAGTTTCTTTTCTATGGGCGGAACAATCACAGGCGGAACAACCAATCAGAGGAAGGAAGAGCGTGATATAAGCAGTGCATCGCTGACCTGTAACCAAAACAAACATGGCTGATTCTTTCCGCCTTTGCCATAAAACACAAGAATACGCCGTATTATGAGCAGCTCTGTACTTATTTCTGAACGGGGACGGCAGCGGAAGCCAGTTGCACAAAAATTATGGAAAAAGTGGGTTTGTTGGAATGTGATTTTTACGGCGGACGTCGACGGGACTTTACTGTTGTTGAAATGTAAACAGGACAAAGAAGAAAGTACAGACTGAAAAGGACTGAACAACAATGCGGACTACAGCAGAATCAACAGGTGACAAAAGAAAGCACTAAACGGCTTTAATCAGGTCAGAGAAGTTATTAAAATCACTAGATGTGCAGCAGAAAAAGGCCAGTTCCAAATCGACCAGAGAGAAACGCTTCCCTCCAGACTCCAGACTAGAAATTGGCGGCATTGATCTCTTTTACTACAAGAAAACACACAGTTAATGTTTACAGTCTTTTTTTCTCTTTGTTTTCCCTCTTCCCACCAGGTGCCATTGAACTGGACCTAAACCGTTTCCCTCGTGGGGCTAAGACGGCCAAACAGTGCACCCTGGACATGATCCGAAACGAGCAGGAGCTGCCCACCATTTCCATCTTCAAACAGAAGCGGGTCAAAGGCTGGTGGCCGTTTGTCGCCCGGGACGAGAACGACGAGATGGAGCTCACGGTGAGAGATCAGGGCTTACACAAACCTTCACGTTACTGTCATTAGAAACTTCCATTGAACATTTTAGTATATTTGAGGACCACAATATTCTATAAATTAGCTGTGATGCTACTGATTTTTACAATGTTTTGGTGATGAGGACTGTCAGGGGTAGTGCGGCTCAGGAGGTGAATCAGGTTTCTCCAGTTCATGCTGCAATTGCGTCCTTTATAATCAATTAATCTGTTAATTATTGTTTCAATTAATAATCGGATAATGAAGCATGAGTAAAGTGGTTAAAACTTGAGATGTTTTATAGTTCCCATTAAAAAATTGTGATAATTCTACCAAAAATCACTTATTTTTACCAAAAAGTCAAAGCTACAAATATGTCACTTAAAAGGACGTTTGGATAGAACATACACACAACGATGTTTTAATCAAAAACACAAAATGTTCATTGTTTTTAACTGTTTCTGTTGCTTTACTGAACAATGAACTCAGTTGTAAAGTGCTTTGGGTGCCTAAAATGCTCTATATAAATCTAATCCAGTATTATTATATCACATATATTTACAAAAAAAGCTAAATTATTCATTCTACATCTCAGAAGACGCTGTTGAGTTCTTCGTGTTGTTAAAATATTATAATATACTATTGTTACATTATTGAATTTGTCATTTCAGGGTAAAGTTGAGGCTGAGCTCCATCTGGTCACAGCAGAAGAGGCAGAGAAGAGTCCCGTGGGCCTGGGTCGAAATGAACCCGATCCCCTGGAAAAGCCAAAGTAAGTAAGACGTTCATCTCTTATTCCTCCAATAAACTGGCCCAGCGTACACAACAGAGTGTGACCTCTAGTTTACTTTTACTGAGTACACCTTTGCTGGTTTTATTCTGCTGTTGGATCCACTGTTAGACGTTTCCTCCTCTTCACCTGTCTCTCCCTCTGTCTCTCCCTCCCTGTGCCGTGTGTCTCCTGATCTTCTTCCTGCTCTGACCTTTGACCTCCATTTTACATCCCTCCCAAACCCTCCCTTCTTCCTCTCTTCTCCTTATATCCTCTTCTCCCCCTCCCAAAGTCGGCCGGACACCAGTCTCATGTGGTTTCTGGGCCCGCTGAAGTCCATCCGTTACTTCATCTGGCACAACTACCGCTGGCTGATCCTGAAGGTCCTGGGACTGCTGCTGCTGCTGCTCATGCTGGGCCTCTTCCTCTACTCGCTTCCTGGTTACTTGGTCAAGAAGATGCTCGGGGCTTGAAGCGCCGGTAGCCATCGCCCGAATTCTTCTTCTGCTGTTTCTGCTGCTGCTGTTCGACCTCTGTCTCCCCGTCTGTCACACAAACTCAGAGAAATGTGCTGCTCTGTCTCCTCTTTTGTTCCAGCAGTAGTTTCCTCTCTTGTGCCTTCTGCACAAAGCGCCATTTTACTCTGTCGATTAAAAGTATCAACCACACTTGTAAAACATTTTTATTGCTTTTCAACAAAAAGTGATAAAGTTATGATTCCTAGAGCTACAGCTGACCACAGCAGACAAGCAGAGCACATGGTTTTTCATTCAGTGTTAAAAGATTTACTAAACTAAAATCAGTTTAGTCCCTACATTTCTAAATGATGTTTTACATTACCACTTATTTGTTATCTGCAAAAACTCTACAATTCATAAAAACATGGCTGATTTAGGGAACAATATTTTGTATTTTTGGAGTATTGAAGTATATGTAGCAGCTATTCTCAAAGCCAAGATCTCCCTAAAACTTAGAAAATTCTGTGCCACCGACCCAATGTGAAACTTCACTGTAATAGAAATCAAAGGAAGGAATTCCCTGAATGTTATATTAAAAAAACATGCAACACAGACTGTTGGCTATCAACTGCTTGAAAATATATTTTAAATACATTTATAACCAACTTAAAGACATCTTGTCAGTCCCTTTAAGCTATATTTATGTACATAATGTAGACGAGGGCACGGTGGCAGAGCAGGCCAACACAAATCTCTGGGTGGAGTACATGTCCTCCCATCGTCCAAAGACATTCATGTGTTAGGTGAAGTGGTGACTCTGAATTGCCCCTAGTGAATGAATGTGAGAGTGAATGGTTGTCTGTGTATGTGGCCACTGTCCAGGGTGTACCCCGCCTAAAGCCCAAAGTTACTGGGATAGGCTTCAGTACCTATGACGCCTAATGGGACTAAGTGGAAGAAGATGAATGAATGAATAATGTAGACAACCTCTGGCAGCCCACTTGCAGCATCTTTAAGGCCGTTTGGGAAACACTGATATTACGTTTAGAGCCCAACACTGCACAAACATTACAATGGTAAAACATGTTGGTGCTATTTTACTGAAACCCAAAAAGTAACGGTGAAACCAACATTGTTTCAGCTGTCTCAGATCTCATGTAGAGAATCTGTTTATCATAGTACTCACCTATGTTTATACATTAGATTTATTACTCTCAGGGTGGACAAATTCACTTGTCAAGGCAGCTCTTAATACAGAATAAAATGGAGAAAGCAAGCAAATAAAGTGAGCATACATCGAAGACAAAAGGTGCAATATAAATTATTTACAATAAAAAGTAAAAGAAATGTCTATGACAATGTTAAAAAACAATAAAATGTGAAATAAATACATATGGAAAAACATATGGGTAGAGTTTGTGTGTACTTCTACATAATTGTTGGAATAGTGTCATTGTTTAGAGAAGTTTGTTGTGTATTCAGCCATTACTGCTTTATATTCACTTTCCAAACGTGTCATTATCAGTATTTTGTGTGTCGTTATCAGTAACACTATAAAAACTACACATTATTGAACATTGGTTAAGTAACTACTTCAACATTAACAATCATTGTTGAGTCATAAACATTGTTATTCATGTTGAGTAATCTTAAAATTAAATCAATGTAAACCAGGTTATATTTCTGAACATTGTTGTGCTTCAGTGTCTCATCCAACCACAAGGGGTCACAAGCCAGTGTACTAAAGGGCTGTGTCAGGACGGGCATCTGGCATAAATACCTTTACTGTGACGACCCCAGAAAGGAAAAGTCAAAAGGAAAGATGAATTATATGATTATAAAAGCTTTGTTATCGCTTTATAGTGTGTAGTTCTTATAAAGTGTTTCTTTAAAGCTTATTGATGTACTAACTACTAATGCAAGCCTCCTGTCTCTCTGTTTCCCCTCACCATTTCACTCCCCCCCCCCATCTAACCTTCCTGGGACCACAGCCGCCCGGACACGACCTTCCTGTGGTTTCTGAGTCCGCTGAAGGCCGTGCGCTACCTGATCTGCAACCGCTACAAGTGGCTCATCATCAAGATCGTGCTGGCCCTGCTGCTGCTCATCATGCTGGGCCTCTTCCTCTACAGTATGCCCGGATACCTGGTCAAAAAGCTGCTAGGGGCCTGAGGGAGATGGGGCCATACTGGAGGGGGACAGAGGACAGGACAGAGGAGCAGCGGGGCAGTGGCCAGAGGGATGAAGAGGAAGGAAATCTGATTGCACTACCAGCTGAACAACTGACTTTTCCCAAGTTTAGCAAATGTCTCTAAGCCCTTTTCACACATTCACTGTTAAAACTGAAGGACACCATTTGACTAATGTCCCGGATAGATGTTACACCTGTTACCTGAAGCGTTTCCAACTCTACCACTCACCAAAAACAACGGCATAGCCACCTTTTTCCTTTTATTTTTATTAACAAACGTAAACCCCAACTTGCCATCTCAAAAGACTAATATTTGGGACATTAAACTGAAATTTAGTGCTTACCTTAAACGTCTAGATGAGTTATTGTGGGGTGAATAAAGCGCCCTGTATGAGCGTCGCCGACCCGGAGTCATGGGAGTGTCACGAGAAAGCGGCACAAGCTTGCGATGGCTTTACTTTTTCATTTTTGTGGCGGTAGAACGGTCAAATGGCAGAAGGAAACTCACCGTGTCCCATCCTTGGATACGAGGATGGGAAACGAAAGTGAAGCTAAGCGAGGGATCATATAAGAGTCAACGGGACGACAGTACTTGACTCCCAAATGTAGGGGAGCGCTATGGAGAAAATGAGGCAAAAGCAGAGTTTTGCTTTAATAATACCACATATATGCCATTATAAAACAGTTTTGTTTTGTTTTTTTAAGTGACTATTTACAATTTTAACTAAATAAATTGCACCATGTACCACGTTGGACATTGTGAATATTATTTATTTTTGCAGTCTTTTTTGAGGTCTTGGAAATTTGGCAAAAAGTTTTGGAAAAGTCATGGAAAATTCTTGGTAAAAAAGTGTATGAACCCTGAAAAAAAGGTACAGAGTCAGTTGTCTTTCAGTTTTTAGACAGTTTCTCTGCAGATGTTACTTTTGCTTTTTTAGAAATGTAGTGTAGTAAAAAGTATTATATTTCTGTTTTAGATGTAGTGGAGTAAAAGTAGTAAGTTACCGCTAAAAATGCTATACTCAAGTAAAGGACAGTGTCGCTAAACTCAGAACCTGACTCTGTAAAATACTTTGATGTTCATGTGTGAAAAGGGCTTAATACTAATCAGTGTAACCCACAATAACAACCACACAGTAACTCCGGACCAAACCGAGCACTGTTACATGACAATGAATGTTATGTACCTGTATTTATTATTTATTCAGAAAATGTAAGTTGTATATATGAGCAATGGGTTTGTGGTCAGAAAAAGATTTTATTACTGTTAACAAAAACATGGAAGGGAAAAATTTAACAATATTTTGCATTTTTGCACATTTAAAGAGTAATAAAGACGAAGTGAGATGACTGTTTTGCTAATGGGACGGAGAACAAGACGGTTTTAAAATGTAAAGATATTAAAATGTGCTTTTTGTGTTTTCCTAACCGTTAAAAAGTCACTGTAGATTATGTTTGGGTTGCCAGAAAATGTGCAGCTAAACCAAAAATCAGGAAGAAAACTAAAACTTTAAGGCAAGACATGACAGATATCATTTAATCCTGGTTCAGTCCTGGTTTAGACCTGGTTTAGTTCTGGTTTGGACCTGGTTTAGGTCTCCTCTAGACCTGGTTCAGTCCCGATGTAGATCTGGCTTTGTCTTGGTTTAAAAGTGGTTTAGTCCTGGTTTTGGCCTGGTTTAGTTCTTCTAGTCCTGGTTCAAAGGTGGTTTAGGTTTAGTCCTGGTTTGAACTTGGTTTAGTTCTTCTCTTGAACTGGTTTAGTTTTGGTTTAGTCCTGGTTTAGACCTCGTTTAGTGTTTTAGTCTTTGTTTAGTCCTGTTTTGGATCTGGTTTAGGTCTTCTCTAGACCATGTTCAGTCCTGGTATAGACCTGGCTTAGTCCTCGTTTAAAAGTGGTTTGGACCTGGCTTAGTTCTTCTCTAGACCTGGTTTAGTCCTGGTTTAGTCCTGGTTTAGTCTTAGTAGATTAATTTGCAAATGAAATGATATATTTTTAAATATGTGCTAATATGGATTATACTGAGCCAGGTTTAAAACTCTTGGCTTATTTTGTTAACATGACATTTTATTTTATTTAAAATGATGGATATCTGATTTTGTGTTTCAGTAAAATAGAAAATACTGCACTGCATGTTTTTGGGAGTAAAATGCCCAACTAAATTAGCATACTGTAAATGAATTATATATCACTAAATCCCTCAGTAAAAGCCTTCAGAACATAGTCAAGTACAGGCCTCTGTCGTGTCCTGCCTTAACCGTCAGTGCTGCCACACTGTTTTGGTAAAAACAGCAGTGGTTCAGATGAAAAAGTTGGTTTTGTTGGAGTATTCAGCTGCACAAGAAAACCACAATCATGCATAGAAATCTGACAAACAGAGGACAGTCTCTTTTTGTTACTAATCTTTCTGTGAATCAGGGACAACGTGAAGCTGATGCACAAATATAAAAAACCTGTCTAAGTGTAAAAGCACAGTCTCATTTTATCATCTAAAGCAGCGGTTCTCAAACTGTGGTGCAGGTACTACCCATGGTACTTGGGAGTCTTTTACAGTTCAGGTCCAGATTTAGTTTAATTCCTGTTTTAGTGAAGGAAGGGGTTACATTTGAGGTTTACTGCTGAGTCCAGGTTTAGACCTGGTTTAGTTCTGGTATTGTCCTGGTTTAGACCTGGTAGACCTGGTTTAGTCCTGGTTTAGACCTGGTTTAGTCCTGGTTTAGTCCTGGTTTAGTCCTAGTTTAGAGCTGGTGTTGGCCTGGTTTAGTCCTGGTGTAGACCTGGTTTAGACTTGCTGTAGTCCTGGTTTAGTCCTAGTTTAGACCTGCTGTAGTCCTGGTTTACTCCTGGTGTAGACCTGGTTTAGTCCTGGTGTAGACCTGGTTTAGACCGGGTTTAGTCCTGGTTTAGTCCTAGTTTAGACCAGCTATAGTCCTGGTTTAGTCCTGGTGTAGACCTGGTTTAGACCTGGTTTAGTCCTGGTTTAGTCCTAGTTTAGACCAGCTATAGTCCTGGTTTAGTCCTGGTGTAGACCTGGTTTAGTCCTGGTGTAGACCTGGTTTAGACCTGGTTTAGTCCTGGTTTAGTCCTAGTTTAGACCAGCTGTAGTCCTGGTTTAGTCCTGGTGTAGACCTGGTTTAGACCTGGTTTAGTCCTGGTGTAGACCTGGTTTAGACCTGGTTTAGTCCTGGTTTAGTCCTAGTTTAGACCTGCTGTAGTCCTGGTTTAGTCCTGGTGTAGATCTAGTTTAGACCTGCTGTAGTCCTGGTTTAGTCCTGGTGTAGACCTGGTTTAGTCCTGGTGTAGACCTGGTTTAGTCCTGGTGTAGACCTGGTTTAGTCCTGGTGTAGACCTGGTTTAGTCCTGGTGTAGTCCTGGTTTAGTCCTGGTGTAGACCTGGTTTAGTCCTGGTGTGGTCCAGGTGTAGTCCTGGCTGGTAGGAGTTTGAGAACTGCTGGTTTACAGTTGTTTATCTTCAGCACAGTGGGTGATTTCTGGTTTACAGAGATCTTTTCCTCACAGAGTGCAGTGAAGTCTGTAAATACTAAGTCTGCTGTGGGTCTGCATGCTTCAGTGTGACCAGTGTGTGTTGGCATGACTCAAACCAAACCTCCACCTCTGTCTTTAGCTCTGGACTCTGTCGAGATGGATTCAAAAGTGCACTTGTGTTAAAAGATGCTCCAGACTGGTCCTGTTTACTTCTAGGTGGCGATTCTTGCAGTGACCTTTGACCCTTTTCTATCTGCCTGAGCTTGATCTGTTGTTGTTTTTGTGTCTTTTGTGTTGTGCGTTCCCACCGTTTACAAAGGTTGCACTATAAACTTTGCCTGTTTTTCATGACATTTGTTATTAAATGTGTGCAATACCTGTTCCTAATTTGTTCTGAACATTTTTGACAAATAAATAAAACAAAAACTGTATGGACCATTTGAGAAGTCGTTTGTCATGGGACAATGGCACAGTAGAGGTTTTTGTGCATTTTAGGGACATATGTAGTGGTAAACATGCAAATTGCAACTCCACACAAACGCAACTCCTACAAGTATGTTCGAAACTTTTATTAGAGTCCATATGCCAAGTAGTAGTAATCTGGTCCCAATTACACTTCAAAATCCATCTCACTGTGAGAACAAAGTAGCCAAATGTGTGTACAATTTATACTTGTATTTGCTGTCTACTATTAGACTAAAACCTAATTAATCACTGTTGAAAAGAGGTTACATGAATGTAGTGTGGAGTAAATCCCATTATTGTAACTTCTTCATTATGAAGACTTCTGTCAGATTGTTGTTTTTGAATTTCTGAATTTAGATGTCTTTTTGCTTTTTTTTTTTTTTTTTTTTTATAACTAAACGGCCTAAGATACAACTATACCTAGTGAAATACCACTAAGTACCACTGTGGTACCACTAAGGCCCAGTTTATCAGCTAAACAACAACAACAACTGTGGTTTACTGTGAGTTGCTACTCTTTACTCTTTTTTTTTTTACTCTTTAAATATTAAACAAGAAGTATAGCTCATTAATAATATATAATTAATGAAAAATATAATTATTCATTTTTTATATTATATTTTATTTTATTTCAAAATCGTGGTATTGACTAATATGTGTTTTATTTTATTGGTTTTAACTTTTTAGATTTATTTTTACTCTATTTATTTTTATTAGATTTGTATTTATTTTTATTCTATTTTTTGTTATCTCAATTAAATTGGCTTGACTTAATGTTTTTATTTATTTATTTATTTATTTATTTTATCTACCCTCCGTAACGGGAAGTACTCGCCCTAAAACATAACACACTCCGGTACAGTAGGTGGCGGTACTAGCTCGCGACTTGCCCGGTGGAGGCGTGGCTTACGTATGCAGCGTGAGTCTCCTCGCGTTGTGATTGGCTGAGCGCGAATTTTGAAACGCACAACACAGGCTGCGGAGGTTTAACGTTAGCGGTGTCCTGATCGGAGTTATGTAGCGAAGTTTCATTTTTTAAAGTTAAATATTTGTACTATCTATTGTTTTATAACGGGATGGATGTCGCCGCGTATTTACAGTAAGTGACTTTCTTACCCAATGCTGCCTCGATGTTAGCGATTAGCATTAGCTACTTTAGTAACGTTATTTATTAGGTGATGATGGTGATGGTTCGTTTTGACTGCGTTTGTTTCTTTTTTCAGGCGTTTTGAATCCAGTGTGAGCTTGTACACGGGAGACGACCCTCTGGAGCAGTGGGACAAGTAAGAAATTAGAGTGACATTTAGCGGCTGGTGAATCTGTTATGCAAGAATAAAAAAAGAAAGTGATCAACTTCAGTAGGCATTGTCCTGAAATACACACAGACAATGTACAGAGTAGCCCAAAGGTCTTAATAGTATTCAAATCTGTGGTCAGGTATTAATTGTGTTCATCTGTGTCTATTTTGTTGTGAAAGCAATTATTCAAATTATTGTGTTAATGCATTTGTTACATTTATACTAGTGTTATTAGACGTAGCACCCATGTTTAGCCCCAACTAGAAGCACTTGTCAAAAAAGACAGTAGATTTTAGAGTGATACATTAGTTATGTATCACCCTAAAATCTACTGTCTTAGTTATGTAACATAACTAACAATAGAAAATGTGAGAATGTTCCCTTTTATTTTGTGTGTTTTTGAAAGCGTATAGACAGGTCTACTGTTTATATTAGCTGCGTAATGTTGCAAAGAACTATACTTTATCACTGAAATTAATAGTTCAGTTTTATTTTCTTGGAGTTGTGTCATCTGCATCAGACTTTTATAATAAAACCCTGTCTTTAGTGTAAAATGTATGCAGATTGTTCTTTTGCAGGCGATCCTGGCCTTAAATCACACAACTAGCCTTTGCAATTTGATAATTGTGACAATTAAAATTACGATTTTGATTTGATTTCAATTAATTGTGCAGTCCTAATGCAGACTACACTGACATACAAACACATTCACTTACAACAGCTCATTAGTGTGTATAATCTCGATATCAAGGCCTTAAAAGTATTTTTTATTTTTTTCTAAAGCTTAAAATTTGTCCAAACATTATGTTAATATTACAGAAAAGTAGAGTCACCGCAATAAGTATATTTATTGAGGAACTCTTATCATTGAAATCCATGATTCATTTATTTATTTATTTGCAGCAATTGAATTCTTTCATCTGTATTAGACTTTTAAAATAAAACCATTGAGTTTCAGAGTAGTTACTTAGTGTAAAATTTATACAGGTTATTGTTCTGTTTTTGACCATGCTGGAAATTGAATGACAAATGAAATTTAATTAAAAAGGCTTTATTTTACATTTGAAGACATTGAATTTATATGAAAGGACATTTGAAAACATTTGACCAATATGAGAATTACATAATCATTACAATTTAAATAAGTGTTAGAAATTTTACTCTGTTTTTTTATTATTGCACACATTTTAGTTTGTATTTATTTATGTAACTTTTATTTAACCAGATACACCAGAACAATAATTACAACACAAAATGCTCTCACTTGAGGCAATTAAAACATGAATACTAATCTCAAACAATATTACAACATTACATCAAGCAAGAGATCTCACAAGCCCATCATAAGTAGGTTCACTGATCAGAGACTATCTACTGTAATTCACTGATGTAGGACAGTGCCACTTTGTGATGCCTGCGTATCTGTGTATATTTGTAATGGTAAGCAGCAGTCAAAAATAAAACAACAGACATGTTAATTAGAAATATATGTTGTTCATCAAACTGATATGCGTCTAACTTGGGTGTTGTGTTTTCTTGTTGCAGGTTTGTTGAGCTCCTGGAGAAGAAGTTACCTTCAGACTGTGGCAGTCAGCTGTCGGTCGTGTTTAACCGTTTAGTCGAGACGTTTTTAAATGTGGAAAAATATGCCAACGATGAGAGATATGTCAACTACTGCATCAGATGTGTGAGTAAACAAAATAGTTTTTTTTTTTTTTTAAATTGCCTTCTTAGAAACTGGTTGCACATCACTATCCTACTCCTGGTTGTTACTTCTGCACTGTATGGACCTTACCTTCCCATCACTGCTCAGGTGGTGTGCAGATGTAGTTACTGGCCACACTTCTGCACGCTGAGGTTACACACTGTCATTGTTAACCTGATACATATGATCTTGACATTTGCCTCACTGCTTGACGTGAAGATACTATTTTTATTTTATTTAACATTTTGACAAAATGGTTACATGTCCAAATTTATTCATACCCTGTTTCAAAAACCAGTGACAAAGCCTTTATTTTCTTTCACAGCTGTCTTTTTTTTAAATATATATATATAATTGTTGTCAAGTTGTTTTTATTTTTGTACATTTCCACTGGGATTTTGGACCTCTCTTGTGCATAAATCTAAATGTCTTTGATGTTAGAAGGCGTCCTTGTCATTACACTGGTCTTCAGTTCTCTCTGCGAATTCTCAGTTGGTTGATTCATGTCTGGACTTTGTTCTTGGCCACTTTAACATGTGGATCCTGTTTGGAGGTCGACTGATATGGGTTTTCCTATGCTGCCAATGCTGATATCGATTTTTAAAATTTAGAGCAGCCGATGGTTGATGATTTTTTTGGGGCCGATATGTGGTGCATATTTTCCCAATTCTATGAGATAAATGGATTTAATGTAGGCATTTGTTTTAGTAATGCTTATTAAAACGCAAACAAATGTGTTAGAATTGGACCATGAGAACAGGTATATATGAGTTTTTTGTGAAACCAATAAGGCAATCTCAATTAAACTCTCTGTGCAGGTAGAGCTTGGGGAGAGCTACAAAATGCATTTGGATTTTTTTGTTTCACAAGGTTCTATGCCAGAGATATGCGAAAAATCTTATTGCCTTTTTAGCTTTTCAGGCAGAGATGAAGCTTTTTTTTTGTTATTTTTATTTTTTTAATGTTTGCTATGAAGTGCAGTATAACGCCCAATTCACACTGAATCCGTTGCATGTCTGTTATGTATCCCGTACAACCTCGACAACAAATAGATGCAATGCAAGTCAAAGCGTGCATTCACACCAGCTGCATTGCAGTACGTCTCTGTCCGGCGCTCTGATAGAAATAGTCTATTTTTGCCAGATGCCGTAGCACTCATGCATAACGTTGAACACAGCAGTTCGAGCCAGGCAGGAAGTCAGACCCGGGACCAGTGAAGAGGATCCAGTAAATTTCAAAATAAAAACGCTTGAGCAGCCTCTCACACACATCGACATAAACATTACGTCTTAACTGAGGACACGGGGTCACAAACGAGATCAGACACCATTAAACGTGAGTAAAAACAAAGTATATATGTAGTGTCCTTACCCAGCGTTGAAGTATATATTTCTGTGACTTTTGTGCTTCAACCTTGGTTAAATCTCCATATAAATGAACAGGAGATTGTGGTCAGATAGTCAAACATGGCTTTTTACATGCAGTTCTCTACACACATGGTTATTATTGCATGAACTCATAACTTCCAGCATAAACTCGCTCCTTTCCCGTGAACTTGTGGTCTCCAAAAAATCAGCTGATGGCAGATCTGTCTAAAAAATGATATAGATGTATTGGCCAACCTCTAATTTTATTGCCTTTCTTTTGAAACTTCTGTAGTGTGGCTCCTTCAACCTCTATAATCTAATCTGACGTGTTTTCCAGGCGAGGTTTTACCCAGACCCCATTGCGTTGTACAGTCACCTCTTCAGTAAAGGCGTTGGCACTCGCAGCACAGCTCTCTACGTTTCCTGGGCCCAGCAGTTTGAGCAGAGAGGCATGAACGAACAGGCAGAGGCCGTTTACCAGAAAGCACTGGAGAACCAGGCCCAGCCAGCTGACTCTGCGCTGCACGAGTACAGGTACATCACTACTATCTGAGGAACCCAACATGAGGAAACACTTATTTACCATTGTAATGTGTTTTTATTTATTTTTGATCCGTAGGGAATTTCAATCAAGAACCAAGCGCCATATAGCAGCACCAGGTTTGTATTATTACAGTTCCTCCACATTTTTTGCTCACTGGCAACTAGAGCTGCACGATATTAAAAAAAATATATGCCGTAACCGTCTCTAACAATGAGTAATAAAAGGCTCTGCACTCACTGGTCAGAACTCCGTCTCAGGGCTCTACATAAACTCTCGGAGCTCATTTTTATACTTTTAATGCTGAAATTGCCATCACTACGTAGCAGTTGGCTCATTTATCTATCTGTCAGTGTCATGTTGCTAATAAAAACATATCCTTACATAATCTCTTTGATGCAGCAGGAGGCAGACACCCTTTACAGAACTCCCATTCAGCCAACGTAATGTCAACCCAAAGAGAGCCATCTACTCAGAACAAGGTGTGTGTCTTATTCAGATTATAATGTTTGGAAGTCACTGTTACTGAGGTTTATTAATCCATGTGATTTTTAATTTTTTTTTTAAAATTCAGGACTCAGCCGATTGCCAACCAGTCAAACCAGCAGAGCGAAAATACGTTATAATGTAAGCCATCTCTACCACACTTTTACTAAAACCCCGAAGTTATAGTAAATTATTATTCAAGTATTGTGATCTCAGTTTATTTATAGTGGTTACTTAATCCAGTGTTTCCCAACCAGGGGTACGCGAGCACTTTGCAGGGGGTACTTGAAATCATTTCAGAATTTATTTGGAAGAACATCAAGAAAATATTTGCGATCTTTTCATATTAGACATTCATAATTATGAAAGACAAGTTCAAGTGTCTCGGTGACTGATGGAAGGAAGTCAAACTGCTAAAGAATATTAGTTGAATATTATATTTTATTACATATTTTTTAGGTTCACATGGGGGTTATTCAAATTATTTTTATTTATGGTAAATTTATTATGAGTTTAATATTATTAATATATTTATTTTAATGTTTTATATATTTTTTTGTTTTGAATATTTAATAAACAATAAAAAAGTAAATGTAATAATTGTTATATTTTCATTTAATAATTTTGATTTCAAAGCCAAGGAGATTTTAACAATGAATTTGGCTTTAAAAGAAAAAAATGCAGGAGAATTGGTATTGACAAAATATATCATCTTTGTATAATAGGACAGATTTTTTTTATGATCACTTTTTAAAAGAATTTTGAGCACGTATGAGTGGAGGGGGTATGCATAAAAAACAAAAAAGCCCAGGGGGTGCGCAACACAAAAAAGGTTGGGAACCACTGATTTATCCATGGTCTGTAATAATAATCTGGAGGCGACTAACAAGACTATGACAAATTTGTAATGCTGCTGCAGGAATGCTTCTTTTGGTTTTGTAAATTTTAATAACTACAAAAAATCATAGGTATTATGCAATGTAAATGGTTCTAATGTTATGTCTGATTGGTGTATGTACTAGATTTTAGTTTATACTTTTAGACTTTAGGCTGGGTTTGTCACATGTACACACACTTGTCTAAAATAACTCTCTGCTCACAGGGTTTCTCGCTCAGAAACCTCAGGAAAGATCCCCCCGAGCTCAAACGCTAACACTGTAGCTGCCTATGACAAAGCAGCGCTCGAATGTGAGGGATCTGAGCTGTGCTTTGAGGAGGTTCGAGCACAAAGATATTTCCAGAAACAACAACAGAAGCAGCAGCAGGAACAGAAGCAGCAGGAGGAAGAGGAGGAAAGTCCAGACAGCACCAGTATGTGTTACTCGTGAATATCACAGCCGAGGCCTCCACTGTCGTTTGAGATCATTAAATGCTTACAATTTGTTTCAGGTTTGTCTGTAGAGGACACTCAGTTCCGTGTGGATGAACTCTTGAAACTCAAAATGGGCCTTGGGACGCTGAATGAGGGCCTGGCCTCTCTGGGATTAAACATCCCGACTCAAACATTTGAGAAGGTAAGACTTGGCTGGCATTTTCAATACTGACGACGAAAACTGAGCTCCCCTTCCTGCTTCTGTTTTAATAAATCTAAATCTGAACTACTGTACCACTAATATATTAAAATATGACAAATCAAATTAAATATCAATATCAAATTAAAAGTAAAAAGCCACATTTTGTGTTAACCACAAAATAAAGTGGTTAACACAGTAAGCATACTTCATAAACAACAGTTAAATGTATAAAAAATCAACAAGATTTAACCAAAAACCCTTAAATATTTTTAAATGACATTAGTCATGTGTTGATTTTAACTCTGTGGAAAAAAAATCACTCTACAATTTACAGCCTCTGTTTCTTAAGCAAAACTGGGCTTTGGATGTTACAGATTTTGGCAAATTTAAGTCTTGATTTTGACGAGTATTGTAGCAATTAGTTTTAAAATGAAATGTGAAATTCTCAGGTATGGTACTTTGATTAAAGCGTATTTTGTGCATAAAAATACAAATCTGATAGACATATAAATATTAAGAATCTTGAGTTTGTAAAATAAATGTATTAAATTTTATGACCTGTTTCTCTTTGTAAATGGACAAAGCAGCACTAAAATACACACAATATCTTACTAGGTGATTTATTTATTTTTTTGGTCTTTAGGTTTTTCTATAGGACAGTAGAGAAGAGACATGAAATCATAGAGAACAGGGAGACTTTCTTTTAAATCACCAGACTCGAACCCCCAACCTGAAACGTTTCTAAATCAACTGTGCCACTTGCTGGCTTTTGGCTGTATTTTACAATAATTAATAATAAAGCATATCTAATGTTTTGAGGTCTTGTTTTTTCACAGATTAATCCTCATCCTAAAATATTCTATTAGAACAGTTTCCTAAGATCCAAGAAAATAAAGTTGGAAAATTCAGGTTAAGCTAAGTCTACATTGAGTTTTTTCAGCTGGAATGAAGATTTTTATAGGAAATGTTCAAACCTCTATATAAATCCTGGTTTATGCTCCTCTTTTATTTTCTTGTGTGAGCTGTGATCGCCCTTAAAAGAGTCCTTACAAACACACGCCGGCCCACATTGTTCTCAACAGTGTAACATTCGCTCATTACAGTGTAATTAAATGATTAATTTTAAATATTTTTGTTGTGTAGCTTTCTGTCACAGAAGCAGCCCCAAGCGCGGTCCCTGACTTCGTTACCCATCAGCCCGTGGTGCACCCGCGGCTGTCTTCTAACCATCTGAGCAGCAGGAGGTCTCTGGGTTTGAGGCTTCACTCTGAGCCCACTTTTATCACTGACGCACTCGTGGCCCCCGAACCTGAACCTGAACCTCGGATGGACGCCATGCCTCCAGCTGCCGGCGTATCCCAGCATGCATCTGTTCCAGCAGCCAGCGTTTCCCAGCATGCATCTGTCCTGGATGAAAGTGGCAAGCATATGGAGGAGCCAGAGCCAGTAAACCCTGAGCTCGGCAAACAGCAGCACGAATCTGAACTTTCACAGTTTAAACTTTTACAACAGGAGATGACCCCAGATTATTGTCCAGCAGTAAATGACAGGAAGCACAAGTAAGTTTATTATGAGCTCTTAACATGGAGTCTGCATGTCCTCCCTGTGTTACTGTGGCTTCTCTTTAACGTCCTCTCACTTTCCAAAGCCATGCATGTGGAAGGGGAATCGCTGTCCTTAAACTGCCCCTAGTTAATGAAAGTGAGAGTGAATGGTTGTAAATGTTTGTGACAAAATGGCTGTGTTGTAGTCAAGACCAAAAACTGTCTGAGTCCAGAATGAGCAGAGACCAAGACTAGGCCGAGACTTTCAGGGTTCAAGACTGAAACCAGGTTGAGACCAAACCCTGTGAACTAACACTAAATCATAGAAAAAAGTGGTTCAAATACATAAATGAGCCAATGCAGTGGTTCTCACCTGACCTGGCTTCAGGACCCACCATCACTCTATAATGACAAGACCCAAATTAAAAAAAAAGATACTGAGAAAAATTAAGAGGTATTTCAGGAAAATTAGAAGTTATTGAGGAAAATGAAGTAGTACTCGTGTCAACTTTATAACAGTAACATTATAGATTTGGATATTTTTGCTCTGGTTAAGTTTCTTTTATATTCTATTCTATATGTCCCACACTGCCACCTACTGTTAAGGAGTATAAACTGATGAGTAAGGAGTATAAACTGATGATTTATTTTTACAAATTAAACTTTCTTTTTTTTTTTTTTGCTCTGGCAAAGGCCCGCAACCCACTGAAAACAGTTCTGCGACCCACTTTTGGGTCTCGACCCACCAGTTGAGAACCACTGATCTAATGCAACAGAGAACAGATCATGTTACTGGTTCTTCTAATGCGGAAAACTAATTACTTCAAAATTTTCTTAGAATGTTTGGTCAATAAAATCTCTGAGTTAGCCGCATCTGAGACCACAACCGAGTAAAACTGCAGCCGAGACGAGACAAAAACCATTAAAAATTGGTCTTGGGTGCTACAATACTACAAAATGGTCATTGTCTGTGGTACGCCCTGCCTAAGGCCCATAGTTGCTGGGCTTCAGCTTCCACAACCCTTAATGGAAACAGAATTTATCCACCCATGCTATGCTACTACACGCTACACTGCTTGTTAACATTAAACCAGTGCAGAACATACTGGATACTGGCTAAGATGTACCTAAGAAAATACCTATAAATGTATTAATTATCTTGGTTTTGGTTTATTTCTGGGGAGAAATTAAATGTCAGATTATTTTCACAACACATTTTTTTTCTTATATTTTAGTGAGGAGCCCTTGGAGCCAGAGCTTGAGGAGAAACTCAACGGTACGTAACGAGTCTCTGAGCAGACGGCCTTCTTCTCGCTGGGCTCTGCAAAAGCACTTTAAAAATCCTTTCTCTCTCATCTTTCTGTGCATGTGTCGCAGTGTCCCAAGGAGGCACCGCAAACCTGTCCCGTATCACTCCCAATAACTCTCTGGGCTACATTCAGGCCACTCCTTCTCGGGTGCTACCTTCCCCCACAGTCAACACCAGAGAAGCACTGGGTGAGAACAAGATCTTTTATGGCACAGCTAAATAAGAAGAGGAGAAAAAAAGACCTTTATAAAAGATAAAACCTGAGAAACTGCTCATTTTCCAGTGGTCACTTGTGTTTTTTTTCTGGAAATGTATTTGTGTCCAAGCAATAAAACTACACTTAAAAGAACTTAAATGTATGGCCTAGGACAGTGTTTCCCAACCAGGGGTACGGGGACTCCTAGGGGTACGTGAGCGCATTGCAGGGGGTACCTTTTTATATATTTAGCTTTCAAAGACTAAAATAAACTTAAATCAGTTCTAGGACTATGGTGAGGAATGTGACACTAAAGAAGGACGAAACAGGGACAAGATCAGAAATAAACCAGGTCAAAACCAGAACTAAAATAAGGTCTAAATCAAGAATAAGCCGGTCCAAACCAGGACTAAACCAGCAACAAACCAGGTTCTTGGTTTAGAACTAAACCACTAGACTTGGTTTAGTTCTAAATCAGGACTAAAGTTAGGTTAAACCAGGATTAAACTATGCCTAAAACCAGAACTAAACTAAGACTAAACCAGGACTAATCTGGGTCCAAACCAGGACTAAACCAGCAACAAACCAGGTTCTTGGTTTAGAACTAAACCACTAGACTTGGTTTAGTTCTAAATCAGGACTAAAGTTAGGTTAAACCAGGATTAAACTATGCCTAAAACCAGAACTAAACTAAGACTAAACCAGGACTAATCTGGGTCCAAACCAGGACTAAACCAGCAACAGCTCATGTCAAAACCATAAATAAAATAAGGTCTAAACCAGGTCAAACCAGGACTAAGCTATGTCTAAAATCACTAAACTAAGACTAAACCAAGAATAGTCCGGTCCAAACCAGGACTAAACCAGCAACAAACCAGGTTCTTGGTTTAGAACTAAACCAGGTTCTTGGTTTAGAACTAAACCAGCAACAAACCAGGTCTAAACCAGAACTAAATTAAGTCCAGGATTAAACCAAGAACTAAGCCAGGACTAAACCGTGCCTAAAACTGGAACAAAACAAAGACTAAACCATGACTAAGCTGGGGTCAAACCAGAATGAAACCAGGAACAAGTCAGGTCTAAATCAGACCTAGGTCTAAACCAGGATTAAACCAGGACTAAACTAAGATTAAACCAGGACTAAATCAGGTACTCGGGGTCCACAAAACCAAAAAGGTTGGGAACCACTGGCCTAGGACTAACTCTGATTTGTGGCTGGTTTTAATTAGAACATTTAATAAAAGTATAGGCTACTGTTCTTTCTCCTGACATACTTTAAGTTGTAAATATAAGTTTAATTTAGGGTGTGATTAACTTGAGTATTTTCCCTTTCCTTTGACTAAAATTTTTAGTATTTTTGTGTGTGTAGATGTGATCATGGACATGTTCCAGGCGCCCACACTGTTGGAGGGCCCTTTCCCCAACACTTCAGCAGACGGGGACTTTAACGTCATATACACAAGAAACGGTAAAATCTATAACCTGTAAGGCATAAATAAAGCTTCAAATGTAATCTATATGTAGATTTTTTTTTTTTATTATTTTATTTCTGATGTTAAAGGGCCCACCACAGCTGTTCAACCACCCACCTCAGCTCCATTCACCATCTTCCAGGACGATGATGAGAATGAAAACAAGGAAAACCCCAGGTACACACCAGTTCTCATCATAATTCAGTTAAGTTACAAATTTATTTATTCTTGTGGCTTTTGCATTGCACTACAATGGAAATAATTGAAAAAAATAGTTGTATATACTTTTAGTTTTACTTTTACTCATGTGAATATTAAAACATTTTAAATAAGTAAAGTTACTTTTAACCTTGGTGGAGATTTGGGAAGCACACTTGCGTTGCAGTCAGTAGGTCACAGGTTAGAAGTGATAGTAGGCAGCACAGTGGCAAAGTGGTTAGCCCTCTAATCTCACAGCAAGAAGGTCACAGGTTCAAATGCCAGGCCGTGTGGGGCTTTTCTGTGTGGAGTTTGCATGTTCTCCCCGTCTCTGGTTTCCACTGGGTGCTCCCGTTTTCCCCATTATCCTAAAACAGTGGCTCCCAAAGTGTGGTCCGCGAAGGTACTGCAGGGGGCCCCAGAGGCTGTCGAAATTAAGTACATAAGATGGATATAGATGGATGGATAAGAGAGAGAGATGGAGAGTTTTTTTATTCCAAGTAACATGTACAAAACAAATCAGGGAAGTGTACATTTCCGTACAAAAATGGTAAAGTGACTAAATATTCTTGAACAGTAAACAAAAAGTTATAAAAGAAAAACAAATCTGGCATGGGCAAGACATGTGTAAAACAAGAAGGATTTTGCCATTTTTTGGTAGATCATGGCAGTTTTCTTGTTCATGTTAGAAATGCGTTTAAGTAACTTAAATATTCAGCAAAGTAGTTAAAAACGGTAAACAAGGGAGTAATACTTTTCCATTTACATGAATGATAAGAAGACATTGAGTTTGAAATAAATTGGTTATATACTTGTTTAAAAATATTACTTTAAAACCGTCAATGTTTTTTGTAATGTTTTTATAGAAATATATGGAGAAACATTTTTTGACTTTGGAAATAGCTGTCCTAAAATATGCACAATAGATTAATAGTCAGTACCAAGATTTGGAGAAGGGCTCCCGAGCACTGCTCCTGGCAGAGAGGGATGGGTCAAATGCAGAGACTAAATTTCCCTACGGGGACAATAAAATCTACTGTGACAGTGGTAGGAGTCGTAGGTGCAGTTTATGTTCAAGTGTACTTTGTCCTTTATACACTCGCCTGTGATGTACTAATCCAGTAACAACAACAAAAACGTGTGCTTTTCAGAGAACAACAGTCTATGCTCATTTTCAGAAACTTTTTCTCTGTCATAAAAAGTATTATTTTGGTTATAAACATGTGTGCTGCTGTCTCTTCAGTGCTCCTCCTGCTGCAGGAGAGATGCTCAAACCGATCAGAGCTCTGGCTGAAATCACTGTTTCCAAATCCACCAAACCAAACGTGAGTAATAAAAAAATTCATGTCATTAATTAAAGCTTTTAATGTTAAACTCTGGTCTAACCGAGTGTATTGTGCTACAGGAGACCCCTACAGAACTGATCCCTGATGAGAGCACCATGTGGGGGGCCCGATACAACGCCCAAAACTCCCTGGCAGCGTGTCCCAACAGCACCTCCGACTTTGCCATGTTGGCCCAGTTCGTGTCGACGCCGTTCACGCACAAAACTCCCATCAGCAACAGCTTCTTCCCCGACCAAGGTAGTGCCACAAACACCAGGACTTTAATTCATTGTTAAACTTATTAATAGTTTGGCTTTTTACATAAATGTCTACTTTCCAGAAAATGGCGAAGGAGCAGAGGAGGAAGCTTTTGTAAGACGCCAAACCAAGAAACTGAGGTGAGTCCATGTTGGAGCTGGTTAAATCCAACTATAATACTAAAACAAGAAGAAACACAGACACGTTAAATGGTTTACTTGCAAGGAGAGCAGACAGAGATGAAGACCCAGTGACATGCACCGGGGACATTCCCTCCATGTGCTCTGGGCTCCCTGTCGCTCTCATGCTTTTTATTAAACATCACGCCCCTGATTACATGCACCGTCTCTGTCCGATAAGGGAATTGGGGAACTAGGACAGAGACAGTCATCAACTCTACATATGATAATTTAACATAACAACGCTGGTTATCAGTTCTGAGGCCGCACTTTCTTATCCAGTGGTCATTCTTCTGCGGCCATGCCATGCTTAATCTATACGGTCAGTATAGATTAAGCAGTCAGTCGTGCGTCAGCATTATCTTACTGGAACACTCTGTAACTCAGCACATGATTAATACATTCATAACACACATATTGTACTTAGGATTTATGAGACATATAAAAGTAGATAACTTATATACACATTTCTCTAACATTTCCCTCCTGTTTATCAACTTTTATTTTATCATCTCATAACCACTTCTAGTCGATTTTTAATTACGGAATCATTGTGTTTTACACTCAGAGGGGTGTTTAGACATTGTCTTCATTGAAAAGTTCTGCTATCATAGTCTTTTTGTTAAATGCGCAAGATGAGTCTGGTCGTTGTTCTTCAGTTGCAGTAACAACCTGTGAGGTGTGTGCTCTGCTCGTTGTGAGATGTGTGTGTGTTGTGAATTCACCGGAGCGAACACAGGCGGCGCTAGGCTCACACCTGTGCTCGTGCAGGTCAACGCAGCCTGACTGTTGTGAGTCAGTGAGTGGTGATCCTCTTGGTCAGTTTAGTTGTCCTCAACGTCCAGAGAGGAAGGTTGTTGTTTGTCTCCGACTGATGAGAAGTTGTCCCCTGGCTCAGGGACCTTTTGAAGCGGCTGGCATTGATCCAAGTGGAAGTTGTAGAAGCCGGAGATGGAGCAGAGGTTGTTGTGGAGAGTTGAGGCCCTTCTTAAAAGAGCCAGTGTTGTCCAGGTGGCTCAGTTGGTCAGCTGTGATGTTTCCAGTACAGGCAGAGCTTTGGGCCCTGCCTGTTTTCCCTCAGCACTCTCCCATTGTGTTATCTACTTTTCCAGAGTGGAGGTAGGAGCAGTGATACCTCACAGCATTCATTTAGGAAACATGTTTTTGGTAAACGTATTATCTGGGACCTGCTGAGAGAAAATAGAGGAACACGTTGCACACAAAACAATGCCATCCCCTTTTTTTTTTTTTTTTTTTCTTGGGATGGTCTCGTGTCTGGACCATGATCTCTGATTTCAATTCTCTCATGGATTTTTTGTAAAGTTGTAATTTGGCAAAATAAGTTAGACTCACATAGATGGCACATAAAAGCATCAAATATGATAAGGCAATCTGAAATAATTTACCAAAGGTGTTATAGTTACCACATCCATGTATTTTCCTTGGATTTTCCTTAGTTCCTTGGATGTTACACACTTTTCTGAAGTGTGCTTGTTCCATATTTCATATTGTTCCATATGGGTTTGTATCAGCTCAGTCTTTTGTTCCATTTGTATTGCTTTTAGGTGATAGTTCAGTCTGTGGAGGGAAATATCAACATATACACACCACAACTCTTCTCCTAGAGTTGTTTTCAGTGGGTTCAGATCCAGTTTGTTGGATCCTTATTATCTTTATTAAACACCTGTTAAAACCTGTTAATTTCAGAAATATCAACATTTTGGATCATAACAACACAAAGAGTGATTAAAGTTCACATATTCACATTCACCCAGACATTCACACAGAAAGTGTTATTAAACCTGGTCAAGTCCACATCAGAGTCTGGTCAGTCCCAAAAATGTATTTTACCATTCCCCTTTCATTTTTGTGCACATTTTTTTAAGAATGACGTCATGTTAACTCAAACATTTTGTTGCATTATTGCTGAGGCCAGGAAGTATCCTGTCTGTGATCACATGGCCCCATAAGGTCACCACTGTTTCAGATGAGCAGAGTTTCTAATTCTTGTTGCAACAAGTTCAATATACCTTTGAAATAAAACAGAAAATGCTTCCTAAATGAGTTATTTTAACCTTACAGAAATACACAGAGCTCTCAGTAAATGCAGATTCCTTACCCCAGCTGCAGGTGTTGTGTGTGTGCTTTTACCTGCATTATATGCTGTGGACAAGATTTCTGTACATAACCTGTCAACCCTTTTGTGTACCACTTTTGCTTGAGTGCTGTTAACATCCCCCCTTTTTGACACAATTTAAAAAAATTAAATTGTTATGAAGGCAAGGCTGGGATTCAGGCCTATACTAAAGATCATCATGTTGGGTTGGTATGCAGACAAGGAGGGGCGTAGCTTGTAAATTAACCAGTCTTGCCATTATTATTACCAACGACAAGACATTGACATGACAGGACATTGGACAAACAGACAAAGACAAAGAACAGAGACACAAACAACAAACAAACTCAGAGTAGCACTAGTATTAAAAAAAATAATAATAATAATAAAAATAAATAAAACATAACAAAACATCTTCGACCATTACTGTCCCATCTAAAAAGAGCAAGCTAAACCCTCTCAGTCTAACGTGTTTCTACTCCCATCGTACAGGTTATCCGTTGTAACCTGGGGCTTTTGACCTTCTCCCACGTCTGACTACATGACCGCAAATGGCAACACCTAATGCCATGGTGATATAGTTGTACAAAAAAAAAAAAATACTGGAGAATTTTCACAAAGCAGTATTACTCCTGCCTCCCTTAGAGCATTAAAACTGGAGTAATGCCAACAATAGCTTCTTGTTTTAAGGGGTACTGGTGCTGGTATGGCCTATAAGTAGATTTAGGGGTGATCACCACTGGTTCATAATCTTTGATCAAACCAACATCATATTTTACTTTTTGCTCACAGGTCCTGTGAAACTGCTTTTAAAGCAGGGACGGCTGCAGCCTCAGAGTCAGAGAGAAAGAGGAGGAGGAGGTGTTGTTTTGATAAGCGTCATGTTTATCTGGCACCAGAGACACAGAGCAGTCTGAGTGTAACACAGAGGTGAAAAGCATTCTGTTTGCTTCAGCACAGAAGAGAATGAGACCCTGGGTCAGAGGTGGGGCCCAGTCTGTGACTCGTGTGATGTGCAGTGCAGGTCATCCTCATGCATACAAGTAGTACCCTCAGGAGACACCTGGTTTATGCCATTTTGATTAGGTCTGTAGTAATTGGAGTTGGTGGCAATTTCCATTGCTATAAATATAAAGGAGTCCCAGTTCCCAACCTGACTCCTGTAAATATGTTGTTATTGGCCAATTGATCAGTTGTTACATTCTGAGGACCTTCTGTTGTGGAGATAAGGCAAATGTCTAATCCGCACATCAGATCTCAATGAAGAAAATTAACTGGACATAATGCGAAAAATAGAAAAGAGCTTAAAAGTTTTGCCTGCAGGGTCTGAGCATGAAAGTGGAGACATATTGCTCTCGCACAGTGTCACCAGAGGCACTGACAGAGTAAAACATAACAACCACTCATTTTGGGAGATTTCTTTAAGACTAGCCTTTTGACCACAAAATTAGTGGCCCCTGAATCAACAAGAAACATATATATATATATATATATTTTTTTCCATTCAATTCAATGGTATATCCTCGTAAGGCTGTATTTGTCAATGAGACCAGACTTGCATAAGTTGTAGCTGCTGGCTTAGTCTTATTCTCCAAATAAGTGTCTGCTTGTGAAACCAATGTGTGTGTGTTAGCAGTAAGCAGTTCTTCATTGCAGAGCTACAGATGTGAATGTGTGTGTGTTGTGGGTGCAGTACCTTCCTCTGGGTGACGTCTCCTCGGTGCGTCTCTCACGGGGCCCGTCCTCGCTGCCCAGTCAGTCTGACCCCTGGGGAGCACTCAGGCGAGGTCCTTCACTGTATCTTTGTGGACCACTCGCATCCAGTGTCCAACTTATACAATCTCAAGCCCAGTGTCCAAACTGTCCTCAAATGTACCATACGTGGTCTTGGCCTCTATTTTGTCCTTGGTGGACCCTCTGTCCTCTGTTCCAGTGACCACGACCCTTGCCTCGGCCACGTCCTTGTCCCAGGCATCCGCGCTCTCTGCATCCAGCTGCATGGTCAGAGCAGCTGTGTGTAAGGCCTTGGTGATGCTGTAATTGTCCATTTCCTCACACTGGCAACTTGGACCATTGGACATTGTGAGGAGGAGCCCAGTTCACAGAGTGCAGCTTTAAGGCCCGACAGAAACTTGCTTTCTTATGTGATGGGTGCTACAGTCAGTTCAACTCATGTTTAAACTGGTGGACTGGGCTTCCTGTTCTTCTTGTTCTGAGTCTGATGACTTGGGTGGCTGCAGATGGAGCTGTAGCCTGGCCTGATGGTGTAGGTGGATCGTGTCGGCTTTTGGTCTCACTGGCAGGTCACTGGAGGAATCTGGCTCGACCTCGGCTGTTATCTCTGGGGCCGCTCAGGCTGCTGCTGTTGTTGCTGGGGACTGACGTGTGGGCAGGAGTCCAGGTCCAGGTGGAGTCCCACCGTGGAGAGGTCTGGAAAAACAGAGGAAACACAGGCAGCAGTATCTGATCTCTTTTTTTTTTTTTACATGTTATTCACATTTCAAAACAATTTTGTGTTCTTGTACTTTGTCTAAATCAGATTTCCTTTGCTTTTTATTCTTCCGCTTGTTATCAAAATTGTTTTCAATTTTTTGAATTACAAGAAAACATTTTAAATATTCTGTATAGTGTATCCTCTTTCAAGCATCAGTTGAAGAAGTAAGAAAAATGAGATTACAATGAATGACACAAAGACCTACTATAACCTACAAAGATTGACTTTTAAGCTTGACACTCACTCAACTCTTTGTCAGACTCACCCTCCATTGTTGCGGTCCTCTCCACACACACTGACCACAATTTAGTTTAGCCAATAGCAGAAATTTGAATAAACAGGTTTTCTGCTCACCTTTTAGTAGAGGCCGCCCGGGTCAGTGGGAGGAGAAGTTTGCTGCAATGACGATGGTTGACTGGCGCCTTTTTTTTCCCGTGGACTTCTGGCCACGACTTTAGTACTTTCAAATTATGCGAACTTCTGGCCGCGGTGTAGGCTTCAGGCTACTTTTAGCGTCTAAACTGGTGTGGACTTCTGGCCACAATATTAGTAGTCAATTATGCGAACTTCTGGCCGCGGTGTAGACTTCAGGCTACTTTTGGTGTCGAATAGAACAGGCTTCAGGCTGTTCTGAGTACTCTTTTTACGCCGGCGGTTGAGGTGACTTCAGGCCTCCAGGGCTCTAACCCTGTTTTCTTATTGACCTCATCACGTCGGGGTCACCATAATGACGTGTTCTTTTTCTAATCAATAAAAACTCCAATCAGTTTCTTTTAGCTTTTTGTCTTTTTATTCGCATAAGCCAAATTAAACAGAGCTCTGGGTTGGATCTGTCCCTGCCGCCTACGTCTTACTCAGGGCTTACGCTGGGCGTCCAACAACGACCGTCCCTATCACACTGAATATATCCCAGGCTCAACTTCATACCACCCACTCCAGATATGGGCATAGTCCAGGATCTGAACCAGTTCTCAGGCAAAGCAGTGCGAGTTGTAAAGGAGGGGTTGTTATCATTAGCAGAGAAGTGCGAGTTGAAAGGGAAGGGGCTGTTATCGTTTCTGCTCTCCCATGAAGGCCACATCGCCCACACAGATTGTTCTCTTGCACTTGTTGTGACGTCTTGAGTTCTGGGTCAGATCCTGGTCACATGATTAGATACATTTCATTATATTTCATTATATATTTGATCATGTTAAAATCACATACAACATTCCCCCTTTTGATTATAATAAAACCCTGTTTATAATAATCAATAAATAAAGTTAATGACAG
Source organism: Bostrychus sinensis (assembly GCA_020698575.1). NCBI lineage: Eukaryota > Metazoa > Chordata > Actinopteri > Gobiiformes > Eleotridae > Bostrychus > Bostrychus sinensis. The sequence continues at coordinate 24,296,806 of CM036257.1, read as the reverse complement.
CAGCATGTATTTTTTCTCGTAGCTGCGCCAGCTCTATTGTGCTGAGTTTACCATTGAAGTTATATTTTTCTATCCATTTGCGGAGATATTTATTTAATTTAGGGTCATGGTTTTTTACTACTTTGTAATCTTTGTGTTTTAGTTGTTCCGGGTCGGCCGCCCTTTTTCCTGATTGTTTCCCATTTTTATAATTTAGTTCCTCCTGGCGGGACCTAAGGTCCCTCTAACGAGGAAAAGATTTCAGTCAGACAGTGACAATAGTTAATACAGTATTTCTCAAGCTTCTACCTGCGGTCAGGCGGAGAAATCTTGTCTAGCACATCTGTATTACTTCACTGTATTTTTCTGACTGTTTTAAATGAACTTTCACCGTTGCAGTTCCTTTCACGCTCACATGCATGGCCTGTGTCTACTTATCCGTTTTTTTTTTCCTCTTTTTAAAAACGCGATATTTTAGTAGACCAACGTTTACCGATCTGCCGTCGGAGGGTGGTTCAGCCCTTTTTTTTGCATTTACCAACTACTTGTAACCTCGAGTTACTCGTTGGATGACTTCTCTGTTACCCTGCCAGAGCCTAGGATGCCACAGGTTTCTTTTTCACTGCGCGTCGCGTCTTTTCTCCCATTCACACTCACATTCAGTCTACAACGGTTACTCACTCTTTGTGTGTCTGTCTTTCTCCTTCGGATTCTCGTCAGCCGTCAGACTCCAGTCGACAACGAAGAGCCAGCCGGTCAAACGGTATTTGTGCAGCGGCCGCTGTCTTCCTGGGTCTCAGTTGCCCTCTGGAGTCCTCAGGCGTCTTGAGATCCGGCTCGAAGGACCAATTGTTGGAGCTGGTTAAATCCAACTATAATACTAAAACAAGAAGAAACACAGACACGTTAAATGGTTTACTTGCAAGGAGAGCAGACAGAGATGAAGACCCAGTGACATGCACCGGGGACATTCCCTCCATGTGCTCTGGGCTCCCTGTCGCTCTCATGCTTTTTATTAAACATCACGCCCCTGATTACATGCACCGTCTCTGTCCGATAAGGGAATTGGGGAACTAGGACAGAGACAGTCATCAACTCTACATATGATAATTTAACATAACAACGCTGGTTATCAGTTCTGAGGCCGCACTTTCTTATCCAGTGGTCATTCTTCTGCGGCCATGCCATGCTTAATCTATACGGTCAGTATAGATTAAGCAGTCAGTCGTGCGTCAGCATTATCTTACTGGAACACTCTGTAACTCAGCACATGATTAATACATTCATAACACACATATTGTACTTAGGATTTATGAGACATATAAAAGTAGATAACTTATATACACATTTCTCTAACAGTCCATGGCCATTTATGCTATTTTTTTATCCATCTATCTAGCAATCTATTATGCTAAATCAACTTTTTTAAGCTTTTAACCATGTTCTAACGTTTCCACCTCAGTAGTATATTTTTTTTAATTCACGCTTGTTAAAGTGTAATCCTGTATGCTAAGCCTGAAAAAAGCATAATATAGGACCTTTTAAGTTATTTTGCTGACCTTAACCAAAACAATGATCTATAAATGTCCAATAAAATGTTCCTTAACCTGTTTACTTTGCTGGAGCGCTCAATCCAAGTGGAGCCTGACATTCATCTTTTAAAACGTTTCTTTTGCATTCACCCAAATGTTATTATGACCCAAATTAATATTTTATGTCTTAATATTTATATGTTATGCCTATTTTAGTACTTTGTAGCATCATTACATTTGCTCATTTCAACCCATTTTAAGGCAAAGCTGATATATTCAATAAATTTAAATAAACATTCACAGTTGTGCTTCTGGAGCTGATGGAAGTGTGCGTTTATTGTCCTATATTGTTCATAGGCTTCCTTTAGTGATAGTCAAGACACTTTTGCAGGCAAAGCCCTAATTTATTTTAATTTAGAGCCAGCTTTATTCCTGGTTTAGTCCTGGATCTGTCCTGGTGTAGTCCATCTTTTTCTTTATTTTGTAAAGCATTTTTCTTTGTTAATACCTCATTTTAAACCTGGATTTATCTTGTTTTTAGTCACATTTTATGTAATTAGAGATGGGACTTGTGAAAAATAAATAAAAATCAGAGTCCTATATGTATGAACTTGTACATTCTTGAAGAAATGGTAAAATACCATGCTCTTACCCCTATATGAGTCCATGCTGCAGCTTGAACCTGTCCCGTCTGTGTCCTCAGTCCGATCATAGAGCAGAGTCCATCGGAGGAGAAGCTCAACGAGACGGCGGTCGCTCAGCTGCGGCCCCAGGCTCAGCAGGGCACCATTGTGGGCGAGGGGCTGGCCATGAGCACCCAGTTTATGGCCACGTCCTGCACCACCATGGTCCAACCCCCTCCTCCTGCTGTCCTGTCCTTCAGAGACCAGACCCTCTGTCCCGCCAACACCTCTGTCCACAGGTGAGAGAGAGAGCACAAAAATCATCTGTGGCTTCAACACGATACCTTTCCATTATTCCTGATTTATTTATTATCAAAATATATTTTGAAAAAAGATTGATGTCCTGTTGGTTGCCCTTTTCTTCCCCCTTTTAACAAGCCTCACAAAAATTAGTAGACAGTAGGGAAAATACACACACAGATAAGTCCAGTCTAAGAAGTACAGTATATGAAGTTGAGACGAAGATGAAACTACTTAGATCAAGGGGAAAAGTAAAAAAAAAGTGGTTCAAAAACATTATTGATTATTTTAAGGATGCAACAGACTCTACAAACAAACAGAGACGGGTCATTGTCCTGATTCTTCTCATGCGAAAAAAGGATTAGTCCAAATTGATGAAGAGTAGCAGTTTCTTATGATGGTTGGTAAAGAGACCGCCACATCCGAGCCCGAGACAAGACCGAGTAAAACTGCAGAGACGGAGTCAAGACTAAGACCGTAAAAAAAGTGTCTCAAGACCAGTCTCGGGTGCTACAACGCTAATTCAAGATTTGTACAGTCATGGAAAAGAATTTTAAAATGCAATTTCAAGGTTCTGGCATTTTATATTTTAGTGTAAAATTTTGGAGCATTTTGAAACAGTTTGAGTAACATTCAGCCACTCCTAGTTAAACCTGCACCAGCTTGAATATAGTAAAAGAAAATGTTCAGTAGAAACGCTGTCTTCTTGCCTCTTGTTGTTCTCACTGCAGGAAAATGAGACCTAGAACTATTTTTTGTTAGAATATTTGGCTCTTTTGGTTTTGGTAATGCTTTAAAACAGCATAGATAATTAGTTTTTATCTAATATAGCAATTGTCTTTTCATCACCAGTGTTTTAAGTCAGTAAAATTTGTGGAGTAATATATTTCTGGGGGAAGAATCCCAATAGTTTTTTCTTCAACTCACTAATTTCCAAATTTAACAAATAAAAATGCAGCAAAAGTTATAATTTACCGCATTGGACATTTTGAAGACTATTTAAACACATGTAAGTCACTTTTCAGGTCTTGGTAATTTAGTCAAAAGTTTTGGAAAAGTCATGGCAAAAAAGTGTATGAACCCTGCTAATTAATAATCTCAAATAATCATTTAATCAGTTAATCCTGACATCCCTAGTACAGAGTTTTTCCACCTCTGCAAATGTTTTATGTCACAGTATTTGAGTTTAATTTAACTGTATTGTCTGACTTTGTAATAGTCCCATGTTTAATAAAATGCGTCAGTCTTTAATATTTGTTATTTCTATGATATTAAAGTAATCTAAAACCTTTTTGTGCACAGGAGCACTGGACCTGGATGGGAAGTTTACACCAGTCCTGAACCCAAACCGAAAAGCGAACCGTTCACCATCTTGGAGGATATGGAAGAACCCCAGCCCAGTTCAGAGCCTAATCCACAGCCACAGGACGTCCCGATGAGCCCAGAGAGCGCCCCCCGTCCCGACTGGCTCACCATTCGAAGCCCCGAGATCGCCGCAGAAAGGGACCTGGACGCCTTCCTCACCCCAAATCGTCCCGAGTCACAGAGGATGTCCCACATAAGCCAGGACGTCCCAATGAGCCCGCAAGTGGATTTCAACACAGACGCCCACATGATGAGCCCCGAAAAAGACACGAGAGGAGGTTTGGATGTGTCCATGAACCCCAAAACACCCAGGACGCCCCACACTGCTCCTGCAATGTCACTAGTGTCTGACCCATGGAACGATGAGCTTATTGCTCATTTTTTGGCCAACATGGACCCCCCTCTGTCCGCACACCCCCGATGTGTCATGTGGCAGTGTAATCTCCCCGACATCTCGCCCAAAATGACCCTCTCTATGGGTAAGTATACAGATGTTTAACAGAGGGCTGTATAACATGAAGCAATTAAGGCTTTGGGCCTATCTTGCAATACTACAGATGCCCAGACCTGGACCTGAACTGGGGTTTTCTAGTTCAGGTGTAAATGATTTATTAAATGTCCCATATTATGCTTTTTCAGGCTTTTTGAAATAGTTTTGGACACCTTTTCATTAGTATTTCAAGTTTTATAACCAGGGCTTCTGTGGGGTCTTAAAAAGTGTCTTACATTTTAAAGTCAGAATTGAAGGCCTTAAAAGTCTACCAAGATGCGGACGATTAGGTCTCAAATACAGTATGTCATGTACATTTAATGTAACGATCTAAAATTTCCACTTAAATGCTCAAATGTGTGTAATCATTGTCAATACGAGAGCTTAGACCTTTTCTTACCAAGACCAGAAAAATGCTTTGCAGCGCTCACTGTCTCAAAGGATGTCAGCTGTTTGTCTGCTGCATGCTTACGAAATGGGTCGTAATTTTCTTGAACAATGGCCTTAAAAAGGTCTAAAAAAAAGTCTTAAATTAAACCTATTGAAGCCTTCAGAAACCCTGTATAACTGAAAAAAAATATTACTACAAAGTAACCGGTTGCTCTTGGTGTTCAAACAAAGACAATGGAGGGTGATCTAGGGAACGAGGGACAGGTGCTGCAAAACAAAACTGGAGACCCAGGCACTACAACAAAGTGATGAAGCACACGGAAGTATGCTTTAAGAGGCCTTTATTTTAAAGGCCAAAACATTAAAAAGCCAGTTTGTTTTGGCCTACTAAAGGTCTTTGTCAGGGCTCACATAAGGTTTGTGGGGTAGTTGTGTATAAATACTGGCCAGACAAAGCATTGTTTTTTTTTTAAACAGCGTGTCTTTCATTGGCTTTGTTTGTCATCACTTTTTTGGAGTGCCTGGGTTTCTAGCCTTGTTTTGCACTAGTCCAGGTTTTGAGGTGTAAACAACATTATACTGTGGTTAAAAGCTCAGTCAATTTAGCAGAATAGGGGACCTTTAACCCACAGAGCCATTATCTTGATAAAGAATCCACTAAAACATTTTTTTCCTTTTCTGACCCATTGTGGATCCTTTTAAAAATCCCAGAATCCAAGCCAATAAGTAATAATTTTTTCCTCAGCCCATTATTAACTTTTCTGAAATGTTTGTCCAAATTACTGTATGAGTTAACTTGCTAACAGACTATACAACCAACAGCGGATAAAAACATAACCTCATTGACTCTTGATTATTTAAACTACCATTGAACAAAATAAGCTAAAAATGCAGTCTAAATGGATGTAATGTACCAAAGCTTCCACTGTGGGGCAGTAGTAACTCTTTTTTTTGGTTGCAGGTAATGCATCTTTGAGAGTCGACTGTGTTCTGGGAGAAGGAGCCTTCGCCAAAGTCTATCAGGCGACAGACCCCATGACATCAGAGAAGATGGTTCTTAAGGTGGATATCCCTTCGGTCTTAAAACTATTGACCAGGAATTATATTTAATAGTGACAAATTCAAGCCCTTAAAAGTATTTTGTTTTGGGATATGGATATTTTGTATTTTAAACAATGAACTGTTTTATTAATTGACCCTCTCCTTAATAGTCTCTTGTGCTCGTGGCGTTTGCAGGTCCAGAAACCGGCCAATCCCTGGGAGTTTTACATTAACACGCAGCTGGACGTCCGAGTGCCTCCATCGATGCGTCACTTTTACAGCAGCTTACACTCGGCTCACCTCTTCATCAACGGCAGCGTCCTCCTCGGAGAGCTGCACAGCTACGGCACGCTGCTGGTAACAACGTGAAGACGACTGCACACATTTGGCACTGTTTTTTTATTTAATAATACCATTGTCATTAATCAGGGTAGCCCCAAGATCGTAAAAGCATTAAACAGGCATTATGTTTGATCTTGTCAAACTCAAGATCTTAAAAGTATTAAATATTATGAGTAGCTGTTAAAGTTTGTTCGTCTAGGGCTTAAAATTTGTCAAAACATTGAATTAATATTACAAAAATGTAGAGTCACCGCAATAAAAAATGTATTTATTGAAGAAATGTTATCATTGAGGTATGATTCATTTATTTATGATGATTTTTAATTTTTTTTTAAGCGCATCTGAATTAGACTTAACATAAAAGCCTTAGAGAGAAATTTATTCCTGAGAGAGAAATTTAATGCCAGCAGCAGAACACTAGTCTGTATGAATTTTACACTAAGTGGCATTAAAAAGTATTAAAAAGGTCTGAAGTTTCTTTCTTTTTTTTTTACCCGTCTCCTTCAGAACGCAGTGAATATTTACCGTACTCTCGGAGACAAAGTGATGCCTCAGCCTCTGGTCATGTACTTCACCGTCTGCATCCTCCACATGATCGAGCAGCTCCACGGCGTCGGCATCGTGCACGCCGACGTCAAACCGGACAACTTCCTGCTCGGAGAGAGGTACACAACAAACCTTCACTCCACTGCAGTGAACACATTTTCTACTTTTCCTTCAGGTTGTCGCCACATCAAATCATACTCCTGAATCTATGCTTATGTTTATTATCTGTCCCTCAGGTTTCTGGAGAACAGGGGCTTCGACAGAGAAAACCTGAACCACGGTCTCGTCCTCATCGACCTGGGACAGAGCATCGACATGAGGCTGTTCCCAGAAGGCACTGCTTTCACGGCCAAGTGTCTGACCTCCGGGTTTCAGTGCACAGAGATGCAGACGGGCAAACCGTGGAACTACCAGGTCTGAGTTAATGGCATACTACAGAATATCATGGTTAAAAGAAACAGTAGTTGGTAGTAGATGACAAAGAGAGTGTTTTTTTTGTTTTTTTTATTATCATTGATGTATTATATTTCAGACGGACTACTTTGGAGTGGCAGGGACAGTCTACTGCTTGTTGTTTGGGACCTACATGCAGGTTGTGAATGACGGAGGGGTCTGGAAAACAAATGGAGTATTTAGAAGGTGAGGCAAAATAAAACCAGTGTCTTCTTTGCACGGGCGATAGTGGCTCAGGAGTTCATGCTATCTTTGTGTACTTGAGCAAGACACTTTATCCACCTGGTATGAATGTGTTTGTGTAATGGTAAGTTTGGTGGTGGTCGGAGAGGCCGTTGGCGCAGAATGGCAGCCATGTCTCCGCCTCCAGCCCCAGGGCAGCTGTGGCCTACAGAAGGAGCTCACCACCACAGAGTGTGAGTGAGGAATGAGTGAATAAAGCGACGTAAAGCACTTTTGAGTGTTCAGAAAGGCGCTATATTTCAAGTGAATTTCTCCACTGTGAGATTAATAAAGTTTAATCTAATCTATATAAAGCCAGTGCATCATTATATTTATTATAAACTGCTCTTAATTATATACAGTTTTAGTTACAGCAGACGGAACAAATTGTCTGTTCAGATTCATCAATAAAAAGTGTTTGACTCATCAGTTCCTGAAAATAGTCTTTAACTTGTAATCATGTGAGTTCTGTTTTTTCTGTGAGTAACCTAGCTTCTCTTACGAGCAGTTTATAAATCAACCTGGCACAACTTTCTAATTTCTTCTTTCTGATGTTTTTCTTTGCTTTGATTAAAACGCATAATTACATCTATGTGTAAGGGCTTTTATTTAAAACAGAGAAAATCTGCAAAACATGTTTACATCAAAATGAAGCAATTATGTATATGATCTAAATAAGTTATGTCTAACTCATGATTGTTTTTCACTGCAGAAACCCTCACAGCGACTTGTGGCAGGAGTTTTTCCACACTCTTCTGAACGTCCCGGACTGCAGCTCTCTGCCCGACCTGAGGAGCCTGAGACACAAGCTCACATCTGTGTTAGAGCAGAACTACAGCAACAAACTGTCCTCACTGAAGAGCCGCCTGGTCGTGTTACTGTTAGAGAACAGCAAGAAGGTCGTCCGGAGATGACCTCAGCATCACTGTACAGACTTAACTGTATTCTTTCTTTTCCTCCGTTCCTTTCCCTTCTGGGTCCGCCACAGCAAAATCCTCTGCCTCCTAGTGTGCAGTGACTCCCACATCGATTTGGCCTAGGTTTTTATTCCATATTCCCTTCCTGTTTCAACCCCTCTTCTATTATCCACGCTTGGGACTGGCACAAAGCGTACGCTGGCTTTTGACCCTGCTGGATTACTTCAGAGACGTGCTCTATTTATAGTAAACACCCAATTCAGAAAATGTTGTGGATGAAAACAGACTATACTGATCTGCAAATCTCATTAAAGCATATTTTATTCACAATAGGAAAGCAAAACCTTTTGTAAAGTTTTCCATTATATAAAAAAAATACTAGCTGAATTTGATAGTAAAAATATGTCTCAAAAATTAGGACAGGGCAACAAAATCTATGAAAAAAGTGGTACTAACAAAAACCGCTGGAGAGGTGCACCAATGAGCCATAACATTATGACCACCTGCCAAATAATAAATGCCTATAAATTTAGTTCAAGAAAAAAGTGGTATAACATTGGATATAACTGTTTGTCAACTGGAAGATACAACTAATAATATTTTTACTGCATTAATTACTTTGTACATATATAAATATGTGTTTTTTTTTATTTTATAATTGGTTTAAATAGAATGCATCCATAGCATTGTCTTTAATAAAATGAGTGAAAAGCTCTGTTCATTGTGGAGGAACATTTTTGAGATCAGTGCCAAAATGTGCATGACCTTTTCATGTTTGTCACGCCCTGAAGGCAAACGGGAGGGGAAAAAATGTAGGTTTCAGAGCACGTCTCGACATGCAACTTCAGACGAGGAAGCCTCACAACTTTAATTATCTAATTCTACAGACCTGTTCTTCAGAGTGTTATTGGTCAATGTGGAAGTGGTGAGATGTTATTTAAAAAAATGCAATAAATACTTGAATTAAAGTAACATTTTTCCCTCCAAAATTGATGCAAAGGTATGCAGTAGAAAATCTTCACTCTCTGTAACCAACGTTCTGTGATTTTATCTGTAGTGTTTATTCTAACGAATACCAGATCAGATAATCTTTGATTCCTGCATGCACATTCCTTACAGCCAGCAGGTTTTTACTGAAGGGCTGTTTAGGGATAAAGGCTTTGTGACGAGGCTCTGAGCAGACATTAAAAGTTGTAATTAAAGGTGCAAAGAGTAAAATGTGGTAGTATATTGTTGGGGGGGGGGGGGGGTTATTCATTCAGCTTTTTTTTTCACTTATTGCTGTTAGGGCTCTTGGGTGGCTCCATCTCGACAACAATGGGCCTTAGACGGGGTTCACCTTGGACAAAGACCGGTTTGTCACTGGACTCTCACAGAGACAGACCATTCACTCTCAGATTCATTCACTAGTTCTCCAACATGTGCTTGTCTTTGGACCTGGGAGAAGAACGTTGGGAGTAACTATATCATTGGTAGTCGTTTTGGAAAAAATACAGGGTTCCCACGGGGCATTAAAATCATTAAATTGATTTTGCAAAAATTAAGGCTTTAAATGGCATTAACAAGCATTTGATTCCAACAAGCATTAAAATGTAAAATAATTGTAAATGACAGTTTTATTAATGAACACAAATATGTATATAAATAATTTACCATTTTCTTTTTTGAATTAAATATCTTTTATTAGGAGCTGCAATTTATTTTATTATTCTTTTCCTTTGTGCTCCATACAAAGAGACCAATCTCCTAAAAGCCAAACTCTAAAAACATAAACCAGCAATAACGAAAACACAAGTAGACCGTAATTAACAGACAAAAAAAAAAAAAAACATAGGTTCCCCACCCGTTATATCCCTTTCCCATACATTTTACTCTCACCCAGACACCACACAGTGATTCAAACAGATTTGCCTTTGAGATCAACAAACAGCAGCCATCTTTTCAAAAGTTAGTAGCTCATCACTTCAGATGAATCGTATGCGCTCCAAGTGGAGGATCTCCGAGATTTGTTGCAGCCATAATTTTTGAGATTGAGCTTCTTCCTTTTTTCCAGAATCTCAGTAATCATTTTTGCTACTATAAGGCAGTATGAATTTAATTGTTGTTGAAAGGAGTATAATAATATAAATAATAAGTTACCATTTTTAGGCCCCAGGGACCACCTAGGACGCGCTGGAGGGACTACGTCTCTCGGCTGGCCTGGGAACGCCTTGGGGTTCCTCCAGGGGGAGTTGGAGGAAGTGTCCGGGGAGAGGGATGTCTGTGTGTCCCTGCTTAGACTGCTGCCCCCATGACCTGGACCCGGATAAAGCGGAAGAAGATGGATGGATGGATGGAATTTACCATTTACGTAGCCTACGCTAGAACATTAATGTGATCGCAGTGGGACCACAGAACCCAAACAGCAGATGTTTGACTTTCAACATTATTAAAGCTTTATGAGCTGCATACTTGCAAATAAATGTTGACAATTTAAGCTGCTGCAATTGTATGTTTGTGGAATAAAAAATGGTAAAAAATTAAAAAGCATGAAATTAGACTTGCTGATACCTGCAGGGACCCTGAAATACATTCAAGAGTAATTTTAACTTTACAGGTTACTTACAGTACTTGTTACTTTTACTCAAGTAATTTAATATTATGTTATTGGTTATTTCTAACTATTATTATTTTGAAATACTGTCAAATACTTTTACTTGAGTACACTACAGAGTACCTCTTCCACCTCTGCTTGTCACTGCTCAGTAGCCTTCACTCTCACAACACTTCCTCATCAGCAGCTGTTCTCCTGTCCACTTCAGCGTCTTACACCGTGTGGTTACTCTGTGCAAACCTAAAACATCTGGTTGGACGACACTTTGGGAAGAGGGAGGAGTCTCCTAAACCTCCCACACCTAAGAGCACTCTCTGAAGGCACCACAGAGGTGAGCAGCTGTGGGTTCGCTCACTCTCAGATTCAGTTTTAGCGTGTCAAGATAAAGATGGCAGCTCGAGGTCTGAACGATGAGGAGGTGTCTGCAGCCTGCAAAGAGGGACACGCCATGACTCAGGTAAGAGCCATTACTGCTTTATTCCAACAGAGCGGCTGCGGCACGTTTGAGGAAGTATTATGCAGTAAAACCTGTTTGCCAAGTGTGACATTCTTTATCTCAAATTTAACCCAAATGCTGGCACACTCATTCAAATAGAAGAACCTTAACAACTCTACTTGCCTTTAAACAGAGCTGGGAAGTAACCAGATACTTTTTGTCAAATACTTTACTCAGTACAGTACTCAGTGAGTACCCTCTGGGCCTTTTTGCCACACTGCTCATACATGTTAATTATTCTTCAAAAAGTACTCATAAAAAACATCTGTGTTTATTACAGAGACATTGTATACTGCTTGTAAATACTAAAACTAATAAATAACAATGTTAAACTCAAAGAAAAATTTAAATCATTTGAATAATTCGTCTTTAAATCAACCTAAAATTACATAAAAGAAAAGATTATATTCTTTAGCAGTTTTCATCAGTCAGTGAGACGCTTAAGCTTACTTTTTCTTCAAGTTTCAATAGTTCAACATAAACATTTTTTCTTATGTCAATAATGTTAATAATTTCACGTACCTCCTGCAAAGTGTTTGCATACCCCAAGGAGTCCCAGTACCGCTGGTTGGGAAACACTGCTTTAGCCTATTACAATATAGATTGAGAGGAAAAAATGCTTTTAAGAATATCTACAGTAAATAAATGTTTAATTTGAGTGACAAAGTGAATATAGTAATAATGGTAGTAGCAGTAGTAGGAGTAGAGCTTGGGCTTGACATTTACCTTTTTGCTCACTGCTCATGTTTTTAGCCAATTAATGTTTTTACTAGCCACAATTTAATTAGTTAAAGAAATGTAAATTGTGGTTTTCTGTATGGACGGATAAAAAAAAGTGCTTTCCTGGGCAGAATAAACTTATGTAACAATAACAGCAGTATTGTGATATTGTTGTATTAAAAGTTAAAAAGTAGATAGACCATGCTCCCTTTCAGTGTAGCCAACATGACAAAATTGTTATTAAACACCTTTTCTTAATCTTTTGAAATATCACAATAACTAAATCATATAGGCTCATCAGGGCATTTTTAGAGAATACATTTTGTTATCATGAGCATTTCTAAAACACCATTAGCCTCCCCATAAAATCATACTGCTACATTAATATTGCGAAAATACTTTACTGTGAAATTTGGATATTGTTACATCCCTACTGAATAATGTACACTCATGCAGAGCAACGTCAGTTCAGGCTTATCCTTTAAAGTTAAGATAAATAATATCCCAAAGTGGCTAGCGGGAATATTTGTGTTACCAGCCAAAATGAACTGAGTACTTTTACTTAAGAGTTGTAGTGCTACTTACTTACCTATGCCTGCTTGTAACTATACTTAAAGATGAAGTGTGTGACATTTAGAAGTATACAAAGGTTTTAACAAAACAGGTCGGTCTATAACAGAGTTTCAATGAGTAATGTGTAAAAACAAACTCATTTGGTTAAAAAAAATGACATGTATATATTCTGTTCATAGACGACAGCGTGTCCCTGCAGGGCTGACGTAGTTTCTCATTGTCACCAAATGAGCTTAGTCACAGAATATAAATGAAAAGCATGCAACTACACATAAATGATGACTTGTTTTTGGCTCGGTGTGGTGTCTGAGGTTTCCCAAGTGCAGGTCTCAACAAATTCTTCAGTTCAGTAACGTCTCATTATCAACAAATAATGAGTTGTTCAACTTGTTTAAAGGATTACTAGGCAGTCTTTATAGCTGCAAATAATATACTTAATCAATCAAACTTAATATAGTGAGAAAAATAAATAAATATAGTTGTTTACAGTACATGCAAGTAGACAGACTTAAGCTTTGACCATTTTTATACGATAATAGTGGTAGCTTTTGTTAAACAGCAATAAAATCCAGAAATTGTGATGTCTTACTATATAAATGTTTGATTGCTAAACATATTGTTCTGTTTTTTTTTTGCTGTTCCCTTTCCAGTGAATAATCTGCCTCAATCTAATCCTATCCTTTGCATCCTTGTCTCTTCTAGAGCGCTTTATTACTGATCACACAGTCACACTGACACGTTCGTACACAGCGACACAGACCAGGGCTGTACGCAGGATTTTAAAAATACCGAGGTACAACAAAGCAGCATCCCCTGCGGCAAAGGAGCAAAGTTACCGTAGTGTTTATGTTTCATTGGACAGTTTTTACGCAAAGAACGCACTCGTCTTCTTCGAGCTTAAAAGAATGGAGAGGCCTAATGAATTAAACTCGAAATAAGGAAAAACAAACATCTTGTAAAACACACCTCAGGATAATGCCAAGACTAAACAAGGAAAATACAGAGGAGGAAGAAAATACAGAGGTGCTCAGAGCTGCGTACGGCCGCAGACACTGGAGGCAAGGTGCCCTAGAACACAACAGCAGTATGCAACACTGGTGGCGGGGATTGAACCGCCAACCTTCTGGTTATTGGGTGAATGGCTTTATCTACAAAGCTACTGCTGCCCTACTTTTAGGTCTTCCTCCAGTCCAGTGGTTCACAACCTTTTTAGTCTTGTGTACCCATAGGACCTACATTAGTCCTGGTTTGGACCTGGCGTAGTCTTGGTTTAGTTCTGGTTTGGACCCGGCTTAGTCTTAGACCTGGTTTAGTCCTGCTTTGGTCTTAGTTTAGCCCTGGTTTAGTCCTACTTTAGTCTTAGTTTAGCCCTGGTTAGACCTAGTGTATTTCTGTTTTAGACCTGGGTTATTCCTGGTTTAGATCTGGTTTATTTCTGGTTTTAGACCTGTGTTTTCCTGATTTAGTTCTGGTTTTAGACCTGTGTTTTCCTGATTTAGTTCTAGTTTTAGACCTGTGTTTTCCTGATTTAGTTCTGGTTTTAGACCTGTGTTTTCCTGGTTTATTTCTGGTTTTAGACCTGTGTTTTCCTGATTTAATTCTAGTTTTAGACCTGTGTTTTTCTGGTTTAGTTCTGGTTTTAGACCTGTGTTTTCCTGATTTAGTTCTAGTTTTAGACCTGTGTTTTCCTGGTTTAGTTCTGGTTTTAGACCTGTGTTTTCCTGGTTTATTTCTGGTTTTAGACCTGTGTTTTCCTGATTTAGTTCTAGTTTTAGACCTGTGTTTTCCTGATTTAATTCTAGTTTTAGACCTGTGTTTTCCTGGTTTAGTTCTGGTTTTAGACCTGTGTTTTCCTGATTTAGTTCTAGTTTTAGACCTGTGTTTTTCTGGTTTAGTTCTGGTTTTAGACCTGTGTTTTCCTGATTTAGTTCTAGTTTTAGACCTGTGTTTTCCTGGTTTAGTTCTGGTTTTAGACCTGTGTTTTCCTGGTTTATTTCTGGTTTTAGACCTGTGTTTTCCTGGTTTAGTTCTAGTTTTAGACCTGTGTTTTCCTGATTTAGTTCTGGTTTTAGACCTGTGTTTTCCTGATTTAGTTCTAGTTTTAGACCTGTGTTTTCCTGATTTAGTTCTAGTTTTAGACCTGAGTTTTTCTGGTTTAGTTCTGGTTTTAGACCTGTGTTTTCCTGATTTAGTTCTAGTTTTAGACCTGTGTTTTCCTGGTTTAGTTCTGGTTTTAGACCTGTGTTTTCCTGGTTTATTTCTGGTTTTAGACCTGTGTTTTCCTGATTTAGTTCTAGTTTTAGACCTGTGTTTTCCTGGTTTATTTCTGGTTTTAGACCTGTGTTTTCCTGATTTAGTTCTAGTTTTAGACCTGTGTTTTCCTGGTTTAGTTCTGGTTTTAGACCTGTGTTTTCCTGGTTTATTTCTGGTTTTAGACCTGTGTTTTCCTGATTTAGTTCTAGTTTTAGACCTGTGTTTTCCTGGTTTATTTCTGGTTTTAGACCTGTGTTTTCCTGGTTTAGTTCTAGTTTTAGACCTGTGTTTTCCTGATTTAGTTCTGGTTTTAGACCTGTGTTTTCCTGATTTAGTTCTAGTTTTAGACCTGTGTTTTCCTGATTTAGTTCTAGTTTTAGACCTGAGTTTTTCTGGTTTAGTTCTGGTTTTAGACCTGTGTTTTCCTGATTTAGTTCTAGTTTTAGACCTGTGTTTTCCTGGTTTAGTTCTGGTTTTAGACCTGTGTTTTCCTGGTTTATTTCTGGTTTTAGACCTGTGTTTTCCTGATTTAGTTCTAGTTTTAGACCTGTGTTTTCCTGGTTTATTTCTGGTTTTAGACCTGTGTTTTCCTGATTTAGTTCTAGTTTTAGACCTGTGTTTTCCTGGTTTAGTTCTGGTTTTAGACCTGTGTTTTCCTGGTTTATTTCTGGTTTTAGACCTGTGTTTTCCTGATTTAGTTCTAGTTTTAGACCTGTGTTTTCCTGGTTTAATTCTGGTTTTAGACCTGTGTTTTCCTGGTTTAGTTCTAGTTTTAGATCTGTGTTTTCCTGGTTTAGTTCTGGTTTTAGACCTGTGTTTTCCTGGTTTATTTCTGGTTTTAGACCTGTGTTTTCCTGGTTTAGTTCTAGTTTTAGACCTGGTTTATTTGTTGTTGAGTTCTGGTGTGGTTCTGATTTTGTTCAAGTTTACTCCCTGTTTTGTCCTTCTTTACTGTTGCATTTTTCTGTTAATCCCTGCTTTCCCCTCAGCATAGTCCTGGGTTAGTCCAGATTTAGGTTTATTTTAGTCTTTGACAGCCAAATATTTTCTGAAAAGGTTCTCTAAATTATCAAATAAAACCATGTGCCCCCTGTAATGTGCTCTCGTACCCCTAGCAGTCCCCTTACCCCTGATTGGGAAACACTGCTCTAGGCCCTCTGCCTGGCTGCTCTAACCTCTTTAACTGTCCCTCTGTCCAAACATCTCAGTCTGGGCTCTCCGAGTTCATCCATCCACACAACACTGCTGGTCTCACCTCAGTCTTGTACTCCCCCAGGACTACATGATGCAGCAGACCATGTTGAGGGTCAAAGATCCGGTCCGATCCCTGGACTTTTACACCAGGATCCTGGGAATGACGTGAGAGTTTGTTGTCAGTATACTTTATTTGACGTCAGTAGTTGTCTGTAAATCATTAGTGCGTGTTGTTTTGTGGCAGGTTACTCCAGAAGCTCGACTTCCCTGCCATGAGGTTCACTCTGTATTTCCTGGGATACGAGGACAAGGCCAACATCCCCGAAAATCTGATGGAGCGGACGGCCTGGACCTTCTCCAGACACGGGGTCATCGAGCTCACACAGTACGTCCCACATTCAGATAACTCAGTACTGCAGCCTTATACTGGTTTTTAGGAGTTGCATTTCCCTTCTGGGGTCGCCACAGCTAATCATCTTTTTGCTAGTGTGCAGTGATTTGCATATTAATAAGGTTAGTTTTGTTTTTTGGAACTGGCACAAGTAGTACACTGGCTCAGGCTGGTGATCTCTTATATAGATTTAGTACGGAGTGAAATATTTCAAACATTTTGTTGCTTATGATAAATATAGAATTTCAGGGTCAACAGTGGCTGGAGATTTATTGCAAAATCAACTTTTGTGAGCTTTCTAATTTTGTTCTTTATCGCAGACACCTGGAGTTGTGTTTTGCTTCATTTGAGCATGTTTAAGTAATCATCGATTCTCTGGCATGGCCATTCTGAGGCCTTAAAACACTTGGTTGCACCAGCCCACTCCAGGAAGCACTGACCAATCAACAAGCAAAAACAGTGTCCAGCTCTGTTTCCACTGATTCCTCACAGCATTTTTTTATTTTGTAGTAAAATGGCACCATACAAAAAGTTTAAGGAAGTAAATTACTTTGTATTCTTTAAATTATGTTTAAAAGAACAAACTCTGCTGCCCTCTGCTGGTCTCTTCACCTGTTTTTTTTTTATGGTACCAATAGAGTTCTTTAAGTTTAGTTAGTTTTTTTAAAGGTTGTGAAACATGCAGTGCTGCTCTAGAGGCGACCAAGATTGGATTAAAAATATGATTAAAAGGATGACATAGCTCCTTTAAGCAGGACTCTAGCCCTGACTGGAGGGTTCACGCCTCGATTCCCGCTCTGACCTGGTGCATATTGTTGTGTCCTTGGGCAAGACACTTCACCCACATTGTCCACTCCGGTCACTGTATGTGAGTAGTTGTGACATGGAGGGCATCAGGTGTAAAAACTTTTCACTTACTGCGGTGACCTCGTAAGGGAGCAGCCGAAAGAAAAAAGTGCTTGAATATATTTCACCCTGTTTGTACTGAATCTACTCTAATATGAATTTCACTTTGCATTTACCGTATTTTTCGCACTATAAGGCGCATCGGATTATAAGGCGCACCTTCAATGAATGGCCTATTTTAAAACTGTTTTCATATATAGGGCGCACCGCATTATAAGGCGCATAGAATAGACGCTACTGTAGTGGCTGGGGTTGCGTTATGCATCCACTAGATGGAGCTGCGCTAAAGGGAATGTCAATAAAACAGTCAGATAAGTCAGTCAGACAAACTTTATTAATAGAATACAAACCAGCGTTCTTACAACTCCGTTCACTCCCAAAACAAGTTACTGCATTCACAATATGGTACCGTACGTACCGGTAGCTCTTATTTGCGCCGCCCTCATTGAAAACAATGTATTTCCAACTCTTCTACTAGATGGAGCAAAGGCCGCGCCTCCTTGTTTTTTTGCGGCAGGATCCATAAACACGCCTATGGCACACATGAACAGCTGGGACTGGAATTCCCCTTTACCGTTTTTACCGCTGTCACTTCGGCGACGCCCCCTGAATACGGTAGCCATAATTAACCAACACTGATCCATATATAAGGCGCATCGGATTATAAGGCGCACTGTCGGTTTTTGAGAAAATTAAAGGCTTTTAGGTGCGCCTTATAGTGCGTAAAATACGGTAACTGAAATACACAAACTTTTCTGTAGTGAAGCATGTTAACGTTGTTTTTCAGTAACTGGGGAGCAGAATCAGATAAAGACTTGTCCTATCACAACGGAAACAGACCACCAATGGGATTTGGTGAGTCGTGTACCTCCACAAAGTTGCCTCTCATCGATGCTAAGTCAATAATAAAAACATCTGTAATACTGACTCATTATTGTGTGTATTTTTTCTGTTTTAGGTCACATAGGTATCTCAGTTCCTAACCTGACAGAAGCCTGTTCGTACTTCGAGGAATGTGGAGTTACGTTTGTAAAGAAAGCCGACACAGGTAGAAAATGATTGATTCACAAATTATATACAGTCTAACATTATTTAGCACGGGCACTCAGACTCACACAGTCACACAACACATCTCACACCAGTGTACACAGACTCTGGCGTTGCCCAAGGACACAATGACAGCACGAAGCAATGGGAGCAGGGTTTGAACGGCCAACTTTCTGGTTAATGGACAAACGGCTCTGCCAACTGAGCTACTGCCGTGTCTGTTCATGTTCGAAGGAAGCTTTTCAGATAAAATAAATATGTATTGTATTTATAACACAGTATATCACTTGGTTGTAATATGTTTTTTGGGCTTCACTTGTAAATGTAGAGGCAGTGTGGATTTTTTACCACCAGATGGCGCCATATACTAATTTTCTGTCAGTATGCTGTCAGCTAATTTCCTTTGTATACTTTTATAAAACATAGTACTTTAATCTGATTAAGATGCAGCTCACTTAAGGCAAGACACTACAGACAAAACGCTTTTTTTTTTTTTTTTCCAATGTAGCTTTAACACTGCAATCAAGACAATGTCAAAATTATTTTACACATTACACATTAAGGTGTTTAGTTTAATACATTTAGTCACTTGTGTCCATAGATTTCTAATGGAAATATGACTTTTCAGAGGCCATTTCTCAAAATGAGGTTTTCCTACAAGCTACAGTTGTGTACTTAACTATATTCTGAAGGCTTTTACAGAGATAATGGTAGATTCCTAGCCTGCTTTATGGGTCATTTTACTCCTAAAAACAAGGCAAACATTTTTTTAAGGCTGTTGTCAGTATTATATAGTTAGCTGAAAGACAAAATCAGATATCCATAATCCCCTCTGTAAAAGCCTGTGTATGTATCATGTCAGCAAAACAAATTAAGAATTTTAAACCTGGCTTTATTTAATAGTCATCTTTTGTTACTTGAAAAGTTTGCGAATTTGCGCATTTTTACACATATAATGCCCAATTTTCATATAATAACATTAAATAACTCAAAACTTGCAATACATTTTTTTTCTTAAATTTATGTCAGTAATCTGCAGGAAAACTTAAAAAAATAAAATGCCCTATTTCTCTATACTGGCAGTGTTTCACCTTAAAGAGCCAACATTTTCTGTTTAACATGCTGCCTACATTTTGAAATACTGTAATTGTACTCAGATACTTGTTTGTTGCCAATGGGACTCTTATTGTAACTTCCCCTTTCTCTTCTGTTTCAGGTAAAATGAAGAACCTGGCCTTCATTCAGGATCCTGACGGATACTGGATCGAGATTTTAAGCCCTGAACACATGGTCACGTTAATGTCTGTGAACATTTAATTTATCCAAACTCTCCATCCCCTCAAACCTCTGTACTGCTGTGAGTCCAACTGTTTACAATATAAAGTATTCTCAGGACAATATTGTTCATAAAGCTGCAAGAAAATAATAAAAGAGTATGGTTCATAGTATTTGTTTTGTTTCTTGTCAAATTTTAAAAGCAGTTTATGAAGTTGTGGGTATAGCATTAATATTGCTATACCTCTTCTTCAGGTTTTTCCTTCATCACAGGTTTAAATGCTCTTCCTCTGTATTTATTTTGGCTTAAAACTAGCTGAAGTTATAGTGTTTGCTGTGATAAAAATGACCACATGTTATCTTGAGTGAAGGTAAAGCTCATTTATTTGTAAAAGGCACAGGCGATTCTCAGAACAGGTGAATTTCCCAAGTTAATAGCAGCTAAAACAAAATCTCTTCAGTCATTCTGTAACTCAGACAATCTCATGTAACTTTGAAATAAGGCACAAATGTGAAAATGTTGCGTTGCAGTAGTCATATTTCACTTCCAATTGTTTTGTTTAATCCACACAGAAAAAGCTAGGGATTAGGAACACTTAAAGAAAGTTACAGTGCAGTTGATAGATGGTAAAAAAAAATTTGACAGATCTTGTACAGTGTACCAAGTTAAGCCTTTAAACTGTGCACAAACTCACACAAGCAGAAAACTGAGAACGAGGTTACAAATCTGTATGGTCAGTCATATTATGTGATGGCTATAGAAAAAAACAGACCAAATACAAAACATTAAATTAAAATAAAAATTAAAAGAAAGAAATTTAAATGTTTAAAAAGGCACCTTGGCATAGATAAGATGTGTTGTCCCTCACCAAAAAAAATCCTATGTCCTTTTCATCTTTCCATATACTGTATGATGACATGGATGACTGGGAACCTCCGTAGACATCTTGATGGAAATGTTAATATCAAACCAATGCAAACACATAGAAACTCAAAAATGTCCAGATTTTAACCATGGATATGAGCAGCAAGTTTCATTTGAACAGCGGGAGTAAAACTGTCTAGCTAGATGCAAAACCAGAGATTGCAAAAAAGATAAATGAAGAACACAGTGGTGGTCATTCACACCACTGCAAGAATCACAATGTCTGTCTTAACTGTGAAAAAATAATTATCTTAAAGGCAGTGAAATATCGTTTTGCATTTTTATATCAAGCAATCAGTGTTAAATTGGGAAAAGCTATTACACTTGCTTCTGTTAAATCTAAAAAATATTTAGGCGTAATGTTAGTGCTTTAAAACATGAGTAGTGGAGGATGTTGTGTTGGGTCTCACAGTCAGACCATTTGAGTAACTTTTATGTCGTCTGTAAATGTGCTTTATTAGAAATGGTCTATAAACACGGCTCTGATCAAAAATACTTTTAGAGGAAGTGGTTGCAACTTGGGTTAAAGCCACACCACACAACCCCTGCACAACAGGCTAATCCTCCAGCGAGGTTCTCCCAGGCGCTGCACTGCAGTCGCCCACTGCTCCTGACACTGAAGGATGGGTCAAATACAGAGGACAAATTTCCCTATAGGGACAATAAAGACTACCTTAATCTTAGCCCTAAATTTTGTAAGCAAATTTTCGGATATACACATCTGATCAAATTTTTAAGACCAGCTGAAAAATTGCAAGAATTTACATTTTGCACAGTTGGATCTTAAGAAGGTTTTTAAGTAAAGCTTCAAAATGCAAAAAGAAGAATTGGGAGTAAAACAAAAAAAATTTGAGGGAACAATTTCCTGAAAACAACAATTAAACTGAACTAGGCTGTTCATCAGCTGACCAAAAGTTTAAGACCACAGACTTTAAAAGCCAAAATCTGTGCAAAAATGTGGATTCAGTTTCATTATCTGTCAGGTAGTCACACAGTCATGACCTCCTGATGGCAAAGGCAAAAAAGCTTTCTCTTTTTGAACATGTTTAGATTGTTGAGCTGCATAAGCAAGGCCATTCACAGCGCGCAATCGCTGTTGAGGTTGGACGCAGTAAGGCAGTCATTTTGAATTTCTTAAAAAATCCTGAGGAACAAAAAAGTCAAGTGGTACACCCAAACAAATATCCCCGGCGCTGAGCTGGAGGATTGGCTGTTTGTCAAGACAATCCTCAACCCAAATTAAGGCTGTTACTGGTGCCAACTGGAGCCCAGTAACAATCAAACAGCATCTGCGAGGGAAAAAATGTAACCTTGATGCTCCAACGTTACTGACATGACAAGGAGATCCCACTGGATCTGGTTTTCTATGTGGCACAGTGGAGGGGCCCCATCCTGATCTGGGCTGCTTTTTCCTTCAATGGAACAAAGGAGCTTCAGGTCGTGCAGGGGTCAGATAGCGGTCACTTTTTTGGACCGTCCTGTGTGTTCCCCTGATCTAAATCCAAAAGCAAACATTTGGGGATGGATGGCAAGGGAAGTTGAACATGCCGGACATCTGTTCCAGACAGCGGATGCCCTTCGTGAAGCCATCTTCACCACTTGGTGCAACATTCCCACAGCCTCCCTGAAACACTCGCATCAAGCCCATACACATTTTTGAAGTGATCAACAAAAATGGTGGAGCTACAGTCGTTTTAGAAAGTTTTATTTCTGTTTTGAGGGTTTTTTTGTTGTTGTTTTTTTAAGCTATGGTATGACTTTTGAGCCTAAATTTTGATCAGCTGATGAATAGTCTATTTCAGTTTGTTGTTTTCAATAAATTGCTTATTCAATTTTTTTTTGTCTCACTCCCAGTTCTTCCTTTTGCATTTTGAAGCTCTACGTAAAACCTCCTTAAGATCCAACAGTGCAAAATGTAAATTCTTGCAATTTTTCAACTTAAAAATATTCTTAAAATTTTGTTCAGGTGTGTTCTTCAAAATAAAAGGCAGCCATGTTGTTGTCTCACTCAATAATATATCTACAGTTGGTCAGAGAGCCCCCACTTCTGTTCCCCAGGGCCGATAGGGTTTACTGCTGCTGTGAGGCGTCTGAGGACCAGAGGACGACACTGGAGAGGGGACGGGCGGACTGACGTTTGCCGGGACAGACGTGAAGGAATGGGGGGTAAAAACAGGAAAACACGCCCCTTCTGGAGGAACGGGGAGCGAGTTGAGTCCGTACAGGGCGGGTCTGAACGCAGCGGTGGGGGCCCAGTGGTGGTGGAGGTAGGGGTGCGGGAGGGGATACTGGTGGTGGTGGTGGGACAGATGGAGGTGGGACGCGCAGGTCGTCAGATGGGACAGGAGCCTCGAGCGGAGTGGGTCAGTGCAGTCCAGACCCTCCACCGTGCTGAGGTACCGGGACACCTCTGAAACACACTCCCTAAAACCCAGAGACAGGAAGTCCAGAGCCAGAGCATGAGCGTCAAAGTAACCTGTGGAGATAGAGACACAAGTTATCCTACTTCGAAAAACTGCCCCGTTCTTGGACTTCATTGGACTGGCCAATCAGAAATCACAGCTTAAGGCCACTAATGTCTTTGCTCCTCATTTTAAGAAATTGTGCACTAAATTTCACCGGATATCAGCAAAGACAGTGAATGTTTGTAAAAATATTATTACATATATTCAATTATTATGGGCAACTTCAGCAACTAAGCCAACTATAGTCTGTGATTTAATTTTTTTTGAGTCAGCAGTTTGTAGATAAATCTGAAAAAAGCCTGTACTAACAAGGTTGGTTCTAAGACAATAATTTATAGGGATGTAACAATATATGCAAACTCGTGAAAATTCTCACAATATCGACGTAGACCTTTACAATATTAAATGGAAAGCTCCCGGGGCTAATATGCATTGTTTTGTTGCAGCAGGATGGTAAAAAGCAGAAGAAACTACAAAGGCTATTGCTCCGTTTCAGTGCAACCAAAATGACAAAATTATTGTTGTTAAAGACTTTCAAATTCAAATTCAAAGACTTATTTAGTGTTAATCTTTTGAAATAACACAATAATAATGCAATAAAAGCCTCTTCTCCCTCTTCTTATATTTTCTATTATAATGGGTCAATGTGAAGCCTTCTTGCCCCGGGCCCCTGTCAGTGGGCCTGCCATGAGCCTCCCCACAATATTGCAATAAACATCATACCGTGAGGTTAATATTGTGATAATACTGAACAGTGAGATTTGGATATCGTTACATCCCTAATAATTAACAACAAACAAGATTGTTTTTCAGTAGTCGTCATGAGTAAAAACAGGCACAGGCTCCATGTATTACTAATACAAACATCTTGTTAGGGCTTCAACAACTTCAAATTACACATAAATACAGTTTGCTAGCATACATTCACTAATCTATAGATATATATATATATATTACTAGACTTGACATTATTTAATATTTTGACAATTTAAGATCTTGATGAATAAAATGTAAGACCTGCCCATGTGTTTTAATACCTTTTCAATATTTTTAAGACTTTGGTGCCACCTGCAGGCATCTACAATTGGACTAGTGATCATGTTACCTAAATGACAAAATTAGATAAATAAATCAAGTGTACTTGAAAGTGCTATTTCTATAACCAATTCTACACTTACATCCAGCCATACTGTACAGATTACTTGCCTAATATTACATCATACTTATTATTTATAGTTTTTCATTTTGCTCAACGCATCTTCTCTGTTGTGTTGTTTATACAGTGCAACAGTTTAACCAAACAAACACTGCTGTAAGTGACTGTTGCTCAGTCACACAATCCTTTTCCCCAAAGACTCAAAAATCAAAGCAAACCACACAGCCCTCCCGGCCAAGTCTCACTTTTACCCCCACAGCGATTTCCCATGGACCCCCCACTCCTTAAACACAGCACATCCTCATAGCACTGGCCTTGAAGATGCATCATAAAGATTTAAGCTGACAGGCATGAAACATGATTTGTGTCGACATTTGAAGAAATGAGTGTAAAAAAAAACTTCTGTGAAAGCCTTGAGGACAGTAAGAATATGGTGGCTGCTTGTTTATCTGAATAACCATCCTTGTTATAAATGAGACAACTGTAATTTTGATGTGAGAACTGATAGTGGGGCTGTGTGTTTAGACTTTTTGCCCAAGGCCTTGCCACAGAAGAAAGTAAAGAAAACATGGATGCAATATGACAGGAAGGAACTTAACAGTGGTGCAGTAGTGGGGCATAGAAGAGTTTGACAATGGAAGCTGTATTGTCTGCCGTATGTAGCAAAGCACCCAGAAAACACTGCAAAACTGTGAATTTTTTGGGAAATAGACTGATGTTGCTTTCTCTGTAGAGCTGGACTTCTAGTTCTGAGTAGAATGAACTTTGCTTCCCTTTTTGCAGTTTTTTTTTTTTAATTTAGGCTTTCTTTATTGTGCTTTGTGCAGACATAACCAGTGCTAGAATAGCCATTTTCCCAGCAGGATTTCTTGCGACTATTGATATCATGTTGACAAGCCCTGTACACCAACAGCCAATGGAAATGTTCCATAATTTGATTAGATGAGACCTCCTTTGATGTAATAATAATAATAATAATAATGCATTGGATTTATATAGAGCCTTTCTAGACACTCAAAGTGCTTTACATTGCATTATTCATTCATTTCTCAGTCACACTCAGGGCCTGGGGCAGACTGACGGAAGGGTGGCAGCCATTTTGCGCCTACAGCTCCTCTGACCACCACCAAACACAGTCACACTCATATATTCTATCTTACATTCAGGGTGAAGTGTCTTGCCCAAGGACACAGCAACAGTATGCAATGCCGACAGTGAGGCTCGAACTTCAAACTTCTCTACTGACTGAGCTACTGCCGCCCCGTATGTAAGAATGTCACTGTCAAATCTATTAAAATCCCTAATAATAGTTTTAATGTCTTGTATTTTTATAGCTTATTTTCATACGCTATTATGTCATTAACCAGTAAAAAACAAAACAAAATAACAAACACAGTACATGTTTAAGAAGGCTTTTTAAAACAGCCTTTGCATTTTACCCATTTCCCTTATGAAGCTGTAGCGTAAATTCAACCAGGAAGTGTTTCCCTTCCCGTTCATTGCCCTATTTCCTCCCTGTCGCTGTCAGCCAATCACAGCCAATCACAGCCTGCCACCTGCGGCTCTCAACCAATCATGCCACAACCCTCCTCCGTCCCCATCAGCTCCTCAGCAGCAGAGCATCATCCTCTCCAGCCTTTCCATCTCCTCCTCTTCACCACCACCACCAGTGTCTAGGCCACAGAGGCAGAGAGTTTTTTCCTTAACAATCTAACATCTCCCTTCATCACATCACAAATCATCACATCTCAAATCATTCATTGCACCTCATTCTCTTGTCTGTGTCTGGTTAAGCCTGTCCTGGTTGAAGCAGTATTAGTATCAGTGCCATCTCTGTCTCACCTTTTCCTCCTGTGGCCTGTAGCATCTTCAGATGGTCCACTGTCAGCTGAAGGATCTCCGCCTTCTCCAGTTTAGCTGAACCCTGAACAAGCACAGAAAAGAAAGAGAAGATGACAGAACTTACATATTATTCATAGTGAAATCTTAAAATAAAACTAGAGCACGTCATAATAAAAGTGAGATTTGCAATGCTCCATCTGTTTTTTTTTTGTTTGTTTTTTTATGTTGGTCTTTAAGTAAGTTTTCAAGCTCTATTTTTCTGTCTCCAGCATCCAAAATTTGATTATGCAGCAGTAGTTACAATAGTTATTTTATTGTTAAGTAGTTGCTTTGCTTCTCACCTGTTTCTCAAACGCAGAGGGCACAAGTCTCCTCAGCTCTGACAGACTGTTGTTGATTCGGTCTCTGCGCCTCTTTTCAATAATCTGAACATAAAACACACCAATTTACAATTAGTACTTGGACCTAAACTATTACTACCAGCCTGGTACTTTATCTAAAAGTCAGATTTAATGCTATTTTTACCCCTCTGCGCTTCTTGCGGGCCATGACTTGAGTGGTTGTGGTCGGCGAGGCGCATCTTATGAAGGATGCCTTAATATGTCTGGAAACACAGAGAGGGTAAAGATCACTGCGTCATGTTTTTTCTCCTGAAAACTCCCCAAGAGACATTAATATTATAAGGCTTACAATCTTTAGTTGCCAATACTATAGATATCCCACTATATTGATGCAGGTTTGCTATTTATATTTTAAAAGATGTCAATGAGTATTAAAGTGACATTTTTATGTAAGTGATATTTTTATGAGCTATTATTGATATTTTGGGCATTTCTGATATATATTTTAATATAATGTCTTCCTAAAATAACTCTAAGGACAGAATAAGGTTTTAATTATGTATGTAAGGCACATATTAGCTATTTTTGAAGCTAAGCAATTCAATTCCCATTGACAGATATTGCTAGCTAAAAATGTATAAAATGCCAACGTTACATTATTAATTACTTTATTTTCTCTATAACTTAAATGTACAATAATAATAATAATAATAATAATAATAATAATAATAATAATAATAATAATAATAATAATAATAATAATAACAAAAGTATTACCCTGAATACACATTTTCACAGCCCACATCGATGGTTTCCTCCGAGTCGCTTTCGGCGGAGCTGCTGTCCTCACACGGCCGCTTCATAGTGCGCGGACGGCGGTCAAGCTTCTCGTTGCTCCCCGGGGAAAGGCTGGACTCTGGAGGTGTGTGTCCCAAAGGCAAAACTAATCAAGGTAAGCGAACATTTTCCCTTTTTTCTTATATTATACAAGTGATTTAGAAGAACGATAAAACTGTTTTAGTGAAATGTAAAAAAAAAATAAAAAATAAAAAATCAGCGGTTGTAATTTTACAATTTTATGTTAAATGCTAGGGCTAGTTGTATTTTAAAATGTCCCAAAAAAGAAAAAAAAAAAAAAAATACATTAAACGTTTTCCAGAAATAAAGTTGTTCCAAAATTCATTAACAAATGTAAACGTGTAAAAAAATCCAAGTTTAGGCTTTTTAAACTGTGCCTGGAGCAGTGGTTCTATCAGCGGCGCTTCTCTTTAAAAGTGTCCGGGAAACGTAGCCTGTGAGTCGGCTGCGGTCCCCCTCCCTCCCCGCCTCTCTGCTGCTGGTTCTCGGCCGCTGCCTGCAGTTTTTCCCACGGAGCCTGGGAGCCGCACACGCACCCGCACACGCACCCCGCATGAACCAGAGTCCAGACAGGAGGATTTATCTGAAGTGGGACCAGCCCAAGCTGCAGTCTGCTGCAATCTTCCCCTTGTCTAAACCGTATTTGTGTGGGACCTGGGCGGTTCCAGTGTGTGTGTGCGTGTGTGTGCACATGTGACGGACAAGTGCAGGGAAATGAGGCCATAGTCAGAAAATTACTGAGATAAAAAATAAAAAATAAAAAGCCAGATTGACTGTTTAATATTGCTACAAGTTTAAAGGCATGGCCCTACGCAACATAGAGCCCCCCTCAGTATTTTAAACCAGATCTAAACCAGGACTAAACCCGGTCTAAACAAGGACTAAACCAGGTCTAAGCAAGGACTAAATCAGGTCTGAAGAAGGTCTAAACAAACAAACCAGGACTAAACCAGGACAAAACCAGGTCCAAACAAGGACTAAACAAGAAATAAAGCAGGACTAAACCAGATCTAAACAATGATTTAACTAGGACTAGACAAAAAATAAACCCGAACTAAACCAGAATGAAACCAGGTATAAACAAGGACCAAACTAGAAATAAAGCAGGACTAAACCTGGATTAAACCAGGTCTAAACAAGGACTAAACAAGAAATAAAGCAGGACTAAACCCGGTCTAAACCAGGTCTAAACAAGGACTTAACCAGGACTAAACAAAAAATAAACCCGGACTAAACCAGAATGAAACCAGGTCTAAACAAGGACCTAACTAGAAATAAACCTCAGCTGATGGACCTCAGTATTTCTAAAATTCTGAAAGGTTCACTTTGTTAAAATAAATGTTTGCACAATGTAGGGTATAGAGAGCTATCAGTTCTTTTGCTCATTCTTTTTAGGAAGGCATTAAACAAAAATGTGGTAAACAAACTAGAACAATGTGTGATATGATATCAGCAATTTTAAGACCCCTTGGCATTCAGTGGGGCCCAAAAATATTTTAAATGGGTTGTAGAATGTAATGGAAGGACTATAACCAGTTTTAAATGGGCCATATTATTATTTTTCAGGCTTTCTGAAGTAGTTTTAGAAACCTTTTCATTAGTATTTCACATTTTGTAAACTTAAAATAATGTATATGTATAGAAAAAATCTTTTGGGGGAGCTATAACTTTGACCTTGCAGAAAATGCTTGGATTAGGTGTTTGACGCCCCCTGCTGGCAACAGTGGGAATAGACAGAACATAAAATGGCTATTTAGCATGGCTATTGGCAACATGATGCTAACAGATAGAAAAATGAGCTGACTGCTTCGTAGTGATGGCAGTTTAATACTGAAATTATGAGTCTAGGGGCGTTGTTTGGGCTTTAGAAACGCACGTAGAGCGGTGAGACCGAGCGTTTTAAGATCTTGAGAAGAGGACAGGCTCAGCAAACAGGATTACTCAAACAAGCATGAACAAAGCAACATGCCACTCCAGGTATGTTTTAAGGCTTAAACAACATTATAACATGGTTAAAACCTCAAAAAAATCTGTTTAGCAGAATAGAAAACCTTTAAGTGTGTGAACGTTTTCAATCACCCAAGTCATCAGAAATTGCAAGTATTAAAAAAGGCATCTGGACAAAGTGTGGCTCTTAAGAAGTCCTCTAAATAAGGAGCTAAACATCTTCTAGAGAGCAACTAGGCTAGGTCTAGGTGCCCTCTTTTAGACATCTAACCTAATTTTTTAAGTGATTAATAAGTGTTAAAGAACCTAGTTTTTAAAGCAAGTTAACCTTGGCACTAAACTTTAAATCTCAAAATGTTATTAATATATACATACATCATTTCAGTTGTACCCTGGTATTAATAAGTAAAAGATAATATTTATTGTAACATTACACATGACAAGTTTAATTGAGTTATTGTACCTTTAAGATTCTAACATATGACAGATTTCACCATTGCCATAAACCATTTCAGTTTTTTCAGAATGTAAATAAATACATTTGTGAAAACCCTTCTACTTGTGTTTCAGACGTTCCCACACTGCAGCTCTCTCTGCTCTCTGAAACCCAATCGTCGTGTGAGACAGTCCAGAGCCACTCACACAGGAGCGGCCATCTTTTCTCACCTGCTAATCTCAGGAGCACTACAGCAGCAGTTTAATGCAGGAATTATAACATACTTTACACACACAGCTTCCCACCGTTACGCCTTTTCTTCAGCTGATAACTTCACATCGACTTGTCAGCACCCTCTCATAGAGCGAACCCCGCCTTCTCAGAGATTTCTTAAAATAGATGTGTCTTAATTTAGTATTAGGGCTTTTCTTAAAGTCTCCAGTTCATCAGTTACTCATTGGAAATAAAAACATATCTGGAGAATGGGGTAGTAGTAGTAGTAATTTATTATTATTATTATTATTATTATTATTATTAGTAGTAGTAGTAGTAGTAGTAGTAGTAGTAGTAGTAGTAGTAGTAGTGTAACAAATATACAGAAAGTTTTAAAAGATCAATTACAGTCATATGGAGCCCCAAAAATGTTATTTCTGTAAACTTTAAAAATGTCTCACTGGATATTACGGTTCGAGCCCCGCTGCCGGTATTGTATACTGTCCTTGTGTCCTTGGGCAAGACACTTCACCCTGTATGTGAGAATGAATGTATGAATGTGTCAGTGTGACTGTGTTTGGTGGTGGTCAGAGAGGCAGTTGGCGCAGAATGGCAGCCACATGCCCATCAGTCTGCCCCAGGGCTGTGGCTACAGAAGTAGCTCACCACCAAGGAGTGTGGGCGTGAATGAATAATGCAATTGTAAAGCGACGTTGATTGACCAATAAAGCGCTATGTAAGACCAATGCATTATTATTATTATTATTATTACTGTTATTATTATTATTTAGTGTAGGATGGAAAGATGGAAAGGCAAAATGCATAGGCTACATTTTCACAGTAAAGGGCCTCATCTGCAGAAAATTATTTGAGATGTTACTCGGAGTTAGTTTTTTTTAGCAAAAAGTAAGGCTGTCATTATTTTTTGTGTATGACTTTTTAAGACCCTTTTAGTGTTTGTAAACACAACGTCTGCGTTCCAAAGACTGGTACCAGAAGTTACAAAGACAATAATTAATTTTTAATGGCGGAATTAGCATTAGCCACAAAGGATTGCCAATTATGAATGATTTTGATTTTGGAAACTGACAACCAATTGACTGCATTAGCAAGTCAATGTTTAGCTGTTTTAGAAGCAGCATGTGCCCGTACTGGTTTGAAAATGGTACTGTAGTCTAAAATCAGAGCAGTGGTCTCTTTATGATTGGACGATTGGCGATGCAGTTTTAAAACTAAAACAAAAAATGTAAACAAGAACATCTTGGCCATTATGTAAAACATATTTTTAATTGTTAATTACTCAACTGTACTATTTGATTTAAATATGTTTATATCATATCTTGGCACACGTGGGGAATTTTTATGAAATGTAAAAAAATATGCTGCTCATAGCATTTTTAATGCACAAATCTTATACAATGATACACCTTTTCTTTCATTCTTGCAGAAACTCCTTTATCAGACAACACACCTGACACATTAATCCACCTATTGCCAACTGCTTGTAAATATTTCTTCTCTTTTCCAGACTTTCCCTTTGCTCTGAACCACTGACCTTCTGCCACTGGTAACCTGACCTCAGCTGGTGGCTTTGTTAGCCTGTCCATGTATTTCTTAACGTTGATGTTAATAATAATATTTTTATTGATGTTGGGGGTCATAGAGGACAAGCAGGGCCATCCTATACCAGGAAGCATTGGCAGAGGAATCACAGGAGGATAATATCTCAGAGAAGGCAGCGCCATGAGTCGGAAATCCTTCTGAACATGACTCTGTTTTAGTGTGTATTTGTTGAGATGGGGGCACTGGAGGGGTTGAGTGTGCAGAGAGAATAGGAGGAAACGGGGCATTATTCTGACTGAGACCGCACTGGCAGCACAACCGCCGTCCCAGACCTCACACAGGTCCCATTAAAAACTCACACTGTTATAAGCCATCAAAGTAGAACCAACTACAAACTGCTACAACCTGCCTAAACTGGACTCTGAACTCTTTTTTAACGTTTACAGTATAGAAAAAAATGCCATTTACCTGATAAAGGCCTAGTGCTGAAACGTTGCTTGTTGAGTCCTATTAAAAGTCTCACATTTGCAAGTCAGACGTGTGGGATGTGTGGGAATTTTTTCTTTTTGATGTACCTTTGGGCTTCTGCCTCTGCTCCTACGCACCCGTCCTAAGGAATTGATTGATGCAAAGTTTTCATCCTCTACCGTATGCAAAAAAATACAACTTAATAGTTAAATCTACTTAGAATTTAGTATATAGTGCTCACTTGTTTTAGGCTATATTCTACTTACCTTTTAGAATGTGATACTCAAAGCTTTTAAGTTCATTATTGTTCATGTTAGGTGGACTCAAGTTTTAATCTTCTTACTTTTTTAGGGCGACCATTTTGGAAAGTAAACTCAATGTATCCAGACATTTACTGTACACACTGATAAAGTCAGTTTTCGGCTGCTTCTTTTCTTTCAGGGCTAGTCTTGGTTAAATTTTGTCACAGGATTTTTTTTTACCCTGCACGCTCTTTCAAATAAATATAATAAAATGTTTTACTGTATGAGATCAAAACAAGTGCAGCATAGTTGTATCACTGTGTGGGCAGATAAAAAAGAACAAGTTGCCTATCAGTGGTTTTCAGTAGTCTCTGATTTTGTTTAATTTAGAGCCAGTTATATTTTTCATTTAGTCCTGTCTGGTTGGGACAGTTTTGTCCTTGTTTAGTCCTGGGTATGTTCTGGTTTAGTCCTGGTTTAGACCTGATTTAGTTCTTGTTTTGTACCGTGTTTGTTCCTGTTATTTCCTCATTTCAGAATCCTAATTTTAGTAATTTGAGGATGATGTGTTGAAAGCCAAATATTTTCTGAGGTGGTACTTGGTGTGAAAAGTTTGAAAATCACTGACCTATACATTAAACTCCAAAAACACATTTTTTAAAACAAATTATTGTAGCCTTCAGAAGTATTATCTGTTGACTGTAGTTTTGTCTATTTTACACATTAAACATTTGCTTTATGTCATATGGCAATGCAGTGCTTTTTCTAACTGTACCAAAAACAACACACGCTAATTGCCATTTTCACAATAGCTTCATTACACTTGATGTGAAGGAAATAACACACTCTGAAGCTGAAGGTACCGTTCTTTGTACAACACCTCTGCTCTCCCAAAAGACTCCATCTAACTTTATTTCCTCTTCTGAACACATTCAACTCCCCGGGGAGCCTGAGAGAAATTTACGACGTTTATCAGCCTTTAATGCACTTCCACAGACTCTATGAATGTGTGTTGTTTGGAGATATAATGGTCTATTGTTGTGACAGAGGAAACCCAGTACACGTCCTTTAGGAGCATTGAACCAACAACCTGCAGCTGCCACTTTACTCCACTTCCTTCCTGCTCCCTCCATCAGAAAAGACAAGGAGAAAGAGAGAGGATGGATTTGGCTCAAGACATGGCACTTTTTACAAGTGGGTTTAAAGTACGTGCTGTGGAGACAATGTAATACAACAATGGCCAAAACATATGGCAAGAAAGGAACCAGAGTTAAACCAGAAGTGGCAAAAGTCACGTTAAACTCATAATTAATTCAGAACTAAACACAGCACTAAACCAAGTCTAAACCAGTACCAAATCAAGACTAAAACAGTATTAAATCCACACTAGCAGCCAGGTACACAAAAGAAACAGCAATTTGTACACGTTTCAGAAATAAAGCATGGCACATTTGATTAATCTGGGTAAACAACCGTGGTTGGACATGCCTAAAATTGCATGCACAAGTTAGGAAGACAGGTTATGATCATTGGAGCTGTTTATTTGATGGCCTTATCTACTGTTTATTGACAAGGATACACAATACAGCCATTCTCAAAGTCAAAAGTGTCGCGGTCCACTTAAAAAACTGAAAATCCCCCACCGGCCCCCAACAAGCTGTTTTTTCTCCATATATTTCTATAAAATATTACAAAAACACAGGCTTCAAAGTAATATTTTTAAATGAGTACTTAGCACTCTGGCGGCCGCCCTGCAGTACTTTCGTGGCCCACCAGAGAGCCCCAGACCCCACTTTGGGAACCACTACAATAATATATAAACAGTATAAGTTTTCATCTCTGTACTGTCAAAAACAAATGTGAGGAGTTTGCAAAACCTCTTTATAATGTTTAAAGTAAAAGATCCATCACAGACAATATTGTCACTCTGTGTTATAGAGGGCTCAAATTGTATAATGTACCCCTGCTCAGATCAGGCTAGTGGCAGTAAAAATGCAAACAACTATGCTTATTTACAGCAACTGTGTGAGATTTAAACTATATCAAACCATAGACCAAAAAAGCCCTAAACCCAGCATTAAACCAGGGCTAAATCTTGCAATAAGTCAAAATTAAACCAGGACCAAGAAGTTATCATTCACAAGGCTGTACCCACAGACAGATCATTCCTTGTGATAGTAACCTCACCACTCTCTTGACCCCATGACCCTCCTTTCACCTCTAGATAAAGCCTAAACCCACAGCTGACTGACTCATATCTTGCAGAAAGTGTAGGGATGCTTCACTGGAGTGGACTTTCGGCCAGAGGAGCTGAGCGACAGACGTCTGAGAGTTTTATCTGGGAAACACGTCGACGCACAACTTCACTGCAAATGGGAAACCTCTGTGAGAGGGTCTGGACTTGAGTGCATTCCTGTCATTAAGGACCACACCTCCATTCAGCCACACTCTGGGCTGTTCACACTGGGACATACTATACATTTAACTTACATTTAGTGCATCGTGAACATTCTCAAGGACAGAGTGAGTAAATTTTGGTCACTTAGTAGGCAGTGATTTTCATTTGGGACTCTATTTTATCCCCCATCATTTAATTGCAGTCTATTTTTTACACAAGCAAAGTGATTTTCCTAAAGTCTATAACCTCTATGACACACATACTTCACAATTTCATGTAGTTACAAAAATACAGAGAAAAGGAAAATACTGGTACAAAGAAAATTAAGCCTCACCCAAATATTTGTATGAGCTACATTTTTCAACTTATTAAAAGTAGGGCCGCACAATATGAGAAAAACATGCGATATTCGATACATATGTTGAATACTGTGATAACAATATTTTTGCAATATTTTCAAATAGGGCTTACTTCTCTCATATAGCAAGTTAAATTCACTTAAACAAAAATGTAAGTCAAAATAGCGTCAAAATCAAAACTTAACGCAGAATAAACCAGGAATAAAACAAGGCTTAATTGTGACTAAATTAAGGAAATTACCACTAAAACTGGACTTTTTAAACATTTTTCTTTAGTCACAACACATGTTCATTTAAGACTTTGGTAGGAAAATTATTCTTCAGTGTAAATCTCTGTCAGACTATTATTGCTATGCATTTACATTCTTGCGATACAAATATTGCTTTTGCTAATATTGCGATAACGATAATTTTGCGATATATTGTGCAGCCCTAGATAATAGGTCTATAGATTTATTTATTTTTAAAGTCTTTTAATTCATCTTTTATATGAACCAGAAGTTCTCATCACCTTCACACTTTTGTCTTTTTGCTGGGAATACCTCTCCGTCCCTGCTACACCTGCTTTGATGACGGGACCCTCTGGTGTTTGTAGACGGACCTGGTCAGTGTTAGTCTCACCTCAGGACGCTTTTGCTATCACACACACTGTACATAACTTTACACATTACTCCAATACCTTCACTGTCTGCTCCACATTAGTTACAGTTAAGAAAGAGATAAAAAAGGACCCCATTATGTTTTTACAGTGGTTTGTAAAAGTGGTTTATTACTGCTGTTAGCTACCATGAGTTGAAAACATGTTAGCACATTCTAATACAGTACAAATTAACTATTTTAATTTGTCATCCAGGCTTACGTACGTCTGCAAAAGGAGGTTAGGTTTTCACTGGCATGAGTCTAGAGTAATGTTTGTATTACATTTTAAGGAAAGTAGTGGGCCAAAGGAAGAAATTGTTAGTTTTGGAGTAGATCTGGAACAGTGTCTGGTCTGGAATTTGTTTAAGATACAATACTTGAACATACCATTGTGAGATAGAGCCAAAGCTACTAACTCCAGCCAATGAGTCAGTAAAGTAACATTAGTTTTTGGGGATTCTTTACCATTGTGAGATATAAGGTCTTTGTACCTCAATGACAGAGCATTATTCTACATGCTCTACATTATTCACTGTTCAAGTAGGCACAAGTATCTTTACCACTGCAAGATTCCTTAGAGGATTGAAGTTATTCTTGTTGTCAATGATTTTAATGGATGAGAAGCTACTAGCCCCCATTTAAACAAAGGTTCCCATTGGCTCATTTGCCTTAAATAGGAACTGCATGCATATTATGTAAAGCTGTTGCTACTTTCACTTGTTTGAACTCCTAACTGTTTTGAGCTTTAGGATTTCTTAGTTCTGAGTGGACAAAAGTGGACAAATACCACAGAACAAATCAATCTCTATCCTAAGCTTGTAAGAACTGGTGCACCCTTGATTCTGACTCTGTGTAACACTGATTTCTGTTTAAATATGATTCATTTTTATTTTGTTAATCTCATGTTTATATTAGGCAAAGTTCCTCAGAAAGCTGAAGGTTGTAGTGAGCTGTCAGTGCGTTACTGACATTTTTTCTTTGGGATCGTGGCCTGCGTGCAGCCTGCCGCCTCTCCACCTCACTTCCCAGTACAGCCTGTAGTATTTCTATGTAACAAACGTATTTGTGTGTTTATACGTTTCTCTGTGTATTTCTGTGTGTGTGTTCACTCCAGTGGGTGTGGGAAAGGCCTGTCCCTCCTCGGCCCCCTCCTCATGTCACAGTCAGCTGATGCCTCCTCCAGCTCTCCCAGCGCTGGCCTAAACTGGACACTGGGAAATCCCCCACTTCAGTAATAACACTCACTTATTCTCACAAACTCAGCCATAATGTTTTCTTTATAGTAACGCTGTACTTTAAATAAACCACTGACAGACAGTGTATGCACTTTTCCCACTAAAATGACAAAGCATGCGTTCTGGTGATGTGGTCAGTTATACAGTGTGTGGGGATTGTCTCTTGTTTTGCTGCTGCTCTCTGCCATCCATCTGTATTGTTGTGCATACTGTGCACGTCTTATCTAAAGATTACATTTTTCCATGTTATCATTGTTGCAATTTCACCTGTATTTTTTTATTTTTAATACAGCTACCCAGACCCATTCACTTTTTTTTAGCACAATAGGTCTACAAACTTGCCATTCGAATCCCAGTATTCCAGCAAAAGCAGTCGTATAACCAGTTATAATTGTTTAAAGTTTGTCTGCAGCAAACACCATGGACCTAACCTTTTTTCATTAACCTGTAGTAAATTATACACCCTGATCATATACGAAAAATATGGTTGTCACCAATGTGTGCCTTTGTGTGGCTTTAGCAAATTGGCAATAAATATTGAATACAATAACAAAACTCTGCCACAAGAGTCACAAGCCAGTTTAATACTTGTGCTGGTCCCAAGCCTGGATAAATGGTTGAGCAAGAAAGGGCATCCACCGTAAAAAGACTTGCTATATGCAGTATATACAATATGTTCATTGTTTACTGTGTTATTTGATGTATCTCATTAATATATAAACAAAAATAGTTTGACTTACACAATGTGGTGAAATGTTTTTTTTAAGCCTTAAGCCAAGCCAATACTTTGCTTTGATTGTGCTCAGTAAAGGCTCTTAACCATCGCGTGTGTTTCATGTTTTTGCTCTTTTTGTGGAAACCTTTCCCATAAACTTCTATTAATACAAGAACAATCCACTCTGTAATGAAGCCGGGGATTTCTTTAAGTGAATTAACACTTGGACTGTGAAGACAAGGCTGCAGCTCCAACAGAGAAAAGCATAATTGTATGTTTCTGACTGAGAGCCTGTTATTCTGCGGTTGTGGTGAGAGGCGTCCATTGTTTTGGTGGGACCGGTCATCTGAGATCACAGCTGATAATGATGATGCCTTCACTGACCTGGGACCGGCCAGCGTTCGGAGGTTCAGCGAAGGTGACACGCAACACAAGCTTTGATCAATGATAAACACTCTCGGCTCCGTACTTTCCCACATATTCGCAGCTAACAAGGAGTTGTCTTGTCTTGGCATTTATCAGGGTAAATTTACAAGGAATTTATCATGGGTTTGTTTAAAATCCTATGATCATTGAGCAGCTTATTTTAGTTCTATTCTATGTTTAAATGTTGCAGTTTGCATACCTTTGTTAAAAATGCAGTGTAAGGTTTTAGGCAGCATCTGGAGGTTACAGAATCTCTCTTTTCTACAGCTTGTGTGCTCCTATGGTAGCCCTGCAGGGACATGTTATTGTCACAAATATCTTAGGAATTTATGGCTTGTCTACTCTAACCCACTATAACAGAATAGGTACACAAGTTTGCCGTCAGATACTTTATGTATATTAGTGGTGAAAATAACTAGAGACTTATACTGAAGTAAGGTACATTAAAAACGAATATTTTCTCAGTACATTTTCTTGAACATGTTTTTTAAATTTTCATTTCATGGTTGTTATTTAGGGAAAAGTGTGACAAATTCTCTAAATTCTCTAAATAAGTAAAAGTATTTTTTGACCTTGGTGGCAAAGTGGGCTACATGCTCACATTGATATGAGAAGGTCCTGGGTTTAAAGCAGGTTTGGAGACAGTAGTAGTAGATTTTGTGCAATAAAAGTATTATTATAACATATTCTGAGTACTTCTTATCCCTCTTGTATACAGTAATAGTGTGTACAAAAAGAGAGGCTCAGTTTGATTACATTGTAGTTCATTTGTATAGCACATACACTTGACAAGCATTGTGTCATCTTCTACCGTCTTTTCTCCATTCCTCCTCCTCCTCAGTCCACAGTTTCTCCCCTGGTTTTCCCAGGCGTCCCTCTCTCGTTACCTCTGACCTGCTCCGTGCCCCTGTCGCCCTCGTCCTGCCCCGCTGTGCCCGGTCCCAGTCCTGGCCACACAGGCACGTATTGTAGCCTACGCCTGTCACACATCACACTGAACATAACCAATACTCTTCTACCATTTAACTATTTGTAAGCATTTTATGTTAATGCAGTACAGCAGGCTTACAACTAGTTGCGGTATGTCATTTGACTTCTGTTCTTCTCTTTTCTCCTTCCAGCTTTTCCCTTTTGAGGTCACCACAGCGCCTCATCTGCCTCCAAGTGTGCATATTTATTTGACATAGGTTTTACACCGGCTGCACTTCCTGATGCAACCCTCTCCATTTATCCAGGCTTGGGACTGACACAAAGAGTACAATGGATTGTGACCTCCTGTGCTGGATTAAAGACTGGTAAAGAGTCACATAAGTTTTATGTTTTGATAAAATGTTTTAAAAAATGTCAGTAATAAGACAAAAAAAGAGATAATTCATTTCAATCTTTAATGCCTTGGTCAGTAATAGTTATTCTTAATAATCCTTCTTTTTTACATACTGTCACTGTCTCTGTTCATTTATGTAACTGACCTGAGGTGACCATGGTCCAAATGTGTTAGAGTCAAATGATCAAACTGGAGAGATGGATTTGATGTGTGTAAAACCATTTTTCTCAAGTAAAAGGCTAAGCAAGGATGTGGTTTGTCAACACAGAGTCTAGCAATCTGAAACATCTGAAACACCACAGCCTCTATATTTAGACGTCTGTGTAGGTTCTCGGTCATCCAGGAGGATACAGTAAAAAAGGTCAATACATATATATAACACACTCTATATTTAGACATAATAGCAGTCGCTCTATAAAATGTATTTATTTACAAAACATGCAATATGCAAGACACAATTCATAATCTTCAATATAATTTTTGTAAAATGGGAGAAGCTCCAGAGCTTATTATTGCTATCTATCAACATTAGTAATAAATGAGGCACAACAACCTACAATATAAATACTGTATATGATTAAATTGTTATGCAACAGCATGGCTTGGAGTTGGCCCACATCACACCATACACTGATTCAGATTTCTGCTTATTCACGTTAGGGGTCATGAGGGTCTGGAGCTTGTCCTGGCAACTACGGGCCACGATTCTCCTAATACATACATCTTTGAATGCTGGGAGGAAGCCAAAGTATCCAGAGAGAATCCAGGGTACCACAGGGAGGATGTCCAAACTCTACCCAGAGACTGTCAGTCAGACTAAGAATCAAACCTGTGACCTCCTTGCTCAGAGGCATGAGCACTAACCACAATTATACTTTTACTGTTTTAGATTATAAACTTTTACTTGAGTAAAATGTGGCTAGGTATATATAATAAGTAAATGACTCTAGTTATTTTACACCTCTGCTATTTCACAGCTTCTGTCACATGTCACATATACAACTAGGATAAGTAATGTTTGCATCGATCCAAATAAAATGCAGCCTCCAACTCTGCGACCCCAACGGTGTGTATTTTTCTTTTCACCAGTGGAGGACATTGTTATTAAGGTCCAGGTGTAAATGCACTTTTAATGTTTTCTATGATTCAAATTCAGAGGAAAACAACCTAAGTCTATAGACAAAAACAATGAGACAAAGTAACAGAGAAGAAGGAGGGAAGTGAGAGAAAAGGAGGAAGAAACGGCTCGAGTCGTGACTGTAATGATTTATGGGTAATTCACAGAGGGGGTTTAGAGACAGAGGTGTTGTTCAGCTACAGAGACTCACAGAGATTTGTTATTATTGTTTCTTAAACTACTGCTTTAGTGGTTCAAAACTGATTTTTACAATGATATATACAGTACATTGTCAGCTTTTTATGCAACATAATGTAACAATCTATTCATTCATTCTAACATATTTTAATTTGATCTAAATTCAAGTTAAAAAAAAAAAATATAGAGAGAGATCACACTAATTGGCACAACTCAATGCCGCTGGGGCAGCCTGTCAAAAGCAGTGGGTGACCACAGTGGCGCACCCGGGGACCTTTCTGCAGATCTAAGCCAAGTCCTGGTCAGGAGTAGTCTATTGTGCATGTTTTAGGTTGATGGGGGGAAAACCAGAGGGTACCCGAAATAAAACCTACCCAGACACAGGGAGAACATGCTAACTCCACACAGAGAGGACTCACAAGGCCCGGGAATCGAATCCAGGAGCTTCTTGCTGTGAAGAAACAGTGCTAACGTCTTTGCCACCGTGTTTATCATGATTTTCATTTCACACTGTTGGTATGCCAGTATAATGAAAAAAGTAATACAGGAAATGTAAGACACGTGGGAAGGTACTGCATGCCTTGACCCTAAATTACATTTGTTACAACAGCTCCCTCTTTTGGCGTGCATATGCATTATTAGTAAGGTTTTATCTTCATTTGCCATGTTTAATGTACAATTTGTTACAGAATAAATTGTTTTTAATAATATGTTTCTATTGTGTACATTACATTTTGTTATTCTTATATTATTGTATATTGTTTGAATATAACTTTGGCTCGAGAGAAAAGCCCTCCTGTTTTAAGTGCTGGATGTGTTCTACCCAATTATCACATTTGAGTTTAGGCCTCGTTTTATTTCTGAATGTACAATTAAAACAATTAATCATAATAGTAGTAGCAGTAATATAAACAGCAATCTTTAATTCTGCTTAGCTTCTTGGTCTAGCATAATACGTTTTTCTATC
The DNA here is from genome assembly GCA_020698575.1 of Bostrychus sinensis. Classification (NCBI taxonomy): domain Eukaryota; kingdom Metazoa; phylum Chordata; class Actinopteri; order Gobiiformes; family Eleotridae; genus Bostrychus; species Bostrychus sinensis. Next base: position 24,255,324 of record CM036257.1, on the reverse strand, counting down.
CAAGAGCAAAATGATGACTTTTCTAACAGCAGAAAAATATGTTTGTGTCCACTCTTGTCAAAAAGTACACTGTACAATAGCATGCACACTTCTTTAAATCCATTGTGCCTCAGATTGATTTAATAACCTTTTCATTTCAACTTAAAAGCCTGATAATGTCCCTCCTCCGTGTTACTATAGTGACTGTTTGTTGATAATCTTTCTCTCCACAGTCTGGATCATGTCTGCTTTAAGACTGAGATAATCCCTTTTTACAGCTTCAGTGTTTATCTGAGAAATGTTTAATGTTCGCCTGTGAACCGTCTCCAACACATTCCCATCATTCCCCCATTTAATGAGCTAACTGTAACTGAGCGAGAGTGTGGCAAGTGCGTAGTCTGCAGGTCATGATGGATACAGTGAGTTATGTCCACTAGGAGAACCAAAACAAGTCCTAGCTCCATCTGGACAGGCAGCACAAGCAGGCAGAGAATAGAAGTATTGGCAGGAGAAGCAGCGGTAGTTTACGTCCAGCAGGGGGAGACAATGCTCTATTAGGTCGCTGCCTGTGAGAGAAGTATGATCAGCCATAGGTCTCAAGATATGTTCCAAATAGGTATCTGAAATGCAAAAATGTCCCTCACTACGTGTCAGTTTTGTGACATTAACAAGTGGCATGTGCACTGGTACTTGTTCTGTGTCCTGTTATGGTTAGTTTGTGCGAGAAAAGCTGATGCAGAGAATAAAGATGGATTGGATGGAAGTAGATGATTCACTGTGACAACCCATGAAAATAAATGCCATAGGAGAAGATTATTAAAAGGTTCACAGATTTTTTACAGATTGTTTATATCATAAAGGAAATATGGACACCAGGGTGCATATTTGTTTTTTTTGTTTTTTTAATTGGTAGTCTTAAAGCTGCACTACCTGATTTCTTTTTCCTTGTATTTTGGTAAAGTTGGTACTTAGTTATTAGTACAGCATAACAGAAGTCATCTGAGAAAAAAATGAGACTTTGAGGTCACCTGTGGGCTGTATTAAAAGGGTTTTTGTTTTAGAGCGAGTGAAGGAACAGTTTAACCAATCACACGCTTTCATATGACAGGAGCACTCTGATTGGTCAATACATCCTTTATCCATCCAGAACTAGAATCTATCAGGAATAATGTGAAGGAGCTATTGCTTTAGTTCAAAATTCATAGCTTATTCACAGTATTTTTATAAAAAGCTGTATTTTTATAAAGCAAACTCCAGATCTCTGCTGTGTTATTGTGATAGCTCCTGGTTTGTGTACAGACTTCCAGGTTTGTGTGAGACTGTGATAGAGCGTCGCCAAGGAGCAGAATTAGGAAAGGGGAGTATATAATTCAAAATCAACATTTTTTTCAGACACATCACTTTTACAGTCACAAAATCTGGTAGTGCAGCTTTAACAACCGTTAACCACCAGCTTGACATCACGTGTCATTACATTTCATAAAAAACAGCTCTTTATTAAATTCAAAGATATGAGCCATAATAAAAAAGTGTCTTTTTTAAAACTAAAGACAAATTATAGGCTTATATATTTTAGGATACAATTGCTTAATTTTATGTCTCCAATGGCACTGTTCCTTTACTCTACAGTACAGCATATCCATTAATAATTCATTTCTTTAAATCAATTATAGCCATAATGCCGATCAATCTATTAAGCGATTAATCAAGCACACCCCTAAAGTTTTGATATCACACGTTAACCACACATTCTTCACACTTACAGCTTCTCTGTCTTGTGCTCCGTTGCTTTATGTCTGCTGGTTTCTACTGTCCACAGCAAGCCCATAGTTTAGAGTGGTGTACTGTTTTCTTATAAGCGATGCCCAATATTCATGCCCTATATTCATAAACCACATGGAGAATTCACCTGTCTACAATGCAATATACAGTAAATGAAAAAAAAACTGCCTTCTGAGTGCATTCGTTAAAGGAGATATATTACGCTTTTATTCGTATTTTTAAAACAATCTTGGTCACCTTTTTAACAGCATTGCACATTTTACAACCTTTAAACATCATCTGACCAAAAGAAAACATTTTTAATAAGTACTCTACAGGTTGCCTGGAAAATCCAGACTGATATGTCTCTGTGTTATTCTACAGAGACATATCAGTCTGGTCACCACACCGTCCACAGTGGTTTACTCAACTCCAAACCGTACCGTGCATTTTGATTGGTTTATTTAAGTCACGTGTTTTTTGCGAGCAGCGTCACTCGTACGCGTCTCCTCGCCGACAACAATCAAGATGGCGCACCGAGGAGCCGAGAGTTTGTTTCATTCAGCGGTATGGTACGGTAATGTTGAAATAACTCCCTCATTCCTCCCTCGTGGCTTCACTACTCCGTTTGTTTACTTTCTCACGTTATTGTCGCTTTGTTAACGTCACGTCCGCCATTTTCTGATTGGCTAACTCCGCTGTCCGTTAATTAGGGTTTGCTCCGCCCTAGAAATCGACTTGATTCTAAGGCGACCAGACTCATCCACTGGTACAGCGGTGAGTCTGGAATTTCCAGGCAACTCTACAGGTGCCATAAAGAAACAAATGAAGAGAGCAGCAGAGGGAAGCTCTGTTGTGGTCTTTTGAACATAATCAGTGAAAAAGAGCACTTCGCTTCCTTAAACTTTTTGTATAATGTCATTTTAGTACAAAATGAAAAATAGCTATGAAGAATCAGTGGAAGGCTGGATTTAGAGGGCTAAGGGAGGTTCTTTTGAGGCCTCAGAAACTTAGCGCCAGAGACTTTAACATACTTGAACAAAACTAAACACTACTCCAGGTATGTTTTTGAAGAGGGAACAACATTATAACATGGTAGAAAGTTGATTTTGTATAATGAATGAATTAATTATCCATGGTACTTGCTGAGAGGCTGCCCATTCACCAAGCGGAATATCAGGTCATAGGAGCAGAACATTATATCCCTTATAGCCTATAGCAGCATATAATGAAGTTTGTAACTCAGTGCCTCTCTGAACTGAGCTGTTAGTGTCCCGTTTCAGCACCTCTCCACACCAGCAGCTGACACCTGCCTCCACTTCCTGAAACAGATCTACTTCCTCCCTAAGGACCGCCCCGGCCTTTAATGGAGGTCAAAGGTCACAACCAAAGTCTCCTGAGATCTCCAAACAGCGCAAACCGCACATGTTAATTAGCAACACGGATACGCTCAATCATTTTAAAGGCCACACGCACAAAAAAACGAGTTATGTCAGGTATGTGAGGGCATTTGACCTGGAGTTGTATCAAGTCATTTATCTTTTATATGAACATTAAATCTAAACAAACTGCTACTTTTGGTTTTACAATTTCAGCATATTTAGTCATTTTGCATGTCATTTATAAGCCACACTGTATGAAGGCATTTATGTTGAGTGAGTGTTATGGTGCATCACCTCTAGATGGCAACCTTTTGCTAAAAACAATTCAGCCCCATCTGTATCGAGTCATGTGATTTCTTTGTATCAAGCAAAAAATATCTTAGCAAATTTATTGTAACCACAAAATAAGTGCTGAGTTTATATTGCATGGAACTTCTTGCATTATTTTATTATTGCATGTTATGTGATAGACATTAGACTCAATAATATACCAATATAATCACACAGTTGCATGACTAAATTTGTAAAAAGCAGTTGTAATTTTTTTTGCATATAACATGTTTTCCTAATATTGTGCAGCCTGATAAATACATTTGTTCCCAGTAGGATTTTTGTAGTAATCTGAATTATCTCAAGTCAGTATTTCATTTATACATTTTAGATATTTAATTTATACATTTTAGATATTTCATGATATCAAGTGGGCATAGACCTAGAGAGTCACATCCAAACCTGCTTATAAACTACATTATTTAGCATGGCACTGAAGTAATGTGTTTGGAGTTTGTGGCTGATGTATTGTATTTTTCCACCTCCGTGTTAAACAGTAGCCTCTGATGAAGCGTTAATGTGATTAAAACTATTGTTCGAGGCTCTGCTCTGTGTCACACTGCAGTGTATAGGCCAGCGTCAGTTTGGCCTATAAACAACTACAGTGACGAACATTTTGCCACCTTATTACTCGATAAGGAAGCAGCCGAACCCAGGGGTGGGCTGGTATTCCTATTTAATGTCCAAGCAATTTACAAATCGTGATTTTTTTTTTTTACTTTGGAACACCAGCTATGTACATTTATGATGTTGCTTTGGTTAACACACTACTACTGTTCTGTTAGGTGCAGCACAAGTGGACAAATGACCAACTACCGAGGTATTAACTTTTTTACTTTTTGAAGGCTAACAACTAATGTTTGTAAAGCATTTAACAAAAATAAACCAGTTTTACATTTTACATTACCCAGGATGTACCCCCCAAAATGAATGAATTCATCCTCTCTTATTCCAATTTAAGGTGACATGTGGCTGGTGTTTATCCCAGCAACTATGGACTTTAGGGGAGGTACACTCTGGACAGTGGCCAGTGAGCTGCAGGGCTGACACAGAGACACACACTGAGAGGCTGTGGTGGAAAAAGTACTAAAGTTCTTTTCTCAAGTAAAAGTGCCGATAAAGGAGCAAATATTTACTCAAGTAAAAGTAAAAGTATCACCTTAAAATTTCTACTTAAGTAAAAAAAAGTATCAATGTAGTTTTAAATGTACTTGCAAGTAAAAATTAAAAGTATGTTGTACAGAATGAACAACTCATGAATGTGTTAAATGTGAGCCTTTTTCCTGAAAAACTGTGTTGATTACTAATAAAATAAACAAACTGGTGCAATAGAAGAGATTGAAATAGTCGGTGAGGGAGCCTGTCTTTATTTTTTTGATGTTTCTAAAGGAGTACTACTGCATTTTTTATATTTAAGTACTGTGTATCTACAATGAGGGCACTACAAAAACACAATTTTAAACCAAAACTCAAAATATTTTGTACTTCAAACCAACTCATAAATGTAATGGAGTAAAAAGTACAGATACTTGCTCTAAAATGTAGTAAAGTAAAAGTAAAGTAAAATTTACTTAAGTGATGTACAAATACATAAAAACTACTTCCTTACTACTTACACATTCCACCACTGCAGAGAGGTAACCATTAACTCTCACATTCATTCACTATGGGCAGTTTTTGAGCCACCAATTACTTGGGGAGGACATGCAGATCATGTGTCAGCTGGCCTGAAGATCAAACCCCAAATATGATCCTGTTTACCATAACTTTGAGGTCCTGGGAAAAGCCTGATAATTGCTTTAAATATGCTTAAAAAGTGCTTGACTTTGACCTTGGAGAAACCCTGACTTCAGCGTGTTCACAGAGCGAGTATCTGGCTGCAGTGACTTGTGTTTAGATGTATTGTGTGGTGACGGCTTACGCTTGTCCTCTCTGTGGCAGCTCTGACTGTGGACAAGAAGCAGTAGGCCCTAATAGTTTGTTATTATGACCTCTGTGTTTGCATTAGTCTCTCCTCTTCGGGCTCACGGTGCGTCCGACGTGATTTACCCATGTGTACATTTGCACACTGGAGCTGTAGGGGGGCATTAAACCCACCCCTGCAAGAAGCGACTTTAATCTGTCTCAATGTAAACACACCGGATTTGCTCAAAGGCACTAAGTCACCATCTTATTTAAAAGCTTCCATTAAAGCAGCCCTTAGCGTGTTTACAGCAGAGGGCAGACCGGGGTGAGTGTGATTAGTCTACCACTCCACTGTCCGGCTAATGACTGCTTAATGTCTTCAGAGCTAACGCCACAAATAGAAATGCGGCAATATAATGGGATTTATTCCACTCAATCAAATGGACTTAAGTCTATTGAGACACTTAAAATACATTAGAGGGAAAAGAATGGCTGAATTACCGTTAATATGCCCCCAGTGGAAAACTAACAGAGTAAAATAGTTAGCACTTAACAAATCAGCAAGACAATTATGAGAGTTTTGATGTGACTAAACAAGTGGCTTTTCAGTCAACAATAACATAATGGTTTGTGTAGAATTAATAGTTTTGGAAAAGGCACACATGGGGAACTGTATCACTTATTGTTGTATTATTGTTCATATGTTATTGTTTCATTTTTTATCGTATTACTTCTGTGTGAAGTTTTGGCTGTATGGCTGGTTGTGAGTGTGGGACTTGTACTCTCAATGCTGCAAAACAAAAATCTACCTCACAAATCTATCCTTGAACCTCTACGACCATATGATGCAGGGTCCAATTGCTCAGTCATCCTTTCACAGCCTGATGCTGTTTTATGTACTTTTAATAAAAAACTCAAAAATAATACACAATAATACATATATATATGAATGATACTATAAATAAAATGCTATTTAATTCAGTATTTCCTGTTGGTCTGACTGTGGGACCCAGTTTTATCCCTGATCACTGTATTGTGAGACACATTTTACAGTTATTTTCTAAATTAATTTACTATAACCTTTGTGGCACATGTATTTTAAACCACAATACAATACCATTTTTGAGTCCCAAAGCAAGAAACACTGATTTACTTCATAGCATTTGTACAGAAAAAGCAAAGACATAATTCTCTTGTTCATCATTTAGTTGCTTGGGTTACAGATTTACAGCTGTTTTGACCCAATAGAAATGAAAATCAATGAAACATTTTGGCACTGGGGGGAGCTACTTGTACATATCCTCAATGCAACTGTAACCTGTCTGAGTGGAGAAAATTAAAAATATGCTCAGTCAATTACACAATATGCAAAAAGAGTGAAAATACGGGGCTGTATAACATATGCAAACATCAAAACATTCTAGCTTTTATTTATCGGCTTTATTTAAGCCTTGGATTGTTTTGGGGTTTTTTGACATTTAATATTAATACAACATAATGTGCAGCCTTATCAAGCTCATTATGGCCTATGAGTGACATATATTAAAATGCATGCATGATTTTGTAAAATTGTACAAACCAGTGCCATGTGCATTTGCTGATAAAAGTGGTCCGTCACTTGGTATTTGCTGGTCTTGTACTTATGTCAACATTAATTTAGATCATTTTTGTCTTAAGACTGTCCCTCTGAGCTCAGTTTGTCCACTGTAATAAGACTAAATACAGCTTCTAACATGTAGCTTTAAGTTACTTTTTTAAGGTGCATGGACTGTTATTTTGAGGCAGCTATGCACTATTGAAAACAATTTTTTTGAATTGGCCCACTAAAAATTCACGAGTCCAGCCTCATATTACACTGTGCATTACAATCACCTGAGTTCACGGTGACCTGGTGTGGTCGGGACAGCTCTGTTTTGATATGCCCTGAGACACATCCCTTCAGCTCCTTTTCTTCTGCGGCTCTCTGTGGAAACTGTGGCCCGGTGCCCAACAGAAGGCTGTGTACAATGGCCCAGGTCCCATTAAATCTGCGAAAGTTCCTTCCTCAGACAAACATTGCCAGAAATAGTAATCTTGGCTTGGGCCTTCCAGTCTTACAGAAGGGAGCAATAATTCTCGGTGTAATAATGGAAATGGTTTAATTTGGTCTCTGATCCAAAAGAAGCTAAACCTGGAGGGGCCCATTCAGTTTTCCTGCAGCTGATAAGGATTTCTCAAAACACACACGAAGTAATTGGACCGCAACAATAGGCGCTGTAGGTTGTCAACATTGCGTCTTTGTTTTTGTTAGCGAGTCATTAATGCTTTGACATTAATTTTATTGTTTGTTCAAGCCCTGATTAGTTTTACTGCAAAGTTTATCGGGCACAAGCTGCCGCCTCCTGTCAGCTGATCACATGTTGTTGCTCTACATAACAGCTGTTTTGTTTTGGACACATTACTTAGCTCAAAAATATTTACATTGACTTACATAGACTACTGTGCATTTTTGGAGGTGGAGGTTTGAGTCTTCAGTATATGGTTCGACTTGATGCAGGAGTTGCTGGCACAAGCAGAAATCCCACCTGCGATCATTTATACAGCTCCACAGAGAGAAGGCCTGGAAAAAGGGGAAATGTAGGTGAATAATAGTGTCCAGCAGAGCTCTGGCAGAAAATGCAATGTTTCAGTTTTTACAGGTGATTTGTGCTAACGTGCTCTGAAAGGATATTTTTCAAGAGACTCCCTGAACTTTCACTTTTATCGACACAAGTGCCAGACTTACAATGTAAAAAAACAACAAAAAAACAAAACTTGCAATGTTTTGATGATAGAAGTTAACAATAAAACCCACTAAATGCTACAGTCAATTAAACTATATGACTTGCAACAATAGATTTGATTATTCTTTTTGTTTACATATATATTTATGGTTATTTCTTTAGTAACCTGGTGTGGCCTATATGTGCCCAATACAAACATGCACAATAAAGGCTTACTACTAATTGATTAAGAACGACATGCTTATTATGTAGATATGTTTATTGTGTAGACAAGAAATTCAATTATTGCATTATATCTTAATTACCGTTTTTTGTAACAACTATACTAGTCTTTAGTTTTGAACAAAACATTAATAGAATGCACTCCTTTCTACATCTCGTAAAGACAGTTAGCTTACTTTAATTGACAACATTAGCACAGCCATATTGTAGCTGCTATCCACATAATTGTAGTTTTTGTCAATTTGTAAAGGGCTGTTGTGCATTGCTTTACAAACCAATTATCGAGTCACAGAGGTATATATGTTAGGGCTTCCTATGTCGGTCACCAGGGCGTTACATTAACATTAGACAACCTGCCAAATGCTGGTTGATTTCCATTTTGGCTAATAACACATGTATTCCCACTTTGGCTGGTTGGCTTTTATGCATGTTTTCGTAACTTCAGAGGTCCTCAATTCCTGTTGTTACCTTATTTAGTATAGCCTATAGTAACTTATCATAAATAGAGAAAAAAGTATGTAATGTATGTAAAAATGTATAAATATAAACCACATGCAAAAAGATACAATTTATTCTGCCTATTTTTTAATATTTGATAAACCCCTGTCTATACATAAAACCAAATTCTACATTTCTTTAAGCTTAGGCCTCTTGTATGCTATAAAATGACATCAAAGCAAAAAAGCAAAAAAGTTAGCTTAAGGTCAAGCCCTGTTGGTCACTATAAAAAACCTCAGTGCATTTATTACAGTTAAACCCAGTGTTTTTTTGTTTACTTGTTGGGCATAATAAACTACAGTATATCTATTTTACATGGTTATTTCAAGTAAATGAGAAGAATGTAGAGAAATATTAAATGACAAAAAATAATGACGTGTAATGACAATAACAGATTGTAGGCCAGGACAAATGCCACTGTGTTCTATATTGAGCTGACAGTGAATAAATCTAGACCATGAATGAGTGTATCCTGTGCAGTGCGTGTCTGTCAGGTGACTCAGTGCGTCCATTACCAGGCCTGTTTTTGATGCTTCCCACTAGAAAAAAAAAAAGAAAAAAGAAAAGAAAGAAAAACTCATCGTCGGTCGCTGAAATAACTGGAGGCGTGCTGTGTCTGCCATATCCTCTTCCCTGGATTGTTTTGACTGCGTGATGGAGGGCAAACCTTCATATCTCATGTCTAATTTTAACCCGGAAAAGTGTCACTCGAAAACACCATGATAGGAGGCAGCCGGGGTCATCGTCGCTTCCGTGCCAATGAATCAAGAGCAAAATGAATGCGCGGTGCTTCAGAGGCCATTGTTTTCACACATGCAACGAAGAGACACGACGTCGTACACCTGCGAGCAGCGTGAGTTCATCCGAGAAGACCGTTAGCAAAACATCGAAAGTGTAGCTAGCTAGCTGTATCCGACAAGTTAATTATAACCAACTCTGCACCTGTTTTCATAAAAGAAGCCAACTTAATATTTAGCGTAATTACGGTTGCATATGTATAGTTTATTAATATAGAAAAATACTTAAAAAAATGTAAACAGTTATTAACGCTTCGGATTTAGCTAGGTTAGCAAACTTGGAACCTAAATGTTGCCATGGCAACAGGTAAAAGTGACCAAATATGGCAAATCCAGCGATATTAATATTTTTTTTAATCAGTTTTGTTTACCCCACTTAAAATACTTCATTCAACTTTACTTCGGTATATAAAAATAAATATATTATATGAAATAAAAGTTTACGTTTGTTTCAATTAACGTTATGGCTAAAGTGTTACAAAGGATTTTGTATTTTCGCCTATTGGTTACAGTTTAAGTGTACAAACAGTAGGGTGACCAGACGTCCCTATTTATACGGGACAGTCCCAGTTTTAGGCTCAACACACATCTGTAAAAACACTAATATGTCCCAATTTTTAACAGGCCATGTCTCAGTTGTTCCCATTTTAACCACATATTTGTCTAAAGTCTAAAATTATTTTTGATGTAATTATTTTTACTCATAAATTGCCATTCAAATTTAAAAGGTAGCCCCCAAGTGTCATGCACTTTCATCACATGACAGAAAATTGTATGGATTTTGGAATCTTTGTTGTCACTTGGTCAGTTCAAATGCACAGTGACTAGTGAAAAAAAATGTGCCTCAGTTTTTGGGTCTAAAAATCTGGTCACCCTAACAAACAGTTTTACTTTATTCCAGGTATAATTCCATTTATTTATAGTTGGGTGGCTGTTTGTTTACTAAAGGAACGTCCTACTTTTAAATCTATTTTATTTTCCCTTTTTAAAATATACCTTTTAACTCCTTGTTATAAAAGGCCATTGGCCGTGACCCAGAGTGTGAATCTTGAGGGGCCTTGCGGATGAAGTATCGCCTCTGAAGTTAATTGTGTTTTCGTTTTCGCGGGGAATAGATTTCCTCTGTTTATTATGAGCATGGGGACGGATTTGCGTCACCGTGCAACTTGCAGGTCGAGATAAAGTTGCACAAATATTGAAAGAAGGAAGTTCTAACAGTCATTATAAAGTTTCCCCCCCTCTGCACCGGAAGAAATAAGGATTTCTGCTGTATCCTAAAATACTGAAACAGCTTCTATTTTAGGGGCAAATCTAGCAGGCGTTTCCGCTCATTTAACACGAATCACAGCCTATCAAAAACAGGATGAGACGGAGCTAATAGAAGCACTGATTGCACTTGAATGTTATACAGGCAATAATAGCCTATTATGTGCCTTATATTATCCTTGGCTGTTTTATATCAAGGTGGATCATATTGTTTGTTGTTTTAATTTGGCTATTCAGTTACAAATTGTTCTTAATATTACACTTTTCCAATTAAGCGCAGCACCATATTACGCGAAATTTTAAAAGGGTAGTCGGTTGATTTACACTTACTGAATTATGTTTTATTTTTGCATGATTGCTTATTCCACTTAACACAAAAGAGGGCAGTGAGGCAGTGTTACAGTTTGTCTTATTTGGACTCATCAAGGGCGTTTATGCTTTTTTATAATTTGTGCGTAATCTGTGCGTAAAATGTGTTAATATGCTGTACGCTCAGAAATAGCGATTATTACATTTGCATTAAATTAAAATACATGCCTTTTCATATTCACGGCATGCTTTCATTCATTTTTGTCCGTCGCTATATAAAGAAAAATCTTGAGAATGAGGGATTGTGACACATTTTGCGGTCACATGGCCGAGGGAGTGGCCTCTCTTTAAGTGATCAATCAATCATCTTGGGATCAAAATTGCTGCACACACAGGTCATGTGTGTGTGTGAGGGTTACTTACACATCTTCAACCGCGAGGGCGTGCTGTGAGCTTCAGCACTCTGCAGCCATTGGCTCAAAAATCGACCAATCAGTGTCAGAGACGGGACTTCATGCCGAGTTGGACCTCTAGCTTAGGATTTCAGAGTTGGGAGAGTGATATTGGCACTTCCACAAAGAGGACGACCAGCTGCAGGGTTTAGACGCTATCTCTACCTTTCCAACGAGCCTTCATATGTGTCTCTGAGTTCGGCCACGGGATGTATACAGCCGGCCTTAACCCGTTTTACGCGTCAAACTTCAGCCTCTGGTCTGCGTACTGCGCGGGGGGCTTCGCGGTGGATACCATGAAGAAACCGTCGTTTTGTATTGCAGATATTTTACAAGCCGGAGACGCGGAGAATATCCCGGGCTCCTCCGCTCTCATGGTGCACATGGGGCACCACAGGACGCAGGGGCGCGCTGGCACACCACTCCTTCGACCCTCTCCAGTCGCTCCGGAGCCCGCCGTATACGCAGCCAGGATGAGCCCCGCGTCTCCCTACCACAGACACGGACTACAGTTAACCTCAGTGTCCCGGACCGCGTTCAACTCCCAGCAAGCCCCACCGCCTTCTAGCAAAGACCTCAAGTTTGGAATTGATCGGATACTTTCCACGGACTTTGATCCAAAATGCAAGGAAAAGTCGTCGTTAAGAGGTGAGGAAGAAGTTTGTAACAAGTTTTAAAGTTATATTGTGTGTGTTTTACTCTAAAAAGTAGCCTATCTTGAACAAAACACTGTCATTTGCTTTTTAGTGTATGCGTCAAGAAGTTTGGCCTACTTTTTAGCACAAGTTTATTATCGTACATTCTGCACATATTAAAAAAATCAGAAACCAAATAATGCCAATAGGAACATTGTGCAATCGCAGTAAGATTTACACTGTTTATTGGCCATTAGAAAGACATTACACACAGGGAGTCTGGCAGAGCCATCCTATTTCCTTGCCCTACATATGTCAAGTTCAGAGGTCAAGACCGGTACAAATCGCAACATTTACAAGTCATCTAGTAATTGTGACTCCAGTGTCTTGGGTATTCATATATACTTTTTTACTTTACTGATAGTATTCAAGTCTAAAAATAGTACAAAAAAGTCAGAACTTAGAAGAGTATCAAGGTTGCATGTTTTTCTCTATACCACTTTGCCCACTAAGAAAAACTATTTCTCGCTCTATGACAGATCTTACGTCCATTGTTAGCTCAAACCGTCAGTCAGGGATCCACCACATCCCCGTTCAGCCTCCGCCCGGCCAGTACTTCTCCTCCATAGACCCCGGGATGAGCGACGCAGCCTCCATGATGAGCACACTAGGCAGCAGCAGCAGGCAATCAGGCCAGCATCAGTTTCAAGACACCTTCCCAGGTAGTTACCACATATAGGACATCCCGAATAGGAATACCTCTCAAAGTTGTATGTTAAGTGATATTTTAGGGATTTTCATCTCTATGTGTTTTTTATTGTCTTAGGTCCATATGCTGTCCTCACCAAAGACACAATGCCACAGACGTACAAGAGGAAAAGGTCATGGTCAAGGGCGGTGTTTTCGAACCTGCAGAGAAAAGGCCTGGAGAAGAGATTTGAAATACAGAAGTATGTCACCAAACCGGACAGGAAACAGCTGGCCGCCATGCTTGGCCTCACAGACGCTCAGGTAAGAAGTGATGGCTCTATGTGTTGGAATTACATTTTAATCAGCATTAGTATTTTTCTTTGAAAATTCTCTGGAAGTATTGTTTCGCAAGAACGTCCTCTTTGTTTATGAATGGTACAGGCAGTGTTATTTTCAACAGGGGATTTTTTTGTCTTGTCATAATTTATTTTTATCATTAGAATTCTGTTAATACTTTATATTGCTTTTTATGTTAATATATACTGTAGCAGCATATTTATTTTCTTTTATAGCAATACAATGCATGTCTGTTCTCATAAATTGAAAATAATTTATTAGGTATTTGCATTTGTAATAAACATAAGCTATTAGTGTTTTTAACTCGACTGCTTTTTTGAATGCTGTATTGCATGTTAGACACCTCAATATAGTTTCCATTTCCATTACTTCATATTATGCTTAACTGCCTTTATTAATGCTTAGAAAAAGAAATATAGACATTACTCCTATGCATTTATCTCTGCATCTAACTGGAACAAACTGTTCAAAAGCAGACAGCACTAAATCTGATCACACTGTGCTTTACATGTCATCACTGTATTTCATTAATAAACCTTAAAACCACTTAGTCTCACAACAAATACCAACCACAAAGAAACCTTCTTTGGCATGACTTTCTTTCTCTTGAAATAAATTTTTTTTATACTGTATTTATAAAACAAATATACACTTACAGAGCTATACTATATATATTATTTCACATCTTTTTTATGTGCTGTCCACTGCTTTATTCATTTAGTTTAATAGCTAAATAGCCATAAAGAAAATAGTTTTTTAATGTGTAGACTTGTTATCCCTATTTTTGGCCGTTAGAAAGAGGCCCACTGTTTTATCTGAGCTGAAAGATCATGTCTGCATATCTTTTTGCTGACTATAGAGGCAAATGAGGACGGTAAATTTAACACTGTACAGTCGGGGGAAAATAATGATTACAGTATAGTATAGGCTAAATAATTGTCTTACACAAAAAGAAAAAAATAACAATCCTCCTGCTTATATAAACTTTATAAAGTTGCTTGGCTTTTTATCAGCGATTGACCATTTTTATTGCGGTTATTCAATAAATGTTAATACCATTAAATTTAACAAAGTGCTTGGAATGTGATATGTGAAATCCAAACCTCTCTTTCCATTTATTTGCTAACATGGACAGTGTCTTTGTTGTTTTCTACTTAATTCTAAACCTTAAAAAATAGCCTGCTATATGAAGCTGAAATACCTAATTATCTTGGCCAATTAGCCTGAATTGGAAAAACAGTCGCATAAAAAATTTCAACTGGCTTGCATACGTAAATTTTATATTATGATGTTGATAAATTGTGTTTAAAATTATGTATATTTGGTTAAACATAAGGATATTTGCAAAAATAAACATAAAACTAAGCTCGTCTCGTTTAAAGTGAACTTTTTGTCAGACGAGCTCGTAACTTCCCGTTTCCATGGTAACAGGAAGTTCAATCGGGAAATCCTTCAACTCCTTAGCTTTTAATGAAGTTTGTAGGCTATTATTTTATTATTATTATTGTTTTAAAAGATGTTCGACTCATGTAAAGTAAAAATATACCAAGCTAAAACTCAGAAAGTGAGTCTAAAGTGGCTTGTGTTGTGTATGTTTCTGTAGGTGAAGGTCTGGTTTCAGAACAGGCGCATGAAGTGGAGACACTCCAAAGAGGCCCAGGCCCAAAAGGACAAGGGCCAGGACCAGCAGCCGGACAAGACTCTGCCCGAGTCCCGGGAGGGCAAAGACCCCACGGAGTCCGAGTGTGACAGCGAGCCCCGGACCGACTGCGAGTCCGAGGAGCCCGCGGAGGAGGAGGAGGAGGAGGACGACTCGGTTCATTTGGACGTTTCTGAGCACAACAAGAGCGGCGTCAGCGTCATCATGAGCGGGACGTGCGCCTCCAGCAGCCCGCCGAGCAGCGCGGAGGGGGCGCCGGCTACAGCGACAGACACAGCGGCCTCCCAGAATATGCTGCTATGAAGGCCAATGTCAGCGCGGGTTTAGCTCATGAACAATGACCTTAAAAAGTCTTTTAAAAAAGTCTGACGAAGAGCGACAGCGGCTTTTAAATCCTCTGCTTCCGGACTGGCAGGTATGGACTAGTTTAAAGGCCTGTGGATGCTCAGGCTAATTCCTGGAAAGTAGCGGGGATAAACAAACAACTTTTACATGAAAATTGAAAAGATAAACAAATCCACATTGTATCTTCCTAACCCACAATGCAAATAAACTTTAACTGTCTTTTGAAATTTACGTTTTTCAATTTTTACGCTCGTTTTCCCAAATTAATTCAAGCTAATTTGACTCGTCCACGCCACTCATTAGACCGTCCCAAGCACTGTCGTTTTTCAAGCTGCAGTTTGCGTGCCTTGTTGTTTTCCTTATGTGAAAGGAAAAATGCGGTTGTGAATTTTATTATCAGGTTATGAACCACTTGTTTCACGTTATAAAATCTCAGAACATCAAACAGTGTTCGTATATGTTTTTTGTCTGGATATATTTGTGCTATTTTGTTAATAATAATTTGCACTGAAAATATTGTAAATAAAATGTTTCATACGTTAAAAAACGACTACAGTGTATTGCTTTATCAATTAATTGGTAATAGTCTAACCTCAATAATATAGCCTATATTTAAATCAAATATCTTATAGCCTATTTTAAGATATTTCAGGACTGTAAAACTCAACTGGTCAGACTGTGAGACCCAAGTCTATGGTTCATGATTCTATTTTGACCCACTTTTTTACAGAACAAAAGCTCTTTTTCTAAATTATTTTGCCACAGCCTCTATCTGTATGCATTGACCTGTATTGAAGCTTATTCAAATAAGGTTAACATTAGAACTATTGTACAATCAGCCTCCATGTGACCTAAATTTGTTCCTGATACACCAGTTGAGAATCAAGATCCATGTACTAAATGGTTATTGTGGTTAAACTATTGAAGAAACGCCTATATATTTTCTGTTTTATAATTGAAATGAGCCCTACCTCAACAGCTGAGATATTTAACTAAACCAATTAATGCCAAAATAGCTATACCTCATGTTCTTCAGCTCTAAGCACATAATGCTTTTCAGTTTACTAAATTTTGTCTTGCAGCTCTGGAGAAAGCAAGAGTGAAATTTATAGCTTGTATACATTAGCTGGCTCCAGATAGCAGCAGTGACGATCCGGATGGGTATATTTTATGTATGCGGCAGACAAAGATACGATCAACAAGTGAGTGCTCCATTTATAGAGCGGTTTGCAATACGTACTTCTGCTTTTAGGGCATTGCAGGCTGATGAGACCAATGTGTTTTTTTATATTACAGCCATCAAGAGGGCCAATCATGATAATCACTGACTAATGCAAGAGGACAGGCGGGTGTTGAAATGCAGTTTCCCAATTACTCTTATCACGATGGCCAGTGGTGAGTGCACACAATTTATAAGATAGACCCAGATAAACTGTAATAGGGGGGAAATTACTTAGTCATAGTGGTTCAGTTGCACCCAAAAGATGAGTGAAAACAGCAACAAAATCATAGTTAAAACTGTTTTTAATACAGAGATAGGATACAATATTATAAAGTGAGAAAATTAGCTTTACATACTAAAAGTAAAAGAATAGAAATAAAATAGGCCTATTCATAATGTACATTTATAATGATGATCAAGCAGGAGATGGCATGGACTGGTATGGAATCAGCGCTGTATAGTTTTTGCAAAGTTGAATTGAGAATGGTATAATTCAGTGCTTCTAAACTTGTGGATTAGGACTCAAGAGTGGGTCATGGTTGAATATAATTTCAATGTTCAACTTATTTGCAGCCTAAATATTGTTTTCTCAACTGATTGTGAAACCCAATTTCTTTCCCTGACCATTTTATTGTTACCCACTTTTTACAGAAACAAAGTTATTTTTCCAAGTTGTTACATTACCACCTTTATGGCACGTGTGGCATTGTGGTTAGCACTCTTACCTCGCAGAAAAAAAGGTCTCGGGTTCGATTCTCAGACCATGTCTTTGTGGAATTTGCATGTTTTCTCGTAGGTTTCCTTTGGGTGCTCCGGTTTCCCCTACCTCTAAAAACATGTACAATAGTTCCCCAATGGAGCCTGGATTCCCCTGCTAAAGAGATCCTCATGGGACTGTCCTGGTTAATAAAGGTCATATTAAAATAAATAGAATCTATTTATTTATAATATTTAGACTTCAAATTAGCGGGACATTGTCACTGTATTCAACCACCCCATGACCCAATTTTGTATCCTGACCCACCAGTTGGGAATCAGTAGTATAAATGATGTATTATACCGATATGATAGATGCTATTTCTGCAACACCAGCTAACTGCACTGTTCTAAGTATTCAAATATGTTTAATCACATGACATCATCACATCCCCTTTAGGCAATGTGTCTAAGCAAACGATTATTAAATTTTATAATATGATCTTAAATATAGGATATCCCATAGTGTCTCCAAGAACAATCTGCCAACTCATCATTGTGTTACAGCGTCATGTAACACAATTTCTACCCAGAAAAATCCCTCTTGAATTTAAGTATTTTCCATGTCGACTGCAGCTGAGGAGCCCAAACTTAGCGCTTGTGTAAGATAAGAAGGTGTGTGTGTACATATTTGGGAGGTCCCGGGTCTTCTGCAGAATATTAAACTTGATATTTGCGTGTTTACGTGTCACTAAGTGTTTTATGCTCTCCGAACACTGAACATGCCTTGGCTATTAAGAGGTTTGTTGATGGAAAAATGAGCCTGATGGAACTTTAAGGAGAAAACTATCTCTGCTGTAGCTCTCGCTCAAGTTTATTGAGGTCAGCATTAAATAAACAATAATTTCACAGCTCCCTAATGCAACCATATACTTATATTTGGATGGGAAATATTTATATTCTTGTTGTATTAATTTTGTTGGGCTGACTTCATAACAGTTAAACAACTTTTCAGTATATATTTTTTTCTCCTTTATATAGTGCCAGTTTAATGCACTAGAACTAATAGAAGTAGCAGTCGCAGCAGTAGAAGTAGCAATAGCAGTAGTAGCCACAGTAAAGTAGCAGTAGTAGATGTAATAGCAGCAGTAGTAGAAATAAGGGTAAAAGGAGCAGTAGTACTGTCATTAGTAATAACTGAACTAGATTGTGTTGCATATTCAATATTGAAGGCCTCTGTTGCTGACCAGTGTAGCTAACACATTAACACTCTAATATAATGCAATTTGCTTTATAATTTTTTTTACTTTTAATTTTACAGTGTTTAGCTCCACCTTTTCCAAAGCATCCCTGAAGTGGGACAGTATGGCACGCTTTTTGTGAGGAAGCTTCAGACCCCTAAATAATAATGGAAATGCTTCTGTACCAATCCAATCCGAGGTATATTGTGCTAGTGGAAATGCGCTGTAGTCAGTTTTATGTTTAACAGGCTCAGAATTATTGCTTTCTATGAGTGATTTTGTCAAAAAACAAATGTACACATTCTAGGGCTGGGAATCACAGGGTACCTCATGATATGCAATACATGGCTCACAATACACTCAACAATGCAAAATGCACAATGCACACACAAAATGCACAAGACAACCTGCAATATATCACTGTATTTAAGAAAAAAACATTGTTTTTACTTGTCTGTATTCCTTTGTTCAAATTTATGCCACTGGAACAGCAGGAAGCTTTCATATTGGTATCAGTACAAGAATGAAATGCGTATCAATAAAATATTTTTTTAAAGTATGAATATCAGTATGACGTCACAAAATATTGCAATATATCACAAAATCTATATTTTTTTCCCAGCCCTAATACATTCCTTACAAACAGCATTAAAGCAATTAAACCCTGCTGTCAAAATTGCACTTTCCTGTCTTAGCCCCAAAATGAAAATGTTATAGAATTATTGTATGCGACATGAAGTATATTTTATCATATAGTTTGAAGTGTACAGCGTCAAGTGGTGTACAAGATACGCTGGCGAGAGAGTATTTACCTCAGCTACACACCCCAAACCTGTAGATGAGAATATTAGACACTTCAAGTAACTATTGTCCATAGATTTTCTCATCAGCAGTGATAAAAAGTCAAATAAATGAATTTATGCCATAGTAAGATTTACTGTGCAATCATAATTTTTCCTTTTTAAGAACAAATAAAGTTTACAGTATCTCGTACAGTAGAGCCAAGGCCTTGAAACCCCTGTGGTGGTTGTTGTCATGTTCGCAGCTCCATTATAACGAATGACCCAGGCCCAGACCACCTAAAGTCCTCTATTATGGGGTTTTCTTTCCTGCCTCTCTCCGGAAAGAGGACGGACCCCCAGAGAGCTGCCGTTTTTCCGTTTTAGTCGAGCATCTTGAATTTCACTTTTCATTTTCTCAATACAAGCTGCTGCTGCTGCTGCTGGCTCTGGCCTTGTCTTTTCCATAGAGGAGATACTTTACCCCATAATATCACACGACTCCTGCACACAGCCACTCGTAAATTGACTGTTTAGTGATGGTTATGAGCAAAAAGGTGGAAAGTAACTAGATACTTTTACTCTTATCATTTACTTAAATACATTTTTAAAGCGTTCGAAAACATACATAATACATTTAGAAGAAAACTGTTACTCTTAGTAGATGTGTAGTAATGGTATAAGTAGTAATAGCAGCACTTGTAGTACTAGTAATAGCAGTGGAAGTAGTAATAGTAGTTAATAATAGATTTTGTTTTTTTTTTACCTTGGTGGCAAAGTTGGTAGTAATAGTTGTAGCAGGAGAATTTAATAGTAGTAGTAACTGGAGTACAGTATTAGCAATAGTAGCAGAGGTAGAAGTAGTTGGAGCTGTCATTGTAGTAGTAGTTGTAAGATCAGTGGTAGTAGTAATGGTGGTAGTAGTAGTAGCAGCACTGATAGTAGTAGTAATAGAAATATTAGTAGTGGGAGCAAGGGCAGTAGTAATAGTATTAGTAACTGGAGTACAGTACTAGTAGTAGTAGCAATGTTAGTTATAATACTAGCAGTAGAAGGAGTAGTAGTACTATTAGTAGTTGTAAAATCAGTGGTAGTAATAATAGGTAGTGGTAGTAGTAGTAGTAGTAGTAGTAGTAGTAGTAGTAGCACTGACTAGTAATAGTATTACTAGTGGTAGTTGTAGCAGCAGTAATAGTAGTAGTAGTTTACAATTAATACTTATACTCAGGTAACAATTTTGTTGAGTAACTTTACTTATTTTTGAGTAATAATAGTAGCAGAAGTAGCAGAAGTAGTAGTACAAGCAGTAGTAGTAACAGTACATGACGGTAAATTTCGGGGGTTTTCTTCCCCCTCTGGTTATGATTTTTAATTCATGAATAATAAGTCGTCCGAGTTACAGCAGCGAGTTTCCATTGAACGCAGTAAAAAGTGTTGGGTACTTCATCAAGCTAATATTAACTGCTAAAAGCTCACATTTAGAAATGTCTGGGGTGGGTCGAGTCTCGAATTATGCCCGAAAAGCTATAAATTACTTTAGTATTTGCAAATGTAAAATAACAATAACAATCTAGACGCTTAACATAATACTGAGAGGCCCTGATTTGTGGACTGTCTTAAGAACTTTTATGAGCAGGATTGGAGAAAGTCCATCTGGGCAGTATTTAATGTCAGCTTTCCCCTCTGTGTTAAAAGCTCGTCCTATACGTCCTACTTATCAACTTGGGACAGGCGCAATAGGTTCAGCAAAGTAACTAGATAATTTTAGTACAAGTATGTTTGTGGAAGGAGATAAAGGCATTTTTTCTACTTTTACTTAAGTACATTTTAAGGAAAAGAAAACAATTTTACATGATTAACAAAAAAATATGTAAAAGTAGTTTTGCTGTCACAAAGTAGTAGTGAAAGTATGTAGTATAGCAGTGTAGCAGTAGTACTAGTAGCAACAGTATCAGTAGTACTAATGGCAGTAGCAACATTAATAGTAAGTAGTAGTAGTAGTAGAAGCAGCAGCTGCATTACTAGTACTAATGGTAGTAATGCATGTAAACGCAAGTTGTGGTAGACGTAATAGAAGCAGTAGTACTATTAGTAGCAGTAGTAGGTTTGATAGTAATAGTAGCAGTAGTACGAGAAGTAGTAGAATTTGTAGTAGTACAAGTAGTGGTAACACCATTTCTACAAGTAGTAGTAGTAGCAGTGATAGTAATAGTAGTACAAGTAGTGGTAGCAGTAAATTAAGTAACGTAACATAATACTTTTTTAAATTTATTGCAGATACTACTAGTAGTACTGGCAGCAGTAGACGTAGTAATAGTAGTAGTAATAGTAGAAGTAGCTGTAGCACCAGCAGTAGTGGCAGTAGAGGCAGTAATATTATTTGGCCGTGTGATTGCATTAATGTCACATTTAATACGATTACTTGAGTTATACTTTTGTTGACTATTTTTAATTGATCTATTTTGTTTTGAAGTAACATTGCTTTAATTGGAGTACACACTTTGAGTACTTCTTCCACCTCGGGACAGGGGCGAACCATAAAACAAACCCACCTTGTAGACTGGTCCAGTATTTAACTCTTTGAAATAGTGTGAGTGTGTTAAACAAATGAGTTTTCGGAGACCCAGAGGTGGATCCTGTCTGCGGTGGTGAGGGATTAACAGGACTAAAAGCCATGACGTCTTTGAGCTATTATCTGTAAAGTTGTTGGATCGGCTGCTGCAGAGGCGTCCTCTATGGCTGCGCCGCCTCAGAGGGGGAAGCCCATAGAGTTAAATTAGAGGAGGGAGAAATGGTGAGATATAATTCAACAAGTGTTTTTGAGACAATTGCAGTAAAGCATGGAGGTGAAGGCTTTCTGCTGCTGCCTGTTTTTATACTGGATCATGACAAACTTGATTATATACAATGACTTTATTAAATGTGTCTAGTATGTATGCAGACTCAGTAAAGAATGTACCTTATCTCTCCAAATGCAAGTATACTGTGGCAACTGCTATATAATTCATTATGTTAAAGATGTATTATTTAGTTTTAGGGGGTGTACGATGGACCTGCCTCTCAGCATTAGTTCAATCCTTGGGTTGGCCGACTCACAATCTTGCATGTCCTCCCTGTGTTACTGTAGTTTCTCTCCAGGTTCTTTACTGTGAGGCATGATGCTCTGATCATTTTCCACTTAACTCAACGACAAAAACACATCTATATTTCATTTCATTCACACCTTTCTTCGTATCAGTGGCTAGTATACTTCAATTTTTGTCAGTCTATCTTTCCCAACACATGACACCTCTTTCACCATTATCACTGATGCCTATCCCCAAAGAAAGTCTCCTCAAAACCGCATTACCTTATTTAACGTCTCATATGACAAATCACTTAGGAGAGTTTTTATTTGAAAACACTGTATGATATTTCAAGGACTGTAATGGAGTGCTACTGGGGTGCTGCATACACACAGGACCTATTTTTCAGCCACTGATGCACCTCAAAATACAATTCATTTATTTTTTATACCATTTATAGTTTATATCAGCACCAAATGGAAAACATAAATAAATTGGAAAAAAGTTAATACATATTTTTATAATGTTTACGCAATGTTTAATGAGGTGGCATATGGAATAGATGAGAATATCAGAGTTGTAAGGGCATACTTTGATACAACAAGGTCTGCTCTTACAAAAGACATTTCCATAGGCTGTTGGTCTGCAATGCTTATGAACATTAATAATAATGCACTGTAAAATTATATTGTAAAAATTATTGTTCCACTGCTGGCTGGATGATAAATATTGGCAAATCATTCACACATTGTTTAATGATGTGAAAAGAATTGCAGGATTACATTGGCCTAATGCTGAACAGTAATAGCAGCATTAGTAGTAGTGGCAATGGTGAATGTTTTAGTTGCATGTATTTTATATTTTTATATGTTAGACTGCCTTTATTTTAATCTTATGTAATGCTCTTGTTTCTTGTCCTGTTGTGTGTTAAGTGCTAATGGTTGTTACTAGTACTGGCTGCACAAAAATTGCCCCTTGGGGAGCTAATAAAGTATTGATTGATTGGTAGTAGCATGGGTAGTAGTACTAGTAAAAGTAATAATATTAGCAGTAGTATGAACTCTGAGCTTGAAGATAAGCTCTGTAGAGTTTTGTTTGATACATATCAAGTAGTAAGCAGTATTAATCTGGTTCAGTGTTTAAAAGCAGGCGAGTACTGAAAGGAGCTTTTTGGCTTCTCCAGCTTTAAGACACAGACAACAGTCCAGTTACCAAGCAGCAGTGTTTATTACATGTATTTAATTCTCAGTAATACGTTCATCATCCCTGAATCACTCTGTCCTATCACTGCCTTGGACTCGTCTTCTCCTCTTCTTCCTTCAGAGGCTGTTTGTTCCATCAAAGTCTGATTTATGAGATCAGCTGGACGCTCTTTCCCTAAATGAGCTCTGAATCATCAGTGTGAGAGATGGCTTCCTCTTGAGACTAGCAAAATATTATTACATGGCACAACGCTTTCATTTGATAGCGGTCCAAAATGTTTCCAGCCGCTCGTCCTCGTTCTGTGAAATAAGTGAGATCAGGTGGACTATTTATGGTCCCTATCCCAAACTCAGAGATGATGGTTTTGGATGTGGAAAGTCAGAATTGGAAAGTTGTGAGATTAGTGCTAAAGTTGCTAAGGAAGAGGTGGGAACGTGCTCAGAATCTGTACTCAAATAAAGGTAGGGTAGGGCTGGGTAGTTTTTATGTCCCTGTAAGGAATTGGTTTTGAAAAATGATAAATAGGCCTACTTCCTCAGGGGTTCAAGAATCCATTAAAGTTCATTTGTTTTTGTTAAATTTCATAATGGGCCTGTGCAGAGCAGCTGAATCCAAAGTCATATTATTATTCAAGAAACTACTACTGCAAAAAATGTGCTACCACTACTTATATTTAATGCTGCTTATTACTATTTACTACTACAACTATATACAGGGCGGCATTAGCTCAGTCAGTAGAGACGTTTGCCCACTAACCCGAAGGTTTGATTACCGCTACTGGTATTGTATATTGTCGTTGTATCCTTGGGCAAGACACTTGGTGGTCAGAGAGGCCATTGGCACAGATTGGCAGCCACACTTCCTCAGGAGTGCATGAAAAAGTGCTATTACTATATGTCAACTATTACTATGGGCTCCTCATTAGTGCCCTTAAGCCAAAAGGATCACAAGAACCTTTATGCTGGTCCCAAACCCAAATAAATAAATTAAGAAAATGGCATGAAAAGACTAGATGCGCTGTGAGATGTGAGATGCGCAAACAAGGAGTCTTCTTGTTTGAATGTACCTGTTTGTAACTGTCTTTCAGAGAGAGTTAGAGCTTACCTTGACCTTTTAGCTTTGAGTTCAATGTTGGACCAATGGGATCCTACTGTCACCACCCAATGGGAATATCTCAAGATTCCATTCTATGCAAGCCTGTGATTGGCCAAAGCTTTCGGCATTAACTTTACATTCACATCCATTAACATTTCACAGATGCTATTTGGTGATTAACAGTTTTCCCCTAAAATAAGAAATAAAAAATTTCATATTTTCCATTTAGATAAATTACTTGACTAAATGTATATAGTTACTTTCCACCTCTGTGCTGCGGGGCTCCTATCAAATGCACCGTATTACCCGAGAGGTGCCAAGTGCAGTTTATGCTCATGCAACAGTCCGCAGAAAGCATATCTGAATGATCCATTTTAAAGATATTTTTCCTCACACTTAATCTTTTCCTTAAGTAAACACACCCCCCGTTTGTAAATCAACTTTTGCCTGAACATTTGGAAACGGAGCCCTTTCCTGCAGCTGCGCACGTCCCGACCGTGTTCACCCACCAGCGCTGAAATCAAAACCCTCGTACAAGAGCTGTCGCCACATCTCCAAAAAGCCACATTATTGAGTGCTTTTTTAACATGGTCGCAGTTTCCAGAGCTCCTCTTGGCCTTGCTCTCGGGACCAGGCCCTTGCCAGCAGTTTTGGGAGTGGGAGAAAGAAAAAAAAGTTGATCTCAAGTTAAATTTAAAGATGTGTTTCTTTTGGACGCCGGGCTGCGCTGCTATAAACCAAAGGGAGACATTTTCATGCTCCACATTTTTCATGGTTTTTCTCTGAGTTTCCTCCCTTCCTCCTCTCGCTCCACCTCGGCTCCACAGTCACCTACTGCTGCTGCACCGGCCCGGCCCACTGTCAGCGGGCCTCTGTGGGGTGGGCTCAGAGCAGAGAACCCAGTTACAGAGCTAATGCTTTGACCTTGGACGGCTTTAGGGCCAAAGATATTCATGTGCTTTGAGAGTTTTATTGTTGTGAATTGCAAATGCTTGGTTGGGTACAACTGGTAACATCGCTAGTAGAGGTATTTTCAAGGTTTTGTTGATAAATGTTGGCTTATTTTCTGAAAACATTAAATATCTCGAAGTGATGATAAACATGTTCCCATTGTCTTTGATATTTAAAGGGGCTATATTATGAGCTTTGTACCATGTTAATAATATTGTTCTCACGTCAGAAACATACCTGGAGTTGTGTTCTCTTTCACTTAGTTTCTGACGCCTCAAAACACTTTATTTCACAAAGCTCCGCCCACTCCAGGAAGCACTGACCAATCAACAAGCCCTCTACATTCAGTCTGCTCTCTTTCATTTATCCAAAAAACAGCTCTGTTTCCACTGATTCCTCACTGATATTTTTCATTTTGTAGTAAATGGCATCATGCAATGAGTTTAGGCAAGTGTCTGCACAACAGAGCTGCACTCTGCTGGTCTCTTCACCTGTTTCTCTATGGCAGTAATGAATGCATTCGAAACATTTTTATAGTCACATAATGTTTTTAGGCAACCAAGATTTGTTAAAAAAAGATAAATAAAAACATAATATAGTCCCTTTAAAGAGAAGTTTCCTATTAATGAGCTTAAAACCAATGTATATTTTGACCGGTAGATTTTGTTTTCAAGACTCAGTCTATAAGTAGTGCATTTTCCTTTAACACTCACAATAAATTCAGCTACTAACAAAACTTATGTCACACAAAAAAATAGGAATACAATTCTGGCAAAAGAAAAACACAATTTTCAAAAACATAACCCAAAAACTAGCTTTAGGAACCCTGGTTGCTCTTAATATCTTCATTTTTTGGGATGGATTAGGAAAACATGAGATTTATAGTAATCTATTAATATTAGGATTTTTTAAACATGTGGATGTCCAAACTTATTCTCACATTGAGCCAGATTTTGTTCACAAGCTGCAGTTTGGGGAGCCCTGTTATATACAGTATTACATTACACCTTGTGTGATATAATTTTGCGGATCTGCGCAAATTAATAAAACACTCATGCACAGTACATGCATGCCAGCTGTTGTATACTTTGTCCATTCATCAACCAAATTGCGTAGTCTTAGAGCAAAGAGTTTCCTTTTGAACTAGACACCTGGACATTTCTATTTACTCTCTCTTTCACCAGCTTTCTTTCATAACGTTCTGCCTACACACACCTCCGCACTCGTCCAACTGTAATCCTTTATAAGCCAAAGTCTTCTGACCTACCGCCCTGATTTTAATGTGGCCATGAAGGACCCGTTTTATTGCCCTGGTGCAGACTGCCGTCCCGGGCCAGCGCTGTGTGGTACAGGCTGTAATTTGTGAAGGTTTGGTATTAATTAGGCCTGCTGCCCTCTTTTCCTTTCCATAGAGGTTGTCCCGTAGAGAGATCCCGCCGAGATGCAAACACAAAAGACAGGATGTAAAAAGCACTTTTCATTTCACATAACTTGTCATCAGCAGCAAATTTTCACTCCGCTTTTTTAAAACTAGGGCCGGCTGCCTGTGGCTTTTCCAGCTAACCGTATGTAAGGGCCCAAACGGAGGATTGAGTTGACGTTATGTGCGTGCAAATGAGAGAGTAGCCAGTTGTGTAAAACCTCAGGGCTGCCTTAGAGGAGGCTAAAATTATTATTCTGCCCGAGATGATGAGGATATCATGTTATGAGGTTGGATGTTAGGGTTAAAGTACAAATTTCAAAGAGGAAATACTTCAAATGAGGTTATAGTCAAACTGCAGTGTAAACAAATGTAGTTATACAGTACACTCCTGGTTTGGAGAAGCAGACAGGAGCAATGAGGGTTTGGGTTATGCATGGCTGCTAATGGGACTGTGTACTTACAAGGCTTATACAAAACTACTATTAGTGCATGCGTTACATAGAGCAGTGATACTCATATGGTGGTTTCGGACCCAAAAGTGAGCCGTGGGCATAGTTGTCATGTTTTCCAATGAAGCAATGAGGCTCTGTGTTATGTATATGATTGCTAATGGGGCCACAACTTTATAACAACATACAAGACTCCTACAATTTCAAAAACTACTGGTAGATAAGTGTTACATAAAGCAACATTTCTCAAATGATGGGCCAAGTCCCCAAAAATGATGTTGAGCTTGTTTAAAGGCTCTAATGTTGTTTACAAGGCAGAGATAGTAGCAGCATGATCTAACTCTGTAAGTTTAAAGGAAAGCTTCCCTTCAGTTCAGGTTCAGGTCAGGTTTTAGTATTTTGCGTTTAGTATTTGGCGTTTTAATGAAATAAAAGCAGGATATACAGTAAGGGTGTCTGAACTTTTTTCCTTGTACATGCAAACTCTCAGTATAGGGACAGTATTATGTGTCACCGATAAAATAAAGTCTTTTTTTCTTTCAGGGGTCTTCCCTACTCTGGATGTCCTTTCACGACTCCGTATTTATCCAGGCTTTGGACCAGCACATTTTATGGCTGAACTTTTTCCATTTTTTCTTTGCGCTTCAAAAGAGTAGTAAAGAGTAACTACTTGTGGCCATTTGAGAATGAGTTTACAGTTTGTAATATACTGTTTTTGTTTTTCTTCTATCTTTTTTGCTTTTTTTTATTTTACCCAAGCCACCACAGCAAGTTATCTGCCTCCTAGCGTGCAGCTATTAAAACATATTGATTTGGCCTATTTTTCCACCAGAGCAAATGTATATTATATTGTTTATGAGGTTGGTTTTGGGGTTTATGTTGAAAGAGGAATTACAGTAAAACAATTGCAGTTACCGTTTACAGTGGCCTCTCTGTGATGCAACACGGTTCACCTGTGAGTGTGAAGATACGCGCTCAGGCCGAGTTTAGTCTGAGGTTTCCTCATTTCCCCTTTTTTCTCTTATCGAGGCCAGCAGATGTAGTTTTATGGAGAACAGATAAAACCAGACACTGGGTACACTGAATCACAAGACAAACGTGCCAAATAAAGATACTAATGCTGTGTGACCTTTTGTGATAAATATTTATACATTTATAGAGCATTTTTCATACCTGTGTTGCCGCTCATAGTTCTTCACAATATCACATTACTGTCAAATCAATAAAATTAAAATAAATACATGATAAAACTTGATATAAAATACAGAAAAATATTGAGATAAAATGTACTTCTAAAAGATAAATCTAATCAAAACGGTAAAGGTACATGGAACAATAAATACAACAAAAATAAGTCACATTATTTTTCATTAATTCAAACATAAATTAAATACTAAATTCTCATCTTTCCAGAACATTTTACTTAATATTGTTCAACCGCACAACAATAGATTTGGCCTCGATGGCATCTTGATTCTCATAATGATTTGGCAAAGATTTTTGTGCCGGTCCCAAGCCTGGCTAAATTATGCATATTTTCTATTAGAGCTTTACTGAATATTGTGTTAATATTTCTTTTATGCCTGTTTAGATAAGTGGATAATCATAGCATACAAAAATATGTTCAACCGCTGATAATTAATTGCATAACCACTGTTTGGAGAAGCAGACAAGAGCAATGACACAGGTTTTGTGTTACGATTACATGGCTTTTTAGGCTCACTATCACTCATTTCAGTTTCTCCAGCTCTCTCTTCAAAATAACATTATTATTTATTCTTATTCAATATTTTACACATGTATGAGAAAAGATAACAAAAATACCAACAAATATAAGACAAATAAAATAAAACAATGAACCCCCCATGTTGGACTTTTCTTTTTTTTTCAACTACATCAGCTTCCATGGAGATGTCTTAGCACAGGTTTCCAAGATTTTCCAAAGACACCAAGACTGCCTTCATTTTCAGATCGTATTTTTTCTAGATTAAGTGTGTTACGAAGATCTGATAGCCCCATGTCAAAAGTGGGGATTCTAATTTCCACATTTTAAGAATCAACCTTTCTGCAGTCTGGGCATCCCTGCTTAGACTGCTGCCCACGCGACCCTGGCCCCAAATAAACTGGAAGAAGATGGATGGAACCTTTCTGCAATTAACATGCCCAATCCAATAGCCATTCTCTCAAATTTTGTTACTGGAACCGTACTAGTCACCCCCAAGATGGCTACTAAGGGAGAAGGCTCCAGCGTTCTCCCAAATGCTTTCGAAAAACAATGAAATATATTCAAAGTCAACAATGCACTGCATGACCAATAACTGCGCATAACATTAACAAGCACAGCATTATTATCATTTCAGTTTATTTTGCATATATTGTGGAAGTAGCAACTCGTGAGAAAATGGGCAGTGGCGCCTATTCAGATATATTAATTTTATTTTGGTGAACTAGAGAGAAGCTTATTTTAACATAACAAGAAATCAGACAGAAGATAAGTTGTCTACAGAGCTATTTGTATCACTAAAAAGCCACAGTGAATTTGATGGTTTTGTTTGGTGTGAATGAGGGGCTAACACAGCAGCAGGTCGGGACCACCCCAGGGGCCGATCACTTCTGTCTGTCGGCCCGTAGATCAAGTTTCTTATCTGATAATGGCCCCCTGGTATCTCCCCGTGTGTTGTAGCATGAGTCCTACACACATCACACTGGGTTGCATCAGTGTGTGCTCAGTGTCAACACTCGAGAGAGCAGTGTCTTTAGGCCTGATACTGACGGATTATCAGCGAATTCCTCTTCACGACTCGGGCTTGTTAGAGGGAGGAGAGGGCAAGAGCGCGAAAATAAATAAAACGTCACAGGAGTTTGACTTGAGCTTGTTCCAAAATAAACAGAGACGGCCACAGAGAACAACACGGGACTCAGAGCTGCTGGATTTAGTAGAGATCAGAAATAGTGTAAATGATAACTTTAATATATGCTGGGTTTGGAGATTTTCATTTACTAAACTAAAATTGTGAAAGCCATGTTCTATTTATGTACATACGTTTTATTGGTCAAAGGCAGGCACAGAACCTATTTATTAGCATTGCCGATATTAGTGATTCACAACTGGTGGGTTGGGACCTAAGTGGGTTGAAAGGTGGTTTACGGTTCATCTTAAAGCCTAAATATTGTTTTAATAACAGACACACATATTTTTTATACAAAAAACTTAAAAAAGTTTAGAAAAAATAACTTTGGTTCTGTTATGGGTCAATAAAATGATCAGGGCTTAAAAGTGGGCCCACAGTCAGGCCTCATTATAACCACTACTCTAAAATCTATAACTTTCACTGAAAATCCTAAGATTTATGACGAAGTATGATGATGAGAGCCTGAATTATAAGTTAATTAAACTATTAACCTAAACCTCTTGTTTGAAGTTAAATAAGCATTAAGCAGCCCTACATTTGATGGTCTTTGTATTAGTATTCTTGGGGTGTAACAACTGACTATATCGATGTATTGTTTTTTAATTCCTATGATCCAAATACATTGATAGGCACTTGATACACAGATTTAAAAAAAATTATTACAACAATGTAGGAATTTGAATGTTAAACCAGATGTGTCTTTTTGGACATAGTTTTTGCACTTGTAATGGAAAAAAATTGCAATTTTTGGCAAAAAGTTACTGTATCAATTATTTTAAACATTAATTCATTCATCTTCTGCTCATTTCCTTTAGCGGCCGCAGAGCCTATCTCAGTAACTATGGGCATAGGCGGGTTACATCCTGGACAGTCAGTCGCAGCAGGGCATTATATTGTTATGAAGGCGTTAACTTGTATCAAATCATATCATTTTAATCCAGTGTCACTCTTGAATCAAATCACAACAATGTGAAATGTTGTTGCAAAGACATATTGTTACTGTAAAAAACAACTTCTTCCCTGTAAAGCCGGCTCTAGCTTTACTCAGTTTTCATTTTACTGACCATAAACAAAACCAATATTTAAACATTTACAGTAATATGCTCCAGTTATTGTTTGACCCCATATCTTGCTCGTCCAATGGGCTGTGTGGTGTAGCTCCTGATGAAGGCCTCGGGGAGAGGAGCAGCAGACCCCTTACCCCCAACCCCCTCCCATCTGGCCCGAATGGGAATAGGCCCGTCCGGCTGATAAAGGCAGCTGGCCGTGGTGACGCTCGGTAAAGTTTTATAGTGAGATATGCAGGGATGATTGGAGCAGCTGTGCAGTGTCAGATATTCCTAAACAAACCCGGAGGAGCTGAACCTTCACCCTTTGCACATATGGGTTACACAGGACTCACACTCAGAGCCGGCCCTCGCTCTTAAATATGTGCAAACATTACACACAGATGCACAGAGAGCTGCACACGCCAAGAACAAGAGCGCGCAGTGTGGAAGTGTGAGACCGCTCGACCTCGGACTGTTGGACCTGTAAATTATACTCATGTTAGTTTGTAGGCCCGCTCTGTGCAGCACTTATTAAACTTCCTGTCTCCCACTCAAACAGGTTTTTAGCTGACCGTGACTTGTGTTCAGACAAACTGGAGTTTTTTTTTTTGTCCAAAATAGAAAATAAACGTTGGTAAACTCGTACAAAGTCCTAAGGTGGCCTGTCAAAAGTGGAAAATGCTACAGAGAAAGTGGCTACAACTGCTTACATAATGTTTAGGCAGAGATAATTACTGGTTTGCATCAGTCTTACGCTAAACCCAGAGCTATGAGTTCAAGGCAAGTAATAATCTTTACTTTAAGTCATCTGGTTTCAATATTTTTTTATTGTGCCATTGACAATCTTGACACTGAAATCTAGTTTAGTTTTACAGAGCAACCAGACAAGCCTCTGTTAGCATTCATATCATGAGTCAGGCTGAATCACTACTGAAACGTATGCACAAAGTGGTCAGGCAATGACAAAGTAAAATTGGGTTTACATGTAATTGATTTTTTTTTTTAAGTATTCATTAGCATGTTAAAATATATTCCGTTAAGGTTCAATATATTTTGTCTTCTTAGAAAATGTTTACAACTGTCCAATTTGTAGGGCACTTAAAAGTTCCTGTCTCATATTCAAATATGTTTTGTGTTATGATCTTGTCTTGGTCTCAGACACAACTTCCCTTCTTTTAGTTTGGACAAAACCAGATCAATCAAACTGAAAACATTGTACAAGAAAATTATACATTTAAATAAATTAATACAACTTCACAATAGATATTACTTGATCACAGCTCAGTTGCACAAAAACACAGTAGCTAAAAATACTGAGACAAAATACATATAATAAAATAATATACAGCAGAAAATATGGCCCCATATGTACAAATCTACAAGTAACTAAGGTAAAAGATGCAAGAAGAATACCTGGTCACACTCTGTCCAAATCTTTACTGAAATAACCAAACCACAATTTAAACATTTACCCAGCCGACTATGGCTTAAGGATGTCATATTATGTTCTTTTTAAGTGCATTATATATTTTGTCCCAGAAATGGTTTTACCTCAACCACATGCAAATAGAAGGACAATTATGATCTCTGGTCCATGACAAAATCTGTAAAAAGGAAGTGGGTCTGAAGGATGTGAAACCGAGCAGTGCTTTCTATAAATCACCTGTTGACTCTCACTGTCTCTACTGTTTCTATGGTGACGTGTTTATGTAAAGTTAAAAAGTATTTACCAGTAACAGTATAAAAGAGTATAACAGTGTACAGTGTAGAGATTATAACATTAGTCACACAGAGGTAACCAGACTAGTCAGGTGCTCTGACACTTTGGAGAATTTACATGTTGATATCATCTTTTAAATCCTAATAGTGAAGTTGACATGTTGTCTTAGGTTTTTACTAAATGTTTTTACAAAAGTGATTACACAGGTTTTAAAACTTTTTTAAAAAACATAATAGGGCTACATTATCATGTGTCCTCTTGTCAGCAAAGTTATTTCCCATGTTAGACATGTTATCCTGTTTTATTTTAAAATCACTTATCTTGTTTCTTGTTCCAGATTTACTTCCTGCCCTCCTGTGTTTCCCGCCTTTGTTATTACCTGCTCCTCGCCTGTGTTTCACCTGGGTCTTATTGTCTTCCCCGCCCCCAGTATATGGTCATTGTCTGCCCCTTTGTTTTCGCCAGATTGTCTTTGTCTCTTGCACAAGTCATCCAGCCATTGTTTTATAGTTTAGTCTTCTTGTGAATTGAATCTCTTTTCTGGATTTTTGACTACATCTCTGCCTACTCTCAACTTTCTAATAAACGTACATGTACATTTATTGTTTTGACAAAAAAAATCACCCCTGTACGGCCTTATTAAAACCTGTACGTTTATTTATTTTTTACAAATATGACCACCCTGTACGATTATTCAACCCTGTACGCATTTACCTTTTCGCAGTCTCACCATAACAACAAAAAATCACATTTATTAACCAAAATAAACATCTTTTTCCTTGGTCTCGTTCAAAACATGGGCGCCGCCATTACCGATAATGAAAGCTTGACGCTCATTGGCTGATATTTGCAAATCACCAAGAAAACGGCCAATCACGGCACTGGTTACGAAAATCTCGTTTGTCTCGTACGGCAGTGAGACTTCTGAAATGGCTAGAGAATACACAAAACCGTCAAGTTTTCCTGAATTTTTCTAAATAAATCTATTATACGACCATTATCTCACTCATGTAAACTTTCTGTTACCGAAGATGCCTGAGTTCTGTACAAAGAAGAAGTACACGCTCGAACAGAAGCGTCAGTTAGGCGAATTGATAAGGAACAAGAAAGGTACATAAGACACCTCTGTCATTTTGCATTAATATACCTGATTAATCTCTTTTTTGTTATCGATGGCGAAGCGCGCGGGGGTGTCGAGAGGGGGCAGGCATCTGCACCCTCCGCCCACCCGAGAGGGCAAAATTTTTCAATTTAGTTTTGAAACATTGTCAAATTTCAACCCTCTCATTAGTAGGGGACAGGGGGCAGAATAGCCCCTTTCTCTGGTCAGTCTGCCCCTTACTCTGGGTTAAATTTCCTTTGTTTATATAATAACCTTTTAGTAATCTGCCCCCTACTCATAACCATCCACCCCTACTTTCAAAAGATAATGAGAGGCCTGAAATTTGAGTATCCTATTTTTATTGAATTCAAGCTTAAGATGATTTAATTCTTTTAAAGCAGTAAAATTCAAAAGGGGACACATTTTACCCATATGCTTTTTTATTGCAGATGAATATGATCAACAAGTGGCCAATGCACCACTTGTGTACGATACAAGAAGGAAAAAGTTTGTTCGCAGGATGCCGACTGAGGGATACATATCTGCAGCAGTACGTGAATTTTTCCCGTCACTCGCAACAACTAAATGCTCTGAAAAGATTTTCGAACAAGCTCGATCATTCGCCAACCGATGCTTTGATGCGCACAAGAGAAAGTCAGAACAAGGAATCGATGGAGAGGAGCCAGATTCAAAGAAAAAGTTCCGGGCGCCTGGTGGGGGCCGAAAGGCAGTTGCCCCGGAGGTCAGGGTGGCTGCCTTTCAATGGTTTGTCGACGTACGGGGGGGTCTCAAGGGGAGACTACCCCGTAAATTGTTCAGAATGAAATGTATGGAACTGTTTGAACGGTGGAAACAAGCAAATAATGATGACGACACAAAATTTGTCTGCAGTGATAAGTGGATAGACGACTGGATGCAGGAGTACCGGGTTTCCCTGAAACATCCAAACAAGAGGTTTGCCTTGTCCAGACAAGACCGTATCATACGGATCGAGGAATTCTTGAAGAATATTATCAGGGTAAGATACTTCTTCAATCAGCACCACAAGAAAGAGCCTGTAATAATAAATGGTGACCAGATGCCATTGCACAGAAATGAGAGTAGTGGACAGAAGACCCTCAGTATGGCAGATGAAGCAACATACGTCAAGGAAAACTATCTTCTTTCTAGAGAGAGAGTCACAGTTTTCACACAGATCTCAACAGCTGAGAAAATTCTACCTGAATTTGTGTTCAAAGGCAAGGGAACTAGAATCCAGCTAGAACCACCAGAAGGTGTGCATGCACAGTTTGCACCCAAGGGTTCCTTTAGGCTTGACACCATGCTGAACACTATCAGCCATTTGCCAGACAAGAAGAACCCGTTTTCAACCAGAAACTATGCCCTGTACATTTTGGATGATTACTCCGTTCATGTAACAGAGGAGGTGAAGAGGGCATTCCTGAACAGGGGTTACATACTGGTTTGCATAGGAGGGGGTATCACAGGAGATGTGCAGGTGAATGATACTCATTATCATCATCCTCTGAAGAGAGAGTACAGGGAGAGGGAGAGCAGACACAACTTAGATCAGTTGAGGGAAAATCCAGATAAAGTACCCAACCCTTCCCGTGATGATATGATGCGAATGTTAGTAGAGAGTTGGGATGCCCTTGATATTGATGCTGCCTCATGTCTGAAAAGTCTCTTCATCCTCAACGCATTGGATGGGTCTGAAGATCATCTTGTCTCTGACAAGCTGTTTGAGCTAGTGGGGCCAAACATAATAGCATTTAGGCAAGAGCTGATGGCTTCTCCTCCACCGAGAACAATTACAGAGCTCATGAAAACCATAACCCCACCCAAAGGTGTGCGAAGAAAGAAGGTAGCCATGGCAGAAACTCCAGAAGATGAAGGGAGGGAGCTCATTGATTGTGAAGGGGAAGAATTGAATGAAGAAGAGCTTGCCCATGAGATAAATTATGTAGAAGAAGGAGCAGGCAATGAGAACGAAGATCCTGCAGAGCCCCCAACAACCAGTCAGGGCCACAACCAGTCTGATGTATTCAGCAAAAGCCAAGTGCCTCAGTCATCAAGCAGCATTGTCAGCCTATCATCCTTTGCCACCTCTGATGATGTAAAGAAAGATGCTGAATTTCTCGATCGCATGAAGGACTTGCTGGAAACACACAATACCACAGATGTCTTTATACCATTCTATCTGAACTTCAAACTGAACTACATGAAGGCAAGAAAGAGTCTGAAAAAACGGATGCAGTGTGACAGTGAGACAATAAAGCTGATACTACAGGATGGAGAAAAGGTAGATGGCAACAACAACACCAAGGCTTCTTCCGTTGAAGATGAGGCACTTTTAGCTGAGGAGAAAGAGAATGTAAGTAATTTCTATCTTAAAGTTGGGTTTCTAACTTTCAATATAAGGTTTTGAATTGCCAATGTAAATATCTAATTGAAAAAAGTGTGACTGAACTGAGAAGTGTTTAATTTCACCCAAGGGCAAGGGCAATATACAATTATTATTACATATAAAATATTTGGTAGTTTATTGTATTTTTTTAACTCGGATATGTGGTAAAATAGAAGACTACTCTGTAATGTACGGGCAATATAACATATGTGTTTTTTTTTACAGAATGCAAGTGATACCGTCATGCAGGGTGCTAATGACACAGAGTCCAGCACTGGTGATGAACTGCAGATCTCAGTCGGACAATACTGCTTGGTAACCAATGGCAGGTCTTCCCTCCCAGCTCGTATCACCCATGTAGATCCACTGGCTGTATGCTACTATGAAATTGGAAAAGTAAAAGGTCTGCATTGTGCTGCAGATTATGAACAAGAAATTCTCAAAGAGGATATTGCGAAATTAATCAATGAGCCAGAGGTTGTAAAAAGAGCTTCGAGGGTGTATTATAAATTTAAGTGGTGAATTAGTGCTATATTCAATGATGTCACATGGATATTTTGTGGATTGTTTTGGTCGGATACACAGACAGTATATTAGTATTTTAGAATCAAATGATGTTATATCCTGATGGGACTGCATATTTTATGTTACCTCATTTTACAAGGATTTGCTTCAGATTGTCGGAAATGTTTATTGTAGGATAGGCTGATAGGTCATATTACTATTGGAATGCAATTTTGATATGTGTAAACCATATTTTAAGTTCTGATATATTA
The DNA here is from genome assembly GCA_020698575.1 of Bostrychus sinensis. Classification (NCBI taxonomy): domain Eukaryota; kingdom Metazoa; phylum Chordata; class Actinopteri; order Gobiiformes; family Eleotridae; genus Bostrychus; species Bostrychus sinensis. The sequence goes on along the minus strand of CM036257.1, from coordinate 24,217,884 downwards.
AACTAGTCATTACTGATGTCATACTGGTAAAGATGGTGCATGCTAGACCGGGATGCTAGATGAACAGTATTGTGTAGGATAGGCTAGATGAACAGTATTGTGTAGGATAGGCTAGATGAACAGTATTGTGTAGGATATTCTGATAGGTCATATTATTATTAGAAGGAATTGCTAATATGTGTAAGCAGTATTTTAAGCTCTAGTATAACTAGTCATTACTGATGTAATACTGGTAAAGATGGTGCATGCTGGATGAACAGTATTGGATTTAGCATTTTATTGTTAAGGAACCACACAGTTTTTGTGGAAGTACACTGTATATTGTATAGAGTACGTAGTTGTGCTATTTTGTTATTGTTGCTTGTTTTACTCTCAATTAGGAACATGATGGTCTATATGTAATTGCATAATTTTATGTTATTACTCATGTTATTGAAGTAAAAAGAAAAGATAGCAGATTTCATTTCTTTATTACCATACATATTCCTATAGATATAAATGCTAAGTTCACACTGATAAAGCTCGTGGGTAATCCCGTACTTTTATTGAAACCCTGTACTATTATTAACATCTGGATGAAATTTCCACCCCGTATGTTTATTCCAGCCCGTACTTTTATTAATTTTTTTACATTTTGCCACCCCGTACTATTATTCCACCCTGTACCATTATTCGAAAGAAAAGAGTAGGCCCTTTTGGATACCTTCCCCTTAGTTTTTGTCAGTGTTTTTCCCTGCCAAACTTTGTTTAATACATTGTTTGGAGCCTTGCATTTAGGTCCTCTGTGCTCTGTTATACAGAGGCTCCATAGGTAGAGCAGGTTGTCCACTAACCAGGAGGTTACCTTCAGTCTATCCTAGAGATCAACCAATACATTTGCAGATTTTTGCATTTTTTAGACAGCGGTTATCGCCTGATTCTTGCACTTTTATGTCAATTTTGGTCAGTTACCATGTGACCGAAATACCCCAGCTTCCCCAACCATCTTTTTGCAGTTTGGGCTCTTACACTGCAGTTCATAGGGAACATCCGAAATTGCTTTATCTCAGCCTGAAAAGCTAAAAATGGCAATAAAAGGTTTTCGCTACTGGCATAGAACCTCATAGAACAAAAAATCCAAATCCGTTTCGTAGCTCTCCCCAAGCTCTGCCTGCACAGCCAGTTTGACTGAGACTTGGTTGTCTAAAAAAAAGGTCATCTTTAACTGTTCTCACTGTCCAGTTGTAACACATTTGTTTCCATTTCATAAGCCTTACTAAAACAAATGGCTATGTGTTTTTAAGAAAATCGGCCCTGGATAATGGTAAAAAAATCGTCAGTGTTTATCGGCCATCAGCTGCTCTGAATTACCCATAGAAAAACCAATATTGTTCGACTTCTAGTCTATACTGTCGTGTCCTTGGGCACCGGTGTATGAATGTGTTAGTGTGATTGTTATGTTGAGATCAGTGGTGGTTGGAGAGGTCGCTGGCGCAGTGTGGCTGCCACATCTCCTTTAGTCTGCCCAAGAATAGCTGTAGCAACAGCGTTAACTTACCACTGCCAATGAGTGACTGTGGAGTGAATGAATAATGGACTATATAAATCTAATTATGTTTAATAGCTAACAGGTAAAGGTTTTAAAAAGTAATCTGGAAGTAGTTTAGTTTTTAAACTTTCTGACTTATGATATGACATTGATTATGACCTGGATGACAGTAAATCATCAGTCATACTAGCTAACTTTGAAATATTTCTTAAATATTCCTCTATTGCCTCTATAGCAGTTTTCCACCCCCACCAGTCTCATGCTCTACCTCCCTCTTTGACTCTGTTTTGAACTCAGACTAACCACATCCATCAGGTGATCATTACAAGTCTGGGTCAGGACCTGCACACTCCAGTATCCACACCTCTGTCTCTTCCTGTAGAGCTCCACTGCATAGGTCTGCATTTCCCCTTTCTCTCACCAAAAACTCATAATGTTTCCCCCAACGCTGGTCAAAGACAACAGGAAGCAGAGACAGGAAACACATTCACTTTGAGTGCCACTTTAAGATATTTATTTAGGCCGATTTTGGGGGGAATTCCCTTTTCTTCCCCAGGCTTCCCACATCCTGGAAATCCTGGGAATGTTGTGGAAAATATACGGAAAGAGGCATTTTAATGCATTTTAGCTTGAAATTTAAAAATGACTCCTACTAATATTTAAGGCATTGGAAATAATAGAATCTGAGTGGTGTAAATTGTTGAGGACACAGGGAGCGATCCTTTCCTCCCCTCTCTCTACATCGGGCTGTTCCCCCAAAACAAAACCTCAAGTGGGGAATCCAATTAGTCGGTCCTGCTCTGGACACACTTACACTTGTTTGCAGCAGAGACATGTCATTGGTTCACACGTCTTCCCATAACAAGCTGTCGCAGGATAGAGAGCGAGAGAGAGAGAGAAAGTCTATTGATTATGGGCCTAACCAGAGACATTGAAAAACATCTGGTTACCATTAGGTTACACTGATGTGAGAGCGGCTCCTCAGCGGCAGCTCAGGCCACACGACACAGACACATGTTACACAGTCTGTAATTACTGCCAATGGGACAGGCCTTATAATGTCATCTGCAGCTAAACGGCTTTATTGTTGGGTTTTTGTACATGCTAGTTTGGTTCAAGAAATTGATATGTAGGCTGAAAAGTAATTTTACTGGGAGACATCTGCATTGGGGAAAATTCTATTTACCAGAGGTTTGTCCACAGCATGAAGGCTAAGGCTGCTGTTAGTGCCCAGGGTGCATTTAATGATGACTAGAGTTTTGCAGATGTACAAGATGACCATAGAGAAAGGCAGTCATTCCTTCATTAATCTTTTACTTATTGCCATTAGGGGTCATGAGTGCTGGTGCCTTTATCCCAGTACACTATCACATTCATTATAGGGGCATATTAGAGTTACCAATTCTTCTAACACATGCATGTCTTTGGACGGTGGGAAGTAGCCGCAGTACCTGGAGAGAACCTTCAGTAACAGAGGGAGGACTTGTAGACTCCACACAGAGAGATGAGACGGCCGGCCTGAGAATGGATCTAACATCCTCCTTGTCTTAAGTGTTTGGTTTATTAAAGCTGAAGGAAATTCACCTGTGCACATACAGTGCCGCATCTGTGTGACTCCTGACAACTTTTACCCAAGTGTTTCAAATTAACAAAGATCTTTTTGCATCACAAGAATTTACGTACCATGCAAGTATAATTAAACAAATTTTCCCTTTAAGGCACATAACCTGCTGCAATGCTATTATTGCTCGCTGTTGGCATCAAACATGTATGAGTATTTTTAATACAGCTTTTGCTTTTTAGGTCATACAGCAACAGAAAAATGTTTTGCAATTAGATATTATTGTTTAGGCATGTTTTGCCCAATCCAAATTAACTGATTTTGGGAGCTGGCGCTTCTAGCAGACATTTTGAGTTACTTATAAGATAGGGAAAAAGAAAATTCCACATGCCAGATAATAAGTGTGCCATTACAATAGAAGCACACTTCTGTCTTGTGATTATTATTTTTCTATTTTTACAACTTTAGATTTTTTTTATAGTGACCAAAGACATTATTCAAGCTGCTCTGGGCTCCTGTAGCAGCATTAACCTTCACACTAGTGTGTAAGAAAATATATAAAAATTGGTACATGGTGAAATTTTATTTGGCAATACTTTATCAAAGTCAGAATCGGTTGTATTGATATTTTGGTATTTTTCTAAATCACATCACCAGATTCTTGCCAATACACAGCCCTACTTCGCACATTTCAAAAATGTATGTAACGAGAAGTGATTATTTAAATGAATTCTTGTCTCTTCAGATTGTTGTTGTGGTTTGTCAGTTTGTGCATTTGTCGAGTGGTGAAACACTTACCACCACAGTTGTGTAGTTCACCAAAAACGTCTGCAGCGGCCTTCATCAAAAAATACCAGTTCGGATTCTCACGGCTGCAACACTAACCCATGACTTTTACACACATTTCTGTAACAATTTCTTAGTTATGACACTCTCCTTGACCAATAATAATGTAATTGTCCACATTGTTCTCTAATTTCCAACGGCACATCTCCCTTAGGCCCGATCGCTCACAGCTTATGGCACGTGTTTTTGCAATAAGGATCCTGCCATAGACACACAAAATGGTGGAGAGTCATCCCTGCGTTTTCACTTATCACTGTGATTATTGACTTAACTGGTCTAAACATCAGACGTGAGTGATTCGTGAGAGATTTGTGTATTTTACTTTGACTGGGGTGGAAGAAAAAGAGCTTTATTTAGGGTTGAGATGCAAAAATGGCGCTATCTTAAAAAGTTGTTTGTGGTTGCTTGTGGTTGTGTGGGCGTTGATGAGGTGGGAGCAGGTCAAGTCGAGGTGGTGGAGAGAAACGAAGGCCACTAAATCACACAAAAAGTTAAACTAATCAGACAGCGAACACATACACACATAAATAATGAGTGTGTTCGCAGAGATAAGTGTGTCTGTGTCTGGCAGGTACTAACACAACTATTATCAGGATTATGCCCTGTAGCAGTGGTGCACAGGTCTGAGTATTTTATTGTGACACACTTTTTACAGAACCAGAGTTATTTTTTACATTCTAGTTTGACCTTTATGTGTTCATGTAACTAAAACAACATTTAGGTTTCTAACGAGCTGAGCGTCTCAACTCACCAGAAGAACTGTGGCCCAACTTCCTGGTCTAGTTTAATGTTGTTTGGGTTTGTTACCTACGGGAGGTCAAACTTTTCACACTAAGTACAACCCCAGGAAATATTGGCCATTATGAGTACCATCGTGGACCAAAATGAACCTAAATCAGGTCTAAAACAGGACTAAACCAGGACTAAAGAAGGACTAAACCAGCACTAAGTCAGGTGTAAAATAGGGCAAAACTAGGGCTAAACCGGGACTAAAGCAGAATTAAACTAGGTCTAAACTAGGACTAAACCAGGACTAAACTAGGACCAAACCAGGTCTAAACTAGGACTAAACCAGGGATAAACCAGGACTAAACCAGGACTAAGCCAGATCTAAACCAGGACTAAACCTGGTCTAAACTAGGACTAAACCTGAACTAAACTAGGACTAAACCAAGACCAAACTAGGTTTAAACTAGGTCTAAAAGAGGGCTGAAACCGGTCTTAACAAGACTAAACCAGGTCTAAACCAGGACTAAATTTGGTCTTAACTAAGACTAAACCAGGTCTACTCCAGGTCTAAACCAGGATAAAATTAGGTTTAACCAGGACTAATCAAGGTCTGAACCAAGACTAAACCAGGTATAGAGCAGGTCTAAACCAGGACATAAATAATGATAAAACTGGCTCTAAATTAAACTAAAACAGGACTTGAACGGCAAAAGACTCCTGAGTACCACCAGAAGCCCACAGACCACAGTCTGAGAAACACTATACTAGAGCATCATTTACTTTTACTTTTGTGTTGAGTATTGTGCACTAACAAAACTTGAGCCTGTTTAAAAATAGTTTGACTGTGTTTTTATCTATAACAGCTTTAATGTAACGATGCACTCACTCCCATCGTGCTGCCATATTGTGTAAGTCATTTAACTAGTTGATAGATTATTCCTTATTCAGACTGACTTACACATAGCCTGTACTTGACATCCCATCTGTTAAAAAATCTGACAAGTATTTTAAGTATACAGCCCTGTAGAGTCTCCCTAAATGTATGTGACTGCTGGTTTTACTGCATTGTCTCATCTCTATCTCCTCGCCCATAAATTTGTCTGAAGTATGTATAGGTGTGTGTGTTAAAACCTTTACAATATGACAGACGCTGAAGCTAAACCAGCGGGCCATAATTTACTAATGCACTCTTCAGCTGCTCCCCGTCTGTCTGGCTGGGGCTGTGATGGACTATCGCTGATATGGGAGTGTCCCGAGCGAGGCCTGATTAAAAGTAGCGGAGCGGGGTGCAGAGAGATAACCCCAATCCCACAGTAATGCATCCTCCCTGGACAAGCCGCTGTCTCATTAGCCCTTAACTTCAACCATGAGGCTGATAGCAGTACAAATAAACCTGGGACAATCCTGCTTTTATCACCGGGGTTGTGCTTGATTTTGGTTTCCTTGTGTGGGCTCGTACCGCTGCTCCTCCTCCCCACTGTACGAACTTAAGGTGTGATTCCCCTCAAATATGTACTCAAGTAAAAGTACTATGATATTTAAATACTAAAACTACTAAAACCACTACTGCTACTAATACTTCAACATTTGCTACTACTGCTGCAGCTTCTACATTTGTACTTTACTGTATATGGAATACTGGAGTATTGTACATAACCTGTACTGTTATTTTGAAACAATATTACTCAAGTACAAGTAAAAGTATTCAATAAAATATCAATATTACTAAACGTGTTAAAGGATTGAATGTAAACCTACTGCAAAATATACAACTAAAAACAACTACAACTACTACTACTATGACTGCTACTACTACTATACAATGCTATAGTAACATACTGTAAATACTTAGCTCCCATCTTTTTTAACCATGTACTGATACTTGTACTTTCTGATAATTTGTAAAAATATTTGAGAATATATTTTTTACTTTTACTCAATTAAACTTTTATGTCTAAATAAGTAAAAGTATTTTTTGTTCTTTGCGGTTGTGGCAGTAATAGTAGCAGAGAGCATAGTAGTAGTAGTAGTAGCAGTAGTAGCAGTTGCAGTAAGTAGTAGCAGTAGTTGTAGTAATAGAAATAGTAGTACAAGTAGTGTTGATTGTAGGCTTATTTTGAAATCATAAATCTGTATTATCGCAAGGTAGGATCAAAGATACTAACTCCAGCCACAAGGTGTCAGCAAAGGAAAACATGAATAGTTGAATAGTAGTAGAATTAGAAGTGGTAGTAGGAGTATGTTCTTTTCATTTAAGTAAACTTTACACCCAACATTTTTTTTACTTATACTCATGTAACAGTGTGAGAGTGTGAGAGTGCTTTTACTTCTACTTGAGTAATAATATTTTGAAGCTGCAGTACTTTTACTGGTTTGAAGTACTTCTCCCTCCTGTGTAAACTGGAGGTGTGATTCCCCTCACTCTTCATGTTGTTTACACTAAAGTGGATGTATCTTTGTGAATTAATGAGAGCAGCAGCCCTGTTAGACAGCTATTTGCCTGCCTTATCTGCGGACAGAGTGAAATAGTGAGAAAAAGTTGGAGTAATCTGCCCTTTATTTGTGATAACATAAACAGTAGAGTTGTTTTAGTGCGCGATAACATTAAATATTGGGGCTGGGGAGGCAGACACATAGAGCTAGTTTACATTCTCGCTGGAGTAGTCTTGATAACAGGCCAGGGGGAATATGAGCTGCTCTAAATGTGTGCATTAGTGTAATTTATTGGGCTTCCCTCTCCGGCCTGCTGTTCCTCCCCAAAACAAAAGACAGGCCAAGGCTCCGGGATGGATGGGAGGGGAAAAAATCATTCACAGTAGATAATCACATAAAACGGCAGCCATTTTTTGCTGCTGCAGCCTAATAAGCACAAAACGTTCCATTGGGCTCCTCCCTCAGAGCCGGATCACTGACTCCTACGAACCAGGAACAAGAGAGATTTACACAACAATCTAAAGTAACTTCTGCTACTATTATACGCCACACAAAATGAAAGGAGCAGAACGTGACTCATTGTTGCTAACCTTCAGGAGCTGTCTATGAATTAAAGAAACACTGAATTATGTGCATGTGTAGGTATTTGAACCTTCGAATAATTACATTACTTGCATTATTTTAGGGGTAGACTAATCCTTAACCAGATAAACTGCTTGACCCCTAAGCGCTTCTTGTTATTATCCTCTATCACTATGTAACTCAGGAGTGGATCTGTCACTCAATGAGCAGCTAGTAAAAGTAAAGCAAAATGCTAAAGCTAATCCTAATGCTAACTAAAACACCATTGTTCTTGGTGTCATTAACAAGTTCATTTCTGAAAACTAAAACTTCAAACGATGTCCTGCACTACCTTTTTTGTTTATATGGCTGTCAAAATTTGTCAGAAATTATCTTTAACAAAACTCTTTTTTCCTATTCTATACAAAGAAGTTAGTCTGGTATCCCTTCAGGTAAGTTTTGTTTCTGTTGGCGGAGCAATCACAGGTGGAGTAACCCATCAGAGAAACAAAGGGCCGGACATAAGCAGTGTCCCACTGACCTGTAACCAAAACAAACATGGTGGATTCTTGATGGTTTTGCCATAAAACACCAGAATACGCTGTATTATGAGCAGCTCTGTACTTATTTCTGAATAGGGACAACAGCAGAAGCCAGTTGTGCTTGCAGAGGAAGTTGGCTTGTTTGAATATTGTTGTTACGTCAGACGTCAACAGGGCTTTACTGTTGTTAAAATGGAAACAAGATGAAGACAAAAATTCCACAGAGGACTGAACAACAACAAGGACTTCAACAGAATCAACAGATGACGAAGGAAAGCACTAAACGCCGTTAATCAGGTGAGAGAAGTTATTAAATTTGTGCTGCTTTCTCATTTGTAAGACACGCTGCAGATAAATGGCTGTGATAGGCCAGTTCCAAATTGACCGGAGAGAAACAATTTGTTGTGAGTGAGGAACCAGACTGTTATCAACCGTAGAGGAACTGCAAAAGAGAGCAAAAGTTACATTGTCTTTTAGAGCACCGATTTTGTACTTTTTGTCACTTCTTATAAATGAGTGGGCCTATATTGAAAACTGTTTGATGCATGTACTGGCTCTGTTTGTTGGTCTTAATATAATGAGACACCAGATCTGATGAAGTTGCAAGTTTTGTTACCCCTACAAATATTAATAATGTTTTCACTGAGGTTGGTTGTGACATTGTGACATAAGGACAGTGCCTTGGTGGAGGTCCCTGCTCTCATTCCTTCGCCTAAAGCAGTTCAGTAATATCACAAAAAATAAATGAGAAGGACATCTTTAATACATATGTTTTCTCTATTTTGCTTATCTATATTTCTGCAAACGTTAAAATTAGGAGATACTGTTGGAGTTTGAAAGTAGGCTCGAAGTATTATCTGGAAGAAAATTCAGAAGACCTTTTGATTTCATAATTCTTGTGTGTACGTCTGGAACGCATCCACGTCCTGATTTTCACCAATTTATGTCCGGACGGTCCGACCCTTTGAATTAATGAGGCTCTGGCTGCGAGTTCAAGAGCTACAAGGTCAAGTAAATCATGCTTGAGGCTCCAGTCCTCCCCACACCACCCCTCCCCTCCAAGAAACTCTTCCCAAATCCTCGTCCCGTGATAAGGCCCTGAGAAATCCCACCTCATCGACACATGCGTCCATCTCTAAGGACATATTTTAGACTGAGAGCATTAACCCAGTTGCTTTTAGTGGAGTCTGGAGCTGATGAATGAGGCAGGAGCAACTGGATAAGAGGTTACTCTCTTTAATTCACTGTGGTATGTTGATGTTACACACATTTCTGTCTCTAGGAGCAACTTTCTCTTATCCTGTTTTGGTTCACTTTAAGACTAAACTCAATTACAAACGCTCATGTCTCAACAACACAGCAATTTTCCTACTTTTAACTTCGCCAACAAGGAAGGCAGTGGCATTTGGTTAGTCTGTTAGTACAACAATTAAAGAAACAATGTTAGAGTGAATTGTTGTCCTTCAGTGTGTGTCAATGCTGCAATTAACTGGCTATTGTCCAGGATGTAACTCGTCTAAGGCCCATAGTTGTTGGAATAAGCAAGCAATGACGGGGAATAATAATAATATATAATATTACCGGAAACAGATGAATGAATGATCTGATTTTTAGGAACATTTTAGAAGAGGTTGGTAATGGACCATCTAAGAAATGGATTTGTTTATGGTCTAGAGTCGGAATTTTTTTTAATGGACTCTGTACCATTGGGAGATAGGGCCAAATATACTAATTTCAGCCACAAGTGGTCAGTAAAGGAACAAATTATTAGTTTTGGTGGACTCTTTACCATTGTAAGAAGGGCTTTGTGGATGTCAACGGATAAAGCATTTACACCTAAACTAGAAAACCCCCACTTTGAGTCTAGGTCTGGGCACTGTATCTTTATCATTACAAGATAAGGACAATGCCTTGGTGGCGGTCTGCTTTTTCTAAGTGCTTCTAGATTAATTTTAAAAGCAAATTATCCACTACTAAATTCTAATTTATCAGATTAGGAGCTGACCTTAAAGTTCTAGCTTTAAAATCAGTGTTAGACCAATTTAATGACTCCTACTTCTCGATTCATGTTTTTTAAGAGGCTAAAAAGGTAAAAATAAGTACACCTAGCCACCATTGTTACACGTTGAGTCGATCAGCAGCCAATGGGAGCATCTTTGGTTTTGGTTAATTGCATGATTGGTTAAAACGTGCCAATATGGATTAAGCGTCAGCTACTACAATCCTTTATAATACTGTGTTTAAAGTCTATATGATATCTAATTTTTCACAGATGATTCCTATTACAATATGCTATTACATCATTAAACAGTTTTCCTCAAATGCAAGTAAAAAAATTGGCTTTAATACGTGATTTAGCATTAGCACTTTCCTACTGAATAAATGTGGGAAAAGTTGACATCATTTGGCCATAACACCACAGCACCTCAGAGACTCACACCTCACCCCGCTGCAAATCAATCAGCCCGTTTTATGCAGAAAAATAATTTGTCTTTTCATTTATAGCCGTTAAAATGCCATAATTTTTACGCATGTGTTTAGTGTTTCAGATTTAAGAGGAAAATCGGTGACAACATTTTCAAACAAGCGTGTAACTGGAGCGCCGAGCAGCACAAGTAGAACAGCCGACCCTGCCAAGTCCTGCTTTGTTTTGTCCTACCGTAGCCATTAGAGCGACACTCGGCATATAAATGAATATATCGGGCCAAGGAGAAGAAAAACACGGGATTACTCTGGAAAGTAAACCTAAATCTGTGTTTGAAAAGGTCACTTTATGCACTCAAACTCATTTATTTTGCTCATATTGGGGTATATCTAGAAGCAAGTCCAACATTTATATAAAGATACATTTGCTTAAAACACACTGGGTTGACTCTGACTTACTCACGCTGTTCAAAGACAAAGTCAGGGTAACATTATTTTAAAAACAATACTTTTACTTGAGATTTCGAGTACTTCTTCCACCTCTGCAGAGTGTAGGATCAGAGTCATCATCTCCTCGAGACAATGGACAGAAAGCTGCAGGAATTTTTAAACAATGTCGCCCGAATCCATCACATCACAAGAGTTTTATTTGGGACTCTGGGTTTTCTCATGTCTTTGGGACGTGACAGTAATTACAGCCATCGAAAGCTCAGAGACCGGTCACAGACAGGTCCTCTTCAGATCTGAGGTCATTGTTGAGGTTCAGTGGATTTCGACCTGAGTGTGTAATGGTGATGTATAAGATCAGGCAGATTTATTTAAGCTTGTGGATCTGGTTTTATTCATACTGCATAAACAGAGGGAAGTACTCGGCCAAGGAAAAAAAAAATGTAGAAAAAAAATAAGAGTGATAAACAGAAGCATTGTGAGCACATCTATTTGACTATTGCCCCGTTTGACACCAGGAGCCAAATATCAATGTAGTCCTCCTGGTCCAACCAATGCAGCTGTCAGCAGATTAGTCAAGTTAAACTGTGGGTAATGTTTATAGTTAATATGATTTATAATTGAATGCAATTTTCATGGGTTACAAGTATGGATATCCTGAAAATTAATGCTATTTTTTCCAGTAGCAATTGCTTACCAGTATTCATTAATCTTTTCCCTCTTAATCCTGTTAGAGTCGCAGGTGACTGGAGCCTATCCCAGCAACTATGGGCCTTATGTGGGGCACTTCCTGGACAGGACACTTAGTTGCAGGGCATAAGCATATCTTTAGAATACATATGAAACAAAATTATTTCTCGCTTCAATGTTTCAGAGGCGACAACTAAAGTTTGCTAGTCTCATTTTTCAGAGATGACATGCTACTGACTGAATGAATGATTAGTTGTCCTCAAGTACAAAGGTTAAAATTCTTTAAGGAGCAGGGTGGCTTTGGGGACAAAGGCGGGGCACCAAAGGACAGCCACTCAAATGCTTTTAACTATAATACTCCATACATTCAAGTGAATACAGTGTTTGTGCATTCAATAAGATATATATTTTGTTTGAGATACCATTTTAAAATAACTTTTAGCACAATAGATGAGTATAATTCTGTATTGTTTGTATTGGGATTGCCTACTGTCAGCCCCTGGGCCTCAGAGCTTGACTGTTGGAGGTTAAGTGCCTTGCTCAAGGGCACACTGCTGGTGGCTCTGTTTCTGAGCAAATCATTAGTCATTCCCTTTATTTCTCCCTGATTTTAGGAGCTTGTCCAGAGACCAAGAAGGAAACTACACAAATGTATCATTATGCTTTAAACATAATTGTCCACAAATTAACAATAAGGTTTCTCATTGGCTGAATTAGAAGGCTTCGCCTCAGTTGTAACTTGAGCAACAAAACATTTAACAAAAAATATACCAAAAACAGAATAGCTTTTAATAAATTAACCAAAAAGGGCACAGCACAGACAGGTGTTTCCTCAATGTACATGAATTAAGTTGGCAGTTTTAAAGTCACCAATTAATACTTGTGTAAAAGTACTACAAATGGTACTACTACTGCTATTACTCTCTTACTTTTGCTATTATTTTGACACTAAGGTCAGACAATACTTTTACTAAAATAATAATGTAATTACTACAATACTACTCCCATACTTGGTAACACTTTAGAATACTTCAGACTGTGAAGAATTAGTTAAGTATTAAATAAGTGCTATTAACCAGTAAATTAATCGTTTACAAAGCATTACTTCCACAATGATAAACACTATTGCGGTATAAACATTGTTACTGTTTAATTCTTTATTTAGAAACTCATGTAAATCAATTCAAAATTATAAATGGCAGAGTCAATAAGGTATCTATCAGCTATGTATTAATTAAATATTGTTAATTACATTTATTATTAATGTTTTTACTTTTTAATTACTGGTGAGTTCTTATAACGCGTCATCCAATGCTTATATATACTTTTACTAAAATCTCTAGCCACTGCGGTCACAAGCTATTATACTTCTTATGCTAGTCCCAAGCCTGTATAAATGGAAAGGGTTGCGTCAGGAAGGGCATCTGATGTAAAACCTATGCCAAATTACTATGTAAGTTATGGCACACGATTAGAAAAGAATGATTTGCTTTAATACCACCAGAAGAGAAGTCACTCAAGTAATAGTAAAAGTATGTTCTCTATTGTCTCTCTTCACTCAGAGAACCAAGGTTACAATGTAACCTGTACGTTTTAGAAAATGTCTTCAAAATCTACTGTATACTTAAATAGCATCTTGTTACTTTTCGCCTCTGACACGCGAGTTTTGAGAGCCTGAGCGTTGCATGCAGCTATAGTCTATGGGACTGGTCAAAGTAAATGTCTGCTTAGTGTTTATATGTGACCTAATGCACTTAGATGACTCTCAGTGTAAACAGAGTCACACACAGCGCTGGTTTAAAGACACATTCCTCCTCCAGTCGTCTTTATGAGCCGCTCTCTGATTGGTCAAACCTCAAACATGAGCCGGTTCTCATAAAGACCAACTATACACATGTAGGGATACTTTTATAAACAATAACTCAACAGAGCGTTTAGGATAACTAATAAAATAGTCTAATACAGTATAACACAACCACATGGGGTCACAAGCCAGAGTACTCTTTGTGCCAATCCCAAGCCTAGATAAATGGAGAGGGTTTGTGTCAGGAAGAGCATCTGGTGTATAACCTATGTGAAAACAATATTCAAATCACTGCACACCAGGACACAGATGATTGGCTGTGGGAACCCTAGAAGGGAAAAGCAGAAAGAAAAGAAGCTATATATGTTTAAAAAAAAAAAAAAAAGAAAGAAAAAAGAAAATCCCCAACAACATTTTCAGTACATTGTCAGTACATCATATGAGATGTTGCTCTGATTGGCTAAAACAAATAAAGTTAGGCGGTAGTGTTGTAGTTCCTGAGACCAGTCTTGAGACCATTTTTTAACAATCTTGGTCTCGCCTCGGTCTCAACTGCAGTTTTACAAGGTCTTGGCCTTGGTCATGAATCCAATTTTACTCTGCCATGTCTTCCATGGAGGTGGCAGTTTCAGAAAATACTCGACTTTTGAATATGTTTTCAGCAATAAAAGGACCAGTAAAATGTATGTTGTCATTAAATCGTTAAAATGATCAATAATGTATTTGAACTACTTTTTTTTTTTTTTTTTAACCTTTTCCTTTGATTCAAATGTTAGTTAGTGATTGGTTTTGGTTTGCCTTGGGCTCAATCTCAACTCGGGTCTCGATCATTAAAAGTCCCGGTCTTGACTCTGTCTCGAACCCCAAAAGTCTTGGCCTTGACTGGTCTTGGTCTTGTTTAGTACGGTCTTGACTACAACACTAGTAGTCACTTCATCCAATCACCTCCAAATATTCTACTGAAAGATCCCAACTTTTACAAACATTTTCAACCGTAGCCCTCCCAGATTGATCAGTCTCACATTCCAGGTTTTGGGAAATTGTCATTTCCCATCTCTCTCTCTGATTTCCTGTCATCTTAATAGACCTTTTTCACACTTGTGTATTTTCAACTGGAAGTCGTGTTGCGATACTTCCGGTTGTGGTTGCAAGTGCTGTAAAATGTCCAAGCCCAAAAATAAAAAAAAACATCTGGCCCCTACATTTCATGCTATACTGATGCAGAGACAAAAGATACAGTTTATTACAGAATATTACTTAAAATAGATTATCTATATTTACACAAATGAGCATGTTTTTATTAGCAAAACATCACCATCAGCCTCACTGTTTGTCATAATTGGCAGTAAATAAATAATCTACAGTTCTGTGCTGTGTTAGAATTCATTTGAGACATTTTTAGTCTCACAGAATTTAATACTATACTGTTTATCTGCTGTTATTGGTAGTGAGCTAATGCTAATTGTTGACAGCATTTTAGCTTTCTTCTTTACTTTTCTGGATAATAGTGAATAAATTCTTCATGAAAGAATTTGTAGCCATTGTCTGGCTTATTTATCTTTGCACCTGTAACTGTCACTACGACTGCAAACGTGAATTTGGGTGAGCTTATTGAAAACACTCACTTCATTTTGTCTTAGACAAGCGCTAACCAGAAATGGGAAACGCAACCAGTAACTACTTCTAGTATTTTTTGAAAAAGGTCTACTGTCTCTGTCTAGTAAAAAAAATGCCAAAACCTCAAAAACTTAAGAAAAAATAAAAAAGCTAGTTTTATGCACTCAAAGCTGATTTTTTTTAAATGAAGTTGCACAAGTAATATAACTAATGTTTATGGTGAAATGAAAAAGCATCTCAGAAGGGTGAAAGTAGCTATTGCCTGATGGGAGAAGAAAACTGGGTCAGAAATCCTTGTTTATGCAGAAATGTGTGTATGTGTGGACGGGCCAAAGTCAACACAGATTTAAATTATGGCGTGTTTATAAAACCTGGAATTTTTATTGTCTGCTAACTGTTGTTTTACTGAGCTGGTCTTTCCTCTGTTATATTTAGGATTTTCCTTCATTTTACAAGACCTGCCCAAACATTTCCTCGCTCACAGTGGTGTCCTGATTGAATCCAGGGCAGCGAACGCATCACAGTAGGAGCTGCCACGTCCGGACACTGAACACACCACAAATGTCCAAGAGCAATGACTTCTGCAGTGACTGAGGCGTTTACACTCGAGACCCCAAAATCCCTTTTCTCAAACGGGATTAGGCACATAAAAATAACAAAACCATGAATGAATGGACGTACTGTATTAAAAAAAGATACACCTGATATTCCCATTGTGGTTTCTGCTCGACATATTTCTATAAATGTAGACGGCCTGGCGACGCCTTAAAACAGGGAATAAAAAACAGTAAATTACAGAATAATTTATCTCTAAAGACAGATTAGTCATTTGTGGGTCGTCCCGTTTGAAGACGTCAGATTATAAATTTGAGTTTTGAGACAGCGGTGCCCACAGTGGAAGAGGACAATGTTTGTGTTGGCTTTTGACACAAGAATATTTCATAAGTGAACAGCGGGTCGAGGGACGTCATATAAAAATATAATTGACCAGAGGAAGCCAGCGGTTTATGGAGCTAGAAGTGGAAAGCCTTTGTAGCTAATGATGCTAACAGCCAGCGCCACAGTTAAGCAAGTCTTTAAAGGAGTTACAATATGCAAAATCTAGCTTTCTCCCTTGTTATAATGTTGTTCCCTCATCAAAAACATACCTGGAAGTGTGTTTTGTTTCATTCACGCACTTTTAAGTAACCTCAAGTCTCTGGCGATGAGTTTCTGAGGCCTCAGAACGCTCAGTTGCACAAACCTCCGCCCCTCCCACAAAACTCCGCCCACTCCAGGAAGCACTGACGGATCCTCTTATTCATTTATCCAAAAGCAGTGTATTCCTCACAGTAATTTTTCATTTTATGGCATCGATGATTATGTTCAAAAGACTGTAACAGCTCTGCACTCTGCTGGTCTCTCTCTTGCTGGTCCTGTTCCTTTATGGCACCAGTCGAGTACTTATTAAAAACATTTTCTTTTGATCAGATCATGGTTTTAAAGGTTGTAAAATGTGCAATGCTGCTCTAGAGATGACCAAGTTTAGTTTAAAATATACATATTCCTTTTAAAAGCTACAAAATATTGAATTATATTACTTTGTTAACATGGGTGTAATTTTTTTTCTACAGCCCGTGAGTCCACCTCAAGCTCTGTCTTTAAATGTTAGCTCTGCAAATAAGTAGCATTTATCCATGGTGTTTTCTTGCCTGATTCACATTCCCAGGTTTGGCTATAGGCTCCAAGAAACCTGCACATTCACAATACAAAAATATTAGATATTTTGCAATACTAAACAGAGCAGGTGCAATCCTCACTCCTTATGCCTAATGGTTATATTGTTTTGAATGTTGATAAGGTATAAATGTACAATACAATTTCAATTAGGAGGTGTACATATATCATTTGTGCATTAATTTACTATAAAATTAACAAATATGACAGTATAAATAAAAGATAATAAAATATGAATGAATGTGAGAATGAATAGTTTTGTGTCTCTTTGCAACATCAAATCGGATAAGGGGTTGAGAATGAATAATGAGAATTTTTTATAATTTCCTCTTTCGGGTATAAATAACTGCATACCCTTGATTATATTTTATATGGTACAGACAGGACCTTTGTATGGGGCTCACTAGAGATTAAGTGAAATAAGTTGCCAGTTCTCACCACAGTTTCCTCTCCTCTGATGCTGCAACAACACAGACCCGCCGCAGTGATGCAAGAGGCAATAGTAGTTTAACCAGTACTTCTGCACATTTTAACACATTCATTTAAGTACATATTAAAAAAAAAAACAGAAGTGGAAAGTCACTAAAAACTTTTACTCAAGTACTTTTATCAGAACATTACATTTTACTATTACTCAGATAACTTTTAAAGGAACAAAATCTCGAAATGAGTAGAAGTCTTTTTTGACCTCAGTTGTAGTAATAATAGTAGAAGCAGTAGTAGCAATAATGATAGTTGTAACAGTAATAATTGTAGCAGTAAGTACATTGCAGTCTAAATCAAAACAGCCTGTGGGTTGCCAGTCTTTCTGCTTTTCTGTTTGCAGTTTTGGACCCTAAACAAAAAATGTAAAATACATTTTACCTGTGAATAAATCAGCTGTACCATTGTTATCAGTAAAACTAATATTTGATTTAAACATGTTTATCTCATATCTTGGGACACGTATACTGCTCACCTTTAAGTATATGAGTTTTTTGTTTGTTTTTTTCCAGTGGCAAAGTAGTTGTAATAGTAATAGTATTAGTAGCATTTGTAGTCACAATGCAGTAGTAGTAATGTAGAAGCACAGTGTTGTATTAGCAGTATTGGATTAGTAGTAGTATAAGTTGTAGTGCTAGTAATGGTTGTAACAGTAAGGACTTTACCTAAATTAATCTTTACTGTACCTTCAATCGTTTTTTAAAACTTTTATTTGAGTAACAATTGTGTTGAGTACTTTTAAGAATATTTTGAAGTAACAGTACATTTACTCAAGTAGATTTGGAGTACCCTTTCCACTTCTGATAATAACTTTGTCCATTTATCCATCTTCTTCCGCTTATTCAGGGCCGGGTCCCGGGGGCAGCAGTAGCAGTCTAAGCAGACACGTCCAGACTTTTCTCTCCCCAGACACTTCCTCTAGCTCCTCTGGGGGAATTCTGAGGCCTGGGGGAGTTCCCAGAGAGGCGTCCAGGGAAGCCGCTTCAACTGTGGAGGAGCAGAGGCTCTACTCCGAGCTCAATACACATTTCAACTGCTTGTATTCGAGATCTTATCCTAAAACTAATGACCAGAGGCGAGAGTAGGAACTTAGATCACCTCAGCAGATTGGGACATCGACCACATTGCTGCAGACCTAGTAACTTAGTAAAGACAGCCAATAGGAAGCTCCCAGCATGCATTGGGAATCCCTTCCTATAAACCACACATTGATTTACAGATGAGCGTTGGTCACTAAAATTAATAATTGGAAACATTAGGGTAGACCAGCCATTTATCCAAAGCATATTTTCCTCTAAACCTGGGTGGCCCCTAACCCAAAACTTCCTCTGGTCTGAAATGTTAATGTCATTGCTTGTGCTGGTATGACAGTAGCTCCACCACAGGCTAGTTTGATAGCAGGATGTACCATTCTCAGGTCTTTCTTTGGTCCCAGGGCGAAGTGTGTTACCACAATGGGAAAGGAAGGAATGAGAAGAAGGATTAAATGTTCAAATTGTGATTGTTTTTGATTACTTGACTTTTTCCAGAATCAGAAACCGCAGGCTGTAGTATGGTCAGAGGATGTTTTGAATTACTACCCGATGGTTCCTCCTTACGCTGCCCACAGAGATGTTTCATCGTGGTTTTCGGCTAATTCACTGAAGTCGAAAGTTGAGTAATAGGTGATTTCTAAACATGCACTTACAACAATAGTCAGTGTGTTTAGGCCTGGTTTAGTTCAGCTTTAATGGTGGGGCTGGGACTGACAGAGCTGACTCGAGTCAAGTCGTTGAGATTTTTGAGACTTACCTTGAGCTCAAGCCTCATTTTGTTTCAGGTATGACGCTGGTTTAGGGCCAATTTAGTCTTGGTTTTAATCCTGGTTTTGCTTTGGTTTCCAGTTTAATCTCGATTGTCTTTGTTTGTTAAATCCTGTCTTGATTTAGTTCAGAGTAGCCTTATTTAGAGCCAGGTTTAGCTGTGGTTTAGACCAGAATTCAAGATTCATTTATACCACATTATACGCATTTGGATACGGATTGAGGAATTGGTGCATATTCTGCGTATGTTGCTCTGTTTTTCTAAAGCTTGCGGACGTGACCAAACACAGGACTACATGCATTGGCCAACAGCTGAAGCAGAAGACAGTAGCAGAACTTTTTAAGGAATGACAAGCGAGTTGGATGCAAAAAGCACTATCCTAATACTGTTGCTCTTTTTCTTCTTTCTTGAAGTCTATTACTTTCGCCCATCACCGCCTACAGGTTACTTAACATACAAGAGACAGTGACATAGAAATAATTTGAAAGTATTTAGTTTATGACAATAACAATGAATGGATAAATTAGAGCCTGAAAACCAATCTGTTGGTATTAACTGCTTTTCAGTGCATGAGTAATTTTTTTTATTGCCTTATTTTACGTTACTCCTCTGCAGTTTTTCTAAAGCAAAAGTGGCCTCATTGTCCATTTTAGAGTGGTGTAAATTCCCTATAATTAAAGTGTTGAGCCCAGCGTGTATTTTACAACCGCCATAAATACATTTTAATTAAGTTACTGCAGAAACACAGACCGCTGTATAGGTGCGAACAGGCCTACTGGTGTGTTAGCTTTAGTGAAGTTGGCACATGTGTGAGACCTGTCTGTTTGGTGAAATAACAGAGGATCTAAGGCCCATTTCTCTAAATACAGACTATTGTAGGTGAAGGCAGTGGAACATTTTGTAAATCTTAAGTCCGACTGGGCCAACAAGATTTCCCCCTCGGCCCGTCGGTGATGAGGATAACAGAGGGGCTGTAGTTTGGTTCAGCAGCTCAAGAAAGTGATAAAGAGGTCCCGGATGCTCTCGCAGGGCAAACACACATGGGACAGGACTGGATGCAACATTTCATCTGCTGTAACCTACAACAAGAGGCTTTACCGAGTGTTAAACCCCAAGAACATGGGGATTGGCAAAAATGAAAACGATCAGAGATGTTAAAGATGTTGAGTCCTAGAGAGTAATCTAAGTTCTATAGTCCCTTTTAGTGTTTGTAAGCAATGTGGCTGCACACGCCAAACAAGGCCAAGAGCTAAGCAAAGCAGACAACAATATATCTGAATGAATATTAGCTACCAAATTTAGGAAATGTTAAGCTGGGGACACGCTACATGATTTTCTCAGTCGTTGCAGATTCTGAAAAGACTAGGAGCACACACTAACCGATTGGTTTCAGCAGATTTAGTTCTGACGAATGAAAGACTGCGCCTCACACACTGCAAGATCTGTTAAGGCCACAACTGACGCCAACTAAACGCAGCAAACTCTCGCGGGGAGCTTGTGAGAACTAAATGGTAAACAAACATGGACACTACCTGGGTCGCTGTTGCCGTTGTGCGCGCAGTTATCGGTTTGGAAAAAAGGAAAAAGGAAAAACAGCTATGTATCCAGTTTCGCTTGGGTAGCACTCAACTTTCTTTGGTGTTTGCCATGATTGTTTATGTTTTCTTCTTCAAATTTCCGCTTATATTTTCCTGCCGCTTCTTGTTGTTTCGTCTTTATTCTCTGACGCTATTTCCTGTGTCCCATCAACTGTTTTTTATTGGCTGCTGGACCCCAGTTGGATCTGTAAACAGCCCACACTACAGGAGTGTGCGTCCAGAGTCAGCTTTAAAATTCAAACATGTTTGATTGCTTGCGACTGACGTCAGGCCGGGCTTTTGCGCCGCACACACTTGCCAATTCGAGTCTTTGAACATCACACACTAACGGATTTCAGGGCCGACTGGTGATTACGATTCTCTGCAACTAGTGTTGACTGGTACAGACTCGGCGCAACTGTGAATCGTCATAAAATTGGGGAAAAACATTGTGTAGTGTGTCCCCAGCTTTAAATAAACAAGATGTTATTGGCAACTGACAACATACTGACTTCATGTGTGTTATGTGTGAGCCTTGTTAGAAATCATATAGGATAATAAACATACAGCTAAAGGTTTGTAAATGTTTACGGTATGCTGGACAGGTATTTAAAGAAATGTGGCAGACCAAAATAGTTTGTCAGTGTGTGCTCAGATTTCGTCCACCAATCACCACAAAAGTAATTTTAACAAACGCATGTTTACAACAGCATTGATTCAACCTAAAACGTGTACAATAGGCTAGTTCTCTGGCTAGGTTCTCCTGACCAGAATCCTGGCTCCAGATCTGAAGAAAGGCAGTACGTATCCTTTATCTCACCTTCCCTTACATTATTTATTCCACCTAAAACATCTTATTTTATGTGTTTAGTATACATAATTCCCGTGGAATGTGAAATTTTTATGACTTGTTGAATTGTTTATCTGTTGTTTGTCTTGTCCAGTCTTAAATGTTAAGGGACTATGAATGAAAATTAGCTGTACGCTAACTTCATGCATGCATTACGGTTGCCCAAGGTCTTAAAAGTGTTAAAATGGTATTGATATTGTCAAAATAAAGGCCTTAAAAGTATTAATTCTTATGAGTAGGTATTGATTTTTGCTCATCTAGGCATAAATTTGTCCAATATTTTTTATTTTAAGTATATACTGTAAGTACTGACGCCACAATAACAGTATTTGAAATTTATGATTAACCTTTGTTTTATATTTGTATGCTACACTAGAGTTATTTAATCTGTATTAGGCTTGAAAATAAAAGATTAGATTAGAAAATTCCTGTACATTGCATACAGATTATTGTTCGGTTGATGACGATGTTGGCATTAAATTTCAATCTAAATTGCATTAAAAAGTTTTAAAATAATCTTAAATTTCACTTGGCAAAACCTGGAGCTACCTTGTATACATTAAGATATGGTAGATATGACACGAACTTTTGCCCTGCCACTGTTTTTGCTTATCTGTATCTATCAGTAAGCCACATTTGTTTATTATTTTTTGTATGACCTAAATAAGGATGTGCTAATAAAGCTGATCAGTCTTGTTATTCAAAAACCCTATATTGCATTTTCAGTAGTTTTATAAGTCTTCTAGTAAACATTTCGTGTCCTTTAGCTGAAGTTATCTGAAAGCAGAAACAGTGTGCATCTCTGTGTTTCAGAATGCCTCAGCCTCTCACCCACTGTCTATTGTCTCTTCCAGTTGGTGATTAAATGATTGATTCCTGTTATGGCTGCTCAGTCCATCTCACTTCCTCTATATGTCCACTAACAAGCAGACAGGAGCTGGTCTGCGTGATGCTCTCCAATACAGACGTGTAATTCTCAATCCTGTTATCTGCAAACTCCGGTAGTGTTTACTTAACCCTGACACTGCTTCTTTGTCTGACATAATTAGTTTCATCAATTGCAATAAATGTTGACTTTTGAGACTTGGCAGGCTAATAGGTTGAAGATAAGGTGATGTACGGCAAAAATAACCTGTCCTTTCAGCACAGTTTCTAAACACATTTTGAGGTTATATGAGGTAAATGAGGTTACATAGTGTGTTGTATTTGAAGAACTTTGTCAGAGCAAGATTGAGATGACCATCAACTAAAAATGTGGTAAGCTGCCAAACAACACACAACTTACTTAAAAACAAATAGCCTATACTTTATTTGGTAGTTTCATACATGTCTGGATTTAGTATACCTCTTGCAAACATGTTGTCATTTTTCTACAACTAGGCTTCTTAAGCATCTTTCGCATAGGACAAATTCCACTCATGTGTCTATGTGGTACAAAAGTGCAACGGCTTGCCGCTGAGCTGAGTGCAGCACTGTTGCCCAGGCTAAAATTTAAAAAAAATGTCAAATTGTGTTGAGCATGCTGTAAGCCAGCCTGAAAGGTCCATTCAGACAAAGCAGTAGAAAAACGGGTTGTTTTCTATTGTCATATTAAAAGCTAAGCATACAGGGAGATCTGCCCCTCTTAATGAGAAGGTTGTGGTTGTTGTAAACAACAACTACAACCTTTTGCTTTCAAAAAACTGACCTCTGCTGATGCACCACTTCCTGGTCTATTTGGTTGTCATGCCCACGCACTGCGCGTCCCCGCTCAACTTGGCAACAAACGCAGTGCCCATGGTGTCCTAAGGGGCTTTATACACCTGCAAAATAAACAGTAAAGTGATTAAAATTAAGCTTAGCTAAATATAGCTTTTGTAATTAGTATTGGTAGAGCAAATAGATCAGCAACAGTAGCATATATCTAGAAAATAGTGTTCTTACTTCTGCAGAGCTGTGAGAGTGTGTGTATAATACATTTAAAGTAGTGTGAGTCATTTCTATTTGCCTGAACATAACATAGAAACTAACTTTAGGATCTTCTTCCAGGAACTTGCACCTAAGTCAGTGTTTCAAAATGTAACACAATAATGTAACTCTAAATTGCCCTTAGTGAATGAATGTGAGAGTGAAATGTTGCCTGTCAGTGTCTCTGTGCTGACCTTGCTATTATCTGGCCATTGTCTGCAGTGTATCCCGTCTCAGGCCCATAGTGGCTGGGATTTTTTTATATTCGTTATTATTTCCTATATTAAACAAACTGCTGATATGTCTTCTTCATTCATACAGTGATATCCATTTGAAATAGGCCTACATATAAGAAACCAAATCTGTGTTTTCAGATGACTTAACTGTGTGAACTCCTCTGCTGATTTACTAAAGCGCTCTGTGTCACTGCTGCATTTCTCCTGAGCTGCTGAAATGAGCTGCTCACAATTACAGCCGTCGTGTTTCGACATCATGCTTCCTTTATGATTCTGAAGTCATTTGGCATCATTTTTAAACAGCTCCGGTCTGAGGTAGCCCATTCAAACGCTCATAAACGTTCATTTTGCCAGTGGGATTGAGATTGTGTTACACTTCTGGATGAAGTGTGTGTAAAATATGTGGTTTTGCATGGTTAAAAATAGCTCCAAACCCTGACATCCTTTGAAAAGTGTATAATTTCGACTGTCCATCAACTAAAGAAACTCACCATTCACTGTGTGTCGTGTTAACACAAAAACAGGAAAAACTCTAGAGGAGATTAATCAACAAATGCAGCAGACCTCCTTCTTAAGGAAATCACAGACAGACCGAAGAACAAGTTTTGTGGATCTAAATGCAATGCTGATGAATTTGATGCATCTTAGCAACACACAAATAAATCCCAAATGTTTGGTCATGAAGAAGTTTTGCCCATCATATAGTTTTTAGAGTCAAACAGAAAAGTAACTTTGCAAAATGCTCATCCTGCTATTTATAGGTGATTGCTTTAAGTTTTGTGTGTATTAAAGCAAAGTGAAGAAGTCTTTACAACTTATCGAAACATAGAAAGCAACCACAGGGTCACTTCCCAAAAGCTGCCTTAAAATCATGATAAAAAAAACAAACAAAAAAAAAAAACAAAAAAAACCGCAACAACATTATGAACTTTGAGGGACACTATATGGAGTCAACAATTACTTTATGCAAATACCCAGCTGAAAAATTTGTTCACAATACTATTTTATTCATCACAAAACAACCTTCTATGTGGACTTAAAGCTACATACAGTAAACTGCAGTGGGGGGAAAAAAACAAGAATTTGAGATGTGAAATTGCCAATGCCACGTTGCCATCTCCAAAAACAACACGTTTCAACTTAAATGCATGACCGGATTGAACCAGCAAATGAGTAATGCTTTTGGGTGGAAAAAAAGTAGCTTATGCTTGCTCTTAGAAAGCTATTGCAGGCAGATAAAAAAAATGTATATGTCAGAATTTTAAATTCCAGTCATAGATTGCACAATGTGACTAGTTATTGGAGTGAGTAGCTAGCAAGATAGCTTTGTTAGCAAAAACTATGCACATGTATTAGCAAAACTAAAGCTGACACTGAGGATGCCATGTTAATGTTTATCTTAATGTGAGCAGAGTTTGACTTGCATTGAGTCAAATGAGAGTTTTTTGCAATGTTTAGGAACTGTGCTGTTTGTTTACGGTTGCTGTAGTTACAGAATGTAGAATATGAATAACAAAATGTGTCTCCATGGTTTTGTTCCACTTCTGTGATCAGAGATGAGCATTTAGACAGATACAATGCTGCACATGCATAGGGCCTCACAATAGTCAGCCTCATCTGAGAAAAAATTGTTATTGTTGTTGTTGTTGTTGTGCAGATGTTGTCGCCCTCTGGAGTTGTTTCTCCGCCACTTAACATTCACCTCACGTCATCTCTAGAATATCATTGCAAAACATTATCTGACTAAAATAAATGTTATTTTAAAAAGAACTCTACTGGTGCCATAAAGAAACAGGTGAAGAGACATAACCAAAGAAAAAAAGCACTTCACTTCCATAAACTTTTTGTATGATGCCATTTTACCACAAAATTAAAAAATAGCTGTGAGGAATCAGTGGAAACAGAGCTGTACACTGTTTTTTGTGTTAATGAATGAGAGCAGACTGGGGCTTTTGATTGGTCAGTGCTTCCAGGAGAGTGCGGGGGTTTGTGGGAGAGATTGAGGTTTGTGGAATCAAAAGTTATGAGACCTCAGAAAGGTCTTGCTAGAATAGAGGGTTACTTAAACATGCATAAATGAAGCAAAACACAAGGGAACAACCTTATGACATGGTAGAAAGCCGATTTTGCAAAATATAGCCCCTTTAAGTTTAGAAATGTCCTACTGCTTTGGGTAACACTAGTTGAGTGACTAATAATCATTAAGCCCATTTTTGATTGTTTTAAACTATTGTGGCAGTGCATTATTGCGTGAACAATTACTAACTCAACTGACTGATGGTTTGGCAAACTTGGGGCCCCCAAACAGCATCATGCATAGGGCCCCCACAAAGCTAGAAATGGTCCTGGGTCCTTGGATATTCGCCTTTCTGAGATGAGAAGTTGTTTTTCTGATTTATTTATGTTCAGTCATGCTTACACCTCAGACAATTGAGATATTTACCTAACTATAGACCAACAGAGTTAATGTCAATATTAGTAAATTCATATTAATAGCAAAAAAGCGGATGTATAAAATGCAAATAAATTAATCAGCACCTTCTCTGCTCTGTACATGAAACAGATGATGTCAAGTGGGAAAGTCAGCAGGTTTTGTCCCGTTCTTGTGCTTTTTTAATTCAGAAAAAAACATTTTCTTGAGTTTCCAAAGAACATTTGAACAATGCATTCATTTTGTATTTTTGTAAACCATAATCACAATTAATATTTCACTGTCTGTTTTTACTTAATCTAACGTACAGTGGGTCTTTGTGTTTCACTTTGAACAGAACTGAAACACATGGACTTTTCTCCTCAATATTCAAACATTATTAGAAGAGGATTCAGCTCTTTATTTTACTCTAAGTCAATAACATGAAGCATTTAGTGGTTTATATTTCAACGTTCATAACTTCAATCTATCATCATCATTTTTGACAATCACGCAATAAATCTCTTGCATGACTTCTAGTATTTTGATTCGCTCCTAAAATAGTCCTCCTAATGTAATTTTCAGGTGCTGCGTCCATGTGGATGATGTGAGGCGTCACATATCGGAGCTGGTCTGTGGTGAACCTGGGCCGGGCTTCCTGGCGCTCAGTAGGTGCCCTCTTCTGAAGCCCTGCCAACAGAAGAGGCTGCAGTTTGTATGAGTGGATATTTAGCTCGTCTGTGCCACTCCGGAGCAGAAACAACAACACGGGCCTCTTCTTCGGTTTGGGTTTTAGGGTCAGCGATGGTTTTCCTCTGAGACTGGATTGGCTGCAGATCACAGGAGAAACTCAAAAACACTTATACCAGTCTTCAGATGTGGTCTGTCCCCTCTGTATAGGGGTTAGATTTGCCAAAAGTCGGTTTGAAGGTAGAGTTTTGGAGTTGGGTCCTGCAGTAACAGTGAGCTTCCCCTTTTCAACAAAACATAAATCAACTGAAAATGACCTTGTTTATATACCATATATCAAGGTCCTTCAGTACAGTACACAATTGTTTTGCTGAAAAAGTTGCGACAGATAGTAAAAGGTGTGGCTTTTTGGAAGCCTGGCAAGACAGCCCCTGCTACTTTGTTTTTGGAAGCAGGCCAGTCTGGTTTCTCAGTCATCAGGGTCCGTTTCCCCTCAGTTGATTTGGACCCGACTTATCACAGCCGTTTTTCTGCAGCACACCTTACAAAAGCAGAAGATAATCTCCTATAAAAAATAACCAAGATTGCGAGACTTATAAGGAGCATTAACGGTGGTTAATGCTTTCCTTCATCACCTGTTGATTCTGCTGCGTTGAGTCTGCTTTGTTGTTCAGTCCTCTGTGTGATTTTTTTCTTTGTCTTATTGCCATTTTAATAACAGTAAAATCCTGTTGACGTCCTACAAAACGTCTACATTCAAACAAATTTTTTCCCCAAAAGTGGCACTGTTACAGCCACATATCTCAAAATAGTTGTCAACAAAAAGCAAAAAAGAAAATGTACTAATAAAAACCAGCTGGAGTGAAAATTTTGCAACTAATTAAATTAATTGGTAACATATCAGAAAGATGATTAAGCAATTAGACAGTCTCTATTATTAGCACTGGATGCTGTGAACCTGATCCAGAAACACTGCTGTCCTCTGAATAAAAGCTCATTAAAATGCTAACAGTTTAGATGAGTTGTTTTCATTTTATTTGGAAGCAATGGCACTTTCTTTGTAAACACATCAGCACTTCTTTCACCTCTGCTTACATGTATGTCGCTTCCTGCCCTGAACAGCCGAAACACAGTGATAATAACAGAGCGCACAGCCTCGGTGTGTCATGGTCAGAAAGAGGAAGTGAAGATGCTGTAGTGTTATCATTTTCTGTAGAAATTATGCGTTACCAGTACTTTGACCTTCAGCCTGATCCTCTGAACTCATGAACTCTGCGTACCCAACACTTCTTAAATACTCTGACACATCATTACTGGCTGCTCCGCGTGCTTTAGGTTCCACTGCGTAGACATTATCTTTTATTTAGTATGAAATTACATATAGTGCAAAAATGGGGAAGTACCGTTTATATTTTCCTGTTACATGAACCCTGGAGCAGCCTGCCTCCAGCTGCTCCTCCAGCAAAGTTTCACTTCTCTCTATGGCCAAGGATTTCGTTTATGTTGCAAAATACTGAGGTGTGCTCATTTGTACAATCACTTTCTCCTTAAAACCACATGTCCTTAAATCTGACACGAGGCACTTGCCCAACAACCTGCGAATAAAAGTGCGGCTGTACTCAGACTGGACCACTGTTTATTAAGAGCTACATAATTACAATTACCTGTAATTCCTCCTCTGGACGTCTGTAATTACCTCAAACACATGAAGTGGAAAAGCCATTTGAATCACTGTGCTGCTGCTGTGTTACTGACTGGGTTACTTAGGGATAGACAGATCATTTCCACCTACTACACAGTAAAAAGAGAAGTATCATTCACACATAATTTTGGACAATAGCTCAAAACTCCTTTCTCTGTTTATGATCTAGTTTCCTAATTTCCCTCACCAAGCTTAAACATGCATAGTATAGGCCAGCCTTTCCCAAAGTCAAGAGCATTACAGCCCCCTTCCAAAGTCAGAAAATCCTGCACAGTACCCCCAACAATGAAACTTCAGTATATTCAAAATCATGTTTTTCCCCATAGAATTTCTATAAAAATATAACAAAAACACAGACTGCTGGCTAAAAATAGGGAAGTGATAGTAGTGATAAATAAATACTTAATTGCAATTACTAGTAAACTCCATTTTTTTGTATGTACTTAATGTAGACCTAGACCCAGCTCCCCTGCAGTACCTTTGTTGCTCTCGAGGGGGCCCCGGACCCCACTTTGGGAACCACTGCTATAAGCTATACTCCTCCAGCATGTCCACACACAGTAAATAAAAAAATAAAAATATGTAACATTTACGGTAAAATATTGACAGCTGTTGCCAGAATTTTACTGTGAAAAAAAATCTAGTGACTTAGCACTTTTTTCTGCCTTGTCTATGACTCACTGTCCCTGATCTGCATAAAAAATATTGTTTTATGGTACTGTGATGGAAAAATGAAGGCAATGCATTGTAAAGTTTTATATTGTCACCATTTTTGTTTGCAGTAAAACTCTGGCGACCACAGCTGCCAGTAATTTACTGTAAATTTTACAGATTTTTTTTTTTACAGTGCATTACTAAAATACTGGTTCTAGATTTGCTCCATGCAGTGTCATTGGAAGAACTCACTAAATCCCCACAAGGACAATAAAAATGTAAATAAACTTTTACTTATAGAGTTGCTTATCTATCTACAAAAATCTAGTTACTTTCCACCACTGCAAGAACTGATTCATTAGATAAAAACATCTACTGCAGCAGAGCATTTAGCAAAAAGATCCTGTAAAGTCTGTCTGTTTTAGCCCCAGGATGTAACTTTTTCTACAGCGGTAAATATAACATAGTTCTCTTTTGCTATTTATTCACTCGATCATTTTTTTAAACATGTCAAATGAACACTTCTGCTCACACAGTCACCAGTAACTAAACCTGCTTTATTTTATACCCTCACAGCTCGGTCCAAGTTTGGTTTTCAACATGCTTTTAAATCAGTCAGCGTTTGAATATGAGTTTTATACATGGCCCGGATACTTGACACTTGACAGCTCTCTCTCAACAATACAGATCATATTGCACAACGCTCTGCATTTGCACTTTTGGCAGTGGTCTTCGGTCTGACACACACATGATTAACTATAGTCAAACATGCGTACGCTCTCTCTGCACTGTAAAAACCTCAAGGTGCTTAGCTTAATATAGTTTTTATTTAGAGTGTATCAAAATTACAACTTATTTAATTGCACAGTAAACGATACAAAAGTAAATGTGTCAATTTTTTACCACCACCAATGAGATTAGATTGTTTTTTGTTTGTTTGTCTGTTGGCAAGATAACTAAAAAATGAATGGTCAAATCTTGATGAAGTTTTTATAAAAGGACAGAAATCGTACGGTGGCCCGGAGCTGCATCATCAATACTGTTTTTGTCCACTTGGAAAAAGAAAAGCAGAGGAAGATTTTTTAAAATATGTTGGCTCAAAAAATAAACCCATCCATTAAAATAAATTCATGTCTCAATTTTTAAAAAGCTTGTTTAAATAAGCGTCATTCATCAAAATAAAATAATAATAATAATAATAATAATAATAATAATAATAATAATAATAATAATATTAAAAAATAAAAACACACAAACCCTTAAATTATAATAGGGCGCTGTTTCCCAAAAATGTCTCTCACTTTTGAATTAACACTGCCACAAAAAGAAAACATTGGAAGTTTTAAAAGCGTTCAGCTAATGTGGCTAATGCTTACCATTGCGAGATTGGGATATCTAAAGATGCTAACACTCGTCACAAGGGGTCAGTAAAGAAACAAATGATTGCTTTTGGCTGTGTATCTGGATAACCGTCTATGCTTTTAGTTACCTCTCTATCATTGTGAGATAAAAGGGCTTCATGGCTCAGTTGATAGAGCATTTACCCCTGAACTAGAAAATTGCTAATGTAGATAAATTAAAGGAAGTTAATTTGACCGGTGGTTCTAAAAATCAAGCCACAGACTCACAGACCAGCATCTCAAACCTGGATAAATGGAGAGGGTTACATCAAATTTTTGTTTTACAGTAAATAAGCTGAATGTGTTGAACCTCTCCATGGCCCACTTTTGAGCCCTAACCCACCACTTTGGAACATTTTGGGGGGTGATATGGCTAAAAAGTTATTTCCAAAAAATTCAAATTTTAAGCCCCTTTTTTTTCTTGATGACATAAAAAGTTAATTAAATGTGGATTTATTATTTATAAACTAGATTATTGCATACTCACTCCGACCCCAGGACCAGGTCTGTTATAATTTACCATAACAAAAAGAGCTAACTCCAGAGCATGTGGCTAATTAGCATACATGCTTAAACATATACACCTAAGTTAGCGCTGCTGCTGCACATCACAGTACGCTGTTGGCCAAACTGCTGCCCCATCGAAACAAAGACATTACAAAGGTAAAAGGACTCCTTTCTCTGAGATTACTAGAGTTTAAAGAGTCTGCAGAGTCTCCACAGTCAGTGTTTAAGCTGCTGTTAAGCTAGCAGTAGCATTAGCCACAACACAGGAAACAGTGCGTCGCTTGGAGGACGCTATATTCCGCTAAGTTTGATATTACAATATGGCTGTTTTTGACATCCAAAATGAATTTGATGTATCACCCATCCCTAATCTGAACTATATAATTAGTTGGTAAAATTTGTGTTGTTTGTTCATATTCATAACGTCCTAAATAAATCTAGCGCTGCCTTGAAATTGACAGCGTTCTGAACATTTTATTTTTACAGTGCATATTCCAAGCATGTCCCAGTATAAGCATGTGTTTTAGGGAGATGGTAAAAGCGTCCGATTGCGTGGAGGGGCTTGTGCGCAGTCCAAGCAGCCCATTTGTCAATGTCACAGAGAATTCGCTAATTTGTACTACAGCTGTTTCTGTATATGAAGTGTTGAAACCCAGCGTCACAAACATTGGAGCAGGCCGGCCTGTGTTTCAGCTCATATCGTGGCTCCATTCACAGGGTCGCAGGCCTTAAGTGAGCAGGCCTCCCACCGAAACGCAGCACAGAGAGCAGCAGTAGGTGCTTTCAGCTGCTCTAATTTGTAAACTGTGGCGTGGATGCAGCGAAGGTGGAGGGGTAAAGGAGGGGCACGGGGGCAAGAAACCACATGGTCCTGATTGACGATGATTGAATCAAGAGCAGTAGCAAAGAGAAAGTGTTTTTAGTGAGAAAATTGTGTGCACTAAAGCGTTTGACAGCGGGACAGGGAAATTTCAATGTGGGATAAACAGGCAAGACAAATCGATTAGTGAAAATGTGTTACTCCAAAGTGTGTGCTGGTTGTAATTAGGGATAAACAATATCAGAGAGCCATGCTACCAAAATGTAATAAAGTCGAGCTATCGAAATCTGACAGCCCCTGCTGTAAACTGTAAAGAAATAATTATTACAATGCATCTGCAAAAGACTTGGATTATGTTGTGTTGCTGTTCATGGCACAGTGACGTCTCTGGGCTCTGTGTGGAGTTGGGACGAGACAGCACCGTCCCTCTCCTGTGAGCTGTGGTGGTTCTCCTCTCAGCCCCTCCCCATCCACACTGCACAGACCTGACCTGTCAATCACTCGTGCGGGCCGGACCATCACCTGTGAGAGAATGGTTTAAACCCTGTGTGGAGCGGTGGATCAGATGATAAACTTTTAATAACTTTCCCCCTACAACGACAAAACTATTTTGGTGAGCTGGAAAGGAAAAGCGGCTGACAATAGAGAGGGGAAGAGACTGAAAAATGTGAGAAAATACGATCGGATAGCAGGTTTGGATGGTCGCGATTTTAAGTTGGTAACAGCCTTGTGAATGATGATCTATAGGTTTTAAAAAGGCTCAGTCAAACTGATCAGAGGCAGGACATAGGGGGAGACATGGGGACTATATGAATTTACAAGACAGGAGTCCTGTTGCCTTTACAAGTTGGTCAGAGAGCCATTTATAAAATATAAATATGCTGCAAAATACCCTAGCTTTAAAGCCCCATATAAACTATTTCTAAAAATAAATAATAATAAATGAAGGCAATACCAGTATATTGGTGTTAGTCAGGAAGTTCAGTGTTAAAATGTTATCCTAGTTTAAAAAAAAACAAACCTTTCAATTAGTGTAGTAAAGTGTATTTAGGTCTAATAAAGTAGGCATATCACATTAACGGATTATTTATTTGGGCTACTTAATTTCACTTCAGGCTACTAAAATCTGAAGATTGTCCTGCCTGAAGGGCTATTAGGTATTTTTAAATTTCACGAGCCCTGAATGTAACAATAATAGTGACTCAATACAGTTATTCACTTTTTACAATATGGCCTGTAGGTCTTTTTAACCCTCAGCCACAATAACACAATATTACATCCTAAAGGGGCAACATTTGCACTTATTTATATTTGTAAACTAATCTTGGTCACCTCAGGAACAGCAGTATGCAGTGCTGTTTAAAAACATTATATAACTAACACTTTTTCAATAATTACTTTACTACTGCCATAAAGAAACTGAGCTGTTACAGTCTTTTGAACAGAACCACACTAAAAGAGCACTTCACTTCCTTAAACTTTTTGTACTACAAAATAAAAAATAGCTGTGAGAAACAGAGCTGTACACTGTTTTGTTGGATAAATAATGAGACCAGGCTGGATGTAGAGGGTTTGTTGATTGGTCAGTGCTTCCTGGAGGGGGCGGGGGTTTTCTGCAGCCTCAGAATACAGGATTACTCAAACAGGTGTGAATGAAGGAAAACACAACTCCAGGAATATTTTTGATGAGGTAACATTGTATTATTTCTGTGAAGACTCTCACTCAACCAGGCTAAGCGAAAGACAACAAAAGGTTCAAAAGAAGCCATCTGAAAAACAAGCCCTGATAACTTCTTTTTAACCACAGAGTAATGATTCTTGGTAAAAAAAAAAAAAAAAAAAAAAAAGCAAAAACTTGTCATTACATGCAGAGTCTTGTTAATTCCCGCAGTATCAACTCTGTCTAAATAGTTTATACTTTTTATAACATAACATAAAAGTGAACTGGGCTACTTAGAAAAGTTAAAAACTGTATTTATTTGTAACGTAAAGAAAACCTCACAAACGTACGGAAGAGGATTAGGGCCATTGTAAAAAAAATATTTTTGAGGGTTAAGTTCTGAGATTAAAGTCAGAATTCTGAGAAAAAAGTCAGAATTCTGAGAATAAAGTCAGAATTCTGAGATTAAAGTCAGAGTTCTGAGAAAAAAGTCAGAATTCTGACAATAAAGTCAGAATTCTTACACTATGGCTGCACATGTGGTTCCCGCCTGCGCTGCACAAATGAACATGACTCAGGTTTGATCCTTCCAGGCACTCGTAGTGAAACTACGGTAGCCTGTAAGGAAGGCTTCTGCTATGAAATATTACGTATTGTATGTAAAAATTAAACATTTTTACCCACAGAAACATACAAGAATGCACTTATTGGGGAAGTAGTTACCTTTTAGTCATTTAATTCGCTGCTTAAGAATTTGCACTCTGTTTATTGTTGCCACAGCGACGGCCCGTCCATTACTGTCGCTGAGGCAACAGCACAAGAGAAAGTGCTCTAGAACGTATAAAAAAATTATTTTCTGAAACAAAGACATCACAACCTCATCAATAATAATGCATTTATATAGTTTATTGTATGGATTTTGTACTCTTTTTTTCTTGCACGTCAGTCCTTACAGGCACCCATACTTCTGACTTTAATCTCAGAATTCTGACTTTAATCTCAGAATTCTGACTTTATTCTCAGAATTCTGACTTTTTTCTCAGAATAATTCTGACTTTATTCTCAGAATTCTGACTTTAATCTCAGAATTCTGACTTTTTTCTCAGAATAATTCTGACTTTATTCTCAGAATTCTGACTTTAATCTCAGAATTCTGACTTTATTCTCAGAATTCTGACTTTTTCTCAGAATTCTGACTTTAATCTCAGAATTCTGACTTTTTTCTCAGAATTTTGACTTTAATCTCTTTTTTTTTAGTCCATGTTTATTTTAGATACATAGCAGATATTAATATTCAAAAGTTACAAATGTGAGGAGGTTAAATTTATTTTATTGTTTACTGTCACTTATTAATGAATTTGTCCAGCCAAGTGTGAATACCCAGTGTTTACCAAAACATTACTGCAGCCTAAGCTTTATTTCTCTGTGCTGATGTGGCAGTGATGACAGATGTGCAGCGATCCAGCTGCAGTATTACTCTTCATATTTAACTACACAAATCTAAAACAAGTCTAAAAGTTTATTCAAAGTTAAGACCATTTTTATATCGCCTATAAAACTCTGCTTCTGGGACTGCCTTTTACTTTTAACCGTGGACCAGAACCTGATCCATTCTCCAGTGTCGAGGCCAGAGAGCAACTTAAAAGAAAAACGCAGGTGAAAAAAACATTGAAGCTCGTCACACATCGGCCCCTAGTGGCTCGGAGGGGACTGACAAAGACGTCTCAATCATTTCCTTATAGGTCCAGCTGGCTTTGACATTAGCATTGACAGGGGCCCTGGCCTTGGACTGTGCTCCCGGGACGTCCCAGTACATTCAGCTCTCTCCTTTTAGCCTGTTGATTTACTGTCCCGGGCGGCCGAGCGTTGATCCATTTCCCCTCTCAGTTTGCTCACAGGGCACCCCGAAAACCGTCCCTCAGTAATATATTTGTTTTATGATTTCCTGAGCAGCCCGTGAAGAAAAAACAAGCTCCAGCCTTTCGCTCACTGCACCTGTTCAAGTTAAAGCTCCATTACACACAAAATTCTGTCCCTCATCATCATCACAGTTACATTTTCTATTTTAATCTTATTTTTAAAAAGTAAACGAAACATATTCACCACTGCAAAAAAACAAAACAAAAAAACAAAGACATCACAAGTTTAAACCTTATCTATAGCTGCCTTTGAGTTCAGCGTTAGACAGTGCTAGCCTGCAAATACCTCTACTTTGTTAAACCCTGTGTAAATGCATTATCAATATTTATGGATTTCACTGCTTTCCTTTTATGTGTTAATGTTTTTCTTTTTAGGGCTGTTTCTCTTTAAAAGCAGACGTAGCCTGTGCTAGAACAGAACAATTAATATTGACCATTACGTGAATATGCAAGTTTATAATTGGTCAAAACTTTGCTGTGCATTAATTTATTGTATGCTTTTAGGTGATTAAAGGTCCTATGTTATGCTTTTTTGGGGTTTTTGAAGTAGTTTTGGACATCGTTACATTAGTCTTTCATGTTTTATAATTAAAAATAATGTTTATGTATGGAAAACGTCTTCTTTTGGGGAACTGTTACTTTGACTTTGCAGAAAATGCTTGGATTAGGTGTCTGTCACCCCCTGCTGGCAACAGTGGTAAATGGACAGAGCATAAAATGGCTATTTAGTATGGCTATTAGCAACATGATGCTAATAGATGCATAAATGAGCTGACTGCTTCATAGTGACAACAATATAAGCTGCTGAAATGATCAGAATGAGTCCGGTGACAGCTTTAGAAATGCACAGGAGCAGTTCCTGGTTTTGCTTGTCTACACAGAGCCAGTAAGATTTTTCCAGATCTGCTGAAGGATTACTCAAACAAGTGTGAATGAAACAAAATACTATTCCGAGTTTGTTTTTTTAAATGCATACAACATTATAATATAGCTAAAAGCTCAAAAAAGTTGATTTAACATACAAGTAATAGGGGACATTTGAACTTCTTTTTAATAAAGCATAGGTGACATCCTATTGTTATATGCTATTGGGTGATTAAAAAAATGTTGTCACATAAAAGAAAACTTGAATTTATTGCCAGTATTTATCACACAAGAGTTAATAAATATGTAATTAACAAAAAAGTAATGAAAAATAAGCTATGATTATAATTTTGCATTGATAACATGGCCTTATTACTCTAGAATGAAATACCAATGTTTATATCTCAACATGGTTTGTAGATAACAAATTTACTGGTTACTAATCCTTCTAGTGTTATGATCAAGTGTTACGCTGTTATATTTTTCTTTTTCCATTGAGTTCATAGTGTTGTGCTTTTTCCATTGAGTTCATAGTGTTGTGCTGTATAAAAAGCCATTAGGGGAATCGACTTATTCCCATAATCCACTGATTCAATACTGATAAGCCATGTAGACCAATAAACCAATGGAAAAACATCCCCAACTAAATGCCCAAAGCCTAAATCTAAATCAGATGGTATAACATATCATTTGGACATTGAACAGTTTTGCTTAAATAAAAGTAAAATAAATGCCATACTGTCTCTGTAATCCCTGCTCAGGCCTCTCCATGTGGATCTTCCATTTCCCTCCGCAGCCCATTGGGGGGCACAGCAGCCCGCAGAGAGCTGGTGCATTAAAAGTGTGTCGTTTTATCAGCGGCAGGTCAGATGGGCCCTCTCCAGTCCCGCTGTGTGTCCATTACCAACATGTGTGAGGTGTTTGTGTAAGCCCTGAGCCCGACGTGGAGCTGACATTAATAAGGAAACGTGATGGGTAGCTCTTACATCATTACAGACGACACACAGATGTGACCGGTCCGCTGCTCGAACATCTGTATCTGTAAAATGACGTGACTTATGTGGTATTTATGGTTTATAGAGAGTGATTTTATAGCACTTAATGTAGAAGTGTGACTTAATCTGACAGACTGTGTAAGGTGGAGTAAGCATAATTTAAAAACAGTGCTAGTCATCATTATTATCATCATTTCAATTGCTGTTACTACAAAGCTTACAAAGATTATTTATCATATGTTAGCTTCATGTTATATAAATAGTACGACAAACCAATAATAAAAATTATGCAAACAAAAACTGAAACACGCACACAAATTCAGAAACACAAACACAAATTTGAAAATGCGCACACAAATTCAGAAACACGCACACAAGTTGAAAAACAAACAAACATGCACACAAATTTAGAAACACACGAATTTGAAAACATGTACACAAATTCAGAAATGCAAACAAAATTTGGAAACACGCACACAAATTTGAAAACATGCACATGAATTTGAAAACATGCACACAAATTCAGAAAAGCAAACAAAATTCTGAAAACACGCACACAAATTCAGAAACAGACAAATTTGAAAACATGCACACAAATTCAGAAACACGCACATGAATTTGAAAACATGCACACAAATTCGGAAACACACACGAATTTGAAAACACACACACAAATACAAGACACACACACAAACTACAAACTTTACACAAATGAAAACAATATACATCCAAAAGTTTTTGAAATCTATAAAATTTATAAAATGTGAAATACTAATGCAAAGGTGTCCTGAAAAAAGAAAAAAAAAAAATCCTGAAAAAAGCACACTATAGGACACTATATTATATATATTAACTCATAATCTTTAGGAGGTGCTCTCAGGCTGTGGTGCATTGACAGGTGGAGAAAAGTTTGTGCATTTTTTTCCACAAGATACTGAAAAAACTCACAATCACAACAACTAAGAACAACAACTAAGAACACAAAACCATAATACCACTGTCATTGATGCAGAGTAAGTTTTGTGATACGTCTTATGAAGCACTCAGATTTGTGGTATTTATTACACAAAGTAAAATATCAGGCCTGAAAATGTGACCGGTTTGTCTCCGTCTGATTCTTCCATTGTTAACCACGACTGTTACAAGTGTTAGCAGTGAAAGAGTGACGGCTCTACTGAAAATCCAAAGTCATAATTCACACAAATCCGTTTTATTATAGTTTTTTTTTTTTTTTTTTACTGTCTGACTTTAATTGGTGGTGGGAATAGCCTCTGCTTCCTCTGTAAGTCTCTGAACATGTCCCTGTAGCACCAGAAGTCCAACTCTCCACTGGTTCACTGCTTCCTGTTTCCTCCGAGTGGCCTGAGCACTTAAATGGATTTTGGGTTGAAAAGAAATTATGGAAGGAAGAATGCATTTGCCAGAGTCTGCTTTTTTTTTTTTTTTTTTTTTTTTTTTTCAACCTGAGATTTTTATCACTATGTTTCAGCGTTTGAATTGAAATTATGTAATACACCAAATTTTTTATGCTTTATCAGGCTGTTGTTAAATGCTTTTAATCTAAGTGGTGGAATTTCCCATTGTATACTCTGATATGTGTCAGTACCTACTCAGCGACATTAGGAAGTATAATTGTGATAAACGTCAATTTCACAAATAATTAGTTTACATTCAAGTTGATGAAACATGTTAGTAGTGCTCTATGGTTAAAACACTGGTTGCAAATACACATACTTTAGTATAAAGCTGATTTTGGCAGAGTGGTTGGTGTTGGTTGGCTGGCTGCCACACATGGCTCTTAGCAATAGCGGCTGCTGATCTTTCAAACAGGGGAAGCTCATAACATTCAATTTTGGGCGAATTAGCTAGTTTTCCCACAACGTTGATATTGAATAAGCTAACTAACTAACGAAACTTTAATCAAGAAGCAACAGTTTGTTTATTTAGAGCGTAATATGTACAAACGGTGAAAAAGAGATAAACTGCTTCGCCTTACGCTCCGGACCGCAGTTTGCTGTAGCTCCAAATCATCGCATGCTCCGAAACCAGTAAATACCACTTTGCTGCAAAATCTTCGGCCAGTTCTGCTGATCATCATCAGTCAGCACAGTTTCATCACAGCCATCACCAAAATCAAGAGTGTCATGGCCCTCTTAAAAAACAGAAAATCCCACACAGACCTCCAATAGTAAGACTTAACTCTATTTAAAAGACTAGATCATATTTTCTGCTGCTGGGGCAATCTGTCAGGGGCAGTGGGCTGCTGCTACAGTGCAGATCAAGATCTCTAGATCTTAAGCCAGGTTCCTGGTCAGGAGCATCTGGCTGGAGCCTGTTGTGAAGTTGATGTGGGAAACTGGAGCACCCGGAGGAAACCCATCCAGACACGGGGAGAACATACAAACTCCACACAGAAAGGCCCCACGCGGTCTGGGAATAGAACCCGGGACCTTCTTACTGCTAACCACTAAGCCACCATGCTGCCTTTTTAAACTGTTTTTTTTTTTTTTAAGCACTTGATGTAGCCCCCCTGCCCGGACCCCACTTTGGGAGCCAGTTTTTTTTATCACATACAGTACAGGTATGTGATAACATAATAAAACACAGTGGCAGGCTGGTTCCTGTGATCCTGGCACAACTTGTTCAACCTAAATCTAAAATACTCTCCCACCCCTAATATTCATTTTATGTGGAATTGATCTAAAATCTATTATACATTTTTTTAGAAATATGCAGAGTGGTCAGTTCTCTCATCTTTGGTACATGAGATCAGCTGGTTATTATTACACGGGGCGACAAAAACTAGCCCTACAACGCAAATCTTTTCCAGTACTTATATTTTTTCCTTCCTGTAGTTGGTCCTGATGTTAGATTCATTGTGTCCAGTGTTGCGTGTAGCCGCTGAGTGTGTGTGAGTCCTGCTGCTTCTCCTCCTGTTGTTTTTGCTTTTTGCTTAAACACTGTGTTAACCACCAGATCCCATTGCTATCAATCTTAATGCTGCTTAGGTCAATGTATAAATGCGCACATATGTAGGCACTTTCTGAAGGCATAATCCCACCCAAAAAATACACAGGGAAAATATTCGGGGGTCCATTAACAAAGTAGGTGCAGTGATGGCTGCTTCCTCCCCGCTTTTCCACATCATTGACGCTTATTCGAGTTAAAACAACGTGCTTAAGGGGGGCTCGGGGCCCTCCGGGGACCAATCGGAGCCACGTGACTTCCTCCGGGGCTGCCATGAAAATAACTGCATCACAATGGGCTGTGATATTAATATCGGCTTTGGGAAAGTCGGGCCCGGGACGCACAGGGAGGCCGCGGAGTGAGCAAACAGAGAGGAATGTGAGGTATTTAAGAGTGAGAGGGTGAGGGGTGTACAGTGAGAAGAGTTGGTTTTGATGAGTGACTGTAATCTGCAGAGTCATGAGCAGTGTAATGTAATTGAGTCTTATAGACTTGGGACAATCTGACAAAAGTTGTTAGCCACTAAATAAAATGGTTACAAATAAAAATCTGTCAAGGGCTGCAGCCTTACTCAGTTGACTTGAAATTTTACAAACATTTTTTATTGTCCATTTAATAGTTAGGTCCAGTTACAAAATACAAAACAAAAAATGTTCAGCCATAGTAACAAAAAACTTTGGGATGGTTGCACCAACTTCAGCTTAAACTTTAAAAGATTAGTTCAACACTCACTTTAGTATGTATCAAACAAGTTAATATTATCTTCTGGATGTAGTAATATCATATTTTTTTAAGACAAAGGTGTAGTTTAATCTAACTCAGTTTAAACAGTTGAGCTGAGCAGTACCACCTTTTTTCTTCTCAACACGGGTTAAAAGACCCTTCCAGGAGAAAAGTTAGAAAAGTTGCGCTCGCAGCCTGATACTCAGGTAAACCTTTCTATCCCATTCATTTCTACAAGAGAGAAAAATAAAAATATTTATTTAAAATTACTCTGAATTGATGCGACCCAAATCTGAGTCAGATTTAGTCGCTAAAGTGAACTTATTAAAGTAGGATTTGTGGTGATTGATGAATTAAATCTGATCATACAGTGTCAACTAGTATGATCTGTTACATTTCTGTTACTATTTGTCCTGCGTAACAGTGAAATTAAGAAATGTAAATTACGTAGTGTTAGCTTATATGCTAATTACAGACGCTAAATGCTACGTTAAATAAAATGGCTAAACATTAACACACGCTAATGTTTTCTAACCAGGCTCTGGTGTTACTCACATGTGGCAGAGTAGTTGTCAGTGACCCAGCCTGTCTTGAATATTCATAATGATGTTGGTGTCTCCTTCATTAAAAATGTTTTATCGTCTTTTTAATTTCCATCCGTCCATTTCCGTCCCACTTATTTAGATAATGTCCCACTTTTTTATTGGTGCTCAGTAAATTCAAGTTAAGAACAACAAAGTATTGTCTGTATTCCTTGTCTAAAATGTAGAATAAATATTTGTGGGCGTCCCATCTTGATAGGTTGAATATATGTTTGTTGTGTTGCTGCCCCTGTGTTTCAGGACAGGCCTCTCCTGGAGCTGTGAGCTGTGTTGGTGCTGATGGATCGTTTTAAGAAAATAGAGATTGAGGGCTTTGATTTTTTTTTTTTTGTTCCATCCTATTTTTATTCAATGAAGACATTACTTTGCAAAATGTGTGTTTTTGGAATAAAAACAGCACATCAAATGTTTTATAGGCCCTAAACTGAAGCACATCAGTGAGTTGGTAATGTAGATTTGTATTAAAACATTTATTAGTCTGTCCCACCTTGTCCCATCATATCGCTCAACTTTTTGTAATTTTTGAGGTGATCACCCTACTTTTTGTTGTCTCATAGTGTACTGGAGCATATACTGAACACATTTATAGTTGATTATTTTGTTTATCCACAGCCTATTTTAGCTTATTTTGTTTTAGTTTACTTCTCAATTAATTTTTTTCAGGTCTGGTCTTTTGATACGTGTTCTAACTGTATCTAAAGATGCTGTTCCTACTCTTCTTCTGCTGTTGCAACATTGACATCTTATCTTATCTCATTTAAGCTATACTACTATTTTTGAATTGCAGATTTTTATTGCAGACTTGTTTTGTCATTAGTTCTTGTCCACTGGACACAGTAAACATTAATAAAACTCGCCAAATAAAGCTGGCACTGGCAGAGCTTTTACTCTGTGTTGGTTTTCGTGATATCCTCAGGAGCAGGAACAGGTGAAAGAGTCGTCAGCCCGTGCAGATTTTCCCTCTCCTCTCTGAGCTCCTGTAAACCTGTCCCGGTGTCAGCCCTCTGTCTGTGTGAAGCCATAACTCACCTCCATGTGTCCGCTCTGGTCTCATATCAGGGGCAGCAGTGAGAAGTGTCCCACCTCGAGTTCATCTGAAGACCCCGGGACCCCCCAGACTTCCTCCAATTCACTGGGGCACGTGCACCGTCCCGTCTGAGCAGAGGTTACAACACTGGTCACCCCCGTCTGAGGCTTTTACTGCGCTGTAAGAGAGACTTTTCCAGTTGGTCATGTGTGGGACATTTATTAGATGGAATCATCTGTGTGTAAATTTATATAGATACAATACTTTAAATTGTGTTAAAGTCATATACTGCGCAAATGTTTTAGAAAGGTTTTCCGAAAAGGTTATGAACAAAGAAAGGTGCAGCAATACAAAGGTTCAGGGGTAAATGCTCTGTCTCAAAACGTTACAGGCCCATTACTGACCTTTGCTGAAATTTTCATAACAAAAATAAAAAAATAACATTCAGTATTTATTGAAACACACTCTTAGTTAACAGCATTTTTTTTTACACCTCACTAAAACCTTACAGTACTGCAGTGGTTCCCAAAGTGGGGTCCGGGGCCCCCTGGTGGGCTGCAAAGCTACTGCAGGGAGCCCCCAGAGGTTGTACATAGTGGTACAAGTACATAAAAAAACTGAGTTTGTAAACAAATATAATTAAGTACAGTAGGTACAACATATATTAAACTACTACTTTAAGCTATTTTAGCCAACAGTCTGTGTTTTTTGGTAACACTTTAGAATAATTTGCAACAATGAAGAGTAATAAAGCATTAATAAATAT
This sequence comes from Bostrychus sinensis, assembly GCA_020698575.1. Taxonomy (NCBI): domain Eukaryota; kingdom Metazoa; phylum Chordata; class Actinopteri; order Gobiiformes; family Eleotridae; genus Bostrychus; species Bostrychus sinensis. Next base: position 24,174,384 of record CM036257.1, on the reverse strand, counting down.
GTAATTAACAATAATTACAATAAATAAACCATTTTTATATCCTGAATTACCACTGATGTTTATAATCTTGCACTGAATTACATGCTTATTACTAACAAATTAAACAATAATAATGTTTTTAACTCTAAACTGAAGTAATGTTTTGTAAATAATCAATTAACTGGTTAGTAACACTAAACCAATACTTAAATACTGCTCAACAGTGTAAGTTATTCTAATTTGTTACTTTTTTCTTTTTATTTTTACAAATTTTTAATAGAAATATATGGGGAAAAGTTTGACATAGTCTTTTGAAAAGAGTAAAATTTTAATTGTTGGGGGTCCGTGTGTGATTTTCAGATTTTTAAGGGGGCCGCAACACTCTTGACTTTGGGAATTGCTGCAGTACTGTGTATCTTTGGTGTTCTCATGTGTGTTATAGGCTGAAACAGTAGATAGGACACAGGAGAGAGAGTGAAGCTGGACAGAGCTGAAAATAAAAATCAAGCCATTATGAAAAAGAGGTAGGCCATTAAGTGAGTCAGCCAAAAAAAAAAAATATGGCAATCTTTTTCCCTTTTGGCTTTTAGAGCTTGTTTATAACTTTGTAACTATGAATAGAGACTGTACATATTTGGAAAAATCAGTTTTTCCTTAAAAACAAGTTGTAAAAAAAGTAATGAGCTGCTCAGAATGATTTTGCAATAGTCAGTATATTTACATAAAATACACTGCCTGGCCAAAAATAAAAGTCGCCACTTGGATTTAACTAAGTAAACAGGTAAGAGCCTCCCTGCAGTTGGTCAGGTCTGGGTTCAGCAACGTTATGTGCCCAGAGAATGAGGTCATCTGACTACCTGCATGTACTGAATTTTTTTTGTGGGGGTCAGGCAGTGTATAAAATGACTTTAGGCAACAAGGACTACCTAGCTTGGCCAGCCTGATTAAGTTTTTTCCTATTCTATACATAATATTTCTGAACAAGGACAGCAACAAAAGCCTGCTGTACAAAGTCAGTTTGTTTGAATGTGGTTGTTACATCGGAAGTCAACAGGACTTTACTGTTGTTAAAATGAGAACGGGACTGAAAATAACCACTCCGAGAACTGAACAACAATGACAACTTCACCAGAATCAACAGGTGACAAAGAAAAGCACAGAATAATTAGTTCATTAATTAGTTCAATCAGAGGTGAGAGAACTTATTATTTCTAACTTATTCATTGTGTATAAGCTGCCATCTTGGTTATTTTCTTACAGGAGGTTATGTTCTGCTTTTGTAGGACGCAGTGCAGATAAATGGCTGAGGAACAGGACTATTGCTTTCGAAAAGAAATGTGCACCATTATAGTAAAAGCTTCCGTCAGTGCTTACCTTACTCATAAAAGCAACCATAATTTTGATATAGAATACATATAAACATTTGACTATTTTGAGTCTTAGAGGAAAACATAGATATGCAGCGCTCATAATATAAAATGATTTAATAAAGTCATGATTTAAGTCAAAGGAAAGCCATATTAAGAAGAATATCTATAGGATTAAATACTATAATCTACAGTATTGTGAGGATCTGCCTTTCACGTCGTTCAAATGAAATATTATCCTGCAGCAGCCAAGCCAAAGAAAAGGTCGTCCTCGAGGGCTCACATCGTTACAAGACTCTGCCATAACACATCAAACATTATTCTCCTTAACCTTGTCTCCAGTCTGAGGAACAGCGCAGGGTTTTGGCTCGGGTCTCAGTCTGTGGAAGCCTGAAGTTTACACTGGATTTGAGATTCATTCAGCGTTTAACCAGTGACCCTCTCAGCCCAGACCAACACCTCTCTGCCTCAGTTCACTCTGCAAATTATACAGGCCAAGGTCTGGAGCGAAGTCAAGACACGAGATCTAAAAATGTCCCTTTGCAAATGCACAGTTATGGCTTGTTTGTCTGTTTGGGAAGCTCCTGGATCCGTCCCTGGGGAGGTGTTTTGATTATGTCCAACAGGGAAGAAGCCTAGGGTTGACCAAGGACACACTGGAGGGACAATGTTTTGGCTGGCCTGGGATCACATGAGTGTTTATTCCCCTGCAGCTGGAGGAAGTGCCTGGGGAGAGCGAAGGTTGTATTTCCTTTCGTAGACAGAGGCCGTGTGACCTAATTCTGGATAATTGAAAATAACGGAAGACGCTTTGATAAACTGTATTTGTTAATACATTTGGTGTTTTGTTAGAAATTGTTAGAAATACCCATATACCCACTCTCCCTCCTCTGGACCCATATGCCCACTGTCCCTCCTCTGGACCCATATATCAACTGTCCCTCCTCTGGACCCATATATCAACTGTCCCTCCTCTGGACCCATATATCAACTGTCCCTCCTCTGGACCCATATACCCACTATCCCTCCTTTTGACCCATATACCCACTGTCCCTCCTCTGGACCCATATATCCACTGTCCCTCTTCTGGACCCATATACCCACTGTCCCTCCTCTGGACCCATATACCCACTGTCCCTCCTTTTGACCCATATACCCACTGTCCCTCCTCTGGACCCATATACCCACTGTCCCTCCTCTTAACCCATATATCAACTGTCCCTCCTCTGGACCCATATACCCACTGTCCCTCCTCTGGACCCATATATCCACTGTCCCTCCTCTGGACCCATATATCCACTGTTCCTCCTCTGGACCCATATATCCACTGTTCCTCCTCTGGACCCATATACCCACTGTCCCTCCTCTGGACCCATATACCCACTATCCCTCCTCTGGACCCATATACCCACTGTCCCTCCTTTTGACCCATATATCCACTGTCCCTCCTCTGGACCCATATATCAACTGTATCTCTTCTGGACCCATATACCCACTGTCCCTCCTCTGGACCCATATATTACCACAAATGTTCACATTTTTTCCTTTTTTACCGCTACCAATGAGGCTCCTAATTCACTCTGTAGTAAATCTATGTTAATAAAACACAAATGAAGTATGTAAATAGAGCCTGTAGTTCTCAGTAAAGCACTCAGTGCCGTGCTGTGTTTTCTCGTGTACAGTGGGTCCAGCCTGGTGCTAATTGCCTGCAGCTGCGAGGTTGTTACATCGGTCATTTAGAGGAGTAATTATGTTGGTGTTATGAGCTCGGGTGGTCAAAGACTTCAGGTTCAAACTCAGAGGAATGTACAATAATCCGTGTGGTTTCATCTGTAAGCACTTGACCAGGTTAAATTTTATTCTGTGTCTTTTGGCCTTTGCGGGACTCGGGGTTAAACGGCAGAGGTGGGCTCCATGGTGAGGGCTGTGAACAAAATGAAAAAGTTTATTCTGTTTAACCATATGGCTGCAAATATGCTTTTTTCCCTTTAATTTAAAGAAACAGTTTATTCACCTAAAAGCCAGAAGTGGAAAGTAGATTTGATGTTTTTCTTTTGGCTGCTTCCTTTCCTTTCTTATCCATCATAGTGAACAAGTCACACAGTGATTTGGGTTGGTGAGTAGTAATAGTAGCAGTAGTAGGCAAGGCAAGTTTATTTGTACAGCACAATTCACACACAGAGTAATTCAAAGTGCTTTACAGAAAAAAAAAGACAAGGTAAAAGTACATAGACAAGAATTACAATGAAAAGAATAAAATCTAATTTAAAACTTGGTAACACTTTATTTTAAGGCCCACCTATTAACCATTAACTAAGTGCTAATTAGCATGCTAGTTAGTGGTTAATTAGTGGTTAATTAGCTGTTAATGGATAATTATAAAGCACCTATTATAAAGCACCTATTAGTCCCTTATTCTGTGTGACCATACTCTAGAGCTAATTAGCAACTAACTAACATTTTCCCTTCATAAACTCATAATTACTGCTCATTAGTAGGAACATAAATTATGTTCCATAATTATTATATCTTAATAAGCTTTTCATGTATTGGAGCATTATTAAGGAATAGTACCACAAAAATCTTATTAAGATCATAATTTATGTCCAACAACTTCCTTACTTCCTTCTAATGAGCAGTAATTATGAGTTTATTAAGGGGAAAATATTAGTTAGTTGCTAATTAGTTGTAGAATTTGTTCACACAGAATAAGGGATTAATAAATGCTTTATAATTACCAATTATGAGCTATTTAACCACCAACTAGTATGCTAATTAGCACTTAGTTAATTGTTAATAGGTGGACCTTAAAATAAAGTGTTACCTAAAAATTATAATTAAGAAGAGAAGAGTGCAGATAAAACACTTTCAGTTGTCATATGCGCAGCTAAAAAGAACAGTTTTAAGTCTGGACTTGAACAGAGGCCCTTCTCACATCTTCAGGAAGATTTTTGCTGAATAAAACTGAAACGCTGCTTCACAGAGTTTAGTCCTGATTCTGGTCTGCCCCAGAGGTTCTCAGAGTCCCAGATGGTTCATATGGGACCAACAGGTCAGAGATGTTCTTTGGTGCTAAGTCATGGAGAGACTTGTACACAAGCAGAGCTGTTTTAAAAGTCTATTCTCTGAGCAACAGTAAAAGAAGTAGTTGTAGTAACATTTTTTCCTCTAAAATCTGCTCAAGTAAAAGTATGTTTCAGAAAATGTACTGAGAAGTAACCTGCTTGAGTTAAACCTAGTTACTCTCCACCCCTGACTGTAAGGCTTGGGGTGGATGCAGGGCAGTGGATTTCTAAGCAGCCCTCATTGTAAATTCCCACACTTGGCGTTTACTGCAGCAGATTCTTCACTGACTCCATTTCCTCACATTAAGTCATTATGGAGCTGCTGAGGTCCCACCTGCAGGAAAGGCTCAGGCACTGACACAACACCATTCAAAGACCAGAGTCCGCAGTCACACAGGGATCTGCTGCAGGTGTTTTCATGTCGTCCATTTGAAATTCATTGTTTAATCTTGAAAGTATCATTGTTTTGACTGCATTATATTTCCTGGCCCTCCCACTCTTCCTTTACCTGTTTACAGAGTAGATTTTTTTTAATTATTATTTAGACTACCTGGCTGATGTAATGTGCGCCTTTGTGCATGTTTTTGCATATGATATTTTGACTTTTCAGCCCTTTACAGTATTTTTCTGTCTACAAAGTATCATCAATCTGTGCTTGCTGCCGATTGAATGTGCCGTTTTTGTTATGCAATATTAACTTATTTTGTTTTAAGCTCCTGTCACACACTGTTTCTCCATTTATCCACATGGCAAAATTTGGCATAAAGACAACCAATCTTTTAAACAAATGTACAAAATCCTGTTAATCAACCTCAAAAATTTAGCATAAAGGATTGGGATCTTTAAGTATTTTACAGACCTTAAATGCAGTTTACCTAATCATCTCTTAATGCTGCAGCAGCTGAAAAACTATTTGTGATTGTTGTTGTTTGCTGACATTGACATTAGGGCTGCAACTAACGATTATTTTGATAATTGATTAATCTGTTGATTACTTTTTTGATTAGTCGATTAATAATCTGATAGAGAAGTGCGAGTAAAATGGTTAAAAACTTGAGGTGTTTTATAGTTTTTGTTAAAAATTGGTAATAATGCTACCAAAAATCACTTAATTTTTGCAAAATTAAATCAGACAAAGCTACAAGCATGCTTCTTGAAGATGTTTATATAGTTTACATAAAATATCATCTGCAATACATATAGGATATTTTTAATCAAACACAAAATGTACATTGTTTTTAACAGTTTACTCCTCTATCTAGGTAATAAAACCTTCTCTCACAGAACATGGCATGTGTCAGAGTCTATTAAATATCCCAGTTGGTGATTATTTGATTACTAAAGTAGTTGACAATTATTTCAATAATCGATATAATCGGTTAATCGGATTAGTTGTTGCAGCCCTAATTGACATTTTGCCAGTATGATGTTGTGCTGTCACTGATTCAATGTTGACGAGCCATGTAAACCAACAACAACTTATTCAAATGCAAGCAGACTGCCTTATATTTGATTTTCCAAAGCTTGATGGCTGTGTTAAAGATGCTTAGAGTGTATTTTTTCCTATTGTGAATATCCAGTATACCAGTTATATAAGTAGATAAACACATTTGTAAGTCCACTCTACATTTCCTGAGAAAGTCAGTGGTAATAAAAGTAGTGTTTGTTGTCGCTGTTGATACGTCCGCTGTGTTGTTGTGACACTCGGATCGTGCTCAACATTAACACTATTTAAAAAGCCAGAGTCATTATGAGTCCCGGGGCGGATGGAGTTTGGCAAATGTCTTCCAGTTCTCCGTCACCAGGGCAGCCACCTGTCTCTCTCAGAGCCGCAGCCACTCAGCGTCAATCACAAATAACTCTGCGACCACTGGGGAGAGGACAGGTGTAGCGGTGATGCTGACGGCAAAACGTGGCTCCAAGTCAACACGGTTCACTCGAACATAAACTCCTCTGTGAATAAACTGGACTTTCACATGAATACAGTATAGTTATGGGGATTTTGGTGTCTATGTGACTTTAAATTAATCATATTTTTTACCTAAAGCTGTCAGAAGGTCAGTGAAGAAATTTCGTAGAGCGATTTTGTAGGTAGGGATGCGACAAGAGCTCGCAATCTCGTTAGATCAAAATGTCACAAGAAAAATCGCTCTTGTGTGCTCAGGATCAGGTTCTGTTTGAACTTTTTACAGGGGGGAAGTGAGTCAGGTGAGTTTACAGAAAAACATTTGGCAGTGTATACAGTGAAGCCCGAAATTATTCATACCCCTGGCAAATTCTGACTTAAAGTTACTTGCATTCAACCAACATGCCACTTTTTGTTCAATGTGTTCATGTAAAAAAAAAAAAAAAAAAAAGCTGAGAAATATTTTTTTTCCACATCTTGTACATCGTCTTATTATCTTTTGGGAGAAGCCTGTGTCATTTCCGGTCAAAAAAAAAAAACTTGCTGGTTGAATGAAAGTAACTTTAAGTCAGAATTTGCCAGGGGTATGAATAATTTCGGGCTTCACTGTATGTTCTGCTGTTACATATAATTCAAATAATAGAAGTAAATACCATTCATTACAAGTTGATTTTAAAAATGTTCTTAAATAGTTTGGGATTGTATGGTTTTCAGGAGAATAAAACATTTTATTTGCGTGAAAAACACATTTCAATAGGATAAAAATCTTGTCTTGTTCCCAGTCTTCTGTCCTGTCTTATCTTGTGGGACTTGTGTCTCATCACACCCCTAGCAGACGGCAGTGTGGGTGCCAGAAATGGTCTCTGACTGTCCATTAAAGCTATTGAATATATGTTTAACCACAGAATCGTGAATATTTAGAAGAGTCTAGAGATCATACACTATAGTAACAGGTGACACATTCTTCAAAAACAATAACAATGACACTATTGAGATAATGACAGAGCAGAGGTAGACGGCAGGACATACACAGTGGTGCCATCTACCCCAATGTTACCAATTCTCCGAGAAGTAAAAGTACTCAACAAAATTATTCCTTGAGTAAAGTGAGTACTATTACTGCTGCTGCTCTACTACTTGTACTGCTACTGCCAGTTCTACCATATACTTGCTTGTGTGTGTCTTGGAGTGTGCACCCCACTTTGTCAAAAAACATACACAACAAATACTTTTACTCAGTTGGAGACTTTAAAAGATTCTTGAGTAAAAGGAACATTTTCACCTCCAAACTTTTGCAAATACACCACCAATGAAGTGACGTTACTTTTTCTTGAGTCAAAAGTTTGGCTATGAACCTTCCTCAAACTGGGCCAGGAGTCTTTTTCAAACTTTTTTTTTCAGATGAGAGTTTTTCTGAGTGCCACCCTTTAGAGCAGGGATTTAAACTTCAGGAAGCAAGCGGATTTATTTCTCCATAAATTGCGCAGGTTTCTGTGGTCGGACTCAGGCCTAATGTCATACACACATGTGCTACTGCAGCAGGATGTTTCACTGCCCCACACTGTCAAACACTCTCACTCATTCATAACTGTTACATTTTACTCAACAGAAAGTAAGACGTGTTTATGAAAGCACAAGTATCTAATTATTTTATAAATGTAACTACTTTTCTTTGTTAATATGCCTAATTCTTACACCTCTGGGCAAACTTAATGGTGTGCTGGATTAATCAACAGAGATCTAGCTACTGGTTTATGCTCGTGACACAAAGATATAAAAAGCTTTTACCGTAGCTTCTGCAGCATTCATGTGCTCATCAGTTCCTAGCATCTTCATGGATATTATGTAGTTATTCTTTAGGTCTTATTCTTATGAGTTATCACTAGTAAAAATAATACCAAGAGCTCATGAATGCAGTATTTGTTTTCCAGTATTCATACAACTGCTGGACTCCTGTCACGCATGCAAGACTGGACCGGGACAGTAGCCCAGTGAGACCTGCTCAAGGCTAAGTCTAAGGTAAAGACAACAACGCGTTTTGCCGAATCCTGCAAAGGTGTGATTGCGGTTTGGCCTTTCGTTTACATGAAGACAGGGGTTTCTGTTTTCCGAAATCTGCAATCTTTTGAAAACTGCTGGAGGAGGTGTTTTGGTCTCACAGCAGGGAGCAGCTCGGAGCCGCTCCGCTCTCGTGTAAACTGTGAAAACACCGTCCTCTGAACAGGGATTGGATGACTGCCGGGCGCACGTCAGCTGACCTGCAAGCGCAAAATACAAGGCTTTTATGTCTCATTTTTCATATTTAGTCCGGTAACTGTCAGTAATATCTGTACAAGTACTTACGTTTAGGAGAGACTTTATGAGAATGTTTCCAGAAAACCATAAGTTCCTAAAGTAGTTGGAAAGTTTCACACTGGAGCTATCACTTCCTCCTCTCTGTGTGGTGTAGAGCATTTGCGGAGCCCACAGCGCTGTTTGCTGGATAAACACAGGTACTACAGTTCACAGTCGCTTTCCTCATACCTCAGCGTTTTCGTGTAAAGCAGCATGACTGTTGCGTTGTCCTTGGCAGCGTTGTCGTGTAAACAGGCCCTAATCCCTCTGTAGAGGAGCACAATAAAGTGGTCACCCCATTTTAGTAATGGACAGCGATGGACAGTTGCAATAGATAATAATGATGCTTTGAGAGTTTCAGAGGAGAACAGTGAGACCACAATAGGTGTTTACACTGCACACAAGTTTGAAAGAAACTTTAGAGTCGCTATTTTTATTGTCTGTCAATTGTAACCATAAATACATTGCTTTTAATTAAACTGTTAATGTGTAAAATCACTAATGTTAGCTTACCTTAGTTTGTACAGATAAAAAAGTCCACTCTATTATGTGGCACTTCCTATAACTGAGGAGTTAGGGATAGGGATGAGATTTGGACACAACTAAAAATTCATTCATCTTCTTCTGTCAAATCCCTTCATGGTGTGGGGCTGCAGGAGGCTGGATGGGCTGAAGCGGGTTTGAGTTGGTCACAGGACTCTGCACCCAAACTGCACCTGCAGCAATTCACCTACAGCACATGCATGTCTTTGGACAATGGGAGGAGTGATAGAACCAACAACCTCGTCTTTGCTTAAAGGCAGGAGCTCTCTGTTAGAGCTCTGCCACTGTGCACTGCCTCTAACATTCACTCTGATGTAATGCTGTAGGTCTAAAATAAAAGCAGTCAGGTTGCTATGTTGTTGTTTATTCTTATTCTTAGAAGCCAAAGGCCTGCATCAGTGTGGACGCAGCCCGAGTGCAGACAAGGAGGCCTTGTTCTGTGAGTCACTGTCTGCCTCACTGTTTTCATTGCTCCGTTCAGAACAAGCATTTCCACCGTAATTACACCGGACGCCTGATTGATGCTGCAGCTCTGAGTAAATCATGTTGGTTTTGCCAGGACTTTTTTGGAAACATCCTCTACTTCTTCTTTTGGTCCAAATTAGTTTTCCTCCTCAACCTGAGACCACTCAGTGTCATGAGTACACTCCTACAGTGACCCAGCGCTGCAGGAAATGCTACATTATTATGATTTATTAAGCTTTTATTTATCTTTAAACAAATCTTGGCCACCTCTAGAACAGCACTGCACATTTTACACCCTTTAAAAACATTATGTGACTTTTCAATAATTACTTTACTGTCATAAAGAAACAGGTGAAGAGAGCAGCAAAGGGCAGCAGAGTGCAGCTTTGTTACAGTCTATCGCCATTCTCAAACTGGGGTCCCTAAACTGGGGGTCCGCAATTTATTTATTTATTTTTTTAAGTAAATGATAATAATCTATAACCATTAATTTTGTTATGGTATGTAGTTTAAACATTCATAATTGTTAATGGGAACCACTACAGCAATAAAATAAATGTTCTGAGTGAATTAATCTTACTTACTCATTTGGTTTTAGGATGTTTAAAACTCCTGAAGTAACAGTGGCGCACCATGTAAGTCACATTGATTAGGAGTGGATGACGCTATAAGGGGGCCCTTGGGATTTTTCCTCTCCTGTAAGGGGTCCCTGGCCCTAAAAGGTTTGAGAACCCCTGGTTTATTGTATGACGCTATTTTACTACAAAATGAAAAATGTCTGTGAGGAATCAGAGGAAACAGAGCTGCACACCGTTTTGTGGATAAATGAATGAGAGCAGACTGATTGTAGAGACCTTGTTGATTGGTCAGTGCTTCCTGGAGTGGGCGGAGCTTCGTGGAACCGAGCGTTTTGAGGCCTCAAAAACTCAACGCCAGAGAATACAGGATTACTCAAACATGCATGAATGAAACAAAACACAACTCCAGGTATGTTTTTGATGAGGGAACATTATAACATTATAGCATTTTTTCATAGATGATTCCTATTAAAATACAGTATTAGATGATTACACAGGTTTCCTCTGATCTTAGGGGAAAAAACTAATAATTCCAAATGAAAACTCTAAATAACAAAAACAATTCAAATATGTAGTAAAATGTACTGACATTTGCTCTAAAATATAGTGATTAAAAGTAAAAAGTACCCCTTAAATAAGTAAAGTACAGATACATGAAAAAAACGTATTTAAGTAAGAAAGTACTTACTTTTTACTCTGCAGGGGTTTATTACTGCTGCCAGTGGTCTTTTAAATCCGAGTCTTGGGGATTTAAAAATGGGATGACAAGCAGAAAATTGCACATCCTAAAAAAAACAAAATGCATTTCCTTCCTCGTGTCAAGATGAAAAACACCAAAAAAAGGCAAAAGAAAAAAGTAAAATACATACCAATTCATCACTGCCTTTTACGGCTCCTCAATGGTCCATAACTCACTTTGGCCCCGAGTCCCTTTTCCCTTCAGTCTCAGTCCACCGTTTGAGAAGCTTATTATGAAGAAAATACTACAATGTCTCATAAACGGTTTACACTTTGAACTCTGGTCCACTGTATGACTAACAGGTTTTATCATGTTTCATTAAGGACTGTATAAAGTAATGGAAGCTCTGAGTTTTAATAATTGAAATGGAGCGAATGAGAAAATCACACGTGGTCGTCCTGAAAAGTGAGGAAATGGCTCCAATATTTTTCCACATTCCCCCAATGATCATCGCTGAATTATTAAACAGATTTTATCAAGGTTTTTACAGCGGTTTATTGGAGTTGACTGACATGACTTATGTTCAGGGGAGGGGAGCGGGGCCAAAAATGGTACTCTGGTAATAGACAAGAAGATACTGTATTATTGTTTGAGTAAAAGTATTTATAATGCAGCACTGGCGGGTAGCTCAAAATCTGTACTCAAGTAAAAGTGCAGTCAAATATCAATACATTAGTAGAAAAGTAGGTTTCCTGTGGGTGCTCTGGTTTCCCCTACCACCGAAAACATGTACAGTAGTATTAATTCAAAAGGTGAAACACGTGTATCATACAGGTTCAGTACACACACAAAAATGAAATATTCCAAGCATTTATTTAATTTATTGCTTCACAAAGATAAACAGAATCAACAGGTGATGAAGGAAAGCACTAAACGTCATTAATTGGGTAAGAGAAATTTGTTCTGCTTCCATCTTTGTAAGACACGCTGCAGATAAATGGCTGTGATAGGCCAGTTCCAAATCGACCGGAGACAGTTCGCTGCGAGTGAGGAACCAGACTGTCCTGCTTTCGAAAAGAAAGTAGGAGAGGCTGGCTCACCGCACTTCTCAAACCCATGACACCAAGGCAAGCTGTAGTCGCTCTGTATGCCCTGTATGTTTTTTCTTCTCATTTTAGTGTATGTGATTACAATCCTTCCTTTTCTGGGTGGGTTTTAATATAACAGGAGTAGAAGCTGTGTGTTTGGAAGTGACATATATAGAGATATAGCTTCATTTACACAACCACAAGTTTTTTTTGTGTGTAAATGGTCCCTGCCTTCAAAACTCATGTCATTTATACGATTATTATTATTATTATTATTATTAAGGAAACATGACGCAGTAAAAACAAATATGATTATGGTTTGGCCCGAGGCTCCACTTCTCTCCACCTTTAGCTGAAACGAGAGCAGTGTGCACCGTTTCATTTACTGCAGCAATCACAGTCGATGTTTATGCTCAGGGCGCTTTGACAGTACGTAAACCGAACTGCAGCATAAATACTCTCGCGTTAGGATATATTGCAGGTATTAACTCGAATTACACGCAGCACTTAGATCCCCGGTCACTTAAACTCGCGCCTGCAGCGGCTCCCGTAGCACTGACACATTAACACTTGGCTGTAAACACCAATTCATAAGAAGCCCATACATCAACATCCATCTAATCCGTATGCTGTGACAATTTTATTATTCTCGTAAAATGCTCGCGACTGGCCTTAAGCACACTGTATTTTCAGCAGGCGTTTTAAAAAGGCTTATGTTACATCCACGCAGTATTGAAATGAATGGATTGGCAGCGCTGTGTCGAGTTTTTTTCATTTTTTTCTGCTTTTGACAAGGGGAATTTTCCTGAGCGCGGCCGTGCCAAGAGCAGGAGGAGAAAGTCAACTCAATTCAACTATTTGTCAACTCCCTTTAGAAACATTTAATAGTAATAAAATTTATGGCTCGAGTTTCCAACGCACGCTGCCAGAAGAAGACGAAGAAGAAGAAGAAGAAGAAGCAGAGTCCATCTTTATAATAGAAAAAAAAAGGTTGTAAAAGCAGCCATTGTATTTTAGGCAGATTTACAAAGCGAACCTCAAACACGGCTTCGCAGCGTTGACGCTAAATCACGCTAAATAGACTATGATTACTACCTATAGATGCTTTTATGTATCTATCAATCCACTCGTCTGTCAGTGTTAGCAGCGAGGCGCAGAGATAAATATATAAATGTACAGTAAATGGACCAATAGGAAAACAGGCTTCGGGGAGCTGGAGTCTAAAAAGAGGATGAGCAATGACAGTAACAGACAGGTAAAGAATGCACTGAGGCAGCACTTTGCAGATGGAGAGGCCAGATGGAGCCTCACACACACACACACACACACACACACACACACACACACACACACACACACACACACACACACACACACAGGTTGGTGGTCAAATATGCACTGATGAATTTAAAATCATGGGGTTTGTTAATCAGCTGCTTAAGGCCGGTTCTCAGACGCTGTTTCTTGTTTGAAGCTTTTTCTGCGCAAGAGAAGTCGTTTGTTAAAAAATGCCGTCCGGAGTGTGTCATTTCAAAGAGAAGCGATATATCCAGTTTATACCAAGTTTGTACACATTACCAGAGCTTGACATTAACTTGTTTTCTCACTGCCCACCGTGGCTAGTCTTTGTTAGTCTTTGTCAAAGTTGCTAGCCAATTAGTGTTTTTACTAGCCACAATTTAACTAGTTAAGTTTTTGTGTATATTTTATAGTATACAATAAGGTTAAAGAAATGTAAAATGGACATAGATTTATCAAATATAAAAACAGCTTTACTTTAGAATAAACTGTATCTCTGTGCATGTAGTGTCATGTTTTAAATCATGTTATTTTTTTTATTTTTTTTCTTATTTAAATTAATATATTTTTCTTTTTTTAATCATGATATTCTTAGTGGTGTACACTCGAGCAGAGCTACAGAAATGCAGTCCTAACCTCTTAAGTGAAGACACAGGTGCATGAAATTCAAACGGCCAAAGTGGCAGGTGACAGTAAATGTGTCACTAGCCAAAATAAAAATCTAACATCAAGCCCTGCGTGATACACTGTAAAAAAGCCAACAAAATAATAGCATTATTGAGTTTCCATCCAGTTGTTTGTTTATTCGATATCATATACAGTATTAATGTTGTATGGAAACTAGCCTTTTTGTTAGAGAGACCAGCATCAAACACTGGGATGCATTTAGGTTTATAGAAAAATTATATGAGTAGGTTGAAACTTACTTGAATGTATTTAAAATAATGAAATGTATAGATACTGAAAACCACTGGTACAGATCTGGATAACGGAGAATTCTGGGGCTATATTATGCAAAATTGATGTTATAATGCTATTCCCTTGTCAAAAACATACCTCGAATTGTGCTTTGTTTCATTCATGCCTGTTTAAGTAATCCTGTAGTCTCTGGGACTGAGTTTCTGAGGCCTCAAAACGCTCGGCTGCATGAAAAGCGACCTCTCTCACGAACCTAAACTCCCGTCCACTCCAGGAAGCACTGACCAATCAACAAGCCCTCTACATCCACTCTCATTCATTTATCCCAAAAATGATGTACAGCTCTGTTTCCACTGATTCCTCACAGCTATCTTTCATTTTGTAGTAAAATGGCGTCACACAAAACATTTAAAGAAGTAAAAACCTTTTCGCCCCCTGACTCTCAGCTGGGATCTTGTTTATAATCGATAATTACTCAGGAGTTCAGCGAGAGGACAGACTCTCATCGTTTTTTTCTGGGAATATCCTGAACACGTCCCATACTGTAATCCTCGTACTCCCTCATAGCCACAGGCCGATTTTGTGGAGGATTTCTGCCCCTGGCCCTGGCCCGGGTCAGTGGGATTTACACACATGTTTACTGATGTCTTTCAGATGGACCCTCGCTCTGCTTATTGTCTCCAACTATTAGTTCCCAGATGAATCACGAGTGGACAAATTGGGGGAAGTCTCGGCGGATCCCGGGATATTTATTGAGGTTACGCATCACTGTGGACCTCTGCGCTGGCTCCCAACGTAACCGGGAGGGGGGAAAAACAGATGTCCCGCCGTCATGCCGAGTTTCGGACATTGAAACACTTGGGTTTCATGGCGCTTTTTATGCTTTTTCTGCACATTTGGTTTGCATCTTGTTCAGGGATTACAGCAGGTCTGCTCTTGTCCAACAGGTTGTTAAATATCTATATAAGTCTGTGGGACGTCCGAGGTCTCCTGCCTTTTAGAGGAAGAGGGTTTTTTGCTTGTATTTGAGGAAAACTGTTTATTAACCTAATAGCACCAGATGATAAAGCTTCCTCTACTGTGGACGTTTGTGCACTTGTGAAGAATCACAGATAGAGAGAAGTGATGAGTAAGTCCCATTTGTTGTTGATCTACACAGCTTGTCAACATTTACTTAACCCTCAGGCCCTCCTTTAAAAACATCACGTTCTTTCTCTTAAAAAGCCCCTGGGTCACAGTTAAAAAAACATGACGAAAAATCATGTTTTTGTTTGTTTGTCCCCATCATACAGAGCAAAAGTGAATTCGTTTTCATATTTTTAATCCTCTAAAAGCAGTCTGTTCACATAATTCCACACAATTGTAAATAAAACACAAATTATTTACTAATTAGAGATGCAAAATATTTTTGTTCTAGAGATTACCAGTTCCAGATAGGTCTCTGATTAGCCCTAATGCTTATTGTAATACATTTTTACCATTTTGCCATTACAAAAAAAATAAAAGATAGATAAATAAATGGTCTGAAATTCCTGTTTTTCCTCTTAAAGCCCTAAGAGGCCTGGTCTACAGTCAGTCTTATCTAATGGAATTATAAAGGAATTATTTCCCACAATGCAATGAGAACATGGTGGCTCTGGTGGTGATTTTTCTTTATTTGTATATTTTTTAGCCTCTGACTGACAGGGTTACAGAGGAATTAACATGAGTTAACATTTCTGTATCGCAATGGCAGCAGAGTGAAGATAAGTGATTTTAATGTGAGTCAATGGGACTTAAAGGGGCTTTCAGAGGAAAAATATGAGTTTTTTATCTAGACAGTAGAAAATTCTTTGTTTTTTCCAGTTGTAACGGTGAAATTTAAAGATTCATTTGTTAATGAATATCTTTGTCAAACATCATCACCCTTCACACTTCACCCACATTACTGCAGACACTGTATGTGGCTGGTTGTGACAGGAAGGGCATCCAGCATAAAACCTGCAAAATTACTGTGATTGATTCGCTTCGTGTATCAACCCTGGAAAGGAGATGCCTAAAAAAAAAAAAAAGATAGCGAGATGGCATTGTTGGCAACTAGATACCCAAGTAATTTACATTTTTGCTAAAAAAAAAAATAACTTTCTGAATACATTTTCTAAATAATAGTTAATTATTTTGTATTAATAGTTCTAGTTCAGGTTTGGCAGTAGTAGCAAATTTTAACTAAAGTTTGAGTCTTTTTTCTCCTATTTTAGAATTTTTTAAAGTAATAGTTCATTTATTTTTACTTAGTAACTCTTCTGATAACACTAAACTAACAACAAATGTAAAGTAAGCTCCAACCTTCAGTCTGTCACATTAATGTAGAGTATTAATATTAGTTTTCTGGGGTGGCGTTTTTAAGTCATCATATATTAAATGTCATAAAAAAGTTGATGTACAACTTCCTGCTGCCTTTCTCTTGACCCATTTCTCTGTCAGCTGTGTGTGATAAAAATTCCTCATACTAAAGCAATCTTCTCTTTCTGTGCTTTTTATTAGCCGATCTATTAGCCAGCTGCTAACACTCCACTGTATTTATTTAAATAGGCTAAAAATAAATGAACCGCGGTGATTAGAGCAGAGATGTAAATATTGATACGTGCTGTTCGTGCGCGGGGAGCTCTGACTGATTGAGTTTAAGTAAAGAATAATGTCCTCGGTTTAACGCTGCGATGACAGTGAGCGTTTCTGATAATGCAGCAGCTCCAAAATGTGAAAAAGAGCTGACTGATGTTTTAGCGAGCCTCGGTTTGGAATAGCAGACAGGAGCAATGGCACAAGCTCAGTTTTTGCAGTGCTGTAACTTAAAAATGAACTGGGCTTTGAGTTAAGGCTGTGCAGAAGGTTGGTAGATCGATTCCTGTTACCACATATGGCCTTAACATTGACTTTGCCTGTGTCCTTCCATTTCCTGATTACCGCCTTAAATACCTTTTCTCATTATTGAACGCACCTGTCTATGAAGTTCAAGCCTTAACTAACTAATCCAACAAGTTCTGTGTTGCAAGTAATTCATTTTGAGAAGTTACATTTGATTATAAGGGTGCCCAAACTTTTACATTTTTTCATATTTTATTTCATTTCATACACCTAAATACTGCTGCACTAAAAACTGTTGTTAGGAAAACACACTAGAACTCAGATGTCACTACAAAATATATGACATACCTCTGCGTTTTTTGGGGGTTTTTTTTCGTGAAGAGAGAGTAAATGATTATGCAAACTCAGAGGTGTGCCCAAACTTTTACATGACTGTATTAAAACTACAAGCGTCTCATTGACAACTGATTAATTCAAATGTACTGATAAAACTACTAAGAAATATAATTTGATTAGGCTGATTATACAGCGTGTCTTGTCAATTTATTTTAGTTTTTAGTAGAAAACTATGGTAGAATAAGTAAATGTAATAGAAGTTTATATTTTTATTACGATTTTTTTTATTTTGTTACATTTTTATGAATTATTTTTATGTATATACTTATTTTAAAGGACTTTTATTTGCATCTTGAATCTGCTGGAGAATTAGCTTTTACAGTAAAGTAAGTATAAAATATCTTTGTACTGATAAACACAGATGACTGCCCTATGACCACTTTTTGATAAAATAACATAAACAAATGCAGGGGTACTCACGATAGGACAAAAATCCCAGGGGTACGCAACAAAACAGGTTGGGAACCACTTCTCTAAGCCAGCCATTCCCTGTCGTGACTTCCATTAAATTTCCGAAAATCCCATGCAGAGCCCCAACTAGAACTTCCATCTCTTCAAAAGACTGTCGTGTTTGTCTCCATATACAATATTTCTGTAAAAACGTTACAAAAAACACTGAGCATTGGCTTTTAAAGTAATATTTTTAAAGAAGTATAACAATTGTCAAAGCATACCATTATACAGTGCAAAGTAGAATTAATAAAACACTAGCAGCAGTAGTAGTAGCAGCAGCAGTAGTAGTTGTAGTAGTAGTAGCTCATTCAGCAAACAACAAACCATTTCATCATGGCATTTTACATAAACAACAAACATTTACATTTCCTTCAGTCATTTTTTTTTTAAACTGGCACACCGCTTTTGATAAATACTTTTTTCTGTATCCATCATATCTCCTTCTACTTCCTGATACTGTTAAAAAAAATGTATAAAATGAGACATATTTAAGGAGGGAGCAGTGGAGTTCTTTCCACTTTTCTGATTGGACGATGATGCAAGAGTTTTAGAACCAAAACAAAACTGTAAACATAAACAACATGGCCATTATGTAAAATCTTTTTTTTAATCGTAATTAGCTGTACCATTGTTAATGTTTACATCTGGGGACACATATGGGTAATTTTAATGAAGTATTAAAAACGTATACTGCTCATACCTTTATTGTAGAAGCTTTTGCTGTAAAATAATTAGTATTTCTCAGTTTTGTTGGTGATATGAGTCTGAATCCTGGTACCACTGAAATGAAATATTGTTCTCAAATGGCCGTACCGATGTCAGAGCTGAAATCTTGAAACCAGATGGACAGACTTTTGAAGCGCGTTGGGAGCTGCGCTGCCGGCTGCAAAACTTCTCATTGTTTACCTTTGGACCCCCGACCTCCTTCCTCCAAATAAAAGGTACAGGCCCTCCTCCCTGTGAGCCCGGGACATCGGCTGGGTCCATTATACCAGCTCTAAGTGAAGACTTCCTCTCCCTCCTCCCTCCCTCCTGCTCTCTCTGAGTCCCCTGTGTGGAGTTACGCTCGTGTTCTCAGTTTCCATGTTACAATTAAAGGCTGCAAATTGGCCCCAAAACCAAAAAAAAACCCAGCACCTGCAGTGGCTTATGGAGAAAACAGGGGCTTGAGTGTAAAAAGTGTTTTTTTTTTAGTGACAGTACAGTAACATATGCTAAGAGCAGACAAAGGAAGATAAAAGAACAATTCCCAAAGCATACCATTATACAGTAGTTGAAAGTAGAATTATTAAAACAGTAGTAGTAGTAGTAGTAGTAGTAGAAGTAGTAGTAGTATATTATGCTTTTATCCATATTTTCAAACCATTTTACAACATTTTACAACCGTAAAAAACATAATGCAACTAAAAATATAGCATTTTTAGTGATTACTTTACTACTGTCAGGAAGAAATAAGTGACGAAACCAGCAGAGGGCAGCAGAGTGTGAACATAATTAGTGAAAAAAAAGCACTTCACTTTCTTAAAGTTTTTGTATGAGCCCTTTTACGACAAAATTAAAAATAGCTGTGAGGAATCAGTGGAAACAGAGCTGTGGAGACGGCTTGTTGATTGGTCAGTGCTTCCTGGAGTGGGCAGTTTGTGGAAGCGAGCGTTTTGAGGCCTCAGAAACAAAACATAACTCCAGGTATGTTTATGATGAGGGAATAACATTATAACATGGTAGAAAGCTCAAAAAAGTCCCCTTTAAAGTAATAGTAAGATGTATTGTCTTGCCTAGTTGTAGTAGAGGCAGTATTATAGTAAAAGTAGTAGTAGTAATAGTAGCAACGATAAATCAAATAGTTTCTCTTACTTGAGTATTGCAAAGTATTTGTACTAATTCAAAGTAATTGTATTAATACACTTACAATTACTTAAAGGTTTTCTTTTACTCAAGTTTTAATCTCAATTTTTAAAAGTCAGTAGTCAGTAAAGTCACAGTATTTTTAGTTGAGTGCAGATGTTGACGACCTTCCTCACCTTTGTTCAGATCAAGAACAAACACATTTATAGATACAAAAACTTCAAAGGTCCCCTATTATGCTAAATTCACTTTTTTAAGCTTTGAACCATGTTATAATATCGTTTCCACCAAGCATTCTCTGCAGAGTCAGAGAAACAGCTCCCCAAAAGAAACATCTAAATTATAAAACGTGATGCAAAGGTGATCAAAATTATTTTAAAAAATCCTGAAGAAAGCATAATATGGCCCCTTTAATGAAAATAGCATACATAGTTTTTTGTTGCATTTGAGGAATTTAATCCAGTTACAGTAATAATGTTGATAATAAATAAAACAGTTGTTCTCTTGGCCCGTCTTGATTCAAAATCCAGATTCCTTTATGTCCAGGAAACAAGTAAAACTGCTTTTAACTCTGAGGTGAGAGCCTTAAACCGAGGTCTTAAGTCCGGTCTCTAGACAAAGCCCAGTCTGGAGCGCTATTAAACCCGTTGTTAGTCAAAATGAATTATGTTTCCAAAAGTTAGCAAGTGTTATTTCATCGTAATGGCTTCCTCTTTGCCTAAATTTAAACCAAATGCCTGTAGCGTTGTATTGTGATGGTCCTCCGGAGAACCACAGTCCGAGCGAGAGGGCCCTGCTCGTATTTATCTTCCCGTTTTTCACCTGTCTTCAGTTCCCGTTTCCTTTTTCAAGTCCGGGCAGCAGGGATTTACTGGGCTGCTTCCTCCTACGGCCCATAGGAATACAACATTAAACTGCGGGGAGGGTGGAAGACCTGTCGCGCACTAAAATAAAGTTATGTCAAAACCATTCGCCTCTTCCTGGAGTCTTTCCTCAACCTTGCAACGATCCTCCCAGGAGCCCAGAACATTACAAGCCATTCACTTAAAACTGGAACTACCCGAGTTTCTTTTTTAGAGGAAGCCAGTGTGATCATCGAATATATTGTAAAAAAAATAGACTTTATAATGTTGTTTAATCTGCTGGCACACTCAAAATGTAATGCTAAATAACAGCTTACACACAGAAACAGTGCTAAAATGAAAAACTTGCGTTGGAAAAAGGGAACCAAAGTAAAATGCTGATAAAAATTGAAAATCAAAGTTAAAAGAACATATATTACTTACTTTTTTGTATCTTTTTAAACCAATCTTGGCCACCTCTAGAACATTTTACAAACTTTAAAAAACACTTTCGGACTAGAAGAAAACATTTTGAATAAATACTTCACTGGTGTCATGAAGAAACAGGTGAGGAGAACAGCAGGGTGCAGCTTTTTTGAACAGAAACAGATGCAAAAAGCTGTTTACTTCCTTAAACTTCTTATATGATGCTATTTTACCACAAAATGAAAAAAAGCTGTGAGGAATTAGGAGCTGTGCATTGTTTTTTGAGGATGAATGAATGATTGTTGATTGGTCAGTGCTTCCTGGAGAGGGCGGGGATTTGTGGAAGCAAGCATTTTGAGGGCTCTGAAAGGCAGAGCCAGAGAATACAGGATTACAAAAACAGGTGTGATTGAAGGAATAAGAGGTCGGAAGTACTAGATACATTTACTAAAGCATACTCTTTACTTAGTAGCAATAGTTGTAGCAGAAGTAATATTAACTGTAGTAGTAATAGTAGCAGAAGTAGTAATATTTGTAGTTGTAGTAGAACTTGTAATATTAGTAGTACTAGTTGTGGAAGTTACACTAGTATTAGTAGTAGACACATTTTCAGAAGTAGAAGTAGTAGTAGTATACAATCTGCTATTGATTTTTTTCCTTTATAGCAGTAGTAATACTTGTAGTAGAAGTAATATTAATAGTAGTAATATTAGTAGCCATATAGTAACCGAAGTAGTAATAGTAATAGTTGTACTTGTAATAGTAGCACTAGTTTTAGTAGAAGTTATATATATAGTATTAGTAGTAGCAAAATTATCAGAAATAAAAGTAGTAATAGTATATAATCTGCTAATGATGTTTTAATTTACAGCAGTAGTAATAGTTGTAGTAATAGTGATAATTGTATTAGCAGTATACAACAGTAGCATTAGTGGTAGCAGTAGAAGAAGTAGTAATAATAATGCTAGTAAAAGTATGAGTAGTAGTGGTATATAATCTGCCTGGTAGTACTAGCAGCAGGAGTTGTAGTAGTTTTAGCAAAAGCAGCAGTAATAGCAGTTTTACTTTTTGATTTTTGGCACGTTAGACAGTAATCTATAGATAGAAATATAGAAAGTATTCTTATTTGTTAAATAATTTAAAAATACTGTGTCATTAACAGTCTTTTTTACTGAATCATGAGTAATATCATTTAAAGTCCCTGTACTTTCCTATAAACACAGATTTAAAGTTATGTCAAAACCATTCGCCTTTTCCTGGAGTCTTGCAACGATCCCCCCAGGAGCCCAGAACATTACAAGCCATTCACTTTATATGAATGGGCACTAACAGACTGTTTCACCATTTTGATAAGTCTAAATTCTGCAGGCACATCCTGTGGTCCATTAGGCACAGCTTTACTTTCAATTTAGTGTCTCCCGGCGGACTCCTGTCTTCCTATTTCATGTGGAAATCTTATAGAGCGGCTTCAAAGCTGGAGGCCATTTGCGAGATGGACAAGTAAGACATTTGTACGGAAGAAAAAAAAAAATCATGAAGCATATGATTGGATTAGCCCAAAATAAATAGAAGTTATATAATCGCTGAGCTGTATTTGCACAGGAGTCTGCAGAAGTCTTTGGTAAAGGAGGGGAGCACCTGTACTTTTATTGGACCAGGCCTGCCTTATACTACTCCATAAAGTTAGCCCGGCGCTGGGGGAGTCGTTTTGGGATGATCTTTAGAACAGCAGTGCACCGACTTCTCACAAACGGGCCCCAGAGCGACCGTAGTCACATGAAGAGTCTGAAAATGATGTCAGCCAGAGCACTACATTTGATAGGACGATTAGGAAAAGGACTCTTTATTTCATTTAATAGAAATTCTTTATTCACTTTGTAGTTGACGTCTGAGTTAACCTCTGAGGATATGGAAGGGAGTGCACAGGTTTAATGCAGCAAGAGGTTATAACCAAAAATGTATGAAATCTTTGTTGGAAACCTTTGTTATCTACTGGCTTTATTTCTTATAATATCCACTCAAAAGTTAAGTCAGAAACAAAAATGACAACAATTACAAACACAAATAAAGTCACAGTAAAGATAATAGACCCTTCCACAAGTTCATTTTTACAAGCAAAATGAGCAACATAAAAATATTAATTTAGTCATTTTTAGACAGCAGGAATGAATGGTTGTTGTGTATATGTTTTTTAAAATGTATTATGAATGAAAATGACCCAGATCTGTCAGCTTTAGTTGCTACAGTGAACTTATTACATTAAGGTTGGCTGATGGATTCAATCTGAGTGTACAATGACGAATTATTGTTTTGCATTTCTGTTATTTGTCCAGTGTTACATTAAATATCAGAAATGTAAACTGGGTAGCCATTAGCTTATATGCTACTTTTGTGTAGATGCTACTTGTTAAGTTAAATAAAATGGCTAATGCAAGACAGTGCTAGCTACCGAGCTAATTTTTGTTTCTGCTGAAGTCCACATTGCTGTCCAGTCCTCTGTGTGTGTTTTTTTTTTCTTTTTTTTTTTCTTCATCTTGTTGCCATTTTAACAACAGTAAAGTCCTGTTTCATCCAATAATTAACAAACACATTAAAAAACAACGTCTGTTGTTTCATGAATAAAACAGCAGGAATCCATGTTTGTTTGGGTCAGCGCTGCTTACGTCCCGCCTTTTGTTTCTCTGATTGTTCTGCCTCAGAAACGAAATGTTACCATAGAGGTCCCAGACTAACTTCTCTGTAGAGAATAGGAAAAGAGTTTGTCTGGCAGGCCATGCTATATTTTTAGCTGATTTTATGAGAAAAAAGTTGATGATACATTAGACAATAAACACTACTAACTGCGACCATTTTGGAAGTTGTAAATGGCTAAATTTTAGCTTTAAACAGTGGTTTTTAACTGGTCTGGCTTTGGGACCCACCGTCACCATGTAATTACAAGCTGCAACCCAAATAAAAGAAATATTTGAACATATACATTTTTTTTTTGTAAATTTGAGTAAATGTATATTGGGCAGTTTGAATCTGAGACAGCTAATATCAGAATACCACACACACAAAAAAGAAAAAATAATATATATATATATATATAAATATAAACCAAGCAAGTGATAATGCTGGAGAGGGAACTATACCCTTTTACATTTATTTAGTTAGTTAATTAGTTAGATTTTAATTTAAAACCACAACTGTTCACATCAGTAACGTCAGCTAACAGACACAATTGTTTGTTTATTCACGAACATAAAATAAAGTCTATGTCTCAAGTTTCTGGCAAAGGCCTGTGACCCACTTTTAGGTCCTGACCCACCTGTTGAGAATCACAGCATGAATTGTCAAAGCAACTATTTTGGCACTCATTTGTTTTTATCTTTAGGGCACACAAAGGCACATCCTCTTGTTATGTACACACCGCTCCTCTTCAAAGATTAAGAGATTTTAAAATGCTGCAGGTGTTTGAACATTTGTTGCATGAATAAACAAAGAAATTATACGCATTTTTAAGTTATTGTCTTGGTCAAATGCGCTATATTTTTAAATTAAAATCCTTGCATTGGCCAAAGTATGTTTTTAACTTAAATTGCATTAGTGTGGATGAAGCCAGTCCACTGTCCAGTCCAAGAAGCCTCTGTTGAACTGACTCCATGTATCTTTAGTAGAAAAAAACACTCCCCACTCAGATGATAAAAATACAGAGACACCCTTGACCATGTTGTTGTAAATAAATATACTCTTGTTGGTGAAGTGCGCGTCTCTGGTCCAGCTCCACTCGCTCCACTCTGTAATAATATCCTCCTCAGCTGCCTTTATCAAAGATCCCGAGGACAAATTGATTCCCGGAAACAAACAGCCCACTTTGGACGCCTCTGCTGAAAGACGAATGTGTAACCAGTCATGTGATATCTGCTTAGAGGACCCCGCAAGCTCTCAGCCAAAATCTTATCAAATAAAAAGGGCTTGTATCCAACTTTACTGTCAAAAATGAATACTTGTTATTAGATATCTGTAATTTAAATATAAATGTAAATATATTGAGGCCGGTGTAGCTTAGCGCAGCACAAGGCAGCCACATATTTATAAAGACTAACCAGTTTTCTTCCAAATCAAGCCGTCCCTGTAACAGAGTCCCAGTCCTGTAAAGACATCTTGCATTAGTGCTACAGCTTTAGCGATGACCTCACATGGTCCTATCACATACCGTCCGTGTTTCTCTGCACATCCACGTCAGATCCTTTTCAGCAATTAGCCTTGAACTCGGAAACAGGATCGGCTCGGGTTTCCCATCGCTGCGTCCCTCGTCATCTCGGAGTACTTTGGATCTTTCCCCCTGCGTCCTAATTAAGACATTAATGCTACATCCCCCGGGACGTAGGGGGCGCCCCACTCCCACCGACCGCATTCCCGCTGAAGCCATCAGAAGTGTTATGATAATAGGCAGCTTTGCACAGGTGCAAATTGCTTACATTTAGTCTACATTTGCTCCCCATCACAGATTCATCAAAGCTTAATTGTCCTTGACTTAACCATTTGCCAACAAGGCTCTTTACAGCCAGCTCAATCCAGCCTGTTTACACTCAAACATTTTTGGCATTTCTCTGCAGCAGAGCCATGTGTAACTCTAAACAGGCGATAAAGTAACACTGAGTCTATACTCTATACAATAATGTTAAACTTATTGGTACCTCATAGCAGAGTCGACCAAAGGTGGGTAACTAGATATTACTATTTAAGCAATTCACATTTTTACATTTCTATTTTTTGGAAGAAAGCGTTTTTTTCAGATGTATCAGATGTATTTTTTGGTTTCATTATGGCATTTTCTGTATTAGAGTGGTGATATTTGACAAAGATACTTGGAGATACTTAGAGAATTTTTGTTGTGTAGTTTGTCAAGCTGGATGTGTAGCTATGAACCTACATAGATTTGACAAAAATGTTCAATAATCAATGTATTTTAGAATTTTAGCATCACAACTGAATAAACTAAAGCCCTTTTTGGTCCCATTGACTTACATTAAAAGCACTTATTTTCACTCTATGCCACTGCAATACAGAAATATTAAATCATGTTAATTCCTCTGTAACCCTATCAGTCAGAAAATCTGTGTTGTGCATCTTTAAATTAATAATTGAAATTTATTTACAAATGTGTGGATTTATGTAGACAAACTGGGATTTAGGGGGTTAGAAATATGAAAATGAATTCACTTTTGCTATGTATGATGAGGACAGGGGTTACTAGTCAAAAAACAAACAAAAAAAGTTTTTTTTTTCCCCTTCATGTTTTACATTTTTAAATGTGTCCCAGAGACCTAAAAGGGCTTAAGAAGGAAGAATGTGATGGGCTCGAGGGTTAAAAACATTGCTAACAAAGTTGGTAGAAGTATTACTAATAGTAGTAGTATTGGTAGTAGTGGACATTGTGGTATGGTAACTAGTAATAGCAGTATTAGTTGTAGCAGATGCGGCAGTAGTTGTTATAGTTATTATTTTATTATTTTGAAGTAACAGTACTTTTACTTGAGTTCAGATTACTTCCTGGTACTTCAGATTACTTCTACCACCAAAATATTACAAAATACAGTGAGGCTCTCAGCAATATAATGTATGAATGCCTTACATAGACACAGACAGAGATACTCGGATTAATACTATGTCATTTGTTAACTATCCATGTTCTTAATGTACACAGCATACACTCAGAGGTTTAAGTTGATTTTCTTTAATTACACTCACATTATCTCCCAAAGTCAAACCCAGTCATCAGTCTCAGAGTTATGAATGTCATTTTTTTAAACCACAAATCCCCTTTACTCACTCCATTAAACCTCCCCTTGACCTTCCAACTATTGCCTTGGACTAGCGCCACGTTATGTGTATAAAGCCACTCAGGGCAATTACAAAGACCCGGGACTGAAAGAGGGCTATCATTAGGACGGTCTCTCACATAGCGGCCCCTGCAGATCCTGGCCCCGGCCCAAGCCTGGCAAATGGAAGCAGAGAGACTCCCGGCCCATAGCGAGGGGAGGCCTCAGGGAATAATTAGGCAGTTTTATCCCGGCTTGTTGATATAAATGTGGCCAGCTTAGCCCCCACGCCCCTGCTTTGTGGTAATGATCACATCTAACAGGTGGCAAGGCAAAACAGACAAGCCCTGTAAGTGGATACCGCACTTCCTGCCTCTCTTTTGTTTTTTGTTTTTTTTCCTGTTTTGTTTCGCTTTTACCTCGACCAATCAGATCCAATCAGAGAGAGTTTGTTTATGCAGAAAAGTGTTGGATATATTTGTCACCATCTCGTCACATTTGGAGCTAATCGGGACGTCCCGCGGGAGGAGGCAGGAGAAAGTGGACACTGCGCTTAAATAGACACACGGAGATGGGGAAGATGTTTACGTTTTCCTCTCCCACATATCGTCTGTGGAGAAGCCCGCTGCGGTTTGTGACTGACATATGCTCTGGAGTATGTCAGCTAAGGCAGCAATATGTTTATGGAGACAGGGACGTATTAAGTTGCTTTTAGAAGCGGGCGAGGAATGGAGCGAGTACAGAGCCCCTTTTTTACAACTCTCTATATTACATTTGTGGGATTTTCTCACATCACTGTCCCATATTAGTTAGCATTTTTGACATGTTTATGGTCAGCAATCAACACTAGTTACTGTCCTTCTTCTTGCTGCATCCTGGTTTTGCATAAATCAGTAAAAATAAATATGCTGTATTGAACAAAAGCTGAATACTTAGAGCATTGATTTCTTGTAATGCCTGAGGATGCTGACTGACCTAGCAAATAAGTCGCTATAAACAAATATAACTAGAAAAGGAGCATATTTTTCTCAATTTCATCACATTTGCATAAGAAGATTTAGTTATTAAGTTGTATTGAGCTAATTTAAAAGGTGAACCTCTGAGGCGCCCCCTGTGGGATATTATCCAAAGGCATAGATCTTAGACAAGCTTAAAGGTCACCTCTCATGTCTATGGAGATTATCACTTATCCACGCCATCGTTATGTTAATTTCAGTAATGATTTAGCACGTAGGGGCATATCGATCTGGTTATGTAACGTCAGTAAAGCTAGACAACTTTGAGACCACCTGCATCTGCATCATCTTGTCATTTTAAAAGAAAACTTTCTCCCCGTTTTCCAGAATATGCTATGGACTTAATAAACAGCTGTTTGTAGTCGTTAATGGCTACTGCAACACACAAAAGTTAAATAAACAGCACCAAGAATTAGTTACAGGCTCCAGTTCTCAGAGTGTGTGGCTCTTGTGTGCACTGCTGTTTAGTAGCCTATTAAATTTCATTATAGGCTCGCAACATTTGTGCATTAAAATCTGTTGCAGCTCTTTACAAATGCTAATCTAATATTTTTTGTAAACAATTTTTGTGTGTCAGACTCCTGGTATAGGAATATAAGCTGGCCCTAGTGAATCTAACGACCCATAGTTAAGAAAGAAAGGCTCCAGCCACTTGCAACACCTCAGAAAATAAGTGGAAGATGATAAATGAATGAATGAATGAATGAATGGGTTTGGGGGCCCCCTATTGGCTATGGAAGGGCCTACGCAGCTACTTGGCCAATTTGCAAGTGACCAATTAGAGCCAACCAAGGAAGGTCTTAAATGTACAGACATTTAAACTGAGCAGAGAGTGAAGAACTACTGTCTATATGAAACAGTTTACGTCATATTATTCAGCCATAAGGCATATTGCTCACTGCAGTATATTACCTAATAGAGCAAACATGTTTATGGACACACAGACACATCTCTCTTGTTTTCCTCCCAGCTGGATTACAGTGGAGTTACAAGCTTCTGGATTGAGTCATCTCTGACATGGGGCTCTGGGCTGCGCATCCAAATCTCCTGTATCCTGCTTTAGGGGGGCTGCTCTGCTGAGGTATGCAAGTCAAGAGACATGGGAGAGCACTCAACGGCCGGGCTCCTGATTCACTGTCATATAATGGACCATTTGGGCCAAAGAGAAGCAGAAAAAATGATGCATGTTTCCAAATTTACTGCCTTCCCAGAAAACGTGTGGAACAGATTTGAGCTTATCTTCTGCAACTAATGTCTTTTTAATTTGGACAACCTGTCGAGCACAAGTTATAATGTTGGGGGGAAAAGCTGTGTGAATCCAGGAGTTGGGGAGTTGTGTTAAAACGGGGATTAGAGGAAGACCAAAGAGGAGATTTATGAAGAGCACATGAAGTTGGTGTGAGAGAGGAAGACGCAGAGGATAGGGTCAGAGGGAGGCAGATGATTCACTGAGGCGACCCCCGAAGGGAACAGGCCAAATGAGAACAAGAAAAAAACTTGGAGTGTGTCGTGTGTCATGGCTCCTTTTTCGAATTGTTGTGTATTTGTTACACTTCACACTCCCAGTTTGGAGAAGCAGACAGGAGCTATGGCTCAGAGACTAAAACATGTACTAATGTAATTATGAGTTGATTTACTGTGGTGTCATAGAGTTGAGGTGCTTTTACAAATGAATAGGGAGCGCTGGTGTGAAAGAGGAACAGATGAACATAAATTTTGTGAATACTTTAGGTTAAGGTTAAGGTAGACTTTATTGTCCCTGTAGGGAAATTCGTTCTCTGCATTTGACCTATCCTTTAATGATGCTAGGGCAACCTGCAGTGGGGATCCTTCTCCAGTTCTTGAGCCAGGATCTTGGTCAGGAGTACCTAGCTGGCGGATTAGCCTGTTGTGGGAAACCAGAGCACCCGGAGGAAACCCACCCAGACACAGGGAGAACATGCAAACTCCACACAGAAAGTCCCCACACGGATCAGGAGCCCAACCTGGGACCTTCTTGCTGTGAGGCGACAGTGCTAACCACTAAGCCAGTGTTTCCCAACCAGGGGTACGGGGACCTTAGGGGTACGCGATCACATTGCAGGGGGCACAGTGGAATTATTTGATCATTTTTAGGACTTTTGTATATTTGGCTTTCAAAGACTAAAATAAACCTAAATCAAGGCTAACCCAGGATTATAGAGAGGGATGGGACACTCAAGAAGGACTAAACAGGGACTAAACCAGGTCTAAACCTGGTCTAAATCAGAACTAAACTATGACTAAACCAGGACTAAGCCGGGTGCAAAACCAGAGCTCAACCTGGAAAGAAAATCAAGACAAAACCAGGAGCAATTCAGGTCTAAACCAGAACTAAACTAGGTCTACACCAGGTCTAAATCAAGTCAAATCAGGACTAAACTAAGACTAAACCAGGACAAAGCTGGGTCCTGGGAGTACACGTAACCAAAAAGGTTGGGAAACACTGCACTAAGCCACCGTGCAAATTTCCTGTTTCCTATTTTCATTAATTACAACATGAATCCTCTGTCGGTGCTCCTGTCTGCTTCACCAAACCAATGCTGATATTAAAATCTTGGGCATACATACAATAACATTATAACTAAGAATGCATGAGGAAACATCCATTTCAACCAGGAGAGACTTAAAACAAACACAGACAAATGAATGCAGTGTGATTTACTGAACAAATAAACTTTGATGCTTAGACCCCGGCAGGTAGAGACGTCAGAGATGTGAGGAGGGGAGAGTTTGATAGATTCGTTAGGGGAATTTTATATTTCCCCCAGGCCAAGACACTGGTGGTGGTGAAGAAGAGGAGAAGGAGAGGTGAGGAGGCTGATGGTTCTGCTGCTGCGGTGGAGTTGGGGGCAGAGAAACAAAAGGAAGACTGAAAGCAGGGAACAGAAATCAGTCTTCCTGGTTGAATTTATGCATGCACCTTCATAAATCAAGTTTCTAGGTTGCATAATATTAATCATAATAAATGCATAAACAAAGATAATAATCATATATTTACACAAGGAATAAAACAAAAACAATGTAATTAAAAGTACTTTGTTGTTATATGTTGGAGTGGATTACTAGCTACATTATCTAACTACCAATTACTAATCCTACAGGGATTCTCTTGTCAAAGTAACCCTCCAAACCCTGTCTGACTCTTTATGGAGCCAGAAAATCTGAAAATCGTCCCAAAGCCTCTTAGCGCTGGCCTCCACGGTGGTTAGCCATGTCCACTTTTAATTATGGAGCCCAGACTTTAGATTTAGGACCCTGAGCCCTCTGACCGTACTGGGACATATGGTATTTTCTTATAATTTTCACCTATCAAGATGTTTTTAAAGCTTAGCCTAACCTTAACCCTAATCTTACTTTCATCAGAGGCTTAAGGACTAACCCAGACTTAAAATAAAGTCTAAAAACAAGGTCTGTGGTGGCAAATTTGTTTTTCTAGAGTTTGCGGTTTGGCTTTGCAAATTGAAAACTGGTTCAGGACATTTTGTGAGAGTGAGGACATGTGCATCGCCTCATATGGTGTCCTCAGACTTTTGGGTCACATCCAGTGCTTCTGTTGGCTCCATGGGGTATTCTAAAGATGTGTTTACACTTGGGCAGTTTGTTATGGGTCAGGCTGCTATGGGATGGTTTGGTAAGAGCACCATCTCCGTAAACAAGTACCACAGAGCTGCGATTCATATTTGTAGTTACTGCAGAAACATTTACCTCAGTGGTACTAAGTATACTGATTAAAGAAAAGACACGCTCAGGCAGAAAACATTTTTTGATTGTGTGCTGGATCAAAAATGAGTCAAAAAGTAACAAACTACAAATGTCACAATAAAAACTATATGACAGAGAATTTTTTTTGTTTTAAGAGGGAAGAATCTTGATTGCATAATAGTCTAGACTGTTGTTACAGAAAGAAAAAGGTTTAAAAAGTACAGAAAAAACTTGCATATTACATGACACGACCATCAAGTGTGAACTGTACATAATGAAATGCAATATCAAGGGAAAATATTTTTTATACTGGGTACAAAGTATCCACAAAAGTATGAATGTGCCCCTGCTGATCTCAAAATGATGAGAAGTTGTGAAAAATTCCATGTCCACAGCCATATACAGTAAATAGAATAATATAAAAGCAGAAAAATAACTATTAGTATTGTATAAGTCCACACAAACACTGGAGTAGTAATGACAACAACTATGTATGGTGCGTTACCAAAGTAGTAGAAGTATTTGTGTGGCTTCAACACAACTTTTGACAATGACAACACACACCAAGCTGCACATCCAACAACAAGCTGCCACTGTTTTGTCTAATACTGACATAGTGTAAAGAAAAATACAACAAAAAGTCACTGAGGTTTGATAAATTTGCTTAAAACGAGTCTGTGGCCCTTAACAGTTCGACTTCACTGAACATCAACACCAATGACTGACTGCCTTCTCGGGGAGGCAAAAATCATCCTGCCTTACGGTCACTTCTGCTTTTAAGACAATTCAGGTCAAGTACACAGAAATATTTTGCCAACCTTTCTCAGGGAAACATCTGTTTATGAGAATATCCTATGTCCGTACAGACTTGGCCTCTTCGGCAGAGCTGCAGCAGGTCACAGAGAGGCTCCATTGCACTGCACATGGGGCGTCTCTTTCACCATTTATGTTTTGAAGCATTGAGCTCAGCTGATGCAAACTGACCCGGTGTTTACAATGAGGTGAACAGTGTACTGGGGCAAATACTGTCACTGTTACCTCAAAGCACACAGTACATGTCTACAATCCAGAACACAAATGCTTTTAGTTTCTTTTATGCTGATAATGTGACAATATACAAAAGATGTGCAGCTTAAAAGGATTATATTATGCTTTTATTTATATTTTTAAACTATTTCGTGGTCACTTCTAGAACAACAGAACAACCTTTAAAAACATTATCTAGGTGTTTACTTTAATTACTTTACTACTGCCATAAAGAAACAGGTAAAGACGCCAGCAGAGGGCAGATGAGTGCATAGCTGTTATGAACATAAACATAGAAAAAGAGCTTTTTACTTCCTTAAACTGTTTGTATTATGCCATTGTACTACAAAATGAAAAAACAGCTGTGAGGAATCAGTGGAAACAGAGCTGAACACTGTTTTTTTGGATAAATGAATGAGGGCAGACTGGATGTAGATGGCTTGTTGATTGGTCGGTGCTTCCTTGAGCGTTTTGAGGCCTCAGAAACGCACCAGAGAATACAGGATTACTCAAACATGCGTAAATGAAACAAAACACAACACCAGGTATGTTTTTGACGAGGGAACAACATTATAACATGGTAGAAAGCTCAGAAAAGTCTCAAAGCACATTTTGTTTAGGCTCAATTCACACCAGACACAATATGGGCCAGTCCCAAATCTGGATAAATACAGAGGGTTGCATCAGAAATGGCCTCCAGTGTAAAAGCCTGACAAAGTTGTGACCTCTGAAAAACAAGGGAGCCGCTGAATTGGAGCATACGACTGACATTTTAGGATTATACAGTCACTGCCTTCAGGTGTTGATGAATGGGACAAATGTAAGACCTGCGTACATATGATCCCAAAACACTCGTTAAATAATTTTTCTCCATAGTTTAACAAACGGCGTGAGAGAGACGACACAGAGACACATTCATGATTCATATATTTGAGTTTTTCCCCCTCCTGTGTCTGAACCTGCCCTGTCCGTGTTTTGGCGCAGCTCAGATTATCGCTCCCAGATGCTCCATTCATCCTCAGTGTCTTTTTGTTTTGACTGAAATATCTGTGACCCGAAGGTGACAAATCTGAATCAGACCAAACCAAAATAAAAGTCTAAATTCGTCTCTTTGTCTGCGAGACTGGGCCGAAGCCAAAAACTCTGACGTCTTCGACCTCCAGATTATTGCCCTGTCATTGTTTCAGCCACTTCCCGAAACACTCTCACACATGTGGATACCTGCTTTATGGCACTGCTACCTCACTTACTATTCATTGTCTGTCATATCAATGCCTCTTGTTATTATTATTATTATACATGTAAAGGATTTTTAACTAATGACATAATAAATCCATCCATATGGGTTTCAATATTTTCAGACCAAGTGCCATCACCGAAAATACAACCCCAGTTCAAAGCTGGGACACTGTGTCAAATGTAAGAGAATACACAATGGTCATAGGCCTAGTTATTATCAATATTTTATTCACTATATGACCATAAACAGATTAACCAGGTGCTTAAACTGAGATATTTGAGCATTTATCAAATATTTTTTAACAAAACATTTTTTAAAAAGGAAAGAGCAAGGAAACAAAAAGTGGGGAGAGGGAGAAAAAAACATTGCTAGATACTTTACTGTCACTCCCAATAAGATGTCTGGGTGTAACCAGAGCCTTTTAGAAAACCACTTTAGCTAATTAGTTGCAAAATACTACTCCAGCTGTTTTTGAATAGTAAAACTTATTTCTTGTTTTGCCCTTATCCCAACTTTTTTGAGATGTGTTGCAGCCATTAAACTGAAATTGTAAAATGCAGTATTTCTGCTGCAACGCCTGACTTTGTTTTAATTTACATTTTACTCAGTTGTTGTATATATTATGTTGCCCTACTTAAAAAAGTAACTTACAATTGTACAGTTCACTACAAGATTTGTATATTAAACTTAAAATTAAAATTATCATTAAATTTTCTTTATTATCCATTATTTTTGAGGGTTTGAGTCCTCTTCATAAAAATAGACAACAGATAGATGCCAGTTTTGGACCACTGACCACTTTTTGAAAATACACAATCATTCTGTATTAGAAAAACTAATCTGCAACAACAACATCTCACACAGTAAAAACACATTGGACATGGATGAAACTCTGAAATTTTGAAATTCATTGCAACACACACTTCTTACCAATTTTCATGGCCAAGAAAAAGTCAGAATTTATTATCTGAATAAAAGCACACCAAATACACAAAGTTTTATCTACAGAAAACCAAATGGACTGGAGGTTTTCAAGAGTTGCATTTTATCCACTAAGTTAATTTGTTTCAAGGCTTTTATATAACACAGAAAACAATAACCATAATTCTACAGAAAGAGTAAGTAGTATCATTTGTAGCTATACTTAGTATTATTGTGCAACTTTCCAGTATGTTGTACATTTATGTAAGTGTAAAAAGATATACAAATTGTAAACAGAGGAACCTATAGTCCTCACTTAAATAAGCTTCTTGTACACAATGTGCTTACTCTGAAAACACAGACTTCCTCTAACCCTGACGCTGATAAACTATCAAAGACCTGTGCAGAGATGTCCCGCTCCACGTGTTAACAAAACCAAACAATAGAGCATCAAAATAACCACTCTGAGCTCAGAAATACACCAAGTACTTTAACAGACGCACAATTTATTACACCCATATTAAACTTTATTAAATATCCAGAGGCCAGAGTGGACATGTTGGTGGGCATAGGGAGGTTAACAAAGACAGGAAGATTAAATAATGCATCCATCACTTTGAGTGGGGCCCGGGGCCAAGTCCATGTCAAACATATAACAGACTCCGAGTATCCTAACTTCCCCACTCGCACGTCACTCTCTGCTGGAAATCTGCGTAGAGGATGTATTGATCTTAGAGCTGCTTCCTTTCTCACAAACTCTAAACAGGACCGCGCCGTATCACAAAACAAACGCCCCCCTCCCCTCCCCTCCGCAGTCCCATAAAACTAAATAATAAACGAGCCGCCTGCCAAAATAATCGGCTACCTTTGTTCGGAGCTGCGTCGATGGGCGTGCGGGCCTCGCTAATGCTCTCATATTTGTTTCCTTTGAGCTCAGTAGATGAAAACAACCTGCGTATGTGCCGTACGTGTTCTGTCCAAGAACTGGTTATTCAGAAAGGTGTTGTCTGGTGCAAGTTCATAATGAAAACATGATCACAATACGTGCATTTCCACGGGAGCTCAAGGTACAGGTTGGTCAGGACTGTTTTAGGAGCTTTTCTATTGTCCAATGGTAATCTCATTGCTATGGTCTTAAAATGTTGTCTGGTTTTGTGAGGTTAATAAAATCTGGAACAAATCAAATTCAAGCATGTTTTCAGTCATCATGCAAACTTAGCACTACAAAATTTATGATATATATTCTTTAAATGAAACCTAAACATATTCCACTTTAAGATTAGGTTCTGTGTCTGTCACTTCATGAATAAAAACACAACAAACACAACTACATAGCATTGCACAGCAGCAGAACTTGTGATGCCGAAAAGCAAGTTACTAAGACATTTGATTTGAAGATTTATACTTTGCGTCACTTTTTTCTGTCTCTTCTATTCTGCTGTTTGGTGGTGTGAGCAGTTGGACCTAGTGCTGGATTTGGTATCTTTCCAGTTTATATCCAGAGTATAAAGACATTTATACAAGCTTGGACACCACCCAGTTGTTTGTGATTGGTCAGAAATTCCAGTTGCTGCTCTAGGTCCCCCTCTGTCAAAACTCTTTATAATAAAGCCTCAATGAGGTCTCAGAGTCTCTCTGTCTCTCTCTCTCTCTCTCTCTCGCTCTCTCTCTCTCTCTCTTTTTTTTTTTTTTTTTTACTTCTATTAAGCTGTGCTATTGGCTGAAAAATTATTTTTTCTCAAATACAAGGGAAAAAAAATAGTAGTGCATCAAATAGACAAACAGTTGCAAGAAAAACTATGTGAACCCTTTGGAATTACTTGGTTTTCTGCATGATTTGGTCATGAAATGTGATATGATCTTCATCTAAGTCACAATAAACACTGCTTAAACTAATGCTGCAAAAAAAAAAAAGACATTTTTTTCATTTTTTTTTATAGAGGATTTATGTAAACATTAACAGTACAGGGTAGAAAAAGTATTGGAACCTTTGGATTTAATAACTGGTTGACCTCCTTTGGCAGCAATAACCTCAACCAAACATTTTCTGTAGTGACGATCAGAGCTGCACAGCGCTCAGGATGAATTTTGGACCATTCCTCTTTATAAAACTGTTTAAGTTCAGCAATATTCTTGGGATGTCTGGTGTGAATTGCTCTTCTGAGGTCATGCCACAGCATCTCAATAAGATTGAGGTCAAGACTCTGCCTGGGCCACTCCAGAAGGCGTATTTTCTTCTGTTGAAGCCATTCTGTTGTTGATTTGCTTCTATGTTTTGGGTCAGTGTCCTGTTGCATCACCCATCCTCTGTTGAGCTTTAGCTGGTGGAAAGGTGGTCTTAAGTTTTCCTGCAAAATGTTTGGATAAACTTGGGAATTCATTTTACTGTTGATGATAGCAAGTTGTCCAGGCCCTGAGGCAGCAAAGCAGCCCCAAACCATGATGCCCCTCCACCAGACTTCACAGTGGGGATGTGGTTTTGATGTTTGTCTGCTGTGCCTTTTTTCTCCACACATAGCGTTGTGTGTTCCTTCCAAACAACTCAACTTTGGTTTCATCTGTCCACAGAATATTTTGCCAGTAGTGCTGTGGAACATCTACGAGCTCTTTTGCAAGCTTCAGACATGCAGCAATGTTTTTTTTTTTTTTTAATAGCAGTAGTTTCCTCTGTGGTGTCCTCCCTTGAACTCCATTCTTGTTTGATGTTTTACCCATTGTATTTTTGTCAACAGAGAGCTGACACTCTAGGATTGTTCTTCACCTCATTGAGCAGTCTGTGCTGTGCTCTTTACATCTTTACAGGACGACCACTCCTAGGCAGCGTAGCAACAGTGCTGAACCTTCTCCATTTACAGACATCTGTCGTACCGTGGACTCATGAACATCAAGGCTTTTAGAGATACTTTTGTAACCCTTTCCGGCTTCATGCAAGTCATCAATTCTTACTCGTAGGTCTTCTGAGAGCTCTTTTGTGCGAGGCATGGTTCACATCAAGCAGTGCTTCTTCAGAATGGCAAACTCATGGGGGTGTGTTTTTTATCGGGGAGGGCCACTTTAACCCACACCCCAAATCTTCTCACATTGATTGGACTTCGGGTTGGCTGACACCTGACTCTAATTAGCTCTTGCATCAGTCATTAGCCTAGAGGTTCACATACATTTTCCACATCCTGCACTATGAATGTTTATATAAATGCTCAATAAAAACATGAAAACACATAATTTTTTTGCAGCATTAGTAGTAGTAGACTGTGTTTGTCTATTGTTGTGACTTAGATGAAGATCAGATCACATTTTATGACCAAATCATGCAGAAATCCAAGTAATTCCAAAAGGTTCACGTACTTTTTCTTGCAACTGCATATAAAAATGCTATTTTGTTGAAGTGCAAGATAATCTTTTTAAAATTTATTATATTAACTTTATTTTCCTTTTGGTTTGTAAATAGCTAACATAAAACAGATTGAAGCATTACTGTAACCTATTTAAAGCAGAACTCAGTAATGTTTTTACCTTAAATAAACGTTTGGAGTCCATGTGATGGTTAAATAAGTTAATGTGGGGTGAATGAAGCGCCCTGCATCTCCCCCTGGCATCTCTTGGCCAAAAATTACACTTGCAAGTATAAGTGCCACTGACCTGGTGTCACGGAAGTCTCAAGTTATGCGAGAAAGCGGAACATTATGATTAGCCAAACAACAAGCTAGCAATGGCTTTATTTCTCTATTTTCAACATGGCAGTAAAGAAAATGAGCACAAACAGCGAAGAATTGAGCAAAGTTACTGAGTTCTGCTGTAATTTTTTTTTTTTTTTTTTTTCAGGAACCAACACTTCAACATGAAATCAAAGATGGCTGCCATTTATTTATTTATAAGAAAGTTGCTAATTCCTGCAGTGTGTTTAACAATCTGTAGAATATGCTCATAGCAACAGTATCATTTCACAATTTTGGATTCATTATAATTATATGCATGAAGAAAAATGAACTTGAATATATGACAAAGTAACTGAATACTGCTGAATGTTTGAGTGAAATACACTTTACTACAACAACTGCCCAAAATAAACCACAAATGTGAGATGAAAAAGCCCTTCATAATCCTTGTGAGTGCAGTAAATTGCCCGATCCATTATTAGCTCGCAGGAAGCCGCCCCTCTGAAGATTGTCTACAAACAGGAAGAGGCCCGTTGTTTACTGCGCTGATTATTACTGCTGCTCAGATCTGCGGCAGCCTCTCAACAATAAGACACAGGAAGTCCACACAATGTCGGCGGACCTCGGTCAGTCATGATGCCAGCTCTATCAGAGAGGCCGCATCAAGAGCTGCTCTGACGTACGGGAAACGTTCAGGAGGAAAACACGCGATATTTACTAAAGAGATGGATGATACTCAAGGATTCCTTATCAGTGGAAGTTATACATCATTAATTGGTTATATGATATGATTTTTAGGCCTGTCCTGTAGATATATAGCCTGGCCAGCCCATCCTACTTTTTTTTCTTTTGAAAGCAAGGACAGTCTTGTTTCCTTGGTAATAGTGAAGTGTTTCTCTCCAGTCGATTTGGAACTGGCCTATCACAGCTGTTTATCTGCAGCATGTTTCTTACAAATACAGAAGCCCTATCAGGAAATAACCAAGGTACCAGTGCAAATTTAAGAACTTCTCTCACCTGATTAACAGTGTTTAGTGCTTTTATTCATCACCTGTTGATTCTGCTGAAATCCTGGTTATTGTTCAGTCCTCTGTGGGATTTTTTCTTTGTGTTGTTTCCATTTTAACAACAGTAAAGTCCTGTTGACGTTCGATGTAAGGACCAAATTCAAACAAACCAACTTTCTCCGCAACTCTTTGTACAATTTGTTTCTATCCCAGTTCAGAAATAAGTACAGAGTTGCTCGAAATACACAGCAAGAATCCGCCATGTTTGTTTTGCTTACAGGTCAGTGGTGCTGTGCTTACAGTCCCAGCCCTTAGTTTCTCTCATTGGTTCTTCTGCCTGTGATTGCTCCGCCTGCAGAAACAAAACTTACACAAAGGGACACCAGACTAACTTCTTTTTATAGAATAGAAAAGAGTTTGTCATGGCCGGTCAGGCTTGTATATGTAGTCTTTACCAGTCCCAGAGCCTGATAAATGGAGGGAGTTGCCATCTGGCGTAAAAACCTATGGCAAACCCTATGCAATATGTGCACTATGGCAGGAGCCAGCACTCAAAAGCAGATGACTTGATGTGGCAACAGGAAAAAAGCCAAAAGGAAAGAAGGCTGGTCTACATCACTTGTCAACACTGAATTATTGGCAGCTAATAGTGTCTCTGTGAGAGTATGTATTCATATATTGTGCTGGCAAATTGCACATTATGCACTGTACCTATCCGGTAACACTTTCTATGAACTCGCTGTTCATAAGACGCTATAAACATTCATAAAGCATTATAAAGCATTCATAAGGCTTTATAATTATTGACATAAGTTGACATAAATATGTATAAATACTCATAACTACACTTACATGGCATTATAATCTTTTGTTATAGGCGTTTACTACTGAAGGTGACACAGTGTTGAGGTCAGTATTATAGGGCTTCATAACAGAATCCATGAATAGACCCAAAGCAGCTCATGTGTACCTGTGTCAGAATTCCATGTCTTATTCATAAATTTTTTGTCAATGGTTATTTTACTGCTCATAAGCACTAATTAAGAGACACAAGCACCCATTGCATAGGCTAGGTAAAGTGAGATTAACTTATAATTACTCATAAAAATTCATAGGGCACCATTACAATCAGTAAGTAAAGTGTGGTTTCCCCTCATACATTAGCTTTAATTAAGAGACACTTTACCTAAGCCTAATACTGACCTCAACACTGCTGGTCTCATGAGGACAAAGACGCTTTATAATACACTGTGTCACCTTCAGTTGTAAACGCCTATAACAAAAGATTATAATGCCATATAAGTGTAGTTATGAGTATCTATACATATTTATGTCAACTTATGTCAATAATTATAAAGCTTTATGAATGCTTTATAATGCTTTATGAATGTGTTTATAGCATCTTATGAACAGCGAGTTCATAGAAAGTGTTACCGTTTATCTCTCCTACAGCCCTAACTTTTTCGTCATAACTTTCGCCCTAAGCACAACAAAAATGCACCAATAAAGACTGCCATAG
This sequence comes from Bostrychus sinensis, assembly GCA_020698575.1. Taxonomy (NCBI): domain Eukaryota; kingdom Metazoa; phylum Chordata; class Actinopteri; order Gobiiformes; family Eleotridae; genus Bostrychus; species Bostrychus sinensis. The sequence continues at coordinate 24,133,442 of CM036257.1, read as the reverse complement.
AAAAAATTTCTAATAGTTGATAATTCCAATTTTTTTTCATGGTTACAATGATTGATTTCAGTCCCCATCATACATTGCAAAAATTAATTATGTTTATGAAATTTAACCCCTTAAATTCCAGTTTATGTGGTGCACAAACAGAGGCTCTGCTCAGTCTGGGCACTGTTTCTACTTTGCCCTGATGTGCACATCTCTGTAAGAACTACATTTTGGATTTGTGCTCACACAAACACAAACAAAGTAATTTCTCAACACGTTCACACCAATTTATGACAACCCTAAAACACCCAAATCATTTTAGTTCAAAAAATGTTTTTTATTTGCCTTGTAGGCTTGATCATTTATACAAACACTAATGTGGTCATTTCCAAATTTGTACCTCTATCTACTATATATGGGGGAAATGGCGCCACCTAGTAAAAAAATAATCAAAACTAAAATTCCTATTCCTCACTATCATGAATCCATGATATACCTGATAAAAATGTAAAATTATATTGCAGTGACAGTGTACAATAAAAATGTTGTTTTAAGGGCAGTCAAAAAAATGTCTTAGGGGTAAAGATGTGACTATTTTTTTAGACAACTTTTTAAGAGGATTTTTCAGAAAAAAAAATCCTGAAATCTGAAAATTCATCCAAAAATACCTGAGGCAAAATCTATGCCATTTGAATCGACACAGCAAAAGTTATCCTCAAAAAACAGGTACAAAACATCAAAAAATGTCTTGAGCTGAAATTTATGATTTTACTATAAACCCCTAATAAGATCTGGTTAATACATTTATTCGCCACAGCAGAGTATTGCTAACATAAACACTTTATCCTCCTGTATGCACTGCACAGCTGTGACCTTAATGAAATCTCTAAGTTGCAAAGTAACAGCTTTTAAAAAATGATTGGACTCACAGATTGAAACTTGACTCCAGAAACAACACAAAGATTTATTTTCTACGCAGAGGTGAACGCTGACGACTGACATTTGGAGCCCCAGACACCCGACCACTGCAGAGACTTTAGAAACTCCGTGTTCTCTAAAACATCAAAAGAGCTGGAGGTGCATTTCACATTAAACATGTTTAGTTAGTTTAACCTTTGTTACATCCTTAAAAAAAAACAATGGATTCTTCAAACACAAGGCCAGCTAACCTTACCACTTCACAAGAGTCTTACCATTATCTACTGGTGCTATTTTTAAACATTGTTTGCCACCGATGCTTATTATTGTCTCGCTTCTCTATTGTCTGTAGAGCCTCTGAAAGGTTAATTTGTCCCTTTGGGGAAGTTAATTTGCTCCGTCGCACAGCATTGTATTTACTGTCGCAGACGGTAAACAATAGATATTTTAATAGACAAAAGACGCTTGCGTATTAAATGTGTTGTAACAGGTTGTGCTGACGTTCCAGACTTTGATGATGTCTAAGACGAAGGGCAGGGGCTAGTATTATTGTGTTTTTAAATGAAATATCCAAACACAAAATCCACAAATATTAAACCTGATGAGTTTTTGTTAGCGATACAGTCACTACAAATGATCAAACCAACAACAGTTCAGTGGTGTAACTCGGATTAGCTGTTTTACTGGAGTTTGATACAAAAAACAGCTGCTTATTCAATATTATTTAAGGGCAATTTAGTGAAACTATATTGATTTTTATTACAACTTTTTTTGTTGTTGTTGTTTTTGTTATGACTTTATCAATTTTATTCATTCTAAAACTTTAAAATTAAGAAATATTGTATATATTAAAATATTAGAGATCCTTCACAGAGTTAAAACTCTTCCGGTTTGCACACAAGGACTCTTTAAATTAAGAGTAGGTCATTATAATTCAAGAGGTCTATTTATGTTTGAATGCGCTAAAGTAAGAACCAATGTGAAATTAAAAGTTCAGTTCCAGGTGTGAAATTATGGAATGAATTAAGGAATGAGTTCAAACAGTGTACTTCCCTGGCAAGGTTTAAAAAATGTCTAAAGTATAAAATGATAATGACTTTTGTCTCAGTGTTGTGTAAAAGGGAGTGACAATGTTCTAGTTTTTTGTTTTGTTTCTTTTTCTCTATAATGTTATGGATGTTTAGTAGGTTTAATATTATACACTGTGCATTACTGGACTGTCTTAGCTGACTATATTTACATGGATTGAATAGGATAGGCTAAAATAAGCATTTGCTACAGCCTATTCCTTTTTTGGTTATTTATGTATTTATTTCATTATGATTTGTGCAAATTGCAGTAATATATGCAACCAAAATAAAACCAATCAATCAATTTAACAGATTTAAAACTGAATTTATGGTAAAAACTCAAAATCTCGCCTGTGTCTGTGAGCGCTGCTGCTTCTCCCTCGCTCTATCTCTCTTCCTCTGAGCTGCTGCAGAACCTGCCCCAGGACTCCGAAAACTAGCTTCATCCATAATATACATACTGTTATTGAGGTTTTGAACTTAAGTAGAAGCAAAATTCAATATTTGTGGATTTTAGCTCCTTTAGCGGATAAACTGTGTACAACTGTGCAGCTGTGTATGACCTCTGACCTCTGACCCAGCCCCGACACCATGCTGGTTAATGAGCCGCTCTCGTGAGGCCAACGGGAGGCCACAGCACACGGCATTATGGGAAACAAGGGTCTTTGAGGCTCAGGTAATAGTTGTCTGTATAAGGCTCAGGTTGTGCTGTAGTTATAATCCCAGTTTTAATATTCAAACACAAGGCTCATGTCTTTTGAGCATTTATTGTTTTAAAAGTTGGTTAAAAATTACTGGGACCAAGTTGTTTTTCCTGTTTTTTTCCAATTGTAATAATGAATTTAAAATATTGAAATCATAATTTTCATTCACAATTGTAATTCAGTCAGTGTATATTGGTATTTAACAGGGCTATATTATGCAAAATAGACTTTTCCGAGCTCTCTTCCGTGTTATAATGATGTTCCCTCATTAAAAACATACCTAGAGTTGTGTTTTCCTTCATTCAAGTCTCTTTAAGTAATCCTCTATTCTCTGACACAACCTTTCTGAGGCCTTCAAAACGCTCAGTTGCACAAACCTCCGCCTCTCCCACAAACCCCAGCCCACTCCAAGAAGCACTGACCATTCAATGAGCCCTCAGCGACATCCCATCTGCTCGGTGAGACAGATGTTTTTAATTTTGTAGTAAAATACCATCATACAAAAAGTTTAAGGAAGTGAACTGCTTTTTTTTTTCCTTTAAATGATTTTCAAAAGGCAGCACTCTACTGCCCTCTGCTGGTCTTTTCACCTCTTTCTTTATGACACAATAAAAAAAAAAAACTTTCTTTAGCCAGATCATGTTTTTAAAGGTTAAAAAAATTCTTATTGTTGAATTTGGCAGACAAACTGAGCACTGCTGGAGGAGAAGCACATTCATGTTTCATTTTTTAAGGGCAAAATTGTAAACAAAAGATTTTAACATATAAAAACTAAACTGATTTTGCTTTTAAACCCACTTGAAGCCCACTGATCAGGCACATTTCCATTAGCAGTATCCTCCTGTAAGGGATACTTATGGAATTGCAATCTGCAATGTCACCACCAGATGCCGCTAAAAATGACCTTCTACTGAAACTTGCTTTTTATAATTCAGTATCTTTCCCCTCAAGCGTGTGGAGCCAAACAACACCTCATGGAGAGTGTGAACTGGGAGTATCGTGTGCTGTAATATGGATGTAATGTGGAAATTCCTGTGTAATGCATGAGCTACGATTACTTAATTCATTTGGCTGTGTTGTGCCAGAGCGGCTAAGAGGGAGGACAAATGTGTTCAAATAAATGTAGTATTAGTTGAAGGAAGGATTTGACATTTATCAGAATAATTATTTGACTCTTCTGTATGTACGTTGCTCTTTATTTAATGCTCATGTAGGACTGCGAGTAAAAGCCGTACACATAAACATGCAAACAGGGCTTGACATTAACCAAATGTGGATAGATTTCCATTTTGGCCACTGACATATTCAGTCTCACTATCCACTTTGTTTTTTTGTTTTTGTTTTGCTTATTTATTTTTTTAATTGAACAATTTTAGATCTGACTTTCTGCTGCTATTCTTATAAATCCCCATAATTTAAATTCTATAGTCAATCATATGTGGCGAGACAAAATTAAGCTGGTGAAAACAACAAACAAACACAGCAAAAGCTAAAATATACACATTTTCTGAGCCTAAAAATTATTTTCTTTTCGATGATTATAAATTGCTGATTTAAAAAGTACATTTTCAGAGGTAATTTTCAAAAGAATTGTAAAAACAACATATAAATTGTTATATATACTACACAAGAATCAGCATTTTAACATCTAAACTATGGTTGGCAAAAACCTAAATGGCTAGTAACCTTTAAAAAACACTAGCCAAAATGGCCAGTGAGCTAAAAAGTTAATGTCAAACACTGTTGATCAAACTGATCTGGGTTCAGGACCCAGCATCACTCTATAATGACAAGCCACGACCCCAAATAAAACAGATATTAAGGAAAATTAAGAGATATTTTAGGAAAATTAGAAGATATTGAGGAAAATGAAGCAGTACTCAGGCCAATCTTAGGTATAACAGTAACGTTATAGAACTGGATTTTTTGATCTGGTTGAGTTTCTTTTATATTATTCTATTCTATATGTTCCACACTGCCACCTACTGTTAAGGAGTGTAAATTGATGATTTATTTTTTAAAATTAAACTTTCTTTTTTTGCCCTGGAAAAGGCCCGCGACCCATTTTTGTGCTTTTTACAATCTTTGAAAAACATTGTGTGACTAAAAGAAAGCGTTTTCAATATTTACTTTACTACTGCCATAAAGAAACAGGTGAAGAGACCAGCAGAGCGCAGTTCTTTGTCAGAGAAAAAAATATTTTGTATTTCATTAAACTTTTTGTACGATGCCATTTTACTACAAAATGAAAAATAGCTGTGACGAAACAGAGTTGTACACTGTTTTTTGGGATAAATGAATGAGAGCAGACTGGATGTAGAGGGTTTGTTGATCGATCAGTGCTTCCTGGAGTGGGCGGGGGTTCGTGAGACCGAGTGTTTTGAGGCCTCAGATTGGCCGTGCCAGAGAATAGATGATTACTTAAACATGAATGAAACAAAACACAACTCCAGGTATGTTTTTGATGAGGGAACAGCATTATAACATAGTAGAAAGCTCAAAAAGTCAATTTTGTTTAACATAACACCTTTAAATGTGCACCATATCTTCGAGGTAGGTCAATGGATGTTTTAAGGTGAAACAAGCCCACACCTTATACTTTCTGCCTGTGAACCTCTACAGTGGCCCTGCAGGGACATTTTATTTTGTAGGTGTGTCAAATTGTGAGTTTGAATTTGTTCAGGGCAGCAGGAAGAACAGGAAGAGGTTCAATTTTGCCTTGACTCTTGTGTTATTTTGTCACAGGGATACTGATATTGAATTCATCTTGTTTTTGAAGAATGCTTTTCATTTTCTTTACCTTTATATTTAAAAGATGTACAGTTTATCCTTAAAGGTTTAGCAGGTTTTCCAGGCATATTTTTAAATGGGTCTTTTGGCTTTTGTTTCACTTGAATTAATATAACAAAATTTGGAAATACAGACACTTCTAGGAGACACTTCTGACAATGAATATGCAAAAAACTACATCTAGACTTCATTTTAATGCCATGAAGATGCTACTTTGAAAGCCGAATATTTGCTGAGGTGTTAGCTAACGTATTTATGATAACTTTAAGTACATCTAACTAATTCCTCCCCAGCTCAGCGTCCTGTGCGCGGCGGTAACGACCTGCATGTGTGTTCTGCTACAGCGAGTCCAAATGAGGCCTCTATAACACGAGGTTTGGACTTCAGGCTCCGGTTTCACGGTCCAGGACCAAACCATTAGGACCGACCGGGACCCCACCCGCCCCCTCTCCACAGGGTCCACCAGCTTCAACCTCCAACCGCCAACCACCATCAGGACCTATCCCGGACCAAGATTTGTAGCTCCTGACACTTTAATTCATCGGAAAACAGCCCGCACAGACCCAGGAGTTAAGTAAGTCCATTAACACTGCGGAGAGTAATGAGCGCAGATGCGGTGCCACACAGAGAGATCAACCAGGGGCCCGTCAGTTACTCAGCGGGGGGAGGGTTCCTGGAAGTACAGCCCCGAGGTCCCGGACAGAAAGAAAGAAATAAAACTATAGACGAGGTTAGTGTGAGAATAATACTGTTGGGAAAGTAGTTTGAGCATAGTTAAACTTCTAAAGGATAGTCCTGTATTTTGACAATGTGGTTTTACTTTTCTTTCTTTTTTTTGCATAGATAATGAATTTCCCACAGTACATAGCATTGCAGTTTGGAGAAGCAGACAGGAGCAATGACACAGAGACTAAACTCTTGTAAAAGTGTTTGATTATAAACTTCAAAATTATAAAAATTAATTCAGTTTCTTTAAATCAAGTCTTCTTTTCCTTTCGGCTGTTTCGTTTTAGGGGTCACCACGGTGATTCGTATGTTTTAGGTTGGATGCCCTTCCTGACACAGCCTTCTGCATTTATCCAGACTTGGGACTGGCACCAGAAGCCACTGGACTGTGACCCCTGAGGGTTGCATTAGTTACTTTAAGCCAGTGTTTCCCAACCAGGGGTACGGGGACCCAAGGTTTTAAAGAGGTATTATTTGATAATTTAGGTGGAAAATCATTAAAAAAAAAATGGCAATCTTTTGATATTAAAATAATAAAAGTAAAATAAAAGTGTCTCAGTGATACATGGGATGATTGAACTTGGTCCAAAATAATGTGAAATATTATTTGAATATTATTTTTTATACTTTTTACTTGCACTTCAATTCTTTCTTTGTGTTGTTATTATTATTATTATTATTATTATTATTATTATTATTATTATTATTATTATTATTATTATTATTATTATTTAATTTTGAGCAAAATATTCAATCAATATTATAGGAGTTTGTTATATTTTTATGTTATATTATTATTTTAAAGGCAAGCAGCATCTGGTGTAGAATCCTGCAACCCCTGAATAAATAAAGGGAGCAGATTTTTAAAAAGTACAATTTGGAGATATAAAAACTCCAAACAGATTAAACTAAAATCTCTCTAAATGGGACGGCAGTAGCTCAGTTGGTAGAGACGTTCAGCCACTAACCCGAAGGTTGGTGGTTTGATACCTGCCAATAAATGAGGATTTTTTACCTCCTATTTAAGGTCCAGGGTTTAAAGATTCGACTTTTACTTAAGTAATATTCTTTTTGAAGTAACAGAACTTTTCACAATTGTACTGATGTTTTTCTAAAAGTGACTTTGTTCACATTTGTAACATCGTAAACTAAACTGTACTGCTTTAAATAGGCCAGTGTTTAAAACTGAAATAACCAAATATATGTAATTACTTCCCGTTAAATGTATGCAAATGTTCCTGCACTGTTAGGTGAATGTGTCTGTAGCAGTTTAGACATATAAAGATCTGTAGTACTGTGATTTGAAGCTGCTTTTCTTCTTTTCTTCTTCTTTTTCCTTCTTTTGTCAAGTGTGTGGCACAGTATGTATTGATTATTCTGTTGAATATTTTTGTGATTAATCAATAAATAACAGAAGAGTGAAGCACAATTAAATGAGCAATCACCTGGCAGCCTAACAATGACTAGTGGTTAGTTCCTGTTAAAAAAAATGTGATAATGCTATAAAACAATAACATACCTTTTCATAATTTTGTACTTTTTATATCAAAAACACTAAACATACATTCTCTTTTTTTTTTAAGAACCGAAAACATCTGAGGGGCTTGGTGGCAGAGTGGTTAGTGCCTTTCAGCAAGAACATCGTGGAGTTTGATTTGTGTTGTAAGACCGTACTCATCAAGACCGAGACCAGTCCAAGTCCAGAGTGAACCAAGACAAAGCTGAGACTTTCTGGGTTTGAGACAGAGTTGAGAACAACACTTTTAAGAACCAAGACCGAGTCGAAACCTGAGTCCAAGGCAAACCCAGACCAAACCCTGTGAACTAACAATGAATAAAGGGGGGAAAAACATTTAAAAGTGGTTAAATTAATGATTATTTTAATGACCTAATGCAGCCTTTCCCAAAGTCAAGTTAAATTTCCAAAAGTCCCACGGAGACCCCATCAATAAAACATCACCATATTCAAAAGACTGTTGTTTTTATCCATACATTTTTATATAAAACTCTGACTGTTGGTTAAAAGTATATGATTTTAGTTCATTTTAAACTCTGGGGCCCCCCTACAGTATGTTTACGGACCCCCAGGTGGCCTTGGACCCCACTTTGGGAACCTACTACAACAGACTCCACAAACAAACAGAGACAGATCATTGTCCTGCTTCTTCAAACACAGGAAACAAACTACTCCAAAATTATGAAGAATAGCATTTTCCTCATAATGTTTGGTGAGTAAAATCTCAGAGTCCGCCACGCCTGCATGTCATGAATGGGTGACTCTAAATTGCCCCTAGTGAGTGAATGTGAGAGTGAACGGTTGTGTGTCTGTGTAAGTCTCTGTGTCAGTCCCTGTGTACCCCGCCTAAGGCCCAAAGTTACTGGGAAAGGCTGCAGTACCAGCGACTATAGTGGAAGAAGATGATTAAATGGAAACATCTGGATCTAAAACCACAATAATAGTATCTCTAAGCAATAAAAGCAGTCATTGTGGACATATAAAACAGAACATTGTGTCTTCAGTGATTAGTCCACGTCTCATAAAAGAGTAATAACGCTACAATGACTGCAGCGTGGATCAAAAACCTTCATAAAATTCACTTGTATCAAATCTACTGCCAAAACCTGACTTTATTTCCCAGTAATAACTCCAATCCTGAGTAATGCCTCTGTGTTTCCAGCTGAATATAAACCCAGAGACGCATTTTATCAGCTGTTGTATCCACTGCATCCCTTGTGACATCTTTTTTTTAAAATGATTTCACTTGTGTCCCAATCCATTACAGCAGAGCAAGCGTCCGTGTGTCAGCTGATCCCGCAAAAAATGACTGAAGACACACGCAGCTGCTCCGGGAGAGAACTGGGAAAAACACAGCCAAAAAACTTCTCACACTAAATGGAAAAAAGGTGGAGAAGCTGTTAAAACTATCTGACAGACGTGACACGCTCTGAAACGGGGAACAGCCATATTAATTTGGGGCGAGGGCCTGTTAAATCCATCACTGAATGAGTCTAAGAGCAGCCACGGGGCTAAAGGAGACACTTGTTTAACACGTTAGAGGTTTATCTTCCATTAGAAATAAGAAAGTACAGAGAACTACTGTGAGATGGAAACGGAGCAGCGCCATCCAGTGGACACTCTGGAGAATACACAGAGGGGACAGGTGGCTGGAGATCACAGAAAGTGCAGAAAGTAACTGGAAACATTAAGAAAACTGAAAACATACCTCCATACATGCTTACATACATATATCTGAGTACATTATCAACACAGCCAGGTTTAGGGACAGTAGTAGTAGTAGTAGTAGTAATAGTAGAAGTAGAAGTAGTAGTAGTAGTAATCGGTCTTGAGAAAAAATTTTTTTTTGTCTTGGTCTCATCTCGATCTCGGCTGCAGTTTTACTCAGACTTGTCTCAGTCTTGGATGTGGCGGTCTCTGATTAAAAAATAAATAAATTAAAAAACATGATAAGAAAATGCTATTCTTCATATTATAGTAATTAGTTTTCCGCATTAGAAGAACCAGGACAAATCAGTCTGTTTGTTTGTGGAGTCTGCTGCATTAGATCATAAAATGTATCTGAAACACTTTTAAAAAAACGTTCCTTTTTATTTAGTGTTAGTCTTGATCTGGTCTCCGTTTGCCTTGGTCTTGGTCTTGGTTTTGGTCTCTGGACTTGGTTTTGGTCTGGATTAGTACGGTCTGGACTACAACACTAAGCATTAGTATTGGCAGTAAAAGTATTAGTAGTAGTATTTTTTACTCCAGTCACTAATAACTCCTGTATTTGACTGTGGTGACATTATCTATAGGCTTTGTATGTTTCTGCTACTTCACTGAAATCTCACTCACTGTTGTATATTATTGTTGTATATTATTGTTGTATATTATTGTTTTATATTGTTGTATATTATTGTTGTATATTATTGTTGTATATTATTGTTTTATATTGTTGTATATTATTGTTGTATATTATTGTTGTATATTATTGTTGTATATTATTGTTTTATATTGTTGTATATTATTGTTGTATATTGTTGTATATTATTGTTGTATATTATTGTTGTATATTGTTGTATATTATTGTTGTATATTATTGTTGTATATTGTTGTATATTATTGTTGTATATTGTTGTATATTATATTATTGTTGTATATTGTTGTATATTATTGTTGTATATTATTGTTGTATATTGTTGTATATTATTGTTGTATATTATTGTTGTATATTGTTGTATATTATTGTTGTATATTATATAAAAAGTGGGTTGGTCCTCTCTCACAGTTCACAGGAAACAACATTGTCTTGTGTTTATTTACAAAGCTCTTTGTGGAAAGTTGTTTCTAACCTCGCTCTTTTGACCTGAATTCTGAAAATGTTGAGACATTTTTAAAATAAATTTGAATAAAATGAAAACTAAAACACTTTCAAATCACATGAGCCAATATTTTATTGACAATAGAACATAAACAACATAACAAACGTTTACACTGAGAAATTTGACACATTTATTTTAATTATTCCACTTTAATCTTTTTACTCTTTACTCTTTCACAGATTGGGGAGCCTCTGCCCATCTTTACTTCTGAGAGACTCTGACTTCTCTTTTATAGTTAATCCTGTTCCAGACCTGATATTAATTAACTTTTTTAATTGCTAGATGTTCCCCCAGCTCAGTCTTTTTAAAATATCTTGCTTTTTCGGACCTGTAGCAAGCATCAAATTTAAAACAAGCTGTGTCAGATTTCTCAGTGCGATCATTTGTTATGTTGTTTCTGTTCTACTGTGAATAAAATATTGGCTCATGTGATCTGAAAGTCCTTTAGTTTTTATTTTATTTGAATTTTAAAAACATCCCAACATTTCCAGAATTCTGGTTGTATATTTTAGTTGCACAAATTATCAGACACGTTTGCATCTCTTCTCATTTCATTTAGTTTTAAATTGATCCTTAATTATACTTTTTAAAATAAGATTATGCTGTTTTAATTGTATGTTTTTTGTCTATGTTCTTTTTAACTTGTGTTTTTTCTGTAAAGCACTTTGATTTTACAGTGTACACTTGAGAGCTCTCTCCTTCTCTGTCTAAATAAAAGATAAATAAATAAACTGCAGCTACACAAACATTTTTGGACCTAAGTCAAATTTACATGTCATTTTTTTTGCCTTATTAGTCATTTACGGTAACTGTGAAGTACAAATTTTGAGTTCTTCCAATAGATATTTTGCTAAAAGTGAGATTTGAGATGATTCAGATTGAAATGATGTATACTTTTCTGTTTTATGGCTCCCTTGTACTACAAAGGAGCTTAAAGAATATTTTAATTTGAGTTGGATTACAGTACGTCACACAGTTTGGCTTTAGCAGCTCCGTCTCTGTTTTGGACTAAGCTTAAACATTTTTATTCATGGACTCAGCAGAAATTACATCACAGTTGGCTTTTTTCTTCTGGACACTTTTACTCTCACTGTGGTTTGTGGCACAGAAACACATGCACTGTAGTTTTTGGTTGCCGTCAGTATAAAAAAACAAACAATACTCTCAAAATCATGAAATTAGTGTACACAAAAAGCGATCGTAAAAATGTTTAATTACTCAATAAAATCCAGAAAGGAGCAGAAACCATAAAAGTGAATATGAAGTAGATTAAGTGGAAAATCTCTGTTCACTCAAATAAATGTTACTCGTCATTTTGAGAAGACGTTTAAGACCTGGAAGGATGAAGTCAGTCCAAAATCCAGCTCTGTAAACTCTGTTCGTCTGTGTTAGGCCAGCGTTTCCCAACTAGAGGTGCAGGGACCCCTAGTGGTACGTGAGCACATTGCAGGAGGTACTTTGTTTTAGTTCATCATTCATTTACAACATCAGGAGAAAATATTTGCAATGTTTTCATACAGAACTCATGAAAGACAAGCTCAAGATTATTTTAATTGTATATATTTTATTTGTTTATTAGCTTGAAGTAAATTTATTATGAGTTTAAGATGTTTTTTTTTTTAATGTAGGTTTAACATGAAATAGGAGTTTATATTTGAATATTTCTACTTAATATTTTAAGACAAAGAAAGCCAGATTATTATTGAATTTATCTTGTATTTGAGTGGGAAAAAAATTAAAAGAGTATTACAGTAAAGTAAGTATTATGTCTGTACCAATCAACACGTTATAATGAATGAATGAATGATTTTTTATTATTATGTCTTGCTTACTTAGGCTTATAAGACACCATCAACTAAACAGAAGACAAGTTTCCAGACAGTAGGCGCAGTAGAAAAACACAAAAATATACAACCTAAACAATTTTATCTAAATAAACAAGTTTCTTCCAGGTTTTACAAACAAATGTATGTCATTTAAACACTTTGAATTCAAACAAACATTTCATTTTCTCATCATCTGTTTTCCAGAACATCTCAGGGTTTTGGACAAACATCTCATTTAGCAAGACTTTTCTAAATTCATCATAAAGGGGACAATACAAAACAAAGTTAGTTCACCTTTCCCCTTCACTCACACAGCGCACAGAGTCTGTTTTCTTCTGGGATTTGGTTAAATCTCCCGGTTTTTAAGGCCAGAAGAAGGATTCCTGCAGCAGCTGAGCAATCAAGGATCTTTGATTCATATTTGCACAGAAAATTCTCTTCTAAATGTGTCTTTTATTTGAAAATATGTTCACAATTTTGTTTTTTCAGCCATTTGTCTTCATATGCGACATTAGCTCTGATGTTGTTAATGCTACATGACAAACTGTGGACAGAGACCATGTTGTTTTTCAAAGTAAGATTAGTAAAAGAACTAATACTTTCTGTTCCCCCAAACTAACAACTCCCTGCAGTACTCATTCTATACACAAGAGGGCGCTCTCACATTTTGAAACTATGATTTAAACGCCTAAAGAGCTAGGAAATGTCAAATACTTCTGTTTACCAAAGTAAGAGAGAGGTCAGAGGTCAGAGCTCTGTGAGAGTATACTCACAGGTGGGAAGTAACTTCATACATTTAAATACTTTACCCACAGGACATTTTTGAACAAATATACTTCATGAGTACATTTTCTAAAACATACTTCTACAAAAAATTTAAAAATACTAGTTTATATAGTAATAGTACCACTAGTATTTGTAGTAGAAGTAGCAGTAGTGGCAGCAGTAGTTCTAAGGGCAGTAGTTGATGTAGTAATAATTAGGAGTATAGTAGTAATCAGCAGTAGTAGAAGTAGCAGTGGTTTTAGTAGTAGTAGTAGTAGTAGTATTAATAGTCGATGTAGTAGTAGTAGTTGTAGTACCAGTAGTATTGGTAGTAGCAGTCATTGATGTGGTAGTAATCAGTATTAGTAGTACCTGTAGTATTAGTACTAGTAGTAGATGTTATTGTGCTATGACAAACAATGACTTTTAGGAACTTGTACACTAAAAAAAAAATGTTGTGAAAACTCAAAAGCTCAAGGCAGCAGGATCCTTCGAGGTTTTTGGGGCCAACTTAAAATCTCAATTTCAACAACTAATATTTTTTGTTTACCTAATTTGATGGTCATACGTCTAAAAACTATTACTCTCTAGCTCTGTCTCTAAACTCTATCATTATTTTTGTTTAACTCATCTTACAGCCAACTTACTATCCATTGTTCTGAAAATCTGTTATTATTAATAATAATAAAAACTAAATATACTAAATTTAACAAAATAATACGCTTTCTAAACAATGGATTTAAAAATGTATGATAGATTGAATATAGAAAACTTACAATTGAAGGTTTTTAGTCATATGAATGTTAAATTAGGTAAACAAAAAATATTAGTTGTTGAAAACTTGAGATTTTGAGTTGGCCCCAAACTCAAAAATCTTGAGGATCCTGTTGCCTTGAATTTTTTTTACAGTGTACACAATTTTTACCCAGCCCACAGAGCACTACTTCCACCTCTGTGTATGAGTTCCCAAAAAGTTTTGTTACTTAACGTCCGCCTTCATCCAGTTTGTAGTTCGTTAACAGTTTCTGTGGCTGACTATTAGCCCAGAGACTCTTGAGTATTTTCAGACGACATAAATCCGCCCCAAAGACAACTCTCCCAAAACCTTCAGTGTCCTCTGCCCCATCTAAAGATAGCAGCTCATTTACAACGACAGCGGGCTCTGACAAGAACAAAGGTGAACCTGAAGTCACACAGAGGAGTGAAAAAGTTTATTTGGTGAAGTATCCCGGGACATATGGCCTCCTCCTCCTCCTCCTCCTACTCCCACCCGTCCCATCTTGAGATATGATGTTTGTCAGGGTCATAAAGCTGTCCCATAACCCGTCCCTTTGCCCCTGTCCCGCTGAAGACCAGACTGGAGCAGATCTCTTGATAAGTGTGTTTGTCCCGGGACAGGTCTGGTCCCAGGATAAACTGTGTCTACCTGCAGAGAGCTATAGTCCAGATCCCCGGCTTGTTAAAACATACGAGAGGCTTGTGTTTATTGATGTCCCGGGACAGGAGAGGGCCCATAATAGGCAAAGGCTCGTCTCAACAATAGCTCACTAGTGATGCTGTGCTCAGAATGATATTTTAATGGGATAGTGTTAAATTTAGGGATGGTTAAAATAATAAAGCACCTTTCTGATGGCCTGTGAGCAACTACGGTAGCCCAACAGAGACATGCTGTTGTTTATGAATAACTCCAGGGAAAAACAAGATAATAACTTAAAAATTATTCAAATTTAACTTAAATGTCCTTAACTTTAAAGCACTTTTTTTTTTGTTCAAAAGCTTCATGTTTGTGCTTCAGCTTCTGCAGTGCTCAGTTTGTCCACATTTCACATAAACAGTTACATTTGGTCAGGAAGGATGTTGTTGGAAATGGGTTTGAAGGAGAGGGGATCCTGACCCAGTTCATTTTCAAGTAAGGGATTGGGTTCGGAGCTATTTTCACACAAAGACCTGACTAATGGTCTGAGGTTCTGGGCCAGTTTAACCTGTGGCTTTTACACAGAATTAAAGAAAATGTCCAAATTACTCATTAGGGTGTTTATTTTAATACATTTAATCACTTGTCCATAGATTTCTATCTGAAATATTAATTTAAGTCAGATCTCTCTACTTTGGTAACTCCTACATGCAACAAAACCTTTGCCTGGAAATTCCAGACTCACCGCTGTACCAGCGGATGAGTCTGGTCGCCATAGAATCAATTCGATTTCTAGCGCGGAGCAAATGGGCAGCGGAGTTAGCCAATTAGAAAATGGCGGACGTGACGTTAACAAAGCGACAAGAAAGTAAGCAACGCGAAAACATTTATTTTTATTTTTATAAAGGCTTCTAGTGCTGCAAGCTGCTGTGGTTTTAATGACTCGATATGTTTGTGGTAATTTAAAAGGGAATTTACCGCTGAATGAAACAAACTCGGCTCCTCAGTGCGCCACCTTGATTGTTGCTGTTGCGGACGCTGCTCGCGAAGAACACGTGACTTAAATAAGCGAATCAAAATGCACGGTACGGTTGGGATTTGAGGAAACCACTGCGGACGGCATGGTGACCAGACTGATATTTCTCTGTAGAATAACACAGACATATCAGTCTGGATTTTCCAGGCAAACAAAACCTGCCAGTCTTGTTTTTAACAATACTGAAGGTTTTTACAGAAGGATTTCTTCATATTTCATTCCTGGACTCATTAATTGGGCATTTTAGTTCTAAAAACCAGACAAAATTAGATTTTTTTTAAAGCCATTGTCAGTCTGTTCTAATTTTCTGAAAGACTCAGGGCCATAGCACTGCTGAGCTTAAACCTCGGACGATAGCGCTATTTCTTATGGCCACAATTAAATATTTGTAAAAGAAACTATCCAACCAATATATCGTTATAAACATAAGAAAATGTACTTTTATTTTATACAATTTGCATTAATGAAGAGATTAAATGAGCGATTTTATGACTTGTTGCAGATAAAAAGTAATAGAATTTTAGTTGAAAGTGTCCGACTCAGGACACACACACGCTAATACTTTTTGTTCACTTAATTTCAATTCAATTCTAAGTTTTACTCTCTATCATTATTTTTTTAATCATCTTACAGCCAACTTACTCCCCATTGTTCAAAAAGTATTTTTCTTTTGTTAAATTTAGTATATATATATTTTTTATTATTACCAATAACAATACTTTTTCTGAACAATGGATAGTAAGTTGGCTGTAAGATGAGTTGAAAAATAGAGTAAAACTTTAAGTTTTAAGTTTTTAGACATATGAACATCAAATTAGGTGAACAAAAAAATATTAGCTGTTGAAGACTTGAGATTTTGAGTTGGCCCCAAAACTAAAAAATCTATAAGGATCCTGTTGCCTTGAGTTTAGTTTTTTTTTTTTAAACATTTTTGTTTTTACAGTGTAGTACTGTTATGTTACTGTTACAAGGTTGAGGTGAGCGCTGCTTAATTCTCCTCAAAGCACAGTGTCTCAGTATTTACCTCTGAAAAGATCATCAGAAGAAAAGTACATCTTGTACACTTGAATCCTTTTGAATTGCACTTTTTTATTTCATATATTTTGGTTTTATATTAAACTGCATCAATAGAAAGTAGAAGGGAGAGAACCCACAGTAACACAGGGCTGCGCTAACCACTCTGCCGTCACCATGCAACGTCTCTTTATCTCGTCAGAAGATTATAGCTCACTCTGGTCACAGCTGAGTTACTGTGATCTTGCATCCTTACTGTTGCAAAAAAATGACACTTTTATTGCACATTACACCATTAATTCGGTCCCGCCGTGGCACGGGACATCCCCCTTTTGTCCTGTCCCATCAGAGAACTGCCCCCAGGATGAAATAATGTTAAACAGCGAGGAGGAGGAGGAGGAGGAGGAGGAGGAGGACAGTGACAGGTTTAATACAGCGTCCCATAAACAGAGCATCACCGGACATGAATACAAATGAAAGAGAGAGGATGAGTCAGGGTTTGTTTACTGGCTCAAGGTGCAACTTAATACAAAGTCAAGATTAATAGACTCACAACTTACAATGATAAATAATGCTGTGTTGTAAATATGGACTGGCTTGTCCTTGATGAATGAGGCAGCGGGAATAAACTCAGCTTTGTCAAGTGTTGTCATTAGCATAAGATGGAGTAGGACTTCTCCAAAACATACTAATCTCATTAAAACAACTACATTAATAAACTGTGGGATTCTCAAATTATAAATGTTATTGTTTTGGGTAATGAGGAGACTTACATTTCATGAGAGGCCTGTTATAACACGTTGTACCACTAGATGGAGTCATGAGCGTCCACCAGTTTCTGTCAAGGCTTAAAACAGTTTGGAGAAAACAAAATGTATCTAAACTCTGTCTAATATTGTGTTAGAGGTAATGACTAGGGTGCTAAAAGTGGGATGAGTTGTGTGATTTGATGGGACAAGGTGGGACAGACTCGAGAAATAAATGTTTTGATACAAATCTAACTTACTGAGATATAGGTTGATACAGTTTAGGCCCTAAAAATATTTGATGTACTGTTTTCATGCCAAAAACACACATTTTTGCAAAGTAATGTCTTTACTGAGATGTTCTTTTACTGGAATAAAAAAAGAAAAAATCAAAGCTCTCATTATGTATTTTCTCAAAATAATCCAGCTCCATGGAGAGTGTTTTTCCAGAAACACGGGACCTCAGCACACCAGCCACATTCAACCTCACAAGATAGGAGATAAATATGAATTCTGCATTTTACACAAGGAATACTGCTCTTACCTTAATGTTCTAAACTTAAATCTCTCTTTTTATAAGATCCACGGAGCACCAATGAAAAAGAGGAACATTATCTTAATAAGTGGGACAGAGGGACAGAGGCCTAAATGGCTGTGCAGGGCAACCAAAAGAGGGAGTCATGACTACTAATGAGTAAAAGTGAAGTAGAGAGAAAAATATGCTGCAAATGTTACATAAAAAAATAAATAAATAAATACAATGTGAAATAAAATAAAATAAAATAAAATAAAATATAATAAAATTTAATTTAATTTAATTTAATTTAATTTAATTTAATTTAATTTAATTTAATTTAATTTAATTTAATTTAATTTAAGCCATGCATGTTTTGGGTGAATTTCTGACTTTAAATTGCCCTGAAATGAATGAATGTGAGAGTGAATGGTTGTCTATCAAACAAACTGGCCACTGTCCAAAAGTGTCCAAAGTGTACCCCACCTAAGGCCCAAAGTTACTGGGATAGATGAATGAAATGAAATGACCTTCCTCATGCTCTCCCACTGCCTTGGTGTTAAAACGCAGATGTAAACTGTGCCTGTGTCCACCAGAGGGCAGCAGTCTCCTCCTTTTTTTCCCCAGGATGGACTTGTCACAGTAAACCTTTCATCTCATCTTCACACTGTGGCTGTTTATGAAAGGCCTGGTTCAGCTTCACACACTTTTATGAACCAAACCAAAAGCTAAAACTATGAAAGATGATACAGTAACAGTAACAGTACAGTAACAGTACAGTAACAGTACAGTAACAGTACAGTAACAGTACAGTAACAGTACAGTAGCAATTAGACTCATGGCATGCATTCAGAAAAGTGGATCGGTTACAATGGAAACTAATACAAATATGTTTTACCATTAAAGGCCTACTGGCATCCTGAACCTATAACCATACCTATATCTGAAACTTTATCTATCTGTAAGAAAGAAAAGATATAAACCAGGATTAAACCAGGGCTAAACTAAGACTAAACCAGGGCTATTCTAGGACATGACTAACCTAGAACTAAACCAAGGCTAAACTGAAGCTAAACCAGGACTAAACCAAGATTAAGCCAGGTCTAAACCCGATCTAAACCAGAACTATAAACCTGGACTAAACCAGGTCTAAACTCGGCGTAAACCTAAACTAAACCAAGACTTTGCCAGGCCTAAACCAGGACTATACCAGGAATAAACCAAGACTCAGCCAGGCCTAAACTAAACCAAGACTAAAGCAGGAGTAAACCAGGTCTGAACTCAATCAAAACCAGGACTAAACCCGGCCTAAACCAGGTCTAAACTCAGTGTAAACCTAGACTAAATCAAGACTTTGCCAGGCCTAAACCAGGACTAAATTTTTGACTAAACCAGGGCTAAACCTGGTCTAAACGTGGTCTAAACAGGACTAAACCAAGATTAAGCCAGGTCTAAACTCAGTCTAAACCAAGACTAAGCCAGGCCTAAACCAGAAATATACCAGAACTAAACCGAGACTAAACTAGGTCTGTACCAGGACTAAACTAAGACTAAGCAAGGCCTAAACCAAGACTAAATGAGGACTAAACCAGGACTAAACCAGGACTAAACTAGGAATAAACCAAGACTAAACCAGGACTAAACTAGGAATAAACCAGGAATAAACCAGACTAAACCAGGACTAAACTTGGAATAAACCAGGAATAAACCAGACTAAACCAGGACTAAACTTGGAATAAACCAGGAATAAACCAGGACTAAACCAAGACTAATCCAGGACTAAACCAGGACTAAACCAGGTTTAAACCAGGAGCCACCAGGAGCCATAGGACGACTCAAACTTATCCAAAAACTAAACCAAAAGGAGGAATAACAGTTCAGTTCATTTCTATTCCCCTTGTGGATGTGCTCTCTGTGTCTTGCGCTGCCCCCTCCTGCTGTGGGGGGGTCACTGCGAGGTGAAGAGGTTTCTGACAAACAGAGGACGAGAAAACGTCTGGAGCCAAACACCATCTGCTCAAACCCGTCCCAAGTCGGGCCTTTTACCACCCCCAGGAGTTTGTACTATTAAATATTTAAAACCCAACACACAACAAGTTATGAATAAAGTTTAAAATCTTTGAATTTATCCTTTCTGATCAATAAAGTTTTTGTAAATAAGCTGTAGTGCCATTTTGGAGACACACCCCTGCAGTTCACAGCCGGTGTGCACCTACGGTAGCCCTGCTGGGACATGGCATTGTTTATGAAAAGTTATATTGGGACATCCAAGGTGTCTGGGGTAACTTTGAAGCCATGAGAATTTGTCAGAGACTGTCCCATTGTGAGACATAGTTATTTCTCCCACTCGTCACTTGTCATAACAGTACTTCCTTCACCCTCCACTCATTTTCCATTAGTTAAACAAACTCTTTCATAAGCAACATCATCGAAAATGTTGGCAACAGGCCCAGTGCAGGTTTTACCAATTTAACTAAACGACCAAGAAAGGTAAAGGAGATATTTTAAGCTTTTTTTTTTTTTTTTAAACCAATCTTGGTCGCCTCTAGAACAGCACTGAATGTTTTACAACCTTTAAAAACATTATCTGAAATCTAAAAGAAAACATTTCCAATAAATACTTTACAAGTGTCATAAAGAAACAGGTGAAGAGACCAGCAGAGGGCAGCTCTGTTACACCCTTTTGAACAGAAACAGTGAAAAAAAAAGCTTTTTACTTCCATAAACCTTTAGTATGCCATTTTACTACAAAATGAAAAATGACTGTGAGAAATCTGTGGAAACAGAGCTGTTTTTTTTTTTTTTTTGATAAATGAATAGAAGACCTAAACCAGGACTGAACCAAGATCAAGACTACACCAGGCCTAAACTACGAATAAACTAGGTCTAAACCAAGATTAAACCTGGACTAAACTAAATCAGGACTACAAACCCGGACTAGACCTGTTCTAAACTCAGTCTAAACCAGAACTAAGCCAAGACTGAAAGACTAAGCCAGGCATAAACTAGAAAGAAACCAGAACTGTGCTGAGACTAAGTGACTAAACTAGGACAGACCAAAAATGTACACAGTTTTTTTGGACAAATGAATGAGAGCAGACTGGATGTAGAGGGCTTGTTGTTTGCTCAGTGCCTCCTGGAGTGGGCTGGGGTTTGTGAAACCTAGCGTTCTGAGGCCTCAGAAACTCAGCACCAGAGTATAGCTAATTACTCAAACAGGCGGGAATAAAAGAAAACACAACTCCAGGAATGTTTTTTGATGAGGGAAAGTTATAACATGGTAGAAAACTAAGGTAAAAAGTTGATTTTGCATAATATAGCCAACTTAAATATTAACACATAAGTTACTAATAAAAGGGGGCAAAATTCTTTAATAATGGACATTCTGCTGTAGTGGAAGGAACAAAAATGCTAGAGTAGGTTTTGTGAGGTGTATGTTAATCTTGAGAGGCAAAGTTTAACAGCCTCTGTACAAGTTTAGCACAACAGTCACTTATTTATTATAGCTTTAGCATAAATGCATTTATAAATAGAGCAGCTAATGTTCTCTACTCACTCACTGACAGCACACACACACACATTAACATACATTACCATCATCTGTTCATTTACAATCACTATTTTAACCTACTTCTTCATTTTTATTCATTTTATCTTTGCCTTTTTGTGTATAATTCTGTTCATTTTGTGTCCTTAGAAGAAACCTTTTAGTCACCCATTTACCTACCCGCTTTTAAACCACTAAATGTTTTCTTATATCCCGGTAGAAGTGGGTGTGTACCAAATGCAGCGGGCACGTACACATGTTTAAACCAGACGCTTCACTTCAGCCTGTCGTCGTTCTCGTATCTATTCAAGGTCGGACTCTGAATGGGCTCCAGTTACCATGGAAAAAATGCAGCTCAGAAAAAAAAAAAAAAAGATTTCTGCAGTAACTTAACAGAGCAGTGCCAAGCAACAGGCCACGTGCATTCAAACAGCAACAATACTACAACATGCACACAGATATAGAGGAGGAGATTGGTGAGGATTAATAACAACTAGAATGAATTTATTTTGCCTTAAATGGACAGGTACTTGACAAAAACCTTTACTCAAGTAGGTAGTACGTTTTTGATGAGTACATGTTCGTATCTGTACATTTAGTTTAGTAAAATGCTACTTTTTAGAATCAGTAAGTGAGCCAAAGTGTTATTTCCATTGTGGGGGAATGATTGTAGCTGTAATAGTGATAGCATTACAAGTAGTTATTAATAATAGTTGCAGTAGTAGTAGTAGTAGTAGAAGCTGTGGTATAGTACCAAAAGAAGTTGCAGCAGTACATAGAATAAACCAGGTCTAAACCTGGTTTAAACCAGAACTTTATCAAGACTAAGCCAGGCCTAAACCAGAAATAAACCCAAACTAAACCAAGACTAAACTAGGTCTAAACCAGGACTAAACTAAGGCCTAAAGCAAGACTAAGCCAGGCCTAAAGCAGGACTAAACCAGGACTAAACTAAGGCCTAAACCAAGACTAAACCAGGACTAAGCAAGGACAACCCAAACTTATCCAAAAACTAAACCAAAAGTAAGAATAACTGTTCATTTAATGCAATAGTAACAGAATTAGTGGTAGGAACAGTAATTTTAATTTCAAGTAAATCTTGTTGGATACTTTTACTTCTGCTTGAGTACTAATATTTTAAAGTAACAGTATAGCAGTAGTAGTAATAGTTGTAATAACAGTAGTAGTAATAGCTTTGCACCTGTAGTAGTTGTAGTAACAGTGAGCATTTAAGTAAACTTTACAGTGAATACTTTTTTACTAAGTAACAAATTTGTTGAGTACTTGCCCTTCAGCATGACTAATAATTTTAAAGCAACAGTACTTTTACTTGAGTAGAAGTAGTATCACCAGTGGTAGTAGTAATCAGTGTAGTATAGTAGTTGTAGTTGCAGTACTAACAGTAAACATTTTGTGCTTAAGGAAACTTTAAACTTAATATTCTTTAGTACTTTTACTACTACTTGAGCAATAACATTTTAAAGTGACAATATGGAAACAGTCCATAGTAGTTAGAGTAGTAGTAATTCTAGCAGTACAGTATTAGCAGTAGTAGTAGCAATAATATTTGTGGAAAAAGTGACAATAGTGCTTTCTGTAGTATTAAAGTAGTACTGATAGTATGAGTAGAAGTAGGAGTAGTAGTAGTTACAGTGCTTTCTTTTTATTAAGCAAAATTTACACATAATACTTTTTATTTTAATTATTTTTACTGAAGTACAGATTATAGTACTTCTTCCTCCTGATAGTCGCACGTCTTGTTTATGAAAGTCTGCAGCTGTTGTTTTGAAAATGCACCAAGGAGACAAATGTAATGTATTCAGTTACACTGTCGTCTGCAAACCACACTGAGACAGTCCTCTGTCCACTGACTGTGCAGAGACAGAGACACAGACAGAGACACAGAGACACAGAGAGACAGAGACACAGAGACAGAGACAGAGACACAGAGAGTCAGAGACACAGAGAGACAGAGACACAGAGACACAGAGAGACAGAGACACAGAGACACAGAGACACAGAGACAGAGACACAGAGACAGAGACACAGAGAGTCAGAGACACAGAGAGACAGAGACACAGAGAGACAGAGACACAGAGACACAGAGACACAGAGAGACAGAGACACAGAGACAGAGACACAGAGACACAGAGACAGAGACACAGAGAGACAAAGACACAGAGACATAGAGACACAGAGACACAGAGAGACAGAGACACAGAGACACAGAGACAGAGACACAGAGACAGAGACACAGAGAGACAAAGACACAGAGACATAGAGACAAAGAGAGACAGAGAGACAGAGACAAAGACACAGAGACAGAGACACAGAGAGACAGAGACAGAGAGACAAAGACACAGAGACAGAGACACAGAGAGACAAAGACACAGAGACATAGAGACACAAAGAGACACAGAGACACAGAGAGTCAGAGACACAGAGAGACAGAGACACAGAGACACAGAGAGACAGAGACACAGAGACACAGAGACACAGAGACAGAGACACAGAGACAGAGACACAGAGAGTCAGAGACACAGAGAGACAGAGACACAGAGAGACAGAGACACAGAGACACAGAGAGACAGAGACACAGAGACAGAGACACAGAGACACAGAGACAGAGACACAGAGAGACAAAGACACAGAGACATAGAGACACAGAGACACAGAGAGACAGAGACACAGAGACACAGAGACAGAGACACAGAGACAGAGACACAGAGAGACAAAGACACAGAGACATAGAGACAAAGAGAGACAGAGAGACAGAGACAAAGACACAGAGACAGAGACACAGAGAGACAGAGACAGAGAGACAAAGACACAGAGACAGAGACACAGAGAGACAAAGACACAGAGACATAGAGACACAAAGAGACACAGAGACACAGACAGACACAGAGAGACAAAGACACAGAGACATAGAGACACAGAGAGACACAGAGAGAGAGAGACACACAGAGACAGAGAGACAGAGACACAGAGAGACAGAGAGACAGAGAGACAAAGACACAGAGACAGAGACACAGAGAGACAGAGACACAGAGACACAGAGAGACACAGAGACAGAGAGACACACAGAGACAGAGAGACAGAGACACACAGAGACAGAGAGACAGAGACACAGAGAGACAGAGAGACAAAGACACAGACAGAGACACAGACATAGAGACACAGAGAGACAAAGACACAGAGACACAGAGAGACAGAGACAGAGAGACAAAGACACAGAGACAGAGACACAGAGACACAGAGAGACAGAGACAGACATAGAAACAGAGAGGGACAGAGAGACAAAGACACAGAGACAGAGACAGAGACACAGAGACAGAGAGACAAAGACACAGAGACACAGAGAGACAGAGACAGAGAGACAAAGACACAGAGACACAGAGAGACAGAGACAGACATAGAGACACAGAGAGACAGAGAGACAGAGAGGGACAGAGAGACAAAGACACAGAGACAGAGACAGAGACACAGAGACAGAGACAGAGACAGAGACAGAGACAGAGACACAGAGACACAGAGAGACAGAGACAGAGACAGAGAGACAGAGAGGGACAGAGAGACAAAGACACAGAGACAGAGACACAGACACAGAGACAGAGACAGAGACAGAGTGGGTTATGACCTGCTGCGTGTGTGAGAACTGTATTCATTTACATGTGTCTGCCCCAAAGGTCACACTATTAATAGTCAAAGTTTCCTTTGACTGTGAAGCATGGAGTAAAGAGTGGGACTGAAATAGATGTGGAAATACACGACGTAAAGGGCAGTGTGTAAAAATGTTGTCATGTGTAGTTCAAACTACAGGCCAGCAGTTCTCAAACTGTGGTACCCAGGCTCCTTCTGGTGGTACTCAGGAGTCTTTCACAGTTCAAGTCCTGATCGAGAGCCAGTTTTATTCCTGTTATTTTCCTGGTTTAGTCCTGTTTTTACTGCTTAAGGACTGATTTAATTCAGCCATGATTTAGACTTGGGGCAGTCTGGTTTAGGCTTGTCCCATTAAAGCTGGAACTGGGAAAACCAATATTTTCTGAGGTACTTGGTAGAAAAGTTTGAGAACAGTACAGTATATGTAAACAACATCTCTGGGGACATTTAGCTCCATAAACATAAGTAACAGTAAAGTCCTGTTGACGTCAGGGTTAGTCCATATAATTAATGTCCCTGCAGGGCTACCATAAGTGCTCACATACTTTAGAAAGAAGTGGTGTATGAGATAAAACGTACACCAATACAATAAAAGACACTGCCAAAAGGACACACCAGGAGCTTTGAGGCAACAGCAGCATATGTACAGCCCAAAGCTTCCCCCTTCAACAACATTACAGAACACATTTAATCCATGAAAACACCAAGAGCTCACCTCATGCACTGGAAGTGTCGTAATTCAAAGGGGAAAAAGCTGGTGAGATGGTGCCGTTTCCTACAGCAGATAATCATTATGTGCCAAGTTATTACATAGTTAATTATAGGCATAAGCTGAGAGTGCATCCTGTGGATTAAAGCTGAATCCTTCAGAGGGCTCCTGTTCTTAAAATCATAGTTTCTTATCATACATTGTTCTACTGATATACAGTACTAACCCTTTCTAAAAGCATTCTTTGGACAGGTGTGGAGAAGTAGCTAAAACACTTAAACCATGCATCTGGTTGGTCCCATGTAATTATAATCTCCATAACAAATAAATAAACAAGCAAACTACTCATGACCCAAGTAAAAGTGACATACAATGAAGTGTAAAGTAACTCAGAAGTATCTTGGTACTTGTCAGCATTGGAACAAAACAACTAACACTGTTGACAACATAATCGCCCTGGTAATGGTATGGAAAAATGAATCTTAAGTGCATGTCCTTCTCTAGATGTTAAGCTCTCACGTGTCCTAACTGCTGTGTCTGCTCTCCCTACAGTCTGTGATGTATCTTTTATCACCCACATATCATAACCCAAACCCAGAATACAATCATTGTGCTGTGTGTTTGACAAATGCACCACAACTGTTGCAAACTTTCAGTCCATTCATAAACTATTCACAACCTTGGCAATCGTCTCTATGCAAAACCATTTTTTATCACACCAAGTTGTTTATAATGCCTCATCCACCAGGTGTGGTAAGATGAGATCTAAATGAGTGTTTTGGTTTTTTTTTTGGTTTTTTTTTGGGCCCCCCACAGTGAAATATAATCGGTGGGTTGAGTACAGTGTGTCAGGGCTGAAGGGGGTTTCCTGAAGTGTGGACGGAAAATGAGAGCGGAGGAGGAGGAGGAGTTAGAGAAGTGGGGGCCGTGGCTTCTGTGTGATAAAGAAAGCAGAGACCAACACTCAGCCCCTTCACGTTATATAAGATCTAGAGTTGCACCTACAAAAGTTGTGGTTTCAATGAGAGTTTTGTGAAATATGTATATTTGTAATGAATGGGGCAATAGTTGTACATCTCACTGATTATAATCCTGTGTTTGTCATTTTTGTTAACGGTTTACATTTCACATTTTGAGGTGAGAAACTATGAATGTTCTCTAATTGCTAGGATCTTTCCTCTGGAGTCGGCCTCGCTGAAGCAAAGGCAACGCTGCAGCCACTGTGTCAATGAGATCTAATGAGTATGAATGTCTGTTTTTCTATCTATCTATCTACAGTTGAAAGAAAAAGTAAGTGCACCCCTTAGAAATACTTGGATTTTTGCATGATTGGGTCATAAAATGTGATCTGATCTTCATCTAAGTCACAACAATAGACAAACACAGTCTGCATAAACTAAAGCTGTAAAAAAAATGAAATGTTTTCATGTTTTTATTGAGCATTTGTGTAAACATTCACAGTACAGTTCATATTGTTTACATAAATGAAGATCAGATCACATTTTATGACCAAATCATGCCGAAATCCTGGTATTTCCAAGGGGTGCCAGTACTTTTTCTTTCAACTGTATCTATCTATCTGAGTGCTTCTGGAACATGCTCAGGAGGGTGATCAAATATTGCCTATTTAAAACATGGATCCATAATAAAAACAACTTTTTTACAGATGGAAAGTGGTGTTTTTGTAGAGTGTCCTAATGTCTCTACATTTTGGTCTAATTTATCCCAATAACAAAAAGTATGTCAACATAAGATAAGCTGAAAATTAAAAAATCTGCTATTCGCTGTAATGTAGGGCAAAGCGGAGGATCCACAGGTGCATTTTTTTGTGAATTTACCAAACAGAGGAGACAAGCTCCAGTGGGCGTGGGGAATTTAACCATTTAGAACAGCGCTCGATGAGGAGCTGATGACGTGGATCACTCCTGAGTGAGTCAGCCATGAAGGATCCGAGCAAATGAGTAACACCCAATGCCCTCAGTACTGTTCAATAGTTCTTTTATGATGCTGTAGTACTGTTTATCACACCTTTGCTGCCTCCCCCAGGCTCCTGTGCTCTTGTCCCAGTCCTCTCCTGTTGCTCCTATTGTGGATGACGTCCATTACACCTCCATCTGCAAAAAAACAAGGGAGGAAAAAGAAGATCTATTCATAAAGCAAAGATCAATGTAAGCCGCAGTGATTTGATTTGAGTTTTAGGAAAAGTTAAAACTGTTTCCTTCTTGGTCCAATCACAGTGGATAAGTTATAGACTGTACATTATAAATAAACAGATATGATGAATGTAGGGATGCACAGTGGCAGAGTGGTTAGTGCTCCTACTTCTCTCAGCAAGGTGTTTGTGGGTTTGATTCCCTGGATAGCTGCAATCTCTTGAAGTGGAGTCTGCAGGTCGTTTTATGTTACTGTGAGTTTTCTCCTCATCCTCCAAAGACAAGGTGAATTTAAAGTTACACTGTGTAACTTTTCTCCTAAATATGTGGGGCATACTGACTTGTTTTTGTGATTTTTTGAGCAATTATAAGGCCTGAGGCGCGATCTGTTGCTCCGAGCGGGGCTTCTGTACTGAGAAACCGCCCTCGCAACTTGGCCGGGAGCGCTCTGCTGTTGAGGAAGAGTCACGTGACAGGGAACGACTCGCTTTACGGCATTCCCTTCTGCTCTTATATCTGAGGTGCAGTATAACCATGAAGCTACTTTTAGCGTTGTTATTTTCGCCAGTTCGTCAGGGCCGAAGGACACAAGAAGATGAAGACAATGTCGGACGAGGCAAGAAAAAGAAAATGTGAAAGGGAGCGCACCAGATCGCAGACAAGAGTCAACATCGGACAGACTTTTGCTCGCTGGCGTCAGATGAGAGACAGAGAAGGCTGCAAATCGGATCACGTTTTTGCATCTTTATTGTTGGGCAGGTAAATTAGCCTCTTTATTTTTTCTTTAGAACGTGCTTTTTCATACAGTTATTAGTTGTTTTTACTGTGACCATTGCGCGATATTTGTTGATAAGCTAACGCTAGCGCTAAATCTATAGAAGATCCAGTCCAAACTTCCAAAGGTAGCAGCAGGTCAACTAAAGTTGAAACAATGATGGAAATAGATGCACGCTCGCACAGTTTCAGAAGGAGGAGGGGCCCTAGTGTTTACGTTTTGCGACGGTGCAGTGGCACCTGTGGCCTCTAGAGGCGCAAGACCGGGAATCTTACACAGTGTAACTTTAAATTGCACTTACAGTGAATGAATGTGAGAGTGAATGGTACTCCACTTAAAGCACATAGTTGCTGGGATAGGCTCCTACCACACACAACCCCTAACAAGTGAAAGAAGATGAATGAATAATATAGATTTGACAACAGACAGTCTTTTCACCATATAATTTTGGGTGCACGTTTTATAATGAGCTAAAGTGATGTAACCCGTTCACCCAGAGGCCTGTCACGTGACCACACAGTGACCAGCGATGTGTCCAGCTGAACATGAGCTCGCAGTTGGACCAGAAATAACCCGGCTATGCTAAGGGATGCAGCTGTATTATGAACAAATGATATCACACACACACACAAACACACACACAGCTCCCTGCTCCGGCTGTCTTTGCTTCCCCGTTTGATGTGTTTCTGTAAAAAAAAAAAAAAAAAAAACGGGTTGGAGCGGAGCAGCCATGGTTACTATAGCAGCAGATATCAGTTTATCTTTGAGATGTTCACACAAGACTTCACTCGGAGTCAGCAGCAAGCAAGCAACGCCGAGAAAAGAAACGTACCGATCTGTGAAGGGCTTGGTTTTTGCAGTGTTTAGTGTTTATGTGTTGGGCGGACTACAACAGATGTAATATTTAAAAGGTGAATACAACACTGACATGAGACAATATGCTGTGGTGATACATTGCCAACTATTTGACAACATTTTTAGCATAACAGTTATAACAGAAATAGTAGCGTCTAAGCAAAAAATCCATTTCAGGTTAAAGGGGCTATATTCTGCAAATTAGACTTTTCTAAGCTTTTTACCATGTTATAATGTTGTTCCCTCATCACAAACATACTTGCAGTTGTGCTTTGTTTACGCCTGTTTAGGTATTCCTCTTTTCTCTGGCACGGCCGTTCTTAGCCCTCAAAACGCTCAAATCCACAAACTCCAGGAAGCACTGACCAATCAACAAGCCCTCTACACCGAGTCTGCTCTCATTCATTTATCCAAATAAAAGGAGTACAGCTGTGTTTCCATGGATTCCTCACAGCTATTTTTTTATTTTGTAGTAAAATGGCGTCATAGAAAAAGTTTAAGAAAGTGAAGTAACTTTTATTCTTTAAATTATTTAAAAAATCACAAGAATCTGCTGCCATCTCCTGGTCTCTTTACTTGTTTCTTTATGGCACCAATAGAGTATTTATTAAAAACGCTCTCTTTTAGTCAGAATTGACCAAGACTGGTTTAAAATTATGAATAAAAGCATAATATAGCCACTTTAAGAATGCATTTAAATGTAGGCAATTGTATTTGGAAACATTTATTTCTTTCAAAATCACTGAACTGGACCACACAGAAGATTGTTGTACGACTCAAACTTATGTCTTACCTGTGTCACCTACTGCTGGTCAATTGGGGGAAAAAAGCCAAACACAAAATAATAAAAAACATGGCTTTTGTGCTTCTATTTATAGATACACTATGGATTTTAGAGCTGAAATATTCTTGATATACAAGAAGTGACACAAATGCCTTAGACAATAGATTAAATAGATTCGGCCTCATACTGTCCACTTTGAGAGTCCTTACAGTCAATATTAGTGGGTTCAAAAAGTAAAAAAAATTTGCTTGATATACATAATTTCTTCACAATGTTTACTTAATGCTTATAAACTTTAGCAAGCACTGACATTTGAATATTTTAAAGAAAGTATTAGTTGACTTTTGGAAATTACGGTGCACTTTGTATGATATATGAATGTAAAGACTTCATTTATGTGGTTCATAAGTGTAAGGCCCAGTCTGAGAACCTGCACTGGGGCCCCTCACCTTACACACTGTTTGTGCGGGAATTGAACCCCTGACTTCCTGCATCAAAGACAGGGGAACTCAGCACTTCACTAACAATTTACGCATATCCACCCACAGACAGCTACTTGGAAAGTGTCGTCATTCATACTTTTTTTGACACCAAATACTTTTATATTATAGAAAATGCACTTTTTTGGAAATGTCTGGGTAATAGAAAAGAAAATGTATACCCTGATGGTACTAAATTAAATTTAAAGTTTAGGTATTATTTATAAACAATACCTCATAAACATGAAGTGGTTCTGTGTGCACAAGACTACATAAAGGATTGCTAATTTTGACCCTTATACTCCAATTTTAAAAAGTTACATAGCTCCTGTTAAGTCACAAAACATTATAAGGATAGTATACATTCATATTTTTTTTGTAGTTTTGTGCATCACAGTCACGTACATTGATTAAAAGATCTATAGAAGTTGAAACAAATATTAACGTATACTATTATTATGTATTATTGTCCCTAGACAAATCCACTTTCCATTGAAAATAGGGCGATCACCTCAAAAAGTATCAAAAGTGGGACAGGTTGTGTGATTTTGTGAGACAAGGTGGGACGGACTCGAGAAATAAATGTTTTGATAGAACAATCTAACTTACCAGTTTACTGAGACACAAGCTGCTTCAGCTTAGAGGCTATAAAAATAATGTCTTTACTGAGATTTTATTCATGTAATAAAAATGATGGAACAGAAAAATATAAAAGCTCTCCGTCTGCATTTTTTCTCAAAATAATGCAGCAGAGCCAACACCAGCTCACAGCTCACAGCTCCATATATTCCAACTTACTGGGATGCCCTCAAATATTTATTCTACATTTTACACAGGGAACACTGACCTTATCATGTTGTTTTTAACTTGAATCTCTTTTTTTTATAAGATCCACTGAGCACTAATGAAAAAGAGGGACGCTATCTTAAAGTGGGACGGGGGGAGCGATGCCTAAATGGCTGTGCAGTAAAAGTGGGTCAGCTGGTCACCCTAATTTTTTACGTGTTTATGTGTTTTACTGAAAATAGAGATGTCATCACATACACTGGCATAAAAAGGGTTAAAACTCTGAAAATAATGAAATATTTTGTATTTATGGTCAGAGCAGAGGTTGATTAAAAGATTTATGCAAAAAAAGTAGAAAAAAATATAAATGTATAATATTTCTATGATGTTTTGTGATGAGGACACTTTTGTCACTGAACAGGAGCAATGTAACAGATTTAGTTAAAGAGAGTAAAAATGAAGTAATATTAAATTTGTGTTTAAAAAAATCAACATTAGTAATAAAATACACACCTGAGCCAAATTTTATAGAAAAGCAAAGAAACCACTGCAAATTAATAAAAAAAAACACCAATTAGGTACATGAACAGATAAGGACATGGCCTATTTTCTTTTGTATTAATCATTTTTAAATAAATGTTACGAGAGCGACATGTAGCCAGTCCAGCTTTAGGATCAGATCTATGTTGTCGTATTCATTTATTCTTCTCTTATCTCACTTCATGAATCATGCATCACCATCCGTGCAATCACAGGTCAGTCTTTGGTCCTAAAATGTCCACCCTGACATATGGTTCGGAGTGGCCACACTGAGTTCTGGCCTGGATCTCTGTCTCCGTGCAGTGTGGGGCTGGTACAAGACGCCGCACTTCAAAAATATCCCACGATGCACTGCAGTACGACGCAGCAGATCCAGATAGTGCTGTTATCTTTTGCAGAGCCAGCGTAGTTTGATATCATCTCCCTCCGCTTTGTTTTGCTCTCGTGTCCTTGTCCGTCAGAGTCTATTCTCAGAAACAGCATCGCGGTCACCGTCGGCTCCGGACACCTGCTCTAATCTCACCCTGGACTGTGGCGAGAAAAGGCCATAACCTCCAGAGCTCAGTGTCTGTGTGATGAAATAAGGCTTTGGCAAAGAAAGGTGGGTGCCTTGGTTCTCATGTAAAGACTTTGAGGTGTGTGTTGTGTAATTTTGCCACTAGAAGCCATCAAATACAACATACTACACCTTTAAAGCAGCAGTATTGTACACAAAAACACCAACAACATAGTGACCTGTCTGTCTTTATTTGAATGAAAAACATAGTAATAAAAAACAACAACAAATACAATTACGCCAAAGATAGTTATAATGTTGTTGCCTTATCAAAAACAAAGCTGGAGTTGTGTTTTTTTGTTTGTATTTATAGTAAAGTAACTATAATTAAAAGTTAAAGAGGTTTTGTCAGCAAGATCAGTAGTGTAGATACGTGCATAGGTGCGTGAGGAATGATGTGTGAAAGTGTTGTACAATGCAAAATTGAAGAAAACAAAAGCCGAGGTGGTGCGGGCTCAGGTGAGGCGAGGGAGAGAGCTGGAGCTGGCTGGAGGCGGAGCATCGGGCCCTGATGCCACGCCCAAGAATTACCTGCAGACAAATGAGCAGATGATACAAGCACAACAACCGGGTCATGGCAAGAAAAGAAAAAAAAGACAGTGTACAGCCACAGTAAAATGTCATCACACAAAAGTTAAGGAAATAAAAAGCTCTTTTACTATGTTTCTGTACAAAGGAGTGCGACAGTTTCTTTTTTTTTCTATATTTTTAGGCCTTATTCGATAGAGGAGCCGAGGTTGACAGGAAATCATGGGGGAGAGAGCAGGAAAAGACATTCGGCAAAGAAGTTGGAGTTTAGACTTGAGCCCATGATGCCGAGGCAGGCTGTAGTTGCCCTGCATATTATGCGCCGCAGCTCTACCAAGTGAGCTATACCGCAGCACTTCTTCACCGCTTTCTTCATGGCAGTAGTGGTAATTTTACCATAACTGGTTTTAAAAGATCAATAAAAGCCCCTTTAACTACTTACTAAAACTACTACGGTGCCAAACCTGGTAAAAAGCTAAAAAAAAAACACACTTACTCTCTTTAAAAAAAAACTCACTTTTTTTTTTTTTTTTTTACACCGGATGCCCTTCCTGATGCAACCAGCCACATACAAATGACTGGAGTAGGCTGTGGGTGAAGCAGATGAGGTTTGAACAGCCCAGCCATAAGTTGCTTTACTTTTCATTTTTGCATGAATTTTACCTGCTGTGCGAATTATCTAAAGCAGTGGTTCCCAAAGTGGGGTCCGTGGCCTCCTGGGGGTCTGCAAAGAGGCCCCCAAAGAAGTACATAAAAAGATAATGAGTTAGTTAGTTGAATTTGTTATATACTTGTTTAAAAATGTTACTTTAAAACATTTTTTAGCCAACAGCCAGTGTTTTTTGTAATGCTTTTATAGAAATATATGGAGAAAAACATGACGTAATCTTTTGAATAGAGGGAAGTTGTATAGTTTTAGATTTTTGTAAATTTAATGAGGCTCTGACTCTCTTGAGTTTAGGAATAGCTAATCTATAGTTACTATGTTGTATTAAAAAC
The DNA here is from genome assembly GCA_020698575.1 of Bostrychus sinensis. Taxonomy (NCBI): domain Eukaryota; kingdom Metazoa; phylum Chordata; class Actinopteri; order Gobiiformes; family Eleotridae; genus Bostrychus; species Bostrychus sinensis. Next base: position 24,099,189 of record CM036257.1, on the reverse strand, counting down.
CCTAATCCAATTTATACTCTGCCCTCTCTTAATAATAAAACATGTGAGTAATGAGCCATGTTTAAAGGCTGGTGATCAGGTAGCTGCATTATTTTCACCACATACACATATCATGCCCCCTCTCCCCTAGGTCCTCATGGGGCAGATATATCTCAGCGTCCCGTCCCACAGTCCACTCTCTCTTCTTGATGATGTTATAGTGTCCACAGTCATGCAGCAGCGGCGCCTCCTCCTCTCCTCTCCCTTTTCCCTAATACGTCCATGTATGAAGCGCACGCCGGGTCTATTCCTGTACCGGCAGCCTGCACAGCGCTGATAGGAGAGGATTAATGCAGGCGGGCCACTCATCGCTCCTAATTAGAAACAACACTAAACAACACTATTTCTGCGCCTGTTCCTATGGAGAGATCATGACCCCGCTCTTAGCAGAGTTTACCCACGACGCTGAGCACAGAGTAAATATAGGCGCAGAGCTGTGCAACACGTGTCGGACACAGATAATTTACCCCTCCGCTGCTCTGATGTGCGCATGTAGAGGGGCAGCTTTTGTTGAAATACATCATGGACTCATTTAAAAGCAGACAAGTGCAGACATTAACTATTTGCACACAGCATTCAACATATTAAAGAAGTTAGAAGTGGGCGTAGGTGAAGTGGGGCAGCACTTTTGGCTGCAGTGCTGTGTATGTAATCCATCCAGCTATGGGCCTGAGGCAGGGTACACTCTGGACACGGGACTGTTTGCAGTAGGGACGTCCACATCTCACATATACAATGCATGCATGCTATTGGACACTAGAAGAAGCTAGACTACAGAGATCCCGCAGTAGAAGGGTCGACAGGTCCCAGACACATTTATAGCCTTTGTCCTGGGAGTGCATCTCTCCTTCAGCTGGGTTTTTTAGGGTCTTGTTTAGTTTAGTTCAGTTATTGTTCATGTCTGATTGTGTGTTTATGTTTGATGAACTGTTTGTGAAACCCTTTGAGGCGACTGTTGTTGTGATACTGGGCTATAAATAAAACTGACTTGAGTTTATGGGGCGGCCACGCTTCTGTCAGTCTGCCCCAGGACTGCTATGGCCACAGAAGTAGCTCACCACCACCGAGTGAGACTGAGGAGTGAATGAATAATGCACCAAATTGTAAAGCGTTCTGAGTATCTAGAAAGGTGCTATATAAATCCAATGCATTATTTGAATTGACCTGCAGTGTGCATTTAGGTAACGATATGAAGAGATCAGCTACAGGAAGTTGTGCATGACAAAGCCATCTTGTTTTTTTGTTTTTTTATATATATATCTTGTATAATTTAAGCTTCCTATAGCACCAACAAAATGCAAAGCTAAGTTAGCATTAGCTTTCCATTCTTCTGATCCAATGAAATAAATCCATATGAAGGGTTAACCATCTAGTAACATAATACTGGAGAGGTGGAAAGTAGAGACTTGTACTCTAGTAGTTTACTTGTATTATAATACTCCTAAAGGAAAAAAATACTTTTAAGATCATAGATAGATGAGTAAAAGTATTCCTTTAACCTCCCTGGCAAAGGATAGCAGGGTAGAATGTGCCCTGCTACCTTTGCCAGTGTGGTTAAAGGTTCTATTCCAGGTCTGTTTATGAAGTAGTAGTAGCAGTAGCAGTAGATTTTGATATGCTTGCACTTGTTACATTTAATACTAAGGTAATATTTTTGCCAATAACATCTAATGTTATTTAAAAGTAGCAATACTTTTAAGATTTTGAGAACCTCTTCTAACTTTGGTTACATCCAGCAAAATGAAGCTGTGGCTGTAGCGACTGATTTCTTTTCCCCATCTATTCTTTGAATAAATCCTCCGTAACACTCATTTATCTGTGTTTGTTTTAAGTCTCTCCTGGTTAAATTAAAATACACATGGTTTAGTTTATCTGATGTGGGAAACAGAAGAAGAAGAAGAATAAAAAACACATTTCCAGAGACCAACCCAAACTTGAAGCCTGTTTATTTCAAAGCTCACAAGTCGAGATTACAAAAGTACAGTGCTTCATTTTGGCAACATTTGGAGGAGTACTTAGTAGTAGGAGAAGAAGAGTTGACAGACCATTTGAGGATTTTCTTTTTCTTTTTTTTCTTTTTTTTTTGGAGCAAGTCATGCAAAAAAAGGTGTGGGAGAAGGCCTCCGATATAATAGCACCTTTTGTGGAAAAAATAAATCCATTTGTCCGTATAGGTCAGTGCAAAAATAGTCAAGAATATATGCATACAAAGAAAATAGATATATATATATATTTATACTGTATAGAGCTGACACAGAGAGGCTTGTAGAGTGAAGCCCAGTCGTCTTGAGCTTCGGAAACCCTTAAATAAAGAGTGTTACAGCGCTGTCACTTAGGCTTTCGCTGGACTTGGCCTCTATATTATGAGGCTATTACTGTAGAAAAAAAACATTTGTAAAACTTGTATTGAGATTAGCTCAGATGTGCAAATGTTTAAAATTACTAGTCCATCAATGCACGAAAGCAAAAAAATAAACAGTTCTTGCTGTTAAAGCTGACCAAATACTTGCCACACACCAGCTATGCCAGATTTATGTGCAACTAAGAGTTTGTTTGCCCTGAGTTTAGACTTGCAGGCTGTATACCCGTCACTAATTCATTCATCTTCTTTTATTTATTCGTGTTATTCCCAGCTGCTTTGGGCCTGAGGCGGGGTAAACCCTGGACAAATGTTTTACTACTTTAATATTGGCCTGTCTATAAGAAATCCATGTATTATTATTAGTAGAAGACCAAATGAACCTTTTTGGATTATGTTTTGTAATGTTTTCATTGAAGGTTCTTAGCCTGTAAGTCTAAACTCAGGGATAATAAACCATTTATAACTCACAAAAGGCTAATCTGTAGTTTGAGCTTTGTTTAAATGATTTTCAGCTTTTCATGCAGTAACAGGGTGAACATTTTACACATTTGCACATCCCCCAAATCTTAACATACACACACAAATCCTAAAAATAATTCCCAAATACTTTTCCTACAGTAACAGCTCCAATACAGCACCGTAATGGCCGGGAGAGTCCCTCACTGGCCAAAAAGCACACAGCATGCTTTCCAACCACATACAGTACGACATTGTTAGACCTTTACACAAAGAAACCCACTAATCACACATTTCTTCTTTTAAAACGTTGGCTCCTTTTTTTTTTTACTGTCTTTTTGTCACCAACCAAATATCAATCACAAGCTACAAATGTGTGGTAAATGTTGATACATACTCTTTATATTGTGGAGCACCAGTTGACACGAAAAGAGCAACAAAAATACAAAAACTGCATGCTTTTAAATCTTTGCAAAGTCCCCGATAACAAAGCGCTCACATGATTTCCGGGTAAAAAACAAAACACAAAACAAAAAAACAAAACCTGTTATATTTGACTTGCATAGCCTGGATTTTCACTGGAGGGTTTTTGGAGGGTTATTGTTGAGATTGTGTTGTTGTAAAGCTAAACCGAGTGCTTGATACTGCGTAACAATGAACAAAACCAGCACACATGACAGCCACAGGGTTACAAAAATGATATATTTCGTGACAGTGCATCCCAAACGGTTGGCAGGGTCTGCACCAGTGGTTCTCAAATGGTCTGGCTTTGGGACCCAGCATCACTCTGTAATGACAAGCCACGACCCAAATAAAAGAGATATTGAGGAAAAATTAATAGAGATTTCTCGAAATTTAGAAGATACTGAGGTTTAAAATTACGTCAGCCTTAGGTATAAGAGTAATTGAGCTGGATGTTTTGCTAAGGTTGAGTTTCTTTTATACACTGTAAAAAAAAAAATGCTACCAAAACTCAAAATGAAACAGGATTTCTTAAGATTTTTGAGTTTTGGGACCAACTCAAAATCTCAAGTTTTCAACAACTAATACATTTTTGTTCACTTAATTTGACATTGACATATGACTAAAAACTTTCAATTATTATTTTATTTAACCCATCTTACAGCCAACTTACTATCCATTGTTCAGAAAAAGTATTATTCTTTTGTTAAATTTTGTTTATTTTTTTTTATTATTATTATCAACAGTAATACCTTTTCTGAACAATGGTTAGTAAGTTGGCTGTAAGATGAGCAAAAAAAAAAAAAAAAAAACACTTAAAATTTTAAGATTTTAGTCATATCAACATCAACTGGGTGAACAAAAAATATTAGTTGTTAAAAACTTGAGATTTTTAAGTTGGCCCCAAAACTCAAAAATCTTGAGGAAATCCTGTTGCCTATAGTTTTTGCAACTTTTTAAAAAAAATTTTACAGTGTATTATTCTCTTCTACATGACCCACACTGCCACCTACTGTTAAGGAGGGTAAATTGATTTTTTATTTAAAAAAATTAAACATGCTTTTTTTGGCCTAGCAAAGGTCCGCGACTCACTTTTGGGTCCCGACCCACCAGTTGAGAACCACTGGTCTAGACACAGATAACATATTTACAGGCATTGTCATTTGTCTTCTTTAGTCTTATAGTAGGTATACAATCCAGCCACAGATGGTCAGAAGCCAGTGTACTCTTCTTTGTGCCAGTTCCAATCCCAGATAAATGTAGAGAGGGCTGTATTAGGAACAGCAGCCTTTCCTTTGGTACTTTTGTCATAGTTTTTTATTCACCAGATGCTGTTCCTGACACAGCCTGCTCCATTTGTCTGGGCTTGGGACTGCGAATTTAGTTTTTGGCACCACATTGGGATATCAAACCCCGCAAGAACCACTTCACTAACAAAAATTGAAAACACTGAGAGGTAAAGAAAAGCATTTGCAGTAATGGTAAAAAAAATATATAACGCTGGCGAGGTTGTGATTCATTTGACATTTAAAAAAAAAAAGTGGTTCTGCAGGAAATTAGGTTTGGGAAACACTGCTGCAGAAGATATAACAGTTTATACAGAGTGTAAAGCAAAAAGGCAGTTTTTATAAGTGCTTTGACACAGATAACGTTAGCCCTGTGCTTTGCTGATACCTCTTTTATGCAAACATTTGAAAGCGAACAGGAACCAGAAGGACGTGAAATATAAGCAGAAAAATGAACAGAGCCGCTGAAAATTCAACACAGTGTCTGCGTTTGATGAAAACCTTGTAACTCGTTTTATTGTCTGTGTGTTTTCTTTTGTTAGTTCAGAGCTCTCAAACTCACCCTGAGAGCCCTTGGGTTCAACCAATCAGAAACAACAAGAGACAGAATGTATTGTTTCAAGGTAAAACATTTTGAGCATTATTATTATTCATATTTTTGAGTATTTTAAAGATGTGCCAAGAAAAGGTTAGGATACCATCTGTTTACCAAAATATAAATTCAATTAAAGGTGCATTGTGTATCAGTTTGTGGTATATCCCTAACAACTGCTTGCATTTGCCTAAGCTGCGAAAAATAGACATTATAGCAATAGCAATCCCTTAGAAAGAGCCACTCATTCTAATATGTTGTTTCTATGGTGGCCTGGAGCAGACAAACTGAGCACAGCTATAGGAAAACACTTTTTTGGAGCCATACAATTAGGATTATTTTGACAGATGGTGCATTGTGTAGAACAAGCATTTATAGCCATAGCAATCCAATAAAGCAGTGGTTCTCAACAGGTGGTTCAGGACCCAAAAGTGGGTCGCAGAACCATTTTCAGTAAGTCGCGAGCCTTTGCCAAAAAAAAAAAAAAAAAAAAAAGGAGATTAATACACTGAAAAAAAAGCTGCTCAAAAACTCAAGGCAACAGGATTTCTCAAGATTTTTAGCTCTGGGACTAACTCAGAATCTCTAATACTTTTCTCTAAAACTAATATTTTTTGTTCATTTAATTTGATGCTCATATATTTAAAAACTTTCAATCTTAAGTTTTACTCACTATAATTTTAAATCTCATCTTACAGCCAACTTACTATTCACTGTTCAGAAAAAGTATTATTTAGTTAAATTTAGTATATTTAGTTTTTATTATTACCAATAATAATACTTTTTCTGAACAATGGATAGTAAGTTGGCTGTAAGATGAGTTGAAAAAAAAATTAGTAAAACTTTAAGTTTTAAGTTTTTAGACGTATGAACATCAAATTAGGTGAACAAAAAAATATTAGCTGTTGAAAACTTGAGATTTTGAGTTGGCCCCAAAACTCAAAAATCTATAAGGATCCTGTTGCCTTGAGTTTTTGAATTTTTTTGTTTATTTAATTTTTTTTACAGTGTAGTACTGTTATGTTACTGTTACAAGGTTGAGGTGAGCGCTGCTTAATTCTCCTCAAAGCACAGTGTCTCAGTATTTACCTCTGAAAAGGAAAGGCCATCAGAAGAAAAGTACATTTTGTATACTTTAATCCTTTTGAATTGCACTTTTTTATTTCATGTATTTTGGTTTTATATTAAACTGGATCAATAGAAAGTAGAAGGGAATAGTTCCCTCTCTTACTTGTTGAATGTGTTCTTTTTGTGTTGGTGTACGGTGATATTCTGGCGTTATTCTGTCTCAGGTTTCAATCTGATCAGCTGAAATATCTCTTTTATTTGGGGCGCGAATTGTCATTTTAGGTGACGGCAGGTCCTGAAGACAGACCAGATGAGAACCACTGCAATAGAGGACCCACTAATTCCATTATTTCCTCCATCTATGGTGGCCCAGAGCGGACAAACTGAGCACAACTACAGCAGCGGTAAGCATGCAGGCTTAGGAGATTGAGGATTGTAGCAAATTAATTTTATGATTTGTGTTTTGTAACGTGACCCCTTTTCAGATCTTCTCACATTATGTTGTCCATAGTCAACAGCATGTCCCTGCAGGGCTACTGTAGATGCTCACAGACTGTAAAAAGCAGGGGTTTGGGTGTAACTTCAATGTGCAAAGCTGCCAGTAGATGGCACCAACACCTATACACTGCACCTTTAATAATTAGTACACAATTTAGGCTTTAACTTTGCTAATCAATCAACCAAAAGCTGTTTGTATTATTCTCTATGCTACTTTATGTCTGTCCTGCATTGTGACGAGTTGCTGATGAATTGTGATTATATTAAGAAGCAAACGCGTGACAGTAAACTCATGTAAGTGCATATCTTCTGTACTACATAATACTCAGTGCAGTGTTGATTTGCAATTCATGGCCCAAGCCTCTTCTTCAAATGAACGCCACGAGATCGGCGTTACATAATGGACGTTTTACCTCTAGGCTTTTTTGGCAGCCTCAGATGCAAGCTCAGCATAATATTTTAACAAACTGCATGACTAATCAGCTGCTCTTTAATTTCTGCGTTATATTCAAAGGGCTTTGTTATGGGTTGGATATCTGTGTTGTAGAGTGGCTCAGTGGTGGCACAGAGATAAGGCATTGATAGAGGCACTAGCAGCACGTGGCAGCACCAAACAGAGGAACCTAATCACTCATGGTCAGAGGTGGAAGCACTTCAAATCTGTACCCAAGTAAAAGTACTGTTGTTTCAAAATTACTCAAGCAAGTAAAAAGTAAACAGTTTATTATTTGAGAAGGCAAATGTTTTGAATTTAAACTTTACTTAAAGGTCCTGTTACGCTAAAACAACTTTTATGAGATTTTCATCATGTTATAATGTTTGTGCCTCAAAAACATACCTGGAGCAGTATTTTGCTGCCTGTATGTAAGGCCATGCCTTTCTCAAGAGCTGAAAACGCTTGGTCTCACCACTCTACGTAGACACGTGAAACCAGGAAGTGCTCCTGTACATTCCTAAAGCCCATACACTGTCACTGGACTCATTCTGATCACTTCAGAGCTTAAATTTCCATCACTACGAAGCAGTCAGCTCATTTATCTATCTGTTAGCATGATATCGCTAACAGCCGTGCTAAATAGCCATTTTATGCTGTCTATTCCCCACCGTTGCCAGCAGGAGGCAACAGACAATCCAAGCATTCTGTGCAAAAGAAGATATTTTCCATACATATAAATTATTTTAAGTTATAAAACGTGAAATACTAAAGCAAAGGTGTCAATTTTTTTTTCAAAAAGCCTGAAAAAGCATAATATGGGACCTTTAAGTACTTTTAAAAGGTGAATTTAGGTTGCACAGTAAAAACTACTACTGTGCCAAACCTGCCTTGAACTGTGATAAAGGTACAGATTGTTCTTAAGTAAATAATAATTACTTGAGTAAAAATCTATTCACCTTCCACCTCTGATGATAGCTTAGCATTAGCATTTGCATTAGAAATTCATTATAATCTACTGGCACTGTCAAAACTAAAACTGACTCCAGTAGAAAATCAGTTTGAAGTCTGTACCTCGAATATGCTACCTTAGGAAAAAAACAAACAAGAATTCATAGCTTCAAATGTAGGGCATAAACAAAAGCATATGTGCCACAGTGGAGCTAGTTTAGAGAAGAAAAAAGCAGGCAGTGAAATTCCTCCATTACCCCACGTTAGCCCTGTTCACAAAACTCAAAATTCAAAATGTACTTTCCTTTGCCGACAGCCATGCATAAAAAAGCTCTTATGGCTCTCCAGTAATATATTTATTCACTGTATATAGGCTATTGCTAAAATATATTTATGTACTGTGTGTTTGAGAGCAGGAATGGCAAAAAAACATTAAAGCGTCCTACAAAACGTGTACGACAAACAAACCTGTGGTTGTCTATATTCTGTAAAATAAAAACACAAGATGGCCGACGAAACACAAGCTGCTCAAGAAAAGATTTTTTTTCTGCTAATACAGCCAGACTCTGAGGCTTCCTTCAGACCTGGCACTCAAATCAACATCGAGGTGTTAAGGGGCAAAAATAGGTAAATAAATCACTAGTAGCAGCATCTTTCGTTGTATTTAAACTATTAATTTTCTCTGTATTTAATAGTAGAAGTGAGCCAAAAAGTGGCCAATTCTGCATACAATAAATGATCATTAATGTCAGGTTTTCTTTCAGAGCAGAAATATATGCCGTCACAGAGTAAACAATTTGTAATGCATGTTGAAAGTAAAGGTGTGATAATAAAACTGCTTGGACAAAGTGAAATTAATCTATCAGTATGATAAGCAGAAACAAGAATATGTCTGGACAATATATCAGAAATATATAATTTTCACAAAAATAGAAATGTCAAAATCAGCAAGAATGGCATGACTTGCATATACATATCATGCGTTTCTGTGTACAAAATATGCCAACTTTTCATGTTAAAATTATAACCAATTATAGCTCAGTTAGTTATAGCTGCAGCGCATACACAGGGCAACTACAGCCTGCCTCGGCGTTGTGGGTCTGTCTGGACTCCGACAATTTGCCGAATGTCTTACCCTGCCCTGTCCCCGATCTCCTATCTTTACTCAACCGTCCAATCAAATAAAGCAAATCAAATCAAATATCTTTAAAAAAAATTATGACCAATCAGATGCTTAGATTAAATTGTATAAATTTAATATGAAAGTTCAACATATATGCAATATTCAACATTTTTTTCTGATATTGTGCAACCTTAGTAAATTGTTAGAAAAGCAATCAGCAATTTAGTTTGGCATATATGAAGCGGGAAGTGAAGTGCAATGTTAATGTACCATAATAAAGAAAAGATTAAAATGCAAGGTCTGAAGGCGGCCCGTTAGCCTCACCTCATCATCCAACTGAACAATAAGTACATCTTTTTTTTTCTTTTTTTTCAGCAAAAGCGCCGGAAATGTTTTGTAAATGTCACCAGTATATACAGATAATAAGATCGGTTGCATTCCACTCTTTAAAATTATTGCACAGTAAAAGCCACAGCTGGGCTCGTCATGGTCTTCCCCGTTAAACCCCTGTATAAAAATAGAACATACACACGTCAAACAAGTGTTCGTCGTTTTTTTGTTTGTTTGTTTGTTTGTTTGTTTTAGACAGGCACTGCCATGGCCACCCCAGCCCGAATCTCCAAACACAGACCACAGTGAGAGATTTAAGAGTTTCTTGTGTCAATAATTGCCCTTTGCACATTGAAAACGTTTTGTCAAATGGGTTTATTTCCCAGTTTTTCTTGGGTCCAGCTTCCCTGTTGCCCACTTGCTTCTGCTTTGGGACGTCAGCCATGTCCGAAAAGTGGGGCATTTTTTGGCATTTCCCGCCACTACGTACCCCCAAAGCTTTGGCAATCTCCAGGACAAGGAGTTTAAATGGCCTCTTCGAAATTTAACAAAAATTCTGGGATATATCTTTTTAAACGACTGTCTCCACACCGGTGAGCTTTGGCGTCAGGATTCGCGGCGTGATCCCGTTGTTGAGGTCCTCTTCGAACTCCAGCAGCTGGCCCATGAAGTTGAGGTTAGGGGAGATAATGGGCCGGCGCGTCTTCACGAACTTGTAGGCGTCGGTCATGGTCATCCAGGTGTGCTTCATCAGGTAGGCGATGACGATGGTGGCCGACCGCGACACGCCCGCCTGGCAGTGGATCAGGAGGCCCATCCCCGCCTGCTGTGCTTCCTCTGCAAAACAAAAATGAGTGAAAATGAGGAAAAAAACATATAGCTATTGAACATCCACTAGGGCCCTGAGCTGCCCCAGGTCTTGTCTGTCCCTTGGTTAAGGCTTGTGACCAGAGGCATAGTGCATCCTGCCTGGCTGCACAGAAATTATGGTATGGGCTTCCACTTTTCAATAAAAATGTGTAAACAGAAAGTATGCAACTTTCTAGCATAGGAAATATTATCAATTATTTTAATCAGCTGCCACACTCTAATAAGGGATGCTCCGATGGCCTGTTGAATAATGACTGCCACCAAAAGTTAGAGAAAGTCTGGATACGTCTTGTTACGAGCAGAAACAGATTTACAAGAAAAAGCCACGTAGATGTCTGACGTAGATAGATGCAAAGGCTGGGCCCATGTCATATTAAACCCTATGGATTAAGACTGAGATGTCACTTAAGTTCATATGCGTGCAAAATGCAGGTGAGCTAATACTTTTGGAAATATATACTGTATTTTGCTGGTTTGCATCAGTTTAGAAGCTAAACTCAGAGCTACAAGTTTACAGTCATTTATTAGTAGGGCTGGGCGATATGGCTAAAAAATAAATTCTCGATTTTTTTCATTTCTAAGCCGATTTACAATTTGAATTTGCATTTTCTCTTGTTGGCATAAAAAGGCTATTTAAATGTAGGTTTATTATTTTTAAATGAAAGTATTGCATAGTATTTTTATTTTAGCTGGGCTACAGCAGGGCAGAAGCAAAGTGCATTACTCTAACAGTGACATAAATGTATTTTAGTGATGGCCCTCTTTGCTTCTAAAGACCAGGTCTTTTATAATTTATCCACCATTATCCACCATAGAGGTCTGTAAAAAGAGGCTAAGCAGAGCATGTGGCTAATTAGCATACATAAACAAAGACACATAAGTTCACTGCAGCTACTGCTGCTGCACATAGCATCACGCTGTTCATTTTGGCCAAACTGCAGCCACATCCAAACCAGGACATTACAGAGGTAAAAAGACTCCTTTCTCTGTGATTATTTGTGTTTTTAGAGTCTCCACAGTCACTTTTTAAGCTGCTCTAGAGCTAGCAGCAGCATTAGCCATAACACAGGAAACAATGCGGTGCTTGGCGGACTGCTAATTTCTGCTAAACTCAATTTTACGATTTGGCTATTTTTGACATTGTCCAAAATTAGAAATGCAAATTAATTCGATTTATCGTCCAGGCCTATTTATTAACAAAGTATTAGTGCCGCTTTAAGCTTTAATTTAATCTTTTTAAGCCCATGTTCCAAAATAAAACTATGAGTTTTTTTAATACTTTATCATGGTTATTAGTTGCTCAGTAGTGAGTTTGAGTTTAGTGGTTGCCTCAGAGACAAAATTAAATGAAAATTGTATCTGAACGTGCCTTTTATTAGAGAGGACTATTACTTTGGCTTACGGATGAGTCACCGCTGTTTTCAAGGTGAACCTGTTTGTCCTCAACAACATAATACTCAGAGAAAAATTGGTTTGGTCAAATGCACAATGGCCACAACTGTTTTCATTTATTTACTCATGAATTAGCCAACGGGGTTAACAGTGGAGCTTGCCGCTCAGCCCAGTGCGTATTGGGCAAGACAGTTCACCCACACTGCCTACTCCAGGCACCACATGTATTTGGTTGCAACAGGAAGGGCATCTGGCATAGAAACCTGCCAAATCACACTGCAACTGGTTCGCTGTGGAGACCCCTAACAGAAAAAAGGAGCAGAAAAAACGCATGAATTAGCTAAATTGTGGGAAAAGATCATTTCCACAATAACCTGATTTACTGGAGGTGTAACAATACGTTTTTGCAATGATACATATGAATTATAATTGTTTCGATATGATTCAAGAATGATATTGGCTAATTTAGAACAATTCAGCACCTTCATGACAATACAATCAATACAGCAACGTTTTGCCAAAAATCATTAAAGTATACTCTAAATCCAGCCAGAATGGATTATGTCCAGCAGAAAGGGAGTGAAGAAAAGTATAACCTATAACAGATTAAACATTTTATTTCATTAAAAACAAAAAAAATCACCCCAAAAGATGTATCTGGTTTTATTTTAACAGGCAAATGTCCAATATTATCGTTTTTTTCCCATGTACGTCGATATGCACTACCTAGAAAACGATACGATTCAATGCAATACAGGGTAGTATGTATTCATATACAGTAGTTGTATTATAGGAATAAAAAATCGATATAGTAACTGTCTCATTATAACGCTATAATATAATATGTGTGCCTCTATGGAGTGTATAACGGGAAGAAATTTTTTGGATGATGCAAATCTGTCTATTTCATACCGATAAACTCGAAGGCCTCCTCGAAGTACTGGCGCAGGTTCTGCTTGTTGCTGTCTGTGGCGGGCAGGCGCTTGTAGACGAACAGCCCCGTGTCGTAGTGGTACAGGGGCAGGTGGGTGGTCACGTTCAGGATGTACCCGATGTTCAGTCTCTGGAGCAGGTGGAGGTCCTGGGCGTCGTGCTCGTTCCCCAGGTACAGGGAGGGCAGGATGGGGGTGAGCTCCGCGTTCTCGATATCCGGCGTGGAGGGAAGGGAGTGAGGTAGCGCCCCCGTCAGGCCGGAGGCGGCGGCGGTGGTGTCCAGGCCCTCGTGGAGGTGCAGCGAGTGCTCACACAGGTTTTCATGGCTCATCCTGAAGCAGCTCAGTCCTCCTGGGTAGACAGAGACAAACATTTAAGTAAGGTCCACACTCATACAATTGAATGTACAGGCATTTGCAGCATTGTGGAGTTCAATCTTTAACACTATGCAAGTACAATTATCAATTTAATCATGATATCAAGAAAGACATAGTTGTTTTTTTTTTATTAATATACACGTTTATTACCTCCACCAAGGATATTATGAACCAGAGTGGGTTGGTTTCCTTTGTCTGTTAGCCAAGTTACTCAAATAGTAACAGTAAAAAACTTTAGCAGAGGACAGTAACGGGCCAAAAAATAAATTATTACATTTCTTGAGTGGATCCAGCTCACTTTTTAGATCAAGTAATTTTGCCAAAGATCTAGTGGTGTGACAAGATCTCGCAAGATCAAAATGTCACAAGATTCTCATGAATGTAAAAATCAGTCCTCGTGATCTCAGGATAAGTTTCTATTTGCATTTTTACAAAGGAAAAGCTTTGTTTGTGGCAAAACATTTGGCAGTATACTATATGTTCTTCTATTAAAATAATAGAAGTAGACACGTCATGAAGGAAATTTTGCGTGGAGAAAATGACTTACTGAAAGCTCAAAAACTTAAACAACGATTGAAGAAAATTAATCTTCATAATGCTGGCTAAAATGTAAACATTTCTTGATGATATGTTTACAGTACCCCACAAGTTGTATTTCTTATTTTATTTTGTTTGATATTGTTTATGTTTGAGCAAATTGTATAAATAAAAAGCATAAAAATAATAAAAAATAAAAACAATAATATAAGTAAATACAATCTATTACAAGTTGATTTTATAGTTTAGCATTTTATGATTTTCAGGTGAATAAATTATGTTTTTACTTTGTGTAAAATACATCTTGTCTCGTCTCGTGGGATTTGTGTCTTGTCACACCCCTACAAGGATCCTGTACCATTGCGAGATAGATCCAAGGATACTAACTCCAGCCACAAGGGGTCAGTAAAGGTTAGTTTGAGACAATTCTTTACCATTGTGAACTATAATAACCCTGAGCTATAAGATCCCTGGCTTGAGTCCAAGTTTGAGCAGTATTTTACCATATACTGTACCATTGCGAGATAGGGCCTATTTCTTGCCAAAGCTTCTACTGACAATAATGCTGACAATTCAGGGCAATACAATGACAATTTAGATTCTCAAGTTGCGGGAAGGACTTAATTGTGGGACAAGTTTAGTTTGCCTGATGCAATATTGTGGATGACACGTTTACTGGGATCAAAAATGACGTTATTAAATGATGTTTGTGGAGTGTAAGAGCAGCAAACCAAGGCATTATGGTACATCACACGAAGCAGTTCGACCTGAGCCCATCTTTTAGTTTCTTTACGATATTTAATAACTCATGGCTTTATAATCTGACTTGCTCTGAGTATTATGTTGTTAAGGACCAACAGGTTCACCTTGAAAACAGCGGTGACTCATCCCTAAGCCAAAGTAATAGACCTCTCTAATAAAAGGCACGTTCAAATACAATTTTCATTTCATTTCATTTCTAAGGCAACAACCTGTGCACTCAAGCTCACTACTGAGCAACTAACAACCAGGGGAAAAAAAAACAAAAAAAACGCTATTATTCACTGATTACAATATTTGATTACAACAAATGGTTTATTAAAAATCTTTCACATGAGTAATTATCATCAGCACCTGAAAACAAACAACATTGTACACTAATAGTGGTTAATGATGGCTAGGAATTACATATATATATAAATACACAAAAGCCTAAATAAACAGGGTACATTTTAGCTGTTTTGATAGACAATCTGCTAACTTAAGACTATTTATTGTCCCTGGTCACATTAGTAGCGATGAAAAAAGTAATTTTCTATAAACAGGTGACAATGGCCATTGAATACAGCAGTTCAGAAACATTATAGTAATTTAGCTTATTTATGTTCACACACACTTGCACACACTCTTTTATTTGCCAAATTATTATTAAATTACAGTTATTATAAATGATTTCCTAAAAAGTTTTCCCTTATTGGACTGTACAATATCCCCCTAGGGGTCCCCGTACCCCTGGTTGGGAAACACTGGACTAGGGCCACAAATACTACAACTGCTAACTAAAACCACAAGTGGTCAGTAAGAGGAAAATTATTCATTTTTTACCATTTTGAGAAATAGGGGCTTTGTTGTTTGTTATTCAATGAATAGAGCATTTACCCCTGAACTAGAAGATCCCCATATTGAGTAATATAGTGAAATATATACAGTGTAATTGCTTTATATAGCCATGGGGGGAAAAAGTGAGATTTTTCATTTGTGTAATATTGTCTTCACTGTTGCCTCTTCTCCTCGTCTCCTGTTTATGCTGCGCTGAGCTGCTGGGGTCAAAGGTCAATTCCTACTAAATCTTACGAGGCTAAAAATACTTGCCCTCCTGCTCCAGTCTGCCTCGCACCGCAAATATCGACCGAGAAACTTGGTCTAAACAACTTTTTAAAACAGCTAAAGCACTAAAGGGCAAGTGAAATTCAAAACTTACTGCTTTTACATTATCGAACATTTGAGTCTAGATTTCAACAAAAATCAATACACAAAGTACTGCTTTTAGTCAGGTAAGAGGCAAATGAAGTAGTAGTAATGATAGTAGTAACTGTAGTCATAGTCATAGTATTAGTAATGGAAGTAGTGTTTGTGGAAGTAGTAGTATTGTTACTTCAAAATATTATTACTCTTAAGTAAGCATAAAAGTACCCAGCAGATACTGTATGTTACTTGAGAAAAAATATAAAAGTACAGAGTGTAAAGAAAAAAGTACTTATTGCTACTACCACTCCTAATACTGCTACTTCTACTGCTATTGCTACGACTGATGCTGCCACGACTGTTACTGTAGTAGAAGTAAAAGTACCCTGCAAATACAACTGTATATTACTTGAGTTAGTAAAAGTTTTTAAAAAGTACTGAGTATAACATTTACTACAAAAGTATTTACTGCTACTACGTCTACTGCTATTACTATGACTGATGCTACTACTACTATTACTGAAGTAGAAGTAAAAGTACACACCAAATACACTATACACATACATATTACTTGAGTAAAAGTTTACTTAGAAAGTACTTACTGCTAGTACCACTGCTAGTGCACCTACTTCTACTGCTACTACTACTACAGTAACTCCTGCCACTAGTGCTACTATTACTACAGGTACCACAACAAATACTACTGCTACTTCTACTACAGATTCTACTATTACTACGACTACAACTATCTCTCCTACTACTGCTGGTACTACTACAACTAGTGCTACAACTACTACTGCCACTACTATTACAGCTACTCCTATTACTGCTACTACAACTGCCTCTTCTACTAATACTAATAGTACTTCAACTACCCCAACTACTACTACTGTTACTACTACCACTGCTACTATTACTATTACTACTAACTTTGCCACCAAGTTTAAAAAATACTTTACTGTAGGATCATTTAGAGTAGTTTTCTCAAGTAAAAGTAAAAGTATGCTTTGGGAAAACTATTCAGAAAGTACATATACTTCCAAAAGTACTTGTGTAAAAGTATCCAGTTACTTTTCACTTCTGTACATCCGTATGCAAAGATGTACCGCTCCACTTTTAGCCTTCACGCTGCTAAGAAAAGTCTCAGAGAAATCCCCCGTCGTAAACCAGAGGTAAACAGCGGCACTAAAACGTTTATGATGCCCCCGGTGGACATCTGTGCTTCTGCAAATAACCCGCTCGCACCTGTTAACCGCCATTACCCATGATGCCGCTGGTTCCTATTTGTGGCCGAGGCTTAAAAGTCAACACATATAACTCTCGTGTATTGTTCACAGCAGTGGATGATGTCATGTCAGCTTGGTACTTCCTGTTTTGGAGCTCAGACTGCTCAGAAAGTAACAAGGTACTGCTACTCAAGCAATTCACGAGTACATTTTTGAGTACATTTTCTAAAACAGCCTTTCCCAAAGTCAAAAGCTCTTAAAATCTGACAAATCAATAAAACTTTACTATATTCAGAGGTCTGTGTCATGTTTACCCCCATAGATTTCTATAAAAACTTTAAGGTTATGAAGACTTCACTGCTTCAAATACAACCACAAAAATACTTACAAAATACTACAAATAATACTCCAAAAATACTATGAATACAAGAAATAATACTACCAAAATACTACAAGTAATACTACAAAAAATTCAGATAATAATACAAAAATACTACAAACACTGCTACAACTGCTAGAAATAACAGTACAGAAGTACTAGGAATACAACTATAAATAATAGAAATGCTTCAAATACAACAACAAAAATACTACAAATAATACTACAAACACTACTATAGATACTAGAAATAATAGTACAAAAATACTTTGAATACAACTACAAATAATACTACCAAAATACTACAAACACTACTATAGATACTAGAAATAATAGCACAAACATACTTTGAATACAACTACAAATAATACTACAAAAATTACAGACTGTTGACTAAAAATTGCATCAAATTTATATTCTAAAATAAGTACTCACTTGTAATTAATTTCAAACTCAATTTTTTTTTTATGTACTTAATGTAGACGTCCTCTGGCGGCCCCTCTGCAGCACCTTCATGGCCCAACAGGGGACCCCGGACCCCACATTGGGAACCACTATTCACACTAAAAACATACTGCAGTAAATTTTCAGTATCTTTGGCTAAAAATGTTACTGAAAGTATTGGTTGACATACTGTGTAGTAGCAGCAGGGGTAGTAATAGTAGTAGTAATAATCACAGTAGTATTAGTAGTAGTAAAACTAGTAGTAGTAGTAATGATAGTAGCAGTCAGAGTAGTTGTAATAGAAGCAACTAGGAGTGTTAACTGAAATATAGTAGTAGTATAATATTAGTTGTAGTAATAAAAATTGTGGTAGCTGTAGTCACAAGTATTTTCTACTTAAGTACCCTTAACATTTAATACTTTTATTCATGTAAAAAATTTGGTTCAGTATTTTTCAATAATTGTATTTTAAAGTATCAGTACTTCTGCTTGAGTACTTCTTCTGCCTCTGGACTGGGACCTCAGTACTTTCAGCTTAGTGGTTAGAAAGTAACCAGAAATATTTCTACTTAAGTAATATATAATAAAGTACATTTTTGAGTACATTTTCCAAAACATATTAGCAAAGTGGGTAGTAGCAGTAGGAGTTGTAGTACTGGTAGTAGTAGAAGTAATCACGGTAGTATTAGTGGTAGCAGAACTAGTAATAGTAATAGTAGTAACAGTAGCAGTCAGAGTAGTGGTAATAGTATTTGTAGTTGTAGTAGTGGTAGCATTAGTAATATTAACATTAGTAGAAGTAGCAGTAATAACAGTCGTAATAAATATTTGTGGTACATGTAGCAGTACCCACCAGTACTTTCTACTTAAGTAACCTTAACCTTCATAGTTCAATACTTTTACTGAAGGAATAGTTTTGTTGAGTAATGTTAATAGTCATAGAAGTAGTGGTAACAGTAGTAGTAGTAGTAGTAACAAGTACTTTTTACATTACTCAAGTAAAAATGTGGTTGAGTACTTTTCAGAAACAGTATTTTATAGTAACAGTACTTCTGCTTGAGTACTTCCTCCTCCTATGGCTGCAGTGAACAATGAAGGCACAGCCAGTCTCACAGTGTTAGGGCAGATATGCGTTGTCATGGTAATAATTACTTTGCGGTTATATTATAAGTACTTTGGTGAATCTAAGGGAGTTTCCAAACCAAACTGCCCTGTTTTGAGGTAACTCTGACTTATTTTTACTTTCGCTTTATATCAGATAAAGATAAAGAGATAAAGATAAAGGTCTGATATGTTTTTCCCTTTTACAGACTCAAAAGTTACTCAGAAGCATTGTCTAAAAATATTGCCGTGTTGAATAAAATGGATCATATCAATATATTTTCACAAGTACTATATCATCATCTAAAATAACACTGTGCCTATCTTTGTAAAATAGACATTTAGTGCCAGATAAACCAGTGAAGGCAAGTCGAGAAGACAACATTGCATAAAGCTGCACTGGTCACCAATTTCTGACAGAACTACAGTATAAGCAATTACACCAGATGCCATTCCTGATGGAACGCTCTCCATTTCTTCAGGCTTGGGAAGAGCACAAAAAGCAAAATGGCTGGTGACCCCCTAAAGGCTGGATTGTACTGTATATTCTGATTACTGCCTGGATATAAAGCAAAATCACTGGCTTATATGAAAGCAGTAAAGCAACATTTGACCATAAAAAAGTATGATAAAGTTATTTTCTATAAAACTGTTGACAGGGCACCTATATCAAAAAATCTTTTCTTCTTTCTTTTTCCAGTTCTCATAACATTTTATTTATTCTGCGATCTGTGTGCCCATTGGTGTATGGAGGCAACTGGGTAAAAAAAAAGTTATTTCTAGGTTTAAGTAATGCCCAAGAAATGTTTTTGCCTATGATAAATCTGCTAAAACTGAAAAAAAGTCATTTTTGGGACTCGGTTATTGCCGTTGTACTGTAGTTTTTAAAGCTTGTGGGTTCATGGAGAGCACACTGCAACCATAATAAACCACATACAACTCGAACTATGCACATTACTTTGAAACTAATGGAAGAAATCCCACACTGTAAAAAAAATTCAAATAAAAAAATGCAGCAAAAACTCAAGGCAACATTATCCCTCAAGATTTTGGAGATTTGTGGCCAACTCAAAATCTCCGGTTTTCAACAAATAATACTTTTTTGTTCACCTAATTTGATGTTCATACGTCTAAAAACTTTACATTTTAGGTTTTACTCTCTATCACTATACTATATTATAATATTATACTAGAATTAACAAAGGAACAATACTTTTTCTGAACAATAGATAGTAAGTTGGCTGTAAGATGACTTGAAAAAAATAATGATAGAGAGTAAAACTTAAAATTGAAAGTTTTAAGACATATAAACAAAAATAACATTAACTGAACAAAAACCTATTAGTTGTTGAAAAACTCAAAAATCTTTTTTTTTTTTACAGTGCGGTGGAAAATTAATTATGTTTTTGCTTGACATGAACAGCCCGGGTTCCTACAGTGAGTGTTATGAAAGTGGTTTAGTCCAAAGCCGATCAGTATCTTGTCTCTCTGTGGTGTTTGGGAGATGACAGCTTGATCATAATTGAATGTCCAGAAGCAACATATTTTTCAGTGAGATGTGAGCTGTGAAGTGTGACCGTCTGTCCAACTCTCACTGACTCACACTCAAGAAAACATCAACAGAGTCTCCAAAATACCGACTATATTCTGTCAACCTGCTGTTTATGTCAATGATACACTACTTTCACAGTGCTGCTGAAACGTTAAGACAGAGGCTGTGTGTCTGCAGGCCCGAGGATTGCACCTACAACCTCCTTCCTGCTATTGCTCTAGTAGTGCGTTTAATTTTTGATCCAAAGACTAAAATAAACCTAAATCAGGACTAATCCAAGACTATAGTGAGGGATGATACACTAAAGGACAAAACAGGGACAAAACCAGGACTAAACCAAGTCTAAAACCAGAACTCAACCAGGAAAAAACAGGTCTAAACCTGGTCAAACCAGCACTAAACTAAAGAATAAACCAGCACTAAACTAAAGAATAAACCAGGACTAAACCATGTCTAAAACCAGAACAAAACTAAGACTAAATCAGGAGTTAACCAGCAACAAACAAGGTCTAACCAGAACTAAACTGGGCCTGAACCAGAACTAATAAACCAAGTCTAAACTAGGTCAAACCAGGACTAAACTAAGACAAAACCAGGACTAAACCATGTCTAATACCAGAACTAAACTAAGACTGAACCAGGACTAAGCTGGGTTTAAACCAGAATTAAACTAGGTCTAAACCAAGTCTAAACCAGGCCAAACAAGGACTAAACTAAGCCTAAACCAGGACTAAACCATGTCTAAAACCAAAACAAAACTAAGCCTAAGCCAGGACTAAACCATGTCTAAAACCAAAACAAAACTAAGCCTAAACCAGGACTAAACCATGTCTAAAACCTGAACAAAACTAAGACTAAACCAGGACTAAACCATGTCTAAAACCTGAACAAAACTAAGACTAAACCAGGACTAAGCCAGGTCCAAACCGGGCCTAAACCAAGTCCTGGGGGTACACAAAACCTAAAAGGTTGGGAAGCACTGCTATAAAGAACCAACAGCAACAGTATTTAATGTACAAATGTCATGTCATTATTATAATGACTGGTCATTTTTGGCGTGCTATTAAAGTCACTGCCCATTCATCTGTCCCAGTCATCTATCCACTGGTGCATGATCTATTGTAGCTGCAAAATGCTCCCAAAATGTTAATTAGTTTGTCCTCAAAAGCCCTCTAGCCATCACTGCTTTGATAGGCTTTTGTATTTAAAAAAAAAAAAAAAAAAAAAAAAAAAAAAAGATAAAGGAAGTCATCTAATTTTTGGAGCAGCGAGGATGGTACAAAAGATAGACTTCTTGGTTCTCCCAGTGGACCAGTCTTGAGACTAAACAAGCCTAGTTTATAAAATCATAAAATCAAGTAAGCTTTGGTACTTACTCTTCAGAGATTCAAAGATATTATAGTACTAGTACTAGATAGTACTAGTAGACGTAATAGCAGTAGCAGTCATAGTAATGGCAGCCTGTTACTAGGGCTGGGTACCATTCAGATGTTTTCAATACCATTACTTAAACGATACCTGGTTTTCGATACTGGTACCTCAGCGATACTTTTTCTGATATCTGTGGTGAGCTAATTCATCTTCTACAATCATAAAACAAAATAAGACTGGATAAAAGACCAATTTTTGGAGAAAAATTCTTAGCAGTAGTTTGTATGATTTATTCTGTTATGTATTAGGTTCAAAGGAACAAAAAAGTCCCACTAGATATTGAAATTTGGTTTTGAATAAAAAAATTTTTTTCGATAGCAGCAGTATTCTAACTTTTCTTTTGATGCCACAAAGGTATCATTTAATGGTACTCAGCCCTACTATTATCAGAAGTAGCACTTAGTAGTGCTAATTGTTTTGGTAGTAGTAGTAGTAATGGAGGTAGCAGTAGCCGCATGTACTTTCTACTTATAAGTAACTGTCACACTTTACACAAGCAATCATTTTGTGGACTACTTTTCAATTTTGAGTACTTCTTTCACCTCTGACTGGAGTTTAAGGCTTTTTAAAATAGTTTTGAACAACAGTATTTCACATTTCAAACTTAAAATATTGATTATGTATGGAAAACGTCTTCTTTTGGGGAGTTGTTACTTTGAGATTGAAGAGACCGCTTGGATTAGGTGTCTGTCGCCCCCTGCTGGCAACGGTGGGGACTAGACAGAGCATAAAATGGCTAAATAACACAGCTACAAAACACAACTCTTGGTATGTTTTAGTTGGAAACAGCATTATAATGCAGTTAAAAGCTAACAAAAGTCGATTTAGCATAATAGGGGACCTTTAACAATGGACACACTAGTGCAGCTAATGTCAATGTGATAAGGCAGCTAAAGGAAGGGATTTGATTTTCTGGAGCAGCAGCGAGGATGGCATTTTGCAGAGTAAAAAAAAAAAAAAAAGACAGTCTTCTTTCCCAGCGGACCAACCTCGAGACAAAACAAGCCTCGTTTATAAAGTCAACACGCGGCTGAGAAAATACCGAATAAGAAAAGGGAGCAGGATCAAGGTACTGTGATCTTAAAGTGACTAGGAGGCATTGAGAAAACACGCAACTGTCCCAGCCCCCAACACGGCTTCGTACTGCCAGGGCTTCAAACGCACGCATAGACCAAAGATAGAAAAATATGGCACTTGCCCAGGGACTGCTATCTTTCTCCATACGGCTCTATTTACTAACAGCTACTTCTCACTCTGTGCAAAATACTTTTCATACACAAAGCAGGAATCACAGGCTTATGTTCGAGTGTGAAGATGCTGGAGCGTGTTTACATCATTTTAAATAGCAACATAATATAAGCAATAACTACTGTGTTTTCACTAGAAATTCAAGTCTCTGTGTTTACTTGTCAAACTTACTTACTGGGTTAAAATAAAAACTTAACAGAGACTGAATGCGGACTAAAAACCAGGCTAAACCAGGACTAAAACAAGACTAAACCAGGACTAAAACAAGGCTATAACCAGGACTAAAACAAGGTTAAACCAGGACTAAAACAAGGTTAAACCAGGACTAAAACAAGGTTAAACCAGGAGTAAAATTAGGCTAAACCAGAACTAAAATGAGGCTAAACCAGGACTAAAACAAGACTAAACCAGGACTAAAACAAGGCTATAACCAGGACTAAAACAAGGTTAAACCAGGACTAAAACAAGGTTAAACCAGGACTAAAACAAGACTAAACCAGGACTAAAACAAGAATAAACCAGGACTAAAACAAGGCTATAACCAGGAGTAAAAGGAGCCTAAACCGGGACTAAAACAATACTAAACCAGAACTAAAGTGAAGCTAAACCATGACTAAAACAAGGCTAAAACAGGACTAAAACAAGGCTAAACCCAAACTAATACGAGGCTGAACCAGGACAAGACTAAACCAGGACTAAAACAAGACTAAACCAGGACTAAAACAAGAATAAACCAGGACTAAAATGAAGCTAAACAAGGGCTAAACCAAGGCTAAACCAGGACTAAAAGGAGACTAAACTGGGGCTAAAACAATACTAAACCAGGACTAAAGTGAAGCTAAACCAGAACTAAAATGAGGCTAAACGAGGACTAAAACAAGGCTATAACCAGGACTAAAACGAGACTAAAACAGGATTAAAACAAGACTAAACCAGGACTAAATTAAGGAAACAAGACTGCAAACAAAATTGCAATATACACCGATCCGGCATAACAATGTGACCATCTTCCTAATATCTGTGGTCAAAATGTTACATGTTATTATGACGACCTGCTCAATATGCAGCCCCATACGCAACAAACTGTGAGGCACTGTGTATTCTGACACATTTCTTTCAGAACAAGCATTAACCTTTTCAGCAATTTGAGCCTGAGTCTGTTGGATCGAAGCACACGGTCAGCCTTTGCTCCCCACGTGCCTCACTTGTCACTGGTTCACCACTGTTTCTTCCTTGGACCACTTTCGCTATAAACTGACCACTGTAGACTGTGGACACCCAACAAGAGCTACAGTTTTGGAGATGCTCTGTCCCACTCAGCCAGCCATCACATCAGGCCTTTGTCAAACTCGCTCAAATCTTTACACTTGCCCATTTTTTACGCTTCTAACACATCAACTTTGAGAACAAAATGTTCACTTGCGGCCTAATATATGTCACCCACTAACAAGTACCATGATAAAGAGATAATTCTGAAACAAACTAAACAGACCACAACTGCAGCAAGATGAAGCCAAACAGCAAAACAATAAAAGGTCAAAGCCTAACACATCTTGCACATACTCAGTAGTTTAGTTTCACAACACTTCGCCAGTGAGCTTCTCCTTCTGCTAAATGGCACTGCTTTCAGGTGTCTAAATGATTTATGTGCCCAGATGTCAACTTAATGCATATAAAATCGTGGGGTATAGTCTCTTTTCAAACTGGAAAGCCTATTTAGGTCTGGAGCAAGCCGGGCCAATGCATCTTCTAAGAAATACATGTCAAACGCTAATAGGCACTGGGGCGAAATCTGTCCCTTTGTAAAAATAGTATCTGCAGCATGTGTAATTATTTAAAGGTAAGAATGCATAAATGGTAAGGATTTAGAGAAGTTTATGATGTGGGTGGACAGTTGTACAAATGTAATGAGCCATGCCTTACTAAATCGCTGAAATATTGAGGGCGTTATGTAAGCTTAGCAAATCCATTCACAACAAATTCAGTTACTAATGACTTTGGACATTTTAGGGATTTATAATCAGTGCAAGGTCTAGGCCACGTGAAGAAAAGTTGTTTTAGTCATGCTATGCTCTAATGTGAAGCTCTGATTGGACACAAACTGTCCAATGCCACAAATGGAAAGTCATCGTTTTACTCATGCGAGCAGTTCATTGCGGTACAGATATTGCAGCTGTTGACACTGTAGTAATGATACATTTGAATATTTTGCATAGCTCTTATTAGTGCTGTCCCAAACAAAACACGCACTGTCCTAGAACAACACTTTACCTTTGAGGACAATGGGGTCCTTGCCCTCCCGTCGCAGTGACTCCAGCACCACGTGCAGGGGTTGAGCCGGGCTGAGGCGGTTCGGGTCCACGGTGCTATCATCGTAGACCACGATGTCTTTGGAGAAAATGCCCTTAAAGGAGTCCTTGGCCTCTCGGCAGGAGATGAGGTCCAGCACAGTGATCTTGCCCTGCTGTAGTCTTCGGCGGCTGATTTTGTCGGAGCAGTTGATGTGCACCGCTCCGCGGATGTGGCTCTTGTTGTACTCCATGAACGGCCGGCAGTCGATGATGACCGGGACGGGCCCCATGGCGTGTCCCATGGGGCAGCAGGATATCCTCTTGGCCAGTTCGTTGGGGTGCATAAGCCGCACACTGGGCAGCAGCTTGGGCAGGGCCTTGGGGGTGCTGGGGGCCAGACTGGGCACGCTGCGGGCCTCATGGTTACTGAAGCTGGGGGAGCTGGGGCGTGGGCGGCCCGGCGTAGCTGAGGTTCGGGCTGCTGGCGCTCACCGGGCTGTGGCTCAGGCTGGGACTGTCCCGCTCATAGGTGGTCACCGAGCAGCAGCTGGCACTGCTACATCCACACGACAGAGAGCGCGTGGAGCCCTTGGATGAGGGCATATACGTCACAATGTTGGCCGTCGCCCGGATCTTCACCACTGTGGTGCTGATGACAGTGTGCTCACTACTGCTGCTGCTGAAGGTGTCCAGATAACTGGTGTCCAGGGACAGAGTTAGCTCCTGAGGTCGGCTCGGCCTGGGCAGCGCCACCACAATCCTGTCGTCCAGAGGAGAGGGAGGCATGGGGAGGCCGAGGTGGACGCACAGGGAGAACTCAACAAGCCGCTCTGAGGGGCGAGGGTAGAGACAGAGAGTCAAGACAGAGCTAACGGACAGGTCATTTCTCTTCCTTTTAACACATTTTATCAAATCAGAAGCAGGAAAGAAAGAAGCATTCATGCAATGTGGAGGCATTGGGTTCAGTCAGCAGAGCAGTGCATATAAACCAGCTGCAGAAGAGCCAGATTTTACCTTACAGTATCTGATAGTCAGTTAGCTCAATTTCCATAATTCATGGTTAAATGTGCTCTCCATTGATGCGTCCCTTAATGAACAAATGGATTGCAAATACAGACAGAAAGTTGGCCAAAATGACTCCAGCCTCACACTCCTCTCCTTTAACTTGATTATATGGTGCTGGCTTTATTCGAGGTCAGAGAGAGAGACAGAGAATAGGGATTACACGCAACAATTGGTCCAGATGGACTTAGACCAGGGGCATCTTCACTCATGTGTGGCTTAAGCTTTGTCATCCCATTGGCCTAATTATCAGAGTCAAAATTCATTGTGTACACTAGGCTAATTATCTTCTATGACTAATACTTCTATGCATATATGACTGCTTATGTTATGCAAACGGATGCTGAACATAGATGCAATGCCCTACAAAAAATCATTACATCTACTTCAATGCAGCCAACTGGTCATTCACTAATGTGCTGTAATGTCAGTATGTGCACAAAGGCTTGCCGTATTTGTTGAACATGCAAAGAAAGTAAACAGCCATCAAGCTAAATATTTGTGTCAACACCTGCAGGGCAACACCCAAAATTGGTGGGAAAACTGTGTGTGACATAGTGGCCCCCTATTAAGAAACAGCCCCGTCATCAAAGCCTGTTTCCAAAACGGTGTGTGACAGCGCGTGTGTAACGTGAATCATGCTCTAGATATAGTATGTAATAATAACAGTGTGTAAGCATATGCACGCGTCTCTGAGCCCCAAAAAGATAAAACACAGCACGGGCTACTGCTGCTGCATCAACGCTATATATACGCTGCAGTTTGGTCTCTCTCCAAATTGCTGCAAATAAAATCCGGAATGGCAATTTCCTTTTTTGTTTTTATTTTTTATTCATGAATGGCTTGTGTGGACGTTGTTTAAAAGGAAAAAAAGGCATGTCATCTGGCGTGTTATGTAAAAAAAGAAGGATGGTGCGGTTTGGGAGCAGAGCACAAATCATTCATGGCAAAAATTCATTGAAGAAACCGGCATGAGGACGTGATGGGAATGTAATGTACGAGGTTTTTTAGCTTTCTTTTGAGACGAGACTGGACTGGCCAGCGAAGGAGCCTTTACTTGACATCGACATTTTCAAGTAAAACAAAAAATATATTGTGTTTTTTTTTTCTTTGATAATGCGGGGAGACGGTAACTTTGACGCAGGCAAAGGTTCGTATAGATGCTGGAAGAAGACACTTAGGACGCATCATAAAACTAAACGCAAGTTATAACGCAAAAAATGGCACGAAATGGTCCCACCGCTTAGATATAGTCCCTTGTAAATAATGCATTGTACGCTCCCGGGCTGCGTAAAAAAACGTCAGCCCCGTCTTGACACAACTTGAAGAGAGGTGCATGTCCTAAAAGTTACCTCTGCATTTGTGTGTGTGTGTGTGAATCTTACCAGAGTGTAGCCTGCTGCCGTGGACTGATGAAGACGGATTTACGGTGTGCGCTCGTGAACGACGTCGTCTCCATTCAGTTCGCGCTGTGGTGGATAATAACAGGTAACATTATTTAATAGTTTTGCGTCCCCCCTTGAAATGATATTTTCAGGAGGAAGTGGTTGCCAGCCTCCACGAGTCGCGCAGCAGACGGATTGGCGGCGTAGTGAGCCAATGCAGCGCTTCATCAGTGTTGAGAGTGCACAGTGTGGGATGGGGTCTCGTTCAAAAAGGAGGGGGAAACGGGGGGAGGGAGGGCTGGGAGCGTCAGAGGCTGCAGGGGGGGCGGGGCTACACAGAGAGACACGCCCCGCCCCCCCGGAAAAAAAAAAAAAGGAAAAAAAAGAAAGAAGCACGGATGATGTCACTTGCGGCCAATCAGGGACAGTACAGAAGAGTCAAGGAGCTGCTGCTCAGAGTAGATAAAAAGTGGACCAAGGGACAAGTGTAGGAAGTCTGTGTGGCAGGACTGACTAGCAGGCTACTTTCCCTACAGCGCTGATATTTGATATTGTATGAACTAACAAAACTAAAACAGGAAGGAAACTCAATAACGCTATGATTATGTTGTATGTTTACACTGTACGAACGGTGAAAATGAAGAACAGTAAGCTATGGCTTCACTTTAGACTGTGGGCAGCACTTTAACACACAACTTCTCTCACTCGGATGCTATTTTTCTCTGTCAGTCAAAAGCTTCAGCCAGTTCCTCCAATCATTATTTATTTATTTATTTAAAAAGGGACAGTGTGCATTAATCAACAACAATGTAAATACACCCAAGTTAGCCAAATTAGGCTAATTTTCATTGGTAGTCCCCCTGCCAGCTGTAAAAAGGCAACCTAAAAAAAAAAAAAAAAAAAAATCTGAGTGCCCCTACATCCTCAAACATTCATACATATATACATATTTACATGAAAATAGTGACAGTAATCATCATCATCCAACAGTCAGCGTCAGGGCCCCCCAAAAGCAAAAGTCCAAAGACAAAAATCTTCAATTAATAAAATAACAGCAGTGAAATGCAATGTTTGTTTATAAAAACCAAAACAAACTAAGGCATAAGCTACAACAAAGAGCTGTATCCTATGAGTTCATGGGCATAACATCAGGCAGTGTGGGGCCCAGGATGTTTAATGGACCATAATTGGGGGCTCTTGTGCATCTTTGGTCAAGTCTGAATTTAAAATAGTAGTAATAAAAACAACAGCCAACACATGAAGACCAATGTTACAGGAAGACCAATTATATATACTTTTTTTGTTAAAACAGCTGGCAGCAATGTTTAATAAATTAGAAACTTAATGCATGAACCCAAGAAACTGAATCAGAGTCATCATTTTGGGGCCTGCACTGGGGCCCCTCATTACCAAGTTACACCACTGTATGAGTTACTCACAAAACGCCTGAAAAGCTTTTGTGATATTAGAAATGTACATTTTACTTTTTGTGTATTGAATTTGTTTTTGCCATATAAAAAATTAACTGTAAATGTTACATTTGAGAAAAATAACACTGTCACAGCCTTGCATAACCAAAACATTCTAAGCAGCTGGAACAGACAACAGAGGATGTAAAGTATAGGTTCTCTAAAAGCTGCAAGGTTGATGGTTCAATCTCTTTTCCTCCTGCTACAATACTGAAGTGTCTTTTGGCAAGGCACTGAGCCCTGCTTTTGCCTTTACTGATGCTAGAATGTGTTAAGTGGAAAATGCAGCTTTTTACATTTACATGATGATAAGTGCAAAAAAGGTGGTTCCACAAGCCAGTGTACTCTTTGCAGCGCTTCCAAGCCTGGATAAACCAATGCATCAGGAAAGGCACCTGGTATTAAACCTGTACCAAATCAATATAATGCTAGAAGAAGAAGATATACTGTAAATGAACAAGCCGAAAGATTGGAAGTACAAGTAAAATTTATACAGTGTGCAGTATGCTATGTCCAATGTTTCGCCTTCTGTTGGGTTTTAAAGCTTTTTCTAAATATGGCAGTCATTTCTGTCTCCAAAAACTCTGCCAACTTCTGCGTCCCATTGCATTTTTTTCCATAACATCACTATTTATTAGCCCGGCACTGATATATTTTGATTTATCTCGTCAGTTGGTTCCTCAGAAATAGCAGTTGTCATAACAGAGCACAATACATGTAATCAGAGCATACAGAAGTGAAGCTGGAAATGTCTCTTTTTGTTATTTTAACCTACATTAGTCCTTTTATGTAACTTCTCGCTCTGAGTCATTGTAGCCACATTTTTGAGAAGTTAGTCGCTCCATCTCCACGCCTGTTCAGCTCAATGAATAAAATACCAGCCGTTTGACCTTTTAGTGCAACAGGCTGAATTTTCATAACACCAGTGGTTATGTTATTATAATTGGAAACAAAGGGAGAATATGTTACTTTGACAATGTCAGCAACACGAGGAGCAATACGCAGTAGGGGCAAGTATAGCTAGGTACTTCCCACTTGGTACATTTTCTAAAATATACTTTCACTTTAATTTTGAATAAAATGAATGTTACTATTACTCAAGGAAATATTTTGAAATACTAAATGAGTAAGAGTGGGTTTGACCATAGTAGTTGGAGCAGTAGCAGTTGTATAAAGTGGTAAGCAGTTTATTAAGTGGTAATACTGTAGAAGTAGTAATATTTACGGGTATCTGTTGTCCCGGGCCTCAGGGTCAGCAGAGGGCCCCAGAAATGTTCATCTTCCTCTATTTTTTACACTGTGAAAAAAAAGTTGCAGAAACTCAAAAACTCAAGGCAACAGGATCCCTCAAGATTTAACAACTAATATTTTTTGTTCACCCAATTTAACGTTCATATGTCTAAGTTTTACTCACTATCATTATTTTTTTAACTCATCTTACAGCCAACTCACTATCCATTGGTCAGAAAAAGTTGTAAAAATTGTAAAATTGTTTTGCTACATTTTGTATATTAAGTTTTTATTATTATCAGTAGTACATCATATGAACGTTAAATTGAAAAAAAAAAAAAAAAACAGCTGAAAACTTGAAATTTTGAGTTGGCTCCAAAACTCAAAAATTTTGAAGGATCCTGTTGCCTGGAGTTTTTGTAACTATTTGTATTTTTACAGTGTTATAATGGGCTCATGTGAAGCCTTCTTGCCCCGGGACAACAGCGAGTCTGTCAGTGCGTCTGGTAGAGGAAGTAGAAATAATAGTTATTAATATTATTAGTAATAGCATCAGTAGTTGACAGAATGACAATGGCGCATGAGGTTAGGCGGGTCACCCTCGGCACGGTGGTGGTTGGGACTGTCGCCTCACAGCAAGAAAGTCCTGGGTTTGGTTCCCGGACGTGTTGGACCTTTCTGTGTGGAGTTTGCATGTTCTCCCCGTGTCTGAGTGGTTTTCTCCAGCTGCTCCACTTTCTCCCATCAACCTAAAACATCCACAACAGACTAATCCTCCTTCCAGATACTCCTGACCAAGATCCTGGCTCAAGATCTGGAGAAGGGTCCACTGCTCCTTAACCCTAGGGTTGGCGGATTGAAATTGTGTAAAAACTTGCCAAATCATGACTCCAGTGTCAACCCCTGCAATGTATTTGGTAGTTACGTATGATGTATGTACGTCAAGGTTGAAATTAAAAGTTCATGTTCTGAAGTCCACCTCATCATTGTATTAACCTGAAATAACTGTCAAAGATATAACAAGAGAGCGCCTGAACGAAAAAAAAAAAGTAATAGCAGTAGTAGTAGTAGTAGTTGTAGTAAGAATTGTAGTAGTTTTAACTGTACAATTTGTCACACTCAACCAATTTTTTTTATTTACTACTTCTTTCCTTTCAGCTTTTCCTTTCTGGGGTCGCCACCGTAAATCATCTGCCCCCTAGTCTGCTTTTTGTGTGTGATTTTTATGCTTTATATGCAACCCACTCCATTTATCCAGGCTTGGGACCAGCACAAAGAGTAAGACTGGCTTGTAACTCCTTGTCGTGGGATTTTACTCCCCTGACTTCTACTTGAGTAATATTATTTTGAAGTAACAGTACTTTTACTACAGATTTGGATCACTTTTTCCACCTCTGTTGGTTATAAGTGGGTGTCTTTGGAAATCTGGCATTAAGAAACTGCAGAACTGGCCGAACGCATCGTCCCACGTGACAAGCCCCACGCCGAGGTTAACGGGTCTATTTGGCACCAAGCGGCACATACAACATGAGATTTCTATTTATTCCCACTGGAGAGCCTGAAACAATGTAGGGCATGTATTATCAACTCTATTATTAGTCCTGTGTACAGTTATTTATAATCGGACACAGCTGATCAAAGCTGGTGCAGATTGGGTTTCCAGCTGCTCCGGTTTCATTGTGATAAAGAGGAGGAAGTGAGCAAGCAACTTACTGTAAGGACACAAGGGGAAAGGGAAAGTTGAGCTGTGTTGCATTTAAAGAGATATAATGGATATTTTTTACTTTTATTCTTATAGGCAGCAACATTTTGTCCTAAAAAATATAGATAGAAAAGAAAACTAAACAAATTGAGAGACTGTGAAGCCAGTGGTTGTCAAACTTTTAACACAAAGTACAGTCTCAGTAAATCTTAGGTTCTCCAAGTATCATTTAAACAGACTAAAATGATCCTAAACCAGGTCTAAACCAGGTCTAAACCAGGATTAAACTGGGCGGGTCTAAACCAGAATAAAACAAGGACTAAACCAGGCCTAAACCAGGATAAAAGAAGGATTAAACCAGGACTAAACCAAGTCAGGTTAAAACCACGTCTAAACCAGAACTAAACCAGATCTAAACCAGGACTAAACCTGCCTAAACCAAGCCTAAACCAGGACTCAACAGTGCCAAAATCAGGACTAAGCACTGGTACACAGTTACACTCTAAATGAAACTACATCCGAACTTTAAAATTACTCCTGAGTACCACTAAAGGAGGCCCGCGTATTACTAATGGTTCTTGTGCCACAGTTTGAAAACCACTGGTTTATACTTTATATTCAAGGTCTTAATCTGATGTTAATATTGCCTGTTGGTTTACATGGCTTGTCAACCAGAGCGACTCATACTTATGAGATTAGTTTTCACCCATCTTACCTGTTTTATGTTTTTTTTTACAGAAATATATACAGAAAATGTGCTGTGATATTGCCCTCCGTTCAGCCCAGAGCAAAATAAGCAGTTTTAACTGGCCATCTATTTTTTACCAATATTATTTTTTTTATGCCTAAGACAAAAGTGTTGTTTAAAGTTGTAGTATTTGACTTGTGGGTAATGAGCTAAGTCATGTTGTCATTAGCATTTGTTTGTTTACGTCAAGCAAACGGCTGGCTAGCACAATCCCCACTGGCAACAGAGCAAAAAAAAAAATACAGTTTCTGGTGCAGGTGTGTTTTATCACTAATTTTGATATTCTATTCTAACATTCCTTAATTTTTGTAAAGTGATAAAAGTGTCCCTGTCACAAAACATCATAGAAATAGTATACATTCATTTATTTTCTACTTTCTTTTTTTTTTTTTTTTTTTTTTTTTGCATAAATCAACTTCTGCCCTCACTTTAAATACTAAATATTTCATTTTTTTTTATTTTTTTTTTTAGATTTAGATAGATTCAGGGTGACCACTTCACAAAGCACATAAAGTGGGACAAGTTGTGCAATTTGGTGGGACAAAGTTGGATGGACTCAAGAAATCTAACTTACCAAGTTACTGAGATACAAGTTGCTACAGCTTTAGGGCCTATAAAACATCTGATGTGCTGTTTTTTTCACAAAATTATATAAAAACATATTGGAACGCCTGCAAATATATACTTTACCTGACTTTACCTTGTTGTTCTTAACTTACATTTCTCTTTTTTTTATCATTATCTTAATAAGTGGGACGGCGGGACAGAGGCCTTAATGGCTGTGCAGTACAACCAAAAGTGGGACAGGTGGTCACCCTAGATGGATTTGGGATTTTTTTCTGGTAACAACCTGTTTTAGTGGGTTTCAATGGGAGTTATTTTTTTTAGATTGTACATAGCACAGGAAAAAAAAAGAAAAAGACTTCTATAAACAAATGTTGTTGGTGCTGGCTTTGAAATACTCAAGTCTGTAATAAACCCCTCTAAAAAATCCACTTTGCTTTTAAAATATTAAAACATATTTCATTTTTTGAGTGCGTGTTTCACAAAAAAATTGAGATACTATTACATATACTGGCATAAAAAATGTTAAAATTCTGAAAATAATGAAATATTTGTTATTTATGGTCACGGCACAAGTTGAGTTATGCAAAAAAAAAGTTGAAAAAAAAAGAATGTATACTATTTTTATAATGTTTTGTGACAGGGACATTTTTGTCACTTAAAAGCAGCTATGTGACTTTTTAAAATTGAAGTAAAAGGGTTAAAGTCAGAAAATGTTAATGCGGTGAATGAATGAATCATAGTCGGTACACATTCGAAAAGTAGGTCTGGCACCGCAGCGCAGAGCAGATACGTGGCAGTAAAGGTCGTTGTGCGGCGTTAGTCTGAAGTGTTCGAACATGATAAACATTTTAAAGTCTGTCCAAACACCGTGAGGAGCGTGTGACCTGAGCAGTTATGTAAATGTAACCAGTCTCACCAGCAGGGCAGGTTTTAAGTGGGACGCGACTGTGTGAGAGAGCGTCTGACACTAAAAACACAGTTACACAAACAGCTGCATAATAACCAACCGGGGCCATTATCCAAGAGGTCAGGGTTGTACAACTGAGAGTGTTTAAAAGGCAATCAAACACATTTAGAGCGTAATCAATGATAATTAGTGGTAATGTTACTGCTACCTGCTGCATAAAAGCCACACAGTGCTATGATGTGATGTAAGTTACTCCTCATACAGCCATAATGAGGTTTTGACCTACATTCAGTTTATTTACTTTTATTATAATTTAGTACGTTAATCCAGCCAAATGTGGGTCACGAGGCAGTGTACTCTTTGTGCCAGACCCAAGAACAGATAAATGGAGAGGTCAGGAAGGGCAACAGTTGTAAAAACAGACGTCTAAGCCAGCCTTTCCCAAAGTCAAAAGCGTTAGCCTTAAAAATCAGATACCACCCTCAACAATAAAATGTTACTATATTATTCAAAAGTCTGTGTCATGTTTACCACCATAGATTTCTATAAAAATTTTAAGGTTAGGACTCCACTGCTTCAAATACAACCACAAAAAATACAAACAACAGTACACAAAATACATAAATACAACTACAAATAATACTACCAAAATACTTCAAATAATACAAAAAAATATTTCAGATAAAAATACAAAAACACTACAAATGCTGCTACAACTGCTAAAAATAATAGTACAGAAATACTATAAATACAACTACAAATAATAGTATATATGCTTCAAATACAACAACAATATACAACAATACAAAAATATTACAAACATTACTATAGATACTAGAAATAATAGTACAAAAATACTTTGAATACAAAATACTAAAATACTACAAATAATACTCAAAATTAATAGACTGATGGCAAAAAATTGCTTCAAAGTTAAGTGCATAAAAAATGTGTCAAAAAAATGTGTTTAAAAAGAATTACAACTGAGTACTTATCTGTGATTTTTGTAGTATTATTTGTAGTATTTTGTAAGTATTTTTGTGCTTGTATTTGAAGCAATGGAGTTTTCATAACCTTAAAGTTTTTATAGAAATCTATGAGGGTAACCATGACATAGACTTTTGATTAAAATAAAGTTTTATTGTTGGGGGTCGGTGTGGGTTTGTCTGACTTTTTTAAGGGGCCCCCAACACTTTTGACTTTTGGAAAGGCTGACCTAAAATAATGTGTATGTATAAAAAACATCTTCTTTTGGGGAGCTGCTACTTTGACTTTGCACAGAATGCTTGGATTAGGTGCTTTACTCCCCCTGCTGGCAATGATGGGGACTGGACCGAGCATAACATGGCTCTTTAGCACGGCTGTTAGCAACATGACGCTAACGGATAGATAAATGACAAACAACAACATTATACTACGGTTAAAAGCGCAAAAAGTCGATTAAGCATGGGGACCTTTAAGTAAATATACAAATACATTTCATTACATAGAAGTTGCTATATAAATGTAACTACAGTACATATTCCCACCTTTAATTACTTGGTTTTATCTGAATCAGTGAGATCTTTGATTGAGCTCTTTTAAATGTCATTGTATGGAAAATATGACGGCATATGATTTTTACATCTCTGCAGCGATGGCACGCACAGGAGATAAGGTCACACTTTGATGATACACAGCCGAGTGTGTGTTTTATCGAGTACACGGCGGAAAATATGACTAAACGTGGTGATAGACCCCGAACCACTTCCTACGCTTCACAAGGCCCAGGCACAGTCAAAACTAGAGCAAATTCGAACCTCAAATAACCTCAGAAACCACCGGCGCACATAAGTTTAGTCATAACCAAGAGGGGGAAGAAGTACCCAGAGTCTGTACACAAGTAAAAGTACTGTTACTTCAAGTCAAGTAGAAGGAGAGATGCTTAAACTGGTTATATGAGTGAACGCAAGAACATACTGTGGGTAAAGTTTAATAGAAAGTACTACTACCACTACAACTGCTACTACTTTTGCAACTACTAACTTTTATACTACTACTACTACCACTACTATGAGTACTACTACTGCTATCAATATTACTAAAACTATCATACAACTACTAGTGATAAAAAATGTTACCTGAGTATGTATTGTGCCATCAAGGTATGAATATATTGTATTTCTACTAATTTAGATATTTTAAAATGTACTTACTACAGTAGCACTTTCTATTTTTACTTAAGTAGATATAAAATATTACTGCCACTACACTTACTAATGTTTCTACTACAAATACTACTACCACTACTAGTACTATATAAGTCTGTATAAGTGCTTCAAGTCCTAATAATACTGTTTGTGCTACTACAGAATTATTACTACTACTACCACTATTACTGCTGCTACTACTATTACTAGTAGTAGTACTATTACTACTACTACTGCTACCACTATTACTACTACT
Source organism: Bostrychus sinensis (assembly GCA_020698575.1). Lineage (NCBI taxonomy): Eukaryota > Metazoa > Chordata > Actinopteri > Gobiiformes > Eleotridae > Bostrychus > Bostrychus sinensis. The sequence goes on along the minus strand of CM036257.1, from coordinate 24,062,349 downwards.
ACTAACACAACTCTGAATACTGCTACTAGTACTACTACTGTTGCTAGTAAGTCCTAATAATACTGTTTGTGCTACCACAGAATTATTACTACTACTACTGCTACCACTACTGCTACTACTGTTACTACTACTACTACTGCTGCTACCACTACTACTACTACTAGCATTACTCTGAATACTGCTACTTGCAATACTACTGTTGCTACCAGAAAGTCAATACTGTTTGTGCTACTACAGAATTATTACTACTACTACTACACCTACTACTACTACTACTAGTAGAACTCGAAATACTACTACTACTACTACTACAACTATTACTATTCCTCCTCCTCCTACTACTACTACTAGCACTACTTTGAATACTGCTACTAGCACTACTACTGTTGATACTTAAAAGTCCTAATAATACTGTTGTACTACTACAGAATTATTATTATTATTATTATTATTATTATTATTATTATTATTATTATTACTACTACTACTACTACTACTACTACTCCTGCCCTCTTTGCCATTTAAATGAAAATTATTTATTTAGAAATTACAAGAAAATACTTGAGTAAAGTCTACATAAGTATACAGAATAAGCTACTACCACAACTATTACTACTATTACTACTTCTACTAAGTATCCAGTTGGTTCCCATCACTGTTTAAATCACATATCAGTCCATTTCTTAATTGCTCTTTTACTCAGATGCATAATTCGCCCTCTCACTCTTGAACCACCATCTGCTCCAAATCTCAGTCCTTTTTTTTCTCTCTCTCTCTGAGAGCGGAGGATTTAAATCTGTAAAATGTTGCTCTTGTTGGTTTTTCTCAGAGGGAGAGGCACAGATGGGCCACTGCAGACTGAGCAGCTTGAAAAGCCACATGTCCAACAACAACCACGAGAGACGCTGCCAGTCCCTCAGAAAACTGTCAACTGTGGACCTATATCTTCTGCATGTTTACCAGCACACAGCCTGTTTGAGAATAAACTAGAGACAGAGAGAAGAGAGAAGTAGTGTTTTGATTCTCAAGATGGCCTCAAACTAATTTTCTCGTGGTCACATCTTCACCAAGACTTGTTAAGTAATGGTTTTTATTGTCAACAATCATTTTAGATGCTGTTTTTTACCAAGATCTGTGATAAATATTGTCCTACTATCCCTCAAACTGGACGAACTATGAAATTTCACCAACCACTGAGGCTGGATTGTTATAGGTGAGTGGTTCTCAAACTGTGGTACGGGTACTGCTGGTGGTACGTGGGCCTCTTCTAGTGGTACTCATGAGTCATTTGTAGTTCAGGTGCTCATTTAGTGTTTAATTTAAAGTTTAGTAGTGAAATTTAGACTACTGCCTAGTCCCAGGTTAAGTCTTGGTTAAGTCTTGGTTAAGTCCCAGTTTTGTACTGGATAAGAGCTGGTTTAGTCGCACTTTAGTCCTAGTTAAGACCTGGTTTAGTTCTAGTTGTCCTGGTCTAGATCTGGTTTAATTCTGGTTTTGTTCTGGTTTAGTCCCTGTTTTGACCTGGTTTAAACCTGGTTTAGATCTTTTTTAGTTCTGGTTTAGTCTTTGTTTTGGACTGGTTTAATCCTGGTTAGGACCTGGTTTAGTCCTAGTTGTCCTGGTTTAGATCTGGTTTAATCCTGGTTTAGTTCTGATTTAGATCTGGTTTACTTTCTGTTGTGACCTGGTTTAATCTTGGTTTAGTCCTGGTTTAGTTCTGGTTTAGTCCAGGTTTAGTTGTGATTTAGTCTCTGTTTTGACCTGGTTTAAACCTGGTTTAGATCTGGTTTAGTTCTGGTTTAGTCCCTGTTTTGACCTGGTTTAATTCTAGTTTAGATCTTTTTTAGTTCTGGTTTAGTCTTTGTTTTGGACTGGTTTAATCCTGGTTAGGACCTGGTTTAGTCCTAGTTGTCCTGGTTTAGATCTGGTTTAATCCTGGTTTAGTTCTGATTTAGATCTGGTTTACTTTCTGTTGTGACCTGGTTTAATCTTGGTTTAGTCCTGGTTTAGTTCTGGTTTAGTCCAGGTTTAGTTGTGATTTAGTCTCTGTTTTGACCTGGTTTAAACCTGGTTTAGATCTGGTTTAGTTCTGGTTTAGTCCCTGTTTTGACCTGGTTTAATTCTAGTTTAGATCTTTTTTAGTTCTGGTTTAGTCTTTGTTTTGACCTGGTTTAATCTTGGTTAGTTGGTCCTAGTTGTCCTGCTTTAGATCTGGTTTAATCCTGGTTTAGTTCTGTTTTAGTCTCTGATCTGGTTTATTCATGGTTTAGTCCTGGTTTAGCTCTGGTTTAGTTCCTGTTGTAACCTGGTTTAATCCTGGTTTAGTCCAGGTTTAGTTGTGGTTTAGTCCCTATTTTCACCTGGTTTGACCCTGGCATAGATCTGGTTTAACACTGGTTTACTTCCTGTTTTGACCTAGTTTAACCCTGGTTTAGACCTGGTTTAGTTCTGTTTTAAACACAATTTAGTCCTTGTTTAGTCATTTTCCTTTTTCTGGCTTAATTCCTATTTTACTGCTTGGTTTAGACCTTGGTTAGTCCTGGTTTAGGCTTATTTCAGTGCATTAAATTGTACTTGAAAAGCCAAATATTTTCTCAGGTTTTTAAAAAATTTGAGAACCACAGGCTGTTGTGATACTGCCATTGTGTCCTTGGGCACGACACTTTACCCACCTGGTCTCCAGTGTATGCGTACACTGCTGTATGAATGAGCGCTTTGAGTACTCATAAAGGTAGAAAAACACTATATAACTGCTTTTATGTGTTGTTTTTTTGTTTGCTCCAGGCACATCTCCCAAACATAGATTTATATCATAACATGTCATTTCCAATAACTGTTTATGACTCAAAATAATAACACATCTGAAAAACAGCGGTGACAGGAAGTGCCTTTTATTGGCAATTACTCCAAATGTATCATGCCAACATATTATATCAGCCAACTACATCACCCAAACAACTCACTGAGTACATTTAAGATAATATCCAATGTAATCACCCTAAACCAAGGCCTGACACATTCATCCAAAATAACTCTCTTGGCCCAGAGTTAAAGCTGGAGGTGTGACTGTAATCTTGGTACCGACTGAGCGCGTCGAGCCAAAATAAGAAGTGCCAGTGCGCTCTGTCTGTCTGTGCGGTACGACTCCTCCCTCTGAAAGCTTGTCACAACATTAGCGACTTTGTTTGTTCATCAACAGAAAATACAACGCCCACTTCCTGTTTAATCGTCACATGACCATCTTAAAAACTGAATAATACTTTTCTGAAATCCCTTGTTAATGATTACACCAATTTCCTCTAAAAGAACTGAAGTAATTCTCGTCTCCTCTGTGGGGCATTTGGCAATTTGTGGTTGACGTAGTGTAGAAATCACAGTAATTTCTCTCCCATCAGTTTGGTCTTAAACCAAAAGCAACACGAATCTAGACAATTATGTATTATGGCAAAAGTCATGCTTCCAACTCAGTGAACTACAAAAATGGCAGTATTAGCAGTGACAAATGAGATTAAAGGTTCATTTATACTCCCGATCATTCCAAGCGTTGTTATCGTCAAAGCATTTATACTTCCGACAGTTTTCTACAACAATGTGTGTGTGTTATATTAAATAACCAGTAGGGGGCAAACGGAGGCATTCAAAGATTTTACCAAGATGGGGGGAAAAAAAGAGCAACAACAGCAACAAACATGGCGGTCCTGGCGGTGGTTTTTACGCCCCATTTATTGAAAAAGAGCCAAGACAATGAGGCGAAAATAGCAGTAGTCTCTTCAGTCGTTGAATATATCGTAACTAACTTGTCTAAAAATAAAGCTAGCGTACATTAGCAGCAGCCTAACCACTAGTTAAACTCTCGTTATTATATGTTGAGTGGTTAAAATGTGTTAAAGTGACACAGAGAAGTGAATTTAATGCACAGAAAGCTGGACTTAGTCTCCTGTTTACTGAAGCTAGTACAGCTTTACTTCCAGCCTGACACCCACACACACCAGGATTTACTCTCCTCTTTTTATTAAATATCGCCACCACGTTTATGTCTTAAAAACCTACTTCAAACTTTTTTATCTAATTTATTAACAGAACTTTTGATTGCGTGTGTGTGACGTCACTTTTTACGTGACAGACGTCGGTCTCCAGGAGCCAGAGTAATGGAAACACAAGCAGGTTATGGGACTACTCGTTCCAAGGCGTCCTGTACTGTTCTCCCTGGTGGAAAAGCGCCTCTAGGTACTGGGGAAAATCCAAGGTACACCTGTGTTCCCCAGCGCCAATGTTACCCGGCCCATACATGCTGGGGAACATAGGTACACACCCAATAAAATGACCCAAAGTCTTTTAGAGTGTGCTTAAGTTTGTAATAAAAATACACAGTGGTCATGTTTGATCTGGATAGTCTGATTAGAAACAAATACAGAAACAGCACATAGCTTACACAGTGAATGTACCTTTGTACCTTTTTTTGCTGCACACAATGAGCCAAGGCACTCTTGGGTAGCAGCTGTTGACTCAAAACTTCTGAACTTATCTAATGATTGGAGGCTGATATCAAACTTACTGTAAATGTGTCTCTGGTGCTCTCAGAGGCCTGCAGCTGTGACAGATTACCGGCAGAAGTATGGTTTACACCTAACCATAACAATCTCCTCTGAGGATCCAGAACATTTCTCTGCACCGGGGCCTCAGTCTGCTCAGGATCGTTCACTGTAGCTGACTCATCCTCTCCGTCACGTAGCAACAACCAAATATTGTTGAGCTAATGGTAAAAAAATTTAAACATTTGCTCCGGGCTCGTACGCCGTCCCACTTACAGACGACAATGATGAGGAGGAGGAGACACTGAAATCTCAAAATGTTCAAATCCCTGCTTTGGCAAAGTGCAATAAACAAACTGTCCCTCTGTATAACACCAATGTACTTCTGACAATATCTCCAAATGGCTTTATTAGATGAGCACCTGCAGAAGTGGAAGAAGTACTTTTTTGTGTCTTTTTTTTTTTTTAAACCACCTCTAGCACAGCATTGCACGTTTTACAACCTTTAAGAAAACATTATCTAACTAAAAGAAAACATTTTGAATATATACTTTGTTGGTGTCATAAAGAAACAGGTGAAGAGACCAGCAGAGGGCAGCTGTGTTATGCTCTTTTGAACAGAAACAGAGAAAAAAAAAAAAGCTGTTTACCTCCTTAAACTTTTTATATGATGCCATTTTACTACAAAAAAAAAAAATTGTTGTGAGGAATCAGTGGAAACAGAGCTGTACGCTGTTTTTTTTTTTTTTTTGGATAAATGAATGAGAGCAGACTGGATGTAGAGGGTTTGTTGATTGGTCAGTGCTTCCTGGAGTCGCCGGGGATTTGTGTAAGCCAGCATTTTGAGGGCTCGGAAAGGCAGTGCCAGAGACTACAGGATTACTTTAACATACATGAATGAAGCGAAATAGCAACTCCAGGTATGTTTTTGATGAGGGAACAACATTATAAAGCTCAAAAAAGTCCATTTTGCAGAATATAACCCCTATAAAATCTAGTAAAGTACTGTCTAAAGTGCTGTTCCAAAAAAATTATCCAAGCAGAAGTAAGTAAGTATTATTAGTTAAGGATTAGAAACAAGTTAATAGTAGTGTGTCATTCTAAAGTGTTACTGGTTACTTTGATTTTAGTAATTTTTGAGGGCCATTTACCAAATGTCTGTCTGTGATCTCCAACAGTTTTTGTGTACAGGCTTGGAGTACTTCTTCCACCCCTGTTTTTTTACTCACATATGGCAATTTCATTTAACCTAAGGCTCTTGCTTTTTTATCTGCATATGTATATTTCTATACATGGGTTTTCTGATGATATTAACTTATATCTTCTGTTTCCCCAATGTAATTCTTGTTTTGTGATGTGTTTACAAATATCTTGGTTACTTTTAGACATTATTTTCCATCTGCTAAAGCACTGTTAGCACATTTGCATAACTATTGCCGTCCCAGTTTAGAGGTGATGTAATACGGCCACTTTAACCTTATCCTAAAACAGGACGGGACAGATTTATTCGGACCAGTATCAGATGATGTCTCTGGATATTTTTACCCATCAGCCCTGGCGTTTGAGTGTCTGTTTATACACTTCTTAAAGCAAAACTTAGCAGCTCTTCCTCTTTACTTATGAGAGTCTGCCTTGGTCCAAACACAGCCATAACACAATATATAAATATCACCGACTGTCTTTGCTAATCGTGGATAAATAGCAACAGTCTCCAGGACAGGGGCAGGATCACCTGCTCCTCTGTCCCAAACGGAGATGGGTCGACTGGCAGCGGGACAGTGGTTTAAAGCAGGGTGGTTATATTTGGACAATAAGTTTAAGTGTTGAGTAATGCATCATGGGTCATATACAAGTCTGTCAGAGTGATCAAACCATGACCTCACAGAGTCCCGGGATGCAGAAAGCCATTGTTAAAAGTGTTGGGTCACCTCAATGAAGTCATATTTCATTTTCTAAGATACTGTCACCTTAAAGCTAAACTAAACCTGACTTGTCTTTGAGGAAGACTGAGCATGTTATAATAGGAGTCATCTGTAAAAAAAGGTCATATAGGCTTTATTATTAATGATTTTAAAACACTGGTGTGCTCCAGTAAGGGGTTTTTGCTCTGGGTAAGTTTGTTTACATGGAGTACCAGTATAAAAATACATATAAAAACATAAATATAAAAAGGGGAAGCAAAGTGCAACATTGATAATAACTGACAATGAAAAACATGCTGCTTTGCTTTTTATAATGGTAGGAAAATAAGGTAATACTTCTGTAAAAGTTCCTACTGTCTTCTTAAGTTAACTACTGTTTTAAGTTTCTTTTAGTCAGACAGGAGTGTTTGTTTACCTGCTTTACTGGTTTCTGGAAGTAGCCAAAACTTGTAAAGCAGTTAAACAAACACTCCTGTCTGACTAAAAGAAACTTATAACAGTAAAATAAGGAAATGTTTCTTTAATTGGGTTTGTAAAAGTGTATTTATAAAGTAGAAATATTCATGAGAATGTTCATGTCCACTTATGACAACTTTAAAATGCATTGCTTTTTACACTAAACTTTAAATGGCCATATTATGCTTTTTTCAGGTTTTTAAAAATAATTTTGGACACCTTTTCATTAGTATTTCACTTTTTATAACTTTAAATAATGATTATGTATATGTAACCCCTATGGGCTTTAGAAACGCACTTCCTGGTTTCATATGTCTACATAGAGTGGTGAGACCGAGCGTTTTCAGCTCTTGAGAGTTGAGTTTGTAACATGGCTAAAAGCTCTGTTGATTTAGTATAATGGGAGGACTTTAACAAAAAGAACTGGTGTACAATTATTTATTTTAAATGACAAAACATTGAAAAAATAATCATCCAGTCAGAGCCTTATATTTTTATTTTACCTGTTTTTTATTGCACTATATAACACAATTGGCACGTTATATGCTTTTACATATTTATTTGTTTACTTTTTGCCTTTATGAGACTGCAGTTCAGCAGACTGGAAATTAAGGGGTGAGGGAGATTGACACTGAGCAAACTGGCCTAAGATTGGAATCAAACCCGGGACTCTTCGACACCTGGTATGCACTTGGGAGCCCAGTTTTTTTTTTTTTTTTTTTTTTTTTTTTTGTATATTGTGTAGACCTAATTGAAAGACGTATGGTCTCTTTAGATAACAGCTCGGCTCTATTTGTGATTGTACTAAAACCATAAATAATCCAGAAGAAATAGTTGTTACTCACCATTGTGCAGTATCTATGTATCTATTTCAATGAACAAACATAATCTCTCCATTATGTCTATGACTTTATTGACTTGACATAAAAGGTGAGGTGGAGAGACCAGTCATGCATTATGTCACTACAGTCAGATAAATGTCCACGTCTCCTTCACCCGCCTCTGTCTTTCTGTGAGGATTACAATGGGCACGTCTCATGACTGTGTAGTCCTTGTTCTTTCATTCACAGCCTTTATCTCACTCTCCTTCAAAAATAATGATGTGCTTTTGTGCCGCGAGTCTGACAAAGTGAAAATCTCCTTCAAAGAACAGCTGATGCAAAAGACTGGTCATGGGCAGAGTAAGGGTTTTTATGCACTTTATTAACAACAAAATGAGGCAAGACGAACACTGAGAAGGTAATTACATAACACTTCACACAATTTAGAAGCTTACCTTGAACTTCTAGCATTCTACATTTATCTCTCCTTTGTTACATGCTTTACTAATAATAGTATGCAATTCACTTTACTTTTCTATTTATACAGACATAACCAATGTTGCAAATGCCACTTCTCAGTATTACTGGCAAACCAACCAATGAAAAAAGCCTTAAAAGTCCCCTATTCTGCTAAATCAACTTTTTTGAGCTTTTAACTGTGTTATAATGTTGTGTCCACCTCAAAAACATAACTGGAGTAGTATTTTGTTTCATACATGTTTGAATAACCCTGTATGCTGAGGCCGTCTCCTTCTCAGGAGCTGAAAACATTTTCCATTTCACAAACAATTTCCATTATTTTAAGTTATAAAATGTGAAATACTAATGCAAAGGTGTCCCAAACTATTTTAAAAAGCCTGAAAAATCACAATATATAAGTCCTTTAATGATGTAAGAATGTATAATTTTTGTCACCTTTGATTACTGTCAGTGTTTGCTTTATACAGAGGTGAAAGAAGTACTCTGCACTGAAGATACTGTTACTCTAAATAATATTATTCAAGTAGAAGTAAAAGTATTTCACAAAATTGTTATTAAAAGTATTGAATCCAAACTTTGTAACTGTAAATGTAACTGTAAACTTTGGGTGAGGACCCCAGGAAGACTAGTCCAAACTAATATACTACTGCCACTACTTTGTGCTACTACTTCAACTACTGCAATTTTATTAAATCTTTATTTAACAAGGAAAATACTCCATTGAGATTAAGAATCTCTTTTACAAGGATGTCCTGGCTGCAGCAGTAGAGACAAAGTGCAAAGTACAAACAAAGGTATAAGACATTCCACAGAAAATACAAAATCAACAATATTTACAAACACTAGAGAACATAAAATCTATCTAAATAAAACATTGAGATTAACTATTAAAACAAATCCTGCACAGCTACATAATACAAGTACAGCTAGAGACTAAAAGCTCAGATATTTTTTGTTTAAAACTTAAAAAGGGGATGAGCGACCCCAACCTCATCCAATCAATTAACTACCGTATTTTCGGCACTATAGGGCACAATTAAAAGCCTTCAGTCTTCTCAAAAAACGACGTGCGCCTTATAATTTGAATTTATTTACAGCTACCGTAGTCAGGAGCATCGCGGAGTAATACATACTGTGCTTCACCATAATATTGCCGTAATCACCCAACTGTTTAACTCGGACACTGAAGCTGAAGAATTTGAGGGATTTGTGGACGAGGAATGAACTGAAAAAGTGAGTGTATTGTGTTGTATTTTGTTATAATGTTAACTGAACAGTTATGAGTTATTGTGAATATGCTATCGTTTGATTTAGCGGTCTCAGATTGTGTTTTTTAGTTTGGGAGTTATGGTGAACGCGTTGAATAAAGTTTGACTGACTGACTTATCTGACTGTTTTGTTTCGCCTTTTAGTCCGGAGCGCTTTATAAGTGAAAAAAAGTTTGAAAATAGACCATTCAATGACAGTGCGGCTTATAATCCGGAGCGCCCTATAGTGCGGAAAATACGGTACTACTAACAATGCCTTAGATTTATATTCATTTTTTATTCATTCACTCCTCAGTCACACTTGGTGGTAGTAAGCTACTTCTGTAGCCACAATTGTCCTGGGGCAGACTACCAATCTGCGCCTACGGCCCCTCCGACCACCACCAAATACAGCCACACTGGTGGGTGAAGTGTCTTGCCACTGCTATGACTTATTACTACTAGTTCTACTACTACTAATGATAATACTGTTATTACTACTACTATTACCACTACTGCAACTTCTAATATTGCCAATAATATTACCCACTTTACCACAAAGGTCAAAAAATACTTTGACTCATTTATAAATTCAAAACAATTACTTAAATATTAGATCTAGTTAAGTATTTAGTTATCATTCACCTCTGGCTGATTAAACATTTTTATTTTCAAACACAACAAAAAAAAAAATCCCTACCTTCCCTTTAATTGAGTGGTCCTGATGTGAAAGGCCCGAGTGATGCGTGTCACTCGGTGATGTCACGGCTCGTCCCCGGCGACAGTGTCCGTGGTAACAGCCTGAGTCAGAGGATGACGTCATCAGGTCCTCAAAAGGCCTTAGTCCCACACTCCCATTGTACGGTGGGCTAATGCTGTTATTCAGCCCGCCACCGGCCCTACAATTAGTTAATCTGAGCTAACACACGCACACACACCGCACAGACACACACAAACAGAGACGCACAAACACCAGCGGCCAAATGTCAGGCCTGAAACACAACATCACAGCTCTCAGAAGACAAAGGCATACAGGTTTATGGTGAGGTCAGACTGGGAACATTCACTAAACAGAGGTGAAAAAAAAACTATTGGCTTCTGAATCACCTGTTGATATTTCATTTTAAATACAGTGTTTAAGGCTTATTAGGGCAACAATAGATATATATTTTTCTCAATCTTATGGTGATGTCAACCTGTGTTTATCAGGACTTAAATATAAATGATCAAAGGTAAAAGAAGTACGTCAAATCTGTACTCAGGTATAAGTACTTCAAAATACAGTAATAATAATAACAATAATGATCATGCATAGCAGTTATATAGCACTTTTTAAGATATTCAAAAACACACAAAAATAGCTCTAGTAGAAGTACTCAATTACTACAATTACTACAGCTGTATTACTTGGGTAAAAGTAAAAAAAAGTATTGAATATACTTGAAGTGCTTTTGAAAGTCTGTTGAAAGTGTTTTTTGCTGTGCTGCTTTCAAAAGTACAACTACTGCTGCTTGTATACTTTACCGTAACTACTAGTATTACTTCTACTACGATTACTGTTAATGTTACTACAACTACTACTTCAACTATTGTTACTACTATGGGCTCAAAAATACTTTTACTCATTTATACCTATATTTATACTTACTACCTATCTATGTTTTAGACAATGAACGCAGATCGTCTCATTGCTGCTATTAATTTTGAACATAGGCCTGAATCAATATTTTTAAACACCTATTCAGTTTTTATTTCACTTTGTCTTATGAAACCATTTTATGTGTTTTGTAAAATCATTGATCCACATTATTTTGCTTTCACTTTCTCTGAAAATTCCCCTCGCATTCACAGTGACTGTGGTTAGATACAGGTCTGACAAGTCTTCTCACTTTTGACCCATTCATTATCATACTTTACCTTAACCTTTGGCATTGTTGTGTCATCAAAAGGCTATTAATAAATATTTTTCTTTAATTATACTTGTTTATTTTTCTGCTTATTCCCACGCAGGCTCACAGGTGGAGCCCATCCCAGCGACTCTGGGCTGTGTGAAAGATAAAGCAGCCAGTTAGTGACAGAGCTGTGACTAGAGACACACAGACAGACAACCAATCACTCTCACGTTCATTTACTAGGGGCAATTTAGAGTCACCATATCACCTGTACATGAAAACAAATCAATAAATTAATGGGGTGGGATGATACACTTTTTGGGGCCACTTCAAGCCACCTTGGAAAGTGGAGAATCACCTCCTTAACAACCCAACCTGTGCTGTACCGGCTGATTTTGGACAAAGATTGGAGGCCATACATACAGTTCTGTGCTGAAGTTTTACTAGGGAGTGAAAAATGCTGTTTACTAAGAATGCTTTAGGAAATACAAATATTTTTTAGCACTTAAGAATAATGCACTACTATTAGGTGGTGATAAAGCAATAATATTTAGTGTAGTTTAGCAATAATGTAATGAATAAACAAAATGAAGTAGTATAAATAGATAATTTGAGAGGTATATAATAACGCAGTAGAGATACTGAATTAACACTGATGTTTATACATTTGCATTCATTTACATTTGCTCATTAAATAAACATTAATTACAATGTTTATAACTTAATGGTGTTTATTAATGTTGAAGAAAAGCTTTGTAATCAATCAATTAAGTGCTTACTAATCCTTAACTAATGAGAGCTATTCTAATCTGTAAAAATCTATTTAATAAGTAAAGAAATGAAAAAGTAACATTAATGCTAAAGTATGTTAAGATAATATGTTTATACATTAAAATGGCAATGAAATACTGGACTGATAATAACATCACTCATTAAAAGAATGAAAAGTATACACCTACACATCTAATCCTCCAGCTGGAACTCCAGGGTCCTGGCTGGATCTGGAGAAGAGTCCCGCTGCTCCTGACAGGTCGCCCCAGCGGCAGTGATGGATGGGTCAAATGTAGAGGACAAATTTCCCTGCGTGGACAATAAAGTCTACCTTACCTTACCTTTCCTTAGTTTTAGTGGATTCTTTACCTTTGTGAGATATATAAGAGTGTTGTGGCTTAATGGAAAGAGCATTTACCCCTGAACTAGAAGATGTTCCAGTTTGAGTCCAGGTCACTTTATCTTTACCATTGCGGGATATGACCAGTGTCTTTGGCAGAGGTCTACGCTCCAGTGCTTCCAGTTTTGACACCATTCTTTGCTCATATCCTTTCTTAAAAACGTGTTTTTTGCCCTGCAGTGTGAATAATTTCCAGTAAACTCATCCTCACACAGCGTTTTTACTCCATTCTTTGCAAATTAAGCCCTGCCAGTAACGCTTTTGTATCCAAACTGTCCTCAAGGTTCCTGTCCATTGTTCTGCCACACACGTCAACTTGTGGTGGGCAGGAGGAAGTAGAGGAGGAAGTGGAGGTGGACACACATGAGCGACAGACATTTGTATTTTCCCAAACCACACACACACACACACAGCACCACCACTGGCCCAGGACAAGAGGGAGAGAGGGCACTTTGGGTCATAACACACTATTACAGCATGATTCACGGGTTTACAATGAGTCATGTGCAGTTAGCAGGTTGTCTGGGGAAAAGGAGTTCACAGAATGAGGGTTGTATGTAGGCAGGCAATGGAACCAGCAAAATGATGGCAGAGGACAGCGTGCACCGAGACAAGACCAGGATTTTTAGGAGGTCACGATGAAGACTAATGCATGATAAATGAGAAAGCTGTTTGAAATGCTTAGTTTACACCAATCAGGCAGAACATTATGACCACCTGCCTCATATGCAGCCTCAGAACCACCGTTAACTTCTTCAGAAATTTAAGCTACAGTAGATGGAAGAACCACACAGGGCTGCTTTTTTCTCCCATCACCTGTCGCCGGTTCACCTCTGTTCCTTCCTTGGGTCACTTTTCAAAATGTTCACTTGCTGCCTAATTTAGCCCACCCAGTAACAAGTGCCATGATGAAGTGATAATCTAAACTAATAACTAACTAACAACAACTAACAAACTAATCTAATCTGGTCATAATGTTATGCCTGATTAGTATTATCGCTAAACGCTTTAATAACTGATTATGCTATTGGTTGCATTTTGGGATCAACAACATAAATTGCTGTTGTGTGTGTTGAAGTTTAGTTATATACCAACCTCCAAAGAGATATAATAGCAGCTGATGAATTGTTTTTTTGTTTTGTTTTTTTGTTTGTTTGTTTGTCCCACTAAAGAGTAACTACCTATTGTACATGTTTGTGGTGGTAGGGGAAACCTACACTCACACAAACTCCACACAGAAAGGCCCCACACAGTCCAGGAATCAAACCTGGGACCTTCTAGCAGCGAGGCAGGGGTCCTGACCACTACTTCATGTTGTTTAGTAACAGTATCACCTTTCTGGTTGTCAAATTTTTAATTTGAACTAATAGATACTCTTTCAAATGTTTTGTTTTGTTTTGTTTTTGTTTTTTTTGTTGTTTTTTTAACCAAAGTTTTCATTTTGAAAGGTTCTGCTCCTACTTGCTAATCCAGCTACAAGGGGTCTCACTCATTGCTGCAGTCCCAAGCCTGGATAAATGGAGTGGGTTGTGTCAGCAAATGGCATCTGGCGTAAAACCAAATCCATATGCAAATCATTGCACACTTGGAAGCAGATTTATTTCCTGTGGTGACCCCAGAAGGGAAAAGCCAAAAGGTAGTAAGTACTCGAGTAATAGTATTTGACACTACTTTTATGTGAGTCGAGATTTTGAGCACATCTTCCACTTTTGGGCTTAGAAGTAGGGATGCACCAATAACGATTCCAGTATCGGGTATCGATACCAATACCATGTGCAAGTACTCATACTCATATTCATAAAAGTGGCCCAATATCAACAACCGATACCACTTTACAGCACTGTCACCTCTCAGATGAGCAGTGAAAATGATAAAATGATACCAGCGCGGAGTCTGAAGCAGTTGTTTTCTGATAAAACAAAAGAAGTACCATTGCTAATTGTGTTAGCTGCTGTGGGTCCTGGCGAATTTCCGCTGGTTAGGCTCAGATGCTCAGTTTGTCTTTAAAATGATTTTAGCAACTGAATAGTGGAGAATCTAAGCTTTAAAATGAGGAATAACATGTCCATATTGAGCAAAGTTAAGCTATGGTTGTGCTCAAAACTCTCTGTTGTAAAAAATAACTTAGCAACGCATAGCGGGGATAGACGGCAAAAAGACACCAAAAATACGATACGGTACAGGATGACTGAGATATAGTATAGTGTATAGTGTAACTTTACAAAGTAATTCCTTTATATGCACTCATATTGGTATTTGGTATCGACAAGTACTCAAATAAAAGTACTCGTACTTGTATCGGTTTGAAAAAAAAGTGGTATTGGTGCATCCCTACTTAGAAGCACAACTGTACAGACAATACTGAAATGCTGTTTAATGGTGCTGGGCCATAAACACTAAAGTTTATGATAAAGGGCCAAATAAAATCTTGCCTTGTGCTATGATCCCTGGTCCCTGGGCCGTATTTTGGACTTCTCTGCTTTAGGTCATAGAAAACCCAAACTAGTCTTGAGTACTAGACAGTAGTAATATCTGTAATTAGTGTTAAACGTAGGTCATTACAGGTTTAGATGTGTGGGTGAGTTGGCGGATGATGTCACCTTGATGATATCACAGGGCTGAGCTGTATAAAGCCTTATAAACAGCCATTATCTTCCTCCGTATTTGACTAACAGGAAGATGAAGGGAAGCGAAAAGCTAAGATTACATGTTTACTGACAACCAGGGCCATTATCCTTCTACGTGGAGCCATAAAACACCCCAAAAATGCCTCATATCTACGAGAAAATGACATGAATAATCAGATTACCTCATGTACCGCAGGTTGAGTAAAAGAAAATTTGATCTCCGAGAGGCACTTATTCATAAAACGCCCAGACTCTGCAACATCTTTCATTCATAACAAAAGGTGGGTGAGGAGACGGGAGGCAGACAAAGAGGCAAGAGGCACTTACAAAAAATACATGCAGTCTAGAAAGGGTAGTAATATAGTAAACTGGTGCCCCCTACAGGAAAGGGTTAGAAGAGAAATGGGGTTTAAAGGTTTGTTGTTATGAATAGAAAACCAACAACAACAAAAGAAAGATAAAAAACTTGACAAACTACATCAGTGTTTATGTCAGAAAGCTCAAAGTGAAATGGTTTGGACAGGTGCAAAAGAGGGATAGTGAGGCTAGAGCTGCCAGACCAGAGGCCTAGGGGAAGACCAAAGAGAAGATGGATGGATGTAGTGAAAGAGGACATGAAGTTGGTTGGTGTGAGAGAAGAGGATGCAGAGGATAGAGTTAGTTATGGAGGAAGATGATTTGCTGTGGCAACCTCAGAAGGAAACAGCTGAAAGAAAAATAATTTTAGTGTAAACCCACGCTGAAGAGTTTCTCCTTATGTAAAGGTTACCTTTAATGTGCAGAAGACTCACAAAGCAGGGCGGTACACAGAATTTTAGAAATACTGAGGTCTATCATATTGACGGCAAGTTTAGTCCTTGTTTAGACCTGGTTAAGTCCTGATTTAGTCCTTGTTTAGACCTCATTTAGTCCTTGTTTAGTCTTTATTTAGTCCTGGTTTGGTCCTTGTTTAGACCTCATTTAAGCTTGGTTTAGTGCTTCTTTAGTCCTGATTTGGTCCTTGTTTAGACCTTGTTTAGTCCTGGTTTAGTCCTTATTTAGAACCTGGTTTAGTTCTTGTTTCGTTCTGGTTTAGTCTTGGTTAGTCCTGTATTTTTCTTCAATAAGTCCTGGTTTAGAGTATTTTTAATCCTGGTTTAGTCCTGTTTTTTGCCTGGTTTAGATCTGGTTTAGTCTAGTAACAGAAAAATACCAAGGTCTGGACCTCTGAAACCTCTATGGTGCGTACAGCCATGTCAGAAAGTACTGTCCAGCAAAACTTATATCTATACCGTGTTGTGCCACTAGAGGGAGTGGTGAACTTATAACCAGTCTGTTGGATTTGTGGTGACTGGTGACATAAATCTGAGTTTAAGTGCTAATAGATGCTAATTGCTGCATCAAATAAACTGGCTAAATATCATTTCAACCAGAAGATAGTTAAAACAAATGAGTGTATGGAATAAAGTTTGGAGCTTAGACCCTCGCAGGAAAAGACGTCAGCGATGCGATGAAGGGAGAGTTTGATAGATACAGTATTGGAAATTTCTACCCCCAGGACCTAAACACTGGAATGGTGAAGAGGAGGAGAGGCTGAGGAGGCTTATGGTTCTGCTGCTGCTGCTGCAGCAGAGCTGGGGACAGAGGAGGGAGTGGCCATATAGTGTAAAGCACAATTTAGCATGAAAAGCCTTATTGTTTACAAACATTAAAAGGCTCTATATTACAGAGAAGAAGAGTTTTATGTTCAAAATATTTAGCCTATTTTGAACACAAAGTTTCAGGGCCCAATAATATTTATTTCATGACAACTGAATTCCATTTGTTGCCATTGTAATTGTAAGTAACTCGGCCAAACTGACAAGACAAGGCTGGTGTGTTTCTTGATGATGCTTTAGCTGAAGAGCAGCAATGAAAAATGTGAAGTTCAAAAGGCATCAATCCCTCTGACGTTCTCTCACAAGGCTTTTCTCCAACACCATGTCTGTCTAACCCCTCCATCTATCCAGGATCCTCGCTGAGACTCCCCACACGGTACAAATCTGTCATATCTCACACGTCTCCTCTGTCTCAATAATTGATGTGTCTGTCTGGGACTTTCCTTAACACTCGATCCACCAAAGACTGGAGGATTGTGTTTTGGACCATACCACAAAGTGTTTTTCAATCCAGTGCAAGTTTATGGTGAAGCTTTGGGCAGAGCTGTTTTGAGACACTATAGGGGCCCAAGGCAAACAGGACAACCGAGGCCCTATATGGGCCATCCATTTTTATTTATTCATTTTTTTGTAAATCCCACCTCAAACCAAAAAACATGGTAACAGGCATTTGATCAAATTAACTAAGCATTAAAGCTCTCTTTTTGCCTCATATCTTGAATTGTGAGCTTGTCTGCATAAGGCATTGATGTCCAGAAGTCTTCCCCCAGGAAAATTTTAACAAAACAAATGTAATTTCCTGGTGTATTTTTGATAGTAATTAATATTTTAGCATGGCTACAATTTATGGTTTTACTTCTCTCCAGATAGAGCCCAGAGCGGACACAGAGACATACACAGACAGACAACCCTTCACTCTCACATTCATTCACTGTGCGCACATTTACAGTTCATCTGTACACATGAAGGTCTTGGGAACTTTCTTGCTGTGAGTTATCAGGGCCAAACACATATTGCATAAACATCCCAAGCCCTCCTGAAAGATGGTGATGAGGATTTTCTTGTTTAGCCACACTAAAAAAAGTCACTGGATTTCTTCCAAAGCAGACAGTTGGTCCACTCTGGGCTCACTTTGTCAGCTCTTGTAGGAACAAAAAAATAACAGCGTAATATATTTTTCTTCTCGAAAACCGAGGGGCACATACACGGCAAAATGTGTTGTGCAATGATTTTGTCACAGATTAGTCTTTTGTCTGTTTATCTAGAGTTTATCTGGAGTTTATCAGCTCTAACCCAGAAAACCACAGGATTACACAGTTACAGAAAGGAGCTATGACTTCTGCTGTAATGAGTTTACAAAGAGGGTGCAGAGCATCCCTTGCTGGCCTGACAAGCTACTACAGATTCTTCACACCTGAAAATATACAATGAACCTGATTTTTGGTTTCCACTTGTGCAATACTTCTTGCCTCAAAGCTGGAAGCAAAGTCACAACATTGCTTTGGCCACTTATCACAGTCACACACCAACTAAATTAAACCTCTGCAGCCTCAGGTGAACGCTCTGCTGCTTTAGAGCACTTTGCATTGCATTATACAACACTTCTGCTCTTCTTATCTTTGTACGGGGCTGAAAAAATAATGCTTGTTGTGCTGCCACACGCTTCAACAACGTCTCTTCCAACTGGTCAAGAAATAAGCTGTTTCTTTGCAGGCCAAGATTTTCTCCCAGTGCTTTCTAAGTAGAGCAACCTTAAAAGTCTCGCAAAGGAAGATCTCCCATGCAACTTAGAGATCTGAACCCTAAATGTCTATCCAGAAATCAGCTCGGCTAAATCTTTATTCACCTAATACATTATTGAAAGCTATTTTTGCAGCGGCACCAGAGAACAAAGGTATCGTGGTTGTCACTTTGAACCTCACAGTGCGAACGGGTAGATATTTTTGGCAACAGTTTTTCTTATTTCCTTCATAGCTCCACGAGGCCCGACTCCCCTCAAGTCATTTTGTCTGCAGCACTTCCCAGCATCTTGTTATTAAACTGTTCAAAAGGGGCAGAGATAGGCTTGGCGTATACAGTAATGCCCAGTCAGCACTAAATAATATATGCAGCAGACATATGAGGACTTATCTTAGAAGTGTTGAAGTCAAGATCTCATAAACCAAGACCAACTCATGACCAAGAACTTCATCTACACATCTGAAGTTACGCATTTTTCTAAAAACCTACACGCTGTTGTCTATAAAGAAAACCAGCGAAGAGGTTTTATTTCCAAAATGTAAATAATTAACCATTCCATGCAAGAATATGTCTTCAAAAATGAATCTGCTTCTTCCCCAGGAGTGCTCAGTTTTTCCACTATAGACAGTTGTAGGAAAAAGAGCACAAAGTAAAGGGCTGGTCACTGAATAATAAGATATATCCATTCATTTTCTTCTGCTTTTTCCTCAGTAGGGGACGTGGGTGACTGAGCCTATCCCAGCAACTATGGACCTTAGGCGGGGCACACCTTGGACAATGGTTAGTTTAGTCGCAGGTCTGACACAGAGACATGCACTCTCACATTCATTCACTGGAGGCAATATAGGGCCTCATGCGTGTTTTTGGATGGTGGTAGGAAGCCAGAGTTAACGTCTTCTCCAGCTCATCCCAAAGATTCTCAATGGGGTTAAGATCTGGACTCTGTGGTGGCCAATCCATGCTTCCTGAACCGTTCTTTCACAATTTGAGCCCGATGAATCCTGGCATTGTCAACTTGGAATAAGCCCGTGTCATTAGGGAAGAAAAAAATCCATTGATGGAATAACCTGGTCATTGCATCAGGTAGGGTTAAATAACCACTCATGCAGCAATTATCCAATGGGAGGCTCTTACCTATTTGCTTTGTTAAATCCAGGTGGTGTATTATGGTAAAATGGCAGAGTGGTTTGCTCTCTAGCCTCTCAGAAAGAAGGTTCAATCCTTGGGCCAGCTGAGTACATTGTCTCTGAGGGAAATCTGCATGTTACAGTTCAAAAATGCACACAGATAGAACCCTAAACTGTGACCACTGATTTAACAGAGAAGAGGGGCCCTTACCGCATCTCCGGGGCCCTGTGTAGTCTGTGTATAGGAAGATTCGGCAATGCACACAGGCAGTTTTTGACTGATGGCTCCTGTTGCGACCACTGTCAAACCTGATCCTGAACACCCCTTTCTGTGTGAATGTGATGTTTTTCCCTTTCAGAACAGTAACCTGCTGCAAACCACTTTTTAACTGAGTCAGCCCCAATTAAATGAACTAAACTATTGCCTTTCGTTTTTCCTTTTTAATAAATGTAATGAAATGGGTTCTTTCTGACTTCCCTCCGCCGTCCAAAGACATGCACATGTGAATTTGTGACTCTAAATTGGCCCATAAATTATAAAGTCAGCTTATATCTGCATGAATAAGATGCTTAGTTGTAAGCAAATGCTCTAAAAAATGCAACAAACCATTCAAATCCTAAAGCCAAGTAAGACAGCCCTGACTTTCTCCTCATGTTGTGCATGCATCTTCAATAAACACATCAGTATGTAAAGTCCCACACTGCATGACTGGATTATCTCACTTTCTTGGCCTTTATCTCTCTCTCTTCTCTCAAAACCAGATTTCAAAATGTCCCACAGTGTTATTGAAATGTTCCCCTGTCAAAGTCTGGATTTGAGTTTACAAATCCTTTGAGCCTCGTGGACCGAGACCAAGACTAGACTCAAGACACTGAGTCACCAGCTGCAGTAAGACCTCGTGAAGAGGACAGAAACCTGTATTCATATCACTCTTGCATAACAGCTTTTCTGTGCTAAGCATAAAATGAAAACATTATCTGTTAATTGCAGGTGTTTTAAAACAGTAATTATGTTGTTCTCTGATGTGCATTGAGCATTAACAGTCTCTATCTATCTGTTTTTGGGTCACAGCAACCTTTTGAAGTGGGCTGTTTTGCTGCATCATGTAATGTTTGAAAGCGAAAGAAAGGTCAGTATTTTGTAAATCTGGTTCGGAGATAATTTTGGAGCTAATTCATTTCCAGTATCTGTATCAGCGATGTACATGAGCATATGTGTAGGTTGGAGAAGCAGACAGGAGCAATGACCCAGACACAAAGACATGTACCATCAGAACAGTTAAAGAGAGAAATGTTTAAAAGGCATCATATGAAAAATAAGCTTTCTCACTGCTTAAAGAATAATAAAAATTTTATACAGTTTTTATGGCACAGAATTATATTACAAAATTAATGATTTTATTTATTTTTGCTGTAACTTTATTTAAAATTTAGATTACAATTTGTTTTTATTTTTTTTACTTTTTTTCTGAACACACAATATAGAGTAAAATTCATAAATAAATCAGGAGTTTATATTATTATTATAGTTATATTTTGTATTGTATTGTATTGTATTGTATTGTACTGTATTGTATGACCACCTGTCCCACTTTTGGTTGTACTGCACAGCCATTTAAGCATCCATCCCCCCGTCCCACTTATTCAGAAAATGTCTCACTTTTTCATTGCTGCTAATTGAGCATTTAAGTGGACATTTTAGATTTATTTAAGACCTAACAATCCACATCTCGGCAAATTTAAGACTTTTTAAGGTCTTAAATTCAGACTTTACAATTCAAGACTTTTTAAGACCCCGCAGAAACCCTGATCAAAGCTTTTATTTCTCGTATCTGTCCCTCCTTGTCCCACCAAATCACACAACTTGTCCCACTTTTTGCACATTTTGAGCTGATCACCCTACTCACAATAAAGCAAGTATGAAATGCCTCTGTACTAATGAACACAGATGTTTTATATGAGCACTTTGTGATAAGTATTGGGTTTATTCATGGTATGACTAAAAGCCCAAAGGGGTACACGCAGCGAAAAAGGTTGGGAACCACTGGCATAATGCTGCTGAGAAATGGCCCATCCATTGTTTCGGATAGTGCCACACTGGAGTATGTTCACTGGCCCCAATAGAAGATATAAAAACACAAAGCGATTGCTCCTGTCTGCTTCTCCAAACTGGGTCTGCATACTCGAACAAGTTACTCACATCTCAAATCTTCTTTTATAAAGCTATTATCTAAGCTACTGTCCCTTTAAATGGCTTGTTACTTTTATATAATGAAGCAGCTTGATATTAATAAGTAACCTGTGATATCATGGAGAAACCTCTGCTAGGTGAGACACCAAGGCACGCAAACATGAAAATATATTTGATTAGCATTAAAAAAAAAAAGAGTAATTTTTTTTTAAGCAGTGATTCTCAACTGGGTCGGGACCCAAAAGTGGGACCCAGTTTTGAATGGGTTGCAGGCATTTGCCAGGGCAAAAAAATAAATAAATACAGTTTGATAAAAATAATAAAAAAAAAGGTGTCAATATGGGACATATAGAGGAAAATCAACAGAAGCAAAAAATCTAACTCTGTAATGTCAGTGTTACTCCTCTAAGGTTGAAGTGAGGTTAAAAAGACTGAAGTTACTGACCTGAAGAGTTGTGGATTTAAATTAAAATGCAGCTAAGTGAGTTTAAAAGGGAATAGTTCCTTCTCTGGCATTGCCACTTGCTTGGTTTCTCTTTAAATAAATTATTTTTTGTGTTGGGGTAGTGTGACATTCTGATAATAAACCATCACAGGTTCAAACTGCACAATGTATTTATTCATTTAAACCTTTGATTAGTTAAAATTGCTCTTTTTTGGGTGGGGTGGGGGTGTGGGGGGTCACTTTGTCATTTTGGTCACTTTGCTTGTCATTATAGAGTGACGATGGATCGACCAGTTGAGAACCACTGTTTTAAAGGATTAAAAATAATGTATTTAGTGGATTAGTTGTTATATTTGTTTTGAAAAACAGCTTTGGTCAACTATGGCCCTTAATAAAGGTTGACTGATAAAAGCTTTAAAGTCAAATTTATTGAAACACTTCTTGGTTTCTACAGACTTTAGTACATTATGAAATACTAAAGCTTCTATGACACTCCAAACATGTATTTTTCACCACAGCAGCTACTTTGAATCATTAATAGTATTAAATAGTTAATGTTAAGTTGGACCAAAGGAGTAGGCTCACTGTAAATTATACAGGATTTAGCTCTTTGTTTTGTATTTGTTCCACAATTGAATATTTTGATATTACTCAGCCCTATATATCTGCAAAGTGAAAATGCCTCTGCATTCGTGTTAGATGTTTATCCTGAGCCCTGAAAAAAAAAAAAAAAGTTATACCAGTGATTCTCAGTTGGTCTAATTGGATTTTATGTTGCCATTTCATCATTTATCATGACACACTTGTTACATTTCCATCTATTTTGTGAAATTATTTTTACTACAACTATTATGGCACATGTATTTTAAAATCAGTTTTATGTAATTAGTTAAAACAATATTTAAATTGTTCAAATCACTTCAATCTTGTAACTACATGCAACCTCCCCACAACCCACTTTTAGGCCCCTACCCACCATTTAGGAATCATTGCTCTAGAAACTTCTTCTTTTGTAATAAACTTATGTAACTCTGTGAAAATATTTAGACATCAGTGTTAATTCAGGAGCTATAAACTGATTATTTGATAAATTATTAATTACATATTTATTCATGCTTTATGCTGCTGCTACTATTGCTCCCAGTATTACTAGTACCACACTGTAAAAAAAAAAAAAAAAAAAAGTTGCGAAAACTCATTCATATCATTCTTTTGTTAAATTTAATATATTTAGTTTTTATTATTATCAATAATAATACTTTTTCTGAACAATGCATAGTAATTTGGCTGTAAGATGAGTTAAACAAAATAGTGTGAGTAGAACTTAAAATTTAAAGGTTTTAGTCATATGAACGTCAAATTAGGTGAACAAAAAATATTAGTTGTTGAAAACTTGAGATTTTGAGTTGGCCCCAAAACTCAAAAAACTTGAGGGATCCTGTTGCCTTGAGTTTTTTCTTTTCTTTTTTTTTTACAGTTTACTCCCAGTATTATTACCCACTTTGTTACTGAAAAGGTGCAATTCCTCATTTGGAGACTTTGCAAAGGAATAAATTACTCAAGTAAAAGTATCTAGTATTACTCTCCACCTAACATATACATTTCCACACAGATGTACTTGTACTTGTTACTACAAGAATAACAGCTTTTAATAACTTCTAACCTCAAAAGCCTTTCAGATATGGTTCAACTGTTTAATCTTGTCTCATCCAACTCTAAGCACTCGCTCCATCAGTCTTTGTAACTTTGAAGTAAGTACAAAAACACATGCTGCTGGTGTACATTTTAAATCCCCAATGCCAAAACCACGTCCCATTGTGTCCTTGTGTAAGACGACTGTGGACCGGACCTGCCTGACCCGAGAACATCTGTGCAGGTGATTAAACTCACTCAAACTCCCAAGTAAAGATTTTTTTTAAAAGGTCACTACCGGGACTCATTACAACGCAGTGACCACCTCCCGACTTGAGTTTCTTCTTCAGAGAGAGACAGAGAGAGATTTGAATTTTCGAACATGTGCGGTGAGCTCCCAGATCCCTACAGCAGCTGCTCGCGGGGCGCTGTGGGCTTTGCTTTAGGTAATGACTGCAAGAAATGACACACACTCGAACTGCTGAAGCCAATCAGGAGAAACACTTGGTATCATTGGGCTAATACTCAACACAGAGCTCAAAGGGATAGTCCAAATTTTACATAATGTGGTTTATAAAGTTTTTAAGGGTTATTTGTATTTGTTATAGTTTCCTGTGTGGACATGCAGACAGGAGCAATGATCACCAAACATTTAAAACCACAAAATATGTATATGCTCTTGTGATTACACATGCGTAATTCATTAAAGAGTTTTTCTTCCACGTATGTTGCTGTGAAGTGGCCCCTTGATGCTTGTCCAATGAACAAGGCACAGGGCTGCATGACTGACGGACAAAATGAACAATAATCATGATGCAAAAAACAGTCAGCGCAACAACTACAAACTGTAACAGTGGTTCTGTCGTTGTGTCCTTCGTCCACCTGTCTGTATAAAGGAGTGTGTGATTGTGTGTTTGGTGGTGGTCAGAAAGGCCATAGACAGATTGGCAGCCATGTTTCTGTCAGTCTGCCCCAGGGCAGCTGTGGCTACAGAAGTAGCTCACCACCAGAGTGAGACTGAGGAGTCAATGAATAATGCAACAAACTGTAAAGTGAGTTTGAGTGACTACAAAAAAGCGCTGTAGTATAAGACCGATGCATTACTATTATTAACAGTATTTTGATGTTTATGAAGTCTTTTCAGTTATATAAATACTTTCATGCAGCATCCATTTTTAAGGCTTTGTGAGGATGTCCTTGCTCTGGTTAACCACTCTCTTCAGCTTTGTGTCTTCCCCTCTGATTTTAAACCTGTTTTAGTTTTACAAATTTTAAAGAAACCCAACTTTGACATTTTATCACTCAGTAATTTTAGACCCATTTCAAGCCTCCCATTTTGAAACAAAATTTGAGAGAAGTTAGATTTTAATCAACTTAATTAAAAAATTCCACCTTTGAGATGTTCCAGTCAGGTTTTAGAAAACACTATGGCACCGAAACAGCCATAATTAAAGTAGTAAATGACATAAAAATCAATCTTGACAAAAATATACCTTCAGTTCTGGTACTACTGGACTTGAGTGCTGCACTCGACATGACTGACCACAAAATTCTTTAGGAAGGACTACATGGGACCATTTTTAAGTGGTTTACATCATATGTGGATCAGAGAAAATTTGTTATTTCTGTCAATGATGTAATTTCCAATTAATATGTTCTTGCCTGTGATGTACCACAAGGATTAGTTTTAGGGTCTTTGCGTTTTAATCTTTGCAGGCTTCCTCTGGGCAGTGTCAGGAGCCACAGCATCAGTTTCCACAGTCTCTCCAGTGTCTCCTGATGACACTGCACCACTGGACTCTCTTGTTAACTGTATTCTAGATATGAAAGCCTGGATGGCGCAGAATTTCCTACAGCTTAGCCAGGACTAAACAGAAGTGCTTATTATTGGTACCAAAGCTCAGAGAGAGAAATTGGCCCCCAAATCAGGTGTTTTAGGATTAAATCACAGCAATGTTGGTGTAATTTTAGACTCTGATTTTAACTTTAAAGCCCATGTTTTTAAGACTGCTTTTTATTATTTGAAGAATATTGCCAGAGTCAGGCCATTTCTCTCTCTGAGCAACAGAGACACTCATGCATGCTTTTATAACCAACTGTATTGACTACTGTAATGCTCTCCTCTCTGGTTTTCCAAAAGACACCATACACCGACTGCAGCTCGTGCAGAATGCAGCTGCACGTGTGCTGACGAGGACCAGGGGAGGACACACATCACGCCCATTTTAAAATCCCTCCACTGGCTGCCTGTTAGTTAGAGGGTTGATTTTAAAATTATTTTATTAGCTTATAAGGCACTGCATGGACTTGCTCCAGACATGCTTTTAATTTATGAACCATGTAGGCCCCTCAGATCCTCTGGAACCTCACTGCTGGCTGTTCCTTACAGCAGGGCTAAAACCTTTAGTGATTCTGTTTTCAGCAACTATGCTCCCAGACGCTGGAAAAGCTTCCAGAGCATCTGAGGACAGCACAGAGCTCTGACATTTTTAAATGTAAACTCAAAACCTATTTATTTAGTGTTTTTATAAACTGTTATTTTATATAAACTGTTGTGTTTTTATTTTTGCTGCCTGTTTGTTTTATTCTATTGTTATTCTGTTTTACAGAGTGAACTAGAATGAAACAAAGGCCGCTATTTTTTAAAATGTGAATGTGCTGGATTATTTTATGTTGTGAAGCACTTTGAGTTGCATTCACTTTTGTGAAACATGCTATATAAATAAAGTTTTGATTGATTGATTGAGTTCATTGTCTTCAAAAGCAATCAAACATAACACAATGCCAGTCCTATTGCTCCCACCTGCTTCCCTCAAGTGTTTGAATGTGGCCACATGGCTGCAAAAACATCTCCATTTGTCATCCTCAGAAATGTAAAGCCAAAAGAAAAGAAACTCCACTGGTTCTTAGTCGCTAGAGATTTTATTATCTTAATCTTATGAAATAGCCATGTACAAAACAGAATTATAAACTTCAGTGCAGTTCACTTTTTAGATGGACTCATTCACTTAACAACAGCTCCACACAGTGGGCAACAATAAAATGACAGGAACCAAACCCAACAAAAGTACCACAAGTACCAGTGATTACTTTCAGATAATCCGAGATAGAAAATAAGTTAAGTAAAAAACACTGGGCATTTCTACTGAGACAGAATAATTTACTATCATTTAGACCACTTGTGTGTCTTATGGGTTTGTGCAGCACATCTCAAGTAGCTCCCTCAGCAGCAGAGTACTTCAGAGTCAGATCTGTAAAACAAAGACCAGTGTAAATAGTATATTGTTGTAGCCATAGCCATACATATACCCCAGCCCTCTCTCATTATATAACCACAATGTATACACAGCAGTTACCAGGACAGAGAATTTTTGCCAGGGGTGCCTTCAGTCTCATGAGCTCTGGGTTTTCTCTTGCGTCTTGAGCAGCGTGAAAAGTTGTGAAGTGAAGAGCAGGCCACCAGTCTTTTCTACCAGACATTACTTCAGATACAACACCCTCCCAGTCCTCGCTGTTTAAACACAAACACAGCAAACATCAACCAATGGTAACATGAGAAAGCCATTGTCACTATTCCCAAAAAGTGGCCTCAATACACATAAAAAGCTTGATAAATATTGCTCACTGAATATTAAATATAGAAAGTACCTTAGCAGTAGTAGTATCAGTAAAAGAAGTAGCAGCAGTAGTTGTGGTAGTGGTGGTAGTAGCAGTAAATACTTTATACTTTCCACTCTCCTGTTGATTACTTTTATCTTTACTCGAGTATTACTATTTTAAAGTAACTTAGACTTGATTTTAAGAACTTCTTCCACCTCAGACAGCAGACAGGAACAATGGACACATTTAAAACCACCAAGCTGGAAACATTGCTCTCCCCAGGTTTCCGTAATAAAGAGCTTTAAATATTTTTGCTCCACAAGCTGATAGAGTAAAAATAAATTATATTAGTTGCAAACATACTGTGACTGTAGTTTTTTAATAATGGATTTTAATCTCTTCCACACGTTCAGGTTGTTTCTCCAGCAGGCAAAGTCCAGCATATCCACAGTGACTGCCAACGCCTTCTGTACGTGACCAGTTTTACCTTGAAACATAGCAAACATTATTTAGTGTTTCAAATTAAAAATAATAATAATAAAAAAAGAAAATATCTGAAAATATAAAGTGACAGGAGCCCAAAGCAGACATGCCACAGACCGTCATTCTAATGTAGTTGTGAAAGGCAAAAACATGCCACTTTAGTGCTACCACAGCTGTTCACATCCATGCAATTAATTTATCCGCAGAACTTAATGCTATAAGTTTACCTGATTCAAGCAGAAGCGAGCAATACTCCAGCATCAACTCATGGCTTGGGACTAAAGAGTGGAGGATCTGAAAATTCAATAAAATTGCAAAGAAAAAAAAGTCACTATATTCAAGTATTTCAATTACTTCAACTATTTTTTTTAGAAATCAGTTAATGCAGTAATACCTTTAGCACTTTAATCTGTTTCTTTGCTGAAGTGTTGTGCCTCTTTAGATATTGGTAGAGATAGACATGTGCATTGGGATTGGGAGGGAAAGCACTGTCATAGGCGTAGTCATTCAGGACCCTCAGAGCCTCCTCATGGTCCTCATAAAACTCCAACATCTGTGAAGGTTCATATACTTTATATTTAATAAAAAATAATAGGATTTCTATAGTGCTTCTCTAGACACTTAAAGCACTTAGTCCATTATTCATTGGCTCCACCGTCACACACTGGTGGTGGTGAGCTACCTCTATAGCCACAGCTGCACTGGGGCTGACTGACGAAGACGTGGCAGTCAGACCTAACAATGGCCTCTCTGACCACCATCAAACACACCATCACACTAACACAATTGTACACCAGTGCCACAGACAACCAACAAGCTGTTTAAAAGACACACAGTATATTGTTTATCATATACAAGTTTACAGTAAGTGTTATATTGTATCCAGTGGCAATTGTCATGTGGGATTTCTTACCAGTAAACCTTTGTTTGTAAATCTTACCTCTACATAGCTCAGTATGAAGGGGTCCCAGACTCCGGGGTTTTTAAAAACCTCCTTTAAAATCACAGCCGCCTGTTTGAAGTAATTGTGCATGGCTTGATTTTCATCAGTGTCTGAAAAATCTAAAAAAAAAGAAGCCCAAAAATGATAATTTCAATACATTAGTTTTACAAAACGGGTACAGTTGGCCTGCAGATCCCTGGCCAAGAACAAAGCATCTGTAATGGCTTATAATGTCCTGCAGGGGGCGCTGTGACATCACATAACAGCCTGCAGCTTCACAACTGGAACTGGTGAAACTACTACTACCACTTCCACTACATCTGCTACTACTACCACCAATTACTTGCCACTGAGGTTAAAAAGTAAGTTTTAGTCATTTAGACACCTTAAAATCTAAATGAGTAAAAAGTGCTCCAAAGTTTGTTTCCTTACACTCTTTATGGCTTTTACAAATTAATTTCTATAAACAACAAAATATAGCCATAGAAATGGCACCTCAGAAGCCAAATAAAAAGTGCAGAAACCTCAGATTAGAAATGTCCTTGATCACTGTTATGCCGGTGTATTGCCTTACCTCTGCTGGAGCTCTCTGCCTTCTTCTCACACCAGATCAGATAATCTAAAAGACCCCTATAGGCCTGAATCAGTTTAGTGGTATCGTATTGCGCTGTCGACTCCTTTCCATGTCTCCAACTTTGAGCCACAGACAGTGCCATTTTAGCCTCTTCAATGTGACCGTTTAGGAGCAGGTGAAAGGATTGCTCCAGGCACACCTACAATTACAAAGACTCAGTTAGAATTAGTTATGTTTTTTTGTGCTAAAGAAACTGACTGTAGCCAACTTACCTTTAAGTACTGTTTTATTCCCGAGTGTTTAATCCGTTCATAAACATTGTTGTAATCCTCCAGTTTTGAGTTTGGGTGATGGCGGAGAATTTCGATACCCATTCTCCAAATAAGCTATAGGAACAGAAAAATAATAATAACTAGAAATTTTGCGAATGTTGAAACCATTGCGTGTGGTTGCATGACCTGAAAATAGGCTACAGTATTAGATGAAAAGAGCTACAAAGGAAAACTCGCAGAAGAAACCAAAAATTAGAAGTCGTATTTCTGGTAGAAATACTGCTAAAAGTCATGGCAGAAGTACAAGCACAAAAAAGGTTGAATGCGGCAAAAAAACATAATTTGGGTCACAATAGATGAACATAAATAGCAGAAATTACAACAAAGGCAGCATTACCAAAAGCACTAGCAGTCCCAGAATTCAGATGTTTTTAAGTATGAATCATAAAAAAATTGGCTTAAGAGCTGCAAAAAAGGCAGAATGGCACAGAATACTAAAATGTAGTCCCATTAGAAATGAATGGGGCAGAAGAATGGTCTAAAATAGCACAAACCACAAAATTATAAAACAGTATAAGCAAGAATTAAAGGAAAAGTGTGTAAGGCCGTGCTGAGATCAGTAATGTTGTACAGTTTAGAGAGTGGGTTGAAGGAAAAGACAGGAGGCCAAGCTGGAGGTAGAAGAGCTGAAGATATTTTTTTCTTTCTTTCTTTACTTTATAGGTACATCGGAGGAACAGCTCATGCTAGATGTTTTGGAGATAACGTCAGAGGGGCCAGACTGAGATGGTTTGGACATGGAGAAATGGAGAACAGAAAGATGCAAATGTGAGAGATGGAGAACAGAAAGATGCAAATGTGAGAGATGCCAGGTAGGAGGCCTAGAGGAAGACCAAAGAAGAGATTTATAGATGTAGTGAAAAAAATGAAGTTAGTTGAAGTAAGAGAAGAGGATGCAGAGAATAGGCAGAGGCAGATGGGGTATACTGTAAACAACTGTGAGACAATAACAGCTCACAAAAGAAAGGAAAAATGGACTGACCTCTTTTTCCTGCACTTTTTGATTGTGCGATGTGTCCTCTAATATTTGGGGGTAACAGGCAAAATACTCTGCAGCCTCCTCCCATCTGTGATGCAGCATGGCCTCTCTGATCCGCTCCAGACACAGCCTTGTGCTCTCGTGAAACCCACTTTCATACTTTGTCTCTATGAAAACAGTCAGCACAAAATTAAATATGATCTTAACATGGATTTCTATGCCAAATATTGTGTACATACATGAGATAAAATGTACAGTGATCAGTACATCTTAGGACACATAGCTGTAAAACGCAGTGTACCACTTACTCTTGGGCATAGGAATATCAGCAAGGGGCAGCTTCACTTTCTTCTTTGATGTGGTGGACTCATCGTCACTTTCTGGTTCTTGTGCGAGTCCAAACTCATTCTCCAAGTCATCCATAGTAAAAAAAAACTGTGATATAAAATGGATGTCTAATGGGTTACCTAAAAGAACAGTTGTATATGGTAAGACAGAAGTTAATAATACAGTGTTTTAACTAGGGCTGCACAGTATCTCACAGACTTATCGTTATTGCGATATCCGCAAACCTGTATCGCAATAATGTTATGGTCCTCCATCTGACAGAGCTTTACACTGCCAAGGTCATTTTTCTAACAGAGCCTTGAATAAAAATGTGTTGACCAACAAATAAAAGTATGAAAAAAATCCAGATTTAATCAAGTCCTCATTTAGCCTTGTTTTAGTCCTGCTTTAGTCTTTGTGAAGTTTTGACTGTGACACAGTTTTTACAAAGGGACTTATATTTCTGCTTTGAATTTAACTGAACATACTCTGTCAAAAATAGTACAATATATTTAAATATTGCCAATCACACTGTTGGGGAAATATTCAACATACAGTAACGTTAGTTATCGCATATCGTATGTTTTTACGTCATACAGTGCATCCCTAGTTTTATCTTTTTAAACAGAGAAACTAGCAAATAAACAGATGATTTATTTCAACGCTACTAGTGCTACTCGATATTAAGTATAAATAATAATGAAAAAAACTGTGAACTTGCCTTTTTGTTGCGAATTTACTGCTTTTTGTCTGTTCCTCCTCAGTGTTTACCTTCTCAACCATTAGCTCAAGGTTCTGTGGCTACTTTAGTACGATATTCAAAACCTCCGCTAAAAGTAGAAAGAAAACGCCTTAGCATGTATCGTATACGACCGGCTTTGAAACAAAATCCAGCTTACGTATACAATAATTTATATCTTAGATATAATAGCGAGTATTTGTCTTGCACACATGTTTTCTTCAATAAGGAAGTGAAAGGCGCAAAGCAACGTCATTGGTTAAAACAAACGGAAACGGAACGAGTCTAACATAGAATTTCAGAATAAGAGGGGGCCCGGGGCCAAATCCTGGCTTTTGCGAATATTAGTCCAACCTTTATTAAATTTTAGATATCCACAGAATTTAGCTCTTGTGGCTAAGTATAAACATAAATTCATAAAAAAATATAGAAAAATAAATATTTTTCATACTTCCATGAAGACCTACATCCATGTAACAATTTTGAAAGCACCACATAATTTAAAATGTTTTTATTATTGTATTTAAATAAACCCAGTTTTTAAATATTCAAAAATATTGTTTTATAATAGAACCCAGCAGGTTTTAAATTTTTGTTGCTTTTATGTGCTTTTCACAAAATTAAATCAAAGTCAATTAAGTTCATGTATTTATGCATTTAACTATTTAAGTATAAGCCAAAAATTGTTTAAATATATATAAAATATGTTGTGTACTGCTGTGAATACGGGCCTTGGTCTCATGCCGGGATTATTTAAATGCTTTATCTTTAAACGCTTATCAGTAAAAGTCAAATCTAGATTCACTCTGGCTATTGAAGTCAAGCGTCCCGGTATACTCACATATAAACAAAGGGATACATTTAGGTGTATTTTACATTCACCTCAAATTTTTATTTTTTTAAAGACATGTATGTGGAAAACAATCACTTTATATTGTTTAAGTATTAATAATGAATACAACATGTTTCTTAATAAATTCTTAGGATGTTATCGCTCTGATCTTATCATATTTTCCTGATGAGAATTTTGTTTTTACGTAAACAGCTCCTACGCCGAAAGTTTCGTGAATACGCCCTGTGCTGACGGTGCTGACGTGTCTCCCTCCCTGTTCCTCACTAGTGTAGCCCAATCAACACAACACACACACACACAAGTGCCAGCATGGCAGCAAAATACTTCTACCGAAACGGATTTTTATTACTTTTATTTAATTTTATATCAACAGCGGCCTTGGAAAAGAGGTTTTCTGACTTGAAGCGATGCGCAGACGAGAGCTGCAGCAGTAAGTTTTATAGCTTGTTGTAAATGGATTTTCCCTTCAGGATGATGCTTTTCCTCCCATCTCCTCCTCTGCTAGCCATAAACTCCCTTATCTTCTGACCTGTTGCCGGTCGATATTCCCGTCCTGTTTTACCCTTTGTGGTTGTAATGATGCTGTTTATCAGTGCGATGCTTAGAGGGATGCCGGCATGGTGTTATTGGCATGAGTTAATAGTTTGCGGTCATTTTTAGACGCAGTTTGCACTGGCCGGCTGCCTGGCATTTCGGCCTGCCCTTAGCTAACGTTAGCCGCAATTAGCCACTAACTCCTGCCTGACCAAATAAACTGAGCTGACCTTTTATCCCCAAACAAACAACAGTTCACCTTAGCTAAGAGGTCATGCTAGTTAGCCCCTATTGTTTACCGTTATTGACATGTTTTTTTGACAATTACAATACTCTGAGCTATTGTTTTTTGACGCAGCCAAACATTTCTATTTCTAGCTTAGCATTGCATCCCATTAACACCTTGAAATTTGGCTAAGGTTGACAAGGAAAACCATGTATGTATATGTACATATATAGCCAGATTTTAGCAAACAAAAACAGTCCAGCATGAGAACTTTAGTGGTTTAAGTCAGTGCGCATTTATGCTAATACTAATGATAACAAACCAAATTGGCTTTGAATAGTATCAGAGCTGTGGTGATATTAAGCTATAAAGATTACACATTTCCTTATTAGATGTATATTTCCATAATCAGTAGTAAATGTGTTAGGCTTTTATTTGTCTTAAAGTCCACAGAACAATACATATAAGATGAACCTCATTATATGACATTTCTTTCACTTAAAGTTGAGTATAAATGTTTTCTTTTTTGTTTTCACAGTGCTGTTGGTCCGTGGCAAAGCATTGGATGATTTTCGCGGACCAGATTGTCGGTTTCTTTCTTTTAAGAAATCAGAAACCATTTATGTTTACTACAAACTGGCGGGCAGAAGGGCAGACATGTGGGCGGGAAGTGTGAGTATCTTCTGCTCGGTGTTATTCCCAAATTGTTTACATTCAGGTTAGACGGCATTACTTTAACATAATATGTTTTTCTCTATAGGTTGGAAGCAACTTTGGATATTTTCCAAAAGATCTTCTAGCAATAAACCACATTTATACAGAGAAAGAATTTGAAGTTCCAGCTGAGGTATGGAAACAACCTATTTTCTCACTAATATTAACAAATATTTAACATCTTACTGTAACTGAGTTGTATATTTGCTCTTTTACACATTTTACTCTATTGAAGATGCTGGAGGTAACGATAGAAATAGTGATGGCTAAAAACCACACAACAAAAATGAATGGTTTCAGACATGTACAGAAGATGTATAGAGATAACGGTAGAGATAGGGAGAAGTGTAGCTAATGCTTGGCTAATGCTCCTACAGGGCACTATGTTTGCACTCAAACAGCTGTTATGCATTGCAGTTTTTCTTAAAAGCAACAGGATTAAAGGAAAAAAATGTTTATGTCACTCCAGAGATTATGTATAGGTTTTGAAATAACATGAGGGAAACCTAATAAACCTTTTTCTCATAAAACAATAACAGATTTTATTTGTAAAGTTGATGTTATGAGAATTTTGCCACTCCCATAAGTAATTGCATAGACAGTATATCAAAAAATAACACATGAATCACCTAAGACACTGCAATTTGTAGTATTTTAACTGTAACAGCAGACCTGCCTATTTATCCATTATTATAAATCTAAAATGTGAGTTACCTGTGTTTTTTATTTCAGGAAACAGATTTTGTCTGTTTTGAAACCGGATTTGATAAATTTCAAAGCTACGACATAGACCATCTTTTAGCATTTTTAAAGGAGGACAGTGATGATGCAAGTAATGTTACATCAGCCCACATCCCAGAGTCTATACAAACACATACAACGCCACCGGTGGAGGAAGTCTCTGAGGACAATAACATGGTCCCAGATGAAGAAAGTGCTTCCCCAAATGAGCCTGAAATAGATACCGAATTACCTGCTATGGAAACGCATGCACCATCTGACACTACAGTTAAAGACAGTGGGAATGGAGAGATAACATTGCAAGAGCCTATTGTTGAAAATGCAGAAGTCAATGAAACCAAAGAGGTGTCAGTGCAACAAGAAGGGGAGCAGGAATCTGTGCCCGAAGACATTTATGAGCCAGAACCACAAGTATCTCCATCTGAAAATGCACAAATTCCTGAGCTAAAAACTAGCTTTGGGACTACATTTGATGCTGTTGTGACAGAAGGAACGACCACCCCAAAAACAACACCTGCAGACGATGAACTGAAACCGCACGAAGATGAAATTGAACCGCAAATTCAGCCTCCATTGTTGACGTTTATAGAAGATAACACGCAGTTAATGGATTCTGCAGCTGAAGAGACACAAGAATCAGAAAAACAAGACGACAAAACAGAAGAAAGTATGTGGTCGTCCCTTGGAGATGCTGTGTTTTCTGTGGTAACAGGAGGAGAAATACCTACGCATGATAATGATGTGAGTTCAGATGAGGAGGAAGATGATGATGAAGACGAGATTGCGCCGCCACCGAAAACATTTGAGGAGATAAAAGCAGATAAACAACCGCTAGATGTTAAATTTACACAGCCAGTAGAGGAGCCAAGTTTGATATCTAAACCAGAAGATGAGAAGGAAACGACTATTGAAAGTTCGCAAGAAGTAGATGATACGAAACCAAGTAGCGACACTGAAAAGGTTATATTTGATAATGAGGATGAGGGAGAGGTGGTTGGGCCAGAAACTGCAAGAAATATGGTAGAAGAGATGCAACAAAGTGAAAATGTCCATAAGGATGAACCAATAAAATTAAAAGACGTGACGGGAACTCAAGAAAATGCTATCACTCAGGATCCAAAGTTAGACATAAAAGAGGATGAGGACAAAGTTAGTGAAGCTAATGTACCTTATGCAAATGACAATACACAAGAAAGTGATGATGTAGTGCAGCAAGAAGAGAATTTAGATGAAAATACAACTCATGGATTGGATATTGCTGATGCAAAATCAAATGAACTGCCTATTGAGGAGGTAGACTTGCATGATTTGGATGTCAAAAATGACCAGGAAAGCATTACAGAGGAGAAAATACTTGATCAGGAACAGGACTTAGATTATAAAAGTCAGTCTGGGATATCTAAAAAGGAGGAACCAGTGAATGAGGAAGACATTATAGAGGAGATTGAGCCGGATTTAAAAGAGGAGGAGGGAGTGGAGAAAGAGGAATTGCTTGAAGACGAAAACGCACTTTCTTTCACACAATCGGACACATCGCAAGTTGACACTGCCCAGTCTGTTGAATCACCAAATGTGCCTGAAATCTCCACGCCAGAGCCAGAAGATAGTGAAAGTATCCAACAGACACCAACAGACATACATTCAGACGTCCATTCACCCGAAACAGTGCCTCCAGTGTCCACGCAAGAGCCTGAACCGGTCTATAGTGAAGACATAATGAGATTGTCCATTTTGAGAGACCACTTGCCCGAGGCGAAAATGGAGCGTTGTCAGAAGCATTTGGGCCTCAAGAATTTGTTCAAACTGGAAGCCATGTTTGACGACCTAAACACGGAGCTGCAATCCACGCGCCAGTCGCACATAGGAAGCGTACAAGAGATCGAAAATGCACTGGAGAGGATCCTTGAAGCAAGTGAAACCGCAATCCTGGATCAAGTGGAGAAGATGCTGGACAGCCGTGAATCAAAATACAGAGATGACGAGCACACTGATACGAATATAGATGAGGAAACAGAGATTTTAGATGACATCCAGGAGCTCGCCTTCAGCCTGAGGCACAAGTACTCAACGGCCAGCGACAGCGTGCCTCTAGCAGAAGTGACGCAAGATGGTGAACCAGGTAGGCAAAGTTTTATCATGTTAAAAAGTGCAATCATCAATACACATACAGTATATTAGAAGTAGTAATGTCTTCTAGTATGATGTGTGTACAAGTTAAGTACAGGGCATTGAAATCCGTCAGCTGTAATTCAATTAAAAGTGCAGGTGTGATGTATCAGTGATGTTCTGAATGTGAAGAGATCAGATGACTGTAGCTCTTGAAACCCAGCACCAATGGTTAACAGAGCCAGGGACATGGGACAGTCTGGCTCTTAACACAAGCAAATGTTAACTACAGAGTCCCATATACTCAAACAAATGGGGCATTTAAGGAGATACTTATTCAACTACAACAACAACTTAGTGGACTTCATGTTCTCAGTGTACCTCTAAAGAGTACAGTTTGCCTTGTTTTCGGCATTGGAAAAATGTCCGTTTAAAGTGTTTACATCAAGACTACACTGAGCTGCGTCAAGAACAAAGTGTAGCTGGGCTAATACAGCATTTTTACTTTATACTTAAGCAGTTTTTATATGTTTTACTAAACTGCTACTATTATCTCGTGTTGTAGCGCCCAGACCGGTCTCGCTATTGAGACCAGTTTTTTACAGTTGGTAGCAGTTTTACTTGGTCTTGGTCTCAAATCCACTTTTACTCAGTCTTGTCTCAGTTTCGGATGAGACGGTCTTATTTATCAAACATGAGAAGAAAATGCTATTGTTTATAAATTTGGACTGATTTGTTTTCTGCATTAGAAGAACCAAGACAATGATCTGTCCATTTCCCCTTTATTTAGCATTAGTTCACAGGGTTTGGTCTCGTGCTGGTCTTGGTTTGCCTTGGTCTCGGTCTCGACTTCAGTCTCGATCCTTAAAAGTCTCGGTCTTGTCGCGGCCTTGACCGCTGAAAGTCTTGGCCTTGTTTTGGTCTCGGTTCACTCTAGACTTGGACTGGTCTTAGTCTTGATTACAGTCTTGACTACAACACTACTATTAGCACTACTACTACCATGAGAGCTGATACTTTTAATCATTTAGAATCTTTTGTGTGTTAAAAAAACATCTGGTTAGTTTACAATGCTTGCTTCTGCCCCCTTACTAGGCTGTGTGATTAGTAAAGCTGTTATATATGACATTAAGTTACAGTATCTTACAGTATCCTCCTTAAAGGCGCCAGTTCCTGGAGTTTTGTACACGTGTTAAAAGCAGATGGCAAGACTAAAGTGGACGTTTGCTTTGTAACAGGATGTAACTCAGATTATTGTTCTTTGGCGTTGTCTGCTAAGGCCTACAGCTGCCAATGGTTACGTGGACATGACAAAACAACTCGTAGATGAATTGATGATATGCTGCACCATCTATGATACAATAGGCCTGCAAAATATTATGTAAAAAATATCAAAACAAAACTCCAGCAATATAAATGTAGATGGTTGTGTCAGGAAAGGCATCTGGCATAAAAACCTCTGCCAGACTGTTTCATGTGAATCCAAATGTTTAATCACTGTAGCAACCCTATTTAAAAGAAGTTCTTAAAGGTCTTAGAGGCATTAAAAAGGTATTAAAGTTGATTATGCCAAAATAAAGGCCTTAAAAGTATTTACATATTATGAATCGATACTACATTTTCTTCATCTAGGTCTTTTATGGTAATAATACAAAAAGCAGTGTAACAGCAATAACAAAATATATTTATTGAAGAAATGTTGTCATTCAAATGCATGATTTTTAATGCATTACTGGACTTCGTTTATCTGTATTAGACTTAAAATAAAGCCCTTGAGTTTCAGAAAGTAGTATGGATAATTCCTTAGTGTAAAGTCCATAAACAGATGATGCTTTCATTAAATTTCACTCAAAGTGGCATTAAAAAGTCTTAAAAAGGCCATAAATTGCATAAAACAAAACCTGGAGTTACCCTATATTAAAGTGCTCACTGCTAGGGACAAAAACTGTCTCCTTTAAAACAAATTGGTGATAAAACATCTGTAAAATAAAAAATGCCTTTAAACTCTAATGTTTAAAGGACTCCTATCTGTCCTCTGTCATAGTTGATACTCAATGTTATAAATCATCCTCATTGTCCTAAAAGAGTTTATTCTGAACGAGTGCTGTAACTGTTTAAGTTCAACAGTGTTTATGTTAAAAGCCAAACATTTATGCCATTTTAGTGTGGCAAAAATAGAGAGAGTTTTTTTCTCCAATTCATTCCATTTTTAAAGTTTAAAAAATGCAAACAAGTCTTATTTACAACAATAAAACTATTTTTTAAGCGGTTCTGTGCATTTTTACAATATAAATATATACATAATACTACAACATACTGCAAAAATCTCCAAATTATGTATAATCTGTTGGGTGCATTTTATAGATAATTTTCAGTGCGTTAGCTTAATGATGTATTTTGTCATTTTTTACAGAAGAGCAAGAAATGAATGTCAATGAAGATGTGCCTCTCGTAGCTGAAGACACAGACAACTACACGGAGCCAGAGAGCGACCATAACCTCACAGCCACACATCTGGAGGACGAGCCCGCCGCTGACGTTAAAAAAGAAGAGCGGATTATTTTGGATCAAGTCCACGCCGCGCCAGATGTCAGCGTGGAGGAGGATAGTGGGCACTTTAACAGAAACAAAGACAATCAGCAGAGTTTTAGGTCGGCGGACAAGCTGCCCAAAGTCCCCCAGGCCACTCTAGAAAACCCACTGGACATGGGGCTGGGAGTGGAGGTGGACAACTCACCCTCAGGTTAGTCTCAAAGTGAAACTGTTATCTAAAGAACGCCAGTGGTGTGGACCTTTTTTGGCTTTTAGTTCAGCTGTGATCTGACATTTTGTATGATTTGTATTTTTTAAGCTACTATGCTGTGGTGTAGCTCAGTTGAGAACAAGCAGTGCACTGCATATACAGAGCGACTACAGCTTGCCTCTGCGCCGTGGGCTCAAGTCCAGACCCAGGCGAATGTCTCGTCT
The DNA here is from genome assembly GCA_020698575.1 of Bostrychus sinensis. Classification (NCBI taxonomy): domain Eukaryota; kingdom Metazoa; phylum Chordata; class Actinopteri; order Gobiiformes; family Eleotridae; genus Bostrychus; species Bostrychus sinensis. The sequence continues at coordinate 24,022,311 of CM036257.1, read as the reverse complement.
GCTCTTCCCAATGATTTCCTGTCACTGTCTTATGAAGCAATGCAAGGCCAACAAAATATCTCTTAAAAGCCACTATATTCATACACACAGATGACAGAGTACTGATACAACAATGCATTTTTAAATCTAGGACAGCCTCTAGTCGCTTAGTCGATGGTCAGTGAGATCTTGGCCGATTAGTTGCATGATAACTTTTATTTTTCATTTTATTTAAGATAGCATTCATGATTTACCCAACCCAGTTGTATGGGAAGGTGATGCCATGCTTGAGGTATGTCAGTCCACACCATGTTATTCCAAAATAAATCTGGCTTGTCTAAATGAGTTTTTACCTTCCTCAAGCGACTCTGTTTCCTGATTGCCACCTTAAATACCTTTTCTCATTATTGAATGCACCTGTCTATGAAGTTTAAGGCGTAACTAACTAATCTAACAAGTTTTGTGTTGCAAGTAATCCATTTTGAGAAGTTACATGCTTTCATATTAGCAAACTTATATGGGCACCCAAACTTATAAGTTAACCCCGTAGAACCCAGACATAGAAATATTTGTTGGAAAAAATCATCCATGCTAAATTTTAGTCAACAGGGATGGGTAAAAAAAAAAAAATGACAAAAATTTGTCAATATTTTTGGTAAGCAGGATTCATGACTTAGTTAATACATTTTAAAAAAAAAGACTCCTACTTTTTTGCCATGACCCACCTTGCCTCTGGTGTCTGCGCACACTGGTGTATGAATGTGAGTGTGAATGGGTGAATGGTTCCTTGATGTAAAGCGCTTTGAGTACCCATGAAGGTAGAAAAGCGCTATATAAATGTGACCCTTTACCATTTATTTATTTATTTACCTTTGAATTATATGCTGCATATTTGCAACAGTTGGTGCTACGGGGTTAAATGCACAGACATTTTTTTTTCATATTTAATTTAATGTCATACACCTAAATATATTACTATACTAAAACTTAACTTGTTGTTAGGAAAACACCCTAGAACTCAGATGTCACTAGAAAATGAATGACATACCTCTGTGATCTTTCTTCGTGAAGACAGAGTCAATTATTAGGCAGTCTCAGAGGGGTGCCCCAACTTGGGCATATAACTGTATTTTACAGACATGTTTTCTAAATGTTTTATCACCTAATTGATAAGTCACTTGTTTGTGTAAGACTCTGATGAGTCCCCCCACATATCCTTGATTGATTTGGTTGGTTGATTGATTGATTGATTGATTGATTGATTGATTGGTTGATTTTGGTCATTGTATGTGGGGATGTGGGCATAACTTTGGTCGACTAACAGGTTTTTTTGGTCGACTACAGCCCTATTAGTCGACATGCATTTACTTTTTTTTTATTATTTATTTATTTATTTATTTATTTATTTTTTGAGAATAAACATCACACACACCTTTCGCCTGCTGCCAACATTTTATGTCCATTCCAGTAAAGAAGTTATATGCACCTGCACCCATGTGTAGAGGTTTTTCAGATGTTACTGTAGTAAAAGGAGCTCATTTGATACTGTATATCTCGATTTCACTCAAAATGTAATCTATGCCCTTTAGACTCTCATCTCTTGACATTGTCATTTTTGGCTGTTTGTCTGTCCCTTTTTTTTGCATCAGATATACCTAAAGGAGAATTTAACACACTCAAAATCCCTGTTTTTTTGCTCAAGGTACCTTGGAGTCTATGGATCCCCCCTCTGAGTTTCATGAAGAAGAAGTGGGATTATTCTCATCTGCACTTTTTTACCTGGAGTGTGTTATTTCAATGACAAAGAATAAAACTACAGAGTGGGCCACTGTGGTAAGTTTAACACACATACCAGCTGTGCTCATGTCTGTCAGTATCTATTTATCATTTACGTGTTGGATTGACTACTGTTTACTTTCTACTCTTGGGTGATGTGCCCTTGAAATTACTGCTTTCAAAGGTTATATTTAGCGTGTTGCAATATTGAGGAGCTGTTCCTGATTTATGCTCACATCAACTAATGTTAGATATTTTGGGGATAAAGTCCGAGAGGCCAGATTGAGATGGTTTAGACATTTGCAATTAATCAAATTTTAATCGTGATTACTATTTTGGCTCCCAACGATTACAAAATCTATATAATCAAGAAAAAACAATTGATTAAATTGGACTGGCACGCATGTTTGCTCTGCCCTCCCAAAACCCGCTACTACTGAGAGTGTGTTTATTTACTCCAGCGCTTATGGAGCTAACGCTAGCCTGCAGTTCAGGGGTAAAAGTGAAGGTAAAAGTGAATCCATGTCCTTGTGTTGTGAAAGATGGACTTGGTGGTCAAAGCTACACACGCTCATGTCTTTGCCCATAATGTTGTTGTTGAATTTTTCCATAATTGAGCAGCCCTACCTTAGAGTAAAATAATGTTCATAAGCTCCGAGAGATTTGCCCATATCACATAAAAGGTACACCACAGGATAGTACACTGCAAACTGTCAATAAATAAATTGTTTATTACACACTTGGATAAATGTGCAAAAATATTGCTTTATAATATATCCCCATGGTCCTTAAAACAATTTTATACTATACGCAGGGCTTGACATTAACACTAGCCAACCGGGCACATGCGGATACATTTCCATTTTGGCCAGTAACATATTCAGTCTCACTAGCCACTTTGTCTAGTTGGATTGTTTTTTTGTTTTTTTTATTTAAATGAAAACTTAAAATATACTAATTTTCTGTATTTTCTTATTTCTATTTTCTTTTTGATAAGTTACTGTTTTAAAAAGTACTTTTTTAGAACACAGATTATTGTCTTATACGGGGCTTGACATTATCACCAGCCAACAGACCAAATGCTGGCCTCTGATCTTTAGAGGTCCTCAATTCCTGGTGCTATGCTTGAGTGAACACATAATACAGAATAATGCATCATGATCCGAGAAAAAAACAAAAAAAACAACACTTATTCAGATAGACCATATGCAAATCGTTCAAATGTATTCTGCCCATAGTTAGGCTAAACCTGTTTTCCATATTTAATAAATCCATTCCTACACATAAAACCAAGCTCTACATTTCTGTAAGCTTATCATATGCTATAAAATAGAAAATACAAAAAAACATTTAAACTAATTAAATTCTGGCCAGTAAAAACACTATGTGGCTAGTAATGTCTACTTCAGGTCAAGCCAGGCTCTTCTCCTTGTATTGGATTTACTGTATTCCCATGTACCCCAAACGCGCCTCTCCTCTCCGCATGTTTCCTGAACGCAGCGCCGCTCTTGTTGACTGCCGCGGTGTAGGTTGAAGTTCAACACAGCCGACGCTAGGCTGGCTACTATTACAAACCGGCAGGCCTTTACGTGGCTGGAATATGCTCAGTATTCATTACAGCAAGACTAACACGAAAAACAGCGCAGTCGAGACTAAAATATCCGTTTTTCTTTTGTTTGGATCAAGTCTTTGTTTACGTCTGATGTTGTAGCTTTGCGCTTAGCTTAAATGTCTTGTAGTATTTTGACAGCTACCGGGATTATTTAGCTTTTTTCTTAATTACTATGAGCTAAAAATCACCACAAAATCAATATATCTGCCTATTCATAGCAAATTATTCTCTGTGACATCGGATTTTTATTTAAAGCTAAGTGATAAAAGCGTATAGCGGTTCCGTTTGTCAACACGCGCGTAGCATTCATCTGTCAAAGAAGCTAACACCTGAGCTAAAGCTAATCCAGTTTCGGCCAGGTTTCCAGAGATTTTTTGGCATGGACAGTGACACATTATCCCGACCCGTCCTTGAACAGGATCACGGGTACATGTTTTTCCTCAAGGTGCTGCAGCATGTAAGTATAAAATAAGAGTAATTGCGTAAATGCAAATCTAACTAAAGTTGGAAAAAAGCGTAAAGAAGAGGATGTGTGAGAGGATGACGTGTTAATAATAAGCATATGACCAGGGCTCAATAACAAACTAGTCTTGAACAATACTCAACAAGCTCATGTCAGGAGTTAGATCAAGTATTATATGTGAATAAATGGACAGTTTGTATGTTTATGTTGCGTAGTGTTGGGGGAATAGTACGTTTGTCTGTTGTCTATGAATGCATTTGTCTAAAAACGAGTTCTGTAAGTTAATCCCTTCAGACAATGATGAGCTTATTGGTTTAATTTCAAGGTTTTCCTGTTTTCATAACCTGGTAAAGTCATTATTTCTCTGCTCCTGTGCCGTGTCAGGGTAGCTTCAAGGTCTTAAAAGTATTAAATATAATGAGTAGGTTGTTCAATTTTGTTCATCTAGATCTTAAAATTTATCAAAACATTCTTATTACAAAAAGTCACTGCAATAACAAAATATATTTATTGAAGTGCATGATTCATTTATTGTTTTGTTTTTTTATGCAGCACTGGAGTTCTTTCATCTGTATTAGACTTTGACCCTTTCAGAGAGTAGTACGTATACGTCTTAGTATAAAATTCATTCAGATTATTGTTCTGTTGTTGAAGATACTAGCATTAAATTTTCCTCTAAGTGGCATTAAAAAGTCATAAAAAGGTCTTAAATTGCATGAGAAAATACCCAGAGCTATCCTGAGTGTGTGGTTTGAAATGAATGTTTTCATTGCACATGGAGTAATCCAATATAAATCATTATTTTAGTTAATGTAAGTCAAGATTAGGCAACAGCATCTACCATCAAAGCATGGCATATAAAAGTGCTACTCAAATGTGATTAGTTTGTTAAAAATTATGTTCTTTTAGTACTGTTCAGCTTAGGGACCAGTGACAAACCGGTAACAAAAAGCAGGAATCAGACACTCAAAAAGGAACATTATAACATTATATTAACATTACCATTATAACATGGCTAGTTGGTTAAAATGGTACCAACGCGTTTTGGCTCGTTTACAGTTTGCCCTGATGAAGGCCTACAAGCCACATTGGTATCCAAATATCCCCAGTTATTTTGTTATCACAGTTTTCAACATAAGTTATCGCTTATCGCACTTTTTTGTTATATCATGCTGCCTTAGTTGAGGGTCTTCTTTTGACAAGTGTTCATTGAGACTGTTTACTAAGTAATTTTTGATAGTTTTTAAAAATAGCTTGTGTGTTGAATGTTTATAGTTAGTTAGGATGCCAGTTGTAGATGTGTGCACTGTGAAAAACGAAACAAAGAACTAGTGTATGGCTGTATGTGAACAATAAATGAACAGTAAACACCATTTAGAATCAGAGCCAGAATTGTTTATTTCTATGCAAGTGAAGTGAATATATAAAGTTACAGATACATGTCAGTGCATATTAAAGTAGCAACAGTGATTTAAAAAGTGAAACAGTGCAACACTATTGACTCATTTTTTGATGACTTGATGCCTGATGATTATAGCAAGAGCACAGTGTAGCAATATTTCCTGTTTGGTGGATCTTTAGCTGAAACGGTCTCAGAAGTGGTGCTCCTTAACTGTAAAAAAATAAATAAATAAAAAGTGACCTGTTAAAACTTCTTGGTAAAAACCTCCTGCAGTAGGTAAAGTAGTTTAACACGGTTTGCTCTCGATTACTCCCATTCAGAAACCTTAGTCTGTTTAACCTTCCTTAAATGCTTCAGTAGTCTCATTACAATGGAAAGATTAATAATATTGTGTAGACGCCTACCACCACTTGCCAATATAGACCTGTATGTTCACACTATGCAACCTTTTAAAGCTTGTTATTAAAACTGACCTGGTGCTGCCAAGAGACATTTATTTGGCCAGTTTTATGCTGTATTCCCAGGCCAAGTCTTATTAAGAATGATTGATGATGAATGATGATTAATAATGAGTGTGGTGTTGTGTTTGTGCTCGTCTTCAGATGATTTCGTTACTGCCGGACGAATGGAGGCCGGGGGAGACTTTGTTCGGTTGTCCCTGGCAGGCCGTGGTCGTGACTGCCTTGGTCGGGATCCTGACCTTCACCCTGTTCTTCTGGAGGACAGTGTTAGCAGTAAGCAATTGAGATTATTTATTGTCTCTAAATATGCCTCATACAACCAAACCAAACCAAAATGCCACATCCTCTCTTTGTGCTATTTTCTGTAGAGGGAATTTAACCGGTTTTCTCTCGAGGTCACTGGTGCATGTACAAGGCAGTTAATTATTATTATTATTATTAGCTGAAAATAAAAATGTTTTTCTTTGCCTTTCTTTTTAGGTCAAGAAAAGGGAATATCTTGGTAAGTCATGCGTATTGCAGTACATTGACAATATAGTAACGTATTAATGCTTGTGGTGCTCATTGTGCTATTTCTTTTGCATGAAAACAGTGGATCATAAAAAACTCAATGAACAAATTGAGACGCTTAAAAAAGAGAAGACTGAGGCCTTTGGAAAAATAACAGAACTACAGAAACAGGTGTGACTTGAGAATAACACAATCGAAGACCTTTGAAGTGTGTAACCTGTTAATAATAATTTCTGTTTTTCTCTTTTTGTGAAGACTGAACTGCTAAAAGATAATCAAAAACAGTCTGCGCAAACGGCGAGTACTACAAAGAAGAAGATGCAAGCCCTGGAGGTATGGAACTTGCTGTTTGTCTTTTACATCTTCTATTACACATCAAACTATAGCTTTTGTAGATACTACTTTTTAATGTACTTTATACAACATTGGCATTACATGTCACTCACATGCATATTCTTAAAAATTAGGTATATGTTACTGAAATCATTTCTATAGCAGGTAAATATACTCAATCCATAATAATACACATTTTAATAGATTACAAAATACAGTGATGTTTGTATAATCTATTGTCACAGAGTAGAGGTAATTCTGTTTAAAAAGTCTGTGTAATGTTTATGAAAAAAATCACCTGTCCCTTCTGTGACTACATCAACTCTGTATTTGTAAACCTGCTTTCTTACCGGAGCAAGTAGTATTGTAAGATTATATTTCTATGGCATTTTAAATACATTTCTTTATTGTTTAGCTATTTTCAGCTTCAGATTAATTGTCATTAACAATAATGTCTCATTTGCAGACTCGCGTAACAGAGGCAGAAATGCAAAATGAACAAATTGCTCAGGAAAAGACTAGATATATTAAATTACTTGAAGAAGAAAGGGCTAATTCCCAGAAAAACGAAACAAGGGTGAGTCATTCAAAATAATAATTTTTTACTGCTGCTACTCATAAGAGATATTAACAAACATTTGTTCAAAAGCTTGAAAAGCTGGAGAAGTCAAATGAGAAACTGCAACAAAGCAGGAAAAAGATTCAGGAGGCACTCACCAAGGTAAGTCCTATTTTATATTAATTTTATCAATATAACAATTAAAACTCTAGCTTAATATTGTCATCTTGTAATTGTTGTAGACTACTGTTCTCCTGGACGAGGCAAAGATTCGTGAAGATGCCCGAAATGTCCAGCAAAAAAATTTGGAGAAAGATTACGGAGCGCTAAAAGAAGAAAACAAATCGGTGTGGATTTTGAAATTGTTTTCTGCCTTTTATATCTAGCGTATCTTGCTCAATTTATTCTGTTGACTCTTGCAGCTTAAGACAAATATTAAAAGCTGGGAAGACAAACACAAAGAGCTGAGTGAGCAGATTAAGGTCTACCAGAAGTCCCAAAAGGAGCTTGAAGACTCTTTGGTGCTGAAAGATCACAACATAGAGGTGAGTCAGTGCTTTTTGCTTTTTGTTTTTATTGGTTTTCCTACAACAATATTAACTATACTTCCATTTCTTGTTTCTTTCTGTAGGTTTTGTCTGATCTTCTGTCAGACCTTGATGCCTGTGATCTACAGAAAGGTGACCCCAAACTTTGTGCAAACGGGGAATTATCTTTTGGTAAGTTCAGAATAGTTCATTAGCTATTGTGTAATGTGTAATGCCAGTGGATAATGGCCTTTTACTTTTGACAGATAAGACGACAGCCATAAAGAATAGGATCAAGCAGATGATGGATGTTTCACGGGTAAGGCAGCCACAAAATGTAGACATCTTATTGTCAATACGCTAATGAGATAGCTCAGTAGAGATGGTTTAGTAACATTTTTTTATTATGAAGAAGAGGAAAAATCATCAATCTAGTTTACCAGTAATCCATTTGACCATAGGTTGCGTTTAAGGCTCAATCTTTCCTTTGTATTCACAGGTACAGACCACTCTCACAGTCGTAGAAGAAGAGCGAGACCGATTCATGGCCAAACTACTCTGTGAAGAAAAGGCTCGAAAAGCCCTGGAAGGTTTGTTTGCTACATCCTGGAGCAAAGCAGTACAAACATATGTCGAATAGCATTAGTAATTTCGCTCTTAATAAACAATGTGTCTTCAACAGAGCAACACCAGGAGCTGGAGCACTCCATCGCAACTCTGAAAAGTGAAAAGAGCCACGTCGAAAACCAGTTCAAGATTCTCCAACAGAAAAATGAAATCATAGTGGAAATGTACCAGCAGAAGGAGAGCGCTCTGCAGCAGTAAGTCACAGCTTATACTGAATGATGAATGCTCCTGGCTGGTGTTTATCTTTTGAATCGAAATTGAATCACCTTTTTCTCATATCATTTTTATACATGCATACTTTCACTATTATTATGGGTTCATAAACTTGCAGCTCCTGTCTGACAATATAGTTGTTAAAGTTGTCACATGACACCTCCTCAGTGTTTTGTGTTGTGGAGATGAACTATTCTTAGATACAGATGCAGGTAGATTAATAATTTTTTTTTGCATTAGATCCATTATAACCTCAGTTGATCAGAACTGTTGGGCTATTGCAAAAAGTATACAACTTACTACAATTATAGTCAGAGAGGGCTTTGGCTGCACACAGTAAACAAGGAGAACAACATGAAATCTTGGGTTAAGAGCAGTGATCCTTATTTTTGTTTTGTGTAGCCCCAGGCCTAATTGTTATACTCAGAGTACCCCCCGCACTCATCTGTGTTGATTATTCTTCAAAAAGTTGTCGTTTACATCTACTTAATTTAATTTAGGTGCTAATTCTCCAGCATTTTTTTCTTCTAAACTCAAATTCAAGATAAAAAATATAATATAGTTACATATTTTACTATATATCTTATGTTCAGAATAAATTAGTACTATTAAAATTAAGGGTGCTCCGGTCAGGGTTTTTGAGGCCGGTCACCGATCAGCCTCTGCTGTGATCGGCCGATACCGATCACGGCCGATACCGATCACGTGGTCTTCAATGTAGTAATGTATTGTATGCAGGCTATTATTAGTTCCATTTGAAAAATACTGTAGCCTTTGTAAATATAAAAGAACAACAAATTTCTACTTATTTTTGTTTTAGAAGAGGTTTTGTTGCATTATTGGTCTTTAATGTGTGCCCAGTGTCTGTGGCTTTGTTTGAATGCTCCGCTGATGTAAAAATCAGCTGTTCTTAATTGGTTGAGTCCGCGGGTGCAGCGCCTGTGTCTGCGTAACGCGCAGCCAAACCAGGTTGAAACACAGTGGACTAAAGAGCAGACAGCTTCTGCTGCCAGGTCTGACAACGTCTGAATGAAGAAAACGTGCAAAGAGAGCAGAGAAGACAACGATGAAAGGTGCTCCTCTCAGACACACGGACACATGGGCTGCCTTTTTACTTTCTCTTTCCATTAGCAGCCATTTGGTGCAGTTTAAGCCACAAAACGTACAGTTTTCTCCGCGCAACAAGACACAGGCAGACTCTGAACTTTCTTAATCCTTTTAACGTAACTGTTAGCGGGTTAGCTGTAGCTCTATTTACGTTGGTGTTTGCAAATACACGCACTGCTGCGCCTCGGTTCTGTCCCGTGCGCTCCTAAAGCAGGCGGGGACACAGCGGGGACACAAAGCAGCGCCTCCAGGGCAGGTTTGTGTTAGTTATAACCAGGGCTTAACTTAAAAACACTGCTAAAATAACGCTACTGCTGTTTAATCAAACCGGAGTTGCAGGACAGTAAATGTGAGAGCCTCGCGTGTTTATTGTAATTTGATCGGCCCATTTTACCGATCACTCTATTTTTAGCCATGATCAGCCGATCATGATCGGCGGCCGATCGATCGGAGCACCCTTAATTAAAATAATAATAAGTAATACAGAAAAAAAACATTTGAATAACTCCTCTTTGTTTAGGTTTAATAAATTATTTCAAATTATAATATTCCAATAATATTCCATAGCAGTTTTAGCAGCCAATAAGACACTTGAGCTTGAAATATTTATAGTTATGAAATAAATTACAAGTACCCCCTGCAAAGTGCTTGTGTACCCTGAGGTTCCCGTACCCCTGGTTGAGAAACAGTGCTTTAGAGCAGTCCAGTTATGTAGCATTTGTGGCACTTTGTCAAGTAATGGTTTAAAGTAAATGTAATATGAAGCACAACTCTACTAAGGCCACTGCTTACTTACGCCTTAACCCTAATGTTTTGAAGTATTGGGTTACTTTTACACGTGTGTTTTGTAAGGCAGTATTTGTTATATCTAAGGCAAAGTAGCCCTTTACTGGACTGTTTAATACATTGTTGTGTAAGTGTTTTGTGGTATGTGCAACCAGCTCTTTTTGCTCTCTTGTTTCCATCCACTGTGAAAACTCTCAGACTAAGACAACATATTGCGTTAACAACTTACCACTAATCATAAGCTTAAAAGCCGTTTCTGTGATGAGGGTGACGCGTTTGGGGCTCACGTCTTGGCTGATCAAAGGAGTTTGTGTTCAACTTTACAGGAAATTAACTAAAGAGGAGATGGAGCGTCGCAGCAAAGAGAGCATGCTGACGGAGGTGGGAGGGAAAGCCATGGAGACCGAGGAGCAGGTCAAAGTCCTGCGACAGCGCATCAACGAGATGGAGGAACAGATGAAGAAGACCGAGGAGATGTACAAGGAACAGGTAGAGACCAGCTGCAAGTAATGTGTATTTTAATAGAAAAGTAGAGAATGAATTAATGCTCAAAATGTTTTCTTCTTGTAGATAAAAGAACAGGAAAACAAGACTCACTCAAACTGGGTAAGTGCAGCTGTGTCATTATCATTATCAGGACATGTTTCTCTTTAATACAATTGGGGAAAAAAAATCTTTTTTTGTAGATAAATGCAAGAAATGCTGAGCGAGCGCTGAATCAGGAGAAAGCGGAAGCATCAAAACTAAGAGAAAAGTAAGTGTAACAATATGTAGATAGGATATAATCTTGGTTTGAGTGGAGCTCCTTGTAAGGTCAAAACAAAAAAAGTCATGTTTAAGTAGTTTTGGTCAACTTGCTGTTCTTGATTATACGTAGTATATGAATTGTGAACCCCAGCAGTGGAGTCTGAAATATATTGTGATAGCAGGTTAGTAGTGCACCACGATTTAAAAGGGCTATATTATGTAAAATTGAGCTTTCTACCATTTTATAATGTAGTTCCCTCATTGAAAACATACCTGGAGTTGTTCTGCTTAGCTGTTCTGAGGCTTCGAAACACTTGGTAGCATGAACCCCTGCCAACTCCAGAAAGCACTGACCGATCAACAAGCCCTCTACATCCAGTCTACTCTCTTTTATTTATCAAAAAAAAAACACTATTATTTTTATTTGTCTTTAGATTGGCTGTACTCACCTCTCAGCTGAATGAAAAGCGTGCGCCCCTCTTCAGACCAAACTCTGGGCAGTTTGCTGGACCTCGACAGGGTAAGCTCTCCCTTTACTGCTGTGTACCTATGCATCTCCAACAGGACGGCTTTGCACAAATGTTATGGCTTTGTATTTGTCATCTCACAAACTTTATTCTCAGTGAAACCTGATCCGAGGACTTCCTGTGCGTGTTGAGTGTGGTATTGTTGTCTGCTCTGCTTTGGCCTTGTGTAAAATGCCTGGTCTGATTGTAACAGGTGACTCCTATGGGCCCTCTCCTGTGAGTGGAGGAGCACCGTCTCCTCCTATAATGATAGAGGGACCCAGACGGCCTCCCTCTGCCCCAGTGGGCCGGAAAATAGACCCGTATGGTGAGTTATAGAGGATTTCTTCTCTGCCCCACTCTTCCCAGTTGGATTTCTCCCTCCTGGTGCCACTTACTCTCATTTAATCCTTTGTTTTTCCTTTGCATCCCTCAGTTCACTTCTTCTTTTCAGCTTCACCTCTTTACGTTTTCTCATTTTTTGTACTGCACATCAAAACCTGCCTCTTCTGATTCCTTGAACCCATGTCTTTCCTCTTTTTTTCTCTGTTTCCTCATAGAGTGATATGACCAGTGTCTTTGCTGCTGTTCAGTTAAAAACTGTCATTACTTAAGTTGATAACAGCATTTTGTTTTCTCTTCAGGCCCGAGACCACCGTCAGACCCCCATGGACGATACGCTGAAAACAAGCACATGTCTGGGATGGGTATGTCATTTACAAGTGTATTTTGAAGCATCACTTCACTGTGGGCTACATTTATAAAGGGATAGACAAATCAGTATGGCTCTTGACATTTCAAGTGCTTTAAAATCAAACAAAACCTGTAAAGGCATACAGATGGGTTTGTTTTGTTACATTCATTCAGAAATAATACAACACAGAAATGTGTGGAAGTGTGAACATGTATGGGTCCAAATTCTTCATATACACCATGGACGATGTGGTTTCAGCAAAAATATGGAAACCATATATTCAGTTTCCCAGTGGTGGAAGAAGTACTCAATTTCTTTACTTGTGTAAAAGTACAGATAGTGCAAATTTTACTCCAATAAAAGTATCAACTTAAATTTTTTCTTAAGTAAAAGTATAGAAGTACTCACTTTTAAATGTACTTGCAAGTAAAAAAGTAAAAGTATTTTGCACAGACTCAACAACTCATAAATTTGTTAAACGTGAGTTATTTTTCTGATTACTGATGACAATAACAAAGAAGAAGTAGAAGAGACTGAATCTGTCGCTGATGTTTTCTGTCTTTATTATTCTGATGTTTCTAAAGGAGTACTACTTTACTGCATCTTTTATATTTAAGTACTGTGTGTCTACAATGAGGGCACAACAAAAACACATGATTTTAAACCAAAACTCAAAATATTTTGTACTTCAAACCAACTCATAAATTTAGTGGAGTAAAAAGTACAGATACTCGCTCCAAAATGTAGTAAAGTACTCCTTGTAAAATTTACTCAAGTACAGTATAGATACATGAAAAATGCATCTAAGCAAAGTAACTGAGTACTTCATTACATTCCACCACTGCAGTTTCCATTGTCAACAGCTTGCTAATTTATCTCATCTTCCTGCTTTTTCTTTCCAGAAATGATGGGCCCTCGTAACTCATCCCCTGCCAACATGGATGCTCCTGTAAGTCTTGTGGTCTTTGTGTCCTATTTTAAAAAAAAAAAACTATATTCCTCTCTTCATATGTTTTAGCTGTAGTTCTCTTCCTTCACACTTCTGTATCTGTCCCTGCTCTGAAACAGCCACAGGTCGTAGAGCCTCAGTTAAAGGCTGAGGCCCAGGTCTCCTCAGAGAGTCCAGAGCCTGTGAGTACGGTCAGTGCTCGGTCTGAAAGTGTGCACCAGGGGTCTTCAGTGTACACCGCATTTAGACTTAGACTAGTCCTGGTTTAGACCTGGTTTTAATCCCAGTTCTGTCCTGGTGTGGTCTATGTTTTTGTCTATTTTTTTTCCTTGTCTTTCAGTTCAGTTTGTTTTTTAGTGTTATGTTTAGTTCGGTCCTGGTTTTGGTCTTAGTTAAGTCTTAATTAAGCCATATTATCACAGTCTGTTTTAAAAACTTGTTGTAAACTGAGTTCCCCCTGGTGTACACCGTTCCCTCGTCACTGATTTTGGAAATTTGGGCTGAGACTGAAGGCATCTTGCTTCACTGGGTTTTACTAAATGTTAGGGCTGAATGTTTGGTTTCACTTCTGTCACAGCGCAAAACAATCTCTAATCAAATCTAAACTGACTGTACGTCCTCAAAGTGACCACAGTAAAATATTCGATGTGTGGACTTGGACAAATGAATGTTGTGTACGAAGAAATCACCTGTGTGTGTTGGGGCTGGTTTTTGTTGGGACTGTGGTTTGTCATTGGCTGCATGACTGAGGTTCAAAACCACTGACAATATTTGTCTTTTATGTAATTTCTCATTTATTGTTTTTCTGTTTAGGGCCCTGGCTCGTTCATTGCCTCTCCCATCAGAGACTCTCCAGGCCCCGCTGTCCCAGGACCTCATCCTGGGCCTGGACCCCATGACCCTCTGTTGCCTCCTGGACCCCATGTGCGCCTCCCTCCCCCTGGGCCATACAGACCTATGCGTCCTGGGCCATACCCCTATCCTCCGCCCGGGCCCGGACTGCCTCCCCCTCCTCATGGGCCCCCACTTCCGGCCAATGGACACCCAGGGATGCCCATGGGGGGAGAGTTTGGACCCCGCCCTTCCAATGGACACGCTTTTCAGCCTAGACCTGGTCCTCATATGGACCTCCGGGGCCCACCACCGCCACATTTCCGTCCCCATCCTCCAAACTTTGGACCTATACCTCCTCCACATGGTGTGTGTTTTTGTTCTTTACACAGTGGCAGAGTCATAGAGCTCTGTGTACACAATGATAATAAAACAATAATAATAAAACAGAACTGGGCTAAGTCACTGCATTATAAAACTGTTTATAAAGATCTTCAGCTGTGTTTATTTTATTGAATGATTTATTTTCCTCTGTTGCCTGCATTAACGCTGTCTTCTCTGTGATATTTCATTTGCTCAGTTGTTCGAGGGCCCATGGGACCACATCCACCCATCCATCCTGACATGCGCTACCCAGGGCCTCGGGCCAGCCCTCCTATGGACCTGCCCCCAGGTGCACTGCCCCCTGGTGTCCCGCCTCCGGGCGTCCTGCCTCCAGGTGTCCCACCTCCTGGCGTCCCTGCACATCCTCCGCACAGCGGCCCTTATGGTCAGCCTCCAGAATCCCTCCAAAACTCAGCTCACAGTAACCCAGGACCGGCCGCCCCTCAGGACGCTGCGAGGGCAGCTGGGATAGAGCCTTAACCATGCAGCCAGTTTTGGCAGAGGACTTGAACGCCCCTTGAGCCCAAAATGATAACATCACATTTCACTATTAAACCTGCTGTGTATGTCCTGTCAAACTTAGAGACTGTGGCGCACAATCTGGCCCAAGACGAGCGTCTTGAAAAGGGGCAGGACAGTTCCCACAGCAGGACAGTCATTTATGAACTAATGAGAAGCCTCGGGCTGAAGCCATGTTTAATCCTAAGTAAATTTAACTTCTTGGGCCAGTCTCTGGGCAGGTGGCTAAGTTTGGCATTTATTGGGCTTCTTTCCCTTTGTCGCACCTGTCCTAAGAAACGTGCACATGAATTCACCTTAAAAATAAACCTTACATTTATCACAAATATGGTCCTTAATATTTAACATAATTACGTCTGAATTATTGTCTGGAGGGTTACCACTTGTCTTCATGTGCAATAACAACTCGTTATACACAGATTTTCATTTTTATCTTTTAAATTGTATAGAGCAGTGATTTTAAAGGGGCAGTTTTAATGTCATTTCCTGTGGAAATTATTTTTTAAAAAGGAGAAAAGGAGATATGGCTTCGAGCATTTCAGGAAAACCATAATTTCCCAAAGCTGTTGCTTGAGAATGGACTGTAAAGCAAATGTGTAACATGATGGCCAGATGTATAACTTATTTTACTATGCTGGTAGAAGTTTTAATAATAAAGAATGTAAAAGCAACTCCTGTCACAAAGCATTTCTCTTTTTACATTTTCTTTAATAAATGCATTGTAGTCAGTAGAGGTCAGTCTATAATTATGATTTCACTGCATATTTGAATTTACTTCTTTAAGACAGGTGATGCCCTCTTGGCAGTAGCTTTTGGGTTTGTGCTTGCCGCTCAAGAGAAAATGTAAAACATTCTTTAGCAGCGTGTGATGATTTACACAAAATCATGATGCCGTATAATTTAAACAAGTGTGCAAAATACTAACAGAAACTTGATGGCTTCACATGACTTGAAGCAACTTTAAGTGCTTCTAGTAGGGATCTCTTTTTGCTCAAAAGTTAGCCTAGTGATATGATTTTATATTTAATTTCAATAATTTAGTGTCCCTCTACTATTACGAATGTGATAGACAAGGGCTGTCTTTCTTGCAGCACTAAATGCTCACAACTGAACAGGACTGTAAATGTTTTTTTGTTTGTTTTTTACAATAGCAAGGTCCAATAAACCAAGCACACATCTAAACTATTGCATTTAAAATTTATTAGAAATTAATAGCATTGCAAATGTTATATGAAATACAATAACTTCAGTCATTCCACAAAACACTCAAATCTCCGTCCTGTCCCATAGTACTTCATTTACTTAATACAGTTAATGCTTAATCATCAGTTTGTGTATCTTACAATTCATTTACAGTCCTCATAGTATGACAAAAATAAAAATCTAAAAATATTAGTGAAGATGTTCTGGTTAAATCAGGATAAAAACCACAAAGGCAGCATGCAGCCACGAAATTAAAAGCCCTATAACAGGGTGGCATTTCAAAATAAAAGTACTGGGCTTCGATAAGTAACGATAATTTCAAAAAGTCAGTTTTGCTACACACCATTCATGTGAGAACTGATCAAAGACGTTCAATCTGACCAAAAACAGTATAGAAAAAACATAAATGCAAAGTTATCAATACATTTTAAAAAACACTTTTGTCAAATGTGAAATCTTAACCTCGCTAAGCCCCGCCCCCAGAACGTTGTGAGCCAATCAGGTTCGCTACTCCAACGTTCCGAGCAGATGTCTCCATTTGTTTTTTATCACATTTACACGTTTTAACTTCTGTCAAACAAAAGTAAAAGTACGACTCACAAGGTTTATATCAAAGTGCTCGATACGTTGCTAACTTTTCTGCTGATGCTCAGAGTCTTAGTTAAAGCGTTGGCGTTAACGAGGGGGCGGGGCCAGTAGTGTTTGCGAAGGGACAGTTGGCCTTCTGTAATCTTTGACAAAATGAGAGTCATGCTGATAAAACATTAGGGTGAGTGTGGTTATGATCAGGGCTTGACTGTTACTTTTTTGTTCACTGGCCATTTTGGCGAGTGTTTTTTTTAAGGTTACCAGCTATTTAGGTTTTTCACTAGCCATAGTTTAGATTAGGGGTGTAACGATACAGTAACTATATCGATGTATCCATTTTTTTTTTCTTCCTACGATACAACTATACTGATACACATTACCTTGTACTGAATCGTATCATTTTCTAGGAAGTATAAATCAATATACAAGGGGGAAAAAATAATAATAATATCAGAAATATCAATAATAGAAATTTGCATATTAAAATAAAACCAGATGCAACTTTTTGGATGTGATTTTTGTGTTTTTAATCAAATAAAATGTTTTCTTCACTCTCTGTCTGCTGGGCATAATCAGCCCCGGCCACAGTGGTGGATTTGAGAGTAAACTTTTATAATTTTTGGTAAAAAGTTTCTGTATTGATTATTAGAGCGTGTGGCGGCGCTGACAAATAGCTGCGGCCCCGGAGGCTTGCTCCAAACACAATTTCGCTGTACTTTTTTGTGCATGTGACAATAAACTTATCAAAATGAAGGTGTTTAATCATAGCGTTCCAAATTAGCCAATATCGTTCCTGAATCGTATCAAAACAATTCTAATCGATATGTATCATATCGTTGCAAAAATATATTGTTACACCCCTGGTTTAGATGTTAAAATACTGATTCATGAGTAGTGTATAAGACAATAATAATGTTGCTTTTACAATTCTTTAGAAAATGACCACTGAAAAGGTTCCTTTTATAACAGTAATTTATCAACAGCAAAAAGAAAACATTTTTAGACTCTAACTGCTTTTGTTGTATTTTTGTTTGTTTTTTTACATGTTTTCAATTAAGACCCTCTAAAAAGCTTTTTTTTTTTCTCTCCACTCATTATTTACTGTGGGTTTTAAATGATAAATTATAGAGATTTATAAGTATAGGAGCAGAAAGTCAGGTCTAAAATAGTTTAAATTAAAAAAAAAAAAAAAACAACCAGACAAAGTGGCTAGCGAGACTGAAAATGTTACTGGACAAAATGAAAATCTATGCGCATTTGGCCGATTGACTAGTGTTAATGTCAAGCCCTGGTTATTACATTAAATCAGAATCACATTTCTTGATAAGGTGGCCATTCATTCTAAAGTTATTTTTATTTATTCCCAGTGAACTTTTTGGGGCAACAGTGGTGCATTAGGTTAAGCATTAATTGCCCACCAACCAGAGTCGGTTCCCTGGGAAAGACTCTACTCTAGTCATCGTATGGGACTGGTTGTGACAGGAAGGGCATCTGGCGTAAAATCCTGCCAAATCACTGTGCGACTGGTTCACTGTGGAGACCCTTAACAAAAAAGGGAGCAGCTAAAGGATAAAAAAACAGTCAGTGAACCTTATAATTGGTTTGAATGAACAATAAGCAGTTTTTTGTTTTGAAGGTTGACAACTCTTTTTAGTGTTTTGTAAATTTGTAAAATCCACTATGGCGTATCTCCAAAGCATCAATCCTAAAGAACTCCTAATTACAATGACAAGAAGCTGCTGTCTCACTGTCTGAAGCACTTTCTGGTTTCTCGTGTCATAGAGCGGTGAGACCCAAGAGTTTTCAGATCTTGAGAAGGGGACAGCCTCAGCAAACAGGATTATCCAAACAAGCATGAATGAAACAAAATACTACTCCAGGAAACATTATAACATGGTTAAAAGCTCGAAAAAGTCAATTTAGCAGAATAAGGGACCTTAGAACAATGTCAGTGAGTGAGTGGATGTGTTTGTTAGCTCAGTGGGTCAGGTTTATTGTCATTTTAATTTTATTCTTTGAGGTAAATACTGCTCCACAGCTGCTTTGGTTAAATACCAGACTTTCTATCCAGAGTATTAATATAGATGCCTCTCTTAACTTAACACCTTATATTAGTTGTTTGTGGATATACTGTATAAATGCTGCACCTACATGACCTGCTGGCAACTCCAAATATTTAGTTCAACTTCGATGTCCAAAGTCCAACAATACACAGAGAGTAAGCCAAAAACCTTGGCTTTAAGCACCTCCATTGACTCATCACACTGAGCTGAGGAAGACTAGTGATGAGGCGAGTGTTTAAAACCCTTCTTGCAACAGAAGGGGTGTAGGTTAATGCAAAATGAAAAAAAAAAATACAAAAAAAGTGTTTGGCTGAGAGGATATGACCAAAGTTCCCTTTTTTTTTAAACAATTTGCTAAAAAAAATGCCTGCAGTGTTGGTTTAGTATTGCTGGATGTGATGTCTCCACATTTTGCTGGGTGTAGATGCTGTGGAAAGATTCTGAAAAAGGAAGAGTTGAACCTAGCTGTCCTTGTGAAGTGTCTGGAGGAGATGGAGATACAGTGGTTTCTTTGTTAAGAGCTGCAGTTTCTTCCTCTTGAAATCTGTGGGCTTCTTATACCTGAAATGCACATAACAATTTTATTCTAACAAGCCTAAGATAAAAGATGGTCTTCTAAACATTCATCATTCATTTTGTCATTCCTTAATCTTCTTCAGCTAATTCCCATTAGTTTTTGCAGGTGACTGGAGCCTATCCCAGCAGCTATGGGCCTTAGGCGGGGTACAACCTGGACAGCGGACCTTAGACTGGACATTCATTTACTAGGAGCACTCACTCATGCACACACACAATCTAAACATTAAAGAAGAAGTACTGTATGTATTTACTTACAGTTCAATTACGATTGGACCTGGTTTGATCTCGTCCATTTCCATGAAGGCAAAACATTTTGTGCTGGTGAACCTCTTTTTAGGTTTGTAGTGCTTGAATTCAAAGAAGATAGCTGCACCTGCAAAGGTTATAAACAAGACTATAAACCTAAATAAGTAAAAATAAAAAATGTCTCACCCCCACTCAGCTGTCTGAATGAAGCCCACCACAAACTTGAACTACAGATTAGCAAATGGACTTTATTTAACAGTTCTAGACACATCGACAGCCTGTCCATCCAGGGAATGGATCTCTCCTACAATGTGCTTCTCCCTGCGGTTTCTCTTTTTTCCCAAACCTGGGTTTTGTGGAGTTTGAGGCAACTGTTGTTATGATATCGGGCTATATACGTACATTAAAATTTAACTTAATTAAAAGGTGGGTCCCAACAAAATGTCAAAGGAATAAATTGGTTTCCCAGAGTGACACCATGGAGCTCTGTTTTAGACCACTGTAGTGATTAAACAGTGAGTAAAGGACATGTGTTGTGTGCACAATTTGTCAATGAAGGTTGATATCATGAATTTTTGAATGTCTCCTGCCCTCTTGACTTGTATGTAGCAGCTGTGACCCGTTGTTTTGACCTTCTCCATATTGGGACATGAGATGTTAGTGGACATTTCTCCACTGTCTCCTAGGCATGAAAGGTGACCCCTAACCAGCTAATCTTAGTCCATCCTTGGCCAGTCTATATGTAAACCCAGGGACATTTACTTCTCCTGTATCCTATATAATCTGTTGGGAAACTACACTTGGGGAGACAGACTTTCAGACTCTGTAGGAGTGAGTGGGGGGTGAAAGGTTCAGACGTTCAGATCTCTGTCATCTCTGTCTGCTATGTCTGTTCCATTAAAGCAACGTTATCACACTATGGCTTCAGTGTTCCCTGCTTCTCTGTTTTTCATGATATCAAAGGTTAAAATACATTTTCAATAGGGCTGCACAATATATCGCAAAATTATTGTTATCGCAATATCAGCAAATGCAATATACCTATCACAATAATCTAAATATATCGCAATAACGCTGTGGTCTTCCATCTGACAGAGATTTACACTGAAGAATCATTTTCCACAAGAGCCTGAAAAAAAAAACGTGTTGTGACTAAATAAAAATGTTTAAAAAGTCCAGTTTTAGTAGTAATTTAATGAATTTAGTCACAGCTTAGCCTTGTTTTATTCCTGGTTTAGTCTGTGTTAAGTTTTGATTTTGTCGCTGTTTTGACTGTAAATAGAGGAACTTACATTTTTGTGAAATGTAGTGAATTTAACTTACTATGTTCAAAAAGTAGGCTCTATTTTCAAATATCGCAATAATATCGTTATTGCAATTTTCAACATAGTTATCAAATATCGCATGTTTTCTCCATATCGTGCAGCCTTAATTTTCAATAAAGTTTAATTTGCTGTAAAAAAATAAACAAAAAAAAGAAGCAAATTCTGCATAAACAAGATATTTGTGACAAATGGCAACCAACCAACATGTGTGCTGTCAGTGAGTAGATGGAGGACATTAGCAAGTGTATCAGTTACTCTATAATTACAAGTATTCAAGCTACAAACTACACTGATCACTGGTCACTCAAGAGTTGGGGGTTATACATGGATTGGAAAACTTGACTGGAAATACAGTTGTTTTTGTTGCCGATGCTTACATGTTGGGTTTTTATGATGCTGCTTGTAAAACATCTACAACAGCACAACTTGTAACAGGTCTTTACCTTTGGGTAGTTTCTCCACGTGTCTCTGGATCTCTACGTCCACGTTGAAGTGAATGTAGGTGTCTTCTTTTCTGGAGGCTACAGGGGTGTCCTGCGGTTGGTTCAAATCAACTCCATTCACATCTACAGGGAAAAACAAAACAAAACAAAAAAAACGTGAGCTATTGGTTTGGCATAAAAGATAAGAGTCATTCATCTACACAGCTATGGGCCTTAAGCAGGATACACTCTGAACAAAAGACAATGGGCATGACAACAATGATGCACTCTCACATTCATTCTCTCTGAATGGCAGAAGCACTAACTCTTCTACTGAACACCCCCCAAAAAAGACCATCCTTAAAATTTGTTATTTAGATAAACCAAGGTGGACAGTAAAGTAAATTTACTTGAGTACTGTACTTAAGTATAGTTTTTGAGAATCTGTACTTTACTTGAGTAGTATTTTTAGTGAAAACTTAACTGCTTTTACGCCACTACATCTAAGAGATAAATATAATACTTTTTACTCCACTACATTTCTAAAAAAGCAAAAGTAACTTCCGCAGAAAAATCCTAAAACTGAAAAACAACTGATTTACTTCCTAAAGATAATTATTTACTACATAATACTGCTCATATTTGCTCTCAGGAACTAAAAAGAAACCTCTGGACACAATCTGGAAGTGATTTAGCTTTTGCTTTGAACATTATTTGCACGATTCTATAATAAACCAATTTAAAAATAATTGATTAGTATGATTGTAAAACCCAGACTTTTTTATAACATGTATGGCTCGTTTTTGCTGTAGAACAATCTTATCTATTATGGTTTTATAAGTTGATCCCACACTAAAATCAGGTAAAATGTATTTTATTCATATTTTTTAAGCTGCAAATTTGCGAATTTTGTGATTTGAATGTAGTAGAAATTTTACCCAAAATTCTTGACTGCATTCATTTGAAATACATTGTTAAAAAAGTTTGTTTTTTTTTAAGTACTGTGAATACTTAAGCACATACTCTGGTACTTTAACTCAAGTAAAAATTTGACTTAGCAACTATCTTAGGATCTATAATTTTACTCAAGTACTGAAATTGATTTTACTTTGTCCACCGCTGCAGATGAAGGAGCGATACAATAAAACAAGGATGTAATGAGGTTGCACTTCAGTGAACAGCTCTGGATCCCTACCTTTGACAGAAATCGTCATGTACGGGTCGATGCACTGGCCCGCATCCTTCAAGCCAATTTTCTCAATCTTTATGGTGAGTAGCGTCATCCCGGGCTCCGACGGCAACCGCGGCAACAAGGTACCTGCAAAGGGCAAAGGTCAGAGACACGAAAACATACCAGGGCTGGTGAGAGGTTGGCAATAGTAAAGTAATCAGGGTTTCTGCAGGATTCTGGATGCAAGACTTTTTTAGACCGTTGTTCAAGAAAATTAAGACCTATTTCGTGAGCATGCAGTGGACAAAAAGCTGAGAGCTAAGCTTGGAGACAATAATACGCCTTTGAGCATTTAAGTGGACAATTTAGGTATTTGCATCAAATCGTCCCCTTAGAATTATTTTTAGGGTTCTATCTGAGATTTTTGTCAAGGGTTTTACAGTTTTATCCTTTCTTTTTTTTTTTTTTTGGAAAATAAAAAGTTCTATCTGCAATGTCAAACCTTCATTTGGAGCTCAACTTTAGAACAGACACCAAAAAAGGCTAGTAAGTTTTATCAGTCTGGAGGATGAGAGCGGAAAATATGTGTAGAGTATAAGTTAACTGTAGTATATATATAATTTTTATTGGAAAAATATAAACATTGTATTAAAAAAAAGTAACGTGTTAAACATAAAAATATAGAGCTATTGCTTACATGCAAACAAATTCTATGTTAAATATTGTCAAAGTGTATTGCATTTTAATTTAAAATGAGTGATGTAGTCTTAAAAACAGTTACATTATAAAAATAAGTCAACTGCTGAAATAAAAGTTATTGATTTTTGTTTGTTTTGTGAGATAGAAACTTACTAATAATAAAAATTTAATTTTGGGTTCTCAGAATTAGAAGGTTTTATCTGCAAATGATCAGTTCTCAAAAGTCCCACTTCAAAAGTTTCAAAGATTTTAAAATTATATCTTTACAATCTCTTTAATGTGCCTTTAAATCCCATGTAATAAAGATTTGATAAAAATTTGTTCCTCATATCAGTTTTGCTATTTTTATGGTCAAAACTTTAAACCTAAATATCTGAAAACTACTCAGAACGCAGATAGAACCCTATATATTTATAATGTTACAGATTTTGCTTTTGCATTTTCTTGTAAATAATTTATATTTCACCTTTTTGTCTGCATGCTCAGTTTATTTTCTTGTTTTCTGCACTTTATTCTGTAATAAGAGCTGCCTGAACAAGTGAATTTCTCCACTGTGAGATTAATGAAGTTCAATCTATTCTAATCTAATAATTCTAAGGAGACGAAATGTGTGTGACAAAATTAAGATATGTTTAAACGTTTTAAGGCCTAATTATTCACATTTCGGCATATTTTTGACTTTATAAGACCCTGCAGAAACCCTAAGTAATCATTTGGAGTAAAATAAATGTTTTTAGATCATAACCATAACCATTTTGATACAGGGTTCTCACATTTTCCCAAAAAAGTATTCCTCAGTATCCCTGGGATAACTGGGATAATGTTTCCATCATATTGTTTAGCACATACACAGGTTTATTACATGTTTATTAATCAGCATTACAACTCCACCACACAGAGTACAGAAGCCTCAAAGGGTCAAAACCTCAAACTCAACCTATAAATCTTAATAATGTTGGCTTTTTATATAGTTTTTTACCTGTATAAACTTCAAAGATCACTGTTATATTGTGAGACTGACTCCTTCTAGTTTATTTACCTTCAAATATAATCAATAAACCATGTGCAGAATTAATATTTCAATAGACATCTGATATATCCCATGCGTTTAAAATGGAAAAACACATCTCTCATGCACCGGTAAGAACCTGTGATAGAGCCGTACCTTGTGAAGCTGCAAATGAGGCAGGCAGCAGAGAATGAAGCCATGCACAGCACCGACAGAGAGACAAACTCAGAGTCAAACAGCATGCCGTAACAAGTTACACATAACATCATACACAGCAAGTCAGACATCACTGAGAGGCCCCTGCGCTGTGGTCAGGGCCCAGTTTGAATTACCAGGGGCCCGAGGAGAGAAGGCGTCCGCGGAGCCATGTCCCGCCGCAGCGTCCTCCTCCTCCAGCTCCAGATTCTCCTCTTCACCCGGAGCAAGGATTTTACTGCAGAGTAATACAGAAAGATGTTAGCCACTTTTTCGCCTTACGTACTTTTACAGAACTTACAGAATTTGCATTGGGTCCCATCATTTTTTATGCATTGCATCTACAGCTGCATTGCACTTTAGCACGAGATAAATTTATCTTTGGGACAATAAAGGGACTATATTTATTAATAATAGTATACTTTCATATAATGTAAAAAAAAAAAAACAAAAAAAAAAACATGCAGATCATCAAAGTTGCCTCTTTTACCAACAGGGGGTTTCCACTTCCACTACACTTGAGTAACTTTATGAAAAAAGTATGTTTCAGTCAGTGGAGATTTTGGGGATTTTCTTTTTTCTCAAATAACATTTCAAAATATGTGAATGAGTACATAATGAGTAAATTTTTTTAAGCACGGGAAGGTGAGTAGCACTGCCCACAAACTAGGCCAGACTCCTTTTGTCTATTAGGTCAGTCATAAAAATCTGATGAGTTTTTGTTTTGTGAAAATTAATGGCAGTATGAGCAGTATATGTTTTTAAATATTTCATAAAAATTACCCACGTGTCCATAGATATAAATCAAATATTAGTTTTACTCAGGGTTCATACACTTTTTACCATGACTTTTCCAAAACTTTTGACTACATTTTCAAGACCTGAAAAATGACTTACACATGTTTAAATAGTATTCAAAATGTCCAATGTGGTACATTAAAAACATATTTTTTGCTGCATTTTCATTTGTTAAATTTGGAAATTAGTTGAAGAAAAAAAAAATCTGTTAGGGCTTCTTCCCCCAGAAATATATTATTCCACAAGTTTTCCTGACTTGTAGCCTAAACACCAGTTATAAAAAGATAATTATGCTATATTAGATATAAACTAATCATCTACACAGTTTTAAAGCATTACCAAAACCAAAAGAGCCAAAGACCAGCCAAAAAAAGTTATTTAGTTTAAAAGACAGCGTTTCTACTGAACACTGATATTTAATGTATTCTAGCTGGGCAGGTTTAACTAAGAGTGTGGTAATGGTAGCTGATTTATTCACAATAAAAAAATATTTTAAATAATGGCCACATTGTTTATGTTTACATAGATATTTAGACTGCAGTACCGTTTTTAAACCAGTACAACTACAGGCTGCTTACAGTACCTTTAATGATCTGAACAGTTTTCTTGGTTTATCTACATTCAGATGTGGGAAAAGAAGTGAATAAATATATTTATTTACCGCGATGGGACTGGCTGCACGTCGAAGGGAAACTCTTTGTTGTAGGTCAGGACATTTGTGATGACTGAAAGATCATTAAACAGGACAATGTTCATGAGAGAGAACATAATCTGGGTTAATAAACAACAATTCAAACTTAGCAGACTTACTGTTCTCTAATTTCTTCAGATCCTCCAACTTGAACTCCTCCTTTGTCTGCGTACTGCACTACAAGAGACCAGACAGACAAATTACACTCTGTTACCATTGTTGCCGTTTTTTTTAATTTTATTTATTTTTTATTACCGTTCACACTGCAGATTAATTGTGTTATGCCATCTTTGCAATTAACTCACCCATAAAACCATTAATTGTAAAAGAAATGCCCTAAAAAACTATTTCACCTAAAATGTTGGGTTATTGCAGCAGACCAGTCACCTAATAGCTTATACCTTTATTTGGGCATTCCTTATTACAACAAAATGTGATGCTCATATTTAACTTTTAAGATTTTTGTTACTGAATTCTTTTTCCAATGAGAGATAATGCCTTGTAATAGGTCTGTGCACTCCAGGACATTTCAAAACTCCACAAGTTTAGCAGTGGCTTTGTAGTAAATTAATAAATAGTCTCGGCAGTATTATATTATAGTCTATTATTATGCAATATTATCCATAGCAGTGGTTTCCAAAGACTGAAGCAGGTACTACCAGTGGCACAATGGCTCTCTCTAGTGGCACATACTTCACAGGAACTTTTCAAAATCAAATATTAACACATAACTCCAAAAATAAAGATTTATGTGTGTTAAACAATATTACTTAACAAATATCCTGACTGTTTGAACTCCCGATAAACGTCACACTAGGTCAATAATAACTAACTTTAAATGTGTGAATAGGACGAGGGGATTTTTTTTGTAAGCTTCGAGTTTCCTTGGTTGTTTATTGACTACATGTGATTATGCCTTTCTCCAGGAAGTTCCTCTACAGTTAATTATAAACACTGCCAAAGCCTAAACAACCCCTTTATTTAATCAGTCATCAAATGTTCATAAACAATCAGGAACAGTTCAGAGAGACCTTCATCTGCACCATAATGTCCTTTTGGGTCATTCTGTTATTCGTGCATAGTTAGGGTTGGTTTGTAAGTTTAGCTAAATGTGTCTAGGACCTACACTGGCGCTTGGCCTAGGACTAAAACTGGACCAAATTAAGACTAGATCAGACCTAGGACTAAAGTAGTACCAAAGACAATGGTCGAAACTAAAACTAAACTTGAACTAAAATTATATTATAACATATGGGAGGGTACTAACTTAAACACTAGGGCCAAAGTAGGGCTGGAAAACACTTCATTTTGTTTGTCTCTTGCAAAGAACTTTAATAGAAAAATACAACTGACAGATGATACTAACCTGTAAACTGGCACTTCTCATTTCCAGACATGTTGCAATTTTTCCCAAAGTTTTCTAAAACGCACAAAAATGCACATTTTATTATTTAAATAAAGGTTAAACACGATTGTGAGGAAGATTTACGGTGGACAATAGTGTTGGGCACTGGTCTTGTCTTTCAATTTATTATTTTCATGTGGTGGTCTAAAAAAAAATAACATTATGTTACTCAACCATCTTGTGGCGCCTATCCCAGTAACAATAGGCCTTAGGCGGGGTACACCCTGGACCATGACTAGTTAGTTGCAGGGCTGACACAGAGGCATACACAGACAGACGGCTATTCACTCACACATTCATTCACTAGGGGCAATTTAGAGTCACCATTTCACCTAACACATGCATGTCTTTGGAAAATCACTGTAAACTTCTAATGCAAAGAATTAACGGTTAAGTATATCCCTTACCTTCTGCTCTTCATTGAAATCTGTTGAATTTGGTGCTTGGACCTCTTTCTGCAGTTGTCTGGCCAGGCTACGAAACAACACACATTTTTATTGTGAATTACAGAAACATGGCTAAAAACTTTTCAAGTGTGTGCGCTCCCTTGCGTTCAAAGACAAAATAACAGCAGATGCACCGTGGATATTTACAGTAACATAAAAAAACGGGGCCTATATATTACTCTATACGGTAGATGATAGTTGCAGACAATAGTAAAGAGAGTGGTCTAGAGTTAAAGCAGCATTCTTCAGTGAACAGCTGAAAACCCACCCATAACATCAGGAGGGTGTGGCTGACTATTTCTCAATACTCTGGTGAATATTGGCCAGATTCTGCGCTGCATGACACAATCTTTAACACACTACACGAGCATCCACGGAAGGTTTCCCATGACTGGCCCCAAAAGCTTATAAAACAAGACCACAAAAAAAGTGACTACTGAACAGTGATGGGATGCAGCGCTTGGTACACACGCTCCTCTCTCTATGCGGTCACTGCCACATCACGTCATGGATGCGCAGGCTTTATTTACTGACATACACTTGAGAAGCCAACTTGTACTGTGGAAACATGCACCTCGTCTCCAAAATGACTCGCAGAGAAGGGTTAGAGCAGAAAAGAAGCGGCGCTGAGGGCGTAGCAGCCGTGCGTAAAAGGACGACACACATGTTGAACGTCACTTACATTTGATACTCATCTATAGCCTCCACTAATTGTCCCCACGAGTCAAAGTCTGTGGCTTTTCTGAAACTGGCGTGCCATTTCTGGACAGTCTTGTTGACATCAGACATTTTGGCGGGCGGCAGCACGCGGGGCTCGCGGGGCAGCAGCTCGCGGCGTTCTCAGGGCATAGCCACGTTTATGGACAGCGGGCTCGAGGCGCAGCTTCGGCGGCAGCAGTGGCCAGGTATCTCCGTGGTCCGGAGGCGCACTCACATACACTCACACATACACACACAGCCCGGTGACACCCAGACCAAGCCCTACTGCCTCTGCACCGAAGGACGCATCCGCAAAAAAAGAGGAAGTCCCGCCTGGAGACCGAGGAGCGCGCGGTTTAGGACCCGGCGTCGCCCGCAAACTCTGCAACAGGAGGATGCTTGGAAAAACCTTGCGCTGCTGCTGCTGCAAGAGGAAGGATAAAAGCCACATATGACAGATATCCTGTCATATGTGGCAGGATATCTGTCATAATATCTTCCATGGAAAAACTGTGTTTACTAAATTAT
Source organism: Bostrychus sinensis (assembly GCA_020698575.1). Lineage (NCBI taxonomy): Eukaryota > Metazoa > Chordata > Actinopteri > Gobiiformes > Eleotridae > Bostrychus > Bostrychus sinensis. The sequence continues at coordinate 23,993,259 of CM036257.1, read as the reverse complement.
GTCAACGCATCCGAACAAGACATTAATTTTAATATTGTTTGATGATGATATTAAATTTGATTAGATATAAATTTTTTGTATGTTTAAATATGCTTTCTTTCTCCTTTTATATTATATTTGAATTAATAAATATATTTTCTGTTCACTAATATCTATCGTCTTCTATTAAAGGACAACTTGCGATCACAAGAATAGGCTAAATTGTAGATTTTTATATATTACCTGTTCTTATATACCCTTCTTGTGTTTGTAAACAGAACATTCGCTTTCCAAAGACTGGTACCGGAATAATCGCAAATTATGAATAATCGAGACAGTTTGGCAACTGACAATCACTCAGCCACATGTGAGTAACATTAGAGTCTGGTTTAATAACATTGGCGAGTGTGTCAACGTTTAGCCGTTTAATGTAACGTTGAAATTAGCATCTATAATTAGCATCTAATTGTTAAGCTAAAGGATACGTAATTTACATTTTATAATTTCAGTGTTACGCAGGACTAGTAACAGAAATGTGGCGGACCGTAAAATTTTGAGATTGTAGGCAGATTTAATTCATCAATCTCCACAAATCGCCCCTTTTTATAGGTTAACTTTAGCACTCTGTCTATATATCTATCTATCTTTTTTTTTTTTTTTACAGGTACTTAAAAATACATGTATTATTGTATTTAGTGTATTTAGAGTTTATTTATTTATTTACAGTTTATTTTATTCATTATACTAGATAGTAGTTTTATTAATTTTATCAGGTGTTTGGAGTTTGTTTTATATTTAACACACAATTAATATTTAGTTTTTTATTATTAACGTTAGTTTTTAACGTAATTACTTTTTTATTTGAATAAAAACTAGTTGCGTTTCCATAGAAATGTTCTAATGTGACGTTTTAGAACCGGAAGTTACATTTTGACCACTTCCGGCGGCGCTGTCCATTTGTACAGCAGTATGCAACAACAGAGCAAAAAAAAAGTTGATAATTTTTATGTTCAATTAGTTACTTTGGCGGCTGCATATATGAGATAAAATGGATAATGCAACAACCGAGTCTGCTGCGGCCGAAGAGGAAGATTCGGAAATTTTATGTTTGATGAGAGTCGGCAAAAATTCTGGCTGGCTTCGCTTGGTCGAAAACACTGAGGTGCAGTATGCTAAAGTTAGCGGAGTAGCTTAATTACAGTTATTGTAATTAGTAAATCCCATGTTTTCCTATAATGCAACATGATTATTTTAATAGATTTTTTACAGTAATCATAGTATTTTTTTAAGTACCTGAAGTTAAAGAGTATTTCTGTTGACGTGGACATAATTATTGCTATTATTAGACATGCCATGGGATTGTGTCTTTTTGAATGTGCAGGTCACCATTGGACGTGGAGCAGATGTTACCTACCAGCTGTTGTCTACTAGCTGTCCTCTGATGATCTCCAGGCTGCATTGTATGTTTAAGCAAAATGAAGATGCACAGTGGACAGTGACAGACAGAAAGGTAATTTTCTTATTATAATCATGTTGTATTATATTCATATGCTACTATAATAACATACTGCCATTAACAGTGGCTTTAGTTTTTAGGTTTTAAAGTTGTGTGCCATATTTTGACAGAAGAGATTCTTGAAAACGACTTCTCATCTGCATCCGCATTTTAAACAAAAGCAACAATAAACAGAAAAAATAAAAAGTCATAAGCAACCAAAAGCAAAGATAACAGTACTCAATCTAACGTAAATCATCTTCTGTTTTCCTCAGAGCCTGAATGGAGTGTGGGTGAACAGTAACCGCATACCACCTGAAAAGCCCCACCTGGTACGACCTGGAGACTCAATCCAACTTGGCGTTGCTCTGACCGGCAGCCATGTGGAGTTTGACTACATTTTGGTTCAACGGCCACTTAAAGACGTTAAACTTTCTCTGGCAGTGGCTCACAGAGATGGGACTAAAGCCGTCCACATATTTAAAAAGTCCAAGAGGAAAATGACAGAAGAAATGGAGCCTTCTACGTCTTCAAAGCCCAAACTCTACCGCAGCTCTGGGACAGATAAGTCGTTTGCACAGTCCTGTCCACTACCTCCAGTCGTACCACAGCAGCAAGGCAAAGAGATCCCAAGAAGAAGTGAAAGCAGCTCAGAAATCAAAGCAGTGGGGACCGCGGATGACATGGACAACTTACAAATGTATGTTTTTTGCGGATTTCTATTGCTTTATAACAAACAAGTTATTAGCTGTGTCTTTACCTCAATTTAATCCAAAATATTGCATAATTTTTTTTTTTTTTTTTTTGCATGTGCCAGTAACATTTGATAACTACTCATTATTTGTCAGTGGTAGAGCATTAATGAATACACAAACATTTTTCAGTGCTAAAATATAAATTATACAATTTTACATTCTTACAAAAGACAAAACATTGTTTACTTAATGCTGTGCAAATAATAAATTGTGAATTAGTTTTAAATGTAAATAATGCCTTACTAATGCTTTAACTAATGCTCATTGGAGTGTAGTTACATACACATTATTACCCAAGCTACACTGGTCATGTAATAGCGCAATAACCACAATAATGGCCAATATTAGCAAATGAAAGAAGACTCTGGTGGACACAGAGCTGTTTGATGTTCAGATATTTCTCTAATAATATGGTTTAATTGACTTTAAATTTACTCCTAAATAGGGATGCACCGATACCAGTATCGGGTATCGGTACCGATACCATGTCCAAGTATTCGTACTCGTATTCATAAAAGTGGCCCGATACCAACAACCGATACCACTGTACAGCGCTGGCACGTGACCTTCCTCTCTCAGCTGAGGAGTGAGAAACCTGTGGTTGGATTTCAAAGTGAACTGATTGGAGATAAAAGCAAAGCTGAGCTTACATTCTCCTTAACCAGACTTATCCCAAATCATACGTGAGTTTTAAAACTTAAGCTGTTGTCCTTTTGTTGTCCTAGTTGTCCCGAAAATTATATAAGCGCGAAGCAGTTGTTTTCTGATAAAGCTTAAGAAGTACCGTTGCTAATTGTGTTATCTGCTGTATGTCTTGGCGAATCTCCGCTGGTTATGCGCAGATGCTCAGCCTGTCTTTAAAATCATTTTAGCGACTGAATAGAGGAGAATCTAAGCTTTAAAATGAGGTATAACATGTCCATATTGAGCAAAGTTTAGCCTTGTTAGCTGTGTTCAAACCACTCTGTTGTAAAAATAACTTAGCATCGCAGAGCAGGGACAGACGGCAAAAAGACGACACGGTATGGGATGAATGAGATACAGTAGTGTGACTGTATAAACTATAAAGTTACCCCTATATAAGTACTCGTATCGGTGCTCGGTATCGGCGAGTACTCAAATGGAAGTACTCGTACTCGTATCGGTTTGAAAAAAAGTGGTATTGGTGCATCCCTACTCCTAAACCTTCCTAGTAGATTTGGTAAAATATTTTTCTACTACCCAAAATGTAATTTGCAACTTCTACTTTGCAATTTTATGTACAGTTAGAGGTAACTGCTTAGCTCTAGTTTTGTTATTATTTTTAGGGTTTGGGTGGAACATGGATTATGTTTACCTTTGTCTATTCAGGTTCAGCCAGAACATCCTGATGCTGAGGGAGCAGGTGGACAGCACAGAGAGGCAGGTGGCTTTGCTGGAGGGACAGCCCAGACAGAGTGCCCCCTACAGGGAGGAGCAGGTCAGAGAGCTGCAGAGTCAACTGGAGACGCTCAGAGCTAAGATGGACAAGATGAAAACATTAGAGAAGTCCTTCAATGAGGCTAAACGACAGCTAGAGGTAAGACGCCCATTGTCAAAACCAGCAACATACCCATTAAGGAGTCAGTAATTGTTTTCATAAACAGGTTTAAACATTTAAAAATAATTTATAAAACACTGTGAAATAGTGAAAAACTTGTGAAAAATGTCAAAAAATTTCTTTCATACATAAATGTATTCAGTAAATATGACACACGTACACATACAGTATTTTATAGGCTTACACATTATAATAAAAGCCACTGGGCTTTTTCTGGACATTTATAAAGAGCTGATTAACAACCAAATTAATTCAAATACTCTGAATGTTAAGGAACAAAAAACACAGCAACAAGAGGAGCATCTAAAAAAGCAGCTGGAAGATGCATTATCAGAGGTAAGCACAAAATACTAAAATACATAATTCTTCAAAGAGTGATTATTATCATGTCATTTCATGTGTTTTAAATTTTATTTTTCTGTTTTTAGCAAAAGAAAGTAATAGATGAACTTGCCCTGTCACGGAAAGGCTTTGAGGAGATGCTTCTCGCCAAAAATAAAGAACTGGAAGTAACAAAGGTGTGATATTCTGCTTGAAAAGTAAAATGTTTATGTTAATATTGTTTAGGATTTTAATTTCCAAAATTGCAACAGGAGGAGAAAGAAAAGGCTCAGGCCCAAAAGGAGGAAGTAGTGACACAGGTGACCGAGGTCCTGGAGAATGAGCTGCAGTGTATCATCTGTTCCGAGCTATTCATAGAGGTAAGATTATTGTCCTCCTGTGTTAATACTTATCATTCCTGTTTAACCAGATAATCCGCCGTGTAACTGTGGGTTGTGGTGCATGTTACTATCTTATATTTTAGTTTCTTTTGGTAGGTATAAGGCCTATAAAGTAAGAAAAAGTTCATCAGGTGTTGTTGGGCTAAACTAAATCCTTTGTCTCGTGTTCAGGCAGTGATCCTAAACTGCGCCCACGGCTTCTGCCACCATTGTATCCAACAGTGGCGCAAGAAGAAGAACGAGTGTCCCATCTGCAGACAGGCCATTCAGTCCCAGACCCGCTGCCTGGCTCTGGACAACTGCATCGACCGAATGGTGGAAAACCTGAGCCTCGAGATGAAGACCAGGCGGCAGATGCTCGTTAATGAGAGGAAAGGTGAGAGGTGCGTGCTGCCTCTATATTAACAAGAGCTTTATATTTTATAAACCTCCACTTATATACTGTCTGACAAAACTGGAAAAAAGTCCTAATATCAGATCCCCAATATTAACGTCAGAAAGTAGAAGGCGAAGGACGCAGGGATTAGGCGGCAGTATGGGTGTTTGAATTTTTATATTACAATAATAAAAAATATACTTTGATAGTAGTACAATTTTTTATTAAATGAGTGCATTTATGGAGCAGGTTTCTACAAATGCTGACACCGTATTAACATTTTTAATTCTTAATTGATATAAAATATGTACACCATATATGTATATAAAACATTATTGCTGTATTTAAACAAAAAAAAATCCACCTTTGCAGCTAAAATCTATTAGAATTATATATAAAAAAACCTATCGTTCAGAAATGATGTACCATATTATCAAAGTAACAACAACCAATCAGTAACTATGTAAGAAAAAAATATTTCACTTTTAATATTTACAATATGGTTTGGTTGCATTAACAGAAGACACTTTACTTTCTCTGTGTGTGTATGAAGGACTATAAGACATTGAGGCAGTGGTCCATTCATTTGATGTGAATGATTTATGGCACTTCATGGACAGTCCTATAGCATTAATATCGGCCTGACAGTGGAGGGTGCTCCCAGTGCTGCGTAACGCCACATCCGTCAAACCAAACGACTGCACAGCCTTGACTGCTGCGACAGGGCTCAGAGACTAATGGTCGTCCCTCTCACTGACCAAGAGAGGGTCCTTCAGCTGCTCCTCTGTCCTCTGTCCCATACTGGCTCTGTGGTTCAGATCTGCACTACTTTTGATGTTTGAAATACACAGTAAATACCAGAGGTGTGAAGTAACGAGATACTTTTACTCAGGCAATATAAGTTCAGTTTTGATTAAAACACTGTACTTTCTGCGTTCATTTTGCAGTACTTTTACTCAACTAAATTTAATAATAAATAATAAAATGGGTGGTAGACAGAAGGAAAAGTACAAATAATAGTATTAAAAATAATAGTAGTTGTTGTAGTAGTAGCATCTCTCTCCATAATAGTAACAGTAGTAGCAGTAGTACCTGTTAGTAGCAGTAACATTTCTCTACTTTATACGCAAGTGATAATTATGTTAAATACTTATTGAATAGGTTGCGTTCACGTTGTAGAATGTGTTGATGCCACATCCTCAGATGGAGGGCAGGTGTCAGTATAAATGTACAGGTGAGGTACTGTCTTTAAAAGAAATATCCAAACAAAATCCACAAATATTGAACCTGATCATTTTTTGTTAGGAAGTGGGTCCACAACCTCACCTTAATAGTCATGTTGCTTAATGTTGAGTCTACTGACAGCAATCACGCCTGTGTATTTGAATAATATCACCACTTTTTGACGCTATAGTGAAGAAATTGTGTCACTTTAGGTCATTTGTACTTACAAAAAAGACTTTGAACTTTGTGCCAGTTTTTATTTCATGTGGATAGACCCAGTACTTGCAGAGATATTAGCCATAAACCAGGCCAAGACATCTGCATTTTGAATCTTAAGCAGCAGATTCTACCATAGAAGCAGCCTCCAGCTCAGTTTAAAACTATAGGCCCTTTAGAAATGCAACCTATGGAACTTCTGACATTTTAATTTCTTTATTGTAGGACTGTATATTTTTGGCCACTTGGGGGCTGTAGAAACAACCAAACAGGGAGAGGATAGCAGTAAAGTGGATCAATTTAATATGACCCATCTTCATTGGTTAAACTACAATATACTCTTACTTGCTTTTATCATTTTCCACATGCCTTTTGATTGATGGGTATATTTTATTAAATTCTGTTCAGCCTGAACATCTGTCTTGTAGTTTTTCAGTGTTGTAGATAGTATGCAGATTAGAAAAATACGCAGCAGTCATTTTGGTTCATCTGCAACCAGAGGCTTGTACTTCACTGTATACTTGAGTAACACTTGCTAATTACTGATGGAAAATTGTGGCTTTAAATATTTACAGAATATTTTGTGACAGTAGTTGTGAATTTTGATATTAAATTGTAACACCATGGTCTTAAAAAGTTCTTTTAACCTTGGAGCTACTGGGGGTGACATCCTGAGGAAGCCGTAGCACTTTTGTTATTACATTTTTTTGGTTGATCTGAAATCTTCTGTAACTGTCTCTAAATTTCCAGGACTAAGAGAACCCCCCGTGGAGGTAATGGTAATCCCCGATGAGGACAGCAGTGAGGACGGCAGTGAGGACAGCAGTGTGGACAGCAGTGAGAACAGTGAGATGGACGGCGCGGTGTTTGTGGAGAGCAGCCCCAGCTCCTCGGTCCTGTCTGTGGACTCAGACTCTGACACAGACCTTGGCTGCAGCCCGTTGGCAGTTTACTCCGGTGACTCCTCCAGTGATTCAGATGATTAGCCCTGGTTTACAAACGACTTTATGTGAATGTACGAAGTGAAATGTGAAAAAGGACAGCGGGCCATTGATGCATTTCTGAACTGGTCTTGGGCTCATCGTGAGCCCCGTGCTGTTTTTGGCTAAAGTTTATGTTCATAATTTATCAGTTTTGCTAATATTGCTTCAAGTAATAAAGTTTTTTTTCATGTGCATTTACATAACTACTGCCTGCCTTTGTAATGTATTTGAGACTTAATGAAAGAACACAATATCATAAAGTTTACCAGTGACATTTAGTACAGGGTTTTCTTAAGGTCATGGATTTGACAGAGGAATACTCCTCAAGACTGGCCTGGGCCAACACCACGTTTAAAAGGTCACATTGGCATTTTAGAGTATAAGACAAATTTTATAACGTCTTTTTTCAGGCTCAGACATTGGATACACCAAAGCACAATCGATTTATGTAGCATCCTTGTAGAAAATGTTAAAACTTAAAATGCAACCAGGAGCAAAGTTGCTTATGTGGTGTTTCCATGTTTCCCTCTAACAGCCCCAAAGACATGCATGTGTAGGTCAATTTGTGAATTTAAATTGCACAAATAGTTAATAAATGTGAGAGTGAATTGCCGTTGTCCAGGGTGTACCAAACCTCATGACCAAAGCAACTCTGTCGTTGCAAAGTCCTCTTTATTCTGAGTTACTGTTGTGTCAAAAGCAAGTAACTAACTCCAAAGTATCAACCTAGAAATGTATTTATATGTATTCATTCGCTTAGCCTTAGGTGGGATACACCTGGACAATCGCCAGTAAGTTGTAGGGAGAGACACAATGACGGACAACTAGTCACTCTCACATTTGTTTGGAAAATTGCATTCACCTTTTCACATACATGAATTGGGCAGTTTACATAGCCATAAAAAATCACTGCTTTTTCTTCCATACTGATGTGTTAAACAAACAAACTTCCTGCGTAGAAGTAGTCATATCTGTTCATCAGTCTCCATCTTAGGCAATTTACACATAGATGTATACAGTACAGTGTTGTGTAAGTGCAGAGTTTTTCAGCAACCACAGGCACAGCTCCCCAGGTTAATGTTAATGAAGGTGTGATGGCACTAACCTTTGTAGTGATAAAAGGAACATACAGCTACAGATACAGCACTCCTGTCTTAACATAGTCTCCTCTGCTTTCCTTTTGGCTTTTTTATTGGTTTTACAGCAAATGCCCGTCCTGATGCGACCCTCGCCATCTATTTAGGCTTGGGACCTAGCATTTCCCCAAAACCATTTGGAGATGGGGGGCATAATTGTTGTCATGGGTCCACTCTTCTATAGTTTGTTATGTTTTGTGCTCACCAGTTCATCTGTTGTTTGCCAATGTTTCTTTCATTGCACTGTAGCTCTGCACCTTTTTTCTTGCTTTAATACAGATGGCTCTCCTCCAGCAGGTCTGGTGTCCATATCCCTGGTCCATCTGCCAGCTTTGAAAACCCAAATGTTGTTCACAGCATGAACCTGCTCAACTCTGCAGCAGCTCCATTCTTCTGTAGATATCAACAATGTCACAAAGCTCATAAAGCACACGTAGCATATAGAAATATTATTGTTAGGATGAATGTTATAATGATCATACCAAAACTTCAATTCATTTTATCTGAGTAATCTACAATTGTGTAAATACATATACAGGCTATATATATAATGCAAAAGTGACATGTTTGCTGTTTAACAGAATTTTTCAATGCATGTCCTTTCTGAAAGGACACGCACACACCAGTGGTTCTTATTCTGTGTACCACAGGCTTCCTCTGGTGATACTCAGAAGTAGTTTATTAGAGCCCGTTTTTGTCCTGCCCTGGTTGGAGAATAAACACTGCCTAGCCCTGGTTTAGACATTGTGAACTCCTGGTTTAGTTTTGGTTGTTCTTTAGTTTAATCCTGAACTGGTTTAGTTTCAGTTTATTCTAGGTTAAATCTTGGTTCAGACCTGGTTTAAATACAGCGAGAGTGACCACCTTTCCCACTTCTGGTTGTATTGCACAGCCATTCAGGTATTTGTCCCCGTCCCACTTTTTGAAATAATGTCCCACTTTTTCATTGGTGCTCAGTGAATTTTATAAAAAGTGAGATTCTGTTATTTTGGTCAAGAAGAAAGTTCTAGAACAAGGTAAGAGAAGTATTCCTTGTGCATCCCATCTTGTTGGGTTGGTCCCTGTGTTTCAGGACAGGGCTGTCATGTGGCTGTGAGCTGCTGCTAGAGTGTGTTGAGAAAATGCAAACATTACTTTGCAAAATGTGTTTGTTTTGGGGATGAAAACAGCGCATCAAATGTTTAATAAGCCCCAAACTGTTGCAGCTTGTATCTGTATCTAAATGAGGTTTAGACTCAATATCAAAGCTTTTATTTCTTAAATCCGGCCCTCCTGGTCCCACTTTTCCTACTTTCTGAGGTGGTCACCTTAAATACAGTTTAGTCATGTTTTAAACCTGGTTTAGTCCCTGCTCATACCTGGCTTAGTCCGGGTCCAGACCTTGTTTAATTCTTTTTCTAGTCCATATTTTGTCTTTACAGTGAGGGCCTTTGACAGCGCTCAGATTTCAGACGCGCGAGTCTCTCCGTGAACGGTACGTGTACGGTTTCCATGGTGACACGTTTTTCACAGAGAAGCATACCTTGTATGAAGTTGGTAACTTTCTTGGATTTTAAGTGCAAATTAAAAGGTAAAAAAACAGTCCTTTAATTCAGCGTATAACGATTTATTACCATGTTTACGGAGCTAACTGACTGTGCCGTAACGTTAGCATAGGGCAACTTTAAAGTTAAGCTAACATTACTAACGTTAATTAACGTTAACGCGTTAACTTTTTTGCTACTGTAACGTAAATTGGCATTTTTAACGAAACTCTGGGCTAAGTTTTTCAAGTAACGTTATACGCAACAAGTGTCAATTAAAGCAAAACTGTATTAAGTTCCATTAACTATTGTATGGCTGTATTGTTGATCTGTGTAACGGTTGTTAACTTCATTTTCCTTTTCTCGTTGTTCGGAGCCTCACCTCAGTCCCTCCTGCAAAAACATGAGGAGGATCATCCCTGAAGACCCGGACTGGTCCTTGGCTCAAGTGCCTTGTTTATCCAAGCTGTGTCTGCAAAGTATTGTAAAAAACATTGAAGGTAACGTTACAGTACATATTCTTACTTGAGTACAAAGCTGGTAACTTTCCAAATACACATTTGAATCCAAAATGGAAAGGGTTAGAGTACAATATAAATATAAAAGTAATCTCATTATAATATATGTATTATTTGGATTTATCATATAAAAAACACACAGTTATAAATGCAAATGTTACCATGAGGACATTTTTGAAAATCCCAAATTTTTAAACTTGCTAATCTTAGTAATATGAATTAGTAAGTGCTACTGTTTGCAGGAAACACTGATTAGAGCAGTTTGGTTTAGAGTATACACTTTACCTTTCTTCTCAACTTTGTTTTACAGCAAAGCCCATATATGAAGAACTGAGTCCTTCTGAGCAACACTTTGTCCAAGAGAAGCTGCCTCTGTCCGTGCCCCTGACAGTGACCGCCAACTTGATTGCAGATGGCGTGTACTGGCAGCGCCGTTGTAAGCAGCTGTGGGACATTTGTGACGTGTCCGATTATGGCGAGAGCTGGAAAAGGATGTTTTTTGAACGATACTTGGAGGGTTTAATCGAGCTCTTCATCCCCGGAGTGACGGAGCCCAAAAGCATTGTGGAAATGGTACCACTTTGTAAAAGCTATGTGAAAAGTCTGAACATTGCCCAGCTGCTGCCGCCCATAAAAGAACCAGAGAAGGAGGACGAGGAAGACCGGTTAGAGCTGACCATCAGCCACGAAGAAGATGATAAACCTCCTCTGGACCATTTTAATTTTAGCATCCTACTAGATAAGCTTGTTAACCTGGAAGAGCTCTACCTGGTGTACAGAGTCAAACAGTGCGGCATGAACTTTGAATGGGAGATGTTTCAGATGACCAGCAGAGACTGTGAGACGCTCGCTCAGGCCCTGAAATCCTGCAAGACTCTTAAGGTGAAATTTTATGAACTATTCTACCTTATAGATGCACGCAATTTCAAAATTGCTCACTATTACTACCAGCTAACATATAATATCAATAAAGGCTGTTTTGTACTTTGGGGTCACACCACTGCTAAAAAAAAACATTTGTTATTTTATTAGCTTAATGTTAATCTTGGAAAACACTAGAGACAGTGGCACTGAGGAAAAGACAGGAGGCAGAGCTGAAGATGTTAAGATTAGAAATGAGTTCATCAGCGGGACAGCTCATGTTAAAGTCAGAGAGGCCAGATTTAGATGGTTTGGACATGTGCAGAGGAGGGATTGTGAACATATGTGCAGAAAGATGCTGAGGGTAGAGCAGCCGACCTAGAGGAAGACCAAAGAGGAGATTTATGGATGTTACCTGGTGTGAGAGTAGGATGCAGAGGATAGGGTTCTAAATTATATTTCTTTCTTTTCTCTTTGTAGATTCTGCATCTTCATCAAAGCCATGTTAATGACGCTCAATGCAGACTTCTGGTTAAACACCTTTTGGATCACCCTTCCTTAACCAATCTGGGATTTATTTTCAACACGATCGGAGACAAAGGCGCCAGAGCCATTGGGAAACTGCTCAACCAGAGTAAATTGCGGATCCTTGACCTCTTCAGCAATAACATTAGCGACCATGGGGCTAAAGCTATAGCCCATGCCCTGTCCACGAACTCCACCTTGGTGAGCCTGAACCTCGGGTTGAACCGTGTGGGAGATGAAGGAGGTCAGGCCATTGCGCAGGCTCTGCTGAAGAACAGCACTCTGCAGTATTTGCACTTGGGAGGCAATGAGGTGGCCGGGCAGACAGCCATTGCTGTTTCTAATGTGCTTGTTCAGAATAACACCTTGAAGAGCATCAGTCTCTATCACAACAAGCTGGGAGTGGTGAGTAATGATTTATATGCAGTCAGCAGCTACCATAAAATGAATAAGGCTAGACTTAGAAGGCTTTAGGGTTTAGGCAATTTTAATACTATTACTGAAACTCTGTTCAATTTTTGGGTAAGTATGTAATTATCTCTGTCAAAGAGGTTAGGTCTTTTTTGGCACTATTGGTTTGTTTGTTAGAAACATAACTCAAAAGGTTAGTGGCAGATTTTGATATATTTTTTAGAAAATGGCGGTATAAAGTAGAGCCCGACCGATATATCGGCCGGCCGATAATATCGGCCGATATAGCCTATTAAAAATTTGATGGGTATCGGCTGAAATCGGGCCGATATCTGCCGATATATTTAGTACTTTTTTACCGTGTGCTGGAACACTGGAATAAAACCTGTTTACATGCAAATGATGGCCATCTACTATTTGTCAATCAGTGTTTCCAAGCAGTTGGGCTTTTACTCTGCAGTTCATAGGAAACAGCCCAAATCACCTTCCCATGTCCCGAAAAGCTCAAAAATGCAATAAAAATATTTTGCTAATTTCTCTGCAAAACCTCAGAACAAACATTCAAAATGCATTTTGTAATTCTCCACATGCTCTACCTGCAGAGCAAGTTTAATGAAATTTAAGTTAAATTTAGTTAAAGCTAAATAAAATAAATATAATACATAATAATACACCCTACACCAATGCCCAATACAACACACATAACGGTCAGCATAAAGAACAATAAGCAGCTTTCTACAACATTTTAAAAAGATGTTTATTATATATATATAAAGTGGCCTGGGGTGTACACGCCATATTCATCTAAACAAGAGCAGAAAGAAAAATGCTTCAAAATACTTTTTCCTAATGTATAACTGTATCGGCCGATGTATCGGATATCGGTATTTTTTTGTTGCCTAATATCGGTATCGGCATCGGCCTCAAAAAAATCCATATCGGTCAGGCTCTAGTATAAAGGCATCCAATATTTAAAACATAGGTTACTACAGTGAAAAGTACCTACAACCCAGCACTAACTTTGCTTAAGCTTGTAAAGTTGTTGTTGCACACTCAAACGAACAGACAGGCTTTTCAGTTATTGATATTTATGTGTGAAAAATGTGCTAGAAAGTTGAATTGTGTTATTTAAATAGGTATATGTGAAGTGTTCTTTCCCATGCTTGGATCTGAAACTGTAAGTCTGACCAACATGAGGATCAAAAATCACTCACCCAGCAGAAATACAGTATACAGATATACTACCATCAATATCCCTGCCCTTCACAGAAATAGAAAAAGCAATTTTAGATAAAACACCATTGTCACCCACAAAAGCAGTTTGTTTTGGCTGTTCAGGGTTATCTATACTGTCCTTGAACCTTTTGGGTTTGACATGGACCTTTTATTTAAATTAGTAGTTTCAGACTCAATTATAACTTAAGTACGCCCTGAAAATGAATTCGTTTTTAGTGATATCTAGTTGTGACATAGGGGATTATCTTTTCTACAGCCTGTGGGCAGCTATGGAGGCCCTGCAGGGACATGCTGATGAGTCTACTTAATTTAGAAATATATAATTATTTTAGTTCTCCTTGAGTAGAGCTCAGTTTGTCCACTGCAAGTTTTAGGTTTTAGGTGCTTTAGGTTTGTGACCAATTTGTCTTTTCTAATGCATCCAACACAGCCTTGCTCTGGTTGGACGAAATGTCTGACAGTCACCAACCAGCTATTCAGAAACATCTAAAAACATTTCCTTCTTTTTTCTTTTTTCAATCCATTTCTTTGCAGGAAGGAGGAAAGGCTCTGAGGGAGGCCATGTCCAAAAACACCACCTTGACTGAATTTGATGTGGAAATGACTGACATGGATGAGAACGACAGAGACTTCATAAATGAGGTGGTGTGCTCCAACGAGGAACGGGCTGAACATGAGACAACCAAGTAGAGGACAGCAACTCACCACTTGTAATGCAAAGCTTCATTATTAGTACAATCTAATTGAAAAGGTTAAGTATGTCTCGCTATTTCGTACTGATTTTTACACAAATGTTGAAGGAAACAATAAAATGCCATATATTAAAATGTACCTAAACCATTTACTCGTTTAAAAATGACTACTTAATATTTATGAATGCCTAATTTAGCCACAGGGCATAAGCCAGTGTACTCTTTGTGCTAGTCCCAAGCCCAGGTAAATGGAGGGAGTTGCATAATTTAGAACATGTAATATAAAAAAACAATATCAGAAGAATATGCGATGAACAGCTCATTGGGAGGCTGAGGATTTGCTGTGGCAGGCGACCCTTAAGGGAAAGAAGAAGACAAAGATTACCATGCCAACTCTTAATAAAACATGTACTATATTTTGACAAATAGAAGATAGATGCAATGAAAAAAGTCAGACAAAAGTTTAGTGAGCAGTTGAGTTTATTGAGCCTCTTACATTGACATAGATTTGATTTTTGATCTTTATGTTACATGAAGGCATCGTTGTGTTGGTGCTGAAGCTTGCTGAAACTTTTTTCTTACGTAATAGTTTAACTATAACAAAAATAAGTATAGCTAATAATTATCCATTTTCAGTCTTACAAAACCCACATGTTGAAAATAATCTGAACACAGGCAAGTGCTAGTTTCTACAATGCTATACAGCTATCAAAATACTGAAATGCTTTACATCAGTGATTCTCAAATGCTTGCTTGGGATTCAGAAGTGGATTGTGGGGAATATAGTTGTATATGTTCAGTTTATTTGAAGCCTAAATATTGTTTAATGACACTGAATTGTAAAATTAATTCCAAAATACATGTGCCATTAAGGTTGTAGCAAAATAATTTAGAAAAATAACTGTAAAAAGTGTGTCAGAATAAAATAATATGAAATAAAATTACGGCCCACAATCAGACCAGTTAAGAACCACAGCGTTACATAATTAATTACTACCAATATGAGGCTTTCCTGTAAAAAAAAAGTTGCAAAATAATTATGTTAACGGGACTCAATGGGCGCAATAGTCATAGTATCTTCATTCAGTATCATTTATGTCAAAATTGTCCCAGCACTACAAAACATTTCACTACACTAATATCCACATCATCTGTCAGTCTTTTTATCCAATTAACAGTACAAATGCATTCTGCGCTAATGTCTAAAAATACCCAAAATTCAGTTCAATATAAAAGATTGGCCCTTCAGTCAATCATTACATGCCAGTAAAATACATAGTAAAAAAGTGTTGCGATAAACTTAATAATTACAGCCTAAGAGCCAGGGCTATGCTGAGTAAACATTGAACTGGTAAACATGCATCTTATTAATGAATTGATCAAAACTACAGGTGGGCTATTTGATGTTTTGATCTCAATGGATAAAGCATTTACCCCTGAACTAGAAAATCCCCAGTTTGAGCCCATTAAGCATTTTACCATTGTGAGATAGGGCTTGGTGGAGGTCTGCTTTCCAAATTTGCTTCTATACAACATTGTACATCGCTAATTTGAGTTGAACAGATGAACATTAGATAAATACAAAAGAAATCAAACTTATCTTAATCACAGTTGTACATTTTAATGGTGCAAAATAGTTCTTGTTGTGTATTTTTCTATAAGATAAACCATTAACGCTACCCAACACCGCATGAATGTAATGAGTCGAGGCCAATTGGTCGTGATATATTCCCTCATTAGTTTGAATGACAGCTGTAACAGAGACAAACGGAGACTGTGTGACTGCAGCTCAGCTCCAGATATTTACTATTCTTAGAAATCCAATGGCTTTGAATTTAGCCAGTGTTAAATTGCAGAAAACATATCTGCTAACGATCCTAGCCAGTGTAAGTTTCACTGCAGCCCTCAGGAGATAAAAGCCGCTTAGTGCTTAATGCGAGACTGTGTTAAAAAGGCCATGCAAATGTTAAAAAAAACAAAAAACATCTTAAGCACATTTTGGGCTGAATTTATAATGAAATTCATGTTTGCCTTTTCTGTATTCATTCTCTAAAACCAAGTTGAGCATGACTAAGAAACTGCATGCACTCAGTTTTATTTTGCGTATTTAAAGTAATCCTGTCGTATTATTAAATGTGACACTATCAGTAGTGAATCCAGGCCTCTTCCTATTTTAGGCGTCTTTGATGGCCAGCTCTGTCTCTCTGATACGCATCAGCAGGAGCCCAGATCCAGCTAAAAGAGTTACAAAATGAGGAATAGTCCAATGAAAAACAGTTAGGCCCTTCTATTTGGACAGTCAGGCACACTACTGTGAACAGGATATGTCCCATTGCATTTTGTCTGTCCTGTTGTGACTGCAGTTCAGTGTAAATTTTTTATGTCAAAATGCTTAATGCTTGGATGAAATGTTTGCAAGGTTTAGTCCAGAAAGGCACTTAAATAAAGAGGTAGGCTGAATACAAATATTGGCATAAAATAACAGAAAATACAAAAAAAAAATTGAAAATATTACTAGCTGCTGCTGTACTGTATTTTATTTTAAAATAATCCTTACACAGTTTGCATTGTAGATTCATTTTGAAGTTTGTGTGTCCTTTCACCCCCTGCACTCAATTATTCATCACCTCTGCCTCTATATTTAGAAAGCCGGGAAGTATAATGTCATCGCGACTGAGCTGCTACATCACATGTTTATTTTTATCAAAACGTCTTCCATTCTGAGGAAGTTGCACGTTCTGACTAATTTAGAAAAAGTTTAAATACAAGATTTTTTGACTTCACAATTGACTTCATGAAACTGAAAGAAATGAGTATTTTTGCTGAAATAAGCAAGTTATACACCTTCATCATTCGCACCCACATGAATTAGTGGCATTATGACATAAATCTAGACTTTTTTTTCTTGGCATAAAATGCTATATGTGAATCACACGCATTGGAAATTTTTATTGTCCTGATGTGGCATTTGCAGTGGTACATGATGCCGTTGGTATTACACTGTTTATAACTTGGCCTTGTGTCTGCTACAGAGCTGTGGCTTTGGCAAATAGTTTTTAAAGCAACATTAACCACAGTCTCATCCAGAGCATTACTGTGTTCCACTAATAGGCTGATCCAAAGATGGTCCCAAACATACTTCACTTTATATTTGAGGTACAGGTGATTTCTTAATGAAATCCTTCATTTTAAATGTAGATTTAACCCAATAACCGTCTACATAAACATTGTCCCTGATTCAGTGTCTGTGTCATAGAGAGGTCTCGACGCAGGAGCCGTTCCTGTGCAGAGATCTGTGGTCGTGGTTGAGGCAGCCTTCATTGCGGTGCACAATAAGCACAGGGAAGTACAGGGCGTCCTGATAGGCGGGGGGGCTGTCCTCGCTGGACTGGGGGCCTGACAGACGGGTGCTCTCTGTAGGACAGGGCTCGTTCAGGCTCCCGCTGCTCCTCCACAGGCAGCTCCTCCTGGAGCCGTACAGCCGGCCCAGAGACAGGCGGCTGGAGCTGAAGGGTAGCCTCGGGGTGTTGCAGATACTGAGGGCGCTGCGGGAGAAGATGGAGGAGCTGCTCATGGTACGGTGGCAGCGCTCACAGTTCTGTCTATAACTACTGTAACCTCCACAAACAGAGTAACCCTCTGAGCGCTGGGACAGGTCCATGAGCACGGCCTCAGAGTAACTGGGCACCAGCTGCTGGTTGGACCGAATGTGCCACTCCAGCTCGGTGCTGTCGAAGGTGTTGACCCGCGGGATGTGGCGACAATATGGCCGCTCTTCTGACGGTGTGGTGGGGACATAGTCAAAGCCAAACAGCTTCTCCACATGATAATGTGCACAGGCTGTGCGGTACTCCGTCAGCACCCTCAGAGGCCAGGACAGGGTCAGAGCTGCTGCCACCCAAAATGTAGAGTTAGTAGCGTACCAGGGGAGGTGGTTTGGGTCTGAAAAGGCAATCATATACTCCTTAAAGTCGACATTCTTCAGGTGCATCCCCTCGCGTGCCTCCATGTAGTCGTCCAGGCCTTCGTTCTCGGTGAAGAACCGGGCTCTCTGTGTGAGATAGGAGTTCTCAGACTCCACGTTGGCGAAGCTAAAGCACTTTGTGAACCTCAGTCTGGTGACGGGGAAGCTCTCCAGGCCCAGCAGGTTCTTGGAGATATCTTTGGCCCCACAGTTGCCATAGTCGAACTCAGCCTCTGCCACATGTGTGTTGACCCGCTCATGGTAGACCTGAGTGGTGGTGTAGGCATCCCCGTTACGGTACCGCGTCACCTGCCGAGTCCTCCTCACATAGTGATAACTAATGGCCTTCCACCAAATACAGGGGGTGGCCTGCTGCATTCTCTGTATTCGCTCAGCCACATTGTCCACATCCACCTTGTACTGCAGCTCATTACGAGTGTGGCAGTGCCAGCACTCCACCAGGTAGACCACATAGAGCATGACCAGGAAGGCCAGAGGGATGTAGATATAGCCGTTGGAGCAGGGGCTGTCATGGTACATCATTGACTTCCCTTTGTAAGCGCTGTCGAAGGAGAGGCGTGTTACTGTGGTCATCTGGCACCAGGCCATGGCCCCCACACAGCCGTACATTAGCACAGACAGCAGCAGGCATTTCCAATGGGTCTCCTGACACAGAGACTTAGAGAGGGACTGCTTCACCGGCCGCTGCTGCAACACACAAGAAAACACCAGTGAACTCCTGGAATAGGCTGTTAATTAAACACGTCGCTTTAGCACCTTTAAGTGTTATTTATGAACTTGAGAACAACCAATTTCCTCAGGGATAAACTTAGAAACAGTTCAAAGGCAATGCCTTGTGCATATAAAATATTTACGGACATTTTCAGCATTTTAAGTGCTTTATCATTTTTAATGCATGAGATTTGAACCAGCTGCATGTCTTAGTCTGTGCTTGTTATAATCTAGAGTAAAAAAGCTTATATCATGTTATGAGTATAAGTGGGTACTTGGATTTAACCAAGAGCCCTTTACAAAAGATATTTAAACACCAAATTAGACGGATGAAGGTTTAAGCAAGGCATTTTTTATGAATGCATTTCAGTTCTTGTATGTTGTCTAGTTGATAAGTAGTCATGTTAACTGTCTGTGTTGTCTGCCTTTAGCACATGAATCAAGAATACTAGGACGCTCTATCCTTCGTGTATTTTTACATAGCACTCAACCCGGGTGTGTTTGTTCTGTTACCAAATAATGTATGCATTTAATTAATTGAGGTGGCATTATTTTATCTTCTGTTGAATAGCAGTTAATTCATCATTCATACTTTAAAAAACTGAAGTCAGATGAGAAATATTCCTCTCTTTGGAACCCACAGTTGAGATGAATCAGGCAGAAAAAGCAGCTGTTTTCTCTGTGGCAACATAAAGTCGGTGCCATCCTTTATCACCTCAGGGCAGACTAGGCCCCAGAGCGTGAATCAAAGCACGTCACGCCTTTTGGGATCACTGCTATAAACCTGGAGCCCCGGGAAGCATAGACTAATGCAAAATTCATTCAGAAAATAAGCACAGCATGATATGGAGACTATTTGAGGGCTGCAATGTTGAAGTAGCAGCAGTGATTAGGTTGAAATGGTTTAACAAAGGACTTAGGCCCTTTTAGTGTTTGTAAATAACATGGCTGCATGGTACAATACATTTTCAAACCGCATTAGCCACCAAATATCACAAATTATGAATCAACAAGAACATGTGTGTAATGTCAGTGCCCGGGTAGAGAACATTAGCAAGTGTATTAATATTTAGCCATTTTATTAAATGAAGCATTTAGTACTAGATAAGATACAAGCTAAAAGTTACTGAATCTGTATGTTTTGCTGGTTACAGAAACGAGGTAGATCATAATGAAGTTTGCGAATGTGCTCAGGTTTAATCCATCATTAAATCATCATCTTTAAGCTAAATCTGGCAAATGAAACTCACTACCAGATCCAGATGTTATTAATTGCAAGTAAATGTATAAAACCACAAACGCTATAATATAATACTGAATTTCCCTCCTTGGGGGGATCAATAAAGTATCTATCTATAACATCTTAAATGCCACCTAAAAACATCTTATTTCATGTTTTTAGTTAAAAAAACATACCTGTCACCAAAATGGGGTCTATATATGACCACCACAAATGTCAAATCAGCCCATCCCACTACACTGATGTATTAAATTGAACTGCTCTGTGTGTACTCTAAGGGACGGTGCACCATAAATAATAGATGTTTTCTCCCTAATTATCTTCCCCACCTCAGCCACATGGCGCTGGTTCCTTACCAACCAAAGGCTACACCCCGCAGAGCGAGAGGGATTAACACTGAAATTCCCCATTGAGACAAATCTGCTGCAGGAGAAAAGGCATTTACTCACTGGTCTAAGCATTAGCATCAGTTGAGCAGTACATGTATTTATAATGTAGTGTGTGTTTAAGCAGCAGGCATAGAGCCTACATCAAACAGCCTTTTGACATTTAAATAACAAATATGTCAAAATGTGTCTGATGTTATATTTTCGAATCAATCATTATGAATAATTAAACTTATTAAAGGAATGTATGATAATTTGTAACAAATGCTGTTTAAAAGCCAACTTTTATATTTTATTGTAAATAAAAAGAAAAAGTGACTTGCCACTGGATTATTAAAAATTGCTGCTGAGAGTTTTCATATTGTTAGAAACATTATACCGTGAAATATGAGATCTTTTTTGAAGCTTTCCATCATCAAACAGCTAATATAATACAGATATACTGAATATATTTTCTTATCCCCTCGGTTGTATAGGCATATTTTTGAAAATACATAAAATTTATAACAATTTCAAAAAATTTGGAGCACCCCAAGGGTACGCTATTTCTACAGCCAATATCCAAAATGTGTCTTTATAGGGACATCTTGCTAAAATATGCTTCAGATTACAATACCATTGCAATCGAAAAATGGCACAGACTTCCTAAAACACCAAATAAATAATGGACAAGTTACACAAGGGTGGGTTTATGTAACGCAGCATGGTCTCACTGTGTTAAACTAAGTGTCTGTTAACTTTGGAGATGCTTTTAGGCTCAAGTCAAAAGCTTGGAAACAAAGCTCGACTTTTAAAATATTGATTTAATTTTATACACAGCAGATATTGCACAACTGTATGCAGCTTAATGTAGCCTAAATGTAATGTAAAGACAGAGCAATGCATGTTGAATCTCAAACGTAGGTATTAAAAGCATAAGACAAGGAGATGTTGTGGTTGCATTTGGAAATTTCCCAGGACCCTTAAACGACCCGCTCACGTTGTTTTGGACAGTCCGGTTTGGCGTGGGACAGCCTGGAACAGCTTTTGACGCTGGACGCTTGTAAAAGAAACTGGCTAATTAGCTTTTAACAATATGATAATCCATCCTGTAAATCAGATGATAAGACCATGGTTTTGAGGGGAGATTCTTCGGCCACTTAAAGCTTGTTTTTTATCCTATATAAGCCGTGCTCTCACCTCCTCCCGCGGGCTGTCCGGCTCCTCTCCGGGGACAGTGGCGGTGCTGCTCTCACTGGCTGTAGCCGCTGAAGCTGGGGACATTGTTATGATCGCAGCTCTGTTTTGGATGGGGGGTTTCCATAGACACTCCGTGGTTCCCTTTACGCATCATCCAAGCGCCTGACTGGATAGAGGCTGAGAAAAGTGCTCATCTTCCCGGGTGGATGCTGAGGTGCTATATCACCTACGGGAATCCGCGCATTGTGCCTCCCAAGACAAGCAAAAAAAAAAAAAAAAAAAAAAAAAAAAAAAGCTGAGACAGACGCCTTCTCGGTGCTTGGTGCTGCTGCTGCTGACTTAGAAGGATGCGGTGGTAGTAAAAAAGGCAAAGGCGCCAGTCATAGCTCTGCTCCTGAATAGTGGATACCTCAGCAGCAGCAGCAGCCAGCGGAGCCGTGAAGCAGGACAAAGGCGAACACGCGTTCACACTACATGTAAATAAAACACACACATCCCTGTCGGAGCAAATCACAACGGCGATGTGGCACGAGGAGAGGCGGCGCTGCGCACAAGCCCTCCCCCTCGGTCTCAGTCAGCGCTTTTATTCAGCCTCATGACCTTGCCTCCGGAGCATATAATTTAATAATACAGTACACAATAAAAGGGCTGAGTTGGATATTGGTTTCAAATGAATAAATATAAACATATGGGCAATGTACAGCCCTGGGGCCAAATGCGGTCCACTGACTTTTCTTGTCAGGCCACATGAGAGGAGCGTTCAAATATACAAACTAATAACCAAATACAATTAAACCTAGATCAAAAACATTCAGTGACAGGTTTGAGGCAAATTTTGTGCAGATTTCTCAACATGAAGTGACGATGACCTGGTTTTTTGCCATCAAAACATATGCAACTTGAATCACCATTACAATATTAAACCTGAGAAATACTACAATTTGCAATTTCATTTTGTCTATGGCTCCTAAATCTGCCAAGTAGCAGCTTTTTAACACAATTTTATTAAGAGAGGAGTAGTTTTAGCCCATTGAATAGCTCTCATTGCAGGTTTGTAGGTTGTCCCTTTGTGGAAATGGTCATCCTGTACTCTATATTAAGTACTTGGAAAATTTTATGTTTAGTGCCCAGGCAAGTATTAATTTAAAAAAATACATATTACTAAGAAAACAGGCATAAGGTAGTGTTGGTGGTGATGGTGTTGTGACCATATAAACCAGCTGCAACCCACTAAATTTACAAGCAAGACCAAGTGACCCCTGGGATTTCAGCTCAGCCAATCATTGCAACCTTATCAAACTACTTCATTATGCCACATGGAGGCATCACAGTATATTTAACTGTTATATAGTAATTTAAGCAATAGAGTTGCACCGATATTGCAGGGTGAATAAAGCCCCCTGTACCAGCTTTGCAAGAATGGGAGAACCAACCCAGTGTCCCTGGAGTCTCTGGTCTTGCAAGAATGCAGCATGTCCCGGTTAGCCAAACAAGCTCACAATGGCTTTGTTTCTTATACTTTCGTCATGGCAGAGAGGCAAAACAGCAGAGCAAATCTTATAGATGGAAGAGAAAATGAGAGTCAAGCCAAGCGAGGGGTCAGACAGGAGTCCACCAGACTCATGAGTATTCACGATAGTGCTTTACTCTGAACTGTAGGGGGAGCTCTGTAGAGAAAAATGGACCAAAACTGTGAAGGAATGGGCAAAGTTACACTGTACTGGGAGCCAGTTTTGAACCCTGATAATTTTATTGTGACCCACATTACAATAAAACCTAGCTTAATCTAATTACATTACTACAGTCTTTAGAACAGGTGTATTTTAAAATCTCTTTAACAATTTTATGCAATTAAAACAATATTAAAGCCTCAAAGACGCAGAAGCTTGACACTTTTTTATCTCCCTGTGCTCCACTTTAGGCTCTTGACCCACCACTTGGAAATCACTGCTGTAGAGAGCCACTAAATTTTCTTTTGGTTGGGCTTGCCCTTACTGACACAACCATCTCCATTCATCCAGGCTTGGGGCTGGCACAAAGATTACACTGGCTTGTGACCCCATGTGGCTGGATTTCTTGACTGCCCTGATAGTAGGACCCAATTTTAAACATTTCATTATGACCCAAATTTTTGAGCACCAAAGGCATCTTTCCAAACTTTTATTACAACCTTTACGGCACATATATTGTAGTATTTTCTGTCTCACCAGTTTATGCAATTAAAACAATATTTCGGCTTTGAATAAGCTCAAAATTGAGAATATTCACTTATCGCGGCCCACTTTTGGCTTCAGACGCACCAGTTGAGAATCAATGCTCTAGACGCACTGACAATATTGACTTTTTTGTATCAAGAATAATATGTGGTTACTGTATTTGTGCCATTTTACACAGGAAGCCTGGACTTTACAATCCTGGCTCTGAGTCCTGTTTACCGCGGCCCATGACTGGACGTTGGACCGTTGGCAGAGAAGGCCATAAGTAAACAACATGAAAACAGATGGCTGGTCCTGGTTGGCAGTATTTAAGGGCTTCTGGTTTGACTGCCTCTGCTTGGGACACACAAACTGCATTTATGGGGAATGTGAACAGCAGAAAAGTGTGTAGCTGTGCGAGTGAGCCCTCTAAAGGCCAGACCACAACAAGCTTTTCAAACTCAGAGGAGGAAACTGGAGATGATAGACGGGTTATTTTTGAATCCCAGGGAGGTCAGAAATTATAACCTTAAGCTTTTATATAGTATTCTTTCAATGACCAAAAGGAGGGACGTGGTAGAATAACAACAATAGGAAACAATACAGAGTGTCTAGACCAGTAATATTGAATTGGAATTGATAAAAAGCCATATAAAACATAATAACATCGGGGCCAAACCATTTAAATGAAAACAGGGAAGATATGTCTCATCAACACCTGGTTTTGGTCAACTGAAGTGTCTAAATGCTTCTTTGGCAGCCAGACGAGGAAGTAAGTAGATACTCTTTCTCATAACGTAAGTACATTTTTAAGACTGGGTAAATTTTCTATGATATCATTTTGCTTGAGTACTTTTTTTGCAGGAAAAAAGTTATATTTATTCTAGTAATTATGAGTATAAGTCTCTGTTTGACCTTGGTGATAAAGTGAGTAGTAGACTCAGCTCCTCCTCTTGGGTTTGAGACAGGTTTGGGCCTGGAGTAGCTGCTGTTGTCATCATCATTGGGTTCCATCCTGCAAAGGGTTAGATGCCACAGCTTGCCAGTCGTCTCAGTTCACAGCCATTCTTCCTTGCCTCTATCCTTCCTTCAAGTAGAACGTTTTGCAGTGTGTTGTGTCCAAAATATCTTAATTTTCTTTCCTGAATGGTCTTGAACATAAATATCTTGTGTGTTGCCCGTTCTTTTTCGGACTGCCTTGTTGCTAATTTTGTCCAACCATGCGATCTTTAGCATCTTTCTATAAGCCCACATCTCAAATGCTCTTAACAAGCTTTCATTTGTTTTGAAATACAGTAATGTTGATCATACATAACAGTGTAAAATTCTTGTCCTGATCTTTAATGGGATTTGAGGCCTCACAAGTACTTTAGTAATTTTAGAGAAAGTTGTTTTGGCAGTGGAAATCCTTCTGATTTCTTCGTGACATTTGCCATCTTCAGTGAGTTAATGGCCTAAATAGTTAAAAGCAGTAGTGGTACTAGTATATTTGTTATGCAACTATAAAAGCACATTTCAAAAGTAACTCAAGTCACTCAACATTTTTTTATATATCACACTACACACACACACTCCTAATAATCCACTGAATGCAATGCAAGAAAACTCAATAAGACATGATAAATACAGAAAGTGTCCTAATACCATGTGTTGAAGGCCAATCTGTATAAATAGGTTTTATATTTTAAAGTCAAATTATAGAACAACTTTTATCTGTAATGGGTGTTCCAGAATTTAGGTCCTGCCACTGCAAAAGCGCGATCACCTCACTGTCTACACCTGGAAGACTTCAAGCAGCTGTTGTCCAGCAGAGTTCAGGGTTGTACGGGGATGACGAAAGCTTACAATCTCACATAAATTATCAGGTGCAAGGCTGGTAATTGAGCTAAAAACAAACAACAGAGGTTTAAACAGAATTCTGAACTGAACGCCAGTGGAAGGTTCTTTGTAAACTGTACTCCATTTTTGTTCTTGAGTAATAATTTACTTTCAACTCTGGTTACATAATATTGGTAAAAACCTCATTCCGTCATTACAAACATTTATTAGTCATTGATAAAATAAAAAAAAACTGCAGGGCCGCTTTATTCTAAAGTGTTTTCTAAAATTAAGCTTTTTGCCATTTATCAGCTACTATTAGTTCAAGCATTGAATTAATTTAGCAAAAAGACCAAGTTAAGCCTTGAGTTTGACACACATGTTGAACCTAGTAATACAAGTGTTTAATAGAAACTACTACTAAATGTAACTTTTTCTTCCAAGTTATAGGTTTACAGTGTTAGATAATAGTGGTTGTTAATGTTAAAAGGCCAGTGTTTCAGAGGGAAATGCACCCACTGCTTGTAATTCAACAGCAGAGTATAGGACTAAATAAAGTTTTTTTTCAGTTTAGGATAAATTATTGGGAAGTGTTGGGAAGATTACCAAAGACAAGAGCCAGTTTGGCAACCATTTACGTGTGATAGTGGTGTGATTACACAATGACATGTGTCAACATGAATATAGTTATTTTCACTAAACAGTTTTCTCCATTGAGATTGGCATTGTGATGTTTGGTGTGTTGTGTGGTATATGTTGCACATGGGAACTATGGAAAAACATCACAACTAAAGCAATTAGAGCCAAGGCTAAATGGTAATGTTGTTACCACATGGGCAGATGCTAACATGCAAACATGAATGCAGCTGTACCTCATAATAGCAACATAAATCAGAAAACAGCACTATTCCCATTGGGGATAAAGCCACAGCTCTTTGGCCTTGAGAATATTTCTTTCTGACTGTGTTGTTTTGGATAATTAAACTCAAACCTGCAAAAAGAAATACAAAAAGACAAATAAAGATATGAGAGATTATTTTGAATAATACAGTGTTTGTATTTCTATTAGGCCACTAATTATCAAACACATGAAGTACCACCACAGAAAATATCTGGCTTTAAAAGTTCCATCTTTAATCAATTAAAATTACCCTAAATCAGGAGGACTATAAAAAAAGGACTAAAACTAAACCAGAACTAATCCATATCTAAACCAGAACTAAACCAAGACTAAACCAGAACTAACTAATCCAGCCTAAGCCATAGTTAAACAAGGTCTAAACCACCAGGACTAATCCAGGCTTAAACCAGGCTTAAACCAGGACTAAACCAGGACTATCCCCATCTAAAGCAGGACTAAAACATGAATAAACTGATTTAAATACAAGAAGAAATACAAGAAGCTGAAGTGTCCTTAATATCAGCAGAGGAAGCCTGCGTACCACCAGCAGTGCACGTACCACAGTTTAAGAACCACTGCATTAAGTAGTTCCTTTTTTTTTTTTTTTTTTTTTTTTTTAGCAAATTCTGTTGTAAAAAGTACAAAGTTTAGAAGACTAACACTTTAACCCAGAGATTTTTCTGGATTTTACTAGCTACTAACCTTTCATATATTACACTATTTTAGGAAAAAATTACCCTAAATTGTGTAAAAGATTCAAATCTGTCAGTTCTGTTTTCTCTGTGGAATCACAGGAAACGATCATAATAAGTCACGCTTTTATTTTGAAACGCCGCTGACTCTTGGCCTTGACATTCGTCCAATTTAAACGCCGCGTGTGGACGTACGTGCACGCGCACCGGGGATTCCCCCGCGCGACCAAAACAGCCTTGCCTTTCACATGTTGTCAGCGCTTATCGCCTTTCATTGCTCATATGCTCTGTGTGCCCGGAGCTCACGCTGCACACCGGATATTCACACGTTTCGCCTGATTTTGCTCGTTTTTAACAATTATTTACGCTTTGGGGGAATGAACATTTTGCCTTTTCATACTTTTAAACGTCACATCACTGCGGATTGTTAGTTATTTTGGAGGGAATGTATAGAGGTGATTGGCATGAAAGGTTGGGTTAAGTTTTACAAAGGAGCACCGAGCGGCCACGACCCCCGCCGCCTGTAAAGCGCGCTCGGGGACCGGGGTTAAAAGGAGGACCACCGCCAACATGAGCTGCGGTGGTAAAGATCATGACCTGCTGGAGGAGAGCCGCATGGACTCGGGCATCGACTCGTTCCGCTCCATACTGAAGTCCGAGGAGCCGCGGGATGTGAGCTCGGACTTCAGCGGCCCTAGAGACAAGTTCGCGTCCGTGGAGGAGCGGTTGGACTCGGCGTACGGCTCGTCGTCCATCACCGTGGACAGTCTGTCCGAGATCGTGGAGGGCTGCGCGCTTTCCACCCCCAACACGGTACAAGAGGCGCCCGAGGAGGAGGAGAACCCGCTCACAGCCATCACAGAAGACGGAGACACGTAAGTTTAACAGCATTTACTTAAAACTATCTGATGCACATTTTTCTAACTTTCTTGCCTTTGGACACAGCTGTGGTTTAGGGGCTCCAATGCAAACTATGAATGGTCAAACTTACAAAATATGCAACACCTTTTAGCTCTTTCCTTCCATTCTGACCGTTATAGAGCTGTGTAGTTAAATTTGCATAAGGACACAGCAGTGGGACAGGGGCTACATTTAAAACTGTGAGGTTTCCAGATGCCACATTCTGTTTCTTCCTATTTAGGGCAATTTTGTTTGTTTTTTTGTAAAATGTTTGCATTTCACAGCCAGTTGATATTCAGAATAATATTTT
This sequence comes from Bostrychus sinensis, assembly GCA_020698575.1. Classification (NCBI taxonomy): domain Eukaryota; kingdom Metazoa; phylum Chordata; class Actinopteri; order Gobiiformes; family Eleotridae; genus Bostrychus; species Bostrychus sinensis. The sequence continues at coordinate 23,964,711 of CM036257.1, read as the reverse complement.
ACAATGCATTATTATGGTGATAAATGTATCTTTTCCCATCTGGCCTGATTTCAATTTAGTTTTGTTTTATTTTTAAATCACAATATCACAACAGCAGTTATGTCAAAGTGCATTACAGACATAAACAAACTCCCCCTGCCCTTATGCCATACTTTCTACATTTTGTTGCCATGTTTGACCCCAGGTACACTGCAAAAAAAGCTCCTTTTTTTTCTTATGCAACTTATATTTACAGTGTAGCAGGATTCAGGAGCATTCAAACTTAGGTGTGGACACCCTATTGCAAACTATCAAGCAACCCATTCATCATGTCGAGTCTAAAATGGACTTAGCTTATCCTATATCTTTTCTTTTTCGGATTTTAGTGCAGTTTTTTTTTTTTTTTTTTTTTTGGTATTGCTTCTTGACATTTTTTGTAATAACTTGTCAGTTTCCCAATGTACTTTAGCACCTAATCAGTCAGCCTTTCCCTATTAGGTGTACAGTTGGCATTTTATGACCAAATTAGACTTTTGAGTCATTGTTTTCTCTTATACAACACCATTTTTAAGTCCAGGTAAGTTTCTAGTTGCAAATGTATTTTCTGCATTTGTACAATCGTAAGCAGCCCACTTGTATAACTTGTTCAGCTATCTCTTCGCTGCAGCACTTCTATTGACTTTTCTCTCCCCGCAATGAATGACCATGAATCACTGCTCCGATCTCTAACTACATTGCATTGTGCTCGCTGTTTACCTCCCAGAGCTGGTTTTCAAGGGGATTTCATAGCGATGTGATACTTGTTGCCATTGGTCTGCACTGAACTTTGGCCCTGTGTCGCGAATGTGGATGCAGTTCTTTTAGGCAGAAAACAGAAGTGAAAGAGGCTCGCGAGGCTCGGACTTCCCCATGCAACGCACACAAAGCACATGCTGTCGGCCTGCACACAGGCTGGGTCCTGCCAAGAAACTAGTCCGTCTGGAAAGGACAGTGCTGTGAAGAAATGTTATTATAAATGCATCAAGGAATTCACAGCAGTTTTGAAACTATTTGCAACTATTATTAGTTTAAATGAAACCTTTTGCACTAGTGGGTATAGAAAGCCTTCACTATTGCACCTAGGCTGATGTAAGTGGAGTAGGCCATTTTTTTTATTTTTTTTTATTTTTGTTAACGCCTTACACGAGACCCTTCACCAGTGATAGAGAGTAACTAGATGTTGTACTCAAGTAATTTTCTCAAGTACACTTTTTAAAGAACATTTCTGAGTACATTTTAAGACATATTTTTACTTCTAGTTGGGTACATTTTTAGAATCTCAAAATAAGTAAACATTGTTTGACTTCAGCGAAACAGATAGTGACATCAGTAACAGTAGTATTAGTAATAGTTGTATACAGTAACATATAATAGTAGTTGAAGTAGTACTAGTACTTACCATTAGGGCTGGTTACGTTCAGATTTTTTCAATATAGTACTTAAACAGTACCTGATTTTTGATATCTGTACCTGAGCAATACTTTTTCTGATACCTATGGTGAGTTAATTCATCTTCTACAATCATAAAACACAATATTATTTAATAAAAGACCAATTTTTGGAGCAAAATTCTTAACTGTAAGTTAAAACCAGTAGTTTGTATGATTTATTCTGTGTTATTTATTTGATTCAAACATGCAAAGGAACCTTAAAGGTATTTACTAGGTATTGAAACTTGGTACTGAATACATTTTTTTCCTATACCAGTGGTATTGTAGTTCTTCTTTAGATACCACAACGGTATCGTTTAACGGTACCCAGCCCTGCTTACCAAGTTTTTAACTTTTACTCATGTTGAGTCCCTTTACTTCTACCTGAATAATAATATATGTTTGATATGTTGAGTACTTCATTCACATCTCTTGTTTAGACTCAACTGAACCTCACAGTCACTAAATCCAGAAAAGTAGTAGTATGTGTACTGCTTGTTGCATACTGACTAGTTAGATACTAGTCAATCTATACAAAATGTAGGCTACCACCTGTTTCCTATGGCATTCTCTAATATGGCACCACTTGACAATTTACCAGTTATTTTTCGTAATAATAATTAGCTATATATATTTTTTTAAGTAGGCCTTCATTTACCATCAGTAATATGCATCTTTACATAAAAAGTACAAAAATATTTAGCACTGCGTCTCTGGAAGTATTTTTCCAGTCAGTTTACCGACCCATTCATGGTTCACTAGCGTTCACTCTCCTCCGCACGCTGCAGCAGACACTGGTATGTTGTGTGTGTTGGTGCAATGCATGACATTTACTGATTGCTCAAGTGTTGATGCAAGCTGCTTCAGTGCTTTGCCTCTATGTCAAAGTTTCCCTCAAACTTCCCTACATAGTTGTACAAGTTTAACAAGTGCACTCTGCTGCAATGTAAGCTGTAGTATTGTATGACATCTATAGGTGTGCATTTATGAATGTTATGTAATGAAGCATGCACCAAAAGTATTCAAACTACTACTAAAACTACTACTTTCTGTTATGACCGTACTTTAGTTTTTGCCCCATACATGTTAATTATAATGTAAATATTATAACTCATATAAGTAGGATTAAGAACGTAGGAATGCTGGGATTTTAATGGCATCTCCACACTCATTATCAGTCATTAAAAAACTCCAGAAATATGTTTGTGATACAACATGATGCTAGTGTTCAATGATAAGGAGGAGTGGCAGAATTAGGTATTAGTCTTGTGCTCATTTGACTTCATTAGATGATGCCATTCAAGTATTTTCTCATCATCAGTGCATGGTTCATAAACTGTGTATCCTCAAGATTAATATTGTCAAAATCAAGACCCTAAAAGTACATTGTTTTATGGCAAGGTATTACATTTTGTTCTTCTTAAATAGGTGTGTTGAGGTTTGTTTTCATAAGACGTTCTGCCCTTTATCCAAAGGACTTGGTCATTTCTACTACTTTCTAGTCCTTGGGATAAAGAGTGCAACGTCTTCTTAAAACAAACGTTGTCCAGATGACCTTCTAGAGTTGGATGTGAATTTGGCATTAAATTCAATCACAAGTTGCGTTAAAAAAGATCCATAAAGGTCTTAAATTTTCCCTGGAAACCCCTGGAGGTGCCCTGATAAATCTTAAATAGTCCACAGTTGTTCCCAAATGCATGTGTCTAAGTATTAAAGTGGTATCAGGTCACCATAAAGTACAAGATTGATATATATTGCTGAAAAAATACACTAAACAGAATTGGTTGTTGATTTGTGATTATTTTCGTGTTTCGTGATCCAGTGTTGACGACATCCCATCACCTCAAACTCAGCCACATTCTTGTACGTACCTTGCCTTGTCATCCGGGATTTGACGTTTAAGTGGTTTTCTCAAAATGCTTTTTCGAAGTGTTGTTGTATACTTCTCAAAATGTGTGTGACCTGCTTTTGTTTCCGCCTGACGATGTTTCAGGGCATCATGGTTTCATTCTCACAGACTAACTTTAGATACAGTTTATTAACCCTTACTCATACAAACCAGAAAGTCTCCATCTCCATAGTGATTACTGTTTAGTAAGATTGTGAGATAAGTTGCAGAGACGATAAGACTGTGGCCGGAAATTCAAATATTCCTGAAGCTATGCTATTTTTACACACATTAAATTTCCACATGACTCCGTTTTATACAAGAGATCAGATTATACGATTATTTAACAGTATCCCAGGATCTTGACATACTATGGCTAGGATAAGATGGTATTTTGATTAATTTAATTACTTACCAATACTGAATACATTCCTGTAATAAGGACTTATGAACCATATATTAAATTCAGAGCCATGTTGATTTTATTTTATTTTTTGGTACAGCACAAAATCTCAACAAGTACAACGGACTACGTTAACAGACAACAAAACGCAATGGCAGCGCTAGTAATAGTGGCAGAGTAATAATGTGGTATTGGGTCAAGAGGGAGCACAACCCAGTGTGCTCTTTGTGCCACTCCCAAACTCAGATAAGAGGAGAGGGCCGCCCCAGGAAGTGCATTCCACATAAAACCTTTGCCAAAACAATATGCAAATCCCTGAACGCTAGGAGGAAGAGGATTTATTGTGGTGAAAGGAAAGAAAAAGCAAAATAATAATGTGGGAAAATAAGTAATATTAAGACAGGGACACTCATAGAGGCCAAGCCTTTTGAAGGTTATTTACATTTTGCGTTATATCTGCATTCACAGTAAAATATATTCTGCTGTACAGAATAAAAGGGGGGCAAAAACTCAGAAATAACTAGTGAAATACCTATATCACAGAATAGGAGAAGGATAAATGACTACAAGATAGGGCTGCTCGATTACAGACATTCATAATCACAATTATTTAAACAATTATTCATGTACTGACAAAATAAAATCCTGTATAGCATGTGTGTTAATTGATTCATAAATCCTAGTACAAGACTTTGGACAACGTTTTGGACAAAGACAAGTGTGCACCTAGCTTTGACAGCTCTGGAAACTCCCTACATCATTCAGATTCCAATTTAATTAATCATTTTTTCTCAATGATTTAGATTTTTGTAATTGTTTGAAGCCAAAACTGTAATCATGATTAAAATTTGTTTAATTGCACAGCCCTGCTACAAGAGGCTCAATATTGATATCTCATCTACACTTTAAACATCTTATTCTCATTTTTTGACAGAAGCAAAGGCTAAAGCTAAGGGTAAGCAGCCAAAATACATATACACACCCTGCAACTACATGCAAGCTCTGCATCCTACACTGATAAACACAGATGTGATATTTGAAAGTACAGTAGTGACATGATGAGCAGACGTCTGTTGCTGTACTAAGGAAGTGGTCTCAAAAGATTTTATTTTTGTGGGAAAGTTTAAATCCCACGCCATCTCTCTTTGTGTCTCTGCAAATGTTGTACCACTTCTCTTTTGACGTAAGAAAAGACTCAAGAGAAACAACATAGACACATTTTGACAGTGCATTGCGTCAATAAAATATTATTTATGCATGCAACCGAGTCATAAATCTACAGCATTTATGAATCATTTAAGCTAATGAGAGAAACTGTGATTTGTGCTGGAAAGAAAGCCTTTAAAAAACAACGCCATGTGGTTCCTACATACAGTCTCTGAGCCTTTTTTTATAACATTTTGAGGAAAAATATTAGTTTTACTCAAGTGTATTTCTCTAAATAATTAAAAGTGTGATTTTAATTTTTGTGGCTAAAGTGGGTAGCACCTATCTCATTTGGGTACAGCAGCAGTGGTAGTAGTGGTTAGTATTAGTAGTAATTGTAGTAGTAGCAGCTGTAGTTGTAGTTAGTGGAAGTAGTAGAAGCTGTAGTAATAGTAGCAGTAGTAGTGGAAGTCTTTGTATTAGTTGTAGTAGTAAAAGTAGTAGCAGCAGTAGTTGAAGTAGTAGAAGTAGCAGTAGTAGTAGTAACTGCGACTTCTGCAATTACAAAAACAACACTCCAAAGTAATTAATGCTTTACATTCAATTCTTTTTTACCATTACCCAAGTTATAATTCTGTTAATCACTTATGTTATTTTGCAGTAACAGTACTTTTTTGCATATTTTGAGTACTTCTTCCACCTCTCCTACTGTATGTTTTGAGGTTTGAGGTTTGAAGTATAAATGCGCTCCTTTATCTGTCCATCTCAAACTTATTGCACAACATCCACCAGCCACTAACTCTTGCCGTGTTTTTTTTTTTTTGTATTTTTTTTTTTCAAAGTGGTCTCTTGAAATATATACCAAGGAAAATTGTGATGCAATATTTTCTGTGAACCTTTTTGAAATGTGGTCTTCTTGGTTTTGATTGCTCAATATCAGATAAAGTCGAAGCCTGCAGAGGTTGTGCAAGTTTGACCGATGATTGAGTGATTCTTATTTGTCATCTTGTCATTTATTTTTTTTTTGCTTTTCTGCAGAATCTTGCATTTAGCCATCATCCACGAAGACGAACTCTTCGCCCAGCAGCTCATAGACCTCTTTCCCAAAGAAGTACTGGACATACAAAACAACTTGTACCAGGTGAGTCAAATGAAGCATCTCTCTAAACCACAGTATGTACAAGTAAAAGTTAAATTTGCATGGTATAAAATGTAGTATTTTGTTTTATACATAATACACAATCAGTTTCAGACTTTTAGCTTCAGGAGGTCGCCACAGCAAATCATCTGCCTCCAGGTGTCCAGTCATTCACGTTATATGCCAGAAACCCTTCCTAAAGCAGCATTAGTCTCCATTTATCCAGGCATGGGATCAACACAAAGAGTTGCAACTAATTTAATAATTGATTAATCGCTATATGGGGTATTTATAGGCTTTGAAACATGCCATGTGCTGAGAGAGGGGGTTTTATTACCAAAACAGAGCAGTAAAGCCACAAAACCATAACAGAGAATGTACATTTTGTGTTTTAGGCATACATTTGGTTGTCAGGTTTCATTTTTGTGTGATTGTCTGTAAAAATATACCCAATTTTGAACCAGAACTTTTAAAAAACTCAGGTAATCGTGCATTTATTTGCGCTTTACCGTCCGATTATTAATTGAATAAAATAATTGTTAGTTGCAGCCCTAATTCATACTCTTTGCATTTGTTTTTGGAGATATAGACTTTTAAACGGTATACAGTATAACAATGTGGGAAGAGTCTTCTTGTTCCTATTTCTATGGCTGCCCAAACTAGTCCTAATTTTGGACTGTTTAGCACAAAGGCAGTGGACATTAGAGTGATGATTAGACCTATTTCCACTGGATAACTTTGTCCCTGAGGGGCTACAGTAAAGCCAGACACTTAAAAAATATCTTATCCTGTTATGCCACATTTCATTTACACTTGCTTTCTTAATTCTTTCTTTATCCCATATGGGGCTCATCATTAGTCACCGAGAGGTCAGGGGTTAGATTTCCCCAATAAGGAGCCAAAAACTCTAACCACAGTACGTGCCCAAGGTCCCACACCTGGATAAATGGAGAAGGGTGTGTCAGGGATGGCATCTACCCAAAAGTACCCAAATGAGTGATTCACTGAAAGAAGCAGGCAACAGCCAAAGGGACTTTATTTTATTGGAAACATTAAAGTAGCATGGACAGCCATTTAACTTTGCCTTTCCTTTTGGCCTCAGTGACTGTCTGTGTTTGCTGGTGTTCAGATGCAAAGCAAAGGTGAATTAAGGTCTTAAACCTTAATTCACCTTTTGTTGTTTTGCATGTTTTACATGCCATGTTCTTATAATAACAGTTTTGGTTGAGTCCTATTGTGTTACATCCTTGTGTGGTTTGCATATTCCACAACACACCTTTCTATAGAAAGGACATACATTGCATAATTTTTTTTTTTTTTGCTTTTTCTTTCTCTTCTACCAACTAACTCTGACTTTAATTGGACCATTTAGCAAATTTGTTACATTCCTACACTGAGAATAAACACCAGTGCAATACATTTTCTCATACCTATGGCGAGCTAATTCATCTTCTACATTCATAAAACACAATAATATTGAATAAAAGAAAAATTTTTGGAGCAACATTCTTAGCTGTGAGTTCAAACGAATAGTTTGTATGATTTATTCAGTGTTATTTATTTGATTCATACATGCAAAGGAACATTAAATGTCCCACTAGGTTTTGAATAAAATATATATTTCAATACCAGCAGTATTGTAACCTTTATTTCAACACCACAAAGGTATTATCTAACGGTAGCCAGCCCTAACCAACACTGAATGGCACTGGCTCTTATCTGAATGAGAACAATGCCCATGATATGCAAGCACTTGATTGGTTAAAGGTTACAAAGAGTGAAAATTATTTTATACAAAAATGTTTGATAATAAACCTCATAGCAGTGGTTTTTGAACTGATGATATCTTGGGATATCCCTATCATTTTGTTATGACTCACTTTTGACATATTTTACAATCTTGGTTGTCTGTCTGTGTTTGTCTCTGTGTCAGCACTGCACAAACTTTACCCCGCATAAGGCCCAAAGTTACCGGGACAGGCTCTAGTACCCGCGACCCCTAACAGGAACCTCATCATAACCTTATTATTAAAGTCTCACATAAAATTTAAAACACTGAAACTATATTTTCCCACATTTTTCTTCACTCCACAACCTAATTACATGCCACACTTTAGACCAGAGCAGTGTTTCCCAACCAGCGGTACGGGGATCCCTAGGGGTACGCAATCACTTTGCAGGAGGTACTTGGAATTATTTCAAAATATGTTTCCAAGATTAAAAACATTTACCATATTTTTATATTGAACTATTGAAACTTATGAAAGACAAGCTCCAGTGATAAAACAGAGGTAAAACTGGTAAAGAATATTATCAGAACATTATATCTTGTCCCACGTTTTTAGGTTTAATGGGACAAAATAGGCTGGGAAACACTGGACTTGAGGATGAAGTCATTTCAGATTTCTTATTACATTATGCTGCTAGATATAGACTCTGCTCATTTAACATCAACAACATGGGTGGCCATATTGTTTTGGTGATTGTGCTTAGTCATATTTTTAATTGTCAAAAAAAAAAAAAAAGCAGGATAGCAGGACATTTAAATTTTTATTTTGAAAAGCACCCATCTATCCATTGATTGACACAAAACCAACCCTAACCCCATAACCCTAACCAAAAAATATTCACATTTTATGCATTCGGAGGTGGGTCCTTCTTATTTTGGTGCTTCTGCTTCCCAACAAGTATCACATTTTCAACATCAAAAAACTAACTATGACCCTTCTTACAGCAAATTAGCAACACCACAGCTTTTCAGTCCAGAGTAACTTCCCCAAAACCTGTCCCTCGATGGTGGAAACAGATGCAGTATTTTTAACCCTGCACTTCCAAAGAACAGTAGTAGTTCCTCTTTACTTGCAAGTATGTCCTACTTCAGGGCCAGCACTGACTGACTGAAGGTGGCTCCTGGGCCTTCTCCTCTAATGGGACGGTGCACGGAAACTCCCCTCTTTTTTACCTCCTGTAGAAAATAGCAGCCGTGAAGTGTATCCGGGTGTGAAGCGAGTGGTTATTCCTGTCCTTCGAGATGACAGACAGATGAGTAGGAAACAAAGGGCAAAAATATATCGAAGCTAAAACACCCAAAGAAAGTCCCAGTTCTAAGAAAGTACTGCAGGCTTTTCTTTTTTTCCTGTGCAGTCATTGTAAAACTACAGCTACAGCTACTCATACTAAAGCATTTGTTGCTTCAAATAGACGATGCGGAAGTAAAAGTCACAAAAATACACATGAAACACAAGGCGATAATAATGTAATAACTATTCATTCAAAAATTACAATAACAGCGTAATATTTAATAATTTTAACTTCCTGTTAGTGAACTGGTTAGTTTCCCTGGGTTGGGAATGGGTTGAATGTAGAGCCCAAAAATCCAGCAACAATATATACCAACCCTAAGCCCAGATAAATTAGCATTTACAAGATGCATAAGGAAGGGCATATGGTGTAAAAACTAGAACTAACGGGTGAGAAGCTGAATGTACAATGTTTTACAGCCATATGTAGGTTTCAGCACATGATATACTTTTGGAGGACAAGTCTAGAAAAAAAGCATTTAGTGGTATTTAAATGTGCAGAGTGTAGCTTTTGGTAAGGACTGGTGGTGAAATTTCAACTGCATACCTTTCAAATACTCCCAATTTCCATCTTTCCCACTTTGAGGTGGGAAAGATGGAAAATAATGAACGATTGTTTGGTACCATGATGCACTTCTCATCACTATTCAGTGTTTGTTCATGAAACACACTGTTTAAATTTCAAAAACTTTTCCAAAACGTTACAGCAAAATATATATTTTATGAATAACATTTAGCCATACAGTATACAGTTAATATCAGTGTTCAGTAGAAACGCTGTCTTCTTGGCCTCTTCTTGTTCTCATTGCAGGAAAAAGTGACCTTTATCTATTTTTTGTCAAAATATTTGAACTAAGTGGTCTTTGGCTCTTTTGGTTTTGGTAATGCTTTAAAACAACAGTTTATATCTAATATAGCATAATTATCTTTTAATCACCGGTGTTTAGGTTATAAGTCAGGAAAATTAGTGGAATCATATATTTCTGGGGGAAGAAACCCCAACAGTTTTCTTCAACTGACTGATTTCTAAATTTAACAAATGAAATTGCAGCAAAAGTATGTTTCTAATGTACCACGTTGGATATTTTGAATACTATTTAAACACGTGTAAGTCATTTTTCAGGTCTTGAAAATTTAGTCAAAAGTTTTGGAAAAGTGATGGAAAATTCTTGTTAAAGAAGTGTATGAACCCTGATTATCTGAGCTCATGGCTTCTTCCACTGGAGTTGTCTGTGCGTATAAACAGACAAATGTAAAGAATGTTACTTTACACTTACACTATATAGTTTTAATAGGCTATATAGTTTTTTGGTCTCCATTTATCCAGGCTGGAACTGACACAAAGAGTACTCTGGCTCATGACCCCATGCGACTGGACGCTATTGAAAAATGACTATTGAATGTTAACTGTTTAGCACCGCTTTGTTAAACTACATACTTCATTTTACACAGTGCATCTTTATGCATTGACACAACTGGAAACCTTGGCAAGTCTGTTACGTTTACTTATTCATGCCTCTCTTTTCCCAGAGTCCTTTGCACCTGGCCACCTACCTGAACCTGCCGGAGGTGGTGCGGAGCCTGGTGGATAAAGGGGCGAGTCTGGAGCTGCAGGACAGAGACGGAAACACAGCGCTGCACGTGGCCTGTCAACACGGGCAGACCGAGTGCGTCAGTCACATGACCCAGGAGGTGTCCCCGAGCAAACTGGCCCCGGTGCTGGAAACGCAGAACTGGAGAGGTAATGTACAGCAAAAAAAATGTATTTAAGCACAATTTGTAGCGTACCAGCATGGTGTAAAGAAAACATGTAATATATAATATTCCATCTAAAATAGTTACTCCAGGGGTTGAATGAATAAAGAAAGAGAAAAATGGAAAAGAAATCCAGAATTAAAATCCACTTTTTAAATTAGAAGAAGACTTCCAAGACACTGCTTCCTCTGTCACTTGCTAAACCAGGGAAGCCCCAAGGTCTTAAAAGCATTAAATAAGTATTAAATTGGATTTTGTCAAAATGAAGGCCTTAAAAGTATTAAATATTATGAGGTATTTAATTTTCTTTAATCTAAAATTAGTCAAAACATTTTGTTAATATTACAAAAAAGTGACAGAGGAAGCCAGTGTCATGTCTTCTTCTAATTTAAAAAGTGGATTTTAATTCTGCATCATGATTTTTTTATGCAGCACTGGAGTTCTTTCGTCTGTATTAGACTTTTAAAAGAAAACCCTTGAGTTACAGAGAGTAGTAAGGATAACTCCTTAGTGTAAAATTCATGCACATTATTGTTCTGTTGTTGACGACGCTGGCATTAAAAAGTCTTAGTCTCAAATTTCACAAGACAAAACATGGAGCTAGTCTGTAAATAATTTTTACCAACTGCTTGTTATTTAGTTGTTAATTTAGTAACGCTAAAGCTCTGACTGGTCCATTGTACAATACTTATACATTTGCATGTTTGCAGCATTTTTTTTATTGGACCAAATATACTTTTTGTGTTTGTGTGAATCATTTTATTTTAATGTGTTCTCCTAGGTCTGGCCTGTCTACATTTGGCTACACTGTACGAACAGCACGAGATCATGAAGCTCCTGAGGAAAAAAGGCATTGAGTTGAATATCCAGGTTAGTGTCGTTGCTTTGTTTATCGCTGTTACCAAATGCTTTTTCATACAGTTATGTACAACAACTGACAACTTTATTTTCTTTTTGGCTTTTCCCTTCCGGGGATGCCACAGAAAAACAGCTGCCTCCTTGCATGCAATTTGTAGATGCACACCACAGACATATCTCTTCATCATGGCACCTGTTAGTGGGTGGGATATATTAGGCAGCAAGCGAATAGTTTGTCTTCAAAGTTGATGTGTTAGAAGCAGGAAAAATGGGCAAGCAAACTTATTTGTTCCTTGTGTTCGGACTGATTTGGGGAAACAAGCTTTTAGTTACGCTGCCTCTTCTGCCTGGAACACGCTACAGTTGAAACTGAGTTGAAACTGTCAAATTTTATCTCTCTTAGTGCTTTTTGTGCTCTTGTGCATGACAAGAGTCCCATGAACAGTGCTTGTGTTTCTAAATTGTTACTCTGTTCTTAACTTTTGCAGTTTGAAATGCCAGACTGCCTGACATATGTTAGCTTTTTTTAAAGTAAATTCACTGTTTCTAATTGTTTATTATTGCTAAACTTGTAATGATTTACAATGGCCAGGTTGCAAAAAAGATCTTGATCTCAATGGGTCTTTTATCTGGTTAAATAAAGGTTAATTGTGGGGGAAAAAAGGATTTAAGTGAGTTTGATAAGGCGCAAATTTCGATGAGATGGCTTTAGGCGACTGGGTCAGAGCGTCTCCAAATCTGCAGTGTTTGTGGGGTGTTCCAGGTCTGCAGTGGTCAGTTTCTATCAAAATTGCTCCAAGAACCAACAACAAGGTGATGCACACGGGGAGCAAAGGCTGGTGTGGTCGGATCCAACACACAAGCTACTGTAGCTCAATTTCCTGAAGAATTTATCACTAGTTCTGGTAAAAAGGTGTCAGAATACCCAGTGCATCACAGTTTGTTGCTCAATAGACAGGTGGTCATAATGATATGCCTGACTGGTGTACTATTTAAAACTTCATTGTCATTGTCTGCTGCTTGTTCCTCTGAACCCACGCTGAACTCAGACTGTAACCTTTTAAAAACACATAAGAGCCACAAATGTTATCTAAAGCTTCACAGTAACTATTTAGTTTTTGTTTTTTTTACTATGTGCAGTCCTTTAACAAGGCAGTGATCTGTCGTCTCTGAGCCTTGTTTACTGCTTTTGGCCTTACGTCGTGTCCCGGTGCACGAGTCCTCTGCACCTGTGCCGTTCTGATACAGTGATACAACCACATGAGACATAATTAGCTGGAGATATGATTAGTGCAGCCAGACACTCTTAACTTTCTATTGATGGAAGGGAACAGTCCCTGATCTGCCCCAGACATGCCTCTCTCTGTGTGTCAGAGTCCAAATATAACTACACGTTTTTACTTCTTTATTAATAGTGGTTTTTATTGAGATTATGCTGAATCATCTGCTTTCATTTTATGGGGGGAAATGTAGGTTTTTTTACCAGAGTAATTACAAACTGAAAGTGCAGCTCGTATCTCTGGAAAGCTCCCGGTTCAAGCATCATTTAGAGAGGAAAAGTCCCTCGTAGGTCTAGGCCTGCACCAGTGGACGGGACCTGAATGACATATGACAAAACTAAAAGTCCAATGTCTAAAAGCTCTTTATGATGCCAGTATTTATCAGTGATTCTCAACTGGTGGGTCAGGATCCAAAAATTGGTGTTGGGTAGCTTGAATGTTAGAGAAGTACATTAACTGGCAAAAAGTCACAATAAAGAAAAAAATAATCCTCTTCCCTTTTGGGTTTTCCCTTCTGTGTGCAGAGATTTTTCGCTTATTAATATGCCCTTTCTGATGCAACCCTCTGCATTAATCCAGGCTTGGGACCTGCACAAAGAGTATCGAGCTGGGTACCGTTCAGATTTTTTCAATACCAGTACTTAACGGATACCTAGTGTTCGATACCGGTACATGAGCGATACTTTTTCTGATACCTATGGTGAGCTAATTCATCTTCTACAATCATAAAACACAATAATATTAAATAAAAGAACAATTTTTGGAGTAAAATTCTTAGTTTTAAGTTAAAACCAGTAGTTTGTATGATTTATTCTGTATTATTTATTTGAGTCATACATGCAAAGGAGCATTAAAGGTCCCACTAAGTATCGAAACTGAAAAAATACCAATAGTATTATAACTTTTCTTTCGATACTGCAAAGGTATCACTTTGTATGGATTAGTTTTGAAAAAATAGTATTTAGTGATTCAAGATTTTTGTGGATGATGTACTGAAGTGTTCCCAGCCATACCCACAGTCTTTGCAAAATGTCTCTATAGTGCATTAAATGGGCCTGTTCACTTGGTTAAAAATGCTGTTATACTAATTTAATTATGTTTTTGGCTTTTTACAGTACATTTCCTGTTTATGCTATAGATCTCTTGGTGTATGTGTCTTGAATTGTGCTCAGAAGCGGTTCGGATTTGAATTTATTATTTTATTTGACAGGGACCGTGTACATTTTTCATCTGCCGTCCCTGGACAGATGTTGAAAAAGTCACCCTAAAAAACAAGATACCAATGCACGATCATTTGAATAACAGGCTCTACCTAGAAAAGACATAGAAAAGACATTTAAACAAGATGGCATTGCAGAATTAGGAGCACTGTTTGTACTATGTCCACCTGGAAATCCATCTCACATTCACTAAAAGCAGACTCATTATTTTTATAGTAACGCGATTTAAGATGAGAACTGAAAATGAAACTGAAAAACTGTCAAAATTTTAAAAAAGGAGTCAGAAAGACAGACTCTCCTTTTTTAAAATTTTGACAGTTTTTCAGTTTTCCATTTTCCACAGTTCATATATTTGCTTTATGTTGGTTTTAATTTCATTTGACAAAGAACAGGGCAGCCCCAAGGCCTTTAAAATGATTAAATCTTATGAGCAGGTATTGAATTTTGTTAATCTCTAGGCCTTAAATTTGTCAAATATTTTTGATAATTTTAAGTACATAAGCAAATAACAGTATCAACAGTTTTCTTATTGAAGATACTTTATTATTGAAATTTATGATTCACTTTTACTTTGAGTTTTTATTGCAGCACTGGAGTTATTTCATCTGTATTTGTCTTTAAAATAAAACCCTTGAGTTTCAGAGATTAGGCCTTAAATTTCTTTAGCCAAAATCTGGAGTTACCCTGGAGAAACATTTTCATTTGTATAGAACTGATGACTTTATTTACCCCTCTATTTATGTCCTGCATCAACCAGACTTTGTATTGACCTGTATCTGACTTGTCCTGTCTCTGTCCCGTCTCAGGATGGCACCAGCGGCAGGACCCCTCTGCATTTCGCCGTGGAGCTCCATGACGTCTCTCTGGTGAAGCTGCTGCTGAGTTGGGGCGCGAACGCGGACGCCGCCATGTTTAACGGCTGCACCCCTCTGCACCTCGCCGTGGGCCGACAGGACGCCGCCATCGCCAACCTCCTCTGTCAGTCCGGGGCCGACAAGATGCTGCGAAACATGGAGGACGAGACGCCGCTGGACCTGGCCGACGGCAACGATGACGTGAGTTCAGTTCATTTTTAGAATTAGACTACAGCCCTACATCGATAAATTAGGAAGAAAAGTGGATTTATTTATTTAGTGTAGTTTTATATTTTAATAAATGACTGATATTAGATTGCCACAGCTTGTGTCTAGTGGATTTTGCTGTCGAGCGCTGTTCTTGATGCATTGTGGGTAACTGTGAACGCTACATTTGAGTCTTCAACACTGGAAATACACATTTTAGGATAAGATCATATACACAGGTGCAAGTCAACAAATTAGAAAGCATTTATTAATTTTAATTGAGATGATTAGAATGAGTATGTATTATGTTTTTGTTAAATGTAAGCCATTTTCATCACAACTTAATTAATTAAATGCTTGACATATTTAACTCTGTGTGTACTAAATCTATATATACACAAGTAATAGACTTTTTCATGATATTCAGATTTTTGATGTAGGGTTGTATATTATTAATATCTGTAGTGCACAATAGTCCAGTAGAGTCCATGAAAGTAAAGTTATTCTCATTTTAAAGTATTGCATTAGGAATTACTTCATCTATAGAAACAGTTGTAGTAGTTAAACTCATGTTATAGGCTATTACTAGTTTAGGAGAAGAAAACAATACTATTACTACTATATACTACTCAGTGGCGGCTGCTGGTCTTTAACACTGGGGAAGCTCATAACGTTTAATCCTGGGCTAACTAGCAGCTGGTCTCCCCAAACTCAGCAGTAAACACTACAATAACTGTTGTTTTTTTAGTGTGTAGTATGTACAACTCCGGACGGCTCGTTCAGCACACGACTGTCTCCTCCAGTCCAGTTCATTCTCAGTCAAAATCTTCCGCCAGTTCCACCAATCATCATTGATCAGCCAGTGTCACGGCCTTGCCATCTTGCTTTTTTGTACTGAAAATAACCCCGCTCATTTCTCTCTCATTGAGGCTTGAGGATTTAATAATAATAATAAAAATGCATTAGTCTTATATAGCGCTTTTCTAGACACTCAAAGTCGCTTTACAGTTTGGTTGCATTATTCATTCACTCCTCAGTCACACTCGGTGGTGGAAGTGTGGTTGCCTCCGACCGCCACAAACACACAAACACACTGACACATTCATACAGGCAAGGTGGGTGAAGTGTCTTGCCCAGGGGCACAACAACAGTATGCTATGCTGGGAGTGGGGCTTGAACCGCTGACCTTGCGGGTTAGTGGGCAAGCGTCTCTATTAGGGCTGCACAATATGTCAGATGGAAGACCATAGCGTTATTGCGATATATTTAGATTCTTGTGATACGGATATTGCGATATTGATAATTTTGCGATAGAGATTTACACTGAAGAATCATTTTCCACCAGAGCCCTAAAAGAACATGTGTTGTGACTAAATGAAAATGTTAAAAAAGTCCAGTTTTAGTGGTAATTTAATGAATTTAGTCACAGCTTAGCCTTGTTTTATTCCTGGTTTAGTCTGTGTTTAGTTTTGATTTTGTCGCTGTTTTGACTTGTAAATACAGGAACTTACATTTTTGTGAAATCTAGTGAATTTAACTTACTATGTTTGAAAAGTAGGCTCTATTTTCAAACACTGCAATAATATCGTTATTGCGATTTTCAACATAGTTATCGAATATCGCGTGTTTTCTCCATATCGTGCAGCCCTAGTCTCTAACAACTGAGCTACTGCCGCCCCACAGTGTCCGAGCTGCTCTGAAGTGAGAGGTTTGTGTCGGAGAACCAGATTAAACAGCTGATTAAGCAAGGTATAGCAATAACAGTGGCAGAGTGGGTAGTCCTCCTGCTTCCCGGCAAGATTGTGGTTTTGATTGCCGGGACGACCTACAATGACATCTTTGAGTGGAGCCCGCCTGTCCTCCCTGTGTTACTGTGTCTCTTGTTCTCCGGCTTCCTCCCACGTCCAGAGATATGTGTTACACTGCTGCGTGGCATTACCTCACCTCGTGTCCTTGTGTGTCTTTCAGATCCTGGCCCTGTTCCCGTTCGACGACATCCAGATCTCCGGGAGGTCCGTGGTCGGGGTGAATTATTGAACTTTTGGGGGAAACGCAGCCGGAACGTAGCTTCACTGTTTTTAAACTCTGCATAGAGCTGTTGTTTCCAGTTTAAATAGTGTTTATATTTGTAGCACATATGAATTTATCTGTATTTATCTTATACCAACGCAAAAAAATATACACCGAACATTTAAGGTGATTCGAGTTGACTTTATGCTCCTGAGAAAATGAACCTTTCTGGATTAAATGAATTGCTTTAAGTCTTATTTTTATTCTTACTATTGGAAACGCCTGGGTAAACATTCAACACTGTCTTTTATTTTCCCACTGTATTAACAAGGCGAGACACTACAGGTGAGCAGATTAAACATTTTAACCAGCAGACATCATTTAATCCTGGTTTAGTCAATGTGAAACTTCTTTAGTAGATTTCTGGCATCAGCATAAGATAAAAATGTATTTCTATTGTTTTAAAATGCAAGTAAGGCATTATCTACTTAAATACGCACACATTTGCATGGATGTCAAAAGTCTGAGTTTTAGATAGAGCCAGGGTTAAAAATGTTAGTTAAAAGTTTACTACTGAGGTTTTTATGGATTTTATTTTGGTAAATGAGAGAACACTTAAAAACAGTCTTTACATCTTAGGATTAAACACATTTAAAAAAAAATCAACAAATCCCTCTGTAAAAGTCCTTAAAATATAGTTAAGTTTAGACGCTTTAGTGTTTGTAAACAGAGCGTCTGCGATCCAAAGAATGGTACCAATGGAGGAATTAGCCACAAAGTAATATCAGAGCCTGGTTAAAAAGCATTACAGAGTGTAAGAACGTTTATTTAAAAGCAATTAGCATCAATATTTTGCTTTTAAGCTAAAGGCTACGCAGTTTATAGTTCTTTATTTTAATGTTACGCTGGATAAGTATTTACAGAAATATTGTGTTCACTGTAGGAACAATAGCTGACAGTTCTGGGTCATATTATTTCAAGGTCCATTTAAAACAAATATATACACAACAATTCATTTCTGTTGTTAAAGTTAATTTATAAAAAAGTGAATGGGATAGAAGAATAACAATGAACCTGGTACCAGGCTGCGAGCTAAACTTTTACTTAATAGGACACTCGTGGAAGGATCTATAAGACTAGAAAATAGAGATATCTGACCTTAGAGAATGAGAAAAACTATTCTTGAAGTTAATATTTTCACATTTATAGATCCAAGTTGATTCAATGTAATAAATTAAACACCTTAATGTGTAATTCTCTTTATTTTTTTAGTGTGAAAGCTTAAATACAAAGAATGGTCTGGCCCTAAATCTCAAATCTGCAAAATGTTTTACCTGTTGTGTCTCGCCTTAAGGAAGACATGGTTAATTTTTAGCAATGACATTAGTTTTCTCTTGATTAAATGGCTGTTTAATGAGTGTGTCTTATGGTTCTGCTGCTTTGCATAGTGAGACCTTATTTATCTTTGGTGTGTAACCCATTACACTGGTGGCTTGTCTAGTTCAATATAAGCAGGACATTTATTTTTTAATAAAAGTTTGAAAACCATTTTTGTGACTCGTCATCTTTTCTTCACGGGAAATTTTGACAAAACTCCCTGTTCCTGTCGAAGTTTACCGTTACATAACAAGCACATACAAGGTGACTGGGGAAAGTCGAATGCAAGTCTCATGATGGGAAAAATAGGTTTGGTCATTTGATCAGTCATTTCATTTTAAATATCAAGACTCGTTCCACTTCCTCGTCCATTTGTATTGTTTAATTCTGGCTCCAGTGTGAAGTACACATTACATCTGCAGTGAATCATGCTGACCACACAGTTTTGATTACACAAGTTTTTCACCAAATCACCATAGAGGTCAATGTTAAAATATGTTATGGTCAGACAGATAAATTAAAACTGAGCTGGAGGCAGGTCTATGGTAGAATTTGCGCCTAAAAATTCAGACACCTTGGCCTGGTTTATGGCTAATATCTTCAAGTACTGGGCACATGAAACAAAAACTGGCACAACGTTCAGTCATATCTGTCAATACAAATGACCTAAGTTACTCCCTCACTATAGTATCATAAAGTGGTGATATTATTCATATACACAGGTGTGATTGCTGTCAGTAGACTCAACATTAAGCCACACGATTATTATGGTGAGGTTGTGGACCCAGTGGCTAACAAAAAATGATCAAGTTCAACATTTGTGGATTTTGTTTGAATATTTCTTTAAAGAATAGTGCCTCACCTGTACATTTATACTGGCTCCTGCTCCATCTGAGGTTTTGACATCAACAAATTATAAAACGTAACCTATTGACCCAACCTTTTGCTCTGTGTTCTTTTTAATTCAGCTAATACATAGTTTTGATTGTCTAAGCCAGGGGTCTGCAACCTTCTGGATCCAAAGACTCAACTGGTCCCAAAAATACTAAATGTGAGTCTGGTGCAACCAACTTAAAGCACAAAAAAGTTGCTTAGCCTGTAAGTGAAACATATGGATGTTCATTAATAACTGCAAACTAACAGTGAACTTGTGTTAAAGCATGCGCTCCTACTGGTTTGAAAACGGTACTGCAGCCTAAATCAAAACAATGGTTTCTTTTCTGATTGGATGACCGGCAATGCAGGGTTTTAGAACCAAAACAAAAAATGTAAACAAAAACAACTTGGTCATTAAGTAAAACGTGTTTTAAATTGTTAATAGCTCAACTGTACCATTGTTATTAAAACTAATATTTGATTTAAACATGTTTACATTATATCTTGGAACACATGGGTCATTTTTATGAAATATAAAAAATATATACTGCTCATAGCTCCTTTAAATACTGGACTGACTATAATAATGCTTTAGTCTTATATAGCACTTTTCTCGACGCTCAAAGTTACTTTACATTTAGGTGCATTATTCATTCACTCCTCACTCTCACTCAGTGGTGGTGAGCTACTTCTGTGGCAACAGCTGCGCAGGGGCAGACTGACGGCTGCCAGTCTGTGCCTGCAGCCCCTCCAACCTCCACCAAACACAGTCACACTGACACAGTCATACAGCCAAGGTGGGTGAAGTGTCAAAGCGTCTTCACCCGACTGAGTTACTGCTGCCCCAGTATCTATTAATTATTTGTTGGTGCTTGTGTGTGGCTCCTCTGATCAGTCTGTGTGCAACTGTGAGGCTCAAACACCTCATTTTAACTTTATTTAACAATTAAGTTCATAGCTTATATTGGAAAACATAAAGACATTTTTATTTTATATTGACAAGACGATGCAGCTGCAGTTTGTTTATTTGTCTTCTAATTATTCCTTTATTGATTTTACACAACCATGTGTCAGAAGTCCAAGGAGCCGTAAGAGCAGGGCTAAAGAGCCACATGCAGCTCTAAAACCATTTGTCACAGTCAGAGGTCTGGTCTAAGCCTACAAACATCTGTATTCATTTGTACTTTTGTGTCAGCTTTGATAATTGCCGATTAATTCTTGATTGACTGCCAAACCAATGTCACACTTCACAGCTCATCTTTTCTGCAGCCTACAGTAGCTCTGCAGGGACATAACCGTGGAAAAGTCAGTTTAATACATAGTATTAGTAGTTAGTAGTTTTGTTTCTTTTCTTGATTTTTTTTTCACATTGGTGAATTTCTGGACGACAAATGTTTTAAGGTCATCTGAGAAAACAGTAGGTGTGTAAAAGACGGGGTACTTCACAAAATAAAACAACTTCGCCCACACAGTCTCGCTTTTCATTCAGTTTATTGAGTAAAAGTTATCAGTGTGTCTGACCTTTATCAGACCTGAGGACAGCCCCTTCCACGCCAAAAACAGTCCCCTGACAAACCCATAAAATTATGAAAAAATACTGTGCTGCCCACTGTCAAACCCAACCCAGTGTTTGGAAACTTACAGCTCTAGTTGTATTTTTTTATTTGGAAAACGTCTTCTTCTTTCATTTCAGCTTTTTCTTATGGAGGTTGCCACAGAAAATGTTCTTGAGCTGCACAGGGCCCCAAAAATGACTGAGAGGCTGATCCACCAAAATCCTGACCCTGCCCTTGCATTATCTGCTGTGGCTCCGGTCACCGCTAACCTCTTGAATAAACATAAGACTGTAATTAAATGTGTGACATTGGCCAAAAGGCTTCTTTATTGAGTTGGAAACAGAATAATGCTCCAACGTATACCATCATTTGTTACAAGATATAATTGGAAAAGATCACATTTGAAGGTGAAGTGATACTTTTTATGTGATATGGGGACCTTTCATAGAGTATTTTAGCAAAGTAAAACATGTGAACACCTAAATATGTCACAGACACACCGTTTTCTTTTTTTCTGTTCTTTTATTTATTTAATTTATCTTCAGTGCAATTACAGTTTAAAGAAAAAGTAAGTGCACGCTTGGAAATACTTGGATTTTTGCATGATTTGGTCATAAAATGTGATCTGATCTTCACCTAAGTCACAACAATAGACAAATACAGTCTGCTTAAACTAATGCTGCAAAAAATTACATGTTTTCATACTTTTATTGAACATTTATGTAAACATTCATAGTGCAGGATGGAAAAAATATATGAACCTCTAGGCTCTTGAATTCTGCAAGAGTTAATTGGACTTAGGTGTCAGCCAACCCAAAGTCCAATCAATGTGCCTCACACAAAAGAGCTCTCAGAAGACCTACGAGTAAGAATTGTTGACTTGCATGAAGCTGGAAAGGGTTACAAAAGTATCTCTAAAAGCCTTGATGTTCATGAGTCAACGGTACGACAGATGTCTATAAATGGAGAAGGTTCAGCACTGTTGCTACGCTGCCTAGGAGTGGTCGTCCTGTAAAGATGTAAAGAGCACAGCACAGACTGCTCAATGAGGTGAAGAACAATCCTAGAGTGTCAGCTAAAGACTTACAGAAATCTCTGGCACGAGCTAACATCTTTGTTCACAAATCTACAATGAGTAAAACATTAAACAAGAAAGGACTTCATGAGAGAACACCATGGAGGAAGCCACTGATGCCCCAAAAACGTTTGCAAAAGATGTTCCACAGCACTACTGGCAAAATATTCTGTGGACAGATGAAACCAAAGTTGAGTTGTTTGGAAGGAACACACAATGCTATGTGTGGAGAAAAAAGGCACAGCAGACAAACATCAAAACCACATCCCCACTGTGAAGTTTGGTGGAGGGGCATCATGGTTTGGGGCTGCTTTGCTGTCTCAGGGCCTGGACAACTTGCTATCATCAACAGTAAAATTAATTCCCAAGTTTATCCAAACATTTTGCAGGAAAACTTAAGACCACCTTTCCACCAGCTAAAGCTCAACAGAGGATGGGTGATGCAACAGGACACTGACCCAAAACATAGAAGCAAATCAACAACAGAATGGCTTCAACAGAAGAAAATATGCCTTCTGGAGTGGCCCAGTCAGAGTCCTGACCTCAGTCCTATTGAGATGCTGTGGCATGACCTCAGAAGAGCAATTCACACCAGACATCCCAAGAATATTGCTGAACTTAAACAGTTTTGTAAAGAGGAATGGTCCAAAATTCCTCCTGAGCGCTGTGCAGCTCTGATCGTCACTACAGAAAATGTTTGGTTGAGGTTATTGCTGCTAAAGGAGGTCAACCAGTTATTAAATCCAAAGGTGCACTTACTTATTCCACCCTGTACTGTGAATGTTTAAATATATATTCAATAAACACATGAAAACATGTATTTTATTTTTGCAGCATTAGTTTAAGCAGACTGTGTTTGTCTATTGTTGTGACTTAGATGACGATCAGATCACATTTTATGACCAAATCATGCAAAAAATCCAAAGGGTGCACTTACTTTTCTTTCAACTGTATATGTATTATTATATATATATATTTGTCTCTGTTGACTGGGCATTACTTCTCATTCATATGTATTACTGGGGAATTTGTTTCTTTTTGTATATTAAAAAACAAACAAACAAAATAATAAAAATATATTAACAAAATGACTGAGAGGCTCGGCCCTCAAACCTATCCTGCTTAGGGCCCCCAAATTTTCAGCACCAGCACTGCATGTGACCCTGTGATACACTGTAAAAAAAATCTGTAACATTTATGGTAAAATATTGTCAGCTGTTGATGCCAGAATTTTACTGTAAAAAAATCTGGTGACTTTTACATTAAACTGAGCATTTTGTTCTGCCTTGTCTGTGACTCACTGTTCCTGATCTGCATAGAAATTATAGTTTTATGGTACTGTAATGGAAAAAATTAAGGTAATTCATTGTAAAGTTTTGTATTGTCACCAGATTTTTTTTTTTTTTACAGTAGAACTTTGATAACCACAACTGCCAGTAATTTTTTCCACAAACCTATAGCAGCAGCTGTGAATTGTTGTTAAAGGCAATTTATAGGCAAGATATTAAGAATCACAGTGGTTATGTTTTTAGCAGGTTTGTTTTTTCCTGGTACTTTGTTTTCTTCTTTAAACATAAAACACGCCCATGTCCATCTACGTCCCAGATGCTGCCCAGGGGCTGCCCTCTGCCAGGTTGCTCCAGCTGCATTAAAAGTATGGCTTAGAGATGCAGAGAAAGAATTTCCCTATGGGGCCAATAAAGCGTATTTAATCAGTTGCGTGACAATCGTTACCATCACATAGTCTTGATGGTGGACTGGGCAGTTCCCAGGCGGGGCACCTGTCTGTCCAGTTTGTAAAGTCACACGCAAACAAACCCACATGCCTTTTTAAAATTAATATCATTATTATGCAGAAAGCCTAACAGTAAAAAAAAAAAAAAATGCCCCAGTTACATTTAAGCTTCCTGTACTGTCTATTCTAGTAATTAAAGCCTCTTCCTTTTGGCTTGTGCCTCTGCAAAAGGAACGACTGGAAATTCCACTCACACTCACATTTCTTGTTTCATTATAATAATACTTTGTTCAAATAAGGATATTGGCAGAGATTATTATCCTTCCCTACCTGTCCCGGACCTCACCTCGTCTGAATGTATCTCGTTTGCTTTACGCTTTAAGTCAACAAAGGCTTGACATTTTGATAAAAATAATAATAAAATATTCCTCATAACATTGTTGACAGTGCCGTGACAGCTCAAAGCCGTCAAACCGCTTTGGTCAACAGCTCGTACAAAAAGTTCAGAGGCTGCTGCCACTTCCCCATTCGCCCATGGCCTGGGAAACTCTGCAGATATTTGTGCCACATAAAACGAGATGAGATAAATTTGTGGTGCCGTTGCCAACAACAAGAACATAGTGTAGAGAAATAGCTCAAAGCAGTAGCACTATACCACAAAGTCTAACCAACACATTTTTATATCTGTTACATTCCCATGTTTTTTGGGGCCACCATTTTAAGTTAAAGGGGATATTTTATGCTTTTTATATCTTTTTAATCCAATTTTCGTCACTTCTAGAACAGCACTGCACATGTTATAACCTTTAAAAACATAATCTGACTAAAAAAAGCGTTTTCAATAAATAAGTCTATGTTGTACAAAAAAAGAGACCAGCAGAGGGCAGTAGAGTGCCTCTCTGTGACGCTCTTTTGAACATAAACAGAAAAAAAGAGCTGTTTACTTCCTTAAACATTTTGTATGATGCAATTTTAATACAAAATGAAAAGTAGCTGTGAGGACTCAGTGGAAACAGAGCTGTACATTGTATATATGAATGAGAGCAGACTGGATGTAGAGAGCTTGTTGATTGGTCAGTGCTTCCAGGTGTAGGCGGGGATTTGTGGGAGAGGTGGAGGTTTGTGCAACCAACCTAGTGTTTTGAGGGCTCAGAACGGCCATGCCATAGAATACATGATTACTCAAACATGCATGAATGGAGCAAAACACAACTCCAGGTATGTTTTTGATGAGGGAACAGTATAACATGATACAAAGCTCAAAAAGGTTGATTTCAAAGTTCAAACTAACATCCCTTTTCTTTGTATGGTGTAAGTCACGCCAGCAAAATAAAAAACTCGCAAACAAAAACTGAAACACACACACAAATTTGGAAAAATGCACACAAATTCAGAAACATGCACACAAATTTGAAAACATGCTCACTAAAACAAAAGCACATAAATACGAAAACGCACACACAACAATATATATTTGCTCAGCTGTTTTCGCATTTGTGTGCATGTTTTCAAATTTGTGTGCGAGTTTTTGTATTTGTTGGTGTGACTTACCCTTCAGGGCCACCGTACGTCTAGAACAGCAACATGTTATAACCTTTAAAAAAATTATCTGACTAAAAGAAAGCGTATTCAATAAATAAGTCTCTGGTGTTAAAAAGAGACCAGCAGAGGGCAGTAGAGTGCCTCTCTGTGACGTTTTTTCTTTAACATAAACAGAGAAAAAGAGCTGTTTACTTCCTTAAAATTTTTGTATGATGCAATTTTACTACAAAATGAAAAATAGCTATGAGGAATCAGTGGAAACAGAGCTGTACATCGTTTTGTGGATAAATGAATGAGAGCAGACTGGATGTAGAGGGCTTGTTGATTGCTCAGTGCTTCCAGTTATGTACTCAAGGTAAAGTACTGTTACTGCAAAATATTATCACTCAAGTAGAAGTAAAAGCAACAACAACATTACTCACGTAAACATAGAGAGTGTAAAGTTTACTTAAGTAGAAATTACTTACTGCTACTACTAATTCAAAAAAGCTACTACTACCTCCACTAATACCTAGTATTATTAACAGTGCTACAACTACAAACTAACACTACTACTGCCATTACTACTACCACTGCTACTATTGCCAGTGAGTTCAACAAATCTTTAAATTACTTGAATAAAAGTACATAGCTTGTTCCATCTTTTATAAGAACTTATAAGAGACATTGTTCTTGATGCATATTTATGTCATATATGTCAGATCTATTTTAAACAACACAAGCTACCCTACTATATTCCTGTTGGAATATAACAGGGGTACCTACATAGATACATACATTACCTAGAAAATCTATTAGCCTGAGCTAAAATATTAAGATTTATTTTCTTTAAATTGGACAGAATGGTTGTAGTAGAGGTTAAAATGACCAAATTTCTATACCCAAAAACTGGGACACATATTTATTCATTCATTTTTATTTATCAAAAGCTTCCAAAATCCATACATTTTTCAGTCATGTAATTAAAGAACATGACACTAGGGCTTAAGTTTTGAATATGATCTAAATTTATTGATAAAAATAATTTTAGTGACAACTCTTTAGACAAATAATTTTAAATTTCCTTTGTGTTTCTATTAGTTAAAATGGGGACAGCTGGGACATGGCTTGTTGAAAACTGGGACATAATAGTGTTTTTTTACAGAATTTGTTTGGACATGAGACAAGGAGCCAAAAACTGGGATTGTCCCGGTTATACTGGGACATCTGATCGCCCTAGGTTAAAATCTAGCAAAAACTGCTACTCGTACTTGAAGGACAGGTAAAACAAACCTTAATTTACCTTAATTACACGGGTGTTTAAGTTACTACAAACGGGTTTTATGCTCCTCCGTAAACAAAACTACTCTAATTATTATTTTATATTTACAGTGAGTCAGTGTTTTTTCCCCCCTCATTGTTGTGCCAGTGCTGCAGTTCCCCCTCCTTACCGTTAGAGGGCGCCGCTCGGTCTGCGCTGCCCGTCTTAGGCCGTTCTTTCTTTCCGCCGCAAGTGAAGCGGAGGGGGCCTGGGCTTCCGGTACACAGTGAACACATCGGCGTCTGTGGAGAAGAGAGAAGTTCAAGACGTTTCAGCGCTGAGAGGGAGCGGCTTTTCTCTTTTTTCCCCCCTTGTCTCCCTGAAAGACGACATTTTATTTTAATTATTGAGGACGCTCGCTGGATCTGGGGCGGCTTCATGCACGGTCACAGCAGTAGCGGCAGCAGCGGAGGGATCTGAGTCTGTCGGCGGGTGTACACAGCCAGGTGTCGGGCCACAGTTTATGGGAAAATGTCATCGTTTTCGCGGAGGTAATGTGTTAAAAATGCACGTTTTTAGAGCTTTGCCGGCTATAAAAATCCTTATCACCATGGCGACAGGAGTAACCGCGTAACTCACACTGCTTGTTGATGGCTGAATGATGTCTCCTAAAAACTAGCATTATTTTTTTGCTATGGCCACGTTTGTAAACCTCAAAATTGGGACATCTGAACGCTTAAGCAGTTAAAAAAAACAAATCTATAAATCAAAATGCATGTCAACAACCATATAATAACGCCAGAAAGCAGTAGAAAGCGTTGACATTGCCATTTTGAAGCTAAGAAATGATAACAATAGACTAGTGACTTGGTGCATTGTTGACGTTTTGCTATTGGTCAGAACTACTACAAAACCTAGCAACCTTATTGACTAGCATGAACTGATATTGACAAACGTGTTGACATTTGCCATTAGGGTTTGTATTTCATTAAAATCCTCAAACAGTGGATATCTTTGGCAGAAACAAACATACAGTAATTTTTCATCTACTGAAAATACTGCTATATCTTTTACCTCATACAGTAAAGCCTCACTACATGCTAGTGTTTGTATGGATGGCAGTGATTTGTTCTTTTTCAGGGTCACAAGCAATTTCCTTTGTAAACTATAAACTATATGTATGTAAACTATATGTAAATGTAGATAAGGCCATGCAAACGTTTTCTTTGGCTTCTACTTGGAGGATTTTGCATAACAACAAGACTGTATGCACTTACTGTGTGCTATTGCAACACTGAAGAATGGTATGCAAGTTTTGTAAAATAAGCAACTCTTTTCCCTAAGATTTTGGTGTAGGAAAGTAGTCTAGATACCTACAAAACCGGAGTGTTTGAAAAATAAGTGGTGTCAGTGTGTTTAATTCACAAATTTACATCATCAAACATCTGTTTTTTTAATTAGGAAGCCATCTTTTATTACTTCCTTGGACGCAGGACTCTAGCTCATCAGGTAGACCCACTGGACATTCCTCCTCGTAAAAAGCTGCTTGTTGTTGTTGAGCCCAGGTTTGACTGCAGTTGGGCCAGAGCGTAGCAGTGAAGACCCGGAACAAAGAGGGCCTGTGTATTACGCGTTCCCCACAGGCCCCTGAGTGGAGGAGGAGGCCCTGAAACTCTGATCATGTTTAGTTTAGTTTAGTGCCACGACTGCAAGCAGAGAAGCACGCCTTTTCACTACAAGATGCTCAGATTTCTCAGGTGGAGCTCTCAGTGTCCTAATTACAGGGGCTTAAAAATGAGGTTTCCAAAACATGAGAAACAGGTTGTGTGGGTTATATTGGAGTATGTAGAGGTCCACTGCCTTTGTTGAGCGCTAGAATGTCCTCAGCTTTAAATCTGGCATTTTCTCTACAGGTTTCACACTGGATACCTTTTCTGCCGCACCTCTTCTCTATCTATCTATCTAGTTTTGTGAGCAGTACACTGGACTTGTGATCTCTTTGTGGGGTGGATTACTATGACTAAATTTACTGTGAATCATAATGGAGAGTGACAGAGGTGAAATATTATCAGAATGTGCATCTTCTCTATCTAATCTTTAACAGTGTTTTGTCTATCTGCATTCAGCTCAGCCCTGATGGTATCTGTCCATGTGAATATGTGAACAAACCAGTGTTTCTCATGTCATTTAAAGTCACCACGTTACATTATTTTCCATTATTTTCCATTTTATTTATTAGAGTGTGTTCCTTGTGGTTTTAAGTTTGGTTTCCAGCAGGCAGCAGTACCAACCAAGAGAGGATAAACTACCTCTGGATGAAATAGGATTGACATAATATCTAATCAGAGAAAAAACTAAGTACTGCGAAGGGTTTCAAAATGTGTGAGACACCTGTCCTACTTTTGGTTGTACTGTGACAGCTATTTAGGCCTTTGTTTGGTGTGTGGCTGCACCTTTGTTTTTAGAAAGGCCTTTTCATGGTTCTGCTGTTAGCTGGTGCTGCTGGACTGTGTTGAGAATATGCTGACTGAGAGAAGGCGTTTTTCTGTTTCGCCTTTTTATTCCAATGGATGAAGTCTCAGTACTTGATTGAAAACAGCACACCAGATGTTTTTAAATGCCCTAAACTGCATATAAATTATGTTAAGACTCAGTAAGTTGGCGAGTTAGACATTAGTCTAATATCAAACTCTTATGTCTCTAGTTTGTCTCACCAAAAAGCACAACTTGTTCTGCTTTTTTAGGATGGTCACACTAGTTTCTAGACCCATAGTGAATAGATATGACAGGCCAGACTAAATATTAATATTATGATAGCATTATCAAGATATGTGTGGGTTAACTGTATTTTTTTATTACTCAGATTACTCAATAAAAAAAGACAATTTGTTCAGAGTTCATCTCACATACTCCTCATTATACACTGTTTGAAAAAGCCCAACATTAATCTGATACAATTAAATACATCGTAAAGCTTGCTAAAAGCACTGAAACACAATATTTTGGGCTGCCTCAGTGGCTCACCTGGCAGCATTTTATATAAAGAGGAATTTGGGTTTGACTTTTGGTTTTGTCACTGTCATCCATCTGTATTTTTTTGCTCATGATCAACACTTTGCTTATGTTTTATTACTCAGTGGATCTACTGTGGTCTGTGCACTAAAATCTTTGCCATTTTCCAGGTAGTGTAAAAAAATATCCCACTGTCATTCATCTTATATTTCCTCTCTTCCCGTAGGATCTGGCCCGCACTGGTGCTGCTCCTCTTTCCCTCCGGTGTGGCATCCCAAGAGGAGGGATCTTTCCTCGAGGGATGGCACGAAATATGGATTTTCCGATTTCTGGTCAACGTCCTGGGATACTCCACCATCATCATCCCAGGATACCTGCTCATTAGATACTTCAAACGCTCCAATTATTTAGAAACAGGTATAGCTGATACTGTGCAGAAGTCTTTTAAGGTTTTTTAGCACTCTTAGTTACCACCTCACTAAAACTTTTGAAATATTACTTACATGTTGTCCCTCATTGACCATGATAACATTTATTGTCTGTTTGCTCTTCTGCTTTTTTTTTTTTTTTAGGCAGTGGACTTTGTTTCCCGGTCATAAAAACCTGCATATTTGGAAACGAGGCCAAGACGAGTTTGATAGACGATATTTCTGTCCCGTCGAGGAGCGAGGGCGACTCCGGCTCCTCCGCCAGACAGATTTTTAAGTTACTGGTGTGTGCTGTCGGACTGCAGGTGAGGAGCCACCCAGAAAACACACACAGCTACATAATGTCATGTTTGTGGAAATAAATTCAAATGTGTATTTAGAAGTAATTACTGTGTAGAGGCCAAAGGGCGCCGGCTCAACCACTGCCGTGTACAGGAGACTTAATTATGTTTGACTGATTTAAGGTTTCATTAAACAATGATAATTGTGTGAATGTAATGCCAGAGGTGAGTTGTAATGTCTGTCTTTTTAAATAAATTCAAATGTGTATTTAGAAGTAATTACTGTGTTGGGACCAAAGGGCGCCGGGCTCAACTTCTGCCGTGTACAGGACCTTAATTATGTTTGACTGGTTTAAGGTGTCATTAACCAATGGTAAATGAGTGAATGTAATGCCAAAGGTGAGTTGTAATGTCTGTCTTTTTAAATGAATTGCACTTGTAAGTGTAGTTTTAAAGCAACATACTTTTTACTTCTAATATTATTTTAAAGTAACAATACTTTTCCTTGAATACAATTTTCTGTGTAAAGCAGTTATGAGGACAGCCCCAGAGTCTTGAATGTATTAAAAAGGTATTCAATTTGATGTTGCCAAAATCAAGGCCTTAAAAAGTATTAAATTGTATGGGCAGGTATTACATTTAGTTAATCTAGAAAATTGTCTAATTGGGACATCTAAGTCAAGTTTTTCAGTGTTGTTCTTGTCAAAAATATACACTATATTTCCAAAAGTATTCACTCTCCCACTCAAAACACTGAATTCAAATTATGGTCTGGGGTTTTTAGGAGCTGATTGGCCTGCACAGAGTCCTGACCTCAACCCAAAAGAACATTTTTGGGATGAAATAGAGCGAAGACTGCGAGCCAGGACTTTTTTTGCGAGTTGGATGTGAATTTGGCCACAGATTCTATCAATAGTGGTTTTACGAAAATCTTAAAGTCACCCGCTCGAATATTCCTTCATGTCTGCTGTTATTATGGGCTGCTGCGTAATGTTACAGGCATAAGCTTATTTGTTGCAAAAACATCCCCACAATACAGTAAATGCTTTTACCACTGAAATTTATCATTGAGTTTTGAGATTTTTAATGCAGAACTGGCGTTATTTCACCTGTAATAAACTTTAAAATAAAACCAATTTGTTTCAGAAAGTAAAAGTGATATTTTATTAGTGTAAAATTTATACCAATTATTGTTATTTTGCCAGCAATATTATGATTAAATTTTATTCTAAGTGGCATTAAAAAGTCTTACAAAGGTCTTAAATTTCACAAGAAAAAATCTGGAGCTACCCTGGTAATAATGCACATTCAGCATCCATTTTTTGAGACAACATTAAAGCAAAGACAAAAGGAGAAGACGAGCCACAGTCTGCAGCAGCCGTCCCTGTGTGAAGTCTTAGCTCAGTGTCACATTAAGGTCTTCAGCATCAGAGCAAAATGTGTGGCTGGTGTCATTTTTTTGTCAAAACGGCTTTAATAGAACTTGCCTAAACGTGAGGTACCTTATCTCACAGGAAGGAAGTTTATAGACAAGTGACAAGTGATGCACGAATGAAAAAAAAACTGTATTTTTTTCTTTTCTGTCTAAACTGGAGGAACATCAATTCATTTGTTATTTATTTATTTGGTCATAATTATTTTTATGTTCCCTGTTGTCGCTAAATTCAAGTTTAGTCTAAAAACATTTGTCCCCACTGCCAAAGCAATTTTAAATAAGACTGGGTAACATTTTTACCTTTATTTATATAATGACTACTTACTGGATTCTGTTATGCTTTAGTGTTGATTGGCTGTTTTTGGAGCATGTCAAAGAAAATCTACTGTTTTTAAAAAGGCAACATTTTCTTAATTTTATGAAAGAATTTAATATTATATAGCCATTTGTTTTAGTATTACTTATTAGAACACAAACAAAAGTGTTTGCATAAATTGGACAGTGAGAACAGTTAAAGATGACTTTTTTGAGAAAACCAATAAGGAAATCTCAATCTCACTTGCTGTGCAGATAGAACTTGGGGAGAGCTACAAAATGCTTTTTACATTTTTTGTTCTACGAGGTTCTATGCCAGAAATATGAACAAAATCCATTTTATTGCCTTTTTGAGCTTTTCAGGCTGAGATAAAGCATTTTTGGAAGTTTACTATGAACTGCAGTGTAAAAGCCCAAACTGCTACCAGATGGATGGGGAGGCTGGGGTCCTTCAGTCACATGGTTGCCAGGACATGTGCCTGACCAAAATCGGCATAAAAGGACAAGGACTGGCCGATTGCTGATTGACTAAAATAGGCAAAAATCGGCCCGATATGTCGGTCGACCTCTACTTCCTTTTTCTCCAAACTGTGTTGATAACTATCTACTATAGAGGCATCTAACACATTAACCACATTTACTCAATACTTCACTGAAACCATTGCTTCCGCTTTTTTAAATGGTTGTAATCTCTCTGTTTCTCCTGCCTAGGTCTCGTACCTGACATGGGGCGTTCTGCAGGAGCGCGTTATGACCCGCTCGTACGGCGCCAAATCCGCACAGGACGAGGGCGAGCGGTTTAAGGACTCCCAGTTCTTGGTCTTCATGAACCGCATCCTGGCGCTGACCGTGTCCGGGCTGTGGTGCGTCCTGTTCAAGCAGCCCCGGCACGGCGCTCCCATGTACAAGTACTCCTTCGCCTCGCTCTCCAACATCATGAGCAGCTGGTGCCAGTACGAGGCGCTCAAGTACATCAGTTTCCCCACTCAGGTCCTGGCCAAGGCGTCCAAAGTCATCCCCGTCATGCTCATGGGCAAGATAGTGTCGAAAAAAAGCTACGAATACTGGGAATACTTGACTGCTGTGCTCATTTCTCTCGGCGTTAGCATGTTTTTACTCTCGAGTTCGACCAACAAGCACCCGTCCACCGTCACTACCTTCAGCGGGGTCGTCATTTTGGCTGGCTACATTGTGTTCGACAGCTTCACCTCTAACTGGCAGGACAACCTTTTCAAATACAAGATGTCCTCTGTACAAATGATGTTCGGAGTCAATCTCTTCTCCTGTCTCTTCACCGTCGGTTCGCTGCTGGAACAAGGGGCGTTTTTCGAGTCTCTTTCCTTCATGATGCGACACTCCGAATTCGCTTTCCACGCCGTGTTGCTGTCCGTGTGCTCCGCTTGCGGCCAGCTTTTCATTTTTTACACCATCAACCAATTCGGCGCGGCGGTCTTCACGATCATCATGACGCTGCGCCAGGCCATCGCCATCCTCCTCTCCTGCTTCCTCTACGGTCACGCCGTAACGCTGGTCGGCGCATTCGGCATCTTCATAGTTTTCTTGGCACTTTTCTTAAGAGTGTACGCTCGCAGCCGTATGAAGGCGAGCCGGAGGTCAGCGCAGCCAATGGCACAAAAGGTGTAGCCCAAGCAAACACCAACGAAAAACAAACTAAAGCCACGTTTTTGGTGGTACTTTCCCCCCTCTTTTCTGTGTTTTTATTTTTTACAGTTTTATTTTGTTACTTTTGCGGTACAGAAAAGGGATTTTGACAATAACAGGTCAATGTGGTACGTAGGAGGAGGTTTGAGTGCCTGACTGAAGATTGTGAGATAAACGCTACAGACTGACTTTTTATGTTTTTGACATTTACAGCCATTTACTGTGACCTTGTATTTTAATTTAATCGCCTAATTTTCACATTTGTCCTTATTTTGTTTATCACAAAAGGCCACTCAACTTCACAAGCAACACCTTTCGCAAAAGTAGTCTAAAAGTAGGCATCTGGACAAACAGGAGGGCATGTGTCAATTATAAATATTGTGGAAACTTAGATTAAAGGTACTGGTTTGAAAACGGTACTGCAGTCTAAATCAAAACAGTGGTCTGTGGGTTGCCAGTCTTTCTACTTTTCTGATTGAGGGTTTTAGAGCCCAAACAAACAAACAAAAATATTAACATAAACAACTTGACCTTTACGTTCAATTAGTAAAACTAATATTTGATTTAATCATGTTTACCTCTTATCTTGGGACACATGTGGGTATTTTTTATGAAATATAAAAAATATGTACTGCTCACTAATTTCAGTCGTTCAGTTTAAAGTGAATTTCATATATATTTTAGAAAAACTGGCAAAATGCAATAACTATGTTAAATATCACAACTATGATATAACTGGATATGAAAATACTATTCAATTGAAGCCAACACGTTTAAGTCCTTGTATTTACTGGGTCAAAATTAACTGAACTAAAACAAGGCTAAACCGGGGGCGAAACTGAGAAACCCAGACTGAATCCGGTCGTTTTAGTCACAGTGCAATTCGAAAGCAGTAATTTTGAGTGAAAATTATCGTCAGATGGAGGACCTTAGCGTTAGTGCGATACATTTAGTTTCTTGAGGATATTGTGCTTGATATTGCGATAATGAAAAATTTGTGTCATATTGTGCAGCCCTAATTCTGATTAGGGATGTCATGATTAATCAATTTTACCATTATTGGTGATTATAAATGTCACGGTAGAATAATCTTAAGGATTTCAAAAGCAAAGGTTTTTCTCCTGTCTTTGGTACATATTTATAAGTTCTTTCAGGCTACTCAATAAAATTAAAAAGGAATAAAAAATGTAAAAGACTGGGTCAGACGGGTAACAACTGAGGAAAAAGTAAACAATAATGCATTTAAAAAGTTGTTTAAAAGCATGATTCAAGCATCAATAATAAAAATACTAAGCACGGTAAAAAAAAAAGCTCTGTTTCTTTTTGTGGTGGTAATAATCGCAATATTTCATCTCACAATAATCCTGACACTAAAATTTGATAATGTGACATCCCTAATTGAAATACTGCTAAAAGTGTAGCTGCCTTATCTGAGTTTTCTAACACTGCCTGAACTGGTTCGTGGCACTGCAGTTGCACTCTGAGATATGCACTAAAAATATTAATTTACAAACCAGATTCGTGGCAGTAATTACTTAAGCAGGTGACGCAATTGACACGCAAAACGCCCACAAATGACAGAAATAATTTTTAAAAACCACGCATGGAATTAGGCACCTTTGTCTCAGTCCAGAAGCCTACTTTTGTTACCGACATATTTCTTTTTTCTGTTTTGTTCAATCACACCATTCATTCATAAAGTATTTTATTTTGAAACCAGGGGCCTTTATACTTGTCTTAATGTGAGCTTTATTTTGAAAAGCTGTAAACACATGGAGCGTATGTTAACAAAAAGCATGTTAGGGCCACACTTGAAGGATAAAGTCAAGGTATTTTATTTTACTTTTGTTGCAATATTCAAAACTACAGGCCTAATCGTATCCTCAAGTTAATTTATGACTGCTATATGTACTTGTTCAACTTAGCATGACTTTTTTCTTCAAAATGTAGCCCTCGTATGCTCTCATATGTAGTATTTACTTTAAATATTAATACATTAGTCCACCTATTGAACTGATGGACCACAATAGTTCATGACTGAGTAGTTTTTGACTGTCCCATAAAAGAGTGGCTGTGGTATCATTTTACCATTTTATTTGTTTCTGAACTGATTTTACTAAACCCATGTAAATATAACTTTAAAGATATCATAGTTTACTTTATGAACTTTTGTAAAACACTCGTCTCATGTGAATGTGAATGGGAGATATTTTCTTGGGGGAGGCGCACAGTGCATTAAATGAAGAGAGTGTGTTTGGGAACTTGCTTTATTGTTTTAATATTTTGTCTGGGTTATAATAAAACACATTAAGTTAACTTGAAACCATGATGTGTGAGGAGTTCTTTGTCCACAATTAACATTTCTAAAGTTATAAAAGCTTGTAGATTGTTTATTAATCCTCCTAGAATTTTGTGCACCAGTCTAAAGTTGAAAATTATCTATGTTTTTTATATTTTCAGGGCAAAGTCTGTTTAACCTTGGGCACTGATTTTCATAAGATTCAGAAAATATTTGACTTTCCAAGTACCACTATGATTGTTTTAAATGGGGATTAACCCAGAAAATGCATTACTGGCTAAAAAAGGACAAACCAGGGACTGCACCAGGACATACAGTAAACAGGATTTAAGCAAGACTAACCCAGGTTTGTGCTACCTGTACCACAGTTTGAGAACCACTAACTGAGGGCATTGGTTCTCAAACTGTGGTACAGGTACCCTTGGTGGTACACAGGCTTCTGCTGTTGGTACTGGTGTCTTTTCTACTCTTTTCTCTTTGGTTAGGGATTCAATTTGACGTGTACACCACTGCTTAGTCCTGGTTTAGGCACAGTTTAGTTGTGTATTACTCCTAGTTTAGACCTGGTCTAGTCCTGTGTTAGTCCTGGTTTAGACATGGTTTAGTTTTAGTTTAGACATGGTTTAGTCTTGAATTAGTCCTGGTTTAGGTGTGGTTTAGTCCTGTATTCGTCCTGGTTCAGACATGGTTTAGTTCTGTATTAGTCCTATTTTAGACATGGTTTAGTCCTGAATAAGTCCTAGTTTAGACATAGTTTAGTTCTGTATTAGTCCTGTTTTAGACATAGTTTATTCCTGTTTTAGACGTAGTTTATTCCTGTTTTAGACATAGTTTATAGGCCTGGTTTAGTCCTGAATTAGTCCTAGTTTAGACATGGTTTAGTCCTGCATTAGTCCTAGCTTAGACCTGGTTTAGTCCTGCTTTAGTGTCTGTTTTGTCCTTCTTTAGTAAGGCTCTTTTTAAGCTGGCCCTTGTAGAGCCACATATGTATTGTTGGAGTCTATGTGAAGGCATTCGTTTCTGGTTTATCGATCTGACAGCTGCTCGTCTCGTGGGGATTTCCCTGCGGCTCTTTCACATCTCAGTGTCTAACACAAAACTAACCTCGTGCGTCACTATCTCCACTGATCTATTCAATAATTCAAATCACAAAGGTGCAAGGGGTTAAAAAAAGGGTTTCGACCCAAACTTCATCATTTCTCAGTCTGACTCCGGCTCTGTTTGTTATTGCAATGTCCCACGTCACATCCAGCAATAATTTTCAGTAAACAAGTCATGGGTTCATGTTTTTGGGGTCTGCTCTGAAACTACAAGCCCTTGACTGTGACCTTTAACCTTCAGGCCCCGCCCACACACTGTAGTTACTGCACCAGTGGAAGAGGTGACTGGACAGGTGTAGATGTTGTTTTGGTCTCTGTAAATTTGGTTCAGTAAAGATAGTTCACTGGAATATGGCCTTAAAACAAAGAGTAATGCTAGTAATAGTAGTAGTAGTAGTAGTGACTTCTACAATACACTCAAGTATTATTTTGCAAATTAGCAAAAGTACTTTTAATCAGTGGCAAAGAAGGTACTAATTTTAGTAGAAGTGGTGATAAGATAATAGAATAGTAATAATAGTAGTAGTAAAAGCACTACTAGTAGTGATAGCAGTGGTTATAGTTGTAGTGGTAATAGTAGAAGTAGTAGTGGTAATAACATAATAGCTAGTATAAAAGTGATAACGATAGTATTAGTAGAAGTAGCAGCACTAGTACTACTAACAGTAATGGTTATAGTTGTAGTAGTTAGTAGTAGTAACAGTAGTGGTTGTAGTAGTTAGTAGTAGTAACAGTAGTGGTTATAGTTGTAGTAGTTAGTAGTAGTAACAGTAGTGGTTATAGTTGTAGTAGTTAGTAGTAGTAACAGTAGTGGTTGTAGTAGTTAGTAGTAGTAACAGTAGTGGTTATAGTTGTAGTAGTTAGTAGTAGTAACAGTAGTGGTTATAGTTGTAGTAGTTAGTAGTAGTAACAGTAGTGGTTATAGTTGTAGTAGTTAGTAGTAGTAACAGTAGTGGTTGTAGTAGTTAGTAGTAGTAACAGTAGTGGTTATAGTTGTAGTAGTTAGTAATAGTAACAGTAGTGGTTATAGTTGTAGTAGTTAGTAGTAGTAACAGTAGTGGTTATAGTTGTAGTAGTTAGTAATAGTAACAGTAGTGGTTATAGTTGTAGTAGTTAGTAGTAGTAACAGTAGTGGTTATAGTTGTAGTAGTTAGTAGTAGTAACAGTAGTGGTTATAGTTGTAGTAGTTAGTAGTAGTAACAGTAGTGGTTGTAGTAGTTAGTAGTAGTAACAGTAGTGGTTATAGTTGTAGTAGTTAGTAATAGTAACAGTAGTGGTTATAGTTGTAGTAGTTAGTAGTAGTAACAGTAGTGGTTGTAGTAGTTAGTAGTAGTAACAGTAGTGGTTGTAGTAGTTAGTAATAGTAACAGTAGTGGTTATAGTTGTAGTAGTTAGTGGTAGTAACAGTAGTGGTTATAGTTGTAGTAGTTAGTAGTAGTAACAGTGGTGGTTGTAGTAGTTAGTAGTAGTAACAGTAGTGGTTATAGTTGTAGTAGTTAGTAGTAGTAACAGTAGTGGTTATAGTTGTAGTAGTTAGTAGTAGTAACAGTGGTGGTTGTAGTAGTTAGTAGTAGTAACAGTAGTGGTTATAGTTGTAGTAGTTAGTAGTAGTAACAGTAGTGGTTATAGTTGTAGTAGTTAGTAATAGTAACAGTAGTGGTTATAGTTGTAGTAGTTAGTAGTAGTAACAGTAGTGGTTATAGTAGTTAGTAGTAGTAACAGTAGTGGTTATAGTTGTAGTAGTTAGTAGTAGTAACAGTAGTGGTTGTAGTAGTTAGTAGTAGTAACAGTAGTGGTTATAGTTGTAGTAGTTAGTAGTAGTAACAGTAGTGGTTGTAGTAGTTAGTAGTAGTAACAGTAGTGGTTATAGTTGTAGTAGTTAGTAGTAGTAACAGTAGTGGTTATAGTTGTAGTAGTTAGTAGTAGTAACAGTAGTGGTTATAGTTGTAGTAGTTAGTAGTAGTAACAGTAGTGGTTGTAGTAGTTAGTAGTAGTAACAGTAGTGGTTGTAGTAGTTAGTAGTAGTAACAGTAGTGGTTGTAGTAGTTAGTAGTAGTAACAGTAGTAGCCTACTTCAAGGCTACTGCAGGAGCTCACAGGCTGCAGATGAGTAATCATCTGTAAACAAGTGCTGGTCCACGTCGTTTTGGGGTCTGCTCTGAAACCACAAGCCCCTGACTGTGACCTTTAACCTTCAGGCCCCGCCCACACACTGTAGTTACTGCACCAGTGGAAGAGGTGACTGGACAGGTGTAGATGTTGTTTTGGTCTCTGTAAATTTGGTTCAGTAAAGATAGTTCACTGGAATATGGCCTTAAAACAAAGAGTAATGCTAGTAATAGTAGTAGTAGTAGTAGTGACTTCTACAATACACTCAAGTATTATTTTGCAAATTAGCAAAAGTACTTTTAATCAGTGGCAAAGAAGGTACTAATTTTAGTAGAAGTGGTGATAAGATAATAGAATAGTAATAATAGTAGTAGTAAAAGCACTACTAGTAGTGATAGCAGTGGTTATAGTTGTAGTGGTAATAGTAGAAGTAGTAGTGGTAATAACATAATAGCTAGTATAAAAGTGATAACGATAGTATTAGTAGAAGTAGCAGCACTAGTACTACTAACAGTAATGGTTATAGTTGTAGTAGTTAGTAGTAGTAACAGTAGTGGTTGTAGTAGTTAGTAGTAGTAACAGTAGTGGTTATAGTTGTAGTAGTTAGTAGTAGTAACAGTAGTGGTTAGAGTTGTAGTAGTTAGTAGTAGTAACAGTAGTGGTTATAGTTGTAGTAGTTAGTAGTAGTAACAGTAGTGGTTGTAGTAGTTAGTAGTAGTAACAGTAGTGGTTATAGTTGTAGTAGTTAGTAGTAGTAACAGTAGTGGTTATAGTTGTAGTAGTTAGTAATAGTAACAGTAGTGGTTATAGTTGTAGTAGTTAGTAGTAGTAACAGTAGTGGTTATAGTTGTAGTAGTTAGTAATAGTAACAGTAGTGGTTATAGTTGTAGTAGTTAGTAGTAGTAACAGTAGTGGTTATAGTTGTAGTAGTTAGTAGTAGTAACAGTAGTGGTTGTAGTAGTTAGTAGTAGTAACAGTAGTGGTTATAGTTGTAGTAGTTTGTAGTAGTAACAGTAGTGGTTATAGTTGTAGTAGTTAGTAGTAGTAACAGTAGTGGTTATAGTTGTAGTAGTTAGTAATAGTAACAGTAGTGGTTATAGTTGTAGTAGTTAGTAGTAGTAACAGTAGTGGTTGTAGTAGTTAGTAGTAGTAACAGTAGTGGTTGTAGTAGTTAGTAGTAGTAACAGTAGTGGTTATAGTTGTAGTAGTTTGTAGTAGTAACAGTAGTGGTTGTAGTAGTTAGTAGTAGTAACAGTAGTGGTTATAGTTGTAGTAGTTAGTAGTAGTAACAGTAGTGGTTGTAGTAGTTAGTAGTAGTAACAGTAGTGGTTATAGTTGTAGTAGTTAGTAGTAGTAACAGTAGTGGTTGTAGTAGTTAGTAGTAGTAACAGTAGTGGTTATAGTTGTAGTAGTTAGTAGTAGTAACAGTAGTGGTTGTAGTAGTTAGTAGTAGTAACAGTAGTGGTTGTAGTAGTTAGTAGTAGTAACAGTAGTGGTTATAGTTGTAGTAGTTAGTAGTAGTAACAGTAGTGGTTATAGTTGTAGTAGTTAGTAATAGTAACAGTAGTGGTTATAGTTGTAGTAGTTAGTAGTAGTAACAGTAGTGGTTATAGTTGTAGTAGTTAGTAGTAGTAACAGTAGTGGTTGTAGTAGTTAGTAGTAGTAACAGTAGTGGTTATAGTTGTAGTAGTTTGTAGTAGTAACAGTAGTGGTTATAGTTGTAGTAGTTAGTAGTAGTAACAGTAGTGGTTATAGTTGTAGTAGTTAGTAATAGTAACAGTAGTGGTTATAGTTGTAGTAGTTAGTAGTAGTAACAGTAGTGGTTATAGTTGTAGTAGTTAGTAGTAGTAACAGTAGTGGTTGTAGTAGTTAGTAGTAGTAACAGTAGTGGTTATAGTTGTAGTAGTTTGTAGTAGTAACAGTAGTGGTTGTAGTAGTTAGTAGTAGTAACAGTAGTGGTTATAGTTGTAGTAGTTAGTAGTAGTAACAGTAGTGGTTGTAGTAGTTAGTAGTAGTAACAGTAGTGGTTATAGTTGTAGTAGTTAGTAGTAGTAACAGTAGTGGTTGTAGTAGTTAGTAGTAGTAACAGTAGTGGTTATAGTTGTAGTAGTTAGTAGTAGTAACAGTAGTGGTTGTAGTAGTTAGTAGTAGTAACAGTAGTGGTTGTAGTAGTTAGTAGTAGTAACAGTAGTGGTTATAGTAGTTAGTAGTAGTAACAGTAGTGGTTGTAGTAGTTAGTAGTAGTAACAGTAGTGGTTGTAGTAGTTAGTAGTTAGTAGTAGTAACAGTAGTGGTTGTAGTAGTTAGTAGTAGTAACAGTAGTGGTTATAGTTGTAGTAGTTAGTAGTAGTAACAGTAGTGGTTATAGTTGTAGTAGTTAGTAGTAGTAACAGTAGTGGTTGTAGTAGTTAGTAGTAGTAACAGTAGTGGTTATAGTTGTAGTAGTTAGTAATAGTAACAGTAGTGGTTATAGTTGTAGTAGTTAGTAGTAGTAACAGTAGTGGTTATAGTTGTAGTAGTTAGTAATAGTAACAGTAGTGGTTATAGTTGTAGTAGTTAGTAATAGTAACAGTAGTGGTTATAGTTGTAGTAGTTAGTAATAGTAACAGTAGTGGTTATAGTTGTAGTAGTTAGTAGTAGTAACAGTAGTGGTTATAGTTGTAGTAGTTAGTAGTAGTAACAGTAGTGGTTATAGTTGTAGTAGTTAGTAGTAGTAACAGTAGTGGTTGTAGTAGTTAGTAATAGTAACAGTAGTGGTTATAGTTGTAGTAGTTAGTAGTAGTAACAGTAGTGGTTGTAGTTGTAGTAGTTAGTAGTAGTAACAGTAGTGGTTATAGTTGTAGTAGTTAGTAGTAGTAACAGTAGTGGTTGTAGTAGTTAGTAGTAGTAACAGTAGTGGTTATAGTTGTAGTAGTTAGTAATAGTAACAGTAGTGGTTATAGTTGTAGTAGTTAGTAGTAGTAACAGTAGTGGTTATAGTTGTAGTAGTTAGTAGTAGTAACAGTAGTGGTTATAGTTGTAGTAGTTAGTAGTAGTAACAGTAGTGGTTGTAGTAGTTAGTAGTAGTAACAGTAGTGGTTATAGTTGTAGTAGTTAGTAGTAGTAACAGTAGTGGTTATAGTTGTAGTAGTTAGTAGTAGTAACAGTAGTGGTTATAGTTGTAGTAGTTAGTAGTAGTAACAGTAGTGGTTATAGTTGTAGTAGTTAGTAGTAGTAACAGTAGT
Source organism: Bostrychus sinensis (assembly GCA_020698575.1). NCBI lineage: Eukaryota > Metazoa > Chordata > Actinopteri > Gobiiformes > Eleotridae > Bostrychus > Bostrychus sinensis. Next base: position 23,922,158 of record CM036257.1, on the reverse strand, counting down.
GGTTATAGTTGTAGTAGTTAGTAGTAGTAACAGTAGTGGTTATAGTTGTAGTAGTTAGTAGTAGTAACAGTAGTGGTTGTAGTAGTTAGTAGTAGTAACAGTAGTGGTTGTAGTAGTTAGTAGTAGTAACAGTAGTGGTTATAGTTGTAGTAGTTAGTAGTAGTAACAGTAGTGGTTGTAGTAGTTAGTAGTAGTAACAGTAGTAGCCTACTTCAAGGCTACTGCAGGAGCTCACAGGCTGCAGATGAGTAATCATCTGTAAACAAGTGCTGGTCCACGTCGTTTTGGGGTCTGCTCTGAAACCACAAGCCCTTGACTGTGACCTTTAACCTTCAGGCCCCGCCCACACACTGTAGTTACTGTACCAGTGGAAGAGGTGACTGGACAGGTGTCACTTCCTCAAAGATGTTGTTTGGAGGAGGCTGTAACGAGTTCAGTTCAGTGAAAGGTTAGTCTACACAGAGTTCAGTGGAATATTATCTTGTCATCTTATCATGACCTGGATGACTGAGAACCTCCACAGTCCGGTTTGAGTTTAGAGGCTAGGATATATGCTATTATATTAGTAGTTTTACTCTAGTACATTTTTAAGTAGATGTTAGAGGGGAAGTATTTTTTTAATCTCTAAAAGGTGAAAGTACTTTTTGACTTTGGTGACAGTAAAGAAGTAGTAGGAGGAAGAGGTGTTGTAAAGGTAATGAGATAACAGTTAGAAAGTATAGCAGTAGTATTAGTAGTACTCAGGGGCGTAACATCAGACAGTGCAGCCAGTGCATCTGCACTGGAGCCCAGCAAGTGTAGGGGCCCTTTAGAGTGGGCCCCTGTCATCTATGGTCAAGTAGATGACAGATGACTCTGCTGCTCCAATTGAAATATTCATATTCATTTGGAGCAGCAGAGTTTTAACATAAATGTAATGTCAAATCCTGTTAAACTCATAAGAAAAACCCTAACCCAAAAATATTAATGAATAAGCACCTGCTTTTTGTAACAAACTACAGTAAGTATAAATTAAAAAGCTTAATGCTTGAACATGAACGTGCTTCATAGCTTTAGGGGCCATTCTGAAATCCTGCTCTGGGGCCCCACATTACCAAGTTATGCTCCTCTTAGTACTAATGGTTGTAGCAGCAGTAGAAGCAGTGGTAGCACTTTGTTCTTAATACTTTTACTAACATTACTATTTTGGTTAGCACTTTAACTTCTACTATTTTGAAGTAATAGTACGTTTACATATATATAAATAATATATATATAATATATAAAAATTGTGACCTTATGAGTTCCACAAAAACAGTGGCAAAGTGGTTAGTACTCTCACCCAGAGCCACTTGTATACATACACTGAACAAAAATATAAATGCAACACTTTTGTTTTTGCTCCCATTTTTCATCAGCTGAACTCAAAGATCTAAGACTTTTTCTTTGTACACAAAAGGCTCATTTCTCTCAAATATTGTTCACAAATCTGTCGAAAACTGTTAGTAAGCACTCCTCTTTTGCCAAGATAATCCATACACCTCACAGGTGTGGTATATCAAGACGCTGATCAGACAGCATGAATGTTGCACAGGTGTGCCTTAGGCTGGCCACAATAAAAGGCCACTCTAAAATGTGCTGTTTTACTGTATCGGGAGGGTCAGAAAACCAGTCAGTATCTTGTGTGACCCCAATTTGCCTCATGCAGTGCAACACCTCTCCTTCTCATAGAGTTGATCAGGTTGTTGATTGTGGCCTGTGGAATGTTGGTCCTTTCCTCTTCAATGGCTGTGCGAAGTTGCTGGATATTGGCAGGAACTGTAACATGCTGTCAGATTCGCTGATCCAGAGCTGATCCCAAACATGCTCAATGAGTGACATGTCTGGTGAGTATGCTGGCCATGCAAGAACTGGGATGTTTTTAGCTTCCAGGAATTGTGTACAGATCCTTGCAACATGGGCCGTGCATTATCATGCTGCAACATGGGCCGTGCGTTATCATGCTGCAGCATGGGCCGTGCGTTATCATGCTGCAGCATGGGCCGTGCATTATCATGCTGCAGCATGGGCCGTGCATTATCATGCTGCAGCATGGGCCGTGCATTATCATGCTGCAACATGGGCCTTGCATTATCATGTTGCAACATGGGGTGATGGTCGTGAATGAATGGCGCAACAATGGGCTTCAGGATCTCGTTGCGGTATCTCTGTGCATTCAAAATGCCATCAATAAAATGCGCCTGTGTTCTTTGTCCATAACATTCGCCTGCCCATAGCATAACCCCACCGCCACCATGGGCCACTCGATAGCACACAATGGTGACATCAGCAAACCGCCGACCCACACAACGCCATACACACTGTCTGCCATCTGCCCTGTACAGTGAAAACCGGGATTCATCTGAAGAGCACACCTCTCCAAAGTGCCATCGAATGTGAGCATTTGCCCACTTAAGTTGTTTACGATGACAAACTGCAGTCAGATCGAGACCCTGATGAGGACGACGAGCTGCAGATGAACTTCCTTTAGACAGTTTCTGACAGTTTGTGCAGAAATTCTTTGGTTATGCAAACCGATTGTTGCAGAAGCTGTCTGGGTGGCTGGTCTCAGACGATCTTGGAGGTGAAAATGCTGGATGGGGAGGTCCTGGGCTGGTGTGGTTACACATGGTCTGTGGTTGTGAGGCTGGTTGGATGTACTGCCAAATTCTCTGAAACCTCTTTGGAGACGGCTTATGGTAGAGAAATGAACATTCAATTCACAGGCAACAGCTCTGGTGGACATTTCTGCAGTCAACAGGCAACTGCACACTCCCTCAAAACTTGCAACATCTGTGGCTTTGTGCTGTGATAAAACTGCACATTTTAGAGCGGCCTTTTATTGTGGCCAGCCTAAGACACACCTGTGCAGTATTCTTGCTGCCTGATCAGCATCTTGATATACCGCACCTGTGAGGTGGATGGATTATCTCGGCAAAGGAGAAGTGCTCACTAACAGATTTCAACAGTTTTGTGAACATTTGAACATGTGAATATTTGAGAGAAATAAAGATTTTGTGTACATAGAAAATGTTTTAGATCTTTGAGTTCAGCTGATGAAAAATGGGCGCAAAATCAAAAGTTTTGTGTTTATATTTTTGTTCAATGTACACACCTGAATGGGAGCTAAATTGCTTCAAAAACTAGGTCACGTAGTCCGCCATTCAACCCTGCTTCCCCTGCTTCTCATAGTCATGACTTAGAAAAGGTCAGAGTACATTGAGAGAAATCAGAATGTGCCATAAGCCCACCATAACACAACCAGAGCCCCGCTGTGTCTGTGCCCTTCACTCACTCCGCACTCAGTCTGTGTGTGGGCTTCACCAAAATAAGTCAGACGTTTCCACCGGACGCCTTTGTTCACAGGAACCAGCTCCACCAAGAAACTTTCCACTACCTCAAAACCACACACCTTTTCTGTTGTTGTAGGTTCATTGACTGCACATCTGAGAATCAACACAGTACTTCCATTATTACACAACTTCAGACCACACTTAATCAGATTTTAAAAGCATCTCTATAATTGGTATAGACCGAGGTTTTCCACAGAATCAGCGGGTCTGGGCTGGTCTGACTGTGGGACCAGTTTTGACCCAAATCTCTGTATCATGACCGACTTTTTACAAAATGAGTTATTTTTATTCACACATTTATAAATCTATCTCAGTGTTTTTTAAATTAACTCTTGTGCCCCAGTGAGGACAAAAGTGTCATTGTCAAGTTTTATTTTTTGATAATTTTGCAGCTGAAATTTGGCTCGGGTGTGTATTTTATCACTAATGTTGAATATTACTTCATTTTTACTCTCTAACTAAATTTGTTACATTGCTCCTGTTCAGTCACAAAAGTGTCCTCATCACAAAACATGAGAGAAATAGTATTCATTAAAATTGTATTATTTTATTACATATTTTTTGCATAAATATTTTAATCAACTTGTGCCCTGACCATAAATACCAAATAATTAACTATTAGCAAGTGGTTATTTAGCTTTTGTGGCATTGCTCCTGTCTACTATTCCAAACTGTACTGCTACTACAAAGTATTATTACTACTGCTACTATTACTATTACTACTACTGTACTGCTGCTACTACTATTACTACTACTGTACTGCTACTACAAAGTATTATTACTACTGCTACTATTACTATTACTACTACTGTACTGCTGCTACTACTATTACTACTACTGTACTGCTGCTACAAAGTATTATTACTACTGCTACTACTACTATTACTACTACTGTACTCCTGCTACTACTATTACTACTACTGTACTGCTGCTACAAAGTATTATTACTACTGCTACTATTACTATTACTACTACTGTACTGCTGCTACTACTATTACTACTACTGTACTGCTGCTACAAAGTATTATTACTACTGCTACTACTACTATTACTACTACTGTACTGCTGCTACTACTATTACTACTACTGTACTGCTGCTACAAAGTATTATTACTACTGCTACTATTACTATTACTACTACTGTACTGCTGCTACTACTATTACTACTACTGTACTGCTGCTACAAAGTATTATTACTACTGCTACTACTACTATTACTACTACTGTACTCCTGCTACTACTATTACTACTACTGTACTGCTGTTACAAAGTATTATTACTACTGCTACTATTACTATTACTACTACTGTACTGCTGTTACAAAGTATTATTACTACTGCTACTATTACTATTACTACTACTGTACTCCTGCTACTACTATTACTACTACTGTACTCCTGCAACTACTATTACTACTACTGTACTGCTGTTACAAAGTATTATTACTACTGCTACTATTACTATTACTACTACTGTACTGCTGTTACAAAGTATTATTACTACTGCTACTATTACTATTACTACTACTGTACTCCTGCTACTACTATTACTACTACTGTACTCCTGCAACTACTATTACTACTACTGTACTGCTGTTACAAAGTATTATTACTACTGCTACTATTACTATTACTACTACTGTACTGCTGTTACAAAGTATTATTACTACTGCTACTATTACTATTACTACTACTGTACTGCTGCTACTACTATTACTACTACTGTACTGCTGCTATAAAGTATTATTACTACTGCTACTACTACTATTACTACTACTGTACTGCTATTACTACTATTACTACTACTGTACTGCTGCTACAAAGTATTATTACTACTGCTACTACTACTATTACTACTACTGTACTGCTGTTACAAAGTATTATTACTACTGCTACTATTACTATTACTACTACTGTACTGCTGTTACAAAGTATTATTACTACTGCTACTATTACTATTACTACTACTGTACTCCTGCAACTACTATTACTACTACTGTACTGCTGTTACAAAGTATTATTACTACTGCTACTATTACTATTACTACTACTGTACTGCTGTTACAAAGTATTATTACTACTGCTACTATTACTATTACTACTACTGTACTGCTGCTACTACTATTACTACTACTGTACTGCTGCTATAAAGTATTATTACTACTGCTACTACTACTATTACTACTACTGTACTGCTATTACTACTATTACTACTACTGTACTGCTGCTACAAAGTATTATTACTACTGCTACTACTACTATTACTACTACTGTACTGCTGCTAAAAGTATTATTACTACTGCTACTACTACTATTACTACTACTGTACTGCTGCTAAAAGTATTATTACTACTGCTACTACTACTATTACTACTACTGTACTGCTGCTACAAAGTATTATTACTACTGATACCACTACTATTACTACTACTGTAGCACATTTAACAACACAATGTCTCCAAAGTGCTGCACAGAGAAAACACTACAATTCATCTGTTACTATAAAGTACTACAACCACTACTACTATTACTATGGGAAAAAACACTCTTACTTTATAAAAGCAACACTTTCCTCATATAATTGCTCAAGCAAAATTCAAAGTTTTAGAAAATACACTCAGAGAGTACTTTTTAAAAATCTTTCAGCTGTTTCCGTTCTTATTCAGGGACAGCACAGTGAACCAGTCGGACTGTGATTCGGCAGGTTTTTACGCCAGATGCCTTTCCTGTTGCACATACTGTGACTGGAGTTGGCACTGTGGGTGAAGTGGCTTGCCCAAGGACACAACCGCCCGCCCTCCGATACATCATCTTCAAAAATATACCTATATAAGTACAAGTATCTAGTATTATAGAGCCATGTGATTATCAGCAGGGCCTACACAGCAGAAAAGGTTGAATCTGAGTAAAAACAGTAAAAATGTCAAATTTTATTACTTTTCTTCAAGGTGAAACACTGGCATCACAGATTGAGTGTTTTTTTTTTTTTTCTGTAATGGCGGTGAGATAAAAAAAATAAAATAAAAAAAAATCATTATTTTCTATGGGAAAAATATCTGCCTACAAGGGGCAAAAGGTTGAGTCTGATTAAAAACAGTAAAAATGTCAAATGTCACTACTTTCTTTTCCAAAATGAAATGCTGACATTGCAGAAAGCATGGTTCTGTGACAGACAAAAAATACTAATGCACAGAGTTCATACACTTTTTAACAAGAATTTTCCATGACTTCTCTATGACATTTCCAAAATGTTTGACTAAATTTCCAAGACCTGAAAAATGACTTACATGCGTTTAAATAGTATTCAAAATGTCAAATGTGGTACAGAAAAATGGAAAATTAGTCAGTTCAATATTATTTCAATAATTTTCCCGACTTATAGCCTAAACACCGGTGATTAAAAGATAATTTTGCAATATTAGATATAAACTATTCATCTAAGCTATTTTAAAGCATTACCAAAACCAGAAGAGCCAAAGACCAGCAAAAAACTATATTTAGTTCAAAAATCCTGACAAAAAATAGATATAGGTCACTTTTTCCTGCAGTGAGAACAAGAAGATTGCATTTCTACTAAACACTTATATTTACTGTATAGTAGTGGCTGAATGTTACTGTTTAAATTTCCAAAACCTTTCCAAAACTTTACACCAAAATATAAAGTTCCAAAACTTTTCCAGGGCCTGGAAATTGCATTTTAAAATTTTGTGACTTTTTCAGGTTTTCCATGACTGTATGAACCCTGAATGAAGTCAAATCAGTTTTGCTGCTCATCTTTGACACATTCAAGGCTCTAATCACCACCAAAACCCCGTCCCTATATTTATTATTTATTTTATTATTTGGAAAATTATCTTATCTATCTCTTTTGTAATACATTTTTCAAAATTCATATAATGAAACTGGCATTTAAAGGTTTAAAATCCATTAAATGATTAAATGTTTGGCAGTTTTGAGCAGATTTATGAAAACAAAAAAGAAAAAGAAAAAAATATTGATGCATGACGATTTTATAGCAGTTTAAGAGTGCTTAAAAAACTTGAAATTGAAAGTTTTCAGTCATATGAACGCCAAATTAGGTGAACAAAAAATATCCATTAATGAAAACTTGAGATTTTGAGTTGTCCCCAAAACTCAAAAATCTGGAGGAATCCTGATGCCTTGAGTTTGCACAGCCTTTTTTTTTTTTTTTTTTTTTTTTACAGTGTATCTGAGGGTCATGAATGGTGCAACATTTAAGGGGAGCAGTATTCAAGCTAAAGTACAAATAAATACTAAAATACTACGCGTGTACAGGGTTAAATTATAATAAATGAGTTATTTCCAGTAACAGGACCGGCCCGTGTGTGACTGCAGTGACTCAGATGTGGGAGGAGCACACTGAAACCTCCTGAGCTACCCACAATCCTCCAGCTGCTCACACAACTCATACTTTACAAGAAACTAGTCCCCGAGCCGGAAGAAGTACTCCAGATACTACACACTCAAGTACAACTGCTGTTCAAGTACTTCAAAATAATTGGTCTGTATAATGTTAAGTTACAGTACAACAGTACTACTAAAAATACTACTTCAGACGTCAGCTGTTATTACTGTACCCAGATCCTATATTAATCATAATCTTGTACTCGTTGGAAGAAGTACTCCAGATCTACACTCAAAACAGTACTTCAAAGTATATATCAAAATTATTGAGTAAAACTTTTAGTACTACTACTACTACAGAGGTCTGCTGTTACTACAAATACTGCTGCTGCTACCTCTACTACTACCGCGCTTCTACTACTACTACTACTATTACTACTATTACCACTACTACTACTGCGCTTCTAGTACTACTACTGCGCTTCCAGTACTACTACTACTACTACAGCACCTCTACTACTATTCCTATAGTACTACTACTACTACTACTAGTACTACTACTACTACTCCTGCACTTCTAGTACTACTACTACTACTAATACTACTAGTACCACTACAACTACTGCGCTTCTACTACTACTATTCTTCTACTACTACTACTATAATTATTCTTCTACTACTACTACTACTACCACTACTACTACTGCACTTCTAGTACTACTACTACTACTAATACTACTAGTACCACTACAACTACTGCGCTTCTACTACTACTATTCTTCTACTACTACTACTATAATTATTCTTCTACTACTACTACTACTACTACTACTACCACTACTACTACTGCACTTCTAGTACTACTACTACTACTAATACTACTATTACCACTACAACTACTGCGCTTCTACTACTACTATTCTTCTACTACTACTACTATAATTCTTCTACTACTACTACTACTACTACTACTACCACTACTACTACTGCACTTCTAGTACTACTACTACTACTACTACTATTGCACTTCTACTACTAATACTACTACTACTACTATTACTACTACTACTACTATTACCACTATTAACTACTAACTATTGCACTTCTTCTACTAGTCTTCTAGTACTACCACTACTACTACTACAACTACTACCATTGCTTCTACTACTACTGTGCTTCTAGTACTACTGTACCCAAATCATAATCTTCTTACTGGAAGAACTCCACAATCAAGTAAAAGTACTGTTATGTATTAGTAATAGTACAATTAAATTATTACTCAGGTATTAAATGAAACTACAGCTGCGGCCACTACAACAGCAACGGCTACCACCACTACTACTACTGTACACAAATCAGGACCTTCTTTTTCTTATGGAAAAGTACTTATTGAGTAATAGTTCCTCATTAATACTTCACCGGGTCTGAAAGTGGAACCCAGTTATATCCCTGATCGCTTTACTGCAACTCACTTTTTACTGCACCAAAGTCATTTCTCTGAATTATTTTACTGGCATCAGCGTCGGTTGTGCTTGGTTGACCTCCTCAGATACGGGCAGACCAGTACTTTGCTCAGAGTGAGAGTTTTTGTTCCCCTTTTGCCATTTTACCGTAATTACTGTTAGTCAAGGACCAAAAGATCTGACTCAGACAAATACGTTAAATGAAACCTTAAGTCTGTACCAAAATCTGTGTATGGTTCTTTAATATAGTGCTGAGGTTTTTGTACTCAGTCATACTTTCTGCTACAGGCAACAACAAACCATGTTTTAGATTGATAAAGAGATCTATTTACAGGGTTCATACACTTTATCAAGAATTTTCCCTGACATTTCATTGGCTTTTCCAAAACTTTTGACTAAATTTCGAAGAAAAATGATTTACACTTGTTTAAATAGTATTCAAAATGTCCAATGTGGCATATTAGAAACATACTTTTGCTGCAATTTCCTGCTAAATTTGGAAATTAGTTGAAGGGAAAAAAAAAGTTGGTGTTTTTCCCCCCAGAAATATATTATTCCACTAATTTTACAGACTTATAGCCTAAACACAAGTGATTAAAAGAGAACTAGAGGTAGTTGGAGAGCACAGACTTACACCAAGCCATAGGCCACTCACCTGAGAAAAAACCCTTAAGGCCTGGATCCAGCTCAGTAAGAATTAAAGAGACATCAACTCTGTGAACATGCTACTGACAGAGAAAAACATCACCTTTCATTTGCTGTCATTTGCAAGTGTGTAGCTGCATAATATCCATGTACCCCCTATATTTAGAACCTTCTGGATCACCAGAACCAAATATCAACATGATCCAGGGTCAAACTATGTCAGATTATAACATCTACCATGGTCATCTTGTAATTATTTGCCAATGATACTGGGCAGTATTTGTTGAGTTAGAAGCTCTAATGGTAAAATTTGCCCCATCTCCCAATAGTCATCAATCCTTTAAAAAGATTTTTGGATCCAGAGTGATCCAGACCAGCCCCAGTGTAATCACTTGTTCCTTATTACATTTCTGAAAAAATTCATCCAAATCCGTCCATAAAGTTTTGAGTTATGTTGTTAAAAGCCAGCCGTATTAGATAAACTAATCATCTATGCTGTTACCAAAGCCAAAAATCATTTAAATTAAAAATTTGTTTTAATAATCTTACAAAAAATAGATATTGGTCACTTTCCTGCAGTGAGAACAAGAGGCCAAGGAGACAGTGTTTCTACAGAACACATATTTTCTCTACTCTTAATCTCTTCTGGGATCAGGAAGTTGCATTTGAAAATTCTTTGACTTCTCCAGGTTCTCCATGACTGCACAAACCCTGTTCTCTGGCGCCGGAGAAGAGAGCAGAAACAGCATTTCCATTCTCCTGGATCTTTGCGCAGAGAAATTGACAGAATTTTGAGATCTAAAACCTGGTCCAAGGCTAAATTTTAAAGTATGACCCATGTACACAGTGAAAGAGTGGCTACTTGTGATAGAAAAAGAGCAATTTGTTCGTTTAAAATACTTCTTTTGAAAAGGGGAGGTAAAAGTGAAAGAGTAACCATAATTGAGTGAAGCCTTTCTTACACTGCTTCAGAGCGCCATCTAGTGGTCAACAGCAAAAACACTGCTTCTAAAGAATAAACTGCATTAAGGTCTGAAGCCTTTTTTCTTCAGAGTATCCTGCTATTACTGAGTGCTCTCCAGCTTCTTCCAATTATTTAAAGATATACAGATGCTAATTTAACTTAACTCTTGTTGCCCACACTGAAAATGAATGCTTGACTGCCATTGTTTTTTGTTGCCAGTTTTTTTATTTTCCTGTGAGCATCTGTTAACATTAATAAATGAAAATCCAAACGTCAAAATTAAGGGTATTACATCTTTTAATTTTTCTGCAAAACAAAGACTTGAATACAGACAGAGCCTGAACTCAGGCAAATGAATCGTAGTCCTCTCATGCAGCGTGCAGCGTTGCACACGAGCAGACCTCAACATGACCCTCAGACCTGGAATGTACCACTCCATCTCCACACAGCTCCGGACTTTAAAACTCAGTGCAACAGGTAACTATAAAACAAATGTGAACTATACAGCAAAAACCAAACCGCGCGAGATCTTCAGAGAAACGCTCCGAACACGAGAGCAACATTGGTCCACCACAAACATGAATTACTTAGCGTTTCAATGACTGCAGTTTCAGGGATGAACAATTGAAAAGTGAGGTTTAAATTTATTTTTTTACAAATGTGGTGTATTTTAGTCGACTTCTTCCATACGAGAAGCATCGTCTTCTCCATCGCCCTCTAGTGGAGGGATCTCATCTGGGACGGCCGCGGAGGGGGTGTCCTCTGTGGGAATGTCATCATCGTCGATACCTGCATGGGAAAACAAAAACAAAACACAAGGGTTAGAAAGAGAAGGAGTGTAACAGCAACTCAAAGATAATGATGGGCTGTGCTTGAAACTACTCACAAATCACTAAAACCAAACGAGGAATTACACTTATTCACCATTTTATCAAACTATGAAGTGAACATAAACCCAAGCCCCGAGTAACGTTTGTGCCCGAGCAGTGGTTTCAGATCCAGCCTCACGTCTCCGCTCCTTACCCAGTCCGAGTTTGATCATCCTGTAGATGCGGTTGGAGTGAGTCTGTGGGTCGTCCAGGGAGAAGCCCGAGGACAGCAGCGCGGTCTCGAACAGCAGGATGACCAGGTCTTTCACCGCCTTGTCGTTCTTGTCCGCCTCCGCCTTCTGCCGCAGCGTCTCCATGATGGGGTGGTCCGGGTTGATCTCCAGGTGCTTCTTGGCCATCATGTAGCCCATGGTGGAGTTGTCCCTGAGAGCCTGGGCCTTCATGATGCGCTCCATGTTGGCCGTCCAGCCGTACGTTGAGGTAACGATGCAGCAGGGGGAGGACACCAGTCTGTTAGACACAGTCACCTACGGGACAAAGAGAAAGTACATTAACGAACATGAATAGTTTTGTTTTGAGCAGCAGGCCAGCAAGTCAGTGTTAATATCATGCAGCACAAAATGTTAGAAGTCACTCTGTTCTGCATTTGAGTAGTAAATCCATAAACCCATAAACTATCAAGACAAATGCATAAAAAGTACTGTACAAGGCATGTTTTAATTTAATGACGGCACGCAAAGTCTCAAAACTGCACTTCTGTTAACAATGCAAGACAACGCTGAACACTGAATCAAGGCTTACGTTGAACTCACCAGCACACATTTATGATCAACCCTGTTACAACAAAAAGGACCTTAAATTCAGACTTCATGATATTCAACCTTTTGCAAGTTCTTCCAACAGAACTAATTAGATGAATAAATGAACCAACTGTATTGTAGTGCCTAATTCTGGGGTTGTATGAATGGAGAAAAAGAATAAAAAGCAGCTTTGTTGAACCAAATGCAAGGAAATTCACCCATATTTACAGGTTCGAGGTCTCGTACTTCTAAATGTGACCACTAGTGCTTCTGCCTACCTTCTCCACTTTCTTGTCGAGAATCTCCTTCATGAGTTTGCAGAGGTTTTCGAACTTGGCCTTGTCCTCTTCCATCTTTTTCTTCTCCTCCTCGTCCTCAGGCAGCTCCAGGCCCTCCTTGGTGACAGAGACCAGGTTCTTGCCGTCGAACTCCTTCAGCTGCTGCACGCAATACTCGTCGATGGGCTCTGTCATGTACAGGACTTCGAAGCCGCGCTTACGGACACGCTCCACGAAGGCGGAGTTGGCCACTTGATCTTTGCTCTCACCTGAAGGTTAAAGAGGTTAAATTATCACATACATTTCAGAGTAAAAGGTCTAAAGTGAGACAGTTTTAGATGCTGACCAGTGATGTAGTAGATGGACTTCTGGTTGTCCTTCATGCGGGTGAGGTACTCGTTGAGGGAGGTCATCTCGTCCCCGGACTGGGAGCTGTGGTAGCGGAGCAGCTCAGACAGCTTCTTACGGTTCTGAGAGTCCTCGTGGATACCGAGCTGTGAGAAAATGCAAAAGTTACGAAGTTGTACAAAGAGGTGCCATGATGCCCTGCATAGTTTTTGTACCATTTAGTCCTGTCATTATGTCTATAAATTACAGCACAGCATTTCTTTGTTATGCTTTTGGCTCTGGAATAGAACTGCATAATGTATCGCAGAAATTATCACAATGCTATGGTCTTCCATCAGAGATTTGCAGAATCCTTTTCCCACCAGAGCCTTAAATGAAAAAAGGTGTTGTGACCAAATAAAAATGTTTGAAAAGTCCAGTTAATTAAAAATAAAAACAGTAATTTCCTTAATTTAGTCACAATTTATCCTGGTTTATTCTGTGGCCGTTTTGACTTGTGAATACAGGAAGTTTTTTGTTTCAAGTGAAATTAACTCTGTGTGTCAGAAATATTGCAATTTTCAAAAGTTATCGAATATCGCATGTTTTTCCATATCGTGCAGCCCAAATCTGGAAATTAATTGGGGGTGAAAAAAAAAAAAAAGATGAGTGGTTCTCAACTTTTAGATAAGTTTAGTCCTTATTTTGTCCTGTTCTAGTCATTTAGGGCTTAGTCATGGTATTAAATAATCATCAGGTTTAGATTTCGGACCACTTTAGTGTTTACTCTTATTATTTTCTGTGATGGTTCTTGGAGTGAAAGATTTGAGATGCACTGGCTTAGACCAAATATGTAAACCCAAGTTGTCTCATAAGGTATAAACTATGAATAAGTGAGCAACAAAGACAACATCCAAATATTCAGTGTTGGCTGACCCATGACCTATAGACCTTTTAGATATTCAATGTTTTCTCATGTATACTGCATAGTTTCTTCTATTTATACGCAAGCTTATCTTCTAAATCTATCGTCTCATAGCAAAACACAGCTTCCAACTACACCATTTCTGCTAATAGCTACTCGCTAGAAGCTGGACACTTCAAATAGGAGACAGTGACCTTGAATGTCCTGCAGATGCATTGAGTGTGGAAAAAGAGCTCTTATTAAGACAACACAAATACATTATGTACTGCATTATTAAATTATGTTGGGCTTGAGTTTACCTTGATGTTCTTGGAGAAGGCTTCGTAGAACTTCTTGTAGTTGTCCTTGTCCTCTGACAGTTCGGCGAAGAGCTCAAGGCACTTCTTGACGATGTTTTTGCGGATGACTTTCAGGATCTTGCTCTGCTGCAGCATTTCTCTGGAGATGTTGAGGGGCAGGTCCTCGGAGTCCACCACACCACGGATGAAGTCTGGACAAAGACAGGCGTGTTAGGTTTCCCACATATCTAATGGGGGCAATGTTTACTTTGTGACTAAACAGGTGTCTACTCATCAAATAAATCCCCATCCAGTTTAGACCTTGTTAGTCCTCATTATGAGCTGGTTGAGTCCCGTTATTCCCTGGCTTTGCACTTTAATATTTAAAGTAAAAACAATCCCTAAAATTACTATACATTACGCATTTAGGGTAAAACATAGGGTTTAAGTGTGGTTTGACTATAAAAAGAAAAAAAAAAAAAAAGCCATGGTAGTCTTATAAATTAAAGATCACAGGCCAATGTACTCTTAGCGCCAGTCCCAAGCCTGGATAAATTGAGAACTGGGTCAAAAAGGGCATGTAAAACCTATGCCAAATCAGTATGCTGCCACTGTTTGCTGTAGGAGGCATGTGATTTGCTGTGGGAAAAGCAGAGTTAAGTCCACTCACTGAGGTACTCGGGGATGAGCTCCTCGCAGTTGTCCATGATGAAGACTCTGCGGACGTACAGCTTGATGTTGTTCTTCTTTTTCTTGTTCTCGAACAGGTCGAAGGGTGCGCGGCGGGGAACAAAGAGCAGGGCGCGGAACTCCAGCTGGCCCTCGACGGAGAAGTGCTGCGAAAAAGAAGACCGATGACAGAAAGTGTTACAACTAAAGACTAGTTTGATTTTCAAGGTCTACACAGTTTACGCCCATTACATTTCTGCCCACATATACTACTAAGCAAAAGGTTTTAGGCAGGAGTGAAAATACATTAAAAACACACAGCAGACACTGGACCAAAGATACTAACTTCACTCACAGTAAGAACAGGCTAGTTTAGTGATTTACCATTGAGAGGTATATTTGTGGCTCAACAGAAAGAGCATTTACCCATGACTTAGGTCTTGGTGCCCAGACCTAGACTTGCTCTCTATCTCTTCACCAATTTGAGATAGGAACGGTGCCTTGGCAGAGGTCTACGCTCTCAGAGTACTTCAAGTTTAGAGTTAGTCCTTGTAATTTTGTGCATTTCTGTACATGGACGCACCTTCTTTAAGGGGAAAAAAAAAAAGTTTTGCCTGTATTGTACATAATGGACAGTCTTTACAGCATATGCTTGTCTGACAACTGTGTTCGACCATTACATGCACCAATTATAGTTAAGTTGGCTAAAAAGTGGTTGCACCATTTTTAATACAAGGCAGTTTTTAAATGTAAACATGTTAAAGTTGCAAATTGAATGGCTTTTGCTGAGAAATTTAAATAGCCAAGTCCAATATAAATGCCCTTTTGTTTAAACCAAATGCTGTCCTAGCACTTCTGAAACATGCTGAACCTAAACTGGCGATGCCTAAACTGAACTCGTGCAGCGGCACTCACCTTGACGGCCAGGTGGTCCTCCCAGTCGTTGGTGAGGCTCTTGTAGAACTCGCCGTACTCCTCGTTGGTGATGTCGTCGGGGTTGCGGGTCCAGATGGGCTTGGTCTTGTTCAGCTCCTCCTGGTCAATGTATGTCTCCTTGATCTTCTTTTTCTTCTTCTTGTCCTTGTCCTTGGCATCTTCCTCGTCGTCCGAGCCCACGTCCTCGATCTTGGGTTTGTCCTCTGCTTCATCCTTCTCCTCTTTCTCAGCCTTCTCTTCCTTTTCCTCCTCGGCCTCGTCGTCACTGATCTCCTTGTCGCGCTCCTTCTCCACCTACAAAAAATAAGTACACATTAGTTACCAATCATTACTCAAATTTTTTTTGTTGACAAACAGCTCTTGTTGTGGCTGAAGGTGGGCCAACTAACTCATCTTGTATGAAGAGAACATTACTAATAGTGCAAGGACTTAAATGTCTAAAGTTAGCTTGCTTATATTTCGTACCAACTTTTAGATTTGTAGAGGAAAGCAAAGTTGGGCCAAGCTTAGATAGCAATTTGAACATTTAAGGCCAAGATAAATTATACTTGTAATAAAACTGTAACGCCTTGAGCATAGCCTGGAGAGATACAATGAAGTCCAGGAACTGGTCTACACTTACAAAGAGGGTGATGGGGTAGCCGATGAACTGCGAGTGCTTCTTTACGATTTCCTTGATTCTCTTCTCCTCGATGTACTCTGTCTGGTCTTCCTTCAGATGCAGAATGATCTTTGTTCCACGGCCAATGCGCTCTCCTGAAGAGAAATGGGCACAATTGTGAGGAAATGACACCCCTTTGGTTTAATACAAAAACTAAACTTTGCCTTACTCAGTGGTTTGGTATATGGCCCTTACCCAACTACTGCAAACATGGACAGTGTATATGCAAAAGTGTAAGACCCAATAATAACACTGCTTCACAAGAGACAGTCAATTTAGTGAAGGTTACTGCCAATAAAAGGGTGCAGTAATAAAAAGGCACTGTGCTGTAATTTCTTTGTGACTTAAGGCACAGTTTGTTGTTGATATATTGAACTCAAATTTGAGCAATTGTCAAGATAAAGTGTATTTTATGTTTAAGACCTCCCAAAAGATTTGGGAGAGTTAGAGAAAGAAAGAGACTGGGTGCATACCATTGTCGACCTTGACTGTGAATGAGCCTCCAGCTGAGGACTCCCAGGCGTACTGCTCATCATCGTTGTGTTTGGTAATAACGACCACACGCTCAGCAACGAGGTAGGCAGAGTAGAAACCCACACCGAACTGGCCAATCATAGAGATGTCAGCGCCAGCCTGAACGACAAGAGAAAATAGTTTAGGACACTTTATTTAAAACATTCCTCATTTTCATACTAAGCCATGGCAGGCGTAAAACTGTACCTGCAGGGCCTCCATAAAGGCCTTGGTGCCGGACTTGGCGATGGTTCCCAGGTTGTTGATAAGATCAGCTTTGGTCATGCCAATACCAGTGTCTACAATTGTGAGGGTGCGTGCCAGTTTGTTGGGAATGATGTCAATTTTCAAATCCTTGCCTGAGTCCAACCTTGTAGGTTCTGTCAGGCTTTCGTAGCGGATTTTGTCCAAAGCCTAAAAGACAAAGCAAGTTTACATTAAATCAATGTACCATACATTGTCTGTGCGTATACTGAAGATTGCTCATCCTGCTGGACTTACATCAGAAGCATTGGAGATCAGCTCCCTAAGGAAGATCTCTTTGTTGGAATAAAAGGTGTTGATAATGAGGGACATGAGCTGAGCGATCTCTGCCTGGAAGGCAAAGGTCTCAGGCTCCTCATCTTGGTGCATTTCTTCAGGCATCTGCAAAAACACAAAAATACAAGTTTTTAATCCAAGTTCAAGGCTCACTAAATTGTGCATGTTGTTAATGTAATGGCTGATTTAGTAAATAAATGAAATGTATTAAGTCAGTAAGAGATCAAAAACTTGACAAAAAAAAGAAATAAAATTTGATTAGGTGCAAGTTTGATGAAATGTTATACATACTGCCGGATAACACAACCTAATTATTACATTTCTCACCATCCAATGTTAAGTGTATCCATTTCCTTATAACTTACATTATTGCTAGCTTTGCACTATACTCCCTTTGTTTCTTTCACTCTTTAATTCTTAAAATTTTCAGTTCCATTAATGTTTTGATGAGCAACTGAGATTCTATGACCAAGCAACTTCCATCTGGTCGTCTTTATTGTTTTTGTTTGACAGTACAACATTACCACATGTACAAAATTACCAGATATGCTTTGGTGAAAGTACTAGTCTACAGTTTCGTTTGCTAAAGCATGGCTCAAAAACCGGTTTCGTAATTACAGGCGGAAGTAAGTGTAGCCTTGATCCAACATGGCGTCGGGGGGGCAGACAATGGACTCCGCTGCACGTGTTTCAGAACCAGAAATGGAACGAACACGCCGGTACGCATGCAGAACTCAGTCACGGGTATCGTTAATTATACGCGGCAAAATATAGATACGTTTACATAATTGACAGATCCAACCCTCCGCTAGGTCTTGGGATTGATAAAATGGCAACACCGCATAAAAAAAACAACTTATTACGCGTTGGGAGAGTCACGAGGTTGCGTAACTGTCGTAGGGCACCATCACGAACACACATACAATACATTAATAAACTGTAGAGCTGGTTATTAATGCCGTTTTAGCTGAATCTGTTCCTAATATTTAGAAACATTTCGTAGTAGGCTGCATTAAATTATTAAGTAACGTGCGTGGTCAACCATTTCGCTTGGTTATTTAATTGCTCTTAATGCGTTTGTTTATCGTTGACTTAAGATGGTGGCACATTTTGAGTTAATTCTTGAGGACAGCGCAGTTAAAGCATCAGATAAAACCTGAAATTTGGTCATCTCCAGAACACCTGATACGGGGCAAGCGTACAGCCTGGCCACATTGCTGCAGAGTGCCGCATCCCAACCTCCTTGTGATGTTACAGGGACATTATGGGCCATTAGCACCTCGTAATGACGCGTTACTAGCATGCAAGTGTAAACAAAGGCACAGCCGTTTGACTGCTAAACGAAGATGCACCTGATAGTAACATTAATTATGCTGATTTCTCCTTGAGCTACTACAGAAACCGTGCTGACCTAGCGTTAGTAACTACATATTGGATGATTTTCTAACATCAGCAAGACCACACATAGCATTACGAACAATTCCATATCAAAAGGCTCCGCGTACCTTGTTTATTTAGTTGATTTTTCTTGAATAAAATGCGACCAAAGTCCTGTCCCTTCTGCTCACTGACGCAGGGAAATTGAAAGAGACTTCCGTTAAATAGACCGGAATCTTTATACACATGGCTTTCAGTGGGCAGGCGTATCCCTCCGCGGAGCACCTTCCCCCAGTGAATCACATCCACAGAAAGAACTAGAAAGAACAACAAAGAAAGTTTATTTAGAGATTCACGGCTCCACGTGGCGCTTTATAAACACCCACTTGTCCCATTTTCAATAAACGCGTCAAAATGTACCTTTAAATATGGAATAGTAGCTCTGAATGAAATGACATGACAACTGCCATTGATATTATGCTGGGTTTTAAGCAGAATTGCGTTTTTTATGTAACTTCAATAAAAAATATATAACATTAAGTGAACGAAATACTGTATTAAGTAGGAAAATGTTATATTTTCTCGAGGGTCTTAGTAACATGGCGGCGGAACACTTTAAAACTCCGAGGTCGTGGTCCGTTTGTTCTAGTGCCTTCCATGAAAACCCGCCTAACCGTGACGTCACGAACATGTCAGATGCACGCGGCGGCGTCGCTGCGCAGCTGCCGCACAAGAACCTAGCAACGGCAACTAAAACCATGGCAACACAAACTTTAGCATCCGATAGCTTTTTATTCAACTCGTTAATAAAATATGACTTTTTATTGGATAACCATTGATGTACAAACAAAACGTTAGTACACAGTGTACTAAGCCAGAGTTTTTCTTCCTTTTTTTTTTTTTTTCAATCCTGTTTGTAGAAGGTATTGCGCAGTCAAGTCCAAAGTCATAAATAAACTGGTTCTGCGCAACAACTAAAACACACAAAATGCAGTCAAAATGATAAAGACACGGTTGGCAGGGAAAGCAGGGTAGGCCCAAGGTCTTAAAAGTATTAAAAAGATATTAAATGTGATGTAAAAATCAAGGCCATAAAAGTAAATCTAATGAGAAAGTATTACATTTTGTTCGTCTAGGCCTTGAATTTGTCAAAAATGTTTTTCAATCATAAGTATATAAACACTGATGCCACAATAACAGTATCGACAATTTACTTATTAAAAGTATTTTATTATTTAAATTAGGATTCACTTTTTGTTTAAGTTTTTTATTGCAGCACTGGAGTTATTTCATCTGAATTCGGCTTTAGAATAAAACCCTTAGATTAGTTTGGAAAATTTGTGTAAAGTGTAAATCTAAATGGTATTAAAAATTTTTAAAAAGGTCTTAAATTTCTTTCGACAAAAATGTCAACAATTATAAAAACCCTTTCACAACTGTGATAGACAATAAATGCTTTGCTATTGTTTTTTGGCCACAAATATATATTTTTTAATTTGTTTTAATTATTAATTTTATTATTACTTAGTTTGGTAATATCTGTATTTTGCCACTCATGTCATTTCCTTTCAGAACAGATGAATTAACTAAGTACAAATCCGTGTCTGGTGAGTGTGTGTTGAGATTTAGGGTACAAATAATTTTAGGCTTAACTGTATATGATTGTGAAATGCATATGTATGTTTGTGCTATTGCATAATGGATACACCTGCTTGTTCAGTAGCAACAAACAGGCATTTTAATTTTTTGAAAATGTTAATTCATATTCACAGTAATCTAATGATGTCTGTGAAGACTCATCAATCAATCTAATGATATGTAGAAAACTAATAGGACTACTACCAGTTAAAAAATAAAACCATATATGAACTTTCAAGACCAAAAATGCCACTAATGCCACATAAGAAAATATTTTTACATGCATAAATAAAGACTTCCAACATCAAGAAAATGGAGATAATCAGTGCAAAAACTGTACACTAAACTCCAAGTGGAAATGTGCAATAATAGCAATTATAACAATTATAAAAACATTGTAGCAGCAGTGAAGCTTTGCTACTGTTTTTTGCTTTGCTTTGTTTTTTGAAAACATACTTTTGTTAAAATGTACAATGAAAAATAGTTAAATATCTTGATAGTATATTTAGTTTAGTATTTGTCATACTGAAAATGTTAACTCCTATGAAAATTAATCTAGTGATATGTAGAAAACTAATAGGACAAATACGAACTCTCAGACAAAAAACAGTTAAGCTCCTGGTATGAAGTGATATAATTTAGTTCATAAGTAAAACTTTTTTAATTGTTTATGTTAAAACCACATAGTAGTTTCAAGTCTAAAAAATATTGAATATTTTGAATGTAATTATTTTTCTTAACACAAAATTAATCAGCCAAATTTGTCGAAATATATTAATATTTTATATTCAATATACAAAAAATATTTTAATCTTATTATTTTGCCATCTCCGGGAAGCAGCTGAACGCAAAACAAGCGCGCCCCGGCTGAGTGCGTACAGCGCCTGCGTCATGTTTTTGTAGGCCTGTGGTTAGCCACCGTGCTAATTCAACATCCGAGACATTTGGAACATTTTCATAATTATCCATCTCTGTTTTGCGGGTTTTGTCTCTTTAAACATCGCAGGGTACTGGGTAAGTCTTTGTAAAAACATATGAACGTGTTTTTAGAAGCTCTTTCTTTCGTTTTCGTGCGTTAGTTTGGTAAAACAGCATGAGCTAGCCTTAGCTTAACCGCGTTTAGCTTTGCCGGGAGACAGTAGCGTGCTTTGTGATTTCACATCAAACTGTTTTTCATGGTTTCTGTTCATAGCACTTATAAGCAATCTACAGAACATAACTTCCCTTGGTTTTACATTAACATATCTTCTCAAGAAACACTTCAATTCTTCAGCGTTTGGACTCGTATAATGGAGGTTTACATAAGATCCTATTTGTTGCAATTGTTACTGGTATTACAATACAATAACTTATATTCCGACCCTATTATGGCAGCATTTGTTATTGGTAACTGTCTCAACTGCAAGGTGAAGTGTGTGTTAAATCTGTGATGCATGCGGAACATGGGTTTAAGTAGTAAACCCCTGGTACCCATCTGAAATCAATGTCATTTAACATTGGTTTTCTGTGCTTCATCAGGTCCTTCTAACACACACCCAGGATGTCCTTCCCCCCTCATCTAAATCGGCCGCTCCTGCCGCCTCCTGGCATACCCCCCCAGTATGCTGGCTTTCCCTCAGGTAAACAACTGTTTATAATGCCTATCTGTACCCTCTTTAAATTAATGACGTTTTATGTGAGGTACTTGCCGTTTAATCACATTTTATTTTGCATTTGCAGGAGCGCCAATGATCCCCGTTCACATGGGCATCATGGCCCCTGCCCAGGCAGTAATGGTGTCCTCCATGCCAGTGGTCAGTAAACCTCCCATGCCCAAGAAAGACATTCAGGCAGTGAGAGCTAAAGAGGAAGAAAACAGCGGCCCCACCACAACTGTGTTTGTGGGAAACATCTCAGAGAAGGCCTCAGACATGCTCATCCGACAGCTACTTGCAGTAAGAGATGAGGGGGAACAAGACTTTGATACAATTTGTATAATTTCTTTTCACTTATGCAGCTTTTGCCTTCTTGTTTTTAGAAATGTGGGATTGTCCTGAGCTGGAAGAGAGTACAGGGAGCTTCTGGCAAACTTCAAGGTCAGAAATATGTAATAAGTGATATGATTTCTTTATCTGTGTAATATCAACATGATAATTGACTTGTTCCCTATAAATCATGGTTTAACCTGATTTCACTTACATATATGTATTTAATATATTTCCAACTTGTAACTTTTTTCCCCTTTTAATCTATATTATAGCCTTTGGTTTTTGCGAGTATAAGGAGCCAGAATCGACATTAAGAGCACTGCGGTTGTTACATGACCTTCAGATCGGAGACAAAAATCTGCTGGTGAAAGTGGATGCAAAGACTAAAGCCCAGCTGGATGAGTGGAAGGCTAAGAAGAAGACTCAGAATGGGGTATGAAATTAGAAGATTAGAATTTATATACACTGATCAGGCATAACATTTTGACTGCTAACAGTAAGGTAAATAATCGTGATCATCTCTTCATTATGGCACCTCTTAGTGAGTGGGCTATATTAGGCATCAAGTAGGAGTGTAACGATACATTTTTGCAACGATACCATATGTATTGATTAGAAGTGATTTGATACGATTCAAGAACGATATTGGCTAATTTGGAACAATACGACTCAACACCTTTTGTATTGATAATCGATGCAACAACTTTTTGCCAAAAATCATAAAAGTTTAGTCTCAGATGTAGCACTGCAGCCAGGGTTGATTATGTCCAGCAGACAGAGAGTGAAGAAAAGTTGAATATAACATTTTATTTAATTAAAAACACAAAATGTATCTCCAAAAAGCCATATCTGGTTTTATTTTAACATACAAATTTCAAAATTTGATATATCCGATATTATTGATCGATCCTTCATGTGTATCGTTATTCACTTCCTAGAAAATGATACAATTTGATACAAGGTCATGTGTATTAATGTAGTTGTATCATAGGAAAAAAAAAAATCGCTACATCGTTACAGTTACTGTATTGATACACCCCTAGCTGAAAGTGAACATTTTGTCCTCAAAGTTGATGTGTTAGAAGCAGAAATAACAGGCAAGGGTAAGGATTTGAGTGAGGTTGACAAGGGCCAAACTGTGATGACTATAGACGACTGGGTCTAAGTGTCTCCAAAACTGCAGCTTTTTTGGGGTGTTCCCAGTCTGCAGTGGTCCGTGTCTATCAAAAATGGTCTATGGAAGGAACAATGGTGAACAGGTGATGCTGGTTCTGATAGAAAGGTTTGTTGCGTATGGGACTGAATGTTCGGCATGTGGTCATAACAGAAAAGATTATAACCACCAGTGTTAAGCAGGTCATAATGTTATTCCGGATTGGTGCATGTCATATTATGCACCAACTAAGTAAAACTGTATTTAATTCGTTCCAGAAAGAGAAGCCTGAGGGTGGAGATGATGAAGAAGAGGAGCTGGATGACGAAACTAAGCAGAAAGATCAAATAGTCAAAGGCGCTATTGACGGATTAATGCGAGAATATGCCGCAGAGCTCAATGCACGATCACAGGATGATGACTCCCAGAGACGGAAACGGAAAAAGGAGAAAAAAGAAGAGGTATGTAATATATATTTGTAGTTACTAGTCTGATAATTGATAATTATATTGATTTAACCTTGAATTGTTTGTCTTTTTACAGGACGACATTAACACTATTGATATGGAGGAGGACAAGAGAGACCTAATTTCCAGAGAAATTAGTAAATTTCGTGACACGCACAAGGTAAAGGGGCCTCTTTGATCTAGTTGTTTATTACAGGTTTTTGGAAAGCAGCTCCTCACATAGTTCACTCTTATTATTATACATTTAGCAAAAGCTACCACATTTTTTTCAAAATTTAAAAAATTGCCAGGCTATAAAGCTTACAACACCAAAAATGAATGTGATGATATTAATTAAAATACTTGTTCAGTGTTAAGCCATCATAAATAGACAAGCAGCTAGCTAGTTTTGACACATTTAATCAACGTAACTTAGTACAAGAGTGTCTGTTAGGTGTGGCTATTGTAGATCCATTCTTCATTCATCACACACAAATGCATGGAGACAATGTAAAGTTACTTAAAGCTAATCTATTCATTAAACCCCACCATTATGATAGTGATCATATGGTGACTAAAGCAAGATGAATCTCAGAGCTTTGGAAAAAGTTGCGTGGATAGGATGTAAGTATCAGACTTTATTTTCTCTACATAAACCGGGCGCCCCCCTCTTGAGGACTTGCACGGGGGCAGCCGTAGGGCACATTTTTAATGCTCTAAATCTAAACATTTCTCCTCCAACTAGCTCTTTTTGAACCAAAAAGACACCACAACTTTTATTTTTGGCTTTTTGAACTTGTGTTAAAAGCAGGAGGCGGTGAACCTGTGTGAGTCCTCTGTAAGATATGGTATGTCTTAATGGTGTTCCAACACTTGTCAATAACCACTGCAGTGACTTGGCTGTAGTTCTCATGTTAGAGCCGGGGGGGCGCTCTCTCCACAGCGGTGCAGTGATCTGAAGACTGTCGAGGTACGTGCTCTCTGTCGGTGCTGCTGTGGACTCTGTCCTTTTACTTTTCTTCTTTGTCTCTCTGTCATCACTGTAAGCTCCATCACAGGCAGAAAAGATTGTGTCAAGTTAACTCAACAAAAAGCTCTAATCTGTTAAGTGCTGGCCAATATGAGTTAAAATTGGTCAATGTAAAAAAAAAAAAAAAAAAAAAAAAAAGTACCTAGATAATATCTTTGTTCAAAACAAATTTATACTATACATAAAAATAAATAAGTGTTTTGGAAATGGTGTCAGGCTTTTCAAGGCTTAACTTACAGCTAAGACATTTGCTCCAAACACTTTTATTCAACTTTTGTATCAATATTATTGTGTTTTATGATTGTAGAAGATGAATTAGCTCACCATAGGTATCAGAAAAAGTATCGCTCATGTACCGGTATCGAACACTAGGTATTGTTTAAGTACTGACTCAGAAAAAATCTGAATGGTACACAGCCCTAGTCACATTGTTAGAAATGCTCATACCGATATGTTTCTTTAAAACACTAATTTTAAGTTTTAATGATTGACATAAAATTATTAGTATATTTTTAATATTAGTATACATCTGCAATGTAATGCATTATCATTTTATAAGTAAAACGGCAGCAAATAGGTCAGGAATGGATTGTTGTGAATATAAACACATTGTTTTAATAATAACACAGTCGCAGTGTTTGCAGTTTGCATGAGCAGGTAAGTAAAGGAGCCAGAACTTTTTAAATAAAAATTACTTTAATTTACATTCAAACTGACGAACATCACACTATTTAATTGCAACATTTCATGTCCCTTTTCTTTATATATGTTCTCCTTTTTCTTGGTATTAGACACAAGGCTTTTACATTGTAGTCCATTAAAGATTATAAGCAGATTTAGATACAGTTAGATAGCATATGCACATTTTTCACTTAAATTACTGCTCAAAATCTTCAGTAAACTATATTGTCAGTAAATCAAATGTATGTTCTTGTACCAAAGCCTTGTGTCTACTACTAAATCTTAATGTGTGTGTGTGTCTGAGAGAAAAGCCCTGACGATCTCCTGAAGACGGCTGCCCAGGGTAAGACTGTTTCTCCAATTTCAATTATCTGTGCAGAAATAATAATTTTACCTCTCATTTCCTGTATCAAATGCTTTTGAAATAAAGGCTGTATTATGCTATTGTGATGATTTGCTGATATATCATGAGCAAGACAGACTCCCATAACGTTTTTCCCTTGTATACCATGTGACCTGCTTTCCTCCCAGGCCTAACTTAAAAGGCTTGTAGGGGCAGCGAAGGCCTGAATCCGTAGTTCAACACCTGTAAGTCACAACCAACTAGTTCAACAAAGACTGACGCCTGTTTTTTTCTGTTTTGTTTTTTCCTTGTACTGAAAGGAGCAGAGAAAAAGCAATGTCTCTTGCAGCACTTTTTCTCTTTATGAATGCACCACGTTGAACATGTTTCACAGATATTTTTGTCCATTTAAAAGTGGTTTCCAGTTGGATATTTGCTAAATGCAGACACTATTTTACATTAAGATGACAGATTTCACTCTTTCTCTTTGAGAGAGAGCCTTAATCAGGGTCTTTTGAGGTTAGTTTATAAATATAGAATAAGCTTTTCGAGTACAGGGCAATGGTAGTATCGGAAATGCACCTTAAAGTCAGACAGTAATTATCTGGAAACCACTTGACTTTTGCAATCTAGCTGCAATGTACCTCCCAACCCCTGTGTGGCGCTGGCTGAACCTGGCTGTGTTTTGTTCTGCAGAAACTGGAGGAGGAGAAAGACAAACGTGAAAAAGAGCGTCTGGAATTCGAGCGCGAACGCAGAGAACGGGAAAAGGAACGGGAGCGGGAAAGGGAGCGTCGGGATCGAGAGCGGGAGAAGGAGAGAGAGCGAGAGAGGGAGCGGGAGAGGGAACGGGAGAGAGAGAGAGACCGGGACAAGGACCGAAGGACGAGGGAGAGGGAGCGAGAGAGGGACTGGTCCAGGAGCCGGGACAGGAGCACTGAGCGCAGCCGATCCAGGTAAAGACTGTATCAAATAACATTGTAAATGGATCCATACACTATAGCACTTTTCTATTTACTCAAAGCACTTTATATCCAACAACCATTCATGCACTTGGACCAAAAGCACACACAGATTCATAAATAAGTGTCACTTACAATCAACCATGTTATTTATAAATCATCATGTAAACGTGCATTTTCTCTCAGAGACAGTTGAAAAGGTAAAACATATATTTATAGTTACAGGGGAGACAGAGTGTATCATTTCAAGCATTTGTTTATGATCATTTTGTTTTTTTCAGAGAGGTGAGTAGAGACCGGGAACGAGAGAAGAAACGTGACCCTGAGGATGAGGAGGAGGCCTATGAGCGAAGGAAACTAGAGAGGAAGCTCCGGGACAAGGAAGCGGCTTATCAAGAGGTCAGCAACGTCAATTAATCTTTAGACAAGATACTGTGTGGCTGCTGATGGTTTGACATAAATGTATCTTAATTTGACATTTACCGTTGTGATGATAGCGACTAAAAAACTGGGAGCTGAGGGAGAGGAAGAAGGCCCGGGACTATGCCAAAGAAACAGAGCGAGAGGATGAGCGCAGAAGAGAAATGGTAAGAGAAAAGATTTACACTTAAAACTGTAGATCATTGTATATGGAGAGCATTAGTGGTGCATATTTATTTCTCACTGGCTACGCAACATTTTAGGTCAAAGAAGGAAAGCGTTTGAAAGAGTTCCTTGAAGACTACGATGACGATAGAGATGACCCAAAGTACTACAGGTAAACAACAAGGTCCCAGATTATGCTTTTTTCAGGCTTTTTGATATAGTTTTGGACATCTTTGCATTAGTATTTCACGTTTTATAACTTAAAATAATGGAAAATGTATTTTTTGGGGGAACTGGTACTTTGACTTTACTGAGAATGCTTGGATTAGGTGTCTGTCGCCCCCTGCTGGCAATGGTGGGGAATGGACAGAGCATAAAATGTCTATTTAGTTCCGCTATTAAGAACTAGGGCTGGGTAATGTTCAGATTTTTTGATACCAGTACTTAAACAATACCTGGTTTTCGATAGCAGTACCTGAGTGACACTTTTTCTGATACCTATTGTGAGCTAATTCATCTTCTTATATCATAAAACACAACTATACTGAATAAAAGACTCGTGAAGCAAAATTTTTAGCTGTAAGTTAAAACCAGTAGTTTGTATAATTTATTCTGTGTTATTTGATTCATACATGCAACATTAAAAGGAACATTAAATGTCCAACTAGATATTGAAACTTTGCTTTGAATTAAAAAAAAAAAAGTTGATACCGGTGAATACCACTAAGGTAGCAACATGGCGCTAACAGATAAATAAATGAGCTGACTGGCTGAATGGCAATTCAAAAGCTGAAATGCTCAAAATATGAATGAAAATATGCATAAAAAATGCGTAGGAGCACTTTCTGGTTTCACGTGTCTAAGCAGAGCCATGAGACTGAGCATTTTCAGCTCTTGAGAATGGGACAGCCTCTGCATACATGATTATTAAAACAAGAGTGAATGAAACAAAATACCACTTCAGGTATGTTTTTGAGGTGGAAACAACATTATAACATGGTTAAAAGCTGAGAAAAGTCGATTTAACATAATAAGAGACCTTTCAAGGATTTGTGGAAATCGAGTGCAATTATCTCCGCCCAAAAATAATCTTTGCATGTGAACAGGAGGTCAAAATGCCCAGAAAAAGCAATGTTTTCAAAGATATCAGGTTTAAGACTGTGAGCCCTGACAAGCATCACAAACTCCGATAGATCACAGAGAAGAGTTGTGTGTTATGTGATATCATGATCAATCTGACCCTCATGCATAACTCCTGTAGCACATGCTTCACTACGCAGCTCTGTCCATTGTTCTGAGTGCCTGCTGTCCCCCATGTGACCTCTAGGGGCAGTGCGCTGCAGAAACGCCTCCGAGACCGAGAGAAGGAGATGGAGGCGGACGAGCGAGACAGGAAGAGAGAGAAGGAGGAGCTGGAGGAGATCAGACAGCGGCTTTTGGACGAGGGACACCCCGATCCTGACGCTGAGCTCAGGAGGGTAAGTGTGTGTGGGACAGAGAGGGGGACAGAGAGGGGGCTAGTGCTAGTGTCCCAGGCTAAAAGGAGCAGCAGGAGGATGTGGATTTGAAGGTCATTATCAGAGATGTCCCAGTGCATCTCATCATCACTGACCACCTGCCTTTGTCTGGACTTAGTGTTCTGAAAGAGTGGACAAACACAAAGGGATTTCTGCATGATTTTATTGTTTGTTAAATAGGTCTGACCTAAGCAGAGAATAACTGTAAGCTTTATATTGTCCAATTTATCCAGCAAGTCAGTGAGTTTTTTACTTTTCCAGGTTGTCGTGGGGCATTAAATGTAGTTGTAAATACCTGGCAAGTTTGATTTTAATAAAAGAGACACACAAAAGAAAGAAAGTTAGTTAGTTTTTGTAAGAAGAGTCATTACTATGGCATTTTAGCTCCTTAAATCCAACTTTAGACTATTCACAGAGGTCCCTAGATCCCACTGTAAGCAAAACTATTGTGATATACAGTTGTTGATTCAAGGTCAAAGGACTGACATTCTTTTTTAAAGCATATTGTGTCCAACAGCATAGACTTGTAGAGTACTGGTGCAAGTTTGCTACAAAATCACTATTTGAGTGACTCTGGCACTGTTCAGAGTATCCCAGAGATAAAACTCAAGCTGTCAGAATACATTGAGCTTATTAAATACACAGTTTTCAAGCTGTATTTCATAAAAAAAACTAATATATATCCCTGAGAGCCTTGTGCAAAAAGCTTAGCGCAACCACACAGACCAACAGCAGCAATTTTAGCTCCATCTTCAGCGATTCTCGCTGGCCCTAAACTAGGACTAAGCTGGGCCTAAACTTGGTCTAAACTGGGCCTAAACTAGGACTCAACTGGGCTTAAACTTGGTCTAAACTGTGCTTAATTCAAGACTAAACCATAAATTATCGGACGGGGACTCAACTTCACTTCTAAAAGGTCTGTGCACAGGACCCTAAACCCTAAACAACTAGAGCAGATTCTCTTACCACGTTTCTTATAAATCTATGCTGTCTCTGTCAAATAAATGGTAAAAGCCTCCAAAAATAACAACTCTTCATTATTCTTACAAAATGTCCAGGTGTTTTCCAGACCTGTACAAGCTTTTATAAAAATCTGAATAATATCTGTTTCTTAGATGGAGGAGGAAGAGGAGGAGCGACTGAGGCAGCCTCCTCTGATCCAGGAGCCTGAGCCTGAGGAGGACCGGGAGCGTCACAGAGGATCCCGGGACCACAGGGAGCGGCGTGTGGAGCAGGAGCGGGTCGAGTCCCGCCCACGGCCGCCCCATTCGGACGACGACGAGGTGGAGGAGGGAGAGGACGACGACTACGACGAAAATGAAGAAAACCCCGATGTGAAGCCACCGACCATGAAGCCCACGATGAGGCCGATCACAGCGGCCCCCTCTGTGTCGTCGGCCAGCGGGAACGTGTCCCCCAACACGCCGGGAGACGAGTCACCCTGCGGTATCATCATCCCGCACGAAAATTCGCCGCCAGACGCTCTGCCACAGGAGGAGCACCGGCCTAAGATCGGACTGAGTCTAAAACTGGGTCAGTGGCCTATAAATGTTACTCACTTAGAGCGGCTCCAGGGTTTAAACAGCCAGGACAAAATGGAAGGGCATCCTACATAAACCTTTTGTTAAATTAAGAAGCAAACCATCAGTGGCTTTCATACCAGAGCAGTGGAGATGTTGCCTGGTGAGCCAGCCTCTTCTACTTTCTTGTCGAAATCAGGACAGTCTGGTTCCTCTCTCGGAAGGAACAGTTTCTCGCAGGCAGATTTGGAACAGGCCTATCAACTGTTTATCTGCAGCGCGTCTTGCGCATACAGAAGAGCTAACCAAGGTAGCGCTTGCTACCGAGCTAATATGATAACTTCTTTGACCTGATGGTGTTAGCTGAAGTCTGGATTGTTGTTCAGTTTTTCTTCATCTTGTTTTCATTTTAACAACAGTAAAGTCCCATTGACGTCTGATGTAACAACCACATTCAAACAAAACGACTTTTTCTACAAGTCTTTGTGCAACTGGCTTCTGCTGCTGACACAGTTCAGAAAATAAGTAGAGAGCTGCTCATAATATGCCATATTTTGGTGTTTTATGGCAGAAAGGCAGTTTGCTGTGTTTGGGTCAGCAGTGCGTCCCATCCGTGGTTACTCCACCTGTCATTGTTCTGCCATAGAAACGAAATTTAACTGAAGGGTTACCAGACTAACTTCTTTTTATAGAATAGGAAAGGGTGTCTGGCCGGCCAGACCAGGCGATATGTAGGTGACCCAAGGAAAGAAGTTGTTTTTGCTAAATTAAAACTTGCATAAAAGTAAATACCACTTAATATTGCCTTCCTTGCTAAAATGGTGTTTAATGACATTTCAGAAATCAATTTAGACCTTTGTGCTAATGAAGATTTGGTGAAAGGTCAGCACTGTGTTCATTAATTTGAAATAGTGATTCTCATTATGTAGAGAGCTTCTCCAAAAGGTACACACTGGTCACAGTCTCAGGATAAACTGCGACAGTGGCTAAAAAAACGCATAATATATTGTTAACATTATGAGGGCTTTGTTGCCTTCAAATGAGTGTGCCATTATAAAAACATTGATTATTAATTCATAAAATTCATCCAACTCCAAAACAATTTTTGCAGCAAAGGTTTTCCACACAACTATTACCAAAAATACAACCTTAGTGCATGATAATAAATAGAGAAATGACCCTTGTAAGTCCATAAATTAAATAAATACACAATAAGTCTTACTTTATGTCTAGCTCCTCCCCATATATAAAAAAAAATATTTTATGTCTTCTTTTTCAGGCTCGACAGGGAGCCCCAGTCAGCCCAACGCAGGGAAGAGGAAGAAGCTGCCCGTGGACAGTGTTTTTGGGAAGTTCGACGACGAGGAGGCCGACGAGCAGCCGAGGAAGAGGAAACTCGTGCCCCTGGACTATGACGACGATAAGAGTTTGGGAGTGGACGGGGCTGGGCTCTCAAGTATAAAGGGAGCGAATGCTGAAGAGAAACGCAAACACATCAAGAGCCTGATAGAGAAGATCCCCACAGGGAAACCGGAGCTGTTCTCGTACCCTCTGGACTGGTCCATGGTAGACTCTGTAAGTGGGTTCGAATAGGTCTTTACATCATCTAAAATGTTTAAAGACAGGAGGCAGAGCTGGAGATGCTGAGGTTCTCTTTGGGAATGATGAGGATGGACAGGATTAGGAATGAGTTAAACAGAGGGACAGCTCATGTTAGATGTTTTGGAGACAAAGTCAGAGATCAGAAATGGTTTGGACATGTGCCAGAGGAGGGATAATGAATATATGGGTAAAGGAGAAGGATCAACAAACAAGACATGAAGTTGTGTGACAGAAGTAGTGATGTGTGTTACCAGATTTCTCCACTTAACTACCACTACTCCACAGCACCGCCTGGTATCAATGATAGCGATACCCCTTACAATCCCAGCCATTGTTTTTTTGTTCTATTTTGGTTGAATTTTTTATCTAAACGATAAAAGCCGATGCACACACAGGCTACTAATAATGGCTTCTTTATGCCACGAGAGCAGAACACAATGGATTGGGTTGCCATTGTAGAGCACACATGAAGGATTCAGTGGAATTTGTATTATACTAATAACATTGTTTTTCATTACTTGATACTTACAGATTGGTATAGATACTGTAATAAGGTATAGATACTTTTGAGGCACACATCCCTAAAGAGAAGAGGATGGAGAGGATAGAAATAATGGATTTGCTTTAGTGACCCCTAAAAGGAACAAGATCCCCTAAACATTTTAGCATAAAAATAAATGTCAGGAGAGCTTCTTCTTGTTGGGTAAGGTGTTTTTCTTTTTTTTTAACCTCGCTCGACTGTTTGAACGGTACAGCATAAAAGTGAAAAGACAAGTTGCAGTTAGAGACCTGCTCGGGACTGACAACCCACTCTGAGGGTTTCCCAAGAAATTTTAATATGGTTTTCCACAGCGCACCTACGTATCAGCTGGGATAGGCACATGCCACACTTATTTACTGGTGTTATAGGGCTATGGGCTATTATTGTAGCTTGGTTCTCAGTCCTTACCACTCTAGTCAGTTTTCCTCTGGCATTGTCATGACTGTTAACGTAAAGCCCTGTAAAAACGCCACACTTCACCATAAAGATAACATAATAGCACATTTGATATTGAGTTGCTCTGACTTGGGACACTCTGGACCCAGTATGCTTTTGCTTTTCCCACCCGCTTCTGCCTCACACTGTATTGCTTATGTTTGCTAGTTTCTCATAAGCCGCACTTTACATAAAGATTTCCAAAGATATTTATAAGGATTTCCTTTTTGCCTCTTCTTCTCTTTAGACGTTGATGGAGCGCCGAGTTCGCCCCTGGATCAATAAAAAAATCATTGAGTACATCGGAGAGGAGGAGCCGACGTTAGTGGACTTTGTCTGTTCAAAGGTAATGATCACATAACTGAAGCACTTTCAGTATAAATTCAGTGTATTATGATCAGTTTGTTGAAAGTATGTTACTAATCTTAATTTTCCAGGTGATGGCTCATAGTACGCCGCAGACGATCCTAGATGATGTTGCTATGGTGAGCACTAACCCTAAACCCTAAATAGACCCTAAACTGAATTATAGTTCAGCCATGTTTACAAGCATCAGTGGTTCTTAGACTGTGGTAGGGTACCCCTGGTGGTACACAGGCTCTTTCTAGTGGTATGATGACTTTAGTTCAAGTTTAGTCCTGTTTTAGCCTTGCTCTAGTAAGTTTCAGAGTCCTGTTTTAGGCTAAGTTTAATCCTGGATTTAGTCCTGTGTACAGACCTTTTTGAACTGGAGTCCTTGTCTGTTTATTTATGGTCTACTCCTGCTTTTGTACTGGTTTTGGCTCTTTTTAGTCCTTGTTTAGACACAATTTAGTCATGGTTTAGACACAGTTTAGTCATGGCTTACGTCCTGGTTTAGACACAGTTTAGTCATGGTTTAGACACAGTTTAGTCCTGGTTTAGACACAGTTTAGTCCTGGTTAAGACACAGTTTAGTCCTGGTTTAGACACAGTTTAGTCATGGTTTAGACACAGTTTAGTCCTGGTTTAGACACAGTTTAGTCCTGGTTTAGACACACTTTAGTCATGGTTTACGTCCTGGTTTAGACACAGTTTAGTCATGGTTTAGACACAGTTTAGTCATGGTTTACGTCCTGGTTTAGACACAGTTTAGTCCTGGTTTAGTCACAGTTTAGTACTGGTTTAGACAGTTTAGTCATGGTTTACGTCCTGGTTTAGACACAGTTTAGTCCTGGTTTAGACACAGTTTAGTCATGGTTTAGATTCGGTTTAGTCCTAGTTTAGCTCTGGTTAAGTCCAGGTTTAGACACAGTTTAGTCATGGTTTAGACACAGTTTAGTCATGGTTTACGTCCTGGTTTGGACACAGTTTTGTCCTGGTTTAGACACAGTTTAGTCATGGTTTAGACACAGTTTAGTCATGGCTTACGTCCTGGTTAGACACAGTTTAGTCCTGGTTTAGACACAGTTTAGTCCTGGTTTAGACACAGTTTAGTCCTAGTTTAGCTCTGGTTTAGGCCAGGTTTAGACGCAGTTTAGTCATGGTTAAGATGTCAGTATTGTAATCTTGGTTTCAGACCTGGGTTAATTCTGATTTAGGCTCCCTTTAGTCTGAAGCCAGTCTACAATCCAAAAACATTCACCTAAGAACCACTGATATGGTTCTCCATATTAGTGGTTCCAACCACTAATGGTTCTCATCTTTTTTTTTCATAAATGAATACATTTCCTGAATTAATACGTTTCCTTTTTCCCTGCTCAGGTTCTCGATGAAGAAGCCGAAGTCTTCATAGTAAAAATGTGGAGGCTGCTCATTTACGAAACGGAGGCAAAAAAGATCGGACTTGTAAAATAAGTCACTTACATGAAGACTTCTTTTCCATCTGTCGTGTACAAAAGTGTAGCGCCATCATGTCACCCCCACAAAACGACGCGACTTTTCTTCAAACAGGTCCTGCTTTTTGACATTTGCACACGTCATTCTACTTTATCAACAGACTCAGGCCACATCTAACGTTTCCCATGTTCAGGTGCTCATTGTATTGTGTGCTGTTGTTGTAAATAAAGTTTATTTGACTGATGGGAGGAGCTCTGGATGGACACTACTGACAAGACGCCACCTTTTGACTGCTTTTCAGGAAGTTTCTCCTCATTTTCACACAGCCA
The DNA here is from genome assembly GCA_020698575.1 of Bostrychus sinensis. NCBI lineage: Eukaryota > Metazoa > Chordata > Actinopteri > Gobiiformes > Eleotridae > Bostrychus > Bostrychus sinensis. The sequence continues at coordinate 23,886,671 of CM036257.1, read as the reverse complement.
ACTCGTATTAAGTCAGATAAAATGGCTGATAATAAGTCATTTAGTCTTGAAGGCTTTCATTCACTTTCAGACACAACCAAGGATGTTTCTTTCACTAACTTCCGACAGATAATACTCAGTTTTCTTTTCACATTCCTTAAAAAAAAGTGGTGTTACAGCAGGTAGTAGTCCTCAGACCAGATTTGAGAAGCACTAGCCACTGGTTTTGAAAGTAGTCAGCTGCTCGAAGCACACATACTCGTCATGACCACTAAGGAAAAATGAGCGACGCACGGAAAAAAATGATGCTCTCATTTGTTTTTGTATCGGTGAACATTTGAATAAAAGTCAATTTTTGTAAGATTTTGTGGTCTTTTCTCAGATTTAACTAAACTTTATTAGGGATTTGAAATTTATAGCGTGAACCCTTTACTCATTAATGCCAAATCAGAATATAAAATGTTGAAATAAACGCTTTATTCGGGTAATATTTTCAGTAAGGGATGAATGTGGAATCGGTGCAGGTTAGCATAATTTCCTTGGGCATGTTTGTGAATGCTAGATTTGACAATGATTATTCTACTCACTATTAATCTAATAGTATTGAAAGACAGATTTATTTGCAGGAGAATAGCGTTAAGTGTCTTTTCAAGATTCAAATCATCTTACACGAGTAATCTTAAGGGACTTTAAACATCTCAACTCCTCCGCTGTAAGCCCTGCCCAAAAAGGAGAGAGAGAGAGAGAGATATGCTGTTTCCTCTGTGCCTCTCCTCTTTGGGCGGGGCTTACAGCAGAGGAGTTGAGGTCTTCCCCGGGGACTCCTCCAGGTGGGACATGCCCGGAGCACCTCCCCAAAACAGCCACAAATTGGCTCTACTACTAGCTCCTCACCCTTTCTGTAAGGGAGCGCCCAGCTACCCTGCGGAGGAAACAAAATTTTTGGACCTATGTAGATTTATTTTAGCCTGTTACGGGTGGCGGGTGCTGAAACCTGCCCTGTGAGCTGGGGTACGCCCTGGATTGTCAATATACACCAACAGTCAACTGCTCACACACTAAATCCCTATGGAAAAATTACATTCACCACTTCATTAATTTGTAACGATGGGACAAAACTGGACACACCACAGCCACAGAAAAAACATTGTACACACATTTAGCACTTTAAGAAAAAAGCATTATGGTATTCAATTAATCAAGTATCCAAGTGTGAAACTAAGTCTGGTGTGTGACTGTATTTGACTGGACAAGGACACGCTGGGTTCAAAACTTCCAGAAGTTTATTGATGCCACGTGAGAGCTACACAAGTATTAGGGTTTTACCAGTAAAAACTCTATCTGGAAGAAAAACAGCACATCACTGGTTTCCTCTTTAATCCCAGTCAAAGATGAAGCGCCATGAAACCTAAGACACTGGGCTCATACGCAAAGGGAAGGCCACTGCATGTAAACGGCTTTAGTTATTTATTCAAATGAATGTTTATATTTTTTCTTTGTGTCCATGTTGGGAGCAGAAGACGACCATTTTGTCTTCTGAAACTGACTAATAAACAAACCAGGATGTTAAACTATAGACAGCAGTTTGCATTATGAACTTATTAACGTGGGACCAAGTGACCATCTCTGTCCACACTTCCTGATCATTTCCTTCCTTGTCTTCCCTGACGAAGAGAGACTTTTTAATCTTCTGTTTTGGCCTCCATCTCCTCGGCGTCGTCGTCTCCGTCCACCTCTGCGTTTTCTCTCTCCAGTCGCTCCAGTTGTCGGGCCAGCTCTGTCTCATCCGTGTCAGTCACCACCTTCGGCTAAAAAGGACACATTTCAAGATATTAATGGAGCATTATACACCGATCAGGCAGAACACTGTGACCACCAGCCTAATGTCACCTGATTACTTTTGATAGATCCTGACTACAGGGTTAAATCCTGATTTTGTCCTGTCCTCCAGCTCTAGCTGTTTTTTTATGGTCCTGGTTTAGGCTTTTGCTAAGGGCTGTCCGGTACAACTGGAGCAGGAGTTTGGTTTGCATTGCCGGTTGTAAGTCAGACCTGTTCCCAGTGCATGTTGGACTCCGGCAGGGCTGCCCTTTGTCACCGGTTCTGTTCATTATTTTTATGGACAGAATTTCGAGGTGCAGCCAGGGGCCGGAGGGAGTCTGGTTTGGGAACCACAGGATTTCATCTCTGCTTTTTGCGGATGATGTCCTGTTGGCTTCATCAAACCAGGACCTTCAGTGTGCACTGGGGCGGTTTGCGGCTGAGTGTGAAGCGGCTGGGATGAGAATCAGCACCTCCAAATCCGAGGCCATGGTTCTCGACCGGAAAAGGGTGGCTTGCCCTCTCCAGGTTGGAGGGGAGCTCCTGCCTCAAGTGGAGGAGTTTAAGTATCTTGGGGTCTTGTTCACGAGTGAGGGAAGGATGGAGCGTGAGATTGACAGACGGATCGGTGCAGCGTCTGCAGTAATGCGGTCGTTGTATCGGTCTGTTGTGGTGAAGAAGGAGCTGAGCCGAAAGGCGAAGCTCTCGATTTATCGGTCGATCTACGTTCCTACTCTCACCTATGGTCATGAGCTTTGGGTCATGACTGAAAGGACAAGATCCCGGATACAAGCGGCCGAAATGAGTTTCCTCCGCAGGGTGGCTGGGCGCTCCCTTAGAGATAAGGTGAGGAGCTCTGTCACCCGGGAGGAGCTCAGAGTAGAGCCGCTGCTCCTCCACATCGAGAGGAGTCAGTTGAGGTGGCTCGGGCATCTGTTCCGGATGCCTCCTGGACGCCTCCCTGGGGAGGTGTTCCGGGCATGTCCCACCGGGAGGAGGCCCCGGGGAAGACCTAGGACACGCTGGAGGGACTACGTCTCTCGGCCTGGGAACGCCTTGGGGTCCCCCCGGTAGAGCTGGAGGAAGTGTCTGTGGAGAGGGAAGTTTGGGCATCTTTGCTTAGACTGCTGCCTCCGCGACCCGGTCCCGGATAAGCGGAAGAAGATGGATGGATGGGTTTAGGCTTAGTTTAGTCCTAGATTTAGTTTTGTTGCAGGTATTTTTGATCAAACGTTTATTAGTCCTTGTTTTTTAATTCCAGGTTTAGTCCTGTTTTGTTTAGGTCCAGTTATGTCCTGGTTTAGGTCCAGTTACGTCCTGGTTTAGGTCCAGTTACGTCCTGGTTTAGGTCCAGTTACGTCCTGGCTTAGGCCCAGTTACGTCCTGGTTTAGGTCCAGTTACGTCCTGGCTTAGGCCCAGTTACGTCCTGGCTTAGGCCCAGTTACGTCCTGGTTTAGGCCCAGTTACGTCCTGGTTTAGGCCCAGTTACGTCCTGGTTTAGGCCCAGTTACGTCCTGGCTTAGGCCCAGTTACGTCCTGGTTTAGGCCCAGTTACGTCCTGGTTTAGGCCCAGTTACGTCCTGGCTTAGGCCCAGTTATGTCCTGGTTTAGGCCAAGTCAAATCCTGGTTTGTTTTGGCCCAATTTAGTCCTGATTTAGTTCTAGGTAAGTCCCGTTCTGCTCATGCTTAAGATGTCAGTATTGCAGTCTTGGGTTTAGTCCTGAGTTAGTCCTGATTTAGGCTCATTTTTGCCCACAAGAGCTGCAGTTTTGGAGACGCTCTGACCCAGTCGTCTATACCCATCACAATCTATCCCTTTTCAAACTCAAATCCGTACACTTACCCATTTCTTTTGCTTCTATCACATCACTTTTAAGGATGAAATGTTCACTTGCTGCCTAATATATCCCACTAACTAACAGGTGCCAGAGATAATCTGTAAATACACATTTTAAAAGCAGCTAAAAAGGCTCACCTCCATCTGGATGTTGAAGACTCCTCTTTTCTCCTCGATCTTCTCCTTTATGGCGGCCATGGCCTGGTTCAGGACAGACAGTCCCTCAGTGCGCTCCAGAGTGGTCGTGGTCATCACGTATCGAGGCGGAGCGATTAGGTTGATCTGCGAACACAAGACCACAGCAGTTAGTATCATATGAACTAAAGCAAACTGGATATAAAGATAAATTAAAGACTTTTTTTTTTATTTTTTACCTTGATTGGCATAGTTTCTGTGGAGCAGCCGAGTCCTGCTCTCAAAGCTTCCTTCACTGCATCAATGCCCTCATAGCCGTAGCAAGCAACCTCAATGTCTGCAAAAACAACAAACATTCATTCATCTTCGTCTGTCTATATCCTTTAAGGCTTGTGCGTGTCTGCAGCCTATCCCAGCAGCTTATGGGCCTTGAGGGGGTACACCCAGGACAATGGCCAGTAAGCTGACACAGGGACACTGACAGACAACAACTCACTCATTAACTAGGGGCACTAGATCACTTTGTAACAAGTAACCTACTCCTAAAATTACATCTGAGCTGTACAGTAGTTGAATGAATGTACCTGCTCTGATTTTGACTGCCTGTGGGGTGAGTCTCCTGTTGATGTTGTCGATGAGCACGTTCCTCTCTTCTTCTGATAGGTCCAGCCCATCCAGGATTGCTGGATCTCTGAGGGAAGGATAACACTCATTAAACACTCTAACACTTTTTTTTTGGCTTCCTTCACATTTTGCCACAGTAAATTGTCTGCCTCCAGCTCTGCTTCTTCTCTCGTCTCTCACACCAATTAACTTGATGTCCTCTTTCAAACCAACTCAGTCTGGCCTCTCTGATTTTATCTCCAAAACTCCCTCTGATGGACTCATTCCTAATCCTATCTCTTCTCGTCGCTCCCAAAGAGAACCTCAACATCTCCAGCTCTTGTCTTTTTCTCAGCGCCACTGTCTCTAAACTGTACAAAACTGTGGGCCCTACCCTACATTGTTTTGTACACATTTCTTTTAATTCTTGCTGGTACTCTTATCACACACAAGATAACATTGTTCCTTTGTAACTAATCACACATTAAAGCCACTCACGACACGGCCTGTTTGAAGACGTCGTAGGCTCCGTATCCTGGCCTCTTGTACTTCTCGTCGAACACCCAGGCCGTGCGCTGGTACAAGCTCTCCAGCTGCTCGTCCTTACTGTATTCAAGCACTTCAGCCACGTGTCGCAAGATACTGTAAACCTGCAGAGACAGTAACACTGTCTAGTTAGGTAGGTAGTATGCATCTTCTTTTCCTTTTGACTTTTCTGAGGTTGCTGCAGCAAAATCATCTGCCTCCTAGTGGGCAGTAATTTGCATATTAATTTGGGGTAGGTTTTATGCCAGACACCTCTCCTGACCGTGACACAACCCTCTCCATTTCTCTAGGGCTGGGACTGGCACAAAGACAGCACTGCTTTGTGACTTCCTGTGGTTGGATTAGGTAACTAGTAATTTAACTTATTTTTTTTTATTTTTGGCCTTGTAGCTGTTAGCTAGAAAACAGGAAATGATGAAAGAGCAGAGAATCGTATTGAGCAAATAGATTTCACCTGCATTTCAATCTAAGTCACTTGCTGCTTAATCAGAACATGGTCTACCAAAACCCCTTAAAGCCAGAAAAAAGGAAAAGTTCTCTACAACTTAAACTTCTCTTCAGACTTTTATGTTAAAAACTTTGCTTAAATAATCAGTGACCTTAAATATCAAACCAAATTTTAAAATTTATTGTGATTTTTATTGCGTCCCTGAACTGAGCTAAATGTGCAAAAACATTACAAAAAATAAAGATATGGTTAAACAAAGTCATCTGGATATGGTCTATAGGGTTCACAGATTACACACTATACTTAAACTATTTAAAGACATGACTTACAGTTTTAGATTTAGTAAATTTATCTTCACACTTGATGGCCTCCTCTGGGGACACTCTTCTTTTGGATAAATCAATGTATCCTAGAGAGAAACATGAGAAGAAGCAGGACATAAATAACCAACCCCTGGAAAGACCACAGCTGGAAGACCAAACCTGAGAAAATATTTGGCCCACCAGGTACTATCTTCAATAATTTTTTTTGACAAACCCGGGACTAAATTAAGGGATAAAACAGGGACACAGAAAAATGCATTACTTGACAGAACAGGGACTAAGCCAGGGTTAAATCCAGTGTTAAACCAGGATTAAATCAGGACTAAAACAGGTCTAAACCAGGACAAAACCAGCACTGAACCAGGGCTAAACCAGGATTTAACCAGGTCCAAAACAAGGCTAAACCAGGTCTAAATCAGTACAACTAAACCAGAGCTAAACAAAGACTAAATCAGGTCTAAGTAATCTACGCTTTTTAATGCCCCAACAAGAGCCAGAATAAAACCTGAAATAAAACTAGCTCTGCATTAAATTAAATCTGAATCCTGAGTATCACCCGAGGAACCTGTACCACAGTTTGAGAACCACGGGTCTGGAGCCAACTCTTACCCTTTTCTTTGTCTACTCGGATGACGACCACACACTCGTTGCGGCCGATGCGGATGAGTTTGTTGATGGAGCGGATACGCCTTCGGGACAGCTCACTGAGGAGGATCATGCCCTCGATGTTGTTGTACTCCAAAAGGCTGACGTAGGCCCCCATCTCTGCGAATGGACCGGACGTTGACCATCACAACGTCCTCCACCTCCGGGAAGCGGTGTTGGTAAAATCGACAGCTGAGCCCCGGCATCGCTGTGGACACAAAAAAGTTACAACAATATAAGTTACAATATACGTTAGCTAGATTTAGAGATGTTTGCAAAACTACTGTGATACTACTATGGGGAAACTAGTACAATATATCTGTGGAAAACAATGTAAGAAAGTAACTTGGGATACTTGACATGCTTTTGCAACGATACGTATTGATTAGAATTGTTTTGATCCGATTAAAGAGCAATATCACTAAATTAGAACGATATGATTCAACACCTTCATCTCAATACAATCGATACAGCAACTTTAAAAAAAAATTCATAAAAGTATGCTCTCAAATCTATCATCATGGCCAGAGTTGATTATGTCCAGCAGACAGAGAGCAAAGAAAAGCTCAATATATCATTTTATTTCAATAAAAAGACAAAAATTCTGCCAAAAAACATGTATGTAATTTTAACATGCACATTTCTAATATTGATATTTTCATGTATATCAATATACACTACCTAGAAAATGATCCAAGATAATGTGTATAGATATAGTTGTATTGTAGAAATCATAACATGTATACATCAATATAGTAACTGTATTGTTATGCCCATATTGGATTAACATCTATTTAATATTTAGTAGCTTCATAAAGCACTTATGTGGGTCTGCATTTTTAGGGTAAGAGGTACACAGTTTTGAAGGGTACCAAACTTGACTCAGTGTGACCTCTTGGACACAATTTCCAGCTTAAAAATCCTTTCTTTTTTTCAGATCAGTTGTGCAGTAGAAATGTAAAATTAAATAATGAACGAAACTGCCTGTCTTAGATGGAAAATGTAAGGCTAGGATTTAATTTTAATAAAGATAAAATGTAGACCCTTTTATATCACATCCAAACTCAGGGAAAAAAATGTCATCATAGTCATAGAACTAGTCATATACTTTATACACTTAAATATCCTGGGCGTCAGAGGCAGATGCTATCTGCTCTGTGCTCTGTCATTTATAAAACGGACTACTACTGACTGTGACGGAAAGTAAAAGCTCGTCAATAAGCAATAACCGTCTAAATGACAACCAAAACAAATTAAACAAAACAAAGTAATACAGAGCGTGAACATTCTTTCTCATGATTTCTTGCAATGAATGGGATGATGCAATTCAGCAGAAAGAGACTCCTTTTTCAGCTCAGGAGCATATGTTACATTTGCGGAAACATGACCACGCTCTCCAGCTTTATTTTCTAAGTACGTTTGAAATGTAAATGCGACTAATAACTGAATAACACACACATCGATGTAACAGACATTAGTCTTTGCTTTATAAACCGTTAGCTGGAGGCTAACACCGGTTCCAGCTCAGCCTCACATGCGGCACATGCGCCGCCTGCCGCGGGGTTAGCGTTAGCTCCGCGACTAGCACCCCACCTGTGAAAAGTTCCTGCTGAACATCTCAATAAAACCCACGGGATCTCACCTGAGTCATGTAGTCAGAAGCCTGTACACTGGAATGGTCCGTGTTGTCACTTTTTGAATGTATCTCGGAGCTTGTTTTTGCTTTTTTTAATGAATATTTCTGGCCCGCTAGCTCACAGTCACGGGTTTGCTAACTCCTCGAACCGGAAGAGATCGTGAGAGCTGCTCGTACCGCGCATGTGCAGGAGGGCTTCACAGAGTCACGTGACCGGATCAGCTGACCATCACGGACAGAGTCGGACAAGATCACGAACATCAGCTTCGTCTCTGCTCCTAATCCTGCACAGAAAACAGCCAGATTTATGTACTTTATGTTCAGGTTTATATGTTAGGAGCTAGTCTATGTTTTTAGTGTTAGTTTAAATAGTTATAATTCTTTACAAGGCGGTTATCTTCGACCAAAAACCAAGAAGATGTCTGGGAAAGAGAGGATCGACATATTCCCCTCCAGAATGTAAGCGGCTTGTTTGCTAGCTTATGGCTAACCCTCTGTAATTACTACATTGTTTATTTAGGACAACGTAGCAACATAACGGAGAATGAATAATTGATGTTTAGACAAATTATGCAATGTGACTGTCGTAAATTTTATGTTGGCCAAGCAGCAGTTTATTAAAAGAGGAACAGCCAAATTTTTTTTGTCATGTGATATCATCTTAGAGTGAGCTGTCAGACTCTGAAAAACAGCTGTACATGACATACAGTCATTCATGCTGTTCATAAATACATTATACAGCAGTCATTAGGTTTCTAGCAACGAAAAACGCGAACAATTAACAAGGTTTTATTGAAGGGTATTGCAAAGGTCTTATATGTATTAATACCACATACATTTAAATATATATTAGAGCATGTAGTGTTTTATGTTTACATTTGGTAAGTATTAGGTACAGTGTAATCCCAGTCAAATAAATAAAATTATGAAATAAAACAATATGGGTTTGTGTTTGCAGGGCTCAGACCATTATGAAGGCCCGTCTGAAAGGAGCTCAGACCGGACGTAACCTGCTGAAGAAGAAATCTGACGCTCTTTCTATGCGTTTCCGACAGATTCTGCGAAAAATCATTGAAGTTAGTAACTTAACTTTGCTTAAAAAAATAAAGTAAAAAAAAAAAATTGGTAAAATAAGTCAATACAACCCTTTTTTTTTGTTCAGACTAAGACTAAGATGGGTGAGGTGATGAGGGAAGCAGCTTTCTCTTTGGCTGAAGCCAAGTTTGCAGCTGGAGACTTCAGGTAAGACATCATTATAACTGGATATATCTTTTTAGTAATATAAAATGTAAACTAGGGCTGAACAATTAATTGAATCGCAATTTTAATCATTAAATAAATATTTAGGTGATATAATGTCTTCAGGGTCTTAATCTGTTTAAACTGCTACAGCTGGAGTTTAGACCTCTACAGACCTGATGTGAAAGGCCTGTGATTCCTTATATTTTTAGATTAGCAGTGAATATTTCAGTCTTCTCTCAAATCTCAATGCTCCATCAAATGCTTAAAATGTTTTTTGTGAACTGAACATTCATTAAAAATATATATATATTTCGCAAAGTTCATTAAAACTGCAGTATCTGTCGGAAAAATCGCAATTAGATATTTTTTCATTTCTTAATTTTTTGTTTAGTCCTAATTTAAACTTTGTCAAGGTTTAAAAGAAGTAATCTGGAGGTTATAAAGTTGAAGAGGTGATATTTTGTCTCTAATTCAAGAGGTTTGGACAATTTTCTAGTCCAAGGCTTTTATATCACAAGAAGCATCAGGTTTCAGGTCAAACCCCGAAACGTCTTGGCAACCATATGTCTGAAATAAAGAATGAATATTTCCAAAACCATCTCAAATCACTTCTTTTCAATCTTACTTTGTTTCTGAAGCTACTATGTTTTACAATTTTATTTAGTGTTTGCGTTATTAACTTGAATCCCTGTTAGTTTTATAATTGCAATGATGTATTAATCATGCCTCAAACCACTTCAGTTTAGTTTTAGCGTTATTAAAAGTCCTATTGAAGTAAAGGCCTTCACCTGCTACATTTGATCAAATTTAACATCCTTTCTCATGTATCTCTGTTTTATCCTCAGCACCACTATAATCCAGAATGTCAACAAAGCCCAGGTGAAAGTACGAGCCAAGAAGGACAACGTTGCAGGTCGGCCTTTACATTATATTTATATATTCCTGTAAACATTTCTTCCTTGAGTATTAAAGCATAGTTTCTCTTTTGCAGGTGTTACTCTGCCAGTTTTTGAGCACTACCAGGAGGGAGGGGACAGTAAGTCACAGTCCACCTCATTTTAAAGACAAACGTAATCTCTGCGTGTATCTAACCTCTGTGTGTTGTTTTTTAGGTTATGAGCTGACAGGTTTGGCCCGAGGAGGAGAGCAGCTGTCCCGACTGAAGAGGAACTACGCTCGAGCCGTGGAGCTGCTGGTGGAGTTGGCCTCTCTACAGGTAGGGGGCGCTCTTTCAGATAGGTCTGTAATGTGCCTTTTTTGTTTACTTAGTACTATTTTGTAAAGTGGTAAAAACGTTCACTATATATTCCTATTAATGTTATGTTTTTTCTACATATTTTGCTTTCTATAAAATAAAATATGAGGAAAACAAAATGGATCTGTAAAAATACTGCGTTTTGATTGTTCATGTGTGTTTATTTTCATTCTGCAGACCTCATTTGTCACTCTGGATGAGGCCATAAAGATAACTAATCGCCGTGTGAATGCTATCGAACATGGTAAAATCCTTGAACACCTAATTTTATATCAAAATGATTGGAAATTAGAAACTTACTTATCTTATTTTTTGGTACTCTGCAGTGATCATTCCCAGGATCGACCGCACTCTGACCTACATTATCACAGAACTGGACGAGAGAGAACGAGAGGAGTTTTACAGGTGAAACACACGTTCGCTACTGATTTGATAATGTCATAAAAGGCCGTGTTTTTTTTTTATTATGAATCAGATTCCCATGGTTCATAAACTTGCATTCAATAATAAACCATTTATGTTAGAGGCTGATTTAGACTTTGAAACCAGAAATGTTGTAATTTGCGACATAAAATCTAGAAAATCCAGGTGAAACAATTGAACAGTTCCAACAGTTACAGTCTTTAGGAAAGTGCTTCACCTTCTTCATTTGTGTCTTTTGAGACTTTATGGATATATACTGTAGATATGTAGATGTAGGTTTTTTGGCATTTGGTGGAAAAAAATAATTGCAGTTGCACACATTGGACTTCTTTCTTATACTGTGTCAGCGTGCAATGTAGTGAACTTAAAAACATCGAAAAACTAAATCAGTATTGTTAAAAAATGTGCCAAGCATTTATGTAGGAGAGAGAGAGAGAAAAATGTCATGGGCTCCACTCTTGGCAACAGGAAGTAACTGAATTATTAGCTTCCTCCAATTTTATTCTTCCTTATTTAACCCTCGTGCACCAATGAGGTCAAAAGTGCCGTTTTCAAGTTTTATTTTTTGGGATAATTTTGCAGTGGTTCTTACCTTTTCTATGAATAATGTTGATTTTCTATTCTGTTCTAATATTTTTTCTTCTTTTTTGCCTAAATCTTTTAATCAACTTCTGCCCTGACCATAAAAGCCAAAGATTTCATTATTTTCAGAATTGTAACTCTTTTTATGCCAGTGTATTTGACATCTATATTTTTTGTAAAAAAAAACAAACACACAAACAACAAAATATTTTTATATTATTTATTTATATTATATATATTTTATTTTTATTTATTCTCAATGCAAAGTGGATTTTTCTATGGGGAGTTATTACAACCTTGGGTTTGTTAAAGATTAACAACAACATTGACTTTTTATTGCAATAAAAAGCTTTCTTGTTCACTGTTAAGTGACAGAATTGTCTACCATCACAATAGATCACAGAATATGGTCTAATAGCATATGTTATATTTTTTTCCAAATTATTATTTTTTTTTACATAAATCTTGTGTATGTGACTGTTATGCAAAAAAAGTACAAAAATATTAATGTATACTTTTTGATGTTTTAGGATTAGGGAAATTTAACAGTAACAACGTAACTTTTTAAAGTTGGGGTATAAAGGTGGATATATTTGATTTTGTCCAGATGAACAAGTACTGTGCAACAGACGTGTGGGCTGTTATATAAGAGTGCTTTAATAAATATAGATTTTAGTTATTTTCACAATTTATATGTAATTTCCATAAATATTTATAATGAGCCAAGTGGATAATTATTCATTTTGGCTGTGGATCCAGATCACTGTTTAGATCCAGGAGTGCTACTTTGAGTACTGGACCAAAGACACTAAAGTTACTCATTAAATGAATAAATTATTAGTTTTAGTTAGATTCTTTTTTTACCATTGTGATATAGGACCAGTGCCTTGGGAGAGGTCTATGCTCTTCAACTGTTTCTAGTTTTTATACTTCTTAAATTTGAAGTATTTTTTGTACATTTTTACACATTTTTTTGTTCATAGCCTTTCTTAAAAACTCATCAAAGTCTTTTCCACTGTGCTGTACGCTACAAAGCTTTGGACGATTAACGCTTTATCCAAACCGTGCCATTTTACACATTACACTTCTGCTCAGGCTGAAGAAGATCCAGGAGAAGAAGAAGGAGCTCAGGGCAAGGACGGAGCTGGAGATCGCCAACCGCCTCGCCAAGCTGGGTCCCATCAGCGGAGCCGGCCAACATGCTGACGGAGGAGGCCGACGAGGACCTGCTCTTCGAATAATAATAATATTAACTAAACCTTATCTAAACTCTACAAAAATATTTATTATTCTGTGCCTCTCGGGCCGCATTCACGTCTTCTCATTCACAGTGAGGCGAGTGTTGTCTTGTCGTGTGTGTGTTTGAATGTGAGTGGTTAATTGTGTCGTGTCACGGCTGGATACACCGTTTTGTCGATTACTGTGCACTCAAAAGTATTTAAAGAAAAATGGCAAACTATCAAAACCTGCTCACTCATGCCTTGGCAGTGATGATTAAATAAAAGTTTTGTGTGAATGGAGCTGTACATATCTCGGTTTGTTCTTATGTAAAGCCATTGCATGCTGTAAAAATGTGAATGGTTGTAGATTTCAAAGATTGTGCGAGTCTTAAAGTTGACCAGATCCTGGTTTAGGGGTTGTTGTTGTTGTTTTTTTACCCCTTTGAAGGATGTTGTTGTTTACCATTGCACCAAACCTCGTTTTGATTTCCTCCATCACTGTAAAAGCTTTGTGTAAGTGACCAAGACTCGGCGTTTCATCAAAATAAATCTGTGTTCTATATCGAACCTAAGTTGTCTCATTTATAACGAAGCATTAAGGCATTTATTTAACGTGCTACAGGAATTATAAAAGTGTGTGGTTAAAGTTAGGAATGCACAGTGGCAGAGTGGTTAGCTCTCCTGGCCTCTCATTAAGGGAGTTGTGGGTTTGATTCTCATGCCGGCGACTACAGTCTCTGGCTGTCCTGCCATGGCTTCCTCCCTCCGTCCAAGAACCTGCAGGGTTAGGAAAGCTTTGGATCTAACAGTGGTGGAAGAAGTACTCAATTTCTTTACTCAAGTAAAAGTACAGATAAAGGAGCAAAAATGTACTCAAGTAAAAAGTTAAAGTTTCTTCTATATACTTTTATATTCTAAAAGTATAAAAGTACTTACTGCATCTGTTATATTTAAGTACTGTGTGTCTACAATGAGGGTATGACAAAAACACTTGAATTTAAACCAAAACTCAAAATAATTGTGCTTCAAACCAACTCATAAATGTAGTGGAGTAAAAGGTTCAGATACTTGCTCTGAAATGTAGTCATGTAAAAGTATCCCTTGTAAAATTTACTCAAGTAAAATACAGATACATAAAAAATGTACTTACGTAAAGTAACAAAGTACTTTTACTTCGTTACATTCCACCACTGGAATCTAAATTGCCCAACGTGAATAAATGTGAGATGGTTAATTGTTTGTCACTGGCCATTGTCCAGGGTGTACCCCGTCTTAGGCCCAAATTTGCTAGGACAGGCTCCAGCCACCTTAGGCTCCCTGAATAAGCAGAAGAGGATGATTATATTTAGTTTACAGAAGTTTAAGAAGCTTACTATTGGTTTTGAGATAGTAAAAGTCACTTACAGATGTAACAACAGCTCAACACAGTTAGAGGTGGACTGGGCAGGTTTTTTGGAAGATAGATATTGACAGGACAAGCTTAACGAGTGACCACAACCTGAAATGTACGAGATATGATAGAGAATAAGCTAATAGTGGGTGTTTGGTTGAATGTGAGGCAGTTTGGGGCTTCTTGGGGATGATGAGCTCAACATGCAGAGTGAAGAAAAGCAAAGAAGAGGCGAGGGGCGGGGCACGTAAACGAGAAAAGCCATGAATCAGACCGAATGTTATTTATAAGTGAGACAGGAAGACGCGGGTTACATGTGTGGTCCTCTCTAACTTTAGATTAGTAAACTTATCTCCATAAATAAAAATTAAAAATGATTGATTGTCAAACTTTTTTGTCATTTTTTTTACATGGGCAGTTTTTCAAAAGCCAACTTCAAGATTTCTCCACACAGGTTTAGTGATTTTAACAAAGCAGTATTTTCTCTGTAATGTTCACAGGTCAACACTGTGATATTGCATTATGTTTTCAAAGCCTAGAAAAAAAGTCTAGAAACATTTAAATCCTCCAGTACTATATTACTCCTAAGGCATTTTCGACATTTTTATTATTATTCTATGACTAAAACTGTCTCTTTTTCATCCATGATGCAGCAAAATAAACTGTGTGCCTCTTCTGAAACAGGGCAGGGGGAGGTGAAGAACGCCAACTTCGCTTCACACTGCACTGCTACATCTCGCACCGTGTCTTTCCAATAATAAGTCTGTGACCTCAGTTTGTGTAACAGTGCATGAGTAACGCTCTAACACTGGGAAATGAGAAAAGATTTACCAAACTTCATCCTCAGGTCACATTGTATCTGAATTTATTTACACAGCTGTGCTTTAGACCCTGCATAGGAGCGACGCATGATCTGTTGTAACTGTGCACTACACTGAAATCAACACAACAATGGTAGAAACAGCAGCAGACATACACAGATCAGGCAGAACATTACGACCACCTGCCTCTAATCTATGACCGATGTCGATAACGATTTTTAAAATTCAGAGCAGCAGACGGCCGATAAACACTGCAGATTTTTGTTTTGGACCGATATGTAGGGCAGATTTTCTTAATTTTATGAAAAAAATGACTTTAGAATAGCCATTTGTGTTAGAATTGGACAGCGAGGACAGTTAAAGACGATTTTTTTGAGAAAACCATTAAGACAATCTCAGTCAAGCTCTGTGTGCTGATAGAGATTGGGGAGAGCTACAACATACACTTGGATTTTAAATGATTACAATTTTTTTTTTCTCTTTTTTTGCCAGTTTGAGCTTTCCAGGCTGAGTTAAAAGGATTTTGAATGTTTCTTATGAATTGCTAAAACATGGTAGCTCAGAGCTGCTTCTCAGGACGACCCAAAGTACACAGATCTGTAGCACGGGTCAAGAAAAACCCCAAGATTTCATAAATTTATCATAGATCTTAAATATTATTTTACATCACTGTCAAAAAGCAAAAAACAAAAAAGCAATAAAGACTCTTGGTATATACAGTATGTAGCAATGAACCTACAATATTTATTAAAACTAAAATGACTATGTTTTGATTGTATTTCTGTTATTTTTGTTGTTGTCTAATTTAATTGTTATTGTATTTTCATTCGTTCCTTTATTATTAGCTGGGGTCCTTCAGTCACATGGTTGCCCGGACACGTGGCTGACCAAAAACGGGCATAAAAATGCAACAGTCGCCCCAATAAATCAGCCGACCTCTAATACTGACCACCGCAGACCAGGGAACACCCCACCCTGCAGTTTTGGAAATGCTCTGACCCAGTTATTTCATCACAGTTTGGCTCTCTCATCATTACGCTAGTCCATTTTTGTTGCTTCTAACTCATCAACGTTTGAGGACAAAAAGCGCACTCGCTACGCTGTCAGTGGTCATAATGTTACTGCCTGATCGGTGTAGATGAATAACACTGAGAACACTTTGAAAACAAACTAGAGAAAAAGACTTGAGGTTTTGTTTTTAACAGCATCAACGACACAAAACGACACAGATATAATACTGACACTGGCGTAAACTGCAGTAACAGCAACGTCACTTTTTCAGAAATGCCCCTTTGGTTCGTTACTTATTAAGATATCTTTGCATAACAAAGCCCTTTAACCGTTATTTCAAGTTTAAAATACTTTGTTTTTTGGGCTAAAAATATATTTATAATTATAAATAGCTATGGTTTTCTATTTGGTTGATAAATGACTTTACATAAACCTCTGAGATGAGCAACAAGAAAACAGAAAAACCCACAAAGACACACACATCAAGAAGACAAACAGTCCATCTTCTCCTCACGAAAAGAGGTAATTGTCCTGTGAAAAGTCCCACTGTCGGTCCACGCAGTCCTCCTCTGGTCCCGGTCTAACGCAGCCAGGATCATGTGCTCAAACAGTGCATGAATACATTTACAAAGTCTTGATTTGCAATGGGAAATCTCATTGAAAGACTTAAAAAAAATAGTAAGTCTTTGAGTTCTTGGTCTCATTTTGGTCTTAGGCAGTCCAGCCATAAGGGGTCACAAGCCAGTGTGCCCTTTAAGCCAGTCCCAAGCCCGGATAACTGGAGAGAGTTGCATCAGGAAGGGCATTTGGTGTAAAATCTATGCCAACTCAATCTGGGACTATGCACACGAAGAGGCAAACTAACTGATTAAGTCTTGTCTTGGACTCAGACATTGAGATTCAAGGATTTTAAAATGTCCAAACTTGCCTTAACTGTGCCTCTATCGCCTTACTTTAGCAAAACTTTAACAATTTTGGGATAAGTACTTCAAATGTGTACTTCAAAATAATATAACTCAAGTAGAAAAAAGTACTGTTCAAAATTATGAATGAAAAGAGAAAAATGAAAATGTGCAAGCCGAACTCCAGTGAAAAGTCCCACTGTGGGTTCATCCAAGTCCTTCCTCTGGTCCCAGGTACGGTCCAGGTCTAACAGAGCCAGGAGGTGGGGACCCACTGGGGCTCGGTGTCCAGTTTGTCGATGAGCCGCCGCAGCTCGTGGAAGGACTGCTCCGGGTCCACGTTCACGATGGTGGCGTCAAAGAAGTGACCGAAACTGTGCTCCATCTCTCGGGCCTTTTCGATCACCTCCTTCAGCTCCTCCGGCTGGGGGCAGATCCAAACCATGGGTTAGCGTTAGCAACAGTACGGCCCTTCCTTTGCTTGGATACTAACAAGTACAAGTTTCAGATTTTAAGACAAGGACAGTTTCAACACTGCTCTGTAGTTCATAGTTGACAAAGCCAATTTACTGAAAGTTGAGTAACATGAAAAAAAGTGCATTTTGGTTAAAGTTTATTACTCAACAGAACTTTCCAGAAAACAAAAAGGTGCCTTGGTGATCTCTGACTCACCATTTAAAAAATTAAACAACAATGAGTATTGATATTAATAGCTGGAATATTAATACGATATATATATAAAATAACAACACTGATTTTAGAGCACAGCCCTAGAAGGTAAATTATGATACATACTGATATTTTCATTTCATCATCATCATTTATAAGATAATAAGAACATATTTATTATCTTTTCAAGAGTTTTATGAAAGAGAATCTCAAACTAATGAGCAGATGGAAAAACTGATAAAGAATATCATATGAATATAACATTTTATTACTTTTTTAGGTTAAATAGCTTGTTTCAAATGGGAGTTTTGCAACTGATTTTATTTATTTTCTTTGTTTAAGATTATTACTTCTTTTTTAGCCGAGCCATTTTATTTGTATAGCACATTTGAAAACAACATGTGTTGCGCCATAGTCCTTTACAGCAAAGAGGGAAAAACAACGTAATTTAAAAGTAGGTTGACACAGAATAATGAAAACACTTTCATAAAAAATAGAAAAATAATTTACAGTAGATTAAAAAATAAAAATGATAAAATACAAATTATTTTATTACTATTTAAAATGATCAGTGGAGGAGCTGGTTTTGATGTGGAGTGGGATTCATTCCCACTGATCATTTCAGTGCTTTAACCTTATATTGAACATTGAAATATAGTTAAATAAATAAATGTAATGACATTTATATTATATTTTATTTAATATTTTTTACTTTAAAGGCACTTAGATTATTATAGATTATTTATTATATTTTTTTTATTTTGAATTTGAGTTTTAAAAAATGCAGGAGAATTAGCATTTACAAAGTATAAAATAAATTTGCTCTAATAAACACTAATTTTTTTATGTGACCACTTTTAAAAAATATATGTCTGAGTATTTATGGTGTAAGTAAAAACCCAGTGGGGTGCATGGGAACTACTGAGCTAAAGCGTTTTATTTTCCTAGGTACCTTTGGTGTTTTCCCCTCTGAGACCAGCAGGGTGCGTAGTCGTTCCTGAGACGGAGGAGCGATGAAGATCACAAAGGGCTTGAGGTTGGAGGATCTCAGTACTTTTAAAGACTACACAGAGAAAAAAAACACACACCAGGAATTAAAATGACAGAAATCACAATAGTTATATGTTAGGAACTCCTCTAGGGCTTATGTTTGCAGTAAAGTAAGTTTTTTTAGAGCTGACCGCTGCCTGAGGAGCTCGTACTCACCCTGGTGTGCAGACTGAGCAGGCAGATCTTCCCTGAGTTGACCACGTGTCGAACCGAGTCTGTGCTGGTGCCGTACAGGTTTTTCTCATACTCTCCAGACTCGATGAACTTCCCCGTCCCCAAGTCGGTCTCGAAGGCAGACCGGTTCACGAAATGGTACTCCCTCCCGTTGCGTTCGTGTATTCTCGGGTTCCTGGTTGTGTCTAGAACCAAAGATAGCTGAAATATTAGCTTCTGACTTAAAAATGTACCGTTTTCCTGCGCTGTAGAAACCACTGTGCGCTCACGTGGGACGGCGACCGCGTATTTTTCTGGTTCAATGGACAGGAGCCTCCGCCGTAGCTCGTCGTGACCGCTGTTCGTGGGACCGATCAAAGCGATGGGACGTTTTCGGTTGGCGGGCTGGTGATACAGGGACATCTCCTCATAGGTCAAGATGTCCTCAGAGTCTGAAAGAAACATTTGGGGATGAACTTTAATGTACTGTGTAAGAATGCACTTAATGTTGTGTGTTCAGTGACATAACTTCTGGCCCTTTTTCATCAGCCCTACTTGGTTTTACTCGACTTTACTCGGTTTAACTCAGTTTGGGTCGTTTCGTAGCAACGGTTTATTGTGAGCGGGGACAGTGGCGCCTCACTGAAGTGACGTCCTGTAAGCGTGACATAAACAACAACAATGGGCAGGACGCTAAGGCAATGTTGTACTTTGTTCTGGTTTTGGGTTTTTAGACAAATTAGGCAATCCTGCGGAGGTCCCCCAACAATAAAACACTATATTCAAAAGTGTTTGTGAAGACTCTCACTCATCCAGGCTAACTGAAGTCATCTGGATTTGGTTTTGCAATTCTACTTTGAAAAACAAAGTCCAGATGATTTCTTTTTAACCTTTTGTTGTGATTATATTCAAAAGTCTATGTCATGTTTTTCTATATACACTGTTGGCTAAAAATTGCTTAATTAAGAGACATTTTAAACTAAATACTTCATTGTAATTAATTAATTAAACTCAATTTATTTTTATGTTCATGTAGACAACCTCTGGCGGCCCCCCTGCAGTAGCTTCACAGCCCAACAGGGGGCCCCACACCCCACTTTGGGAACTACTGGTCTGGTGTACTGTCCTCTGTATAATATGGTGTAGTGAAGTGTTAAATGTGTTAAAAGTCAAACTGGAACAGTGCTACAAAGACTACAAAACCCAATTTTATTTTATTTTTTTACTGCATTGTATATGGTTGAGATTATTTCCCTATTAATAATAATAAATACATGCTGAATGTATTGATGCAAATAGGTAGCGCATGTAAAACTATTTGTCCTTGGTAAAACTGACTCCATTACTTCAAAATGTCAATATTTTTTGTAGATCCCAGCTAACTACGCATTGTAGGTTATAAATTCTGTTGAAAAGGCCACAGAATGAAACATGAACAAGCGAGAACCCCGACACAGTAGTAGTGGAAGAAGAGGTTGCGCCTCTTCAAAACTTTGTTGAGTGCTAAACCCAAATATAAAGAATCAATCAAAAATCGGAAAGGTAGCACATCTAGTTTTCACAAAAAATCATTTCAGGACAGTAATTTCAGGCTAATGCGTTTCAGCCAGAAGCCTTCATCAGAGCGTTTACAGTCTGGTGTTTTTCACTTGTTCATATAGCCACTCAGTCACTCAGTAGTAGAAGTGTTGGTAGTACTTCACCTCAAGCTCATTTAGACACCTGTTGCTCAGACTTTGATCCCGTCGTCTACAAACACTGGACTAATCTGATCCTGACATCTCGAGTCTGGACAAGCTGCTGCTGCGACGACGGAGAAACGAAAGCTCCAGCTACAGTCTGCGGGCGCGACTGACAGGAGAAACACACCTTACTACTACTACTACTACTACTACTACTACTACTACACTTTAAAATCACAGTTAATACTTCTAATTGTTGTTTTTAAGATATTTTCACAGCTTTATTGGACAGGACAGTAGAGACTTGACAGGAATTCATGGAGGAAAAAGCAGCATGTAATTGGTAGAGATAGTAGCTCTATATCCCTGCTACTAGCCTTGCATACTGCCATTGTGTCCTTGGGCAAGACACTTCACGGAGCAATATATAAACGTTCACTTTGAGATAACCTTGAGGAAACATGTAACAGTTTGATGGTATCAGGATAAGCACTTGCAACTTTGTCTTTACAACATCTTTGCAGAGGTTTATGTCAGCAGAATCCAGACTTCACTTTTATATTGTGACAGTTTTTATAGTTTAAAACAGATAATCATCCCAGTTTGGCATTTATGTTGTGTTGTGTGTGTGTTTGATCCAGGACCCCAAGCTGTAAAGCACAGATAATGGGGCTCCTAACGATAAACGACAGTTGCTTGTCTGTCCTGGATGAATTGGACTGAAGTGTTTGAAGTGTTAAGGTCACAGTTCTCACCATTTCTGCTCATGCTGGATATGCTTTTCTTCTTTTGCTTCTTGCTTTTCTTCCCATACCATTGTTTTCCTGCAGCAAAAAACAAGACAAAACATTATTATTACTGTCTTTTTAAACATTACAGTCTATTATTTAGATGTCATCCCAGTCATATCTGAGTATAAAATGTGCTGTGAGTGTTTTTACCTTGGTGGTGCTCTCGGGTTCTGTCTGTTATGGTTCTTCTCAAGGTCTCTCTCTGCTGCTGGAAGCTTTTCCCTGAAAAACACAAAATACAACGATAAATTCAGTCTGCAATCTTTAAAACAGTTCATTTAAACACAGCACATCTAACTGTAGAGGCGGGAGAAGTACTCAAAAACTACTAATACTACTACTGCTACTACTGCTGCAACTACTACCACTACTGCTACTGCTCCTACTACTGCTGCTACTACTACTACTACTACTGCTACAACTGCTACTACTCCTATTACTACTGCTTCTAGTGCTGCAACTACTACCACTACTACTCCTGCTGCTATTACTAATACTACCCTACTACTACTACTAATACCTTTACTGCTACTACTCCCACTACTGCTACTGCTGTTACTACTACAACTACTACTACTGCTACTACTACTTCTCCTCCTCCTCCTACTACTGCTGCTACTACTTCTATTGCTACTGCTACTACTACTGCTTCTGCTGATACTCCTACTACTACTACTGTCCCCACACCTGTAAAGAAAAGTACTTAACTTAATTAAAAGTATTCAGTCTGATATGAAACAGATCTTGTATTAAATCTTGATCTCTTTCAATAAGAGGAGCCACTTTCCATTTGTTCCCCTTTTGCCTAATTTCCCTCCAGCCACAACAGTCCTGGGTCATGCTGTAATTACAAATCATTCTTGGGCGTTTGATTTAATCTCTTGGGGCGTGCCAGCTGGGTGGTGTTTGGTGCCAGAGCTGATCAGGAGATGCCAGGTTACAGTAAATGTGATTACACCTCACTCCCACTCATTAATTAACTCAGACATCTTTCCCACATTGCCCTTGGAGCCGATACATTTTCAGTAATATTAGTCTCCATATACACAGTGTATATTATTGGCAGCAGTGTGGTGTTCACCTGGGACCAGTCCGGCCAGCGGCTGGTTGTCCTCGTCTCCGTCCCGATACGCCTGCCACCAGCTGGGGTCGTCCTGGCTGATCACGTGCAGGATGTCCCCTTTCTGGAAGGACAGGCCCAGCTCTCGGCAGGGCACGAAGGGGTCATCGGAGGGGTCGTAGTCGAAGTAAGCCTTGACGTGCATCTGGGGACAGAGTTAGTGTTGTGTGTGAGAGGAGCGGTGGCATGCAGACGGCAGAGCAGAGAGACACACGCACACATGTCCTGGACTTACCACCGTCTGTCTGTGAGGGGCAGGTTTAATCTGGGAGCTTGGGATGAGCAGGAAGGTGAGCGTCCCGTGCATTTGTTGCTGATGAGAGACAGGAGGTGTAATCAGTTAGACATGACAGGACCTAATCTCGATTAACGAGATCTGTTTAGTGACCGCATGAAATTTCAATTCAAGTTCTATTCATTTTCATTATTGAGTGTGTCTTACACTTATTTTTTTATTCATAAACTGCTGTTAACTGCATCTAGACAGTGATCTCACTAACAGTAACAATGCCCAAACTGTTTTCCTTGAGGGCCACATACTGAAAATGCGACATAGAGCCACTCAGTAGAGGTGCCATATTTTGTATTACAAACTGTAGTACAACTTTTTTTTGCCACCACCACCAACTAATTCCATTTCTTTTTCCTTAATGCAAGGTCCATTTCACACAAATATTAAGCTTTTGTACCTGCGCTTCAAACCTGGAAGTAAAAAGTACTACTTGCAGCAATTTAGGCCAATTGAAAATGAAGACAAGAACCAATAAGAAATGGTCTACAGGCCGCATTTGATCCTTGGGCCATAAATTGGACACTCCTGGTTGCCAACACTATTTTTAAAACATATGTGTTAAGTTATATTTTGTAGAGTATTTTTTAATTATTGCTCTTCTTTTCATCCATTCTATTCAGTTTTTCTTTATGTTCTGTAGCATTTAGGTGAAACTCAACATTTCAACTGCTCTATATGTCTTTTTATTCTTTAACAATAATTATTACATCTAAAGATAATAAAAAATGAACACAGAGTTAGATATACAGCAAAAAGACTTGATCAGGGTAGCTCCAGGTTTTGTATAGTAAAAGTTAAAACCTTTTTAAGACTTTTTAATGCCACTTAGAGTGAAATTTAATGCCAGGATCGTCAACAAGAGAACAATAATCTGTATGAACACTAAGGAATTATCCGTACTACTCTCTGAAACGCGAGGGTTTTATTTTAAAAGTTGAATACAGATGAAAGAACTGCAGTGCTGCATTGAAAATCATGAATAAATGAATCATGCATTTCAATAATAACATTTCTTCAATAAACATATTTTGTTATTGCTGTGACACACTTTTTAGTAATATTAACATAATGTTTTTACTTTAAAGGCCTTCATTTTGACAAGAAATATATTAACTATTTAATGCTTTTAAGACCTTGGCGCTTCCCTGTTGATATATCTGACAAATCCATACATGTATAAAGTATTTATTACTTATAAAAGAAAAGAACAATCCCAGGTCCTCACCAGTAGGTCGTGCACCTCGTTGACATGTTTGCCCCGGATGGGCATCCCGTTGATCTCCAGGATCTCGTCTCCTTCGTTGAGGAGGCCACTGCGCTCGGCCGCTCCTCCTTTCACCACTCGACTCACCACCACGCTGTCCACGTCGTTACGAACCGTCGCCCCCTGCGAACCACAATCACAGAGCACATACGTCTGACAAAAAATGTGAGAATGTGTTCACAGGAAACTACTTTGGCTTTTCTAATTCATTTATTATCTGTTTTCCCTCTCTATTGTAACAAGCTAGATATCTTTAGAAGCAATAGTCTGGCATAATTCTCCTATTTAATCTAAAACCACTGCTGGTAGTTACTGTTTATGTCTGACCAGTGGAGTGTCCTGGGTCTTCTCCAGTCGCACCAGTTTGACCGACTCCCCGAGATACTGTGTGACGACCTGTCCCTCGGGGAGCTCCTGGACCGCCACGTTGTCATGAGCCTGCATCAGCGCCTGCCACAAAACCAAACACAACAAAACAAACATACATAGACAAACAGACAAACAAACAAAATGTACGGAAAAGGGAACAGAGAGAAACACAGAGGCAGGGAGGATGAACAGGGCTTCAATTTGCCTTCAGTAATGTAGTTTGTGGTGATAATTTATTAACTTAAAGGTCTGTGAAGCAGCTCATTTGTAATATGAAGTCAGGTTAACACACATATATATATATATATATATATATATATATATATATATATATATATATATATATATGGCTGTAGCAGCTTGGCTTTCACTTCAGATCCCCTTAAACATGCACTTGACACTAAAATCCTCCATCAATTCTAACCAGTCCTGTCAGAAGACCCGCGGTTTGGCCAACAAAAACACTGTGAATTCCCCACATACTTCATTTAACCTGACAGCCGCTCCTATAGCGCACAATTAATAACCCTCTCTCTGTCCACATTAGTGTCTCTGGCCTGCAGCGTGGAGGACCTCAGAGACCTCAGGACGGTCTAAGCTTTGGCCTGAGCACAATCCGTCTTAATCCCTCCACGTTTAAGAGTCAGGATGCACTGCTAGACAGTGATTCTCAAACCTTTCACACCAAGTACAACCTCAGAAAGTATTGAGCTTTCAAGGTAAAATGGGACTAAAAGAGGACTAACCCAGGTCTACACTTATGGATAAAAATTGCAATTAACACAGAAAAAGTATGATTAAAAAGGAACAAAACAGAGACTAAACCAGGACCAAACTAGAGCTAAAAAAGGACTAAGCCAGGATTCAACACAAACTAAACGAGGACTGAGCCATCACCAAACCTGGACTAAATCAGGACTAAACTAGGTCTAAACCAGGACAGAAAACGGAATTAAACCTGGACTCAACAAGAACAAAACCAGAAATTAATCTAAACCAGAACTAAACCAGGATTCAACACGAACTAATCAAGCACTGATCCAAGACTGAGCCACGACTAAACCTAGACTAAATCAGGACTAAACGAGGTCCAAACCAGGACAAAAAACAGAACTAAATCAGGACTAAAGTAGGCCTAAACCAGTAATTAATTAGGACTAAACCAGGACTCAATAAGAACTACACTAGAAAAAAAAAAACAGGACTAAACAATCTCTAATCTAGGGCAAAAAAACAGAACTAAACCAGGACTAAATTTGGATTAAAACAGGAATTAATTTAGGACTAAACCAGGATTAAAACAAAGCAAAACCAGGTCTAAACCAGGTCTAATCCAGGTCTAAACCAGGACTAAGCAATTGTTTTAAACTTTAGAGCTGGAACAAGAAACAGGAATAAAATGATTCTAAATTAAACTAACACAGAACTTGAACTGAAAAAGACTCCTGAGCACCACCAGAAGAACCCCAGTGGTGCCGTACCACAGTTTGAGAACCACGGGCTAAAGCTCTTTACCCGTGCAAACTGCAGTGTTACTCATACAGTCCTAGGCCTCCCGCAGAGCATAATCTGCCCCAGTTTGTGAGCCTCAGGCCAGGTGCACATCACTGCCAAAGCTAAACTACACTGGTTACATCATGGCTACACCTCAGTGGACGGGCCAGCGGGCTAAAACACAAGGGACTGGTGGCTCACGCAGGGGTCGAACATCGCACCCCTCGCCCTCCCTCTCGCTCTCGTCGGGATCCTCAAACCGTGAAATCGCAGCAGAGTGGTCCACCTGCGGTACTTTTACACCTGTGTGCAGCGCTAAAGGGTGATGACAGTTTGATAATGTGGTGACAAGAGGCACTGATGCTTAAATGGCCAGAGTACTGAGCGGAGTACACCTGTTTAGTGCCGCACAGACTTCTTACTTGTTTAGACATCCAGCGCCACAACCGATGACTACCAACCTCTGATCTACAAACACCAGCAAAATATTTTCAAGGCAATGTTATAACATGTATTTAATGAGATGTGTAGACAGTCTCCTTCTAAATAATACATTTAAAGTAATAGGAATGCACATAGGTGGGTCTATGAGTTCATAATTGTCAGTGCAATCTACAATCTTACCAGTTTGGAGAGTTACTTACATTACTTTATACAACTTAAAGGTCCTATATTATGCTTTTTCCAGGGTTTTTGAAATAATTTTGAACACCTTTGCACTAGCATCTCACATTTTATAACTTAAATAATGCTTATGTATGAAATACGTCTTCTTTTGGGGAGCCGTTAGTTTGATTTTGGTTTCACTTGTCTTCGTAGAGCTCTTGAGAGGGGGATGGCTTACAAGATTACTTAAACATGCGTGAATAAAAAGTATGTTTTGAGGTGCAAACAACATTATAACATGGTTAAAAGCTCAAAAAAGTTGATTCAGCAGAATAGGAGATATTCAAAATGTTTGTAAACATACACCTATTTACATAATTTGTGATTAACATGTTTTACATTTTGGTAATAGCCTCCACTTAAGACATATGAAACAGAGCAGGTGTTTATTTCATTCACTGTATGACAATTAATTAAAGCAATTAATAAATTAGCCTCGTGAAGAACTAACAATGGCCAACACAGAGATAACAGGTGCAGTAATTGTAATGCAAGTTATAAAGTACTTCTTATGTCAAGTATATTGTGTTGTCTACAAATTTTGGGAATATTAGTCTGTTTTGCTGTATCACACAGATGCAATGGCATGTTTTTTGGTATAAAATAAGCCAGAAAAATCTAAATACCAGATTGTGGCTTATTTAAATTCTGGTGCTGCAGTGCCACAATTATTCTACACAATAATCAGCAACTGAAACTCTACCCTTGCCTGGCCAAACTATGACCCTCGTGTGACATTGATGAAGGCTGATTACTACATAAAGTTTAATTCTTTCCCAGCCTTGTATAACATTTGTTCACTTCATATTAAATTCATCCAAAGGTCTTCTCGTCTTTGCCTCTTCTTGCACCTTGTCTTAAAAAAATCTCTTTCTCATTACGAGCGGGGCGGCCCTGCTTCACCATCTAATTTCCATAATGACCTTTTCTGTGCCCGGCTTCATTAATCTTTTGTACAGATGGTGCCAAACAGACCTTGACTTTTTTACTTCTCAAATATAAGGTAATAACAAAGGAGCAAGGTTAAATGGATGTGTCTACTGTAAGGAAACTGTGTGGCTAACAAGTGAAGCAAAACAACACTGATATAAGTTTTATCCCTGAGTGGAGTGTGCACATCCTTCCTGTTGTTACTGTGACTTATCTGGTTTTGTCCCAACATCCAAAAACATGATCCTCTAACAGCAAAAAGTGGAAGAAGATGACTGAATATAAACAATAGAGACTTTGAAGAATAGATCTCCAAGTATAGTGCATGCAGTTGGTATTTGACACTATTATATTTTGGGTAAACTCCAAAGTTGATAGAATGAATTGAAGTTTGCATGATGCTGCACTCTAACCTGTAGGTGAGGTTTGGTGAGCAGAGCCCTGAGCTCCAGACCCTCTTTCTGTTGGCTCGACTGGAGAATCCTCTGAACCTGCACACAACACCAACATACACAGTTACGTAAAACAAGACATTATTTATTAAAACCCCAAGGCCCCAAGGTGATGCAGGATTGATGCTGTACTTAAATGCTCTCCTACTATGCTGCAAAATAGAGTAGAAATTAACTCAAACTATTTTCAAGTCTGAAGAAGGGAATATTTAAAGTTTATTATTGAAATTAGCTTTAAATCCAGCCATAAGGAGTCATATTTCAGTGTACTATTTGTGCCAATCCCAAGCCCAAGTAAATGGAAAGGCACACTGCGCACTAGGAGGCAGATGATTTGTATGAAAGAGAAAAGTCAAAAGGAAAGAAGATTAAAATGAGCTTTGTGGTCTATGTTGTACTGTATTTTGTGATTGACATTTTATTGACCATTTGCAAGATGAAAAGAAAAAAAAGAAAAGAGAAAAACGTTTTCTCTCAGCTACTGTATTGCATGTTGACAAGGCCAACACATGCTATTTTGTTTTTATAGCACTTTTATAGTTGTTTTATAGTAGCTTTTTCTTTCAAGGGCAAGAAAAAAAATTGTATCTATCTAGTGATACACAAACTTTGGTATAAAATGTTAACTAGCCCTTCTTTTTCAAAAACATGTTGCTTTCACACTTATTGTGACAAAATACTGCCACCCACAAATCCATTGTGGAAGCGAAAAGTCCTTGATATGAGCAGCACATGATACAGAAGTGTAACAGTCAGGCTTCACATTCCTCAAGTGAACTTCTGCCTTCACTGTGCTGTAAAAGAGCTGCTTATGAACTGGGTGTTACACAGACTTCAACAATATTCGACAACCAAAGCTTTGGAAAGAACATTTTAAACCGCACCACATTTTACACTTGTGTCCAAACCCTTCACCACTCTCTTTTATTGTCCTTTTCTTCTGCTTCTCCCTGGTCTATTTTGGTTTTTATGTTGCTATTTAGTGGGACCATGCTATTGTTTGTGGCTTTGACAGTGTTTGATTTATGTCACATTTGAGCTCTCAGTGTGTTGTTCTTTCTTTTCTTCTTGTTGTATTTGGATGTGAGCAGATCCAGATCAGTAGCGAAGTGACACAGGCTCCCCTCCCCCGCGGTGCTGCGCCTGGGCTCTCACTGTTATAAGCTGCTTTCCTTTTTCTGGACCAAGACCTGGCCGCGGTCCTGTAGTGTGCTGCCGCTCTGCTCAGGCCGCTGCATCAAGGGCTGCTGGGAGATTAGCTCTACCTGTGGTCAGTCTGGCTGTTATACAGACGCACAGTTTAAATCGCAAAGCTGAAACTATTAAGCAACATTTGTGACATTTCTAGATGTAACTAAACCCTTTTAATAAACATCTTTTACTGTATATTTGAGTTGTGATGTAAAAGTGTGTTGATGTGAAGGGTTCTGCTAAGTAATGAGATGGTACGTAGTTTTTTTGTGTCAGATTAACATAGTGGAGTATCTGTCAAACCATCCAAATAAACAGATAATTATTATTCTGACACGTACAAATTGTGAGTTATTTTAGGTTTGGGAGTAGAGGATATCAAAATTTGTTCATTTATTTGTAAAAATCTGTTATATATATATATATTACGCTACTGTATGTGCTGGGTAAAAACATTTTCCAATTTGACAGAGTGACCCAAAGCAGAAAGACGTTACTTAATTTTAACTAACCAATCAATCTCTTAAACTATCTGAGCTAGAAATGCAAAAATGTGGACTACAATGAGGGAGGTGGCTGGGGAGGTGGAAGTAGATAATATTTTGAAGTTGCTTGGTGTGTTTGTTCACATCAAGTGAATCGGTAGCGGAATAATGACTCTCAATTGGAAAAGCTTTTAAACTCCTTAAACATTTACCATAGAATTAGGGCTGCAACAACAAATTGACTATTAAAACAACTGTCAACTAATTTAATAATCGATTAATCGGTATCTGGAGTATAAACATGAATGAATGCTGAGAGAAGAGGTTTTATGACCAAGACAGTAAAGCTACAGAAACAGTAAAAGAGAAAGTAGATATTTGTTTTTTATGAAATGTATATTAGCTGTAGACGAATCATGTGACATAGTTGCAGCTTTGTCTGGTTCAAATTTTGTAAAAACCTATGTCATTTTTAACGGAATTATAACAGACTCCGAGTTTTTAACCACTTGACTTTGTTAGGCCACCTCGTCATCCCACATTTACATGTTTCACTATCCGATTATTAATTGATTCATCAAAAAATAATTGAAAGATTAATCGATCAAAATAATCATTAGTTGCAGGCCCACACAGAATTCATGTATTGGGCAGAAATGTAGAGAAGCAATAAAATCTGTCTTTTGCTTGTTAAAAATATACTTAAAACACATAAAGACATTATGTTGTGTAAATGAGACTAAACAAATCATTGCTCAATAATCTACAGCCAATACAGGAAAGAATTTGTGTTAACAGCGCTGTCCTTTGCATGAACTCAGCTCACAGCAGTCGACTTCTACCATCAGCCTCTAACACTGTGGTCATTTTCTTGTGTAACACGTATCAGGCACTGACAGAAATCCTAATAAAAGCCCTGCTGTGGGTGTAGCCTGTCACAGATGTAGTTTAACACACAGCCAACCCTATCACAAACAATCGCTGTCTTTCTGTGGGGCCTTGGGTGGGTCTGACAGGCGGCAAAACACTGAGATCCAATTCAACAGCGACATGAGTCAATTACTGTTGCGGTGCTTGAGCAGAGACTGACAACAATGATGTCAGGTGAAACTATTCCCACATACAGCTGTGTACTGTAATAGCTTACAACTCCCTGTCACTCTCTGCCATTGTTTAAAAGCCACACAAGTTGTCAATCTTTTATTCAGTCAACAATGACCCTGAGTTTACACTTGTGTTATTGTTACAAATGTTAAACAACTGTTAACTAAATGTCCAAAGACTGTGACATTTTGCAAGTTTCTGAATGTCACATTTTTAAGTCTAACTACAAACTTTAACTGTACAAGACTGACATGGCAATATTGTGAGGTTACATACAGTCGCTTAAAAAATAATATTCCTTTATCCCTTCTTCTATTTCTCTTTTGCCTGTATGCTGTTTCTTTTTGAAAGCAGGGACAGTCTGGTTCCTCGCTAGCAGCGAAATCGATTTGGAACTGGCCTATCACAGCCATTTATCTGCATCGTGTCTTACAAATACAGAAGATAACCAAGATAGGGCTGACTACAGAGCTAATTTAATAACTTCTCAGACCTGATTAATGCCATTTAGCGCTTTCCTTCGTCACCTGTTGGTTCTGCTGAAGTCCGTGTTATTGTTCAGTTTTCTGTGGAATTTTTTTCTTCGTCTTGTTGCCATTTTAACAACAGTAAAGTCCCACTGACGTCCGACGTAACGACCACATTCAAACAAACACGCTTTTGTCCGCAAGTCTTTGTACAACTGTTTACTCCGCCTCTGATTGTTCCGCCTGTAGAAATGAAACTTAAGCAAAGAGGTACTAGACTAACTTCCTTGTATAGAATAGGAAAAGGCTAAAAAAGAAGGCATCTGAACATACTTTTGAAAGCTAAAAAACAATTGTCCTTCATCCTATATTTTAATGTTTATTGGTTTATGGCCTGATAACTGAAAATCTTGATAGTCCAGACTTACTTGATCTTGGCAACCTGGATACAGTAAGATTTTTTTATGTTGTAGCTCTTTTGACAAAAGCTTTACACCCCATATATAATTTTAGTCTTCAATAAAACCTCTATTTTTTGTATAAATCAGTATCACTTGCCGCTTTACCTCGACACAGAGGTCCTGAGCCTGTGCTGTGATGGGAGACGTGGGGCTGACGTGGCTCATCTGTTGGGACACCACGCTGTAGATGTTGTAGGCGTTTTTAAACTCCTCCGTGGAGACGAGCTGCAGGAGCTGCTCCGCGTCCTGCTGACTCTGGGCATCAGTCAGACAGCGCTCGGCCCACCTCAGAGACTCCACAAAGTCTTCGAGATCTGTGTGGAGAGACAATAAGGCTGCATGCATGCATTTTCACTTAAGAACACAACAGTATTGGCTAACTGAAGTGGTAAATATTTTGTAGGCATTTTTTTTTTTTTTCGTTATTTAGTTGGAGAAATGTGCTGCTTTGTGCTATTTATTGTATCAAATTTTAGAAAAGTTAAAACAATACAATGGTGGAATATAACGAAGTAAAGTTAAAAACAAGTAAAGTATCTGTACTTTACTTTAGTATATTTTACAAGGTGTACTTTCACTTTTACTTCACTACATTTTAGAGCAAGTATCTGTACTTTTTACTCCACTACATTTATGAGTTGGTTGGAAGTACAAAGTATTTTGAGTTTTGGTTTAAAGTCATGTGTTTTTGTCGTGCCCTCATTGTACACACACAGTACTTAAATATAAAATATGCAGTAAAGTAGTACTCCTTTAGAAACATCAGAATAATAAAAACAGAAGATCTCATCGACAGATTAAGTCTCTTCTGTTGCACCAGTTTGTGAATTTGTTTAGTAATCAGCGCAAATTTTCCGCAAAATCCCTCACATTTAACACATTAATGAGTTGTTAAGTCTGTGCAAAATATTTTATACTTGCAAGGACATTTAAAAGTGAGTACTTTTACACTTTTACTTAAGTAGAAATTTTAAGGTGATACTTTTACATTTACTTGAGTAAATTTTTGCTCCTTTATCTGTACTTTTACTTAAGTAAAGAAAGTGAGTACTTCTTCCACCACTGTAACATAACACATTTATCTTCAAGCTTGAATAATGCCATTTTATTGGGTCCATTAATGAGATATGTGTTCCTCCGTTGTTTGCATCACCTTTCAGTTTTCTGTTCCTTTCACTTGGACCCTGAAAACCTATTGTCTTTAAATCTTTTGTGTTATTTCTTGCGCCTTCCTGCTTCTTTGTGATCCCCCTGTTGCTTCATTCAACCCACACTAGCTCCCATAAAGCTCCCTTTTAGTGGCCCTAAGCCTCCTTACTCACCAGCTAAGTGCTCCTGGAAACTCGAGTCTTTGCTGGTCTTCTCCTTACTGTCAAAAGTAGGATTATCAATGCCCACTTTTTGGTTCTGGGACAGTTTTTTTAACCTTAGCGATGCGTTCGGGTCGATTTCGTGCTTGCCCCTGACTTCCTCCTCGCGTTTCTTCCTCAGCTCCTCCTGGTAGTGCTTGATCCGCTCCATGTGCGCGGTGCATTGTGGGGATTTGACCAGGCTGCTCTCCTCCCCGGGACAGTCTACGGCCCGCTCCCTGTGGCCCTTGGACTGACCGGCGGCTTCTTGAACAAAGCCGTTCATGTGGGTTGTGATCATCTCTGCCACATTTGAGTTTTTTAGGGAGAAAAGCTGCTGCAGTTCATCTCTGATGCCATAGCAGGTCAGCAGAGGACATCTCGGACACTATTTCTTTGGGGTATCATCCTGAAATCCACACAGAAAAGGCCATTAGTTCATGTAATAATCCACTTTTTTTAGACTATACTGTATACTTTTATATAGTTTTTCCTTTCTACCAAGTGTTTCATTAATTAATTTTCTTTTATCTTGTAATGATTATTCTCGTTAGGGGTTGCCAGATAATCACAAAGCTGACACTTAAGAGGTGCACACTCTCAGACACCCATTCACTCTCATTCATTCACTATGGAAAGTTCACCAGTTCACCTAACACATGCATATATAGTTGAGTTGAAGCAGGTTTGCCCAGAAAATTTCCCATGGTGAGAATCATGGCCAAAAATAAAATCTAGCATAGAATTGTGTGCAGGTAACTAGATTCTTATTATTTCTATCCAAGCACTTTCAGAGCAGTTTCAAAATTCAGATTAAAAAAACTTTTCCAACAACCTAAAGCTGTAAAAACTTAGAAAAGTACCCAACAGACCTATTATTGCTAAAGATATGACTGACATTTTGGTCCAATATGAACCATCTCAGACTGAGAACTTCAGGGACAGGCCTTCTGCTGATTCCAGAGTCAAGACTAAACTCAGTGAAGCAGTGTTTCAGTTTTACGCAGCTAAAATCTGGATATTCTTCCTGTGGTCTCATAGGGTTTCTTCTTTGTTTTCCCCCACAGCTGAGTTTTTCCTTACCAAGAAGGAGGGTCTAAGGACAGGGGACATGCTGGTTCTCTTTAGTTTAGTGTAGTTATTGTTTGTGTTTGATTAATTGTTTGTAAAGCCCTTTGAGGCGACTGTTGTTGTGATATTGGGCTATATAAATAAAACTGAATTGAAAAATGTATGATGTGAGACGAGCCTCAACTCTGACAATGAGTCTATTGTCCAAAGTCCAGACTTAAAACTGTTCTTTTTAGTGTGCATATGACAACTGAAAGTGTTCTATCTGCACTCTTATTTTTTAGATTAATTTTAAATTGATTCTTAATTGTAATTTTATAAATTGATTTTACTGTTTAATTGTATTTCTTATCTTTTTTTCTGTAAAGCACTCTGAATTACTTTGTGTATGAATAGTGGTCTACAAATAAACTTGCACTGAGATGTAATTAGCTGGTTATTTATCTAGTAATTATGACTGTATTAAGTCTGGTAACTGTTATGAAACAATAAACATTTGCATACAGTTGTTGCTTTTAAAATCTATCAAGATTCAAGTTATTTCAAGCATCTGTGCTGTAAAAACCTTATGATGTAGAATATGTTGCCATTTCACATTTAATCAAAGTTAATCATGGACAACATCTGCTCCTGCTTCTCAATCACTCTCTAATCTAACTCCTACCATTAAAATCCCCCCGAAATCCCTCCCCTGCCTCGGTTCACCTGTCCCATCTGCGTAAAACAGCTTAGCCCTTGGCCTCACAGCCAAGAGCGATACGTGCCACCCAGCACTGTATGTAACTACACTTAATGTAACCTAATAAAAGAT
Source organism: Bostrychus sinensis (assembly GCA_020698575.1). NCBI lineage: Eukaryota > Metazoa > Chordata > Actinopteri > Gobiiformes > Eleotridae > Bostrychus > Bostrychus sinensis. The sequence goes on along the minus strand of CM036257.1, from coordinate 23,851,979 downwards.
ATCATACTTATTATTTTATCTGAATATTTGATGATAAGACTCGAAGGTGCTTAAAAAGTTTCATTTATGTATGCAATGAAATGTGTGCAAACTATCTGAAAGGAACTATGATGCAGTTTACTATAGGGCTGCAGATTTATCCTATTATTTCTTATTTCAATATTTGTATCATAGCAAAATCCTGGGGTCATAAGCCAGAGGACTTAATGTGCTGGTCCCAAGCCTGGCTAAATGGAGAGGGTTGCGTTAGGAAGGGCATCCAACATAAAACCTATCCCAAATCAATATAGAAATCACTGCACACTAATAGGCACATGATTTGCTGAGGCAACCCCAGGATGGAAAAGCCCAAAGGAAAGAAGCAACGTCCTATATTTAGTCCTAGTTTAGATCACACATGCAGGCAGGTGGTATGCATGCATGTGACAAATGTTTAGAGTAGGGAGGTAATGCACACCCAAATGTGCAGATGCTGCAGGTGCAGATGTTGGAAAATACATCAAAAACTTAAAAACAGCATTGCACGCTCCGCCATTCCATATGTCAAAGCATTTATTTGATACTGTTTCGGCTCAGCAGACTTTGTCATATTAGTGTATCTTTTTTAAACCACTGTGGATTTAAGGAGAAAATGATAAAGTCAATTTTATTAATTGTGTTGTAAGTATAGATATATTGTCACATTTTATAATCTAATGAACTGAAATTATATCTAGTTTGGACATGATTTAGTTTCGCTTAACACTAATTTAGTCCTAGCTGTGACTGGTGGGAGTGAGCTGGTGTAAGCTGGGCAACTTCCACTATATTGTATATTTTTATATTTTCTAAATCAATAAAACTTTTTTCTTCAAAAAGGACATTCAAGTTTTGCAGCTCATAGACTTATCTAAATAATAAAAATACTCTACTTGCATCATGCAGCCCAACTTTACTGAAGTCTGCGAGCCACCCTTGAACTTCCTGACCTTACATTATAAGTGTACGTGTCACCTGCACGTACACTTTTCATTACACCAGTCAAAGGTCATGTTTTGAACTACTTTTATTAACGACTACTAATTATAGACACCTTCTTGTATTATTAGTCCAAAGCTTATAAATGGCTTTGTCATGCAGAGCCACTTTTGGACTCATATAGCCAGTCATAGATATCACCTACCATACAAGTCAACGTCTGCCCTGCCCCCAGTTGTACCTACTTCCCACAGCTAATTACGCCTGGCAGGTTTTGATCCGAGCCTCCCAAGCCACGCCCACTCGCAGGCGTTTAGCTCAGTTTAGAGTCAACGGCGTACGGCTCACAAACAGCATCTAGACTGCCAAAGGGCCATCTGTTCCTATATGGGCTTAATTAGGCTCAGTGGTCACTATAAGCACTGGTGGGACGCTGGGCAGAAACTGGGAGGAAGACCTCAGTGGGTAAACACACTGTAACACACTGCAACTCCTGTCAGAGAAAAAAAGATGTCACAAAAACTGACCAATCTCCATAAACACACAAGAAATCTGCCAACCAGTCAACCCCAACAAGAGCAAACAAAATGTCATCTTTTTGTTGAATATCGGGGTGATGATGATGATTTAATTTTAATTAGCTTTGTCAGCTCATAAACTCCAATATTGTAGTAAGAACTTGTTTCCAGTCATAATAATGGGAGTGGTTTGTTGTACAATGGCTTACCAGGTATATTTTGATAATCCTATTTTAACATGTAACAGATGTGTGCTGTGCTCCTCCTTTAGACTTGATGTAAGGAGCTTTTAAATTGACTTGACAAAGATACTTGATGTGTACTTTCTTTCTGTACTAGTTAGCTGTATTAGATTTAAAGCAGGGTTTTCCACCTAAATAAACTGAGTCTATAAATGCCATTACAAATTATGATATTTCTTTAATTAAAATATTTATCCACTTTTAAACTGTGTGTTCATTTTTTTTAATTAATTTGGTTTTATTATAATATCGGTGTCAAAATTATTCCAGTAAAGACCATGTAACTAAAATTTAGATAATAGCAGAATATAAATGATATGTATTTAAGGACAAAAAAGTTGTATAGTTCAGTTTTAGACTATGTGGGACTTATTTAGACTATGGCAGGCTGCATAAATCTTCTGAATTAATGGGAAACACTGTAAAGTATACTAATTTGGAGACTGGATAGTTTCACAGTTTTGATGTACTGTCATAAACTCATATCTCCTTTTTAGTTCTCCTTACTGCACCTTAATTATTATCATTGTGTAACTTAGCAGTAACTATCCCAGGGACTTGTATATATCCTAGAAAATTATGAGATTTCCAGTGTACCAAGCTGATGCTACATACACTTTTGTAAACTAACTTACAAAAATCAAAAAGAAAGAAATGCAAACAATGGGCATTTAAAACACACAGCTGGTGACTTGACTGTGCAATAATGCTGTAATAAAATGCATTTAAACAAAGTCAGGGTTTGAGCTGGCATCCACTTATTAGGACAGCTTTTAAGAGGCACTAAAAAGATCATCACTTGTCCTCGTTCCATAGTTGCATCAATCTATAAAATAAACATGGACAAACAGAAATATATCTGTGAAAAGTACTAAAACATAATACTTATACTATACGGACTATACGGACCAACTAAGTAGACTTCTGGGGCATTTAACTTAACAACTCAGTGACTCTCGTATGAACTAGTAACGCTATAACTTAACGTTAACGCGTATTTGCATCATGGAAAAGTAGCAAAGCTTTACCCATGCGGACATCGACATAACAAGCTTATTGTGTTGCTAATTCGTCTAATAAATGAACTTCCTAACAATGGTAAGTAACTTAGCTTAGCTTGAGTAGCGCTAACAACAGACGGGTTGTTGCTGTGTAACGGTCCACTCTCACCGCTGGTACTCACCGCAAAAAGCCAGCCAGTTGATTGGGTTTGGATAGAAAAAAAGTAGTTAGTTTATTCCTTTAAAGTCCCAAAATTTGTCCAGGAGTAAAAGAAACCCCCTAGAAGTGTGCGTTGTCCGTGTCCAGCCCGCTTTAAGGTGAGCTCAGTCCGAGAGCTGCGGGGACTCGCGCGGCCATAACGGTTTAGAACTGTGCCGCTGTTTGGAGCCGTTTCCCTGGCAACACTGCGGCTCCACTGCGACACCTACTGGACAAACTGTATTTATTATTATTGCTAATGGTAGAATAAAACGATGTCCAATCAAAACAACATTTTATTGGATAGGGTGACCACCTCAAAACTTGGAAAAACTTCACTTTTTCGAGCATGTGAATAGTTCATGGTCTGCAATTTAACAACAGAATACAAGGCAGAAAAAAACCCCATAACAAAATAATAAATTAGCATGTACCCAGCAACCTAGATCTTTTCTCCATTTTCAAAAAACAAAACATTTCATTCATTTTACCAAAACAAATAAGCTTTCATAACAAACCATACAGAAACAATCTGCTCGAAAAGGAGTGGGAAGAAGTAAAACTTATTTAATCCCACCCCAGTCATCCAAAAAACATAACACAAAGATAGCTGTATCCTTTGACACCACCTTCCATATGGACACCAAACCCAAGATTTAGTATATAATACATAACTAAATAAGGATATACTATTTAACTATATCCTGTAAGAAATAATATTTAGCTATTGTATCAACATAATTTAGGGTAATTTGTTACAATATATTACAAAAGGCAAGACATTTAATAATTAATAAGCTATATTCTATTAAATATACTATATATGTATATATAAGTGAATCTGTGCATATACACTCACAGTGTGTTACCACAGAAAACAAACAATTCTTAAATCAAAAATGACATTATCTAATGAACAATAAGCACATACCAACAATGGTAAGAGCAGAGTCTTAAATGTAAAATAACTCATGACCATTAAGTCCCGCTCTCCCTGTACTGTGACCAGACCATATTTTTGTTGTGATATACAAATTTAACTTACCAAGTTACTGAGAAACTAGTTGCTTCAGTTTAGAGCCTATAAAACACGTCATGTGCTATTTTTTATCCCAAAAACACACATTTACTTCACTGAGACTTTATTCATTGGGGGAAAAAAAATCTGGAACAGGAAAAAAATCTAAGCTCTCAGTTTGGATATTTTCATACAATCAAGGCCAACACCAGCTCACAGCTCCATGGAGAGGCTTTTTTTTTTTTTTTTCTTAGCAAAAGTACAAACATTAATATGGCATCTTTTGGTACTACTGGCACACATAGGACCATAATAGTAAAAGTGTAATGCTTATTTTTTTCCCATGACACGTCTCTTCTATACTCTTTGATGTAATATTTAATGGATTTAGTTTTTACATCATAGTTGACCAGATCCCTGTTAATCACATTATATACAGCACACCCCCACATAGACTCGGAGCTATTAATCATCAAACGTTAATAGGATCCACAGTCATTTCACCTCACGGAGCAGAACAGAAAGGGCCCAATCTTAATGTTGTCTCTGAAATATCTCCCCCCAAAGCCTAACGCTCCCTTTTTTCCTCACGGCGTTGTCAATCGGGTTAATCCTCGCTGACACCTCTGTGCTTAACCTCTTTTCCTCATTAAGCTCTCACTGCCAGCTTCAGATCGGAAAATACTTGCCTTCCTGGAAAGAGAGAAGTGAAATCCTGTTTGCACTCATACAATTCAACTTATGCTTATCACGGTAATGCATAGCTATTCTTCTTTTGTATATTATCAATTCAAACTGGGGTTTGCGCCGGCAGGGTTAGGATGGAGGTTGCAGGTTTGATCCTCAGGCCAGTCAATTATAATCTCTCTGAGTGAAGTTTGGTTATCTATGGCTTTGTCCCACCATCCAAAAACAGTAAATGTTTGTTAGTCAGTATGCATGTATCCATAAGTGTCAGCCCTGTGACTAATTGGCCACTGATAGGTGGGAATAAGCAGAAAAAGAATCAATAAATTGTATCTCACCCATTTGTCCTCCTATACTAGAAGCATGATAAACCATAAATATACTTCTCAGTTTCTTCATTTGAATGCATAAATGTATGGTTAAGAAAAAAGAAAATCTCAAATATGAATTTTCTTTATCTGTTTTAAAATATGGTATACAGTTGTAAGCAAAAATTAAACATTTACCAAAGTGGAACTTTTATTACTTCCTGCAACAGCCCAGACCTGATTCTATCCACAGAAAACAGAATTTTGCATGGCATTCATTTTATCATGACATTTAATTGGTTTCTAAATTTGCAAAATGATGATATATGAGCCATCTCCAAGGTGTGTGCAGTGCAATCTACAATGTCACAATCAGCTGCCTACAAACTACAAGTTCAAGAATCTGTTGATGACAAAAATGCAGATGGAGAGCAGGAGCCAGTTTTACTCTATGGCCCCTATTTTTTTTTTTAAAGTACTACCCAAAACAAAAAATCCCAAAACAGTGAGCCTTATCATTTTTTGTTAGTGATTGGTCCCACGATCTTACTGTGCTTATCTTATGGCTCAAGCTACCCTAATGACTATTATTAATAGTAGTGTGCATATGTGTTTGGACAGGTGTAAATGTTTCATCATTTAATCCTGAACCCTGTGAAATGTATTTGGTATACTGTATCTGAATGTATTTGATCATGAATACTCAGGAAGCAGTAATTATAATATATAATGGGGCTGCACAATATATCACAAAATCATATTATATATTGCAATATCAGCAAACACAATATCCATTTCGCAAGAATCTAAATATATCGCAATAACGCTGTGCTCTTCCATCTGACAGAGATTTACACTGAAGAATCATTTTCCTACCAGAGACTTAAAAGAACATGTGTTGTGACTAAATAAAAATGTTTAAAAAGTCCAGTTTTAGTGGTAATTTAATTAATTTAGTCACAATTTAGCCTTGTTTTATTCCTGGTTTAGTTTGTGTTAAGTTTTGATTCTGTCGCTGTTTTGACTTGTAAATACAGGAACTTACATTTTTGTGAAATGAAGTGAATTTAACTTACTACGTTCAAAAAGTAGGCTCTATTTTCAAATATCGCAATAATATCATTATCGCAATTTTCAACATAGTTATCAAATATCGCATGTTTTCGCCATATCATGCAGCCCTAATATATAAATAATAGTATAAAGGGTGGGAGCAAATAAGTGTTACTTCATCCCACTCCTTTTTGAGCTAAAGATATGTAAATGTCTATTTGTAAATATGTATTATTATAAATATGTATTACCCTTGTTATTGATCTGTGCATGTGTAATAATATAAATGTATGTGCTTATAAACATATGCAGATGGCAATGTATGTTTGTCAAAATTGTTTAGTGCTTAAAAAAAATAAAAGAACAAAAAATTAGCCATGAGGCCAGGTACTGCAGCAGCTCAGAGGAACAAAGAGAGAGTGAGAGAGAAGCAGCAGATGTTTACTGTTCTTAGTTTCTCAGTCTGATCATTTGCAGTGACTGTAACCACACAAAACATCTGAGTACTGACACTTGAATGTTTACCTCCATCTCACTCTCTCACTATCGTCCTGTAGAATCACAGACAGAAATCACGTGAATACAACCTGTTGATTTTCTAAAGAAGTAGCAAAGAAGAAACCCAGTGTTTTCTTTGTTTATATAGATTTTATTAAAAAAGGAAACCCAACAAGAACTTTTTTTACATAATGATCAAGGATTTTTATTATCTTCGTCTCTTTCATCAGTTTCATATCATTACAGAAAATGTTATAGTACAGCGTTGTTCAATGTCTCCTCATTGCTTAATAATTTCCTTAGGAGTGCTGGTCACATATATCTGTACAATATGGTTTCATTTTTTTCTGTACATTTTTTGTGAAGTTGGTTAAAAAGGCTGTCAGCACTTAAAGAAGCTGTTTCTTTTCCTTATTTTTTTGTCGTAAATATTTGATCAAATAAAAGGTTATTCTCCCGGGATTAGCTCGCCCCGCCCTCTGTAGTGGGGCGCGGGAGGTCCCAGTATAAGGAAGCTTCGGGCAGGTCCTCCCCCCACACACACACGCGCGCACCTCCACCCTCGCCCCCTCCCTACACCAGCTCTGCCCCCTGCCCAGGCATTTGGCACTGCGCACATAAACAAGACTCACAAGATAAACAACAAGCAAAGCTCTTTGTGAAGCCATTATGATGCATACTAATGAGAAAAACTGAAGTGTCACCTCGAACAGGAAGTGGGCGCTCGGACAGGAAGTGGCCGCGACCCTCTTCCCCTTAGCTGAGCACCATGGGAAATCTGAAAGTCTTCCTCAATGTTTTCTTCATTTTTCAAAAAACAGATTATTTTTTTCCACTAAAGATGAGAAAATAATAATTTCTTTTTTTGTCCTGGCAGGCACCTACAGCTGTCTATTAAAATGCTACTGCTATAGATAAGGTCTAGCATTGAACACACAAAGCAATTGCAATGAAAGGAACAAAGTTGCCTTAATATAATAATGATAATAATAAGAATAATGATAATAATAATAAGAATAATCATAATAATATATTACAGAATAAATCTCTTTTTATAATTAGATTTTTTCATTAAAAGTTATATTTTCTTTGTTTGAAATACTATAATCTTTTTAAATTAATTTTTTATATGTATCTAGGTGTGATCAAGATGTTGACTATACCTCAACGTTATCCAAATCAATAAAAACTAGCTGTGCCGTTGCATATTACAGAATAGTCAATGATATGTGGACATGCACCGTGAACCACCGCCCATTCACACCCCTCGCTAAGTGACGCCACCTCCTCTCCGTCCCACAGCGGTGACATCATAGCCGGCCGATCACCATGACGTCCACCACCTCGCCCTTGTGCAGCTCCACGTATTGCTCTGTTTTTGGAGGTAGCATCAGGAGCCCGTTGGCGCTGCGCATGCTCATCAGCCGGCAGCTCACCTGGTTACCTACAGCGGCCGTGCAGAGAGGGAAATGTGGTCAGACTAACCAGAAACATCAGCTCCAGGGTTTGTCTTGTGAAATTTAAGACCTTTTTTAAAACTTTTTAATGCCACTTAGGATGAAATTTAATGTCCAGGATCACCGGTGAAAGAATAATAATCTGTATGGATTTTACACAAATTAAATATTCATACTACTCTGAAACTCATAGGAAATAACAACAATAAGTTCTGTATTAAAAAAAAAAAAATCTTAAAACTGAATCATACATTGAATTGTATTGTGATGATCCTTTTGCAACAATATGCAGCCCATTTAAACTGTAGACCCGCAACAAAAGTTTTCAGAAATGTACAAACTAAAGGCACATTTGAGTGGGTTACTTTTTAAACATTTTTAAGCCATTTACCATTCAATTCCAACTTGCAAATAAGACATACTGTACTGGTCTATTGTTATGATGTAATACTTATGATGTATTACTTCAAAATATTATTTTTTTTTACAAATACATGCTTCTAGTTGGGACATAAATGTTACTTCTCACTGCACCATTATTTGTGTGATTCATTTGATAACTGTCAAAGTTTGCAAGCATATATTCACTGATCTATAAATTACCAACTACTGAACAGACCTTTTTTAAATTTAAGATCAAGATGAACAGAATTTAATATCTGCCCATAAGATTTAATACTTTTAAGGCCTTGATTTGGACCACATCAATTTTAATACCTTTTTAATATTACTAAGACTTTGGGGCTACCCTGTATCATCTGCCTCCATTTAACCCTCTCCTCTGAATCCTCTTCTCTCACAACAACTAACTTCACATCTTCTTTCACCACATCCATAAATCTATTTAGTCTTTCTCTAGGGTTAGGGGGCTTTTTATTCAGATTCTTCTTTTCTATGCCTTAGAAAGTTTGTATATCGGGTATTCTTTTACAAGCATTTATCAATCCCTTCTATATTTTTATAGAAGTGGACACGTTTTATCACATAATCCTAAAAATAAGTCTAAGAATAAATTGTATGCTTTATTTATATCAGTTTCTTTAATAACTACACTGCAGTCATAATTCATTAGTTCTTTTCTAAATGCATAAATAACTTTGTCAGTTCTTATTCGCATATTTAATTTGATCAGAGTCAATTTTCCTTCTGTATCTTCATTCATGAATTAGGAAAACAGGCAGATGATCAGTAATGCCAATAATTAATATGCCACTAATAATGCTGTTACTCATACTATTTGTAAAAATATTATCAATCAGTGTTGCAGAATGAGACGTTATCCTTGTTAGTTTTGAGATTGTTGGGGACAGACCTAAAGCATACGTTACATCAGTAAACTCATCAGTTAATTTATGGTTGTTAAGAAAATATCTAACATGATCTGTCCCTCTGGTGTACTCCTTCCTAATCCTATCCATCCTGGTCACTCCCAGAGACGAGCTCAGCATCTTCAGCTCTGCCTCTTGTCTTTTCCTCAGCGTGTTACCTGTGCTCTGTGCCCACGGCAGAGGCTCCTGGTGATGCCATGTCAAAATGCAGCGGTGATATTCAGGGCGAGGGTCCAGCTTCACATCGCAAGACAACTGATGGACAAAGAGATATATGTTAGACCTCACATTTTGGAGCACACCCTTGCTAGTTTTAAGTTGTTTTTGTGTGTATTTTACTGGCAGATGTATCCACTGTTGTTTGTTTATTATCAGGTAGTAAAGCTGTATTACAACTGGCCTCCAAATTCATTAAATACAAAACTGAAATTTGTCTCAAACGTGCACCAGTCCTAACACTAGGTGGCAGTAATGTCTTGATTAAGAGTTCAGCTCCCTAAACAGCCAATAATCTCTGGATAGCAGCCATTTTGGCAAAGTGTCACATTTCTTTTTGGATAATCCTTGTTGTAGACTAGTGTTTCCCAACCAGGGGTACAGGGACCCCTAGGGAGGCCCATTGACAGGTTTGCTGGAGCACGGGGCAAGAAGGCTTCACATGGCCCCCCTTATAATAGAAAATATAAGCAGAGAGATCTTTTCTGGGCCCCTCTGACCCTGAGGCCCGGGACAACAGACCCCTTTGCCCCCCCCCCAGTCAACAGGCCTGCCCTAGGGGTACTTAAGCACGTTACAAGGGGTACATAGCACTATTTCTTAATTTACTTCCTGGATGATTGAAAATATTTCAAATTTTTCATATTCATCTATTGTAATTTATGACCAATAGCTAAAAAAAAAGAAAAGCTTAAAATATATAAATATTCAATTTTGTTACATAGATAATACATACACAATACCTTGTTTCAAAGAGTTTTTTAAATTAGTAAAACATTTTCTTTATTTAATATGTACTATTTTACTACTACCCAATTAATTAGAATTAATGTTATTTTATGTTTATGCTTTTTGTGTATGTTCATGTCTTTGCTCCTCTGCCACAAAAATTTCCATTGGGATTAATAAAGTTATTTCTTATCTTATGATTATTATTTTTTATTATTTTAAGTTTATTTTGAATATAAAATATCCCGTAAAATAACAATTTCCATTTTAAAGACTATTAGATATTTTTTGTATGTATAAATTGTGTTTAAAGAAAAAATGCAGGAGAATTAGTATTTACAATAAAGTATAATTTTTTTTCCCTCATATATCTTTTTAAAGAATTAATGGCATGTATGAGTATAGGGCAGTGGCATAACTTGGGAATGAGGGGCCCCAGGGCATAGTTTATCAATGGGCCCTAAAGATTTGAAGTACAGTAAGTTCATGCATAGCTATCAGCTATATAATTAAGGGATATTTTTACAATTTTAACATTTGAGTTTTTGATAATTATATTTAGAAAAACACAGACACATTCAAATTAACTCACTGGTCTGGTCTTGCATTTTGTAATGAGTTCACAAATATATTTAAAATCATTTTATGGGTTAGGGTTAAAATATTGGGTACAAAACTGAGTAAAAACTTTATTCTATAACAGAGTGCTGCTCTTATATATTATTAACATTTTAAACCGGGACATGACAAGCAATGTAGCCTCTTATGGGGCCCCTAAACCTCCTGGGCCCCAGGGCAGTTCCACTGGCTGCACTGCCTGATGTTAAGCCCCTGGTATAGAGGGTACTAATGGTATAACAAAAATCACAGGGGGTACACGAGACAAAAAAGGTTGGGAACCACTGTTGTAGACCACTCTGTGCATACGATATAATTGTGTTTTTCGTATATAAGAATATTCGGTGTCAGAGGACTTGAGGCCAGTGTGGGCTGTGACTGACTCCTCTGCCGAGATACAGCAAATGTTATAAATATGAATGGAGTGGATGATAAAAAAGTATTAAATCATAAGTTAAGCTGCAATGGTCTGCAATGACAGACTATTGACTGAAACTTTAAAGAAAGCACAATGATAATTTATAGCACTGTATGAATTTGGATAACACAGGTTTTTTTAGACACTCTCTCCAATATAATCTGTGTGAATGTTGTCCGGTCGATCAAGTTGAAATCATCTTTGGTTCAGAAGCCCGTGAAGCCCTGTGTGTCCCAGTGCAGCATACCCTCGCTTTGATAATGGTAGGTCTAGGGTCCAAAATACCCTGCATCTTTCTCAAGGCAGGGATAACAAAAAGATTACAGGTGACAACGGCCGACACGGGGTTTCCTAGGACAGTCGCAGGGGCACAGAGAGAGAGAGACAGAGAGATGAGAGAGAGCGAGAGAGAAGGGGGGAGAGAGAGAGGACAACATATGAGTACTGTCTCCTCGGTGGCAGCAGCATAAATGTGACTCTAACTCTCAACTTCACACACTACCTGGGAGCGCAAAGATCAGTTTGCGAGCACCGTCAATGTCCAGAGTGGCAAATGTTGTTGGGAGCCTGAAAAGAAGAAAAAGGAAATCAGACGATGGAAAAAACAGTCCCATGTGCTTCAGATGTAATGGGAAAATCTAAGGCTTGAAGTGGTTTAGTGGTTTTTAGTGTTTGATTATCACTGATGCGCAGGGCTTCACATTTAATTTTTTTCTCATTGGCCACCGTGGCTAGTCTTTGTCAAAAGTTACCTGCCAAATAAGTGCTTTTTCTAGTCACAAATTAAGAGTTTATGTATATTTTAAAGTATATAATAAGCCTAAAGATAAAATAAAATAAAATGTTTTATGTATGTACAGTGTTTTATCAAGCATTAAAAAACAGCTTTACCTAGACATAATAAATTTTATCTGAAAAACAAACGAATCCAAGGCACTCTGTTTTTCCGTTAAAAAGCCTTTATTGAAACAAGGCTAATGAATTAAAAACACACAAATGTGTTTCAGCTCATCTTTTTTTTGTGTAATATTATCTCAGCAGTTCATTGCCTATTTATTGTATGCAGACAGATGTAGGCGCTTTTATATGCAGGTCTACATGTTTTTCTTATGGTTTAGTTGGCATTAGTAACATTTAATTTTTCTTAATCACATTTGCTACTTTGCTGTTTATTTGTAAACGACACAACATATAAAAATTGTGCTGAGTGGACCCTGAGAAAGGCCTCTGAGCTGAAACGTGTTGGTGCATTTTAAATTCATTAGCCATGTTTGTAAGGGCTTTTAAACAGAGAAACTGTCAGAGTACCTTGGATTCTTTTGTTTTTTAGTTACAAGATATCACCTCTTTTTTCCCAAAGAGCACCTGACTCTTTCTTTTATCTACCTGAGCACCCACGAAGCGCTCCCCACCACTTTTACTTTATTTAAAAAATCCTCCTATCATTATGGCTTTTCATTTCACTCTTTTTTATTTGGATGCCTAGTGACTCGTGTGTGTTTAAATTAAAAATATCTTTCTTAAACTGCTGTATGATTATGCTGATTATACGCTGGCACTATAAAGTTGTATATCAAGACTTTTCTAAAAGTTAAAACAAAAAATTAAATCACAAAATGCAGGGTTACATATTTTTCTATTACTTTACTACTATTATTATTACTAAACTGTTAAGTGACAAAAGTAAATTTCTGTGATATTTTATATATGTTTGTATTGACATTATATATGACATTCATATTGTTTATATTGTGTGTCTTACCCTGGTTTCATAAAAACACGCCCAAAATGGATCTGAGCATGGAGATCGATGTCCATCACCTGCTTAAGGTAGTCCTGAGATTACAAGCAAAAAAAAAAAAAACAACACTTACAAAACAGACATGGTTTATGCCACACATACAGTAAGTTCGTCAATAAAAATACATTTTACTTGGTCTTTTTTCTGTTGTGGACATAGGAGGCATGCAATTTTAATTTAAGACCAGCCACAACTAAAAATGATCTTAAAACATTATATTTTTTCACACAAGTTCTTGCAAAAAAATAATCCAGACGTTTCTCAATAAAGGTGGACTTGCAATGTTTACATTTTAGACTTGGGCCCTATGTGTTTCTACATATAGTTAACATTCACTCTTCATTGTCTTGGCCTTGGTGAAATATATTTTTGTCATTTCTTACTCCCACCACTAGGCGTCAGTACAACACAACATGTTGCTTGCAGAGTAAGTGAGCACAGTTTGTTGCTACTGGTACCTTTTCTCCCATAGACACTCCTCCTGAGGTGATAATGACATCTGCACGACTGATGCCTTCATTCAGAGCGTTGAGAAGGTCATCGGGGCTGTTCAGAGCAAAAACACACAAATATATAAACATTTAAACAACTGTAGAGACATTACGGGCTGTTTTAAAGCAAAGAATGCCAAAACTGATTGTGGCAATAATGTGGCAATACTGCACCTTCAAGACAAACCTGCTGACTGCTTTTTAGGGCTTTTCAAATGTAATTTTTGCTCTCATTTTGTCATTTCTTGTGCTAGGGTGATGATATGTGACAAAGATGTTCATTAATAACAGAATTTTATCATCATAACTGAAAAAACAAAAACAAAAAAAATTCAACTGTCTGGACAAAAAAACTCAGATTCCTCCTCCTAAAACCTTTTGAAAACTTTTTGATCCCATTGACTCACATTAAAATCACTTATTTTCACTCTGCTGCCATTGCAATACAGAAATGTTAAATCATGTTAATTCCTCTGTAACCCTGTCAGTCAGAGGCTAACAAATACACAAACAAAAAAAAATCACCACCAGATCCACCATTTTCTCATTGCACTGTGGGAAATTATTCCCTTATAAATCCCATAACACCAGGCCTCTTAGGGCTCATTTTTTGTAATGGCACCAAAAAGTAAAAATGGGTTAGTGTATATATATATATATATATATATATATATATATATATATATATATATATATATATATATATATATATATGTATATATATATATATATACATATATATATATATGAGAGAGTGAAGAAGCCGTACTTGTCTCCCACGATGCCCAGGTTGATGGTGGGGTAGCCGTGCTCCTGTATAGTGGCCAAAAGAGTGGAGCGATTACTGTCCCTGATCTTCCCAGGATGGAGGTCGTCCTCTGGGTTAAGCAGCTGCCACAAAAGGAATTAAAAGGTTGTTAATGTTGATTCTATGATTAGAGATAAACTAAATTAATATACAATAATGTGCACAAGTCTTAGACAGGTTTTTAAGAAAGGCAATGAACTAAGAAAAAGTCAAAACTGAGTTATACATATATTCTTGTTCCTGGATACCTTATCTACACTATATCAAGGGCTTTTCACAGTTTTATCAATTTTGTTTTTATTTATTTATTTATTTTTATGGTCAAAACTTTAAACCTAAATATCTCAAAACTACTCCGAACGCAGATAGAAGCCTGTCATTTTAAGGGAACAAAGTGTATCAATGATCAAAATAAAACAATATGAAGAAAAATCTAAACTTGAAGCACTCAAAGAGACCTCTACCAAGGCACTGGTCTATCTCACAATGTTAATGATAAAGTTCCAAAAACCTAGACTCAAAGATCTTCTAGTCCAAGGGTAAACGCTCATTCTATTGAGCCACAAAACCCTAATATCTCAAACTAGTAAAGAATCTACTAAAACTAATCATTTGTGCTTTTAGTGAGTGAAGTTAGTGTCTTCGGTTCGTATCAAAAGTTGGTACAGAATCCTTAAAAGACTTCTGGATCCACACCAAAATTAATCATTTTGTCCTTGGCCCATTACTGTTACCTTGGGCAGGAAGCTGGATTCTTGCAAGATTTACGAGTTCACAAATTCACAAAAATCTGTGAGGCTCTCGCTGATTCGAGTGGTGCAGACGAATGGCATAGCAGTCGTACTGTGCGATGCCAAAAAACGCAAACACAACCCTCCAACAACATGTTTTATTCCATTGTTTAATTATTGTAGAGGTTTGTTGTTTAGTCAAGGCTATGACTGAAATCATGGCACACCTGTGTTTTTGGAATAACTCACCTCATTTCCTGTGGACATAACAGCCACCACAGGGAACTTCTGAACCTCCACTTCTGTGACGCCGACCGTGGCCAGGAGCCCGATTTCAGAGGGGCCCATGTGAGTGCCCTTCGCCAAAACACACTCCCCACGCTTTATATCATGACCAATAGGCCTGGGACGGGCCAGGGAGAGAGATTACAGTTGGACAATGTTATATGATTGTGCTTATGATTATTGTCTCACTGTTGTGGATAATTACCACACACTGACCTGATGTCTTGTCCGGGACGGGCCTGTACAAGGATTCGTACTTCCAGCTCTTCTGTCCCCTGAAAAACAAAACAGATGTAAGATCCTTTTGCACTTTGCTGGGTGACATGGGCCTGGCTAAGCTCAGCACTTCATTGTTCTTTTAGATTTATTTTTTCTTCATTTAATCCGTCCTTCCAATGCCGCTGGAGCAACCTCGGTCAGTATTGGTACTGACTGGAGGACAAGCTTGTGCTGTTGCATGTTTTTCCAGGTTGTCATTGGAAACTGCAGAAAACCCACCTGAGCAAAGGGAGAGCATGCAAACTCAACACAGAAAGGCCCAGGTTTGACTGGGAATTTACTTCAGGACCTTTGAACCGATACGCAACATTTACAGTGCTAACCATTTTGCTGTAAACAAACAACTGTGACATGCTAGGCTCACACTGCAGAATATTTGATGACATGTATGTACTTAATGATTTTATATTTTGAAGTTTTTTTCTTTTGAAATTTAAGACCTTTTTAAGACTTTTTAATGCCACTTAGAATAAAACTTAATGCCAAGATTGTCAGCAAAAGAACAATCAGCTGTATACATTTTACACTAATAAAATATCTGTATGACTCACTGAAACTCATTGTTTTTTATTTAAAAATCTAATACAGGTGAAATAACTCCAGTTCTGCATTGGAAATCTCAAAATGGAATCATACATTTCAGTGGTAAGAGTAGTTACTGTGTTGTGGGGATGTTTTTTGCAACAAATGCCTGCAAGATTACGCAGCAGCCCATATAAACAGTGGACTTAGCTTTCAAAAATGTACAAAATAAAGGGACACTCGAGTGAGTGACTGTAAGATATTTCTAAATCCACAATTGATAGAATTGGTTTCCAAATTCGCAACCAACTTGCAAAAAAAACGTCTCTGTTTTTACTTGCAAAGTATTAAGTACAGCACCGAAAAACTTGACTTAGATGTCCCAGTTTTACAATTTAAGACATAGATGAACAAAATTGAATATCTGCCCATGTGATTTAATACTTTTAAGGCCTTGATTTTGGCAACATCAAATTTAATACTTTTAAGACCTTGGGACTACCCTGATTTTTTAAGGTCTACAACACACAAATCACATAAACTAGACATAATGAAGCCATTACAATCAAGGCCCATGTTATTATCAAGTTACAAAAGTAGATTTGTTACTAAAAAAAAAAAAAAACTTCAGTCTTACATCTTCAGATTCCCGTAGCAGCTCGGTGTCCTCCACCTGAACGACAGCGTCAGCTCCACACGGGATGGGGGCTCCTGTCGTGACCCTCATCACCTGACCAGGCATCACTGTGTGGGTCGGCTAAAGAAACAAACAAAAAAACAGACATCTATTTTAAAGATGATAAACAAATACAAGTAACTACTGTAGTCATATTGGTTCCTACCTGTTCTCCAGCTTGTGATTCCCCAATGATAAAGCGGTCGCCTGGGCCATCGGCCGCTGAAGAGAAAAAAAGATTTAGAATATTTTGGCTGAATACGTCATTTAGCAGAGGTTTTTTCGTACCACTTGCCACAGATTATGCTTGAACAAACTAGAGGTGTAAAAGTAATATGAGGCTTGTGACAACTATGCCCAATTAACAATAACTTGTGAATCGTTTGAAGTAAGGGTGCTCCGATCAGGGTTTTTGAGGCCGATCACCAATCACCGATCAGCCTCTGCTGTGATCGGCCGATACCGATCATGGCCGATACCGATCACGTGATCTTCAATGTAGTAATGTATTGTATGCAGGCTATTATTAGTTCCATTTGAAAAATACTGTAGCCTTTGTAAATATAAAAGAACAACAAAATTCTACTTATTTTTGTTTTAGAAGAGGTTTTGTTGCATTATTGGTCTTTAATGTGGGCCCAGTGTCTGTGGCTTTGTTTGAATGCTCCGCTGATGTAAAAATCAGCTGTTCTTAATTGGTTCCTTTAATGCGAGTCCGCGTGCAGCGCCTGTGTCCGCGTAACGCGCAGCCAAACCAGGTTGAAACACAGTGGACTAAAGAGCAGACAGCTCCTGCTGCCAGTTTTGACAACGTCTGAATGAAGAAAACGTGCAAAGAGAGCAGAGAAGACAACGATGAAAGGTGCTCCTCTCAGACACACGGACACATGGGCTGCCTTTTTACTTTCTCTTTCCATTAGCAGCCATTTGGTGCAGTTTAAACCACAAAACGCACAGTTTTCTCCGCGCAACAAGACACAGGCAGGCTCTGAACTTTCTTAATCCTTTTAACGTAACTGTTAGCGGGTTAGCTGTAGCTCTATTTACGTTGGTGTTTGCAAATACACGCACTGCTGCGCCTCGGTTCTGTCCCGTGCGCTCCTAAAGCAGGCGGGGACACAGCGGGGACACAAAGCAGCGCCTCCAGGGCAGGTTTGTGTTAGTTATAACCAGGGCTTAACTTAAAAACACTGCTAAAATAACGCTACTGCTGTTTAATCAAACCGGAGTTGCAGGACAGTAAATGTGAGAGCCTCCCGTGTTTATTGTAATTTGATCGGCCCTTCTGATCGGCCCATTTTACCGATCACCGATCACTCTATTTTTAGCCATGATCGGCCGATCATGATCGGCGGCCGATCGATCGGAGCACCCTTAGTTTGAAGTTGTAGTTGAAAATGTAATCTGCTTGCGTTCGTTAACCACACACAGATATCTGGTAAAAGTGGCAGCTGAAAAACTAACTTTGACAAGATATTTTGAACAGTCTGTGCTCTTCCTGCAAGTCTTGCCTTAGGGACAAAGAGTAGAGAGAACTGAAAAAGCTGCCCATCTGATATTATGTAATGTAGAGCCATGGCTAAAAGTAGTATTATCAAAGTAGCTACCAATTTACAGCTAAACTTTCTGTGCAAGACCAATATAAGCAAGATTAGGCAACATTTGTATTACAGTAAGGTGTAAATGTCTCATAAAAGGGTCATTTGAAAGATGGATATTTAGCTCAGCCATAAAAAAACTATTAGCTTGTTGCATCATGTTCTGTACTTTTATATGAAAAACATTTATGGCAGTCGCAAATCTTTAAAATAACTTGGTAACATTGAAAAAAAAAATGGAATAAAAGACAAAACAAAAACAAAAACAACAGACGATAGACCAAAAGTAGGTAACTTAAAAAGGCCATTAAATTTAAAGCATTTACCTCTCACAGCATAGCCGTCCTTGACAGAGGCAGGGAAGGGAGGCAGGTTGTCTTTGGCATAAACGTCCTGAGCGAGGACTCGACCCATCCCATCTGAGGAGGAGACAAAAGGTCAAGGGTCAAATACCATATAAGGGGGCACTATGTGATTGTTTTCTTGTAAAAAAAAAAACGTTTAGTCACCTAATTGCATCTTGTAACAGGAATCATCTGTGACAAAAATGAAACTTTAGGATTTCATATAGGCTTTATTATTATTTTTAACAGTTTTGGCCAATTCAAGAAAGCCCTCTTTTGGGTCCCAACCCACCATTTTTGAACCACTACTGTTTGTATACAGTTCTGTATAAAGATCTGCATGTGTACTATTCAATTAGTTGTAACACAGAAATATCTCAAATTATGTCCTTTTTGGACCGTGGACAAACTAGTTTTAACTACTACTACTAGTACTACTATTAATACTTCTGCTATAACTACTTTTACTACTACTGCTACTACTGCTTCTTGGCCAATTACATGTTTGTATATAATTGGACGCGCTCAGTGGTGAAACTTATGAGAGGCCCCAGTGGATGTTTTAAGAAAGGGCCCTAAAGATTTGAAGTGTATTGACCTCATGCATTTTTTTTAGTTTAAATTTTGTGTTTTTAATATTTATCTTGGGTTTAAAAGTCTGTAAATGTTGATTTTAAACATGTGTGACAAGAGATGTAACCTACAAGAGCTCTTATGAGCCCCCAAAAGTCCCTGGATGTGTTTCCTCGTTAAAAAAAAGAGCCTATAAACATTGAATCAACAGTGGCCAAAAATCCCAGTTACAAGGATTTGAGCGAGTTTGACAAAAGCCGAATTGTGATGATGACTGGATTAAAGCATTTCCAAAACTGCAGATATAGGTGGGCTGTTCCCGGTTTGCACAGGTCAGTATCTATCAAAAGAAGCCCAAGGAAGAAAGAGTGGTGAACCGGCGACAGGTCATAAAGTTCTGATTTCCAACAAAAACCACTGCTTTGTCTCTCATCACTGTTGGACTAGATGCGAGTTAATGCAGCTATTATTATTTATGCGTTCAGCTCCAGCATCAAGCCCTAACCTCTGTACTATTTTTACTCTTGTGCTGTTTAAATAAAGGCTTTCCAAAGGCAGCTCGAAGAAGTCTTGTATCTCATTATCTTAAAATAGAGGTAAAAAACTGGCCCGGTCTCTCTCCACATACATTATTTCAGAGCCACTGTCTCTCTGTATCAGTGTGTATAATTGTCTCTATTTGATCTCTGATATCAAAGCATACATCTCCATAGTAGCGCCCACATAATCACAGCATAAGGACTATATATAGCCACACAGCAGCTTAAGGTATTTCTGAAGCAGGATTTTTCTCTTCCACCCACTCTGAGTCTGTCTTTACTGCCATACTCTGAGCTCTTGTCTTTTGTTGTATATAGCACCATATTATTAACAAATTATGACAAAAATGCAACATGAAGACAACAAATGATTATTATTTTTTAAGTGGGACTGTCAACTTTCTCACTTTTTGGATATCACTGGTTTGATAGTTGAAGAAGATATATGTAATGTTATATATCTAAAATTGCAAGCGGATTACGTGTAATGTTTAGCTCAGTTGGTAGAGCTGTGGCACATAGACAGGGCAACTACAGCCTGCCTCAGCGTTGTGGGTTTGAGTCCGGACTCTGACACATTTCCTCGCTCTCTCCCTGCGATTTCCTGTCACTTCTCAACTGCACTATCAAATAAAACTGAAAAAAAAAGGCCTTAAAAATACCTTAAAAGAAATACCCAGACCTATATTTGCTGTAAAATGGACCAAATGTTCAGAATATTTTTGGAATGCCAAATATTAAATATCTATATGGACATTATATAGGCTAATGACACATAATATAAGAACATTTGCACACTTTAGTTGATTTATTTATTTTATGCAATGATTATTTTAGAAACACAAAAAATATGCTTAAAGTTACTAAAATGTTTAAACTTGTTATGATGGTGGACATAGTGGTCACTAGATGGCCCTGTTTAACACTGTGGCATAAAAAGAGTGACTCCTTACACTTAACTCAAAAACCAAATACTGTACTGTGTTTGGTTTGACATTTTCGAGTGCAAACTGAACAATTCTTTGCAAAAATACAATTCAACTAGACACTCGGTTCTAGGCTTTATGAAATTTGGACGGCTCTTAGCGTTTGAAGCAGGTTAACAACAAGTCTATGGGTTGTTTTCAGATTTTATAATGTGATGATGTAACACTCTCAGATGCAGGGCAGGAGCCAGTGTTGCTGTATCAGTTATAAGCTATTTTTATAAGAAATATCCAAAGAGAAAATTCACAAGTGTTGAAACTGATCATTTATATTAGTGACAAAGTCCATGATCTCGCTATGTAGCCTATGTATGTATCCTACCACACTAAAAAGTACTGGGTCTACCCACATGAAACAAAAACTGGCACAAAGTACAACATCTTATCTAGTCAAAACAAATAATAATAATGATAATAATAATAATAATGATAATAATAATAATAATAATAATAATAATAATAATAATGCTTTAGTCTTAAATAGCGCTTTTCTCAACACTCAAAGTCACTTTACAATTTATTGATTTAAAAAGGGACAGTGTGCATTAATCAACAAACAATGTGAATACACCCAAGTTAGCCAAATTAAGCTAATTTGGCTAATTTGGTAGTCTCCCTGCCGGCTGTAAAAAGGCAACCTAAAAAAAACCTCAAACATTCATACATCTATACATATTTACATGAAAATAGTGACAGTAAGAAATAATAACAGCAAAGATTGCAGAGTAAATATATGCGGTGCATGCCTACATACGTATATGTATGCATGCACCGCTCAACAACAGCAAAAATATTAATAATAATTAAATATCAAAAATAATTAATAATAATAAAAAAGAGTCTATGCAGATGATCATGGTGCATGCCACATACGCATATGTATCATGCACCATGAGGTCCGAACAGCTCTAATGGGTGCAAGTGTTGACTGGATTTAAGTCAGTTTTTAAGGTGTGTTTTAAAGGTGTTATACGTAGGAGATTCTCTTATTGTGTGAGGGATGTTATTCCAAATTTTACAGCCTATGACTGAAAGGACTGACTGTGCAAAGGTGGTACGTCTATAAGGAACCTTACAATCACCTCTAGTAGTCGCTCTAGTGGTTCTTCCAGTAGTAGGTTTTTGTTTAATGTAGTCGCTTAATGGTGGTGGTGTGAGTCCAGTGAAGGGTTTTGTATATACAGGCATTATTCATTCACTCCTCAGTCACGCTCGGTGGCGGAAGCGCGGCTGCCATTTTGCGCCTACGGCTCTTCCGACCACCACAACCACACAGTTACACTGACACATTCACACAGGCAAGGTGGGTGAAGTGTCGTGCCCAAGGACACAACAACAGTATGCAACGCCGGCAGTGGGGCTCAAACCGCCAACCTTCGAGTTAAAGGGTGAACGTGTCTACCAACCGCAATCATGAATGAATTATTTCTTCACTATAGCGTCAAAAGGTGGTGATATTATTCAGACACACAGGCGGGATTGCGGTCAGTAGACTTGGCGTTAAGCAACAAGATTATTATGTTGTGGTTGTGGACAAAGTTGCTGACAAAAAATGATCAGGTTCAATATTTGTGGATTTTCTGTTTGGATATTTCTTTTAAAAACAGTGCCTCACCTGACCATTTGCCCTCCATCTGAGGATTTGACATCAACAAACTCTGGAACGTAAACAAAGCCTTCTAGAAGATAATTCAATTAACGTTGCCATGTGCTGCTTACACAATACTTTAACACTGACTGAATTTGAATGTGTTTAATTATGAGCGTGACTAACTCAGTGACTGTAAACACAAGCTGCTGATTCAGGGAAGTGTCTCTAACATAACCTAGAGACTCTTTCAAATCTGTCACCAGAGTTTACCGAGGGCATTGTCAAGAGTAAACGTGAAAGGACCAGAGCAGGAACGTCAACTTGAATATATTGAAGTTGTCAGGTACATCACGTTTGTGCTAGTCCAGTGTTTCTCAAATTGCGGTGCGGGTCCCAGGTCTGACTACTAGCTGTACATAAATTATTTGGGAAAATGTTGTATACAGAACTAACATTTACCAAAAAATCCAAAAAGTCATGCTAATCAGCGGAAAATGTCCACCATTATATTTGGTCAATATCACTCCTCAAACTAAAAACTTCATTAACTTTTGATCAATAAATGAGAAGGACTTCTTCTTCTTAAGTTTCTTCTCAGTTTTTTTTTTTTTTTGAGTAAAAAGTGATGCACTTGTGATGCCCCCTACAGGTTAACTGTGTTACTGTGTTGTGTGAGCTTAGTTTGACGCGTGTGAATGTGAAACAAGCCAATGATTTTTTTGCCAGATTTGACAACAATTCATAATTGTACTGAGTCTGTACCAGTCAGCAGTAGTTGCAGGGAGTCATCAGCCCAGAAATCTGGCGTATGAGTGAAAAAAACTACTCTAATAAAACCCTATCAGACCTGGATGTAGGCTAGATAAAAAAAAAAAAAAAAATCTGTGTTCTATTTAACATGGATTATGACTTTAATTAATAAAACAACCTGGATTATTGCAGCTCTTTTTGCCTTAGCATTACACGGGGAAGCCATTTGTACGAGATAAGGTCAGCTAACATCAGAGATATTACTGCAGCTTATTTACTAACAATTTTTTAATTATTACGTCACTAAAAAAAGAGCCTCAAAAGTTTTTATTCACGTTTTGTGCACCCTGAGAGGTCCCACTGTTCCCCTCTGAAGCGCTCACAGCCTGACCACTAGTGCTCTCTGTACGGTGAAAGGGGGAGGACACTGGTGCAGTCTTTAAATGTGTGACCCCCAGTCTTTCAGTCATCAATAAAACAATAATATAAACATTTTGAGGTGGTACTTTGAGTGAAGAACCATGGTGCTGTTCTTGTTTAGTCTGAATTAACTTGAGCATGCGTATAACTGTGGCTGACCTCTGTAGTTGATGATCTCGGTGCCCAGAACAGCGGTCATCTCTAACACAGTGATGAAGGCCTTGTCCATGGAGGTGAGGGGGAACGGCGACATGCGGTGCCTCCGGGCCACTTTAGTGATGTCCACTGCACTGTGACCTGACAGGAAACAAACGACGACATGTGAAGTGTAAAAAAATACTAGTAATACATAGACAGATAAATATTTTGGAGACAAAAGAGAGCAACAGGCAAAACCAAGGGACATATTTAGGCCTTTGCTATAAATATCTGTACAGGTGAACATCAATAAACTAGAATATTGTATAAGAGTCGTTCAATTCAAAGTCAAAGTCATTTTATTAATTTTTACTATTACAGAGAGGCGGGTAGAGTAACCAAAAATTATCCAATATTGGTAATAAAAAAAAGTCACATCACATAACATGGTCTGATGATTTATGTTTTTAATTGTACAATGTGCAAATTCTGGCATTTTTAAACAATAAACAATAAAAAACACTAAAATAAATCTTTATAAAATAACAAAGTAAGGCACAAGAAAGACATTTCAAAATCTTCTCACTTTTTCACAACATAAAGCAGCTTTTAAAAGCAATACATAGGTAAGAGACGTGGGTAGAGTAGCCAAAAATGGTACTCAGGTAAGAGTACTGTTACTTCTAAATAATATTAGTCAAACATTATGTATAAAACTACACTTAGAAGTACAATGTATAAAAAAAAAAAACTGAATGCAAAGTGAAATTTATTACTACCCACCACTGGTATTATATAAGACTGTGTGACATATTCAATACTTGCTTTTTGAATTTGACTGTTCTCTCATTCATCTTCTTCAATTTATTCCTGCCAGGGGTCGCAGGTGACTGCATGGAGCCTGTCCCAGCAACTATGGGACTTAGGCGGGGTACACCCTGGAGACGGACAATCACTGACTCTTACAGGACAATTTTTAGAGTCACCAATTCTTCAAACACATGAATGTCTTTAGATGGCGGGATGAGGCCAGAGGACCTAGGGAGAACCCACAGTAACACATAGAACTACCAAAATAAATTCACTTTTCCATGATAATTTGAATTTGTGCAACCTGATTTAGTCGATTTGAAAATATTATTCTTTGCCAATACCTTGGCCAGGATTGTATCGATTTTCAAAGTTTATTAAGTCCAAGATTTTCCAGCATCTTTTTAATGATGGTACATTACATTTGCTATAAGTACAAAGTATAATCCAGCCACAGGGAGACACCACCTAGTGTACCCTTTGTGCCGGTCCCAAGCTGGTGAGTGTTGCGTCAGGAAGGGCGATGATTTGGAGATGATTTGCTGTGGCGACTCCCGAAAAAAAGGGAAAAGTGGAACGGAAAGACAAAGATCAATCAGTGAGAGTGTCTGTAGAACTGGGCTGGAAATGCTTAAGAATAACTCACCACTACTAATTAAGCATTATGCTGTAAAAATGTCCATGCGTTGTTTTCTCAGCTTACCAAAGTACCAAAGGCAGCATTACACTTTCAAAACATTTCAAGCAAGCCAATGAGAATCTTATGTGCTGCCTGGATAGCCCGACTACTTCCTTTTCTAATATATACAAAGAATTAGTCTTAGTTTGGGTTTGCTTTTCAGGGGGCGGGACTTGAGACAAGCAAAACACAGACTAGTATAAGCAACAAACATGGCGGTGATGTGTAGGAATTACTCTTGCCAGTTTTGCCATAAAACAGCAGAGTATATAGCATTATGAGCAACTAATAATAATAATAATAATAATAATAATAATAATAATAATAATAATAATACCTATTTCTGAATGGGGACAGCAGCCAGTTGCTGAAAGCTGAAGAAGTCGGTTTGTTTGAATGTTGTTGTTAACGTCGGACGTCTGTAATGGGGGTTTACTGTTGTTAAAATGGCAGGAAAAAAATAAAATAAAATAAAATAAAAATAAAAAAATCACTAAATAACAAGAACGCAGACTTCAGGAGAAACAGCAGGTGAGGAAGTATGGGGTTATTATTGTAGCAAAATGATTTCTGCGCGTGTAAATAGATTTGTCTGCATTAAAATGGGTGCGTATCAAGTTTTGTGTGTATGTATTAAGATTTGTGTGTGAGTATAAGGATGTGTGCACGCATAATTAGATTTGTGCGTGCGTATTAAGATTTGTCTGTGTGTAATTAGATTTGTGTGTGCATAAAGATTTGTCCGTGCGTAACACAATTTGTTTGTCTTTATTGCGATTTGTGCATGCGTAATAAGATTTGTGTTTGTGTAAAATGCACGCACAAAACTAATTACACACACAAATGTTAATACGCTCACAGATTTTAATATGCACACACAAAACTTGATATGCACACACAGATCTTAATACGCACACACAAAACTCGATACGTACACATCTTAATACAGATAAAAAGAAAGTATATGGGGCTGGCTGTTCAGGCTATTTTTCTACAACAAATCAAACTTCAATGATGCTTTAGCACTTTTAGCTCCAGCCTCTTTAGCATTTTAAATTCTTCATCTGAACATTTTTAAAGTTAACAGAAAAGTGAGTGAAGCGAGTGGGAGAGGTCTAGTGGGATTTGGTCCCAGGACACAACAGTCTTATATTCTGGTCCTGAGGTAGAAACTCAAGCACTCAGTTTTTTCTCTCGGGACAGAAACACTACTTTAAAAACTTCCTTTTGGACCAAGATGCACATAAAAAAATAAAGTCTAAATGTCTGCTGGGAGATCTGAAAGCAGTGCAGCAGTCGAGGTCAAACACAATATTGCACAATAATTAATAAACGAACTATGCTTTTATTAATTGTGTTCAGAAATGTCAATTTCAGAAATATTGTGTGCCATTGTTTAAAAAAATCCAAAAAATGTCTTATTATTTGATAGAATCTAGTAGATTTTCTTTTCAATGTTTGTGTGATTGGGCACATAGTAAAGAAGAAATAAGACCTTGTAGCTCAGTAATGCATTTTTTGTAGGTAAGTTGCATTTTTACTTCAAAAAACTAATCTATTTGAAGTATTTTTTTTACAGAGACCACACAGCATGGATCAATAGATTTTTTTCTAGTGGACCCTAGTGTTACAAAGTGATGTAATTTATGGATTTGGATTATTAAGACATTATGTTTAATGTGGTGGACATAATCGCTGGTTTGCATCGATATAAAGCTAAACTCAGCACTAGAGACTTATGGTAAGCACCAAATTTCAGCTTAATGTCATACATTTGTATTTTGAGGTGGCTGAGTTTTACATTTGTTGACAGAAGCAGAAAAGTAGCTGTACTGTTGTTGATGATGAGTAGTGTTATGGTTGGAAATGTAACAGAAGCCAGGCAAACTCTTTTCTTATTCTATACAAAGAAGTTAGTCTGGTACCCCTTTGCTTAAATTTCATTTCTAGAATGGAACAATCCCAGGCGGAGCAACCAATCAGAGAAATAATGGGCAGGATGTAAGCAGCGGGCAGAGCCGGCTTTAGGATTTTAGTGGCTCTAAACGAGATTTTGCTTGTGGCCCCCTAATGACTCCACTACAGAACACACACTGCTTAAACAAATACAAATATACAGTATAAGACAAAGACAATTGAATTAACCCTGTTTAAACTAAATCTGTTATGGCAAATTAACACTAATAAAAACTTCTCTGTGTTGCTTCCTGATCTGTGCCCCTGATGTATGTTATAGCAGACAAGTTTTTATTTGGGACAATATAAAGCAGGGGGGTCTGGTTGGGACCTTTCTGATCATGTGGCCCCCCCCAAATGGTTGTGGCCCTAAACAACCGCATAGAGTGTTTATGCCTGACCTGTAAATAAAACAAACATAGTGGATTCTTTGTGGTTTTGACATAAAACACCAGAATACAGTGTGTTATGAGCAGCTCTGTACTTATTTCTGAACAGGGACAGCAGCCGAAGCCAGTTGTACAAAAAGTTGGTTTGTTTGAATTTTACGTTGTTAAGTCGGACAACAACGGTACTTTACTAAAGTTATTAAATTTGCTCTGGTGCCATCTTTGTTATTATTGATAGGAAATGATCTTACATATTTGTAAGACGTACTGCAGATAAACGGCTGTGATCGGCCAGTTCCAAATTGATCGGGAAGGTTCGCTGCGAGTGAGGAACCGAACTGTTGTGCTTTCGAAAAAAAAAGAAGGAGGGGCTGACTCGCCAGGCTACGGGACGCCAGTAGTAAAATTATGTAGCTGAGCTTTAAGAGTTTGGCTTAATAAAGAAAAGCATAAAGACAGACACAGTAAGTTGTTTTCCAGAATATAAATTTAGTTATGTTCAAAATTCAAGTGCCTCAAAACATTACTTTGCCCATCTTTAAAAAACACATTTGACAGTTCATTCTACAATCGCCTTGAGACATGAAACTACTGTTGTTGTTCATAGACAACAACATGTCCCTGCAGGGCTACTGTAGCTGCTCACAAGCTGTAGCAGTAAGACGTTTAAAGTGTGGGATGTTAAAGATATGAAATTAATTATTATATATTCATGATTTTTAAATACTTGCGTAAATTAATAATAACTAGTGCCACAAGGAGAGTATGAAGAGGAATAATGTTTATTTGTGAGAGCCTAGAGTAGGATGATAGGAGCTTGATTGCAGCCATGTTGGTCTGTGTAATAATCCAAAAGGTAAAATGAACAAAGCGAGGTGTAACTAATGTGTACTCTGTGTTTTTCTTACGGCTCTCCCGTTGCCTCTCTGCCTCTGAGCGAAGAAAAGGCCCGAGCTTTGATTTGCCTTGACCCACTTTCTGGGCTCTAAACATGCACTAATGCCTCCTCAGTGTTTTCTGAAGCTGAACACGAGGCTTAAGCACCTCTGGCAAAACAACACAGAAATAAAAATAATACATGTAACAGTCCCAGGCCCATGGAGAAACAGATGTACTGTACACATGCAGCCTAACTGGATTAAGTCATTAGGAGACAGAAATACATTAACATTACAGCACATTACATTATGAAGTAGTAAAGTAAAAAGTACTCCAAATAAAGTAAGTCTGAAAGGACACTTTTGTAAATGTTCAGCTAAAACTATTACTAACACCACTACTACAACAATTACTGTACTGCTTACACTACTACTACTAGCACTATTACAAACAAATCCCACTACTACTAATACTACCACTGAGGCTATTACTATTTTTACTACCACTACTATCACTACGACTACAACAAGAACTACTGCTACCACTACTACTAATAGCACTTTAATAACCAGTACCACTACTACCATTACTACCACTACAATCACTTCTACCATTACGCCTACTACTACTAGAACTACTAAAACCAATACAACTATTACTATTACTACCACTGCAGCTATTACTACCACTACCGCCACTAATACTACAACAACTGTAACTACTTCTACTACTAGCACTATTACAACCATTACCGCTACTACTATTACTACCACTACCATCACCACAACTACTATACCACTACAATACTACTACTACAACAACTACTAGCACTATTACAACCAATACCACTACTACAACAACTACTACTAATATACTACTACTAGCACTATCACAACCACTACAACCACTACTGCTACAACTACTACTACTACCATTACAACTACTACAGCTACTCCAGTTTCTACTACTACCACTATCACTTCTACTGCTACTACTAGGAACTAAACCTAGGATTTTCTGATTGAAAGTAATGCAAAGTACCCAATTTGCCACCGAGTTAAAATACTTTTACTGATTCTGAGGTTTTAAAATTTAATTTGAGTACAAGTAACATTTTTTTCATGTTATATGCCTATGCAAAGGTAACTGACTTGCAACATGTCATTATGTGAGGTCAAAAATCAGCAAAAGTAATCCAAAAGAACCCAGACTACATCTATATTTTGGTTCACCTTGTCTAAAATACTAATTAATTTATTAGTATTTGGTAACACAAATAAATACAGTGATGTTTGTATTATTGCAGTGTAGTATGTGTGTTTTTAAACAGTAACAAGCTTGGTTTTACACTCACTTGATCTTAGGATATTCTCTTTGCTGCTGCATCTCGACTGCACCTGCAAGCAGAGGGGAGAGATGGGAGAGAGACAGAACAAAGGGCAAAAAGGAGGAGAAGAAGGCAGTGGTAACTCGAGTTAAACCAAGTCATTCTTTTTTTAAAAACATGCTTGAGATGAGAAGCACTTCATACGACAGTCAGTACAGAAGCATTGGCCAGAGCTGTGTCAGACTTCACTGTGCTCTTTGTCCCGCTGTGAGGAGACCCTTACATCTCCCACATTATACTTATTACTATCACTACGTTCACTACGGCCGATCTGATTTCCCTGTGTTGTTAACTATCCAGGAACATCTTTCTAGTTGTTGTTACAGGACCATCCCCGCAAAGAGCCAGTCACCTTATTCTGATGTCATAAGTCTGTGCCTTAAATATCTGATTTTTATCCCTTGTACTTGAGGAAAACTAATAATGATTCATAGCAGCATAATAGAAGTCATCTCAGAAGAAATGAGGCATTGGTTTTGACGGGGGGGGGAACAAGAGCAGGGGCAACATTTTTTTGACTAATTGCATGCTTAGAACAAAGGGGGATGGTCCCATTCGGATCAAGGACACTTTGATTGAGTCCAAGCTCGTACACGACTTTGTACTGGAGTAATGGATGGCAGCAAGTCCAACTGGAAAGATACCAATTCCAGCGCTGGCTCCAACTGCTCACACCACAAAACAGCAGAAAAAAGAAAAACACAGACAGAAAATAGAGAAGCAAATCTGACATTAAATAAAAGAAAGCCTAAACTTAACTCTAACTTTACATATAATTATATCATTCACATTGTTGTTAAAAGTGCAAGCATTTTACAGCCAGAACCTTTTCCGTGAGGCGCAAACTTATGACATCAAACTAAAGTGACGAGTTCTTTGTGGAGATGGTCCTGGAACAACAACTAGAAAAATGTTTCTGGAAAGTCAACACAGGGAAATCAGATTGTGCATACACTACAGCACTGAAACACAGGAATAAATACACTGAAAGATAAGGACAAAGGCAGCAACATACAGAGTGACGATATCGAGGTCATAACAGATGTGGTACTGGTAAAAGTGCTACGGTCTAACACCAAATGTAGTGGGAGATGTGGTGTTGAGTGAGAGGTAGAGGCTGTTCAGATGTGGAGCAGGAGGAATCACTGGCTTTAAAACTAAAACTGGACTATAGTGATGCTCTGTGTGAGGTACTGTATATGGAGGAGGGGGCACCACTGTGGTTAAACCTGGACAGAGTTTCCCAAACACACGTGTTTAGCTTTTAAGCAAAAGTTGAGGAAAAGGAAAACTTAAGTGTTATTAGCCTACAGCCTCCTTGCTCACATTTTATGTACCGTATTCAAAATGCAGATTAATTTAAGAACTACCATAAGCCCAGTATTTTTCCTTGCACTTCTAATATTATATATTCTAATAATAATGATACACAAGTGTTAAACAATTCTGCATTGACCAACCATTACATATAAAACTATATGATATAGTTATGATACATGCAGGCCAGCTGACTTGATGGGGCCAAGAACAAAACCTCTGCACTGCTACAGTACAAACTGGCTTAAAACGTTAGCTGCACAAACTAACTGTTCGCCTAATTAGTCATAAATAAAGCACACTAGATTCATATAATGTGATGGAGCTATGATTAGGCTTTAAACAGACTTTTGGTCAAATCAGTTGGAGGCAATTTCCAATTTTATTGTGATTTATATGCTTAAATATCATATATTTATAAAGTAGCAACAGTGAGAGAAGTAACAAATAGAAGTTTTGGGAAACTCAGTCATAACACTGCTGTATATGCTGCATATACTGATTACTACTCTCTATTCAAGACTTAATTATTACATTATGTTTTTGTATTCTTTAGGCTCAGTCCTGAGGTCTTCTAAAGTTATCCTGACGTGCATGGTGCATTGAAAACTTAAATTCTTTCTGTTTATCTCTCTGTCTTCCTCCTCTCCTCCCTCATGGTGACTATACTGCGAGACCACTGGGCACCACACAGCCGAGGTGGAGGTGGGGCAATGGAGGTGAGGCAGGTGGAGAGGTGTGGATCAGCATGACGTGGTCCCAAAATAATAAAGAAAATGAACAAAAAACAGCACGGACTATAGACGGACTCCACTAAACTACAGTACAATAGGCCGAGACACAGCAGAAAGTAAACATTAATATAAATGAATAAAAAGACCACTATTTGGCATCTATTTACAGACATCAGCACACCAGACAGAGCTACTAAAGCAAAGCATGTTATTTCAAAAATTGAGACACACAAATGCACAAAAAGACACTGGACGGACGGATCCTAAAATACTGGACAGAGAAAAATAGCAAGACAAAAAGTGGACGACAAGACCAGGGCAACAAGAGGAAAAGACGTACAAAAAATAGTTCAGGAAGAGAGACAGCTTGGCAGGCGAGGAGGAGGAAGGTGGGAAAGGGCATGGGACAGGAGGGGGGACAGGGGCGTTTGATTTGCGCGCTCCTTGGAGGTGGGTGAGGGGATAGAAGGGCAAAAAAAGGTGTGGGTAAATGGGTCGGGATAGTTACTCGAGAGCTGAAGGTCCTCCTGCGATCATCTTTAAGCCCCTCCAACCTACACTGGAGCTAAAGTGGAGATAAAGCATCGAGTCATAGGCGTCAGTGCATCTGTCCCGACAACATCACACACACAGACAGAGACAGGACTGAGGACACACAGGCATCCACTACACAGGCAACTACAGCAAAACAACAAGTGAAAAAATAAAAGTATAAGAAGAAGGCTCTGCGCTGGCTGTAGTGTATGTGGCAGCTGTATTATTGTTTAGGTAGATTTTACTGCACAAAAAAACAGTGTGAGTTATTCATAATTCATTATTTAACTGTCAAGAAATCTTATTAAAAGGTGTACTGTATAACACAGTGATTCTCAAGCTGTGGTACAGGGTACAACTGGTGGTACGTGGGCTTCTTCTAGGAGTTTTTTGCAGTTCCAGTCCTTATTTAAAGCCAGTATTTGGTTTAGTTCTACAATAGTTGGGGCTAGTCCTGGTTTAGACCTGGGTTTTGTCTTGGTTTAGTCTTGGTTTAGACCTGGTTTATACTTGGTTTAGACCTGGTTTAGTCATGGTATAGCGCTGGTTCAGACCAGGTTTGTCTTGATTTAGACAGAGTTTTGTCTTGGTCTATTCTTGGTTAAGACCTAGTGTAGTCTTGATTTAGACTGGGTTTTGTCTTGGTTTAGTCTTGGTTTAGACCTGATTTAGACTTAGTTTATACTTGGTGTAGTCTTGGTGTAGTGCTTGTTTAGACCAGGTTTGTCTTGGTGTAGACTGGGTTTGTCTTGGTTTTAGTCTTGGTTTAGACCTGGTTTTGTACAGAGTTTGACCTGGTTTAGTTTTCATTTAGACCTGGTATAGTACTGGTTTAGTCCTGGGTTGATCCCAGCTTAATTTTAAATCATTAAAGCTGGTACTTAAATATTAACTAAACTAAATATTTTCTGAGGTAGTACTTGGGGTGAAAAGTTTGTTCAGTAACAGTATGGCCCAGTATTTGTCTATACTTCTGTTGTTAAAATCACACAGAGGTCCAGTGCCTAAATCCAAATGCACACTGGGAGTGGGGCGACCCCTCATGTGATACAGGTCAGTGAGAAAACTAGCTCCAAGCTGAGTGTGGCGAGACAGGATTTTTGTATTAGCAAGTTAGCAACAGAACTGAGCTTCTCTGTGCATTAAATGAGTTGTTGTCAAGACGTTGCTGTAAATGCCTCATATTTACTGGAGAAGTACGAGGCTTTGACTGCAGTTCAATTAGAGACAATATTAACTACTACATCACAGAAAGGTTGGTGGGGCATTTTAACAGTGTGTAGTCTGTCAATTTATTTATCCTCACTCTCGTTTTGCCACATATCACATAGGCCTATAGTAATTTCATTTTTATGTTGTGCAGTGAGCCGTTGCTGGGAGAACTCTGCAGCCTTCATGAAAAAAACAAGCAAGAAAAAAATATGAAAAAGAAGGTGAAGATAAAAAAGAGCTAAAAACAGCTACAGCAAGACACAGATCAAAATATATACATAAAAAGCACATTAAAACTAACTGAACAACTTCAATATAGTCTTAGAAAATGTACCTTGGCAAAAAAACTACTGCACATCTTAAAATAACACATTAAAACTCTATCTACAAATACACAAAACACAAAATATCACACTCTTATTAACATGGCATAAGTCTGGTCTATTGTCCACTCACTATTAACTAAACCAAAGCTAAAACCCTTGATGCATTGTGGGTAAGATGACTCTAAGTATAAGACACAGGTGGAGAACACAACCTCAGTGTGGCAAAAATAGTGTGGCATAAGAAGATCGTACCATTAAAAGGTGCCGTGGGGGGAGACGGTTGCAAATATGGAGATGAGAAAAGCTACAGGGGGATGCGAGGAAGTGAGCGTGAAGAATGTAGCGGGATGGGTTTGTAAAGTTGGGGTATTGGGGCAGTCAGACACACTCAAGTCTAATCTAGCCTTGGCTGAAATCCACGAGCAATGTTGGGAGAGGAAAAATGGAAACAGAAACAAGATATGAGGACAAAAGGTGAGGTTTGAAAAATGAAAAATGAAGTAAGTTGTTGGTATTAGGTATTTTTTTTATGTAGTATAGGAAGCTAATAGCAATAGTAAAACTAATAGCATAACATAGCTTAAAGGTAGGTACTGTAAGCAGCATGCGCTCATACTGATCACAGTGAGATCTTTGGCCACTGGTTTTGTAGCTCTGCAGTGAGCTGTGTCCACAGCTGCCTCAGGCACAGATGTGGCCTGTGTTGAAACCAGAGGATGGAGCTCTTTCTACTTTTTCTGATTGAACGCAAGAGTTTAGAACCAAAAAAAAACAACAACTGTATAAACAACTTGGCCATTATGTAAAACTTCTTTAAATTGTGAATAAATCAGCTGTACCATTGTTATCAGTAAAAGTAATATTTGTTTACGTCATATCTGGGGACACATGTCAAAAAATACTGTTTATAGTACCTTTAAGTATATTAGGTTAAGGTGTCATTTTGCCATTTGGCCATTGTCCCTTGTAAATGTAGTACAATAAAGCAAAGTATTGTACAGAATACTAAAGCTAACAGTAGCTACAGAAAATAGATGGCCAAGTGAGTCATATATGAGTCATATAGCCACTTAGGTGCATTTTTTTTTTAGCATATAAGTGTCATTTAGATCCGTAGATAATTAAATCTTTGATTTTTAGTTTTCAAACGTGTGACACACTCAGTGCTTTCCTGTACAGTTACATAGCGCTACTTACTTCCGGGAACTATTCCTAGGAACTATTTGCATGAAAAAGTGGTCCATTTGAGTCAATGGAGATGTCACAGCTCTGGCCTAGACTGTTATTGCATAGTTTAGTATGTACAGTGTAGTAAACTAGTAGCCTCGCCTATAGCCTGGCACAGCAAAGTATAGGCTAGTTTAAGGTGACCAGAGTTTTAGATCCAATCACAACGCATTTGAACTGACTAAGCGACAAAAAGTGTCCGAAATCCATACAATTTTCTGTCATGTAATTAAAATATGTGACGCTAGGGCTTAACTTTTGAATTTTAATGGCCATTTATTAAAAAATAATGACACTGTAAATCATTTTAGCGACAGAAGCCTGCAGACAAAGACATTTTAAATTTCCAGTGCTTTTCTACTGGTTAAAATGTGGACAACTGGGACATATGAGTGCTTTTACAGATAGGTCTTGTTAGGACATGAGGCAAGGAGCCTAAAACTGGTACTGCCCCAGTTAAATATGGACATCTGGTCTCCCTAGGCTAGTTAATAATAAGTTATTAGTATAAATTAACAGATAACAGGTATTATGCTATGATAACACTTAAATGTTTTGATATATTTATAAAAAAATAATTAGGCATCTCTAATATTAAAACTTAGAGCACAAGAAGATAGGGGGCGCTATACATCTATCCAGTGATTATCCAGGGTTTTATTTACAAAGAACTGTAGTTACAACCATCATTCTTAGGCGCACAAGAATACAAAAGTAAAAAAAAAATGAATAATGTAAAATATAGGCCTACTTGAAATGCAGAGACAAAATGGTAAATAGCCCAGCTGGCTCCTGTGCTACAAACACTAATCACTCTCCATCCCTGTCATCACCGCGGAAACAGCCCGGCGACAGGTTGTCATGGAGACGTGCCAGGAAGATCAATGATGGCAGAGAGAGAGAGCGCGGAGTGCCAGATCTGCCGCGCCAAATCCGTGAACAAGGCCAGGTCACAGAGAGACTTTTGGCCCCGCAGGGATGGAGGGGAAAAAAAAAAATCAATGGGCCAATAGCGGGACGGTTAAAGAGGGAGAGGAGCGTCCCACTGCTTAGCTCAGCACAAAACAAAACTGAGCTGTCAAACAAATTATGTAAAAAAGGGGGGAGTTTAGCATTTAGCTGCGAGTGGGATACAGAGGTGACGGGACGAGGCGAGGCGAGGTTTTGAATGAGAGCCGCGCTTCTTTATGGGACAGACATGATGATGGATGGTGACACTGTATTAAAATGCTAAATCAAATCAGGATTTCGTATACATTTTCAATATGTTATAAAGGATTTCAAGGACCTTTTGAGGGAACTAAACTGCTACCACTGACAAAAAAAAAAAAAAAAAAAAAAAAAAAAAAAACAAAAAAACAAAATGGGGCTGATTAGAAACAAAAATACTAAACTGAAAAAAAATGGAGGACAGCAAAAGAAAACAAAAAACTAACACTAAATGTATCAGGACATTGTACAAAAAGAGAAAAATTAGTGAACTGAGTTTAGTAGGATGCATGTGAACCTGCAAAATTTCAATATTGAAGGGAATTTTCGTCTAGCATTATCCTTCTTGTGTACGCCCAACAATGGTCAAAGCCTTGGTTCATATGCTAAGACCTATAATCCTGTGAACGTGATGACAGCAAAATGAACAAACAGCATCACATGACTGCTGGGCGGATGA
Source organism: Bostrychus sinensis (assembly GCA_020698575.1). Classification (NCBI taxonomy): domain Eukaryota; kingdom Metazoa; phylum Chordata; class Actinopteri; order Gobiiformes; family Eleotridae; genus Bostrychus; species Bostrychus sinensis. Next base: position 23,815,081 of record CM036257.1, on the reverse strand, counting down.
GAGAGGATGCACTGTGTGATTAAGATTTGATGATGAGAAATGTCTCTGACCAACAGAAGTGTATTTCTGCCTTGTGAATCTCAAAACCTATAAGCGCTTATCACCTCCCTGAGAAACCTGCTGAGGAGATGTAGGAAGTGTCGTGTGTCTATAAAAGAAGCCCTTTTCACACTTGGTCTTAACATGGTCTGGTTGTTTGTTGTTGTTTACTATTACAACAATGTAATTAGTGGAGTTTTTGTGTATATTTTATAGTATACACTAAGTTTAAAGCAGAACTCAGTAACTTTTTTAGCTTTAATAAACTGTTTCGGAGTCTGTGTGATGGTTAAATCAGGTGTTGTGGGGTAAATGGAGACGGCCAAATGGAAGAAAAAACTTTGAAAGGATGCTATGAGGGGAAAACAAAAGTAAAGCCGAGCGAGGGATTTACTCCGAAATGTAGGGGGAGCTCCAGAGAGGAAAATGAGGCAGAAGCAGCAAAGACATGAGCAAAGTTCCTGAGTTACGCTTTAAAGAAATGTAACATTTGGTTTTATGCAAGGATTCATATTAAAAACAGGTTTACCTTGAGGCAGAATAAAGCGTATCTCTGTGCATGTTGTGTCTTATCTTTTAAAACATGTAAATATTTTTTAATTACTAATTTTCTTTCTTAAAACATGATGAATCACTATATAATAAATAGCAGTGGTGGTACTCAAAATCTGTACTCAAGAAAAATTCAAAAATAATAATCTTTTTCCCTGAGTTTCGAACCCAGAACCTTCTGATCACAAGTCTAGTTACTGTCCGCCACTGATAAATAGTGTTCACTTGGGCAGAGCAACATAAACTTACTCCTAATTTCTCAGGTTAAGATAACAGCCTAGACATGGCTTGACATTAACAAAAGCCAACCGCCCAAATGCAGGTAGATTTTCATTTTGGCTGGTAACACATTTACTCTCACTAGACACTTTGGCTGTTTAAATTGTGTGCACCTAAATGTTAACTTTAGAGATTAAGCCTGAATTTCTATTGTTGTGCTTGAGTGTAACCCTCATTTTCTCTATAGTAATTCATCATAATTACATAAGGAAAAAAAATAATAACGCATTAAAAGACATGACACCACAAAGATGGCCAAAAATTAATTCTGCCAAGGTAAACCTGTTTTTCAAATATTTGATAACTCCCTGTCCATACATAAACCATATTCCAGATTTCTTTGAGCATATATTATGACATAATTGAGGCTAGTAAAATCACTAATTGCCTAGTAACTTTTGAGAAACACTTGCCATAGTGGCCAGTGAGCAAAAAAGTAAATGTCAAGCCCTGGGCCTAGGTATGCATAAAATTCAATTGGCCATAGTGGCAGTGGGAGTATTTGTGTTGGCTAGTGTGAATGTCAAGCCTGATAACTAAACTGCAAAATACAGTATAAAGTACTAGCGCATTGGCTGGAGCCTACCCCAGCAACTATGCAGACTCCACTTAAAAATAGCTGGCAGCCTTTTTCTTCATTCCATGTAACCTTGGAGCCCACTTTTGCGTCCCGACCCATCAGCTATAAATCAGTATCTGTGGATATTATCATAGTTCAAGTTAGGACACTTTCTAAAACCAAAAGACACAGTAACATCCAGATTTCATGTTAAAACCAGGTGAAGAGCTCTGAACACTTATCCCTTGCTGTGCTCTGTGTGACATTTTAGGAAAGCTCGCTACTCTCTGCATCAGCACACTTACAAGTACTCAATATGAATCTGCCTTATAAGTACTTCATGCAGTAACATTATCCCGTGTTTAGTGTCCCGAATTGTAAATAATGCGGTGAGATGCCATGCCGGGCGGATACGAGAGTGGTATAGAAGGGTATAGGTAGAAGGAGGTTTACCTGGTCCAAGGTGGAGTACCTGGACTTGAGCGTGATGACCTCATCCAGGTGAGCCCTGAACTCTCGTCGTGAGGCCTGAGGGAAGCCACAGGACAGTCACCTCCATGCAAACACCGACACAGAGGCAGGCAACAACAACAACCATGCACCGTACCGTTACATACTGTTATCAACACAGCGGCTCATTTTTATTGAGTTGAGATGGACCACGGCAAACATTGTACACATGAATGACTGAGGGATATGCTAAAATGAGCCAGTAACACAACAAAACAAAACCACAAGTGAGAACGTGTCGGCATATTTAATATAAAAGTTGGTTGTTGTTGTTACTCAGTCCTATGAAATATGGCCGTTAGGGAGGGCTGACACAGAGACACACACAGACAGAAAACCATTCACTCTCACATTCATTCACTAGGGGAAATTAAGAGTCACCAATTATGACCATAAATGTATCTTTTAGCCTGACAATTTTCCCTTCTCTAGTTATTTTTCCACAATGGTGAAAACTGCACAGCGTGACAAGGGCATTAGAAAATTAAAGACCTGGACGACTGAGAGCCTGAACATCTTACATTTTATTTAAACATTTCGTATGGTAACATATTTGCCTTGATCCCTAATAGAAAACATTTGACTCAAACTATTTCATAAGCTTGGAAATTTTACTAAAAGGTGCTAAACTGAATTACAAGAAAATTCAAATACAATTTTTAGTATAGAGTCATAGACAGTAGAAATTAATGGACTGTGATATCATCAAAAAGAAATATCTACATTAGATAAAATTACTTGAAATCAGGATATGAATGTTGATTAGACTAGTTCTGACTTTTTGGATTTAGTTACTTATTGAGCTACATATTCAACATATTTCTGACTTGTTTCAAGATATATGTTTGGGAAACACTTTAGAATAACTCACACTATGAAGCATTAGTTAAGTATTAGGTAAGTGTTAGTAACCAGTTAATTAATTGTCCACAAACCATTGACTTATAAACATTGTAATTACTGTTTAATTCTTGAGCTATAAACTCATGTGAATCAATGCCAAATTATAAACGGCAGAGTCAATACGATATCATTAAACTATTGAATATTAAAATGTTGTTAATTACATATTTAATATAATAGTATTATATTAGTAGTAGTATTTATATAATAGTGGTGAGTTCTTATAAAAAGCTCCCAGTTTTTATTTTTTGTAGGAACATTTTCTGCCTGTGGAGTAAGAAAATTGCACTTGGAATAAGAAAAAATTTGAAAAATATCTTGAAGCAAGTCAGATGTTGAAAAAAGTCAAATTATGTAGCTCATTGAGTAAAAAACAAAAACAAAACTGCTGAAAACTGGTCTAATCAACATCCAAGCCATTTTGACTGATAACTTTTTTGCAGTGTAACATGAATAACCATGACTTGACAGACCAGAGCCAGAAATCTGTATTGTATAAAAAATGACACTTACACAGCAGCAGGAGCCATTTTTAAGAAGCAATTTAATCCTCCCTTTTTTTTTTTTTTTTGCTTTTGTTAATTTTGTAGCGCATTTTCAAAGTTAGCAGCATTGGACATAATAACAGTTACAGGCCCATTAGTTTCACAATCTTGAGTTATATTTAAAGCAATAAAGTAATAGTGACATAGTATTATCTGATGCAGTGTTGTTAATAGGAGCTAGACTTCCTGGAGCCAGCCCTCAATAATCCCACGGTCCATTTATTTCTACTGTCTATGGTTTAATCCTGGAAAAAAAAAGCAGTGTATTCCCATTATTGTATCTCTATGTGTTAGGTCCTTCTATATCGACCAGCTCTGTCTAAAGTGCAGAAAAATGAACTTGTGTTGACGGCGCCATAATCACACCTTAATTACTTTCTGGGAAATGTATTCACTGCATAATTATTCATTGCACTAAACCCTATTCACTTTCTCTTTGTTTCACATTATTTCGAGCCTCCTCCTTAACTCTTTACCACATTTCATTACCGTGCAATTACAACAAATCAATATATTCCTGCATAACAAGAGACAAGTGTCAGCTCAACTCGATACAACTGCGCTGTGTCTATTTATCGCCCAGTGTTCGGAGTCAATGGGGCCCGACCTGAGTACGCAAGCAGGCTTTCTAACACCGAGTTAAAAATACACTTGCAACATCACGGTCATTCAATTAAAACACAATCCAAAAAAGCATCTTTCAACTTCATTTCTGAGGTTGAAATGCATCCTGGGGAGAAAAAAAAAGGATGAAGGGTTTGTTTGTTTGTTTTATGTGAGAGCGGAAAGGACAGGGTTAGAGAGTTACAATGCATTCGACAAAAAGACACAACGAGACGACACGACACAAGACACGACTGCACAATAATAACACTGGGGACAGAGAGGACAGAGAGACAGGGGGCAGGGAGCAGCAGGCAAAAGCTCAGAAAAGGAGCAGTGACGGGAAACAGGAGTGGTCTCAGTTGGCTGTAGTTTTGGAAAATATATGGAAAAGGTAGATAGATCTATAAAGGGGTCGTACCTATGTTGCCTGGTTTCTATGGATACCTGCGCATCCTGGAAAGTCCTGATGTTAAACCTTAGCCCTACCTCTAAACTTAAACAAACAGTGAAGCGGCGTATTCATACCCCTGGCAAATTCTGACTTAAAGTTACTTTTATTCAACCAGCAAGTTTTTTTTTTTTTTGACCGGAGATGACACAGTCTTCTCCCAAAAAATAATAAGATGATGTACAAGAGGTATCATTGTGGAAAAAAATATTTCTCAGCTTTTTATTTCCAGTAAAAAAAAAAAAACTTGCTTGATTGAATAAAAGTTTTTTTATAAAGCGTAATGACAGGTGATGTCAAGCTGGTGGTTAATCGCTAATCATTTGTTAAGACCAGTTAATCACTTAAAGAAAATTAACAGAATGTGGCTCCCTAAGGGGAACACAGGTACTGGGGGCCCACTCCTACGATCTCTCATAGACTACTATTCCAGTAATTAAATATTCTTCTACTGTTATATCTCAATTTTTTGGAGGGCATAGACCAGTACTGTGTAGCTTTTGGTTGCTTAGTTGATTAATCAGTCAGTGATGTCTTGGCCTAGTAAAATGTTACTGGCCGATTACACTGGTCTACAAACAAAATGCTTCCGGAACAAAAGTAGTGAAATTTTTCTTGGATTAGGTCACTAATAAAGAAAAAGCAAGTCAGAAGTGCAGATTGGCTATAGTTTCCAAGAAACAGTATTGGGTCAAAATAGGAAATTTATGCAAAATAAGGCAAAAACGGTAGTTTATCAGAAGGTACAGTGTGTCTACAACCAGTTCTATCTGAAAGCCTGTCTGCACATTCCAATACATTCATTTTAATCTGTCTAGAGTTATGACATAAAATGTTTAGTTTTTATTTGCAGAAATCTCTCTCTTGGAAGTGGACAAAATGCATGCATGTAGATAAATTAAATATTTTCAAAATATAGATATTATTTTTAAGCAAAAATGCCTAAATCTATTGTATAAACAGCTGCCATTTTGATGTGAAACAATATCATTAAATATCTTGAATCTTGAATCCTAAATTTTTGCTTGATCTAATGTCTAGTCTTTAATGTAGTTATTTAATGTAGTTGCTTTCTTTTGACATTTTGGACAGATTTAAACTTGGTATAATGGCATAATTTAATGGCATATTTTAATTAAATGTCCTTACACTCTTACACTCGGTGCAGTGGTCAACTGTTCTAACACCTTTACAAATACAAACATACAGTGGTCCTGGATAAAGGTAAAGACCACTTCAATATTAATTAATTCAATATTATATTGAATATTAATTCAATATTTTGTAATTCAGTGAAAAATGTACTGATAGAGACTGCCAGACTTATTACGAGTTCAAAAATATCAATTTCCAACATTTATTTTTTGAAGTTATGTCACTGTTTTTACATTACTTACCATTAGAATTTGCCTTATCCTACAGTCACAAGATGGCCACCGGAATCGCCACTGAAGCGGTTGCCATGGCCACTCTAGTGTTCTATTTATCTCGATGGTTATAACAATGGTTATGTCAAGATAAAACATGATGGCAGCATACGTGGTATTAAATAACTAAATGAATATACTAGATTATTGGTAGACAAATTGCCTTTGCATGTCTTTATCAAGAATTTCTGCATTTTTATTGTTAAAGCTAAAAAGTTAAAGCTCCACCCCTGGTTAGTATAGGCTAAGTTGCAAGGGCTAATTCAGTTCCAAATATGATAAACATAAAAATATACAAAGCAATCAGGTTTCTGATGGGCTTACATTAGCCCCACACAATTAGTCCACTCCTGTTTAATGTCAATGCAAAAGGGAATAATAATAATAATAATAATAATAATAATAATAATAATAATAATAATAATAATAAGAGGGGGTATATTTAGGGGAAGCAAGGCCAGGCAGGATCGATGTTTCTGAAGTTTCTGGAGGTGTGATGACTGTAAAAATCCGAAACGCATGCAGGAGTACCTCAGCAATGCTTAGGGTGGATGAACAGGAGGGGAGCCGCGCCTGGTGCCACGAGAGAAAAGAACAGGGTTAAAAACCAGCGCCAAAGCCAAGTGGAGTGCAGAAGGGAGCACAAGCACACACAGCGCCCCCTGTCTGTGTGGAGGGGAGGACGCCTGTGTCTCTGCGTGTGACTGCATCTTTAATTAAAAAAAAAAAAAGCTGCCATAACAGAGGTGGAGGGGAGGAAGACATGGAGGAAGAGGGACAGAGACAAGTCGGGACAGTTCAGGTCTGGTTATGGGACAGCAGGTAGGAACCGTATAAAGGTAAAACTTCAAACTGGTTTAGGACAATAGGAAAAGTCACATTTTGTATTCTCCAAAATTGCAGTTCATTTGACAGAGAAGCATACACTGTAAGAAGTGACAGCTAAAATGTCCCCTCAAGGGACCCATACTTTAAAGCATGAGGAAATCAAGCAGCAGATAATGACACAAATATCTGTTTATATGAGGTGTTTTTTCGTGGGACAGACTAAATCCTGCATATATAAATTATGCATGATGTTTAATTACAATATTTTTACAATAGAAAACCCACTTATAAGTAACATAAACATGAAATTGCAACGCTATTCACATAAGATTTCTTTATCAAACTCATATCTCTCATCACAGACACTGGCAGCAAACCATAGGAGGCGACAAACTGAAATTTGGACAAGAACAAATTAATGTATCCCTAAATATAAACAATGTAACCCTAAATCTAGCAGAGGTAAAGCCTAGAGTTTGCTTATTTTTTTTCAACAAAAAGGAATGTACATGATATCGATTATGCAGTGATGTCCCTAATTTGAATACACATTGATTTTTAAAGATGAAGGCACGGCACATAAAATGTTAAAGGAGATATATTATGCTTTTATTTATATTTTTAAACAATCTTGGTCATCTCTAGAACAGCACTGCAAATTTCACAACCTTTTATAGAAGAAATGTTTTCAATAATTAATTTACTGACATAAAGAAACAAGTGAAGAGACCAGCAGGGGGCAGCAGAGTGCAGCTCTAGTACACTATTTTGAACAGAAACATAGGAAAAAAGCTTTTTACTTCCTTAAGTTTTTGTATGATGCTAATTTACTACAAAATAAAAAAATAGCTGTGGGGAATTTGTGGAAACAGAGCTGTACACAGTTTTTTGGATAAATGAATGAGACCAGAGAGCAGTGCCAGAGAATAGAGGATTACTCATGAGGCATGAATAAAACAAAACACAACTCTAGGTATGTTTTTGATGAGGGAACAACATTATAACATGGTAGAAAGCTTAAAAAAGTTGATTTTGCATAATATAGCCCCTGAAATAAGTCAGACTCACGATGTTTTATACATATATCCATTCTTCTCTATTGTCTATTCACCATTCATTTGTCAAAACGACACAGCTTGAAGATACAGGCTACACAGGCGTTATTATTGACTGTAGCTAAGAAGTCAAACTCTTGTCAATAATGTGCATTTTGTAAGAAAAAAAGGCAAAACTGTAAGTGCTGTCTGGAAAATCAACTTGACTTCTATTATGTTTATTGTGCTTGACAGTTATCCCCTCCTCTTTGTGCATGGCCCTCTAGCTTAGACAGTACTGGCAACTACACAACCATAGTGGACTGCTGGACTAAGGACTCACATGTGAATGCAGAGCTAGACACTGTGCCCTACTGTTTGTTTAATACGTTTCTAGACATTACAATAGTACAACACACTTTTTTCATAATCTCCGTTTTTTCACACACTGAACAAATGCCGCCATAAAAGTTATGAATGTTAACATCAGATTTTTGTATTACTTGTCTTAAATCAGATCTGGGGTTGGGTTTGATCAAAGTAAATATCTTCTGGAGGCCACCGTGTGTACTCTGAGTTTGCAGAAATCTGGGGAGGCGCTGTCTTCACTTGTCATATTAAACTCCTTCGCCGTCAGAACCTCGAACTGATTTAAAGTTTTCTGCTTACGTTTTCAAAACAGTGAGTTATTGAAAAGAAAAAACTCTCAGATGGACCACGGCTGAATTAATAAACCCACACTGGGAAAAGCAGAGGCGGCTTTGACAAAGGCTTAGAGCTCACTGTTACAGTCATAACAGTAAAATTCAGATCTTGCAAAAAAGTTGTTTAGTTTTTATAAGCCTGACTATAAGCAAGATAGTGTTTTTTTAAGGGGTCTGATTGTGAGACACAACTTTATCCCTTTACTACAACCTTTATAACATATGTATTTTGAAATCTGTTTTGCCATTTCATGCACATAAAGATCCCCTGTAATGCCAAATCATTTTTTTTAAGCTTTTAATCATGTTATAATGTTGTTTCCACCTCAAACACATACCTGAAAAAGTATTTTAGTAATCTTGTTTGCTGTGCTTGTCCTCTTCTAATGATCTGAAAATGCTCGGTCTCACGGCTTTACGTAGACACGTGAAACCAGGAAGTGCTCCTGGGTGTTTCTAGAGCCCATAAACTGTCACCAGACTTGTTCTTCAGCTCATTTATCTACATATGTTAGTGTCATGTTGCTAATAGCCGTGTTAAATAGCTATTTTATGTTCTGTCCATTCTCCACTGTTGCCAGCAGGGAGCGAGAGACACCTAATCCAAGTGTTCTCTGCAAAGTAACAGCTCCCCAAAAGATGTTTTCCATACATTTACATTATTTTAAGTTATAAAACCTAATGCAAAGGTGTCCACAATTAGTTTAAATATCTTGGAAAAAAGCACAATATTGCCACTTTAAAACAATATTTATGTTTCAAATAAGATGACCAACATAAAGTATGGTCAACCTCAAGCACACCAGTTCATAAATACTGGTGCAAAAAAAATTTGGGTACCGTATTTTCCGCACTATAGGGCGCTCCGGATTATAAGGCGCACTGTCATTGAATGGTCTATTTTCAAACTTTTTTCACATATAAAGCGCTCCGGACTAAAAGGCGAAACAAAACAGTCAGATAAGTCAGTCAGTCAAACTTTATTCAATGCATTCACCATAACTCCCAAACTTGTTCAGTTGTAACGCGTGAATAAAAAACACAATCTGAGACCGCTAAATCAAACGATAGCGTATTCACAATAACTCATAACTGTTCAGTTAACGTTATAACACAATACACTCACTTTTTCAGTTCATTCCTTGTCCACAAATCCCTCAAATTCTTCATCTTCAGTGTCCGAGTTAAACAGTTGGGTGATTACGGCAATATTATGGTGAAGCACAGTATGTATTACTCCGTGATGCTCCTGACTACGGTAGCCGTAAATAAATTCATATATAAGGTGCTCTGGATTATAAGGCGCACTGTCATTTTTTGAGAAGATTGAAGGCTTTTAAGTGTGCCCTATAGTGCGGAAAATACGGTAACCAAAGATTTCTCACACATGAAAAGTGGCATCACTGCATTACTTTACTCCAAAGAGCAACACACTTAACCTAAAATATGCACAATAGACTAATCCTCCAATACCTTACCACGTGATTTTTTTCAAAAGGCAACAACTCACAAAAAGCTTCTTTGTCAGTAAATCACTTGTCCTAATGTTGGTCTGCCACTAGTCAATTTTCGCATGACAAATCCAGCCAGAGGGTCACAAGCCAGTGTACACATTGTGCAAGTCCCAAACTTAGATAAATGGAGAGGGTTGTGTCAGGAAGGGCATCCGCCGTAAAACCTATGATAAATAAATTAAAAAAACACTGCACGCTAAGTGATGTTTGCAGATGTTTTCCTGTGGCAACCTGAGAAGCCAAATGAGAAGATTTTTAAATTGGCCTAACACTCATCACTACTTCAATCAAAGCTTTTGTGATTTTTGTCCCAGGATTATGAGTTAAACTGACTCTTAACAGAAGCGGAACTGGTCATCATGCTTATTCTTCAGAAACACAAACATTCATAATCCTCAGTGATTTAAAGCATTGCGTGTTCTACTCTCACTGCTCTATTGTTAAAAAACACACGCACATCATGAGCCATTTCTTCTCCTTCCTGTTGCTCACAGCTGGTTCAACCCAGTGACCATGTTTCTATGGTAACCCAAGTTCTGAGTTAGACCGACCTCTGAGCCAACGAAGACAGGTACTCATTGTTACTCACTGTATTTTATACAATAAGAAAAAAATAAAATAAAATGGATCCAGTCATACTTGGCTTATCAAGAATTCTAGCTCAGGGCACAAGTAGTTACACTTGATGAGAAGAGGTCAAAATATCAGTTTATTAAACCCCAGATACATGGAATATTTTCCTATTATTCTACCGTTATATAGACCTAAGATACAGTCAGGTCTGTTATCAAATATATGGACAGTAACACAATTTTTGGTTCATATGCTACCACAATGGATTTGAAATGACAGTCAGACTTTCAGCTTTTATTTTAGGATATTACAACTTGATTGGGACTATCTTAAGCTAGTAGCCAGACTAACTCATTTCATATTCTTTACAAAGAAGTTAGTCTTGTACCGCTTGGTTTGAGTTTATTTTGTATGGGCTAAACAAACACAAGCGGAGTAACCAATCAGAGAAACAAAGCAGGACGTTGCTGACCTGTATTCAAAACAAACATGTTGCCGATTTTGCCATAAAACACCTGAATGTGTTCTATTATGAGCAGCTCTGTACTTATTTCTGAACGGGGACAGCAGCAGAAGCCAGTTGTACAAACACTTGTGGAGAAAGTGTTTGAATGTTGTTGTTTCTTCGAACGTCAACAGGACTTTACTGTTGTTAAAATGGAAACAAAACAAAGAAAAAATCACAGAGGACTGAACAACAACAAGGACTTCAGCAGAATCAACAGGTGACAAAGGAAAGCACTAAACGCCATTAATCAGGTGAGAGAAGTTATTAATTTTGCTCTGTAGAAGGTGGTGCCATCTTGGTTATTTCTGAGATTATCTTGTGCATTTGTAAGACGCAGTGCAGATTAACAGCTGTAGGTGGGGCTGCCTGGCTAGGCTGCTAAACTGGCAAACTAAAAGTGAAATAGTGGAGTCAAAATTCTTGTTACATGAAAGATTGCAAGTTTAGAGTTTAGAGTTTAGATGACTAAATGGTGATTTTAGAAACGTGACCACTACACAATGCTAAATTATATCTTTCCATCAGTTTTAAGTAACATTACTACTACAACAAGAAAATGTTGCAGACAAGTTGACAAATTAAATAACTCATTTATTTCTTTATGCATTTATTCACCCATCTTCTCAGGAACCAAGGGCAGGTCATTTGCAAGGTTGACACTGACAGACCACCATTTACTAAGGCCAATTGAGATTCACTAATTTATCTATATGTCTATGTCTTTGGACTGTGGAAACCGATCTCAAAGAGACCGAACCTACAACCTTGTGCATTTCGTCCATATTATACTGCTTTCATAGCCAATGTATTAAAGTGATCAGTACAAAAACAGCAGGAATTGTGCACTGATGATGATCCACAGTTGTAGTGGCAAACAAACAAACAAACAAGCAAAAACATTTAAAAGTAAAGATTCCCTTAATTATCTTTTCACATAATTGCAGAGAAATTTCCGCAGCAATCCAATAAAACATACATTAGGTGTAATGATTTTTTTGCGTATGCACTACTGTACCACTTAGAGACATTTTAATTTTTTTTAGCCATTTCTTAACTATTGTAAAACATCTTTGCTTTAAAACTATAGTTGTCACTTCAAACTTGACTTCTCTTATGTGCGCTTTCCCTCACTGGTGTGTATGCCTTCGTCACATCTGCATGTATCAGCTTTAATGAGTGACTGTATCCCGCGTGTCATGGAGTGAGGGATTTGACGAGCGGGTGCTGTTTCTCCAGTCTCCCCCGCTTCATCAGCAGCCCACATGGTCCTTCTGCTCCCCTCACCACACACTCATGCCTTTCCTCTTCCTGTCCATCTTCTCCATCTGCCTCACCGTTCAGAAGTCCACTAAAGCTCCCAAAGGCAAAGTCTGGGAGTCAGTGGCCATGAGTAACTCCAGTATAACAGACACAGCAATGTAGACAATAGACATGAGTGTTCACTGAGTTCACTGTTTGATAAATTTAAAGGGATCTGGATCTAACTACGCAAAAATAAAAGCACTCGCAGAACACAGACCTCTACCAAGGCACTGCCCCTTCAAAGCAGATTAGATTTAGTGCCTATAGACCTGGACTCTTCAGGGGTAAATTAAATATTCTTTCTAATACTTTTTTTGGGCATTTACTGGCCTTACTTAAAAAACAAACATTAAAATCAAACCATTACTTTTTGAGTTATCTTGTTAACAGACTAAACAAACTGTCAAACCAACACTGGCAAAAACAAGTCCTCACAGCATAGAATTAAAATTGTGGTAGGGATTTGTGATTGAAATAGAAGTGAACTGAAATTGTGGTTTTCAAGTTTATCAATTAGCAATATTAGCCATCAGAAAATTGCAAATTGTGCATAAACACAATGGTTTTGGCTTCTGACAACCAATCGACTACACTGACTACTACTTTTTAGTAACATTTAACACCACAGATTAAAGTGTCTGAGTTCTTGTTATGTTCGACAAGTAAATACAGAAATACAGTATGAGTCAAAATTCTTGTTACATGAAAGTCCTCTGCTCTGAATTTAGATGACTAAATTACTATTGTTCCAACAGTTTTAAAGCAGAACTCAGAGTTGTTGTGGGGTAAATGAAACGTGCGTCATCTCCCCTTGATGTCTCTGGGCTGAAAGTGGCACTTGCAACAATGAGTGCCGCCAACCCGGTGTCACAGAAGTCTTGCGAGAAAGTGGCGCATCCCAGTTAGCAAAACAACAAGCTAGCGGTGGCTTTATTTCTCGATTTTCGTCGTGCCAGAACGGCCAAATGGAAGAAAAAACTTTGTACAGATACGCGGAGGGGAAAACGAAAGTAAAGACGAGCGAGGGGTCACACAGAAGTCAACTGGGCTCTTGAGTATTTACAATAGTGCTTTACTCCAAACTGTAGGGGGAGCTTTATAAGGCATAAAGAGCAAAGAAACAAGCAGAGTTACTGAGTTCTGCTTTAAGTAACATTAATACTACAACAAGAAAATGTAGCAGACAAGTTGATAAATTCAATAACTAATTTATTTCTTTATGCATTTATTCACACATCTTCTTCTTGGTGGCTTGAGACCATCTCAGGAACTATGGTCAGGTCATTTGCAAGGTTGACAAAGTTTCTTATTATACTGTATATATCTATGGCTTTGAACTGTGAGAGGAAACCAATCTCAAAGAGACTGAACCCACAACCTTTTGCATTCTGTCCATATTATGCTGCTTTCATAGAGTATTAAAGCGAGCAGTACAAAAACAGCAGGGATTGTGCTCTGATGATGATCCACAGTTGTAGCCGACACTGAAACCATTCCCCACAGCTCCGTACATCAATACCAAGCTCTCTTCTCCTCGTCAGCTGTTTGGCGCTCACTCTTCTTCATCTGTAGCACATTTCCATTTACTGTAGCTGCTGATGCTAAGCTGCGTGATGTTGTGACTGGAGGGGAGTGAGTGATAACTCTGGGGAGCAGCCACAACAGCAGCAGCAGCATAAGCAATGGGATCAGGGGCTGCTTATGTGATGCTTTTGAAGGTGTTTGAGAGAAATGCTGCATCTAAATAAGAAGAATCTATGTGTGAGTATCTGAGTGGTGGAGTTGTTGTTACCAAAATTACATGTTTACACTTGTAGTGTAGCTTCCTTTAGTCTGGACTATAAACAGAATATGATTTATCCAGTTCAATGAATCAATGCCGGGCCACTTTGCATCCGACTGCATGGATTTGAACTCTGGCGCAAACAGCACAACAACAAGGACTTCTATATGATGAGTGGCCAGTGTGTGGGTGCCCCTGATTGGACATAACTTAGTCTAACTGAACCAAAACAAGGCTTACTTAAATCAAATGTGTGTGAACTAGAAATGAACAGATTTATGTCCTTATAGCTCTTCATTTTGCTTTATTGGTTCTTCATTTTTCTGCAGGTTTTTCTTCCAGACATTGCTCTTTCTGCACACACTAAGCTATAATGTGTTTTGAACCTTGTATTGTATTACATATTTCAGTCACACATTTGGTGCCTAATGTTGTTTATATGGAAGCCTAATAGACTCACAAAGAACAATGTTGCTTTTAAAGGGGAGCAAAGTGACTTTTTAAAACAGTTTTGGGGTCAGTGCGATGGCTAAATGAGTTGTTGCAGGGTGAATAAAGCCCACCGTACCTCATCTTAGTGTATTTTGGTGAAAAACCAGCCTTGGAAAAATGGGAACACTGACCCGGTGTCCCTGAAGTCTTAGTTCTTGCGAGAAAGTGTCATGATTGGGTTAACATTGGCTTTATTTTTTTAGATTTTCATCTTGGCAGAGCGGATAAAAGGCAGAGGAAACATTTGTACAGATACGAGGAGAAGAAGACGAGAATCGAGCCGAGCGAGGGTTCACAAAAGACTCAACCAGACTTGAGATTATTTACTATAGTGCATTACTCCGAAATGTAGGGGGAGCTTTGTAAAGAAAAAAGCATCAAAAACAGGAAAGAAACAAGCATGTGGGAGCTATGTGGTTCCGCCTTAACTGTACCAAGTGACCAAAACCAATGTATCAAATATAGCACAATCTAAATTTGTGAACACTGCAATTCCTAACAGGCTGCATGAAAACCAACATAGCATGGAAAGTTAAAGCAGATATTTAAATGTTACAACGTGAAAGTAAGTAAAATGTTTTTATTTCCAAAACTGAACCAAGACCAAGTCCTAGACAACCCCCCCATACTACCATGACTCGAGGCTATTGCCTTGTTGTTCAAAGAGAAACCATTACCACTGTCTTACTTCCATTTTTTTTTAGGACTTACGTTGCATTTAAATTCAATTCTGTGTTATCTGACAAATTGCTATCGCCAGGGTCAAGAAATTTTTTCCCCATAAAAAATCATGACAATTCTTAACACACCCTTAGAGCTGGGGTCAATGCCAAGGTTAGTGTATAATATAATGTATAAAACCAATAATAAAATGTAACCACTACAATCCCCATGTTGCAGTTGTAGTTCTTGGCTGCAATCAAATATGTGAGTTTTTCCTTTCCAAAACAATAACAATTAAACCAGCACTCTTGATTTTGAGTAAGTAGTAAAATGCATACAATTTTAAGATGAGACCAAGACTTTTATAAGATGTTACTTGGATTATTGCCAAACCCAAAACATGCCTCTACTAGAGCAGCCTTCAGTATTGACTTCTTCTTGTTGATCTTGTACGTTTCCTTGTCTTTTTATGTAATTGTGCCTGGCTCCTAAACACTGCACAAACCAATTCAAGCTCATTTTGTCCCTTCCAGCTTGTTACAAAAGTCCCTACATCACTGCTATACATGACTCAGTGCTCTTAACCACCTTTTCCCCCTGATGCTTTCAAACTCATTCAACTGCTTCCTCTCCTTCAGGCACCGTCAACCTCATCAGCATTAATATATACGAGAAATTATATCTACAAAGCACGTGCAATGCATCCACCAAAACAAAAAAAAAATGTTATTAAACAGAGGAGGCAACAAGAGCCCTGCAGAAAAGTGTAAACATGCACGGATTTGCAAGAATAGGAAATGCACCACTTACCATCTTGTGCCTAGAGACGGGAGCAAAAATGAGCTCTCTGGCACATGCACACGAGAGTACACACGTTACATAGTCGCTAACTGGAAGAGGGTGAGTAAGAGGGCTGAGCGACAGAGAGGGGAAGAGTGAGAAGGAGAGAGAGAGAGAGAGAGAGAGAGAAAGAGAGGAAGGGAGGAAAAGGAGAGGACATATAGTGCTACGGCATACATGTATAGACAAGGTCTGTGCCAGTCCAGTGGATTGTAGATGCTGCAGCCGCACTTGATGTACTCCTTTCCCAGGCTGCTTTTGTCTTATTTTGAAGGGAGAAGATTAAGTTGAGTCATCACACAGAGGCTGATGGGAAGCAAAAGTCAACCTGCAGCAGCCTTGGTGGGTCGAAAACATAACTTACAGTAACATCGGGTGGGTCAAATCCCAAACTACAGCAGCCTCAAAGAGTGAAATCTCATAGTATAACAATCTCAGAGGGTCAAAACACAAACTACAGCAGCTACAAAAAGTTAAAACATAAACTTCAGCAGCCTCAGAGTGTCAAAACACATACTAGAGCTGCTTCACATGATCAAAACACAAACTTCAGCAGCCTCAGAGTGTCAAAACACATACTAGAGCTGCTTCACATGATCAAAACTCAAACTACAGAAGCCTCAGAAGGTCCAAACGCAAACTACAGCAGCCTCAGAGTGTCAAATCTCAAAATACAGCAACCTCATATGGTCAAATCTCAAACTACAGCAGCCATGGAGGGTCAAAACCCAACTGCAGCAGCCTCAGATAGTCCAATCTCTAACTACAGCAGCCTCAGAGGATAAAAACTCAAACTATAGCAACCTCATAGGATCAAAACATAACTACAGCAGCTACGAAGAGTCAAAACACAAACTAAAGCAGCTTTGCAGGGTCAAATCTCAAAATATAGCAACTTCAGAGGGTCAAAACTCAAACTATAGAAGTCTCACAGGACCAAAACATAACTACATCAGCCTCAGAGGGTCAAAACACAAACTAGAATTGCTTCAGAGGGTCAAAACTCAAACTACAGAAGCCTCAGAGTGTCAAATCTCAAAATACAGCAGCCACAAAAGGTCAAATCTGAAAATACAGCAACCTCAAAAGGTCAAAACATAAAATACAGTATCCTTAGCGCTTCAAAATCAAACTATGGCAATCAAAACATAACAGCAGCCTCAGAGGGTCAAAACTCAAGTATGCAAGGCCATGGTCTGTGCTAGAAATTGAAAATGCATTCATTGTTTTCTTTCTCTTATTTTGAAGGGACATGATTAGGTTGAGTCATCGCGCAGAGGCTGATAGGAGAAAGCCATTAGTCGTCAGTTGATAATAATGGATGCATGTAAAGAGAAAGAGAGATGGAACCAGTGTTTCAGTGATTCACAAACAATGGACTGGACTGTTTAATAAATAAAACCTCTCAGACAGTCAATTCTTAAAACACAAAAACCCCAGAAGGCCAAAACTTACGTATGCAAGTCCAATATGTTATTATTTTTTTTCAAGGCTGTTGTTTCTCTTCTTTTGAAAGAGAGATGGTAACGTTGAGTCATCACACAGAGGCTGATGGGAGGAAAGATTTAACTTGTCAAAAAGAGAGAGATGGCTCTGTTCAGTTCCTGCATTAAAAGGGATATAATATTTTATTTACCTTTTTAAACCAACCTTAGTCCCCACTAAAACGGCATTTCATGTTTTACAACCTTTAAAGACATTATGTGACAAAAAAAAAAGCATCTACAACGTTTTTTTTTTTTTATAAATGAATGAGAACAGACTGGATGTAGGGGTTGTTGATTGGTCAGTGCTTCCTGGAGTGGGCGGAGGTTCGTGGGAGAGGTGGAGCGTTTTGAGGCCTCAGAACAGCCGGGCCAGAGAATAGAGGCCTCAAACAGGCGTGAATGCAACAAAACACAACTCCAGGTACACTATATTTCTAAGAGTATTCACTCACCCACCCAAAAAACTGAATGTGAATTATGGTGTGAGGTTGTTTTTAGGAGCTGGGCTTGGCCGCTTAGTTCCAGTGAAAGGAACTCTGAATGCTTCAGCACCAAGAGATTTTGGACAATTCCATGCTCCCAACTTTGTGCTAACAGTTTGGGGATGGCCACTTCCTGTTCCAACATGACTGCACCAGCGCACAAAGCACGGTCCATAAAGACATGGATGAGTGAGTTTGGTGTGGAAGAAGTTGACTGACAGAACACCTTTGGGATGAATTAGAGCAAAGACTGCGAGCCAGGCCTTGGACGTCAGAAAGGTAGATGTCTGACATAGATAGATGCAAAGGCTGGGCTGATGTCATATTAAACCCTATGGATTAAGCACGGGATGTCACTTAAGTTGATATGTGTGTAAAGCCAGGTGAGCTAATACTTCTGAAAATATAGTGTATGTTTTTGTTGAGGGAACAACATTAAAACATGGTAGAAAGCTCAAAAAAGTCATATCGCCTTTACTTGTATCTGAATAAGAAGATGCCAGCATTAGTACTGCTTTGTTTATGCTCACAAAAGCAAGGTTCTGGCTCTTTGAAAAATTGGTACTATTTACTGTTTTTACATATTCAACCTCAGAGGGTCAAACCAAAGTTTATATATAACAAAACTAACAATTTGGATCAAACACTTGACTTGAAGAGTGTTGAATAACCCAGGTCTCAGTTGATGAAGAGAACATTGAGTTCCTAGACAATTACACAATTCAAATAGTCTGGACACATTTTATTACAAGGTCTGAACAGTTTCGTGCTGCAATGACAAAGCCCTTTTTTCCAATTCCCAGTCTGAGCTTCATTTATATCCGTCTTCTGACTGTCCTCTCTAACTCATTATCCCTCCATCTCTCTCCTTTTCCTTCTGACTCACCTCTGCTCATAATTCATCCACATTTTCAGCTGGTCCAGTCACTTTTATGGGGGACTACAACCCATATTTAGTATGAATGCAACACGTACACATGAAACACTAGTCAATACTGTCAGATAAAGGTGAAATATACGTGCACAAGCCCAATGGGAAAAACAAGTCAGCATATAATAGATAAACTTTTCCTTCCCAGTGATGATACAGATGGTAGAAAATGCTTTGAAATATCACACTGCAAGCAGCACATTGCACCCTGCCAAGCATCAAGTTATTCACTGAGGAGAACAGACAGTATTCACACTCAATTAACAGAGGCAAACTAAAACCAGCTAGGAGCACTCAGAGTGGGGCCCGGGCATTGGTCCTATTTTGTAGAGTAAAGATAGTACCCAGATCTGGCTTTGAACTAGGACAGGTTACTTTATAAACTCACAAAAATGTCTGTCTTATTAGGCTCAAGTTTATCTGTTTGAGCCAAAAACAGTGGAGTTTAGCCAATGGTGTGGCAGTACTGTTCTCTGCACTCTTGCTTCGAGAATCAAAACAATTTATAGTTTAGATTGGATTAAGCACAAGTTAAACTCATGTCGATATTTGGTTATATGTTAAAATATGTTCAGAAGGCACAGAGAAGTGAATACAAGCACAGAAATTGGCTGTAAACCGGAATTAGTTTCCTGTTTACTGAAGCTTTACCTGCAGCCTCACACCGACACATACCAGAATTTACTCTCTTCCTCCTTTTTTTAATGTTGGCACCACCTTCATATATTATAGAGATATTTGTTAACAACATGGGAACTCAAAACATTTGCAAAAGTTCTTTATTTACTTGTCTATTGCATTGTTTTATTATTGTCGAGGTTTGTTGTTTGGGTACGATATGTGAGTCATTGCTGTGACTGACCATAACAAAACGGTAAACCATCACTAGTTGGACGCTTCATCAAATCATCTCCAAATATTCAACTCAAAGTCCCTCCTCTTTACAAACATTTACAATAGGAGACATTTTGCCAAGTTTGTAGTATCTTTGGCCCTTTAAATCAACTTTTTTTTTTATTTCTTTGCAATTATTTAAGTACAGGAACTGAAATATGATGTCAGTTCTGTTATGCTCAATGAAAGAAAACACATAAAACAATTACTAATTAGCTTCTGTTTATGCGATGTTCTGGTGTGTTCCAGTTGCACATCCACCATCCCCACCAACATTTCGCACACGTCCTACACGCCTCCCTAGAAAGTGCTGTACAGGCTTGAGTTGATTGATTTGCCACACTGTAGTCAGCTGATTCCACACAGTGTCCATAAATCTCCAGGGTATGGTCACTTCATGCGGTCAGTGCAAATCCGCAGCTACTCCAGTCTCCAGTCTGGGTCTGCAGCACCAACCTCGGGACCAAACAACATATGTGATGTATTTATATTTGCCTGTTTAACAAACCATTACTTTTCCTGGCGTCTGATTGTGGACGGCTGTCTGAGTGAGGCAGGAGGATGTTGAACAAGTTTGTGAGGCTTGTGTTGTGCTTAAGCTCCGCTCCTGGCACTAAGCACATCTGGACCAACAAGCTGGAGAAATGCAGTAAAGTAAATATTTACACAGATGGCAACACTGGACTCTTTAAGCTCCAAGATACTACACAGAAGCAACAGCCTCGAGTTACATGGCATTCAGTGATCAGTGAAAAAAACTATGCATGGACTACGCCATAACCATGACTGATCTTTTTAATGTTTTTCTTTAACATGTACAGCACTGTGGGTAAGAAAGGCAGTTGTAATTGGGCTATATAAATAACATTTGACCTTGACTTTGACTTATGTGGCCTCAAAGTAAAGTGTTGTGATGTCAGTCTGAATTAAATGTCATTGTCATTTTAATCAATATACCACTTACACTATAATAATAGTATTGATTTTAATTGTATATATCTATAGACCTTGCTTGTGTTTGTAAACTAATGTTTGCAATCAAAAGACTGGTACTGGAAGATAAAAAAAAAAAAAACGACAATACATTATTAATGGCGGAATTAGCTCTAGCCACCAGACATCGTAAATTATGAATAATCGAGACAGTTTTGGTCACTGACAACTACTCTGCCACATGTGCGTAATATCAGAGCCAGGTTAGAAAACATTAGAGTGCGTGTCAACATATAGCATTTTTATTTAACATAGCGATTAGTGTATATAATTAGCATAAAAGCTAAACAATACATCATTGAAATTTCTTAATTTCAATGTTATACAGGACAAGTAGTAACAGAAATGTGTTGGACACAGTTTGACATTGTATGCTCAGATTTAATTCATCAATCACCACAAATCCTACTTTAAGTTAACTTTAGTAAAGGTACTGGCAATCAGATTTGGATTATATTGATTCAGGGTAATTATTTAATAAACAACAACCATTTATTACTGCTGTCCAAAAACATCTAAATTAATATTTTTATTTTGCTCTCTCGTAGAAATCAATGGGACAGAACGTTAATGTCAGTACCAGGCTGCGAGCGCAACTTTTCTAAATAAGGTATTAGGTATTTATCTACGGTGGTCTCATGTTGCATTGTTCAACATCCTACAGTGGCCTCACACACACACACACATAAGGAGTGCAGTCTGGCCCTATACAGTGTGATGAATGGTGTAATGTATGTCTTTGGAGACAAGGCCAAGGCCTATGGAAATCAGTGTGAGTCACGGAGCAGCCACACACATGACCTTCAGCGTAGAGATGCATTGGGATTCAGGCCAAAGCCACCACCCAACACAACATAACTCAACATGCAACTGCACAACGCCAAGCAGCACCTATAGCAGACCTGCAAATATGTACAAGGAGCACAACAAAGTAATGTGATGAAAAAAGGAGACAGAAGATATTTCGCTTCAACTGCCTTTAGTTGCTGAGTCAAAATGTCTGAAGACCCACGTGTGTTTAAAACCTATAAAAGTGGTCAACGCAATAAGCAAGTCATGCTTTAAAACCTAGAGCTCTCTTGATCCTTTTTCTAATCTACATAAGTCAACTGTAACTCCCAGTCACCAATGTCCTAAGTACTGGATGAACCAGTGACATACCTACTGAGAAACCCAGAAAAATAAAAGTCCAAACCCCTAAAAAGTGCAACAAACCAGAGCAACAAAGGCTAAGTAACTCTGTAGTACTAAGGTGTTCACTTTAGGACATCCTTAGACTAAAAAGCACTTAGCCTCAGACCACAAGCCAGAGTCAGAGTCAGAAAGAATGAACTCACACCACACAGACAGGACATCCTCCTAAAATGTAGATTATAGTGTTAGCGCTTGTAAACAAAATGGCTGCATATGACAAGCACAGCCATTAGTTAAAAAGAGCACAATACATCATCATTAGCCTCCAAAACATTCAAGAAATCAACAATGAAGATGTTTTTGGTAACTGACAACCAACCAAACATGTATGTATGAGAGCCTGGTTAGAAAACATTAGCAAGGGTTAGCTGTTTTATTTAATGTAGCAATTAGAATATATTATTACAACATAAGCTAAAGGCTAAATAACATAGGTTTCTAAGGGTGACAAGATGTTCCTATTTAACCGGGACAGTCACAGTTTTGGTCTCTTTGTCCCTTTTTCTAACACATATCTGCAAAAACCCTCAACAAACCATGTCGCACTTGTCCCAATTTTAAATTATCTAAATACTTTTGTCACTAAATGTGTTTATGTGTTTACAATGTATTTATTATTATTATTATATTATTGTTAGCAAGTTTATTATTATTTATTTATTACATTATTTATTATATGTATTTATTGATTCAAATAAATACGAATCAATAAATTGCCATCATATTAAAAACTTAAGCCGAAGCGTCATGTATTTTGAGGTACATGACAGAAAATTGCACGGATTTTGGAAGCGTCACAGTTTTTGAGTCTAGAAATTTGGCCACCCTTAGTTTTCTGAATTTAATATTTTTCAGCGTCAGTGTTGTCAGTCTATTCTCAGATTTAATCCATCAATCACCACACATCCTACTTATATATTTTTTGTGTTTTTAACTTTAGCAAATGAAGCTGGCTCTCAGATCTGGGTGCAGTTAATTCAAAGGAAAATTTCCCAGCTATATCAACAACAATCATTCATTTTTGCCATCTAAATTTTACTAAAATTTATAGTAAAAACGCTACTCTTGTCAACAAACTGCAGGCTCCACTTCTTAGATTATGTGGAAGGGTCTAGAGATGTATAGCAAACTGGTGCATGACATACTACATATACTTTTAAAATAGGCCGACGTTTTTATCACACTCTCACCTATACCACACGCAGTTTTCAAATGCAACCAAGGATTAAAATAAAAGGATTACAAACTCCAGCAGCTCCCAAGACCATTAACGTTCCCATGTATTTCCTCTCTCTGTCACGCTCAGAAGAAACAGCGAGCTTCCACTTCTGTGAGCATTTAGTACACTTATGTAACATGAGCTCTGAGTTAATGAAGCGTCCGGACAGATGGGGTTGGACGGAGACGCTGGGGTAATATGTGAAGAGTCCTCTCTTCATATTGTTCTTGTTTACTCCTGGGAAATAACGGCTGCTTTGTGCTTAGCGCTGGTTGATATGATCAGTGTCGTATAGGCAAAGGTGGAAGTAAATACTAGGTACTCAGGTCATTTGCTTAAAGGTCCTATATTATGCTTTTTTTTGAGGCTTTTTGAAATCGTTTTGGACACCTTTGCATTAGTATTTCACATTTTATTAACTTAACTTAAAATAATGTATATGTATGAAAAGAAATCTCTTCTTTTGGGAGCTGCAATTTGATTTTACAGAGAACGCTTAGATTCGATGTCTGTCGCTCCCTGCTGGCAATGATGGGCACTGGACAGAGCAAAAAATAGCTATTTAGCATTGCTATTAGCAGCAAGATGCTAACAGATAGATCAGCCATTCCCAAAGTCAAGACTATCGTGGCCCCCTTAAATTTCCAAAAATCCCACATGGACCCCCAACTTTTCTCTGTATATTTTTATAAAAACATTACAAAAGCACTGAGTAATATTTTAGTAATATTTTAAAACTAGTATGTAACTGTAATAATTTCAAAATTCGATTTTTTCTATGTATGTAATGTTTTAGGTACTTAATACTTTAACTGACAAATTTTTGTCTTTTCATATTTTTGTATGTTTTATTTGTTGTTATGGACCAAAGCCATGTGTCTAAAACAGGTCCATGAAACCTGTCGACGAGCCTGATCTGAAATAAAAAATGAATTGAAATTGAATTAAAATATAGACAGCCTCTGTTGGCACTACTGCAGTACCTTCACAAACCGCCAGGGGGACCCAGACTCCACTTTGGGAACCACTGAGATAGATAAATGAGCTGATTGCTTTGTATTGACAGCAATTAAAGCTTCCAGATCGTTAGAAGAGGACAGGCTCAGCAAACAGGATTACTCCAGGATTGCTTTAGAATAATAGGGGACCTTTAAGTACTTTTTCATAACTTAAGTGGATTTTTTAAGAGAAATTTAACAACAAACATAAACAAGAACTAAACTGGACAGTCCCAGGACAACCCCTGTCCTTAGATCCTCCTTCTCAGGTAAGGAAAAACTCCTAAAAACCCAGCTGTGTGCAAAAAAAGAAAAAGCCACATTAAAGAAGAGATTCACTCCACGTTTACTCAAGTACTTTGTTATTATCTCAGTGAGTATTTTTACATAGTGGCAAGGTGGGTACTACAAACTCCTCACCTTCTAACACTAACCTTAGTAGTAGTACTGGCAGTAGCAGCAGTAGTAGTAGTGATAGTAGTGGTAGTCGTCTCAGTTGTATTTTAGATTCTTCGGATTGTCAAGATTAAACCAGACTCCACACCTTGTCTAAAAGCAAAGGTGGAAAAAGTACTTGTAATTTGTACTAAAGTAAAAGTACAGTTACTGCAAAATGATATTACTCAATATGAATGATGGTAGTTAGTAAAGAGTAATGCATGTAAAGTTTACTTATGCAGACAGTACCACTATTACTACTACTTCAGCCACCATTACTACTACTCCAACCACCATTACTACTACTACTTCAACCACCATTACTACTACTAATACTTCAACCACCATTACTACTACTACTTCAACCAACATTACTACTAGTACTACTACAACTTCAACCACCATTACTACAACTACTACTTCAACCACCATTACCACTACTTCTACTACTTCAACTACTCCTACTACTACAACCACCATTACTACAACTACTTCAAGTACTCCTACTACTCCAACTACTACTACTCCAACCACCATTACTGCTACTACTACTCCAACTACTACTACTACAACCACTGTTACTACTACTACTTTAACCACCATTACTACTACTACTTTAACCATTATTGCTACTACTCCAACTACTACTACTACTCCAGCCACCATTACTCCTCCCCCTCCTCCTCCTTCTCCTCCTCCTACTACAACAACAACTACTACCCACTTTGCCACCAAGGTTTCCCCATATCTTCCCTTGAAGTACTTAGGTAACTTTCTTGAGTAAAAGTATGTACAGTATTTCCCAGCTCTGTCTCAAAGCCCCTCGCTCACAAACTCACAGAGCCCACAGTGAAATGCATGAGCGGACTCAGACACTGTGTTAAGTGCTGACTGGCTCTGGGGACAGTGTGTGTACACAGCGTTGGCAGCCGCTGCTCTCAACCTGGGAATATCCAACAACATATGTCAGCTCGTCGAGGGGGAAACAACCCGTGTCACAATCTCCAAACAGGCTCAGAGCTACAGCGGGACAAGCCATTGAGAAGCTAACAGTGTGTGATCGAGACACGCTGGCCTGGGTAAATGTGGGTCACTGCTGGTAAAGGTGGGCTGAAGCAGGAGAGACAGGTCTGCTGAGTACAATGAAAGAGATAAGAGGAGACTGTATTGTAGCGTAAGCAGAAACGGCATCGGGGACAGACAGAAGCTCCCCGCAGTCCTAATTATTTACAGTTGGCCACTCTGAAGCTCATCTGAGGTCACCGACATGTCAGCTGGATATTTGGGAATATGGAGGGCTGTAATAGCAAGTCTCAGGACAGATGGAGATGGAAATTATATCACAGAGGCCAAATTTGCGGGGGGAGAAATTTTCAGCATCTATGGATACTTTTGTTGAAATTAAAAGTTCAAAAGTATAATTGTAGACATTATCTGGGGAGTAGAGTTTGAACACAATACATTTAGAATAACTAAAGGCCCACCTATTCTGCTAAATTGACTTTTGTGAGCTTTAACCTTATTAGCACCTCAAAAACATACCACACATGTTTGAGTAATCCTGTTTGCTGACGGCATCTATGTTTCAAGAGCTGAAAATGCTTGGTCTCATGGCTCTATGTAGACACTGTCCTATACACTGTGACTGGACTCTGATAATTTCAGTGTTTAAATTGCCATCACTATGAAGCAGGCAGCTTATTTGGATATGTTAGTGTCATGTTGCTAATAGCTGTGCTAAATAGCCATTTTATCTCTGTCCAGTTCCTAACATTGTCAGCAGGGGGCGACAGACACCTAATCCAAGCATTCTTTGCAAAGTCAAAAATAACAGCTCCCAGCACCATACAGATTATTACAAGTTATAAAAATGTGAAATACTAACACAAAGCATAATATAGGACCTGAATATACACTGAACAAAAATATAAATGCAACACTTTTGCTTTTGCTCCCATTTTTCATGAGATGAACTCAAAGATCTGAAACTTTTTCTACATACACAAAATAACCATATCTCTCAAATATTGTTCACAAATCTGTCAAATCTGTGATAGTGAGCACTTCTCCTTTGCCGAGATAATCCATCCCTCCTCACAGGTGTGCCATATCCAGATGCTGATGAGACAGCATGATTATTGCACAGGTGTGCCTCAGACTGGCTGACTGAGTTCATCTCATGAAAAATGGGAGCAAAAGCAAAAGTGTTGCGTTTATATTTTTGTTCAGTGTAGGTATAATGTAAGGTAGGTATAAGGTAGGTATAATGTAATGCAAAGCACTTGGTAAAAGTAGTTTGACCAATTTTTACTGTGCAAAGTGTATTCAGATTTTTGTAAGTCTTATTGTAAGTCTGCAAAATGTATAAAGGTTTTAACATCTTATTTTTATAACATGCAGCCCTATACAGTTAACATTTGCCATACCATAACTAGTGTTTTTGGACAATAACCAGACTTAGCTTTTGCATCCCAATATGTAACTCTGCCACTTAATAATAAATATTAAGAGACAACAGGGTTTGCAGATGGCAATATATATAAGCCCTCAGCAATACAGATCCAATAAGTATGATACTGCACAGGGAACAGTTTTAATATAGAGGCACTTGTAAATGTGGCACTCTGGATCAATGACTCAGTGGCTATAAGTATAACATAAGATACACCTGACATTATATTTTTATTAGCCTTTCATAGGTCACCATTAGTACAATGGACCAAAAAACAAAAAAACAAAACCTCACGCTTTAAAGTAGCAAAACGGTTAAAAACTCATCCACACCTCATTGTAAACAGAGTGCTAAGTCTGAGCATTAAAATGTATGAGTTAAAAAATATGTTACAAAAAAGTCACGTCACATATCCTTGCTTTGATGATTAATGCAATCTTTTTACAGCACATAACTCTCCAATGCACCAGCCACAGTCCAACTATTACTGATATTGATTTGCAGTCATATTGTCCAGCCTTAACTCCGCCCACAGACTTTTCAATTTTTCAACCAATCATCATCCTGCCCCCATTCCCATGACAACTCCATCATCATTTGTACATCCTTCCTGCTGTCCCATAGACACATAAGGACACTGACAGATGAGGTGAAAGAGAGAGAAGAAAAGGTAGACAGGACAAAAACCTGCAAAATTAAGGCGTTAGGTAAAAAAAATCCCTTTGACTTTTATAAGGTTATGTTCTCAGGAAAGATGGCAAAAAACATTTAATGGAAGAACTTAGATTTTATAAACTACTGGCAGCTGAATGCTAAAATGCTAATTGGAAAATAATATATAAGCAGACAAATTTTAGAGCTTTTAGGATAATACTGGGGACATACAGTACATAGAGACATACAACAGATAAAAACAGATATTGTTGTAGAGACAGAGCACTGAAGGCACTGGTCACGGCTGTGGAAGTGTGAGTGAATGTAATGCAAAACAATAATAAGCCCAAGTTCACCTTTGTTGCTTCCTTGTTGCATATCCATCAGTCATTAACAGTAAATAAAGTATTCCAAGTTGTCATTGAGATAGATTTACTGATATTAAGCCAAGAACGAATGGAATAGTAGTGGTCGTAATCTAAACTTGCTAAGAAGAGAAGAAATAGAAATTATGTTACTTATAAAATGCATTTTGTGTTTACTAAAAATAACTTTTGAAACTATGCACTGTGGCCCTGGGGTGCAACATCAAACTTGTTTTTGTCCACTAGATAAATCAAATCAGCTTAAAATTTAATTAAAATCTTGCCTTAAAAATAAATCCATCCCTCAAATAATGAAAAAAAATGTAAATAAATGTCTATATTAAAAAGTAGCTTCATCAAAATAGTTTTTGCCCGCTAGGAAAATAAAAGCAGAGGAAGATTTGTAAATGTGTTCCCTTAAAAGTGAAACCTGCCTAAAGCCATGTCTCATTTTTAAAAAACGTCTTTAAAAAATAAATTCACTTTTAAAAAAATAAACTTTTCTAAAAAATAAAAAGCTCTCCTTAAAATTAAAAAGCATGTGTCACAAAATAAAAAAGAAACATTCTTCTCTTTAAAAAATAACACTTTCCACTATATAAATACAGTTAATCTAAAAATAAAAACTCACAGCCTCAAATTAAAAAAGGATGCTGTTTCCCCAAAATGTCTCCCCCTTTTAAATTAAGGCTGCCACAAAAAGAAAAATATAGACATTTATTTTAATTTTTCTTTTTTTTTTTTTTCTTGAGGGATGGGTTTATTTTTAAGGAAAGATTATATAGCTGCTTTTATTTTTCTAGTGGACAAAAACATTTTTGATGTTGCACCTCTGGGGCACCATAATTATGTGATTAAACTGAATAAATGTGACGTAAAACTATATTTTTACTGATTATTTTTATTTAAAGGTGCAGTGTGCAATTTTGGTGATGTTGCATAACATTTTTTTCTTTCTGCTAACTATCGGCACCTATGCAATTCTCCAAATCAGTTCATGTATCAAGCCAGGCAACATCAGCTTTTAATTCATTTTACATGCCACTTTCTATGGCTTTTACATTTAATTTTGATAAAGGTAGTATTTAGACAATGACAAAGAGAAACAAAGAGAAAAATGAGAAAAGAGAAATGGTTGTCATCACCATAAATCCATCTCAGCGGTTATCAAGGACAATTTCAGCTGTGAAAAATCTGATTAAAAACACTAAAATATGCAACAATGGTGAACTTATCTACTTCTATAACAATTTTAAGAGTAAAAATCCAGTGAAAATCCATAACACACTCAAACAAATAAACAAAAAAAAACAAAACTTTTCCACCAGAATGACCAGTCCAGTTTATTATCCCATACTGTACTGTTGTGAAGTTGTGGAGTACTTACTTTTGGTGTGGGACAGGAGGCGGTGGAGAGGCGGGATGTGGCCTGTGCGCGGGGCGACTCTGAGGGGGTGGTGCTGAGAGACGCTGTGTCCCGGGGCAACACCTGCACACCCCGTGAAATAATGGAGTCTGGGATCTGAGGTCACATGACAGACAGACGCAGACACACACATGTAAACGCCATACGCCTTTTACAAACCAACGCACAGCAATAAAGAGCTACACAAAGAGTCGCCAGGGCTGGACCATCGTGGATTTAATCTGAACTTAACATAACATAGCACTTAAGAAACCTATATTACTGTATTTAGCCTTGAGCTTATTGGTTAAATGCTAATTGCTTTAATTAAATAGAATTGCTAGGCTGATGTTTTATAACCATAAGGAGAGTCCTAGTTTTAGGCTCTATATGTAAAAATACTAATATGGCCCAGTTTTCAACAAATCATGTCCCAGTTATCCCCATTTTACACTGTAAGAAAAAAAAAAAATGTTGCGAAAACTCAAAAACTAAAGGCAACAGGATCCCTCAAGATTTTTGAGTTTAAATCTCAAGTTTTCAACAACTTAAGTATTTTTGTTCAACTAATCTGATGTTCATACGACTAAACATTTTAAGTTTTACTGACTATCATTATTTTTTTTTAAAACGACAGCAAACTTACTATCCGTTGTTCAGAAAAAGTATTAAGAAAAACTAAATATACTAAATTTAAAATAGGAATAACACTTTTTCTGAACAATGGATAGTAAGTTGGCTGTAAGATGAGTTTCAAAATAATGATAGTGAGTTAAACTTAAAACTGAAAGTTTTTAGACACTTGAATGTTAAATAAAAAAAAATTTAGATTTTGAGTTGGCCACAAAACTCAAAAACCTTGAGGGATCCTGTTACCTTCAGTTTTTGATTTTTCTTTTTTTTTTTTTTTTTTTTACAGTGTAGCCAATCGAAACATATACACATTTTTTTAAAGCCGTTTACCACTGAATATATTTACCATGCCAGTATTTTTCTTAATAAATTCATGTATTTTGAACTACATGACTAAAAATGTATGGATTTCTGAAGCATTTATGGTGCTTTCTGATGGTTATTTCTGAAAAAAATATGTTTCCCAGTTTTGGGTCTAGAAATCTGGTTACATGGGCATTACATACATTACACCGATATTACACACATGTAGTCAATTGGTTGTCAGTTACCCAAACCATCTTGATTAATAATAATTTGTGATATTTTGTGGGTAATGCTAATTTCCCATTGTAAATTGTATAGAAGATTTCTTATTTTATGGCACCATTCTTCAGAATACAGCTTGATTTTTTTATAAACATTTATTTACACATAAAGATATATACGTCACTATGAGTCATACTGTTCAGCCCTGGTATTTATTACATACTTTACACATATAAACAGTCAACATCAATATGATAACACCGCCCCATCCTACTACACATAAAATATGACATGAAAATGACAAACTATGATGAAATTTAATGTGATGGAGTCTTACCAACGACAACATGGGCCACGAGGCAGGGTCCAGGCTGCAGACCCGGCAATGGGAGGATGGAGATGGAAAGATGAGATGAACACATGATTGTGAAGACAGTGACGAGTTACAGATGTTAAAATTGGATCACAAACACACTTCAATATGCATAAAAATAATGTCTTTGTGTTATTTCTGTGCTGACAAATATCAATTATCTAGTATAGATGCAATAAAATCCAACGTAACGTACAAAAATACTGAAGTAAAATGATTTAAATGAGGTTACAGTGTTAGTTTCTGACGTCACATTAACATGAGGATGATAAAGTGATTAAAATGGAGATGGAAGATGATGTAAGAGCAGTGTAACCCCCCCAGTGTCACAGCTGTTACTGATAGACACAGTAACAGCACTTACCATGACTTAATCTACAGTATATAACATTTTTGAACTGGACTACTAAAAAACGTTTCTCTTTTACGCAGTATTTTAATTTATTAGGGTGCGCCTGTACAGTCTGCCTATAGTACAGTACAGCACCCCTAGAGGTACGTGAGCACATTGCAGGGGGCACGTGCAGTTATTTGATCATTTTTAGTAACTTTATATATTTGTCTTTCAAAGAATAAAATAAACCTAAATCAGGACTAACCCAGGACTAACCCAGGACTATAGCAAGGGATGTGGCACTAAAGAAGGATAAAACAGGTCTAAAACCAGAACTGAACCAGGAATAAACCAGAACTAAACTAAGACAAAACCAGGACAAAACTAACACTAAATCAGATCTAAACCAGGTAAACCATGACTAAACTAAGAGTAAGCTGGGTCTAAACCAGGACTAAACTGAGACTAAACCACGACAAAACTAACATTAAATCAGGACTAAACCAGGTCTAAACCAGCAACAAACCAGGTCTAAACCAGGTCAAACCAGGACTAAACCAGCAACAAATCAGGTCTAAACCAGGATTAAACTGAGACTAAGCTGGGTCTAAACCAGGCCTAAACTTGGACTAAACTTAAACTAAACCAGGACTAAGCTGGATCCAAACCAGGACTAAATCAGGTCCCAGGGGTACACAAAACCAGAAAGGTTGTGAGCCATTGCAGTACAGTACAGTGCCTATAGTAACAGTGTGTAACTAGGATTTAACTGAGATGACTCCAGTTCTGTTACAGTGACTATCAGTAAGACACAGTCAAAGATATAATATGCAGGATTTTAGTTTAAAATAAAATGTATTGCTCACCCAAGAGACAACCCTCTTACTCCAAACTCCTGACCCACAACGATACAACAGTCGTAGTAAAGATTTTATGTTCATATCTTTGGTCTCTTTGTCTGTATCTGTGAATTGAACTGATGAGTCTAAAGCTGCTGGAATAACTTAACAGGAATAAACTGTAAAAACACCTATCAAGCATAACATTAAAGAGTGAAAAACACAGATTATCTCTTAATTATGGCACCTGTTAGAGGGTGGGATACAGCGGCGTAAGGCGCTAATGAGGGGCCCCAGTGCAGGTTTTCAGAATGAGCCCTAAAATTATGAATGGCAAGTTTATATGTCCATATATCATACTTTTAAGTTACAAAAAAGTGCACTGTATTTTCTTAAAGTCGACTAATACTTTCTTTTAAAATATTTAAACATGTCAGTTCCACAAATAAATGCGCTATTTATTTTTGTTTGACTAAACTTCGTCAGCTTTAATTAAAAAATGTAAAGGAATAATGCACGTTATCCACCTGCTCTGTTTACATATTGTAAACATATCTGGTTCCTGTTCATTTCCATTTGTATAGTCATAGTCTCTGTTTAGATAGATTTTATACGTTTATATTATTTTGTGAATACACATAACTTAAACACATTTTTTTGTTCATATCTGTTAGGGGTGTAACAATACAGTAACTGTATCGATGTATCCATTTTTTTTCCTATTTCCAACTACATCGATACACATGACCTTGTATCAAATCATATCGTTTTCTAGGAAGTGAATATTGATACACATGAAGTATCGATTGATAATATTGGAAATATCAGATTTATTAGATTTATTTATTATTAGAAATTTGTATGTTAAAATAAAACCAGATATGGCTTTTTGGAGATAATTAATTAAAATGTTCAACTTTTCTTCGCTCTCTGTCTGATGGACATAATCAACCTCGGCAGTGGCGCTACATTTGAGAATAAACTTTTATGATTTTTGGCAAAAAGTTGCTCGAAGGTGTTGAATCGTATCGAATCGTATTGTTCAA
This sequence comes from Bostrychus sinensis, assembly GCA_020698575.1. Lineage (NCBI taxonomy): Eukaryota > Metazoa > Chordata > Actinopteri > Gobiiformes > Eleotridae > Bostrychus > Bostrychus sinensis. The sequence continues at coordinate 23,781,707 of CM036257.1, read as the reverse complement.
AATTAACCAATATCGTTCTTGAATTGTATCAAAATACTTCTAATCGACATATCGTATCGTTGCAAAAACATATCGTTACACCCCTAATATCTGTATATTCTGTAAATTTAGATAAGTCAGCAAAAGAACGCGTTGTCCCCAAAGCTGAGGTGTTAGAAGCAGGAAAAATGGGCATGCATAAGGATTTGAGTTTGACAAGGACCAAATTGTGAAGACTATAGACGAATGGGTCAGAGCATCTCCTCAAACAGCTGCTCTTTTGGGGTGTTCCCGGTCTCCAGTGGTCAGTATCTATCAAAAGTGGTCCCAGGAAGGAACAGTGGTGAACCGGACTGCTGTTTTTGATAGAAAGGTGTCAGAATATAAATGTTGTTGCATATGGGGCTGCACATTAGGGGGTCATAACACATAACAATATGACCATTAAAAACAGGCAGGTGGTCGTAATGTTATGCTTGATTGGTGTACATGCAATACTAAAATGACAATGAACTGAATTATCCAGGTCTAGTTAGTTATATATGAACTATTGCAGTTCTTTTCTTACATGTAACTGCACTGACAGATTTTGGGGCAGTGTGTGCTAATAAACTAGTAGCAAATCCTACATATTGTATCTTTTTAATTTTAATATAGTAATAGTAATTGTGAATAGACAATAGCTGTCCCGCACCTGTCTCCTCTGCCCCCGTACCTTAGCAGCGATGGAGGCAGCGGTGATGTGGGACGACGAGCTGTCTTCGGTGGACGCCACGCCGCTGTCCTTCTTCTCCTCGTCCTCCTCCTCGCACTGGACGCCCTTGTCCTCTGTCTGCCGCCGGGGCGAGCTGTTGGGGGGCGGGGACAGGGGCGGAGGGGGCGACGGCAGGTCCTCCAGTTCATCTGCGGCCTCCTTTACCTTGACCACGGCGTCCCGGAGCAGGTCGATGGCGTGTGGCAGAGCGGGGAGGATGAACTGGAAACACTCCTGTGATAACAAAAATACAGCAGAGACATCGTTAGAGACATGGAAATAATTAGTAAGAAAAAAGAAGAGAGGCTGACAGTAAAATGTAACATACAAACAGACAAAGAGGAGGATAAGGTCTCATAGTTAGGACTTAACAGACTGTACAAGACAATACCACTGCTTTTACCCTTTCCATGTTTTGAGGAAATAATAAAACAAAATTTGTGAAAAAAACAAAAATCAAGCATCCACTCTCAGGGCAGAGCATGGCACACTGTAGATTATTTCCACAAAAGTTATTTAGACTGCAGTAAATTACTAATAAACTGTAAATTTTAAAATCATGAAAAATCACACTCCAGGCGTCACATTAATTTACTAAAATGCATGAAAACACTGCTATACAATACTATGCAAAAGTGTTAGATGCAGATTTCTTCTTTTAATGATGAAGTATTTTTATTTATTGTGCTTTTATTTACATCTACAAAATACAAAACATGCATATGCCAAAGTTCAAAACAGAAGAAATCTTAAGAAAAGAAAGCTTCACTAAGCTACAATGGCTAATGACCAGTGTAACTACCTTTTAGAGTGTATATGCCCTGATTATGAATCATTAAAGTTTCCATTTTGGGGCATTAAACTGCCCATGTAACACTTTATCATAATCATTCAAGTCATCTTTAAGAGAAAAAAGGATTTTGCACTCTTTCAACCATCTATCCCCAGCAATAAAATGTAGAAAAAACTCATTATTAGACTTTTATGAAATGCTATCTACTGCACATTTATTCCAAAACAATATTTTAAAGGAGGAAATCATGACATTGACAGAGCTGTTGTAATCATACTGTATATAACAGCGCCTCCTACTGGCCTCATTTGTCCAAGCCTCTCTTTTCCTCTGTGAGACTCTTACACACCAAGAGAAGAGCTAATCTGAGGAATGTTATATTTATGAGTATTTTTAGCTTTGGAAAGATACAACATTGACGATCACAGTATCCACGCTGGCTTTGGGATGGACCTTTCCACTTTCTGTGCCAGTACTGAGGGTTTTTCTTTGCGAGACGTATTAAAAATGACAGAATTAACCTTGATTCGACTAGGTTTATGTGCCACCTGGATGCACACAGGAAACACAGACGACAGAAATAGAAGCTCCACTGTGGGGCATGAAAAAACAAAACGAAAACAAAGCAGAGCAGAGGCTTGGGGCACAGATGAAAGAGCGGAGCAGCACAGTAACCTTTTCACCCTGCATAGTCAAACATTTATACGGTATGAAGAGTATGCATGCATGTAGAAGGACATAATTAGAGGATTTCAGGGTCTCTTTTTTCATTTAAGGTCAGCAAATTCCTTGTATCTTCTATTTTAAGTCTTCTTTGTGCTGCATGGTCCTACGGCTGGATAAATTAGAGTAATGTCCCGTAGCCCTTTAATTCTTGCTGTCTATTCCACACACCTCCTCACCTCTTTTCTATTGCTCTCCATTGCTCTGGACCCTGCCATAATCTAGCACTGCTTAAAAATGTTATAATGAAGTGCAACCAAAAAAAAAAAAAAAAAAAAAATTGCACCTTGTCTTATTTGGATATACCATAATATTAGAAACAGGAGTATTGTCCCATAGGTAATTAGCAGCAGTGCAGAGAGATGGAGCCTGAGCAACGTCTGGGAATGACGCCACTGTTACAAACTTAGAAACTTTACCCAAAGCTCACACACGGCCTTCACCGGAGCACATCTGGCATGGACGTCATCATAGAAAATATCAATGTAGGTGTAAAAAACAGAAGTTATATTTAAAGACTTGGGTTCTAGCATTAGCATTTCGGGCAGCGTTGACTGGGAACTATTTGTGTAACCTGAGCAATGAGAATTGTAGGTGGAAGTAGTGGAATAGAAATACAAGATCATGAATGAATCTAGAGCCTTGGGTCTCATCAGCACATATTATTGAACTGCATCATTACTTATTATATATATTATGTTTTTACTCCTAACTATTCCATATACTAGTGTTTTTAAGAGTGTTTTCATGAGCAACTGAGCAACTGTGACTAAGTAATTTCCATTGTGGATCAATAAAGTCTGTCTAAGTCTAAATCTGGGTTTTGGACAATGGCTGGTTAGTCACAGGGAACAAGCCGTTTTCATGTTGGTAACTAGCAGTCATTTAATTCTTTGAATGGTTTTGCAAAAAGCAAAAAGCACAAAATAAAAGCAAATATGCTTATATACTCAAGCAATTTCCTAGTATATTTTTGGAAGAAAATGTACTTTATATATTTACTTGAGGAAATATTTTGGGAAAGAAATGTTACTTCTACTTTTCAGTCTAAATTAATAAAAGTATTTGTGAGTAACACGCTTGTTGCAATATTAATAATAACAATAATGAGAAAAAGAAGAAGAGGAAGAAGGAAGAAGAAGATGAAGAAGGAAGGAGAAGAAGGAAGAAGAGGAAGAAGATGAAGAAGATGAAGAAGGAAGGAGAAGAAAGCAGAGGAAGAAGGAAGAGGAAGAAAGAAGAAGGAATAAGATGAAAAAGAAGAAGAAAAGAGAGAAGAAGGAAGAGGAAAGAAAAAGAAGGAAGAAGAAGGAAGAAGATGAAGAGAAAAAAGGGAGAAGATGAAGAAGACAGACGAAGAAGAAGAAAGAAGATGAGAAAAAAAGGAGATGAAGAAGATGAAAAAGAAAGAAGAAGAAGAAAGAAAAAGAAGAAGAAAGAAAAAGAAGAAAGAAGAAAAAGGAGGAAGGAAGAAGAAATAAAAGGAAGAAGAAGAAGATTACATCAGTCTTTTATAGCACTTTTCTCTGCATTAAAATGGTTTTATGATTAGGCACATTTTTCCTTGACTCTGTTATTCACAGCCTCTCTGTCCACCACCAAACACACAGTTACACAGGCAAGGTGGATGACGTGTCTTGCCCAAGGACACAACCGCAGTATGAACTGTGGAGAGCAGGATTTGAACCTCCAACCCTCCAGCTATTGGACAACCGCACTAACTCCTGAGCCACTGTCACCCCTGTCAGAGAATGGAGCTTTTATTATTAATAGCAGCAGTAGCAGTAGTTTGTTACTCAAGTAATTCATTTTGTAGTAGTTGAACTTGAGTACTTTTTGGAGTACCTCATTGTACTTGGACCTTGTTCCACCCAAAGACATGACTCTTGATCGCTGTGGGCTGTCTGAGCTTTACTTCCCTGTTGTTTTTATGACGGGACATTAGTGTAAAAAGCCTACAGTGGGTGGCCTGTGTGCAGTTAACCAGGGCTGATTGGACGGACACTAATATGGCAGCAGATGGGGAAGAGGTGTGTAATTGATTAAAGGAAATACTCAAATCGATCACTCTGTGTGTGTGTCTGTGTGTGTGTCTGTGTGTGTGTATGTGTGTGTGTATGTGCGCGTGTAACTAGACAGAGACAGATGTGGAGGTCAGAGCTGCTCCAGGGGGGACAGGTGGGGAGGAGAGTGGCACAACAAGGGGCCTACCAAATACTGTACTCAAGTAAAAACACTACTACGATAATATTACTCTAGGGGAGGCACAAGCCCGCGTACACTTTGTGCCAGTCCCAAATCTAGATAATTGGAGAGGGTTGCGCTGTTAGGAAGGACATCTGGTGTAAAACCCTATGCCAGATTCCTATGAGAGATCACTTTACCATGGGAGGCACATGAATTGCTGCAGGTGAAAGGTAATAATGGTACGGTTTTAAAATCTATATAACACATGTATTTAAATTATTGTATTAAAATCTGTTTAACCATTTTATGCAATTAAAACTAAACTTAGGCTTCAAAGCTGTTGTGTTGTGTTTAAAAACCACTGGTCTAGGGTTTTGTGTACTCCCAGGACCAGATTTTGACCTAGTTTGGACCAGACTTTGACCTGGTTTAGTCCTGGTTTAGTCTAAGTTTAGTTCTGGTTAAGTCCCAGCTTAGTCTTAGTTTAGTACTGGTTTGACCTGGTTTAGACTTGGTTTAGACTTTGTTTAGTTCTGATTTAGACCTGGTTTGTGGCTGGTTAAGTCCTGGTTTGGACCTGTATTAGTTTTTTTTTTTTTTTGTTTTAGGCATGATTTTGTTCCTGATTTTGTCCTGGTTTATTCCCATTCTAGTTCTGGTTTTAGACCCTTTTTTTCCTGGTTAAGTTTTGGTTTTAGACCAGGTTTAGTCCCTGTTTTGTCCTTCTTTAGTGACACATCCCTCGCTATAGTCCTGGGTTAGTCTTGATTTTGATTCATTGTAGTCTTAGAAAGCCAAATATATAAAGGTACTATAAATGATCAAATAACTCCACGTACAAATGTTCTCCTAGAGGTCCCTGCACCACTGGTTGAGAAACACTGGCCTAGGGTCTCCCCCAAATCTACTACACGACCAAATCTATGACCGACACTAACTTAATCAGACACACGCCTGCAGTCATGGCCCCTGTGAATCCATACAACAGGACAGTACACAGATAATGAACAAGTTACACTAATACATGTATAATATATGTATAAAATATGTTCATGTAGTTGGGGGATGACCTTTAAAAGACATGTTATTAGTACAACCTACTTCTGTCCAACAAACAGGTCACAATCCTGGTTTCACTGTGCTGCTTTCTACTGTAGCTCCATTCATTTACTTACTAACAGAACCACAGACGAAGTGGATTTTTAAAAAGGCATACAGTGCTGTCTAAACTCTTGCTTGGCCAGGAATGACAGAGCGACTTTAGCAGATGACACACCTCAGAAAATATGACACTGGTATCCTCCAACATATTATTACTGTTTAATAATCTATTAACAACCTTCACAAACAATTACTCTGACAGTACAGATTTCATTTTGTTCCAATTAGAAATTCATATATGAACACAACATTGCATTGAAAAGAATCCTTAAATGTCAATACTTGTTTGAAATGTTGAATACTGTGAGAGGACTCCAACTTAGGATTAGCCAATTGTACATGTTTTAGCTTGATGGGAGAAATTGGAGTACGTGAGGAAAAACCATCCAGACACGGGGAGAACATGCAAACTCCACAGAGGGAAAGATTCGATCCTGGGACCTTCTTGCTGTGAGAGTGTGCTAACCACTTTGCCACCTTGCTGCCCGAGTGTGATGGAGTTCACTAGTGTGCTTCTAGTTGAAGATCTCTCCAATAAAAGTTCAAGTACATGTAGAGTGTACGCAGCCTCTTACCTGTGAGCCTTTCTTGCTTCCCGGTAAGTTAATGATGAGCGTCTTCCCCCGAATCCCGCACACTGGTCTGTAAAACACAACAAGAAACATAAAAACATTAGTGAGCTGTTGGCTGTATAACGTATCATGCTTTGTGTCTCAGACCTGGAGAGCATGCCGAGCGGTGTGACGTTTAAAGACCCCATCAGCATGGCCAGAGACATCCCCGGGGCCTCCCGCTCTATCACTTCTTTAGTGGCCTGAGAGAGGGACAGACACACACACAGAGAAATATTTACAGTGTTCAAGTTAAACCAGGAAACTAACATAAAAAGTGCAGCTGGCAGAATCACACAAAAAAGATATAATCATTAATTTTAGTGCCAGATACAGTGTAAAACCCAACAGTGCATTATTCTTTCTTAGTATTCTGCTAAATAGTTGAAGCCACTTATTCCAAATTCAAGATTCAATGATTCAAAGTGTTTATTGTCATAGGCACAGTAAAGAAACATGTTTCCTTGTACAATGAATTTTTTTTTTTTTGCTGTCCACAGTGAATGCCACATAAATCTAAAGTTAAAAACAATAATAATTTAACAGTAGACAAAAAGCCATTTAAAATAGCATGCAAATACAATAAAAACAATTTAAACTATGCAAAATACAATAGAAATATAAACTAAGCATTACTACAGACTATGAGTATACATAAATATGTGAGGTACACTGCAAAAAAACAGTATTGGCATTAGTTAAAATGACTGGAATTCCGATTAATAATCTTGATTTGAGTATTTTTATTTTTTTTTTTACTAAATTAGAGTTATTTACTATTAGGCTAGAGTATTTGACCTGTTTCAAGTTATTTCTGTATTGTTCCAAGCCATTTTTACTTATTTCAAGCAAAATTAAGTGGGGTAAGTAGAATTTTCTTACACCATTGGCAGATAATGTTTTTTAACATAATATTTCTGCAGTGTAGTGAGCTATACATTAGGAGTTGTGCAACAGTCAGCATGAATGACCTGCATGTGCAAACTGAGAAATGTAAAGTCCCAATATAGTAAAAGCAACAGACAAAGACATATTTACACACACACACACACAAAAACATATAACTTTAGGTAAAGGAGTTTTAATCTAATGTGTTTAATTTATTCTTGCAGGATATACACACATGAAAAAAATGGTGGACCATAAAGTAGGTTATATCAATTTTCACCAGTAGAGGGAGTAGTGCTGACTCAAAAATACATGCTGTAACCTTCAGAAATTATTTTTGGTAGTAGTATCTGAACCTTTATATGCACAGACATATCAGGCATAACATTATGACCGCTGACAACTGAAGTGAATAACACAGATTATCTCTTCATCATGACACCTGTTAGTGGGTGGGATATATTAGGCAGTAAGTGAACATTTTGTCCTCAAAGTAGATGTGTTAGAAGAAGGAAAAATGGGCAAGTGCAAGGTTTGACATGGGCTATATTGTGTCGAGTGGGTCAGAACAAAACTACAGCTCTCATGGGACGTGTCAGCAATAAAGCAAGGGTTTGAAAGAGAAACAGCACATAATCATAAGCAGAATATTGTGTTAGGATAAAAAGTTTCTGCAGTCGTGGCACAAAGGCCTTTTAAAACTATTCCTTGACAACGCATCAGAAAAAATGTAAATAAACAAAAATATGACTGTGCAGAGATACCATCAGCTGCTTACACTGAGAAAAAAAGTACTAATATTCCCAGAGTTGGTTGTGAAAGCGCGTCTAGACTCCAAACATCACGACTGCCCTTCACGTATTGATTTACAGCGATGCTCGGAGCTGTCAGAAGATCCTTATGTGACCCCTCTCCTCTCTTTCTCTCTCCTCCCACTACGCTCGGCTCTCATTCACTCCACACGGCATCAATACACTTTTATACAGCAGAAGGCCTCATATCGAGTGAATGAATCGAACGCACGGGGCTTATGAGTTTTACAAATATAGACTTGTATTGTGGCCCAACAATAATTGAATAAAAAAGTGTAAGAGAAAACGTTAAGGCTTGTGTTGTGAGTAAGTTACTGGAGGACGAATGGCTGAGAGCAAAGGGAAATGCAAGTAAATGTAAAGCCCCAGTGGTGAGAAAAATCACAGGTCACTTTTAATCAGCTTAACAAGAAGTAAGTACTGCAACGCTTTGGTTATGTACTAGTAGTAGTAATAGTAGCAGTAATAGTAGTAGCCAGGCCTGTCAACAGGTTTGCTGGGCCCCTCTGAGGCCCGGGACAACAGATCCCTTTGCCCCAAACCTTCCTCCCTGTCGAGGGCCTGGTAGTAGCAGTAGTTATAGTATAGTAGTAGTAGCCATAGTAGTAGAATTAGTAGTAGCAGCAATGGTAGCAGTAGAAGTAGTGGTTGTAGTAGTATAGTAGTTATGGTATAGTAGCAGTATGAATAGTAGTAGCAGCAGCAGTAGTAGTAGTCGTAGTAGCAGCAGGAGTAGTAGCAGTAGTAGTAGTCATACTAATATAGTAGTTATGGTGTAGTAGCAATTCTAGTAGTAGTATTAGTAGCAGCAGTTGTAGTAGTATAGTAGTAATGGTACACTAGTAGCAGTAGTAGTAATAGTATAGTAGTTATGATATAGTAGCAGTAGTATAAGTAGTAGTATAGTAGTAGCAGTAGTATTAGTAAATCAGTATCAGTCGCAGCAGCAGTAGTATAGTAGTAATAGTACAGTAGTTGCAGTAGTAATAGTATAGTAGTTATAATGCAGTGGCAGTAGTATTAATAGTAGTATAGTAGTAGTTGGAGTAGCAGCAGGAGTAGTAGCAGTAGTAGTAGTCATACTAATATAGTATTTATGGTGTAGTAGCAATTGTAGCAGTAGTATTAGTAGCAGCAGTTGTAGTAGTATAGTAGTAATGGTACAGTAGTAGCAGTAGTAGTAATAGTAGTATAGTAGTAGCAGTAGTATTAGTAAATCAGTAGCAGTCGCAGCAGCAGTAGTAGTCGTCAAAGTATTGTAGTAGTGTAGTCATTGTAGTACAGTAGTCAAAGTATAGTAGTAGCAGCAGCAGTAGTGGTGGTAGTAGTAGTAGAGTAGTTATGGTATAGAAGTAGTAGAAGTAGTAGTAGTCGTAGTAGCAGTAACAGATTTTGATGTTACTGCAACTTTGATGTTTGCTGTTACTTTTAAAATCACTTTTAACTTCAGTACGATAGTATGTAATTTTGTTCATTACTTTACTTCTAACCGAGCAATGTTATTTTGAAGTATTTTTACTAAAGTACAGATATTGCCTTGTTCTTGTCCGCTTTAGGTTCATTTATCCTTTCAGGTCCACTTTTACATAACTGAATAACACACCATCCCATCTCATTATGACATACTACACTTCTAGTCCTATATTTGCTAAGTATTTGCTAAAGGTACTATTAAGAAATCATTCTGGTACAGGACGTTACCCTTCCCTCATGGTCTTACAGGTTCACATGTGTTTCTTGTCGGGACACAGACGGACACAGAGATATCCTTGTCCCGTGTATTCAGCCCGGATCAGATAGGACACAGTATTATCAGTCACTACAGTGAGCGCAGGTCTGCTCCTTCCTGGAAACCTGCTGCTGTAGACCGTGATTGATGAAGACCATGATAGCACTGAGGAGCAGCTCATTCCCTGCAAAACCCAGCACTCGGCCCACTACGGTACAGCGAAGACAAAACTGTATGAAGAGATACAGTATAAGGCTAAATTTTGGGTTAAAAGTGGGAAGATACAAAGATTGCAGGTATTTTCGGTTCAAATGGGGACGCAGTAAAAAAGATGAACGTACATCTATTATCTGTTATAATAATAATTTCATATTTATATACACAAAAATTATATGTAAATGTTATGTAAATAGTTACGAAAAAAGTGCATGACAGTAATGCTCTGAAAAACATAGTTTAAAAAATAGTTACCAAAAGAAAAGCCTTTACACACTTGGTAACTAAAATGTACGGTACTTACACTTTAAAGGCACTGTAAGAATTATACGCTGTACTGGTGTGAAAATGGTACTGCAGTCTAAATCAAAACATTGGTCTCTTTTCGATTGGCAATGCAGGGTTCAAACTCAAATAAAAAATGTCAACAAAAACAACTTGGGTATTATGTAAAATATATTTTTTTATGTTAATAAATCATAAATGTACTATTGCTATTAGTTATTTTAAACATGTTTACTTCACATCTCGGGACACGTGGGTAATTTTTATTTAACTGAAAAATATATATACACCGCGTAGCATCTTTAAAGACCCCCTATTCTGCTAAATCAACTTTATTGAACTTTTAACCATGTTATGTTGTTTCAAATTCAAAAACATACCTGGAGTAGTGTTTTGTTTAATTCACGCTTGTTTGAGTAATCCTGTATGCTGAGGCCGTCCTTTTCTGAAGAGCTGAAAATGCTTGGCCTCACCGGTGTACACAGAAATGTGAAACCTGGGAGTGCTCTTGCGCATTTCTAAAGCCCATTCTGATAATTTCAGTGCCTAAATTGCTCTCACTAAGAAGCTGTTAGCTCATTTATCTATCTGTTAGCATCACGTTGCTAAAGAGCCATTTTATGCACTGTCCATTCCCCGTTGTTGCCAGCGGGGGGCGGCAGACACCTAATCCAAAGGTTAACAGCTCCCCAAAAGAAGACGTTTTCCATACATATACATTACTTTAAGTTATAAAACGTGAAATACTAATGCAAAAGTGTCCAAAACTATTTCAAAAAGCCTGAAAAAGCAGACCTTTAAATTATTTTGCCTTCTTTAATTGTATCATTGTTTGTAAAAAGTGACTGTCAAATGCCATAATTTGTCTTTACTATATTCAAAGAGTATGCTGATTGTGACCACCTGTGTCTGGATTGGCAACACTGGCTTACTGAATGTACCAAATAGCCACAACATTATGACCACTGGTGAATGGTGAATGGCACTAATTGTGTTGTAATTACCGCACCAGACAGCAGAGGTAAGTTATGTATTTGGCATAACTGTACTTTAAGTTGATTTAAGATGATTTTGGTGAGTTTGACAAGGTCTGCATTATTATGGCTGTATCACTGGTTCAGAGCCAAAACCAAAATTAGTTTCTAGTCTGCAGTGGTCACAAAATGAAGGGAAACAGAAGATTAACTGGGGATATGCTGGACAAAACTGATCTATAGGGAGCAATGCTAGGATCCCAGACTGCAACTAAGGCCTAAAGAAGTCCAGATGTTATTACCTGAGCATGTGCTATTTTATAGGTAAAAAGAAACAAAACATACCATTAACCTATAGGTGGTCATAATTTAATGGCTGATACTCTGTATAAAACAAAGAATAAATAACATAAACCTCTACACCAAATTATCCCATTCATTATCTCCCATCAGCAATCTGAGTCTGTACTTATGCTGCTGCTGGTAGTAGTAATAATAGTAATGGTAGTAGCAGTGGTAGTGGTAGTACTAATAGTAGTATTAGTGGTAGTAGTAGTACTAGCAGCAGTAGTAGTAGTGGTAGTAGTAGTGGTAATAGTAGTTCTAATAGTAGTAGTACTAGCAGCAGCAGCAGTAGTAGTAGTAGTAGTAGTAGTAGTAGTAGTAGTAGTAATAGTAGTAGTAGTAACAATAGTAGTAGTAGTAATAGTAGTAGTACTAGCAGTAGTAGTAGTAGTAGTAGTAGTAGTGATAATAGTAGTAGTAGTGGCAGTGGTAGTGGTAGTAGTAGTAGTAGTAGTAGTAATAGTAGTAATGGTAGTGTATTAGTAGTGGTGGTGGTCGTAGTAGTAATAGTAATAGTAGTAGTAGCAGTAGTAGTGGTAGTAGTAGTACAAGTAGTAGTAACAATGGTAATAGTAGTAGTAGTAATGATAGTGGTGGTAGTAGTAGTAATACTACTAGTAGTAGTAGTAGTAGTAGTAGTAGTAGTAGTAGTAGCAATAGTAGTAGTAGTAGTAGCAGTAGCAGTGGTAGTAGTAGTATTGGTAGTGTATTAGTAGTGGTGGTGGCAATAGTAGTAGTAATAGTAATAGTAGTAGTAGCGATAGTAGTGGTAGTAGTAGTAATAGTGAATCTGCTATTCAGTATCTCAGTATTTGCAATGTTTATTGTTTTACTATTAGTAGTAATAGTAGTAGAAAGCATATGAGAAATGGTAGTAGTAGTAGTAATAGTAGTAGTAGTAGTAGTAGTAGTAGACCATTCAATATCTCCCATTTACAATAAAAAATATGTATTTATTGTTTTATAGTATCTCAATAAGGATCAAACTTCTACCTTGCTATTTGGGTCTAAATATAACATACCATAATATACCAAGAGTTAATCATCGCCTCAGCAACAGAGAAATGTCTAAAGTGTCTGAAATACGCAGGCACAGATTCTTTTACAGAGCACTTTAAAGACACATCTGAAACAAAAGCAACCCCTTTGTCCACTGACGCCATGTTTGTGTGGCTATTTTTACCTGCGACTGCCAGGCGGCTATTTTTACTCAGACTTTGATTACAAACCTAGATGCATTTTAATCTGAATATCTAGCTGAATAAAAAGTGTTCAGATCTATCTAGCATGTACTGTGAGAGGTGTTACTGCAGTCGAGTGGTACATTGTTACTCCTCTCAGCCAACGTGCCAAGACTGCAATATGTCACAGAGTATCAACAAATATGTCCATTTCCCACAGTCACTGAAGATAAATCATCTGAGGATCATTAGAGAGCTCTTAAAGGCACACTGCCCTGAATGATGTACAGTACAGCCATGTTTCACTTAGCTTCACTTTCTTTGTTTGCTTAATCATCTGCTTATTACGCCCCACAAGAGCTGCAGTTTTGGAGATGATCCGGTCCTTGTCAGATTTGCTCAAATCCTTGCGCTTGCCCATTTTTCCTTCTTCAAAAACATCAACCTTGAGAAGAAAATGCTGTCTTTGCTGTTTAATACATCCCACCCACTAACAGGTGCCATGGAGAAGAGATAATCTGTGATATTCAGTTCACTGGTCAGTGGTCATAATGTTATGCCTGATTGGTGTACAGCATTTTCTTTTTTTTTTTAGGAAGACAATAGTTTAGTGTTGACAAGGTTAATGATAATAATAATGCATTAGTCTTATATTACACTGTTATAGACACTCAAAGTTACTTTACAATTTGGTGCATTATTCATTGACTCGTGTCACACTCAGTGGTGGTGAGCTTCTTCTGTAGTAGGGATGCACATTTTGTTAATTTTCATTAATCAATTAATTAAAGTCTTAACAAACAAATATTGATTAACCGTTAAGCACCTGCTTGACCTATCATTATGTTGTATAAAAATGAGCTTTTTATTAAATTCAAAGTCATGACTCAAAATAAAAAGGCTCTTTTAAACCATCATAGGTTTGTATATTTTAAGAAGCAGTTTCTTAATTTAATGTTTAATTTGCCCTAGCTCTCCAATGGTACTATGCCTTTAATCTACTGTACTGCATAATGATTAGTTGTTAATATTGCTTTCAATCTTTTATGGTCATAATGCCGATTAATAGGGATGCACCGATACCACTTTTTTCAAACCGATACGAGTACTTCCATTTGAGTACTCGCCGATACCGAGTACCGACATGAGTACTTATATAGGGGTTACTTTATAGTTTATACAGTTACACTGCTGTATCTCATTCATCCCATACCGTGTCGTCTTTTTGCCGTCTATCCCCGCTTTGCGATGCTAAGTTGTTTTTACAACAGAGTGGTTTGAACACAACTAATCACGGCTAAATTTTACTCAATATGGACATGTTATACCTCATTTTAAAGCTTAGATTCTCCTCTATTCAGTCGATAAAATGATTTTAAACACAGACTGCGGAGATTCGCCAAGACATACAGCAGCTAACACAATTAGCAACAGTACTTCTAATGTTTTATCAGACAACAACTGCTTCAGACTTCGCGCTGGTATAATTATCGGGACAAGCAGGACAACAAAAGAACAACTGCTTAAGTTTTAGGACTCACGTATGATTTGGGATGTCAGGTTGAGGAGAATGTAGAGTCTGCTTTGCTTTTATCTTTATACAGTTCACTTTGAAATCCTTCCACATGTCTCTCACTGCTCAGCTATGAGGGGAATGTCACGTGACAGCGCTGTAAAGTGGTATCGGTTGTTGGTATCGGGCCACTTTTATGAATATGAGTACTTGGACATGGTATCCAGGGTTGCCAGATCTGACTGACAGTTTCCAGCCCAAATATAACGTAAAACCCGCCCAAATCACAACCATTCTACAATCTTAATGTTAAAACTGTAATACATATGAAATAGCATATTTTGAGCACACAAAATTTCACAACTGCCAATGGAAAAAGTAATAAACAATCTCCACAATGAGTGTAATCAGAAAAACAAATAGCTCTTTCACATGCTTGCACTCCTCAGGGACAGGGGCAATCCACATTTTTAGCTCTGGGTCAGTCTCCTTCCTGTACAATTTTTTTGTATTTCCCCCACTTCGGCAGGTTGCTAAACGCTAAAACTCCAAGCTTGAGAGGAAACACTGTTTGCGCTCACGGGGCTGCAGTGTTTACTTTTTTCAACCAATCAGAGGTCCATAATTAGACATGTGATTGACAACTAATGACACTAATATTACTACTTCTATTTTACAAATTAATTTTATTCATCAATAACCAGCAAATATATGTAATTATTGATCAGGAAATTTAAAAATATTATTAAAATAAGTTTATTTTACATTTTCAAAATCCCGCCCCATAAGTCTAAAAATAGCCCAAATATTATACACCCGCCCAACGCTATTTTTTCCGCCGAGAGAGAGCAAAGGTAGCCCAATTGGGAGGGAAATCGCCCAATCTGGCAACACTGATGGTATCCCTACCGATTAACACGCCCCCGTGGGTGAGGTTAGCTCCACTTTAACTGATTAACCACAATCACCTCTATTCTGTAGCCATAGCTGCCCTGGGACAGACTGACAGAGGCGTGGCTGCCTACGGCTCCTGCGACCACCACCAAACAAAGTCACACTGACACATTCATAGAGACAAGACGGGTAAGTGTCAGGCTCAAGGACACACACGCGCGCGCGCAGAAGCGGGAATCAATCTGCCAACCTTTGAGTTAATGGGCGAACATTTCTACCGACTGAGCTATTGCCGCCCCTAATACAGTCTAAAATCTGTAGATGATGTTAGGATCTTGTTTTATTACAGGTGACTCTCACAATATATACTATTAGGTAATTATTTTGTAAAAAAATTCAAACTATCATATATTTTTTAAATTAAATATTTTCACTTAAATTAATATACAAAATGCAGCTTTGAGAGATATGAAAGGATAGTAATATAAACTTACCTCTGGTGTGACGTCTCTCGGGGCAAAGCCGGTGCCTCCAGTGGTTAAGATGAGGTTAAGTTCTTTTTCATCGCACCAGTCCACCAGGGTTTCCTGTTACACACAAAACAAAATCACTCACAGGACAGTGTTGAGGCCAGCAACTTTGTACAGTTTAGAGAAAGTGGCACAGAGGAAAAGACAGGAGGCAGAGCTGAAGATGGTGAGTTTCATGGTCATTACGAGGACAGGATTATGAATGAGTGCATCAGAGGGACAGCTCATGTGAATAGTGAATATACATATGGGTAGAAAGATGCTGAGATTAGAGCTGCCAGAGGCCTAGAGGAAGACCAAAGAGCAGATTTAAGGAAAGGGAACAACATGAAGCACAAAGAAAGACAGACTTTACCTACCTTGATATCATCTATTTCATCTGGCACTATTTTGTATGCCGCGATCATACCTCCCAACCTGAAAAATACATTGGACACATGAGCATTAGTTTGCATTAGCATTTTCCTGAACTTATGGGATAAAGAAATAACATAATAATGCCGTATGTATAGTGTGTAGAAGTAGTCGCAGCAGTAATAGCAGTAGCATCAGACAGGCGTATGTAATGTCAGTGATTAATCTGAATATCTTCTGCTTATCTGTTCACTGACATAAAAAAATGCTAATTGAAAAGAAAGTAGGTCCAAGGCAAAAAAGTTTACAGAAAATCCTGTTGAAAGATTGAAGAACACAAAAGAGCAAACAGCAAAAGTTAGACTATCCCCCGAGCAGCCTCTATTTTCACTTTATACAACTGAGTGAGTCTGATCGTAACCATATCCTTTAGTGCAATCCCTTAAGACACTGATTGTTTTTTGGTAAATCTATCATTTCCTAGTTTTTTTTTTTTTTTTACTACGACCTTGACCCTCTAGTTCCTGTTCCTGTAATGTAAGACAAGGTTTTATTTCACTTGAGGGTGAACCTCCAGCCATAAATTCATTATTGTGCTGGTCCCATACCCGAATAAAGGGGATCCAGTAAAAAAATAAAAATAAAAAATAAAAAATAAAAGCCAAATTTAACCATGAGGCTTTGTGTAATATTGGTGTCAAAAATCTTCCAGGAATCACCACATTATATACATTTTCAGAGTCTACAGTTTGTATATATTTTGAAGTAATTCACTGATATATGGTGAAAAAGATGTATACTAGTATTGTATTCAAGACTGTAGTTATCAAAACCAAGACCAGTCTGAGTCCAGAGTGAACCGAGACCAAGACAAGGCTGAGACTTTAAGGATCTGGTCTCAATTTGCCACTAAATAAAAATAAAAAAGTAAAAAAAAGTGGTTCAAATGCATTAATGATTATTTTAATGATTTAATACAATGCAGAAAACAAATTGCTCCAAAATTATAAAGGATAGCACTCTTTCTTATAATGTTTGTTAAATAAAATCTCAGAGACCGCCACATCCAAGACTGAGACAAGACTGAATTAGATTTGAGACAGAGACCAAGACCAAGACCGAGTAAAACTGCAGCCGAGATCGAGACAAGACCAAGACTTAGACCGGCCTCGGGCACTACGACACAAAAGTATAGTTCAGTTTTAGACTACGGGGGACAAAATTTGACTATGGTGGGCCGCCAAAACACTGTAGTAGTATTAGTAGTAGTAGTAATAGTAGTAGTAGTAGTAATAATAGTAATAGTAATCTTAGAACTTCAATGACCTTCTTCTGAAATGAAAAACCTCAAATTCAGTTAACGCAGGCAAAATATAACTTGTACAATGTTATAGACAATTACTTAGGAATAAAACCATCTAAGAAGTATGCAGTATGTGTATGAAGTATGCAGTATGTGTATGAAGTATGCAGTATGTGTATGAAGTATGCAGTATGTGTATGAAGTATGCAGTATGTGTATGAAGTATGCGGTATGTGTATGAAGTATGTGTATGAAGTATGCAGTATGAGTATGAAGTATGTGTATAAAGTATGCAGTATGTGTATGAAGTATGCAGTATGTGTATGAAGTATGTGTATGAAGTATGCAGTATGTGTATGAAGTATGCAGTATGTGTATGAAGTATGCAGTATGTGTATGAAGTATGCAGTATGTGTATGCAGTATGTGTATGAAGTATGCAGTATGTGTATGAAGTATGCAGTATGTGTATGAAGTATGTGTATGAAGTATGCAGTATGTGTATGAAGTATGCAGTATGTGTATGAAGTATGCAGTATGTGTATGCAGTATGTGTATGAAGTATGCAGTATGTGTATGAAGTATGCAGTATGTGTATGAAGTATGCAGTATGTGTATGAAGTATGCAGTATGTGTATTAAGTATGTGTATGAAGTATGCAGTATGTGTATGAAGTATGTGTATAAAGTATGCAGTATGTGTATGAAGTATGCAGTATGTGTATGAAGTATGTGTATGAAGTATGCAGTATGTGTATGAAGTATGCAGTATGTGTATGAAGTATGCAGTATGTGTATGCAGTATGTGTATGAAGTATGCAGTATGTGTATGAAGTATGCAGTATGTGTATGAAGTATGTGTATGAAGTATGCAGTATGTGTATGAAGTATGCAGTATGTGTATGCAGTATGTGTATGAAGTATGCAGTATGTGTATGAAGTATGCAGTATGTGTATGAAGTATGCAGTATGTGTATGCAGTATGTGTATGAAGTATGCAGTATGTGTATGAAGTATGCAGTATGTGTATGAAGTATGCAGTATGTGTATGAAGTATGCAGTATGTGTATTAAGTATGTGTATGAAGTATGCAGTATGTGTATGAAGTATGCAGTATGTGTATGAAGTATGCAGTATGTGTATGAAGTATGCAGTATGTGTATGAAGTATGTGTATGAAGTATGCAGTATGTGTATGAAGTATGCAGTATGTGTATGAAGTATGCAGTATGTGTATGAAGTATGTGTATGAAGTATGCAGTATGTGTATGAAGTATGCAGTATGTGTATGAAGTATGCAGTATGTGTATGAAGTATGCAGTATGTGTATGAAGTATGCAGTATGTGTATGAAGTATGCAGTATGTGTATGAAGTATGCAGTATGTGTATGAAGTATGTGTATGAAGTATGCAGTATGTGTATGAAGTATGCAGTATGTGTATGAAGTATGCAGTATGTGTATGAAGTATGCAGTATGTGTATGAAGTATGCAGTATGTGTATTAAGTATGTGTATGAAGTATGCAGTATGTGTATGAAGTATGCAGTATGTGTATGAAGTATGCAGTATGTGTATGAAGTATGCAGTATGTGTATGAAGTATGTGTATGAAGTATGCAGTATGTGTATTAAGTATGTGTATGAAGTATGCAGTATGTGTATGAAGTATGCATGTATGATAAGTATGCAGTATGTGTATGAAGTATGCAGTATGTGTATGAAGTATGTGTATGAAGTATGCAGTATGTGTATGAAGTATGCAGTATGTGTATGAAGTATGCAGTATGTGTATGAAGTATGCAGTATGTGTATGAAGTATGTGTATGAAGTATGCAGTATGTGTATGAAGTATGCAGTATGTGTATGAAGTATGTGTATGAAGTATGCAGTATGTGTATGAAGTATGCAGTATGTGTATTAAGTATGTGTATGAAGTATGCAGTATGTGTATGAAGTATGCAGTATGTGTATGAAGTATGCAGTATGTGTATGAAGTATGCAGTATGTGTATTCAGTATGTGTATGAAGTATGCAGTATGTGTATGAAGTATGTGTATAAAGTATGCAGTATGTGTATGAAGTATGCAGTATGTGTATGCAGTATGTGTATGAAGTATGCAGTATGTGTATCAGTATGTGTATGAAGTATGCAGTATGTGTATGAAGTATGCAGTATGTGTATGAAGTATGCAGTATGTGTATGCAGTATGTGTATGAAGTATGCAGTATGTGTATGAAGTATGCAGTATGTGTATGAAGTATGCAGTATGTGTATGAAGTATGCAGTATGTGTATGAAGTATGTGTATGAAGTATGCAGTATGTGTATGAAGTATGTGTATGAAGTATGCAGTATGTGTATGAAGTATGTGTTATGAAGTATGCAGTATGTGTATGAAGTATGCAGTATGTGTATGAAGTATGCAGTATGTGTATGAAGTATGCAGTATGTGTATGAAGTATGTGTATGAAGTATGCAGTATGTGTATGAAGTATGCAGTATGTGTATGAAGTATGCAGTATGTGTATGAAGTATGCAGTATGTGTATGAAGTATGCAGTATGTGTATGAAGTATGCAGTATGTGTATGAAGTATGCAGTATGTGTATGAAGTATGTGTATGAAGTATGCAGTATGTATGAAGTATGTGTATGAAGTATGCAGTATGTGTATGAAGTATGCAGTATGTGTATGAAGTATGCAGTATGTGTATTAAGTATGTGTATGAAGTATGCAGTATGTGTATGAAGTATGTGTATAAAGTATGCAGTATGTGTATGAAGTATGCAGTATGTGTATGAAGTATGTGTATGAAGTATGCAGTATGTGTATGAAGTATGTGTATGAAGTATGCAGTATGTGTATGAAGTATGCAGTATGTGTATGAAGTATGTGTATGAAGTATGCAGTATGTGTATGAAGTATGCAGTATGTGTATGAAGTATGCAGTATGTGTATGAAGTATGCAGTATGTGTATGAAGTATGCAGTATGTGTATTAAGTATGTGTATGAAGTATGCAGTATGTGTATGAAGTATGTGTATAAAGTATGCAGTATGTGTATGAAGTATGCAGTATGTGTATGCAGTATGTGTATGAAGTATGCAGTATGTGTATGAAGTATGTGTATGAAGTATGCAGTATGTGTATGAAGTATGTGTATGAAGTATGCAGTATGTGTATGAAGTATGCAGTATGTGTATGAAGTATGCAGTATGTGTATGAAGTATGTGTATGAAGTATGCAGTATGTGTATGAAGTATGCAGTATGTGTATGAAGTATGCAGTATGTGTATAAAGTATGCAGTATGTGTATGAAGTATGCAGTATGTGTATAAAGTATGCAGTATGTGTATGAAGTATGCAGTATGTGTATGAAGTATGCAGTATGTGTATAAAGTATGCAGTATGTGTATGAAGTATGCAGTATGTGTATGAAGTATGCAGTATGTGTATGAAGTATGCAGTATGTGTATGCAGTATGCAGTATGTGTATGAAGTATGCAGTATGTGTATGAAGTATGCAGTATGTGTATGAAGTATGTTACCAAATGCCCTTGACCATCTCCTTTACAGAGGTAGTGTTCTCAGGGAGGCTCAGTATCTACTCCGTGCCAAAGGATGACCCACAGCGACCTCCTGTGGCCAAACGGGACACTACATCTGTAAAAGAACAACCCCGGGCTCAAGGTGAAGCCTCTCTGCACAGACACTGCTTATGTAACCAGTTTTTTTTTTAAGGGAGCGCTATTTTGGGAAGACGAGTGCATCATGCCTCCCGTGCACCACCGACCGACACTTAGGATCGCCTCACTCTGACAAAAGAATACAAACTCGGATAGGGTCGTCCTAATGAGATGCTTGTACTAAATTACGTTTGTAGAGAGAGAAAGAAACAATGAAATGTGGCAACAAGTGTGTCAAATCAGTCAGGATGTCTGCCTCAGAGAAAGAGCGAGAGAAAAGAGGTGACACTTTAGGAAAATACACCATAACCTTGTAGCGCTCGAGACTTGGGCTTGAGCTTGGCCTTGAGACCATTTTTTAAGGTCTTGGTCTTGTCTTGGTCTCAGCTGGAGTTTTAATTGGTCTTGGTCTTGGTCTCAAATCCAATTTTACTCGGTCTTAGTCTCAGTCTCGGATGTTATTTACCAAACATTAGAAAATGCTATTCTTCATATTTTTGAGTTATTAGTTTTCCGCATAAAAGAATCAGGAAAATGATCTCTGTTTGTTGCATTAGATCAGTGGTTCCCAAAATGGGGTCCGGAGCCAACTGGTGGGCTGTGAAGATACTGCAGAGGGGGCCGCCAGAGATTGTCTACATTAAGTACATAAAAATCAATTGAGTTTAAATGAATAACAAAGAAGCATTTATTTTACAATATCACTTAATTAAGCAATGTTTAGCCAACAGTCTCTGTTTTTAAAGAAATCTCTGGGGAAAAAACATGTCATACATTTTGGAATATAGAGAAATTTCATTGTTGGAGGCTCACATGGCATTGTCTGACTTTTTAAGGCTTTGTCTTTGTCTTGGTTCACTCTGGCCTTGGACTGGTCTTGGTCTTGATTAGTACGGTCTTGACTACAACATTAATACACCATAAAGCATTAGTTAAGTTAAAGATTAGTAATTCGTTTTTTCTTTATTTACTTCAATATTAATAAACACCATTGAGTTATAAACATAACAACATTAATGTTTACATCTTGGGTAATAAGCTCAAGTAAATCAATGCAAGGTTAAAAACAGCAGTAAATAGTTTTGTGTATGCATTTGTGTGTCTGTGCTACACCACTGGAGAGTAAAGCATAAGTTGTCACCCGCTCTCTCTATCCTGTGTGTGTGTTTTTTTTTTTTCTTTTTCGGTTGCAGCCCAAAATGAAAATATGCTCGACACGAATAACTAGGGTTCCTTCCCGCCGTTTCCTAGGCAACCCCTTCTTCCTGTCTGAAGCCAGAGGAGCAGTGTGTGCACCAGCCAAATGTTTGTGTTTTTTTTCTTTTTTCTTTTTTTGTAACTATTGGGGGATGCCATTTTTGTACAAAGCAGCAATATGTTGTTGACTAGACATTTTTCTGAGAGTGTGTCTCGGGCAGCCAGCGAGTTTTTGTGGCGTGTGTAGTAGCAGCATATGCCACTCAATAATACACATGTACATGCAATATTTAGACAGATCTGATTGTGTTGTATGTTTGGATGCAGGACTTGCAGTAACAAAATTGTAAGTGAATGATTTATGATACGGTAAACAGCACTCAGGGCAGGTATAAGTCAATTTCTGTATGTAATTTAACTCCTTTGTCATTCATTCATCTTCCTCTGCTTATTCCTTAAGGGTTGTGGTTGTTTGGGGCCTATTCCAGCAACTATGGGCATTTGGAGGGGTACATCCTAAAGTTAATTGAAGGTTAGTTGAGACAGAGACACACACTGACAGACAACCATTTACTTTCACATTCATGGGCTATGGGCAATTTAGATTCACCAATTCACCTAACACATGCATGTCTTTGGAAGCCAGAGAGAACCCACAGTATCACAGGGATGACAGATTGCTGGCCAAAGAATTAAACCCACAACCTACAAATAATAAGACTCATAATAAGACTCTGCCACCATGCATCCCATAACTAAACCTTATTTCTCTTTGGAGTTATCTAAAGACATCAGATTTCATAGGGTTGCTGTTTTCTTTAGGAGTTTTTCCTAGGAGGGAGGGTCTAAGGATAGGGGATGTCCTGGGACTATCATTTATGTTTGATTGTGTGACTAATTGTTTGTAAAGGAAAAGAAGAGTCCGTCTGCCTGGGAATAACCTGATGATTTTGTGAACTTTTCCATCAAGACTTAACAGACTTAAAGAGGTTGCAGTGAACAAACAAGAGTTACAAGTTACAAGATAAAATTACAGTAAAATTAGATCCACAGCTATGCAACAGTAGCCGCTTATAACAAATAAACCACTTGGGAGTTTCCTTCCACCATCCAACGTACATGTGTTAGAAAAATTGCTGAATCTTCTGAAAATGTCCCATAGTGAATGAATTTGTGAGTGAATTGTCTGTCTCTGTGTCAACCCTGACCTTGAACGTGGACAGCAGCAGAAGCCAGTTGTACCAAGACTTGTGGAAAAAGTGGGTTTGTTTGATTGTGGTTGTTACTTTGGACGTCAACAGGACTTTACTGTTATGAAAATGGAAACGGGACAAAGAAAGGAGGACTGAACAATACAGCGAACTTCAGCAGAATCAACAGGTGAGGAAGGAAAGCACTAAATTGCATGAATCAGGTGAGAGATTATTAAATTTGTTCTGCTTTCCTATTTGTAAAACGGCTGTGATAGGCCAGTTCCAAATCGAAACGCTTTGCTACGACGAACCAGACTGTCCTGCTTTCGAAAAGAAAATAGGAGAGGCTGGCTCGCAAGGCTAGTGAGAAAAAGACGAATGAATACCAATCAAAACTAACTGTATTGTAACTGGGTTTACCTCCAGACTGATGTGAGCTAAAGCGACCTTGACCCTATAGACAGAAACCAAATCGCCATCCTAAATTTACACCTGCTTCTACATGTATTTTGGCACCGCTGCACTTCCTGTTTCATAAGATGTATTTGTGCTAAATTTGGGAATAGCGCCAGAAACATTTTAATACCCCTCTCACCGCTGTCTACGTCCAATTCGAGTGTGAAGAGTTACAACACAAAGCTCTCCTTGAAGACGTGAACTCGGCACATCCAAGAAGAGGAAGACAGGCTTTTTACTGGAGGTGTGGACAATTCCTGTTATAGACTAGGAAAGACTAAATGGGGAATGGAGTGGTCTAGTTTTGGCCTGAAAGCCTAGATGCCTCTGCCAAATCCATCTATGAATAAAATACGAGCTATGGGTAAAAAAAATAAAATAAATAAGTGAAGATGGCGCGTGATACTTAACAAGAGACGGGGGTAAAAAGCTTTGGGTGCGTGTAAAGCCGGCTGCAAATCTCGGCGCAATTGTGGAACACTTCCAAGATAGGGCCCATCTGAGAGGCTGAATTTATTAATAATACAAGCTTTTTGTACTCCTCTCTTCTCCGAGGGAAGTAGTAGTGGCATAGAGCCCATTACACGGCTGTAGTTGGTTTGTCCGAATGTGGGAAAGCTCTCAGGGGGTCACCTCTCCACATGTTAGCGGATAGAAAGGGGAAAAAAAAAAAAACACTCCTGTAGAGATGAGAGCTTTGAGTGCACAGTCTGAGGTCCCACTGCCATAATACTACAGTTAAACAGTTTACTAGATATACGTCAAGTTGTTGTCCCGGGAGATTTTGTAGCCAGGAAGATAAACAAAACAGCAATCACTCTCAAATGTCTATAAACACATTTCCTTTATTCTTCTAGGTTTGCCATAGCTTCCTAGAGTGATTTGGATATTTATTTTATGCCAGATGCTTTTCCTGACATAACCGCTTTGCTTTATCCAGGCATGGGACTGGCACAAAGAGAACACTAGAACCTATAGCCCCCCTGTGCCTGCATTTTCATAATATACCCCCCAGTACTGAAATATACAACACATCCACTACACCAGCCTTTCCCAAAGCCAAAAGCATTGTGGTCCTTTTAAAAATCAGACAAATACATGCAGACCCCCAACAATAAACCTTTCCTCTATTCAAAAGTCTGTGTCATGTTTACCCTCATAGATTTCTATAAAAACGTTAAGGTTATGAAGACTTCAATGCTTTAAATACAACCACAAAAATACTTAAAAAATACTACAAATAATACTACAAAAATACTACAAAAAATACTACAAAAATATTTCAGATAATAATACAAACATACTACAAACACTGCAACTGCTGGGAATAAAAGTACAGAAATACTATGAATACAGCTACAAATAATACAAATAAATGCTTCAAATACAACAACAAAAATACTACAAACACTACTATAGATACTAGAAATAATAGTATGAAAATACTTTGAATACAACTACAAATAATACTACAAAAAACACAGACTGATGGCTAAAAATGCTTCAGAGTTATATAAGTACTCAATTGTAATTCATTTAAAACATTTTTTTTTAATGTACTTAATGTAGATGACCTCTGGCGGCCCCCCTGCAGCACCTTCGCTGCTCACCAGGGAGCTTCGGACCTCACTTTGGGAACCACTGCACTACACTATGTGGCTTTTAAAATCATCTCAGTACAAGCGATCGTGATGACATCATGTCCGGGCATCGATCAGTGCGGCGGCCATGTTGAAAGGCAAAAAGAAAACACGCAAAATGAATAATGCCCACCACTTGTGGCGCTGTGAATTGTAAAAAAACATAATCTGTGTGTCACCATAAACTTCTGTCACACAGCCTGACAAACTGTAAAGCCCTGGCAAAGATGTCCCGTCCGTGCCTGCTTTGAGTTTTTCTTCATATCTTTAGTATCTTCAGGTTCCAGAGACTAAAAAGTAGGTGGCATTCCCGATCATATCAAACAAAATCAACAAAAATGTCAATCATAAACTGTCATTACCAACGCAAAATGGATCATGCAAACGCCAAAACAATCAACATCATCATTGTCGGAAATTTTTCACTGAGAAGAGTTTGTAGACAGATCTGTAGCCAAATATTTATAGTTCTAGTTATTAATAGTAACACATAATACAACATACAACAATAGCTGCAGTAAGTGCCCAATAGCACATCCATACAAACTCTAAAAAGATTAAAAGGAAAAAAAAAAAGATTAGTTCTTTGGCCAATGGGAACTGCCAATAACACTGGATCTGTATAGCAGCCCATATTATTATTATTATGTGTGTGTACAATATCAGTGTCCCCTGCCTGTCTCTGAGTGTCCTGAGAATGGCCTTATGTCATCCGTCTGATTAACACTGAGCTATTTTTAGCTCAGGCCAAATTGTATAAAATCCCTCCGAGGTACATTTGTGGAGGGCAATAAACTGCTTTGACCTATACCCACAAAATATCTGTATCATGTATTAAGCCTATATTCCAAACAGGACACTGTCATCAGCACAGTTTTTGACGATCTTAGCCTGATTAAGATCATGTGTGAAGTAAACCAGGATTATGATGTGAGATTTTAAACATAAGATCAATAAGCAATGATAATCTTAAGGCCTTCTCATTGCCTTAAGATTAAATTAGATACTGTAGCGCCTTTCTTAATTGGCGCCTTTCAATAAGATATTACTGGACTTTGAACCCAGGATCTTCTGTTTACCAGACAGGCACATTAACCAACTGAGCTACAGGAAGAGAAATCCAAACACCACTAAATATTCATGCCATTCTCCATTCACGCATTCTTTCACTATGGGAAATTTAAAGTCCCAAAATCGCACATACATGCTTTTAGACGATGGGCGTACCAAGAGAAAATCCGCGTTAACAAGTAAGACTTCCGGCCAGTCTAAGAATCAAGCCCACAACCTTCTTGCTGAGAGGCAGGAGCCAGTAAGGTAGTGACGAGATCTTGCAATCTCATGATCTCACAAGATCAAATCGTCACAAGATTTTCATGAAGGTAAAAATTGGTCTTGCGAGCTCAGAATCAGGTTTTGTTTGCACTTTTTACAGGGGAGAAGTTAATCACATGACTAATTCTTTTTTTTTCATTCATTTTCTTCTGCTTATTCCCGTTAGGGGTCACAGGTGATTGGAGCCTATCCCAGAAACTTTTGGGCCTTAGGCGGGGTACAGCCTGGACAGGGGCCAGTTTGTCGCAGGGCTGACACAGAGGCGAACACAGACAGACAACCATTCACTCTCACATTCATTCACTAGGGCAATTTAGAGTCACCAATTCACCTAACACCTACATAAATCAGATGAGTTTGTGGCAAAACATTTGGCAGTATATTTGTTCTGCTCTTGCATAAAATTCAAATAATAGAAGAAAATACCATTAAGCACAAGTTGCTTTTAAAAATGCACCTACATAATTTTGCATTTTATGATTTTCAGGTGAATAAATTACATTTTTCATTCATGTAAAATACATATTTTAACAGTGTAAAATCTCATCTCGTGAACCTTGTCTCGTGTCTTGTCACACCCCTGCTAACCACCCTAGGACTGTATTATCATTTCACCATTACAACAACTAAAACATTAACTAAGGTTGCTGCCTATGCTGCCTCTAGTAATGTGAACATTTGCTTTGTTTTGGTATTGCAAATCTGTGAGATACAATATTCTTCCTCACCTTATCATATCTATTCATCATTTTTCATGTGATTAGCACATCTTATAACTAATAAACCTATCCCAGTGACATGGGCCTGAGCCAGGATAGGGGTACACTCTGGACAGTGGCCAGTAAGTGGCAGGGCTGACACCGAGACAAACATAAGCAGACAACTACTTTCTCTTACATTCCTTTACTAGGGGCCAATTAGAGTCACCAGTTCACCTAACACATGCATGATGTCTTTGGATGTGTTCCCTGTGTTCCTGTGGGTGCTCCTCACCATGACCTCTGCACTCTGCACTCACCGCTTTGTCACTGTGCTTCCCTAATAATGAATTAATATGATAAAAATATTAAACACAAAACGTGCCTCCTCATGTTCACACACAGACAAGAGGATGTACCTGTAGCTGATGTCTCTGTCCTTGAGCCTTGTATCATTCGTTCTTGTTTCGCCACATCTCATTTTTCTGCGCACCTCGGGAAGCTCCCACACGTCGCTGCCTGATTGATTGCATGTGCCAGCGTTGGCCCGTGTTGTGTGTGTGTGCACCAGCGAGACTGTAATTATGGCTTATGTTACACGTCCTGCTGCTTCCAGACTCTTTCTCTGTCTTTCTCTATGGGTCTCTCTCTGTCCTGGCGGTGACGGTGGCATTTTGAGGGCACGGCGTCCCTGACGGAGCTAATGCTGTTGTTGTGGTGGTGGTGGTGTGGATTAACTTTGGGTTTTTGATGAGGAGGTCAGCCAGAGCCGCTCAGCTCAGCATCAGCTCCCATCACAAAAACGTTAACATTAAAAGACATTAAAGCGAGGGTTTTAACGTCCAGAAGCTAAGTCCAACCTCAACCCCGGGTCACCTTTGCCAAAAGCAGTAACAGCAAAAATTTCTCGTCCAAAGTCCTACATTGTACTGCCATAGTAAGGAAACACATGCAACAAACAGAAATCCACCAGAAACAACAATGCAAGAAAAGAACACACCAATTAAACAAAAAGGGCACATTTTCTTACACTGAAAAATGTAATAATTGCATGAAGCATATTGTGATCGTCTGTGAAAAATATGAACCTTAAGATTTTACCTAGACTTCTTGCATTTTAATAAACAAATATGCAACACATATAGAAGCTGATGTTCACATATTCCAATAAGGGACACTCTCATTGGCTGCTGGTAAACATTGAGTTAATTGTTGTCAAAATAAAAGTTTATTCAGAGGCTGGCTATGTCTAATCACACTGCAAAACAGGTCAATAAAGAAAAATATATAGAAGAAAGGAAAGCAAAATAAAACATGGGTACATATACATATAATTTACACACAGGCGGAACAGCATGATCCAGGACCGTTATAAAACACAGTATTTTGGGAAAAGGGTCACAAACCTCCCCCACCAATAATTCAATTTCATGAACTTATAATAAGCCTCACACCCCTTAATGTTTTTGAAAAGGGAACCACATTATAACTCATTACAACATAGCTCAGCCCCTTCACCAGAACAAAGGGGGCCTAACACCAGCGGCAAGCAGCATCAACCTGTGCAGGGCAAACTCTGTAGTTTTTAGTGGATTGACAAAGACAGTGGTCCTGCTAAATGGCCTGAAAGAATAAATTATAAAATACAAACCAAGAAAAGGCTTCAGGATTTAGCTTTGGGACAAACATTAACTCGAGTGCTCACTGCCTGGGTTCCCTCTTCAGTGCAGTGCAAGCCTTCATTCTTCAACTGTAAACGCTCCTCACTGTACAATATTATGTGAATATGACTGATGAATTTCTTTGTTCCAAGTCTAATCAGTGTCAGGCCAGTCAATAACACAGTATATTGTAACACCAATAGGCAAAGCAATGTTAACTCGAGCGAGAACAAGCCAACACTGATTAGTCCAAATACACCATGTAATTTTGAGCCTACTTGACCAAACAAAGCCTATAGTAACTGGGCTTTTAAGAGCACACACACATTTAAAGGTCGGTGTGCTGAGACCAAAATCTGGTTTCTATGTCCCTATGGTCCTCACTGGTCTAAACATTGTGTAGCTTTGCCTTTAACATCACACATACAAAACATTTCAGTGTCAAAGCTCTCATATTTGACACATACATTTTAAAGGTCCTATATTATGCTTTTTTCAGGCTTTTTGAAATAGTTTTGGACACCGCTGCATTAGTATGTTGCTTTTTACAACTTAAAATAATGTAAATGCATGGAAAATAGGGCTGCAACTAACAATTATTTTAACAATCAATTAATCTGTTAATTATTTTTACTATTAGGCAATTAACTATCGGATAGTGAAGTGTGGGTAAAGTGGTTAAAAACTTTCCTAGTTCCTATACAAAAATGGTGATAATTCTACCAAAAATTACTTAATTTTTAAAAATTTTTAAACCAGATGATGCTATAAGTATGCTACTTTAAGACGTTTGGACTGGGCACATATTATCTTATTCTAAAACACAAAATGTACATCGTTTTTAACTGTTTCTGTGGCTCTACTGCTCTGGTTTGGTAAATAAACCCTCCTTTATCAGCACATTTCTGTCTATGAATACTCCAATTAGTGATTAACTGAGTACTAAATTAGTGGATTATATTTGATTAATCTGATTAGTTGTTGCAGCCCGAATGGAAAACGTCTTCTTTTGGGGAGCTGTCACCTTCAATTTGCAGAAAATGCTTGGGTTGCGACTAGACGTCTGCTGGCAACAGTGGGACTAGACATAGCCTAAAATGGCTGTTAGCAACATGACGCTAACAGATAGATAAATGGGCTTTAGAAACGAGTTGTGAGACCGAGTGTTTTCAGCTCTTAAAAGGTGGACAACCTCAGCAAACAGGATTACTCAAACAAGCGTGAATGAATCAGAAGCAGAGAAGAACAGACAGCGCTGGAGGTAATGAAAGTGTGAGGTCCAATTAGTAGAAGATGGCACTGATTTGGACGTCTATGACTTCTGTCCACTATCTGAATAATAACTTGTTTGTCAGATTTAAGTCACGCAAATGAATGAGTTGTTTGTGGCTGAATGCATAGCGCTTGTCAGTCTTGTGTGTATTTTTAGCTGTGGAAAATACTCACAGGGAGGGATCGTGGACGAGGTCTTTGAGGTTGACGCCACTGCGGTCCTCTGCCAGGTTTCGATAGCAGCTGTCACTCACTGGAAATACACAAACAGAGGAGAGCTACAGGTTACAATGGTGCAAGAATATATATATATATATATATATATATATATATATATATATATATATATATATATAGAGAGAGAGAGAGAGAGAGCGATATAACAGTGTTTAATTTGTAGCTTGGCGAGCCAGACTCTCCTATTTTCTTTTTGAAACAAGAGTCTGGTTCCTCACTCGCAGCGAACCATTTCTCTCCGGTCGATTTGGAACTGGCCTATCACAGCCGTTTATCTGCTGAGCGTCTTACAGATACTGAGGCAGTCTCTCAATCAATTAACGATGTTTAGTGCTTTCCTTTGTCACCTGTTGAATCTTGTCGCCCTAAGCACAAAAAAATGCACCAATAAAGACTGCCATAGAAAAATTATCTAATGGTCAATAATTCCATTTTTTTTTTTTCATGGTTACAATGATTAACTTCAGTCCTCATCATACATAACAAAATGTCATTCTGTTTATGAAATTTAACCCCTTAAATTCCAGTTTAAACACGCACAGTGCATACACAGATCCAGCACAAACAGTGGCCTCTGCTCAGTCTGGGCACTTATTCTACATTGCCCTGATGTGCACATCTCTGTAAGAACTACATTTTGGATGTGTGCTTACGCAAACACAAACAAACTCATTTCTCAGCAAACACTTTCAAACCAATTTATGACAACCCCAAAACACACCCAAATCATTTTAGTTCAAAAAATGTTTTTATTTGCTTTGTAGGCTTGATAATTTATACAAATACTAATGAGGCCATTCCCCAGTTTGTACCTCTATCTACCATATATGGGGAAATAGCACCACCTAGTAAAAAACAATAACTCACTATCATGAATCCATGAAATACTTGATAAAAATGTGAAATTATATTGCAGTGACAGTGTATAATAAAAATGTAATTTTAATGGTCAATGGCACAAAAAAATGTCTTAGGGGTAAAGGTGTGACTATTTTTTTAGACAACTTTTTAAGAGGATTAAAAAAAAAAAATCAGAAATCTGAAAATTCATCCAAAAATACACAACTGAGGCAAAATCTATGCTATTTGAATCAACACAGCAAAGGTTATCCACAAAAAACAGGTGCAAAACATCAAAAAATGTCTTAGGGGTGTAGGAGGGATAATATGGCATATTCTGGTGTTTTATGGCAAAACCAACAAGAATCCACCATGTTTGTTGGGTTGCAGGTCAACAGGGCACTGCTTTCGCCCTGCCCTTCGTTTTTCTTTGATTGGTTTCTGCCCCTGTGATTGTTCCACCCATAGAAACAAAACTTAAGCAAAGGGATACCAGACTAACTTCTTTGTATAGACTAAAAAAAAGAGTTTGTCTGGCAATTTTACTCTGAACTTAAAGCACTCAGAAACCACAGACCTTTTTCTCTTTGTTGCTAAAAATGAAAAAAAAAAAAGAATTACTTGTGACTGACATGACATGAAGTATAAGTATACTTATTTTGGTGACTCGAGTCAGACTTAAAATGGACTCCAATTTGGACTTAAATTGTTTTAGACTGGATGGGACTCAGACTCGACTCATCTTGGACCTCAAAATTACATGAATTAAAAGATTTCTGGTGACTCAAACTTCGGCTTCAAGTGCAAAAGACAATCGACTCAGACCAGTCTTCAGTGACGTAGACTTTAACGTGGATTTGAGCGTGACTTGGCCTTTAAACCTGGTGACGACTACAACAACACTGCTTTATACAACTGTTTGTCCAACCACAAATCCAATATGGCCACTATATGATTGACCTATACTCGCTAAGACCCTCCAAGCCTCTGATGACGACATGAGCCCACGCACAGCCACACCTTCACTGTCTGCTCTGATAAAGCAGCGTGGCCCCTGACTGCAGCAGGTGTGGGCCACATGAGTCATCTCAGACAGAGTGATGGATGCAGACAGACAGGAAGAGGTATACGAGCGAGACAGAGACTGAGGAAAAAAAGAGGGGAAGGCGAGCTGTGATGGGGATAAATGTGAATGGATGTGGCCCAAGACAGACGCAACCTCAAGACATGAACAGTGTAGGGCTAATCCTCGAGCCTCAAGATCTGGAAATCCATCTATAGGTGTATAAACTAGTTTTGTTGGCAAGACCGTACCGATTGAGATTAAGAGCAGTCCGAGTCCAGAGTGAATCAAGACCAAGACAAGGCCAAAACTCAAGTCTTTAAGGGTTTGAGACTGAGTGGAGACTGAGACTTTTAAGGACCGAGACCAAGGCAAACTGAGACCAGGTCGAGATCAAGCCCAGTGAACTAACACAAAAAAAGTGGAAAAGTAAAAAAAATTTTTTTTTAGATTTAATGCAACAGACTCCACAAACAGACACAGATCATTTTCCTGGTTCTCTCAATGTGGAAAACGGATTACTGCCATACCGCCTTGGCGGTATGCCCGATCCCGTCAGACCTCGGAAGCTAAGCAGGGTAGGGCCTGGTCAGTACCTGGATGGGAGACCGCTGGGGAACACCAGGAAGCCAGTGTGAATGTGAGTGTGTGAGTGGTTGGTGGTGGTCGGAGGGTCCGTTGGCGCAGATGTGTGCAGCCGCGCTTCTGTCAGTCTACCCCAGGGGAAACTGTGGCTACAAAATGTAGCTTACCACCACCGAGTATGGAGTGAATGAAATACCCCTTCCCTACTGTGTGTAAAGCGTTTTGGGTGACTCGGGTCATAGTTAAAGCGCTATATAAATACCATTCCCTTCCCTACTCCAAAAGTATAAAGAATAGCATTTTCTTAAAATGTTTGATAAATAAAATTTCTGAGAACGCCACATCGGAGCTAAGACAAGAATTTGGATTCGAGACCAAGACCAAGACTGAGTAAAACTACAGCTGTGACCCAAACGAAACCAAGACCATAAAAAAAGTTCTCAAGGCCAAGACCAGTCTCGGGTGCTAGAACACTAGTATAAACCAAATTATCTACAAATCTGTAATTCCTATGGTCACATGTAAGCACTTCCACTTCTACAGCTTCTATGTGACTGGAGCCTAACCACCAACTATGGGCCTTAGGCAAGGTACAGCTGGACAATGATCAATTATTTGCACAAACTTTCAGTCTCACTTTGATTCACATGCATGTCTTTGGACAGTAAACCCTGAGATATAAGCCCCAGTAACACATAGAGGACATGCAGACTCCACTCAGTGAGACTGAAGTCGGCCAGCCTGAGGATCGAACCCACGACTTCCTTGCTAAGAGAAGATATATTTTTGGTCATGTTTAGGCTTTATAGATGGGACAGATAGTGCTGCTATTGACTATTTGAAGTACTTAATTTTAAGTTTTTTTACTGGCAAAACATGGCTTTTTTAAGTATGTATCTAGGTGGCCTCAAATAGTTCGATCTTTTACTATAACAAATAAACCCAAAAAGTATGCAGCATGGCGAATGGGAATGCATTTTTATATAGCGAAAGCATTTCCAAAAGGAAGTAAACAGAGGGTGTAGGACGTTGCTTAGGGCTCTGCAAATAAATGGGGAGAGTGCTGACATTTGCACACAGCTCTGAAACAAGAGACTGCGTTCAGAGGAGGAGGAGGAGGAGGAGGAAAGGAGAGTGAGGGAAAAAAAATAGCGGTGGGGTTTGCACATGGAATAAAACTGGCTCTAGACTGCTGCATAAAAAAGAGGGAACTTCCTTCAAGACTGCAGTATTCCTTACAAACACGCAGAGATCTCCTCAGCCTCTCTCTCCCTGCTACCCCCTTGATCTAAAAATAGCCCGCTCCACTCTCCTACAAGAGGCAGCAACCGTTCTGAACCAATCAACATGCACTGTCAAAGGCATCGGTATACCCAAGTACCGCCACAGCCACCTCCGTCCATGTGTGTGTGTGAGTGTGTGTGTGTTTGTGTGCAACTCGGGGGAACTCCTGGCTGAAAAAAGGTAATAAAAAAGCCATTCACGCCATCCTCCGCAAACGCTTTGAACAAAACGGCAGCGAAACAATAAGAAAGTAGGGAAGGGGGGGACAAGAGGGATATCTGCGGCTGAGAGGGCTTCAAAGGAATACTAATGTAGTCCTACGAAGAGTTGAAGTGCAATATAGCAGCCACCCACTTAGCTCCGCCCCCTTGCAACTTTCTGCAAGTAGCACTCCCTCTGTTCACCTGCAATACGCTCTGAATGCACTGGCAGTTCTTTAAAAAGTAGCTAGATATTTTGTATGGGGGCCAACGGTGTAATTAGGCCAAGCAGACAGGGGTCCGTGAAGTATAGGGGACCCATAGATAATGCCGTTTGATGCAGACCCCCCATTGTTTTTCAGGTTAAATATGTAAAAGCTACAAGCGTAATGATGTCAGAGAGACACTGCATTGCTCCTTGCAAAAAAAGACTAAAATTATACCCATAAATTGGTTTCCAAAGCACTCTGAATATCGGTATGAGTTACACCAGTGGTTTCCAAACTGTGGGATGGGTACTTTAAGTGGTACACCTGTTCTTTCTTTTGGTAGGTATGTCTTGAAAATTGTTTAAAGTGGATATATTATTGTGTAAAATGGACTTTTCTGAGCTTTCTATCACATTATAATGTTCCCTCATCAAAAACATACCTGGAGTTGTTTGTTCATTTGAGTAATCCGCCTATTCTCTGGCACGGCTGTTCTGAGGCCTCAAAACACTCGATTGCATGAGTGTTGCCTCTCCCTGCTGACTCCAGGATGCACTGACCAGTCAACAAGCCCTCTACATCCAAACTGCTCTCATTCATGTATAAAAAAAAAACAGTGTACAGCTCTGTTTCCACTGATTCCTCACAGCCATTTTTCATTTTGTAGTAAAATGGCATCATACAAAAGGTTTAAGGACATGAACAGCTCCTTTTCTATGTATGGAATATGCAGGACTTATACTAAATTTACAGATTTGATGAAGCCTAAGTGCAACAGAGAAGATATAACAGTCTGCTTTTTGGTCATGGTAATGTAATGTAATGACAGGCGACTATGACAGAAGCCTATTAACTATTGATGTCTCTGCAAATATATATACAACACTGACGTTAATATACTGACAAGAGCTGTCGCGTTAAAGGTGGTACAGTCTCAGTGCTGTTTGTACACATGTAGAAGATGTGATTCCTGTTTCAGTCCAGTGGGACCTCCTCCCAACAGAGGAGTGGAGTATACATCACATCACAGTACAGCACAGGACAGGACAGCGCTGCACACGGCTGGATAACCACTGGATCACAACAGATAGAGTTGGACAGGTTCAAATCACAGTAAAAAAAAAGAAGAAAAAAAAGGATAACAAAAATGCAGTTGGTCAGTTATCAGTGGAATCAGTAATAGTAGATGTATTATTAGTAGTAGCAGTAGTAGGAGAACTAGTAATTTGGTTGAGTGCTTATCTCTACTTGAGTAAACATTGCTTAAAGGTAACAGTGCTTTTACTTAAGAACAGATTTGGAGTCTTTTTTCTACATGGCTATTGGTCCAATGGTACACTATATTTCCAAAAGTATTCACTCACCCACCCAAATAACTGAATGTGGATTATGGTGTGGGGTTGTTTTCAGGAGCTGGGCTTGGCCTCTTAGTTCCAGCGAAAGGAACTCTGAATGCTTCAGCACCAGGAGATTTTGGACAACTTGCTTGCCATGCTCCCAACTTTGTGGGAACAGTTTGGGGATGGCCCCTTCCTGTTCCAACATGACTGCACCAGTGCACAAAGCATGGTCCATAAAGACATGGATGAGTGAGTTTGGTGTGGAAGAAGTTGACCTCAACCTGACAGAACACCTTTGGGATGAATTAGAGCGAAGACTGCGAGCCTGGCCAACCTCATATTAAACCCTATGGATTAAGAATGAGATGTCATTTAAGTTCACATGTGTGTAAAGGCAGGTGAGCTAATACTTTTGGAAATATAGTGTATGTAGCCTACAACTAGTTGTAACCTATTGTAAATATATTTCAATTATAATACATTTTAATTGATAGCATTATTATGAGCATTTATATCACAACAAATCCAAAACAAGCAATACTATTATTTAATGTCTCTATTGTTCAATGGAAATATATAGTATACAATAGGATGGCCAACAAAACTACCATTTGTGCAGGATCAACACAGTATACTGTATTTACATCCAGCCTTAAGATACACGATGATCTAGTGTACTTTTTATGCCCATTTCCACTCAGTTTGGGGATGTTTCCGATGTCTGAAGCGGCCCCAGAAGCGTTACCAAACTTGGCTAGTCTTGGCACCCCTCAGTAAGGGGGTCCAGTTCTGCACAAATACATAGAGATAGTTGCATTAGGAAGGCACAAAACCTATGCCAAATCCATATGTGAACCATGCATGCTATAGGAGACAGATGATTTGCTGTTGGGAAAAGCCAAAGGGGAAAAAAAGCAGTAAACACACTATATCTGACCTGTCTCAATGCTAAATGTACAGTTAGCATGCAGCCAGCTCCCTGTCAGATTAGCCAGCAGGCCGTCCTCAGTAATACAGTGGCGCGGCGAGCTAGCAGGCTACGTGCTGTCAGTCTGTCAGCCTGTAGCACACTGCATTCATAAAGCGCTGCTCCGTTCACTCCATCATTTCCAGAACATAAAGCAGTCAGCGCTCATTATCTCCCTGGGATCCCACGCTAATGGGGCTTTCCCTTATAGCACTTCGACACACACACACGCACGCACACACGCACATATATACACACACACAGACTGGCTATAACATCTAATGTACTGTAGACGAATAACACAAATGCGCAAGGATGTACAGGTTTATTTAAAGACAGATGTGCGCCAATGAGTTAAGCCTTAGACATCTCTATGAATTAACACAGAGCAGTGCTGGAAAACACTAAATATTGAAGAAGCTTTGTAGTTTTGTGGACATTTTCAAAAACACACTTCTACTTGAGGAAAATGTTACTTTTACTTATGCAGGTCATTTGTTTATATTTTCTAAACGAGTAAAAACATTTTTTGACCTTGGTGGCAAGTGCTTAGTGCCAATAGTAAGGCATTACCCTGTGTGGCAGTGATAGTTGTGATAGTTATAGATAGACCAGGACTGGCCTTGGTCTTGAGACCGGCCGGAGACATTTTTTTACAGTCTTGGTCTTGTCTCAGTCTCAGCTGCAGTTTTACTTGGTCTTTGTCTTGGTCTCGAATTGAATTTTACTCAGTCTTGTCTCTGAGATCTTATTTACCAAGCATTATAAGAAAAGGATATTCTTCTGGAGCAATCAGTTTTCTGCATTAAAGACCCAGGAAAATGATCTGTCTCTGTCTGTGGAGTCTGTTGCATTAAATTCACTTTTTTAGTGTTATTTTCCTGGTCTCAGTCTCGGTTTGCCTTGGTCTCGGTCACAACTCGGTCTTGGTTCTTTAAAGTCTCTGTCTCATATCCAAACCTGAAAGTCTCGGTCTTGTCCTGGTCTCGGTTCACTCTGGACTCGGACTGGTCTTGGTACCTGATTAGTACGGTCTTGACTTCAACACTAGCAACAGCAAGTACTTTATTCATGTCAATCGTTTGAAGTACTTTTACTGAGTATATTTTGAAGTAACAGTACTTTTACTTGCGACACCTCCACACAGACACAAATGAAGCTCCCAGTGCCAGACGTATTACTGTGAGCCGCTTGTGCCAAAGCCTTTTTCCAGTTGAGTTATCTGTCATTATGACACTTCTGCTTATGAATACAGACATCAACTGTTATTTAATGTAGTGCTGTGCAATATGTCATAGATTTATCACAATATCCGGCCAGACCCATTTACTTTCTTGGGGAAGTGGGTCTGGGACCTCTCAATCAATTACTCTGCGCAGCAAGCTGGATTTTTTTGCAAGATCAGTGAGTTCACAAACTCATGAAAATCCATCTTATCAGGCTCAGGCTTATCAGTTCCAGTCTGCAGCACTGGTGGTTCGCCTGCTCGCCCAGCAGAGTGGCAGCAGTGTCACATGTTTCTGCAACAAGCATTACGCGTAAAAAACATGGTGATGCTGACTTACTTACATACTGATATACATTTTACAAAACAGGCAAAAAGCGTTAGTCATGTGTTAATGTGCGCCTTTATTATATTTCTATTTTGGTATTTAATTTAGGTGATTTTTCTGATAGAAAAGAAACAGCCCTACTTGATACTTTCTGCATCAATACACATGAACTATACGTAGGATGACCAGAATTTTAGACCCAAAACCTGGGACATTTGAGCTGACCAAGTGACAAAAAAGCTTCTGAAATCCATAAAATTTTCTGTCTTGTCATGTAAAGTGCATGACGCTAGGGCCTAAGTTTTGAATTAGAATGCCAATTTATTAATAAAAAATTGTAAATAATTTTAGTGGCTAAAGTCTTCAGACAAAATAATGTGTTTTAAGTTTCCTCTGCTTCTCTTTTTGTTAAAATGGGGACAACTGGGACATGATTTGTTGAAAACTGGGACTGGCCCCGTTAAATAGGGACGTCTGATCACCCTAACTATACTACTACACTATACTACCATTACTTCTACATAATATAACTTAAATTAATTAAATTAAACAAAACTGTGTCAAAATAAAAACGTAACAAAGATTAACCCAGGACTACAATGCAGCTATATGAGGAGTAAATTAAAGGGGCCATATTATGCTTTCTTTAGGCTTTTTAAAATTTTGGACACATTTGCATCTTCTGTTGGGGAGCTGTTAGTTTTACTTAGAGGAGAATTATTGGATTAGGTGTCTACTGCCCCCTGCTGGGAACAGCGGGAACCGGACAGAGCATAAAATGGCTATTTCGCATGACATGGAATCAGCAGAGAGGATTAAACATGCACGAATGAAATAAAATACTACTCCAGGTATGTTTTTGAGGTCCATACAGAGCTCAAAAAAGTAAATTTAACATAAAAGGGGATGCCCTTTTTAAATTTTTCTGATAGGACAATGAGTCTGACAGTGTAAATACCATAACTTTACTGTGATATATTTAGTTTCTTATGGTATGGATATTATTATTATATATATTATTACCAGGGCTTGACATGAACTTTTTTACCCAATGCTCATAGTGACTATTTTTTTTTTTCAAAAGTTACCAGCCAGTTAAGGTTTTCACTGGCCACCGTTTAGTGAGTTGAAACGTTGATGTGTTTGGTGTATAGTAGACTTCATGATAAGCAAAAAGAAAAGTTAGTTTTATAATCTTTTTACAGTCAACTAGTTAACTTAAATAGATAAAATAAATGTTATATTTTTGCATGTATTGAAATTCACTGTAACTTAAGGTGGATTTTTTTCCTAATCATGATGAATTACTAGGCCTATATATTCAATTATGGAAACTCCGGTCTAATTCATTTTGTGAAAAATATAGATAAAATCCAACCAGTCAGAGTGGCTAGTGGAAGTCAATGTGTTACTAGCCAAATTAGAAATCTTCCCACATTTGGGTGGTTGGCTAGTGTTAATGTCAAACCCAGATTACCCTTTGTCTTATTTTTTACAGGTTTTCTTCTGTGTCCAATGAAAACTCTGGGCCCCCGGCTTTGGATTAAATGTGCTTAATGATAAACAGTGGTATAGATCCTCCCACAGATTGTAAAGGGGTGGAGAAGACATTTCTGACTGGGGGCTTTTTGGTTCTCAACAACCTCCTCATCGCCACAAAACCAGTATCATCATCTTCAATCCAAACGGCAGCCAGGGTAGATTTCCAAATTAATAAAAAGGCTCTTCGCGGGCGCTGCATAGTAAAATATAGTCAGGGCAATAACAGCCGATAAGCTAATCTAATATAAGCCGCTGTATCTTAGCAACCTTGTTAATTCAGAGAGAGCAGCGCGCGGCATCTATCATCAAAAGACACACCCAGCAGCGACACACCAATTACTCCCAAACTCTCCCACTCCCAGGCCGTGTACTGTATATACGCTCATGCTTTTGGTACCACTCTCTCTGTGTTCACATGTGCAAAAAAAAAAAAAAAAGAAAAAAAAAGAGGGGATGGATCTCACGTCCTGGGGCTTACTGTAAGAAGCCAGAGCGGAACAATGGGATCCTAATCGTTGCGGGCCGCATTTCAAAGCTCCCCACCCCACCACTGCCGCCGCCACCACGAGCCCTCTTCTCTTCTCTACAACACTGTTTCCAGATAAGATTTGAAAATGCTATTTATATCCTGCAGGGGGAGAGGAGCCACGCAGCCAGGCAGCAGCCAGCTTTTCATGTATTTGAAGTCAGAGCTAAATTGGGGAGGAGTTACATAATGCGAGTTATACAGTGCACCTGCTAGCCATTGAGGAAGTCTATGCAGAGAGGGCTCACTAGACAGGGCCCGCGTACAACCATAGGGCCCTGTACCGCAGTTTGAGAACCACCATCTTATGTCAAAGTAGCAGTAGCGATAGTATCAATAACTATAATAACTATGTATTTCTTTTTTTGCCTGCTGTTTTGTGTTTTATGCAGTGGAGGCATTGATGGAACTGGTATCTTTCCAGTTGGACTCACCTCCAGAGAGAAGCAGAGAGAGGCCAGAGAGAGAGACCAGAAAGAGACCAGAAAGAGACCAGAGAGAGAGAAAGACTAGAAAGAGACCAGAAAGAGACCAGAGAGAGACCAGCGAGAGACCAGAGAGAGACCAGAGAGAGACCACAGAGAGACCAGAGAGATGCAGAGAGAGACCAGAGAGAGACCTGGAAGAGACAAGAGACAGACCAGAGAGAGACCAGAGAGAGAGACCATAAAGAGACCAGAGAGAGACCAGAGAGATGCAGAGAGAAGCAGAAAGAGACCAGAAAGGGACCAGAGAGAGACCAGAAAGAGACCAGAGAGAGACCAGAGAGAGATGCAGAGAGAGACCCGGAAGAGACCAGAGAGAGGCCAGAGAGAGAGAGAGGAGAGAGAGAGAGAGAGAGAGAGAGAGAGAGAGAGAGAGAGAGAGAGACCAGAGGGAGACCAGAGAGAGACCAGAGAGATGCAGAGAGATGCAGAGAGAGACCAGACTTTTTTGAGCTTTTTACTTTTGTTTTTTTTTAAATGTTGTTCTTGCCTCAAAAACATTCTCGGAGTTGTGTTTTGTTTCATTTACACTAGTGGTTGGACTCGATAAAATTAAAAAAAAAAAAAAAATCTAATTAATTACAGGCTTTGTAATGAATTAATTGCAATTAATCGCATTTTTATCAAATAGCAATATTTATATATCAGAAACAAAATATAGGAGTTTATTTGTATGTTCTGGCGTATTTTAAGTTGATTTCAAACTAACACCGCGGTCAAACAGGGCAGTAATCAGCGTTTGTGCATCAGTCTTCACCTCCTGTGCAGTAGTAACGCGTGGCGCGCCTCTCTCTCG
The DNA here is from genome assembly GCA_020698575.1 of Bostrychus sinensis. NCBI lineage: Eukaryota > Metazoa > Chordata > Actinopteri > Gobiiformes > Eleotridae > Bostrychus > Bostrychus sinensis. The sequence goes on along the minus strand of CM036257.1, from coordinate 23,739,714 downwards.
TCTCCCCTCCTGTGCTCTGCGTGTGACCTCCGCGTGGACCTGTCCCCTCTGTCCTTTGCCTCTGAACCCAATGGACTGTCTCCTGCGTGCGTCAGTCAGCTGTGATCGTCGGAGAGACGATGAGCAGCGCCTTGAAGTTGCGCATTTGAAAGTGAAAGTAAAGTGGCGCTAGTTAAGCGGAAGGCAGCCGACCTCTGCCCCGCAGTTCCCTGTGGTGCAGTCTGTGGCACATTACCCAACTGTTCACAGCAGAAATCCACTTACATTTGGTGTTTTGGTCGTGTAGATGTCCAGTTACTGTGCGCCAGAAACTAGGTCACTGAGAAAAGTTCCATGTTGTCATAGACAAGTGCGATTAATTGCGTTATTTTTTTTAACGCGTCAATTCTCTGTAATTAATTAATCGTGATTAACGCGTTAAAGTCCCAGCCCTAATTTACACATGTTTAAGTAATCCTGTATTCTCTGGCACTGGGTTTCTGAGGCATCAAAACACTCCAGGAAGCACTGACCAAGCAACAAGCCCTCTACATCCACTCTGCTAACATTCATTTATCCAAAAAAATGCGTACAGCTATCTTTCCACTGATTCCTCACAGACTTTTGTAGTAAAATGGCATCATACAAAAAGTTTAAGGAAGTGAAGTGCTTTTTTTCACTGATTATGTTCAAAAGACTGCAACAGAGCTGCACTCTGTTACCCTCTGCTGGTCTCTTCACCTGTTTCTTTATGGCACCAGTAGAGTAAATATTTTCTTTTAGTCGGATAATGTTTTTAAAGGTTATAAAACATGCAATGATGTTCTAGAGGCGACCAAAATTGATATAAAAATATGAATAAAAACATAATCTATCTCCTTTAAAGACTTCCTTTTGTAACAGTGGGGCTAATGGCAGTGATGGATGGTAACTAGATACTTTTACTCAAATAAAGTATTTAAATAGATTTCTTTTCATGTATTTGAAGAACTGAATTGTGGAGGAGTTACATCATGCAAGTTACACAGAGCACCTGCTACACAGCCACTGAAGAAGGCAAAACAGAGAGAAGCTAGCCCCAAAATGTAGCAGGCCCACGCTAATACTGCAGCTAATAATTACTCAATCGGCTTAATAAGCACTGCTTACTACACAGCAACTCATCCATCTGGGCACAGCAGTGGGCTGATCTCAAATCCAGACATATACTCGCGAATAGGCCGACCGAAATAATGCATCCACATCAGACAGGAAATAAAAGTGGACATTGTTAGCTGTGGTTATGCTATGGTAGCCTATATGCACAAAAAGTAATCTGCAAGCGTGTATACAGTAGGGTGACCAGACATCCTCCTTTCTCTGGACATGAGTCTGACATGCCAGAATTTCTAAATCACCTCAAAATGTCTGGGATTTTAAGTCCACCACAGTCAAACGACATTGTTGTTTGCCCAGTGTGTTCTCCCCAGAACAAAGTGCGCCACTTTCTTCCAGTGTTTTGCGACTTTATCACTTCACAAAGCACTCATCTCCTTTCATCGCTCTCTCTTGTTGTGCATAGACTAGAGAAGCAAAGTCAAGTTTAACTCGAACAGAAACTGGTCTGAACTAACTCCACATTGTGTCCCAGCAGAGGACAGGGGTGTGGGCTGTAGTCTGCTCAGTAAAAGTGAGTAAAGCAGCTGTATTTGTTAGAGCCGGCTCATGGCATAGGCGATATAAGCAAATCATAAGGGCACAGAGTGACTGGGGGGCGCCTGTCACTGCCCCATATGCTTCAGCGCACAATAAGGCTTAATGAGTCTGATTTTAGCTGTATTATTATAAAAGCAACATAAACATTAGTCCAGACATCCTGACAAAAGCTTCTGTAGCCTGTAGTGTTCTCTGCAGACTGTCCAGGCTCAGTGTGATGAGACTGAACACTCTGTGACTCTGTGCTGCAGGGGCGGAGCAGAGCTGGGGGCCCACTGGGGAACCACTAAGTAGCATTTGTACTGTAAAACATAGAAAACAGCTCATGTTTAAAATGTGAGAGTTGTTTTAAGAGACAATATTTTGACTTGAAACTGGAAGAAAAGTAAAATCATAATTTGTCTCCTTTTTTACTTTGTAGTAGATGCTGAAAATCATACATGATCACCAAAAAGGCACAAGATTACAGGAAAATAGTTAGTAGCAATTTGTTTTGTTAAAATTTGCATGGACATGAACATGATGTTAAATGAAAATGTAGCCTATATTCAATTTTATCAAGGCAAGGCAAAATCCATTTGAGGCAGAAAGTGAGACATGCAAATCTGGCACTTGGGATACGTGTGTCCAGTAAAGGTCCATCTAAGTTCAGCACAGTTTGGCACATTACTGCTGCCAAAGGTGAAAGTTAAAATCCAATGCTGTTACATACAGAGTTAAAATTGTCTCTTGACTTCGCCACACTCTAGGTGCCCTCCTTTTTGAAAACTAAAATATGGTCACACTAGTATACAATATATCATAGGGTGCCACTGACAAACCAACCAACAACCCAGGCAGGCAGAAGCAAAACCTCCTTGGTGAATGTAATGAAAATCCACCAAAATAAATTTTATAAAAGGAGTAACAAATACAAATTGCTAAGCACACATCTCAAAAAGGTCAATTTAAAATTGAAACCAAAAAGCACATGGCTAATTTGCATAAAGAGATGCCAATGGTTTCTTGTAAACACTATATTCTTGTTTATGACCTTTTACGGCCACACTCCCACCTATTACTACATTGATTTCCTGTAATGCTGAGGTCTGCCATTTATGCTTGAGCTGTCTTTACTCAGCTACTACTACATGTACTTCCCAATGCAGCCATTACACAACCCCCCCACATACTGGTACACAGGCTTTCAACACAAGGTGGGACGCAAGAAAGACATGAATGTCCCACAAAAAACAAAAACAAGAAAAAAAAAACAAAAAAAAACAAAAACAAAAGAGGTTTTTTCACTGCATTTTTTTTGATAGAGCGTACAGTATCAACAGTAATAACATAATAACAGCTGTACAGGTTAGGCTTCACTAGTCATCACTTTCTGTTTTATCATGAAATTATTCGATCACCTCATCACTGATCCATACTCTGTAAATGATGATGTCGCTCTTTTATACCAGTGATTCTCAACTAGTGGGCTAGGACCCAAAAGTGGGTGATTAAATATATAGTTTCAATGTTCAGCTCATTTGAAGCCTATTGTTTTATGCACATGGAAAACTACTACTACTACTACTACTACTACTACTACTACTACTACGAAAAGGTTGGTTGTTCGATTCCTGCTACCAACACTACATGAACAAGTGTCCTTGGGCAAAACACTTCATCCACCTTGCCTGTATTATTATTACTAATACCACAACTATTACCCCTAAACCAGTATAACACCAGTGCTCTTGTGTGATTGCTGCACAGAAAAATCCTACTACACTAATACTACTACTGCTACTACAACTACTTCTACTACTGTCCACAAACCAGGGTCAAATCCAGGACACTTTGCGACTAAGATGCAAAAAAAAAAAAAAACAAACACATGTAGACAATTTAAAAATGTACTCGAGCAAAAAGTCAAACAGTTTTCCTCCAAAATACAGTATTTTTCAGTAAAAGTAGGAGGTTGTTTTGGAAAATCCATATTCATCAAATAATGTCATTTCTTCCTTCAAATCAATGCACTGGTGGTGTTTGACAGTCCACCACACCTCTTTGCAAATATTACCCATAAATCTTTGCCTGGCTGCATAATGAGTCCTGTGATGGATGCGTCTCTGGGCTGGTCTATGGCTCTATCACACGCTGCTGCTGTTGCTGGCGGTGGTGGTGGCAGTATATACAGAGCAGCGTGTGATGTGTGAGCAGTGGGGCCCTGTGTGTGTCGTGGGTGGGACGAGGAGGTTTCAGAGCTGCTCCTCGGTGCAGCGTGACATTTGGATGGCAGAGGGCCCAGAGCAAGCCAGCCTCACTGTGGCATTTCCAACAGCTGTTTACACGCGCGCTCACACAAACTTACGCAGCACGGTTTAAGAAATGCATGAGCCGAGTCATTCATCCCGGTGCGGTTTTTACTAGAGGAGCCACGGTCGATGTCGTCAAGCCATGATGATAATGATGGGGAAAAAGCAGAGGTGAGTAGAGCAGCCAAGAGTATTATTAATTCAAAATAATATTACGCAACTAGAAGTAAAAAGAATGCTACGCTAAAACTACTCTTAAAAGTACCATTTGTCAAAACCACTGGAAAAAACTCTTTTACTATTCTATTATAAAGAAGTTAGCCTAATATTTCCTTGCATAAGTTTGATTTCCAGGACTTTCAGGCATAAGATGCTTTTCCACTGGGGAGAACGGTACGGGATGCGTCAGTACGGGACAACTTAGAATGGGTAGCCCCAAAACCTGCTGGTGTTTCCATGACTCCATGACGTCCAGGAGACTGGCATCTATTATGTAAACACTTATGGACACAAGCGCAACAAAAGTTGTGTTAATAAATGAGATAAAAATTTGTTTGAAGCTGACTTTTAAAACATGAAAGCACTGGCAACATTGAATAGAAAGACGAGCATAAATCCTGGTGTGTGTCTGTGTGAGGCCGGTGTGTGTCTGTGTGAGGATGATGTGTGTCTGTGTGAGGCCGGTGTGAGTCTGTGTGAGGATGATGTGTGTCTGTGTGAGGCCGGTGTGAGTCTGTGTGAGGATGATGTGTGTCCTTGTGAGGCCGGTGTGTGTCTGTGTGAGGATGATGTGTGTCCTTGTGAGGCCGGTGTGTGTCTGTGTGAGGATGATGTGTGTCTGTGTGAGGCCGGTGTGTGTCTGTGTGAGGATGATGTGTGTCCTTGTGAGGCCGGTGTGTGTCTGTGTGAGGATGATGTGTGTCTGTGTGAGGCCGGTGTGAGTCTGTGTGAGGATGATGTGTGTCTGTGTGAGGCCGGTGTGTGTCTGTGTGAGGATGATGTGTGTCCTTGTGAGGCCGGTGTGTGTCTGTGTGAGGATGATGTGTGTCTGTGTGAGGCCGGTGTGAGTCTGTGTGAGGATGATGTGTGTCTGTGTGAGGCCGGTGTGTGTCTGTGTGAGGATGATGTGTGTCCTTGTGAGGCCGGTGTGTGTCTGTGTGAGGATGATGTGTGTCCTTGTGAGGCCGGTGTGTGTCTGTGTGAGGATGATGTGTGTCTGTGTGAGGCCGGTGTGAGTCTGTGTGAGGATGATGTGTGTCTGTGTGAGGCCGGTGTGTGTCTGTGTGAGGATGATGTGTGTCTGTGTGAGGCCGGTGTGAGTCTGTGTGAGGAATAACTGAACTTATAACGACATGACTTTAACTCGTGGTTAATCCAGTCTAAACAAAAAATTTAACATTTAGATTCTTGAGGTGAGAGCCGTACTTCGCTAAACTGGAAACAGCTGTTGCTAATATATGCTAGCTCTATTTTTAGTAAAAGTCGGCACCACATTAGCTCATCATCTCTTGGAATATGACTTTTTTATCACAAGGTCAGGTACGTGTTTGATAAAAAAAAAACAACAACATTTATTTCTGTCCTGTTGTTTTTGCCTGAGTGAGGATTCTCTTTTGTCCAATCAGCTCGCAGCAGTGCCTCCTCCCGCCCCGTCTCGCCCTGTTCTGACCCAGTGGAAAAGTGCCTATAGTAAACAAAGCAGAGGTGATGATGGAAAGCAAAGGCCGTTAATCAGGTGAAAGAAGTTATAATATCCTGTCTGTATTAGCTGGCACCATCTTGGTTACATTTGATAGGAATGGCCAAGGCCAGGCAGTGTATATTCCACTTCTCTATGATGTGCTGCAGATAAACGCTATGATGGTCCAGTTTCAAGCGATACAATGGGAAACAATGACTCTCTGTGGCTGGGGATCCAGATCATCCTGCTTTCAAAAATAAAAGTGGGTTGGTCTGGCTGGACAGGCGAGAAAAACAATAAACAAAGTTTCAAGTATACAGACAGCACTGTGGAGAATAGAGATTTTTCACCATTTATTTACTTGTCACATAACATACAAGGTTACATGTAATGACTTTTGGGGATTTGCACGATTTATGGCTGGGACATGAGACTAAGAGGTAGGGCCAACCCGGGCTGTCGTAGTAGATTCATGATCAAAAGTGCTGTGTGAAGGTCTACAATATAAAATAAATTTGTGTAAAATGTGCAAATAAGAACAATATACAACATATGAGTACGTTGTATGACCAGTTTTTGCCTTAAAATAGTATCAGTTTTTTGAAGTCCTCTTTTTTTTTTCTTTTTGAAGTCAACATTCATTCAACATGGCAGGCCATAGTGGCAGGCTAAACATATACTCTAATTTGGACGAATATTTTACTTTTATGTTAGTAAGACATAGCTGATTTCTTTGTGTTCTTCTGTGATCAACATCTTTTTTTCTCTCCAGGCGATACATAGCTACATAACAACACGAGTTTCCTTACTCTTCTTCATGTGTGAACCATACAAAAAGACTGACCCACTGACAGTTTTCCTCCTCCACTGTGGCAGAATAAAGTTATTTTCTCTTCTCTGTCAGAGCAGAAACAGCCTCAGACGCAGCGGCCTGGGCTGAAAATAGTACGTTGTGACAAAGAAACACATAATAAACATATGGTGTTTTCTTTTCCTGGGATCTATAAAAATATCAGCGCTCCGGCGTGTGTGGGCGTCAGAGAACTGTGGAGGTCTGGTCATGACAACACTTCCTCCTTCAGAGTTAGAGCAGAGAATCTCCACAGGAATTTTCACATATTTCAAATAAACCACATACCATTTTAATCCTACTCACTTAAATAGAAGACCACACGATGTGCTGCTGAGATCTAAGTCTGAACTGAACCTCTTTCACCTCACTTTTCCCTGAATTCATCTTTCCTTTTTTCCTTCTTCTCTGTCTGCATGTTATCTGGAGCTATCCATTAGTGAGCCGCTACTCTTCTCTAGTTAGGAGCCAGAATGAGCTTGAGAGCAGCTCTATTGATTTCAATAGAAATGTGCTTACGCCGGCATCAATATAGCTGCACATTTGTGATGGCTCCCGTTAGAGGCTCCCTCCCTCATCCTCCTCCTTCATCCTCAAAGCTGCTGATGCAGGGAAACCCAGGCTGCACCAGTCCAACCATAAGCCCCACATTTCCACTGTGTATCCTGCACAGGCTGTGAAATAGCCTCAGTTCACTCTGCTCACTGACTGAAGATGTAAAGGCTACAGCAGATGGGCTGAAATGGATAGCTCTTGGCTAGCATTAGCGCTGTCTGCTGCCTTTTAGCATCTGTACGCAGATGTATCATGGTTTGTAGTGAAATGTATGAGCTTGGGCCTAATCAGATCATGTATTGATTGGACTTCATAGAGAAGCTTAACGGTGGTCCTGCCTCTCACTGATTGCTCAAACAGAAGAATGAGACCTGTCCCGGGCTAATGGGGAGGATCCTGTTAGTCTATGGGTCAAGGTTAGAGCGACACATTTAAAATCAATGGCAGCTTGTTATCAAAGCTGACTATTCACAGGTCATGGGAAAACTGTCCTGGTCAAGGTAGACCCCAGTCCTGAGCAGGACAGGCCCGTTTGAAGAGGTGCATCTGTCAAGAGAATCTCTCCAAAAGGAGATAAGTCTAATGTAAGTGACACAACGCTCAGTGAGTGGAAACTTCATCCAAACTGTGTCTTTATACAGTTCACAGGATAAACCCAGTCCATCGACTGGCCTGCCACACTCTGCTCCACAAATCCTGTTTCATGGCAGCTACGCTTCTGTAAAAGGGAAACAAAAGCCTGATCAGCACACGCGGCTTTAGCGCATTGTACAACAATCAACGTGAAATCAGTGGAACAGAGAGAAGCAGAACTATGCAGCACCCAAATGTACGCTGTCCCGCTACGGGAATAAGCATGAGCATACTGTGTATGTGGACATATGTGGACAAAAACAACTTCCATCACTGAAGCCATCACAAATTTTTACTGGAAACTGGGCATGCTGCTGTAAAAAGAGGTAAAACAATAAACTGTAGCTCAAAGCTGTAAAAATATTGTGTATTCAAAAATAAAGCATCAATATCAGTAACTTTATTTTTAAAGGTTTGCACAAATCTCTGTGTAGGCACGGACATCGTCATCCACATCAAAGGAACAGCAGTGACTGAGACAGCAACTTCCTACAAAAACTAAAATACTGTAAAACCACAATTTAGACAGAAAAAAGTACAGTACAATCATGCTTATCAAAATCTTAACAGAGAAGTGAAAAGTTCATAAAATTAAGACAATGTGATCTATGTTATATTGTATGTCACTGCTTACGCTGATGTAACAGCCGGTATCTGTGAACATACAGGACATAGCACTGCCTGTGAGTGCTACAAGCTTGTCCAGCCAACTTATTTAAGAATTTATCCAAAGAAGCAGTCAGGAGCCAGTGCAAATGCGTGTTGATAGTGTTAATGTGTGAGTGGGCGGGAGGCAGCTCATGCGTTCATGTGTGTGAGGAGGCCATTGGACTCTGTTATTTCTCTGGATGCACAATTTAAGAAGCCCACACAGACAGACTCAGGGAGGGCCCCGGGTCTGGAATAATGAAGATGATCCGTTCATTACATTCAACCCTCTGGACAGAGTCAACAATCACAGCTTCCCACTGTCAGAGCTCACACAGACACAGAGATGGACACGTGTCTGTCAATGAGCTAATGTTCTTTATCTGTGAATTTACAGCATTCGAATGTTCATTACACTCACACAGAGCATGTCTCAGTTTAATGGCAGCACTGTGATCACTACTGCCACTATACTGCAATGATTACAAAGAAAAAAGACAGAAAAGCAAGCTAAACTGAAGTTATAGACATATTTTGATATATTTAGCACACTTGGTTGTGATTTCTACTCCATGAGGCAGGATCATCAGAAGGAAAGCTCAATCTGTATTTGATATAGACATTCACAACAAAATGTTCACCTCATATAAAAAAAGGGATATGTTATTTGCCATGTTTTAGCAAGTTTAGTTTCCACTTGCAGTCCCTGGACAGGTGCACAGAAAATGTAATAAGCCTGGTTTGGAGCAGATGTGAGGTCAAACTTTTTCAACATTTGGTGAACTGCACTTATTCATAATTTAATGTTTTAGTAACTTTTAACCAACCCTGGTAACACCAGAAATTAAAGGCCCCCTACTGAGCTAAATCTACTTTTTGGAGCTTTTAACCATGTTATAACCTGAAAAACATACCTTGAGAAGTATTTTATTTCACACATGCTTGTTTATATATATGCTGAGCCCGTCCTCTTCTCAAAAGCTGAAAACGCTCAGTCTTACCGCTCTGTGTAGACGAGTTAAACCTGCAAGTGCTCCGGCAAGTTTCTAAAGCCCATACACCGTCACCGGACTCGTTCTGATCATTTTAGTGCTAAAATTGCTGTCTTTACAAAGCAGTCAGCTCATTTACCTATCTGTTAGCATCACGTTGCTAATAGCTGTACTAATTAGCCATTTTATGCTCTGTCCATTCCCCACCTTTGCCAGCAGGGGGCGAGAAACACCTAATCCAAGGTTTCTCTGCAAATTGAAAGTAACACCTCCCCAAAAGAAGACGTTTTTTATACATATACATTATTTTAAAGTAGAGCTCAGTAACTCTGCTCATTCTTTCGCTGTTTTTGCGTAAATATTGTGATCCCTCACTTGGCTTTATTTTCATTTCCTGACTCAAGACCTCCCTGAGACTGGGTTGGTGACCCTCAGACTTGCAAGTGTCATTTTTTTGCCCAGAGACACCAGGGGGTGATGCGGGACACTTCATTCACCCCAGAACAACTCATTTAACCATCACACGGACTCCAAAACATTTTATTTAAGGTAAAGAAATGTTACTGAGTTCTGCTTTATGTTGTATAAAACATGAAATATTAATGCAAAGGTGTCCAAAATTATTTCAAGAAGTCTGAAAAAAGCATAATATAGAAGCATTAGAGATGGAATCAGCTTTGATGACCTGCCAAAGGACATCATTATCACGTCTGACTCCTATGTTCACACTGACTCAGGTGGTAAGACATCAATGTTCACAACAAAGTACACATTTTTAGTCGTGTACTGCAGTGGTTCCCAACTTTTTTTGTCTCGTGTACCCCCTGGATTTTTTTTATGACACGAGTACCCCCTCACTTATACTAATTCTTCCTATTTTATTGTAAATACTAATTATCCTGCATTTTTTTCTTTCAACTCAATTTATACATGTTTAAAATGCAAAATAAAAAAATAAAAATATAACAGTATTACACTTTTTACGGTATATTTAATGGTCAAAACTCATTAAATTTACAGCAAAGAAGAATTAAAAACCTCTGAATGACTCTTTGAAACAAGCTATTATGTATCTATGTAACAAAATGCGCCTCCTTTGTCATAAATTTCAAACGTTCAACATGAAAAGATCACAGATATTTTTAAATCACACAGGAAATAAATTATAAAATAGCTCCAAGTACCCCCCTGCAAAGTGCTCGCGTACCCCTGGGGGTCCCCTCAGACCTGTCCCAGTCCAGCGCTAACAGTGTGAGGAGGAGGAGACAGGAGTCTGAGGGGGAGATCCTAATAGCCTGCTCCATATTTCACATGTCCCGTCACTGATCTGCAGACACATACGGGACGGTACATGGATGTGTCAGAGCGGAGAATCCCTGAAGGAGACACAGCAGCACGCAATGGGATTTCTGCGAACAGTGATTTGGCTGCGATAACTGGAAAAACCTGCAAACATCACTGAATATCATTTACAATTCATAACTTTATGTGAGTAATTTATGAGCATCTTGTTTTCATGTCATGGCCTTAGTATTAGGAACAGCTAAAATTCAGTGGATTGTCTATAAAGGATTATCAAAATTTAGACAAACAAATACGTTTTCATTTTAATGTACCAGACTTTGAAACATTTTATAATAACTACATACTATAAAAAATTAAAGGAGATATATGATGCTTTTATTTATATTTTTAAACCAATCTTGGTCGCCTCTACATCAGCAATATTATCTGCCATAAATAAACAGGTTAGAAGACCAGCAGAGGGCAGCAGAGTGCAGAGCTGTTATGCTATTTTGAATAGAAACATAGAAAAAGTGCTTTTGTCTTCCTTAAATTTTTTGTATGATGCTGTTTTACTACAAAATGAAAAATAACTGTGAGGAATCAGTGGAAACAGAGCTGTACACTGTGTTTTTGGATGAATGAATGAGAGCAGACTGGATGTAGAGGGCCTGTGGATTGGTCAGTACTTCCTGGAGTGGGTGGGGATTCGTTGGAGAGGCGGAGGTTTGTGGAACCGAGCGTTTTGAGATACAGAATTACCTTAACAGGCATGACTGAAACAAAACTCCAGGTACAGTATGTTTTTAAAGAGGGAACAACATTATAACATGACAGGAAGCTAAAAAAAAAAAGAGTATATTTTGCATATTATAGCCCCTTTTAAACTGCTGGGGTTATGCTGTCACAAGGGAAAGGATTTAAGACTTTTGTCCCATTTACTATAAATGCGGATCTGGATTTTCTGCATTGCTTATTTACAAAGAAAAATCGAATTACTAATAATAATAACATGCTATCATCATCTCATTCATCATCAGGTCTTGAACCAATTTGCTCAAACTGTTCAGTCAATTAAAGGTCACCATTTTATGAACAGAACAGGTCACTCAGACTGGAGCCTTTACGTTTATGTATATAGCCTACAGCTGACACCACTCACACTTCCGAAATGACCTTTTTTTTCCTGGAAAGCAAGATGGACGATCACTGTGCTACTATCACCCCCTTTGATTTCCAATAATCGTGAATTCTAACGGTGCTAATGGTGTTTTTATAATAGAAACAATATTCAGGAAGTGGAAAGTGGTAGCACAATTACCACTCAACCTGGTTCGAACTAGGTTTAGATTGGCAAATATATTTCAGGTTGAGATACTTAGCACTTAATCAGCACTAATTTGACTGACAACCATTCACTCTCACATTCATGCACTATTTAGGGGGATATTCAATTTATTATGTATTTAAGAATATTATTATAACTATTGATTATTTTTATTTTTTAAAGTTTTGAACATAAAATATACAGTGAATAATTGGGGTGGCAGTAGCTCACTTGGTAGAGACGCTTGTCCACTAACCCAAATGTTGATGGTTCAATCCCTGCTACCGGCACTGCAGACTGTTGTGTCCATGGGCAAGACACCTCACCCACCTTACCTGTATGTGAATGAATAATGCACCTAATTATAAAGTGATTCTGTGTGCCTAGAGAAGTGCTATATGAGACTAATGCATTATTATTAACATTTATATATTTAATATAAAGGCAGACAGATTATCATTTTTTTATCTTGAAAAAAAAATTCAGGAAAATTTGTTTTGTTAGGACTATTTTATTGTAGAATCATCCACACCTATGAGTGAGGGGGTACTTAGGCTTTGAAAAAAAGCTCAGGGGGGTACACAAGACAAAAAATGTTGGAGAACCACTGAACTATATGTTTTTGGGAGGTGGTAAACTCAAATACTCATAGTAACACATGTTCACCCAGTCTGGGACGCAGAAGTGCAGCCTTCAATCTAACATTTTGAGCAAGCATTGAGAAGCTCCTCTTTGTCAAAGTGTCCAGTCCATGGCCGAAGAGAGGACAAAATGAAAAGGGGCAGGAGGCAATGAGGCAGAGCGGGGGCAATTGAGTGAGAAACCGCCTCCATCGCTCTTTACAAACGTACACAGTCACATGACCAGAGCAGTCAAAGCTGTGAAAAACCATCAATGATGCAAGAGGCCACCAAAGCCGTTCAGCCATATCGAGTTATGTCAATCAAAAATGCTTATATTGTGACTGGAAGCAATTGAGACAAGCTCTGGGGCGGGGGGGAGAGTAGTTGTATATTAGGATTTGATTCCTCTGTGCAAGATCTGAGAGGCTTTTGTGGTCTGAAATGCCGGAAAGTATGACGCTAAATAGAAGAGGAGACTTGGACAACACCTTGACCATATGAGCTATAGAGGTCCCCCTCAAATACACTTGGTAAGGAAAAGCCTCACTGTGCATTATTCACACATATGAGCCAGACTTTTGTAGCGCGTTACTTTGCTGCAGATATAAAGGGAGTTGAGTGCACGGGTAAAGAAAAAAGGTGGACAGAGAAAGGTGCGGAGACGGGAGACAAAAATAGCAAGTGTGAAAAAGGAAGACGCCTTCAGAAAAAAAGTGAGATATGAGTGAGAGCGTGGGAGGAAGAGTGGTATTTATTGAAACGGTTTTGTAACACTCTTTCAATTTTTTATTATTAAACAGCCTAAATGTGGAAGGAAAACAATTACTGATATACTTTGTTGAATATGTAATTGTGGGAGTGTTTATTTATTAAATATTCATTTGTTCTTCTTCCACACACTCCTGTAAAGCCAGGTATAGGACTGTTTTTTAGTCCTTACAAGTTTTACGGAAGTCACACTGCGCGACGTGGAATGCGTAAAATCGTAAACTAAAGCTTGTTCACACTGTGCGGCGGTTCAAACATTGAATTGCGGCTACGACTGAAGTCAGCCGGAGCAAATTTCAGGCTCTGGACACTTGGGAAGCTAGCACCGCTTGCTTTACCGACAAAAGGGAAAAGAGGAAATGTGCACACATTCGTGGTGGGACACTGTTGTTGTTACACGCATAGACATTATATATGTAGACGCCTCGTAGGCTGCTGGAGCTAACGTCATGTCACTGCCAAGCTAGTGCAGGAACTTTTCAGAATTCTGTAGCCCAATGACTGCATTTCTTCCTATAGAGAACAGAATCATAAATGTAAATTAGCTGTAGATGTAAGTTACTCAAGTTAGCATTAGCACAAAAGTATTTTGATACTTACGTGTGTGTTAAATATTCACCAACAGTGACAAAGCAGTTAAACGAGTTGTTTTAAGGCTTGCTTGTTTACTTTTTTGTGCTGCTGTTTCTAATGCAACTTTATGTCATTTCTCTGTCTGTGACCACCAACATAGCAGATTCATTGCTCAACGAGCGTTTTATGATGTAGGTTCCCGATCTCTATAGCCATTAGCATTAGCCATCAAATATTGCAAATTATGAATAATCAAGACTGTTTTGGCAGCTGTCAGCCACTCGCCCACATGTGTGTGATGTCAGAGCCTGGTTAGAAATTATTACTGAGTGTGTCCACTTTTAGAAGTTTTATTTAATATAGCAATTAGCATATATATTAGCATGTGAGCTGAAGGCTAAATGGCTTCTGAATGTCTGTTCTGCTGGACAGGAGTTAGAGAAATATGGCCGATCACAGCAGTTATAGTCCACAGTTTTAGCAGAGGTTTAATCAATCAATAAATCATCACAAATCCTACTTTAAAAAGTTGTTGTCAGATTAAGTAAAAATGAATGGGCCAAACACTGTTGTCATGGAAACCGCAGGTCAGTCTCTCACTAATAACTCACAATGGTTTAAATCATTAGAAGCCATATTGGCCTGGGCAGCCGTTGCCGTTGCAATAGACCAAAGTGACCAACAAGGCGTCTACGTATATAATATCTATGGTTATGAGGATGCACTGGTGTTTTTCTATTGATCAAACTTCTGACAGAGATCAGACACACTCTGCGACAAATCCTACAAAATATCTGACACTGCCTGATATCTGTCGCAGCTCATCCTTGGTCATAAGACGGCTCTATCTGTGATTTTTGTCCCTGTCTCAATATAACCACAATTTTTGAGCTACGACAGATGATTTTTCACATGATTAGGAATCTTTTATCTGAGACGGCTGAAATCGTGCAGTGTATACCCGGCTTTAGGGGTTGTGGGTGGCTGAAGACTAACACAGCAACTACGGGCCTTAGATGGGGTACACCCTGGACTAGGACAGGACTGACAACGAGGCATACACAGACACATTTACTCCCACTGTCCAAAGAGATGCATGTTGGGTGACATACTGCCCATTGTCCAGAGTGTACCCCACCTCAGGTCCATAGTTGCTGGCGGAGACCCCTAAAATGCATAAGCAAAACATGCATAAATGAATCTATTACATACTACATAAATACATTTTCTTAAACTGTTACTAGATTACTTAAAATGCAAGCTTTGTCAATAACAAGGATATATCA
This sequence comes from Bostrychus sinensis, assembly GCA_020698575.1. Lineage (NCBI taxonomy): Eukaryota > Metazoa > Chordata > Actinopteri > Gobiiformes > Eleotridae > Bostrychus > Bostrychus sinensis. The sequence continues at coordinate 23,724,529 of CM036257.1, read as the reverse complement.
CACTGCTTAGTTTGTCTGTGCCCTTATTTTTACACCTAAATATAGACAATGGTAGTTCCCAGAAGCAGTGTCACACATATCAATCAGAGCGTTACACCTGGATATAGGTGAGGAGGAAGAGGAGCAGGTATGGGACACTTGTGGGATAAGCAGAGGACAAAGACACTATGGCTATGTGTGGAAAAGGGGCAGATAAAGGCTGTTGGCACCAGGATTAAACACAGTCACTGTACTCGGCAATACAACAAAACAGAATATGTTAAAAAGGGTTGCCAGATCTGACCGACTTTCCAGCCCAAACAGAACTTAAAACCCTCCCAACATGATAAAAACCAGCCCAAATTATAACCACTCTAAATGTTACCACCATTATACGTAAGAAAGTACGCAAAACAGCAGCACTTAAAAAAGTAACACAAACAGGTTTCCAGAGTGCAATCAGAAACCGAAGCCTTTCTGGTCAGAGCGTCATAGAAACCACAAAAAACCTATGAAATACCAACGTGAAATGTGAGCAACCAAACATGAATCACTTTATTAGTTCATTTTATAATAAATTAACTAATACAGCAGTTCCCAAAGTGGGGTCCGGGGCCCTCTGGTGGGCCACAGGGGGGCCGACAGAGGTTGAGTACATTAAGTACATAAAGAGACATTGAGTTTGTAAACAAATTACAACAAGGTACAGTTATCTAATTGTTTAAATATGACTTTGATGTTTTTTTTAGCCAACAGTCTGTGTTTGTGTAATGTTTTTAGAAATAGAAATCAATGGGGAAAAACATGACATCTTTTAGTCTTGTGAATAGAATAAGTTTTACTGTTTGGCGACCATGTGGAATTTTTTTTTAATTTTTATTTTTTTATTAAGGGGTCTGCAACCACACTCTTGACTTTGGGAATGGCTGAACTAAAATATGAGTGGGAGGACACAGCACTTTATTGAAATGTGTATTTCTGCATTGTTTGCCATTAAAATGACAACTATTTTCTTTGTATTTTCTCCTGAATATTTTCAAAAAAACCCGCCAAATGTTGTGAAAAGCAGCCAAAATTTTATAAAACCAGCCCAATGAAAAAAAAAAGTGTCCTCATGTCAGGGAATCAAAGTCCTGGCCTCTAGCACAAAAGGCTAGGAAGAATTAACCACAGCTACACTGCTAAATCCATTTGGTTTCTTCTGCTCATTCTTGTTGTGGATGCATTTCCCAGCAACTATGGGCCTTAGGTGGGATACACTCTGGCCCATCAGTCACAGCGCTGACACTTTTACTCACTATGTCCATTTCTGATTCACAATTTCACCCAAAACATGCAAGTCCTGGAGTAAAGAAGCCAGAGTACCCAGAGAGAACCCACAGTAATACAAGATGACACGCAGACTCCAGCCCAACTTCCTCACTGAGAGCCAGGACAGCTAACAACTCTGCCACCATGCACACACAACCAAATTCATAATGTTATAGATTTTAATTTCTGACTAGATTTGATTAAGATAACACATTCATACTGCATTAATAAAACAGATTAATAAATAGCATTACGTCAGGTTAGGATATCTCTCTACCTGTCAGCTTGGCTTGAATCAATGCCCACTTTTTCTTCTTCTCCTCCCCTCCTTCCTCGGGTCGTCCTGCCTTCTCTCTCCGTATCTCTGGCTCCCTAATTAACACCTCAGCGCGGACAGGACCGGGGACTGTCCTATCTGCTATCAGCATCTGGATCACCATCACTCAGCAGCTCCCTCCTCTCAGGTTATCAACGCAGACTGACCCGAGAGAATAAGACGGGGCGAGATCTCACCGGGACAGAGGGGTAAAAAAAAAAAAAAAAACAAGCAGGGAAGACCTTTAGATGAGAAAAAAAGGTTGTCCTGTTGTGACAAAAAGAGTGGTGTTTTAGCAGTAGGGGAAGTGTGTAAAATGTTGTATATGGAACCAACGCAATTTTAAAAGCATATAAGTGAAACAAAGCACTGCCTCTTTAGTCATTTAGCTAAAATCTGGTCACATAATGTTGATTTTAGTGAGAAAGGGTTCGGAAATCAAGTGGGTCTGACTATGTACTGCTCAGAAGGGACAACATGACCAGTGCTGGACAGGAAGTGCATTTTTGTACTAGATTGCTTTCCTTCTCGATTCCTCTTCGTCTTGCTTGAATCCTTACTTCCTTGAGTCCTTATTCCGTGAGTCCATGATTCATCAGGCCCCAAATTTCTTGCTTAAACCCTTTCTGGAGTAGTCACAGCAGTAGAGGTAGTTAACTGTAGAAGTAGCAGTAATAGTAGTAGCATTGATAAAACATGCTAGTCTTTTTTACTGTGCAATTGCAAAAGACTATTTCAAAAATACTTTGTTCTTAGGTAAAGTTCACATAAGAACAAAGTTTTTTTATATATATTTACTTGGTAAAAGATTTGGAGCATTCGTCCACCCCTGAAGACATGTCACAACTAATAATAATAACGCATTGGATCTGTCATGGAACAAGGGGCACGAGGGGGAAAAGAACCCAAAAATGCAGGGCTGCAGTGAAAAAGTTTAATAAAATAAAGGTGGAAACCAAACATAGAGAAAATGTCCAAAATTCCAAAAGGACAAAAACAAAGAATCACTAGGAACAAAAATACTAAATCAAAAGGCAGAGTAAAAACAAAAAAACATAGTCACTGGGGACAGACGTGACACAGAGACGGACTGGCACTGACTAAAGAACTGGGGAAAACACTAAATAAACTAGGATAAAACAGGTGAAACACATTAGGGCGGGGCAGGCAAACAAACAGGTGGAAACACAGGAGGCAGGAAATAAACAGAAAAACACAAGGACTGAGTTAGACTACAAAATACACACAACACAAGGGAAACAAAAACACAGATATGGACATGACAACATCACCCGTCTACATACTCAAAGCACTTTACATTGCATTATCCATTCACTCCTCAGTCACACTCGGAGGTGATAAGCTGCTGCTGTAGCCAAGTTGTCCTGGGGCAGACTGACGGAAGTGTGGCTGCCAATCTGCACCAATCTCCGACCACCAATCATAGTCACGCTGACACCTTCATACAAGCAGGGGTCAAACCACCAACTTTTAGGTTAATGGGCGAGCGTCTCTACCAACTGAGCTACTGCCGCCGCCTAGCTACCAAAACTGTTTTCTACTGACAATACACAATAAAAAGATCCACTTTACAACAAACTTAAAAGGCCGCAACCATTTGCCAGTATCCATGTGGTGCCTTGCTGTCAACATGTGAACAGCTACACAACCCAAAGCCTTCCTGTTAGAAAAGATGGACGTAATATTAGGCCTCTAAAGAAAAAATAAACATCAAAATGACAAGTCAATCAGTGAAAACCCCGGCTTATGACCAGTAATAGCAGATCAAACCTCTAACTTACACTGTGTATAATTTATAATAACCAGTCACAGGGGATGTGGCACATGGATAAGGATTTACCACAACATGCATGACAGAAAACCACTTAAATCTAATTTGCCAGAGCTAATATGCATTAAGAGCTGGTTAGCCTAGAGTTAGCGCTGCATGTGGTTGCACTGATGATAATTTCCAGATTCAACTTGATGCACCGTGACGGGACAAGACCAAGTCAAGACCAAGACCCATGCATGGAAAGAGACTGAGAATCATATTTTCTGTTTTGTATTTCCTTATTTTTACTTATTTTACATCAAATAGCAAATCAAATTATTATTGCTTATCATGTTTTATTATTTTAAGTCTCTAAATTAGTATTTTTATTCTTAGAGACAAAGTGGGCAGTACTGCCAGACAAATAAGGTTTTGAGTTTCATCACAGGATTAGATAGTAGTATAGTAACAGCAACAGTAGTAGTAGAGGTCCTAAAAGCAGTAGAACTAGTAGTAGTAGTGGCATCAGTTGTAGTTGCGATAGTAGTTGTAGTAAAAGCAGTAGTAGCAGTGGTAGCAGTAGACATAGTAGACGCATTAGTAGTAGTAGTAGTAGTAGTTGTAGTAGAAACTTTAGTATAAGTCCTAAAAGCAGTAGTAGTAGTAGCATTAGTTTTAGTTGCGGTACTAGTTGTAGTAGTAAAAGCAATAGTAGCAGTGGTAGCAGTAGACATAGTAGAAGTAGTAGCAGTAGTCGTAGTAGTAATAGTAGTAGCAGCAACAGTTGTAGTAGAAGTCATAAAAGCAGTAGTAGTAGTAGTAGTAGTAGTAGTAGTAGTAGTAGGAGTAGTCGTAGTAATAGTATTGGTAGTAGTAGTAGTAGTAGTAGAACCATAAATGTTGCTGTGCAGTTGCAAAACATACTATAAGTAAGTAATTTGTCCTTTTGTAAACTTTACACTTTTACTTTTTTTTTTGGTGCAGATTTTGAGTACTTCTCCCAACTCTGATTAAAAAATAAATAAATAAATAAATAAATCAGTCCCAGATCTTAAGTCCAGCAGTCCTAATGGCTATTTTCCTTCCTTCCTTTTTAGCTCCAGCACAGAAATAGCAAACCACTACTTCCAGGATATGTGCACTGCCTACTCTTTGGCAAAACAAGATAAGCACTCATATCAATAAATGCCAGCATCTTTCTGCTCTGAACTATAAATATCCATCAAGATCTTGTATTTAAAATCTATCCTCCTCTGATTATCTCCACTAATGAGGGACAGATTTCAGGTCCAGTTTAGTCCAGGAAGCCGTGGGAGCGAGTCACTCTCCATCGCCGACGCTCCGAGTCTGGGAATAGCTGCTCAGGTGGAGCCCTCAGAGGAGCTCTTCTCTGGAGGCAGGACAACGCCTCCGAGAGGCTACGAGAGTGGAGGAGATTCAGCCTCTCTGTCACTAAATACTGTCTGCACATTTACATTAGAGGACTATGAGTTGGTACATTTTTAGGTTTTTATTACCAAAAGAGGTTCCTAAAATTTCCCAAACGACGTGCAAAACAGCATTCAGTCTGGTCTCAAGTTGCCAGTGATATTAAAATATTCCAGAGTTCAGCTGATGTTAATGTGCAGAGAGAAGGGCTGGGTACTATTAAATGATACCTTTGTGGTATTGAACAAAAAGTTACAATACTACTGGTATCGAAATAATTTTAATTCAGTACCAAGTTTCAACACCTAGTGGGACGTTTAATGTTTCTTTGCATGTATGACTCAAATAAATAACAGAATAAATCATATAAACTACTGGTTTTAACTTACAGCTGAGAATTTTGCTTTTCTTTTATTCAATATTATAGTGTTTTATGATTGTAGAAGATGAATTAGCTCACCATACGAATCAGAAGAAGTATTGATCAGGTACCGGTATCAAAAACCAGGTATTGTTTAAGTACTGGTATCGAAAAAATCTGAATGCTACTCAGCCCTAGCAGAGAGTTGGACCAGACACAGTCAAACTAATGTTATGACTATACCTCCACTCTCTACTACACAGAGATCTACTCTTTTCTTTTTATTAATTATTGACAATGCAGCCAAGTTTGAAAAGACCACTTTTTTTTTTTACACTTCATACAATTAATGATTATATAATGATACTGTATATAAAAAAAACAGCTTGTGCACATGGGTTACATCACTGTTTGTAGCAGTAGCCGCTTTCCTGCACAACACAATGGTGACCCTTTTTAAATTTGGGGTTAACCCAATAAGAAACATGGCTTAATTTTTGCAGCATAATTAAAGACTATTTTCAGTAAGGACTGTTTCCATTGGCTGTGAGTCTGAGGGGTGTGTGCACAACAGAAGGAGGCGCACACCGCGCTCTCCACACAGAACAATAATTCCTTTGCAGTGAAGACTTAATTCTCATTCAGTGTGAGTGTCCCTGCTCTGGTGTTGTCTATTCCAGTCATGTGGCTGTGTGCTGCCTCAGAGCTGGACAGAGTGACAGCTAATGCAGAGGAGAGGGTCAGCCTGCCTTACAGCTGCTGCTGCTGCCATACTGCCGCACCCAGGAACAAGAGCTGATACAAGTAAAAGAATATACAAAAAATATATATACACAACTTATTAACCTGGCAAAAGTCAGATGAACTTGACTTGAATTGACTTTCAGTTGAGCATTTGGAGGAAATTGGAAGAAACTTCTAGTGTAAACCTTTGAAGCCAATTGTAGCAACAACTTATTTGACGTAGCTACACATCTGTCTGCTATGTTAGTAAAACATGTTTTAGCTTTTGTAAACACACAGCTGCATCTATGCTAACGACTGTCCGTGTTACAAGTTTCACAGGTCGAGTGCTTGTGGTTGGTGGAAAACCTAAAACCTGCCCGTCCACAACACTCTGACACTGGTTTGGGCTTGAACCTCACAAATCTCACAACAACCCAGCTGCACAAAGTAAACTTATCATCTCTTGGTGTCGGGTTTAACGTATATACAAGTTTCTGAGATGAAAGAGCAAATGAACACCCTGCAAAGTCGTTTGATCAAGTCGGTGTAGTGACACAGTGACTTGTCATTGGTGGAAATTAACAGCGTATAGCAAATGGGAAAATGTTCACGAATGGAGAAACTTACAATGTTATGGAAATGTCTGTTTTGTGCTTCACCAAACTTCACATTTAGCTGACTAAAAGCTAACATTACGGTACTGGTAACAACCTCTAATGTATTTGGGGTCCATAAGCACAAACAGATAAAGTGATTGAACTCTATTATGACACTTCCAGTTTCCCATCGTCCAACCAAAAAGCATATGAATGCACACAAGTCGTATAAATGAGTTTCCTCCTCAGAGAAAACTACCATTTGAATTGCCCAACATGCACTTGAACACAGCATCTTAACTACTGTGTAACACTATCTTCAGTAACATAAAAGTTTAAATAAGGTTAAGTAAGGTAACCATGCAAACAAAGTAGAATAATTATCTCGTGATATGACTGCTGTCACTGATACACAGGGAGGCCTTTGGTGCTTCCTGCTGTTTGGCGTCTTTTGTTCTAAATGTTTTATCCTGTATGAACATATTGTTGAACAGATGCCCACAGAACGTTGTGAGGGAACATCCTGATGGAGACTTTTAGATGTATCAACCACAGTTTTTGGTCAACTCTGGGCCTTAAGCAAGTAACATGGGGAGGACATGCAGACTCCACCCAGAGATCAAAGCGATAACCACTCTGCCACCGTGCAGACGCCAACTACAATCTACAATGCCATCTCCAGGTAAAACAGCTCGATTATGGATGAAGCCAAACTAAATGAGGAGATCTTATCTGTGATGTGTCCATTATTAAAAACATTAACCTTGGCTTCCAACATAATTTCACCGTCACTCACCCAAACCTCCATTTAACTGGGTCATGTGAACAGTGAATGGGTGCTTTACTTCACTACATTTTAGAGCAAGTATCTGTACTTTTTACTCCACTACATTTATGAGTTGGTTTGAAGTACAAAGTATTTTGAGCTTTGGTTTAAAATCATGTGTTTTTGTCGCGCCCTCATCTTAGACACAGTACTTAAATATAAAAGATGAAGTAAAGTAGTACTACTTTAGAAACATCAGAATAATAAAGCAGAAGACGTCACCGAAAGATACAGTCTCTTCTACTGCACCAGTTTCTTAATTTTCAGGAAAGTCCCTTACATTTAACACATTCATGAGTTGTTGAGTCTGTGTGAAATACTTTTACTTTTTTACTTGCCCCTTTATCTGTACTTTTACATAAATAGAGTACTTCTTCCACCACTGTTTAAAACAAAACATGCAGCAAAAGCAATCAAAAAACAGATATTCAGTTCAGTCAGTGCATGTTCAGAGCCACAACTAAATACTAATACTTTGCCATAGTACTAGTAAATTGTTCTTGGATTTAGTTACGGTACAAACTGGCCATGTTACACCGGTGGCAGATGACCAAAGTCCTACTTTTTGGTCAAAGCGCTCTGGCAGGCCACACCGGCACCTGCTGTCTCTGCTCCTGTTCCTCTCTCCGGTGCTTGAGGTGAACGTGGGACAAACTCCAAAGATGAAATTATGTGGAAAAGCAGATTAAACTGTTCCACTGTTAAACACAAAGCCAAATACATATACAGCAATCTAGTCATAATGTTACCTACATTTTTTTGATTAAAGGACGTCCCGAAAAAGCCACAGCCTGGTCTTATGAGCTTGGACCGAACTGTGGGACTGGGACAGTGATCTGAGTGAGACAGTTTTTGGATGGCTGCCTGCGGTCGCCTCATGTCTTTCTGATGGACATGTACATTTGGAGGGATGCCCACGTGTCCCTAAGCCACTCTCCCACAATAAAACTACAGGACAGGGACAACGTGATAGGACATCTGCACGACAAATGATTTTTTCTTTTTTTTTTTTCTTTTTTTGTGGGGTCCTGGCTTATCAAAAGAAAATCTCATGTACTGGTGCAATAACAAATACACTCAGTGGAGCATATATAAGGCAGTATTTGCAGTGTCAGTGTCTGTCTTTTGCCTTTGCTGTGATCAGAGGAGATATGCAGAGATAAAGCAGATCTGTGGGGATTTGGAGAGCTTTGTGTTCAAGCCAGTACACAGCATTACCACAGACGGCACATGCAAGGGACATATATTTAACATTTGTTCTATGTAAATATAAGGCGACGTCAGTATGCTTTCAAATGTGTTATCATATTTATACACATACAGTCTGGTATTTCTTTAAAGATGTTATAATGACGACGTTTTATTTTATTTTATATAGTAACTAGAAATGTATTTTGTTAGAAGATCAAGGTTTAATAAATATTGAAAAATGAGTTGGGCATCTTGGTAAATTAAGTTAATATCTAAAAAAAATTACCACATTAATGCAATAAAGAGATTAATAAAAACATACAGTGAAAGTACTATTACTTTAAAATAATATTAGTCGAGTAGAAGTAAATATACTCAAAACTGTTAGTGTTACTACAAATAAAAAAGAAGTGTAACGTTTACACATGAAAGTACTTACTGCTGCTGCTGCTACTGCTTCTACTAATGTTGGTGCTGCTACTAGCTACTTCCAGTGTTGCTGCAACTACAGCTACTGCTACTAGTGTTACTGCTACTACTACTACTACTAATGTTACTGCTACTACTACTACTACTAGTGTTACTGCTACTACTACTAGTACTAAAGTTGCTGCTGCTACTACTACTAATACTACTACTGATGTTGCTGCTGCTATTGTACTTCTGCAACTACAGCTAATGCTACTACTATGCTATTGCTACTTCTTCTGCTACTACTACTACTAGTGCTAGTACTGCTATTTCTACAAAAGTAAAAGTTGTTTTTGTTTGTAATTATTGGTGTAAAATAAGCTACCTTTTACCACATTTTCGCACCAAAAAAAACAATATTTTCACTTGAATCAAGATACTACATTTTCTGTCACAGTTTTTTTTAATTATCTACAGTTTACTCCCAAGATATTTTTCATCACAGGATTTTTGTCACATACCACACCACTGTTTCTATTTTGAGCTCCATGTCTGCACTGCCACGGTTTGCATGCATTAGGCAAAAGAGGCGGCCATATTTACCCAAAGTGAACGAATGTGTATTTGAGTGGCCATGCCCTGAGGGAGGCCCAGAGAGAGATAGAGAGATAGAGAAGACTGGAGACAATTAAAACTCTAAACACAGGAAACACTGACAGCTACAGACCGGGCCCCTGAGCAGCCGTGCAGCTCACAAACAAACACGCAGACCCAGGTAGGAACCGCATCTCCGCAGACCGAACACAGCGGGAGTGTCTTTCATCCAGCGCTAACAAAGATCACATTTTCACTGTGACGGCTTTGACAAGTGACAGCACGCTCACCCCAATTATCATGTTTCAACTCAGCCTCGCTCTGCTGGAAAATAAACACCTTTTTTTCTAGAACAGTGGTGTCAGACTAGGGCTGGACTATATAAGCCTAAATCAATATTCTCTTACACTGATTCATTCATAAGGTATGTTTATTCCTGTTAGCTATGGGCTTTAGGCGGGGTACACCCTGGACGCTGGCTAGTGTCAACCTACAACCATTCACTCTTACATTCTTTCACTATGTACAATTTAGAGTCCACAGGTCCCTGGATGGTGGGATGATGCCGGAGAGAAACTAATAAAGGGATGACATGTAGGCTACGTTCACACTGCAGGTAAAAGTGGCCTAAATCTGACTTTTTTTTGCCCATATGTGACCTGTATCTGATTTTTCATGACAGCACAAATCAGATTTTTTCAAATGCAACCCAGGTCACTTTCATATGTGCTCCAAAATCAGATACAGATCAGATTTTTTACAATGTGACTGCAGTCTGAACAGCCAAGTCGCATTTAGTCTGACTTTTATGTCACTGAAATGCAGCTCAATTCTGTGCTAAAAGAGGCGGTGACTGGCCCAATCAAATGATGAACAAGCCTGGCAGACAATGTTGATGGAGCTAGTCAATAAAAAAATATGTTTTAAACCTAATTAGTATTTAAGGTGACAATTCTGTTGAAGCTAAACTTGAGGGTTGTATCAAAACTGTATTGAGGAGAAATGCAAAGAGAAATAAGATGAGAAAAATTAAGAAATTAGGATTGAGGAGTATCCCTGACAGATGTATGCAAACATCTCTTACACAGTATCCTGAACTTATGGGTAAACTGTCAGTGAAGCCTCTCACATCACAGTCCCCCCACTCAAGGTCTTTTTTTGCATATGCAGGTCACTTTAGGGCTGGAAACGGTTCACACGCGACACTCACACACATTTAAAATATAATGTGAACAGCCATGCAAAAAAATCAGATTCAAGTAAAAAATCAGAAGACCTGCATTGTGAACATAGCCTTAGACTCCACTCAGAGACATTGTTTTTGGTCAGTTTGAGGATCTATAGTTGAGGTGTCAAACTGAAAAATATATGTGGAAAAGGGCCACTCATTAGAGGTGACATACTGTATTTCGACAGAGTCCCATTTGATTGGTCTTTTAGCTTCAGGGATCTCCTCACATTTATCAGCTTCATATTTACCTGGGCTCTTGACCAGCACAGAGCATGGGTAATTTTTTTCCGTGCCCCTACCACAAATTTTTATATTTTTCTACCTTTATGCCAGATCCACATCACAGTAATATGAAGCATTTCTTCTTGTGATTAAAAATAGGGCTGCTCGATTATGTAAAAAAAAATATGATCACAGTTATTTAGGTCATAATTGAAATCACGATTATTTAAAACGATTATTCATGTACTGCCAAAATAATAACCTGTAGAGGAAGAGTAGCTTGATTATATGTGTAACTGATTCACAGAGCCTAGTACAAGGTTTTGGACAATGTTCTGGACAAAGACAAAAGTGCACGTAAAGAGCATGTGGATCAGTCCAATATAATTAATCATTTTTTCTCAATTATATAGATTTTGTAATTGCTGCCAAAATTGTAATCATGATTAAATTTGATTAATTGCACAGCCCTAATTAAAAAGTATGAATTGTTGCAATTTGGGCATATGGACAGTGAAACCCGAGGGCTAACAAAAAATGGTTTATGGGCCACATTTGACCCCCGGACCATAGTTTGGACACCTCTGATCTAAGCCATGACCTCCTCGCTAAGGAATCTGATTCAGAAACACAGATAGGGAGCAGGAGTTTTACTATAAAGGTAAGATGCTAGTTTTATAAGAAATATCCAAACAGTCAATTTACTAATGTTGAACCAAATCATTTACATTTGTGACTAAGTCCACGATCTTGCTATAATTACCCTACCACTCCAAAGAAATCTGCATATTAAAGTGGCTCGTGCTCGTTTCTTCACTTTAGGATGTTGTGACGTTATGTGAAAACAACCTATAGCTCTCTTATTTCAACTATTACTTTTAAAAATTGATATATTCTGCCCTCTCGATTTGTACTGGCAACTCTGATGAGCCTTCAAAGCAGCTTAATAGTATGTCTTAATATTGTCACTATTGATTGACTGCCAAGCGTCAAACTGAAATTAAGGGACGAAAAAAGAAAAAAAATATGGTGGACAAACAATGATTGATAGTCAAGTTTTTAAATATATGAAAACAGGCTTAATCTATTGTTTGACCCATATACCAAATTGTTTCTTTAAAATATTTCCTTTAAATTTCATTAATTCATTTCATTATTTATTTTGAGTATAACAAAAGAATCTGAAAAGGCTCATTTGATCTTCTACTAACATTAATGCGTTGATTTCTTATAGACAGACCAACATTTTTGTATTGTACCTTGACATTATTTCAGCTGCAGAAAAATAAGCAGCCGAAAAACATGTCAGGGTACGATACAAAAATATTGGTCTGTCAATAAGAAATCCGTATAATACAGGAAATCTCTAGCGCAGCCGATTGTGTCCGTTATCTATTGCTGCAGTGTAGTTTTTACATGCCACTACATTGATCCCACGAGTAGAAATAGATTGCCTCCTCACTGAAGGAAAAATATCTGATTTAGAAGGTTGTTAGTACATTGTCATGATGTTAAAATTTATTGAACACAAGTCTTTAGTATGCTATTGCTTGTACACTTATGTTGGGGCGCTATCCAAATATACTGGCACCCTCCCATCGCCTCGTTTTGTATTTGACTTCGTTTATGAGATAATTGCTGCTTTGCTTCAAGGGTGGGCGATATGTTTCCCCCCCAACAGCAGCAGCAACATGTCCCGGGCCTAAACAGAGACGTCCCCTGGGCTCTGTCGCCTGTCTGCTCCGCTGGGGGGAAGGGGGTGGACGGGGGCTAAGTGATGGAGGAGGTGAGCCAAGGTCCCATCTTGTGCCTCGCTGACAGGATGCAGGAGTGGACAGCTGACCTTTGACCCGTCCCGGTAAAGGAGATTGAGCACTGCTTCGAGACTTCATTAGCATTCAGCTCACAGAGACACGCCGCACAGCAGACTAATGACACGAGCACAATAGGTACGGAGGCGCCAGCAGAGGAGCGCTCACCGTTTCAATCCACAAGTCGTATAGAGGATAGTCACTGTTTTAAAGCAAGCATATGCAACTTTTTACAACACAACACTTCATCTTCTACTGCTACTTTGGGCTTGAAGGGGGGCACACCTTGGACATTGGCCAGGACTGACACTTAAAGACTGACGCACAACCTTTTGCTCTCAAATTCATTCACTAGGATCAAAGCTGTCAGGAAGAATAGCATTGTTTCTCATCATACACTCCGACTTTGGTGAGAGTTGCTACCTTCTAGGAACAACCTGCATCTCAGCTTAACCAGCCACAACAGAAGGGTTTCTTTTGAGATGTATCAGTCCTGTTTTAGTCCTGATTGACTCAAGTATAAAAGAGGAAAGAAGTGTAAGTAAAGTAGTAAGTTTCTTTAATCCATAAGACTAATGTTTGCTGTCCAAGATCTGCTGCAAAAAACATCACAACAGTCAGGATGTGGAAATGTTGGACTGGGAAAACAAACCCAATAATGCCACATTGAAGATTTTTGAGTCCGGAGAGGAAAGACCGTGACTAAGTTGATTTGATTTTGGTAAAAACAAGGAAGTCATTCAGATGTAGTGTAAAATTAAAAGTTGTAGTCTACATAAGAAGTGGTCAAATATTGTTAAGCGTGTCTGCCTTTAATAAAGTTTGATAAAGTTTTGTCATCCTTACCATAACATGACTAGAAATGTGTTCTTCCAAAGTTTTAGCTAGTTAAGTCACTTCTTTTGTTGATAACTGTTTATACAGTGTTTTATTGTTTCTTAGCATTTTAGTGTTTTTTAGGATGTGTCCATGTGTTGTTATGTTTTGTCTGTTTAAATGTTGATGGGATGCATTGAGCTTCCTCGCAAGTGTCTTCCGTATTTTTGTGGCAAAGAAACTTAACTGACCCCCCCCCCAAAAAAAAAACAAAAACAAAACAAAAAAATGGCTAAAACAGGAATGTATGGACAATATCAGGTACAGGCAGAGTTGGAAGATTTATCAAAGTAAACGTATAGTTACTTATGATTAAGATTACTCCAGCAACCTCAAGTAAAAGTATTCAAAACATTATTATTTGAGTTAAAGTATTGAATGTAGCCTTTACTTTAAGTACAGCATAATTTTAAAAGTTTTTTTTACAGCTGCAACTGTACAGCACTACTACTGCTCTCAGCCTGGCAAAAACCCATGACCTTCAGAAATGTACTTCAGAAACACACTTCTTATTTAGTTACTATCCACTTCTATGAGGTTGTTGAACATTGTGGAAACTGATTGGGGATTTTTGCAAGAGCTGCACCACTAATCGAAATCAAATAGAAATTGCAATTTGAATTGTCGCAATTAGCAAAGGCTGCAATAATTTAGGTGATATAACGTCCTCTGCAGAAACCAAAATACTGGGAGGACTGTGATTCCTTGTATAAGATCAGCAGCGAATATTTCAGTCTTCTCAAGTGTCAATGCTCCATCAAATGCTGAAAATGTATACTCTGAACTCAACATTCATCTAAAAAATATATCACAAATCTCATCACAGCTGCGATATCTGTCAGAAAATTAGTTATGTATTTTTTCAAAACCCTAATTTTTGCATTAAAAATCTAAAATTATCCAAATATCTGTCTACGTCTTCATATTTAGTACTTAAAGGTCAGGCAGAAGACACCACACTCGTTCATGTTGACGTCCCTGACAGTGCACACCTTGCTCCTACTCCATACATAACACACACATGTATCAAAAAGAAGACAAACAAGGAAAAGCGCTGGTGTCTCTGCTGCTGGCATCCTCATGTCGTCTTATGTATGCAGCCACTGTCAACGCCGCAACAACCTGGATCAAAACAGCCAATCTATCACTGTACGCAAGCCCCGGGTACGACCTACGGTGCAGCGTGACTGATGATATTTAGAGAGGTGAGCCTATTGTGAATGGAGAATGCAATGGAGGGTTAAGAGTGTGGTAGGTCTACACACCAAGCAAACGGCTAAAAGAAATGTGGTGTAAGGTTTGGAGAAAGTGGCAGAGCTGGAGGTAGCAGAGCTGAAGATGTTGAGGTTCTCTTTGGGAGTGATGAGGATGGATAGGATTAGGAATGAGGACATCAGAGGGACAGCTCATGTGAGATGTTTTGGAGATAAAGCCAGAGAGGTCAGGGCCCAAAGAGCAGATTTATGTAAGGTTGGCATGAGAGAGGAAGATGCAGAGCACAGAGCTGTATGGACGCAGATGATTTCCTGAAAGGGAACAGTTGAAAGAGGAAGACAAATGGGAAAAGTATAACCAAAAGTCATCAATGCTGTGTACCCAGTCGGAGCCAAATCGGCCTATGTGTCTTTAGATTCAATTTCTATAAGTGGGTGTCCTCGTGTCAACTTTATAGTATTAGTCAAAGGAGTGGCGTATTGAGCTTTGAGGGCAGTGGAGGCAACAAACTTTTAAAGGAGAAGGTTGTTGGTGTGTATATAACTTAGATTCTGCATCACAATTAGACTTTGACTTTGACATGACTTTCTGAAACGGTTTAAAAGAAAGATGACGAAAAGAAACATTAAACACTTTCATCTTTGCAATAGTGTTGAAGAAAACTACAGGTGGAAAGTAATGAGATACTTTTAACTAAATAGCATGATCGCCTTGCAATCAAAAGGTTATGGCTTTAAAAGTGGTTCGAGGACAGCAGAACTAGTAGAAGTATGTGGGATGAGTTGTGAAGGGACACAGGATACAAGATGGGACATAACATGAGAAAAAGTGGTTGACTTGTGATGAAACTAAGTCTTTTATTTCTAAAACATGGCTTGGTAACCTAAGGAGACCAAGACCTTGTCCACTTTTAAGCCCTGAAACACTGGCCTCTTGTAAAATAACCTCAAACTTTATAGGTTAAAACATTTACTGAAAGCATGTCAGCGTATTACTATCTCGAAACCAATGTTGTATTATGGTATACTGTTACTTAAAAAGCCTTAACTTTCTCTATCTATTCAAACCATGTTATAGTAGTTTCTACAGCCCACAGTCCCGCCAGTCAGCCCTGTGCGTGAGAACCGAGTCCTTGTGAAGCGGGAGCCCCCCTGTATCCCCCGTATCCCTGGGTGTATCTATCTTGGTGCAGTATTTACCGTGCTCGGGTCAGTACCGCACTGATTTGTGAGTGACGCTGGATTTCAGCACCGCGGACAGCGCCAGGAGAACGAACAGGAGGAAAAGAAAGAAAGAGAAAGAAGAGGAGGAGGAGGAGGAGGGAGAGATGGAGAGATGGAGGTGCTGTTGTTGTTGGTGAGGGGTTTCCCTGGCAGATTTCAGGACAGGCTCTCCACACTCACAGCCCTGCATCGCTACACATCACCCACCACCTCCTCTCGGATACTCCAGGAGAACGGAGGAGAGGAGAGGACACGGTTTGCATGAAATATTGATCGGCCCAGCCTCAACACAGGATGGACAGAAGGGGGAAAAGAAAGGAGAGAAACAGGGGGGGTGAGATCGTGGGGAGGGGGTATTCCTGCTGCCTGTGCCTCGCTTTTATCATGCATCCACCCCTTTCCTTCTTAAGCAGATTCACTTTGCGGTCATGGCAACAACCGCTTGGAAACATGACAAAGCAATACACAAATAGCCACAGAGAGACAAAACGGGGGCCAAATCTGACACCGTCTTCTGCCTCGTAGCGACAACCATTTCTAACAAGTGACAGACGCGCCGTCATCGCCTTCATACGTAGCCCACAGAGCGTCAAATCTAACTCCTTTGGTACAACATATTCCCAGATTGTCCCCCTGTAACAGGCCGTGGCAGCACCACCTCCAGCCTCTATCCGACTGTCGTGAGCATCACTTCACCCAAAAAAAAAAAAAAAGAAAAAAAAAAAAAAAAAAAAAGAAAAACGCTGTGGTCAGCTGCGTGTCAGTAATACGATCTATAAGTCCGGGCATCTTTAGCGAGCGACACTGTAATTTTCAGCCCTGACAAGCACATAGTGACATGAATTATTCAATACGCATAAACGGGAGCTCTTGCAGTGGGTGAAAACGAAGAGCGATGCAGAGGTTTAGGGCTATTCGTTTCAGTGTACAAGCGGTGGATGTAATGAAGAAACAGAGAAAGGCTTTAAATCAAATGGAAAAAGAGCGAAGTGGCGCCAGCTTCACCTCCAGCTGCCTGCCCGCCGCGTAAAAAGCAGCCGTCATGTATGAAGCTCGAAGCCGGGTGGAAACGAGCGCATGGAAACACGCGGAGGACGCCGATGTAGTAAGAGGCAGCAAAGGAGGAGAAGGTCGTTGTTCATAAAAAAAATAAATAATAGTAATAATTAAAAAAAAAACCGCTTACCTGTCAAGACGCCGACCCGGATTTGGTGGTCGTGGTTCGTTAAAATCATCCCGTCTGACGCCATGTTCAGCAGCGAGAACTCACGGCAGGGCCCCGAGCCGAGAGCACCGAACTTAGACAGGAGCGGGAGGGGGGAGGGGGGGAGGCGGCAGCAGGGGGAGGGCTGGGATGAGGCAAAAAAAAAGAAAAAAGGAAAAAAGGTCCAGACGAGATGAGTAGAGAGCAGAGAGAGGATCAGAGCACCTCCACAGAAGTGAGGAGGATAGTGAGAGCAGTTTATAGAGGCTACTCATGAATCAGTCATCAGTAGTATAAGATAAATATTCTCAAAAAGATGGCAACAACTTTGAAAATTGTGGAAATTAAAGGGACGCATCATTTTATTGTATTCACTGTGGGCACATGAATATCGGTCAAAGGACAAACCAAAGTAAGTGAAAACAAGTAGGAAGAGAAACAGCAAGAAGGTCAAAGGTTGAATCCCTGCCCATGGTGGAATTGGACTAAAATTAGGACCAACAACTAAAATAAATATAAAATAAATATACAACAGATCCAGTATGGAACCAGAAAATCCCAGCAAGAGAGATTAGGCATCTCACTGGGACCTTCCTGGATAAAGATCAAAACAAAAGTCTGTACTGATATTAGCCTACATTAGTTCATATTCCTTTCTGTAAACCTGTATGATTACAAGAAGCCTTCTCTTCCTCCTGGGTTCGCCAAAGCATCATCTCCCTCCTACTGGGCAGAATGGTTTGCAGAATGATTTGGGAAAGGTTTTACACTGAATGCCCTTCCTAACACAAACCGCTCTGATAAATCGGGCTTGGGACCAACACTAAAAGTGCACTGGATTGTGACCCATTGAGGCTGGATTACCAAAGCTGAAGAGTATGAAATAGGTCTCAGTATCTAAATAATGGTACATCAGCTGGGTTGCAGTCTTAATGACCTAACTACTAACAGTTTAGAAAGTTGAAGTCTGTTCATATGTAATATTTATATAAACACAATATTTAAGAGGTGAAATCATGCTGCTTTCAGGCTTTATGAAATAATTGTAGACACTTTTGCTTTAGTATTTCACCTTTTATAACTTGGGGAAAAAA
Source organism: Bostrychus sinensis (assembly GCA_020698575.1). Classification (NCBI taxonomy): domain Eukaryota; kingdom Metazoa; phylum Chordata; class Actinopteri; order Gobiiformes; family Eleotridae; genus Bostrychus; species Bostrychus sinensis. Next base: position 23,706,140 of record CM036257.1, on the reverse strand, counting down.
AGTACAGTATATGTATAAAAAACATCTTTAGGAGCTGTTATTTTGACTTTGCAAAGAACTCTTGGTTTAGGTGTCTGTCGCCCCCCGCTGGCAACAGTAGGGAATGGACAGAGCATAAAATGGCTCTTTAGCACTGCTATTAGCACCATGACGCTAACAGATAGATAAATGAGCTGACTGCTTTGTAGTGATGGCAATTTAAGTGCTAAAATGATCAGAATGAGTCCGGTGACGGTGTATGGGCTTCAGAAATGCAAATAAGGAGCACTTCCTGGTTTTGTAGAGCCATGAAAAACCAAGTGTTTCCAGCGCTGGCAAAAGATATGGCATCAACATACAGGATTACTCAAACATGTGAATGAAACAAAATACTACTCCAGGTATGTTTTTGAGGTGCAAACAACATAACATAACATAACATGATTAAAAGCACACACAAAAAAACTGAATTTAGTATAATAGGGGAGCTTTAAACGGTTATCCTTGCTTGTCACCCATAGAGAGCACAAAATAAGCTGCTGTTTGTTTAATGCAGCTCCCAAATACCGTCTTGCTTGTCATCTTTAAGTCTTTTCTTCTACCGTCCCAGTCTGGCGGTGACGTCACGGCCGGTGGATCCATGTAGTATCTCTGTATTCAGTCTATGGTTGTTGCTGCTTTGAAAGATGAAAGGGTCCTCAGAAGGAGCCCTGGACAGCACCCCAGAGATGCGCCGGCTCCGTCTCACTGCAGAGGCTTAAGAGCAGATCACAGTCTGACCTGTAAAAATGCAACCACATCCTCGGGCAAAAAAACCCACCGCTGCTATTTTTAGACCGGCTGCATGGCTTTCCACGCCGTGTAATTTCTCTTCTTGTTTATTCTCACGGAAAAAAAGAAAAGTGAGTGCCCATCCTCCATCTTTTCTGTTGGGAATCTATCAATATACATAATTCATTAACAAACGTAGAACTGTGGCAAGAAGTGGGGCGACTCTTGCAGCCTGAGTGCGTGGCTTCAGTAGTTTTTGTGATGCTTGTGTCCATTGACCTAAACCGAAATCTGACACACATTTCAAAGCTTTATATATAGTCCTGAATTCCCTGTTATACTCTGTGTGTTAGGATTAGAGCTGGAGGAGGTGAGTGGAACAAGGACTGCAGGACCTTCAGTAAAAGTTTTAGCTGTTCTTGTCTTGGGTAACCTCATTTGTTTCTGGCATAATGCTGTACATGTGTGTTTCCACTGAGATAATGCACAATAAACATGTGTGCGGGTGTTTATTTTAGTGTTGTGTGTAAAATATTGAAATCCAGACACAGGGGATCACAAGCCAGAGTACTCTTTGTGCCAGTCCCAAGCCTGGATAAATTTAGGGGGCTGCGTCAGCAATGGTATCTGGCGTAAAAACTTGTGCAAAATGAATATACGCCTAATGGTTGCAGTGGTTATAAACACTTTCTCACTGGATCAGCTTTAATTATGGATAACTACAGCCTACTTATATGTTGCATTAGTTAAGAAATCTTTATTGGAATTGATGTCTTCAGGATTTTGAATAAGTGCAACAAGCTTAGTCCCATTAGTCATGCAAAAATATATAAAAACAACATTTCATATTCATCATTAGTATAATAATTGTACAAACCTAATTCTGATAAAGTTCTGGCACTGTGTATAATAATAATAATAATAATAATAATAATAATAATAATAATAATAATAATAATAATAATAATAATAATGCATTAGTCTGATATAGAGCTTATATAGACACTCAAAGTCGCTTTACAATGTGGTGCATTATTCATTCACTCCTCAGTCACATTCAGTGGTGGTGAGCTACTTCTGCAGCCACAGCTGTCACCATTTTATAATATATAAGAAAATAGTTGCTCATTTTCATTTTTTATGGCAGCAACACATCAAAAAAGACGGACAGGGCAACAAAAGGCTGGGAAAACAGGTCATAAAAAACAATTAGCATCAGCATTTTGTATCTATTGGCAGCATTATAGTAAAATTACTCAGTATGAAAAGAGCACTTTGGAAAGGCAGAGTCACAATTAGTAATGTCTAAGCTGTAAGTAGCTGGTTGCAGCCACCTATGACATCTAAAGGGAATAAACTGTATAAGATGAATTGATAAGTAATCTACTATTCATGCTACTGATGAAAGGAAAGACCTAATATCAACTTATTTTGTCAAGTATATCTATATCTATATCATATTACACCAATAACATCACCACTCACAGAATAGGTGATTTCAAATGTTTCAGTGATAGCTTATATGACATAAAGTATCCTTTTTGAAGACAACTTAACAGGTTAGTAGTTAATAGTAGTTGGTAGTAATAGTAGTTAATAGTTCCCCCAAAGGCTACTCCTTGAGGCTGTTCCTTGTCAGTGGTAGTTAGTCCAAACGTGATCCAAGAAAGAGCTGAGGTAGTGACAGCATCCCAGAGCACATCTTGGCCGCCAGGAGTGTGGGACTTAATGACTCAAAGCTGTTTAAACGAGCAACACACAAACACAGTCATGACCATCAAGCCCAAGTTACTCAGAAAACAAAAGACAAAGATGGTTAGACAAGCAAAAAAAAAAAAGCTCTAAATCACTTGTTCCAGTAAATGTCAGTGGATTGTCAGTGTTGTGACTCCGCCGCCGCGTCCACATCTGTCAGCCTGGCAGCCGAGGACCGAGCCAAGCGCTAAACGGGCCTTGTTAATGACGACAGAACTACACACTCGGAAGGATCTCGGCTCATGTTACTGCAAAACAGAAGCTCTCACTCACGCCCACAGCCTCCCTCCAGTCGTCCAGATCTGGCACGCTTTCCTGGAAGGCCGGAATTCCCTCGTTGGCGCCGAAAGAGAGAGAGAAAGAGAGATAGAGATAGAAAGAGGCAGTGAGATGAGGGAGAGCGCGGGAAGCACCAAGCCGGAAACATCGGGGACCCCATCTGGTGTGCGGAGGTTTATGTACTGTGATACTCCTGTGCACAAGCCCGTGATATAATGACGGAGTAATTACCTCACTGTCGGCCGTGTATGGATAGGTGATGGGGAAGGAAGAGGCTGTCCATGTCACTCTTCCTCCTCCCAATCCATCACAATGATAAGGGCAGCCCCGGTATGGGATGAAAGAGCGAGGTTTAGGAGCCCAGGGAAGCCCCTCTGTGTCCCCCATCCCCCAGAGGATCCTGAGGCAGGAGAGGGGAGGCTCGAGGTGTAGTACAGGCTCGGCTCTGGCTGTTATGCAACAACGGAGGTGCTTAGGAGTGATCTGTAAAACTGCTGAGATGTGCAGGGATAACCCAAGTGTTTCCACAGGCATATGAGTAAACAATCAACAGTGTTTCCATTACATTGGATGTAGGTGGTTCTGTTTTAGCACATTTAGCACTAACTTAGTTCTAATAGAAAAGTCCTGGTTGTGAAAATGATTGTAAAATATTTTAAAGCATACAGATATATGTTATAGCCACCAAAAACACAGCAAAAAGACACTACACTGCCTACTTGAATTTCACTCTCTGGGTAAGGGCTAAGATATTTAATGACATGATTGGTTTGGTGGTGGTTTGGCGTGCCATACATCGCCTCAGCCTATGTCTCCCTTAAAAATCAAGTTTAACTACTCATTATTTTTTTAAAAACAGAGGTGGATAATAACTAGGGCTGTAGTCAACAAAAGAAATTGTTAGTCAGCCGAAGTTATATCCGGTACAGTGCTTAATTGTCTGAAACTGACCAAACGATACTGTATGTCGAAGACTTACCAGAGCTTTAAATATATATTGTGATCTATAAATAATCTGTTATCTTAAATAAAATTCAAAATAAAAGCTACAAAGCAATAAATTAAACTAGCTTTTTTGATGCAAAGAGTTTTAGTTGACCAAAACCTCACTGACTGATTAATCGACTAAGTTTTTGACCACATTGGCAAAAAGGGTAGCACACTCCTCCTGCAATCCGAAAATCCTGGATTTAATGCAGGTTTGGAAGAGCAGCAGCAGCAGTAGTAGTAGTAGTAGTAGTGGTGGTAGTAGTTCAATTTTTAGTTCAATTCAACTTTATTTATATAGCCCAGTATCACAACAACAGTCGCCTCAAAGGGCTTTACGGACAGTTAATCAAACATAAACACACAATCAGACATAACACACAATCAAACATAAACAATAACTACACTAAGGACCCAGGACATCCCCTGTCTTATACCCTCCTTCTCTGTAATGAAAAACTCCTAAAAAGCCCAGCTGTGGGGGAAAAAAAGAAGAAACGTTGTGGAGACCATGTTGAAGGAGAGATCCTCCTAGGTAATGTCTAAGGCTGTCAGATAAAGTCCATTAGCTCGTCTGTAGTATCATAGTTCAAGTCTGCAAGGATGCAGCAGGTGGGCTTCATTAAGACAGGTGAGTAGGGGTGAGGTAGGGGTGTGGGACATCCATAGGAGGTAGTAGTAGCAGCAATAGTAGTAGTAGTAGCAGCAGCAGTAATAATAGCAGTAATAGTAGTTTCAAAAGCACTTTTCACTTTTCAAAGTCAGTACTTGCTTACTTTTATCCAAGTATTAATTTTATTCTGAGCGGCGACAGTGGTGCAGTGGGTTAAGAGCTCGCTCACCTACTGGAGGGTTGATGTTGTGTCCCTGGGCAGGACACTTCACCCACATTGCCTACTTCAGTCACTGTGTATGTGTATGTGGCTGGTTACAACAAGAAGGGTATTTGGCTTCTAAAAAAACACTGCCAATTCACTGCGCGACTGGTTCACTGTGGCAATCTCCAACCGAAAGGAAGCAGCCGAAGAAAGAAATATTATTTTGAAGTAACATTTCTTTTACTTGACAAGAAACACAAGTGAGGTCAAAACAGTGAGGAACAGGGGCTGGTTTGGAGTAAGATGCAGCAAGATGCAAGGTTTTTACTCACATGTAACTCATATTTTGTCAGTTCCAAAGGGGCTCACCTCTCCATCTGTTGGCTGTCATAAAACATGCAGGACAAAAACGCAAATGGCCAATGGAGTTAATGAGCCAAATCCAGCTCACGTTGTAGTAAAGAAAACACCAAGCCTGAGTAGTTAAATGCATGATAAAGCAAGCAGCTGCACAGTCTCTCCCCCTCATGGCTCCGAATTTAAATGTGCTCATCTTATATGGGTCAAATACTTGTCACAGTTGAGAGAGTTCACCAGCAGACAGTATGTGACCGTGTTGTGTGTAATGACTGGGTTTGAAGTGGCCAATTAGGTTCCCCTTTCACCCAATCATATGGTGTCCTGGAGTGGTGCCCTGATTGTGGCGGTGAGCTACCTTTTAATTAAAATAAGAGGGGGAAAAAAACTACCCTGGGGCTTACTCTATATTTCTTCTGTATACCTGAGCAAAAGATTTAGATTGTATCACAAAGATTCAGAGGATAAGGCTGGATGGAGGCAGATGATTTGTTGTGGCGACATTTGAAGGGGACAGCTCAAAGGAGAAGAAGTAGTCGAGGTTGTATCCCGCTACAGAACCAAAGTTACCCCCCCCCCCCCCCCCACACACGGGAAAGATTAGTGGAAGAGAAATGACTAAATCATTCAATAACATGATCAACTGAGTATCTCAGAATATAGTATCCTACCCACATTTATCTAATCAATTCTGAGAGTTATCAGCAAAGTTTGTCTGGTTTTCTGTCTATACAAACTAAATTTCTTACTTACTTACACTAAATTTCCAAAAGTATTAGCTCAACTGTCTTTACACACATGTGAACTTAAGTGACATCTCATTCTTAATCCATAGGGTATATGATGTACGCCCACCCTTTGCAGACATCTACGTCAGACATCTACATCTGACATCCAGCGTCCAGCGTCCAACGTCAGACACTGATGTTGGATGAGAAGGCCTGGCTCGCAGTCTTCGCTCTAATTCAGCCGAAAGATGTTCTGTCAGGTTGAGGTCCAGTCAACTTCTTCCACACCAAACTCACTCATCCATGTCTTTATAGACCGTGCTTTGTGCACTGGTGCAGTCATGTTGGAACAGGAAGTAGCCATCCCCAATTGTTCAAACAAAGTTGGGAGCATGGAATTGTCCAAAATCTCTTGGTGCTGAAGCATTCAGAGTTCCTTTCACTGGAACTAAGCGGCCAAGCCCAGCTCCTGAAAACAACCCCACATCATAATCCACATTCAGTTATTTGGGTGGGTGAGTGAATACTTTTGGAAATATAATATAGGTAAGATGTATTTTTTATAATACTTTGGTAGCCATATAAGTTTTGATAAATGCTTGATAATTAATAAAAAAATATGATTTTGTACTAATATTTATGCATGAAAACCTATCTTTAGTGACCATAAATAGACAACATAAAGAGTAGTATTTTGTTTCATTTACGCTTGTTTGCATAATCCTGTATGCTGAGGCTGTTCCCTTCTTAAGAGCTGAAAAAGCTTGGCCTCATGGCTCTACGTAGACGCATGAAACCAGGAAGTGCTCCTGCACATTTCTAAAGCCCACTGTCACCAGACTCCTTCTGGTCATTTCAGCACTTAAATCGACGTCACTTTAAATTTGTTAGCGTCATGTTGCCAATAGCTGTGCTAAATGGTAATTTTATGCTCTGTCCGGTCCCCACTGATGGCAGCAGGGGGCGACAGACACCTAACCCAATTGTTCCCTGCAAAGTGAAAGTAACAGCTCCTCAAAAGAAGAATTTTTCCCCACATATACATTATTTTAAGTTATAAAATATGAAATACTAATGCAAAGGTGTCCAAAAGTACTTCAAAAAGCCTGAGAAATAGCCCCTTTAAGTTTCACATTAAATTGAACAAAGTTAGTTGTTTTAGCCATTAGATTTGTGTCACATAAAGAACTTTGAGAAAACTAAAGGAATGGAAAGGAAAGAGAAAGTCAGAAATATAAGAGACTGAATAAAGAATGATATCACTTCTAAAACAAATCGTGAGCGGTGGGTCCTATTGTTTGTAGTTTGTGACACGCTGTCGAGGCCTATACAGACTCTGAGATCCAGGATGCGTTTATTTATGAATACCTCCACCCAACACACCACGCCGAGAAACATGCCTTTTACGAATTTACCAAACAATTAACATCTCCTTCAAATAACCAGAAATGCAAGCAAATGAATGAGAGCCTGTACAGTATGAGGCAGTATATGAAGGTTGACTCCCTCCACCATCACTGTACGACCACTACAGCAGCAGCAGCAGCAGCAGCAGCAGTACACAGCCCCGAGGCTCAGGACTCAAACCCATTACATCTGATACTGGATTCCTCTCTGCTTTGAATTAATGCAATGTGGACTACTTTTCCTCTAAAGCCGTCCAGTGTCGCATAGCATCTCTCTGCACCACAAGACGGGGGAAGAAAAAAAAGAAGAACAAGGGAGAAGCAGAGGCCTGAGAGAAGAGATCACATATTTCAAATTTTTTATTATATTGAAACTAGCGCGGGTTGTCGTGGTAATAAGTGGCAGAATATATGGTGGTGTGTACACATAAAAGGGCCTATATGTTTACACAGGGGGCTTGTAGTGCATTTGCATAATTAACAGAGTGGCATTTGGAAAGCAGAATGTCAGCACAAACAACCTCGGACACCAAACTACCCCGGGTCATTTTTCCCCAGCCGTGTAATTGGCTCCTAATGCACAAAAGTTAAACATAGAGATTTTTTTTGGCCCCTAAAGCACAAAAATTCACCTCTTGTTAATAGCGTCGATAGTGTCGGAGTCCTGCTGGTGATAGGAAGTTTGGAAAAGGGCAAGGGTAAATTATGGATAGAAGTTAATTATAATTTACACAAGGCCCTATAGATTTACAGTTTTGGATAGTTTTGGACATCTTTGCATTAATAATTCAACTTAAAATAATGCATATGTATGAAAAACGTCTTCTTTTGGGGAGCTGTTACTTTGTGTAGAGAATTAGTTGAGATAAATTGCCTGACGCCCCCTACTGGCAACTGTGGGGACTGGACAGAGTATAAAGTGGCTATTTATAACAGCTATAATAGATGCTAAAAGATATAAATCAGCTTACTGCTTCATAATAACAGCAATTTAAGCACTGGAATGGTCAGATCTTGCAAATAACACAGCATCAGGAGACTCAAACAAGCATGGATGAAACAAAATACTACTCCAGGTATGTAGTGAGGTGGAAACAACATTATAACATGGTTAAAAACTTTAAAAAGTTGATTTAGCAGAATAGGGACACTGTAGTAGCTAATAAAAACACATCCCCACCTCTTTCCCCATTTCTTAACTTTTCTGGTTAAAACTGTAAAACTGAACCGATATACTTCTGCAGAATATTGATCTTTTTTCAGTTTATTCCCATTAGGGGGTGTGGGAGACTGAAGACTATCCCAGCGACTGATTGGCAATAGGCTGTGTACCAGAGGTGGGAGACTCGAGTCACATGACTTGACATGAGCTAAATTACTTGAAATAACTTGTTTTTAGAGAAAATTCGTTTACTAGGGGACAATTTAGATTCACAAATTCATTCAATACACATGCATGCTTTTCAATGGTACACAGGGAGAGCTTGCACTATATGCTGAGAGGCTGGGGCACTAACCACTCTGCCAATGTGCCCTCCTATTCCAAAATACATTAAACCATTACATAAAATTTTGTATTTCTTAAATCTCTAGCCCAAACTTCAGTGTTGCACCACTGTGATCTGGCAATTTGATGTATTTCTCCTTGTTAAAAATTGCTTTAGCTCTATTTACCTTTTACTTAGCGTCTCTGTTGTATTCACGTGCCTCTTTTGTGTGCTGTTTTCCTCATAAGTAGACATAGCAAGCAGTGAGGAGGTCTCTGTCTTTTCTGCAGCCATGGATTTAAAGTTTACAAGCCACGTAGACCAACAGCCATTCATTTATTTGCGAAGAAGAAGATTCCTATCCATTCAAGACATTAATAACTAAGCCTAGATGACTTGCTACACTTGTTTTTCACAGACGAGTCTTATTACCATATGCTATAGGTTAAAAATAAAATAAAAAGTGCACTGCAGGGATTGTCTTTCAGAAAACAGGGGCATCTTTCTGTTCCATTTTGTACTTCGTCTTCAGTCTGAGCTGGAGTGACGGTAACACATGCATCCGTCCGTCCTCTCTGCCTATTGGTAGTGACACGTCTGATGTAATGTTTGTGTAAGCGACTGTACTCTCTGTGGTCCACTCCAGCATCTGTGTCCCCAGCACAGCACTGCTCCTGACAGCTCTGCGATCTCAAATAAAGTCTCGCACAACAGGAGAAATATCAGCTCATCCTTCATTATTAATTATAGTTTTAGAACAAAAGATTTCCCTCCATCTCTGTTCTCATATCGTTACTTACCACAGTGATTCTCTGGTTTTGGACCTGATTTAGGCCTGGTTTATACCTGGCTTAGTCCTGTTTAATCTTAGTTTCGTTCAGGTTTTCAGGCCCAGTTTAGTCCTGTTTTAGTCTTAGTTAAGTCCTGGTTTAACCTGGTTTAGTTCTGGTTTCAGACCTGGTTTGTCACTGGTTTAGTCCTGGTTTGGACCCGGCTTAATCCTGGTTTAATCCTGATTTAGTCTTGGTTTAGACCTAGTTTAGTTCTGGTTTTAGACCTGGATGTTGCTGGTTTTGTCCTGGTTTATTTCTGGTTCAGCTCTGAATTAGACCTGTTTCTTTTTCCTGGTTTAGACCCGGCTTAGTCCTGTTTTAGTCTAGGTTTAGTCCTGGTTTAGACCCAGCACAGTCCTGGTTTAGTCTTAGTTTTGTTCAGGTTTTTAGGCACAGTTTAGTCCTGGTTTAGTCTTAGTTAAGTTCTAGTTTGGCCTGGTTTAGACCTAGTTTAGTTGGTTTTAGACCTGGTTTGTTGCTGGTTTAGTCCTGGTTTGGACCCAGCTTAGTCCTGATTTAGTCTTGGTTTAGACCTAGTTTTGCTCTGGTTTTAGACCTGGTTTGTTACTGGATTTGTCCTGGTTTATTTCTGATATAGCTCTGGATTTTACCAGTTTTTTTTCCTGGTTTAAACCCCTCTTAGTCCTGGTTTAGTCTAGGTTTAGCCCATGTTTAGACCCAGAGCACTCCTGGTTTAGTATTAGTTTTGTTCAGGTTTTTAGGCGCAGTTTAGTCTTGGTTTAGTCTTAGTTAAGTCCTGGTTTGACCTGGTTTAGACCTAGTTTAGTTCTGGTTTTAGACCTTTTATGTTCCTGGCTTTGTCCTGGTTTATTTCAGATTTATTTCTGGTTTAGACCTGTTTTTTTCCTGGTTGAGTTCTGGATTTAGACCTAGTTTAGGCGTGGTTGAAATCTGGTTTTAGACCTGTTTTTTCCCTGCTTTAGTCCTGGATTAGTCACTGTTCTGTCCTTCTTTAGTGTCCTATCTCTCTCTATAGAGCTGGGTTAGTCCTGATTTAGATTTGTTTTAGAAAACCAAACACTATATTGCAGTGGTTCCCAAAGTGGGGTCCGGGGCCCCTGGGGGTCCGCAAAGGAACTGCAGGGCCCCCCCCAGAGGTTGTCTATATTAAGTACAGAAAAATAAATTGAGTTTTGAATGAATTACAGTTCTATGCTTGTTTAAAAATATAACTTTTAGCCATAATTTTGTGTTTTTTGTAACGTTAGAACTGTCTTGTGTTAGTTTTTGTATTGGGATTAAGGAGAAAAACATGACAGTTTTATTGTTGGGGGGTTCATGAGCAATTTTTGTAAACTTAAGGGGGCCGCCACACTCTTGACTTTGGGAATGGCTGGCATATTGTACCATAGAGCATTTTTGTTAAGGTTAGAAGAGGACTTGAGCCCAATTCTACCTGACTCAATTTGATCCTATTATTGCGACCCCTACCTGATAGACCCTAGACCCTTTTCTCAGGCTCCTGCTTCAAAATGACACGCTCAAAACAAAACAAGTATGTCTCTGCAACATGACATGAAAAATATCTTTAAAAAAGGCAACACTTGTGAGATTTCTGCAGAGGCATGTCACCAGAATGGATGTCACTGGCCTAGACTAAAAAAGATAGAACACAGAAAAAAACTGTTATAGAGTGTAAATCCCCCTCTTAATCAAGCTGCTGTAGCCCAAAACCTCTGAAATCCCACAGCAGAGCATCCAACCCTTACCAAGGCAAAATTTAATGCAGATAAAGTGAAGCAGGGCAAAGTCAGAGAGGTTTTAGTACAGATATGTTTAACCTCAATCTTTACAGAAATATTTTACATGTTTTTGGTAGATGCAGGTTTAGTTGCTTGGTGCTGAAGCAGTGTTTTAATTTGGTTATGTGCGTATGCTGCATGGTTATGTTACCAAATGTTTATTTTACATAGTTAGCTGTGAGTTTATGGTGCACTAGATGGCTTCTCTTGGGTTCTAGTGTTGTGTTATTTTTCTAAATGTATTTCATACAGTATAATTGAATAGGCGTTTTATAAAGTGTTCTTGCATTTTGTGTAATTAAGATTAATGTAATTAATTTTTGGGCTTCAACAGTGATGGAATGTAACAAAGTAAAAGTACTTAGTTACTTTAATAAATTTTTCATGTATCTGTACTTTACTTGAGTAAATTTTTCAAGGGGTACTTTTGCTTTTACTTCATTTTAGAGCAAGTATATGAACTTTTTACTCCACTACATTTCTGAGTAGGTTTGAAGTACAAAGTATTTTGAGTTTTGGTTTAAAATCATGTCATTTTTGTTGAGCCCTCATTGTAGACACACAGTACTTAAATATAAGATGCAGTAAAGTAGTACTCCTTTAGAAATATCAAAATAATAAAGACAGAAGACCTCAGAAGATCTGTACTGCACCAGTTTGTTTATTTTGTCAGTAATCAACAAAATCCCTCACATTGTTGAGTCTGTGCAAAATAGTTTTACTTTTTCATCACAAGTACATTTGAAAGTTTACTTTTACTTAGGTTGAGATTTCCATATGATACTTTTACTTGAGTACATTTTTGCCCCTTTATCTGTAATTTTAATTAAGTAAAGAAATTGAGGACAGAACAGTTCAGTCTCCCTGCAACCCACTTTAGGGGTCTCAACCCTCCAGTTGAGAATCACTGCCTTAAAACATTAATGAATGAGGTCATAACCTGGCTCAGATGCCCGAGGATAAAGTCAATAAACAAAAATATTTTGAACTGAAGACCGTAAGAGAAAAAAAAAATCATTTTTGTAACATTTAATCGTGTCTTTTCAGTGGAAGGTGCAATCTGTTCCAGGCTTTAGATGCAGACATGTTCCAGACACGTTCATCTGTCTCTTGTCATCAAATTTGACACGCACATCCAAAAGCATGGCAAGTATATAAAAAAACAAACAAAAAAAAAAAGACGAGAAGTGCAAAAGGAAAACACCCATTGGCAGCTGTCTTTTCAAACCTGCTCAGAGAAAAGAATTGGATTGTGGGGGATTTTCCGTTGGACACTTAGCCTTTGGGAAGTAATCTCACATCCGCACACCTATTAACCTCAACCAGCCGAAAGTTGGAATGACTTTCAAGGTCCAGTGGGTCCGGAGCGGGATAATGACTGTGGTGAGCTCAGGTATAATGTGGTTAGCGCGCTGTTGGGGCCGAGCTGTCAGAGTGGAAGTGGAGGCAGAGCTGGAGGGGGGCGCGCCGGGACCCAGAGGAGGGAGGGGAGGTGAACCTGACCGGGCCTGGGAGCACAGACTATACAGCGGCTGGACCAGGTAGACACAGAACTGCAGGGGTACTGTCTTATATCCACCTTAACTAAGAGGACTCCTACTCCAGAAGAAGATGGATGGTCCCTCGAGGAAAGTTTGGACGATGGACCATATTTTATGAAAGGAAAGGACTATGAGGGGAATTTGGAGACCCTTAGTGGAGTTTTTGAAAAAAGGAGTGACTTTGTCTATGCCAGCCATTCCCAAAGTCAAGAGTGCCGCGGCCCCCAACAATAAAACTTTACCATATTCAAAAAACTAGGTCATGTTTTTCCCTATATTTCTAGGAAAAAAAAGTTATTTACCCTTTATATAACCAGATAAGTCAGTTGAGAACAAATTCTCATTTCCAACGATGACCTGGCCAAGAGGTAGCAGCAGATATACAGCATACCAGAACAATAATCCCAAAAGACAAAAATACTACATTTTGGTTAAAAGTTATATTTCTAAACAAGTATATAACTCTAATTCATTCCAAACTCAATTTATTTTTCTTTACTTAATATAAACAATCTCTGGGCCCCCCCTGCAGTACCTTTGCGGACCCCCAGGGGGCTTCAGACCCCTCGTTGGGAACCACTGGTCTATGCATATGTATGTGTTTTTTGTTTTGTTTTGTTTTTTGTTTTGTTTTCCATTTTGTAATTCATTGTTGTTACTGGTAAATGTCTGTGTGTGTGTGTGTGGCTTCTGTGAATTGTTTTTTTACTCTTAGTTCTTACATGAACATCAATAAATACATTGTTTAAAAAGAGTGGGACTATAAATCAATATCTAGCATTAGTTAAAATTACTTGAAAATATTTGCAGATATTTTACTTGAAATAAGTAAAATGGCTTGAAAAAAGACAGAAATAACATGAAACAAGTCAAATAATCTAGCCATATTAGTAATAAATTGAATCTAGTAAAGAATTACTCAAATCAAGCTTAATAATCTGAATTCAAGTCATTTTAACTTATGCTAGATATTGACTTTTTGCAGAGCCTAAATAAAAAAAAAAGATATAAGGACACAAAATTTTTGTTGCATTAAATAAAAATGCCAAAGACTTTAGACAAATACAGAAGATCCTTGAAACATAATAAAAGCAATAACAAAGAAGAAAAGCTATGTTGCTAAAAAATAAAGAATTTAGACTTTGTTTAAAAGTAAAATAACAACCCAAAATACTCTATCAAGCAAAACATATGAAATGTATATATTAACAATAATTCATGCATATAAACGGTAAACAACAATGTTTTAAATGTTGTGTCAGGATCCAAATGTTGCTTACCAAAAGATTTATTGTGGTCACCAGAAAATTTATCTAACGTTAGTACCACAAATTCAGAAAAATATACTTGGAAATTGGTTACTAATTGGTTACAGTGTGAAGCTGGCAAAGTTAAACTCTCTAGTAAAATAAAATGACACTTACAAAAAATAAAAATATGATACTGCATAAATGAAAATATTGGGTAACTCTAACACAAGCGAGCTTCTAGTAAACAAATAAAGGGGAGGATTACATTTGAAACTGATTATTGACTGATGTTGAGTGATTGCTGATTGACCAATTCATTTATATGTTCAATCTTTGAAAGTCTTTGAGTTATGCAAAAAAAAAAAAAAAAAAACCAAACCAACTTTAAAGGCCATTATCAAACTTTTTTTTTCATTAAAATATATAGCTTCAGTCATCTGCATGGTCTCTTGCCAATAGCCCTCGTTTCTTTGAAAATTAGGGTAAAATAATGAGTTTTATTTGTCTTTGCTTTGCTGTAATGGGCAGTGATGAGAATTTGCGACAGTACAGCTTTACAAGCTACGGTGGCCCTGAAGGACAAGTCACACCAACAAATATGAAAACAAGCACACAAATACAAAAACACACACACAAATACGAAAACAGCTGAGCAAATTTCAAAGACTTTTGGATGTATATTCTTCTCATTTGCTGTAGTGTTTGTAGAGTTTGTGTGTATGTTTTTGTGTGTGTGTTTTCAAATTGATTTCCGTGTTTTCAAATTCATGTGCGTGTTTCTAAATTTGTGTGCGCGTTTCAAAATTTCTATGTGTTTTCAAATTTGTGTGCATGTTTCCAAATTTGTGTTTATGTTTCTGAATTTGTGTTTGTGTTTCTATCTGTGTGTGTATGTTTTCAAATTTGTGTGCATGTTTCAGTTTTTGTTTGTTTGATTTTGTTGGTGTGACTTGTCCTTCCGGGCCACCGTAACAAGCAGCCATTAGACAAAACAGTTATGCAACAATATTTTGAATGTGGTGCTAAATTACAAATCTAACATCAACATCCAACAACGAAGTCTATGGATTACAATAAACATTTCCATATATTTTAACACACTTTCAACCCAAATCTTTTTTTTTTGACGCCCCACTTTTGAGTCCCGACCCAGTGTTTGTGAACCTCTGATTTTGCCTTTTAGCAAACCATGCACAATTCGAGTTAAAGCTAACCCAACCAGGCAGTTTCCTCTTTTCTAGACTTTCCCACCCACCTGTTTTTTGTTTTTGTTTTGTTTTTTCCATGACCACAGGGCCCAGTCCACTCTCTACCCACTTCCTCTCACTTCCTATTGGGCTTGTCCCATCTCCTGCCCCCCTTCCCCTCGG
Source organism: Bostrychus sinensis (assembly GCA_020698575.1). Classification (NCBI taxonomy): domain Eukaryota; kingdom Metazoa; phylum Chordata; class Actinopteri; order Gobiiformes; family Eleotridae; genus Bostrychus; species Bostrychus sinensis. The sequence goes on along the minus strand of CM036257.1, from coordinate 23,690,816 downwards.
TTTCCCATCTCACCGCGGGAGCCCCGGCTGAGTCACGACCGGGGCCAGTCGGGAAGATGAACCGGCCGAGCAGAAGTGATGGGACGCAGGCAGGAGAAGCACGCAACCAACAACACATCATTCAACACGAGCGATAAAGAAACCAGAGCGGGGCTGCGGGATGACAAGTTGGGAGAATGGGTAGCGTATATTTTGTGGACTTGAGGCAATATAACATGTTCAATTAAAGCACAGGCAGCTAGTTTAAACGCCAACCACTAACTAAATCACTTCTTACAGTGGTTTAGTGCACTGCGAATTGAAACAGATGCAAAACTCTCCTAAATATTGAAGTATTGACAATATAAAGCAACACAGTATTCCTATAATCCAGGCCCACTTTTCTCCCTGACCATTTTATTGTGACCCATTTCTAACAGAAAAAATAAAAGTACTCAACAAAATCATTACTTGAGTAAAAGTAAAAAGTGTAAAGTATACTTACATTGAAAGTAAGTGGAAGGTATACACTACTATTACTAGTCTTGCTACTATTACTACTTCACTACAGCCACTACTACTATTACTTCTGCTGCTGCTACAAAGTATTATGCTATACAGTTACAATACTGCTATTACTAGTACTACTACAACAACAACTAGTACTATTACTGCTAATGCTACTATTACCACTATGGCTGCCCCTGCTACTACTACTAATACTAGTAGTAATAGTAGTAGTATACATGCATTTTAAAATCTTTAAAAAAGTTGGGGATCTTAATCACTCCTTATAGTAGTACTTTGTAGTAGTAGCATTTGTAGTAGTAGAACTGTATACTTTCCAGTATTGCTATTGCTACTGCTACTACTACTACTATTACCACTATGGCTGCCACTGCTACTACTACTACTACGAATACTAGTAGTAATAGTAGTATACATGCATTTTAAAATCTTTTAAAACATCTCTAAAAAATCTTAACAAACTCATCAAAGTTACTACTACTACTACTACTACTACTACTACTACTACTACATGCAACACGTCCCATCACTATTAAGCACAACACCACTAAGAATTTATTCAAAGGTAAAAGTATATTTTGTTTTTGAAAATGTATTCAGAACACACACATACTTCAAAAATGTACTCTAACTAAATACCTTCAGTAAAGTATCTGGTTACTTTCCACTTCTGCTAACTGTGATGCAATATACACTATTATTATTATTATTATTATTATTATTATTATTATTATTATGTACTGTTAAGCCATACACAATTACTTTTTTCACTCAAATGCTGAAATACTGGTATCAAACCATTCAACATCGACATCATCTCATCAAAAATTAACGCCACATGAATGAATAACAAGATGATGAATGACTTGGAAATTTTTATAAAGCTGCAATCTTACACAGCACAAGCCCACAGCCCTACAGTCAGGAAAGAGGCAGGAATAATTAGCCGTTTCACTCCTCTTTTAACTCCGGACCCCACTGTGTTTGCTCCATAATTTGCGTTGGTGTGTCGTCACAGGGCTGAGGGATTTGAGCTAAGCCGTATCAGCAGCTCAAAGGGAGTCTTAGGAGGCAGAGGATACTGGCCTGGATGTGGTCAGGCTGTAGGAGAGAGAGGGCAAACTAAAAACACTATCTGGAGGTTTTCAGATGACAAAATGAATAGTTGCTGTGGCCATGTTTGTATAAGTTTAATTTTAGATTAGCACACACATCTGTATTCATCAAAAGTAAAATAAAACAACAACAAAGCATATTATTGTAAACTCTGTGACTTAGTATATGTAGCAATATATCCTTTATCACTGGTGTGTCTTTGTGATCTTTTTATGTTAAATTATTGAAACTTAGGAAAGACAAGCTTAAAGGGGCTATATTATGTAAAATGAACTTTTCTGAGCTTTCTACCATGTTCTAATGCTGTTTCCTCATCAGAAGTATACGACAGCAGCAGGATAGCAATGAGACAGCATGGAGGGAGGGCTCTTAAAGTGACAGGGACCTAATCTGAGCGTCAAATGATGAGTTTCTTCAAATAATAATAAATTATTTCATTTTCTGACCAACAAAATGTAAGATGCTGATTAAGATGTGTCCTAAATCAATTTTATGAATGACTCACAAAAGGCCCTTTAAGTGTCTTAGAGACTGATAAAAAGGAGGTGAAACATTTAGAGCATTATTTAGTTCAGCCATTCCCAAAGTCAAGAATGCCGTGGCCTCCTTAATTTTTTTTTTTTTATTTGTTATTGTTGGACCCCCAACAATAACACTTCACCATATCCAAAAGACTATGTCATATTTTTCTCCATAGTTTTCTATAAAAACATTACAAAAACACTGACTGTTGGCTAAAAGTAATATTTTAAAGAAGTTTATAACTGTAGTTGATTTCAAACTCTATTTCTTTTAATATACTTAATATAGAAAACCTCTGGGGGACCCCCTGCAGTACCTCTGTGGACCCCCAGGGGGCCCTGGACCCCACTTTGGGAGCCACTGCATAAGTTACTATTATAACTATTACATTATATTACATATTTAAAGATTTAATATCTTGCTTCAAAGAGTTATTTAAATGATTTACATTTTTTTGTATTAAATTTATGATGGGTTTAAGATTTGTACAACTGGCTTCTGCTGCTGCCCCGTTCATAAATAAGTACAAAACTGCATAATACGCTATATTCTTTTTTTTTTTTTTTTTTTTTATGGCAAAACCTGCAAACTGCTATGTTTGGTTGGGTCAGAGGTGCACTGCTTACCTCCCGCCCTTTCTTTCTCTGATTGATTACTCCAATTATACCAGACTAACTTCTTTGAATAGAATAAGAAAGGAGTTTTTTATTTTTATTTAGCGTATCTTTACTTGACTGCTTCTTCCGCCTCTGCATGGACCTCATCACTGTGTCCCGTCACACACACACTCACACACACACTCACACACGCACGCGCGCACGCACACACGCACACACAGGGGATCCAGATTTAAAGCACTCAGAGGCAGGCGGCAGGCAGGGCAGTATATTAAAGGGGACTACATGTCTAACAGTCACCCCCGGTCTGGACCTCTGATCCAGTGCAGTGTTATCGGGCAGACCTCCGCGGCCCACCTGAGAACAGAGCGGGACTGTTGGGGGGCGGGGGGGGGGGGGGGGGGGGGTGTAGAGCTGCAGGCTGTCTGTGTGTCATGTGGGTTTGTTAACAGGGGGCTGGCTCAGTGCTGCTGCTGCTGCTGCTGCTGCTGCTGCTGTACGGGAGCTCAGTGAGATGTGTGTTGCAGTTTGATGAGTGTTTCTTGCTGCAATGCGAGAGAGAGAGAGAGAGAAAGAGAGGAAGAAGTGGAAAGGATCCCTCCCCATCTGAGCCTTTCCTACCGTTGCCTGCATGCATGCATCCAGATCCCTATATTTGCATACTACGCATACATGCCCAAATGCAGACTTGCCTGTTGTAGTGCGTTAGAATACAACATCATTACACAATACACAAAAACTATAATTATGCAATGACTATGATGAATATTACAATAAGAATATGACTTATTAAATGATTCCAGCCAGTGTTCTCTTTGTGGCAGTCCCAAGCCCAGATACTATATGGAGAGGGTTGTGTGTTAGGAAGGGCTTACAGGATATGATAAATTAATATTCAAATCACTGCACACTGGGAGACGCTTTATTTGCTGTGGCGACCACCAAAAATGAAAAGTCTTAAGAAAAGAAGAGATCTGACTTGTTAAATGCATCCCTTGCAAGTGTAACAGTTTAATTTAATTCAGGTGAGACAAGACTCCACAAAGGCACTGGCCCTATCTTGCAATGGTAGATACAGGTACAGTGCCCAGATCAGGACTAGAGCTTTTAGTTCTAAAATGCTCACATGGCACCACAAAGCCTTTTTCACTCACAATGGTTAACAATCCACAAAAATAAATAGATTGCTCCTTTACTGACCCCTTGTGGCTGGAGTTGGTATCTAGCAGTGGTGCAGAATCCTCTCAGAAAATCCTGGCTCCAGACTGTGTTCCAGATGTAGACCAAAATCTACTTATTTCCTAGGCCCATTACAGACTTTTGGTCAAAATTGTATCAAAAATCAGGCCATGTTATGTTGCTAACAGATGAAAAAGGCAAAAAAGATAACCTTCTTAGCAGAGATGACTAAGCTTTTGTTAAAGCAAGGGCTAAATCAATATTAAAGAAAAACTGAATGAGGTCTACCTGTAGGGATATACAGTACCAAGACTAAACCAAGAACTAATCCATGGACTAAATCAGCGGCTGCACCATGCCTTTACACTATCTGCCTCAACTTCAGCTTAAAGGAGCTATATTATGCGAAATCAACTTTTTTTTTATCTTTCTATTATGCTCCACCAATCTCATTCTGTTCTTCAATCTCTCAGTCAATCACCTTTCAGCTGTCTACATTTGAACAGTTCTGAGTTTGAGCCAAAGCCATCCTCCGAGCCTCTGGGGGGAGCTCTGGCCTTAAATCTCTGTCTGACTCTCTTACATCACATTGCCCAGAGTCTCTCCCTGCCAGGGTCTAAGCGCCAAACTCTATCTCATACTGTTCTGAAGAGTTTAATTGCTACTTTTATTTTATTAGTTCACTTCCTGTTTTACTTACCTCACTTCCTGTTCCTAGTGGACCATAGTGGACCATTTAAGCTCCATCACCTGTTCATTTCAGTATAAAAAAACCTGGACTTACTCACCTTCAAGCCTTGGTTGATCCTTGCACGGGGCGGCTGTTTTTGGGTAAGAATCTTTATCTCATGCACTTTGTTGAATTATTTGGTTATTATATTGTATTTTAAGTTAATCTTGTGTTTGTTCTGTTCCAGATTATTGCTGCCCTTGTGTGTTTTTTCCTATAATATATTCTGTCAAATAAACCTCTTCAAAATCCATTCGAAGTCTTCTGGTTTTGCATCTTGTCTGAACCACATACCTATTCCTCAGTCAAATTCCTTTTTTTACACTAACATTATACATTTGTCTGATGAGTTTAAGTTTTAGTTTTTAATTCTCCCCAGGTTGAAATGACCCAGGTCTAAACCAGGAATCTAAATACTCTACTCTGAATAGCATGAGTAAATGTCAACTGAAGAGAAAAGTATTGCAATACAAGTACTTCTTTGAGATACAGACAGTGCACATGGTGATACTGCAAAAAAAAAAAAAAAAAAAAATACAAATGTGCAATATATTGAGCAGCCGAACATGAAAATCCACAAACTGAACAGAGTGAAGTAGGAAGTGCTTCAGTGACCCAGCACAGTGAGATACGGCTGCTCTGCAATTCAGAAATATGCAACCTGCATGTTAACAACCCCTGGGCCTATACCCTCCCCGGGGCGCTCTCTCTCTATCCCCATCCCATCCCACCCCTCCTCTCCCCGTCCCGTACATGCACCTCCACTCCACCTGACTGCAAACATACACGGGACAGACACTCAGGGGGTAGAAAATGGTGGAAAAAGAGGAACAGATTTGTGTACATAACTCCAGAGTGGGCCCGGGTGGATTCCAGCTGTGATTCCTAACTGGTTTTGTGCAATCGGAAAAAAAAAATCCCTCTGAGACTGATGTAATCGCTAAAGGGCGAGGAGAGGCAACACAACATATGGGCCAATAATGAGGTTCTATTTAGAGGTGTTTAGCACAAAGGTTATCTCGGGCCTAACAGAAGGCGGCGGACTTAGACTAGGACTGAAGTGACCAGTGACACAAAAATGCCATATGGACTTTTCTCAAACCAAATGTTATGTTTCTGCAAATCACTAATGCACAGGACAATGCAGAGGGAATATACAGAGATGATGATACATTACATGACAGGATTTGGTTGCTTTGTTGATGAATGCAGTGTTTCCCAACCAGGGGTATGGGGACCCCTAGGGGGACGTGAGGACATTGCAAGGGGTACATGGAATTATTTATAGAATCTTAAATGAACCTAAGTCTGGACTTACGCGGGACGAAGCCAAAGGATAAAACAAAGATTAACAGAAAAATGCAATACTAAAGAAGGACACAACAGGGACTTAACTGAAAACCAGAACTAAACCAGGGCTAAAACCAGAGCTAAAACCAAAACTAATCCACAAACAAACAAACAAACAAACAAACACATGCTCTCTACATGAGTATTAGAAAGTAATTTAGATCTCAGTGGCAAGTGGGGGTGGCAAAATACTGTAAGTAGTAGCAGTAGTAGTAGCCATAGATTTAAAAGTAGTAGTGGTAGCAGTGGTAGAAGTAATAGTAGTAACAGTGTAAGCATTATTAGTAGCACCAGTAGTAATAGAGGTAGTACCATTAGTAGTAATAGTAGTAGTTATGGTAGAAGCAGTAATACATCAAATAGTTTTAAACACTCAGAGGCTATTGGACAAAGTACTCAACTGCATTACTTGAGTAAAAGTATAGATCCTCCTGGTCAAATATTACTCCATTACAAGTAAAAGTTGCTAAATCAAAATTTTAAAGTACTGGAGTATGTGCTTTCAAAAATACTTCAGTATTTAAAGTACATTTTTTTCACAATGTACTGTATTTCAAAATTAATGCAGTGAAGAATTTTGAGTAAAATCTCTACTACATTCAAGTCATAAATTTGCAGCTTCAAAAATATGAATAAAATATATTTTTATACATTCTTAATCCTACTCATTTTAGTGGGGGAATAATAATAATAGCCAGAGATAAAATTGTTCTACAGCAAAAATAAGCCATAGGTATTATAAATAAGTCTGGGTTTTATGATTATACTAATAAATAATTTTTAAATTGGTTTATTATAATATCTTGCAAATAATGTTCAAAGCAAAAGCTAAATCACTTCCAAATTGTGTCCAGAGGTTTCTTTTTAGTTCCTGAGAGCAAATATGAGCAGAATTATGTAGTAAATAATTATCTTTAGGGAGTAAGTCAGTCGTCTTTCAGTTCTAAGACAATTTCTCTGCAGAAGTTAATTTTTTTTTTTTTTCAGAAATGCAGTGTAATAAAAAGCAATATATTTATCTTTTAGCTGTAGTGAAGTAAAAGTAATACGTTTCTGCTAAAAATACTACTCAAGTAAAGTACAAACGCTCAAAAACTATACTTAAGTACAGTACTCAAGTAAATTAACTTTGTTACTGTCCACCTCTGAGAAGAAAGTACTATAACTCTGTACAGAGAGGTACAGAAATACATTTACCAGAGTACTGGTCTGAGACTTTGTACCCCAAAACTTCCACCTATACCCGTTTATAGATCGAGCGCTGTCTGGAGTGAATTGGTCTGTGATGCTTTATCATTTACAAAGAGTGCGTGGGAATCGCTGCTGTATAAAGAATAGCACAAAGACGAGACGAGACAGATTTTTTTTTTTTCCTGGAAAGCTAAGATCCATTGTCCCGAGTGGAGGGAGATTGGCAGGTTTCTGTGTTGGAGCAGCTATAGAAAGTGACACGTCCACGCCACACAGCCGTAATGCACTGGCTTTGATACTAATATGAGTCTTTTTAGTGGGAGCTTGATGAAATTTGCATTTAGATTGAAGTGACTGGGAGACGGCCAGAAGACCACAGAGGGTCCGCAGAAAAGGAAGAGACAGAGCGGAGGAGCGGGGCTGTGGCGACGTCTCACTTCTGCTTTCCCTAAAAAAAAAAAAATCAAATGCAACATCTGAAAGGCACATGCTCGGAGTAACACACACTGAGTCCTGTGTGGATGTGATGTTGTTCTACTGAAGTCTGGTTAAAGCACTGACAGTGAGCTGAGCAGTCTGTGTGGAAGTGGTTCCTTGCCTGGATCCTTAGGCCTTTTCAAAACAAATCAAATATATAATAATAATAGTTTTACTGACACATCTTCATTCTCTTTTTAGATCCTCATCTGTAGTGCATTGCTCTATTTTATATAATTTTGAGATAATAAGCCAACCCTAGTAACTTAAATAATCCAAAGTAGAGCTAAAGTTTGTCCCGGAGGATGCCAAGCTTAGACGAAATTCAGTCCTAGTTAGTCTTTGGCTTAGAGACCTGCTTTAGTTCTGGTTTAGTTTTTATTTAGGACTAATTTTGACCAAGGCATATCCTCTATGTTCTGGATTTAAACTTAATGTTTTACCAGGGGTGTAACGATACTGTAACTATATTGATACACATTACCTTGTATCGAATTGTATCATTTTCTAGGTAGTGTTAAATCAGTATAAATGAAAAAAAAAAAAAAAAATCAATAATATCAGAAAGATCAATATTAGAAATTTGCATATTAAAATAAAACCAGATATGTCTTTTGGATGTAATTTTTCTGTTTTTAATGAAATAAATTGTTATATTCAGCTTTTCCTTGCTCTTTATCTGCTGACATAACCATCATCAACCCCGGGAGTTGAGAGTGTACTTTTATGATTTTTGGCAAATGTTGCTGTATCAATTGTATCGACATGAAAGTGTTGAATTGTATCAAATCGTATCGTTCTAAATTAGCCAATATCGTATCAAAACAATTATAATTGATACTGTATCATTACAACCCTAATGTTTACTTCTTTTGACAGATCAGTGTTTTTCCTTATTGTACCGTGACATGTTCAGACTGGTCACTTGCTGCAGTGTTCTTCAGTAGGGTCATATGATGTGGGTGCCGGTTTGATCCCCATTTTCTAACCCACTTCCCCGCCAGTTTATGCTGTCAACGTGTCTGTGGGCAAGACACTGAACCCCCAACTTGTCTTTAGTATCCAGTGAGTGAGTGGAGGCTGGACGTATCAATGGTCAATGAGAAGAGCGATAAAAATGCAGCCTTTTAACGTTTACAGTTATTTTCCACAGAGTATATTGACATTTTTTTTAACAACCATTGCATACTACTCCAATACTGAAATATGTCTTCTCTACTGAACATAATGTGGTACTTTTATGGCTGTTGGCAATGTCACTGCTAAGACATAGCACTGTGATGCTTTGTACTTTGACCTTGCTCCAAATATGGCAACTTCTAGGTCCCAAAAAGGCATCAAAAACCTCCAGAAGTTGGCGATAACGCTCTTTGCTTGACGTCCCACTTTTAGCCCCTTCTGTTTGAGCGACAGTACTTGATAGACTTGACTCGTGTGTGACTCAGAAAGGCTCCAGTCCCCTCCCACTGGCTCCCATCTACAGTGCACTCTCAAAGCCCTGACATTTGCATTGTCCGGAGACAGACGGAGGCGAGGGGGAAGAGGTGTGGCTCATGCTCAATTTGTGTCTTAATCACATTAAAAATGGACCCTTGTGATTTTTCTGAACGATTTAACGAGGGTCAGGACCGATCACACTGCGCTGGCTCCTAATATTGAGGAGCGCAGGCCTAATGGAAGAGAGAGCAAACACTTCATTTCTCCTCACGCTGGATTGGCACTGCACTGTTGAGCTAATATTATCACAGTCTCCTTCAAATGATATTGTTTATCTGCCATTAGCATTTAACTGAAACCCAGTTTGTTTAATCTGCGTTGTTTATCAGAGGCAACAGTAGCGCGTTCAGGGAAGAGGATTAAAAAGTCAGGCACTGCATAGACATCGTGTGAGATTCTTGTTGCCAAAGTTTTGAAACTAAGCACCACCTCAGATGACATTTTGCATAATTTTTGGCATCTGAACAGCAATTATCAGACTCTCTGCTCTGACTGTGGGACCCAGTTTTTATTCCTGGTCATTTTACTGTGTTCAAAACATATTTCTTCTTCTCTACTTTCAGCTGTTCACTTCTTTTTTAGGAGTTGCCAAAGCTAATTATGAATGGATGGACGGCCAGTTGCCCTTCCTGATGCAACCCTCTGAATTTATCAAGGCTTGGGACTAACACTGGCTTGTGACCCCATGTGGCAGTCTTATTTTAATAATAATAATAATAATAATAATAATAATAATAATAATAATAATAATAATAATAATAATAATAATAATAATAATAATAATAATAATAATAATAATGCTGCATTAGTCTTATATAAGGGGGTGCACGGTGGCAGAGTGGTTAGTGTTCTCGCCTCCCAGCAAGGTGATCGTGGGTTCTCTCCGGCTTCCTCCCACCGTCCAAAGACATGCATGTGTTGGTGAGTTGGTGACTCTAAATTGCCCCTAGTGAATGAATGTGAGAGTGAGTGGTTGTGTGTCTGTCTTTGTCTCAGCCCTGTGACAAGCTGGCCCCTGTTCAGTACCCGGCCTAAGGTTACTGGGATAGGCTCCACTAGTCTGCTTATTCCTGTTAGAAAATGAATGAATAGTCTTATATAGCACTTTTCTAGACACTCAAAGTTTCTTTACAATTTGGTGCATTATTCACTCACTGCTCAGTCACACTCTGTGGTGGTGAGGGTTTCTGTAGCCACAGCTGCCCTGGGGCAGACTGATGGAAACATGGGTGGGTCTTGCCCAGTTACACAACAACAGTATGGAATATCAGTAGCGGGGTTTTAAACCGCCAACCTTTGAGTTAGTAGGCCAACATTTCTTCAGTCTGACGTTGGACAAGAACATCAGACACGTAGATGTCTGATGTAGATAGATGCAAAGGGTGGGACGGCATCCTAGGGGAAGACCTAGGACACGCTAGAGGGACTATGTCTCCCGGCTGGCCTGGGAACGCCTTGGGGTTCCTCCAGGCAAGCTGGAGGAAGTGTCCGGGGAGAGGGAAGTCTGGGCATCCCTCCTTAGACTGCTGCCCCTGCAACCTGGCCCGGGATAAGCGGAAGAAGATGGATGGATGGGACAACATCATATTAAACCCTATGGATTAAGAATGGGATGCCACTTAAGTTCATGTGTTAAAGGCAGCTGAGCTAATACTTTTGGAAATATAGAGTATTTTTAAAAATATTACATTTAATGTAATTATACAATTTTTAGACTTCAATTAAGTTTGGCATTGAAATGAAATTAAACCAGATCCTGTGCAACACTTTTGGGTCCTGACCCCTCATTGAGAAAGCCAGGTCCCTTTGTAAAAAATATTTTAATGTTTTTTTTTTTAACTTGCCACACAAATACATGTCTCACTTCATATACATTTTATTTATATTTTTATTGGATCAAATTCAAAGTCACATACTATTGTTTGTGACCATTTGAAAACTACTGCGTGAAGATATTGTACAACATAAAGTTCAGCTAAGTATGTTTTAATTAACTGAGTATGTTAAATAAAAATGACATTAACAACAACAAAGTGATGAAAGTCATTTTTTGTGCAGTCCATCTCATATTCCACATTTTTCTAGATGCTTTTGTTACAACACAACTGGGTCAAACAGATGTACAACAGCACGCCAGGCTGCTGAGTCTCTTCCAGAGGACAAGAGCACCACCTTGTGTTAATATTTCATAAAGCAGGCTGGACTCGCATTCCTCTCACACACAGAGCAGTGGACGTGGTGCAGATGGCTGGGGACGCCTCACTACACGTCTCCCCCTTACACTCCTCCGGAAATCACCACAGTGGCCTGCCCCATCCTGTGTCTCTCAAATCCTCCAACCACCAGGGAGGACAGAGCGGCGTCTATCAGTGGAAATGTCCTTCTTACAAAGTCATTTAATCCGCTGTTGGATCTTATTAAGCCTTCTTTAGTGGAAAATCTGCCTGTTGGGTGGTGAGACGAGTTCAGAGGAGCTCCATAGACACAATATGTTGCAGTGCATTTGGCATTCCATACTACATCCACAGTTGTTAATGATATGCTGCATGTTAATGAGTGCGATCGATATGATGCAGAGAGCAAAGTGACTAGTCCACAGTTCCCTCCAGATCAATAGAGCAGCAAGTATAAATATGCTATTAATAACAGGCTGTGTGGGATTACATCTGTGCATTAGGTTGCTTTATGTTCACCTGGACTCATGTTACACAAACTGCTAACGTGGTCCACTTCAGACCAGAGGATCAATCAATACACACGGTTCATTATGAGGCGGATGTTACAACCACAGCAGAAAGTGTTATGTTAAAACAGTCCTGATCTGATTTCTAAATATCTTTGTCAAGGAATAGACATTTTCTTCTCTTTATCTATATTTTTTACATATAAAATTAAAACCCTAGTACCAGATCAAGTCTCTTGGAGTGTATTGAGGACACTTTTAACACATTACTTGCTTTAACAGTTGCCAAATTAGATCTGATCACTCTTTTGCTTATAGGTCTGAATGAGGCTGATGTTTGCAGTGCTTTTGAAATGGTGAAGTTTGTGAAATTTGTGAAAAACGTAGTCATTATTACATTTGAATTAGCTTTTATCCCATTTACATGCATTAGCTGGATATGCTAAGTGGATTTGCTGGATATTGTATAAATATTTTCTTTACATTTTTCTGGTAGCTGCATTTACAGTCATAAACCGCTTTAAACAATCATTCTCTATTTCAACATTGATATTTTTGATTCCTTTTGGACCATTTAAGATACAATAAAATAAAATTTATCATCCATATTTATTCTTACTACTATTACTTAAAATATTTGATCCCCTATCTTATATTTAAGCTAAATACAGAATGAAATGTAATATTTTATGGAAATTACAATAATAACTAGTGTTTGCAATGCAGTGGTTAATTATCTATAACAGTTAAAGATGCACTTCTTGATTTCCCCCACTTTGTATTTCAGGAAACTAATTATTCCGTCAGTAGAAGTCATCTCTGAAGAAAAAGACCCTGAGTCCTCATCTGGATTTAATTATGAAGCATTTTGACAGTGAGGGAACTCGAGCAGGGACTGAATTTTTTGACCAATCACACGCAAGAACAAAGAGGGGCGGTATGATTCAGATCAGGGACACTTTCATTGGTTGAGTCCAAGCGTGTGCTCATCTTCATACTCTGGAGCAGCACACATATATAACTGTAATTCATTTCAAATTTAATTTTCTTCCATGTACTAAATGTTTTTAGGTTCTTAATATTTACATTGACTAATTGTGTTTTTCTATTTGTGTGGTTTTGTTTGTTTTTATGGACCAAAACCATGTGTCTGAAATAAAGAATGAACTGAAACTGAAATTGAATTTAAAGATAGACAGCCTCTGGGGGCTCCCCTGCAGTACCTTTGCAGATCCCCAGGGGGCCCCGGAACCCACTTTGGGAACCACTGCCCTGGAGCAATGGTGGTGGCTCACTGGAAAAGATAGTAATTTGGTTCCAACTGCTCACACCACTAAACAGCAAGAATTAGAGAAACAGACAGAAAAAGAGAAGGAAAGCACAAATATGACAAAATAAAACACAAACATTTAAGAGGAAGGAAGACAGTGTTTTTAAACTTATTTTTCACATTCTCAAAATCAGAAAGTGGGTCTAAATTTAGTAAGAAATGCACAATTGAATCCAAGTCTACCCAGAGCCTTAACGCCTCTCTGCTACAGGAGACTGTGTGATATGCATTAAAGGGGGGAGTGCTGTATTGCATTATGTGTTAATAGCATTTTACAAAGCGACATGCCCCGGGAGATTTTCTAATCTTCAGTGTAAAACAATTTAATCCTCTCTGTCAATATAATCCACCTCGTATTATTATTAAAAACAGCCCTGATGACACGTTGATATTACTATTTTGCCTCTGAGCCAATAACTTTAATTTAGCGAATGGGAGGGAGGGGGCGAGCGGTGCGAGATGATGGGGGAGTGGGAGACACATTTAGGTGATGAAGAGGTCCCCAGGGGAGAGAAACCAGCTCAGTACTACCTGGGTACTTTAGATTAGAAGTAAAAAGAATCAAAGAGGAGTTGCAGCCCTACGTTTTAATAAAGCTGAAGATGGTTCTGTGCAGAGAGGAGGCTCTAATCACTGTTTCTAATGGGCTTTTTTTCATCTGAGAGGCATTTAAAAAACAATCATACAAACAGGGGTGTGCTCAAATAAAAGTACTTCATATTAGTAATATTCTTCAAAAAGTAAAAACAATAATACAAACGGGTGTGCTCAAATAAAAGTACTTAAAAACATTCCTCAAAAAGTAAAAACAATCACACAAACAGGAGTGTACTCAAATAAAAGTACTTCATAATATTCCTCAAAAAATAAAAGCAATAATACAAACAGAGATGTACTCAAATAAAAGTACTTCATATTAGTAATATTCCTCAAAAAGTAAAAACAATCATACAAACGGGTGTACTCAAATAAAAGTACTTAATGTTAGTAATATTCTTCAAAAAGTAAAAACAAGCATACAAACAGGTGTACTCAAATAAAAGTACTTAATGTTAGTAATATTCTTCAAAAAGTAAAAACAAGCATACAAACGGGTGTACTCAAATAAAAGTACTTAATGTTAGTAATATTCCTCAAAAAGTAAAAACAATCATACAAACAGGAGTGTACTCAAATAAATGTACTTCATATTAGTAATATTCCTCAAAAAGTAAAAACAATCATACAAACGGGTGTACTCAAATAAAAGTACTTAATGTTAGTAATATTCCTCAAAAAGTAAAAACAATCATACAAACAGGAGTGTACTCAAATAAATGTACTTCATATTAGTAATATTCCTCAAAAAGTAAAAACAATCATACAAACGGGTGTACTCAAATAAAAGTACTTAATGTTAGTAATATTCTTCAAAAAGTAAAAACAATCACACAAACAGGTGTACTCAAATAAAAGTACTTCATAATATTCCTCAAAAAATAAAAACAATAATACAAACAGGGGTGTACTCAAATAAATGTACTTCATATTAGTAATGTTCCTCAAAAAGTAAAAACAATCATACAAACAGGAGTAGGAGTGTACTCAAATAAATGTACTTCATATTAGTAATGTTCCTCAAAAAGTAAAAACAATCATACAAACAGGGGTGTACTCAAATAAAAGTACTTCATATTAGTAATGTTCCTCAAAAAGTAAAAACAATCATACAAACAGGAGTGTACTCAAATAAATGTACTTCATATTAGTAATGTTCCTCAAAAAGTAAAAACAATTATACAAACAGGGGTGTACTCAAATAAAAGTACTTCATATTAGTAATATTTCTCAAAAAGTAAAAACAACCATACAAATGGGTGTACTCAAATAAAAGTACTTCATATTAGTAATATTCTTCAAAAAGTAAAAACAATAATACAAACAGGGTGTAATCAAATAAAAGTACTTCATATTAGTAATATTCTTCAAAAAGTAAAAACAATAATACAAACAGGTGTACTCAAATAAAAGTACTTCATATTAGTAATATTCCTCAAAAAGTAAAAACAATCATACAAACAGGAGTGCACTCAAATAAAAGTACTCCATAATATTCCTCAACAAGTAAAAACAATCATACAAACAGAGGTGTACGCAAATAAAAGCACTTAATGCTAGTAACATTCCTCAAAAAGTAAAAACAATCGTACAAACAGGGGTGTACTTAAATAAAAGTACTTAATTTTAGTAATATTCCTCAACCAAAGAAGTATACTTGAGTAAAGTAAATACAGCAGGCATTATATGTAGATTTTACTCAAGTATATTTGACAATGTTGCTTTTTGCAAGTGTACAGTAAAATACTACTACTACTGAGTACTACTATTACTACTAATAAGTTCTACTAATAAATACTACTACTACTACTACCACCTCTACTATTACTACTACTACTACTACTACTACTACTAATTACTACTAATAATAATGAGTACTTCTACATACTACTACTACTACTTCTATTACTACTGCTACCTCTACTACTACTACGTCTACCACTACTACTACTACTACTACTGCTACCACTACTACTACTACTACAACTACTGCTAATTACTACTAATAATAATGAGTACTTCTACATACTACTACTACTACTTCTATTACTACTACTGCTACCTCTACTACTACTACGTCTACCACTACTATTACTACTACTACTGCTACCACTACTACTACTACTACTACTACTACTACTACTACTACTAATTACTACTAATAATAATGAGTACTTCTACATACTACTACTACTGCTTCTATTACTACTACTGCTACCACTACTACTACTACTACTACTACGTCTACCACTACTACTACTACTACTGCTACCACTACTACTACTACTACTACAACTACTACTACTGCTACCTCTACTACTACTACTACTACTACTACTACTAATTACTACTAATAATAATGAGTACTTCCACATACTACTACTACTACTTCTATTACTACTACTGCTACCTCTACTACTACTACTACTGCTACCTGTACTACTATTACTGCTACCACTACTATTATTACTACTACTACTACTACTACTACTACTACTACTACTACTACTACTAATAATAATAATACATACATACATACATACATACTACTAATAATAAGTACTTCAAAATACTATTACGTACTACTACTGATGCTACAGATACATGGCTACTACTACTACTATCAACTCAGGATTTTCTGTTTGAGGTCAGCAAAAACACTCAATTAAAGACTGACTTGAATTTCTTTGAAATAAAATGTACTTCTCTCAAACATTTACTCAAACACAACATTTACAGACAGTACATATAATTCACTACATGGGAGAGTGGAGCAGCCATTTGGGCGATGAAGACGACCCTCATGGGTGCTTACAATACTTTTATAAGGAATCTCAGCTCTGTTTTAATAAAGCTGAAGATGGTTCTGTGCAGGGAGGAGGCTCTAATCACTGATTATAATGGGCTTTTCTTCATCTGAGAGGCATTCAAGAAACAATAATCCGAACTGAGGTGGGAGAAGTAATCCAAATATGTACTCAAATAAAAAAAAATACAGTTACTTCAATAATATTGCTCAAGTAGAAGTAGTAGGGGTCAACACAAGTATTCGTTAAGTAAAAGAAATAAGTATTACATGTAAAATTTATGGCTATTTTACACCGAATGCTGTCATTTTTTCTAGTGCCATAAAATCCTACTACTACACTGGGCTTGACATGAACTTCTCTGCTCACTGGCCACTGTGGCAAGTCCTTTTCAAAATGTACTAGCCAATTAGTGTTTTTACTAGCCATAATTTAATTAGTTCAAATGTTTATTTTATTATTTTATCATATTTTATACCACACAATAAGCTTAATCTAATGTAGAGCTTGGTTATAAGTGTACAGAAGAAATTATCTAATATGTGGAAAACAGGTTTACCTAGGCAGAATAAACTTGAATGAAATTTTTGCTGTTTTCTCAGATCATGATGAATTACTCAGTACTAAACATCTGCTAATATTACTACACAGCTTCTACCACGACTACTCTGGAAGAAGTTAAAGTTACTTACTTAAATGTACAAATAAATGTTGTGTCTACTTTTACCACTGAATCCACACTCATGTTTTTTTAAAAAGAAGCTCGCTGAATTAGCACAAGAGAAGGACAGCACTCTACGGATTTGTAATTCATTAAAAAAAGGCAAGGCAGTTTTTAAAAAAGAAAGTGCAGTACATGGCTGGACGTCTTTCGGGAGATTTTAAGCCTCTCTTAAAAGCTTAGCCCTGGTCTGGCACCTCACTAATTTGCTGCAGATTGTCCAGAGTCAAAGGCTAATGGTCAAATCAGCATAAGAATAGTAGATTTTACCACCACCCCTCTGTTGGGATCAGTGCAGGGGTTAATAGCTGGAAAGATTTTGTTATTTTACCTTGCAGTACCGTTAGTGGCCAGCAGGTGTCAGCGTTAGCCTCAGCCCCGGGTTTCTCCATAGATTTTAATAGGGAATGAACCTTGAGGAGTACAGAGGGGAGCGGCCTGTGCTTTGTGTGTGTGTGTCTGTGTGTGTGCGCGTGTGTGTGCAGTGGACGGGGCCGGAGCCGCACTGCATCAAACACACAGGGGTAAATTGGTATTAACAAGCAGTAGCAGGCCCGGCTGGACAGAGCGGGACAGAGTGACACGGCCCGCTCCAGGATTTATGGTCCCTCCAGATCCAAGCATCATTCTACATAACTCATTTTTAACAGTCAGCCAGTGTCGGATACTTAGCACATAAATTTGTCACAAGGCTGACTCTAATGTGAGCCAGAGACAGAAAGAAAATACTCTTTCAACTGAATACACAGCCTACACTTTTGGAGGAAAATATGCATTCTCAGTATAATTTCTATACCTTGTCTAAATGAATACAGTATAAAGTAAGTATAAGTAGTTTAAAAGTATTTTTGACCTAAGTGGTTGCATGCTGAGTTACCCTTATCCCTTGTGTCTCAATGAGCACAAAAGTGTCCCTTTCAAATTTATTTATTTATATTTTTATATCTTTGCAGTGGTTCTAAAGTTTGCTATTAAATTTGTCTCAGGTGTGGATTTTATCACTAATTTTTATTTTCTAAGCACAAATCTAATATTACTTCAATTTTACACTCTCTAAATTTGTAACATTGCTCCTGTTAAGTGATAAACATGTCCTTGTCAACAAAACAGTCATAAAAAATGTATACATTAGGGGTGTAATGACACAGTAACTGTATCAATTTTTTTTCCTATGATACAACTACATCGATACACATAACCTTGTATCGAATCGTATCGTTTTCTAGGAAGTGAATACACATGAAAAACACATGACACACAAAACACATGAAGTATAGATTGATAATATTGAAAATATTGAAATTAGAAATTTGTATGTTAAAATAAAACAAGATATGGCTTTTTGGAGATACATTTGTGTTTTTAATTAAATAAAATGTTATATTCAACTTTTCTTCACTCTCTGTCTGCTGGACATAATCAACCCCGGCCGGGTGCTACACTGAAGAATAAACTTTTATGATTTTTGGCAAAAAGTTGCTGTATTGATTATTGATACGAAGGTGTTGAATCATATCGAATTGTATCGTTTCAAATTAACCAATATCGTTCTTGAATCGTATCAAAACACTTCTAATTGATACATACCATATCATATCATATCATTGCAAAACGTATCATTACACCCCTAGTATACATTCATATTTTTTCCAATTTTTTTGCATACATTTTTTAATAAAATTCTGCCCTGATATTATATACAATAATATTTAATTAATAATAAGATTTAATTATTGTCAGAAATGTACCACCCCTCCCCCTTTTTTTGCCATTTTGCCAGTGAATGTAATAGCATCTCACTTTTCAGTAAAAACAAACACACACACACACATACAAAAAAACAGAAAGAAAAATTAAAGTGCAAAGTGGATTTTTCTAGGAGGAATTATTACAGCCTTGGGTCTGTCAGAGATTAGCAACAACACTGATTTTGGTGGATTTGTTTTTTGTTTACAACCAGTTTTAATGAGAGTTGGTATTTAGATTCTCCATGTCACCAGAAAAAATGACCCCTAAAAATAAATGTTGTTGGTAATCTTTGACAGACCCAAGGCTGTAATAATCCCTCTCTAGCCATTCTCACACATACAGTACCTAGTGTATGTGTGAGAAGGTGATTGGATGAGAGGCAGGTGTCAGGCTGTGATTGGCTGACAGTGACAGACAGGTGAGAGGGTGCAGAGAGGGAAACGAAAGTCTTCCTGGTTGAATTTTTCACTACAGCTTCATTTAACACAGTTCTTTGTTATTTAAAACTCTTAATGACCACCCATATGCTGTATTTCAGTAATAGGCTAAGCGACTTTAGTGCAGTAAAACTGGCTGTGGCTCTTTACAGATTCACATTTTATATTTTTGGGAACATTTATAACTCTTTGTATCCAGGAGGTTACAGCCCCCTGGTATAGGCTTTGATCATTTCCAGTTTGGAAGACACAACTTCAAAACAAGAGATGTAAAGTTACTAAACACTTTGACTTAAGAACGTTTTGTGAGGAAAATATACTTTCAATTTCGGTTTTAGGCAAGGGGCACAGTGCAGCTACAGCAGTATGTGGAGTATGTGGAGTAACAGCAAAGGTTTTAATGTTTTACAATTTTGCAGTGCAATTACAAAATCAAAACTTTACATTCAATACTTTTAAACAGACAGATAATATATTGTTGAGTACCTTTACTTCTACATGAGTAATATTATTTTGGAGTAACTTCTCCCACTACTGCACAAAGCATAGCCAGGGAAATAGCCAGTCTCACTAAGAAGCTTTGTAATGGTCAACTAATGATTTACAATGTAATATGTCAAAACAATTATTACCATTCCCTTAAGTACAGGACTGCAAACCAGGCTTCTAATTTGTCTAAGTGCTAATCATATTATTATGCTGTATTTGTTTTTCATCAGCTCATCTCACTGTACAATTTTACAAGACATGAAACAGAAACAAGCCATGTGTGAAGTTTAAATGCAACACTGAAAACCACAAGACTTCAAAAACACAGTAATGCCAGAAGTTTGTTGTTGACTTGATTTGACTTAGATTTTAATACAGTGCTCCAAGTTAAATCCTATTGGATTAATGTGCAAACCTCAGCTTCTCCTCTCTTTGTTGTCTTTCAGGATCTTTTACACACACAAGGTATTTTCTTTAAAGCTAAGTGAAAATAGTGTGGTTAGTGTTTTGATGGGTTGTAAAAGTCATATTTATTCCAGCTTGGGACTGGCACAAAGAGTATTCTGGCTTGTGACCCTCTGATTTTTGATTAGCTAAATGATAGCTAAATGATGATGATTTGGCCAACTTTTTTCTTTGCAATAACAAAAATGTGCAGGATGCTTTGTTGTTACGAATATGGAAAGACTGTGAATATTGGTTTTGTGGCTTTAAGAATCATGTTGACTATGATATTAGTCTATTTTTTTGCTTCAACATTTTTCATACAAATAAATACTGCGATAAAAATAGGTGAGCCACATTAATGTTGATTACAACCCAGGGTGACATGTTTTGTTTGTGCACCTGTCCCCAGCCCCACACTCACATTACTGACACACATCTACACACATGAAGGTTATTATCACTGTCACACCTGGCTCCACAGAGCAGATCATCAGACATGACGTGTGGAGGGAAAAAAAACAAATCCCCTAATCTTAAAGCACAATTTTTAATGGTTTGGAGAGTTTGAACTACTACAGTGGTTCTCAAACTGTGGCATGGGAACCACTGGTGGTACATGGGAGTCTTTAGCAAGTCCTGATTTAGTTTCATTTTGAGTCAGTTTTATTCCTTAGTCCTACTTTGGTTGGGGCTAGTTCTAGTTAAGTCCCTGGTATTGATACATAGTGTAGTCCTGGATTATTTGTGGTTTATTCCTGGTTCATTTTTGGTATAGACTAGCTTGGTATTTTCAAAAGAAGGACAGTCTGGTTCCTCATTTCTCTCCGGTCAATTCGTAATTCGTAATAAAAATCGATGCATAAGAGAGAAATTTTGAATCGGTGCGGAAAAAAATTAATCGCGATGTCTCTTTAAAACAGCGTGCAGGCCACCAAAGTTTAATAGTGCGTAATCTGGCTCGCATGTTTGGCGCTAGACACCAATACCTGACCATTTTACAGAAAAGAAACATGAATTTATATAAAGTTTTAGTTTACAGGACTTGTAAAATCATTAGCCCTGATGTGCTGGGAACATGTGAAAATACTGCACAAGAGCTTCATTACTCAGAGTGGCTTGGAAGAGCGCTCCCTCACCTCTCGCACAGACGGAGGAGCGCACACACATCGCACAGGGAAAAACAACAAGTCCAAGGTGAACGGCAAGAAAGACACAACTGAAGGTTTTATTTAGGCTGCACCTGTTTGCTCCATTTACCATCGTTCAGAAAGTAGCTTGTTTTCAGCAGCGAGCTAAAGGAAAGCTAAGTGGCTAACAACAGCTAAAGTTTATCTGAAGTTTCAGTGGCCCCTACCCCAGAAGCGTTTCCATGGAGATCTTTACTGAGGATGTGTATTTCCTTTTTATAAGACTTGACTTATATAAGGCCCATTATAAATAACTGAGGCGTAGATTCATGATAAGCTGCTTCTCTATGCATGGCTTGCTACTGTAGTGTCTTTGTTTTTGAAAGATAGTAGAAAGGTGTTAATAAAAGTGGCTAACAAATTATTTTATATATTTTTGTTATTTTTACATGTCACTGTTTTAATATCTACATTTTTATTTCAATTTCAGTTAATAAGAAATGTACAACTATTTAATTTTGATAAGGAGACACAAATAGGCTATGTAAAAAAATCCTTTTGGTCATAATTATACTGCAACTAAATCGATAAAAATCGCAAAAAATCGTAATTGTGAACATAAAATCGTAAATTGAACTGAATCGTGACTTCAGTGCATCGTTAGAAGAAGAAAGAAAGATAGAATGGAAAAAGAGTTTGTTTGGCCAGGCTAGGTATAGACCTGGTTTAGTCTTGGATTTCCCGGGTTTAGTCCAGTCCAGTCTTGTTCTGGTCCTTGGAAAGCCAAATATTTCCTGAGGTAGTACTTAAAAGTTTGAGAACCACTGATCTACTAGATTACAGGGAGGTAAGGGCAAGGTAGGGGTGAGCGATGCGACCAAAAATGTATATCATATTCAGTCTGGTCCATGGTAACTAATTTAATCTGATTTAAATGTCCTTTAGATTTTGATGTACTACTGCTAAGGTTAATAACGCTTCAATATTAGTAATAATACTTTGATTTTATGTGATGTTTTTCTTCTTTCACTTTAAGGTCACTCTACTCTTAGGTGCATTCCAAATATGGCCCAGATAATGAGCTTGTTACAAAGTTATCAGACCCAAGGTTGCAGGGGGGGCTCCTGTCGCTGCGTGGGAAGACGCTGCAGAAACTGAGAACTTTTTGTGGCCCTGCCCTATGCACAAAAAAGTTACTCGAAGCCAAGAAGATAATGCTATGCAGAGATCGTCATACATCGTCATAGGTAATATAAAAACTTAGATCACACCTCTCTCTAGGAGCGCGCTCATTCTGCTGACTGTAACCTTACCTGTGTGATTTCAAATAAACCTTCTGACTTGATTACACTTCTGAATCATCGTCCTCTTTGATGCTTTCACCCAAAATGAACAAATCCTTACATTAGCATGTAGCTTTCAAGTGCAAAGTGCTTCTTGTATGGCTTTTTAGTTCTGAGATAACAGTTTTTCCTTTGTTTCCGGTTTCACATTATGGAAAATGTATATCATACAAGAAAAAATATGAAATGCAATAGTACATAACCCAGGTTATTATGCAATTTTCACAGCACACAAAAATTAACATAAATAAATAGAGATGCCAAAAGCGTAACATGTCAAAACAATTATGCACATTTCTTGAAGTACTGTATCGTAACCCAAGATATTAATTAGCCAAACAAGAGTCAATTAAACACTATAGATTTACTTTAATTGGTTCCTGAACTTAACCAGTACGTCTCGCAGCAGAGTATCACATGTTGTATGTAACTTATAATTAAACCACAACATGCCACAGTGGTTCACATCGAGTGGTGACAGGAAAAAGCCACTGTCAGAGTCGGCTTCACACGTCCGCGCCTTCTCCATGGAAACAGGCATCGTGCCGTATAATTCTAGCGTGTGAGGTCTGGGCTTGGTTTGTGGCAAAAAAGAAAAGTGGTGGGAGGTGGAGGTTGCATTGTTGTTTGCATTAATTTTCAGTGAAGTGTCAGATGTGTCATTGCGCACGCGAGACAGGCCAGTGAAGGAAAACCTGCTGAAGTGAGCAGTGGGTTAAGGTTTTGAGATTTGAGGTTGGTGTTGTTCTTTTTATTCGTGATTGGTTAAAAACATAGCAAGAAACAACAAAGTCAGGATCACACCTTTAAACAAACAAACAAACAAACAAACAAACAAACCCTTGATCAACTGTAGGACCAAATAGCACAAATAATCTAGAACTGGGCTTCACTTTACTTTTACATCAAGTAACTGCTATTTACTGACAAAATGGACAACAGCATGATCCGAAATAACCAGACAGGAAAAGTAAAGTCTACTGTTTATATGAATAATGTTGATAGAAAAAAAAACCCAAAACAGACTCACCAAATTCTTAGAAGGCACTGCCATGTTGTTTACATTATTAATAATAAAATGGTATAGCGAGTTTGTTTGTTGTTGGTGGAAAGTAACTAGATACTTTTAGTCATTTTTGAGAGAGATATACTTTACAGGACAGTACATTTTATTTCATTTCAAGTAATATTATTTTGAAGTAACAGCACTTCTTCCACCTCTGCTGGTCCATGTCATGTTTTTGTTTTCTATCTGAAACTTATCCTTCTCTGAAGTAGGCTAGATGGCAAAGTTTGCATCAAGCTCTATCTTAAAGGCCCCATTTTATGCTTTTTTCAGACTTTTTGATATAGTTTTCAGACAACTTTGCAATAGTATTTCATATTTTATAACTTAAAATAATGTATATGTATGGAAAAAGTCTTTTGGGGAGCGGTTACTCTAACTTTGCAGCGAATGCTTAGATTAGGTGTCTGTTGCCCTCTGCTGGCAATGTTGGGGACTGGACAAAGCATAAAAGGCTACTTAGCACGGCTATTAGCAACATGGCGCTTAGTCCTAGATAGATAAATAAATATATGAGCTGCGTGCTTTGCAGTGACAGCAATTTAATGAGTCCATTGATGGTGTATGGGTTTTAGAAACGCGCAGGCGCACCTCCTGGTTTCATGTGTCTGTGTAAATGGATGTTGAAAAAGATGATGGCAGTAGCATACAGGATTTACTCAAACATGCTTGAATGAAACTAAATACTACTCCAGGTCTGTTTTAGAGGTGCAAAAAACATTATAACATGGTTAAAAGACCAAAACGTCATTTTAGCTTAGAGGACTAGTTTTGTGGCACTGAAAACCCCAAGGTTACATTGACCTACTATTTTAGTTTATTAAAAAAAATAAATAAATAAAAATAATAAAAAAATACACCAAACCATGGGACATGTTGACGTTCAGCTAAAGTGGAAATTTCAAATGTCCTTTAGAGTGCTTTTTCTGCTACTGAAGCTGGCGCCTGGATAATTTCTTCACTTTAGGACAATACAGTGACATAAAACAGACAGAGAAGACATACTGGGAATTTGTTCTTGTAAAGAGTTGACAGAGAAATTGGGTGAAAGTAGTACAAACATTGTCTCGAGGTAAAGAGGCTCGGAGAGAGGGCAATTAGCCACACATAAAACGCATGGCAGGGAGCAAAAGACAACCGCCTATTACTCCAATTAATCCAGATTTATAAAAAGAAGTTCGGAGGAGCAGAACAGGCGATCCATTTGCCTGACAGGAGCCTGCGTCTGGGGGGTCACGGGTGGGCAGTGGGGGCCAACCTCCTGCCAAGCTGAGCAGGAAGCATCTCGCTGGCATTTAAACTCTAATGCAGTGTGACTTGTTGATATATTTCCAGGGCCGTAATGATGTTAATGGCAGTATTTTAATGGCTGAGCACACAGAAATCAAAGAGAATATGAATGAAGCTGGAGGAGAATGAGCCGAGGGTGGAGTGCATTAATATACATTGAGGGGACCTGAGTGCAAGAGTGGGTAAAAGACACCTAATGAACCTATATGGAGGAGAGTGAACACATGATTAATGCAAAATTTCCGCCTTCATGGTCCCAATGACATGCTACACAGCCAGCTGATCATTTATTCACCTTCTTCAGCGTATTCCTGTTAGGGGTCACACTTGGCTGCAGCCTGTACCGGCAACTAGGGGCCTTAGGAGGGGAACACTCTGGACAAGGGCTGACACAGGCACAAACCGTTCACTCTCACATCCATGTGGGTAATTTAAGGTCAACAATACATCCATGTCTTTGCATGGTTCTAGAGCTGCATGTTTAAGGTATTAAGGTATACTTTATTGATCCCCGTAGGGAAATTCATTCTCTGCATTTCACCCTCAATGCCGCTGGGGCAACCTGTCAGGAGCAGTGGGCTGCCACGGTGCAGCGCCCGGAGACCCTTCTCCAGATCTTGAGCTAGGATCCTGGTCAGGAGCATCTGGCTGGAGGTTTTAGCTTATTGTGCATGTTTTGAAGTTGATGGGGGGAACCGGAGCAAACCCAGCCAGACACGGGGAGAACATGCAAACTCCACACAGAAAGGCCCCACACGGTCCCAGAATCAAACCCGTGATCTTCTTGCTGTGAGGCGAGAGTGCTAACCACTAAGCCACCGTGCTGCCGAGCCACCGTGCTGCCATGTGGCAAGTGTGGCTCTTTAGCCCCTCACTTGCTGCTCCCTGCCATCTGGCATCTGGTTATGGAAGGTCAGCTGATAAATAAGTTGCCAAGTGCACATCTATGAAACAACTTACAGCTTCCCCATCCTGTCAAAATAAAACTTTCTACCTGTTTTCCAGAGGTGGCTAGGGACTAATAAACTTAGCCAGACCTTCCTATACACAGACTACACAAGTTCCTCCATCTCTCTGACAAAGTACTGGTCAAGCCTCTGTCTGATCTCTCCCCAAAATACTGCCGTCTGATTGGATATTGATTCATGGATGTTCACGGCAGAGAGCCTGCTCTGTGCACGTTAGGTCTACTAATGAAGAGCCACTTGTCCCTCTCTAGCGGCGTGTCCTGTGTGCTTCTCACTTTTTCCAGTTGTGAGGGAAACTCTAGTTTAACTCTTCTATTGTTCATGTTTCAGAAAAATACATTGTTTTATGGGAGCACCGCTGCATCGTTTCTTCTCGTTTCCCTCTCGGCCCTCGTCTGTCTCGAGTCTCGCCTGCTCTCATGTGTGGTAAACAGAGTAGAGAACTTGGGGCTACCATGAGCAGAAACTGATTTAAACTAACTCCACACTGTGTCCAGCAGAGGACAGAGACATCTGGACAGTAGTTTCCTCAACAAAAACGTACAAAGTCTTGTTTGACTAACACGCTCCCTTCATTTACATTTTGGTGACAGAAATCAAGAAAGAAAGAAATAAATACCTAAATAAAGCAAAAATATGTTAAAGCACAAATGAATGAAGAAATAAATACAGAAGGAATAATTATAGGCCTTAATTTTTTATTTATTTCAGCATTTTCAATAATTATTGGTTAGTTTGTCAGTTTTGGTCCTTCACAGATAATTCCTATACGCGATGACAGTTTTCCCACACATTTATTTATAAGATCAAATCAAACTTGACATGTACTAAAACTGAGGTATCTGTGTAGTACTGGCCACACACTGTACTGCGCAGTTGTATAATATGTGGCGTGTAGAGTCGAAGCCAAATCTATTTCCAGAGTTTGATCTTTGATGGACGCTGGAGCTCGGCTGTGGCTCCCTGCAGCCCCCACACAGTCCCGCTCTGTCCCAATTAAAGCTCTGCACGGCCACAAGTGGGAGGAGTGAGAGTTAAGCCCTGGACCGAGGATCTGGGCCTTGCTATGATCTTTAAAGCTCATGGATTATTATAGAAACTAAAATTAGGACTAAGTATTTCCTCTGTACCAGGTTTTACCCTGGATTTTCTGACAACCTTTACTATGACCATGGCCTGGGTATGTTTATGTACCAAATGCTTTTTGTGCTTTAATATAATATTATTCATCTCTAAATTCTTAAATCAGCAATTGTATTTGACAGTAGCAAATGAAGAGACCAACTTTTTTAAATAAAAAAAAGTGAAAAATATATAGAAGATATTGAAAGGAAGAATGGGTCAAACTGCTAATTTCCCTTTATCGACATAATAAATAAAAAGCCACACTATGTAAATTGCTCTAGGAAACCTTTAGCCTTAGTTTGAGGTTAAAATATGCAACCTCAGTGGTTCCCAACCTTTTTTTTTTTTTTTTTTTTTTTTTTTTTTGTCTCCTGGGCTTTTTGTCATATCATGAGTAAATACAAATTCAATACTCAAATCAAGACGAAAAAAATAAAAGTAAATCTTAATCTGCTTGCTCAAAATAAAATAAAATAAAAGATAAAAATATGACATAAATTCAAATACATTTCCTTATTTTACTATATAATTTATGTAAAAAAATTAAAAATTAACTTGAAAATGAAGAGTTCACTTGCAAAAACACATAAATGCCATAAAAAAAAAAAAAAAAAAAAAAAAAGCGCTGTTTTCAAAGCCCAAATTCATTTTAGATTACCCGATATATCCTGTTGGTCAAATACACTTAAATTTTGCTTGAATGATGTAACCTGAAGTAAATAATAAAAGACCCAATTTTTTTGAGAATGTATAAATAAGTTATCTGCTTTTGCAAATTAACTCTTCAAATAATAATAACAAAAAACATAAAACTAAAATGAAATTGATAATAAATATACTACAAAGAAAAATTTAAATCTCTTGACTAACTCATCGTTGATATTTCTATTAGACCAAGACGCTTCCGCTTTTCTTTCATAAGTTTCAATAGCTCAATGTGAAAAGATCGCAAATATTTTTTATGATCTTTGAAATAATTTATCAGATAATTTCAGATACCTCCTCTAGGCATCCCTAAGTCTGGACTAAGCCAGGACTACCAGGAATAAGCGGGACTAATCCAGGCCTAAACCAGACCTAAACCAGTACTAAACCAGGACTACCAGGCTCCTCATGACAACACTCTTTTCACCACATCAACACCACTTTCAACACATTTTCCTCATGTCCCAACACAACTGTCTCCTGTGAGCTTGCAGCAGTGTAAGCTCCACTCAGCAGCCATTATTAAGTACAAATTCTGAAAATGTTATGTACATGTCGCTCTAAACCTTGCATCCCAATACACCATTACAATTTCATTTTGGCAAACCACTGCTGCCAATATTTCACCGTGCATGACATATTCAGCACACTTCCAGAAAAATGTGCAAACTTTCACTCCTGGGTTTTCTTCCTTCTGGCAACATCAGAAAAGCAATTTATTTTCACTCTTGAGTTGAAACTTCATTTATTTGCTCAACTGTTTCAAGATGTGTTTGATTATCTGCAAACCCAAATACTCACAATCATAGTGGTTTTGTGCAATCATGTTTTTGAGACGTCTGAGCTGTTCTCAAGGTAAGATTTCGGAGGATTTCTTTGTAGATAATGACTCAATGTGCAATAGTGAAGAGGTCCTCAAACCTTTCACAGTCACACCTAGGACCACCTCAGGAAATATCTGCTCTCAAAACAACATCTGTAATGGACTAAAATGAGCATTACTGAATAAAGACAAAACCAGGAGTAATCCAGGTCTAAACCAGGTCTAAACCAGGACAAACGCACGTCTAAACCAAGACTAAAGTATGTCTAAACTAGGTCTACACCAGGACTAAAGTAGGACTAAAGCCAGATCTACACCAGGGCTACACAGGACACAGGACTAAATTGGGACTACCAGAAATAACCAGGACAAACAGGAATAAGCAGGACTACCAGGTCTAAACCAGGATCAAACCCACACTAATCCAGGACTAAATCAGGACCAATCCAGGACTAAACCACATCTACACCAGGACAAAACCATGTTTACACCAGGAGTTAGGACTAAACCAGGACTACTAGGAATAAGCAGGACTAATCCAGGCCTAAACCACAACTAAACCAAGACTAACTAGGACTAATCCAGACCTCAACCAGGATTAAATCATCTCTACACCAGGACTAATCCAGGCCTAAACCAGGATTAAATCATGTCTACACCAGGACCAATCCGGGCCTAAACCAGGACTAAAACATCTCTACACCAGGAGTTAGGACTAAACCAGGACTACCAGGAATAAGCAGGACAAGTCTAGGTCAAATCCAAGCCTGGACCAAGACTAACCAGGACTAATCCAGGCCTAAACCAGGACTAAATCACATCTACACCAGGACTAAACCACATCTACACCAGGACTAAACCAAGATTAACCAGACCTAAACCAGGACTAAACAAGGACTAATTGGGGACTAAACAAGGAAGCTTCATATGAGCCTCAACGAGAGACTAAAACAGGAATAAAACTAGCCATGAATTCAACTAAACCCAGACTTGAACTGCAAGAAACTCCTTAGTACCACCAGAAGACGTTTGCGTACCACCAATGGCAACCGCACCACAGTTTGAGAACCACAGTAATATCTAATTAAGCTTTAGTGAAATGAAATCTCACCACCAACTGCGTAAGCACACTTTCCTGGTCCAGTTGACAGATGCACTGCAAACTGCCGTGAAATCTCCGCCCTGTTAGAGCACTTTTCCGACATTTTATGATGGGAACACACTTCGCCCTCCCCCCCTTCCCCTCGTCAATGTTGAGATATTTAGTGCTGCCGTCGACATGTGGGGCCAAGTTGTTGTTTTGGCACCCCATTATCAAGTACTCCCCTCCAGTAGGCACTCTCAGATATCTGCCAGATTGTGAGCCGCGCATATGGGCATGCAATATCACAGCACAGAGAGGCAGAAGATGTGCTGCTATGGAGGGAAATCTGATGATTAATAAGTTCATTAGCAAAGTTTTGAACAACTAGGGAAATGGATAGAAGTAAGTGTATACAAAAAAGTTTTCTACAAGCGAATGTAGGCTGTGTATGGAGGTTTAGAGACAGTGGCACTGAGGAAAAGACAGCAGGCAGAGCTGGAGGTAGAAGAGATGAAGATGTTGAGGTTCTCTTTGGGAGTGACGAGGATGGAAAGGATTAGGAATGAGTACATGCGAGGGACAGAGCTAGAGAGAAACTAGAGTTACTTCCTGTAACTATTTCTTGGTTATTGTACAGTTGAAAGAAAAAATATTGGCACCCCTTGGAAATACTAGGATTTCTGCATGATTTGGTCATAAACTGTGATCTGATCTAGCCTGACAAGCCAGACTATAACATTAAATGTAAAGTCTGGGGACGGTCCATAGACAGAGCTCAAGCGTGGAATCAACAGATGTCATTCAAACTGCTTCCACCACGTAATAGGCCAGCGCTCTGACCAATCAGAGCAACGGACAAGGTGAGCTTTTTTAGCTACCAGCAGAGCCAGCTGGTATATTAGACTTTTGCCACAGCCGGTCGGCAAAACAGCAAATACATCCTTCATTAAGACAAAGTATTTGAGTGCTTCTTTCTGCTCCACTTTCAAAGAAAAACCCAAATCTAACTTTTCCAAAATTGATGCCAAAGCCGATTCAAACAAATGCTGTTCGTTAGCTACAATCACCGTAATTGTTCTGCTCTCTGCACCGTCGCCCAGCCCTGTCGTCATTGTGCTAAGCCCCGCCTACTCGACTCGCTACACTCCCGCTACCCAGATAGAGCGTTGTGATTGGTCCGATGAAGCCCTGGACGGAGCCAAGATTGGCCTCTATGGTGTGTTACTAGGCCAACCCGCTAGGCAAAACATATTTTGTGCCGCTAGGGTGCGTCTAGATTTCTAGGCTAGATCTGATCTTCATCTAGGTCACAACAATAGACAAACACAGTCTGCTTAAGCCACTCCCCCAATCTTCTCACATTGATTGGACCCAAGGTTGGCTGACACCTAACTCCAATTAGCTCTTGAAGAGGTCACTAGCCTAGGGGTTTCAATACTTTTTCTACTCTGTACTGTGATTATTTACATAAATGCACAATAAAAACATGAAAAAATGTCATTTTATTTTGCAGCATTAGTTTAAGCAGACTGTTTGTCTATTGTTGTGACTTAGATGAAGATCAGATCACATTTTATGACCAAATCATGCAGAAATCCTAGTATTTCCAAGGGGTGCCAATACTTTTTCTTTCAACTGTATGTGGCACTTCTAATCAGTCCAAGCAACTGTGTGAACAACTGAGGCTAAAACAGTTTTGTATCAGTTTAATAGTTACGCCCACCGTATATCAGAAAACAGGGAGTAAGTTGATTCAAATGCGGGTTGTTTTATGGCCATCTGCGTATTCCTTTATTGACTTTACATGACCAGATGTCATATACCTAACGAGTCACGTGCGGCTCTAAAACTATGGGTTGCAGATGTCTGAACAATATCTATGTAATATCAAAAAAGAAAAAAAATATATATTCAATGTCAAATTTCAGTACCTAGTGGGACCTTTGTTCTTTTGCATGTATGAATCAAATACAGTAAATAGCACAGAATAAATCATACAAACTACTGGTTTTAATTTACAGCTAGGAATGCTTAAAAAATTGGTCTTTTACTCTTTTACTGTTTTATGAGGATGAGGATGAATTAGCTCACCATAGGTATCAGAAAAAGTATTGCTCAGGCTCCGGTATCGAAAACCAGGTATCGTTTACTGGTATCAAAAAAATCTGAACAGTATGTGAGCACATTGCAGGGAGTATCAAATATTTCATAATTTAGTTATTTTTTTTCCAAGATGATAAGAAAATATTTGCAATGTTTTCATATTGAACGGTTGAAATTTATGAAAGACGAGCTCAAGCGTCTAACTGATGAAAAGCTGAGGTAGAACTGCTTAAGAACATTATTTCAATATTATTATTTGTTAATGTCTAAAAGTGTGACAGGCAGATTATTTTTTCTTTTATTTTTTATGTTGAATTTGAGTTTAAAAGAAACAAAATGCAGGAGAATTAGTATTTTCAATAAGGTACCTATTAAGTGTCTTACTAGGCTATAGGCTACTAATAAACACAGATGTATCATTAACATGTATGGGTGGGGGGTACTTAGTGAATAAGCAGTGAAAATCAGAGCTTTCCGTCCTTCAGAAAACTGTGTACACAAAAGTTTTTACCCTCTGTCCTGCTTGTGTTACCGTGGGTTCTCCCTGGGTACGCCAGCTTCCTCCCATTGTCCAAAACATTTATTTATTTATAGAAATGATGCAAATTTCCTCCCTGAGTAAATGAATAAGAAAGAAAATGGCTGTCAGTGTTCGCCCTACTAACCAGACTAACTAGCAACTAACTAGCTCTTTTTTATAGCGACACAGGTTTATAAGAGAACTTCAAAATCACATGAAGGTGGCAGCTGCACACGGAGGAAAAAGTGTGAGGAGCCTTTGCCAACTACTTTGTGTGTGCAGGTGGGAAATGCAAATAACCCTAATCCACTGATAACATGAAGGTGTGTTCCTCTAAACCTGCGTGTAGCCTGGTATTTATCCTAAACCTCCCACTGGTTTCCCACAGTCTGTACATGGCTTTATCAGTGTGACTTTGGGCCAAACAAGACGAAGTCACGACACGCACACAGATTTTAGACTGTTCTCAGGACTTCACCAATGCATTATTAAATATCTTACCCTTATACCAAATCCATATGCAAATCACTGCATGCTCATTGGCTGATGAAGAGAGCTGTCGAAAGAAAAGAAGCAGATTTGTTGACATTGTAACTTTCCTTGTACAAAAGTAATCAGAATTCACTGTGAAAATAATAAGTATGCATTAGTATTTCATGAGAGAACACTGCAATAGTTGTCTGTCGTCCCCTTCTGGCAATCTTAGGGAATGGATAGAGCATAAAATGGCTAATTTGCACAGTTATTAGCAACATGAAGCTAACAGAGTGCCAAGTTTTAAATTCTTGATTGGCTTTTAGAAACAGGATTTTGCATATCTTATTTTGTATTTTAGCAAACTAGAAAATACTGACAAAAGCCTTAAAAAGCCCTTTTTAAAACTTCAGTACAAGACTTGACATTTCTGTGCTTGTAGGAGCTACTGAAGTGG
Organism: Bostrychus sinensis; assembly: GCA_020698575.1. NCBI lineage: Eukaryota > Metazoa > Chordata > Actinopteri > Gobiiformes > Eleotridae > Bostrychus > Bostrychus sinensis. The sequence goes on along the minus strand of CM036257.1, from coordinate 23,657,285 downwards.
AAATTTCTGACTCAGCGAATGAGAAAAACTCATTTTGAGAAAATGGCCTTTGAAATTAATAATTTCAATAAAAACTACAGACAGAAGTGATTCATGTATTAAAATAAATGTGTAATTTTGACTTTTTTATTTCTTGGCTTGCCTGGGAATGCCTTGCGGTCCCCCTGGTAGAGCTGAAGGAAGTGTCTGTGGAGAGGGAAGTCTGGGCATCTCTGCTTAGATGGCTGCCCCTGCGACCCGGCCCCGGATAAAGCGGAAGAAATTGGATGGATGGATGTTAAAGGTGCTATGAGCAGTATAGTATTTTTTATATTGCATAAAAATTACCCACGTGTTCCCAGATATGATGTAAACATTTCTGAATCAAATATTAGTTTTACTGATAACAATGATACAGCTGATTTATTAACAATTAAAAAAATGTTTTACATAATGGCCAAATCTTTTTCTTTTTTATATTTTTTGTTTTGGTTCTAAAACTGCATTGCCAAACATCCGATTAGAAAAGAGTTTTAGGCTGCAGCACCATGTTCAAACCAGTATGAGCGCTGCTGCTTACAGTAACTTTAAAGCTACTTGTTAAGGGAACAAACTGGGTCATGCAGGAGCACTTCCTGGTTTCACCTGTCTGCGAAAAATGGTGAGACCAGAGCTTTTTCAGCTCTTGAGAAGGGCAGCGGCTCAGCAAACAGGCACAAAATACTCTTCCAGGTATGTTTTTAAGGTGGAAACATGATTAAAAGCTCAAAAAAGTTGATAGAGCAGAATAGGGGGCCTTTAAAATCTAGGCTTTAGTTAGGTGTCACAGGTGTCTTACGAAGGGTGAGTGTTTGCACCTCGACAATGCACAATGCAAACACAGAATTGCTTTTTACTGAGTGCAAACGCGAGATCCCCAGGCCCTGCCAACATGTAATGACAAAGAAACCGCAATTTCTACACCACTGTTAGAAATAACGGCGGTGGAGGGAGGGAGAGTGCAAATTACAGAAAATGCGATGAGGTGGAAAAATAAAGAGTCTTGTTGATGCGTCTTTTTCTGACAGAGGACCTCACTTAAGGCTCCATCTCTAGACTTAATTCATAAAACATGTCGTCAGCTCCACAGGGAAATGGACCGGTGAATGGCACTACGACGGTGACAATTCTTGACCAGGATCTGTCTTGTAAGTACGGCTTGTAAATGTGTAAAAATAGGCCATTAGGATTGGACTGGGGACGATGGTTGCGCAGTAAACAGGGAGTGCAAAGAATCATATGAGTAGTGAGGTGGAAATGCTGTTAACTAAAAGTGCTATAATGAATACGGAAATATTTTTTTTGTTTTGTTATGATATTTTTAGAAAAGGACAGAAATGGGCCATGAATAAAATTATTAATATCTGACACAATTGCACTAACACATTCATACACAGGCAAGGTGAAGGAAGCGTCTTGCCCAAGGACACAATGACAGTTTGCCAGTTGTGAGGAACGAACTGCTAACTTTCTGGTTAGTAGCTGAACGTCTCTACCCACTGAGTCCAATAAAAGAAGAAATTATTATTCTTTTCTTTACTATAGTGCAGTGGTTCCCAAAGTGGGGTCCGGGGGCCCCCTGGGGGTCCAATAAGGTACTGCAGGGGGCCCACAGAGGCTGTCAATATTAAGTACATAAGAAGAAATTAGGTTTGAATTACAATTATGTTTAAAGATATTACCATAAAACAATTTTTAGCCAACAGTCAGTGTTTTTGTAATGTTTTTATAGAAATAAATGTAGGAAAAAACATAAAGTCTTTGGAATAGAGGGAAGTTGTATAGTCAGGGAGTCCACATGGGATTTTTGGAAATTTAAGGGGGCTGCAACTCTCTGGACTTTAGGAATAGCTCCTAAAGTGAGATATAATGGTTTGTGGCTCAAATGGAAGGAGCATTTACCCCTGAACTAGAAGATATTTCAGTTTGAGTACATTTCCAGGATCTATGTCTTAACTATGGCAGACGTCTCTGATCCAAGTGCTTCTATTTTTAACTTCTCTTCTCTGTTTTGTATATATTTGTCCATAGATGCAACTTTCATTGTTCATAGGTTTTCTTAAAACCTGTCTAAGCACAGTTTGCACAGTACTGTTAATGAGAAATTGCTTGGCAGTGTTAACCTAATTGTTGGCATGTTGTAGAGACATTAAAATAGGTAAACCTTTAAAAAGTAGCTTGTTCAAAAAGAAGTAAAATTGTCTTTGGCCTAGTTTCAAGCACTAAAGCTGACAAGAAAGGCTTTTTGACAATAACAACTATAATAAGCTGCATGGAAATAGGTCTTTAATATAGTGGAGTAGTTTCGTGGAGATCACAAAATCTAACTTGTGTCTTTTACTTTCTGCAATAAACTTGAAATGTTGCTTTATGTTGTATATCAGTTTGAATGAACTGCTTACTTACCACAAAATGTAGATTAAAAAGTCATGTAAGTAGGTTGCATATAAGTTTATACTGAAATGGCAAAGATTTTACAAAAGGAAGACCAACTTGTAATCAAGCCACAATGGGGTTACAAACCAGTGTACAATTTTTGCCAGTCCCAAGCTTGGATAAATGGAGTCAGGAAGGGCATTCGGTGAAAAACCCATGCCAAATTAGTATATAAATCACTGCACACTAGGAGGCAACTGATTTGCTGTGATGACCCCAGAAGGGAAAAGCCAAAAGGAAATGAGAAGACAGAATGTACTTGTTGATAATATGCCAGTCTGTCTCTTAATGGCCTGGACTGAACTGTATTTAGTCAGTGCCATTGATGCTTGCTGCGTTCATTCATGGGAGCTTATTTGAGTGCGCAGCCCAGCTCAGCTCCAGTCTTATCTGCCTCTCGTCTGTTTGCTTTGGGCAGCGGCAGCGGCTAAGACTGATGGGACTGACCTTGGCCTGGTTCTGTGGCTCCAAAGGACAGCCCTGCCTCACAGCGATCCACCCGCCCCATCACTTCACTCCTTCCACCCCCCAGCCACCAGCACCAATACCGATTAGCAAGCAACGGGGCAGCGGACGGGAACTAAGTGTCGCACTGCAGAGGGCCGTCCCGGAGTTTAGGAGGGATCTGAAGCAGAAGAGATGTGAGGAGGAGGAGGGGGAGGTTAGGACGGCTCTCAGGGTGTGGACAAGGATAATGGAGACAGTTCAACAGCGGGTCAAGGAGGAACAAGAGTCACCGCTGGGAGGACAATGAAGGAGCTTTAAACCTGGAGGAGGCCCTGTTTTTTCCTTTAAGACGACAGTGAACACAGTGACACACAACTGCACTTACAGATGTAGGCCCGCTGTGTTAGGAGCCTGTTCTGTAAGTGGTTCTTAAAGCATTCTCTGCGACTTTGTCCAGGTTGTACCCCACCCAAGGCCCATAGTTGCAGCAACAGAATTAATTCACTTGTAACCAGTAATAGGAATAAGTGGAAGAGGATACATTAATGCAACAAAAATGACTCACAATACAAAGTTTACCAAAAACCATACTGAACTCACAACTCCTTAAGTGAGGAGTTGTACTTAGACCCAGCCTGGTCAGTCAGACAAACTCTTTTCTTATTCTATACAAAGAAGTTAGTCTAGTTTTGTTTCTATGGGTGGGTAAGCACTGCACCGCTGACCTGTAACCCAAACAAACCTGATGTCTTCTTGATGGTTTTGTCATAAAACACCAGAATAAGGCATATTATGAGCAGCTCTGTGCTTATTTCTGAACGTCAGTTGTACAAAGGCTTGTGGAAAAAAAGTGGGTTTGTTTGAATGTGGGTGTTACATCGGGTGTCAACGGGACTTTACTGTTGTTAAAATGGAAACAGGATGAAGAAAAAAAAAACAGAGAAGTGAACGCCAAGGTGGACGAAGGAAAACACTACTGTAAATGCTGTTAATCAGCTCAGAGAAGTTATAAAATTAGATTGGTTAGCTTGGTTAGCTGCAGATAAACGGCTGTGATAAGCCAGTTCCAAATCGACCAGAGCGAAACGATTCACTGCAAATGAGGAACCAGACTGTCATGCTTTTGAAAAGAAAGTAGGAGAGGCTGGCTCCCCATGCTAACTTAGAGCAGTAGCAAAACAATATTAAAAATACCCAAAAGTGCCTGATATTCTGTAGGCAGGGCTTGGGGGTCTTGCCTGAAGAACGTTACCAGACACAGATTCGAGTGAGTCCAGTGGTGAGCCTGCACTGTCTGAAGAAGGTCCCCATAAGAGCTGAGAAAAGTTATATAATGGTTGGGATACTAGTTAATAATGAAATATAGACACATAACTAAAGCTCTTTGCAGACATTTCCTATGGATTATGCCAGAAACATATGAGTTCACATGTGCGAATAAAGTTGGGAGGATGCCTGCAGGATATGAGTTTTGAGAAGCAGGAGGTTTTTGAGAGATGAAGGGTAGATGGAGGTGGGTGTGCCGGCTAATTAGCACGATTGATAGCAACCAATCTCATGAGCCGACTCTTTTGCAATAAGAGCTTAGGAGTAAAACAAAAGAATGAGAAGCTGAGAAATTGGGCCTGAGCTGAATACCTTTTTTTTTTTATTCTTATTCTTATTTTGAAATAACAACACTCTTGGGTACAATTTTTGACTGCTCTACCCACCTCTGATTATAAGAGGTGTATTTTATCTTTAATCATAGACCACCAGTGCTTTTTCGTCCTCGTCCTACTCCTGTGTGTGTAATATAAACTCGCACACACTCACACTCGGAGCAGATGCCACGACAGCCACCTCCCCTGCGTCCTTGGCTCCTCTTCTTACCCCCCTCCCCTTCCTCCGCTGTAACTCAAATCAATTTTAGTGCACTTGCGAGACATGTGACAGGGCTCGCCTTCGCTTCCTATCTCGCTCGTGCCCCTGTCCATTTCTGTGCTTCCATTTCTGCCTCACATTATATGCTCTTCTTACACGCGGCCCCGCAAGTCGACCCCAGTGATAATCCAGCCTTTCATATTGCCAGATGAATATTGACTCAGAGGCTGGCGCTCGGTGCTTGGCCCGTCCTCCAGGTGTTAGGAGCTAATATACATTCAGTAAGTATCTCTCAGTATAGAAGAGCAGCGTGAGAAGCACTTTTAAAAGAGTGGATGGGTTTTTTTTAAGGATATGCCGCGTTTGTGATGTTGAAGTGCTTCGGTTTTTCCAGTTAGGATGTCTCGCTCTCTCAACCTCAAGTGTAAATGTTAATGCTGCTGTTCACAAGTGGATGTATGACTTCTTCTGGTATGTAATAACTTTGTCCGCAAGAGTGCGCAGCGCCCCTTCCAGGCCTGAAAAGATTACTACAGTTTTCTTCACAACCGAGCATTTTGGCTTGAAGGTGATTTGGCAAAGACATGATTTTTTATTTTTTTTTACTTATCTAAATGGCTCTGAAATGTTAGCCCTGCAACTAACCGGGGATGGTGTGCCACATCTTAAGGAAAAAGTAAATTGAGATTGGTTCCAACAAGTTGTGAAAATGTCCAAAGCTTCTCAGTCACCCAGGTTTTCACAATCAAAACGTGACAAAGAAGTCATCTGGAGGCCTCCCACCCATGCCCAATTCACACCAAAAGCGTTGCGTGTGCCATACTTGTCCTTTGTGACCTTCTTAACAAACAGACGCCATTCTAGTAAAATGTTCATACCGGCTACATTGATGTACGCGGCTGTGTCTAGAGCTCCAGCAAAAATACGCAAGGAGTATATTTTTCACGGATGCTGCAGCCCTCATGCATAAAGTTGAACAGACCAGATCGAGGCAGACAGGAAGTCAGACCCGGGACCAGTGAAGAGAATGCGGTGTATTTCAGAATAAAGCAGCATGTGAAGACTCTTGCCAACATTGCTATGCAAGCAGTAAATGGAAACACAATGATCAGACATCTTTAAACACAAGTAGAAAGAAAGTATTCATATACATAGCATGCTTACCAATGGAAGAAGCACTAAAAACATAAAATTAACATCCAAATAAATAGGAGATCGTAGTCGGATGGGCAAATGTGGCTTTTGTTTACATAGCTGTCTATGTGCATGGTTGGTGTTGTGTGAACTCATGATTCTAGCGTGAATTTGCTACTCTCCCATGAACTCCCTTGGGAAGTGTAACGCACTCTGTGTGAACTGGAGTGTGCAGGAATACTGTGTTGGAGACATACTGCACATGCAACACATTCAGTGTCAAATCATAGTAAGGTGTATAAACTCAGCTCACTCACTAGTTTGCTTCAGAATTGACAAAGTCAGTCTTGAATGAGAGACAAAACATTTTGAGCTCTCGTGCACCACATCCAGACTTTTTTTTTTATGTCTTTTTTGGCTTTATTTGATAGTGCAGTCAAGAAGTGACAGGAAATCAAGAGGGAGAGAGTGGGGAGAGTCATGTCATGTCATGAATTTTTGAATGTCTCTTGCTTTCTTGACTTGTATGTAGCAGCTGTGACCCGTTGTTTTTACCTTCTCCATATTGGGAGATAAGATGTTAGTTGACGTGTCCACTGTCTCCCACTGTCTCTTGGGCATGAAGTGAGAACTCTTACCAGCTAATCTTAGTCCATCCTTGACCAGTCTATACATCAACCCAGGGACAGTTACTTTTTCTGTATCCTATATAAGCTATTGGGAAACTACACTCTAGGGGTTTTCAGGGGTTCAGACTCTGTGTTCAGACTTTCAGAGGTTCAGACTTTAAGACGTTCGGACTCTGATCTCTGTCATCTCTGTCTGCTATGTCTGTCCCATTAAAGCAGCTTTACTGACCGCACTATGGCCTCGGTGTTCCCTGCTTCTCTGTTTTCCTGTGATATCAGTCATTTGGCAAAGTGTCAGAGTCCAGACTTGAACCCACAACCCCGAGGCAGGCTGTAGTTGTCATGTATATGCTCTGCAGCTCTACCCCCGAGTTATAGCCGCAGCACAGATAACTTCTTTCTAACCTTGTTTTGAAGTTATAAATGTGTTTGAGCTTCCTCAAATTGATACTTTCAAGTTCAATAATGCAAAACTTATAACTAACTATAACTAACTTACTTTTTAATTAAGGTGTTTACTTTTATTTCAAAATCTAAAAGTGTCTCCCTAATGTTTCTGACACCACAGGCATTCATCAAAACCCTGGAGGGAACATCCCAGCATGCCGCAGTCATATGTATTCATGTCCACACAGCTGGACATACTGTGGTATATTTAAACCCCCAGGCGATCCGGAGACGTACCGTGAATGACAAATAAAGGATATGTCGCGAGATTTATTTAAATTTCTGTTCTCCATTTGTTCAGTGGACCAAATGGCACATGCAGGCTGGAGCTGGAGTAACTATGATAGACGCACAGCGAGACAGACACTTTCATGGTGATTAATGAACATTTGATGAGGCCAAATCAATGCTGTTCATTAAATAGAAATCAGTGTGGGACATGAAATTGTATTGCTCCCCCCAACAAGAGATAAAAATAACAAGTGAATATGAACCAAATTGAAGTAAATGGCGTCTGTAAAAAAAAAAAAAAAAAAAAAAAGGCAGGGCCGCATTCAAATTTGGTGCCATTGATTTATTGACAGACGGGCGAAAGTCAATGGGCAGACGAGGAGGAGGAGGAACAGCGGCGGGTCATGATGAACTACTGGTGATCATGTAAAAGGCTAAACTCGTGACTGTCTTCCGCACAAACTATGAATAATGAGGCATTCTCTTCTACTTTTGATCAAGATCAAAGACGCAACAGTGTCTAAGCAAAGCCCTCGCAGAGACTGTTGCTATGCTCAGAATAATAATATGAATCTGTGTTGATTTTAATGGGAACAAGGGTGTATTGTAATATATATGAACAACTCACATGTTTATTTTTGCTAATAAAATGCTCCTGTAGAGTAAGTTTACACATGACCTTTTTCCTACAAGTGTCAGGTTCAACAAACAAAACTGGTTTAATGTGGTATATTATCTTTTTATTCATCTTTTTAAACAAACTTGGCCACCTCTAGAACAACATTGCACATCTGGCAACCTTTAAAAGCATTATCTGTGCTCTTTTGAACAGAATCAGAGAAAAAAGCTTTTTACTCCCTTAAACTTTTTGAATGATGCCATTTTACTACAAAATGAAAAAAGAAGCTGTAAGGAATCAGCGAAAACAGAGCTGTACACTGTTTTTTGTTTAAAGGAATGAGAGCAGACTGGATGTAGAAGGCTTGTTGATTATTGGTCAGTGCTTCCTGGAGTGGGCGGGGTTTGTGGAACCGCGTGTTCATGAGGCCACAGAACGGTCGTGCCAGAGAAAACTTAAACAGGTGTGAATGAAAGTTAATGTATTGCGACCTGCATGTAGATGACAAATAAACAGATTCTGCCACAATGCATTTACAAAAAATAAAATTGTGGAACCTCAACTTATTCATAATAAAACATAAAACAGTTCTAATATCCATATGTTTCTGGACATTGATTTGCCATGATGTTGTTCTACTAGTGGCCAGTCACAGTACTGCGACATAAAATGCATCTATATTTAAAGTGTTAAAAAAAAACCTCAACTTTTAAAACTCTTAATAGTGCGCCATTTTACTTTCTTTTGCAAATGAGCATTTTTATATATATATATATTTCTGGAGACTTGGTAACACCAGTGACTCAAATTTAGAAGTCACTACCCATCTATAGCAAGAATGTGATATTAGGACATTACTTTAGTTTGTATTTGGCCAAAATAAAATGTTCAAAGCAAGAACACTGGATGCACAGAAGCAGAAAGAGCAGCTACAATCTAAAGTTCACAATGAGTTCATCAAATTCAATGACCATATGCAAAACTTAAAAACTGCCCTTTAGATAACCATGAACAGTACTTGTACACTGGGCCTGCACCTGACCTTAAACACCTGATAAGCAAACACACACATGCAATACAATAGCACCAGGTTTTACCACAGGGACACAATAGAGCCGAGCTTGTCCCTGAAATTTATGGCATTCAAACTGAAGAGCAGTGTGATATAAATCCGACAGTGATGTGACCATAAATGTAACCGAAGTTCAGTGTTAACAACCTCTTGGTCAGTGCAGCCCTGCCACTCTCACAGAGCAACCAAACAATAGAAACCTGTGGAGGAGCGCTGTGTTTCCAAACGCTCACTCTGTTATTCAGTCTCTTATTTACTGTGTCTGTGTAACTTTATGTAAAATGTGTTTCCACAGCAAACCACCGACCTCCTGTGGGCAGTGATTTGCAAACTGTTCCCCTCCTGACTGCAACCTTCTCCATTTATCTGGGCTTGGGACAGGCACAAGGGGTTCACTGGCTTGTGACCCCTCTTGGCTGGACTTATAGATAAAGGGGAATACATGGGAAACAACTACTATGATGTATATAATTTTGCAGATTACAGTTTTTAGCACAAAACAATGCACTTACAATTTAATGGCTACATATGCCGCCAGAGAAACAAAATAAGCACACAATGCTACCAACAGCTTTTATCCAAAATTTTAAAGTGAACTCATCTTCTGACTTTTTTCTTTTGCCATTTTTCCACATGGATTTGTTCATAAACAATATGTCCCTGCAGGGCCTCCATAGGTGCTCACAGTGAGTAAAAAAGAAGGGGTAACAACTTTGAAAGCGCAATACAGTGTTGCCAATCCAACTCAATACTAACTTGCAGTTTTCAGTACAATCTAACCTAAAATAAAGAATCCAAACATCTCTTTATGTACTCTTTATACCAGCGCCAAGCCATTATAAACTGAGAGTGTTGCATCAGATACAGAATTAAACTTAAATCCTATGCAAAATAAATATGCAAACTCACTCCACTCTAAGAGGCAGATTGATTGATTTGTTGTGGCGACCCCAGAATGGAGAAGCTGAAAGAAAACAAGACAACCAAACAAAGAAAAATAATATTTTACACGTCAATCATTTTGGGATGGTTACTAGTGTAAGACTTGGGAAACAATAACAAGTGCTTAAAAGCTGGTTTGTTTAAAAGCAAACAACACGTCGACATGTTACTGCGAGTTTGATAATGCACTCTAGATACACTCATGTTGACATTATGATTGCACAAAACGGCGTGGGGACGTTCTCCGAGCAGATCATCATTTTATTGTTTGAAATAGTGACATACTAGATCTGCAGGAACGATTCAAAGCTGAAAGAAGAAAAGCTTTTCTCTTTGACACAATCAGGAAAGACGACAACAAAACAAAATGCTGGTACAGGTTTTTTTAAAAATGGCTGACAATGGATACCCAGTCAACCTTGACAATAAAAGTGGGAAAGCCATTCTTTGTGACTTGGTGTTGATAGTTATATTTTTTGCTGTTGGGAGAAATGTAGAGCGTAATAAAATCTTCAGCTTGACTTTTTCCACAAGCTCCATCTGTGTTTGGAGTACTTTTATTTGGATGCAATTCATCATTTTAACCGAGCAATGAGCCATGAGTTATACTGCAGCTTATGAGCAGCTCAAGCAGAATTAGGCATTGCATAAAAAACCCTGGAGGAAGAACTAAATAACACACTTGTTATTGGTCATTTGTCAAAATAAGATGTTGCAGCAATAAACACTTTTACTACAGATTTTATTGCTCTTTATTAAACTTGTGCAATAAAAAATAGGTCAATTTGATGTTGGACTATAAATGCTATGGGTTACACTTAAAAATACGATGGTGTAGAGGCATTTAGAGGATGATCAAAAGGCTTGAATTAAATATAAAGGAGGCAGTAATGTATTTCTCTTTGTTATGGATATGTCTTTGTTTTATTGTTTTGTGGCATTTTAAAAACCTTTATGACTAGTTCAGCATTACTTGTGTTGTAGATGTAGACAGGAGCAATGAACAGAGACCAGGTCATTTACTGCTGGACATTTTGGACATTGGTTCAGGGAAATAGCTTTAAACATTAATATTAAAGGACTTATTTTCTTCAATAGTGTGGCCCATACATAATATTTATACTTATTTCATGATAAAACTGTCCAATAGTTTGTTTCAGAGCCACAGTGAGGTGCTTTTACTAGGAAGCGCAAAATTTTGTAGTTGCATATTTAAAGAAGAGAATAGGATGATGAGGAAATGATACAACTTTAAGCATGTGCTCCTGTCTGCTTCTCCAAACTGTAAGTGTACTGATAATTGCCTAATGTATGGAAAGAGTTACGCATTACTAACAACCCTACAGGCCAGTGATTGTCAACTTGGCTGATTGTTTTTACAGAACCTATTTCTCAAAATGGTTTGTGGCAAATGCATTTTAAAAGCAGTTTCACCTTTATATGTAATTAAAACAATATTCAGATTTCAAATGACTTGATCTTCACAGCCATTTATCTGCAGCACGTCTTACAAAAGCAGAAGATAATCTCCTTTCAAAACCAGGAGCAAAATTAATAACTTTCCTCCCCTGATAAATGCCGTTTAGTGCTTTCCTTCTTCACCTGTTGCCTCTGCTGAAGTCTGCGTTGATGTTCAGTCCTCTGTGTGACTTTTTCTTCGTCCTGTTTTCATTTTAACAACAGTAAAGTCTTGCTGATGTCCAATGACCACATTCAAACAAACGGACTTTTTCAGTAAGTCTTTGTACAAGTGGCTTTTGGTGCAGTCACCGGGATTTATGGCTCTTTAACGGGAGCCGGATCTTTGAGATCCTTTCATTTCTAAGAGCTGTTCAAAAGACTGGCTTATTTTTGTATTTACGTAATTTTAAGAAGCCAGTGAGTTCATTCAGAAAATAAACATTGGGATGAGTGATGCATTATAATTTTAATCAGAATAAAACGTATTCTATTAGTGGGACATTATTAGTAAAAAAACCCTAAAGAAATAAAGAACGTCTCCTGCGCCACCATAACTCGGCTCTTATTGTTCACAGTGAAGAGCCATTCAAAAGAATCGGATCGTTCATGAACGTCACATCTCTAGTCACCATTTAGAAATTAGTATAGAATTGCTAATAATACAGCATATTCTAGTCGTCTATGGCAAAATTGGCAACAAATCTTCAAAAGCGCCATGTTTCTTTTGGATACTGGTCAGAAGCCTTTGTATCTCTGATTAGTTACTCCGCCTGTGATTGTTCCGCCCTTAGAAATGAAACTTAAGCGAAGAGAGACCAGACTAACTTCTTTGTATATAGAAAAAGAGTTAGTCTGACTGTCCAGGCTCCTAACTACCTCCTAATTTACCTTCTAACAAATCCAAGAAGCCTTTGTTCCAGCCCACAGTTACCATTACTACCTTTAATAGCGTCAGGCGCTGCAGAGCAGGACGTTTGTTGTGTGAGTACAGTGTGTAATGTGGACGTCGGTCGGTCCAGATCGGTATTTAGGGACCGCTGTTAAAGGTTCAGGCCTGACGGAGAGCGTACTTAGTTTAATGATCCATCAGCTGTGTGTGACTAATGAAGAAATAGATGCCGCGTTAATGCTCGCCCACTCCATTGGCTCGTTAATGACCATATTTGTCTGTGCGTACGTGGGATCCTGCCTTATGTGTGTGTGTGTGCTGGGTATGCAACCCCAGTTCAAAAAAAGTTGGGACACCATGTAAAATGTAAATAAAACCAAAATTGAATAGTTTGTAAGCCCTGTAAATACAACTGAACATAACCAACATTTCAGGTGTTGAAGCTGAAAGTTGGGATACTTGCAAAAGAAGAGTTCAGAGACAATGACTTCTAGGAATAATGCATGCTCTTAATGCAGTGTTGCTTGAGCTTCATGAGCTTCCCATACATCCAGGAGTAAAAACACAGACTCTGCCTTTGTAAAATGCTCCTTTTCAATAAAAAATATCTCAGCACTTGAAATATTGTTTATGTTCTATTGAAGGCGTGTTTGTGGTTAATCAGTTACCCAATTAATCGATGTTATGGCCATAAGCGATTGAAAGAAATACTAACAATTAATGGTTATGCTGTACAGTAGAGTAAACACAGTACCATTGGAGAGTTAGGGCAAATTAAACATTGAATAAAGCAACTGTTTTCTAAAATATACACAAGCCTATACTGCAACTTCTCTTTAGTATAGAAAAAGCCACTTTTTTATTATGGTTCATGACTTTGAATTAAAAAAAGAGCTGTTTTTATAAAGCGTAGTGACAGGTCAAGCTGGTGGTTAACAGTTAATCGATAATCATTTGTTAAGCCTACCAATTAATCGATTAAGGAAAATTAACCAAATGTGCATCCCTATTAAAAACACAGACTTTGCCTTTCTAAAACACTCCTTTTCAATGAAAATTATCTCAGCACTTGAAATGTTTGTGTTCTATTGTGAATAAAATATGGTTTTATAAGCTAAAAAGACCAAAGCTACAGCCTCCAACTTTGAAGGTTTTGGTCATTTTGGGTATTGTAGTTTTTCCTTCCCTCCCTCCATGTGTGCTTCCTTCTTGTAGTGATCACAGTAACACAAGTAAACATGTGTTTCCTACGTGCTCGTAGCCTGTATGAGTAGGGCCATCCCATGCCCAAACCAAGTAGTTTAATTGGTGACTATTATAATAAAGGCCTTTTAAATATACTTGCTTGTGTGTGTTGTACAACTTTGGAGTGCAAAAAAACACCCACAACTATCTTTTTTCCTTTAACACCAAGAGCAACCAGTTCCTTCTCTTCTTTATAAGATTTGCATTTTCTTTTTCTTCACATTTTCCACAGTGTCCCAGCTCTTTTTTGAAACTGGAGTTGTATATAGGCGAGCGAACAGCGCTGTCTGAAGGAGGAAGAAGGAGAAGTTAATGATCCAATCAGGAACCATCGGGAAAGCTATCAACGTCTGGACAAATGCGACGGTCATTGGATGGATTGGCTTCTCCCTGTACTCCTCTTAACTTCACTCCACATCATCTTGAGCTGCCCTCTTCAGTCCGGCTTTTACACTCCCCACCAGCTCAGTGTTAACGAGGATATTAACCAAGGCAGTAAACAGCGGGCCCGGTCCAGTTGGCAGCGAGGGGCGAAGGGTTGACGGCCGCTCCTTTCTCAGCTCCTTCCCGGCTCCTGCTGCTGCTGAGGTAAGCACTATAATGTAAGGTAATACAATATGTGGACATTCAAGTGCGATACTTATGAGTCATACTTCAATAGTGACGCAAAAACAGACCGGGTTTCAGCTCGATACATTGTCCACTTTCTCCTTAAGTGAGCTTGAGTGCTCAGGGTCTTTTCAAAGCAGTGGTTTCACATGGCAAGTAATGAAAAACTAGCCTTTTTGCTCATCTAGGAAGTTGTACATGGGCCATAGTGACCTCCAAAAGTGGAAAAAGTCATCAAAATCATGAAAAAGTTTAGTTACTTCAAAATACTATAACTCAAGTAGAAGTAAAAGTAACAAAATTGCTGCCAAATTGTAAAAAAAAAAAGAGTTTAAAGTTTACTTACTGTGCAACCACTACTACTTTTTACTATTACTGCTGCTGCTAATACTTCTACTACTGTTATGACTACAAATATACACTAATGGTGGTACTACTTCTACTGCCATTACTCCAAATCAATAAAAAAAGTTGTCAGCGGCTCTACCTCTTGAGAAAGCTTAATAGATTTGTTCACATGATGTTTATAAATGGATCATTGAAAGTGTTTTAACTTTTCACCTCACTGCATGGTGCAATCACATGACCTGCAGATAAAAAAAAACTGAATAAAATCTTGTCAAAATGGTCGCAAAGATTGTTGAGAAACTCCCAAAACTGAGGAGAAGTATTTTGTCAGACAGCTCCATGTCAGGGTATGCGGAACACAGGAAGGACGGACCCAAAATGCGGACAACAATGAACTTTAATGTACTCACAAAAAGACAAGGAGACAAGCCACAGGGGTACCAAAAAACACGACCGAACTAGACAAAACTTCAACAAAACTTCAACAAAACTTCAACAAAACTCAACATACTCAACAAACACAATGAGCCGACCAAAACTAGGGGAGGACACAGGACATAAATATACAAAGGAATGAGGCACAGGTGAAACACATTAAGGGGCAGGCAATCACACACGCGGGAAACACAAGAGGCAGGAAGTAAACCAGAAAAACATGGAAACTAACTGGGAATACAAAATAAAACAAGGGAAACAAACAGAAAACAAGACAAAGACATGGGACATGACACTCCCATCCTCTGTGTACTGTTTGAGCTCTTACGCACTGGTAAGCAATAAAGACTTTCACTGGCAACAAAGGCTTAAAAAATAAAAATAAAAAAATAAAAATGCTTGTCCCATGTACTGTGGACACTTTGAAAGCAACTGGAATTTGACATGATAGCCACAGAAATGGACAAAGTCTTATAATAAACTGTTTTTCTAGTGATTTTAGATAATGTTCTATGCTTTGTTGTACATGTACTGTGATCCAGAGAAAAGTTTGCACTATGATGGACAATAAATTTGATTTTATTCTATATACTCAGTGACCTTCTGCCTCTCAGTGTATGCAGCAAATAATATGTCTAACAACTCATGATTAAATCTAGTCTTTGCAGGATATTGGATATGGATTTAGTATAAGAGCCCTTATTGCATTGTCAATCACAAACTTGCCATCTATGGTTCTACAACAGGATAATGCATGTATTATGTATTCTCTAAAAATAAATAGACTTTCTGAGAAACATGGGTACCCAAACAATAAAAAATCATACCACAGACAGAAGAGACAAGGTTTCTGAGTCTGACCAAGGGAACATTGTGATTGGAATAAGTTCAGTTTTCCAAGGTCGCTTGCTATATGGAGTGACGACAAATAAATGGCCCAGTACAGCATGTATATGATAGTTTCTTTTCATTGATAAGAGAGAAAAATTGTGGACAGGATTATTATTATTTTCTTGCATTTTTACACTTTAACACAACATTTTATACTGTCTGTTAACATGAATCAATGTTGGGTAAAGGTACATGCCAGTACCGGATCATCCAAAGAACTGACCCATTTAAGATGAGTTTTAAACTAATTTGAACACACACTGGTGGAACTGCTAGTTATGCTAAATTAAAAAGCTTCTGTATTTGCAACAAATCTATACAAATATGAAATATCTTACTCCAAGTGGTTCTTCATAGCCATTTTCCCTTTATATAAGTTAAATTCCCAGTTTGCACCCTACTGCAAACCTTCTTTATTACCATATTTCCATTATCTCTTTGCCAGATGCCCCAAGAAAACCCTTGCTGAAGGTGTGTGTAAATTCACGAGTGGAGGTGCGTGAGGGCAGCTGGGTGGCTCCTTCCAAAAAGACAAAGGCCCACAGTGACAGCAGCAGTGTGCTGGGTCAGGTCACACCATCACCAGTTCACTGCAGAGGTCCTGTAACTTCAGTCAAATGAATGGGGCACAGAAAATCCTTTTATCAAATGGAAGCCCTCTCTGTTTCTCTGGCTGGATCACACAGGATAGAGGCCATGGTGTTCTTTCCAAATTGCCAAATGGTAACCAACACTTCAGTTCTGTGTAAAACTGGGTCTAAGAGATCACGAGATATACCTAGAAGTAGAAATGTATTCTCTACAGAGGCTAAATGTCAGTGCTTTCGAAGTTTGCAGAAGCTGATATGGGCAGTGGCACAGGCTGTGAGTAAGCTATTGTAGGTAATGGTGCCAGGGAACACTGAATACAGTTATGGTACAAGCAAAGGTGTGGCTGGCTGAACCCAGATATGGAAGGCATAATCTATAATACAGTACATTTCACAGAACCAGAGCTCTAGAGCAGTGGTTCCCAGCTGGTCTGGTTTCAGGACTCACCGTTACCCATTAATGATGAGCTGCCACCCAAATAAAAGAAATATTTCAACATATTATATACACTGACTGAATAAAACATTGTGCAGTTTGAGACAGTATTATGTCAGAACATCATGGTATGCCAACACAAAAAAGAGCATATTTAAAGACTTTTGCATTAAAGTAGTTGCATTTTTTATCAAACTTTCTTTTGCTCTGGCAACAGACTGCGACCCACTGAAAACGGTTATGTGACCCACTTTTGGGTCCCGAACCACCAATTGAGAATCACAGGTCTAGAGGAAGGACAAAGAGGAGACTTATGGATGGATGGAGGATGCAGAGCCAAAAGCAAAAGAGATATTGTGTAAACATCCTATTCTTAGACCTTTAACCAACAATCACATTTAATAAATAAAAACAAAAAAACCCAAAACAAAAACAAAGCCTGTACATTATTCTACATTACAGGATCTATTTTAGTCACTGCCTTCTGTTCAGTTTATATGAATTTCTTTAATTAGTTATACACAGAAACATTGTCTAATTGTCAGTGCACTCAAGTTTGCAGAAGCTGATATGGGCAGTGGCACAGGCTGAGGTTTGGGTGCAGCAGGTATAATGTAGGCACCAGGAAAGGAACACACACCTTAAAGCTTAAGCTTATGCACATATTTATTTTGTGCAGAGGTGGGATGTAACTAGATACTTTTACTCAAGTAATTTAATCTCAGAATTAGGCACTCAGCAGCAGAAGTGTCTTTATCATTAAGTGTTGGGAAGACAATATACAGAAAACTTGTAAAATGTAACCCCAAATATTTTGCATTATATGAACCCCGTTGATACCAGTGGTGTAGTTTAGAGGCAAACAACGATTTATTCTATTTAATATGAATAAGTGAAGAGAAAACTACAGGTTCATATCAACCTTGTGCTATGGTAATCACCGCTGTGTGTGTGGCTGAACTAAGATATGGCAGTCTTTATCAGTATACAGTACATGTCCTGCGTACCCCCAGGACCTGATTTAGTCCTGGTTTGGAGCCAGCTTAGTCCTGCTTTAGTCCTGATTTAGTTTAAGGGATGGTTTAGTCCTGAAATAGTCCTGGTTTGACCTGGTTTAGACATGGTTTAGACCGAGTTTAGTTCTTGTTTAGACCTGGTTTGTTCCTGGTTGAGTTCTGGTTTTAGACTCAGCTTAGTCCTGGTTTAGTCTTAGTTTAGTTCTGGTTTTAGTCCTGGTTTAGTCCTGGTTCAGTCTTAGTTTAGTCTGGATTTGACCTGGTTTGGACTTGGTTTAGACTTAGTTTAGTTTTGATTAATTCCTGGTTTAAGGCCTGATTTTGTTTCTTGGTTGAGTTCTTGTTTTAGACTACGTTTAGTACTGGTTTAGATATGGTTAAGTCCTGGTTTAGACCTGGTTTAGTCCTGGTTTAGATATGGTTAAGTCCTGGTTTAGACCTGGTTTAGTTCTGGTTTAGTTCCTGTCTTGTCCTTCTTTAGTGTCACATCCCTTGCTATAGTCCTGATTTAGGTTTATTTTAGTCTTTGAAGGCCAAATATATAAAGGTACTATAAATCAGTGGTTCTCAACCTCGGGGTCGCCACATAATTTGGGAAAAATTACACAATTATGCTTAATATTAAATAGCATATTAAAATAGCCTACAATATTTTTAAGCATATTATTTTCATACCATTGTTAAATTATGTTCCTATGATCTGTTCAGATGCGGAGCGGAATATTAGTACCATGTGAAGAAGTGCGCACTTTTTTATCCGATTGTGGTTCCTCCCTCGCAGATAATCTTACTGATCCTAAGTGGGTCGCAATCCTTGCATATTTAGCAATCATTTTTGACAAACTCAACAGTTAAACTTGTCTCTCCAGGGCCCAAACACAAATGTCCTTGTTCTTTCTGATAAAATTACCGCCTTTAAAAGAAAGTTGGAGCAGTGGGCTGAGCGCGTGGATGGGAGCAGCTTTAAAATGTTCCCTGAGATTGAGTAGACACAAGCACACAAACACTTAACGATGTCATTGATCTAAAGGCGGTTGCGACTCAAAAAGGTTGAGAACCACTGCTATAAATGATCGAATAACTCCACTGCAATGTGCTCGCGTACCCCTAGGGGTCCTCGTTCCCCTGGTTGGGAAACACTGGTCTACAGGGAGAACAAATAGGAGATTTGTGGACTTAGTGACAGAGGGGATGAAGTTAGTTGTTGTGAGAGAAGAGGATGCAGAGGATAGGCTCAGATGGAGACAGAACATCCTGTTCTTAGACCACTCTTTTAAATGGACATTGATGCAAATTTAATTTAATGTTAATTATCTAGCCCCCATTTAGTCTCTGTTGCAATGCTTCTGTCTGCTACTCCAAACTGCTTATAACTTCCTATTGCAGGTAATACTTTATCTAACATAACCACATTTGCAAAATAATGAACCATCTCCAGCACTTCATACTAATTTTGTTTATTTATAAGCTTTGCGCTTTCTCCGGGGGACCAACCAACAATTTCCATCCGCGCTGCATACGGCCTATACATTTCCCCTGTGAACTGCGGAGAGCTTTTAATGAGCAGCCCTGCCTCACCTCTGCGCACATCCAAAAAACCACATAGACCCGGGTTTCTGCGCACAGAAGTGGGATGTGTCATGTTGTGGTCGCGCCCCATGGGAAGGACGCTTTGATAGAGCAGTTTGTGCCCTCCCCCCGCCCCCGCCTCCTACCTCCTCACTTCCCCAAAAGGGCCTAAAGCTGTGCTCGCAAATCAATACAGCACCACATCTGTCAAGTTGTGATTAAATTCTCTCGTTCCCTCGACACAGACCCCCTCCTCCCTGCACAAAAACCTTATATTCTTCGCACATTTGCTTGAAGTTGGTAGGGGGCAGACGAGAAAAAAAGAAATGTGAGAGGTGCTTTAAAGTGTGAGAAAAGGTTAGTTTGAATGAAGATTTGGCCCGAGGAGCTAAAACCTGCTACGCTGACCGGAAAAAAAAGAAAAAAAAAGAAAAAAAAGAAAGAAAACAGCACATTGAAACTAGAAATACCAGGTCTGTTTGGAAGAAAAACGTGATGTAGGGATTCGAGTGACACAGACGTTAAGCCCCAGGGAGCATTTATTTGAATACAATTTAAGACCGCAGCGCTACAAAAGCAAAGACAAAGAGTGACCCAAATAAGTGAATGTGTGCAAGGCTCGTTTTGGACACAGTAGGAGCCGGCGGCAAAAGCTACCTGAGGATACAGCACATTGGAGGGAAAGAAAATCATCAAAAAGCAATCATTGGCGCTAGGTGGTGGCATCCATTCATTATGTAAATATTAGCTTAGTGCCGTACTATGATCAAAGACGCTCACTCTAAAACATAGCCACCATCTGTCTGAGGGATGTTATTATTATTTTAAGTTAAGCTAATATTTTATCACACTGTAATGGTCCAATATGTTTCTCAACCAGGGGTGCAGGGACCCCGAGGTGTACTGTGAGCACTTTGCAGCAGGTACGTTTGAGCTTCTTATAGTCAACTATTGAAACTTATAGAAGTATCACACTGACTGATGAAAAGGAGTTTAAACTGCTTAAGAATATTATTTGAGTCATTTTTTGTCACATATTTTTAGGTTTAATTGCTTGTATCATGGAGTTATTCAAAGAATTTTCATTTTTCTCTGTAATAAATGTAATGAGTTTATACTGTTATATTTTTATTTTAAAGTCAGGCAGATATATTTTTTTTTAATCTTGGATTTGAGTTTTATAAAATGCTGAAGAATTAGCATTTTCAAAAAAGCAAGTACAACATGTCTTTGTACTAATAAACACAGACGTTTTAAATGACCACTTTCTGAAGCATTATAAATAACATGTGAGGAAGTACGCAAGACAAAAAACAACAAAACAAACAAGAACAACAAAAAACAGTTAGGAACCACTGCAAAAATGGCTGATGAATTATTGAATTATTGGCTGCTGGAGAAAAAAAGAAAACCTATTTAAAACTATTATCTATTCATTTATTTGATAGAGACAATGCAGCTATAGGTGTTTATGCTACTAATTTTCTGCAAATATAGTTTATAGCTAGTGATAATTTGCAAGTCCTAGTGTTTTACTACTAACAATACATACATTATACAATACAAATCCAAATCTAATCTTAAAGAATGACATAAACACATTGGCAAAGCATTCACAAGCTGCAGGGATGTGGCAGTCTCAGAGATTTTATTTATCAAATATTAGAAAATGCTATTCATCATCATTTTAAAATAGTTAATTTTCTGCATTAGATGAACCAGGAAAATGGTCTGCCTTTGTTTGTTTGAGGAATCTGTTGCACGACCACTTTTCTCCCCCTCTTCATTTAGTGTTAGTTCACTTGGGCCTGGTCTTGATTTGCCTTGGTCTCAGTCTCGACTCAGTCTAGGTCCTTAAAAGTCTCAGTCTTGACTCAGTCTCGAACCATGAAAGTCTTAGTCTTGGTTCACTCTGGACCCGGACTGGTCTTGTTCTCGATTAGTACGGTCTTGACTACAATAATAGCAGTTACGTTGGGACAGATGAGAGAAATTTAATCTTTAAATGGCACTTACAGTACATGGTTTGGACACTGGGACAATGCTCTTTTGGTCACAATAGGATCTGGCGGCTAAGCTACCTCAGGACGTAGCATAGTGGAGGGAAAGAAATTCATCCAAAAGCAATCATCGGCGCTAGGTGTTGACTGATCTAGCGTGGCATCCATTCATTATGTAAATCTTAGCTTAGTTTTTCCTCTATCATCAAAGACCCTCCTTCTAAAAGAAGAAGAAGAAAAAAAAAAGCCATTCTATGTGTGGAAAAACAACAAAACTGGATTAATGTTGCTATGGAAACTATGAGGGAAAGACCATTTAGGGGGAAAGCGGGTTGTATGAGGTTGTGTGTGCGTGCGTGTTTGCAATCAACAGGTGCATTTGGCAAGAGCAATATGGCCGTCCCAAATGGGCTGGGGAATTAGATTGAGCATGGCGTGACAGCGGACCGTGGATTAGTCCGGCAATATGATGCAGATTGTGTGAAGCAAGATTGAGTTATTAAGCGAAGGTGCGATAGTTATTGTCAGTGCGCCGCAGATGGACCTCATTATTAGGAGATTAGTCCGTGCCTGCATATAAAAAAACAATCTGCTCCGAAGATGTCTATCGGAGCTGCCTGCGAGAGAGAGCACAAATGAAGACTTTCTGTGCAGTTGGAAGAAAAAAAAAAAAAAAGAAATGCTACAAAGATATAAGCTGGTGAATCAAAAAGTGAGAGGCAGTAAGTGTTGAGTTGCTAAGAATCTCATAGTTATGTTACAGAGTATGGGCTGGAAAAAGGATATTAGATGCCATGAAAGATAACACCTCCACAACAGCAAAAAACTTGAAGAATCCAGATGCGGAGGTTGTAGCGAGGCACGTGTAGTCATAACAATAATTTACAGCGCTTTTTTAGTTTATTATTCATTCACTCCAGAGTCAGAGAGTGGCCTGTCTGACCACAGCCAAACATAATCACACTAACACGTTCATACACCAGTGCCACAAACACCAGAGGTAAGGTGAGTGAAGGGTCAAGCGGGGAATAAACTGTCAACTTTTCAATTCGAGGGTGACCACCTCACCCTTTTGAGCTGCTGCCGCCCCAAAACAAGTACTCTGATACCATTAATAATAGATTGTTAAAATTATCCAAGTATAAAAGCAATGTGTAACACTAGAATCACTGCTGGTCCCATTCGTTAGGTGTTGCATCAGTTAATTTATCCTTTACAAAACATTAATCTGTTGTTAATTACCATAAACTAAAATTATAAACTGTTAAGGCTAATGTAAAGACATACAGTACATGACATTTCATTCAGTCTGTCATTCATCTTGTTTGGGTTATTCCTGTTAAGAGTTGCAGAGGACCCTGGACAGTAGCCAGTCATTCAAAGGGCTAACAGAGTTACTCATGTTATGTTTATGTTATGTTTTCAAATGTAATCCTGCTGGGTTCTCCATTTTAAATGAGGTTTAAAAAGAAGTCAAGGACTTCGTTTTAAGCCTTTTGTGGTGATTCAATTAGCCTGGATGAGTAAGAGTATTCACAGACATGAACGTAATATGAAATCTGATTACAGATTTGTGTTACTGTAGCAGGATTAGAATTTCAACCTGGACAGACTCAAGTAGAGACAAAAAGAAAAGAATGATTGAAAACAATTATTAATTCAGCTTTGGTGCTTAGACCTCGGCAGGAAAGACAGTGCAGAGCAGGGTAGACAATAGAAAGGCTTCCCCCCCGGTGGTGGAGATGAGGAGGATCTTCTGATGCAGAGATGAAGAGGAGATATTCACTGCAGAGGCGGTGATGGGGAGGAGGAGGGCTGCATGAGCTGAATAGCTGGCTGGTGGAGGTGATGAGGCCTGTTTAAATGCTGGCTGAGTGATGATAGGCTGAGATGGAGCGGAGGAGACGTGACATGGGGCAGGTGAGGAGTCCTCTCATCGGCAGGTGTAGGTGAAGCTGAAGCTTGATGAGTCTTCCAGGCTGAATTTAAACTAGACTGCTATTTGTCTAATCTGGTTTTTTTAATTGTAGCCCCACAAGCCTGCATAAAAAAATGAATAAATAAATCAAAATCATAGTTTTTTTTTTTTTTACTCTGCTGTGCTGGAGCAACAAACTCTGCCAGTGGCTTATAATGGTATTCTGAATTCCACTTCTGGAAAAAAAAAAAAAAGTTTTTTTAATTTTCAATTGAAATTTTGAGCCAATGCTTGGAGAAAGTTTCTGTATATTTTATTTACCGGATCTATTTTTCTCTCCATACAGTGCCGGGAACCTACTTCTTCCAGATCAAATACAGAAGAGTTATGAATATTGCAGGATATGAAGACGCCTCCCCCAGTCCCCGAACCGTGCTTACTTTTGCCAACTGCTGCTAACGTGGACTCGATAAAACATTCAGAGGAGAGCAAGGGAGCCAGCACTACCTTCAAGGGCACATCAAACCTTGAACGATCATTTACATTCATGAATCAATAATCCTTGTCGGATGAAACGTGGAGATAAAGGCTTGTCTCATCTTTGGGGTCACTTGTGTGTTGAGGGACCTAATTTTCATTACTCAGGGATGAAATGCACCCGAGCACAGGAAGCCTCCATTCGCCCAGGCATCGGTCATTGCTGATAGCGCCCTACCTTTTCATTTTGGGGATTTATGAAGGCATTTTATCCCACTCCTTTGGCCATTACTTAGTGAAACTTGACAGCAGACAATGTTGTTCACAGCTGCATCAGTCACATTTGTGTGCTGAATGTGAAACGATTAGCCCCAGCGCTTGTGATTTGCTGATACAAGGCATTAAGGACAGCAACCTCCTGATATAAGGATCAAGTGTTAGCCTAGGGGTTCTTCTTCTTCTTCTTCTTCTTCGTGTGTGAGTGGGTTAAAATCTGCTCCATCAGGATATGCTGAGGGAAGGAAGAATGATTTATAAAGCCTCCCAATCTGTTTGTTTTGACCGCAAACAAATGAAACAATGGACCATGGGATGAAATGTGCAGGAAGCTCAAGTAGAGGGGTAAAGGGTGGCTGTGAGAAAACATGGTTCCTATTATCCAAAAGGTCAAAGGTAAAAACATCAAAGATTATTCTTGTAGCAGGTTTAAAACAACCATTGCGTCAAAGCAGTGAATCTTAAGCGGTGGGTCAGGACCTAAAAGTGGATCTTAGTTTTTTTTTTGTGGGGTTGTGGTGTCGGAAACAATAATTTAAAGGTCCAGCTCTACTATGCAAGACAATCTGTTTGAATGGTTAGTGCCTGCCACCTGAAAAAAGAGGTTTTGGGTTTGATTTCACATCTCTGAGTGGAGTCCTGATGTTCTCTCGTGAATTAATGTGGGTGTGAATTGTTGTATGTTTCTGTGTCAGCCATGTAACTAAATGGCCGATGTCCAGGGTGCGCCCCGTAGTTGCTGGGATAGGTTCCAGCCGCCTGTGACCCCAAATGGCTTTGACTGACAAACGTCCAGCTTGCTGAGGGGTATGCTGTAAAGTGTTAAGACATTTTCCTTTAGCTTTACCACATAGTTACAGTTAAAAGCCCTTTCGTTTGAGTGGTGCAATTTCAGGGTTATCATAGAAAAGGTCACAGTCATTTTTGTTCTATACAATAAGGTGACAGGCAGCACTTCAGACTGCAATTGAACAAAAGTAAACTCCTCAAAGAGAGATTTCAATGCACCAAAAGTTCAAATTAGTCCAAATGATTTTCTATTTTTGTAATATTAAACAGCCTTTTGAGTGGAGCATAAATGGAGATTTGTCTTAGATGAGATGGAGTTTTAAGTGCTATGACAAGGCTTGAGTTCAGCAACTTAAACTGCAATTGCCCATTGAAAACATTGCATGAAAACAGTTATTTCAAGACCTAATCTTAGCCGCTAACACTCCTTGAACAGTTCTCAGCGGCTTAAGTTTAATTGTGTTACAAGCAAACCAGTCCACTCATATAGAACATTGGCCAAGCTAAATTAAATAATGTATAAAATAAAAAAATAAAGTGTAATGTATTCTGTAGTGTAGGTGGAACATAAAGATAAATGAGATGAACTTGTATCTTACCTTAGTGACTTAAAATCCTGCTGTTCATGGTCAAAATGCAGGGAGCAGGACCAGCATACACAAGATAGACAAGGGATCAAACAATATCCAAATCTCATGGTATTATCACGATACTTTATTTTTTGCAATATTGTAGAAATGCTCACCATAAAAAAAAGTACTCTCTAAAAATGCTCTGACCAGTGTTTAACGCAATAAGATTGTGATATTTCAAAAGATTAGACTAAAAAAGTATTTAATAACAATATTTTTGTCATGTTAGCTGCACTGAAATGGAGCAAAGGATCATGGGCTACGTAGTTCCTTTTGCTTTTTCAATATTAAGCAGCAACATAACAATGCATATTAACCCTGGGAGCTTACCATTCAATATCGTAAAGTACACAATAAGACTGTGAGACTTTTGATATTGCAAAATCATGATATTGTCCATACTGTTACATATGGACTGAAGCGATTTGAATAAATAAATGCTTTAGATATATAGGCCCTTTTCACGATGACGTCAGACAACTTCCGTTTTGAGACGATGGGATGTATCTTCATTTCCAGTGCTGCTGCTCGCCAGTATGGAATTTACTCGGAGTCTTAAAAATTTGCCAAATATAAGGCTACATGATGTACAGAGATTTGCTGATGAATTAAAGTAAAGATTAGTTTGTAGTTTTGGCAGTATATGTGAAAAGTCTATTATTTTGTCACAGACTGATCACTACAGCAGAGTCAGTGTTCGAGCACAAAGCTTTACTAAATGAAAATATACTGTAGTACTATCCAGTGGCATTTCCTGATAAGCAGATTGTCAAATATTCAGATAAACTCAGACCATGACATGATCTAACACTGTTTTATATAGCTCTATCACTTAGCCATGTTGCTAACGCTATCTAGCTACATAACAAAGCACTCATTTCATAATCCAAGTATCCTTCGTTGAAGAATTAATATCCTTTCGCAAGTTTTGAACGTTTTGTGGGTAAATATTCATTTGAAAATCGCTGTATATTGTGTAAACTTGTAAACGGCAATTTGAAAAAAGTCTGGGTGAATTTCTTATGGGAGAAGCGCGGCACCGGAAATGAAGATACATCCCATCGTCTCAAAACGGAAGTTGTCTGACGTCACGTGAAAAGGGTCTATTGGTCAAGGGGGATTGATTTTGGTGGAAAGATGTTTGAATGCAAGACGCTTCGTCACTTATTTCAGAAGGTGAATGGAGTTGCATGGTGTTGAGTGTGTTTTGTTCACATCCTTGCTGCCCACATATAAAAAAATAACAAAATAACAACTCATCATTGACCACGACTAAGCTGTGAAAATTCCTTTGGCGTGGGCCAGGCCAAATAGAGGCTGTAGTGGTGAAGATGAACCATATTGGTCATATTAGTGGTTTTGTTAATGGAGCTGTGGCCTGCGGGCGCTGCAGCAGATGGAGGGAGCCCCTCAATTACCGGTCACTTAAGTGAAATAATGTGTATAATTTTCAAAGCTGGGTGAGTATTTGGTGCCATCTCTATTTAGTTACTGAGGTAAGGCATGTTTTTACTTTTGCAGAGAACAGGGAGGATTTTTACCCCCGATTGTGATAATTACAGATTATTTTGTCAGTGTGTAATCATGCTAATTTTTCTAAATATAACACAAGTTTATGAGTGTGGACTAAATCATTTTGTTTGCTGCATGGAAATAATTAGCATCCTAACTACACAATTAGCACATTTTTTCATATCATATCCACCATTTAATGAAATCTACTTGATGTAACACATTAACTTCACTGATTTTCACTAACCATAAACCCATTTTTAAAGCCCTGTTTACCCAGGCCGTAAACAGCAGGACGCCCGCTGCTGCAAAATCGCGGTATCTGTCTCAATCAGGCGCTGCGTTATAAATCACTGTGATGTGAAATTACTTAGGAGAAGCTACAGATTTTATTGGAATATTCTTCCTGATTTATGTGCCATAATGCAGCGCCACCTGGGAGCCGGCTGGATGTGATGGGGATGGAAGGAAGAGGAGGAGGAGGAAACATCTCAGAGAAAATGCGAGAATACAAGGTAGTGCAGATGGTAAGATATGAGGAGCCTATATTACTTAGGATTACTTCAAATTAGTATTACTCAAGTAGAAGTAAAAGTAGTCAGCAAAATTATGACTAAAGAGCAAATGCCACTTCTTTTGGCTAATTACTACTGCTACAATCATTCCATTACACAGCTATTTCTACTAGTACTTCAACTCGTGCTACTTCAACTACCAATGCTACCACTTTTGCCACTACTTCTACTAGTACTGCTATTATTACAGCTGCTACTACCTCTATCACTACTGCTACAATTTCTACTGTTACTGTTGCTATGATACTACCAAGACCCTCCAGTTGTGAGGTATAGGCCTGCTGTCTACTTGTTCAAAAGTAATGTAAACATACTTTTACTTATTAAGAGAGTTTAAAAGTCACTTCAGTAAAAGTAGTATTATTCTTTTAATACATTTATTTAGGATGCACCTCGATGGCTTTCCTGCTAGAGCATATATTGGAGTGCTCCGGGTTCTATATTTTTGCTCCATGTTATTCCTGTTCAGTCTCACTCAACACTGTTTCTTTAAAAATCCCCTATTATGTTAAATTAACCTTTTATGTTATAATGTTTCCAGCACAAAAACATACCTGGAGTTGTGTTTTGTTTCATTCACGCATAAGTAATCCTGTGTGCTGAGCCCGTCCTCTTCTAACGGTCTGGAAACGCTTGGACTCTCAGCTCCACATAGACACAACAAACCAGGAAGTCCTCCTGAGTTTCTAAAGACCTTTAGCCCTCTGATCATTTCAGTGCTTAAATTGCTGTCACTATAAAGCAGTGAGCTCATCTATAGCATTATGATAGCATTATGTTGCTAATAGCCTTGCTAAATAGCCACTTTATGCTCTGTCCATTCCCCACCATTGCCAGCAGGGAGCGACAGACACCTAATCCAAGCATTTTCTGCAAATTGAAAGTAACAGCGCCCCATTGTCTATACATTATTTTAGGTTATAAAATGTGAAATACTAAAACTATT
This sequence comes from Bostrychus sinensis, assembly GCA_020698575.1. Lineage (NCBI taxonomy): Eukaryota > Metazoa > Chordata > Actinopteri > Gobiiformes > Eleotridae > Bostrychus > Bostrychus sinensis. The sequence continues at coordinate 23,628,833 of CM036257.1, read as the reverse complement.
TCAAAAAGCCTGAAAAAAGCATAATATAAGATAAAATCAAAAGCCAAAAATAATCCACAAGTATGAAACTGTACACAGAAAGTACGTCACCTTCAAAAAATGCACTTGTAAAGTACTTGTGTAAAAGTATCTAGTTACTTCCCCCTCTGGTTGAGACAGACAATGAACAGGATGCATTAGTGCTTGTGTGTGTACGTACGGCTGAACGGGCGTCATGCTCCGTCACCTGTTCGGGCCCCGCAACGATGTGATCACAAAGGGCCTCCCGAGCTCCTGTCACACGCAGAAAGACGGAGGCAGCCGACTGGAAACACCTGCGTCTCTACCTGAGCACTGCCTTCAGACGGGGATAAGAGTGGGAGTTAACAGCTCACTCTGCAGCTGGAGCGACCAACTTTTTTCAAATTTTTTTTTTTTCCCTTCCTATTTTTCTCCACTCCTCCACACCGAGAGATTGGCATCCACTGAGGACTGCACCTCCTGCCTCCCATCACATTAGTCAGCTCTTTAAATTGAGCAGAACTTGTTATGGCGAAGTCTGCTTTAGAGAAAAATCTGCAACTTGTGGGGAAGTCTATAAATATCAGGGTGCAAAATGTACTGTCTGTATACCTGAAAATGCCCTTACCAGACAACTTTTCTTAGTGGACTCTGTGTGACGCATAGACGGAAAAAAAAAAAAAAGTATTGCAAAGTGACTCAAGTAAACTTCCATTGGAGCTACAAGTAACTCGTATATCTGGAATAGGTCAAAGTCACTAAAGTGTGGTCTAAAACAGTAAAGGGTGGCTAAAATAAATTACTAAAGTGCATTTTGTAGGAAAAGTACATAATCCAACCACCGAGGGTCACAAGCAAGTATACTCTTTGTGCCAGTCCCAGGCCAGGATAAATAGAGAAGTAGGGCTGCACAATATATCGCAAAATTATTGTTATCGCAATATCAGCAAACGCAATATTCGTATCGCAATAACGCTGTGGTCTTCCATCTGACAGAGATTTACACTAAAGAATAATTTTCCATGTGCTGTGGCTAAATAAAAATGTTTAAAAAGTCCTTTTTTTTTTTTTTTATTAATTGAGTCACAGTTTAGTCTTGTTTTATTCCTGTCTTTAGTCTGTGGTAAGTTTTGATTTTGTTGCTGTTTTGACTTGTAAATACAGGAGCTTATATTTTTGTGAAATGTGTATTTAACTTACTATGTTTGAAAAGTAGGCTCTATTTTCAAATATCGCAATAATATTGTTATCGCAATTTTCAACATAGTTATTGAATATTGCATGTTTTCTCCATATTGTGCAGCCCTATAGAGAAGGATGCATCAGGAAGGGCATCCAGCGTAAAACCTGTGCTAAATTAAATATGCATATCCCAGCACAGACGGAGGCAGAAAATGGTGACCCCAGAAGGAAAAAAGCCACAAGAAAAGAAGTAATTTGGAATTTTTATCTTGGCAAAGTATGGACGCTCAGATGCTCTGCAATCAGAAAAGAGTAGTAGTAAAAATAGTTGTAGTAATAGTAGTATTAATAGTAGATTTACTGTGCTTGCATTTTTTTATTTTTTTTATTTTTTACTTTTATTTGAGTACTTTTCCTTTATTACAAATTTGGCTTCCACTTCTGTTCAAGGCAGGCTTATTTCTATATGTTGCATTAGTTCCACCTGTAATTTTACCCAGTAATATTTTTTTACTTTTTTAAACAAAGAATTATTATAGATATGAGCTGGTTTTTAATAGGCTGATACAAAAACACCTTTGGCTTCTCCCTTACTTTGAGCAGTTGCCACAGCAAATCATTCACATATGGATAAATCCACATAAGGTTTTAAGGCTACACCAAAGGAGAAAAGCATGCGATGAGTGGTAACTGTGTTAAAAATACTCTGGGAGCCTAACGTAAAGCCGAAAGGAATTCATGGTGGACATTAGAATATTAGAAGTGTCGTCTCAAAGACTGAGCTTTTGGAGCATCTGCTAACAGACTCTAATCTGGATTTTTTGTGTTTGTCAGAGACTTTCAACTCCGCGAAGTGTATTTCACGTTCCTGGCTGCAATGTTTTAAGATGTGACCAGACTCAGGGAAAGGGTGGGGGAGTAATAATATATGTAAAGGAAAAGTTTCATTGTAAATTGGTTGAAAAGTTCAGTGATTCATTGAAATGTGTAAGAGTAACCATCAGACTCTCGCCAGAAATGTCTTTTATGGTTGTTGTACTGCACCTACAGCAAAGGAAGTAAGGAACACCTTACTGAGATACTTAAAAAAATCTGACACTAAGGAAATCATTTTGTTGGGAGATTTTAAAATCAATCGGCTGGATAAGAACAACAGAAAAAAAATTAAAACAAATTACTACTACAAATTACTAGATAATACAAATGATAAAAAATGCTACCCAAATAACAAAATTGTCACAAACACTAAAAGATTTAATATTTACTAATAGATCAGAACGCATTACAAAAACATATAACTTGATAATGCGTCTGTCAGACCATAATCTTACTTTATTGTAAGGAAATTGTCAAAAATTAGATATAAAAACTCAAATACAGTTGACTTCAGTTCAGTTGTTTCCTATATTCCAAAGAAAGATATGGACTCATTTGTGGCAAAAATTGTCAATCATCATGTAGTGATTTGATGAAAACTTTCCAGGAGCTTCTATCCAAATATTTCGTCCCTAAGGAATAAAAAAAAAACAAAAAAAAACTCTACTTTGGATAGATAAGTCAGTGTGGAATTTAATGAAGTCAAGAGATGCTGCATTAAAAAGGTCTTTAAAAACAGGCCTTATACAGATAGACTTGTATACAAGGAACTTAGAAACAAAGTCACTATGTTGTTGAGAAGGACGAAAGCAAACTTTTTCCTTGACTTAATTGAACAAGCAAAAGGTAATACTGGCAAACCATTGATAAAGTGACCAGAACATTCTAAAAGTCAAAAAACTGAAATTAATATGAATGGCATTGCTGAAAAATAATTCCCAAATAGTTGCTAATTACTTCAACAATTACTTCATAGAATCAGTAAAGGAACTATTAATTATATTCCAATAATACCACAAAGGCTTCTGACTCAAATGTTGTAGATTGTCAAAATATTCTGTGGTTTAAGATGACAAATGAATTAAAATTTTACAATCATTGACCAATTCTAAAAGTAAAGATATTTGGGAACTTGATAATGCACTCTTAAAAATATATAAAGACATTTTTATAACTCCTATAACTTACATTACAAACAAATCAGTTAAAGAAAGTATATTTCCCAGTGTTCTTGAAATGCACTCCAGTTCAAAACAGGTGACAAACAGGAAGTATGCAATTATAGACCCATTGGCACACTTCCTGTTGTCTCAAAGGTTATTGAAAAAGTAATTTTTGAACAGTTATCAGAACACCTCAATAAAAATAACCTTCTACATCCCATGCAGTTTGGATATATATAAAAAACTAAAAACATTCCACTGAAACTGCATGCGGTTATTTTATAGAGGTGATAAAAGCAAAATTGGACAAAAGCGGGGTTGTAGGCGCTGTTTTTTTGGAAATACGCAAGGCTTTTGATACGGTTAACCACTCTTTTGAAGATCAGAGATTATATTGTGTCTCATAGCGCACTGCAGTGGATAAAATCATATCTTAGTGACTGTGTACAGTGCGAGCGAATCAAAAATACGCTGTCAACATCAAAGGTTTGTGACATGGGTGTCCCACAGGGGTCCGTTCTTGGGCCATTACTATTCACTCTCTATATTAATGATCTCCCTTCAGTGTGTGGTGAGGTAGACGTACAAATGTCATCTATGTGCATGGAAATGAAGCCAATAGGGTTGCTACTAAATTAACCACAGTTGTGAATAAAATTGCAGACTGGCTCAAGTCTGCTTGTCTCACATTGTATTTAAATAAAATGGTGGCAATGTATTTTACTAAAACAAGAAAACCGACAAGGAAACATGCTTTTCCATGTATCCTTGTAAAAGACAAAAAAATTGACACAGGTGAGGAATGCAAATGCTTAGAACTCATTTTAGATTCAACGTTTGGATTCAAAAGTCATTTCTAAAAATGTTGCAATACCGTGAAATACAATATGTTACTTTTTAGACATATTCAAAATACACTCAATTATGATGCAGCTAAAATATATCTGAATGCAATGATTATTTCTCATGTTAACTATTGTATGTCATGTTGGTCTCAAGCAAGTGAGACTACATTAAAATCATTATATAACCAATCTTTAAAGATACTAAACCAAAAACATTAAGACATCATCACTGTCAGATACTTAGTAAATATAATATGTTAAGTTTTGAGAATTTGATTGTGTACTCCTATGTATGATTAATTTTTAAGATCCTCAATAACACTGCACCACCACCACTGAAGAAATTTGTACAGCTCTGCTCTGAACGGACCATCAGGACGTCCCGGTCCACAACTCCTAATGACTGCAGATTACCCAAAAGAAGCCCAGCCTTTGAACAGACAGCCTTTTCATTTAAAGCCATCAAAAAATGGAACAATCTCCCAGACTCTGAAAGTATCCTCTGACCTGAGGGATTTCTCTCACAGCGTGAGAAAAGTATTATTAGAAAATCAACCCTGTCAGCACTGATTACATATTTGTAAGATTTGTAAGATTTGTACAGTAGCAATTTTAAATTTTGATGGTTGAGCTGTTGATTATGTGTAGTGTGATTATGATGACGACTTCCTCACCATAATCACACTACACATAATCAAACAGATTTGTATGTGCATGAATGCTGTATATGTATTTTATTGTATTGCTCACCTGCCAAAATCCAAACTTAAGAATGACTAAACAAGGCTAAATGAACAAATTACAAAATCTGGACATTTTAAATCATTTTTATTTGCTCAGAACACATTTTCATTAGGCTCTGACAGTTGGATATCCTAGTATTATTCTGATATATTTAGTTTCTTGCGATACAGATATTCTGTTCGCAGATAATGCAAGAAAGAAAAAAAATGTTTTCTGTAGCCCTAATAGGTTTTTACACCAGATGTCCTGCCTGATGCAGGCGTCCAGCCCAATAAGTAGCTGGTGTTCTACATTGGTTATTTAAACTCCTGATGTTCCACATAAACTTGCACTTGTTCAGCTAAAAAGCTACTTTTCTATTGCTTTTTAATGAGTTCTAGGAAAAGTTATGGAGAAGCCTCGAATCATCATTTTACTTCTGGCGTTTTATACTTTTTTTTACTGAAAAAGATTTTGGAGGCCTTTGAAACTGTGAGATAGTGAAATATCACTTACCCTGATCAATTGTCCTCCACATGAGGTAATTGATTGAGCTGTTACGCCTCTCACAACCTTGCATAACAAGCAATTATGTCTGGACACAACCAACAAGACCAAAATATAATAAAGTCTACATCAAACAATATACAATATTCTGTGATGTTTTCTCAATGGGAATCAATGACAGTTAGCCTTGTTGGCACTGCCCCTCACGTCCTCTCCTTTTGTCTGGGCTGAGTCCTGTCGAGGCCCAGTCTGTTCTCAGCTTGAGTCCTGTCCAGCAGACTGTTGAGTGATCAGACCGAGGATCTCGTGCAGGATATTATGGTTCTTGGCTGTGAGCACCGGGCTCCTGCTGGATCTGAGGCTGAGCCAGAACACACAGCTAATGTTTCAATGGATCAGCAAAAGCTGCAGATTGTTCATATCAGAGTCGACAATCCAGCAGAACAAGTGATTAAAACTGTCTCGGAAATAGATTGTCTCCCAAAAATGCAGCCTTCCAAAAGACAGACAAATTAGGACTACAGCTGGGGTTTCCAAATGGTGGGTGGGGGCCAGAAATGTGTTGCAGGCCAGGAGCTTGATTATAATTTAAATGTTCAGCTTATTTGAAGAAAATGTAATGAAATTACATGAAATAGTAAAACGTAATTCAAACTGTCTTGGAAATCAATGTGTCCAAATAGACAAAATATAATAGTTGGATCCCAAAAGATGGGCTGGGGCCCAAAATGTAGAATTGCAGCAGCGTATTGGTCGTTTTTTTTTTTTACATTTTTAAATAAAGTGATAGCAGGTAAGGAATCCAGTCACAGGCCAGTGTTTTCTTTGTGCTGATCCCAAGCCCGGCTAAACTCTTGGGACGGCAGTAGTTCAGTTGGTATAGAAGTTTGCCCACTAACCTGAAGGTTGGTGGTTCGATCCCTGCTACTGTTACTGCATTGCATTGAGTCCTTGAACAAAACACTTCACTCACTTTGCCTACGTATGAATGTTTATTTATTTTATTGTATTTATTTTATTTATTTGACCAGAGGGACAGTGTACATTAATGAACATTCAAACAAATGTAAATGTACCCGAATGAGCTAAAGTGGGTAGTTTCCATCAGCAGTCTCCCTGCCAGATGTTAACAGGCATTCTAAAAGTCAAAAAAGTACACAATCCAAGGTCCAAACAGCTCCAATGAGTACAGTGTTGAATGGATTTGAACCAGTTTTTAAAGTGAGTTTTGAAGGTGTTGTATATGGGGGGTTCTCTTATTGTGTGAGGGATGTTATTCCAGATGTTACAGCCCCTGACTGAGAAGACTGAATGTGCAAAGGTAGTACATCTAAAAGGAACCTCACAGTCACCTCTAGTTTTAGCTCTGGTGGTTCTACCTGTAGTAGGTTTTAGCTTGAAGTATTCAATGTGGTTGGAGAGGCTGTAGGCACAGATTGGCAGCCACGCTTCCATCAGTCTGCCCCAGGGCAACTGTGACTACCACCCCGAGTGTGACTAGTAGATAATGTAGATAGGTTTATTGTCACATGCACAGTAAAATGTGTTTGGAGCAAGAATGAGAAGTGAATGATAAAATGTGAAAAAGCGCTTTGGGAAACTTGTATAGCTCAATATAAATTCAATCCTTTAATATTATGATAGAATTATTCTTCAAGAAGGGCTCCTGGTGTAAAAAAAACAATCAAAACAAACACAAAAAACAAAAACAAATCACTAAGCCCGTCACTGCATGCTAAGAGGAAAATATAAGAATAGAAAGAAAAGAATGTTTTTTGGAGGAAGGGATAAAAATGTCTAGCATCCCTTTAAGTTGAATGCGTTTCATCCTATTTTAGGAAATGTCTGTCAGATACTTCTGGCTGTCCCATTGCCCACTACATGAACCTGAAGTCTGAAGACGCTCTCCTTAAGCAGACCATCTTGCGTGTGAGGTGAGTGACAGAATAAGGGGCCCGGGATGATGTCGTCTGTGATCCGAATACGCGCCGTGTAAACACTCGCAGAGAAAATCAAACTTCTTCCCTTTGATGAATTATGTGACTCTATTAAACTTGTTTTAATATCGTGAAATAATTTATTGCCTTGCAGACAACAACACACTCAAGTGCTGACTGTGTGCCAAGAAGAGATAATGTTAGAAGTTTATGCAGGGAGCTCTTAATCTAAATAATGCAGCTTCAAAGACTTCACTGCAATGATATGAAACAATAAACAAACGGCAAAAAGAAATAATTATGAACTCAAATCAAGGCAGAAAATAAGTGTTTCGGTGTTTTATGTTTCATCATCCACAGCTGTGTTATATCCAAAGGTGGAAGGCAACTTTATTCAGATACAGGACTGCATTTTTGAATAATTTGTACTTAATAAATTAGAAAAATGATTGTTTGATTTTGGTGGCAAAGTGAGCTAGTAGAAGATGTAATATCAGGAATAGTATTAATGGTTGTAATATTGGTAGTAGCACCTGTAGTAAGAAAAGTAGCAGCATCTAGTACGCTTGGTAATAATGGCAAATGTATCGTAGTGTTTGTTGCAGTAAGTATCTTTACTCTCAATACTCAGTGTACACATATCACACACGCACAGCAACATCACAGCCTTCGCTCCCAGGATCTGATCATTTTCAGTGTCCCATCAGTGCGAGCTTGGTAAAAAGGCGTTCTCCTCCTCTGTGCCCTCCACCTGGGACATGCTTCAGCAGGACCTGAAGCTGTCCCGTCTGGTCACACTCAGGGAGGTCAAACTTTTACTGAAAGGATTGGAAAACACATCTATAGGCAATTGTTCCTGTGTTTAGTGAAACGTGTGCTCAGTTTTACCTTCATGTTAATAATGTTTGTACTGTTAATGTTATAAACATTTGTATCGTAAATTGTTAAATTGTTGCTTTTATCTATGATAATGTTGTAATGTTATTCTGTGTGAGACAGGTCTCTCTTGTAAATGAGACCTTGAGTCTCAGGAGAGTAACCTGTATAAATAAAGGATTAATAATAATAAATACTTCTCTCAAGTTTTTACACAAGTACAGTTTTTTTTTTTTTTGTACTTCTATGTTTTCTTCACTAAAAACAAATGTATTAAGATTTACATCTCAACAGTAAAAGTACTTAAATGTAGGGTTGCAACAACTAATCAAATTAATCACTTATGGATTATTAAAATAATTTTCAACTAATTTAGTAATTAATCAATTGCTATCTGAAGTATCTGGAGAGTTTAAAATATGCCATGTGTTGAGAAAAGAGGTTTTATTAACAAAACAGCACAGTAAAGTCATAAAAAAGTAAGAGAGAATGCATATTGTGTTTTTTTTTTTTTTCATTGAAAAAACATCTTTTTGTATATGCTCTATTCAAACATCCTGAAGTGGCATACTTGTTTCTCCATCTGGGTCAAATTTTGTAAAAACCTATGCACTTGCACTTCACTTACTGATTATTAATCAATTAATCAAAAAAAATTTATGCTCAGAATAACTGATTATCAAAATAATCGTTAGTTGCAGCCCTAATTAAAAGTATAACTTGTGCAAAAAGAGTAGCTACATATTTTACTACTACTACTACTACAAACTCTAACAATACTAGTACTACTGCTACTACTACTACAACAGCTACCATTACCACTAGTTCTACTATTACACCTTCCACTGTACTACCCACCTTGCTATACAAAATACTTACTTGTTTAAAAGACTTTAAAAATTAAAATAAAAAAATAAAAAAACTAAAAATGTGTAAAACAAGTAAAACTATGTTGTAAAAAAGTACATATTCCTAAAAAATGTGCTTAAATAAATGTATTGAGTAAAAGTATGTGGTTACTTTCCTCCTCTGGTTCTCAGCCTTGGCAGCGCTCCACAACAGTTAAATGGATATAAACTGGGTCTGAATAGTGGATCCTGCTGAATTCACATAAATCTGAATCCTAATACGAGAAAAGGAAGAGGAGAGAGATGAGGAGGAGGAGGGTGACGTGAAGAGACTTCAGGAGTAGGAAGAGGAGAGAGGATGCAGCCGTGTGCAGAGGGAAATACAGATACATTTCCATGGCTCGTTCGCCTGTTTGGGTTTCTCTGTGTCGCATGGAAAATGTATGAAGCGTGTGAGTAAATTTAAGGCCATGGAGCTGCTGCTGTATGAATGCAAAATAAAAATGCATGGCACAAACCAGAGAGCTGCAGGCCAATGGGATTTACAGACCATGACTGTTTAGACCAGTGGGTCCCAAATGGTGGGTCAAGACCAGAAAATGGTTGAATATAGTGTGAATATTCTGCACATTTCAAAACTAAATATTGGTTCAAATACATGGACAAGTGGAAGTACGTGTACCATAAAGGCTGTAGTAAAATCTCTCTTTTTTAAGTTTGTCACAGTATAATAATCAGGGATAAAACTGGGTCCAAACTCTTGTTTTGTGCGTCCCAACATGGCACTACTTATCCTACAGAGCAGATCCATGTAATGTGTTTGGCCTGCCTGAAACTTAACAATAATAAAGTCACTCGAGAAGCAAATGAACTTGATGTCAGAAGTTTTAAATGTAATTTTCAGAGTGACATTAACTCCCATGTATCTGGGGCTTGTGTGAGTTAGAAACTTGCTTTGTGTTTTTTAAGATACTGCTATTGTACTGTAAACGTTTGATGTTGGCTAATCCAAGGAGAAATGGTTTCCCCTTCCTTAGAACTGTTTCCAATGAGACAAAAATGCACATTTCTCTGTTCATAATATAGTGACCGAGGGTAAGGAAAGGGGTTCATTAATTTTACAACAACGCCAGTATTTTAATAAGCACAACACACAGGTTCATGGAACTGAGCTGGACAGAGGCATGAATTAGGGAAATATACAGTTTTTATTTAATATGTAGGGTGGGTTAATTTCCAATGCTATTTTAAAAATAATAAGCTTTCAGACACCACATTCCACATTCATCCAAATAAAACCCTGTCCTAACACAGCAGCAGTTTAAAAATCGGAGGGGGGCTAAAGGCATTTTAGGAGTCCAAAACAAAAAAACAAAGCAAAAAGAAGAAAGGGAGGCTCACAGCTCCCAAAGTCCTATGGGACAAGATTGGAAATTTGGATTTAGGATTTATACTTTTTATACTTTACGTTACTTTTAGTATCACGTACCAAGAAGCAAACTCCAGTCACAACACACGCCATGAGGGAAACTCCAGGGTTAAGCCCGAATTGACCTCCACACAAACGCCGCCACAACTACAACAAAGCAGCGCTTCAAAAACAATGAAACAAAGGTTTAATGTTGGACCTACAAACAAGGGCCACTTAGCTTACCGAGGCTGGATGATTAGTGGAGCATGGCGGGAGCAGAAGAAGGAAATGGAGCCATACACGAGCGGCAAACAAGGGAGCGGTGTGGGCGACCAACGCCAAATCCCGGGCTTTACGCCTGCAAACTGGTGATTTTAAGAGATTTTAGGCTCCAAACACTGCTCGTGCTCACAGCTTTGATCCTGAGACAGCAGGTGGCGTCCGGGTGGCAAAGGAGTAGACCAGGTGAGAGACACTTCATATAATAACTAGAGTCTGACACAATTGGCTCACCGGCCGATGTGCAAGGCCGACTGCCACAATAATATGAATGGCATATATATATATATATATATATATATATATATATATATATATATATCTTACATACCATCTTTCTTTCTATTCTTTCTTTTATCATGTTTTAGGTAGGTACTCAGTAGGTAGGGACTTGGTCTGAGAACCAGAAAGCCGCTGGTTCATGTGTCCCAGCCTATACATAGTGCGGAGCATTACCTTCAGGGAACTGCTGAAGTGCCCTTGAGCAAGGTACCAACCCCCAACTGCTCCAGGTTGAGCTAACAACAGTGGCGATCTTCACTCACTGAGTGTAAATGTGTACACAATATACAATGGCAATCAAGCCTTTATTCTTCATTCTTCTTCTAAAAACATTGCATCAGCCATGTCACTGCTAAATATTCAGCTCCTGCCATTTTTTTGGTGGTTCTACATGTAATTATTTATTTCTTTGCAAATTATAATATAATATACTTCTGTGAATGAATGAAATGTGTTTTCATACACTGTATTTCCAAAAGTATTAGCTCCCCTGCCTTTACACACATATGAACTTAATTGACATCCCATTCTTAATCCATAAAGTTTAATATGATGTCGGTCCCCCGCCAACCCCAATGTCAGACACTGATGTTGGACGAGAAGACCTGGCGCCCAGTCTTCGCTCTAATTCATCCCAAAGGTGTTCTGTCAGGTTGAGGTCAGGACTCTGTGCAGCCCAGTCAAGTTCTTCCACACCAAACTCACTCATCCATGTCTTTATGGAGCGTGCTTTGTGCGCTGGTGCAGTCATGTTGGAACAGGAAGGGGCCATCCCCAAACTGTTCCTACAAAGTTGGGAGCATGGCAAGCAAGTTGTCCAAAATCTCTTGGTGCTGAAGCTTTCAGAGTTCCTTTCACTGGAACTAAGCGGCCAAGCCCAGCTCCTGAAAACAACCCCACACCGTAATCCACATTCAGATATGTGGGTGGGTGGGTGGGTGGGTGGGTGAGTGAATACTTTTGGAAATACTGTATACTATAGTTCAACATCTTTGTAACGTAAACATTTGTCAGATGGAGGACCTTATTGTTATTGTAATAGTTTCTTGAGATGGGGATATTGTGTATACAGATATTTTAAATGTGTAATATATTGTGCAGCCCTAGTACAGATTTTCATTTATATCTATACATATTTATACTACATATATTCCCCTGTGTGTGCTACAATGCCATGTACACAATGCAGTAAACATGATTTTCCATAGGATGCTACATGAAACCCTTCAGGCAGCTATTTTCAGAATGACAGAAACTAATTGTGGGAGGCAGGTAGATTGAGTGCCATACTGGAAATTGTGTCTGTAATATGCTCTTGGAAAGCCCCAGGAGCTCCATTGTTCCTGTACGAGTCAACTTATTAATAGCTTCTTCCTCAAATTGTCCTCCACTGTCAGTCATTGTCAACACATGAAAAGCAATCTCCATTACTGGGACCAATTACATGTTACTTAACCATTACTTTGATCCATACATGCATTTATGAAGAGGTGGGCTGCACTCGGGCAAACTCAAGCCACGGCAAAATAAAAGTCTACAGTATGTTATGTCATTTATCACAGGTGGATGGAGCCTGATCAAGCAACTATGGGCCTGAGGCAAGGTAGACGGAGACATAAACTGTCAGTCTCTCTCATCTTGATTCACTAGAAGCAGTACTCAAGAAAAACTTAAAAGTAATAGTAGTAGCCACAGCAGAGTAAAAAGAACTTATTGTAATTACTATTGCTATTGTTTTCCTGCACAATTTGCTCAGGAAAAAGAAAAAAAAAGTTTTGTTTTTTTGTTTTTTTCATTCCAAGTAACATGAACAGAACAAGTCAGGACATCTGACATAAACATTTTCAGTACAAAAATGGTGAAGTGACAAAATTATAAAAGAAAAACAAATCTGGCACAGGCAAGACATCATGTTCAAAATAGCAAGGATTTTGCAATTTTTTGGTAGATCATGGCCGTTTTCTTGTTCATGTTAGAGGCGCGTTTATGTGACTTAAAATATTCAGCAAAACAGTGGAGTAGTACTTTTCCATTAACGTGTATGTACGTATATATCAGAGTCCAGATTGTCCATAAAAGTAGAACTACTGGAGTTACTTTTATTTTTTGAGCTCAAAAATACACCACATTTTTCAACAAAGGGCATGGTTAAATAAAACGATGTCTTTTGCTTGGTTTGAATCATGTTTTAGCAGATGATGAAACTACTCTGCAGCTTTACATTACCTTCTGAACGATTTTAGTTCACTATAAAGACAACGTGTAAAATTCAAGCTGAAATTGGCACATAAGTACGGAAATCGTTGCATTAAAGCATCTGAGTATAGGAAAGAAACATGGCTACAGTTGAGCAATAATGACATTCAACTAAATGTGCATTTGTTTCCATGATTGCAGGACTTTAATAATTGCACTTAAAGATAGAAAGCTGACGTCAAGAAAATAACCATAGTTTTCAAAATGATTTCTGAGTCACATGTGAGCACAGTTTCACAACATTCACATTTTTACTTCTGGTATTTATGAATATCCATACACTGAACATACTTTGTTAGAGCTTTACTTGTTGTAGTTTAGTTTAGTTTTTTAATTTAATTATCATTGGCCAGACTGGTCTCTGGTACTCTCTTTTGTGCTCTTGTGTGTTCAACAAAGCAATTTCCCCACTGAGGGTTGTATAAAGGTTTTCTTATTCTTATTTAATTGGCAGACTGCAAAGCCTGGAGAGACGTTGTTTGAGACCAATGAATCCCCAAAACATTTTTAATCATCAGTTAAAGCAATTTGTAATCACAGTTGACATGTGAAGGGGCGTGCCAGAGGCTGGACAGCAGGGAGGGAGGGCTCTTAAAGTGACAGGGACCTTATCTAGGTGTTTCTCACAGAGTCAAATGATGAGTTTCTTGAGATAAGCTTTTGTCAATAATTACTGCGTTTTCTGACCAACAAAACGTAAGATGCAGCTCTAGATGTGTCCTTAATTAATTTAAAAGATTCACAAAAAAACATAATATAGGCCCTTTAAGCAGAAAACGTCTGTGCCTTTACGTTCTGGATTTTGCTGAGTTGCAATCAGTAGAAAATGTAATCACATATGTCCTTGCATGTCACATCATAATACTGGTCAAAGCACCATTTTGGGAGTCAGCAGAGCAATGCATTTACCCCATAACTGTAGTCTCTAAAGCCATGCCAGTGCTGCAGAAGTATTCGGGGTGAAGGTGATTCCCGGGATAATGTGACTGTGGAAAATGATTGTGTCTCTGTGTGTCTCTGAGGTCAGCACTTTAGCGTCAGATCAAATAAATGGATTTGTGTTTGTCAGCACAAAACACAGACAGCCCCCAGTGTGCAGAGACCAGCGGACTACAGGAAGGGCTCACATCAGAGACAGTACCATCGAGTACATCGTCAATATAGTGTCTGGAGTCTCACACATAAGCCTTCAATGGACCAGTGAAGCAGAAGAAGTAATCAAACAGGGTTTATGGAGTGTGAAATGATTAATAAAACTGGAAAAAGGTTAGTTCAGGACTCGCAAAGCATGACGATCACAATGTTATATGTACTGTACTGTAACGCCAAATGTCATAGGGATTAGATCTGCAGGAGAGTAAATATTATGGCAGGCAAGCTCAAACTCATCAACTGTCCTCCATCATGTCATTGTGAAGCTGATATGTAATGGGCTAATTGGCTAAAAAACTTAATATTAATTATATTATTCATTAATTATGTGAGAAAGTGTGTATTTTTGTTCTGGCTACATGTATAGATAAAAGTGTGAAAAATTTTAAATAGGAAAAGTTTAATGAGGCAGAGATTATTTCTGGTTTGCATTTGTCTGAAACTTAACTCTGGAAGTTTAATGAAAACATCAAAACTTGTTTTATTGAATAGTGAAAAAGCAAAAGTAGCATGGCAGGGTTAGGTATTTATTCTTGTTTTTCACAGATTCTATCCATTACAATGGAGAAATAATAATGCATACTTTCCCTTTAGGCCGAGATTACACTACAGAACAATCTGAAAATAAATCTGATTCAGCTTTTTATAATATGATAACTTGCATAACTCAGAGATGACCACCAGTAAAATGCTTTAAAATATCACTTTAATATCAGCTAGTACACAGCAACCAGTCAATAATCATAATAAAATCCTGTATATTATTATCTATTATCTATCACATTATCTAGATTTAAGGCTGGGTTAAGAGCCACTTTATTGATCCCTGTAGGGAAATTTATTCTCTGCATTCTCACCAACACTTCATTGACCCTGGGTTGACCTGTCAGGACCAGTGGGCGACCGCGGCGCAGTGCGGGACCCTTCTCCAGATCTTGAGCCAAGGTTCCTGGTCAGGAGTACCAAGCTGGAGGGTCAGACTACAGTGCTTTAGGTTGATGGAGGAAAATCCACATGGTCTGAGACGCAAATTCTGGACCTTCTTGCTGTGAGGCGAGAGCATGGATGTATAATAAGATCTGGATAGGGCACCGCCCCTTCTCCCCTGATACCAGTTTTCCTAGTGGCCGCTCCATGGAACTGCAGTGAAAAATCCTATGCCGTCCAGAAAGGATTTTTCCCATAGAGTGCAAAGAAGTGGCATTCAGCTGACAGGGCACTTACAACTTCTAGAATGATTGGATTTTGTAGTGTTTATTATCTATTTTTGCACCGTGGACTTTTTCCCTCTTTAAAATCTTTAATTTGGCTAAAAAATAACTTTTTATGGTTTGTGACGTCACCGCTGTAGCCCCCCATTGCGCCCATTGGTCAGAGCCAGTCACGTAGTATGCGACGCAACACCACGCTTGCTCGAGGGCCACAATGCGCCTGCTCTATGGGCCCCACAACACGTAAGTAACGCACAAGTAAAAAACTTTTTTGGCATCACGCACCACTGAGCACGGCTATTGAAAACAACTGCGGTCGTGACCTCATTCATTATTCAGTTCTATAATACATCCATGGACGAGAGTGCTAACCACTTTGCCACCATGCTGCATTTATTAAAGTTTGCTAAATTAAAAAAAAAAAGTTTAAATCCTGTATCCAGACCTCAGCATTTTGTGATTTTTAATAGTAATCAATTAAAGGCTTTTTGGGAACCAGCCTTTTTATTTTTTTGAGATTCCTCATTACCTGATCTGTCAAGACACGTTTTCACAAAATCATTTCTCCTCAAAATTCTCCTTTAAAGATAAAACACGCTCTTCTTAAGCGACAGAGCGGATTTCTTCCACAAACATCATTGAAGCAGCAGATTTAGTGAAGTATTTTTACAGCTAAGTCCTGGGGGTTCTCCACACCGCTCCCCATGCCGCTGGATGAGACAGCCGTCCAAAACCTCACTGTCATAAATCATTATTTTGCCCAGCGCCCGAGGGACTGAAATCCAATATTAAAAATGTGGAAATTTAAATGACTCCATGGGCCCTTAAGGCTAAAGGGTAAGTGTGTAATCTAATACGTTATAGATACTGTGCGGACTCATGGGAAAACTCACAGAACATTAACATAGGCCTGATTACAGAGACCAGCACACTGAGGGTAATGGCTCGATTTTAAAGACTCACTTTGTTCAACTTGATCCCCATTTACCTGGACATGCTGTGGCCCGCAGGGAACATCTCTGCTCCTCCAAATTACAATGAAATTAAGGGATTTTTTTTTTTTTTTTTACCACACTTGAATTCATTTTCACATCACCGCTAGCAGTTTCAGTGTGAAAATAAAACGTGTGTCTAATTTGCTGTGTGGTGGGAATTTAACACATAGCTAGCATTAAACATGTCTCAGCCATTAAAGAGGGTTAATAGTTTGGCTTTAGTGGCTAATTATGGCCTTACTGGTGTTTAACTGTGTTTTTGTATACACTCTTGTATACACTAGTTTGTTTTTCAAATTTAGTGGTTTAAGAAAGAGGTATGTGATTTCTACATTAACAACAAAGTATGTATAATAATCCCACCACAGCAGGTCACAAGCCAGTGGACTCTTTGTGTCAGTCCCATACTCAGATAAAGGGAGAGGCTTGCTTCAGGAAGGGCATTTGGCGTAAAACCTATGCCAAATCAGTGCACTCTAGGCAAAGAGGCAGATGATTTAGCGTGTGTATGTCCTGAGTCGGACACTTTTGGCTAAAATTCTATTACTTTTTTATCTTCAACAAGTCATAAAATCAATGCAAATTGTATAAAATAAAAGTAAGTTTTCTTACGTTTATAATGATATATTGGTTGGATAGCTTCTTTTACAAATATTTTATTGTGGCCGTGTGAAATAGCGCTATCGTCTGAGGTTTAAGATCGGCAGTGCTATGGCCCTGAGTTGGACACATGAAAGTTCCAATATCAGACATGCTCACCTTTCTGCCGTTTTTGGCCTTATTTGTTGGATTTTTTGCTTGTGATTAGCTCTAATTTAAGGCTGGGATATTCATGTTCACAAATCTTCACATCTGGTACCTTGTTTCTTTCAAAATAAGATTGTGGGCTAAGCTAATGTTAATCAGAAAATCACAAGACGGACAAAGTTAGCCACAAAAACACTAAAATTACTGAAAGAACGTTGCCCGAGTGTGACCGGAGCGTTCCCTGCGCATTTCCCTTTGATCTCTGCAAATTTGATCTCTGCATTTGACCCAGTGCAGTGCAGCACCCAGGGGCCCTTCTCCAGATCTTGAGCCAGGATCTTGGTCAGGAGCACCTGGCTGGAGGATTAGCCTGTTGTGCATGTTTTAGGTTGATGGGGAAACCTGGAGCAAACCCAAATAGACACAGGGAGAACATGGCTACTCCACACAGAAAAGCCCCACACGGGTCAGGAATCAGTCCCGGGACCTTCATGCTGTAACTCGCTAACCACTAAGCCACTGTAATATCATTTACTGTGGCCACCCCAAAAGAGAAAAGCTGTAAGGAAAAAAAGAATATAAGTGAGTGAGTTTGAGTTTATTTTACGCAAATAGATACACATGTGTTTTCAGTACACCAACAACAAAGAATCCCTCATAAAATATTGCCCAAAAGGAGTAAGATGAAGTGCAAACTTATATATAATCACCAAAAACCCATTTTACATAAACAAAATAATCACAACATAAGTGATTACTCATTTGTGAATGGAAACTATAAAAATATAAAACCATAATGAAAAATCTAATATATCTCTCATGATTTTTTATTCAAAATCTTGCATGACATTTTAAAACTTTTATTGAATTACACATTTTGTTTCAAGGTGGAAATATAATCTGACAAATTTGTCTGTTTTGATGACAAACAAGGTTCAATGTGAAAGATATTTTATTCTCTTTCTCTTTATTAGACAATATCCCAGAAACTTTTCTAATTTTTTTTTTCTCACACAATTACAATGTCACTTCCACTAAGGGTTTAGAAAAATAGCAGAATACATTGCAACAAACCACTGCATTAGAGAAAGTTTCAGTGTATAAATGACATTTGTAGTGCTACTCTGGATTTCTATTACAGAACTAAAACAGTTTATTTAAATCGTGCTTTATGGTATAAACACTTTTATCCTTATCTAAACTTCAACCTATCTAGACCCAGGAAAACATTTTGAAAAAGCTGCAAAAGAATAAGCTGCAGGCCTGAGATATGGGCATTACATCTTTTTTTACACAAGCTTTATTTGCTTAAGTCCCTCATATACTGTAGAAGCAGCTCCATTTGTTGGGGGCTCACTCAATAAAAAACGCTTTCTTCTCTGTATCTCTGATAATCTTACTCGTAAATATAGTATATGCTTTGTTCAAATATGTATTATTGGGTCCGCTTGTAATAAAATAGCTTCCTAAAGAAACCAGAGCGTTTTCGGTAAATCAGAGCTGGATCAGTGGTAAATATTGTATGTGAAGGATGGTCTGGTTTATGGACAGTGAGGTACAGTGAAAAATGGGAGCAGGGATTTGACTTGAACTGTACGAATTATGACACAAGCATTGAGTGATTAGGAGCTACGCACACAAATTAGCTTTTTCTGTTCACTATATTTGCACATAAATATTTAAGCTGATGTGTGTCCAAACAGATTTAGATGAAAGAGATGTATTGCTTGAAATAGAGAAGGTATTTTTCAACATGCTTCAGTGGTTTACTCAAAAAGCAAGGCATCTTTTATCTTAAAAGTCCAGCTCTCGGACCAACTACATAAATCTTTGATCAGCAAGTTCAGTAAAGTCTTCCTTCACTCACAACAGCAGTATATTTTTTACAACTTATTTTGGGTGTTCCTTTCAAGGGGTCGCCACATTTCGCCTCATACACTGTATCCTTGTCTCACTCGGCAACCAACTTCAGGTTCTTTCTTTTACAACATCCATAAATCTCGTCTTTGGTCTTCCTCAGCATCCATGAAACCTGTCCCTCCTCTGTGCATGTCCATCCCATTTCAGTCTGGTCTCTCTGATTTAATTTCCCAAAAACATCTAACATGAGCTGTCCTTCTGATGTAATCATTCCTAATCCTATTTCTCCTCGTCACAAACAAAGAGAACCTAAACATACTCAGTGCCGCTATGTCCAGCTCCTGTCTGATGTATACTTTGTCATAGGTTTTCCCTCTTCATTTATGTAAAATTTGGGACCTGCGTGGTTATTTTTACAGTAGTTTACAGTTGTGAAGTTGAAACCAGTTTTGGAGCCCGAAGTGATCTGATAAACAGTGCAGCTGCTGTCGTCGCCACAGGTGCAGCTAAAGCTCATTAGTCAGTAATCAGTCTCAGGATTTAGACGATACTTCACTGATGCAAGCTGCATTCACAAATGCTCTGAAGAAAACAGGATGCACTAGATCAAGGTTCACACCTGGGGCTGCCACTTTGAAAAATATTAAATCAAAGCCATCAATGGTGTTTCATACTGTGCATTAAAGAGGATATATTATGCTTTTATTCATATTTGTTAACCAATCTTGGTCGCCTCTACAACAGGATTGCACTTTTTGCAACCATTAAAAACACTGTCTGACAAAAAGAAACATTTTTAATAAGTACTCTACTGGTGCCATAAAGAAAGAAGTCAGCAGAGTGCAGACTGTTGCCTTCTTTTGAACACAAAGAGAAGGAATAAAGCATTTTATCTCCTCGAACTTCTTATATGATGCCATTTTACAAAAAAACAAAACAAAAACAAATAATAGTAGTTGGATAAATAAATGAGAGCAGACTGGATGTATAGGGCTTGTTGATTGGTCAGTGCTTCCCGGAGTAGGTATGGGCTCCTGAAACCGAGTGTTCTGAGTCTTCAGAATGGCAGTGCCAGAGAATAGAGGGTTACTTAAACATGCATGAATGAAGCAAAGCACAAGTTTTTGATGAGGGAACAACATTATAACATGGTAGAAAGCTCAGAAAAGTCCATTTTGCATAATATATCCCCTTTAAGTAAATTTAGTAAACTATGAACACAACTGTCGAACTCATGTTGGGATGACAGGAAGAAAAAACTTCTATATTTGACTGTGAGACAAACATTCATTTCATACAGAGATGTGGGGGTCATGTTTCTGTCGTGACGCACTGTTGCATTAGCAATAGACATTAGCAACCAGTAAGACAATATATATCCATACTAACGCCTCAAAGATTCTTCCTATAGTTAAATAAGATCATTTGCAAAAACTGTTGGTGGTGGAGCTTCCCCACGGTTTAGCTCATCAGCAATACTGAGAACAAGAAACCACCTGACTCTGCTCAAAGTCCAAATGTGTTTCCCAGCAGCTCTAGGGCTTGGAAATTATTGCTCTTTATATAGTGTCAATAAAGTTTTGTGGTGGCTTTTTCTAACAGCGCTGGTAATGCACAGTAAATGCGCGTTGATCATTATACAGACTTAATACTGCTGCTGTTTTTTTATTATTTCAGACAGATTGCTTCAAAACTCAGGTTGCACAGTGGCAGAGTGGATAGCTGCCCCTCAGCAAGGCGACTGCGGCTTTGATCGTTGCTCCCACCGACACACAAACTTCTCCATGTGTGATACTCCGAGAATCTAAACTGCCCCCGAGTGAATGAAAGTGAAAGGTCGTCTGTCGTCTGTGTTTGTTGCTAATTGGCCACTGTTGAGGCTGCGCCCCGCCTAAGGCCTGTAGTTGGTGGGACAAGAGCCAGCCCCACAGAAGACGATGAAAGAATGCTTCAAACTCAGTGTTTGTTTTGTTGTGCCGCATTAACTTTTGAAAAGACTGGTTCCTGTTTTAGCCCTCATATTTCTCACACATGCTAATGAAGAAACACAATGTCTTGACTGCACTTAATTACAAATCTAGCAACAGAGTCCCTTATTTATTATTTCTTTAACACAAAGTTTATTTAGAGATTTTTTGTTTTTATAGGTGAAAATGTATTTGTATAGATACAGATCCTAAATGTAATATAAATGTATAGGTAAGGCTTACAAGATTAGTGAGGAGACCACATCCTCCTGTGTCAGTCGGCCCGGTGTGTAGTTTTTCATGTTTTGACGGGGTCAGAGCAGTGTGTGATGGATGTTTGGGGATAATCGTGGCTGTCTGATCAGTTTCTTGTGAGCATGCTTCGAAGGTCACGACCTGTGGTTAGAAATTCATGAATCCATCAGGGTTGTTGGTCCATTTACTGAGCTGATATCTGTTTCTCAAGGACACTCTTGACCTGGAGTGAAACTCACTCACAAAAGCACATGTGATGAGTAAATGACCAGTACACTACATGGATTTACGGTATTTATTTTAGCCTGCCTGTTTATCTGCTCAAGGTATGAGAAAAAGGCTTAAACTCTAGTGTATTTTTTTCATTTCATTTCATTTAAATTACACTTCATTTAAAGAATGATATAAAGTGTATACAAAATAAGGCAGAATTTATTGAAATGCTTGGCTGTGGTAATGGAAAACAACTCACAAACCCCTGTACTGTCCTCTTTGTGCCAGTCCCAAGCCTGAGTATATGGAGACAGCTGCATCAGGTTGTGCATCCATCGTAAAAACTATGCCAAATTAATAAGCATGTCACTGCACAACAGGCAGAAGATAATTTGCTGTGGCGACTCCAGAAGGAAAAAGTCAAAAGGAAAGAGGTCTTGCTTCAAACCAATTATATTACGTGTTGGAACAATATCAAAGCTCTGTCAGAATATATCCCAGAAAATGCATTTTAATTTACTGGAATTAAAGGTTCATGAAGTTGGGGTATACAAACAACATGATCTAAAAGTACAAAAACACATCCCAGAGCAGCCAAATTTAATTATTTTTTCCTTTTTAATAAAATGTTGGACTATATCTTGCATCATTTTCCCCATTTCCCCCACGATCGGTCATAGATATGTCCTTGCAGGGCTTCCGCAGGTGCTCACTAGCTGTAGCAAGGAAGACTGAGATGTATGTATGCTGCAATGTTGCCACTTACCCCCAAAATTACACTCTGCATGTTTAGTTTTATGCTTATGTCAAGGTTGTATATTACTATTGTATATTACTATTTGACTTAGTACTGCATCTTGGTCACGCCTTCATCAAAAAGAGTTTGATGATAATCCAGTTCTATACCTCCTTCTATACCTCTCACATTAACATACAAAAATTAATGTGTAATAAAATGTCAATGGGATTCAAATAAAGGCCATTGTGCATTAATATATTCATATAGCCTGTCATATAAAGACCTTGGATCTGGCTCGTAGAGAATTATGGTCCCCATCATTTTAGCCTATAATACTGTACATTATACCATTATACCTTTATGTCTTAAGTGTGGTGAGTTTTTAAGACTAAGACAGTGCTTACCAAAGTGGGGTTTGGGGCACCCAGGTGGGCCGCGAAGGTGCTGCAGGGGGGCCGCCAGAGGTTGTCATCAATAAATATATAGAAATAAATGAGTTTAGAATGAATTTTAATGTAGTATTTATATTAAAATATCATTCAAATAAGCAATTTTAGCCAAAAGTCTGTATTTTTTATAGAAATCTGTGGGGAAAAAAATGGCACTAACTTTTGAATATGGGGGAAGTTTCATTACTGGGGGTCCTCGTGGGATTGTCTGACTTTTTAAGGGGGCGGCAATGCTCCTGTCTTTGGGAAAAGCTGGGGTAAGAAGTACTCAAACTCTGCTACTCCAATAATATCATTATCATAATATTCAACAGTGTTTTATCACATCATGCTACTTGAAAGTACAGTATATTTTTGTAAAAGCTGCTACCACCACAACTACTACTACTGCTGCTACAGATACAAATGCTAATACTAATAGGATTTCCCAAATAAAGTTGTCCAGCCTCGAGGACGCTATACCCCTGTATGGTTATGGAGGCTCATTTTTACAGGTTACTGCACACAGAGTGTAACCAGAGCTACAATTTCACTCCAAATCCATAGCAATTAGGTCGAATAAACCAAATGAAGCCTATGATGAAATATAAATGTTAATTAAGCACTTATGAATCATGTAGCACAAATGGGAGCTAGATAAAAGGCAGGACCTGCATGCTGCCTTGTACCCGCTCAGTTCCCCACCCTGTGCTACTTTGTCTCCGTTCCTTGGGGATTGCGCTCAACTCATCTCCAGAACAAGGTTTTTGATTTTATTTTCGGTGGTGGATAAATTATTCAGCGTGCATTCCCTCCTACGTTTATTTATCTGTGATGGAGAGACTGGGATGTTTGGATGTTGAACGCTTTCCATCTAACTTTTTCCGCCATCTGTCTTTCACTGGTGCCAGCGTACAGTGTGGATAAAATCTGTCTGTAGCTCAACACACAGGCCACAGCAGCCACTCTCAAGAATATTGATTATGACAACATTGTGTGGCAGGGGCTTTCGCTGCTGCGGCACACAACTCATAAAGCTATGGTTGGACATCACGGCTGGATACAGTAAATGTCCCATAGGAAAATTAAGCTTTTATGTATAAATGAATTAATGAGCTTACAGGGCCCCACTAAATCATCACAGCAAAACATTAGCCTCCTAGTGTGCAGTCAGTTTGACAGTTTTTTTTTTTTATGATGAATGTCGTTCCTGCTGCAACACTCATTAATCCGGGCATGGGGCTGGCACAAAACTGTACGCTAGCTTGCTAAACCATGTTATAATGCTGTTCTCTCATCAAATACATACCTGGAATTGTGTTTTGTTTCGTCCGCGCCTGTTTAAGTAATCTTCTATTCTCTGTTATGGCCACGTAAGGAAGCAAGTTCCTTACTTATAATTAGACAAGCACACAGTTTATTTTTGTAAAAGGTTTATTTGATTTATAACTTGTTTGTTCTGCTCTTAGTTGAAAAGCATAAGGCCTAGGAGAAAGAAAAGGGAAAGTAAAGTATTACGTGCATTTTTCTAAAATGTGATACTTACCTCTGTCTTCCTGTCCTGTAGGGTGTTCCGGCTAAAAGAGTCCCCGGGGAGCCGGAGCACCTTAAGAAGGTTCTGGTCTGAACCATTTGGAAGGGAGAAGAGGGGCGTTCTAAGTTTTTATTTCAGTTTTCTATGACAGATTTTTAACCTAAGGCACTGATAATTTAATAAAGATTGTATTTTATAACAAGTATTGAAAGGTAGTTGTCACTGTAGTATTGTGTAGTGTTTTTAGTTTTTTTAGTAATATAATTGTGACCTGTACTTACCTGTACTTGAGTGTGGTAGTGGTTTAGTTGATGTGCCCTACTATATAAGGCTGCTCCCATCAGTAGCAGAGGGGTGGTGCTGCATGTGTATGAGGCTGCAGCTGCATGTGCATGAGGCTGCAGGCTGGCAGTTTTTCTGCATTTTTTAAAAATTTTGTCTTTGTCTTTTTTGTAACTTTTGTGGCGGGGGAACAAATAAATGCACTTTTGGTCTGCACCTGGAAATGTGGTCGTAAGCCTCTCTGTTCCTCTTGGCCGCTGCATCGGCTAGCCTGGCTATATCACAGGCCATTCTGAGGCCTCACAACGCTCGGTTGCACAAAGCTCCGCCTCTCCCACGAACCCCCGTCCACTCCAGGAAGCACTGACCAATCAAACCCTTCTACATCTACTCTTATTAATTTATCAACAAAAAAAAAAAAAGTGTACAGCTCTGTTTCCATTGATTGCTCACAGCTATTGTGTCATCACACAAAATGTTTAAGGAAGTTTTTCTTTGATCATAGGACCACAGTGTCTTACTATGACTACATTAAAGGGAATATATTATGTTTTTGATTTATATTTTTAAACCCATTTTGTTCACATCTAGAACAGCGTTGCACATTTTACAGTCTTTAAAAGTACATTATCGGACTAAAAGAGAAAGTTTTTTACAAGTACTCTACTGGTGCCATAAAGAAACACGGTGAAGAGACCAGCAGAGGGCGGCAGAGTGTTGTGTTCTTAGGTCAATCACCTTACATTACATGATGCGGTTTCTCAGCCACTAAACCAGGCCTAACCTTTAGAGGAAGACTCATCTCAAGGTTCCATGCTGTGAGAAAAATGCTCTGTAATGTTGCTTTAAAAAGAACCTTCTTCTACCATCTTACTGCAACCAAAACTGTCAAATCAATCTTTTGCTCCCACCCCCTTTTCTTTTTGCATAGTAAGAAATAGTTTACGAAGCACCAGGTGATAAGGAGGAAAGCTATGTAATGTACACTACACCAAAGTGCTCACTGTTGAAAAGCACTGCAAAACCATACATAATTCTCTGCGACTGTTTGATTTTAACTTGCAGCTTTGAGCTTAAGTCCAAAAGCCCTTACACAGAGGCTCTTGAGGGGTTTCTCGGAGACTTGGATCAGCGCTGTAGCCTCTGAACACTGTCACTGCATTATTAATCTTGGAGGAGGCTGAGTCTTGTCCTGCCCCACAGGCAAGACAAACTATTGAGGGAAGCCCACGAGCGGCAGCTGGCACAAGTCTTGACTGTGAACCAATCGGGGTCTGAGCTGTGAGTGCAACTGAGGTGAAGCGTTTGAGAAACATTTTGGCTGCACAGTGACAACAGCGTGTCCCTGCTGGACCACCGCAGTTTGCTCAAAGGCTGTTGGAGAGCTGTGAGGTGAGGAAATAAAATCTGTGACACAAGATGCCACAAAAAATAAATAAATAAATAAATAACACAGCACCTTTAACTGTTTGGTTTTGTAAAAATTGAATGCACTTGTTCTGGTTTGAAAACGGTGCTGCAGTCTAAATCAAAACAATGGTCACTTTTCTGATTAGCTCAGCGATGCAGGGTTTTAGAACCAAAAAAAAAAATATATAAACATAAACAACTTGGCCATTATGCAATTTTTTTTAAAAATTGTGAATAAATCAGCTGTGCCATTGTTATCAGTGAAACTAATATTTCACTTTAACATGTTTACCTCATAGCTTAGGATGCATGTGGGTAAATTTGATGAAATACAAAAATATATAAAACATATATTTACCTCATAGCTGTATAGCATATAAGTAAAAGTACTGTCAGCTGAAAATTACGACTTGAGTCAACATATTTAGTGAAAAATGTGCTACTTTTGCTTGATTGGGGCGGCAGTAGCTTGAGAGGTAGCGTTGTTTACCCTACCCACTTACCGGTTCAATCTTCGCTCCCATCAGTGTATCTTACCATTGTGTCCTTGGGCAAGACTCTCCACCCTCATTGCCTCTGGTGTTTGCATACACTGGGATATGAATGTTTGAGTGCTTGTGAGTGAGAATGGGTCCTTGATGTAAAGTGCTTTGAGTGCCTATGCAAGAAGAACGGCACTATATAAATGTAACCATTCATTTTAATTTTACTACCATACTCCTGCTTCTACAACAACTAACTACTGCAACCAAATCCAAACCTTGGAGACGTGAACATTTTTTCTCATTTGTTTACTTAGTATGTTTAAGGAAATCATCCACAAATATATATATGAATTACCTTAATAAAAATATCAAGTTCCACCCCTGCCTATGCTCCACCTGTGGGCGTGTTGTTGGCCACATCTCTCTCATAAAAATTTCTTCATTTAATGTTTGCAGAGAACCAATCTTTCTCCCTGCACTAACCACTGCTGAGCCGGTGCCTTTGAGCAACAAGTCTAGCTTCTCACTGACACTATACGGTCCCCAGGTGGGGGTGGATGTACGAGTCGGACTATAAAGCGGCGCTAAAAAAAGACCAAGTATGCAAAAGAAGCTGCAAGCTCAGCAAAACACCCCCCCAGATGAATAAAACCTTGGTCTTCCTTCGACAAACTACAGATACAGCCCTTCACATCACTCCTTTGAATCTCATTATTCAAACTGAACTGTCACACAATCATCCTGTAGCCGTAAAACAGCGCACGTAGGTTAGAAATAGTCACAACAATCTACAAAAGCCAGAGCTGACTATGATTCTTGTGTACACATCTCCTGCTGTGAAGCCAAGCCATATTCACCCCCACATGCCTTTTATTTCAAACCATACTGGACTAATCCGTCTAAGATCCAAAAAAAGGGCCAGCAAATGTTTATAGCTATGGTTGGCACCAACTGTGATCAAAAGCTAGAACAAGACATTGGTCTTTACACCATGTCATTAAAATAAATAGTACAATAACATGAGAGCATCATCAAGGCTGGCAGAGAAGTATACAATCCCATACTGAAAATAATGTAAAAATATTTTGTATAACATCACTATTGTACGAGTACTGTGGATCTAGGAACATGCAGCATAAAAAAAAAAAAATCTATCAGTACACATAAAAAGAGATGTGTTAAAATGTGAGCTACTGTGCAAAAAATAGATCCGAGGTGCAACTAGAAGCCACAGCAAATCAACTGACTCCATCTTCTTCCTCCAACTAACTTAATGTCCACTTTTACTACATCCACAAACCTCCTCTGTGGTCTTCCTCTAGGCCTCCTGTCTGGCAGCTCTAACCTCAGCATCCTTCTACTCAAATATTCACTATCCCATCTCAGTACATGTCCAAACCATCTCAACAGCATGTCTGGACCATCTCTTCGTCACTACTAAAGATGATCTCAACATCTTCAGCTCTGCCTCGTGCCACTGTTTCTAAACCATACAACACTGCTGGTCTCACCACCGCCTTGTACATCTTTTAGAGGTGAGAAAATAATAATTTTTCCTAATTTGCTACTGCAACACATAAATAAGTTCAATAATTAGTTCAATAATTAGTTCTCTTGTTTTGGTTTTTGGAGTAGAACGTGTTTAAAATTACGTTGCTGACATGAACCAGAACAGTGTCTGATGCATCGCTTTTGAATCAAATCATGAGCCTCTAAATAGAAATCAAATCATGATTCCCACCTCTAGCATCATTCCTTTTTGCTGATCCCTTTTGCACATCACCAAGAGGCAACATTTCTTGAAAAAGTCTAGCAAAACCTATATCATTGCCTTTTCTAAATGCCCAAATTAGCTTTTAGACTACCCTAAAAACACTACTATTGCCTGAGCAACACACTTTAGTAAAAACCTAAAGTTTGACATCAATTTGGTCAAATGGGAGTGTTGTTTGTGTTGTGTAGTTAATCCTAGCACATTGATGTTTTCGCACAGAAGGTGACTGACGAGCCTGCGGTTATCTCCAGGTAAACGCTCCAATCTGGGTCGGCTTTATGTTTCCACAACAGACCCAGGAAACATCCCAAACAGCCTGTAAAACAATCAAATACGTCTAGACATTTTTCTTCATCTAAAATAAACAAACATAGCTGTATTCAAGCAAAATAAGCTGTTATGACATTTGAAATAATATATAATCAAAACTTATCCCATATTAATAATCATATTACAAGATAAAATTTCAACAACTTGCTGTTTTCCTTCATTTCTAGCCACCACATCATAAAGCATTGAAAGGCTTAAAATATCAGCAAAAAATGTCTTATCTCATTCCCTCCGTCCCACTTATTAAGATAATGTCCTTTTTCATTGGGGCTCAGTGGATCGTATAAAAAAGCAATTCAAGTTAATAACTAGAAGGTAAGGTCACACACTGTAGAATAAATATTTGTGGACGTCTTGTCTTGATAGGTTGAATATATGGCTGCTGTGTTGCTGCCTCTGTTTCAGGACAGACCTCTCCTGGAGCTGTGAGCTGTGAGCTGCTGTTGGTGCTGATGGATTGTTTTGAGAAAATGCAGACGGAGAGCTTTGATTTTTTTTCTGTTCCGCCTTTTTTATGCCAATAAATAAAGTCTCAGTAAAGAAATTACTTTGCAAAATGTGTGTGTTTGTGAGGAAAACGTCATATCAAAAATGTTATAGGCCCAAAACTGTAGTAACCTGAATCTCAGTAAGTTGGTAAAGCTAGATTTGTATATATTATAACATTTATTTCTTGAGTCTGTCCCACCAAAACGCACAACTTGTCCCACATTTAGTACTTTTTGAGGTGGTCACCCTAGTAGCCTTGCAAGTCAGCATCACCTACTCTTCTTTGTACAACTGTTTTTTACTCCATATTTAGAAATAAGTACAGCACTGCCCATAATATGTAGTAAACTGGTGTTTTATGGCAAAAATGGCAAACCGCCATGTTTGTCTGGGTCAGTGGTGCACTGCTCATGTTCCACCCTTTGTTTCTCTGATTGTTTACTCTGCCCATAGAAAGAAAATTTAAGGGAAGGGGGGCTAACTTCTTTGTATGGAACAGGAAAAGAGTTTGTCTGGCTGGCCAGGCTATGAACCAGGTATGTAACCAAATACACCAGTTTCACCAGTTTTCCCAGTGCTTTTTCCTCTACTTTACATTTCCTGTCTCCTAAATTTCTCTTTGAAAAAAAAGGTGACAGGCCGGCCTATCTTCTTCTAAATGATTTTGAAATTGCAATTAATGCCTTTATAACCTCCCAGCTTGACTTTTTTAATTGTCTGTATATTGGGCTGTGTTATGCATATCTTCAGGAGGTGCAAAATGCTATGGCCCACTTCCTAACGGGAGCACTCTACCCCTGCAGCTTCTACATCACACTTTCTCAGAGGGATCCAATTTAAACTTTTACTAATTGATTTTAAATGTTTAAATTACATTGGCCCCTCTCAGAACTGCTGCAGCCATTTACTCCAGTCTGCACTCTTAAGGGCTTCTTGAGCGTTGAATCTTAATTATTGCTCATTTTATACATTTTAACAAATTATTGACTTGAGATGGACTGAGGTTGTTGTAAATCTGCTTTAGAAACTTAAACAGACTTAAAATGCAAATTATGTAGCCAGGAAAAAAAAAATAGTACAGTAACATTACCTCAAAGAAGTGTTTCTGTAACAGGAATACTACAATTTAAGAGTCAAATACTGTATTAGCACACCTTAGCGTTAGCAAAAACAGAATTTGTGGAGGTTCAGACATCAGGGTCACCAATGTGGAAGTGCACAAAAGAGACGAGAAGTGGAATTTGAGTCTTTATTTTGTGTTGAAACTTCCAACAAGAACCACATAGCAATATTTTCGCAGTACAAGAACAACAGCTTCCACTCCGCTGGACATTCAATTCCTTTTCCAGAACTTTCAGAATAAAAGTGTACATTCGTGTGTGAGATTAGTCTCTATAATATCTGCCAGTGCCTGTGGGATTGGACAACATTGGTGTTGATTTTGGTGTGGAGCTGACACAGGGACAGATACAGGAAGGTATCCATGAGTGCAGAGGGCTCATACAGCATCCTCATACCCACATCCCGCCGTCGGTCCCGTTGTACTTCCATAATCTGTCGAAATGTGCTGCCTTGTCGAAATAAGCTACCTCCATTCAATTTCTATGGAACGCTAACCCCACCCTAACTTTAACCATAGTACGGAGTGGATAGTAGTTTTCGATGGGTAGCACATCTCAACAGGACACCGGCATGAAGTAGCAGAATCCAATGCTGCAGCAGTGTGAAAACACTTGCCGTCATCCATCGTGATCCTGCGGAGGTGAAAATGAGCACCGACATGGAACTATGGCTCTGGATTGCCACCATAAGTCTGGGAGGCTAATGTAGCCCAAAAAACAGCTGGAGGAATGGCAACTGAGGAAACTGAGGCAACTGAGGCTTCCTCCAACGACATGTTTCAACGTCGAGGTTACCATGGTTCACCAGTCCTTTGGCAACTTACTGTTTTACTTTTCGTCGTTTCTTTTATTTGACATACAAGTACATTACTCTTATGCTACATTGGCACATTTAGATATAAAAATATGTCTTGAAAGTAGTTTACGTAAAGCAGTGTCACTTAATAAAATCTTTATTTAAAAAAATCTAATGACAAAAAATATATATATCAGCATAGCAAAGTTAATTATGAAATGTATTCACCAAAGCTTTGATTAAACTTTCTTTAATCCCATTTCTTGCTTTACAAATATACAACTCATTAACTTTTAGATTTTAGAATTTTTGTCTTTCTTTTGGCATCAGTGGTTTCAGTGAGGTTTCAGTTTTGCTGCTACTAACCAAATAAAGCTCATCTTCTCTTTGACAGACAAGTAAATTATTATTATGATGCCACTATATTGACACGTTCCAATATAAAAATACCTCTTAAAGTATTTGCTACCACATTTCTTCCTCTTGACTGGATGACATCAGTTTTGTGGCAGCAGGCAGTGCTTCTCAGCATCTCAGAGAGTAACCTGTGATTAGCCAGGCAGCGTGTTTGCTCTGGGCGTATACCACGGAGATGTTACGGATGTTAAGTAAATTGGCAAACATCTCGGCTGATATGAATAACCTGAATGTTCCACTAAACTTACCCCCGCTGTGCTCCTGATGAATGGCGTGCTCAGGCATCCTAATAAATACTTGTACTTGTAATTTCGGGCGGGTCGCACGCTGGGACGGGGGTGACAGGGGGGGCAGCTGGGGTCCCACTGCTCTGAATGGGGACGTGAAGATCAAACCATGAATGCTGTGAATGCTACATAAACCAACAGCAACTGATATTTATTTAGATTTGTCAAAAAATTTTAGTTTAGACAGCAGTTTGAAGTGTGGTAAGAATTACATGTAGGCGTTAAAGGTCCCCAATTAAGCTATTTTCAACCTTTTTTGTAGCTTTTAACCATGTTATAATGTTGTTTGCACCTCAAAAACATACCTGGAGTAGTATTTTGTTTCATTCATGCATGTTTGAGTGATCCATATTAGCCATTCCCAAAGTCAGGAGCGTCGCGGCCCCCTTAAATTTCCAAAAATCCCACACAGACCCAACAATAAAACTTCACTCTATTCAAAATTTTTAGTCAAGTATATACCTGTACTTCATTTCAAACTCAATTTATTTTTATGAACTTAGCATAGACAACCTTGTGGCGTCTCCTTGGGTCTCACTGCTTTACGCAGACAAATGAAACCAGGAAGAGCTTCTGTACGTGTCTAAAGCTCATACACCATCACCAGACTCATTCTGATCATTTCAGCGCTTAAATTGCTGTCACTACAAAGCAGTCAGCGCATTATTCTCTTTCTCAGCATCATTAGCCATGCTAATTAGCCAGTTTATGCTCTGTCTATTCCCCACCATTGCCAGTAGGGGGCGACAGACACCTAATCCAAGTGTTTAAAGTCTGCAGACTGTTTTGAAAGCCAGAAAAAAGCATAATACAGGAGCTTTAAAAGTTATTTGACACCAGATGGGAGCGTGATGAGAATTACATATAGGCCTTAAGAAATATCCAGTATATTGTTAAAAGGAGATCTATGAGATACTTAGAGACAGGTAAGTTATTTCTTTGGTAAGAGTCGGCCCACTTCCAGCTTGAAGAAGCAGACAGGAGCAATCACACAGGCAACACACACAGTAAGGGGCTATTATTGCTGCAAAAGTATATTAAATTTAACCTTTTTACATAAGTTCCTCAGTGTGGTTACCTGAACAACGATTTAGTTTCTTAGCAGCAAATGTCTTCTATATATGGACACTAAAGTACCTCAGTGTTTTCTTCTAAATATTACAAAAAAATTTAATTTCCCTGACTCTTTTCCCTGACTCTGTTGCTTCTGTCCACTCCTATAAACTGTAGGGAATAAATTAGTCAACCAACTGAACTGGCTCTTCCTGTTTAGACATAGGCATATATCATACACTAGGCTATATTTAATAGGCTTTCCAGCTCATAATTTAAAGTATTTATAGCACATTTGAAGCATTTTACACTTAAGAGATCTAATTTAGTTTTATGAAATCTAATGACATGCATAACAAGGGTGCAGTAACCTTTCCCTTCCCTGCAATTAGTGGACTAGAGGTGACAAATTAATAAAGAACTTAATGACAACTCAGTGCTTGGAAATTTACCATAATACAATAGATTTTCCCTGGGAAGACCCCTCTCTGAGCATCTGCACTAATGTTTAATAGTGTCAGGTTGTCAACGATTAAAATTGTACAAGTGTCTTCGAAATTTATAGCAGCAAAAATAAAACTGAAGTTATAAACTGCATGTCCTTTTAATGGCCCTCCAAATGGAAGCAAAAGAGCCCATCGATCACGGCCGAGGCTGTCACCAAGGCCAGCACGAAACAGGAGCCCATCCACAAAGTGCGGCTAACAATAGACAGTAACTCTGGAGGGACCGGCCTAACTGCAGGTAATATGACAGTTCTGTGTGTCATCAGCAAAGACATGAATAATGTGGAATATGTGCCACAGCTGAGCCATGTGTCAATGTGAAGATAGATGCTCGGCTTTTAATACGGCAAAGATAGCACTGGGTAGTCAAGAACGCACAGACTGAGATCAGGGCCAGGTGATACAAATCTGAATCACTGCTGCATTAAAAGATTATATAAGGAGTTAGATTCACGTCATCCCTCCATCTCTCTTCATTTTCTTTTTATTTGACCTTTATTTAACCTGGAAAGTCCCACTGAGATGACTAATCGCTTTTGCAAAGTCCCGGTCCCATAGGGGGTGTTAGGGGAAACCTATGCAGGTAAACCCCACACAGAAAGGTCCCGTCTGGTCGGGGGATCGATCTAGGGATCTTTTCTGTTCTAATGCAACAGTGCTAACTTTAACAAAGATTAGGCTCTGCACAACAATGCTGTGACGGAGCTCCAATTTTAATAATCATTTTACCAAAAGTGATGATTCGGGTGTCTGCCCTTCATCAGACAGTGTCACTTGTGGGAAATGTTTACTAAAATTGGAGCTAAAAAGCATTGCTGTGCAGATTATACGCTTTGTTACTTTTTGATGGACTATTTTTTGATCTAGCACACAGTCAGAAGAATTTTTTTTCGGATGTGAGTGTCTTTTCTCTTAACACTTAACTTTGCCATTATGCGCTGAGTTCTGTATTGTGCTAACTTCTCATTATATCTAAATCTATCTGAGCATTTAGGTCTCAGCATTAAATTCAGTGCACCTGCTATATCCATCTTTACCACCTAGATCCAGAAATTGTTTAAAGGCTTCTGCACAATAGTGGGATACTAACTCCAGCCACAAGGGGGCAATAAAAGAATAATATATATATATATTTTTAACCATTGTGAGATAAAAAAGGCTTTGTGATCAGGGTCTCAAAAGGCCAAAACAGTCTTAAATTGTAAAGTCTGATTTTAAGGCCTTAAAAAGTCTTAAATTTGCCGAGATGCAGAGTGTTAGGTCTTAAATATAGTTAAACAGGTCTCAAATAAGTCATGTATATTAGTTTCAACTACCTAGAATATCCCAGAATGCATTTTACCGGTGACAGTTTGAGAGCTTAGACCTTTTCTTACCACCAAAATGGTTTGCGGCACTCACTGTCACAAATGGTCTTGGACAATGCATGCTTACGAAATAGGTCTATTTTTTCTTTAACAATGGTCTTTTAAAAGTCTAAAAAAGTCTTAAATGAAACTCATTGAAGCCTGCAAAAAACCCTGTGTGACCTAATGGGTAGAGCATTTACTCCTGAACTATACATTCCCTGGTCTGAATTTGATGCAGTGTGTCTTTCCTATTGTGAGATTGGACCAATGCCTTGTTGACGTTATGCTCTCTAAGTGGTTTTTGCATTTTTTTCTTTTTTATCCAGCCCAATTAGTAGCAAAAAAATTGTGAAAACTCTCTGCTGGTCTGGGCTTAAAAAGACCAAGACTAGTTTTAAGCTTTTACTCTGACATCACTAGAAAGGACACAAGTCAGGTTTAGGGCCAATGCCACGACCACAGGACAGGAGAAATATCTGCAAAAACCTAATAACGTGTCTGATCACAACTTGAGCAGCACGACTTCACACAACTTCATCAAACACACGCACAAAACATCAGAATTATCAACCCTTTACTAAAGCAGACTTCAAACACTGTAGCGCCATGCTGTCTTATGGGCATGCAATTCTCACAAAAACAGCTTTAAAAGAAGACAGAATAAAGTGCTTGCAAAGATAACAAAACACTCTTCTTCTGAGATATGTGTGTGTTTTTCTTTTTCTTTTTCTTTTTTAAAGTTATCTGGCTAAATCAAAGTGCTACACGGCGTACAAGCACTTTGATTAATCCACTCAAAAAAAAAAAAAGAGAAAAAAAAGAAGAGGAACAGGACTAAACGATGGAGAAAATATCCCCAGTAGAATTACACACAGGCTTATTCATAATGAGGCTTACTGCTAATGCCGCTCATCCAAGGCTCTTTTAACACCTGCTCAGTCTAATATTAACTGGATAACTGCGGGGTGATGTCAGATATTCACCACTGTATTAACATAACATTAAAGTGTGTATAATCAAGCCGACATTGAAACTTTTCTTTTTTTTCTTTTTTGGTGGAAAGCAGGCCAAAAGCTAAATTCCTATTTCAGTGTGGTCTATTTAAGAGAACATTTGGCAGTGACTTCATCAGAGCTGCATGGAGAAAAGTATGAATTATTATTATGGTTTCCAAGTTGGTCTAGAGCCAATTGGCAAAAGATGCTACTTTCTGTATTCATAGTCTACAAGTGGCGTCCATTTCTTCTGATGTTGCAAGAATATTTTAGAGCACTTCTATTTCCACATGCCACGCTGAGCAATTAGAAAGGCACCAGTTGTTCAGACAGGACAGAGACAAAAAAAAAAAAAGGAGCACTAAAGGTGAGATAAATAGGAATATCCTTATTATGAACCTTAGAAATAAAAGACAAAAAACACTTTCCACACCAAGTACCACCTCAGAAAATATTGGGCTTTTCAAGGACCATTTTGAGCCAAAACCAAGACCAGGTCTATGTAGTTTTAACAGTGCTAATTGTGGTGGTTCTGGTAATGATAATAGTAGTAGTAGTAGAAGTAGTAGGAGTAGTAGTAGTAGCAGTAGTAATTGTGGAAGTGGACGAAGTAGTAGTAGCAGTAGTAGTAAGAGTAGCAATGTAAACATCATTGTAGTAGTACTAGTAGTAATAATTGTGGTAGTGGACATAGTAGTAGTAGAAGACACAGTAGTAGTAGTAACAGTGGTAGACATATTAGTAGCAGTAGCAGTGGTGGTATTAGTAAGACAAGTAGTAAACTATAGTACCACTTCAAAAAATACTAGGCTTTTCAAGGGCCATTTTGAGACAAAACCAAGACAAATTCAGGTCTATGTAGTATTACTAATGGTAATTGGGGTGGCACAGGAAATAGTAGCAGTAGTAGTAGCAGTTTTAGTACTTATAATTGTGGTAGTAGACTTAGTAGTAGTAGTAGTAGTAGTAGTAGTAGCAGTAGAAATAGTAGTAATGGTAGTAGCAATAGTAGCATTAGTAAGAGAAGTACAGTATAAACTATAGTACTTTTCAAGGATGATTTTGAACAAAAAACAAGACAAATCAAGGTCTATGTAGAATTCACAGAGATAGTTGTGGTGGTGATAGTTGTAGTAGTAGTAGTAGCAGTAGTTGTAGTAGTGGTAGGAGTAGTAAAGTAGTAGCTAGTAGTAAAGGTAGCAGGTGTATAAGTTGTTACAGAGGTGGGAGGAGTAGAAGTAACAAGTATCAGTAGCAGCATCTGCAGTGCAATTAATTGGTCGTAGTAGTACTAATAATTGTGGTAGTAGACATAGTAGTAGTAGAAGTAGTAGTAGTAATAGCAACAGTGACATTAGTAAGAGAAGTAGTAAACTATAGTACCACCTGTCAAACCAGGGCAAATTAGAGTTATCAATTTATCAACAACACATGCACAAATTCAATAGTATTGTACATTAAAAGCCCTTATCTTCCCAGATTTACAATCCTTTATGAATGGATGTGGTCACACTTCCTTGGTCCACACTCTTTCCACTGTCTATGGTCTAAAAGCTGGCTCCTGCACACCTTACATTTTTTGAGCAAAGGTCGAAACACATGTGAAGGCTGCTTATGATTTACTCTCAGCAGATACAACCTCATCTTGCTGTTCCAACAGCAGCGTGCACTCAAGTCTGCCACCTTCCCACCGTCGCCAGGAACCTTATTAACCTTTGCAATACAGTTAATTGCGGAAGGAGCTCTTCATTTGTGCTTGGTCATCAGGTTTTAATGGGACAAAGGGCCTACAAGGGAGAGAGGGAAGATGGATGATTTAGAGGACAGTGACTAAGAACAGAGATGGTCTTTTAGAGGAAGGGCTCAGGAAGGTGGAAAGTAACATGATACCTTTACTTAGAAGAAAATGTACTTTCTGAGTGTATTTTGTAAAAAATACAGCGACTTTTGGGAGAAGAATGTTATTTTACTTAAAGGTCCTATGTTATGCTTTTTGAAATGGTTGTGGACACCTTTCTATTAATGTTTTATAACTTAAAATAAGCATATGCATGGAAAGCATCTCCTTTTTGGGAACGGTTACTTTCAATTTGCAAAGAACACATACTTTAGGTGTCTGTCGCCCTATGCTGTAAACGCTGGAGAATAGACTGAGCATAAAATAGCTATTTAGCACGGCTATTAGCAACATGATGCTCACAGATAGATACATGAGCCGACTGCTTTGTAGTGCCGAAAATTTAAGCACTGAAATGAGTCCAGTGACAGTGTATGGGCTTTAGAAACATGCAGGAGCACTTTTTGGTTTCATATTTTTACGTAGAGCGGGGAGACTGAATTTTTCCAGATCTTAGAAGAGGACGGGCTTAGCAGAATTACAGGATTATACAAACAAGCATGACTAAAAAAAACAAAACAAACAAAACTACTGTAGGTATGTTTTTGAGGTGCAAACAGTATTATAGCATGGTTAAAAGCTCAAAAAAGTTGATTCAGCATAATAAGGGACTTCTCAGTAATCAGTAATAGTAGTAGTTGTAGTGGTTGGAGTAGTAGTAGTAGTAGCAGCAGTAGTAATACAATAGTGGTAGCAGTAAGTACTTTTTCACTTTTATTTCTACTTGAGAAAACATATAATAATTATACAATTATATAACATAATAATTTTACTTTAAGACAGATTTGAGTACTTCTTTCACCTCTGGAAGGCCCAATTGACAGACAAAAAATAGGCGTTTTTTTTTTTTTCCCCCTTCTTGTCCAAGGAAACTTTGTGTCCTTTCACTTGCAGCAGGCTCGGGCTATTCTGCTGTCACACAATGACACCATAATTACAGAGCAAGCAGGACGACCGCTAGCCGCTTAGCTTCTACAGCAAGGAATCAGCAATTATACAAGTCTCAATCCAAAATGTCTCTTCTGGGTCTTCTGCCTGTTTTTCTAAAGATAATGGGCCCTTTTTTCACCCCCTCCACTTCCCCCCTCCCTAAAGAAAGGAGGAGATTTCATCACATATGGAAGAAAAAGATGGAGTAATCCCATTTCAGGCTGGAGGCTGGCCAATATGTTCTGGCATTAAGATTTAATCACTGGTCTATAGACATGCCAAAGCCTTCGGAGCAATAAGTGGGAATGATATTTCTGTCACTGCCCCTCTCACAGAAAGACTTTAATGGCAGACAAGGCATTTTTTCTTTCGTGGGGGGTGATAGCATCTTCTTTATAGTGCGCCCGCTGTGATTAGGGATTGGCAGTGAATGGCTGATGTGCCACAGCCCCCGGCCATTATTACCCAGAACACATTCATCTCACCCCGGCTATTGATTTGCAATTAGTCCAGGGGTGAGGTTACACTTAGGGGTTTTTCCTACAAAACATGTACAGTGCCTTTTGTGAGTTGGGATATTGTTTTTCACTGGTGGGAAGTAACTACTTTTACTTGGAAGTATTAAAACATTTTTTGACCTTGCATGGCTAAGTTAGTTGCATGCATACTTCGAAACATGGAGGTCTGGAGTTTGGGACAGGTTTGGGTACAGTCTAGTATTAGTAGTAGTAGTTGTGGCGGTACTGGTAATGGTAGCAGTTATAGTAGTAAAGTAGTAGCTAGTAGTTGGTGGATAAGTAGTTACAGTAGTTGTGATAGTCGCAGGAGGAATAGTATAGTAGCAATAGCAGCTGTATCTGCAACGTAAGAAGAAATAGCTGTAGTAGTAGTAGCAGCAGTAGTAGTACTAATATTTGTGGTAGTAGAACCAGCAGCAGCAACAGTAATAGTAGTTGTAGTAGTAGTAGTGCTAGCAGTAGTTGTAGTAGTGGTAAGAAGAATAAGTAGTTGTTGTAGTAGTAGCAGCAGTAGTACTAATAATTGTGATAGTAGAACCAGCAGCAGGAGCAACAGCAGTAGTATAATTAATGCTAGCAGTAGTTGTAGGTCTGGTAGGGGATGTAAAGCAGTAGCTGGTAGTAAAGGTAGTAGTAGGTGTATGAGTAGTTACAGTAGTTGTGGTAGTAGCAAGAGGAGTAGTAGTAAGTAGCAGCAACAATAGCAGCAGCATCTGCAGTGCAAGTAAAAGTAGTTGTAGCAGTCTTAGCAGTAGTACTACTTATTGCGGTAGTAGAAGCAGCAGCAATAGTAGTATTAGACACAGTAGTAGTAACAGCAGTAGTAGTACTAATATTTGTGGTAGTAGAAGCAGCAGTCGCAGCAGTAGCAGTAGTAGTAGTGCTAACAGTATTTGTAATAGTGGAAGGAATAGTAAGTACAAGTAGTTGTAGTAGTAGTAGCAGTAGTACTAATAGTTGTTATAGTAGAACCAGCAGCAGCAACAGTAGTTGTAGTAACAACAGCAGCAGAATTTGCAGTACAAGTAAAAGTAGTAGTTGTAGTCTCAGCAGTAGTACTACTTATTGTGGTAGTAGAAGCAGCAGCAGTAGTAGTATTAAAAGTAGCATTAGTCATTGTAAAAGAAGTAAGAGAAGTAGTAAACTTATCATTTATACTATTTTTTTTTTTACCTTAAGTAATACTATTGTTTAATATTTTAACTTCTACTTGATTAAAATTATGTTGAAGTAACAGTACTTTTTACTTGAGTACAGACTTGTAGTTGTACCAGCTATAGTTATCTTTTGTTGCCTGCTCTATTGTTGTCCCAATGTGTCGCCCCGAGCTCCAGGATGAAGTATTCAGCCCTCGCACTGATGTTGTCAGCCTTTACTGTGAGTGTACATAAGTATTCAGGTGAGGCGTCTCTCTGCCGCCGCTGCTTCTCTTCCCTCCCCCCACCGTGAGGCGCTCCGTGCGGTTTTATCAAGCCCTGACTGGGAAGACAGATGGCCGTGAATAGGGGAGCCTAATGTAAAAGTGTGTGGAGTAGGGCGGAGGGAGAGATAAGCCACAGCAGGCCCATTCCTCTATGGCTGTGTCGGGGTACAGGGCCCTAAATCACCTGTTATCTGCAGCAGCACCAGCCACACGCTAATGGTCATCACACAGGCTCAACTCTACAGGCAGCAGCAGCACAGGCAGTGGGGGGACTGGGGGTGGCGGCAGAAAGGGGGCTCTGGACTAACTACTGCATCACCTTCATCTCTAATATGGGTCTCATGGCAGTGGAGTAGAACATTAGGAGGTGTGACATAACTATTGAGGTAAAATTAGAGGATCAAAAAGTGCTTTAAAAGAAACATTTTAGCTCCTTATGAAGTTGCATTCCTCCTGGAAGTGTTAGAATCTCTAAATTCTCTTTCATGCTAGTTGCTGTGATATTGGTGTTGGTATTTCACACCAAAATCTTGTTTTAGTGTCTCATCTTGTGTGCCATTTATGCTCAGACACAACAAATGACACAAAAAACAAGCCACTGACCTTTCAAATACATGCATAATGTTGTATTCTAAACACACGGGCATATTCTTGATTTGTGCACTTACTGCACAAATGGCCTTGATAAATGGAGAGGTCTGCATCTGAGTTTAAGGGAATCAAACTTAAAACTTTTGCCCACCCAATCTGTGAATCACTGCTGTGGAGACTGAAGAAGCTATTGATCGCATGTCATTGTCATTAAAATATAAAGTTCAGAAGTAGGGACATACTACCATTGTTTCTGACCGTGCCTTTTAATTGCTATAGCTTTTGGAGTAAGGTTGCAGAAGACATCTGCTCATTTTTTCACTGGACTATCCCATTGGACCTGTTCTTTTGGGTTTTTCTAAAGGCGGGCTTTACCTTTCAACTGGACAGATGACTATGTTGTTTAAGCTCTTAAATCTAGCAAGAATCCAATGGACTGTTACAGGATGGTACAGGGAGCCAGGGTCATTCAGTGTGGGAACAGGGCCATAATTGAGAGGGCGTGGCAGCCTCTGCTGTTTCACCTGCCTGGTGGCCTGGCTGAGTTGCTGACCAAAGGTGTGCCAGATTTTCTGTTGAGGTTGGTGCATTGTCTGGTGGCTGATCTGTTACACTGTATACAGAGATAAAGCTGTCTGAATCTATATTTGTACCAAACATTTTATCAAACCCCTAAACTAAATCACAAATTATTCCCTAAGCCTTAGTGCCCTCATTTGTCTTCTTTAATATAGATCGAGCCTTAGCAAACAGAAGAGCCTTGAAGACAAACGTGGCACCTCTCCTGCTGCTCTAAAGAGGCACATGTGTACAATAACTACTGCTGTTACCAGCAGCAACAAAACACAAACACACAGCCAGAGACTCATGTTCCTTTGCTTTATATTCTGAGCTGTCACAATAGTGACTTTATGAAATTTGACAACAGCAGTGTTTTGTCGGAGGGTGGCACAGTGGTTCAGGCGTATGTCCCAAAGCATAATCCTTAAAAGTTCAATCCTCTGCTATTTTCTGAGTGAAGTTCGGGTTTCCCCTAAATACTGCATAAGAAGGTACAAACAGTACTAGGCCAGAGTAGACAGTGTACAGGTGAAATGGTGCTTAAGAGGAGAATTTAAATGTCAATGGTTGTTGATTGCGAGTGTCCCTGGCCTTGAGTGGTCACGACCCAACACTGATAGAGAGGGGCAGGTCAATAAATTAGTGCAGTGGTTCTCAAACTGTGGTACAGGTACTACTGGTTGTATGTGGGCTTCTTCAAATTATACTTTGACAACAAAATGTTCACTTGCTCCCTAATAACCTACCTACTAACCATGATCTGTGTCATTCACTTCACCTGTCAGTGGTCATAATGTTATGGCTGATCTGTGTATGTGTTTCATTTGAACTATTGAAACAATTCTCACCCACAATTTTATAGTTAATTGCCACGCACCTTGTATTGTGTTAAAAATAATGATTCTGTTAATGCTGACAAAGGCTCTTATTGTGCAGTTGTCACCTGAGTTGTTTGAGATTCAATAATGCACAATTATCTTACACACCCTCATCCTTGTATCCCATTACAATAGTGCCTTCACCTCCAGGATAAACATGTCATCACTGTGTCAGCAGTCACGGAGCTAATATCTTGTTGGTCCTTGTCAAGTCGATAACACAAAGCACTTTATATCTGATACAGCGCAGAGGCCAGAGTCATGTGACTGCACTATTGTGTGTATGTAACTTCACCAAGCCAAAGGCAGGCTCCAAAAAACTGCCAAAAGATCAAGTTTCATGAAAATGAAAGTAATGGAGAGTATGCAATTTTTTTTTTTTTTTTTTTCAATTTGACGTAAACCACTCACCCAATGGAACTCTGAGGCTAATTAGCTATGGGGTCATGACCATTAAACATTTCATTTCAATAAAAAAAATCTATTTGAAACTGGGAAAAAGAAGGAACAGTACAAAGTCATTTTGCTGATTTTTACAGTTTCAGAAATTGTATTCATCAGCAGAATGTGTTCCAGTATGTCTCTAAAGCCCAATGCTTAAATTGCCGTCACTACAAAGCAGTCAGCTCATTTATCTATCTGTTAGGGTCATCTTGCTAATAGCTCTGCTAAATAGCCATTTTATGCTCTGTCCATTCCCCAGCTCCCCAAAAGAAGACATTTTCCATACATATACATTATTTTAAGTTATAAAATATAAAATACTAATGCAAAGGTGTCCAAAATTATTTTAAAAAGCCATTTATTTCTAAATAATGTGAACACCATATGAGCTACATGGTGTTATAAAAGTCATAGTAACATTTATTTATCATTCATTCAACTTCTACTGCTTATTCCTGTTTGGGGTAGCTGGATCCTCGCCCAGCAGCTTATAGGCGGGGGCACTTATAGACATTCATTCTCTAAGGACCATTTAGATTCACCAATTCACCTAACACATGCATGTCTTTGAGGAAATCATAGTCATCCGGCCCCGGGATCAAATCCTTGCTGAAAGGCAGGGACACTAACCACTCTGCCATGCCCACAATAACTTTGGAATTGCAAAAAGTTGGTCACAATGAAATGATTACAGATAAAGTTGGCTCCTACAATCAGAGCAGCAGCTTGGCAACAGAATCCGAGTAAAGTATTCAATTTTAGATAAGAACATGAGAAATTTTTGCTAATAAAATACCACCTTGATGCTGATTTCTGAACAAAAGCTGCTCTGACTGACACACCAGTCTCCTAGCGGCCGCTTATTGGCGTCTCCCCTTCGCTTTGATGTGGTCCAGGTAA
This sequence comes from Bostrychus sinensis, assembly GCA_020698575.1. NCBI lineage: Eukaryota > Metazoa > Chordata > Actinopteri > Gobiiformes > Eleotridae > Bostrychus > Bostrychus sinensis. The sequence goes on along the minus strand of CM036257.1, from coordinate 23,585,111 downwards.
GATCCTCCCGACTGCACACTGCCACTACAATAATTATTTCCATTTCCACTCCCCTTTTTCATGAGTCAGTCAGAATTAATTCAGCTGCCCTTTACAAGATTAGAAATCCACCAGGCGATAGCGTAGCCACTTATCTCTGTATAATGTGAACTCCATCAGAACTACATGGCTGCAATGAAATGGTGCAATGGTGTGTGTTCCTAAAGCTGAACTACCCGATTGTACTGCCTCCCATATACATCCAAATCTGTTATTTATAATGTTTACAACCTCTCACCAACAACAGTATGGCTACCTTTTCACATTCATTTGATTAAAGGTCCTATATTATGCTTTTTCCAGGCTTATTGAAATAGTTTCGGACACCTTTGCATTCGTATTTCACATTTTATAACTTGAATGTATATGTATGAAAAACGTCGTCCTTTGGGGAGCGGTTACTTTCACTTTGCAGAGAACGCTTGGCTTAGGTGTCTGTTGCCCCCTGCTGGCAACAATGGGGACTAGACAGAGCATAAAATGCTATTTAGCACAGTTGTTAGCAACATGACGCTAACAGATAGATAAATGAGCTGAGTGCTTCATAGTGACGGCAATTTAAGCACTGAAATGATCAGGATGAGTCCAGGGACAGTGTATGGGCTTTGGAAACACGCAGGAGCACTTCCTGGTTTCATGTGTCTACATAGAGCTGAGTGTTTCCAGACCGTTTGAAGAGGACAGGCTTAGCATACAGGATTACTCAAACAAGCATGAATGAAACAAAATACTTCTACAAAATAAACATTAAAACATGGTTAAAAGCTCAAGCCCTGTGTGATAGCACTGTGTGCTGCTGCTATCTGTGCTTATACTGTTGTAACAATGCAATTTCCCCACTGAGGGACAAATAAAGGTTTTCTTATCCTTATTCTTTAAAAAGTAGTTTTAGCAATACAGGGGATTTTTAACTAAAACACAATTTGCTATGTCAAAATGCCAATAATACATGACATCAAACTACAATATGAATCTGACCCATGGATGTATAATAAGACCTGGATAGGGCTCCCTCTCCCTGATGCCAGTTTTCCCAGTGGCCACTCCATGGAACTGCAGCAGCAAAATCCCATACAGCTAAGAAATTATTTTTCCCACAGAGCGCAATGAAAAATGAGGGGCCCGTCGTTCTGCTGATAGGACACCTACAGCTGAGAAAATGGTTGGATATTGTAGTGATAATTATCTATTTTCACACCATAAACTTTTTCCTTCTTTGAAATCTTTAATTTGGCTAAAAAATAACTTTTTTTTATGGTTTGTGACATCACCGCTCTAGCCCACCATCGCGCCCATTGGTCACGTGGGACACAAAGCAAGACCACGCTTGCTCGAGGGCCACAGTGCACCTGCTCTATGGGCAGCTCAACACGGAAATAAAAAACTTTTTTGGCATCACGCGCCGATGAGCATGGCTATTGAAAACAACTGCGTTCGTGAAGTCATTCATTATCCAGTTCTATAATACATCCATGAACTGAAGTTAAACTTTTATCGATTAGCCACGCATTAGCCCGATGCGAACCAGCAATTATGTCCACCTCAATCAACATCACATCCTGCATCCATCAAGTTTTTATCTGTTTTGTTTTGCTTCCTTTTTTTCCAGTGCATGTTTTTTCCTTTTAGGTGAATTGGTGACTCTAAAATCCCCCTTGTTAATGAATGTGAGAGTGAATTGTTGTTTGTGTATGTCTCTGTGTCAGCCCTGAGACTATCTGTCACCCATGTCATTTACCGGCAGTCATTAATCAACAGCAATGGGAGGCAACCACAAACTTTTTTCAGCGTAGAAAAATGAAACTTGGCAGGATCATACAACATGTCAGGACAAGTAAAAAATTATATTATGGTCCCCCCTAAACCCAACAGAAAGTCGGCCATATTGGGCGGAACCTGGGACCTAAATCAGAGCGTCTCTTATTGGAGTGTGCCAGCAAATTAAAATATTTCATAATACAGACACGTACACTATATGACGTGATAAAACTTCTTTTTTTAACAGATGATTCCTATTACATTATGCTGTTAGATAATTACAACTAACTCGACTAATCCCATGTAGGGGGAAGCCATATTGTCCGATATGGGTCATAAATTTTGCCCACAGCTGTGCAAAGCAAAACTTGTGTGAATGGATGCACCTATAAAAATCTCCTTTATCTCAGGCCAATTACCAGACAAATTAACTGAACTAACATCTATTGAAAACAGCTTTTACAGGCTAGTTTGACAGCAACAAGTGCATTTTAATTACCTCTAGTTATTGTGTGGGTCTGCGTGTCTTTAAGGGCCATGAGGGACTGCTTCCCGGAGAAAAGAGATGTGCAACGAGCTACACAGACAATGGTTCGCGAATGCTCCGTCGACGGGGGCTAAATTGGTTGTTGCCAGGCGGAGGGGGAAAAAAAGCAATAAAATCTATTATTCTTCTCCCATTGCACACACGCCAAAACACTCATAGATGCTTTCCTTATGGGCGGCCAATGAAGCGTGAGGAAATTAAAGAGGGATCTGTAATGAAGCTCCGAGGGTCTCCCCCGAGAACCAGAGCAACCAGGATAGACCCATAAATAAAGAGCCAGGCAACGAGATCATGAAGGGGTTGAGGAAGTAGGACGCCAAACACGAGCTAGCTTTTTCAGAAGAAACGTTGATTTCCAATGCATTTTTTAGGCTTTATTGGACAGCGTATAGTAGGAAATTGGGGAGAGAGCAGGGAGATACATTTGGCAAACTGTTGCAGCCCGGACGCCAAGGCAGGCTGGAGTTGCTTTGTATACGAGCCGCAGCACTACCAACTGAGGTATCCTTTGGCAACCCATTCATTTTAAGTGGAACAAATGCTTACTAGGAATTGGCTTTAAGCACCCGGACAACACAAAAGCGGTCACATAACAAAACAGGCACTGAAATATCATACACTAATATTTATACCCTCGCAGTGAGTTACATAATAACATGAATACAAGTGAATATGATTTATTAGGCGAGCATCGGTAAATTTGTATGGCTCACCAAGCAGAAAGTTACCCTGTGCAGCTATCCTTAAGCTTTTTCCATTTTACGCATAGAAAGGGCCCGAACACGAATGTGCAAAAGGGGACGAGTCAAGCCTTGCACTCATTTTGTTAAGATTATTATTATTATTTTTCTATTAAGTCAATAACATTTGGGGGGGCTTTGGTACATTTACATTACTTCTGGTCAGGTGTCAGGTCTAGAACCCCTTCAAACACAACAATTTCCATCAGTAGAAATTATTTTGGGTTAATAGTGCAGTGTCTCAGATTGGTTGTGTGTCTGTCTGTTTGTTTGTAAAAATAGTGCAGAGTTTTGTAGCAAGCCTACCAAAAAAGTCTCCCATGTATGTAAAAATTGCATTGTTTCAATCCACAATTTTGTCACTTTTCAAACCTTTAAAACAAAACATTAAAATTAATTTTTTCAAGAGTGGGAGGCTTGTAATTGTATAAAAGTCTGCTGTTGTCAAAATCCATATTCAGATAAGGCTGAGTAACGTCTCTGTCGGATGCACTGGGCTGGTTTGAATTGTAAATGAAACTGAAATGAGTCAAAACTAGATTTGCTCTTCCTGAATGAGTTAAAAAAAAAAACGTTGAAGTCGGGGAGGTAGAGTGCTAAATTGATATAAATTTTAGACACAAGGTCCTTCTTTTTATTGAGCGCTGAGAATATAAAAAGATGAACTTCAGGTGATGACGTCCCCTCTCCAGAAATATCCTTCAGGAAACAAACTCTTCAGATCTAACATCGCCATGACTCTTGAAAGATTTTGAGTGTTGATTGAGTGTGCAGGTGTTACAAGACATAAATGATATGGATAATCTGGGACAGGAACATTTTTCTTGTTGCTGTTATAAGACAACCCCCCAAAATAACTTGTCACATTATTATAGTGTTTAAAGTCTGTGCCTTAAGGACTCTTATAATGTTTCGAACATTATTTTATGGTAGCTCAACACTCAACAAACTATCCCTACTATTTTCAATTCCCTGAGCGCTTCTTGTTCTGGTCCTCTACCCAGGGGTGCTGCCAGGTTTTCAGGGCCCGCTGAAAAGCTATAACATGGGGCCTAACATGGCAGACTAAGCTAATCTTACATTATTATTGTAATATTTTATCACTATGTAGCTTATACATCAAACTGTCTGATGTAAATGACAGACAATTTGGTTACACAATTGAGTTCTTGATTTACATTACATCAGTGGCTCCTAAAGTGGGGTCCGGGACCTCTTGGTGGGCCTTGAAGGTACTGCAGGGGGGCCTCCAGAGTTTGGAAATTAGGTACTTGTTTAAAAATATTACTTTGAGGCAATTTTTCAGTGTAGCTCCAGGTTTTGTCTCAACTTTTTAATGCCACTCAGAGTGAAATTTAATGCCAGCACGCTCAACATTGAATTTTACACTAAGGAATTATCCATACTACTCTGAAACTCAAGGAATTTATTTTAAAAGTCTAATAGAGATGAAAAAACTGCTGTCCTGCATAAAAAAGAAAGAAAAGAACCATGCATTTCAATAACATTTCTTCAAAAATATATATTTTGTTGTTGTGATATTAATATAACGTTTTGACAATTTTAAGACTTAGATGAACACAATTTAAAACCTACTTATAATATTTAATACTTTGAAGTTTTTCATTTTGACACATTCATATTTTAGGACCTTGGCGCTGCCTTGTTTTTAGCCAATAGCCTGTGATTTTGTAATGTTTTTATGGAAATATTTGAAAAAAAAAACAAGACATAATATTTTATTTAGAGTTAAGTTTTATAGTTGGGGGCTGCATGGGATTTTCTTGTTTTTAAGGGGGCCATAACACTCTGCATTACACCATTTGCACACAGTGTTCAAAAGCATTCAAACTGAAAATGCTAAATGCCAGCGCTAACTAAAACCTTTTTTTTGTCATGGCTTTAGATTTTATTTTATTTTTTTAATCTTTCGGCTGCTTCACATACTGTGACTGGAGTAAACAGTGTGGGTGAAGTGTCTTGTCTTCTTTCTTGTTCTTTTATTGCCTCTATTGTATTACATTTGTTGCTATTGTGTTATTGGTCCATTGCAGGAGGTAAGATGGGATGGGATAAAATTGTGTTAAATGTTATTGTACATAATGCATCTGTATAAACAACTGTGTTATGACATCATAATAAGGTGATTGGTTCTTTGCTGAGACGGTCCAGTGGTGGAATGTAACAAAGTAAAAGTACTTAGTTACTTTACTTAAGTACAGTTTTTATGCAGTTGTACTTCAGTAAATTTTACAAGGGGTACTTTTACTTTACTACATTTTAGAGCAAGTATTTTGAAATTTGGTTTAAAATCACGTGTTTTTGTTGTGGCCAGTACACACAATACTTAAATATAACAGATGCAGTAAAGTAGTACTGCTTTAGAAACATCAGAATAATAAAGACAGAAGACCTCAGATTCAGTCTCTTCTACTGCACCAGTTTGTTTATTTCTTTAGTAATCAGCCAAATTTTTCAGCAAAATCCCTCACATTTAACACATTCATTAGTTGTTGAGTCTGGGCAAAAGACTTTTAGTTTTTTACTTCCAAGTACATTTAAAAGTGAGCACTTTTATACTTTTACTTAAAGTTACATTGTGTAACTTTTCTCCTAAATATGTGGGGCATACTGACTTGTTTTTGTGATTTTTTGAGCGATTATAAGGCCTGAGGCGTGATCTGTTGCTCCGAGCGGGGCTTCTGTTCTGAGAAACCGCCCTCGCAACTTGGCCGGGAGCGCTCTGCTGTTGAGGAAGAGTCACGTGACAGGGAACGACTTGCTTTACGGCATTCCCTTCAGCTCTTATACCTGAGGTGCAGTATAACCATGAAGCTACTTTCAGCGTTGTTATTTTCGCCAGTTCGTCAGGGCCGAAGGACACAAGAAGATGAAGACAATGTCGGACGAGGCAAGAAAAAGAAAATGTGAAAGGGAGTGCACCAGATTGCAGACGAGAGTCAACATCGGACAGACTTTTGCTCGCTGGCGTCAGATGAGAGACAGAGAAGGCTGCAAATCGGATCACGTTTTTGCTTCTTTATTGTTGGGCAGGTAAATTAGCCTCCTTATTTTTTCTTTAGAACGTGCTTTTTCATACAGTTATTAGTTGTTTTTACTGCGACCATTGCGCGATATTTGTTGATAAGCTAAGCGCTAGCGCTAAATCTATAGAAGATCCAGTCCAACCTTCCAAAGGTAGCAGCAGGTCAACTAAAGTTGAAACAATGATGGAAATAGATGCACGCTCGCACAGTTTCAGAAAGAGGAGGGGCCCTAGTGTTTACGTTTTGCGACGGTGCAGTGGCACCTGTGGCCTCTAGAGGCGCAAGACCGGGAATCTTACACAGTGTAACTTTAAGTCGAAATTTGAAGATGATACTTTTATTTGAGTACACTTTTGCTCCTTTATCTGTACAGAAATTCAGTACTTCTTCCACCACTGGGACGGTCGTTGAATAACCACTAGAAGAATGTTCCTGGAGCGTCAGCAGCATGGGACGAATCAATTATAATAATAATAGACATAGCAGATGATGAACAGACCAAAGAAACAGAGTGAATGTGCTGTGTTGGTTTCTCAAGTTTATTTCGATCTGTGGTTATCAAAGACAATGCCCGTGAACATAAAAAAGCCTTCATGATTTTTGGGTGGGGGAGTTTGAAATGGCATTGAAACATTTTTTTTTCTCATTTCATTTTTAAAACAGCAAAAGTAAAAAAAAAAGGTAAGAGACAAACATTTGGACAGACAGTGGAGATGTTTTGTCAGTGGAGTGCCTTAAAACTGGTGAGCCACGTGCATTTAATGAGTTCACCATATTCTTCACCATTGCGCTTTACCGTTGGAGTGACCGGCATTTGTTCAAATTCAGTGCCACTTAACACTATTCAGTCTGGTGTCAAGAGGGGATAGAGCAAGAAATTAATAATAATAATAATAAAAAAACACACTTTTTATCAATAATAGGCACCATTGTGACATGGCCCCATTGACTTTTTAAAAGCTTTGTTCAGTCACGCTTTCTTCTGGAGTCTCTCACACATACTATGCACAGTACACAATGTACAAGCCCCTTTCGCACACCCAAAAAATTAATTAAGACCCTTTAAAAACACTTAAAAAGCACAATATGGTATCTTTAAAATTAATTGCACATGTAGAGACGAAGAGGAGGAGGAGGAGGAGGAGGAGGAAAAGTAGTGTACAGTGAATGGGACGGGGATCAAAAGGGGCAGCGGTGAGCATGGCAATAGAGAATTACACTACATTCAGTAAAATAAACCAAAACAGCAGGAACAGAAAAAAAGGCAAGGTTAAAATCACTTGAAAAGAATTAAATAAAAATCTTTCAACACTTTTTTTTCCCAGTTTGTAAGATCAGTCAAGGCTCGCTTTGTTTGGGGCAAGTCATCTTAGTCCCAGTCTTGGCGAGCTAGGTCAGTTGTCTCTGTATTTAAAAGTATCGTTGTCTACCGAGTCTCTACGGAGCGCCAGGCCGTCCGGTGGGTCGGGGGGAGGTTGTAGTGGTGGTAATAGGTGCAAGTCTTCCACGACCTGACGTAGGCATTTTTACACAAGTGCACTCTTACATAAAAACACAATGCATTCTCATCTGTCACCCCTGGCTTTGTCGGCTTTTTCGGCCTATAGCACACAATGGTACGTAAGCTTGTCTGTACAAAAAAAATCCTTCACTGGAATAATTAATCCTTCACTTCCTGGAATTATTTTTTGTCATGTTTTTTTTATCTTTACTTATTTTGAGCGTTGAGAAGTTTGTCCGCTTCGGGATAAGTCGGATATTTTACCGTCTCGATTTTCTCCTTGACCTTGTACGAGGGGTAAAGGCCAGTGCGTCCCAGTTTGCGGTTGATGCCTTTCGAGTAGCCGTCCCAATGGTTGCCAGCGACGCCAATGACGTCCCCGGGCTCCAGGGGGATATCCTCGCTGTTTCGCGCCTGGTGGGGGTATATGGCGATCTGGTTGTGGGCGTTTTGGCCTCCGAAGTAGTAGATGTCGTCAAGGGAGTAGAAGAAAGAGGAGGCGTCGGGGTGGAGGGTCTGCATGATCTCGTAGGCCACTCGACAAACCTGAAACACACAAAAATAAAAGTTTTGATTCGCCTTTTTCAATTTCTTGGTGTCACGGAGCAACTAGAACCTGGGCTGATACTTAGAAACACACACTCAGAGACAAGCTTTCACTCTCAGGAGATCTGGAGCTCAAACCAACAAATATTTTCAAATAGTAAAAATGGACAGGTGCTAGCATTTTGTAAGAACACAATTTTCTATGTATTTGAATTACAACGTGAGGCAGCAGTCCCATATAGATTTGCAACAACACAGCACATCATTTTTTATTATAATTATTTTTTTTTGTGTGTGTATTAATTAAGAAAAGTGTTGCTTTATCTAATGACGCCAAAGTGTAATACCACTGACAACCACTAGAGGCTGGCTCCACAAAACCTCCAGCTCTAATCTCTTCTTTTATTATACGGAAGTTTGACTTTTGAGACTTCTGATAAAATGTACACAATTTTCCACTCCTGTTGGTGAGGGGTGTATGGTGTATGATAATGAAGTCTGCTGAGGGGACGGTGACTGACGTGTGATTGACAACTCACCAGTCCACAGTCAGTTTGGGATAATAGCGTGCACCTAGTTATCATAACGCAGCGAGTTAATATACAGCCTCAAACCAGATCTTCATCAGAGTCGTACAGTCTCTTTTTTGCTTTCTTGACTAAGGCAGCTAAGTGGTAAAAGTGCCCAAATATGGCTGTGTGCGCTGTTAGCAATAGTGTTTGTTAGCTGTCTTGCTAATTAGCCCAGCTTTAGACATTACATTTTTATAATTACTCATGTTTTTTCTATTCAAACCAAAAACAGTTGTATGTAAAGGACCAGCTACAGTCATTTATCACAATTTTTCATAGTTAGTGGGTTATATTATTATCACATTATTATATTATATATTATAATGTACCCATGTCAAACCTTCTTGCACTGAGCCCCAGCAAGCCTCTTGACAAATGTGATTAAATGTATTTTTGTAACCGTAAACCATTATGGCAGGGCTGTGCTATTAATCAGATTTTAATTGTGATTACAATTTTGGTTTCCAATGATTACAAAATCTAAATCATTGAGAAAAAACAATTATTAAATTAAATTAAATTGGACTCTGAATGACGCGCATGTTGTTTAAGTCCATATATAGGGACTTTACAGCGCTGTCAAAGTTAGATGCACTCTTGACCTTTGTCCAGAACAGTGTCCAAAGTCTTGTACTCAGCTCTATGACTCAATTAACACAAATAAATTATAAAAACTACTTTTCCTGTGCAGGCTATTGTTTTGGCAGTACATGAATAATTGTTTTAAATAATCGTGATTCCAATTATGACCTAAATAATAATGATTATGAATGTTTCCATAATCAAGCAGCCCTAGATTATAGTTATTCTTCTGCATTCAATCTTAACTATTATTCCAATATGGCAACTAAGTAGTAAAGTGGCATAATATGGCTCTACACATTATTAGCAATAGTGTATGGCCTATTAGTTTGTTAGGGTTAAGCTTAGGACCTCATATAATTATTATATTTAAATCTAAACAAAAATGGTTGTATGTAAACAATTAAAAGCTAAAGCCATTTATCACAATATGCTATAGTTAGTATGGCAATTAAAGCACATTTCTGTAACAATAAACCATTACATTTATTTATTTTTACCAATTTGTCTGAGTATAACTTATTGCTGGTGAAACGACTTTTACATTTTTTCCTTTCATACAATCTATGGTTAATTGAAGCATGAAGGGAACACAATTTTGTATGTGCAGTGTGTCGCCGTTCTGGTAAATGCCTGAACAATTTATTCCAGTTGGTCATTTGAAAAACAGTGAAAAAAGGAATTGTGAATGGTTGCAGATAATTTTTTGCTGCTGGCGTGAAGCCCGTCCACTCTTTTGTTATAACTGTCTATAAAGCAGCACTTTGCGGGCCGACATGCTCAGAATAATAGATGACAAATGCCATTATAATGTCAAAGGCATAAAAATTGCCTAAATTCTTTGAAACACGTGCGTACAAACTGGACAACGAGACCGCTCATTATCACATGACAGACGTTATGAATTCATCCTGGTTTGCCTTGTGACTGTCACCTGGGATTTGTCTAAGAGCTGACGGTAAACAAGTACAAATCGTATGACCTCATGTCTCTTGTGTGAACAGTGTCACATGCTATAATAAACAGAAAAGTGGCAATTAATCTACTTACTGTATTTGGCAAATTTCATATTCATGAATTCATCCTCGCCTTTTTTTTTTTGCCTGTATAAATTAAAGACATTGAATTCTACTCAAGCACTATCTCTAGAAACGTAATAAATAAAAAACTATTTAATTTTATCAGTGTGATGGTTAAAATAAAACTAATTAGCTTGGACAAAGTTGTTTGAACACACTTGCGAAGAAAAAATAAAACACAAAAGTTCTTGAATCTTTTATTTCCTTTATCCATTATCGACTTGTTGTTGTTTTGGTTTATCTTGGAAGTGTATAAAACCCTGACAAGCCATGCTCCAGTTTGGTAACTTCTGGTTTCACACTTTCCTTTGTAAAAACATAACAACAGCTTTCCAAGGCGTATCAAAGTGCTGCCATTTCAGTGGCTCAGTTTCTAGAGAACAAGAATGGCAATCTACTGGAAATACACTTGATATGTATTACAAGTAAATTATTATTTCACTCCACTGCTACAACTACTGCAGTATTCAATGTTCTAGGCACACTGTACACAACTCTTAAGGCTCTGGTGAGTGGCGAGTGAGAAATAATTCTGTCCATTGACTTTTTTTTACCTGTTTTGATCATTTATCTCTCCAACAGATAATAGTTGACGTGTGTTCTTGCTGATAAATCTGATTTATAAATGTATAATCGCTCTCTTGTGTTTCACACACACCTCGCTGACACATTTCGCCTCCCCGTTCTTTGTTAGAGTTAGCAGACCTCCCCTTCATTCTCACAGTCTTCTTTTCTATTTTTTACATAGGCTACTTGTTTGTCGTTTCTTTGTCTATATACAGTTGTATGTATGTTATTTATTTCTGCCAGGGCCCCTTGGCCAGGTCATGTTTGTAAATGAGAACTGGTTTTCAAATATTTTACCTGGTTAAATAAAGGTCAATAAAATAAACTGGTAAAAGTAACTGTGAACAATGTGCAATCACTAGATTAGACTGGGGACTACAGATGGAAATTAGCTCTGAGCTATAATCTGGTGTATTTACGGCACTAGCTGCTGTTCATTAATACACGCTGTCCCATATAAAAAAAAAAAAAAATGATATGTATGGCCCATTTTCTTAATTTTATGTAAGAAATTATTATTTGTCTTAGTAATAGTTTATAAAATGTTATTAAAATGCAAACAAATGTATTCGAATTGGAAAGTGAGAACAGTTAAAGATGAGTTTTTTGAGAAAACCAATAAGGAAATCTCAATCAAACTTGCTGTGCAGGTAGAGCTTGGGGGGAGCTATAAAACATTTTTTTTAATTTTTGGTCTACAGTGTTCTGTTTCAGAGAAATGAGCAAAATCTTTTTATTGCCATTTTGAGCTTTTCAGGCTGACATAAAGCATTTTTAGATGTTTAGTATGAACTGAGTAAGAGCCCAGACTGCTACCAGATGGATGGGGAGGCTGGGTTCCTTCAGTCACTTGGTTGCCCGGACATGTTCCTGACCAAAAATTGTAATTAAAAGTCAAGACTCATCTGATTGCAGATTGACTAAAAAAAGGCAAAAATCGGCCTCTAGCAATTACTATTTAGCTACAGTCTATAGATGTGTATTTAGTTTTCTGCAGTATAGTACACTGATGTTATGCTGAGCCAAAGCAACAGAATGAATTTTCAGTACTCGGTGCATGTGATAATGGCAATAAAGTCTGTCAGTTCAAAATCCATTCAACAAGCACTACACAGTGTATTAGTACAGCAATCACAGTAGCTACTGAAGGAGCACCGACCTGTGAGGAGAAGGTGCAGACCAGGAAGTCAGTCTGGGACAGGAAGTGGATGTCCAGTATGACTCCCCTCAGTGAGTTCTCCGTGTAGCGGTTGTGAAGTCCCGCCGACCACGAGATGGAGTTATCACTGATGAACTCATAGTCGGGATACCTAAATGAGAAAAATACAGCCACATTTAGTACGCAAGCAGAGCAGAAGAGATACAAGAGAGTGCAAGACATGGACACGTACTTGGTCTTAGCTTCCTGCAGCAGCGATGGGTCGTCTGTAGCCAGGTAAACGCGCTTCTTGTCGACATGAACGCGTCGGGCCAGATGTTGGAACTGCTCCTCCACGTGCAGCATGTACTCCTCTATGGGGTGGAAGGCTGCCTCAGTGCCTACTTTATCCGTCCTCCTCACATGGACTCTGAAAAAAAAGATGAACAAGAAGAAATTTTAGCTCAAGATGCAAAATAATGAATGATTTGGATAAAAATGCTGTTATTGAATGATTAAAAGATTTGGCAAATGCATTATGTTGCCTTCCCGTTATTTTTCTCATTGCTTGCTGCATGTTGCTTGTGTTTTCTCCACGTTGAGTGCTAATAAAATTAATCATGATGCTGTCACTAATAATTTTAGGCGGGCACTCGTATTCAAGAGGCACTTCTGATAAAACAGTACATTTAGTTCAGAGAATTAATCATCTTTTCATTACTGTGGCTTTGGTGTATTGTGGTAAAGGCTTGGAAAACATAAGACCAGTGCTCAAACATGTTCTGCGAATAATAATAATAAATAATAATGAATAAAGCTACTTCTACCATTTTAACCACTGATTAATGTATTCCAGTTTAATACAATAAGGTGTTATTTTGTTTTATTATATGCTACCACTAGATGGAGTCATGAGCTAATTTAAGCTATTCATTACCAGTAAAAGAATGGATGCTTTCTTTCTGTCAGAGGTCATCACAGCATAATATTCACATGGGTATTTTGTTAAAGATTTCATGCCAGATGCTCTTCCTGATGCAACCCTCTCTATTTATCCAAGCTTGGGACAGGTACAATGACCTTTAGCGCACACAAATGCCAAAATACCGAGCAATTGCTTATTTATACTAAATTTTTAGTTTTATTTTAACATATTAACATTATTATACATTATAACCTGGAAATCCTTTAGCGTATCTAGTTATTTAATACATCCCACACCGCACCCATGTCCTGCGACTCCTCCTCTGCCCTGCATTGCACTTTACTCCGTGCGTCCGGGGCACTCCTGTGTCATTTGGCCACCCATGACCTCACATAAGGGACCAGATTGAATTTGGACAAAGGGGGGTCCGACAACATTTGATAATGTACAGAGAAGCTCGGTTTAGGCTGCAAATCAGCTTCATCTGACTTCATAGGACAGTCTTTTTTGACATTTCGAGCACTGCAGTTACTTTTGTTTTTGGTGAATCTGCGCTTTAGGCTGTTATGTGACTTACGTAAAACCACCATTCTCAAACTGTGGTCCTTGGACTATAAGTTGGGGGCCTGAGAAAAAATATATAATTTATTAATAATTTTTAATCATTAATTTTGTTATGGCACATAATTTTAAACATTCAATCATGTTAATGGAAATCACTACAGCAATGAAATAAACATTTTGAGCAAATTACACTCACTTAAATTTGGTTTCAGGGTGTTTAAAACTCCTGATGATTATTACGCATCACATAACTCACATTGATCGAGCGAAGGACCCTATAAAGGGGTTCTTGGGATTTTTTTCTCCTCTGTAAGGAATCCCTTGCCCTAAAACATTTGAGAACCCCTGATGTAAATAGCATTTCTTTCTTTATCAGAATTGATTGCCCATTAGTTTAGCAGTCTGTAGAGGTTGAGGAGCTTTTTTTGTGAAGGGTTCAAGCGGAAATGAAGCTCTTCACTTAGTGTGGCAGAGACATATGTAATGTGGCTTGTATTTATAAAAATGTTTTTTTTTCTGTAACTCTTTACACATCTGAACTTCAACACAGGTTTAGGAGCTCAAAAGAGTCAAATGTAGTTGTTCTGAGTTGTGCCCAAGTCACCAAATCCAAGCAAACAGTTACACACTTATTTTCTAGGGGCAATCCAGTCACCAGTTACTAATAATACATCTTTAAAGGACAGGTAGAAGTTTTATTATCATTTTAAACTCCATACAAAACCGTTTAAAACCATAGAAAAATAAGGACACAATTTATGAGGCAGCATAGGCTTCACATCACTCGAAAACATTTACATCTGACAATTCATTGCCTTTACACAAAGATTTTCTGGCTTCCTGTTTTCCCTTCATGACACAGCGATCCTTTGTGCAGCATGGTTCAATGCAGCTTTGCGTTTTAAGCTGATTCGATGCTGAGCCGAGCAAAAATGTAAAGAGGAAGCCCTTTTCTTAGCATGTGCATAGGAATAGTGCGCATTTTGTGGAGCTAGCCGGATAAGCCGAGAGATTTACAAATGAACCAGAAGTGAAGAGAGAAACAAGCTGAAGACAAAGCAATAAAAACAGTGATGGAAAAATATGCAATGTAAAACGATGCATTGATTATTCTTGCTGTGTAAGTATTTCTTTATTCGGGATATTAATTTCTATTGACAGAACAGGGACTGTATTTTTATTGATGGGACATTCATGTTGTCAGACACTTTTTAATCTTTTGCCAAAGTATAGGAATAAAGGGAATGCTAAAACCAACACAAAAGCTATGAGTCTTTTGCAAATTTTTTCCATAAAAGCAATATCTGTATTTATGATATGACTCTATAAATAATTCAGGAAAAATATAGTTAAATTTTTAAGTAATAATTTATGTTCCTGTAATATTAGATATGCAGTTTCCCTTCCACTATTCAGAAAACTCAATATTATATATGCAGTTAAAAAGGCTATAACTTTCCATTTAGTCTGATATGGATAATGTATGCATGCACATTGCACATAATATATTTTAAGAGTACTCTGTGCACAGACTGAATGCTCATTTAAGTGTAATCTTTCTCACTTTAACAGGGACATATTATGCAATATTGACTTTTCTGAGCTTTCTACCATGTTATGTTATGAATGTTCCCTCATTAAAATCATACCCGGAATAGTGTTTTTCACCCATATTTAAGTAGGCCTCTATTCTCTGGCACGGCTGTTCTGAGCCCTCAAAACACTCCACAGCCCCCCCGCCCACTCCGGGAAGCACTGACCAATCAACAAGCCCGCTACATCCAATCTGCTCTCATTCATTTATCCAAAAAAAAACAAAAAAAACGGGTATTTTGTAGTAAAATGGCCTCAAAATAAACATCTTTTTCCCCCTCTGTTTGTGTTCAAAAGATTGGAACACTGTGCACTCTCTAAAATTATGCATAAAAGCCACTGGTGAGCTACTAACCATGGAGAAGCTAAGGCTAGCCACTGAGGCTAACTTTGCTAAATTGATATAAAGTAAACATTTTTACCAGCTTTTAGACATTGCACATTATACTTTCTATTCAATGCTCCCTTTTAGGAGGATGGCACAATTTTTTCATAAGGAAATTCACTCCAGAACAAAACCACTGTGCAGTGACATGTGGCCTCTGGGACTAGATGATATTTCCAGAATCTCCAGGAATCACTCGGCCTTCGCTTTTCTGAATGAAACCGTACCGTTGTGTGTCACTGCTTTGTATTCCTCCGCTGTACTGCATTCACCGAGCAGCTCTTGTGAAAAATCTCAGGTCAGGACTGTTTTCTAAAGGCACCTTTGTGGAGAGACTGCTGCCGATTCTTCCCTCCCTCCCATTCAGTGTTTCCCAGCTGCTCCGGGCCTTGTCTAATCTCCAGGCTGTCTGCTGCTTCTTCGTTTAGACAGATGTGAGAAGATAGAGAAACCAGGCTGACCACAGATCAATCAATTGGACACTGTGGAGGTTGGACCCATTATTTACAAATAAAAAAAGTCCAAAACAGGTATAGGGACTGGACTATGGGGTGTCAGTGTTGGACAGAGGTCTTGACTCCAGGCTTTCTGGCTTTTATCAAGGTCTCTCCATCCAGGCAGCTTCACCTCTTTCATGTCTACCACTTTTTTGTTCCCGTGAATCCCTTTTGTCTTTGGCCTTTTCTCTGTCTGTCACAAGACTGAGATTGGCTTGGGTCTTGGCACAGGATTTTGTTATTCACATCTGCACAGAATACCTTGGCTTTGATATGTTGCTTTAGAAAGTAACTCATAGATTAATGCAGGAAATGTTGGGTTTTGTGATGTTTAGGCTAGTGCGCAAACATACAGTATCTGTTCTTTGCAGAGGTGGGAAGTAACTGGACATTTTTACTCAAGTGGTCTAGAATTTGTAGTTTCTAAGTACATTTTCTTAAACTGACCTTTAATTGAGTAGACTTTTTAGTAAATATGAGTGTACTTTTCATTTCAAATTTTCAATTTATTTATATCGCCCAGTATCACAACAACAGTCGCCTCAAAGGCCTTTACAAACAGTTTATCAAACATAAACACACAATCAGACATAAACAATAACTACACTAAACTAAACAGTCCCAGGACATCCCCTGTCCTTAGACCCTCCTTCTTGGTAAAGAAAAAAACCCTAAAAACCCAGCTGTGGGATAAAAATAAGAAACCTTATGGAGACCACATTAAAGGAGAGATATTCTCTCAGTACGGGCTAAAATGTGTCTAGGTCTGTTACATAAAGTCTATTAGCTCATCTATAGTATCATAGTTCAGGTAAGGATATGTTTATGCAAATACATTTATATTCTCTAAAATGAGTTAAAGTATTTTTTTACCTCAATGGCAAAGTGGGTAGAAGAAGAAAAAGTAGAAGAAGTAGAAATAGTAATAGTAGCAGTGGTTGTAGTTGCGGCAGTAGTAGTATGAGTTATAGCACAACTAGTAATAATAGCAGTAGTCATATTACTAGTAATAAATAATAGCTGTAGCAGGTGAAGTAGTGGTATTAGTAACACTGTAGTAGTAGTATAAATAGCAGTACCGGAATTGGTAATACTTAATTTTTTACTTTACAGGCAATACTTTTGTACCTTTACTCACGTAATTATTTTGTTAGGTACTTTTACTGGAGCATTATGATTTTACTAATAAATAATGCTACACTGTCATTTTATACCACCACTAGATGGAGTCATGAGCTGTTGCACCACTCATTAAGTCTGGCCTTCTTTCCACTTCAAATAATTCACATTGGTATTTGGCTGATGTTTTTAAATTGGAGGTCTTTCCCGATGCCCTTCCTTCTTTCATGTGAGCCTGGGACCAGTACAAAGGTTACAGGAACCACTTGAAACTGGAGCGCTCATTACCAGTAGCTGATGTAAAGATAAAGTTTTCTCTATAATGAAACAGCAATGCATCATACTTAAATCTATCTCTCTCTGCCAGTGGACTGAGGCATATAGCTTGGCTCTCAAAGTGCCCTGCTCCGTCCTGGGCCTGCAGCACTCTCCCACGCTCTCACCACAATGATTCGATTCATTTGTTCATGTTGGTACTGTAGTGCAGAGGAATATTCGCAGTGGGCGTAAAGAAAGCCATACATTACAGACATCAGACTGCCCACTCTCTCGCTCAGAGCTGGACAGAAGCAGTAGCTGAGACAACACACACAGCAAGTCAATGATTCATTTGACCAGAGCACTCGAGCTGTCAATCATTTGTGTATTAAAGCAATGGGACCATATTCTTTCAAGTGCTTACTCTCTACTCTCTATCTCTGCTGCATGCTCAATCTTGGAGTGTTTTGGGGTTACTCAATATACTAGCATTATAGGCCATAGCATATCTTAACACTATATTCTATTATTGTTCATTCACTCATCTTCTGCTGCTTATTCCCCTTTAGGAGTTGCAGGAGTCTGGGGCCTATCCCAGCAGCTGTGGACCTTAGGAGGGTACAACCTGGACAGTAATCAATGACATAAACTGACAGCTAACCATTTCTTCTAACATTCATTAACTAGGAGCATTTTGGAGTCACCAATCCATCTGACACATGCATATCTTTAGTGGGAGGAAGCCAGAGCACCCAGGGATGGCCAACCACTCTGCCATCATGTGCCCCTATTCATTTGTGTTACTAAAAACAAAATGTGCCCAATCAAATGTAAAATCAATAAAACTGTACACGTAGGTATACAGATTATCCATCCATCCATCTTTTTCCGTTTATTTGGGGCCAGGTTGCGGGAGCAGCAGTCTAAACAGGGATACCCAGACTTCCCTCTTCCCAGAAACTTCCTCCAGCTCGCCCGGAGGAATCCTAAAGTGTTCCCAAGCCAGCCGAGAGACATAGTCCCTCCAGTCTAGGTCTGCCCCGAGGCCTCCTCCCGGTGGGACATGCCCAGAAAGGCGTCCAGGAGGCATCCAGAACAGATGCCTGAACCACCTCAGCTGGCTACTCTCGATGTGGAGGAGCAGCTGCTCTACTCTGACATCCTCCCAAGTGACTGAGCTCCTCATTCTATCTCTAAGCCACCCTGCAGAGGAAGAATATTAATATTTCTACATTTTTGCACATTTGAAGGGGCTTTATTATGCAAAATTCTACCAAGTTATAATGATGTTCCCTCATCAGAAACACACCTGGAGTTGTATTTTGCTTCATCCACGCCTGTTTAAGTAATCCTCTATTCTCTGGCACGGTCGCTCTGACCAATCAACAATCCCTCTACAACCAGTCCTCATAGCTATTTTTCAATATTGTAGTAAAATAGCATCATACAAAACATTTAAGGATGCTGCTGTTATAGATGTGACCAAGATTGACTTAAAAATATGAATAAAAGCAGAATATAACCCATTTAATGTTCTGGGATTCACCATGACAGACTAAATTAAGGTAAATTTCCACGAGTTTTAATATACCAACACCCTACAAATTTCGTGTGATAGCTAGAAATTAAAAATAAATGGTGCAACTTACAACATCATACTAGACTTCCTACATGATGATCTTTCCATAAAAGCTTTGGTTTCTTTCAAATGTCATGACATATAATCTCCTACTCTTGTGATGCTGAAGAGAGCTGCCTTTGAAACCTTGATTACGTGCACCTGGGTCTGTTGCTTTTCATCTGATGACGTTAAATACTAGAATAATTACACATGATATTTAAGATCAGAAAATGAATTGGCTCATAATCTCAAGCTTTTAACTGAAGTACAGTATATATTTAAATTTAAGGCCACAGCAGGGTGACGTGACAACATGAAGACAGCTCAAGAGGCATAATATACACTGGAAAAATTTAATTCCTATTGCATATTTCCTTTTCATCTCTATGTAACTTTAGACATGGCTTCTACTTGGTATCGGTGCTTTTTATGTGGCAGCATTATGCCACTGTTAGCGTTTATGTACAGAGAGAGAAAATTTCCTCTAATGTAATCCAAAAAGAAAGTACTGTTCTTCTGTAAGAAAAGTGTCTAGTGGCAGAGTTTTAAATTACTTAATTTCCCCCATTGTCTGCATGCACCAGATACATTTATAATCAGATGGTTATACAGCATCTCTAAAAATACTTTTTTGTGAGTTTCCTCTGATGCCTAAACACACTTTTTCTTTGCATCTTCCACAGCCTGTGTAACAATAAAATTGTCTGGTAAAGAAGTGACTTGAAAAGACACATTTTTACATAAATCTGGTAAGGTAGACTCTATTGTGCCTGTAGGGAAATTAGTTCTCTGCATTTCACAAGTCGCTGGGGGCACCCTGTCAGGAGCAGTGGGCGACCGCAGTGCAGCGCCTGGGGACCCTTCCCCAGATCTGAGCCAGGATCCTGGTCAGAAGTACCGAGCTGGAGGATTAGATTGTGCATTCTTTAGGCTGATGGGGAAACCGGAGCACCCAGAGGAATAGGGAAGAACATGCAAACTCCACACAGAAAACTCTGTCTGGCCCGGGAATCAAACCCAAGTCCTTCATGGTGTTAGAAGACTGCTATCTACCTCGGCAATGTGCTACAATATCCATACATTTGTAGTACTGTGGAATGGTGCTGCCTTGAAAATGATATAAAATGCACAAAGAGTATAGACTTAAAGGAAATACAGTGTTGTTGCTGTGGTGACAGAAATAGCAGCCCCACTTTTCTCTGTTCTTTATCTGCTGCCTGAGACTGAGTATGTGCAGAGCCCCCTGTGAGTGCTCTGGGAATGAGAGAAAAGAGATGGTGGAGTGGTCAACCCATTCAGTTATAATATAAGAAACCTCTAATGGCAAGTCACCTCAATTTTCTTTTTATAGTGTTTACTGCTATAGAGCTAAGAGTGCACAGAGGCAGAGTGGTTAGTGCTCCTGCCACTCAGCCAGGAGGTTGAGGGGTTGATCTTCATGTCCTTCCTGTGATACTCCCCTGGCAATAACTGGCTACAGTCCACGGTGTACACGGCCTTAGGACCTACAGCTGCTGGGATAGACTCACCTGCAACCCTTAACAGAAACATGAATGAATGTTGCAGAGTTGGGGTTGCTCAAAATTAAAATGGCCCATATCACACACGTAACATGGGTGTTTACTGACATGTTGTCAGTGAGGTTCTGTAATACAACGTGTAGTATTGACTATTGCAGTGACAAACATTTCACTCACACTCGTTCATCTCGGTCTCTTCAGAAGCACTGGGAGCCTTTGCAAATTGGCTTTTTCTGTAGTTTGTCCATAAATGAGCCATGTACAATGGTCAGTACAACCTCAACTAGCTTCTTCTAATGTCACTTTGGTGAGATTTAGTTTTTCTGGTCACCTGGTAATCTCAGGGTTTCAATGTTGAGCTTTCGAAAGCCCTAAGAATTACACAAAATACACTGGGTCCCATAGTCAGACCAGTTGAGTACTACTGCTTTATGGGGAAACTGACTCATCAATTTAGTAAGGATACATGTGTAGGGACGCTGCAGGAATCCTGAATGCCCAAAAAGAAACCAGCATAATAATAAAGGGAGAACATCTTATATCCAAAGTTTAATTAAGGCAGAATTGCAGTTGCTAATGTATAAGCTTTACACATAATTGCAACATGTCCGCTCTGTCTTTAGTCCATTTTACAATCCTGCCTCTAGCTTTAGTGCCCTCTCCATCAGCCCCTCTCTGCTACCCCTTTCTTCCTCTAACAGCACCACCAATCTCCTTCAACCCCTTTCAGATCCCATCCTGCCTTTTATTCCACATATATGGCCTCTCTCCACAGAGCTGATAGAAGCGCGCAGGCACTTTGTTGCAACATCAGTGCTGAATCTATCGTGAGCCGAGCAGGGCAAGAGTAGGGGAAAAAAAGGAAAAAAAAAAAATGGGATGGAAACTTTGTTCTATCCAGCGATTCATTTCAATAAGCCGTTCCCCAGTGGTGCCAGTGGTGGAGCGGCAAGATGGGAAAGGAGGAGGAGAGAGGGGAACATGTGTGTGAAGAAAGCATTAGTACAAGAGAGAGCCATGGATAGAGATGTGGACCTGGGGAATGTGAGGGAGGGCGTGAAGTTAGGAGTGAAAAATGGAAAAACTTAATCATAACATGGGATTGGAGAGACATGGGGTGTTTTGAGGTAGTGCGGTATTTCTTAGGACAGATTTTTAAAATGTTCTTGGTCAGCTATCACTTGGGTTGGATGGGACATCTTCTTACAAAGTGACACTCTTAAAAAAAAATCAGGGAGGTTTAAGGTACTTTTACTGTTTGAGTTTGAATGAGACATTTTGTTTGCAAGTATGCAGACTGGCAAGGCAAAAAGCAATATACAATCTTTCCTGTAAACACACGTATCTATTTTGAACTATGCTATGTATAACTTAACATTTGGTTTTCAAATTGGGGTTCAGGATCCAAAAGTGTGTCACAGGAAGATTCACTGTAGTTTCAATTTCAAGCTTTTTGAAGCCTCTCAATAGATGACTGAAATAACAGCAGATATTTAAATGCATGTGCTATAAAGGTAATAGTATAATCATTTACAGGAGCTATATTATTGACTTTTTGGAGCCTTCTACCATGTTATAATGTTACTTTATCAAAAACATACCTGGAGTTGTGTTTTGTTCCTTTCATGCATGTTTAAATATGACCTCCACGGGCGGTCTCATCCATCCAAGCTCGGGTCCTCTACCAGAGGCCTGGGAGGTTGAGGGTTCCGCGCAGTATATAGCCCTTTTAATAATATAACTAGTTTAAACCAGTATTTGTTTACAGGAAGATGGCCATTAGTTTTGGTACTACAATGTGTCCCGTTGCACAAGACCCATGCAAACAAGAACACTATAATTAAGAGTTTTTAAAAACCTATGCATTTCCTCTTTACCAAATGCTGACAAAATCCACATAGTTTGTCAGAGGCAGTACTTGTGAAAGTGAAAAAAAATCTTAGCAGAACACAAATACAGCAAAGAAAAGAGTGAAGTAGAATATAAACATTATGCAGTAGTATGAACATACTGTATACATCTGTGCTGCTGTATACATCTGTGCTACTGTATACATCTGTGCTACTGTATACATCTGTGCTGCTGTATGACAGAAGTAAACCAGGCTGACATAACTTCATAAACCATTAGAAAAAAAGGATCTTGCGGTTCAAAGCACACTCTGTCCCAACTGGGTATAGTCTCCCCCATGGGACGGGATGGCAACATTTCCCAGTTTGAACAATTCTCAAGCTGAAACTTGCAGAAAGTCATCTCATATACAGTACCTTACTGAAACCAGACACTAGACTACATTTCCAAAACCTTGCATTGTCCGATGTTGTGTAGATGCTTCAGTTCAAAAGTGGTCCATAATAAGAGCAGAGCAAGAAAAAGAATGATATCATAACAATATATAAAGCTATCGTGACTGGACAGGGCATGGATACAAGACATTTTGCTTACATCATGATAACACCAGTCTACAACGTGTTTGAGGGAATTTTTCAGCTCAATTTTGCAAATGTGAATAACCAGAAGAACATTTCGGATTAAGGACATCCAAAACGGGCTGCGTGCTATGGCTAAAGGGGAACACAGTTCAACCCATTGTAAAGCTTGAAGCCATCCATGTTATTTTAGACATCAGAAAAATGGATTCATAAATTACACAAGCTAATTTGAGATGTTATAATGATTTTGGTTACTGGTATACGTGATGACATCAGTCTGTACAAAGTATTTTAGGGAATTTTCCAGCATGATTTTAAGACACGTGAGCTTGAATTTGTGAATGTGAATAGCCAGAAGAACATTTCGGATTAAGGACACCCAAAACTGGCTTCGTGCTATGGCTAAAGGGGAACACAATTCAGCCCGTTGTATAGTGTACCCAACATGTAATAATAACCTTGTGTAAAAAGATCTGAGAAGAGTTATTTGTGGGACAGTGTGACATAAAACGTGATGGATGCCAAAAAACAAGCAATTTCTTTGAATCTTTTTGTATCGTGACATAAGCGTACACAATACAGTCAAACATGAGCTGGCCTTGGGAGAACACTAACAAATACTTTTCAATTAAGGTGTGCTTGAATACAGCAAGCCCCCGAGGTGGTTTTAAACTGGAAGAGTCTTATGGGACAACACCAAGTATCAGAAATCAAAGTCAAGTCTGAAGTCGGGCATAACATTATGACCATCTGCCTAATACTGTAGTGGTGGTTGTAATGTTATGCACCTTATATGAAGCCACACAAAAACAAACTTTCTATCAAAACCATTCACTTTTTCAGCATTTTGAGCAACATTAGCTTGTCTGTCTTTTCTTGTCTTGACTGTTCCTTCCTTGGACCACTTTTTATTATAGACACTGACCACTTCAGGACCGGGAACAGCCCACAAGAGCTGCAGTTTTGGAGATGCTCTGACCCAGTCGTCTATAGCCATCACAATTTGGCCCTTGTCAAAGGCCCTCTCAAATCCTTCTTCTTCCATTTCCATTTTTCCTGCTTCTAACACATCAACACTGAGGACATGATGTTCCATTACTGCCTAATATATGCCACAATGAAGAGATAATCTGTGTTATTCACTTCACCTGTCAGTGGTCATAATGTTATGCTTGCTCGGTGAAATTGGAAAGGCTAATATTTTGCGCGCCAAGCTGAGAAAAAAGAATAATATCTATCCACTGCACATTGAGATAGCCAGCAAGAGGCACTGTATTGTTTTATATTATCTTCCCAGTATGTGACCGTTGATTGCTACTAAAATGGTAACTCTTTAAAAAGTAATTCATGGTTTCGTATCACAAAAGAGAATATCGTTTTCTCAAACAACGGGACAAAACCAAAGTGCTTATCCAACACACAGATTAATAGATATTTAGATTAAATACTGACAACAGCAGAGAAGTGTCTGTGGCCATCTTTTGCAAACAATAAAAAATATATTATAAACTATGACTCATGATTTATGAAAACAACTGCAGTGCTGATAAGAAAAATATCAGTCCATTGTTGAATAGAAAAATAAAAACATTGCCAGTCTTATTCTTTTCATTTATAAGCACAGACAACTATTAATGCATTTAGTCAATGTGATGCTAATGCGGCTTCAATACATTTAACAGTCCTTGGAGTTAAGAGAGTTGCAATGGGAACATCAATAGGAAACTAATGGCGGCGTGCATCAAAGAAACTGAAGATTGTGCGCCATCATTTAGCCATTGTGAGGAAAAGTGGCTTTAAACAAGCGCATTTGCATCGTTATAAGATGAAGAAAACAAAACAGTGCTGCAATAAACAAAACTGGTTCATTATTTTGAAAGTGTGGGACTAAGTGTACTCTTTGTGCTCGTCTCAAGCTCCGAAATGTGGAGATAAATGGAAAGTATTGTACCAGGAAGGACTAAAAAAATCTATACCAAACCAGTGTGACAATAACTGCACTAGGAGGCAGGCAACAGAGCAACCCCAGAAGAAAAAAGCTGAAAGAAAAGAAGAACTGATGCCCTACACCAGTGGGTCCCAGCCTTTTTTGTCTTATGTACCCCCTGGGCTTTTGTGTCACACCATGAGTTACCTCTTCACTCATAAATGTTGGTGATTCTTCAGAAAGTGTTATATAAATCATCTGCGTCTATTATTACAAAAACATTTTATACTTACTTTATTGTAAACACTTAACTGCCCTGCATTTTTCTTTTAAAACTCAAAATCTAAATCTGCTTTTTAAAATAAAAACATTAAATAAAATATAACAATATAAATCGTATTAAATTTACTTATTTGTGTTCAAAATACATTTTAAACTCATGACTTTACCCAAAAAATAAATAAATAAATAAATAAAAATGTAATAATTCATCATTGAAACAATCTATTAAAACTAAAAAGAATGTAAAAAAAAAAAAACATATTTTAAATAATATTCTTTAGCAGTTTCACAAATAGTATTTTCTTTGCATCTTCAAAATAAATGATATATTAATTCCCCAGTACGCCCTGCAAAGTGCTCGTGTACCGCTAGGGGTCCCCGCATCCCTGGTTGGGAAACACTGCTCTGCACTACAACAAATAGTTGTCAGCACATGTTCAGTTCGGAGACATGGACAGGAGCAGTGCTACAGGTGCCAAAATAAACATGTTCTTTTGCTGCTTCTCTATTTAAGAGTCATGTTGCTGCTTCCACTCACTTTGAGCCCTAGGATAAGACCTGTTAGTCGCAGGGCTAACACTTAGGGACACACACTGACAGACGATCATTCACACAAAACTGTCTTGCTTTATGGCAGCAGAGTCTAAAATTTATATTTCCATAATACTGTATATGCGGCCAATTTGGTTCAGACAGCCACACTATAGCACTTTTTGTACCTAGAAGTGGTGGAGTTGTATAAATGCAGAACATAATAATAAGCAATGACATTAAACATGACAATTTGGTAAAATGTCAAACCCAGTTAGTGTAAATGCTACAACTGTATATAAATCTCAGGTTCACCTTAGCCATAGCAGGGTTCACATTTGAGCACAGGCTTTACACCTACGTCTAGTGTGTTTTTTCTTTTATTCTGCTTGGATTGCGAAGCACTTTATTGTCAAGAAATGCTATAGAAACAAGGTTATTACAGCTGGAGTGTATATTATCAGCACACACACACACACAGAGGCGGCGGTGGAGGGGCGGCCGAGAGCCCTTACCCGATGATGGGGTGTTTGAAGCCCAGCTTGGCCGTGGTCTGCTGGATCTCCTTCTCCAGCCAGGCCTGGGGGCGGACCAGGTACTTGACGAACTGAGAGACCCACCAGACGGACGGGTCGCCGTGGAGACGGTGCAGACGTGGGGCCAGGTCCTCCGGGATGGCCAGGGGCAGGTAGGGGGGGCGGGGGTGCAGGCTGTCCACGATGGGCAGCTCCACAACCTGGACGTCCTTATCATGGGCTTCTCCTGAAAGCAGAAATAAGGATCGTATTAGACATTTTATAGAGATTTTTCATATGCATCCATAGGGTCCATAGGCTATATAATATAACTACAATTATTTAATCTGTGACTTCGGTGTGTATCTCCAAATGGAAGAATCTTTTAAAAAAACTCAACACTGGATCTAAGCGGTGATCTAGCTCCACAATAAAATTATATTTTTGCTGTATGATCATTTATAGCAGAAACTAATTCAAGTTCAAAGCCCTCTTGGGAATATATAAACTGACATCTGAAACACTACTAAATGCAAGCTTACGGCACCAACAGTGAGATAAGACTCCTTTTTTAAAGTCATTTTAAGGATGTAATGACATTGTTTCGTTCTATCCCAGCTTATAGGGTCATTTACACAAGCCAAGTCCCAGGATAGTTTCCTTATGGGGCTTTAAGCAGATGATTGCTCAAGGGCAACAGCCAAGGACTCTTCTTTGGAGGACACATACGCACAGATGCTATAGAACAACAGAAGTGAAGTAACTGTCAAACACATAGTAAAAAATAAACACACACAAAAAAATATTTTAGCATTTTCTGTTATATGTACTTTGTATTTGGGATTTCAGCAGTAGCATCAAGGGTGTCCAAAACTTTTTCACTGAGGTTCACATATTGAAAAATATATGTGGAGGAGGGCCACTCACTAGAGACGACAAATTTTGACTCATCATAAAAGAACGTCCCATTCGCCTACTCTGTTTCTTTCAGAAGTCTCAACAATTAATCATTTACATTGGTACTGATTTAGGTTTTACTCTGGACTCCTGCTTTAAAATGTGCACTTGCTGATTGTACAGATGGTTTATCCTATTTTAATCATTTGGACACATGTCTTTTATTTGCAGGTTGCTCTCTTATCATGTTCACTTACAGTAAATGTGCCAAAATAGCACTCTACACTGAATAAAGTACACATATGACAGTACTGGAGGGGGTCCTGGCACAAAGAGTACACTGGCTTGTGCGTATTAATATCAGTATCTGCACAACTACAGTATTTATTCCTTTTATATTTTATAGCAATAAAAAGTAGAAGGTGGTTGTTACAGGTGCAATTGCTATATTTGCAACTCTGTGTTTCAAAAATACAATGCTGGTAATAAATAAAAGATCATTTTCAGCTTGAATATTCATCCCTCTATACAATGGGTTTATAACAAATCCTTTGAGGGCCAATATATTTCATTATTCATTCCTATCTCCATTGTGGACCAGCTCTGGCCGTCCCAGTGTGACTGACAGCTCCATGCCTGTCCTTGCTCAAAGGCCAAGGTAAGCCTCTTAATCTGAAGGCTGTGCTGGGCCAAAGGGGCTGAGCGGGACACGAGCTGGGGGTCGGGACGCTTGATCATTTGGCTGGACCCCCCTATGGCCACGCGCTGACCGGGCCAAAGCTCTGGGCGAAGGGTCGAACAGGAGCCATTTTGAAGGTTACCCCACTGCCAGGCATCCCCCATACAACAAGGCCAACCAGTGGTGCACCTGCTACTGAACAAAGGTAGGAGCTATAAATAAGACAGGTTTACAAGCTTCACTGCAGGGTTGTTAGCACCAGTATTCAAAAGAAAACAATAAAAAAACATGCATTCACCAGAGCTTTGGTTAATCTCGCCTCACCAGAAGGGATAGGGCTGGCAGAAAGAGGCTCACTTTCAGCCTTAAAATCCAGGTGTTTTGTTTCTTTTTTAATGCTTGCATGGGTAAATCTTGGTGAAAAACAAGCTTGAGGCCTGCACTGTGCCAAACTGCAGCAGCTTATCATAGGCTGTATACACATTGACCCAAAAAGTGAAAGAATATAATGATTTGGTGAGCTTGTGGAGACCCAGTTACTGTTAAGACCATCAACATAAGCTTCTCATTTTCAATAAAAGAGCATTAACTTACCAAAAATTCAAAAGAGAGATGGCTTTGTCAACTTACTACATGTGTGGTGTCAGTGAGTGGGCAGGAAAATAGCAGGTGCTGCTTTCTATACATGTGCATTTAGGCTACATGGGCTAAATGCTACATGTCACTGTGTGGGACAATATTATGATGAATATGTTCAGAAGACAGCTGAACTCAAGCTACAACATGCAGATCTTGGGCCTTCCTCATCAAACTGTTGAAACCAATGCTTGACAAGATTAGCATAAACATTATAAATTAGCACATTTTTACATTAAAAGTTGTTATATTTTGCAAAACCATTTTTCTTGTACTTTCTACCATGTTATAATGTGGTTCCCTCATCAAAAACTTATCTGGAGTTTTGCTGCATTCACATATTTGAGTAATGCTGTATTCTCTAGCGCGGCATTTTTGAAGTCACAAAACGCTCAGTTCTACAAACCTCCGCCTCTACCACAAACCCCTGCCCACTCCAGGAAGCACTGACCAATCAACAAACCCTCTACATCCAGCCTGTACAGCTCTGTTTCCTCACAGCTATTTTTTAATTTTGTAATAAAATGGCATCAAACAAAATAAACTCTCTCTCTCTTTCTATGTTTCTGTTCAAAATACCATCACAGCTATGCACTCTGCTGCCATCTGCTGGTCTCTTCACCTGTTTCTTTAAGGCAGAAGTAGAGTAATCCATGGATTTGATTTCTTTTAGTCACATAATGTTTTTAAAGGTTGTCAAAACATGCAATGCTGTTCGAGAGGTGACCAGGATTGGAGTAATATAAAGTAAAAAAAAAAAAAAAAAAAAAAAAAAAAAAAATCATACATAAAAGCATTATATAGCCCCTATTATCTTTGGTTGACACCCACATTACACAAGCATATACATTAGGTTAAGTAGTGGACACATACAAAACTAGGCTGGTAAGTAGTTTGTGTTGGCTTTAGCTTTTTAGCATTCTTGCTCCAACTGCTAACTGTAAACAACACAACAAAAACATTTGGTTTTACAATGCATCAAACAGTAAAAAAAAAAAAAAAAAAAAAAAAAATCAATACTTTTTTTTGTCCTGCAGTCTTGATATAAATGACTAGGAAATACCGCAACTGGATTCAATACAAATCGATTAGGAAGTAACGTGAATGCTCCCCTAAACAATGGTTCACAAGCCAGTGTACTTTTATCAGTCCTAAGCCCAGATAAATGGAGATGGTTGCTTTAGGAAGAGCATCCAGAGCTATGCCTATGCCAAATCAATATGACAATCACTATAGGAGGCAGATTTGTTGTGGCAACCCCAAAAGGGAAAAGGAAATAATAACGTGAATGTTAGTCAAAATTTGGGACACTTTACAATGAAAGCAGCCTATAACGATTACAGACAGGTCTTTATACGGTCACATACCGCCTCCACTATGCATCATAATAAATGGCATAATGAGTCATTTAAAGTGGCCTTTTCTCAGAAATGCTACACAAAAAACACGCTCAAAACAAGGCCAGAAACAGAAGCGAGTGTGTGCCCGCGCATGGGCTGAATATAAATTGGTAAAAGCATTAAATATTGAACAGAAAAAATATTCCCAGGCCTGTCTTTGCTTATATAACAGCCATGCTATGATTCACATAAGGAAGGAATGGGCTCGCACTTCTTGGCTCAAAATTATGGATATGCAGTATGTCTTCCTCCCACTGGTGCTTAATTAGATCACAACGCCCGTCTAAGTTTCATTCAAGCTTTAGAATTGCATTTATTTCTCGCATGTGTCACGGCTCCAAGTACATAGATGTCAAGCAGGTTTTAAAAAACGCATGATGTATAGTAATACTGCTAAATATTTCACAAGATTATAAAGTGTAACTACTTGTTCTACAACTACTGCTACTACTGATGCTACTATTTCTACTAGGGCTGCACGATATGAGAAAAATATGCCATATTCGATAACTATGTTGAAAATTGCAATAACGATATTATTGCGATATTTGAAAATAGTCTACTTTTCAACCATAGTAAGTTAAATTCACTACATTTTACAAAAAATGTAAGTTCCTGTATTTACAAGTCAAAACAGCGACAAAATCAAAACTTAAAACTTAACACAGACTAAACCAGGAATAAAGCAAGGCTAAGCTGTGACTAAATTAATTAAATTACCAATAAAACTGGACTTTTTAAACATTTTTATTTAGTCACAACACATGTTCTTTTAAGGCTCTGGTGGAAAATGATTCTTCAGTGTAAATCTCTGTCAGATGGAAGACCATAGCATTATTACGATATATTTAGATTCGGATAGTTGCGTTTGCTGATATTGCGATAACGATAATTTTGCGATATATTGTGCAGCCCTAATTTCTACCACATTACTACAACAGCTATTGTCACTACTAGTACTGCTACTGATACTACTACTACCACTACCACGGAAGATATTTGGCTCTCTAAGTACCATGTTTTCTGGATTAAAACAAGCCTAAATCTTGAGTAGCCTAGGTCTAAACCAAGGGACTGACCAAAGGGAATTAGACAAAAAAATGCATAACTAAATAAGGACACGTGCAACAGGGACAAATCCAGGATAAACCAGGACTAAACAATGAAGTAAACTAGAACTAAATCTGAAAAAGCAGTGGTCAACAAGCAAGATTAAAATAGGAATACAAAAACATAAATAAAGCTAACTCAGGACTTGAACTGCAAAAAACTCCTGAGTATCACCAGAAGAAGCCCATGTACCACAGCTTGAGAACCACTGATCTAAACCTAATCAGAATTTCCAAAAGGCAGGATGTATATTGAACCTACTGAATATTTCTGAGATTACCATGGCTATGAAACCGCAGCAGCCGAAGTGATACCACAGAAAGTAAGAAGCCAATCCATTCATTATACATTTGAGTTTATGAAGTTGGAGAAGTCTTCTTGTAGTCTTTAAAATGGCAGCGTACATTATGTTTCTCAGGCTGCTCTCAGATTCTCTCATAAGGCAGTAATATCTGAACTGGGAACCTCAAAGGAAGACACTCTTCTTTGGCAAATTAGCTCTTTGATCAGCGGACCATTGTTCCACATGAAGACGGGTTTGTCCCTGTCTCTCTCTCTCGGTGCTTGCGAGCTTGTGAAATGGTGCTCGGCTCGCTCAAGCCTGTCCAATGAACATGAGGTCTGCGGCGGCAAATTGGCAACAAACAACAACAAACAACAGGATAGTGAGAGTGTTTGGGGTGGATCAAAGTTAGTAATAGTGGATCACAGGACCAGCTGCTGAGGATAAAATTACGGCTGGCTCCAGTTGACTCCCAAATCAGAACAAATGATCAAGTACTGGTCACAACTTTTTACAAATACAGAAGTAGTGTGGATTTTCCTAATTTTCCTAGTTTCATTCAAAAAGTATTTAATCCATTCAGCACACAGTCAAATAGTTCAAGCATTCAGGCAAGATATTTAGTTTATTTATTTTATTAATTTGATGATTATGTAATATTCTCATTTTATGAGACACTAACTTTTCCTTCCCATTAACTGTGAGCCATAATCATCACATTTAAAATTAATAAATGCTTGGAAGATTTCGCTCTGTGCTTTCACTTTCAGTTGAAGTAATAAAACAAACAGACTTCTAGTTTATTGGCGTGCTGCTGTATTTGGGCACCAACTAGCTTTTGAGTATTGCATTCTCCTATACAGTGGACATCACCAATGCTATAACTATGTATACTTAAAAGATTTATCTTAAAAAGATACAGTTATATTGGTAACACATCGCTATGATTACTTTGCATTCACCTTCAGCTACTGTTGTAGTGCCTGAGACCAGTTTTAGTCCTGAGACCATTTCAACAGTCCTGGTCTTGTCTCGGTCTCTGCCTCAGTTTTACTTGATCTTGGACTTGAATCAAATTTTACTTGGTCTTGTCTCGGCCTCTGATGTGGTGGTCTCAGAGATTTTTTAACCAAACATTACAAAAAAATACTATATTTTATCATTTTAGAGTAATTAGTTTTCAGCGTTAGAGGAACCATGGAAATGATCAGTTCTCTGTTTGTGGTGTATGTTGGCATTAAACCATTAAAACGATCAATAATGCATTTTGTTTTTACTTTTTCCTTATGAATTAGTTTTAGTTCCCAGGGTTTGGTCTTGACCTGGTCTCAGTTTGCCTTGGTCTCGGTCCTTAAAAGTCCCGGTTTTGTCTTGGTCTCAAACCCCAGATATCTCGGCCTTGTCTTGGTCTCAGTTCACTCTGGTCTCAGACTGGTCTTGGTCTCGATTAGTATGGTCTTCACTACACCACCTACAACTAATGAATCATTTCCTTTTTTAGTTCAGCCTCATTGGTCACTGAGTGATTTATATTTTGATTTGTTATAAGTTTTACACCAGAAGCACTACCTTCACCATTTATCCAGGCTTGGTACTGGCACAAAAAGTACAGTGATTTGTGACCCCTTGTGGCTGAATTATATTGCGCTCCAAATATTACCCAGTATGGGGTAAATAAAAACTTGCATGATTTCTGAAGCCCAGTGAAGTTTAAGGAGAGTTGTTCCATTATTTTGGTAGGTGCATGCATTCATCCAGTAATTTTCTATCACCTATGCCATTATGGATCATGTGGAGCCAATCCCAGCTACAAAGTGAGGCGAGAGTGAGGCAGAGTGCATTGTCAACAGTTGCCGGTAAATTGCAGAGCTAACAGGGTAAATTCACTCTAAAAAAAGCCACACACACACACACAAAATTGCCTCTTGGCGGGTCACAAACACTTTTATTCACTATGGGCATTTCAGAAGCCCCTATTCACCCCCTACCTCCACCTGCACGTACACAGGCCTATATATTTCCTAATTGCTTTAACCATTAATCAAAACCTCACTTCAAACAACTTTAATTCTCGTTAGATGTATGTGGGGAAAACACAGAATGACATTGTGTAATTGTATACATCTATTTTAATATCGACTCGCTATGTTTCATTTTCTCATTTCCTATTTACAACACCAGGGAGCCAGCCCGGTCCCATAATGATTTCATTTCTGTCTTTGATTTTTCTCCCCCGAGCTATGTGTTTCATTGAATGACATTGTGTGGCGAATATATACAGCACCTCTTCTCTTCTCTGCCTGCCCATGCCTCACCTCCTGAGGGAAACACTTAAGAGAAAGTGGGCTAAACAGACACAGCCATGCGTGGGGATGTGGAACTATAAAAATACCAACACAAGAGCATCAATCAGTATAAAGCTTGTTGCTGTATACACATGAGTCATTTCAGGAATATACATTTAACATGACTAAAAACTAAAGGGACCTAGATTTCTACAGCTTCCAAATGGCACTCAGCAGTGTTGTAGTTAAGACCAGATAGTAACAAGACCATAATATAGTCCAGACAACAAGGGTCACAAATTATTGTGCCAGTCACAAGCCCGGATAAACGGAAAGGGTAGCAACAAGAACCAAGATGAAGCCTATGCCAAAGCAATGCTCGAATCAATGCATGCTTGGAGGCAAAGGAAAGTACTGTGTCGGAAACCACTCCCTAAAAACAACTGGCAGCAGGGCGGCAGGGTCACCTCACGGCAAGAAGGTCCCGAGTTCGAATTCTGGATCAAGTGAGGCTTTTCTGGGCGAGTTTGCAAGTTCTCCATGTGTCTGGGTTTTCTGCGGGCGCTCTAGTTTCCCCCATCAACCTAACACACGCTCAACAGGCTAATCCTCCAGCTAGGTACACCTGACCAAGATCCTGGCTCAAGATCTGGAGAAGGGTGCTGCACTGCTCCTGACAGGTCGCCCCATCAGCATTGAAGGATGGGTCAAATGCAGAGAACAAATTTCCCTACAGGGACAATAATGTCTACCTTAACCTTAGTAGGAGGTCAAAATTGTGTCTCTGATTAGTTTCAATAAATGTCATGGTTACGTTGTCCTCCTCCAACAACTTGCAAAGCATTATGGTCTATTTTAACCATAACCATCACTGCGCTCACATTTTCCTCATGCACTTTGAGTGCACTCCTTTATAGTTACTAGACTTTTGCAGACCCTTTACAAAATGGCATAACATCTAAAGTGCACTAAATAGTAATTAGAGAGTTGTTTTGGACACAGACCAATACTTTTAATGGCTAAAATGAAGTTGGTGGCAAAGCGAATACATTATACTGCTGCACGTAAAACATCAACGATAATTACACATACTAAATATTGTTATTTTATTATTATTTCTTTATTTTAGATATTTTGCCAATGTTTAGGCTTTAAAGTATCATAGGAAATGGGGAGAGAGCAGGGAGAGCCTTTCAGCAAACTGTCAAGAGTCTGGATTTGAACCCTCAACGCCAAGGCAGGCTGTAGTTGCTGTGTATATGTGCCGCAGCTTTACCACTGAGCCACACGGTGGCACATTATTGCTTATTTTTGGCTTTTCGTTTTTGATAGTGGGAGTATACAAAAACAGAGAAAGGACAATGACATGGAGCAAACAATCCAGGAATCAAAACCCTCTCCATCACTCCTACCAGGTCAGCCCAATACAAATTCAGTGTCCAAATTTTTCACCTACTAAAAAAAGCCATGTTCTTGGTTCTTGTATTTGAATACTTGTATGTCTAAAACTAAAGAAGAATGAGTTCAATTCAAAGAGACAGACATTTATAAAACTACAACACTCAAGAGCA
Source organism: Bostrychus sinensis (assembly GCA_020698575.1). NCBI lineage: Eukaryota > Metazoa > Chordata > Actinopteri > Gobiiformes > Eleotridae > Bostrychus > Bostrychus sinensis. Next base: position 23,549,965 of record CM036257.1, on the reverse strand, counting down.
GACGATGTACCTTGCAGTATATTAACATTCAAGATGTTCAACTGCTACAATGTGCAGAAAAATGGCAACTTCAAGCCTAATTGGTTGAATATTAAATGTATATCTACTCATTAATCCAACACTTTTGCATTGCTTTGTGGTCGAGTGCCCTGAGAGAATGTTGTTGCTCACATTGTTAATAAAACAGGCATGACCACAGGCAAAGCCCAGTGCCCAAAAGGCTTACATTAGCTACGGCGAGATGGTTAGCGGCTTCGCTCTGCACAAATGGTACTGCCTGTGCAAATCTCAAGAGTGGATTAGGACATGAATGCCAAAAGGTGGCAAGGGGAGGAGGGATTTTTAATGCAAGGAGCCACAATATGGATCTATAGGAGGCTGGTTTGTGAGACCAGAGGAAGATGTTGGATAGGTAAAAGATCAAAATAATCGTCTCAAGAAGAAGTAAGTAGAAGTAGTTAACATATTTATTATTTGAGTAAAAGTAAAATACATATATTTAACTACTAATGTTGTGCTGCTGCTACTAGTAGCACAGCCATTGCTATTAGATTTACTACTACTACTACAGTCACTACTACTACTATTGCTGCTACTGCTACTACTGCCACCATCACTACTACAACTATATCTTGTTAAACGACTATTAGTACTGCCGCTACTGCTACTACAACTACAATTCCTACAACTACTTTTACTGGTGCTACTACTATCACTACTACAATCATTACTACTGCTCCTGCTGCCACTACTAACTCCTACTACTACAACTATATCTTGTTAAATGACTTTCAGTACTGCCACTACTGCTCCTCCTACTACAACCACTACTACAACTACTACTGCTGCTACTACTATACTACTAATACTCCTCCTCCTACTACAACCAAATATTGTCAAATTAGCACTGCCACTACGACTACAACTATATCTTGTTAAATGACTATTAGTACGGCCACTACCACTGCGACTACTACAACTACAATTACTACTACTATACTTACTACTATACTGCTACTACTAATACTCCCCCTACTACTACAACCAAATATTTTTAAATATTTATTACTACTGCCCCCACTACTCCTACTACTACTACAACCACTACAACTACAATTACTGCTAGTCACTACTATTACTGCCATTGCTGCTACTATTACAACTACTACTCTCTCCTGTTACTACAACTATATCTTGTTAAATGACTACTACCACTACTACTCCTACTACTACAACTACAATCACTACTACTGCTGCTGCTATTACTACTAACTCTTACTACTACAACTACAATTACTACTACTATACTTCTACTGCTGCTGCTGCTGCTACTACAACTACTACTCTCCTGTTACTACAACTATCTTCAATAATCTTGTTAAATGACCTATCCAACCCAGGACATTGTGGTTTTGGGGAAAGCATGCTAACCTCTTTACCACTGACTTATTTGGAGATTTTTAAATATACTTGGGTAAAGATTTAGTAAAGGTATGTTAAGCACTCAGAAGGCCCATAAATGGTACTGCCTGTGCAAGTTTACAGGACTAGGACGTGAATGCCAAAAGGTGTAAAGGGGAGGAGGGCTATTTTAATGCAGTGGAGCAACAATATGGATCTATAGGGGCCCGGTTTGTGAGACACAGGCCAGAGGAAGACGTTAGATAGTGGGGAAGGACACATGAAAGGCAGGGAAATGAGAACGGCTGAATGCGCCGGAGATAAGACGAGGGGAGCCCAGGAGAGCACCAGTCAAATGAACCGATATGAGAAAAATGAAAAGCAGAGAGGATGCAGCAATGAGCACACGGCAAAAAAGCAATGGGAAGGAAAGTGGTACAAGACGGGGCATTACAGCTAAAGCAGCCGGATCATCACAGCTGGTCATTTAACAGCACTTTGGCATCGTCATTGGAAAATACATTTACAAAGCGAGAGGAGCTATGAATCAGAAGCAGATTACATGGTTTCCTGGAGTCTGCATGAGCTCCCAAAGGTACTCTGGTGACTTCCCACTGTTCAGAATGCATGCACAGGTGAAATGGTGAATCTCAGTTTCCCATAGTAAGTGAATGTGAGTGTAAATGGTAGCCTATCGGTGTATGCGGGCCCAAGTGCAAAGCAGCCGGGGAAAGAATGCAGCCCTCAGTGACCCATAAAACATACAGAAATAAATGCATAAGTAAGTGTGCATTAATTAGAAAGTATTGTAGTATACAAAATGGGTGAGTAAACTAAAAGCAGGACAAGAAAAAGGGATAACCCTGGATAAATGAAGGCTTGACATTAACATTATCCAACTGGCCAAATGCAGGTAGATTTTTATTTTGGTTAGTGACACAAATACTCCCATTAACCACTTTGGTTGGTTGAATCTTACCTTCAAAAGTTATCCCTGAATTTATGCTGCTCTACTCCAATTTACACCATTTATTAAATAGTAATTCATCATGATTAAAGAAAGAAGTTAGACAAACTATTTTTTTTTTGTATTTGATAAATCCCTGTCCATACATAAAACCAACATTTACATTTCTTTAAGCTTATTGTAAAGCATACACAAAAACTCCACTAATTAAATTATAGCTAGTAAAAACAGTAAGTAACTTTTGACAAAGACTGGCCACAGTGGCCAGTGAGAAAAAAAGTAAACGTTAAGCCCTGATGCCAAACACTGCACACTTGGGGGCAGATGAACTGCTTTGGCGATCCCAGGAAGGAAAAGAGGAATGGAAAGAAAACAATTTGAAAATGTCCACTGTGTCTCAAAACACCAGTGTCGAGTACTACAACTTCAGTAAAAATCCCTACATTTCTGCAAAACAATGATATCCGGGTGCAGGTACTCTAGTAGGAGGCATTAATATCATCTGTCTCAAATCTGAACGCTGTGGCTGCGACTGCTGCAGAAAACCAAATGCATTCTGGGATAAAAATATATTTCGACAGGCCGGTCCTCCCAATGATATGCCTCCGGGCTTCCCTCATTACACCTGTAAGCACCGCACTCCCGCGGCAGCACTAACGAGACTTAAGGGGAAGTCCTCCTCACACAAGCCCACAAAGACGTCCAATACCGCTGAGAGTTCCCAATAATCTTTCTGTCTCCTGATGCACTGAAGAGAAGATGATGATGAAACCCACTGCTTCTTAGTGATTAGCTTATGCTGCAAAAGCCCACAGAGAGTTACTGTGTTTTAGAGTTGGACTAGTAACCTACTGTACTGGGGACAAGTGGGAGAATACTCAGATGAAAGTACTGGTATTTCAAAATCATTTCACTCAGGTAGAAGTAAAAGTAGTCAACATAATTATTACTCGAGTAATAGTATTGATTGCAACAAAAGTACTACTACTTCTTTACTACTACTACTGAAACTGCCATATACAACTATTAAGTAAGCTACCCACTACCACTGTACTACTTCTCTACTGCTCCTATTACCCCTGTTTGCCCAGGACTACTAATACCACAACTATTAAGTATGCTATCCACTTTGCCACCAGAGGAAAAATACTGCTGCCAATACTATAACTACTGCAACTACAGCTAATAATATTACACTGCAAAAAATCAATATCTTCATTAGATAAAAATTACTTGAATTCAGATTATTAATATTGGTTTGAGCAATAATTCACATTATCAGTCTTGATTTAAGCAAAAATAACTAGGTTATAAAGTATTTGTTTCCCTGTTTTTTTGTTACACTGTAAAAAAAAAAAAATGTTGCAAAAACTCAAGGGAACAGGATCCCTCAAGATTTTTGAGTTCTGGGGCCAACTCAAAATCTCAAGTATTCAACAATTTTTTTTTTTTTTGTTCAATTTAGCATTCACATATCTAAAAACTTTCAATTTTAAGTTTTACTCACTATCATTATTTTTTTTTTAACTCATCTTATAGCCAACTCACTATCCATTGTTCAGAAAAAAGTATTTTTATTGATAATAACAAAAAGTTAGGATACTAAATTTAACCAAACAATTGTACAATTTGAACAACTTTTTCTAAACAATGGATAGTAAACTGGCTGTAATATGAGTAAAAAATAAAAAAAGATACTGAGTAAAACTTAAAATTTAAAGTTTTTTGTCATATAATTGTTAAAATAGGTGAACAAAAAATATTAGTTGTTGAAAACTTGAGATTTTGAGTTGGCTACAAAACTCAAAAATCTTGAGGAATCCTGTTGCCTTGAGTTTTTGAGTTTTCACAACATTTGTTTTTTACAGTGTTGTCACATGGTAGGTATGCTAAGCTAGATAATTTGTTACCAAGGTAAAATAAAAAAAAAATAATAATAATTTTGACATTTCTTTTTTCTACACTACTAAATTACTAAAAATGTATCTAATTACTGAATATTTTCACCGTCAAGAACAAATGACATTAAATATTCTCATCTGAGTCATAATTCATGTTGTATGTTATGTTTCCCACTTTGAACACCGAGCCTTACAAAACCAACTCTGTCTCATTTCTCTCCCCACAACCTGGGGCTGAACCAGCAAAAACGCAGCGGGTCCCAACTTAAAAGTGCATCTTTTAAAAGCAGAGGAAATGATTATACAAAGACAGCGAGTAGACGATCACAGACTGGAGGGGACCCCAGCCGAGGGTCAGAGGAGTGGGCTGTTTACTCAAATCACATCACAGCGTTTGTTGGCAGTAAAGAGAAACCTGCTGCTAACGCTACGACGCCTGCCAAAATGCTTTAACTGAAATTGCATTGTCCGTCTCCAGCCAAAGAACTCACACTTTGTTTTTCGCTGCTGTAGCACAAAATCATGGGGTCTGGCACTAACTGTTTGTGTTTTATAGCCTGGACAGTCCTTATAGTTTATTTGATTATGGAGCAACTAATCACTCCAATACGCTCAGATGAAAAAAGGCTTTCTGTGTCTTGAAAGCTGAAAAAAAAAAGCATTTCAATATTGAATTTTTCTGGCCTCTTCTCTCAAGATTTTGCACACCACAGTCTACATCTAAACACTAAAGCCAGGATATTATTGGCATTATAAGATCAAAATAAGACAAAAAGCTGTCAAATAAATATAGCCACAGGGAGTCACAAGCCGGTGTACTCTCTGCGCTGGCCCCAAATCTGGATAAATTGAGAGCGTTGCGTTGGGAAGCAATTCTCAGCACACCAGGAGGCAGATGATTGGCTGTAATAACCCCAGATGGGAAAAGTCGAAAGGAAAAGAAGAGGTGTATAAAGAGGCACTCGTATCAAACTCAAAACTAAGGAACCCAATAATACTGTATGTACTGCAAAACAAAAGTGGAGACCCAGGCGCTCCAAAAAAGTGATGACAACATGAGGAAATGTAATTTTAATGGCCAAATCATTAAAAAGCTAACATGTTTCGATGTGGAAACATGTTGGATTTTTAATGATTTGGTCTTTAAAGTATACTTCTATCACTTTTTTGGAGTGTCTAGGTCTCCAGTTTTGTTTTGCAGTACCCACGTTGTCCCAAGAGCACCCTCCATTGTCTTTGGTAACCTTTTTTTTTACAAATATACAAGGCTACATCAAACCTATGGTAGCCCTGCAGAGACAAACTGTTTTCTCTTAACAAATCCAATAGAAATGGATGAGTTCATTCATTCATCTTCTACTGTTTGGTCCTGTTAGGGGTTATGAGTGGCTGGAGCCTATCCCGAGCAACAACTATGGCCTTTAGGTGGGGTACTCCCAGGACAGCAGTCGCAGAGCTGACACACTGACAAGACCAAGACAAGGCCAAGATTTTTGAGGTTCCAGACCGAGACCAAGGCAAACTGAGACCAGGCTGAGCTCAAACCCTGTGAACAAAAACTAAAATTAAAGAGAAACGTGGTTCAAATACATAATTGATAATTTTAACAATCTTATGGAACAGACTCCACAAACAGAGAACCTATCCTTTTTCTGCTTCTTCTGATGCAGAAAACAAATTAAATTAAATTTAGGAAGAATAGCATTTTCTTATGTTTGGTGAATAGAAAAAAAAAAAAAAAATCTCAGAGACCGCCACAATCAAGATTGAGTCAAAACCGAGTAAAACCGCAGCCGAGAGCAAGACTGGTCTCGGGTGCTACACCACTTCTAGGGGCCATTCTGGGTTTACCAATTCATCTAACACATATATCTTTTAAAAAAATTCTTCCATGCAAGATTGTGAGGAAGGAACAGGAAGAAAAGAAGTATATTGAGTATAAACGTATATTAATGCATAATAAACATAACATTAGCCGCTGCATTTAAACACAAATGATGAAAACAAAAGTGAAAATGTTACTACTTGAACTCTATTGGTGATTAATGTTCTTTTTAAGCACCCAGCAAAGATTACACATTAGATTTAAAGGCTAACTTAAGCTAATGTAGTTTTATGCCACAGTGAACTGGAGTTTGCACTTACCAGACCAGTGTCCCGTGGAGGCCCCGGAGCGGTCGGTGCAGGAGTTACTGACGGGCAGGAACACGGTCTCCCATCCTCCGGGGGCGTACCTCCAGTTGTGTGACTCCAGGATCAGGGTGCGCTGGGTCCCGTAGGCGATCATGAAGCAGTAGACGACGTGGTGGAGCTGACAGCCGTAGCCACAGCCCTTATTAATGTTACACACCAGCTTCCTGGCCTTACTGCAGTCCGGCGGATTCTGCGTGAGGAGGAGACAGAGAGGAGAGAGTGGTTCAACATTTCTTTATTGCCTGACCTTGCTGTTGTATCTCTCTAAGCCGTGCTCTCTTGACTTATAATAACACATAGATGATACTGTTTTCGCTGACCCAGCTGCTTCTGCGCCGTCCTGCAATAATTTTATGATGCCAAAGCTGGGCCTAAAATTGCATACTTTTATTAGATTACTCTGCACGTAACAAACTAAAGTGGGGAATATGTCAGAATAGTGTGTTTACATAGGTACTGTTGTGCACAAACCAGAAATAAAGCACACAATTTCTTCTGGGCAAAATGTATATTGTCATCTGTGCGTTATTATTATGGGAAGGACAGAATTGAACTTTAACTACATTCATCTGAACACCATTGGCTGTGTCTGAAAGTCACAATGTATCAAGATATGGTGGGATGTATTGTGTGCTTATGAATATATTGTTCCAGACACTACCCTTATGTGATGCTGATGGATACTGTATATAAACAAATGTCTGATGGACTTCACAACTTGTTTACTTTTTCAATAAACTCCGTCAGGACCACTGATAAATACAAATTAATACATACAGAATATGCTTTAAATGATATAACAATCACTTTCAGTTCTTAATTCTTTCTGAATTCATAAATAGTACTTTTTTGAGCTTTTAACCATGTTTTAATGTTGTTTCCACCTCAAAAACATACCTGGAGTAGTATTTTGTTTCATTCACAATTGTCTGAGTAACCCTGTATTATTAGGCACTGTCCTTCTCAAGAGCTGGGAACACTTGGTCTCATCGCTCTACACAGACACATGAAGTGAAAACAGGAAGTGCTTCTGTGTGTTTCTAAAGCCCATACACCGTCAATGGACTCATTCTGATAACTTCAACACTTAAATTACCGTCACTACGAAGCAGTCATCTCATTTATCTATCTGTTAGCGTCATGTTGCTAATAGCCGTGAAAAATAGCCATTTTATGCTCTGTCCAATCCACACTGTTGCCACCAAGGTGCAACAGACACCAAGCCTTCTCTGCAAAAGTCAAAGTTACAGCTTCCCAAAAGATGTTGCCTATACCTATCAAATATTTTAAGTTATAAAACGGGAAATACTAATCCAAAAATGTCCAAAACGTTTTCAAAAAGCCTGAAAAAAGCAAATTAAATCCCCTTTAACAACACAAAGCAATCCAATCAATCTATACAAGCAAAAAAGCAAGTCATTTTACACTATAGCCACTGTATACATGCAGTTTTACAAATGATTTCAACGTCTTGAGTGACATTATTTGGTGAGAGGTTATGATGACTGTGTAAAGCTTTGAGATCCACTTTTAGGTCCAACATTTACGGAAACTAAAGAGAAAAAGGTGTGGTTTGACACATAGTCAATGCATAATGTGTTATCTGTCACTTATCTTTATGAACCACATGACAGAGAAGTGAATGTACTGATGCTGTATGTGACTGGAACAAACCTAATTTTTTCCATTTTCTACTTCTCTATGTGAACTTCTTACTGGAAGTTACATTTTTAATAACAACCCTCTATAAGTAACAGTCCATGACCAAGTTGCAGTAAATATTTACACTGTGCAGTTGCCGCCTCATGCTCAGTATAATCCTATTTCAGTATTGTTTCCTAAAACCTATAGCTCCCTTTAAAAAATGTATTTGTAACCTCTTTTCAATGATTCAAGTCTTTTGAATAAGCTTAGGTCTGATGCATTGTTAGCGCTGGTCTTTTCATGAAGCACTTTGGCACCAACAGAAATAGAAAAGACGCACATCTAAATCCTTATATCTCGTCTTCTTTTCTTTAACTGCACCGTTTTGGCTCGCTTCCCTTTTCCCCGGCAGCTTTTTTCTTCTGCACTCATTATTTTTCACTCAAACAACCATCTCTGTGATTGTTTCTCTATCCCTGTGCCACCTCGCCCTCGTTCCTCATCTCATAAATTAGCCTCAATGTCATCGCCGGTCTGACGCAGAGAATACCAAATGAGAGGTAGTGAGGCATTTTCGCATTTCTGTGTGGAAAAAGGCTAAAAATGGGGGGGAGAACCACGCTGCGTTGTGATTCGCTCGACGTGAACGCTCGTGCCACGCGGCTTCCCTAAACAGCAATTAGGCTCTGATGGGAGTGTTTTGCTCGTTAGGCCGCTGCAGCTGTGGAGGGTTCGGAGTAATCAGGACACGAGGCACCCACCGGCTAACGCTGCTGATCGGAGACTGCAGGAGACAGGGAGCAGAGAGGGGACGGCACCGCAGAGAGTGAGGTTTTATAGAAAAAGAGCAGAGCAGAGGAGATCCTGTGTATTTCAAAAACAAAGCCACACAGTTGAATGTTTTCTAGTGTGCTTTGGTCCATCTGTATATGTTAGTATTGTCCCTTTTCTTTATCTGGTTATAATAAGTTGGCAGGGCCTTTGTAAATTGTGATGCAATTGGTAACTATTAATAACAAGTTCACTTCATGATTAGAGCCCAGTATGGGTTTTCCTATGGTCGATACCAATTTTTAAAGGTTTAAATTTTTAAATGTTATGCTTTTTTCAGGCTTTTCAAAATGGTTTTGGATAGGGCTGCATTATAAGGGAAAAACATGCAATATTCGATAACTATGTTGAATATTGCAATACCAATATTTTTTGTTATATTTTAAAATAGGGCCTACTTTTCTGACACAGTAATTTAAATTCACTTAAAACAAAAAAATGTAAGCATAAAAATTCTTGCGATACGGGTATTGTGTTAGCTGATATTGCAATAACTATAACTTTGCAATATATTGGGCAGCCCTAGTTTTGGACACAATTGCATTTTATTTGTAGTGCAGGTTTTATATCTTAAAATAAGGCATATGTATGGAAAATGTACTCATTTCGGGAGCTGTTATGTTGCCATTTGCAGAGAACACTTGGATTTGATGTCTGTCGCCCCCTGCTGGCAATAGTGTGGAATGGACAGAGCATAAAATGGCTATTTAGCGACATGACGGATAGATAAATGAGCAGTTCCTGGTTTTACGTGTCTATATACAGCCATGGGACTGAGATCTTTAGAGAACAGGTCAGGTCCAGCACGCAGGATTACTCAAAGCATAATTTAGCATTATAGGGGAGCTGGCGATGGCCGATAAGCTATGGCAATTTTTTTGGGGCTGAATGCTGTGGCCCTTTCTGTCCATTGTCCACTGTCCAGGGCTTATCCCGCCTAAGGCCCATAATTGCTGGGATAGGCTGTTGAACCCTTAACAGGAATAAGCTGAAGAAGCCGAATGAAAAAAAGTTTAGGGCTTTAACTTTTATGTAAGAATCAGGATCGGCTTATTTATACTGAGTCTGTTCCATGTTTAAGTCCAGCATGCACCGCTAATAGGACACCGTGGCATCTGGACGAAAACATTTTAGTAGAGACTGCATTATTTATTTATTTTGTCAACAAAACTCAAAGGCTGTTGGACCGACTCCTGCATCCCTGGCTTATAATGATGTACCAGGAATCACTGAAAAGCTGCAGAGATTTGGATCAAGGGTAATGACAGTGGATGTGAGTGAGGCTGCTCGGTGTACCGTAGGTTAAGTGTCTGTTAAAACTGCAATTTTCACTGTGAAAAATAAAGCTCAGTTTGGAGAAAGCTGACTGATATTGTTTATAGGAAATCCAGTCTAACAAGAGGATACGCTCTATAGAACTGGATGTCAAGCGCAGGTAATTACCCACTAAAACGCCAATGCAGAGATGAAAAGAAGCCAAGCACCAACAGGAGGGGAAAAAAAAGTTTTTGTTTGAGTAAATGTCTCTTCTTTGGTGCCATCCTTTCCTTAATAATTAACTTGAACGCAGTTACATTTCAAGTGTATATGGTGCTCATTAAATCCGGCCTCTTGCTTCAGGGAGGCCCTTTGAAGAAAAATACCTGGTTGTGACACACTTAATGTATGCGGCAAAGCAACATTTATGAAATACAGGCAGTGAAAACTCTAATAACCCACATTTGATATTATTTATGGCCAGCATTGTTTGGCACTGCATTCATTTGCATTCTGTAATTGCCTCTTATAATAGTGTTGGGTCCGGGTGGAGTTCTCCCCAAGCCATTTCTATAGCAGCACACTGGGAAAAAGTACAAGCATACACTAACCCAGGCATTTACAATTAAAGTTGCAGCACCTTAACACAGCCCAATACGAGTCAATACATGTGTTAATTCAAATATTGTTCCTGTGCTATCAAAACACACTGCAACCACAATTAAAATTAATATTGTAACTAGGGCATTGAGCCTTTCCTGTTAACAACTTAAAGATAAATCTAGCATTCATTTTTTTATACTATGTAATGAAAGGCCAGCAGTAGAACTGAAGTAGTGTAATTTTCTAAGAAATCGTTGACCTGTTTTCTGAAAATGACACTTTATCTTTGTGGCCTGGTTTTGATGAAGTCTTTTTGTAGCAGCACGAAAGCTCACAGGTCTAGAGGCTCAGTAGTACTATGTAGGTTGATTGACTTCCTAGAAAAGTTACAGGCAAAAAAAAAAAAAGATTAAATATCAGTTCCCATGACTTAATACAGTGGTTTGTTCCAGGTTTGATTGTGAGACCCAGACAAAGTGGTCTGCTGTCCCGGGCCTCAGGGTCAGAGGGACGCAGAAATAGTCCCTCTTCTGCTCTATTTTCTATTATAATGGGCCAAATAGAAAGCCTTCTAGCCCCGGACCCCAGCAAGACTGACGACGGGCCAGGGCAAGTGTAAGGATTGTGATGTGATGTTGATGCTTGGCTACAGACGACTAGGTCAGAGCATCTCCAAAACTGCAGCTGTAGCTCTAATTACTGAAGAAGTTAATGCTGGTTCTGATGAAAAGATGTCAGAATATACACTTCATATAAGACAGGTGGTCACAATGTTATGCCTGATAGAATTTTTGTGTGACATAAACCAAAAACAATATTTATTCTTACAATTAGTGATGGGTGGTATTGATATATCGATACTTGGGTATTGATTATTTGAATAAAGTATCGACACTAATAAATTCATGTGAAACACCTCCACAACAACCCACTACTGTGTGCATTCAAGTTATTTATTTTATACTGTGCACATTAAAGTTGTTAAGTGGCAAGTATTGATCATGTAATATGTCGTTAAGGGTAATAATATTTTGATTGAAAAACATACACTCATAGGACATGATCAGTATCGGAAAATCTAAATCAGTATCGTAGCAAATCTAAAAAGTGTGGTATCGCCCTTCACTGCTTACAGTAAGCTGAATACTGAAAATTTAAATATATTCAACCTTCCTATGGCCCACTTTTGCATCCTGACCCACCATTTGGGAACCACTATCTTAATATCTATGTAAAATGACTTCAATTGCTGAAAGTGTTAAGGGCATTGTTCTTAATCCACGTTCATTAAAATCACTTTGAGGCAACATTAAAAATCAGGGCTGTGACTGACAACCGCATTTGTTAGTTTGTAATGAAATTTGGCTTTTTAATGATCTGTCAATCAGGAATACAACCATAATTTCATTGTTTTGAGCTTAATTTATGTGCACAAATGTGAGGCGCAGATTGGTGATGGATGCCCACTATCATTAGCACTGGAGTAATCTCTGGAAACAGCGCCACGGAAACGATTAGCATGTGACACTAATGAACTAAACACAATCTTGCAACATTGCTCCTCTAATGTCATCCATGAAGGCTCATAATTCAGACTGTTGAGGAGCTGGGTATGTTGAGTGTAAGTGTATGGTGGCAGACAGATGGAGCAGGCGCAGAGATGGAGTTAGTTAAACCAGAAACAAAGGGAGAAGAGGCTGGGACAGACAGCAGGATAAGGATTGGGTGTTCCTGCGTATTTGTGATCTACATTTAGCACAAACGGTATTGACTCGTATTATGATGACAGGCGTTAGTACATCAGCAAACTGTGCAACTGATTAATTTTGCATTACAGCAACCAAGAAATATGCCGATTTTTGCATTTCTTTGGGCATCTTACGCTGCAGTTCAAAGGAAAAATCTATTATCTATTTATCTCAGGCTGAAAAGCTCAAAACAGCAATTAAAAAACAAAACAAAAAACTATGCTCATTTCTCTTGCATAGAACCTCATAAAACAGAAAATCTGTATTCTCAAAAAAACTAATCTTTAACTGTTCTTACTGTCCAAATCTAACAAGGGATTTCCATTGCATGCGTATCCACTGCACTGCACTGCGCATGCACGAGAAGTACAAGTTTCTGTCTTCGAAAACATGCAAACTCCACACAAAAACAGTGCAAACCTCTTTGTCACTGTGTTTTCAGAGATGTGGAATCTGTGATGTAACACCTAGAACTTGGCAATGGGAGTTAGTTGTTAGCTTTGAACAGTAACAAGTAATGAAAATCACAGGTTTACTGGCAGGAAGCTATTGGAATAGACTCAACTCACATTGCTAATCCTGTCTCCGCTAACATTTTTATTGGATATCCTCCAGCTGCTGCAGTGGTCAGTACAAGGCAGAGACATGTACTTCTCTGCCTTTGCTGCTCCCGGTGGACACTCCATGCACGTCTCCTCTGTTTGATAGACCATATAAATCCTGACTTCCTGTCTGCATGGCCCCAGTGAGCTGGAGAGTTTTACTGCTATTTTATCTGTACAGATAGCGTGGATAGCTCTGTTCTTCTTAATGTATCTATAATTCTTTTTCATTTGCCTTTTTCAATTAGATCTTCGAGAAGCCTGGGATTTCATAAAGTATATTTTATCTTGTTTACGCTGCTTGTATCTGTGAGACAGTGTAAAAAACAGCAGATTTTAGCATCAGGTTTGTAGCAGAGTGAGCTAGTGTGTGTGCATGTGTATTTGATGAATTAGCAAAGGCAGCTGGTGGAGCGCTGTGATCCCTCAGCGGTGGTGACAGCAGCTGTTAGTGGCACTGCCTGTCTCCGCCCGGCCAGACCGACTGGGTGCTCTTCATCAAACGCGCCCGCACTCATTAAGGCTGCCACTGTCCCGGACACAGGGCAAAGAGGACACGCTTTGGGTTTACTGTAGTGATCGCGAAGTTATATAGCCTCGAACGGTAATTCAAAACAGATAAAATGGTTAAATCCTTGAGAAAGCGTGGGATGCACTGCAAGGAATTAAACTAAGTATCCAGAGAGTAAAAGATATATCCAACAAGTCTTAAGTGTTTTGTTAGCAAATAAACAAGAACAGATGCTAAAAACACATGCTCTTCGGTTTGTTTCTGTTTAATTTATGTTAAGACAATTTATTCTCAGCTAAATTTGAGCCCTTACCAGCAACTAGGGGCCTGAGGCGGGGTGACACAGAGACATGCACTGACAGTTGATCATTGCACATTCATTCACTAGGGGCGATTCAGATTCACTTGTTCATCTACAGATGCATGTCTTTGGACAGTGGGAGGAATCCAGAGAGAACCCACTGTAACACAGAGAGGACAGGCCCAAGGATTGAACCCGAAACCTTGAGACCCATACACCTCTTGCACCCCATAATGCCAGTATTAATGACAATATTTCAAGGTAATGGGATAACTATATTTACTTAATTATTTACTATATTGTCCTTTTTTTAATAGTTTTTTTAAATAGTTTTGGACACCTTAGCATTAGTTTTATAAATCAAAATAATGTACGTGTATATAGAAAAACACTTGTACTGGAGCTGGAACTTTGACTTTGCAGAAAATGATTGGGTTATGTGTCTGACGCCCCCTGCTGGCAATGGTTGGGGAATGGAGAGTGAATAAAATGGCACAGCTATTAGCAACATGATGTTAACAGCATACAGGTATACTTAAACACGTATGAGTGAAACAAAATATTACTTGAGGTATGTTTAGAGGTGGAAACAATATTATAGCATGGTTAAAATCTAAAAAAATAAATACTTATATAGGAGCCAAAACGCGCTCTGTATAAATATATGTACACAATGTAATGAATCTATTTTTGTCACTGTAATTGTCAAGTAAAAGACCAAGAGGTTAAAAAACAACCAGGCATTTTAACAGCTTGTTTAATCTAACATATTTACATACCCCACGAGAGCAGTATGTAAATATCTGCGCACTGAAAGGAAGTGCATCAATCCATCATGGGTGTGTTTCCTGTAGACATTTTTGCGACTCTGCACATGCACATCTTCCAGTATGTCGGCGTGTCTCCTGCATGCGTTTAGTGCCGTGTGCACTGAGTGTGTATGTGCGTGTGTGTTTGTGTGTTTAAAGTGCTGACAGGCTACAAGGATCCCTCTTGTCAGATCCCACTGTCTCCTATCACAGCGCTCACCTGCCTCTCCAGGAAACTGCTGTTGACAGTTATGGATGGTGCAAATGAGACGCCGGAGTGTGAAAGATGTTTGCAGAAACACATATGCGCCTTTGGTACGCGTTGAGGAAAACACACCGACATGGCGTCGAAATGCATCTCCTGCTTTTTTTTATTTGCATGTGTTGGCGTGTAATTAGACCTGTGTTTAGACTCTGAGGCGTCCTGATGCATTTAGATGTAAGATAAGAGCGTACGTTTTTGTTTAGATGTTCGATAAATGTGTGTGAAAAGCTTTACTTACCATATCCTCTGCCTCCAACTAACTTCAGCTCTAACCTCAGCATCCTTCTACGCATATATTCACTATCCCTCCTCTGTTCATGTCCAAAACATCTCTGACTTTATCTACAAAACATCAAACATGAATTGTCCCTTTGATGTACTTTTTTTCCTTTTAAAGATGATTTTTTTGGCCTTTTTTCAGCTTTATTTAATAGGATAGCTGGGTAATATGAGGACATGATGGGGACAGAGCGAGGGAGGGACATTCGGCAAACTGTCAGAGCATGGACTTGTACCTACAACGCAGAGGCAGGCTGTAGTTGCCCTATATATATATATATCTCTGTATGCGCGCCAACTCTACCAACTGAAGAACACTGGGGCATAATGTACTCAATCCTAATCCTATCCATGTCTGCATATGTAAACATAAAAAAAAAAAAAAAATAGGACCTCAGAATATTTCTCAGTATTTTATCTTGCATGTGCAACAATTAGCTTGAATTTTCTCAAATTCAGTCAGAAAAAATGAAAAAATTGGACATCGTTTTTACATCAGGAGGATATATACTATACTTATAATTTCTAGGTCATCTGTAAATTTTCATGTCTTCCAGTAAGGCATATGACAAAGATAAATGAATGCATACAAATTTACAATAATAAGATGACATAAGTTAAATAAAATAAGATGAAAAAAGTAGTTCAGTATGGTTGGAAATGCAGTGGATTGTAGTATGTGACAATGTGTTTCTCATAAGCTAAAAATAACTAACACCAATACACCAAACCTTGATAGCAATAATCTACAGTCCTTAGAAATTACATGGGAATTTCCTTTTTTTTTTTTTTGTTTCAACATAACTTCTGATGGTCACAAGCAAGTGTACGCCGGTGCCAGTCCCAAATCAGGATAAATGGTAAGGGTTGTGTCAGGATTGGCTTAAAACCTTTTTGTCAAACCACTGCATGCAAGGAGACAGACGATGCGCTGTAGCAACCTCTGAAGGGGAAAGCCGAAAAGAAAGCAGGTACTTTTGGACTACTCATTTTCAACAAATCTAAATTGGGCCATGTAAATACAAACCTGTCAAATCTAGGCTGCACTCTAAATATAGTTGTGAATTAAAGAAGTATGCATGTGGCTAAATGTGAAGAGTGTGTGCGTGTTTACCTGTAAGTAGGTGATTCTGTTCTGGACCAGATCCGACAAGTCTTTAGCCTCCTTGGTTCGCCACTCTCCCACTCCATCGGCCTGGCTGAGGTAGTACAGGTCTGTCATGATCGACCTACAGCAACACACAGCCACATAAACTCATTAAAACACTGATTAATAAAACATTTCCAATTTCAGAGAGTGCCCACAACCCTGCAGCACTCCAACAGTTAATCTGTCCTGTGTGTTTTTAGCAACTATTTATTTCAACCCATATCTCTATAAAATTACACGGACGTTAAAAGAAACGGCAGAATAACCCTAGGGACATATTGAAAACACGTTTGGAGGCTTGGCACTCTCTTATCGTCAAACATAGGCTTTTAAAACACAGGCTGTCGCTAGCATTAATGAAAGCAACATCTGGCTCAATCTTCACGCTGTTAAAAAAGGCATTGCAAATGTGTCGCACCATTTAAAAATACGAGACGTTTTGTGGAAATATGTGCACAGGCAAGAGTCAAACACTTCTAACGGCCCCCCCCCCCCCCCCCACAGCTGCTATTCATTCACATACAAATGATAAGGATTCAGTGTCAAGTTGGTAGTGGCAATGTGAAATAAAGTGTGACCTTCTTAGTGAACCACAGAAAGTGTTTGCTTCGCTGACTGTTTGACACTTTTTTTTTGTGGTTTGTATTGGGGTTGTAGCATATGTGCATAGTTTATATACGTATAAAGCAGTACATGATAACATCAATTCAAACGGTGCTTTTAAGTAGCTTCAGAAGATAGACGAATGTAGAGCAGCTCACTGACATCTTGTTGCAAAATGTAAAAGCACCACGTTGAATATTCTGGCAAGGCATATTGGGTGCACAGGTCTTTAGTTAGTGCTCATGTCTTTCAGAAACAATGTTGTGAGTTCAATCTTTAAGCCGATCATATAAAATTGCTCCAAGTGGTGTCTGCAAGTCCTCCCTGGAAGATGAAGATGAATGCATGTGCAAAGGCATATTTACAAGATGGCAGTGCTTAATTTGATCAATAAATTAATAAACATTAAAATAAACTAAAAAATACAACAACTAAATCAGCTGTACTATTATTGAATCCAGGTCTTTAATATAAATTAGATTATCATTATTTATAGACATACTGAGAAATGCTTGATGGGTAATTTATGTGAGTCACGTACACAGACAAAAGGCGCCAATTCGCCAAAAACAAAAGTAACCCCAGCACTAAAAAAATCAAAAAGACAGCTTTCACAGATGAAGCTGATTTGCAGCATAAACCGAGCCTCTCTGCACACTTCCAAATGTTGTTGGACCCCCCTTGTCAAAATTCAGCCTGGTTCCTTATGTGAGGTCATGGGTGGGTGACACAGGACTGCCCCGGATGCACGGAGTAAAGTGAGATGCAGCGAGGAGGAGGAGTCGCTGGACATGACTGCGGTGTGGGATGTATTAAACAACTAGATACAGTAAAGGATTTCCTGGCTATAATGTATAATAATGTTAACAAATATGTTAAAATATAATTTGAGTATAAATGAGCAACTGCTTGGTATTTTGGCATCTGTGTGCGCCTATGCATTGTGTTGTGTGTATATTCTGGTATCAGTGTTGGCCTTATGGACTCTGGTGTCAAAGTGCAAATCTTGTTCCGGCATCGTTTGATTTACAAATTAAGCACTGCAAGTTGGCAAGACTATATACTGTATGTTGCTGTGTTAACAATGTCTTGAAAATTGCTATTTAAAGGTTCTATATTATGCAAAATGTTCTTCTCAATTGCCTCAAAATGATTGGCTGCACACGCCACTGCCCACTACAGGAAGAGGTGATCAACTGCACACCCTGCTCTCATTCATTTACAGAAAAAATGTTCTACAGCTCTGTTTCCACTGGTTCCTCAGATATTTTTCATTTTGTAGTAAAATGGCTGGCTAAATGTTGTAAAATGTGCAATGTGCAGTTCTAGAGGTGACCAAGATTGCTTTAAAAAATGAATAAAAGCACAATATAGCCCCTTGAAAATTGCCAAATCTATTGCATGCTTTTCTCCTATGACAGTGGTTCCCAACTGGTCTCATAGTTTCATCCACTTTTACCACATTCATATTTTTAGATTATTTTATTGTGATGAACTTTTTGCAGAGCCAGTAATGTTTCAAAAGTATTTCACTACACATTTTAAGGCAAGAGTATTTCAGAATCAGTTTTACCATTTCATGCAATTAAAGCAATTTCTGGCCTTCACATAAGCTGCACTTTATTCAGCCTCTGTCCAATAATTTTCCTATATGTACATTCTTTTACAAGTTTTATCTGGGGCCAAGAAAGTTGTAAACCTAACCAGACACCAGTTTTGAAAAATAAGCTTTATACAAAAGTTGCGTCTTGCTGTAACACGCAGTTTTGCTGATTACCACTAATTATGACTCATTTTTACTTACATGTGCAAAACTGTTGAACGTGTTGAGGGGGTGTTAATATAGTCGTGTCTTGGAAACCTTGGTGAAGAAATTGCTGTAAATTTCCATTTAAATTGAATGGTAATGTTAAAAATGCAAGTACAAAATGTCAAGTTGTTTTTGTGAGAAATTTGTATAATTTGTTCACAATTCAAAGCATTTTAGAGGCACTTAAAAAGCAACTCCCCCTCTGACTCAGGCCTCTCTCACTGGCAAAGATGAAAAATGCTGGAAAGGTGGGCAGAGACCAGGCAGAGGCCGAGGGGAAGAACCAAAATGCAAGGGTCTGGACCTGTGATTGACAGCTGTCAGCGCATTGTAATGGACGTCCTCCTCACGGTAACAAGAGTGGACTGGGACAAGACCGAAAAAGGTGGCAAAGGAGTGGTAGAAGGATTTATAATGGTCTATTTACAGGGATTCTCAAAATGTTGACACCTCAGAAATGATTTGACTATCCAAGTACCAGCTTTAATGGATCAAAATGGGCTGGAATCTGGACTAACCTAGGTCTAAACCAAGGGATACAATAGAGATTAACAGAAAAATACATTTCACAATGAGGACAAAGATAGGAACTGTACCAAGCAGAGATGCGCACAACTCTTTAACCCCAAGTCTAAGTCAAGTCCAAATCTTTGGCCAAAATTCAAATCTGAAGTTTTTTGGTCCCAAGACCAAGTCAAGTTTATTTTATACGAATTTAAAATACAGTAATGATAGGACAACTCTAATAACAACAAATAAGCCTATACATTGACAAGCAACAGTACTGTCTCGTCATGTCCCGAGTGTTTAGGCTACGACTCCAAGAACAACTCACAGCTCACCATCTCTGGTAGGACTAGGACAAGGACTAAACCGGACAAAACCAGGAAAAAAAACAGGCCTAAACAAGGACAAATCATGGACTAAAGCTGAATAAAAGTGTCTTTAAATAAAACAAAATCAGGACTTCAACTGCGAAAGACGCCAGCACCACCAGAAGAAGGCAGCGTACCGCCAGTGAAACCTGCACCACTGTTTCAGAACCACTTCTATGGCTACTTCTCTTCAGTAGTTTCTAATAGAGATCAACCATAGGAGGGCAGCACACATTTTTCAGTACCTCATGTGGAATTTAGTGCAAAATTAATCTTTAAGAGAGCCAATAGCGAGAAATACAGGGAGCGTCTGTGTGGTAAATCTGGCCTGAGGACTGTAATGGAGTGGATCCATCACATCTGATCACATGACGGGCTTGTTTGATAGCAGTCAGCATATGTTAACACTCAGCTGTTTGTGTTACACGTTACCCAGCCTCATAAACCTCCGGGGGTATATTAATAGAGAAAGTGGCGTTTCCATCCCACTGCTATAGCGGCTGACAGATCCTGTCTGTCATCTCTGCGACTGTGAAGGATATTCGTCAGTGTCACATATGGTTCAATATCATAACTTCAGTAACATGCCCCGCAGATCTGCATATTTGTAGCTAAGAGGCAGATGCACCCTCTTATACAAGCCTAATTTATTACTCACTTCTTTGACCCAAATCAGTCACATCCCCGCACGACTGAGAGTTCATCTGCACGGATTCAGCAGTGCATGCAAGACGCCGACACATGGACGGAAGAGATAAACACTTTAAGAGTAACACACAATGAACAGCGACTTTCTGTTTTACTGTGGTATTCAAATGCACACTAAATGAGAACAAGTTGTGACTAAGACAAAGACAGAGACAAAATGGAAAGTTTTGGAAAGTCAAGGCTTCTGTGGTAGGCAAAGAAACTAAATTTGACTACATTTTAGTCTGCAAGACATTTTCCCTGCATCTGTGTTCCAAGAACCAGTCACGGCTGAGACCAAAGAGCACAGAGACAAGACAGAGTCAAGTATTTTAAAGCAGTGGTTCCCACATTGTGGGACAGGTACCACTGTTGCTACACGGGCTCATTCTAGTGGCATTCAGGTGTGTCTGCGATTTTTGAAAATGCTATAGGCCCAGTTTAGACCTGGATTGGGCCCAAGATACTCATGGTGCAGGCTTTTTAAACAGAAATTTTTCTTGTGTGCTTATTTCAGGTTTACTCCTGATTTTGTTCTGGTTTAGGCCCAGTTTAGTCTTGGAACAATCATGCTTAGGATTAAATCACTAGGGGAGTCTGGGCAGCTTTGCTTAGACTGCTGCCTCTGCAACCTGGCCCTGGATAAGCAGAAGAAGATGGATGAAACTTGGAAAACAAAATATCTGAGACAACACCTATAGAGCATTTTATGATACATTCATTCATCAGCTTCCTCTTATTTTATTAGTGTATGGGAAGTCTATCCCAGCAACTATGCGCCTGAAGCGGGACATACCCTGGATAATAGCCAGTGTCACAGGGCTGACACTTAAACCGACACAGACTCACTCATTCACTATGGGCAGTTAAAGATTTTTTATGATACATGTAAAAAGATTTTAGTAAACGCTAACAAGAGCAATTCCAGTCTTTAACCAAACATACAAACATAAGTGGTTAGCAGGATTTAGTGAAAAATATTTTTTTCAATTAACCATTTTTTGACTGATTACAAGATTAATCCGCGCAAATAAACCACTCACGGCCAAGGCTAAACCAAGTAAAAATGAGCGTGATGAAACCTTCAAAAAGTCTCAGGATGAAATACTAGAACATTTGGGACACACATTACCAAACAATTTTATCTCAATTGCCAAAGACAACCCAATTATTGCGCACCACACGAGGTCAGAAATTAGATGGGAGATATAGTTATGTGGCTGGATGAATCATTTGAGGTTTTATGTCCAAAACACAGATAAGATGCATTTGACTCAAAGATAAGACAAGAAAAGTTGATCAATTTAGACTGCAACACTTTTTTCCTGATCCACTAAAACAGTATCATTAGTCATCGCACCACTCTGTCACAGTCCCATCGCAGCGTGAATGGATGTCATACTGGGGAGCACAGGGGAGCCATCAGACACTCTCGACGGGCGGCGATGTAACCCAGGCCGGCCACTGATCTAAACAAAGAGATGACGGCAGAGAGGACCCAAGGGAGCTGGCAGTGAGACCGGGAACACCATTTCACCATCCTGTTGGCTAAACATACTGCTATTGTGGGAATAGAGAGGAGTGTGGTCTTACAGACGGCAGACAGACGTCATTGGACCTGTCCCAGGGCCACGCTCCAGGCTGAGAGTTGTTTTAAAGTTTTATATCCTGTTATCACAATCTGAAACATGAAATGGACAAGTGGCACAACTAAATTCAGCTTAAAAAATTATGAAATTGAGGTGTTCATGTGACACCATAACCCAGAGGTGTTTACTAAAATATCAGTATTAATCGCAGTCCAACCAACGGGCACTCATTGTATTAGGCAAAAAAATCCTATCCCAGGATTTTCCCAGTTGACCACAAAGTAAAAAGAGATGTCTGGGATATGGCTGAAAGCAGGAGTCATAGGTAGGTGGCAAAGTGATTCGCACACAGTCACCTCACAGCAAAAAGGTCCCAGTTTTGAATCCTGGACAGTGGGGGGCCTATCTGTGTGAAGTTTGCATGTTCTACCCCTGTCTGCGGGTGCTCCGGTTTTCTCCATCAACCTAAAACCCGCATGATTTTCGAGCTTTGTACTCCTGACCAGGATCCTGGCTCAGATTTGGAGAATGGTCCCCAGGTGCTGCAGTGCGGTTGCCTACTGCTCGCTGGTTGCCCCAGCGGTAATATGCCCCAATGGGATGGGTCACATGCAAAGCACAAATTCTCCTATGGGGACAATACAGTCTACCTTAAGATGATTAGATTTTGTAAAATGTATTGCCTAGTTCCACATCATGAATTATTTTTTCAGTCTTATATCATGCTCACCTGGTAGAGCACAGTATACTGTACCAAAAACCTGCTAAATGTTTTTTTTTTTTTTTACTATTTCACAGCCATCCCCCAACCCTTTTGGTTAGGCAAAATAATGCAAAATGTGGCGTATGTGGCTGCAAAACATGATTCATAATATCATAAATAATAAACTGGGGAGTCTAAGACATGTTTGGTTTATGCTCCCACTGAAAATACATTACGGCAAATTCACCATCCTGGTCTAACAACACATGCATGAATGACATCACTGTTCCTACTAACCCTAATGTTCAGCTGCAGAGGGTCAAAACTATCAAACCAAATTCACAATGGGTTAACATTAAAGTTTTGTACAAATTACACATCAAAGTTTACAAAGGTTACAAAAAGGCTCTTGAAAGCAGGGTCTAAAATACAATTAATGGATTTCTAGGTCATGTACTACTCTGTTTTTTCTAAGTTTCAGATGTTTCCAGATACATTAGAGCCCTTATTAGGCTTTAAAATGATCTCACACTAAGATTTCCTCCATTCATTTTATGAGAAGGTTTTTATACAATAACAATGCCACAGAATTTCTACTCTCTACAGACTTTTAGCTGTCCCGAAAAACCAAAACCTCTTCAAACCGCACTGATCATTTTCAGTGGGCAGCTAAGTACTTATATTCTATTTAGGGCATTTTCACATATTTTCACCGACACTCACGGTCTTCATGAGCTGAATTTCAATGAACAAATTCAGCATTTAAAAGCAGTCACACTCCATTGCTCTCTTCACCTTTGTGCTTCCTCTCTCTGCCTTTTGCATCCATCACGTGCACGCACAACTGGCTGAAGCTGAGACAGGGGAAGTTTAGAAGTTTTTGAAATGCATCTGTGGGTAAGAACAAAGTCTTGCAAAGCTGCTTAGGCTGCAATGACTAAGACAATGAGCTTGGTAAACCACTTGGGCAGGATTTACTGTAAAACATTTGGCTAGTTGTGAAAGCGTGTCATCCAGATAAGAAAGAGCAGGGCGTGTGACTGTGACCTTTGAACTACTGTCAATGGAAACTCATGTTCAAGTTCACGTGTGGTTTTATAGTGTGACAATAACTCAGAAAGTAATGAAAGTCAAGTTTTAGTTTAAGTAATTTGACCCTTGACAGTTGACCTACAGTGCTGTGCAAGTCTTATGAAAAAGAAAGGTGTATTAATGTGCAAAAAATCTACACGAGAAGCACTCAGAGAGCACAGACCTCTGCCAAGGCACTGGTTACATCTTGCAATGGTAAATATATATATATATATAGTGCTCAAACCTGGACTCAAACTCAAAGATCTTCTAGTTAAGGGATAAATGCTCCTTCTATTGAGCCACAAAACTGTTATGTCACAAAAGAATCTACTACAACTAATCATATGTCCAACTCCATAGAACGGCATAAAAAATAGTAAGCTTCCCATGGTTTACAGTGATTCTCAGTTCTGATTATGGAAATTTAAAATGTGTATTTTGAGGTAGAAACAATATTATAGCATGATGGTTAAAAAAAACAAAAAAACTACTCCCTACCCCTTCATTAAAGAATCACTCAGTACATTTACATCCAGTAGCTCTAAATGCCAATAAACCTGTCTATTTTACTCAGTAATCATAGTCTTTTTAATACATATCAACAGTAACAATTTAGCCTTATAGGAAATGAGGCATATCAAAGTGAGAAAAATGTATTCCTTATGTAAATCTGCCTCCCAAAGCACATAACTGTCTCATCAGATATGTTTCTTATAATCAGATATTACTTGCATGAATAAAGACAGATTGGTTGAGTCGAGACAGGACCAGAGGGCAGCCCATCACTGTCTGAGAGTACAAATTTCAGTAGTAGTGTCCAAATGAAACTACGACCGTGTTGCGGTTGCATGGCAAGTTTCAGTTGCGACACAAGGGACCTCACACTGCATTTATCTTTTACCACAACTGGTCCACTGGGCCTCAGTACAGTATAAAAAGACACAAGAGAAGGGAGTGACACAAAAGACTAGTTTCAAACTGACAAAAAGGTATACAACTTTGACGATTCTTAGCAGTACTTGAGAGTGTTTGCATAGTTGCATTTAATTGTTGGCAATACAAAAACAATACATATACAACATACAGTACATAAATATTTAATATGTGTTCATTCAAGACCAGTCTGACCAGTCAAGACCGAGACTTTAAGGAGTCAAGACAAAGACCAAGGCAAACCAAGACCAGGTGAAGACCAAGGCCTGTGAACTAACTTTTCTTAAGGAGAAAAGTTTAAAAAAGAGGTTCAAATTAATACATTATTGATAATTTTAACGATCTAATGCAACAGGCGCCACAGACAAGCAGAGAACAGATCATTTCCTGGTTCTTCTAATGCTGAAAACTAATGAATTTAAAATGATGAAGTCTTGTGTTTTCTTTTGTTTGGTAAAATCTAATCTCAGAGACAGCCACATTGGATTCAAGACTAAGACCAAGACTGAGTAAAACTGCAATCGAGACCAAGGCAAGACCAAGACTAGTCTCAGGCGCTACACCACTAGTTCATGCAATCATTGTTCTTCTGATTAATCCACTCAGGAGTTGCAAGTTGTTGGGGATTTTTCTCATCAACTATGGGCCTCCACAACCTCCTTGCTGAGCTCATATTGCATTACACAAATATCTCAATCTTTGAACCTGCACGTGCCTATTTTAAACCTTGACCTGAACTGCCAGCCTCTTTAATCCTCAGACAAAATTCAGCCACTGAAGCTGGTCTTTCACGTAAACTCACTATGACGAGGTCTTGCAGGTGGCAACTTGAAAAACCTCGGCAGGTAACGCGAGCCAGTGACAGCCTTTCATTTTGACTCCAGGTGATCATCGAACGAAGTCAGAGGTCTCAACAACAGTGTCCTATATTTAGCATTGGAACAGAGTTAATTGCTCTGTTCCAATGCTATTCCAATTATTCCGATGCTGCTGAATCTAAACACTGCTATTATTCCCCACTATTAACCACTTTATTTAATGCGATTTGAAGCCAGTCATCATTAAAACTCTATATTTATCCATAACAAAGGTATGCTTAAGGGATATGTACTACATTATCTATTGGACCACATTAATCTGGCTGTGCTGTATGTAATTAAGGCCAGTTAATAATAAGTAGCGTTTTGCATTTAAGCCTATAACAAAGTCAGATGAAGACATTTACAATTGCATATGTATTTAGGGGTAATTAAGAGATTTAAAATTAGCCAATGTGTATATAATTGGACTTAGTAAGATAAAAACCTATATAAATAAATTAGGATATAGTGAAAACGTTAATTTACACTGATTAGGCATAACATTATGACCACTGACAGGTGAAGTGACACAGATTATCTCTTAATAATGGCACCTGTTAGTGGGTGGGATATGTTAGGCAGCAATTTAACATGTTATCCTCAAAGTTGATTTTATTAGTCAGCAATGTTATTAGGGGTTTAATAGAGCTAACAAGTCAGTGTTAGTGTTAGCCTTCTTACTACTGAAAAGCTGAACGTTGATGAATACAGAAAATATCCCATAGCTTTAGTGACAGAACTTAGCTATGGGGGTTCACTGCAAAATGTTACTTCTCTTACTTCTAAGCTAGAGTGAGCATGTGGCAAACTCATATTAGCAGCATTTAGTCAAAGAGCTCATGTATAAAATGCAAATTAATAAATGAGCTACTTTTCTGCTCTGTCCAGGAAGCAGATGATGTTAAGTGGGGAAGTTGGGCTGCAGGTTATGACCCGAGTTCCTGAGTTTTCCGACTTGAGTGACGTTCATGTGCAGGTTTTAACTCGGAAAAACACTTTCCCGAGTTTCTGAGGACAACATACAACTAGCAATATTAAGCATATGGTCATAATGATAAATAAAATGTTCACTTTTCCACAATATTCTAATTTATTGATATGCATCTGTAAGAACAGTCTCTTTCTGTTTTGCATTCACAATTAGAAGATTTAAAATAGTCCACTGTGTATATTATTTGTGAGATAAGTGTTTCCAGATTAGTATCTACAGTAGAATAATCTCCCTTGTCACAGTGCCATGGATTTACTGACTCATCCAAACCCCACAGGACAGAGCTGATATTTCATCAGCGACACCGTTAGCGATGCAGTGAGGACGCCCACCTCTCCTGATGTCCCAGGTCCTGCAGGAGCTGCTCCGCGTATTTCTGCCTCTCGCTCTCCTCGCTGTTGGCCAGTTTCTTCACCTCGCTGCGGACAAAGTACCAGAACTCTTTGACGCCGTTCTCCACCCGCCTCCGCAGTTCCTCCTGACTGGGTCCCGGGCCTGAAGGGAAAAAAAACAAACAAACAAAAAACAGACAGTGTATTTATCAAATGGAAGAGGAAAAAGTTGTGTTTTTGCAGATTTATTTTATAGGAGAATAAAACAGGACGCCCAATTCTACCAGTATCCATTTGAAAGGTGTTGTAAGGTGTCTCAAGTACAAAATGGATGGCTCTGACAAGAACCACAAATCCTCAACAACTACTAGTCCACTACAGGTGCAGCTGAAAAAAATTAATACAAAGAATGAGTGTGGCCTGATCAAGTCAGACTTCCATGGGGAAGGACAAATGGACACAGATTAAACTGCTTCTAAATACAATCAGAGAAACTAGAAACCAATCAGAAAAAAACTGCAATGACCAATTAAAAAAAAAAGACCAATGAGACAAAGAACAAATTGTATAAAGCAGGCAGCATTGGTCAAGTTAGACTCATTTTGAAGGAAGACACAATGATTGTAAAGGATTCCTGACCCATTTCACTTCGGTAAGAAAGTCAATGGGTCTGACTGGTCTAACTAATGAGGGCGGCCATTTATACAACATCAAAACGCAATTGCTGCAGGGAGTGTATGCAAAACAATACAGCTCTGGAAAAAAAATAAAGGGACCACAGCAAAATGATCAGTTTTTAACTTTTATAGTTGCAATAAAAAAGAAAAAAATGGTGGGGGCGCACTTCATGGGATTGGATTTGTTTGTCACTCTTTGCACGCATTTTATGTGACCTGCTGACAATGTTTTTCATCATTTACAAATACAACTGTTGTTACTCTTCAGGGCGTACCTTTAAAGGAAATTACATCAAAAGAGAAATAAAGCAGTGGTTGCAGAGTTATTTAAAGATTCACTTGAAAACGTTAATAATGTATTGCCTAAGGAACATTCAGAAATCAGTAGTTGGTGGATTATTAACAGCTTTCCTGCGTCTTGCTCTCCACCAGTTTTTCACATTGCTGCTGGGTAACGTTATAATACTCTCTAGATTTGCTTGATGGTGTGAGCTCATAAAGGACTTTAACAGACACTGGCCTGGAATGATTGTCAGACTCTGACACTCTTATTTCTTCCAGAGCTGTGTGTGTGATCACATCAGTATGCTCAAGTGTATAGAAGAAGAGAAATGTCCACATCAAAACAAACAACTGTCTGAACTTTTTCCTTGAACAGTGCAGGAAAAACTCAACGCAGTATTGTCAAAATATCAACTCTCAACACTGAATGGATCACAGAGGAGCAGGACCTCTCCACAAGCTTTTTTTTTTTTTTGACAGTTTCCTTGCCTTTTGCTGTGGAAAGTCTACTGACAGTTGAAGTAGCAGAATTACTATCTCGTAAACTCCATGCCCTTCATTCTTTATATTGCACTTACAAAAGTTTTTTTTTTTTTTTTATATATTTCTTGACGCAACTTTACTTCGAATATTAGTTTAAATGAGCCAAGCCATTTATTTTCTTTGTCTGCTTCCTGTCTGTCTCATCAGGCCGCACGCTGCTTGATGTCCATAAAAATAGGCCAACTCACGTCTCCAATGTGATGCAATGCTCAGGAATTCAGTGTAAACTTGGAGTATAGGGAGTTTCTCCTTGTAACTGGAGCCTTTTCATGATAAACACCTTGAGATTTTTTAGGCTAAAAAAAAATATAAATGAGCATTAAATAAGATAGCAAGTCTGATGTGGGTTACCTTTTAAACTACAAAAAAGGCTGAGGGCTAGAGCGTAAACAGCAAGCAGAAAGATGCCTATCCAAAGTCACTACACACTAGAGCTAGACAATATGATGAATACAGCAATTAAAGACTGTTTATCTTCAAAGCTCCCTTGTAATACTAAATGGACTTGTTTGAACTGCATGTTACAGGGCTGCCAACGCTCAAGCATTGGCTGTGAGATTCACATTTGTCTTCACACGATCTCACGCCACACGCTGAAGGGACAAACGGACATCATCAACTCCATTCCACTCACTCATTAGGAAAATACTTCATATTGGTTTAAATACAGTCCACGTTTTTATTTGTAACATGTGCTTACACACTAGAGAATACCAGGTTTATTAATAATAATCCAGTCCATGTTTTCGTATTCATTTCGTCATCTCCTGAGCTGAGAGCGGCTCTGAGCCAGCGCTGCTGTGCTGGAGAGCGCTAGAAGGACCGTCTTGAACTACAGAGCAAATCACTACAAAGCAGTAACTACTTAAGGATCCTGGACTGTGCATTCAGAGACGGGGATGTGCACACTCGCAACAGCACTTTTTTCTCATTGCCCAACCTGTCCCACCATTGGAAATCCCTACTACTTTTATAGTGGTTGATTAAAATTATTTTTAACGTCCCTTTTTATTTATTAGCCACATAATACAAGCGTACATCGATTTAGTTATTTTCAGACCTAATATATACCCTACACCCTTCTTTATTCTTCATTTCTTTTACTTTCTTTAACTCGTGAATGAACTTTTTTGAGCCATGACTCCTCCTTCTCTCTCTCTTTTTCTCTCCTCTCAAAGAAACAGAGCGGGACAGGACAAAGAGCAAATGTCAGACAGAGCAGACACACCTCCTCCTCCACGTTCTACATATTTGTCTAAGGATAACACAAGCCAAGCAAAATCTAATAAAACAGCTGTTTACCGTTCCTTTGACCTGTAGCGCCTAATTCGTTATGCAAATAAATCACATGCATATTTAACGAGGCACAAAGTTTTTTATGCGCACCAGGCCACCATGTTAATACTTTTTTTCACAGAAAGAACACATTCCTATTAGAGGTTCATCACCATTCACTGGTAAATTTAGATCAAACTAATTTTGTTGTACAAAATGACTCAAAAAAGCATAATAAAAAATAAATAAATAAAAATAATGTTTTCTCTTTGGATGTATTGACAATGTTTACTCTATAGTCTATATACAAAATATTAAAGCTAGAAAAATGATCCTGCCAAGCTCGTACCAAATAAGTCTCCTTTGGCTCTGCATGAACAATGTAGGACAGTAGTTGTCAAATGGACTGATTGAGGGACCCAGTTTTATTCCTGGTCTTTTTATTGCGACACACTTTTTGCAGTTTTCTAAATTATCGTCCTTCAACATTATGGCACATGCATTTCAAAGTCTGTTTTTACCATTTAATGCAATCAAAACAGTGTATGTGCCTCAAAAATAAGCTAATTCAACTTCTCTGCGACCCACTCTTGAGTCCTGACCCACCAGTTGAGTATCACTGATAGTATTAAATCAGTAATTCACCCTCCATACAGTTATCATGGCAGCAAAACAAATCTCTTGACACTATTCCTATCACAGTGCCAAAATACCAAATTCCATTTTATTCCAGTTCCCATTGGGATGTATAGGATTTTCACCTCACTTCCTGATCCTGTCCCGTTAGGCCAAGTCCTGGTGCTGCTGCAAGTGTACAACAAAAAGCAGGAGGAGATCGACGCTTTAGGGGGAACACAGGGAACATGCCTCACAACAAAATACATAAAGATGCTTAGCTGGGCTGACACGAGAGGCGCTGGCACCATCTGAAAGAATGAATCGATGACGTTCACTTCAAAAGGCCTCCATGGGAACACAGCCAGGAGGAGAACGCACAGAAAAACGTTCTTTCAAAAAGAATATGGAATAATATAAGCATTAAATCTTTGGCTTTGGGTCCCTGGGTGTTGCCTTGACCTCATTAAAAGTGACTTAATCACTCCATCTGCGCCTTATGGCTTTCTTCTGTGCTTTTTCACACACTTCTAACAACATGAGGAAAATCTATACCCTGCCAAAACAATATATGAAGTAAATAACCTACATGGGAGAATACACAAGCCTGCTCTGGTTTCTTTTAAGGCAACTGAAAAAAAAAAAGCCTGAAGCATTACGGAGGTGGTGGGTATTGCGGACACTTTTCTCTCATGCTCGAAGACTGTTTCTCTGTGGAAAAAGCCAGAGGTATTTTTAGCTTTGTTCGTTCCCCGCGGCGAGATGGAAAAGTTGACCCAGTGCTGGCCTTCATGCTTACGTCCAATATTTTCCTCAGTGTCCGTCTCGCTTCTAGTACTTCTCCACCATCAGGGCGCAGACTTCATTTTCACACACTTCCCCACATTCACCTGGCAGTCTTCCTGGCCCTTTTGACCGATACTTAGAGTGGCGAATGTTCATGTAACCTGCTCTATCCGAAGGTGAAGCAGCCATCATCACTGCTAGGCTGGGGGAGATTTAACACTGAGCTGACTCAGACACTGACCTAAGGCTAGTACTATCAAGAGCTTCTGAATTCTTTGCATGCGCTTACTGGCCACGTTCTTAGATCCACCTCTTGCATGTCTATTAGAGAAATCATATGGCAGCAGTGCATTTAAGCAGACATGTTCAAGAAAATCTGTTGAAGCTTTAAATGAGCTTCAGAATGGGAAGAACAGTGATTTAAGCGGCTTTGAATGTGGTTTTGTTGATGCCAGATATTAGCAGGGGTAGAGCTGCTAATATCTAATAATGCAACTGGTAGCGTATAGGCCTTTGTTACAGATATAAACAGAGTATTTGGCAAAATAATTACAAAGTTACACAGCTCCAAAACAAATCACACTGTAATAACACAACCAAACCAAAGAAGAAGAATTCTCCACTGGTGGCTTGGGACCAGTTCAGCTTAGTTAAAACTTGACGTCCCTTTTTTTCAGGGGTCACCAGAGTGAATCATTTGCCTGGGTACTTTTGGCTGAAATTTACACAGTAAGTCTTGACGCAACCCTCTCCATTTATCCAGGCTTGAGACTGGGACAAAGTGACTGTAGTTTTTTAGCTCTACATCAAAAAAACAAACCCCTGACTTCCCAGAATAGCCTTGCCTATGTATGAATGACTGTGAAATTGTTTGTTTGGTGGTGGATGGAGAGGCCAACGGTGCAGAATGGCTTCCAAGTCTCTGTTAGTCTGCTCCAGGGCAGCTGTAGTAGCTTACCATCACTAAGTTTGACTGAGGAGTGAATGAATAACGCAGCTAATTGCAAAAGGTAAAACAGATTTCAAAAAATATATGCCTCATAAAACTTGAAGTACAATACATATAGCGTAGAGAAAAGTAGTGATGACACACTGGGACCCAAATCAGGACCACTCAGTTCACTTTCAAACATGTAATTAATGTAAAGAGCAAAGAGAAAGCAGCCATGTTTGTTGTTGTCAAAATACACTTCTTTATGCAAATCAATAACCATGGCATTGAAGTAGACATTAAAAGCCTATATTTATCCATCTATACATTATATCTCTGATGCCCCCAGAGGCACACATTTAAAGAGAGAGAAAATGTGTGCGCATAAAAATATCTGTGTATCTGTAGTCAACCCGGAAAATCAATCCTAAAAACTGACCCGCCTTCTTCAGTGTAACCTTGCGTTGCCTTACCGTCTCCTGTGAGTTTCTGAAAGCTGTGGATCTTCTGTTTGGCTCTGGTTAGCTGATCTTCCAGTGAGCGAAGTCGTCCCGCCGCGAGAGAGCCAGCCTCGGCCTGACCCTCTGGTATCCTGAGGGGGACAAGAGACAAGCAGAAGGGGTGCAAGGGTTAGCACAGAGGGCATATATACGGTCGATAGCTTTCACTCTGTGTCAAACTGTGGCAGTAAACAAAAATAGATGGAGTTTTGAACTAGCTCTGCGGTATTGGGAGAATTTCTAAATACATTCTTTATGCCATAGTCTAGAGGTTTGTAAGAAGAGTCTATGAATTTTTTAGTGATACGTTATTTCTTTTCTATTTTTCATGACACAACCCCAGTTGGAGAAGAATGCAGGAGCAAGGACAGGCTTATGTACAGCTGATAATGGTGAAAACACACTTTTATGACAATACATCAAAAACTTTAGGCATCCATTGCAAGTTTATCTCTCATAATTACAGTACAGTGCAATAACTTGGTATTTATTCATCTTCCACTTGTTTTTAGGGATAGCAGAGTCTAGCAACTATGGCAGCCAAAGAGACACACACTGGCAGACAACCATTCACTTTCATATTTATTCACTAGGGGTAATTTAGTGTCACCAATTCACCTGACACATGCATGAAATTAGAGGAACCGGTAACACAGGACATACAGACTCCACTCAGAGAGATTGCAGTCGGCCGGCCTGAGGATCGAACCCACAACCTCTTTACTGAAAGGCAGGAGCATGTTAACCACTCTATCACCACACACCTCATCTCAATATCATCTAAAGCAAACATTGTGTCACTTCTGAGCAGGACATTATATTGACTTAGTAACCTATGGCTCAAATGTTAAATGCACATGGGCCAGTTCAGAGAAATACATGGTTTAGTCTTCGAGGCACTGCTCCTGTCTGCTTCTTCAAACCGGGAGCCTGCTAAATCCCATACATAAGCTAATTTATCTATCTGTTAGCATCATGTTGCTAATAGCCGGGCTAAACAGCTCTGTCAAGTCCCAAACATTGACAGCAGGGGGCGACGGACACCTAATGCAAACATTAATGCAAAGTCAAAGTAACAGCTCCCCCAAAAAAGACATTTTCCATACATAATCATTTTTTAGCATAATATGGGACCTTTAAGTCTAGGTTTAAATTAGTCTCACTCTGTGCCTTTCTACCTTGTCACTATGCAATATCATTACAAGCATTTCAATTTGATAAAAGGCTGGTTTATTTAACAAGAAGTCATAAAAACTTTCCCACCTCACTTCCAATTACAACAGAGTGCTTACTTTTATTGTGCCAATATTGGATTACACAGTATATAATCCAATGATTTTCTCATAAAGAGCTAAA
Organism: Bostrychus sinensis; assembly: GCA_020698575.1. Classification (NCBI taxonomy): domain Eukaryota; kingdom Metazoa; phylum Chordata; class Actinopteri; order Gobiiformes; family Eleotridae; genus Bostrychus; species Bostrychus sinensis. Next base: position 23,516,081 of record CM036257.1, on the reverse strand, counting down.
AAATGATCCGGTAAATGTCAAATTATTACAGAATCTACAGGTGAAATGTAACTTGAGATAAAACAGCTGCAGATATGTCTTGAAGGTTTATGATATTATGTTAATCTGGTTTGGATGTAAAGTTGCACGCACAAGAGTTCATTCATTCATCGTCTTCCACTTATTCCTGTTAGGGGTAGTGGGTGGCTCGAGCCTAAACCTGCAACTGTGGGCTTTAGGTGGGGTGCACCCTGAACATTGGCCAGTTACTAACAGGGCTGACACAAAGACATACATGGGGTAGGCATTGGATATACGTCACATCATCACATTCATTTATTCAACTGTGAGGCCAAAAACTGTGAAAACCCACAGTAACAACACACCGGTTAGTTAGAGACCTTGCAGTCAGCTGGGCCAAAGATTGAACCCACAACTTCCAGGCACACTAACCAATCTGTACTGTCACATTGTTGTATAATGGTGATATTTATTTCTGGTTCACCTTGAGTAGAGAGTCACTAAACTGTGCAAAAATACCAATAAAACCCTTAAAGCGCTTTTCAAATTAATTAAAATGTAGGAGTCTCAGCCATTAAAAGAGATAAAGCCTTTGCTCCCTGTTAAATAAATTGTCTACCCTCAACACTCAATCAGCATTTCTGTCCAGTCAATAAGGCTCTCAGAGAACAATACAAACATTATATCCAGTTGCCATATTGTCTATTTTGATTCAGTGAAATTGCATTAGTCGGATTAAACAGATCGCGTCCTCATTGGAAATCCCCACTCATTATTACAGATACTGCGCCGCATTTGTTGCCAATGACTCAAAAGGTCTACTGTATTGTCACAGAATACATGTGGGCTGCGAGTGCTAATAATTGGCTGTAATGTTGCATTCACTGAACCAAAGAAAATCTACAGGCGTTCTCTGTTCTTTCTTGGGTTAAATCTGACTTAATGTGACAAAGACGTGTGCTCCAAACATGCTGCGGGGAAAATCACAGCTAAGTCTTGCGAACCCTAATTGCTCATTATGGCAGAAATGATGTTTGGACTGCTTTTCAGTCCATTTAATGTGCTTTACATTAATGCAATAAGTCAATTTAAATGCAAATATGTGAATTCATTGCGTGCCGATTGTCGGTTTTGTGAATTATGGCGACACAATAAAGACTTTAATTTGTTGCCATCATGTAAAGTTGCACAATTTGCAATTTTGAGACTTTTTAAAGGTCATAAAATCAACTTGTTCCAGTGAATAGCATACAGAAATATTGTATGGTTTAGAGACAGTGAGGAAAAGACAGGAGGCAGAGCTGGAGGTAGCAGAGCTGAAGGTGAGGTTCTCTTTTTTCATGATGAGGATGGATAGGATTGGGAGTGAGTACATCAGAGAGACAGCTCAGGTTAGATGTTTTGGAGAAAATGTCAGAGGACAGACTGAGATGATTTGGACATGTGCAGAGTGTAGTGAATATAGTGAATATTTGAGTATAAGGTTGCTAAGGTTAGCGCTGCCAGGCAGGGGGCCTAGATGGATGTAGTGAAAGAGGACATGAAGTTAGTTGGTGTGAGAGAAGAGGATTTGGAGGATAGAGTTAGACAGAAGCAGGTGCTTTGCTGTGGTGACTCCTGAAGGGAACAGTCAAAAGAAAAACTGTGTTTGAATAGAAAACTTCAAATGCAGCCATTATCATTGTCCTTTTTTCACCCTAACTACTTGCAAAAAGTCGGTCTTTTCTCACTAGTGTAAAATTAGACTTCTGGTCTCCTTTAGGCTTTTCCCTTCTGGGGTCAGCACAGCCATCTGTCTCCTACTGTGCATTGATTTGCATATACAGTATATATTTAGCATAGGTTTTAGAATTCGAAAGATATGGGTTTTTCTATGGCTGATGCTGATTTTTAAAATTCAGATTCAGATTCAGACAAATTTCTTTATTTTTATGAATTAAATTAATTTAACATAGCCATTTGTTTTAGTAATGCTGTTTAAAACAGAACTCAGTAACTCTGCTCATTTCTTCGCTCTTTTTGCCTTATTTTCCTCTATAAAGCTCCCCCTACAGTTCGGAGTAAAGCACTATCGTAAATACTCACGAGCCCAATTGACTTCTGTGTGACCTCTTGCTCGTCTTTACTTTCGTTTTCCCCGCCGTGTAACTGTACAAAGTTTTTTCTTCCATTTGAAGCAAAAAACATGAGCGTGCTGCTCTGGCACGCTGAAAATTGAGAAATAACGCCGGCGCTAGCTTGTTGTTTTGGTAACCGGGATGTGCTGCTTTCTCGCAAGACCCGAGACTTCCGTGACTCTGTGTCGGCGACCCTCAGACTTGCAAGTGCAACTTTCAGCCCAGAGACACCAGGGGGAGATGCCGCACGCTTCATTTACCCCACAACAACTCATTTTACCATCACACGGACTCCGAAACAGATATTTAAGGTACAAAAGTTACTGAGCACTGCTATAAATCTAAACAAATGTGTTAGAACAGTACAGTGAGAAGAGTTAATTAGTTTTTTAAGAAAACCAATAAGGCAATCTCAATCAAACTTGCTGTTCAAGCAGAGCTTGGGGAGAGCTACAAAATGAAAATGAAATGAAAATGAATGAACTTTTAGTTCTACGAGGTTCGACGCCTGAGAGACGAGCAAAATCTTTTTTTTTTTTTTTTTTTTTTTTTTCTGTTTTGATCTTTTCAGGCTGAAAAAATGATTTTCAATGTTTCCCAAACTGCTAAAAGATGGTTGGGGACACACTGAGTTTCTCAGGACGTCCCAAAGCATCCTATGGCCAAATCTCATGGATTGGTAGCAGAGCTGCCACAATGGCTTCTAATGAATTGATGAATAAATATGTGACACAGTGATCATATTCACTGTCACCTGAGCCTCTCATCAGCCAAAGATGGGATAGCTGGGGTCCTTCACTCACATGGTTGCCTGAACATGTGCCTGACCAATAATTGGCATAAAAATACACAACTCGGCTGAATAATGGTTAAAACTTAGCAGAGTGTACCTTGTTACATCTCCTGCTTTTTACCTCTCTTCCTGTCTTGGTCTGGCTAACTGCAGTGTCGGCTATTTGAACGGTTGTGTTTTGTGACATAAACAACAACTAATTTGTTCGACTGAAGACAAATGAGTGATTTAAGATGCGGAGGACAGAGTGGAATAACAGAAGAGTTTGTGAGAGTAAACAGTCAATTCCTCAACATAGATGCAGACAGATAGAAAGCTATTAAAAAAGAAATATGTTCCTATGCACAGGGGCATTGGCGGAGTGTGGCAAAGGCCATGTTAATGAGTCATCAAGGCATGCAAACTCAATTTGCTCCCTGAGTGAAGAACATCAGTCGCTGGCAGGCATAAAGATGAGACTTTTAAAGACGCCGCAGCCTTTCTCCGCTGCAAAGATCCATCTCTCAGCAGTTCGAGCCCCGTCCCCAAGAAGCACAGTCCTGACACTTCACTCAGCCGTAACCAGCTGTGTACTTCCAATGCACAGATGAGAGGCAGATATTTCAGATAAGATTTATAACTATCTTTTACTGTTTAGGAGGAATTATCAAGCAGGACAAGTTTGTTTGTGTATCACATACTCACAAAAGGAACTCAATGTCGTTTCCAGCAGTTTTTAATTTATGTTTATATTGTGTGTTTTTTTTTTTTTTTTTTATCAGATGCATTGTTATTTTCTAAAACAAAAAAAGTAAATAAAAGTACAAAATCCCCACTCCCAAGAAAGACAAAAATAAATGAAGATGAAAACAAAAATGAATATAATAAATAAAAGGAATATTTACAATGAAGTATAATATGTCTTTTCACTAATTAAGACAGCGCTTATGAGCTTATGAAAAATTATGAGTAAAGGGGTACTTAAGCTATGACAAAAAGCTCAGGGGTTACATAAGACAAAAGTACATACAAGAATTACAATTAAAGGAAAACTATGCAATTAATTAAACAGCATCAGAGTCAGTGTGATGGCTAAAGAAGTTGTTGCAGAGTGGATAAAGCTCCCTGCACACAAACACAGTGCTTGTGTACATTTCCATATATTTATACAGAACTGGCCTGGCTTTGCCTCGTCCCATCTGCTGCGCCAGTTGTAAACAGTCCAAGATGTTGGCTGCAGCAATTAGCCACTACAACTATATTAGCCAAGTCACTCCCTGATCATGCTAGAATTTTGACTTTTCTCTCTTAAAATGTTAAAGCTAGATAGAAAATCCAGCCACAAGCCAGTGTACTACTTTTGCAAATCCTAAGCCTGGTCAGTAAGGGCATCTGGTGCAAAAACAAACTATGCTAAGTCAATAAGTAATAGAAGGGAAAAGTCTTAAGAATAAAGTTGAAGCTAAATAGATGATCTTTGCAATCAGGAGTCACCCTATGGTCCAAACCTGTCTGCTGTGTACTTTTCATAATATTTAGTCTCTATAGTGCAAGAAATCTTCCAGAGAGCAAGTACTCGAGCAAGTACAAAGCAATTGGCTAAAATATCAAAAAAGGGAGGAAAAGTCCTTGTTCTGTCCCAACCAGAAAACCCCATATTTCAAACAGCACCAACATAAAAAAGACATCCAAGCTTTGCATTACACAACTGCACAATGAATATAACAATACTGGGACGGCTCTGCAGAACGTTATCCAAAATAGCCACCTTTTCTTTGTAAAAATCTTGTTCCCGGCCCAACTTCCTGACACAGATCTTTGAAACAGGACCCACGTGTATTATTCCTTCCAAGGTAAGAGCATGAGTATTATATTTTCAAACAAAATTCATAAAATGTCCCATGCCCTAACCTGCGACTTACACCACTGTACAGGAAATGGGAAGGTTTTTACAGTGACATCATAGAGTTTAATGTTTACATACTTTCTTGATGACATGGGTTGAACTAGGTCAGCGGTTCTCAATCTATGGTATGGGTACCACTGGTGGGACACATACTTGTTCGGGTGGTACTCAAAGGTCTTTTGCAGTTCTAATTTTGTTTATATTAGTGGCAGTTTTATTCATATTTTAGTGCTAAACTGGTTAGGTATTAATCTAGGTTTAGGCATGGGTTTGTCCTGGTTTAGTCCTGGTTTACACTCTTAGACTTCGTTAGGTCCCAGATTGGTCCTGGTTTATAGTTGCTTTAGTCCTGGTTTAGTGCTAGATTTGACCTGGGATAATCCTAGTTTAGTCTTGCTTTAGTCCTGGTTTAGTCCTAGATTAGACCTGGGATAGTCCCAACTTTAGTCCTGGTTTGGTCCTGGTTTGATCATGGTATACACTTGCTTTAGTCACAGTTTAGTCCTAGATTAGACCCAGTTTACTCCTGGTTTACTGTTGCTTTAGACCTGGTTTAGTGCTAGATTAGACCTGGTTTGGCTCTGGTTTTGTCTTGGTTTAGTCTGAGGTGGTACCAGGAGGGAAAAGTATGAGAACCGCTGAACTAAGCTGTATTAGGTCATGCTATAGCTGTGCCTAAAGAGACATACAAAGTGCAACACAATGCGGCACAGAAGCACTTTCACCCGAGACATGCACATATGAAACGTATCCGCAGACTGCTCCGCTCGCAGCGAGGAGGTAAACAGAGCCGCGCAAATACACAAATGGTTCCTGACGGGATCCTGAAGCACAGACTAAACAAGGCAGCATCCTAATCAAATGCTACAGCAGAGCAAGCAGATGAGAGGGAAAAAATAGGACTCGAGGGGAGGTGGGAAGGAGCAAGAGATCGTTGCTGTGGTGAAGTGTGCTATGAGCCCCACAGGTATTAAAAAAACAAACAAAAAAAAAAAAAACAGGTGAGGTTCCTCTGAAATGCTGCCCCAGCTGTTGCCCCATTAGTACCAACATTTGCAGCGGTAAGCACTGACTTTAAAGGAGGTCTAGGCTGGGTTGCTGTACTTGACAAAGGTAAAGCACAGTCAGTGACGGTGATCTAAAAAGAGCAGACATTTTGGTTGGAATAAAATGAAAAATGATCAGGAAGGTGCGGATAAAAGGGCTGGAAATGAAGGCAATTCTAAAATAGACTGTATAAAAAGTTGGGCCATGGGATCAATTACAGAATCGCACGGTAGTAAGGGCTAAATTCCAGCTCCAACTCAAGTAAATAAAGCACATTTATTCATTCACCAAATACTTGTTAGGCGTCATGGCTGAGAGGAGTCTAAAGCTTCTTTGTGCCAGGGACAACGTGTTTTTATTCTGATTTATTGTAATTAAAAGACCATTCATTCCTCGTTTACAATTATTTTCATAAGGGTCAGGGCTGGCAGCAAAGAACCTACCCCTGCTACTTTGGGCCTGAGGTGGCACCCGGGACATTTTGTTTAGATTCTGAGGTCATTTGTTATTTGTTATGTGGGTATGACTGCAGAAAAACATTTGTTTCAAGAACCAATAAAACAAATACATAATAAAGACAATTAACTGGTATGATTGGCAGCTCATTTTGTATCTTGCTAGTTTCAAAAATATAGGTTCAAACATTTTTAAGCATAACAATGTTTATATTCGATATGGGAAAACATAACATGACAGTGGTTATGGTCTAACTCAGTGTTGTGGGACACTTTACTTCCAAAATGATAAAAATATGTGTGGTCATTTCATTTTAACCTATTAAAACTTATGAAGGACAAGCTCAAGTTTTTCAGTGACTGATGAAAAAGAGGTGAAACTGCTAGATTATTTATTATATTTTGTCACAAATTTTAGGTTTGATAGTTTGTTTGAAAGGGGAGTTATTAAAATGATTTAAATTGTTTTGTATTAAATGTTTTTTAAGAGTTTTAAGATTATTATTATTTCTTATTATTTTGAACAGTCATTTTACAATAAAAACAGCAAAGGTTACAGGAGTTTACATTTTTGTTTTATGTTTATTTTATAGCAAACAGGTCATTATTTATTTCATTTATTTATTTACTTTTGTATTTTTATTTTGAGGTCATTACTACAGAAAACTAAAAATAACTAAAGGTAATGCTTCTAGTAGCATTTGGCTAAAAGCTTCAGGCTAATCATCACACTTATAATGCTTTTTTCTGTATCTTTTGTCCAAATATGGTTGCCATTTCTGGTTCCATCAGTCAGTCTGCTCAGTAATATCAATATGAATATTGTGTTTTTTTCCCTGTGCAGAGTTGGAGTTCACTGCCGCATCTATCACTGACTGAACTGAGGCTTTCAACCTTTTACATAGTGTGTCGCCTCAAACCACTTGACTCCAATAATTCAAGCTAATAAACCACAGGAATGCAGTGGTAGGAAAGAGCTGTAAACACAGGACATTAATAGAAAGCCATGACACTTTTTTGCCTTTTTATCAGCTTTACACCTTTGCAGAGTGAAATAAGTAGATTTCTTGCACATACAGTCATCATCAGTGAATCAGAATAATGGTAAAAAATGTATTTCAATTAAAAAAGTCAGCATAATCCAGCCACATGAGGTCACAAGGCAGGGTACCCTTTGTGCTGGGCCCACCCTCGGATAAGGTTGTGTCAGAAAGGGCATCTGGTGTAAAACCTATACCTAATTATTGAGCAAATCACTGCATGTTAGTATGAGTCACTGTGCTGACGCCAAGAAGAAAAAAAGGCAAAAGAAAATCATTTGAAAATTGAGCATATCAATATAGCAGTGTGACATATGAATCATTTATTTCAATTGTGATGAGATGTTATATTATATACAATCTACTGTAACTGTCATGCATTATGATGATTATGTATCATTATATACAGTACTGAAAGGAGTTTCAAACTCAAATTCACCAGAAGCCATGTCACCTGAGGACCATATAAAGGTTCAGGTAATAACCTCAACAAACTGAAATACACTTATTTATTTATTTATTTATTATAGTAGTATACTAATAATATGATCATATTGTATGTGTGTTTTTATGCTAGAAATACATTTTTATTGTAGACAAAATTATTTAGATTACATTATGTTTTTGATATTAACCCAAGGGCCTGACAGCACGGGGAAGCAGGCTGCAAATGGACCCCTGGCCACAAGTTTGAGACCCCTGGTATATTGTAATTTTATACTGTAAACAATAATCATCATAATTCAAATTATTATTATTTTTTTTCATTTTGGCCATTTAGGGAAGCCACAGTTAATCATCTGCCTCTAAGTGTGCTGGGATTTGCATACTTAATTTGTTATAGGTTTTCCATTGATTACCACAATCCTCTCCATTTATCAGGATTTGGGACCGGCACAAAACATATCTGTGGCTGGAAATATTTCACTCTGTGTGTACTGAATCTATATAAAATATAATATGCATTTTACTTTGAGGTAAACTACTTTACACATGGGCTTTTACATAATGTCCTGTGTTCGTTTCTGCCTCAGATCAAATCATTTAATCTTCCTAGTGTGTCTTTCCTTAGCCGTATCCGCGTTATCTCCATAGACTTAGACAGTATCTTTGCCAGTAAACGGATTCTGTATGGTGCATTCTTTCGCTGCATGTTTCTGGGGTCTAAGTACATCCAGAATGATCCGGCTGCGGCTCTAATCTCCACTTGTCAGAAACGTCCCGACCATATCTTCCACAATGGGACTAGTGTGAGCGTAATGGGCCGGTCCGGTGGGACATCTGGGTCGACGGGAGTTCAGGTATGCGTTTAGTGGGTTAAAACCTTTACAGGATGAATTAAGACTAGCACTGTCACATGAGGAGAGAGAGAGAGAGACCAGAGTCGCTGCACACAGGGCTTTAACAGTTAGTGACATTTACGCATGCTAAAGCCGCGCACACTCAAATGTCAACCAGATCAAAAAGGAAAGACAGTATGGAAAGATCTGACTGAATGCATAGCTTCCTTGTTAAGGTTCATTAAAGCTACTTTTAGGTATGGTCTTGTGAGCAAATCCTGATGTAACTTAAGACATGGAGAATTTTCAGTTCTGCCTGGTGACTTTGTGACTGAAATGAATGTAAAGGTTCTGACACTTAGTAACTTGAACTAGAAGAACAGACTTCTGCCAAGACATTATAATAATTAGGATTAGGAATGTAATGCATTATAAAGAGTGAAGATTTATGGGGGGAGGGGGGGTTATTGTCAAGAAATTTAAACAGCATATAGGCTGCCACAAGGTATAATGCTGCATAGTCTGGTTCACTTGATTGGCACAAAAAATCATTACATTGATTGAGAAAAACATATAATTTCCAATCAAGTTTTACTTTACTTCTTTTTTTTTTCTTTTTTTCGCTCTTTTAGACATAATTGAACTGCAGCTCATTCTGATAAAGGTCCCCAATTTTGCTAAATTAACTTTTATGAGCTTTTAAAACTGTTATAATGTTTCCACCTAAAAACATACCTGGACTTTTGTTTCATTCATTCATTCACACATGTTTGAGTGATCCTGTCTGCTGAGCCGGTCCCCTTCTAAAGAGCTGGAATAAGCTCACTCTTACGGCTCTACGTAGTTACGGGAAACCAGGAAGTGCTCCTGCTTGTTTCTAAACCCCATACACTGTCACTGGATTCATTTTGATAATTTCAGCACTTACATTGCTGTCACTACAAAACAGTCAGCTCATTTATCTAACTGTTAGTGTCATGTTGCTAATAACCATGCTAAATAGCAATTTTATGCTCTGTCCAGTCCCCGCCGTTGCCAGCAGGGGGCAACAGGCACCTGGTCAAAGCATCAAAGTATCAGCTCCTCAAAAAGTAAACCTTTCCATATATTATTTTAAAAGCTATAAAATGTGAAATACTAAAACAAAGGTGTCCAAAAAGCCTGAAAAAGCATAATATTTCTCTTGTAATGTAAATTGCAAGAAAATCTAATTGTGAAGCTTACCAAATCATGACTTGAGTGCATCGTTACATCCCTAAAAATTGTTAATAAGTAGTGATATGGTCTTCCTTGGCTCATTACTGACCTTAGCAAAAGATCTAATCAAAATTGTGCTATTACTTTGACTGAGTTATCTTACTAATAGACAATCAAAAAAAGAAACAAACTAACTGGAGGTAATTGCATATATGGTCAACATTGCAGATTTGGGATTGGTGTAAAGTAATTGGATAAAAGCCAGTCAGCAGCTTAAACCATTAAAAAGCAATTACACTAAACATTGACGTCTTAATTTGTGTATAAGAGACGTTTCAAGGATAAATGATACGCTTCAACATGCATGGGACACACTTTATGGCTTTACTGATTCGTAAAAAATGTGTCTCCCACTTGCATCATAGGTAATGGGAACTGTATAATGAAGTGGATGAACCTGTAAATTAAATATCCTATCTGTAAAGTTAGCTTTTTTACACCGTTTTGAGGCTTTAGCCAATCACAGCCCACAAAAGGAAAGAAATGTCAAAAAACCTACACAAAGCTAGACGTACACTGAAAAGGAGACAAGGCTATGCTTCTTTACAAACATTACACCTTCAAATCTCGCATTTCTAGCTTTAATGAACAAATTAGAAGAGAGTAGCCCCTAATATGATCAGGTCACAGTCACAATAAGAAAACTCTATTAAGGTGCAATATATTAAATGGACTATATGTTTTTATTCACATTTTTAAGACAATCTTGGTCAGCTCTAGAACAGCATTGCATTTAAAAACATGATTTAACTAAAAGAAAACATTTTTAATAAGTACTCTACTGGTGCCATGAAGAGACCAGCAGAGGGCAGCAGAGTGTGTACTGGTGTTTTGAACATAATCAAAGAAAAAGAGCACTTCACTTCCTTAAACTTTTTGTATGATGCCATTTTACTACAAAATGAAAATTGTCTGTGAAGAATCAGTGGAAACAAAGCTGTACATGTTTTTTTTTGATAAATAAATGAGAGCAGACTGGATGTAGTGGGTTTGTTGATTGGTCAGTGTCGTCCTGGTGGGTGGGTGAGTGAATACTTGGAAATATCGTGTATGTTTTTGATGAGGGAACAACATTATAACATAAGCTCAGAAAAATTGATTCATGTGCATAATATAGCCCATTTAAGAATTTCCACTTTTAATCAAAACAATGCTTACAGCGGGACTTTACAGTAGTGGAAGATGACAAAACCTTAGCTGTAACTTTAGTGAGTAATGGGAATGATTAGTAATACATTTTGCATACAGAAATCTTTTAACACATTGTTGAAGGTCTGGCTAAAGAGAAACATTGTAAACACTATTCTGGCACAGCAGACTCACTTCATTAGCTGATGGCACCTGTTCTTTCTTCAAAATTGACTGCTCTTGCTACAGCAACAATTTACAGTCAAACTTTTGAAGAAGTGAAACAATATTACTGGAATTATAACCTAAAAAACAAACCATGACGCTGACTCAGAAGTTTTGAATGGCTGTTGATTTCGCAAAGCCAAAGCTCTAGACCTCTGCTGCTTCTTCTAGCACTCAATTTAACCGAAAATGTTACACTACACAATTCATCCAGAAACACTGCTCCTGTCTTCTGCACACACTTCTGTTACAGCTGTACGGGTCAGGGCAGCATCGATCTTCTTGTTGGCACTGCGCTAAGTGAAATAACATATAAATTAGATAAGTGCGGAGAGAGTCTGCTCATCCCCACTCAGCTCTCATTTTCGGTTTCCTCTTTGCTGCTCTTTACTTAGTGCCGTGCTGGTGCCATCCATCACAGCGCCCCCCCTCCTGAACCCTCCCTGCCCCTGTGCGCTGGCATGCCTGCAGGGGATCGACCCAACCTCTATCCCTCATCCCGACTGTCACGCTCACCCTTTGCGCTTCCCCCGTCTCTAAAGTCACACTATCGGGCAGGTCCATCCGTGTCACCATCTTTACCCTCAGGAGAGTGTGGTGTGGTGGCTGCTTGCCCGGGGCGGAGACTGACAGCTGCTGGAAGGGGGGGGGCGGAGCCAGTCACGCCAAGCGCCTCGACCCTACTCTAACCTCTCATTAACGCTGGCGGCTGATTGGTGGGCTGGCACGACGCCTGTCACTCAAAACCGCTCAGGAACAAGGGCTCGAATCACAAAACCGCCGGACTAAATCTGCAGGCCAGCCAGGTGATGCTAATTTGAATCGGAAAAAATGAGTGATAGATTTATTAATATCACATGACAATGCAATTTTAAAAAGTACGGACAGCTCAGCAAAAATAGGAGAATAAGTAATCAGCTCAGAAGCACTGTGACTTGCTATATTTTTTGTAGCAGCCAGGAGCAGAAGAGAAGTGCACTTGCACAAGTTTTACTGCTCAGAACATTGTATTAGTATTACAAATCCTCAGGCCAACCCTCTGGACATGCATGTATGGGTGAACTGGTGAATCAAAATTACTGCCCCAAGTGCAGTGGTTATCAATCTGTGGTACAGGTACTACTAGTGATACACAGACTTCTACGTATAGGTTTAGAACTGGTTTAGATGGGGTTCAGTCCTGGTTTAGGCACATTTTAGTCCATATTGTGTAGTGCATTGTTCTGGGTCAACCTCAATTTTACTTCTTTGTTTCAGACCTGGTTTAGTCCTGATTTGGACCTAGTTTGGACCTGTCTTAGTCCTGGTCTAGTCCTACTATTAATCTGATTTAGTCTGGATTTTGTTCTGGCTTAGGCACAGTTAAGTCGTTATTTTGTGATGCATTAATCCCTATATTACTTCTTTGTTTTAGACCAGAGTTAGTTCTGATTTAGTCCTAGTTTAGTCCTGAGTTTAACCTGGTTTAGTCATGCTATGGATCTGGTTTAGACATGGTTTAGTCCTACTATTACTATACAGATTTGGTTTAGTCCTGGCTTAGTTTAGTGGTCCTTGAAAAGTCGAATATTTTCTAAGGTGGTACGCTAAAGTGAATGATTTTCTGTCTGTGTATGTCTCTGTATCAGCCCTGCGACTAACTGGCCATTGTCCAGGAAGTACATCATCTAAGGCCCATAATTCCTGGCATAGGCTCCAGCCACCTACGACCCTTAATGGCAATATGCAAAGAAGATAAATGAATGAGACACTGATTGTTTTAAGATTACCAATTTGCAAGACTCCCATTAAAAAATCCTTATTACATATCGATTTCCCTCTGGAACAATGGGGAAGTAATGTGTCCCATAATTTCTATGTTCCCATCTGTCTCACTCAACTTTTCTGCATCAGTCTTTCAAGATCTTAAAACTACTAAAGGTGTCTATCACTCTTGATCAAAAGCAACCCAGATAAAAAACGTTTTGGTCCAATAAACGCTGTCCAAAACTTCAAAAACACATCCATCTTAACGTTATCTGACCGAGACATAAATCCGCCGTCTTTATTGGTTTGGTAACTACCTGACACAAAGGTGCGATCCGACCATAATCACATCACTTTAATGGGGCCTGATTCTCTCTGAGGCTGCTCATAAAAGATACATGCACTAATGGTAAGGCGCTTCCATGTGAGAGGAGGATTTTATTATTTAAAGCCAGCGGGATGCTTGGAGTCAACTTGTTCTGAAGCTTGTACAACACGCCCAAACTCCTGTTCTCGGTCCAAATTGGCAGAAAATGCCGCTGGATTGGGCTAAGCGTGTTGGAGCGGTCTATCAGAGAGCTAGTGAGTTGTTACAAAGTCCGTCAGAGTGTGACACAGTGTGAGGCTGAAGGCTGGATCGGTGCCATGGCTTCGTCAGCGGTTTTGTGCAGTTATAGGACGACGAGGAGGAGAAATTAGGGATACAAGAGACAATGAGAAGTGCACTCATAGCCAGTTAATATGTGACAGTAGAGACAGAGAGATACTGTGCTGCTTTCTCATGGGATTTTTCTTAGTCTCACCACAGTACTTAAAGTACAGTCAGCTTCCAATCAGACATAACATTATGACCACTGACAGGTGAAAAGAAAAACACACTGTTAGTAGGTGGGATATATTAGGCAGCGAGTAAACATTTTTAAGTCAAAGTTGATGAGTTAGAAGTAGGAGAAATGGGCAAATGTAAGGATGTGAATGAGTCTGACAATGACCAAAATGTGATGACTGGACGAGAGACAGTCTTTCCAAAACTGCAGCTCTTCCACCATCAATAATAGGCAGGTAGTCATAATGTTACGCCTGATCAACCTTTGACCAGCCCTGCATCTTCACTGGGAGTATAAAACAGGTGGATTTACTGGTTTCAAAAATGCATATGTGAAATCTATGTCGTTTCATAGCTACACATCAAGGTTGATAAAATACACAACAAAAAAATTCACTACATCTACTGGACTTCATGTTTGTTTTTTTCAAAGACGTTTCGGTGTTTATGCGAGCATCATCCTCAGTTTGAAATTTACGGGAAACAGGAAGTCACTTGCATTAAATACACAACTAAAAGTCACATGATCATGGGTTCTCCCCTCTAACATAGATTTATGTCCCTCTCTGTCCAGTATGTGGACATCCTGATCCTGGAAACTACATTTATGTTTTTTGTAGATGTAAATTACACTGCTCCTGCCCTGCAGCAAGGCCGGCGGTGATGGTACAAGTGTTTGTGTAGAGATCACCTATGTGCAGTCTCTATACTCCTCACTCCATCAACAACTTTGTGTAACTAACTGTATACAAAGTGAAGTATAATACATGTACAGCATCTGCAGTACCACTCTCTAAATATAAGATTTGAGGCAAGGTTTACATTAGTATTATATTGTTTAGGTATAAAGAGGTTGTTTCTTGCCGTCTCTTTCCTTTCAAAACTCCAAAATGTAATTGAAAGAGCTGCAGAAGTTAAACAAATCACTTGTGTGACTAGTACTGAATGCACAAATACAATGCAGGCACTTCATTATATCTGCATTAAATTAAATTGGGGACAATGTCACTATGTGTTCTTTCCATTGTTTACTACAGAAATAATGCAAGCTATATTTGAGAATATCAGAGTTCAGCTTTTTCCATTTTAACCCAGTGGGGATGTCTGTGTCAACCAAACGACTGCAGTGGCTTCAGCTCCATCACATACTGCCCATCTGTTGTACCAAAGCTATATGGTGCCAAGACATACAGTATGTATATCTCATCATCATTCACCACATTCATCTTCTGTGGGTGACTGGAGCCTAACCAAGCAAACATGGGCCTTAGGTGGTGTACACACTGGACAATTGACAGATCTGACACAGAGACATAAACAGACAGACAACGATTCACTCTCTCATTCACTAGGGGAAGTAAAGAGTCACCATTTCACCTATACACGCATGTCCTTGGACGGTGGGAGGAGGCCACTCTATCACCCCATAGAAATTATTAAGTAAATAAAATCCAGGTCCACTTGAAGACAATTTGGATCACCTTACCAATGGACACATGACAGCACAAAGAAGACAAACCACTTCTGTGTCCATTAAACCTCAGCCGACCAGATGGGTTCGCCTTGCTCTGGTGCGTACTTAGCTGAAGATTAGAAGTACTTGACAAGGCACTGTACAAACCCACTATAGAGACCGGGGTCCCACATCAACCAACGGACTCAAACCCCGAACAACAAGAGTGCACCAGCCCCATCTGGATGGTGGTCGACTAAAAGCTGCCCTGCTTTTTAATTTTTTTTCCATGCAGTGAATTCCACCTTTGTTTTTGAGCCAATTTTGAATAATTACAAAAGCAAGGGATTTAATCAGGGACCAGCTGTCTGAAGTGATGTGTGTATATTTGTGAGTGTGTTTTATGTTGATGTACACTGATGGAGGCCCTACATCAAAGTGAATCTGGAAATCACACAGGCTGCAGTGATAACCTCTGAGTTTTTTTTCCCTTAAAGCTGAACTATCTGACTGTACTACTGCCATCCTGGGTGCTGTTTCAGTGAAATCTGTTTTCTGTTACCTTTACCGTTTCCACATCACTCACCTTTCTGCTTTTATTTCATTAACAAATGTAAAACTCAATCCATTTGCCACCTCAAAATACAAATATAAGACTTTCAGTGCTGAGTTTAGCTTTAAATCAATGCAGTAATTATGTTGGCCTTGTCAATATTTATCTGTGTTTTACTCTGCTTCCCTTTTCTTCAATTAGTTTTTTTTTTCTTTTTTGCACTGTTTCACTGGGTAACAAGAACTATAAAGCAGCAAATTAGAGACTAACTTCCAATATCAGCCTTTATTGAACAGCCAATGGGAGCATCTCTTCTTGGAGTGTGCCAGCAGATTAATGTACTTAAATCACCCCTTTTATGCTTTTTTTGAGCTTTTAACCATGTTATAATTTTGTTTGCACCTCAATAAGTAGTATTCTGTTTTATTCATTGTTTGAGTAATCCTGTATGCTGAGCCAGTCTCTTTCTCGAGAGCTGAAAACGGACTGGATGAATGGGAGAAAACATGTCTTTGTACACAAACTCAAACAATAAACATTAAATGTTATAAACAAACAATATAAACAGTTGTTCAGGACATAAAAATTACATCGTTTTGACAGTAACATCTCGGATAAATGTTAAAAATGTAATACAGAGACTGGAACCTTAATTCATTGTTTGTGGGAATGCTGCTACCTCCAACATTTTTGGCATGAAGTCCTTGAGTGCATTTCTAAGTTAATAGGCTGTACTATCGCTGTTGAGGCTAATTTGTGTCTACTGCATATATACACTCATAACCTTTTGTTAGATTCAAAGTCAGCTCATTTACTAAATGTCTGCCTTACTCAAGCTAAACGCGTAGCAGCCATGAAGCTGAAAGATAGTGACAGACTTCGGTGAAAACACTGGAGGAAGGAGCTGTCTGCCACTTTGGCATCGCAAAAATTCCCATTTATAGTAAAAGATGAAACCGATGAATTTAATGAAATTGGGAGATCATTTATGAATTTTTTGGTAATATAAAAACCCTTCAGGGCTACTACACATCCTATGCATTCTATGGGGGTAGATAGTGTTCATTGTGCATGTTTACAAGCATGTGTTGATGTAGAAATGTATATATGCGAAGAGCTGTAAAAGTTAATATAGATATTTTTGTGCCTTGTATTTGAAATAAGGAGTTGTTGCAACATTGTTGCAAAGGATTTTTTATTGAGGATATTTGCTTGTGAATAGTGCTTGTGCTGAGATCTGCCGGGGTGAATGTTTGTTTGTTTTTATCTAAAAAGTAATAATAAAAAAATAAGTGGAAAAAAAGTGCTAAAAAAGCTCTGTCTCGCCGCACTACATAGACACAGGAAACCAGGAAGTGCTCCTGAATGTTTTTAAAGCCCACGCACTGTCCCCAGACTCATTCTGATAATTTCCGTGCTTAAAATGTCGTCACTGTCCTTCCCATCCATCCAAGCTCTGCAAAGTCAAAGTAATAGCTCCCCAAAAGAAGACGTTTTCGATCACAAGAGTAGCATTCTTTCCAATTCATTTTTACAAGGGAGCAAACTAAAAACTGTAACCTCTGACATTATCTACATGCAGTTGATTGGTTGTCAGTTGATAAGGCCATTTTGATTATTCAGAATTGACGATATTTTGTGGTTTAATGCTAATTCCTCCATCAAATATTTGCGATGGTCTGTTTAACTAATGGCTCCATTCTTTCCGTTCTGCTTACAACCACTAAAAATGTTTTAACTATTAGATGATGGCACAGGTTTTCTCTAATCCAAGGAAAAACACAAAACAAATCAGGTAGTTCCCGTTTAATATGGCACACCGCAACCACACTGCTGCTGCCCCTGAGCATACAAATGTGCTCTATTATAAATGCACACGCAACCAATGCTAGTGTTTACATGGGGAATAGCAGCAACACTATTAGCATGCGGAGATAAGAGCAGAACCATCTGTGTCTCTATTCCACGTAGCTCCTAAGTGAGAATGGTGCTGCGTGGTTAATGGGCTCAAACAATGTGCTATTATGTGCCAAAACAACACAACAAAATCTGGCGAGGTGTGCGGCGTCCATCTATCTGTCCGTCCGTCTGTCTGTCAGTCTCACATGGCGTCTTCTGCAACACTGATCAACTTCACAAGAAATGTTTCCACTGTACACCGCCGCGCAGATGAGGCTGATTAAATTAGAGCTTGATTTTCATTTTTACCAAAAGGCGAACTAGACAATCAACTCAATTCTTACATTTTTGCATTTGTACAATTAGCGTAATTTGACAAACGGGGTGTGCAGAAGTTGCTGGACTTAAGAAATTTAAACTTCTGAGGAAAATGATGCATTGCGCCACAGAGTTTTGAATAGTAAATGTACAAAAATGCACACAATTATGAAAAATAAAGAAGAAAAACCCAAACTGGGAGCATAAACCTCTGCTCTTTCCATTAAGCCACAAAAACCTTACATCTCACAATGGTAGAAAACCCATTAAGTTTTTTTTTTTTTTCTTTTAGTGAAAGATGTTAGTATCTTCAGTCTCAAATTGGTACATAATCCCTTAAAACACTCCTGGATCTAAACAATGATCTGGATCCACACTAAAATGAAAAATAAAAATTGACTTTTGCTGAAATTTTCATAACAAACCAATAAAGCTGTATTTACTAAAGTACTCTTCAATAAGCAGCGATAGCATTTTCACACCTCAGTGAAAACTTCAGCTTACTTTTAAATGCAAAAATAAGTCTCATGCTTCTGCACATTACAGTACTTTTGGCCAAATGATTCACCAGGCAGGGTACAGCAACTCACCAAAGCAAAAACAAAACTATGAGAGAGTTTTAAAAAAAGAAAAAAGTTTCATGGATCTGCAACGTGATAAAACATCCATTTACTGCAGATGGTTCGAAAAGTGCCACTTGGAAAAATGGGTTGGAAACCTGCTTTTCTTAAACTAAACGATGGCCGCTCTTTCATCATAGACAACTGAAAATGTAAAATATAAATTTTCTTTAACATATAGTGGTGAAAGAAGTACTGCAAACATGTACTTAAGTAAACAAACTCTTAATTCAAAGTAATGTTACTCAGGTAAAAGTAAAAGTTGTATGTTAAAAGCATTTTTGCTGACACTATTACTACAACCACAAGTATTTTTTACTATTATTAACTCTCCTACAGTTACTGTTACTGCTTCTGCTACTTAGTGTTGTAGTCAAGACTGTACTAATCAAGACCAAGGCCAGTCAAAGTCCAGAGTGAACCTGAGACCAAGACAAGATCAAGACTTTCATGGTTCGAGACCGAGTCGAGACTGAGACCAAGACAAACCGAGAGAAGTTCCAGACCAAGCCCAGTGAACTAACAGTAAATAAAGGGGAAAAGTAAAAAAAAAAAAAAAAAAAGTTTCAAATACAAAAATTATTAGTTTAATGATTTAATACAGCAGACTCCACAAAGAGAGACAGATCATGTTCCTGGTTCTTCTAATGCAGAAAACAAATTCTGAAGAAAAGCATTTTTTTTGTTTGGTAAGGCTGCACGATGTGGTGAAAACATGCAATATTCGATAACTATGTTGAAAACTGCGATAACAATATTATTGCGATATTTGAAAATAGAGCCTACTTTTCGAACATAGTAAGTTAAATTCACTACATTTCACAAAAATGTAAGTTCCTGTATTTACAGTCAAAACAACGACAAAATCAAAACTTAACAGACTAAACCAGGAATAAAACAAGGCTAAGGTGTGACTAAATTAATTAAATTACCACTAAAACTGGACTTTTTAAATATTTTTATTTAGTCACAGCACATGTTCTTTTAAGGCTCTGGTGGAAAATGATTCTTCAGTGTAAATCTCTGTCAGATGGAAGACCACAGTGTTACTGCAATATATTTAGATTCTTGCGATACGGATATTGCGTTTGTTGATTTTGCGATAATGATAATTTTGCAATATATTGTGCAGCCCTAAGGTTTGGTACATAAAATCTTGCCCGCTACATTCGAGACTGAGACAAGACTGCAGCCGAGACCAGTCTCAAGAGCAAGACTAGAGCTACACAACTACTACTTTCATTGGGGTTATTACTACAACAACTACAATTACCACTATCACTGCAAGGTCAAAAATACTTTTACTTATCGACTTGCATTTAGCTGCATGTATCTTTCTTTTTCTCCACAGCCTCAAACCTCTTGCCTCGTACCTGAGTGATTCGGCCATGCGTCGCAGGTCCTCATTCTGCTGCTTGAGCCGCTCCAGTTTGGCCAGGATCTTGGAGAGCTCTCGACTGGACCGCTCCGGGTGCTCGCTGTCCCGCACCAAGTGTCCCCCTATGTAGAAGAGCAGCGTGCCCCAGGCCAGCAGCACCAGGGTAATCCACCGCCATGAGCCCGCCCAGGGTCGCATGGTTCAGCCTCTGGCCCCACCCCCCCAATATCCACACTCCGGCCCGCTGCTGGATGTCTGCGCCTCTCTGCCCCCCACGCCCCGTCAGCACAAGCACCACAGCGGCAGCACGGGCGCGGGCATCTCGGCTGGGACGGCGTGTGGAGGAAGGTGGATGAGATGGAAATGTGGGGCTTCTAGCTCCGGAGTGCTGAAGGTATGACGAGCGCTTCCTCTTTGATCATCCAGCCTTTTTGTGGGGGCTAAAGCGTGCCCTGCATGCTGCTCAATGGAGAGGTGTACTTTCTCTTCACCTGCCTCTGTACAAATCCACTTTTCCCAATTTTCTTCTTCTTCTTTTGGTACCAGTATTCAATGTAGTTGGATTCTGTGGAAACAAAAAAAAAAAAAAAAAGCTGTGTGAGTTTGGACAATGTAAAACACCCATCTAATTTTGCAAAAGCAGACTTTGGTTAACTATAGGTGAGAGTTGGTTTAATGTCACTTTTGCTCTTTGTATGAGCGTCTCCATGGGCAGTGCATTAGCTAACAAGCTAATTTATACAACCATGTCAACAGAAAGCATTTTGCTTACATTTTCAGTTCATATATGCTTTCTTTTACCTTATTTAAAACAAAAAAAAAAGAAGAAGAAAACTCCTTGCTGTCTTTGAAAGCTTCATCTTAAAGTTAGCCGCCATCAAGCTCCACCTCACAGAGCTCATGGAGTGCCCTCCTGGCTCCCTCGAGAAGCGCTCAGAATAAGGTAAGGTATATGTTATTGTCCCCATAGGGAATTTATCCTCTGCATTTGATCCATCCTTCAGTGCAACTGGGGCAACCTGTCAGGAGCAGTGGGCGACCACAGTGCAGCTTTTGATTCCAGATTTTTAAAAAATCCCATAGGACCCCCAGCTGGAGGATTAGCTTATTGTGCATGTTTTAGGTCGATGGGGGAAACCACACCCAGACACGAGGAGAACATGCAAACACCACACAGAAAGGTGGTAACCACTTTGCCACTGTTCCCCCTTCCCTGCCAGGGATTGGGGAGGGGCAGTTTGTCCCATTAAGACTTGGTCTACCACTAAAATCCTTTCAAAACATTATATTATGGTCCAAATATGACATTGTGCTGCTTTAAAAGTGACCTTGAGTGTATGCTGTAAGAGATATCCAAGTTGCAAGCTCTCACGCTGTTATCAAACAGAAATCAATACATAATGTGTTGTAAAAAGGTTTGCAAACACAACTGCGGCATAAAGCACAGTAATAGTTAGTCCATGGCAGTGTGAGTGACAAAGCTGGCAGCCGCTGACTGGTCCCGACATAACCCTGTCTCAGCAGCGGCTCACAGGATTGATCAGCATGACACTGCAATTTGCATTTACACAGTGAAGTTTGGTCCCTGAGCTGCTGCACTGCTGTCGAGGCAGGACCGGGATGTTCTAGTTTTCCACATCCTGCACATTACACTCAAATGTAGTCATGAAACAGTCCTGTCTCTCTGAAGCGCTCCCTCTCTTGCTCTCAGACACCCAGGCCCCTCTGCACCAGCGAGAATGCATCATTTATCTCCTAAACACACTCTCAGTGCAGATGGACTTCCAAAAGTTTATCTTTCACATGCATAACTAACACCAACAGTTAATCGGTGTTTTTAAAAGGAATATGTGCATAAGATGTTGATTTTATATTCGCACTGAATGGCAACACTGTGTAAAAGTCACCCACAAAGTAATATGCATCAGTTGGACAGCATTTAGAGCACTATGGTGCATACTTGTCCTTTTACTATTGACAAAAGAAATTTTTTTTTGAACATAAGGTATTTAGAGGTATGGGCTACAATACCTCATGACAACAGTTGATAAAACTGAAACAAGCGGGCCAATGACACTCTTCTGGAGTGTAGATGTGATAAGGTGTAAGTGTGAACCCTCTTGATCCTGTAGTGGGAGGTGATAACAGAGTCATACAGAGGTGAAGTGGGTTGATACAGACAGAGCATAACTGGCACAGCTCAAGTATTGGTACAAGAACATTATATGCACAAGGTGGCATGTTTAAGATACCCATGTGCTTTTCAATTTCAGTTTTTAAATAGCTTTACATGTCTTACTTTTTCCCTCTTTGTGAAAACAGGCTCTGAGACAGAAGATCACGTTAAAGCTAAAGTCCATGCGATGGTTAAATGAATTGTTGTGAGGTGAATAAAGTGCCCTGCATCTCCCCCTGCCACCTCAGGACCGAAAAACGACATTTGCAAGTACGAGCACAGCCGACCCGGTGTCACAGAGGTGTCAACTCTCATGAGAGTGGTTAGCCTAACAAGCTAAAAATGGCTTTATTTCTCAATTTTTGTTATGGCAGAGAGGCCCAATGGCAGGAAAAAAAAAAAAAAAACTTTGTACAGATATGCAGGGGGAAAACGAAAGTAAAGCTGAGCGAGGGATCATACTGGGGTCAAGTGGACTTTTTTGACAGTGCTGTAGTCTGAAATGTAGGGGGAGCGCCATAATGGAAAATAAAGGACAAAAAGGCAAAGAAATGAGAAAAGTTATTGCTTTAAGACTGTGATTTTTATTATTGTCATCATAATGATAATAATAAAGTAAGTACTACACAGAGCCATAATATCTCTAAGGTACATTATGTCCCTAAGAAATTGTTCACACAAAATACTATGGCCACAAATCTAACAAGTAAAAATCTGCAAAAATATTCAACTCCTTCCGTAACTCTCCAACTAGATCTGTTTTTCTGTGCATGCAGACATAGTCAGGTCTGGAGTAGCCACAGTAAATAGGATTCTCTGCTGCCATTGATTTAATATTGACAAGATGTGCAGACCAGCAGCCAATGGGAGTGTTCCTTACTGGGCAAAAATTCACATTAATGAAAAATGCTTTTGAATAGTTTTCCTCAAAATAAATAGGTCATTTTTTCCAACCTATTTTTCAAAACTTAAAGTTGTAGTGCTCAAAATAATCTTCCACAAACTTCTGGGGAAGCCATGTCAAGCCCCCAGCAGCCACTACCCTCAGCACCTCTGACAGGATACAACATTGTCAAGGTGATAGGATGAGCTCAACGAAGCAACGCCATGTGAAAAATCCCTGGATCATCACTTCCCTTCATCCCGACGCAGCAGGGGGGAGAGCCGGAGATGGGCACGTGCCTTGCTTTACGAGGCAACCTTCACTGTCAAACTCCTCAACAAAGATCTGCCATGCTGCCGAGACAAGTCATGTGACAAGATGAAGACTGGCAGGCATGTGTATATATACGAGTGCGCTGGAGAGACGCCAACCATCTTTGGCTCCGTGTGATTTGGGAGCGGGGCGGGGTTTGATTGGCGTCTGGATGAAACTCGGGGAGACAGGGGGAAGTGTTCGTGCTGGGCCTCTCCTGACAGGACAGAAGTAGGTTAACGAGAGTCTTCATGTTTAGTACAGCAGACATGGAGAATATTAAACAGTGGATATGGGTTTTGTCTCGTATTTGAGGAGAATAAGAGCATTTTGTCTGTGGAAAAAAAAAAAAAAAAAGAAATGAACCAGACCTAAACCATAACAAGGACTAAGCAGTGGACTAAACATTACACAAAATCTACTTATCTGAGCTTTCTACCATGATATAATAATGTTGTTATAATGTTGTTCCCTCATCAAAAATATACCTGGAGCTGCATTTTGCTGCATTCGCCTAGGTAATCCTCTAAGGCAAGACCTTTCTGAGACCTCAAAACGCTCAGCTGCATGAACCTCCGCCCACTCCATGAAGCACCAAGCAACAAGCCCTCTACTTCCAGTCAGCTATCATTCATTTATCCAAAGAATGGTACAGCTCTGTTTCTACTGATCCTCACAGTTATTTTTCATTTTGTAATAAAATACAAAAAGTATAAGGAAGTGAGGTGCTCTTTTTCTTTGATTATGTTCAAAAAAATAAAACTCTCTCTCTCTTGCTATTAGGAACATTTTAAAGGTTGTAAAACGTGCAATGCTGTTCTAGAGGTGACCAAGATTAGTTGAAATATATGAATAAAGCATAATATATAAGCAGAATGAAAAAAGGAATAAAACTGCCTCCAAATGAAACTAAATCAGAACTAATGCCTGAGTACCACGATAAGTAGTCTGTGCATCACCAGTTTGAGAACCAGTGAACAAGGCTTTATCAACACTTTAAGAGTTTAATAGATGAGATTGTTTAATGCATACTGGTAGCTTTGGCGAAAACCATTTTTGCAATTATGGGGGTCAAGTTAGGGACGCTCCCATGTTAGCGTACACCAGCCTTTCCCAAATTCAAGAGCATCGCAACGGCCTTAAAAAAAGTCAGAAAATCCTGTTCAGACCTCCAGCGATGAAGCTTTACTACATTCATGTCATGTTTTTCCCCCAGAGATTTCTATTAAAACATAAAAAAACACTAAACTGTTGGCTAAAAATTGCATAATTAAGTAACATTTTAAAATAAATACTTAATTGGAATACTTTTTATACTAAATTTATTTTTATATACTTAATGTAGACAACCTCCAGGGGCCCCGGACCCCACTCTGGGAACCTCTGGTGTCAAAATTGAATTGCAATGACAAAAACAGCTTGTCCAGTGTCGGCTATATCTGCTAACCTGCAAAACCTGCATTTACACTGAACTATCTGGGAATGCTTAGAGAAAATCCACCAGGTACAGTACTGCCACACCATTGGTCGAACAGGCAGTGGTTCGGATGCAAATGCAAAGAAGAGACTGCAATGATATGTGTTAGGTGTGGGGTTGGTACCACCTTTTGGGATATGCGCCTTAAAGCCATGTAAAAATAGGAACTGTTCATGCTTTGCTGACTTGAGGTTAGCAAAACAATATACAGCCAATTACTCCTCCTTCATTTCTTGTTTTTTCTTCTTCCTGAAATCTGTCTCTTTTTTTTTTTTTTTTTTTTTTTTTTAGCCTGTGCCCCTGTTGCGTCTAAACCAGGCTCGACACTGGGGCGGCTCCTGCTTATGCATGCAGAGCAGGGATGTGCTGAGCTGTGTTTTATTATGGAAAATAAGAGCTGCAAGAGGGTATCACTCCGGCGGCTAATGCGCGGCCGGGACTGTACTAAAGACAGCTTGCAAAAACCCCTGTCACACTGTTTGAGGAGCCGTAATGAGGTTTGTGTTCACCAGACTAAAACTGATAAATTTAAAATGGTGGAGGACAAGGCGGGCAACTGCAGCTGCCAAATAGGATATGAGGAATTTTTAGATAACAATTCTGGCTGGTTCATCACGGTGTACTTAATATTCAAACTGGTCTTGCCATATAAGCATAGTGGGAGGTTAGGGGAAATTAGCACGGATGGAGGGACAATTAAGGCTTAATGATAGAGACACAATGAGAAGATAATTGAAGTAAATGAAAAACAAATAGAATGGAGAGGATTCAAAGTAAAAGTACTGATCAGTAGGGATGTATTGGCGATATCGCGATAGCAAAAGTCTCTTGATATCATCGTGGTCTTGTTACAGTATCAAACAGTATTCTCCCCGAGCAAAAACACATAGTTTTGTTGCCGCAACGTGATAAAAAGCAGAGAGAACTACATAGACCATGATCCGTTGCTTTGTTAGAGCATGTGCACAGCCTCCAACATGTCGAAGGAGCCCAGTGTTTTTAGTAGCTTTAGCAGGATAAATCAGTGAATATCAAGACTCTTTCTGTAGCGGATAAACTTTTTACGTTCTCCCGCAACGCTTCTCTCATTTCCTCTCTCCTCATCTCCTTTTGTTTGAGGAGCGGACTACAGGCTCTACTATAAACTAACTCGAGTGTCCAGCAGAGGAAGGGTGCGAGCAGGAGTTTGTGGATAAACACAAAAGTGAACACTTGCCCCTGTGCTGACCCCTGAGCAGAGATATCTGAGAGACGTGCTCTTTATTCACAAGCGCCTCGTGTCCATTGGTGTATAAGAAGGGGAAGTTCCTTATATGGTCATTGCTCCTGGCACCTGTTTGAGCTGCTGCTTAAAGCTTTTTTGTTGTCAGACCAAACCTAATGTGATCCAGATGAACTTAGTTATCTGTCACACGTTAGATCAGATAAAACATGGAATATGCCAATAATTATTGCACCAAGGGCTTGGCAGGGTATTTTTAGATAATAAATGTTGTTATCGTAAGTATTTCCACAACACCGTGAGCCCCCCCCGCCCACAATATCGCAATAGATATCATATCGTGAGGTTAATATTGTGATAATATTGTACCGTGAGATTTGGATATCGTTACATCCCTACTGAACAGGCACAGCATTATGACTACTCACAGGTTATCTCTTCATCATGGCACCTGTTAGTGGGTGGGATATATTAGGCAGCAGGTGAAAAATGTGTCCTTAAAGTTGACGTGTCAGGAGCAGGAGAAATGGGCAAAGCAAGGATTTGAGCGAGAGTGACAAGGGACAAACTGTGTTGGCAAGACAACTCTTGTGGGGTGTTCCCGGTCTGCAGAGGCCCGTATCAGAGGCAGCATATTAAGGAGTGGGTCATAATATTATGCCTGAACAGGGTATAAATGCTGGTAGTAGAAAAGCAGATATTATTTTTGGGTCTGAGTCAACTTTTGCACCTCAATGACAAAAGAACATGTGAAATTGTTAAAAAAGAAAAAAAAAACTCTGAAAGAAATAATGAGAGTCTTGGGTGAATTTTTGCTTCAGAATTAGCATAAAACAGCACATTAAGGGGAACCGCCAACTAAATCCAAAATATCCTCCTATGCCACAACTACTGCTTAATATGGCTACTTAATGATGACAGATTAGCTTTATCTGCTAATTTAAGCTACAATGAAAGCCGATTTGAGCCTGTGAGAATGGAGGAGGACGGCATGTGTGCAGGTCACAAGCAAGCACTTTACCATTTATTGTTGGTACTGTAGGCTTCATGGGTGGCTGGAACCTTATCCAAGCAACTTTGGGCCTGAGGCGGGGTACACCCTAGACATAGCTAAGCTAATCTCAGGACTGAGAGACGCACTGACAGACTAACCATTCACTAGGGGCAATGTCAGTTTAGCGATTCACCAAAACAGCAAGCCTTAGACCAGTGTTTCCCAACTCAGGGGTATGGGGACCCCTAAAGGTACGCAAGCGCACTGCAGGGGGCACATGGAGTTATTTATAGTAACTTTTCAGAAAATATTTGGCTGTCAAAGACTAAAATAACCTAAATCTGGACTATGCTGAGTGATACAACAGGAATTATCAGAAAAATGCTATACTAAAAGACAAAACAGGGACTAAACTTGAACTAACCCAGGTCTAAAACCAGAACTCAACAAGAAATGAACCTGGTTGAAAACCAAAACTAAACCAGATCTAAGCAGGACAAACCAGGACTAATTTATGACTATACCAGGACTTACGCCGGATCCAAATTAGGATTAATCCAGGTACTTAGGGGCACACAAGACCAAATAAGGTTGGTAACCACAGCCTTAGGCAACCCATGGCATCCACTATCTATTGTCAGCACATATACCATAACAAAACATCACATCAATGCATTGCAATGTGATAAAAGAGCCACATTTCACTTCCAAGCCTGCACTCCTGCCTGCTTTTCTAAGTGGACTTATCCCAACCTCTCACAATCCCTCTTTAAATTATCCCCCTAATCGTATATGTAAGACAGATCACTTTTAAGAGTTTGAATTTAAATTGTAAAAGCCGACGTGGCCCCCTTGTGTAAAGGTCAGATTATCAACCACTTCCAATTAATCCTTTTACAATCTTTATTAATAGTCTACTCTGTCTTGTAGAATAGGGAAAGCCTGTATTCTCAGTGAAGCTCTCCTTCTTTCGAACATTGTCAAAAAAACTGAATGGTAAAAGAGAAAACACTCGGAGGTTTTCACAGGTCGGCCTTGACGACGGTGAAGAGGCCTATGGAAACACATTGATGGTCCGTCTTCTGACTTTCACAAGGTTGTACTTTATAGCTCCAAGCACTTCAATCGAACACAGTGTCAGCAGAATGTGGACTGATTAGAGACACTAGACCAGGCTGTAATACTCCACCGAAGATATCACACAGCTCAATTAGTGCTAGAGGCAGCCGAAACTTAAAATGGTGCTTCACTCTTGGTACATTTGACTACAATACTTTTAATACTTCTTTATCTTAAAGGTCCCGTATTTTACTAAATCGACTTTTTTGTTGTTGCTTTTAACCATGTTATAATGTTGTCTGCACCTCAACAACATACCTGGAGTAGTCCACAAAAAAGAAAAGGTCCAAAGTGCTCAGGAAGTTTTTATTAATTAGTTATTCTGTATTGAAGGTGCTCCTTGGTGTTTGGGAACAAAGAACTTGCAAAAAATAAAGAAAAAAACAAGGCACTCTTCATACACCTGAAGATTAAAAAGCCTTTATTTCATGTGGCTTTATGTTTTTAAAATCTTTAAAAACATAGCGTGCTGAGTTTGACTTAGACCCACGCGTAGCTGCCAACAAACAGCCTTCTTCAGAGGAGTATTTTGTTTCATTCATGCATGTTTGAGTAATCCTGTTTCCTCAGGACGTCCTGTCTCAAGAGCCTTCTCAAGCTACGTAGACACATGAAACCAGGAAGCACGCCTACTTTCTGAGCACTTCAATTACTATCTCTACAAAGAAGTCAGCCCATTTATCTATGTGTTAGCATCATGTTGCTAACAGCCACGCTAATTAGCCATTTCAGTCTCCAGCGATCTACAATCCCTATTTACAATAAGTAGAAGAAGATAAATGAACAAATGAATTGGGACATCAGTGTCATGCAAAACAGTTACTAGACCCATGGCTGGTGTGATCACATGACTCCATTCAACCAATCAAATAAAGGCAATTAGTCATTAGGCAAGATAGTCAAAACCATTTAAAAGCATTGAAAAGGCCTGAAATTGAATATTACTTGATGATGTATGAATTTTTTCCTAGTTCTGACTTGGCTGAGTCATCATTCCTCTTACTTAAGTAACAATTTAGATACCTGCAATTTGTCTCATTTTTATACAATCTGTCTCATTTACTTGTGCCCTTATTTTGCGTCTGTGCAGTGCCCTCTGAGTCTCCCGCCAAAGGGAACTGCCTAAATAATCTAAATTATAATGCGTGGCTTCAATAAAGGGATAAATGCTTAAAGCCGTCGCTCTGAGTGAGACTGGCAGACAGATGTGCTGACACCAGGGTTTCAAGATAGCCTTATTGTGGTCCTTTTTTTTTCTATTTCTTTCATAAAGCTCATCCTTCAAGTGCAGTGGGGGCATGATTGCGGAAGCTTAGCTGCTGTGGACAAAGAGAAAGGCGTGAATGTTTGCTTTAACAGCCCGGCTGAAGCCACCTTTCTGCCCTTTCTCTACACTTCCAGACCTTTAAGCAATTTAAGTTCCTTTCTGGGTTATTTTCTGGTATTTTACCCCGCAAATGTCCTGCCTTATTGGGGAATTCTCTATTTATGCAGAACCAAAAGCCCTTCTAATATTCTGGTCTATATCTTGCAAAAAAAAAAAAAGTATCTATTTTTAATAACAGGGCAAAAGCAGTACAAAGTTAAAAACCCAACTGCATCTGGCATTTTGGTTTTTTTTGGCATGCCAGTCCAATTTAATAGTGAAAGTGTGGCTAGAAATGGAGAATGGAGATGAGAAGACCGAAACAGACACACTTGGGTCACTTCACTTTCCTACACACTCCATTAACTGAGCTACCAAAGGCTTATGTCCACTGGAGCGGTACGGATTGGGTCAGTACAAGTATGTGTCCAATGCCAAATTGGGTTAAAGGTGTCCCACATTCTCTGGCAACTGTTTGGCCTTTGGTTCCATCAGTGTGGTCAGCTTTCCAAAATAGGTAGTCGCCTAACACTGCAGTCTGCTTGGGCGATAGATAATCCTTACTCCAGCAACACCAAGATGTAAAATCTTGTGATAAACATACCCTCGTATTCCATCAAGAAACAATACTAGCATCATATTTTGTTCAGATTTTAGATTGAGTTAGGGTTGTCAAAAGAATGCACTGTGGATGCAGCTTTCTGAATTTAAAGCTCAGAAACTGTAAAAAGAACAGAGATACAAGGCCATACATCAGCCCTCCTGCTTTGCTATACACTAGGATTTGCTTTCCATTTTATTCTAAATGATGTTAATGCCTATATTTTTCATAAAATTCAGAAAGACAACTTGTGAGCCAAACGTCTGTACACACCACAGTGGGAACACGCACGTTTTAAAGTTACCTATTACAATGATTCTTTAACTTTTTACACCACCTCAGAAAATATTTGGCTATGTACCATTTTTAACAAACTAAGCCTGAGCAACTAACCAAGGTCTAAACAAAGGCATAAAATAGGGCTTAAAACAGAAATTGCCTGGACTAAACCAGAAGAAAACCAGATTAAGGCAGATTTCAATGTCTCTATTAGGAACATTTTTCACTGCATCTGACCCATCCTTCAATGGCACTGGGGAAACCTGTAAGGAGCAGGAGCTAAACCGGGAGCAAAAAAGGACTTAACCAGGACTAAACCATGACAAAACCAGGGTAAAATCAGGTCTAAACCAGGACTAAGCAGTGGTCTTCACATCACATTTAAGCCCTAACTAAGGCCTGACTTAAACAGTAGTCTAGAATAAAACTGCCTCTAAATTAAACTAAATTAGGACTTCGCAAAAAACTCCTGAGTACCACCAGAAGAAGCCTTGCACCACAATTTGAAAACCACTGACCTACTGCATAACTGTGCCAATCTGACCTTCTCTATACCTACACACTATTTTGAGTAATCACTAGGGCTGACAGTCTTTGGTCGCTTAGTTGATTAATCCGTCGGTGAGGTATTAGTCGACTAAAATTTCATTGGTCAGTTAGTTGCATCCACTCTTTGCAAAGCGAGATTACTACTTTATAACTTTTATTTTCATTTTATTAAATATAACATAAATTATTTTTTATATAACAATGTATTTTACTACCATCTTTTGTAAATATTTTATCACCTAATTAATGAAGACTGGTTAAGTCCCTCCACATTTTCTTTTGGTCGCTTTTGGTCGATGAATTCGCTGTACTGGGCATAACTTTGGTCAACTGCAGCCCTAGTAATTACACAAATACAGCTGAATACAAATACAATTGAATAGCTTTGTCCAGTATCTATCCCTATATCTCTATATGTCACTTCCTATGTAATAATTTAGAGTTACAGCAAGGTGACATTTCAATGGGTATCTTCTGTTACAACCTCCCAATGCAGCAGTCCCAGAACAACACTTTTGGTAAAGGCGGGGTGGTAAAAGCCGCATATATTCCATAAGGAGACGATACTATAAAAGGGCCCATTAACTATGCCCTTCACCTTGTGTTGGGGAAACCTTGCCTGTCCCGTAACATGCGAAATTGTCCAGGGCAGGATTGTCACGTTGCTGCTGTCACAATTGTCCCAGGGAGAGAGAGAGAGGGAGAGGGAGAGGGAGAGGGAGGAAGACGGGGGAGAGGTGGTGGGTTCAGCCACACACATGACCTGTTTTCTGTCCCGCTGTAGGATGACTCAGGCCAACGCAGAGGTCATCCATCAGTGCAAGGCATTGGTCTCCAGGCAATAAGCGCCGCAATGAGGTCCACTCCTGAATAATGCATGGACCTGGACCCGGGACAGCACAACACAACCGGAAAGGCGGCATTATCTAGACTGTATAGGAATCTGTCACTTCATATCTGTCGCCGAGCAGTGGGGCGTTGCTAGGGGCGACCTTAAGGGGGATGTGCAGCGAGACGTTGTACATGGTACGCCGTGTCGTGTGATGGCAATAATATAATGGAACATGTGTCTGTATGAGGACGAGATGAGTGAAGGGTGGACTGGAGGGGTTGGGAAGACGGAGACTGAGCTTGGCAATAGGAGTTTAAATTAAAAAGATGATTAAAGCAACACTATGTGGATTTTATCATAAATACATAGCCCCACAAATGGTTTAAAACAATTGCAAAGGAGGTTATGTTAGAGTTGAAGACTTTTTTTTTTTTTTTTTTGCAAAAGTCTCTAATAAGCCAAGAAACAATAGTTAGTTTTTAGTGTGGATCTAGATATTTTTTAAAGGTCACCTATTCTGCTACTTTTCTGAGCTTTTAGCCATGTTATAATGTTGTTTCCACCTCAAAAACATGCCTGGAGTAGTATTTTGTTACTAAAGCCCAAACACCGTCAACTGACTTGTTACGATAATTTCAGCACTTAAATTGCAATCACAATGAAGCAGTCAGCTCATTTATGTATCTGCTAGCGTCATGTTGCTAATAGGCATGCTAAATAGCCTCTTTATGCTGCCAGCAGGGGGTGACAGACACCGAACCCAAGCATTTTCTGTAAAGTCAAAGTAACAGCTCCCCAAAATATGATATTTCCCATACATATACATTATTTTAAGCTAGGAAATGTGAACTACTAATGCAAAGTTGTCCAGAACTATTTCAAAATGCATGAAAAAAGCACAATATAAAACCTTTAATGATTTTTTTTAGGCTATTTTTGTCTGTAAGCAACATAACTTCAAACACTACAGGCAGATTTTCATGAAACATTCAGGAAGGGTCACAAATGATTAACTTTTGGAGTGGATCTATATCTCTGTGTGGACAGTAGAAGTGTAATGACTTGGCGGAGGTCTGAGGTTCTGTATTTTTTTTTTGTTTTTAAAAGGTGCTGACAAGTCACATAGTGTGGTAAGCAATTTTTAGTTTAGCTTTTTGTACTCAGTTCACTGGCCAGGTTGTGTTGTCAAGGTTATAAATTCCCATTGTAAAAAAAAGCAAATTCATCATTGTTAAAACAAACTCTAGATTTCTAAGACAACATGGTCATTATTTTCTACAATAGACTGCAGCTGAAAGGACCTATAGTGTATATTTTAATGTAATTATTCATATATTCCAATGAGTATGAGAGAAGGCAATAAAATATTTCATTACAAAACTGTGTCCTCTAATAAAAGCAATGGAAGTTGAAGAGAAAGATTCTGTCCAACTTTGGCAGCCATTTTTGAACATTATTTATCCAGAAATGTTGCTGAGTTCGCTGTTCTTCAGAAATAGCCATCTTTATAGCCATAAAGCTCCACTCATTTCCAGCCGATAGCTTCCCGATGCAGCCCGGGCCTTTGATAAACGACCAGCGAGGAGCTCTCTCCGACCGTTTTTACACAGCTGGGCCTGAGTTCGATCCAGACACCGGTGACATTTACCTGAATTTACACAGGCAGAAATGACAAAAGACAAAGAAACACCAACCCTAAACAATGAGTTGTGACCACCTAAGTTATTACTGAGATGTATAGGGAGGTCTATCAAGAAATGGGTCTACAGTACATGGGAATTTTTACTCCAACGTAGTTACCTTTGTCTGTGCTAGTGCTCCACTGCAGTCAAGGTTAATTTTGTCTTCTACTGATATTATTAATACGTGGATTTCTTAAAGACAGACCAATATTTTTGTATCGTACCTTGATATGTTTCGGATGCTTATTTTTCTGTGGTTTTCCTGAGTCGAGGCAGAACAAGAACAAAACTTAAATCTGCAAAATCCAACCACTGCGAAAGGGAAAACCACATCAGGGATTGGAACAATGTAAGAGTCGTAGGCACTGAGAGCAACAAACACCACCGCTGGATCAAGGAGGCCATCAAGATACAGAAACGTGCTCACAGAACTGTAAATCAGAACAAGGGGGACATAGCAGCTTTCTCATACCCAGGATACTGTTCTGAAGAAGTCGGACTGTGGATAGCGCTGTTGTCCTACCACTCCAGGTAAGAAGAAAGCACCAAAACTTGTTTAAATCACTTGTCAAGACACGTCACAGTAACATCACATGACATTTCTGAGGAAGACCGCAAAAAAAAAAAAAAAAGGCTGAAACATGTCAAGGTATGACACAAAAATATTATGATATCTGTCTGTAGAAATCCACGTACTGACTCATACTGATGCTTTCATCTGTCATCATACAACAGGAGGCATGTCACCTGCACATGAGGCTTGACTAAAAATGGACCTGTGTTAGGGCTGCACAATATGGTGAAAACATGCGATATTCAATAACTATGTTGAAAATTGCGGTAATGATATTGTGATATTTGAAAATAAAGCCTACTTTTCAAACATAGTAACTTAAATTCACTTACATTTCACAAAAATGTAAGTTCCTGTATTTACAAGTCAAAACAGCAACAAAATCAAAACTTTCCACAGACTAAACCAGGAATTAAACAAGGCTAAGCTGTGACTAAATTAATTAAATTACCACTAAAACTGGACTTTTTAAACATTTTTATTTAGTCACAACACATGTTCTTTTAAGGCTCTGGTGGAAAATGATTCTTCAGTGTAAATCTCTGTCAGATGGAAGACCACAGCGTTATTGCGATATATTTAGATTCTTGCTATACGGATATTGCGTTTGCTGATATTGTGATAACGATAATTTTGCGATATATTGTGCAGCCCTGCTCTGTGGTAACTCTCAATCAGGTTAGCTTAATTTAAGACCAACAGTCACATAACTGTCTGTTTTGAACTGCACTCTTTTCCATTTTCCTTCCTCCATTTCAGTTTTCTTTCATTATTCTCCATCATCTCTTCCTTTTGGTCCAAATATTCAAATGCACATTCCCACAAATTAGAAATTAGAAATTCAAAAGTCTTGGGTTTCACGAGAAAGCACCACGCCCGAGTAAGCCATAACAACTAACAATGGCTTTATTTCTTAGATGTTTGTCGGAGTAGAGGCATATGAATATCAAGGAGGTAAAACGAGACCCAAACTAAGCCAGGGGGTCACACAGAAGTCAACCGGAATCATGAGGTTTTAATAATGCATTAGTCTTATATAGCGCTTTTCTACAAAGTTGCTTTACAATTAGGAAAAAGAAACAAGCAAAGTTGCATGATTCCACTTTAACCCTCAATGAGATGCTGATCTTAACAGCAATCAGGAAAGGTCAGAATATTTAAAAAAAAGTCTTAAGAACCTAGAGGCTGCATCTGAAACATTTCCACCATAAAAGCATTCCTGTTACATTATGATTTCCACCTTCAGTATATGTATATGAGCAGAAGTCTGACTCACTCAGCAGCAGAGCGCCCACTCCCAATCATCCCTTTCACTTCTGCACTGGCACTGAGCCGACACGCAGAGACAGATGCCCATAGCTCCAGTATTTTAAATGCCTGCGTGTCCCTAAATGTGTGGGAGTCTCCACCGCCAGGCTGCACGGGTCAGGAACGCCTGAGTGCACACGGCCCTTAAAACCAATACAGTAGCGTGGTGAATATTTCATGAGCCGCTGTTTACTTCACAACATTTGGAAGCCGAACGCTGGAGTCCATTAACTTAGGCTAAATGGCACAGAGAAAGGCTGGCGTGGGGACAAGAGAAAAGAAGAAAACAGATATAGAGCAAGCCAGGACAGTAAAGGCCATGACGCCGCGAGTTATTGCTGTGAATATGAATACATAACGCTCGGAGTACAAAAGACTGGCTTTAACACAGAGCACCACCAAGGTCGCATCCTCACTGTGGTTTCAGGCAGAGTTTAAACATTCAGAGAACACTTTAAAGGCCCATTATCCCATTTGTACGGTCCATATATTAACATAAATATGTACTTTTCCTAATGCTTAAAAACATTTAGCGACAAATCCTAAACAGAGAAAATGCTGCAAGCGTAGACAAATCTTTACAGAATTTTAAGGGAACCCATTATTGGGATGCACTTCAAATAACTTGCAGTAAGCGTGTCCAGCACTGTAAAAAGTAGTCTGGGCTGGACAATGTCTATCTGGATATAAAAGTGTTATGTTTCTTTTTGCCCATTCTCTTTCAAATTCTCACAAAAATCATTTCATATGCAGTCCACTGTCCACACAAGAAACTCTAGCACAATCTCTAAAACACACAAATAGCATAGGCCTAGCAAACTAGCTAGACCAGTTAGATTTTGCTGTTAAGCTAATAAGAGTCTCCGGCTTTACTTTTCTGGGGATGCAAGAGCAAATTGTCCACCCCTTTGTAAGCAGTGATTTGCATAACAATTTGGTATAGGTCAGATTTACGTTCTCTCCATTCATTCAGGCTTGGGCCTCTGTGGCTGGATTAAACACACTTTTTGGTATGTTCTGTCTTCCTATTAATCCAGATGAGTAGGGTGACCAGATTTTTAGACTGAAAACTGGAACACATCTTTTTTTTCTCCTTATTTTGGTGCATTTAAACTCAGCAAGTGACAAAACAGCTTCCAAAATCCAGACAATTTTCTTCTTTTCTTCTCATGTAACTAAAGTATATGATGCTAGGGCTTAAGTTTTCAATTTAAAGACAATTTTGTTTTAATTTGGTTTGTCCCTTTATTATTCGGGGTTGCCACAGTGAACCAGTTGCACGGTGATTTAGCAGGGTTTTCACGCCTAAACTGGGACATATTAGTGTTTTTACAGCTATGTCTTGGGAGACGGTACAAGGAGTCTAAAACTGGGGCTGTCCCGGTAAAACAGGGACATCTGCTCACCCTACATTAGAGGCATTACCTTTTATTTTGCATCACATTTTCATTACACCCACAGTGTATCTTCTTTTTTCTTTTTGGCTTCCTTCTGGGGTTGCACAATAATTTCACATTTAACTTTTTTTATTATGTCAGATGCACTTCCTTCCTTCCTTCCTTCCTTCCTTTGCAACTTTAAACTTTTAGAATCAAACTTTTTCTTCTAAAAGCGGTATGTTTACCGTCACTTCTCAACACAGACTTAGTCCCTCCGCTCGGCTCACTCCAGCTGACCCACCTCATCATATAACTCTGGGATTAAACCTCTCTGAGTGGCTAAAGGTCTCGGGGAAGAGGTGGCCCGTGCAGCCTTAGAGCCTCCGCTGCAGTTTTGGCATTCAGTATCACAACCCAGCACACGGCCTTCTCCTTCAAGGTTATCTCTGTGGAGGACTCACTGACAGCGGGAACCACGAGCGCTCGCCTTTTTTTTTTTTTCCTCATGCACGCGCTCTCATAAAGTGACACAGAGATACTGGTACCTGAATGCACCAGCACACTCTTGCACAGTGGGGGTGTTACTGCCTCTGGTTGATTCAAGCAGCGTTTTAATTGGGATGGAGGGGGCTATAATTATCAGTACAAACATACATTTTCTTCCTTTTTTTCCATTCGTGTACATTGTATTCTTTATCTTCAAAGCATATTTCTCAATTTTGTAATTTTTTTTATCTACTTGAGGCATGTTTTCTAAGGTTATTATATTATTATTGGGTGCACACTGGCAGAGTTATTAGCACACTGCTCATATGACTACTACAACTACTAATAATAATGCTTCGACCACTTCTACTACTACTTCTACTTCTTACCACCACTAGCACTACTTTGTAATACCACAACCACTAATTCTACTGCTACTGCTACTACTCTTACTACTATGACTACTACGCTGACGACTGCTGATGGCTGCCACCAACACCACTATTACAACTACTACTATTACTTTTACGACCACTGTTACTACCACTTCTGCTGCTGCTATCACTGCTATTACTTTTACTACTACTTCTTCTATTACTGCTGCTACCATTACTACTAGTACTACTACTACTACACCACCTTGCACTTTTGTAACAACTTAGTAATACTATTTCTACTACTATTTTGACCTTTTTTTCCACTCACGTCATGACAGTAAACCCTGTTTTCATCTATAACTTTGCAAATGTGTCCATGTACTGACATTTTTCTTCCTTTGTCCAGTATCATATCTTCCATTATGGCATATGGAAGCACATCTCCAAGCAAGCATGTTGTTTTCATTATTTTAGTCCCAATATTAAGCTTTAGTTTCTGCATCTTACTGCATGCACAAGTAAAAATAAAAGTATATACATAGTTGGCAGAAGCCCGCAGCTGCCGGTCCAATCCGTCTCCTGTACTGATTGTGGATCGCAGGGCTCTCAGTGTTGGTCAAGGACAGTGTTGTAAATTCGCTGTGTCAGTCCTGGGGTGATGAACTGGTGGTGCATCGGCCCTGTCCTGTACAAGTGAGTGGGTTTGAGAGAGAAGGGAGGAGAGCGAGAGTCAGAACCACTTTGAGCTGCAAGGATCATGGCTGCAACGGCGAGGGCAGAACTGCTGGAGCTTCCTCACTTAAGACTGACAAAGGCGTATTATCCTTTTTGGTCCGAATAGTTAACATGGATGCACTTTTGGTAAAAATAATGTTACATTTTGACAAAATATTCTTCACATTTACCCTTTGGGGCAGCAGTAGCTCAGTCAGTACACTGTAAAAAAAAAAAATGTTCATATGTCTAAAAACTTAAAATTTTAGGTTTTAGTCTTTAGTCTTAGTTTTTTTTATCTCATCTTACAGCCAACTTACTATCCACTGATCATTAAAAAGCTATTATTACTGATAATAAAAACTAAATATACAATATTTAACAAAAGAATTATACTTTTTCTGAACAATGGATAGTAAGTTGGCTGTAAGATGATTAAAAAAATTATAGTGAGTAAAACTTAAAATGGAAATATTTTAGACATATGAACATTAAATTAGGTGAACAAAAAATATTAGTTGTTGAAAACTTGAGATTTTGGGTTGGCCTCAAAAATCTTGAGGGATCCTGTTGCCTTGAGTTTTTGAGTTTTGGCTGCATTTTTTTGGTTTTTGTTTTTTTGTTTTTACAATGTAGATACATTCCTAACCTTTGGGGAAAGGTTAGGATGATACTGTTGCATACTGCTGTTGTGTCCTGGGGCAAGACACTTCACCTACTTACCATTATTATTATTATTATTACATTTTATTTAACACCCACAGGAAAATTAGCTAATATTTCTTGCCAAATTTAAGATACAGTAACTGAATGTCTGAAACTAATGTCTAGTAATTGAATATAACAATATAAGACTTACTTATGTTGTTACTTTTAATAACTAAATAACCTAGAGTACTTCATCAAGAGCTACATTTTAGTTCTGATGAGCACAACTATGAGACTAGGCACACTACGGAGGGTAGATTTATACTGCCCAAAGTGAAAACTAAAAATGTGAAAAGAAATGTAATGTATAAATCCATGTTAGCATGGAATACATTGCCTAGTTTTATTATTAATAAAAGCAAACATCAGTTCAAAGACCTTTGAAAGAGGCTCTCTTTCTCTCTCTCCTCTATCACAAAAGAGATCTCTGTGGCTGCTGATCATTAACAAAGGCGATATTGTTTTCATCCTTCCATAATAATCTGACTGGCTGAGTAATGTTATACTCTTATATTTATCATGGTAACAAATAACCACAATGAGTTATATCTCTTAATCCCTCTATTTTTACTACATACAGGTCCTATGTGTCCTGTGTTTTTATAATAATAATAATAATAATAATAATAATAATAATAATATATTTTTTGTGGTGTGATTCCAGGAAGAGTAGCTGTGCTTTGTTAAACCTAATGGAGATCTAAATAAATCAAACCTGGCTCTAATCAATTTCTGTAAAGCAAATATGGTACGCAGGGGCAGAGTGGTTAACCTACGTGCCTTTCAGCAAGGAGGCTGTGGGTTAAATCCTTTGGGCCAACCAACTCACAGTCTCTCTGAGTCTGCATGCCATCACTACTGTTACTGGGTTCCTTCCATCGGCCCAAGGTGTACACTGCCTAAGGCCCATAGTCCATTCATCTTATTCCTCTTCATTCATCCATTCATTCATGTATAAAATAGTTAATACAATTCAATGTCCTGTCTTTCTTTTGCCAAACCCCCCACATACAGATACCACACACACTTCCTGTCTGCTCCACTTTCTGTTCCCCGTAATGAGTCCCGATGACGGCTGACCTTTCCGGGCCGCGGCAGGGTGTGTGTGTGTGTGTGTGTGTGTGTGGGACGTGAGGCTGAGGAGGGGGCAGCGGGACCGGCCTGACCCCATACAGAGGGTGCCAGCTCGCATCCAGCTCACTTGAAAGTGGTCTAATGAGTGCGCCAATCCACAAAGGACAAGATCAGTGGCCAACGAGGAAGACGGAGGATAGAGGACAGAGACAGAGCGGTAACACTGAGCTAAATGATGTGATTTTATCTTCTGAAATATGCAGAGACACATAATATGATATGGCTAGATCCATGGCATATGGTATCAGCTCAGATCACAGTCACGGCTTTGAAAAAGCCTTGGAAGTGGTCAGCCTCTGTATGATTATAGTTTAATTCAGCCATAATCTGCGACTGAGAACTGAGGAAAAAGATAATAATATAAAATAAAAATATTAAATAGGTTCAAAAAGTATTTTACTGTCCACAAAGAATCAAAGAGGGACATCTAGCTAAAGCGTCATTATATGGCACTGAGACAAGCAAAAATATAAAGTGACACCCTGGCCCCTGTGTGATTGGTTCCTGTTTACAGCTGGAATTCGCTGACCATATCAATAGAGCTGTCAAGCACACATTTTTAATAAAAACTAATGGCTACTGGAGAAAGTTGCAACTGGGACATAAAGAAGAAAGTAAAACTGTTTTGGAAACATTTACTGAAGTTTTAATTTTTATTTTAAAAGGGCCGTGATATGCTTTTTTTCTGGCTTTTTGAATTAGTTTTGGACACCTTTGCATTAGTATTTCATGTTTTATAACTTAAAATAATGTATATTTATGGGAAATGTCTTCTTTTGGGGAGCTGTTACTTTGCAGAGAATGCTTGGATTAGGTGTCTGTCGCCCCCTGCTCCAAAGGTGGGGAATGGACAGAGCATAAAATGGCTATTTAGTGCGGCTATTAGCAACATGATAAGAGATAGATAAATGAGCTGACTGTCGTAATTTAAGAGCTAAAAGAGTCCTGTGACGGTGAATGTTCAAATTGTTAAAGAAGACAAAAAAAGAAGATATAATAGAGTATAAAGCTATATGTCCTGGCCATCCACACACATTCACTTTCTTGGTAAAGTGGGTCTGGAAGCACCTCCCAATTAAGCTGGCTTTATCCTGCCAAGCAATCGGCACCGTCTCCCTTTTCTGTTTGGTAAATGTCCATCTAACAGCATTTAATGTGTTTCCATTTGGTCCAACCCCTGGATTTTGCGTGGCTGGCCAGGCTGGAAAAGCTTTTTACATACATTTTATACTTTCATTTGAACATCTTCAAAAGCTAGCACCAGCTTCTGTAATACTTTGTAGCTATCAGTATAGCAAAAATGGGAAATAAAAAATGAAACATCATAGAAGAAGAGATAGTAGTAGTGGTGTTATATTTTGAAGTAATAGTATTTTTGCTAAACTACACATTTTAGGGTACTTCTTCCACCTCTTGATATACTACTGCACATCCTGCTTGATTTAAAAAAAGTACAATTTGGACTCAGATAACAGTAAAACATGTTGAATCTCCAGTTACAGTGTATGAAATGTGCTGAGGCAACAACACTTTTCTCACAGAATCACAGCTCAAACTGAAAAAGCCCATGGCAGGAGTCAAACCGACAAGTCTGGCTTCAAAACGTCCCGGCAGAAGGCAGTAATGGTCCAGCTCTGAGAGGAGAGAGAAGCCTTGTGTCTGAGGTCAGGGCCGACGGTTCGAGGACACCCGCCGTCTGTGTGTGAAAAATCATCCTGCTGTTCTATTGCAATCTCCCAATAAAACCAGAGATTGACGACAATAGCATTTTTGATGGCGTCCCGGGCTATAACTTACGTTTCCAGCAAAACAAGCAGTGCAACCCAACCCTGAACACTCTCACCCTCACTTATCTCTGCTGCAGGGATTTACGGCCCACACTTAACTCCTATTATGGCCTGGCCCGGGGGCTCAAGATCACCCCACCACCCACGCCATGACGACACCATGACTTCCAAATAGGATTATAAAACAATAAGACAAAATATGGACTAACTCTAGTTCAGAAAACCTTGGGACCATCTGTAAAATATTGGTAAAAACAGAATGCATCCTTTATAAAATGCTCCTTTTATATGCAGACAACTTAAATGTTGCTCATTAACCTAATTAGTGGCAAAATGCTTAATATAGCTGTTTTCTCATTGGATTTTTTTTTTTTCTCTCTGAGACATAATGCCATAAAATCCAAAATGAGTTATCATGTTTCATAAAATGGCAAAATATCTCAGTTTTAACATTTGATATTATGTGGTGGTAACCTGACCAGTAGGGCTGTATTGGACGAAAGAAATTGTTAGTCAACTGAAGCTATACCCATTACAGCGAATAATCACCCAAAAATGATGGATATGTGGTGGGAACTTAACAGAGTCTTACACAGAC
This sequence comes from Bostrychus sinensis, assembly GCA_020698575.1. Classification (NCBI taxonomy): domain Eukaryota; kingdom Metazoa; phylum Chordata; class Actinopteri; order Gobiiformes; family Eleotridae; genus Bostrychus; species Bostrychus sinensis. The sequence continues at coordinate 23,473,504 of CM036257.1, read as the reverse complement.
AGGTGACTTTACATTAACTGTGATAAAACATTTAGAAAACATGTCTGTAAATTATGTAGTTATCTAAAATCCTCTATGCTCTCTTAAATAAAATAAAAAATAAAACCAGCTTTATTGATGCAAAGAGCACATGCACACATTGACCAATAAAATTTTTGTCGACCAAGACCTCACTGACCGATTAATCAACCACAGGCTGTCAGCTCTACTGGCCCGCCAGATCAACTCTTTTCCTTTTCTATACAAAAAAGTTAGTCTGGTACCTCATGGACTGAGTTTCATTTCTATGGGCTGAAAAAGTCACAGGCGGAGTAACCAATCAGAAAAACAAAGGGCGGGACATAAGAAGTGCACCGCTGACCTGTAGCCAAAACAAACATGGCGCTTATGAAGAATTGCTGACGGTTTTGCCATAAAACACAAGTATAATGTGTATATTATTATTATTAACTCTGTTCTTATTTCTGAAGTGGGACAGTGGGATGCCAAGGGGATGCCAAGGGGGACTTTACTGTTGTTAAAATGGAAAAAGACAAAGAAAAAAAAGAAGACCGAAAAACTATATGGACTTCAGCAGAATCAAAAGGTGACAAAGGAAAGCTGTAAAGGTTTAGCTGATAGATTATCTTCCTCTTTTGCAGAAAAACGGCTGTGATAGGCCAAGATTGACTAGTTGGAAATGGCTCAGCTATGGCTGAGGATCCAGACTCTCCAGTTTTTAAGAAGAAAATAGGAGGGGCTAGCTGGCCATGCTATAGGGATGGGACGGTTTCTCCAAAAAATCCTAACCATTTGTTTCTGGCTTCATGGCTCAACTAATGTGCAAACTGTACGGTTCTTACATGTCACTCATCAATCGCCTTTTTCTCATTTGGCACAAACATTAAGTGCAGCTGATAGATCCTGTCAGCCATTTTTTTATATTGTTAGGCCTCAGAATAACAAAAATATTAACTTAGAAATCTTAGAAATATATAGATTACACATGCAGTATTTTTCAGGTAGATGTTTTACTCAAAAAACGACAACAAAAGAGATATTTACTTCCTATAACTTTGTTTTAATGGTCAGACACACCGCCTGCCCTACATTTGGTTGAACTGAATGGTGGAAAAAAGCCAAAAAGAAAGGTTTATTGTGATTGTTTAGAGAAGAGGAGGTGGTTCGGTAAAGTATAACAGTACAGGGAAGTCCAAAAACGAACAACAAGACAAAGAGTTGAACATAAAAAAGAAGTATGGGGGTGAAAGTGGATGCCAGAGACACAATAATCAGAAGAAAGATGGTAGCTGTAGACAAAAAGGCAGAGGGGGAGATGAGGAGTGTTCCCTGAGGGGCCTCGAGTACTGACTAATACCGGGACCGGTGCTCCATAAACAGCAACAGCACAGCCCCCCCCCCTCCAATCAGCGCTCTGCTACATTACCTCCACTCTCTGCTCTCATCCACCAGCCCTCTCTCCTCCGCCGCCTCAAATCCCAGCTCTGCAAAAACAAGGCAGCAGTAACAAGCCACATATTTACCTGCGGTCTGCTCGGACTTAAAATTATACTTTTTTCTCACTCGGGCTGTGTAGTTGTAAATAGTCAGTGTATTGGCTTAATAGAGGTAGATGGGATTCGGTGGAGGCAAGTTTTCTTTTGAATGGGTAGAAGAACAAGTATGGCATTGGGGTTTGAGTGAAATGTCCTATAGTGCAGTGCAACCTTTTTGTCTCGTGTACTCTTTGGGCGTTTTGTTACAATCTAAGCCCCCCCCCTCACTCATACGTGTGGATAATTCTTCAAAAAGATGCATTTATTTATTGTAAATCATAATTAGTCCTGCATTGTTTTTTTAGGCTCAATTTGAAAATTTAAAAATAAAATAAAATTCTAACAATATGAACTCTAGGGGTGTAAAGATACAGTAACTGTATCAATGTATCGATTTTTTTCCTATGATACAACTACATTGATACACATGACCTTGTATTGAATCGGAATATCAAAATTAGAAATTTGTATGTTAAAATAAAACCAGATATGGCTTTTTGGAGATACATTTTGTATTTTTAATTAAATAAAATGTTATATTCAACTTTTCTTCACTCTCTGTCTGCTGGACATAACCAACCCAGCTGCGGTGCTACATTTGAGAGTAATCTTCTATGATTTTTGGCAAAAAGTTGGCAATTATCGATACAAAAGTGTTGAATCGAATCAGTTTCGTTCCAGATTAGCCAATATTGTTCTAGAATCGTATCGAAACACTTCTAAATGATACATATCATATCGTTACAAAAACATATCGTTACACCCCTAATGAACTCCCACCTGCCACTCCCAACTGGAATAAGCAGAAAAAGATAAAAGGTTGAATACCAAAATATAACCAAGTACTTCATCACTGAGACTTTTAAAAACACACATCTAATCATAGTTTACATATTATAACCCTAACCATAATAACATTACTATAAATTTAGCAGCTGTTTGGCTGTAATGTGCATTATCCGCCAAGGTTTTGCTCCAAGCTAAGCTAATTAGCAGGCCAGTCAACATATCATGCAGTGCAGTGCGAAACAAATCCAAATAGTTTTTTTCCACAGAAGCAATGAGGCCTTTTGGGATGTTGGGTGTATTACGAAAACAGTATGTGGGTACTGCCATCTGGCTCACCGAGTTCAACAATAATTAACAGTCAACGTTACTGCAACCAAAACAGAAAGCAAAAAAAGAAGAAAAAAAAGTACTAAAGGCATCAACCTGAGGCCACTATGTCTGCAACGTCTAATTTCCTCAAGCAAAAACGCAGAAATGTTCAAGGGTCAAAAAACTTTTAGCATTACTCTCCATTGAAAAATAATGGAAAGGTGAACTGGTGAATCTAAATTGCCTCTAGTGAATGAATGTAAGAGTGAATGGTTGTCTGTCAGCCCATAGTTGCTGGCATAGGCTCCAAAACGGCAACACTGAACTCAGTGAGGATGAGTGGAAGACAATGAATAAATGAATAACCAAAATACTTGTAGAAATGTGGATTTTTTTCATACTACTGTACATAACTTTTTTTTTTGTTTTGGCAGAATTTCTTTAGTGGCAACTGTCCAGAGTGTGCCCCGCCTTAGGCTCATAGTCGCCTCCAGGACCCACGACTTCTTATGAGAATAAGCAGAAGACAACAAATGAATGAATGAATGTTGATTGCAATTGGCAGTTATGCACACCAACAACATCCTGACTAGATTCGAGAAATATGTTGCGACAAGACTTTTGCATATCTACCAAAGACATTTATTTGAAGAGACGTTCCCTTGCTTTGTGCTCCTTGAAGCTTCTCCCAATTTTTTACCATTGTCCATTCAAGTTACAGGCACTATTATTTTTTTTTTTTCTTCTACACTCCAGGGATACTTAAGTGAGGTGAACTGAAAACTCGCCTTCAGCAGCGAGCGTGGGTCTGTTAGCGTTTGCCCCGGCAACTACAACAAATAAATGTTAAAGCAGACCACAAAATTAATAATAGACAAGCTGAGATGCGCGTTTTTGTGCTCCTGCCTCGCTGCTTCTTCAAGTCCGCTGCTGTCCTTCACTCAACACTGCCATATAACCCTTTCCTTCTTCTCTTTGTAAACTTCACACCCTTTTGATATTTTTAGACTTTTGTTAGCTTGACATTTAAAGCCATTGGGAACGGCCTTGCCAAAAAACTAGGGCAAGCATTAACATTTTAATTCAACTGCTTTGGGGTGGAGACTGTTTTGAAAGCATTCACTTAACCTTGCATAACCAAAATTACTCAAAATATGATTTCAGTAATTGCTCAAAGATATTTAATTGGGTCGGGTTTTTGGTGGGCTCTTTTTAGGCATTTTTTTTACAATGCCGAATTAAAAAAAGTGGAGGAAAATGTAAATGAACACAAAATGCAATTTGCAAATCTCATATAAGAGTTAACTGGCAACACTTGAGTAAGACGTCTGGATATAAAAGAAGTATTTTAGGAAAAGCAAAGGCTGTTTTATTAGCAAGGACATCAAGTGACACTGCATTAAAAACAGATAATAGTCTACACTGGATATTACTGCAGGGATCAGGACGCTTCAAGTCGTCCTAGTCAAGGCAAAGAGCTTCTGTTTGAACTTTCTTTCCCAGCTTTTTGTTGAAATGGTATCGAAAATAGTGTTCAAGAGATTTGCAAACCGTTAGATTCTGTTTTTCTTTACATTTTACACCACATCACAACTTCTTTTTATGAATCGGGGTCACATAAAGACAGCCATTTCCGTCGCTCATGAGGCTATAGACTGTGCATGCATCACAACACGAGCCGTATTGACAGATTTAGTCATCCCCGTCAGGTTGAGTTTTCTGCTCGGGGTCCGCGTTTGGTTGTCCGCCTGACTTCCCTCTACTTCTGATTCTGCGGCAGGAGGTTATGCGTCTTCTTAGCCCGTCTGTTCACGCTTGAGTTCTTCTTCCACTCGACGTGACGGTTGTGTTTATAGGTCTTTTATGTGTGGACTACATAACATTATCACGTGAAGACGTTGTGATGGCTTTGGATCACGAGATCGACATTTTTCCATCAGTGTCAGTGTCTCTAAAACTGCAGACTGACATTGATAACTTTACTAGAGATCTAATTAAACAATGCAATGCGGTCTGTCCAATGGGATTTTTATGTCCATATCAATTAAATAATAAAAAAAATACTTTCTTGTGTAATTTCATGTTTTAGTATGTACATTAGGCATTATATTTATAATTTTGCATACATAAAAAAAAGCTTAGGTTGTTCGCATTAGAAAAAAGTTCTTGTTTTTTTTTTTTTTTTTAATTGAGGAAATGATTGTGTATTAATAAATGAGAAAATACTGCCCTAAAAAAATTATGACTAAAGATAATGAGTAAAATTACCAGTATAGCAGGGTAAGAATTGTATATTAATATGTGTTTCTGTAAAAGTCTTTAAAATATACTTGAGAATAAGACTGGGAAATTTGATGCTTGTAGGTGCTACTGAAGTGAAGAAATCTGAGTCAGAGTGTGAGAAAAATGTGTTTAGTACTTAATTTTATTTAAGGTAGAAACTTTATAGATGCAAATTGACAAAAATGTAACAAAATAAATATCTTGATGCACAGCAATTTAACTTTATTTGTGTGTGTGTGTTAAAACTGTCAAAAATTCAAAAGCGACAATAAAAAAAGAGATAAATTAAAAAAAATAAAACATTTCAGGTTGCATGCCTCATTTTCTGAGGTGAGAACAAATATTAACAGTATATACAGAACTCCAGTTTCCAACACAACTCCAAAACTGCCCAGTTTTTATTCTCAAAAACTAAAAACAGTGAGCACATTCTTAAAACAAGATGAAAATATCACCTAACATCTAACCGGCTCAAGTAGCTGAGTAATATCAAGAATAAGATGCTTTTTCCTTCAACTGTTGTAGAGCATTTATCAATGAGAGTTCATGAGTCAGCGAGAGAAATTACTGACTGAAAGTACTCTCCTGATATTGCTCTGTGAGAAACCCTGAATGCACCATGTATCTACAGTCATATGTAAAAGTTTAGGCAGCCCTCTGACTCTGTCTTCACGAAAAAACGTTCACAGAGGTATATCATTCATTTTCTGAGTTCTAGGGTGTTTTCCTAACAACAGCTTTTAGTGTAGCACTATTTAAGTGTATGAAATTAAATGAAATATGCAAAAATGTCTCTGCAAAAGTTAAACGTTTGCTGATTTGAATGCATGTAACTTCACAAAATGGATCACTTGCAACACAAAACTTGTTAGATTAGTTAGTTAAGCCTTGAACTTCATAGACAGGTGCGTTCAATACTGCGGCACTAAAAATTTGTCGTTAGACTCAGATATCACTAGAAAATGAATGACAAACCTCTGTGATCTTTTTTTCGTGAAGACAGAGTAAATTATTATGCAACCTCAGGGGGGTGCTCAAACTATTACATACAACAAATTGCAGAAAAGAAGTGCTTTTACCTAGTGTCTCGGTTATAACAATCATATCGGTAAAAGGCTGCACGCTTGGCAGGAGACGCTAATCTCATGCACTAGCCTGGGTCTGACTCAGATACACCACTGGTTTACTGTAATCAATCTGACAATTACAGGCTACACTGCAGACACTTCCTTTGCAGCTTTTCTTCTCAAACCCATTTTTAGCACAAGCCTTAAATGCCTTGCACTTAACGTTCCTCCAAAGGACAATGAAAAAACATTGTTGAAAAAAAAAAAAAAAAAAAAAAAACTACCTCAAAACCTAAGGGAGAGATGTTTTTTTTTTTCTTTTTAAATGTGTTTAAAAGAAAATCCTAGCCCGCTGTTTTGCTTGACCCCTATTAGCAGCTCTCATGTCCCGTCTGTGAGCACACTCTGAGCAGGACCTGTCGCTCAAATCGCATTAAACTAACGGCCGATAAAGAAAATAAAAAACTCAACATGGCTTATCTCAATAAACTGTTCCAGGCGGGGCTAATGAAGAACTGATGTAATCACAACTACGAACACAATCTCTGCTGTTCAAGTGTAATCTCTGCAACCACGAATTAGAGAAATAAAAGCTCAATTTGTGTTTTTTTTTTTTAAGTACAGAAAGTCTTTTATTTTCAACTGGTGGGTGGGGACTAAAAAGTGGATCAGAGGGATGTTGGGAGCAGGTTGTGGAGTAAAGAAAACTGTGGAAAAAAATACAGTTTAATTAAAAGGGTGCAAGGTGGAAGAGTGAATGAATGAGCGAGTGAATGGTTGTGAGACAGTGAGTGTCTTGTGACTAACTTGTCATTGTCTCGAGCAGTGTTTCCCAACCATTTTATACTTTATTGTAAATACTAATTTTACTGGATTTTTTTTCCTTTTAAACTAAAATTGAAGATGAAAAATAAAATATTTAAAATTCTCCTCGACTTTAAAATCAAAATCAAAAATATACCAATATAAATTTCTATTACATTTACTTGTTTTACTATATATTTTATGTTGAAAATAAACACACACAAAAAACTATTTGTTAGCAGTTTCATTAGTCAGTAAGAAGCTTATCTGTCATACGTTTTAACAGTTCAATATGAGAAGATTGCAAATAATATCTTTAGGGCTGCAACAACTAATGGGATTAACTGGATATAATCACTTATTTCTTTTTATTTATTTTTATTTATTTGACCTTTATTAAACCAGGACCATGTTTTAATGGTAGGAAACCGGAGGACCCAGAGGAAACCTACTGATTTAATAATCGGTTAAGTGCAGGGGTGTAACAATACAATAACTGTATCGATGTATTGATTTTTTTCCCTATGATACAACTACATCAATACACATGACCTTGTATCAAATCATATCATTTTTTAGAATGTGATTATCGATACACATGAAGTATCGATTGATAATATCGGAAATATTGAAATTTGTATGTTAAAATAAAACCAGATATGGCTTTTTGGAGATAAATTTTGTGCTTTTAATTAAATAAAATGTTATGTTATATTCAACTTTTCTTCACTCTCTGTCTGCTGGACATAAAGTAACTGCAAAAAGTTGCCGTATCGATTATTGATACGGAGTTGAATCGTATCGTTCCAAATTAACCAATATCGTTCTTGAATCGTATCGAAACACTTATAATCAATACATATCCTATCGTTGCAAAAACGTATCGTTACGCCCCTATTTAATTGTAACTGGTGTAGTCACAGACTCTGAAGCATGCGCTGAAAGAGGAGCATTTATTTACCAACACAGAGCAGTAAAGCAACAAAAACAGTTAAAAACAATGCACATTTTGTGTTTTTGATTCAAAATATATTTGTGTATATATTTGCTGTATCCAAACGTCCTCCAGTGACAGTTGTAGTTTTGTCTGGTTCAAATTTTGTTAAAATTAAATGATTTTTGGTAGAATTTTCAATTTTTTTTTAATGGGAACTATAAAACACTGCAGGTTTTTAATCTTTTTAATCACACACGCTTCACTATCCAATTAATCACTTATTCAAAACAATAATTGGCAGATTAATAGATTATCAAAATAATCCTTAGTTGCAGCCCTAATTTTCTTATCATGTGTACCCCATCTAAAGCCAGTAGTTGCTGGGATAAGCAAACCCCTAATGGGAATAAGTAAAAGATAAATGAATTAATGTTTTTATATCTTATGAGAGACTTTGATTGTGAAATGTAAATACAGTAACAAAATGACACAGGAAAGCTTTCAGTTCCAAGATGGCACCCTCTTTTATTGGTAGCCCTGCAAGGACATGTTGAAAAAAAGAAAAAACAGATTGCATCAAAAAGTGAAAAAAGGCAGTGCGACTAGATAAATTATCCAACCTGGCAAGGAGCTTAGAAGGGGCTTCAAATGGAATATAACTCCACTCGTGTTTTCATCATCCGTCCTCCTGCACAAGGCCGAGTGTAAACATTTGAACGACGGGTAGGGCCTCGCAGTCCGACTGGGAGCAGCTGTATCCCTGAGTCAATAACAAACACATTCCTACTTCATGCATCCATTTATCCAGAGATGGGTGGGCCAAACAACCAAAAGCAAGAGTGGACTTAGCTGGACAAAACAGTTTTTCTTTTGCTGGGTTATCTTTTATATTTTAGTCTTAGTTGGACAAAACTCTCTTTCTTTTGTTTGGTTTTCTTTTATTTTCAACTTTTCCAGGGTCGCCACAGCCAATTATCTGCCTCCTAGTTTGCACTGAATCATATTTATTTGTCATTTATCCAGGCTTGGGACTGGCGCAAAGAGTACTACTGGCTTGTGATTCACTGTGGCATGGATTTATAAAATGTATGTAGATTTTTCTCTTTTATTTAATATTGGTTTTAACATTGGTCTGAATACTTTTTATGTACTGTATCTGAATTCTACATTGTAAGAAAAAAAAAATGCTGCAAAAAACTCAAGGCAGCAGGATCCTTCAAGATTTTTCTCAAGTTTTAAACAACTATTATTTTTCGTTCACTTAATTTGACATTCATATGTCTAATCTAATCTTTTGTTTTATTTTAAGTTTTACTCTCTATCATTATTTTTTAAACTCATCTTACAGCCAACTTATCCATTTTTCCGAAAAAGTATTTTTCTCTTGTTAAACTTAGCATATTTAGTTTTTATTATTATCAATATTAATACTTTTCAATATTAATATATCAAAAATAAAAATAATAATAATAATAATAATAATAATAATAATAATAATAATGATGGAGTGTAAAACTTAAAATTGACATATGACATATGTCATCAGACATATGAAATTAGGTGAAAAAAATTCATTGTTGAAAACCTTTTTGAGTTTTTGAGTTTTCGCTTTTTTCTTTTTTTTTCTTTTTTTTTTAAGCGTAGCATAATTTTTCATTTCTTGAGTATTTATTCTGAGTATTACTAATCCTGTTACCTTTACTGATTTTCTAATCTAAGTAATTTAGAATAAAACTAGGGCTGCACAATATGGCAAAAACACGCGATATTCAATAACTAAGTTGAAAATCGCGTTAATGATATTATTGCAATATTTGAGAATAGAGCCTACTTTTGAACATAGTAAGTTCAATTCACTACATTTCACCAAAATGTAAGTTACAACACATGTTCTTTTAAGGCTCTGGTGGAAAATGATTCTTCAGTGTAAATCTCTGTCAGAGGGAAGACCATAGCGTTATTGCGATATATTTAGATTCTTACGATACAGATATTGCTGATATTGCAATAATGATAATTTTGCGATATATTGTGCAGCCCTAAATAAAACAGTAGGATCAAATCTGAGTCCTAACAATGAATAAGTGAGAATAACAAAACTAGGCCAGACAGTGCCATCGCATACAGTCACATGCAAACGTCTATGTTCATATCCTGCACCATTGTCACTGACTGTAGCCTAGAACACACAGAACAAAATATGGAAGTCCATCAGTCTTCTCTGGGGGGGAAGTTCCTGGTACACAGACGATTTATTTCCTCTGTACAATTATCTTTTTTTTTTTTTTTTTTTACTGACTGGCTCCAAGCTCCTGTGTACCCAGCCCCTGCTCAGAGCTGTCATGTGTCTGGTGAAAGCAAAGTGACTGACGCTTATTGTCTGGAATTGAATATGCATCTCTCCCTCCAGGACTGACACACGTCGAAACGAAGGGCATCCTCGAGATTGATGGCATCTATTTATACAGAAATTCCCCCTTTTTGTGATCGTACATTGGATCTTTAACTCTGCGACAATGGGCGCACTTCGAACTTTTCATTTTTAAAAGACATTATTGATTTTTTTTTTTTTTTAAGTAATGTCAACACTACTTGAGAGAATTGATGTTTCTGAAGGCTGCAGAAGAGTTATTAGTCTGGTAACTGTGGGTTTGTAAAAGGGACAGTACAAGACTTTTTTTTTTTTTTCACATTTGGGGGTATCTGGGGTTTACCAATGCAAATTATCTGCCTCCTATTGTGGGAAGTAATTTGCATATTGGTTTAGTCACTGGCTTGTGACCTACTCTGGCTGGAACAGAAGTAGTACCATATTATGAAAACAAAATAAAACAAGGTATCCTTAAACCTCTTAATAATTCAAGGCCCTCGAACTATGCAAACTTCTACAACAAATATGTTTTCATTTCTAAATAGCTGTCCAAAAAAAAAAAAAAAAAAAAAAACTCAATCTTGCTGGGTAAATAAAAACAGGCTATGCACTGGATCGCCCAAAATAAAAAGTCATACAGGGTCAGCATATGCATTTGTTTAGAAGTTGCTTCTTTGAGCTTATACACTGTTTATATACTGTTTTATATACACTGTTTTACAATGATACCAACTTAAAACAAACAAAATCAGTCAGGACAATCAAACGAGGAACACTGGTCTCTGACATAAGATTAAAAAAAACAAAATTTTTACACTTTATAGAGCTAAGATTTTAGTGGTCTAATGTTCTTCCTCTGACAGCCCTTTTAAGTCACTGGGTCACACTTAAAAATATAAAACATATATATATTTTTTTTACCATTAACCCCAGTCCTCATCATGCATAGCAAAAGTGATTTTATTTTCATATTTTAACCCCCTAAATAGCAGTTTGTTTAAATAATTTGACAGGTTTATAAACAAAACATGCATATCCACTATTTAAAGTGTTTTTTGTTTTTTTTTATAGGTCACTGATTAGCACCAACACTGATTTTATTACATTTTACTCAGTCTCTGTATGTGTAAAATATGGGAAATATAAAGGGAATTATCTCCCACAATGCAAAAATGATAGATCTGGTGGTGATTTTTTTATTATTATTTTGTGTGTGTGTACGTGTTTTATCCTCTGACTGACAGGGTTACAGAGGAATAACATGATTAACAGTTCTGTATTGCAATGGCAGCAGAGTGAAAATAAGTGATTTTAATCTAAGTCAATGGAACCAAAAAGGGCTTTAAGAGAGAGTTTTTTGTCTAGACAGTAGATTTTTTTTCCTGTTGTTGTTGTGCTGCTGAAATTCTCAACTTCATTTACTAATGAACATCAAATATCATCACCCTTGCCTAAGAAATGCCAAAATTAGAGCAAAAATACATCTGAAAAACCCTAAATGGGTGCCAGAAGGGATCTGAGAGATAAATGGACTCACTGGTCAAAACTGGAGAAAAATCAAAATGCAAATAGTTTTTTATTCAGTCATATAGTCGATATTGCGATTATAGTACAGTTGCATTAAGTTGTGCAGCCCAATTTTTTATCTTTCAGAAGTTTTTGTGTGTGGCCTTTTTTTTAAAGAATTTTATTGTATACTAAATAATACATAGATCATAGACATACATTTTTCTATATATTTTTGTTGTTGTTGTTGTGCCTGGGTCTCCAGTTTTGTTTTGCAGTACCTGTCCCAAGAGCACCCTCCATTGTCTTTGTTTGTTTGAACACCAAGAGCAACCAGTTATTTTATTTTTTTTCTCTTTTTTTACATTTTTATCTGATTAGTGTAAACTGGGAGAATTCCCCAGAAGCCAGTGTGTACAGATATGGTATCCATCCTACACAGCTGTTTAAAAATGACAAAGCATTAGTGTGGACACGGCTTTATTCCTCTGTGCTGACCTCTGACAGTCTATGCAATCCAATCCTCGGGCGGGTTAGCACTGGGCCTATAACAGTGACTGGGTCTTATTGGAAAGTCCTTTTATTGTTGAGCCAAGTTTCCATTAAGGAGAGAGGGAAAAAATTCATACTTTTGCTGCAGAAATTATGCAAAGGCCCAGGGACCGGAGCAAAGTGGGGGTTGCTTTAGGGCTGGATCACAACAGTAATCAATAATGCACTGCCTATTGTGCTCCAGTAACACTGCACTGAGTCCACGTAGAACTGGACTGGACTGGACTGGACTCTCTGCGCGAAGTCATCGGTCGATCCTTACACTTTTTACACCACCTCGTGAAAAGGACAAAACAGGAACTAAACCAGGGCTAAAACCAGGGCTAATCCAGGACTCAACAAACCAGGAAGCATCTAGGACTAAACCAAACAAATCTAGGACAAATCCAGGACTAAACCTGACCTAAACCAGGACTTTGGCCAACAAATCCAGGTGAAAACCAGGTCTAAACCAGGACTAAACCAAGACTAAATCCAGGCCTAAACCATGGCTAAACTATGAAGAACTAAACCAGAGCTAAACCAGAACTGAACCATGGCTAAACCAGAACTGAACCAGGGCTAAACTACTGTATGTCGAACTAAACCTGGGCTAAACTACTGTGTGTAGAACTACACCTGGGCTAAACTACTGTGTGTAGAACTAAACCTGGGCTAAACTACTGTATGTAGAACTAAACCTGGGCTAAACTACTGTATGTACAACTAAACCTGGGCTAAACTACTGTATGTAGAACTAAACCTGGGCTAAACTACTGTGTGTAGAACTAAACCTGGACTAAACTACTGTGTGTAGAACTAAACCTAGGCTAAACTACTGTGTGTAGAACTAAACCTGGGCTAAACTACTGTGTGTAGAACTACACCTGGGCTAAACTACAGTGTGTAGAACTAAACCAGGGCTAAACTACTGTGTGTAGAACTAAACCTGGGCTAAACTACTGTGTGTAGAACTAAACCTGGGCTAAACTACTCTGTGTAGAACTAAACCTGGGCTAAACTACTGTGTGTAGAACTAAACCTGGGCTAAACTACTGTGTGTAGAACTAAACCTGGGCTAAACTACTGTGTGTAGAACTAAACCTAGGCTAAACTACTGTGTGTAGAACTAAACCTGGGCTAAACTACTGTGTGTAGAACTACACCTGGGCTAAACTACAGTGTGTAGAACTAAACCAGGGCTAAACTACTGTGTGTAGAACTAAACCTGGGCTAAACTACTGTGTGTAGAACTAAACCTAGGCTAAACTACTGTGTGTAGAACTAAACCTGGGCAAAACTACTGGGTGTAGAACTACACCTGGGCTAAACTACAGTATGTAGAACTAAACCAGATCTAAACCAGGACTGAACCAAAACTAAAACCAGGCCTAAGCCATGGCTAAAATATGTAGAACTAAACCAGAGCTAAACCTGGACTAAATCAGGGCTAAACTACTGTGTGTAGAACTAAACCAGGACTGAACCAGGACTAAACTATATAGAACTAGAACAGGGCTAAACCAGGACTGTACTAGCACAAATCCAGGAGTAAACCAGGACTAGACCAGGCCTAAACTGTGTAGAATGAAATCAGGTCTAAACCAGTACTAAACAGAGCCAAAAACAAGGTCTAAACCATGATTAGGATTAGGGTCTACACTTCAAAATCAAATCCAGACATGAGCTGCAAAAGGCTCCTGAGTACCACCAGAAGAAGCCTGCGTACCACCACTGAGACCTGTCACCACAGTTTGGGAATCACTGGTGTAGATGAAAGTTTGAGAGCGGGGCAGCAGAGGAAACAGTCAGGGCAGAGAAGAAGAAGAAGAAGTAGAAGAAGTAGAAGAAGAAGTAGAAGAAGAAGTGATGATGGCCTGAGCAGATGAGAGGAAAGTGGGCGGACTTGGCAGGAGAGCGAGGCGCAGAGGGAGAGCCTGGCTGCCACTGCTGCAGATGTTGTTTATGAATCTTTACACAAGGCTGCACTTGATCCTGAATTCACCAAAAGGCAGCGGAGGCTCTGGCCCTGGGCTGAGAGGAACCACCTCGTAAAATAATGATAATAAACAAGAGCCAGCACAAGCCTGTCTTCTGTTGCTCACGCTCACAGTCGGGCTGGGAGTTTATTTTCCACTCTTAATTAGATAAAAACTGGAATAATTCAGGCGTTAGGAGAGGTTTTCTGTTTATGAATATTATATTGCTGCAATGTATAGCCAGAGGAGATGGAAGTACTCAAGAATATACTCTGGTAAAAGTACTAGTACCTTAGAATTTCTTAATACAAAGTTCACTTAAGTACAAATACTACAGTTGTTTTGTAATTGCAAAGATACTGTAATTCTACTTCAATATACTAGTCATATTACTACTACTGCTACTAACAAAAACTTTTACTAAAATAATAACCACTACCTTTTACTACAACAACAACCCCATACTACTACTTCTACTACTACTTTACTACAAGAACAACAATAACTAATACTACTACTGCTGCTCCTACTACAACTACTTTTACAAGAACAAACCATTTCTACTACTACTTTTACAACAAGAACAACCACAACTACTACTACTACTACTACCCCTGTTGCTTCTATTACTACTACAAGAACAAGAACTACTACTACTACCACTACTACTGCTATAGTACAGAAACAATAACTAATACCACTACTATTACTTTTACTACAATAACAACAACCATTTCTACTACTACTACAAGAACAATGACAACAACTACTACTATTACTATTGCTACAAATACTACAAGAACAAAAACTACTACTACTACTACTACAAGAGCAACCACTACTACTACTACTACTACTATTACTTCTGCTACTACAAGAACAATGACAACAACTACTACTATTACTATTACTTCTGCTACTACAAGAACAACTGCCAGTACTACAACTACTGCTGATGCTGCTACTACAACCACTATTACTACTACCACTACTATTACTGCTACTACTAATACTACATTGACTCCAACCTTGAATTCGATGTTTCTGAATATGAAAATTGCGCCACCAAATTTGTCACCTACATCCAAAACCCCCCCCCCAAAAAAAACTACATTTTCTACAATAAAAAGTATGTTTTATAGATGTACACAGAAAATACTTTAAGTATTAAGTATGTATGTATTTCCCACCTCTGTGTATAGCTCCAGGCCATGTTAACAGTATCATGTTCTCCTCCGGAAAAATTACCATGTGCGTCTGTCTGAATTGCCGACAAACACGGATCATTATTTATTGTCCCTTGGAGATCATTAACATGTATCCCACTCTGGAAAACAAGCTCTTTGTATTTATTACGACATGACAAGGTCCCAATCCCAGACCCACGCAGCGCTCCCGGTGACAAACAAGCCGTTTTTATGTTATTGCAGCAGTATTTTCTTGTAATGCAGATCACATGTCGGCTTCTGAAATATTGATCCTGTGGCGTGGACACAATAAAGAGACATGACAGCATCGGGCTCACCACACAAGAGGATATTAACTAGTGCATGAATCATTAGAGAGAAACGCACAGAGAAAGTAGGGAACCCATGACCCAATAAAAACAAGCCACGCATTTGCAATTTTCTTTCATGTACCAAACACTGCAGGCATGTTTTCTTTTTGTTTTCTTTTTTCTTTTTTTTTAGGGAAAAAGTTGTACGTGAAAGCAGCAAAATTACATTGCATTATTGATATATGCTGTATGATGTCTGCAATAAAAAGTAGTTTCAGTTCACCTCCGACTGTAAAAGTGTGCAGCCACAAGCCAAAATTTATTTCTTTTCACTTCTTTGGATCCAAAACCCCAAGATTTTTTTTTTATATTTGAACAAAATGCTGCTTGTCCGATGCATATACAACACTAGTTCGTCCTCTATCCTTTTGGCTTTTTGCTTTCGGGCTCAACACAGTAAATCAACAATAGCAATATCAGTGTTACACCTCAATAGAAGTGTACTTTAACATTTCCTTCACCATTTCATATCATTAAAACTAAATTCAGAACTTGTAGCAACCAATAATGGCCAATAATGTAATCAAGCCAATAACATAATAAATTGCCAATAATGTAATAAAGTTTTTGAGCCAATACTACCTAGCATAAAAAAAAAAATCTTTAAAAATGTAATAACTGCAGCCTATAATGTAATAATACATCAATAGGACTTCATTTTTTGGCTATAAGAAGCAGCCTCTAAACAATGAAGACAGAGGCTCCTCCGCTGCAGAGGCACTAAATGTCCAGTCTTCAGCCGCAGGGAACACAGATTTGTCTGGGTTACTGTTATTGGCACAACATCAGTCACCGTAACTGTCCCCTCCTAATATTGAGATTCACCTTCGTTCTTTTCATTTCGTCCTATAAACACACCTGGACACATGAAAGGGACCCAATTAGATGTCCATAATGTGTTTTTGTGGCTCGCCTTTTGTTGCATGCAAATGGCATAATGTTTAGAAAAATAGCAAAAAAGAAAAAGGTGGAATTACTCTGACCGTTAGTAATATGGGCATAACTACGACACTGTTTAGCCATTCAGTTCAGAAACTCTACTCATAAAAATACTGTTAAAAGTTTTTGTAATTGCACAGAAAACTCTACTTCAACATGTACTACTACCATTACTATTGGTACTACTACTACTACTACTACTACTGCTACTACTGCTACTACTACTGCTACTACTACTACTACTACACCGGCCCCATAAAAGAAATTCTGATCACATTGCAATGAATCTACTACTGCCACCATTACTACTACTCCAACTACTACTACTACTACTACTACTACTACATTAGCTACATACAAGAAAATCTAATCATGCTGCTATGAATCTACTTCTGTGTACTACTACCATTACTATTACGGCAGCTACTGCTACAGCTACTACACTGGCCCCAAACAAGAAATTATAATCATGTTGCTATCAATCTACTTCAGCATGTACTACTACCATTACTACTACTGCTATTCCTGCTGCTACTATAACAACTATTACTACACTGGAACATGTACAGTTACATGTACTACCACCATTACTGCTAATACAAGTACTACCACTAATTCTGATCACGTTGCTATGAATCTGCCTCGTCATGTACTACCACCAGCACTAAATGCTACTCCTACTCCTACCACTGCATGGAGACATGTACAGCTACATGTTCTACCATCATTACTACTACTGCTACTACAACAGCTACTACTGCATGGGGTCATGTACAGCTACTACTGCAATTACTACCACTGCTCCTACTACTATTACACAGGAACCAAAGTAGACATTATAATCATGTTGCTTTAAATCTATTTCAACATGTACTACCACTATACTACTACTGCTGCTACTTCTACTACATCTACTACAATAACTACTACTACACTGACACATGTATGGCTACATGTACAACCACCATTACTACTATGGCAGCAGCTACTACTACTACTACTGCTACTACTACTACTACTACTACTACTACTACTACTACTACAACTACTACTACTACTACTACTAATTGGCCCCATACAAGAAAATCTAACCATGTTGCTATGAATCTACTTCTATGTACTACTACTACTACTACTACTACCACTAATACTACTACTATTAAATGGCCCCATACAAGAAGATCTAATCACATTGCTATGAATCTACTTCTATGTACTACCCCCATTACTTCTACTGCAACTCCTATTGCTACCACAACAATTACTACTGCATGGGGACATGTACAGCTACAAGTACTACCACCATTACTACTGCTGCTACTACAACTACCACTGGCCCTTTATGAGAAATTCTGACCACATTTTTATGAATAAATGATCTTAAAGGAGCATTTTGCACAAAGTGGGCATTGATCTCGCTCTAACATTGATCTAATGCCAGCTCGGTGAACAAGTGGGTGGAAGCTGGACTGTTCTGTGTATAGGTAATGATGTTAGGCTGTCCCGGGATACCTTTCCTCCGCCTCCTCATCCGCACGCGCCCCTATCCCCTCTCTCTCGCCCCCTCACTTGTCGGATGTGATCGTCCCGGCGTGTCCTCTCTGTGATGTCTGTTCCCTTCTTCCTTGTCCCAGAGCTCATATAGGGCCGTCGGAGGGGAACAGCCTATAGTCATTACTTGAGGCTAACAAGCACAGGGAGCTAAGGCCGTCTCCTCCTTAACTAAGAAAGAGGACGACCTCGGGGGTAACTGTGGCAGAAAGTGACAGGACACAAGTACACAGACGTGGAAGAAGTATTCAAAATATGTAGTAAAAGTACTGTTCAAGTAGAAGTTTAATTACTCAACAAAATTGTTCCTTGAGTAAAATAATTCAGTGAAGGCAGAAAGCACTACTACTACTACTACTACTACTACTACTACTACTACTACTACTACTACTACTACTACTACTACTACTACTACAACCAGTACTATTATTACTACTAGTGCTTCTACTTCTACTACAGTATGTCTACCACTATGACTATGACTACTGCTGGTACTACAGTTATTACTGCTATTACTACTATTTCCAGAGGTGGGAAAGTTTTGTACTCAAAATTTTGTTCTTAAGTTAAAGTATTATTACTTCAAAATGTATTTACTTAGAAGTAGTATTAATCAACACCATTGTTACAAAGGACTATTCAATGGAAGGTTTAGCAGAAAGTACTTATTGCTACTACTACTACCATTACCACTACCTCTACTACTATTACCACTACCACTACTACTATTACTACTAGTGCTACTTACTCCTAACTATTACTACTGCCACTACAACTATTACTACCTACTACTCCTACTAGAACTACTAATACCACTGTTTCTACTACTATGACTACTGCTGCTCGTATAGCTATTACTACAATTACTGCTACTTCTATTTCTACCAACTTTCCCACTGAGATAAAATAAAAAAGTAGATATTTAGTAAATAAAAGTAAGTTTTTGTCCTCTAAATTGTATTCAAGTAAAAGTAAATTTTCTTTCAAAATATACTCAGAAAAAACAGTATCCTTAAGATACTTTCAGCCATTTTAAGCCATCTTTTGGGCAAGAAATATAGAGCTCCAGACTCTTTCAACTAGTGGAGAACACTGAGTACACAGCAGACTGCCACATGCCACTTGTTAGAATTATCTCTATATTCTGATTGCTGAGTAATCCACCAAAATGCCCCCACTCTAACAGTCTAAACGTTTCCTAATGCAGTCTCATATTTGGTCAGTGCGAGAGACGTGGGAGTAATTTCTCTAAGGGGGCGGGACGGGGAATTGAGTATGACTTGATTTGATTTGAATCCAGTGGCTCTATCAAAGCCGGGGGCGACGCAAGCGGAGACACGGCACCCAGAGGACCCCAGCGCGCACATGCTCTCTGTAGTCTGCACCAAACAAAGGACAAAGTGGGTACAGCCGTCTTATAATGGCCATAAGCTTGCAGTGGCTATACATACACCCAACATATAATGAGCTACACCTGCTTCAATGCTTAGAAATGCAAATATGTAATCAACAACACTGCAGCCATTATGCATTTATGCAGAATGGAGAAGAAAGGTGACTTAAGTGACTTTGGTTGTTAGTTCCAGATAAGCTGTGAGTATAATATTAATAATGGATTGAATTTATATAATGCTTTTCTAGACATTTAGCCCATTATTCATTCACTCCACAGTCACACGCTGGAGGTGGTAAGCACTTCTGTAGTCTCAACAGCCCAGGGGCAGACTGACAGGAACGTGGCAGGCATACTGCACCAACAGCCTCTCAGACCACCACCAACACACAGCAAACAGGACAGGTACATGTTATGGTATGTGTTACATTTGCACTGGACTGATCATGGATATATACATACCCTGTCCTGTTTTCTGATTTTATTTGCACTTCTCCATGCATCTTATTGTTACACTGCAATGATATACTCTAATCTAAAGTAAATAACGATGATCTTTCATTCATACACCAATGCCACAAACTAGAGGTCGACTGATAGATCAGGCCAATTTTTGCCTTTTTTAGTCAATCGGCAATTGGCCAATTCTTGGTCAGGCACATGTCCAGGCAACCATGTGACTGAAGGACCCCAGCTTCCCCGACCATCTTGTAGCAGTTTGGGCTCTTACTCTGCAGTTCATAAGAAACATCCAAAATCGCTTTATCTCAGCCTGAAAAGTGCAAAATGGCGATAAAATTTTTTTGCTAATTTCTCTAGCATAGAACCTCGCAGAACAAAAATTAAAAAAAATTGTAGCTCTCCCTGCACAGCAAGTTTGATTGAGATTGCCTTATTGGTTTTCTCAAAAACCAACTGTTCTGTTGTTAACTGTTCTCACTGTCCAATTCTAACACATTTGTTTGCATTTTAACAAGTATTACTAAGACAAATGGCTATATTATTTTCTTTAATAAAATTAAGAAGAAGAAAAAATCTGCAAGGTTTATTGACCATCGCCTGTACTGAATTTTAAAAGTCGGCATCAGCCATAGAAAACCCCATATCGGTCAACCTCTACCACAGATACACTGGTGGGAAGGTGTGTGAAGTGTCTTGCCCAAGTAAGAAGTATAAACTGGGCAAAAAGGGCTTGAACCGCCAACCTTTTGGTTAGTGAACAATGAGTTCTAAACCTTAGATTTTCTAATATTCAGCTATTTCAGAAAGTAGAGGTCAAAAGAATATGGCCAGCCAGGTATGAGATGACAGAAAGATGACAATAATTCACCAAACACACATTACCACCGAGGTCTACAGATGACCATCTCAGACCATGTCCAACCTCGAAGTATATGGGCTAAAGGTCGGCAATAGTTATGGACAATAGACCAGTGAAAGAGATATACTATTAGTTTGTAAATCACTTTTAAATCTCAAATAATCTCAAAGCTGTTTCTATCTGTTGTTGTTTCATGATTACAGTGGGATAAAATTTGGCAGCTTTTCTGTTGACATTGCATTTAGTAATCTTAATGTTTCATCTTTGTGTAAGCACCACAGTCTCTCCATCAATTACAATAGAATGAGATTAGCATTGTCTTACTGAGTTGTATAAATTTGCACAAGTGATGCAACTGTATCCCCATCAAAGTTCCAGCAGATATTGGAAATTATTTGATAAGAATGAAAAGAATTTGAAAAGATTCACAATCAAAATCTTCCAATGATTGACGATATCAGGAGGTGCCACCTGTAACCCAATGGAAAAGCCCTGAAATGAATGTATTTTCGTGCTTGACTTAACTCTATGGTAATTTATGGAGGAGGATCTTCAATATTACATTGGGTGTGTTGTCAGAGTTTTCATCATCCATTCATCATGTTTCAATATAATCACTCCATCGCTACTGTTCTAGCCAAAGTAGTTTAGCATTGTTTTGACACAAGCTAGAAGATTAAAGCTACAGTTCTATTGCAGAATTTAGCATTGCATCACACACTGCACAAGTAGAGATCACCTCTGTTTGCTTTGAAACAAACCCCCCAAAAATTTCAAATTGTTGTATATTTACATAGCAGATATCTGTCATAAGCTGAATTAGGTTTGCACTCGAGTCCAACCGATATATCGGCCGATATAGCACATTAGGAAATTACGGGTTACGGGTTCTGCCTTCAGAACCCTCTTCTGAGCCAATTGGGTTTGTCGTTTTTGTATTTTGATTTTGCTAACCAATGTCTGTCTATTGTTGTGGACTTCATGGCTTCTTCTTTGCATGATACATCTATAATTTGCAACTGTGTTCACAGGTAGTGACTTCTGGAATAGTTCCTGATCCATGCAGTGATTTCCAGTACAGTCTGTTTTTAATGCAATGCCAATTAAGGGCCTGAAGCTCTATTAATAATAGAGATTCTTCCTTTCTAAAAGGGCCCTTTTATACCCACACATAAATCAAATGTTAATTTAATTACTTGCAAAATGCTCCTCCAGATGTTTGTATTAAAAAGTTTACTATTTGAACCTTTTGTTGCCACTGTCCCTACTTTTTTGAGATGTGCTGCTCCCAATAAATTCAAAATGAGCAATTATTTTGTATGAAATGGTACAGTTTCTCAGTTTTAACTTCTAATGTGTTGTTTATGCAAATCATACTGCACTCTATTTTTATTTACTTTTTTCCGTCTCCAAATTTATTTATTTTTTAATCCATTTTTCCATCCATTTTTATTGTCAGTGAAGGTGTGTTCCCATTAGTAGTCTGGCCAAATGGCTTTTCCCTGACAGGTTGCAGCACACAGAAGACTAGTTGTGGTGCAGCTGAGTTTTCACCGCTGGTAATGGGTCTCTGGAGGTAGGGGTGATGCTGAAGGGTTGTGGTGTGGTTGGGGGCACACCTGTGTTGCCTTATACAGATGTAAAACCAGCACAACCTTTGGGAATACGACCTATAGCCTCACCATTACCTCACCATCACTCACAGCAACAAAGACCGTGCCATTGCCAAGGTTACCTGAGGTTGAGACTGCATATATAAGGGAGCTTGTTATCTGCCCACATGAAAATATTGTATCCATCTTCTTTATAATAGTCGATGCATGGTTGATGATAATGGTATTTTAGAAACACATCCATGGCAATGCATTATCAGACTATTTGATTTGAAATGAACTGGCTGTCAAGCGTGCCGTACTGTTTCTCCACACGACAGTTCAAAGAAGTCAATACATTTGCCTCTCTTTTGGACAAACAACACAGGGTTTACAGCTCTGTCAAAAGTCTAAGTCACTGCACTTCTAATATTTCTTATTTTTTGTTTCTTATTAGCAGGATAATGTAAATTCTGAGCCACCCAGGCAGAATAATAACTCAACAATTGGACTTACTTCAGTTTAAGGGTCACCGTTTCACCCCCAACCAGGTGACTTTATCAGAGCTAGATTAGTGACTGTGAGTCCCTTTAGATGAAACTGGGGTTGGTGACAAATTAGTGACCCCTTTGACAACAAAGACACCATCACTTTCAATGATGGTTTGAAAGGGGAGTAAAAGAGGACATACACTATACTGCCAAAAAGTATTCGCTCACCCACCCAAATAACTGAATTCAGGTGGTCCAATCACCCCCATGGCTACAGGTGTATAAAATCAAACACCTAGGCATGCAGCTTTGTGGAAAAGTTTGGGGAGGGCCACTTCCTGTTTCAATATGACTGCGCACCAGTGCACAAAGCAGAGCCATAAAAATATGGATGAGTGACTTTGGTGTAGAATTACTTGACTGGGCTGCACAGAGTCCAGACCTCAACCTGATAGAAAACCTTTGGGATGAATTTAGAGCGAAGACAGCGAGCCAGGCCTCGTCGTCCAGGCATCAGTGTCTGCCCTCACAAATCCGCTTCTGGAAGAAAGGTCACAAATTCCCATAAACACTTCCTTGGGGAAATCCTTCCCAGAAGAGTTGAAGCTGTTATAGATGCAAAGGGTGGGCCGACGTCAATTTAAACCCTATGGATTAAGAATTAAGCTCATATTCTATGTAAAGGCAGTTGCGCAAAAACTTTTGGCAATATGGTGTATGAGTGATCAGAGTGGCCGGCCATTAACAAACAAAGTGGACTACCTTACACCTTACTAACTGTCTTTTTTGGTGACGTCTAAGCTATTTGATGATCAAAAACAATCAGACTGCTTTAGCATTAGTGTCGACTTGAGTGCCATTCAAAACACACAACACAACTGTTTATATAACCTTCTAACTAAACCTATACTAAAGTCATAGCAGGACTGACAACCATTGTTAAAATTTCTGTCACTCTCAGGCATTTGTTACAGTCGATATTTGGTGGTACAAGTGATAGTCAAACTGCCCACCAATTTCATGCCAACACTTTCAATGGTCAGAATTGCACTGAATACTTGCTCAACTACTACACCATACTCTATGCCCGTGTTTAATTTAATGATTATCTTTTTTGTTTCTGGCTTATGCCCAGTTAAGCTTTACAAAAAGGTGAAATAAAAATGCTGAAAGTGGTTAGATGTGCAGGGAATGAACCCACAGTAAATATGTATTTTTTGGACAGTGTGTGTGTAAGTGAGTGAATGTCTACGCAGAGCAGAGGCGGGTAAAAGCTCGGCCAACTGTGTGGAATGTAAACTAAGCCACTGCAGCAGTCCTGCCTCCGTCAGACCGGCCCACTGGGATACACCTCGGTGTTTCAGGCCCTATACCTCCCTACTCTCACGCAGCATCAGTACAGGACCCTGCTCAAGTCACCTGCCCAGCACCCACAATGCACCCTAGTTACTACGGTGATCTGCTCAGCTTTCAGGCACAGTTAGAAAGCGAGGAAGGGATCATTGTTGACATTTTTACATGCAGTAGTCAAATTTGGGGTTTTTCAGTTTGACTGTGAGACTTCACAGAACCAACTTTATTTTGAGGCATCTGAGGCAAAACACTGAAACAATATTAAAACTGTGGAACCTTATTTTTGGACCTGATGCACCATTTGGGTGAGGTAAATGTTGGTCCCACAGTCAAATTAGTAGCTTCCTGGCTAAAAGAATATGACGCTCAAGGTTTTAGTGAAGTTAAATAAGCAAGCTAACATCATATATGTATTGATGAATATGAAAAATGACTGGGGCAAACTCGGCACCCTGTGTGATGGATAATTTACAGCTAAAAGTGAGCAGCCCCGTTGCAGGTCATAATCCTGGCTCGAGCCTGTTTACTCCAAGTCACCACCTTCCCTCTATCCCCATGTTTCCTGTCTTCTAACTGTCTCTCTGTCTCCTGGAGGCTTAGAAATGCCTCAAAACATAACTTCAGACCACCACATAGACCACTAGAGCGACTTTTGATCTGAATGCTTTCACCTATCGCACTAACAATACAAGTTTAAGGTATTTGATCTTCTCTGGCAATAACACGGGTTTACACCGAACTTCATAATTTAGTTTGTTTTATATCCTTTGGCTCTGGTTTGCTTTGAACTACTCACCAAACATTTTGGCATGAATGCCTGGCACAAGGAGCACAACAGAGCACCAAAGCATTTAATTCACAGTCTTCTCTTATGCTGCACAAACTGGAATGTCTTATCCTCAAATTATGATATATTTCCAATACATTTTATGGCCTTGAGCCCTACTTAAAATGCATGAAGATCTAGCTGCTATTTGAAACCTATAGCTCTTGCAGTGATCTCTCCAGACGGCTGCCCAAGGGAAGGTTCGATGCTTTAATCTGATCTCGGGACAAATAATTTGATTAGCCGAGCCACTGATTAACTGCTTCCTCAATATTTTGTGAACCTATAGCTGAGCAAGTCGTTCCTTCCTTCATCCCCCACCCCCCTCTGGGCCGAATCGTGGCTCTACAAATGCCAATGTTAGCTGTATGTGTCATTGACTTGATGCATTGTGTTGTGCTGCTGTGCGTTGCGCAATGGCGGTGGCTTTGCGGAGCCACTGAGGGACACATGATGATGATGGCTGACTCACCCATTAGGCCAAATTAGAGGCATCCTTCCACCATCTACGGCCCTCCGGCAATGCCACGCAGTCAAAGCCATTACACAAAACATGCGCTAAACTGATTCTGTTCTGCAAATACCATTAGCCGGTGCCCCCGAGATTATAAATATCCAAAGTCCCCAGTCTGACGAAGGGGGAATGAGGAAAAGTGTTAAGAAAATCTTGCATCAATGTCACGGACTTCTTCACTGGTTCGCCAGAGGGCAGAGCGTGGTGCGGCTAATGGCCTCGACAAGCCACAAGATGAAAGTCCAAAACAAACTGTGGTGAGAGCGCGACTATAAGACAGAGAGAGGACGCTTTAGAGACGACCATTACCAAACAAAAGCAGGCACTAAGAGCAGAAACGCTGTGATTACAGATGGCCTTTGTGGAAAACTGCAGCCAACTCTGTTTATTTTATTTTTTATGGCGTTGGTTTTGGAATTTGAGCAAGAAAACCAGGAATAATTGTGCCATTAAGCAGAACCACGCTGCACAATTCTGGTGTTGTAAAAGTTGCAAATTGGATCAAATGGCTTCCTTTATGACTACAGTAACCTACAAGAGAGCAAGTGCGCAGCAACTTTGAATTACTCATTCTTACATATTGGCATACATATAAATACTTGAACTGCAATGACTGTTATGACCATGTTGCAAGACAATTACTTTCCCTTCATGGCTAATCAATGCTTCTAGTGTTTATTGTCAGAGGCTATATGCAGAAGTAACACGGTCATCACAATAATCAGCAGATATAGATATTATAGCAGATATTACACATTTTTTCCATTTATTTTCCTCCACATTCTTGCTGTAGTCTGAGGCAGACTTTGGCCCTTAAGTGTGCAGCAGAATGTCTGCCATAATGGCAGGTCATGCTGCTCAAATGGCTGTGGATTGATAAACAACTGTCCTGCGTGTGGGCCAATTTGTCAAAACAACACCACTTAGGCCTGGGGAAAATGCCATACAGCCCATTTCACTGCACTTGTGTTTTTGCCACAGAAATAACCCAACACACCCGCCTGGCTTGCCGTTTCTTATGGAGGCTTCCTGTCGAATGCCAACAACTGTTGCCTAGCAACAGAATATTCAGCCTGCAGAAATCTGGAGATTATTATTTCTTTCCAAGTTTCACATTTCTGAAGAGGGAGAAGAAAACACGGCTTTGTGATTTCAAGTTTACAAATCCCACCGGTGTAAAAGCAACGGTGCGCTCTTCACGGATACAACCCCCAGTCACATCTGAAGAGAGGCATCATGGGTATTTTTAGGGCAGCTGTTCAAATCAGAACAGTATAATTAGCAGATGCAACACACACAGCCAAGTGCATGATACAATTAGCATAGACTATTGGAACAAGCAGCATCTACACAATGTATTCAGGCAGAGATATTCTACAGATCTTAAGTGCTGCTTTATAACAACAGATAAATACAGCAGATACTAAGGAAGATTACCTGTTTATTGTTTATTGCAAGTACCTTATGTATAAGTACCATGTCAAACTAAGATGTTTGACTTGACTCTCCAATATCCCAAAGTAAAGTGCAAAGGATGTATAAAGAACATGAACTGCTATCTTTATTTAAAGTATTGACACCCACACTTAAAATTTATGTATATTTGGTTTAGCAGAAAGGTATTTTTTCCTTAAAACTTTACAGATACAAGCCATGATAGTTAATCTGCCAGCCCCAAGCCTGGATAAATGAAGAGGGGTTGCACCAGGAAGGGCATCTGGCGTAAAACCAATGCCAAATCCAAATGCAAATAACTGAGGAACACTAGGAAGCAGACAATTTGCTTAGCGACCCCAGAAAGAAAAAGATTTAATCAGTGCAACATATTCTTGTTGCTAGGCAGACATCTCAGTTTGACGCTGAACTCTTTCTCCTGAATATTTTGCTGCAAATGTGTGAACCTTTTAACTAAACTTTTATTCCCATTTATGTCCCTATCCCAACAGCTCCAAAAGCTTTCCTCTGTGCCTGTGTCTGTGTGTGTGTTCAGTGACTGGAGGCTGAAATCTGGCCTCTCAGTAATATGTCTATTTATCCAACACAACAAAGGCCCAGTGTGATAAATACTGTTGGGTGGGGACTCACACTGCACTCTGTCACCGTTGTGCTAATGTATCTCTTCCACTTTGAATTAGTATCTGTCTCGCGAGGCAGCGTCACTAATTCATTTGTGGAAATATTTTTGTGCTTTTCAGAATCAAAGCCGCCATTCAGAAACACTTCTTTTGGCTCCATACCGAGGCATTTATCTGTTAGCAGCAGCTGTAGGGACACTATTTGTTATAATGACAGTACAGCATGAATGGGGCCTATATAACACTCTATAACATAATTGCATGTTATAGAGCATGATAGTAGTCTTTATGTGTATTTAAACCTTAGGAATGTCATCCGGGGAAAAAAAAAAAAAAAAAAAAGGAACGGCAGGGATTACAAAACAAACACTGATGACTGTTATTAACTAATTCCTGATTAAGTCATGGGCCATGGGAACAGGACACACTTCTACTGTGACTGTGTTTCCCAGACATCTTCTGTTATAACGTGTGATCCACAAAGTCATATGCCTATGTTCCTTTGTGAGCTGTAAGCATCATTAGTGCGTTTACATGCACTTCAGTATCACGGGTATAATCAGGTTTTTAATCCCGGTTTTGTGATGTAAACACAGTATCCTGCATTCAGTATCCGGGATATGCCAGATACTCGACCTGGAAAACTCCGACAGTTAGCGGGATAATGGGGCATGTAAACGCACTATCCTGATTTCTGACTTCACCTGACGTACTGAACATGTGTGAACTCAAGAGACTCAGCAAAACAAAAATGACACGGGCGGTAACTTTGCCACAGTGACTGTAACTTGTAGCTGCACTTTCAAAACTAATGAACCATTTAATCTAATCTAGTTATTTTGAACAAACTGGGACAATCCACCTAATCTACCTGGACTAAACTATTGCTCCACTACAGTTGCTGTGAGACTCTGCTGAAGTTTTTGTCGTATTTTTTCCACATACTATATATTATCTTATACTGCTGTTGTACCTGTGCATTCCTCCCTCTGTCGCCATGATCTGTTCACTTAACCAAGTGTTACTAGCAGCGTTATAAGCACCCACACCACACTTGACTCGCATAAATGAGAAGAGCAGCTTGAAGAGCCCCCCTAAAGGGCCCATGAGAGTGGCCCTTGGTCCATTTTTGCCCTTGTTCTATTTATGGTCATTTTATATTTATAATAACAGTGAATCATTGCAAATACAATAATTTTTCCCAAGTAATTATAAAATGTGAAATTAAGACATACAATTTCTTGTATTGTGTAATTTTGTTGTTTGTTGTTAAGTGAATAAATTAAAAAATAAAAAATAGTTTACATGATTTTTTTTTTTTTTTTAAATAATGAACAATAAGTTGACCAAATTAAGTTATTCACCTTATTTAAAAAAAATGTTTCCTGTTAAACTATATCTAAATCTTTGGAAATAGAGTAGTTATTTTTTGAGCTCCATGATTTACTCATGGGCGTGCCAATTAAACCTAAAAAACACATGGATTAAAACATAATAAAATTAAATCGCTATCTCTCCAAACATTTCATTTTACCATTCACTTCCATAGTGAATCAGTCTATTATCTGCTTCCAGTCACTGTGTACTTTTCTGTGCCCTGCTGGCCACTCCAGGTACTGTCAAGGTATGCTAGGTTACCTCTCTGCCATTCATTTCTGTCATTTTCACCTCCGTGGAGGCGGAGTCATGGTGCACTGTTTCTGCCTGAGTCTTGTTAAGCAGAGGGTCAGCAGCTTGTTGTTCAGGCTCAGTGACAGAGATCTCTGGCTGATAGCAGCACGTGATAAGCAGCGGGCTTTACAGCTTACAGTTCCATACATTACAGTGCGCATGCGCCGCGTTAGACAACAAAACTTTCCACAAGTATCCGCAACTAGTCAAAGTGTCTAAGAGCGTTTCTACAGATAAGTCATAGTTTGTAGCTTAAACCCTGTTCATGTTCCTCATGAGTATGCTGGTGCATAAAGCTGCGTGTCATATAAATGATAGCCTCACATACATTGTTAAGTGTCAGACATGTTCGTAAAAAGTGGAGCTGGAGGAGTGGAGAGGAGCCAGCGGCAATGAATGTGAATATTACAGAACTGTGAATGAACTGGGTATTGTTATTCTGGGCAAACTCAGCTGTAGGAAATACAGGACGTTTCTTTAAAAAAGTAACATGGACTGGATTTGCACCTTGCATAGAGAGGTGAGTGTCAGTGAGGTGGTGTTTGGAAACTGAGGTTTGTGGTGTGATGTGTAAGCCTTCTTTTGAGGTTTTATTACAGTGAAGCAGCAATAACAGTACACTAGTCTAGTGTCAGTCTCAGTGTGTGTGCTGATGAACAGGCCTCCCTCATCTGTAAGGCTGACTGAGGACACATTCTTTGATAAGGCCACAGAAGGCCAGCTTTGTGGAAAAAAAAATGTTGTGATGACATTGTTTTGTATACAAACAGTGTTAATAATAGGAATTATATAGGAAGAGTGTGAGATAGTTTGAAACAACCTACTACACAAACACTTATGGGACTGCATTTACCTAAGTGGCTTTTAATTAGATTTAATTAAAATGTGGTCATATAAAACTTAATGAAGTCAAGGTGTCTGCTTGCCTGCTTAAAAAAGTTACCGCACGCTACTGGATTTACTGCAATTTCATGATAAATCTGAAGCTTTAAGCATGAACCCAATGAAAGTGCCAAAGGTGCTTCAGAACGTTGAGGCTCAATGTAAAAACCTTTTCTGGTGCCCCCATCACCAAGTTATGCCACTGCTTCACATTCCCTACAGCCTGAAGTCCTTTTGTTCGTTAGAGCTTGAGAAATTATTAACATGAACGGAATCGCTTGTTAATTTTTCACTGTAATTGAGTAATTGAGTAAATTTTTATGTTAACATTCCAACTTTCCAAGACAAAAGCCACAAACACAGTCTCTATAATCACTTCCTATTTCTGAAACACGAATAATTCAGGGCCCACATAAACATTCCTTCTTGACCACTGGGAGTTGTATTCAATGACTCCAAGGTAACTAAACAACAATTAGCTTGAAGTTTTTCTACTAGAAAAGAAAATCGAGAAACAAATTGCATCTAAACTGAATTTATCTTTTGAGGAAAACATTTTAGACAACCCCTTTAAAATGATTTATTGAGGCATCTAAGTTTGGGCCTGCTGGAGATGCACTTCACAACATCGGCAGCGCTCTCACAGAAGCAGGGGAATAAGTGTTTCTCTGTAGACGACCAGAGGGCCCTGTTCGGTTTTCATAATTAATGATGTTCTTCCGAAGCTTAAATGAGTCTGCTTATCTGATCTGAGCTTTATGCATGGCTGCTTATTAGGACCGTGGCATATTCAGTCTGAGAGAAAATAGCTTCAAAAAATGACAGAAAAAGACAAAAGGAAGAGACGCTGTGGACAAGAGCTGTCAATGTATCAGCTCATTACGATCTCCTCTGTTGAGCAAACTACTATCACTCAAGTAGTCAGTGTCGGTAGACCAGTCTGTGTCTGTCATAAAAGTCCACATGCTTCAGTGGAGTCTGTGCAAATATTTTTCCTGAATTCACAATTGGTTTAATTAAACAAACCCAAGCTGGAATAATGAAGATTTTAGCACCAAATTGTTTTGACATGCAAGATGTCAATGTCCGTCAATTGCAAAGGGTTGGTGACATTTGCGATTTGAACTTTGTATTATGATATTGCCATATTTGTAAATTTGCACTTCCAGAGCAACAACATATTGGGCAATAAGCTTGTGTGATGTATTTATCCACTAGATTATATAGATTGGTGGATTCACCAAGCACTGGTAAGACTCAGACTTGAGTTTTAGCCTGGCTAATGGCAACAAGCACTCAGGTAAACAACATGGCGTGACTGAAAGGGGGTAGCGTAGACACTGCTATACATTTCAAAAACATCAGTGGCTAAAAAATTATGATTGAAAGTCACTGCCTCTCCAATCATGTGCTCTACTGCAAAATCCAATACTTTTTGCTAATGCTTTCAACTAGAGGTGTAACAATACAGTTACTAAATCAATGTATTGATTTAATATTCCGACAATACAACTATGTCGATACGCATCACCTAACATCAAATCGTATTGTTTTCTAGGTAGAGAATACTGATATATCTGAGAAAAAAAAAGATAATATCAGAATCATCGACATTAGAAAATTTTAAAATAAAACCAGATAAGTCTTCTTTGGATGTAATTTTTGTGTTTTTAATTAAATAAAATGTTATATTCAACTGTGCTTCCCTCTCTGCCTGCTGGATAGGGCTGGATTCCGTTAAATAATATCTTTATGGTATTAAAAGAAAAGTTACAATACTACCGGTATAAAAAAAAAAAAATCACTTTTATTCAATACCAAGTTTCCATACCTAGTGGGAGCTTTAATGTTCCTTTGCATGTATGAATCAAATAAATAACACAGTATAAATCATTTAAACTGGTTTTAACTTTTGCTCCAAAAAATGTTTTTTTTTTTTTTTATTCAATATTATTGTGTTTTATGATTGCAGAAAATGAATTAACACACCATAGGTATTGGAAAAAGTATTGCTCAGGTACCGGTATCAAAAACCAGACACTGAAAAAGTCTAAATGGTACATAATGGACATAATCAACCCTGGCTGTGATGCTAGGTTTAACAGTAAAGTTTATGATTTTTGGCATGAGTCGCTGTATAGACTGTGTCAATGTGAAGGTGTTGAATCAATTATAATAAATTAGCCAATATCGTTCATGAATGGAATGAATAAAAACAATTCTAATGGACACGTATTGTTGCAAAAACATTATTATACCCCTACTTTCAACGGACGGCCTCCCAGATGGATCTGTGTAGCGCACTGTGTGAAGCAGGTTAGGTACGACTTACATTTTCAGAAAGTTAAGAGTGCATTTAATGACCTCTTTTCGTTTTGCAGGCAATTACCGTCTTTATGTCTCAGCTCATTCTGCATTGTGCCAACATGAGTGGTATGAAATGGTCCTGCCTTTATCCCAGACTTGAGGCAAATATCTGAAGACAAACTGCATTCAGCATAATCCAGACAGCCCCAGTGTAATAGAAAATCAATGACATTTTAGAACAGAGAACAGCATGCACAACACAAAATACACTGCATAGGGATCATTCACGTATTTCGTGTGACTAGACCAGTGTCTATCTGTCATGAAAGTTCACATGCTTCACTCGTCTCTGTGCAAATATTTATCTGAATTCACACTTGGTTCAATTAGACAAGAGCAACCGGCTCCTAAATGGCTTTGGATGCAAAATGGTAATTACTCCTAACCCAGGCTGGAATAATGAACTCGTTAGCATGCTCAGCCTCCTGGAATCCATTACCCACTGTACGGCGCACTCCCGACGAGGCAAAACCAGATCTGTTTTCAATTTCAAACTGCTGAAAGTGACACTCACCGATATTCTGCTGGCTTTGATACTTGGAGCTCCTCAAACAACGGCACACATTTCTTAGTGCTTCAGGCAAAACGAATGGGTTTGGTCCTGGTTTTATACCATCTCATGTGATCACAGAGTCAACACGGAGCATCACGCATGGAAATCTGAAAAAAAACCCAGAAAGGATAACGTGAGGAAAAACTCACTTAGAAACATGACAAGTACTGTAACATCAATGGAGCTAATTAGGCAACATTATGGGATAGCAATAGGCGTGATTTTGGCTGGTGAAATTTGGAAAGCCATAAGAGCCCTGGCTTGATTTGCATATTTTAAGGATTTTTTTTTTAAACCAATTTAAGCTGTAAAGCTTCATGATTAAAGAAATTTTTCATATAAGATTTGCCAAAACTCTTCAGTGTATTTACTGCCATTCAGTCACTCAAAAATAAAATGAAAGAAAAATCCAACTGCTCTTACAAAGCCGTAAATGTTAGTCCTCCTTTCCATTTCTTCCTTTTGAAAAATACAACTTGAAAACAGTTCCTGTTAAAACCACAAATAAACTGCAAACACCTTTAAATGCTAAATTGCAACATTATTTTAACTAAAAGCTTTGGCCAAATGCTTAACTTGTCAGTTTGGGAACATTCGAAGAACTGGTTATAAATATATTCACACTTTGAAATAACACTGCAATTAGACCTCTAGATCACACTGTGCAACCAGATGTAGGACTTGACAGATACAAATTTCACTATGCCAATTTATACATTTCAGTATCACAGTTCATAAATTATTGCAACATTCAACATGGCTTGCAACTGTGATATGCAAAGACAGCTACTGGAGAGAGTATTTTAGCCGTGTATTTTGAGGACATTGCATGCTAGGAAGCAGATGATTAGCCGTGGCGACACCAGAAGGGAAAACCCAAAAGGAAGGATTTGCATTATTCTTACACAGGGACGTTAAATATGCAAAGCGGTCTACACCATTAAACAAAGTGCAGGATTGTGTACAACTAAACATAACAGCTTTTAACATATGGCATAAAAACCTAACAAAAACCCATGCTTATAATTTGCTGTGGCGACCCCTGCAAAAAAGGAAGCAGCTGAAAGGGATGCATGTGTTTTCATAAAAATGCTAAAAAATGTATAAATTGTAGCTTCCATTTGACATTTTATACATTTTTGACACATTACATTATGATTGTTAAAGGTCCTATATTATGCTTTTTTTAGGCTTTTGAAAATAGTTTTGGATGCCTTTGACAACGATGGGGAATGGACAGTGCATTAAATTACTATTTAGCATGGCTATTGGCAACATGATGCTAACAGATAGAAAAATGAGCTTAATGCTTCATAGTGACGGCATTTTAAGCACTGAAATTATCAGAATGAGTCTAGAAACGTGCATGAGCTCCTGGTTTCATGTGTCTGCAGACCGAACATTTATGACCTTAAAAAAAGACGGCAGCAGTGCACAGGATTACTCAAACAAGCGTGGATGAAACAAAATACTACTCCAGGTATGTTTTTGGGGTTGAAACAACATTATAACATGGTTAAATCCTCTAAAAGTAGATTGAGAATAATAGGGACCTTTAATATTTAAATCTGCACTACTGATTTTGTGACTGTAAAAGTGAGGCGTCTAAAAAGTGTTGAGTTTGAATGATACACTCCCCTTTCCTAATTCCTCTCCTTGGCGACGCTCTGTCACAGTCTCACACAAACCTGGAAGTAGTGTACACAAACCAGGAACTATCACAATAACACAGAAGAGATCTGGAGTTTGCTTTTAATTCTTTAAAATAAAAATAAAAATACTGTGAATAAGCTATATATTTTGAAATAAAACAATAGCTCCTTCACATTATTCCTTATAGATTGTAGTTCTTGATAGATTAAGGATGTATTGACCAATCAGAGTGCTCCTGTCCTATGAAAGTTTGTAATTGTTTAAACTGTTCCTTCCCTCAGCTTGAAAACAAAAACCCTTATAATACAACCCACAGGTGACCTCAGAGTTTCATTTCTTTCTCAGATGATTTCCATTATGCTGCACTAATAACTAAATAATTATCTTTACCAAAATACAAGGAAAAAGAAATCAGGTAGTGCAGCTTTAAAAGTTCAGAAAAGTCGATTTAGCTGAATAAGGGGCCTTTAAGTTAAAAAGCTAACTTTAACTGAATGCAATGTGATGATGTCCCACTAAAACTCCTTTATTCCGACCAGGAACCAGTCATTTGCTGTCAACACCTGGTAGAAAATTAGGCTCTGCACCAGTCCAGCACAAAACTCCCTCAGTGCAAAATATGCCATAGCAATTTCTATGACAACCAAAAACAAAGCATCCGTTGAAAGTGACAATGCATTAGCATCAGACAGCATGAGACACAGTGGGCAGCCTTTCTTCTGCCTGCTCAGCTCTGTTTGTCCCGTTGACTCCCCACAGAGGGGTCAAGGGCAGAGCGGGGGAGAAGAACACGCCTCCAGTCGCCGGTCGTCCTTTTTAGTATAATCTAAGGAAAATACAAGCAGCCTCTCTGTCTGTTTGTCCAGCATTTGAGTCAATCACAGCTCCAAACAGACTAACAACCCGTGCACACAGTCCTGATTACATTTCAGATGGCTATTTGGGAAGTAAACATTTGAATGGCAGAACAAACACAGCGAAAGGCAGCGCCATGCTCTGCCAACTCACTGACTGATGACCAAATTCAGCCACCAACTCCATTTCTGGTGCAGTGTAGATCTAAACCACTAAACCAGGACTAAACCAGAATTAAACCAGGATTAAACAAGGACTAAACCAGGATTAAACCAGGATTAAACTAGGACTAAACCAGGATTAAACCAGGATTAAACTAGGACTAAACCAGGATTAAACCAGGGTTAAACTATGACAAAACCAAGACTAAACTAGGACTAAACTAGGGTTAAACTAGACTGAACCAGGACTGAACTAGGACTAAACCAGAATTAAACTAGGACTAAACCAGGAATAAACTGGGATTAAACTAGGACTGAACCAGGCTTGAACCAGGACTACAGCAGGATTAAACCAAGATTAAACTAGGACAAAACCAGGACTAAACTATGACTAAACTAGGATTAAACTAGACCGAACCAGGACTGAACTAGGACTAAACCAGGACTAAACCAGGATTAAACTAGGGCTAAACTACAATCAAATTAGGACTAAGCCAGGACTAATACCAGGAATAAACTGGAACTAAATCGTGAATAAACTAGGACTAAACCAGGACTAAACTAGGTCTAAACCTAGCCTAAACCAGGTTTAAACTAAGACTAAAGCAGGATTAAACCAGGACTAAACCAGGATTAAGCCAGGACTAAACTAGAAATAAATTAGGACTAAACCAGGACTAAGCTAGGGCCAAATCAGGAATAAACTAGGACTAAACCAGGACTAAACCAGGATTAAACTAGGGCTAAACCACAATCAAATTAGGACTAAGCCAGGACTAATACCAGGAATAAACTGGAACTAAATCGTGAATAAACTAGGACTAAACCAGGACTAAACTAGGTCTAAACCTAGCCTAAACCAGGTTTAAACTAAGACTAAAGCAGGATTAAACCAGGACTAAACCAGGATTAAGCCAGGACTAAACTAGAAATAAATTAGGACTAAACCAGGACTAAGCTAGGACCAAATCAGGAATAAACTAGGACTAAACCAGGAATAAACTAAATCTGAACTAAATCACCATTAAACTAGGACCAAATCAGGAATAAAGCAGGACTGAACCAGGACTAAACTAGATCTAAACCTGGACTAAACCAGGTCTAAAACAGGACTAAACCAAGATAAACTAGGTCTACACCTAGACTAAACCATGACATGCATTTCTTTCTTGCGATATGGATACTGACGTAGTCATAACTGCTACATATAATGATGAATTTGCCATTGTGCAGCCTTGTTTTGATTTCTACTAGAGCAATATTATTTTGCAGTAACAGTTTTTTGGCAGAATTTGAGAAATTCTTTGCCTCTGCAGATCACAAACCCTTGTTGCGGCAGCTTGCTCTGTTCTCTTTCTCTGATTGACGAGCACATTCAGCCCCCAACTTCATTTCAGGGCGCAGCAGCAGAGCAATATTCACATGATATTGGTTACTTCTGATGTTGGGCAATTGAGAACCACAAAGCAATGCCCGTGTTGCCCTCAGTGTGAGACGATCTGGGTACGAGGACTGCATAAGCGCCCATTATATGAACACTAACAACGCGTTTTAGCGGCACCTGGAAGTGGGAGAGCTCTATTAGAGATCTGGTGACAGCTAAAGAGGTTTTCAGAGGCAGAGCGTTTAATGGGAACAGCTGGGCAGCATGTGGGCCTGTGTGATGGCTGTGCATGTTGAGTGGCACAATAACACAAAGTAAGTGTCGAGGTGTAGTGCCGCAAACCCACTCGTTCTTAAGAGCAGTTTTAAGAGGCCATTTTTTTGGAGGACACTGGCTTGAAAGACTAAGGATAAAAAACAGGTCAGCTATGACTAAGGTCGTTTATTCTTTAGCCTTTACCAACAACTATGGGCCGTTAATGGGCTGCAACCTAGACAGTGGCTAGTTGAAGAGCAAACACAGAGACACTGACTGACAGACAACCATTTACTCACAAATTTACTTACTATGATTACAAAAAGATTAGATAAGATTCAGGTATTCCCCAGAAATGCAATTACA
Organism: Bostrychus sinensis; assembly: GCA_020698575.1. Classification (NCBI taxonomy): domain Eukaryota; kingdom Metazoa; phylum Chordata; class Actinopteri; order Gobiiformes; family Eleotridae; genus Bostrychus; species Bostrychus sinensis. Next base: position 23,435,633 of record CM036257.1, on the reverse strand, counting down.
ATTTATTCAGATTGCTGCAGGACGCATTCTTACATGGACAAAAAAACGCTCTGCTTCTTAAGGAGCTAAACCTGCTTCCAGTCCACACCACAATCGATTTTAAGATACTTCTGCTCGTGTATAAAGCATGCACTGAATAGTTTCGTCTTCCATTATATCAAGGAACAAGAAACCTCAGATGTTCTTCCTGTAACCTTCAAGTCGCCCCTCGCTCTCAGTCAACATCAGGTGATGCAGCGCTCTGTCACTGTGCTCCACTCCAGTGGAATCCGAACCAATCCACTTTATTTATACAGCACATTTTATAAACAAAGACAGTTTCCAAAGTGCTGCACATTATTAAAAAAACAAAAACAAATAAATATTATTGTGTTTAACTTCACTAGTTCCCATTAAAATAAGAACAAGTAAAATCAAATAAAAGCAATGCACTAAAATAACAATAAATAAGCAAAAAACAAACAATAAAAGACAACAGGAGTTATTCAATGTGCCCCAACTTTAAGCTCCTTCAAAACTAAGCGACCAATAAAATTTTAGTCAACTAAGACCTCAACAACCGATTAATCAATTGTTTATTTGTTGGACCCTTGTTGGTTTTTAGACATTTTTATGTATGTCAGTTTATGCGTTTATTGGAGGGAGTATATGGTAATCTTTTATTGTTAATTTATTGTTATGAACTGCTTCTTTTGTATATAGCACATTGTGTTGCTCTTTGTATAAAATGTGCTATATAAATTCTTCATTGTCATCTTTTTCTTTCATGCAGACAGAGAACCGGGGATCAAACACACAACCTCCTTGCTAAGAGGCAGAAGCGCCAGCCACTCTGCCGCCAGTGATTGATTTCCATCTTGCAGCTTTGTTACTTTGGTCAGCTCTTTGTAGATGATGATCCCCGAAGGCTGACTGTTGTCTTTTTGAGGTGTCACTTGTTGAGCATAAATGTGGCAGAGGACAATTTGCGATTCTCACCAGTATCGCAGAAAGCATAGCAGTAGCTGTACTCTTCTCTCGGCCATAGTTACTGCGTCCATGAGTATATACTGTACATTATCACATCTAAAGGCTCCATATGCTCAGACTCTCGCTCGATAAGCTGCTGGCCCCCAACCCGCCTTCTCCGCTTCCCTCTGAGCACCCATCAACTGAAGCGGCGCAGCCATCAGGGCCCACGCCTGTCTCATTGCCTCGATAGCCCTGTATATGTGTATGATTGTGTGTGTTTGTGTGTGTGTGTGTGTGTGTCAGAGAGCTGCAGGACTGGAGGGTGCTTGAGCGTGCAGCTCCTTGATTGGACTCTACAGCAGCGGCACAGCATTAATGAACAACAGTGATGGACCTAAATACTTTTTACTCAAGTAACGTCCTCAAGTGCATTTTTTTTTTTGAAAATGTACTTTTGGAGTACAGCTGCACAATATTAGAACTATGGACAATATGCTGATAAATGTATTAAAGGTAGCAGCATGCACTTGTACGGGTTTGAAAACAGTACTGCAGTCTAAATCAAAACAGTGGTCTGTGGGTTGCCGGTCTTTTTGTTTTTCTGATTGGACGATCAGCAATGCAAGGTTTTAAAAAAGATAAAATGTCAACATAAAAGACTTGGTATTACTTTCAATATTTTTTTATTGTGAATAAATTAGCTATATTATTGTCAGTAAAACTAATATTTGATTTAAACATGTTTACCTCATATCTTGGGACACGTGGGTAATTTTTGTGAAATATATCAAATATATACTGCTCATAGCACCTTTAAATATTGTGATATTGTTACCACCCTCAATATCTGTCCTTTTTGACGTTCAATTCAGTTTTTAGTTCATGAGATTACAACGCTTTGGTAAAATCAAAACAAACACTAAACCAGATCTTAACCAGGTCCAAGCCAGGTCTAAACCAGGTCTAAACCAGGTCTAAACCAGGTCTAAACCAGGTCTAAGCCATGTCTAAACCAGGTCTAAACCAGGTCTAAACCAGGTCTAAGCCAGGTCTAAGCCAGGTCTAAACCAGGTCTAAACCAGGTCTAAACCAGGTCTAAACCAGGTCTAAGCCAGGTCTAAATGTTATCCATGTTGAGACAGTCAATAGTTAGACATACTTTTACTTTAGGATATCTTTATATTTTTATTCAAGTAAATATGTAAAATAAAATGATTTTTTTTACCTTGTTTGAAAACTAGTGGTGTAGTAGCAGAAGTAGTAGTAGTAGTAGTAGTAGTAGTAGTAGTGGTAGTAGTAGTAGTAGTAGTAGTGGTTGTAGCACAAATTGTAAAAGTATTAGAGGCAGAAAATATTAGTATTCCAGTCACAAGGGATCACAAGCCAGTGTACCCTTTGTGCTGGTCCCATGCCTGGATAAATGGAAGGCACTGTGTCTGGTGTAATATTACAAATGAAGATGCAAATCACTGGGTGTAGTAGGGAGCAGTTGATTGGATGTGGCAACCTCGAAATGGAAAAGCCAAAGAAAAGACGTAGGTAATAGAAGTAGCAGTAGTGGTAGTAGCACAAGTTTTAGTAATAACTATACCAGAATTGGTAGCAGCTACAATTACCTTTTACTTTTTTAATTTGTACAAAAACATTTATTCAATTAATGGTTTTGTTGAGTGCTTTTACTTCTCTTTGAGTATTCCTATTTTGCAGTAGCAGTCGTTTCACTCGAGTACAGAATTCGAGTGTACCTCTGATGAGCCAGTGTCTCTCTCTCTGTAGATCTCTAAGGCCAGGTTTGGTCAGTGTGCCTCTCCTCTCAGGCCCCGCTCGTCTGATGGGGATGACCGAGATCAGCGGAGGCATCTAATCCTCCGCTCTAACGGCCTCCTCCCTCAAGTCTCTGTTAGCTCTATCACCGCCAGAGCAGGACAAAAGTTCAAACTCCACTGGAGTGAGGCTAAAAATTAGGGGGAAAGCTTCACGTCAGGCGTTGCATCAGTGAGCAGATTTGTCCTGATCCATGCTTATCTACACAGACTTCATTTTGCAGTCGTTTGATGGTGTATTAATTAAGGCTGGTAACCGTTGTAGTAACACCTTTTTTTCTACAAATATCTCCTGCCTTAGAAATTAAAAAAAAAAAACATTAAAACCATTGCTCTTTAACACATTTAAAAAGTCATATTTCTTGCTTTATTGTTATATTTTTTAGAACAGTTGTTGTCAAATGGTTTAATTGTGGGATTCTTTTTTTTTTTTAATCATCATACTGGGCCTACCTTTTACCAACGTTTACCACAACCCTCCCCAAAACTCACCAGTTTCTAACCAGTGATTTAGAGCTTCTTCGCTCTGAGTTGTAAATTAAAAATGTGGATTTTTAGCCAACAAAAACACCAAACTTCAATATCAAAACTAACTATATTATGCTGTTTTCAGGATTTTCGAACAAATTTTTGACACCGTTGCATTAGTATTTCATGTTTTATAACTTATAATAATTATGTATAAAAAATGTCCTCTATTTGGGAGTTGTTACTTTGACTTGACAGCAGTGGGACATGGATAGAACATAAAATGGCAAATTAGCGCAGCTATTAGCAACATGACGCAAGTAGATAGATAAATGAGCTGACTGCTTTTGGGAGATTGTAATTTAAGCGCTGAAATTATCAGAATATGTCCGGTGATGGTTTGTAGACAGGAGAAAACAACTTGCTAAGAGTCACACACATACCATTTATAGTCTTATGCAACAGTCAAATAAAGCATCCAAGACACTCTATAACATTTGTGAAAAAGTAAAAGTCTAAGTAAAAGGACTTTTTTCACAAATCATCTTCAAAGAGAATCTGTTTTTTTACACTGTTGACCCTCTGACGCACTCACTTTCATGTGTTCTTATTCATGTTTGGTGACTGTGTATGACTTTTAGAAACGCACAGGATCACTTCCTGGTTTCACCCATATGTTGCCCAAAATTAACATTAAATTTCAAAATTATAGTCATTTACTTCACCAACATGGACAGGATTCAAAGAAAAAAAAAATAGAGTGTGTGTATTTTGGCAGCATCTATTCCCCAACTCATCCTGCTCCTTTCCACAGTCAGTGGGCAGCTGCGGCAGCTGCAGGACATTCTGTTGCTACTGAACAAAAAAATTGAGTGAAAATTTTATTCTGTTAAATTGACAAAGTCTTTGAGAAAAATTGTGTGTTCAAACAGAAATCATGAAAGCACTCACAGTCGTGCTCAGGTCTGTCCACTTGTGCATAACCAGCAATTAATCGAACGTACACTTTGTTCTATAGAAATACTTTTGTAACACTTGTTATTCAAATGTACATTGTTGAAATTCAAACTAATACTAAAGCAGGCAGTGCTGCTTAACTCTGCTTCAAAACTACAATAATCAAGTCAACGCATTAAAGTTATGTTCTTGAATATTAAACTACACAATACACAACCATACAGGGTCAAAATTGTGTCAGAAGACAAAGTTCCTCTGTTCCCAAATAACCAGTCTAAATATACAACAAAGTCACCCTATACCCAAATTCAGGTTAGCAAAACAGAAGAAGCAGCCGGCTGCATAACATCAGCCAGCGCCGCGTCCTTCCACTCTGCGATATAAGCACTGTTTATGAATATGCAAGGTTACAAGAGAGGGGGGCTTTTGTCTTAACTCCAGTGTTTTATTGAACAAGCCGGGGTAGGGCTGACTGGATCTGCATGTGCTTGTTAGAGACTGACACACACAGCTCGACACCGCTTATGCCAACACACACACACACAAACACACACTCCCCAGTAAAAGGACATTTTGATTCTATTTCTCGCTTGGCTTGTCCGTCAGTGTACGCAAGCAGAAGGACAATGACTCAATTTTCCACAGAGAGGGACGCTTTGTGGCTCTCATTGGGCCACACTGATTTCTTGCCTGTTTTCTTGTACCCAAAGCCTAAGTCATAAACAACATAATAAGGTGTTCAAACAGAGATATTTTACAATTTCATGAAAAAAAAATTAATAGCACATTTTCAGTTTGAAAAGTTAGACAAAGGAACAAACGCTGATTAAAAAACCGCTGGAGGAGCATTTTGCAACTAATTAAGTTAGTTGGCATGATTTCAGTAAGATGTCTGGATATAAAAGGAGCAAAAAAGGAGCATTTCTGTATTAATAGTATTGGGATGCTCATGATCTTTAGGTCTTCAAGCAACATTTCATTGAAAGCAGACGTTATTCTGTACTGGAAATCACTGGATCAGAAACCTTTCCAGAAATCATTGCCTTTGAATGTGGCATCCCAACTTTTTTGGGTTGCATGCTGAAGTGTGTTAGTATACGTGTGATGAGAGGTGTGTCGTTTGAAGCCAGAAGCGTAGGATCCCCCTGTGAGCTGTGTAGAAAATGGTGCTGATGTGGTCCCTTTTTTTCCTGCCAACACCCCAGAATACCAAGTGGGGAGACAGCGGGAGGCAGGCACAATGAAAGAGGCTAAAAATGAGCATTCGGCTGTACTGTATATGACATTGGAGGTTTCTCACTTAAATCTGGAGAGCTTTTTGTCTAAGACTTTTCCAGAGAGCTGTGAGTGATGATCATCTCGCTTTGACAACATGGGGCTCAAAAACAACAACAACAGACACTAGCCTCCGCCCCTGGTAGTCAAACTTCAATTGGCAGGGACCAAATAAATAGAAGAGAAAAAAGGTTTAGGATGGCTGAGAAGGTCTATCACAGAAACAATATGATACATGAGCAATATGTTCTGTCTCATTTATGTTAAGTGAGAAAACATGAAATAAAACAACAAGGCCAAACAGTACATGCCATAAAAAGTCTTTACAAAATCGAAAAAAGTTGACCACAACCTCTCTAAGTGAATATGGGAGTGAATGATTGTTTCTCAGTGTCTCTTATGTGTTCGTCCTGTGACTAACTGGTCATAGTCCAAGTTGAACCCCACCTAAAGCACATAGTTGCTGGGAAAGACTCTAGCCATCCTAACAGAAATAAGCAAATGATAAACAATCTTGATTGAATTGATGATTTCTGTTCCTGTAAAGCGATGTGATGTAAAGCACAGAGATGTCACTTGTACAGTTCAGCCTTTTTATAAAATGTTGCTAAAGAATCTTGTAAATGGCTGCATATGTAGTGTTTTTTTGTTTTTTTTTTGTCTCAATGGCTTTACTGTAAGCATCTATTCACAGAAACATTCGCATTCATCGTCACCAACGCTCAGTGTTCGTCCAAGGACACTTCCACTATGAAAACTGGAGAAGTCATCCTATCTCTGACTTTTTGATTTCTGTGAAACCATTAACCAACAACTGATATTTCTATGGCATAAAAACATAAAGACATAGTTGTACTGATATTTTTAAAAATGCACCCACATCTACTTCTCTCCACCAAGCTTTCAATCTAAAGTTAAAAAGAATAATACTGCAGGAAGGTGGCAACTGTCAGAAGAGAAACACGAGGCCATTCTTGGAGTAACAGTCCTTTTATTCATCCTGTATCACTTATTCTGTTATTGGTTGCAGATGGGGTGGAGCTCATCCCACCAACTATGGGCCTTAGGTGGGGTAGACACAGGAAAATGACCAGTTAATGACAGGGCTGATACAGAAACATACACTGACACACAACTATTCACTCTCACATGTATTAACTATAGGTAATTTAGATTCTTCCGCTCACCTATCACATGCATCTTTTAGACCAGGGGTGTCCAAACTATGGCCCGGGGGCCAAATGCGGCCCACAGACTATTTTTTATTGGCCCTCGGACTTCACTCACAATTGACCCAAATTGCCACAGATAACACTTTTTACTGCAAGGTTTGAAACACAGGTAAAAAACTTCATTTGTATGAGCTGTAATTGGCTTTAAGAAAGAAAAAATGGAAATTCGTGGCTGGTGGCGCAAAAAAAAAAAGCAACGTCTTCTTTTGTGGTGATGCAGAATATGGCGCCTCCTGCACATATATTCTTCAGTATGTGGCCCTCAAGGAAAAAAGTTTGGACACCCCTGTTTTAGACAATGGGAAAAAGCCTGGATGGACACAGTAAATTTCCAAGGGTAAATTTTACTCTCTTCTTGGTGTATATGGTCCTTTTCTATATAGTGTTAAAATTTAAGAGAAAAATTAATACAGCACCATGACACTGGTGAACAATGCCACACATGACCTGACATCTTAAAAAATCACAAGATAATGCATTTTAATTCACTCACTCAATTAAAATCAATTAAGTTATCATTAAAATTAAATCCCAAAAGCTCAAAACTGCCCCTAAAAGTACATTTTGAAGAAATATTCAGCTTGGGCATGGTCCAACCATGACTCACAGGCCCATGGATGCACATGACACCTGTATCATTTCCTTTTATTCTGTTTAAAACAATATAAATATTAATTTTGGCTGGAATGTACATTTTCTGCAAGTGTTATGGGTCATAGTACACAACGGGAAATACAATTTGTATTTCTATTGCTAAAACATAAAGACTGTATCCCCAATTTCTATCATTAGGGCTACACTATATGGAGGAAACATGCGATATTCAATAACTATGTTGAAAAATGCAATAATGATATTGTTGCGATATTTGAAAGTAGAGCCTACTTTTCGAACATAGTAAGTTAAATTCACTACATTTCACAAAAATTTAAGTTCCTGTATTTACAAGTCAAAACAGCGACAAAATCAAAACTTAACACAGAATAAACCAGGAATAAAACAAGGCTAAGCTGTGACTAAATTAATTAAATTACCATTAAAACAGGACTGTTTAAACATTTTTATTTAGTCACAGCACGTTCTTTTAAGGCTCCAGTGGAAAATGATTCTTCAGTGTAAATCTCCGTCAGATGGAAGACCACGATGCGATGTATTTAGATTCCTGCGATACGGATATTGCATTTGCTTATATTGCGATAACGATAATTTTGCGATATATTGTGCAGCCCTACCACTCATAGATCTATATCTCTTTACTAAAATGTTGACACTAAAGAGAGTAAATTTAACACATAATACAGTTAAGGACCATGAGTAAAATTGACTCTTGAATGTTAAATGTTTGTTGATACCATAGAAGAACATAAAACCCCCTCAGTCTCAAAATAGCCTGGTCCAAATGGCGATTCCTCCTATACTCTATGATTAATAGCTCCCGAGGCAGAACTGTGTCCCACTTTGATGATGTCAGTGCTTTGCGGAGTGAGTGACGGGTCAGCGCTGGCGTCACGGACAACGCTGGGCCTTAGAGCAGGGGAGATGTGTCAGGCCGGCTCATCCCGGCACAGCGTGATGGAGCAAGGATAGACAAGCAGGGGGACCGAACACGACAAGGCGAGCAGAAAAGACAGGGGATGATTCAGCCCTGAGGTAAGGAAGGCAGGCGGGGCGGGGCAGGGCAGACGGGGCAACTGGGACAGCGGCGGAGAGCCAAATTACACGTGGCAAAAGGCAAGAGTTGGTTGAAAAAAAACACAAAAACCACAAAAATGTTATTGTGATATCTGCAAACGCAATATCAGCAAGAAACTAAATGTACTGCAACAATGTTCTGGTCTTTCATCGGTAACTGTCAAAATAAGTGTCTGGAATCTTGAGTCAAAATACATTATAAACAATATAAGAACTTTTTATTACTGTTAAAATTTTTGCATGCATGATTTTTGCGCTTTATCTTGTTTTGTTGTTTTTTGTTTTTTTTTGTGAGATGCCTTCAGTGCAAAGTTTAGACCCAGATTGTTTTTTAATAGGCTTAGATTTAACCTTTTTAATCATAAATTAAAACAGAATTTAAGCTCAGTTGGTTGAGATGGACAGCTACAGGCTGCCTCGGCATCGTGAGTTTGAGTCGGGACTCCAACCTTTTGCCAAATATCGCTCTCTGCTTTCTCCCCCATGATTTCCTGTCACTTCTCAGTTGCATCTAATAAAGCCAATTTTTTTATTTTATTTTTTTAAATACAATAAAATTTTTTGCTTTTGTTTATATTTTTAAACCAATTTTTAGAACAGCATTGACATTTTACAACCTTTAAAAACATAATTTGACTAAAAGAAAATGTTTTCAATGGGGCTGCAACTAATCGACTTAATCAATTATAACAGATTAAATAAAAAATAATGAAATAATTGTCAACTAATTTAATAATCGTTTAATCATTAACTGGGGTATTCATAGACTCTGAAACATGCCATGTGCTGAGAGAGAAGAGTTTATTACCAAAACAGAGCAGTAAAGCAACAACAACAACAAAAAAATGTCAAAAATATCTTTGTGTATAAATGCTCTATCCAAACGTCCTCCAGTGACATAGTTGTAGCTTCAGCTGGTTCAAATTTTGTTAAGTGATTTTTGGTAGGATTTTCTCAATTTTTAATGGGAACTATAAAACACTTCAAGTTTTTAACCACTTTACAGACAGACGATTATCAAAATATTCTTTAGTTGCAGCCCTAGCTTTCAATAATTACTTTACTATAGCCATAAAGGAACAAGTGAAGAGTTGTTTTTGGATAAATGAATGAGAGCAGAGTGGATGCAGAGGGTTTGTTGATTGGTGAGTGCTTCCTGGAGTGGGAGGGAGTTTGTCAGAGAGGCGGCGGTTTGAGAAACTGAGCATTTTGAGACCTCAGAAACTCAGTGCCAGAGACTACAGGATTACTCAAACAGGTGTGAATGAAGATTGTCACTTTACTGTTTACACTATGTTTTGTCTATCTGATTACATCAATACTAAACATAAATCAGATGTGACGCCCAGGCAGTACTTACCACATTCTTTTCTACTTATATTTGAGTAATTATTTGGATGACTACTTTTTACTTCTATTTGAGTAATATTACTTTAAAGTAACAATACTCTTGAGGACAATTTTTGGTTTCTCCACCTCTGGTGATATTCCACATTACCACATATTGAATGTTCACGCAGAAAGAAAGAGAAACAGGCAGAGAAGAAGGAGGAGAGATGACTGTGATAGCAACAACAAACAGGCCGTTTATGTATACAATACTGCAGAATCCACCCGAGGGCTTCAAGGAGGAATGTATTAATGGGACACGGCGCAGTATGAATGAGGCATGTTAATAAAGAGGGAAGCTGCTGCGCGGGAGAATAGACATACGGCGTCTGAAAAGCTGCCGCCACAATGACTGAAAGGCGCCACGATGGGAGCAGAATTAAAAAACGAACAGGTGGACTGCATCCAAGAGGAAAAATGGAAAATAAACAACAAGTCAGTGAGATGACAACAAGTACAGGAGAGGAGAAGAAAGCCCGAGGGATGATAGGCTGACGGGAGATATCACACAGAAGGAGCTGCTATTGACTCCAGTTCAAAAAGACTACACGAGAATGAGGCTGTAGTTATCAAAAGGCCACAAATAAAGCCACGCCTTCCTTCAAAATAAGGGCACTATTCTTCAACTACTGAATACTTTTACTGCATGTGGCCCAAATAGAAGTAGCTGTTTTATATAAATGGGTCAATGACATTTTGTACAAAGGTGGTAACATTTTTTGTGAAATAAACTGGTGCAAGGAGCCTTTGGGGTTGTTCTGGTCTTCCTGGATTCAAATTATCACACAACAATATACAATGTGTAAATGCTTGCAGTTAGCAGTATTTTGGTAATATGGTCGGTAATAACAAGTGCATGAAATGGCCCCTCTTGTTAGCATTAGAGGTCGGCTGATAGGTTTTTCTATGGCTTATGACGATGCAGACTTTTAAAATGCAGAGAAGTCTATGGCCAATAAACACTGCCAATTTTTTGGACGGATATGTAGGGCTGATTTTCTTCATTTTATGAGATAAATCAATATAATATAGCCATTTGTTTTAGTAATGCTCATTGAAAAAGCAAACAAATGTGTTAGAATTGGACAGTGTTAAGTGAGGTATTCTCAATTAAACTGGCTGTTCAAGTAGAGCTTGGGGAGAGCAACAAAATGCATTTGGACTTTTGTTCTTTGAGGTTCTATGTCAGTGAAATGAGCAAAATCTTTTTTATTGTTGTTTTGAGCTTTTCATGCTGAGATAAAGCGATTTTAGTTGTTTCCTATAAACTGCAGTGTAAAAGTTCAAACTGTTACAAGATGGTTTGGGGAGCTGGGGTCCTTCAGTCGCATGGTTGCCTGGACATCTGCCTGACCAAAAATGAAAGTGCAAGAAAAATGCAAAAATCGTCCTGATATAATGATCAACTTCTAGTTAGCATTACTAGCCACAGCTAACTTGTATCTCAAGGTAAAAAAAACAACGACAACAACAACAACAACATCAAAACAGTGGCAGCATGACAGAGAATGTGTCTTCCGTGATCTAAAAAAAAAAAAAAATTACTGCTCAAAACACTGGACTTCATATTGTTTTACTTGTTTACTGAGTGCTACTGAATGCCTCTCCTAGCTTAACTGCTGTAATAGTCCAACAATGAACCACACTGTATGATTAAAAGAAATAGAAAATGACATTTGGGTGACATGCAATTTTAAAACTCTGGTTATAAATGGACTAAGGCAATAATTGTAATTTCTCTACCTGGTTGCAAGTGTTGTTAGTATTTTTCGCTACAGCTAACTTTGTGACAGTCAAGCTTCGCACCTCCTCTAAACTCCCCAGCCTTTTCCAATTACTTCTACTCCTGTAACCTCTGCTCACTTCTACATCTTCATGACACCAATTGTAATTTTATACAGGTGACATCACTGGCCATCCAATGCCGCTTTTTTTTTTCATGAACTAAATAAAGTCTGTGTCATCCTGTCTGATCGGATTTAGCTTTGGCTGTGCAAGCACAAAACCACATCGGTCCCAGAGCTGCTGTATGAAGGCGAACAAGGCAAAACAGAGCAGCAGTGCCCATCTTTTAAAAACTTACGGTAAATAATTGAATCATCTGTTGTTTTTAAAGTCTGCCTGTTCTTGTCGGATTGAATTTTAAAGAAATTTATAGGCTTTACTTGCTATTCAAAAACAAACTTTTTCCACTAAACTTTTTTACATACAAATCCTCATGCGCTGAATGCAAATTATATCCTATTGTTTTTGGACTTGGGTCGAATTCATGCATATTTAGCATTAACCTTAAACAATTTGAAGCTCAAATACATGCAGATACTGTTTAGGTGGCGAGAAAGATTGGTGCTAATGATTCATTTTGTGCAACAGACACTTCTATGAGTGACGTAATGAAAAAGTTGTGTTTGACATTTGGTGACGAGCGAGGCCCATTCATTCTTATGAGAGAGACATTTTGAGACAGCAGAAATTAATGGCTGTTGCTGATAAATTGAAGCACTAGGATTTGTGGAGACTGATGGATTAAATCTGAGCGTATGCTGACAAACTATTGAGGTTCGCCACATTTCTGTAAGCTCTTGTCCACTTTAACATAAAAGTTCAGAAATTATATTATTTAGCCTTTAGCTTATCTGCAAGTTTTCAGTGGTGGAAGTACTCTTTAAGTAAAAGTACAGATACAGGAGCACCTTAAAATGTCTACTTAAGTAAAAGTATAAAAGTACTTATTATTAAATGTACATATAAGTATTTCGCACAGACTCAACAACTCAATGTGTTAAATGTGAGAGATTTTGCTGAAAAATTGTGCTGATTACAGATGAAATTCACAAACTGGTGCAAAAGAAGAGACTGAATCTGTCGCTGAGGTCTTTATTATTTTGATGTTTCTAAGGAGTACTACTTCATCTTTTGTATTTAAGTACTGTGTGTCTACAATGAGGGAAAGACAAAAACACATACTTTTAAACCAAAACTCAAAATACTTTGTACTTCAAAGCAACTCATAAAAGTAGTGGAGTAAAAGTTTTACTGTTTATTAGTTTTATTGTATATGCTGATTGTGACATTAAATAAAACGGCTTAGCGTCAACACTTGCTAATGTTTTTCCTAACCACAACACCACTGCCCCTATGCAGTTGCCAAAAACCTGTTTATTATTTATACATTGCAATATTTGGTGGCTAATACTAATTCCTCCATAGAAAGTAAATGTTTTGTTGGTCTCCTAAGCTAATGGTATCTTTCAAATGCAGCCATATTATTTACAAACACTAAAAGAGTCTACAAGTACATTTTTAATGGTGTAGTAGTTTAAGTGCAGTCTTGGGGCAGAGCGTGATGGTTTGGTGGGACGTAGGGAGTGGTGTGTTGCGGCCAAAAGGTGCAGCAGCTCTGACACCGAGGCCATCTGGAAGACCAGTGGGAGCCCAGGGACCGACAGAGAGAGCGGTCTGGTCCTTCATCTCAACAGCTGAGCTCAGCCACGAAAAACACAACAGTATAGGCGTATGAGGAAAGAGAAAGTATTCAACCTATTCAACCATTGCTATTTCTCAGCTTTTCCTGTGCTGCACAAAATCAGTGACGATCCTCTCATCTGCTTATTTGAGCTGGTATCATTAGTGTTGATTTAATTGATATTTGCTGCATAAAAGTGTGCACCTATTTTAAAATATTACCAAAAGGTCTACTGAACTGTCCATGTGCCTGTATTTGTCACTGTAAAAGGAAGACATGCTGAGAAAGTGCAGGGACAGATGGAGAAAAACAGATGGAGGAAAAAAAATCAGCTGTCACAAAGGTGTCCAAACAAAACGCTGTGCCTTTGATTCGACCTGAGCTCAAAAACAAACCCAAAACAAAAAAGATGAAAAAGAAGAAAAGTCTTCCTGGAAGGCAAGTTTTAGCAAAAAGAAAAGTCCCACAGACAACTGCATCATAAGGGAATGTGATCAATCATACGCCAGGCTTACAGGCTTTCTACAGTTACTGCAGCCAATGGGAAGATTTACTCTGGTTTTGGTTAGGGCTGGTGGAGGAAAACCAACTCTCTGGGTAAACTGGTCGGTCTCCAGGGTGCATGCTGGGTATACACCAGTGTAATCCTTGTAAAGAGGCCAACGCTGCATGTCCCACTGCTATGGGACAAAAGAACAAACAAACAAAAAACTAAGACCTGCAAACATGCTGTTAGTCATTAGTCATGGGTCAATTTACAGAAACAAATGAATATATTTAATATTGGAATGGGATATACATTGGCAGAGTGGTTAGGAGGTTGTGGGTTCGATCCTCAGGCTGGCTCTCGTGCATGTTTTAGGTGAACTAATGACTAGTGCCTTTAATGAATAAATGTGAGAGTGAATGGTTGTTGCCCTGCGACTAACTGTCCACTGTCCAGTGTAGATGATTAATATTAATGATAAATGAATACTGAAGAGACATTTTAATTGCCTTAACTAAATGCAGTAATATAAATACAAGTATAAAACAAGTCCAATGACTCTTAAAGGGGTTATATTATGCAGAATGCACTTTCCTGAGCTTTCTACCATGTTATAATGTTGTTCCTTCACCAAAAACATACCTGGAGTTGTGTTTTGCTTCATTCACCCCTGTTTAAGTAATCCTAAACTCTCTGGCATGGCCTTTCTGAAGCCCCAAAACGCTTGGTTACTCGAACCTCCAACTGACCCAGCACTGACCAATCAACATGTGTCATTGTCATTTTGTAGTAAAATAGCATCATACAAGAGTTTAAGGAAACAAAAGGCTTAAAAGTTTGAATAAAAGCATGATGTAGCCCCTTTAAACTTCTTCAACTTGCAGTGTGGAACAATACAGTATTAGAAATGCAACTATTCCTATGATGATATGAATTGGACATTGGAACTACCCTTTCAGCATATGTAAAGTTTTTTTTTCTTTTTTTATAACGTTAACTACTTTGACTACACTTCTGATAACTGCTGCCAGCCTAATTCTGTGTTGATACGCAAAGTGAAAAGCAGCACATAAGACCATTTTCAAAACTTCTCAACAACTCTGCAGCCATACTTTACACCAAAAGTTGCAATCTATTCCAATAGTCTTTGCCTCATTAAAAACAGCGGCAGTGCAAAATTATATTTAACTCTAGACTCTAATTATTCAATGCCACCGTCAGTGTCATAGTGCTTATACAGGAGCTTAGAAGTGTTAAATAAAGAATGCCTTTGAAAATTAACATATCACCTACAATTACTGCACAGTCACTACAAAACAGCTGAAAATAGTAACTTCCTAATGGCTATATTTGGTTGATAGAGATGTAATGTGGCTGCTGGGTCATCTTAATAAAACACTCAGATTGTTACTGCAGTACTGATGCGCCTCTTTTTAATATTTAAAAATGTTGGTTTATTTAGCACGCAGACATTTCCCTAAGCGTTTCTCTGCCAGCATCCTGCAGTCAGCTTTTTTTTTTTTTTTAAATGCATATTTGAACGGCATTATTAGCTTGGCTTTTATACAAAACATCATGACCTTCTAATATATTCTCTAAAGTGCCACTGTTGCTGTTTGACCATCGCTGCTTTTAAGGGTTCTGCCTCAATTTGCAGCCAATCAAATAGGACTGTAAAAGTGAATTTTGGTCAGCTATTGAAAGTTTAGACATCTAATAAAAATGTTTCCTTTCTTTCCGAGTGAGTTTTGTATCCCCGCCAAGGACAATTTTTGGTTCTTTTTTTCCATAGCCAAGTCCAATGTCCAAGGGCCTTCTTACAGCCTCCAGTCACACTTTCTACAGCCTGTGTTTTAAAATAAATGTTATGTTGTAGCCTATAGGAGAGACAAATTCAGTTTTAGGGTCCCGAAAAATTTATGTTACAGAGCAGTGCATTTGAACCTTGATAGTCTGGGCTGCTGGCCCTCAGGCGTTGTCACACAAACACATCTGGCCTTCTTGTACAGCGCTGGCACACCCTGATGCTCCAGTGCACACATACAGTTTCCCTGCAGGCAACGGGGACTTTTACATGGTTTAAAGCGGCAGAGAAACTTTGTAGCTACATTTAAGCTATATTTAACTTCTTTGTTTCTTTCTCTTTTTGGAGGTAATTTTGTTCTTTGGAGTTCCCCTCATATTTGGGACTAATTGACTCCGTTATGACCCCTCGCTCGGCTGTACTTTCATTTTCTCCTCCTCGTATCTGGACAAAGTTTTTTTTTCTGCCATTTGGCCGCTCTGCCATGACAAAAATCAAGAAAAAAAAGACATCACTAGCTTGTTGTTTGGCTAACTGTGATGTGCTGCTTTCTCTTGTGACTCGAGACTACCGTAAGACCAGGACGACCATACTTTTGGACCAGAGACAGCAGGGGGAGATGGAGGGTGCTTCATTCACCCCACAACAACTCATTTAACCATCCCACGGACTCCAAAACAGTTTAAGGCAAGTTACTGACATCCGCTTTAAAATGCCAGAAGTTTCATCTTTCTCTGCTTTTTAGTGGTAGAGGTCGCAGGTGGTTAGAGCCTATCTCAGCTACTATGGGCCTTAGGCGGGGTACACCCTAAACAGCAGCCAGTTAGACACAGGTCTGAGACAGAGACATAAACAACCGTTCACTCTTAAATTCAATAAGATAAATTTATAATCAAACATTAGTAATCTGCCAATGAGACCTTGAAATATCAGGTCCTTTTTATTGTAGTAGTATTTTGAATATACTGCATATTTTGCATGTTTCTCTAAATATGATTGCAAGAGGCTGACAAACCAGATATTTTAGATATTGGCAGAACTTTTAGGATGGTTTTAAAAATGTTAGCTAAAATGTAAGCTAAATATACAATGCATATACTGTGCTATGTGATGGGAAGAAAAAGATGATTTTTTTATTTTTTGTTTTTCTTTTATAAAATAAAAGCATTGAATGTAAAGTTTACTTATGTAGAAATTACTTCATGCAACTATCAGTATTTGTACAACTATTTTTTAATGCTACTACTCCTACCACTACTATTATACTGCAACTTAGTACTGCTACTATAGCAGTGAGATCAATACAAAGAAACAGAAGAATTTAATCAGCCTATACATCAACAGAAGAGCTTTGGTTTGAAGCAATATATAGTCAACAAATACAGTACTTTTCTTCTGACTGTAATAAGCCCCTAATATCTTTTCATCTGAAACACAACATACAGCCATTTGATTTGGAAGCCTGGGTTGCTTGAAAGAAGTACAACAGTGTGGGTCTATTATTCATTTCAGGCAACACACAGAGGGTCAGTGCCCACTTTAACACTGCCATGTACAGAAATATAAGTATGCAAACAGAGCCCCGCACATAGAGCCGTGGGCTATAGCCACTGTGCCGCTGCCTCCAAAATAATATATGTTGTTTGTTCGCTGGTTTGCGAGTCCGCCGCCGGCAGCATTAGGCCGACGCAGCCGAGCGGAGCCTACCCACTCTGTCAACTGCAGTATAAGCAAGACCAGTACACTGCAACAAATATATACCTCACACAAAATGGATTGGGGGGTGGGGGCACACAGCTACAGTGCAAGATAGGGTTTGATAAACAGCAGGGTCAGGAGGCAAGTCAGCACAACATGAAGTTATTCTGACAACTGTGAGGCATTGCACGCTGGCTCTTGTCAGCTCAGCCTATGGATTTAAGCAGAAACACGTGTTCAGAGGTGTACTGGTGCTGAGTAACATCCACACAAATCATATACTCATGTATCTTCTGTATCAGCATCCAGATGTGGAAGAAGTACTAAAAACATGTCCTCAAGTAAAAGTCAAATAGAAGTACTTCACATATTAATTAAATATAAAAAGTATGTATTGTAAAGTTTATTTAAGTTGAAAGTGCTTCATGCTACAACAAATACAATTACTTTGACAACAGCTACTACTACCACTACTTATAATTTGTTTTATTATTATTTGTTATTATTAGTTTAATATTAGATTTTTTTTTTTCATGAACATAAAATATATAGTAAAATAAGTAAATATAATAGGAGTTTATTTTGTTATATTTTTATTTTACAATTTTATTTGAAAATCAGATATAAGATATCTGATAATTAATAATAAGTACTGATGTTTTACGGCCACATTTTTAAGAATCAACAAATGTACTTATGATATGAGACTGTAAACTTCTTTTTTCTCCCAAACTACTAAAGTAAAAGTAAAACTATGCCGAGAAATTGTACTCAGAAAGTACATTTTCTTCTATTATCTACTTACTTTTCTTACAGCTCAGGAATTATTATTTTTCAGGGCTTTAAATATAAAAATGTCAAATTGCTCCAAAGAGAAGGAGGTCATCCTGTGACCTGTTTAGGGAAATGAAAGACAAAATGGAAAAGTGGGCAGGAAGCACAACACAAACAGAGAAGGTATGTGCTGGAGATTTGAGGAGATAGGAGGCATGTCTATCCTTTATCTGAATACAACAAGAAACAAGAGGAAGGACACACCCCCTCCTGGGATAGGGAGGAGGCAGGACGGGACAGGAAGAAGGGAAATCATGGGGAACAGCATTCACGAAAATATGAAAGATTCTGCTAAGGTACAATAAAGTTCTGCACTAGTAATAAACGAGACAGAGTACATTATGAATAATACAGCCACAAGACGTCACGAGCCAGTGTGTGCATTCTGACGGTCCCAAACCTGGATAAATTAAGAGGGTTGGGCAGAAAATCCAATATGCCAACTAAATTCCCTGACTGAAATCCCTAACTGATTCCCTGCCCTCTAGAAGGCAATGATGTGATGTGGCAAACCCAGAAAGAAGTGGATTTAAAAAATAAAAGCAAGCCTTCGTTATGGAGTACAGCTTATGTTTTAAATCAATTTTCTTAATAGAAGAGAGCTTTGAAACGATGGTATGACATTTTCTTTTGCATTTGGGATTTATAGGCAGCTTGTGAGATTTTTTTATGAATTTAAATTAATATCCATGCAGTTGTCATGGCTGCCAATGTGTGTCTTAAACAGAACATATGCACAGACCACATCTGCCTTTGCAACTTTGTGACATGTTTTAATGTCTGATTGGCGATATATACATGACCAATTAAAAGATGCCTTCTGGGGTTGCCACAGGAACTAGTGTGTAGGTATTTGATTATTTATTTGGCATAGGTTTTACCCTTCCTAGCACAGCTCTCTCCCTTTATCCAGGCTTGGGAGTGGCACAAAAAGTACACTGGCTTGTGACCCCTTTATAATCTGTCCTTGAGTTAATATTTTTGTTATTCTCTGGCTTGCCATTAATAAAAATAGCTGTGAACATGTAGCCAAGTCCTCATTCAGTTTGTGGAGAAAACTCGAACTACCAACCCAGGCTAACAATATGTGCATTCTGTTTATTCTTGGATCAAGTCAGTAATTCCTCTTTTAAACTTGCCATCCTTAAAAAAAGAAAATAGTCCTTACTTGGATATAAAAAGTAACAAGAAAAATAACTCCACTCTAAACTTTTTCCACCTCATTTCAACTCCACAGCACCAGTTCACAACAGAAGTCATCTCAAAGCCCTCTGGTCTGACTCGACGTGTCCAGAAGCAATGCAGGTGAATTAATCTGTGGAGTTTGGCGGCTGCAGAACTGTAAAGGGCACCACAGTGTCAAAAGAAAACAGTACAGAGCAGTGACTAAACTTTGGGTGAAAGTTGATCTGCAGTGTGTGGGTTTGTCATAATATTCTTATTTATTGATATGCGCCTGTAGATACTTGTTAGGCAAAAAGGAGCAGGTTTTATACAAAATCAGCTGTAAAAAAAAGCATTTTACCAGGCTCCTTCTTGTGTACAGTGGACCGGATTCATTATCTGAGTACTGTATCTGTTTAATGCTTGTGGGGAGCAGTGAGGCAGAAACGGTGCCAGTGGCTGTAGAGGAAGGAGCATGTGTCCCGGGCTCACTACTGCGCCTCTGAGTCACACGTCACCTGCAGCCTGCCCCAACCACCATCTGAGCGTTCGGATTTGATGTTTACAGGAATGAAGAAGAGTGCATTAAGTGTATTTTCTGTAAATCCTGTTCTTTACAGCTTTCCCCTTCCCTGGTTGCCACAGGAAATCATCTGCCGTCTAGTTTTTGCATATGGATTTGGCATAGGTTTTTACGTCGAATGCCCATCCGGATGCAACCCTCTCCATTTATCCAGGCTTAGGGGGCGGCACAAAGATTATATTGACTCATAAAAATCCATCTTATCAGGTTCCGCACTGATTCGTTTGGGCCAGTGTGGCAGTACAGTCGTGCATGAGCGGATTTTAGGTTGGCCAACAGCATCAACCACTTTTAGTAATACTTGGTAATTGTCATGCTTCCTGTAACTGTTCTTTAGTCGTCACGCCAGTGTTTGAATGAAAGCTGTGATGGGTCAGTTGTTTTGATTTTTCTACCATATGGAAAGGTCTATTATTATACCTAAAGCATGTCTGTTTTTAAAGTCACAGGACCTACAATTAATGGATTTGCTTAAATTTATCTAATTTAACTATGTTTAAAGTAAGTAAAAACTTACTCCCAGGTAATATTCAGAAACTGTTTTGTGACAGAGAGGGGGGTTATTATTTAAGAGGAGAATTAAACTTTAAAAAACAGTGTGTTCGTACAACAAATAATTGTGTATTTTAGTTTAGTTTAGGGGATGATTTTAGTTTAGTTTAGGGGATGACTTGAAGAGAAGTGCGAAAATTAGCCAATGTAAAAAGATTTATAAAAATGTATATTATATGTACAATGATGAGCTGAACGGGACAAAGTGAATTGTTGTGGATTGAGAATAGTTTCTGATGTTTTGAATGGGATTTGTAAAGAGAGAGACTGTTGTTTTTGTTATTATGGAGAAATGTCATTTGTTGCAACTGTACTTTACGAACTGGATAATTTGGTAAATCATTTGGGTAATCTTGTAAAAAAATGAATAGTATAATTTTAAATTAATTTAATTTGGCAGTTTAAGGTGCTATAATGTTAATAGTAATGTGGACTGGACAGTATGTACACTAAAAAATACTATGTATGTAATAAGAGAAGATAGATGAGAAGGGGTTAGGGTTATATAAGTTTTACTTCAACCTTGTCCTTTTCGAACACTATTATGATATTATTGTTTGTTTTTATTAAATTCTTATATAACCAAGTTCGAAATAAATAAAATCAATCAATGAATGTTCTTAGCAATATTTTGTACAATTATTTTGTGCATTCTTTGAAATAATTAGGAAAAACCTGGGTTGCCTTAGCCAGGGTGAATACAATTTGCGTACAGTATTTTGTATTGTGTAAAATTAATAAATATTTCAGTCATACATGGGACTCAAACATGGGTCATGGAGCAATGAACAGAGGTCAGCTGAATCCGTCAGGTTGGATTAGAGAAATCTACTGCTACAGGCTGTGTGTGTGTTTATGTGTGTGTTTATGTGGGTGTGTGTGTGTTTATATGTGTGTGTCTGTTTATATGTGTGAGTGTGTGTCTGTTTATATGTGTGTGTGTTTATATGTGTGAGTTTATGTATGTTTGTGTGTGTTTATATGTGTGTGTGTGGGTTTGCGTGTGTGTGTGTGCATCATTGTTATGGTCAAGCACAACTTCATCTGAAAAAGCAGCACTGGTGGTTGCTGCTCAGAGGAGACTCTTAGATAATGTCAACAACAGAAAAAGTGTCAAACCACTATCCCACCAAATAAATGGGATGAGTGTGTTGAGAGCTAATCGTTCAAAAGGGGCTCCCTTGCAATGGTGCGGTCCTCGTTTTGATAGGGCCTGAAATTCCTTTATGCACGCCTCGCCACTTATTTGCTCAAGCAGCCAAGGACGCTTCACCACAGGAATGCTCCATTTAGATGTGTGGCCCTCTCTCTCTCTCTGTCCCGCACATTTATCACTGACATTTGCTTTTGGAGAGTCTTTAAATTACCACGCGTATTAGTGAAGCACTGCCGAAGACCCCTCTTTATTATCCTCCTTAATCTAGTGTGGATATGGGGTCAGCTCTTGCCCCTGCTCCTCTCTTCTCCACAGCCCTGTCCCAGTACACCCTTCACTCCGCCGCTCCATCTCTCCCTCTGTTGCTCTGGGCCGGGGCAGCAGAAGTGGTTACACCCAGTGGCCCGTGGGAGACCCTTGTGCACGGCTTCAGCAGTTCAGGACAGGACAGGGCACACCGCAATACACACGCAACAAAGTTTCTTTCCACAAGGACTGCCAACAACAGCTGGGAAATCTGACGCATGTTTAGAGACAGAAAAAACAAAACAAAAAACTAGTTTCAAATATTTTGGCACTGTTATTTCTTGCACTTGTAGCTCTAAAGACATAAAAAAGAAGAAAAGATTGTAGATTATGATGACAGGGCATGTTACCATACTGTCCCGCCACATTGCAACCAATGCTAGTTCAGTTTATTCATTATTTTTTTATCATCTGCTTATTCCTGTTAGGGTTCATGGGTGACTGGAGCCTTGTCCCAGCAACTACGGGCCATAGGAGGGGTACACCCAGAGCCGATTCTAGACACTACAGGGGCCCTAGGTGACAGGAACCACTGAGGCCACATATAGGCTGTAATTTTTTTGCAAATCCCACAAAACATGGTAACAAGGGGCATTTGATACAACAAATCTAAGCATTATTATAAGATCTCATTGTGGCCATGCATATAAAAAGCAGGTGAATGCGGGACAAAATAAGGCAAGAGGGGGTCAGCAAATATTGCATGAAACGTGTAATTTCCTGCATTGTAGTGCATTTTAAATTAAATTAATATCTTAAGAGCTACAATTTGTACACAATTTATTTTAAGAGAACTGCGAGACAGCGTCCCTTCAGTGGTTTGTTTTCCGTCGCTGAAACAGATTGTTCAATATTGTACAGGTAAATGAGCGTCCTTGGGGCCCCTGCCTTGCCTACCCTATTGTGACGGCTCTGGGTACACCCTGGACAATGACTAGTTAGTTGCAGGGCTGACAAAGAGACACACAACCATTCCCTCTCACATTCATTCACAAGGGCCGATCACCAAGTCACCAATTCACCTAACACATGCAAATCTTAGGGCGGTGTGAGGAATCTGGAGAGAACCTACAGTAACACAGGAAGGACATGCAGACTCCACCCAAACACATTGTGTGTCGAGCCAGCCGGAGGATCAAAAGCAAGAACAGTAACCGCTCTGCCACCAAGCCATACCACTCACTTTAATTTCTAATCTTTTATTTCTCAAATGTGAAAATGCTATATTTATATTGTTTTCTTCAGAGTCATAAGGTTATACCAAATGTTCTTAGGACAATGTTGCAGAACAAAACATTCTTTCAAAAGTTTTTGCCTTTAAAAGATGGCCTTGGTGACAAATAATAATCTTCCTGGGTCATCTTTTTCTTTTTTTTTTTTTTTTTCATGTAGCATACTCTGACTACTACCAAGAAACTTGTAGTAGCTTTTAAAGCTTAGAAAGGCTAAAACTGCACATAATACAAGAAATGTATCATTTTTGCAATATGAGCAAATGCCTTATCTATAAGATTGTCTTTCATCTGACAACAAATTACACTGTCAAAAAGAGTAGAAAGTTACTGCCTGGAGCCTTTAATGCTAAAATTATGTTACTCCCCCATCCTGGTTTAGTCCTGATTTAGACCTGGGTTAGCTCTCGGTTAGCTCTGTTTCAGACCTGGTTTAGACCTTGTAAGGTAGACTTTATTGATCCCTGTAGAGAAAGTTGTTCTCTGCATTTGACCCATCCCTCAATGCTGCTGGGGCAACCTGTCAGGAGCAGTGGGCTGCCGCGGTGCAGCGTCCTTCTCCAAATCTTGAGCCAAAATCCTGGTCAAGAGTACCTAGCTGGATGATTATTGTGCATGTTTTGAGGTTGATGGTGGAAACCAGAGTACTTGGAGGAAACCCACCCAGACACAGGGAGAACATGCAAACTCCACACAGAAAGGCCCCACACGGCCCGGGAATCAAACCCGGGACCTTCTTGCTGTGACGCAAGAGTGCTAACCACTAAGCCACCATGCCACCAGGTCTGTGTTAGGAGCTGGTTTAACACTGGTTTTGACTAGTGAGTCCAGAGCCTTGTATCTTGACATATATTGAAATTGTTGTGGGTTAGAAAGCCTTAAATATCACCAATATTGATTAAATCTTGTATGTTTTTCTAATATCGTGCAACCCTAGTACAGGTTTATTCACCGCAGGTCATTAACAGTGTATAACAACTGCCTGCAAGGACACAGGGTGGTTGGTGAAGGCAGGAGGCCCAGAGCGTGCGTGCATTGCGGGGGTCCAGTGGGCGCGAGCTCACTGCCTGCGCTCCTAATCCCAGTTAAGACGAGCCCGGCAGGCGAGTGGACCCAAAGGAGCTTGGTCCAGTGTTAGCGGTATTAAAGCAAAGCCTCTCCTCTGTTGTTATGCTAATCCACAAGACAATGATTATCGGTGGGGCAACGTTGCCACAGCAAAAAACGTGGCTCAAGAGTGCTTCAATTAGGACGCCGATTGGCCAGAGGAGAGCCAAGTCCATGATGCCAGGAAAAGCGAGTGTGCAAGGAGGCAGTTTTGTTTCAGCCAACTGCGCGGGTCGGCTTACAAATAACAGGGTAAGCTTACAGATAATGCTCTAGCCCCGAAAAGCCTGACCTACACCGAGCTTTGACCCTCTTCATGTTGCAAAGACAACCCTTCTACTCAATGGGACAAGTGCTTAACTAGTGAACATGTAATTAGCCCTTAAACATAGACAGGGTATATTATTCAGCAAGAACTATAGGCTACCATTATCTCTCAGTGGCGTGTGCTTTGCTGTGAATGGTAATGTGGAGGATTTGGGTTCCCTCATTCATCGTCTTCAATGTGACCAAAGGAGGGAGTACTCTAAAAGAACTGTTACTTCATAAGAATTTTACTCAAGTAGAAGTAAACTTACTTCTTAAATGAGTAAAAGTTAAAACTGTTCCATTTAAGGTTTTCTTAGGTAGAAAGTACATACTGCTACTACCACTATTTCTACTAATACTACTATTAGTACTAGGCGCCACTGCTACTACAACAACCAATGCTACCAATGCCTCTGTTTTTATTCCTATGACTAGATCTACTACTATAGCCAATGACATTACTACAATAACTATAACAACAATTTGTGCCCACTATACCACCTTATTAACTTAACTTATTAAGATTATTTTCAGCTGTCCATCTTGACCACGACTCCCTGGCAGAAGAGATATTGTATCTCAATGGGACCTTCCTGGCTAAATAAAGGTTAATATGACCAGTATATTTTTTAATACTACATAAAAATGTCCCCATGTTTCCCCAACTATGAAGTAAACATGTTTAAATCAAGTATTTGTTTTATTTATAACAGTGGTACAGCTGATTTATTCACAATTAAAAAAATATTTTACATAATGGCCGAGTTGTTTATGTTTACATTTTTATTTTGGTTCTAAAACCCTTGCATCACTGATTGTCCAATCAGAAAAGCAAAAAGAGCTCTATGCTCTGGTTGCCACATTGGCCAATATACATGCAGCAGCTAACAGCAGAGCTACAAAACCAGTTGGTAAAAGAGTAAATTGTGACTGGCAATACACGAGACCGTCGCTTTGATTTCGACTGCAGTACTGTTTTCAAACCAGTATAAGCGCATGCTGTTTCCAGTTCCTTTAAGTAAAGGTAATGTTTTGTTTTTGTAACTTCTCAGTAAAATTATGTTTCACAATATACTCATACTGTTCATTTCCTTATCAAAAAGTACTACAGTAAATTTGTTTGAGTAAAAGTGTCTAGTTACTTCCCACCTTGACAGTGCTGCAGTTTGGGTGCTCTTGCTCTAGTAGTTTTTTTTTTTTCCTTCTTCAGTTTTTTGGAGGACAACCATGACGCCACATTCATCTGTAATAATCTTTCATTTACTCCACAAACCAAAGTGTGGAGGCGCATGTTTAACGCTCTGTGTCGGGATGATGTGCCAACTTCAATTCTCTGTTGTTGTCAAAAGATTAAAGAAAAGTAAAAAGGGGCTAAGGGAGGCTGTTTTGCTGTTTCCAGAGCGGGCTGTCACACCGCTGTTTCACACAGGCATCACACAAGTGTCTACTCCATCCTCGTCAAAACTAGCTCTGGGCCAGAGACACAAACAGACGCCATGGTTCCCTTTGGTTTACTCTACTTTCATCCTGTCTTATCCAGCCTTCTGATGGGCTTTCAGAGGATTTCGAGACCGGATGGGTTCGATATTTTTGGAAAGTGGTCATTTACACTTGGTACTTGGAATTGCTGCATCATCCCTTTTACTTCTAAATGTAGCTAAATGTGGTAAGTAGGAGTAGCTGGAACGGCCGGAGTTAAATGCAGGTGTCAGCTCTGTGAACCCTTGTTTACTCCCATTCAAGAAACACAATAAAATACGCCACGCTATAGTGTTACAGTCACATTCTGTCCCTATTGGGTCATTTATTATTTGAATTATTAGGAGGCCTATCTGATAGTTATTGTTTGTTTGCAAAATAATCGCAATTGCAACGGTCTTGGAAGAAATCAACAGTGTGACAAACAACGTGACTTTTATAAAACTGTGTTAATTGAAAATATTAACAGGGGGTCACAAGAGCACCCTTTGTGCCAGTCCCAAGCTTGGATAATTTGAGATTTGCATTAGAAAGGACTTCTGGTGTAAAACCTATACCAAAACCCATCCATCCATCTTCTTCCGCTTATCCAGGGCTGGGTCGCAGGGAGCAGCAGTCTAAGCAGGAACACCCAGACTTCCCTCTCCCTGGACACTTTCCTCCAGCTCGCCTGGAGGAACCCCAAGGTGTTCCCAGGCCAGCCGGGAGACATAGTCCCTCCAGCGTGTCCTAGGTTTCCCCGGGGCCTATACCAAAACAATATGAGAATCTCTTCCTCTTAAGTGGTAGATGATTTTTAAGCAGCGACTCCAGAAGCAAAACTAGCCACAGCCGTGCACTTCTTTTATCCACAGTATAGAAAACTTTTGGTTTATGTTTGGAGATACTTTAAATACTCACTGCTCACACATACACTCGCATCTATAACACATATACAACTTCAGCAGCCAAGTTCTTTTAGCCCAAGATAAAGTTAAATAGATATTTATCCCAAAGGAAATTCAGGTTCCAGCAGCAGCATCACAAAAAATATTAAAGTCAGTAAGATGTAATACAAAATCTATGAAAAGCTGTAGCAAAGAAGGGACAGTGAGGCAGGTGTTCTCAATAGCATATGTAATCAGCTAGGTACCATTAGAGGTGTAAAAGCAATTACTGTAACTACAAAAGCTATGTCAGTGCAATAATATAAAATGCATTAAAGAAGATACAGTAAGGTAGGTAGTTTCCATAGAATAAGTTAGCAATGACGTGCAACCATAAATAGTGTAGTTAGTGGCAGATAGCAGTCCTTGTTATGCTATTAAGTATCTTTAAATGTTAAATCCTTCTCATACTTATGAATATAGCTTTCTGGAGACTTGTTGGTGAGTGTGTAATTCAACTCTCCTGGGTGCTCACCGAATGCCAGATGGTACGGTCTCATGTTGACTTGCCAAGGGTTGTGCCTTTGGTGAATGCCATCGCTGCCACTCTTCCGAATTCTGCACAGTCAAATGATCGAGCTAATGAAAAAGGTAAACAAGGACAAAAGCTGAACATCTGTGCACGCCAGGTACTAGCATGCAAATTTTATGTGCTATTAAAAATGTCTGCAGTTTGATTTGGCTTTTGAATGCTAATGCAACATCTTGGGTACCAGATGCGATCAGGTTTCGACAAAGAAATTAAATGATACTGCATGTCTCCTATTTCAGAATTCAAGCAAAAGTACTGTCACTTCGAAATATTATTACTCAAATAAAAGTACTGAATAAAATTAAGTGAACATGAGGTTTACTGCCACCATTACTACTACTACTACTACTGATACTCCTACCAACAAAAACATGTACAACAGGTCCCCCATGGGGCCGGGACTCCCCTGGAAATGAGATTCTGAATCTCAGTGGGACTTTCCTGGTTAAATTAAAGTCAAATAAATAAAAAACATTTTTTAGACCCAAAAACTGGGACATGTATTTTATTTATTTTTTGCCTATTCCGGTGCTTTTGCACTCAGCAAGTGACAAAAAAGCTTCCGAAATCCATACAATTTTCTTTCATGTAATGAAGCTAGAAGTTTTGAATTTAAAGATAATTAATAAATATTAATTAATAAACATGGTGGCAGAACAGTTAGTGCTCTCGCCTCCCAGCAAGGAGATTGCGGGTTCAATCCTCAGTTGGCCAACTCACAAACTCTCTGGGTGGAGTCTATATGTCCTCCCTGTGTTACTTGGGTACTCCGGCTTCCTCCCACCGTCCAAAGACATGCATGTGTTAGGTGAATTGGTGTCTCTAAATTTTATTTAACCTTTATTTCACAAAGTAGAACATTAAGAACAAATTCTTATTTACAGTGTTGACCTGGAAGTGCTGAGAACACTTGCAGGGAAAGGAAACAAAATTACACATAAATTGCCCCTAGTGAATGAATGTGAGAGTGAATGGTTGTCTGTCTGTGTATGTCTCTGTGTCAGCCCTGTGACAAGCTGGCCCCTGTCCAGGGTGTCCCCCGCCTAAGGCCCAAAGTTACTGGGATAGGCTCCAGAAACCTGCGCCCACTAATGAGAATAAGCGGAAGAAGATGAATGAATAATTCATAAAAAATAAAAATAATAATAAATAATAATAAATAATAATAATAAATACTTTTTGTGACAAATGTTTTAGTGTTTTTAGTTTCCTGTGCTTTTCTTTTGTTAGAATGGGGACAACTAGGCCATGGTTTGTTGAAAATTGTTTTTACAGATATCTGTATGGGGCAAGGAGCCTAAAACTGGGACTGTCTTGGTTAAACAGAAGCATCTGGTCACACTACCACTGCTACAACTGCTACCACCACTACTAATACTACTGCTACTATTACTACTACTTTAAATACCACTACTGAAAAAGTAAAAAAAATTTTTTTTGCTACCATTTACTCAACTACAAGTATGTTTTAGAAATTGTACTGAGAAATACATCTGGGATATTGCCAATGTCTAGTCAGCTGACAAAATTAGCATCTATATTTTTTCTCATAGCTGGATAAAGTGTAAGAAGAAGATGGATAATAATACAAGGTTTTGGCCAGTACATGTTGGTAGCTGCAGCACTACTGTCCCTACGGATGCAATCTCCAGAGTGTTGGATCTCTTTGGAAAGTCATCTGAGCAGACGAATCACAATGGGCTTGAAGAGTCATGTTTGCATTCCCACCAAGGAGATAGCCAGCTGTTACCACATCAACAGAAAACAAGGTGCTGCATCATGGAGTACAAGATACACCACATAATAGCAATGCAACTCTTCTGAACAAATGTTTTAACAAATTCACAATGCACTGTTACATCTCTACTACAATATAACATTCACTGCAACACTAGGTGGCACAAATTAGGACAAAGAACAAAGAAGGGAAAATACAACGACCTTCTGTCTCAAAGTGAGTTTTTTCTTGCCTGTCAAGGGATCACAGAGCATATAGAACATTCAGTAAGTTCCCATAACATTCCCATAACATTCAGTAAGTTCCCATAACCCAAAAACCCATATACATGTCTCAAGCTGTACAGGTCAAAATATATTATTTCCCTCAAGAAATAAACTATGAAAGTCACAAATTGTAGGCCACACTCTTTGTACAATGTCAAAATAGTAAGGCTCTGCTGCTCACATCTTGTTTTGACTGTTTTACTAGACTAGTAGTGTCCTTGTCTGAGTTTCCGTGCATGCATAGAAATCAAAATAGCACTTTGCTTAGGCTAGTGATACAAACACAAGGTAGCATTCAGTCTTTGTTAAGAAAGATCAAAGAGCTTGCTTTAAACATGACTTCTAAATAGCTTTAAATGTAATTAAACTAGAGCTATTTCCAAACTCAAGAGTGTCACGGCCACCTTAATTTTCCAAAAATAACCCCCAACTATTAAACTTCCCTCCATTCAAAAGATTAAATCATATTTTTTCTCCATATATTTTTATAAAACAGTTACATATAACACTGACATATGGTTAAAAAATGTTTTAAAAGTAACATTTTTAAACAAGTTATAACTAATTTATTTCAATCCGAATATCTTCTTATGTACTTAATATAGACAGCCTCTGGGGGCCCCTCTGCAGTACCTTCATGGACCCCCAGGGGGCCTCGGACTTCACCTTGAGAATTACTGCGCTAGACCACTTCAGGATGTAAATAAGAACATATTCTTTTTGACTGAACAGAGAACAGTAATGATGACTGTAAGGTTCTCAAAAGGAACAGTGAAAAGTCAAAAACCAAGCTAAAAAGGATTAGGATTAGCAGTAAAATTACAGTGAAAAGGAAACAAAGTGCATGGCGGCAGAGTGGTTAGCGCACCTGCCTCTTTTTGTATGAAGTTGTGTGATTTTTCCATGTAATCCAGCTTCCTACCACCGTCCAAAGACATGCGTGTATAGGTGAAATGGTGACTCTAACTTGCCCATAGTGAATGTGAGAGTGAATGGTTGTCTGTCTGTCTGTGTATGTCTCTATGGCAGCCCTGCAACTAACTGGCCATTGTCCAGCGTTGCTCGGATAGGTTCCAGTCAACCACAATCCCTAATAAGCTGAAGAATGAAGGAGAAACCAAAGTACAATAAAGTGCTGAACTGATATCCAGGAAGTATCCAGTAAGACCATATTTGAAAGCATCAAATGTCAGCAAAGTTCAACTATAATTTTTTTGCAGTGCTCCATATTTATCTATGCGTGACTACAACCTGCAAACACCTGCAGTCTTTGCCGTGCTGAAAATGTGTATTAATATTGCGATGCCAAAGAATGCAATATCGTTAATGCAAAAGGGGGCAACATGACCATTGTAAATTTATTTTACAACACAATCAATAACTCCCACATTAGGAATGAGACTTTTCTGGCACAGGGGGCTCTTTAATACTAAGAGATGTTATTAAGCAGCGAGATATCGGACATCCCAGAGAAGTCCAGCGGGAGATATACCCACACAAAGAAAAAGCCTGAAAATATTTCAACTTCTAAAGATTTATCCTTCTAAAATATTGGAGCTGCAGTATGTCAAAATAGTGCTGATAGAAAGTTTTGGCACATAGCAGAACTAGCTCTGAGGGACTAAACACAATGAATTAATGTCATTTATTAAAGGGATCATTAGCCACCATATAGCCCCATCCTCTGCATCCTCTTCTCTCACACTAACGCCATGTCCTCTTAATTTTGTTCAGCAACACTAACCTGATCAAGTTGATATAAATATACTTTGGAAGATCCCTCAGAATCCGTAATAGCAGCCAGGGATCATCGATATGTGATGTTCCAGTTTGTTCTGACCGAGACTGTTATAATTACTATTTTGTTGCACCTGTCCCCCCTCTGCGTTCCTCTTTCAATTTGACTCCAGTTAGCGATTTCCTATATTTCCCAGAGTGCTTTTCGGCAGCCCCAAGAGAAAGGGCCTCACAGTGGAACAAAGTGTTTTATAGACTGAATCAAAACAATGTACAACATACAATCTCTCAACACCAATAACACAGAAAAAAAGTGCTTGTGGAAAGCTTGTAAACATACTAGAACAATTTTGTACCATCTTATAAAAGACGGGGGCACTGAAGTCATTGCAGCACAGCTCTGCTTTTTCCACCTGCTGCATTAGACAAAGCAACCGCTACTAGCACATGAGCGGCATGGTGGCAGAGTAGTTAGCACTCCTGCCTCACAGCAAGAAGGTCCCAGGTTTGATCCCTGGACTGGGTGGGGTTTTTCTGTGTGGAGTTTGCATGTTCTCTCTGTGTCTGCATAGGTTTCCCCTACCACTATAAACATGTACAATCAGGCCAGAACTCCCCTGTTAATGAGATTCTGAATCTCAGTTGAACTTTCGTGGTTAAATAAAGATAAAAAAATAAAAAAAATAGCACAGAGTTGTTAACATTATATCAATCTGGAATGGCTCCCATTAAAAACATTTGTAAAGGGGCAGGACTTTCAGTAGAATACTTAGAGGTGATTGGCTAAAGCACCAGCTCCGTAACTAAACAACAAACCCCTACGACAGTAAAAAGCAATAACAAGCTAAGCAGAGTAGGACCTGGTCAGTACCTGGATGGGAGACCGCTGTGGAAATACCAGGAAGCCTGTGTGAGTGAGTGGTTGGTGGTGGTCGGAGGGTCCGTTGGCGCAGATGTGTGCAGCCGTGCTTCTGTCAGTCTACCCCAGGGGAAACTGTGGCTGCAAAATGTAGCTTACCACCACCGACTATGGAGTGAATGAAATACTCCTTCCCTTCTGCGCAAAGCGCTTTGGGTGACTTGTGTCATAGGTAAAACGCAATATAAACACCATTCCCATACCACTGTATGTATGGGCCAGTGGCAGCCCGGACCCAAACAGATCAGCAGGAGCCTGACAAGATGTCTGTACCTGCAACTACCATCTTATCTACCATTCAATGTAGGCTATATAAAGTAATGCAATATTAGTCACTAATAAGATAAGAGTGTAAAAGGAGGTAGCACAACCACTGACCTCACTGTTGCCATCTTGTTAGGCATTTGAACTATAATCTCACTTAATTAATAAGTTTTGTTGGTGAGTGGGCCAAACTCTATAGGAGACAGTGCACTCAATTTCAGTAACTGCTGTACCATAAATGGTCTACATTTTACAATCACATACAAGGAGTGCAGTGGCAGTGCGGTTAGTGCTCCTGCCTCTCAGCAAAGAGGTTATGAGGTTTGATTGGGTCATCCAACAACAAATTCTTTGAGCCAGCATGAGTCAGCATGTTCTCCTCGTTGTTGGGTTCCAGCTTCCCTCCCACCATCCAAAGGCATGCATGATGAAATTGTGACCTTAAATTGCCCCTAGTGAACAAATGTCAGAGAGAATGGTTGTCTGTCTGTTTATGCATCTGTGTCAGCCCTTTGACTCACTGACCATTGTTCCAGGGTGTATCCCACCTTCCTCCAGTCACTTGCATTTCATAACAAGAACGGGCAGAAGACAAATGTATCCCCATCGCCAAAACGCAGTCCTCTTCAGCTAACCCTTCAAAGACATTAAAAGTGTCATGCCTGAATCTATAACGTGAACTGCTGGTGTTTGTGACATAAATGCAGATGACAGCTTTCACTGTATAATCACACTTTGATGGCGGGCTGATTGCTGTCCCGCTGTCTTCGAGGAACCCCTGCTGCTTCAGGTGACAGGACTCCTGCAATGAGAATCCAATCAGGCCAATCCTCTACACGATCCTGCACAATCCTCTCATCCTCCGCCAATCATCGGTAATACAGACTTCCACTGCCACACACACTTACTATAAACCCCGTGATAGATATCGAGACGGACACACGCACATTAACCATGTCATAGATATCAATGGGGCTTTAGCACTGAGCGTTGTTTTTTTTTTTTGCTTTTTTTGCTGTAAGGTCTCTGCAGTGTAACCGGCCTTGTGTTCTCGACCTCCCAATAGAGGTCGCAGAGATTAATTT
This sequence comes from Bostrychus sinensis, assembly GCA_020698575.1. Taxonomy (NCBI): domain Eukaryota; kingdom Metazoa; phylum Chordata; class Actinopteri; order Gobiiformes; family Eleotridae; genus Bostrychus; species Bostrychus sinensis. The sequence continues at coordinate 23,402,202 of CM036257.1, read as the reverse complement.
ACCCTTTGGGGATCAATAGTGCGGCTGAAAAAAACCACAAATGCTTCCCATGCCGGGGCAAACAAACCCTCCCGGAAGCAAGACTGGCACCAGGGACAGAAATAGCCCCCTGCGTGTAAGGGAGATAATCAGGACTTTCATCACAGCCTGGAGTCCTCTTTCCCACTGGTCCCGAACCGAACCGGTGTCAGGGTCAAAAGCAGGTCACCCGATATACAAGCTAACAACCAATCCTATCCCCTGGGTTAAAGTGTGGCCATTCAATAGTCCCGAGGTGAGGTTGGAGCTGCTGTTGGGAATGGGGCTTCCTGAAAATAGAATAATATCCACAAAGCCAAAAGCAGAGGCAGCCTGTCACAGAACCTCTCAGGCCGAGTGTGGGAAATGCACCCATTCTGTCAGATAGGCTCTTGTCTCTATGTGTGTGTGTGTGTGTGTGTGTGTGTGCAAAATCATGGGCATGCTGCATTCTGGCCAAAGGATTTCTGCTATTGTCACACTAATCATAATGTCCGGCATCTGGCTCTCTGGCTCGCTTTCCTTGATCTGGACGGGCCGTGTGGAGGGGTGGAGAGAGTGCCTGCGCCTCGAGCACCGCAGCTGTCCCAATTACTACCTCACTCACTCTCCTAATTTCCCCTACATACCCATCTGCCTCTTCTGCACTCTCAAGCCCTGTCCCATCAATCTGGAGATGCAACTTTCCTTTCAGGAGGGGCCCCCATGCGCAACAAGACACTTCAGAGACCAATGGAGGTCAGAGCAGTAGAGCTGGGCTTATCGCACTGTGCATAAATCTGCCAATATGCATTTGTTACCTGACAAAGAGACTAGAGTCGAACAATGGTGTGTATAGCTTGTAGATGTCGAAGAAGGCTTAAAACAGCTTAAAACACATTTTTAGCATAAGCATTAGGGCTGGGACAAAATATCAATTTTGTGACTTATCGCTATATTTTGTGATGCAATACCAATATTTCAGTACAGACATCATGCATAATAATGCTGCTACAGTCCAATGTGGTAAAAGGGGTAAAGAATTCAGTCAGGACAGGAGGGCAGCACTGTCACACAAATTAAAATATTTCTAAACAATAAATATTAGACCATGGATGGTTGATTAATTACTTTTGGAAACAGGACTTGTGGTTTCTTGTTTATTTAAGTCTATAAATTAGTGATATGAGAATCCATACCAAAGAACTTATACTTTCAATAACTCTAGTATAAATAACAATCTGAAACTGTTCTGCTGCTCCAGTGGCATGAAGTAGCACTAATATGTCACGTACCTGTATACCTGTGGGGCTGATAATTGATTAATCTTTCAATTATTTTTATGATTAATTGATTAATAATCCAATAATGAAGCACAATTAAATGCATGACCCCTGAACCATGTGGTTAAAAATGTGTTTTACCGTAAGAAATTGTGATAATATTATAAAACAATCTATTTTTTTTAATCAAAAACACAAAATGTACATTCTCTTTTACTGTTTATGTGGCTTTACTACTTTGTTTTGGTAATTAAACCTCCTCTCTTGGAGTTTGAACATACTGTGTGTGTATGGTAAAATTACACAGTGTTGTTATCATCCCTAAGCTTAAAGCACTAGTTCTCAGGATGTCTATGTCATTGTCCGTTCAGTATCTTTTTACCAGAGTCCCTAAATCTTTCCCAGCAGCCAGCTCTGATCCTGACCTGAGCTGGGGACTCACTGCAGCTGGTGAGGTTGTTTGATGGGCCACAGGGGGATACTGTGTGTGGGTGGGAGGTTAGTGGACAGCCGGCTTTGTTTCTGTCCTACAGCAAGTTCCCTACCAACTTCTGGTGAGCTAAAAATTGTCTGTGTGTGTCATCCCCTTGTGAGTTCAGTTCCTTATGCGGTAAATGTTCCAAATCTTTGTCCTATATGCCGCCCATTCTCAGCTCTACAACACACAAAGACCCGATACACAGCTGCGCATAAAAGCCAGCGATGCAAGAGTGCAGGGCAGATTGTAACAAGAAAGAGAGCTTTAAGTGCTTTCTGAAAAGAGAAGTGCGGCGCGTCTATGGGAACATCACATGGTTATTTCTGGACAGCTCCAATGAACTGAGAAAATGTGTCATGAGCCACTTCCCGAGATACAGCAGCAGAAAGCCCTCAGAAGTGCGCACAGACACACTCACAGACACTCGGCCTGCCTATAGGGCCAGCAGCCGCAGCTGGGTGAGCCCCTCCTCCAGGCCCGGTCCAGGTCAGGGTCTATGACGGGTCACAACAACAGGGAGCAGCCACCCTCAGAGCAGCCCCTCAGTCCCAAGCCAACTCGTTTAAACTCTCCAAACCCAGACTTTATATCTGGCTGTTTTGATGATAGAAAATGTGCACAGCTGCCAGCAAAGCCACCACAAGGAAATGGACACAGCCAGTGGTTCTCAAACTGCGGTACAGATACCACTGATGGTACACAGGCGACTTGTGGTGATACTCAGAGGTCTTTCAGTTCTAATTTGGTTTAATTAAGAGACAGTTTTATTCTTGTTTTAGACCAGAGTGTAGACTGCTGCGGCTTAGCCCGGTTTAGACACAGTTTCCCACTGGTTTATTCCTGGTTATGTGCTGGTTTAGTCCTTCTTTTAGACCTGGTTCAGTCCTGCTTTAGGCCTGGTTATGTCCTGGTTATGTGCTGGTTTAGTCCTGTTTTAGACCTGATTAAGACCTGGTTATCTCCTGGTTTAGTCCTGGTTCAGACCTTGTTTAGTCCTGGTTTAGTCCTAGTGCTCGTCATGTTCGGGTTTAGACCTTGTTCAGTCCGGGTTTAGTTCTAGTTTAGCCATGGTTGTTTATGTCCTGGTTATTCCTGGTTTAGTCCTAGACCTGTTTATGTTCTGGTTTAGCCCTGGTATGTGCCTTGTTTAGTCATGGTTTAATCCATCTATTTAGTCCTGGTTTTGTCCAGATGGAGACGATTATTTTCTGTTAAAAGGCAACAAGATACATTTCAGTAAAGATGGACTGAGTATGTAACACTTGTAAGAATATATTTACTTTGAAACATTTTGTGGATTTCATTGTCTAAACATCTTTTTGTCAAGTAACTGAGTTAATCCAAAGGGACACCTGAGTTTTATTTTTTAATTCCTCCTGTTTATAAAATACTGAAACTAAAAAATAGAAAAACAAACTCCAAACCCACTAAGGCAGCTGTCCTCAAGGCAGTATCTGATGTAGATTCGGTCTTTAACACAAATCCAATCTATTCCACAGGGTGACTGGACCTGCCTTTTATTTTGTTTGTCTGAAATCCCATTCAGAGCGCCTTCCATCCCCACGTCTTCACACATTCAGCTGAGTAAAACAGGTGGACAAGCGCAGAGAGCGAGAGAGAGAACAGGCTGCAGCCTGCTCAATCTCAGCTTCACCATCCTCACGCCCCGGCCCACTTTTCTCCATGGAAACCTGCCCCGCTCACGCCCTCTGATTGGCTCCTACAATCACTAGACAGACACTCAGTCTTTCAATACAGATAATAATGGACCTGTGGCGGGATGAGAGCAGAGGAGAGTGATGGTGAAGGGCTCTCTCTGCCTATAGTTTCTGCCCTTTAGAGAGACAAAGGTACATGCCACAGGAGACTACAAGTATGAGGCAGCATATGGTACAGAGTCACCAGGCTGTTCTGAACCCCCAGACTAATGAAAAAGAAGCCAATGGGAGAATGAATCATCACATAACCGGGGTCTTCAAAAGCCTAGAGGTTAGCAGAAGAGAAAGAGAACACGACCACCAGCCTTACAAGCAAAATGCCACCCAAATGCCAACACTGTCTCATCAGAGATTATCCATTGAACCACATGCAGATACCAGCCACAGACCAATCACTGAGGCTTTGAAATGGCTGGTATCTAGATGTAATCAGGGCTTGTCCTTCCAAAACATCAAAGCAGGATCAACAAGCTCTATCCTGTGCTCTGTTTACAGACATTTTTGGAAATTCTGTGTGAAGAGATTAACAATTGACATAAAACAATGCTGCACAAGACTTCCTCTTTCGGTTCCATTGTTAGTGCCAGTTTGCGACAAGCACGCTTATTCTGCAAAGCTTCCTCCCTTCACTGTTTTTGTGGTCGTGGCGTGATGCCCCTAAACTGCAAATGTTTCCTCAAATTTGTTTGCCTCTATAGCTCTATTCAGGCATCTTTTCTCTTCTGTCAGGCATTCTCAGGAAAAAGCTATAAAAAAAAAAGAGAGGGATATATCTGAGGGTGAAAAGCGGATGTATACACAACAAACTGGAGCCAATATCAGACATTATCCACACACTGTACGCCTGAGCCAAAACACTGTGATGCTTGAAATTAGAATGGCTTTTCATGCAAACAGAGCACTTGCTGCGCAGGTGACAGGCTGCTATTGCACACACAGAATCGAAATGAAAAACAAATCCAACTGCTATTTTAAATAAAACTCCTCTTGGAGGCGGCTCGCTGCAGTAAAACCAAACAGTGAGATGCTGTGCTATGTGACATTTGCACATTGTAAAACACTGATAAAAAGTATGAACTGAGTCACCACCGCCCATTTTTACTTACTGCACCAGCTATAACCTCTGCACTAATGTGCCTAATGAAGTCATTAGTCAGACATGAAGACAGACAGCGGCACAGAGGCATAGAGAGGAAGTACAAAGGGCAGAGAGACGAGAGAAGAGAGGGCTGTAGACAGGCCACGATATGCAGCTACCAATACTGACAGTGTAATCTCCTATGCTGTAAATGCTGTGTTATGAGTTACAAAACTGAGGCATGTTTATACATTATAACATGGTACAAAGCTCAGAAAAGGTGATTATAGGTGATAATAACCCCTTTAAGGAATCCACACGTAGCCAGTCAAAAACGCAAAATCAAATTAAAGTGTTTCCAAAGCATGAGACACTTTGCCTAAATGCCCTTCATAATTTAAACAGCCATCAGTCAGCAGCCACCATGGGAGGCACAGAAACAAACCCCTGCCCTGGCTTATGCCGCTGTCACCGCAATTTCTATGGGCTCTTTACTTATTCATGAGTGGATTAAGGCTACTAACTCAATCAATCTGCCTCCAGTTACCAAGGCTGACTTTATTAGATAACATAAATGATGCATAAGTTGTCCATAGGAGCTAGGATTCCCGCTTGTCAGCAACTACCATTCAAATGAGCAGACACAATGGGTATTGGCTTAAATGGATCGAAACTGGAGGATAATTTTGACAGAAGGCTATACAACACAATGAGATGGTAATTTATTTCTAAAGCATACACTTGTCAATGAAAGAAAAATCACTGGGAGGAGATGAAGAAGTGAAATATGTCTTTTAATAAGGGCTGCAGACATTAAGTGATATGAATTACAACGAGGGGCGCTACAATGTATATTTATAATGGGTTTGAGCACAGGATGTTTACAACAGTGCATTGGTAATGTGAGCTAAATTAAGCTTGATTCAGTAGTGAACAACAAAACAAATGCACTGAATAAAGTTAGTGTGAAAACAATATAACATTTATTGACACTGGGCAGTAGTTAGCACTCCTGCCTCTCACCAAGGAGGTTGTGGGTTCAATCTTCCGGCCAGCCAAATACATGTTGGTGAAATAATGACCCTAAATTACACCTAGTGAATGAATGTGAGAGTGAATGGTTGTCTGTTTGTGTGTGCCCTGCAACTAACTGGCCATTGTCCAGGCTGCACCCGTCCTAAGGCCCATAGTTGCTGGAATGAGTTTCAGCGAATGGGAATAAGTGGAAGGAGATGAATAAATGATTTTATTGACCTTGAAATCAAGAAGCTCTGATTACAGTCAATAATGCAAAGAGTCCTTAAACTGCAGGTGGGTTAGGTATTGCTTATAACCTCTGCCAAGACAGAGGTTATGTTTTCAGTGGCGTTTGTTTGTCTGTCTGTCTGTCTATTTGTTAGCAACATAACTCAAAATGTTTTACATGCATTTTGATGAAATTTTCAGGAAATGTCAGAAATGGAATAAGGAACAGCTGATTACATTTTGGGGGTGATCCAGATCACCATCTGGATCCAGGAATTTTTTAAACAATTCTTTAATATTGAGCGATGGGGCTAATTTTTTCCATTACAGCTTCTAACTCAACAAATATTGCCCAGAATCATTGGCAAATAATTACAAGATGACATCATGGTAGATGTTATAATCTTTAGAGGTTTGTCTCAGATGCGTGACCATATGGCTTGGCAGAGGTATGCGCTCTCCAAGTGCTTCTAGTTGACTTTGCATCTACAGTGAAGCCCAACATTATTCATACCCCTGGCAAATTCTGACTTAAAGTTACTTTCATTCAACCAACATGGCACTTTTGTTCAAATGTAAAAAAAAAAAGAAACATTTTTTCCACAATGATACCTCTTGTACATCGTCTTATTATCTTTTGGGAGAAGCCTGTGTCATTTCGGGTCAAAAAAAAAAAAAAAAAAATGCTGGTTGAATGAAAGTAACTTTAAGTCAGAATTTGCCAGGGGTAAGAATAATTTTGGGCTTCACTGTACATCTTATGCTGCTATGCTGCTGGAGGCTAAGGTCTAGGGTCTGTCCCAGAGGAGACCACATTATTTTTCTTTATTAAAATACTGTCATGATGTGACAGGCCATTATGTTATTACAATATTCATCATAATATGTCACATGCCACATATTGTGATGAATATTGCTTCTTCCCGCCATCCACAGAAATGAATGTAAATGTAAACTGGTCAAATTACCTGTAGTGAACGAATGTGAGATAAACCTGGCTCATACCCAAAGCAGCCAGGGTAGACTCCAGTTATCTGCAACTCATAACGTGGAAAGTTTTAGAAAAATGAATTACTTCAAGAATTATATTTTGCAAAGCCCTTTACAGTATTAAGTGACCAGCCAACATTGCCCGGGCCAAGTAGAAAGCCAAAGTTATTTGAGTGTCCAGTTTTGGAGCCACTGTGTCCCATAAGTCAAGTCAGGCGTATGTGTCAATAGAGGAAGCCTATGTTTTGGTCAAATTAATTTTCTTTATTAGTTTTTTTTTCCCTTCCAGGATCATCACAGCCAATCGTCCGCCTCTTACCATGCAGTGATTCATGTGATTTGGCATAGATTTTCCACCAGATGCCCTTCCTAGTGCAATTTTCTCCATCTATCTGGGCCTGGGGTCAGCACAAAGAGTACACCTGCGGCTCGTGACCCCCTATGGCCAGATTTTCAAACAAATTTTCAAATATTTTGCGCTATTGCAAAATGTGGACCAGAACACAGTGCAATTAGAGCAGTAGCTCTTCAAAGCAATCCCAAAACAAATGCTGTAGGCTGCATTGGAAACTTAATGACTATTACTGACAAAATGTGGTCACATGAGAACAAATTGCCATGATTTTCACCAGAAAATGAAGGGAACTTACATCATCCTCTAACTCATCATGTGCCATTAAGATCACACTATGGAGATTATGGCACGCCTATACATTTATCACAAGCCATTAAGTGCATCTTTAACATCACAATGAAACCGTACATTTCTCATGCGGTTGCCTGCTGGGAATCACGCCCAGAGCTTGAACACCAATTATGCCATTCACCATCAGATGAGCCACAGTGAGGCACACGGAGCTCACAGACATGCCGGTGGATGCGCTGCTGCCTGGCTATATCCAAAGTCTGAGGAGGGGGTGAGACGAGAAGCAGATAAATCCAAACGCACCTCAACTGGCTTTGCCCCTTAAAGCCTGACCTCTAAACATAACCTTAAGATATCATAATAACATATCAGAGAGCTTATTACACATTAACCACACCTCCTGATAGTGAAAACAAACGCACGGCGGGACCAGTGCTCGTTTCAAAGCAGTTTGGGAGACTAGCAGCGGGTGCACACAGGCTGGATCATAGGCAGCCTGCTACACTCAAAGATACACACACACACACTTGTCAAACAGCCCCTTGTCATGTGTCTTCATTTCGCCGTGGAGGTCAAATGAATTTCACTCCAATTTTATGGCCAGAACTCACGTAAGCCCCCCACGCACACAGGCAGACAGCTAGCCTCAAAGCTACAGTGTTTTAGCAACGCCAGTCCCGTTATTTTAGCGCATTACGAGGCAGCACGTTTGGGCATAATCATCGGGAAAACGCATCGCGGGGAAGCTATGGTCCGAAACTGGTCTTGCGTGGACGTTGTGGTGGTAGCGCTGCTCCATTGAACTGTTTTGGACATCCCTGCTTACGTTTTTCAGCACGCATTACCAACCAAAGCAGGCGCTGGTTAAGTTTTGTGGCTATAACGCACGCGAACCCCAGCTGAACGCATCAAAAACAACCGTATCCAGAACTGCAGCGAGCCATGAAGAGCTGGATCATACAATCCTATCTCTCGTGACCGCTATCTGACCACCGTGAGCGCACAGCGACGCAGTCAACAGGCCGGGATGTAGCGGGAATCTATGGGCAGACACTGGCTGTGCGTTTCCGCCATGCAGCCGAGTTATTCTCACGTACCTTGACATGCTACACCGGCTTCCTGCGGCATCCGACCAGGGCTGTGGACGCTCCGTGAGGCGCACCAGCTCGGGAACGAGTCGCTCCTAAAAATTATGTAGAAATGTAGCCAAGGAAGCAGGAACTAATGAGGCTGGATGCGTGAAAACAGCAGGCGAAGCTGCTCTGTGAGGATCCGCTGGATGGCCGGTGTCAACAACAAGCGTAGAGCGTGTGATGGGAACATCCGGTTACTGAGCTTCAAAATAAGCTCGGCATACAAGGAGACTGGGTCACAGACGACAGGAGGTGGTCAGAGGAGGGGCTTAGGTGAATTTCTGTGTAGGAGGTGGTGGTTAGATGAGATTCCTCTTCCAAACGCGCCTAGAGAATATGAACAGGGAGGTCTAGCCTAGAGTGATCCAGCCCAAAATCAACTTAAATCAGTTTTCATGCCATCACTGAACCCACTTCCACCTTTTTTCGCTTTTTGATGAGCGTATGTTTCCATATTGTAGCTTATTGTTTTATTTAATACAGTGTTATATGCAACATTAACGTGTAAAATAAGTTACTTTGGTCCCTCATAAAATTACATCTAACGCTGAATTACGAGCACATTATATTTATATGATTTTTTCTGAAGGGCCTCTGATGTTATGTCCTGTTTGTGTGTGGCTCGTGCACGCTGACTTGACCGTGGCTGGTGCAGGAGAGAGGCTGTGGGCTGAGTGGAAGTTGAAGTGCGCACACCAGCGTCCGTTTGGTGCACTGCAGGCGGTTTACGCACGCCTTTGTTACCCAAGAAACCAAACCACGCAGGAGACGTCTGAGCGTGCGTGCGTGCGTCTATGTGCACAGCAGTTTGCCTGAGTTACCCCCCACACGAGCGGCATGGTGACAGGCCACTTCCTTTAGGGTGCCTCTAAACTAATGTTTAGAGGCGCCCACCAAAGAGCACGGGGCCTCTCTGGACCCAGCTTTGTGCGTCTTTGATCCAGTCTCTGACGTTACCTTTTGATTATTTTATTAGCTTCTCAGTAATAAGACCGAGGTTTCATTATTAATCAATAACGTGACCGAATAATCTGCCAAATCTATAGGCGCTCAGTGGGAAACACTAAAGTGAAGGCACAGAAACTCACAATTTCAGTGTTTTGGGCAATATGCCCCTCCACTTTTTATTTTTTATTATTTTTTTATTATTATTATTTTTATAACCAGTTAATTTTAAAGCCAATATTAGTTAAATCACTTCTTTTTTTATTCATATATTTGATTGTACACATTCAGTAGTGGAATGTAACAAAGTAAAAGTACTTAGTTACTTTACTTAAGTACAATTTTCATGTATCTGTACTTTACTTGAGTAAATTTTACAAGGGGTATTTTTACTTTTACTTCAGTACATTGTAAAGCAAGTGTTTGTACTTTTTACTCCACTACATTTCCGAGTTGGTTTGAAATACAAAGTATTTTGAGTTTTGGTTTAAAATCATTCATTTTTGCCATATTGTCATTGTAGACACAGTACATAAGTACCAAAGATGTAGTAAAGCAGTATTCTTGAGAAAAACCTCACTGACTGAGTATCTTCTGTTGCACTAGTTTACATACATTTTTTTTGCAGTTTTTCAGCAAAATCTCTCAGTTTTAACACATTCATTAATTCTTGAATCTGTGCAAAATACTTTTTTACTTACAAGTACATTTAAAAGTGAGTACTAGAAATTTTAAGGTAATACTTTTACTTGAGTAAATGTTTGCTCCTTTATCTGTACATTTACTTAAGTAAAGAAATTGAGTACTTTTTCCAGCACTGTGCACATTAAGGACAATGGACCTAAAGAATCTGCCAGATTTAAAGGTGCTTGCATAGGAACACACAACTTCAGTGTCTTAGAGCAGTGGTTCCCAACCTGTAAATTTTTCAAAAAGTCATCATCTGTGTTTATTAACACAAAGACATTTTATACTTTATTGTAAAAGCAAATTTTCTGCATTTTTTTGCTTTGAAAATTTAAGTCAAGCTACAAATACAATTCATTTAAAATAATAAAACATGCAAAAATATTATAATACCAAAAAAATTGAAAAATATAACAAAAAAAGAGTATAAACTTTGATTACATTTACTTATTTTACCTTATTTTTCAACATAAAAACTCAAAAAAATTAATGAAAAATAACCATTTAAATAACTCTCCTTTGAAACAAGCTTCATAATAGGCCTATTCAATTTTTTCTAGTATTTTCACCTAATTTTAATAATCAATCATTTTTAATCAATAAATCATCAATTATCTTTTACAAGTTTCAATAGTTTAATATGAAAAGATTGCAGTACCCCTGGGGGTCCCCGTTCCCCTGGTTGGGAAACACTGTCTTAGAGAATCCGTCCCTCCACATTTTAATGTTGTTTTCTTTTCTTTTTTTTCTTTTACTAGTTAATTTTACGGGCCTTGTCAGTTCTTTTTTTTTTTTTTTTTTTTTTGCATATATTTGATTAAACACACTGAGCACAATGTAATTTCAAACAGGTTCAGTACTCTTTGTGCTATAGCTTTCATGATTTGTTTACGTTGTTTGTAAACTCTTTCTTTAATGTGCACTGTTGTTAAAGATAAACATTTGTTAAAAAATACTGCTGTCCATGGTTGTCTGAGGATGTTATAACAGTGTATTATAACAGTGTACTTTTAGATTAGCACCTGGCAAATCCGAAACTAAATATGAGTCAAAATGTAATGTTTTACCTAAAGAATCTGCTTACAAACCTGAAACCTGCAAGCTTGGATTGTAATGATGAGCTACTGAAATTATTTAGGTTTAAAACTTTACATTACAGTCATCCCTGAGTTCTGCTAAATGGCATGACATCACCAATGCATTGTTTGACTGCTGCCAGTAGAAAGCTTTTTAAAGAGAAAAATCACAAATGGCACAGAAATAGATAAAATAACATTACAGTTGTTAGTTACACTTCGTTACCTAAGCCTAGAGCCATGTTCAGACATACAAGTACACTTGGAGGAAAAGTTTGTTGATCACTTTTTTGGTGCTGCTACCAAAAAAATCAATTCCTTCGATCTGTGTTTTTAGCAGCCATTGTTATGAAAGAGCAGCGCCCACAGCAGACAACAAAGACACATCAAGTCACACTTCAGCGGGTTTAGGTTTCTGGAAAAAATGCCCTCACTTCAAAAGGGAATAACAAAGTGCATGAATCACTTTGGGCCCTTTGTATAGTTGCAAAGAATTAATGATTTATATGTTTGTTTGTTTTTTTATTACTGTAGTTAAAAAAAAGCATCCGATGTAAGTTAATATTAGTATTTATAGTACTAGTAGGTGTAGTGCTTGTAGATTTTGAGTACTTCTTCCACCTCTGGTTAAAACAATATTAAGATTTCAACCTTTCTGCAACCCACCTTTGTGTTGGGTCATTGTCAAAATACAGTGATTTTCTGGCTCCAAAAATGGCAAAAAAATCAAATTTGCTAGAATATATTCACTAAAGCATCATTACCAGTCATAAGGGACAACTTAAATATGGTTCATTATTTTATTTTGTTATTGTTTTGTGTTTTATGTCATTGGTGTTACAACAGTTTGTATAATGATTAAAAAGATGAAAGTGTATAAATTGTAAACATTTTGCTTACTTTTATCAGATTTTTTTTGTCAGATAACTTCTGTTTATTCACTGTGGGCCATAACGCCAGTGACAGTAACACCAATGATGAATTTCCATAAAATTCTACTTTTTCTAAAACATTGTGCAGGTCATCCAAAAAACTAACATTATGTATCATAGTAAAATTTTGACATTTTACTTTTTAACCTCTTTTTTTTTTCAATAAATATCCTTAATACTGCTACAAATCAATGATGAACTAATGATGCACAAAAAAGTACCAAGGTAGAAAGTGACATTATAGAGTTGTTTGACACTGGCTTAGAGGTTTGTGCTCTTGCCTCATAGCAAGTAGGTCCAGGGTTCAATTCCCAGATTGTGTGATGTTTGAATTTTTTCCCTGTGTCTGGGTGGGTTTCCTCTGGGTGCTCCGGTTTCCCCCATCAACCTAAAACATGCACGACAGGCTAATCCTCCAGCCAGGTGCTCCTGACCAAGACCCTGGCTCAAAGGTCCCCAGGCGCTGCACCGCGGCATCCCACTGCTCCAGCCCCAGCGGCATTGAGGGATGGGTCAAATGCAGAGAACGAATTTCCCTACAAGGATCAATAAAGTACTTACCCTTATTTATTATTATTTATTCATTTACTAAGCAATAAAACCCTCCCTGAAACAGTCCTCCTGACCCACCAGTTGAGAACCACCAATTTTGAGATACAGCTTTAAATACTCAATATATTTTTTGATGACTCACAAAGTATTCTCCCTCCATTTCTCATTTCACAAGCTTTGCATGCCAGAAGAGGAAGTATGTTACAGTATAAACAGCCAGCGAGTGCATGTGGGCTGTTTATGATTAACCAGTAACAAGCTTCACGTTGTAATTTTCTGCCCCTGAACATATCATTTACTGTGCCACTCTGCGCGCGCTGTTGTTTTGTTGATACTTCTCTCATCTCCCCCTCTTTCCACATGGGAATTAACCTGCAAAATCAAACTCATATTACAAAAAGCCTTTCACTTGTTATTGCATCCTCATCTGTCTTTAAAAATATATTTCGGTGCGCCTCTGAGAGCTCCCGTGGTAACAAAAGCTGCTGAAGTACAATAACAAGCTCCTATACCTCCCAAATGTACGCGCGCATACTTTCCATCTGAGTAAGAGAGAAAGCGGGTCAAAGATGGTCTCAGGTCAAAGATGAGGCAACAGCACCACCACATGGCCAAACGGCGGTATTACATTAAGCTGGAAGACCAAAGGGAGGGAAGCAGTAAAAAGCCAGGCCATAAAGTTTAAATACAGTGGTAAAGCGAGGGATAAAACAGGCCTAAATCTGGACTAAACAAGAAAAGAACTTGGACCACCAGTGGAAAATAATCTTGAAAGCACTTATTCAAATTTGATTGCTTAGTTGACAATATGGTGACATGGATTGTTTGAGTAGTGCTAGGGTTATTAGGTTATTACTATGGTCTTTTTGAGATGTAATGACTCAGTGAGATTGGTTTCAGACTGAAAAAAAATTGGTATGGACAGATTGTCTTTAAACAAGTACAATATTTGTACGGTCAAAGCATTCCTCCAACAATTTAGCTTGTTTTATTATTAAAGATGCTTAGAATAAGTTGTAAGCAATCAAACTTTATTTTAGACTCACAGTTGGTCCATATATATATGTACATAATAAAAAAAAGAGAACAACAACAGTCAACACAGGAGAGAGTATACATTATATCCTAAGTCCATATAAGCACTTTCTCCAGACTTCTACCACAATGCTCACCTTAGGCATTATTAAAACTGTAATAATTTCATTTTTCTAATCGCATTATAAATGTATATACAAAATTTCTAATGACAGCCTGTAAGGTGGGCACGGCATTCTGCACAAACAGCTGACTGGCACTCGTCCACCGTGGGACCATCAGCAGGAGTTGGAGTGCATCATTAAATGCAACTTGAAGCTTTTTAAACATAGCTTTACTGTAACTGTACCGTAAGTGGGCAGTGTACAGTGGTGTGCGATATCTAAGTAGGGTGGCTCTAGATGGAATATCTTAAAACAAGTCAAATAATCTCAAGACTTAATAAGTGAATAACTCCAAAAAAATGTTCTATCAAGAAAAATATTCTTAATTCAAGTCAGTTTAACGAAGATAGATATTCCTTTTTTTGCAGTGTGTAACCCTTCATTGTCAGGTTCATTATAAATCCATGTATTATAGCAGATAATTTTTTACTAGCAGAACAATTTTTATTATAAAAATTAGATTGCAGGATCTAATTTTATCCCTGATTATTTTATTGTGAAAGTTATTTTAACATTTTACTTGTTTAGGCACAGTGGGTCACAGGCCAGTGTAATATCTCTGCTTATATTTCCTCATACAATCCACACAGTGTCCACTCTTGAGGGAAACAACATTGAGGTAGTCTGTGTCTTAATACCTTGGTGTATTGACTGACTGATGACTCCCTCACTTTCAAACCACACTTGTGAACAAACTGAGACTAAATTTGTTTTTTTAAATTTTCAAATCAAGCTGTGTTCTTTGTTTGAAGTAAAAAAGCAATTTTCCTATCGGTGTTGGATTATAGAGATCTGTTTTATATGAATGCTTCAGCTCAATGTCTCAGCTGTTTATCAAGCTCCTCTGAGGTTTATTACTAACTGTGAAGCAATGACGCACCACTGTGAGTTGTATTCTCGAGTGGGACGACCTGCCCTGGCCATTCGAAGGAGGAAGTCATTGGTACACTTTTATTTAGGCTATAAGGCAATGCTTGGACTACTGCTGACCTACATCTGCCCCTCACTGTCACAGAGAAGAGCTGATTCTTATTCTCTTCATTCACAAGATCATGTGTTGCTCTCTGCTCCATTTGCCGAGCTGATTTCTTTGAATGCTTTTAAATCCAAACTGAGAGCTCTAGAGACCGACTTCACATCATGCACATGTTTTTCATCATCTGTTTGTCTCTTCCTGTTATTTTGTCTTTTCTGTGTTATGATGTAACTGTGTTTTGAATTTGCTGCTGCCTCTTGGCCAGGACTTCTGTGAAAAACAGGTTTTAATTCTCAATGGGACTTTCCTGGTGAAATAAAGGTAAAAAAAAGAAAAGAAAATCCCAAGCCTGAATAAAAGGAAAAGGCTGAAACAGGAAGGGCATCTGGCATAAATAGCATCGCCAAATCAATAGGAGAATGAAAAAGCAGATTTGGAGGCAGATGATTTGTTGTGGTGACACCAAACAGAAAGAAAAAAAATTGATCTGTTTCACCATTTTGTGAAATTTAAACAATATTTAGGTTTAAATAAGCTGAAAATTGAAAAATGTATCTATCAACATTATCACAACTCAACCAGCTGAGAACTGCTGATGCAGGCCATTCATCATTTCTAGGGTGACCACCTGTCCCATTTTTGATTGCACTGCACAGCCATTTAGACAAGAAAACGTCCCTCTTTTTCATTGTTGCTCAGTGGATCTTATTAAAAGAGAGATTAAAGTTAAGAACAACACGGTGTTATTATTCCTTGTGTAAAATGTAGAATAAATATTTGTGAGCATCCCATCTTGATAAGTTAGAATATTGTTTTGAAGATTGTTATATCTTTTGAGAATCTATGGACTGAGAGCTTTGATTTTTTTCTGTTTCATCTTTTTTATTCCATTGAATAAACTCTCAGTAAAGACATTACTTTGCAAAATGTGTGTTTTGGGATAAAAACAGCACATCAAATGTTTTATAGACCCTAAACTGAAGCAACTTGTATCTCAGTAAGTTAGATTTGTACATCAAAGCTTTTATTTCTCAAGTTGTCCAAACTTGTCCCACAAAATTTCACAAATTGTCCCACTTTTTGTACTTTTTGAGGTGGTCACCCTAATCATTTCTAACAATTAAGTCAGCCTTAGCACAGTAATGTTAGTATTCTGACTTTTCTGGGACCTTTCTGTGTGGACTTTGCATGTCCTCCCTGTGTCTGGTACAGTATCTGTTGTTGAGGCCAAAAGTTCACAATCCTTTAAAGGTATTAGGGAGGATCTTAATAAATTCATTTTTTGCAATATTTATTAAAACTACCTTCATTGCCCTGTATAAGGCTTATAAATTGGTGTATTAGAAAATATAATAATAATATTAATAAACTGTGGACTCTGTGGGACTTAAAAAACCTCAACCAATCGTTTTCATCTTGAGTACGTTAACCATTGTTCCATGAACTCGCCAATCATTCTGACTTCCTAGTTTCGGTGATAGTGCGCGTTCTTGTGCCTGCGCATGCGTATACACTATGTTTATGTAGTCCGGCGTTAGCGGCGTTAGCGGCGTTAAAATCGTAGCGCGGACAGCCTGACTTGGAAGAGCACAATGGCTGAGGAAAACCGTGAACCGGGCGGTCACAAAAGGAAGTTTTTTGAAGTGTACCAGAGGAGGAGGAGAAAAACTGTAGAAGAGCAGAATAAAACCTGTGTAGTTATTGGTGATTCCTTCAAAGGACGGCGTGCGCTGTAGGAACAGAAAGGGCTTCAGACCGATGCACTGGTCGCCAAGTTTCTGCTGGACAGCTACGTTTATCTTATCGTTTGAAAAAAATGCCTTTTTTCTTTATCTGTTGAACCTTTTCAACTGCACAGCAGTCAGTTTGCTAATGCTACCAATAGCAGGAGGACATATTTTTGCTCACATTTAGGGACTGTGCATAACTGGGTCTGTGTGGGGAACTAGGTCAAAGGTCGTGCAAACAAACAATGCAGGTCTAGGTTTAGGCGAATCTCTGCTGATGCCGGCTGTAAACAAACACGCGTGTTCCAACGCTTGCGGACGTCGCTGTGGAGGAGTTTCTTGGAAAGGAACAGTGAAGGGCGGGGCCTGACGCATGCGCATTATTCAAAAAAGGACAAACAGTCGCTGGTTTCTCAGCAGTCGGAAAAAATCCTCCCTAATATCTTTAACGACTCAGCTTACTTCCATCTTAGTTCAATATGACTAGTGTTGGAAAATATACTTATTTAATAGTTTTCTGAGAACATTTTCTAAAACATACCCATACTTTCTTGAGTAAATGTTGTTAGAAAAATAATAACTAAAAGGCAACATCGTTTTTATTGTCTGGGTGGGCTTTCTCCAAGTTCTCCAATTTCCCCCATTAACCTCAAAAATGCACCACTGTAATATTTCAAGCTAGATTTACCCCAGCAGCATTGAAGGATGGGTCAAATGCAGAAAACAACTTTCCCAGCAGGGACAATAAAGTCTATCTTAACCTTAAGTCTAGATCACATATGTCAAACTCAAGGCCCGCGGGATAATTTCTTGTGGCCCGCGAGATCATTTCCATTTTATATTAATAATAGCCCGCCGATATATTGTGCTCGATCTGTTTGAACTACATCTCCCATAATGCACTGCAGAAGCGGCGCCGCTGCGCGCCGACAATGCCCCTCCCCCGCTGTTTTAGCGAGTGGCATTTAACGAGCTGCAGGAGCAGAGAGAGAGTGAAGGATTCTCCGACAGGAAATTTAACTTTCCACAAAAGAAATGGGCAAAGAGGGGTCAGTGAGAGCAGGAGCTTCTTAAACAGGTGGGACTCTCTGTAACCGCTCTACACTTTGTTTGTTGAGCTCATGTGGCAGCAATAAAAACAGGCTCCAACCGCACAGCATTGTAAGAACATCTCCTTTACAAACCGTACGTCTTTAAAAACAGCACTGCCCTCCGTCGCTCTTTTTCCTTTCCCTCTGTCGCTACTTGTGCTCTAATGCACTCATTAACACACAGCGAGCTAAACCTGCCCAGAAAGAGGTATAATCCTGCTCACACTGTGTCCTGCAGAGGACAGAGAGGTGGACAGTAGTTTGCTCAATAAAAGTAAAGTAGGCCTATAATACGTGTTTGTGTGTAGGAGCTGACTCAGCTTAAAGTTGTTCTGGGCTTATTCACCTCAGGGCCATGGCATGCACCTAAATATTAATCTGCTGGTAGTACCCACTGTCACAGTAAAACAGAGTGGACCTGATGAAAACACCTGTCTTATATGAGGAGTTGGGTAATCTGTGGCAGTAAATAATACTTAATAAATAATTGGCCAGTGTTAGTCAGTAGTCTGTGGCCTATTTGTTGTTATTTGTTGAGTTCTAAGTTCTGATTTAAAACAAAACTACAAAGCCCCTTAAAACCACAAATCTACACCTGTAGTTCTGTGGGGAACTATTATTCTATGTTAAAAAGCCTAACTGAGAACAAAAATGCAGTAGGCTGGCTTTATTATTTATACAATTCTCTTATTCAGCCCACGACCAAGACTGGTTTTCTAATTTTGACCCCAGCTCCGATTAAGTTTGACACCCCTGATTTATACTGTCTTACAGTTACATCTGGCCCTTTGAGGGCAACCATTATGCTGATGTGGCCCTCGGTGAAAATGAGTTTGACACCCCTGGTCTAGATCAAGTCTAGACCAACAGCAAAGCAAGGACTCAACGGGATTAAACCAGGATTAAACCTACATATAAGAGCAGAACCAGGACTACAGGACTGAACCAGGACTAAACCAGAACTAAAGGCAGGCTTTAAAAGTAGCATTAAACCCTGTACTAAATCAGATTTATTCTCAAATTAACTCATCAGTAAACGCAACATTAAATCATTATTTTACAAAATCATGCACTGTACCAGCACCAAACTTTGGACAACCAATTCTATCTGAGAGAGCTTTGATTGTACCACAGACTAAACCAGTACAGGTTTTAACCAGTGCACAATCCAACATCTTTATCCTCATGTTAATGGTCCATTGAATACACTTCTTTTGCAATTACTATACTATACAGAAGAGCAGACACCTATAGTGCCATCAGGATAATTATTATTTTAGACTATCCCTCATTTCAATATTCAACATTGCAGCATGCACAATAGCACATCAGCCACAGATTAGATCAGTGGGATTTTTTTTATCAGGAATAATTCAAAAGCAGTGGCACAGCAGCCGGAGGTCTCTGGAGGCCTTTTGTGCAGGAAAAAAAGGAATATAAAACCACAAAATGATTGACTTCCAAAAGCACATATAAATAACAAAAGCTTAAAATTAATTCTCCGATGAGGTTGTGCTCCACTAATAATGACGTGACAGGCTTAGAATAAATGCTCCTTTGTGGCGGATACCTTTTTAGATTTTTTTTTCCTTTTTCAGTGTGAGCTTTGGACAAAAGTCTATCTACGCAGCCAGGTCTCACATTTGCCAGGAGCACTAATAATGCTGTCAATGAAACACAGTAATCAGTATCTTTTCAAGCTTAACACCAGGGTAACTGAACTTTTATTTATTTCTCTGCTTCTGCCTCTGTCCTTGTGTGCTTTGAAACCTTCTCTAAAGTAAAGAAAGCTGTTTAATTGCCTGATATCACATTATTGTAGACGTTATCTGTGGAAACAAGCAAGACCTTAATGCCTCAACTGGGCTTCATTGTCACATTGTTTGGTTTACACTGCTTTTCAACGGTGAATTAATGGCTGCTCATAATGTGGTGAAAGTGGCGAAAACAAATGAAGAAAGGGAAGGCAATGTTGAAACAAGCATTTTAATTTTTGTACTCGTCAAACTCAAAGTGAGCCGCCAGAGAAAGAAAACTAGAAACGCTGTCTTCTTGTCCATGTAAGTGACCTATGTCTAATTTTTGTCAGCATATTTTAACTAAATAATTTTTGAATAAGGTAATGCTTTAAAACAGGATAGATGATTACTGTATATCTTTATTTACTTAAAAAATATGTTCTGAACCAAGCTTACCAAGCATAATTAGCTTTTAATTAGTGGTCTGTAGGCTATGATTCAATAAAAATAAATAAAATAAATAAATTGAATTGCAGCAAAAGTATGTCTCTAATGTATCATGTTGGGCATTTTGAATAGGTACTTTATTAATGTGTAAGTTGTTTTTTGTGTCTTGGAAATTTACTCAAACATTTTGGAAAAGTTGTGGAAGAATCATGGAAAATTCTTGGTAAAAAGGTGTATGAAAAATTGTATGAACATCTAACATTGCTATAGTGTTAGAAGGGACAAAAAAAAAAAAAGCAATCTTCTCCTTTTGGTTGTTCTCTTTTGTTCTCTTTGGCAAATAATCTTCCTCCATTTAACCTTATCCTTTGCATCCTCTTATTTCACATCAAAGTAACTTCATGTCCTCTTTCTCTACATCCATAAATCTGAAGGTTGTTTTGGTTCGGCTGGGCATGACCCACTGAGGTCATGACCTTCTTCTTTTTGTCCTTGAAGTCTTCCTCTGGGATTAATAAAACACAGAGAGGCTGTATG
The DNA here is from genome assembly GCA_020698575.1 of Bostrychus sinensis. NCBI lineage: Eukaryota > Metazoa > Chordata > Actinopteri > Gobiiformes > Eleotridae > Bostrychus > Bostrychus sinensis. The sequence goes on along the minus strand of CM036257.1, from coordinate 23,381,726 downwards.
TGTTTGGTTGACGCAGCATTCACAGGTCATGAGGACTCAGTGAATAGGTTGATAAGCGCAAAAAATCATGTTTATTATATGTCATAGGCCTTGTGATTGTAATGGTGTATTATCTGTTGTTGAGGTCAAAAGTTCACAATCCTTTGAATACTCCGCTTACTTCAGTTTTAGTTCGATATGAGTAGTGTTGGAGAGAAACTAGAGACCGATTTACAAGTACATTTTCTTAAAACATACCTATACTTCTTTGGGTAAATGTTGGAAAAATAATCTCTAAAAGGCATCATCATTTTTATTGTCAGACTCAAGGTACATAAAGAAAAGCATCACAAGACAAAGCCAACAATCAATATATGCAGTATAAAGAGAAAGAAAGAACAATTATAAGAGTGTTTCCACAGAGAAGACATGCACTGTTCTCAGAGTTATTCAGGCGATTTGTCATTAGAGCCTCAATGTTACTGACATTAGCATTACAGAACAAAAGACTGGCAATGCTGGACCTGGGCTTTTTGAGAAGTATCCTTAAAGCATCAATGTAAGCAACTTCAATCTTCTGCAGACCAGCTCTTTTATATTTAGATTATGTGTGTCCTGAGTCGGACACGCACACCTTTTGGTATTTTTCGGTCTTCTCACAGACTTTTGTAAAGACGTTAACTGGCTAACGGTAGATAAACAAAAACTCTGCATATTGCTCTACCTCTGTGGTAATTTTTGTGTATTTATGCGTTTAAGTGTTTATAAAATAATCATGATATGAAAGTAATTTTGGTAGAGAAATGTGCAGGGAAGGTCACACTCAGGCGACGTTCTTGCAGTGATTTTAGTTTTTTTGTAGCTAACTTTGTCCGTCTTGTGATTTTCTGATTAACGTTAGCTTAGCCCACAATCTTATTTTGAAAGAAACAAGGTACCAGATGTGAAGATTTGTGAACATGAATATCCCAGCCTTAAATTAGAGCCAAGCACAAGCGAAAAATCCAACAAATAAGGCCGAAAATGCCAGAAAGGTGAGCGTGTCCAATGTTGGAACTTTCATGTGTCCGACTCAGGGCCATAAGTGCTGCCTAGCTTAAACCTCGGATGATAGCGCTATTTCATAAGGCCACAATAAAATATTTGTAAAAGAAACTATCCAACCAATAAATCGTTATAAATGTAAGAAAATGTACTTTTATTTTATACAATTTGCATTAATGAAGATATTAAATGAGCGATTCTATGACTTGTTGAAGATAAAAAAGTAATAGAATTTTAGCCGAAAGTGTCCGACTCAGGACACACACGCTACACCACAGTGGAGCAGTGTTCAGAGGTGGACAGTAAGTTCTGAAAAGGTTGGTTTTTACATTGTCTGAGATCGTGTGAAGCAGTTGTTGAAAGCCCTCACTCTAGTAATAGGAGGATTAGCAGTAGTAGTAGTAGTAGTAGTAGTAGTAGTAGTAGTAGTAGTAGTAGTAGTAGTAGTAGTAGTAGTAGTAGTGTAGTAGAATAGAAGGTAGAAGTTGTAGCAGCATTACAAGTAGACTGGGAGAAGCTGTTGTTGCTTTTAAAGTCATGTTGAAGTCAAATATACTGTATGTTTTCTACTTTGTACTTCCACTTAAGTAACAATTATAGTAATATTAGATAAATTGTATTTTGAAGTAACAGTACTTGTACTTGACTGCAGTTTTTGAGTACTTTCTTTACCTTTGAATCTGAGTTCAGTGCAGTAAAAAAGACAATAGTGTATTATGTCACGTATTGTTTGTGTTTTGTTCTTAGAAAGTCATAAAAAGAAGGAAGGAAATCTGGTCTGGTCCTACAGAAGTTGGGCCAATGTCCTACAGTAACTTTGAGGCGATGGATGTGATGTTTATTCAGCCGTCCTTTTATCCTTTTATGATTTTTCCATTCTGGATGTTTGCCTGGATCATTGGCAAGATTAAAGACTTGTATTTCCATGGCTGGTGTCCTCAGAAGGCTTTACACACACAGAATATTGTTATGACAGTTTGGCCAGTTCTACATCTTAAAATCACATAATTAAGTTTTATATATTGTCTGGGTATTAATTAGGATCGTCTGCCCCACCCTATGCCAGTTTTCTGTCCCCTTTTGTTCTGGTCTCATACTGAATGACATTGTACTGCAGCCTCTGTGGTTCAATATAGCACCATCATGTGGCACAACATGGCAGTGCATATGGAGTTCAATGGAAACAACAACTGGATGTCTATGGCCAGACCAATATGTCACTCTTTACCTTAAAAAGCAGTGACAAAAATCATAAAAAAAAAAGTATTATGTTTATTTACATGGTTCCCTGACATGAAAGACTGAGAAACCCACAGTGAACAATGCAACTTAAATTATTTTACGTATGTGTCTTAGGCCAATATTTTATGTATTTTTAAGATGTCTTTTAAATGTGCAAAGTACTAAAGTATCAACAGTGCTACCAAAATCAACTGACCTACAGTATTAGTGGCCGGGCTCTCTACTGTCTCACAAAAGCATAAATCTGACTTGAACTTGTCAAGTTTTCACAGGTCTTATCTGAGTAAAAACTGTGAAAACAAACCTGGATGTTTTTGCAGCAGTGAAGGTGACCTTTGACTTGCTTTATGGCACACAATTCCTTAAAGGGACATAGTATGCTTTTTTTTTTTTTTTTTTTTTTTTTTCAGGCTTTTTGAAATCGTTTTAGACACCTTTGCAGAGAACGCTTGGATTAGGTATCTGTCGCCCCCTGCTGGCAAAGGTGGGGAATGGACAGAGCATATTTAGCACAGCTATTAGCAACGCACTAAGAAATAGATAAATGAGCTGACTGCTTTGTACTGATGCAATTTAAGCGCTGAAAGGATCAGAATGAGCCCAGTCATGAGCTTTAGAAACACACAGCAGCACTTCTTGATTTCACTTGAGACCAAACATTTTAAGCTTCTGCAAAAGAGACAGCATACAGGATTATTCTAACTTGTGTAAATAAAACAAAATAGTACAACAGGTATGTTTTTGAGGTGCAAATAACATTATAGTCTGTTTAGATAAATTTTATAAATTTATATTATTTTGTGAATACACATAACTTAAACACATTGTTTTGTACATATCTGTATATTTTGTAAATTTAGATAAGTCAATTTATAAAATATTTTATTTTACTTTTTAATATTGTTTGCCAGTTTATTATTATTATTATTATTATTATTATTATTATTATATTTTATGTTTGCACCATGTACCAAAGCAAATTCCTAGTGATGTGAACCTCTCTTTATTATAGCAATAAATACTATTCTGATTCTGATTCTGATAGCATGGTTAAAGCTTTAAAAAGTTTAGCATAATAGGACGTTTAAAATTTAATACTGCAGTAGCTTTTGACTTTTATTAACATAGTATTTATGGGCCTCAAACCTTGTTAATTTTATTTCTCCTTTAACTATTTTTCTTAAAGTTTACAACATATAACTGCTAAGAGCCCCTCAAGACACCTAACAAGTTAAAGCAAGGGCTCAGTCTCAGTTTATTCTCAATAAATTTAAGAGAAGTGGCCCTGACAGCGATCACCACCAACTCAATGGAATACAAATTGACCAAAAATGCTAACTATTGTAATGTTGCCTTTTGAACAGGAGATGGCAGTGTAACTTCACATCTGCACACACCGGCCTTTTGCTCAGAGCTCCACCACAGTTTTCATATATTTTGACCTGTACAATGTCACTTGTGTTGATTTTTGTCACACTTCCGCACCTATTCCCCAGCTACGTCACAGATGAAAACAACCACAACGGCCACATGTCAACTCATTCTCCACAGCGCACCTTTAATCAATGTGGAAATTGCTTTGGCGTTACCATTAGGTGCCACTAAAGCCCCTTCCGTCTCCATATAGCTGTCAGTTCATTTCTGCACACAGTGTTCGTCATGCTTCACGTGTCACTGTCATAAAACCCCGCTGCCGTCACCTTCAAGGCAATCATCATCCGTCACTGCCATGTTTCCATCATGTAACAATTTGTCATCATATACATATTTATGAGCATGAAGAATGAAAGAGGGTTAGGCTTTGGTGTGCAGTGGTGGAGAAGAAGATTGACAGGAACACAAAAACGGTAGCGCTGGAACTGCTTTTAGCCAACAAAGTATATAAGAGTATATTTATGAGGAGTGAAACGTGGTGCTAAAACTAATTGTACTCGTTGCAATGAAAAGCCTATACCTCACAATATAAATATACACCAATTAGGCATAACATTATGACCACCTGCCTTTGATTCATGGTCAAAATGTTATGTGTTATGACAGCCACCTGCAACAGACTGCCATGCACTGTTTGTTCAGACATATTTCAATCAGAATCAGCATTAACCATGACAGTAGCTCGTCTGCTGGATCAGACCTTCACTCCTCATGAACATCACCTGTTGGAGGTTCATCACTGCTCCATCCTTGGACAACTTTTGATAGATACTGACCGCTGCAGACTGGGAACACCCCACAAGAGCTGCAGTTTTGGAGATGCTCTTTCCGAGTTATCTATCTATCACAATTTGGCATTTTTTTCCTGCATCTAAAACATTTACTCTGAAAATATAAACCCCACCCTGATGTAAAATCTACCTGTCCAGGGACTGCAGGTGGAAATTAGCATTCTGCTAAAACCTGGCACAAAACATATTTCCCTTCTGAGGTCAGTGTATTGTTGTGCATGGCCCTGTCAAATAAATAAATTCAAATTCAAAAATATAGAGATTATCTGTGGTATTCACTTCATCTGTCAGAGGTCATAATGTTATGCCAGATCAGTGTATATAAACTGCAAATTAACCATGATCCCTAAGCTGGCGGATGTATTGTGTAAGGAGAAGGCAGTGGTTCCCAAACTGGTGAGGTGGGACACAAACGTTGAGGTTGACTATTCAGAATATAAAACTGAAATATTGTTAAGGTTACATGAATTAGAGCCAAATGGCACTGTGGCATGTCCTCCCCATGTTCCCAGGTACTTTGACTTCCTCCCAATGTCCAAAGACATATATATGCATGTGTTAGGAGAATTAGTGACTCTAAATTACCCCTAATAAATGAATATGACAGTGAACAGTGTCTGTCTGTGTCACATAGGTGCACATGATGTCCTTGTGTTGTAAATAATTGCTCATTTCAGCTCAAAACATAAAATATCTGTCTATGCATGCACAAGGTAATCCCATAGATCCACTGCCCACCAGGGTTAGGGTTAGACTCTTGCCCTCATTGTAAAAATCAAAACACTGTGGCAGGTTGAAGTGAAAGGCTCTGAAGGTCAATAACAGTGCAGGACAGCTCTGGGTGGCCTCACACTTTATGACTCGTGATTTGAGGAGTGTTTTATTGGCAGTGAAGGCCACATCTGCTGCTGGTGGCTTGTTCTACCACTTCACGGCTCAGGGCGGTCCCTGTGTTTACCATTACAACCTGAGCTAAGTGACTCCAGCTCCTCCATCTGTGGCACCGTCTGACATTTACACTTAATGAGAAATGAAAGCTGCGCGCGTCTAAATCCCATCAGTTCCTACACCTGGTTTGAGAAATGCCAAGACTATACTCTGTGCAGTAGTGTAAGTATGTGACCTCAGTGCACGGAGGCATTCCCAAATCCGTACTGTACTCGGAGAGAGAGATGGTCCTTAAGAGCCATCACACACTCAGCATGTCAAGTGGAGATTTAAATTGAATCCCAGTGGTGGAGACTGGCACAAATCTGTAGTTATTAAATGAACATGACTTCTTTTCATGCACCAGAGAGTGTCAACTAAAAGCATTATGACCACATATACATTTCATTATAGAGAAATGCAAAAGATGACAATGTTCAGTCCATATCTGCAACCTTTGGCTGGTAAAATGTTCAGTTACCAGGTGCAAAAGTCTATTTAACTCAGTGGATCTAAGCATATTAGATATTGGGTCCACACAGAGTAACATATTCCAAGCATTTATTTATTTTACAGTGTTGGTTATAGCTTACACTTATCCAGGCAGTCACAGTCAAACACAAAACTGAGTCTCTTGAATGAGAGACAAAACATCATCTCTAAAAATGACATCCACAAGACTTTTTTTTAACCCTGTGGCAGTACTGTCAAGTGTGGGCGAGTTTTAGGTTTGCCGACAGCAACAAGCCTCCATACTTTTACAAACATTTACAAAAAATGCAAAAATCCTCAGCCGACGTTGTTGTTTGGGTACATAACGTGTTATGTCATTGCTACCTGGCACTAAATCCAGTTACTTCCAAATATTCTGCTGAAACTACAAATGTTTTCAATGGGAAACAACCCAGATTGATAAAAGGTATACCTTTGATAGCCTGGCCAGCAGGAATCTCCTACTTTCTTTTAAAAAGCATTAGAATTTGGTTCCTCGGCCATTTAGCAAGCCATTTCCACACACTTGATTTGGAAAGGACCTATCACAGCTGTTTATCTGCAGTGCGTCTTACAAAAGCGTATGATAATCTCCTAGCAAAACTAAAAAAAGATGGCGCTGGCTTATACAGAGCTAATTTAACAACTTATCTCACCTCACTAACAGCATTTAGTGCATTCCTTCTTTACCTATTTATTGTGCTGAAGTCTGCGTTGTTGTTCAGTCCTCTGTGTGATTTTTTTTTTCTTCGTCTTGTTTCCATTTTAACAACAGTAAAGTCCTGCTGACGTCCGACTTAACGACCACATTCTAACAAACCAACTTTTGCCGCAAGTCTTTGCACAACTGGCTTTTCTTGGTGTCCCCGTTCAGAAATAAGCAAATAATATGCCGTATTCTAGTGTTTTATGGCAAAACTGGCTACAATTTTTATAAGCGCCATGTTTGTTTTGGATACAGGTCAGCGATGCACTGCTTATACCCTGCCCTTTGTTTCTCTGATTGGTTACTTTGCCTGTCATTGTTCTGCCCATAGAAATTAAATTCAAGCGAAGGGATACCAGACTAACTTATTTGTATAGAATAGGAAAAGAGTAAATGCAATGTCTTAGTATTTTGCAGTGGTGAATTAGTCCAGATTTACTTTACTAAATAACATTTAAGCAGAAAAAGTAGGTATTCTGCTGTTGGAGATGTAGCTGGGACCAGGATGTAAGATAAAATTGGTAGTGTCACCATAATGACTAAAAAAAGTTTCTACCCTTGGACTGAAGTTGCCAAGAGTAAACTGTACAGTAAGTATGTGACCCCCGTACGTGAAAGCATTCCCAAATCAGTACTGTACTTGGAGAGATTGTCCTTAAGCGCTATCACACTCTCAGCATGTCAAGTGGAGGTTTAAATTGAATCCCGATGGTTGAGACTGTCACAAATGAGCAGCCGTTAAAGGATGTGCTGAAGAGGAGCTGGCTGAGAGACTGCTCTAATTTGTGAGATAGTGGGTTATCTGGAGATCTTGTGCAGTAAATGGGAGGTGCAGTCAATGCTTGCAGAGATACCATTTGTATTGTGTGCTTGGCATGTGAGGCTGTCATGTGCACATCTAAACTGTGTGAGAACTGCACAAAATACATCAGCACGAGTGTGTCTATTTCCAAGTAAAAGTGGAAAATACTGTATGTTTTCTTCATCTTTCCATTTGCTTTTCTTTCAGAGGCTGCCACTGCAAATCTTCTTCCTCCTTGTGTGCAGTGATTGACTTGATTTGGCATAGGTTTTAAGGTGGATGCTCTTCCTGACACTACTCTTTCCATTTATCCATGCTTGGGACTGCCGCACAAAGTACACTCACTTGTGACCCCTTGTGGCTTGATTTAACCATGTAATACAGAGTGATAATGTTATTTAAAGAGTATTTTGTAGTTCTGTTAGAAGTTATTTCCTCTTTCAGCACATTCCCAATTTGGAGAACCAGACTGGAGCCATGCTACAGAGACTTTTAGCCCTGCCAGCCAGACTCTCTTCCTATTAATTAGTTAGTCTGGTATCTTTTCTCTAAAGTTTCATCTTAAGTTAGGCGGAACAATCATAAGTGGAGTAACTAATCAGAGAAATAAAGAATGGGATGTAAGTATTGCACCACTGACCTGTACCTAGAACAAACATGGCACTTATGAAGCATAATTGTTGTTGTTTTGCCATAAAACACCAGTAAATGCTATATAATAAGGAACTGTACTTATTTCTGAACGGGGCGGGGAAGTTTCTATAAAGGTTAGTTCTTATAGTTTGTATTTACTGTCCCCTTTGGCAGCCATACTTAACACAAGGCCTGGATAAGTTCATGTCTGCATCTCCAAACTTTCTTGAAGTATGTCATAATTACAAAATTCTGGACAATTCCTTCAAACTCCTACTGTATCAAGTTTGGCAAAGTCATCAGAGACCTCCTGCTGTATCACCGTGTACCACTAGATGGAGTAGTGAGCTGAAGCAGGCTCAAAAGTGAGGTTATTCTGGCACAGAGTCTTTTGGAACATCTTGATATTGGTGTGAAAGGACAAGTATTCCCCAAGGAACCGTAATCAGCAGAGTGGATAATTAATTTAGGCTTCAGCTAATTTGATGCTTTTGTGGATACACTCTCTTGCATGATACTGCCATTTGGTGTTGATAAATGGATTGATGATATAACTGGCCCATACAAATTAGTGTGAAGGAAGATACAGTCCCCAAATATTAAATAAAATATATACACTATTATATGGGGTAGCACATATAGTACATACTGTATTTTGACAGCATTTGTGTGCTTCATGACACTTCTTTCTGACAGTCCATATAGTTTGGAAGTAAAAACACAATTGCATATTTCCCCAGCCTTCCCAATGTTTACCTTACCATTGCTTTATAGTTTTTTTTACTCTCACCACTGCATGAGGCAGACTGGTCTCCTTAAAGGTACTGTAAGCAGCATGTGCTCATACTGGTTTCAAAACAGTACTGCAGTCTAAATCAAAACAATGATCTCTTTTCTGATTGGATGATCAGCAATGCAGTTTTAGAACCAAAACAAACAAACCACTTGGCCATTATGTAAAACATATTATTAATTGTTAATCAGCTGTACCACTGTTACCAGTAAAACTACAGATGTTTTTTTTTTTTGTTTGTTTTTTTTTTGTTTTTTTTTTACTTTTAAATTGATAAAACACTGTGAACTTAATATGTGACTTAGGAAATCCTGTATATTGTTAAGATATACTTATATAGGACCTTGATCCTCTCAAAACAAGACATGTTTGGCCTCTAAAAGTGAGCTTAGTCCAATCGCATGTTCAGACGTAGGCTACAGTAGCGTCACAATTGAATAAGGGACGCTCCCATTGGCTGCTTTGTCTACAAGGCTTGTAAATATCCAAGAGTTTACATGAGCTTTAGTTCATTATGGCATTCAAGATATGACGTGTAGCTCTGGCCAGAGAGACCTAGTTGTTCTAATGTATGTATTCATAACCGTGTAAACATGAGGATGCAGGGTGGCAGAGTAGTTAGCACTCTCAGGAGGTTGTGGGTGTGATCCTATAGGGCTACAATGCATGTCCTCTCCATGTTATTGTGGATTCTCTTTGGTTTCTCCAAAGACATGCATGTTGTAGGTGAACGGGTGAATGTGAATGAACGTGAGAGTGAATGGTTGTCAAGACTACTCAAATATGTCCTGACTGTCCAGGTAACATAACCAAGTTTCTCAAATTCAGGATACAGGCTTTTAATGTAACACAGCATAACAATGAGCACCAGTGGGACTCATGCTGTTGAATTCAGCAGTCAGCAGGAGTTATGCAGTGTATCAGAGCTTCCATTATTTAACACAGGCTGTAAGAGATGTTCTTGCTAGATAGAAAAAATAAGACTATTGTAAACCGGTGTAAACAAAGATGTAAGTAACAGACTTCATAAAATGTCTTGTAATTAAGAAAAGGCTTTTTCTGTATAGTGTTTTCAAGGCCTCATTAAGTTTGACTGTGCTGTTCAATGACGACGCTAAATGTAAACAAGAGTGATTTGTTTGCAGGGAATTCCACTGGGAACATTAAAACAAAAACATCATCTGCCGCCACAGTACAGAAAACAATATTAAAACTTCAGGCTTTTACAATATACCTGCTTTGATCTGGGCCAGAGATTCTCCAGCATTTAGCACCTGGCTCTACAGATACTAAAATGAGCTTTACAGGACAAAGCAAGGACTAAACCAGGACTTAGCAAGGACTTATATGGGTCTAAACCAAGACTAGACCAGGACCAAACCAGGTTTAAAGCAGAATAAAAGCAGGACTAAACTATGACTAAATCAGAACTAACACAGGTCTAAACCATGTCTAAAACAGATCTAAACCAGGACTATAATGAATCAACCACATCTGAATCAGGACTAAACCAGGTCTAAACAGTCACTTTTCTCCCAGATTGTAGTTCTCACTGATATAAACTATTTATTTAATAGTATAGCATTTATATTAAGTCTATCTTTTGTGTTGTTCCCATGTCATTTTCATCTTTGTTTCTCATTAAAGCTGCACTACCTGATTTTGTGACTGCAAAAGTGATGTGTCTAAAAAAAAAAGTTGAGTTTGAATGACTCCCCTTTCCTAATTCCTCTCCTTGGCGACGCTCTATCACAGTTTCACACAAACCTGGAAGTATGTACACAAGCCAGGAGCTATCACAATAACACAGCAGAGATCTGGAGTTTGCTTTTAATTCTTTAAAATAAAAAATAAAAATTTTAATCTTGTGGTGGTTGGCAGTATTATGATGCACATGACACAGAGGTTTGCTTATGTGGAGAGTTTTATAATATGCTACTATTCATTTTCTTCCCTTGGCTTCTGGTGAAGTACCGCAGTTGTTTGAGACTTCCTTTTCTTTGCTATTTAACAGCTGTTTTATTTGCAGTATTTTCATTGTGGAATAGGAAGAACAGCGCGTCAGAGAAATATTTATGAAGACATGCAAATAAAGAGCTTTTGATTGAAAGCGTGTGTATGTGTGCGCACCAATGGCTTCCTCACAAAAATGTATGCACGCCACGCCACTGGGTCTAAATCAGAAGTAGCCCCAACTACAGCAGGACTAAAACAGGAATAAAACTGACTCTAAATGACCCTTCTCAGCCAACATCATCTGATCATGTGATTTCTGCGGAGATGCATGGAGCTGCCATGTTGGATGGCAAAAGCCAGTTGTCACGCCTTGTGATTTCAGTCGTGCTGTCTGTTAGCCTAACAAATTAAATTAGTTTAATGTGTCCTATATCTGTGATAGCATCTGCCAGCTGTCTGTTTAAGTAAAAGAGTTAATGTTGCACTGTTTCACAAAGTTTATTCTTTAAAAAAGTCACATCAAAGATTGTTCCTGCTGTAATCATCAAATAAACGGACATTTAACAAACTGGGGAGAAAAAAAATACAACGTTCGGGACAGCTTGGTATTTGTTTATTTCTGCATGAGGCAATTACAGGATAATTTTCACAACATGAAATACTTTTCTGGAAATATATCTCAGTATTTACTTGTGGATTTATACCAACTGACTGGTCCAAAACCAGTCCAATCCTGGATTGGACTGGTTTTGGACACCAGTGTTCAAAGGTAAAAAGTCTGTTTTTCGGTTTGGGCATACTGATGAATTGTCATTAATTACACATATTTTATATTTTGGGCATAAAATTAACTTAATTCCCATTTTGTACAGAACATAAGCTTTCTAACGATGTATATCATGCCTGTATTGACAAAATAATAACCATGCAAATTATATTTTCACTGAGTTTCTTTCTGTATCTGGTTGCCGCCAGAATGAATAAAGTTAAACATAGGTAAATACTAATTCGCCATAGCTCAGCAAATTTGCCATTTTTTAAGGCCTTAAATTCTGATTTATAATTTTAGACTTTTAAACCTCTGCACAGGGCCTACTTTATTGAAGTATTTATATTGCCTTTACACTAATCTGTGTCTCTCATCTGCCTACTCACATGGACAACAGTTTTAGGGCACTTTCCATACTAAAGGTCTGTCACCGTCCTGCCACTAAATATGCCTCTAAGGAGCTCTCTGCCTCTTGTAAGGTTTAAATTATGCCCCTATAAAGTGAGATTGTTGATTAATTGACTAAATAATTGTAAACGTTGTGGTATTCCAAAGCGGATTGTGTGTTGAAGGCTGGTAAACTGTAATTTTTACATCATATGGGTCTTAAGCATCGACTAGTGAACATTTCTCTAAATATTGCTGTCTGACCTGAACACTTAACGTTAAGTACTGAACTGCTGTAGAAAGTGTGAACTCAATTTCTATGCATGATATCTAATCGCTAGCCAGCTACACCGGCTTTTTGACTGAGAACGGTCTATATAAAGCCCGCCCGAAAAAAACTGCGTATCACCAGTGGGACTTGTACCACAGTTTGAGAACCACTCATTTAGACTACCAGGAAAAAATCCATTCAAACTACAGCACTTACTGGGACAAACCTTTTCACCTTTATTCAATCCAGACCAACGGCCAGCTGAGCCTGAAGCTAAAGAACTTAAACAGCAATTGATTTCCTTCTAGCAGAGAAGCACGGCTTATCACAAAGACAAAAAAAAAAAAAAAAAAAAACACAAAAAACCCCCACACCTTTTGGAACTAAACTAGAGACAGCTGCCAGATCTTCAGCCCAATAGCCACGTATTCGATTTCCTCCCGAATTAATGACAACACACCCAGAGCGATAAGCACGGAGGCAGCAGCGACCATGCTGTGTTTAGTGTAGGAGGCAGGATTCTTCTGCTCCTGCTAGCTGTGTTAACAAGGACAATGAACAGAAACAGTGACATGCCACACTCGCCGAAATGTTGATGCACCGGCTTATGCTCAGGCGGCCAGACTCCCGACTGGCTGTCTCCACCAATGATCTGCCTCAGTTTTAGCCTTGTTAAGGGCACCATACAGTGTGTCACACAGAGTAAGTCCCGTTAGTTCGGCCATTGTTGTATGTCTTCATGTTAAAGGTAATGTTTGTGATTTTCTCAGGCCAACAAATGTAGCTGAAGAAGAGCTGAAGCTACAGAAGTTCCCAAAACCATCTTGAGACTTTTATGCAGTACTGTTTCTAAGCAGGCAATAAACAGAAGCCCATCTGATTATGTTTCTAGTTGGATGCATCCTGTTAGTGGATTAACAGATGTTTTACAGAATGGTTTCTGTATTACATGGGATTTAGCAGACAGGTTATCTCAAGTGGTGAGACAGAAACAGTTGACACAGCAAAGTGGCAATCTTATGAGTAAACATTCAGTAAAATACAACCTTTAAAACTAACAACAAACGTCTAAGTACTTATGGCCAGATTTACTAAGACAGGTGCTAAATTGCAAGATTGCAGATTGAAAGTGTGTTGCATGTGATGTATTATGAAAAACTGTGCAAAAAATTGCTGTGAATTTAGCGGCATCAGAGTGAGAGTGCAGTGCTTCGATCTGGTCCAGCCTGTCAATCAACTGCAGTAAGGAGAGATGGATGTGTGAGACTTGATCAAGAAACATGCCACAGTTTATTTTAACAGTAACCTGCACTGTATCAGAGGAGGAGAAAGGGAAAGAGGGTGTCTTGTGTTTTCTATAGCAGGGGGGCTGTTTAAAAACATCAACGCAAGTCTCAGACCGCTTTGAGGGACAACATGATAAACACAAATGGACTAACTCCGTAAAACCGCCATCCCTCATACATCGTGTCATGTTTAAAGACTCCTTAAACTCCACTGTGAGGTCTTTAAAAGCACATGGAACAGATTCAGAGAAGCCCAGTGTTAAAGACAGCTGCAGATCAGAGGAATAAGAGTTGCTACCAACTTCAAATCAACACATTGCTGTTGTTTCTTTGTAAATGACCCCATTCTAAGAGTTTTATCTTATTTTCAACTCAAATTTACACAGTTTTAGCTCCTGTAGTCATGATAAATCAAATTGTGACTGCAAAGTGATTTAATTTGCATTTTCTCCACCTTGAATTTGCTCATGCAAAAATGGCCTGTTTGACTTTATTTAACTTGCACACAAACCTCTGACAAATCTGCCCCATAGTACAGTATATGGACATACTATTTCAAAGTATCAGAAGTTACCAAAAGCAATTGAAATTAACAAGCCTAACCAGCAAGACCTACTCACGTCCTTAGTAAAGTCAAGTGGAACCTGAAACTATTCAAGTCGTCTCTCACCAAACTGATCCTATCCATGCTTCAGTTTTCTAGAAATTTGTCTATATATCTATTTTTAAACTGTGTTGTTCTGTGTTGGTACTGTTTTGTGTTTTCTGATTGGTGAAATTGTTCTGTCCCCTTGAAATTAAAGTCAAATCAACAGGGACCAGACAAATTCTTTGTATAGAGACGAAAAAGAAACTGGCTGACCCGGCAAGCAATTAACAACTGGGTAGCATCATTTAGCCTTGCAAGACCACTCAAAATTAACAATAAGGAATCTCCTACTTTTACAAACATTTGACTCCCGTCCCGCTTGAAAAAAACAAATCCAATCGTGGTTCCAAATTAGCGCGACTCAGCACAAAGTGTGGTGTGAGCGTATGCAAAATCAGTGGAGGATGAAGCTGTAAAGATGTCGATGGCGGTCTCGTTTGGCAAGGGCATCTCCTCCCCGCAGCAACGAGGAGAGCAAGAGACCACTCAATAAACTCCGGACGGCAATCTGGAGCCCAAATTGAGCCATGTCCCGGCCACTGACATGATGAATTCACTTAATAATGAGTGCATTTGGGATTTATGTGCGACGCAGAGGTGAGCCCCATCCTTCAGCTGGGCATAGAGGCAAATTTTGGGCTAAATTTGATTCTCACCACTGTCTGCAAAAATACCAGCTCTAGTTTTATCATTCACACAATAGTTTTTTTGTGAAATTACACTGTGTCCCTAGTGCTCCACTCAGGCTCATGCTGCATTAATGTCATGATATTAAACAGCATTCAAACCTTGTTAAAAAGATAAAATGAGCTACATTAAACTTAATAATACATTCATTAATACCAATTGTAATATTTATTGTTTTTCCTTGCACATTTTCCCTTTTGAGGTCACCGGAGCTCATCATAGTGTGCCGTGTTTTGTATATTGATTCGGCAGAGGTTTTTTTTTCATGGACGCCCTTCAAGACTCAGCCTACTCCATTGATGCAGGCTTGGAACTGGCACAAAGATTACAGTGGCTTGTGGCAGCTTGCAGGGCAGGATTCTCTATGATAACTCTTGAACTTTACAAAATGAAAGACAAAAAAATAAATGTCTTACTTGGCAACTGTGCTTTCCATCTAAATGCTTTATCTTGTTGAACTTCTATGTCTTAAGAGACCTAAGCAACCAACAAACAAGTTTTAGCAGCAATGTGAGCCAAATTATATACATCTGTAGATCTAAAAATCACTAAATATGGTTGTAACAATGGGTTTGTTGTTTTTTTCTCTTTTTGTTTGTTACTGGGGTGCTGGAGCATGCTCAGAGCATCCCTTTAACCTAATTGGAGAAAACTGTATATAGTACATCTTACTAACACAGATTGTCTCTTCAGCATGGCACGTGTTAGTTGGTGAGATATATAAACCAGCAAGAGAACATTTTGTCCTCAAAGTTAATGTGTTAGAAGCAGGAAAAATGGGCAGAAATGGCCAAATTGTGATGGCAAGACGACTGGGTCAGAGCATCTCCCAAACTCCAGCTCTAGTGGGCGTTCCCGGTCTACAGTGGTCAGTATCTGTCAAAATGTGGGGTAAAGACGGTAGAGACGTTCACCTACTAATCTGAAGGTTGGCGGTTCAATCCCAGCTACCAGCAATGCATACCAAGGCTTGACATTCACACTATCCAAATGCAGGTAGATTGTCATTTTGGCTCGTAACACAAGTACTTCCACAAACTACTTTGGCCGATTGAATTTCATAAATACCTATAGAATATCTTAACTTTAAAGGTTATGCCTGAATTTATGTTGCTCTGCTTGAGTGTAACAATATTCAAATGTCACGGTGCAGGATTATCATGATGATAATTTCAGAGGTAACAAAACATATTCTCTAAAAATGCTCTGACGTGCCTTTTGTGATTGAATTATTATGATTTTCTGAAAAGATTAAGAACGAAAAAGTGTTGAATAATAATTTTGTCATGTTGGATGCACTGAGCAAAGGATCATGGTCTATGTAGTTCACTCTGCAACTAAACAATGCATATTACCCACGGGAGCTTACTACTCAATACTGTAAAATATTGTATTGTATATTCTATACTGTATTGTATTTTTTATTTTTATTTAACTAATCAAATTGTGGCTAGTAAAGACACTAATTGGCTAATAAGTTTGTTGCATAGGGCTTCAAATCAGGCAGGTGGTCATAATGTTTTGCCTATATAAATATTTACACTGTAATCTTCCTTCTTTGAATCACTAACCTTGTGACCTTGCATAAAAGTGGCGTAGGTAGGAAGTCATTTATGATTTTACTAAATATATTCCAACATTGATTTTCCCCTTAGGAAATGTTTTTGGCCTGGAAAGTGCTGCGTTCATCCTCCCAAAATAAACTGTTTGTATGTCCTCAGGGAGCGCTGCCTTATCATGGCCGAGTGGTTTAAGAGCGTGTTTACAGCCTCCAGCGACGTCGCCCAAACTCAGGGTCCAGACCTTTAAAACAAGAAGTGAGATAAATGTGAAGGATTGTTAGGTCTAAAATCAGACACAGCCTTTAGATAATAGCTGTTTTTTTGTCAAATGGCAGTGTAAACTGTGGGCCATTTGTTGAGTTGACTGGGGCTGGCCCTGGCTGTAAAAGCAACACTGAAAAAAAGATGTTGTTATTTTCCCGACAGAAACACCAGCCTTTTGCAGCGTTAGGGTCAAAGTTTATACTGTATGGAGGCTACAGCATGCTTTTCAATCCTCTTCTGGCTAAAGTGCTGCAAGGTTAAAAGGTTAGAAAGAGCAAACAACAAGTGGGAATATAATAAAACAACAAACACTTTGGTAAAAGTATGTTGTTTTTTTTACCTTGTGGGTGAAACGTAATGGTAAATGCAGGTTAGAGATGCATCTCAATAAAATAGAAGATCATAAAAAATAATATGATTCAGTAGTTTAATTCAAAGAGAAACTTTCTATCATATTAATTCAAGATACAGAGTGAAATAATCCAAGCATGAGCCCCTTGAACTGCAGTGATTGCGGTTTAATCAATCAAAAATAACAAACAAAATTCTGTGTCTCATAAAGTTTGAATATTACATAACATTGTATAATCAGCATAATCCATTTGTCTTCTTCTGCTCATCCAGGGCCGAGTCTTGGAGGCTGCAGTCTAAGCAGAGATGCCCAGACTTCCCTTCCTCCGGACATGTCTTCCAGCTCTTACGAGGGAATCCTGAGGCGTTCTCAGGCTGGCCTTGAGAAATAGTATCTTCCCCAGAGCCTCCTTCCAGTGGGACAGGCCTGGAATGCCTCTCCAGGGCGACGTCTAGGGGGCCTCTGAAACCGACGCCATCATCACACCATCTGTGTGTAATTAATTAATACATCATATCACCTTCACAATTTGAATTAAACTACTGAAATAATTTCACTTTTTCACAATAATTAAATTTTTTTAATGTTTTACTGGATTTGGAGATGCAATATTTCACACGTCTATCTATTGTAGCCTTGGATGGATTATAAAAATAGGTCTGATCATGACATCTATTACAAAAACAGCACACTATTTAACTTAACCCTTATGGAAAATTGTGTACACCAGAAGCTCACTAGCTTTTTTACTAAAGAAGCTGGTGGTTCAATCAATTCCTGGACCGTGTGGAGCTTTTCTGTGTGAAGTTTGTGTCTGGGTGGGTTTCCTCTGGGGGCTCCGGTTTCCCCATCAACCTAAAACAGGAAAACAGGCACAGTAGGATAAAACTTCCTCTAGGTACATCTGACCAGGATCCTGGCTCAAGATCTGGAGAAGGGCCCCCGGGCGCTGCACTGCGGTCGTTCACTGCTCCTGACAGGTTGCCCCAGCGGCACTGAACGATGCAAATGCAGAGGACAAATTTCCCTTCAAGGACAATAAAGTTTCCTTACCTTACCATTCCAGCAGTGTGGGAACAGGAAGCGATAGAACCCAGTGTTTCTCACAGAACAAGGCCTCATGTAGTTGAAACCAAAACTGGATAGGAAGAATTAAAATCTATTCCCAGAGCCAGGTAAGCCATTTGTATCTCCAGAACTTTTTATTTTTGCCACTGGTCACGACTTTTGCCCTGGGAGACAAAGCCATCAGAAAAACAGTTATAATAAGACCCATTTTTAGAGCTTTTGGTGATTGAAACAACAGTCCGTGAAGCTGAAATTAAATCTAGGTAGATGAGAGAAGGCCCCCAGTACTCAGGGGGGCTTTTCTTTATGCCTTAGAAGATTTCAATATGGCTGTGTGTTGGCAGTGTCTGTGTGAGAGGACTTTCTGAGCTACTGGACTTAGCTCTTCGGGGATAGGTTGAAGGATTAAGCCAAGGAGTGGAAACCAATTGGGATAAAAAAAAAATAAAAAAAAAAGTTTTGGAAACGAGGAGCAGTGCGGCCAGCGGTGAGCCAGAAATGAAGAAGAAGTCGGGCAGAGAGAAAACCGTCTCGAACGTGTTCAGACGAGGATGAATGTTTGAGGCTATAGCTTTTAAAAACTCCAATAATGCCAGCTAGCTCCGGGCCGCTTTGGAAAATGGGAAAAGGAGCCTGAGAGTGGTCCTGGGGCCAGTGGAGCGAGGAGAGAGAGGTTCCTAGGGGGTGGGGGGGGGCTCCTTTGTGACCGGGAACTCATTTACAATGGTTAAGGCAGGGTGAAGCTGCACTTAGCCCGGGCCAAAGCGAAACGCAGCTCTCCTCTGCAGTGCTCCAATCCATCATGTGTCTGTAATGAATCGCTTGGCATTCGAACACAGAATTATTTAGCATATTCCTGACTCGAACCAGCTTTGTTTGTGTGTGTGTGTGTTTTTTATTTCACATCTCTATATGCATGAGTCATGGAGGATACAACTGCCTTTCTTAAATCAGTATGGGGCTGAGCTTGTAAGAAGCCGAGCATGCTGGGCTACATTATTACTAAGATGAAGCTTCCCTTGTAGTAAACATGAATTCAGAGTGTCCAGGCTGCAATAATGATCCGTGAATCCTGCTGTGGTTTCTTTGGCTGTGCTTCTCCATCTCAATATTAACATCTTTCTAAAAAAAAAACATCTCTTCCAAGCTTATTGTGCAGTCTACGAGTCAATAGTTCAGACCAGCAAATCCAAAAGGACCCACAGCTAGTTAAATCCTGAGTTTGCTGGGCATAAACAGCCTTTTTTAGCCAAAAGTTGGAATATACGCTGCCAACTATAAATCTAATTATGAATATTTTCCATGCCGCACTATTTTGACAGTCCACTTATGCACAGTTTGTGAAGTTGTCTGCGGGAGTTGTTTGGCCAAGAGCCAGGGTCACCGCACAGTCAACAAGTTTTAATACTTAAAATTGCACCACCTCTTTGGTAAAGTAGCTGTTGATGCTGCACACGAGCTGGAATAAGCAACATGTTTTGAAATTACGCTCCACATGATTATTATTGCATTTTTCAGTTGCTTTTCTTTCGCTGCCAGAGGAGTCTGTTTTTGACCTCTAAAATTATTAAGCACAGCCAATAAAAGCATTTTTGTTAAGGTAAATAGAGCACTGTGAATAGCAATTTTACTAAGCTGCCAGTCCAGGACCTGTGCAAAACAATATTATGTAACATTTTAGGATTTAAGAGATGTTCATTTTGTGGTTGCTGTGGTTTCTGGCATAATATATGTGTCCTTTTTTATTTCTTCTTTAATTTTCTTTTCAATAATCATAATTACGTGTTTACATTTTTTTCCACATAATATGCATTTTAATTAGTTTGTTTTTATCATAACATTGGTGTCAAAAATAATAACATCGCCTTTTAGGATCTATAAACTTGTAAGGGTCATTCTGAATTTACTATCCACTCCATACGACCCTTTCCGCAGCCTTGGATCCTCGAGCAGGTCCCGCTGATCCAGGGTCAAGACTCCAGACCAAAGGTGACAGGGCTTTTTCGGTCCGAGCCCCTCGACTCTGGAACGACCTGCCTGAGGAGATAAGACTGGCACCATCAGTAACATCTTTTAAATCACTTCTTAAAGCCCACATTTATTGACTAGCCTTTGTGCTTTTTGCATTCATTTTTATTGTTCTATGTATCCTGTTGTTCATGTGTTGCTTTAATCTTTTTTTGTTGTTAAGCACTTTGTAAATCTTTTTTTTTTAAAGTGCTATATAAATAAAGATTGTTATTATTATCCATAAATGTGTGTAATGAACTGGAACTTATTTTAAGATACATCAACAAACATACAAATGACTTGGAAACTGTGTATTTTAGATGTTTAAAAGTTATTTATGTGTAATAAATAACAGTTTAGCGGCACATTGTCGACTTCAGTCACAGAATGTGGTAGGTTAGAAGGGCAGGAAGGGCATCCAGCGTAAACATGGGCGGCATTGGGCGGCATTGGGCGGCATTGGGCGGCATTGGGCGGCATTGGGCGGCATTGGGCGGCATTGGGCGGCATAGTGGCTAGCACTCCTGCCTCACAGCGAGAAGGTCCTGGGTTTGATTCCCGGACTGGGTGGGGCCTTTCTGTGTGGAGTTTGCATGTTCTCCCTGTGTCTGTGTAGGTTTCCTCCGGGTGTTCCGGTTTCCCCTACCACTAAAAACATGTACAATAGGTCCCCCATGGGGCCAGGACTCCCCTGCAAAAGAGAGTGGGACTTTCCTGGTTAAATAAAAAAATAAAAAAACATGACTCACTGCAGTGACTAGGTAAAGGAGCAGCCCAGAAAGAAAACATATACATAAAAATCGACTTACTGTGGCGCGGTACAGCTCAGTTGGTAGAGCTGCAGGGCAACTACAGTCTGCTTCTGTGTCATGGGTTCGAGTCTGGACTCCAAGACTTTGTCAAATGTCTGTCCCTGCTCGTGATTTCCTGTCACTTCTCGACTGCACTGTCTAAAAAAGCTGAAAAAGTCCTAAAAAAAATGTCCTTCCTTTATGTTGCACTAGCCTAAGCCTCTCAAAACACTCCATTATTCATTCACTCCGCCGTCACACACTGGTGGTGGTTTAAGCCACTTCACACTGATGGACTGACGGAGGCGTGGCTCTGCGTCAACAGCCTTTCAACAATCACATATACATACACCCATACTTCAATGGCTGTAGCAGGAATCGAGCCCCCAACCTCTATCACCTACACTGCAGCCCCCCTGTTTATGATTGTTTTGTATTTGTAGCTGTTTGAGTTCAGTTTTTGTAAGGTTTATTTCCTCTTTTCCAAACCAGACTCGGCCTTACTGAGCAGAATTAAACATAGGTAGCTCATCTATGAATCCATTCAAACACTGAATATTAGACTGGCTGCATTAGAGAAAGTTCCTCTCAGCTTTAGCACACACACAGAGTCACATTGTGCCTGCTCATTAAGCCCCATGAGGTTTTTAGTATGGATCACACTCTCCCCCCGATGCCGACCCAATTACCACGAGAACTAGAAAGTGGCATCAGGACACGGTTTGCAGCTGTATACATATAAACAAAATTCCTGCCAAACGGAGACAGCATCGGTCCCCAGTAGATTTGCTCGGCACTGGATTTCTATATCATTAGCGGGGAAAACGTCCAAGTCTCCGCACAGAGGCTTGTCACTTCCTCCTGCTCTGGGACACGGGCACAACTGTGGGGGTTCGAAGCATCTGTGTTCTTGGAGATCCTCGAAACCCGAATGAATCTTCCGAAAAAGAGAAACAGATTGGGCTGCCATTTTGTAGGATAAATTAGGTTGAGGATACTGTGGGAAACCAGCTAAATGCATGTATGAATAAGAGCTTTGTAACTAATTTGGACTTTTGTGCTATCAGTGGGATACGGCTTTAGATAAATCATTGCTAGACGCTTTTTAGTGAGATTTCAATTGATTTTTCTCAAGTGCTGTTTTAAGACCATGCTACTAGAGTAGATGCTGCTTATTCCTCTTAGGGCTTGTGGGGGGGCTGGAGAATATCCCAGCTACTCCGGGCCTGAGGCGGAGCACACTTTGGACAGTGGCCACTTAATTGAGGGGCTGACACCTAGAGACCATGGCCGTATGCAGCTATGAGGTCCATGAAGTCCGTACCGCTGTATTTTTTACGCCATATTTTTGTTATAGTCCTGGGTTATGTCCATTTACTTCTTTGCTCACAGGCCGATGTGGCTAGTCTTTGTCAAATGTTACAAGTCAATTAGTGTTTTTAGTAGCCACAATTAGTTAAGTTTTTTGTATATTTAATAGTAGTATAGTATAAGTTTAAAGAACTAGTTTTTCATGTATGGACAGGGATTTATCAAATTTACAGGTTTACAGCACAATAAATAAATGTGTCTCTGTGCACTTCAACAGTCACATTAAATTATTTACCATCTCAAAAACACTGCCAGAATCAAAGGTATACTGTCTAAACCAGACCTAGAGAGACTTATTCATGCGTTTATCTCCAGCAGGTTAGACGGTCTGCTCACTGGACTCACTAAACCAGCTGTAAGACAGCTGCAGGACGTCCAGAACACTGCTGCTCGGGTCCTGCCCAAAACCAGGAAGTACGACCATATTAGTCCTGTCCTCAGGTCTCTGCACTGGCTTCCTGTTGCTCAGAGAATAGACTTTAAAACAGCTCTGCTTGTGTACAAGTCTCTCCATGGCTTAGCACCACAGTCACAGTACATCTCTGACCTGTTGGTCCCATATGAACCATCTCAGACTCTGAGAACCTCAGGGACAGGTCTCCTGCTGGTGCCCAGAGTCAGGACTAAACTCAGTGAAGCAGAGTTTCAGTTTTATGCAGCTAAACTCTGGAACAGTCTTCCTGACAATGTTAGACCTCTACTCTGACAATGTTCAAGTCCAGACTTAAAACTGTTCTTTTTAGCTGTGCATATGTCAACTGAAAGTGTTTTATCTGCACTCTTCTCTTTTAATTTAATTTTAAATCGATTCTTAATTATAATTTTGATATTTGATTTTATTGTTTTAATTGTAATTCTTGTCTTTGTACTTTGAAACTTGCCTTTTTTCTGTACAGCACTTTGAATTACTCTGTGTATGAATTGTACTAACAAATAAACTTGCCTTGCCTTGCCTTGTGGTATCACATCTTTTAAAACATGTTATCTTGTTTAAATTAATATTTAATGTTTCTTTCTTTAATCATGATGAATTACTATATAAAACGTGTACACTAAAGCTGAGCAACCTAAATTCAGGCCTAACCTCTAAATTTAAGAAATAGGTGCATAAAATTCAACCAGCCAAAGTTGCTAGTGGGAGTAAGGGTATCACTAGCCAAAACAAAAATCTGCCCACCTTTAGCAGGTTGACTAGTGCTAATGTCAAGCTCTGATTATGTCCTTATCCAGCCTTGGCTGCTTTTTTCTTGTCGCAGACAGATACTGAGGGTAACTCTGCTCCTCTGCCACAGGACCGGCAGCTTTGTTGGACCTCAGTATTTTGAGAATCCTGCGTAGGCTACGGCCCTGTTTAGAGACATACCTTGACAGACAACCATTCACTCTGACATTCATTCACATTTAAAGGTCACAAATTCACCTCACACATGCATGTCTTTGGAAAGATTGTGAGTTGGCCCAGGAATCAAACCCACAACCTCCATTCTGAGAGGCAGAATTGTTAATCACTCGGACCACTGTGCACCCCCAGAGTAAATCTTTTTGTATTTTCTTGTGGTGTTTGAAGCCGGAGCCTTATCTGCTCCAATAAACACTGTTTTACATTTCTGAACTTTACATTCTGCTCATGTTTATTACAAAACACAAAGCAAAGAAGAGTGTTTTGAATTCTGAATGCAAAAACCATATAACGCCTACTCAGAAATACTTACAAAGTCTAGTTTTGTATTCCAAAAAGTAAAAAAAAAAAAAAAAATACATTTAGCATTTACTTCTTGGAAAAGCACAAAGATCACAAGAACATGCATAATTAGAAGGAAAAAAAATCTGTTTTCCTTTTATGTCTTTTTTACTGACTTGACCGTGATTTTTGAACTGATGACTCAGACTTTGACTCTGATTTGTGAACAACTTTAACATGACTTAAAGGGTAAATATTATGCTTTTATTCATATTTCTTTTAAACCAATCATAGCCATCCTAGAACAGCATTACATGTTTCACAAACTTTTTGTATGATGCCATTTTACTACAAAATGAAAAGTAGCTGTGAGGAAACAGTGGAAAAAGATCTGTGCACTGTTTTTTGGGATAAATGAATGAGCGCAGACTGGATGTAGAGGGCTCGTTGATTGGTCAGTGCTTCCTGGAGTGGGCGGGGGTTCGTAGGAGAGGCGGAGACTCGAGGAACCACGCAAAACTCAGCGGCGGGAGATGACAGGATTACTCAAACAGGCGTGAATGAAACAAAACACAACTCCAGGTATGTTTTTGAGGGGATATTATAACGTAGGTGACTCAGACTTGGACGGAACTTGGAGCGGTGTTTTGTGACTCGGACTTTAAAACTGAGGACTCGAGGGTCCCCTGGATTTGAAAACTGGTGACTGGTGAAGTCTAATTTTAAACTCAAAAGCCTAAACACAAATTTATAACCAGTTTCTTTGTGCTTGGTGAAAGAGGACAGTTAGGACGCCAAGTGGTCGTATATATATATAAAAAGTTGTTTTCTATCCTTTTTATAAAGACCCTATGCAACTGTATTTTCAGGCCCTGCCACTGAATCTCACAGGGGAATGATTTTTCGCGCGTGGCCTCTCTCTCTATTAAACTGTGATTAGGATTACCTCCATGATGCTATCTCACTCACTCTGTTATTCTCCATGTCACCAACATCATTAGCAGAGTCATTAGCACGCCCTCATTTACATTTATACCCACTGATTAACACTCACCCCTTTGTCAGTACAAATCAATGTGTTATTTCTATAAAGATTTAATGGGTCATTAGAGACAAGGATTTCAATATGTTTTTATGTGATAATATTTAGATTAAAGATATAATTATGACATTTCCTATAGCGCAGCATGAAGCTAAGATAGGCATTTAGCTATATGAAGTCTCAGCTCATTATGTTACAATCACAGAGGGCACTGTTCAAGGACCTTGTACATAGATTAGATCAAGGATTAAGCTCCATCGTTAATGGGAGATCCACTGCTGTATGGCTTATTAAATTGTAGAAGCCATTATCTCTGGTATAGGACTTATATTTAGTAAGGACATTATTAGCCTGTAGAGCCATAGGGACCCCAAGCACTTCATGTTGTACAATGAAAAGGATACAACCCTCTAAGATAAATACGAGAGCCTACATGTTGCAGATTATTACAGACTATTTCATATTAGTTTAAAAAGGGAATTGGCAATATAATGGTTAAGCTTGGAGAAGATACCAATATACTGGACATGACATAAAACTCTAACCATAACTTGTAATATGGCAGCCTAGTTAGCAAGCGTACCTTTAAGATGAACTTTTTCTATTGGACTATTTGAAAAAAAAAAAAGATGGATTATGTATTTATTTGTGAACAGTGGCCACTCCGTACACGAGCCCTGAGTGTGCTCCCAAAGGTGATATCTCTGACACTGCCTTTGTCACGCTCCAGAGTTTTAATACTAACCGCAAACACAGCACAAGCTCTGAGTCTGTGAGTCATTTACTCAAATACAGAGGGCCAATAGGTCAAAGCTGAAGTAGATTTTGTGAAGTCTGCTTTAAAGTGAAGCTTACAGCCAGTGGATGACAGTGGTTTGATAGAGAAAGTTATCCAGAAACCAGAAGGTTGGGTCATGTGCATGTGCACAACTACGAGCCTTGTTCTCAAATTAATAATATTGTATCAAAGCTCAAAACAATTTGATCTTTGCACTCATCTTCCTGATGAATAAAAACTGTAGACAGCAGGCCTCCTTATATCCTGCAGCTCCTCGTAAGGAAACTAATGCAACTTAAAATAGACTCAAAATTAAGGCTGCTAGGCACACATTTTTTTCTGTAGCTTTTAAAAATGTTAACTTTTTTTGGTGAAAGCAAAATGGAGCTCAGCAGTGACCACCCACCCCTGGTTCTGGAAGTAAATTTCCCATTAATTTTCTCATTTAAAAGCTTGACGAGGGCTAATCAGCTCTGTGGTAACTCATGACAATAACACAATTCATTTATTTTAAAAAGATGAACTAAAACTTGAAAATTCTGCAAATTGCATCTGTAACTTTGCCTTTTGGCAATTTTCAGCTACGTATTCATAGTGAAAGGAATAATTTTATGCTCATGAGTTACCCCGAAGCTGATTAGCCTTCCTCGAGCCGTTGGACTTTTAATATAAGGATTTTTCAAAAAGTCAAGGGAAGAAAATTTATCTGAATTTTACTTCTGGAAGCGCAGGAAGGGCGGTTACGATGGCGTAGCAGCCTGTCGTCCTCTGAGCTGATGACGTAACCGGACTAAGACCCCTCCCTGATCGTACCTGGACACCGAGCGGTTCAAATGACCCTGGTGTGAGTACGCCTTAAATCACTCAATATCTTGTGAATGAACACATTAACAACATAAATACACCTCTCTTCTGCTGCTTGAGTCCATACACTAAGAAAATAAACCTCATCTCCTTTAGGGCTTGTAGCAGCAGCAGCTGTTAATGAAACTTTATAAACCTGATTCACTGTACCTGTTCTCATGTGCACAAGGGCTACGCTAAAGGTACACAGTAACTGTCAAAATGGGATGTAAACAGTGGAGCAGGACAGATGGTGCGCCAATAGACTCATCACCATGTTACCATCTGGGACATGACTTTACTCTTAATGAGAAATCTTGCATATTATCTGCTTAAAACCACCTAACTTTTAGTTGAGCCCTTAAAGTAAATCTATTTGCTATTTTGGTATCGAATAATACTTTATAATATTACAATTTATTCATATAATATCCTGAGTAGCATAATCTTAATATTTTTGCTTTGAGTTTAAAGGTTCCGTATTATCGAACCGACTTTCTGGAGTTTTTACCATGTTATAATGTTTCACCTCAAAAACATAACAGGAGTAGTACTTTGTTTCATTCACGCTTGTTTGAGTAATCCTTTTTGCTGATGCCATTTCTTTTGTAAGATCTGAAAATGCTCGGTCTCACAGCTCTACGTAGTTAGTTAGTTAGTTAGTTAGTTAGTTAGTTAGTTTATTCGGTCATTAAAAGTAAACAATAAGCAATACAATGCTTCCATTAGATCTGAGAGAGAGACCGAAAGGTTTTAGTTCAAAGTTGAGACTTATTGTGCTAACCCAATTAACATTTAAGTAGAAATTGTCAAGTAAACATGGCTATACTTCACAACAAAACAACAAGAAAAAAAACAAAAAAATACAATTTACATTCAAAAGATTAAGAAAATATCTTACTATTCTTACTGTATCATTTTTTAAGCATTATAATTGTAACTATCCCTTCCATGCTGTCTGTTCACGTCATGATGCTAAAAGACAAACACCTAATCCAAGCGTTCTCTGCAAATCATTTCAAAAAAGCCTGAAAAAGTATAATATAGGAGCTTTCAATCCTTTAACTGGTTTTTAGTTTGGGTTAATGAGTGGGAGGAGCCTTTCTTTGTGACTCTATAGCCAGGTGGGGCAGGTGTGGCCTTTTATTGTCTGGAACTGGGCCTCAAACCAAAACTTTAGACCCTGTGTATCTTTGCTCATTTTAATTCAACAAATGTGGAAAATTGTGGAAACCCTTTGGAATAATGTCTTCATTTAACACCCAAATCTCAAAATCTAAAAGCCTATTCACATAGGACACATGGGTCATGCTCTGCTAAGCCCTGACTGCAATGGTGGCAGTAAAGACCAGCGACTTTAAAACTGCTGCTACAAATTTTATTTTTGAATTAGGATTTCAACAAAGTTTTCTCCTCTGACCTTCTACTTTAACCCAGTGTCTCTTACTAAATGCGATAACAAATAGAGAAAAAATGAACTTGACACTTCTGATCTTTCACTTTATACCAAACAAAGCCCGTCTGTATTTCAGTGTATTATAAACCTTATTGATTCCAACTTCATAATATTCTTCATTCATCTTCTCCACTTCATTAACCTCCTAATGACCAGCAGCCCCAGCCTTCATCACCACCACTGGCATCATCATCACCGAGGCCATTTCATTTGTTTTATTACTCGGTCATCAGCAGCACCTCATCATGCAGGTATCTGTCACTGACATCATTAGCGGCAAATATTAAGCTTTTTTTTTCCCTCCCCCCTGTGTATTGGTAAGTCAAGATCGTGAAGCAATTCTGTTTGGCCTTTGAGCTGACACCAGACAGGAACAAGGGCAGAGTCTGGTCCAGCCACAGATCAGGGGCTACAGAGGGGCTTGGTTTAAATGTCATGTTGATGTTCGTTGTGCAGTGAGCCACACAGACATTGTTTCATTCACCTTTCTTGTGACAGATGAAAAATAAGCGTGACTGAGTTTAGACAAAAGAGAAAAGAAGGGAATGAGAAGACCATTATAATATGCAAATTTAGTCAGAAGCTGTGAAATGGATATTAATAACCACACGATTTATTAGTTGTTAGTTGTTCAAGCACTTAAAAATATACATATGACATACACTTTATTTCCAAAAGTATTAGCTCACCTGCCTTTACACGCATATGAACTTAAGCGACATCCCATTCGTAATCCGTAGGGTTTAATATGACATGGGCCCAGCTTTTGCATCTATCTACGTCAGACATCTACGTTTCTGATGTTCTCATCCAACGTCAGACACTGATGTTGGACGAGAAATCCTGGCTCACATTCATCGCTCCAATTCATCCCAAAGGTGTTCTGTCGGGTTGAGGTCCAAAATCTCTTGGAGCTCTTTTCACTCGAACTAAGTCCTGCTCCTAAAAACAATGCTGCACCATAATCCCAATTCAATTATTTGGGTGATCAGTGAATACTTTTGGAAATATAGTGCATCAAAATCCAGCCACAGGGCGTTACAAGCCAGTATACTCTTTTTGCCAGTCCCAAGCCGGAGAAGTTTGGATCAGAAAAATATAAAAGCAAATCACACGCTAGGTGGCAGATGATTTGCTGTGGAGACCCCAGAAAGGAAAAGCCACAAGGAAAGAGTAAGATATATGTCAAGTTAAGGCGGCATGGTGGTAGAGCGATTAGTGTTCTTGTCTCCCAGCGAGGAGGTTGTGGGTTTGATTCTTGGGCTGGCTGACATACAAATTCTCTGGGTGGAGTCTGCGTGTCCTCCCCATCTTACTGTGGGTTCTCTTTGGGTATCCAGCTTCCTCCTACAGTCCAAAGACATGTATGTGTTTTGGATTGGTGACTTTAAAATTCCCCCTATGAATGTGGGAGTGAATGTCCCCAACCCTGCTCCATGTCGTCACAGCTAAACCACTGGAACTTACTTTACTGTGGAACCAATCAGAATGCACTTCATTGCTAGTTAGTCCAAGACGCTGCTGCTCGTCTTTTAACAGGAAGTAAAAAACAATCATATCGCCCCCATCTTCACCTCCTCACTGCAGTGGCCTCTTGTTCATTTTAGGATTAATTTAAAGCTTTTGTTGTTTGTTTTAAAGCTTTGAATGGACTGGCGCTAAACTACCCCAATACTGAAACCTATTTTCTAGCGTCCATGTTACCCATAACATGACACAAAATGTGGGTTAACGGTGAAATGAGTAGTTTTTGATGGCATCTCGTGACCAAATAGGAAGTAAAACAAGAAGTAATTGAACTTATTTTTGTTTCTTAGGAGCTTTAAATGTGAAATTTTCCATGGTGAACAAATGCAGCCTGAAAGAGTCTTTGTTAGATGCGGCTAAATCATTATGAACACATCATTTATCAACATAATGTAAAATGTATGTTGTATAAACCTGAATTGAACAAAAGCAACACGTACTCTTTAACTCTGGCCTTAGGCATTGGATAAATTGAATTAGTGGAGGTGTCTGGGGAGAGGAAGTTCTTTTCATATCTTCTTAGACAGCTGACCTTTGAGACTTGGCCTTCAATAAATGGACTCTGTGACTTGGCCATCAATAAGAGGAAGCTGATGAATGTGTAAATGATTTTATGAAGAGGAAAAAAGGAACCCTGGCATTACCCTGAATGGGCATTTGCAGCTCCATCCCTGTTTCATTAACTTCATCAGGCTCACCATTAAAGCATCATCAAGAGCAGTGTGGTATTTTGCCTCTGGCCCTAAGTCATCGCCGTCAGTGTCTGAGTCTGGAGAGAGCCACAGAAATGATTTCCCTCCGCCGTGTAACAAGGATAGCGGCGGTGGAAATGTCAGCGTAAATAGCCCACAGGAGAAAAAGAAAGGAAAAACAAACACGGGCTGCCGTGGCTTTGATCTGCTATTTATGAGAAAGAAGAAAAGCAAAGAAAGCACTATGAAATCGATAGTTCTCCTAAATCACCTTGGAGAGAGACCGGTATGAGTTTACAGACCGTCAGCTCTGAAAAGTGTGGTTTAGAAATACAACATGACATAGAACATACATGAGTACATGTGTTTGGCTGAGGTGAAAGAATACTTAAGTGTAAGTAATGTCACTTAATATTACTCGAGGAGAAGTAAGAGTATGCAGCAAAAGCGATACTTTATAACAGGGAAAAAGTATTGAATGTAAAGTGAAGCTAAATTACTTTGAAAGTCTTTTTTGTAACCACAGAGCACCATCTATTACTACTTTGCTACTACTACTACTAATACTACATCTATTGCAACTGCTACTAATACTACTAGTAGTAATAGTGCTACTACTGCTACTGCTACTACTACTACTGTTTCAACTACCACAGCTAATACTACTAATTCATAAACTGTTATTCATGTTACTGCTCAGCCATATTATTGTACTGCGTTATCTCTACATCACCTGTAGTGTACATTAATTTATTTATTTACTTATATTTTTTGTAGATTTGTAAATATGCAAATCTTTTATATATTTTTTAATCTATTCTGTTGTATTTTAATCATATTATTTTACTGCCTATAACTAGTATATACTTATTTTACCTTTTACTAGTGTGAGTGCAACTGAGCTACTGCGACCAAGACTAAGTTTAATACTGCAATTGACAATATTGTCATTTTTACTTTACTAGTTTTTTTGTTAAAATTTCATGTATGCATTCTATTGTATGCAGTTTTTTTACTTATTGTTTTTATGCCTTCAACTGTTTTTATTGTTTTTATGAGTGTGTGTATTTATGGCTGTGAAATATGTCTGACTTGTACAGCAATTTGGTCAACCTAGGTTGTTTTAAATGTGCTTTAGAAATAGTTTGACTTGACTTGACACTTAAATAAAATATTCATTCAATCAATGTCTTCTACTGCTACCACTACTACATTGGTTACAGTTTGCTACCCACATTGTCAGTGAGCTAGTACCAGAGCTTTTTCTCATTTAGGGGCTTGAATAAAAGCAACCTTTTCCTTCAAAATGTACTTGACGGTGTAAAATGTACTCAGAATATATATTTTTAGAGTAATTCTAAATGCATAGTTATGTTACACCTCTAGTTCAAAGGCACAAAATTGTAAATAAAACATGAAAAACAAGTCTTCGCACCTATCTCCTGAGCACATAGACACAAATAGACAGAAGTTACACCCCCATGCAGCCTCATGCGCTAATCCCTATTTCTGTCACATATGCACAAGCACTGACAACCCCTGTACCAAATCCTCAAAGCGTGCCACTTCCCATTTCACTCTCGCACTTCCACAAGCACATCAACAACAACAACAACAACAAAAAAAAAAAACAGGCAGCCATCTTGTGCTGTGGCCCCAACACCCCAGTGACACCGAGCCAATGCACCTGCAGACACCACACCGCTCGTATTTTTAGGTAAAAGCTCAGGGTTGATATATGACGCGGGGGAGCGGTTGTAAATAGTTGCAGTAAACATTGGTGCGGAGATATACTAAGCAAATAAAAGTGATGGATCTGAGTTTTGATTGTAACTTCCATTTTATTATGCCGTTTATACACATCTCGGCTGTAAATATAAAACTGCAAAGGCTGCCAAGAGATTGTGTGGGAAACTGCGGAGGTTTATCATTACAGGATATTATCTGAGAAAATTCATTAATTTGGAAATAATGTTTCCAATGACACTATATAATACTTCTACATAAAACTTTCCCAGGGAGTTCTTATTGAGCAAAATGTACTACAGATATTACTACTGCTGCTAATACAGTTACTACTACTATTATTACTACTATTTCTCATACCACTAATATGGCTGTACTGCGTACTACTACTAGCTACACTACTGCAGCTACTGCTATTGCTATTACAACTACTACAGTTGCTGCTACTATTACAAATACTTTAACTATTACTATTACCTCTACCACTGTTACTATACTACACTGTTACTACAACAACTACTACTGTTACTATCACTACAACAATTATTACTACAGTACAACTGTTACTATCACTACAACAACTATTACTATAGTACTACTGTTACTATCACTACAACAACTATTACTACAGTACTACTGTTACTATCACTACAACTACTACTACTACTACTGTTACTATCACTACAACAACTATTACTACAGTACTACTGTTACTATCACTACAACTACTACTACTACTACTGTTACTATCACTACAACAACTATTACTATAGTACTACTGTTACTATCACTACAACAACAACAACTACTACTGTTACTATCACTACAACAACTATTACTACAGTACTACTGTTACTATCACTACAACTACTACTACTACTACTACTGTTACTATCACTACAACAACTATTACTATAGTACTACTGTTACTATCACTACAACAACAACTACTACTACTGTTACTATCACTACAACAACAACTACTACTACTGTTACTATCACTACAACAACTATTACTACAGTACTACTGTTACTATCACTACAACTACTACTACTACTACTACTACTGTTACTATCACTACAACAACTACTACTACTACTACTGTTACTATCCCTATGACTACTACTACTACATCTACTGCTACCACTGGTACTAACAATGCTAATAATACTATTATACAACTTCTGTTACTGCTGCTACTGCTACCACTACGACTTCTGCCTCTGCTTTAGTTTGCTATTCAAGTTAAAATAAAAATATTTTTTCTCATTTAGGGACCTACTCAATATCTGCTACTTTTACTACTGCAGATTATTATAATTCAGGACTATAAAACATGACTCCAGGTACGTTTTTGATGAGGGAACAACATCATAACATGGTAGAAAGCTCAGAAAAGTCGATTTTGCATAATATGGTTTGGCCCCTTTAAAAATAACCCAATCAGGCCAAATTAGATTAAGTAGATTATAGGTATTTTTGGCTGAGAAATGCTTTTATGCATGTCCTGGATTTTGCAAAAAAATATTGTTTGCAAATTAATGAAATTCCTCAAATAATATACTCCAACAATAGACCCCAAAAATCCTATCTAATCCTTTCGCAGTATCTACAGCTTTATATTTAGTTGGTGCTATCAGCATTTTCCAGAAGGACAGATCACCAGCCCGGCTTAAAAAAACAATACAATACAACAATACAATCCACTGTGATCACAACAAAAGGTTTAAAAATAAGTAATTTAGACTTGTTTTTTAAAGTTGAAGATGTTTCACCTCATCCAGGAGGGTTTCTCAGTTCTCTTTTTGACCTGTTGTGATTCATTTAGCCTGGATGAGAGAGGGTAATCCACTGTGATGTTTACACCAGACCTTGGAGCAAAGTGACAGAACAACCTTATTCTGTTATAAACTTCTTGGATCCACAGACTATCCCAGCTGCTTGGCGGGAATTGGACCGCCAACCTTTGGGTTAGTGTACGAACGTCTCTGCCAACTGAGATATCGTCGTCCCAAATGTTGATAATGAAATGGCACAATTTAAACAGTGGTGAAGGAAGTACTCAATTTCTTTACTTAAGTAAAAGTAAAAGTGTTACATTGAAATTTCTATTTAAGTAAAAGTATAAAAGAACTCACTTTTAAATGTACCTGCATGTAAAGAAGTAAAGGTATTTCACACAGACTCCACAGCTCATGAATGTGTTAAATGTGAAAGATTTGGCTGATTGCAGATGAAATTAAACTGGTGCAGTAGAAGAGACTGAATCTGTCGCTGAGCTCTTCTGTCTTTATTATTCTGATGTTTCTAAAGGACTACTACTTTACTGCATCTGTTATATTTAAGTATTGTGTGTCTACAAAGAGGGTAAAGCAAAAACATATGATTTTAAACCAAAACTCAAAATACTTTGTACTTCAAACCATCTCATAAATGTAGTAGAGATCCTTGCTCTAAAATGTAATGAAGTCAAAGTAAAAGTATCCCTTTTAAAATGTACTCAAGTAAAGAACAGATAAATGAAAATTGTACTTAAGTAAAGCAATCAAGTACTTTTACTTTGTTACATTTCACCACTGGATTTAAAAATGAACCAAATTCTGTAAAAATATCAGGAATTTGTACCATAAATACTTAGATTAGATAGATTTGGATGAAAGTAGAAAGTAAGGCACAGATAATATGTGTATGCTAATGTGAGCTTGTATTTTACTAGCGCTGGACTCCTGTGAGACTTAACACAGTTTGATTCACAGTCGCTAACTCAGCATTTTGAAACTGTTTAAGGTGAATGCCTGGTCAGCTAAGTTTAGCTCGTCCACCAGGGGTACACACTGTATCCATACATGCCAGTTCATCTGCATATATTAGCATGATCAGGGATGACACGGCACTCCAGCGCACTTCCTGGTTCTCTCAGCGGGCGGTAATTACAGCCACAGTGGTTGTTCCGCCCCCTAGAGACCGTCCCGGAGTGACAGGCAGGAGAAGGGGACCTGAATGAGATGAGGATGACTGACAAAGGCGAAATGACAAAGATGAGAGAGTCATAGTGTTGGTGGGAGGAAGAGGAGGAGAGTAAACAGACGCGAGGGCGAGATGTTTGTCGAGCCGAGGAAGAGCTGGGAGCAGAGTGTGGAGCTGTGCCCTGCAGAGAATACTGTGTGCTGTCATATATGAGAGAGCTCAGAGTGAGACTGGGAAGGGAAGTGGAAAGTAACTATATTTTTACTCCACTAAACTATTTAAAGGTGCAATAAGCAGTATATATTTTTTTATATTTCATATAAATTACCCATGTGTCCCATGATATGAGGTCAGCATGTTTAAATTAAATAATAGTTTTACTGATAACAATGGCACAGCTAATCTATACACAATTTAAAAAATATTGAACTTAATACCCAAGTTGTTTATGTTTACGTTTTTTGTTTTGGTTCTAAAACCCTGCATTGCCAATCGTCCAATCAGAAAAGACTGGCAACCCACAGACCATTCTTTTGATTTAGACTGCAGTACCATTTTCAAACCAGTAGAGCACATGCTGCTTCCAGCACCTTTACGTAGCCTACATATTTAAGTACATACAATATTTTTTGAAGTATTTTTTGACTGTGTTGCAAAGTGGAAAGTATTAATAACTAGAAGCACTCATAGAGCGCAGACCGCTGCCAAGCCATAGGTCACTCACCTGAGAACAACTCTTAAAGGTCCAGCTCTAGCTCAATAATAAGTATTAAAGATACATCAAATCTGTGAACTTAATACTGAAAGAGAAAAACCTCACCTTTCATTTGGCGTTATTTGCAGTGTGTAGCTACATTTGTTGCTGTGCAATATCCAATTTCATATGTACCCCCTATATTTAGAACCTTCTGCATCACCAGAACCAGAATATCAACATGATCCAGGTCAAACTATGCCAGATTATAACATCTACCATGATGTCATCTTGTAATTATTTCCCAATGATACTGGGCAGTATTTGTTGAGTTAGAAGCTCTAATGGCAAAATTAGCCCCATCTCTCATATAGTAAAGAATCCTTTAAAAAAATCCCTGGCTCTAGATGCTGATCTAGATCACCTCCAAAATGTAATCACTTGTTCCTTATTCCATTTCTGACATTTCCTGAAAATTTCATCAAAATCTGTCCATAACCTTTTGAGTTATTGTGCCAACAAACAAACAAACAGACAAACAACCCAACACCTCTGAAAACATAACCTCTGCCTTGATGGAGTTATAGTAGTGGTGATATTAGTAGTAGTACTGTATTAATGGCAAATAGCAGTGGCAGTAGTAGTAAGAGTAGTAGTTATGATAGTGTTGATAATAGTAATGGTAGCAGCAGCGGTGGTAGGAGTAGTAGTAATAGAAAAAGGAGTTGTAGAAGTAGTAGAAGAAATAGCAGTAGGATATGTAAAAGTGGTAGTAATGGTAGCAGTATTGGTAATTGCAGCAGTAATAGGACTATCAATAATTTTAGTAGCAATAATAGGCACTTCCTTCTTTAGTAAATTTCACAATTAATACTCTTTCACTTTTACTCAGTTTTTTACAACAGTTTTGATGAGTATTTTTACCTGAGTAATATTATGTTGAAGTAACAGTGCTTTTACTTAAGTACAGATTTAAGATACTTGGTCCACCTCTGACTGTGGATAGGCAGACGAGGCTGATGAGAGTCAAGGCCAGCGCAGTGTTCCTCTGGATCTGAATACCTAATCAATATCCATCAGGGCTGTGCAGGATTTACTGTGTTCTGCAGCAGGAGGCAGACACCCCACGGCCGGCCCAGACTGGACCAATGGAGCACAGCCGTATAGCTCAGAGGGACGCGGCCGTACAAAGGGAGTGTGGCCACAGAGGACAGAGGGTCATGTGACCTGATTTTACTGCTCCCACTAGACTCCGACTGCAGCTGTTTCTGTTGGAGCCTGTCCACCCTTAGGCCAAATGTGCTCCTCTGCAATTATTTATACACAAATATGTTTTGGTTATTAATGTGTTGGCCAGTGTGGCCAATAATGTTGAAAGATATGAAGCAATATATTCATACAAACAGCCTAATTAAATTTAAGCTATTGCAAATGTCTCTGGCTTCAACCCACACACGCAGGTTTTTGCAAGAACTCATAACACAAAACAGATTACACATGCAGTGCTGTGCAAAAGTTTATGTGAGGTGTGAAAATATGCTGATAACTAAAGAGTGATTTCATAAATACAGAACCTTTTAATTTTGTTGTGACATGTTCAGGAAAAGTCAGCGATGGGCCAAAAGACAAATTGGTGAATTTTGGTGTTGTAGAGCTTTAGTTTAGTCTAGTTTTGATTTTTCTTCTATTTTTTCAAATTTATGTCTTTTTTCTAAATTGATACACATTTCTTTATTTGTAGCTTTTCTTTTTTCTTAAAAACCTTTAAAAGACCCTTGCACAATGTTGTACTTCTTTAAAAGATGTGTTTCTTGTGAATCTCAAGATTAAGACACAGTGTCACAGTAATTTGACTCTGAAACTCCTTCCTATAAAGAAGAGGGCATCTAGGGTTAGGTGGAGCAGACACTTCACTGTTCTCTTTATGTTGGTTCACAGTTAAAAAATGCATCTCCCAGCTCTGTGTTTTTCTCTTTGAAGACAGTGCCACAGTCACAAAGTACTTTTGTGAGCAATGAAGCGCCTGAGGGAAGTACGGGAACTAAAGAGAGAGTCCCGGACTGTGGAAAACTTTGAAAATATAGAAACAGAAGACTCTATCACACAGAGGAGGGTAAAGGAATGGAAGCTAGGGATCATTTTCAGAGGAGGTCCTTGTGACTAATGACAAAGAGGTGAAGTTGTTTATCCTATGCCAGGGGTGGAGAACACGAGACTCACGAGCCGCATGTG
The DNA here is from genome assembly GCA_020698575.1 of Bostrychus sinensis. Lineage (NCBI taxonomy): Eukaryota > Metazoa > Chordata > Actinopteri > Gobiiformes > Eleotridae > Bostrychus > Bostrychus sinensis. Next base: position 23,343,801 of record CM036257.1, on the reverse strand, counting down.
ACTCTTGGCCAATGGGAGTGCGGCTCTTTAGCGCACATCTGATTTGTTTGTTTTTTGTACTCTCTAATAGAAATGGATAAAGCCCAGTACGTAACATTTCTTCGCACAACTTCAGGTGAGTTTTATGGCCCGGTTTGAGGACTCACAGAAAAAAAAAAAGTCCACAGATCACATTCCTAGTTGACGCATTTAGTGCACAAATGGACTGCTTAAAAGTCTCACTTGTCACGGATGAGGCAGCGACTGAGCTGGAGATGATTGAACTATGTGTAATTGAATGATAATGTCTTTGTGCAGGTGTATTTACAGAACTAAAAACATAGAACTATAGAGTGACCTTATGCAAGAAAAGATTTTAAGCTTTCTGACAGTCTGTGTTTCATGAATCTATGTGCATTAATCAGGGAGATATCATTTGTTAAAGCTTTAAAACTGTTTAAGAGATTTTAATAAAAGACATGCATCTAATTAACGGTGATGTCGGAGAAACCCGCCCAACTTCCTCAGATCGTTTCTGTAATATTTTCTCAAAAACGATACATATACTTACATATTTACTTCTTAGTAGGGAAGAAGATGAGAAGGGAGAGAGGGATGCTCTTGGGACGCTGCTGTGTCTATCAGTAACAGGTGAGCCTACAGTGGCATAACGTGGTAATGTGGGGCCCCAGGGCAGGTTTTCATTCAGTATTTCAAATGTGTGCATTAGGCTTCTCATTTGTTAAATGTAGCTGTTTTTATAGGAGCTACATAAAAACAGCTACAGCTAGAAATCATGTGCTTACAGGCTACATATTATTTAAGTGAATAAAAATTGTATTTTTGTAAAGTAATTAGTTTTATGTTTTTTTGTTATCTAAAAAAAGAAAAAAATATATTGCTTTTAGAGACACTTTAAAATAAACTCACAGATGAAAATTATTATTATTCTGCTTTACGCACCCAAATGTTTAGAAGTTAAAAAAAAAAACTGATGTTATGTGTTTACATTTGTGTATTTTCATTTATTTTTTCTTGAAATGAAGTCAGTTTCATTAAAACTCTTGTTGTATAGCGTGAGGAGAGTGAAATGTCACAAAGCAGAGAAGTCATGGATACTTTTTAGGTTTTAATTGTGTGTCAGTATTGGTTGTGCTCGGTGCTTGATGTGGCTCTTTGCTGTGCCACAGTAAGTTTTTTGGCTCTTAGTCCCTGACCTATGCCTTGTGTAGTCTGCCCCGTTACATCTGCTAGCTTTGCCAAAGTTGAATTTTTTGTGCAACTGAATGGTTTTGGTCTGTGTTTTTCTTCTTGCATCACCAGAAGGCATGCTGGGTAACTGAATGGCACATACATTTCTTTACTACACAGCAACTGAATTAAATTTGATTCCCAAGGCAGTTACTTTTTGTTTGTTTACTTCACCGGAAAGTAATGATGTGAAAAACCAAATGTCCTGGTTATGCTTGGATAATTAAATTATACTAGGTTTAGAGGTTGTTTCTGGCCTCAAGTATTCAATAACTAAACATGTTCTTGGGCTAAATACAAACCATAAAATTAGAAAATGTAATACACAATGGTGCATATACACAACCTCTAAACAAAGATGGCAAACAGTGGTGTGATATTTAAAGATTAAAAGAATCCTGGTGTTTATTGGCAGAGTAGTTGGCGCTCTTACCTCTCTGCAAAAACATTGTGGGTCCTCTGGCCAACTACAATATTTCTGTGTGGAGTCTGCAGAATCCTTCCTGTGTTCTCTCTGGCTTCCTCCAAACGTCCAAAGACATGCATATAGAGTCTGTTTTGGTAATTTCTTCCATTTTTGTGTCCACTTGACAATTCATGGCTTTTCAGCACTTTTCATTAAATGCATTTAGTTTACAATAAACATTTCTTCCTAATTTTTGACAACCCTAGTGACATTTTGAGAGAATCATCTTTTGGTCCTGACCCAGCGTTTGGAGTCATAAGGAAGTCTGCTTTAATAATGACACAAAAATAAATAAGTAAACACAGAAAAAGTTAGTCTGTCATTAGTTTAACCACTGTTATTTGTACTGGATTGAACCGAACACTGACAAATGTTGTATCCATTATCTACCAATTCTTTCATCTATGTTGGCAAGTTTTCCCTTCAGAACTAAATCTGTCACTGTGATTTTTGTTCTCTTCTGTGCACCATTTGTACCATACTAAAGCATTTTTTTATTTTTTACAGTCTCCAAAATCAACCTCCCACAACTAAATGACTCGTGGCTTGGTCCCTGGTATAGTCAGTCCATCTGGAGACTTTCTGTAGAAATTGTTGCTGATGGTGAATTGGTTCTTTGATTGTTCTCTTTTTTTTTTTTCCACTTGCAGAGCACCAATGTACTGTGGGCATGTGCTGGTTGCTCTTATTTTCTTTGAAGCCAAAATCAAAAAGCCAACTGTTCAAATGATATGAGGGCATAGAAAGTTCAATACTATTATTATCTTTTTAGGCTTATTGTAGTTAGGAGTCATTGGTGTCTGGAGCTATCCCAGCAACTATGGGCATTAGGCGTGGTACACCCGGGACAATGGACAGGGCGGAGCTGACGCACACGCACGCACACAGAGGAGGAGAAGCAGCGGTGTCAGGGAGGAGAAAGGGAGGAGACAGGTGAGGAAGGAGTCAGTGCCTGATGTGTTCTACCTGATTGTTTTTGTCTCTCACAAAGTAGTTTGTTGTTGTGAGCCGTGAAGAAAACTGACTTTGTGGAAGTCTCAGAAGCTCCTCCCCTGAGCGTTATCATGGAGCTCCTGTCAATCACCCATGGTTCTAAACTAATGCTGAACTTTCACGATGAACTGCATTGATACTGCAATTTACTATTTAATTCTGGTCTAATAATAATAATAATAATAATAATAATGCATTACTTGAACCGCCGACCTGTGGGGTAGTGGGCAAGCGTCTCTACCAACTGAGCTACTGCAACCTCCATATAAATAAAGTTGGCCTATTATAATCCATAATAATCAGTTTTATGAAATGGTGGAGTGTTGTAAGTATCAGTGACAAAATTGTATATGCTACATTTATCAGATTCAGTTATTCCTGCCCTTAGTTGATAATGAACATTTATAATTTTTAGTTTTATAAAATGTGACTTTAATAAAGAGGATATTTCAGTTTTTATTTTCATGTTTAACCACTGCAATAATAATAACTCGTATTAATGCCCACCACACTGTGCCTAATAGAAATAATGGGTAAAAAAAATAAATAAATAAATAAATAAATAAATAAATGTAGATCTCCTGGCCTTGATGACTTTAAAAGTAGATTGCGGGCCGAAAAAGGTTGAGGACCACTGCTATAAACAAATAACATTACTAAAAAAAGTGGGAATTTGTGTAGCATGCAAGGGTTCAACGACCCAAGTTAACTGTAGTTTCTGCCTATATACTGTACTGTAGTTGCTCATGCTAATGACCAGGATGAGGCCCAATTTCTCATTTTTACTCCTACCCCTTCCCCTTTAATGTCCTATATTATGCTTTTTTCAGGTGTTTTGATATCCTTGCATTAGTATTTTACGTTTTATAACTTAAATGATGTGTATGGAGAACCTTCTTTTTGGGAGCTGTTAGTTTGACAGATAACACTTGGATCAGGTGTCTGTCACCCCCTGCTGGTAACAATGTGGAATGGACAGGCCATCATTTTTTGTTTTAGCACAGTTATTAGCAACATGACACTAACAGATAGATACATGAGCTGACTGCTTCGTAGTGATGACAAGCAAGTTTTATGTAGCCTCCATTATAAACTATATTGAGCACAAGATGAGCAAAACACAAAATAACACTGTTGTATTTTTATAAAGGCGGAAAATATGTCTTTTTCAACTCCATGTTACCAATAAACATGATGTATCATGGTAAACTCTGCATCTAGAAGAGCCCCGTTTGGATTGGTGCGAAGCCCTCAGCCCTCGCCTCTTCCTCTTGACACAAAAAAGAATTGAAACACCCCTTTGCTTCTCGTGAATCCACGAAATGAAGGGAAAGGGCAAGGGAGACGGGGAAAGAGGGGGATAGGGGATTGGACCAAAGACTAATGAAATGTCTTCAATATGAACATTCTGGTTCTAAAAATACATTTCACAATAATATCTTTGAAGCTAGCAGCAGGGGCACCTAAAGTCAAACACAGTCTCCCCTGAAGAGCTGCACCGTGACATATTGATTGGCCTGTTATTGATCTCAAAATTTTGTTTATTTTAATAGAATTCAGTAAAAAGTTTCCCAAAAAAGTGAGTGCGCTCAAATAAAAGCCATAGGGTAAGAATAATATAACATTTGACATCAATAATGAAAATAATATTGATGTATTTTGGGTTGTGAGATATCTTTTTTTATTCTTGGAGTTAGCTCATTGTCCCTTGGTTAATTTCTACTCTATATGCACCAGAACTTGAGTACATGAGGCAGGGTTTGAGTATCCATAGCTCCTATATGAAATGATATTTGTATAGTGCGGAGATATTCACTGGTATAAGGTTAGATAGATCCGTCTTAAGCATTACAAATTTAGGAGTGCCGTTTTTCCCTTTCGGCTGACACGCGGGAATGAAAGACCCTCGACTGCAGATGAATATCTAACACCTACTATCATGTGATGTGCAAAAGCCATGGGCAGAGGAAGACAGGATATTATGATTGACCATTGTGATTGCTGATGTATGCGCCGATACTGTTATTAGAGAACAGGACGGTTATAGAAGAAAGGTGCAATCTTTGTGATGAAATGTGTTGAATAATAATATACAGAGGAGGGACTCTTCTGCGTGTGATGGTCCCGAGAGAAGCTGAATGTGTGTTTGAGCCATCAGGGACAGAGGGGTTTTATGCAGCAATGCAAAGAAGGATGGGACTGGTAGATTTTTTATTTTTTATTTTTTATTTTTGAAGAGAGATGGATATCCATAGATGATGTATAGAGTAGTTGTTATGTACTTCATGCAGGTATATGAGCTTATTTATCAGGTAGAGAAGGAAGTTTGGAGGCTTGTAAGATAGATCACCTCAAATGGTTTTCTGAATAAGGCTTTAGCTTGTCATCAGTGTGTTCATTCAAAGATATCTAGACCATTTTCTACCGGGAACAGGTCAAAGAGCCAGCAGTCCAAGCAGAGATACCCATACTTTCTTCTCCCTAGACACTTGTTCTACCTAAAAGAATACCTAGGTGGTGAACACATCGTGCTTCTAGAGTGTCCTTGGTCTACTGCAGGGCCTCCTCCCAGGAGGATGCTCATGGCAACTCCCCAGAAAGGCTTCCATGGTGAAAATGTGCTACCAAAAATCTAACAAAAATATTTTAAATTGCAGGAATTGGCCACACATTCCTGACCCTTTGCTGCAACACACTTATTCATTTGCTCATAGGCAATATCAATAAACAGCAGGAGGTCACATACTTTAAAAAAATATGCGGAGGAGGGACACTCACTAGAGACGACAAATTTTATCACATCATAAAAGAAAGTCCCATTTGGCTGCTTCCTTTCTTTCGGAGGTCTCCTCATCCTGCATCATTCCCATGAGTTGAATAGGATTTAGATGCTGAATCCACAAAGGTCTGATTGCGATTTGGTCTTTCGTTTACATGAGGATTTCTGTTTTCCGAATCTGCAATCTTTTGAAAATGCTGGATGTGCTAAGGTCTCACAGTGGGGAGCCGCTCGGAGACGCTCTGCTCTCGTGGAAACTTTGAAACCAACATCATCAAAATATCTCTATAAGTAAGACTTTATGAATGGCTCCAGAAAACCACAAGATCCTAAAGTACAAGGGAAGTGAACTATATTTCCTCTGCTGTTCACTCACTGTGTGGTGTAGAGTATTGTGCGGGGCCCACAGCGCCATTTGCTGGACAAATATGGGTACTACATTTTACTTTAGTTTTCTTCACACTTCAGCGTTTTCGTGTAAATGTGCATCGCAGGCTGCATGACTGTTGCATTGTCCTGCCAGTGTTGTCGTCTAAACGGCCGCTTAGAAGAAAAGGTGATTTTATTTTTTTTATTTACCTTTATTTAACAAAAACAAACAAACAAAAAACATTAAGATCAGGATCTCTTTTGCAACGGTGACTTGGCCAGCAGCCCACATCACACAACATATTATATTAATATATAATAAACAATTAGATTAGAATCATTACAGTTTTAAAACTAAAGGGCAGCAAAACAAAGAGTTTAAAACAAAAATACAATGCTTTTTAGTTCAATCATAGAGAGTCACTTTTCACTGCAGTAAAAACCTGTGAGCCAATTGACAATCAGGCAAATAAGCCAATAAAAAAAGGTTTATGGGCTGCATTTGGCACCTGGGCCATAGTTTGGACACCCCTGCTATGCATAATGCAGACATTGATGTTAATAACAGCATTATTAAGTCTCCCCTTCCAATTAGTCTCTAGAGTCAGGCTCATCATGTTCAGCAAAATGACAGCAGTGCAGTGTCCTCATCAAGTGTGTGTTTATGTAGTAACAGGCCGCAGCGTTAATTATTGTTGTCCAGTGTGTTTGCCAGTGCAGAGAGCTCGGGGGCTATGGATTATGTGTGATCAGATCTGTAATCTGATTTACAAACATTGGGGGCATTAATCAGTGTGAGGCAGGCTTCAGACAGCGTGGACCTGTGCCGGGAGGCTCTGCACTGACAACAACAACAACAACAACAACAACAACAGCAACATACTGTGGATGAAAGTTGCTTGGAGATTAAATAAATATTTGTGTGTAATAAAAGGAAACTGGAGAAGAAATATGCATTGACTCAAAAGCCATTTTACTGATTTTTTTTTAAGTATTCTTACTGTTATACACTTTCTAGAAATTTGCATCTACTTTGAATTATTACAAGCCACTGTCCAGAGTGTACCCTGCATAAGGCCCATTGTTGGCGGGATAGGCTCCAGTCACCTCTCTGCAGTCTATCCCACCAAATATTAGGTTAGTCTCAGCAGAATGATTATGTAAACACCTTGGCATTATATTATCAAGCTGTGAGTAGAATGGATCTTCTCATAAAAATAGTGACAGTTTGAGAGCAGAAGTGTTATGATTGTGGGAGGCACAGCATGGATTCCACACGGGTGATCATCATGAATAATTAGACAAAAATACTATTTGTTTTTAGTTTCTCCGTATCATTTTTAAAACAGATACCGGCGGAAATTCCCTAATGTGTCTTTCGTGAACAAAAAACTTAAAAGAGATTAATAAAAGATGCATGCACACTGGTAGATAAAAGAGGGGAATGTGGGTATAATTGATTATAATTGTATTTATTGTAATTATGCTATAACTTGGTCATAAGGTAGCTATTTAAATTCTTTCTTCCAGGAGGATTTGTAAATAAAACAACTAACACACTTCCACACTGGCTTTCCCACTGCCTGACCAGTTTGCTACAGTAATACTAACATATGAGATTAAATTAAGTTTAAGTTAAGTTTAATAAGTTTAGAGATTACCTCATGTCTTGCTTTGGCAAAATGTATCCACGTCAAACAAATGAACGCAGAACTGAAATAAATACTCACAGCCCCTTTACTGGAGCATGCCAGGGTATTACAAGTAATAATAATATGATGTCCTATAGTCTTGTTTTTTCACAGATGATTCTTATTATAATATGCTGTTAGATCATATTATGTTTTTTTAGGCTTTTTAAAATAAATGTTGACACCTTTGCTTTAGTATTTTACATTTTTTATCTTAAAATAATGAATATGAATGGAAAATATCTCCTTTTGGGGAGCTGATATTTAACTGTTACTTATTAGGTGCCTAATACCAAGCATAAAGCACCTCTTTTTAGAAAATACAAAATCTTGACAATATTTAATGTTAATCTATCTATCTATCATCTATTGTATTTGTTTTTTCATGTATAAGTATGTACACTTAACTACTGATTTACCTATTGTTTTTGATAATTTTTTCACTTATTCTTCAGATTTTCACTTGTATTCAACATGTCACTCCAGAGAATTTCATCTCCCATTTTGTAGAACTTTAGTCAATCAATGTACTCTTAAATATCGGGGGCCTTTTCTTTGGAACAGTTTACCTCCAGCTCTTCAGTCTATACCCACACTTCCATCTTTTAAAAGACAATTAAGTATCAAGTTAATTTTTAATAATGTTTAACATTTTTTAAATAGTTGGTGTTCATTGGATTTTGTGTTTAATGTTGACATATGGGGAGGTGGTTTTATAAGACCTTCTGGTCTTCTTCACCTCTCCTGCACAGTCTTTTAAATTGTGTATTATTGTTTTTATCGTTTGTTTTTTGTGCAAATAAATAAATCTAAATCTAAATCTAAAATGGCTATTTAGCATGGCTAATAGCAAAATGACGCAAACAGATAGAAGAAGATAGAGATGACTACTTCATAGTGAGCACAATTTAAGCGCTGAAATGATAGGAATTAGTCTGAGGATTGTGTATGGACTTCAGAAGCACACAGGAGCACTTCCTGGTTTCAGGTGTCTAGGTAGAGCTGGGACGTCAAGTGTTTCCGTGTCTTTGGAAGGACAGGCTCAGCAAACAGGATTACTCAAACATGCATGAATGAAAAAATATAAAATAAAATAAAATAATAAAATACTGTTTGTTTTTGAGGTGGAGACATCATTATAACATAGTTAAAGGCTCAGTTTAGCATAACAGGACCTTTAGAGATGAAAGAAAATGGGTAGTTAGGTAGTTTGGTTTTAATTAAAGCACAGAGAAGTGGATTAAATAGCATTAACCTAGGGTGCTGCCAGTTTACTGTGTTTGACATAGCGGCTTTACCCTGTGCATTAAATTGAAAGCTGGATGTACACATAAACTGCTGAATAGTGTTATTTAAGATATGAAGTGCATGCTTAAAACAAAATCTGTATCAAATGACAAACACCTCTTTAGTGACACCCCAGGGATATACAACCACCCACCTGTGGACACCTTCCTCTCCCCTGAAGACCCCTCGGGCCTCCCCACAGTGGCCTTGACGTTTGTGCTGATCTAGCTCAGCAACAGCAGATATTGCACTGCACTCCCTCTTCATATTGTCTGCGCTCGGCCGGCACGGTTCACTTACTCACCGCTCCACAGCCCATCGGCAAATAGACTGTGAACATCCCGACTGTCCATCATGGAGGGGAGTTTGACAGTCCTCTGACAGGCACACTGAATTGATTCTTCAGGCCCGCTGTTTATTTTCCCCTGCCCTGCCAGCCCGTTGCTCGGCTCGGGTCCGGTCTCTTTTTCGCACCAATTCAAGGCCTCCAACTATACCCATCAGCCCTCCCTCCTGCCTCCCACCCTCCCCAAACCAGCCAACCTATCCTTGTCACTGCACGCTACGGCTGACACTGACAAAATAACAGGGGCTCGCGTTTCCCTCCCGTGTTTTCGAAAGCTATTTTCTACACCGTACGACATGACAATGAGTTATGAATGGAGGCAGCTTGTTGTAAAAGGGATTGTAGCGCAAACTGGGCTCTCTCCATCACACACACACACACACACACACATGCACACACACTCACACACGCACACTCACACACACATTGGACATACCTTGCTCCTCTGTCAATGCTACCTGCAAATTGTTTTCTTCCAACGTCTCTACCTTGACTTCACAAGTGGTTATACTAGTCATGTTCTGTAACTTCAATGAAAATCTGGCAGAATTTATTTTGTTAAAATCCAACTTGAGGCAGAGAAATCCTGCTTTTTTGAAACATACTTCAGATGACTGGCTTTTAACATCTTGCTTTGAAATCTCAAGGACTTAAACTCATTTAATTTTTATAAACTTAAAGGAGCTATTGTATGCAAAATCAACTTTTTTGATCTTCCTACCTTGTTATAATGTCCCCTTATCAAAAACATACCTGGAGTTGTGTTTTGTTTCATTTACACCTGTTTAAGTAAACCTCTAGTCTCTGGCATGGCCTTTCCGAGGGCTCAGAACGCTCAGTTCTACAAACCTCTGCTTCTTTCTTTCACAAGCCTCCGCCCACTCCAGAAAACACTGACCAATCAACAAGCCCTCTACAACCAGTCTGCTCTCATTCATTTGTCCAAAAAACAGTGTACAGCTGTTTTTACTGCTTCCTCCCAGCTATTTTTAATTTTATGGCATCATACAAAAAGTTTAAGGAAGTAAACAGCTCCTTTTCTTTGTTTAATTTTAAAAGAACGTAACAGAGCTGCACTCTTCACCTGTTTCTTTAAGGCAGTAGTATATTTTGGAAATGCTTTCTTTTAGTGGCATAATGTTTTTAAAAAATGTAACATGTGAAATGCAGTTCTAGAGGTGGCCAAGATTTGTTTAAAAAGATAAATAAAGGATGGACGAAAGATGCTTGCTTCTTGACACAACACTCTATTTATCCAGGCTTGGGACCGGTACAAGAAATGTACTGGCTTGAGACCCTTGTGGGAGAATTAGCATATTAAAAAAGCTAATGCACCTTAATGATTCTGGGATAGAAATATATGTGTATCCAATTTGATGGTTTGTTTCTGTCTGCAAGTTCATTTTAGAAACACGTGTGATCAAAAATAGTTACCGAACCATTCATTGTTGCTTTTAATGGTTTAAAATGTCATAATGCCAGAAATGGATGTGAGTTAACAATCATTGCAGTGGTGAAGAGAACAGATTGCCAAACCAAAGTTGATTTCCTGGTGAGATTGTGGGCGTTTTTACGAAACCCAAACTGCTTAACAAAATGGGTCTTAGGTAACTCACACTGCCTGTTTAATCTCTGACAAAGATTGGATTAATTCGTGTACAGTTGACTTTTATACGGGGTGCAGGATGTGCCAGTTCACATCTGTGGTATGCTTTTAATAACTAACCACCTATTACAACCTCTTCCCAATAGCTGTGAATTCATTAATTACTTGTGCTCCAGAGATATTTGGCAAGGCAAAATTAACAGCGAACGTTTTAGGAAATAAAATGCATACTGACAGAAATAATCTTCTTATTTAACGAACACTACCCTACCAAACCTCAACAACCTTTTCTGCAATTATTGTATTCAAAGAGTAAAACCGGACAATGTCTCTACTGCAGAATACTAAAACATAAAATCAAAATATGTTTTAGAGCTTACCTGAAGGCATATCTCACCCCTAAAACCACTTTTTGCTGATCTCCTACAAATTAGGCTGGTACATCTCAATAACTATGGTCCTGTCTTTAACCTTTTACTACAAAAAACAAACAAACAAACAAACAAACAACAACAACAACAACAACAACAACAAAAGCAAATATGTAGTGTCTTCATTGGGTTGAACAATGGCTACTTGTGTTCAGTAGTTTCTAAAGCAGGGGTTCTCAAACTTTTTGGAGCCAGTGACCCCTTAAAGCAGGGGTGGCCAAACTTTTTCCCAAAAGGGCCCGATTTGAAGATGTGCAAATGTTCAAGGGCCAACAGTCCCTCCTTTCTAGGAACTGAATGCAAGTACAATATAAATTATTTTAATAATTAAACAATAAGTATTTTGTTTTCAAGAGCCCAATAATTATAAATTATATAGCAAAATCTAAAACAGGTCCAAACAAAATGATATCTTTGAACATAAACAATCCAACTACAATTATTTCTAAACCAACTTTTTAAAAAGCTTATTAGAAAAGTAGATAAGATGCACAAATGTACAGACAAATCTACAGAAACACTGAAAGGCCATAAGTAATGCATTACAGTAATGCAAGCCAAGGGCCATATGAAATCTCGACCCATGCCACAAATGGCCCCCGGGCCGCACTTTGGACATGCCTGCCTTAAAGGAAAGAAAAAATCCCAAGGACCTCCTTACAGCATCCTCTGCTCTAATCCAACGTCCATGTCATAATCATCAGGAGTTTTAAACATCCTAAAACCAAATGTAAGTAAGGTTTATTTGCTCATAATGTTTATTTTACTGAATAAATGTTTAAAATTATACCATAACAAAATGTATGTTTATAAATTATTACACATTAATTTATTTATTTTTTGACGGACCCCCAACATGTGATGTACTGTTTCCATACTAAAACATCTTTCCCTGGCATTTGTGCTCTTGTCCCAGTCCGCTCTTGTTTTCTTCTGTTTGTGCGTTGATGACGTACTTTACAGTGACAGCTGTCAATCACAGGCCCAAGCCCCGCCCCTGGTCTTGGTTCTTCCCCTCTGTCTCTGCCTTCTTTTCCAACATTTTTCAAGCTTTATGCAGAGTCAGGCCTGAGCGAGGGAGTGAGTGACTCTTTAAACTAAATTAAATTAAGCATTAGACCATGCAGAGGCGCAATTACTTCTTTTTGTGCTGTTTCTCTGTGTAATAGACATAGACAGCACAGAATTAGCCACTTTGTTATTGTTTGTTTTATTTCTTTTTTCACAGATGACTACTATCACTGTATGTTATTGGGCGATTATCCTGTATTCCTCAAATAAAATAAAAAAAAGAAAATAATAAAAAATGACATACTTCTACTTCTTCTACTTACTTAATACATCATCTCTTCCCATATGGCAGAAATCTATTCACTTGAGCTCCATACCATTCACAGAGCAAGACTAATCTGCCTCTAACCTTTCCTATATCATTAAGAATGTATGAGCAAAGGGCAGTCATAAATATCCAAGATGGCCCATACACATTCCCAGTCAATAGGCCTCGCAGTCCGTCAGGCCGATGTAATCAAACTAAGAAGTCCATGCCATGGCAGTATCTCCCTGACCTCAGACCAGGTTCCCAGGCCCATAGACCGAACGATAGCTCTTTGTTACGTTCGCATCAACACTGCCTTGACATACGCCGGGTCAATTAGCAGAGAATGAAATAAACTCCACGATAAATAAGGAAGCCAATGCGGGACATATTTCAAGCGGTCAAGGAAAAGCAATTTAAATTCTTTACTCGAGGGGATTTTAAAGTTTAACCAACAAACTTAAACACTGACGTTACCGTCCTGAATGAGATAAATGGAGCTGTGGTTCTCGAACTTTTCACTAGTGTCTTTAATGGACTAAAATGAGTCTAAATCTGGATTAAACCAGGTCTAAACCGGGGAATAAAATAAGAACAAGGCCAAACCAGGAGCTAAATCAGAGCTCCAGAATAAATCAGGACTAAACTAAAACTAAATCATGCCAAGCTAAACAAGGCAAAATGAGGATTTAACCAGCACTTAACAAGGATTAATAATAATATTTAGGATTAAAATCAGGACTAAATCAGGACTAAATAAGGTCTAAATCAGAATTAAAACAGGACTGAACCGGAACAAAACTAGGACTAAACAAAGACTTAACTAGGAATAAACCAAGACTATACCAGGACTAAACCAGGAGGACTAGTAATATTATTTAGGATTAAAATCAGGACTAAACCGGTACTAAGGACTAAACAAAGACAGTCAGACTAAACAAGGACTAACCAAGACTAAACCAGGACTAAACCAAGACAACTGGGACAACACCAGGACTTACCAGGAAGCACTAAACTAAAGGATTGAGGAAGTCTGTAACAACTTAATTAAACCACTGAGTTCAACAAATTGACTAAACCTTGATGGAGAAGCCAAGGAGCTGTGGATTTCCTGGATTTGAGGTAGCATTGGTGGCACTGCCAGTTTGGGTCTCCTCCACGGGACGACAAGCCGGTATTGGCAGCATAGATCCACCGCGTCTGTTTTGGTGCCATCGCTATTTTTACACCCCATCCATTAAAGCTCCCTCGCTCTGCAGTGGCGCCTATAGACGACAGCTTGTTATTGTGTTCTGCAGCAGGGACATCAGTAAAAGTGGTGAGCATTTGTAGTCCAGCTGCATCTCTTCTGAACTATATCCCAAAATCATGTAAAATATAAATAAAAAACAGAATCCAAGTAAAAGGCAGTTCAACCCTGTGATCTAGTTGAACCTAAATGTTTAGTTATGTTGCTAATAGGGAGGTCCTATCTTGCAATGTTTGTTTTCCTCACCATGATGGAGGCTCTGAGGACAGGAGTGTTATCACATAAAATCATTTGCCTATTTGTTGGTTTGTCTATTTCTGTAAAGCCCTTCGATTTTGGGCTGTGATAATAAAACTAAACTGAAATATAGAACAGTGTTTTAAATATCCTGGATCCAGACACTGATCCAGATGCACACTAAAATATATATATTTTTTCTTTTCCCATTCGTGAATTTTTCTGAATGTTTATGAAAATCTGCTTGTAACATTGCAAGTTATGCTGTTAACAGACAAATTGGCCCTATCTCACAATTGTCAAAAGTCCCCTATTATGCTAAATAAACTTTTTTGAGCTTTTAAACATGTTATGATGTGTTTCCACCTCAAAATCAGTATTTTGATTCATTCACACTAAAACTGCCATCACTATGAAGCAGTAGGGCTGAGTACCATTCAGATTTTTTCAATGCCGGTACTACAATACCTGGTTTTCGATACTGATGCCTCAATGATACTTATTCTGATACCTATGGTGAGTTAATTCCTCTTCTACACTCATAAAACACAGTAATATTAAAAAAAATAAAAATAAAAATTGGAGTAAAATTAAGAGCTTTAAGTTAAAACCAGTACTTTTTATGATTTATTCTGTGTTATTTATTTGATTCATACACACAGAGGAGCATTAAAGGTCCCACTAAGTATTGAAACTTGGTATCAAATGCATTTTTTTAACAGTACCCAGCCCTATGAAGCAGTCAGCTCATTTATTTGTTAGCGTCACATTGCTAATAACCATGCTAAATAGCCATTTATGCTCTGTTCATTCCACATTGTTGCCAGCAGGGGGCAACAGACACCTAATCCAAGTGTTCTCTGCAACGTCACAGTAACAGCTGAGTTATGTTGCTAATAAACAGACCATTAAAAACAGAACCTCACTGGTAAAGGTTGTGGCTATACCATTATTTATAATATCAATTAATAGAACATAAACAACATATCTTTTGTTGAAACTTTTGTCGAATTCATGACAAAATCAAAGCTTATTTGGGGTTGACATTTGGCCTGAAAAGTGGGCCACTTCAGCACCCGGACGCTACAATAGTGAAGTCATGCTGTTGCGATAGATGTGGCTTAGCATCGCCTCGCTAAACTATGCAAGTACTACTATTAACAACCTCAAGTATTAGCAAAATGGCCTCCCCCTGGCGTCTCATAAATAGATGTTTTGCTGAGTAATCCCGCCAGCAGTGAGGTTTTAGCTGTCTTTTCGGTCTAAGTCTTAGTCCCATAGGTCTGATTCTTGTGTTGCCGAGAACAATACACTTTGATCCGGGATAATCCTCACTGTCTTCTGCTGTTCAGACTGTGCCTCTACTGATCCTGCTGCTTTATTTCCACACCTAACCTTTCCTGCTCATTTGTATTTCCACAGTGCGTTCTTGCTCAAAAACATGGCTGCCACTTTCGCGTACAACCTCACAGCTCTTCTCTCCTCCACAACCACATATTCATTCTACTATTACTTAACAAAAATATAAAACTGAACCCAATACTTATAGATTATAACAGACAATTAATGGACAACACAATTATTTGAATAATCACAGCATTGCATTTAATTATTTTTTTTATTTTTATTGATTTCTCTTGATTTCTTTTTGTTTTACTTGAGGTAGAAAAATCAAGAATTTTTAAATTTTTTTTGACCACATTCAAGTCACAATTTTGCAGGTCCAAAAATATGAATAAAATACAATTTACGTCATTTTATTGAAGAAATGTGGAGATCAACTTATAAAACCACAATAGATAAGATGTACAGCAAAAACAAGCCATACATATTATAAATAAGGCTGAGTTTTATGATCATACTAATCAATAATTTGTTTTATTGGTTTATTATAAAATCATTCAAATAATGTTTAAAGCTAAATCACTTCCAGATTATGTCCAGAGGTTCGTTTTAGTTCCTGAGAGCAAATATGAGCAGTATTATGTAGTAAATAATTATCTTTAGAGAGTAAGTGAGTCGTCTTTCAGTTTCAAGACAATTTCTCTGCAGAAGTTACTTTTGCTTTTTTAGAAATGTAGTGGAGTAAAAAGTATTATATTTAGATTTTAGGTATAGTGGAGTAAAAGTAGTAAGTTAGCCCTAAAATGACTGCTCAAGTAAAGTACAGATTCTCAAAAAAATATATATTTAAGTAAAGTACTCAAATGGCACACAGGCAAACAAGAAGGTCCCGGGCTGGGTTTGACTCCTGGATAAAGATTTGTCGAAGAGGCTCAGCACAGGCTAATAAAGTCTACATAGAAAAGAATTAGGCCCAGATTTTTCTCATTGTATTTTTGGCCTGTAAAGGTGACTCGTCCAGACATTTTTAAGTGCATCAGCTTCCAAAGTGTTGACATAAGGTGCACCCGCATCTTGGAAAACCCTTTTACTTACACTTGCTTTGAGCCAACACCGACATCTTCACAGCCAAAATCCTGTGTGCTCCTCGGGCCCAAAGCAGCTTAAAACCCACTAATGATGGTGTTATAATGTCTTGCCAAAACAGCAGCGTGGCGTCCAGCTTTTAGTTTTTCATTTCGGTGGGTGTCCTTGTGTGTCGGCAGTTAAAAAGACACATGTTGAGTTGTTTGCATTTTTAAAGGCCCGGCGCTGATGCTCATTTTGGGATGGCTCACAGAGAAAATGAGAAGGACAGCAAGGCTAAATCCAGGGCAAGTTTGTGATTAAAATGTCTGCTGTTCAGGGAAGACCTTGGCCACTGCTGGGAAATAAGGAATGGCGTTTTTTATGGGAGTTGTTGAAGAAAATAATACAATAAATATGAGATATGGCAGTGTGCGTCGAACAGATGAGATAAGAAAAAAACGGCGTGAAAGCTTTGTAGGACTATAACCTCAGAATTACTGTTTATTGTATTTTTTTAGAGCTAATTTCCACATGTACAAGCCCAGTTCCACAAAAGTCGTAACACTGTGTTCAATGTGTATAAAAATATATTACAATGGTTTTAAATGTCACAGAAATATTTATAATGCAACATAAAGAATACGATTTACGATTTCATTATAAATCATTGGTCATGCGCTGCGGTAGAGCTCAGCTGTTAGAGTTGGGGCAATATAGAGGGCAACTACAGCCTGCCTTGGCACCGTGAGTTCAAGTCCGGACTCTGAAGTTTGCTGAATGTCTCTCCCTGCTCTCTGCTGCAAAATTTCCTGTCACTTCCACGCTGTCTTTCCAACAAAGCCTAGAAAAGTAAATAGGTAGGTAGCATTTTATTGTAGATTGGTTTGCAGTGAGTAAAAACATTTAACATATGAAATAAACGGGAGCAGCTCAAATACATTAAAACGCACGTGTTTTGCATCTGATAATACATTTTCTCTGCTTTGTTCTCAGATCAGAATGAGTGAATTTCCTGCAGACTGTTGAGAATGATGCCTTGTACTTTACTGGCAGTGATAAGTTTTTTCTTAGTGAATTCTTTTGTGCCTTGGTTGCAGCCCCAAACCAACAGATAATGGAAAGTCAGCACACTTTCTCCAAAAGCACTGTAAAACATTTTCAACATTACTTTGTCCACATCAAAAGACACCAGTTTTTTAAGAAAGTATAGTCTGTTCATCTTTCTCCCACTCCTACTTCCCTTTTTGTTTCTTGTGTGAAACAATTGGAAAGACTCAGATTCTTGAGGATCTGCTCAATGAACACTTTTTCAAGCAAATGGAATCCATTCCTTGCTCATCTGGAGGAGGCTAGATTGGAATAAGATCTAAGTCAGAAGTTAACCTGTGCCCCAGTGAGTGTCTTTCTCCTGCCTCTCTCTTGTAAGTTGGCTTTAAAACTGGCAAACTATCCTCTGTACACATCTGAGCCTTTGTTATAAATGAAACATATAAATCAAATATATATAAAAAATGTACAGCTGGAGGAGCATTTGCATTTAATTTACTAAAAAGCAACATCTCTGTTTTATTAGTATTGGATGCCTGTGATTTTCGGCCCACCTTTGACACCGCATTAAAAACAAAACATGATTCTGAATAAATCTGGAACACTTCCAGAGGTCAGTGCCTGTGAACACAGTTATGTTGCCACAAGTTAAAATAAGGATGTGCATATTGAGCTAACACCACACTCCTTTTTTTTTTTTTTTTTTTTACACGTCTGCACATATGTATTACAAATCTGAGGTGATGAATATCTTTGCCCTGGCGGGACCTTTCAAAGTATGCCTTTTCTGAGACACCTCTGGCATAAGAACATTAGACAAACCTGCACAGTGAAAAATCTTATTTTCCCAGAGATAAGAAAAATCTGTCAATGAACATAAGGCTTATAATAAATCTTAAAATCTGTCTAAATATGCAGCATCTGTGCTATCTATTGCACGTACTAGTGCCTATGGGCTGCATTTAAAAAAATCGACCAACCTTATACTTCTTTCTTTATTGTTTGGATTTTGCTTGTGTGCTTTTGTGGAGCGCATGCTTTCTAGAATAATAAAGTCAGTCATTATATTGCCTTCTGTTTATCATCAGAAAGGCCTTGGGAGTCTGCTGTGTCACAGAAAAGACTGCAGGGATCTATTATTATGAAACAAGGGGTCTCATATTCCCAAAGAGCTAATTATTTTACATTTTCATAACTTTGCTGGCTTCAGCATATGGGTACATTTAATTTTATAATCTGATTTAATGGAAGTCACCTGCTATAAGTCAATGCTTGATGCACAGAAAGTTCTGTCTTTCAAGAGCCAGTACACCACCTTTACCACCTTTTTATGTCTGTGAAGACCCTCACTCATTCAGGCCAATTGAATCACAAAAAAAAAAAAAAAAAAAAAAAAAAAAAAAAAAAAAAAAAAAAAACATTTAAAAAGCTGTCATCTGGATTTGGTTTTCAAAGTTAAAAATGTTTCACCTCTCATCCAAGCGGCTTTCTCAATTCTGAAATTGAACTGGTAAGAGAGCTGGTTTATATGCTCCTAAGGAGGAGTTTTAGACCTGAAACTAAATCTTAAAACCAGCTCTCTAACCAGTTCAATTTCAAATTGAAAAAGCCTCTTGAATGAGAGCTGAAATCTCTTCAACTTTGAGAACCAAGTTTTTTTAAACCTTTTGTTATGATACCACTTTTTATGCTACAAAGACGCAATCCTGTCTTCTTTTGTTGTGGGTTTTTCCTTCTGGGATCGCCACAGCAAATCATTTGCCTTTATGCCAGATGTCCATTCTGACACAACCCTCTCTGTTTATTCAGGCTTGGGACCTGCACAAGGAATGCATTGGCTTCTGCCCCCCTTGTGGATTGATTAAAGATGCAATGCCGTACTACTGACTATAATGAAAAAGCTTTGCAGTTCCAACTCACAATAGATCATCTTCAGTGTTAATGGACAGTGCTACAGACAGCACAGCTCATGTTTGGCTCTAACCTTGTGTTGCCCATGTCATCTCCTCTCTGTGCTGTGTTTCCTGTCTCTACTTCTAACCTTAAAGAACATATCTCTCCGAATGCAACGACCTTCAGATCTTTGAGTTACAGTTCATAAAAAATACATCACAAAATCATCTATTAGCATGACCTCTGCCTCAAAGCTGATTGAATTTCCTATGTTAACACCTCACATTTGTCACTCCCGACCCCTTTTAGTGATGGATATCTGGCCAACCCTCTCTCTCTCTCTCACTGGTCTCCACAGCAACAACCTTTTCATCTCTTTTTTTTTCATATGGAGAGGGAAAAAGCAAGTACAAAGGCAGACAAACTTATCTCGGCGACATTTGATCACCTCCGCATGTCGCCTGATAGAGCAGCACTAGGGCTCTATGGAGTAGGAATTTATGAATATTCATTAAAAAAAAAAGCCAGAGCCCAGAGGGGAAGCTCATTTGGTGCACTGTAGGAATTGGCCACTTCATCTTTAACAGCGACGTGGTTTATTTTGGATCTGCTCTTGGGTATTTTGTGCATTTTTTTAATAGGAAAAGGGCATAGAATTTTCAGTATGTTGCAGCTGAGGAAACAGGAAGACTGTGATTTCTTTTCCCAGTTTTCTTCCCTATCACTCGTCTGTCACTGCCAGCCAATCACAGCCTGCCACCTTTGCTTCTCATCCAATCAAACTCCACCGCAGCAGCAGAATCATCAGCCTCCTTGGCCTCTTCATCTCCTCCTCTTCACCATCACCAGTGTTTAGGCCCCAGAAAGAGACATTTTTTATAACTAATCCATCAAACTCTCCCTTCATCGCATCGCTGACATCTTTACCTGCCGGGACTAAGCGCCAAAGTTGATTCCTTTGTGTTTGTTTTAAGTCTCTCCTGGTTGAAATTAGGTAGACCTGTTCTAAAAATGCCAATAGCTAAGGACTAAAAGCAATTTCAAGCTTTTAGTCTTGAGACATACTGATTCAGAAGAAGGTTTTTTCTAATGTGCGATGGCTTTTAGTATTCCAAAAACTGTCAAAAAATGTTTTGGAAATAAAGCCAGGCTAGTGAATATATTGGAAAAAGCACGTTGAGGTTAGAGCTGCCAGGAAAAAGGACAAAAGGAAGAGCAAAGTGAAGAAATATGGATGTAGAGAAAAAGGACATGAAGTTAGCTGGTGTGAGAGAAGAGGACACAGAGGATTAGGTTAATTGAGGCTTTGCTGAGTCAGATGAAAAAGAAGAACAGTGAGTAGCTGCATGCCATGATATGAATGTGAATATGTCTGCTGTCTGCAATTAGAACGTATTGTTTGTTTTTGCTGGCGAAAGTTTACACAGAGACTGATATGTACACACCTATTCAGGAGGTAATATTTGTTTTCTGCAGGTTGGATGTTGTGCAAATTTGGAACAACCTCGCTGATGAGATACACATTAAAAATGAATGAAGTGTTGAATATGCAGCAAACTGAACTGGTGTTATGTTGACACACTCAGCATAATTACCTGTTAACGGCATACATTAGCAACAATAGAGAATCAGCACAGTGACAACATTAAACAGTGAACCTTACCTACTGTATATTGTGTATTTGGCTCGCTTTTTAGACATTTTGGGATCATTTTTTGACTGACTGAGAACGTACACAGACATCTCACTTTGTAACATTTTTAAATATTCTTGCTAAAGGTTACCCAGAGAGTTATTGTGCATGAAAAACTATGAATTCTCAAGGAGCAAATATTTATTGACTTCAGCAGTCGAAGGGTGAGCTCCAGAGTCTGCTCTATCTTTTCTGATGTGTGCATATCAAGTCAAGTTTGCTGCCTTGATTGTGTATGGGTTTTCTGAGTATTGGTCTGGGAATATAGCATGATACCAGCATAATTTGGTAAAAGTGTTTTGGAAGAGAAAGTGGTGCTAATTAAAGACCACAGCTGAAGTTATAGGAGCTGCTGAATTATTAATTTGAGACGCTGCAGCAGAAAACACAGCCAGACTTCTAACATTGTAATTTGTACCAACGAAACCCTGCAGATATCTTTCTCTCATCAATCTCTGCGTGACACTTATGAGCATTCTGCTTTAGGTTTTCATTTTGTCTGTTCATGTGTTGATGAATTCTGGAGCCTGATTGATGTCTTAAGGTAACCACAGATAATTTAAATCATAATACGTAAATTAGAGAATAAACAGTTCTTCAATTACACTAAAAAAGTCACACAGTGCAAGTTTATTATCAATTTCTCTCTGATGATTCCTGCAGCATCTGTTTTTTTTATTAGACAACAATTATACAGCTTGAATTGTCTAGCCTTCTCGTTTCTTTGTGCCTGTTAGCATTGCAAAGTTATCACTCGGGGAGACGCCTGACATCAGAAGAAAGCCCAAATCTGTTCCAGTCAACTCGCTCTGACAGGTTAGGAAGGAAAAGATTGAACAACAAAGGGCCCATCTGACTGGCTTCACCTGGAAATACCCCCAGATGAAGGAGCCGCTATAGGAAGACTCAGTGCTTCTTCCTATTGTTTTTTTTTTTTTTCTCTACTTTGCGATGTTTCTAGTTTTGCATCTCAGGTCGACCTCCCCAGAGTGAACTGATCTGTGAGTTCAGGACTGGCTGCTCTGCACTCATCTGTTTCTCTGTTACTGCGGTGTACGGCCTTAGATCTCTCTTCCGGAGATAGAAGAAGTACTCAGTGGTGGTAAAGGTATTCAACAAACTTACTACTTGAATAAAAGTATAATTAGTTGCCCATTACCACAAAGGCTGGTGTTTCAAACCCTGCTACTGGCATTGTTGTACTGTCCTTGGGCAAGACACCACACCTGCCTTGCCTGTGTGAATGTGTTAGTGTGAATGTGTGTTTGGTGGTGGTCGGAGTGGCCGAAGGCATAGATTGGTAGCCACGTTTCCGTCAGTCTGTCCAAGGGCGGCTGTGGCGACAGAAATTTTGAGGACTAGAATTAGTGTTATTATTAAGACTATTGTTACTACTACTAATACAAATACAAGTACTGCTGGTTGGGCTACTTCTAGTACTACTACTAATAGTCTTGCTTTTTCTACGACTACTGTCATTGCTTCTACAAGTACTACTACTGTAGGTACTGCTGTAACTACTACTACAACTAGGGTAGTCGACAGGAGGAGGGTGAGGTGTGGGGGATGTTGACTTGGGCTCAGGTGGCCTTTACAAACACACATTGTCACCTGAACCCACTCTGAAATCTTCAGGAGGGGCTTGTTGTCTGTATACAACCCCCCTCCCCCACTTGTCTCACCCATAGGTGCTCCTCGGGGGCCCCTAGTGCTGTGTCCGGAGCGATCAGCTGTTTGTATGGGACAGTAGATGATCCGGCGGCTGGCTGATGCCGTGCACCTGTCAATGCGCTGCACATAAATCCTTGGGGCAGCAGTAGCTCAGTTGGTAGAGCTGCTTGTCCACTAACCAGAAAGTTGGCAGTTCAAACCCCACTCCCACTGTTGCATGCTGTCGTTGTCTCCTTGGGCAAGACACTTACCCACCTTGCCTCCAGTGTCTGTACACACTGGTGTATGAATCTGTGTGTGACTGGGTCAATGGTTCCTTGATGTAAAGTGCTTTGAGTGCCCATGGAGGTAGAAAAGC
Organism: Bostrychus sinensis; assembly: GCA_020698575.1. NCBI lineage: Eukaryota > Metazoa > Chordata > Actinopteri > Gobiiformes > Eleotridae > Bostrychus > Bostrychus sinensis. The sequence goes on along the minus strand of CM036257.1, from coordinate 23,320,725 downwards.
TCTATATAAATGTGACCATTTTTGTGTGCTCCACAACTTGTTTGTGCTTCACTTTCCTCTGTGTATTTAAGTTTTATGTTCGATCGGGTAAGTGCAGGGATAATATCAGCACTTAAACCGCTGTCACTGCAAAGGACTTAACTCATTTGTCTGTTAGCTTTGTGTTGTTAGCACTTGCACTAATTTGGTGTCAGACCCCGCTCCCCTCATCCCCCCACAGCGCACGGATTCTCTCCTCACGTGTGTGTAATCAATCCTCCCGACATCCTGCTGACTTAATCCTGCAGTTTGTACACGCACATCAGGAGAAGATGGTCCAGAGTCGCTGTTTGTAAAGGGCAAAATTTGACCCATCTGTAGTTTAATTATATATATTTAGGGGGACTCCAACAACAGTTTTCCCCGTTGAATGAGAGGGTCGTGTCCCTGTGCCTCCGGGTTGGGGACAGGTCTCTCACTGTTGTTTCGGCCTATGGGCTGAACAGCAGTGTAGAGTACTCGGCCTTCTTGGAGTCCCTGACAGGGGTGCTGGAAAGTGCTCCAACTGGGGACTCCGTCATTCTGCTGGGAGACTTCAACGCTCACATGGGCAGCGACAGTGACACCTGGAGGGGCGTGATTGGGAGGAATGGCCTCCCTGATCTGAACCCGAGCGGTGTTTTGTTATTGGACTTCTGTGCTAGTCACGGATTGTCCATAACAAACACCATGTTCAAGCACAAGGGTGTTCATCAGTGCACGTGGCACCAGGACACCCTAGGCCGGAGGTCGATGATTGACTTTGTAGTCGTGTCATCTGACCTTCGGCCGTGTGTCTTGGACACTCGGGTGAAGAGAGGGGCTGAGCTGTCAACTGATCACCACCTGGTGGTGAGTTGGATCCGCTGGCGGAGGAGGAGGCCGGACAGACTCGGCAGGCCCAAATGTATTGTGAGGGTCTGTTGGGAACGTCTGGCTGAGCCTCCTGTCAGAGGGGTCTTCAACTCCCACCTCCGGGAGAGCTTCAACCAGATCTCGGGGGAGGTTGGAGACATTGAGTCCGAGTGGACCATGTTCTCTACCTCTATTGTCAATGCAGCCGTCAGGAGCTGTGGCCGTAAGGTCTCTGGTGCCTGTCGTGGTGGCAACCCCCGAACCCGGTGGTGGACACCGGAAGTAAGGGATGCCGTCAGGCTGAAGAAGGAGTCCTATCGAGCCTGGCTGGCTTGTGGGACTCCCGAGGCAGCTGACGGGTACCGGCAAGCCAAGTGTGCTGCGGCCCGGGCGGTTGTGGAGGCAAAAACTCGGGTCTGGGAGGAGTTCGGGGAGGCCATGGAGGAGGACTATCGGTCGGCCTCAAAGAGATTCTGGCAAACTGTCCGCCACCTCAGGAGGGGGAAGCAGTTCTTCACCAACACTGTTTACAGTGAGGGTGGGGAGCTGTTGACCTCGACTGGGGATGTTGTCGGGCGGTGGAAGGAATACTTTGAGGATCTCCTCAACCCCACCGACACGTCTTCCGTTGAGGAAGCAGAGGTTGGGGACTCGGAGGAGGATGTCAGGTTTGGGGACCACAGGATTTCATCTCTGCTTTTTGCGGATGATGTTGTCCTGTTGGCTTCATCAGGCCAGGACCTTCAGTGTGCACTGGGGCGGTTTGCAGCCGAATGTGAAGCGGCTGGGATGAGAATCAGCACCTCCAAGTCCGAGGCCATGGTTCTCAACGGGAAAAGGGTGGCTTGCCCTCTCCAGGTTGGAGGAGAGTTCCTGCCTCAAGTGGAGGAGTTTAAGTATCTCGGGGTCTTGTTCACGAGTGAGGGAAGGATGGAGCGTGAGATCGACAGACGGATCGGTGCAGCGTCTGCAGTAATGCGGTCGTTGTATCGGTCTGTTGTGGTGAAGAAAGAGCTGAGTCGAAAGGCGAAGCTCTCGATTTACCGTAGGATCTACGTTCCTACTCTCACCTATGGTCATGAGCTTTGGGTCATGACCGAAAGGACAAGATCCCGGATACAAGCGGCCGAAATGAGTTTCCTCTGCAGGGTGGCTGGGCGCTCCCTTAGAGATAGGGTGAGGTGCTCGGTTACCCGGGAGGAGCTCGGAGTAGAGCCGCTGCTCCTCCACATCGAGAGGAGCCAGCTGAGGTGGCTTGGGCATCTGTTCCGAATGCCTCCTGGTCGCCTCCCTGGGGATGTGTTCCAGGCATGTCCCACCGGGAGGAGGCCCCGGGGAAGACCTAGGACACACTGGAGGGACTATGTCTCTCGGCTGGCCTGGGAACGCCTTGGGGTTCCTCCTGAGGAGCTGGAGGAAGTGTCCGGGGAGAGGGATTTCTGGGTGTCCCTGCTTAGACTGCTGCCTCCGCGACCCGGCCCCGGATAAAGCGGAAGAAGATGGATGGATGGATGGATGGATGGGGGACTCCACTCAAATTGTTTTGTTCGGGGCCCTGGAAAAAACTTGCTTCACACAATGAGTAAAAGAGAAAAAGAGAACCATACTTTTACTCCAAACATTACTTGAGCAAAATAGTTTCTTCAATTGTAACGATAAATTCTGAAGTACTGTATATTAAAAAATGCACTTCCTCCTCAGATTTTAAATGCTGTTAGAATTACCTCCAGCTTTGATACAGAAGATGAATACAGTATTACCTTTTACCACTATTTGATTTCCTGTAAGAGCAAAAAGGAAAAAAGTCAGCCACAGATCTGCATAAAACAACATTATATATAGTTCAACGGAGCGTTAATGACAGCACTTATACCAATTACAGTGCAGCACAAAGTGTGAGAATAATGGCAGCTCCGGCTCAGTCCTCCCACCTGCAATCATTATCTTAGCCCCCTCGTTCCACTCAAGTCACTAATTGCAGGTCACTTCTTCTCGAGTGTGGGGGGGAAATACAGTAGCGCTGCTTCAAAATGCTTTTATAAAATAATGCTGGATCATTTGTCTGGTATGCGCTGTGGGAAGGAGAACATGAGATATCTGACATTTCTTGATTTCACCAGCGAAAGGTCATGGTTCTTGCAGCTGTCTTACAAAGCGGTTCTATCAGTGGTTTTAATAGATTTAGAGATCGCATTTACAATCTTGGCTATAAAAGATGAATTATGTTTTATGGAAATAGACATTATAGACATCACTGTAGTTTAATACACTGTGCATCAGTCAGACAGAACATTATGACCACCTGCCATTATTGCCTACTTAATATACAGCAGCAATCACAACAGACTTCTATCAGAACCACCAATAACTTCTTCAGCTATTTAAATTGTACCACATGGGACAAACCTTCTCTTCCCACAGACATCACCTGTCGCCGGATCACAGTTTCTTCATTGGACCACTTGCTTTTTTGTTTTTTAAAGATATTTTTTGGCCATTTGTTTAGGTTTGTTTGATAGGACAGATTACAGCTGGAAAATAGGGAGAGACTCAAACCCACGCCACTGAGGCAGGCTGCAGTTTATTTATTTATTAAGTTTTATTTAAACATATAAAAGACCCAATGACATCAAGGTCTCTTTTGCAAGGGTGACCTGGCCAAGAGGTCAGCAGCACACGTCATTATAAATTAACAACAATAAATACATAGTTACAAAAGTCAATAACTATAAAACTTTAAGAAAAGGTTACATATTACCGGCAGACTGGGATTTAAAAGTGCAATAGATAAGAACAGAATAACAATTTAGAAATACAAGTTCTGTTCATAACACTCTCGTTGTTTGTTTTTTAAGATAGCACAAAAAGCACTGAAAAGAATCGGATGTGACTCAGTTTGTAAAGTATTCCAGGCAGCGTAACTTAAAGCTCTTTTCCCCAAATCAGTCCTAACATGGGGAACAACCAAATGATAAATGTCACATGAACGAAGAGCATAATGACTGTTTGTCCTCTGAAGGAGAGAGCTTAAATAAGACGGGACAAAGCCAAGAAGAGCTGCATAAATCAGGGTCATCCAACGAGTTTACCTTCGCATACTCAGAGAAGGCCACTCCGCTCTGGCATACAGTTCACAGAGACGACTACAGCCCGTAACAAATCTCAATGCACAATGATACATAGTATTTAGAGACTGAAAGCCTTTTGTAGATGCATTCATAAACAGAATATCACCATAGTCCAACAAAGGTAAAAAGGTGGCAGATACCAGGAGTCTACGAGCTCTGAGGGAGAAGCAGGATTTATTTCTGTAATAGAATCCAAGGTTTACCCTCAGTTTATGGACCAAATTTGTGATGTGTGCCTGGATCTTGATCTAACAAAAAGTATGTGAGAATACCATGACTTTAGTTTTATCAGCATTTAATACCAATTCCAATGACTGTAAGAGCTCTAGAGCCTGAGTAATTGAAGAAGAGCAACAATAAAGTACAGTATCATCTGCGTACAAGTGGTACAGCTCCACCACTGAGCTATACAGCCACTTCCTTGGGCCACTTTTGACAGATACTGACCACTGCAGACTGGGAACACCACACAAGAGCTGCAATTTTGAAGATGTCGTCCAGTCATCGCACTTTTGCTCTTCTCAAATTCTCAATACACTTGCCCATTTTTCCTTCTTCTAACATATCAACTTTGAGGACAAAATGTTGACTTGTTGTCCCACTCACTAACAGGTGCCATGATTTAAAGATAATCGATGTTATTTATGTCATCTGTCAGTGGTAATAATGTCATCCTTCATTATTATTACTATTTCGATACTAGCCATTACCATTTTTATAAATAGTGCTGCACACGGCTGCTCTTAATCAATCAATACCTCTTCACGTAAAGCAAGCCATATAGCACATATATAATGGTCTATATTTACTTAACACACTTGACAACATACCACAGACTACAATGCCAGTTATTGACCATCTTCTTGAAAGAACACGCCGCAAAGAACGGATGACAACAAAGCACTACTTGCTGCTGTCATTTATGAAAAGCAAACAACTCTAAGATGTGTTTTGTCACTAATGCTGTTCAAGGCCACATTATGCAGAGGCACCTGCTACTTCTTTAAAAAATAAAAGTGCTTTGAGGGTTTCATATTTGCTCACATGAAACCGTCAACACAACTGAGAGCCTTTTGTGATGATAAACATATTACAGCTCATAGCACAGCCTGTGCTGTACTGCACAAACACGACAGTCATATCCTAAAGGGACTATATTATGCTTTTATTCATATTTTTAAACCAATCTTGGTCACCTCCACAACAGCAATAGAAGTTTTACAACCTTTAAAAACATTATAAAACTAAGAGAATGTTTTTAAGGAATACTCTACTGGTGCCACAAAGAAACAGGTGAAGAGACCAGCAGAGGGCAGCAGAGTGCATACTGGTGCAGTCTTTTAAACATAATTTAAAAAATAAAAGGAACTTCACTTCCTTAAACATTTTGTATGATGCCACTTTACTACAAGAGGAATCAGTGGAAACAGAGCTGTAAACTGTTTTTTAGATAAATGAATGAGTGCAGACTGGATGTAGAGGGCTTGTTGATTGGTCTTTGCTTCCTAAACTGGGCCTCTTGAGACCTCAGAGCAGCCATGCCGGAGAATACAGGATTACCTAAACATTCGTGAATAAAGTAAAACAAAACTCCAGGTATGTTTTTGATGAGGGAACAACATTATAACATGGTAGAAAGCTCAGAAAAGTCTTTTTTTTTTTTGCATAATATAGGTTTTTTGAAGCCCCATGGTCCTTTGCAAATGTAAGATTGGTTTTGAACAGGTTTTGGTGTGGCGGCAGAGTGGTTAGTGCTCCTGCCACTCAGCACGGTGGATGTGGGTTAAATCCTTGGGTCAGTCAAGGGTGATTTGTCCTTCGGGTCACTGTGGGTTCTCTCCTGCTCCCTCCCACCGTCCAAAGACAGGCTTGTGGTTTGGAGAACTGGTGAATCTCTTTTGCCCATTGTTAAAGAGTGCGAGAGTGAGTGGGCGTCTGTCTGTGACTAACCAGCCCGTCCATATTTCCTCACATTTTTTCCCCACCTTCTTTTCCGTCTTTACTCCACTCGTCATCTCACCTCGACAATTTTTAAAAATCCGCTTTCTCCCCAATCTCACTCCAAATTGCGTGGCAGGCAATTAAGAGAGTTGTCGAGGGCTCGCTGACAGCAATTACAAGGTGTGTAGGTATTCATGTGGAGCAGAAACTCACCGCACGTCTGACTTTTAGACACATGTCTCTCTCTTCTTCTCATCTGAAGCGAAGGAGAAGTTCAGACAGACAGAGGAGAGATGGAGGAATCTCTGGGGAGAGATGATTGAAGAGGCAAGGGAAGGAGGGAAGATGTAGGAGCAAAACAGGAGAAGGACAGTGATCAACGCCAGGCGAGGAAAGTACCTGGATACTTTTAATTAACTACATATTTGAAGCACATTTTCTAAAACATACTTTAAATAAATAGTTGAGAAAACATATTACTTAAAAATATTAAGTCCATAAAAAAAAAAAACCATAAACCAATAATTAATAACACGTGAAAATGTTTATTATGGGTGTAGTAAAAGTAGTAGTAGCAGTAGTTTTACAAGAAATAGAAGTGGTAGGACTTGTAGGGGTAATAGAAATAATTGCAGTAGCCTTTTTTTTTTTTTCTAAATTAGTAAAAGTATTTTTTTTATCCTGGTGCCTAAGTTGGTAGTAATTGTATAGAAGCGGTAGTTTTAGTAGCAGCAGTAGCCATAATATGAGTAGTAGTGATAATATTATAGTATTAGTATTGTGGTAACAGTAGTAGTAATCGTAGTAATAATTATTTTTGCTGTGATGTGAAAATAAGTACTTTCTGCCAAAATAAACTTCTCAGTGCTTACTTAACAACCTTATACTTCTACTTCTGTAAAATTATTTTGAAGTTACAGTACTTTTTACCTCAATACAGATGTTCAATACAGACTTTTGAGAACTCAAAGCTCGCAAGAGCAGTTGCTGTCTGCTGCAGGATAAACTTAAAAGAAACAGAAGATAATCTCCAACAATAAGCATATTTTATTCAAACACATGCACAAACAAAGCCTATTATAGAAGAGGGAGCAGGTTTTTCTGTGAAGATCTGGGAAGTTTGGAAAGACTTTGTCAAACTCAACAAACGTCTCGACACATTACGCAAACACTTTCAAGGCTAATGGAATATTTCCATTTGTATGTCAGGCTTTTGTATTCAACCTTAAAAGCCTTTTTTGTCGTTGCTGTTGAGAAGACCTTGGAAATCACATGAAATCTTCCTCTCCAAATTTCCCAATTGTAGTCTGGAGCTTTTATTTCTCCTGTTGTTTGCTCTGTGTAGCAACTATTATGATTCATTTTTCAATCAAGTTTCAATCACTATAAGAATGACCGTAACAGATGAAAAATGTGAGAGAAAATGTCTCTTTTTTAACTACATAGAAGGGAGACAAAAATGTTATTATATAAGATTATTATTTAAAGTTTCTAAATTTGGCATTCATTTGTAAGCATATTAACATTGATATATGCTGGATATATGTTAATAATCTTTCATTTTTCATACCTTCTCCACCCAAATGTCGGTTTTGCTAAGCCTTGCCAGCAGCCCATACCCCATTAACTTTATTAATGGGTCTTAAATCCCTTCCCAGAAATTTGGCAAGAGGTAAGAAGTAAGAGGCAGGAGAGCTAACCACTCTGCCACCATGCACCCCATAAATATATCTAAATAACCTCCATAAAAAACCCAAATAAACACTATATTTATCTAAAAGTAGGTATGCTTTATACAATTAGATCACCTAGAATGAAAGTTTAGTGTATTTTTACAACAAAAAAAATCATCTTGGCTTGAATAGGATAGGATGACTTTTGCCTATACCACAAACTTCATGTCTATCCCAAAGTGTTCAAGTTTATTAACCCCCAGTAATCCAAAACGAACCTCAACAATCAGACTCTTTGCATACCAAAATAATTATGATTGGCCCAAGCTAAGTTTTATCGTCCTTAAAAAGGGCACTGTTATTTAAAGTCCCTCTATATCTCTGTCCATTCATGAGTTACCCTTTTATCTGTCAGCATTAAACTCTTCACTGGTGCATAATGTCTGTAGTAAAATGCCAGCTCCAGCCAAAGGTTACAGGTCGCGAGCGTGAAAAACGCCTCGGTATCACTGGGGCTAATTGATATTTGTTTTGTGTCCGTTTGGAGCCGTGTCAGAGAGCGGCAAATGCTTCCATTTCCATGTAAATCACGGCGCCTTTTTAATTTCTGTAATAGCAGCAAAGTTCCTGCTTCATTAACGCTGCCCCTGTGACACGGGCCAGGATTGATGAAGTCGAGGTTGACTCTGGGGTAGTTCATTTGCGGACACGACTTGCTCTACTTGCTCTACTCCCCAGGGTAAGAGTACTTTGTTTCACTTTGTTTCGATGAATGCAAACACATACAGTTCTGGGCAAAAGTTTTAGCGAATTGTGAAACATGGCTGTTAACAAAGACTGCTTTAATAAAGAGAGATTTGTTTTTATTTTTGTAATGAAAATTTTCAGGAAAGGTTAGTAATGGGCCATGGATAAAATGATTAATTTGGTGTGGCTCCAAATCATTGATTAGATCCAGGAGTGGTTAAAGGAATTCTGTACTATTTAAGACAGAAGATACTAACTTCACTCACACAAGAACAAATAAAATGTGAGGCATTTACCCCTGAACTAGAAGAACTCCAAGTTTGAATCCAGGTCTAGTGGTACCTCACTCATACGTACTAAACGAATTATATGTTTTTAAGATTCCTTACCGCTGTGAGTTAAAAGCATTTGGTGGGTTAATGGAAAGAGCTTTAGTTTAGTCTTTTTATTCATTTTCTTTTGCTTATTCCTAGTAGGGGTTGCAGGTGCTGGAGCCTATCCCAGTAACTTTGGGCCTTAGGCGGGACACACCCTGGACAGTGACACACAGAGACATATGCAGACAGACAACCATTCACTCTCACATTCATTCACTGTGAGCACATGCATGTCTTTGGACGGTGGGAGGAAGCTGGAGTACCTGAAGTGGACTGATGGTAGCAGGACGAGGACATGCAGACCCAGACTGACTGAGGGTCGGCCGGCGCAAGGATGGAACCCATGAGTTCTTTGCTGAGAGCGTGTTACGTGCCAGGGATGGCTAGGGGCGCTGGCACAGTAACTGAAAATAGATTTACGGGTGGTAGAAAAAAACAGGAGAATGGAGATGTTGTAGGATTAACAAAAACACTAAGGTTTATTTACAGAAAAAAAAGAATACCAACAAAGTATACAAAGAACTAATGAAACTAAGGCGATGGTTGCGGCTGCAGCACCAAGGACCCACTGGCCACAGAATGAAGGCAGCTCCGGCCTTTTATACCCAGCTCTCACTCAGGTGTGGCTGATGAGCTGGCAGGACTGGTGGGTGGAGACAAGGAAAAACAAAAAAAAACACACACTACAGCACAAAGGCTGTAACACTCCCCCCCTTAAAAGTTAACAAGTACCCTTGATAACAGCCTACTATACAGTCAACCCCCAAGTTACCACACCCAGCAGCTACACATCAGCTACTGAGTAGTAACATTGATGGATGACACATTTTAAGGAAGGATATGTAGTCGTTGTGGTCTTCAGTCTCTGGACAGGGCGTCGGCCACAATGTTGTCCTTTCCCTTCTTGTGCCGGATGGTAATGTTATAACCCTGCACCAACAAGGCCCAGCGCATCAGCCGCTGGTTGTGGTTGTACATATGGGCGAGGAACACAAGAGGGTTGTGGTCTGTGAACACAGAGACTGGAACACTGGTAGAACTGACATAAACATTGAAGTGCTGAAGAGCCAGGAGCATGGCCAGGATCTCCTTTTCGATGGTGGAATAATTTAGCTGGTGCTTCTTAAACTTAGCAGAGAAGTAGGAGACGGGATGGGGCATACCAGCTTCATCATCCTGCAACAGCACAGCGCCAGCTCCAGTAGCACTAGCATCCACTTCCAGACTAAAAGGTTTAGAATAGTCAGGTGCAGAAAGGACAGGGGCACTGCAGAGGAGGGTCTTGGCTGCTTGAAAAGCACAGTCACATTCCTCAGTCCATGTGAATGGAACAGAGGGGCTACAGAGGGCAGTAAGAGGGGCAACTAGCACAGAAAAGTTTTTGCAAAAACATCGGAGCGATGTTTCGGCCGATGAATTTGCCCTTACGCACAAAACTGCTTTTAAGCGTGAATCTACACCACAAATTGGTGAAAAAGCTTTTCAACTTGACTTGTCAAACAGCTCCAGGTTAGCGAAACCAAAACAATGCTTTTATTGCCATAAGACTGGCCATCTTATAGCCGAATGTGACGCTTTGAAACGCAAACAGCCTGTGGCCAAACCACCAAAAGGGGTGGGACTTGTTAAAACTGTCTCTGCTGGTCCTTCTGCTATTACCTGTAATCAACCAGTCATTTCTCCAGATGAGTGCTTTAAGCCCTTTATTTTTGAGGCTTTCGTTTCAGTCCCGGGAGAAGCGAAGCGCTCAGTTGCAGTACTGCGAGATACAGGGGGTTCCCAGTCGTTTATCTTATCTGGTGTGTTACCCCTTAGTTTTAAAACCGACTGTCACTCAAGCACTGTTGTGAAAGGTATTGGCATGAGTTTTGTACCAGCTCCCCTCCATTCTGTCTACATTGAGTCTAAGCTGGTTAGTGGTGTGTTTCCAGTTGCTGTCCGTGACCAGTTTCCTATAGATGGGGTAGATTTTATCATGGGAAATGACATTGCTGGTGGCAAAGTCTATCCTTCCCCTGAGGTTGTTGACCATCCCATTCCTGGCTCTGAGACGGATGAGTTAGCAAAAAACCATCCTGAGTTGTTCTCTGTGAGTGTCTTGACCCGAGCCCAGTCTCGTAAGTTGGCTCAGGAGGCTGACGTTGATTTGTGTGACTCAGTGCTGGCCCCTGTTTTCTCTGAGGACAGTGCGCCCTCTTCTGGTGGTGTGGGGAAAGTCACCAAGGTTAATAGTGCAGAGCCAGAGTTGCTATCCCCAGTGTCACCTCCATTAACCTGTGAAGCTTTCATTGAGGCCCAAAAGTCTGACTTGTCTTTAACAAAGTGTTTTGCTGCTTTAGAGAACCCTGTTAACAAACAATCATACTTAGTTGAGAACGGAGTTCTAATGCGCAAGTGGGTCCCTAGGTCAGGTAGCCAGCCTGTTTTAGATGACTGGTGTACAGTTTTTCAAATTGTGGTTCCCCAGAGTTACAGGCGACACGTGCTATCCATGGCCCATGAACACCTGTGGTCTGGTCATCTTGGTGTTACCAAAACTACAGCACTTCTTTTGGCCAGGTTTGAAAACTGACGTGGTTCACTTTTGCAAGACCTGTAAAACCTGCCAGGCTGTGGGAAAGCCAAACCAAGTGGTACCACCGGCACCACTTCGTCCTGTTCCTGCAGTGGGTGAGCCATTTGAACACGTTATTGTTGACTGTGTTGGCCCCCTGCCTAAGACAAAAACAGGAAATCAATTTTTGCTTACTGTCATGTGTGTTTCCACTCGGTTTCCTGAGGCAATTCCACTGCGCAAAATCACTGCTCCATCCATTACTAAAGCACTGACCAAGTTTTTTACCACTTTTGGCCTCCCTAAAGTTGTGCAAACTGACCAGGGTACAAATTTCCTCTCAAAGACCTTCAGGCAGACCCTACAGTCTTTCGGTGTGTCTCATTCTGTGTCCAGTGCCTATCACACACACAAAGGCTGTAACAGAGCGAGAGCACTAACTGCTCTGCCAAAAGCCTTATTTCTATGCAGTTTGCAAGCACAAAATACAGCTGCAAAATTCTGTTGTCATCCTTGCTGTCTACATTATAATCCAAATCACTGTCAACTCACATAATGATATTGTCCTAGTCTGTCCTCATGTGTGACTGGCTGCGTGGTGTGCCCCATTAAAATAAAATTCCGCTCTGCTTGTGTGGATTTTAAGCAGAGCGGAGCAGGAGCAGCTGAAGATTTAGCTCTCATACAGGAGTCGCATCTTCTGATTCACTCCAAAGAATCGGCTCTTTTGTGAACAACCCATCACGACACCGCGCTCCTCTCTTTTGAATATTTTGTGAATTTTTGTACATTCATAAACCTCTCTTTGTTCATGGCCTTTCTTAAAAATGTGCATAAAACTTTTACATAGTACTTGTAGAAGAAACACCCACTCATTAGCTCTATTTTGTTTCACTTGCAAATTAAAAATTAAAACAATAAATAAACAGAAAGCACTGGAACGGCCTTGGTGACTTTTTACCTGCTTCACTGAGATACATTACAATTAATCCATGTCTCACTAAGTTTAATTGTTGAAGGCGTGCAATAAAAGCAATATCACCTTTTAACATTGAGCATTACTGAAGCGGCAATGTCAAGGTCGATAGAAAAGTAGGAATTATATGTTTTTCATTTTAGACTTGGCAGATAAGACATGGTGCCATCAAGAAAAGGTCAAGAAGGATTAACCCTTGTAATCACAAAAGTATACTGCTCTAAATGTGTAGTACCGAGAAGTGAAAAATGTGTAGTATGCTGCTGAGTGAAAAAATCAATAAGTGAAAAACAGCATATGACCTTGGAATAGTTCTGCAAGCTCGTATTTTCACTTTATTTGGTATTAATAGAGTAGTTAGCGCACTTCCCACTGACCAAAGACTTGCATGTGTTACGGCGAATTGATGCTTCTAAATTGCTCCTAGTTAATGAATGTGCAAGTGAATTATCAGTGACTAACTTGTCTAAGACTCATAGTTGCTGGGACAGGCTCTAGCCACCTCCAAACTCATAAAAACTGCTCTCACTGTCTCGTCTTTAATGCCAAATGTTAGGCAAGATCCTCTGCAGATAAGTGAAAACACAACGTCAAGAGAAATATTATAGTTCTGACCTAAAATCCTTGCTGTTAACCACTTTGCTGCATGGTGGGACGTGTGTGTGGAGATCCATGCACGCAGCTGGGATGATGGATGCGCTGAGTTGGAGCTAATGTAAGCTGGCACTGACCTTAACCAGGAACCAGGGCTCAGGGATAAGTCTGGGAATATGTGAGAGAGAAATGGAGACAAAAAGACATAGGAAATTTAAGATATTGATATTGTATTGTATATTGAATTGTAAAAGTATTTGGCATTGTGCTCTGGTCCCTGGTTTGGTTCAGATATTCCCCCCATGTCCAGAGCTCTGTCTTTTAGGGGACAAAACATATTTATCAAATGTTTTTATAATGTGATTTCTTTGTAATCTCTGCGGACACAATAACTGCCTGTCGAATCATTTTAAGACATTAAAAGACACTAAATGTCCTAAAGGAAAGGATCGGGCCATTGCTGTGACTGAAATTGCATCTTATGAAAGTATCCTGAGCAGATTAAATGACACCAGGAAAGAAGGGGAGGTGTCTGAATGGGACAGGTTCTGGGACCACATAAAGGCGGACAGTCTAACCAGCTAAAATAATGATTATAATGATTATTTTTCTTCTTTGGCTGTCACTTACTGTGTTTCTTGCAATCTGTAGCTATGTAACATGTTTTTTTTTTTCCTCTGAATTCCAATAAATAAAAAAGTATCAACAGGAGTTTATGCTAAAGAGAAACTGAAATATGAGATATAACTTGCATCATTAGCTCTTACCACTTTTAGCTTGGGATCGCCTTCTTTTGCTCATGTTTTGAAGATTCAAAAAATGCTCTGTTGCCCACACACTGCACTGGATCTGCTGGAGTAAGGGCATTTTGCAGAAGTGATATATACTGTATAGTACATAAAGCCAGAGACAGCACAGTAGACCTTGGAGAGTCGTATACTATAGCTTCTGCCTGCCAGCCATCTGACTTATTTGCCATATAAAGTGTAATTTTGCATCATTGGTCAAAAGAGGTGTCAAAATCCTCCATAAACTCAAGAAACTTTTGGAAAGAAATAGTGATTTTGACACCAATGATGCATAATTCATGTCATATTTAGATATAGAAACGAATACAAAAGCCACAAACTGCCACTATAAGCTTTGGGAATAGCTCTCACCCCTGTCTGACACCTTCCTCAGGACTGCACCCCTGGTATGAGGCACTGAGGTCATCATGCACCAAGCACCATGAACCAGGATGAAGGAGCATGCCACCTGTCCCATGCCTGGGACTAGGGATGGGTGCTGAAACCCTGTAACGACACCGATGCTATATCCACTGGGACAGATAAGCTTGCTGAGTAGTACTGAGTAGTCGCGGTAAATGCCACGTAGTCAAATATGTGCATGAAATCTTTTTGCTCCTCTATAAGACGACGCTGCTGTGTAAGCGGGCGGGGCTGCTTGTACACACATGCATGAACATAAACAAAAAAAGTGTGGACACAGCGGGGACAAGTGTCGCATGCCAGAGTAACGACACAGAGTAATCTGGTAAAAATATTTCACAAAACTTTTTTAGAGAACACAGAAAGATGGTAGGCTAACGTTATGCCAGCAGCCCACAGGTGGAATAACCAAGAGCCACTAAATCCAGTGTTTGTAAGTTCACTTATACAGTTCGCTAAAAAATAGCTGACCATACACAGCTTTGCATTTGTCTGTATGAAATCAGGCTACAGCTTTTCTTAAATTAAACTTATTTTATATTTAATTTAAGTAATAATATTTTTCATAAAATTATTACAAACATAAAGCCGTCTACATTCTGAATAAAAAAGCTGTTTCAAAACAGTGTCATTAATGTTCTTAATCAGTTTTTTGCTCAAAAAGTATTGATAAGAACGCCGTTAAAAGACTGCATCGATATGCAGTATCAATAAAAGTAGTAGTACCATTAAAATCTTGACGATGCCCTTCCCTACCTGGGCCCATTAAACCATAATGAGAAAAACAGAAATAATGGTTGTGATTTTTAAGCGTAGTTTCTTATAGGGGCTAGCCAAGCAGAGGTTACAAAGTTCACCGCAGCAATGCAGGTGATCGACCTAAAGTAACTCTGTTCTATTCTATAAATACAGCCTCTGCCAACACCTCTGAGATGAATAAAATGTCAAGTGCTTATCCAAACTGTATCGGCTTGCCCCACTAATACTTTTTTGCTGAATAAAAGTAGATTTCTTCAGCCAAAAGAACTGTGCTTGGCAGCACCGAGTCAGAGGCTGCTGGTGTGGGAGCTGCATGATAATGGCAGACAGAGAGATGCTATGAATGTACCATTAGATAAACAGATTTTGGAGGAATGGTTTTTTGAGGTAAATGTGAAAGAGCCAGTCAGATCAGTGAAAAGTGGCAGTGATGAGAGAAGCATTTATGTAGCAGTACTTCAGACTCTACCAGGTCATGGTTTGGTCTTTTTTATTTTGGGTTGAGCATATGAAGATATTAGGCCTAGACCAGTGGTTCCCAACCTTTTTGGTTTTGTTTAATCTAAGTTTAGCCCTAGGTTAGATCTGGTTTACACTTTGTTTAGACTTAGTTTATTTCTGGTTTAAACCTGGTTTGTTGCTGGTTTAATCTTGATTTAGTCTTAGTTTAGTTCTGGTTTTAAACCTGGTTTAGTCCTAGTTTGAGCTGGTTTACACTTGGTTTAGACCTCCTTTAGTTCTGGTTTAGACCTGTTTTGCTCCTGGTTCAGTTCTGGTTTTAGACCTAGTTTTGTCCTGGTTTATGTTGCGGCTCTAAATGTTTGGACCCAAAATGGACTCCAGACAGGGAACTCAAAGGGTAGTATTTATTATTCAAGAGAAATATGGAGCTGAGGGCTGGAGGTCCTCTGGTGTGAGCAGAACAAAGATACAGTGGGCTGAGTCAACACTGGAGTTTCTTCGGGGAGCTGGAGAGCACAGGAGAAAAAGGTAAGTATAATTCAAAAACAGGTAAGAGTAAGCAAAACTCAGTTACTGAGCGGCCAACTTGTTCACCGTGTGGCTGAAGTACAATCTGGCAGAGACTAGCTGCATTTCCATTACACATATGCGCAAAATTTTATCAATATTCTAGAAATGTCGAAAAAACACAATTTCGCAATTACACTGTTTCCATTGAATCATAAGTGAATAAAAACAAACCTACTCTCGCGATAAGTCATTCAAAAACATGGCGATGGATGTAAACATTACTTTGATTTACAGAAGATATATCCATATTTCAGCCACGGCACTAGCGCTCATCATCAGCCGTCAAAGGAGACGTCGGCGTCTTATTCAGGCCATGGAGCGACAGGCCTCTTATACATGGGAGCGGCTACGTATGAAGCGCTTTTGGGAAATTGTAGTAGGCGATTTTACAGAAGAGCTGTGCATTCAACATTTCCGAATGACACGCTCAACTTTTGATGAGCTGTGCGATGCTGTGGGACCTCTTGTGGCGCCCACTGCGCAATGCCCAAGGCAGCCAGTATCCGGTTGTTGGTCACGTGACTCGTTTAATTCGACAAAAGTGTTTCCATTGCAGTTTTGCGAAATATGTCAATTTCGATACGCCTGAAAAACCACCTCATCCAAGCGCAAAAACTTTTTTTCAATAAATGCGAGTTTTTTCGAAATTGTCGTGTTTCCATTAAGCAAATTTATATTCGCAAATCCAATTTCCGCAATTTGATGGTCAATGGAAACGCAGCGACTGACTGGTGAGCACACTCTAAGTAGAGGGCTTGATTGCAGATCTGCAGCAGGTGAGCATAGTAAACTGCTCCCAGGAAACTTTAGTCCTGGTTTAGTACTGGTTTTAGACCTGGTTTAGACCTGGTTTAGTTCTGGTTTAGTTCTGGTTTAGTCCTGGTTTAGACCTGGTTTAGTTCTGGTTTAGACCTGGTTTATTCCTGGTTTAGACCTAGTTTAGTTCTGTTTAGTTCTGGTTTAGTCCTGGTTTAGAGCTGGTTTTAGACCTGGTTTATTCCTCGTTTAGACCTGGTTAAGTCCTGGTTTAGACCTGGTTTAGACCTGGTTTAGTTCTGGTTTAGTTCTGGTTTAGTCCTGGTTTAGACCTGGTTTAGTCCTGGTTTAGACCTGGTTTAGTTCTGGTTTAGACCTGGTTTATTCCTGGTTTAGACCTAGTTTAGTTCTGTTTAGTTCTGGTTTAGTCCTGGTTTAGAGCTGGTTTAAGTCCTGGTTTAGTCCTGGTTTAGTCCTGGTTTAGTTCTGGTTTAGTCCTGGTTTAGTTCTGGTTTTAGACCTTGTTTAGTCCTTGGTTTAGTCCTGATAAATGGTCACTTAACTCCACGTACCCCCTGCAATGTGCTTGCGTACCCCTAGGGGTCCCCGTACCCCTGGTTGGGAAACACTGGTCTAGACAACAGGTGTTCAAACATTTTTCCAAGGTCTGATCATGTAAAACATTTTAAACACTTTCTAGTGTTGTTGGCAAGGAAATGCAATAAAAGTTGTAAAAGTTTATAAAAGGCATAAAAGTCTTGGTTCACTCCAGGCCGTCCCTAAAACCTAAAGAGTGGAGTGAATGGATAATGAGAATGGAAATAGTATGCAGGACTACAGTCTGGAGTGTAGCCCTGGCTCCAGGGTGTAACACTCGGCAGCAGGCCAGTGGTCAAAGGGAGAAACCAATCCAATCAGATGTAATGCAGGCAAAGGTCAAAGGTCACTGTTTGCTGCTGCTAAATGGCTACAGACCAACACAGACACAGAACACAGCATTACACCACCTCAGGAATAACTTGGACTTCCAACTACTGTGTTTTGTGGATTAAAACAAATCTAAATCGGGACTGACCCAGGTTTAAACCAAGGGATAAAACAGGGATTATACAAGACCAGGATGAATCCAGAGTTAAACCGGGAATAAGCCAGCTAAATCAGGCTAAACCAGGTCTATATCAGGATAAAACTAGGACCAAAAACAGGACAAAATCAGCATTAAACCAGCAAAAAAACAGGACTATACAAGAAATAAACCAGGACCAAAACCAGGACAAAATCAACATAAAACCAGGAATAAGCCAGGACTAAGCAAGAAATAAACCTGTTTTAAACTAGGACTAAATCAGGACAAAATTAGCTCAAAACCTGGAATAAGCCAGGACTAAATAAGAAATAAATCTGTTTAAAACCCATTCTAAACTAGGACCAATTCAGGGTATAATTAACACTAAACCAGGAATAAGCCAGGACTAAACATGAAATAAACCAGTTTTAAACTAGGCCTAAACCAAGACTAAACCAGAACAAATCCAAACCTTAACCAAGACTTTACTTCAAATTCAAGCCCCAACCAGAGCAGGAATAAAAACAGTAAAAGAGAAACAAATGGGAATAAAATGCAAAATGAAAATGAAATGAAGTGAGGACTTAACCTGCAAAAGAATCCTGAGTACCGCCAGAAGAGGTCCATGTACCATCAGTGGGACCTGTACCACAGTCTGAGAACCCCTGCACTACACCAACAGTATCACACACAGACCAGACAGTACCCAGCGTGTGTAGAGCGTACAGGAGGGGGCTGGGTGTCCTTGTGCGTCCCAGTACAAAAATATATATCAAAATAGCAGTGAGGGTTTTATGCCTTTAGTCCGGTTATGTGTCCATGGCTCTGAAATGTTCCAGAAATTATTGATATTATTGGTTGCGGGGGTTATAGTGACTTTGTGCTGGTGTGATTGGAGCCGGGACAGCGACATGTGGTTGGTCACAGAGACAATAATGCACCATGGTTATAAATAGAGCTGTTTCCACTCCATGTAAAAAATGAATGGATATTGTGATCGAGTTCAGCATGCAGACATCATATTTTCATTTAGTCCTGTACTAAACCAGGGGTATATCAGTAAATTGGTGGATATGGAAATGAAATTGAAATATTTCCTTCTGCACATGTACGCAATCTACTCTATGTATCCCACACTTTCCAGGTTGTGTCCTTGGGAAAGACAATGCACCCACCTTGCCTATGTGTGAATGTGTTAGTGTTATTGTGTGTTTGGTGGTGGTCAGAGAGGGCAGTTGTGGCTACAGAAGTAGTTCACCACACCACCTGAGTGTGACTGAGGAGTGAATGAAGAAATGTGCTATATAAGACTGATGCAATATTATTATTATTATTATTATTATTATTATTATTATTATTATTATTATTATTATTATTATTATTATTATTATTATTATTATCAAGGTGGAGGTTATGTTTTCAGTGGTGCTGGTCTGTCTGTTTGTTTATTTGTTGGCAATATAACTCAAAAAGTTATTTTCCAGAACTGTCAGAAATGGAATAAGGAACAAGTGATTACATTTTGGAGGTGATCTGGATCACCATCTGGATTCAGGATTTTTTTTAAAAAGATTTTTACTATTGGTAGATGAGGCTAATTTTTCCATTCTAACTCAACAAATACTGCCCAGTATCATTGGCAAATAATTACAAGATGACATCATGGTAGATGTTATAATCATAGTTTGACTCAGATCATGTTGATATTCTGGTTCTGGTGATCCAGAGGTGCAAATAACGCCATATGAAAGGTGATGTTTTTCTCTGTCAGTAGTATGTTCACAGAGTTGATGTCTCTTTAATTCTTACTGAGCTGGATCCAGGCCTTAAGGGTTTTTTCTCAGGTGAGTGACTTATGGCTTAGTGGAGGTCTGTGTTCTACGAATGCTTCTAGTTATTATTATTATTATTATTATTATTATTATTATTATTATTATTATTACTGTTATTGTTATTTGTAGTATTATTTGCATTTTGCAATTAAACAACAGAAATAAACTCTTTTCCACAACATTCATATTTATTGTAATGCGTCTTATCACTGTGCAATCTATGCAGCTATCTATTATTTAAAATTGACTTGCCTGAAATGCCTTACTATTTTTTGTTATTTATATTTCTGGAAATGTAAATATGTTTTGTTATTATTCTTGTACGAGCAGGAAGCTAAAAATAAGTTGTTTTGATTTGTTCTATGTAATATAGGGGTGGGATTAAATAAGTTTTCTTCCTCCAACTCCTTTTCGAGCCTTAAAAGAAACAGTTTTCAATGTAATTATGATTCTGTATGTACTGTACCTTTGTCTTCAGTTGCTCGAAACAAATAAAGACTAATGTAGTGTGTGATAAAGCGTTGGTGAAGATTACAGTTTGAACACAGAGACATTAATAATTTTTTACTGTAAGTGTAGTAATGTTTTCACAGCAAAAAGCCTTTGTCAAATAATAATAATAATGCATTCAAATTATACAGCACCTTTCTTGATCCTCAGTCTACACTGCATTATTCATTCACTCCTCAGTCACACTCGGTGGTGAAAGCTTCGCTGCCAATCTGCGCCTGCCGCCCCTCAGACCACCACCAAACACACTCGCACTAACACGTCCACACAGGCAAGGTGGGTGAAGTGTCTTGCCCAAGGACACAACGGCAGTATGCGATGCCAGCAGCGGCGCTCGAAACGCCAACCTTAGTTTGTAGAAAAACATCTCTACTGCCACTCCAATGACTATCGGAACATACACTAATAAGATTTCACCTAAACATACAATTTTGTTTTAATTTAAACTGTTTAAGAGCATTATAAGTTATTGCGTTGTGATAAAAGGGCTCTGAGAAAAAAAACAGACTTTAATTTAAACAAAGAAGCCTGTTCAGCCTATAATTGCACACTTTCCTCTCATTTAAATAAGACAGTGATTTCCAAATGATAAGTTTGGGCCCAAAAAAGTGTTAAGGGCGTTAGGCAAGGTACAACCTGGACAGTGGCTATAGTTAGTAACAGGATTAACAAAGAGACATCCTCAGATAGCCATGCATTCTCATCCACTAGGGTCACTTTAGAGACACTGTGAGTGGGCGGGCGCAAGGATCAAACTCACAACCTCCTTGCTGAGAGGTAGGAGAGCTAACCACTCTAGCAGGTGGCTATGTGGTTGTAGGGAGAATGACTAAAGGATTCCTGCTGCTTTAACAGTAAAACCTGTGCATAGAACATGAGGTTGCATTATATTTCCTTAACCTTGAAATGCTTTTTTTTGCTGTGGAAAGTTTGCTGCTTTGAAGTATATTGCACAGCCACAGTATTTTGACTTGTTTTTCTCTCTTACGAGGCGCCCGTTTATCTGTAAGCAGCACAACTACACGCGGGTGGTATGGCATTGTGTACTATTTCAAATTCTTTAATTTATGTTTTGCTTTGCATTCTTTGCCAATTTAAAACATTTAAGAAGCAATTGAATTACGCTGTAACATGTTGCATCAGTATGAATATGATTTTTTTTTTTCTGTGTAAACAATGTCTTTTCAAATGCAGCATCTCCACTTCTAATGTTAACTCAGTGAACCCTACACACTGTGGTCTCTCTCTAGGACATGAGTTTTAATGAATGTGTCCTTTTGCATAGTTTGTGCTCCTCTGACTGACAGACGCTGGTGGCAAACTAGCCAATAAATGCAAAAGTTGAGCTTGCCACTGATGCAACAGGACGCAAGCTGTGACTGGGTTAGAGGGGAAAAGAGGTTGCCCATTTTGTACCAGTGACTCATATGTTCCAGTTTAGCCAAAAAATTCCACTTTACATGATGTGAAGAAAGTTGAAAATTAAATGTGAAGTAGTAGTATATAGCAAAAATATAACACTATAATCACTGCTGGTGTTTTTCTCTGTGTGGCTGTGATTTCAAACCACGCACTCTTCAAAATCCTGAACTCCAAGTCACTTCTAATTAATTCTTCCTCCATAAAAAGCATATTTTTTTTGCATTTTCAGAATAATGTCTTCGCTGTACAATTACTCAAAGTAAGAAGTCAAGACTCCTTTTAAGGAAAGGAGAAAAGACACTGAAGTTCTAATGGTACTAATTGGTTGATCATGTCAAATTATAAACCTCTTAGACTACCTGAAATTTAGAGTATAATCATCAAAAATGCCAAAACTTTAAAGCCAACTAAAAGGTTATTTAAGTAAAAGTGAAATGTTTTGGATGTGAAAAGTACTGGGACTACTACTGATGATACTTCTACCACCACTACTACTACTACTGCTACTGGATTTGAGGAAAACCTGAAGAAAATTGTTATAGACTAAACTAGAATTGCCAGAATCGACCCAAATGAGGAAGGGTAGCTTGGCTGTTGTGGGTGTTAAAAATGCTAGGTAGGTGACAGATTTTGGTACCAGGCAGGACAGCAAAAGGAAAACTGTTGTTGCTTTAAATCTGTGGTTCTCAACTGATCTGTCTTCAGGACCCACCATCACCTAAAATGAGGAGCCGCGACCCAAATAAAAGAAATATTTCAGCTGCTCAAATGTACTGAACCTGGGACAGAATATTGTCAGGATATCACAGCACACCAACACAAAAAGAACACATTTAACAAGCAAGAGAGGGAACTACTCCCCTCTACTTTCTAGTAGACGCAGTTTAATTTAAAACTAAAATACATGAAATAAAAAAGTGCAATTCAAAGGGTTGATGTATACAAGTCAGTCCTTCCAGGATTTCGCGGGCAATTTTTGTGATTGTTGCAGGCTAAAGTGCCTGATTTTGCGGGGAATTTTCTTAAAAGTTGCGCTAAAAGTTGCAATTTTTTTTGTCTATAATTCACAGGTAAAAAGTACCAGAGATGATAAAAATACACTGTTACTTGAGCTTTTTTTTTTTTTTTTAATATTAGCTACTAACTATAAAAACTAGCAAAATCTGTTTTTTAAACATATGTGAGGTGGTAATAATCTAATTAAAAATACCTGGCTATTACCCTGCAGCTGATTCTGATTCTGTTCCTCTCAGATCTTTGGTGATTCCTGTTGTGTGCTGTAGAACATCCAGTCATTAAAAACAGAAGAAGTTTGCTGTGCTATAGGTTTTTAGGAAGGTTATAGCCTGCAACATTAACGTTTAAAGAACAATGACCTCTAACTGTTGACTAAATACACTGCCCATTCAACTTTTTAGACAACTATATCACCATGGCAACGCAGCCAGCTTTTCAGAGTGACACCAGACAAAACTAGAAAGTACCGCATTTGTCTCCTCCTTCAGTCCCATCCACACCGCTGCTGCTGCTGAGCACCTGCGACCTCATGTGCACTCGACCTCTGCGCGATAGCTCCGCGCTGCTCCTCCTGCCGCTCTGTGAGTACGCCCTCCCCGCTGCTCCTCCTGCCGCTCTGTGAGTACGCCCTCCCCGCTGCTCCTCCTGCCGCTCTGTGAGTACGCCCTCCGCGCTGCTCCTCCTGCCGCTCTGTGAGTACGCCCTCCGCGCTGCTCCTCCTGCCGCTCTGTGAGTACGCCCTCCGCGCTGCTCCTCCTGCCGCTCTGTGAGTACGCCCTCCCCGCTGCTCCTCCTGCCGCTCTGTGAGTACACCCTCCGCGCTGCTCCTCCTGCCGCTCTGTGAGTACGCCCTCCCCGCTGCTCCTCCTGCCGCTCTGTGAGTACGCCCTCTGCTCTGCTCCTCCTGCCGCTCTGTGAGTACGCCCTCCGCGCTGCTCCTCCTGCCGCTCTGTGAGTACGCCCTCCGCGCTGCTCCTCCTGCCGCTCTGTGAGTACGCCCTCCCCGCTGCTCCTCCTGCCGCTCTGTGAGTACGCCCTCCGCGCTGCGCCTCCACGCGACTTTGTCTGTGAGTGCGCCGCACCTCCGCATCGCACCTCCTCGTCGCTTTGTCTGTGGCTCAACCCGACCTCCGGCGCGCATTACTGGTGCGCTGCTGAGTGAACTGCTCTGCTCGGAACAGGGGACGGCCCGCAGACAGCAGTAAGTGCAGCAAAAGGCAGTTTTAAAGGAAAATCTTGGCTATAATTGACAAAAGTTGCAGAAAATTTGCGGAGTTTGGACAAAGTTGCAGGGTCGCGCCGAATTCGCGGGGTTTGCTTGATTTTGCATTAATAGTTGCGATCGCAACATCGCGAAATCCTGGAGGGACTGACAAGTTACTTATCTTCTGGTGATCTTTTCAGTGGTAAATACTAATGGACATTGTGCCTAACATAACTTTTTCATTATTTTTTATTGTTTTATTTTTTTGGCAAAGGCTCACGGCCCACTGAAAATAGTTCCGCGACCCACCTTTGGGTCCCAACGCACCTGTTTTAAATGATATTGAGGCAACAGATTTTTATGATTTGAAAAAATCAGTTTAGCCTTTGAAAGTAGAGTTGCTCTATTCAAGGTTTGCGAAAAACCTCAGTGGCTGAAGCCTATCCCTGTATCTATGGGCCTGAGGCAGGGTACGCTCTCAAACAATGGCCAGAATAAATCACACAATCTCCTTTCTGACAGGCAGGAGCGCTAACCACTCTGCCACCATTTACCTTTCCTTCCTACATAATACAAAATATGTGATACATTTCATAACATGCAATATTGTGTTTTTATTACCACAACATTGCAGTGAGTTTTATTTAACATTCTCCGTATACAGCGGATGATTAAATTCAATATTTATTCTCCTCGACTTCTGCTCTAAAAGTTTTTTTTTAGGGATAACTGGGACTTGGCCAGTGCTGCAGCTCGCCCCGAGATCAGTACAGGCGAAGGGCAGAGGGCAACGAGGTCCAGCCTTTTAGAATAATACATGTGTTACGATCATTATCTGTGGCCTGGAGCTAATGTTTCACTGCAAAAATAACTCATGTCAATACAGACTGTCCCGGCTACACAGTCACAGTAATGATCAGTGCAAAAAAAAAAAAAAAAAAAATCTGGATTGTTTAAGCAGGGGCCCGAGAGATACAAGGCAGAGCTGTGCATGTCATAGACTTGTACTTCAGTGCTCCAGGTCCAAGAGGGAGACACTGTCGAGTAATTAGAGGCAGCACAGTGGCAGGATGCACAGACATTTTGATTAGTAGCTAGACACTCAACGAGAAATACGAATGACAAGCTGGTTAGATCTTTGGTGGCAGTTTTTGTGGTGAAATGGGAAAAATACAGCGCATTGTTTTGTGCACAGACAGACAAATGTGAGAAAGAGTCCACATGTGTGCTCAGAAAAAGTAGTGTTACTTCAGAATTATAATAATCAAGCAGAAGTAAAAGTAATGACTAGAATGTTCATTCATTCATTTTCTACCGCTTATTCCCGTTAGGGGTCGCGGGTGACTGGAGCCTATCCCAGTAACTTGTTGACTAGTTGACTAGAGTGTTATTTGAGTAAAAAGCAAAAAACAAAAAACAAAAAAAAAAACCTGTCACTACTGCTACTATGACAACATTACACTATACAGCTACTATTATTACACTACCACTGCTCCTTCTCCTACTATATTTACTTTTACCAGTAATAATACCCTAAAGACTTATGAGGCTTTAAAAAACATTTATTCCTTCAAAAAAAATTGACTTTTTTCAGCTTTTAACCATGTTCTGATGTTGTTTGCGCCTCAAAAACACACATGAAGTGGTGTTTTGTTTCATTCACGTAGCCACTACAAAGCAGTCAGCTCATTTATCAACATGCTAAATAGCCATTTTATGCTCTGTTCAGTCCCCATTGCTGCCAGCAGGCGGCGACAGACACCTATTCTAAGTGTTCTCTGCAAAGTCAAAGTAACAGCTCCTTCAAAAGAAGATGCTTACCATATATATTTATTATTTTAAAATGTAAAATAGTAATCCAAAGGCACCCAAAAACATTTTAAAAAGCCTGAAAAAGGCATAATAAAGAAAAACTTTGTCACTTCTTAACAAAACGAATAATCAGCTCAGCATTTTTAGCAATTGGATGGTATTTAGAATAAGAAAAGTTAATTAGTTCAAGTTACAGCTAAGTAGAAGCACAGACGTCCACAAAGGCCATGGCTCTATCTCGCAATAGTAAAGATAAAATGCCCAGACCTGGATCTGAACCAGAAGTCTTCTAGTTTAGAGGTAAATGCTCTATCTATCAAGTCACCACTAACATCTCATGATGATGAAGAATCCAATAAAAGTATTAATTTTGTTCCTACATTTAAAACATAGACTGATAAAATAATAAATACAAAATTATAATCACTGAAACCGGCGACAGGATGACTGATAATGGGTCGCACTGTCCTCTTAATCTCTGTCTTTGTTGACCGCCTGACTGCCTCTCAAATTTCATCTGTGGTTAATCTCCAAGGAAATATGCCCACTTCATTGTTTTTAATTAAAAACACATTTTGGTCTATTACCACATGTGGAGAGGAAACTCGGAGACGCACTTTTGGAAGGAGGACCTCTCTGCTCCGGGGCGTCAATTTGAGTTGATTTAGAACTACTTTTGGATTAATGACTGTGGAAAACAACATTAAAAGGGCCTTTATGAGGTGCTTAAGGGGCAGATAGTGTGCCGTTCCTAAACTGTTATATTATTTAGTCCTTGAAGTTTCCCAGCAGGACACTAATATGAGACCGAACTGCTCAAAGTCAGCTGCACATCAATTAAAACGAGAGGAATTAAAAACCACTACACGCTTCAAACTGAAGCACTGAGAGTCTGTACACAAGTAAAAGTACTGTTACTTCAAATAAGATCACTCAGGTGAAAGAAAAATACACAACAAAATACTTAAATAAACTACTACTTCTACTTACAAGTACTTCTACTCAATAGTAGTACTACAGCTACTACAACTATCACTACTACTACTAATACTAGAACTACAATAACAACAACAACAACAACAACAACAACTACTACTACTACTACTCTTACAATAACAAAAACAACAACTACTACTACAATATACAACTACTACTACAATAAAAACAACTACTACTACAATAACAACAACTGTTACTACTATTACTAATACTACTACTACTACTACTACTACTACTACAATAACAACAACTACTACAATAAAAACAACAACTACTACTACAATATACAACAACTACAATAACAACAAAGTACTACTACAATAACAACAACTGCTACTACTATTACTACTACTACTACAATAACAACTAACAACAACTACTATTACTATTACTACTACTACAATAACAACAGTAACTACTACTACAATAACAACAACTACTACAATTAAAACAACTACTACTACTACACTATACAACAAGAACAACTACTACAATAGCAACAAACTACTACTACAATAACAACAGTAACTACTACTACAATAACAACTGCTACTGCTGCAGTAACAACAACAACTACTACTATTACTACTACTACTACAATAACAACAGCAACTACTACTACAATATACAACAACTACAATAACAACAGCTACTTCTACTACAATATACAACTGCATAACAACTGCTACTACTATTAGTACTACTACAATAACAACAACTGCTACTACTACAATAACAACAGCTACTTCTACTACAATATACAACAACAACTACAATAACAACAAACTACTACTACTATTACTACTACTACTACAATAACATCAGTAACTACTACTATAATAACAACAACTACTACAATTAAAACAACAACTACTACTACAGTATACAACAAGAACAACTACAAGAATAGCAACAAACTACTACTACAATAACAACAGTAACTACTACTACAATAACAACTGCTACTACTGCAATAACAACTACTACTACTACTATTACTACTACTACAACAATAACAACAACTGCTACTACTACAATAACAACAACAACAACATCTACTACTACAGCTATTTACTATTACCACTCAAACTACTAAAAACTAATGCTTACTACTTATATTTACTACTGTTTCCTCCAAATATTGACTAATAACTAATAATATTGACTAGTACCTACCCCTACCTACTTACTACTACCTACTACTTCTACTTACTGCTACTTACAAATACTAGTCACTACTAACTACTACAATAATAATTCTAACTACTACAACTACTGCCATTACTCACTACTGCTAAAACAAAATCCTTACAATTGCTATTACAACAACTACTACCACTACTTACTACAACTAAGAACTACTAGGAGGTAAAAAAAGACATACTGTTACTCATTTAGAGCTGTACTTCTTCATAAAAGTACTTATTGCTCGAGTGACAGTATCTATCCTGAGAATGCCTCTGCAGATTTTGAAGCATGAGTGAAAAAGGCAGCATGATTCCCAGTGAGGAGCGGTGAAGACGGGAATCAATAGGTCTCAGTATCTATTACCAGCAAAAGCACACAGAGCGAGTGGAGACAGAGATGGACCAGAGGGGCCCCGACCAATCCACAAAGCAGCGATAGCAGGCGCAACAAGGCTATCGTGATCACAGAGAAGGGTCAGGGTAATGGATACATGTAAGAGATGTGCAGAGACAGAGGGAGAAGAGCCAGTGGAACAGCAGAGCCTTGAGCAGCTAAACAGGTCGAGCTATTGATTTTACCAGTGTTCCTCATCTTTTACCAAGTGTGCTACATGATGTGATCAGGAGTGGGATTGGTTTGAGGCCATGCTTTTTCATTAATGTGGTTTAATGCATCAGATTAGTATTTTAGGAAAGGCAATTCTTTAAAAAGCTGTGGACATGTTTTCTTTGGAATATGTCAGGATATGTGCAATGTATGGGATAAAAAATGTGTTTACTGGCTGGTTGTCGAAGAGGTAACACATCCCTGTCAGACCCCTGTGGATCTGACGTGCCGCCCTCAGCCCGCACCCTGCAAGAGGTGTTTGAATAGAAACAAAAAAGTCTATGCAAGGGCAGGCTGCACCATCCCCATCTCCACTGTCATCAAGAGTGTGATTCCTTGGTCATGTGGCCAGGATGAATGACTGACGATTCTGCCCCAGCAGGTCCACAGGGCAAGTTGTCCGCACCCCTTGGGTTGGTGTCACCCCTGAGGTTGCCCCAGACTGTTGTGGACGACCCAGGCAGCAGCAATGTGGCGACCTCTTTACCACAGCCCAGGATTGAGAGTGTGCAGAGTAACAAGAGCAAATTTATACACATTCAGACTGATAAGACATTATCTGCAGTTTCATGCTGCTCACAGTTTTGTGCATCCCATGATCTTTTCACATAAGTCACTGCATTAGCTCCTGGTCACAGTCCACAGTTAATACAGTCAAGCCTCTTCAGATGAGCCATAAAGATTTTGGATAAGAAACCTGTTTGGTCCCATCACTGTGTTAGTTTGAATAATTTAGAAATTCTAACATTTGAAAACTTCATCTAATTTGCTCTGTTAAAACTGATTTATAAATGCTTGCGCAGTCAGGTCCTGCAGGTTCAGAGTGACTGAGTAGTTTCTCTCAGAGCTGCGGGGTCAGTAATGAGAGGAGCTCACAGCGGGAAATGTAAAGTACCAAGGCACAAAACATCTTTCGGGCAAACAGCCTTCACCGTTCAGGGCACCAAAGCCTGAAACACTTCACCTTCTGAACTGAGAGGAGATTTAAACTGGGTCCTTTTTAAACATGAACTCAAAAACCTTTTTATTAAGAGGTCAGAAATGTGAGCATTACTGATTTCACTGATCTGTATTTATAATGTTTTATTGTCTGATTTGTCTTGTATTGTTAGTGTGTAGGCTATATTGCCAGTGTTTGATCAAGCTGTGTTTTATGTTTTGTGTAAAAGCCTAACTAGGGACTTGGCTAAAATGTTGTAGTGTGTGACACAAGTTCACGAAACATACTTGTCCCTATTAAATAAACATAAATAGATCAAATAAAATGGACTTGACAAATAAAAACATATTTTTCTGTCAGCTTCTCAGTGGGCCAGTTCACTGAACCCTCTAGTGATTTGCATATTTAGTGTGGCATAGGTTTTTATGCCAGATGCCCTTCCTGATGCAAACCTTTCTATTTATCCAGACCTGGGACCAGCACAAAATTTACCTTATAGTTGAAGTTTAGGCCATCTGGGAATCAAACCCCAGTCTCCTACAGGAAAAGTGTTGATACTGACCACTTCACCAATGAGTAAGCCACTTGACAAATATGATTTTAACACCGGATGCCCTTCTTAATGCAGCCCTCGCCTTTTATCCAGGCTTGGGACTGGCACAAAGACTACACTGGCTTCTGATCCCCCCCTGTGGCTGCATTTCTGATCAGATGGCACTGGTATTTCTCAAACAGCTGTGTACAAAGACTTAGTTGTGTAAGCTAAATTTGTTGTATGAAGGTGTTTGCAGCCCTGCAGAGTGAAAGGTCTTTGCAGCACCGCTGTGAAACAAACACACTCCACTCATAGGAATTCCTTGACTGCTTGTTATTTCCCCAGAGACGTGATAAAAATAGGCACGGAGCGAGGAGAAGGGTGAAGGGTGCGCTGACTCGTAGTTGCTTGTGTTTTTCTGTTCTTTAAAAGCGCTACAAGAGAATGCCTTTATACTGTGATCCATGTGGACCTGCTAATGAGGGGCACGGCAGAGGATTACACCGGCCCTCCCACAGTAATTGGAAAAAAAAAAAAAAAAAAACATGACTGCTTAATAGCTGTTTCAAAGTGCATACGAAGCCATGATTGCTTAATTTTTGGACTCCTCTTGAAAGACTTTGAAGAGGTTTTTAATAATGTATCCAGTTTTTTGTGGAATTGGAAATGGAGAGGAGACAAAATATAAATATTTCATACAAAATTATTACACATAACCACTTCTTGGAAAACTACTTAAAAGAACACTTAACTATTTGACCTTTTTGAGATTTTGCCCATGTTATAATGTTGTTCCCTCATCAAAAAACATTCCTGGAGCTTTGTTTTGTTTCAGTCACATATGTTTGGGTAATCCTGTAGTCTCTGGCATTGAGTATCTGAGGCCTCAGAATGCCCGGTTCCACCAACCTCCACTTCTCCCATAAATCCCCGCCCCACTCCGGGAAGCACTGACCAATCAACAAGCCCTCTATATCCAGTCTGCCTACCCTTTGTGCTGGCCCTAAACCTGGAGGAACTGAGAGGATTGCATTAGGAAGGGCATCAGGTGTAGAAGAAAAACCTTGCCAAATTGATATGTATGTGTATATAGGCTGATGATTTGCTGTGACGAACCCTGAAGGGACCTCCACCAAGGCAGTGGCCATATTTCACAATGGCAAAGATATGGTGCCCAGACATGGACTTGAACAAGAGGTCTTCTAGTTCAGGGGTAAATGCTCTATCCACTGAAACTAACCACTTGTAGCTGGAGTATCTTTGACCGTATTTCATAATGGTAAAGAATCCATTAAAAGTGCCCACCTTTACTGACCAGCATCCAGAATAACAACATTTAAAAATATAATAAACAAAAGTACACAAAATGTTAGGTATTGAATATTCCCAATTGATAATTTGACCTTCCATTCATGAACTGCCCATAATCCTGTGTTCACTGGCACAGTACTTTGGCAAGTCGCTATGGTGATTTATGAAAATAATGAAAATAATAACATAATAGCAGGTCACAACAAAATTATGGGAGTACTTACAATAAGTGCATATTCTTCAAAAGGTTTGGCCTTCAAAAATATCTCTTACAGACCTATTTCACTAAAGTAGGCCGCCTGAAGCTCCGGTCTGCAATAGCTTTAATAAATATAATCTAATGTAAGAAATCCACAAGTGATCCACAGAACCACTGAAAATGTATTAGTGCAGTGGTTTTCAACTGTGGGACGAGTACCCATGGTGGCACGCAGGCTTCTTCTTCTTCTGGTGATACTTTTGCAGTTCTGATTTAGGCCTGGCTTTGTCCTGGTTTAGACCTGGTTTAGTCCTAGTTTGGTTCTGGTTTAGACATGGTGTAGCCCTAGATTAGTTCTGGTTCAGACCTGGTTAGTCCAGGTGTAGTCCTGGTTTAGACCTGGTTTAGTCTTGCATTATATCTGGTTTAGTCCTAGATTAGTCCTAGATCAGACATGGGTAGTCCTGGTTTATTTCTGGTTAATGCTGTTATACTCCTAGATTAGTTATGGTTTAGTCCTGGTATAGTCCTGGGGTAGTCCTGCTATAGTCCTAAATTAGTCCTGGTTTAGTCCTGGCATGGTCATGGTATAGTCCTGGTTCAGACCTCTTGGATAGCTGGATGGTTTAGACCTGTTTTAAGGACTTCCTGGTGTTACTGGGTTCACCATACTCCACAGATACAGTACATTATGCATCTTTCCATTACAAATGTAGTGGGCAGTGTGTGTGAGCGAGGTGTGAGGTGTTGGGTGAATGCTCCCTGGAGATGTGGCCGAGAAACCTCAGAGGTCAAAGGTTAAATGAAAGGGGGCAGCCCATCAGAGAGCAGTGTCTGCTCCCTGCGCTGTGTGCATTGCTCTGTGACCAGCCCTGCTTACAGTGGAGGTCATGAGGAGATGGTGGCACAGGACATTTTATTAACTATAGGCAGAAATGGAAAGAACTGGTAGATACTAAATAGTAAGTACATTTTATTGGACAAAATGTCACTTTTATTCAAATCATCTTAATTTTTCCTTTAAGGTTTTCCCTTCTGGCCATAGCATCTGCTAACTAGTGTGCACTGATTGGCATATGTTTATGTTTATTTTATTTAATATGAGACAGTGCACATTAATTAATATGTGTTCATCAGTCCAGCATGTAAATGTGCCAGAGTTAGCCAAACTTTTCATCTGTAGTCCCACTGGATTTAGCATAGGTTTTACACAGGACACGTCTTGACACAACTTTCCCTGTTTGATTTATGTTATCCGGGCTTGGGACTGACACAAAAATTACACTGGCTTGTGACCCTATTATTATTATTACTTGAGTGAAATTGTAATAAAAAAAAAATTAAAAAAATGACAACATCTTTGGACATTTAACTGTAGTAATAGTATGGCAGCAGAGATACTTGTGTCACCTCTGGCTATGGAGCATTAGCACTAGCCAACTGCCCAGATGCTGGTAGATTTCCATTTTGGCTAGTAGCACTTTTAGCCTCACTAGCCACTTTGGCCGGTTGGAATTCATGCATAATTACTTCCTTTTGTTATGTTCGAGTGACCACCTAATTTAATACAGAGTAATTCATCATGAGCTGAGAAAAAAAAATAAAATAAATAAAAATTAAGATAGACCACATGCAAAAAGTTCAAATTTATTCTGCCTATAGGTAAACCACCTCTTTTCCTGATCTTTGACAAATTCTTGTCTACACATAAGACCAAGCCCTACATTTCATTAAGCTTACTGTTTGCAATAAAATACAATAAAATAATAAAATATTTGAACAAATTAAATTCTGGCTAGTGAACACACTAATTGGCTAGTAACTTTTAAAAATGACTTGCAACAGTGTTTTTGAAGTTAACGTAAAGCCCTGATCATAAAAAGTAACTAGGTATACATCAAAAATCAGCATATGAATAACTTTTAGCTGATAATATATTATAGTTACAGCTTAAAAAACATCTAAAACTATAATAAGTTTTAATAGTTTTGATTAGTCTATAGATTAAAACCCTTTAATCACACATGATCAAAGTTAAATAAGTAATGTGAATGGTTAGATACTTTGCAGAAATCAAATGTCCAAAACTCAGATGTAGGTGAGTTTTTACAGCAGTGTGCCTTTTGCCCGAGGCCGCTGTACCCTCTGTCACAGGTGTGTGCTCCTGTCATCTCCTCCGAGCCTGGACCATGACTGTACAGTGTCAGCACACGTGTGAGCGCTGTGTCCCGCCACACCACCGCATCCACAGGTGAAGTTTCTCTGTGATCTGTGCAGCCCCTCATCAGTATTCTGTCCCGTTCAGTGCCTCCTCTGCCCGGGACCACCGCCGCTGCTGTGAGTGTGTGTTTGTGCGTGAGTGTGAGTGTGTGTTTGTGAGTGTGGATGACATTTTCTTGCAGCCTTAGGACAAAACCCACACATAGCTGCTCTGTCACCTCGCCAGCAGCAAAAAGGTGAGGTGTTATAGTATTATTTTTTCCCTGTTTCTTTGTTACATAAGCAGACTTCCTTTGTTCAGTTCAAAAACAAGGGAGCAGACTGAACAATATAAACTCAGTGAAGTATTTAAGATGGCCATTAATCATTATGCAACCTGCTGTTCAACTAAATATTCACAGGCAGCATCCAATACAACATAAGTGTATTTTCCCATTCATTTCCAAGGGAACAAACTAAAAACAACAATAAAATTACTTCAAATTAAAGCAGCACCATGCAATTTTGCTTGTTTTTTTTTTTTAGGTTTTGTTGCATGTTTCTCTATAGAGCTCCCCCTCTATTTTGGAGTGAAGGACTATTGTTGACTCCTGTGTGACCCGACTCTCCTCTTATCCATACAAAAGTTTTCTCTGCCTTGATGGACAACTAAGAAATAAAGCCATCGCTGGGTGGTCGTTATGGCTAACTGGGATGTGTTGCTTTCCTGCGAGACCTGGTACTTCAGGGATTTCATTCTTGAAAGGCTGTTTGTTTTGTTTTTTTGTTTTTTTCCTGCACCTACCCAAGATACACCAGGAGTAGGTGCAGGGGCCCTTATTCACACTGCAACAACTCATTTAGCCATCACACTTACTCCAAAACTGTTTAATTAAGGTAAAAAAGTTACATAGCTCTCCTGTAATAGCACATGGATCTGAAAGCCAGGCCTATTTACTAAAGTGAAAGAAGGATTTGTATTGATAGATCAAATCTTGTGGTTACATAAGCAGGCTTTCTTTGTTCAGTTCTTAATCCCTGCTGGGTCCACTGTAAGAACCAACCATACACATGCTCCATTACTAGCCTCTTTAAGTGTGCTGCACACATTTATCTAGCCGTGACATCAACAAAACCTGACTTACAAGTTACTGTGGCAACCAGTACATTGTGCACTGACATTTAAAGCTCAGTCCAGGCTTGTGCCTTTTCATTTCTAATTGCAATTATAGAAAACAGTCCACAGTGCCCAGACAAGATTTCTATCTAAATTATGTTCGATTTGATGAAGTCCATACATTATTTTTCCTTTATGGAGTTGCCAGAGCACATATTTTTTCTCTGTGGTGTGCAGTATAATGATTTGGCATAGGTTTTATAGCGGATGCTCTTCCAGACACACCCCTCTCCATTTATCTGGGCTTGGTACTGGCAAAAAGAGCACATTGGGTTGTGACTCAAAGTCCATAGATAATATGTGAGACGTAATTCAGAGTGTAGTGGTCTCTGAGGGCACAGCATGTGATTTTTCCTTTGCTTTTTAGTAACAGAAATGCGCGTTAGTCTGCTGCTGTCGCTTAATAACAATTTGTCTGTTGTCTAAGGCTGTGGCTTTTTATTTCACACCAAATTAACACAGTGTCCTGTTGATCCTGTTCCTTGTTAGTTCAGTTTTTGATCCAAAATCTCTAGCCCCTGTGGTAAATGCGCCAACAGGGTGACCACATCAGAGATCATTTAAACTGCACCAAACAGAGAAACTTTAATTCAGGGCTGTTTACAAAACCCAATAACATGCCCTGACCTTGAACCATCTTTTTGCCCAAGAAATTGTTTTACTCTAAATTGAAGATTCTTTATTTACCACTTTGTTTTATGACTTGGGGGCTGTGGAGGGTGGAGGTATCCAAGCTGCTTTGAGCCTAAGGCATGGTAGGTGTATTTTAATGTCCTCGTAGGGAAATTTGTTCTCTGCATTTGACCCATCTTTCTATGCCACTGGAGCAACCTAGCACACTTTGGACCTTTCTCCAGATCTGAGCCAGGATCTTGGCCAGGAAAACCTAACTGGAGGATTAGTCTATTGTGCATGTTTTAGGTTGATGGTGGAAAGTTGGAGCACCTGGAGAAAACACACCCAGAGACAGGGAAAACATGCAAACTCCACACAGAAACCCACTGTCTGGTCCAGGAATTGAACCTGGGATCTTCTTGCTGTGAGGTGTTTTCATTCACTAAAAGGGCCACCTAGATTAAATAATAATCTCTGGAAGATAGGAGGAGCGGAAGAGAACTCACAGAGGTTTCATTGATAGCTGGCCCAATGATCAAACTTACAGTTCCTTCCTAAGAAGCAGGTCATGTCATTTGGTCATTTTAATTAAGACTTTTGATGCACTTTTCAACACGCATTACTTGTAAGTTGCCCAAATTCAACTTGTAGCAAAGACTGTATAAGCCTAGATTCATGGAAAAGGTTGCATCGGGTAGGGCATCCAGCTTAAAACTTATGCCACGTTAATATTAAAATCAGAATAGGAGGCATTATTTGAAGTGATGACCCCAGAAAACTTTTTTTTTTTTTTTGTAGGATCTTGAAATGTTTGTGCTATTTCCAAGTAACCTCGTGGACAATTATCCGCGACACCATCAGGAGCTGACTTACAGGTTGGCATAGCAACAAAAACACGGTGCAATGACATTTAAATCAAGTCCGCTCTGCATTATCCGTACCCTGTGTTTTTATTCATAAAGACAACAGAGAAGATGAAAAGGGCTTGTACGGCCTTCAGACCTCAGTCTATCAACACTCAATATTAGGCCGAGCGGTAATTTATCAGCACCATGAAGCTCATCAGGAACGCTGGATCCACTCATTACTTCTCCCTGAGACGGTTTCATTTCCGATCCGAACCTCATTTGTCTCTCAAACTCTCGGGCGCTCTCCAGGGGTACGTGTCCTAAAACAGGGAAAGCAGACTGATTGCTTTTTAAACACCATGATATGAACTGAGTGAAGTATTTAAAATGCCCATTTATCACGATGCAACCTCCAGTTCAACTCATGGTAAATATTGGAAGGCTGCATCCAATAGAACCGTCCAAGCGTCAATTAGCATTTTTAAAAGGGAGCAAATAAAAAAATGTATTTAAGTCATTTTTAGATGGCAAAAGGAAAAAAGGAGAAAAAAGGAGTCACATATCAGTATACTACTGTGCCAGTCCCAAGCCTGGATAAATGAAGAAAGGTGCCTCAGAAAGGACACAATGCCAAATCAATATACGAATCACTGCTGTTTTGCCATAAAACACCAGCCTAAATAATTTTATTAGCAACTCTTATTTCTGAAAGAGACAGCAACAAGTTGTACAAAGACATAGTCAGTTTGTTAGAATGTGGTTGTTACGTTGAAAGTCAGCGGGACTGCTGTTAAAATGGCAAGAAGACAAAGAACAAAACCCACAGAGGACTGAACAACAAAGACTTTAGCAGAAGCAACAGGTGACAAAGGAAAGCACTAAATGCCCTTCACTAGAATGGTGGTGGTTTAAGTGTGTCCGATCTCGTTTGTGACCCCGTATCCCCAGTTAAAAAGTAAAGTTTAATGAGCGAGAGGCTGCACAAGCATTTTTATTTTGAAATGTACCAGATCCTCTTCACTGGTCCCGGGTCAGACTTCCTGTCTGGCTTGATCTGCTCTGTTCAACTTTATGCATGACGGCTCCAGCATCTGACAAAAATAGACTTGATACATGATTCTGTTGGAGCGCCTTACACTGAGACGTATTGGTGGTAACTCACGCGTTAACTATTTCTTGCGGAGATTACGTAACGGACCTGCAATGGATACAGTGTGAATCGGGCTTTAATCAGGTCAGAGGAGTTATAAAATTTGCTCTGTACAAGCTTTCATATTTGCTGCAGAAAGCTAGGCCGGTATCAAGCAAATCGATTGAAAATGGCTGTCTGTGGCTGAGGAACCAGACTCCTGCTTTTGAAAAGAAAGTTGGGGCTGGCTGGTCAGGCTAATTCAAATTTCATAACTCACTAAAATAGCTAAATATTGATACACTCACTAATGTTTTCTAACCAGACTCTGACATTACCCATACATAGTCCAATGGTTGTCAGTTGCCAAAACCATCTTGATTGTTCATAATTTTCAATATTTGGTGGCTAACCCTAATCCCTCCATTAAAAATGTATTGTGCTCTGTTTAGCTTATGTCACCATCTTTTCGAACAGAGCCATGTTGTTTACAAACAGTAAAAGGCTCTATATTTTTAGCCATGCAGACAGGCGCGGTAATAGCATTCGGGTCTAATGCTCCCAAAACTCCGGAAAGTTAATACTCCATAGAGCCAAACACAGCAGTTATTTTTCTCCATGCACCGTTTCCCGTCTTAACATCTCAACTTGCTTTATTCTCACTCAAGTTGTTCCAAACTAAAACTCTAAAAAATCACCCCCTTTCAAACCTATTTCTGGTCGCTTTCCTCTTTTTTTTTTCTTTTTTTTTTTAGGGAAGGTGCCATAAATGGGAGGGTTATCGGGAGCTCGCTGAAATGAAACCGTCTCTTCAGATTAAGATGCATGCGACCGTGGAACGTGCTGCAAATGGGGAAATGCAGGCACACGTCAGAAGATTAAAATATTGTGAAAAACTCAAACTATTTCAAAAGTTTGATTGAAAAAGTAAAATGCATAAATTTCATAGACTGAGGGCACAGACTGAAATATTTAAATCATTTATTTTAATGGTGATGATGATAATGCAATAGGTCATTTTGGAGATATTGGGATTTTCATTCATTTTAAAGGTCCCTTATTATGCTAAATCAACATTTATTTATTTATTTTTTGCTTTTAACCATGTTATAATGTTCTGTGTGTATTAATTGTAATGTTCTATAAGCATTTATTCATTTATTGGGATGCACCTGGGATGTCGTGTCCCTGCGCCTCCGGGTGGGGGAGAGGTCTCTCACTGTGGTTTCGGCCTATGGCCCGAACAGCAGTGCAGAGTACCCGGCCTTCTTGGAGTCCCTGGGAGGGGTGCTGGAAGGTGCTCCGACTGGGGACTCCATTGTTCTGCTGAGGGACTTCAATGCCCACGTGGGCAATGACAATGATCTGAACCCGAGTGGTGTTTTGTTATTGGACTTCTGTGCTAGTCACGGATTGTCCATAACGAACACCATGTTCAAGCACAAGGGTGTTCATCAGTGCACGTGGCACCAGGACACCCTAGGCCAGAGGTCGATGATCGACTTTGTAGTCGTGTCATCGGACCTTCGGCCGTGTGTCTTGGACACTCGGGTGAAGAGAGGGGCTGAGCTGTCAACTGATCACCACCTGGTGGTGAGTTGGATCCGCTGGCGGAGGAGGAGGCCGGACAGACTTGGCAGACCCAAACGCATTGTGAGGGTCTGTTGGGAACGTCTGGCTGAACCTCCTGTCAGGGGGGTCTTCAACTCCCACCTCCGGGAGAGCTTCAACCAGATTCCGGGGGAGGCTGGAGACATTGAGTCCGAGTGGGCCATGTTCTCCACCTCTATTGTCGGTGCGGCTGTTCGGAGCTGTGGCCGTAAGGTCTCTGGTGCCTGTCGTGGCGGCAACCCCCGAACCCGGTGGTGGACACCGGAAGTAAGGGATGCCGTCAGGCTGAAGAAGGAGTCCTACCGAGCTTGGCTGGCTCGTGGGACTCCTGAGGCAGCTGAGGGGTACCGGAGGGCCAAGCGTGCTGCTGCCCGGGCAGTTGTGGAGGCAAAAACTCGGGTCTGGGAGGAGTTCGGGGAGGCCATGGAGGAGGACTATTGATCGGCCTCGAAGAAATTCTGGCAAACTGTCTGGCGCCTCAGGAGGGGGAAGCAGTGCTTCGCTAACACTGTTTACAGTGGAGGTGGGGGGCTGCTGACCTCGACTGGGGATGTTGTCGGGCGGTGGAAGGAACACTTCGAGGATCTCCTCAATCCCACCGACACGTCTTCCGTTGAGGAGGCAGAGGCTGGGGACTCAGAGGTGGACTCGTTCATCACCCAAGCTGAAGTCAC
The DNA here is from genome assembly GCA_020698575.1 of Bostrychus sinensis. Classification (NCBI taxonomy): domain Eukaryota; kingdom Metazoa; phylum Chordata; class Actinopteri; order Gobiiformes; family Eleotridae; genus Bostrychus; species Bostrychus sinensis. The sequence continues at coordinate 23,281,210 of CM036257.1, read as the reverse complement.
CGAGGTGGTTAAAAAGCTCCTCGGTGGCAAGGCACCGGGGGTGGATGAGATCCGCCCTGAGTACCTTAAGTCTCTGGATGTTGTGGGGCTGTCGTGGCTGACACGTCTTTGCAACATCGCGTGGCGGTCGGGGACAGTACCTCTGGACTGGCAGACCGGGGTGGTGGTTCCTCTTTTTAAGAAGGGGGACCGGAGGGTGTGCTCCAACTATAGGGGGATCACACTTCTCAGCCTCCCCGGGAAAGTCTATTCCAGGGTACTGGAGAGGAGAATTCGGCCGATAGTCGAACCTCGGATTCAGGAGGAACAATGCGGTTTTCGCCCCGGTCGTGGAACAGTGGACCAGCTCTATACCCTCCATAGGGTGCTTGAGGGTTCGTGGGAGTTCGCCCAACCTGTCCACATGTGTTTTGTGGATTTGGAGAAGGCGTTCGACCGTGTACCTCGTGGTATCCTGTGGGGGGTGCTCTGGGAGTATGGGGTCCGAGGCCCTCTGCTAAGGGCTGTCCGGTCCCTGTACGAACAGAGCAGGAGTTTGGTTCACATTGCCGGTTGTAAGTCAGACCTGTTCCCAGTGCATGTTGGACTCCGGCAGGGCTGCCCTTTGTCACCGGTTCTGTTCATAACTTTTATGGACAGAATTTCTAGGCGCAGCCAGGGGCCGGAGGGAGTCTGGTTTGGGAACCGCAGGATTTCATCTCTGCTTTTTGCGGATGATGTTGTCCTGTTGGCTTCATCAAGCCAAGACCTTCAGCATGTGCTGGGGCGGTTTGCAGCCGAGTGTGAAGCGGCTGGGATGAGAATCAGCACCTCCAAGTCCGAGGCCATGGTTCTCGACCGGAAAAGGGTGGTTTGCCCTCTCCAGGTTGGGGGGGAGCTCCTGCCTCAAGTGGAGGAGTTCAAGTATCTTGGGGTCTTGTTCACGAGTGAGGGAAGGATGGAGCGTGAGATCAACAGACGGATCGGTGCAGCGTCTGCAGTAATGCGGTCGTTGTATCGGTCTGTTGTGGTGAAGAAGGAGCTGAGCCGAAATGAGTTTCCTCCGCAGGGTGGCTGGGCGCTCCCTTAGAGATAAGGTGAGGAGCTCAGTCACACGGGAGGAGCTCGGAGTAGAGCCGCTGCTCCTCCACATCGAGAGGAGTCAGCTGAGGTGGCTCGGGCATCTGTTTTGGATGCCTCCTGGACGTCTTCCTGGGGAGGTGTTTCGGGCATGTCCCACTGGGAGGAGGCCCAGGGGAAGACCTAGGACACGCTGGAGGGACTACGTCTCTTGGCTGGCCTGGGAACGCCTTGGGGTGCCCCCGGTAGAGCTGGAGGAAGTGTCTGTGGAGAGGGAAGTCTGGGCATCTCTGCTTAGACTGCTGCCTCCGCGACCCGGCCCCGGATAAAGCGGAAGAAGATGGATGGATGGATGGATGGATGGGATGCACCTATATGCTTTTCATTTTTACCTGAGCTTTAACTGAACTAGTACTGGCTGGGTTTCTGTCACTGTGGTTTTATGCACATTTTTGAAGTACTGCATCAGAAATGAGTGATGGAAATGCCACATTTTGATAAAAAAAAAAAAAGACGTTTCATCTTTTATCCCAAGGGCTTAGTCATTTCTTGTGGAAACTTCTCCTGCTGGATGACTGAGAACCTACACTGCCTCCGTCATCCTGAGTTTGTAAGTCTGTTTTTGCATTTTATGTGTTCTACCTTTTTTTCTTTTTTGTTTTGTTTTGGATTCTCCTTTAGTATTTTTGTTATTGCCCCATTTTTGGTTTTGGAATTTTTGTGTTGCATATTTTTGGACTTCCTCGTTTAATTAAAGTTTTGTTTTCAACCATTTCAACATTTTTGGGCCCTTTTCCTCTGCGCTCCACCATTCCATGACAGAAACATTACTTTCTCACCACTGCTGCATTTCTCCTTCTGTTTATAGCATTAAATTTAGCAATGACAAGCTGTTTTTTATATTTTATAACTTCCCCAATCATAACTAATTGCAGTAATGTCTCCAATTTTTCTGCTCTTGTTACTTCCTAGAACACCTAGGAAATGTATCACTATTGTTTTTTTGTTTTATTTTGTAACCTTTGAAAAGACCCGCTTTATGATTGGATGTTACCCCAGCTACTAATACTTTTATTTCTCAATAACATTGTAACTATTGACATATGACTGTATTTGAAACATGAAATGGCAGGGTTGGCCATACTGTGTGACGTTTGCACTCACCAAACTGAGGGCATTGTAGTAAAACATCAACAATGATTGGAATGCAATTTGTGCCATCTCCTTTTCAAGCCCTGAAACCCTTTTGTTTATTTCAAGTCAAGCGATGTGTCAAGGCAACTGCTATATGTCAAGAACTCGGACTGAAAAACAACATTTCACTCCCTGCACAAGAACGAGAGCTTATTTCAGCGTAGTATAATTAACAACGGATCACAGAGTCCAGAAAAAACAAACAAAATGGACAACGATTCAGCACCAAGGTCAGCTCCGCATTTGTCTTTGCAAGTGAGTTTCACCACTTCACAATCTCTTCTTGTAACAAAGGTCTTTAAAACTAGAACCATGCATTATGTACAAATCTCACATAATCTTGCCTCATGTAATAGAAATGTATTTGAATTTTAATATTTTGTAAAGCCCTGAATGTGTGTCTGTAATCATGTTGTGTTATGTAACGTTGTATTATCAATAATAACAATAATAAAAGTGATTTTGCTATACTTGCCCTATTTTATAAAGGCGTATAAAAATAATGTGTCAGTTGCTTTTTTATGGAGCAAACGACATAGGCAGTTACATAAGATATTTACAACATTATTAATAATAAACATGCAAAAAGTCTGACCTTCAAAAATGTGACACAAAATACAGTTATACCATATGAAAACAAGGTCATCAGATAATAAAATGCATAATAAAATGAAATAGAGTATAAAAACGAATCTCCCAGATAAAGTAAATACATATACAAGCATCATTGTGATATAGCAATTAAGATTTTTTTTTTATTTTTTATTTTTTTTTTCAGGCTAGGGTTAAAGTTAGATACAGATATAGAACAAGTCAGTGCCAGAGTTATTATTAGTGATCTAAAACATCATGGATACAGAGGACAGAGACGGTTTGTTGACTCAAAAAATTTCAAAAAAGAAAGCCCAAGACAACACAGTGCTAAAGATGTGCAGCTCTTGTACAGATAACAAACTATTCAGAGGTCTTTTTTACTCCATTGCTACAAAAGCTTATGTGAGCCTAAATTATCAAGCAATCACAGTGTGCTATTTAAAATTATCCTATTGTGATTTTTTACACTTTGTTTTTCTCAAAGTTTTAATCTTCTAATTTATTGTACTATAGAGGCCTTACTGTATATTTGTTTTTGTTACTGTGAAGTTTAATATTCTCACAAAATGTCTCAGGGGTGGCTGTAAATATATAATCACTGTAGCATTACATTTTTACAGTATCTAGGGGATTTTTGTGTGTTGACAAGAAATACCTGAGTTACTGAATCTACCTAATTTGTGAATATCTTATGTGTTTTATTTTTTACACTGTAAAACCCTTTTACAAGTCAATTCAACTGAGATAACGTGTTAAAACAGACTGCCGCACATTATTTACATTATTTAAGTCACTTAACTTAAAATATTTAAGATCATATGATTATTTATTTAGAGTCTTTGGAAAAAATGACACGATTACTTGAATACAGTTTTTTTTTTTTTTTTTTTTTGTATTATTTATGAAGTAAAACATGTTTTAAAATTGCTACTTAGGATATTTATGTTGGATTTGGTAATTATATAAACGTGATAGTTATTTGACAGTAGGGAAATTATTAATATTTGTGCTTTTACTGTATTTACCTGAGAAAAATTAAAATAAATTGTCAGTGAGTACAACTAAAAGAAAGAAAAAAGAATTGCGTTACATTACTATTAAGCAACTAGATATAGCTTGCTTCTTTTTCTGTAATAAGATTCCTTGTTCAGTTTTACACTGGAATCTCTAAGTTTTTTAATTGCTTCGTCAATCCCTTGTACAGATGTCTGCCAGTCAGCATCCATCATGAGTGTCTCATTAATCACTGTCTTGATTGATGAGTTTTAATTTCCCATTTAGCCCCAGTCAGCCCCCGAACCGCTGACTCCGACACAGATCGTCATTATCCATATGTTCAGATTATTTACCTGCTTACTTCCTCTGGGAAAAAGCCTTGCTCTGAAATGGCAGCCACCTGGTTAATGGGAGGATTTGCTGAAATGATTCATAGCACTTGGCTTTGGGTCCTCTCACTTTGACTTATGTGGCACTGCAGGGCTGACTGACGGATGTGTCCAAGGCCTGACATAAGAAAAATAACAACAGGAATCTCACCTCTGCAATAAATTGTTTGTTAATGGATTTGGACAATGTGCCACAGGAATTGATGGCATGCAGGCCGTCGTTTGTGGGAGCGGAGGATATTGCATGTGACGTTAAATGTGCCGAGATGCAGCTGAAGCTCGCATTAATCATAGTCTCAGAGTCAGGACCTGACACACCAGATTAGGAAACGGAGCACAGCTAGCTTCATTACACGCTGTGTTCACTTCCTCCTCCCTCCTGGGCCAAGACAAGAAAGTTAAAAGTTAAGAGAATTGTTCTGAAGTCGAGGTGGAATCAGAGAAAGTTAGCATTAATACTTTTACTCAGTTTGCAGTGTAGCTGTAAGAGAGCCCTGTACTCTTGGTGCCAGTTACCAGCCTGGATAAATGGAGACGGTTGCACCAGGAAGGAACAAATCAATATGCAAAACACCGCACGCAATGAATCGAGAAAAGTAGAAGCTAGTTATCAGTGCTCCTCTGGTTTTGAGAAGTAGACAGGAGCAATGCTATTAGAAGATGACTAAGTAAATACTGAATGTAACTACACAATATTTAAGCAAAAACAAACATTTAAAGTTCTGGTATGAAATATGTTAAAGGGGCTATATTGCTTTTAAATACTGCTTCACTAATTTTTCAGTGCAATTATCTTGCTTAATTTTGCTGTATTTGTTGCATCTTGGTGACTGTATTGGCTGCTACGTTGGCCAGGTCTCTTTTGTAAAGGAAATTCTGAATCTCAATGGGACTCCCTGGGTAAATAAAGGTATAAATAAATTGTTCAAAACGTTCGGTTCCATGAACCCCCGCACTGACCAATCAACAAGCCCTCCACATCCAGCCTGCTCTCATTCATTTATGCAAAAAACAGTGTACAGCTCTGTTTCCACTGATTCCTCACAGCTATTTTTCATTTTGCAGTAAAATGGCAACAAATAAAAAGTTAAAGGAAGTAAACAGCTTTTTTTCACAGTTTCTATTCAAAAGGCAACAGAGCTGCTGGTCTCTTCACCTGTTTTATAGGACAGTAGTAAATTAATAATTGGAAATACTTTCTTTTAGTCACATTCAGTATGTTTTTAAAGGTTACAAAAACATCCTGCGCTGTTTTAGAGGTGACCAAGAACGGTTTAAAAGATAAATAAAGGCATAAAATATTTAATGTAAAACTATAATACCTTAAACAAGATGTCAGTGTTGCACCATTACAGGGATACCAAGTTTGGTGATTTAACTTGGACTTGAACTCACTTACACAATTAGCTCCATAAACTTTTCTTGTAGATGATGCCATAATAACTCTTTGTTTTTAGTCTTTAGTTCACATATTGTTCTCTCATTAAGTGCAATGCCAATGCCTCTCTTCTTTGTAATATATCAACATCGAGTCAAAACCATAAACTCATTCAGGCCTGGGAGGGTAGCACTTGCGTTGACTTTACAAACTCCAAGTTCAGTCGTGCATTTTCTCAAAATAACCTGTGAGACGTGTTTGGTTGTTGTGACATGAGCCGGGTCAGTGAAGGCTTCGATTGGTCACGGCCAGCGGACTTGTGTAGGCAGGGCAATCGACTCTGCAGTTAGCCACAGACCGTGAGCGGGGGTGACCTCAGCGCTACTCCGTTTCACAGCTGTTTTTCGGATGTCATAAAGATTACACTTAAACTTTAGATATGGCCCGATACACAGTGATGGCTCATAAACTTCCAAGCATCAGATAAAATCCTTGCTGCGAGAGGTAGATATTATTGGTGCAAAAAAAAAAAAAAAATGTCCTGCTCTATCCCCAGGTTTTCTAGTGGAGTTTAACTTGTGTGATTGAGTGCAGCGGGAAATAGACTGCGGAGATTCAGGTTGTATACAACGGCGATACCGGGGCTTCAGTGACAAGATGTGGCCGCAAATCCAGAGATAAGACTTTTATGACAAATGCGGTGGTGTAAATACAACCCGACACTCATTTAAAATGGACTGAAGCTAAATTTAAAACTGTTCTATGGTCAAAAGAGCCAAAAAAATAAAAAATAAAAATAAAAATACAAACCCTTAGACAGGCAGGAGCATTTCTGAATCGAGTTTATATGAATACAGATTTGTTAGTATAGTTTTATTGATGTAGGAAAAAGATTTGTGCATGTGTAAATAGATTTGTCCGTAAAATGTGTGCGTATCAAGTTTTGTGAGTGCACATTAAGATTTGTGTGTGTATTAAGATTTGTGTGTAGTAAGAGTTGTGTGTGCGTAATATGACTGGTGCGTGCATATTACATTTGTGTGGGTAAAACAATTTGTGTCTGTGTAATAAGATTTGTGAGTGTGTATTACAATTTGTGTGCGAGGAATATGATTAGTGTGTGCGTAATAAGATTCGTGAGTGCATATTACAATTTGTGTGTGGGTAAAACAATTTGTGTCTGTGTAATATGATTTGTGTGTGAGTAATATTAGTGTGTGCATAATAAGATTTGTGTGCGCGTATTACATTTGTATGTGCATAATAAATTTTGTATGTGTGTGTGTAAAATGATCTATATGTATGTATGTGTTGTTGCTTGAGGATCTAAAGGTCAGGAGCATCCAGTACATCTAATACTAATGACTGAACCTTTTATAAACCCTTTCACAAGTTGTCCACACAGTTTGGTTACAAGATTAAAGTTCTTTTCCATTATTATTCATGAGAGAGCAAATTAAAAACAAAGCAAACAAAAAAAAAAATCAATTTTTATTTAATTTAAACACAAATAGCACTCTGTTCAATGCTGTTGGGGAGAGGATTATGAGAGCGGTGAAGGAGAGGTTAGATGATGAGAGATCAGGGAAGATCATTGGGGGTAGAAATCTGTGGAACATCAGATATGCAGATGACACAACTATGATAGCCAGCTCCAAAGAAGAATGTAAACGGATGGGAGAGGAACTGGGAAGAGTGAGTAAAGAGGTTGGCCTTAAGATCAACAAGGCTAAGACAGCTGTGATGACAGTGCATGGAGAGGGAGAACTGCAACTGGGAGGAAAGAAGATAGAGATGGTGGACAAATTCAATTTCTGGGCTCCTATATTACACCAGAAGGAGACAGCCAGACAGACATCAGGACTTGGATCGGAATGGCCAAATCAGCTGCTACTCGACTGACGGCGATATGGAGGTCAAGTGTCCTGACACTTGGCATGAAGGTGCGACTCGCTAAATCCCTGATTTGGAGTGTTACCCTGTATGCATGCGAGAGCTGGACCCTGAAAAAGCAGGAGAAGCGTATGATTAATGCGATGGAGACGTGGCTATGGCGGAAGGTGCTGAGGGTGAAATGGACAGAAAGGAGAACTAATGAGGAAGTAGGAATTGGAGAGGAGAAGGGCATGGTGAGAGAGGTCATGAAGAGGAAGATCCGAAAGTACGGGCACTGGAAGAGAAGAGGGGACAGCATTGTCCTTGCCACGATAGAAGGTGAGACAGAGGGTAGAAGAAGACGGGGCAGGTGCCGTGTAAAATGGGTGGACAACATCATTGAATGGGAAAATGGACTGGGTGGAGCTCATCGGAATTCCAGAGAGAGGAGGTCAACGGTCGACTGAGGGCCATGGTAACTACAGAACAGAACAGCACCCAGATCTGATTTCCAGTTCTATTTACTAAAGTTAATTTATTAAAGTAGGATTTATGGTGATTGATAGATTAAATCTATAATTTATGTAATCTATCATAAAAATTCAGAAACGTCTATTACCTAGGCATTAGGTTAATTGAAGACAGTATCTGATATATTAAAGCAAACTGTGATACACATGTTAATGTTCTCTAACCAGGCTCTGATATTACAGCCATGCAATTGATTGTTTGTGACTTGCCAAAATAACTTGGCTAAGGCTATTTCCTCCATAAATAAATGTATTATAGTCTGTTTAGCATTATCATTTGGAACACAGCTGTTCTGTTGACAAACATTAATAGGGTCTGTACTCAGTTATCTTACTGAATTGTTGCCATTTAACCAAATTAGTGGCAAACTGCAGATTTAAAGGTTCTCTATCATGTTTTTTACAGGCTTTTTGAAAGTTTTGGACACCTTTCATTAGTTTTTCACGTTGTGTACCTTAAAATATGTATATGTATGGAAAATGTTTTCTTTGGGGAGCTGTTACTTTCAATTTGCAGAGGTTAGGTCTCTGATGCCCCCTGCTGGCAATGGTGGGGAATGGACAGAGCATAAAATGGCTCATTAGTATGGCTATTAGCAACGTAAGGGGAACAGACAGATACATGAGCTGACTGCTTTGTAGTGAGAGCTGCTGAAATGATCAGAATGAGTCTAATGACGTGTTTGGGTTTTAGAAACTCCACAGGAGCACTTCCAGGTTTCATGAGTCCACTTAAAGCGGTCCCGTTGGAGATTTGGAAATGCTCAGTCTGAGCGTTTCCAAATCTCCAACGGGACGGCTCAGCAAACAACTGTGACTGAAACAAAATACTACTCCTAGGTCTTTGAGCTGGAACCAACATTATAAAATGGTTAAAAGCTCAAAAAGTTTTTTATTAGTCAGCCATTTTATTACAGCCATTTGTTGCTGCCATCAAATTCATTTCAATTCCATTATGTTTCATTGAATGATAAAACATCTCAGTCTTATTAAAAACAAAGATGGCTATATGAGATTTGCAACCCATTTCTTTTTATTTACATTTTACACAGTGTCCCAGCTGTTCTGATTTGGGTTTGTAGTAAAGGTCGACGCACTTGCTCAAATAAAGAGAGAGATATAAAATGCAAACAAGATGACAAAGGCCAGGATATGAGAAATATTCAAATCCACCGCTCAGAGAGTCATCCACTTGAACTTCTTACTTATACATTTCAAAGTACATTGTTCAAATACTCTCCTATAATCAATGGGCATTTCATCTCCTCAGACATCAGAAATGACTGTTAAGTACCGGGACGCCTGGTGCCCCCCTCCTGTGCCGCTGCGATGGTTCAGGCCTGGGAGCTGACAGTTTGCTGGTATGATGAAGAGCGGCGTGCTGTGTGATGTGGTTTAAGCACATGCTTCCTTTGCTCTGTATGACAGCACCAGCCCAAAGGCACTGCGCTTTGAGTCCCGCTGATCCCGCCATACATTCTGTAAGAACTATTGTTAGGAACGTTTTAACACGGTTTTGTTTGGAAATTGTGTTTTTCAGTGGGCAGACAGTTTAAGGCGGCGGAAAGTAATGCAAGAAACCTTTGAAACCTACTAAAGTTTGTACGATTTTAGGCTAAAGAAGGATTCTATTCTTTATTTTTTATTTTAATCTCTATAAAGTGGTTGCTAGTCTTCTTGAGGTCCTGAAAAGTCAACATTAAAATCCTACAATATAACACTGATTGCAATTAAAATGCATACATCACTCTCATAAGTCACAATAATGAAAAATAACAGCATAAAAGCAGGCTTGATAAAAAAAAAACTTAAACTAAAGACAATGAAACAATATTCAAAGATCAATGATGTAAAAGCAATGTAAATAATTCAATACGCTGCATTAATATTAGTTTTATTGTCTTTTCTAATTTTAATCTGCCCAACACTGCTTTGACAACTTAAAGTAATGAAAGGGCACACCAGTAGATGATAATATCTTGGATGACAAATATAGTTCTCTGACTGAAATCAGATTATATAATGTCTTATTACAATCTCCAGAGGAAAGCATAGAACGCTTCAGTACGTGATGGGAACTAGCACTCAGACAGCACAGATCTCCGTTAAGACACTGTCCCCATCTGAATTTTCAAATGCAGTCGCCTCGGTGAGTTTCGAAGTGGTGTTTTTTAAAATAGTTTTGTACATTGGCTCTTTAGCATATTTACTCAGATATTTTACGTAGCACAAACCCTGCTGTGTTTCTGCTTCACTGCTGATTGGTGCATGAATACCATTACTGTGTGTCCCTGCTTTACCAAAGACAAAACAAAGTGTTCCAGGTTAAATAATACTTCCTAAAATAGTGTAGAATAAGTTTGCCATGTTGTGTGATACTTTGGCCAGAGGAGGGGCACACCTGGGACAAAACTTTTGAAACTTATACAAGACAATGATGAATAATGATGAGGGAATATTATATTTACAGTAGTCACTTATTTTGTTAGGTTTAATAGCATGTTTCAAATTGGAGTTATTCTTTTTTTTCTTTCAGCTTCTCCTTTTTTCAGGGTTGCCACAGCAAACCAGTCGCATGGTGATTTGGCAGGTTTTTAAGCCAGATGCCCTTCCTGTCACAACCAGCCACATACAGAGACTGGAGTAGGCAATGTGGGTGAAGTGTCTTGCCCAAAATTTTGCCCGAAATTTTGCCCGTTTGTCATTGTTATTCTAATTATTTAAAATTTTCTTTGTGGGAATTTTATTATGAGTTAAGATTATTTATTTATTTTTTATTTTGAACATGAAATATAGTAAAATAAATAAATATTATCAGAGTTTATATTGTTAGATTTTTATTTAATGATGAATCTAAGTTTAAAAATGCATTACTGTATTGTAGTGTATAAGGTCATGTATATATGAATAGCTATGTTATCATGTTGTTGTTTTGTTTTGTTTTTTTAAGGCCCCTCTTTGAAGGATCATCAACATATGAGTGAGGGGCACTCATGGTATAACAAAAAGCCCAGGGGTACCCAACATTACAGCACTGTCCAAGAGAAAGACCAGAAAGGAGATTCATGCTTGGTGTGAGAGAAGAGGATGCAGAGGACCGAGATAAATGGAGGCAAAGGATTCACTCTAACGACCTCTGAAGCAAAAAGCCAAATGCAGTGGGAGAAAAATATTTTGTTACGTCAGATATTATGTTTACACAGTTATGTTTCCAACTTATTTTCCATACAACAGTGAATTTGGGTAGCTGCAGAGTAGACATCCGCACGGTGCAACCCTTTGAGTGAGCACTAAGTACCAAACAAAACTCCTCTCTCCTCGCAGACCCCAGGTGACTGTGCTGCCTATTGTGAGATCTGAGCGCCTCGCCTGCTCTGCCGTACTTTTCTTTACTTATTAATCTGTCTCCGTCTGGATGGGGCTTTGATGTTGCTGACGGCTGCGATGCCCTGATTCTGTCACCATAGCGGCGCTAAAGGTGCAGGGGTACAGTCACTGTGAACAGGGCTACAAGGTGTGTGTGTGAGACAGCGACGGGCCACGCTATTGCACCATTTCTACAACGGTATGAGGTCTTCAGTGCTAACCCTTCAGCAAAGTTAAGGTACATTAGCTGTCGTTTTGTGAGTTAATGTAGAGTAAAGCTTCGAGGTGATATTTGAAGCAAGCCACACAGAATCCCATGAACCATTTTGAGTTACAGTGCCAGAATGCATTTGCTATTTCTCCTTTTGCAAAAAAAATAAAAAAAATAAAAAAATAGGTAGTCCCTCCTGCTGTGAGGAGAACAAGCATGCATTCCTCAGGAGGAAAGAGAAATGGAAGTCTGGCTGTCAATATTGAGCAGAAGTGGAGTAACCAGAAAGATGTTTGAGAATGGGACGTGGATGCTTTGAGCAGTGGTTCTCAATTTCTTTTTCTCACCAAGTACCACCTCAGTAAATATTTGGCTCTCCAAGTACCATCTTCAGTGGATTTAAATGTGCCCAAACCCAGCCCAAACAAGGTCTAAACCAAGGCTAAACCAGAACAAGACCAGGTCTAAACCAGGATTTGACTGTGCCTAAACCTGGATGAAGCAGTGGTCCATACTTCAGTACTGGATTAAACTCTAAATTATCTTAATAAGGACATGAATTGCAAAAGATTCCTGAGTGCCACACTAAAATAAATAATGCTTCAAAAACTCAAGGCAACAGGATCCCTAAAGATTTTTGAGTTTTGGGGCCAACTCAGAATCTCAAGTTTTCAACAATTAATATTTTTTGTTCACTTAATTTGACCTTCATATGTCTGAATATTTTCAATTTTAAGCTTTACTCACATGCCACATTTTGTTCAAATGTAAAAAAAAAGCTGAGATTTTTTTTTTTTTTTCCACAATGATACCTCTTGTACATTGTCTAATCTTGGGAGAAGCAAGAAAAACTTGCTGGCTGAATGAAAGTAACTTTAAGTCAGAATTTGCCAGAGGTATGAATAATTTCGGGCTTCACCATACAAATCTAACTTACCATCTCACTCAGATACAAGTTGCTTCAGTTTAGGGTCTATAAAATATATATAAAATATATAATGTGCTGTTTTCATCCCAAAAACACATCCACAAAATACTGTCTTTACTGAGACGTTATTTATTGGAGAAAAAAGGGGGGAAAAAAATCAAAGTTCTCATAGTCTGCTTATATTCTCAAAACAATCCAGCACCAGTACAGCTCACAGGTTTATGAAGAGGCCTGTCCTGAAACACGGGGGCAGCAACACAACAACCATATTCCAACCAATCAAGATGGGACGCCCATAAATATTTATTCTATATTTTACACAAAATATACTGATATGATTACTTGTTTAACTTGAATCTCTCTTTTTATAAGATCCACTGAGCACCAGTGGAAAAGAGGGACATCAGTGGGACAGAGGGCTAAATGGCTCTGCAGAACAACCAAAAGTGGGACAGATGGTCGTCCTTGCCCCACCAGAGCAGGTTTTAAACAAGAAAAAAATAGTACAAAGAGAATAAAAGTAAAGCCTCCTGAGTTCCATCAGATCGACTACAATACCTCACCCCGGCGTCGCAGCTTATGACTTACTGAACGTCTCTCCTCATGATTTATTGTTATGTCTTAAGCCACAAAAAGGCCAAAAAAAAAAAAAAAAAAAAAAAGAGAGAAAAGAATCACCAGCACCATTTTGAGTTACAGTACCAAAGTGATTTAGCCATTTTTTCTTTTGCATAAAACCCTCCTGTTGTGAGGAGAACAAGCCATCCCTCGAGAAGAAAGAGAAATGGAAGTCTGGCAGGAAAGTAGGAAGTAACCAGAACGATGTTTGAGAATGGGACGTGAATGCCCCACTCAATGCATTAGCTTCGGCCGAAAAGATATCAGACAGAATACAGCAGCACTATGTAAAAAAAAAAAACGCACGCCTTCATGTTATTGGACTGAGCAGAGGAATAATTGATAAGAACACATTGTAAAAGATCAATGGAGACGATTTGCTTTGTTTTGCACACTGTTGACAGACAAGTTGCCCCGTGGCTGCAGAAATGTTCGCCGTTCCTCTTCCAAACAAACCGAGAGCCCATTCCAGAGATGGCCGCCGTCCCAGCTGTAAATGACTTTGGAATGGAGTCAAAGGGTGAGCGTGTTCAGAGTGTGGAGGTGGACTGAGGAGAAGACCATCCATCATTTAAATTGTCGTATATTTGTATGGCTCAAAACAAAAATTGGTGGAAGAAATACTCAAAAGGCTGTACTCAAGTAAAAGTACTCTTACTTTAAAATCATACTATAAGTAAAAGTAATCCTACAAAATTACGTTTTCTTTACTTTTGGCTTTTCCCTTCTGGGGTCACTAACAGCAAATTATCTGCCTCCCATTGTGTAGTGATTCCCATATGGATTTGCATATTTTTTTTTGTTTTAGTTTTTTTTTTACATCAGATGCCCAGCCTCTCCCTTTATCCAGGCTTAGGACCAGCACAAAGAGTACACTGTGCCCCTGACTGGCTGAAATAAAATAATTACTTGAATAAAGGTAAAAGAGTATTGAATGTAAAAAAAAGGTGGCTATATTGTGCAAAATAAACTTTCCTGAGCTTTTTATTATGTTAAAAATGGTTTTACTTCATTCACGCTGCTTTAAGTAATCCTCTATTCTATGGCTGGGCCTTTCTGAGCCCTCTGAACGCTTGTTTGCATGCACCTTTTCTTTATCCAAAAAACAGTGTACAGCTCTGTTTCCACTGATTCCTCACAGCTATTTTTCATTTTGTTGTAGAATGGCACCATACAGATTAAGGATTAAGGAAATAAAAAGCTTTTTTTCCCCCTCTGTTTGTGTTCAAAAGACAGCAACAGTTTGCTGCCCTCTGCTGGTCTTTTTACCTGCTTCTTTATGGCACCATTAGAGGACTTACTAAAAACATCTTATTTTAGTCAGATGTCTTTAAAGGTTCAAAGCTGTTTTAGAGGACATGAATAAAAGCATAATAGACAATAATGCAAGCACAGTAAAATACGACTACTAATACTTATACTATACACTAATATACTACTATTACTTCTTGTACAAGTTCTGCTAAGGTTTTACCCTAAGCCAGCCTGAACTCAAGATCTTTTGATTGCAAGGTGAGCGTGCTTTGGAACTGTGGTAAAAATGATACTTTTAGAGAATTTAAAACATTTTTCCTTCAAAAGTAAAATCATGTTTTAAAATGGCACTCAGAAAGCACCTTTTATGACCAAAGTAAAGTACTTGAGCAGAAGTAGCTAGTTACTTTAACCTCTGCAAATTTAAAAAGTGCTGAGGTTACAGATAATGAAATAACGTGAGAAAGAGCTGGTCAAATTAATTTCCTCGCTACATGCAAAGCTGTTTGTCTGTGTTCACATTTTGCAAAAGGAATAACAAACAAGCCATTTGAAATGATTAGTGAACGCTGCTGCATATGATTTCCCTTTTTGTGCCGCTGCCTCTCTTTTTTCTCATAAGCTCCTCAAGATGTGGAGGTACAGTATGTAGCCCTATGGGAAGTCTATGCAGATTAAATAACATCAAACACACAGAAGACAGGCTGTCGGAGCATAAAAAAACCTCAATACCTTTCAAACAGGGACGAGATATGGACATCTGTTTGTGGAAGTGCCATACAATTTGGACGAACAACAGAAATTTGTTGATCTGTGTAAGTTCATAGCTGAATATCCAGGTTGACATTACACAGAATTAACTAAATCTGCAGGAGTTTGAGTTTTGCCTCATTAGTTTTAAATGTGTAAACAGGAAGTCACTGGCAATAAATAAACATGACCAATCACTGTGCAACATAGCATCTGTTTAGTTAATTCTTTCTTTTGAACACTGTTTTGTATTTGAATGTTTTGGAAATAATTTTAGTGCTTAACAGGATGAACTACCCTTGCTCCAAACCCTTAAAGCTTCTTGTTCTCATCCTCTATGACCATGTAACTTAGGGAAGGTGATGCCCAGATGCCCTTCCTGACGCACACACAACGTATTCAGTGGGCGTAAGTCTACTGGAGTCTTTTCAAACAGAAAGCGACGAAGAGAGTGCAAAAGCTACATTGTGTTGCTCCAGTGACTGTTAAGCCTCTTCATGCTGAGGCAGAGAGGTTAATTCCTCTTTAGGTAATTACAGATCTTTTAAACAGCGTGAGACGGCGTGTGCAGGAGGCAGGAGGTTCTGATCGATGCCAGAGTCTCCAGTGAGGATGAAGTGTGTCACAAAGTCTGCTGTAATTGTTCTGTGTGCTTCAACAAGTATTACGTTACCACAGTGTTGTCAGCTGTTTGGAGTGCCATTTTATACAGCCCAGAAACACAATTCAGATTAACAAGGAACATATCACATTTGCCACCGGAGGGAACAATACACATATATTTCCTCACCTATTTGCTGCAAGGATAGTAAAGTTTTGTGTTATGACCATCCATTTACCAGGGAGGCAAGATGACAGGATAAAAGGGATTATTAGCAAGTATCTTTTGAGGAAATGTCACCGAATGGTTAGCTTCAGGCAGAGGTGGGAAGTAACAAGATACTTTCAAGCATTTTAAAGAAAATATACCATTAAAGTATACATTTTTCAGCGACAACCTCTCCTCACAGCCATAGGGTCAAGCGTTCAATTCCATTTTTAGTCACATAGTAGTAGTTGCTGTAGTAGTAGAAGTTGTAGTAGCAGGTTTAGAAAGTTCCTTACATCTTCTTACTATAGATTATTATTCTGCTTCTTTGTATTCAGACACAAAAAGTAATGTTAGCTTATTACCTTGACATGTTTTAACTGTCTTCCAACATAATTAATATCAGGTACAAACCTTAAGATGTTTTCACGCCTGACCAAGCCATGGCTACTGTCCAAACGAACACACTAATGAACTGTTGTGTGTAAATATGTTCGTAGTATTTAGATCTACTGGAAATGTTTTGTGGACATATTATAAATGATGTACTGGTAACATTTTCTTAATTTACATAAACCTTCTGTTAAAATCTACTGAAACGTCTGCCTGTCCATACAGCATTTTCCTTCCGAGGTCAGTGTATTGTTGTGTATGTCTCTGTTAAATAAATAAATTCAAATCAAAATGCTCTACAGTCTTCCTCAGAAGCGTCACGACAGCTGCGATGTGTCCTTATCAGCTGTTCCTCCCAGGCGTGGTGGTGTCTGATGGAGCGAGTCCTCGGTGTGTGAGAGAAGAATAGCTCATAGGTTCACAGTGTTCTTTCCCCGCTTTCTGATTCTGATTTTGCTCCCCTCCTTTGATCCAGCGTTTGTAGTAGCAGTAAAGTAATATGTGCTTAATTTAACATAATTCTTAAGAGTTTATTTTAAAGAAAGAATACTTACTTGAACAGATCTTTTGCCTACTTTCCCTTTACCGCTTTAAGATGGCTTTGTTTAGAGAAATACAAATCAAATTGTTGTGTAATAAGCAATGCAATGACGTGGCCCTTTTTGTTTAATTTGTGGCACAGGTTAAAGTTTCATATGGCCCTCAGCCTCTATGACAAAATGTATTACTTATTGGCATTTAGCGTTTTCGTACAGTGTGTCCATGGCTTTATCTGTACATCTACTACTCTCTGCTTTGTGTTTTGTGTGTATTCTAAGTTCTGAAGTATTACAAAGTCTGGCACTCCTCATAGTAAGCATTAAAATCAGCTGAGCTAAACATATATTACCTAGAGGATGTTTTTTATGTTCAAAGATGTTATTTTGTTGGGACTTCTTTTAGATTTTGTTGTCAATGAAAATAAATAATCATTTAGCTTTTAAAAACAAAATACTTGAATTAATACTTCATGTGCTTTCAGTTCCTAAAAACACAAAAAGGGACTGTCAGCCCTTGGACTGTTGCACATCTTCACATCCAGCCCTCTTTGTAAAAAGTTTGGACGCCTCTGTCTTAGTGCAGCTGTCACAATAAACATTACTTTATAGCTATATGAGCTCCAAAAGCAACTGTTCATGCATTATTCCACTCCACGTTTACTATTCTGTCTGCAAGTGTTTGTTCCAAGCAAAGGTGGCACTGAAATCTCGCCTTTATTCGTTTGCAAAATGCCACTAATAATTTATCTGGATCTGCTGAGTCCTCGCTGTCTGCCAGCATCACCGCGGCTCTGAGTCCCGCTGCCACCTCCGATGAGCCCGTCCCTGCTGTGAGCGCTTTAGCAGCTCTCTCTAACCCTCTGCCCGGTGCCACTAGCCATTTGCCAGTTTGTCTGCCCTGCCAGGGGTCCAACGATTTTCTGTACCAACCCCCGCAACCTCCCTATTCTTTTCTTTAGGGTTACAAACAGGACGCTTTCTTAGCTCCATGACTCCCAGCATTGAAAAGTTCCCTATTTTTGTCAACGCCTGTGACTCACTCTATCCCTTTGGCTACCTTTGTGTTGTGTTATACAAGATGAAGCTACCGAGGATTACTGTCACACTGTCGGCTACAGTTTACAGCTGAATGCTCTTGGAGGCAAGTGACCCAAGGTAAGATGAGCAATGGATCAAAGATGGCTGCTCCTTTTCATTATGGGTGAAGGTAATGCGGGGGCTGCTGCGAGTGGCTAAAAACCATACAAATAAGCTCAGACCAAAATTTTTAAAGATGCTGTGTTTTTTTTTTTTTTGCAGTTACAACAGCACTTCCACATTTCTGCACCCTCTTTCTACAGACTGTGGGCATCTACAGTAGCCCTGCAGGGACATGCTGTCGTCTGAAAATGAATAAAAAAACACTTTGCTGTTTGATTAAAGGTAAAAGCTCATTTTGATGGAAGTAACATGACAACATGACAAAGACTTGAAATGTTTTACTAAAAAAGGAAAATCAGATTTGAAACAGAAGACTTGGAAAAAATGCTTTTTGCTTGGTTTACTACTTGTGTCTCAACTTTTTCAAAATTAAGGATGTATAGCTTTTAAATCTTATGTGTTATAAAAAAATAAAATAAATTAAAAAAAAAGAAAAATGCTTCTTCTCCAGCAGTGCTCAGTTTGTCTGCCTTGGACTTTGTTTACTTAGGACAACTAACTAGAAGACATTTTTTTCCAGTGGGTTCTATGAAGTTGTAAATGTCTATTTCCCCGTAGATCAATTATGAAGTTAAATTGATTCATTGTCTTTGCCCAGTTAGACTTAGACAGACTGTAGTGATCCACAAGGGAAATTAATCACGGTAGCGCAGTTGGACAAAAAAAAAACACTGACTTAAATCACTAGTAAATAGTAAAATAGTAATAAAATAGTAATAAAGTAATATAAGTAAAACACAGCAGAATACATACAACATTATACAAGATTTGCATATTTACAAATCTGCAAGAATAAAACTAAAAAAAGCAGTATAAAGATAATAAGTAAACATAAATATACACTATATACATGGGGTAAGGATAACAGTGCAATAATATGGACAGGCATGAATAATACAAGGTGATCTAATGAAGTTAATATGTTATCTTATGTTCAGAAGCAAGCTTAACTTATCCCACCTGCACCTTCACATCTTCTCCGTACATATTCTCTTGCAGCCTCCTCACTCTTTGTCATTGTTGTGGCATTGTCCTTGAATTACAGAAAGGTGAGCTATTGTTAGGCCTGAAATAAATGAAGTTCTTTAGCGTTCACTGTGGGTCGTGGGGCTGACACCTACAGACATCCACTGACAGACAACCACTGACTCTCGCTTCTACTCTGTCACACTTCTCATTAAGACCCAGAAACAAAACACAGCTGATGAGATTCAAAATGGTTTATTACAAGGATGTAATCAGAGGTAAGTTGTTGATAATCCAGATGTAGAGGAGCAGCAGATGAGCAGGCGGAAATACAGGCAGAGAAACGGAATCGGGAGCAGGCAGGCATTGAATGACAGATGGCACCTGGACACAGAAGAAGGTAAATACAAAAACTAGCAAGAAATCACAAAACAAAGTTTAGCCAACTGTTCATTAACTGGTAGTTTAGGAACAACAAACTGCAGAGGAGTGGTTGCAGAGCCAGGCCTCTTATACTGCAGCTGATGAAGGTGGATTTGGAGCTACAGTATGTGTGCCATCTGCCAGACAAGGTCAGGTCACGCCCACGTCATGCCCAGGTAAGGCAGAGACATAAGGCTCGTTCCAGATGAATTGCGCCTCGCCTGTGGACGAGAGCGGACGGCCGCAACAGGAGGCAGGGAAAGATGTCTGCAGGAAGTCAGAAAGTGTGGCTCAGATCACCCAGCATCACGCCTGAAATGCACGTCTGCGTGTGTTGGATGCGATTTTTACCAATAAATGAAACTGATTTGTAAGAACTTTTCTGTCTCTGGCATGACCTCAGTTTCGGTATAAATGAAGAGCTTTTCAGGAGCACACAGCATAAGGCCCATTCATTAGTGGTGCTTAGCTCTTAAGTTTCCTTATTACACAACTTAAACAGCCTCAAGGTAGCACAATCTCTTTAATAGTACTCTCCTTCACACTGGGCAGCTGGGCTAAAAAGTTTAGTCATGTCAAAACTCTAGCGTTGCATCTCACAAGTTTTCAGGTTACCGTCGCTCTGAGCAAGTCAGGGAGCAAGTTGGACACAAATCTATCCGGCAGGCCTGCACAGGTCTAGCTCATCTCGGGCACTCTTATAGACAACACACAGAAGACAGGAATAAGCCAAAAACCAGGAACAGATCTTGACACATTACAAGGGCAATTTAGATTCACCAAGTCACATAAACCTTCTTGTACAGGTAAACAATACGTTACTTTTCATTCAAGTGCATCTTCCAAAACAGAAGAAAATAGACTGTGTATGTAGCTTTTAGGAAAATGTCCCTTAAATGTGATCAATAATTGAAAATACTCCAGCAGTGCTAAAATTGCCCAATACTTCCTGCAGTGATAAACAAAGCAATCACTTCATCGACTTACAAAAACAACATCTCCAGTCAATACTTCACTTTATACATTTATATCAGCTTTTTTTATAACACAACTCACCAATGCAGTTATTTTAAAACACTGACAAATATATATCCCATTTTGTTAACTCAGTACGTGGTTTTGTGTTTGACGGAAATTGAAGTTTTGGAAGTGACAGCTAAACGTCAGAAACTATATTCATCCATTATCTATTAGCGCACGCAATGGGGAGTAAGCGAGTTATCATGTTAAACCATAGAGCGAGCATAAAAGACATCAGTACTGTGTGTTTTTTACCTTTCCTCTCTCAATGCAGCGTTCATCTGTCAGCGCCTGCCACTGCCAACAGAAACATTTAGACTTCACACTGTCTCTTTTCATTGTTACCAAAAAGATGAATAGCTGTGGTTTGCAGGAAGAAGTTGTTACAGTTTTGTCCACCTTTTGCAAGCGAGATACATATTTTATAACTAATGAAGGCTGGATATGCTGGCTGTCAAAAGTGCACATAAAGTAATGACCACAAATGTATTATTCAAAGAAGATGGAGCCAGCATAAACATTAAACACGCAGATTTATGCTACACCAGAGCCTTTGAACTCGAATGGATGGTGTAAGAGGATAATGTGTCCTGATAAACATACTGTTAAGCACAAAATAAAGTGAGAGGTCAACATTTTTCTTGTGTTTGAGAAAAACAAAGCCTAAATATGTAAGTGGTTCTAAATAGTGGGTCAGAATCTAAATGTGGGTTGTGGGGTAGCATAAGTTTTAATCTTTTTACGCATATTCCTGTTAAGGGAGAAGTGTAGCTGGAGCCTGAACCCAGCAACTATGGGTCTTGGGTGGGGTACACCCTGTACTATACTATACTCTCACATTCATTCACTAATTCACCAAACACATGCATGTGTTTTGATGGCTGGAGGAAGCCAGTGGACAAACTCACATGAGTAGTCTACACCAATGGTTCCCAAAGTCAGGACGGTCGTGGCCCCCTTAAATTTCCGAAAATCCCTCGCAGACCCCCAACGATAAAACTTCCCTCTATTCAAAAGACTCTGCCATGTTTTTTTGTTTTTTTAAATAAAAACATTACAAAAACACTATTGTCTAAAAGTAGTTTTAAAGTAATATTTTACAACAAGTATACAACTGTAATTAATTTCCAATGTTTTTAGGTACTTAATATTTTCATTGACTTTTTATATTTTTGTATGCTTTATTTGTTTTTATGAACCAAAACCAAGTGTCTGAAATAATAATAATAATAATAACAATAATAATAATAATAATAATAATAATAATAATAATAAAAAATTCAAATTGAAATATAGACAGCCTCTGGGGGCCCCCCTGTTGTACCTTCACGGACCCTCAGGGGGCCCTGGACCCCACTTTGGGAACCACTGGTCTACACCAATGGTTCCCAGTCTTTTTTGTTTCTTTTACTCTTATGTGCTTTTTTGTCATACCATAAGTACCCCTAAAAAGAGGTCATATAAAACATGTGTTACAAAAACATATTATATTTACTTTATTGCAAAGGTAAATTCCCCTGCATTTGTTTAAAAAAAAAAAAAAAAAAAAAGAAATTAAGATAAAAAATTAAACAAATAATATCCAGCCTACCTTTAAAATAAACATATAACAATATAAACTCCTAGTACATGTATGTAATACTGTATCTCATATATTTTATCTTCAAAATACACATAAAATGTTTAAGCAGGTAATCTAAACTAAAATGAAATTATTAATAGCCTAAAAAAAAAAAAAAAGCTTGCTTGTTTGGAGAATGGAGAAATTGGCAAAGTATTCACACAATATTTAACTAGATGTGGTATTAGTTTATTGCTAAACTTAAAGCCAGTGGTTTAAAGTATATATATGAATACTGTATTTAACAAACACTCAGCAAATTATGTGATTTTTTTTTTGCTATAGTGCAGTACAGTGAGGCCCTAAACTGCTACAAGGAGGCCATCTGTGTAACTGTGAACATACTCTTACTGTGAAAACATCACGGCCCGCACTGACCTGTAAGCCGGAGTGTGCAGCTGCAGCCAGGAGCTCAATATAACATCTGCTTTTTCCTCTTGTACTACTGTGACCCTGAGTATGATGGGACACAGAAAGCTCACTGCAGCCAAAGAACCTAGAGAGGGGAGCAGTGTGTGAGCTTCTGGGACAGTATTTAGGAAAGCTGCCATAGCGGACTGGACCCAATTCATCCGACAAGAGGTTTAGAAATACTACATATTGTGTTTGGACATCTGAAAAGCAATGTCACCTTTGTCAAACTTGACTGGTCTTTGCAAATCGTATAATCAGTTTAAATGGTGAAGGCTTTCATTAGGTAGGTTTTGTCAGTGTTGCGACCTATGGTAATTGAATTCACAAATCTTCAGCTTTATGTCACAAATGGTATGGCAACGTAATAAATAAAGTTGGTAGCACTAATTGAATTATTGACGATCTAGACCAGGGGTGTCCAAACTTTTTTCTAAGAGGGCCACATTTAATAACCAGAGTATGTCCAAGTGCCAACAGCCCTATTTGCTGAACCATCAGTACATATATAACTGCCTGCACATTTTAAAAGAAGAATTTTAAAGAATGAAATGTAAAGAAATGTATTTTATTAACAATTTCTTTAAATTATAAAGCCAGTCTTCTACATTCAGAGACTGAGAAAGCATAAAGAACAAGTATGACAGAGAGCTGAGGTTCATTTTAAACATCATGGTAAATCTCTGCTGCCAAATTGAAAACACATACCTGTTCTGACATTTCAGGTTTGTTCATAATGTAATTTTTGTCATCTCTAGAGGTACATAACTGTATTAAATCACATGCACATTTTTGAAAATGCCATAAACCTGCAATGCATATTTATAACGTATTTATAACTATGTTGTTTGTTTTTTATTAATTGTGATTTAAACATACACTTAAATTGCAACAGTCAAAAATTTTGAACAGAATTAAAATGTTAAATTCAGGAACCAGTTAACAAGTAACTTACTGACACTAATGAGAAGGGTGATGCTGCGCTCTGGACTGCAGTACACGAGCCAGGTCTGGTTTTAGAGCAGTGGATGAGATGCGCACAATGTCACGCAAGTGTACGTCACTTAACCTTGAGCGCAAGCGATTTTTGTTCAAGTTCATGACAGAAAAGGTCTTTTCACACACATATGTTGAGCCAAACAAGCTCAACATTTTTTTGGCAAATGTCTGTATTTCTGTAAACCTACCTTTGTCCAGCTGGCGGTAAAAGTCCATAAGAGAAAGCTGCTGGTGTTTGTTACGCTCCAGGTTATCACAGTGCAGGTCAATAAGCTCCAACTGCAGCTGAGGCGCATCATCAGGGTTCACGAAGAAAGGAGAAGAGAAGAGCATTATGTCCTTTTCAATTGACACAAAATCACGAAAGCGTTCGTTAAACTCCTCAGTAAGAGACGCAATGGCGGATGCGTATTTCCTCATTTGCACTTGGATAGTGTCCTGTGAAAGGCTTTCCATAACCTCGCGCAATGCTGAGAAATGTGTGGTACTGGGCTCCGTTTGCAACAGGTGTCTTTGGAAAAGTTGCAGTTTGGTTTTAAATGCCTTGATGTGTCCATAAAACTGGCTCACGACTGCGTCTTTTCCCTGAAGGCTAACATTCAGCGCATTCAAATGCTTTGTTATATCAACCAGAAAAGCCAAATCTGCCAGCCACACAGAATCCAACAGTTCTTGCATTGGCTGTCCCTTTTGGATCAGAAACTGTCCTATTTCGTCCCTGAGACAGAAAAAACGCTGTAATGCAGTCCCCCGACTGAGCCATCTCACATCGGTGTGATAAAGCACATCTCTGTATTCAGCCTGGATGTCGTGAAGGAACTGCTGAAATTGGCGGTGATATAGAGCTTTTGCTCTAATTATATTAATTGTCTTTACCACTGGTTTCATAACGTGATCAAATCTGAGATGCTTTGCGCAGAGTACTTGCTGGTGAATAATACAGTGAAACTTGATAGCATTACCTCCGTTTTCTCTAACTTTATTACAGATGAGTGTCGCTAATCCGCTCCGCTCACCAACCATAGCTGGGCCGCCATCAGTAATGATGCCACTAACTTTACTCCACGGTAGTTTCATAATATCCACAGCTGAGCAAACACAATCAAACAAATCCATTCCTCTTGTTTGTCCTTTAATGCTTTGGAGATCGAGCAGCTCCTCTGTTATGTTCATGTCGCCATCCACTCCTCTCAAAAATATTAAGAACTGAGCAGTGTCAGATACATCTGTACTTTCATCACAAGCCAATAAAAAGTAATCAAAACGTTCTCCCATGACCCCCAGTTGTCTTTTGATATCTGATGAAATGTCCTCAATTCTCCTTGCTACGGTGTTACGAGCTAGGCCAACATTAGCAAACTCCTGTCTCTTCTCGGGGCAAACGTTTTCCACCATTTTCATGACGCAGTCTTTAATGAACTCGCCCTCCGCTAGCGGTTTGCCGTGTTTTGCTATTAACACAGCCACTTCGTAGCTTGCTTTGGTGGTATTTTCTGCAGACTCCCAAGCCCGAAAGAAAAAGCGCTGTTGGGTCCAAAGCACAGCCTCCAGTTGTTTAACTTTGTCCACACGTTCACGTTCGGACAGCTTTTCATAAGCATTAGCATGTTTTGTTTGATAATGTCTTTTTGCATTGAATTCTTTAAACACGCCGACAGTCTCTTGACAAATTAGGCAAATACAGTTGTTGTTACTTTCAGTAAAAAAATACTGTTGTTTCCATTTGTCTTGGAACTTACGACCTTCGCGATCAACTTTCCTCTTTTTATCCAATGACGCCATTATTAAATTTATCTGAGGATTTCCCTCTGAAGATGTCAAAGACGTGTTGTTTCACAGAATAAGCTTTCTAGTGGCCACACCAACCACAGATACTGACCAGGTGCTGCCATCATGTGGTGAATGAAAAAAATACACATTAAGCCTATTTGATTTTTAGTACAGTTTGAGAGCGCCAGCGGGCCATAAATAATACAAATTTTAAAAAAGACCAAGTGCCATATAAAATTACACCGGGGGCCGTGATTGGCACTCGGGCCGGACTTTGGACATGCCTGATCTAGACTCTGCAAGACCTCCCTGTGTTTCTGCAGATTCTCTTGGGGTACTTTGGGTTCAACAAACTGTCCAAAGACATGTATGTGCTAGAAGAATTGGTGATGCTAAATTGCCCCTAGTGGGTGAATGTGAGATTGAATGGTTGTCTGCCAGTGTATGTAGAAAAAATGATTTGGCAAATCTTCAAAAGTGTTCAAAAATCTTTAAAGTGTTCAGTATATTGTAATGTAGCAGGCCTTTTAGTAATGTTCTGGTCTTTTTATGGTTTTGGAATAATGCTAAGGGCGGTTTTAAAAGGGAATATATTTTGAAAAAATGACTTTTTTGAGCTTTCTTCCATGTTATAGTGTTGTTTCCTCATCAAAAACATATGTGTGGAGTTGTGTTTTGCTCCATTCACACCTGCTTGAGTAATCCTGTATTCTCTGGAAGTTTCTGCGGCCTCAAAATGCTTGGTTTCATGAACCTCCGCCCCTCCCAGGAAGCCCCGCCCACTCCAGGAAGAACTGACCAATCAACAAGCCCTCTACATCCAGTCTGCTCTCATTTATTTAACCAAAAATCAGTGTACATTGATTCATCATAGCTATTTTAATTTTGTAGTAAAATGGCATCATACAAAATGTTTAAGGAAGTGCTTTTTTCTTTGATTACGTACAAAACAAAGCTGCCCTATGCTGCCCTCTGCTGGTCTCTTCACCTGTTTCTCTCTGGCACCAGTTGTGTACTTATTAAAAACGTTTTCTTTTAGCCAGGTTGTAAAACATGCAATGCTGTTCTGAAGGCAACCGAGATTGTTTTAAAATATGAATAAAAGCATAATATGTTAAGTAAGAGCTAGCAGTGAGTCAACATGATGTTCTTTCTCAAATCTAGATAAGATTTTTCAAGTATTCAACCCTTTTTATTTTACAAAACAGAGCATATTTCAGTGCTTAGTGCTTATAAAGTCATTGTTAGATTATATGCACAGACATGACAAGGCTGGGAAGTTGGGTTGACTTAGCTGGAGCTTGATGATATTTAGTGGTGCTAAGAAGTGTCCTGCCTCTGACATTATAAAAGATGCTCGCTGTAGGTCCAGGCTAAATGTCACTTGTTATATTGTTCTGTTGTTTTTATTGCAACACTTGCCTTACATTTTCATAATCAAATAGCTGCACTGACTCTGCCCCTTGAGAATATTGTGATTTAGTGGCAATCAAACTATTTTGTTGTGAGTGTTTCACTGCTGCTCTGACATCCTCTATTTGCTTCATTAAAAGCAGACAACCAAATCTTTTTCTGTGGCCTGGCTGAGGTTATGGGAAGCTCTGTGTTACAGGTCATTAAGTTTACATAGAAGAAAATAGCTATACGAGGCCGGGCCACTGGTTCAGGCTTTTACAAGGAGAGAGCTGCCCCAGGCCTTGATGCATTAAAGCCACAATTACGTGCTTTAATATGCGCCAGATCTTCTCTGCACGGCCATCTTTGTGACAGGCAGGGGTGACTCTGACCCCCATTAACCCTGCCACTGTACCTGCCACACGGCCCATATCAATGACCAGCTGGCCCGCACCTCAGCGCTAATAACAATGCACAAAGCTGATATTTAAGACAGGAAAATCTAATTTCTCATCGCTCTAATGCTTTTTAAATTAGAAAACACTGCAGGTAATCTAAATCTAAATGAAAGTTTTTATTTAGTGAAAAAAGTCTGGATGCAAATCAGTTTAGCCAAGTGGCAGGTGAAGATGTGGATAATTTATAGCTACTTATGCCAGATTAACTACTAACTGTCTTTA
This sequence comes from Bostrychus sinensis, assembly GCA_020698575.1. NCBI lineage: Eukaryota > Metazoa > Chordata > Actinopteri > Gobiiformes > Eleotridae > Bostrychus > Bostrychus sinensis. The sequence goes on along the minus strand of CM036257.1, from coordinate 23,253,843 downwards.
TTTACTACTGATGGAGGGGACTTTGTTGAATAACGTTTTCACTTATTCCCATTAGGGGTCATAAAGGGCTGGAGCCTATCCCAGCAACTGTGAGCCTTAGGCAGGGTAAAGCCTGAAGCCATTTAGCCCCAGGACTGACAAACACACTAAAATAACCATTCACTCTCAATTAACTAGGACGATTTAGAGTCACCAGTTCAACTGCTACTACCATTAGAGCTAATATTACTGTTACTACAACTACTACTATTACTATTTGAGGTGAGGTAATTTATTCGTCCCTGTAGGGAAATTTGTCAGTCTACATTTTGCCCATCGTTCACTTGGGCAACCTGTCAGGAGCAGTTGGGGGACTCTTAGTCAGGATCTTGGTCAGGAGTACCTAGCTGGAGGATTAGCCTATTGTGCACATTTTAGGTTGATGGGGGGAAAAAAACTCAAATGGGCATGGGGGAAAACCCAAAACAGAAAGGTCCTACACAATCTGGGAATCAAACCCAGGATGCTACTTGCTGTGAGGAGAGAGTGCTAACCCCTTTGTTGCTGTAACTACTTTAATAGTAATGAATACTATTACCACCACTACTGCTATGGGGTGTTTAGTTAGAGATTCAGAAACTACACTTTATTAAAAAATATAAAAAAGTAAATTCCTTGAGTAAAAGTTACAGACAGTTACATCAATGTGTGTAACTTAAATATCAAACTAACAGAATCAATGTTTTCTTTCAGTCCACAACTTGCTAAGACCATCACTGAGCCACTTTTGGATCACAACTCCAGCGAAGAGAATGCAGTATTTATATCCAAAATGTAGTTTTGCATTTTAGTGTCCTTTTAATTATTCTTAGCATAGTGGTTGCGTTTCATTTAGTTTTGACTATTATAGCTTATTTCAGAACTAAATCCTGGTTGCTATATCTTTAAGTTAAATTTCACCTCTGCAGCTTTTACATATACATTTATCATAACCAGCATGATTTTGGCTGCAATGGTTTTCATCCTCCCACACAAAGTACAAATAAAAATGCACAGAAATGTATTTTCCCTCTGACCTTTGTCTACTGCTTTCACAGCTGAATTTTACATCTTTCATGATCCTTCATCACAGTGGTCACGGCACTCAGACAGCTCAGCTCTGGTCTACCATAAACCCATTACAGAGAGAGTAGCGGACTGACAGAACAAAAAGCAGGTTGGCTGGCTGGCGACAGAAGTGAAGGGAATTGGTGCCCAGAATACGAGCCAGTGGCCGATGATCAGAGAAACAGCACTGCCACTGAAGTCTCTCTCTTTTAACCATGAACTCTGTATCCGAGCTTACATTTTCTGCTTTTTCATGATGGAGATGAGATGCATCCACTTGTGAACACAATCTATTTCTTTAAGTATGCCTTCTACCCATTTGCGTGTGTCCGGAGCTATATGCACCCCATTATCTGGACAGACAATTGACATCTGACTGGCTGAATGGAGCCGCTTACATTTACAATGGCGGAAAAAAGGCCTACCCAATCAATTGTCTTTTCATTCACTGCACCCAGATGGCCTCAGACACGTTCCATCTGACAAAACTGTTTATTTAATACATTTTCAATGATTTTGGTGCAAACATTTGACAAGATTGCAATGTTGGGACAGTCTGCATTTGATACTTTTGCGTAGAGGCTGACAATAGGAGCTTCTTAAAGGTCCAGAGTAACGTCTCGTTTCTTTGTTGTTTTTGCCACATTTTCCTCTGCTCCCCCTAAACAGAGTAAAACGCTGTCGCAAATACTCACAAGTCAAATTGACTACTATACGTATGGCCCATTGCTCGGCTTTGCTTTTGTTTTCTTTCCCCTCTGATAATACGTATAAAGTATTTTGTGCATTTTGGCTGCTCTGCCGTGACTAAAATCGAGAAATAAAGCCATTGCTAGCTTGTTGTCTGGTGTGAGAGTCGAGACTTCTGTGACACCAGCACTCATAGTGTTATTTGTGGCCGAGAGATACCAGGGGGAGATGCCTGACACTTTATTCACCCCACACTAACTCATTTAACCATCACACGAACTCTGCAACTGTTAGTCTGGGGCAGACTGAAGGAAGTGTGGCTTCCAATCTGTGTCTACAGCCTCTCCGACCACCATCAAACACAAAGGCAAAGTGGGGTAAATGTCTTGTCCAAGGACACAATGGTGCAATTCTGGTAGTTGGAATCAAACTGCCAACCTCTGGATTAGTGGGCGAATGTCTGTACAAACGGAGCTACCAACTGAGCAAGTGATAGTAGTATTAGTCTGTACTGTGTTTGCAGAAAAAAACATTCAAACACTACTGGAGTAACATTATTTTGAAGTATCAGTACTTTTACTTGAGTACATATTACACTGGTCTACAAATTTTTGGACTCGATCTGCTTCCAAGATAAAAGTGGCTAAATCTCAATTATTTTGATAAGATGAACTGAAAATCAGTTGATAACTGTGCTGGTTAGCTAATGTATTCAAGATATTTAATGATATTATTTCACATCAAAATTGATAGAATAGATTTAGGCATTTTTGCTTAAAAATAATATTTATATTTTGAAAATATTTAATTTCTCTACATGCATGCATTTTGTCCACTTCCAAAAGAGAGATTTCTGCAAATAAAAACAAAACATTTTATGTCAAAACTCTAGACATATTAAAATAAATGTATTGGAATGTGCAGACAGGCTTTCAGATAGAACTGGTTGTACACACTGTACCTTCTGATAAACTACCATTTTTGCCTTATTTTGCATACATTTCCTATTTTGACCCAATACTGTTTCTTGGAAACTATAGCCAATCTGCACTTCTGACTTACTTTTTCTTTATCAGTGACCTAATCCAAGAAAAATTTCACTACTTTTGTTCCGGAAGCATTTTGCTTATAGACCAGTGTTATGAGTACTTCGTCCACTTCTGACCACCTACATGTACAGTGTTGGCTATAAAATTACCTTCTATATCAATTGCCCTCAGCTGGCCTCAGAGAGTGGTCACAAAACAATCATTTTCTGCCTGTGCTCTAAGTCACATGACTGTAATCAGATAACACCTAACACTGGTGGGCAGGAGTGATTGTTGTTTTTGCATAACGGGCTCTTTCAAAGTGGCACAATGGAGAGGATGTGCAGGCCTTGACCCACTTAATTAAAATACTGCTGGAGATGTAACACAATAATGGCTTTGAAGTTAAAACACAGGAGTCCTATTCATCTTCTCAGATTAGCATTCGCTTCTCATCAGCATCATTTAGCTTCCCAAGGTCTCGGCCATAACACAGCAACAAACTGCTTCTAGAGCAAAGAAATGTAAAGTTTCATCCGTTGTTTGTTTACATGCAGAGAATATAGCTTGATTATGCCCTCTCAGCTCAGTGGATTTCTCACTGGGTCCCGCTTTACGTGCAGGAGAGAATCAAACAACTGTGTCTCTTATTACTATTCCAACTGCTGCATGCCTGTACTGTTGATACTTTAAAAGAGAGAATAAGCTGTTTGCTGTACTAAATGCCAGTAAATGCAGCTAATTTAACTTTAACTTTAATTTTAGGTAACCATATATTTATTCATAAATACCAATGCTAACATTCTGACTCTGTGAATTAAACACAACAAGGCCTCAAAAACACTCTTATAAAGCCGGAGATACATCTGCAGATCACCCCTAGGATTGCAGTTGTGTGACTGATTCAAGAGAACATTTGAGCACATTTACAAGTAAAGGTTTTGAAGAAAGAAATACATGATGTATAATGTGGCACTGCACAGCAATGGTCACAAAATAAAGTCAATTGCAAAGTTTACCTTTAATAAATGACAGCACTAATCCAGAGGCAGTACTTCCTTGTCATGTTTTGGATAAAAGACAATCTGTGGTGTAACAAGCAACCTACGAAGCGGTATGTAGCAGGTATGTAAATGACTCAAATGATTAAGCATGGCTGAACAGCAAGTATATCTATGGCCGTACTTGGCAAACTGTGCTATCCAAGAAGCACATTATTATATTATGAGGTACAGTAGATTATCTTGTTTTTTCAACCATGGAGAATCACAAGAACCTCCAACCATGATGGTGGACTCAAAATCTCTTTCCTAAACTAAGTTCTTGCTCTACTCGTGTCACCAGCCTCCCCTCAGTTTGAGAGATTTCAAACGCGACTTCTGTGCCTGAATCAATTCCTCTCGAGTGTCTATCAAAGCTCGTTTGTTTGATTGGCAGTCATTTCAGCGATGTTCCTCGTATCTGCAAGTTGACTTCAGTTCAACTCAAAACTACGCTTGAGTTGCTTGACTTGTTCGAGACGCTTGTCGAACGTGACATTAATTTCCTATGAACACCAGCATACATAGGTTACCGGCTGCTTAAGTCGCTGTTGGTGTTATTTTATTATCATACATTTTATGAAGTAACTACAACTACTAAAATACACTATATTTCCCAAAGTGTTCTCTCACTCACCCAAATAACTGAATTCAGGTGTTCCAATCACTTCCATGACCACAGATGTATAAAATCAAGCACCTAAGCTGCAGCTTTGTGGGAAACTTTGTGGTAACAGTTAGGGGATGGCCACTTCCTGTTCCAACATGACTGCACCAGTGCACAAAGCAAGGTCCATAGAAACATGGCTGAGCGAGTTTGGTGTGGAAGAACTTGACTGGGCTGCCCAGAGTCCTGACCTCAACCTGATAGAAAAACTTTGGGATGAATTAGAGCGAAGACTGCGAGCCAGGCCTTCTCATCCAACATCAGTTTTTGACCTCACAAAACGCTTCTGTAAGAATGGTCAAAAATTCCCATCAACACATTTCTTGTGGAAAGCCTTCCCAGAAGAGTTGAAGCTGTTATAGTTGCAAAGGGTGGGCTGACGTCAAATTAAATCTTATGGATTAAGAATGGGATGTCGCTTAAGTTCATATATGTGTAAAGGCAGGTGAGCAAATACTTTTGGAAATATAGTGTATGTTAGTTTAGGTTAGGTTAAGTTAGGTTTTATTGTCCCTGTATTTGATCTATCCGTCCAATGCTGCTGGCTAGAATCACTGAGACCCTTCTGCAGGTTTTGAGCCAGGATCCGAGGAGGTACCTAAGAGGAGGATTAATCTATATTGTGCATGTTTTAGGTTGAATTGGGAAAAAAAACATGCAAACTCTACACAGAAAAGCCCTGCAATGTCTAGATAACACACCCAGGACCTTCTTGTTGTGAGGCGACAGTGCAAACTAATTTGCCACTTTGACTCAAAATGTGTATAAACATGTTTGGCAGTCTAAAAATTCTTACTTGTTTACATGTGTTGCAGCCTGCTGATTGCTCACAGTGCTAAAGTACTCAGATTAGTCTGACAATGAAACAAAATAAGCTAACCTGTGTAAAGAATTTGGTTGAAATGAAAGCGTATCAAATTGGTAGTGAAGACACATACTTTCAAACTATAATGATTAAAGACTACTTTCTCTCCTTCCATGTAAACATAGTGACTGTGCTAAGCCCTTGTGTGTGACATTTTGCTGTGAAGTTTCAGACGTTCAGGGAGGAGACAGGGCTGCGATGGGGAGGCGCAGCTGTGACAGGACTGGGGCTCAGGGCAGATGGATTGCTTTGTGACAGACAGAGGCCGGCCCGCCACCGCTCGTCTTCACCGATAAATAATAGGATGAAGCAACCGGCGAAGACAGCCGTGCGAGAATGAGTCTCTGAAGAAAGAGCAACGCCATTTATCAGTGTCACAGCAGACACTTCAGGTTAGCCAAACTCACGACGCGGGCACATACAGGTGGAAGTGGCACACAGCGATGAACATGTGATTGCACAGGAGTCGAACAGGGGAACAACAACAGTTTGAAGTGAATTTCTTACATCTCAAGTGGCTTGGACAGACAGACCTATTGATTTTCTTAGACTGAAACTCTACCTCACACCAAGCCTTTGTAACCAATCATAAGCATGTAGCTACAAAGGGGCGGGCTTTAGGGATGCTTCAGTTCTCTGATTGGTTGTATGTTTTTGAACTGCAATAGTCCAGATGCAGTGTATGTTTATGATTACAGCCTGCTATTTACTGATTGGTTAATCCCTCACAGAAATCAATCTTGAATCAGCAGGAAATAGACTCATTCTTTGTAAAAAAAAAAATAGAAAAAGACCTCAGAAAGCAAGGCACTGGCCCTATCTTACTATAGTAATTGTAATTTTCCAGTTCAGGGGTAAATGCTTTATTGAGCCACTAAGCCATTTTATCAAACTATGGTAAAAACTCCACTACAAAAATCCACTAAAACTAATATTTTATTTCTTTTAAGAATATCTTGTGGCTGGTGTTAGTATCTTGTAATGGCCCTATCCAGCAATGGTACAGAGTCAAAAAAATAATCCTGGAACCTGATGAAACCACACCAAAAACGAAATATTTCAGTCTATTTCAAATCCATTACTGACCTTTCCTGAAAATGTCACTGAAATCTGACCATAAGTTTTTGAGACAAACCTAAAAAAAAAAAAAAAAGTATAATCTTCTTGGTCGATGGCAGGCTTCTTTTCTGAAAGAGCACAGAGGACATTGGTCAGAAACTATCCTCCTTAAACTGTAAAAGTTTGACTAATGCCTAGAGTCAACTTTAGGAAATTGTAATAGCAAAGCATCCCAGACCAGTGCTGGAGAGGTGCAAGTGTCACAGACTTTCATTTGTGCAGCTCAGAAGTGGAAAGCAACATTTAATTGGTCTGGTAACACGGTAAATAGAGAAATGTTGGTTCAGTATTAATGGAATAAGAAATCTGAGAAAACCAATTTTCTTGGCGTTCAAGGTAAATGTCACCTTTCTTGTATTTATAGTCTCACATTGTCCATAATCTTTTAACCAAGCTGAAAATGCAAATTTAACCATTGCCCCGAAGCAAGGACATGCCTGAGTTTAACAGCTTTTAAACTGCCAAAGTATCTTGTAAACATGCGTTAATAGACTACTAAAATATAAATACAAATATAAAAATATGTCTAAAGAGATGGAATATGTTAAAAAGTTGTGGGTATAAGTAAAGGAAAGTAAAACTATTCAGTAAATAACTAAACAAATTGGACAAATTCTGATTGGATGAGCCAAAAAATGTTGATGAGCAAATTAACTGTTGACCTTCCAGATGGTCTGTGGGAGTTTAAATCTGGGAGAAAAGGGCAAGCAATTTTTGATAACTACTTAGTCCATGAATGAGTGAAGCACATGCGAGTAACAACTTATCTCTCAAAGCAATAAGTCATAGAAAAACTGCAAAAGTGTGCTAAAAAACCAACAACAACAACAACAACATGTCAAAACAAACTGACACTGAGCTCTGCCTGAACCTGTCTTGATGAAAAATAACATCCTCAGACCTGGAGTCAAACTGGTGATGCTTTAGTTCAGGGGTAAATGCTGTCCATCTGCTCACAAAGCTCTTATCCAGCGGCTACATGGGGTAAATTTACAAATACACATTGTACCAAGGTCCAAGCCTATTTAAATGATATTTTCTACACATTAAAAATCTCAAAACCTGTCCTGGAAATAGTCACACGCAAAAGAGATGCAAATGTACATCCTTTAGTGATGGGTGATACCACACTTTCTAGATTCAATACAATACATTTTACTTTTGGAGGGAATTTAGTTAATACCGATACCCAATACTCATGATTTCAATAAAAAATTGTTACCCTTGAAGACAAATCCAATGACTAACACTGGCCATTTAACAGTTTTAATTGTGCAAAAATAATAAAAAAAAACTTAAGTGTGCATAGTAGTGAAACTGCTAACTTCTCGTCCCATGACATGAATGGACCAGACCAAAATACTGCTGTTTGGGGGGTATTGCGGCACAAAAGCAATCCCTAAGTGATGCATGTGCTTTTATTTTACAAGTAATAATTATAAAGTCTATACCCAAAGGAGTAGTATATGATCATCAGTATATCGATACTGCAGTATTGATACTCCTATCACTAATATCTGTATGTTTGGTGTATTATTTCATGGAGTGGAGATACTTCATAACTTCTCATATCAAATAATGTTTCTATTTGTTTACATGAGTTGTCCTCTTTTTAAAATCAAACATTGCATTTTGTTGTCTATTGTAGTTCAAGCAACACCACAATAAAGTAAACACCTACAGCCACCCACTCACTCTCGTCTGCTAACACTATACAATAAAAATGCATGGCCTCTTTGGTATGCACTAAAGCTTATACAGCATTTTATACATTCATATTTCTGACAGTGGATGACTGTAACCTCTTGTGTGGCTTTTTTTTTTTTTCTTCTTCCAAAGCGTGACATCTCAATCCGGTGTGACGTGCTCCTGTCTCAGTGTCTTTATGTGTCTGCCTCCCTTTGGGCGAGAGTCTGACAGGAGCTACAGAACAGCTCAGGCCCACTCTGTCACGGCACTACAGCAGCCACTCCCTCCCCCAAAACACCGAGCAAGGCGGAGAGACAGCCATCCAGCCAGTCAAGAGGAGGAGGTGGAGGAGGTGGAGGAGGGAGAATATAGAGACGGATAGAGCAGGTGCTGGAAAGAAAAATTCAAGGACAGTCGCTATTTATCTGCCAAATGCTTTATCCACTATAGTGATGTGTTTTTAAAAGTTGGCGTTAAGGATAATGGGCAAGGAAAGAGGTGTTTAGGTGAGATAAATTCATTAAATCGTGAAAAGACTTGTGCATTTAAAGCAGGAAAGAAAGATGGAACTTTGGAAAAGATGGAAAATTACCGAATAGAATAGAACGCTTTAATTACCTAATAGTGTTATGATGGGAATTGTCTTAAAAGAAAATGTCATATAGACTTTATTTTGAGTTATTTTATTAGACTGACACACTCCAGAAGGAGGCGCTGTTGAGTTAGGAAAAGAAAGTGAAAGTAAAACAAAGTTGGTCATGTTTAAAAGGGCCATTTTATGTTGTTTTTTTGTTTTTTTTAGGCTTTTTAAACTAGTTTTGGACACCTTTGCATTAGTGTTTCATGTTTTATAACTTAAAATAATCCATATGTATGGATGACGTCTTCTTTTGGGGAGCTGTTGACTTTGCAGAAAATGCTTGGATTAGGTGTCTGTCGCCCCCTGGTGGCAACAGTGGGGACTGGACAGAGCATAGAATGGCTATTTAGCCCGGCTATTAGCAACATAACGCTAACAGATACAGTAGATAAATGAGCTGACTGCGCCGTAGTCACTGCAGTTTATGCGCTGAAATCATCAGAACAAGTTCAGTAATGATGTATGAGCTTGCACAGAAGCATTTATAGAAAAGGTCTCTTTTAAAATGAGAAAATTAATGAGAAAATGAGTTTAAATTGAATCTTTTCATAATTTCTCTACTGCTTAATTGCTTATAGTCATATTGCTGTCAGTGAAATTATATTCATGAAAAGTAAATGTAAACTTTTGTGTTACTAGTGAGAATTGATGATGAACACCTTGAACAGGAAAAAACTAATTACCATATTGAGTTATTGAGTGATTTTTGCTTTTGACATAACTTGACATAATTAACAGTGCAGACAAACCTCTTGAAAAACTGCTGAAATAAAATTGTCATCCTTTATTGTCAAATAGCAAAATAACTTGTTGTAATTTCATGCTGAAAATATGCAGAGGTAATAGAAAATCTCACTCACTCCACAAGCGACATGTTGGAAATTTGAGTTTCTGCAATAAACATAGCTGCACCAAATATTTGTATTTGTGTTGAAAAATGTGAAGGATTTTTACCATTTAGAAACAGGATTTTAATTTATTTTGAGAATCTAGACAAAATCATTTTTATTCTCTACAGCCTAATCCATGATGATTCATTTTAATAGATTTGTTGCCATTGTGAGATATAAAGGTTTTGTAGCTCAATTGAAAGAGCATTTACCCCTGAACTAGAGTATTGTTGAGGTCCAGGTCTGGACACTTTATCTTTACCTTTGTAAGATGAAACCAATTCCTTTGCAGAGGTCTACACTTTCTGAGTGCCTCTAGTTTTGATTTTTCTCCTTTTTTTGTTGTTGGATATATTCTTGTACAATGATACACCTTTCTTTGTTCATAGCCTTTCTTAAAAACCTGTCTAAGGCTTTTGCCCAGCTCCGTGTTTCTTATACACAACATCACTCATCTGTCAAAAAACTTTGGAAACATCTACCACTTTTCTGTATTGCAAGCTAGACCATTACAAGCATTTTAAAGTTACAATGGGATGGCTTAGTTTATTAAATCAGGCACATTTCCGGGTCTCTGTACAGTGCTATATCTACGTTTAAAATTATTCTCACTTGTCAGAGATGTAGCAATTAGTGACAGTCAGGTTATGTTGTTGTCAAATAGCTTTTAAGCCATAATGGTAACTGCATTTCTCTTAGCGCTGACGTTCAAAGGGTTGGATTTTCTGTATTTTCTCTGCACAGTCCCACACACTGCCCCTATGTATTTAATTAACACTCTTTAAGGCGCCTCTATAGCTCTTCTGTATAGGCTTCAGTGTGGAAGGAACAAAAGCCCAGCGCTCCATGTAATTATGTATTTGAGAAATGGCTTGCAGTATTTTCAGCGGGATTTGAAAAGCCTGCAGCACGTTATGTGTTAGCTCAGGGCTTCTCAATCTGTGGTCCAGGTACTACTGGTGGTGCGCGGGCAAGAGTGTGTTTTCTTGGAAGATGAAAATTATTAAATAGTTGCAGACTGGTTTAGTTTTGATTTAGTCTTAGTTTAGGCCCAGTTTATTTCTGGTTTAGTCCTGCTCTAGTTGTTTAGAGCTTAATCCTGTTTTACACCATGTTTGGACCTGGTTTAAGCCCAGTTTAGTCCAGTTTAGGCCTGGTTTAGATCTGCTTTAGGCCCGAATTAGTCTTGGTTTAGGCCCAGTTTAGTCTTGTTTTAGACCCATTTTAGTCGTGATTTAGGCCCAGTTTAGACCTTGTTTGGGCCCAGTTTTGTCTTGGTTTAGGCCCGGTTTAGACCTGCTTCAGCCCCAACTTAGTCTTGGTTTAGGCCCAGTTTAGACCTTGTTTAGGCCCAGTTTTGTCTTGGTTTAGGCCCGCTTTAGACCTTGTTTAGGCCCATTTTAGTCCTGGTTTAAACCCAGTTTAGTCCTGGCTAAGGACCAGTTTAGTGCTTGTTTAATCCCAGACCTGTGTTGTTTTTTTTTACCTCGCTTAGTCCTGGTTAAGGCCCTGTTTAGTTCTGTTATGATACCGGCCTTTTTGAACAGTTTAATCCTTGTCTTTTAATGTACTCCTGTTTTTATTTTGGTTTAGACCCTGCTTAGGGGTCAAGTCTTGTTTAGGCCCAGCTTAGTTCTGATATAACCATGCTTAAGATTAATTCACTATTTTAATCTTGGCTTTATACCTAGTATAGTCATGGTTTAAGCCTATTTTAGTGAGTCAAAATGGCACTTAGAAAGCCAGACATTTTCTTTGGTGGTACTCAAAGTAAAAGTTTGAAAATCACTGAGTTATCTGAACATTTTTTTTTTTTTGGAGCCAGAGAGTTGCATGGAAACCCTTAAAGCGAATCAGTAGTGGGCTAGATTCAGAGCCAACATTGCCAGTAGGGAGACTTTGATTGACCAACGGGGGACAATAAGAGTTCAACGACACTCGTGTTGGAGAGGGACTGGGGGAACCTGTGCAGCCATCGTGCAGATTGGTGCCTCTTCAAATGCTAAAGGACTTTATTGGCAGGTTGGAGGCACGCAGAGCACTGCTGTGTGACAGTGGCCCACAATCTGATATCTCGTCCCGCTTCAGCAAAGTGTCCAATTGGGAATCACTTATGAAGAGAGGCAAGAGATAACAAGAGCTACAGGGTCTTCTATCAGGAGCAGACAGATTTTGGCTTGTAGCTGCTGTCCAAAAAGCACACAGCACAATTTCTGCTCAAAAAAAGAAGAGACTGCGTCAGAAACACTGCAGTATAAATATCCACATACATTCACTCGTGGTTGGCATAAAACTAAAAAAGCCGTATCAGGGAAAATTGATGAGGAGCCAGGGGAAAAAGCAAGGCCAAGAAAAGTTGTTAAGTGGTAAAAGCTGTGGTGTCTATAGCAGGAAACTCTCTGCTCAAGTCAAAATATTGTGACCTTGTGAAGCATCTTGCCCAAGGACACAACAACAGCATAAATTGGGGAGAGCAGGATTTGAACTGCCAACCTACTGCTGTCTCCTCACAAATAAAAGTCAGCAGTAGTCTTCCTGGACCCGAATTTGTGGACAATAACTCAGACTTGGACCCCAGCACTGGTAAGTCTCAGTTGTTTCTGCTTCATCATTTAATATTATTTTATGATGAGATTTATACAAACTAATATCTCACTAAAAATATCCATGTCACACCCTCATGAGTATAATAAATTTGGTGATTCAACCTTGACTTGACTTGCTTTTAAATTATTTGGACTTGAATTGATTTGGAGAAAACTCTGACTCATGAGTCAACTCACACTTGATTTATTGATGACTCAGACTAGGACTTGGATTCCTAATTTACGCACTTCTCTTGGACTCTGACTCAGACCTGACAACAAGATATTTATTAACAAAACTACTCACATTTTATTGTAAGTTTTTATTTTTTATTAAGTACAAATAAGGAGGTTAACCAGGCTAACAAGGAAACATAAATTCCAGTCATTTACACCTAGAAGTACAACAAATGGGGCGGCAGTAGCTTAGTTGATAGAGACGTTTGCCAACTAACTCGAAGGCTGGTGGTTTGATCTTCACTGCATTACATACTGTTGTTGTGTCCTTGGGCAAGACTTTTCACCCACCTTGCCTGACTGAATGTGTCAATGTGATTGTGTTGTGTTCGGAGGGGGCAGAGGCGCAGAATGGCAGGCACGCTTCCATCAGTCTGACCCAGGGCAGCTGTGGCTACAGAAGTACACTATATTTCCAAAAGTATTCACTCACCCACCACTAAATAACTGAATGTGGATTATGGTGTGGGGTTGTTTTCAGGAACTGGGCTTGGCCTCTTAGTTCCAGTGAAAGGAACTCTGAATGCTTCAGCATCAAGAAATTTTGGACAATTCCATGCTCACAACTTTGTGAGAACAGTTTGGGGATGGCTACTTCCTGTTCCAACATGACTGCACCAGAGCACAAAGCATGGTCCATAAAGACATGGATGAGTGAGTTTGGTGTGGAAGAACTTGACTGGGCTGCACAGAGTCCTGACCTCAACCTGACAGAACACCTTTGGGATGAATTAGAGCAAAGACTGCGAGCCAGGCCTACTCATCCAACATTAGATGTATATGCAAAAGGTGGGCCATCGTCATATTAAACTCAATGGATTAAAGCAGAACTCAGTAACTCTGCTCGTTTCTTCACTCTTTTTGCCTTAGTTTCTTCTATAAAGCTCCCCTCACAGTTCGGAGTAAAGCACTATTGTAAATACTCACACGCCCAGTTGACTCCTGTGTGACCTCTCACTCATCTTTACTTTTGTTTTCCCCTCTTTGTATCGATAAAAAGTTTTTTTCTTCCATTCGGCTGCTCTGGCACGCCGAAAATCGAGAAATAAAGCCACCGCTAGCTTGTTGCTTTGCTAACTGGGATGTGCCGCTTTCTCTCGACACCTAAGACTTCTGTGACTCCGGGTCGACAACACTCAGACTTGTAAGTGTCACTTATGGCCCAGAGACACCAGGGAGAGATGCTGCACGCTTCATTTACCCCACAACAACTCATTTAACTATCACACGGACTCCGAAACTGTTTAGTTAAAAAAAGTGACTGAATTCTGCTTTAGGAATGGGATGTCACTTAAGTTCATATGCGTGTACAGGCAGGTGAGCTAATACTTTTGAAAATATAATGTATCTCACCTCTATCGAGTGTGAGGAGTGAATGAGTAATGCACCAAATGTAAAGTGATTTTGAGTGTCTAGAAAAGCTCTATATAAGACTAATGCATTATTATTACTATCATTATTATTATTATGTATGCTATGCTACATCAATTTACAAAATGCTTTAGATCAGAAGTACTAAAACTGTATTTCTGGTAAATCGTTGTACAGGATTATGTTACTTGTTACCTTGTTAATGACAAGCTATTAGTTACCTGACTGGCAAAATGGTCTAATAAACCATTTGGGAGATCTTTGGCACAAGCTTTTGGATCAATACTGAAGGTGATTGTGGAAACTGGCAGTATTGTAGAACACCGAAAACATTTAGTTGTAACTATACTCCTGATTTAGTGGGAGCTATGTAACAAGATGGATTTTTGTGAGGCTGCTGCACAAGGTAAATGAGTTATTGTACTGCATACTTTGTGAAACTCGACCGACTTTGCTGACAACCAAACTTACTTTAATGATATGTCAAAAAATCTTCTACCTTGAGGTTATAAGAGGTTAAACATAAAACTAACTGTACGTATGTCCTCTGACTCTGACAGAACTCAAAAATAGAGTCAACCAAAATAAAAGTCATGGAAAAAAACAAGAGTAGTATGCTGTGTATGGGAGAAAGATGTAACTGAATTGTTGATATGAGCACATCAGGCTCAGTTTGTAAAGACAGAAAGATGTAAAAGCTGACTGACTTTGGCGAGGAGCAGAAACATGCCAATCTCGCAGACTCACACGACCATCACAGCAGGAGCCTCATCAACATGAAGAAGATAAGGCGTTTAAAAAAGGAGCCATGGAGCGAGACAAGTGGAACGAATCAAAGCATATGAGATGAACCAAGGTCAAAGACATGACGTGAATGTGCGAGTTATGAATCTGACTTCTTCACAGGATGTTTAGTTCATACAAAATCCAAAGACCAAACACACTTTCCTTTGAATCCTACTTTTTCAAGTGTATGCTTTTCTTTTTTTGGTTGTAGCCCTTTGGCTTGAGGACTCCAAAAGTGAGTTCAGGCCAGCGTTGAAAGAGACTTGAACCTCGCAGTGCTTATCCTGACTTAACACGGCGTCGAAGCTTGTCAAGCACCTCAGTCCTCGTCTCTAGGGCCCTGATTGGAGTGCCAGGCCAGAGCCCAGCGCAGCACTATGTTAGAGGCTATCTGGGGCTCCATTTAAGGAACACTTAAGACTCTCTGCTTCCCGCTAATCACGTAGCTCTAATTAGCTTGCGGGTTGAATCCAGTAAACGCCTAATTGTCTATTGACGATATGCAATGAGCTGCAACAAACCCCTCTATCACTGTTACCGTATCGCTTCAGCAGCAAAAAATATAGACTGCTGAAAAGTGTCAGTCGCTGAGGTTGAGTGCAAATACAAGCACCAGTTCTGACAAAGTTGGAACATTGTGTAAAATGTAAACAAAACAATGAAATTCCTATTGGCAATAGAACATAAACAACATATCAAGTGTTGTAACTAATAATGGCAAATTTTCAACTTAATGACAGCAACATGTCTTAAATGTGTTGGAGTGGAGAAGCAAAAGGCTGGAAAAGAATGTTTACTATCAAAAAACACAAAAACAACAACAAAAGTTGGCCCAGAGAAGACAGCAGTATTTCTGGATCCAGTTTAGTCTTGTTTACAGTTTGCAGTATAACCTGTGGCATGCCTATCTATGTTCAAAGAAGTGACTTTCAGAATAAACCTGTTTTTAATGCATTGTCGTTTGAGGACTTGAAGATAATGAGCAGCAACTACTAATACAGACTGCCTTTCTAAAATTCGCTTCAGAGGTCCCCTAATCTGGTAATTTAACTTTTTTGAACTTTGAACCATGCTATGATGTTGTTTCCACCTCAAAAACATACCTGGAGTAGTATTTTGATTTATTAACGCATGTTTGAGTAATCCTTTATACTGAGGCTGTCTTCCTCTGGAAATGCTTGAAACCAGGAAGTGCTCTGTCATAGCCATTTTATGCTTTGTCCATTCCCTATCCTTGCCAGCAGGGGGCAACAGACACCTAATTCAAGCTGCAAAATCAGAGCAGCAGCTTCCCAAAACAAGACATTTTCCATACATATTATTTTAAGATATAAAACATGAAAAACTAATGCAAAGGTGTCTAAGACTCTTTCAAAAAGCCTGAAAAAGTATAATATAGGACCTTTTAACCCAGACATTTTACTGAAGTACCAATTAACCTAATTAGTTGCAGCATGAGGAGCCTTTTGTTGCCATCAGATTAAAAATTAGCTATTATTATGTAAATATCTTTGCTTCTACATATGATGTGTTGTTTACGTTCAATTGTGAGTAAAATGTTTTTTACGTGATTTACAAACCATTGGATTTTTTGTTTTCATTAACATTTTACACAGTTTCCTGACTTTTTTTTTTTTTTTTTTTTGAGAATCGCAGTTATACTCATAGTCAGTATTCATATCATGATTTTTCAAAGACATATGAGATGTGAGGGAGTCTCTCAGAGCCACAGTATGAGTGTCTCCTTGGACTGCCTCTGTCTGTCTCTGTCCCTTTGTGTTATTACTGAATTAAATAAGCCTCGCTGAGATAAAAGCCTTGTGTTTGAGACAACAATATTAACGATTCAAAGAAAATGATTGATGCTAAAAGACGAGTTGTAAAAATGAATTAGCGCTAACAGGAATTCACTTAGCGATTGCGCAGCACAGCTCTCCCCTGGGCGTTTCTCAAAGGCCCATAAAGACAGACGGAGAGTGTGGCTGAAGCAAAGAGTTTAGCTGACTGTATGGATTTCTTCTGGAGACTTTAGTTTTAGGATTAACAATGCATCAGTGGTCAATGAGAAGTAATTACCTTTATATTTATATATATTTTTGTCTTTGATATTGCTAACTATACTGGCAAAGCATAACATTATGACTCTCCACCTATTTTTGGTAGACCTTATGCTATGTGTAATGACCACCTGCCTAATATGAAGCCCTATATACAATAAACTGCAATGGACTGTGTATTCTGACACGTTTCTATCAGAACCAGCTAAGGGTGTAACGATATAGTAGCTATATTGATATATCAATTTGTTTTTCCCTACGATACAACTTTATCGATGCATATTACCTTGTATCTTATTGTTTAGTGTATATTGCTATACATTGAATATTGATCAATATTATCGGAAATATTGATATTAAAAT
Source organism: Bostrychus sinensis (assembly GCA_020698575.1). NCBI lineage: Eukaryota > Metazoa > Chordata > Actinopteri > Gobiiformes > Eleotridae > Bostrychus > Bostrychus sinensis. Next base: position 23,236,730 of record CM036257.1, on the reverse strand, counting down.
TGTGCATGTTAAAGTAAAACCAGATACGGCTTTTTGGATGTAATTTTTTGCGTTTTTAATGAAATAAAAAGTTATATTTAACTTTTCTTTACTCTTTGTCTGCTGGACAGAAACAACCCTGTTTGCAATGCCAGATTTGAGAGTAAACCTTTATGATTTTTGGCAAAAAAATGCTGTATTGATTATCAATATGAAGGTGTTGAATCCTATTGTTCCAAATTAGCCAATATTGTTCTTGAATCGTTTTGGAACAATTCTATACGTATCTTATTGTATCGTCGTATCTATCTTCAGCAATATGAGCTACAGTAACTCATCTTTTGGCTCTGGCCACACGGGCCAACCTTTGCTCCCAACGTGCACAACCTGTCGCTGGTTCACCACTGTTCCTTCCTTGGGACACTTTTGACAGATACTGATCACTGCAGACCGGGAACACACCACAAGAGCTGCAGTTTTGGAGATGCTCTGAACCAGCTGTCTAGCAATCACAATTAAGCCCTTGTCAAACTTAAAATCCTTAAGCCTACTAACTTTTCTTGCTTCTAACACATCAACTTTAAAGACAAACATTTCACTTACTACCTAATTTATCCCCACTAACACATGCATTAATAAAGAGATGATCTGTGTTATTCACCTCACCTGTGAGTGGTCATAATGTTATGCCTGATCGGTGTAAATGGGCACATTGCAGTGGTTCATTTGTGTGCTTGTGAGAAATCTTACTGGCTGCATGAAGCATAGGAGCAAATTTAAAGTGAGATTTTAAAAAAGTCCAAATATAAAATGTGAAACACTGTAGATGTTTTGCTGTTGAGCGGAGAATAAACTCTGACATCAGAGGCTCCAGGCTTGAAATGGATTTTGCTGAAGTCGAAGGAAAAGAGATGTAGCTTTTCAGGAGTTTTGTGTGTGTAAGTAACACTGACACTTCTTGTCTTCCTGCACAAATACTGTATATGGGATTTTTTTAAAGAACTGCCCTTGCCTTTTATGTGGCGCTAAAAACTCCTGGTACAATTCGTGATATTCCCAATGGAGAGGGAGGCATCAGGGCATCTGGCTTAACCAAACCTGTAACAAATTAACCATGCAAATGAGCTTTATTGCTGTGGTGACCCTGAAGGAAAGGGGGCAGACCATGTCAAGCCTTAGAATTTTTTGGAGATTTGTAAATTTTGCTGTTTATATAAATATTAGAATAGGAAATTTTACATTCAGTAGTGTTATTTTGGTTGGGAATGTCTGCAACCCACCTCTCAAACTGCTAAACAAAAATATTCTTAGATAGAAAGCATGCAGTATTAACGTCAACTGCAAACACAAACATCCCATATATTATTGTCTGGCTCAGTTAGTGAGAAGTAGTGGATAAAAGTCTTGAGTGATGAGAAAACTGACACTTCTTTCTTCTTTTCGAAAAGGAAAAAAGCCTTTGATGATGAAATATCACTGAAATATTTGAACTCATCAAACATCTCAAGCAGCTGATTACTGCTGACACACAGTACTTTAGGGACTGATTGTACAGCTTTTTCAGCTGTAAATATAACTTGGAAAACTATTCTAGCCCCTTTAGTTTATACTACCCATGGAGTTATTTTAAATCTCTAATACTGTATTGTCTATTGGCATAAAGAAAAAAAATCATATGGATGTCATCATGGATTTTAATAGATGAATGTTCAGTATAAACTAGAAGCTTTGTCCAATCACAATAAGGAATACTCACTCAGTATTCAATAGACACTGTCAGTGTTTGTAAACAGAACGTTTGTGTTCCAAAGAATGGTACCGGGAATTAAAAAGATGATAAAACATTTTTAATGGAGGAATTAGCACTAGTCACCAAACATTACAAATTATGAATAATCAAGACAGGTGTGGTCACTTACAACCACTCAACCACATGTCGGTAATATCAGACTCTGCTTTTATAACATTAGAGAGTGGGTCAGCGTTTAGCCATTTTCTTTAACGTTCCAATTAGCGGCTATAATAGCATATAAGCTAAAGGCTACGTCATTTACATTTCTCATATTTAAATGTTACATGGGACAAGTAGTAACTCAACTGTGTGGCAAACCACAATAGTTTGTCAGAGTTTACTCAGATTTATTTAATCATTCACCTTAGATCCTACTTTAATAAGTTCACTGTAGCAACTGGACCTGACCGTCAGATCTGGTTCATATCAATTCAAAGTAATTTTTAATAAATAACAACCATTTGTTCCTGCTGTCAAAAAACTCTAAATTAATATTTTTATTTTGCCTGCTGATAGAACGTTAATCTCAGTACCAGGCTGGAAAGCAGAGTGATACAGGCAATGCATTTGCTCAATAAAGGCAGATGCAACTGGTACTTTAAACTAAGTGCAATATGTTTAGTGTAACTTTCAAAACTTTCTTTAAGCTATTAATTATAGCAAAGTTATCCTAGCATTGTATTATCTATCATTAATCATAATATTTGTTTGAGCAACTTTTCAAAATATTGCCAAACAATATTAATCATTACATGGCAATTAAATATAGGAAGTCAAAACTTGTGAACTCCTAGCCCTTTTATTATTATAGCATTTAAAAGCATAGTAAAATACTGTACTGGAGGTAATGTTGGAAGAAGTTGACTAATTATCTATGACCTGTGTCTGGGGAAGTAACATTTTCAGTGTTAATCTATTTTTAAACAATGAGCTTGTTTTAACGTTTGTGGTTTGGCCAACTCCACTGAATCCACTGAGATCTTCATGTTATTAAAGGCTCTCTTTAGAGAAATGACAGGTTCACTGTACAGAGACAATCCACCGGCCGTATTACATACCGTAGAGATTTTGAGGTGAAAAAGCTGAATGACAGGGCTGGTGGTTTGAGGAGAGTTTTGCAGGATACAGACAGCTTCCTCTGACAGAGCTATCATTCCCTACAGTGGTGGGTTTAAGCATCACATTACTCCATAGTAATGATGTCTGTCACATTTACACATGCTAACACAGCCCTGCTCTGTGTCTTCTCTCGAGGCCAAAACAACATTTGCACAAAAACATAAACAGCCTCCTGCACAAAACACAGGACAATTACCCTGCTGCAGGTGTTTCTGAGCTGTTTAGCCCAAAGAGAGTGCATCTCTGTGTGTGTTAGTATACATGTCCTGCTAGTCTTTACAAAAAGTAGAAGTATGTAAATGAAGATCGCTCAATATGAAGGCATGGTTTCCAAGTATCAGTTTACCTGATACTACCATCATAAAAGACAAGCTTCAGCTTCATAAAATGGACATAAATACAAACTTAACAAGACTGAAAAAGACTCTTTAGCAGGACAACAACGTATTATCATACTGACAATCTTAATATTTATTCATTAATGTTCTGTTTATTTCCATTGGGTGGCTGGACCCTGTCACAGTAACTATGGGCTCTCACCTCACAGCAAGACGGTCCCAGGTTCCATTCCCAGACTATGTGAGACCTTTCTGTGTGGAGTTTGCATGTTCTCCCTGAGTCTGGGTGGGTTTCCTCTGGGTGCTCTGGTTTCCCCCATCAACCTAAAGAGGGCAATAAAGTAAACCTGAAACCTGAAACAATGGCCAGTTCGACTTTACTCTCAAGTTTCTGGTGGCTGTTGGTTGACTCTACACTGCTTGTAAAAAGTAAAAATGGCTGACATTTTTTTAGATGGATATTTTAAAACTGACTTTATGCGTCCAAACAGTCTAAAACATAAACAGAGAAATGTGAACATATGAGCGGACCATTAATAGGATGTATAACAAAATAATTGCAGGATGCCCCTAAACTAAGAGTTTGAAATTTAAGGTGAGCTCTAAACTTTGATAATTTTTAATGGGGTTTATGTGTTAATGTGAGGTTCAGGAGCAAGGCCATCTAGCGTTCAGCATCCAGTGTTCTGCATTCAGCATTCAGCATCTTGCATTCAGCATCCAGCATCTTTATCATCTCTTCATCTTATCCAGGCCATCCTTCAATAAATATTGTACCCTTTGTTGCAGCGCGGTCCTATCTTTTAAATATTTACACATTTACTTTTGTTACTAAAATAAAAGCAGAAATCCAAACCACAGAGTGTTGCAAGCCAGTGTGTACTCTGCCGTTCCAAAGCCTGGATAAATGGAGAGGATTATGTCAGGGATGCGCGCCAGGAGGCAGATGCTTTGTTATGACATCCTTGAAAGGGAAAATTTAAAAGAAAATGAATTTTATTTTGTTGGAGAATGGCACTGGGATAAATTTATATGTACTTTTATATATAGTTGTAGTTCACCAAGCAATGGCACTGACACTACAACTGTATTTATTTTTGGATATTTTTCACAGTTAACACAAACATGCCTACACTGATAACTCTAAATGTGAATAAAGTAAAGTGAAGTTTTTGTTGCCACAGGTGTTATGTCACTTCTTATCAAGTCCTCAGATCCACCTCCCCTCAGGCAGGAGCCACTGGTCACCTGCGTGTCTCTGAACTCACTGTCTGTTCTTCCACACCTCCTCCTCCACTGCACCGAGCGACTACACGGGCAGAATCACTTATGAGAAAAAGTTCAAAATATGCCCCGGAGACTTAACTTTCATTTACAGAACATGCACCTATAGGACCCACAGCCCTTTCAAAACTATGGCAGTGATTCAAAGTAATTACCAGCGAGAGATGTGTGGATCTCTATACCAGCTATTTCAGCCAAACATCAGCTTTCTGACATAATTACAGCCAGCACTCCGAGCACATTATTATAGAAGCAGGGTTTTTACCACTGAGCTGTGAAAAAGATCCCTTGAATAAAAAATATAGAGAAAGTTTACAGGGAACTGATTTTAGTAACTAAACTTTTTAGTTATTTTTTGCATCAAGATTTCATAAGTGGTAATGCAAGGTTAGTGAAAGTTAGTTCAGGATGACAAGTTTGAAGTAAAGAAGAGTTGGACCATTTTAAAGGTTGGTGTGTGTGTTTCCCAACCAGGGGTATGGGGACCCATAGGGGTATGCAAGCACATTGCAGGGCGTACACTGGGTTATTATTAGTATTCTCCTGGAAAATATTTGGCTGTCAAAGACTAAAATGAACGTAAAACTGGGCAATCCCCAGACTATGCTGAGGGATACGTCAGGAATTAATAGAAAAATGCAATAAAACAGGGACTAAACTTGAACTAAACCATGTCTAAAACCAGAACTCAATAAGAAATCAACCGGGTCTAAAATCAGAACTAAACCAAGAAAAAAAAAGATCTAAATCCAGAACTAAACCAGGAATAAACAAGATTAAGACAAGACTAAAGTAAGACTAAACCAGGACTAAACCACAACTATGGATGGACAGTGGTCAGTTGGTCGCAGAGATAGTGACAGAGACATACTGCAGACAACCATTTACTTTTACTTTCATTCACTAGGGTCATTTTTCACCAAACACATGCAGGACAATGAGAGAAAGCATGGTGTGAACCCTTAGCCTTAGCTAGTAAGCTGTCAGTCTGAGGATTGAACTCTTAAACTCCTTTCTGAATGGCGGGAACTGCTCTCCCACAAGTCACCTCCAACACTGAATCAGCATAGGGATAAAACATTCAGAGAAAGTAGCTATTCCAGCTTGTATCAGAACTTGGTGTCGGAATTGAAGTACTCTGTTTGAAAAAAATAAAATAAAAAAATGGTGTTGGTACATCCCTAGAAGTATAATGTGGGGTCAAATTGATTACATTTTCCCATTATGTGAAGTCCTGACAAAACTCAAGCCACCTTTGTGCTGGTCCCAAGCCCAGATCAATGGAGAGGGCTGCCTCAAGCATTTGGCGTAAATAACGTATTTTTGCAAAATAAAAGCAGGCGGGTCGCTTCATTGTTGAAGGGTGTGACTTTTTGAGTAATGCTGCTTTAACCCTCAAAGATCACAAATGTGGCTCATAATTTTAGTTCATCAGCATTAAATTTGCTCTTGGTTGAGCCTCAATGTTGTAACAAAGTCATATATATATATATATTTATTTTTTTATACCACTCCCTGGAGCTTCTGTTCAGTAATCACCTCAGTAGCAGTCACACACAGCTGCACAAATCCATACCAATACTGTAATGCAACTTGATCCCACACTTCCATTATTCCTCCTTTGTACTCGTGTATAAAGTAAATGGTCGACTAAAGCTCCTGTGTTGGCAGCTGCATGTCAAAGGGGTTTCCATGGCGACGGGGCACAGTCAGCTCAGCCCTCTCTCCTCCTCTCTGCCTCTGCTAAAAACACCCTGCTCACTCCATCGCCTTAACTTTCTTTGGACAGGAGTGGTTAGCACAATCTGAGTTCCCCTCCCTGTGCTGCTGATGTTCCAGGAACCTTCTGTCTAAGATCTTTCTAGTTGTTGAACCTTTTCTCCTTATTTTGATGTCATAAGTCTGTGCCTTAAGTTTAGATATTTACAAGAAGGGTCTGATTGATTTATACTCAAAAATATGCTGGACAATGTACTGTTATTTTATATTACATTGCCAGTACGGGAATTCTACTACATTCAAATGTGGTTTACCACTAATTGTATTTAATTTAGTGCCAAAAAAGGGACTTAAAAAAGGTATTCTGTTGTCGGAAGTGGACAGGATATGCATATTAGGGTTAGGAAAAAGGTAATGGTTAAGGTTAGAAATAGGGTTGGGATTAGCTTATTTTATGTTAGTAGTACAAGTATGTGACAGTAAAATATTATTTGTCACATTTTTTTCCTTTTGTTCTGTGCTGACAACACAGCAATAAAACAACCCTAGCCATATCTATTTATCATTTATTACTTGTTTACCCAAGAAAAGTTGACTTTAACGGTCACCACCTGAGCGTGTGATGCAGGACGGTAAGCCTCGCCCCCGGCCGAAATGCCAGGTTTTTAGTTATGCCACGTTCATGATACATCAGAATCTCGAAGTCTCAACTTAAAAAAGCCCACTTTTGAAAAAAACGTTGTTAACGTTGTTCAGTTTGGAAAACATATGTGGAACTCCACAATAACGACAAAACCATATTTGCAATCCCATGTTGTTTTACAGGAAACAAATAAACACCTAACTGTTTGGTGTGGTACAGAGTTATATCAGGGGATATTTATATTCCTACTTTAGTTATTTAGTGGTAAATGAACAGTCAAAGATGTTTTTGCAGAGCTGTAACATTAATAACGTCATTCAACATAGAAAGATGAGTATATTTTTGCAGAAGTGTGAGATTTCTTGTTTAAAAAAACGATTATTTCCCTGTTAGTAACCACACTGTCCTCCTGTCACAGAGGGAGTCTCCAGGATTGTGACGATGATGAGTTTCCGAGCAAAAATCCAGGCCCGAGACAGCGTTCAAGACCGTTTTTCCGAGTCGAAAGTCAGAATTTTTGAGATTCCAATGTGTCATGAATGCGGCACTTGTCCAAACTTTAGCCACTGATAGGCACACCTTTATGACATCATAATAAGGTGACTGGTTATTTGAGGGGGATGGTCCTAAAACAACAACCAAAGATGTTCCTAAAATGTCAGCACCAGGAGGAAACCATATAGTCCTGGCTTGTTATTCTGTCTGAGATCCCTAAACAGTTTCATGGGACAGTGGCAGCCTTCTTGGTCGAGGAAAGGAAGTATTTTAAGAAGCACTAATTATCAATGTCTCTTTCCTATACCCACTCACTGGAGACTTGTGCAGGGAAGCGTCGCTGTGGCTGTGGCTCTGGTGTGGTGTCTTCATGTACTGATAGCTTTACTTAGAGCGGCCATAATTGGGGCGAAATAAGAGCAGACTGAGCGCAGAGGCAATAATCACCTCCTGACAAGAGGAATGATCGTGTTCGGTGGCAGAGCGGGGCCATTGCGTGCCTCGTACATAAATGTCACGCTGTTCTCTGCTCCCTTGCTCCCCATGCTAAGGTCATCAAGAGCCTGTGTGTTAATTGCTTTGCCATAGACGCCGTGACTCAAGAGCAGTTCGAAAGGCTTTTGAGAATATGACAGCATGGCAAAATTTGTGTGTGTATGCTTATTCTAAAAATGTAGACAGGATAAAATATGGTTCAAGAGAAAACACACTGCAATATAGATTCAGCAAGCATACTTTTTTGTTTTTCAGTGTTTGCATCTTGTAAAGGAGTGTGGCTGAAACTAGGATGCAGCAAGCACATTATGGGCTTTTAGTTTTCAATATGTATTTCACATAAGATGTGTAGAAAGTTGTGTTAACATTGCAACATATATCCCTAATACTGTAGACAGTGGGGGATCGATCCAAATATTGATAATACTGATGCCAACACTAGTATTTGTATTGGCTTGATTCTAGCATGATGAGATCAATCTGCAATCATCTGCTGCTCCCCCTCCCCTCCTGCAAAACCTCTGCGAACTGAAGGAAGAATTTAATTAGAATTTAGAAATTAGAATTGAATTTCTTTTCTAAGATAATAAAATATATATTTTATTTGCCTGACTTTGCTTAAAATCAGATTTGGGTTTCAGCACACACTTAACAGAGGGAAACCAACAATAATAAAACTATTTAGTGGTCAAAAAATGTATTCAGATTAAACATATGATAACACTGCTAGTCCTTACATGAAAGCACATGCATGCGCTGCTTGTATATGTAGTAGTATTGGTATCAATATCAGCAATACTGGCCTGGTATTTACTTTGAATTGTTTATGTTTGTTTGTTTGTTTCATGCACTATCGCCCACCCTTAGTAGACACCACATTTGAAGATATTTTCTGTTCGTTATTTCAAATTGAGAAAAAAACACCATGAGGCCTTGAATGTGCCATTCAATACAATACTTTTGTATTATCATGTTATATTTAGTTCTTGCATAAATGAACTTTTTCTAAATACAGTTGGAAAGTAAGATAAAAATTTTTTTATTCATACTGAGTTTTGTCTGGTACAGGCAGACCCATTGACTTTCTACAACAAATGGCTCTAGAACCTCTCCCATTCAAGCCTCTTCACCTGAATCAACACTACTTGGGGCGGCAGTAGCTCAGTTGGTAGAGACAGCTTGCCCACTAACTCGCAGGTCAGTGGTTCAAGCCCCTCTCCCAGCATTGCATACTGTCAGTGGCCCTGACACTTCACCTTCCTTGCCTGTTGCCTGTTGTTTGTGGTGGTCGGAGAGGCCCAATGGCAGCCACGCTTCCACCTCCGAGTGAGGAGTGAATAAATAATGCACCAAACTGTAAAGCAACTTTGAGTGTCTAGAAATTTTATTATTATTACTTGACCAATCACAATAGGGCTTTACACTTAATTGTGCTTTGTTTTGATTTGATGTACTTTTTTCATGATAGTCTAGAGGCAGTTTTATAAGTTCTGACCCTTGTTTTCTGATTGGTTGTCTGTCTATCCAATTGCTTTCAGAAGTAGTTTAATCTGTGTTAATTTGTTGAGCCTCATCTCTTTTTTCTTTTTGACTTTTCCCTAATCTAGCATACTAAATTATTGATGGTTACTGATTAGTCCCTTCCTGATGCAACACTCTCCATTTACTCAGGCTTGGGACCGGCACAAAGAGTACACTGGCTTCCCTTGTGGCATGATTAAGCTCCTTCCTACTCAGCTCATGAATTTTCCACCTTTAAAAGTAAAACTGGAAACACAGTCACACACAATAGTATAATCTTAATATAAAGTGAAATTCCTGAAGATTGGGCTGAATCACAGAAACTGCTATCTGTGTCCTCCGAGACCAAACTCACTAAATTAGTCCTGCCTTGAAGCACTTCTCTCCTCTTTTCTCTTCATTGTATTTGCGGTCCTGTCGTTAACACAGTGGTCTTTATCCCACTCGTTAACACAGTCGATTAACGATGAGCCGCTATAGGACAGAGACAGAGCAGGACAGTGGTGCACGGCGTACAGTACAGTAACGGCTAAATGTCAGCCATATTGTGAGTGTGTGCAGCCTGTAATGAGAACGAGGCAGCTCTGAAAATAGGAGCTATTGCTGGTAATGGGAGTCTCACGCGATGACTCAATGGCTTCTTTGTCTCGCTGAGCTCCTCGTCGAAGCCGCGCAGCAACACACACACGGCGACATACAAAGATTTAATTTCCCTCTTGCCGTTTCTGCTGGAGTGAGTCAGAAAGTCAGGGAGAAGATTCAGTACACTCACACTCACTCACACACACATACACACATACGGCAATGCACAACGCTTTGAAGGAGTATAAAGCTTATTATGCGTCTTTTTGTGACATGAAATTAACTGTGTTTACGTAATGCCGCTTCTCTCACAGGAAGGCAGTGTGCAAAAAGACATCTTTCTTCCCAAAATAAGGCTGGGGCTCAGACATGGCAACCAGGGGAAAAGGAAGCACTGTGACAATTTTGGAACAACGCTGCCCTAGAAATTGCTTTTTTATTTTCAAAATGACTGGTCATGTGAAGTGATAAGTTTGAAGGTAAGTGAGATGTCAGCATGTTTTTTTCCTCTTTTATCACATAATTGTTGTTTTCTTTACACATTTTTTTCTCTAGTATAACTACTACATCTGCAACTAATGGTATTACCTTCTACAGCTACTACTACTGCTATACTACTGCTGCTAGTACTAGACCTACAACCACTACTGCTACTATAGCTACTACTACCAGTACTACTATTAGAAAAACAGCAACTACTACATTGCCACAAGGTCAAAATACTTTCACTCATTTGGAGACTTTTGAAATCACTTTAAAACATTTTTCCACAAGACATTATTCAAGTAAAAGTAAGTTTTATAAAATAATAATGTGGTTACTTTCAAAAATGTACTTATAGGAGCAAAGTTATGCTTTTTTTCAGGCTTTTTGAAATTATTTCAGACACCTTTGCAGTTAGTATTTCATGTTTTATCATTTAAAATAATGTATATGTATGGAAAACTTTGTCCTTTGGGGAGCTGTTACTTTGACTTTGCAGAGTACACTTGGATTAGGTGTCTGTCGCCCCCTGCTGGTAACAGTGGGGAATGGACAGAGCATAAAATGGTTAATTAGCACAGCTAATTAGCAACATGACGCCAACAGGGAGATAGCCTAAGTGAGCTGACTGCTTTGTAAGTAACAGCAATTTAAGTGCTGAAATTATTAGAATAACTCTGCTGACTGTGTTTGGGCTTCAGAAACACGTGCAGTGAGACTGAGCATTCATTAGACGAGGACGAGCTCAGCAAACTGGGTAGTAATCGCTACTACTCCAGTACTATACTACTGCAGATGTGTTTTGTTTTTTGTTTTTATTAAGAAAGCTTAAAAAAGTCCATTCAGCATAATAGGCAACTTTTAAGTAAATTCCTTGTGTAAAAGTATCTAGTTACTTTTCACCTCACATTTTGTTGTTTGTCTAGAGATACACTATATTTCCAAACGTATTCACTCACCCACCCAAATAGCTGAATTTGGATTATGGTGTGGGGTTGTTTTTAAGAAATGGGCTTGGCCCCTTAGTTCCAGTGAAAAGAGCTCCAAGAGATTTTGGACACTTCCATGCTCCCAACTTTGTGGGAACAGTTTGGGGATGTCCACTTCCTGTTCCAACATGACTGCACCAGAGCACAAAGCACGGTCCATAAAGACATGGATGAGTGAGTTTGGTGTGGAAGAACTTGACTGGGCTGCACAGAGTCCTGACCTCAATCCAACAGAACACCTTTGGGATGAATTAGAGCGAGGACTGTGAGCCTGGCCTGATGTTCTCGTCCAACATCAGTGTCTGACGTAGATAGATGCAAAGAGTGGGACGACGCCATATTAAACCCTATGGATTAAGAATGGGATGTCACTTAAGTTCATACAAGTGTAAAGGCAGATGAGCTAATACTTGATCACATGATATCACTACATGATAGTAATTCTTAGACATCGTATAATAAGACAGTTAAGTAGAAAAGCCTGGTTTAATTTTCCTTCTGTTCCAATGTGATTTAAACACATCTATTAATTGTTTAAAATATAATTGGCACATGTGCTTTGTATATTTTGTGCTTCCTGAAAACCTTATAGATTTGTAAGTGCAGGTTTAATTTAAAGTGAGACTATGAGATCTGCCGTAGCAACTGCTGAGAGCACACAGTGGTTGTTGTGAGGCAGAGAGAGCTTTCACATCACTCCCGGGATGTTTACAGGCAGCCCAGTGTGTGCTAAAACAGTTCTAAGAGCAACATTTATGGCATGAGGACCTACTCCATAAAAGAGCCTAACAAGACCAGTCTGTTGGAAAGAAATGCCAGAATTTTACCAAGATCTACATGACAGACTTTATCCATTGTATTTTTATTTAGCATGGGTAATTTCTTTTTTTTCCTAAACACTGCTTTTTTACAAACTGTCCTCGCTGTCACTCAATGTCCTCTGAGCTCTAAGGACACTTCAGTATGGCACATTGTTTGTTTGCACCTCTGTACTCGAGACAAAATTTCAGAAACACATTACAACTTTTCAGTATTTGCACCCACATATAGACTATAATAAAACTGTACACTGCTAAATATTTTATGTATAAAGAGTAAAACGTTGTGAAATGTATTCTACTGTGAATACTGAAATATTGAGTCAGCTTGGTGCAGTGCATCAATAATCGGGCTAATCTTTTTTTATGTTCAATGTCCTTTTTATATTCCAGCAAATATGGGTCTGGGATATATATATATATATATATGGGGATGGTAATAGCTCAGTTGTTAGAGACATTCGCCCTTTAGGTTGCTGGTTCAATCCCTGATCCTGACTCTTTATAGGTTAGTGTGATTGTGTGTTTGGTGATGGTTGGAGAGGTCATAGGTGCAGAATGGCAGCCTTGTCTCTGTAAATATAAAGTGCTTTGAGTATGTAGAAAGGAATCCAGTACATTATTATTATTATTATTATTATTATTATTATTATTATTATTATTATTATTATTATTGTTATTATTACATGGACAGAAGTCAGTTTAATCAAAGGGCTGACACTGACACACTACCTCCTCAAATTCATTCACTATGGGCCTGTTTGGAGTCACCAATTCACAAATACATGCATGTCTTTGGAAAGATTTCCCTCAGAGTGGTCAGATGGCCCAAGGATCGAACCCACAACCTCCTTTCTGAGAAGCAGGAGCACAAACCATTCTGCCACTGTGCATCTTAGCTTATTTTCTCATTCAAATTTAAAGTCTGTAATAACTACTGTACTAGAGCTGTTGATAAGAGACAAAATAAATGACAAAATAATCTCTTTTTTATTGTAAAGTTAATATGCCAATCAAAAGGCTTCAACATTAGACACTAAATGATCAGTAGAGAACAAAATTGTGTTCCTTAAGATGGCAGTGTGCAAATCTCTCTTCAACCAGCTCCGTGCCTCCCAATAAATGCAACAAAAATGCAGTTGTAAGTGTCTCGACTTCTTCATGTAAACCTTTATTTGAGTTTTGGCCTGCAGCAGATTTAAATCCCCTTCAGCCTCTGTCTGCCAATTTCCTGCTTACCTAATTGACATAAAATTAATACAGAGATGTGTCTTTTCAGTTTATGACAAATGAACAAAGTGGGTTTGAGATGCTTAACGTGACACATTAAATGCTTTAGTTACAGTTTATAAGGAAAATAATAAGGCAAATTTATTTTTGAGTGCTCCAAATGACAGGCAGTTCTTGCATTAGTGATGGGGCCAAGATGGCTTCTCATGGCTCACATGCTGATTGTGATGCTTGGCAAAGGCAGAAACCGAGCAAAACGCCACCATCTGAATCATCTCCAGCCCTTCTCTGCAGTCCAAGGGAGGCCACTCTCAAATTTCCTTCACAGCACTGGCCAGTCACAATGGACAATGAGAGAAAAGCAGAAAATGCCAGCTTCAAATGGTTCGTTTTGTAGATATTTATGGAGGTGATATCCAGGGAGGTTACCAGTCCCAGAGACAGAGACCTCCGCATGGCTGCCTTTCATCCTCAGCGGGATGTAGCCTCGGGGCTCACCAGTTCACCAGTCTGCACAGCCGCCAAACATGAGCTGCTGGTTTAGTCTCGGCTGGAGGTTTGTGCTTCAGAAAAGGTCCCATGCCCAGACTATGTGGGATGTCTTGTCTGTCTATGCCACAACCATTTGGCCAAAGATTTTCTAACTATATCCGTATCAAGTGTGTGCATTGTATTGTACTCAGTTCTTTGTCTTTTACCTTGCCTTCTTGGTTCAAAAGCAAAAGCAACAACAATAAATTAACATTAGCGTAATATCCTTGAAATGTCAACACACAGGTGCTGGCCCCTTATTGTTATTAAAAGATGAATAAAATGTACTTTTATTATGCAAGTACCCAACTGAATTTTTGGTCAAACTTACATCAAAAAGATTTAAAAAGGAGTCCTTTTTAAATGGAGGTTTTCTCAATTCTGAAATTAAACTGGTAAGAGTTACTGTATGTTCCAAGGAAGGAGGAGTTTTAGACCTGAAACTAAATATTATTGGTATGGAATAGTTGAAAGGGCTCAGTGGTTTCGGGTCGTTGGAAGTAATGTTTGTCCTCTGCTGAAGTGGGATCATCGTTAACCTTCCTGATGACCATTAGCGTAATCTGCTTCTTCTGATGTTAACAGAATTGTTTTGGTCTGGATTTTAGACTGCTGTAAACAGATGGAAGGTTAAATCTCAAACCACCATTTCTATTCAATTTTCTTCCTCTTTTTTGACAAAGATTGCTTCTTTGACTTCTCGCTTAAACCATCCTTTCTCTCTGGCTAAGACATCACTGTCCTTAGAGAAATGGTTTGTGTTTTTCAAGTGGAGTTGTGCTGAAGAACCACTGGAGTTGGCTCTGTGGTGTCGATACAGCCTCTTGTGTGGAGGTTGTTTGGTTTCTCCAAACAACTATTCTAGACCAATTGAATTTAGTTTCAGGTCAAAACTCTTCCTTCCAAGGATAACCCAGCTCTCTTACCAGTTTAATTTGGACTTGAGAAAGCCTCTTGGATGAGAAGTGAAACGTCTTCAGCTTTAAAATCCAAGTGCACTTCTTTTTAAATCTATTTTTTTGTGTGTGTGTGATTCACTTGGCCTGGATGGCTGAGAGTTTTCAAAAACATGTTACTTTACAATGTTTTTTCCTCAAGTGAAAGACATCAAAACAAAACAAAACAAACCTGCCTTAAGTCAAAATAAAAACTTACAAAATGTAGACGTTTTTTGTGATTAGGTTACACCTATTAACCAATAACTATGCTAATGCTAATTTGAATGCTAGTCTGTGGTTAATTAGCTCTTTTTTTATTTTTTATTTTTTATTTGGTTATTAACATCCCTGATTGTATCAACTGCTTGTACAGTATTTCATTGCATTTAATTGAGGGAATATCCTTTATCTCTTTTCCTGGTTTAAAAGCTTTAAGGGTTTCTCCATTGATTGTACATTTAGTGAAAATACTGGAGTCTACTTCCTATGCAGGAGTGAATGCAGCTCCTTTAAGCAGACTTTGATTGTCAGACAGGCTGATAACCCTTCTGTCTCCTCTCTCCCAGCATCTGTCAATCACAGCCAGGTCCACGAGCAGCATAAAAAAACCCAGACCCAGGGGAGGACCAGGGAGGGCACACAGACAGAGAAGACAGAAGGACTGGGCTAAAGGCCTTGTAAGCAGCCATTAGAGGTCCAGCAGGCTCTCTTTGGCCAAGTGCAGTTAAACTACACACTTTTTTTCTCCTTGAATTGGAAGAAACTTGTGTATATTGTAACAGGAAACCTTTTGTGGAAAAATTACCCTTATGGTGTTGTATATAAAGGGCTGTATTATTAGGGGCTATTATGCTTTTATTTATCTTTTTAAACAAATCTTGGTCATCAGAAAGCATTGCATGTTTTTCAACCTTTAAAAGCATTGTGTGACTAAAAGAAAGCGTTTCCAACAATTACTTGACTTCTAAAAAAAAAAAAAAAAAAAAAATCAGGCAAAGACACCAGCAGAGGGCAGAAGAGTGCAGAGTTCTTTTGAACATTATCAAAGAAAAAAAACGCTTAATTTCCTTAATCTTGATGCCATTTTACTACAAATTAAGAAATGGCTGTGAAGAATCAGTGAAAACAGAGCTGTACACTGTTTTTTTGGATAAATAATTGAGAGCAGACTGGATGTAGAGGGTTTGTTGATTGATCAGTGCTTCCTTGGGTGGGCAGGGTGTTTTGAGGGCTCAAAACAGCTGAGCCAGATAATACAGGTGTGAATGAAACAAAACACAACTCCAGGTCTGTTTTTGATGAAGGAACATTATACCACAGTAGAAAACTCAGAAATGTCAATTTTGCCTAAAGATTTTGTGTTACAAGGTGGCATATTGGTTGAGTTTTACATTTGTTGATAAAATAAAAGCAGAAACATAGCTCTACTGTAGATGGTGAGTGGTGGGACTGAAAACGCTATATGTAACAGATTTCATTGCAACAGCACGTCTGTAAAATCGGTTTGTTCAGCTTTAAGGCCTGCTTCAGCATTTCTGATCATTAAACTAATGCGCAGAATTAGAGTCGGAGCATGTCCCCTGCCGTCTCCATTAATCTATTAGTGTTTATTGACTGTTTGGGACTCAGAGAGATAATCATGTTGCGTCTTGTTTGGTCGTCCCATCTTTGCTGATTGGACAGAAGGTGGAAGTTGCTGAGAAAGGCCAACGTCTTGCAACTTTCATAAAGCCGGACCATGTTTATTCTGTGCTCGGGAGATCGGGCTGTGTCCCTAACAATTCGCTCTAATCCTGTTGATGGCAGTGAGCAGAGGTCTATCTAAGCAGCTTAGTTTGTTGTTGTTTTTTTTACACTCGGAAGTGATCAATAGATTATGAAGATGGAGCAGGACTAAAATAAATGTCTGACGTTTGGGTTGTGGCTCAGATGTGTCCATTAATTGTATTATGTAGGCTAGATACATCACATTTTTAAGTATGTTTGGACTTATATCAAGTTTGTGTAGGCTCAGAGAGGCAGATATGGCTGCGTAGTGGTTTAGAAAAATGTTGTTATTTAGTGTACTATTATTGCAGAAGCATTTGAGTGGTTTACTTGCACTTAGCTGGTAGAAGACAGATCTATAGTTCCTCCATGGTACCAAGATAATGCACAGAAAAAGCCCAAAACAAAATATTTACACATTACAGATGTTAATTTTGTTCAGAGAAAATTTTCCAGGAAATACTGTCTGCAGAAATAGCCTACACATAATACTATACTGTAGTTGCAAACTCAGTTAAACAATCTCTGACTAATCTTGCCATTTACGGAAAGATTCAAAAGAAGGCATCGTTATGTAGTTACACAAGGGTTTTATCACTTTTCCAAGAACAGTGACACAGAAATCTTACCATTGTCCAGTATGTAGCCTTATAAAAAATGTAATTGTTGGAGATGTAGTGTGTAGAAAACATTATCTTATGAACCATGGACTGCTCAGAGATGGATGACCAGGTACGGGACATGTGCAAGAGCCATAGTGCACATGTCTATATCTTTACTTTCGGCTTTTTCCTTCTGAGGTCTGCACAGCAAATCATCTGTGCAAGGATATGCGTACAGAGTTGGCATTGATTTTATGTTGGATGGCCTTTCTGACTAACCCTCGGCATTTATCCAGGCTTGGGACTGGCACAAAGAGAACACGGGCTTGTGATCCTCTGTGGCTGGATTAACATACGCTGTGAGAGTATATTATCAGAAATATAGCCTTAATCTATTCACTTACTGTACAGTCGTCTTTGGTACTGGGGCTGAGGTTAGTCACAGCAACAACCTCTCACCATTACCGTAACTTATTAGCATTATTAGCTTCTACACACTTACTGTATGTAGTGGATGTAAAACCAATACAATTGATTAAAATGTGTTTATTAATGTTTAAAATAATCAATAAACAGCTTACTAATCTTTTACTAATTATTAATACTGTATTTTGTGTATTTATAAATTTTGTGTATTTATAAAGTGTTAATGTACTTTCTGTAATACTTGAGAATGTCTCACACACTATCAAGCATTAAATATTATAGGAGGTCTTCTATTCTGCTAAATTAACTTTTTTGAGTATTTCACCATGTCATAATGTTGTTTGCACCTCAAAAACATTACTGGAATAGTATTTTGTTTAATCCACATAAAGGATTCATGTTTGAGTGATGTTTGCTGATGCTGACACCTGAAACCAGGAAGTGTTTCTGTTTCTAAAACCAATACACCGTCATTCTGATGTTTTCAGAGCTTACATTGCTGTCACTACAAAGCAGTCAGTATTTATCTGCTAGTGTCATGTTGCTATTAGCCGGGCTAATTAGCCATTTTATGCTCTATCCAGTTCCCACTGTTGCCAGCAGGGGGCGACAGACACCTAATCCAAGCGTTCTTTGCAAAGTCAAGGTAACAGCTCCCCAAAAGAAGATGTCTTCCATACAATATTTTAAGTTATAAAACAAGAAATACTAATGCAAAAGCATTCAAAACTATTTTAAAAATCCTGAGAAAAGCATAATATAGGACCTTTAAGTATACTTAATTGATGATTTACAAAGCTTTACTTTTACGTGAATAAACATCATAGAGTTCTAAACATTGTTATTAAAGTTTAATTCTTGAGTAGAAGCTCAGGTGAATCAATGCAAAATTATAATTATCAGTGCTAATTTAGAATCTATAAACTATTTATTAAGTAAAATATTGTTGATTACATATGCCTTAATGTGCTATTACTGCTTAATAGTGTACTGTACTATGGTATACTGTACTTTTTTGTATTGGACACAAATGATCCATCGAACCACAGGTCAACATGAGCTATACCAAGTCACAATTACCTAAGCAGCAGGCCCATAGACCTTAAGTATGATCACATAGCCTTTGCAAACTTCAAATCTTAAACTAAACACTATATTTTATTTTTAAGCATAGCCGTATTTTTCAGTAAAAGGTTTGAAAAAGATGAATTGAACCCTATTACATGCTTCCACCTCCCGGCATTGTGTATTCTCACTCTCTTTTTCTCTTCCTGTCTCTGCAGCAGCGGCGGCAGCAGCAGCAGAGGCAAAGCTTGATTTCTGCAAATTAATGGTTGCACGCTGGCTTTGTGAGCGCTGGCCTCTTTCATCAAATCCTAATGACAGGATGTTGGGGGAAAAAAAAGAAGAAAAAAATCTGACAGGATTATACAAACAAAGAGTGGAGGTGTGATGAGGTGCCAGAGCAAAAAGAAATAATCGTCAACATGTG
This sequence comes from Bostrychus sinensis, assembly GCA_020698575.1. Classification (NCBI taxonomy): domain Eukaryota; kingdom Metazoa; phylum Chordata; class Actinopteri; order Gobiiformes; family Eleotridae; genus Bostrychus; species Bostrychus sinensis. The sequence continues at coordinate 23,217,487 of CM036257.1, read as the reverse complement.
TCACACGCCTACAGAGGAATTATGCAACACTGGATGATTATGCATGCAAATGACCCGGGAATGCATGCAGATTTTCCAGTCAGGATTATGCATGTGTTTGTGTTTTATTGATGTTCGAAAGTCTGTTTTTATTTTTTTTTTATAGGGGGCATCCGAGGGCGTTGGCGTGCGACAGTAACAAATGTATGAAGCGGTATGTGGCAGGGGGAAGAGTGATGGATCGTCCACGCACCGCAGGCTGAGTCTCCGGGGAGGGACAGACCGCTGCATCCAAACCAGGAGAGGGACAACTTAGAGTAATTGGGTCAGTGGGAAAGGGAGGAGAGGTTCCACCCAGCCGTGCATTTAAGTGACAGAGAGGCGCAGGAGAGCTGAGGCACGGGAGCTAAGGCGGAGGAGAAGGGATAAGCAGTGAGGTGGGAACGCTGATAAATAATGACAATGCAGTCTGTGGGAGAAGATGCAGGGGAGAAAAAAGTCACCAGTAAAAGCAAGGGTTTGTAAATGTTTTCTTTTATTAATTACATGTTTCCTAGGCTTCTCAATGAATTACTCCACTCTAGTGTGCAGTAATTTGCATACTGATTTGGTGGGATTTTATATAAGATGCTCTTCCTGATGCAACCCTTTATATCTAGGCTTTTGACCAGCACAAAGAGTACACTATATTTCCAAAAGTATTCACTCACCCACCCAAATAACTGATCTCGGATTATGGTGTGGGGTTGTTTTTAGGAACTGGGCTTGACTGCTTAGTTCCAGTGAAATTAACTCTTTTTTTGGACAATTCCATGCTCCCAACTTTGTGGGAACAGTTTGGGGATGGCCCCTTCCTGTTCCAACATCACTGCACCATTGCACAAAGCATGGTCCATAAAGACATGGATGAGTGAGTTTTGTGTGGAAGAACTTGACTGAACCTGCACAGAGTCCTGACCTCAACCCAACAGAACACCTTTGGGATGATTTAGAGCGAAGACTGCGAGCCAGGCCTTCTCGATGCAACGTCATATTAAACCCTATGGATTAAAAATGGGATGTCATTTAAGTTCATATAAGTGTAAAGGCAGGTGAGCTAATACTTTGGGCAATATTTAGTGAAAAAAATACTCAAAGACAACATAAGACAACCCAACCAGCAAAATATTTGGTCATTCTCCATAGATGAGTCTTAATGGGCTCAGCATAAGCCTACTTATCTTCAACTATGTCAGAACTGTAGCATTAATGATTGTTGTAAATACCGTTTAACTAGAAGGGTAGAAATTGTTATTTAAAGCAGAGATTCTCAGATCGCCATCCCTCATCATTTTTTTTGGGATCCAGTTTTTACATGAGTCTGTTTCCATATCATTACCTGTTAGGAACACACCCATGACTGCCTTTGGGGTTCTGACCCAATAATTGTGTATGTAGAATCAGCTCAGACCTATATTATGCTTTTATTGATATTTTTAAACCAATCTTGAGCATCATGAGGCCTCAGAAAATCAGCGCTAGAGAATACAGGATTACTTCAACAGGCGTAAATGTAACTAAACACAACTCCAGGTATGGTTCTGATGAGGGAACAACATTATACCATGGAAAATAGGTCAATTTACCTTAATATATTCCCTTCAAAGTCGAATATAACAGAGCAAACATAGTAGAAAGACAGTAGATTAAGATAATTTTAAATACTGACATGTTTTAACATCACTGACTTGTTGTCCTTAACTTAAAATTACATTACATGCTTCTGTGACTCAGATTGGACCTTCGCCAGTTTCTGCCTGCACTGGGCTTGCCTCCACCTTCACAGATATATCTTCCTCGGCCAAACACACCTGTCAATTCTCTTTAAATATTCCTGACCTGCACTGTTATTAAATATGCAGACGTGGGCACAGCATGCAGCCAACACAACACAACACAAAACAATCCCTCTCTCTATACAGCTGCAATCTATCTTTAAAAACCTGCAGAAAGACAAGCGTTCCCGGTCGAGAGCGGCGCGGTGGCAGCAAGTGTATCAGGCCCTCAGCGTTGTAGTGATTGATTTAGACAATACTCAATCTCTAACCTTCCTGTCTTGCCACCCACCTTCCTTTCTCTGTCTTTTCTTCTCCTCTTAGTCTCCGGAGTCTTCCTCTTAGAAACCGTAGGACTCCCCTGTTCCTCCACTGTCTGACTCTGGCACCTTTTAGCGTTCATTAAAGGGGAGTTTGATCTGATTTAACCGCTGAGCTCGGCTGGAAAGAGAACACAAAAGAAAAGGTTGACAGTGAGGGTTTTGCCAGTGTTTTTTTTTTTTTTTTTTTTTTTTGCATAATGTACGTTTCTGGATAGGAGAGAGTGCTCAGGCTTAGAGACCACCTACAATAGTCTAGTCAAAACAACCGCAGCATCTCCAGGAGCCATCACAATATAAAAGAGCAGCTTACGGTATGCCCTGCCAACTTCGCTTTTCACACAATGGGAAAGTGTGCAATATTGTTAGGTTTGACTTAAGAAAAGACTACTGCCTTGTTCTGTTTTTCAATATAAAACACAGTTATTATTTTATACTGTGTAGCATTAGGTATTGGTCCTTGTGAACTTTAGTAGAGGTTCTTCCTTGGTTAGAAAAATGTATCTACAGACTTTAAAGCATATTCATTTTAATTACAGTGAGAGATACAAAGTGTAGTCTATTCAAGGTGAGTGTATGTGGAAAAAAATATAAATTAAATATAAAAAGATTCATCATTTTTGTCTCAGTCTTTCAAAAAATAAAACAATACTTCAGAGATTTTGTCAGGGGCGACGGTGGAGCAGAAGGTTAAGCAGGTTAATTAGAGGCACTGCATTTAGTTGTTGTGTCCTCAGGCAAGAGGAAGGGCATCCAGCATAAAAAACTGTGACCCATAAGAGAACAGCTAATAATAAAAAAAATAAAATCAGAGCTTTTGTTAACTTTGATAACTTGTTAACTTGAAGTAGAGCTTCAACAACTGTCTTTGCTGCTTCTTTTAGCCTTTGCCCACAGTAAATAATCTGGTGATTGCCATACACTTTATTTCCAAAAGTATTTGCTCACCTGCCTTTATATGAACTTAATTCTTAATCCATGGGGTTTAATATGAAGTTGGCCTACCCTTTGCATCTATAACAGCTTCAACTTCCACAAAATTTAGAAGTGTTTATGGGAATTTTTGACAATTCTTCCAGAAGCACATTTGTGAGGTCAGACACTGATGTTGGACGAGGCCTGGCTCACAGTCCTCGCTCTAATTCATCCCAAAGGTGTTCTGTTGGGTTGAGGTCAGGACTCTGTGCAGCCCAGTCAACTTCTTCCACACCAAACTCACTCATCCATGTCTTTATGGACCGTGCTTTGTGCACTGGTGCAGTTATGTTGGAACAGGAAGTGGCCATCAGCAAACTTTTTCACAAAGTTTTCCACAAAGCTGCAGCCTAGGTGGTTCCTGTGGCCATGGAAGTGATTGGAACATCTGAATTCAGTTATTTGGATGGATGGGTGAAAACTTTTGGCAACATAGAATATGCATTTACATACGTATTAGTGCTGGATACCATTTCTGACAAAAACCTCTGCATTCCTCCGGTCTTGGGACTAGCACAAAGGTAACGAACTTAAATGGCCATAATGTGCTTTTTGCAGGCACCTTTGCATTAGTATTTCATGTATGATAACTTTAAATAACGTATGTGTATGGAAAACGTTTTTTTGGAGAGCTATTACTTTGACTTTGCAGATAATATTGGGATTAGGTGTCTGTTGCCCCCTGCTGGCAGAGGCCGGGACTGGGCAGAGCATAAAATGGCTAATTAGCACAGCTATTAGCAACATGACACTAACAGATAGATAAATGAGCTGACTACCTCATAAGAGCTTTAGGCATTTTAAATAGAGTACCAATAATTAAGGATGACATGGGAATATTCACTTTAATTTTGGGCTTATCATTCAGTTTTAGTTTTATTAGTGATAAACAAAAGAAAAACAGTAAATATTATCAAACCCAATTCATTTTATGAATGTTGGCTGATTGTAAAGTGGGAACAAAATCATGAATCTAGATTATGAAATTATTATTTAATCACTGTTTCTCAATTCATCCAATATCACTGATTGTGGTCTCTTGTTTCCTATTTTTCCAAGAGGCAGAGATTTGGTTTTGGAGGCTTGAGCTTGGGCCTATTACAACTTCTTTGGGCATAAGGCAGGTTACATTATTGTTAATCATAAAGTTAACATTTAGAGACAAACACTGACGGATAACAATTCACTCTCAGTCATTGAGCAAAGATTCACCACTTCATCTGTTAATATCTACGAACGTGTGCTAGACATTCTGAGGCAGGACTGCTAACTCGTTTACTATTATTTTTGTTTTCCATTTCTAAATCAGTCAATAGGACAATGAAATGTACTCGGATGCGTTGAATTTTTCATCGTAGGCCAGGTTTAAAAAATAGCACAAATTGTTGAAGTGAGATAACAAGAGAACAAATGCAACCTTGAGAAAAATATTCAGAAAACATGTCTTATCCTATACCACCTATCCTTGAATAACATACCCACACATCAAATAAAGCAGCGTTGTTATCAAACCTTTGTTAAAATGCATAATATTAGGCAGTGTCTGGCGAAGATGCATTTCATGAGTCCAGAAGGCACATCACACGCAGTAATAGCTACCTTGAAAAGACAAGGGAGAAAAAAAAAAAAAAAACACTACCGCCTCCAGAAATTTCTAACATCATCTGAGACAAACAGAAGAGAGGCATCACAACAAAAGGACGCACTGACAGCTGATCTGTGTGCGAGCAGTGGAAAAATACTGCAGCTTTACAAATGTACCACACGACACAGACTCTGAGTTGTATTTGGCCTGAGATCTGTAGAAAAAAAAAAAAAAAACAAAGACAAAGGTCAGATTCATCAGCCTCAGAGCAGCATGAAACAAATGGGGAAAGGAATCACTTCACCTAGAGATGCCTAAGATTTTTAGAAACAAAAATAGGAAGGGGTATGGTGGCAGAGTGGTTAGTGAGTCTGCGTGTGTGTTACCGTGGGTTGTGTACCTTTTGGGTTTTTTGTTCCACCGTGAGTAGCCCCTCATTCGTTTATGTGTTCATTTTTCAAAGAGTGGTCATTGAGTGGTCATCTGTGTTTATCAGTACACAAACATTTATGCTTAAAATTAAATTCAAGATACAAAAAAAAAAAAAAACTCTTTAAAATAGCAATACATATAAAAAAAATACAACAACCACAAAAAGGAATAAAAAATATACAAAATATATCATACACTTATTACAGAGAGATATGAAAAAGATTTAAAGTTTAAATATTAGTTTTACTGATAACAATGGTACAGATGATTTATTTACAATTAAAAATATATTTCACATAATGGCCAAGTTGTTTTTGTTTACATTTTTTGTTTCGGTTCTAAAGCAAAATTGCTGATCGTCCAATCAGAAAAGAGACCATTGTTTTGATTTAGACTGCAGTACAAGCACATGCTGCTTACATTACCTTTAACTAAACAACTAAAACTAAATTGACAAGAAAAGCAATGAAAAAATAATAATTTATATAACTCAAGCATTATAATAGGCCTATTCATATAATATTTCTAGTAGTTTCACCTCCCTTTATTCAATAATGTTTACTCAGTTGTCAATGAGACTCTTGCACTTGTTTTTCACAAGTTTCAGTAGTTTAATTTGACAAATATTTCCTTATCAAATTACACTGGTCTACAAATTTTTGGACTCGATCTGCTTCAGAGATAAAAGTGGCTAAATCTCATTTATTTTGATAAGATGAACTGAAAATCAGTTGATAACTGTGCTGGTTAGCTAATGTATTCAAGATATTTAATGATATTGTTTCACATCAAAATCGCATCTGTTTATACAATAGATTTAGGCATTTTTGCTTAAAAATAATATATATATTTTGAAAATATTTAATTTCTCTACATGCATGCAGTTTGTCCACTTCCAAGAGAGAGATTTCTGCAAATAAAAACAAAACATTTTATGTCAAAACTCTAGACATATTAAAATAAATGTATTGGAATGTGCAGACAGGCTTTCAGATAGAACTGGTTGTACACACTGTACCTTCTGGTAAACTACCGTTTTTACCTTATTTTGCATAAATTTCCTATTTTGACCCAATACTGTTTCTTGGAAACTATAGCCAATCTGCACTTCTGACTTACTTTTTCTTTATCAGTGACCTAATCCAAGAAAAATTTCACTACTTTTGTTTCAGAAGCATTTTGCTTATAGACCAGTGTTATAAAATAAAACTTCAAGTACCCCCTGTAAAGTGCTCGCGTACCCCTAGGGGTCCCCATACCCCTGGTTGGGAAACACTGGTGTACAGTATGTGTCAGCCATGCAACAAACTGTCCAATGTCCAGAGTGTACCCTGCCTAATGCCCCTAGTTGCTGGGATAGGCCACAGTACCCATGACCCCTAACAGAAGTAAGTGGAAGAAGAATAAATGAAGGAATTAATTTATAAACAGACACAATTTTAAAATAGACATTCCCAGAGTATTTGTATTGTATTTTAAAGCAGTTCTCAACTGGTGGGTCAGGATCCAAAAGTGGGTCGCAGAACTGTTTTCAGTGGGTCGTGGGCCTTTGCCAGAGCAAAAAAATAAAGTTTAATTTTTAAAAATAAATCATAAGTTTACACTCCTTAACAGTAGGTGGCAGTGTGGGACACATAGAATAGAATAATATAAAAGAAACTCAACCAGAGCAAAAAATCCAGTTTTATAATGTTACTGTTATACCTAAGACCAACCTGAGTACTGCTTCATTTTCCTTAATATCTTTTAATTTTCCTGAAATGTCTCTTAATTTTCCGCAATATATTCAAATTTTCTTGAAATATCTCTTATTTTTTTCTGAATATCTTTTAATTTTCCTGAAATATCTTTTAATTTTCCTCAATATTTTTTTTATTTGGGTTGTGACTTGTCATTACAGAGTGATGGTGGGTCCCAAAGCCAGATCAGTTGAGAACCACTGCTTTAAAGAAGCTATGAGCAGTATATATACTGCTCAAAAATATAAAGGGAACACTAAAATAACACATCCTAGATCTGAACGAATGAAATATTCTTATTAAATACTTTGTTCTTTACATAGTTGAATGTGCTGACAACAAAATCACACAAAAATTATCAATGGAAATCAAATTTATTAACCCATGGAGGTCTGGATTTGGAGTCACACTCAAAATTAAAGTGGAAAAACACACTACAGGCTGATCCAACTTTGATGTAATGTCCTTAAAACAAGTCAAAATGAGGCTCAGTAGTGTGTGTGTATGACCTCCCTACAACGCCTGGGCATGCTCCTGATGAGGTGGTGGATGGTTTCCTGAGGGATCTCCCCCCAGACCTGAACTAAAGCATCTGAGTGAGACATGATGTTCCAGATGTGATCAACTGGATTCAGGTCTGGGGATTGGGCGGCCGGTCCATAGCATCAATGCCTTGGTCTTACAGGAACTGCTGACACACTCCAGCCACATGAGGTCTAGCATTGTCTTACATTAGGAGGAACCCAGGGCCAACCGCACCAGCATATGGTCTCACAAGGGTCTGAGGATCTCATCTCAGTACCTAATGGCAGTCAGGCTACCTCTGATGAGCACAAGGAGGGCTGTGCGGCCCCCAAAGAAATGCCACCCCACACCATTACTGACCCACTGCCAAACCGGTCATGCTGGAGGATGTTGCAGGCAGCAGAATGTTCTCCACTGCGTCTCCAGACTCTGTCTCGTCTGTCACATGTGCTCAGTGTGAACCTGCTTTCATCTGTGAAGAGCACAGGGCGCCAGTGGCAAATTTGCCAATCTTGGTGTTCTCTGGCAAATGCCAAACTTCCTGCACGGTGTTGGGCTGTAAGCACAACCCCCACCTGTGGACGTCGGGCCCTCATGGAGTCTGTTTGTGACCGTTTGAGCAGACACATGCACATTTGTGGCCTGCTGGAGGTCATTTTGCTGGGCTCTGGCAGTGTTCCTCCTGTTACTCCTTGCACAAAGGAGGAGGTAGTGGTCCTGCTGCTGGGTTGTTGCCCTCCTACAGCCTCCTCCACGTCTCCTGATGTATTGGCCTGTCTCCTGGTAGTGCCTCCATGCTCTGGACACTACACTGACAGACACAGCAAACCTTCTTGCCACAGCTCGCATTGATGTGCCATCCTGGATGAGCTGCACTACCTGAGCCACTTGTGTGGGTTGTAGACTCCGTCTCATGCTACCACAGAGTGAAAGCGCCGCCAGCATTCAAAAGTGACCAAAACATCAGCCAGAAAGCATAGGAACTGAGAAGTGGTCTGTGGTCACCTCCTGCAGAACCACTCCTTTATTGGAGGTGTCTTGCTAATTGCCTATAATTTCCACCTGTTGTCTGTTCCATTTGCACAACAGCAGTGAAACTGATGTCAATCAGCGTTGCTTCCTAAGTGGACAGTTTGATTTCACAGAAGTGTGATTGACTTGGAGTTACATTGAGTTGTTTAAGTGTTCCTTTTATATTTTTGAGCAGTGTATTTTATTATATTTCATAAAAACTTACCCACATGTCCCAAGATATGAGGTAAACATGTTTAAATCCAATATTAATAAGATATAAGTAGTAATAATAGAGTAATAAGAAAAGCCTATATCCAGCAACTATGGGCCTAAGGTGGGGTACACCATCAACAGTGGCCAGTTAGTCACAGAGCTGACACAGAGTCATACACCGGCAGACAAACATTCACTCTCACATTCACTGCAGAGTCAATAATTCACCTAACACATTTCTTTGGATGGGAGGAGAAAGTCAGAGAAAACCAATGCAACAAATGTAGACTCTGCTCAGAAAGAACATGGGCCTAGATGTCCAACATAACAAAGATTCTGAAACTTTTGGAGCCTTTAGCTTGCAATGATAAATAAAATGGCTTAACATTAATTCACCCTTAAATATTCTGTAAAATCTTCAATCTCCTGCATCAACCCTCTCTTCTTTCCCCATTCATCTCTGTTTTTCTTATCTGGCTCCAGCTCTGTCCTTCACCTGCTCCTCTGCCTCTATCTGCCTCCTCATCAGAGCTTTATCTATATTGTTTTCTAATTATCTCCCACTACAATCCATCATCTGCTCAAGCAGCCCTCCAACCATGTCTGTCTAACCCCAGCCTTTGCAGACCGAATCAAGGCCCCAGCAGCTTTACATCCATTTACTGAAGAAATCTATAGGGATTTTACAACATTAAATGGCCAACAATTGCGCATTTTAAATCCCTTTATTTCATTTGCATAATGAGGATAAAATTGTTGACAAAAACATATTTCACTGATTAGTTTTCGGGTTTTATGTATTCAGCTAAATGGGTTTTTGCCACAAATTAGATCACAACAATAGAAGGCCTCATGTTTTAATTGGGATAAGCAGAGACGTGAAACTTTTATTCAATCTTAAAGTGATTGTTCAGGGTTTTTTGAACAGTAGAGGGTATATATGCATATTAGCAGTAAAAAGCATAAGCAATCTCTATTGGAGCCACAGCCAGCTTATTTAAAGGCTAAATGGTGAGTTTGTAAGCAAAGTGACACAAACCAGCACTCTTTGTTTACTCTGCATATTTACCAGGAGCTATAAATGTTTGGTAATAAGCTAACAAACTTAATAATGTAACAATTTTAGTTATACATATGGACAGTAACACTTTACAATATGACACAAAACAAAGTCAGAAAAATGCATTTCTCACCTAAATGTATCATAAGATGGAGAAAACTGTCAAAAAAACACCGACTAGACAGCTGCAGAGTGGCCAAGAATACTGTATGTGTCTTCACCGGTCTAAAAATGCGTGAGGATTTCTCTAAACACTGGACTTCATGTTGTTCCGCAGCAGCAGACAAAATAAAAGCTTGTGTTATCCAGATTAAGAGACTAACCTGGTAAAATCCACTGTGTAGCTCCACACAGAGTTTTACACACACAACAATCTGGAAGGTCTCCTGTTGGAAGAAAATGTTTGAAAAGGCTGGGAGTCATTTTAATTAGAATAGATGGAGGTGACTAGATAAAGCTTTAGACAGTGACCATCTAACAGGATTTATTTTAGCCAAACACAGCACATTTGTAGATTTAGAGCAGCATACGTTCAGGCTTCGGCGCGACAAGATGGATTTTTGTGACTTTCTGAACTGTCAAATCTCACGAGAATCCTGCTTCATGTACAACGTAATCGAATCAGAGTCCCCTGATCAAATTTCAGAGTTTCAGAGGGTCCTGTATTATGCTTTTTTCAGTTTTTTTGAAATTATTTTGGCCACTTTTACATTAGTATTCAGGTTTTATAACTTAACATATTGTAAATGCATGGAAAAACGTGTTCTTTTAGGATGCTAGTACTTTCACTTTGCTAAGAACGCTTGGATTAGGTGTCTGATGCCCCCTGCTGGCAACAATAGGGACTGGGCAGAGCATAAAATGGCTATTTAGCACGGCTGTTAGCAATATGGCGCTAACAGATAGATAAATGAGTTGAGTGCTTCGTAGTGATGGAATTCAAGTGCTAAAATCTGGGCACAGTGTATGGGCTTCAGAAAAATGCAAGAGTACTTCTGATATGTTTTTCTGAGGTGGAAATATTATAATATGGTCAAAAGCTCAAAAAAAAAAGAGGCAATTTTGCATAAAAGGGGACCGTTAAAACTGCTGGTATAATTGGGCAATAATTTAAATTTATTGTTCTGCATGTGAACGTTTTATTTGCACTGGAACACTGGATAAAGCAAAAGTTGCACCAAGATCCTGGAGCCAGAAAAATGTTATTGTATATGTGCATTGTTGTATTAATAAAAAAGTATCAGTGTGATTTATTCAAGTGTGTAATTCCGCAGCCATCTATTAATATAACCCTCTCCTTGTCAGCAGTAAAAGTCCTGATGCAAAGGCAGTGGAGTTACCTCACATGCCCCTTCTGACTAAAGCAGCGCTGGCAGTGATTTAAGAGGGAATCTAACATAACTATTTACAGCTACATCTACTTCTAAAACTACCTTCTTAAAGAACCTGTATGTACTGTAAGCGTGCCTACACAAGATAGATATTTTTTACTAAGGATAGATTTGTATTACTCTGTATATTCTCTCAGCTGTAGATCCCCGAGCCTATGATTTATAATGAGACTCAGCAAATGAGAGCCCCCTCAATCAATGGAATTCATTAACGGGTGACTTCTGGACATGAATTGACTTTATGTCTGAAATCAAATCTGGCAGTCAAAGTTAAGAAGCTGTAACTTCGGAAAATCACGTCAGAATGAGGGAATCCAATAAGATATGCATTCATTATGATGTTGTTTGTCATGAAAATGTAATTAGGGGCTGTTGATTTGGTTCATAACTCTGCAGGAGAGAAAATGTGATCATCAGACATAACAGCTATGAGTTCAATTTTGAATGCAGGTTCAACATATTAATACATTCAAATAAACATTTTTGGAGACTGTCTGAAGAGTAACAAATGAAAAACTATGCTTCAGAGACCAAAGCAATTTATTGTTGCAAATTAGCTGGACAGTCACTTAAAATTAAACAGCCAATCACCATCCAAGAGATAACACGTAGGAATTCAAAGTTCCTATATTATGCTTTTTTCAGGCTTTTTGAAATAGTTTTGGACATCTTTGCATTAGCATTTCGCGTTTTAAAACTTAAAATAATGTATATGTATGGAAAATGTCTTCTTTTGGGGAGCTGTTGAACGCTTGGCTTAGGTGCCCGATGCCCCCTGCTGGCAACAACGGGGACTGGACAGAGCATAAAATGACTATTTAGCGCAGCTATTAGCAACATGCCACAGATGCTAACAGATAGATAAAATGAAATTAACAGAATGAGTCCGGTGATGAAGTATGGGCTTTAGAAACACACAGGAGGACTCTGGTTTTACACGTCTATGTATGAGACCGAGCGTTTACAGATCTTCAGAAGGACAGGATTATTCAAATATGAATGAATAAAAATAAATATTACTCCAGGTGTATTTTGTAAGTGGAAACAACACTATTACATAGTTTAAAGCTAAAAAAAATCAACTTAGCATAATAGGACATCTTTAAGCTATTTTTTTTAATAACTTATTGTCTGAAGTTTACTCATTTGCCTTTTAGAGAAGTAAACAAAGATGCCATTTACAATATTTTGCTGCTGAGTGCAAAAAGAGAAAATACAGTTTGCAATTTGTCTTAACAGTCATAACATTGAGTTTATCTTATATCAGAAGAATAGACTAACTGAAGAGAGATGATCTACCTTCATCACTGTGATGGTTAAATTTAATAACTCCTCTATGCTTATCACTCTTCATCAACTTTTGTCAGTGCCCCTCTACTTTTCTTTATAACTTAACCATTCATCACTTTCTTTTTAAAGTCATGGTAATAAAAGAGCAACGTACCTCACAGGAAGCTGTCATAAAAGTGAATCAGTCCTTCCTAAAAACCCTCTTCACTTAACCAGGCTTGGGACTTTTTGGCTGGAGTTTTTAGCTCTATTTTGAGGAATGGAACCCCTGACCAAGTTCATAAAATATGAATAAAATCATTGTAGAGCTTACCTTAAACTTTTTGTTTTGAGTTTAGTGTTAGACCAAGCCGTCCTGCATTAATCTCTGCCTCTTTAAAAAATGCATTTGGCTTTATTAAGTTTTCTCTCCATCCATATTATTTTTTATCAGTGTTGACAAGTGGTGTAGGCCAGTGGTTCTCAAAGTTTTCTCTCCAAGTACCACTACAGAAAATATTTGGCTTTCTGTGTATAATATGGTAATTTAACTGACTAAAGGAGGATTAAATTGGGCCAAAACCAGACCAGAACAAATGCTTAAATAAACAAACAAGGACTAAACAAAACTAACAAAATAAAAAGGTCTACACACAGGATTAAATCCAGGACTAAACCAGAACTAAGCCCTACAAAACGACAGGAGCAGTGCTAAAACAGGACTCAGGGTTTAGCACAGGACTAAACTTAAAACTAAACCAGTCTCTAATTATTTATTTATTGGTTTTCATCATTAAAAATTCCACACACTCCCTGCAGAGAGCCTGCGTACCACCAGTGAGACTCGTACCACAGGTTGAAAACTGGCTTGATGCCTACAGTACATGGTTTATAAAGGCTTGTCACAAATTGTTCCTATCACAATATGCTATCATACTGCATCTTAAACACAAAATGCCAACTTTGACTTTGATTTGACAACTCATTAAACGCTACAAGAGTACTTTCAGCAGCAGCATGTTGTATAGTGCACAAAATGATTAAAGCAATGTTTAATAAATGCAAAACCTGGACTTCAAGCACGTCTCTGTCTATAAGTATCATTAGTGATCTATCTTGTAATCTTTTTTTGTTTGTTTTTGGGTCACCTGTAACACACTCAATACAAGTTCAGGTTCAGCTGTTGGCCCAGACGTGCTTTGGCCGCTATAATGGAGAGACCACACTAATTAAAGCCACCCAAAGTTCAGTCTTTGTAGCTCGGGGCGAAGCTGCAATCTCTCTGTGTCAATCTCCTGAAATGGCACGAGTCCGAGCCAGATGAAAGGTTGTTGGAAAAGCTAATTAGTATTTAGTAATGGTGAGGGACTGCGTGTTTGAGACTTCTTTCAGCAGATTTCATCACAGCATACAGAGATGGACAATTATATCAGGACTATGCCTGCTTTTATGTCTCGCTGAGGCTTTTGTAAGAGTGTACCTTTGGACCAATGAGGCGGCTCACACAGGTGGTCTGTAAAGAACAAACTAAAAGATCTTATTAAGGAAATAGGGACCCAAACTGCACACAGCTGGCAATGTGTCATTTTCTACCTTTTTATTCTACCACAATATTAAGAGCATTTTAGCTTCTTTTCTTTTGGCTTTTCTCTTCTGGGGATGCCACAGCTCTGGTATAAAGCCAGATGCCCTTCCTGATGCAACCCTCTCAGTATATACAGGCTTGGGACACAAAGTCGCTTTACTTGAGTCCATTAGTCATTCACACTCCAGTCACACTCAGTAGACGTGAACTACTTCTGTAGCCACAGCTGTCCTGGGGCAGACTGATGGAGACATAGCTGCCATTCTGCATAAACCACTGAACACAGTCACACATGCAAGGTAGGTGAAGTGTCTTGCCCAAGTACACAACGGCGCAGAATTGAGAAAGCCTTTTGAATGAGCGGTAAAATAATGACTTTTTTGTTATGACAATGTCCATAGTGGGGATCGAACCTCCAGCTACTGCCTCTGTACTGCCCTGCAAAGCAAGAATATTAAGTTTTGAGTTTTGTGTTTTCTGTCCACTTAGACTTACCGTAGTTCACACATTGCTTCTGCTCTATGCTTTCAGTTCAGCTACTTACCACCGTGTTTAAGCTCCTCTCAGTTGTTATTTGGCCCCTAATGAACATCTGTCTGTAAGTAATATTATGTGACAAGTTGTTAGCTTACCTTGGATACTCACATGAGATTTAAGATTTAAGTTGTTTAAACCCTAAATTTGCATAAGAATAAAAGACGCTAATAGCGCTAGCATGTCTATGGGATTTTCAATGCATTTTAGCATCATGCTAATCGCTAGCTTTTACATGTTTGCTTGCATTTGTAGCTAACTTGTGGTTAATGTTATGCATATTTTACATATATTAAGGCTACAACTGCATTGTTTTGTGTAGCTGTACATATTCTGTACTGTTGAGAATCAGAAACATAATTTGCGTTTGTTTTTGTATGTTACAGTTTTACAAAAATATACTGACTTCAGTAAATGTCCAAAACAGCAAGAGGCTTCCTGGGTGTTTATTGGAGCAACTGTTAGCTATCTGTAAAGCTAGTTCCCAAACACTAGCGAAGGCAAAATAGCCTCATTATATATGGGAGCACTGTAGAAAACTATAGTCTTTTCCCTTGTGAGTAACTCCAGGTAGATTTAAAATTCAAGAAAAGAAATTCAAGGCCAAGTGTTAAAGGAAACTTGTGGAGTGCCTTTAGCTCACAGACAGTATACTGAGTGTAATGCATTTATGTGGGCTTTAAAACTAATATACTGCTTTTAAAAATTCATCACCTAACATCAGCTACCAATCTGTGTTAGCAAGTTCTTGTAGAGATATACTTAAATATATATATACACACACACATCTCTCACAATCTCCTGAAATATCTTATGTTTTGTTTTTGTTTTTTTCCTATTTGCCCATCCTTGTAGACAGATGGCAAATTAAAAGTTTACTTATGCCTACTTGGGATGCAACATTATTAATGTTAAATTATGATACATTTTATACTTCTCTCAGTCACCCAGGCTAAAGGGATAAAAAACAAAAAGGTTAAAAAGAAGTCATCATCTTCTCATCCATCAGGGTTTATCAACTCTTTGTCAAACATTTGCTCAAGGAGTGATTTGGTGTAGTACTTTTACTCAACAACAATATTAATATTGTGAAGTAACAGTATTTTTTTACAGATTTTGAGCAGTCCTTGACCAGACAATTTACAGTATTTTATTGTAGATGGTCATAATGGTATAGAAAAAGAGGGTTTGTTCTTTATCGCTTGTTTTTTTTTTTCTTTTTTTTGTACGTTTACATTTCCTATCTCCAGTAGCCTGTCCTGTCCATATACTTCTTACCCATAAATGCTTTCCTTTCTTCAGATAAGAGCACCATTTCTACCGTGCAAATATTTCTCTTTTGTGCTCCCCTATCGTCGGCGAAGAAGCTAAGAGTGAATTTCCTGCTATTGATTTCGATAAGTCTGCTCTGCTGTCATATTGTTCTTGTAATAACGGTCAGTATGATCAGAAAGACAGGAGAAAAAACAGGTGCACTTATTAAAGACTGTTCTTGACAACGTGTCAGCGAATCCCTTACAGCTACAGACAACCAGGGCTTTATTGAAAATCCTGCTTGAAACACTCGGCTAACCCTTTTACACAAGAATTTCCCCAGACATTCATGTTTAGTGCTAAGGAAGAATAAAAAAACTAAGCTTACAATCCATTTCGCCAATACTGGTCCATCAACATCCATTACCACTGCTTCAATCAGCCACACCGCGGTCCTCTCTCCTCAGCAGCACTTTTCCAAACATGCTGATCCAAAAGCAGCTAATGAGCCATAAACAGACAATAGGTATCTACTGCAGTAAGCATAGAGCTGTTTTCAGGGTTCAACACTTTCCCAAATTTAAAGCAATTAAGTGATGTTTTGAACGTGGATAGGTAAAACATCAATATTGTAGTTTAACATTCACACTTTTATTTTTTGGCTGCTTCCCTGCAGGTTTTTTTCCAATTGTAACCTGCCACGTACTGTGACTGCAGTTGGCAATGTGAGTGAAGTGTCTTGCCCAAAACAACACAACTGGAGAGTCATGTTTTATAAATGAAGATTTTAACACTCACGTCCCCCTGGCATCCTTTTAGGGTTTTTCAGATATAATTTTTGCTCTCATGTTGGCATTTCTTATGCTAGGGTGATGATATTTGACAAAGATGTTCAATAATAAATTAATTTTAGAATTTCAGCGTCACAAAATAAAAAAATAAAATAAAATAAAGTGTCTACTGTCTGAACAAAAAAACTTTTGGTCTTGGCTTACATTAAAATCACTTATTTTCACTCCACTGCCATTACAACACATTACAAATGTTAAATCATGTTAATTCTTCAATAACTCTGTCAGTCAGAGGCTCAAAAAGACAAAAAAAAAAAACCAAATCTACCATTTTCTCTAAGAGGAAGAACATGAGTTTTAGCCCTTTTTCTGTGTTTTTTTTTTTTTTTTTTATGGCACAAAAAGTTAAAATGTAACAAAATCTGTTTTAGGACTAATCAGTGACCTTTCCAGAACTAGTAATCCCTGCACAAACAAAAAAGTACTTTGTATCTTTAAATAGTAATTAATGCATGTTTTATTTACAAATGTGTGGGAATTATGGGTTAGGGGGTTAAAAATATATAAATAAATTCACTTTTGCTCTGTATGAGGACAAAGGTTAATGTGAAAATATAAAAATAAAAAAAAAAACATTTTTATATTTTTAAATGTGACCCAGTGACCTGAAAGGGCTTTAAGAGAAAGAATGTGATTCTTTTTAAAAGAGGGCCTGAGGGTGAAAATATTTTTTCACCAATAATGTTATAAAGAGGTTATTTGGTAATGTTCAAATTCAGTCCATAAAGTTATGAAATATTTACAAAACATAAGTAAATACTTGGTATTGATTGTTAAATAAATGAACAGGTTTCTCATAACCTTAGTTTGCACAAATCCAAATTATAGCTGTGTCATGCAAAGAAAAAGTAAGAAAGGCTGCTGTTCTCTCTGGGCCCAAATGCAAAAAATGACAACATAGAAAATTGCTCGATGGTCCAATTAACTAAAATGTTGAAAATTACAAAGCCACGTGATTTACATGAGAAAAAAATAAAATAAAAAATAAGCTATGCTATTTTCGTTTGAACAAACCTACATAACCCATCCTTCTTCTGCATTATCCGTTTTAGCAACAGTCCAAGCAGGGACAGCCAGACTTCCCTCTCCCTGGACACTTCCTCCAGCTCGCCTTGAGTAACCCCAGGGCATTCCCAGGCCAGCCAAGAGACTTAGTCTCTCCATCGTGTCCTGATTCCCCGGGGGTCCCACAGAAAATGTAAATGTGTAAATCTTATTTTTGTACATCCACAGACCAACACTTCTCTGCGGTTTGTTTTGTCACTGATCCGTCGACAGGTAATGAACCACAAACAGACAATAGGTCAGAGCAGCAGTACAGAGACGAATCAGCCTTTTGGAAAGAAACACAGTGTCGTTGCGATCGACCTTTGACCCCTCTCTTCTAATCTCTCAAAGCTGCGGCTCACCTCACGGCTCACCTGGCACACCAATACTTTCTCTTTCACTGCCGCTAATCCACCGCTCCCCGACCAAGGCTGTGCTAATCTCACTCCCACCCAATTCCCCTTTTTTCTCTTCTATTCTCCAAACATCCATTCAATTCATCCCTGCAATTCAATTTAATTTGCTGTTATTAAGACTAGAAATGCTTATCAAGCCAAAACATGTATATATAAGAAATGAAATGAAACAACAAGACATAAATATGAATGAGGATTAAAGTTGCTAAGCTGACAAATTTACTCACAGCTGAAATCAACAGCAACTAAACATTCATTTTTATGAAGCCACACACTGTAAATATTAGTCCCTTGGCTGCAACTATTCACAGTAAATAGAAGCAGCCTCAGTTAACCATGGCTATAGTTCAGAGTCCCACGCCGCAGTAAAACTCATGCTGACTTCTGCTCATAAAATCTAAACCAACATTTTGTCAGGCCTAATCTCTGAAACTTGAAGTTCAAATTGTGTCATGTTACCTGTATATTTGAAATAAGCTCTTCCAATATTATAGAGGAACACCTTGAGCACAGGGCTTAATCCTCCCACGGCCAAAGATGAAAAATGCTGGAAAAGTGGGCAGAGACAGAGAGGACGAACCCAGGATGGGGCTGAAGGGGGGAGACAGCTGTGAGTGGCAGCTGTCAGCGCACTGTAATGGACGTCCTCCGTGCAAGAGAGGGCTGGGACAAGAGTGCAAGAGCGAGGGGAGACGGCAAAGGGATGGAAACTATTTCATAATGGTCTATTAGGAGCTGTTGAGTGGATGTAGCCACCGTTCAACCATGGAGGACAGTGCTCATACATTTTTTACCACAAAATGTCGAATTTGAACAGTTTGTACTAAAGTGTCAAAGATAGGGCCAATATTATTGAGATGTACAGCTAAAGCCCAATTTAAACCTTGCTTTAGGGGATAGTTACTCCCCTATGTTAATCAAAAAAAACTTTTCTGAGCTTTCTACCATGTTATAATGTTGTTCACACATCAAAAACATTCCTGGAGTTTTGTTTTGCTTCACTTATGTTTGAGTAATCAATGTAGTCTCTGGTGCTGGGTTTCTGAGGCCTCAGAACGGTCGGTTCCACAAACCTCCCACTCCAGGAAGCACTGACCAATGAACAAGCCCTCTACGTCCAAAAAGTGTGCAGCTCTGTTTCCACTGATTCCTCACGGCTATTTTTCATTTTGTAGTAAAAAGGCATCATAATAAAACATTTATGCGAGGTGCTTTTTTCACTGATTATGTTAAAAAAACACACAACAGAGCTGCACTCTGCTGGTCTCTTCACTTGTTTCCACCAGTTTTCACCAGCAGTACTTATTAAAAACTTTTTTCTTTTAGTTATAATGTTTTTAAAGGTTGTAAAACATGCAAGGCTGTACTAGAGGTGACCGAGATTGTTTTAAAAAAAACGTAATATAGCCCCTTTAGCGTAGTTTGTGTGTGTGTTGGGGCCTAAAAGTGATTCATGTTTTATGGTATGATGTGAATTTTTGATTAGGACAAAATTAAGTTGCAAGGTTAAGTGTAATAAGTAAACAGTGGATCAGAACAAAATAAATGCTTTGGATCCCAAGATGGCACCAGAACTAGATCACCTGTGTTTCATAAACTCTGACTTTTTTTCAAATGTAATGTGGCCCCATGATCTGAACTTACTTTTAAAGGCTTCCATGACTTAAAGGTTACTGCAACAGTGACACCACACACACACACGCCTTCTTTACCATTAGCATCTATTATAAATAATGCCATTTTCTACATCGCTTTACCAGATACACAATCAATATGCAAATGATGATGAGAAGAAAGAGTAAAACACTGCCAAAAACACTACATGCTGCTCTAAGTGTAGTTTTATTTTGGATCGCTCCCATGTTTCCTTACAATGAGTGCCAGGCAGTCTCTTAATGCACCTCATCTCACATATCAGTGCACAAACAAGTTCACCGAGGAAAAACAGGCAATATCGCTTTATAGCCCCTCGCTGCTTTTCCAAATGCCAACCGCCTGCCTAATAAATAAAAACACAAAAGATTTTACACGGACATAATGGCAAGCATGCAGCCACCAGCTTCAAGCATATCGCCACGCACGGTACTCCCACAACATGGATAAACCTACTGAAAATACATGTGTGTCCCCGGTTTACAGTACGGCATGTAATCTGAATGACATCTGGCAAGGCTCAGACGTAAACCTGTAGAGTTAAAATGGGGAAGTATAAAAAATGTGCTTAAAATAACATAATCGTGCACAATTGTAAATTCTGTTTTCCATTATTGACCATGTAATACGCATTGACATCCATTCAAAGCATCTTCCTGTAAGAAATGATGCTACTAACAGCAAGTTGATCCCCGCAGACCACCCACACTTTTCCAAGTATATGTAAAATAAGGTTTCTAAGTAGTCGACTGGAGGATACAACTGTGGCATCTGTTTCAAGATTGAAGATTGAAACAGAGGCTTTATTTGTCCTGAAGGAAATTTGTCTTGGACACAAGTGCTGCCACAAAAATAGCACACATACAACATTACCAGGGCTTGACATTAACACGAGCCAACCGGACAAATGTGGGTAGATTTCCATTTTGGTCTGTAACACACTGACATCCACTAGCCACTCTGCCTGGTTATAGTTTATCTTTTTAAATTTTAGGCCTGTATTTTTGTGGTTAGGGTTAAGGATTTACATAATTAAATTTAGAGTAATTCATCATGATTAGGGGGAAAAACTGCCTTAAACCTTAACTATCTGATCCATTTTGCAATAAATTCCATAGATGCAATTTTGTCAGTCATCAGTACAGCCTATATGAAGCCATTTATTTAAAAAAAAAAGAAAAAAAAAACTCCTTTAACTTATCTGGGCCATGTGCTACAATTTTATCAAGGGAATGTGTAGCCAATCAGTGGCTCGGAAAAAAGTGAAGCTCCTCCCATTCAGATCAGGGACACATTTATAGGTGGAGTTGTATACAGAAGCAATGGCAGCTGCTAACCCGAGTGGTAAGATACCTATTCCTTCTACAGCTTAGACAGCAAAACAGCCCAAAAAATAAAACCGGAGACAGAGAAGACAGAAGTAAAGCGTTTATCAAACATGAGAAGAAATAAAACGCTAGTAAATATCGGAGACACAGTCACCAGATGGAGCTTCGAGATCACATTGGTCTAAAACCTGATGCAGAGCTAGCTTTTTTACTTCTTGACAGATAAGAAATGGTAAAATCTTGATAGAATATAGTAGCTAGTAATGGTTTATGTGCGTTATATGCACAGAGCGTGCATGAGAAGTGTAGGAGGAGTCAAGGAAGAGGACTGGAAAACTGGAAAGTTGCAGTACTTTATTCTCGCCACTTCAATGCAAGATCAGGTAGTTTAGCTTTAAGTGACAAATTATGTTTCAATACATGCAAAAAGATAACATTCACTCTATGTATGTAAGTTAACAAACTGACTGTAAAAGATTATAAAACTAAACTACTTTCTTTTTTCGCCTATCAAAACGCCTACTATGCAATAAACACATCAACATTTCAACTCACTAAACTGTGGCTGGCTGGTAACTTTTGAAAAAGCCAATGAGCAAAAGAGTTAATGTCAAGCCCTGAACATTACACACAAACAGACAGGACATAGACTAAAACATTTAAGTGCAAGACATAAACTCCACAAAATATCAAGGCCCCACTCTATGGTCTGAGTTTAGGAGATTCACTGATATGAGAAGGAATGGGTTCTTACACCTCTGCAGGTATCTTTTCTTGTGTTTAGTCGGAACCCTATAGCGTCGTCCGGATGGCAAGACATGCGAGGGGTCAGCAGTAATTTTCCTTCGGCTGTTTTATTACAGCCTCCTTAAACATCTGCTGTAGAGCTGGACAGTCTTTCACTCACTCTTCACTTCGAGAGCCATGCAAACCAGTCTGATTCCATATCTCACCATGCTCTCGATAATAGTGTGATAAAATATAATCATTATTTTCCGTTCAACCCCAAATACCCACAGTTTCTGGACAACAGGTAAGAATGATGTCATGGATGGAGAGTGAGGTGTGGCCTCCCAAATGTCCTGGATCAAAAACTACATTCACATTGACAATGAGATGATGGTTGTGCAAAGTGCGCCATGGGGCCTTTAGAGTCAAAATCCCAGTATTTTTATTTGTTACAGCACACATAGCATTTTATATAGTGGGGAAACACATATCTGAGTGAGACTGAGAGCTGTGTGGCAAAAGAGAAGTTGACATTTGGCCATTGCCCTTGGCTCTGAAGTAGTGTGGGTAGGACCATTGTTTCCCCAAGCATTATCAGTGTTTGAAAAGGGTTGCATTTGCAGTCTTGAGGCTTTAAGGTCTACATTTTATATACAGTCTGGCAGAAAGCTTAATGTGTTAACTGAGGTTCGGGAGCAGGGCCAAGCCACATCCTCTCCTCACCTGCTCCTCAGCCACCTTCCATTTTCCCAGCAACCCAATTTAAATCTGCGAAATCCATGCAGCACTGCTTGTTTATGTTTTCTTAACCTCGCCCTCTCTTTCCTTTCATACCTTTTGTGTTTACTGTTTCTCCTTTTCAGCCTCCTTTCTCCAAAATCTAGACTAGAGGGGAGTTTCACAGCTCTGCCGGGTGAACTGCAGAGATGCAGCGTCCCACACAGAGTCTCAACTCACCCAGCCATCATCTCCTGTGGGCCATCTCCTTCTCAACGCTCTTCCTCATTCAGCATCCTGCATTCTTCACCCAGCATCCTTCATTTGGTGTCCTTCCAAACTTGCTCCCAACTGAGCTTAAAACTTGCACCAATGACCACACTTTCTCTCATGGCTTAAACGATGGCTTTTGAGCAATCAGTCTTGTCAACAATAAGCAGCTTTCACTAATGTTCTGTCCGATTGAATGCATTGGTGACCACTGAATTGGATTAATTAGCCTGTGTGTTAGTGCAGTGTGTTTTTTAGAGCGTTGAATACTGGATGAATGTGATAATGTGACATCCCTCATCATCCCTTTAATCTGATCCGGCCCATCCTCCAGTAAATATATTTTAACTTACCCTTTGTTGTGGCATGGTCCTATAGTGAATTGATTACTAGTAGTATGCATTGGCAATAACATGAGCACTCCCATCCTCGCCTCCCTGCATTGGCTTCCTGTTGATTTTAGAATTGAGTTTAAAATTTTATGGTTTGTTTTCAAAGCATTGAATGGTCTGGCCCCACAATACATTACTGACCTCATACAAATTTACACTCCGGCGCGTTCTCTGAGGTCCGAGAGCCAGCTCCTGCTCGTGGTCCCTAAGACGAGACTTAAAACCAAACTATGGAACACTCTGCCCCCACATCAGAGCGGCCCCCACAGTCGAATGTTTTAAGTCTCGTCTTAATACCCACTTTTATTCTCTGGCTTTTAACTTGACGTGAATTGTGTGGTCCTGTGTTGTCTTTTATTCCTCTGTTGTCTTTTATTGTTTTGTTTTGATTATTTAATTCTTGGTATTTATTTATTGTTATTTTATTGTATTATTTTTATTTGGTTTTACTGGTTCTTATTATTTAATGGGGACTGGTGGATGAATAATTTATTGTTTATGTGCAGCACTGTTTTGTTTGTATTATGTGCTATACAAATACAGTGGATTTGGATTTGGATAATTGTATCTCTTTTCACAATCAACTACTTGAACTTATTACATTTTTTGGTAATTAGAGCTTATTTTTTTATATTGTAACTGAATTAAATGCGGTGGTAACTGCAAGTTTATTTGCTTTCAATGGCTTGCTGCTCTTAGGTCATACATTCTTGGCTAAATATTGAATTTAAAATGTAGTCGTTTAGTGCTACAACAATGACCTCTAGCACTACAATTAAAATTATTTTATGGACAAGTGGTTAAGAAATGCTGCTTGTTTACTGTGTGGGTTGGAGCATTGATTCTCCAGA
Organism: Bostrychus sinensis; assembly: GCA_020698575.1. Classification (NCBI taxonomy): domain Eukaryota; kingdom Metazoa; phylum Chordata; class Actinopteri; order Gobiiformes; family Eleotridae; genus Bostrychus; species Bostrychus sinensis. The sequence goes on along the minus strand of CM036257.1, from coordinate 23,193,544 downwards.
GCATTACCAGTAAAAAGAGGGCTTACAAAAGTTGTATCCATAAAGTTGGGCCTTTAAGAGAAAAGCCCATAGACCTATAGGTTATACACAGTCCTTCGTATTATTACCTCATATATTCTATTTATTTTCTTCCCATTTGTCCACTCTGCTGGTGCCCAGTCCTCACGGCCACTCGTTACCACTAACCAGCTGTGCTCTCAGGCTCTGGTTTATGGACTGTGTATTGGCAGCCTTGTCCCTTTCCCCCCGCTGCAAATGGAAGCCAAGAGAGTGGACATGACAGACCGGGGGCTTTTGAAATGGTAAGAAGCCCTGTTTATGAAGCACAGCAGATGAAAAGGGGAGATGCTCAGGGCTGAGGGGGAGGCGGAGTGGGCAGGACACCGAACATCTGAGTGGAAGGAAGAGGGCAAGAATGGCGTGGGTTTGTTTTGAGTGCCCCTATCTCTAAGGAATTATTATTTCTGTTTGTTTGTGTTTTTTTGCTCCTTTAATTAAAAATACAGTTCATAGAGAGTTGAGAGGGGGGAGGGATAAACATCACGTTGTCAGTAATTATGCTCAAATCTATACTTACCTCATAGTACATTGTATATTATTACTGCTGGTTATGCTATGGGCAGTGTATAGAATTAACTCTTTGTCTCAGATCTGGCGTCTTTGCAATTTCTTTTACCAAATTTTATGAGAAAAGGCAATTTTTCAGTTTTCAGCATCAGAAGAACCAGGACAATGATCTGTGTCTGTTTGATTGTGGAGTGTGTTGAATTAGATCATTAAAATGATCATTAATGTATTTGAAACACCTTTTTTTCTTCAGTTCACAGAGCTTGTTTTTGACCTGGTCTCGGTTTGCCTTGACTCAGTCTCACCTCACCTCACCCTTAAAAGTCTCGTTCTTGACTCAATCTCGAACCTTGGAAGTCTCATCCTCGTCTTGGCCTCGATTCACCCTGGATTTGGACTGGTCTTGGTTTCGACTAATACATTCTTGACTACAACCCCAAAAAGTAGCTCTACTTCTAAATGCTCACCAAATTTGTTACTTGAGTATTAGTACAAAAGTATTGAGAGTAACGTTGACTTAGGTAGAAAGTACTACTAGTGCTATTACTGCGACCACTGCCACTGCCTGCTTTACCACCAAGTAAAAACAAAACAAAACAAAACAAAAAATAATACTTCTATCTACCATTGAGTAACTTTTGACCTCTGGAATCAACAGAATGTTTCTGACAGAGCGTTAAGGGTTATGCCATGATTCATGTAGCCACTAATGGTCATTTTTAGGTCATTTTAAGGTCATTTTAAGGAATGTACATTTGAGTTAAGTCCATATGATTCTTTAAACATCTTACTCTTCAAAAATGCTACGCGGACAGTGCCTCCCGTACAATTTTCTAGTGCTATACTAAGCCTGGAACTGATGCTAGGAACTATTTGAACATTACCATATCTATTGATATTTAGTCATCTTATTTACAAAAACATGGTAAATAAAGGAATTGACCACCAGAAATATGGTTTATACACTTTTTTTTTTTTTTGCATAGGTGTCTATAAGATCTACTGTATGAGCAAAACAAGTAAGCCAAGCAGGCAGGTTCTCCTTGACTTTCTGTCCACTGTGATTTTACACCAAGCGTAGGCCAGCCTCTCCATGAAAATTATTAAAGTTTGATCTGACTCCTCCCTTATCCTCCATCGTGAGTGCTCCTGAGCAAAATGACTCAATGGCGTTGTTGGTATTGGTTTTAATGACGTGTCCTTTGAAGATTTCAGGCTTGTTTCTTTTCATTTAGTCAGGGCTCCTTACCTGTCGGACATCACACTCTAAGGGGGTTACATAAAAAATTTAATTATATGGTTTGTGTGAGAGAGATTTTGAACATGCAATTCACAATTTGCTTTTGAAAAAGGAGCGACTAATCAGCATGCATCATATCGTGGTCTGACAACGTGTGGCTAAATTAGCAGCAGCACTGTGGACATGTATTTCTTCTTCAAACGCAGAGTGCATGAAGCTGATTAGCGCTCCAACCTCACAGCACACACACAGCAGTTGTGGATTCGATCCTCATGCCAACTGATTACAATCTCTATTACAGTAGTGGAGTCTATGGCTTCCCCTTGTTACTCTCTTGTTTCTCCCTGGGTACTCTTACTCCTACAGTTCATATTCCTGCATGTGTTTGGTGAACTGGTGACTCCAAACTGCCCCTAGTCCTAGTGAATGAATGTGAGAGTGAATGGTTGCCACTGTCAGTCCTGCTTAAGGCTCATAGTTGAGAATAATTATGAAATTGAGAAATTGTGAAAATAAAATTCAGCATTTTATGGTAATTGCAGAGCTTTATGTCAAACCCTGTGCAAAAATGTGAGAATTTGACAAAAGAAAATTCAAATACATTATGCAGGGAGTAATTGATCTAATATTCCTAATACATTTTTTTGGAGCTTTAACCATGTTAAATTGTTGTTTCCACCTCAATAACATACTTGGAGTAGTATTTTGTTTTATGCACACTTGTTTGAGTCCAACCTGTTCTTACAATTTGGAAACGCTCAGTCTCACACCTCTTCATAGACACGTGAAACCAGACATGTGCGCATTTCTAAAGCCACTGTCCCTGACTTGTTGTGATCATTTCAGTGCTTAAATTGCCGTCACTATAAAGCAGTCAGCTCATTTATCTATCTGTTAGCGTCATGTTCCTAGTACTCGTGTTAAATAGCCGTTCTCTGCAAAGTTACAGCTCCCCAAAAAAAGACAATTTCCATACATATACATTATTTTAAGGTATAAAATGTGGAATACTAATACAACGGTGTCCAAAACTATTTCAAAAAGCCTGAAAAAATACAGGACTGTCTACAAATGCCATTTGACACATCTGTAATATAATAGACCCTGCATCAACAGGTGAGGCAAAACCAAAAAATTGGTGATGATCATGTTTTGTTTTGTTTAATTGTGGGGAAAAATGCAGTTTCAGTTTTGATAGTTGATGTGAGTCTTTGATTAGGTTGTGATCATAAGATTACATTGCAGACAAGCATGCATTTATCCTTCCTATACCGCTAAGTTTTTAGTCACACCTTTTGCCCTAAGCACAAAAAAATAAAATAAAAAAAAAAATGCACCAATACAGTGTCATAGAAAAAAAAAAAAAAAAAATTCTGTTTATGAAATTTAACCCCTTAAATTCCAGTTTATATGGTGCATACACATCCAGCACAAACAGAAGCATCTGCGCAGTCCGGGCATTTTTTCTACTTTGCCCTGATGTGCACATCTCTGTAAGAACTACATTTCGGATGTGTGCTCATGCAAACACAAACAAACTAATTTCTCAACAAACACTTTCACTCCGATTTATGACAACCCTAAAACACCCAAATCATTTTAGTTCAAAAAATGTTTTGTATTTTCCTTGTAGGCTTGATAATTTATACAAACACTAATGTAGCACTAATGTATCTCCAAATTTATACCTCTGTCTACCATATATGGGGAAATGGTGCCACCTAGTAAAAAACAATACAAACAAAAATTCTAATCCCTCACTATCATGAATCCATGAAATAGTTGATACAAATGTGAAATTATACTGCAGTGACAGTGTATAATAAAAATGTTATTTTAATGGGAGTCAATGGCACAAAAAAAGTCACCTTTTTAAGAGGATTTTTTGAAAAATAATCCTAAAGTCTGAAAATTCATCAAAAAATACACACCTGAGGCAAAATGTATGCCATTTGAATCAACACAGCAAAGGTTTTCCAGAAAAAACAGCTGCAAAACATTAAAAAATGTCTTAGGGGTGTAGGAGGGTTATGTAAAAAGTGGCTTCCAACAGTAAAGCAATAAGCAAAGTAATAAGAGAAAACTTTAGGTTTTAACATGACATCAGAACAACTAGACACAAAAGATCTACTGTACTTTCAATGTACTTTAAAAGGCTAACATGTAGTCTTTGTCTTGGTAAAGCAAGTGTATCTATGTTATTTACAGTATCTATGAAAATGTATTCAGGTTTATGTGTCTTTTTTTGGAAAGTAAGTAATCCCACTGTACCTGGTCAGACAGCTGGTCCGGGTCTGCGCAGAGACTTCAAAGCAGCGCTCAGAGCAAACAGTGACGAGAAGCTGCAGGAAAAAAAAGTGAGAAAAAAAAAAAACGAACTTAAACATGAGCAAAAGCCTAAGAGCGAGAAAAGGCGAGTTGTGTGGAAGAGGCATGAATAATGCAGAGCCGGCAGAAGTCATGCAGATGATAACAAACAGCGCAGTCTGAGTGGGACTTAGGCAGAGAGTATGACACAGTACTGAGTCAATGTACACACAGCAAACACATGTGCAGGGTTTTCAAAGTGGACGGTTTCAGACCTTTGTAATGCCAAACATGATAGAATACTGATATTAATCCAGTCACAAGGAGGGAGGGACAAGCCAGTGTACCCTTTGTGCCAGTCCCAAGCCCAGATTAATAGTAAAGGCTGCATCAGTGTGTTGATATTTAGTCTTCTTATTTACTGGAGCAATTAGCACTACATAAGCTAAAGGCTAAATAGTTTCATATATGACACATGTAGTTACAAAAAGTTTGTCAGTGTAAGCTTTAGTTGAACACCACAAATCTTAATTTAATAATAATCTGACTATCTGTGTACACTGTAAAAAAAAAAAAATAAATAAAGAAAAGAAAAATCAAACTTTGACACCAGAGTCCATAAGGCCAACACTGATACCAGAACGTACACACAACACAATGCACAAGCGCACACAAATGCCAAAATACCAAGCAATTGCTCATTTATACTCAATTTTAAATTATATTTTAACATGTTTGTTAACATTATTATACATTATAGCCAGGAAATCCTTTACCGTATCTAGTTGTTTAATACATCCCACACCACAGCCATGTCCTGCGACTCCTCCTCCTCCCTGTATCGTATTTTCTCCATGTGACCGGGACAGTCCTGTGTCATTTGGCCACCCATGACCTCACATAAGAGACCAGATTGAATTTCAACAAAGGGGGTCCGACAACATTTGGAAGTGTGAGGAGAGGCTCGGTTTAGGCTGCAAATCACTTTTTTTTTACATTTTGAGCGCTCCTTTTGTTTTTGGCAAATCGTCATCTTTGGTCTGTGTACGTGACTTACGTAAATTACCCATCAAGCATTTCTCTCGTTATCAGAATGTCTATAAATAATGATAATCCAATTTATATTAAAGACCTGGATTCAATAATTGTACAACTGACTTAAATGTTGTATCTTTCATATATTTTAGTGTTTCTTGATTGAGTTAGAACTTTAGTTTAGCGACCATGGAGGTTGAGGAGCTTTTATTGTGAAGGGTTTAACTGGAAATGATGCTCTGAACTTTTTTTTTGGGTAACTATTTACACATCTGAACTTCAACACAGGTTTAGGAGCTCAAAAGAGTCAAATGTAGTCAACTGTTTTTTCTGAGTTATGCCCAAGTCGCCGGATCCAAGCCAACAGTTACCAGATCGCACTCTGGTAAAATAAGAGAATTTCCAGATCCGGCTCAAATTAAGCACTGCTTGTGTACTGCAGTAATGAGTCAGACACACAGAGCTGTGCTGGAAACAGCAGCTGGGCAGAAAGACAGCAGAGACACAAGCAGACCATGTCAAATCAAGCTTATGTGGGACAAAACCATTATGTCACCAGGATCTGATCTGCCAGACACAAACGCCAATCGGTCTTTTGGCAAATCGAGGGTCAGAGGCAGATGGCTTTGAGGCTGGACACGCGGAAAATATAGCTGTAGACCGCACAAACATGGAGGGAACGCTAACCTCATTTACACCAGCGTTTCTGCTCCCCGGGAAAGGGGAGCCGAGGTTCTGTCTGAGCCCAAAGTAAATTCAGGTCAGGCCAGGGGAGACCCGCGAGTGTGGCCACTGGAGGGGGACCGTCCAGCTGTCGCACTCCGCTTCACATCAACGGCAGAAAAAAATGCACAAATGCATGAGAACTTAGAGCCATATCTTTAGGTTATTTCAGAAACAAACATAAAAAAAAAAGCGCCTGCAGTATTTTAGTGCCTTGTCTGTCTTTATATGTCACAGATGATTTAAATACTGCTCTAACTTTTCTCTTGTGTTATGGCGAATATAAAGCTTGATGTTCACAATAAAAGACTGGCAGACAACTATTCACTCTCTGTCATTCATTCAAAAGGGGAAATTTAGATTCACATGTTTTTTGGAAAGTGGGCAAAGGCAAGAAAAAAAGAAAAAAAGGGGAGTTTTTTTTTTTTTTTGCCATCTGCCTAATTTAACTAATATTTTAGATTTGAAAGTAAAACAGAGCAGAACTTTTGGTCTTTGTTTCTTCAAAGTTAAGTTATTTTAATAAGCTGAAAAAACATTGTTTATTTTTGCCAAAGTTTCTCAGAAAAACTTCCCAATAGTGCTCATGAGGAGCCGTGCCGGAGCCTATCCCAGGCTATGGGCTTTAGGTGGGACGCACCGTAGACATTGGGCTGTTAGTCTCTTTCTCTAAAACGTAAAAGTCAGGTTAGAAATCTCAGGCTAATGCTGGACTCAGATTTGAACTTCAACAGTCATATTAAATCTATAACATCATCAGCATTTTACCATCTCAAAAACATTGCCAGAATTGAAGGTATACTGTCTAAACCTGACCTAGAGAGACTTATTCACACGTTTATCTCCAGCAGGTTAGACTACTGTACTGTCTGCCCACTGGACTCACTAAAACCAGGAAGTACGACCATATTAGTCCTGTCCTCAGGTCTCTGCACTGGTTTCCTGTTGCTCAGAGAATAGACTTTAAAACAGCTCTGCTTGTGTACAAGTCTCTCCATGGCTTAGCACCACAGTCACAGTACATCTCTGACCTGTTGGTCCCATATGAACCATCTCAGACTCTGAGAACCTCAGGGACAGGTCTCCTGCTGGTGCCCAGAGTCAGGACTAAACTCAGTGAAGCAGAGTTTCAGTTTTATGCAGCTAAACTCTGGAACAGTCTTCCTGACGATGTTAGACAGACCTCTACTCTGACAATGTTCAAGTCCAGACTTAAAACTGTTCTTTTTAGCTGTGCACATGACAACTGAAAGTGTTTTATCTGCACTCTTCTCTTTTAATTTAATTTTAAATCGATTCTTAATTATAATTTTTATATTTGATTTTATTGTTTTAATTGTAATTCTTGTCTTAGTACTTTAAAAACTTGCCTTTTCTCTGTAAAGCATTTTGAATTACTCTGTGTATGAATTGTGCTATACAAATAAACTTGCCTTGCCTTAGTTGTGGAGCTGATTTTTAGAGTAGATATTCTGGCTGACAACCACAGCCACACACACCACAGAGGTCACAGAGGTCTGGACCTGGGTATTCTTCTATTGCTAGACTAAACCAGACCTGAAGCAGGCAAAAAACAGCACTAAACTAGGACTAAACAAGGACTATACAAGGTCTAAATCAGCACTAAACCAGGATTAAACCAGAAAAAATACTCTAAATGAGGACTTATTTAGGAACAAAGTCTGAACTAAACCAAGACTAAACCAGGTCTTAAGGGCCAAACCAGGACTAAACCTGGACTAAACCTGGATTAAACAAGGATTAAACAAGGACTAAACTAGGAATAAACAAGGACCAAACCAGGACTAAACCAGGACTAAACCAGGACTAAACCAGGACTAAACCAGGACTAAACAAGGACTAAACTGGCTGTCAACATGATGGACCTCAGTATTTCTAAAACCCTGTGTGCGGCCCTGCTGACAACTCTTATATTAATTTATTAATCTAGATTCATCAGATCACCCAACTCATATTTTTGGTCTGTGAAAGGAAACCTAGAAAAGAAGTTATCAATATAAAAAGGGAAACAGCATTTTTTTTTTTTAGAATAATTTCACATAATTTTGAGATGAGATAGAAAAATATGCTTTCAACACTAGTTACATAATAAGATATTGGAGTTTATTTCTTTGAAAGTAATTTCTTGAAAAAGGTGAGGAAGAATAGTCTTGTTTATCTGCACCAAGATGTCTAAGAAAAACTTTCCATTAATTTCTGATCTTTTTGAGTCTGAGGTTGAAGATGGTTTCATAACACACCTTGGTCCTGGTGTGAATTGCTCTGGTCCAACTTTTGAAAGGATGGTATTTTCACTTTGTGCACTCTGTTACTTTACAGAGAAGGGTAAAATCCATATTTCTCAGAAGTCTTCACGACTGCAGCAAAAGGGAATAACACTGGGCTTGCTTTTTTGGTGCTGTTTTTTGAAGTAAATAGCAATACAATACGTGTCCCTTTCAGTTACTTTCTTTACAAAAGGGGCGCCCCAGAAAATAATTCGCACATCGCAACAAATGCAAGGGAACTAACCACTTCACTAACAAGGAGGAGTCGTACTATTACAACTTGCGTACCATCAAAAAGGTACACCACTCACAAGCTAATGTACTCTTTGTGCTGGTCCCAAGCTTGGATAAATTGAATGGGTTGCTCTTTACATAGGAACACACAGTCAGAGGTGTGTTACACTTACTTGAGTAACTTTTCAAAGGAGTTTTACGTATAAGAGTATTATATTGCAACATACCCCTGCTTCCATAATGTTATTGTGAAGTAATAATCCTCTTGAATACAATTTTTGGCTACTCTACTCATTACACCACCCTGCATCTAGACAAATGTTCATGTTTTTGCAAATTGCACTTTTTTTTTTTAACCTATTTTGGTCATGCTGAGTTCATATGCCACTGAAAATTCCTTATCACGTACTGTTTTCCCACAAAATAGCAATGAAGTTTTTAATAATTGTGGTAATTTACAGGGTTATACATACAGTAATAACAGTCATCACTATGATTTCTTGGCTCCCTCCATTGGAATTAAGCTTTTCCTTTGGTCCACTGTCTAAGGCGCACTGTATGAGGAGCCCATGGTTTGTCCTGGTCACCAAGCTTCAGTCCAAAATATGCAGAATATGCCTTTTTTTTTTTACAAAGTCTGTAATTTTCTGCTGTTGTTTGGATGTTTTCACAGATGTAGCAGAAATCATCTTGGCTATGCTTGCATTTCTGTCCTTCACTGCTCATTATAATTCCAGGGGTTTTGTGTGCAAGTAAGTGTGCCTAGCATTCATATAAGGGCTAAGTTAATTGCCCACATATTGTACATAAAGATAGTGTTTCCTGTGTTGGTGGCAGTGTTTCTGGCAATAGCTCTAACGTTTATGGTTCATCTTAGGCAAAAAAGCTCTACACTGGGCATCAGACTTTGTGAAAAGTTGTGAAGTTCTAGAGCAAAACTAACAGCAGATCTGGACTCAGCATCTAAAAATTTGTAAGAAACAGCTATCAGATCTTATTCAGCAAATCTGACGCTGGGCGGTAATTCCCATGTATTAGTTTCAAAAGCTGTTGTGAAAAATTGGAAAAGTGAAGATTAGAAAATGTGTCTTTTGTGCTTTTTTTAATTCATTTTTTTATTTTATTTTATAAAGATGTAATTTATTTTTACACATTTTCATGATTTTTGTTACCAGAATTTGCACGCATTGTATCTATTCAGAGAAAAAAATATATAGACAACTGGACTTCCTTCAGTTTAAGAGTTGAGCTTAAATTCTCTGAATAGTTATTACTCTGCCTGGATGTGTCAGAATTAACAACCTTCACATTTTATACAGGGCTTGACATTAACACCAGCTAACCAGCTAAATGCAGATAGATTTCCATTTTACCTGACCAAAAATAAAAGCACTACCTGCATTTAACTAAATAAATAGGTAAGAGCCTCCCTGCAGTTGGTCAGGTCTGGGTTCAGCAACGTTATGTGCCCAAAGAATGAGGTCAGCTGACTTCCTGCATATACTGAATGACCAGGTTACTCCAGCAATGGATTTTTTCTTCCCTGATGGCACGGGGCTTATTCCAAGATGACAATGCCAGGATTCACTGAGCTCAAATTGTGAAAGAGTGGTTCAGGAGCATGAGACATCATTTTCACACATGGACTGGCCACCACAGAGTCCCGACCTTGTGCTGGAGAAGACTTTGCGCAGTGATCCAACTCTCCCATCATCAATACCAGATCTTGGTGAAAAATTAATACAACGTTGGACGGAAATAAATGTTGTGACATTGCAGGAGCTTATCAAATATGTGCTGTAATCAAAGCTGAAGGCGTTGAAATATTAGAGCGTGTGACCTTTTTTTTTTGGTCAGGCAGTGTATTTATTGAAACTACTTTAATCCTGACTTTCTGTTGCTATGCTCATAAATCCCCATTACCTAAAACCTGTAGTACATCATCAGCAGAGACAAAATTCAACTCAATAACTTAAAACTCATAAATAATCACAAAAAAAGGCAACAAAGCAAAAATGTACAGATCCAGAGTCTAAATAATCGTTTACTTTTTGATGATGATAAATTACTATTTTAAAAATGACCTTTTTAGTGGTAATTTTCAAAAGAATTGTAAAAACAACAGATCATTGTCTTATATACTACACATGAATCAGCATTTTAACATCTAAATTATGGCTGATGAAAAACCTAAATGACCAGTTACCTTTAAAAAAGCAAAAAGTTAATGTCAAGCCCGATTGTATTTGTTTTGTCTCTGACTACTTCAACACTAAAACATAAATCAAACATGACTTCTGAATAGATAAACAATGTTTGAGTAGTTTTTTTTTTTTTTTTTTTTTTTTTTACCAAATTCTTCTTTACTTTAACTCAAGTAACTATTTGGATGACTACTTTTAACTTTAGTAATATTATTTTGAAGTAGCATTACTCATTAATATTTTTTGGCTACTCTGCCTACCTCTGCACATCATAAACTAACCATTTATGGAGTTTTGTTTTTTTAATATAATTTGTTTTTATAATATCTGGTGGTGTGTTATGTTTAATGTCTTAGGCCTGCTCATGTTCTCTCATATTTAAGTGAACAAAATATTACTCAGTTATGCTTTTTTAGGTTCAAAGTGTTCTTATTGTAGCGTGAGAGCAGTCTTTTCTCCATTATACGCTAAAAACAAAGACATAAAAAAAAACACATCTGGCTTTCCTTTTATTTGCCCACTCATAATAACTCCGCATGAGCCAGCACTGACTAATTGAGACTAATGAGGAACCCAGAGATAAGTTGTCCTAATGGAATCTCCCGCCACGTGATTTTGTGAATTGATTTGCATAGAAGAAGCCAGCGCACATACATTTTTAAAGTCCAAACTTGTAGCTGCAGAAATAAACTCTCAGTGGCTGCACATTTGTATCCTGTGGTTTTGCATTCATCCGGAGTTTTGCAGTTTCTCACCTCCATATGATGAAAGTGTGCGCCGTGCGTCAACCTCTCCTCCTTTGACAATCTTTCTCCACTCCCTAAAAAAAAAAAACATGAGAAAAAGATTACGTAATTCTGAAATGATTTAACCACCCTTCTCAAACTTTATTTCTTGTTATGACGACTCTGGCAGAATATAAAGCTTTATCTCCCAATAAAAGTCTCACCACAAATCAAATGCTCTTTTATTTTTTATGTTACTCGCACTTGCTGCCAATTCAAACTTCAAACCTAAAAACACTGACAGGACAGCAACACTGTATTAATTTCTGGGTTCTCATAAACATTCATTAATTTTCTTACACACATTAATGGTCAAGATGGAGCCTTTCCCAGCAACTATGGGCCTAAGGCAGAGGTTCACTATTCACTCTCATATTCATTCATAAGGGGCTATTTAAATTCACCAATAAACCCTTTTAATGTTTGTAAACAGATGAATGAATGATGCCATAAATTAAACAGGCCTTTATACATTTTCTATGGAGGCATTAGCATTAGCCACAGATGATTTTGGCAACATGTAAGTAATATCAGAAGCTGGTTAGGAAACATTAGCATGGGGATAAGCATTTAGCCATTTTATTTAATGTAGCATTTAGCTTCTTAGCATATAACCTGAAGGCTATGTAATATACATTTCTTAATTTATTATGTTACAGTATATTGCCAAAAGTATTCGCTCACCCATCCAAATAACTCAATTCAGGTGTTCCAGTCACTTCCATGGCCACAGGTGAATAAAATCAAGTTCCTAGGCAGCTTTATGGAAAACTTTGTGGGAACATGTTCCAACATGACTGCTCCAGTGCACAAGGCACGGTCCATAAAGACATGGATGAGTGAGTTTGGTGTGGAAGAAGTTGACTGGGCTGCACAGAGTCCTGACCTCAACCCAACAGAACACCTTTGGGATGAATTAGAGCGAGGACAGCGAGCCAGGCCTTGTCCAACATCAGTGTCTGACCTCACAAATGTGCTTCTGTAAGAATGGTAAAAACTTCCTATAAACACTTCTAAAGCCTTCCCAGAAGAGTTGAAGCTGTTATAGTTGCAAAGGGTGGGCCAATGTCATAATTAACCCTATGGATGAATATTTAAGTTTATATGAGTGTAAAGGCAGGTGAACAAATGCTTTTGGCAATATAGTGTGAGTTGCACATGTAGTTATAGAAATGTGGCAGACTACAATAGTTTGTCAGTGTATACTCAGATTTAATCCATCAGTCGCCACAAATCCTACTTAACAAAATTAACTTTGGTAAATGTAACTGAGTATCACAGTGGTGTCCAAAGAGCCAGTTGTTTCCAAAAATGCTAAAATTGCTTCTGTAGGGAGCAGCAACAAAGAACTGTTAAATATTCACTGCTTTGTTAATATTTTAATAGGTCACTAAACAGCAGTGTCATACAGAGGAGCCATGTGCACTCTAACAACTAGTTACACTCAGTAACTATTTCTTGGTGCTGTTTATTTATTTATCTGTTGGACTTCTTATCAGCCCATGCGTGCCACTGTGGAGCCAATTAAAAGTGACAAGTTTTAATCACAGATGTAGGTTGTTTCAAAGTCTTCTACTTATTCCTTTATTGACTTTACAGAACAAGATTGGAAATGCCCGAGGAGCCTCAAGAGCAGGGCTAAAGAGTTGCATACAGCTTTAAAACCAGGAGCTGCAGATCTGGATTCTATTAAACTAATTAAAAATATATATAAATAACACCCATTTGTTTCTGCAAATCATCTAATTAATGTTTGTATTTGCTTTCTCATGAAAACAGGTAACATGGTAAACAGACTCTGGGCGCAGTGTGTTTAAGTCCTTGTATTGCCGGTGATTGGGAGGCTAACGTGGCTTGATATACTGGTGTTTATGGAAAAAGGGAAAAGGGAAATGCGGTCACATTTGTGAAAAACACTGTTGTTATGAGGATGCACTGATGTTTTTCTATTGGTCACACGTCTGGCAGAGATCGTAGGTGCAACAAGAGGCCAACACTTTGTGACAAATCTTCTAAAATATCTGCCTGATATCCATCTCAGCTCATCTATTATCCATCTGTGATCTTTGTCCCTGTCTCACTATTAGACAAATGACCACCATTTTTGCTCTTTCGTCTGAGATGGCCAAAATCATGCAGCGTACACCCGGCTTAACACTATCACTCATATGATGAAAGTGTCTATTAACAGACGGACGGTGAGAGGAAGCCTGAGCCATTTGTATCCCGTGGTTTTGCCGACAGACTTTACATTCAGCCAGAGTTTTGCACTTTCTCCCCTCCATATGATGAAAGCGTGCAGCGTTCGTCAACCTCTCCTCCTTTGCCCAATCTTTCCCCACTCCCTAAAAACATGAAGAAAAACTTATATAATGCTGATACTAGAGTTGGAGATCTGAAAAAGCAAGGTAGAGGAGGAGGATGATGGGGGGGAAGGGGCCTCAATATTTCACACCTCTTATCAAACATTCACTTTGACTTGAGATAACCTTATGATCTGTCCCATCAAAGCCCCCTTCCTTTCCTTTCCTCGCACACACACACACCTCACATCTCCCACCTTGCACCCCCGGATCTAACAGGCCCTGATTGGCTTACGAAAACCCTAATCACCGAAAATGACTTGTAATGCGATGGCGCTACATGTGCTCGACTGTGAATAACTCCAAAACGAGGGACGAGAGAGAGAGAGAGAGAGAGAGAGAGAGTTTTTTTTTTTTCCTGAGCCCCACTCCATTTTGAAGTACAGCGGTGTGGAGCAGTCACTGTGTGTGGATGTGGTTTTGAAAGCTAATGAGATGGAGCCGCCATGGTAAAAAAAAAAAAAAGGAGGGGGGCATAACTAAATCCTTGAGCCACTATATTTCCGCTAAGAGCCTGCAGGGAGATGGTTAGCCTATAGAACGTATATATGTTCTATGAACCGTGACCTGAGTGGATACTTCAATGCTTTTCTTTATCCTCTGTGTAAATTTAATGAGGTGCATTCGGAAGATGGACTTTGTGTTGTTGGGGAAAAAAAGTGGTGTTCTTAGCAGCTGTGCAGAATGGTGTAATGACGACACTTGTGAAAATAAATAGTGTAAAATAATGAGGCTTAACAGAAGGCTAATTTGGAAAAGTAACCCTATACCATACTACTATAAGGCACATGACAAAATTGACTTTTCTGAGCTTTCTACCATGTTACAATGCTATTCCCTCATCAAAAACACACCTGGAGTTGTGTTGTGCTTCATTCACGCCTGTTTGAGTAACACTCTACTCACTGGCATGGCCTTTCTGAAGTCCCAAAATGCTCCCACAAAACCCCGCCCTCTCCAGGAAGCATTGACCAATCAACAAGCCCTCTACATCCAGTCTGCTCTCATTCATTTATCCAAGCAGATTCCTCACAGCTATTTTTCATTTTGTAGTAAAATGGGATCATACAAAAAAAAGTTTAAGGAAGTGAAGAGCTCATGGTGAAATAATTTAGAAAAATAAATGTTGTTTTGCAAAACGTGATGCCAGACTAAAATCAGAGGTTTCATTCACAACCATTCTTTTTTTTTTTTAGATATTTTTGGGCTTTCAAGATCTTTTAGATAGCACAGTGGAGAAGTAGGGAGAAAGCAGGGAGAAACATTCAGTAAATCATCAGAGTCTGGACTCACACAACGGCTGAAACCAGCTGAAGTCGCTCTGCACATGCATCCCATGCTCTGCCAACTGAGCTATACCGCAGAGTTACAGCTGCTTTTTATTCTGCTTTTCATTCAAACAACCCCAGAACTACTCTTCTTTACAACAATCAGTTCAGTGTGGCCACCTGAATCCAAATATGGGTCTGGAAGTATCCTCTATGGACCACAAAGCAGCTCACTGTTTTAAATGTTACAGCACTAAACAGTAAATCTAAAGTATCACATTTAAATGCCCTATATTACGCTTTTTTCTGGCTTCTTGAACTGTTTTTGGACACCAGTGAATTCTATTTCATGTTTTATAAGTATAACTAAAATAATGTCAAATAATAATAATCTTTTGGGGAGCTGTTAATTTGACCCGAGTGGTTTCAGATCGTTAGACGGGACAGGCTCAGCAACCAGGATTACTCAAGCAAGCGGGAATGAAACAAAGTACTACTCCAGGTTTGTTTTTGAGGTGCAAACAACATTATAACATGGTTAAAAGCTTAAAAATAAAATGTAACGATCCAGCCACAAGGGTTCAGAAGCCAGTCTACTGTTTGTGCCTGTTCCAAGCCCGGATAAATGAAGAAGGTTGTGTCCGGCATAAAAAACTATGCCAAATCAATATCCCTGCACTCTAGGAGGCAGATGATTAACTTTGGTGACCCCGGTGGGAAAAGCTGAAAGGAAAGAATAAAGTATCCAATTAAAGTAATTAGCAAAAGTTTCCCTTTTAACCCCAGCACTGCACCCAACACTAATCCAGGATTTTAAAGCATTGCTGTACAAAACCCAACACTAATATGGGAATAAACCAGGACTAACCTCAGGAGATGTGGGGTTTAATAAACGCTCTATTGTTAAGACTATAAAACCACGACCAAGGGTGATCCTTTTTCCTTGTTTAATAGAAATTTACACTGTACCATTAATTAAGCTGTATTGATTGCCTACAATGCCACTTTTTCCCCTGTATATTGCTATTTCCCAGGCTTGTATGGCACCATTCCCAAATTAATTATGAATTCTGATAACTAAAGAATAAATAAACAAAAAAATACAAAAAAATACTCTAGTGCACTAGTTATTCTGTGAAAAGCTGTTGCAGTGGGAGAATAACTGAACACAAAACACAGAAAATGACAGGGCAGGGGGTGGCTGAAACAGATGGCGGTTCCCTCTACATAAGTAAATTGACCATAAATTCAATTCAACAGCCTTGTGTGTGTTCTTGTGTGTGCGTGTGGCACTAGCGGCAAAAGACACGAACACCACTTCTTCTAAAGGCTTATGTAAAAGGAGAATGGACATATTTTTGGCAACAAGCGTCAAAATTAAATCAAGTTGAGCATCTTTTTATCACGCCGCTGTCGCTAACATTAAGACTAAATGATGATGTTGGCAGCAAACTGTCCACGTCTGTTGTGGCCTGTAAGTGACTGCCTTAAAACAGGACCTAAACAGGGCTAAATCAGGACTAAACTAGGACTAAAATATGGCAAAGTGGTTAGCGTTCCTGCCTCTTGGAAAGGAGGTGGTGGGTTTGATCCTCAGGCCGGTCAACTACAATCTCTCATGGTTCTCTCTGGATGCTCTGGCTCGCTCCCATCCTGCAAAGACGTGCACATGTTAGGTTGAATTGATGAATTGTCTGTAAGTTCTGCAGCTATTGTCCCGGGTGTATCTTACCTAAAGTAGTTGCGGGGATAGACTCTAGTCACCCGTGGCCCCTGACAGGAATAAGGAGACTAAGCCAAGCAAGATCTAAATTAAGGCTAAAACTAGTCAGTAAAAAAAGACTAAACCAAGTATGTCCAATAATAATAATAATAATAATAATATTAATAATAAAGCAAAATGGTACAAACTTGTGCCAATGGTTTAATTTAATAACATGCTAGATTTAGGGAAGTTATTTGAAGTTGGGCTAAAGTTGTAACTTTAGCCCAATGTTTAGTAGGCTACCGGTAAACCCTTGTCTATCTTTTGGTTTGGCACTGGTTAAATTTTAAGTTTAGGCTAACCCTGGTTGGGTTAGTACTAGTTTTGTCCTTAGAGTTTAAATGGGATTTATTCACATAAAAACTGGAAGCTTTCACTGATTTCAATCCATGTTTAGTCTTAGGTTTAGCAATGGCATATTCTAAGTTTAGTCCTTAGTCCTAGTTTTGTTTATGCAGTGTTAGTCCTAGTTTAGTTCTTGGTTTAGTGAATTATATCTTATTATTTTTTGCACTCTGATACTAAAAAAAAACAACAAGCAACGCTGAGCAAGAAGTAAAACAGATACAAAATACATAGCTCTTCTAGACACTCAAAGTTGCTTTACAGTTTGGTGCATTTTTCCTTCTCTCCTCAGTCACACTTGCTAACGTAAGCATGGCTGCCATTTTGTGCCATTTTGCACCTATGGCCCCTCTGACCACCAACGAATACACAATCACACTGACACATTCACACAGGCAAGCTGGGTGAAGTGTCTTGCCCAATGACACAACGGCAGTATGCAATACCAGCAGCGGGGATAGAACCTCCAACCTTTGGGTTAGTGGGCGAACGTCTTTTGAGCCACTGCCGCCCCAGAAAACTATGGCATACACTGCTTTCACTACGAGACATATGCTCACATACACATAACCATTATTGTGTATTATTGTACTCATTGTGTCATTCATTCATTCATTCAATAGCAGAGTGGAAAAAATAATTACATTTTCTGCACTAAACCAAGAACTAAACTCGGACTAACCCAGTGCATAAACAAAACCAAGACTAAGGACAAAACTAGAAAAAAACACCAGAATACACACAGGGATTGACATTAACTTCTTTCCTTGTAAGTGTTAAAATTATAATTTAACATCATTATCAAAAGAAAATGTGTTTATTTTGACTCAGAAAATGTATTATATCTTTGTAAATGTTTTCAATGAAGGCTTCATTAATAAGATATTTCTTTTCTCCGGTGATGATTTTTGAGAGGTTCTATATTTGGAGGACATTTAAAAGCATAACATCAAAACAGCTGTAAATTTGTTCAGATTTATGTCTAAAATCCAGACAAAGTGAGTAGTAAGACTGAAAATATTATTAGTCAGAATGGAAATCTACCATGCAGCATTTGGCGGGTTGTCTAGTATTTATGTCAAGCCCTGCTAAATCTAAGACTAAACATGTAAATAAATGCAATGCAGCAACTTGCCCCGACTCCAATTTGAACTATAAAGATAAAACTAGTGCTAACCCAACCAGGATTAGCCTAAACTTAGAAATTAATCAGTCAAAAAAAAAAAAAAAAAAAAAACTAGCCCACAACCTACTAAACATTGAGCAAAAATTATCTTTTATCACCTCACTAAATCTAGCACATTATTCATTTAAACTATTGGCACCATTTTGCTCGCATCTGTAATAGCCTTTAAGATCCGAGGATATTTGAACTGAACAGTGATTGATGGGGAGACGCACACACGCGCGCACACACACTCACATAGACGCACAGAAAAAGGGAGGGTTAGAGCGAGGGGAGCGAGGGAGAGACCATCCGGACGGAGAAGCAACTAGCGGAGAGAAGCCTCGTCAGTAACAGTTGCCAGAGCGGTTCTTTACCGCCAGCCAGCGAGCTGCGCTTGTACAATTTCCCAGTTGAATTGTCGTCTTCTCCGTACTGAAGGCATACCTCTGCCTCTGTGTTGGGCTAGGCGAGCCATTTCAGAATGGGATTTTCTTAACTTGACGCTTGGCATAGCAGTTTTCTCTCTCTCTCCCTCTCTTTTTTTTTTTTTTTTTTTTTTTTTTTTTTTTTTTTTAATTTTTGAACCGGCGTTTTTTTTGGGGGGGCGCCTCCTTCTCGCAGCGGATTTACAAAGCGTCTCTCTGGAGCCTGCAATGAGATTCAGCACCTCGGACAGCGCCTGAACATTCACTGAGGTAGGCTGCAGAGTTCAGCACTACATTCCCATTGAGATTTTTTGGCTGTGTTACGAAGAAAAGAACTGATTTATTTCATGTTACTTGTCCAAACGTAGTTAAAAAGGAGTGTAGAGCGTGCTCAATGGGAATACGTCAAAAAAAGCCGAGTATCAGCTAAAAACTTAACGCATTTGTACCACTGCTGCTCCAACCCATCCACTTTATGACTCTTGCCGTCGCTTTTCTCGATGTTTCAGGGTAATACGCTCGCCTTTATCGCTCTAATGTGTTGTGTTGAGGGGGGGGGAAAAGGAGGCGAAACTAAACGCTACAGAGGCTACGCGTAATTGTCGGCGTCTGGCGCGCTTCAATAAAACAGCGAGCCTCTCCGTTAAGGCTTTCGTCAGTTTAATTTAAGGCAGCTGTTTATTTGAAGAGTCAGCGAGCGCGTGCCCAGTGAGGCAGCTGCGGGCTCGTGGCTCGCTCATCCGGTCCGCGCCGAAAAAAAAAAAAAAATCAGTCTATGTTTACGCACACGCACGTACGCGCGCACACACACACAGTCGGGGTAATAGCTATAGAGAGGTGCCGTAAACTAGTGCTGCGTATAAGAGTTGGAAGAAAAGATAGAAAACAAAAATGCAACCCAGTGACCTCTTACTTTTCGAGCCATTATCTCAAAATGACGATTTGTCAATGAGCTTTAAACAGAAGCTCCTCCCTTTTAGACTTTACATTTGCATTTTTATATTTCTGCCATTAATCCACAGTGATTTAATGCATGTGCTGTGCGCCTGTACGCTTTCGCCTTGAGCTTCGTCTGCTTAAAGGCACTTAAAGGCTAAAAAGGGAGCTCGTACAACCTTATTGAACCATAGTAAGCAGGGAAAGTTGAAACTAATATATTTCAATGGATGGCCAGGGCATAAAAAGCTATAAACCTTTAATGCTTTTGTAATATGTCAAGTGATAAAGACTGGCCAATTGAGAATAAGCTTGTGGGTATACCCGTTTACTCATTAGACTCCTTGAAACTGACTTAACATAAAGCAAAATATAAATTAGACATAACAATATAGTTGATTATTGATGTCTGCAGTTCTTAATGGTCGCACAAAAACCCAAAGTAGAGTCATTGAGACTTTGTTTTTGGGAAGCTGTTGAGTGTCATTGTTCTCATGATCAAGATCCTGGGGGCATTCAGTTGCTAATGGCCCTAAGTCTTGTCTCTCAACTAAACAATGTCTTCTACAGCAGTGTTTCTCAAGCTGTGGTACAGGTGCCACTGGGGAACCTCATGGTGGTACCCAGAAGTCTAATCTACCCAGAAGTTTAATCCAGTGATATTGTGCCATTCCTTTGTCCTGGTTTAGGCAAAGGTAAATCCTGCTTAAGACCTGGTTTAGACACAATTTTGTGCTGGTTTAGACATGGTGTCAACCCAATCTAGTCCTGGTTGACTCTAGGGGCAGTCCTGGTTTAGATCTGGTGAGTTCTTGTTTAGACCTGATTTAATCCTGGTTTAAAGCTGGTTTTGTCCTGGTTTAGTGATGATTCAGTCTTGGTTCAGCCCTTGTTTAGTCCTGGTTTAGACCTGGTTAAGTCCTGGTTATGGTTTAGTCCTGATTTAGTCCTGGCCCTACTTTAGACCCAATCTAGTCCTGGTTTTGGCCTGGTTTAGACCTGATTCATACCTGATCTAGCCCTCTTTTAGACCTGGTTTTGTCCAGGTTGATTCTTGGTTTAGACGAGATTCCTTCTTTAAATCTCTGTATTGTCTAAATTCTCTTGATCAGCTGAATATTTTTTTTTTCTCTAACTTGACTTGACTCATACATACATACATATTTTGTCTAAAGATCTGGTTTAGTCATCATTATACTGCCTTTGTCAAAGTCAAACAAAATGATGCTTCCTCAAATATTCCACTTTCTGGCAAGGCATAATTAGTGCTATGTGCTTCTCTTGCATACACTTGTGGCTGCCATTGTTGTATAATGTTATATTTTTAGCATTTCATTTCAGTTCTGTTTTCTCCTTGAGTCATAACCCTAATATGTCAAGTGCTATGATAGAAGCATTCATGTATTTCACACTTGTAATCCCTGCTGCACACTGGCCGTTACTGGGATTAAACATGTGACCTTTAAGTTAATCGAGTGTTGCTTGAAATTGATGTGTAGCCACCCGGCTTCCTTTTTTTTTTTTTTTTTTTTGGCTTTACACATAACTTACTGTCTTCTTTAGTTCCTTTTGCACGCAAGAAAATTAATTCTCAAAATTGGAAAGAGAAGAAAAATGCCCATGTCAGGCCTGCTTTAAAAAAGAGGTGACCCCGAGTGCATTCCTAGCCTGCAGCACATTTTCACTAGCTGTGATATCCCACATTCATCTCACATCTCACTTCGTAAACATGCCGTATGTGTAAGCTGTGGGTTTGAAAGCCTTGATTTTAATGATGTTCATTAGGATTTTGATTAGGCTGGATGTGTGATAACTCGTCATAGCGCTAACTGTGTCTCAGGCTCGGAGCAGAGGTGAGTAGTAATGAGTTAGATTTACATTTAAGTCTTTGAATAAATTGTACTTCTAAGAGCACCTTTTTTATTTTTACGTCTACTTGAGTAATATTATTTTGAAGTTATGCTAATACTTGGCTGCTCTGGCTGCAAGTGACAAGAATTTAGTGGGAGTAAAGGGCGAAACAGAGAGAAAAATGTTGCCATAGGGCTCCACTTGAGTGTCCTTGAAAGCCCAAAAGAAAGCACACATTGGTATGCTAGATTGGCCTGTGGGTTATTAAGCTTTGGGCTTCACTGTATAGAAATTGCTGCTCTATATCATGGGCATGATGAACTAAATGCAAATTAATCTTTCATGCTCAATTTATTATCCAATAAACAGACCATGAATTAGAATCTGAATAGTGGCTCTACAGAGGGCAGGCCACACAGCCAACTGCCTGTTACATCTCCCTGAACTGTCTTTGTCTGGTCTGAATGAAAAGGCCTGGGTTACAGGGCACACAAGGCATTTAATTCAGGCCATTTATCTCGAGGCAATCCTTGGAATATAAAAGCAAAACCAAGATCCCTACCTGCTGCCTCTTGTAGGTTATGTCCTCAACAGCTCATACTTTCTATTCAAATATGACATTGTAGAAATCCATAGTGGAGAAGATATTCTTTTTGACATTTACCAGTGAGTGTGGGTTTTAAAACAGGCCTGACTACATTTGATTAAGTAACTCAACAAAAACATACCTTCAAGGGCCATTTTTTCATACAAACCCAGTTATAGTTGATTTCAAGTCACATTACTTACAACTTTCCATTACATTTTTAGCATCCGCAAAGGCGGCTTGTGTATTTTTGCCTTTGTGAACTGAAGAAAAAGCATCAATTAGAACTTCTACTGTTTTTCATGTAATCATTATGTTCATGTTCATTCAAGTCTTCCTTTGTGGCAGTCTACTAAATAATTATGGTCCAAAGCCTTTTTATGCATTACAATAGCAGAAATTGGTGAAATGCAAAAAAAATCCAGCTTTGCAGTTTTGTGTTTGAAGGCTGAAGTGTGTTAGTGAACTTTTCAATCCAAGTACCATTGTAGAAAAGATTGGCTTTCCTAGTACCTGCTGTGATGAACTAAAATGGGTCTAAATTAGTTCTAACATATTTCTAAACCAGGGCTAAACCAGGACTAAACCAGTAGAGACATTTGCCCACTAACCAAAAGGTTGGTGGTTCAATTCATAGGCACCAGCTCTGCATACTGTTGTTGTGTCCTTTGGCACACTTCACCTACCTCGCCTATGTATGAATGTGTCCATGTGACTGTGTTTGGTGGTGGTCGCTGCATAGGCACAGATTTGCAGCCACACTT
Organism: Bostrychus sinensis; assembly: GCA_020698575.1. NCBI lineage: Eukaryota > Metazoa > Chordata > Actinopteri > Gobiiformes > Eleotridae > Bostrychus > Bostrychus sinensis. The sequence continues at coordinate 23,170,690 of CM036257.1, read as the reverse complement.
CCATCAGTCTGCCCCAAGACCCAATTGTAAAACGACAGTGTTTTCAACCTCAAATTTAAGCCCCAACCCTAGGGTCAAAACGTGAGTGTGGTCTGGAAATATAACCCTAAAACCTTGGGTTTTGGAACAGACATGTATGAGATATTTAATGCCTTGTCTAAGTAGTTTGTAGTACCAGCAAGTAGTATGTAACACTGTGATGCATATTATTGTTTTACTCTGAAATAGTACAAAATATCCACCAGTTTAAATATTTTGCTGCTGTTATGTCAGTTCTACAGATTTAGTTGTTGCTGAATGTGAAATATATACACACACAAAAAAAGACCTGCCCATCTGTCACAGCACAGACTTTAGTTCAAAATGTAATAGATACGTACATATACCTACTGTTATCAAAAGCCAAGTTGGGGAGTCCTGCTTACACGTGATGTGGACTAAGGTGCATGTCACAAGCGTCCCCTTTACATGCTCGCAGCCCTTTGAATCGTGTTCTCGCGTGCCTCGAATCCCATTTATGACTCTCTTTAAAATTCAGACCCCTGCTAGAAGCGCAATTAAATCCAATATTGCTATAAATACATGACGGGCCAGTGGAAAAGCCAGAGTGCAGCAGGCAAAGGCAGTAAACGCCCCCCCCCCCCTCCTCCCCACACTTCCCAATCAACCAGGCGTCGGAAAAACCCCTCCCCCCCTCTGCCCTGTCCGTCGCATAGTGAAATGTGGTCAATTTGAATGATCAACCGAAGACAATCTAGGAGGCAGAGGCTGTCACAGAGAATATTAGGCCGCAATGAGCCGCACCAATAAAAAACCTGTGCAGTCGATGTGATTACTCACCGCTCCGCGCAGTGCTTTAGCTCAGGCTGGAGCAGAAAGTCGAGGAATAGGAGTGATTTTTCTTTGGTCTTGTGGGTCTGACTGTCTGTGTGTGCTACAGTGCTGTGGCTCTGTGCGGCGCTTCCCTGTTGTCATTAGCAGAACACAGCTGCGGTAAGCACTCGGGCTCATCTCGTGCTTCTCAGTCACTAGTTTTCCACTCAGAATCACTGCACTTTGGAGGGCTATAATCTCGCTGACATAATGGCGTCCACTCCAATCAATAGCCAAATGGCACGGCGAATCGATAGTTACAATACTGTACAAAAACCTAGGAGTGGCATGAAGTAGCAGGCAGTGTGCACCCTAGAAAGTCTTTGAAAACCCATCCCTTAATTATGGATCAAAAATACCAACCTTGTTAACGAGCCATGTATTATGGATTGCAGCATGATCTATGCTAATGTAAGCACAGCAGTCGGGGAAAAAAATGGCACCACTTTGCTTTCCTCTCTAATAACTTTACATGCAAATACACACACATACAGAATATGTGCACACAGAGGCATAATTGTGACACAGAGATATACAACTGAGCAGTAAATGGCCATGCATACTCTTTGTTTTAAATGTGAAACTAAAGTGTATCCTCGAGACATTGCTGCAGAATTGAGCATGGAAGCTTGTCTCAACAAGCCACAAAATCGTGTGCATTATAAACGGTAATCAAGGTTGCATGCATATATACTATAGCATGCATACACTGATCAGGCATAACATTATGACCACTGACACTGACTAACAGGTGCCACAATCAATAGATAATCTGTGCTATTCACTTAATCGATTAGGCAGCAAGGGGACATTTTCTCCTCAAAGTTGATGTGTTAGAAGCAGGAAAAATGGGTAAGGGCAAGCCTATGTGTGAGTTGGACAAAATGTAATAGCCACACCCAAACCACAGCTCTTGCGGGGTGTTTCCGGTGGTACAGGTGGTCCAGAGAAGGAACAGTGCCGAAACAGCGACAGGTGATGCACGTACTAGGGAGCAAATCTGGTCTGACTGGTCAATCCAACAGACTGTAGCTCAAATAGCTGAAGAAGTTAATCCTGGTTCTTTAAGGAAGCTGTCAGCTGCATATATTAGGCTACCACTGCAAGCTACCAATAATAAGCAGGTGGTCATAATGTTATGCCCAATTGCTGTACTTTTTAAAGGATATCTGAGAAAGTTGTGTGAGAAAAGGCTTATTAAGGCTTTAAGATTGAATGGTTATAGCTTGATATAGTAGTCATAGTAGAATTGCTGTCTTTTTCTGCCCAATAAACAGTCTGTCATCATTGCTGCAGTTTAAATTCACAATAAACCTGCGGAGTCTGTGGAGCTAGAAATGCTGACCTTATTTGCAACAAGGTCAGCATGAAGCAGAGATTTAGGTGCCAAGTAAAGCATTCCTGAACTATATTCAGTTTAAAGCATCCAAGGCCTTAGAGCAGTGCTTCTCAAGGTTTTCACACCAGGTACTGCATCAGAAAATATTTAGCTTCCCAACTACTATCTTCAATGGACTAAAATGAGCCTAAATCTTGACTAAACCAGCTCTAAACCAAGGAATATAATAGAGATTTTTAATGTTTGCAATAATAAACAAGGACAAAATGGTGCCATATACCAAAACTAACCCAGGACAAATCAAGGAACCAGCCCTAACCAAGGCTAAACCAGGAACCACTGCCCTAGAGTGTCTGTCATTGTGAAAAGAGCCATATTTCTTCGTGATTACAGCTATTCTCCCACAAATGGTTGGTGTTGAAAAGTTGGCTGTCAGTTGTGCATGTTATTTATACGAGCGCACACGGCCAAAATAAAAGTTGATTGGACAGTTTTTGTCTCAAAAATCCCAACAAAACAGCAATCTACCTCCTGAAGATTGAGTGAGTGTTCAAATATAAACAGGACCTGAATTTTAACTGCGATGAAATATTTAGTTTCATATTGCTTTGGGCAGTCACCGGGAAATAGGCGAAAAGTGCACTTCAGCTCTCTATAGCGCTGAAGAAAAATAAAAACGACCACTGCATATTTACTTTCAAATCAGCCTCTCATGGAGTCTGACACCCATCCCAGGCCAGTGTCTGTTAAATTCCTTTGCACACCTCTTGCTCTGCTTTATGAGCAAGACACATCACATCACAACACATTGATTACAGACCATCAAGCAAAGAAGTGAGAGTGGTGTTAAGTTACCCAACAACAATGTGAAAACTGATGAAGAGCAAGACGCAGGAAAGCTGAATGTTCAAAAGTGTATCTTTGAATTATTCAGGTTCTGTAAACACTGCACAATTTCTCTTATTTTGGTGTATTATTATTCCCTTTAAAGCTCTAAAGAACAATAGTTTTGTTTGGAAAATATTGGTCTCTTTTTTTATTTCTATGGTACCTGCCATAAGCTCAGTGTTTTTTCAACAGTACCAAATGGTTTTGGATGAAAGATAAGATCTGAGCTATGATTAGAAAAAAAATTACTGCCACCTTTAAATGGCGCTTGCTCTGTCGGATGGCCATTTAGCAAACAGCTGAGCGTCTCATAAAGGAGAGTAGCTCTAGCTGCACCGGACATTAATAAATCAAAGGCGTTCCATCGTGAGGCTGTAGATGGAGGAGAAAACAAATGTGCCAGCGTGTATTTGGACCAGTCAGTGCCAGGCGTTAGTAAAATGTGCTCCATCTGTATGCTGTTTACACATTTCTCCTTATCGCTGTTTTGACTGTGGGTATTTGCTTACCACCAGCTCAGCTAATTTGCTTCAGTGGAATCTTGTTGACAAGTACAAAACACTTAACAGTCACAGGATGCAGACCTCCTTATTCCAATCTGCAGAAATGTTGCTACTAGGAACGTCCTTATGTTTCCTGTATATGGAGGTAAAGAAAATACTAATAATGCAATATAATACAATATTTTATTGTACAATACTGATCATTGTTTGTGAAATACAGTTGCAATACCCACTGTTTTAATTGTTAAAGGTCCTATAATATGCTTTTTTTGGGCATTTTCAGTGACCTTTGCATTAGTTTATCACTTTTTTTTTGTGCCTAAAATAATGTATATGTACGGAAAGTGTCTTCTTCTGGGGAGCTGTTACTTTGACTTTACAGAGAACACTTGGATTAGTTATCTGTTCCCTGCTGGCAATGGTGGGGACTGGACAGAGCATAAAATGGCTATTTAGCACTGCTATTAGCAACATGACGCCAACAGATCAATACATAAGCTGACTGCTTCATATTGAGCACAGTTTAAGTACTGAAATAATCAGAATAACTCAATATGCGTTATATGGGTTTTAGAGTTTCCAGCTCTTGAAAACAGCAGCGGCTCAGCACACAGGATTCCTCAAACAAGAGTGAATAAAACAAAATACTATTTGAGGAGCAAACACCATTATAACATAAAAGCTCATAAAAGTCCATTTAGAAAAATAAAACCACTCCAATTTTCTCTCAAATTACCCTCTCTCTGAGTCTGACAACCATCCCAGGCCTGTGTCTGTTAAATTCCTCCACGCACCTTACTCTGCTTTATGAGCTCACAGACCATGAAACAGAGATGAGAGAGTGAAATAAAGTTACCCAACAGCAATGTGAAAAACTGGTGGAGAGCAAGATGAAGGAAAGCTCTTTATACACATCAGGGTTTGTTTTCTGAATGTTCTTTAGTCAAAACATTATCAGCATTTTGTTTAAAGAAGATAATTCAAGTTCTTTCTCTTATTGTGATGTACTGTCATTTCCTTTTCACAAAAATAAGGTCTCCATATTGCACTTATAAAAGATAATACCTGATCAACTGAAAACTAAAATGCATTGTATTGCCAAGTTCTTACTCTTACACAGTTTCCACACAGCAGTATCCTGTCAACACATAGACTTCATAACAGTGAGAATGATGCCTTAAACTGAGCGTGGCGTTGCGGGTACATGGTGGTGAAATATTGGAGCCATTGCAGCCCTCCAGGCATGCGGTTATCAGGGATACAGAACTGATGGGAAATCAATCAGCTCAAGTCCTGTCCTGTCTCCCATACCCGGAGCCCACACCTGCACCACGATCCGAACTTACTCAACCAAATCGTTTATTTATGAATGCACAGTATAGGAATGTATGTGTGCATGTGTGGTGAATTTGCACAGCAGATCCATCGGGCTACTGTATCACTCGGTTCATCTATCGGCGTGTTTGCACAGAGCAGTGTGATGGGAGCAATGCAGTGTGAAGGCAAACAGCAAACAGATCTGTTATGTCTCTGTGTCAACCTCATATCTAATTCATGAGCTTTATTGTTGCTCCGTATCTCTTATAAGAACCACTGCAAGCTGCTAGATTTCGGCAAAACGTAAAATCTTTTGCAGGGTACAGCAACTAGTGACTGCTACTATGTGACATGTGTTCAAGTTGTATTTATAGGGCTGTAGAGGAGAGATGGGGTTATCTTTTCTGTGTTACTGTGGGTTCTCGCTGTGTACTCCAGCTCTATCCAAAGGCGTGCGTGTATGGGTGACTCTAAATTGCACAGTGTAGGCTCTGGGTCAGATGATTGCCTATTATGTACCCCATCTAAGGTTCATAGTGGCTGGGATAGGCTCCAAAAACCTTAGTGGAATTAAGTGAATGAAAAAGAACAAAAACATTGTTTTGTTGACCAACTATTTTAGATATTTTCTACACAGGGGATGACTATTACTCTGAGTTCTGGCCCCAGTGATGTCTATTTTTACATGGGTCTGTACAGTGTTGGCAGGCTGCATTAGGAGCACAGGCTGATGCAATGCCATTAACATCAATAAAGGCTGACATGGCACTAGCATCTATAAGCACAGACCTACTTTTGACTTAGCTCAGCATAAACAAAAAGTTTGGGACCTTTTAGTGTCTGTAAAAACAATGTGGCTGCACTGACAAGAATGGTGCCATAAGCTAAGCAGACCGCAATACAATTTCTATGGCGGTAGATAAAGATATAGGCTAATTATGAATAATCAATATGGTTTTGGCAACTGACAATCAATCAATCATGTGTATAATGTCAGAGCCTGGTTAAAAAATATAAGCAAGTGTATCAGCATTTAGCTGTTTTATAGATTGAAGCATTTAGCATAATTAGCATGAGCTAAAGGCTAAATATTATAGATTTCTTAATTGATTTATTCATTTGATAGGGTCATCGCACATTAATGAACATCTTTTCAGACAGCAATAGATGTAAATATGCTGGATTATAGCAACAGTGCTAATTTGCATCTGCAGTCCCTGGACAGGTAACACAAAAACACGATAAGACACAGAACAGGACAATAGATCACAATAAGAGCACATCACAGACAGTACATTACTAAGAAGTTAAAAATCAGTGGTTACAAGACTGGTTTGCTTTCAACCACTGCTTGAGGTAATGTTTATATTATGCTAAATATGTATAGGTACAGAAATTGTGGCTCAGATATAATCCATCAGTCATCACAAATGAACTTAACTCAATTAATCCAATCAATTAATCCAAAGTAAATGTATCAATAGGTCATATCAACAACAACCATTCATTTTTGTTGTCTAAAACTTATTTACAGGTTTTAGTTTGCACCATGGTAAAAAAAAAAAAAAGAATGGGTAAACCCTTTACTCTGAGTGTAAACAAATAATATGACAATTAAATATTCATAGATTGTCCAGGCTTTCAAATTTTCCTTTTTATTTGGTTTAAGCAGTATAAATAAATGAAATATTGTGTTACGCCTGCTAACAGAATACTACTCTTTAACTGAGCAATTTTCAGTTCAGGCACAAATTTGGCAAAGGCTACCATTTCCACCTTTGAATGGATCAAGGTAACACATTGCTGCTAAAAGGTTTTTAAGGCTGAGTGTCAGTGAACCCTAAATACCATATTATCCCAGGGAGGCTGTTTCTTTACAATCATTTAAACAGAAAATAAAAGCCTTTTTCAGCAGCCTCTTCTTGAGAGCGAGGAGATGAGGCGGGCGGACATGTTTGTTTTTGCCACAGGCCTCATTTACATTTTTCACATTTTTACAGAAGAAGCCGTGCTAAGAAACAAGCTATTGCCTGTGTAACCTTGTCATATTTAAATGGACCGGTCTATCAGCATAACAAGTACACACAATACTGTACAAGGGTGCTTCAGCAGAGTGTCTGTGTATATGTTACGGTATAATGCAGTGAATAGGCCATCATGTTTTCATCCTTTTTCTATGCGCTCGGGTCGTCAGTGGATGCAAGGCTCTTAACATGCTTTTTTAGATTGCTTACGAATAAAAAAAAACACTGTAATTTAATAAAGTCCTCATCTGTGCTGATGTGTGTTCAGTAGTCTTTTATGTACTTGGTCAATGCAGCTAAATAGGACTAAATAGGAAGCAGGTGGAGAATATATGAGAGCCACATTTAGTATTGATGTATACAATATAATATTATATTATTATTTCACTTCATACATTATATTGACTATAGTTTAAAAAAAGCCTGACCCTAACTATGACCCCTAATTATGCTTTTAATCATATTTTTAAACCAATCTTGGTCACCTCTAGAACAGCATTGCATGTGTTATGACTTTTTATTGTATTGTATTGTATTATTTCATTTATTTTGAGCAAGTGAATAGTTCATGGTGTGCACTTTAACAACAGAATGACAGGAAACATAAAAATAATGAATTAGCATGTACCCAGCAACCTAGATTTTTTCTACATTTTCATAAAAGAACATTTCATTCATTTCACAAAACAACATTAAAACAACCTTTAAAACATTATGTGGCTAAAAGTACAATATTATACATATAAGTACCCTACAGGTTTGAAAGAAACAGGTGAGGGCAGCCATCTTTTGAACACACACAGAGGAAAAAAAAAAAGCTTTTTATTTCCTTAGACTTTTTGTGTGTGATACCATTTTACTCCAAAATGAAAAATGTCTGTGAGGAATCAGTGGAAACAGAGCTGTACACCGTGTTTTGGGTAAATGAGTGAGCGCAGATTGGATTGGAGCTTGTTGATTGGTCAGAGGCTCCTGGAGTGGGCAGGTGTTTGTGGGAGAGGTGGAATTTTGTGGAAGTGAGTGTGTTTGAGGTCTCAGAACAGCTGCGCCAGAGGACTGGATTGGAGGATTGGATTGAAAGCTCATTAAAGTCAGTTTTGCATAATACAGCCCCTTTGAGGCCTGCTAGGTTACTAATTACAGCCCATAGAATGAACTCATGTGACATACCCAAACAACAAACAATTATAAATCTATAAAATGCGTAACCTGACAAATTTTGTAGTTTTGTAAATGTATAGCATGCATTGCCATGTTGTTTAGTATGAAGAGACTTGTTGTTGGCAAACCTAAAACCCGCCCACTTGCGTCAGTACTAATACACCATTGGCTAAACCACCACCAGCTCAGACTGCCATGAGGATAAGTCTGACATGATTCATTTTTGTGACTATGTGAAGTCACAAATCTTCCAGCTTGCTGTGCTCCAAATGGCCACCCATGACTTGAAATCAGCTTATAATGGGTTATAAACTTCTATTAAAAATGCATCACCACCAAACTAATGAAAAAAGTCCCACAACGCTAGAATGAAAATTATTTTTTGGTGAAAAAAAATGCACTGTTTTGCCTAATTTGCTTAAACAGTGATAATAGAAAATATTATGAGTCATAACAATTAAAATTCCCCTGCAGGGACAGCAATGATGACTATAGCTTTATAGTTTTTTTAAGTGCCATAATACTCTATTAGTTGACTTTACAATGAGGCAGAACAATGGCAGGGTGATTGAATAATTTTAAGCAAATCAACTGTGCAAACATATACACAACCATTCATTTGTAACTTATGGTTCAACAGTATCAGATGGGTAAATGTCTTCTGTGACACTACGAGACAACAGTATGTGTTAATGCCAGTTCAGAGCTCTTATATACAAACCTGCTTGCATTTAAAGGAGAACCATGCAACTCCTGTGTGACCCCTGGCTCTGCTCGACTCTCGTTTTCTTCAACTCATATCCAAACAAATGTTTTTTTCTGCCTTTTAGCCACCATGACAAAAATCTAAAACAAGATTTGGGCTAACTGGGACGTGTCATTTTCTTGAAAGACCCGCAACTTCAGGGACACTGGATTGGTTCTCCCATTCTTGCAAGGCTGTTATATGCTACCAAGATACTTCAGGGGAAGGTGCAGGGGACTTTATTCACTCTGCAACAACTAGATACCAGGCACAGATAGATGCAAAGGGTGGTCTGACGTCATATTAAACCCTATGGATTAAGAATGGGATATCACTTAAGTGCATATGTGTGTAAAGGCAGGTGAGCTAATACTTTTGGAAATATAGTGTATATTGCACACAAGAACTGAATTAATTTGAGCTTCTGTGTGATGTTAAAAAGGTATCAGAGGGGTTAATGTCCTCTGTCACAGTATACATTTAGTAATGCTACTTCATGTTATTAAGCTGTTTGACACAAGCCGGTTTTTACTTGCCTTCAAAAGAAACACCATTTGTGGCTGATCTCTACACCCCATCTCTCCATTGTGTTTTGAAACTTAAAACACTAAATTGTTCACTAAAACACTGAGCGACTCATTTCTCTATTCATTGAATTTTCTGAGTTTTTGACTTTCAGTGTGGCTCTGCGGGGCAGGCAGAAGCAGTCCTTTAATGAAACAGTACTTGGTGAATTGGATCTGAAATATTTAAGACAACAGAGCGTTTAACTTGAGCAGAGTTGGCTGTGCTGCACCTCGTGTAACTCTCTCAGCGCAGCAGCGGTATCTCATGCAGTCTGGGGTCCTGGGGTTGGCCTCCAGCTGATACTGTCTGGATACTGTCTCGCTGGTTTAGAGGCAAGACGAATGTGGACCATATCTCTAAAAGGAGCTGATCCCAAATCAAACTGTCACAGAAACCGCTCTAGTGTACAGCGGGGGTCTGGGTCTGTTAATGCGTCTGTGCACTGTGTCATTGTTAGTGTTGTCAGTGTGAGAGCTCGGGTAGAGACTGACTGAAGCTGTACTCTAGTTACTCTTTACCTCATATGCAGAGATAAAAAAGTATTTAAATTAAAATTAATAAATTCACTCAAGTCAAGTACAATTTTGGAGTGCATTTTCTAAAACATTCTTTTAAAGGGGACTGCCCAGATATTGTATTTCAAGGCCCTTGGTTACTGGCACAGGCTTCAGTCACCCCCAACCCTGAACAAATGAATGAATGAAATATAACTTTCACTCAAGCACTTTTTTAATCTAAATGTGTTATTTTTGACCTTGGTGGCAAAAGTGGTAGTAATAGTAGTAGGAACAAAAAAAGTGGGAACAAAAATAGTGGTAACAATAGCATGGGGGCAATAATAGTAATGGGCACAGTAGTAATGGTAATAGTAGTAGTAGTATTTAAGCACTTGCAATAATAGTAGCAGTAAAAACATTTTACTTACAGAAAACCAGTGCTCCTTTAAAAGATGTGGAGCCGCAGAGGTGGACAATACATATCTTACAACAGTAATTTACTAATGTACATTTTTGAAAGCAAACAGTACATTTCTACAACACTATTTTTTACTTGAATAAATATTAGAGGTTATTTTTAGTCAACCCTACAACTAAATGGCCAGTGTCCAGGGTGTATCCCGCCTCAGGCGCTGAGCTGCTGGGATAGATTCCAGCCTCCCCTAACCCCCAATGAGAAGAAGTGGAATAAGATGGATTGACTAAATTAATACTTTTATTTAGTAAATTTTCATGCCTAAATTAATAAAAAAATTGTTTTACCATGTTGGAAAAATGCTAGTAATAGTAGTAGGAGTGGCAGCAGTTGTACTGGTAATAATATTTGTAATATTTACACTATTAGCGGTAATAGTAGTTGTAGCTGTTCATACTTGTAATTATAGTAGTACTAGATGTGGTAGCAGCAGTTTCTAATTCAACTTTCTACTTAGGTAAGCCAGTGGTCCTTATAAGAGATGCAGAGCTCCAGGTATGTAAATTTACTCAAATAATTTACTACGTAGTACACATAGTACACAAGTATACTGAGCCAATTTAAACACATTGAATTTAAACAACCATTGCATCTTCTCATCATCTGTGCTCCAGAACATCTCAGAGTTTTGGACAAACATCACATTTAGCAAGGAGTTTCACAATTCATCATAAAGTGGACAATACAAAACAAAATGAGTTTCACTTTCCACTTCACCTCCATCTTATGTAGTAATAGTAGTAGTAGTAGTAGTGATGGTGGTGGTGGTTTTTTACTTCAACTCAGGTAACCCTTGTGTTGATTTGCTTACAGCTGTTGAGTACGCCCAGACACCTATCTAAGCACATGTCAACAACAGTGTAGGCTCTAAGTGCTGTAAGTGGCTATATAAGCTAACATACGTAGCAGGCAGCTGGGGGATATTATATTATCATAATAAGCAGCCCGCATTGTGCTGACAGCTCTCTCCTGTGCTGTTTATCTATTTGCTAATGGACTACAGCAGCAGCAGCAGAGTGAAGGTTACAACAGCCCAGGACCAAGGAGATTATAAAGGCTCGTCTTTGCTGTGTCCTTTAAACGCGCCTATTAGAGCGAGCAGAACTGTTTTTGGTTATACTGTTTGGATAACATTTGTGCAGGTGTGTGTGTAATTACAGTGTGTTGGGTGTAATTAAGTCAGGCCCACAGAGTCAGCACCCAGGCCAGTCTCTGCTCGCCCCGTGTGCACTGCTCCAAAACACAGACGCCATGTGATTTAATTACTGCTCTAACACACACACACTAAAACTCACCTACACAGACACAGAGGAGCAGGCTAAATACTATACAGTCCTCTACATTCACCTCTCGTTTGTTTCCTAAAGGTCTCAGATGGCTGGAATTTATCCCAGAAAGTATAGGTCTTAGGTGGGGGACACCCTGGATAGTGGCTGGTTAGTCACAGGGCTAACACTTAGAGGCGTGCATTAGACAGGCAACCATTCACTCTTACATTCATGTAGGAGCAGTAATCTCTTCACCTATGCATCTATGTCGTTGGGCAGTGAAAGGAAACCAGAGAACATTGATATGTTGAAAAATATACTTAAAAAAATGCAGCCTTTACATTCGACAGTCTTTTGTCTTCTTTCAGACCACAAATGGCTGGAGTCTGTCCCAGCAACTAAGGGCCTCGCACGGCTAACACTTAGAGACATACACTTCATAAACTGTCCAATTCAATTTATTTGCCATATGCAGAAAAAAACCACATTGGAAAACAGTTGCATGAGCTCAAGTGCACTGTCAAAGTTAGCAGACAAAACATAAAAACATAGACACATAAAACAAGCAAATGCTGAATAAACTTAAAACACAGGTATGAATAAATACCAATAAATACAGCAATAAAATATAAATACAAAAAAGGTGCACGTCAGTTCAAAGTGCATTGTTTAATGTCATCACAGCTTGTGGGATAAAAACTTTTTTGCATGGTGAGATTGTAATGCATTTCACAGAATGATAGCATTTCCCCTGAGGGGAGAAGATCAAAGATATCACAAGCAGGATGATTAATCGGGTCATTAATGATAAGTGATGCCCGAGAAATAAGTCTGTGTTTATAAATGTCCTCCAGGACTGACAACTCACACCCAGCTGCCCTGCGAGCCGAGGGAACCACTTGGTTTAAAGCTTTCCTTTCCTTGACGGTGAGTTTATCAAACCACACAGTTATACAGCTGGCAAGAAGGGGACACAACGATAAAAGTTTAAAATAATTTGTTTGTTTGGGGTCCAATAATATACTTCAGTTGTACATAAAAAATTAAAATGGGAAAGTCAGGAAATTTAAGTAGTTTAGTTCAAAGATAAACTCAGTAAATTCAGTACAAACATCTTCTATTCTTTTAGCTGTCTCCTTCTCGGGTCAGTTCAGCAAATACTCTGCCTCCCAGTCTTTTATGTCAGATGCCCTGACACAACCCCCTCCTCTGTCCAGGCTTGTGACTCTCTCTGTTGGCCTGGATCATATACTGTACGCAGAAACAAAGGTAAATATTTCAAGCATTTAAATGGCTTACTGTTAATGAAAACCAAACTTTTGTATCCCGTTAAATTAGTATATTACATAATAATCACAATTACAAGAACTAAATGCTTGAAATATTTAACTCTGTGTGCATTATATCACAATACTCACATTTTAAGTTGAACTACTGTAAAAAATCAAATTCCGGCCTCTACATTCACCTCTCGCTTGTCTCCTGCTTTTTTTTGCTAACCTCCACATATTGAGCCACTCTGTGAAATACAGCAGGGTATGGGCCACTCCAGCAGAGAGTTAACCCTGGAGTATGGGCCACCTGACCGGCCTGTAGGACATAATCGCGTCTGTGTTGTGTGTTTCAGCTCAGTGGCTGCCGTAACTGCTGTATATGTGGCTGCTGATACAGATCGAGTGTGACGAGGCTAAAAAGTGAAACTCTGGAGCCGGGGCTGGAGCCGGGGCTGGTCGGCCTGATTAGTCCACTGCTGGTAGTTGTTGCTGGGGGGGTAAACTTGGCCTCTCTTTTTCTCGCTGTGTGACTGTATGGCTCTGAAAGGCAGAAGCAGCTGTTGTGTCACTGCCTTGGAGCTCTGGGGAGTTTCTCTGGAGCTCTGCATATCCTTCATTTACTTTCTCACACTTATTTCTTCTATCTCTATTTACCGCCATCTTTTAGTGCACAAACAGAAACTTAATCTGCAAGCAAGCTACAACCACCAACCATTTTATCTGCTATTTAACAATACTTGCCATGGCCAAGAAGGTTCACTTAACCTCAGAAACAATTAGGAGATAAACTACTGTCTCTCATTATAAAGACCTTAATTTATGTATTGTACAAAACCATATATATTAAAAGAAAAATGTCTGTTTTCATACTTTTTAATGGTACTGTTAACCGTGGCAAAAGGCAGATGCCCAGCTCTAGACAGAGCAGAACCATTTGGGATATCTCCTGATGAAGGCGTTTGCTAATGGGAGGTACTTCCAAATAAATAGTTGGAGGTGATTGCACAGTTACTAGCTAGCTTGGCTACCTTGATTTGTAGCAAAGACTCATGTGTCAGAGCCAAAAAAAAAAAAAAAAAAAAAAACTATGATACTAAAACAATGTTAATTACATGTCTGTTTTAATTCATGTATGCTAACTTCATTAAGAGTCGCCATGTTGTTAACAAGTATTGCAAAGAGGCTTTGGGTGCTTTCAAGTGGTGTTGGGCTTATCGTACACATGAGTTTCTGACATGAAAGAGCACATGAACACCCCACAAAGTCATTTGATCAAGTCAGGTAAATCAGAATTGTAGAAGCAACACGAACTGCCCCGGTTCTGACCTCAGTGACTCATTGTTTTTGACAGCAATTTTTTTTGTGTGTGTGTGTTTGGGAATAAATTAAAGAGAATTTCTTTGGGAGAGTTTCACGAGCAAAAGTAAAACAGAGTTATATAATTTGAGGTCAGATAATCTTTTGGAAATGTCTGTGTTATGCCTACCTACACCAGACTTTACATTTAGCTGACTAAACGTTTCATCATCATTATAGCACTGGTCCTACAGCTTCTAATGCATCTTATATACACTGTGACATTTCCGCTTTCCCACCGTCCGACCAAAAGAACGTGAATGCACACAGGTCGCATAAATGAGTTGGTCTCGGAGAAAAGTTCCAGTCGAATTTTCTGACATTGACTTGAAAGCAGTATTATTGCTGTTGGCAAACCTAAAACCCGCCCACTCCCTACACTCCTGCCACACCATTGGCCGAACCACCAGCAATGCAGACTCAAACAGATGTGTGTGTCTGTTCATGAACTCACAAATCTCATGTACATTTATATAAAAATGTTCACTCACCTATTCCCATCAGTACATGATTTAGTGTTTAGTCACATCAATACATGGTTCAGTGTTAATGACGTTGCTCCTGTCTGCTCCAAACAAAAACAGGGAGTGTGCCAACAATAACTGTCTACTGTAGGGAATAAATTAGCTTTCCAAGACCTTCTAGTAGAGCAACATTTGCAAAAGTATCTCTGTAACTCCCTTGAACTTTCCTGTCCCTCTCCTCTATTTCTCCTCTCTTGTATCTCTACTCACGCCTGATTCTAGCAGGAGCTTCTAAACAGCAGCCCCGGCAGAGTAAAGATAACACAAGGACACACACGCCCAGAAGTGATGTACTCTTGCCTTGTACTGCCTCCTGTGTGGGCTCCAACACTAAAGGACAGCCCATGTTATCTCTCACTGAAGGAAAAGTTTACCAAATGTGAGAACCGCTGCTGTTTTTGCAAGTTCTTACTGATTTCTCAACAGCCTGTCCCTCAACGCAGCGTGCAGCTAATAGGCATTTCAGTGAACCGCCACGTTTCACAATTAGCCAAAAAACCACAGGGAAAAAATACTGATAAACAAAGATGAAACAGCTTACACCTCGCCACGTACAAGGGCCTGTGTGGAAGTCAAATGCTGTTATGGACTGTCGGGGAGGCATTCGGGCAGGTAGAAAAACACAATTTGCCAGACAGACACTGGGCCGCCTTTGAAACACATCAAATGAATGCAGATGCAAGCGCCGCTATGTTCAAACGCTTAGCAAAAAGGCCTGTGGGGGTATTTAGCTGAATGTTGTCATTGGAAGCCACTGACGGAAAGTAACTTGATAGTACAGTCTTTTGAATAATAAGTACTTTCTGACTACATTTTTTAAAACATACAAAAATCTGCAGTCCGACTTCTTCAGGACAGTATTCCAGGTCCGTTGAAGCTGGTAGGCCCCCTCGTCTGGGTTTATTGTCCTGTGGGCGCTTTTCCAGATCTCAGTTACTTCCTTAATCCAACGTCGGTGTTTACTGTCCTCCATCCCAATTATTTTTGCCCTATCCCAGTCCACAATGTGCCTTTCCCTCTTGCAGTGGTCCAAAATTGTCTGAAATATTTTGAGTTGCATGTAAATGTACAAAAACACAGTACTGGTCTGTTTAAAAGGAAATATCCATATTAAACTTTTGTGGAAGACCAAATTAATCTTTTTAGGAATAAGAGTGGCGGCAGTAGTAGTAGCAGTAGCACATTAGAAGAAGCAGTAGTAATAATAATAATAATACAGTAGTTGTAGTAGCAGTAGCACTTGTCGTATTAATACTAGTATTGTAATGAATGTAGCAGCAGTAGTTGTAGTAGGAATGGTAGTAGCACAAATCACTTCAATTTAAGTAAACTTTACACTTCATACTTTTACTTTTTGTATTTAAGTAACCAGCCACAAGGGATCAAAACCGAGTGCACTCTGTGCGCCAGTCCCAGGCCAGGGTAAACGGAGAGGCATCCAGTGTAAAACCTGTGCCAAATTAATATGCAAATCACTGCCCACAAAGAGGATTTGCTGTAGCGACCCCAGAAGAAAAAAGACAAAAGAAAAAAGCCTAAAGCGTGTGCATGGATTCTCATGGTCCACTCCTATAGTTTTTATGTCCGAGCCAAAGACGACCACCAGAATGGCTGAAATGCTTCAGGATTCAGAAACGCTCTTATCTTTCCTGAGCTGGCCACACATTAAAAGAGAGATGTCTCATGGGAAAAAAACACACATAAATTGTCCCCTTTTTTTTTTTTTTTGTCTCTGTTTCTTTATTGCCTGCCTCTCCCTTATCTCCCAGTCCCATAGATTCCTTTCATTTGGAGCCATTTCTTTCTTGAAAATATTTACACTTAATGAAAGCTGACTGGAGAACTCCCCAAAGCCCGATGCCTTTGAACATTATTCTTAGCCTCAGCAGATCAATATCAACTCCCTCCCTTCATTTTCACAGTCGCTAAAACTTTGGCGTTATGACTATATAAACATTTTTTTCTTTTCAGAGTATAGAGTGATGAAACCAAGGCATCTGAGTTCTCCTGGTTAACGCTGTCAGGCCAAATAATATCCCTCTGCATCTCACAGAGCTCTTAATCTCTTGGCTATAATTGAAGTGTGGTTGTAATGAAATGCCAATATGCCCAGTCACTCACAATGATGCAAGTTGATGGAAATCCCATCTCCGTTTTGTGATTAACAGTGACCAGTTAGTTGTGACAGAAAAAAAAGAGACATTTGCTAATTTTGTGGATCTAGCCTTTGGGGTGCATGGTGGTTAGTCCTTCTGTCTCTCAGCAAGCAGGTTGTGGGTTCAATCGTTGGCCAACTACAGTCTCTCTGAGTCAAGTCTGCATGTCCTCCTCATGTTACTGTGGGCTTTTCTCCCAAAAACATGCATGTACAGGTGAATTGGTGAATCTAAATTGCCCATACTGAAAGAATGTGAGAGTGAATGGTGATGATGAATGGTGCTTCAATAAATACAGACTTTTATTTTTAACATTTTTGTCATGGCACTTTCAGGAAAAGTCAGTAATGGGTCAACATGATACATTTTGATCTGGATCCAGATCATTGTTTAGATCCAGGAGCGTTTTAAAGGATTGTGGATCATTTTGAGATACTGAAGATACAGACTTCACTTTTTACCATTGTGAGTTAAAAGCATTTAGTGGCTTAATGGAAAGAGCATTTACCCCTGGACTAGAAGATCTTTGAGTTTGAGTCCAGGTCTGGGCACTATATTTTTGCAATCTCAGGATAGGACTAGTCCCTTGGCAGAGGTCTACGCTCCCCAAAGACCTTTCAATGTCCATAGCCTTTTTTTAACAGCCTGTTAGACAATGTTTTTTCACCATACTCTCTAAGTGTTAGCCCTGCGAATAACTGGCTATAGTCCAGAGTGTACTCCACATGCACCCATAGTAGCTAGGACAGGCTCCAGCAATTGAAGATAAATAAATGAATTAATATTTTGCATTCACAATGGCAACCGTCTTGTCTGGACATTATATCAATTTGCAACAGAAGTCACTGAACCAAAATAATGCTGGCAGTGGGGCTTTGAATGTGCACACTGGATTTGTTTTCTCAAGTATAATCAAAGAGCAGTCATCGGGCAAAATACTAATGAGACATTTGGCCTTTGCTGGTCATGTCTTTTTAATCAGAAACTGCTTTTTCTACCTATTGGACATTGTTAGGAAGTTGTGTGTTTCGAGCATATGAACATTATGGACCATTCATACATCTCTTTGGTGCCTAAACCAATTCAGCTGTGACAGAGTTCATTTGGAGATTGCCTGAAGCTCAACCTATCTGCTTTTTTTTTTTTTTTGTCTCTGGTAGACGCTGGACATGTGCAAAGCAATAGTGCATGACTTTTCTAGAATTGCACCCAATAAAGGACTTGTTCAGCTGCAATAATGCAATCTGACATGGGACTATCACAGCTTAATACTGTATGTTTTCCAAAGCTGGCTTTTACATGGGTTTGATACCGTGGCAGAGTGAGACGCAGGCCTAGAATGGTTGTCAGACTCAGAGAAAAGCTGAGACAAGAATAAAATGTAGTGGTCTGTTATTTTTTCCCAGAGCTGTAATTTATCTCTTGGAAAAATATCAGTTTGTAAAATATCTTTGTTGATATAGCCTTGCCAAAAGTGAGTTTTTCTTTTACCAAAAAAGCTGTATCCAAGCCACACGGTCACATCCTTGTGTATTGGTCGAACAGCTGCTCCTCTGGCTCTGTATGTTTACACATGAGCCGGTCAACAGGAGTCGCGAGGTGAAGCCGAGGTTGACCGGTGTCGTGCTCCGCTGCCTTCGCTGAGTTTTACAAGGTCTCTGTCAATAACGCTGACAAGCTACAAGCGACACGGCTGCACTCCTCACTGCACCGGAAACCTGAATGTCTATATATGTCTAGAGACCAGAGGCAGATCACTGTCAGCTCCTATAGGCTACGCTGCACATCAGGGATTGCCCATGTGTCCTTGAAATGGTTGATAATATGTTTTCAAGGTTCAAAGTGGTGCATTTTTGGACTGAGTTTGCAATTTGTAACAAGTTTTGTAATTGAGAAAAACTGTTTCACCATCTAACAGAAGAATATTGGTATAAATATGATGAGAAAAAAGTCGAGAAAAGACCATTCTAGGCCTAAATATCAAAAGATGTAATAGAGACAGGCAACATTTGGCGAATCAAATGCCTGCATACAAAAGGGGCTGTTAGTAAAAGAGTTTAACAAGAAAGGTGTCTGGACAAAGGGAACACTTCTCCCTCTGATTCCAGCCCAGGCCATTCAGCTGCTGATGTCCCTTTCTCTCAGACTTGTCCAAAGTGTGGCCCGGGGGCCATTTGTGGCACAGGTTGAGATTTCATATGGCCCTCAGCTTCTATGATAAAATGATGGCCCTCCAGCACTTTTGAGCATTTTCCGGAGCTTTGTCTGGATATTTGGACGTCTCATCTACTACTCTGTGCCATCTATTTTCAGATTAGTTTGTCAATAAATTATTACATGGCTTGTCATCAATGGTGGCAGAATATAGTTTTGACTAAAAAAGGTAATAGATAAGGTAATAATCTTGGCTTTGTCTTCAGGCAGCGATTTACAATAGAAAGGTAATAGCAGGTCTGTATTTGTGTTTGATACATTTTACATTCAGTCCAACAGAACATTCAGTTGTGGAAATTGTTGAGAAAGAATTTGAGCTACCTATGGCTGGACAGCTATGGGTACTAGGAAAATCTCACAGGTGTCTTTGCATTTATATCTCTATTATAAACATATTTAGCTATGTAATTCAGTTCATTTAGTTCATATAGTTACAGGCCAGAACAAATATGCTCCAAAAACATTTGATGTCTGGAAATGAGGATACAAACTTCAGTCCTATTAGAAGATACAGCATGCAGAAGTCTACATTGAAAGAGAAGAAGCCTGAGTGGAGGTGCAGCCCCAGTTGGCCTTATTAAACTTACTACAGTAAATGAGATATTGTTATTCTGTCTGTATTTGGCTGCAGTTGTGTCTGATTTACTGTTGTGTATTGAAATAAGATTTAATTTTGAGGAATAAGAAGAATTTGTCTGCACATTATGCCGTTTGAAAAGGTTGATTACACCATTGACAAAATAAATACTGGCATCCATTTTTAATTATACATTAATCATTTGCGAGATCCAAATGTTTCTCACAGATACAGTCTCAAAATGGCGTGTCATGTATTTTATGCATCCTTTTGCGACTTGTCATTTTCACTGCTTTTTTGAAGGGTATTTTTGTTCACTTTGAAAAAATAAACTCTAAGGATGGGGACAGCCATTTATTTAGCCATCTATAAAGTCCCTGTTTGTGATATTGGGCTATAGAAATGACTAGAAGCTGTCATGGCTGCATTAAAGTTGATTTAAAAACAGCAATTCCTAATGGATTCTACTTTGATCATTGTGTACAAAATTAATTTTTCGGCAGAACAAAAATCATACCTTTTTGTAATTCAATCATCTTCAATTCATATCCTAAAATTGAAAGCAAGCTCTAGTGACTCAGCCATTGTGTTTTAAAAGAAAAAACTAATAGGATATCCTTTTTTTTTTTTTTTTTTTATAAATTGTTATGAAATTACATGCTCGTATTGTAAAATTGTACTGCTCAGTAGAGAAGAAAGAATCACCTTTTTGGCAGGCTAGGTGGTTAGCCCTCATGTCCTCTGCCTTTTGTACAAGAGTGAATTAAAAACTAGTTTGCAGAGATAGCCACTCCATTCCTCAAACCGTGATTCATGATTATTATCCCGGTACTAGAGTGTGTGTTGTTCCCCCTGCAGCTCTCTGTGCTTTGTGCCTGATCAATGTGCAGTCTTAGCAACTCCATCTCTTTCTAATTAAGATATTCCAATGTGTTTTCATTGAGGAATTTGCCGAAAAGGTCAGGCTGCCTCTTCCTACAGTACTGCAAAAAAGTCTTAGGCAGGTTGTTAAAAGGAAGGATATGAACAAAGAAAACTGTAGTGATGTACAAAAATATGCAAAAGTGCACTTAAAGTCGAGAAAAATCTAAACTAGAAGTGTTGGTCCTATCCAATCCAATGGTAAATCAATGGTCACATATATAAAGTGCTTTTCTACACTCATGGGCACTCAAGCGCTTTACATCAAGGAAGCATTTACCCATTCACGCGCACATGCACTCACACATTCATTCACCAGTGTACGCATGCACCAGAGGCAAGGTGGGTTAAAAGTCTTGCCCAAGGACGCAACAACAGTATGCAAAGGAAGGAGCAGGGTTTGAACCACCAACCTTATAGATAGTGGTTGAACAACTCAAACTACTGCCACACTGGTAAAGAAATAGTGCCCAGACCTGGACTCATACTCGAATACCTCCTAGTTCAGGGTTAAATGCTCTTTCCATTGAGTCATAAAACCCTTATAATGTATCTCAAAATGGTAAAGAATCTACTAAAACTAGTATTTTCTTCATCTTCATCTTTTTTCATGGTGGACCCCACTTTAGGCCCATAGCTGCTGGGATAGGCTCCTGCCACATGCTACAGCAATAAGCAGAAAAAGATGAATGAATGAATAATAAATTAAAGTTGGTATCTTCAATATGTCTCTTGGTAGATCTAAAACACTGCTAGATCTTGGACCACACCAAAACTAATGATTTTGTCCTTACTGACCTACAACTACAATTCTATAATTAATAAAACACACTTAGCTAACAGCAATCTTCACACCTCACTTAAACTTTGGCACAGTATTACACATCAAAGCCTATGAGGTCTTGTCACTACAATGCCACTCACATATACTCATCAATATGTCGTTAGGTATTTTGGGGAAGAGAAACATCTTGGCCCGAGCTTCGATTCAGCTGCATCTCTTCGAACCCTAATCACCTCATGTTTCATCTGTGCTTTCCGATGGGACAAATGATCCCTATAAAACACCGGGAAACAAATTAACCACCGGTGTCAAGAATTTAATGGTCCCAATTAGTCAACACTTTGGGGAATGTGCTTTATTAAGAGCGATAGTGTGCAACATCCAGACAGTAAATCCAACCAAGTATGCACCAGTCAAAATTATTATGTCCCACAGTTAATACACTTGTCCCACCAGTCCAGCACCATGTTAATTCTTTTATATGTATAATGCTGATAAAGTATACTCTGTGTAGTAGGGCTTCACAGTGTATTGCAAATGCTTTGGTATTGGTGAGCCCTGGCCAATGTCCAGGTTGTTTCCCACCTCCGGTCCATAATTACCTTCAAATATTTCAATTCTAAATACAATTAAAATATTCAAAGTAGCAGTGTTTCTCATGTCGTCTCATGGCCAAAGTGACTGTGTCCAACTCTTGTCCCATAGGCATTAGTGTACTTGATACAGTACATTTTGTAGAATTGTATTTAAAATGATTGTATTATCTAGGCAGTACCAACATTGCACCATTAATTTATCACATATTTTGTTTTTAACTGTGCAGATTGGTTACCATACCAACCAGTTATACCATATCTCAGGGGTAAGCAAGTTTGATTGCAGTCGGGCCAAACAATTTTTAATCCACCAGGTGGCGGGCTACAAGAATTGTCATACAATTCTCTGTCATGGTTCCTTGGCAGCTTTAAATGAACATATATTACAATGTTTAATTACGTATACAAAATATATAGATCAATAAATAAATACCTTAAAAATAAATAACTAAAAATCCTCACCCCAGCCGCACCGCCCACTATTTTGCTAGATTTTTAGGCGGCAAATTAGATAAACATTGGATACTTGTTGGATAGAGGCAAAGGTAACCTTGCCTGGAAATTCCAGACTCACCGCTGTACCAGTGGATGAGTCTGGTCATCTTAGAATCAATTCGATTTCTAGGGCGGAGCAAACCCAAATTAACGGACAGCGGAGATAGCCAATCAGAAAATGGGGGACGTGACGTTAACAAAGCGACAAGAAAGTGAGAAAGTAAACAAACGGAGTAGTGAAGCGACGAGGGAGGAACGAGGGAGTTATTTCAACATTACCGTACCATACCGCTGAATGAAACAAACTCTCGGCTCCTCGGTGCACCATCTTGATTGTTGTCAGCGAGGAGACGCGTATGAGTGACGCTGCTCGCGAAGAACACGTGACTTAAATAAACCAATCAAAATGCACGGTACGGTTGGGATTTGAGTAAACCACTGCGGACGGCGTGGTGACCAGACTGATATGTCTCTGTAGAATAACACAGAGACATATCAGTCTGGATTTTCCAGGCAAAAGGTAACCATGACAGAAGGAGATCACATGATATAATGCTTGCTATTTATTGGTCAAAGGCAACTAAAACCATGAAACCATGACAGAGAGCTGTATGCTTGCAACTAGGGTCTTACAGCAAATTATTCACTGACAGCTCCACAGGGTTAAATGCTATCAAGTAATAGCAATTAATAAAAGTAGATATCAGCTCAAAAGTTGACAAAGGCCAATTTTATTTGGCTGAGGGCCAAGTTTGGCCCACGGGCCAGGGGTTGCCTACCCCTGGCCCGTTGCCTACCCCTGGCATATCTCATCAGGCTTTCCAGCACTGCCTGATAAAATAAAAACTTTAGCCTTGGGCTGACGCTGTAAAGACGGTGAGCCGAACGTACAGACTATCAACATGAATTTTCCTGTTAAAATTGCTTTCAATATGAAGCCCCAGAAACCTGTAGGAGAGGACCTAAATGAGGTGGTGAATGCAGAAAAATCATTCCCTGGGAGCACATGCAGATTCCACTCAAACCCATGACCTCTATGCTGAGAGGCAGGCACACTATCCACTCTGTTACCATGCATCCTAGTTATTCAAATTTTGAAATTTGAAATTGTAATTTTGAACAGGTCAGAAAAGCCTATTATACTATTTTACATACAGCCTTTATTGGAAATGACTGTGTTATGTTCAAAGACACTATTGTGGCCCTATCTGTGTTCATTCATGTAAATCAGTTGCACAATATACATTTTTTCAAGAAAATGGAGAAAGAGACCATTGCATTAATTGTGCACCATTTTAGTTAAAATGTTATGGTCAGGCAGGATAGACTTAGTGGAATGGAAGGAGTTTCAGACCCATTTTACTTTGCAGAGGTGAATGGTTCAGCTGGCAAAAGCTATGAAAGTTTGTATTTTTTCAAGATGCATCACCTACAGCAAATAGGACATATCTTAAGAGTCAACAAAAAAAAAAAAAAAAAAATGCTCACAATACTTTGGAGCTCTAGTAAGTATTTTGACATTTCCACTCATACGGAAACAATCTTGCTTTAATCCTCTGAAAACCACCCACTAACTGTTCTCACAAATATTTCCTCAGCTTCTCTGAAAGCGCTGCCCATTTGTGCTCCAACACAACGGCGCCACACAAACTGAATAATAAGCATCCCACACTTCAACTTTGTATTACTTTTGCTCTCCTTCAAACTTTTCATCAAAAGGCAGGACCATGTTTTTGAATACACATCTGCCAGCAGTTCCTGAATGATTGGTTCCCAGATTGCGCCCCTAGAAACTTTTTTTTTTTTTTCATATATATTTTTTGGCATGGTTTCCCTCCACTGATGCCAGACAGAGACACGACCAATCAGCTAGACCTTGGTAAGCTTTCCAAAGGTTGTGCAACTTGTCGAGAAGTAGGTTATTGTTGATGTTGAAGAGGATGAACACTGAAACTTTAAAGCACCACAATGTAAATGTTGCTCTCTCTCCAGAAGCCTCATTTTGACAACTATATCAACAGAAAAGGTTCTCAAACTATGGATGATACTGTGGAGTCTTTTGAAGCTCAAGTCCTTATTTAGGTTGACTTAATTTGAAGTTTAATATTTTTATATTTCTGTTTTAGTCCTGCTCTGGTTGGGTCTTGAATTTGAAATATAAACCACTGCTTTGTCCCGGTTTAATCCTTATTTAGAACTGGTTTAGTCCTGGATTAGTCTTGTGTTTGTCCTGGTGTAGTCCCTGTTTTGTTGATGAAAACTGAGGGGTCAGGGAAGAGGCATAGTGTACCACTAAAATCAGTTTTAAAACATCACTTTAAGGTCTAAAAACTACATAGTGTTGCTTTAAAAAGGTAAATGTCTATTAAAGCCTCTCTGTCAGGTTTTGTGGAGAGCATTCAAGTTAATGTTTTCCATGCAATTTGTATTGAGTGGGCGAGTAGCTAATGCTTTGTATCGCCAGGGAGTTGAGCTAACTTTTAAGAGTTGTAATGGAGCAGAAAAATAGGATGAAAACAAATGGGCACAAGAAGATTACACAGATTTAATTTATGGATGAAAATTGATGATAACAAAACAATTAGTAGGCATAAGTGAGGCTGGCAAAGCAATGCAGCCTTCTTATTGGACGACAGGCATTACGAGCCTCATCACTTTAGACGTATCACTCCACTGCTCAGGTGTTTCTCTGTTAAGGGATAATCACCACCATTAAGCTCAATTATATATCTAAGACTTACACAGAGGTGGAAGAAGCTGCACTTAAGTAAATGTTCTGTTATTTCAAAATGCTACTTACTAAATCTATTACTACTGCTACAACTACTACTACTTTTACTATTTCTTTAAAGATTCAAAGATGTAATAATAATATAACAGCAACTGACAGGGTAAAGCTGCTATTTGGTTTTATCATTCTACCAAGTACTTAAAGTGCATTAACCATTTTCAAAAGACAAAAAACCTCCTCAAGCAACAACAAAGGCAAAATGTATATATTTGGAAAGTTTATGTTTTAAAAAAAAAGATAATGTAAGTGTGATATTAGAAAATGCAAATGGAATCTGTTTTTTAGAATCACAGCTATCAATAGGAGATGCTGCTTGCTTTAATACATTTCACAGAATATGTTAACATAAAACTGATAGACATAGCATTAAAAGGTCTCTTATTATGGTAAATTAAGGTTTTTGAGCTTTTAACCATGTAATAATGATGTTTGGACCTCAAAAACATACCCGGAGTAGCATTTTGTTTCATTCAGTAATCCTGTATACTGAGCTGCTGCCCTTCTCAAGAACCGTAAACGCTTGGTCTAATGGCTCTACATAGATGCGTGACACCAGGAAGTGCTCCTGCATGTTTCTAAAGCCCATACACCGTCACCAGACTCATTCTGATAATTTCAGCGCTTATATTGATGTCACTATCAAGCATTCGACTCATTTATCTATCTGTTAGCATCATGTTGCTTTTAACCTTGCTAAATAGCCATTTTATGCTCTGTCCATTTCCCACCATTAACAGCAGGGGGCGACAGACACCTAATCCAAGCATTCTCAGCAAAGTCAAAGTAACAGCTCTCCAACAGAAGATGTTTTCCACAAAGATATATTTTATACAAGTTATAAAACCAATGCGAAGGTGTCCAAGATTATTTGCAAAAACTGCAACAGCATAATGTGGGCCCTTTAAGTGGACTGTACAGTGTGTAATTAAAAATGGCACACATTGAAATGAATCACAAACTGGTATGTAGCTTCTTGTGTATTAACACATCTGACTGTATTGTTCATTAATAAACTGGAACATTAACACATTGTAAAACATGACTGATAACTGTGAGGACATCCCTAAAACCAGCAATCACAGCTATGCAAACATGTTACAAACAAGATATGCATGAATGGGCATTAGGCAAACATCCATTTCTGTTTAATCTCTGGCTTGAGAGCGTGCCACATCCCGTATTTACCTCGGCTATTACCATATCAAATATTAACACAGCATGTCGAACCTGTTTTGTAGATCTTGAAGCTAAAATCTTTTGCTGCAGATGCACACACACACACACACTCCTAATAACAAATAGCGCACGACTGAATGCCTTTAGTATTTAGTTTTCCTCGGCCGTCTGGAAATGGCCGGACTGCAGAGAAATCCAATCTAATATTGATTGTGGTGAAATGTGTTCTCCCACATTTGGTCTTAAGGCTAAGCCACGACTAAAGCTCAGAGCTGCCTGCCTCTGCCTCGGTTGCTTCCTCTCCCCTCGCACACTGTCTCCTGGAGCTCCTTTTTTTTTTTTACTGCAGGAGGAGGAATAGGCCAGACCTCTCCCAGAACCTGCCTGCCCCGCTCATATACTTAAACACAGAGCTGCCAACCTTCTCTGCCAATGGGGAATATTTCACCCCTGAAGTTAACAGCGCACCCCGGTTGCTAAACTCCCTCTTACCCCACCCCTACGGAGCTAAAGCGTCTGGAGGGAACCGGGGAAGGGCAGAGGAGACAGGAAGCGAGTGTGTGCAGATGATAAGGTGCTAGGCTTATTTGCGTGGGACATATTCACAGTGGGAGCTTGCATCACAGCTTGCAATAGTATGTTGCACAGAGGTATAGCATGAGATGTCAGATTTAAGTCAAAACACACACACACAAGACGATAAACAAAAACAGGAATTTAAATGTTGTCAGTGGTTTAGCTGGAACGACACCTGGAATTATGAGAAATGGATTTGTATGTTCAGAAATGGAGCTTATGTGCTGTAGTATAGCCTAGCGTCACATATACATGGCCAGCTTTGGCGTCGTGGGTTTGAGTCCGGATCCCTGAGGCTAAATGTCTTTCTCCCATAATTTCCTGTCCCTTTACGACTACACTAAATTGCCTTACAAATATCTTTAAGGGAAAATTCATAAACACTCAGGGCAATGCATTGACCTCTAAACAGTTTTGGTTTGGACCAATCAGAGGACAGTATTAGCTGTTACAGGCACGTTTTAGGTTTGTGATCATTACTCATCTCATTCTTCTGCTTGGATAAAACAGGTGGTTACTCACAGTTAGTTCATTCAATCACTGACTCGTTTAACACAAATCAAGTTATATAGCAACATGCGACAAAGTGTTATTTAAAAATGTTGCAATATAAAAACAAGCCTTTTTTGTGCTTCAGTTTTTTGGACTAAAAAGGTTTGATCTTTAACTGTGAGATGCCTGAATGCAGGTGGTTACTCACAGTTAGTAAATACAAAGCACTTTATATATACTGTACTTTTGTCTGCCAAGTACAGCAGTCAAGTTGAGCTACTCAGAAATGTAAATGGAAAAGTACTACTCCATTCTTTAGTTTGTAACTACGTAAATATGTTTTAAGTCACACAAATGTGTCTAACATGAACAAAAAACTTCCGTGGTTTACCAAAAAACTGTAAAATCCTTGTTTTAAACACAATGCCTTGCCCGTGCCAGATTTGTTTTTCTTTTATACATTTTATTTACTGTACCAAAATATCTAGTCACTTCACCATTTTTGTACTGAAAATTGTCATTTTTATGTCTTTCCTGACTTGTTTTGTACATGTTACTTGGAATCAAATACAAAAATAATAATAAGTCTAACTGTGCTAATAGCAACATGCTACAAGCTAAAGCTAAAAGTGTGTTTGTAGCCCAGTTTTCTTCATCCCTTTCGACTTCTCCCTCGTGATCTTCTCTGGGGGTCGCCACAGCAAATCCTCTACCTCCTAGTGTGTCATGATTTGCAGATAAAATTGGCAGACGTTTTATGCAACTCTTTCCATTTATCTGAGCTTGGGACCCGCACAAAGAGTATACGTAGTGAAAATGTCGCTATGTTCAAATACCGAGTGTTTTTATGCTTTTGGTTTTTGGACTGAAAAGCCATAATTCTGAACCGTGAGTTGCCTGTATGCTGGTGTGTATGAGTGTGTGTGTATGTGTAAGCGTGCATGTGTGTGTGTGCGTGGTAGAGCAGAGCCGGAGACACTGATCGGCTTTCGGCTCACGGCAGCGGTTAATTATTCACCGGGGTTGTGCTGCAGAGATGAACTGAGGGGCTCTGGGATAAAGGCACTGGAGGAGGAGGAAGATGAAATTATAAAATCCTAATGACGGAACTCGGCCTGAATGGTAATTTCTTAAATTGATTTTGAAGAGGTGCCCAGACAGAACAAGCCAGCACAGACTCAGACATCGAGATGGGACCGCGCGGGAGGAGGCGGAAGGCCGGTGCACCCTGCGTCTCTGCGGACGTGTTCACCTCTGAACTAATCTATCTTTTTATCCCACACTTAAGCTTCATCACCACACGCCTGTCCTTTTGTTTCATTCTCTCCTACTTAACCTTCCTCCTACTCTGGTTCCTTTTCCACGTCCCAATGGAGGGAGTGTATTGCTATTCCTTATCTTATTTTATTCCTCTGTTATATACTTTGGGCTTTGAAACTTATGGGCTGCCGTTAAGACTTAGTTTGACTTTATTGCAGCATGAACCAGAATTTAGGGAACTATGGGCCCAAGACCACAATCTCAGAACCACAATCTTTCATAGTTGGCTCAGGGAAATATTTCTCCTCTGGAACAGGCACTCATTTGTTTGGACTTTGGTGCTTAAAAAGAGCTGCTTTACTTACACAAAATTTACTGTAGCATACTGGCTTTTACAAGAACTACCCACAACTACCGCCTTCATCTAAGCCTATCCTCTGCATCCTCTTCTCTCACACCAACTAACTTAATGTCCTCTTTCACTACAACCATAAAGCTTCTCTTTGGTCGTCGTCTGGGTGTCCTACCTGGCAGCTTTAACCTCAGCATCCTTCTATCCAGATGTTGGAGTAGGTTCTCAGTCATCCTGGAGAAAAAATAAACAAGAATGTCACCTGGACAAGACCTTTGTTCCGGTAGCTTAAGGACTTAGAAATTGTCCAGAAGAGCTTTTGACCCGTAGATATCCCCCTTCTGACCTTTCTGACTTTATTTCCAAAACATTTAACATGAGTGGTCCTTCTGATGGACTCATTCTAGATCCTATCCATCCTCATAACTCCCAAAGAGGACCTCAACATCTTCAGCTCTGCCTCCTGTCTTTTTCAGGGCCACTGTTTTTAAACATCTCTGGTCTCTGGTACACCTTTTCTTTCTCTCTTGATGATACTATTTTCTCATTAATGACCACATATACAGGGTTTATTAGGTTTGTAAAGGTTAAGAAACTATATGCTGGCATTTTTTTATTTAATGAAATGGAAAATTGCCAGTAGCTTTCCAAGTTCAGCCTGATAAATAACTGCTGTAGCTGAGGTCAGAGAGTGGGCTACGAAGAGTTATTTACATTTTATGAAAGGATTTGAAATAGTAAAGTGATGCCTCAGTCTGCACTAAAAATTAATCAAAGACATATCAGTCTTTAATAACTCAAACAGCCCAAAAAAAAAACTCATAGTGTGCTTTCCAATTATTAATATGTATTTTATGACTATTTTGACAGCTCTACATAAAGTTGTGGCATTCATTACATAAAGAGCAAAACTAAAATACTCAGCTCATTCTCTGCTGCTATGGACATAAGCTTCAGAACATACTCACACAGCCGTCTTAAATGCTGCAGTAATTAATGGTTAAATTATTGGTTTGTGTGTTTTGAACTTTTGTCACCAGTGCCATGTCAGTGTCCTTATTCTACCTTATTTTAAGTGTGAATCTTCTGGCTTTATAAACCCAATAGGGTGACAACATTTTCTCAGAAGATAAGTTTCAAGGCCCCTGACTTTATTACATTAGTTGACAAGTGTCTGTGAAGGATCTCATTCATCCAGATCATGTTAGAAAGGTGTTGAAAACTATAGGCATAGTTTTAAAGCTAGATGGCTTTAGACGTCTTCTCCAGTGGCGTGTATCAGCATAACGGCTAAGTGCACTACTGTTACTAATCTAAAATAGGGTTTTGCTTTGTTTTTCCAATGCTTGATATTTTTTAGTTAATTAAAGACATTAGCACAAACAATTAGACAAGCATGCAGTGTGTCGTTTTAATTAACAGCCCATTATCAGGGGTTATTTGTCCATATTTTTTACAGTTGTTTCTGACTTTCATAACAAAGCAAAAGTAAAGTTGTATTACACAGTTTGTGGCATGTCGATGTAATGGCCATTAGCTTCAAAAAACTAATTGCAGCATTTAAAACCTGCTTTAAAATGATTAAAATGTTGCATAAACTGTGATGCACAGTCTGTTCAACTCCAGTCTCTGTGCGTATTCTGCATGTTCTCCCTGTGTCACTGGTTCTCTCCGCCTTCCATGACCCACTGTCCAAAGACATGCATGTGTTAAGAAAATTGGTGACTCTAAATTCAATGTCAATCCTGCGACTTACTGGCTTTTGTCCAGGGTGCACCCCACCTACAGCCCATCATTGCTGGTGTAGGCTCCAGACAATTCCACCCTCTTCTAGGAATAAGTAGAAGATGAATTAATGCTTCTTGTACTTCTGCTACACTTTATTTCTGCAACAGACTTTAAGATCTCTGACCTTATTCTATTATAAGATGGAAACTATAGCTCCATAAAGACAATATTGTGACAGAAAATCACTTGAAATTAGCTTCCATGGCTCTGCTAATCATCTAGATTATGTTCTAAAGTTGTTTAAAAGCCAGCACCTTTTTAAAGCTTGAAGGCTATTCTCTTATTCATTGGCTTTTGTCAGTGAAGCTGTAGAGTCTAACTATGGTGATTAGTAATGGGCCATAATGTTTTGTATTTTGATTACCAAAACAAGTATAAATGTGAAGGGCCCTCTTGAAGTTTTACTTTTCTTTTTTGACTGCCTCTAACTTTTGTTATGCCACACTCTGACCTTATTAAAGTTAGAAACTCCTGGCTCCATATAAATCCCAATATCTTGAAGTTAGTTTCCAAGGCTTTCTGCTTAAGAGTCTGTGAAGGTTCCCATTCATCCGTTATAAAGTTGTTTAAAAGTCAGCATCATTTTTAAAACTCATCCTCATGCATTTGTTTTCTACATGATAGCTACTCTTTTCACAGAAACAAAACTAAACTGGCAGGGCAGAGTGACTTTGATCATGGTTTCCCACTGTAATGTTGGCCCCCAGTGGACTCGGTGGCAAGATTTGTGAGTTCTGCACAGTTTGAAGCAGCAGGGTCTGTACTCTTCACACAATAAACTGAAGTCCGGGCTAGGAGCCTGGTGGTTTTTCTGTCCATCATTTCCCAGCATGCACAGTGGATCGTTTAACCTGCAGGTGGTGGTTTGGTTGGTGTCTTACTGAGCTCAGTCTCACCCGTTAAAGTGACATCAAATGTTATTTTGGTTGGGACACAAGTATTTTTTTTTTTTTTTTTTTTTTTTTTTGGCAAGCAGTAGACCAAGTCAAATTAGCTTCAAAAGTCTTATATGGAAAAAAAAAAACACAAAATTTCCTATTGTTTATATACAGTTTTTAGAATTAACTTTGTGTTTGTGTTTAATTTTGTGGGTTTCTGTCCCATTTGGTGGTGAAATTTTAAATAGAATTTCCACACTTGCGTTTCTTGTTTCTACAACCTGTGAGCATCTATGGTAGCCCTGCTGGGATATAAAAGTAATACTAGATACTTTTACTCAAATAATTTACTTTCATTTTGGAAGAAAATGTCTTTCTGAGCACACACAACTAAATTTAATATTTTATCTTTTTTTTTTATCTAAATGAGTATCAGTGGGTAGTAGTAGTTGTACAAGAGTTAGAGCAGAGGAAGTAGAATAGTAGTAGTGATAGTAGTAGAAGCAGTAGTAGTAGTATCAGTAGCAGTAGTGGTAATAGTGGTAGTAGCTGTAGTAGTAGCAGCAGAAGTAGTCATTTCTACTTTCCACTTAATACTTAAACTCAAGTAAACATTTTGTGGAGTACTTTGAAGTTACAGTACTTCTACTTTTACACATATTACATATTTTTTCCACCTCTAACTTATATTTCCTCCCACGGTTTTGGTGTCACACTTTATTTTCGTCATTATGGACAAATGCATGGCTTGTTTCTTCTTCAGTGCCTGCCCTCCTCTGGAAGTAAATTTCCTATTTATTTTTCCAATTGATGTATAATAAGAGTTTAAAGGCTTGACGGAAGCTAAGTCGTGACCATAACACAATTCATTTTAATCAACACTGTTCTGACCAGATATTCTGTGGAGTAATTACAATAACAAACTCTCGTCTGGTATCGATGTAATAGTTTAACTGAATTTCATTGCATTTTTTTTTTTTTTAGCTTTGGCCGTCTGATTTTAACAACCCACACAAGCCACAAAACTCCATGTCCTACTTTCATTTTGAGAAATTTAAGACATCTTTTCTAAGCGGCTCTCTCCCCGCCACTGCCATCGTCCCAGCCAGCTCTTCTCCAGGCAGCGGACCACAAAAAGACCAGTGAAAGGCGCGGTGATTGACGGAGATAAGGCCTCTAATTAGGAGCAGTGATTGGGGGGCTGCGAAGGGGGCTTAGCTTCCTGGCAGGCATAGACACAGACATATCCAGGGCGCCCCAACCCCGCTGCAATTAGACACACATCTGCTATCAGGCATTAGCTCGCTGTCTCTGGAAGCCACTGCAGTGTGTTGCCTGTCAATGTCATTCACTGTCCCCCGTCCGCTCATTGGTAGCGACCGCTGCCACCTCTGGAGACGGATCGGCCAGACTGGAACGCGTGAGGGCACCATGCATATTCATAGGCTTTAATGCATGCTAACGACGGACTTGCAAATACACAGTCATGCATCATGCTACAGGAGTTAGCGTATGTGATGTGACATGGAAATAAGTACAATCAATCAACAGCAGGGGGAGTAGGGTGTTGAAAAATAACCAAAGGCGCCCGTAGAAGAAGAGGGCATTAATCAATACAGCTACACTATAATGTTTGTTTGGTCTCTTTATAGGTAGCAAGGTGGTTATAGCAAGTTTACCTCAAAGCTACAAGTCAACCAAAACTGAAAAAGATGTACAAGAGAGTAACTCTTTTGTGTGGCTAAGGTAAAAGCTAAGAGACGGAAATGGTCCCCAGGTACTGCTCAGTGGCTGCCCAGTGCTCCTAATGGAGTGCCCACAGTAAAATGGGATGGGTTTAATGCAGCGGATGAATTTTTCCTATGGGGATAAAGTATAGTTATAGGTCTAAAGTATAATACAACCTGTAGGGATAGAATGGACGGTGTTTACAAGCTCCAGTGGCCTCTGTCTAACGGCCAAAACAAAACACCCATAGGGACGTATAGAGCCTGTAATATCAGGAAATATTTTCATTTTGGGAAGTTTGCTTTTTTAAAATCAGTGAACAGGGAATCAATCTGGAGTTGCATGCATGGTTCCACACTCTAAGTTTTATTATGATGTTTTATAAATAGTAAAACATATTTAGAGCGAAGAGCGGTTGTGAGATTGACCCTCGGGGCGACCATCACACTGACTCTCTGGGTGAAGTCTGCGTGTCCTCCTGCGTGCTCTATTAAAGCAGAACTCAGTAACTTTTTTACCTTAAATAAACAGTTTGGGAGTCCGTGCGATGGTTAAATGAGAAACGAAAAAACAACACTGGCCGCCGACCCGGTGTCATGGAAGTTTTGAGTCTTGCAAGAAAGCGGCACATCGTGGTTAGCAAAACAACAAGCTGACTGGCCAAATGTCAGAAAAAAAAACTTTGTACAGACACAAGGAGGGGAAACCAAAAGTAAAGCTGAGTGAGGAATCATGTAGGACAGTGGTTCCCAACCTTTTTTTCTCATGTAAACCACTGGGCTTTTGTCATATCTTGAGTACCCCCTCACTTATGATTCTTCAAAAAGTGGTCATGAAAAACCATAAAAATGTGTTTATTAATACAAAGACATAATACTTATTTTATTGTAAATACCATTATTTTGTTTGTTTCATTAATTAAATTCAAAATAAAATAAAATAAATAATAATCTGCCTAGCTTTAAAATTAAAATATTAAAAACAAAAATATTCAAATATAAACTCCTATTACATTTACTTATTTTTCTATACTTATGTTGGGCACAAATTTAAAGAATAAAAATAAATATTCCTAAACTCATAACAAATTTACTTCAAAGAAAAATATCTCAATAACACCCATTTGAAATAAGTTATTAAACCCAAAATATAATATTCAAATAATCTTTAGCAGTTTTAAATACTCTTCACCCGACAATGAGACTTGTTTTTTGTGATTTTCAAAAAAGCTATATGAAAACTTTGCAAATATTTTCTTTTGATCTTGCAAAAGAATTATGAAATATTTCGAAGTACACCTGTACCCCTAGTCGGGAAACACTGATGTAGTAGAGACAACTCTGGACTTGTATTTACAACAGTACTTTGACAATAAAGCCTAGACACGTACTTCAAGATCATGCTTTTTTGAGTATTCTTTTACTATAGTTGCAAAATATACACACTATTTGTACACGCCCCCTGGTGTACACACATATTGACTGATAGCTGAGTAACAAAGAAAACCATTGCCAGAGGATGTCTTTGAGTAAACCGACTAAACGCCTTCACAAACAGCCATAAGCTCCCTCTACATACCTGCAGCATATGCACACATTTAACATCCCATTAGCCCACACACAGGGCTGACTCAGTGCCCCGCCCACTGCCTCTGAATTTACAGTATTAAAGACGCAGAGGTTTTACTGCCCGGGCAAAATGTCACTTCATCTGCAGCAGCTATAGCTTTTAACGACTCTAATCTAGACCGCTGACACACATGCCGCCGGCCCTAGCGTGTCCCAAACAGAATAATAGTGCATTATGACACACCAGAGCATCTATCATAGGCCGTGCCGGCGCCGGTTGTGTTGAGGGATCCCGCCAATTTATGGGAATGATATGTCTTCGGCCTAATTTTGAATATGAGGCTATTTGAATAATCTACGCGGCGGAGGGAGCGAGAGGCCAAGGGATATTTAACATGATGAATCAGGCGGCGTAGGTGAGCTGGCACTATCTGCTAAAGTCTTAAATCTTGAAGGGAAGGGAGCGTAGACAGAGCAGGCCCGGTGCTTTAAGCAGGGGCGGGACAAAAAGGCCATTCATAATGCATTGATATTTCAGGGTTTTTATACTTGTAACAAATGGTGACACAGATACAGGCGTTTATTAAAGTCGATTCTTCATTGAAATAGCAGCCAAGAAGTGTGTGGTTCCCTGATGTTATTGTCTTGAACCATATGGTATCCTAAAGTCACAAGATGGCTGCATAAAAACAATATTTATGATGTTTAAAGGTCATCTATTATGCTAAATCGACATGCTCCTGCACGTTTCTAAAGCCCATACACCATCACCGGACTCATTCTGATCATTTTGGCGCTTAAATTGATTGCTAATAGCCATGCTAAATAGCCATTTAAAGCTTTGCCCATTTCCCACAGTTTCCAGCAGAGAGCCACACCTAATCCAAGCCTTCTCTGCAAAGTCCCCAAAAGCTGTTTTCCATACATATACAATATCTTAAGTTATAAAACGTGAAGTACTAATGCAAAAGTGTCCAAAACTATTTCAAAAAGACAGAAAAAAGCACAAAATTGGACCTTTAAGCAGTCAAACTTGCATTTTGATTTACTGTAACCCATTGTACAACCTGAAAATGTCCCAAAATGGTGTTGTCTGGGTACAAAGGGGCCAAAATGCACTGTACATAAACGCCACAAGGAAAGAAAAGAAGTTATAAAGATGTGTTTTTTTTATCATGTATAAGAACCAGGAGCTCAGATCTAATCCTACCTGGACTAGACAAATTTAAATGCTATATGTGAATACCTTGATTATAAAACAAGACGCTGTATAGAAACACAAGGTCTGCTATTCACCTGAGATTTCCAGCCTTACAAAGGAAAAAAGGCAGATGAATGGAGAAAAATAGACACACAGGGGGCCAGTAATGCACACAGACATCGACTAAAGAGGCTTCTCAATGGAGACGTTAGTTGAAAAGAAAATTAGAATAAGAGGAGACATAATCCAGGTCTGTGTGAAACTGGCCATGAGTGTTTTCTCTCCAGGGAGCCGAGTCTTCATTGCGGCTCGGGCTATTTAATATCTCACTACTACAGCCTCTACACCAGGAGACGGCACCGCAGCAACGCGGGGCCCGAGCTCTGTACATGCACTGCTACACATGCCTTATGATCTTTAGCCTTCATTATACAGCACATTGTAAAGGTTATACTGAGGTGTGAAGACATGCTGTTAATTAATAATGCTTTAATAAATTCAGCTTTTTAATTTGTATTTTTTGTTATGAAAATATCAGTAAAGGTCAATAATGGGCAAAATGATAATGATGATTGTTTTGGTTTGGATCCAGATCACCGTTAAGACTCTGCAGTGTTTTGAGGAAATCAATTTTTTGCCTTTCCATATACCATCTGTAGACTTTAATGAGCCTAAATTATGACTAAACCAAGGCATAAAATAATAGGGCTGCACGATACGGGAAAACATGCAATATTCGAGAACTATTGTCATAACAATATTTTTGCAATCTTTTAAAATAGGGCCGACTTTTGTGACACAGCAAGTTAAATTAACTTAAAACAAAATTGTAAGTCCCTGTATTCACATGTCAGAAAACTGTCAAATCAAAACTTAACACAGACTAAACCAGGCAAAATTGTGACTAAATTAAGCAAATTAGCACTAAAACTTGGCTTTTTAAACTGTTTTATTTAGCCACAGCACATTTTTATGCAAGGATCTGGCAGGAAAATTATTCTGACATTGTAAATCTCTGTTAGATGGAAGACCATAGCGTTATTGCGATATATTTAGATTCTTGCGATACAGATATTGCGATAACGATATTTTTGCGATATATTGCGCAGCCCTACTAAATAAGGACAGAACAGGAACTAAACCAGGGCTAAACCAGGGCAAAACAAGGTCTAAACCAGGACAAAACAAGGTCTAAACCAGGACTAAACCGGGGCAAAACAAGGTCTAAACCAGGACTAAACCAGGACAAAACAAGGTCTAAACCAGGACTAAACCAGGACAAAACAAGGTCTAACCCAGGTCTAAATCAAAACAAAGCAGCGGTATCATCTTAAAGTAAGTGATCCTGTACCACTTTGAAATACAGACCAAAGATAGTACTTCACACACTAAAAAGAGCTAATGAATAAGACAGTCTTTACCATTGTGAGATATAATGGTTTTGTGCTTTGTCCAGGGCCTTTATTAAAACCTCCTCTAAGTCCTGTGCATAGTACTATCTTTCTAAAAATATACTAAGATCTGCAGATTCAATTCTAATTCAAAGCACAAAGTCCTCCTCCCTCGCTGGGTAAACACGAACAGTGCGATCCAGGCCCTGAATGAATGAGTGAATGACCTTGAACAAGCCGTGCTTTGGAATCAAACAGTGCGTCATAGAGCAAGAAAGTCGTGTGAGCAGAAGGGTTAGGAGGGCAGAGCGGCGCCACGTTACACTGTAAAACCTAACAAGCCCATTCAACTCAATAAAAACTGCCAAAAAACTGGTAATCAGGATTCTTTGGCTGTTCAAGTTCTGATTTAATAATACTGAGTTTTATCCAGCAGCGTATTGTAGAGGACTGCTCAGTTCTGGTTCAGGCACAGTTTAGTCCTGGTTTAGTCCCTGTTTTGACCTAATTCAGAACCATTTTATTCCTGGTTTAGACACGGTTTTGTCCTGATTTAGTCTTGGTTTAGACCTGGTTTAGACCTGATTTAGTCTTGGTTTAGACCTTGTTTAGTCCTAGTTTTGACCTAAATTAGTCCTGGTTTAGTTCTGGTTTAGACCTGATCTAGTCCTGGTTTAGTCTATGGATGTGACCTATTTTAATTCTGGATTTTGACCTGATTTAGATTTGGTTTAGTCCATGGTTTAGACCTGGTTAAGACCTGATTTAGTGCTTGTTTTGACCTAACCTAGTCCTGGTTTAAACCTGGTTTAGACTTGGTTTAGACTTGGTTTAGACTTGGTTTAGACGTGATTTAGTCCTGGTTTAGACCTGATTTAGTCTTGATTTCGTCCTGGTGTTGACCTGATTTAGTCCTGGTTTGGACCTGGTTTATTTCTGGTTTTGACCTGATGTAGTCCTGACTTAGACCTGATTTAGTTCTAGTTTAGACTTGATTTAGTCTCAGTTTGGACTTGGTTTCATCCTGGTTTAGACTTGGTTTAGACATGATTTAGTCCTGGCTTAGTCCTTGCGTAGACCTGATTTATTTCTGGTTTAGAGCTAAGTTAGTCCTGGTTTTATCCTGATTTAGTTCTAGTTTAGACCTGGTTTAGTCCTGATTTAGTCCTGCTTTAGGCTTGACATAGTTTTGACTTCATGTAAGACATTTGTAATAAGGATTCAGCTGAACTACTGTGTGTATGAGTACCTTACTTCTTTAGTAAGATGCTCTGCTGGGTTTTACAGTGCAGCACAGGGCAGACATGCGCTGGGAAAATGGGACAGAGGACAGATACGGGAGCCAAGTGGGATGGAAAGATGGAAGGGGAGGTATCGCAGGCTCACTCAAGGAGAGAAATTGGAGAATTGGAGCATTTTCCCCTCGTGGA
Organism: Bostrychus sinensis; assembly: GCA_020698575.1. NCBI lineage: Eukaryota > Metazoa > Chordata > Actinopteri > Gobiiformes > Eleotridae > Bostrychus > Bostrychus sinensis. Next base: position 23,131,505 of record CM036257.1, on the reverse strand, counting down.
TACCCAACATTTATGACCAGAGGACAGGAGGAGGAGGACGAGGAGAGCTGTGAGACTGGGTTTGTCTGTCACATTGATTTGAAGAGACCAATGGTAAATAGAGATACCAGCTCAGATACAGGACAAACATGATTTAGATGGAATTATCGCTGCAGTGCTGTTGACAGGGAGACAAGTGATTCAGGCTTTTTCAAATGTAATTAGGTGTCTTTTATTTGGTTTGGAATAATGAGTCCCAACTGCAAAATATTACACCTCCCAGCAACTGTTGAAAGTATTAAAGACGTACTGTTGTTTAATTACATAAAATGGTGCAAGAGAATCAAATACATCTGCCAGGAAAAATAATTTTGAAAGAAGAACTCCCTGCAAGTTCACACAAATGCATAGTATGAAGAAGGCATAGGTGCACATGATTTCTGGGAGTGTTCCTGAATAATGTCTGTTTTTGATGCAGTGTCACTTGGGAACCTGAAGATCATGAGCAATCCAATACATCCAACAGTAATAATACAAACTCTGCCTTGCTAAAATGCTTAAATCCTGCGTGTGTTGTCAATAAAATGTTGCCTCATCCCAACTTTTTGGAGACGTGTTGATGTCATAAAATTAAAAATTAGCTAAAGTTTTCCACAAAATGGCAAGATATCATAATTTCAACATATATTGTTAGTGGTCTATATTACTTAAGTACAAGTATTCAACAAAACTGTTTGAGCACAAGCAACTACTACAACAACTTACCTTTACAACCACAACTACCAGTGCTTGACATTGACGTTTTTTGCTCACTGGCCATTTTGGCTCGTGTTGTTTAAAGCCATTAAGGTTTTTTTTCACTCATCATAGTTTAGATGTACATAGATGTCTGATTTATGTGCTGTATGGCAGTAATACCACTGCAAAGGTACTTTTTAAAACAGTAGCATCATCAAAAGTTGTTTTGTTTCTTTTTTTCTTTTTACATTTTTTCAATTAAGACTCTCTAATGAGCTTTTTGTTTCCACTCATGATTTACTACTAGGTTTTAAATATGGGGTTTTATAAGCATAGCAGCAGAAATGTCATGTCCTGATTACTACTACTACTACTTCTAATACTATTACTACTACTGCTACTATCCACCTGGCCTTGACATTAACTCTAGCCAACCGGTCAAACGTGGGTGGATTTTAATTTCGGCTATGACTCCCACTAGCCACTTTAGCCAGTGGGATAATTTAGCCTACAGAGTTTTGGCCTTATGTTCTGTCAGCATGCTTAAAAATATCTCTCTAATCTAATATATCATTTGTCTTCATCAATGGAGGACAAATACGTTTAGCCATTTACAGAGCCATAGCTGAAACATAAAAAGAAATAAATGAAAACATGTGAAAGGACACTATAAGTAAACATGTTTTCTAAATTCAAGCCCAGTGGTAGGTGTTAAAATTATTTACTCAGAGATTTTAAGTAAGTCTACCTCTGCAGACAGTGTACAGTATTAGTTCATACTGCTTTTGCAACAAATATTAAGCTTCTCTCTGCAGCTTCCCTTGCAATCTGAAAATAGCAGAGCCGTAAAAGCTTTATTCTAATTGGGGAGCTCTGGCATGTTCCAAGAGAAAATAGTACTGTCTTTCATTCCAACTCTCAATTCTTGTCAAGATACATTTTACATTTCCATCTAACCGTTGTTGTGATAATTTGTAGTGACAGTGATTAGGATATGTCTTGGCCACTGATTCTCAAACCTTTCACACTAAATACCACATCAGAAAACAGGGCTGCACGAATATGGGAAAAACATGCGATATTCGGTATTGCGATAACAATATTTTTGTGATATTTTAAAATAGAACCTGTTATTCTGGCATAGTAAGTTAAATTTACTTACACAAAATGTAAATCTCTGTATTCACAAGTCAAAACCAAGGAAACCAAGAAAATTACCACTAAAACTGGACTTTTTGAATATTTTTATTTAATCACAACACATTTTAATTTAAGGCAGGAAAATGATTGGACAGAGTAAATTGCTGTCAAATTTAGGACCATAGCGTTTTTGCGATAAATTTAGATTCTTGCGATACAATTATTGCGCTAATATTGCGATAACAATAAATTTGCTATATATTTAGGGCTATGTATTTAGTGGATTTTATAGAAAGTTCGATTCAAGTTTAGGACAACACGGTAAGGTCAGTATTCATTGTGCAAAATGGAGAATAAATATTTTTGCTTTGATTTTTTTTCTGTTTCACCTTTTTTGAATTCCATCAAATAAAGTCTCAGGAAAGACATTACTCTGCAAAATATGTGTTTTTGGGATAAAAACAGCACATCATAAGCCCTAAACTGACGCAACTTGTATCTCAGTAAGCTGGCAAGTTAGATTTGTATATCATTTGTATTTCTCGAGCTTGTTCCACCAAATTGCACAAATTGTTCCACTTTTTTGTACTTTTTTAAGGTGGTCACCCTAGATTTATTGTGCAGCCTTATCAGAAAACATAAGCCAAACAGATCCTGGACTAAACCAGGACATTAGATTTAAAACTGGCTCTACATTAAACCAAATCATGACTTGAACTGAAAAAGACTCCCGAGTACCAACAGGAGAAACCTGCGTACCACCAGCGATACCCGTACCGCTCTTTGAGAACCACTGGGCATTGGAGTCAGTGTATTTATGAATGGCCTTTAGCAGCAGGGGAGAGACGAAACACTGTGCACCGACCCGTTGTACGCAGTGAGGGGATCAGCAGATGGGTAATTCTGTTTGTATGAGTCGTGGGAGTGTGTGTGCGGGTGTGTGTGTGTGTGTGTGTGTGTGTGTATGAAGACAGGCCGTGGGTGCAGGGGGAGAACAGAGGAGGAGAGGGGAATAATTTATGACCACTGCACCCTATAATTAGCAAAAACTAAATTGCGTGTCAGTGTAGGAGGCAGTTAAATAGGGCTGCGCTTCTGTCAAAGGACATTAAAAAGAACTACTGTGGCTGCTGTCTCTCTTACAATGCTGGGAAATATGACTAAAATTAGGAAGCAAAGGCCTGAATGGTTCCAAAGCAATTGTAGCCAAACAAGAATGCCAATAACTTTTTGATGGATTCTCAATTACCCTTTTTATTCTTTCATTCATTGTCTGACATTTTTATTCCAGTACGGGGTTTGCAGCAGCAGCTACTTTGGGCTTGAGGTGGGGTACAACCTTGACAAAGACACCATTAGTAAGGACTTTTTCCCGTTAATTTCAAATGCATTACTCACTGAAATGAATAATCACGATTGAGTTGTAAACATAGCAATTAATGTTTAATTCTTGTGTAATAAGATCATGTGAAACAATGCAAAAATCTACTATTTGTGGCGATCCCAAGCCTGGATAAATGAAGGTTTTGAGTCAGGAAGGGCAGGGTAGTAGTAGTGGTAGAAGTGGTAGAAGTAGTGGTAGTGGTAGTAGTAGTAGTCCTAGTAGTCGTAGTGATAGTAGTAGTAGTCGTAGTAGTGGTAGTAGAAGTGGTAGAAGTAGTAGATGTGGTAGAGGTAGTAGTAGTAGTAGTAGTAGTAGTAGTAGTAGTAGTAGTAGTAGTAGTAGTGGTGGTGGCAGTAGTAGTAGAAGTGGTAGAAGTAGTAGATGTGGTAAAGGTAGTAGTAGTAGTAATAGTAGTAGTGGTGGTGGTAGTAATAGTAGAAGATATGGTAGGGGTGGTAATAGTAGTAGCAGTAGTAGTAGTAGAAGTGGTAGAAGTGGTAGAAGTAGTGGTAGTAGTCCTAGTAGTCATAGTGATAGTAGTAGTAGTTGTAGTAGTGGTAGTAGAAGTGGTAGAGGTAGTAGTAGTAGTAGTGGTGGTAGTAGTAGTAGTACATATGGTAGTAGTAGTAGTGGTGGTAGTAGTAGTACTACATATGGTAGTAGTAGTAGTGGTGGTAGTAGTAGTAGTACATATGGTAGTAGTAGTAGTGGTGGTAGTAGTAGTAGTAGTAGAAGTGGTAGAAGTAGTAGTAGTAGTAGTGGTGATAGTGGTAGTAGTAGTAGCAGCAGTAGTAGTAACAGTGTAACAGTAGTGGTAGCAGTAGTAACAGTTGTAGTAGTGTAGTAGTAGTAGTAGTAGTAACAGTCGTAGTAGTGTAGTAGTAGTAGTAGTAGTAGTAACAGTAGTAGTAGTGTAGTAGTAGTAGTAGTAGTAACAGTCGTAGTAGTGTAGTAGTAGTAGTAGTAGTAGTAGTAGTAGTAGTAGTAGTAGTAACAGTAGTAGTAGTGTAGTAGTAGTAATAGCTGGAAAAACAGACAAAACAGTATACTGTGTTTACTCAAATATACTGCTGGTTGGAAGTTTCTGTGTGTTTACAGTAATTTAGTGTTTATTAGTTATTTTGAAACCTGTAATTGATTAAATGACTGTTAATAACATATTTATAAAGACATCAGCGCTGCTTATAGAACAGTTATACGCACACATGTACTGCAAATGTCTGTGGACGGTGAGAGGGAGCTGCAGTGATTTTTACTAATAACTGCCCAAAGGAAAAAGCACATTATCAAACAGAACTCATCCTGCTGAATAAATAGCAAACAGCCAATTTAATTCTCTCTCCTCTCTCCCCAATGCGGAGGTGCAGCCTGCCCCGGGTCGGACCGTGTGTGTTTCTGAGCGGCTCGAATCGGCTTACTGCCTCCACACAAAGCCGGGCCGCTCTCATTTGTAAAGGCGCCGTGATTGGCTGATTGATTAAATTGACTTTTTAAGCTCACAACAACCCCCCCGCCGCCCCGAGCCACCGTCGAGACCTTGAGATGAGATGGGACAATATCTTTCACTATTGTTCAAATCAATTTGCATTGCAGCGACAATATCAATAATAACATGAGCCGAGTCCCGCACAATATCACAGAAATAGACTCCAGTATTTGCCTCATATTGGTTTTGGCGGCATTAGGAGGATTGGCTTCAAACGATAAGGGGCAGTCAGACAAAAAGGTTTTTCTTATTTTGCATTTTGCTGTAGATGTTTCAAAAGAACTCATTCTCTATATTACTATAAGTATTTTTTATTTTTTTCACCAGGTTTTGGGACAATAATAGTGGTGGTGGTAGTAGTAACAGTGGTAGTAGTAGTAGTCTTGTTAGTAGTTGAAAAAAACAACATTAAAATGTACTTTGTATTTATAAGTACACTTTAAAATCACTACTTTTGTACTATTTTACTCCAGAAATAAGTGTCATAGGTACTTTTACCTTAACTTGAGCAATATTATTTTAAGCAGCACCCCTTTAGCAATACCCATAACTTTTTGAATAGGCGTAAAGTTGTAATACTTGTAATAATCTGTCACAAGATGTTGTCATAAATGTATTTTGCATTCAGGTCCATTAAAAATACACAGTAAAAACAAATCCGTCCAAATTACGGATAAAGACCGGCAGCTGCAGTTGTTAACATTACATTACTTAGTTATTGCTACCATGACTTACAGTAAATGATTGTATTTTTAAAGTGGAATAACCATTAGTTTTCATGGTAATAAGCCTTATAATATACGGTATCATGTAAATCTATTGACGGTGCATTCTTTTCAAAATAACATGCCTACTGTTCAGTGGATTAATTTCTCTTGGGATGTAACAGTATCCAAATTTCACAGTACGTTATTTATTGTGATATTGTGTGGACACTAGATTGTAGAAATGCTCACAATAAAAAAAATAATATTAAAAACTCTAAAAATGCCCTGATGAGCCTTTAGTGTATTAATAATTGTGATATTTCAAAAAAGATTAAGATTAAATGACTGTTTGACTTTGATGTCTCAAAGGATCATGGTCTATGTAGTTCCCTCTGCTTTTTTTTTTTTTTTTTTTTTTTTTTCCCCCATTCTGCAGCAACAAAACAATGCATATTATCCCTGGCAGCTTACCATTTGATATTGTAAAAATCTAATATTGAGAAATTTTTGAGTTCAAGATATTTCCAGTATTCTTGTAGTAAACACAGTACAGCTAAATTAAACAATATGGAAAATGTTATGAAATTTAACAGAAAATAACTGGATCTTTCAACATTTCCCTGCAGCTGTGGTTGCTAATATTTATATACAATAACCTAATTAAATATTTAAAAATCTTTTATAAGAGTGCAGCTTTCTATACTGTATTTCTACGTTAAGTGTGCAAGGCTGAATGTTTCTTATCACCGCTTTCATCCATGGTTATTGTGTTCCTTAATGCCCTGGGACTTACCACAGAGTTACCACACCACCCTAAATTACACTGTTCATACAAAATAATAATTATCCTGTTGTACGTATGTTCACAGGCCTCGAAAGAACCTTTTGTGACCGCGGCGCGTTGTAATGACCGCACAAAACACAGCGAAGGAGCGCAAACAAGAAACGCGCCCTAATTACAGTGTTTGACTGGAACAATGTTTGCGCTATGATATTACTTCAGTGAGCCTTCATTCACTAATTGTTTCCCTGATTTCCTCTGCGCCGCTGTGGAACTGATCTGAAGTGCTCTTTATTTCCAATCACAGCTGTTTGAGATTTTCAGAAGTTAACAATACACAAAGAGAAGCTGTTTTTTCTGCTTATTACACAGACAGGGTGCAATTTTTATACTTTCATCTATCTCATCATCTAATAGCGTTCTGTATTGTGTATAGATCTGTAACAGTATGTCAGCTTAAGACGTTACATAGCCTTCATTGTCAGAATTTATCTTGGATGACAACCTTCGCCATTCTAGTCCTCTAACGTATTAAAATTAAGCCTTGCAGCCTTTGTCTGAGTTTACACAAAGGAAAGAGAGCCGAGCTGCTGCCTCCCCAGAGCCAACTGATGCTCATGTGATCTGCGCTTGAAATGTTTGCAGTGCAAAATTGTTAATAGTTTCAGCTAATTTACTTTGAAAAATAGAGGTGGGCGATAATGCATTTTGAAAAACTGGTCCAATACCAAGTAAATTTTGAGCCAATATCACCATTAAATGAGTTTATTGTTGCTTTCCACTGTTAGCTGCATGTAATAACACAGATCTGATTTTAAGCAAAGAAAGGCAAATAATAAAAAAATATATATTAAAAGGTATAGAAGAAGCATGCGCACATAGTGGTTTTAAAACGGTGCTGTAGTCTAAATCAACACAATGGTCTGTGGGCTGCCAATCTTTTCATTTTTTCTCATTTGATGATTGGCAATGCAGGGATTTAGAACCAAAACAAAAAATGTAAACATAAACAACTTGGCCATTACGCCCAAAACTATTTTTAAGATGAATAAATCAGTGTACCATTGTAAAACTATTATTTAATTTAAACAGGTTTACCCCATATGTTGGGACAAATGTGGGTATTTTTTAAGAAATATAAAAAATATATACTGCTCATAGCTCTTAACCTAAAGGGGGGAAAAAATCTAATTCTTCCTTCAGTTCACAGAGAGGGGAAAGTCAATCACATGAGGCTAGTATCGACAAACATTGGTATAGATACTACCTATTTTAAATCCAATACATTTCTATTGTTGAATATTAACAGAAACACTGACAAAATGAGACAACAAAGAAAAAAAACTGAGAAAGAAAAACTGTTTGCTTATACTTTGGTAACTGTGCTCCCCGAACGCGCATGAACTCCACATAAACTATGGCAGTCAAGCTTTCTTTTTTAAATGTTTACACCAAGAGAAACCAAAACAAGTAAAAAAACAAGATAGCCAGTGGCAAAGGGACCGAGAATGTGTCTTTGTTGGTCTAAAAATGTGTGACTATTGCTCCAAGCTGTAAATTCCTGAAGTGCAATTGTAGTTAACAACAAGAGACTGAAGTACAGGGACCAACGTCTTCTCAGTCGTTTAATGTGATTATTTTTTTGGACAGACGGGCCATAACCATAACACCAACCTTCCTCTGTCCCGTCTGCCGATATATGACCTCCCACCATACTGCCAAAACACATTCACATTGGCCAAGTAACAAACCGCACGCTCCGAGCAGCTTTTCGACGACAACAGTGCCACATAATTAATCGCTTACACTTTAATTGCTGCTCCTAATGCCTCCTCCTCCTCCGCATGCTTAATAGTTTATAAATGAGCGCATAGCATTGTTTGAAAAGCGTGTCATAGCAGAAGTTTATTAGCGCGCCCCATCTGTTCGGGAGGGTCTCCGAGGGGCTGTTTACATCACACACCTCATGTTCCTGTCTTTCTTTTGATGCTTGGCTTCAGATCTCCCTTAAATGATGAGAAGGCGGCTGCAGTTAGAGCAACTAAACGCCTCATCTTCGTTAAGTGGGACTCAGAGGGGCCAAGTTGCCAAATACATCCCTGATAGTATATGAGTTAGTACCTACAGCGGTGTGTGGTTAAGTCATTAACCTTGGCAGGTAAAGTGTTTTAGATTAATTGTGATTATGAGTGTTAAACTGCAGCGCCATAAATGTGGGTGTATTATGGCTCTTGGATTCATAACCAGGGTTTGGAAAATTTTTTAGAAACGATTATATTTCAGTTGCCAGGAAACTCAGTGTCACAGATTTTACCACACATGACTGTAAACTATAGTCATGGAGACACTAAAATATGATTAGAAATTTGCAAAATGAAGACAAGCCTCACACAGATAACCTAAATGGTAATTAATGGGTCTCATTCATGGACCTTCTTATGTAAAAATTCATACTGAAGCCCCATGTAGGAGGGTTTTTGGGTTTCACTAATGTTTGGGGAACTGGAAAATGTTTTTCTGGAGGGAACAAACGGAGATAGGACCACTGTCATGCACCAAGATAATGGCGTTTTGAAAAATGATCACACTTATAGAATAGCAGTGATCAGTGGTGGTATAGGCCAGGTATAATTCTAAAACCAGTGGTGGACAAAGTACTTCATTGCTTCCAGATCCTACTGGTCAAATATTACCCCAATACAAGTAAAGGTTGCTCAGTGAAATACTTAAGTTAAAGTACTGAAGTATGTGCTTTCAAATATGTATTTAAAGTACTTTGAAAAATATGTTGTTGTTTTTTAAAATTGGATTTCAAATGAGTGCAGTCAAGAATAATTAGGTAAAATATGAATAAAACACATTTTCATACCTCCTTCTCTAAAGTTGAGATATCATTTTAGTCTAATCCTAGTCTCCACCTTAGAATAAGATTATGTCTGTGCAGAATCAGTAAATGAGAAACAGAGGAAACTTTACTGAGTGCAAATCCATGACTGGAACAACCAAGGACTAAACGTCTAAACCTGGTGAAAACTAGGACTAAATCAGGTCTGACCCAAGTCTAAACTGAGATGAATCTATGTTAAAATCAGAACTATCCAAACAAAAACTGAAGGTAGGAGTAAACCAGTACTGAACCTGATCAATCTATGAAAAATGATTATCTTTAGAGTGTGTTCGCTTTCGGTTTTAACACAATTCCTCTGCAGAATTTACTTCTTCCTTTAAAGAAATGTAGTAAAGTAGTTCCATCATTCTTAAAATAGATCTTCAGCTAATATTTAAAGCATATTGTGCAAAAAACAGTTACCAGTCTCCTTGTGCCAGTCCCAAGCCCTGGATTAATGGAAAGGGTTGTATCAGAAAAGGCATCCTGTGTAACGCCATGCCGAAGTAATATGTAAATCAATAGGAAGGAAAGAAGAATTTTGCCCATAGACAACAACATTAACATCAATTTAGGTCACAAAAGAGCCCGTGTTAAGTGCATCCCCTTTTGCTAAATGTGCAAACAGTAGTAATAACGTTTAAAGTATGCTCTAAAGATAACACTTTGTAAGAAAGTGTGTATAGACTGAAAAGCTGCTGTCAGTGCAAGTTATTACCTAAAAGACTGTGACTCTATTGAAGCTCATGGGAGCAGAGTTTTAATGTGTCATATTTATGCACTGTTAAGTGGTTTGAGAGCAATCTGGACTGCTAGACTCTGCCACAGGCGCGCATCAGTTCATTAGAATATTGTGGGAAAGTGCATTTATTTGTTTTTATTATGATGGTTATGAAATATTCTAATTTTATGAGAAACTTAATTTTGTTTTCATTAAAAGGGGCTATATTATGCAAAATTGACTTTTCTGAGCTTTCTTCAATGTTATAATGTTGTTACCTCACCAAAAACATACCTGCGGTTGTGTTTAACTTCATTCATGCATGTTTAAGTAATCTATTCTCTAGCACGGCTATTCTGAGTCCTCAAAACGCTCAATTGCACAAACCTCCGCCTCTCCCACAAACCCCCGCCCACTCCAGGAAGCACTGACCAATCAACAAGCCCTCAACATCCAGTCTGCTCTCATTCATTTATCCAAAAAACAGTGTACACCTCTGTTTCCACTGATTCCTCACAGCTTTTTTTCATTTTGTAGTAAAATGGCATCATACAAAAAGTTTAAGGAAGTGAAGATCCTTTTATTCTTTAAATTTAGTCAATGTTTTTAGGCTGTTAAATGTGAAATGTGGTTCTAGAGGCGACCAAGATTGGTTTAAAAATGTGAATAAAAGCATAATATAGCCCCTTTATCTATAATCATTGAATACATTTAATAGAATGATGCTGAAATATTATATTCTGTATGTTATCTATAGATTAAATTAAAAAAATCTTATTCTATGTAATCTAATTTATTGACCTCTGATAAAAATGAAATTGCATATCTTAACAGAAGCCTCACAGCAGCTCCTCCAACCATTATATTTTGACAGAGGCGGCGAGCCCGTTCATATTATCCGTCTTTTAGTTTGTCTATTAAAAACCGAGCCAGCAGCTGTCCCTTTTAAATTGGGATGTTTTTTTTCTTGAGTCATTGTCCTGCCACTTTCACTTTATGCTCTAATAAAGCCGGGGAGATAAAGTGGTGGCTCCTTCTTAACAGACAAACAATCTCATAAAGCAGCGAAGGAGACGTCAATCAAGGACGGTTAGCGGCTCGGGCTTCGGGAGTCATTGGAGGTGGCTCTGTGGGACGGGACGGAGGCTAAGGCTGGGACTGAGAATGTTTTGGTCAGTGATGGTCTGAAGTAAAAACAGGCAGAACTCCAAAGTCACTGCACTTGAGTCCTCTGTGTGATTTTAGCTCGGCTTCATGTCGACAGATGAAAGGCAGATCGTGATGTTGTGTTGGAAACTGTGGGTTCACTTTGAGGACAGGACAGGGTGATTTAGTTTTACACCACAACACTGGAGTGGCTGATACAAAATTATTATTTACAGCAGTGTTTTCCAACCAGGGGGACGCAGGACCTCTATGCAGGGGGTACATGGAAATATTTGATCATTTATGTTAAAGATCAGGGCTTGACATTTACCTCATTGCTCACTGGCCTCTGTGGCAAGTGTTTTTCAAAAGTTACAAGCCATTTGAGATTTTTACTCGCCACAATTAAGATGTTAAAATGTTGTTTAATGTGTAGTATAGGTGTGATAAGACAGTGGTGTGCTAGAATTTGATTTTGCAGTCCTTTTGACGAAGGTACATTTTAAAAATTATAATTTATTATTATCAAAAAGAAAAATACGTTTTTTTAAACTCAGAAAATGTGTATACTGTATATTTTCTTGTTGTGTAACATCTCTTAATTCACACTTTTTATAGGTTTTCAATTAAGGGTGCATTAATAACACATATTTTACCCCAATGATGAATTAGTATACGTGAATAAAATGTTTGTATAAAATCCAACCGGACAAAGTGGCTACTGAGTCTAAAACTTTAAAATCAAATTTTAAATCTACCCATATTTGGCCAGCTGAGGTAATGTCAAGCCCTGTGTCAGAGCATGAGAATATATTTGCAATCTTCATATTAAATTATTAGAACATATGTTCATATGACAAGCTCAGTCAATTGTCCCACTGATTGAATATGTTCATATTTGGTTCAAAAGAACAAGGGATATTACTGAATAATATATTATAGTACAAAAGTTTTAAGTTTAGTAGCTTTTTGTGGTTGATAAATGATTAGTTTAAGATTTGTAGTTATTTACAATTTTAAACTATTCTTAAAATTTGGTTTAAATAAAATATATTGTAAGTAAAGTAAGTAAAAATAATTAGTAAAATAATGATAAGTTTATATTGTAATATTTATCCGTGCGCGTGAGTGGGGCTCATGGTCCAACAAAAAGCTCAGGGGGTTCACGAGACAAAAAAGGTTAAAACCACTGATTTATAGCACTGTGCAAATGTTTTAGTTGACAGCATTTTTTCCACACAACACTAAAGGTTGTTTTAAAAATTAAGGTCAGTAACGAGCCAAGAAAAACATGACATCACTGCAGCGTTTTAAGGGATTCTGTCCCATTTTGAGATTGAAGACTTCACTAATTTCACTTACTAGAAGAACAAAGATGCTTCATTATCAGGATATATAAAGGCATTTGTGCATTTACCCCTGAACTAGAGTTAGTGTTGTAGTCAAGACTGTACTAATTGAGACCAAGACTGGTCCAGAGTGAAACAAGACCAAGACACCAAATCCTGTGAACAAACATTAGAGAAAAAGTAAAAAAAAAAAAAAAAAAAAAAGTGGTTTGAATACATGAATGAATATTTTAATGATTTATTACAGACTTCACAAACAGAGGCAGATCTTTTTTCTTGTTCTTCTAATAAGGAAAACCAATTACTCCAGAATTAGGAAGAATAGCATTTTCTATGGTAAATAAAATCTCTGAGACTGCCACATCCAAGACTGAAACAAGACCAAGTAAAAACTGGATTCAAGACCGAATAAAACTGCAACTGAGTTTGATACAAGACCAAGACCAAAAACTAACTTCATGTCCTTCACATGTTCACCACATCCACAAAGCTCCTCTTTGGTCTTCCTCTAGACCTCAGCATCCTTCTAACCTTCCCTCCTCTGCACCACCTCCGTCTGGCCTCTGTGACTTCTACTCCTTTCCTTTCATTCTTGCTGATCCTCTTTTTTTTTCTCTGTATTAATTATGTATAAATACTAAAAGTTTTATTGCTGAAAGCATCTGGCAGCTTTAGTAGAATTTATTAAAGCAAACTAAATGAAGGACATCTTTCATTGTTAGTGTTGGCAAGTCACTGCACGCTACAGTCCTTCCCACAGATGCAAGTTTGGTATAGGACCAAGGCTAAAAACCCATTACACTTCCAAGTCAGAGCATCATGTGGCATATTGCTAAACAGCTGGACAGGTCACATGTATACAGTTTTAACTTTTAGCACAAACAGCTAATGAACGCCCTTCTGTTGCCATCTGCCGTGTGAAATATTTTAAACCTTCTACTTTCAGCTGTAAACATTTTCCTGCCTGTGTTAACGCGATTTTCGGCAGTAATGTGCATGAAATTACCAGCCATTGTCCAGAGTGGAGTCTGATAAAGGGCCGTAAGTTGCAGGGCGGGGCTCTAACCACATGCGAGCCCTAAAATAGTGTCCTAGTACAGTGTTTCCCAACCAGGGGTACAGGGACCCTTAGTGGTACATGAACACTTTGCAGGAGGTACCTTTAATTTATGTGAAAAATAATGAGAAAATATTGGCAATCTTCACATTAAACTATTGAAATGTATGAAAGACAAGCACTCAAAGTCTAATTTAGTCCAAAACAACAACTGCATAATACATTTTGTTACATGTTTTAAGTTTAATATATTTTTTTGTTTTGTTTGTTTTTTTGTTTTTTTTTTGTTTTTTTTTGTGGTAAATGTATTATTAGTTTATTTTTTATTTATGTACTTTTTTTGTTTAAATCAAATATATAGCAAATAAATAAAATAAGTAAAATAGTTTATATTGTATTTTATATATATATATATATATATATATATATATATATATATATATATATATATATATATATATATATATATATATATATAATTTTAAAAGAAAACAGATTATTAGTTATTTTGTTTTTTGTTTATTCATCATCTCTCTTGAGTTTTCAAAAATGTAGGAGAATTGGTATTTACAATCAAGTAAGTATCCAATGTCTTTCCACTAACAAAGACAGAGTTTTTTTGTTTGTTTGTTTGTTTGGAGTACAGTTGTTTGGCCCAGGGAGTACACGGGACAAAAAAGGTTGGGAACTGCTGCCCTAGTAGACTGCCAGTGGTACCTTTTTGGCTTCATGCACCTAGCTCTATAAGGTCACCACAATTATGAAAATATGTTGGCCCTTTCTCAGTTTACGCATGTCTTTTTTTCTTTTTGTTGGTCTGTGTGAGGCAGGGATGTCCAAACTTTTTTAAATGAGGGCCACATCCCGAAAAATATACACAGAGGGGGGACCACTTACAAGAGATGACGCAGTTCGACTCCCTAAATTCCTTTTGACTGCTATTTAACTTAAGGGTCTCCCCACATTTATCCAGGCTTGGGACCGTCACACTGTGGATTCATTTTCACTAATTTAAGCTTTTTACCTTAGAAGTTATAGTACTATCTTCTAAACATGAGTAAAACTTTCTGGCACAGGCTCTTTATTCTCACCTAAAACCTTCATAATAAAGATGACGTCTGTTTCAGTGATTATTCCTGAGAAAATAAATTAGCTTCTTTTCCTTTTGGCTGTTCCATTCAGGAGGCCATTGTCTCTGGTTTAAACCGTACAACATTGCTGGTCTCACCTCTTCTCCTTTCATTCTTGCTGACAATAATTTTTAACACCTGACATTTCTCTCTCCATCTATTCTGACCCACTTCTTAAAAAATAGGTACGGTTTGTTTAAGCGATATTAGGGGAAAAAAAACATAAATATTGACCTGTTCGAGCTTGTCGCAGTTGCGCGAGTACTGTTGAAATCTTGAGATGACACTTTCTTTATATACCATTTGTAACCGTGTTATCGTGGGTGGTGTGACATGAAGCAGCTACTTTATCAAAAGCAGTGACCTTATGCTTTGTGCACAACACATATTGATTTGCCACAGCATGCCTGTAGTAGTGTGACATTCTCCCACTCGCCATTACAGCTACAAGAACCATGCTATTGTTTTCTTATTCTGCTTGTTCCCCTTAGAGGTTGTGGGTGGCTGGAGCCTAGCCCTGCGACTATGGGCCTTAGGTGCGTACCTCCTTATGTTTTTAGGAACTGAAAGCACATAAAGTATAAACTGAATGCACTGTTTTATAATAAGTATGTTGTTTTTAAAAGCCAAATGATTATTTATTTTCTTTGACAACAAAATCTAAAAGAAGTCCCAACAAAATAACATCTTTGAACATAACAAACATCGTCTAGGTAAGCCCGAAATTATTCATACCTCTGGCAAATTCTGACTTAAAGTTACTTTCATGCCACTTTTTGTTCAAATGTAAAAAAAAAAAAAGCTGAGAAATATTTTTTTCCACAATGATACCTCTTGTACATCGTCTTATTATCTTTTGGGAGAAGCCATTTCCAGTAAAAAACAAAATAAAAAACAAAAAAGCTTGCTGGTTAAATGAAAAGAATTTGCCAGGGGTATGAATAATTTCGGGTTTCAGTGTATATTTAGCTCAACTGATTTTAATGCTTACTATGAGGAATGCCAGACTTTGTAAAACTTCAGAACTTAGAATACATACAAAACATAGAAAACACAAAGCAGAGAGTAGTAGATGTACAGATAAAGCCATGGACACACTGTACGAAAACGCTGATGGGCAATAAGTAATACATTTTGTCATAGAGGCTCAGGGCCACATGAAATCTTGACCTGTGCCACAAAGGGTCCCCGGGCCACACTTTGGACATGTCTGCACTATACACACTAACAGAAAACCATTGACTCTCACATTTATTCACTATGGGCAATTTAGATTCACCATTTCACCTAACACTTGTACCGCACTGTATACCTTTGGATTATGGGAGGAGGCCAATACCCATAGAAACCCACAATAACATGCACTGGTTTTATTGAACCAACTTACTTGCTTTAATTTTTTACACCTGATTGAATTAGGTTTTGTCAAAGTGACACTTTTCAGATTTAAGTCAAATATTAATTTGATTCAAACTGAAAAATAATAGTATACTGACTTTATATTTCCAGTTAATGCAGGAGTCATGTGTGTCACTGTTTCTCTGAGTCATGGTTGCACCATGATTGATGTGAACAGGACCAGGTTATAATTCAAGTTTAAATATATCTGAAAGTGGCATGTGGGGTTAACCAAACAAGGGGGGAAAGGAACCCAAATAAGGCATAACTGCATTGGGAAAACTTTAACTCAAAAAAGGGGAAAATATACCAAAGAGAAAAATCCAAAAGACTGTCCAAACACAAAAATCCAAAACAAGAAATCACAAAATGTAAAAATCTAAAATCAAAAGGCAGAAGAAAATGAAAAACTTACAGAAAACAGGACACTGGGTACTCAGGAGACTTCACAGACACGGACACGGACACGGACAAGACATGGACAAAACATGGACAATGACACCACAAAGAACTGGGGAGAACACAGGAACTATATACACAAGGGAAATGAGGCACAGGTGGAACATGTTGGGGCGGGACAGGGAATCAGACAGGAAACACAAGAGGGCAACCAGACTTCAAAATAAAACACAGGAAACAAGACAGAGACACAGACAAGATCATGACAGTAAGTTTTGTTTTTTGTTTATCTTTATCTTTATTTTTTTTTTTAAGACACAATGCTCAATATTTTATAGAATTATTTTAACCGCAGATCAATCCGTTTTTAGCATCACCCCAGCAATGAGTGCATTAAAATACTGCCCCTTTTATCTTAAAGAGATGAGATCATGTGTGGCATTTTTCACCAGTGTCATGGTTAAGTTGATTTTTACCAAAAATGTAAGATGCACTAAAGTAGCTTTTTAGTTTGAATCAAATTAATTTCCACTTTGACGAAACCTAATTCAATCAGGTGTAAAAAAATTAAAGCAATTCAATTAAGTTGGTTAAATGAAAAATGTTTTCCACTGCAGAATCTGACTCAAAACTAAGTAAACAAATTAGGTTTTACACAGAAACCAATTTTGTTGCTTTTAAACAATGCACATTTTAACTTATATGAATGACAAAAAGGTTTTATTTTTTCAGTGTGAGAAGGGCAATGCAGATAGAGGATCAAACCCACAACCTCCTGGCTAAGAGACAGGAGAGCTAACCACTTTGCCACTGCGCACCCCTTTTTTTTCTCCCATTGCTAACTACTGTGCTGTTAGCAGAAGCACTTGGCGTGAACTGGTCGAGCCTCTTCACTGAATCCAATTGCAAACAACTGCCTAATGCTGGCTCAATACTGTTTTCATTTTCATTATCACGCAAAGCAGGTGCTGCCTTCACTGCACAGGTTCTCCGTCAGACGTATGCATTTTCTTCTCTTTCAGATGCAATAAACCGAACAGGGGCTGACAAATCTCCTCATTTGCCACTGCCACTTTAGGTAAACGCTCTTGTATTCAGATGTAAAAACCTATCATCCTCCGCGAGAGCTATAATTTCTAACACTGTCAATACTTCTTTCTGAGCGAGATAAAACGACCTGTTGAAAGAGATTTTTTTTCTTGCATCTTTTTTTCGAACGTTCCCTGTGCTCCCGACACAAATCCCTGCCTGCTAATATTTAAATCTGTTTCTCCTGCAAAGCTATCCGTTTTAACTCCCAGCTCATTAGCAGCACTTCAAATCCTCCCAGTATCTCGCTTCTTCGTCCTTTTTTAAATGCAATCACGTGGAACAGCCGCTCTCCTTCTCGCCTGTGTCCTCCTTCTAATCTCTTTGGACTTCTTATCACTTACTTTTTTTTTTTTTTTTTCCTCGGAGGATACAGCGTGAAGGTGACCGGACTCCTGCACTTTTTACCTGTCGCAGCACGTCTGTTTTAGGCACTGAATCAGCGAGGAAATGGGTGTTTAACTGAGATGAATGCTCTTAAATACTGGCTGTTAGTGACAATATTTTATCATGAAACAATAGCAACCCAGTCTTGGACATTTTTACTGTTTTGTGCTTTGTACAATGTATAGTATAAACACACACAAAAAAACGCTACTTTACTAAAGGTCTGGACTCTGTGGTGTCCAGTCCATGTGTGAAAATGATGTCTCATGCTCCTGAACCACTCTTTCACAATTTGAGCTCAATAAATCCTGGCATTGTCATCTTGGAATAAGCCCCGTGCCATCAGGGAAGAAAAAAATCCATTGCTGGAGTAACCTGGTCATTCAGTACATGCAGAAAGTCAGCTGACCTCAATTTTTGGGCACATAATGTTGCTGAACCCAGACCTGACCAACTGCAGGGAAGCAGTTGTACATGGGGGGAAAAAAGTCATATCGGAAATATAAATATTAGAAATTTCCATATTAAAATAACACTAGGTATGTCTTTATGGATCTATTTTTTTATTTTTTTTTATTTTATTAAATAAATGTTATATTCCAATGTGCTTTGCTGTCTCTCTGGACATCATCAACCCTGGCTGCAATGCTGGAGTTGAGTAAACGTTTATGATTTTTGGCAAAAACTTACTGCATCGATTATTGATGTGAAGGTGTTGAATCATATCAAATTGTATCGTTCAAAATTTGTCTGTGAAGATTCTCACTCATCCAGGGGAATTGCATCGCAACAAAAGGTTCAAAGGCAGCCATATGGACTTGATTTTTGAAGTTGAACAAGCTTTGATTGAGAAAGCCTCTTGGATAAAAGATGAAACGTCTTCAACTTTAAAAATCAAGTCCAGATGACTGCCTTTGAACCTTTTGCTGCGATCGTTCAAAATTAGCACTGCTAGAAGAGAAGAGCATGTTTCTTTATGCATAATGGTTTTATGCATAAAAAAAAAACCATAATAATTACCGTATTTTCCGCACTAAGGTGCACCTAAAAAGCCTTAAGCCTTAAAAACCGACAGTGCGCCTTATAATCCGATGTGCCTTATATATGGATCAATGTTGGTTAATTATGGCTACCGTATTCAGGCGGCGTCGCTGAAGTGACAGCGGTAAAAACGGTAAAGGGGAATTCCAGTCCCAGCTGTTCATGTGCGCCATAGGCGTGTTTATGGATCCTGCCGGAAAAGAACAAGAAGGCGCAGCCTTTGCTCCATCTAGTAGAAGAGTTGCGACATTGACTGGACAGAAAACTGAGCGCTCGAACGCTGTTCATGTGGCTTTGAACTGTGACAAATGGAGTTGGAAATACATTGTTTTCAACGAGGGCAGCGCAAATAAGAGCTACCGGTACGTACGGTACCGTATTGTGAATGCACTAACTTGTTTTGGGAGTGAACGGAGTTGTAAGAACGCTGGTTTGTATTCTATTGATAAAGTTTGACTGACTGACTTATCTGACTGTTTTATTGACATTCCCTTTAGCGCAGCTCCATCTAGTGGATGCATAACGCAACCCCAGCCACTACAGTAGCTTCTATTCTATGCGCCTTATAATGCGGTGCGCCCTATATATGAAAACAGTTTTAAAATAGGCCATTCATTGAAGGTGCGCCTTATAATCTGATGCGCCTTATAGTGTGAAAAATACGGTACTATGTTTTTAACTTTTCTTTGTACGCAAACAACACCATGTCCCTGCAGGGCTACCATACTCACAGACTGTAGAAAGGACTGGTGTGAGTTTTGGAAGTGCATTCTTTAATTCATCTCATCTGCTCTGGTCTTGTGACCCAAATTTTCTTTGATCATTAAGATTAAACAAACTTTTTTTCTGTTTTATCATAGTGTTTTAAGTTTTATCTTTAAACAATATTTTACTTATTGAACCACACATTTAGTGACACTCCAACATGTGACGACCCAAAAGATTGTGTAGGCATGTTTCTCCTTTTAAATAATAAAGACAGTAATGTATGTACATGATAAATTTGTTACTTCAACTGTTTTACTGAGCCACACAGCAACAAGGAGATAGGTTTGAACAACAGGCTTACGATAAGCAGCGACTTATACCTGCAGTGATCTAATGTCTTTGGGAATTCATTGTAGCCTCGAGTGGGAAAAGCAAACGCAGAGCACACCGTGACTGGAATACCGCTCGGATTTCTGCTCCTGGAGGGTGGCCGGATTAGAAATGGTGACAGAGAACTACTGAGGAAGGATTGCAACGGGGGAAAGAAAAGCTTGGGTTGGAAGGGGGGAAGGGTGGCTTATTGACACAAAGATTAAATGGATCTCGCCTGTAAAACCGCTGGATAAAAATTACTCTGGTCTCTTGGTGATGGAGCTCCCAAATTATCATTAGAGAAATTAATACGAGAGCCACTATTGCACGACGAATCAATACGCTTGTTAAACCTCGCTTCGTACATGGGAGAATTAGAAGTTAAAAGTGCATGTAATGGCGTGTTACAGGGAGACGCCTGAGATGTTTGTGTGTGTGTGTAAAAGTGGTGTTATGGTAGCCGCTGCAGTACTTTGGCTCTTTTTGTGGCCCTCAATATAAGAAATTAAAGACAGGTGCAACGATGTCTTGAAGGGAGAGGAATCCTGTTATGAGTGTGGAGTTATAGTATGTTGTTAAAGGTTATTCAGCAGAAGGGTTGTGGTAAATGTGAATTGTTTTGGCATTTTTAAATGTTTAGTGTATGGATATAAAACTAAAGGCCAGGGATTTACATGTGGCAGTATAAAAATGGTGTAAATGTTGGTTAAAATGAAATAAAATGTTAAATATGCAAGTCGGCTCGAATGCAGTAACTATAACTTTTGTCACACAGTTTCTGCCTGTATTTTTTTATTACTGAAACATCATCCAAAAGCATTTTTCGACAAATAAACCATTATATCATTACTTTTGATGTTTTCAGAAAATGAAAAATAGTCTTTTCTGTGTAATGCACTTAATGCCTAAAATCAACTCTGCGTTAACAAAAGTAGAAATTGCTGTATAGCCCTGCATTGTAGGCAACACCAAAATTGTCTGCATCAACTGTCCCTTAAAGGTTTGTGTGGGAAGGTTTGCACAAAAAGGTTATTCAGGCTTCTATAGGTGATGTTGTTGGAAACTGCTTTGAGCTTAAAAAACAGACAGCCCGGGCCAAAAAGCTACATTTATACATACAATAGCAATGAGAAACATTCTGTGTAGCTAAGAATTGAAGTGCAAGTATCCTGAAATATAGTACAGTATACAGCTATTCTATTCATTGACCCTGATTATGCAAACTCACCACCTGCTATTCAAAAAATGAAACACTCATCCCACCATTATCTAAATTTCAAATTTTCTCATTTTAGTTTGTCTCTTGGGAAAATAGACGGAGTTTAATTTGTACCGCACACATTTAAGGGCTTCATATTTCAGACTTGACCTAAAGTCTGGCAATAATCCATCCTCATGATGAAGGTGAATCTCCAGACGGTGAACCAATAAACAACATGTGCACGGTGTTTTTATCCACAAGTCAATCAGTCTTTTATTTTTTAAGATATTTTGAGGTATTTTTTAGGCTTTATTGATAGGACAGAGTATAGTAGGAAATTGGGGAGAGAGCAAGAAGAGACATTTGGCCAGACTCGAACCCATGATGCTGAGGCAGGCTGTAGTTGCCCTGTATATACATGCAACACAGCTCTACCACTGAGCCATACAGCAGCGCACGGACTTAATTCTAAATAACTTTATGTTGGCCAGACATAAAAATCAGAAAAAAATAAATAAAAAATTGTCATACCATTGTTCTGAGATTGAAATTTGATCTTTGGATGGCTCTCTCCTGATGCATTTATGGTCCAAAAATGAATTTGGTCTCCCACAAAAGTGTATTTTACTTCAAATTTCTTGACATGTTTCGACTGTTTCTTATAGTCTTCCTCATAAAGCTTGCTGAAACATGTCTTGTCAGCAGATTTATGGTAGTTGTGGGAATTTCGGCTCATTTCAGTGAGCTGGATCATTTGGTTCTGCTCACCAAAAGAGCCGACTCTTTTGGCTCCCAAATGGCTCTTCAGTTTATCTCCGTATATCTTTTATATTTCATCCAAATTTTGCACAGTTTTGTCTATTGAGTTATAGTGTGTACTCATATATAGCTCAAATACATGGATTGTGATAAAGTATTCAAAAGTTCTGATGCTGTAAAACTACCTAATGAACTGACTTGTTTACAGAAGCACTACACATAGCATGCAAACACCTATAATTAAGAACAGAACATTTTTTGTTTAAACACACACAAACTCCTAACAGAGAGCAGGGCTTATTTAATATAAAAAAGTAAAAACAACAGAAGCAGGTGACCTCAAAACTTAAAAAACCTTGTCAAATATATACTCTAATAAAATAAATAAAATATATATACGTATGTGCACTGTGCAAAACAGCAGCACCAAACAGTTTCAGGTGTCTCTCTGAACTAACCACCATCAACTATCTAACTCTAACTTTTAACTTTTCTTATTTTCAGAGCAGATTGGTATTCAGGAAGATCAAGTGGGAGCTCTCTCTTATTATCTGCCCTGTTTTTGAAGAGATCCTTTAAAAAAAAAAAACATCTCACAGATGGGAACCAGCTCTCACCGTTCACTTTAAAGAGCCGGCTCCTTGTACCTGCTCTCTTGCGACTGACCCAACACTAATTTATGGACTATTTGTTTTGCATTTTGTGTTAGAGTAAGGTTCTTAGGGAAGTTTTCTATTAGGTTTAATCCCAGGAAATGGCAATATTGCAGCTCTTGGACCAAATTCACTTGCATCCCAAAGTTGCCAGGTCTGTTAGTCATTATTTCTCCTCTTTATCCAAAATAAAAGCCCCTTAATCACGCCCTAATACAATTTCCAGCATCCTTCCCTATGAGCAGAAGTCGTTAGCCCCCTGTGTGGGTTTCTGAGTGGTGGGATGTCAGATAGGGCTGCTCTTCACCGTGATGGGGACTCACTGTGGCTCAGTGTCTTTGATCCTCTCTTCGGCTTTGTGAATACAGAATATGCTCTGATTGACGCCGTGCACATTATGGCCGTTTGAGATTCGACACTGGAGGAAAAAAAACGTCTGTCACACTGAAAAGCTCCTGTCTCTGCCGTTGAGGGGCGAGTTGATGGAAAGTACCTTTGAGTCAGTTTCAGCGCCGCCTGCTTTTACAACGCCGATTATAGGCATGGTTTTGTCCCGAGTAGCAGGTTAGATTTACCAAGTGTTTGATCATCACCCACGCATGTTTAGGCAGCCTGAAAGAGAATAGGGTTTGGGTAAATGTCCAAAATTCAAAGGTAGAAGAAGTACTCAAATGATGTACTCGGATAAAAGTATAGTTACTTCAAAATAATATTAATTAGTAAAAAAGTAACCAACATATTTCTTATTTGAGTAATAGTAAGAAAGTAGCACATTAAAATATATTACTATTACTATTACTACTACAGCAGGTGCTACTAATACACAACCACTACTGCTATTACTGCCAAAACTAGTACTACTAATACTTCTGTTGCTGTTGGTGCTGGTACCGTTACTACTGCTGGATGAACTACTGCTGGATGGACTACTTCAGTTAGGAATACTACTACTGCTGCTACTACTGCAACTACAATTGTATAACTACCGATTATACTGCTGCTATAATACTGCTGCCTGAACTACTTTTACTGCTACTTCTACAACTCTTGTTCATGCTACTACTACTACTACTACTCTTGTCATTACTACAACTCTTGTCCATGCTACTACTACTACTGTTGTCACTACTACTACTACTCTTGTCACTACTACTACTCTTGTCACTACTACTACTACTACTACTACTACTACTACTACTACTACTACTCTTGTCCATGCTACTACACTTTGCCACTTTACCTAGAATATTTTAATACATACTTTTGCTCAGGTAGATTAAAATTAAAGGAACTATTACTTCGGTAAAAGTAAAAATGTATACTGCTCACTTCAGTGCTTACCACAAAAACAGTGTGCCATGTCATAATTTACAAAAAATCTGCCTTAATCAGGTATAATGTGTGACAAAAACAGCTTAGCCACTGTTACAATACTCTGGCCTTGTCTTAGTCTCAGATCCTCCTCTGCATTCTAACCCAGTGTAAACTTCCAAGCAATTACAAGGATATTATGCAGGGATAACAAGAAAACAAGGGACTGGAAATCTAGGAGCACCACGAAACATACAAACCCTGTGTATTGTTTTTGTCTAATTGGGGTGTTTGCTTTTTGGGTCACACACAGTCGGAGGAAAGCTCACAGAAATTAATGACGGAAAATGTAGAAGCGACGTGCCGAGAATTTGAACACAGCACTTTTGATACACTTCTTATGTATACACAACGCTAATCCCCTCGAGCCGAGGTTGGTTGTTTTAATGCGTTATAAAAACGTACTGAACAGTGAACAATGTCACACACATTTGTCAGTGTATCTGGAGGGAATCTCTCGCAGACGGTCTTTGAATAGAGCCGCGCTCGTTATTGGTCCCAGCAGGGGGCGGTAGAAACATGACTCCGCATGCATTCAAGGGCTTGGGAATATAATACCTGAGCTTTAAAATGAGTATGTGAATGGAGCTGTATCTGCTGTAGGAGATGTAATAAAAAAAAAAAATGTGGTAGATTTAGGCTTCGTCTGAGCAAGGAAATCCTCACAGCCCTATGTAGCCTGAAAAGCCAGCCTCTCCTACTTTTTTTTTGAAAGCTGGACCGTCTGGTTCCTCACTGAAATCCTTGTTGTTGTTCAGTCCTCTATGGGATTTTTTTCTTCATCTTCATCCATTTTAACTACAGTAAAGTCCGACATAACGGTCACATTCAAACAACAACAATCACATTCTCTGCAACTCTTTCTAGAACTGGCTTCTGCTGCTGTCCCCATTCAGAAATAAGTACAGAGCTGATCATATTACACCATAGTCTGGTGTTTTAAGGCAACACCTGCAAGAATCCACCATGTTTGTTTTGGTTACAGGTCAGCAGTGCACCGCTTACGTCCCGCCTTTTGTTTCTCTGATGGTTACTCCGCCTGTGATTGTTCCGCTCATAGAAACAAGACTTACGCAAAGTGATACCAGACTAACTTCTTTGTATAAGTCCTGTTAGTTAGAGACAACCTTTCACTCTCACATGTCTAGAGACAAAGAAGGACATCCAGACTCCACTAAGAGAGATAATAGTCTACCAGCTCAAGGATTGAACCCACAACCTCCTTGATGAGAGACAGGACCCTTGACCTCTCTGCCATCATATTACTACAAGCTCACTGCAGCCTGGCACCGCACAAAGACATGAGCAGCGCGTGTGTGAGGAAAATATGAAACTGAATGATTGTCAGTGTCTCTGTGTCGGCCCTGTGACTAACTTTGTCCAGGGTGTACTCCGCTGAAGGCCCATAGTTGCTGGGATAAGCTCCAGCCACCTTCACCCCCTGATGCCTAAAGCCTTGTTACTTTACAGAGTCTCTTCATGCCTATCTGAAACTGCAATCTTATATGGCAGAGAGTAGCATAGTGGCTTGAAAAACCACTATGCTACTATGGCCTCACTATTTTCTGTCTATTGGCCCAACAAACAGAAAGAAAAAGTGGAAAAGCAGTAATTCCATTTGCTGCACCAACCTTTGACATTGTTATGTGGTGTCCTACCGGCAGTCATTGAGGCTAACTGCTAATGGTAGAGACAGACGAGGAAGCTCAGGCCGTTTAGAGGCAGATAATGGTCTCTACCACACACAAGATAATTCTCTCTGAAAGTGCGGATAGGCCGCTCCCGGCTCTCCCCGAAGCCTGTTTACGGCAGAACATAATTAATAGTGTATAATTGAAGCACACTGAGGAAGGTGGAGTGGACACTAGGGATTGAGGCACGAAGTCAAGTCAAGTAGGAAAATGATAGTCGTTACGGCTGAGATAGGTCAAGTGGTGACTAACTCTAATATACTGTCGTTAATAAGGAGCTGTACAAGATAGAAGACATCTTTGTAGTTTGTTGAGGCATTGAGGAGGGAAGAATTGAGACGCGCTCCTCAACCATCCCGACCAAGATGGTTGAGGAGCGCTTAATGCCTTTAAGCTTTAACTGCAATGCAGTGGATACCATATTTTTGATCAAGATTTGGATAATTTTGAGTCTATTTTGAAAGACCTGGAGATGCAATCACTAACCTGCCACTGCTTTTAAATGTGTCTTTTTATCTCATTGTTTTTAACTCTTATTTCTCTTTTATTGTATTTTGTATGCAGTGTGGGTTGTGTTGTTGATGCCTCTTGGCCAGGACTCCCTTGAAAAAGAGATCTTTGAATCTCAATGGGACTTTCCTGGTTAAAGAATGGTTAAATAAAAAAATAAAATAAAAAATTATCATACCATCAAAATCTCACACTGTAGCTCTAAAGCTGTTTCAAAATGCAAGAGTAAGCGCGTCTTTCCTTGCAAATCTTCACCTTTATCGGTTAGCCTCTCTGACCGATGGCAGGAGTCCAAAAAACAATGTCAAAGGTTGGGACAAGGAGTGCAATTATTGCCATTCTATCTTTTCTTTTGCTTTGTTTGTTGTGCCAATCAACTGAAAATAGTGAGAGAAATCTACTATAGCCAAAGAATGAAAGAAGAAAGCATTTTTTTAGGCTTCCCTGTCAACCATATAGGAAAACATGCATCAAAAGCATATAGCTGGTTTGATAAGTGCAGTGTTTTTGAAGCAGAGATTTTACTTAATTACTGTTTTCTTGTAAAGGGAAGCTGTTGAGTGTTTTTTTGACACTGGCTCCTAGTTGTCTTTTAAGCTCGGAGAAGTAACACTGAGAGATGCTGGCACTTCTCGCACCTCAGGGGGGCTGGCATTTGTTTACTGCAGCACAGGCATGTCATTCTGCCTCTGTGAAATGTACGCTGTCACCTGTAGGTTCAAAAGCACTCAGGGAGGCTTCTGGGGGAGAGCTGCATTGTTGAGCAGTGAATACAGTACGGAGCAAAGGTTTAGGAGAAATGAAGTAGGACTGCCATATTAAAGACAGTTTTTTTTTTTATCACATTTTATTTTATGTTATGAAAATGTATCAGGTTTCATACAGTCCTGGAAAGTCTGGAAAAGCAGTGGAATTTTAAAGTGCAATTTCCAGGCCCTGGAAAGTTTTCAGAATCTTATATTTTGGTGTAAAGTTTTGGAAATGTAAACAGTGATCTGGACACACATTAGCACAGTTCAGATAAGTAACACCATTAATGTCTTTATACCAACTTTGTTAAAAGTGTTCGTTAAAGCACCGAGCTCCGTCTCTGCTCTGAGGATGGATTTTAATTTTGTATTCATCAAACTCAAAGTGAGCCGCCAGAGAAAGAAAACTAGAAACGCTGTCTTCTTGGCCAGGTAAAAGTGACCTTTATCTAATCTGTGTTAGAATATTTGAACTAAATAACTTTTGGCTTTGGTAATGCTTTAAAACAGGATAGATGATTACTTTATATCTTTATTTACTTTTTTAATAAATATTTTCTGAACCAACTTACCAAGTATAATTATCTTTTGACCAGTGGTGTGTAAGCTATAAGTCAGCAAAATTAGTGGAATAGTATATTTTTAATGTACCAAGTTGGGCATTTTGAATTGGTACTATTTATTAATTAAGTTATTTTTCATGTCATGGAACTTTAGTCAAACGTTTCGAAAAAGTCATGGAAAAGTCATGGAAAATTCTTGTTTAAAAAAAGTGTATGAGCCCTGCCAGGGACAAAATGTTTATTTTTGGCATGGATCCTTATAACCGTTTAGTTCCAGGAGAGTTTGAAGGGATTCTGTACCATTCTGAGACCAAGATACTAACTTTCATTTATTAATTTTCTTGCATTTATTCTCATTAGGGGTCTCAGGGGACTGGAGCCTATCCCAGCAGCTAGGGGCCTTAAGCGCGGTACATCCTGGCAGTGGACAGTGGAAGATGCTTTACCATTGTGAGATATAAGGGTTTAGGGGCTCAATTAAAGAGCAGTTTACCCCTGAAAAGAAGAGTTTTGTGTTCCAGCTCTGGGCACTACATCTTTATCATTGCAAGATAGGACCAGTGCTTTGCAGAGGTCTTTAGTCTCTTTTTGTGTGATTTTACATATTTTTGTCTACACACATTTCTTCATTCATAGCATTTTCTAAACCAGTCTGACACTTTTGCACAGTACTGTATTTGTAATGCACTGAAAACACCAGCTAGCTTTCTCTACCTTTACTCTCTTATTCCCTCGTGAATATGCCCAGAAGAACAAATGTTTACAGCTCCTCTGCGGTGTAGGACAAACCTGATTCTGTGAGCAGTCCGTTTTGTCCGATATTTATGTCAGGTTGTCTTCATTAGGGCCACAATGAGACCCATATGTTGTGTTGGACGGCGGCCATCTTCATCATCGCAGCAGGTGTCACGGCGTCCTTTGTGCTACACTGGGTGCTCACATAGTTTGGAGAGACGAGGCAGATTGCTTTGAATTTGTCCGGCACACAGGGAACAACTCACACTCTACTCTGCCCTACCTAAAGTCTTTAGTTAAACATGCATTTTACATTAATTGAGGAGAACACAGTTAATCACATAGCAGCATAATGTTAAAAATTGTGAAAACTTAGACCAGTGTTTCCTAACCAGGGGTACGGGGACACCTAGGGGTATGTGAGCACATTGCAGGGGGTACATCAAGTTTTTTATAGAACCCTCTCAGAAAATATTTGGCTGTCAAAGACTAAAAGGAACCTAAATCTGAACTAACCAAGGATTATGCTGAGGGATACACCAGGAATTTACAGAAAATGATCAGAAAGGTTCTGACCACATTCAATTTAAATGCACACTGTCTTAATTTTCAATAACTAGTGGCCTTTGTAAAGTTCATATTGATTTGCATCTTAGAATTTTAAACCTAACTAATATTAAAGACTCAAATGGGCCCTAAACTAAAATGTAGGAGTGGTGCTGAAGGGTGGAAAAAAGGAAATTGGAGATGAAAAAAAGACCGCAGGAAAAGTATAATGTTTTTGTTTGTGATTTATTCATTATTTTGCACTAGTTTAGCCATTACTCTTTATTTTTTAAAATGATTTATTCATTGGTTAATTTGCTACAATAGACCTTGTGCAAATAAAGTAAGAGGTTTGTGATTAATTAATTTCTTATCTTTATTTAACTTATTATCTTTATTATATTGTTTACTAAACTTACTACTTACTAGGACTAAAACCAGAACTTAAAAAGAAATAAATTAGGTATAAAACCAGAACTAAACAAGGAAAAAATAGGTCTAAAACCAGAACTTAACCAGGACTAAACTGAGAACTAAACAAGACATAAAACTGTCCAGAACTAAACCAGGAAAAAAACAAGTCTAAAACCAGAACTAAACCAAAAATAAACTAGGTCTAAACAAGGTAAAACCAGAACTAAACTAAGCCTAAGTCAGGTCCAAACCAGGTCTAGTCCAGGTCCTGGGGGTACACAAGACCAAAAAGGTTGAGAACCACTGACTTAGACCATAGGAAGTAAACAAATCAGGCATAACATTATGACATTCTGCATACCATGAAACACACCAATCTCTCAAAGCTTGCTCTCGGCTCTGCCTGAAGCCTATTTGTGGCAGAGAATAATTAATAGTGTGTAATTGAAGCCCATTGGAGAAGGTGGAGTGTGCACAAGGGACTGAGGCGCGAACAAGTCAAGTGACGATGAAATGATAGTCGTCACAGCTGTCAAATCACATAGCAACTGACATTTCTTTCCCTCTTTTAGCGCCGCGCTGACACCCAGGGCGAATATCCAGCACTGGTTATACATTATAGATGCCAAACTGAAATCATATGCAAAACAGGGCTGTCGCAGTTCGAATGGAGACAAAAGCACTTTTCTACACTTTGTGACGGGAGGAATTAATGATCATCTATTAGCGTCAAAGCTCATAGGCTTCCCTTCTGGCTACACTGTATGAAAAAAAAAAGAAAATACTGGCAGCTGTGGTTACCAGTATTTTATTGTAAAAAATCAGGTGAGTAAAAGTATTAATAGTATCAATAGTATTTAGGAAATTATCTTCTTTTTTAATACTGTGAAAACAACTACAAAAAAACATAACATTTAGGGTAAAATACTGGCAGCTGTGGTTGCCAGAATTTTACCGTAAAAACTGATGAGAGTTTAAAACCTTTCTATAATTACCTTAATTTTATAGTACAGCAGCATAAAACTACTTTCTAACGATTGAAATTTTTTAAATAAAAATACGGTTAAGTACTGACAGAATTTTACCGTAAAAACTGATGACAGTTTGAAACGTTTCAATAAATTACCTTAATTTTTCAGCATTGTAAAACTACATACTAACAACTGAAAAAATTTAAATTAAATAAAAATACAGTAAAATACTGACAGTTGTATTGCAAGAAATTTACTGAAAAAAGTATAACATTTTTCTGTGATTTCTGTGAATTACCTTAATCTGTCCAGTACCATGAAACAATATAAAAACAACTGTAAAAAAAATTTACAGTAAAATAATGGCAACTGTGGTCGGCAGAATTATATTGTAAAACATTTTATGAGAGTATAAACATTTCAATCAACCTTCAATTTTCCACTATAGTAGTGTAAAACAACACATTTTTATGTTGATTAAAGACCATGAGTCACTTATGGTGGGAAAACAGATTTAAGTTTTATGCTGTCACCAGATTTCATTACAGTAAAATAGTGCCAATTGCAGCTTGCAGTATTTTACCGTAAATTTTGTAGATGTTTTACAGTGTGGGGTGAACAGCTCAGTAATAAATTGCCATGGTGACATTTCTGGGATCCCTGCTAATACACCAGAGGTTCAAACCATTCAATTTAGCAGTCTCATATTAATACGACTGTAATCCATTCATTAGGAAAACTATCTGAATGCCTTTTTGATAATTAACGGTATTTTGGTGATGGTGTGATGTACAGCACATGCGGCTGGGTGCAGTCTTCAATATAGCACGATAATGATCCACTGCTTTCTTCTAATCAGTCAATTAATCACCATCTTATGAATTTAATCTCTTACTTAGTCCCTGTTCTACATAATAGGTTTTTAACATTCAGATACATGCTCGGGCTGCTAATGAGAATCTTCCCTGATACTTGTTGAGTCTTAAAATTGTATTGACAGACTTGAGGAGTTGCTAAATCTAATAGCGTTGTTCGTCTTTTTAAAAAATAAGGAGTGCTTGTATTGTAGAGCGAACAGAGGAACAATGATTGCTCGAAGGTTTTCTTGTAAGTGTTGTTTCTGTTCTTCGAGAGCGTTATTTGTCTTGCAGAAATCAACCTCTTCCACATGTTTGGATCTAATTCACAAAACACTTTGCTTTAGTGGTTTTAGACGCAACAGCCGGAAACAAACTCATGTTTATTTAAATTGTGCAAGAGCTTAGTCAAAGTAAAACAGTAAAAACTAAGCAGTATTTAGTAGTAAAAAGGTAGTAATCTGTATTCAAGTATGAGAGGTATGGTACTTAAAATGTACTGCTACGTGCTACTAATACTACCACTACTACTACAATAACTACTACGACTGCCTTTACTACTACTGTTCTAAAACCTATTTTTAAACTCAGTACTATACCACTGAGGTTAAAAAAAACAGGGTTGCCAGATCTCACTGAGTTTCCAGTGCAAACAGAACTTAAAACCCGCACAACACAATAAAAACCAGCCCAAATCACAAATACTCTAAATGTTTAAACTGTTATATGTAAGAAAGAACACAAAACTTAACAGCAGCACTAAAAAAAAAAAAAAAAAAAAAAAAAACCCAAACAGCTTCCCCACAAACAGTGCTATCAAACAACCAGAGCCTTCTTGGTCAGGGCGTCATAGAAACCACAAAAACATGGGAAATACAAACATAAAATGTGAAGAATCAAACACGAATCATTCATTTTAAAACAAATTAACTAATATATGAGTGTGAGGACACAGCAGTTTATTGAAATGTGTCTTTTTACTTTGTTTACCATAAAAATTACAACTATTTTGTTAATATTTTTTAAAAACCCATCAAATATTGTGAAAAGCAGCCTGAATTTTATAAGGTGTTCAAAAGAAGCTTAACTGTGCGGAAACCAACCCAATCTGGCAACATCTTCTAAAAATACCTTTACCCATTTTCCTTCCAAAATTAAATCAGAAAGCACATTTGTCATTAAACTTTATTTAAAATCTAATTTTCTTTAAAAAAAAAAAAAAAAAAAGTGCATGCAACCTGAACAAATGTGTTAATGAAAACCAGATAAGTAAATACACAACATGGCATTTATCCAACTGGTGTTTGATTCATCATACAGTCCATACCAGTGGCATTTACAAGACTCATTTTAATATGCAAAACAAATTATACCATATGCTGAGCTCCAATTATCTTGTGTGCACAACAACAAACTGGTAAATGGAGAAAAGATGAGATGATTAGTTTCCAAACTCAACACAACCATATGGGTACAACTGCAGGATCTTTTTCTCTAAAGTAGGATGAACCATTTTCCTCAATAATAGGCCTCATTTCACCAAATACTTTGTAAGGCAGCACAACAAACATTTACTTTCTGAGGCACAGATAACAAACTTTTACTTTGGATTGTTATGCTCAAATATATCTTGTTATTGCCCAGAGCCAACAACACTGCAGAGAAGCCCATTTGTATGAAACCGCCTTACCTACTTTCACTATTGAACAGTGTGTCCTTGAAAGGCTGCAGTATGCTTTTTTAAGTGGATGCTGCATCTCTGATATGATGCCACTAAAATAAACAACCCCGTCTTTTAGTTAGAGAATGTTTTAGAAAGAAAGCCCAGATGATTAAAAGTGTTTGGCCAAGAAAAATCGTTTTAATGTTAAAAGAAATCCCATTTTCTATAGTATTTTTCTTACTAGCATTTAACATTTGTAATTTTATCTAAACATGAGAATAACTCCATTAGGATATCAAGGTCCAGAGATTAAAATTAAAGACCAACAAATGAGTGCAGTCAAGAATTTGGGGTAAAGTTTCGACTACATTCAAGTCACAAATTTGCAGCTCCAAAAATATGAATCCATTTTTTACATTTTACATCATTTTAGTGAGGAAATGTGGTGCTCAACTTATAAAATCATAACAGATAAGATTGTTCTACAGCAAAAATGAGCCATACGTATTATAAATAAGCCTGGGTTTTATGATCATATTATTTTTAAATTAGTTATTAGTATTTTAGAATTGTGCAAATAATGTTCAAAGCAAAAGCTAAATCACTTCCAGATTATGTCCAGAGGTTCTCCTGAGAGCAAATATCAGTAGTATTATGTAGTAAATGATTATCTTTAGGGAGTAAATCTGTTGTCTTTCAGTTTTAAGACAATTTCTCTGCAGAAGTTACTTTTGCTTTTTTAGAAATGCATTATTATATTTTGATTTTAGCTGTAGTGGAGTAAAAGTAGTAAGTTTCCCCTAAAAACATTACTCAATTATAGTTTTTGAGAATCTGCTTTGCTTAAGTACAGTAAATTTATTTAGTTACTCCACCTCTGCAGCTCTTGAATGCTTTGTACTATTGCATAAGCGAACACAGCCTCCAAAAATGTCAGTGGATGTTCTGTTTCAGATCCTAAAGATGGTCTTCTTACACTCATTTTTGATTATGACGCTTCTGATCAGAGTGGAATCTCAAGTACCGCTGCTAAGATGGAGGTTTTATGTTTTCCTTTTACCAAGTAACCAATAAAACCATCAGCTCCGGCTCTTCTCATCGACTAATGTCTACTTGATTATTAGAGGGCTGTCCTGCGATAAAAGACCAGCCACAAAGTTTAGCATTTACTGCATTTTACTTGGCAAGGAGGCAGGTAATCCACGTACTGTTACTGACATGATTACTCATTGCACGACGAGAACGGCGAAGTATTCTGGGACGTTTACATCATACTAAAATTGATTGTGTCTCGCCTGAACACTTTGCAAATAAGAAACACGTGCCAAAGGGTTTTTGTGATTCATATTTTGATTTGTGACAAACAGTAAGTGAGCAGACAGGAAGTCTGCTGTGATCAGAGGTGAAAATAATATTTTACTGCTTAAGTACAAGTAAAAAATTGTTTACTTTTAACTTTACTTTAAAGTTTACTTGAGCAGGAATTTACTGCCACTGTTGCTATTACTATTAATACATCTAGTGCTACTACTACTACTGCTTCTATTACTACCTACTACTACTACTACACACTTTGCCACCAAAGTCAAATTACTCCTACTACTACTACTACTACTATTACTACTACTACTACTATTACTACTACTACTACACATTTTGCCACCAAAGTCAAACTACTACTACTACTACTACTACTACTATTACTACTACTACTACTATTACTACTACTACTTCTACAACACACTTTGCCACCAAGGTCAAACTACTACTACTACTACTACTACTACTACTTCTAATACGCACTTTGCCACCAAAGTCAAACTACTACTACTACTTCTACAACACACTTTGCCACCAAGGTCAAACTACTACTACTACTACTACTACTACTACTTCTAATACGCACTTTGCCACCAAAGTCAAACTACTACTACTACTTCTACTACACACTTTGCCACCAAGGTCAAACTACTACTAGTACTATTATCTCTACTGTTGCTACTTCATAAATGTTTACATTTGTATCAAATGTAAATTTTACTTGCATATAAATCAAGTATAAATGACTTTTTCTAGTACTCCACTTCCACTACTTCTGTCTCTAATACTACTTTTGCTTTTACTGATGCTGCTGGTACTACTACAGCTGCTGATTACTACTGCTGTGACTACAACTACTACGCCCTCTAATATTTACCACTACTATACTTCTACTTCTGCTTTTCCCATACCTTCCCCTGAACCCAGGAATATGCCACCAACATCACAAATACTTTTATTCATTTACAAAACAAAATGTACTTTTTAAAGCGACACATGCCAATGCATTTTATGATCCATGTCTTGATTTGCAACACGAGTGAGCAGACGGGAAGTATAATATGATTTATTTGTGACAGCAGGAGTGGTGCGGAGTGACAGATAAATTGCAAGTTTAGCTCATCACAACGCTTGCTAAACATGATCTTGGGGGGACGTTTCTGCTCAATTAACGCATTTCATTTTCTTTTATGAACTGTTTTTTCCTCGCCATGCTAATATTTAGACATGCTGTTATTTATGGAAGAGGCCAGTGCACACAGAGGGCTCCCGCTGACAACGAACACACTCAGCACGCACGTTTTTTTATAAGTTTAGTGTACTGTAGGGCTGGACTGTTAATGAGCGCCCCTTCAAACTGCTCCACGCCTCAGCTCACACATCTGCTTGTATGCTAAACGGGTCACGCAAAACTCCTTGAAACTCTAAATAGACTGTATGCTACTTCCTGCTACTTAACTTTTGGACACTGTTATTACTAATATTTTATCTATAATTCTCTCTCATCAAGCTTGTTTACCATCTTTTTAAAATTTCTTGTATT
The DNA here is from genome assembly GCA_020698575.1 of Bostrychus sinensis. Classification (NCBI taxonomy): domain Eukaryota; kingdom Metazoa; phylum Chordata; class Actinopteri; order Gobiiformes; family Eleotridae; genus Bostrychus; species Bostrychus sinensis. The sequence goes on along the minus strand of CM036257.1, from coordinate 23,096,060 downwards.
TCTGAAAAAGCTTTTAACTACAAAAAAGATATTTATAGACTGAGAGATAAGATATTTTGTATATTAAAGGATATAAACTAATTAATAATTAAAAATAAAATGCCTCATTAAACATCACATCTTGCTTTGGGAATATTTATGTGTTGCTTCCCCATTTTTTAATAAAGTCTACCTTTTTTTGCGTGGTTTCTCCTGTAACAAAAGTAATCCAGTGCTAAAATACTTCCACTTTTTTTTTTTTTTCTCAACAGCACCTCCTACTGGAGTGTGCCAGCATATTAAAATCACTTATGATAAAGCTTATATCAAGTCTAAAGGTCTAGTTTTTTGACAGATTATTATTTTAATATTAAATATGAAATATAAAATAAAGTAAAGATTGGATAATTACTATACGATTATCACTATGATGAAAATTATTGCTAGACGTGTGTAAGGGTTCCAGTTTCCTATTAGATTATGAAATTATAGTAATGACTTTCTTTTTTTGTTATTCACACATTACACACATGGTTTGTTTTTTATTGTCTAATTTTGTGCTGCCACGTGCCTCTGCAGTGACTTCATGAGGGATTTCAAATTACTGTGCTAATACACTCAGAGGCCTGGCGTAGCAGATGAACTCTGGTGAGTTTCCGTCACTCCCCATAGGTGCTCCCCCACTAAATGGTGCTCTCTAATCCGTCAGTCCAATCCTGCAGGATAATACTGCCGTTATAATTGCCTTGTCTTTGCAGGGAAATGACAAAAGACTGACTGCATATAAGTGTAGTAAATGAACTCTCGCATTGTCTTTCCCATTTATCCTCGGCTAAATGTAAATGTAGTAATATGTAATGTAAAAATTAAAGATAACGCAGAGCATTTAGCCTCTGTATGAGACTTTGAAATTGGTTGCAATCATTTTTTTATAAACTCACCATTAAATTCATTCCTAAAATGAAACTGCTTGGTATTACGATCCCCAAAAAGCTCATTACATCAAGTTTAGCTGTGGAGCACATTAAGCCATACGTCCAGAGATGTGGAGACACACTGCAGACAATAGAGTGTGATGAAGTAACATGCGGTATGTGGCTGCCCTATCAATAGCGAACAGCCCTTATTGGAGCCACGCTGACACATTACTTGGCTCCTCATATATGGAGGGCCGTTGGCAATGAAAGCTGTGTTATATGGCCCAGGAGTGCTGACAGGTTTCTTTCTCTCTGCCCTCCCCCCTTCCCCTCTTTATTTCTCTTCCATAGGCTGCAGAGAGGCTGGCACGTGGTGAGTGCAGGCAGGAAGGATGGATCTTCAGTCCAGAGTAAGAGCTTCCCCCCGGGGAAGCCAGTGTCGGACGTATGGCCTCATGGGCCGTTGACCTACTGTCTGGGTGATTTATGGCGGCTGGGGGCCCCTGGCCACTGCAGACCCCCTCCTCTCTCCTCTGTATTTCCCTTCACCGCAGGACGGCAGGCAGCCAGAGACACTGCATCATCCGAAGAGGAAAACCTTGCACATGGACTGCAGCAGCGGCTGGCTCATTCAAGAATAAACACTTCCATAAACATTGTTTCACTGCTGCTCCACATCACATGTCCATTAGACCAAAGCTTGACTGTGTGCGGATTACTATCAGTCATGGTGTGTCAGCTGTAGAGCTGCTCAGGGCCAGATCAATGGAAGTGCGCTGAGTAACGAGGTGATGTCCTCTTTTTACATGGCTTGAGAAAAATCTGCAGCCACAGACTTGTCTTGTCTTGTCCTGCCTCTAATTAGACCCAATATCAGTAAAGGACTATTGGGGACAAGTATTTTGGACAATAGATTAGCAACTTTTTTTTCCGGGGCACACTAACACAGTCTCTGAGCAGACTGAGAGTCTTGTGGTTGCCTAAAGGACATTATATTTTATTTGTAGTTGTAAAAAGTGGGAGTTAGCTGGAGCCATCACCATGGTGTTGCCACCCCCCGACAAACGTCATGTGTGCCTGACCACCATCGTCATCATGACCAGCATGGCCTTCATGGACGCCTATCTGGTGGAGCAGAACCAGGGGCCCAGGAAGATTGGCGTGTGCATCATTGTACTGGTGGGAGATGTTTGTTTTCTCATAGTGCTGCGGTATGTGGCGGTGTGGGTCGGCGCGGAGGTTAGGACGGCCCGGCGCGGATACGCCATGATCCTGTGGTTTCTCTACATCTTTGTGTTGGAGATAAAGCTCTACTTTGTTTTCCAGAATTGCAAAGCCGACAGGAAAAGTCTGGAAACAGTAGCACGTAAAGCATTGACGTTACTCTTATCTGTATGCGTGCCCGGTCTATATTTGGTTCTGGTGGCTTTGGATAGTATGGAGTATGTCAGGACTTTCCGGAGGAAGGAGGACATGCGCAGCCGTCTGTTCTGGGTGGCCCTGGACCTGTTGGACCTCCTGGACATACAGGCCAACCTTTGGGAGCCCCAGCGGACAGGGCTGCCCATCTGGGCCGAGGGCCTAATGTTCTTCTACTGCTACATCCTTCTGCTCATCCTGCCCTGTGTGTCCCTGAGCGAGATCAGCATGCAGGGCGAGCACATGTCCCCCCAGAAGATGATGCTGTACCCCGTTCTGAGTTTGGTCACGATTAATGTGGTCACTATCCTTATTAGAGGAGTCAACATGGTTTTGTTTCAGGATAGTCGAGTCTCCACCATCTTCGTGGGTAAAAATGTAGTGGCTATTGCGACAAAGGCGTCTACTTTCCTGGAATACCGTAAACAGGTGAAGGAGTTCCCCCATCCACAGAACGCCATGGCTCTCGAGCTGCAGCAGAACTCAGTGACCCACCCGCAGCCGCTGCCCAACGCCACCAGCCTGCCCCATGAACCCACGCCGGCACAGGATGTCCTCGACACATGACCGCACCTCTGTGTGACCCTGCTGCTTTATATAAGACCTGAGAGCAGAGGGAGATAGAGAGATCTGCTGAATGACAGGACGAACAGTGCTCTTGTCACGCCCACGCGAACTGCTCTGAACCAGAATAGAGATTTTCAGCATCACCTGCCTGTCAAAAACTCACTGTAAACCTACATCTGACTCTCTAATGAACTTGTGGAGTCAAACTAAAGGTTTTTATTGTGCTATTATTGTGTTTTTAATTGTTTTATTAAGAGACAATCTCAATAATACTGCAAAGCCTGGTGACATTACATTGTGTAAAATGACCCCCCACCCCCCTTTCAAATTTCATTTCTAAAGGTCATTTTGTTTGATAGTGCATCTGTGGCATTTTCTTCAAATCTCTAGCCCCCAAAGGACAGACCACTCAGCATGAAGCACTTTGGAAAGGCAGGGAAGAGGAGTGGGCAGTGACCGAGGTTAGTCTTAGTCACAAGGGGCCAAATTGAAGCAGGTTGGTGGCGAATGCTTTTCTGTTTGGTTTTGCTGAGAAAGGAGCTGTGTGTTGGAAGCTGCTGCCTCTGCCTCTTGGACATTTTACGACCTGAAGCACCGGAGCTCAGCACTTACCGTCCCAACGTAAGCAAAGCGCATGTGGTTTTTCAGTATGTGTGAGAACTAGGGCTGCACAATATCAGAAAAACACGGTATGCGATAACTGTGTTTGCTACTGCGATAATTACAACCTGAATAAGGCTGTGTCTACCATAGAAAAACTGGAATTTCATTTTAATGAAGACATACAAGGCTCTGAATGTCTAAATTTAAGACTGAATTAGGACTAAACAAGGTCTAAGCCAGAACTACACCAAGTCTAGGTTTAGGGCTAAATTTGGACAAAAAAAAGGACCTAAACCAGGTCAGAACCAGGACTAAATCAAGTCTAGACCAAGTCTAAATTAAGAGTAAACCAGGACTAAACAAGGACTAAACCAAGTCTAAACCGGGACTACACCAAGTCTAAGTTTAGGTCTAAATTAGGACTAAACAAGGTCTAAACAAGGACTGAACCAGGACTAAAAAACAAGTCTAAACCAGGTCTAAATTAAGAGTTAACCAGGACTACACAAGGACTAAACCAGGTCTAAACAATGTCTGAACCAGGACTAAACCAAGTCTAAGCTTAGGGCTGAATTAGAACTAAAGAAGGTCTAAACCAGGTCTAAAATTGGGACAAAATTTACAACTAAACCAGGTCTGAACCAGAACTAAACCAAGTCTAAACCAGGTCTAAATTAAGAGTAAACTAAACAAGGTCTCAATAAAGTCTAAACCAGGACTAAACAGGGCCTAAACCAGGACTAAACCAGTTTTAAATCTGGACCTAACCTGGACTAAACCTTGGCTATATTGTGCAGCCCTGGTGAGTACTGTACATGTGCCTGTAGGGGGCGCCATACCTGCCTGAAACTGTGCCAAATGACTGTGTTATGTCAGATTGATGTGAAGCAGATGCTGGTGGCTGATGGGTAATAAATGTTAAAAAGAAAAATGATGCGGCGATGCTAGAGAAAGATGGTGAAAGATGCTTTTTATTTCTTGTACTGTACATTCCTTAAAAACTAGCTCAAGCCTTGAAATAAAAGAAAATACAGAGAGCCAGTGAACGCCTCACGGATAAATTCATTTATTATGGAGTAAACAAATATAATAGCAGAAAGAAGATATCTTTTATTATTATTATAATTATGATTATTATGATTATGATTATTATTATTATGTACATTCTTTAACTGTTGGAGGCCAATGATGTTTTAATAAAAGTATATATAAAAGAATGATTATGCAAGTACGTTTTATTTTTTATACTGATTATATTTCACTTAACCAGCCACAAGGGGTCATAAGCAGCCAGTGTACTCTTTGTGCCAGTCCCAAGCCAAGATAAATGGAGAGGAAAGGAGGGGCATCTGACATAAAACCTATGCCAAATCCATATAACTATAATTTGATTTAAGACTTAAGGGCTGGCAATGGGTTCAGCAGTGTCTCCTGTGGTTCTCTAACTAAACTATATTTGGTCTCACAATAAGCTCTCATGAAATTTCTAACCTAAAAAAAACTAGTTATATTAAAACAGAGAGGCTTGACCTTTTTGAAAATTAGCATTATCAATCAAAAGGGTTATAATGCAAACTATGGTCTGCAACAGCTTAATGTTTTATTAGAGGGGTTGTTCCTAAACCTTTCTCTTTTTGCTTTCAGTAATTGTATCTAGTGTAATAATTCTAGTTGATTACAACGTGTTAACACAATGTGGATGCTATTTAAAACAAAGAAGGAGTAAAACTGAAATCTCTTTAGAAGTATGGTCCACAGAGCTGTTTTAAGTGATGCTATCTGGTATCTACAGAATGGGTTCACTGCATAGAAAAATACATCCTGCCATAGTATTAAGGTGTTGTGCTATACATGCTATAACAACGCCCTATGTAGCTAAAATGTGACGTTGTATGCTTCAGGCAGAGAGTGTTGTAACCAGGAGGTAAACAAGGGGGGAAAAGACCCAAAATGTAAGACTGTAAATGTAAATGAAGAAAACCAAAAGAAAAAAAAAGAGGAATAACAAAATGTAAAATCCAAAACTAAAAGCCACAACAGATGAAAATACAAACTCACATTAACACTGGAGACACAGGAGACACTGGAGACACTGGAGACACTGGAGACACAGGAGACACAGGAGACACAGGAGACACAGGAGACATGGGCACAGGCAAGACACAACAATGAAACCACAAGAAAACAGGAACACACAGGTTTTAAATACACACAGGGACAAGGCACAGGTGAAACACATTAGGAGTAAAACAGAAAAACACAAGGAGATACAAAGACTACAAAATAAAACAAGGGAAACAAAACACACAAAACAGGACATTGACAGGATCATGACAGAGAAATTCATCTCTGAAGTTTGGCTATAGGTCTTTGGATAGGGTCAGAGTTCAGAGAGCACAAAGCTTGACACCAAAAAGCCAACTAATGATAACGGTCAGCATGTAGCCATGTAGTCACTCCAAGGTCAGGTTACATGGCAGAGAGTTGGCATTGAAACCTTGAAAAATGAAGAAATATAGATGGAGCCTAAAAAATGAAGAGTACTAACATAAAAACAAACAAAAAAAAATCTTAGTTTGTATTATTTTCTGGTGCATAGCTAAACCAATGACTGAGTGTGTAAATGAACTATTTGTGTGCCTTATATAAAACACAGAGGAGACATGGCATAAGTCACGTGTCTGTGGTCAGGTTATCCAAGGTTAGCTGCTGATCTCAGCTCATCTCTCTTAGACCATGAACCGCTTCAGTCTATTAACAATAACTGTCAGCGGCAGTGTGAGTAACACACTAATAATCTCTGAGGGACAGACCTACTGTAACCTAACGTCCATCTGCACACAGTGGGGTTAAAGAGACCATATGATGTCAGTTTTGTCTCTAGCCTCCTTCAAAAGCTATGACAGTGTATCAAAATGACAAACTATAAGATCTTTTGGTATACAGTTAGACTAAATAATAGCAGTGAGTGGGATGTGTAATCACTTTAACTGCATGGTTTTGACAAGCTCTATTGAGATTTGCGAATAAAGTTTTATATATATAATGCTTCAAAAACATCCAGAAATCAGTGTAAGAACATTTAGTGACATGTTAGTTTCTCATATATACAGTTAAATAACTTACAGCTCTCACAGTTAAAGTAACTTTGGATCTCTGTACCAAAAATGTCCATTCCTCAGTGTTCTTACCAGGGAGAAAAAACAAAACAAAACATCCAGTACAATGTTGTAGACAGCAAATACAAATGGTTGTTTCCATTTATTTTAAAATAATAGCACCCAGATTTTGAACTGCTCTTCCAGCCTAACATTAACACCTTATATTATTTAGCCTTTAGCTTATATGCAAGTTACATATATAGGCTAGATTAAAAAAATGGCATTGATGCACTTGTGTAAAATGTACTTCTAATTCCAGTACATTGTCTCCCCACACTCTTAGGAAACACCGTACATCAGATTTTGTAATAGAACCACACAAACTAAAGTAGTGGTATTCTTATGAGCAGGCTGGGAATCCATTTGAAGTTATATTTTCAAAGGCACAGGTACAAACTACACTGGAGGTAACTAAAAATACCCAGAGAGGCGCTGCTGGAGCTGCCCCACACACCCACTACTTTTGTTGCTTCAAGCTCATCAGGTCCTTCCCTGCGCTCCTATCTCTCCTTTCTGCAGAAACATATTGATTTTACTTGGCCAGAGAAGTATTAAAAATTTCTGAGGTGTATCTTCTGAAGTTATGTGCATGCAGGGAGCCTCACAGTTAATATTGGACATAAGAAATAAAACGCAACGTCACTTTGAATCTAATGTAGTGGTGCTTTTACTATTGTGGATAGATTTTCAGCTGTTGATATTTTATTATACTTTATACTACCACTTAACTGTGAGAGCGAGCCATGAAAAATACAATAGAGCACAGAGAGAGTGTGTTAAAGGCACATTAACTAAGTGAATAGTACCAATAAATGGTTCATAATGATCAAATATTTCAATAATAATTTGGTTGAGAAGCACTTAACAGTGCTAAGTGTTTGCTAAGTGGAATTGTTTGGCAAGTACAAGATCCTAAAGAACCTCTAATATCTCTTTTATATACTGATGTGTTTTACAATTAAACAACTGAAGTCCATTGTGTAACTTACTCCAGATTTAGCAGGGGATTGTGGGATTTGCATCAATGGGAACTGTAGAAATTATTAATTTGGCCAATTAGTAAGCTATAAAAGGTTAAGTGTCTTACCACTAATTATTAAAGGTCCCCTATTATGCTAAATCAGCTTTTTTGAGCTTTTAGCCATGTTAATATGTTGTTTGCACCTTGTTTGATTCATGCATGTTTGAGTAATCGTGTATGCTGAGCCCATCCTGTATGCTGAGAGTTGAAAACGCCCAGTCTCACCACTGCGTTTTTCTAAAGCTCACACACCATCACCAGACACATTTTGATCATTTTAGCACTTAAATCACTACAAAGCAGTCACCTTATTTATCTTTCTGTTAGCGTCATGTTGCTAACAGCTGTGCAAATTTGCCATTTTATTCTCTGTCCATTGCCCCATCGTTGCCAGCAGGGGGAGTCAAACACCCAATGCGAGCATTCTCAGCAAATTGAAAGCAACAGCTCCCCAAAAGAAGTTGTTTTCCTTACACATACATTTTAAGTTATAAAATGCAAAATACTAATGCAAAGGTGTCCAAAACTATTTTAAAAAGCCTGAAAAGACATAATATGACTTTTAATGACTATCTTACAATTATTTTAAATTAGCTGGCTAACCTCTGCAAAGATGTGTGTCTTGATTGACAACTCTTTAATGCTGCATTACCTGAAATATTCCTCTATTGTGGTCCGAGTCCTATTACTTAATCAAGTAACTGCATTGGAGTTCAGCATTAAACTACACAATTATCTTTCTGAAGTCATCTGCTGTGTAGTGTCCAGTGGTTCACATATTGATTTAGCACAGACTTTTCACCAGGTGCCCTTCCTGACGCAACTCTCTCCTTTTATCCAGGCTTGGGAACAGCAACGGCATGAGCACACAGGCTTGAGCGCCCCTTGTGGCCAGATTGTCTTAGTTATTGTCAGCACGGGAACTGGGACTTTGGCTATTAATTCAATATTGACAAGCTATGCACACTAGACCTATTTCTATTCTAGCATGCAATTGGCCAGAGCTTTCATTACAAATTCTCATCCATTACATCCTTATTATTATATTATGCTATTTTGGTTTCTAACATTTGATTTTCATTGCAACACATAGGTTAACAAACAGTTTTACCTCATAACATTTAATGAGGCCTTGTACAGATTTACTAGAAAACTGTTGGGAGTCCAAGCAGCCCCTGAGCTTCCTTTTAAAAGCCATTACAAAGCTTTCTCTCCACGGACAGAAGAACCATGTTGAGGTCTGTGGAGTTTAACCCCAGTCTTAACACTTGTCCTGCTCCTGTTTCCATTGCCTGTTTTCTTTGCTGCAAAATGTGCTTTCCTATAGAGCTCCAGGTCAAAGGGCAGTGTGGGTTTGTTGGAGAGCAGTTTGAGAGTGCTTCAAATGTGACCTTTCCTAGACCATATCCATAAGTCTTAGTGGAACAGAATCCGAGCTGCGCTAGGCTGTAAATGCAACTATATGTAACTTTTTTTTGTTAAAATGTTATTTCACCTCTCACTTTTTACCTCCACCAGGATTTCATGTTTTTGCTGTTGTTAGTTCGTTCCTTGGGTGCTAATGTTATATCAGTCTGGTAAATGTTTGTAAAGAGGAGGGACTTTCAGTATAATATTTGGAAGTTATTGGATCACTCATATGATTGAGCTAAACAAACCACTACTATAGAAAACCAATTTAATTTAACATGTTTTTGGAGGATTTTTGTAAATATACAGCAGCATATGTTATACTTTTTGGTGTCACGATGTTGTTTACGAGTATCAAAAAATTTGTTTATCGTCAGCAAACCTAAAACCTGCCCAGCCCTGCAACACTACTCTGCGAACCACCTCCAGTTTGGACGGTGCATGAATAAGCATGTGCCGGACGAAACTGGTGGTGGTTCGCCCAATGGTGTGGCAGTACTGTTACTGTTAGTATTAGACGTGAGATCTAATCTGACTCCCAATCTGACTCCAGGATGGGCACTATACTCTATATCCTAAACATTTCTCTGAATATGTCTTATGGCCACATTCAGGTCTCCACACTACAGACTACATTATACCATATTTTCCAGACTATAAGTCGCACTTTTTTTCATAGTTTGGCTGGTCCTGCGACTTATAGTCAGGTGCGACTTATAAATCAAATTTAACATGAATCAAGAAGTAAACATTACCGTCTATAGCCGCGAGAGGACACTCTAGGCTTGTGACAACTAATGTAGTAGTGATGTAGAATAAGATGGAGAGCTCGGGGAACTTCCGTACCGGTAACTTTCTTCAGACTTGCTGACTTGTTTTGCTAGTTTAGCCCAATGGTTCCCAAAGTGGGGTCCGGGACCCCCTGGGGGTCCGTGAAGGTATTGCAGGGGGGCCTCCAGAGGCTCTCTAAGTTAAGTACATAAAAACAAATTGAGTTTGAAATGAATTACTTGCTTTATTAGTTATATACTTGTTTAAAAATAAGAGTTTAAAACAATTTTTAGCCAATAGTCAGTGTTTGTTGTGAGTTTTTTATAGAAATCTATGGAGAAAAACATGACATACTTTTGAAGAGAAGGACGTTTTACAGGTGGGGGTTTGTGTGGGATTTTTAGAAGTTTGAGGGGGCCGCGACAGTCTTGACTTTGGGAATGGCTGATTTAGCCTATTCAGCCTCCCATGTTTGTTCTTTATGCTCTTGTGTAGCTGAAAAACTGTTAATGTGTTATGTTAACATACCACAGACACCTATTCAGCCTGTTGTTCTGTGTGCTAGTGTAGTTGAATAACTTGCCTTTCCAGATTAAATGTCTGTTCTTGGTCTTGGGATTTGTGAAATACATTTTCAAATAAATGCGACTTATAGTCCAGTGTGAGTTAAATATGTCTTTTCCTCTTCATGATGCATTTTTTGACCGATGCGACTTATACTCTGGAGCGACTTATAGTCCGTAAAATACGGCACTCCTATCTAAAGGTGTAGTAGGCTGTTTACACATTTATTCTACACACAAGCCTCCGAAAATTGGCTGCAGAAAAATGTCACATTGATGGCGCTGCAAAAATAGGGACAATTACTCGTGTGTGGCTTTTCAAGGAGTTTGGCATTGTAGCCCTCACAATATGGTCGATATGACTCACATAGCAGCGTTAACAATGGGGCTTTTGTGTAGGGAGCAGCAATGACTTCTTCAACGATTTCTGGTATGTGCCCTTCAACTCGTGATTATATTTTTAGACAAAGGCATTGGTTTTGTAATCACTTTTGTACATTCCGACAAACGCCAATCAGACATAACATCGTGACCACTGACAGCAGGTGAAGTGAATAACACAGACACTGTAGCTCAAATTGCTCAAGATGTTACTGCAGGTACTCACAGAAAGGCATCAGAATACACAGTTCATTACAGTTTGTTGTGTATGGGACCGTATATTAGGCGGGTGATCATGATGTTACGTAACACCAAGTTATAAGCCCTGAACAAACTCATTTTGTTGAAGCACTTGACACATTTGACCACAACTTTGAAAGGCTTAGCTCAGGTTGTGTAAAGAACTTCTTAAAAAGGATTTAAAGTGTACAGCTAATGAATACAAAAATATGGCAGCGCTATAGAAAGCCAAGCGTGCACATAGTAAATCTCAGACCCTCCGGAACACATTCAACCTCCTCTTATACAGCCATATACTTACTAATACTCATGAGTACACAAAGAACTCATCTTTCCTATCCAGCCCACGAGATCTGGAGTTCATGGTGTTGTTGTGAAGTTCCCAATACAGTATAAAAAGAGATATTTGTTTCAACAATGGAGAGACGAAAACTTAATACCGCATACGCTTGTGATACTTGTTTTTTTAGCCTCTACAATCCAATAAAGGCAATACGGTAGTACTAATAGTTTTATCATGTCTTTAAAGGCCATGTGCCATTTTGCATCACCTGGCTATTCAGATAAATAAACCTATTTCATCCACCAAAAGGCAAAATATGTGTCTTATTATCACCCTAAACACCGGTATTCATGGTTTTTCATTTGTTTGCATGTGTTACTCTGTATCACTGTCTACTGCTGAAGCATAACTGGATTACTTTGTCCAAACTTTATCCTTTATGCTGTGTTATCCAGCTGTATACAATGAGAAATTACAATTACACCAAACAAACCATTGAGCCATCGAAGGCATCCATAGAGCGAGACTTTTACATGCAATTTAAAACTCCAGTTATAGTGTTTGGATTAAGGCAGTAATTTGACTTTCTGTGCATGTAATCGTACTGACTGGTTAAGTGCCCTCAGTGTTTGAACATGTAAACAGTAGTCTGACACACGTGGTTGTAAGCCTATGAGCAAAATGCCAGTGTTGTTTGAATATATCTTCTCAGAGCTCTTGTGGTTCAGGCGGAGAAAAGTAAATGGCAAACTTGTGGAAGGGAATAAATTACCTGTGGCTGCCTCTGCAACTCATCACCTTCTGGGAGACCCTCAAAATGAAGGATTCCTCCATAAATCAGCCCACTGCATGCATCAGGGTTGTAACAGCGCTCTCTCCATATGTAATACATCGGTAAAAGCCCTTTTTTCCAGCTCGGCCCGTGATTTACAGTGTATCCATGACTTCCCTGGGACACTTAGTATCAGCCAAATTAAATCAAAGCCGTTTAGAAAAGGTACTGCCAGCTACACAGTGCCTCTCTTTTTGAACGGCGTCGGATTTGCTGACTCGAGGAAGTGTGTGCAATCGGTCGCTTTATACTGATTGTTCGGTATGCCCTGCACTTGTTAGCAAATGTCTTTTGTTGCAGACCATAATCACTTTTCTGGATACACAACACTTGAGCCGTACTACCCGCTGTGCACAGTAATCTATATGGAAATCTCTGTCTGCCTGTGGCCTCATCAGAAAACCTCAAAAGGCGTTTATTGTTCACTGACTGTTTCTCAACAAGCAGTCGCAAAGTGAGGCTCATTTCATGCTAAAAGTAGGAATAAATCACTGGTCTTGTGGTATAATCTAGATTCCGCTAAAGACTTCTCAAGTTGATGGCTTCTCGTCAAGTGTGGGTTAATCAAATCAGCTTTGCTATACAGTCAAAATAGCCCTGCATAAGTATTTTTTTCGACACTGTAATTGCTTACAGTGTTTTGCTCAATTTCCATATGAAATCTGAATAAAATTATGTAAAACATTATATAATTGTAATGCAAAATCAATGTTGTACAAGCTTAAAAAGTTAAACAAATTCTAGCCTAACAATTCAGAGTGCTAAAATGATAATAAATCAAATATAGCCTGCTTTGTTAGTACTGTGGCATCACCTGAAACACCAAATGTGTTAAAACCCAGTGTGCGCTTTGTGCCAGTCCCAAGCAGCTCAAGACAAATGCAGCCGATTTGCTAAGTTTTATTGGGCAAACTACTGCCCACATCTTCCTTTAATCTAATGCTGATTAGTGTCTGATTGAGTTTAGCCAAGTTTTCTCCTCTAACTACGCCCAAAACTGAGGCACGCACAGAAGAAAAAGGTAAAAGGAGACAAAGAGCGTAATGATGCAAAAAATAAAAAATAAAAAAACATGGATGAGAGCATAGTAACACCTGGGGTTTTACTCACAGTGGGATGAAGAGAGAACATACAGGAAGTTCCTACTCATTCAGTAATAATGTGTCATTTTGATGCGCTTAACTGAGGGTGTGATATTATAAAAACAGAGAAGCAGGGAAAACCAAGGCCTTTGCTGTCATGAATTTTCTAATGTCTCCTGCTTTCTTGACTTGTACGTAGCAGCTGTGACCCATTGGTTGACGCATTTACTGTAGCACTGTCTCCTAGGCACAAAGAATGAACCATAATCAGCTAAACTTAGTCCTGTCCTTGGCCAGTCTATACATCCTCCCAGGAGCAGTTACATCTTCTGTATCTTACATAAGCTATTGGGAAACTTCACACTTTGTTCGGATGTTCAAATAGTCACATCTCTGTCATCTCTGTCTGCTACGTCTGTTCCATTGAAGCAACCTTAGTGTCCACAATCGCACTATGGCCTTGGTTTTCTCTTCCTCTCTGTTTTCATTATATCAGGGTGCAAACACATAGATCTGGGCCGGGTCCCAAGCCTGAATAGATAAAGGGGGTTGCATTATGCAAATCACTGCATACTAGGAAGGAGAATACTTGATGTGGCAACCCCACAAGAAAAAAGCCAAAAGGAAAGATGATAAAACCTGAAACACTAACTTTAGAAACCTGGGTCTCCACTTGTGTAAGTAGCAAAAGGCAAAACAATTGTATGATTAGCATGATAAGTTTAAGAATTTGCAAAGTATGATGGTCAGTGCTTTGAATGTATTTATTTTATCTCTAGCAATAAATTAACTTTTAAGAACATTATGGGAGCCAGGCCCGCTGATAGGCTTTGGGCCCAGGGCAGGAAGGCTTCACATGGGGCCATTATAATAGAAAATAAAAGAAGAGGGACAATTTCTGCGGCTCAGGACAACAGACCCTGATGGGAACATCTGTCACAGTAAGAGTTCATACATTATGATTATGTTTTTTTGATTTTTCAATTTGATCCACAGGTGTGCTGCCTGTGTTATGAATGTAGACCCTTAAGTATTAACTATGTATGCATTATGGAAAGATATATTAAGCTGACTGCAATATTCAATGCACGAAAAGCCATTAGCCAGCAGAAACAGCTAATTCTTCATAAAACAAGTTTTCTAGCAGAACTGAGTTTATCAATAGAACATTGACGCAAAAACTTTTCAGGAAGCTGTTGCACCCCAAGGTGTCTAACTTAGATATTCTATGTATTTACAAGCTGATATAAAAATAAATAAGAACCACTGAAGTAGGTTAGCATAATTCAAACTCCATATTGCTGAAATAGGGCTACTGCTGTGCCAGTAAGTGAGGCAGCATCCTATTTTAATTAAGGATAATGATAACAGTAATATATAGCTGAGGTTTCTGGATAATGCATTAGCCAAACTGTCTTATTTCAAACCACATGTTACTCTAAGGGTAGGTCCATATTTCAAACTTGTACAAATGCAAACCTTGGCTTGTGTCCAGCTCTAATGTGTTCCCTTTATGATGAATGTCAGCAGACGAGGACATGACGCACGACCCACAGCGCAAACTGATCTATGCCGTCTTTGTCCTAATGCTAACCTTGATTAAAAGGTTCACTGCCTGTCTGGCCATTGGTTGAATATCCCACATGGTTTTATCACAGCTATCCGTCTCCATTTCACCCCTCCGGCTTGGCCAAGGCAAAACTACTTAATATTCATTCAGAGGCAGATAAGAATGCATTGTGTTACCTTCATGAACTGTACACTGTGTGCAGAAGGGATTAATCACCCAACCAGCAGCAGCAGTGTGTACACGGGGGAACTCACAACGTGCGGCAGTCATAAACAGATAAGCACAAATGAAAGCTGCTACAAAGACCTGCTGCCGGAGCGCTGACTAGATCTTAAAAAAACGACTTCATTATTGGGCCGATGCTAAAAGGGACCTGGAATAGTGGTCGGGGTTACGGCTAAGATAATGTCACTGTCCTCATCGTTATTCAGTTTATTTTAATTTTATCTCATTAAAAGTTTTCAGGCTCTTTAAATACCAGGGAAAGGTCACATTGTGGTTACATGGTTAAAGGATATATACTGTAGTAAGGAGAGGGCCGAGAGAAGAGAGATAAAGTAGGCCAGGCACAGGTTACAGTCGCAGAATCCCAAAGACACTTCATACAGCAATGTCAAGATCATTATTCAGGAGAAAGAGGCGCTCTGATGGGCATGTTAAGTGCTAGGGTTTTACAGTCAATGCTGAGCTGCCATTGTTCAGAAACAACATTATACATGTGCTATAGTGTGGGATTATACTCCTCTTTACTTATACTGCAACCAGCGGGCCATTGTCCAGGGTGTACCCCACCTAAGGCCCATAGTTACTGGGATAGGCTTCAGTACCTGCAATCTCTAATGGGAATAAGTGAAAGATGAATGAATAAATGTTTGAAAACAATGTGTCTATGTTCACAAGAATGGTGCAATAAGCTAAGCGGACCACAGTATGTATTCAATAGAGCGATTAGCATTAGCCACAAAATATTGCAAACCATCATGTGTGTCAGTGCCTGGGAAGACGACAATAATGAGTGTATAGGTGTTTAGCCGTTTTGTTTAATGTAGTGAACAGCCATTAGCATATAAGCTAAAGGCTAAATAATATAGGTTTCTGAGGCTTTGTCCACACGGAGTAGGGCTTAGGCTTATTCGCAAAGGTTTTTTATCATATAGGCATTTCTTCCACATGGATCTGGCATTTTGAGAGCTTAAATACAATCATTTTTGAAACTGGGTCCCAGTGCATGTTTCCTGAGCTTTTCAAGGCATTCACAGCTGAATATTCTGCTTGCCTCACAGCAGACTAAGGTCCCCTTTCTAACTGGCACATTCATATTCACCGCCATGTTCTTATATTTACATCGCAGGAGTGTTCTGCACATGCCCCATGTGTTTTTATGTGTTTTTATGCATTTCTGTGTTACAGCGCCACCAACAGGCCTGGCATATGTCTTCCATCATTTTCAGTGTGTTTTGTGTGGAACTATGTGAACACACTTTTTTACTGAGACACTGCCGTGTTTACAGAAGATGCTATTGAAACAAAAAACCTTTTTGTGTCTGTGTGGATATAGCCTGAATTTTTGTACAGTAATTTGAACACGCAGTTACTGAAATGTGGCAGACAGGACTAGTTTGGTAGCATATACTCAGATTAAACCTATCAATCACCACTTTTATAAGTAAACTTTAACAAATGGGATTGAATATCAGGCCTGGCTGCCATTAATTAAAGGACATTTTTAAACAAATATGTAAACAACAACCATTAATTTTAGCTGATTAAAAACATCTCAAGGACTTTACTGCAGGATCCGTTTTTATGACGCCACTCACAAAACGGTCTCTGCTCCTCTTATAGACCACAATGTAAACACAACTGCCTGATCAGACCAAATTGATTGGACCGTGCAGTCACCACAGCAGGGGCGCAATCAGAGAGGGCAGATTAAAAAGGCCACTGTCGCACAAAAGGCCATAGCGTGTATGCCTGGGATCAGCAGGGGACGCACACTTATTACAGCCAAAAGTTTGTTCCTTAAAGTTTGTTTTGTTTGTTGCACTGCTTTTTCTTAATCACCATATTTTACATACAACTGTGTTCATGACAGACACAGGGAGCCTTCAGGGTCTGATTTGGTTCCTAGCTCAGTGTTGTCCTCTGCACCGATGTAAACAACTCAACCAGACAGCTAACAATGTTTATTCATGTTTATTCATTGTTTTTGTTTTTTGTTTTTTTTAGATGAAAGAAAATTGCTCTCAGGAACAGGAACTAAACTATTTCATCCACAAATTTAGGCAACCGTTTGATAGTGTGACAAGACTGTTGGTACAAAATTTAAAGTAAAATAACTGCACCAAAGGGTTTATGGAGGCAGAGCGGTTCACTCTTCTGCTTCTCAACAAGCAACATTGTGGGTTTGATCTTGAAGCCAGCCGACTACGAGTGGCGTCTGCATGTCCTCCCCATGTTATTATCGGTTTTCTTTCCGGCTTCCAAAAACATGCTAGGAGACATGGTGAGTCTAAAATTGCCTGTAGTGAATGAATGAGAGAGTGAATGTCTGTGTGTTGTGTATCTCTTTGTGCACCTAATGCCCATATAGTTGCTGAGATTTTACTGCTTTTTTGATTACAGTGAACATTTGTGTGTAAAGCTGTCACTCTGTAGCAGACTCTGACATGGGCTCTGTGGCTGTCGAGTTCATAGATCCTTTTCACAGATGGAGAGCGTGAACTCAAACCAAACTGTGTCTTGGTGAAGAGAAAGAGAGAAGTGTTAACAGTAAAAGCCTGTGGGGAAAAGACTCTGAACCAGGAGGACGGACAGCAGCAGCAGGTACGTAGCTGACTGTAAACTGTAAATAAAAGCCTATTGTTATGAAAGACCTTAAAAACCAATATGAGATTTTGTGTTATTGAAATGTTTCCGTTTGATTGGATTGCTGTGGTGTTCATTTCCCTAAAAGCTCCACTAATCAATGAATACATTCAGCTACAGAGGGTCACAAGCCAGTGTGCTCGTTGTGTCAGTACCAAGCCTGGATAAATGGAGAGGCTTGGATCAGGGAGGGCATCAGGCGTAAAACATAAGCTGGTCCTAGACTCTTGCAGACTTCCCAACTGGTCTGATTTGGCTTCCACTACACAACCAGAGTTTTTTTTTTTCCTTTTTCTAAACTATCTGATGTTTATGGCACATGTATTTTAAATCTGTTTTTACTTTTTGTTAATAGGCTGCACATTAAAAGCATACTTAACCTCCCTGTCACCCACTTTGGAGTCACGACCCACCAAGAATCCCTCATCTATTGGTTCTCAAAGTGTGGTACAGGGACCACTGTTGGTACGTGGGCTTCATCTAGTGGTACTCCTGATTTTGTTTGTTTTAGAGCCAGTTTTATTCTTGTATTAATCCTGCTTAATGTGAGATGGCACTGCGTACTGGTTAAGAGTTACGGTTTAGTCCTGGTTTAGTCCTAAATTCGTCCTGAATCCACCCTGGTTTAGTCCTTATTTTTTTCTGTTATTAGTGCCCACTTTATTCCTTGTTTTAGACCTGGGTTAATCAGGATCTAAGCTCATTTTAGTTCTTAAAATGGTACTTGGAAACCCCAATATTGTCTGCGTTGGACCACTGACCACAATACAATTCATTAAAACTATTCCAGGAACGTACACCAGCACTGAAAGTATAGATATGAGTGCCACATGTGGTCATTTAACCCAGTATAAAATGCCCAATAACAATTCTCATATAATGTTGTATTGTGACAGCTGCAGTCAGTTGGCCATTGTAAAGTTAACCGTTTATTACAGATCATTTCATTTAGGAAGCCATTTTATGTTGAATGGGGTAACTTATGGGCCAGTGCTATTGCCCAAGTGCCAATTGGGTGATTACATGGATATGACCAGTGCAAAAATACTGAGCGGTTTATAGTGCATTTTCCATCTGGCTCCACTGCTGTCCTTTGGATGAAAAACAGCAGACCAGGCTGGACTTTACTTGGTGCTACTCTGTTCATTGCCATTGTGTTTCACCAGACATTCAAGTATCACCACCAGATGTGATGTGGGTGTAAATTATCAGTATGGTATGGGTCGGGTCAGTAAAACCTTCTATTGCCAAAAGAACATACTGAAACAACATATTGTACCATACTTTGGGAACCCTGAGGCCTTTGCTTCCACACAAACAGCTGGAGAAACACACAGCACATTGTGTGACAGTTACTGAATATATAATGTTTTGTTTTTGTGTTGAATATTTCAATATCAGTTCAATAATACAATATTTATTGATAGCATGAGCTGATGTGATAGCATTGGGGTTATACACCTCCTATAAACATTGCAGCCTACATTGCATTCTTGCATGCAACGCTGTGGGATCACCAAAGTTTGTCTTATATTAAACATGAGTATAACAACAGTGGGTCCCTAAAATGTTGGCCTCTGGTTACTTTTAAATTTCAGAAAGTTAGAATAAAGTTAACTTGTACTACTGCACCATTTTACAGCTACATTATATTTCCAAAAGTATTAGCTCACCTGCCTTTACATACATGTGAACTTAAGTGACATCCCAATCTTAATCCATAGTGTTTAATATAACGTGGGCCCACCCTTTGCATCTATCTACATCAGACATCTACGTGTCTGAGAAGGCCTGGCTTGCAGTCTTCACTCTAATTCATCCCAAAGGTGTTCTCTCAGGTTGAGGTCAGGACTCTGTGCAGCCCAGTCAAGTTCTTCCACACCAAACTCACTCATCCATGTCTTTATGGACTGTCCCCACAAAGTTGGGAGTGTGGAATTGTCCAAAATCTCTTGGTCTGTTGAAGCATTCAGAGTTCATTTCACTGGAACTAAGGGACCAAGTCCAGCTCCTGAAAAACAACCCCACACCATAATCCACATTCAGTTATTTGGGCGGGTGAGCAAATACTTTTGGAAATATAGTGTATATACCTCCTCACTACTGCCCATGTCTTCATAGTAGCTCATTACTCTTATATACTGGCCCAAATAAAATAAAATTGGTAAAACAGCCTTTTATTGAATTAAATAAATGGTATTGTCCCTGAAAGGAAATTTGGACAAAGTGCTACTCCATTGATCTAAACAGTAATAATTAAGATAATAACACTTTTATACTGTATAGGGAAGGCAATATGCCATTTTATACCAAATACCACCTTATTTGCCTTGTACGATATGAATTTTCCATATTGTGATGCAGCGAAATAAAGGAAAAATGGTTGGTGCAGAAGCTGCATGAGGGCTTTCCCTTGAGACTTTTCTGTTTGTTTTGCTCCAATACAACCCTTGAGAATTACCTCTCTGAATGTTTGACTGCATATTTTGTTTTATTTTGACTATTATACTTTATATAGTATTTGAATTGTTTGTTTGCTAAGACAACATGAACCCTAAAGCATTCACGTCTGAATAAATGTAATTGAAGAAGATATACTGTGATACCGTGATAACTTAGAAAAAAATACTGTGTTTATTTTCTTGTCATATTCCAAATACTATGTATGTAAAATAAGATATTAAAGTCATGTATTTTTAGTATTATTTTTGAAGTGGCCTAGATTTAGGGACATTTTAAAATATGCAAATAAAAACAACATACATAAACAAAGAGCCACTGATAAATGTGCTAGTCAGCTTTCTCTGACTCATCTTTTGAACTTTTTTACAATCGTAACTTTTATAGCCTCGGGAAAACTAATAGCGCATGAATGCAGCCCAGAATATGTTGTGTTCAGCAGCCTATCATCGCCCTGTGAGACACTGCAGCACGGAGCAGCAACCCAGTTCTCCTGCCATCCATCACTGCAACCGCCAAACAACCAAGCCGTGTCAAAAGATACTGGCAACACACAAACAACTATAGCAAGCGTCCCCCAAAATGAAACTGTGGGGGCGGCGACGGGCACATACACAACTTTTTTCAGGGCAGAAGAAGTAGCAGGTTGCGTGGGCCCTGTGTCTAACATTGGCAACAAATGGAGCTAAGCTGGTGTTCACAGGAGACGCCGCGCTGTAGCCGGCCCGGTCATGCTTGTTAGGGGGCAGAGATGGAACAGACCAGTGCGCAGGATCACGACTGACAGAGGAGCTTGTTAACGGCAGCGGCGAACGAATGGGTGGCTCATTAGAGGGAGCAGAGTGCCCTGGACGGACACTGTCTCACCAGATGGCTTCCTGACTAGTGTATAAGGGCTATAACTATACATTTGTTTCAGATATTATGTGTGAACTATCATGATAATACATGAAATAATGTGTTGTATTTCAATAGTGCCTTTCTGGACACTCAAAGCGCTTTACATGATACAACTTGTATCAGATGTTTTCACTTTGGTGAAGATAGGGTGGCCATACTTAACTGGGACTGTCCCATTATAGGTCCTAGCCCAGTGCTCCAACAGGTTTTGAAGGAAAACCACTAACTATGCTTTGATCTGAATGTTTGTCAGTTGTATAAACAAAGCAGTGCACTGGTCGCTTGGCCAGCCAGATCAAAGTGAAGTGGGTCTAGAACCCATCACTGACCAACCACAACAGTTTATGCAATGCTACATTGCACTGCTCGGTTGTAGCTTGTCAAATTGTGTTGGTGCAGAATCAGTTTATTTTACCTTTGGTGGCATTGCCTTATGTTTTCTAATTGGCTTTATGTCTATCCAATATCAGTCCAAGGTAGTTTAATCTGTCTGACAAGATCTCACAATCTCGTGATCTCTCATGATCAAAATGTCATAAGATACTTGAGAAGGTAAAAATTGGTTTTGTGATCTCAGGATCAGGTTCTGTTTGCTCTTTTTACAAAAGAGAAGCTGTCAGTTGAGTTTGTGGCCAAACATTTGGCAATATATAATAGAAGTAAATACCATTCATTACAAGTTGATTTTAAAACTGCACCTAACTAGGTTTGATTTTCAGGTGAATAAATTGTACTTTTCATTCATCTAAAATACATTTTACATATTTCAATAGTGTAAAAATCTTGTCTTGTCTCGTTAACTCAGTCTCATGTTTTGCTTTGTCTTGTGAGGTTTGTGTCTTGTCACACCTCTTGTGTCCATTTGTTCCAATCTGAATAAACTATAATTTTTTGCATAGAATAGGCCAGGTCAACACTCTATGCTTCCATTTAACTAATTTGTCTGTAATTTGACTGCCCGTATGTCAGTCATGCATTTGCTACAGTAAGGTAATTTAAAACATTAACTATGCATTCAGGCATTCTTGAAAAGCCTAAATAAAAGTGATTTTGTACTAATGCTTAAGGAAATCACAGAAAAGTACTATAACTGTGTTGCATTTTGTACAGTCAGTATCTCAGTATTGACATTTTTTACACATACAAGGGAAGAACTATATATATTTAGGAGATATTTACTAATTTATACCTAAATCAAACCTGAATTAGGCTTACAACTTTCGCAACTTCAAACAAAAGCATTACATTTTACGGGACTTTGAAAATCAAAATCTTTTTGTTTCCTTATAATAGTGAGGGGAACTCATTTTTAAAAGTGATTTTAAAAAAAGCCAATACAAAGCTTACAAAGAGGTTGAAAATCCAAGGTATCATCATCCTTGTAAAGAACTCTAGTTCCTCTGCATACTTGGCTGCACTTGATTGGAAATCCTGCTGCAACACTGCCCCCTGCTGGTGTTAAGCATGCCCAACCAGCAGAAGGTTGAGACAATCAGGAAGATGAGAAGCTTTTCCACTCATTTATTCTAAGACAATTTAAAATCATTGTTTGTCCTTGCCAGTCCTCATAAAAATAACTCTTCAGCTGATTATAGCAGAAGACAGCTTCCATTCTATCATCATTCTCTATTCACTTGGGGCTAAACTCAGTCTGTTATGGAAATGTCTCTGTCCTAAGTGCCACTCGTTCATTTACTCCATTCAGGAAAGCTCTGGTTGTATGTGACTTATTTGCCATCTGATCATTCACATATGCCTAAATTAAAAGTATTGTTGCATGGCGTTACTTGGAGAGCGGGCTCGAGTGCGAACACCGTTGATATGATTGCATGGAGGGCACTCGAAGTTTAATTAAAAACAAGTGGATTTTTTGTAGGAAAAAGGCAGATGAAGAAATATGGATGCAATCAAGTCGGAACACCCTGACCGGAATACAAAAGATGACAAAACGGTTTTAATCAAACACTGGGAAGACAAAGTGGCCACGAGGAATTAAACTCATTTAGTATTCCTCAAGGGTCAGCTCCTCAGCAAAGATTATAACTGTATCTAAAACTGCACATCTGGTAAGTTTTAAGAGCTGCGGGGGTTCACTAAAGTTTGATAATGAAATAATGAAGTTGGAGAAGTCAGGATACAGAGTCACTTTTTGGTAAAACAATTTAAGGCTGTGTTAAGACTGCAAGCAACGTGAGGAATATGTTTTTTAGATACCAGCAAAGTCAGGGAACATTAGAACTAGATCAGACTGTGTAAGAAACTTCCAGAGCTTATCTTCACTGGTTTTTGTGAACATAGGTACTGTCACAAATCCATGGTACCTATGTTCCCCAGTCCATAGTACTTGGGAAGGTAACTGGATACACTTCCTTATTTTACTAAATTGACTTTTTAGGTACACTTTCTAAACCCTACTTTAACTTTTATTACTAAAACTAATCTGGTCCACATTTCTATTACTACTTCTCTGGCACAAATACTGTTAGCTTATATTACTTACTTATTTACTTACTGCCTCTAGCAACAAAGCAATAAAGTTTCTCCATCCCTGTCTGTCCTTTGCCTTGTTTTGGATGAGGCCCCATGTGTTTTTTATGCTCTTTCATCTCGGCCTCCACTGTTCGCCTCCAGGTGGTCTTAGGGCAACCTCTTGTTTGCTTCCCTTCAGAGGATCCAGAGTAGGGCTGTTTTTGTAATACTGTAAGACGGGCATGTCCCAGCCAGGTCCACTTTCACTACATCATGACTGTAGGCAAGTTCTCCTGATGACATTTGGTTAGGAGGTATAGATTAGTTGTTTTGTTTTTTTTCTGGCCAAAATATTCCTAGGATCCTCCTCAAGCAACGTGTGTGAAAGACTGATAGTTTTTTGGTCACTTTCTGTCATTCTCTAAGACTTTTCTTATTGTGTATTAGGCAGATCTCCAAATATATTGTAAAACTTTGGTATGCTGCTCTTGCTTTTGGATAACCTGTATGCTAACTGCTAATTGGTCATTGTTACATTTGATGTAGCTGCTAATATTTTAAATAGTTTGAAAAAATCAATTATAAGCGATTAAAATAACTCAATTTAGTAATGGATTATTTGCTGTTTGGAGTTTCCATAGACTTTAAACCATGGCATGTGTTGAGAAAGGAGGGTTTATTACCAAGACAGACAGAGCAGTAAAGCCACAGAAACTGTAAGAGAATATAAATTTAGTGTTTTTGATGAATACATTTATGTGTGTGTATAAATATATGCTCCACCCAAAAGTGGCATACGTGTAGCTTCATCTGGTTCAGATTTTGTAAAAAAAAAAAAAAAAAAAAAAACTGACCTTTACATGTGCCTATCAATCAAATTAATAAAAAATGAAAAAAAAAAAAAAATCAACAGATTAATTAATATTAGTGTAAAATTTCAATGATTTCTCATTAACATGGACAGATTGATATACTAGTAATAAAAAGATATGGTGGTGGTTTCTAAATGGTGGACTGGACCCCAGAAATTATTTGTTGAGTTTAGTTAAAGCCTCAGTACTGTTTTAATTACATGAAAGACTGAAACATTTTAGAATAATGTGCTATAGAAGATATAATAAAAAGAGTTTTACATGCAACCAGATTGGAATCACAAATTTAAGCCATGACAGGAAAGAAAACCTCTGTACTTTTTGTTTACATATATTTCATCATTACACCATTATTGACTCATTTACCTTTTACAGTACATGCCACAAGAAATTGAATTGGACCAACTGTGTCTTTACATCCAGATGGCTTCATTTAATTGACTTACA
Organism: Bostrychus sinensis; assembly: GCA_020698575.1. NCBI lineage: Eukaryota > Metazoa > Chordata > Actinopteri > Gobiiformes > Eleotridae > Bostrychus > Bostrychus sinensis. Next base: position 23,071,245 of record CM036257.1, on the reverse strand, counting down.
CAAACCCAAAAACTAACATCACAAATGAACATGAATTATTTCACCGTTTTATTTTTTTTTCTTCACATTATTGCTTTACAGTAAAATGCATTGGTTGGATATGTCCAGTATAGCAAGACAATACATTCATATAAGTTATACAGATGTCCTCAGTAATGTTTTTAATAGTAACTAACTTTACATTAAATATATTTTTTTATTTACTCATTATTATTATTATTCTTGACAGACAACTTCCACGTCACATTGAGCTCACAGTGCATCAGGTCACGTTCGGAAACACACGCCGGTTCCTCTCGATTGCCACTTATAATTTATGTTGTGTGATCTAAAATGTGCGCTTACTTTGTACATAGGTTTGCCATAAAGTCTGGATTTGAAACAACAAGAAATATGGCAACCGAGCAGGTATTTTTTCCTCCCAAAGTGACTTGTAAGATTTAACAAATGCAGAAGGAGAACAAAAATGGGAGCCATGTTGGTTCTTCTGCTTTGATGGACATGACCACACAGAGCAGCATCGACGACAACAAGAAGAATATACACAAAAATATAACACTTCTGCACATTCGGCGATAAAGCAAGAACAGTACACTCCCAAGAAAATAGGTCCGCATTGTATTGAAGCCCGCTGTAAAAATTACAAAAAAGTACGTGGAGTCTGTTGGCCCTGTGTGGTCACCTCCGTCCCGTAACATACCGCAGACCAGACGATAAAGAAGGTCCATCTTTTTGAAGTCATCTGAAGTCCCCGAACATTGATCCGCTCTTGCATCCCGCTGCCTCTTTAGCTAGGGTTGAACTTGGGTTAATGCCCTTGTACAAGAAACAGCAGGTAAGGAAAAAATAAAACTACTGAAAACATCCGCTTCTTTTGGCTCGGGTCTTCTGCGAACACACCTGTGAGCTCACACGTCACTAGACAAACCAACGTCACGTCTCCACTCCGGTTTTTATATGGCAACCTCACAGGGGCCTTCCTTTGCTTTAAATTCTTTACTTACATTGAAATTGCATATACAAGAGCCTGCTGCCGACGGTGCGACACAGGGATTGTTTTTCAACACTTAAAACACACCCAACGTTATTCGTTTTTAGTCTCTCTGCGATTCACTTGTGGACTCCTTTACAGGCGTTTTTGCATGATGTCAAAATCTCCCATTTGCAGTGTAGCTCGTAGCTGCCAATATATATTTTTTTATTAATCAAAAGTGGGCTGAGGCCTTTTTCATTTTCCGTCAAAAGACAAAAGACATGCCCCGGAAGCCTTCAGCCGTTTGCTGTGCTGTTTCAAATGAGCGGTGTTTTTTTCTGTTTGTTTTAATGTCCTGGCATGCACTGCAAACACGGGGGGGAAAGTGTGCACTCACGATGTTTAGGAGTCGTTCAGGAGAGTGAGGATCCCAGCAAACGTACGTAATGTCTCATACACACAGCCACGTATACACCAATAACACACTCACAGAGAAGGAAGCACTATCTGATTCAAATGAGAGGACGGCTGTTAAAGTGCAATATCTACATGAACTCAGACCACCAGCGCCACCTCCTGGAGTTCTACGGATTTTCCCTGATAACCGACGGCTGTGATGGCACCCCCTGCTGACCAAAGGGTGTAAGTGGTATCTGTATGATTTTCGCCTTTCGAGTCACCTGAAGGTTTGTACTGTTCGTTTGTTGAAGTTGTGCGGAGGGAAAAGTTGAACAACCATCACTGCTGCTGAAAGATACAATGTAGCGGAGCTTCCAGTGCTAGCCCCACCTAGTGGTCAAATCTCCTTACAGCACAAAGCAAGAAAAGCATTTATCGTGTGCAACTTTGTTTCAGTGAAAAACAGGCAATGTCCTATATTTGCAACAAGCGCTCCTCTGTAATTCAGACTTAGACAAAATCTTGATTTGAAAAAATAAATACAAAAAACAACATAAGTACAAGTTTACATTGTGCAGTGCTGCATATGCATAACACCATTACAGTCGATTGGACTGTGTACATTTTGTGTCCTGACAAAATGTCTTTTTTTTTTGTTTAAAGAAAAACAGAGAGCAGATTTGATAAAGCAGAAAAAGAGAGTGGGAATAAGAGCAGGTGAGTGCTCCCTGATGCCAGAGGCCATGCAGGAGACAGGTCCAGACTGAAGGAGGAGGGGAGCTGCCCGGGACAAAGCCCTCCTCTACACGGTCACTACAGATCTGGGACAGGTACTGAGGAATTTGGCATTTCATGTAGGAACAATGAGCTTTTAGGGAGTCAGCTGTAGGTTTTGGTTGGGAATCATGGTCTTATGTCAGGTCCTAGTTTTGGTTCGAGAACTGGCTTTGGGACGAAAGATGAGTGGAAAAATCTACAATGTGAAACCAACAACAATCAACAGGGGCACTTATGATTCTGAGGTCCCCGACATCTAAAGGCATGCTAGATGGGTGGAAAGTTACAGGCGCACAGCGAAACTAAAGATTTACTAAAGTAACAGGCAACGCCCTGAAAAGACTGGGCACCGAGGACTGGCACTGTGTGACAAGAGGACGAGACAAACAATGAGTTCAGAGTACTGCCTCCTGGGAAACTTTTAAATTTAGGACAAGGAGGGAGGAAGAAGAAACCAGTCTGTAGATAGGTCCATTAGAAATTAAATCATAAACAGAGAAATAATTGGTTTGTAGTCGCCGCGGGGGATCCTGCGGTCAGTCCTCTGTGCACATGGGCAGGTTGACGAAGGTGAAGACGTTGTACTCGATCAGGATGGAGAAGCAGAGGAAAATGGCGTACAGGACCAGCACATAGACACCCAGCTTAAAGTCTAGACGCCATTTGTTCAGGTGGATCCCCAACACCTACAGGGACACAAAAACAGATGTCAGACTTAAGGCTCAGTTGTTCATGATAAGTAGTAATGAGGTGGGACCAACTCATTGCTTTGCAAGTCACAAGTAAGTCTCAAGAGGCCTCTTGTTCGAGTCAAATCCCAAGTCAATGGTTCACTTTGGACAGACAAGTCCAAAGTGCTACACTTTTCACATTAACAGCTAAACCACAAAGCCCCAAGGCAAAATCAAGTAATGAATATAAAAACCTAAGGTTACAAAAGTCCAGACCATTCCTTAATGTACAAATACATCTTTGTAGAGTTATTACGGCACAGAAGTCCTGCCATTTCTGTTAGTGATGAAACAATGGTCTCAAATTAATTGCTTCATTTATTCATAGCATATGTATTTTCAATGAATTTGATTTAGTTGGTCATAAATTCATGAAGTGTGCTGAGCAAAACGTTTACCTGCTTTTTTAAGAGGTTACACTCTATTAGTGAGGCCAGACAGACTCTTAATGGTCCAGCATTTATCATTTTGCTTGTTAATACAATTTAGAGGCTAAAACAGAAGTTTATATCAATTTAATATCGATAATGATATCAATATCATTTGCAAGTGGACACTGTTGTGACATCCTAAATATATCTAGGATTTAAGAATAAAAATACACCATTCATGGTATTTTTATTTTTATTGTTTTTGCATTTTATGAATGCTGCGTTCATGTTAGGTACCCCACTGTTTTATAAACATTTACAATGTGAAGTTTTAATTACTCAAAACACTTCTCACATCATTAATTCTTGATGTAAAGACCTTGTGGGGGGTCTTCAAGACGTTATCAGTAATGATTGTATCTGCATGGTGCCAAGTTACTATTTGACATATTAGATAAACTCCTGTTCTCTGTGACTTTCAAAACTCAGTCAGCTTTATCAGTACAGCTGCAGGTTCTCTTGGACACACGGGAACCATAATTAAACATGGTTCACCTTGTGTCTAAAAATACATTTTCTGTTTGGTTTGGTGAAAATTGGACAAGGGCAGAAAAATCTGTATTTTGTTGAGCCAGCATAGAAAGTTAATAAAGCTTGACCAAGCTTAAGTGCCTTTGGCCCACAATACACACATACTATGTTATGTAGTGCAAAATGCTCCGTTTACCTTTTAAATAGGCATTACTTCTACAAACAGAAAAATTATTACTGGGCTGTGAACTTGTGTCTTTTAAAACCACTTTCATAACTACTGAACAAGAATGGTTAGCGCCAAAACCTTTACAAGTGCATTGTTTTTGCCAACAACACAAACTGATGACATAGATGGTCTGTTTATGTTTGCCATTTACATTTCTGGGACTAACTTAAAAAGTTTTTCCAAAGTCATTTACAGCTAATCTAGAAAAGTGTAAAAGATTTTGGTGTTTTAAAGTGCAAAGTTTGCTTTTTGGTCATTTTCCAGGCCATTAATGAGAACACTGAAAGTGGAAGTAGATGAATGAAAGTGGTTGCCGTGTCCCATTTACACATTTGGAAGCAAATAGAGCCTATTAGTGCACCAAATTACAACAAAAAAGCAAGTATCTCGGTGTAAATGTGCCTCTTACCGTCAGTGCCACAGATCCGAGCAGCAGCACCACCGAGTACACCAGCCCCCGACTGTTAATCATGACCTGCAACACCACAGACCACAGTCGTTTATCTCTGCTTCCACACATCAAGGATTCACACATTTAATGAAACAAGATCTGAGCTGTGCCTTACCACTGATCCATAGTTGACGCACATGGTCTGCAGGGCCCAGGGCACCCCCAGACCCACCAGGATGTCAAACACATTACTGCCGATAGTGTTCGATACCGCCATGTCACCGAGTCCTGAAGAAGAGGAGGCAGAAGCAAGAAATACATCAAAACTGTCCTTTCACCTAGAACAATGTGAGCTTTACACTGGTTCTCAAGTGGTGGGTCTGTGCCTAAACGTGGCTAGCAGGTTATACAGACAAACTGAGCATGAGAATGGAGAAGAAAACTGATTTAAGCGACTTTGATCTATTGGGATTTTCATGCACAGCCTTCTCCTGGATTTACAGTAACTAAGGTCAAGAGAAAACCATCTACAGATATTTTTGGGCTTCAGCTTTATCGTGCAGTGCATTTGAGAAGTGACAGGAAATAATCAGGGAGAGAGCGGAGAGAGACAGGCTGCAAAGTGTGGGAGTCTGTACTCAAACCCACAGCACACACAACATCCTTGAAGTAGATCCAGCAGCAGAAGACCACTTTGGGGATCACTTTATAAGGTAACATATAAAGCCTGAATATTGCTTTGATAACATGGAAAGATAAAAACTATTTTAAAAATCTGTACTGTAAAGATTGCAGTGAAATAATTTAGTAACTTTCTGTACTTCTTGTTTTTTTTTTTAAAGTGGGTCCCAGTAAAAAAAAGATTATGGATAAAACTGAGTCCCACAATCTAACGAGATGCAATAAATGTGTGGACAGGGTTTCCTACAAACCTTGCCAACCATACCTATTCATTTTCTTGTGTGAAATGGGTCTTCAATCCCCTCCCTTTACCAAATACCGCTCTGCAGGAATCTAGTCAGACCAACTGTAACATATCTAATGTGGCCAAACTTTCTATTTTTTGTTGTTGTTTTTTTTTTTAATGTAGTTAGAATATGTGTTTGCTTTTTGTCTTCTATTGGCTTATTTTGACTTGTATGTTCATGGGTCTATGATGGAGATTTTATGTATTTTTGCACTGGAAAGCACTTTGGAACGTGTTCAAAAAAGTGCTATAGAAATAAAGATTATTATTATTCTGATTGGCTGTGTGTTTATACAGTTGCATCATAAGGCACGCTTCTCCACGTTAGCTGATACCGCCTTTTGGAAATCCACCTTATATGCACAGAGACCAATTCTTTGTATGAAGCAAAAAGAGTATCAAAATAGCTCGCCTGGCTTGCTCAGGTTTCTGTAATGGAAAAATTAGAAGTGGTAAGTAACTGTATTGAACCCCTAAGGGTTACCAAAATCCACATATAGAGTTACTGTTTGGTCAAGGCCAAAACGTGGTCCAAAAATATCTTCCAAACAGTGCCTTCAGGGCCTGGTATCGATTTTTTGGAGAGAAAGCTATACCCTGTCGAGCCACGATGAGACTGGCGATGCAGTCTGGGACGCTGGTGCCCGCCGCCAGGAACGTGATGCCCATGATGACATCAGGGATTCCCAGTGTGTAGCCAATTATAGTCACCTAGGACGAGGAGAGGGAAAGGAGAAGGGAGAGAGATGTGAGACGTGAACTTGCTCCAACCATTTTACAAATATTGTGAATGTACAGCTGTGTGAAATAACTAGATACATTTACTCAATCTTTTACTTGAATTTTTGAGGAAAAAAATTGACTTTTTACTCCTAAAGGGTCTCTTAATGAGTTGTAGTAAAGTACATTTTGTGGTAGTAATATTAAGAATAATAGCCGCAGTTGTACTAATAGTAGCAGTGGTAATAGTACTTGTGATTAAAAAAAACAACACCTTTTTCAATACTTATGATGACCCTACAGAAACTAAGTAATAGTATTAGTTATATTAAAAGTATAAGTAGGCTAGTAGTCAAACAAGTTATAGGAATACCAGAAGTCAACACAGTATGTAGTAGTAGCAGCACTAATAGTTGGAATAATAGCTTTAAGTATTTTCTGCTTAAGTTAACTTTATCCTGAATGCATTCTTACTTTTACTGAATATTTTTGTCCTGTACATTCCCTTCTACTTGAGTAATATTATTTTATAGTAACTGAAATTGTAGTTGATCACACATTTTATTTCTTCCTTGTCTGTAAATATAAAGTTGCTAGTTGGCTGATTTAAGTGCTGCAGATGAGTATCCTTTTCTGTGCTCATAATAAGTTCCAAACAGAATTATTATGCATATCCCACAACTTGTGCAATAATGAAACTAAACTTTTAATCTGCCTTGGATTAAAGTGAGGCATTTACAGTGGGCTGGTAATTAGAATTTGCTTACGACTCTGATTGTCATTTGATTGTTTTATTGCAGATATCATCAGTACTCAGGGGATATATTATGGAAAATCCACTTTTTGAGCTTTCTACCATGTTCTAATGTTCCTTTATTATGTCACGCCTGCATGAGTAATCCTGTATTCTCTGGCACGGCCTTTTTGAGGCTCGGTTCCACAAACCCCCGCCCACTCCAGGAAGCACTGACCAGTCGACAAGCCCTCTACACTTCATTCTTTTATCCAAGAATGGTGTACAGCTCTGTTTCCTCACAGCTATTTTTTTGTTTGTAGTAAGATGGCATCATACAAAATGTTTTAAGAAATAATAAGCTCTTTTTCTCTGTGCATGTTCTGTCACAGTTCCGCACTCTGCTGCCATCTGCTGGTTTTAAAGGTTGTAAAATGTGCAATGCTGTTCTAGAGGCAACTCGCACTCAAAAATATAAATAAAAGCATAATATGGCACCTGTTTTGGACTAATTTTGATAGATACTAACCGGTGCAGACTGGGAATAATCTGTGTTATTTACTTAATTTGTCATGTTATGCCTGATCTGTTCATAATATTTATGTTATGGGATTGCAATTAGTTTGAAATCACACAGTGAGGGCTTTTCAAGATGGCAGATGTTCACTATGATAAAAGTGAGACTTCCCTGTTGCCTGAATCCTGACCTTAACTTCAGAAGTAACTTTAAAAGAACCACTGATCTAGATAAATGTCAAGACCTTAGCATTTAAAAGTGCCACGTCGGCTTTGTTTTGAATACAACAACCCATTGATATTTATGGTCCACTCCACTGAGGTAAACTAATTAACATTTAGAGAAGTCATCGTGATTTGAATGGTATCCAGTGACTGACTCATGCGCGTACCATCCAGACCATGACGTAGGAGAAGACTGCGATCCAGACGGTGGACAGGATGAAGGACAGCATGAAGAACTTCTCCCAGCGTGGTTTGGCACAGTTTGGGACTGTCAGGAACAGCAGCAGGAGCAGGGGCCACGAGATCAGCCACTTCACCTTACTCCCACAACCCCCTACGGCAAAAACAAAAAAACACTGTCAAAATACATTTTTATTTTCAAGCAGCGCACAAACAAGGGACCAAAAGTTATTTATAAATAGGCGCTGCACATAAGAGCCTTTGTCTGCCTTAGTGGCATTTTAGTAGTCATAGTAGTAGTAGGCGTAGTAGTAGTAGTACTGTCATGGCAGCAGTAGTCGTAATAGTAATTGTCGCCAAAAGTCGTTGTAGTAGTCGTAGTAATCATAGGAGTAGTTGTAGTAGTTATTGTTGTAGTCGTCGTAGTATTACTGATTGTTGTCATGGTAGTAGTTTTCATAGCAGTAGTCGTAATAGTAATTGTCATAGTAGTCGTAGTTGTCATTGTAGTTGTAGTATTAGTAGTCATCATAGGAGTAAACGTAGTAGTAGTTGTTATAGTAGCCATCATAATAGTCATGGTAGTAGTAGTTGTAGTAGTCGTAGTAGTACTGATAGTCGCCATAGTAGTCATGGTAGTAGTAGTCATAGTAGCAGTAGTCGTAGTTGTAGTGTGTAGTAGTTTTTGTAGCAGTAACAGTAAGTGTTGTAGTCGTAGTTGTCATTGTAGCCATAGTATTAGTAGTCATAGTAGTAGTAGTAGTTGTGGTAGCCATCATAGTAGTAGTCACAGTTGTAGTTGTAGTATTTTTCGTAGCAGTCGTAGTATTTGTAGTCATCACAGGAGCAGTCGTAGTAGCCGTTGTTGTGGCAGCCATAATAGTAGTAGTCACAGTAGTAGTCGTAGTAGCAGTATTTGTAGTCGTAGTAGCTATCATACTTGGCTCAATTCTTTAAATGTTATTTTTTGTTAAAGTGAACATAAAGCTTAATAAATAAACACATGCGCACCAAGCTAATTTGTTTGTGCCAAATTAGATTCAGTTTATTTTTATAACACTGCCCAGTAATGAAATGATCAAAAAAGTGAAGAGATAATAATGAGCCGAACATAAAGACAGTGAGCGATGTTAGAGGAGGACATCAGAAACTGTCGGAGTGAAACATACCAAGCTGTTCAGTGAAAAACTAAACACTAATAAGCATCACTTTAAAATGCAGAAATTAAATGAGAAATGTCAGGCTCACTAGCTCCATCTCATTGTTATTGTCAAGTTATGAACACTCAAACACTGAAGTAAAAGAGCAGTCAGGTGGAAATCTCCAGTAAAAGTACTTAAAAATATTACAGCTATATTACTCAGGATGGTTTTATCATATGACAGACAGAGGATGAAAAGTCAAAGAGGCCTGACTGTACGAATGTCCGTACTTGGTATGTGAAACGGAGAGATGGTGTCGCTCTCCTCTGACTCCGTGTTCTTGTCCTCTGGGACGTTCCCGTTCTCGATGTCCACTTTCCCGTCGATCACTTGTGTCTCCACTCCGTTGGCTGTTTGGACCAACTTCTGACGCTTTCAGAAAACACACACTAAGTCAAACGGTACATGACACAGGTAACCTTTACATTCAGCATGCTAACGTTCCTCTGTTGGTCTTGTATTAGAAACACAATATTACAACAGGGCACTGAGTACAGCAGTATTATATAATGAAACTTGAAACTGCCTAGTTAGGACTATGGACTAAGAATTAATGAGGTCAATAAAATTTGAGAGTATAATCATGTTAACGACGGCAACAAGCCAGCGACATCCTCAGTAATAAAAGTAAAATCTATTCACACAATTAGGTGCTGTAGTAAAGATACACTTACAGCTTTTAAATGTAATGAATAAATAAAATATAATAATACAAAATCTCTAAATGCTGTAATAATATTGTTCATCATCAAGCAAACTGCCACTTCAGCTTTATCCATGCTTCATTAATTGAAATGTTTTGGAAAAAAAAACTCCTTGACCAGGTTGACCTCATGGCTGGCTATGCTTGCAAAATGAGGCAGAGAAGAAGCATAATAGGAATTTAATTAAGCTGTGAAAATTGAAATCAAGGTCTTCCAAAGGTGGGGCATAAATATACACGCTACTTCAGCCACAAGAAGAAAAGACCTGAACAAAAACTCAGGCTTGTAATAGAAAAACTTATTGATACAAACCCTGCAGCAAAAAAAGTAAAAGAGATGGTGTCAAATCTAAATAAAAAATAAAGCTAGCCTATTCGTTTGCAAATCCCATTAAATTATATATTTTTCCACAATAGAATAAAAACATGAGGTGTGGAAACAGAGATATTTTACCATTTTTAAAAGAGCTTTGGCCAAATGAATACCATGCTATATTTCTGAATAAACATAGCCAGTAAACTTAATTTGCTGTAAAATTAAATGTTGATCTATCAGCTTTTTTATTCGTATCACCTGCTTTTCCAGGCTTTTGTTGCTCCTGTCCTGACTTTTTTGAGATGTGTTGGTGCCATCACATTCAAACGGTCTATTTTTTTCATGAAACACTAAAACATGTCAGTTTCAGCACCTCATTTATCGTTTATGGTCTACTGTGAACAAAACATTGATACATTATTGATCTTTTTTATTTACATTTTACACAGTGTCCTAAATATACAATCCTGGAATTGGCTTTGTATTTATTTATAAAAAAAAAAATTAAAACATATTCAACAAGCACTAACATGATAGAATTTAAATGAACTATATTTAGTGGAGCACTAACTCCCGGCTGTACCTCTGTTATGATGAGGCGACTGGCCATGCGCAGCCGGGTCTTGGGTCCAAAATGGCTGGTGACCATGACTCTGAGTCCGGCCTCGGGGAAGCGGAACTTGGATGGACTGGCGTTGATGATCTCGTCCACCATCACCACAGAGCCGCGACTGTACTCCTTACTGGGCTTCACTGAGAGGGGCCAAGCCACATTAGAAAAAACAAAGTGAGTGTATCTGAAAAGGAATTTAAACTGTTTTATTTGCCTTTTCCTAGGATTTATTCCCCTGATATATTCCTGACAGTAGATGCTATGTCAGGGTAAAGTTATAGGCTACCAAACACTCTCAAATGCAAATTGGTTCCAGCAAGAATGAGTTCATCGTTAAGAATAATGTCCCATAAATGTATGTTGTGACAAAGTCTAGCCTGGTAATATTAATACGCTCTAAAGCAGCGTTGTACCCACTTTGTCAAAACTGTAGCTGTGTCTCATCATTGTTGGCCTAGTATGGAGTCCCACATGACTGTATTAAAAATATTGATGTTGATTCAGTGTTGACAAATTGATATGGCTTTAAAACTACTTCCTGTTTCAATCGACTGCATCCATTTTTCTAAGGAGGATGGGAAGTTTATAGAAGGAGCTACCTCATAGCTCATTGCATTCTTTAGTCAATAGTTTTCTCTTAACTTTTAAGTGAGACCAACATTAAAACCACTTTTTCACACAGTCTACACTTTTTTTTTTTTTTTGCTTGTCCATTCCTAAAGTTGCTTGAAACGGTATCCATACTACCACACATATGGCCTTTACGATAGTTCTGCCTCCTTAACCAACTCTTCATGGTTTTGGACATGGGCTAAAACTTACATTGATCTTGACTGATGTTGTCAGTGCTTGAACTTGACTCGTTTCAAACTTTTCACACCTAATACCACTTCAGGAAATGCATTGCTCTCCAAGAACCATCTTTAATAGACTAAAGTCAGCTTAAATCTTGACTAAACCAGTACTACTATTAAATGCAGGATTAAAAAGATCTAACACATGGCTAAACCAGGGCTAAACAAGGACTAGTCCAGGACTAGACCTAACTAAAAATAGGACTGATTTTAACTACACTGAAAAAAGTTTTTTTTTTGTTGAACCATCTTAATTGAATTGTTTCAATTGGTAACACATGATTGAATCAGGTTTATTCAAAATGTATAAAAAAAATAAAATAACTATTATTTTACTTTAGAGTACAGCAATATGTAAAATGAGTAAATTAGGAAATATTAGGTTGAGTTAAAAAAAATAAAAAAGTAGTACTAAAGTAGCTTATCAGTTTGAATCAAATTAATATTCCAATTAAACCTAAAGAGTCACTTTTGTTAATTTCAATAATTCTAATTCAATCATGTGTTATCAATTGAAACAATTCAATTAAGATGGTTCAACAAAACACATTTTTCAGTGTACATTTGGACTTAAACTGCAAAACACTTCTGAGTACCACCACTGGTACCTGTACCACAGTTTGAAAACCACTGGTAGCTTATTCCAGACATTTTTTTTTTTTTAAGCAAGCCTAAATGTTACATTCAGTTCCTACAACTGCATCAAACATGGCACCAGGTCTGTTCATGTGTTCCTCACTGTCGTTTTTCTAAAAATGGAAGTCGAACATTGTAAACACCAAACTCCTTCCTCTTTGGACACAGCCATATTGGATGTTTTCCCTCCGATATTAAAGTCCGACTGGGAGCGCTGACTCCACTGTGCCGTGTGCAGCTGCTGAATTCTGGGTACTGAACTTCAAATAGCTTTCCCAAATTGCCTGGTGCAGCTTTGAAGTTTTCTCTGTGAATATTTATACGCACTGACCAAAGATTGATTTGCAATTCGGTGACACTGAAGACCTCGGTGCTGACGATAAGGAAAAGTGCCTGTGCTCTGGAAACCTGGGTCTACTTCAGCCAGAGCAAAGAGCCGCTCATTAACTTTTTCAATTAAGTGCTATGGGTATAGGGATTAACAAAGTTTAGCAGTGTGTTTATTAGTTTATGCCCTGTCTTAATTTGATGTATTATGCATGCAAGAATGCACATAAATTAACAGTGTAAACAGAGCCGGAGTAAACATTCCCTGTTGTGAACTTCATTACCACTTCAGGAGTGAGTCTAAGCCTCAGAGACCAACCGGCAGCAGCAGAAAAGTAGTAAGCAAGCAACACACTTCTGGAGACAATAAGCAAGAGTTAGGTTTAGTAAGGCTAAACAGACAGGCGTCAGAGCCACTTCTACAGCACAAGCAGAGAAGAGGCACAGAAAGATACATAATCACATTTAGGAAGGAATTTAGAAAAGTGGTTTTTAATAGGTTACTCTCAGAGGTGGAAGAAGTACTAAGTCTATATTCAAGCATAAGTACTTTGAGTTCAAAACACTATTATCATATTATTTCTCAAGTAGAAGTATTGAATGGAAAGTTTACTTAGGTGCAATGAATGTCTTTTTCTAATTCCACAGGAAAATCTATACTACTACTATTACTTGTTCGTCTACTACTACTTCTACTACTAGGTCTACTAATAAGTCTACTAATAGGTCTTCTACCACTACTATTAGTTCTACTGCTACTACCACTTGTTCTTCTCCTACTACTACTAATTCTACTAGGCTACTACTTGTTCCATTACATGCTCTCATACTACTACTGCACCTAGGCTAGTTCTGTTACTACTACTCCTTGTTCTTCTACTACTACTCCTACTACAAACTCTAATACTACCACTACTATGACTAGTTCCACTACTACTTTTATTACTACAAGTTCTACTACTACAACTACTACTATTTTTGCTTGTACTATTTCTACTTGCACTACTACTTCCACAAATTCTGCTACTACTACAACTACTACCTACTTTTATTACTACCCAAACCTTTATTGTACCTGTGTCAATTTTTCTTTCCAAGGTGAGCATGCTATGCACCAAGGTCAAAAATACTTCTGCACTACTACTACTTCTTCCTCTACCACCGCAACTATCATACTACTACTACAGCTACTACTACAAGTACCACAAATTCTACCACTAGAGCTACTATTACTCCCTAAACAGACATGACAAATTTGCTTGAGTAAAAGTAAAAATTGTTTTAGAAAATGTACTCAGAAAGCACAAGTGAATAATTCAAGTAAAAGTATCTAGTTTCGTTCCACCTCTGGTTATTAGCAAAGACAGCACAGTCCCATGACAATAAACTGCATCACCAAAAGGATTAAATATATCTTCATTATGCTGTTCCCATTTTTAAAAAGAACATTTTTTTTATTTTTTTTTGCCCCAGCTCAGATAAGCCTTGGTTTCTATCGCCCAAAAGGGAACCAAAGGCAGGCACACAAAATGAAAAGGGGAACACGCTGAACTTTTAGCAAGAGATAAAAGTCGGAAAAGCTGTCTCTTCAGGTGAGGCAGTTCACAGAGGTCAAAGGACTGCGAAAAAAAGAGGCACCTACAATACTGTGCCAAAGTTTAGTGAGGTGTAGAAAATGCTGTCAGCCTAACTTGCTTTAAGAAATACGTAATTATATATTTTTATTTGATCTGAAAGGAGAAAAGGTCAATAATGGGCCCAAAACAACATGATTAAATATGGCGTGGAAACTGTTTTATGCTATTCTGCATCATTAGAGACCAAAGACTCACTAAAAGAACAAAGTAATAGTTTTAGTAGATTCTTTACCATTGTGACCTGAACTAGACAAAGATTAGATCTAAGTCCTTAGTGCATCCTTACAGACTTGAACTATGATACTACAGATGAGCTAATGGACTTTATTTAACAGTCTTAGACACATTTATCGCCCACGAGTCCTTTGACTGGATTTCTCCTTCAACGTGATTCTCCTTTAGGGTTTTTTAGGAGTTTTTTCTTACCAAGAAGGAGGGTCTAAGGACAGGGGACGTCCTGGGACCGTTTAGTGTAGTTTTTGTTTATGTTTGACTGTCCTATTTGTTTATAAAGCCCTTTGAGGCGACTGCTGTTGTGATCTTGGGCTATATAAATAAAACTGAACTGAAAGGTCTGGGCACTATCTTTACCATTGCGAGACCGGACCAGCGCCTTGAGACAGGTCTTTAAGCAGAGGTTTTAGTTCAAAATTGTACACTGACAGCGCTTTCCTTGCTCATAGCCTTTCTTGAAAAGTTTTGCACAGTATTATAGTTCATTCACTAATTTGGAGACAAAATGTTAGCTCTAGCAATTTAAAAAGGAGAGATTGCAAAAGCCAGAAAATCGTATATGAGAAATTAGTATTGTACAAAAAGCCAATAATTGTAAAGTTTAAGGTTTTCGTAGCCTGTCTGGTTAACCTCACCTGTCGACAGTAGGGGCGATGAAGGGTCATCATCCCAAACAAAGTCATAACTAGCATTACCGTCCTCCATCTCGCTGCTGGCCGCCGCGTTACCGTTCGCCACGTTCTTTTTGGACTTCCCCGAAAACAATTTCTGCATGCTCGAGTTGAATCTGTGCAAGAAGATGAAACATAACATTTAGATGATGTTAAAGCACCAAAAACATACGGCAGCTGGCCTATATTAGCAAATGGAGGAGATGAAAGGCTGTTTGCTGCATACTGTACATTAATTAGACACAAACAGCTCACTTCTATAGGAAACATAAGGTGGTGGCCTAGTTATGGGAAAACTGCAGTGTGGCAGCATTTCTGCATAAACTGAAAGAGAAAGTTTACTTCAACTGCGTTACATAGCATGCCATTTTGACTATGTATGTATCTAATGTACAGTATATTAATTCATTCATCCATTCATCATCTTCTGCCGCTTCCCAGTAGGGTTTCCGCGTGACTGGAGCCTAATCCAGCAACTATGGGCCTTAGGTAGGGTACAAAGTGAACAGTTAGACATACACAGACAACCATTTACTCTCATTTATTCACAAGGGGCAATTTAGACTTAATATTTTACCTATCACATGCACGTCTTGTACATTTTTATATATTCTATACTACATGCTATACATTTTATCTATTTTACACAACATTTTGCTTCTGTTTTTTGTTAAGAGCTTCAACCAAGCTTCTGCAACCATATAATTTTTTCCAGAATAAATTTGTGTAAAAAAAAATAATAATAATAATCACAAAATAGTTTATTGCAAAGTGTTTAAAGATGGACCATCATTTATTTTAATAATAGCAATTTGTTTTGAAATGAGTGCAAGTTCCAAATTTTCTACATTTTTGTGTATAGCGTAACATCAGTTGATTTTATATTATTAACATTACATATTTTTGGCTTTTTTAGACTTTCTTGTAAATAATTTATATTGCACCTTTTGTTTTTGATGCATGCTCACCTAATTTTCTTGCTTTATTCTGTATTAAGAGATGCTTTAACAAGTGAATTTCTCAACTGTGAGCTTGTAATAAAGTTCAATCTAATGCAATCTCATTTTTGTATGTACAATAACATCAATGAATACCATAATATATATTCGAGTTGGGGTACACACTGGATAATTACTCGCAGGGCTGACACTTTGAGACATACACTGACAAACACCAATCACATTAATTCACTATGGGCAATGTACATACACAATATTTCCCTATACCTGTGTGTGTTTGGACTGTGGGAGATAAAGCCGAGGGTAACACATGGACAACAAGGAGACCAAGACTTTTTGTCAAGGCATGCCATTGTGAAGTCCAAATTTATCATTTTTTACCATTATAAGCAGGTTTCTTTGTAGTGTGATCTTATACAGATTTGATATTGTTATTGCCTCGACTCCTGTTTGCTTTGTTCCCGAGTATTTTGCTGTTATAAATCGCATTGTGCACTGCGGCAGTCTGGTCTGTGGTGCATCCATTGAAGTCATTATATTTTTGAGGACCATAACACTGGCTTTCATCTACCTCCAGTAAAATCAGGAGGACATTAGGCGAAAACAGTTCAGAGGAGCGACCTGCTGCTGCTGCTGCCTTTGAAAACAGCCAGTGCACGGTAATGAGAGAGGAGGACCAATAAGTCTAATAATAAGCCCACTTGATAGAGATACAAATTAAGAGGTTTAATTAAAATGGATTAAGGTTGTAATGTGAGCATAATACAGTCATGCTCCATTTTGTAACTATTGACGTTATCTGTACAAATCCCTAACCACTTATTTTTGTGGCAAACCATCTTTTGTTTGGTGGTAAATGTTACTTTATATTATCTATAACTTGGATCTTAGTTGACTTCTTGAACAGGCAACGCATTTTATGCCTAAACTACATCATTATTTTTACCTTGGCCAAATTATGTTTTCCCCAGTACTGTCTTGTTGATTGGTTTGTTAGCAACATATCTTGAGAAGTAATGCCCGAATTTAGATAAAAAAATGTCAGGAAACTGTTAGTAACAGGTAAAGAAAGGAAGAAAGGAAATTTTTGATGTGGATGTGAAACACTGACTGGATCTAGGAGTATTTAACCATTGCAGGATAAAGCCAAATATACAAAATCCAGCCACAAGGGGTCAGTAAAGGAAAATAAGATTATTAGTTTGAGTGGATTCTTTGAGAGATATAAGTGCTTGTGGCTGAATGGACAGAGCATTTACCCTCAACCTAGACAACCTCAGGTTCAAGTCAAGGTTTGGACACCACAAGACTGGACCAATGCCTTGGAGAAGGTCTGGGAGTTTCTAGTACAACAGATCTTTAATACATTTTGTTTTGACTATGCTGCTTTATGGACAGCATCATATTCATGCATTTACATCATAATCCAAATAAAAATCACTGAAGTGCAACTCTGGGTTTATATTGTCCCATTTATACATTTATATGGAGTCTACATTTTCCTCTGCTAGTTGCAAAAAAAAGCCACTCCATTTAGCCAGACGCAAAATGGTCAGCGGGTATTTAGTTTGAGGGCACAAATGACACACCACTACAGTCAGAGCACCTTCCTCTAAATGAGAAGACGACGGTGATCCGGTTTAGCCGAGCTCTCAGCCACTGCCCAGGGACAGATTAAACTCGTGTGGCCCTAAGAGGCAGAGGCAGATTACAGCGGGGAGCAGCAGACAAAGGCAGAGTAGGCCTGATTGGTGTTAGTTTGGGGCTATATTTCGATTTCAGCACAAATTCTGGGTTAACAGTATTACAGGTGACAGTTTCTATATTCAAGGATGGTCTACCTTTGACTGTTGGACGTAATTATATTCCTGGTCATTTTATTGAGGCCCATTATTACAGAACCAAAAAGATTATTATTCAAAATTATCTCCTAGCATGCAGTGATTCTCATATTTTTTGGCACAAATTTTATACTGGATGTTCTCCTTTAATATGGGCATGGGACTGGCACATACTAGAGTACCGTACACAGGCTTTTGGGCAATTGTGGCTGGATTTAAAAAAATTATGCTATATTTTATGATAATATTTTATGAGATACAAAATTTGGGTTTTCATCACTTGCAAATATTACGCTTTGTATGTTCTAAAATAATATATATATATATATATATATATATATATATATATATATATATATATATATATATATATATATATATATATATATATATATATATATATATATATATATAATATATATATAGATAGAAAGAGTGAGAGAGATAGAGAGAGAGATAAAGATATATAGAGATAGATATATAGACAGATATAGATACACACATATGCATTTCACTTTGAATTGAACTACTAAAATAGACTTTTCCACAATACCAATACTATATTTAATAATGCTGCAATGTTTTTAGACTTCTAAAAAGCTTAACATTAAAAATACTGTATATTCAACCTCCCTGTGACCCACTTTTAGGCCCTGACCCACCATTTGAGAACTACTGCCTTGAGCAATTTACAACAATGTGGGATGCATTTTCCTCATTACTGGCAATGAATAACGACTGCTATCAGTATGTGGATCATTTTAAAATGCACTTCAGTTTTAGCCACCGGCAAACTCATTACACAGCAACATAGGAACTGAAAGCTTCCCTGGCTGATAATGAAGTGCACATCTGGGCAGAGGCAGACCCCTCCCCTCCAGCTGCAGGACCACTCTCCGCCATGTAAAAAGCTAACAAGCACGCAGGTACTGAGGCATTAGCAGTGTTAAGTATCTCTCCCTGTACTCTCAGTCCAGATGTTGTGAGGCTAAAGATGGACCCACTGACAGTGCGTATGAAACCAAGGTCCATTTAAAAGCATTTAAGACAATTGTATTACATCCGCTTATTGCTCTAAAGGCAGAAATAATAGTCATAAAGTTGATAGAAATTACATTGCCAATGGGATATGGAAATGCAGCCAGGGAGGGCAATGAGTCCAGAGTTACTTAATTTTTAACTTCTCCCAAGTCTGGTTGTTAAATCTGTATTATAAACTTCTTCTTAATAATTATAATAATGGCTTCCTAAGCCTTTTGCGAGCCTCTCATTCACACTTCAGCACATTCATACATAGACAAGCTAGTTAAAGTGTCTTGCCCAAGGACACCACAGCATTATGCAACGTTAGTAGAGGAAATCGAACTAACAACCCTATTAGTTAGTGGGCAAACGTTTCTACCTACTGGGCTACTGCCGCTTTGGCTTTTTCTTTCTGGTTGGCCACAGCAAATCCTCTAGTGTCCAGTTACTTGCAAATTGATTTGACATCGGTTTTATGCCAGATCCCCTTCCTAACACAACCCTTTTTATTTATCCAGGCTTGGGACCAGTACAAAGAGTACTGTGGCGATCAATGAGTTAAAAAGCTACAAATGTTACTTTGATCATGGTAAGATTGGAAACATCGAGGGTTGTTTTTCTTATGCTTTTCTGCTAAGTATTAAAGGTACACTCAGGCTTCGAGTAACCTGTATGTTATTCATATTTTGCTGGTTATACTTATAATCAAGCTTCATATAATCTTATATATTCATCATAGTAAGTAACTTCAGAGCTGTGAGTGGTCCTACAGGTGTCCAGACCTGGGCCAGGGGCTGGCACCAGTACATTTAGGGAGGTCTAATGTCTACATTTACCCAAGAATCTGGAGTCGCCCCTTTCTGGAAGAATGCTGACTGGTCATTGTCAAGAACAAATGTAACTCAGAAAAGCATAAAAGATCATGTTTGGCTGAGCTCGAGGGCTTTTGTGGGGACTGGACATGAACTCCGTTTGTTGTGTCATGCAATAAAATTTTCTGTGCTGGACTCTCTCTTGTCTGCTCTTTTTTTGATATATTATTTTATTTTTTATTCTATAGTACACAGGCTTGTGACCTCTTGTGGCTGTATTTAAATCTGTGAGCAAAGCTAAGTTGATATTCATAATTATTAATTACCATAGGGCTGATAGACTATAACCCACTACAATATTTATATACTGAATAGAAATGAGAGAACTTGCATTATGTATTGTATGTAAGTAGAGATTGTAGTAGCAGTAGTAATAGTATCTTGCTTAATTGTTTCTATGTGTTAGATTTAGGCAATTTGTATAAGCATAAACAATCTCTTTTAGTGAAAATGACCATACTTTTGCAGGCAGGTCTCATTTTTTATTTATTTTTTTTTTAGGTTTAGTTTGACTTCATGAACCTTTTGAGTGTCTATTTTTAGCCTGATGGTTTGATGGATAAAGAATGCCTCTTGGATAGAGTGAGCTGAAATATCTTCAGTCAAAAAAATGTGCCTAGATCCACACGTTTAGCAACTTTGCAATGGTCTGAGAATATTTAGCATGTTGTAATATTAGCTGTGTATAGGACTTACTTCATGACCAAGATGTAACCTGCATACATCACCACCAGCACCAAACTCTCCCACCTGGCAATGCAAAACAAATAAAAGTCAAATGAAATTAAATCTAACTGTGAAACTAACTCCTTTTCAAAATGCTTCTAACTTTACTCATAAAAAAGGTAAAAATTATAATACCAAACAAACTTACCAAACAATCATCCCATCATAGATAAACTGTAAAGATGACAGAAGATTTTAAAAAAGAACAACAACATAATTTATAGCTTAAAATTAACTTTGTGATCTATTCAAACAATGTACAACTAAACTCACTGCAATGAGTGCCACGACAGAGAGGATGTAGTAGGAGGAGTCCCTGAACACCGCCCAGAACGTCAACACCACCACCTTAAAAAGGAAAAACAGTATGCATCAAGTTATGTACCTCAATTATGAAGCAAAATCTCCAAATTTCTCAGACAAGAAAAATGTTTATAATGGCCCCCAATGAATTATAGTTGGATAAAAAAAAGACTAAATGAATTTCCAGGGGAACACATAACAACATCAAATGTATGACCATAAATAATGAATATAAATATTCCACTAAGTCACTGGTTCTCTTTTTAGACCAAGTACCACCTGAGAAAATATTTGGCTCTCCAAGTACCAGGGCTAAAATGAGTATTATTTATAAAAAACAGGACTAAACCATGTCTAAACATGGCTAAACCAGGAGTAAAACAGGTCTACAGCCAAACTTAACCAGGTCTTAACAGAACTAAGCCAGAAGTAAACTAGGACATAACCATGACTAAACCAGAATAGAACATGACTAAACCATGTCTAAACAGAACTAAACCAGAACCAAACTTGAAGTAAACCATAACTAAACCAGAACATAACCACGACTAAGCCAGGTCTAAACAGAACTAAACCAGAAGTAAACCATAACTAAACCAGGACATAACCATGATTAAACTGTGCCCAAACCAGAATAAAGCAGCAGTCTACACTTCATAAATAACCAGAGCAGGAATAAACTACATCAGAACTGCAAAGGCACTCCTGAGTACCACTAGAAGAAGACTGCGTACCACCAGTGGTACCTTTACCACAGTTTGAGAACCAGTGAAGTAAGTCAGTGTGATTATAAAAGTGAAAGATATAAAGGTAATTACCAGACATACTGACACCTGAGAGTCCCTTGTGTATTTGCAGCGCTCCCTTTATTTCAAAGCATTTCTAACACCTACAGTAAACAGAGCCAGTTCTGAGTGGGCTAACAGCAGCAGATGGCTTTGTTCCACCACCTCTGCCACACACATGTGCAGCTCTGGCTACTATATACACACACACAACACACACACACACCTGTCCGGCAAATATCCCACACACTCCGATGATGCAGAGGATGTTGAAGACCGCCGAGCCCACGATGGTCCCCACCCCGACGTCGCCATGGGTGATGAAGACACCTGTGAGGAGAGACAGCCATTTAGAAACAAGCATGACACGGACCATCTGGAAACATCTCACTGTAAAGGACTGTGTGGTATAGATGTATGCGTGTGTGTGTGTGTTGTGTACCAATGACGGACGCAAAGAGCTCTGGAGCAGAACTGCCAGCTGCCATGAAGGTGGCTCCTGCGACGTCTTCACTCAGGTCCAATTTCTGCAGCAACAAAACAAAGATGGCTGGTTTGTGTAAATTAATGCAATGTCCTGGACTTGTTTTAAGAACTTGCATCATTAAATTTATGGGATATTTTAACCCGGACAATGCTCTATGCTTTTTTCACTTCTGGAAATGTTGGGATGCTTTTATAATTTGAATACAATTTAAACAAAAACCTTCACATCACAAGAGCCAATATTTTATTCACATTTTAACATAGACAACATTACAAATTTCACACTATTATGCACAAAATGAGCTTCTGAGATCTGATGCCTGCTACAGGTTTCAAATTAGTTGGGAAGGTGCAACAAATGGCTGAAAAATCAAGAAATTTTAAAAAAGATTCAGCTGGGAGAACATCTAGCAACTAATGAAGTTAATTGTTATCAGGTCTGTGACATGATTAGCTATAAAAGGGATGTCTTAGAGAAAACATATGCTCTAAAACACTGCTCTTCAGCTGGAAACCTATATCAGGTAAGAATGAAACCAAATTCCAACACCAAAACTCCAGAAACTCATAACCTTGATGCCCAGACGTCTTCAAACTGATTTGATAAGCAGAGGAGATGCTACATCGTGGTAAACATGCCCCTGTCCCAACTATTGTGACCTGTAGCAGGCATCAGCTCATTTTGTGCATAAAAGTGTACAATTTCAGTGTAAACATTTGTTATGTTATCCATGTTCTATGGTAAATAAAATATTGGCGAAAGTGATTTGAAAGTTATTATTTTATTTAAATTTGAAAACATCCCAATATTTTCAGAATTTGGGTTGTAAATGTTTCTTTTCAGCCTCTCCTCCTTAGGGTTGCCACATCATATCATCTGACTATTGAATATTGTTTTAGGCCAGATGCCCTTCCTGAAGCAACCCTCTCCAGTTATCAAGGCTTGGGACTGGCACTAAAAGATAAAGTGGCTTGCTGGATGAAAGCATGTAAATGTAAATCATGTGTTATTTATTTTGCATCACCTTGAACGGGTAGCACAAGGATGACAGATCAAGCCCTAAATTCCAAATAGGATGCAATAGGATTGTTTTTTTTTTTTTTTCCAGAGACCTAGTAGTTTTATCATCATGACATTTATTGTTTGGACCTTGGACATGACCTGGTTACATTTGTGGTAAGGCTTTCCTTCACTGTTATCATGGAAAGTTGAAAAGTCTGGAGAGAACCTGTGACATTTTATTATTATCTGACCTTAACCAACTTAAAATTCAAATGTCTTTCGCTGCGGTTTAGCTCAGTTGGTAGAGCTGTGGCACACACGCACAGCAACAAAAATGTGGTTTAGAGTCAGAACTCGGACACTTGCTGAATGTCTCTCGCACTCTCCCCAGTGATTTCCATTCACTTCTCAGCTGCACTATCAAATAGAGCTAAAAAAGGCCTAAAAATACATAAAAAAATGAAAATAATAATAAAAAATCAAATGTTCTGCCCTGTGTTTTATGCCCATTCAGTTTCTGAACACATTACCGGCTGTGAAGAATATAAAAGGTTTTAATAGCTGCTAGTCATTGTTTGTGGCACTGGCAACTTGTTCAGAGGCTCATGTCAAAGTTGTACAGATTTTTCTCACCCAGTCAGTGCTTAAATGCCAACTTCATGGTCTATTGTAGCTTTATTTGATAGTTAGACACACAGTAGAACTTGCCAGGGCATTACTGTACAGAAAACTAATAAAAGTGATTAGTGATTATATTAATTTTCAGGAGAGGAGAGGAAAGGCAGACGTTTTTACCTCACAGATCTTCTCCAGCGACGTCACAAAATACTCATCACACGTTATAGCCAGCGCCAGGAACATGTACAGAGTCTGCAGACATTAAAAAAAAAGTGCATGGTAAGTTAGTTGTGTATTTGTACTGCAATATAGATAGGGGCTCAACATAGTGTAGTAATGTATGCAGACCTTAAAGGACAAGTAAAGGAGAAAGTACCCAATTAACACAAGAACCACGTACAGTTCAAATGTCAATTCAACAAGCTGACGCGCACTTTCCCTTACAGAGGGGAAAAAATCTACAGCATCTGCATACTGCATACTCCGGCTGCTGGAAGAGGAGAGCGAGAGGGACGAGAGACTATCTGAGCGGCTGAGGCTAGATCTATAAATTATAGATCAGGCGTGACATCATGGCCCGTGGAGTCAGTGTGAGGTAGAGTTACAGTGTAAGGCTCTATGCTGTCCACAGGGGGCAGTGGAGGACTACAGCAAGGCAGCGGGGATGGGACGGGAGTTATGTGGAATATTGTGGAAAAGTCTATTTATTTCAGTAGTTTAAAGTGGAGTCCATGTTTTATATAGATTCAGTAAACAGAGTGAAATATTTCAAACATATAACCTATTTATCATTTTAATTAGTAATGATTAGGGCTTAGAGTTGACCATAAAATTAGATGATTACATAATATCACAAAATATTTAAAAGGGATTGGAGTTGTGCTTTGCTTCTTTCACACATGTTTAATCCTCTGTTACTCTGGCATGACCGTTCTCATGCCTCAGAACGCTCAATCCCACAAACCCCCACCCACTCCAGGAAGCACTGACCAATCAACAAGCCCTCTACATCCAGTCTGTGCTCTCATTTATTTATCCAAAAAAAAGACTCTGTTTCCACTGATTCCTCACAACTATTTTTCATTTTGTATTAAAATTGCATCATACAAAAAGTTTAAGGAAATAAAAAGCTTCAAAAGATTGCAACAGTCTGGGCTCTGCTGCCCTCTGCTGGCCTCTCCCCCTGTTTCTTTATGGCACTAGTAGAGTACTTACTTAAAACGTTCTCTTTTTAGTCAGATAATGTTTTTAGAAGTTGTAAAATGTGCAATGCTGTTCGAGAGGCAACCAAGAATATAAATAAAAGCATAATATAGTCCCTTTAAAATAAATGAATGCTTGAAATGTTTTACTCTGTCTAGCAAATCTATAGAATATGCACTTCACTTTTTATCACTTTGGGACAACCAGAGCTGAACCTAAGTGCTAAAATAATTAAAATTTTCTCCAATATTCTCATATATGGACACGTGTCTGTATGAAGGCTAAACATTGGGGAGGGTAAAATATTCAGACAAATATTTTTAAATACAAAGTTATAGATATAGTCAGTCATAAAAGCTGCAGATAGTGTTGTGACATTGAAAACTATGAAATATTGAAATGGTTATTTTGCCACAAGGATCAATACAAGAGCAAGTGTTTTCATTTTGAGATGCCACTACAAATAAAGGCTTGAATGAGATTAGAAATATTGATCACAAAGAATGAAATATGATCCGAGAGCCAGCTGATTAATATCTAGTCACTCCTTCACATTAAAAGGTGTTTTTCTCCTTTGTATACCAAGGGCACATCTGTAAACAAACACAGTCTCTGAAGGTGAGCTGTGATTGGCTGAGATCCACACGCCCACAAACTACTGTCACACAGCAAGTAACCTTAGATGCAGTGTTGTCAGATTGGGATGGTTTTGTTTTTGAATACCTTGGACTGGGAAAAAGTAGCATTGGGCGGGTTTATTAAATTTGGGCTGCTTTTCACAATATTTGGTGTTTTTTTAGAAAACGTTCTGGAGAAAATACAAACAAAAATAAATGTTGTTTTATGGCAAAGTAGAAATACACATTTCAATAAAGTGCTGTGTCCTCCCACTCACTCCCACTTTTTGTGGTTTCTATGACACTCTGAGCAGGAAGGCTTTGGTTATCTGATAGCTCTCTTTGTGGGAAACCTGTTTGCTTTTTGTTTTTTGACTTTTTAAGTGCTGCTGTTATATTTCTTTTCTTTCTTACATATAACATTTAGAGTGGTTGTGATCTGGGCTGTTTTTTATTGTGTTGGGTGGGTTTTAAGTTCTGTTTGGGCTGGAAACTGTCAGTGAGATCTGGCAACCCTGCTTAGGTGTGACACTGTGGGTTTAATTGGGAACTTTCATATTTAATGTCAATTCTGCAGCAACGAATTTACAATTTTCTATAAGATATCTTCAAACAGTATAACCTTGACGTGCCTTGTGTATTAGATGTTTTTTTATGTATAATGGTTGTGTTATCAATGAAGCAATGCTGGACCATACACCAATCTTTGTCCACCTCTGCTTGATGTACAGCAAAGTACTCCAAATAATATTACTTGCATAGTACCCAGTAAAAGTGTTAATCGAGTAAAAACTAAAAAATGTATAGTGTAATGCTTACCCATGAAAAAAGTAATTTCTGCTACAACCTTTAATACCGGTGCTACTACTACTATACAACCACCACTGTGACCAATAATAGTACTGCTATTATTATCACTACTACAGCTACCACTATTTCTATTATTATTAACTACCCACAGAAAACAAAATAATACATCTAAATTCTAACATTTTTCTCTTAAAAATGAAAGTGTTCTCAGAAAATTATTAAAATCCTTGAGTAAAAGTATCTAGTAGCCAGGTTATGTTGAAACAGAGCTGGTTTAGAGGATAATTTACCTGGATAAATAAAAGGTCAAAAGACAGACCAACAACAATTGCTTAAATTCTGCTCATCTTTTCTTTCACATGTTTGAAAAAAAAAGTATTTAAAACAGTATTTGATTAGTCAGGACACATGTGAGGGCGTCAGTTATAACCTGGTGAAAAATATATTTCATTAAATTCCTAACAGGCAGCTCTGAAATCACATTTCCGCATTTCATTTCAGAAATCTAAATTAAATTCTCTTCTTTTCATGTCAGACTGAAATATCTGGGAAGGCAGTGCATTCAGGGAAATGGGGAAATTAACTATTGAAAATCCTGAATGTGGCCTTGAAAGTTTTATAAAGAAGAAAATAATTAGGCATGAAGAGTTCATTCAAAAGGTTGGAGAAAATGAACAAAACTAAATACATCTCAAGAAACCACAGGTAATAGATTTTTATATTAAACATTTTTCAACAGCTGGTTCAAGCTCAGAGCAGATATTTATTTCTAGCCCAATCTTTTTTTCCTTTTGGCTTTTCCCTTCTGTGTTGCCACGGGAAATCATTTGCCTCCCAGCCTGCAGTGATTTGCAGAGTGATTTGGCTTAGGTTACCCTTCCTGACACAACCCTCTGAATTAATCCAGGCTTGGGACCAGGACAAAAAGGACACTGGCTGTTTATTTCACAGCTAAATAATAAAAAAAAAAAAAAAAAACAGCATTATATAAAAGCCACGATAAGTCGTCCCCTTCCTAGCGTGCAGTGATGTGTATATTCATTTGGTTTGCATTATTCACAACCCTCTGCATTCGTCTGGGCTTGGGACTGGCAGAAGGAGCACACCAGCTTGAGCATCTTTGTGGTTTAATATGTAAAACAAAATATTATACCTGCTACCTGAACTTTTTTGTCTTGTGTACCCCCTGGACTTTCCGGCCTACCATGAGTACCCCTTTACTCATGCATGATGATGATTCTTCAAAAACTAGTCCTGTAAAAATTTGTACAAAAACATTACATAATTTATTGAAAATACAAATTCTCAAGTTTAAGATGAAAAAGGTATACCCATGCAAAGTGCTCACGTACCCCTAGGGGTCCCCATAACTCCTGGTTGGGACACTGCTCTAAAAATGGGACAAACTGAATTGCATTCTACACCTTCACCAGCAGATGTCACTATAAAAGGTCAAAAACTAGACGCTCCACCTTTAATTCATGAATTCAAAATAAAGTAATGCCATATCCTCACTGACTGAATTTAACATCTTCAGAAAAAATAAAGTTAAATAGTGTTTTACGCTTGAGAAAACTTCTTTTGTGTCTCAAAAAGTACAAAAAACAACTAACTCTGAGCCCCCGTCTTTAGCCCTCAGCTCATTGTGATGAAAGAGAGTATCGTGTGAGTTTGCACAGTACATTTTGGATGCACTTGGCCAGCTTATTTTAAAAACGTCCTTACAGAATCAGCAAAATCTACTGCAGTAACCTTCGACTGGATCCACCTGCGTCGAGAGAAACTCCAGAGAGGTTCTGGTCTGAGGCAGAGAGCAGATACAAGAGCAGACTTACAGCCACAATGTGCAGCATAACGGCTCCGGTCTTCCTCTCGTCGTTGGTGAAAAAGTCTTCAGGAAACTCGTGGATGGCTGCAGAGAGACAGGACATGGTTAGAAGAAATCAGGAATAAAAATACAATTATAAATTATACAGAATGTTTACACATATTGGATAAAAGCCACGTTTAGGTAAGAGCCATACTTAAGCTAGAGACAATATACAGTGCATAGACAATATAAAAAAGTCTGAGGAGTAGTGGAGCAAGAAAAATCAGACCTCTGCTCTTAAACTTTCACAGCAAGTTTTTAATCCTGGGCTATTCTGGAGCAGTGCTGATAAAGTCTGATGCATCAGTGAGGATTTACCCACTGGTTACTAAGTTTATGAAGCACAAAAAGTATTTTGCTATGCTTGCTTGCTCAGTTGCTCTGTGCTGTCAGAGACCAATAACTGCTTAGGAAATGGGTGCTACGTCATTCATTTTCATTGGGGACAGAAGCTACATAGTCAACTGTACATGTGTAAGAGCAGCAGCTGCAAACAAACACCACCACCACCGGTCAATCTGCAGAATCACTGGGTTAACACTAACGTGTTATGTAAACAACCTCTCAAGGCTCATTTATACTCTACATCAGCCATTGCCAAAGTCAGGAGTGTTACAGCCAGCCCCCTTAAAAACAAGACAATCCCTTGTGGACCCCCAACAATAAAACTTAACTCTAGTTAAAATATTATATCTTGTTTTTCTTCATAGATTTCTAAAAAAAAAAACATTACAAAAACACAGGCTGTTGGCTAAAAACAGGGTATTCCCAAGGTCCTAAAAGAATTAAAAAGGTATTAAATTTGACTGTGTCAAAATGAAAGCCTTCAAAGTATTAAATATTATAAGCAGGTATTAAATTTTGTTCATCTAAGTCTTAAAATTGTCAAAACATTATATTATCATCACCACAATAACAAAATATATTTAGTGAGAAAATGTTATCATTAAAATGCATGGTTCATTTTTCATACATCTATTTCTTTTATGCAGGAGAGGAGTTCTTTCATCTGTATTAGACTTTTAAAATAAAACCCTTGAGTTTCAGAGTAGTATGGATAATTCCTTCGTGTAAAATTCAATGTTGAGAGTGCTAGCATTAAATGTCATACTAAGTGCCATTAAAAAGTCCTAAGAAGGGCTTAGATTTGACAAAACAAAATCTGGAGCTACCCTGGAAAATTGCCTCCAACAAGTTTTAAACATGTATCTAACTTGAAATTCATTTCAAAATTCTGGCGGCCCCCCTGCAGTACCTTCGCAGCCCACCAGGGGGACTCACACCCCACTTTGGGAACTGCTCTATGTTAAATACACATTTGGATACAGACGAAGTGCTATGCCCGCTCTCTGCGTTCATTCTGTAGACTGGACCATTTTTCCAGGGCTTGCCGATGCAGAACAGAGCAGTACACAGGTTGGCCATGGGGGGGGCACTGGTGAGCAGCAGTCGAGGCAGAAGACGCTCATGGCTGAAGCTTTTGAGAAGAAACTGGTGAGCTGGTCACAATGTGTTCAAAGGCTGCACAGATCACCACTATTTTTGCTTTATTTTTTGGCTCTTTTTCAACAATGTAACCCCTCCCAGAGCGTTGTTTTTAAATGGTAAATCTCTGCATCTCGATACTGTTTGTGATTGAAACGGCAAAATAATATCTTCATAGGAGGTAGGTCAAAAAACAGTAGGTTTGCAAATGAAGCAGAAAAAGAGAACCAATCTGTGTTTGCAGGATGTACTAAACACCAGGTGCGAACACAAAGTGGAGTTGGACACAATTACTTAGGAGAAACACCAAGCAATCTGAGGCACATCTGTTTCAAATGATACAGGTGTGACTAGGCTCGGTTGGAGCAAGATTGTGTTTAATCAGGGAATATGCCTTCTTTTCTTCCTTTTTGTTTGGTTTTTCCTTTTCAGCATATTGATTTGGCATTAGGCTGGTGAGCCAGACTCTTTGCAAGCAGGACAGTCTGGTTCCCCTCACGGAGCAAAGCGTTTCTCCGGTTCGATTTGGAACTGGCCAATCACAGCCGTTTATCTGCAGTGCATCTTATGAAAGCAGAAAAGCTAACCAAGATAGCGCTTAACGGTGTTTAGTGCTTTCCTTCATCACCTGTTGGTTCTGCTGAAGTCCGCGTTATTGTCCACTCCTCTGTGGGATATTTTTCTTTGTCTCCTTTCCATTTTAACAGCAAATTCCCACTGACATCCGATGATTAACGACTGCATTACAAAAAACAAACTGGTTTCTGCTGCTGTCCCCATTCAGAAATAAGTACAGAGCTGCTCATAGTACGCCGTATTGTGGCGTTTTATGAAAAAAACAACAACAACAAAAAAAAAACAGCAAGAATCCATGTTTATTTGGGTCAGCTGTGCACTGCTTTTGTCCCGCCCTTCCTTTCTGTGATTGGTTACTCCGCCTGTCATTGTTCCACCTCAGAAACAAGATGTTATTGAAGAGTAACCAGAATAACTTCTTTGTATAGGATAGGAAAAGAGTTTGTCTTGCAGGCCAGGCCTATTTGACTCAGGTTTTTACGTCAGATGCTCTTCCAGATGCAATCCTCTCAATTTATCCAGGCCTGGGACTGCCACATAAGTACACTGGCTTGTGAACTTTAAATTTTCATCTGACTAAAATCTTCATAAGGCCGGTGCTACACATGACAACACGCAGCAGCCCATGACTTCATACCTATTCAGGGAGAGTTAAAAAATAAAAAAGGACAGTCAGCTTTTGCGTAGCTTCAAACACTGTTTTAAGAGCTGGAGGTCTATATTAAGAGCCTGGAGTCAGAGAGAATTAAGGCGAGCAGGCAGAACAGGCTCCCATGCTGAGGACTTATCATCCATCATGTGGGCCTCCAGCAGAACGCAGTGTGATCATGAGCACGGCCATACGGCGCACATCCCGGGACTGTACAGAGCACCTGCCGGAGACGGGACGGTAGCATCTGGAGGGACGGCCCCCGGTCTGACCTCAGATACAAACTCACCTTGCAAGAAACACTAAAACACACAACTTTGCTTACGTAAAAAAAAAAAAAAAAGGTTAAGAGATTTACACTGATCAGGCAGAGCATTATGACTACTGCAGTTACCTGTTAGTGGGCGGGATATATTAGGCTGCAGGTGAACATTTTTGTCCTCAAAGTTGATGTGTTAGAAGCAAGAAAAATTGGCAATCGTAAGGATTAAGGCAAGTTTAACAAGGGACAAACCCTGATGGCTAGATGTCCCACTTTTGGTTGTATTGCACAGCCATTTAGGCTGTGTGTATCAGTCCCCCATCCCACTTTTTCATTGCTGCTCAGTGAATTTTATAAAAAGTGAGATTAAACAATCCTTGAGTAAAATGTAGAATATATATAAATCCACTGGAGGATTTAATTTTAGATTAGAAATGGTCCACCTTTTTCTTCCAAGAATGAAAACAGGACATTAAATGTTTCATAAACTGTAGCAAGTATCTTTATCTAAATGAGGTTTAGACTCAGTAAGTTAGATTTGTATATTATCAAACAGGGTTTCTGCAGGCTTCAATAAGGTTCATTTAAGAATTTTTTAGTCTTTTTTAAGACCGTTGTTTATAAAAGATCTATTTCATAACCATGCGGTGTACAAAAAGTTGAGACCATTTGTGACAGTGATTGCCATGAAATCTCGCTAAGCTCTCATACTGGGGCCAGTACAATGCCTTTGAGCATTTAAGTGGACATTTTAGATCATTGCATCTAAAGCACGTGACATATTTGAGACCTATTTAAATATATTTAAGACCCAACAGTCCACATATCTGCAAATGTAAGACTTTTTAAGGCCTTAAATTTAGACTCTACAGAAAGCTTTTATTTCTCATGTTTGTCCCTCGTTGTCCCACCAAATCACACAACTTATCCCACTTTTTGCACTTTTTGAGGTGGTCACATTATGGCTAGATGACTGTGTCACAGCATCACCAAAAGCTCTTGTGGGAAGTTCCTGGTCTGCAATGGTCAGGATCTATCAAAAGTGGTGTAAAGGAAGGTAAACGGCGACAGGTGATGCATGTGGAGCGCGAAGGCTGAGGCCCCTGTGGTCCAATCCAACAAAGAAGCTACTGAAGATCAAACTGCTCATTAAGTTAATGCTTCTGAAAGGTCTGGATTGCTACAAGCAGATAAATCAGTCTTTTGATAAAGTGGCAACATTTCAGTAAAGATGACTGGGTATAAAAGGAGCATTTAGAGTCTGTGGTATCAGTATTGGATGTATGGGATACCTTTGATCCACCAACCATTTGAAACGTCCCAAATCTGACCTCATATCTAGCCTCAACTTGCAACAAACAAGTCCTAAAATACATGTGTTTGCTTATGAAAGAAACAGATTTGAATAAAATATATCAGTTTAGTCCAGTTGACTTTATTTGTACCCAAAGGTATATTTGTTTTGCAGCAATAAACTACAGGCTGGCATCAAAACATAAGCAATCGCACTAACAGACAGTTGTTTCACCAAGACAATACAATGAAATGACAGGCAGGTCCCCACAAGATGCTTAAGAAACACAGCTTAATGGTAAATGTGTAAATATATAAAAATCAAACCACAGGGACAAAAGACTAAAATAAAGAAAAAACTTAAAATATTGTTAAATCCTAAAAATATGATGTGCAAAAGGGCTATGATTTATTAAGAACAACAATTGAGGATGGGACAAAGCCATTCATGTGACACTTTGCCCTTCAGCTGTTCAGAAAAATGCTGTTTACCACAAAAAGTAACGCAGGATTTGGGCCCCTGTCACATATGGATTCATGAAGTGGAACAGCCCTCACCTGAGACTTCTGGCTGCATCTGTCCCTGTACCTTCAATGTGAATTATTTTACACGGTTTGCACACATGACTGAGCCCACACATTATGGTATGGTGTGTAATCTAGGCCCACTTAATCATGTGCATGCCTATGGAGTAGCTAATTCGATTACATCACATAAAGAGGTTATACAGTTATTCGTGCGCGTGCTTAATCCATATATCCATTATCATGCGGCGAGGCGGGACGGTTCAGTGCCACTTGTGACTAGGGCATGCAAATTAATGTAAGTGTGGTATGTTAAGAGTTGCGTGTTATCAATATCTGTAGGTTAGCCAATTAAAAGTTTGTTCTGTATGGCTTCTGTAAATCATCTCCCTCCCAGTGTGATTTGCATATTGATTTGGGCAAGGTGATACGCCGGACGCCCTTTCAGACACAAGCCTCTTTATATTTCTGGTCTCAGCTGACCGACTAGACTAGCTTGTGACCCCTTGTGGCTGGATTACTTGATTAAAAGAACTACAAAAGTAAACATAACAGGGTATCAGAGATTCTCAGGCATCAAGGTTATACTAAAATGAAAGGTTAGGGCAAACGTTTATGCACGTGCCCTCTTTGTAAACTTTTAACTGCGAGTAAATAATTGTCAGCCCTGCATCTAACTGGCCATTGTCCAGGTTGTGCCCCACCTAAAGCCCATAGCTGCTGAGATAGCGACCTGGAGCACTACCCGCTATACTGCAAAGCAAAGCAAAAGTAAAAAGCCAAATATAAATCATCTAGTAGGTAGATTTTTTATTTTTTTTTTTATATGAATGCATGCCCCAGCTAAAGAAAAACAAAAGATGGATAAGTAGATAAGTCTGTTTTGGGGAGGGGTCATCACAACATAACATTTGCATGGGATGTTTTTAGGCCAGATGCCCTGTCTCACACATTTCGGTTAAAGTTGCTGGCTCCAGATTGTGGAATCAAACCCCCGACCTCTTGTACCAAAGTGAAGAATTAACCACTAACAATGAGGAGCCCAAATGAATATATTATTGTATTGGTAAACATTTTTAAGATACGCTTAAAACGGCATGGATTCACTGACATTAACAGCTGTAAAAAGTCTGTCTAAAAAGGTATAGGGTATATAAAGTGACTTTTACTACTCACTATTTACAGGGATTATATACACACTCAGTATAATATTTGCTATATAAATGTCCTGTGTCACAAGCCATTGTTCTTATTGTGCCACTCCCAAGCTTGAACAAATGAAGATTGTGTCAGCAAAAGCATAAAATGTAAAATCTAAGTCAAATTAATGCACCAATTACTGAACACTAAGAAGCAGATAATTTTCTGTAGCGCCCACTAAAGAAATTTCATAAATTTCCCCCCAAAACACAAAATAGTGTTAAATATTCTCCTTTTAAAATATATTTTTGTTTATTTGATTAACTGTAGCTAGTTAACACGCACCTCAATGAGCCACACACGACTCTGACCTTGGTTACTTAAAATTCATCACACTGTTGACCTTTGACCCGGTGACCTCATTAATGGGGAGAAAAACACCATAAACCATCTGAATGAAATGCAGATGATGACTTTAATACATAATGGGGCTGTAGTGAGCGTCTCGTGACATTGGCGTCTCTTTGACTGTGAGGCAGGAGCAGCTTTAGCTCATCTGCTTCCTGACAGGTTTATGCTCGGAGTGAAACGTGTCTCAGAGACGACTGCCTCCAGCCAAAGTGCCATCAATTATACGCTGTCAGCTGCGCAGTTAGACCCAGACTCAAAAACGAGATTCATAACTATACAGATTTACACTGCATGAGAGGAAATCAGAGCAGCAATTTACTGAAGCTAGTGTTTCACAATCTAGCCAACCAAAAAAGTCGATTCCAAAAAGGCCAGAAGTATAACCAAACATTTTATATGGATTGCCAACAAATTCCTCTCAGCTCAAAGATAACCAAAAAAAACACTAAAAGGAAACAAAACTGTGCCCAAAATTAGGATAGGAAAAAGAAACATGAAAAATGACCAATTAACCATAAAAGACATAAAAGTTTGGCTTTTTTGTAATATTGGTCAAATGAAAACAAGAAGAAACATTAAACACACCAAGGTTGGACTATATTCATTTCCATTCACTTGGCTGAAGCTTATCCCAGCAACTATGGGCCTAAGGTGGGGTGCACCTTGAAGAGTGACCAGATAGACAACCATTCACTCTCACATTCATTCACTAGGGGAAATTTGGAGTCACCAATTCACTAAAAGTTCCTCGATTATGCTAAATAGACTTATTTGAGCCTTTAACCATGTTATAATGTTTCCATTTCACAAATATATTTGTAGTAGAATTTAGTTTTATTAATTCTCCTTAAACACTCTCAATCTCACAGCTTTGTGTACAAATATGAAACCAGGAAGTGCTCCTGCTCATTTCTAAAGCCCATACACCATCACCAAACTTGTTCTAATAATTTCAGTACTTAAATTTGTCGTCACTACGAAGCAGTCAGCTCACTTATCTATTTGTTGCTAACAGCCGTGCTAAGTAGCTCCATTTTATGCTCTGTCCAGCTCCCACTGTTGCCAGCAGGGGGCGTGAGACACCTACTCCAAGCGTTCTCTGCAAAGTCAAAAATTTGCAGCTCCAAAAGAAGACGTTTTCCATGCACATAGCTTATTTTAAGTTCTAAAACATAAAATGCTAATACAAAGCTGTCCTAAATATTTGAGTAAGCCTGAAAAAAAAAAATCACAATATCGGAACTTTAACATTAATATTTATGTCTGTGGATGGTGAGACGAAGCCAAAACAAACAATGTCCTTGCTGAGAGAGTGCTAACCACCCTGCCACACACCTTGATTAAAGTGAATGCAACTGGGGACAACAACCTGCAACATATAACAACCAACCAGAAAAAGCATTACTTAAAGCCTGCACACTGTTAGAACTGATGCTATGAAAGTGAATGCGTCTGGAAAACTATACAGATGCAGCTATATCCTGCAAAGACAACTTTAGCCTATAATGGCAGCTGGGGAACCTTTTGGAAAAACACTTTTAACTGTGTGAGTGGTAGTTTTAAATTTCCTGCTGCTCAAGTGAATTCACCCCCCGTTTCTCCGTTTGCAGCTTCAGCCATTAATCAATAATTAAATGCCATTGCCATCTGTGTTCTCCGAGGCCCCACTGCCACTGTATACAATCGGGTCTGGTGTTAAAAATACCACAAGGTGCTTAGAGGGCGCCGGTGGTGGGATAGGAAGAGAGAGGACACGCAGACCGGGCTAACCTGGAGCAGACTGAATTGTGTGTGTGTCTGTGTGTGTGGAGAGTCTATGGAGACGCTGTGGAGGTCAGAACGGACATGCCTCCAATGGCTTTCCCCACACAAAGACACAGAGAGGGAGATGGGGTTGACAGCAGGAGGCCAATAACATCAAGACGTTTATTATGTAACACTGCCAGGCCTGAGACACCTTTCCCGCGGTCAAATGTAAGCACTTTCTATGTCCATTTTAAAGATGTTCCAATGTGTTTAAGCAGAGGTAAATTGCATAGGCTAATAATCTATACATTTTAACAGAGTGGTTATATGTACAAGAAAAATTCAATATATTGTCAAAACATATAACTGGAGTGCTTGTAAGTAGGACTGGGGAACCATTACAAAATCTATATAATCGAGAAAAAACTATTAATCAAATTGGAGTCTGAATGACGTGCATGCTCTTTATGTTCATTTGTATGGACTTTACAGAGCTGTCAAAGCTAGATGCACTCTTGTCTTTGTCCAGAACAGTGTCCAAAGACTTGTACTAGACTTTATGAATCAACACAAATAAATAATAAAACTACTCTTCCTCTACAGGTTATTATTTTGGCAGTACCTAAATTATTATTATTATCAATATATTTGGTGAAAAAACTACAAGAACTGAGTAATTGTTTGGACATAACATCAGATTTATGCATTAGTGATTATGTAATCAGACAGACAAAACATTTAAAGTAATGTGCAAATTCTGGCATTTCCAAACAATCAAAAATATATCAATAAATTATATCTTTATAAAGTTAAGACACAAGAAACACATTTCCAAATTATCACACTTTTTCACAAGAAAGCTTTTGAAACAAATACATATTAAAGGTGAGTAGAGAAGCATTGTTACTAGAAAACAAAAATACTCATAAAAGTACCAGCTCTCTTTCCAGTTCAATTTCAGAATTGAAAAACCCTCTTGGATGAGAGATGAGACATCTTCAACTTCAAAAACCAAGTCCAGATGACTTCTTTTTAAACCTTTTGTGATTCAGTTTCCAGGATGAATGAGTCTTCACAGACACTCAGAGGTACAGTTTATTCAAAAAGTTTTTGTGCGTAAATGTAACAGGATAAATGTAACTTATTACTACCTCTGAGTTTAACATTGGTTTCTGTCTCATTTTAACAAAGACAGAATGCTATTAAATAACAAGAGCACATGAGCACAGTGATGTAGCTGTGTGTAGCTTGAATTTTAAATGAAAAACCCAGCTGGCAGGAGTGAGCAACGTACATAATCCAACTAAAGACTGGATGCAAATGGACTAAAATTGACTTAAAAAAAACAACAACACAGCAATATATGCAAGCAAATGTTCAACATTATACTTGCTTTGCAGATATACACTAACGTCCCGACAGAGTGCTGTTGCCATGCAGTTTGACCCACTTGTACCAAACTACTTCCAGGACCAAATGATCTGCTGCCAACAGCCTGGTGCCAGATCCCACAGCACACCTTCAGAGTCTGATGGAGAACAGCCAGACTTCAATGAGGCACTGCTGTCTGGGCCAGTGGGGGTCCTACAAAATTAGTGCCAAGTATTTTCACTTTTAAATGGCTGGATAATGGATGGTAAACTTGGCTTTTAACATGCATCGGCATCTTCACCTTTATATTGGCAGATGGGAAAATTCAACATTGGAACAACAATAGTAAGTCTGCATGTTTTAGTTGCATGCACTTGATAGGAAAGATCACTTACATCTATTATTTTTTAACAATGCAAGCTTCAAAATAGTAAATCTTAAATTAAATATTGCATGTTTTTAAAATGCAGTTGCTAAATCTGCTGGACAAAGGCTTGTTGCTCGTACAAATAATGAAATTCTATTTATCCTGCTGTTGTCGTGTTTGCATGAGAACACAGTGTGGGACGTCCAGATTGGCGCAATACAAATATATTTTTTTAAAAAGTGCTCTGCTAAAGCTACAAATCTATAAATAAACCCTGGACTCTGTGTTTGGGCACCTGAAGGCTGCTTATGAGAGAAATCACTGGCACCGCTTTTGTTCGTCTGTCTGCACCACACCCCTCTTCTTCTCCGCATCTTATCAACTCCACCGTAATTACAGGTCCACAGAGAGTCCTCACCACAAGTGGGATTTTGTGAAGGAGCGCTGCCACGGCCCGTATTAAGGATTTGGAGGGTTACTATTGCCCAAATTGCGGTCAGAAAGGTCCACTCCATGTCAGTCCTGAATTATTGCTCATCCTATCGACAAGACAAAGACCGGAATAGCTAATGTGATTACTGGCGACTGCACCGTGAGGAGTCTGTGTCCACACAACGCACTTTTTGCAGGCTGAAATTCAATTTGAAGCTATATTAAGGTTTGAATTTCACTTATGTATAGTCAGTGTGCTTTATCAGCTGAGAATATATTATATTAGTTAATGGTCCTATATTGTGTTTTTTTTAGGCTTTCAGAAATAGTTATGGACACCTTTGCATTAGCATTTCACATTTTATAACTTAAAATAATGTATATGTATGGAAAACATCTTCTTTTAGGATGCTGGTCTGTCATTGTGGAAAGAACGTTTGGATTAGATGTCTGTTGCCCCCTGCTGGCTACGCTGGGGACAGGCCAGAACATAAATTTGCTGTTTAGCACAGCTGTTAGCCGCTAACAGATTGATACATGAGCTATATGCTTTGTAGTGACGCCAATTTCAGCGCTTTTTTTTTTTTTCACACCAAGTGATTTTTTACACTGAAAATCTTCCAACATCAAGACCAAAATACACTATAATAATAAAGCATCTCCTGAAATACAAAATATAAAAACGTTTTGCTAAACTGAATCAATGTATACATAGATGAAATGGGTATAGAAACCAGGTTAGACATACAAAACCTGAATATATATATATACACATTTCTATATGTGTACTTTAGATCTAGACATGACAACAGGGCAAATGTTCTTAACTACCATACTCTATGAACTAGAGACTTTTTCCAAACTAGAGGAAAATATTTAAAATCAGTTCATCATTTAGGCCCTTAAGAGCTAGAGTTTGGAGGGTGTGAATCCAGTAAGCCTTTCGCTGTTTAAGTCGTTTGTCATGGTCACCCCCTCTAGGAGGAGGGGGGACCTGCTCAATTCCACAAAAACGAAGTGTGCACACATCATGATGAGCATCATTGAAGTGCACTGCAACAGGATATTCTCTGTCATTACGGCATATGTAATAGCCGTAGCGCTGAAATTATCAAAATGAGTTTGGGGACGGTGGGCTTTAGAAACACAGGAGCACTTCCTGGTTTCACGTTTCTACGCAGAGGCGTGAGACTGGGCGTTTTCAGACGGGCTCAGCATACAGGATTACTCAGACAAGCATGAATTAAACTACTAAATACTATTCCAGGTATGTTTTTGATGGTTAAAAGCTAAAAAAACAAAATAAAATAAAAAGCCGATTTAGTATGGGAACCCTTTAGTAAAGAACCATAAAGTACATGCTGAAGACAGAATTGGCACCAACTGCTTTCCTTCTCTTGACTCCCAGCACAAACAACAACAGCTATGCTGCCTGGTTTATAGCAAAAAATATAAAATTGGACAAACTGGCCATCTCAAAATACCAACACCGGAGTTAGAGCTGACCTGAAACTTCTAGCTCAGAGTTAAGCTTAATCTGATGTGAACCAGCACTTATCCCCACCTCATTAAATATTGAGTCTTGCATTGTCAGTTTTTATATGCTTTTCACTTAGCTCTAAAATGTGGAACAAGACATATCAGACTTTCTCTGGCTGACATTAATTCAGCCAGTGAGAGCATCCCTCTGTGTGTGTGTGAGTTTAAACATTAATAACAAAGCCTATATGCACTCTTAAGTCTTATTTTGCCACAGAGGACTCATATTGCAATATAATTAAAAGCTACTGTTACTACAACTACTACTACTACTTTAACATTTATATCCAAACTGTATATTGTGGGTCTGACTAGATTATTTCTATTTTAAACAGGCTTTAGAGTGAGAGAAATAACCAATCAGCAGTTTGTCAGGTTGATTACAGTTGGTATACATGTTACTAAAAGTGACCGAAAGCTTTTTTTTTTACTCACAAATACTGGCTTGATAGTTTTACTGCTTCATATTTCTGCTCTATACCAGAGATGCCAATCAAGCCACGCTACATAACCTCTGAGCACTGTGTGTACTAAGAGAGGGCATTTGTACAGATCACATGGGGCTGGTGGTGACTATAAATATATATATTGGAATAAAATGTGTGGAAATTTGAAGTTCACTGATTCAGCTGCATGCTCTTACAGGATGGGAATGTTCCCTCTAGGTTATATTTTGGTGAGTTTGATATACTTGGAGATGTATTTGGTGTGCATGGTGGCAGAGTGGTTAGTGCCCCTACCTCCCAGGAGCTTTGGGTGGACCTCCTGACAAAATTAAGCAGAAGACTATGAATGAATGAATTATAGATACTCACTATGATTCAAATCTATTATTTTTGTTTATACAGTATGAGTGGCTACACAGTGCCTTATATCAGTGGTTCCCAAACTTTTGGTTTTGTGTACCCCCAAGGCCTGATTTAGTCCTCGTCTGAACCCGGCTTAGTCCCGGTTTAGTCCTGATTTAGTCTTAGTTTAGTTCTGGTTTAAGGCATGGTTTAGTCCTGGTTTGACCTCATTTGGACTTAGTTTAGACCAAATTTAGTCCTGGTTTGGATCTGGTTTAGTCCTGGTTTGGACTTGGTTTAGACTAAGTTTAGTTCTGGTTTAGACTTGGTTTAGACTGAGTTTAGTTCTGGTATAGCCCTGGTTTGTTTCAGTTCTGGTTTTAGACCTGGTTTAGTTCAGGTTTAGACCCAGTTTAGTCTTAGAATTAGGTCTAAACCTAGTCTAAACTAAGACTAAACTGATTAATTCCTCATCTAGTCCTGGTTTTAGGACAGGTTTTTTTTTCCTGGTTTTGTCCTGGTTTAGTCCCCGTTTAGTCTCAGTTTAGTCCCCGTTTAGTCTCCGTTTAGTCCGTCTTTAGTGTCACATGCCTTGCTATTGTCCTGATTTAGGTTAATTTTAGTCTTAGAGTACCTTTTATATATTTGGCTTTCAAAGTTATCAAATAACTCTATGTACCCCCTGCAATGTGCTCACGTACCTCTAGGGTCCCCATACCTCTGGTTGTGAAACACTGCCTTATACAACTATTACGCATTTCCCAATTTTGATTATTCTGCATCTATTTAATATAATCTAATAATTGAGGTAATATGTCGTAGCTGCTGCTGTCTTACATACAATTGCTTAGCTTTCATGTCTTTGCTCCCGTCTGCTTCTTTTACACAGTGGCCGTTTAACTACAACTCCTGCATAAGCACCTTGTACAATGACAGATCGGTGGCTTTAGCGCAGATAACCCATATTTAATGACGTACTTCAACAGAAGCAGCATGTTAGCCACTCTTTACATTATTATACCATAATCTGGTAATATGGCAGACATAATGGCAGCGTTATGTAAAGGAGATCAGTGTCAGCTCCGTCTGCTGTCCCAGAGACCAGCGGGGCACAGGGCATAGTAGCGGGACAAGGATTGACCAGCAGCAGCTCCCGTGTGGTCAGATTTGCAGCGGTAGTACTTTTCAATGCCCAGTATATATGCACTTTTCAGATTTCTCAAATTTCTCACAGCCTTTTGTTGAATAAAGACCTTGGTGCTATCTGGCAAGAGACCGACTGAGATGGATACTGCTGCATTTAGTTGTATGCATTGTTTCTTATACACAATGGAATAGAGCAGTCTATACCAATTATGTTTAATAATATAAGACATTTCAAAGCTTAAAAGGATAGGACCATGTGGAACTCCAGCCACTTTACTTTCACACACTGTCTTGCATGAAGTTCTAAAAATGCTGCATGCAAGAACCAAGTAGCACTATAGAACAACATGATTTGCACCAATTATGAGATTTTCTGAAACTATACAACAGCAACAGCAGGATCGACTGTGACTGTTACATCTTACTAGGCGAAGAAATGTGCATAAAATGTGCATTAATTTGGCAAAAAATATATTTGTTAGTATCTGGTTGTGTCCTACCTCACAGTGTGTCATGAAAAGTCATTTAAATTTGTAGAACTCACTAAATATTATTGTATTTATGACCAAATACTACATACACTATATTTCCAAAAGAATTCGCTCACCCATCAAAGAACTGAATGTGGATTATGGTGTGGGGTTGTTTTTAGGAGCTGGACCTGGCACCTTAGTTCCAGTGAAAGGAACTCTGAATGCTTCAGCAACAAACCATGAGATTTTGGACAATTCCATGCTCCCAACTTTGTGGGAACAGTTTGGGGATGGCCACTTCCTGTTCAAACATGACTGCACCATTGCACAAAGCACGGTCCATAAAGACGTGGATGAGTGAGTTTGGTGTGGAAGAACTTGACTGAACCTGCACAGAGTCTTGACCTCAACCCAAAAGAAAACCTTTGGGATGAATTAGAGCGAAGACTGCGAGCCAGGATTTCTCGTCCAACATCATTGGAAAGATGACTATTTTAGAACACAAATCTATGTAAAACAAGTTGAAAAATAAGCTTGTTAGCATAAGGACGACTACCCAAAGAGCATGAGAGACATTTTGCAAAAAACTGTTTATACTTTCAACTCTTCATACTGCCACAAAGATTACCAAAATATTAGATTTGTTGAAACCAAAAATCTCTTTTGATTCAGTCATCTGCTAAAAGGGCACCAGTGCATATATTTCACACTGTTGAAAATTGTATATAGCAAACAAGGCATTATGTTGTTTGTGCCCCGTAAAGTCTATTATGACATTAACCTTATCAGAGAGTGCCTTGGGTATTTTATTTTATCTTTTTCATATTGATTATCCCTTCCTAAAGAGCACCTCTTTTTATGACTTTTGCATAACTTCCTGGATTTCCTGTGTAGAGCTGGGTACCAATCAGATTTATTCGATTCCAGTACAAGACCTGGTATTCAATATTGGTACCTGAGTGATACTTTTTCTGATACCTATTGTGTGCCAATTCATCTTCTACAGTTCACAACAGTATTGAATGGAAGACGGACAAAATGGACGAGAGGGAGACAAAGAAGACATTGGAGTGATGACATCAAAGATTGGA
Source organism: Bostrychus sinensis (assembly GCA_020698575.1). Classification (NCBI taxonomy): domain Eukaryota; kingdom Metazoa; phylum Chordata; class Actinopteri; order Gobiiformes; family Eleotridae; genus Bostrychus; species Bostrychus sinensis. Next base: position 23,027,899 of record CM036257.1, on the reverse strand, counting down.
CAAATAAAAATCTCTTGGGAAGTGCACAGCCTTGGCGAGGCAAAGGAGTCTGTGGAGGAAGCTGGTCGAGACATCCATGACCCTCGACCCTTAGCAATGAGCATGAGAGCAAACAAGACAGGATTGAAAAAAAAAAAAACAATTTTTGGACCAAAATTCAAACCAGGAGTTTGTGTGACTTATTCTGTTATTTATTTGATTCATGCAAAGGAACATTAAAAGTCCCACTATGTATTGAATCTTGGTATACACTAAAAATGATTTTTTTTTTATACCAGTAGTATTGTAACTTTTCTTTCAATACCACAAAGGTTTCGTTTAACAGTACCCAGACCTAGTCCTGAGAGCTCCTCCTTGCCTTTTTGTTACGGCATTGTCTATTGGTTTGTGTATGCAGTATTTGATCATTTTGGACAAACCTAAAATTTGTGAAATACACTTAAACCCTTCTGATTCCAAGCTTTTAATATAACAAATGACCCAGAGCAAGTGTTTATCTTTCTGTTGAGCGTACGTCCCACCAGAGCACAGCTGATAAATCCAAATAAAAGAAGATCATTACATTACAGGGAACACAGTCATATTTCAAAAGGCCATATTCTGATGACAGGAGCGGGATGTTTTTGGCCGCGTGCCTGGTTCTGCCGTCTGTCACCGGCCCGACGACCTGCCAATGCCATTAACCCAATACAAGTGCCACTTCATTCACTACAGTGGGCACGGGACCATTAAGAGGAGTACAATATTCCTCTGGGTCGTTATTAGCCTATTAGATAATCGTCCCGCTCCAGCAGACGCGGCCAAGCAGCGTGACCACTGTGCGAGTTGTAAACACGACCACCACAACATCAGCAGGCAGTATGGGGAAATCAGGCATGTTATTGGACAATGGTGGGAAGCCAAGTAACACTGAGCACATTTAGCAAATTTCCATAGCAGTCAGGTGGTCATAATGATATGGCTCATCGGTGCAATTAGTAGAACACTTACTTTTCTAGCCTTTTGTTGCACCCATCACACCTTTTTAAGATGTGTTGTTGCCGTCATTGTCTGATCTGATGTGGTGTTTGTGGTCTGTGTCAGTGGTTTCCAACCTTTTTTGAGTTATGTACCCCCCTGGGCTTTTGGTCGTACCGTGAGTACCCCCTCATGTGTTTATGTGTTAATTTTTCAGAAAGTGGTCATATAGTCATCTGTGTTTGTCAGTACAAAGACATCTTATATTTACTTTACTGTAAATGCTAATTCTCCTGCATTTTTGGTTTCAAAAATTAAATTCAAGATAAGATAAATCTCTTAAAATAACAAATATAAAAACAATTAAATCTACTAATCTACTGCTACTACTACCACTTGAGTAAAATTAAAGTAATAGCACATTAGAATCTACTACTACAGTAACTACTAATCTTATGATTCCTTCTTATAGTAATTACACTAAAACCTGCAAAAAGGGTTAAAAAATACTTTTATAAATGGACCTAAAAAGTGTCATGTCATGTCGAAATTATGACTTCAGTAAAAAAAGTCAAAGTTTACTAAAGAAGACACTACAGTAACATCAAAATCTACTTTTATTGCTACTACTACTCAAAAAAGTATCACTTGAAAGTTAAAAAAAAAAATTGTATTTTTCAAACTATACTTTTGAAAGTAGTCATCACGTCACAGTGTACTTATGTATTACTACTGCTCAACAAAACTATTACTGAGTAAAATTTTAAAAAGTATTTGATAACTGTATTTTTCAAATTACTTTTGAAAGTAGCACATCAAAATCTACTACCCAACACAAGTATCACTTACATAAAAAGAAAAAAAAAAAGTTTCATGTAATGTTTACTTACTGTTACTACTCAAAATTTAAAATAACAAAATAAAATGATAAATGAAAATATAGCAAGGTAAACTTATATTACATTTACTTAATTTACCATATTTTCCATGAAAAAATCAAACATAATAAATTGACAAGAAAAATTAATAAATTGAATAACTCTCCTTTGAAACAAGCTTTATATTCAAATAACAGTCACTTGATGCTTGATTGTTTTTCATAGGTTTCAACTAACTTAACATTATTAAATTTTAAATAATAAACAGTTTATAGGGTTACCTTATTGACCCTAGTGTTTAGTTTAATTTTGCATTGATTCACATGAGCTTGAACCAGTAATAATGTTTATAACTCAATGTTGTTTATTAATGTTGAAGTAATGCTTTGTTAACAATTAAATGGTTACTTAAAGTGTTACTAATAGTTTGAAATAAAAAGATGGCAAATATTTTCTTCTCAAATGATGAAACAATTCCTGTAACCTCCTGTAAAGTGCCCGCGTACCCCTGGTCTGTGTCAAAAATCCCCACACCTAGCCCATAAGTACCAGAGTAAAGTAGTCAGATTATCCTCCCTAAAAATCATGATCCCCTTGTCCTGCTCACATGTATGCAGCACAATGCTTCACGCTTAAACTCCTGCCTTTTTCACCTGCATGGTCTCGCCCGCTCACACGCAAGCCACAGCGCCGCATATAGCAACAATTCCCCTCAGGTTTTCATATGTGTGCAAGCAGTGGAGAAAAAGGGAGGCAGGTTCCTGGTTCATCGACTTTAAAGTGGACCCTTCTGTGGTACGAGCAGTAGGCATTCATCTGCATACAGGATACACACAGGAAACGTCCCACAGGGTTGGATGTGGACGCACAGGCCTGTATACCAAATCAACTCCAGAGATGTGGGCAGGATGAAATTAGGCATCATATATATTCCATAACATATTTATACTTGCCTGTTAAATGTAGTGTGTAAAAGTGGTGTGAAATTAAAGGTTGATTTTTTTTTTTTACTTTTAACCATGTTATGTTATTTGCTCCTCAAAAACATACCTGGAGTTTTGTTTTGTTTCATTCACGCTTGTTTGAGTAATCCTGTATGCTGAGGCCGTCCATTTCTCAAGACCTGAAAACGCTCAGTCTCAGGGCTCTACATAGACACATGAAACCAGGAGGTACTCTGGCATGTTTCTAAAGCCCATAGACCGTCACCAGACCCTTTCTGATCATTTAAAATTGCCATCACTACAAAGCAGTCTGCTCATTTATCTATCTGTTAATGTAATTTTGCTAACAGCTGTGCTAAAGAGCCATTTTATGCTCTTTCCATTCTCTGCAAAGACGTTTTTCATACAAATACATTTGTAAAACATGGAATACTAATACAAAGGCATCTAAAATAATTTCAAAAGCCATAAAAAAGCATAATATGGGACCTTTTAAGTGTATGTTTTTTGACATTTTGAGTGGGTCACCAAAGTACTTTCCCTGCACTACAAGGTGGTCATTCTGGGCACTTTGGCTTCCACAGTGCACGGGCATCTACTGTGTGTCTAGGTAAATGTGTGAGTCAAAATAGTATAATAATAGTGAATGAATATGAGAATATAAATATCATATGTCCTATATTCAAGATGGGAACTGTCTATTGAGACTTCAGGCTCAAAGCAGTTGGGAAAGAAGAAGGGCTTCTACTCTAACCTGAGTGCTTTTGCAATGTGAGCTGAGCTCATCACTTGCCAAAAAATGCCAGTTCTACCATACCATTGGTTAAAAAAAAGCCACAGTCTGGTTAAAATCACATTTAGCTTTGAACTTGACAAGATAAAAAAAAAATCTAATACAAATGATAAATAACTAAATCACAGTATCAAAAGGTATAGCAAGCATCCAGCCTGATTGTAATTAAAATGTAAAATGCTTTTGTTCATTCAAGCCAAATCTCAAAATTGTCCAAGTTGCCAAGTCCCTGTCTTCTCGCCCTACATTTGCTTTTGTCTATTCAGAAAAGTCCATAAATCACCAAAAGAAGGTGCTGTGCTGCTGGGAAACAAGTAACAGTAACATATATACACGCATTAGACAGGACTGAGGTGCAATAATAAAACCCAAGTACTGTCTGCTGCCCCAAACACCGAGTGGAACGACTGTTTATGAGCTACAAAAAGGGCTGCACGTGTAAATAAAAAGTGAATAAATATGTAAAGAGGTCAGTCGTGTTGAAATCGCACACTGCGGAGTAATGCAGTCCCAGTGTTGGCCCAGTACGACAGCCAAAGCAATGCAAGGTCAGTTTCCATTATGCGCAGCGCCATAATCCACGTTTGTGTAATTCCCTTTAAAAAGCCTCCTTCTGGTGTTTGGGACTAACCTGCTTTTCTACGCACTGGCAACTTTTCCACATCGAGGACCTGCCAAGTTTCAGCCTGGTCCCTCGAGTAAAACTTTGTCATCCATTACACAATTTCTTTCCAACATTTTCTTTTTTTTATTTTTTTATTTAGAGTTCCCCAAAAATCTACCCAGAGACACAGGGGCTCGATAAACGCCAGAGGTGGTCAAAAGTACAGTTACTTCAGAATAATACTCAAGTAGAAGTAGAAGATGATCTACTGCTACTACTACCACCTGAGAAAAATTAAAGTAGTAGCACATTAGAATCTACTACTACTATTACTGCTAATACTATAAATAGGGTTTAAAAAAATACTTTTACTAATGGACTTGAAAGGTGTTTAGTCATGTTAAAATTATGACTTCAGTAAAAATTAATGTCATGTAAAGTTTACTAAAGAAGACACTACAGTAGGATATCAAAATCTATTTTTACTGCTACTACTACTAAACAAAAGTATCACTTGAGTAAAAGTAAAAAAAATGTATGACAATTGTATTTAACTATACTCTTGAAAGTAGTAGCACATCACAAAGTACTATTACTACTCAAAAATATAACTTGAATAAAAGTTTTAAAAGTATGTTATGTAATGTTTACTTATTACTACTCAACAAAAAATATTTTAATAAAAGTAAAAAGTATGCAATATAAATGTTTATGTACTACTACTACTCAGCAAAATATCACTTGAATATAAGTAAAAAAGTATTTAATGTAATGTTTACTAACTACTACTTACCAAAACTATCAGAGTAAAATTTTAAAAAGTATTTATTGACAATTGTATTTTTCAAATTATTTACAATACTTATAATAAGTATTATAAGCATGTATTTAGCAAGTATTTAATGAAAATTTAGTTTTTCCATGACAATCTACCACTCCTACTACTACACATACTAATAAAAAATACTTTTACTAGTTTATTTTAAAAAGTACTTGAGTTAAAAAAAAAACCTATTGTCCTCCTAAATGCACTCAAGTAAAAGTAAGCTTTACAAAATGCACTCAAAGTTTATTATAAAGACATGTCAAAGTTAATATTTTGAGTAAATGAATACCACACGTGCAGAGAAGTATGTAAAAGTACAAGTATGTGCTCCTTTGCTCTGACAGAACATGTGCAAATGGCTGAGCAGATTAGTGTCATATCTAAAACCACCAGAATCAAATCCAGCCAGATTAAGTCCAAGTACAAAGCCAGGCTAAAATCTCTGTTGTTCTCTCTGACTTTTCCACTAGAGCTGAGCTCCACACAGCTAATTATAACAAATAGTGTTTCAATATTTGGCAGTATTCACCCAACAGTGCAGTAGTTGGTATAGAGAAGTGGACAAAATGACTATGGGGGGGATTTAAGCAGATTCAATATTAGGCGATTTTCCTGGACATGTGCTTTCTAGATACAACACTACACCAAATGCACTGTGTTGCTCTTAAATACACATCACTGCACACAAACAGCGTGCTTTAGTTTGTAAATCCAGCAAAGAGGAAAGACAAAGAGCATGTGGACTGACACGGCTCAGTAAATGGACTTGGCCAAAAAAACAACAAAAAATGTTCCACTTCTGTCCAGCTTTCAGTCCACTCCTTAACAAAAAGGTAGCGTTTGTGGCAAGAAATATTACAATTATTATTATTATTATTATTATTATTATGCCTTCGACATTAACAAACATGCAGGCACACTCCAATAAAGGATGCTCCCATTGAATTATCACTTAATTAATGGCCATAGCAGAAAAGTATGGTGGCCCTCAAAGGCAAGTCTCACCAACAAAATCAGAAACACACAAACAAACAAATTTGTGTGCAACATTTTCAAATTTGTGTGCAACATTTTCAAATCTGTGTGTGCAACATTTTCAAATCTGTGTGTGCAACATTTTCAAATCTGTGTGCAACATTTTCAAATCTGTGTGTGCAACATTTTCAAATCTGTGTGTGCAACATTTTCAAATCTGTGTGCAACATTTTCAAATCTGTGTGTGCAACATTTTCAAATCTGTGTGCAACATTTTCAAATCTGTGTGCAACATTTTCAAATCTGTGTGCAACATTTTCAAATCTGTGTGTGCAACATTTTCAAATCTGTGTGCAACATTTTCAAATCTGTGTGCAACATTTTCAAATCTGTGTGTGCAACATTTTCAAATCTGTGTGTGCAACATTTTCAAAATTGTGTGCAACATTTTCAAATTTGTCTGCAATGTTTTCAGATTTGTTGGTATGATTTGTCCCTCAGGGCCACTAGAAAAACTATACAAAGAAATACATAAAAAAGAAAAGCAAAGAGAAATATGGATAAAGATTGCCAATACAAAATCATGTTAAATCATGTTTGGTCGAGTTATAGGTTTTTGAATAAATAAGAGAAAACAAAGCTGTAATGTGTATTGTGGGTGTGTGGTTGGGATTTCCCGTGGCAGAGCAGGCACTGACTCCTGTTTCTTGTCACTGAATCCTCATCCTAATCACTGTTAGATTCAAAGATTTCTTAAAGGGTCATTTTAAAACCACACCTTGACCATAACAATAGTACAAGTCCACACATGCACTCATGTTTAAGTCCATGGCCTGTGTTATCGGTCTTATTTATAGCACAGTGGTCATGCCTGCACACTTCCTCCAGTCCACCACACGTTTATTGGTCACCGTGTGTGTCACTGTCAGATCTTCCTCGGGTCACTGAGGTTAAAGTGTTCAGAGCCAGGCTGTCTGCGAGGTGTTTCAGTCACACTTTCAACTCAGACTCTACAGGGCAGTAGAAAGATTGGGTTAATCTCTTATAAGCCCCTCCTTATGATTCTTCTACCAATATCTTGTATTAGTCAGCCTTGTGTGCCATTTATAGTATAGTGCAGCAAAAAGATGAGCCACTGTCCTATTTTTTACTTCCTCCAGGTGCACTACGGGGCAAAAGCAATCACTACTGAGCAACACATTAATACAAATACTAGGGTTTAATTAAATATAAATAATGCACATTCTGGACCTAGTATTATTGTTTTTGCACTACTACTGCTACCGCTACTACTGGTACTACTACTGGTACTACTACTACTACTAGTGGTACTGGTGGTACTACTAGTGGTACTGGTGGTACTACTAGTGGTACTGCTACTACTGCTACTAGTGGTACTACTACTACTGCTACTAGTGGTACTACTACTACTGCTACTAGTGGTACTACTACTACTGCTACTAGTGGTACTACTACTACTGCTACTAGTGCTACTAGTGGTACTACTACTACTGCTACTAGTGCTACTAGTGGTACTACTACTACTACTACTAGTGGTACTACTACTACTACTACTACTACTAGTGGTACTACTACTACTACTACTACTACTACTACTGGTACTACTACTACTACTACTGGTACTACTACTACTACTGGTACTACTACTACTACTGGTACTACTACTACTACTGGTACTACTACTACTACTACTACTACTACTACTACTACTACTACTACTACTACTACTACTACTACTACTACTACTGCTGGTACTACTACTACTACTACTTTCAACATGCAATAAGATAAAAATAGACTAAAATAAAAATATGTAAATATAAAATAGATAAAGACTACGATAATTCCTATATACATTAAATACAAAATATATGCCAATTGCGACATACACTGAATACAAATTAGACACAAAAAAGCGCAGAAAACACTACTATTACTACTACTCCCAAACCAGGGCCAAACCCAGGACTGCCCTCACCAAATACTTAGTTACTTTCCACCACTAACTTGCACTAGCTCCTTAAACTTAGCCTGACAATTTCTCTAAGTCGTTGTTTAATGCCATTACATGACTTTCTATTTGTATTCTATGTTCTGTGCACTTCTGTAATCTTATCCACTCTGCAATCAACACCACAAGTGAGGCTTATACCAACTATAAACTATTCTCAGCGTTGCACAAATCAATGGTCACATTACTTGCACAGCTTGAAGCCGCTCATAAAACATTTTAAATTCAGAAATCAAACAGCAATTACTTCAGTCCCCAGACTAATGTAGGTGCATTTGTACCCATTTGTCATGAGGCTGGCACTGGGGAGCAGACCTTCAGGGGCGGTCTGACTCAGGATCTGCATGTTATGTTGGGGAAAAAAAAAACTTTGAGGAGCCTCACACAAAGCGATTTAGACCAGATTACAGGCGTGGACTGTAATCAACTGGGTCTGGGCGACACCTTGTATTTTCCACAAGTTATTACTGAGAGACCAACAAAAGTAGCACTTAATGATGAAAGTCTGCACAAAAAACACAAGTACACACACAAGTAAAACTACAAGTACTCAACAGTATCACTAGTTCAGTAAATATATTGTATATAAAGTATGTAAGATAAAAGTTAATTTGAAAATAAGCACTACTACTACTACTACTACTACTACTACTACTACTACTAGGGCTGCTGCTTTTACTACTGCTACTACTGCAAGTGTTACTTCTACAACTACTACAGCTACTACTACTTCTACTAAAGCTGCTTCTACTACTACTACTACAGCATCTACTAATACTGCTGCTGCTTCTTCTGCTGCTGCTTCTACTACTACTGCTGCTGCTTCTACTACTACTGCTGCTGCTTCTACTACTACTGCTGCTGCTACTACTACTACTGCTGCTGCTGCTACTACTACTACTGCTGCTGCTACTACTACTGCTGCTTCTACTACTACTACTTCTACTACTACTACTACTACTGCTTCTACTACTGCTGCTGCTTCTACTACTGCTGCTGCTGCTTCTACTACTACTACTGCTGCTGCTGCTTCTACTGCTGCTGCTGCTTCTACTACTATTACTGCTGCTACTACTACTGCTACTACCGCTTCTACTGCTACTACTACTGCTTCTACTACTACTACTACTGCTGCTGCTTCTACTACTATTACTGCTGCTACTACTGCTGCTGCTTCTACTACTACTACTGCTGCTGCTGCTTCTACTACTGCTGCTGCTTCTACTACTGCTACTACTGCTGCTGCTTCTACTACTACTGCTGCTGCTTCTACTACTGCTGCTTCTACTACTACTACTACTGCTGCTGCTTCTACTACTACTGCTGCTGCTTCTACTACTACTGCTGCTGCTTCTACTACTGCTGCTTCTACTACTACTACTACTGCTGCTGCTTCTACTACTACTGCTGCTGCTTCTACTACTATTACTGCTGCTGCTTCTACTACTATTACTGCTGCTGCTTCTACTACTATTACTGCTGCTGCTTCTACTACTGCTGCTGCTTCTACTACTACTACTGCTTCTACTACTACTACTACTGCTGCTGCTTCTACTACTACTGCTGCTGCTTCTACTACTGCTGCTTCTACTACTATTACTGCTGCTGCTTCTACTACTATTACTGCTGCTGCTTCTACTACTATTACTGCTGCTACTACTACTGCTACTACTACTGCTACTACTACTGCTACTACTACTACTGCTGCTGCTTCTACTACTACTGCTGCTGCTGCTGCTACTACTACTACTGCTTCTACTACTACTACTGCTGCTGCTTCTACTACTACTACTGCTGCTGCTTCTACTACTACTACTGCTGCTGCTTCTACTACTACTACTGCTGCTGCTTCTACTACTACTGCTTCTACTACTACTACTGCTGCTGCTTCTACTACTACTGCTTCTACTACTACTACTGCTACTACTACTACTACTACTACTACAGCATCTACTACTACTACTACGAGTGCTGTTTCTAGTACTAGTGCCACTAATACTGCTGCTGCTGCTACATCTACTACTAGTAGTAGTGCTGCTTCTACTACTACTGCTGCTATTCAAGGTCAATCTTAGTTTTGAAGAAGCAGCACATCAAAATCTACTACTACTACTATTCCTCAACAAAACTATCAAACATGAAAAATTGTATTAATATAATGTTTACTTTTTAAGGTTCTATTAAAAGCAGTACCATCATCAACATCTAATAATACTGCATGTACTACGTCTTATAATACTACTACTACAAAAAAGAAAAAAAGCATCTGTAATTGAAGTAGTTGGTGAACCTTCTGGTTGTAATGGGGCAGACTCTCCCCACTTAGTTACCAAAACACTGGTGTCCACTGAAGCTGGGAAAGTGCTCCCTTGCCGATCGCTAAAATAATGATGAGGAAATAGGGGCTTGCTGCTGTGTAATCTATGCAGCCCACAAACAGCAGCCTAATTAAAGAGAGCTTCAGATTTACACAATCAGCATAAATCTGGGGGAAAGAGCCTCCAGTAATAACATATACGGCCCATCTGGGATCTAGGCATAGTTAGGGGCTATACCCAAGAGAGATGGAGCAACGGCAGCAAGTCCACGGAGAAATAATACGGCATTTTCAGGTCACACTTTGATAAGTAACTCAAGACGTGGCCTATGAAATAACCACATATTGTACATGTTTCTAAAGAGATACATAAATGCAAATGGTCAAATGAACAGCCAATTATATTTTAGATACCCAGCCAAAGGGGGTCACAAGCCAGTGTACTCCTTATGTCAGCCCCAAGCCTAGATAAATGGAGAGAGTTGTCTCACTAAGGGCTGAGGGTTTCCTGTGGCGAATCCCAGAAAGTAAAGGCCAAAAGGAAAGGAGCCAATTATATTTTAGTAAAGTGAATCTAACTTTTGTGATTATAGAATAATTTTCCTGACTAATAGAAATACTGATTGTGGTTCTGTTGATCTTTGGCTAAAAGATTTTGCCTCCATTTCATCTCATTCTAATTGGTATAATGCAACAAAACCAACAGCTGCAAGCTTTTCACAGACTGTGATTTTAAACTTTGTCCAATTGTTAAAAAGACAGTTTTCAATTTTAGTGTTACAGTGTTCATTTTTAAAATATTGATTTTTACATTTAACCATTATGCCCTGTTTAGGGAAAGTTGTGTAGTTGGGGATGCATTTATCTGTAAAGTTATAGAAAGCCATAAAATCTGTATTTTTTTTATTCTTCAGCCATGGCAGGATCAAATCAGGATTTTTATCATATTTTGCATTCATTTTGAAGATAAGGCCTCAAACATTATGTTTTCAGTTACATTTTGCGATTCTCTTGAATTTGGGGGGGTCAAAAATGTGTTTATATTGGAAGTCTATGGTACACAAATTTCCATTAACAGCACAAATGTAACTTTTTTTTTTTATAATGCCAGATTGAACAAATATTACACCCAAGTCAGTCCTCTCAGTTATTATTGAGATGGGCCAGTCATACTGATAATAGTCAAAGTCAAAATTTGTTTACAAAAAAATTAATGTGTATTTTTCACAAAAGCAGTCAGTAATATATGTCCAAAAATGGCATCTAAAGGGTTTATTATGTGTTGTAATAAATTAAGTTGTTATATAAATTAAACAAGAACCCTTTAAAGTAAATTTTGTTTAGCATGGCATAAGAGTCTCTAAGATCCAATACATCTTTTTTATGTCATTTTTTTCTGTTCTGTTCTGTCTTTGTAATGTCACTTAACAACAATGAATTAATGGCATTTGGAGAAAGTGGCTACTTCAGGACTAAAACTATGTTCACAGAGAAAACTGTACCAAAAACAGACAGACAAACTTCATGACATGTTCAATGAGGTGGTGATGATGTGGGACGAGCTGGACGTTTGACGAAATGTTTTGATTTCACTCATTTTGCTTTCTTAAAATGGTCTAATTTACTAACAGAAATACAGTAGAGAAATGGAGCTACGCTGTTTTTGGTAGGCACAGAGACACAAAACAAGTTAAGTAGCGCAGCTTTAAACGTGGCCTAACGTAATCTACCTCAAGTTCGTAGCAAACGTTCAAATCCGTAAATGCCACACATGCTTATAGCTGAGATTGACCTTCATTCTTAAAGTCACACCTCATAAGAGCAATCACATGATCAGCTGTTCCTTCGAATGCGTAATAGTGTCGGACTAAAAGGGATGAGGAGGCCCGTTTAAACTGTGAGGAATGTCGAGTACAGTCTGGAGCCTCTGACGTGGAAGATATTGGAAAGAGCAGGGGAAAAAAGTTAATCTCGAGGGATTAGGAGGAAAACTTCCAACACATAATCTTGTCATTTGGCTTTTCCTTTCAAAGTACTTTAAGGTTATTCAACAATTCGCAAAAAAAAAATCTGTATTTTAACATGTAAAATAGCAGTTACGAGGCAATTATTGGGCTAATCCCCGCTGGATTACACCTGCTGGGTCCGGTAATGAAGTAATAGTCAGTTAGTTCTCTCGGAGTCACTTAGGATGTGAACAAAAAGCTCCAAATCTAACACTTGAAATTACATCCTGAACTCTCCACGCTCCGATTTGATCCTGTTTGTCAAATATAAATAGTAAAAGCTATTAAAGTGAACTACATTTAGCAGAATCACTATTGGGAGGCAGGAGTTTTGAAGTGTGCCTCAAGCCTTCAAAATACATGGAAATGGGAGATGGTGTAGTCCACTGAGTAAGAATAGATAAGAAAAGATGCCAAGAATTTCTGGTCTTTGAAAATTTTTTGTGCTCAAAATTATTATTTGTGTTTCTTTCATTTTGGCATTTTCCTTCCATGTTTGCTACAGAAAGTCATCAGCCTCCTACAGTGCAGTGATTCACAAATTGGGACAATGACCACACAGGTTTGTGTAGTACTCAACAAAATTATGACTTGAGTAATAGTAAATAAGTACTGACTACTACTACTGCTGCTTTCTGATTGCAAGTGCTACCCACTTTGCCACATTAGGGATTTTACAAATGTACTTGAGTATAAGTACATTTTTTATCCCTTAAAATGACAATACAGCTTACAATACAGCTATTACCACTACTGCCACTACTACTACTGCCACTACCACTACTGGTCCTGGTTCAGTCCTGGTTCAGTCCTGGGTCAGTCCTGGGTCAGTCCTGGGTCAGTCCTGGGTCAGTCCTGGGTCAGTCCTGGGTCAGTCCTGGGTCAGTCCTGGGTCAGTCCTGGGTCAGTCCTGGGTCAGTCCTGGGTTAGTCCTGGGTCAGACCTGGTTTAATCCTGGTTTAAACACGGGTTTTTGTCATCACCAGCTATTCAGCTCATGCAGCCCTCCTCCTCCCCTTCACCACCTCTGCAGCAAATATCTCCTCTTCATCTCTGCATCAGAAGATCCTCCTCATCTCCACCACCACCAGTGTCTGGGCTCCAGGGGGAAGTCTTCCTATTGTCCATCCTGCTCTGCACCTTCAACGTCTTTCCTGCCAGGGTCTAAGCACCAAAGCTATTTAATAATTGTTTTCAATAAATCTTTTCTAATGCATACATTTGTCTCTGCTTGAGTCGGTCCAGGAGGAATTGACGTTGAACTTTCACTATGTCTAAGGTTGATATGGCGTTTATCTTATCTAGTTCACCAAACACTGGCACTAGTATAATTATGACAATATTCAGGATACTTATTGCATATCACATATTTTCTAATATTGTGCTTAATAAACAGTGAAAGCCAACCTTTAGCAGAATCTGAATTTTGAAGCGTGTCTGAAGCATTCAAAATACATGGAAATAAAACACAAATGACACTTCCTCGCTGCTTCTCATATTACATGTGCCCTGTTACAATCAATGGTGCCATCATGAGAAACAGGGCATTCGTGTAGTTTTTTCTTGCAGCCTGATGCCTGGTGTCAGCATTGTCAGTGATACGGATAGAGGCCAGTATAATTATAGAGAATGCTGCTTCCTATGTGCGCACTGAAAGACGCAGTAACCGGATCGATAGCTGACCCTTTTAATAGCCTTAACACTGCTTATAACAGCACAAGAAGCCCAAACTGACTCAGACCTACAGTATAGAGTGGAGAGAGGACAACAGCAAATTCTTATAGAAGGCAATGGCACAGAAATGTCTTTGTAATTTAGTTATGGACAGGAAAAAATAATAACATGTAACAGTTTAACGAAGACATGTCCAAAGTCTGTCCCGCTTTCAGTCATAAAACCTGGCAGGAATTTATATGGCGCTTGAATTCAGAAATAAAATGTGTTGCTTATGGCCTTCCAGCACCGTCAAGTACTGAACTTGGACTTGGATGGCCATTTAAAATACATGTACGTATAAATATATACTTTTTCTGCCCTTGAAACCATTTCTACACTTCTAAATTTTGCACTTGTTGAAAAAGGGTTTGAACATTACTCGTTTAAAGAGACACTATCCAGTTTCTAGCATTTGAGGAAAAGATCTATGATAACAGATGACTTTAGGATGTCATGTAGGCTTTCTTTTTAGGGGTTATAAAAGATGATTGGTCAGCCAATACCAGCAAGCTCCAGCCAATCAAGTTTCCATACATGCGGGTCTACTCCTCAGCCTTTGGAATAGAAAAAAGGATGCTGTTATTGGGCCTGTTGGTTTCCTTGTGCAAATATTAAATTAATCACAACCCAAAAAAATCCTACTGGATGGAATAGTGACTATTTCAGCAAAGGCTACGACCACTTTCACAGTAAAACAGATAAGAACACACAGACAGCTAAGGGTAATGTGGAAAAGTAATGCATTAATCCGTTCATAATGAGGCCGAGATAATCTCATGTTGACAAGATCCAAAGCAAAATGTCACTTTGATGCAGTATTTTGTAGCGGGGAACTAGGTTTTGCTTAATCATACATATTTAAAACTACAAACCTGGTTGTGAGCAGTTCTTGGGCACTGTGTCATTGTCCAAATCGGAGGCCATTAACCGTCTTCCCCAGCGCTCGACGTCCGGATCCCCCTCCACCACCATGCCATGACCTGCAATGAGATAGAGACAGTTAAACAGATTAGTTTTGGTACTCATAGTCATAATACTGTTTATCTAACAAAGGTGAAATGTTCTGATATAGGTCAGATTACACATGGCGGCACAGTGGCATAGTGGCTAGCACTCCTGCCTCACAGCAAGAAGGTCCCGGGTTCGATTCCCGGACTGGGTGGGGCCTTTCTGTATCGAGTTTGCATGTTCTCCCCGTGTCTGCGTAGGTTTCCCCTACAACTAATGACATGTACAAGGTAGGTAGGTTCCCCATGGGGCGAGGACTCCCCTGCAAAAGAGATTCTGAATCTCAGTGGGACTTTCCTGGTTAAATAAAAAAATAAAATAAAAAAGAACTGACAAAGTCTACCTTTCCTTTAACATGTAGAAGTAGAAAATAGCAAAACTATGACCTATACAGTCCCATTTGCATGTGGACACCTGCAAATGTGCACTTTGACAATAACACGTCATTTTTCCTCTATTATGTAACCTCCCAATTTCCCCTTTATTTCTGTTTTTTGGCTTGTTGTTTTTGCTCGAGTATGGAGTCTGTACCTTTCAACCAACTCAGTATGAAACTCCGCCTTTTCTAAAGCGGACCCCAGTTTGCTTTCTGGAGCCACTTCAAACCGCGTTGAGAAGTGGAAACACTCCCAAAATCATAACCATTTATCTAAAATGGGGAGGGCTTTGAGCAATAATTTGTCTCCCTGATTAGTTGTACATGTTTAGATTTAGGAGTCAACATCAACTCTCTGCTCTTTCATATTGACGGTATAAAAGTACAATAAAAAATAAAACGTAATCTAAAAAAATTAAGATGCAAGGAAATACAAAAGTCTTTCAACACTACTGTGCAAAAAAACGATGTTGGTTCAGAGGCAGTTTATTAGTCTCAATCTTAAATCTTAATTCGTTTTGCTGCCTGGATATCCGTCTCAAACTAACACACCACTTCTTTGTATAGAACAGTAACCCTTTTAGTTCCCCCACAAAGGACAAACAAAGTTATCAATTGACAATCCTGAACTAGATGCAACTCAATAGTGAAGACCCATTTCCTATGTCGTAGACTGCACCAATGCTACATGAGGTTACTCTTTTTAATCCCCCCTAAAAGTTTCATTCATGTAGCTATGCCATTTTGAGCTGTGTGCCATGGTAACAAGTCAAAAGGCAGCTGCCGTGCCATTATGTTTGGGGCGGGCGAGTGGGAGGGGGCGAGCGTGCAACTTTCATTTTTCATTAAACTGCTCTTAAGCTCCTGTAATGAGGACAGAAAAACTGCAGTCCCAAATCTATTATGTAAAGTGATGCCAAGCGCCGCCACCAGCAGCAGCAGAGGCAGCATCTGAAACATGTTTGTCCTTAAATGTGGTTGTTCTAACAGGATTTTGAACCAAGAAAGCCGTCCTGAAAGTAGCTACAGTGTTGTGCAAAAGTCTTATGCAGGTTTTTAGAAAAGCCTATGAAAAAAAGAGAGTTGCATTAGTGTAGAAAGAAGAAAAATGAATACTAGAAGCACCTAGAAGTGTCTCAAAACTGTGGCCAGAACTCAACCCAAATATCTTCTAATTGAGGAGTAAATGTTCTTTTTATTGAGCCACAAATTCCTTTTATGTCACAATGGTGAAGACAAAGTGCCCAGACCTGGACTCAAACTTCCATCTTCTAGTTCAGGGGTAAATGCTCGTTCCATGGAGCCACAAATCTCACAGTGGTAAAGAATCTACATCAGAATTGTCCAAACTTGTTTCAGTGAGGGCCACATGTGGAAAAATTATGCAGCGGAGGGCCACTCATTTAGAGGTGACTTATTTTTTCCCAAGTCCCATTCGGCTGCACTTGTTTCATGGATCTACCCACATTTATCAAGGCTTGGGACCGACACAGAGGGGCTGACTTTTTTTTGCCCCAACCACAAATTTTCTTCCTTAATGACAGGACTATGTCAAGAAAATATGAAGGCTTTTTATCATGGGTGGTTTTATTAAGAAGTAAGAAGTTCCGGTTTGAGGCCACTGAGAACGAAATGCAAGGGCCAGTAAAAAAAAATTGTCTGCTGGTCGCATTTGCCCCCCCCCCCCCATGCCATAGTTTGGACACCCCTGATCTACTTACTTGAAGTTAGTGTCTTTTGTCCATATCTCAAAATGCTACAAAATCCCTTAAAAACACTCCTGGATTTAAACAGTGCTCAGTAAAAAAGTAAAAAAGTAAAACTCTGTATGTATTCAAGCACTCAGACTGTTTCATACCTCACTGAAACTTGTGCTCAAAGTGGAAAATAAAGCTTTGTGTAATGCATCACGCTGCGTTCAAGTGCTCAGCTCGACTTGTTCTTTTCACGGTTGTTATGACAGATTTGGCCTTTTCGCATTCTCACATGATCCCATTGTCTGTATTCTTCCCTATCATGTGACTGTCTCCCCGTGATTAAAGTCCACCAGCACAAAGTAATGCTTGAGGAACAGAAGGGAACCAGGTACTTAAGGAATGGGCAATAATACTGGAAAAATTAGGCTAGTTAAGCTTCACAGTGACTAGTACACAAGCAATAAGAAATAATGTGAATGTGAGGTTTATCCTAATCATGAGGGTAGGCAGTATGAACCAGAAATCAATGATAACTTTAATTACTAGAATAATTGAGTGACTGTAGCCATTTGAACCTATCTGAACCATCCACAGAGGTTCTTGGTTCATTACTGGCCATAATGTTTTGAGTCGTCTTGCTGACAAACATACCAGCATCTGCAAACCCAAAACCTCCCCGACAGAAGTATTCAAAATCAGGATATTTACATTAATTAGCAGATCAAAATCTACTCTATGTATATGTCTGTATTTAGGAGTACGTTAAAGGTGCCATAAGCAGTATATATTTTTTTAGACTTCATAAAAACTACCCACATGTGTCCCAAGATATGAGATAAACATGTTTAAATCAAATATTAGTTTTACTGATAAAAATGGTATAGCTGATTCAAAATTTAAAAAAATAATTGTACGTAATGCTCAAGTTGGTTGTTTACATTTTTTGTTTTGTGTTTTTGAATGATGTTTTTAATAGAAATCTATAGTGAAAAAACATGACAGCCTTTTGAATAGAGAGAAAGTTTATTGTTAGGGGTCTGCGTGGAATTTTCTGATGTTTAAGGGGCCCATGACACTCTTGACTTTGGGAATGGCTGATATAAGCTATTGGAATAATACCAGACAAAGAAACATTTGCAAATCCTAATAAATATGCCTCTTTAATCAATGTGGGCAACTAAATACACCAGCAACACCAATGCCACCAGTGGAAGAGTGAAGTTAAACCCTCATTTTTAAGAGGAAAAGTTCTTTTGCATCTGTCTCTTATAATAGCCACAACATTTAAAAGCCCTGTAGTAACCACCTTGACCATGATTTTTTGTTTTTTTCAGATTATCAGATCATACTGTCCCATGCCTATTTAAGACAGGTCAAATCTCTGCATGGACTGGACAGACAGATTGTTCACAAGGAGACTGCAGCTGCCTCCCACAGCTCTGCTCTTCCCAAGACTACACCCTCCAGCCCCGGCTCCAACCTGTCCTTCAACCAAGCACTCACTCACGTTTCTGGACTAAATACTTGGCTTTGAAGACCATGCTGATCATGTGACACCTCAAGATTGTATTATTCTTGCTGTAACCAATAAATGGCTGGAGAAAATGGCTTTGACAGTGTGGGAAGTTCGAATTTTTTGGTACATTTGACATTGAAATTAATCTGAATTCATTTTGCAGGGGTGGACCACATGTGAATGTTCTTGTGATACACTTGACCACAACAATGAGTTCTTAGAAAACAGGACAAGTTACAGCAGTACGTCTTGGTTCATGTTAGTTACAGTCAACAGTATATTAACAGCAGTTCAGTCAACAGAGTCTGAGTTGGGAAGTAACTGGATATTTGCCGTTTTCTGACTACAATATATTTTTATTTGAATAGATTTTTAAAGAAAAATCTTACTTTTACACAAGTATTTTTCCAAACCCTGAAAAGTATTTACAGTATACCATTATTGTTTTTAGTAGCAATATTTGCCAGAGTAGTCACAGCTGTATTAGCACTAGCAGGGAAGGCAGTAGTAGCATTTAAATGTGCAGTAAAATACAGTATTGTACAATATTATAAAATTTACTTTCTACTTTACATGCTTTTTTAAATTTTACCTAAGTAATACTTTATCTTCTGCATTGTATTTACAGTATGCCACTGCATGTGTAGTAGTAGTAGCAGCAGTATAGCGTTAGTAATGTCACAGTTGTAGTTGAATTTGTTTGTAGTGGATTTTTTACTGTACTGTCAAGCGTATTTTCTATTTTACATTAGTACTTTTTTACTTCACAAGTAATCTTTTTGTTAAGTACTTTCAGAGTAGTAAAAGTATTTACAGCATAGTATAGTTATAGTAGTAGCCCCAGCAGCAACAGTATAAGAAGTAGTAGTAGCATTAGCAGTGGTAGTGTACGGTCAAATGTACTCTACACTTTACTTTTATACAAGCAACATTATTACAAAGTGAAAGTTATTTCTGAGTACATCTCCACCTCTGACCCCATTGGACCCTTGTCCTTTTCTGAGCCGGTCTGTCTGTAAACAGCTGCTGCTCTGGCCTCAGCAGGATGAACGCTGATGTAACTGTTGTGACATTTTGTTTTGCTGCCATCAAGTTAAATTGACTTTTCAGCAGCATTTTGCAAAACTGAGGCCCATTCTTCACTGAATCAATCCATTAGCCATGCTAACCTCAAGAGAAGACAAACTCACTGTGTCTGGCTGCTTACTTGAAAACCCACATTTGGTTTATTTTATCAGCAATTAAATCTAACCATGCTTGCTGCTGATAAACACGCTTTAATTAAATGTTTGTTTTTTAGCAGGCCAGTGTTTCTGCACAGCCCAAAAGGCATTTAGATTCACTTTGTTTTTTCCAGACGATTTACTAATATGAGATATTCTGAGTTTTTCAAGGCACCCACAATAATTGGGTAGCTGTTACATCATCTTTTCTGAGCTTTCTACCATGTTATAATCTTGTTCCCTCACAAATACATGGAGTTGTGTTTTGTTTCATTCAAGCTTCCACTATTCTCTGACACGGCTGTTCTGAGGCCTCAAAACGCTCTCTTCCACGAACTCCTACCCACTCCGGTAGGCACTGACCAATCATCAAGCCCTATACATCCAGTCTGCTCTTATTCATACTAAAAAAAACAGTGTACAGCTCTGTTTCCACTGATTCCTTAGTTATTTTCATTTTGTAGTAAAAAAAAAAAAGCATCATATAAAAAGTTTGGGGAAATAAAAAACATTAAAAACATTCTCTTTTAATTGTTTTTAAAGGTTGTAAAATGTGAAATGCTGTGCTAAAGGCAAGCAAGATCGGTTTAAAAATAATAAAAACATGATATAGCCCCTTTAAGACACAAGTTTCACAGCCTACATAAGTGCGGAGCATCAACTGCAACAAAACAAAGACTTTCTTGGCCATTTTCAAGTTTGTTTTTTTGTCACTGACCTTGTGTAAACAAAAGGCCAATCCACAATAGAATCATTGATTTTTGGCAAAGCGCATTGTTGTGTAAACAACCTTTTATTGTAGGCATGCCTTGAGACAAAAGCATGATTTAAGTGACTTGAAATGTAGCTTGTTTATAGCTGTTGGTTGTTAACCTTAATCTTAATGTGTGGGAAAAAAAAGCATTGTTGATGTCGAGAGGTCAGAGGTGAATGGCCGGACTGGTGTGGGATGGTCTTGGAACATACCAAAATGCATTGTGTTCTGGCTATGGGATATGTTATTTAGATATTTGCATTGAGAACTGGTAAATCTACATCCAGACAGAGAATCATAAGCCAGTGTCCTGTTTGTGCCAGTCCCAAGTCCAGACAAACTGAGAGCCTTGTGACAGGAAGAGCACAGGTGTTTCTAAAAGGACTGCCAGTAAGCGTAGCACATTTTTTGACAGCACATGGGGTTGGATATCTGTGTTGGTAAATATTTGCATCTGTTTTTTCTTCTATTCTTCGCCTTGAATATAATTTTCATTTTATAAAAGTGTATGAATCACTCAAAACGCCAGTAGCTGTGGTTTCATAACAATGATTTGCATTTCTCTGTCTCAAGGGGAGAATAAATAAAGACACTATTTCGCCTTGAATAATACTGTAAACTTCCCTGATAAAAAAAATATATAACCCCAGAAAACAAATACTAAATATGGAAACTGGGTGTAGACCTCCTCTTGTACAACCTGCATTGGGGGGTGAAGAGAGACAATGGCAGGCTAAAGTCATCCCAGCCAGGGCTCTGATGTTGTGGACACATGAAGGGGACGGACCAAGGACAGCCATTCATCAATCTCCCTCTGTCCCGTGGACACAGCTCTTACAGGGTGTCACCTCCTGTCTGTCTCCACACTGCCAGGAACAAGCCCCCCGCCCCCGCCACCGGTGTCAACCTGCTCCTGCTGCTGCTGCCTGTCGCACTCTGCCCCCTGTATGCAAAAAACACCTGTTCCCATACGACTCCAAGCGTTTGTGAGTCGAGATCGCTCAGGTGAAAGTTGGAAATCTGTCATTTTTTGCATCCGCGTTGTCCCTCATCAACACAAAATACTGTGTGCATATAAACTCCTGGTTATGTGTGATAATGACGCCGAGTTAAAAGCAACACAACAACGTAAAAAGACTGAAGAAAGTACTTTTTTTCCATATTACATAACATGCAAAATCACATAAACCAGGCACAGAGGGAACACAAGCCAGTGTACTCTTTGTGACAATCGCAAGCCTGTGAACATGGTGTGGGTTGCGTGAGGAAGGGCATCAGAAGTAAAAAACCTATGCCAAATTAAATATAAAAACTATCAGTATGACTTATATTGGATCAGTGGAGACCAATGGAGGCAGGTGATTTGTTGTGGTCAGCCACTGTAGAGAAAGGGAAAGCCGAAAGGAAAGGAGAATCAGCTGGCCTACTACATGCTCACTAGGAATGTAAATTGTATTGGTGATATCGCAATATCACAATAGCAAAAGTCTCTTGATATTGTCGTTGTCTCCTTTCAGTAACAAACAGTATTCTCCCCAAACGAAAATAAATAGTTTTGTTGCAGCGGCATGGTAAAAAGCAGAGAGAACTACAAAGACAGTAGCTCCGTTTAAGCATGTTAGCAGCCAACATGGTGGAGGAAGCTGGTGTTTTTAGCAGTGTAGCAAGATAAATAAGCAAATATAAAGACTTATGGCTGTTTTATGTAGCGGAGGATTCAAAAAGTTAGAGAATAATACACTAAAAAGTTACTAAATTAACTTTATACGTTCACCTGTGGCACCGCGTCGCTTTGCTTGTTCATTTTCTCTCTCTCCGTCTCAATACGGTTTGTTAGCTTGGACTTGACTTGCACTGAAAACTATAAACTAACTCGAGTGTGCAGCAGCAGAAGAAGAAGGCTGTGAGCAGGAGTTTGTGGACAAAAGCAAACAGTGAACATTTGCCTCTGTCCTGACTCCTGAGCAGTGCTGTCTGAGAGACTGCTGTTTGTTTACAATGTACGACGTAACGGGAAGTTCCTTATACGGTCATTGCTCATAGCACCTGTTTGAGTTATCTGTCGCACTTTAGAGCGGAGAAGACATGAAATATGACAGAAATTATTGCACCAAGGGCTTTGCAGGGCATTTTTATCTAATAACTGTTATCGTGAGCATAATACTGTAAACCTCCCCACAGTATCACAGTAAATATTGTACGTGAGATTTGGATATGGGTACATCCCTCACAGGGATTCCCCATACTTGACTAAAGACACTCCCATCTTCTGGTCGGACAATATCTGGTTGTTATTTAAAAAGGCAGCCAGATCTCTATGAACCTTTGACCTGCTATGACCTTTGAAAAACCGTATACATTTTTGGCCTTGGCTTTCCGCAGTCCACTGGACCTGAGTTAATAGCATTAGGAATTCAACTTGCAGAAACCACAATTATTGTTTATTTCACTGTTAACTGTATTTTTCTGTTTCTGACTGGAGATCAGGGCTTGACATTAACAATAGCCAACTGGCAAAATGCCCTCTAGTCACTTTGGCTGGTTAAATTGTGTGCATAACTACTGTATATCTTAACTTTAGACGTTAGGCCTGGGTTACTTTTAGGGGTACTAAAGAATTCAACTTAAACCAAAAATGGGCTAGCTACTATTATGTCCTGCCTATAGGTAAACTTTTTTTTTTTTTTTTTTTTTAATATTTGAAAAATCCCAGTCCATACATAAAACCAAATGTAACATTTCTTTAAGCTTATTGTATACTATAAAATACACAATAATACACAAAAGTTGCTTAGTCAATTAATTAAGTTTTTGTACACTGTAAAAAAAAAAAAAAAAAGTAGAAAAAAAAGTTGTTAAAACTCAAAAACTCAAGGCAACATGATCCCAAGATTATTGAGTTTAGGGACCAACTCAAAACCTCAAGTTTTCAACAATTAATATTGTTTGTTCACTTAATTTAACATTCATACGTCTAAAATCTTTCAATTTTAGGTTTTACTCGCCATCATTTTTTTTTTTACTCTCAGCCAACTTGCTATCCACTGTTTAGAAAAAGTTATATTATTGATAATAATAACTAAATATACTAAATTTAAGAATAATACTTCTAAACATTGGATAGTAAGTTGGCTGTAAGATGAGTTTAAAAAAAAGATAATGAATAACTTAACTGAAAATTTTAAGTTTTTAGACAAATTAACATGAAATTAAAGTGAATAAAAAAATATTGGTTGTTGAAAACCTGAGATTTTGAGTTGACCCCAAACTCAAAAATCTTGAAGCATCCTGTTGGCTTAAGTTTTTGAGTTTTCACAACGTACAAAAACTTAACTAATTTATTGGCTAGCAACTTTTGACTAGCCACAGTGGCCAGTGAGCAAAAAAATGTAAATGTGAAGCCCTGCTGGAGATCACTAAGCCTATAGATTATATGAAGAAAAGCTGGAAAACTTCAGCGTTACAACATAGCACTTATCTTTTATAATTGTTTGAACACTGAAATTCATTCAACATATAATTTCTTATAGCCCAGACCAACTAAAAACATTTACCTATGCCAATATTAAAATAAGGCAGATGGGGGAAAAAAAAAGTGCTATTCCATTTCTTTCCAAAATCCTGCTGCACGTAAATCTCAGTCATGCCGTGCTTACTACACAACAACGCTCGCCCCTCAGTCCCATTAGCAGTCGTGACAGTGCGTTAGCCCCTCCCCTCTGACGCCGACATAACGTAGTACATCAAATCCCATCCATCTGGACCGCTCAGCATCAGCACTCCCCCGCACCACCATCAATCACTCAGGTGCAAACACTGGACACACTGGATTTTTTTTTTTTCCCCTTGATGTGAGAAATGCTTGTTCTGAAAGATGAGAAGGCCAGAGACAGATTTGATTATTCTCATGGCTTTAGAGGGGATGTTTTTCCGCTCTCTCTTTCTCTCGTGCCTGCAACCTTGACAGAACACAACACAGCAAAAACAAATGGCTGAGAAATTCACGTGAAATGCCTCTTTGCCACATTATGTAAAGTGTAGGTGTAAGGGGATGTTTTATGGTGAGATCATTCATTCATCCATCCTGACATTTAGAGACAACCGTTCACTCTCAGGTTCAGCCATTAGGGGCAATTTAGAGTCACCATTTCACCTAGCACATGCATAACTTTGGGCAGTGGGAAGAAGCCAAAGAGAGCAAAAGTGTACTGATATCAAAAACAGCCAATAAATGTCTCCTAAGGCAAATTTTTGGCCTTGGTATTTTCTTTTAATAAACAAAAGCTAGCAGGATTTTGCAAATAATTAGCAACTTTTCAGAGAGATGTGTGCGTATAAAAGGACGAGTTTAGGATGGCTGTATTATTAGTATGAAATGCTCATGATCTTCAGTTCCTTAAGCGACCCTGCATTAAAAACAGACTTTATTCTGTATTGGAAATCACTGCATGGATCAGGAACACTTCCAAAACACTCCTCTAGCTAGAACCACTTTACTTTTCCAGCCTTTTTTTTTTTTGCATCTTTCCTATCCTAAGTTGCTGCCTTCAGAGAGCCATTTTTTTAAGGTCCCCTATTATGCTAAATAAACTTTTTTGAGCTTTTAACGCTGTTATAATGTTGTTTGTTGAGCCCAAAAAAGCTCCTGCACTTCTTGGTCTGTCACTGAACTCATTCTGATCACATTCTGATTCACGAAGCAGTCGGCTCATTTATCTCTTAGTGTCATGTTGCTAATACCGTGCTAAATAGCCATTTTATGCGCTGTCCCGTTCCCACTGTTTCCCCAGCAAGGGCGCAAAAGACACCTAATCCGCGCATTCACTGCAAAGTCAAAGCTCCCCAAAAGAAGACGTTATATTATTATTTTAAGTTATAAAACATGAAATATGAATGATATGGCATCCAAAACTATTCCTAAAGGCCTAAAAAGCATAATATAGAACCTTTAAGAAATGTTTCATCGCCTTAAAATGTTTACACTGTGTTTGTTGTAGACACTTCATTCACTTTGTGGGTCAATCTAACTGTGAAATAAAAAATTCCACACATTAGTTACAGGATAGTAGAGGATAGAGGAACCAGGCTTTCCTACTTTGGCTCCCCCATCCCGATCCCGCTGCCTGGCTTTGGAGATAAGAGATTTGTGAGCCCGCTTGTATCATATCATACCGAAATAATCTGTTAAGCCTCTTGTTGTTTTTAACGTAATTAATATAACTCCCAATACGTACGACATGGAGATACGGTCAAACACTGGTGAATCTACAGCTGCTTTCAGATCTGCGCAAGGGAGTAAGTGGATACAGATGGACCTATCCCGTGATGTGGCTTCTAGGGTTGACACTGGGTTTAAGGGGCCTTTGGTTACCACATATAGGCAGTCATTTGTAAATTGTCCCTTATAGATTATGCTTTATCCGGATTAATTTAGCTGCCACCTTGTTAGAAAAGTCAATATATCCTTTACATGATCATAAAATGACCACACTGAAGGATGTTCTGTAATGGTTTTGAGCCCTTGAAAAAATGTTTAAAACTACACTAAGCTCTTTCTAAGGCTACATTCACACTGAAGGGAAAGGTGGCCCAAATGTGACCCGTATCGGATTTTTTCATGACCCAGACCACTTTCATATGTGCTCCTAAATCAGATACATATCTGATCTTTTACAATGTGACTGCAGTCTGAACGGCCAAGTCACATTCCATCTAACTTCTATGTCACTGAAATGCAACAGAGAGCCCAATTCTGCCCTGGAAGAGGCAGGAACTGGACAGATCAAATGATAACAAGCCTGGCAGACAACGTTGATGTAGCAAGTTAGTGAAAAAAATAGAGGTTTTAAAGTTAATTAGTATTTAAGGTGACAATCCTGTTGAAGGCTAAACTTGAGGGTCATATCTTAACTGTATTGAGGAGAAATAACATAAGAAATATTAAGAAATTAGGATTGAGGAGTATCGCTGACAGATTTATTCAAACAGCTTCCACAATATTCTGAACTTATCAATAAACTCTGTGTCAGTGAAGCCTCTCACATCACAGTCCCTCCACTCCAGGTTCCATCAGGTCTTTTTTTGTGTATTCAGGTCACGCTAGGACTGGAAACAGTTCACACATGAGGTGACATTTAAAATGAAATGTGAACAGCCACACAAAAAAATGTGAACATAGCCTAAATGGCTTTTTTCCCATGGTCCACGTGGGAATATTGGCTGTCTTTGATGTAAATGGTATTTAGGTGGCTTTGTTTTGTTTTTTTTTATTGCTTTACATGCCAAAACTGCTAGACATCAACATTTGATACTAACAACTGCATAACACAGCAAAGGCATAATTCTTCCTAATGCACAGGCTGTAGAAATGCTTAGTGGCAGAGTGGTTAGCACTCTGGCCCTTCAGCAAGAAGGTTGTAGATGAAATGACTAACTTGCCCATAGTGAATAAATATGAGACTGAGTTGTATTATACCGTACTGCATTACAAACTAAACTAAACATTTTTTCCAATGAGAAAGAACTATGAATGGACCTTTTTCACACTTCCAAGTTTTCAACAGGAAGTCATGTTGCAATACTTCCGGTGGCGGTTGTACGCAAACCCAAAATAAAAATATTTTTACTCTGACAACTGCCAGCCCCTCGACTACATTTCCTAATCTACAGACGCAGAGACAAGAGATACAGTTTATTTCATATTATTTCTTACAATAGGTTATCTATATTTACACAAAGGAGCATGTTTTCATTACCAAATCATCATCATCAACCTCACTGTGAGTCAGACTCAGCTGTAAATCTATAAACTACAGCTCTGTGCTGTGTTAGAATTAATGAGACATTTTCAGTCTCAGAATTTAACGCAGCTCTGTTTATCTGCTGTCATCAATAGTGAGCTAATGCTAATGCTGAGAGCATTTCAGCTTTGTTCTTTATTTCCTCGATAATGGTGAATAAATTCTTCATGAAATAATTTGTAGCCTTTGTCTGGGTTATTTTGTGGGTGTCTTTGCCTCTGTAACTGTCACTACAGCTGCAAACGGGAAATTTGGTGAGCTTGTTGAAAACACTCGCTCCATTTTGCCTTAGACAAGCGCTGACTGAAAATGGGATATCGCAACAAGTGACTAGTTCCTATTTTTGTGAAAAAGGGCTATAAAAAACGATATTCTTAAGTGAAGAGGACTGCATCAGGCGTAATAAAAACCTACGCCATATCAATACATCAATCACTGCAAGCTATAGGAGGCAGATGATTTGCTGTGGTGACCCCCAGAAGGGAAAAGCTGAAAAGGAAAGAAAAAGACCTTGACCAGCTTCATACTGCATTACATTAAGGCTGGAATTTCTCTTTTTACTGTTCCACTCAAGGCTCTGTGGCTACAGGGGGCTGCCAATTGGACAATGTAGAAATCCTTTTGGGACAGCTGTGTTTGAAATACTGCGCTAGACAAAGGAAAGTGGTCTAATGAATAAAAACATGCTGAATTATGTTCAGCTTTGCCGACAGTGAAAAGTCATCAAGGTTATAGTCTTCAGGTCAAGGTCAGAAGGTTAAGTTGGTTAAATATGCAGTATAACTTTGACTTGACACTAAACAATCACAAAAGTGTAAGAAGAAGAACCAGATCCATTGGGCTTACAGTTCTGTGAAAAGTTTAAGATGTGAAAAATGCTTGTTATTATTGATTTTGGTGTGGATTAAGATCAATGTTTAGATCCAGCAGTGTTTTTTAGGATTCTGTACCATTTTGAGATACAGACTAAAGATATGCCAACGTTTAGACCTGATTCAGTCCTGGTCTAGACCAGGTTTAGTTTTGGTGTAACAGGTTATGACCTGGTTTAGTCCTGGTTTTGACTTTCTTTGTTTAGTCCTGGTTTAGACCTGGTTTAGTCCTGATTTAGACCTGGTTTTGTCCTGATTTAGACCTGGTTTTGTCCTGATTTAGACCTGGTTTTGTCCTGGTGTAGTCCTGGTTTAGGCATGGTTTAGTTCTGGTTTAGACATGGTTTTGGCCTGGTTTATTTCTGGTTTAGTCCTGGTTTCAACCGAATTTAGTCCTCGTTTAGACTTAATTTTGTCTTGGTTTAGACCATGATTTAGACCTGGTTTTGGTCCTACACTCACTAAAAGAACAAATGATTAGTTTTAGTAGATTCTCTACAATTGGGAAGGATTATGTGGCTCATTGTAAAGAGCATTTACACCTGAACCAGAAGATTTTCAAATTTAAATGCAGGTCTGGGCACTATATAACTGCAAAATGAGACCAGTGCTTTGGCCGAGGTGTACGCTTTCCAAGTGCTGTTTGATTTTGTTGTAATTTTGATACACTTTTCTTTGTTCATAGCCTTTTGGAAAAAAACAAAACAAAACCTAAGACTTTTGCACATCACTGAAAGCCACAGTGCTCTCAATCCTAGATGACATTTACATTACACATGTGGACAACCAGCCAAAAAAAAAAAAAAAAAAAAAGTCCACAACTACTTCTCATACCAGTCCTCTTTACCATCTGATTCTGAACATCATTGTCCCGGGGCTGTTTTGTGCCTCGTTGACCTTTGAACCCCGTCCCTGTGTCAGATATCGTTCCTTCAGCTGCAAAATGTCAAGGTTGCTTCGGCAGATTACATAACAGGAGCGAGGAGAGGCGTGTAGGATGCTCCCTGAGTCGTTGTTTGCTTTGAGGTGTCGAGTGGTGTGACTATGGCGGCATCGTGCATCATAATCACAACATGAAATCTTTAAAGCATCACGAATCATAATAACATTACTACACAACATACAACCGGTTTATGTGCCAGCTAATGCTGTGCGGTCGTTTCATTACGCAAACAATATTTATGAATATGATGCTCTGAACAATGTGTGTAATGGTCTGAGACAGGAAAAAGCCAGAAATGTTGATAGTCAAATTAACCAAACGATATGAAGTCCAACCAAGTGTGAAGAGCTGGATGCTTGCTCTCTGGTTATGTAGTGTAAACAAAGAAAAAAAAATTATATCTCTATATTGTAAAAACATTAATTTAGCCTCATACAAGTAATGGGCAGGTTACAATGGCTATTAGCTAGATAAGGCGTCTTTAAATTGGACATTGAAGCTATAATAGGCTCCAAAGCTGGTTATATTCAGCTATTATAGGCAGTTTGGTTAAGTTCAGAACAAGCAAGATGATAATTTTGCAAGATCGGCCTGTGACTTGCTTATCAAAGTTTCCTATTTACTTTCTTACAACATTTAAATTGTCCTGAACAAAAATTTCTACCAAAAATAAGGTAGATGGAGAAATTTTTTGAATAAAGCCAACTCAAAAGGGCCTAGGCTTACTGCTGAAACGTAAATATAGCATGCATTTTATATTTATCCTGCAAAAAAACGTAAAATTCATAGAGCCTATAATCTTGTGGTTATTCCTTTACATAGACAGCTTACATCTCGTTTAGGAGAGACAGTGCTCGTTGGTACACAGTCATTTATCACGCGCGGACTTGATTACAATACGAGCTGCCTGCCTTGCCTGGTGCTCACTTGGCTCTGGAAATTAAAAACGTGCCCCGTACTCGGCGCGCACACTGCGGCATCCACGGACCCACACGGACGCGTTCATATATAAAGATATTGAGGTGGAACGAAACGTGACCTGTCAATAACATGTGTTGTGCGTCTCACTTTCGGGAGGCGTGTGTGCGTAATGATTCCTACGATTTTTAACGCGTGACATTAAGAGAGCCAAATGCCCTTGACGTAAAAAAAAAAAAAAAAAAAAATGTCACATACAGAGCTCCCTAGATTGATGTGAGTGGGTTTTACTGCAGATTTTCCACTCTACGCTGGTGTTCCGTACAGCTCGCCTCCTCGCGCTCTCTTCCTTCCCATATGCCCCCACTCGTGCCGTGTTTCTCCCCCCCCTCCCTCTTCCTCCTCCTCGTGCACTCACCTGTCTTGGTCAACAGCACCGACATACTCCACGCCACGAAGAGGACACTGCAGATGAAGCACACTTGCACGAATAACATCTCCCTCCTTTTGCGAACTTTAAAAATCTTAGCCATGATAGTCTTTTTGGATGCATTGCTCGTGTCAGTGTCCGGGACTTCCATGCTTCCTTCCTCTGCAGCTCGGCCACTTTTCTTTCCCCCCTTGTAATATTATTTTTCCAAATTGCGTCCTTGACAGACGAATTAAAAAAAAAAAAACAAGGAAAAAAAAAAAAAAACAACCTTTGCTTTTTTTTTTTTTTTTAATGGATGAACGTGGTCCTCATTTCGATCCAAACGTGAGGTTGACAAGAGACGCCTGGCCAATGACACCGCGGTCAAATTCCGATGTGTGCATACAAATCAGTCCGTGCCTCCGTGGGTTGTAGAAGTGCCACACGACATCCCGCAACGAGCGTGCATCTTGTCCAACGCACGCCTGCTGTGTCCTCCTCCTCCTCCTGTCTTGTTGTGATCGTCCTGTCCTGGTCCGTGGTCGGCGTCAAATGCGTCAGTTTAGTGAGAGTGTGGTCCAGTTGAGAAGGAGAAGACTAGGCTACAGCTGCGCCGTCGTAAAGCAAACTCCACGCACCTGCGCCTGTTAAGTGTGACCAATCTGCGCTCATCAAGGTTAATTGTAGGGACTGGGCCGGTTACAGAGGGAAAACAGCAGCGGCAGGGTTTAGAGAGAGGAAGAGAGAAAAGCATGTGAGTGAGTGAGTGAGTGAGTGAGTCGTGCAGCGGGCTTGTCTCGCTCTCGCTGCATGGGGCGCCTCCCCCCCTCTCTCCACGCACACATGCACATCCCACAGCGCAGAGCATCCAACAGCTGCCCTCCTACTACACTGCGCCCTTCACCCGTCTTTAATGAGACCGGCTGGGGTTCTCCAACTTTCCCGATGTTACAGTGTTCCTTGGAAATTAAATAAAGTGTTTGAAAAATATAATTGGAGAGTGTGCGTAAGAATAAGTGCTAAGCCAGAAGCATGAATATTTTTGTATTACCAACAGTCAGAGAGAGTGCCTGCCATAGCCCCAAATACCACTAGATGGAGTTGTGAGCTGTTGCGTCCACTTATGCCACAAAGAAAGAAAAAAATGACAAATTATGTTTTTTCTTATACTGATACAAAATAAGTGAACTCAAATTAAACTATTAAG
Organism: Bostrychus sinensis; assembly: GCA_020698575.1. Lineage (NCBI taxonomy): Eukaryota > Metazoa > Chordata > Actinopteri > Gobiiformes > Eleotridae > Bostrychus > Bostrychus sinensis. The sequence continues at coordinate 22,996,125 of CM036257.1, read as the reverse complement.
CTGGTCATAATGATGTTCCTATATTTTATTAATTTCTCCACTATTACCTTCATTGTTACTTTACCATCGTTGTCAGAACCATTCACAACATAAAATATCAGTATCACTCAGTCCATTACACTGGCTCAGTGAGAAAAAGCATAATTCATTGCAACTCTCTCTCTCTCTCTCTCTCTATGAACAAAGAAAGCCGGCTCCCATGAGCGACCTTATTCATGTTTTCTAAAGTAATTGTTCTGGGTCCTAAATGAAAGCTTAGGGTTAGCTCCAAAGGTTGAAAACATTCCAATAATATTTATATTTCACTGACTTCTAGAACATGCAGGTCTATCTACAGTCTACTTTATCTGCTTATTTGACCAAAGTAATAATCAGTACACAGAATGATTTACATAACTGCTGCAGTAGGCTCGATATGCACATACAAATCATAAACAGCAAAAACTTGGCTGAATTCCAAAAGGGGGCATGTGTCTAAATTTGATCATAACCAAAGATTGTACTTTTATGCAAATACACAGCACTGCTCCCAAACTTTCAACAAAATAGAATGAGATCAGTTTTGCACAATGAGTCAAGCTGCTCTGGGTTAGTCTCAGAACGGGTTGCTTTACTGTGATAGGAAAAGCGCCTGCACCTGCATCATCACTCTCTCAAACTCTTTATCATTAAAGATGGCTGTAGAGTTAGTAGCAGTAAGGTTTAGAGGAATGTAAGGTCTAATGTCATTGAGGTTTAAGTGAACTAAAGAATAAAACAGAGTGAGACTGACTTAGATTTTACAAAATAATGCTTGGTCCAAATTTGTTTTTTGTCGCTAAATATAGCTTGCAGCAACATGGAATAGTAATGGAGATAATGAGAGCAAGGCCAATAACAGCAGAGCTACAGGCGCACATCAACAAATTAAAAAATGATGAAAATGTATTCCAGTAGATTACAGAGATTTAGTGTACACACAAAGAAGATAAATATTTCAGGGATTTATTTTAATTGTGATGTTAATAAAAAAGAAAAAATAGATTTAGAAGCTCATCAATTTGGATACTAAAATATTACATACAACAATTAAGTGTGTTAATATTTATGTGTACTGAATCTCAGTAATATATGTGTTTCACTTTTTAATTGAACAACTGAAATAATTTCACAATATTATACTTTATTGACATGAATCTTTATTGGAAGGGAACAAGGGACCAGCCATGTTTGTTCACTACACCCCCTCCTGTTGATTTAAGGTATCTAATGCAGGATTATCTTAAAAATAGCAATAGAAAAGAAACTATAGCAATAGTATGATGAGTGGACAGTATTTTTGACAAGCTTAAAGAGCCCATATTATGTTTTTTCAGGCTTTTTGAAACAGTTTTGCACACACACCTTTGCATTAATATTTTATGTTTTATAACTTAAAATAATGTATATGTATGGAAAACACCTTTTTTTGGGAGCTATTACTTTGACTTTGCAGAGAACACTTGGATTAGGTGTCTGTGGCCCCCTGCTGGCAATGGTGGGGAATGGACAGAGCATAAAATTGCTATTTAGCATGGCTATTGGCAACATGACGCTAAGAAATAGATAAATGAGCTTTGTAGTGAAGGTAATTTAAGCACTGAAATGATCAGAAAGAGTCCGGTGACGGTGTATGGGCTTTAGAAACGCACAGGAGCACTTCCAGGTTTCATGTGTCTATGTAGAACTGTGAGACCAAGTGTTTTCAGATTGTTGGAATGATAAAAAATACTACTCCAGGTATGTTTTTGAGGTGGAAACATTATTGGTTAAAAGCTCAAAAAAGTCGATTTAGCAGAATAGGGGACCTTTAGGTAAATGTGAAATCTGACCATGAGTAAAATGAAACTGTTTGTTTGCAAGCATTCATGTGAAAATTCTGTATATTATACCTTTCAATAAATTTTTTAATGTGTTCCCTCTGGACTAGACAGGTGCTGAATACTCGCTATCAAACTCTAGACCCGTTTCCCTCAGTGCTGTCTCAAACTAAATCCAATATCTCCCCAGTCTTTAATAACTGTCCCAGAAGTCACCTGCTGCTCATTCTGATTCTCTCTGAATAATTGAGGTTATAGATCTTTGGGCTCAGAGGCATCGGTGGCTCCTTCTTTATCCTCCACACCAAATCTACAAGCATGAAATCATTCTCTCTTAGCCCAGAGCTATTTTGTGCCAAGATATGATGCCATTTTCTCTCTCTTTGGAGAATCGCCTCACACAAACAGTGCGAAACTGCTGTGCTCGACTGGAAATTAATAAGGTAATTGGGAAGTAAGAGTCAGTGTGGTGGTTAATTAAATGACTGTAATGTGCCGCCTCAAGTTCATTCATTAAAGATGAACAACATGTACAGTAAAGTTGTAATAATGTTCAGCATCACTGGATCAATAAGGAGTTTATTTGATTGGATATGACCTTGTCTGTTTAAATGATACTTTCTGAAAACCATAGTGTAAAGAATGTTTAAATCTCAGTGTTTTATAAAATAGACTCAGTCATATACTCCCTACTCATTCATTCATTTTCCTCTGCTTATTCCTGTTAGGAGTTGCTGGAACTGACACAGAGACATACACAGACAGACAACCATTCACTCTCACATTCATTCACAAGGGGCAATTTAGAGTCACCAATTCACCTAACACATGCATGTTTTTGGACGGTGGGAGGAAGGACCCACTATAACACAGGTGAGGACATGCAGACTCCACTCAGAGAGTTCATGAGTCGGCCATGGAAACCTTAATTAAGTTAAACAGTTGCACAATGTTTAGTGCTCCTGCCTTTCAGCAAGGAGGTTGTGGGTTCAATCCATGGGCTGGCCAACCCACCATCATCTCGAGGGTGGGGTCTGTATGTTCTCCCTGTGTAACTATGCATGCTATGCTTTCTGGCTTCTTATCAGTTTAATTCTACATCCAAAGCCATGCATGTGTTATTGGTAAAAAGTGTCCCATGTAAATAAATAAATGTGAGAGTGAATGGTTATCTGTGTATGTCTCTGGGTCAGCCCTGCAACTTACTAGCCATACTCTAGGGTAGCCTAACCCAAAGTCAAGAGCCCCCTTAAATATATATATAAGTATAAAAAACAACAAAATAATAATAACTGTATTTAAAAGACAAGACACTGTCATGTTTTACTCAATAGCTTTCTAAAAATGTTACAAAAAACACTGTTAGCTAGAAGTATATAACTGTAGATCATTTCAACCTCAATTTCTTTTTATGTACTTACCCAAGGGAGCCCTGGACCTCACTTTGGGAACCACTGCTCTAGGTTATACCCCACCTAAGGCCCGCAGTTGCTGGACTACTTGTGATCTCTATGCGCGAAGACGAATGAAAAAAATGTAGGTGGTAAAGTGAAGTAGAAACCTGGTATTGCCATCTGCTCATTGGCTCCAGCGTCTTAAAACTGTCTATAATAATCCATGCCAACCTTAATTTCTCTAAACCGAGTAAATTCACCAAATGAGCTGATCAAAATAAACAATAAGGTGATCACTGCTTTTTTTAATAGAGGTTTCTTATGTTTCTTGTGTCATTCTCATTGTCAAAGAAGGCTATAACTTCTTATACCAAAGGAAACAATTAGAAAGCTTTTTGTTTTAAGACATTATTATAGATTTATATATAGTATATTATATAAGGTTTGGCCATGTTTCAAGAGTTTTTACTGCAGTTCAATTGCTTACCTAGGCCTATAGGCAGGTGTCCTGGATGACCTCCACAAGGCTGCGCAAGCATTTTTCTGGTTTAATGGTCACTTCTACAAGCCAGATAGTGTATGTCTCTGACTTTGACGCACTCTATATTGGCTTATTCCTTCCTCTTGTGTACAAATGTCCCAATAAATAGATCTACAAAAATATCTTTCTGTTGAAAAAAACAGCTATGTTGTCATCACAGTAGAAGTGGTTAGCACTCGTGCCTCACAGCAAGGAGGTTGTGGGTTTGAGCCTGCAGCTGGCTGACTACAAAGACATGCATGTGTAAGGTGAATTAGTGAATCTAAATTGCCCATAGTGAATGAATGTGAGGGTGAAAGGTTGTCTGTCAGTGTATGTCTCTGTGTCAGCCCTGCAAGTAACTGGCCATTGTCCAGGGCGCACCCCATCTAAGGCCCTTTGTTTCTAGGACAGGCTTCCCTAACGAGAATAAGCGTAAGAAAATGAATAATTTATGAATGAACTACTTTCCATTTCACATCAACCGTGGTTAACAGCTTGTATATATACCATATATCCCCATATATTAGACTCCATTTCATTTCCTCTCCTTTCCTGTTATTCAGTAATGACTCATGAGATCAGCACACTTGTAGATTACTGTGCAGAGTGCTCCTTGTGCCTCCGGGCCAGCTTCAGGTCACCTTTACTGCCAAGAGAGCGGGCTGCGGCGCTGTCACGCTCCCCATCGGCTTCTACATAACCAGGGTGACAAGGCTGAAACAACATGTCAACCTTTACCGACACTGCCGCTACCCACTTAAGCAAAACGTAAGCAGCATTTATGATTCAAAGGGCTTCTACTGCAGCATAATGTTTCTCAAGACTGTAAAGCCTAAATAGAAGTCCATATAGGTTGATATTGAGGGGCAGTTCTATATAATGTGGAAAGATTTTGATATAATCTTGTGACATAGGCAAGGAGCAACATGGAGTGGATATCCTGATTCTATTCAGAGATGGAGAACTTGAGTTGTTGGCCATGATGACTGGAGAAGTACCAGCTCCAGATGGTCCTCAGGCAGTGATTAGTGGCAGCCCATTGCTCCCCGGGTCACCCCAACGGCAGTAGATGTCGGGTGATTAAATGAAGAGAATGATTTTCAACACAGGGATTTGTTACAATAAAACTTAAGACAACACTGTGTCACTTTTTTGACTCGAGAACAAAATGAGACAAATACTGCTGCAAACGTACATGACAGTTTCTTAAAGGTCCCCTAGTCTGCAAAATCAACTTTTTTTTAGCTTTTAACAACATTACAATGTTGTTTTCACTTCAGAAACACACATTTGAGTAGTATTTTGTTTCATTCACGCATGTTTGAGTAATCCTGTACACTGGGCCCATCCTCTTCTAATGATCTGTAAACACTCACTGCGCTACATAAACAAACAAACAAACAAACAAAGTCCATACACCATCACCGGACTCGTTTGGATCATTCTGATCACTATGATGCAGCAGTCAGCTCATTTATCTATCTGTTAGTGTCGTGTTGCTAATAGCCATGCTAAATAGCCATTTTATGTTCTGTCCAGTCCCCACTGTTGCCAGCAAGTGCTTTGTACAAAGTAAAAGTCACAGCTCCCACAAATATACATTATTTTAAGAAATACTAATGTAAAAGGTGTCTAAAACTACAAGTATTAAAAAACTGAAAAAAGCATGATATAAGACCTTTAACAGTGTCAAAAGTAAGTTTTTTGTTTTTTTCTGACCATTGTCCTCACAGCACATTCTCTTTTCTGTGATTTTGAAAGTTCTCCTTCATGTACAATAGAGCCTAATGCACCAGCTGGTAGCCTAAACCAATATCTTCTTTTCCCATTATGCTCCTTTCCATTTACTGTATACAGGCTTGTGACTGGTACAGTGTATAAAATGGCTTGTGCCCCCATGTGGTTAGATTAGTACTCCTGACCAAGATCTTCTTTCTTTTCGGCTTTTCCCCTCTGGGGTCATCGCAGCATCATCTGCGTGTAGGGATCTGCATATTGATTTGTTTTTTGTTTTGTTTTTTACACTTGATTCCCTTTCTGATGCAACCCTTCTCCATTTATCCACCCTTGGGACTGGCACAAAGAGTACCCCTGACCAAGATAACGATAAAAGTGCAACATACCTAAATCTAATTGAACAATAAGGATCATATAATGTAGAGGAAACAACCTTAGGAAACCCAGCGAGCATCTCAGACATTGTGTGAAGGCCGTTAATTAAACATAGGTTATTAGTGGGGGCTTTCTGAAGTCTCTGCCAGGTCCTGACTTTATCCTTGAGCCGGTTCCTTCTCCACAGTCTCACACACACACAAACGAGTGCCACCGTGCCAACGTCAGGAGATTAGTCCGCCTCAGGGCCCTGCCACACAGCGGGCAGGCAGGCAATCAGAGACAGCGCCAGGGCCTGCTTACAGGGACTTAGGCTGCTCTGGACCCTCCCTGGATCGGTCAAACACACACAAACACACACACACTCACACACACAGCCGTCTTTGCCTTCTGCAGCTCTCTGTGAATGGCCAAGATAATCATGAGTGTGAAGTGTGGCTTTAGCTGCTGGGACTAAGTGAGAGATTGGCTTTACATGACTGGTTTGAAGTAAAAGTATGCATTTTTTCTCGTGTTTGCAAAAAATTGCTTAATCACCTATCATACACCAATCAGGCATAACATTATGACCACTGAAAGGCAAAAGTTAGTGCTGGTACAAGTACAAGTTAATGCTGGTTCTTATAGAGAGGTGTCAGAGCTGCACATGAGGAAGGTGGTCATAATGTCATTCTTGTACGTATAGAAATACAAAAACAGAATATGTCATAGTGGCTACATTATCGAGCGCCAAAGTCTACAGTACTTGTCAACACTTGAATTATAGCTGCTAATAATACAAAGAAAGTAGCAATTTCAACAGTGCTACGTATGCTTACATGAAGAAACAGTCCAAAAAGAAAAAACCCAAGAGAAAGGGAAAAGTGATTAAATATTGTGATTAAAGTACTTCCCTATACTGTAATATTACTCAGGTAGAAGTACAAATACTCAACTAAATTGTTCCATGAGTAAATGTAAAAAAGTATTGAGTGTAAAGTTTACTTAAGTCGAATATACTTATTGGTACCACCATCACTACTACTACTGCTGCTCCTGCTACTACTGCTACTGTTTTGGACTACTACTACTACTACTAGTACTAGGCAGCTCTCCCTACTCCTATTATTACCTACGTGGAGATATATACACATAAAGGTCTCCTATTCTGCTAAATGGACTTTTTTTTTTAGCTTTTAACCATGTTATAATGTTGTTTCTACCTCAAAAACACCTGCAGTAGTATTTTGTTTCATTTACGCATGTATTTACGAGTAATCCTGTATGCTGAGGCCGTCTCCTTCTCAAGATCTGAAATGCTTGGTCTCACCGCTCTACCTAGACACGTGAAACCAGGAAGTGCTCCTGCGCATTTCTAAAGACTGTTACTAGACTCGTTCTCATTATTTCAGTGCTTAAATTGCCCTCACTACTAAACAGTTAGCTTATTTATCTATCTGTTAGCGCCATGTTGCTAATAGACATGCTAATTAGGCTCTTTATGCTCTGTCCATTCCCCACTGCTGCCAGCAGGGGGCGTCAGAGATGTAATCCAAGCGTATTCTGCAAAGTGAAAGTAACAGCTACCCACAAGAAGACTTTTTCCATACATATGCATTATTGTAAGTTATAAAATGCTGAAATACTAATGCAAAGGTGTCCAAAACTATTTCAAAAAGCCTGAAAAAAGCATGATACATTGCACCTACATGTATTAGTATTTCCAAATGTCATACCACTTTTAATAACATATTTGCAAGAAAGGCAACTATGCAGTTGTTTGGGTTAGAGGAGCTGGCACTTGTATAACATGTGTAATTTACCTTTAACTATGTAGTGTGTCAAAAGAGCAGCTAGTGTAATGTAAATGTGTTGTTTGATAATGTCAGGCGTGTGTCAAGTCCCTCGCTAATGTCAACAAGAAAAACTGTGAGCGTCGCACAACAATCTCTGTTTGAGTCAGAGCTGCTCACTTCCACTCGGATGATTCATGCTGTTTATCCACACACTGCTTATGGTTTGGTCTTTAAGGGCCCTCTGTTTATTAATGCGGTTGTAGTTGTGATGTAGTGTAGCAGTGATTACAGTGCTTGTCACAATTAGCATTAACAACGTGCTGATAAATGAAAATGAGTTTAACAAGTCAGATATTTAACACAAAATATATCAAAACTGTGCCAGTGAATATTAACGATGATAAAAACCGACAGTGATTGATTTGACAGAAAATGTTCATAGACTCCAGTGATTAAAATAATTATACAACCACAGTTTGGTGAAAATACTTAACACTCTCAGTGTGCAAAAATGGCAGAGCAGTCCTCGGGCCAATTTCTCTGAGTGGAGTCTTCTTGTCCTCTTTGTGCTGGGTTCTCTAGCTTCCTCCCACTTTCCAAAGATAGGCATTAGGAGAATTGCTGAATCTAAATTGCCCCTGGAGATTAAATGTGAGAGTGAATGGATGTCTGTCAGTGTGTGTCTCTAAATGTCAGCCCTGCGACTAACTGGCATTATCTATGGTGTGCACATTTATACATTAAAGATGATATATTATGTTTTATTCATAATAATAATCAATCTTGGTCACCTCTAGAACAGCAGTGCATGTTTTACAACCGTTAAAAACATTATCTGGCTAAAGAAACAGGTGAAGATACCAGCAGAGTGCAGACTGTTGTGGTCTTTTGAACATAATTTAAAGAATAAAAGGACCTTCACTTCCTTAAACTTTTTGTATGATGCCATTTCACTACTTAAGAATGAAAAATAGCTGTGAGGAATCCGTGGAAACAGCGCTATAGAGAGCTACACCTTTTTTTCTTTTTTTTATAAATGAATGAAAGCAGGCTGGATGCAGAGGGCTTGTTGATTGGTCACTGCTTCCTGGAGTGGGTGAAGGTTTGTAGGAAAATAGAATAGAATAGAATAGAATAGAATAGAATAGTACTCCCATTTGCAACAAAAGGCAGAAATTTGCACCATACACATTTCATAGCAACACACACTCATTAAAAACACATTAAATATAAAAACACATCTATAAGTTAATGTAATAGAGGTAGATTTTCATGCAACCGAGCAGTTTGAGGCCTTAGAATGGCTGTGCCAGAGACTACAGGATTACATAAGCATGCACAAATGAAACAAAACACAACTTCAGGTATGTTTTTGCTGAGGTAATTTTAAAACATGGTAGAAAGCTTGGAAAAGTTGCATGATACAGGCAATCGAAAACAAACAAGGAGCTTTAGATTTCATATCACAAACACAAAGTATGTCAGCTGGTATCACAACATTGCGCTTCATACAGCATTGTAGATCTTGTTCAGATACAATCCTATGCCATAACCTTGAAAAAAATATATATATACACATAGGACAAAGAACAGAGAAACAAAAAATACTAATTGAACTTGTCAGACACACAGTATTTTACTGTCTGTGTCTGTGTGTAATTGACAGCTGTCACTGCCAATAAAGTCAAGGACACGCCAGATATGCTTAGGCAAACAGAAGTATACGTCCAACCAGCCTAAATGGTCAGTGTCTCTAGGATCACATTGACTTTGAACAATCTCTGCGTTCATACGATACAAAAGAAGAAGAGGGCAACGGGAATACATGTGGCACAATAATGACTGCAGCGGTGTCCTGAAGTGTGCCAAACAGTGACACTTCAAAAAACCATAACCAAGTGGCTTTGAGACAAGAGAGAGTGGCACAAATGGCATCACAACTAACATTTGACCAGTCCCAAGCCTGGATAAATGGAGAGTGTTGTGTAAGGAAGCATAAAATCTACAGTATGCCAAATAAATATGCAAATTACTGCACTCAGAAATGCCCTCAGCTCTTAAACCTTTTATAATGCAATGGGCCAACACTTGTCTACATTGTCACTCAGATAATTGTCTCTTAGTGTCTGTCTCCAGTGATTAGGTGGCAATGGTCCATGATGCGTCCCATTTGTAGCAGAGATAGAGACCCAACAACCTGTCAAGGATGAGCAGTAGATAATGAATGACAAGTGATGTTTCAGCACTCTTTAGAATATTTAGTAGCTCTGCCAACCTGCCCCATTTACTTTTAATTACAAAACAAAAAAGGGTCTGATTCACAACATTTTCTTGTGGTTAAATCTTGCCTGGCCATTTGTCATCGATTGCAGAGCTCTATTTCTTTGAATGGGCCAAAGACAATTCATTATGTGCCTTGGTCTCTGATTGGTTTGATGACTTTCCAGATACTTTTAGATAAGGTTTGGTTCAAGCTCCCTAGCAACTCATCGAGACTAAACTAAATATGTGCAATATATAAGGCCTTTTCTTACTAATGTGTCCGCAAAGGCTCATATGCATGCAATATTTACTCAAATAACATACTGTTATACAACCTGGTCTCCACAGAGAGCACTTTAAAACCCCTCAAGCCTTTCTTCAAGAAAGCTCTAGTCAGGAAGCCTATACATTTTCATCACTGTACTATCCTGAGTATAATACTGTATTTTAGATTTGGCTTTGACGTTTTTGAATGTTGAAGGTTTTGAATGGGCTTGCCCCTCTATTAAGGGACTTTATACATAAAAAAAACCTAGAGTAAATACTAAAGCATTACCCGAGGGGACTGTAATGTACAATGGTGCAGGGCTAAATTTAGCCAAATGGTGAGGTCTTTCAGAGGGACACAGTCACGAAGCTAGCTCATGTTATGTATGTAATTGTGACAGTTACTTAAGTTACTAAAACAAACCATTCATATACTCATTTGTAAATTACTTTCCCATCCAGTGCTCTTTTAACTTCTATATGACTGTTGTTTACTGTAACTGGTGTTTGTTTTGTGTAATATGTCGACATGATGTTAGGTCTGTAAGTAATCTTATGAAACCTGTTTAAGGACAATGCATGAAATTAAGCTATCGTTGATGTTCACTGCTAATTTGTTGCTTAATGTGCACTGTCCTAATTCAAACAAAATTCAATGCATAGAACAGAAAACAATGAGGATGACTTGTGTACTAAAATAGGCAGCTTGTACTGCATTTATACATTTTATAGCATCATATGTTTGCTGTTTTTATGGTTATAAATTAAAAAGTTGTATTAAAGTTTTCTCTTTTCAGTATGTAATGCCATTCTGAGACATTAAACTGTTCAAATATATAAATGCAAAGCTGTCAAATTACTCCCTAATGCAAAATAAGGTACTTCTAATTATTAAGCATTTTATCTGAGTTTAAATTATTGTTCGCTGTAATTTCATAATATACTGTAAGTAACCCATTTTTTAGAGTGCACTTGAGCCCACAGCTGGTACAGAGCGTACAGTACCGGCACCGTCTCTGGAGAGCGTCTGATTTTACTCCTCGCAAAAGCTCCTCCGTCAGCTGCAGCTGAGGGGAAAAATGAAATATTCATCATGACTTGAGCATTCAGTGGACGCTCTGTTGGTTTATTTGTATGGCTGCTCAGGTGTGCAGAGCAAACAGGCCAGAGCAACACCCACAAACACACACACACATCTGCAACAACCACACTTCTTCATCTCCAAACAAATAAAAACTTGCCCAAAATGAGAAACGTCGACAGCTACCATCACGACCTATCATCGTGATTCACGTTGACATGAAACAGAGATTTATGCTGTGAGAGTAAACAACAAATATGCAGTTTTATTCTTGCTGAGTCTGATTTATTCTAGAAGTGTTTGATTGCATAACAAAGCCAGTGCCAGAGGAGGGAATGGCGAGTGGCTGGTTGGTGTTGTAATTGAACAAGGAGGTGGATAAATGTCACACAAACCCACAGAGCATAATGCAATATCCTGCTCAATAGCTCTGCAATTATAGAAACGCCATTGGTGGAGATGATTGGAGAGGAGGGTTGGTGTTTGTGTTGGCAATGTATCTGAAAAAAAAAAACATTAAAACAAGCTATTGTCTACAGTGGACCAAAGTATTGCTTGTTGTCATTATTAATCTTGGATGACCATCACTTGATCACATTTTATGAGACTGGAAATGATCTTCAGAAAAGGCTGGTAGAGAGTATATGTAAGCTTACGGGAACATCACACGTTTGTACTCGGTGCATATTCTGAGTGAGTGAGAGAGTCAGTGTAGTTGTTAGTAAGTGGCAGTGTCTGCAGTACAAAGGATTGGCTCGCAGTGCTGACTTGAGAATTTGACTGGAAAAAACCAGGACGTTGTAAAGAAACCTCTCTGAAATGTAACATTGACTGATGACTCACAAAGCACTAAGTCATAAATCTTCACTGAAAAACCACTTGTATGGTGTTCGCAAGTGCCCATGGTCTACCATCTGCTCAACCTAAAGTGCATATATTGTTTTGGACTATACAAGTAAGGGTTTCATCCTAATTTGTCCAATACACTAAAACTCCAAAAGCCTAAACAAATAAAATCCATTGGAGTAAACTCTATTTAAATACATGTAGAAAATGTGGTTTTAATATTTTTATAGTAGCAGACAGGAGCATAAGTCAAATAAAAGATGCTACAGATTTTTGTGGCAACTAAAACTTAAATGAAAAAAAGTTTAACATGAATGTTTTACTGCTTTGCTTTGTTTCTCTTAACTTTTCAGGGACCAGTGACAGATGATGTTTTGCCTTATTTGTACAATGAGGGTTTTTTTTAGTTTTCTGTCATGCAAATGAAAAATTGAGTTGCCAAAACACCGTCACGACCACAGCACAAAAATGATAAAACAGACTGCTTTGTGGCTTTTGTTTCAAAGAAAACACATACACAGAACTAATAAAATCTTATCCTGTTTACACCTAACACTGTGCTGCTGACCAGCCACATTTTAATAAGGGTACAGTCAGCTGAACGTACGTTCACGTTTATGTGATGAGGCCTAGACAAGAGCCTCAAACAATGCTACTTAACTGTAACAAGACAATGTATACATATATGCACTGTGTATAGTTTTAGTCTACACATAACTCAGTCAATGGTACTTAGTAGTAATAGTTCTGAGGGTCTTTATTGAAATAGCACTCTTTGCATCTTAGAAAATATGAATTTTAGTGCTCCATAAAACCCATAGAAGTTCTATAGCTTCTTTGTTTTTGTTGACAGGAGCCTACAAGCTTGGAGCCTTAACAAAATAATACAGTATTTTTCTATAAATGTTTAAACATAACGTCTCGCTGTTTTCTGCTGGGATTGTTTATAGACAAATGATGACTCCCCAGGGCTACCATAGGCACCCACAGGTTGCAGTACGGAGGATTTAAAAAGTGGAATTACAGTTTGCAATATCATCATTTGTAGTGCACCTTTGACACTTCGAGTTTGTTTTCTGGAAATGATTTTGACTCATTTTATTAACCTAACTCGTTAATTTTCTTCAGCTTTTTAGGGGTTGGGTGGCTAGTGCCTATCCTAGCTACTATGGGCCTCAGGCAGGTTACATCCTGGAAAATAGTAGGTGACAGGGCTAATAGTGATACAGACAGACTCAGACAGACAACCATTGACTAGGGATAATTTAGAGTCACCATTTGACCTGACACATCCATGTCTTTGGACAATGGGAGGAAGCTGGAGAAATCCCATGCAGACAGATTGTAGCTGACTGTCTCGAGGATCAAACCCATGATCCCCGTGCTGAGAGACAGGAGCACTAACCATTAGGGATGTAACAATATCCAAATTTCATGGTATGTTATTATGACTATATTAACCTTATGGCATGATGTTTACTGCAATATTGTGTGAAGGCTCTCTGTATTATAGAACTGATTGCAATAAAAATACTTATTTTCTAAAAACGCCCTGACAAACCTTCAGTGCATTTGTGCATTAATATTGTGATATTTTAAAAGATTAAGACTAAATAAGTAACAATAATTTTGTTCAGCACTGAAACGGAGCAAAGGGTCATGGTCTATGTAGTTCCATCTGCTTTTTCACCATTCCGCTGAAACATAACAATGCATAATTGCCCCAGGAGCTCACCAACGATACTGTAAAGGTCCACAACAATATTGTGAGACTCATGATATTGCTTTATCACAATATTGTCAATATTGTTACATCCCTACTAACCACCCTACCAATCTGCCCCGTTCACATAATTATAATAAAACAATCTTCAGGCCATTAGCACTTTGCATACAGTACTTTAGATTAGACATTACTTCTAGTATTTTCAAGTGGCTCTGAACATTTGAACCTCACAGCTACATGAGAATCACACTTTTCTATTAGAGGCACAAAGTTTCACATCTGTAGGAAATGTACCCTTTTATAAAATGCTCACACAGTAACTTCATTATTCATTTCTCTGCTGTGCCTGGGGAATCCTTTATCTTCACAAAGAACAGTGGAAAGTCCCATTTACACTGGTTACGAAGGTTACACTCAGAAACATGCAGGCCATTCATTGTGTGAGATAACATCAGGGCGGTACAGACAGTCAGAGGCACAACTGAGCCTATACGTTTCTATTTAATTCACTTACAAAAAAATTGGCAAAAGGAGGTGCAATAAAAGCGATGAGGCAGTAGATTTCCCTGCTGTGTGCTCTGGTGGCGCCGCACACCTCCATACTGGACACTAAAGTTATAGGGCTGTGTGTAGTAGGAGGCTGAGTAGGAGTTGTTAATGTCATAGTCTTATTATTCATATCCAGTGTACCGCAGTGTGCCGCAGTCATAATGGAGAACTCACCAAAGCAGCAAGTTTGAAAGTCTCAGGTCGACAAGGATTAGATTCAACTTCAGGCAACTTTTAGAACAAAGCTAGATAAGCATTTGTGTAGAAAGTTTTTGTCTACAGCATTTGGCAAGCTTATGTGAAAGTCAGGGTTTCGTGGTGGCAGAGTGGTTAGCAGGTCTGCCTCTTAACAAGAAGGATGTCAGTTCAAATCTCAGTTGGGCTGGCACATAATCTGTCTGAGTGGAATCTGCATGGGATCTCTCTCTGGTTACCTCCCACTGTCCAAATACAATCATGGAAATTCGGGAAAAGGTTTTTCCAGGTAAAAAGATAAACATGAATGCATGCATTCACATGAAAACCTGCAGCCCGACTTCCTCACCTGACATCATCTGCTTCATGGACAGAGCAGAGAGTAGTTGATTTATTACTTTGCACTTTATACATGCTCTTTGATTAAACTTTGCTAATAATATGAGTTTACTACAAGCTCTCACTCGAACAGAAGTAACAAAATTGTGTTAGAAATGCTAATCTTTGCCATTAATTTACTTTACCCCTAACTTCCAAGCTCTTTGGCTAAAGCTGTATTTGCAAAATGTATCAACGGTCAGCTTTTTAGTAGTGAGAAGGCTAACATCAAAAGTTAGCTGTGCTAAATGCTAACTAATAACATTATTGATCAATAACTCTTGACTAAAATCTAATCAAAATCGCAATTTAAACTGTTGCAATTAGCAAATCGCCAAGGCTGCAGTTATTTAGGTGATATAATGTCCTCTGCAGAGAACAAACTATCCCATCTCCACAGGGTCCTAAAGGGTATAAACTGTGGTAAAGCTGTAGTTTTGACCTTTACAGACATGATCTGAAAGGTTAGTGATTCCTTGTATCAGTTCAGCAGGGAATATTTCAGTGTTCTCTCAAGTGTCAATGCTCCATCACATACTTAAAATGTAAACTGTCAACTAAACATACATTTTGCAATCTAATCACAATAAAATCTAATCGCAACTGCAATATCTGTCAGAAAAATTGCTATTAGATTTTTTTTTCTACATATGGTGACATCAATATCCCAACATTCCAAGATGAAAGCATGTGAACATAAACAAGACAGGAAAACGACTTCTCATAGGAAAGACGAGCACCCGGGGACCACATGAATGCAGCATTAGCCCTTAGTGAATGAATGTGAGAGTGAATGAATGTGTGTCTGTGTGTCTCTGTGTCTGCCCTGCGACTAACTGGCCACTGTCCAGGCTGTACCCTCCCTGCTTAAGGCTCATAGTTGCTGGGATAGGCTCCCTCCACCTGTGACTCCTGACAGGAATAAGCAGGAAAAGAACAACGTCAAAAATCAATCCCATGGAAAGATTAATGTTGTCAGGCTGATCTCAGTTTAACAGTCTCTAATGAGGGAGCAAAGGTCTTGAACAGTCAGTCTATAATTTAGCTTTTTTTATGTTATTTGGCAAACTGTGCATGTCCAACATTGCTCCAGTTTGTTTCCAGTGATTTGTAGCTCTGCAGTCTGCTTATAATATCCATTGCCAAATACACACATAATGTTGTTTACAAACAATAACACAGCCAGAAAGCACCACCCGTGAAGATTTCTAACTACAAGCTCTACAGAAGACAGTAGTCATTCCAAGGCAAATGTATCTAAGTGTCCTTTGTGCAAATCTATCTCCCACACACATTATTTTATCTGCATCTTCACAAGTTACAAATAACATTATGTTTATGTTTTGGCAGTATAATACTTCATTAAGGCTGGGAAAAAAAGAGCAAAGCATTGTGTAGTTTAGAGAAAAGACATATTATTATAAGCAGAAGACAAAATTGCTTTACCACTCTGTTTCTGCATTGATCAGCTACATAAATGTGTCCTCTTTGCATCATTACCCAGTTATGCAGCTCATGCCACAAGCTTCCTCCACCGCCATCACCACCTCAGCAAGGGAACACCTCCCCTCATCTCCAGCATCAGCAGCTCTCACCAGCTCATCTCATCACCACTACCAGTGTCTAGGCTCTGGGGGAAGACTTGCCAGACTCTTACTCCTTTCTGGCCCTGTAACCCATTGTGTCATCCACGAATGAGCCAGGTGTAAAAGCCAATTTTTGGGGGGAACTCAGAAGGGCCATCTCTTCTCACAGACAAACAAAGTGAGACAGGTAACGGGTTAAGGTAAAAGACAGAAGAAAAGAAATGAGCAAAAACCGAAAAGAATCAAACATCCGACTGAAGATGATGATATGGTATGAAGACCATATTTTATGCTTGCACACTGGATTTTACAAAAACACACATTAAAAATAGTTTAGCAACACACAAACCATTCACAATCACTTATTTAAAGCTAAATAAAATTATCCAAGTCATACTAAATTGTTCAGAAAGGTGCTATAGAAATAAAGATTTTGGAAGCCGAGGCAAAAAAGCCAAATCTTTCATCCATCACTAGTTTAAGTCTAAGCATTTATTTGTTTGTTCTAATAAATTATTTTCTTAACATATAATATGCTCGAACCTTGATTGCCATCTAGTGGGTGATTGTGGTATAGTTATTCTTCTTTATTTACTTAACATCCAACATTACACCTATTTCATGTTACTTTCTTATTGCTACAAAACCGAAAAGCCAACATCAATGTACATTTTCACAGAGCTACTGTTTCACCTGATTTTACCTGACCCCACTTTTCGTTACACGGATCACAAAGCCGCCACTTGTGCCCTGCCCACGGTGCTTTTAAGCTACTCCTATAGTGGGCCGTTCTACATAGGAGTTTAAATTACACCATTACAGGGGTGATCCTCTTATGCAACCTGCTCTTCACACCGTCCACAGGGCTCGTATCCACAAAAGACACTCGCCGACAGATAATCCACAATGCCACTGCCTTTTGATGAAACAATGCATTTGTGAGGAGCTGGGTCTGATCCTGGCAGGCCCTGCTGCAGAGAGAGACATGTGGACGACTTAGGGATCATGTGTATGTGAGAGTGGATATGTGGGCCAGATCACATGAGAGTGTTTTGTTTGGCCTCGGTACAAAACAGCCCATTCTTCTCCTCCTCCTCCTCTTGTGACCAGTAACTCAAGGCAATACAGGAATAGGATCAGGCAACACATTATCCAGGGTTCACCTTTTTCACGGTTTAAATTTAGACACTTTCCATGGACGTTCCACACCTATTTCAGGCTTTTCCAGCACATTATAGGGGTGGCAAATTGTTATATTATAAGAATAAGCAGGCCTACAAAAGGGCACCTGGTTGCTTATCTTGAAAATATTCACTATATGTGTAGCAAGAGTCATTGGAAGATAGAGTTGAACTACTGGGAGTGGTCCTGTAATTTATAGCCACTAACACACACTGTTGGGTAGATAAACTATAATATAATCTTTGATTCTATAAACATCTTACCTTTCAAAAGTGCAACACAGACCATCTTCAACTGCTTATCCTGCCCCGTGTTGAGGTAGCAGTAGTCTAAGCGGAGATGCCCAGACTTCCCCCTCCCGAGAAACTTCCTCCAACTCTTGCAGAGGAATCCTAAAGTGTGCCCAGGGCAGCAGAGAGCCGAGAGTCCCTTCAGTGAGTCCTATGTCTGCCTAGTTCTATGCCTAGAACACCTTGTTTGCTCTTAATGAGGAGGAGCAGTGGCTCTACTCCAAGCTCCTTATCCTATCTCTAAGGAAGCATCCAGCCATCCTGCAAAGGAAACTCATGACCCAATGCTCATGACCATAGATGAAAGTCAGATCAAAAATACATACATATGTGTCCCAGCAAGGAGATTGTGGGTTTGATTCTTGGGCCGGCATTTCCCCACCGTGGGCTTCCTCCTACTGTCCAAAGATATACATGTGTTAGGTGAATTGGTGGCTCTAAATCAGGGGTAGGCAACCCCTGGCCCGTGGGCCAAACTTGGCCCTCAGCCAGATAAAGTTGGCCCTTATCAACTTTTTAGCTGCTATCCACTTTCATTAATTGCTATAACTTGATAGCATTTAACCCCATGGAGCTGTCAGTGAATGAGGCGCTGTAAGACCATATTTGCAAGCATACAGCTCTCTGTCATGGTTTTATGGTTTTAGTTGCCTCCAACCAATAAATTGCAAGCATTCTATCATAACTTTTGCCTCTATCCAATAAGTATCCAATGTTTATCAAATTTGCTGCGTAAAAATGTAGCAAAATAGGGGGTGGTGTGAGGATTTTCATTTTCATTTATTTATTCATTTTTAAGGTATTGATGGTTCAAAAATTATTTGGCCCGACTGCAATCAAACTTGCCTACCCCTGCTCTAAATTGTGGATTAATGTGAGAGTGAATGGTTGTCTGTCGGTGTCTCTGGGTCAGCCCTGATTAGCTGGCCCCTGTTCAAGGTGTAAGGCCCAAAGTTACTGGGATAGGCTCCAATAACCGTGACAGCTTGAAGATGATTGAATGTATATGAAAGTAGGAGTACTGTAGTAAACAGCTGGTAATATTCTCTTCCATCCCAAAATTTTCTAACCTTAAAAAACAGCATTGAAATTTGACCATTCCAAGGAAATTCAAGCACCCGTGGGAACCTTGGATAATGGCTAGTATCCGCCTCTTAGTGAAGTGCACTCAGTCCGTGACATGTGGGTATGAGGCCAGTCAGCAGAACGGACCGAGGCTGGCGTGCTTTTTCCTCTCAGCACATCACACAGTCCTGACCTTATCTGATGTGACGGATCTGACACCACCTTCAACGAAAACGAGACTCTATACCGGTGATTAATTCAAACTCAAAAACATGATGAGAATTAGGTTTCAGTGTTTACGCCTGCAGACGTCTGTGTAAAACTCAGGACTCGCTCGTGGTATGACAAAGGCCAGCGTGAGGAGGCTGAATCATCAACCATGCAGTGAATTGTGGTGAAGTGAGATGGAGCAGAGGCCGAAAGTGACTCAGCATTAAAACCGTTTATCTTTGTGCAATTTAGTTACTGATCCAACTTGTGGCTTAAAGGCATTGTACGAGCAGCATGTCAAATTAGTCCGGTAGATTTAGGTAGTAGTGGACATGATGGACATGATGCTTGTTCAGAAGTTGCCATTGTGGTGGCAATTTTTCACCCAAGATGGTTACGTTTAAGATTACAAAGCTGCTTATCAAGAAAGCAAGGTAGGGATAAATGGACCAAAAGAGCCCAAAAACAAAGCTAGCATTGGCAGTGATCGTGGGGACATTGCTCTGGCTGAAGAGTGAATCAAGCACCTACTAAATCTAAGGAGTCAACAGTGTTAAAGGGGCTATATTATCCTTTTATGCATACTTTTAACCCAATATGGTCATCTCTAGAAAATGTTTAACAACCTTTAAAAACATAATGTGACTAAAAGAAAGCATTTCCAATAATTAGTTTATTACTACCATAAAGGTGAAGAGACCAGCAGAGGGCAGCAGAGTGCAGAGCTGTGACTTTCTTTTGAAAATAATCAAAGAAAAACAGCACTTCACTTCCTGATGCCATTTTTCTTTCTGTGGAATCAGTAGAGACAGAGTTGTACACTGTTTTTGGTATAAATAAATGAGAGCAGACTGGATGTAGAGGGCTTGTTGAATGGTCAGTGCTTCCTAGAGTGGGTGGGGCTTCGTGGAAGAGGCCGAGGTTTGTGGAACTGAACTACAGGATTACTTAAACAGGAGTGACTGAAACAAAAACAACTCTAGGTATGTTTTTGATGCAGGAAATGAAGGAAATGCCATTATAATATGGTCAAAAGCTTAAAAAAAAGTCAATTTTGCACAGTATAGCCATTTAACCACCTTGCATGATGCTATCCTTCAACTCAGGCTGCTAGTTTTGTCCTTTCAGAGTTCTTTTAACTCAAATGGAACAAATGGAAAAGTGAAATGTGGATTCCTTCTGGTAGAAAATAAAAAAGGCTTCAACCTTCTTAGTATGAGGTTTAATTAAGTCTTACATGCTTTAACATACAAAAAATCATTTTATCCCTGTTTAAAAATGCTGGCACGTGTCAAGCATTACGACTCCCGTTGGTGCTCATCTACAATCAGTACTTAAGATTATAAAACAACAGCAGCGGTCAACGTGATGTCCATTTGGAAAGTGACAAGATGCGTTCCATTTTTAGCTCTGAATGTCGGCGGATTTGCAAGCCTTATGCCACGCTTGAATATTGTTGGGTTTTCGTAGAAATTTGTCCTCTCTCTCATGGTTAATACACTGATGTCATTGGCATTAAGTGGTCTGCTTAGTGAGAAGACTCAGGATGCAAAAGGGATTAAATTCATTCATCCTGCCATGCACACACATCAATGGATATAGAAATGAAGCATGTTTCTTTGCTATAGTTTGTGGTTTATGTTAAAAGGTAGAGGTGGTGGACATGCTAGGGTTGTGCACTGTAAAAAAAAAGGGGGGTTTGACATGGTTTGAGAGACTGAGAAGGCTTGTTAAAGTGTGATCCGCTCACTCTCCGGCCTCTAGGGGGCAGAATAGCATCCGTGCCCCTGCGACGGTGCACGCCGCGCTCTAGGCTTAGCTACTCGTTACATTAAAACAGGGGCTTCTGTGACAGAGTCAGCATTATGGAAGCTAAGAGGATTAGCTGATGGACATTTCTGGCGTTGACGGTCAATTATCAAAATGAAAAGCAGAGACTGGGCAGGGGCTGGCATGCTCTATGTGGTATACTCTGCCCCCTCCCTGCAGCTCTCTCTTCCTGTCTGTCACAGGTTACTGAAGTTCACAGTGCAAGGGGGGGGGGGCATCAGGAAAGTTTGGTGTGTGTGTGTGCGAGAGCCATGGATTAAAACAGAGCATTTAAATTTTAATGTTTCTAAAGTGCAAAAAATGTATGTTATGTAACGGTACAAAAGGGATGCACACCAGACAGCTGTTTGCTCCTTCAAGTATATTTAAAGCCAACTATATATACCATCTCGACCGGTCTCATTGTTTTATTTTGGCCAATATGATTCCTTATTGTTACCTATTTTACATACCAGTGGTTATTTTACTGCAACCTTTAATCCAGCCTCAAGGGGTCACAAGCACGTTTTGTGCCAGTTCCAAGCTTGGTTAAAAGGAGAGGGTTGCATGTGGAAAAGAATCCAGCATAAAATCTATGCCAAATCAATAAATTTACTGCACGCTAGGAGGCTGTTGATTTGTTTTAGCCAATTTGCCAAAATTAAAGATTTTACTAGCTCCTTTACAGTGGTGGAATGTACCGAAGTAAAAGTAGTTAAGTAGAATTATCATGTATCTGTCCTTTACTTGAGAAAATTTGACAAGGGGTACGTTTACTTTTACTTCACTACATTTTGAAGCAAGTATCTCTACTTTTTTTACTTCACTACATTTCTGAGTTGGTTTGAAGTAAAAAGTATTTTGAGTTTTGGTTTAAAATCATGTGTTTTTTTTTTGTTTGTTTTTTTTTGTTTGTTTGTTTGTTGTTTTGTTTTTTGTGCCCTCATTGTAGACATACTGACGCAGTACTTAAATATAAAAGATGCAGTAAAGTAGTACTCCTTTAGAAACATCAGAATAATAAAGACAGAAGACCTCAGCAACAGGTTCAGTCTCTTCTACTGCAGCAGTTTGTTCATTTCATCTGTGATCAACAAAATCTCTCACATTTAACGCATTCATGAGTTGCTGAGTCTGTGCAAAATACTTTTACTTTTTTACTCACAAGTACATTTAAGTGAGTACTTTTATACTTTTACTTAAATAAAATAATTAGGATGATACTTTTACTTTTACTTAAGTACATTTTTGCTCCATTATCTGTAATTTTACTTAAGTAAAGAAATTGAGTACTTCTTTAACCACTGATTCTTTATGACATGTATTTTAAAATATCTTCCACCAGTTCCAACAGGCTGAACACTGGAACTATACTGAACATCCCTGACGCGGCCAAATTTGTGGTCTTGACAATTTAGGAACCGCTCTTTATAGGATTAACATGGCACAATAGGCAAGCCTCGTCCTGGTGCTTGCCAACAAGTACAAGGCCAGTTCAGGTTTCTTGAAGCTTTTGAATATTATTTCATTAGCCTAGTCATTTAGATTTGCATTTTCCTTTTCTTCCACGAGCTGATTGGTCACACACCTAGAGGCGTCTTGCCCATGCAAAACTATGAAAATATCATACTTTTACTGATTTGAATAGAATGCCAAATAGTAATTTTATTTTTCATTGGAATTACTATGCTTAACGTTGCTACTATTGTTGAAGGGGATGTGCTGAAATTGTGGCCCAAAAATCGTCATTGAAAACACTAATAATGCAGTTAGTAAGTTAAAGTTATCTTCTTTGTTTTACATGCACAAGATATATAGTTGTGTGACCAAGAGGAATGTGACAAGATCTAACAATCTTGTGATCTCGCAAGATCAAAATGTCACAAGATTCTCGTGAAGGTAAAAATCCGCCTTATGATTTCAGGATCAGGTTCTGTTTGCACTTTTTACAATGATTTTCAGGTGAATAAATTACATTTTTCATTTGTGTAAAATACATATTTCATAAGTGTAAAAATCTCATCTTGTCTCATTCTCGTTAACCCAGTCTCGTGGGATTTGTGTCTTGTCACTCTCCTAGTGATCAATCAGAGCTATGCAACAGCTTCAATAAACCTGAATATACTGTGGTCAATATGGTCAATTTGCAGAGGTATACACGACCATATACAGTAGTTGTTGGTGTGTAATAAAGAAAATGTCCTCTCTGTATAAATCAGAATGTTTTTAATGGGAATCCTGCATAAGGTGCCTTAAATAATGCAGCATTCCCTCACTGTCCTACTTGTGTGCATCCCCTTGTGGTTGCCTATCAAAGTGGGAGGAGCCTGCCGTGACGTCACGCTCTGGGCACGTGCGGCTGGTGAGGTGCAGGGGTGAAAATAAAAGGGAAAGCATTTTTGTTTTGGTATATCAATAAAAGTAGCTTTCTCCTAGCAGCTGCCTGGGCTCTGGATCTGCCCCGGGGATTCACACAACGCTGCAAATGTAATGAAGCGAGTCAATGATCCACCACAACTGCAGGCACGGCTCACTCTGCAATACCTTTACCTCCATCTCCACACTCCCTCCGTTCAGCCACAACTTTAAAATACAGATGTCACACTCCATTGGGGTACCGCCGCATGCCCCTGAAAGATAAGAAAAACTGCTCAACCGTTTTATTTCCTAAACTAAAAGCCAGGGAAGTAAATTGTTATTTTTCCATATACCTTAAAACAGGGAGTAATCCACAACAGCCGTATGCATTATCCCAGTTATCACTTCAGGGACAATGTCTTCTCAAGCCGGTGTTACAAAGACACTAACTTCGCCTGCTAAAAGGACTCATTATTTAGTTTTAGTAGGTTCTTTACCATTGTGAAATAAGGGTTTAGTGGCTCAACAGACAGAGCATTTACCCCTGAACTAGAAGATTGTTCAGATTAAGTTCATTAGTACGTCACGTTTTATAACTTAAAATAATGTATGCAAAACAAACTCTTTTTGAGAGATGTTACTTTGAGTTTGCAGAGAGTGCTTGGATTAGGTGTCTGTCGCCCCCTGCTGGCAAAGGTGGGGACTGGACAGAGCATGAAATGGCTAATTAGCACGCTATTAGCAACATGATGCTAATAGATAAAAGAACTGAGTGCTTCGTAGTGACAGCATTTTAAGCGTTTAAATTATTAGAACGAGTCCAGTGACATTGTAAACACAGAAGTGTGTCCTGGTTTCATGTGTCAAAGCAACGAGACCCAAGCCTTTTCAGCTCTTAAGAAAGGCAGTGCCTCAGTATACAGGATTACTCATACAACAACATACTCCAGTATGTAGTTTTCAAAAAAGTTGCCAGCCAGTGTTTTTGATCATTTTCAACAATCTTTGCTGTCCTCTGTGTTGTCCTCTAGTTTTATTACAAGTGAAAAAACCAAAAAAAGCACTTGAGTTCATTCATTCTTTTTTGTCAACAATTGAAGGATGGTAGTTTTCATGCAAAAAGATGAGAATAATGCATTTTTGTGAAACGTTTTTTGGTAAAATGTTGCATTGTTGCCAGAAGCTTCTTTTTCGCTTGATTTTCATGTAGCACAAATTCCAAATTGCACAACAACCCTCTGTATCTGGTACCAATGAAAACATGAATGACGGCACATACCCATCAGTGAATGGGTTAACATTGCATGATATGACCAGTGCAGTAATTTTTTTTGTCATTTTATATATTTTTGTGCATTGATTTACCTTTCTTTGTTCAGAGGCAACAGGGCATGGCTGAAGTGAGGCGGTACATTCGTGTGCCCCTGAAAGATAAGGAAACAGACTGCTCAGGCGTTTCATTTTTTAAACTAACAGCCCGGGAAGTAAATAGTTTTTCTCTGAGACCTTAAAACATAGAGGAGAGTAATCCACAGCAGCCGCATGCATTATCCCAGTTATCACTTCAGGGACAATGTCATCTCAAGCCTGTGCTACAGATGGCCCTGCTGCATGGGCAGATTTGATATGGGCATTCAGAGACGGGCCGGCCGGGTGCTGCATCTGAAAAATGTCTCCATCTGCTGTCACTGTAGTTATGAGCTGACCTGGTAAATCCTGTGCATGAGAAATTTTACATAGATGCAAAATAGAGAGGAGGGGTAAAGTTTCCAGGTTTGTTATAGATGGATCTCTCTGTTTTTAACATTTTAGAGGCCAAAATAATTGCTATTGTCATTATGGCTGGGGCAAAGAGGCATCTGGCAATATCCACATCACTGTATGCTATGAGGCAGGTGTGACCTCTGGAGGAAAAAGGCTGAAGGAAAGATTAGAACTAGTTTTGTTTGGTCAAAGTAAGGCTAGTAATTTGGCCGATAAAGTACCATTGTGCATCTTTTCAACATTAGTCCTACATAACTAGTACTAGATTAGCATTATTTATAGATCATTTCCAGCATAATGATCAGTGGAATGACAATATAGAGACAAGAAAGCCGTTTGTAATACTATAACAATTTTTGTTTTATTTGAAGTTTCTTGTATTTTATGTTTGTGTCATCTTTCAGTTCCTCCAGTTTATAAACCATTATGCAACACTACTGGGCTGTTATTTTACTTTCTGCAAGAAATTTACATAAATCCTAATATATAATACATAGCCTAAATATTTCTCAGATAACCAAAACTAGTGTTGAAAACTTGAGTTCATGGTGAAGGAAACTTAACAGTGACAGTCTCTGAGTAAAAAAAAGATTTCTTGTGGCTTTTGTCCAGAGAGAGTGAATGTCTAAAAATAATTATCCTTCTGGTGCCTTTTTTGTAATGCAAGATCCTAAAATACAGAATATCTCAGACTCTCCTGCTTTGATTTTTCAGTAGTACCTCAAAGGTCCTGTACTCAACAGTATTATGCTTTGATATGTAAACAGACTAATAAGAACCTGTACACCTTTTTCCCAATTAAGCAACTATTATTATACAGTATTATGCAATAGGTTTAAGCACAGTAATGTTATAAATCTGCATCAACAAAAACTAATGAGGCCGTGGCATTTGAAAAAGAAAAGTGTTATTTTAATGACAGGAGGTGAAAGCATCTGTTTCCCGTTGCATGAAAACGAGTGAAAACACTGTACAGCATGTGGAGTATGGGAACATCTGGGTCGAAGGTTCACATTGTCAGCTCATTCGAGGGAACGCATCTGCCTCTCACGCAACGAGGTTAACTACGAATCATAATAAAATGTTTACTGGAAAATATAAAAGGAAAATGTACAAGGTTTGTGGTAAACAGCTGGAGCAGCCCCAGGGGCAGGGGTGGCCCGAGTGTGGTCCACTGTCCTCCCCTGGGTAAAGGCCCAGTACAGGATTGTCTCTGTTTGCCTTGGTTTGCTGCTGCTGCTGCTGCTGCTATACCACGGCGTACTGCTGATACAGCAGCTCACGGATCTTATAGTAGTCGTCACAAAGGCAGCCTTCCAGCCCGATGCGCCCGGCCTCCGTCTAAGAAAGAGAAAAGATGCACAAGTCAGAGAGGCTCTCCTGACACTGGCATTTTGTAAAACACGCCATCAACCTTTTACATACAAGTACAGGGCTGGATAAATAAAGATGTTATGTTTATAGTCAAAATCAAAGCAATTTTCTCAATTTTAGCACAAGAGCAGTCTGCCAGCGGCCCAACTCCTCTTTGATTTCATTTTCTAGGTAGAATCTATTTAAAGTTCTTGTCAATTGTGCATTTTGTCTGTAAGCTGGCTCAGATCTAGCATTGCTAAAACTTCACATTTAATAAGTCTGCTTGCACCGCCGCTGAAATAAGGTGCTGGAAATGCCACTGGGGGTTATATCATATACAGGCTGTGTTTATGCTGCGATATATATCAGTGTTTTTGTTTACTAGACATATTTTTACATTTCAATGTATACTTGAGAAAGCCTAACACATGAACCACGAGAAAACTCTTTAAAGTAGGTTATATCTCTGTGTGAGGTCGTTAACACTAGAGCTGCAATAATTTTCAGTGTAATGGTCTGGGACTAAAATAAACAACACCGATCAGGCATAACATTATAACCACCTGCCTGATATTATTGCGCACGGGTCTACATACTAGACAGGTAGGCGTAACATAACATTATGAGCACCTGTCTAATACACTGCCCCATATGCAACAAACTGTGATGCACTGTGTATTCTGACACCTTTTTAGCAGAACCAGCATTAACTTCTTCGTCTGTGGGATTGGACCATGTGGGCCTTAGCCTTCCCTTCCCCGTGTGCATCACCTGTCGCTGGTTCACCACTTTTGAAAACTACTGACCACTGCAGACCAGGAACACCCCATAGGAGCTTCAGTTTTGGAGTTGCTCTGTCCTAGTCATCTATTGCCATCACAATTTGGCCCTTGTCACACTCACTCAACTGGCTTTGAGGACAAAATGCTCACTTGCTGCCTAATATATTCCACCCACTAACAGGTGCCAAGATAAAAAATATTTGTGTTATTCACAACAACTGTCAGTGGTGTTAATGTTACGCCTGATCAGGGTATGGAGTAGGACTAAAATAAATGATAATGTATTCAGTTATAATATTTCACTGCTTTTTTTTTAACTTAAAGTTGATATAAATCAGTAGACATAAAAAGTGCAGATTAACATTTCAGCTGTACGGCTTTGGCGAGCATCGAGCTGCCATATGTCTAGTGGCTGGCCCTGTTCCCCAGTGAACGGTAGTGGTGACCAGAGCTGGTAGGGGTTGATGGATGGTGTGCTGTGTGAGCCAGTGGGTAGGACACTCACCCTGCGGACCGCCACCAGGTTGTTGCATACCAGCACCCCTCCCACGAACTCGGCCTGGATGCCCTCTTTCAGCAGAACCTGCTTGAAGTCGGAGAGACGCGGCTCATTGATGAAAACCGACTGATGTCCTGGCATCTGAGGGGAAGAAAAACACTCTTTTATGGCTTTGTATTTGAATTTTATGTGAGAGCTGACCCACTTTACCACATGGCCTACTTACTTTTGTCATAGCTAAAAGTCTTCAGCTTAAGAACAGACGCAGTTTAACCAAGGAAAATTCAGATCTTTGTCATTATATGTCTGGTAAAAATACTTTAAAGAAGTTTGTGGGATCAGACATGTAGTTTTCATGTCCTTCAACCATTCAGACATGTGTACAGTAAAGGTCAATTCAACCGGTGAACCCATGTGGCCCATAGTGAATAAATGTGAGAGTAAATGACAGTCAGTATACTCTATATGTTAAGTCTCTAAGTGACAAAGTGGCAATTGTCGCGGTTATATCCAGGGCTTGACATTTATTTCTTTTCTCACTGGCCACCTTGGTTAGTCTTTGTCATAAGTTATTAACCAATTAGTGTTTTTACTAGCCACAATTAGTTAGTGAAGTTTTTGTGTACATTTTATAGTATACAATAAGCTTAAAGAAATGTAAAATTTGGTTTTATGCCTGGACAGGGATTTATCAAATATAAAAAACAGGTTTAGCTATTGGCAGAATAAAGTGTATCTCTGTGCATGTGCTGTAACATCTTTTAAAACATGTAATATTTTTTCTTTCTTTAATCATGATGAATTACAATTAAATAAGTGGTGTACTCTCAAGCAGTGAAACATAAATTTAGGCCTGACTTCTGATGATTTCACTGTTTTAATTACAATTCTTATATATGTACTTTTACCTTGCCTTTTTTTTTCTGTAAAAAACTTTGAATTACACTGTGTATGAATTGTGCTGTACAAATAAACTTGCCTTGACTTGAAGTTAAGATATAGGCCTTGGTATGCATAAAATTCAACCAGCCAAAGTGTTAGTTAGTGCTAGTGGGTAGTATTTGTGTCACTTGCCAAAATAAAAAGCTACCTGCATTTGGATGGTTGGCGAGTGTTAATGTCAAGCCCTGGTTACATCCCACGTCATGCTTAAGCAGCTGGGGTAGGCTACAGCCCCCATAAAGGATAAGCAGAGCATTATGACACACAAATTAATAATGTGTGCTGACTCTGGCTGCGTTCACGTTCATGAATATGATGATGTCAAATCCTCAGATGGAGCAGGGGCCAGTATAAATGCACAGGTGAGGTACTATTTTTGAAAGAAATATCCAAACAGAAAATCTTAAAATACTGAACCTGAATATTTTTTCTTACCAACTGCGTCTACACCCTCACCATAATAATCTTGTGGCTTAATAGCGGGTCTACTTACAGAAATCACGCCTGTGTGTTTGAATAATATCACCACTTTCTGACGCTTTAGTGAAGAAATAACTTCACTCTAGGTCATTCTCACTGACGGACTTTAAACTCTGTGCCAGTTTTTGTTTCATGTCCACAAGCCCAGTACTTGCAGAGATGGTTTATCCATAAACCAGGAGACAGACATCTTCATTTCAATCATTAGCAGCAGATTCTACCACAAAATTTTTATCTGCCTCCAGCTCCATTAAAAACTATAGACCCTTTAGAACTGACATCACATGAATGCAACCTATTTAAAGTGACACTGTCTGTATGGTGGAATTTTAGCAAAAATGCCTACATTGTACAAAAATAATTTCTGAGACTCAGGTATTTGTAAAAAATTTAGCAACCAGGGTTCATATACTTTTTCCCTCATTTACGGACTACTTTATACATTTTCAAAGTAAAATAAAATACATACTGTATATATTTTATGACTGTTAAATGTAATTATTATTTTGGACTTTGAAACTTATTAAATTGAATTTTACAGTACAATTTTTAAAGTTTTAACTGTTATGTAAAAGGTAAAGCAGGTTGAGTGCCATCTTTCAAACACTTTTCAGCATAAATCTTGTTGAAACTGAAATGCTATGGCTCACGGATTATCTTTGTGCCTATAAGGATTGTATTCAGGGTAGCTCCATGTTTTGTCTTTTAAATTTAAGACCTTAAGAGTGAAATTTAATGCCAGCATCATCAACAAAAGAACAATAATCTGTACGCATTTTATACTAAGGAATAATCCGTACTACTTTCTGAAGGGGTTTTATTTTAAAAGTCTAATACGGATGAAAGAACTCCAGTGCTACATAAAAAATCATGAATAACTTAATCAAGCATTTCAATTATAAGATTTCTTCAGTAAATATATTTTATTATTGCAGTGACTCCTTTTTTTTTGTAATAATAACATAATGTTTTGACAAATTTTAAGACCAAGATGAACCAAATTTAATATGTACTCATAATATTTAATGCTTTTAAGACCTTGGGGATACCCTGGTATTTCACATAAGCTTTGACCAAAACATTTAAAATATATAACTGGAATTTGCATTAAAAATTTCCACTTATCCAGGTTTTTACGAGCACACAACATATTTCAGCGCCTCTCCTCTTACCTCATGTGTCGGCAGTGGCTCTAGTGTTGGAATGACATCGCTCTCTTCAGAAAACTCCTTCTCCTCTTCTCCGAACAGATTCATCTTCATGGTGCGCTGAGTTGTGGCCGCCGTGGCACTGAGATCTATGCCCAGTTCTGTGGTCATCTCCATGGGCAGCTCGGTCTCCTCCGTGTCCTCTCCCATTCCCTCTTCATGAACTACCCCAGTGTCCACCTTCACCACCCGCATGTCCAGCACTCCGTCGATCCAGGCCAGCTCTGTGTCTTTGGCCTTGCAGAAGTACAGGGAGCTCACCAAGGAGTCTTTTAACCGAACCTACACCGTGACAAAACGGGATAAAGATATCAGCATCTGGCGTGATAGGACTGAAAAAAGAAATGTGCCATGATAGGCCACACAAATAAGGTTTGTAGAGAGTTAATTTCCTGACACAACTGTGAAGAAACTGTAAAACAAAGCCGTAATTCGCCACTGGTGGGTCACAAAAGTGGATTACAGCCATAACAAACTAAAATAGCCCATAGAGAATAAATGTGATCGTGATGACAGTAGGGAATTTCAACAAGAACATTAACAGTGTACAAAAATAAAGGCTGAGGCTTGGCTGAGACATTTAGCAAACAGGGCTTCATTATATTTCCACTGATAGACTTTGCAAAGGGTTCCTTTCCTGACATTGCTGCAAAGTGACTGCAAAAACAACAAAGCCCCGAACTCAACTGGTGGGTCAGGAGGACACACAAGAGAACCATGGGCATGTTTTTAGCAGGCTGAGGAGTGAACAAAAGTGTTTTGATATACAGCACTCCTACATTTTATTCACAATAAATAAAGAATATCTAATGTAAAATGTGTGAGACTTTTGGAATAAGCTGAAGAATATAAATTTTTACAAAGTATGTACAAACAAAAGCATAAGGAAAATCATTGGTCCCGAGAGGAAACAATCACTGACATAAAGAACATTGTTATCTGTATTTTTTTAGGATTCATTTATAGGTTCAACTTTATTCCAAGGTCTTTATACAAGTTTTTCCAGTGGGCGAATGTTTTGAACAAAGTGTGGAAAAGCTTTGACCTTCAAGTATCTAAACTTAACCATGCAAGGATCACATTTTCAAAAACATTATCATAAATTCAACCTTGCATAAACAGCATTAAAAATAAAGCCATTTCGGACCTCGTGTAGAATCGATTTTGTTGCTTTGTTTAGCACATGTATCTACAGTAAGTATACAGTACACATAGCTGACCTGGTAGATGTGCGTCTCGCTAGTGGCGTCTATGGTCTCTTGCAGTTTGGGCGTGTACACTTTGATGTCCTTGCTGAATGCCTTGCAGGACTCGGCGAGGTCCAGGCTGGCTTCTGGCGACCCATGAACGATGACCAGCTGCCTGGGCTTCATCTGATTAATAATCTTCTTTATGGAGTCACCATCAGAGCGACCTTCATAGTCTATGTACGACACTCTGGCTCTGCAGAGGAATGAAGACAAATGAAGGGCTTTTAATGAGACACAAGTGTGAGACGTGATTTTAACATGTTCTTTGCTACTCCTTATAATTTTGCGCCTAACTTTTCATTATGATCCATAACATTATAGCCATACTGACCTAATTTCAAGGTTTTCTATACTTGAGACACATTTGGTGGGAACAACAGAAAGGTCTTGGTCCATTGGCTCATCCCCATTTGTCAAACCAGATTCCAGTTTGCTTTTCTCCTCCTCAGTAGCTTGAAGTTCAGGAACAAGAAACTCTTCTAGCCTGCAATATGTCAAAGTTAATTTACTGCCATTCAAATTTTATGTTTGTGAAATGTTAAAATGCTTATAATGACATTTACAATACCTGATAATCTCTCCATACTCGTCCCATTTGATTCTCTCCTCGTGAACGGGAAACATTGGATATGATTTTTTGGCTTGCTTGAAGAAACTGCCCTTGCGGCTCCCCTCACTCTTCATCATCAAGTCGTGGTGTTTGCTTTTCACTATGGCTGGCTGGTCCAAGTCATCGTCCATGTCGCTCTCGTCGCTGGAGTCCACATCCACTCTGGGAATGCATTAAAGTACACCAAAACATTACACAGCGGGAAACACACATTACCTTTCCCGGGGGGCCAAGTTTAGCACGGCAGCTGTATCATGCAGTTTGCAATATCGTGACTCATCCTTCATTCCCTTCATTTAAATGGCATCGCTGTTAGTTTTGCAATCTAGGGCACTATTTGCATCTTGTTACACAGTGCTAAGAGAAGTGATGACTCCTCTTTAAACATAATGTGCTTGTTCGGCTTTCAACAAACACTTAAGTAACATAATTGCATTTTTTAAGCATCAAAGGACAGAAAAGATTAAAGATTAAACATTAAGAAAAAACTGTGTACCTTTAAGCATTCAAAATAAAGTTACTTACTCTTTTTCTTGTTCTAGTTTTTTTGCAGCTTCTTTTTTAACTTTCTCTTTTTCAAGATATTCCTCCAGCTCCTTTCCTTCGAGCTTCACACGTTTTCTAACCTGTGATGGAGAAGTTAAGTTACATACAACACTGTGCAAAAATCATGTTTTTAAAAAAGGCTTATCAAAGTACAAAAATACATGAAGATCGTAGTAGACCTCTGCCAAGGCACTGGTCCTATCTCACAATGATGATTACACAGTGCCCAGACCTGTACTCAAACTCGAAGTTCTTTTAGTTCAGGGGTAAATGCTCTTTCATTGCGCCACCTTATATCTCACAATGTTAAACAATGAACTAAAACTAATCATTTGTTCTTTTAGTGAGTGACAGGGTTCCTGCAGATATCAGCAAGTCTAATTGAATGCTTTTTAATGCCACAAACGTACAATCGCGGCAGCTCAAATTGTCAAAATGTATTTGCAAGTATTGTAAAACACTTCAGAAAGCACCAACAATGTTGAAAGTCATACATCCGATGTTTGAGTAATTTGGTTGCAGTGGAAGGCCGTCTATGATGCTTGTGTAATTATTATTAATAAAAACATATATATTCACAAATAAAACCAACAATGTCAGCGATTTTAGTTCAAAACTATTATAATTTTTTAATTCCTATTGGAATCAAATTGAATGCAGTTTAATACAATTTAAGGCGTTAATTTTTGCAAAATCTATTTAATCACTTTTACTTTTTTTAATGCCCTGCAGGAGCCCTGGAGTGAAGTCAGTGCCTTTGGTCTGTATCTCAAAATGGTACAGAATTCCTAAAAACACTCCTGGATCTAAACAGTGAATCCAGAATTAATCATTTTGTCCTTGGCCCATTACTGACCTTTCCTGAAATTTCCATAACAAAAAATAAAAAATACATTTTGTATTTATTAAACCACTCTTAGTTAACAGCATTTTTCCATAACATTACATTGTCCTCCATTTCTAGGCTTGTTTGAGATGCTTAAATACCTCCAAGTCTAGCATTTTCTCCTCTGGGTGGTCAATCAGGTATCTCGCCAGTGTTCCCGGTGTGGTACGGTACGTGAGAATGACAGAGTTCTTGGGATTCTGGCACCATTGGATGAAGAGCTCTCTGGAAAAGCCAGACTCCAGATCAGGCTGACTGCAGAGTACCACTTTGGGACTAGGAACCCGGGCCAGGTCTGAGAGACTGTGGCACAGGGTCAAGTGACGGAACTGGAAAGGGTTGTTCCTCTTGTCCTCGAAACATCTCATGAGCTTGTCACTCATCCACTCCACCTGGACAGAGTGCACAGAGTTAACACTTGCAAACACTCACCGTAAGTGGAAGTACTACAAAAATTCTTAGGTCAGTTTTAACCATTCATATTTTGGTCTTAAACACTTAAACACAAAAATTGGTCTCATCAAACACTATACACTTGATAACAACCGATATTACTAGAGGAGAACCGAGTTCCACATCATCACTGGCAGAAATGAACACCCAATCTTTTCTAATGTTTTCTTGGCCTGTCCATATGGCTTCTGCATTGACCTCTCCTTATTCTGGAAATATCTTATGCACATCCTTTGTAAAATATAGTAAATAGTTTCCATTTAGCTTAGAGGCTTTTTTCCTGAATTAAAACAAAAACAGCATACCAATTTAATGCATTTTCTGGATGCTGGTCAATTATCATATTGATGAATATAACGTTATAAATGGCAAACGGTGGCCCAAGACTGGACAGTAGTGTACAAGAGTGACCTTTGGTAGTTAATACCTGAGACTTTGAGAACTCCACTACATTGTAGCTGACATTGTTGAGCAGAGCAAGAGGGTACACTCCTAATCCTGCATCCTTCGTCCTCCAAATCTGGTCCAGGAGTTGAGCCAGCTCCAACACTCGACCAGCAGTGTCCACAGCAAGGAGAACGTTCCCATCACCACGAAGGGTCTCCATGACATTAGCTTTAAAAAAAAAAAAAAGAATATGAGAATAATGTTTAAGAGATGGAACAGATAAACAAACTACCTACTGATATGGTAGATAGTACAATACTAACAAGGATTTAGACATTTTTCTATGCATATTACAGAAGTATTAACACTATAACAACTTACTGAGGAGCTGCTCATCCCTCTGTTTACGACGTGGCTGTACGTAAGCAGCATTGAAGGAGTCTGTAATAAGTAAAGAGGGACGACTTATGCTCTCCAACGTACACCCATTCAAGTGGCTAGAAACAAAACAACAAACAATTAACAAATAGAAAATAAACATTTCTACAAGTTATAATCACTTTTGTTTACACTAACATCTCTCTTTTATGGTTGAAGTCTACAGCGTAAACAATCTCCTCCTCTCCATCTTTTACAATTTTCCATATTGTGCCTCCAATCATGTGACCAGCAGGAAGAGGAGTTATGGACAGACCATGCCCTTTACCTGTAACACGCAAATAAACATTAAGAGCCTGCTATGACATACAGACGTTCGAAACTTGTAGTGTGTTTGACTGCAACTCACCTTTTAGATTAACAATTTGTGAATATTTCAGCTGCTGGATTTTATCAAAGGCACTATCCACATCATCAAGGGTGAACAAGGTGAAGTCTTCACTGTTGTTTCGAGACTACGAGGAGAAAAACCACATGAAATTAATTGTAAAATTAATTGTACACGTTCCAAACATGGTTCAGGATTTCTGTATGGCTCAACAAGTTGAATTTAAGACCTTTTTAGACCTTTTTAAAACCATTGTTGAATAAAATGAAGACCTATTTCATAAGCCTGCAGTGCACAAAAAGCTGAGTCATAAACGCGGCCGCATCATTTAATTGTGACTATTTACAACAGTGAGTGACGCAAAGCATTTTGTTTTAGGTAAGAAAAAAATCACTGACGATATGCCATTGACAATTTAAGTGTGCATTTTAGTATAAGCTGTGAACACATATTTAAGACCTAGTACTTTGCATCATGACAAATGTAAGACTTTTTAAGCCTTAAATTCAGATTTTCATATGTTTTAAGACCCTGCACAAACCCTGATGGTTTCGGTTTTGCATTGCGGTCCCTCTTACCTGATATAGATCATACATAAACATCTGTCCCATCTTGTAAACAGGAATTGTGGCATATATTGTACAGTTTAATCCCAGTTTGCCCACAGCATAGGGCAGCGCTCCGAGATGAATGGGGTCAGGATGTGACAGTAGCACAGCATCAACCTGATGAACATATCTAAAAAGGAAAATACACATTACATAGTTGTTGTATACTGGGGATTATTGTGGGAAATGCAGTGCTAGATAGATTAAGTACCTTTTCATTGCATCAATGATCTCCATGGAGAAGTTCTCATCCCAGCCACAGTCCAGGAGAAAACGGAATTCATCCACCTGCAGCAGGTAGCACAGAGCAGACTCCTCCTGGACGCCTGAGACGGCTGTCAGCTTTATAATAGACGTCATTGTTCTCACTTTTCACGCTGCAAATCATCGGAATAATTAAATCAGGGAAAATAGATTCGACAACCAAAACTATAGTTATCATGCAATGTAATCCATTCATTCTCCCTCGTAAACTTAAACTACAGCAAAATTATTATTTATCCCACGAAAATAACATTTGAGCGCAGCTATTAAAAGGTAACTATGCGATTTTTAGAGGGAAACACAAAATTTGCATAATGTGCACTGAAAACTTAAAAGATTTGTCTGGGAAACTGGGCTTAGCATGTAGGCTAAAGAATAGCAAGTCTTTATAAGTTTACTTTATTCTGATAAAAGAAGAGTGCCGCATACCATTCAGTTTTTGACAATTGAAAAGTACCACTTGATGAATATGGTTAGATTTACGGAGATATCGTAAAATTCCCGCATAAATGCATTGTTAGCGCTTTCCCAAACACACTTGAGTAGCCGACATGATTACCGCTGCAAGTGTGAAAGGTCAGCGGGGCGTACCAACTTTAGTGGGGCAAGAAAAAAAACAACAGCGTTTAAAATTCACAGATTTCAACCTCAAACCTATATTACCCTCGGATCTTCTAAATTATTTTAACATAAAATTTTTATAATACGCATTAATACACATATTTACTAAAAAGGTGCAAAAACAAACATGTTGGTATTGCCCAAATACCCTGCAATGTGGTACAGTCCTGTGTCCTCTGCCTGGTTAACGAGGAGCTGGAGGCCACGGCTTTGCGTAAAGATAAGATAAAATAAAAGGTATTTTCCCTGCTTTATTTACGAAGCCATTGTATGTTTGTGCTATACTATGCACAGTATTATAAAACTAAACATCTAACTCGGGAACATGAGGTTTTATGTAACTAGACACTGCTGATCTTACCGATGCTAACTGACTAGCTTCCCGATTAGCAAATGCAACACAGGTCCATGTATACAAATTGAACTAAGTTAGGGAAAACGTTCAAAAATCCGTAGTAAAACTTTGTTAGTTATTAAACAATATAATACATTACACAGAAGGGTCAGCTAGTGTGCCCTATAGCAATGTGACAGATTAGATTTTAATAGTGTATATTTTGTTTTTTAATGCATATATTTATACTTAGTAATTAAAAATGTAACTATAGTAATGTAACAATGCCATTATTACAAATTTGAATGTTATTTGCATGTATTATTTAATCCAAAACAATATTGTTGTAACTGTCCCTCCGCTGTTTTTCTGCAGGAAAGATGGTGAACCTTGTGGCACTTGCCAGAGAGCACTGGGTGAACATACTGGTGCCCATGGGATTTGTGATCGGAATTTACTTGGACAGAAAACAGGACGAGAAACTGACAGCCTTCAGGAACAAAAGTCTGCTGTTCAGAAGGTGAGAACAAAAGTGTTACTCTGTTGAACCCAGCGATAATTGTGTTATCTCACTGTTATATGCTTATTATGGCTGTTGCATGCCATTCAGTTAAAATTATCATTGCATTATAATAAAAAGACTGAAATTTAAGACACATCTATTGCACTGTTAACAAAGAATGAAGTATACCTCCAAACTCAAGATCAGATGTATCATAATGTGACTTTAGTGCATTTGTAATCATATTTCTCTAAGCAAATTTCTGTAAAAAAAAAAAATAGCATCTAAATAAAAGCACAGTCTTAGAGTGTCAGCATTGTTCATGCCATAACCTAAAACCCTTAATCTTCTTTGTAGGGATCTGAAGCCTGGAGAAGAAGTGACCTGGAAGTAGACATCCTGCCCATGAATGTGTGTGGACTTCAAATCAGAATATTTATGTGTTGTACAATTTTTTTCAACAAATTCTTTCAGTTGTATCAACTAATAAAAACATGATCTTTCACAATAAAGCTGATACTTGTATTAAAATATTTATTTAAAAGAATCTGTTGGGTGCTGACAATGAATATTTGGATGTGTCTGCATTTTGGACTGTATGAATCATTACGCAATGAATGAATTCTAAGTTTCTATGTTTTGCATAAGAGTCAAAATTATTATACAAGATTAATTATACAAGAGTATACATTTCAATTTATTTATGCCCCAAACAAATTGAATGTGGCCTCTACAGAAGTTCAGTGTGGATGATCCCTCTCTCAAACAGTAACTCAGCCAAAGCAATCTGTTGGGGAAGAAAAAAAGCAAGTAAACCATATTCTAAAGTCAGAAGCCAGTACTGTGATTTTATCACTATATAAGAAACTTACCTTGTCATCTACTGATTCACATGGGAGACTTCCAACACTCACAAATTTGGGATATGAATGAATCAGAAACTCTATTGCATCTGTATGCTATGATAAATGAAAACAGTTAATTTGCGCTTCAATATCAGTTGTGAGGTGTAAAGAAATGTGTAATTTACCTCTGCCTTTACTTCCAAACTCTTAACTTCTTCTTTGTGGTACACTCTTGAGTTGTCTGTTGTGTAGTAAAGACTAACAATATCTCCATCGCTGCATAATCTGAAAGAGACAAACAAACATCATTAATAGTACATTATTTTACACTGCAGAAAAAATTAGCTAAAAGCATACTTAAAATTAAAGATACATGCATTTTTTACCCATTTACCCACTCGGTGTAGACATAATTTTAGTGTGCACTGCTATTAAACAGTTTAAATACAGAATGCCTTCATCTCATCAATATGCACACCATGTAAGTAATTAACTCAAGGATTGGAATTGAAAGCAATCTGAAGCAAGGGCACAATGATACAGCCAGATGGAGACGATTTATGTGTTGCAGGAGAGTGCAAAGCAAGGACAACCAAATACAGCAGTCTTGTGAAGAAAGCAAAAGGATCAAATAAAGTATTTGGCAAGTCAAAGGCATAGTGTGTATTATTTCCTGTACAGTTAAAAGGGAAGTCAAATTTTATAAGAAAAGCTTAAGGTAATAGAAATGATGTAACTAAGCAATCATTTTGGAGGACCATAATAATATTCAGCACAAGATATAATTTTTGACCTTCACTAGTGTTGGCTAATGGTCATGATGTGAGAGGGCCAAGTGCTTCAGGTTGTCCATTATGCATGATGCAAACGTGCAAGGAAACATAAAAGTGGTTGTTTTTACCTTGCACACCCAGCGCGGAGGAGTCTGACTTTGGTCTGGGCTGTGATTGGTGAGCCAACATCCACAACTTGCCCACGGTGCCACCTTGCAGATGCTCCTTGCACACTGCTGGCTAATTCATCTGTTAAAAGGATGATTGTATACATCCATTATACATCACTATATAGTAATCAGGCATAACAATATGACCACCTGCCAAATCTGCAGCCCCATACACAGTGTAATTATTCTGACACTATGGTAGCTCGTCTGTTAGATTGCACCACATGGGACAGACTTCTATTCCCATGTGCATAACCTTTAATCGGTTCTCCACTGTTCCTTCCTTGGATCACTTTTCATAGATACTGCCCATTTTGGAGTTTTGGAGATGCTCTAGCCCAATCATCCACCCATCAGCCTTGTCAGAGCTGCTGAAATCCTTATGCTTTCCCATTTTCCTGCTTCTAACACATCAAAATTGAGGACAAAATGTTCACTTGCTACCCAACACAGTATATCACACCCAACATCAGGTGCCAGGATGAAGAGATAATCTGTGTAATTCCTTTCACCTGTCAGTGGTCATAATGTTGTGCCTGATTAGTTTACATCCATTATCTTGTATTTTATCAAGATATATATAAATTTTACTTTATGTACCTGGTGTGAGCATGGGAGGAAGGCAGTCGTGAATGAAATCTCTTGCTTTGAGATCTACAGCAGCATCGATTGGGGCATAATCTGCCAACTTCTTTATCAGATTTTCAATGCGAGAGAAGAATTTAGCTCTGCGGGGGTCATCCTGGACAACAATAGATATGGTGAATTGTCAATCAAAAGCAAAACTCTGTTTAATCTAGAAAAATATATTTGCTAATGTGACTAATTACCTTGTCTGAATTCTGTACTCCCATATATGTAAGATAGTCAAGCGGTAAGCCCTGTCTATACTCTACATCTTCCTCCATCGCTATTTCCAAAGCAGCTGGGACCGTCTGAAAAATATGGTCAATGTCGTTTAATTAGATATTACATAAACAAGCAAATGCTAATGTTCTTTTACACTGATGCTATTAGTGTCATTATAATAATCACGATGAAAGAGGAATAACCTTGAGCAGCAGATCCCCCCAGCTGTTTTTCTGATACGATGAGATGGTGATGTGCATGGAGTGAGCATCTGGGAGGCAGTCACCCTGATGAATGAATCCACGAGGAAAGTACAGGAGATCACCCGCCTCTAGCACCACCTCCAGGATAGGATTACCAATTTCTGATTGGTCAAAGTTTGCTGAAGAGGAGAAGATATGAGAATAGAATGTGAAAGATTAGTGTCTAAAGCTGAAAATACCAACATTTGCATACACATCAATCAGGCATAACATTATGACCACCTTCATTACGGGTGGCCTAATTGGTATTCTGAGTCCTTTCTACCAGAATTAACTTCTTCAGCAATTAGAGCTACAGTAGCCCATCCACATGGATTGGACCACACGGGCCAGCCTTCACTCCCCACATGCATCACCGGTCACTGGTTCACCACTGTTCCTTCTCTGGACCACTTCTGAAAGATAGACTGGGACCATCCCACAAGAGCTGCAGTTTTGGAGACCCAGTCGTCTATAGCCATCACAATTT
Source organism: Bostrychus sinensis (assembly GCA_020698575.1). Lineage (NCBI taxonomy): Eukaryota > Metazoa > Chordata > Actinopteri > Gobiiformes > Eleotridae > Bostrychus > Bostrychus sinensis. The sequence goes on along the minus strand of CM036257.1, from coordinate 22,955,052 downwards.
GGCCTTTGTCATGTTCGTTCAAATCTTCATGCTTGTTCATTTTTCCTGCCTCAAATATTTCTCACACATTTTGTCCTTAAAGTTTTGAACATTTTGGTGGTCATAATGTTATGCCTGATCAGTTTAACACAATTACTTATGTCAATCCAAGCAAATTCAGCTAAAATGAACAATTTTTTTTGGTAAAGCTTTACTTACGACTTGAAAACACTGGTAACATCTCATCTTCTGACCTGCAATGTAATAAAAGACCACAAGATGTCAATGCCTATGTAAAGTATCCATAGTATGCTAGAAAACAACTTTTATAGAGATGTCTTACTGTTTATAACATATCCGGATTTTTTATAAACAGATATTACCATTGCACTTTGAAGTAATTAGATTATTATAAGTTACCTTGGTTTGTACACTCTCCAATGTTTCTTTCCCTCGAGCTGAATAATAAATGCTTCGATGTCATCAAAATGTGGCGCAAATCCCTGTGTGCCAGGCGGAGTCAGGTATCTATAACATACATACATTTAGTAAATAAACCATTTGCTCAAATTGTCAACAAAAATGCCAAACTGATCCTTACACATTAGCTCCAGCCATGCTGCCAAACTGCTCCTGAAGGATTGACAGCACGTTCCAGACTGTGGATGAAAAAGCCTGAGGATTCAACATGCGCAGGGAGCAGCCACTCTGGAGGAGAAGCAGAGGTTAAGGTTAGCAATTTTAGAGGAATACAGTGCTTAAGGCTTTCAATGAAAGTAGAATGTTTACTTTCTCTGTAAATTTGCCCCACAAGCTTTTTCTGTACTGGAACAGTGGTTTTCAAACTTTTTACAAGTAACACGTCAGAAAATATTTGGTTTTCAAAGTACCATCTTTAATGGATCAAAAAGAGCCCAAATCTGGATTATTCCAGGTCTATACAAGATGGGGATTAACACAGAAAAATGCATTACTAAATAAGAACAAAATGGGGACTAAACCAGTTCCCCAGGACTTAACTATGATGACTAAAATCAGGATACCACCAGGAGAAGCCTGCATAACACAGTTTGAGAGCCGCTGCTCTAGCTCTCACCATTTTCCTCCAAAAACATGTTATACAACAATACAAAAATAGCTCATAGCTCCTTGTTTATTTTGTAAAGGTAGCCTGGAAATTTTAATGAACTCCATTGAGGAAAGTAAGCAACTTGAAGCTCAGGAAATAAAAAACTTTTTGCAGCCTTACATCATAGAAGTCCCATACAGTAAATGGCAAAGCCCTTCCTGGAGGATTATGTGTCTCCCTTTTGCCATCAACGTAGCTAGTGACATCCAGGTTAACTCCATACTGAACATCATCCTTAAATTCAGAGCAATTTTAGTCAGATCAGCAAAGTAAGCAAACAAACATTATAGGATTATTCATTAAAATAGTGTACCTGTCTCAATATTCGATCAAATTCTGCTGTTGAAAACAGCCCCTTGTAGTAATTAGGATTCTTGCGTTGGACAATGATAGGCTTCTTTTCCCAGGTTTCCCTTTGAAAGGAAGGAAATTCAGTTAAAAATATTTCTTCTTTCACTTCAAAATCATCACGTCACATCAACTTTAATGACGGTGGCAGTTTTAAAAGTGGACTGTTCACCCATATTGTTGTTTCAGCAAGGACTGTTTTATTTAATCCTTATTCACAACCATGCATTCTTACATTACATTTGTTGGTTTCTTCGTAGGTTCCTCGATGTTGTTCCAAATTTAAAACTATTATGTACCTGAAGAAGGCCTTTGCTGGGACAGGGTTGATGAGCCACTGGAACAACCTGCTGGCTCTCTCTCTGCTGTTGTTCACTTCTGCCAACTCTTTCAACAAAGTGTCAAGTGACTCCTCTCCTCTTACAACCTGCTCCTCCTGCATTCAAACACATTACACACATTGAATTTACTATACTTTAGGACAACTGAGCTTTAAACTTACACTGAGTTAAGTTCATCCTAAACATACAGTCTTACCTCTGAATTTCTGTCATCTCTTGGGAGAGATTTTGTGACTTTCTTTTGTATTTTCTTCTTTTTACTCTTGGCTGGCTCCTTAATTGAGCTGACATGATGTTCAATCCCATTTGTCTTTTTCTTTTTCTTCTTAGCTGCCACCTTAAGAAACACATAAAACAAAAACTAAATCTACATGCACAAAGAAGGTTTGCTTTGTTTTGCAGCTAACATGGCCAGTTCCAGTGGCTGCTGTTTCCCTTGCACATGTGACAACCATGCAGGCTAAATCCCAAAGTCACATTGTAGTCGTATTTTGACAGAAATGTACCTGCAGAGAAGGCCTCTTAGCAGGAGGAGACTGCTCTATAGACAGCGAGTGATACAAAGCAAAAGCAGACATGTGTCTTCTCTCCATTTTCCTCTGGCTGGGTCATCAAGCTGCGACTGTCTGAGGACTCTTCTTCTACGTTTATACATGTTCACTTACATTACAGTTTGTCAACAGCGCCTCCCACAGGCAACATATTGGCAGAAACTAGATGTAGCGTAGATGTGAAGAAAACAATGAACAAAAGTAAACAATTAGGTAGCTGTTATACATTCCACCTCTTGTTAGACTGCAAACTATACACTATGAAGTCTCTACAGTGGCTATAAAATCAAGACACTTTTTTGAATAGTTTAGACTTTTTTGCTTATTTTGGCAGGTATTTAGACAAATCACTTGTGCAGCTCATATTACACTATTACACACAGGGCTTAACTTGAGGTGGAACAACAGGGAACAAGTTTCCCCTCCTCCCAAACTGGGAGCAGGACCTATCAATTTTTATGTAATTTTTATTGAATACCAAAACATTTAAAAACATTAAACACAAAAATGCATAGCTAAACATAAGTAGTAAAAAAAGACATTTTTCAGGATACAAAGCAATAGATGTTTTCTGAGCTTTTCTTCCTCCTTGGTGTTAAGGGAACAAGCCAGGAAAATACCCTTTATGGGTGTCCCAAGTTAACCTATGGCTTTCAAATTAAGAACTGATTACACAGAAGTACTAATGACAGTGTTTTGGATTTTAGTATAACAGAATAACAGCAGTTTCTGATCTGAATACAACTGTGCATAACTGTGACAACAATCTCTTTGGATGTTCTGGTTATTTAGTTGGTTTTCTTGGTAAACATTTTATTTATATTTATAATTATTATTTTTATGACTACACTATACATCAGATAATCTACTCCATGTTGTCAGAACTTGATATTAAAAGTACTGTAAGCAGCATGCACTGGGACTGGTTTGAAAACAGTAATAGCAGCCTAAATCAAAACAGTCGGGTGTAGGTTGCCAGTCTTTCTGCTTTTCTAATTGGACGATCAGCAATGCAGGGTTTAGAACCGAAAAAACAAACAAAAAAAGCATGTAAACATAAACAACTTGGCCATAATGTAATACATCAGCAGTGCCATTGATATCAGTAAAACTAATATTTGATTTGATTTTGAACATGTTTATATCATATCTGCGTAATTAAGTAAGTATTAAAATATACTGCTCGTAGCACATTTGAACAGAACATTAATAAAAATGTACATATCTACAGTGCTAAAAGAGGCAAATGAACAAACTAACACTAGCTCCACACACATTATTTACCCAGAGCCTAAACTTTCTCACTGTAGTTTACATTTTAGCCAGCAGATGGAGCACTTTCACCACAATTCCCCAAACGCACGGCAAGCAACACGGTTTCCCACAATGCCTTGCTGCGTGCAGTCGGTGCTGTTTGTCCAGCCGTCGCTCCAACAATGCAGCTTTTAATGGTGCTGTGAGCGCAGCGAGTTGCATCGCCGCAGGCTTGTCCGGGAACTACGCTCGCACACATCCCATATCTGAACATTTACACGGTTTGACAAATCTGCAGAGCGCCCGAGACTCTCATTTCTTTTTTTTCCGGACTGGACACTCCTGCTGCTGGGTAAGTAGCTGCTGAAGCTAGCGCAGGTCGGTGTGTACCAGTGGAGTAGGAGCAAATGCATTTTGTTGTGACCACTGCTGGCTAGCTGCTGAGCTAATTGGCCAGATGAGACATATGGCCCCTTGTGCATTTCCTCCGCGACCCCCTTCTTTAACCCTAACACAAAAGCCTGTTATGCTCTTACCCGCCACGTTTTATCGGGGTGTTATGCATTCTTTCTTTTTCATTTTAAACGCTGTTACTTGTGCACATACTCTGGAGTAGTTGTGGCGTTTGTAGTAGCTGCCTGCAGGCTTTGATGTCCACAGAGGCACACGTCAACCCACAGCGAAGCCGGTGGAGTTTGCGTTTATTGCCAAAGCTAAAATCTGCAATAAATGTTGTACGAGTCATGCATTTTGATATCCAGCCTCACTTTACTGCAGCAGTGACCCAAAACCTACCGCTGGCACTCCAGCTGAACTTGTTTTCTGATTATTTTGTATTGCTGTGCAGCCAGGCAGGCGTCCAGAACAGGTTCAGGCTACTGTTAGTTGAACTGTCCCACTATTGATGAGCAGGACTTGAGATTAATATTTTTGCTCGCTGGCTATTTTGGGTTTTTCGCCAGCCATAGTTAAATGTTAAAATTCTGATTCATGTGTAGTATGTAAAACAATAATCTGCTGTGTTTCCAATTCTTTTGAAAAACATTGAAAAGTTAGTTTGCATATTATAATTTATCCTCATCAAAAAGAAAATAAGTTTATTTAGACTCTAAAATCTGTATATTTTTGCTATTACTTTTTTTCCTCACATGTTTTCAATTAAGAGCTTAATTTTGTCTCTCCACTCATTATTTACTCTAGGTTTTTATGGGTATTTCAGGTCTAAAGTCAGGTCTAAAGTTGTTCAAATTCATTTAAAAAATCCAACAAGACAAAGTGGCTAGTGAGACTGAATATGTTACTGGCCAAAATGGAAATCTACACATCCCACATTTGGCCGAGTTAATCTCCAGCTCTGTTGATGAGCAATGTTTGGCAGTAGTTTGAATGTCATTGCAGAGATATACAAGACAAAGCTCAAGTACAAGTATAATCTAGTGACTTTTTATGGGCTGCAGCTCAGCCATGAGATTGTCATCTGTTGATGATTAGCTAGACGTCCTTATTAGTTACGATGATTTTGTACCCTTGGGGCCTGACCTAGTGTTTGTGAAACCCTGACTTGCAGCCATGTAGTACCTGAAGTGAAATCTTATTGCCATGTTAAAGTGTAGTCATATTGTCGTACAATTACTGTCTGTGTTATTACTTATTTTATTAACATGTAGTATGGTTAAGAATGGACACATGTATGCTTAAGTGTAAAATACTAAGGGACTAGACTTTGAAGCAATAAATACAAAAGCATATTTTTATTTTTGTATAATAATTTGGTTAAAATGAGTCGAGGAAAATGTATTCCTTTTAAAACAACCTTGGTTTATCAAAGTGCAATACATGCAATATAAAATTAATCATCAAAAATTGTTTTGTTATTGCTTAAACTGATAGGTTTAACTTGTTTATGGAGTTTATTTTTCTATAGCGAAACATGTCACAGTGGCTTAGTAGTTAGCACATTTGCCTCACAGCAAGAAGGTCCCAGGTTCGATTCCCAGACCGTGTAAGGCTGTGTGGAGTTTGTTTATCCTGGATCTGGGTGAGTTTCCTCCAGGTGCTCCGTTTTTCCCCATCAACCTCAAAACATGCACAATAGAGGCTAATCCTCCAGGTACCAGGTTCTCCTGACCAGGATCCTGGCTCAAGATCTGGAGAGTACCCGGGCGCTGCACCGCGGCTGCACTGCTCCCGACAGGTTGCCCCATTGACATTAAAGGATGGGTCAAATGCAGAGGACAAATTTCCCTATGGGGACAATAAAGTTTACCTTGTGACCGATAACAGTAGTATATCTACACTATTGATTAATGCACTGGTATGAGCAAAATTATGCCTTTTCACCACTGAATCCTGCTCTGACAGTGAGAGGGAAAAAAAGGTGAGGCAGACCCATCAGTTTGATGGATACACTTCGTCCCAGTTGTTGCTGTAAAGGCAAGGCTTAGCACGTTTGTGGGAACGCAGAGGTTACGGCCCTAGGGAAGAGGGCTTTTGAACTAATTTCACTAACCAGTAAATCACTTTGTAACATTATAACCAGTGGAGCTGATGGCCGAGAGCTATGTGCAGTCAGTTAAGTTTTATTTGTGGCTCTTAAGGACCTCAAGCTTCTCAAGAGCACAGCATTTACATTTACACGATGTCAAACTTTCTGCTGAACATTGTCAATGTAATACGCATAATATATATTGTTAGAAATGTAACCATGTATTGATTGGTTAAAAATCCACAAAAAAGAGTGAAGATTTTAACTGGCAGACATCCCTAGATATTGATTTAAAGAAAAAAAAATCAAGTGTCCAATTCCCAGAAGGTGGAGTAAGAAAGGAAAGGGAAAAATGTTTGACCTTGGAGCCTGGTCAACCTCTAGTCATTAATTGTCACTTATCCAAAGTACAACAAACTATTATCTTTCCGACATGACACATTGACATATGGGCTTTTATGGTTATTAATGCTTGCTCTATTCCCAGTCTCATGGTGTAGACGATCCCACATTGTGCATAAATATAGTCTGTGTGTGCGCCACTGTGGACTGTGGATATTGATTTGTGTCTCACAGCCAGTGACTGGTCTACTGTTTTGAATATTCAACCTCAATGGGTCAGAATGGCAGAATCAGCATTTTAGTATTAGCCTGTTAAATATCATTTTCCCTATTACATGATAGGGCATAATGCAATGCTCTGTTTTGCATTTGATATTTGTTTTTGTTTTTTTTACCAGTTACAGTTAATAGGGCTTTTATTAGCTTCATGGGGGGCTGCTGCCTAAGAAGATACACCGATCAGGCATAACAATATGACCACCTGCCTAACATGCAGCACCATGTAACAAACTGTGATTCACTGTGTATTCTGTATTCTGACACCTTTCTATCAGAGTTTTGTTCTATCCTTAAACCACTTTCCACAAGAGCTGGAGCTCTGGAGAAGCTCTGACTCAGCTCTCACAGTTTGGCTTTTGTCAGACTTGCTCAAGTCCTTAAGCTTACCCATTTTTGCTGCTTCTAACACACCAACTTTGAAGACAAAATGTTCCTTTGCTGCCAGGATGAAGAGATAATCTGTTATTCATGAATCTGTCAGTGGTCATAATGTTATGCCTGATCAGTGTATGTAATAAGTAAGAATCAACCTAAATTGATGAATCTGACACTGAGAAATGGCTCATGACCAGTTAACGAAACAGTGCTTCTCCTCACACCGAAGACAGCTGGATGTGTCAGGCTTGTGCCCTGCCTCTCTCAGCAGCTCATATCTGAGCGGGTCGACCAGGTGTTGTTAATGGCATGATGCTGGTGAGTGTTTGACTCAGTGCTTGTTAGTGTTGTCTCTCAACCTGTGGAGCTCCTGGCGAGAACAAATTGGATTCTAAGAAAACTTGGAAACTATAAGGAGTACAGCAGTAGATGATGCTGAGTATTGCTTGTGTACATTCACTTTTTAAATTGAACTGAACAGCAAGGAGATTGTGGGTTTCAGTCCTTGGGCTGGCCAACATACAAACTCTCTGTATGTCCCCATGTTACTGTGGGTTCTCTTTGTGTATTTCGGCTTCCTCCCACTGTCCAAAGACATGTATATGTAGGTGAATTGGTGACTCTAAATAGCCCCTAGTAAATGAATGTGAGAGTGAATAGTTTGTCTGTTTGTCTGTCTATTGCTGCTTTCAAGTGCATGTCAGACATTTCAAATGGTAGTTTTCTCCGAGGGTTCGCATTCTCTGTTTGTGACTTCTGCTTATGTAGCACAAATACATTAGAGGTTGTTACCAGTACCATAATGGTAATGTTGAAGCTTTTAGTCAGCTAAATATGAATGGTGAAACACCAAACAGAAATTTCCATAACATTGTAAAACTTCAAAAATGATAATTTCATGTTTTACTTTGGTTCGTGAAAGTCTCCCAAACAATAACCTTTAACATTTTACCATTCACAACACGCTGTTTATGACAAGTCACTCCATCAGAACTCTGACAGTTCGTGTTGCTTCTACAATTCTCATTTACCCAACTTAAGTGAACGAATTTGTGGGGTGTTCTTGTGCTCTTTCATCTTAGAAACTTCTATAGACCCTTCTCACACAGCGGCGTCTGATCACGTGATTTCCGCGGAGCCGCCATGTTGGATGGCAAAAGCCGGTTGTCACGGCCCGATTTGGATCAGTCCTGCTGTCTGTTAGCCTAACAAATTAAATTCGTTTTACTCATCAAAAATAGTTTAATGTGTCCTATATCTGTGATAGCATCTACCAGCTGTCTTTTGAAGTAAAAAAGTTAATGTTGCACTGTTTGACAAAGTTTATTCTTTAAAAAAGTCACATAAAAGATCGCTCCTGCTGTAATCGTCAAATAAAGTAAAAACCGATCTGAGGTCAGTTCTTACTGTCTGCTCAGGTTTATTAGCAGGGTAAACACGGACATTTAGCAAACGGGAGAGAAAAAGAAAATACAATGTTCAGGACAGCTTGGTATTTGTTCATTTCTGCGTGAGGATATGGCGATTACAGGATTATTTTCACAACATGGAATACTTTGATGGAAATACATCTCGATATTTACTTGTGGATTTATACGAACTGATTGAGCATTACTAATCCTGGATTGGACTGGTTTTGGACAAAACCAGTGTTCAAAGGTAAAAGTCTGTTTTTTCGGTTTGGGCATACTGAGGAATTGTCATTAATTACACATATGTCCTATTTTAAGCATAAAGTTAACTTAATTCCCATTTTGTACAGAACATAAGCTTTCTAACGATGTATATCATGCCTGTATTGACAAAATAATAACCGTGCAAATTATGTTTTCGCGGAGTTTCTTTCTGTATCTGGTTGCCGCTAGCTTGAATGAGGTTAAACATATATAAATCCTAATTCTCCATATCTCAACAAATTTGCCACTTTTTAAGGCCTTACATTTTGATTTATAATTTTAGTCTTGTAAACCTCCGCGGAAAGTCTACTTTATTGAAGTATTTATATTGCCTTTTCACTAATCTGCGTCTCGCATCTGCCTACTCACATGGACAACAGTTGTTTAGGGCACTTTCCATACTAAAGGTCTGTCACCGTCCTGCCACAAAATATTTTTATGCCTCTAAGGAGCTCTCTGCCTCTTGTAAGCTTTTAATTGTGCAACTCTAAAGTGAGATTGTTGATTGATTTACTAAATAATTGTAAACGTTGTGGTATTCCAAAGCGGATTTTGTGTTGAAGGCTGGTAACCCGTAATTTTGACATCATAAGGGTCTTAAGCATCGACAAGTGAACATTTCTCTAAATATCGCTGTCTGACCTGAACACTTAACGTTAAGTATTGAAACGGTGTAGAAAGTGGTAAATATGAACTCGATTTCTATGCATGATCACTAATCGCTAGCCAGCTACACCGGCTTTTTGCCATCCAAAATGGCGGCGTCAACAAACCAAGTCACGTGACTGAGAACGGTCTATATACGATAAACCCAACACCACTTGAAAGCACCATCTGTGTCAGCCCTGCGACTAACTGGCCCCTGTCCCGGGTGTACCCCGCCAAAGGGCCATAGTCTCTCGGATAGGCTCCAGTGCCTGCGACCTGTAACAGGAATAAGTGGAAGAAGATGAATGAATGAACTAACACAGTTGTGCAAGCGCCATATAGCAAGTATAACTGATAATACTGTATCTAAATTTCAGTTTTGACACATTTTATTTGTATTGATTGGTCCTGATAGAATCCAGCTACAAGGGGTGACAAGCCAGTGCACTCTTTGATCCGGTCCCAAGCCTGGATAGTAAATGGCACCTAGCAAAACCCATGACAAATTAGTATCACTGAACCATATTGAAGGCAAATGTTGTGCTGTGGCAATCCCCTCTTTCTTGTATTTACTGTCAAGCTGTGAAATATGTCTTGGATGTTTCGGAGAGCTGGAAGTATTTCATGAGACATTAGTGGACATTGGCATGAAGCTTTCTTGGCTGGTAGTCCATTACTCTGGGTCAAAACATTACACATTGACCAAAAAAGAGCTGGAATTGTATTTCTTTGAATCAAGTGGGTTGTTGTTTGACAGCAGCCCACTCCACTGAACCCTGCAGCAGTGATGGAGAGCACTTGTGCCTGTCACACTTCTTTTATAGGCCCTGTCTGTTTGAAAACCTTTAGAGCAAAAGTGAATTTGTCTTAGCTGGTGAGTGCTGGAGTGTAGGCATTAATTGTCATATAATCAGACCATAGATGAATCACTGACTCCTGTCAAACCGTCTCATGGAGGTTTAGCTCTGAACCAATCAGTGAACTTCTTCTGTAGATTAGCTTCTTGGATCCGGTCATGCTTCTTCTCACACCAGACCAGAGGAAAATACATGGCGTGAATAAAATTTGCAGCTGCTAACAGGAAAATGCAGGAGGGGTGGCATGGCAGGACTGGTTTTACTTTGGCCGAGCAAACAAACAGCCGCTGTCCGCGTCATGCGTGACAGATACTTTAGGGTTTATAGCTTAGTCACTACTGTCATCATTTTCCTTATGGACCTTAGTTAACTGATCAGGCATAACATTATGACCACTGACAAGTATGGGTGGGAATCTTAGGGCACCTCACTGTTCGATTTGATTTCGATAAAAAAAAAAAAAAAGAACTAATAATTGATATTTTGCCGTAGCAAATTCTGTTAGCATTTGCCAGAGCTGACTCTTGCAACCCAGTAGCGTAAGATTTGTATTGAACATAGCTTCCTTAAATAATCTCTACAAAATTCTGATTATTCTGATTATTGGCTTTTCTGAATCAGAGTATTTTTAAAGAAACAGTCGATGCATCAGAAAAATAATTTTTCACACCTCTACTGATAAGTTAATAGAACAGATATATCCCTTTATCTTGTCACTTGGGATATATATTACGCAGCAAATGAACATTTTTTTGTGAAAGGTGATTAAAAGCAGGAAAAATGAGCAAGCATAAGGACTAAAACGAATCTGACAAACTCCAAGTTGTGATGGAGCCTAGACGACAGAGCATTTCCAAAACTGCAGCTCTTGTGGGGTTTTGGTAGAGCCAAATAACTGTCCAATAACCAGAAGATTGGTGGTTCAAACCTCCCTCCCACCATTGCATACTGTCGTTGTGTCCTTGGGCAAGACACTTAACCCACCTTGCCTCCAGTGTCTGCGCACACTGGTGTATGAATGTGTGTGTGAATGGGTCCTTGATGTAAAGCGCTTTGAGTACCCATGGAGGTAGAAAAGCGCTATATAAATGTGACCATTTACCAGTCAGTATCTATCAAAAGTGGCCCACGAAGGAACAGTGGTGAACCGGCGACAGGTGACGCACATGGGGAGCGAAGGCTGAAGCCCGTGTGGTCTGCTACTGTAACTAAAATTACTAAAAAGTTTGTTCTGATAGAAAGGTATCTAAGCGCTGCATAGTTTGTTGCATATGGGTGGTTATAATGTTTTGCCTGATCGGTGTATAGTATATCTTTGAAACTGAACAAGCATGGTATGCACAAAGATACTTACTGTGAACTGTTCTGTGTGCAAGTGAAAATGCTTGTGAGCAGGGAATTGTCAGTCATTTTGGATTCAAGTCTGTATAAAATCAATACAAGTCACTCTGACAATGGGGCCGTGACTTGTTAGATTGAATTTTCCTCCTCTAGAGTGCTCCATAGAGATGGATCGATGCCCCTACACAATCCGTCCACTTGTTGCCTTGGCCGTAGCATTTAGCCCAGCAGACACTAACAACTTGAGTGTAGGTGCTGAGAATGCTGTATCAGAGCTCAGGTGGTATCCTTTTTGAGTTGTTTTAGTGCATTAACTCTCCCATGTCAGGGCTCTAATCAGTCTGGCTCTGTTCCCACAATCCATCAGTGTCCGGAGGAACAGGCTCGGAGCGTCCCATGCTGGCAGCTGTTGGCAGGTCGATGTGTTGTGGTGTTCCCGTTCTGTGCGGGTAGAAGCGAGGATGAGCTCCCAGGAGTCTCTGCTATGGAGAGATAACAGGAGGTTTTATTTCTGAGCGTGATTTAAAGACTTGTGTTTTCGCTGCTTTTACTCGCTAACTGTAAAAAGAGATTGGATTTCAGTTTTTAAATTATACGGTTATAAAGCCACCACTGAGAGTAAAGGTAGGACTAACAGATTTTCAGGTTTACTACAATTTTAAATGTCAAAAAAGTCACATTTATTGAGAAAAAATTTGCACCATGATATGCCACATTGTGTTATGAGCTGATGATACAAGACCAGAAAATATCAATTGGCTGTTTGCAACGACCATTAATCAAATTCGGAGTAGTTGTGGCAGATGGAATTGGGGTAACACTGTGAGGGTTTCAAACCATTGGTGTGGCAAAATTAATAGTTTGGTGAATAAAATGCAACTGTTTGACTTATACCACAGGGTTTCACACCTGTATATTGGGTCTATGGGGGTACATTTCTAAGACTATTTGGGATATAGTGAATCGCTTTCTTTTAAATTTTTCTTGTTTTATTTTAATTTCTTTTTATTTTATTTCTTTTTTTAGCCATTTTAAAGATTTTTTTTATTATGTTGCATTCTTTATTTTTTTTTATTGTAGTATTGATGTCAGAAATGTTCCACCCTGCATTGTATATATTTTAAGTGTCTACAATTTTGATAGTTTGAGTTAGTTATAGTTAAGTTATTTATATTAATGTATGTAGCATCAGTAGTATATATTTATGAAGGGCAAAAGTTGTATAGTTCAGTTTTAGACTATGGGGGGCAAAATTAGACTATGGTGGGCTGCTGCAATCTTCTGAATTTATGAGAAACACTGAAAACAAGTAAACTATTGGCTGATGAAAACATTTAGTGTTGCATTTAGTATCTGCAGTACAGGGGTACCACCACTTTTTTATTCTCAAGGTCATCATAACAAAATATTAAATTGTCTCTTGCATAGTTGGTGGTAAATGAAAGTGAACTGCTTGGGCATAGAGATTGAAATCATGTGATGCTTGACGACAGGAGTGAATATAGTATTTTTTTCAATTTTATTATGTGTTAATTGTCATCACTTATTACTTGATTTTTTTCCAGTTTTAAGCTGCTGCACTGCTTTAGAAAATCACGAGCTGAAATACAGGGCAGCTACATTTCTGGTTACGTTGGAAACAACTGACAACTGGTTGATTGACAGTGTACTGCCTGGCATTAGCATAACATCTATCTTCAAATACAGACTTTTTCTAAGCTTGCCAGTGATAAAGACACCAACAAATGCTTTACTTCATCATAATACTAATAGTCTAAGCTTTATAAACGCCTGTGTTACTTCTCTGACTCTGTGGTTGACGTTGATACTTCCATTTCTCATTATACTCTCAATAGCTATTTTGGATAAAGCGTGCAAATAAAAACCCCTGCCACTGTTGATTTCCTGTTTACCATTCTGGCTCGTACTTGTCCATTTACACAATCTCTTCATCATATGTTGCTTATTTGCTTATGTATTTTGTTATCATCTACAAACTGGCCAAATTACAAGCTTTCATATCTACAGAAGAACTGCAAACGACCCTGGATATTTTAGGCTGTCTCCATCAAAGCAATATATGTTCAAATTGGACTTATTTGTGAAACAGGGACAGGACCCAATAGACTTACATCAGTTTGACTTTGAGCCAGACGAGAAGAGCTTTTTTTTTATTTTACTGTGTCATTATCAGCGCTCACAATATAGTCCTATTTATGAACTGAAGCCCAAATGGTAATATTGCAAAGCTGTCAGAGTGGGGCATACTTGGCAAAGGCTGTGCAATTAGACTCAGTTGTCAAAGCAAATATTTAGAGCTGTACTTCCATTCGTAACTTTTCATGGCTGGGACATTTTTTAATTTTATGTGACATTCGAGGTGGCATTGACAAAATATAAAAAAATCTAAATGAAAGGGAGTGTGGTGATTAGCATAAGCATTTTAGACTCTAGTTCACACCGCTCCAAGTCAAGTTAGACCTGCAGTTTCAAAGCAATACATTTTTTCATATAAGGCTGAACAATATTTTGCAAAATTATTGTTAACGCAGTATCAGCAAACACAATATTGCAAGAAGCTAAATGTATCGCATTAATGTTATGGTCCTCCATCTGACAGAGATTTACACTGTCAAAATGTGAATGTGTTGAGACTAGGGCTGCAACTAACAATTATCTTGATAATCAGTAATCTGATTTTTTTTTTTTTTTTTTTTTTAAATTAATAATAGGACAGAAAAGAGCAAGTAAGTCCGTGTTGACCGGCTGGCCTAGCTGGAGTTTGCCAAGATTTTTACAAGGCAAAGCTACAAATTTGTTACTTTATCATTTTATTTTATCATTAAAATCAAAAATAAAATTGTATTTATCTGTTTCTGTGGTTTTACTGCGCTGTCTTAGTAATAAAGCCTCTTCTCTCAGGATATGGCATGTTTTAAAGACTATGATTACTCCAGATAGCACAATAGCAATTGGCGATTATTTTAGTTGTTGCTGCCCTAGTTGAGATCAAAATAAAAATATTAAAAATACTACACAATTTAGCCCTTTGTTTAGCCTTTTTTTAGTCTTGGTTTCGTCTTGGTTGAGCATTATTGTCCCAGTTTTGACAAGGAAATAGAAATTTGTATTAGATCAGATTAAATCAAATTAAACTTACTATGTCAAAAAGTATATCTCAAAATATCTTGTTATATTGTTATCACAATATTCAACATGGTTATCGCTTATCACGTTTTTCTAATATCAAAAGCCATTATTCTTTTATCTGAGGTCCCAAAAAGAGTTTACGCCATGACTAACCTGTGTCATCATGGAAACAGCAAATGCCTGGCAACAACAAAAAGAGGATGGAAAACTCATTAAACCATTATGTGGTTCTCTAATGTTGATGTGTAAAGAGTGAAGAGATAAGTTTTGAGGAAGCTCATAAATCAGTGGAAACACACAACAGTGAACAGTGAGTATCAAGGCCTTTTGTTTCTAATTGGCTCAAGAACTGAGAACTGCAACATCAAGCGCCACCGTAAGCTGCTGCAGACAAGATTTACTGATGTACACGGTTGATAGAAGCAACAAGCATTTTCTGCCATTTTCTTTTGATCCTTTGAGAGGATTTACCTGTGAAAGGGTCTAGTCAGAGTTTCTTTTTTTTTCTTTTTTTTCGATTGTACAGAATAAGGAAAGTGGAAAGGTTGGATGTGGGTGAACTGGGACATATCACAGTCTTATCAATATCACATTGTACAGAAATTTTGTAATATTTTAAGAGGCAATGAGGTAGCAATGGGTCTCTTGTTTAAAGTGCCTTTTAGCAATGTCACATTTTGGTCTGTGTGGCTGCAGTTTGGTAAACAGGAAGTAAAGTTGATTTTACTGTAAAGAAGATTTAAGAAAAGGAATGACTGTAACAACATGCTATGTGAGGCAGCTTTGCATGGTAGTGTCTTACAGTAAAATAGAATATTTTGGAAACTAAAGCAACAGATTCAATTCAGCAGTCACGTAATAAGCCAGGTATTTATAACCCATAACAAAACAGGAATATGCAGCCATGTAGTCTCACACTGTCAAAATATTTGTCTCAACTGTGGTTTAAATGAAACTGTGGTGCAGAGACTGGTCCAAGTACGTCCAGAGCCTTGTGTTTCTTGAAACTGTATTGACATCAGTGTAACTTTTAAATTAAAAGAAGACATCTAGGTATTACAAATATACCATAGTCATTGCATATTTTCTCAAATGTTGCATTGCACTCGATCCTTGTGAAGCTAACCCAGCTTTAGCATGCAACTATAGCTGAAATTATGGTCCTCAAGTTTACAGTAAGAACAGAGACGCATTTTCAGTTTGGCTGCTGTTTTGAAAGTAGGATTGCAGCTCATTTGCGAGGTCTGTGAGCGTTTGTTCATCAGGAAAGACTGAATACATATGCAGTGAGTGCAGTTCATGTTGTTAACAGGTGACTCGACTGTTGTCATCAAAGCTTTAGTGGCACTGCAGCTGCTAGTCTCTGTACTCACACACTTCATTATCAGTATATGGGTTCAGTCGGATATGGTTTCTCTTGTGTTGTTGTTGTTCATGGTTGCTTTGTCCTATTTTTCTACCACATATTTAGCTCCCTTTCACCATTGATTAAACTGCAGCTCAATATAATACCCAGTGAGCAGACGTCCAGTATTAGTAGTATTAATGGTAGTCTCCCTGTTGTGTGGCTTCAGTAACTTATTTCCTGTTCATATTATGCAAATATCAATGTTTATCTGTGATAGACCTTTTTTAGTGTTTGAAAATAGTAACACTGTGTTCAAAAGACTGGTATCATAACCTAAACTGACACTAAACAATGCATTTTTAATAGAGAAATTAGCATTAGCCACCAAAATCTCACACATTATGAATAGTCCAGATGGTTTTGGCCATAGACAACCAGTCAACTACATGTGTAGAGCCTGGTTAGAAAACATTAGGGTTGTATTGACATTTTGCGGTTTTATTTTATGTATCAGTTAGCTTCTTTGCATATAAGCTAAAGGCGAAAATAGAAGTAATTTGTTTGTTATGCTGGAGAAGTAGTGATAGAAATGTGCCGGACCACAAAAGTTTTGTCTGTTTGCTCAGGTTTAATCTATCAGTCACCACAAATCCTACTTTAATAAGTGAACTTTAGCAAATGGGACTGACTATTAGGCCTGGATGTTTTTATTTGACAATATTAATAAGATATATGATTGACAACTATTAAATTTTGTCATCTAAAAACATATTATTTAATATATTGTGTTTTTGTTTTTTTCTCTGAAGCCCCTTGCTGGCAACTGTGGGGATTGGACACAGCGTAATATGGCTTTTTAGCACGACGAATAAATAGATAAATGAGCTGACTGTTTTGTAGTGATGCCAGTCTTAGTGCTGAAATTGTCAGAATGAGTCCGGTGACGGTGTATGGACTTCAGCGATGTGCAGGAGCACTTCCTGGTTTCACGTACCGTATTTTCCAGACTATAACTGGCACTTTTTTCATAGTCTGGCTAGGGCTGCGACGTATACTCATGTTCAGTTCAATTCAGATTTATTTGTATAGCCCAGTATCAAAACAAAAGTCGCCTCAAAGGGCTTCACAACAGTTGATCAAACATAAACACACAATCAGACAACACAAACAATAACTACACTAAACAGACCCAGGACACTCCTGTCCTTAGACCCTCCTTTTCGCTAAGGAAAAACTCCTAAAAATCCCAGCTGCGGGAAAAAAAGAAGAAACCTTATGGAGCCCAACTGAAGGAGAGATCCTCTCCCAGGACGGACAGGCAATGCGTCTATGCGTCTAATGTGCGACTTATATATTAAAATATTTCACGTGTTCGTTAAAGGACCCTCTAGGCTTGTGTACCAGCATCTGCTTCACCTGTACCACTGACAATTTAAAATGTAAACATTACTGCTAACAACTTAGGCTATAAAGACAACTGAGAAAGACCGGAATAATTGGAAATGGAACTGATGCTGAGTCTGAAGACAGCCACGCAGAGGAGGAAGCGGCGCTTCGTCTACCTCCGGAGTTGGTTGTTTGTTCAGAAGCGACACCGAGGATGAAGAATTTAAAGGATTTGGCGATTACGAGTGAGATCTTTTGGTGAACTTGTTATATTTTGTTCTTTATTCTATAGTTGTGTGAATAACTGTTAATATATTACGTTAACATACGAGACACCTATTCAGTTTGTTGTTTATGCTTCATGTAGCTGAATAACCATCAATGTGTTACGTTAGCAAACCACACACCTATTCAGCTGTTGTTCTCTATTCTATTATTACTATAACTTGCCTTTCAAGATGAAATGTCTGTTCTTGGTGTCGGATTTTGTAAAATAAATTTCCCTCAAAAAATGCGACTTATAGTCCAGTGCGACTTATATACATTTTTTTTTTCTTTTTCATTATGCATTTTTTGTCTAGTGCGACTTATACTTCGGAGCGACGTATAGTCCGGAAAATACGGTATCTACTTAAAACCAGATTACACTTATGAAACTAAATATTACTCTAGTATGTTTTTTGAAGTGCAAACAACTTTATAACGTAGTTAAAAGTAAAAAAAAAAAAGTCAATTTATCAATATAGTAGACCTTTAATGTTAGTAGTTTGCGTTTTTGTTTGCTCCTTTGATTATGGAACTGTGTGCTAAAGGATGATATAAAACTTGTATCAAGAGGACACAGTGCCCGGGGACAGTCAGATACTGCCACAGTACAAGGGATAATAGTTTTTTGACATATGAGCCAACGCCACAGTGAACTTCACATCTACTCAATCACTTAAAAAAACATATTCTGCCACAGAAATATGTGCACTGGCCTCATTTTTCTTCCTCTTCCTGCATTCTTCTTGAAAAGAATTATTTTAGTAAAATCAGCAGAAGTAGCTCCACCTGTGACGACTCTGTTCACTAAAGCAGAGCCGCAGCCTAAACGGCTCATTAGCAGTGGTCTTCCCTGACATTTAAAGTTGCAAAATGTTAAAATGTGCTCCTAATTTATGAGAATACTTTGTTTCAGTATAGACCTACTTGGTATGCAGTTTGTTTGAAGGAAATACAGATTGTTGAGATTCATAGTGTTGCGTTGTATTTATAATGGAAAAACTCTGCCTGCAGCTTGGAGATGAAGACAGCAAAAACAACAATGCACTTTTTATCTATAAAACATCCAGACTAAAAATGATCAATAGTCTTGTTTATATTTTAACAATAATAGTTTTCTGTCCAATCAATACATCTTTTACACACTTTTGGTTACAAAATATTCCCGTCTTTATCTCACAACAGAGATGAGATGCTGTATTTGTCCATAGCAGTATATTCACAAATAGAAATTCCTCATGTGAGCATTATTGTTTACTACTTCGCCACATGCTTTTTAAATTTACCTTTGTGGACTTTAATTTGCCTTGGGAGCTTGTTTGCAAGTCTATTGTTATTGTGTTATCGGCAACGCAAAAATAGACCTGTGAGAACTTGAAATTACATTGTGGCATGACTGGGTAAAAAAGCAGCTGGTGAAAAGAGGAACCTTGTGAAATGATGAATGCTGCGTCTAAAGTGTGATTGATTCTTTAACAATTCCTAGTTAATTAAAAAGTGGTTATGGTGGACCTAGAACCTGTCTCAATATACACAAGACTAGGCATAGCACAAAACCGACTGCAATAATTTTGTACGATTAAATTTTTTTGCCTTTGGGAAAATCTAAAGGACACACTACAAAGTCAAAATTAATATAGCCCTATAAAAATATCTTACAATTTGTGGTGAGTATAAAGAGCATGTGGCTT
The DNA here is from genome assembly GCA_020698575.1 of Bostrychus sinensis. NCBI lineage: Eukaryota > Metazoa > Chordata > Actinopteri > Gobiiformes > Eleotridae > Bostrychus > Bostrychus sinensis. Next base: position 22,935,608 of record CM036257.1, on the reverse strand, counting down.
TACAAAGCAGTATAAATATAAGTAGCGGTGGCATGAAGTGGTATAATTACTGGAGACCATAAAGATTTGGGTTGAAGTGTAAAGTATGAAAATAAATACAGGCATTATGGTACCTGTGTGATTTCAAACCACAGTGCAGCCACAGACACTTGCCGCCAAAGACACCCAGCAAGCTTCAGAGTTCAGCCGTTTACAGGGATTATATGGTAATGGAAAAACTTAGAAAAGTTGTGGGAATTTTATGCACTTACCACTTTTTTAAATTTGGATTTTTTGATTAGTTCATAACTTTGAGTCAAATCAGATGCTAATGACATTTAACCTCCAAAATATGCAGTCGGTTACCCTGTTTCTCTGTAGTGTTTTTCTATTAATATAATTTGCATTGCATTAAGATGTAGGGCTGCACAATATATTGCAAATATATCATTACCACAGTATCAACAAAGACAATTTACATGTAACAGGCAATTAAATGTCTGGAAATAATGTTATGTTTTTTTATCTGATTCACACAAGCAGAGTCATTTTCCTATCAAAGCCTTTAATGAAAATGTGTTGTGACCAAATAAAAATGTTAAAAAAGTCCTTAATTTATTTAGTCCTCACTTCTATGTTTTGACACAGTTTTGGCTAATGAATACACGGACTTATTTTTCTGCTTAAATTTAATTGAAGTTAAACTAGGTCTAAATTTGTCAAAATACTAGAGCTGTAGTCAACCAAATAAATTGTTAGTCGACCAAAGTTAAGCCCAGTACAGTGACTAATCAACCGAAATTGACCATTAGGATATGTGGGGGACTTAAACAAACAAGTGACTTTACACTCAGTAGGAGTTAAAACATTTAGAGAAAATGGCAGAAAAATATATTGCTGTCTAAAAATCACCAATACTACATTAAATTATATGATAAATAAAAGTTATCAAGTAATAAATTATACAAGCTTTGTTGATGCAAAGAGTTGATGCAACTGATCAGCCAATAAAATTTTAGTCGACCCGAGACCAGAGGCTGTCAGCCCTAAAAAATACTATACCAAAACATCGCCAGTCATATTGTTATCGCAGTATTCAACATATTTATTGCATATTGTATGTTTTTCTAATATAGTGCAACCCTATCCGGATGTATGTTTTAAATTAAATCTATAGAAAACTGTCCCGGATAAAGCGGAAGAAGATGGATAGAAAACTGCTCGACTTCTGTATAACAGCAATTATCCTCATGTTTTTCCCCTGATAAGTCGATAAGTCATTATGTATGATACCTTAGTTTTGAAATACCAACATTTTACTAAACAGCGTATCCACTTTTGGTCCTGGAGATTTGGTAAAATGTTTAGGAAAGTTGTGGAAAAGTTCATAGCAGACACTTTATTAGGAGCTAGGAGCTAGTTTGCAGCTCCTTATAGCCTCAGTCTCTCGTGTCCCTTTTCATCTCTGCCTCAGGCAATTATACAGACGCTCGAGCTCAAATGAGTACCATGTGGCGGTCTGTAATTTGATTTTTGGTAATGAATGGGTCAAAAACTAGTTGGAGTCACTGAAGCTCTGAAGTTCCCAGTGAGTTTGATGGTATTATATCTGAGAGTGTCACATGGGACAGGGACATGCCACTGTAAAATAATGTTGTTAATTAAAGTTACAGTAATAAAGTGATTGAAACATGTCCACGCCCAAGTAGTGTCTAAAATTGTTCTACATGCAGAAGGGACCTAAATAAAAGTAGGCAGACTTGACAATGTGTCCTCTGGGATGTGATAGAAGACAGAAATGTGCCAATATGAAAAATGCTCCCTTCACTACAGTTGTGCAAAGAAAGGGAGCCGTTACTGAGAGTTGTGTTTTGGGAAGAAAATTTATGAGCTTTAGACCAAGACTAGACGTGTCTTTAAGGCACTGTTTTTGGACGACAATTAACTTTTACTGTTTCATGCAAATTCACCATACAGAATCAAATCATATCCGTTATAAAAGCCAGAAAGTTAAAGCAAGTGACATTTCTTTGATAACATAATGGTAAAATTACTCATATATACAGCTATCATTATTGGAGAGTATTTAGACACAAAGGTACCCTGGCCCTGTCCTTGTGCCATGGATAAAAAAGGTGTCCCCGTCTCCTTTTTTATCCATTTAGAAGTGAGAACTGTGCAAAATCTAACAAATCATGGGTTACTTCAGTAAAGTGTTTTTTTTATTGCACGTTGGTTCTTGTTGGTGTAAGTTTCCTCTCTTTTATTACAGTTTTGGTTGAAGTTAAACTATAAGTAACTATTTTAAAATTTTTATCTTGACTAAAAATATGTATATATAAGAAAGGCTGCATGATATGGAGAAAACATGCGATATTTGATAACTATGTTGAAAATTGCGATCATGATATTGTTGCGATATTTGAAAATAGAGCCTTTTTGAACATAGTAACTTAAATTCATTACATTTTAAATTCACTACAGATTAACTCATAAGCTGTCACCAGTACTTTAGTGAGTATAAACTTTGAAAGTATAGGAAGTGAAATGCAATGCTGATGTCGAAAGAAGACGGCTAAATGAATGTTAGAAAGATCACATGTAGTTGTCCTACAAGCTCATCCTTGATCAAAAGTGAGAAACTGTTGCAATCCTAAACAGGGATTTTAGCACATAGAGGCATAATTACAGGAGGTGATAAAACACCACTTGGCAGCTTTTTGCTGGAGCGTCCTTTTTAGACTGAATCTCAAAAACATCCCTTATACAACTTGCTGCTGCAATTTTGGAAAATGTCACACACACACACAATTATAGTTTTGTCCTTGTTTCTGCCAAAGGAGGAGCCCCAGTAACAAATGAAAAAGTCAACCTGAAAGACACGGCTCTTTAGTTAACTGTGTGCAACGTGAAGTCCTTTGTGTTGTCTCTAATTGGCTGCCACATACTCCGCTCTCACCAACGCGCTGGAAGTCTTCTCCTCCTCCGTCCTCGCTTCACCCTTGAGGCCCAATCAGTTTTACAGCAGCAGAGTCGATGACAGATTGCCACGAGCTGAAAAGACAGTGTCATGCGTTGAGTTTATCACTCACTGAGGCTGAGTAAACAGACTGGGGACAGACACAAGCTGGTCGAGTCTAATTACTGATCTTTGCTTATAGTTTATGAACTTGAAATACTGACTAAATAGATGACATCTGCTGTAGACATTTTGATAACGTTCATGAAAAAATGTCAAGATATAAAGTTATCATGGTCATCTTTCATTTTGGCTTTTTGCCTTCTGGGGTTGCCACAGTGAAGCATCTGTCTCCAAGCATGCAGTGATTGATTTAGCATAGGTTTTACTTCATATACATGGCTTTTCTTGACATAACCCTCTGTATTTATCCAGGCTTGGGACCGGCATAAACAGTGCACTGGCTTGTGACTCCCTTGTGATGGGATTATGAAGGCATTATTATATTATAACTTTTAAATGCTTCTGAATTTGAGGTAAAAGGCCAAGAGAAATGTGTAGACAGTTTTCAAAGTAAAATAAAGGCTGCAAACTTCGATATAAATGACTGCAGCCTCTTAAGGCAGACCTTTAAACTCACTTTTCAACTAACTAATCTTATTCCTCATATACGTTTTATTATTTTTATGAACAATATCAAAAATAGCCAAATCATAAATTAAAAAAATTAGCAATAATATTGATTAAAAATAATAATCTTACCTAGCTACAAAAGCTTTAAAATCATAAATCGGCTTACTTTTTTATTGTGATTTTTTTTTTTTTTTTTTTTTTTGCCATATTGCCCATCTCTAGGCACAAGTATCTTAACATGTGTTTCACCATTTATATAATTAAAAGAATAAGAAGACATGGATAAGCTGAACATTGGAATACTGTCAAATACATATTTTTGTGTTCCAGTTCATTACTTGAGTTTCACTGTCTTAGGAAAGGACTTCACATTTTGACTGCACACTTTTTACAGTGAGTGCTGCAAATCATTTTGGTCTTGGTAAAAAAAGGTCTAAGCTCTTGTATTGGCGCTGGTAAAATGCTTTTGAGCATTTAAGTGGACATTTTAAGTCATTGCATCAAATGTATGTGACATATTTAAGACCTAATTAAATGTATATAAGACCCAACAGTCCGCATCTCTGCAAATTTAACTTAAATTCAGACTTTACAATTTAAGACTTCTTTTGACTTTTTCAGACCCAGCAGAAACCCTCTAGCCTTGGTCTTAAAACAGTCTTCTGCCACGCTGTGTCCCTGGACCAGCATGCAATTTGATTCAACAATTTAACAGAACAACAAATGTTTGAAAAGTTAAATGAAGACATGCTGTGTTTTTCAATTTTGTTTCCCCAGTTTTTGTGGTGTATTGTATAGTTTTTTTTTTTTCAAATTTTGTGGTTATCGTGACATCCTGCACTTACAATTTCAGGATGTCAGGATAACCGCAAAATTTCAGTTTCAGTTTGTGTGGTAGAGGCTAGGACACATTTTAATCCATAATTATTACCCTATTGTGTGAGATTTGAATTTGGAAAGTGCCCAGGCCCAGCTGTCATTATAGATTAATTCCATCTCTCCCTCTGTTTTCCCTCCGTCCATTTGTCAATCCTGTGCACGAGGCATTGCCATCATATTTGAACAACAGGGCTAATCTCCAACACCATTACAGTTTGCCTCGTACAATGTAGCACATGCTGTATTGTAAAACTCTGCTCACTCCTCTCTTGTTTGTTTTCTGAGTAGGAGGTGGTCCTCACATTAATTACTTGTGGTCATCCCGCTGATTCTCCAGATGATCATAATAGCCTCATTGTTATTTTGTCAGCGTATTGCTAGATAATAAAGAGAACAGCAGAAAGCAGCACCTGCAGGAGAACCAGAAAGTTTTAGTCCTAGTGTAACTTTTACCTCAACTTTTAATGATTGGGAGTAAATGTGGCTAATTGGATGGTGTAGTCAGTGGCTTACCTGGTAGAGTGCTGCACAGGGCTCAGGCAATTTGATCTATGTCTAGTTTCTCTTACACTGTCTGGTGGTTGGTGCCTGAAAATAGCTCAAATATTACAAGTTATACAATGTACATTAGGCAAAGCTGAAGGTGTTGTACACATCGCTCTTTGTCATTTTTTCCAAATGAGGTGAGGCCACTGACAGCTGTACTGACTAATTATGATCTGACCTTTACCATCGCTCCTTGGTAGTCATTGCTTATCTCTGTGTAAGAATAAGTGGTGACCCATAGTGAGTGAATGTGAGAGTGAATGGTTGTCTGTCTCTCTCTCTATGCAACTAAAAGGCCTCTTTTCAGTTTTTAGCGTCTACAGTTGTTGGGTCAGACTCCAGTCTCCTGCAGTATCTGGTGGGAATAAGCAGAAGTCATGCCAATATTGTAAAGTTGAACATAGTTATTGTACATTCCATCTTTTCTTAGTACACCAATATATTTACTTCACTTAACCAAGATTTGTTTTTGACATATTCTGTAGTTTGTCCTGTAATTCCTCATACTATCAGCTTTTTAATAACATTATCTAATAGTGCTGCACAATATCTTACCCATTGTTGTTGTGATGTCAACAAAAGCAATGTTCATATTGTTTAATGTTATGATCCTCCTAAGTTTCCTATCAGAGCCTTCAATGAAACTGCATTGTGACCAACTATAGATAATAGAAAATACTTCATACTTCCTCCTCAAGCCCTGGTTTAGCCTTAGCATAGTTATTGCATATCACATGTTAATCTGGACTCATGTAAAAGGCAGTTAAAGTGTCTGAGGTTGGCGCTCCTCACTGTCCCCTACATTCAGCTCTGTACTTCCCCAGTGTGAAAAGACTCCTTGAATCAGTGCAGTGAGGCGTCTGCAGAAGAGCTGTGATCCACGGCTCCAACAGCTGCTCCCTCCCTGAGCTACTGCTCACAGCTGCCTCCATCACTCCCCCCCTCGGTCTCCACAGGGAAGGCCCTACCTTCATCTCCTTCATCAAATCACTATTAATTACCGGAGGCGTGGACTGCAAGCACAATGAGCCTAAGCTTCATAAATGAACAAATGCATCAGAGGCAGTGAGAACTCCCAGCAGGTTTTTACTGAGGGTCTGCAGAGAAAAGACAAAAAGGATCTGAACTTAAAATTTCCCCAACATGGCTGACAGAAAACAAAGATTAATGAGTCAGAGCATGAAAAATTCCCACTCCGTTGTACAACCTTGTAAATCTATAAGACAATGTAGAAAAAGAAAAACAATGTCGATGCCGTGACTGCCTACTGTAATGTAAAACATGTGCAGAACGATTATTTATGGCGGTAAAATAATGTTATATTGATTTTTACAGTGTTTATGATAAAGTGGGCTCAGTGCTGCAGAACACAGCACAAGCAGTACAGCCCGGCTAATGGTACAAAAGTATTTGTGAGTGTAACAATAAAAATATCGACTGTGCTCTTAGCATCGTTAAATATCAAGTAATGCTGTCGTGATTGTGTGCTTCTTAAAATATAGATAATGTGTGCTCAAGGCTGGTATGGTAACATGGCTATTATGCAAATACATAGCACTGAGCAAAGACTAAACCAGGACTAAAACAAAGCAATAAGGCTGAAGAAATTGTGACAAAAACAGGTCTCTTTTGATATTTTTTTTTGCTCACTGTGGTTTTATTAAAGCCTCTGATAGGACATATTTTGTTGCTCTTGCTATATTACTAAAGCGTCAATACTTCATCTTCTTACACCTTGTGCAGCTGAGCTACCAGGGGCCTTATTAAAAATACAAGCTCTGCCATCTTTCTGCCAGGCCTCAAATCCTCCGTCTCATCTGTCAAACGCTGGGTCAGATGGAAAATCTCCGCCTCACTCCAACTTTGTTACAGGATATATGACATTAATCAGACTCACTTACGAGCTGTTCCTGCTGCCTTCCCATTTCTGACACCCTTCTGCTGATTGCGGTCTTGTTAAAACCTGTTACATTTTGGATTTTATATCTTTACATGCTTCCTCTTTCAACACAACATTTTTAGGAACGTCGCTGGAAAGCCCATCCAGTGTGCACAGCCACTGTTCAAACATTTATACAAGGTCTGGCCCCAAATGTGTGTGAACTTGGACGTCCTCCCTGCGGCACTGGGGCTCGGGGCTTCACACCTGCCGCTCTCAGTATTTTGGCTGATTCACTTCGAGACCTTTTGTCCAAACCTGTGTGGGATTAAACACGAAAAAATGTTCCAATACAAACATTAGATTTCTTAAAGGGCCACGACCTAAGTTCAAGTTTAAAAAAAAAAAAAAAAAGCTCTACTCTTCTTCTTTTAGAGATTTGTGTTTTATTTTGTTAAATGTCAGATTTGCGATTTGGTTCTTTATTTCTGTTTCTTCTTTCTGTGTTGTAAGCTGCAGTAGCCAGTGCCAAAATAGTCATCATTTCAGTTTTACTTGCCGTCGCCATTATTCCTGTTTATAAACATCAGACTTGGACTCAACCAATGAAAGTGTCCCCTGAACCGAATCGGACAACTTCTCTTTGTCCTGAGTGTGTGATTGGGCAAAAAAATCAGTCCCTGCTCTAGTTCCCCCTCTGTCAAAAAATCTCTATAACAAACCCTGATGAGGTCTCGGAGTATATTCAGAGATTACTTCTATGATATTGTTCCACTGTTGTATTTTTTTTACCAAATACTTTCCACTTGGCTGTAGCTAAGGACCTAACATAAAACAGTCTTACTGAATATTGTACAGTGCGTCACTTTCTGCACTTCCTAACTGGATTAAAAGACTGAAAAGGTCTGTGTTAGTCGTAGGGCACACTTGTAATTTGCTGACCAAGTCGTTGTAAGTTTCCCATGTGGAGAAGGGTTTTATGTTTTATCTAGGTCATCAGGTTGGCAACGCTTTCGCTGCTTCCCCCTGTGAACACTGCGGACCTCTTGATTAAAAGCACTGCAGTGTTTGCCCCTAAAATGTCAGTTTTTGTAATGTAAGATTAGTCAATTTAATGAGTGTTTTTCAAGCTGTGGACATACAGTACGTATTTTTAATAATAGTAATATTTTACCAAGAGAATTTTAGAAAATAGCTCTCTCCACTATGCACTCTTCCACTATCCATGTCCAAAGAGCACTATAAAAGTTATTTGACTGTTCTCCAGAACTTGAGCCAGGATCTTGGTCAGGAGTACCTAGCTGGAGGACTAGGCTGTAGTGGATGTTTTATGTTGTAGGGCGGAAAACATCAAAACTCCACACAGTAAGAAATCAAACCTGGGACCTTCTTGCTGTGAGGCAACAGTGCTGCGCCCCAACAAATGACAATGTACAAGAATTTAATAGTTTTGCTATTATTTTAAAACACTAAGTATTAAAATTCAACAGAGGGGCAATTACTTTTACACACAGGCTTAGGCAGATTTGGATGTTTTTTTTTCTCTTAATAACTTATATAATCATTTAAAAACTGCATTTTGTTTACTCTGGGTCTCTTTCTAAGATTAAAAATGTTTGAAGATCTGAACTAAGTCTGACTAATATACAAAAACATAAGAAATTCAGAAGGGAGCAAATACTTTTTCATAGCACTGCATTTGTATGTAAAGTTGGAGAAATCATACATTGTTTTTCTTAGATGAGGACTTGTCTAATGACTTTGACGATAACCTTTTTGATGCAAACAGCTTTTACACTCAGCAGTAGGTAATGAAGGCATTACCATTGATCCTCAAAGTAGGTCCAGACCGGTCGATGCTGCGCCGCTGTGTGTTTTCAAGCAGACACCGCTCAAATTAAGCTGACGAGTCGTGCACAGACAAGACTTTCTGTGGCTTAGGAAGCTTCCACTGAGGAGATTTTGTGACTCAGTGGATCTCTCTCCGTTTCCTACAAGCAGAGATTATAAGCAGCGTGTTTTTGGTCTCAGATTAGGACGAGCAGCAGCAACATCTGTCTGCCATTACTGATGTGGCACTGGCAGCTAGGGATGAATGATTTTGGGGGGAAAATCGAATTGTGTGAGTTTTGTGTGTGAATTATGTGAATTGTTTTGTGTGTGCGCATTAATATGACCTAGAGAATATATTGTTTCTTGTAGGCCACGACTGTTATTATGAAATTTGATACATTTATATGAATCATTTTTTAACCATTTAAAGGTAATATTTTTTAAAATGACTAAAATAAAATAAATAACAAGAGGCTTGTACTAAAAATGACCTAGTACCCAATGATAGAAAAATGTAACTTTAAATAAATACAGAATTTATTTTAAAGTTGTATGTGGATTCTGTCATGAGTGGCATTAAAAAGGTCTTTAAAAAGTATTAAATTACCCCTGGACAACCTTGTACGTACTCAATAATTGTGGCTTCTGTGAAAAATAGTGTTTATGATATCGAGATTTAATTGCGAATGTGATTAATTGCTCAACCGTGCTGGCAGCCACAAAGCCATTAATCAAACTGTTGTAATTGTGATCTCACGGTCGCTCTGCACCTCAGGCAGGGCACAGAGCGGTGGGAAAGAGGTCAAAGTGCAGAGGTCACATGTCCAGAGAGTTTATACTGTACACACATCTCCTTAAGTACATCAGACATATGCTGTACATATCTCCTTAAGTACTGCAGACATCCTCGGGCTCTTATCTGAGGTTAAAGCACGTTGGTCTGACTGGACTTTTAATTGTGGTTGCAGACAGGAGTGTGGGAGGCGAGGTATAATGATACATTGATCACTGTAATCATCGCTGTGAAGTTTCAGAAAGGAAATCAAGCGGTCAGTGGCTCAGCCATTTATCAGCGTGGCAGGGGGTCTTCACAGATCCATTATAAGGACTGAATAAGATGGCAGTGGTTCCTTGCAATAAAAATAGACTATTAGACTATAATATTTGACGATAAATGCAGGTAAAGAACTGTATATGGAGCCGCAACGAAATGTACTATTTGATATGAGTCTAGCACCCACAAAAAGCAGCTGAAAGTAGATATTGATTCTTGTATAGTATGTTTGTTTATCATGTGTTTATACAAGGTAGGTACTTGAATTGCACTTATTCTTTGTTCTGGAAAGAAATTAAATATATTTTTGCATGTTAGGATGGCACGTGTTTAAAACTCTTGAAAACCCATTAAAATAAGTTTGAGTACTGACCATAGTTGTATATTTGGTTTTGATCCCTACCCCGTGTTGTTAATAGTGTGCCATTGTAGAGGACGTCACACAGCAGTCCTGTGTAAAACACTGACAAAAGCGCAAATAAATTTAAAAAAAGGCAGTAAATTGTATGATTGTTCAGGGTAGACAACGCTATTTAAAGCTATTTAAATTATCCAAATAACTTCCTAAAAAGAGTGGTTACCCAGGTACTTTGCTGCATGGTTTCTACATGGGTGTACCGTTAAACAATACCTTTCTGGTAGCGAAAGAAAAGTTTTAACACTAGTGGTATAGAAAACATATTTTTTATTCAGTACCAAGTTTTAATACCTAGTGGGACATTTAGTTTAGTTTCTTTGCTTAATAAAAAAACATGTACAATAGGTCCCCCTTTGGGCCAGGATGTTCCCTGAATCAGAGTGGGACATTCCTGGTTAAATAAAGGTTTTAACTTAGTGCTAAGAATGTTGCTCCAAAAATGTGTCTTTTATTCAGTATTGTGTTTTATGATTGTAGAAGATGAATTAGCACATCATAGTTGTCAGAAAAAGAATCGCTTAGGTACTGGTATCAAAAACCAGGTCTCATTTAAGTACTGGTATTGAAAAAACTGGACAGTACCCAGTATGGCTGAACAATATGGAGAAAACATGCGATATTTGATAACTATGTTGAAAATTGTGATAACGATATTATTGTGATATTTGAAAATAGAGTCTACTTTTCAAACATAGTAAGTTAAATTCATTACATTTCAAAAAAGTTACTGTATTTACAATACAAAAACAGCAGCAAAATCAAACTAAGCACAGACTAAACCAGGAATAAAACAAGGCTAAGCTGTGACAAAATTAATTAAATTACCACTAAAACTGGACTTTTTAAACATATTTCTTTAGTTACAACACATGTTCTTTTAGGCTCTGGTGGAAAATGATTCTTCAGTGTAAATCTCTGTCAGATGGAAGAACATAGCGTTATTGCGATATATTTAGATTCTTGCGATACTGAGATTGCATTTGCTGCTATTGCGATAACGATAATTTCGCGATATATTGTGCAGCCCTAGTACCCAGATTTTCTACCAAAGCAAAAGATTTTATTAAAAGGTTGTGAATCAAGATTGTCCTTATTTTTAAGTGACTTGACATTGTCCCCTTCTCTCCTCTGTCCTTCCTTATTCATGTATTTGACCGACAGAGCAGCTGTACTGCAAGATGCTCTCACTGAGCAGAGTCTGGACGCAGTAATCTCCATATATCTAAAATGCTGGTCACATGGAGGCAGCGGGGTAAGAAGGAAGATATCTTAACAGAGACAGAATAAAAGATGGCTTTATTCCTGTGTTTGTTTTTTAAAATGATATCAGTCTCTCTACTGTGGCATATCCAGAGTGTAATGAAATGGTTTTAAAATTCAGCGGTAGCCCAGGGGATCATATTCTTATCAGGACAGTCAATTTCTGGTTTAACAAGAGAAGCAGTTATGTCAGCAAAAGGTAAACAGCACCTGCATACCTTCGTGCTTTTTTTTTTTTTTTTTGACAGTCGTACAGCTTTATCAAGACGTGCTGTGGGTTCAGTAATGCGTTTGATATGGGCAGTTTGGCTCTGGGCCTATCTCTTCACATCCTCGGGGCTTGTTGTGTTATAGTTTGAGCTCAGCAAGCTGTCTGTCTCTTTGTCAGTGGAGGCCACGCTTGAAAGAAACAATGTGTGGAGGCATTTAGCTTGTTTTTGTGATGTAGAGCAGTGATTCTCAAACTTCTCACACCAAAAATACCACCTCAGATAATATTTGGCTGTCAAAGTGCTGTTTTCAAAGAACTGGAATGAGCATCGCTAAATAAGGACAAGGCAGGGGCTAAATATGGACTAAAGCAGGATTAAACCAGTACTAAAACTAGACTAAACCAGGAATAAATTTAGACTAAACCAGGATTAAACAAGGACTAAACCAGGACTGGACTAAACAAGGACTAAAACAGGACTAAATCAGGATTAATCCAGTACTAAAACTAGACTAAACCAGGAATAAATTTGGACGAAACCAGGACTAAAGCAGGATTAAACCAGTACTAAAACTAGATTAAACCAAGATTAAATCAGGATTAATCCAGCACTAAAACTAAATTATACCAGGAATAAATTTGGACTAAACCAGGACTAAACAAGGACTAAACCAGGACTGAACTAAACAAGGACTAAACCAGTACTAAATCAGGATTAATGCGGTACTAAAACTAGACTAGACAAGAACTAAACAAGGACTAAATATGGACTAAACAAGGACTAAACCAGGACGAAATCAGGATTAAACCAGTACTTAAACTGGACTAAATATGGGCTAAATCAGGACTAAATATGGACTAAACCAGGACTAAATCAGGATTAACTACTAATTTAGGACTAACCTGGGCCTAAAAATGACAGCAGCCTTACTTATTCTAGGTCTATTTTATCCCCAACTAGGTTAGGACTAAAACTGAAATAAAACTGCCTCTAAATTAAAAGTAAATCAGAACTACCATAAAAAGGAGCTTGTGTACCAGCAGTGGTACCCATACCACAGTTTGAGAACCACTGAACTCATAAAGTGAGTTTTAAATGGTTTTTAAGGCGCCATATCTCACTGCTGCCTGAGGACCTTCTTTTACAAAATTAATGTTTTTAAATGCACCTCAAGGGGTAATTAATATTTTTTACTTTTTTTCACCAACCAAAAATGAATAAGAATATGAATGGTGGATAATTTGCAATTCACAAAAGCATTTAAATTTTAAGCAGCCTTGGCAACCTCAGACTGCAGTCAAATAAAACAGAAGTAATTTTCTGTGTGAAAGCTGAGCCAGATCGTCCTCTGGATTAATGCAGATGGTTGTATGTCAGTCTTTTGATGGACCGTTATCTGTGATGCTGAGTAATTTGAGTCAGCGATGAGGTCAGGATGATGCAGAGGTCTGTAATGAGATTTGCTGGATGTGTGCGTTTGGTGTTGCTTGCTTTGTTGTTGAAGGCTGCACACTGGCTCTCAGCTGGATTTTACCCTTTCTAGGCAACTTGGAAAGTGAGAAAATTGAAATAGGAAATACCTCTGTTATTCTGCAGCACTGTCAGGACTTGGCAAAAACAGAAGCCTGCAAGTCAGAAAAACAGGATGTTGCTGTAAGGGTTTCTGTTACCAGAGGCAAGTCATATAGAGCCAGAAAGTACATCTATGCAAGGATTTGTATCCTCTTATCATCTAAATCTACAGTGGTATGTAATTGCAGCCATGGTGTGTAAATAAGTAGCTTTCAGAATCGATATTAGTTACTGATTATAAACACTGGCACAGCATTTCCAAACACCAGAACAAAACCCCAGGTAGTTGAAATAATTAAATGACCAACATGTTTTTTATTTCTCTAGCTTTTCATTATATTCTTAAACTAGATTCTAATAGAAATAATTTTTATGTAAATGACAAAGTTCTTTATAGCTTATATAAAGGTTTCTGTGCCTCATACTGATGAATACATTATTACATTACTGAGCTTCTTTTTCTCTTGCAGGGTCACGGTTTAAGGTGAAGCAGACTTTAGAGACTCGTGTTCAGAAGGATTTCTGATCAAAAAATGATCCCCTCGGACAGACCTCACCAGCCTCCACTTTGTCACTGAGCAGCCATGCCCTTCCTGCTTCACCCTTCGAGGGGCACACCTCCCCACATGCAGGACTCTCTCCTGACATAGGACTGAGCAACATTTTTATATTACTGCAGAAATGGCTTCAGTGCTCTCAGAGAGGAATGTGCTAGAGCACAGGTGAGACTGACGCTTTAGCCTTTTGAAGAGGTCACAGCCTCAGCAGCTGCTACAGCAGGACAGAGCTGCACTTCGCCTTAGATTAGTGTCTGTCCCGCTGCTACTGACAAGGTCGTACCATGGCTGCTGTTGATGCCCATAGCACCAGTTTGACGGGGCGAGGAGCAGACTGAAAGATGCAGCGTAACAGTGGAGGAGGGGGCGCTGTGGGACAGCCATGGGTGCTGCGCCGAGTGCGCCTCACCTGGCTCAGTTTCATGCTCTTCTTCATCCTGGTCTTCTTCCCGCTCATCGCCCATTACTACCTCACAACCATAGATGAAGCTGGGGGTCCTGACAAGCGAATCTTCGGGCCCCGTCCTGGAGGTGAACTGTGTGAAGCCAAACACGTTCAGGACCTCTGTCGTATCCGTGAGTCGGTCAGCGAGGAGCTGCTGCAGCTGGAGGCCAAGCGTCAGGAGCTGAACGGAGAGATCGCTCGTCTGAACCTGCGCATTGAGGCCTGCAAACGCAGCATCGACAGCGCCAAACAGGATCTGCTGCAGCTCAAGAATGTAATCAGCCAAACAGAGCATTCATACAAAGAACTGATGGCACAAAACCAGCCAAAACTGTCACTGCCAGTCAGACTGCTCCCAGACAAGGAGGACCCCGGCCTTCCCCCACCCAAATCCTCACGCTCCTGCCGCCTGCACTCATGCTTTGACTATGCTCGCTGTCCCATCACATCAGGCTTTCCTGTGTACGTCTACGACACGGGCTCCTATCCGTGGGGCGACTACATTGATCCACTAGTTAAACAGGCTTTTGCAGCAGCAGCAAAGACCAACATCTATGTGACTGATAACCCCAGCATCGCCTGCCTGTATCTGGTGCTGGTGGGGGAGCTCCAAGAGTCCTCCTCCTCTAAGCTACCACCTCCTTCAGAGATGGAGAAGCAGCTGAAAGCACTTCCCTATTGGAGGAACGATGGACACAACCATGTCCTGGTGCATTTCTCCAGAACGTCCACCACCCAAAACTTCCTATACAATGTGAGCACAGGACGGGCTGCTGTGGCCCAGTCTACCTTTCTGGAGCAGCAGTACCGCGAGGGCTTTGACCTGGTTGTGTCACCGCTAGTCCATGCCCTTTCTGAACCAAACTTTTTAGAAATCCCCCCTCAGGTTCCCGTAAAGAGGAAGTATCTTTTCACTTTTCAGGGTGAGAGGGTTGAGTCACTAAGGAGCAGTTTGCAGGAGGCCCCTCCCCAGTCATTTGAGGAGGAGATTGAAGGAGATCCACCAGCCGACTATGATGACCGCATTATTGGCACCTTAAAGGCCGTTCAGGACAGCCACTTAGATCAGGTGTTGGTGGAATTTACCTGTAAGAGCCCACAGCCGAGTCTGCCAACCGAGTGGTCTCTTTGTGGGACGAGGGAAGACAGGCTAGAGGTACTTAAAGTATCAACATTTGCTTTGGTTATTGCTCCAGGAGACGGACAAGTGGTGGCTTCGGCCGGCTGTGGGATGCGGCTTTTTGAAGCTCTAGAAGTCGGGGCAATCCCAGTCATTTTGGGGGACCATTTAAGACTCCCCTACCACCACTTGATCCGCTGGAGTGAAGCAACCATTATCGTCCCAAAGCCTCGCGTCACAGAGCTGCACTTTCTGCTGCGTAGCCTATCGGACAACGACCTGCTGGCGATGAGGCGGCAGGGGCGGTTCTTGTGGGAAACCTACTTTTCCACTTCAGAAAATGTCCTAAATACTATTCTGGCTAGTATTAGAACCAGCATCCAAATTCCGGCTGCTCCCATCAAAGAGGAGCCCGCACAAGAGATCCCTCACAAAGCGGGGAAACTAGCTGGGACAGACGCCAACCTGGCCGACAACGCCGACCTGGATTTGGGTCCCGTTGAGACCGAGCCCCCCTACGCCTCTCCGCGGTTTCTCCGTAACTTTACATATACAGCCTCAGACATCTATAGGACGTGGAATCGTGCCCCGGGACCTTTCCACCTCTTCCCCCACACCCCTCTGGACCCCGTGCTGCCATCAGAGGCCAAGTTTTTGGGCTCAGGCACTGGGTTCAGACCTATTGGTGGCGGGACGGGGGGATCGGGGAAAGAGTTCCAGGCAGCTCTGGGTGGGAACATGCCCCGGGAACAGTTCACAGTGGTGATGTTGACCTATGAGAGAGAAGAGGTGCTCATGAACTCACTGGAGAGGCTCAATGGACTGCCGTACCTTAATAAAGTAGTGGTTGTGTGGAACTCGCCCAAACCCCCTTCAGAAGACCTCCTGTGGCCCGACATCGGCTTGCCTATTGTGGTGAGTGCCAAAACAAACTTACTGAATGTAAAGCATTATTGTGAATATAGCTGCTTCTTCACCTCCCCCTGTCTCTCCAAAATGCAAATTAGAAGCTGCAATATTAATCAGGTGTCAAAGGTAGTGTTAGGTTTGTACATTCAGATACATGTTTATCTGAGGATCTGTGTCCTTTAACTCTACAGGAGTCTGCACAATGGGGCTGAACAATAAATTGCATTTTCAATTACATCCCAATATAAGAACGCAATTTCACTGTTTACCATATGATTCTGTTACAGACTTGTTATCATTAAGCTATAGATTATATAAGGACCACTTTAAATACTGTGAAATGCATGCAACATCAGTTTTTTTACAGGACCAAGACATTAGTAGTTTTATCTATGGTAATATTGGAAAAAAAATGTATAGAGAAAATTGCATAACAAATTACAATTTTTTTTCCTAAATGGTTCAGCCCTACTGCACAGCTTAATGGTGGTTGTTCTGAAAGGACTTAGATTAATCAGATCTCTTTGAATAACAAAGTGTATGCGTTTTAATTCATTCCAGAATATAAAATATTTAGATTGCTCAAAGCAGTTTATTACATAATTTTAAACAGCTGTGCTATTTTACAATGATTCTTACACAGTTTAGAGTCTATAGGTCTTCCCTAAAATACATATGGGGATGGGAATGTCCCAGAGGATGCATGGTTGTTAATGTATGGCTATGAAGTGCCCAGCTAATAACTGGTAATACATATTGCTAAAGCCCACCCCTGAAATGCCACCAGCCAATCACAGTGAGTCCAGTGAATTTTAATTAAAGTTTTTGTGGTGTCCTGTCCTGTGTTGACATTTGCAGATTCTTTTTTCTTGTACAACACTGTGACATGATTTGGATGCAAGTCATAAAGTGTAAAAATCCCAAAGCCTTGAGGAAAATTAGGCATCTGGTTAATTGGTCCATTTTGCTACTTGTAGCCATTAACCACTTGACAATTTTAAAAACCAGACTTCCTCCTTATTAAGTCTTGCACAAGTCCAAAAAGTACAGTCTCTAGCACCACTTAAAAATCTGCTTAGCTTTTCTAACTTCTGCTCTTAGAAAACTTTCCTGCTAATTTGAGTTTTGTGTCTCGCCTGCAGGTTGTTCGCACTGAGAAGAACAGCCTTAACAACCGCTTCCTTCCCTGGGACGCCGTGGAAACTGAAGCCATCCTGTCGATAGACGATGATGCCCATCTCCGGCATGATGAGATCATGTTTGGATTCAGGTCAGTCATAGGACATGAGACATTTCAATGTCATGGTGGATTTTATTAAGTCTATTTTTAGGAAGCTCAAAATTCAAGTATAACACAGAGAGAGAAGACTGTATAGTATTACACCGATCAGGCATATCATTATGACCACTGACAGGTGAGGTGAATAATGCAGCTTATCTCTTCATCATGGCACCTGTTAGTGGGTGGGATATATTAGGCAGCAAGTGGACATTTCGTCTTTAAAGTTGATGTGTTAAAAGCATCAAAAATGGCCAAACGCAAGCATTTGAAAGTTTGCCAAGGGCTAAATTGTGATAGCTGGACGACCAGTACAGCGATTATTCGACCAAAATTGACCAAAGGATATGTGGGAGATTTACACAGTCTTACACAAAAAGTGACTTTACATTAATTAAGAGATACAACATTTATAAATTATGGCTATAAAATACATATTGCTATCTAAAAATCACATATTCTAGCTTAAAGAAAATGAAAAATTAGTTATAAGTAAGTAATAAAATAGTCCAGCTTTGTTCATGCAAAAAAGTGTATGCAACTAATCGATCAATAAAACCAGCTAAGACCTCACTGACTGATTAATCGACTAAGCAACCAAAGGCCCCTATAGGTGGCCTGAATCAAGTTATGACCAATAAAATACTTAATTAAAAAACTGAATAATCAGAATTAATCCTGATTCAGTGCTAAATTTAGACCAGGTTTGTGCTTGGGTAGGTTTTGCTTTAGCCCCAGTTTTAACTGAGTTCAGAGAATGGTATCTCTTCATAAACTAAAATTTAACTTTTAGTGTGTAAGTCGTAAATAAAGCCTAAATCCAAATATCTTTAGTGATATGGTTATCACAATATCCAACATAGTTATTGCATGTTTTTCTAGTATCATAAAATCTTCTTACATTCCTGAAATTACTAAACCAGTCAGTAACCTGGCTAAACTAAACATCTTGTATTAATTTGCTTCCTCTAAGATGTAAAACAAGCTCGCTGCTCAGTTATTTTTATGCACTCCGCCCCCTCCCTCACTGAGTCCTGTCTCAAAGTGCTGGTGCAGCTTGTCCAGGCAGGCCAGCGCACTGTCTGTAAGTGTGTACGGGGTCATTTGTCATGATTTCCCTTTAAACTCTCCCCAAAATTGTCAGGAATGTTGCAGTCTGCAGCCAAGCCTTTATGACGTGGAGTTTAAGTGGTCTCACATGAACTCATTTAAGACATTTGATTGTTCTTTGTAGTTTCAGCTTTTAAACCGAAACATGTTTTTGGTCGTTCTCTGTAGACTGCAGTGTCACTGTGACTAAATCAAAGGAATACTGTTTTTTTTTAACCACTGTTAGTTACTTGTGAATTGTTGGAACCGCAGCAGATAATTGTTAGCATGCTCCCAGTTTGGAGAAGCAGACAGGGCCAATAACACTGGCTAATGTCTAGGAAGTTATCTAAGAAGGCTACCGGGGCCAGTGAAAAGTTCTGTTCATTACTGCTAACTACTATTTATCAGTTACATAGAAGATATTTACATGTGCTTACTTTGACATATGAAAGCTTTTTTATTTTATTTGATATATTAATATTCATATTCAACCAGGGCTGTAACAGTCTTGGCAATATTGTGATAATGCAGTATTAAAAGTCTCACAACATTGTTATAGACTTTCACAGTATTGTTGTTGTTTAACACTTACTTAGTCTTAGGCTTTTTCTCACAACGTTGTTACTGACTTTCACAATATCGAGCTTCCGGGAATTTTTTTGAAGCAGAATGGTAAAAATTAAAACAATGGAACTACACAGACAATGATCCTTTGCTCCATTTCAGTGCATCCAAAATGACAATATTGTTGTTGTTTAACACTTATTTAGTCTAATGAAAGCACTAAAGACTTGCCAGGGCATTTCTGGAGAATATGTTTGAAGAAAACTTTTTGTTATTGTGAGCAGTTCAACAACACATTGAGCCTACCCACAATATTGCAATGAATATACCCTGTTCATAACTCTTTATTTATTCTTTTATACCGACTTTTCTAATAAGGTTATCGGGAAAAAAAAAAAATCAGTCAGTAATATATTGTATAGGCGTTAGATCAGGTCTCGATCATACTCTTGATCTGAGTTTAGATTTTCTTTTTAGAGAGAAAACCAATCATTTTCCACATGAGCATGTTCTTGGCGAGAATGGCAACTGGCAAAGAAAAACTGCCTTTTAACAGGCATAAACCTTGGGCAGACCCCAGCTCTGGGTGGGCGGCTGTCTGTCTGGACTGTCTGGGTTTGGATTAAGTAAACAATTAAAAGTGACACTGATGCACTTCTTTTATTTAGTTGCCTATGTAACTAGCGGCATATACTTCAGCAAATAGTTGAATCTCTGCATCATTGCTCCCGCGTGTTTCTCCAGACTTTATGTACTACTATAGGCAGTATAATTAAGTGTCCATAGTACCACAAAAGCAGAATAACCAAAGAACCACAGTTAGGGTCTGCTGCCTATATTCCCTATCAGTTTTTCAAGTAACATATTGCGACAGAATGGTAACTTAATTAGTCCCGAGGGAGATGACAGTTGACAGATTGCCTCTATACAAGACTACATCTTAAAGCAGATGGATGTAAAACAGTGGCATATGTGACAGACAACTTTCCTACTTTAAACTAATGACCATAAAAACGTGACCACGAAGAAGCCATCAATTATCTGTGAGCTCTGACAGTCAGTGAAGAGTCTAAGGAGAGATGTGAACTGACATTATCTGTCCTTGTGTGTCACAGAGTGTGGAGGGAGGCCAGGGATCGCATCGTCGGTTTTCCAGGAAGATATCACGCCTGGGATGTCAACCATCAGTCGTGGCTGTACAACTCCAACTACTCTTGTGAGCTCTCTATGGTCCTGACAGGAGCGGCGTTCTTTCACAAGGTCTGTAAAGAAAACCTGCATCTCCTGGCTAAATTTACTTTTGTATTCCAAATGTTTTTGTGTAATGGCTGGTCCTGTGATGACAGCTATGGCAGTGTGGTTTTGTGTGTTTTCTGTGTTGTTTTTTGGGGGAGGAAGGCTTCAAATCCATTGCCAGTATTAAGGCTGGGACTCACTAGGCTGATAATTGGCTGCCTGGCACGGTCGGACAGTCTGTTTGATATGTTCTGCACCATTGGATGTAATTAAAGACACTTGGACCTAGTTTTTATTTTTAAAAGATTTTTTTGACATTTTTTTAGGCTTTATTGATAGGACAGAGTACAGTAGGAAATCAGGGAGAGACATCCGGCAAACTGTCCAGACTCAAACCCACAACATCGAGGCAGGCTGTAGCTGCCCTGTATATACGCTGCAGCTCTGGCACTGAGCCATATGGTGGCGCCACTTGAGCTTTGCAAAGGTTTGTTTACAGAAGCCCATTATCTGCAGAGTTTAGTGACTAGCGCCGCCTGCTGTTACAGATTTATTACGTCTTGCACATGCGCAGATACGACGCGCTGTTCAGCAGTGGATCTGAGTCGCTTTGGTGTGTCTTTAGCCACTTTTTGTTTTTGGTTTTGCCAATTAGGGGAGACGAGAGGTGACAGAGCAGTTGTCCTGCCTCCTCTGACAGCGATGGGGGGTTTAGTTGGTGTGTCCCAGCCTTTAGAAGATTACAGAGAGAACTGGAGAAAACTCAAACCAAAATGTTAATGTTGAACAAAGTGCCAGACAGTTGTGTGTGCAGTGTTTTTGTTCAATCTTTAAAAAATAAAAAAGGTTTTATTAACCTGTTTTTATCACTGAGCAATGAAATGCTCAGTACATCTGAAACACAGATAATTTCATAGCGTCCCACACATGCAATATCAATCATAAGTATTAACCTCAATTTCTTGTCACATTGCTAGGTCAAACTATGCTGACTACTTCCTCTGGTTATTATTAGTCGTCTTTAGCATCTGCAAAGTCACTGCAGCCATTATTCAAGCTGCATGTGTACAGGCCACAGCATTAAGTTTCAGACACTATATCTAATTTTGCGATATGGCTGAACCAAAGGCATAATTAATCAAAAATTGCACAGCCCCACCTATTGTTTTTGTATACTTTTTTTTTGTAGTTGTGCTGTGTTGCTGGAGACATTAATCAAATACTGTCCAATATCCATTTAGACAACAGCATTTTAATTAGTTTTTGTCCCATTTGTCTTTCGTTGTAGTACTACGCCTACCTGTACTCCTATGTGATGCCTCAGGCCATTAGGGACATGGTGGACGAATACATCAACTGTGAGGACATCGCCATGAACTTCCTGGTCTCACACATCACTCGCAAGCCACCCATCAAGGTCAGTGACAGAGCAAGTTTTGTATCTCTCAGAGGGACGGCATATTTCTGCCCACGCAGCGCTGCAATTTCTCACAATGACACTTCCAATGCCCCACACCGATGATAAATCTCAGCTTGAATTGGGACAGGGTGGTGGAAAGTAACTTGATACTTTTAAAGTAACTAAGAACATTTTAAAACGTATACTTTTACCTGACAACATAAAAAATGTTATGTTTACTCCAGTCAATTTTCTATTTTTTTTACCTTGGTGGCAATGAGGGAAGTAATGATAATAATAATAATCACAACATTATAATTATCGGTTGTAGGAGCAAAGAGTAGTTGTGATTGTAGTAGCAGAAGTTGTAGTATTAGTACTAGTAATTCTGTAGTGGTAGTAGCAGTAGTAGTTGTTGCAGTAGTGAGTAGTTGTATTTGTGGTTGTAGAAGTAGTAATACAAGTAATGCTAGGTAACAGTTTGGTTGAGTACTTGCACCTCTGTTTGAGTAATAATACTTTGAAATAACAGTACTTTGCCTTAAAGGTCTCCTTATGCTAAATCGACTTTTTTGTCTTATAATGTTGTTTGCACCTCAACAACATGATATATATACATTATTTTCGGATTTAACTTGAAATACTTAAAAAAAAAAGTGCAGATTCTGAGTACTTCTTCCACCTCTGGTACATAATGGCAGACTATTTTTTTCACCTGTTCCCTGGACCTTTATTGACAGGATGTTTATTGCCTGAGTGCATTTTTATAGCGACAGAAATAATTATACCAATCAAGCCTGGGACAGAAATGTCAAAGCAGTCCTGAGTTGAAGTTATTTTTGATTTAATGGCCCGATTCTGGAGGTAAATTAAGGACAGCCTTGAAGCAGTGTGGCCCTATTTACTGTTAGATACATGCCTTGTAAATTATGAATCTGGGGCAAGTTTGAGTGTGGGTTTTTTAAATGTTACACTGTGATGTATCTTTAATGTTTTTTCCATTTCTATCTCTGTATTTCCATCAATTTGTTTACACTTAGCCCATTTAAAGTGTACATGACATGGCACAAGCATCTCTGGACTCTTAACGCTAATTCAATTCAGTCCATAATGACTGGCTCTAATTGAATTTTGTCAAACAATAATAGCTCTGCGGTGGTTATTAAAAATGTAAGTGCTCATTTAAAAATCTTACACATTTTCCAGTGTGAGCAAAGTGTGAAAAACGCAAGCAGCTACATCACTTATAATCCTACTTCATTGAAAAAGCTCGATCTTGTTAAGTTCTCCTTGAAGTTTAGACATAATTTAGGTTAATGCTGAGCCAGTGCATATTGAAAGAACAGCCAAGTGGTCACAAATGCTATAGTATGTTATGTTATTTCCTGTGTTTTCCCCACTTCTATGTCTGCGATGTTCTGTATTGTAAAAGACATTGCAAACTAGTCAAGCCAGCCAGATCCATTTGCGTTTTCAGTGAAATGGTTCTGGAAATAGTCAGTCAGCCTTTCATACCATTTATAACCATAACGACTGATTTAAAATAAGCTGGACATTATGCCATACTTTGTTTTCTGATTGGTTGAAGGTTTTTCAGATTGCACTGTTTCTAAAGCAGTTCTGTGTATATTTAAACTATCCCATGTTTTCTGATTGGCTGTATGCCTATCTAGTTTCTTTCAGTGGTAGTTTAATCTGCATAAATTTGTTCCAGCCGCCAGAAATCCAAGGACTGGACAGGTTTACTACTAATTTCCCTGGGTTATAAAAACTATGTATTTTTACCCTAATTAAACATTTCAAAATCACCTCCCCCTGGTGTATCTCGATGGTAGAAACAGCCTTGCAAGAATGGGAGAACCGACCCGATGTTGGTTCTCGTCCCGGTTAACCATAACAACCTAAAAGTCATGGCAGAAAGACCATAAGGCAGGAAAACCTTTGTTTGGACACAAGGAGAAGAAAACGACTTGAGCGAGGGTCACATAGCGGTCAATGGGATTCATGTGTTTTTGCAATAATCAGGGCGGCCCCAAAGACTTTAAAGTATTAACAAAATGTATTAAATCTGTTGTGGTCAAAGTCAAGGCCTTAAAGTATTAAATCTTATAGTAGTTATTAAATTCTGTCCTTCTTAAATTAAAAAAAGGTATTTTCAGCATTGTCGGGAATAAACTGTATAGATCAGTGAATATATGCTTGCACAGTTTGACATTTAAGAAATTAATCAAACAAATCATTGTGCAGTGAGAAGTCACATTTATGTTCAGCCCCAACTAGAAGCTTGTATTTGTAAAAAAAAAAAAAAAAAACTGAATATATTAAAGTCATGTATCATAACTTATAATAAACAAATACAGTATGTCTTATTTGGGAGTTCTGTCATAAATGGTTTAAAAATGAAATGAAAAGTCATCCACTCGAATGCGCTTCTAGTTTTAGTTTCCAAACGCTTTTGTTAGAGGATTATATATGGGCTGCATAATGCTGCAAAAACAACACCGCAATGCACTTACTGAAGAGCCTTTATCAGTTAAATGTATGATTCAGTTTTAATATATATTTTTAATGCAGCAGCAGAACTTTTATTTCCTTTATATTAGGCTTTTAAAATAAAACCCTTGAGTGTCAGAGAAGTATGGATATATAATTAGTGTAAAATTTATACAGACTACTGTTCTTTTGCCGGCGACCCTGGCATTAAATTTCATTCTAACTACCATTAAAAAAGTCTTATATTTCACAAGACAAAACCTTTAGCTACCCTGAATAATGCTTTACTCCCAAGTGTAGAGGGAGCTCTGTAGAGAAAAATGTGACGAACAAGCAAAGTCCTGCTTTAAATTCAAAATGTTAGAAAATAAAAATGTATTATACAACATTCATATTTATGTTTACCCTGTGTGCTTGCCTGTTGTTATTTTTCTACCTGTTACCCAGCTTCAATGTCTTTTCTAAAGCTTTCCAACAGGGTATACTTTGAGGTTGACCTAATGATAGCTTTGTCCACTCTTTTTACTGTCTTTTATATAAGTTCAATCTGACATCCTCACAAACCTGTCTCTCCCTCTCTTCCTCTCCCTCTCTTTTAGGTAACCTCCCGTTGGACTTTCCGCTGTCCCGGCTGCCCCCAGGCCCTGTCACACGACGACTCGCATTTCCACGAGCGGCACAAGTGCATCAACTTCTTTGTCAAAGTCTACGGCTACATGCCCCTGCTCTACACGCAGTTCAGGGTGGACTCTGTGCTGTTTAAGACTCGCTTACCACACGACAAGACTAAATGCTTCAAGTTCATCTAGCATTAGGCTTAGCGGGCCCAGCGAGGAGCCAGAAACTGAGGAGATTTGAAGGACTGGAAGTTTAGCATCAGTCGTACCGCTCAAAGTGATTAAGATTGATGCAACCACTGGCAACGAAGTGAGGCACGATTTTTCCTATAAAGGGCAGACAACGTTAAAAGCTTTGGCTGATGGTCCTAATCAACAACACTACTGAAAATTCGGGAAGCTGAAAGTAACAAAAAGCATTGGATGTCTTTTTTTTTATCTTCAAAATCATGTTCAGTCTTCAACCACTACAGATATTTCATTTGCACCTCCTAACAAGTGGAAAAAGTGTACAGAAACTATCCCGGGATGAACTCCTATCTGACAATGGAGCTTTCACTTGCTGTAATAACTTCAAGATTGAAATCAGGCTACGGCAAGCACAGCGGCCTGTTCGGATGACTGTCCCAGATGGAGAAGTGGTGGAGAAATGTGCCACTGTGCTGACATTTTACAAACTGAAATTGTTGTACATTTACATGAAAAGCACTGATGGTGAGAAGTATTTTATTGAACAATCTGTTACAATCTGTTTTTTTTTATTATAAATATTATGTAGTTTAAATGTGTAAAAATCTCTATGTGGAATGACAAACTTCTGCCCTCGGGAGATCCTACGCACAGTTTGACAGGCCTAGACCGACAGTCGGCCCAATCTTCATGTGTAATAATGTATTAATATGAACAAGAAGGAATTCACTACAGCGTCACCACAATGCCTCAAACCTGTCATAAAACCAGCCGCCATTTTGTCACTTTAGGAATACAAGATGTTTTTAATGAAAAGGCATTTAGCAGCATTTGTTGTTGAAGTAGTACAAGTGTGATAATGTCCCTTACGGAAATGTTTTAAAAAACACGAATCATAGCTGCCAAAATGTACAAGTTACAAAGAACATTAAAAGCATAAATAGGGTTGCCATGTTGTGCAAAAACCCTTTTCAGATGTAGTTAAAAGTTACAAATTTAACAATCTTGCAAAGTAAGAGGTTCTTAGACGTGAATAGCACAATCGAAATGGTTGCATCTTGTCTTTTTCTTTTACCGCTCAGAACTGACAAAACTGTCACTTTACTTTGATGGCATTTTGAATTTTTCATGTCTTTTTTTTTTTTTTTGTAACAGTAACTTGATGAATGTTTTCTTTGCCAAATAGGTACAATGTCTGTTTCTACAGCATAGGTTGCAGGGTGTTGTGTGAACTCCACTCTGCGTGGTACTTAACCAAGGGTCAGTCCAATATGGCCGCCGAGCCGAAAAACATTTATGTATTGTAAATTCAAATTCTTTCATTTCACTTTATGTCAGACTTCAATATTGAACAGAACATAAAGCTTTAAATCCCTTTAAAAGATTAAAATAGGATGTTTTTGAATGAGGTTCTAGCTGTGATTTGATTTTGAAACACTTGGTCCAGTTCCTGTATATTTATTGAATATATTATTTTAAAAAGCTTTTTTTTTTAAAAAACATGCAAAACAGGACAATGTAGTTTGTGATCACACAGGACGTCCCATATACAGAATCAGTGCAGTGCCGTGAAAAACTAGCATGTGCCACTGGTAGTATAAGTAGGAACTTTGAGGATATTGGAAAAGTCAATCTAAATGTTACAAAATATCTTTTTTCTAGCTGATTGCGCTCAAAGTGGGTTGGAAATATTGGACTGGACAAGTCTAAAAGTGTTATATTGTATTTTAAACTCAGAATGGAGCTCAGCAGTGACTTCTCACCTCTGGTTCTGTAAGAAAATATCGCATTTATTTTCTTCATTAACACTTCCAAAAAATCTGTTTATTAAAGGTCACCTATTATGCTAAGTCAATTTATTTTTTGCTTTTAATCATATTATATTGCTATTTTTAACCTCAAAAACATACCTGGAGTAGTATTTTGTTTAATTCAGACTTGTTTGAGTAATGCTGTTTGCTGAGGCCGTCCCCTTCTCAAGAGCTGAAAACTCATTGCTCTACATAGACACGTGAAACCTGGAAGTGCCTCTCCATGTTTCCACAGATCATACAACGTCCTGGGACTATTTCTGATCATTTCAGCGCAGTCACTATAAAAGTGTTAGCGTCATGTTGCTAATAGACATGTGAATTAGCCATTTTATGCTCTGTCTATTCCCCACTGTTCCCAGCAGGGGGCAACAGACACCTAATCCACTCCATGCATTCTCTGCAAAGTCAAAGTAACAGTTCCCCAAAAGAAGACACTCCATACATATACTTTATTTTAGGTTATAAAAAGTGAAATACTAATGCAAAGGTGTACAAAAAAATTATTATATATATATATAATAATATTAGTGTTTAAAGGCTTGACAAAAGCTAATCAGCTATGGGGTGACTCTTGATCATTAACCATTTGATTCTGACCACAAAAAAAAAATGAAATGTGAAAAAAGGTAATGGTACAAACTTATTTCAGCCTTTTTTGTTTGAGATTAAATAATGTCTTTAACTCTTCATCTCTTTTTGAATGGGAAATACACTTCCAGAACCAGAGGTGTTGAGCTCCAAAACACTAACTTCACATTTTTCTGTTGTAAAACCAGACAGCATCCTAGCCTCTTCTCTCCTCCTTCCTAAACATTGTATAGGCGCTGCCGGCGTCCCATAATTACTTGGCAGTCTTCAAACCTCTCCTCGGGGCACAAGACTGGGTCATCTGGTAATTTAGCTTCTTGGTTTCCCACTCGCTTATCTGTGGCACAGCTGGTTTTCTGTGGCTCTCAACACAAAAAAAAAAAAAAAAGGTGTAAAGTATTTTAAAAGTACAGGGATGTGCTCCTCTGGGCTTGATCTATGACTGGGGCCAGACTCCAGCCACCTGCAATGCTGCTGTACCAGACACATGGCTGACTACAGCGTCTAACAGAGACACACAGTGAAGGCCTGATGAATGGAAATAAAACTTTGCATTGGTTAAACTCTCAAATGCTCTCTTCATTTCTTCATTTCTGTAATGCATAAGGACTGTTGCACAGAGTGAGTTGAACTAAGCCAGAGTTGTAGAATAGGTTTTGACTTGTTACAACTTGACCAGCACAACCCTGGCTACTTTAGTACTTCATTTGCTTATTTATTTCATTATGATGCTTATTATCAATTTCCTCTATAACAGTGGTTCTTTAACTTATCACATCAAGTACAACCTCAGAAAAATATTTGTCTTTCCAAGTCCCTATCTTTAATAATTTAAAATTAGGATTACTAAATAAGGACAAACATGGACTAAACCTGGACTAACCTATGATAAAGCAGGACTAATCCAGTACTTAACTTTGCCTAAATCTAAACCTAAATCAGAACTAAGCAGAGGTCTATACTTCATATTTAATCCCCAACCAGCAGGACTAAAACAAGAATAAAACTCGCTCTAAAGTATACCGAAGAAGCGTACCTCCTGTAGTACCAATACCACAGTTTGAGAACCACCGCTCTGTAAGACATTGTTCAAAATGGTATGTGCCCTCTTCATTGCTCTTTTGCAGTGAATCTCAACTGCTGTGACTGTCAGATCCCAGTTATATATATTCTTCTGTGGCAAAATTGGTTGTGATAGAAGAATCAGTTGTACAAGTTGCAGTAACAGTAAAGGTAATAGTATATACTTAAACTTACTTACTTACTTTATTATAACCACTTTTTTAAAACTATGTCATGGCCACTTTTAGTATTATTGATAGGACAGAGTATAGTGGGAAATTGGGGAGAGACATTCGGCAAACTCAATCCCATAATGCCGAGGCAGGCTGTAGTCACCCTCCAGTAGAAACTAGGTTAATATTGACACAATGGAAATGACCTTAAAAATTTGATCTACATTTTATCATGACCCACTTTTCACAGAACTACATTATTTTTCTAAATCACTATACTAAAACCTTTATTAAACTCACTATTTATTTTTTATATGCAATTAAAGCAATAATATTTGTACTCAAAATATGGTGAACATTAAAACTCTACTCCATGATCCTCTTTTGGATCACGACCCAGCAGTTGAGAATCACTGCTCTTGTGCGTAGTGTAATGAAGTCTAACCCTTTCTATTAAAAATAAATAAAAGGCAAATATAATGTTTAATTGTTTAGCAGTAATGTATCAGATTTTTTTCTTAAGACTGATTGGTCCAGTAAGTTACCATGACGATGAAACTAAACTCTCTTTCAAGCCAGAAAACTCAAGCTTACCTGGGGAATATGCAACCTGGCTTTGTGCAACAGGGCTTTGTAATAATCCACTGTAATGTAAGCAAAAGCCAAAACTGTGACTGCAGGCGATACCACTTTGCATTTTTGCATGTTAATCAGTTTTACCTGACAAGAAAAAGCAGACATTTTGTAAAATCACAGAGACTGGTCCCTTTGATATTGCATTACAGAAGCATGAGGTTGTGTTTACAGCTGCTCTGACATCACTGGAACTTAAAGAGACAAGAATGCAGCCCACGCCCCTCAGCCTGAGCCAGCTGAGTCAGGGGACAGCCCTTCATTCTCTATAAACCATGGGTGTGGCTATGCACTGTGCTCTATAGTCAGGAATAGGGAATTTTTGTAACGTATACTGTAGCTGCTCTGGTCAAATGAAATGCATTGGCTCTGTTCCAGCAAAATAATCTGACATTTGTGGACCAGTTTATAGGTTCCATTATACAATCTGATTATGTCAAAATATTATGACACTATTTTCAAAAGAAACACCCCAACATAGTCGAAAATGCTAGACCTGATCATCATCTCTGTCATATCACTAAATGCCCTGTCTACTGATGACGGTCACGCCTGTGTAACTGAATAATTTCACGTCTTTGCCTGTTAATAGTGACAAAACCCTTTCACTTTAGTTAATTTGCTCTGACTGAGGGAATGTTTAACTTTGTGACAGTTCAAGTTTCATGTCGACAGGCCCAGTTATTGCAGAGACATTAACCATAAACTATGTCAAAACATCTGTATATCGATACATTAGCAGCAAATAATTCTTAAGTACAATGTTTGCCTGCCCTCCGTATAAATCTCAGACTTTGGGTTGTTTTTATGTGATATACTGTACGTGGCATAACATTCTGCAAGCCTATAGTGTGAGACTGAGCTGGAGGCAGGCTAAATGTCTATGAAAGCTGCTAAAGCGTTTCTATATACAGTGGATGTTTTGTGTGGTTTACAGTAGCTGCAAATGTTCAAACTAACAACAGTAAACCTCTAATGTTCCCTGCTGCTGCTTCTCTCACTCTGTGTTCCTCTGAGCTGCTGCAGCACCTGGCCCCAGGGCTCCTAAAGGTGGCACAGTGGCAAAGTAGTTAGCACTCTCTCCTCACAGTAAGAAGGTCCTGGGTTTGATTCCCAGACAGGGCCTTTCTATGTAGACTTTTCCCGTTCTCCCTGTAACTTGGTGGGTTTCCTCTGAGTGCTCTGGTTTCTCCTATCAACCTAAAACATGCAATCCTCCAACTAGGAGCTCCTGACCAAGATCTGGAGAAGGGCCCCTGGGCGCTGCACTGCGGTCGCCCACTGCTCCTGCCCCAGTGGCACTGAAGGATGGCTCAAATGCAGAGGACAAATTTACCTTAACCTTCAATATTTGTAGATCTGTTTGGATATTTCTTTTAAAAATACTGTCTAACCTATAGAGTAATACTGGCCCGTGCCCTTCGTCCAAGTTTTTGACATCCTCAGATTGTAGACTGTAAAAACAACCTATTTAATCATTTCAATTTTTTCATAGTGAGACATTTTGCCCTTTTCAAATATTTACTTTTGAGCCCTACTGTTAGCATTACACATATCCAAGTCCTGGGAGAAGCAGCCAGATTTATTGGACTGCGCAGGCTTCGGCACATTCGTCCTCAGCGGGAAGCACCGTGTTTCTACATGAATGGACATGGCTGAGTTGTCAGAAGGCTGAATGGTGAAGCAGGCTCAATCTGTATTAGGCAGGAAGGGAAGCTGCTCCCTGATGCCAGTGGCATGCAGAGCTGTGTCCAATTCAGTCAGACTCCAGTGAGACTCCCAGAGCACAAGACAGCATTTCATTCTCACTGTTTGAAGTGGCGTCAGATGCATAGAGGGTTATGCAAGACCGCAATAAAAAAGATACTGTCTTTGGGCCACAAATAACCCATTGCAGACCATATGACAAAAAAGAAGAATCAAATTAAAGGATATTGCATTGTAAGTCATGTGCATGTAAACAAACTGTACTAAGCATAGATTGGAAGCATTTGCAGCATGTAGTAGGCCCTTTTTAACAGTCCACTCATTGTATTGTCTTTGTCAATGGCTATGACTGAAAGAGAAATGTCTGGTATGCTGGTGGTCGCTGATGCAGCTTGGAAAAGCCCCGAAGATTAGGGAGGAGTCCTGGACCGAAGTCTTTGGTCCTCGATTGATGTAAAAAATATCTGTAAACGGTTACTGTACATGCAGTTGCTGTTGTGTAGGCAATGATTTGAAGATGTGCAATGTCTTCTTTGTTCCCTTTAGTGTAACCGTATTGACTTCACAGCATTAATTTCCAGCCTGTCATTATGTTCCTTTGTGAGTGAAATGCCCACAGTCCACTCATAAAGTCAGTCTGTCTCTGAGTGCGTGGCAGGTCGACACATTAAAGGGACTTCATGCAATATTCAGACAGTGAAGACCGGGAACACATGCCCATCCTCAAAGCCCCTGTATCCAACACACACCACACACTTTCCGAAAGATGCTTTGTCATCCCAGACCACTGGAGGTCCCATGTTACTACGAGTCCTTCTTGACAATGATTTGAAGATTGTACAATGTCGTTCTCCCTTTTAATGTAGCCACATTGACTTCACAGCATTAATTTAAGTTAAATGCCCACACTTCACTAGTAAAGTCTGTCTTTGAGTGACTGGCTGTCAGATTAAAGGATTTCCATGCAGTATTCAGACAGTGAGGACTGGCAGAACATACTCATCGCCGCTGCCACTGGATCCAACACACACCACACACTTTCCCGAAAGGTGCTTCATGACCTCAGACCACTGGGAGGTCCCGCATTACTGCTCCTTTTTTTTTTCTTACTTCCTCTATGTGTCGGTGAGTGTGTGCCAGTGACACACCTGCTGCCCCTCCGCCTCCTTCATCTCGGCCCAGTGGCTCTGCTGCTCCTCGCTGGTGCTGTTCAGGCCCAGGGAGACCCAGCCGAGCCTCTCCCTGGGCCTCATGGTGCTCCTCCGGCAGAAGACGGACAACACCAGGGACACCTCGGACAGCTGGAAGAGCGCCACCTGGAACACGAACGTCTCTTTGTACGTGGGGTTGGGCTGGCCGCGGCACACAGCTGTTTTACACTTGGACATCTCCTTCCCCTTGGAGTCCAGCATCACCAGCTTCACATAAGTGTCTGTGGATAAGTGAGAATAAGATGGTGAGACAGTGCCATCATGTGGCTGGACACAAAAGTGCAGTCAAACTTTACCTAGACTCAAAATTATTCTCCTACATTGGTGGAATGCAAGGAAGTAAAAGTACTTAGTTACTTTACTTAGGTACATTTTTCATGTTTCTGTACATTGCTTGAGTACATTTTACAAGGGGTACTTTTACTTTTACTTCACTACATTTTAGAGCAGCAGAGTATCAGTACTTTTTACTCCACTACTTTATGAGGTGGTTTGAAGTACAAAGTATTTTGAGTTTTGGTTTAAAATCATGTGGTTTTGTCATGCACTAATTGTAGACATACAGTACTTAAAAATAAAAGCTGCAGTAAAGTAGTACTCCTTTAGAAACATCAGAATAGTAAAGACAGAAGACCTCACTGATTCAGTTTCTTCTACTGCAACGGTTTGTTTATTTTATTAGTAATCAGCACTATTTTTCAGGAAAATTCCTCACATTTAACACATTATTGAGCTGTTGAGTCTGTGCAAAATACTTTTACTTTTTTACTTGCAATTTTAAGGTGATACTTTTGCTTGAGTAAATTTTTGCTCCCTTTTCCGTACTTTTAATTAAGTAAAGAAATGTAGTACTTCTTCCACCACTGTTCTCCTAAGACTTGGAAATAGACATTTTCTTGTATTCTTGTGTTGTTGCATGTTAGATTATTACATTCAACTTCAGAATCTTTGCCTTTGTGGAAATCTATGTAGATTTTGCATTTGTGGTGCTAATTATTAAGGAGAAAGTACAGAATTTAAAAAATATATTTACAAAGTCACTACAGTCTTACCTCTCATGATATAGAGCTGTCCACCAACAAAATGTTTCACACAACAAAACAGACCGTCTGTAACACACCACGACACACAACACAGAGGAAAAGCAGAGGCAGAGGTTTAGGTGGTGGTACAATCAATCAAAGGAAGGCAGGATTCACACATAATGGTCAGCAGAAATTGTTTTTGTACCATTTTCTAATCTTCTAATCATACAAAAAGTTACGATTAAAGAGCACACTGTTTTTTTTTTTTTGTTTGTTTTTTTGTTTTTTAAACTCAAATAAGTATAAAATAAAATAAAATAGTTGTAAATGGTGATTGTAGTTTTGCATCTATCGGTACAAAAACAATTGCCGAAATATAGCAACACAAGGGCTGTAATAGGACAAGTCTGTTTCCACTGAGTGGTATGGTGCAGTCTGGCAAACTTGAAGTAAGCTTTCAGTCGTAAAACTGAGTATTTAGTTCCACATTTTTGTGAAAGTAGTACCTCAATGTTAAAATTTGTCTGTTACCAAAGAGCAACTGTATAGTTATTTGGGAAGCCTAAATTCTAAACGGGGGCTATATTATGCAAAAATACATTTTTTAAAGCTTTCTGCAGTGTTATAATGTTGTTCCCTCATCAAAAACATACCTGGAGTTGTGTTTGTTGAGTAAACTTCCCACTTAATCTGTTTTTACTTTTTTGTTGTTGAGAACTTGAGTAATATTGTTTTAAGTGCAGTACTTTTTAATTGAGTACAGATTTTCAGTATTTCCTCCAGCTCTGACCTGTACCACTTCAGTAGAAACTAAGCCGGAAATCTTTCAAGGCCACAAATCTTTGAGTATTATTTTCCTCAGAACAGAATAACCTTGAACTCACCGATGGGTTTTTCTGTGGCAGAGGTTTTGAAGTGGCTGCCCGAGATGACCTCTGCGGATAACCGTCCTGTGGTGGAGTTGTAGATGAGGCCCAGGAGGAGCTCAGGTAAACAGGTGTCCTCAGTCGACCGGTAGGACAGAGCACCCCCGCTGCGGGACACACTCACCACAGAACCACAGCCCTGACAGGACAGGCCCGGAAACAGACAGTCAGCCACAAGAGAGAGTAAGTAATGCTATTTGTGAAAGATAAAGGTGAACTTCAAGTGGCAAGGTTTTACTAGAACAACTGGAGCTTTATAATAAAAAATGGAGTTAAACTTAGCTTTAATTAACGTCTATTTATAAAGCTTACACGTTAACCTCGACATTGAGCATGACTACCAAACTTTAACAGCTGCAGCAGAAAGATAAAAAAGCAGAAGGAACTACATAGACCATAATCCTTTGCTCCGTTTCAGAAACAAAAATCATTGTTATCTTCAATCTTTTGAAATATCACAATAGTAATGCACTAATGTCTCATCAGGACATTTTTTTTTTTTGGAGAAGTTTTGTTGTGAGTATTTCTACAATATCATAATAAATATCATGCGGTGAGGTTAACATCATTATAATACCATACCATGAGATTTGGATACCATTGCATCTTACAGTTTAGCTTTTTGTTATGTCATCTACACCTCAAGCTGCTGCCAGACCTAAACAACTGATTTTAATATCCAGTTATAAATAAATAAAAAGCTTGCCTGGGATGGAAATAAATTCGCTAATAAACAGCTTAAAAATGTATTCTTTAAATATGATGTGACAGTCAAAACAAGGAGAAATTTAAAATAGTTTTTGCGGCAATTTGTAACTGGGCCAATTAAAATAGTTTGCAGTGGTAAATAGCAAGTAAGAGAACATTTTTAAAGTCTCTGAGAAAAATCCTTCCGTGGCAAAGTAAACATACATGGACACAGATTTAGGTTCAACAGTAGTAGTAGTATTAGTAGCATTAGTATTACTAATAGTTAGGGGTGTAACGATACAGTAACTGTATCGATGTATTTATTTTTTTTCCTATGATAGAGCTACAACAATACACATGACCTTGTATCGAATCATATCGTTTTCTAGGAAGTGAATATCGATACACAAGAAGTATCGGTTGATAATATCAGAAATATCGAAATTAGAAATTTGGTTGTTAAAATAAAACCAGATATGGCTTTTTGGAGATAAATTTTGTGTTTTTAATTAAAATGTTATATTCAACTTTTCTTCACTCTCTGTCTGCTGGACATAACCAACCCCGGCCGGTGCTACATTTGAAAGTAAACTTTTATGATTTTTGGCAAAAAGTTGCTGTATCAATTATCAATACAAAGGTGTTGAATCATATCGAATCGAATCATTCCAAATTAGCCAATATCGTTCTTGAATCGTATCGAAACACTTCTAATCAATACATATCGTATTGTTGCAAAAATTTATCGTTACACCCCTACTAATAGTAATCTTTCAAAAATTCTTAGCTAAAGTTAATGTTTACTACTCTTTTGAGAAATAATTTTGCTGCGCACTTCATCTGAGTAATGATATTTTGAAGTAGCAACCCTTTTACTTGAGTATTTCTTCAGTACTCTCTGTTAGCTTTAAAGATGTTTCATTAATATTCATTATTTATAGCATGGATATTAATTTATTTAATACCAGTTACCTAGAACAGAAAATATTAAAAAAGAAAAATATTGTGCTCTTTCACATGTATCATCCATCACTTTAGACAGAAGTAGTGCAGGACAGGAGCTGATGATGGATGCTGTGGACTCACCGTGGCCTCAGATCCCGGCTCGAGGGTGACAGGTAAAGCGATCTTGCCCTGCAGGTTGAGCTTGGTCAGGTAAAACACCTTCTCCCCGAGGACCTTTTCCTTTTTCATTCGCCGGACGCTGTACAGCCTAAATCTAACAGCGTAGTCCCCGAGAGCGTCCTGTTCCACCCTGGAGAACTTGAACGTTTCAGTGAAGACGGGACAGGGGCCTTTCTGAACCCCCGTCTTGGCCCGTTGCTTTTTGGTGGGCAGCAGCACCAGGTGGACCTGCCAGGAGATGTTGCCAGTCTGTTTGAGGGCCGGGATGTCGGTGGCAGCGGTGACGGTGACGGCCAGCCACTGCTCGCCAGAGTCGTACTCAAAGGCCACGTCCAGGGTGCCGTATTTGGCCAGGGGCTCGGGCTCGTAGGCGGCTGGCAGAGGAGGAGCAGAGCCGTCCTGGGAAAACAGAGCAGCAGAGAGGAATATGAAGATAGTCAAGACGAGAACTGTGCTGTGCCAGGTCATTCTTCACTTTACACAGTTAAATGTGCAGTGTAAATGGGGTGATAAGGGGATCATAATCTTTCATTACTTTGTGGAAAAATTTGCTCTAGTGATCTAGTTGCTCTTTTACCAAGACTTTTCCATGACTTTTCCAAAACTTTTCATAAAATTTCCAAGACCTGAAAAAAGACTTAAACGTGTTAAAATAGCATTCAAAATGTCCAGTGTGGTGGTTTAGAAACATACTTTTGCTGCATTAGTCAGGTGAAGAAAAAAAAACTGTTGGGGCTTCTTCCCCCAGAAATAAATGATTCCATAAATTTTCCTGATTAAAAGACAATTATACTACATGTTTACCTCATATTTTGGGACACGTGGGTCATTTTTATGAAATATATAAAAATATATACTGCTCATAGCACCAAGCCAACCAAATCTTTTTCTTTTCATTAAATTATTATTTTGTTTTGTTTTTTTTTAATTTGTTTTGAATTTGAGTGTAACAGGTAGTAGTATAAAAGTATAAAATGCTTTAAAGAGCCCAAAATAAACAATCAGTTCTCTTTTTTTTTTAAATTGCCACTTTCTAAAGAATTATAAACATGTACAGTGGGGCAAAAAAGTATTTAGTCAGCCACCAATTGTGCAAGTTCTCCCACTTAAAAAGATGAGAGAGGCCTGTAATTTTCATCATAGGTATATCTCAACTATGAGAGACAAAATGAGAAAAAAAAATCCAGAAAAATCACATTGTCTGATTTTTAAGAATTTATTTGCAAATTATGGTGGAAAATAAATATTTGGTCAATAACAAAAGTTCATCTCAATACTTTGTTATATACCCTTTGTTGGCAATGACAGAGGTCAAACGTTTTCTGTAAGTCTTCACAAGGTTTTCACAAACTGTTGCTGGTATTTTGGCCCATTCCTCCATGCAGCTCTCCTCTAGAGCAGTGATGTTTTGGGGCTATCGCTGGGCAACACAGACTTTCAACTCCCTCCAAAGATTTTCTATGGGGTTGAGATCTGGAGACTGGCTAGGCCACTCCAGGACCTTGAAATGCTTCTTACGAAGCCACTCCTTTGTTACCCGGGCAGTGTGTTTGGGATCACTGTCATGCTGAAAGAACCAGCCACGTCTCATCTTCAATGCCTTTGCTGATGGAAGGAGGTTTTCACTCAAAATCTGACGATACATGGCCCCATTCATTCTTTCCTTTACACGGATCAGTCGTCCTGGTCCCTTTGCTGAAAAACAGCCCCAAAGCATGATGTTCCCACCCCCATGCTTTACAGTAGGTATGGTGTTCTTTGGATGCAACTCAGCATTCTTTCTCCTCCGAACACGACGAGTAGAGTTTTTACCAAAAAGTTCTATTTTGGTTTCATCTGACCATATGACATTCTCCCAATCCTCTTCTGGATCAGCCAAATGCTCTGTAGCAAACTTCAGACGGGCCTGCACATGTACTGGCTTTAGCAGGGGGACACGTCTGGCACTGCAGGATTTGAGTCCCTGGCGGCGTAGTGTGTTACTGATGGTAGCCTTTGTTACTTTGGTCCCAGCTCTCTGCAGGTCATTCACTAGGTCCCCCCGTGTGGTTCTGGGATTTTTGCTCACCGTTCTTGTGATCATTTTGACCCCACGGGATGAGATCTTGCGGGGAGCCCCAGATTGAGGAAGATTATCAGTGGTCTTGTATGTCTTCCATTTCCTAATAATTGCTCCCACAGTTGATTTCTTCACACCAAGCTGCTTACCTATTGCAGATTCAGTCTTCCCAGCCTGGTGCAGGTCTACAATTTTGTTTCTGGTGTCCTTTGACAGCTCTTTGGTCTTGGCCATAGTGGAGTTTGGAGTGGGACTGTTTGAGGTTGTGGACAGGTGTCTTTTATATAGATAACCAGTTCAAACAGGTTCCATTAATACAGGTAACGAGTGGAGTTACAGCTCTGTGAGAGACACAAATCTTGCTTGTTTGTAGGTGACCAAATACTTATTTTCCACCATAATTTGCAAATAAATTCTTTAAAAATCAGACATTGTGATTTTCTGGATTTTTTTTTCTCATTTTGTCTCTCATAGTTGAGGTATACCTATGATGAAAATTACAGGCCTCTCTCATCTTTTTAAGTGGGAGAACTTGCACAATTGGTGGCTGACTAAATACTTTTTTGCCCCACTGTATAAGTGGGAGGTACTGATGACAAAAAAAGACCAGGGGCTACACAAGACAAAAAGGTTGGGAACCACTGTATTAAAAAGCAAGTGATGCATCTACATTTGGCATAAATTGATCTAAACCTAGGAAAGGTATGGTGTAGGTCCACATTCGAGTTTCTGTTCTCCTGTCTCATTCTTACACCTGTAATCCAGGTACTACATTACTTATACCTGAAATGACCTGTCCCTGAAACTGACACCGTAACCTCGTCACTGTTTTTACAGTAAACCGTTATCTTCTTTCAGCTCAGCTCAAATGTGACAACTAATCAATTAGTAAAACTGGGCCAGTTCTGTCATTTACCTTTGTGGTGTCCTGTATAATATCATCTGCCTTTGTACATTAAACCACTTCACACTGTTCTCATCTGACCTCCATAAAAACCTATAACTGCACAGCTGATAATGTCATTTTTACTAATAGTGTTTTATTTGCATCTGAACTATTCCATGGGTTAATATAACTCAGGCTAAGTCATCAGAGCTGCAATAAACTCCCGGTCTGAAACACAAAACCACCACCAGACTTACACCAGGACAGTGGTTCCCAACCTTTTTGGTTTCGTATACCCCAGGACCCGCCTTAGTCCTGTTTTGGACCCAGCTTAGTCCTGGTTTAGTCTAAGTTTAGTCCTGTTTTGGAGCTATTTTACTTTCAGTTTTAGTGCTGATTTCGTCCTGGTTAGACCTGGTTTAGACTGGTGTAGACCTTGTTCAGTTCTGGTTTATTCCTGGTTTTGCCATGTTTTTTTATTGTTTTTTTTTCCTGGTTGAGTTCTGGTTTTGGACCCAGCTTAGTACTGGCTTTAGTTCTGGTTTCAGTCCTGGTTTAGTCTTAGTTTAGTCCTGGTTTAGACTTGGTTTAGACCTTGTTTATTTCTGGTTTTAACCTGGCTTAGTCCTGGTTTAGTACTGATTTAGTCCTTGTTTTGTCCTTCTTTAGTGTCCCGCCCCTGGTTATTCCTGGTTTAGGTTTATTTTAGCCTTTGAAAGCCAAATATAAATAGGTACTGTAAATCATCATATAACTCCACGTACCCTCCGCAATGTGCTCGCATACCCCTAGGCGTCCCCGTACCCCTGATTAGGAAACACTGCACTAGGACAGTACTCTGAGGGTGACCTTTAGCGGAGCATGAAGGTGTGAACATCACCTCCCTCTCACCTCTTGTCCCAGGACGGCCGTGCTGTCACTGGGTATGTCCTCGTCACAGCCCTTGTTGAGGTAGCTCTCGGTGTCTGGGTCGTCCTCCTCGCTGCCCTCGCTGGACCCCTGGGGACTTCGACAGCGCTGGGCAGGGGACGGTTTTCTCCCCCCTCTGTTTGAACGCGATGAGGCGGACGTCTTCCTCTCCTCGGGATAAGGGGGAGGCTGGAGCTCGTTTAGGGAGGCGTCTTTCTTTATTCTCTGGATGGAGCTGGCTGCTCTCGGGACAGTGACAGAAACGTGAGGAGTAATGTGAGCCGGACAGTCAGTGTTGTGTTACCACAGACATAAGACGATCATTACACAAGCACAGTCTGCTGTCTGTCTATCAAAGTAGTCCTCAGTCAGAATCCCAAACTACACCTGAACTTACAACAGCTTTGAATAAGTTTTTACTCTCTTGACCACAATTTGTCCCACATATCCCCAGTGGTGGACAAAGTAACTTCATTACTTGAGTAAAAGTATAGATCCTCCTTCTCAAATATTACTCCAATACAAGTAAAAGCTGCTAAGTCAATTTTTTTTGTTAAAGTACTGGAGCATGTGCTTTCAAAAATACTTAAGTAATCAAATGAGTGCAGTCAAGAATTTTGGGGTAAAATGTCTACTACATTCGAGTCACAAATTAGCAGCTCCAAAAATATGAATAAAATACATTTTACATAATTTTAGTGAGGAAATGTGGGGATCAACTTATAAAACCATAATAGATAAGATTGTTCTATGGAAAAAACGAGCCATATGTATGAATTATAAATAAGGCTGGGTTTAATGATCATACTAATCAATTATTTTTAAATTGGTTTATTATAAAATCTTGCAAATAATGTTCAAAGCAAAAGCTAAATCACTTCCAGATTGTGTCCAGAAGTTCTTTTTAGTTCCTGAGAGCAAATATGAGCTGTATTATGTAGTAAATAATTATCTTTAGGGAGTAAGTCAGTTGTCTTTAGGTTTTAAGACAATTTCTCTGCAGAAGTTACTTTTGCTTTTTTAGAAATGTAGTGGAGTAAAAAGTATTATATTTATCTTTTAGATGTAGTGGAGTAAAAGTAGTAAGTTTTTGCTAAAAATACTACTCAAGCAAAGTACAGATTCTCAAAAACTATTTTTAACTACAGTACTCAAGTAAATTTACTTTGTTACCGTCCACCTCTGCATATAGCTGAGCCATTTCAAAGAGTTGTTGTTTATAATATAATCTTTCTTTTTGGCTTTTATCTTCTGGGGTCACCTCTTAGCATGTAGTGACTCAGAGATTGATTTCCCATACATTCCACACAAGATGCCCTTCCAGAGGCACCTCTCTCCATTTATCCGAGCTTGGGACTGGTGCAAAGAGTGCACTGGGTTGTGGCTGGATTATATTTTATTGCATAACACCACTGTCAGTTTGAGTCATAATGTTATAAAATGCTGAATGTAATTAATCTATGCCAGTGATGAACAGTGAAAAATGGAAAACCAAATCAAGTCACTATTGATAAAATGTTTTTTAAACGTCATTTCGACTGTAAAAAATACACTGTAAATATATTTTGCAGTTAAAGCAACACACACATTTTGCATTTTCTTATTTTCAACGATAAAAATAAATTTAAAAGTGTAGAAACCAGTAGAAAATTATCACTATGAGCAGTTGTTTAACAGTGGCTCATTCCTCACCCCGTTCACTGCCCTCGCTGCTGTAGCCCTCCTGCTCCTGTTTGCTACTCCACGCCGAGGCTGCTCTCTGCTGGGCCATCGGCTCGGGACCCCTCTCCTCTTCCTCCTCTTCACTCTCCGACACAGCCTCCTCTGGATGGGACAGGACACAGGAAGTTTATTCACTAACTTTCAAACACTTTCAGTCAAAGATCTGCACACTGCATCCCACACACAGACTCAGAAAGGGGACAGCAACTTGAGTGATGAGAACAGAAGGCCAGGGAGATGAAAGACACACACTTCCTCTAACCTTGGCCTCTTTTCTTTTTACTCTTGCTTTTCTTGCTTTTATCCTTCTTGCTCTTCTCTCCATCTGCCTTCTTTGAACTCTCTTTGGATCCTTTCCCTTTCTTCTTGTCTGACTTT
The DNA here is from genome assembly GCA_020698575.1 of Bostrychus sinensis. Taxonomy (NCBI): domain Eukaryota; kingdom Metazoa; phylum Chordata; class Actinopteri; order Gobiiformes; family Eleotridae; genus Bostrychus; species Bostrychus sinensis. Next base: position 22,893,576 of record CM036257.1, on the reverse strand, counting down.
TTCTTCTTCTTCTTTGTTTTTGAAACCTCCACATCTTCCTCGTCGTCGCCATCTTTGTCTGGACTGTCTTTTGCCTCCTCTTCCTCCTTCTCCTCCTCCTCTTCCACATTTCTTTGCTTTGACAGCTTTCTTTGACTTTCACCAGATGCACGTTCATTAGACTCATCACTTATTTGCTGAATTTCTGATGCTTTCTCAACATCATTTTCTTGTTGTGTGCTTCCTGTATCCTCCAAATCTGCCTCTTCCTCTTTGGTTTCCTCATCTTGGGCTTCTTGCTTGAGCTTTTGAGCCTCCATTCGTTTGGCCTGCCGCTCCCTCCTCTTCTGCTCCCTTTTTTCCTCAAGCTCTCTCTTCTCCTTTTTACGCCGCTCTTCCTCCTCTAACTCCGCTTCGGTCCTTTTAACTCGCCAACATCCGTCCCGCCATTCCCACTCCAGCTGGTTAGAGGCACAGTCAGCCTCTGCACTATCACTGGCCTGGTTTTCAGCTTCTGTCTCTCTTGTGATTTGCCAAATGCTTTTACTTCTGGCTTTCCCCTCGGCAGCTGAAGTAGACTCTTGCCCACTGTTCTCGCCTTCCTCCTCATCCTGTACCTTTTTGACTATAGTGGTGACGCCCTCGGTTAACTGGTCGCTAACGGCATACGTTACATCGCTGACGGTGTTGGCGAGGTCGTCCACGCGGCTGCTCACCGAGTCCAAGATGGAGGAAATGTTGACAGATGGGAGGTTGTTCTGGAAGCTCTTGAAGAAGGCCATGTCTCGCTCAGTCGGCTTGCCCGCTAGATTAGCTCATCAAGGCATGTGGTATATGTGCATGATGCTGGTTATTGGGGTGCTGTTTAGTGCTGTGCTCGCTCAAACAAAAAAAATAAAAACACAATGGGATGAATATTAGAATAGGCATAAGGGAGTATAGGGGTCATTTTCACAAATATAGTACAAACGTCATTCCTAAAAGGTTGAGAAAATGTGTAAAAATATAAAAACAGGACAAAATGGTTTACAAGTCTCATATATTTCATTCAGACTTTGCCTTTCTAAGAAGCTCCTTTTATACCAAGTAATCTTACTAAAATGTTGACAAGTTACAAACCATTGAATTCTTTTACACATGTACCAACTTTTTAGAATTTAATTTGTAGTATTTTAGATGCATTTCAGCTTTGAAATACATATTATAAGTATATAATAAGGCTGCACAATAAATCGCAAAATTATCGTTATCGCAATATCAGGGAACGCAATATCCGTATTGCAAGAATCTAAATATATCGCAATAACGCTGTGATCTTCCATCTGACAGAGATTTACACTGAAGAATCATTTTCCTACCAGAGCCTTAAAAGAACATGTGTTGTGACTAAATAAAAATGTTTAAAAAGTCCAGTTTTAGTGGTAATTTAATTAATTTAGTCCCAGCTTAGCCTTGTTTTATTCCTGGTTTAGTCTGTGTTAAATTTTGATTTTGTATTTTTGTTTTCACGTGTAAATACAGGAACTTGCATTTTTTGTGAAATGTAGTGAATTTAACTTACTATTTTCGAAAAGTAGGCTCTATTTTCAAATATCAGCAATAATATCGTTTTCACAATTTTCAACATAGTTATCAAATATCGCATGTTTTCTCCATATCATGCAGCCCTAGTATATATAAGTATAAGTATTTACCCAAGACGCAAAATGACAAGCTTGTTCCTTGCTGTACAATAGTCATGTAGGGATGTAACCAAATTTCACGGTATGATATTATCAAAAAACTAATCTTGCAGTACAATATTTATTGCAATATTGTGGGAAGGATCATGGTAGCTTTTTGTCAGCTGTTTTGTTGGCCTTCACTTCATTCCCGTAGATTGTTGCATTGGTATAATTTCATCTATAAAACCATCATCGGTAAAACCCCTTCCTACCTTCGTTCACTACTCATCGTTTCTAATACAACCCATAACTTACGTTCCAGTAACTTCATCACTTTCTCCATTCCAAAAGTCCGTACTTCTTTTGGTCGTTTCTCATTTCATTTTGCTGCTCCCAGTGATTGGAACGAGCTTCAAAAAACATTAAAGCTCCATACCTTGATCCCATTGCCTTCTTTCAAAACTTTATTAGACCCTGTAGTTTCTGATCAGTGCACTTGTTATTGATGTTTTCATGGCTCTCTTGTTTATATTGTAAATATTGTATGATAGTTGATTTCTTGTTTTTAACTGTCCTCTGTCAGATTTTGTATTGTGATTACTGTTTTGATGTGGTGTATATCATGCTGCTGCCTCTTGGCCAGGTCGTCGTCGTAAATGAGAATTGGTTCTCAATCGACCTATCTGGTTAAATAAAGGTTAAATAAATAATTAAAATAAAAAAGTAACAAAAAGTATTCTCTAAAAATGCCATGACGAGCCTTTAGTGTATTAATTATTGTGATATTTAAAAAGATTAAAACTAAATAAACATTTAATAACAATAATCATGTCATGTTGGCTGCACTGAGATGGAGAAAAGGATCATGGTAGTTCCCTCTGTTTTGTTGTGCATATATAGTGCAAAATCTGGCTTGGAATAAATCATAGTGTGGTACTCAATGTGATGGAAATTAAACATTGTTCACTAGGGATAATTTAGAGTTACCAGCATGTTTTTGGATGGCGAGAGAAAGCCAAGTACCCACAGTAACACGGAGGACACGCAGACTCCACACAGAGACTCCAGTCGGCCGACACCAATTTTATTTAGGCTATGAAATTGTGGACTACCATGAAGTGTGCGAGTATTTGCTACCTGGCCTCTGTTTATTTTGCATGAAGCAGAATTTACTGGAACAAATGTAGACATAGCCTTACAAACAGTGCTTTTGTTAGCTGTACAATAGCACAGTTAACACATTTTGCTGGATTTTCGGAGCCAGTAGGAAGCAATTTAGGCAACCAGTTTCAATTGTGTCTTAAAGAGTAACTCAACCCTGGCCCAGGCCTTACTCTGCCCACTGCCAGAGATTGAAAACTGCTCCAAAAGTGGGCAGAAACCAGGCAGACACAGATGGGGAGAACTGAGGGCGGAGCGAGGCCTGGTCCTGTGATTGACAGCTGCCAGAGCACCGTCATGAACGTCCTCCACAGCAGGACCCCAGCTGTGTTTGTCGTGACTCACATTTCAATATGACCTTAAGAGACACTGTCAATAGTATGTACTTCTATTCAAAAATGTCTGTGGACTCCCAACATTGTTAAACAGGCATTCACCGCAGCCTAGAGTGAGTCATCTTTTTTATGGAAGAATAAGCAATCATCTTTGTGTGAAGGGAATACACATTTCTGAAAAGATAATGTGGGATATTTTGTGAAAAAGTTAGCCGAGCATTTTGAAGGTATCTCTCAAAAACACACCTGGGGGAAGATTGCTTATTGTCTAACAAGAAGATGAAGCTATGATAGAGGCTTGTTTACCAAAATGCATCATCTGAAAAGTGCGTAGTAGTATAGGCTGAATAATGTAGTTTGATTTTTTTAAAGGGAGTGAAGAGGTTCAGTCCCATCTACACACAGAAGTGTCTCAGTTTTGTGTCCCAGCTACGGTCTGTGTAAATTAGCATAAAATCCTTTTATCAGTGTAATAGTAAAGGACAAGAACAAAAAAGTTGAGAAACTTAAAATATGAAGGAGCTGTGTAGAATTTGTTGATATAATTTCTATATTGCAAATTATTACCGTATATTATATTGAGGGTGCATGCATGCTGTCTCTGTGTGGCGTCTGCATATTCTCCCAGTAGTAGAGTCAGAAGTCTGTACTCAAGTAAAAGTACTGTTACTGTAAAATAATATTACTCAAGTAGAAGTAAAAACTGTTAATCAAGTAAAAGTAAAAAAGTATTGAGTGTGAAGTTTACTTGAGTAGAAATTACTTTGAAAGATCCTTTCTGTGTGAAAGTTCTTAAAAATCCATGTGAGTAAAAGTTTTTTTCCCACAAAGTAACTCAAATAAAATGATGTTGGGCAGCAGTAGCTTAGTTGGTAGAGACGTTTGCCCACTAACCTGATGGTTGGGGGTTCAATCCCTGCCACCAACATTACAAACTGTCATTGTGTCCTTGGGCAAGACACTTCACCCACCTTGCCTGTGTGACTGTGTTTGGTGGAGATTGAAGGGGCCAGAACAGCTGTGGCTACAGAAGTAGCTCAACACCACAGAGCGTGACTGAGCAGTGAATGAATAATGCACCAAACTGGAAAGTGTCTTTGAAAGTCTAGAAAGGCGCTATAAAACTAAGTACATTTTGAGTACTACTGTTAGCCTTCTGTTTCTAATGTATACAAAGAATTTGTTTTTTGATGATCGGTGCAAATTAATGCAGATAAAACTACCTCTGAATGCAAATGGATAGACATGCAACCAATCAGAAATGCAAATCAATGCATAAAGCCCTCCCCTTTTGGATACAGGTACAACTGGTCAGAAATATTTACTTTTAATTAGGGCTGGGTACCATTCAGATTTTTTCAATACCAGTACTTAAACAATAGCTATTTTTTGATACTTTTTCTGATACCTATGGTGAGCTAATTCATCTTCTACAATCACAAAACACAATAATGTTGAATAAAAAAACATTTTTTGGAGCAAAATGAGTAAGCTTTAGAAAATATCTTCAAAAACTAAATTTTCCTAAAAAAAAAAAAAAAGTCTAAATTGCCCATCGTGAATGAATAAGGTAAGTTTGTATAGGCTCCAGCCATCCATGACCGCTGAATGTTTATTTCAGAAACAGCCTTAAACATGAAGCAATAGAGACATACTGTATATGTTTTGTTCCCCCAATTCATAAATTATGTGTGTATATACTGTAAATCTTACTATTTAAAAAGCACCCATCCCGTTTAAGCTGTCAGCCCTCGATGTGTAACCAACCATATATAAGTCTGTGCCTCTTTGTTGCTGTAGATAATACTTTATTTGTCCCAGTACCTGTTTGGACGTTCTCACAGCCGCTGAGCTGAGGCGTCAAACTGCTGGGACTCTCCACTGACAGTTTGTTGCTGAGGTAAAGAAAAAACAGAGCCATCAAGGCCATAAAGGCGGCAATGGAAGACAGGACGCCCAGCAGCTCGGGGGACACTGGGGAACAGATACAGAGAGGAGAGGGACAGAGAGAGGGACAGGACAGACAGGAGAGCCCAGATTAGACACATGTACAAGAAACAATGATGAGTAGAGACACAAAACTATGGAGCAAGAATAAAAATAGAAAAGAGTGTGTGGCTTGGCTTACGACACAATTCATTTTCAATACAAACGAGGAAACTAGATACTCGAGTAATACGTACATTTTTGGAGGTTGTGGGTTCAAGTCAGTAGTAGTAATAGTAGTAGTAGATTTTACTGTGCAATTAAAAATTTACAAAAATGGGTAACATTTTAGAATAACACACTATAAAGCATTATTTAAGTGTTTGTTAAGGATTAGTAACCATTTATTTTGTTATTTACAAAGCATTACGTCAACATTAATAATCACCCGTACGGTATAAACAACATTATTAATGTGTAATCCTTGAGTTCATGTAAATCAATGTAACATTATAATCATCAGTGTTAATTCAGTACATATAAACTGTTTACTAATTGAAATATTGCTAATTACATATTTATTATTAATGCTTTCTGCTTAATAGACGGGAATTATTCTAAAGTGTTTGGGTAATATTATTTTCAAGTAACAGTACTTTCAACTTAGTACATTTTGAGAACTTCTGTTTCTAATGTAAAGAATTAGTTTTTCGATGATCGCTACAAATGAATTCAGATAAAACCTCTGAATGCAACTGGACAGACATGCAACCAATCAGAAATGCAAATCAACGCATAAAGCCCACCCCTTTTGGATACAGGTACAATTGGTCAGAATTAATTACTTTTAATTAGGGCTGGGTACCGTTCAGATTTTTTTCCGATACCAGTACTTAAACGATACCTGGTTTTTGATATCAGTACCTGAGCGATACTTTTTCTGATACCTATGGTGCACTAAATCATCTTCTACAATCATAAAACACAATAATATTAAATAAAAGATACATTTTTGGAGCAAAATTCTTAGCTGTAAGTTAAAACCAGTGGTTGGTATGATTTATGAGTTATTTATTTGATTCATACATGCAAAGGAACATTAAAGGTCCCACTAGGTATTGAAACTTTGTATTGAACAAAAATAATTTTTTTGATCCCAGTAGTATTGCAACTTTTCTTTCGATACCACAAAGTTACCTTTAATTAATGGAAATAGGCTTGAATGGGAATGCTTTAGATCCATCTAATGTCCCTTAGAAAGTGAATGGATCTAACTGGTCAAACTATTTTACACCTTGCTCAGCTTGGAGCCAAAATAATTACATTCATGTTGGTATCTCATTTTTTTTTTTTTTTTTTTTTTAGAATAAATCCTCTGTTTAGTCAAGGGAGCCTAAGCTATTGTACTTTTCCACTTCAAAGGGATACTGGGTACAGTCTACAGCCCTGTATGTAGGCCACCCATGCTCCATGTAACTACACTGCCCTGCTCTGCTCTATTTTTAAAAAGAGCCTCGAAGGAACTGTATCCATGTGAAAACAGCAAAAACTACACTGGGGCTGCTCGCTAACGATTATAAACACTGCTGCATACAGTAAAGGAACGAGTGGGCACAGTGAAGCGTGAATGCCATTTTAAAAGAGCCTCAGTGGAAAGAGCAGCGTGTAAAAGTAAGCAGGCTGCAGGCGACGCTGGCTCATTAAGTGCTCTGTTGAGGAAAACAATAAGCCTATGAAACAGAAATGTGCTAGGATATTCAAAATAAAAGACAATATTGTAGAAGCATTTACCCAGAAAATATTTTTAAAGGTTAAGTGAAAGCCACAGCACAACTCAACAGTATAGATTAAAATATCCAGTCACTGATGCGAAATAACAAGTATACAACAAAATAACAATTTAAAAACAAAATGCATTTCTTTCAAAAATGTTATGCCTGTTATTGCGCTTTCATAAAACAACGTGCATTTAAAAACTGTATCTATGCCCAAAAATTTAGTATTACAATGTTTTCTGAAATTTTTAAGTTAATCAGTTGTTGCCATCAAATACACCTCAAAAGCTTACATAAACAAAATACAAAAATATGTTGTAAATTTCATTGTATCCCACTAAATTATTTAATTACTACTGTCTCAGTACTGTTTCGTGTTTGTGTTTGATGGTAAAGTGTGCTTGGGTTTCTTGAAAGATGCTGTATATATTGAAGTTATTATTATTATTGTGTAATTAAAACATTGTTTAGGCTTCAAATATTATCAACCAAAAAAATATAGACATATATATATATTATGAACCTCCTTGCAAACCCATTTTGGGCCCTAACCCATCACTTGGGAACCACTGTCCCACTTAAATAAAAGAAAATAAAAACTGTCCCATAAAGAAATCTAAAAATAGTACTTAAACTAAAATCAACTTTTGCCCATTCTTTGGACATGCGATTACATTGGACTAATACATACATGTTAACACACTACTAAACAGATGCAGTATTTTAAATTTGGAAGCACCCCATTTCTAAAAGTATTGTTACTTCAAACCAATGTTACTCAAGTAAAAGTAGCAAAATTACTTGAGGGAAAGTAAAAAAAATAACTAGATGTAAAATTCACTTAAAAATACAATACAATTAAAGTTGTTGGGTTTTTTTGCACAAAATTTACAAGGACCTACAGATTGCAAGGCTAGTGTACTACCCACCAGAAAGTTCAAAAATACTTCATGCTAACCTACTACTAAATACTAAATGACTATCTAGTTACTTTACGCCACTTACTAGTTGAGTGTGAACATTTACAAAACAATATCTTAGTGAGTGCAGCAGTCAGTACAAGAAGCAAATGGCAGCAAGTGTCAGGTCACAGTCCACTATACTACGAAAAAGCCAATTCCATTTAACTCTGTGTGAAGCACCGGTCCAAAACTTACGACGACAAGACTTGTTTCACCATGGCAACAGGACCACTGCTGCCTGACATCGACTGCTGCCGTCTACTGCAGACTACTAAAAACTCTGCTCAATTCACAACAACGGCTCGAGAATTAGACATGGGAGACACAGGGGTGCACTGCAGCAGCCCGGGCTTACCTCCACTAAATGAAGATTCCTTTTAAAACCAGCCAAAAGTGCTTTAAATTCCTTCAACTAAATGGTCTGAGAAGAGAGGAAAACTTGCGTAATCCTTTCGTCTACAAGTCCCTTATTCCAGCCCAGCGACTTCCAGACTCAACTCTCACTAATAACAGCTGAGGTGATTGAGCTAAAGTGACCTCTACAAGCAGGAGTCATCCAAATCAGCAGCTTATGGCCCAGTGCCTCAGGTTCCGGGACACTTCATACATGGCCCTGCCCTGTAAATGTCAACGGGAGCTGAATAATTTAGGGCCCTGAGGTCACCTGATCGGTCTCACCCGATCTGTCTCGTTAGTGTGATGGACAGGGAGATACAGGACTATAAATTTCACTCCTAAAAGGATAGAAAATTCCCTTAAAAATTCTTTAATCTTTTAAGTGATTTCAATGTCTGGATTTTGCCCATTTAGCCTACATATCCAAGCGCCAAGAGCAGGGGTACCCAAAGTATGGCCCGTGAACCATTTTCCATTGGGCCAGACTCTATTCTTAATTGGCCAAAAATGCCACAGGTAGCAAGCTTTATATTTGTGTGGACCTGACATCAAGGAAAACAAATGTAAATTAGTAGTTGGTGGCCAAAAAAAATATCTGCTACACCAGGGGAACCCCACTGAAAAAAAAATAAGCCATGCAAATAATATTACCCAGTGTAGCTGCCGTCAAAGACAACTCTGTATATTTTAGTTCATAATGTGTTTCTTGATTAAAAAGATAATAAATAGTTAAAAATATTAAGAAAATAATTTGTAATAAATAAGACATATTTTACAGAGAATTAAGAATAATAATATATTTGATCAGTTAAAAATGTTGTAAAAGGGAGGGAACTTGTTTTTTGTTCCGCTTGGGAATTGTGTTGGGTGCTATTTTACTGATGCACCGCTCCTGTATGAGCCACAGGAGGCGCTGTGCTGATGATGCCTGCAAGAATGAAAATGTCAAGTTGTCTTAAGATTCAGAAGCTGTAAATCCCTCAAGTTTACTTCCTTTTGAGTTAATGCGGCCAATGAGGTATGCATTTTATTTTTGTTTTGTATAAGTTTTGTTAATTATTTAAGGTTTTCTGTGTTTTTCTTTTAGTTCTGACAGCATTGTTGGGGCAAAAAGTGTCCAAATTAAAGTCTATTAAAATCCAAAACGACTTGAGCCTTGTTTAAACTCAAGGGGAGTAACACCCAGCATTTAAATATTTTTCCCTCTAATATTATTATGAGCATTTTTTTGTCAGTCGGTCATTTGCACCATTATTTTGTGGCTCGCTGCCTGAAAAATTTGGGAACCCTTGTGCTACACTGTGTGCCGGTCCCAAGCCCCAGTAAATATGTGTAGTTGCAAAAGGGCATCTGCAGTAAAATCTATGCCAAAGTACCAACTATGTTACTGATTCACTGATGAGTCCCCTGAAAGAAAGAGAACTGCCTAATGGCACTTTTTTATGGTGAGGGTTGGGGTATAAGAAATGTTCACTTATTCTGAAAAAAAATGACTAAAACTCAATTTAAAAAATGGCTGTATAGATTTTTGAATTGTTTATCTGTAAACATTCAAGTCACCAGCTTACAACCAAAAAATGTATTTTATATTTTATCAAAGAAATCCTGCAAGCACTTTTATTTTGTTGCAGTTCTGTTCTGATTAGGTAGTGTACTCGTATAAAGGTGAGGTTTTCCAAAATCTTATTAACAAGCATCTGCATTAACATTTTTGCACACCGACATAAACAAACTTGTATAAAAGCACTTCAAAAAAGTGAACTTAATTAGGCCAGAGATTAAGGTGACAAAGCAATACATAAAAGGAAAAATGTATGTAAACATATGACAACAATTGTATATCTATTTGTTGTGTTTTTTGTGTGTGTATGTTTCCATTATATTGTCTTTTGACACAGTGCACTAACTTTTAAAATCCATCTACAAGAAGCTAAAAAAGACAATGGATAAGTGTCTCTTTACACCTGAACAATAAACTCGAACTAGTTACTCCACAAACAATCTGCAAAACACAGCAACTGCACAAATGAGTGTCAAAACAAGCAGTAAATAAAAGCCACAGCGAAATGTCAGCCTTTTTAAAATTGGTGGCAAAATTGCACAGTAATAATATTTGGTGAAAAAACTTAAATTAACCGTGACATTTAAGTCTTGCATATTTATCACAACTGTAGTTTGTAGGCCACGCTTGTTTAAAAAGTGGCTCGGCAATCCTGAAATGTTGCTTACACATGGGACGCTGCTACGAAACAAAACCTCCACAATGAATAAGTCATGAACGCACAGCTGCCTCCTTTTGCAGAAGTGGACCATAACTTGATACGCCATGCATAATTGACACGCGGACAGAATGCTTTTCAACTCACTACAGAGGCATTTTGTGTACAGCAAACCTACGCAGAAACTTCTAGAGCAAAACTAGATAATACTGCTGCAACAGGCACAGGTCAGTGGTGGTACTCAAGAGACCAGATTTATTTTAATTTATCGTATTTTCCGCACTATAAGGCGCATCGTATTATAAGGCGCACCTTCAATGAATGGCCTATTTTAAAACTGTTTTCATATATTGGGCGCACCGCATTATAAGGCGCATCCACTAGATGGCGCTGCGCTAAAGGGAATGTCAATAAAACAGTCAGATAAGTCAGTCAGTCAAACTTTATTAATAGAATACAAACCAGCGTTCTGACAACTCCCTCGTTGAAAACAATGTATTTCCAACTCCATTTGTCACAGTTCAAAGTAGGGCTGTCGCAGTGACCGCAGTTTATCATTTTAATGATGCACTAATGGGATGCACAGTTTCATTTTACTGTAAACCATGAAGCATTTAATGTTTACGCACGTATATGCGCTCAGAGACGCTGGGAGTGGAGAACGGAGGGTTAATGGTGAGAAAGGAAAAGGCTTCTGCAGGAGCTGCGCTGCTTCATTGAAGCTAAAGGCTGATTTATACTTCCGCGTCTTCCTGACGCCGAACTACCGCAGTTGGCTCGACGGCGTTGAAAACCCTCGTTGTTTCATGCAGTGCCATTTCATCGCGAGACCAAGCAACCAATCACAGCGCTTGCGGTCCGCGGCGCCTCAACGCATAGTTACATTTTTGGCCTGGTGCACGTCAGGGCTGCGGCGTAGGTTTTGAGAGGGTTCACGGAGCTTCGCCGTCGATTTGACATGGAAGTATAAATCAACGTTTAATCGCTTCCCAAGCAGATACTGGGCTTACGCATTACTCAGAGGAGGAGCCGTAGACTCGACTGACAATCCACTCACCTGGTGATGCGATAACTACGTGAGGTTTTTCTCTGCCCTCTCACCTGCCGCAGGTGCGTGTGTGACACAGTCGCTCTGTAGAGTCTGTGCTGCGGGGAGCACTGCTGGCCTCCTTAGCTCATCTCTCAAATCACAAAAGGTGAACATGTGGGTTTTTCTAAAGCTACCACGTTACACGCGCTGCAAGGGCATTCACTCGTGCCTGACTCGTTTTTGTTAAAGCAGAGGCTTAACTATATAATTAGCTTATAATCAAAATTTATTTGGACATGTCATTTTTTCAGGTGTCATTATTAGCTTATGCTATACCGCATATACCGCACACTGCGGTGTTGAGCCGCATATAATTACCGCAGGGGAAATTCTCTCACCGCAAAAGCCCTAGTTCAAAGCTACATGAACAGCGTTCAAGCGTTCAGTTTTCTGTCCCCTCAATGTCACAACTCTTCTACTGAGATGGAGCAAAGGCCGCGCCTCCTTGTTCTTTTGCGGCAGGATCCATAAACACGCCTATGGCACACATGAACAGCTGGGACTGGAATTCCCCTTTACCGTTTTTACCGCTGTCACTTCGGCGACGCCCCCTGACTACGGTAGCCATAATTAACCAACATTGATCCATATATAAGGCGCATCGGATTATAAGGCACACTGTCGGTTTTTGACAAAATTAAAGGCTTTAAGGTGTGCCTTATAGTGCGGAAAATACGGTAATGACAGTTTTATTCCTGTTTAAGCCCTGCTCTGGTTGGGGCTTAAATCTGAAATTTGGACCACTGCTTAGTCCTGGTTCAGTCCTGGATTATTCCTGGTTTAGTCCCAGTTTTGCTCTGGTTTAGTCTTGGTTTAGTCTTAGTTTAGTTCTGGATTCATCTCTTTTTAGCTCAAGTTAAGTCCTCATTTAGGCTCATTTTAGGCCATTAAGGCCAAATATTTTCTGGGGTGGTACTTGGAGTGAAAAATGTCACTCTTTCACTTTCACAATATTGTACTTTTGTGTTTTTTAACCAGTCTGATTGTGTGACTCATTGTGTATTTATAATTCATTGGGTAGTCTAAGCAGGGACATCCAGACTTCCCTCTCCCTGGACACTTCTTCCAGCTTGCCCGGAGGAACCCCAAGGCGTTCCCAGGCCAGCCGAGAAACATAGTCCCTCCAGCATGTCCTAGGTCTTCTCCGGGGCCTCCTCCCAGTGTGACATGCTCGTAATATATTGATATGATATTGATACTGATATTTTACTGTTGTTGAGCGGTGCATGCATACATATACGTATGTAGGCATGCACCGCATACATTCACCCTGCAATCTATACTGTTGCTGTTTCTTACTGTCACTGTCATGTAAATATGTATATATGTATGAATGTTTTAGGACCCGAGGGCACTCTGTAAACTCCAGTGTCTTGGTCGTCTCTGAGCGGCAGGAGACGACCAACACATGTGGATCGAACTGGCTTTAAACTAAATTAACTTTATATTTATTAGAGAACTACAGCACTTTAAAATTACTATGCACTTTAACCACATATGCACTTTATAAATAGGCACTTTAGATCCCGTGGAATGTGAAATTTTTATGACTTGTTGAATTTTGTTTAATTGTTGTTTGTCTTGTCCTGTCTTAAATGTCAAGGGACTACGAATGAAAATTAGCTGTATGCTAACTTCGGTGCATTTACACATGTATTTTTTTACTGGTGTTCATTAATGTGCATTGTCCCTTTTAAATAAACAACTAAATAAAATAAAATAAATAACACCTCCCCACAGGGGCATCCGGGACACATCAGGAACAGATGCCTGAGCCACCTCTCGATGTGGAGGAGCAGCAGCTCTACTCTGAGTTCCTCCGGAGTGACCGAGCTCCTCACCCTATCACTGTGTTTCAAATGTTTCAATATTTTGTATAACTGGAACAATATTTACACTTAAATGTAAGTACATATTGAAACTACAAGTTTTTCACAAGGTTTTTATTTATTTCAGTAGTTTAATTCAAAGTGAACACATATATACTTTCAGTACATACACATTTTATTTAATTCAATTGTAATAATTTTTTTACAGTTAATGAAAACCAAAATTCAGTATCTCATAAAATTTTAATATTCCAATTTCCAATATTGTTACATAAACTCATCACAATTAAAATAAATGTTGTGTGTACTGAATCTATAGTATACCATTTGTGTTTCACTTTTTTTAATTGAACCACTGAAACAAACATACTGTACTTTTCCACAATATTATTATATTATTATTATGTTTTGATTTGTGCCTGTACTTTTATTAAAGTTAAGTAAATATGTGCAATATGAAACTATATTCAACCATTTCATGACTCACTTTTGGGCCCTGACCCACCAGTTGAGAACCACTACTACTGTACATGTGCTATGACAAAGTATTACCTCTTCGGGCACAGATGAGCTCATGGGCACCACAGCTCCTCCCCCCTCCTGTAAATATAAAAACACAGATGGACCAAGAGTTAAACAACAGTACAGTTTAAGTATTTCATGTACTACAGTGTATTGGCATATGGCGCGTCCCAAGGTTGGACGAGATGACAGATGTTTCTGATCTCAAATTAACACAATGCAGCTGAGCACAATTAAACGGGTAATGTGCAAAATGAAACTGACACATTTGCACCGGGGAGGCACAGAGGAGGTGTGCTGGAAAGAAAGCAGAGGAAAATAGGTAACTGGGACAAGTACGTAGTAGCTATTTATTTCTCTTCTACTACTTATTAACAGTAGGGTTAGGGTCGAAGAGGCTGCCTATCTCAGCTTCTTTGGGCCTGAGGCGGGAGACACCCTGGACAATGGCCAGTTAATGACACTTTTGAGACATACAGATAACACGCACCACTTTTTCTGACATATTTTACTTACTGTAATTAATTGCAGGGTTAACTTTTAGAGACAACCATTAATTATGAGCAGTTTAGATTTACTTTAGCGTCTAATAAAATATATTGTGTCATATTCCCTACTGGAGTTGCAGCAGCAAATCATCTGCCTCATCTGTGCAGTGAGACATATACAGTATTTAATTTGGAGTAGCTTTTACATCAGATGCCCTTCCTGAGGCACCCCTTTTCATTTATCCAGGCTTGAGACTGCCGCAAAGTACACTGGCTTGTGAACATTATCTTCCATTACTTAATCCTGCTTGTACAATGTTTATTTATGAATTTGTATGCATCTATTTAAAGATCCCCTATTATGCTAAATTGATTTTTTGAGCTTTTAACCACGTTATAATAAACCTGGAGTAGTATTTTGGTTTATTCACACTTATTTCAGTAATCGTTTATAGTGCTCCTGCGCTTTTCTAGAGCACATACACCGTTTCTGGACTCATTTTGATCATTTCAGCGCTTAAACTGTCGTCACAACAAAGCATTTATCTTTCTGTTAGCATCATGTTGCTAATAGCTGTGCTAAATAGCCATTTTGTGCTCTGTCCATTCCCCACTGTTGCCAGCAGGGGACGTCAGGCACCTAATCCAAGCGTTCTCTACAAAGTCAAAGTAACAGCTCCCAAAAGAAAACATTTTCCATACATATACATTATTTTACAAAACATGAAATACTGATGCAAAGGTGTCCAAAATGATTTTTAAGAGCCTGAAAAACATAATATAAGACCTTTAAGTATTGCAAATATAATATAATTTGCTGAGATAATATAAGTATATTGCAATTTCTAGATAATTATACTGTTATATTATTTTGTTTTGTGTTTTTGCAGAATAGATCAAATTTAAATGTCTAAGACCATTCATTCATTTTCTTCTGCATTATCCAGGGGAGTAGCAGACTATCCAGAGACTTCCATCTTCCCAGACACTTCCTCCAACTCCTCCAGGGGAATTTTGAGCTAATAGTTTGTTACCCTGACTCAAGCAAACAATTAGCTACCAACATCTGCTTCTACTTCAAAGAAACACTCCTTATATTTCTAATTTACAGCTTTGATAACTTTGATTTGCTGAATTTTTTGAGATGAAAGTTTGTAGCCTTTCCGCATTCGTGCAAGTTGTACTTTTACTAATTATTTCTTCTTTAACTCAGCATGTTCGCAGCTCTAAAACAGCAGCAGAGCCTTCCTGAAAGAGACACAGACACCCCGTCATTAAATTGAAAAAGCAATTAAGGACCTTATTAAACTCTTGCAGTAACAAAAGGGATTAGGAGCTGGCAGTGGCCCGAGGCTGTGATTTAATGCTTTGAGTTTTAGCAGCAGCAGCAGACAGACGCTCATCGGACCAGTTCACTTTACACCCGATTAGTATTCACACCGAGATAAACACTGGTGTAATGTCACAGCTGGCTATTTGATACTTGCTTCAAAATTAAAGGTAACATTGGGGATCATTTTGCCTTTGCTGCTCGGGAGTACTTTGCATAGGCTTTATACTTGCAACGGAGCCTTTTATGGGACTGTGATTTTTCCTCTGCCGCAGGATCTAAACCTCCAAGTCACAAACAGTATTTAGAGAAGTGTGTTTCTTAGCTTTATTATATAATTTTATATTCTTTCTTTTGACAGTGGTAGACAGACAAGAGCCCACCAAGGCACCCAATATTTAGATTTAGATTAAATGTATTATCATTTTTTACTTTTCTTGATGTCTGGTGAGCTTTAAAACCTTTAAAATGTACAGTTACCAATAACTATAGTGTAAATTAATGAAATAACAAACTTTTGTAATGCATTATCACTGATCACTGACATAACTGATTGTTGATGTAGGCCTATATGGAGTGAGCTAAAATACGCTTTTGCTTCAGACTATTCCTTTTTTTTTTTTTGGTTGGTTGCTTAAGATTTGTATATTGTAATGCTGCAATGTAAGCTGATCCCAAAAAATTCATTCATTATTCAATGCCATTTGGGCTATGCTTTAAACTTTTTAGTCACGACATGTGAGCCACGTGTTTATTGCTATTGCAAAATATGATACTGCTGTATGTGATAGTATCCGCCCATTTTGCTAATCTTTGTAGCAAGTCCCTGAATGTCCTACATTAAATTCAAAGAGCTACAAACACAGTATTGTTATAATACAGTTACATAACACAATAATTCAGAATATTACATAAAGCAGTGTTTTCCTACCTACCTTCCTAACTTATGCAAGGGACTTGGCAGGGGGTACTGAGAATTATTTCATAACTATAAATATTTCAAGCTTAAGTGTTTCATTGACTAAAACTGCTAAAGATATTATTTGAATATCGTATTTTGTTACATATTTTAATAGGTTTTAAAGGTTTAGGGGAGGTATTCAAATCGTGTTTTGTTTTTTTTGTTTTTTTTTTGTAGTATTATGTAGAATTATATTGGTTATTGCTAGTATAATAATACTATTTATTTTATTTTTTTATCTATTGTGAAAATAAAATATACATTTAAAATATGTAAATGTAATTGTTATACTTTTATTTTCAAAGCAGGCAAATTATTATTATTTATCTTGAATTTGAGCTTAGAGGAATAAAATGCAAGAGATTTTGAATCTAAACTAAATGAATTATTAAAGTATTAATAAACAATGATGTTTTATATGACCACTTTTTGAAGAATAATCACCACAGACGGCAGGATTTCCAGAGAAGTGTTAGACTCTATAACCCAGAACGTATCAGCTTTTAACAGGATAAAGATATTCTTTGATGTAAATGAATCTGCTTCATGTAAAGTTTACCTCTCCTCTGCTGTATCCAGATCTCTGTGACCGTGACGCTGTTCTCACTCAGCATCACACGCAGGACGCACGCACGGCCGCACGTGACACAACAGAGTGCGGTGAGCGCGGGACGGGACACTGCACGCGCCTGGCTTTTTACTGCATCTCTGTCACTGCCAGTGCCACTGTCACTACCTCCCTAAACGAACCACGTCTTACCACGATTAAGCGAAATAAGCTAACAGTGCTAATAAAGCTAAAAACAAGGATACAGCCAGGGGATAGCACGTGACCCAAAGAGGAAGAACAGTTTAATTTTGGTCGATACTCTTTATAATATTCTATAAGAGGTACAGCACCACGTGACCGCACGAGGGGAGACGTAAATATTTAGATAGCACTCGTCAGGAAAACGCTGTTATTAGCATTTTAGTGCACGTGGTTTTGTCAGAGCACCGTGCCTCCGCATCACTTCACCTATCCCACGTACGGAGAAGGACCACACAAAACACAACAGTCCTGCGTCGGTGCGGCTGTCCCACGGAGCACTGCAGTGACAGTGAGCTTTCCGTGGCGTGCCCTGTAAAAATGTTACTCGCCTAGAAGTGTCCCGTTAGCTTTGAGTCACCTGCGCAAATAAAACAACGTCCTGTCACCCTGGAAAAGTTTTGCCTGGAGTCCCGCAGGACACCTGAGCGCGAGGAGCTATATACTCACCGTCTATCGCCATGATGCTCCGTCCCGGACTCTACCAACTGCGAGGAGGGGGGAGGGGGTGATGGAGGAGGGAGGTCATTCCGGTGCCAAGACAAACTATAGGCTCTACGTGAGAGTGAGCTGTGTAAGCAGTCAGGGCCGTGCGTAAAATGTTGGAGGAAAGTGTAGGACAGGTGGCAGCAGATGAGTCATAACAGATAGGACAGGCCTAATTTTGACTTCTGAGAGGAGCTATGGGAAAGAGATGGTGAAATTAACAGGTCCCCTGTTATCCTTTATATATATATATATATATATATATATATATATATATATATATATATATATATATATATATATATATATATATATAGTTTTTGACTCCTTTGTATCAGTATTTTGCGTTTTATAACTTAAAATAATGTGCATATATGGAAAACATATTTTGGAGATCTGTTAAATTAAAATAATGTTTATGTATGGAAAACGTCTTCTTTTGGAAAGCTGTTAGTTGGACTTTGCAGAGAATGCTTGTATTAGGTGTCTGACGCCCCCTGCTGGCAACAGTGAGGAATTGACAAAGCATAAAATGGCTATTTAGCATGGTTATCAGCAACATGACACTCAGCGATAGATAAATCTGGGGCGGCAGTAG
Organism: Bostrychus sinensis; assembly: GCA_020698575.1. Taxonomy (NCBI): domain Eukaryota; kingdom Metazoa; phylum Chordata; class Actinopteri; order Gobiiformes; family Eleotridae; genus Bostrychus; species Bostrychus sinensis. The sequence continues at coordinate 22,875,047 of CM036257.1, read as the reverse complement.
CTGCAGTCGGTAGAGACGTATGCCCACTAACCCGAAGGTTGGCCCCACTACCAGCATTGCAGACTGTCATCATGTCCTTGGGCAAGGCACTTCACCCACCTTGCCTATGAATGTGTCAGTGTGAGTATGTCTGGTGGTGGTCGGAGGGGCCATAGACACAAAATGTCAGCCACGCGCCCATCAGCCTGCCCCAGGGCAGCTGTGGCTACAGAAGTAGCTCACCACCACAGAGTGTGACTGAATGGATTAATGTAAAGCACTTTGAGAAGCTTGTAAAAGTACAATATAAATCCAATCCTTTATTATTATAAATTATATATGTGAAGATGCTTTGTAGTGTCATTTGCACCTGAAACACCTGCCTGGCGAAGTATTTTGTTTTTGTTTACAATTGTAAGAGTAATCCTGTTTAGTGAGCCCATCTACTTCTCAACACTGAAAACGCTCGCTTGACACTTGTGCGTTTCATACCCATACACCTGATACTTAAGTTTAACACATAAATCACTGTCACTACAAACATTCAGCCCATTTATCTATCTGTTAGCGTCATGTTGCTAACATCTGTGCTAAATAGCCATTTTATGCTCTCTCCATTCCCCACTGTTGCCAGCAGGGGGCGGCAGACACCTAATCCAAACAGTCTGTGCAAAGTCCAACTAACAGCTTTCCAAAAGAAGACATTTTCTACACATATACATTATTTTAAGTTATAAAATGTGAAATACTAAGGCAAAGGTGTCCAAAACTATTCCAAAAAGCCTGAAAAAAGAATACATTAATATAGGACCTTTAATGTTAGTGTTGATTTGTAGAGTTGAAAGTGCTTCTACAGGCAATCAGTCCTATGCCTCGAGAACTCAAAATTTATTTTCTGTCTCCTAGAATAAAAGAAACTGCTGTCTATGGAGCCTTTTCTTTTCCCAGCCCATGTCTATAAAACAGTAATAGGTTCACAGGGGAAGGCTGTCAGCCACAATGTGTCATTTTTATAGCTCACATCTGATAGAACAAAGAAATGTCAGTCATCACATACAGCCTCCAAACTCGCTACAACTAGTTCTCTGACTGTAGCCTTTGGAAACATTAAAACACAGAGTTTATGGCATAAGACAGTTTTCCTTAGAATGTGGTCAGGCTAACGTCAGCAGACTCGGACTTTATAAGCTTAGGGGAGTTTATAAAATAATAGATATATAGAGAATAATTCAATGGCCTTATATAGCACATTATAGACACTCTGTCATTCATTCCTCAGTGGGTGAACAGATCTACCTACTGAGCTGCCACCCCAAATTTATAGTACACATCTGTGAGCTTAAAGGCTTTGGTTGTCTTGATCATGTCCTGCATTTCCATTTTTGTGTGTACCTAATAATTTCTAGCAGGGCAGAGCAGTGGAGTACAAATCTGTGAATCTAACCTACTAACCCAGAACACTGTGAGACTGGAACTGAGAAAAGTCAAAATTAAAAACAGCCCTGATTTAATGCTCTTTTTGAACAATGCTGGACTTATGATAATGAGGCCATATGCTCCAGTTAAATCAACTCCTGCCAGCTCCAACATGCTTCAATATTTCAGTGTGAAATGTCAGATGGTCTGGGAAGGCTGACTTATTATTTTTTACTCTATAGGTTGAAACACTCCATGTTGCATTTCCATGGCACAATGTCTTTATTTCAGGCCAGGACCAAACTGTTTTTGTAATAGTTTCTGCAGTTTGATATGTTCACTATGTCTTCAGCACTTGACTGGTTTGTCCCCACAGTACTGGACCAGCCTCTGAACAGGCTGGTGCAGATGTCAGACCCCCTCCCCAGCTCTCAGTGCAGGTCAATCCACAATGACCTTTTAGCAGCAGGTCTTTTAAGAGTGACCAAGGACACACTGTTTCAAACCTGGTGCAACCAAAATACACTGAAAGAGAGCAGCACTTTTGTTTTGGACTAAGGGACAGAGACAAAGGTACAGACAAATCTTTACCTGCTGCAACCCTAATTTAACTAATAGCTTCAGTATAACAGGAACATTTCCCACAAGGCCTTGAGGTCCACTGGGAAATCACACCACCCCCACCCATTTGAATTAGCTTTTACGATAATTAAAACTGACCACCACTAAGTCTTTTATCAGCGAAGCAGCGGGGACAGGGGCTTACTGTAAATGGAGAGGTTCAAAAAACCAGCAACAGACGTCCTGAAGGACTCTGGCCTCATCCACCACCAGCCTCTGCACCAGGAAGACTTTTCAAACTGCCCTTAAGCTGATACACAGGCAATAAGTAGCATTCAAACAGGCCTAATGGCAATATCAACATGTTATTATTGTCCACTCAACTAATTGACAGAAACTGTATAACTTATTATTGTCATTGTACAGTGCATTGAGGTTTGCAATATTTACTTAATGTATTCCAATTAGAAGATTCTCATCCACCAATATACACAGTTTGACATGTTTGACACCACTGCCATAAGGCTTGCTTTTTTTTAAATTTATTTATTTTTTATGTCTTAAGCCAGCCTTTCCCAAAGTCAAGGACCAATCATGGTCCCCTTAAAAAGTAAGGTAATCCCATGCGGTACCCCTAACAATGAACCCATGTTCAAAAATCCTATGTTGTGTTTTTCCCTATAGATTAATCTAAAAACATTACAAAAACACAGACGGTTGGCTAAAAATTGTATTATTTAATAAATACCTAATTTGAATTCATTTTAAACTCATTTTCTTTTTCTGTAATATAGACAACCTTTGCCCCCCTGCAGTAACTTCATGGCCCACCAGGGGGCCCGGACTCCACTTTGGGAACCACTGGGATCCTAATAATATGAAATAAGTAGATATGTGTGGAAAAAATAAAGAGTTGTATCATAAAATGACACTAGACAATAATAAATTAGCTAACACCATGATTTATTAATTGCTTAATAGTCTTTTGATGGAACTGGTGCTATTAGCGTGACCACCTGTTGTCCCACTTTTGGTTGTACTGCACGGCCATTTAGGCATTTGTACCCCTGTCCCACGTATTAGGATAATGACCCACTCGTTCATTGCTCAGCGAATCGTATAAGAAGTGAGGTTCATGTTCAAAACCAAAAGGTAAGATAAAGACAAGTAAGACAATTATTCCTTGTGTAAAATGCAGAATAAATATTTGAGGAAGTATCTTATTGGGTTGGAATATTATGGTTGATGTTGCTGCCCCTGTATTTCACGAATGGGCTCTCAGGTGCTGTGAGCTGGTGTTGGCCTGCTGCTGGAGTATGTTGGGATCAAATGTTTTGTAGGCTCTAAACTGTAGCAGCTGTATCCTTATTTAATGCTCTTTAGACTCAGTAAGTTAGACATGAACTTCAACAAAATGCACCCCCTTTGCGTAAAAAGTTCCGACCGCGTCTTTGGAGCGAATCAGCGCCTCATGCGTCACCGCGGAGCCACGCCCACCAGACTCGTTTCTCTTTCTTACATTTCCGCGGAGTTTCCTAGTCGTTGTATCAGGCTGCCATTCTGTCACTCCTACATCAACTTTACCCTTCTGACTTCACTACCAGTACTCTTTAAAGTTAAAAATAAAAAATGAGCGAAATCAAGCCACACGAGGGAACTGGTGAAGTGGACGTCGCTGAGGAGAAGGACTGGGCTGAAGCCAAGGCATTCTTTGACAACCTTAAAACTGCAAAACCAAGACCCGTGAGTTGTTAAAACGTCCTTATTACACTCATGGTTACTGATGTGCACACTTCCACACTTTAAGCTCACTTTCAATACAAGAGCGACTCAAAATCGTACGCCATTTTACGCATTTCCTCGTTTTATTCCCCTAAATCTTTACAGCCCAAACCACGGAATGCTGTCACTATCGCCGTCTCCTCTCGCACCCTTTTCAACTTGGTGGAGGAGAGGAAGATCTTCAAGGAGCAAGGGGTGGAGAAGTACGTGGCCCATCAGGTGGAGCACGAAAACGAGCCTCTCAAACCCGGGCCTGCGTTCCCCTTCGTCAAGGTACAGTACAGGCTCTTGAGCTACCTTCGTGGAGCCGTGCAGGGTGTGGTTGCAAAAGTATTGAAAACCAGTGATTCCTAAACTTGTACGGATTTGCAGGCTTCTTCTGGTACTCAGGAGTCTTTTGCACTGATTTAGTTTAGCGTTAGTTTAATCCATATTTAGTCCTGCTCTGGTTGTGGATTAAATTTGAAGTGTAAACTATTGCTTAGTCCTGGTTTAGACCTGGTTATGTACTGGGTGTATGCTGTTTTAGTACTGGTTTAGTCCTGGATTTGTCCTGATTTAGTAATCCTGGTTTAGAACTAGTTCAGTACTGGTTTAGCCTTAGTTTAGACCAGGTTTATTCCTAGTTATATGCTAGTTTAGTCTGATGAATGGGCTCTCATGTGCTGTGAGCTGGTGTTGGCCTGCTGCTGGAGTATGCTGGGATCAAAAGTTTTGTAGGCTCTAAACTGTAGCAGCTGTATCCTTATTTAATGCTCTTTAGACTCAGTAAGTTACACATGAACTTCAACAAAATGCACCCCCTTTGCGTAAAAAGGTCTGTCCTGGTTTAGACCTGTTTTAATCCTGGTTTATTCCTGGATTGGTCCTGTTTTAGTACTAGCTTAGTCCTGGTTTAGCCTTAGCTTAGACTTGGTTTAGTCCTGATTATATGCTGGATTAGTCCTGTTTATGTCCTGATCTTGGTTTATTATTAGTGTAGTCCTGGTTTAGCCTCACTTTAGACTTGGTTTTGTCCTGATTTAGTACTGGTTCTTTCCTTGTTTATACCTGGTTTAGTCCTGGTTTAGTACTGGTTCTTTCCTTGTTTAGACCTGGTTTAGTCCTGGTTTAGTACTGGTTCTTTCTTTGTTTAGACCTGGTTTAGTCCTGGTTTAGTACTGGTTCTTTCCTTGTTTAGACCTGGTTTAGTCCTGGTTTAGTACTGGTTCTTTCTTTGTTTAGACCTGGTTTAGTACTGGTTTAGTACTGGTTCTTTCCTTGTTTAGACCTGGTTTAGTCCTGGTTTAGTACTGGTTCTTTCTTTGTTTAGACCTGGTTTAGTACTGGTTTAGTACTGGTTCTTTCCTTGTTTAGACCTGGTTTAGTCCTGGTTTAGCACTGGTTCTTTCCTTGTTTAGACCTGGTTTAGTCCTGGTTTATTACATTAAAAATGGTTCTTGGAAAGCCACATATTTTCTGCAGTGGCACTTTGTAGAACGACTTCTGTAAGCTATACCAGTAATGCTCATTTCAAGTTAGGCAGCTTGTGATTAGGGATTGCGTTATTATTATCACGTAGTCACCCTAAGTTTAAACATCTTTGCCACACCCCACCAAACATGTCACAAATGTGGTTTTTGGCCCAGAGAGGTTGAGTTTAAACTGAATTAAATAGGCCTTACAGTATAAATATGCCCCAGGCTGTACACTGGTATGTGATAGTATCCACTGCATTACTCAATCCTGTCGAATAACTTCCTCACCCTCAGTAAAGCACTTGTTATAGAGCTGCTTGCCTTCATCTACTTACATCTACAACAACCTAACTATACAATACTTTAAATATATAAAAATGTTATTTTCTTTGGGCTTTAACTCTTCTAGGGTTTCCACAGCAAGTCATCTGTCTCCTAGCGTACAGTGATTTGCCATAGATTTCATGCTCTCCATTTATCCAGGCTTGGCGCTGGCACAAAGAGTACACTAGTGTGAAAACCTTTGTGGCTGAAATATATAATAGGAATACACTGCTACACTTATTGTCTGGACTAATGACAACCCAGATGTGACTCAGATGCAAATATTTAATTAGTTATTATAGTCCGCTGATAACAGCAAAGCACAAGTCAATAATAAAAGCCAATGGTACATATAATTAATTTGATAATATTGATAATACTCAAATAGGAATTGGCCTCTTTGTAAACTATGATAACCTAGACCTCTGTTGAAAGATTGTACTGTGGGAGCCAAATAATTCTTAGGTGGCACTTTTGCCTGAAGTGACCCTGTCCTTTTTTCCACCTCCACTCTAACGCTGGAATGCTGTCCTACACGGGACACTAGAAATCCATGTTTGCTACTTCACAAACACATCATAAAAACAATTGTGCAGGGGAGTAGTTGAACAGGTTTTGTAAAAGCTGAGTTTAGTCGCTTTAGGTATCGTCAACACTACATGTAAACTTATAGGATAGCTTAATATAAGGCAAGGTGCACTGTGGCAGAGTGGGTAGTGCTTTTGTCTCTCAGTAAGAAGGTTGTGGGTTCAATTTAATCCCTACTCTTAACCTTACTTCAGCTTATTCCCTCCTTCCAAATACATGCATGAAGGGCTGAGTAGTGTTCAGATTTTTTCGATACCAGTGCTTAAATGATACCTGGTTTTTGATACTGGTACTAGAGCAATATTTTTCTGATACTTATGTTGTGCTGATTCATCCTTTACAATCATAAAACACAATAATATTGAATACATTTTTGGAGCAAAAGTTAGTTAGTTGTAAGTTAAAATCAGTAGTTTGTATTAGAGGTCGACTGATATGGGTTTTTTTATGGCCGATGTTGATGCCGATTTTTTTAATTCAGAGCAGCCAATGGCCAATAGACCCGGCTGATTTTTGGGACCGATGCTTAGGGCAGATTTTCTTAATTTTATGAAAGAATTTCATATTATATAGCTATTTGTCTCAGTAAATGCAAACAAATGTGTTAGAATTGGACTAGTAAGAATCAAACTTGCTGTGCAGGTAGAGCTTGAGGAGAGCTACAAAAATGCTTTTTAAGTTTTTGTTCTACGAGGTTCTATGCCAGCGATATGAGCAAAATCTTTTTATTTCTGTTTTGAGTTTTTCAGGCTGAGATAAAACAATTTTGAAGTTTAAAATGAACTGCAGAATAAGAGTCCAGACTGCTACCAGATGGGTGGTGAAGCTGGGGTCCTTCAGTCACATTGGTTGCCGGACATGTGCTTGACCGAAAATCGGCATTAAAGGGCAAGAATCGGCCGACTGACTAAAAAAGGCAAAAATCGTCCCAATATGATATATTGGTCGACCCCTGGTTTGTAAGATTTATTCTGTGTTATTTATTTGATTCAAACATGCAAAGGAACATTAAAGGTCCCACTAGTTATTGAAACTTGGTATTGAATATATATATATTTACCACAAAGGTATTGTTTAATTTTACCCAGCCGTATTCAGCTTATTCCCTCCATCCAAATACATGCATGTGTTTAGTTAATTGTCATTCCACCTTTTTTGACGACATAATTTTTCAATGATTTATTCAAAAGACGATCAAAGAGGATTTATTGAAACTAATGCTAAACTGGTTTTTGAAGTTTCTTTATGTGCCTGCTTGTAGTCCTCATGAAGTGATTTGCTGCAAGTGAGTGCTCGGTAGAAAACTATCGTCTTGGTACTTCTTGGTCACTGTGGGTAGAAGGCTTCTCTGAACTGATATTTCTTTTTGATGGAGCTTTTTTTTGTCTTGACACTATAAACCACTTCTTTACAGCTGTACTGCTTCTCAGATCCTGGCCAGTTCTCCAGATTGGATCCTATACTAATGTCACAAGTAATCCGCCTGTATGCCCTGTATTTCAAGTTCCTCAAATATCATTTATTTTCAAAGCACTGTCAGCACAATCTATAACAAAACTAAAAGGAAAGATTAAGTAATGCTATTTTTTAATAAGTGGACTTTTCTAACCCAATATCTTTTTTTCTTTTTTTCTTTCAGGCTTTAATGCACGTCAATGAACGACTCAGGAAGCTGTATCCAGACAGTGAGGAGTTGTTTGACATTGTTTTAATGACTAATAACCATGCCCAGGTCGGAGTACGCCTCATAAACAGCATCAATCACTATGGTACGCTACACCTATAACTAAACCATTATGTAGCCGTAATAGGGCCAATTAAAATCAGTGCGGTGTGACAGCTACACCACACTTGAATGATGTAATATAATTAGTATTGGTAGATTGATGCCAATACTCTGCTTTCATTTTAGACTTGACAATAGAGAGATTCTGCATGACTGGAGGGAGGAGCCCTATGGGGTATCTAAAGGCTTACCTGACCAATCTGTACCTGTCCAAAGATTCAAAGAAAGTCACACAAGCAATTGGTGAAGGTAAGTACTGCTCAGAATGGTCAGCAAGAATGAGAAATGTCCGGTTTGGAGACAATGGCACTGAGTAAAAGACAGTAGGCAGAGCTTAAAGCTGAGCTAGCTGATTTTACTAATGCCATCCTGGGTGCTGTCATAATGAAATCTGTTACCTGCCTTGTTAAACATCACATCTTGCATTGTAAAATTTTATCAGCATTTTTTACTTTGCATATCTTTTTTCCAACATACTTTCTCTTTTTGGCAAGGTTTGTCTTTGTAACAAGACGTATCTATGGCTAAAATAGAGACTTTCTCTATGTTTCCCTGTCAACCATTGTTCAGCAGCCAATCAGAGCATCCCTTATTGGTGTGTGCCAATATGACATCATTAGGGAAGTCATGATGTAAAATGTTTGTGTCACGATTATTGTGAGATGAGATATTGCAATTATATGATTTTATTAAATGCCGATAAACCTGTCTGACCCATTCCCATTCTTTTCTGTTTTATTTTATTGATTAGCTATAAGGACCATTTAAACATGTACCAACTCAGGGCCAGTTTGTGGCATGCATTTATACGGCCACTGCTAAACCAATACTTAGAAGATAATTTTTTTCTTATAGTAACTGGCAGTGAAATAACAGCACATGCATACTTACATCCACACTGTACACGCAACCTCCCCAGGAAGAAAAGCCTCTTCCCTTGGGTGCTTTGGTAACTTTTACTGGGCAGACTAATGTTGATATACGCTGTGTCCCAGCAGAGAACAGTGTCCCAGGGTTTCAGTCAGTTTCTGTTCGTGTTTTGCTCAGAATTCACCTGTATATTTAGCGCGTAATGGAGCGGTCGAGAGGTTGGCTACGAGGCAAGAGAGGGAGACTAAAGGAAAAGAGCAGTGGCAGAACTAGCGCAGAGTTAAACATGAGTTTGACTCACAGTAGGATGAAGTGTGGAGAGTGTACAGCGCTCTGAGAGGCTGCGTTTACTTAAAGCACCACATGGAACGTACCAGAGGCTCCAAGAGGTGTGAGATACTGTGGTTTCTAAAATTCTTACGGTTATTATCCCACCATGACATTTATACTTGCGAATAATAGTATAATCAGTTAATCCTGACTTCCATAGATATTATAAAGCCTTTTTTTTTTTTTTTACAGATGATACCTGTTACTATACCATTACACACAGGTTTCCTTAAATCCAGGGCGGGTCTATTTGTTCATGACGAGGATGGAAAGGATCAGGAATGTGTACATCAGCAGGACAACTCATGCTAGGTGTTTTTGAAATCTAGTCAGAGAGGCCAGACTGAGACGGTTTTGGCATGTACAGAGAAGGAATCATGAATATACTGTATATGAAGAAGGATGCTGAGATTAGAGCTGACCAAAGAGAAGATTAATAGATGAAGTGAAAGAGGGTATGAAGTTAGTTGGTGTGAGAGAAGAGGATGCTGAGGACAGGGCTAAATGGGGCCAGATGATTCGCTGTGGTGTATAAGTACTGCACCCATTGGATCATCATTTAAATATATTTTGTATTTATGCAATGTGTCTTCTATACAAATTGGATTGAACAGCCTTTTAAAGCTTCCCCGTAATGTATTTTGCACTTCAGCGGCGTTAACCTGCTTACACGACGGATCTGCGCGTGACTCATTCACACTGTTGACAGAAAATCTCGACCCCTCACTGCGAAGCAAGAAAGAGCAGGTTGAAGACGCTGTGTGATTTATGGCCCTCCCGCTGTCTCAATGCACATAATACAAACAGATATGAAACACAAACACGCGCAAAGTGGAAATTAATTGAATTTCGGAGGCGAGAAAATGTCAAGCGAGTTAATGCAAGTGCAAAATCAGGAGCATTTCATCACTAGACCTGATTGAAAGACCACAGCTGCTCTATCTGCTGCTACATCTATCTACTCTATGTCATATGTATCCCTCTCTGTATGTGATGCATACTAAAGCGGCCTCAAGCACGTCTCGGGTTTCAAATGAGTACAAGCCAAATGCTACACTGACAGAATAACAATGTGTAAATATAAAACAGCTCAGTTCATTTAGTGAGGATTACGTTGCAGCCGTGTTTGTTTATAACACGTTTCAGTAGCGACTTGTCTTCACAGGAGAGGTGAGAGAGACTGTTTAGACAACAACAAGTGTGTAAAATGTCATTTAGCACATGTTTCTGTGTGTGTTGGTGGCATTGTTTAAGCAAACACTTCTGCTTTCTTTCCTTGTTGTTCCTCTAACCTGTGCACTGTATTGGATTCATTTGTTAATCTCCTTAATTCAACATCCTACAGTAACACATTATAAAAATTAGACTACATAATTGAAATGTTTTGTGCTGTGTAAATGTATGTAACATTTAAAAGTACTGGAAGTAGCATGTGCTGGTACTGGTTTAAAAATCGGTAATGCAGTCTACATAAATCAAAACAATCATCTGTGAGTTTCCAGTCACAGTGAGCTTGTTTTCCAGCAGGTATGGTAGCTCTGCTGTTAGCTGTGATAAATTGCCCAGCCTTATGTGAGAGTGAATAGTTGTCTGTCTGTGTGTGTCTCTGAGTCAGCCCTGCAACAAACTGCCTCCTGTCCTGGGTGGACCCCGCCTAAGGCCTAAAGTTACTGGGATAGGCTCCAGTCATCCATGACCCCAAATGGTAATAAGCGAAAGAAGATGAATTAATGAATATACTGCTCATATTACGGTTTAAATCTCATTATATATAAACTTAATAGTAATGGGAGTCACCCTGTGTTTTCAAATTAAAGTAACACCTTAACTACACTGTCAGTAACGTACGATATACACATTATTCCCTTAGTCTCTTTTTAGGAGTTATTTTAGGCTTTTTAGCTTTTATTAGATATAGACAATGTGGATAGACAGAAAATTAAGGTGAGAAATGGGGAATGACTTGGAGCAATTTTTGGGGTGGGGGTGTCTCTTTATTCAAAGTAACACACCTGGATAACGGGATTCATTCTTGGGCAATTGTGGCGTATACTGTTTATAGATTGGAGCTTACTCAGGTTCATTGTGGAGACAGTGAGCATGCTTTGGAGCCAGACCAAGGCAAAGTGCATACTGTATCTTTGCAAATAAATTATTTGATTTGCTAATTTCAGACAAACTGCATGTGATGTGACAAAATCTACCAGAGATTATTGTAACGGCGAACAGTCCCAAAGAAAAACTCGTCTGCTTTTCTTTCTTCAGGTATCGCTGCAGCCACCATGTTTATGCCTGGGACAATGGTGTCGGAGCTCAGTGACACTCAGCTCAGAGTGGCCTTCGACGGAGACGCCGTGCTTTTCTCCGACGAGTCCGAGGTCATCGTAAAAAAGGAAGGTCTGGACGCGCTCTTCGAACACGAGAAGACCTTTGAAAACCTACCACTGACACAGGTACTCCATAATGTCAGAGTTTGTCTTGTTTGGCCCTTGTCAAACTCTCTCAAATCTGCTTTTAACACATCAACTTTGTGGACAAAATGTTTACTTGCTACTTAATATATCCCTCCCACTAACAGGTGGTCTGTGTTATTTACTTAATTTGTTCGTGGTTATAATATTATTTCTATGTATTTTTCTGTTTAGGCTAATAGATGGTGTAAGCGCTTAATAAATCCTGACAGAAAGCTTTCTTACCAACATTTCTGACATTTATTAGGAAAAGTGGCAATACACAGTGTAGAAATGCCTACGCAGCAATATGCAAACATTGTAAGTGACAAGGCCAACTCCTTATGGAAAAGAAAATTGGAATCTGTAACTGACTTAGCCGACATGAAGCTTTTAAGCTCTGTAATACTTTAATAGAAGCGTTCAAGTATAAAATGTCCTTAACTGGATTGAACTTGCATTTTGTAGCGGTAAATTATTCAGGAAACGACTGCCTTACTGTAAACCTAGTGAATTTTTATTTACATAATTAAACTGCTTTTTTAGTGGTGTCATCTTTGGACCCAGAGTTATCATTTTAATGGACCAGCTGACATATTTATAGTTACATTTTACAATTTTGGCTACAACTTGTGTCAGAGTCACACATACAAGGTAATATCTTCAACATGTATGAAAATTCATTGCATTTTAATAGTTCAATTCATAGTGAAACGCATATATGGATTTAATACACACAGAGAGAAATATTTCAAGCATTTATTTATATGAATTGTAGTAATTTTGACTTACTGAATTTTTAGGTTTCATAAAAAGTGTATGTAATTAAAATAGAATATGACAGAATAATCTTAATCATGACAATTAAGATAAATAAATGCTCAAAATATTTAACTCTGTGTTCATGGAACCTTTATAATATACAGTATGTGTTTCACTTTGAATTTATCCATTCATCTTCTTATTCTGCTTATTCCTGTTAGGGGTCACTGACTGCAGCTTATCCTCATACTAGGGGCCTTAGGCAGGGTACACATAGGACAACTAAACTACTGAAATAAATAATGACTTAAACTTGTATTTATGTTTTACAGTCTTGTCAAAAACATAACCCTAACCTCATTTAAACCTACGCTACAAAAAATCATTATCAGCATTGGCCATTTTTAACAAATGGAATCGTAAAAATGGCTTAAAACAAGACAAATAACTTGAAACAAGTCAAATAATCTAGCCTAATAGTAAAATCTAGTAAAAAAATTACTCAAATCAAGATTAATAATTTTAATTCGAGTCATTTTAACTTTATGCCAATATTGATTTTTTTGCAATGTAGTCAAAGTCAGACAAAATTTAAATTCAAATACCAAAACTTTATTTTTCTACAATTTTCAAGTTTTTGTAAGCCATTTACTTCATTTTTTCAAGTCTATCTTCTTGTCATCTCAGTTAAAATGTATATTCCTAATTCTTTGTCTTGCAGGGCCCGCTTAAGTGTTTCTTGGAGGCGTTAGGAAAGCTCCAGAGAAAGTTTTATGCCAAAAACGAGCGTCTGGATTGCCCCATCCGGACCTTTCTGGTGACGGCCCGTAGCGCAGCAAGCGCGGGGGCCCGTGTCCTGAAGACCCTCCGCAGCTGGGGTCTGGAGATAGACGAGGCCCTGTTTCTGGCCGGGGCACCCAAGGGACCACTGTTGCAGAAAATCAAACCACACATCTTCTTTGACGACCAGATGTTCCACATCGAGGGGGCCAAGGAGCTGGGGACCATCTCTGCACACGTCCCGTACGGCATAGGACAGAAGTACCACAAGGGGAAACTCATCATGCAGCCTTCTGAAGAAACGGAGTGAAGTCAGGAGCAGACGTGCACTGTACAAGCCGGTGGTTCTCAAATGGTGGGGCGGGATCCAAAAGTGGTTGGAGGTTGAGTATACAGCCACAGGTCAATAAAATATCATATGGTGTAAAGTGTCATTAAAAGAATAAAATGATGCATAAATTACATATATTCAGTACACAAAGAGTAAAATATTTTAATTATGCGATACTGAATTTGTGATTTTATCAGCTGTAAGCCATATTCATCACATTAAATAAAAAATACTACTAGTACTGAATCTATATAATATATGTGCTTAATTGTGAATTGAACTACTGACATGAATTTAGTCTCATATTTTAATTTATTGACATGTGCTTGTAGTTCCATTGTTCAGCTTGCTTTAAGACTAACTTTTGTTTTAATCACATTATATAATAGTGAGACATATTTTAAAATATTTATGCCAAAAAGGTTATAGTTTAATAATTTAGATAAATGTTCTTTCTTTTTGGCTTTTCCCTCTCTGGGGTTGCCACATTAAATCATCTGCTCTCTGGCATGCAGTGTTTTACATAATAATGTGGCATAGCTGGATGTTCTTTCCTGACTAAACTCTGATCATTTATCTAAAATATAGGAAAAATTACTTAAAAAGTGCAGCACATTAACAAATTCTGGGATAAAAATTGGGTCCCACAATCAGACCAGTTCAGAACCACTGCACTAAGCTGTTACATGCAGACTTTGCTACTCAGGCTATTTAGGCTTTTTATTTTTAGACATTTTTACATGTTTGGGTGAGAGTTACTGTGTGTTTTGAGGTAAAGCATATTTTTAAATGCCATAAAACTATTTTATTATTGTCAAGGGATATCTCTTACTGGTTACATCTGTACACATCTATCTTAAAGGCATCATATGTAGTATTGACGTTTAATTTATCAAGGCAGTTCCCCACAGAGTCAACCTTTGTATCCCGATATTTTATCATGCAGTACCAGTTTTAACCACTAGTTCAAGTGTTTAGCATAGGAAACTGTTTGAGGGTGACTGCTGCTAGGCGCTCATGACTCCATCTAGTGGTATAAAATGATACAGCAGCATTCCCAGGGCAACGCTGTAGTCTTCTGTATTGCAACATATCTGTAGCATATGGTCAGTAACATTATTTCCCTCTAAATACCTTAAGATTTTAGCAGAGTTAACAATTCAGTTACTACATATAGTCCCTTTAATAAATCGAAATCTGCTTCTAAACCTTCATACAAACTGTTTTTTTTTTTTACTGCAGCTGTACTGTTTGTTGTGAATATGAATGTAACACAGGAGGAGTGTGGTGAAAGCACTTGGTTTCTAGCACATTATGAGTTTTGTAGTCCACACTTATCTGGGTGCTGTGTGTTTGTTTCTTATGGATCACTGCTGCTGTCTCTGCAGTTGACACGCACAGGCAAAAGCTTACACTTTATACTTGTTATGGGTTATTCAAGTTTACACGTTTGACACCAGCAACAACTGTCTGTATTTTGACTTTCATATCTTGTTTTGGTTTGATGGGACAGTTTGATGATGTATTTTTGTGTTAGCTTAACTATGCAACGGAGACAATAAACTTTTTACAATTTCTTATTCTCTCACTTATTTTGAATGTATTGATGTGCGCTGATTAAATTAGTAAAGTAATTGTTATTTGAGCTAACGCAGTGGTAATTAGGGGCCCCAGTGCAGGCTTTCGGAGTGTGCCCTTAAGTTATGAAGCACATTCAGTTTATACATACAGTATATATTTTCAAGTTTATACCACATATACATTAAGTTTTAAAAAATGGATTGAAATTACTGGAAGTGTAGTAATAGTTAAAATTAATCAAACATGTCAGTGCCACATAAATTTGATGTACATTTTTGTTTTTAATTTAACTTTGTATGCGTTAAGTAAATATTGTAAAGTTATTATGCATATCATACGATTTTAATGTTTTAATCATGTTCTTAAATTAATCATGCTTGCACTGTAATTTATAGCACGGAATGAAAATAATTCACTAAAATTCACAGTAATTAAGGACTCTCAGTGGGGGCCCCCTCATGTCCTAGGCCCCAGCTGCACTGCCTGATGTTTTAATGGTGATAATGATATTTAATGTATATCCAGCCTGTACAGGAACGCAGGAGGCTACCAAGGAAAAATTTTACTTTTACAAAATTTTTTTAAGTCTCAGAATGAGTAAAAGTACTGTCCTTGGTGCCAAAGTGGATAGAAATAATAGTAGTAGTAATAGTAGTACTTTTAAGAGTAGTAGTAGTAGTAGTAGTAAGAACAGTCTAAGTTGCACTGGGAGTAGCAGTAGCATTTGCTTTGATGTAAATTTAAACTTTTACTCTTTTTTTAGTAGTACTTTTATTTGAGCATATATTTTGAGCACTTTTTACACCTCTGAAAATATAGCGACTTAGGACCTTAACCATTTGTGCACTGTCCAAACTTTAACTCTAGACGTTTTCCATGTAAGTAATCAAACAAACCTGAAGAGGGCGCTCCTAATTAACCTGAAAGCACTGTGGCTCCTTCAATACAAAACACACAGCTGGAAAAAGCTCAAATCACCTCATAAAACTTTATTCACACATCTTTGGAGTGTTGACAAAGCTGGCAAAGTCTAAAAAGTGCACAGTTAGGGCTGAATATACACGGCATTTTCTTTTTTCTTGCACAAGACATGAACAACTAAAGCTAATCACAGTTCATAATGAAGGAACATGAGGCATAATTAGAAGTTAATGGGACAAGGCCTGTTATTCAATATATACTAGAGCGACCAGTTTATTTTCATGGTGTTAATCTTTTAATCACATAATTACCATATGAAGAAATTACTATTATATTGTCACGTTAAATTGACTGATAATTACATTTGGACACATGTCGTGAATGGTTATGGATATTACCAATTGTTGCAATTTTTTTAATACTTTCAACCAATATTGTGCTAAGAGATGATCAACAAACAACAGTTTAGCCGACTTTGAGTCTTTACAGATGCATTTGGTGCCCTTGACAGAGTTCCAGTCCTATCTTTATTTATATAGCACATTTTACAAATAAAGACAGTTTCCAAAGTGCTGCACAAAAGTATAAAAACAATAAATAAAAATACTCAATTTATCTTCAGTTCCTGTTAAACATTAAAAATGAGTAAAATCAAATAAGAGTAACACACTAAAATAACAGTAAATAACTATTTTTATATATGTATTGCCACATTAAATTGCATTTAAAATAGTTTTCATGGTTTAACATTGTGTTTACTGAATCTATACGATATATGTGTTTCACCTGAACTACTGAAATAATCCTACTTTTCTACTGTAGTGTAATTTATTGGTTAACTCTTTATTTCACACAATACTGTGTAACTTCAATAAAATTAAATTGTAACACTGTACTTATATATAATGGAATTTTGTGTACTTACATTGTCTAGGTACAAAAATAATAAAATACTTGTTACACTGCTCCACCAAAGTGCATATTACCACATAATAAAGTTGTCATTGTATTATTTCTGCAAAAGCATAATGCAGAATGCGCTTTGTTAGAGTGATGTTATAAGTATTTTTATTATCTCTGCACCTAGAAGCTGAAAGTACACAAAATGAAAGTACACAAAAGTATTGGCTCAATAGTTGCATGATATTACAGTTTGTTACAGCATGTGTTGCATAGTAGTTACAATGTAGTTACTCTGTATCAAGTATAGTGTAAAATAAAGTGTTACCGTTTATTTATTGACTTGCACTTATAATGTAATACCTGCCAATAATGTAATAATTTTGGCAATTTTCGATGTAATAAAGCCAATAATGTAATAACTTGCCAATAATGTAATAAAGTTTTTGAGACAATAACTTTGAAAATGTAATAACTCCAGCCTATAATGTAATAATACATTAATAATACATTAATAGGACTGTGTTTCTTGGAAATAAGATTTTTCCCTTTTTTTGCAGTTTTGCGCTCATCAGAAATATGTTTAGTGGATGGCATAGTTAATTATGGTGGTAGGAGATTTTTTTCTTGTACAAAATGGTCTATTTAGAATATTATCAATTTGCTTAGCTATGTCTGTGAATACCCTCAGTCATCCACGCTAAGTCTAAATTACAACCCAAAAAAATTAAAGATAAATCAGCTGGACATGACATGTTTTATCTCTTATCCAGGAGACTTTTTATGTTTTGCCAGTGTCTCTGTTGAATGTTCCACAGTCAACATTATTAGCTCAAAATCTTTATCACATTATTGGCAAGTTAGTATGTTATTGGTTTTATTACGTTTAAAAATTGCCAAAATTGTTACGTTATTGGCATGTATTACATTATTGACCATTATTACATCATCGTTTTTTACAGCTTGTATTCTGTACCTACTGTTTTGTAGATGCAGTGTGGTCCCACTGGATCAAAGCTATAGATGATTATATTATACTTTCCCCCGAACTAGAAATAAAAGTAAACAATGCAGTCGTAATTTTAAGCAGTTTTTTGTGTACAATTATGTTACAAATCCTTCATGAAATACTCGTAATCTCTCAAATTTAGCAACAGAGGATTTAACCAACTCAGTCTCTATGGTAATAACTGTGAAAGTGCCATTCCCAATCCTGCCTAGAGACCGAGCGAGCTGACGAGCAGGAAGGAAAAAATCTTTGCTAAAGTCTGAACACCCATGGGTGCTACTGCTGCTGCTACCATTGCCGTTTTCATTGTCTCCAGTTGACTTACATTCATCTTGTCAGGGGGAGCATCTCTCTTTTGCAGCAGCCAGACGCGGTTTTCGTCGGCGGCATGTGCGCGCGGATCCCTCAGAGCCGGGACCAAAAGGCTGTTGCCATGGATACCGGGTGCTGACACCAGAGGAACTGTGTAGGCTTGTGTTGGAGATATAATTAATAACAAAGGATTAGAGGCGGCATAGGTAGCGAGGGGCTGAGTGTGAGGAAGCTCATCACATTGTTACTATAATTGGCACCTTTTCCCATGGCGGGTGTGTGCGCGCGGAATTACCTAGGGCTGTGAGGACTGTGAGGGAAAAGTTAGTGTAAAAATACCACTTCACGCTATACAACGGTGGTTCTCAAACTGTGGTATGCGTACGACTTGTGGCACGTGGGTTTCCTCTGGTGGTAGCCTTACTCAGGAGTCTTTTGTAGTTCACATCCTGGGTTAGTTTCAGTTTTAGTCCTGTGTTAGTCTTGCTCTAGGGGTTAAGTTTAAAGTTTATACAGTTTCTTAATATTTGGTCCTGGTGTCGTGCTTGTTTAGACCTCTTTTTGTTCTGGTTTAGTTGTGGCGTAGTCCTGGTTAAATTCGGTTGTAGTCCTGGTTTAATCCTGATTATTTTTGGTGTAGTACTGGACTGGTCTAGACCTCGCATAGACCTGTTTTAGTTCTGGTATAGTCCTAGTTTAGTCTTGGTTTAATCCTAGTTTAGTCCTGGTTTAGTTCTGGTGTAGTCCTCTCTCATGGTTTATGCCTAGTCCTGGTTCAGACTGGGATAGACCTGGTTTAGACATGTTTTAGTCCTGGTTTGGACCTGATTTAGTCTTGGTTTAGTCCTGATTTAGACCTGTTTTAGACCTGTTTTTCAGTCCTGATTTAGGTTTGTTTTAGTCTTGGTTGGGATCTCGTTTAGTCCTCGTTTAGACCTGGCTTAGTCCTGGTTTAAACCTATTTTAGTCCTGGGATAGACCTTGTGTAATCCCAGTTTAGGCCTTGTTTACCCCTGGTTTAGTCCTGATTTAGTCCTGGTTTAGATCTGGTTTAGTCCTGGTTTATCCCTGGTTTAGTCCTTGTTAAGACCTGGCTTAGTCCTGGTTTAGACAAGTTTTAATCCTGGTTTAGACCTTGTGTAATGCTGTTGTAGTCCTTGTTCAGCCCTGGTTTAATCCTGGTTTGGCCCTGGTTTAGTCCTGGATGCATTTGTGAGCTGAACTTTATTGCCCCTAGTAAATGAATGGTTGACAGTCAGTGTCTCTAAATATCAGCCCTGCGACTGACTGTCCCATTATCCATTGTGTACACCACATAAGGCCCATAGTTGATGGGACAGACTCCTGCAACCCCCCTAACGAAAATAAGCAGAAAAAGATGAATAAATAACACCAATGTATGCATACATAAAAATAACATAAATTATTGTATTGTATTCATGTTGTACAACTAACATACCAGAGACATTTATGCTTAGCTTCTGTTGCTGCTCCTGTCTACTTTTCCCAGATGCAGCTGTTTCTATAATTGGTATCTTTTCCCATGGTGAGAAGTGTGTGCCTATAAATATCAGTGCAGTGAGGACCTTGTGGGATAAGTTAAAAATATCATAGATACTATTCTATAATCTCTTCGCTGCATTTATCTTTGTGACAAGCAATCCGCTCTAAATCTGTTTTCTCGGTGCATGGCCAGGCTCTTGTATGAAATTATTTAACATTACCTTGCATTGCCGCCCACTCAGAAGATAACATGGGAGCTTTTACAAATGATACTGTTTTAATCAGCATAAGACTTGGATGTACAGTGGACCAATTAAACGTGCATAATATAGAGAGAGGCTAAAAGCAGAATTTATTTGGCCGGAGCTTTGAAGAAACGTTCTCCCTTCAAAGCTCATACATTGATGAATAAATCATTGCTGCTGGACAAAATCAATTGTGTTTAAAGAAAGAGGATCTATAAATAAGCATTGGTTTCTTCTTTAAATAGTACACATTGTTCCAAGTGGAGTTGGTAAGAAGCCAGAGTCTCACCTACAGAAGACTTTGGAGATGCACACAGGAACATATAAAGAAGCTTTATGAGACTGAACAATGCCAGGAAAGTAAATATATAATAAAGGAGCCAATACATAGGAGAGGCTGCTTTGTGATTCAAAAAAGGTAGCATATGGGATTGGATATTTATAATGTGACCATGGTATGTAGAAATCAAGAATTATGCTGTAACAATATAGACTCTATTACATCATTTGTTAGGTTTAGGCTGCAAATGCATGATAAGGAATTAACTACAATATTTTGACTAAAACATGCAACATCCCTAGAAAATTTGTTACCTTGCCTAAATCTAATCCACTGCCCCATAGTGACTGATAAAATTAAAAAGTGTTACAGCCAAGTCTTCAAATATATACAGTAAATATACACACAATTCATAATAATAATAATTCATTCTTTTTTATTGTGCTTTTCTAGACACTCAAAGTCCAGTCATACTAACCCTAACACAATACTCAATTTCTCATATGCTGCATTAACATCAATTATAGAATTATATATTACATCATATATCCTTCCATCCAGAAGGGGTCAGTAGGGGTCAGTATACCTTGTGCCAGTACCAAGCCTGGATAAATGCAACGGGTAGTGTCATGAAGGGTATCCGGTGTAAACAAAGGGAATAGCTGATAGGCAGGGCTTGATAAACCTAATAAACCTAACCTACTAACTCATCAATGGAGGAAAAATTGTGCCATTAATGGACCCTAGATTGAAAACATTTAAAAGGAGTGAATTAAGACATGTTGCACAACAAGCAAAAATACTGTATACACATTTTCAGAGTCTAAATACACTTGTTTTTGACGCTAAAAAAATATAATTTTAAAAGTACCTTTCCAGTGGAAGGACTGCAAAATCAAATTCTAGCACATTGTTGTCTTATCAGCAAGGCCGTCTTATAGGAGCAGGCTACATAGGCTGCAGACTAGGGCCTCGGCCAGCAGGGGGCCTTAATGAGCAGCGTTTCAAATAAATCTGCATTAAGATCAAAATGAATCCTGCACCCCGCAAACATGAAAGTGGGCCCCAGAAAAGAAGAAAGCGACAATTAAATATAATAGTTAATTGAAAAAAGGCGATTAATCAAAATTCAAAACTAACTGGATATTTTCAGAAAAACTAACAATGATGAAAATAACAACGAAGACAACTGTGCTTCAGGGGGAACAACTCACCTCTCGGCAGTTGCTAGCAGCAACAGAGGTTGGCTAAAGGATTTCGCGATGTTGCGATCGCAACTACATGGAAGCGGGAAGTCAATTTCACATGGGGGTGCTGCCATGCTGGGCTGCGTGCGACACGGGGTAATTGAAATTTTTCATTTGGCATTTTTAGATTATTTTACTAATAAATAAATGACGTATTACACCACAATGTGTACTGCAGCAAGTTTTTCTTGAACAGAAGACATTTGTTTTGCTTTGTGCGCGGCTGTTTAAGGGCAGTGCTTGGCGGTGTGCTCCTGTCACAGCTGCAGACAGGTGAGGGGCGGGGCTCCTGTCACAGCTGCAGACAGGTGAGGGGCGTGCGCTGCTCCACTGGCTACTGTCCTGCCTACTCTTAGACGGGACATGCTATTTCTATAGCAGCTTGCACACTTTTCACGCAGTATCTTTTCATGTGGGCTAGTTTTTGGGCTTGTTTTTGAGTATGACCATAATGCAACGTGATCTCTGTCTCTGACAAGCCACTGTCCCCATGTATTTCTATTGCTGATGTGAGACTACCATTTAACGCGGATCATAAAGTGATTCAGAAGAGACACGCAAAAAGCGAAAAATGCGTTGAGAGGGCAGCAAAATGGCACTAAATCTGGCGTGCTATTTACACGCACTGTCGTGCTTTTCCGTGGTGCTGAAAAGCAAAAGACAAAATAAATAAATGAGTAAAAAGATGTAAACTATATACTGTAAACTGTTTGCCTGTATGTCAGCCGCGCCTAGCGCCCTGAAAGAGCCTGAGCCAGCGGTGAGAGACTGCGTTAAGCTGGGGCGCGTACTCTACATGAGGGCACTGCTCTAAGCACTGCTCTAAGCACAGCCGTGGACGTTCTGCCACATGGGACCAGAACTCCTGAGCAGAAGCTTTGCTTCACCAGCTCAGCCTCATCGGGCAGCAGGGCACTTCTTTTCCTCCCTCGCCCAAGCCCAGCCCACGTCCAAACTCTTAAGACTAAGTTTTGCGTCCAGTCTAAAGAGCAGGGATTGGGATAAGGCTCCTTTCTGTGCCACTGTCTGATCCACCTCCTGAGTTAAGATGCGGAAGAAGATTAACACGTTTCAATAACTCAGCAACAACAACAAGGCTTTAAACAGCGTTGGAAAATTAATATTTATGAGTGATGAAGAGAACACAATTCATCTGAAAATGTGTAATAAAATATAGTTTATTTTTGTAAACCTTTTTTGGTTGCAGTTACAACACCGACAACGTGACGATTTGAAACAGAATTGTCCACTTAGCAATGTGTCTTTTTGGTCACTCATGTTGCTTTAGCTCGTTCACTTGTTGCATTAGGCTCGTTCGAGATGAACTGCACCTCGCCTGGATTGTGAACGAGAGTGCACGGCCGCAATGAGAGGAGGGGAAATACGCCTGTACTGAAGTCGGACAGTTTGTGGCTCAGATCACGCACCATCACGCCCGAAATCCACTTCTCGCGTGTGTTGGATGTGATTTTGAAAATAAATGCATTAAACTGATTTGTAAGAACTTTTCTGTCTCGTGCTTTACCACAGTCTGTGCGTAAATGAGGCGCTCCTCAGGAGCACACAACATGAGGCACTTTCAGCAGTGGTTCTTAGCTTTTATGTCTAAGTTTACACATTATAAAAGTTAAACAGCCTTCTGTAACAGCAGATATTGTGCACAATCTTTTTAATAATATTTTACTTCACACTGAGCAGCAGGGCACAAAGTTTATCCAGGTCAAAACTGTAACTTTAGTCTGTATTTAAAAAAAAAAAAAAAAGAGGCAGGGGAGGAGGAGAGGAGGGCAGTGAAGTGTCGTGCGTTACGTTTCTGATCAACACTAAACTCAGATCCAATCACCTGTCCGTTCACCGCTGACAGGTGTGCGTTTTCCCATCATGCATTGAGCCGGGCAGCCTCCGCAGTTGCTCCTGATGAACTGCAGCGGCTCAGGCGCTGGTCTCGTTTGGATCTCACGATGACCGTCGCACTTGAGGCATCAGAGCAAGTCGGGAACAAGTGGGACACAAATAAAACTGGCCACTGCGCACAGACTGACACCGATCGAAACTGCGGAAGTCTGGCTCATCTCGAACGCGCCTGATGGATGGAAACGGAAATGTGTCGTCTTCTACGCTTGCGCGGTGCATTTCTGCCCCGCTGGAAGACCCGTGGCGTGTTGCTGCCTTTGTCAGTGTAATCGTAATATTTTTGTTGTGATCAAATTAATCGATGCGTTAACTGACATTAACGCGATTAAATCAATAAATTAACACACTGCTTAACGCGATAATTTCCCCAGCCCTAGTTTTTTGTTTTATTTTTAACCCAGTATCAAACACAATCACACACAATCAAACATAAACAACAACTACACTAAACTAAACTCTCAGTAAGTCTGTAAGTTTGCAAGGAATTAAAATAGATAAAACACTTGCTTAACCTCTGTGCAGCTCCTCCTGTCTTGATTTCATAACTTACAAATGTTGTACTGTGGCAAATTGTCAATGTATTATGAATGGTCTAAACTCATCTCTCCAAACGCCACAGACCAACCGAGAACAGTTTTTAAAGGAGTAGCACAGCCCCCTCAGTCGGGACCAAATGTGTGACTTGGAGCTCCACTTGCGAAACTCCGAAACAGCCCAGACTTTCAGTGCAGCCTGGCGCGGCCCTCGCCATTTGCTGTGTGAGCTGTCGGAGACCACGCGGTGATATGACAGGCTGTGTTGTTGACTGTTATCCATGCATTGATAATCACATGTATTGGGGTCAGCTCTGTCCCATTCCCCCCTTCGGCAACTTCTTATAGCAACCATTGTTCGGGACACATCCACTCTACTACACCAGCTATGGAACGAGCTGTTGTCGATGTATTGAAAAAAAAAAAAAGACGTTTATATTTACATTTCAAAGCCTCAGATCCAGAGGGTTTGACGTCTGTTTTGTAAAGATTAAATTGACTGGTTTTGTGGCTCGTACGTGCTTCCTGATTCAACTAAATGCTCACGTCACGCTGTATGTATTATGTGCATCTGCTATTGCCTTGCAGCCAGTTGCCAGTTCAGTGGAGCACAAGGACAACAGTATAGAGTTAATACTAAACACAATATACTAACATATATTTTACTTTTGAGTACATTTTAGAGGCAGTAACAGTTTAAATAGTCAATATGTATTCAGTGTTGAATGGCATATTGAGTAGCAAAGTTCCCGAGTTCAATTCTCTGCCATTGTTGAATTAGTAGTTGAATTATTCAGGATTACTCAAAACCAAAATCATTCATGCAAAATACATTGGACACTCCAGGAAAAAAAAAAAAACAACTGCAGTCCAAGTTCATGTGCTTGGAAATCCTGGCATTTAGAGAAAGAGGGGTTATCAAGGTTGTATAAAGTATAATTTTTGAAAGTTCATTTAATCACAATGTTACAGACACATAAACCAAAACAACTAATAGAAACAGTGCTTTAAAGATTCCAAATTGTGCTTTTTTCAGGCTTTCTCAAATACTTTTGGACACCTTTGCATTAGTATTTCACACTTTTACGTAAACATAATGTATATGTAATGAAAATGTCTACTATTGTGGAGCTGTTACTTTAACTTTGCAGAAAACACTTGAATTAGGTGTCTGTGGCCCCCTGCTGGCAACTGTGGGGAATGGATGGAGCATAAATGGCTATTTAGCCCAATAAATAGCAATTAGGATTCTAACAGATAGATAAATGAGATGACTGTTTTGTAGTAACGTCAGTTTAAGCGCTGAAATCTGTTGACAGTGGCTTTCAAAATGCGCAGAAGCACTTTCACGTTGGCATAGAGCAGTGAGGTTGAGCGTTTTCACCTCATGCAAAAGAGATGGCATCAGGATTCCTCAAACAAGGGTGAATGAAACTAAACGCAACACCATGCATGTTTTTGAGGTAGAAATAGCATTATAACATGATTAAAACCTCAAAAAGGTATGATATGAGACCTTTAAACCATATGAGACACAATGTATGGCCTGGGTTGGAGTCAGAGGGAGAGTCGTTCCCCACCTGTGGTCCGTTAGCATAACCTGTCCTGTCTGATGTTGACGGTCACCTGGATAACTGAGAACATTGCCAAAACCTTAAAACAGAAGTCAAAAGGACCTGGCATCACTAACGAGGACCAGGACATCTGCTGCTCTCATTAGGACGCGGGCTCTCCCATTGTAAAGGTTCGCAAACACTGCCCTAAAGTAGGCAGTTAGTCTATATATGTTCCCCTCCATATGCCTGTCCCTTATTCAATTTACCTCGTTCTCATTTAAATCCGCCATTTAAATGAGAACGGGCCCCTGAGCCGTCGATAAGTGTCTCTGTGTGGTGCGGACTCCTGATGCTGTATCGACACGCCGTTTCCTCATCTCGGGCTTTTCACATCAGCTCAGACACGGCGGCATTAATAAGCCCCGCACCGCAGAGAGCCGATATGCGGAGCTGCAGATCGGAGCAGGTTAAGTGATTCTGGGAAAACGTCTCGAAACATCTGAAATCAATGGCTGCTGCCTTCGCCTGTTGCTTCAGGAGAGGAGAGAGGAGCAGTGAGCTGGGTAGGGCTGCAGGTACAAGGCTGCTATAGAGCACTAATACAAACTGACATCTTATATAGTTATAGTAGTAATTATATAGAGTTTATATTGAACACAACATGGACCAAGTAAAAATACTGCAATTTAAAAATATACTTACTCAAGTACAAGTAAAAATGTAGAGTAAAGAACTTGTGATGCTACTACCACCACTACTACTAACACTATTACCACTGCTACTACTACACTATAACTACTATTCCTATTATTGCTAATTTTTCCACTACTACTACTACTACTACTATTACTACTACTGATACTACTTCTACTGCTACTCTCACTATTTACTGCTGCTGTTATTATTATCACTACTTCTGCTACTACTACTTACACTACTGCTACTACTACTACTATTTCTATTACTGTTACTATAATCGCTATACTATTACTACTAATACTACTATTACTATTACTGCCACTACTACTACTGCTACTACTACTATTTCTATTACTGCTACTATTACCACTACTACTAATACTATGCTATACTACTACTTCTACTACTGCCACCACCACTAACACTTCTACTGGTGCTACTACTACTTATACTACTGGTGCTACTACTGCTTATACTACTGGTGCTACTACTACTCATAATTCTGGTGCTATTACTACTTAAACTACTGGTGCTAATAGTACTTATACTACTACTACTACTACTACTACTACTGCTGCTGCTGCTGCTGCTACCATTACTACCCACAAACACAAAACATTAACTCATCAAGAGTTCGCTTGAGTATAAGTAAATATTTTAGCCAAAATGTTTTAGAAAATGTACTCAGAAAGTACAACTTCTTTAAAAATGTACTGTATTTAAATCAAATTATTAAATTATTAAATTATTAAATTATTCAGGTAGAGTTATAGATACTTTCCACTTCTGGAGAAAAAAAAACAGCCTTTCCCGTTCTGTCGCTGCTCTGACATGCTGCTTTCTGTAAATCAGCAATATCTTTAAGTGGTGTCTGTCATTTTGTGAGTGTGTCATGCTGTAGCTGTATTAAATCATGTCCAGATTATGTTTAGCATGATTCAGTTTGGACAGACAGGAGACAGGCCCGTAGAAAAGAGCTTAGCAACACAAAAGCAACACACTGACACCACAGAGGCAGCCTCCCTCATTAGGCTCGGGTCCATCCAGGCAGCTTTAAGCATTAAGGCTGACATGTTGTACGGGTTCATTGGATGTAACAGTAAACGGTGCAAAAAGTAACAGTATGTACATTTTTAGAAAAAGCAAGAAATTTTATTTCTCATGTAGAAGTCAAATTAAACAATAGAAATATTACATGAATAAAAGAGAAAAGTAGAAAGGACTTACTGCTACTACTACCACCACTACTACCACTGCTACTACTATCTCTATTAATACTACTAGTCCTACTTTTTCTGCTTCTATCACTGCCACTACTGCTTCTATTACTGTTGCAATTATTACCCCTACTACTCCTACTTCTACTACTGCTACTACTGCTACTGCTACTACTACTACAGCTAATACTACTACTAATAATAATAATACTAGAAGTCCTACTTTTTACTGCTACTATCACCATTACTACCACTGCTACTGCTATTAGTACTCTTGCAGTTATTACCACTACCACTGCTACTGCTACTACTACTACAACAATACTAGAAGTCCTACTTTTACTGCTTCTATCACTGCCACTATATTACTTCTATTTCTGCTGCAATTATTACCCCTACTACTGCTGCTGCTACTACTACTACTACTACTACTATTACTACTGCTGAAACTGCTACTACTACTACTACTTCAGCTACTAATAATAATAATGATAATACTAGAAGTCCTACATTTACTGCTCCTATCACTGCCACTATATCACTTCTACTTTTACTACAATTATTACCCCTACTACTGTTGCTACTTCTAGTACTACTACTGCAACTGCTACTACTACTACTACTTCAACTACTACTACTACTACTAATAATAATACTAGAAGTCCTACTTTTACTGCTGCTATCACCATTACTACCACTACTACTATTAGTACTCCTGCAATTATTACACCTAGTACTGCTGCTTCTACTACTGCTACTACTACTATTGCTACTGCTACTGCTACTACTACTACTACAATTAATAATACTACTGATCATAATGATTGCGACAAGCTGGCCTTTGTCCAGGGTGTACTCCTGCAGTTATTACAACTACTGCTGACCACTACTACTGCTGCTACTACTACTACTATTATTACCACCACTACTACTGCTAGTTCTACTACTGCCCACTAATAATCACTGAGGTCAAAAATACTTTCACTCATTTAGAGTCATGAGTTTAAAAATTTACTACAAATAAAATGTTTTACTCCAAAATGTACACAAGGAAAAATAGTAGTCAAAAAATGAACTCTAATAAGTTACTTGAGTAAAAGTATTTCGTTACTTTCCCATTCTGTCGCTGCTCTGACGTGCTGCTTTCTGTAAATCAGCAATATCTTTAAGTGGTGTCTGTCATTTTGTGAGTGTGTCATGCTGTAGCTGTATTAAATCATGTCCAGATTATGTTTAGCATGATTCAGTTTGGACAGACAGGAGACAGGCCCGTAGAAAAGAGCAGCTGAACAACACAGGAGCATATGTCACCGTGGCAAGGCTGATCTGCTGTGGCATTTAGTCCACTCTGCAGGCTCCCCTCTGTGGCGCGGGCCCATCCAGGCCAGCGACAGGGGCATCCAGCGAGGGACACAGCAACCACTGAGCAAGCAAGCATCACCAATTATCTCCACCTCTGCGCTTGTAGCAGGATCCATTTCGGCACCATTACTTCTGGGCCGCCATGGACTGACAGTCTGTCCCGTCAGGCCCATAGCTCTAAATTGGCTCCCACCCTTCTCCTCCTCCTGAGATTGAAAAGAGATTATTAAAGACATTCATCATAGTGGAGGCCCCGGTCTGCCTTCGAAAGTCTGAAAATGGTGAGAAATGGTGGCACAATGGACCGAGATGAAAAGGGAGGAGGTGAAATGTTATAGAGATATGTCCAAGGGTGACAGCTTGGTCCCAGCAGAGGTGGACAGTAACCTTCACACCAATACTTTGTTTTGAGGAAATGTATTTTCTGAGTAAATTTTTAAAAATATACATTGACTTTTACTTGAGCTAATTCTAGAAGAGAAATTGTTGCATTTAACTAAACTATTAATGAGTAAAGGTAGTTTTGTTGTTGTAGTGGCTGTAGTGGTAGGAGTAGTATTAGTAATGTGGTTGCAAAAAAAGTAGTTGCAGTAGTAGTCTTTATATGAATGGGGCATATCTCAGTGGCGAAAAGTAACTTGGTACTTTTACATTCTTTTAACAACTTATAGTCAAAGTATTTTTAACCTCAGTGTCAAATTTGTTAGAGTAGTACAGAACAGTGGTACAGTGGTAGAGAACAGTAGAAATAATAATGTAATAGTGGTACCTGTAGTAGCAGTAGTATGACTAATTATAATTATTATTAGTGATAGTATTAGTAGCATTTGTACTAGTATAAGTAGCAGTATTACTAGAAGTAATAAATACTTTCTACTTATCTTATCTTTTTTTTGTGTGTTTTTATTTTAAATAGTTAAATTTAGCATTTATTCATTTATTTATTCATTGTTATATAATCTTGTGCGGCTCTTTGGAAACAGTCTGTGTTTGTAAAATGTGCTATAGAAATAAAGTGGATTGGATTACACTCAATAACAATATTTACTTTACTTTACTTTAGTACAGATTCTTCTTCCAGCTCAAACCTTATCATTTTTCACACTGACATATAGATGTGATGGTTATTATAATAAATTATACATCCACTCATGGAGGACACCACCAGAATATAAACTGTGTCCACCTGTGACATTTCCTATAGCAGTGTAGTACACTTTATGACACGGGCTGCAATTGTCTCATAACTGTATGTCTTTAATATTCTGGGCCATTATTATCAGTACGAGAGCACAAAGCAGACCTTGAGCTTGTCCTCCTCTTACAGAGACATGTTCCTGGATCAGACCGGAGAATCCAGCCCTGTGCATCTTGTCATGCAGGCAGCAGCCAGACTGGGCGGTCTCCAGGGGCATCATTAGCACCGCATCAGATATGTGGGACTTTTAGACATGACTGGCGTCCTGAGTGCGCAGGCGTCTCTTCAGATTTGGACCCCCCGCCCGGATGTCTTATGTCCAGCCAAGTCTCAGTCAGGACACCCAGGGGACTTCTGTGTCTGGGACTCAAAATCTGTAAGCCAGTACTGTTACTTTAAAATAATATTGACAGTACTCAATGTAAAGTTTACTTAGATAGTACTTTATAGTAGAAGTTTATGCTTGCAAGTGTACAACAAAAACTATAAATAATAATAATTTATTATTATTATTATTATTATTATTATTATTATTATTATTATTATTATTACCATTCTTAAACCAGGAAGGTCCCATTGAGATTCATAGATCTCTTTTTCAAAGGAGTCCTGGCCAAGAGGCGTCAACAACACAACCCACCGTATACTCATATTGTGACTACTACTGCTACCAGGGCTTGACATTAAAACTAGCCAACCAGCCAAATGCAGGTAGATTTTCATTTTGGCTAGTGACACAAATACTCCAACTAGCCACTTTGGCCAGTGGAATTATTTAAATTAGTATTAAAAAAATATATGAAATGTTTTGAAAGATGTGACACCACATACACAGAGATACACTTTATTCTGAAGGTAAACCTGTTTTTTTTATATTTGATAAATCTCTGTCCTTGCATGAAACCAAATTAGACATTTCTTTAAGCTTACTGTATACTACAAAATATACACACAAACTCCACCAATTAAAATGTGGCCTAGTAAAAACAATAATTAGCTAGTAACTTTTGATAAAGACTAGCTACAGTGACCAGTGAGCAAACAAGTAAATGTCAAGTCCTGACTGCTACTATTATTACAAGGGTTAAAAACTACTACTTATACTATCACATGGCTTTCCAGAGGGGAAAAACAAAACAAAGGCAAACTGTTTTAGTCCTATTTAAATTACATTCATTTGAAATGTTAATGTAATGCTACTGAAAAAGCTCACAGGCAGTACTAAAAGCAGCAGTAGTAGTAGAAACATTGCCAGTAGTAAGAGCAGTAGTAAAAGTACTAGTAGTCGCAGTAGAAGTAGGTATAGTTGATCAAATGCCGGTGGATTATTTCTTCATTCATTTTCTCACTTATTCCCATTATAGCAAGTATGGGCCTTAGGTGGGGTACAATGCCCAGTTAATCACAGAGGCTGAGACTTTTTTAAAACTCTCAACCATTCACTCTCACATTCATTTACTATGGGCAGTTTAGATTCACCAAGACTTCTAACACATGCATGTCTTTGGATGGCGGGATGGACCAGAGAGAGACTGTATGCAGACTTAAACCAACAACCTACTTGCTCATTTCCACTAACCACTCTGCCACCGTGCACCCCGACCTACATCTTTAAAGGCAAAAATGTAGTTAGCTCCTCTTTCATGATTAATCCACTGCTCATGGCACCTCTGTAGCTGTCTCTAACTTGCCAATCCCAATCTCCTAATCCCACTCCTCTCTTAGGCGTTCGGGGTGCCGCTGATGCTGTTACATAACTTGTGTGAATATTGATGAATGTTACAGCCACAGTATATCCCCACATGGCTAAACGGAGTAAAAACCTGCTCTAACAGACAGCCTGCGTGGTACAAATGTTCACACCACAAAATGCTTTTCTAAAATCTGAATTTATGAACCGAATATGCTCAAAAACAACATGTATCGACCAACTGATATTGATAATTTTTTCTCACAAACAAAGCCTTCAAATAAATGTCATAAGCCCGCTCTTCTGCTGCTGACGAGAAACTGTGTACCATTACCTAACAAGTCCATTAGTTGGTCTGTTTGTTCGCGAGTGCTGACGGATCAATGCTTTTCTACAGCTGCTGACCCGGAACGAGCTGGAAAAGCTTTGGCCGCCATGCTATCAATAGACGGTCTAATTAAGAACAAAAAGCCGGTGTAAGCTGCGTTCGGCGTTAACACAGACACTGGGAGGGAATGGACTGTTTCTCTCATTAAAACTCAACCTGAAGTCTGGAGATTATTAGTCAAAGGAGCTGGGGTTTTATTCAACGGCTCAATGTCTAACAATAAGCCAGTGTGGAGATGTAGAGATGGGTAGTAACTCTATTTACTTATATTTTTTGAAAGAAAGTTTACGTTCTGAGTATATTTTCTGAAACACACTTTTACTCAGTAGTACAAGCAGCAGCAGTAGTAGCAGTTGTATTAGTAGCAACAGGAGTAGCAGTAGTAGAAGAAGCTATATTAGTAGTACGCAGAGGTGACATCTGTACTAAAGTCAGGGGCGTAACATCAGGCAGTGCAGCCGGGGCAACTGCAGGGGGAGCCCAGGAGGTGTAGGGGCCCATTAGAGTGGGCCCTTGTTCATATATGGTCATGTCTGTGTTTAGAATATTCATAATAATTAGGAGCAGCACATAACTCACTTTTTAACATAAATTCAATATTAAATCCTGTTAAATTTATATACTCATAACAAAAAGAACACAAAAAAATCATGTTAAGATAAATACACTTTCATAGTTTCACAAAATTGGCCCTAAATATTAATAAATAAGCACCTGTTTTTTGTATCAAACTCCTGTAAAACAGCAACATTTTATAAATTAAAAAGCTTAATGCATAAACCTGAAGCGCTAATTGTGCTTCATAACTTTCTGGCCCATTCTGAAATCCTGCTCTAGGGCCCCACATTACCAAGTTACTTCACTGACTCAAGTATATGTACTGGTACTTTAAAATAATATTACTCAAGTAAAAGCAAGTAGGCCCTGCAAATAACTGTCCATCATCTGTGGTACTCCCTGCCTAAGGCCCATAGTTGCTGGATTGGAAGTATGTTAACCAAAAGATGTAGTTAAAGAAGAAGCAGCAGCAGTAGTAGTAGAAATGTAGTAGTAGGTCAAGTGCCAGTATAGATATTGCTCATTTTGCAATACTTTTACTTTTGCAAATACCTTTCCTTTTGGCATCACCGGTGCAGTCATTTGCGTATTTAATTTGGCATGGGTTTTTATGCTGGATGCCCTTTTTGATGCAACACTCTCCATTTATCCAGGCTTGGGACCAGCACTAACTGATACCCTGTGGTAAAAGATAAAAAAATCACTTCTATAGATGAACACATAGAAGTTTTGTTTGTCTTTGTCCATCTTTAGTCCCTGGGATATTGATGTCCTTGGTTGACAAAGCAGGGGGTTATTGTGACTTTGAAGGAGGCCCATCTGTTCAGCCTGGAGTCAAATCTATCGGATCTGTACTAGGTCAGGCTTGCACAATAATGAGGCAGGATTGGGACAGAAATGGTTTAAATTCGAGCTGTCTGTTCAACCACGAATCATCCAGCGAAAAGCCGCAATTAGGGAAAGACCACTGCTGTAGAGACATGCTGACGGACAGGACCAGCACTGCTTCCTTGTTTTATTGTTGCTAAAATAATCCCTGGTGTGTTTCTAAGCTGCCATGAATCCGGACCACTACCACTTTTCCAACAATTCCTCTTCTAGCCCAAGAGACAGCAGCGACGGGACCAACAGCATGTGCAGCTGGAGCTCCGGGGCGACCACCTTTCTGCACCGCTCCATCAAAAAGCAAAGCCAGAAAGTTTTCGAAAGTCGGATTAAGGGGGGGGGAGACGAGATTGGCAGCTTGTCAAGTGGCAAGAAGCCCCCGTGGCAGCAATCATCTGCGGGCTGAGCAAGGAAGAGGAGGTAGAAGCCACAATAACAGGGCCAGTGCGTGGTCAGAGGGGGGAGGAGGTGCAGACCAGGGGAGGGGCTCGTCGGTGGCACAGGCTAACAACAACAACACTCCCAGCTCGAAAGGTGTGAAGCTACAGGCGGAGGACAGGAGCCGGGCCAAAGTGAAGTTCTCACAGTTTTTAGATGAAGTGACGTCCAATGTGTTTGACCCCAACAGCCTGCAAGCGTTTGGGAAGCAAGTATCGCCATCGAGCTCAATGACAACCATACAAGAGGAAAAAGAGAAGAGCCAGGTTTGGGCTGGACCAAAGCTGCCTTGCTCAATGGCACAACAGCGGAGCACTTCACTCGAGCTTACCAAAAGCCCTCCCCCTTTGCCAAATAAACAAACTAAGATTAACAGGCTGCAAGACAAGGATGCAAAATCCGAAACGTTGGTGACCTCTGACATAGAAAAGAAAATGGTCATCCCGCCGCCTCCTCAGTTCTGTCAAGGGTTCAAGGCCATGAAGAAGAGTCCTTTTTTGGAGATTGATAGAGACTTGTACCCCAGATCCCCGTACAGATCGGCCTCTCTGCCCCGCGGCATCAACATGGTGAGTGATGAAATTCAGCCCAATCTCCAATTAAAAACATAGGCCTAGTTCCCAAACATATGGCATGACTCAAGTAGAAATGCTTTCTCACAAAATGACATCATTATGTTGGGGTTTCGGGGTATGTTGGCTGACAATGAGCCCGATCCTTCATATGGATAATTTTGCAGACAGTTATTCTCAGCTCTTCGCCCAAAGAGTTCGGCACATGTCAAAAAAATATTAGATTGAAATGTTTAAGTTTAAAAAGTGAGACACACAGCACCAACACATGCACCAAACAACAATTTACTAGTTGCAGTAGATATGCATACACATTTGTCATTAGATGAACTTGTTGGAGTGATTTGTTGCGTGGCTGGACAGAAATACGCATGTTGTCTCATATCATTTTTTTTTTTTTGTCAAATGTTCTAAAATTTAATAAGTAAGTTGAACACCTTGAACTCTAGTTTCAACCCAACAATGAGAATAATAACTCAAAGGCTGTGGTTTGTTTGTTAGATACATAACACACAACAAAAAATCTCTAAATCTACTGGACATCAAGTTTGTTTTACCTAAAAGACTTTTTAGTGTTCATCCAAACACCTTCATCAGTTTGAATTTACAGATTAGTAGATAACATAAAAAGTAATGGTCTAATCGTCATGAAATTATTAAAGGTCTAAAGAAGACACTGTCTGGAGCCAAAAACAAAAAGGATTCTGTATCATCCCCAGATAGATCCACAAAGGAGTATAAAGGACCAGATAATGTGCTTTTGTATTTTCCATTGTGATAAAAGGTGTTTTAATGAATAAAGTATTTGCCCCTGAACTAGCGGGTCCCAAGTTTGAGTCCAGGATCGAGCACTGGGCCCAATAACTTGATGTAAGGCCATACTTAAAGGAGCACTGTGTAACGTTTTGCTGTTAGTTGGCAACAAAGAGTTTTGTAGTCTTTTTGGTTTTAGCTGCAATAGTGGCCTCCTGTCAGTGCCGGTCCTGTACGTTTGGGGGCCCTAAGCAAGATAAGTTTGGGGGCCAATCCTTTGCACACCAAGTAAAATTTAACACAGTATACATTTCATTTCTTTTAAACACTGACTTTTTTTTTTCTTTTCATTTTTGACAAACTTCACCAACTCAGAAGAGGAGCCTCAGTTTTAGATTAACTATATAAAATATGACATAACACTTGGCAAAACATGCATAAGTATATGGCAAAAAATTACATAAACTACATAGACTGCCAATAAAAGAATAATAAAATAATAATAATAATGGAGTTGTGAGTCAGTCAGTAAACAATGTCAAAGACTTGGGGCCCTAT
The DNA here is from genome assembly GCA_020698575.1 of Bostrychus sinensis. Classification (NCBI taxonomy): domain Eukaryota; kingdom Metazoa; phylum Chordata; class Actinopteri; order Gobiiformes; family Eleotridae; genus Bostrychus; species Bostrychus sinensis. The sequence continues at coordinate 22,839,312 of CM036257.1, read as the reverse complement.
GCAGCTGCTTACTTTGCCTATAGGAAGGCTCCTGTCAGTACAAATGATCTGCGTAATGCACTGAATTAGTGACTCATAACTGTTCTGCGTAACATCTATCATTACAGAATAATCTTCTAAAACAGCCATCTATATAAAGCATCTGTTTGTACAAGTGCATGTTTTTCCTTCTCTGAATTCAGCTGCTAGTTCTTGGAAACAGCCGCCGGTGGTTTCCTCAGCCTTACAGCTGGAGGAACACCAGCTCTCAATTACCTGTGTGAAAGTCTGCCTCAGCGTGGTCCCCACCTCAGAGGCAAGGCATCCTGGGTTATTTGCAGTAATGACATTTAAAAGAAACTCCGATCATTGCAGAAAAACAGTCAGCTTGCTGCAGCTAATGGCAGGGGAAATGTTCTCTGGTACACAGCCAAAACAAAATACCAGTCTGTTGTTATAATGCTCCTATAGGTTACACGGTTCACTTAACTCGAAAGCTGCCAGGGGTGAACCATAAATCAACACAGTTTTAAATGTTTGAGACTGAGCACTGCAGGTAACTTGACTCCATCTTGTGGCACAAAATTATATGAAATCTTTATGCATAAAATGTGTAAGAGTAATTCCTCCCAAAATATCTTATTCAGTCTCTGTTGATCTTAAAAAATCACATGGCAAATTTGCACAGATAAACACAGATGGCACATTTTAGTACTGGAAAAATGGGTACACACCTTGTGGGATGAGCGAGGCATAAGAGAAAGACAGGAATATCCCACAAATGCAAAGGTTGCAAAGGCTTTGGTAATGATAATAATACTGTGCTGATCAGATGTGACATGTAAAGTGTGTAGTTATTTACTTGAATATCCTTCTAAAAACATAGCTTTAAACTAAAAACATAAACAACAAAATAGTAGTAGTAGTAGTAGTAGTAGTAGTAGTAGTAGTAGTGTAGGAGTCATGCTTAGTAAAAAATAAAAAAATAAAAAGTTGAAGGGGTTATATTCTGCAAAATTGACTTTCTAAAACTTTCTACCATGTTATAATGTTCATTGAGTAATGCTCTATTCTCTGGCATGGCCATTCAGAGGCCTCAAAACGCTTGGTTTCATAAACCTCTGCCTCTCCTACGAAACTCCGCCCACTCCAGGAAGAACTGACCAATCAACAAGCCCTCTACATCCACTCTGCTCTCATTCATTTATCCAAAAAAACAGTGTACAACTCTGTTTCCACTGATTCCTCACAGCTTTTTTTCATTTTGGAGTAAAATGGCATTATAAAAAAGTGTTAAGGAAAGAAATATGTTATGTTTCTCTGTCAGACTTGTGCCTACTGTCCAGGGTATCCATCTTATCCCAGTAGTCTTAATCCCAGCAGTCTTCAACCACCCACAACCCCCTCACCGGAATAAGCAGAAGATGAATGGACTTTTTTTTGTAGCAGTGACTTACATATGAAGATTTTAAAGTTATTTATCACATTGTCTTGTGCTTATATATAAACAAAAACGTCACATTTGTTAAATCTTTTAACACTTGTCTGCATCCAAATCCACCGCTCTGTTTGTATCCCCGAGACATGTGCGAGTCTTTAATCAAACATGTTACCGGAGTTTGTAAAACCGCCGCATTTGCATTCAGTCTGTGCTCCTCCCTCCCGAAAAACCCCTAAACACACCTGACAGGGAGCTCACCATCGGCACGGCTGCCATTTAATAATAAAAGAGACGATCACATTGCCTTAATTTATTGTCTGATTAAAATTCAGCCTTTGCCGTCACCTTAGCAACTGCTTGGAAAAAGGTGGGTGGTGTGGGGGCTGTGGCGCGGCAGGCATGTGGTGTGTGTGTGCATCTCAGTTTATGTGTGTGTGTCTGTGTGTGTGTCTGGCAGTGAAGTTTCAGCTCCTCACACAAGTCCTTGTACTTGTGCAAAAAAAAAAAAAAACTTCTCCTCACAGGCACACGACCTTCTGTGGTGAAGAGTTTTTGGTTTAAAAGCATTTCAGAGTTCGCTCACAACCCCAGGGACATAATTTGGGAGAATCACTGTATAATTGATAATACACGCAGGGCACTTGTTTTACTAAGAAAATGTCCAAATAGCAGAAATATAGTGGACCGAGTGGATCAGAGGGACCTCATGTGGGAGTGAAGGCTCGTTTTGTCACTTAAGACGTGTTATTAAATACTTAGGGGGTGCATTATGGCAGGGTGGTTAATGCTCCAGCTTCTTAGCCTCTTGAGATATCCCATTATCCAAAAAAAAAAAAAAAAAATGCACGTGTTAGGAGAACTGGTGGATCAAAATTGCAGATCGTGAATGAATGTGAGAGTGAACGGTTGTGTGTCAGTGTGTGTCAGCCCTGCAACTGATTCATTCATCTTTCGCTTATGAATTCAACCCTTTTGAAACACTTCTGTAGATATAATATTTCTTTCATGAGTGTACCAGGCCAATCACACAATAATTTTATCTACTTCAAGTACTATCAGAGTGCTCTAGTCAAGACTGTATTAATCAAGCCCAAGACCAGTCTGAGTCTAGAGAGAATCAAGACCAAGACAAGACTTTCAGGGTTCGAGACCAAGTCAAGACTGAGACGTTTAAGAACCAGTGAACAAACACTAAATCAAGGGGAAAAGTTTTAAAAAGTGGTTCAAATACATTTATGATTCTTGAACTGATGACTCCAAACAAAGACCTGGTTCTTCTGATGCTGAAAACTAATTACTCCAAAATTATAAAGAATAGCATTTTCTTATAATGTCTGGTAAATAAAATCTCAGACCACCATATTGTAAAAAAAGGTTGTATATGTCAAAGTTTAAGGTGGGTGGAGTGGAGATTTGGCAACATCTGGTGGGAAGACCTCAGCTCGCCACATCTAAGAAACTTTCTTTTCTTCAGCCTGAGCATGTATGGTAGCCCTGCAGGGACATGCTTTGTCTCTAAGCAATCCCAGTAGAAATAAATCAAGACATATTGATGTGCTTCTTCTCCAGCAGTGCTCATTTTGTCTGCGTTGGTCTTAGTTTGTCCAATCAGAGCAGCCAGAGGAACAAAAACTATACTTTTAGATGTCTATTTTGTTTAAGATACACAAATGCAAAGACTAACTGTATTATGCAATGCACTATTAAAGATTGATAGCATAATGATGAGTTGGATGACTGCGTTGACATGTCTTACTTTAAGAAGATGGTCGTCATATTCATTTTTATTTTTATAATGTAGGCCTATATATGAAGAACTGTGTGTCGTACAGTCTGTTTGCCTATTAGTTTGTTTGTCTCTTTCTTTAAAGCCCTGTGAGGCAACTGCTGTTATGATACAGAGCTATAAAGATAAAACTGAATTATCACTTGTGGCTTCATAAATGCCGTCTGCCAACTTGGCTGCATTTTGTATTTGGCCAGAGATTTTGTTTCCGTGATCTACTATTCTTCTAAAGTCTGTCCTTGTTATTTAAATGGACGAAGCCCTTTGAAAATGATTATGTCGACACAAGTATTTCCTGCTTGTCTGTCTTCTCCTGGCTGGCTCGCCTAAATTCTGCACTGCTAATTGTACCTCATGTGTTATTTTTGCGTTTGGATCTTATTAAAATTTGTAGGTTTTTGTATCCTGGCCTGTTCAGGAAACGCTATGGCTGGAGCTTGTTTTCCTTCTCAAACGCTGCAATAAAAACACATTAAAAAGCCATTATCGTAACCATTGCCTAAATTATAAAACATGGAAACAGAGCAGCTTGGGTGTCACAGCCCATCAGCCTCCGCACTAAAGATCTGAATGAAATTCCTGGGAATATTCTCGGCATTATACATAATTCATTAGCAACAAACCTGTGTGAAAATTCATATTCATTTTAACAGCCTGCATGGGACTTGCAACATTCAACAGATTGGCCCACCTGTTCTCTGTCACCTCCTCACCCATATATATATATATATATATATATATATATATATATATATATATTTTTATGTTACAGACTTCTTTCTCGCTTCTCTCTCACAGCAGGTTTTCTTTTTTTTTTTTTTTTTTTGACTCGTTGCCAGTATTTCTCATGGGGGGGCTTGCCATGTATCTGCTGCAGTCTGGCTGCAATAGAGGTTTCCGCTGTGCCCCCACCTTCCCTTGTTCTTGTTCTTCTTATACTTCTTTTTTTTTTCTTTCTATCTTTCTCGCTCAGTTTGATACAAGTGTTCTCACCTCGCCAAGTTACAGCAAATGTAGACAGGGCTGGCTGTTGAGCGTTGCGCTTGTTTTCTCAGGAGATGATGGGAATTAGGCAGCGTGGAGAAGAGACATAAACACGAGGCTATTAAGAAAACTACTTGGACATATTTTTTTTTGGTCAATTTAACATCTCCCCTATCTTCACTGTCATTTCTTTTAGGTGCCTGATCATGACATGTACCACACAGACGCAATCAGGTAAGCTTTTTTTTCCCTTTCTCTCCTTCTCTCCAATCTTTTTAGCACAAATCTTTCTGGGCTCTGTCTTCACGCCCCCGCGTTTCTTCCCTTCTTCCTATAAGCCGCTTCCTCCCACTCGTCCTCTCTCCTCCTGTGTCTCTCGCTTGCTTCCACACTTCTCCTTCGTCTTCTTTTTCTTCTCCGCCTTCCCTCCTAGCTGGCTGCGTGCGTTTTCTGTTGCTGCTGTGTTAGCGGTATAGGCAGGCAGTAGGGAGCAGGAGCAGGAGAAGCAGCAGCAGTAGCGGTGGTGGCTTGGTTTAGCGAGGGGTGTGTGCATGAGCGAATGTTTTATATGGGGTATCTCCGAGCTGGGTGAGCCTATCCATACAAAAATAGGGGGTTTCTCTCTCCTCTTTTTCCCCCGTCGTGGCTGTTTATCTCCGGGATGAAGCTCTGCGTGAGCGGAAGGTACTGCCTCACTCTTCTATTTGAATCACAATGCTGGTCGCTTGTTTTCTATATGTGATGCTGCACTTATAGGCATGTTCTGCGCAGGTTGCCATGCTTTTGAATGAGTTCGAGGAAAAATGCTTGTGTTTTGCTGATAAATGTTGTGCAGTGGTTGGACTAAAAGCTTGTTTTATGAAGCTTTGAATGTGAATTATTTCTTTTAAGGGGAGTCAGATGGTCACCTGTCGGAATGCACCTCTTTAAGTGATTAATTACTCTGCAATGCAATGCTGCTTTGCTGGGAGTCATGATTTTGAGCTTATGCTGACTTAGTTGACAACATTTAAATCCTTTTAATGATGCAGTGGTCAGACAAAAAGCCCTTTCTTTATGATTGAATCATTTCTTGCTGTGGAAGACATTGCTTTTTAAAGGGACCTCAGTGGTCACCTGTTGGAAGACACCTATCACAGATTAATTACCCTGCAATGCCTTGCTGCTTTTTCCGAAAGAGTGTCTACAAAAATCAGGATTTTGAGTCACAAATATTCTCTTACGATCCAATGCTTTTAAAGAATAAGTTGAAAAAATAAATGCTTTTTTCAAATAAATGTTGAAAATCTAAGGCAGTGGTTGGACTAAAAGCTCTTTTCTTATGAAGATTAGATTATGTCTTGCTTTGGAAGACATTGCTTTTCAAAGGGACCTCAGTGGTCACCTGTTGGAAGGCAACTATGACAGATTAATTACCCTGCAATGAAATGCTGCTTTATTGGATGAGTGTCCATAAAAGTCACCAGTGCCAGTCACAAATATTCACTTAGGTTGCAATGCTTTTAAGAATAAGTTGGGGGAAAATGCTTGCTTTTTGTGGTTATATGTTGAAAATCTTCCTAAGCTCTTTCTCATGAAGCTTAAATTATTTCTTGTTGTGAAATGAAATGGCTTTTTAAAGGGAGCCCAATGGTCACCTGTTGGAAGGCACCTATGAAAGATTAATTACCCTGCAATGCCATGCTGCTTTATTGAATGAGTGCCCATAAAAATCATGATCGCGAGTCGCAAATATTAACTTAGGTTGCAATGCTTTTAAGAACAAGTTAAAAGAAAATGCCTGCTTTTGGCAGATAAATGTTGAAAGTCTTCTGCAGTGGTTGGACTAAAATCTCTTTCTTATGAAGCTTAAATTATTTCTTGCTGTGAAAGATTTAGCTTTTTAAAGGGAGCCTGATGGTCACCTGTTGGAAGGCACCTATGACAGATTAATTACCTTGCAATGCAATGCTGCTTTTCTGAAAGAATGTCTACAAAAATCACAATTCCAAGTGCAGTGGTTGGACTAAAATCTCTTTCTTATGAAGCTTAAATTATTTCTTGCTGTGAAAGATTTTGCTTTTTAAAGGGAGCTTGATGTCACCTGTTGGAAGGCACCTCTATAAGAGATTAAATATCCTGCAATGCAATACTGCTTTTTCTGAATAAGGGTCCACACAAATCATGATTTCAAGTCTCAAATATGCACTTAGTCGACAGCGTTTTCCTTCTTTTTAATGTCCATGCTACTGTGGGTCCTCTCCGGCTTTCTCCCACCATCCAAAGACATGCATGTGTTGGGTGAATGGGTGACTCTAAATTGTCCATAGTGAATAAATGTGAGAGTGAATGGCTGTCTGTCTGTGTATGTCTCTGTATCAGCCCTGCAACTAACTGGCCACTCTCCAGGGTTTACCCCATCCCATAGTTGCTGGAATAGGCTCCATTCACCTGTGACCCCTTACAGAAATAAACATTAGAAGATGAATGAATGAATGAATGAAGTTGCTTGGTGGACAATTTATGGCATTGCAAACAAGATACAAGCAGAAAATGTGCAGATTCCTCTCTTGTATGATACAGTACATGGCAAATTAACCCTAATGAACCATTATTAATCCTTCGCAGATTGAAAGAGATCCTAAGCGTCGTCCCATTGTGTTCGATTACTGATGGTATTATTACGATTTCAGGCAGATTACGCTCTAAAAGCCTTTTTAAGCAGCAGATGAGGGGTAATTAATCCGGCGGCGGGTTGGTTTTTTTCCTCCGATTGTCCTCACCTCCGTGGCACTGATTTAATTGAATTAGAGCTGCTCCGGGAAGATAAAAGGAAAGGGAAGTCCCGCACCTTTTCCTCCGGGCTTTTTGTGGAAGGGAAATGTCACCTGTAGTCTGTGATGAGGAAGTGATGAGGTTAAGTAGGAGACTCTAGCGCTACTCCGGACTTAGACCCCAAAGCCGTACGTCCCACATTCAGCCTCTTATCTGAAAGTTGCTTACCTCACAAAATGATGAAATGTCTTGAAATCTCTACCCCATTCTTGTGACCCCTTGTGGCTGGATTAGCATACTGTGAGAAGAATCATCTGTTGGGAAAAAAATTATAAGCTTAATGCATCATCTAGCTAGCTTATTGGTTGGTCTACAGCATCTGTCAACAATGAAAGAATGGTTGCAGATAATACAGAAAAGTTTCCGATACAGTGTGTTTGCTTACACAGCGAAACCTTTGGCTTTATACTTCATTGGTCACCACATAAAATAATCAGACTCTTAGCCTTTTGCATATTAATTTGGCATACATTTTACACCAGATGCCCTTCCTGACACAATCTATCCATGCTTGAGATTAAAACAGAAAGCACACTGGCTTGGAACCCTTCTTCTTCATCCCAAATTATCTGTGGAAAACGTTAAAAGCTTAAGACATAGGCTTTATTTTTAAGCTCCTATTTGTTGGTCTACAGCACTTGTCAACATTGAAAAAATAGTTGCAGATAATACAGGAAAATTTAGTTCATTTCAGATACAGAATGTCTGCTTATACAGCAAAAATGCCCTAAATAAATCTTGTTGTTTTGTCTTTTTACTTCTGGAAGTTCTTCTGAAATTCTCTGCCTTTTTTGGATTAGGCATGAATTTTACACCAGATGCTCTTCCTGACACAATCCATTTATCTGGGCTTGGGATTGGCACAACAAGTACACTGGTTTGTAACGCTTTTTGTATGGATTAGCATAATGTAAGAAGAATCATCTGTGGAATAAAAATTTAACAGATTGACATCCTGTAGGCTTTATTATGAACCTTGGTCTACAACGCTGAACAAAATAAGACTTTATGATGTCTTTTAGGCTTTCTTATTAAGGATTTCAATCTGCAGACACTGTGTAATGAGGGATGCTCTGACAGGATGTTAAATAATGGCTGCCATGGCAAGTGACAAAGTGACGCAGGATGCGTCTTGATACAAAGAGGAAAAAGTGCTAAAAAAGAACATTTATTGGGGGGAAAAAAGGAAGCAAAGTAAAACACAGATAAAAATTGACAATGCAGTGACAATTTCTTGTTCGTGTCAGGCAAACGCTAAGCTCCAAATTTCTGATTGATGTCATATATTAATACTGTGAGGTGGCAAATTGGTTGAGTTTTACATTTGTTAATAAAATAAAAGTAGAAAAGTAGCTGTACTGTTGTTTGTGAGTCCTGACATAGGAAATACTACAGGAAACAGCATCCAGGAGGGCAGCAGTCAAATCAAGTAGTTCAGCTTTAAGTAGGAGGCGAGCTCTTCTCAGGACGCGGACCCGAGCCGTCTGTCCCACACTTAGCCTCCTTGTCTCTCACTTACCACACTAAATGATGAAATGTCCTGAAATCTCTGCTCCTCTCTCTTCACTGTCTCTGTCTTTCACGTTTTCTGTCACTCTGATGGTCCTTGTCCTGCGTCCTGTGGTTGAAGATTGAAGTTTAAATTTTACATGGAGGTGCATTAGACCAGGGAAGTGAAAGCCAATTTGTTTAACTTTTAAACAGCTCTACAAGTTCTTAAACACTATTTCTGTCATAAGCTACCCACTCAAAATACATGTAATGGTGCTTTTGTCTGGCAATGGTAACGATATAGAGCCCAAATCTAGGAAATCCTTTAGTTCAGGGGTAAATGTTTCATCCATTAAGCCACAAAGCCCTTAGTTGTAAATGATACTAAGCTAATGTAAATGAGTATTGCCATTGTAATAATAGATAGAATAATAAAAAATTTAAATAAAGCCCCTATAGACTGAAATTCCACTTCTTGTATTATTTCCTTTTGCAAGTATGGTAGCCCTGTAGAGACATATTACAAACAAACCCAGTAGAGAATATGTTTTTTTTTAATGTAGAAATGAAATCAGCAGATTAATTAATTATTTGAAGTCCTAATGCAAGATTAAATGTACTTCTCCACCAGCAGTGCTCAGTTTGTCCACTCCAGGCAGGAGCTGTTGAAACAGGAAGTCATGAGTTACTGTCACTGCCTAAGTGGCCTAAGGAGGTAATGAGGGGCCCCAGTGCAGGTTTTCAGAATGGGCCCTAAAATTATGAAGCACATTTAGTCTATACATCGATATGGAAAAGTGCACTACAATTTCTGAAAGTGGACTAATACTTTCTTTCTCTATTCCAAGTTTCTTTCTCTATTCCAAGTTTCTTTCTCTATTCCAAGTTTCAGTGCCACAAAAAATGTTTTATTTTGTTTATAACTAAACTTTTAAACATGATTTTAGAAAGAATTATGCATCACAAATTTGTAATAATCTTTTATAATAATGTGAAAAACATTTTCTCTGTATAATGGAATAATGTGTAATTTATGACCCAGACTTAAGGACTCTCAATGGGGCCCCATCATGTCCTGGGCCCCAGTGATGTTACGCCTCTGCCACTGTGTCAAATAAAGCTGGAAATTACTATCATTACAAGATATACAATGACTAAAGTCTAATTTGGATGTGAAATGTGATTTTTTCAATGCTTGCTACAATGTTTTACACAATGCACCTTTAGGATTTTAAATAATACCAAATCTAAAAAGAAAAGAAAAAAAAAGAAAAGAAAAGAAAAAAAAACTCTTTAGTATTAGGTCTGATATAAACCATACGGTGTAAAAATCTTCAGAAACCTAAAGACTACCATGTATTTATAGAATATATCACAAAAATTGGATTGAAATGAGTAATATGGCTGACTCTGAGGTGCAACTGAACAGACAGCCAGAGGCACTGAGAAACAAAGACATAAACATGTTTATTTCACATGTTGCCTTAAGTTGCTACAGGGATTTAAGTTCGACAATGGGATTTTTTTCCCCTCCACTTTCACTGCCTCCTGACGCTCCGGGCAAAAGGCAAAGTGCAGGTTTCATAGTAAAAAATGCCCCAGAGATAGTCACTTATTCTAGCAGCTGAATGCTAATCGCGACACCAGCTAGTTTGGTCTTCGTAGACTGGGAACAAGACTCTCCAACACATCACCGAGTGGAAGCAGTCTGAGTAATTGTTTTAATCTTTTAATACAGGCTTCACTGAAACGGCTGAACATCAGTGGATTTATTTACTTGTGAAGAAAGTATATAGTTTTCAGTTTCACGACAAGAAATCTTATCTTATGTAACAGATACATTGTGTGTCATTCAGATTTGTAGATTTAGTAAAACAAGACTGTGCATGGGGAGATGTTCGGAGCAGTAGTCAAGTCGAGCCTGGATAAATGAAGCATGTGCTGAATAATTATTTTTTTTCTTTTAGATGAAGTGGTGATGCTGCAGAGCCACGGTGGATAGTTATCGGTGGAGGGGGGGCTGGTCTGAAGAGGGACCAGTTTGATTTAAACGTGTTTAAAGTAAAAGGATGCATTTTCTCTTCTATTTTTGTCAACATTCAAATAATCAATGCCAATAATACAGAATGTACTTGGGTCCAGCACAAAAGTAAAACTGGCTTGTGACCCCCTTGTGGCTGGATTAAATCTGTGGAAAAAATTTAATCTAACACAAAACTCAGTGCTAGACCTGCAAGCATAGATGTGTTATTGGACCAGAATGCAGAACAATTACTGGCAGTTTCAATGGACATTACTCATTAGTGCTCTTGCCAAAAAAGTTTCTGGCTTCCATCATTCATGCTTCGCATTTACCAAGAAATACTTAAAAAAAAATCTATCAATAGAATAAATAAATAAATGAATAAATAAATAATAAATAAATAAATAAATTTCAATTCAATTTCAATTCAGATTTATTTGTATAGCCCAATATCACAACAAAAGTCGCCTCAAACAGTTGATCAAACATGAACACACAATCAGCACAAACAATAACTACACTAAACTAAACAGACCCAGGACACTCCTGTCCTTAGACCCTCCTTCTCGGTAAGGAAAAACTCCTAAAAAAAACCCAGCTACGGGAAAAAAGAAGAAACCTTATGGAGCCCATATTGAAGGAGAGATCTTCTCCCAGGACGGACAGGCAATGCATCTAGGACTGCTAGTCCCTTAGTTCATCTATAGGATCATAGATCAGCTCTGCAAGGATTCGAGACGAGAGTGGGTGGGATAGGTTGAGGAAGTCCATAGGATGCAGGAGGTGGCCTCATCCAGACAGGTGAGTGGGGCAAGATAGGTCCGGGAAATCCAGGATGCAGCAGGTGGGCCTCATCCAGACAGCTGAGTGGGGTGAGGGAGATCCCAAATAAATAAATAATAAACAAAAACATTGCATGACAAAAGCATCACAATAAGTTTAAGCAAATAAACTAACATTTACATGAGATACACTATATTTCCAAAAGTATTCACCCACCCAAATAAGTGAATGTGGATTATGGTGTGGGGTTGTTTTTAGGAGCTGGGCCTGGCCGCTTAGTTCCAGTGAAAGGAACTCTGAATGCTTCAGCACCAAGAGATTTTGGACAATTCCATGCTCCCAACTTTGTGGGAACAGTTTGAGGATGGCCACTTCCTGTTCCAACATGACTGCACCAGTGCACAAAGCACGGTCCATAAAGACATGGATGAGTGAGTTTGGTGTGGAAGAACTTGACTGAACCTGCACAGAGTCCTGACCTCAACCTGAGAGAACACCTTTGGGATGAATTAGAGCAAAGACTGCGAGCCAGGACTTCTCATCCAACATCAGTGTCTGACGTTGGACGAGAACATGAGAAATGTAGATGTCTGAACGTCATATTAAACCCTATGGATTAAGAATGGGATGTCACTTAAGTTCATGGTGAGCTAATAATTTTGGAAATAAAGTGTATATATAAAACCACACAGCCAATACTGAATGATAGTCAAGGTGTTTATTGCCTAGATGACCCCCTTACTATTGTGTGCTGAAGCAAAATTAGTGTTTTGTTGTAATGAATGGGTTAGTTGTACTTTGCTATATAAAATAAAAACAGGAAAGAGAAAAATACAGATGTTAGGGTTAGGGGTTAGCACATGGTCAGATGAAAAACAAAATGGCAGTGCACTTTTAATAACTGCTGGTCTGACAGACCAATCCTTAACTCAAACTTTCATGGTCCAAAGTCTGACCCCCTTGTCCCACTCTGTCTCTGTGTGACCCTCTCCTAAACGCCGCTCGCTCCTCTGGGAGACATTAAGTCTCTCATAGCATCTCGACCACATTATTTCTCAGCCCTTTGGCCTCCTCTGCACCGGCCGTCATCAGGATTCAGGTCAGATCCTCCCAGTATTAAAGCAGCCAGCCAAAAAATTAGATCAATGGCTTTTTACTGAATAGCACCGGTGTCATAACTGTGTTTTGGACAATTTCATTTGATTTGAACATTTCCATTATGATCCGGCATTTGTGATAAGCAAGGTCCTTTCTTCTATTAAAGCAGGTGACACCAATATTATATAAAATATCACTGTCTTTCAAAAGTAGCATTTGAAAACACCAGCAGAGATGCAACCGAGAATACAATATGGATAAAGGAAAGTGGCATGAACTTGTTAAAATGTACCCATAGCCACTGCAGCAATTACAGCTTTTAAGTTTGCTCACTGATGGAGATATGCATTAAATTATGTCAATCTATCTTGTAATATCGCAAGGATTATGAAGAAGAGCTTGTTAAAGTTGTTCAAATTATATACTTAAAAGGTTCACTATTAAGCTAAATTAACTTTTTTGAACTTTTAACCATGTTTTAACCATGTTATAATGTTGTTTCATTCAGTAATCCTCCTTTAGAGCTGAATGATTAAAAAAAAATATCTAAGTGCAGTTTTTCGGACACATTGCGGTTTCGATGAGATTTGCGATATATTTTTTAATATCTATGTTCAGTTTACAGTATACTTTTTAATTATGTGATGGAGCATTGACACTTGAGGGAACACTAAATATTAACTGCTAAACTAATGTAAGAAATCACAGGCTGTTCAGAACATGTCTGTAGAGGTCGAAACTACAGCTGTAGCACAGTTTATACACATTAGAACCATGTTAAGACAGGATATTTTGTTCTCTTTAGAAGACAATCTATCAGCAAAATAATTGCAGCCCTTTGTGATTTGCTAATTTCACCAAATATAAATTGTGATTTTGATTCGATTTCAATCAGTTGTTCAGCCCTATCCTCCATACCAAGCCAATACTTCTCAGAGCTGAAAACGCTTGGTGTTTGCAAATGTCTAAAACCCATACACCGTCCCCAAACTCATTCTGATAATTTCAGCGCTTATATTGCCATTACTATGTAGCAGTCAGGTCATTTATCTGTTAGCATCATGTTGCTAATTAGCCAGTTTATGCTCTGTTTATTCCCGACCGTTTCCAGCTGGGGGCATCAGACACCGAAACCAACAGCTCCCCAAAAGAAGACATTTTCCATACGTTTACATTATTTTAACTTATAAAACATAAAATACTAATGCAAAGGTGCCCAAAACCATTTCAAAAAGCCTGAAAAAGCATATGTAGGACCTTTAACTGTTTCTACATGAAATAGAGTATAAATCAATAAATCAGTCAATAAATAGGCCTATTGTTTGTCTTGTGTTTCCAATATGGCAGACTATGCATCACTCTTTGACCTTTCACAGCAAAAGAAGCCACGCACTATTTATGCATTGTTGGATTCTTGTAATATAAGTTAATATTAATCCACTGCTACTTAAAAGATGAAAAAATTGTGAAATTTGGCTTTAGTTAGATCAAACATTTGCTTGACAGCCAACCGAGGTAAGCAGTTTATTTAGTATCCACCAGAATAAACCTATACGCTCTATACTGAGAGAGTAAAAATAACAATATCATCATCATAAGCAACTTTATATACAATGTGTGAGGAGCCTATGGTAAACAGACATTATTATACAAAAAGGAAAACATAATGTATGGAGGTTCAAAGCCTATTATGTGAGAGCTATTAATAGAAGATAATGCAGGTCACGATACCTTGCTATTTTTACACCACCTCAATGAGAACGATGATACACTTAAAAGCTGTGAGTGCTGTATTGCTCTCTATATTTCCCCATTTATACATCAGTGAGTAGAGCCCTTTTTTAGGCGCCCTCTTGAGATTTGCGGACGGTGCAGTAAGTACTACAACACTACTGCTATATGTGTGTACCAGCAAATACCCACGGACATATACAAGAGACAGAGACAGAGAGATGTGTGGAAAAAGCAGGACATTGTGAGTTTTGCAGAGGTGGTGCTGCTGCTGCTGCTGCTGCTGGTGGTGGTGCTTCCTTTGTTGAGCCAAATCACTACCTGTCCATGGAGCTCCACTCGTAAACAATGCGTCCGTGGGTGGTGCGTGTCTGTCTGAGTGCGTTTTAGGCCATGTTTTTCTGCATCCGCGGGGACCCTGCGCCCACTCGCAGGGCTGCACAGTTGGACCGACAGAGTAATAGAGAGAAAATGGTGCAACAATGAGGCAAATCACTTAAAATCTTTTGGGGAAAAGTTTAGCATTAGGTAATAACTGCATTCAGGGCTACAATAAGGCAATAAGACTGGTTTTGCAGGGTAGCTTGGCCAGTCATTTTTCTAGGGACTAGTCTGATTCCTGTCAATTTATGCTGGATTTCAAAGAGTGCAACAAATGGACAATTTCTCTGAATGCATTTGAATAAACTTTTTATTTAAAAAAAAAATAAAAAATCTGTAAAATTTACAGTAAAATTCTGGTAGCTGTGGTTGTTCAAATTTTAAAGGTCCTATATTATGCTTTTTCTGTGTCTTTTAAATTAATTTAGGACACATCTAGATCAACATTTTACATTTTGTTGGTCAGAAAACACAATAATTATTGAAAAAACCTTATTTGAAGAAACTCATCATGAGAAATGCTCAGATTAGGTCCCTGTCACTTTAAGAGCCCTCCCTCCCCACTGTCCAGGTGCTGTCATGCCCCTTCAGCGCTCAGTGTTGTCTGCAGCAGTTCGGGGGTGGGTTTGTTTGGTTTCTGCGGAGGAGACATGAGCTGTAACAGTGCTTTCTGAACAGGACAGGTCTGTGAGTGGGGAGGGGCGTGGTCTGGTGAAAAAGGCACCGGTGAAACGAGCCATTTTGGCCTATCACAAACTCAGTGTAAAAGAATAGAGGATTACTTAAACATGCACAAATGAAACAAAAACACGACTCCAGGTATGTTTTTGATGAGGGAACAACATTAGAACATCGTAAAAAGTTGATTATGCACAATATAGTTCCTTTAAAGTTAAAACAACCTTGTGACAGTGTTCAACTTTACAGTAAATTGCCTTCATTTTTGCAGTATGGCACTGTAAAACAACAACTTTTTTTATACTAATCAGTGAGTCACATGCATGGCAGAAAAACAGGTTGTAGTCTTTATTTTTATGTACAAATATGTATATTGTCACTAGATTTTTTTTCCAGTGTAGAAATAAAACCAGAGGTATTTCAAAATAATATTACTAAAGTAGAAGTCAAAGTACTAAACAAAACTGACACCTGAGTAAAAGTAAAAAGGGAGTGTGCGTAAAGATTATCTACTACTATCACTACTACTTATTAATAGTAGTACTACTAATCTCCCCAATCAAGAGCTAATCCCATGACTTTCTGAATGCAGGGCAAATGTGCTACCCACTCTGCCACCAAGATAAACAAATACTTGATACTGCAAATCATGGCCGTGCGCACCGTAGAGGTCACAGAGGTCCAGACCTCAGTATTTTTTCTAATAGGTGTACTGGGACTAAATCAGGACTAAACCAGGTCTAAACAAGAACTAAATCAGGACTAAATCAGGTCTACACAAGGTCTAAATCAGGACTAAACCAAGTCTAAACAACAACTAAATCAGGCCTAAACCAGGTCTAAACCAATAACAAACCTTGTCTGAATCGCGTCTAAATCAGGTCTAAACCAGGACTAAACTAAACTAAACTAAACTAAACTAAACTAACTAAACTAGAACTAAACCAGATCTAAACCAGGACTAAATATGACCTCAACCTAACACAACACCTCGGTATTTCTAAAATTCTCTGTACATCCCAGCCCAAAATGCCTTAAGTTTGCTAAGAAAGTGAATGTGGCTGGCCATGGATAGTTAATATGAATGTTATAGGGTCACATTTTGGTTTTGCCGTTGCTTCAATTGCCTTCTCTTAGATTTCTCAGTTTCTAAAAGTCACGACTCTGTCTCAGTCTCAGATATGACCTGCTCTTCATTACTCTGGTCTTGCCCATACTGCAGTACAGTAGGTAAGGCTGTGTAAGGTCCCCAGTGAAAGCTACAAGGATATCTGTCAGCGTGTGTTGTTGTGTGTCTTCTATTTTTAATGAGCTGAACCCTTTTGAACACCGCTTGTGATTTCTTTATCCCAGTCTCTGTTGTGACTCCTAAAACAAGACTTCAAAAAAATCTAGTCTAGCCAGCTATAGCTACCAATTTATTTTGCAAAAACTCTTAATCCGTGACATACAGTAGGTCTAAAACCCCTCCCCTTCACTAGAAAACCAACCAGATCAATCACTCATAGACATTTATTCATCCTCAAGTTATTCCTGAGCCTATGGGCCTTAGACGGGGTGCATCCTGGACCAATAGCTCGGTAATTGTAGAGCTGACACTTTGAGACACATTGACAGACAACCATTCACTCTCACATTCATTCGGCCAATTTAGATGCCACACTTCAGTCTAGCGCAGTGGTTTTCAACTAAAAGTGGGTCACGGAACTGATTTAAGTGGGTCTTGGGCAGGGGTCTCCAACCTGTAGCTCAGGGGCTACCAGTAGCTCTCAACCATTTTCCAAGTAGCTCCCCAAAGGCTTTATGATTCCTACTTAAACTTGCTTTGTCAAATTTGATTTATCACTTGGCAAACCAACTTATGAATGTATTCAATCAAATTTAAAGGTGCATGGCCCCTTTTGGTACACGTTTTTATCCTATTATTCGCCAATTAGTTGTCCGTCAAACAGTTGGCAGTAGTGATATTAGCTCATCTACAGTATTTTCAGATGAGGCAACTACAGTTTGCTTTCACAAATGTAATGATAAGTGTCAATTGTCAATTGATGCACACAGACACACAAAATGCACATGCAGTGAACTAAATATTTCTTTTTTAAATTTAAAACATGAATTGCGTAATGTTATACCAGCATTTTGTAAATGTTTAGGTAAATGTTAAGGGAAAACAAATACACTTTTCTTCGCTTTGAAAATGTCAGCTCTGTTACTTACTGGCCACTGTCCAGTGTGCACCTCGGCTTAGGCCCTTAGTTTCTGGGATAGGTTCTGGTAACTAAATAAATGTTAGAAAGCATGAGTAGCTCTCCGCCATTTTTGATTTGTAAAAGTAGCTTGCCCTGGCAGAAAAGGTTGGAGACCCCTGGTCTTGGGCATTTGCCAGGATAAAAAAAAGTGTAATTTTTTAAAATATTTAATCCATTTACACTCCTTAACAGTAGGTGGCAGTATGGGACATTAGGAGTATAAAAGAAGCCCAACAAGAGCAAAAAATCAAGTTTTATAATGTTACTGTTACTGTTGAGTTACGGTGGCCCTAAGGTGCAATATCAAAATTGTTTTTGGCCACTAGAAAAATAAATGCAGAGGTAGATTTTTTTTTTTTTTTTTTTTTTTTTTTTTTTTAATGTAGCCTTAAAAAGAAACCCATCCATTAAATTTAAAAAGAAATACATGGAAAATTTTAATCTGTCTATATTTTAAAAAAATGCGTTGCCTCAAAAAAAAAAAAAAAAAAAAAAAAAGCACATAAAAAAAAACATTAATCAAAATAAAATAAATCCCCCAAAAAACAGCTCCACAAAAAAAAAAAAGTTTTTTTTTTTTTCGAAATGGGTTTCTTCTTTGAAGCAACACATTTAAAAATCTTCCTCTGCTTTTATTTTTCTAATGAACAAAAACAATTGTTGATGTTGCACCTCAGGGCCGCCGTACTGAAGGGAGTGCTGCTTACTTTTCCTCAGTATCTCTTTTATTTGGGTCGTGCCTTTTCGTTATGGGTGATAGTGGATCCCAAAGTAGAGTTGAGAACCACTGGTCTAGCGTATACTCTTTGAGCTGATCCCAAGCCTGGATAAATGCATCAGGAGGGCATCCAGCAGAAATTATGTGACAAATCAATATGCAAATCACTAGGAGGCAGATGATGTGCTGTAGTGACTCTGTGTAGGGAAAATCTGAAAGGATTATGACAAAAATGTAAATACCACTAAATTGTGTCCGCTATTTTATTTTATTTTTTAATGGGCCATTATTGTTCTATCAGTGAATGCATAATCTCAAAAAGGTTGGAAGTTGTTGAGCACCATCAGCTCGGCGCAGCAGTGCTTTGGACATACCTTATTCTTACTTTCTGTAAAAAAAAAAAAAAAAAGTGAAATGCAAAAGCAATTTAGAGTCACCCATTTGGAACGCCAAGTAATAACAGGGAGGTCTCAAACTCTTGGGTTTTTGAGTTCGCCATGAATCAGGGCTTTCTTTCCAAAGTTTTTTTTCTCTCTGCAGAAGTGAGATTCTGGGTCAGAAGAAGAAGACAAGGTTTCAGCCGCAGCAGAAGCAGCAGCAGCAGCAGCAGCAGCATCGACAGGTCAGCTCTCTGAAGTCTGCACCGGCTCCCAAACATGAATTATCAGTCTCAAGGCTCTGGTTTGTTTTGGTTGTACACCGTGTGTTTGCTCCTTTTGTGTTTGGTGCACTCATCGGATCCGCTCTCTTTTGTTATTCCTTCATTATGTTGTTAAAAAGCTGTTGAGTTTGCATTATCCCAGTGGCCAGCAGTAAAATTGTTGATGTTGAATAGCTAATTGTCAGCGTGTGAGGTGCTAAGTCTGCAGTATTTTTTGAGATGAAAGTCTGTGGGGACAATCAGCTTCCTTCAGCCCACATGGGGTTTTGTTGCAGACGTGTCCAAACGCAGCATGTATGGAGGAGCACACTTCAGCTTAGTTAAGCAGCTCTCAAGGTCTGACTATTGATACTGTACATCTTAAAGATACAGTATCCCAAATATTATGTATCCTTCTCTCTTGACAACAGTTTATTGCTAGGTTTTCTACTCTTATCTCATATAAAAGTACAAATACACCAGTTTACCAAAAGCAAAATAGGTCCATAAAATGACCTGGCTCCTATTGTGCACTGATCTGCATTCTGATTTGGTGAAGGTTTTTACACCAGATGCCCCTCCTGACACAACCCACTGCATTTATCCAGGCTTAGGACCATCCCAAAGAGTACACTGGCTCCTTGTGGCTGGCTCCTCCATGCTGCAATGATTAAAACTGTGCTAACTTATGAACAGAAAGGAACTAAAAAGAACCTCTGGACATAATCTGGAAGTGATTTAGTGTTTGCTTTGCACATTATTTGCATGATTCTATAATAAACCAATTTTAAAATAATTCAAATCAAAATACCCAGCCTCGTTTTTGCTGTAGAACACTCTTATCTATTATGGTTTGAGTACTTCGAATTCTTAAGTATTTTTGAAAGTACATGCTCCAGTACTAGCAACTTTTACTAGTATTGCAGAAATATTTGACCTGGAGGATCTATACTTTTACGCAAGTAGTGAAGTTGAGTACTTTGTCCACCTCTGCTTATAAAGGCTTTGGCAATATTTGTCCACATTTTTCCTGGCTTTCCGTTTGTCTATTTATGTTTTTCTTTACTCTGTGTAGACAGAGCTGAAATTCAGTGCTGACAAGTGATGTAGAGCAGTCAATGGGAGCTTGGTAATGAAGATAAATAAACATCTAAAATGTATTCTTTCTAAAGAAGTTACCTAGCAGCACTGTACATTATTAAAACATGAGTCTAACATGAATCGGGAGATGATACCTATTGCCTGAAGTTATAGTTTTTGACATATGTCTGTACCTTTTCCACTGAGTCCACTGTGTTAGACTTTTTTAAGCCGTAAGCCTAAACGGAGCCCTTGCATTATTATGTTTATTGTATAGCCTCAATCACTTCTTTTCCCTCTCTATGAATAGACTCGTGATTGGCCAAGATTACAGGCTACGGCGTATAAAATCATAAAATAAAATGCATACTTTTCCCTCAGACCATCTTACTTTCAATATGTAGAAGAATGATATGCACATTTTTCCTCAAAGACACACGATTGCCTGTTTTACCTTTGAACAGATTTGTTGGACTTTCATACTTTGCTCCAATGCAGTACAGGAATATTTAATTGTAAAACACTGTCAGTCTGTAAAGTTACAATCAGGTAAAACCATTGCAAAGACATTCACACTGTCATATCTGATTTTATTTTAATAACATGATTCTTTCTCTTAAGATTTTGGATACTTCTACCACAATATCAAACATTTGCAAGGCTCCATTTTGGTTACTTCCTCGCGTCTCAAGTAAAACTACGGTTACTTTAAAATAATATTACTCAGTAGAAGTAAATGTAATCATCGACAGGATTGAGCATATGCATATTACTATTACTACTACTACTACTACTACTACTACTACTACTACTACTACTACTACTACTACCGTCCCCAAACCTGTATCAAACCTGTGACCGTCTGATTGCAAGGGGAGGGACTCATAAAAGCATGTTTTACTTTAAAAATGTACTGTAGTAAATTATCTACAGTAGTTACTTTCCACCTATGTTTTCCAGCACATTTTCTTTCCTTTTGACTTTTCCTTTTTGGGTGTCTCCACTGTAAATTATCTGTCTCCTAGTGTGCAATGATTTGATTTGGCATAGATTTTAAACTGGATGCTCTTCCTAACTCTCCATTTATCCAGGCTTGGGACTGGCACAAAGAGTACACTTGTTTGTGACCCACTGTATCTGTGTACTAGTATCATTAAGAAATCTCATTTGTGGCATCTCTAGTCCTTAATGGAGACCTATGACGGCTTAATTTCCAAAACCAATTTATTTTCTTAACGACAGGTCTAAATTGATCCTGTCTACATTTACGTGTTTCCATTTGAAGTGCAGTTAACCTCCATCAGCTCTTTGCAGCTCGATCCAAATTTTCTCTCGGGACGTGAGCGTGTTGATTAGGCACTCCCAATACTCCGAGAGTCATCAGCGGGACGCGAAATCCCTCCAAAGGACCATTATCCCCCGCTGCTCCTAATGATGTTGGTAGTTGGTGTGTAAATGCTTGAGGTCGCGAGTCAATCAGGGCTGGACACAGAGTTGGAGGAGCCCACACAGAGAGTAGGACCATGGCACTGAAGTGGCTGAGTCATGCTGTACGTGTGTCTTGGTCTATCACACACTACAGGTTAATCTTAAGGCCTACGGGGCACAATGAGTTTCTTCTTCTCCTCGGTCTCTCACTGCCGGATGAGTCAGCCGCTCGGTTTCCTATTGCTCAATCGCTGAGGTCTGAGATAAGAGCTTTTTCAAGGAAAGTCAGGCTACATGCACGCAGAGATGGATTGTGACTAGTTTCACTTAAAGAGTTATTTGATTAAGTTATTTCTCTACAATAAGATGAATACTTATTTCCTTTTGGCTTTTTCTTTGCAGGGTTCGCCACAGCAAATCATCTGCCTGTGTGCAGTGTTTCACATATTTATTTGGCATAGGTTTTACTTCAGATTGTCATGGCCAGCACTAGCACCTAGGTCATGTTTTTCTTTTGTCTTTATGCATTTCCTGTTTTATTTTTTGGACTCACCTGTCTCATTTCAGGTCCCTTCACTTCCTGCCCTTGCTTGGTTTCCTGCCTTATGTTACCGCCTGACCCTCGCTTATGTGCTTCACCTGTGTCTACTTGTCTCCACACCCCGCAGTGTATTTAAGCCCCTCCTTCCCTTTGTCCTTTGCTAGTTCGTCAGTTCATTTCAGTTTGCCTGCGTACCAGCCACTTACCTCGTGAGATTGTGTGTTCTTCTGACTTCTTTTTGTGATTTTGGATTTTGCCTTTTTGGATCATTTGGACACTCGTGCCTCTTTGTGTAATAAACACATTTTTAACCGGACTTGACTAGAGTCGTGCTATTTTGGGTCCATTCCTTTGTGCCCTCCTTTACACAGATGACTTTCCTGAGGCAACACAGTTTAAAAAAAAAAAAAAAAAAAAATCTGTAAAATTTATGGTAAATTACTGGCAGCTGTGGTTACCAGAATATTACTGTAAAAAAGCTGGTTACAATATAAAACTTTACAATGAATTGCCTTCATTTTTCCATTACAGTACTATTAAACAATGTTTTTATGCACATCTAGGACAAGTCATAGACAAGGCAGAAAAATGCTTAGTTTAATGTAAAAGTCACCAGATTTTTTTTTATTTATTTTTTTTATTCAGTCAACAGCTGCCAATATTTTACCGTAAATGTGACAGATTTTTTTTTTATAGTGAAACCTCTCCATTTATCCAGGCTTGGGACCAGCACATAAAGTACATCGTCTTATAGTCCCTGTAGATCAAGGATGTCAAACTTTTTTCATTGAGGCTCCCACATGGAAAAACAAACACAAGGCAGTAAAAGTAAGTCTCATTCGACTGCTCCCCTTTTTCAGAGTCTCCACTTAATCATGCGCAAAGTTCATTTGGCACATGTTTTACTCCAGATGCCCTTCCACATTCACACATTTATCCAGGCTTAGAATCGGCATATAGTACGGCTGAAATTGGCAGCACCATCCACTAATTTGTTGTCTTCCTGGGTCCATTTATCAGTGTTTGTTGTGATGCTATGGATGTGTAGAAATGATTCCATACATAACGATTGAGAAGGAAGCCCGAGAGAGGGCAGAAGCGTTCCAGCCATTATTCTTCTGAGTTTTCTTTGCCTTTGGATTGTGACCAGACTTTTGCCTTACCCTTTTGGATTTGTTTGTTCCGGATTTTCAGAAAAAACTAAAGCTATCCTGCCTTGTTGAGTCATACTTTTGAGTCAGTGCTTTTATCACCTGGGCCATAGTTTGGACACCCCTGCAACAGATTCATAATGAAATGAAATGATTAATTATTAGGCTACAGTTGGTTTGTAGACAGTTTGTAAGTCGATAAATCATATATTAATAGCCATTCAATACATTAAAGTCAATAAATTTGCTAAATAGTTAACATTTACCACTATTTTTTTTCACCTATTTCTATTGGTACGGATCTTTTTTGGCCCTATCCTAAAGCCAGTGTACTCTCTGTGTCTGTCCCAAGCGTGGGTTAATTGAGTAGATTGCATCAGGAAGGGCATCTGGTGTAAAAACCCATGGCAAACCAACATGCAAATCAAAAATGAGTTTGTGTTTTCACCTGACAACAGATTTTGGATACCTCCACCGCTCTATAAAAAGGCATGAGATAGAAATGGTGCTGATAGCGTTGCAAAGGCGTCATTTTAGTTTCTTCCTCACATCTCTACTTTGACTGTGGTGAATACTTTTTTTTTCCTGTGTTTTTGATTTCTCTCAAATCACTCCCCTCTTCTCCATTTCCCTCAACTTTAATGTCTTCCTCCCTCTTCCTCTTCTCCTTTCACTGCTCCGAGTTCCTCTGAAATGTCAGCGTGGCACGAGTGGGTGGCAGCAGGCAGCGCCATCTCAGCCAGCAGCCTATGAGGTTTTCACTGCAGTGAGAGGATAAAGCAGAGAAATGAGAGAAAGTGGAGGAGCTGAAGGGAGGAATGTGATGTGGCTGTAACATCTGGGCACTTTTACACAGAGATATACTGTACACTGAGTGGTTTTAGGCGCACCATATGGCTCTGATTGACTCACATTTAATTACATTTCAATATATTATGTCAATTGTGAGACAGGAATCCACAAGCCATTTGTTCAAGCCTGGATAAATGGAGAGGGTTACATCAGGGAGGGCATCTGGTGTAAAACATGTGCCAAATCATTATGTGAGTCACTACACATAGGAGGCAGATGATTTGCTGTGGCGACCCCAGGAAAAAGCCAAAAAGAAAGAAGAGGAAGATAGGCGATATTGTGACAGGACAAAAAAACAAACCAACTGATGGTTATGCTAACTTGAGCTTGGTTTATGCTTGACGCATCCACGAGTTCCACACGGCAAAATTACGTCATTTAAGTGACCACGTCCCGCACGGAAGGGGCCCAAATTTTCCACTCCGCGAAACTAGATTAAATTTTATAGACAGTCCTGCGCAGAAAAAAAATGGTGGAGGAGCAAGAACTCCTGATAGCTGAAGTTTGTAAGTACCGACATCTTTATGATTCAGCCCAAAAAGATCACCACAAACAACAGATTATAAATAATTCCTGGAGAGAAATTCCTGGCACACTTGGGAGAGATGCGGAGGCAGTGAAAAAAGCTGGAAAAAGACTCTTGGGTGTTCGCCATGTTGTAAAAAACAGTGTTTTCTGCTTCTACTTTGGTGCAGTGTTATACACTTGTTGTAGACGCCTCTGCACTGCCCCCAACAGCCTAGGAGAATATCGGCTAACAGGAGAAACAAGCTGCACAGAGTATAAATGCTGCAAATTTGTCTCGGCCTGATTCCACGCGTCTCATTTCCACGCAGAACCTACATTTGTCAAGCATTATCCTAGCTTTATATGGGACGTTGAGTGCACAAACTTTAGAGGGAATATATTATGCTTTTATTAAACCAATCAATAAACCAACAAATCTGTAGAACAGCACTGCATGTTTTACAAACATGATCTGGCTAAAAAATATCATTTTTAATAAGTACTCTACTGGTGCCATAAAAAAAGACTGCATGACTGTGATGGACTTTTGAACGTAATCAAAGAAAAAGAAGCACTTCACTTCCTTAATCTTTTTGTATGATGCTATTTTACTACAAAATAAAAAATAATTAATACTGTACCATAACTGGATGTAGAGGGCTTGTTGATTGGTCATTGCTTCCTGGAGTGGGCGGAGTTTAGTGGGAGAGGCGGAGGTTCCTGCACTCCAGTGTGTGAATAGAGAATAAATTAAACATGCATGAATGAAGCAAAGCACAACTCCAGGGAACAACATTATAACATTGTTTAAAGTTCATAAAAGTTGATCTTCCATAATAAAGCCCTTTAAAAATATGCCTTATCTTTGGATTGAATTGTGCAATAATTATTTGACACATGAATGCTCCCACTGATAGAAACAGAGCTGGGGTTTATTAAATTAATATTACTGACTGATTCAGGACTAAATTGAGGTCTAAACCATGGACTAGAACAACTTGGGCACAACAAATTCTGATTTAAGCCTCTGTTTGGACAATTACTGTATTTTGACAGGCGAAGAATAAACGCTTGTCAAATGAAAGACCACTGTTATTTGGATGTAAGTGGTTCTTTCAAATTGTAATATATAGTTGGTGATATTGAAATAACTATGATTTTGTTATGCATTTTGCAGCATTAATGGGGGACAGTTGACAGATATGACTTCTTTGAAAGCGTTATATCAAGCTCCCCATACTCCAATAAGAGCTTCTAGTGAGAGGTATTCTATACATGCCACTTTTTTAATTTGTTTTAAACACATACGGCCTATTTTGCTAATCACACACTTCCTTACATCATACAACACTGATCTAGTCTATAACAATACTCAAACCTGCATCTTTTGTTGATTTTAGGACTGGATCCATTCCTCTCCAATTCTCACCTAGGTTTATCTTATTCCCACAAGTGTTTTTTTCTCACCCTAATTCAGGATTATTCAGGTTATAGCCTGTTTGCTTGCTTGTCCTTTTTCATAGTCCTGTGGGACAACTGCTCTTGTGATATTGGACTATATAAATAAAATAAAATGAAACGAAGCTACAGATAAAAGAAAGGAAATATGAATGACAGTGTTATACAAAATTGTGCTTCTGTTATGCTATGGTTTGTGCCTCCTAACATATCACATTGATTGTCACTTAGATTGTTGAGATTCCTTTGTTGTAAATTGGTGCGTAACGTAAATAAAGGCGAATTAATTTGTCTGCAATTTGGAGCTTGGATGCTGCAGCTCACACTGAAAATGCAGGTATATGCTGTGGGAAACACATGCGGTAAACAAGCACATTGCAGCTACAGAACAACACCCAAACCTCTCTCTCACACGCACATACACACACACACACACACACACACACACACACAGGGCTATGACTCAGAGGGGAGCAGCTGGAGAGCCGCTCTGGTGTGAGCTGTCACCATCTGGAGGAGGACACGTCTCCTGCCTCCTCACAGCAGCACAAATCACCCCCAAACTACTGCATGTCACTGGATCTACACCGCAGTCGCTGTAGCGCCCTATTCACACCTTAAATTAACTTGTAATTTGAGCTGAAAAATGAAGGATACGCTTTGGTTGTTTTGCATGCATCATCAGCTGTCAACATACATACAGTACTGTTGCAGAATGCAAATATGTGATGCGTTTGACAAATTGGCTTAGCTAATTCTTGGATGATTTATAGAAAAAGAGGACTTTTCTGTTTGAAATGAACATGACGAGTAGCCAGCATTGTCACAGATTTTCTATTGAGGAGTTATATCCCTGATATATACAGCAGCCATTCCCAAAGTCAAGAGCATCGCAGCTCCTTTAAAAAAATCCAGCAATCCTGTGTGGACCCCTAACAATGAAACTTCACTATAATTAAAAGTCTCTGTCATCTTTTTCTCAATTGATTTTTATAAAAACATTACAAAAACGCCGGCTGTCGGCTAAAAATTGCTATTGATATTGATATTTTAAAATTGTAATTCATTTTAAACTCACTTTCTTTTATACTTAATGTAGACAACCTCTGGCGGCCCCTGGTGGTCTGTGAAGGTACTGCCAGGGGCCGCCAGAGGTTGTCCCGGGCCCCACTTTTGGAACCAGTGACATACAGTACTACTTGCAAATGTAAATGAACAATTGAGTGGGCATTACTAAATAAAACCAATAACTAAGAAATTTTTCCAGCATCAATGTCCAGCTGTAATTTAGTTCATACAGGGCCATAATATCAGGCAGCTGCACTGGGGCCCAGGACATGAAGGGGCCCCATTGAGAGTTCTTCATTATAGTCAGTTTTTGTGTGTCATTTTCAATCTAGGCTATAAATTACACAGCAGGCATGACTCCATTTAAATGCAAGCTTTTCTTACAAATGTATGATGCATAAACATTCACATTGTTAACTTCATGTTTACAAAGTTTACTAATGAACAAAATGAATATTTTACATAAAATATTTGTTGAAATTTATGACTAAACGTATGATACAGTATGTGGCCATGCAGGCTATAGACTAAATGTGCTTCAGAGCCTATTCTGAGAACCAGCACTGGGGCCCCTCATTACCAGCTTATGCTACTTAATTCATAGCCAAAAGCAAGAAAAGTGTAGCCCCGATAATATCATGTGACTTCCAATTCCAGGGAGATGAGGCATATCGTTTGTGCTGCAAGCTCTGAATAGATGGTGACTTTGACAGGAAGACAGCCTCTCGATGATCTCCCAACATTTGAGTCCACACGTGTGAATGACGTTAGACATGAGAGGAACTGTCAGAGGCAGGTTAGGTCGGCGAATCATTGCAGTCGTTAGCAACATGAAGCTAACAGATATACTATATTTCCAAAAGTATTAGCTCACCTGTCTTTACACACATATGAACTTAAGTGGCATCCCATTCTTAATCCATAGGGTTTAATATGACATGGGCCCACCCCTTGCATCTATCTACATCAGACATCTATGTCAGACACTGATGTTGGATGAGAAGGCCTGGCTCGCAGTCTTCGCTCTACTTCATCTCAAAGGTGTTCTCTCAGGTTGAGGTCAGGACTCTGTGCAGGTTCAGTCAAGTTCTTCCACACCAAACTCACTCATCCATGTCTTTATGGACCGTGCTTTGTGCACTGGTGCAGTCATGTTGGAACAGGAAGAGGCCTTCTCCAAACTGTTCCCACAAAGTTGGGAGCATGGAACTTGTCCAAAATCTCTTGGTGCTGAAGCATTCAGAGTTCCTTTCACTGGAACTAAGAGACCAAGCCCAGCTCCTGAAAACAACCCCACACCATAATCCACATTCACTTATTTGGGTGGGTGAGCAAATACTTTTGGAAATATAATGTACATTGAAATGTTTAATGCTTTGCAATCCAGAAGTAGATTTGAGATAGTGTTTTGAATGAGCAGATGTTTTCTTCATGGCCGTACGCACTACAGAGGTCACAATTAAAAAAGATGGACTGATGCCAGAAGTTGAAGTCCGGCTTCTCTGCATTAAGTTGTATGCATTATGTATGCACATATACATACATACATATACAGTGAAGTGAATAAAACATAATGCAGAGGAGCTGGACTTCAACTTCTATCATCAGTTCATCCTTTTTTTATTACCTGGTCCTTATTTCCTCTGCATATACAATACTAAAAATATAAATCTTAGGCCCATCTGCAGTGCTGCCACAGCCTGTCCCGTCTCTCTCTGAGTGGACAGTCCTAGCTGGGATCAGAGGGGCTTTGATCAGCCTCTGACAGGTGGTCCTATCCTATAACCACACCGTTTGTCTGCGTGCTGACAGATGCACCTGTGCTGCAGAAACATCATGACGAGGAAGACAGAGGAGAGTGGAAATATTTACTGAGTGGCTCCAGTCTGTTGGTCTTTGCCAAAATGGCTGAATGTGTCAGTTTATCTCAGCTGTGTTTGGAAGAAAGAGCTGGTGTGAAAACTGAGATTTTTGGACAGTAGGAAAGAAGTAAGTCAGTCACTGAAAGGTTGCAAGTTGCAGTACTGGTGGATATATTTTGGAATTACCAAAAGTCTACAGTTTATGAAAGGGTTCAGATAAGACCACAAATAAAAAAAACAATGCCCAGTATGCACACTAGCCCAGCCAACCACACATTTTTTTTTTAGCAAAGTGAAGAGGGTCTGGAATTACCTTAAACAAAAGTCCATCATGTCAGGTTCAAGTGTATCCGTTGCATGTGTGGCAGTAGTGTTGTGTGTGTGGGCGGGCTTTAGGTTTGCTGACAGCAGCTAGAGCTCTTTGTGATAATTATATCGACATTGCTACACAAGACGCTGGTGTAGATGCTGCTATACATTTACATGGTTGGCGGTCATGCGCTTGAGCTTCATTCAATCACCTCCAAATTTTATACTGAAACTGCCTCTCCTTTGCAAATGCTTTCAACTGGAGCCCACCCTTCCCAGATGGTTCAGTGGAGCAGTGGTTTCTAACCGTTTTTATCTTGTGTACCCCCTCCCTCCTGCATGTTAATTATTATTATTCAAAAACTGGTCATATAAAGCATTGTATATTTGTAAATTTTATGCTTACTTTTTTGTAAATGCTATCCTTTGTGCATTTTTAAGTCTGCCTGCGTTTAAAATAAAAATAAGAAATATAACAATATACATTTCTATCACCTTAGCTTATTTTGCTATATTTGTATGTTCACAATAAACTTAAAAATAAATATTAATCCTAAACTCGAAATAAATAAATACATATAAAAATAAAAACAATTTGAATAACTTTGAAACAAGCTTTTGAACCTAAAAATATGTAGAAAAATATAATAAATAATATTAATTTGCAGTTTTCCATTCTTCAGTCACTGAGAC
The DNA here is from genome assembly GCA_020698575.1 of Bostrychus sinensis. Classification (NCBI taxonomy): domain Eukaryota; kingdom Metazoa; phylum Chordata; class Actinopteri; order Gobiiformes; family Eleotridae; genus Bostrychus; species Bostrychus sinensis. The sequence goes on along the minus strand of CM036257.1, from coordinate 22,809,567 downwards.
GCTTGAGCTTTTCGTTCATAAGTCTCAATAGCTCAAGACAAAAAGTTTTTAATATTTTTCTTATCATCTTGGAAATAAATTGTGAAATAATTCCCAGTTCCTCCAAAGTGACCACGTACCCCTAGGGTTCCCCGTACCTGTGGTTGGGAAACACTGCTGTGGAGCTTTTTATGCAGGGAGCAGACGATCTGTCTTTTTGCCAGGTCAGGTCTGGATCCCCTCCCATGCAAAGTGACTATAACCCGTCACAACTGTTTCAATAAACCAATGCTTTGTTTTTCTAAATGGTTTCATGGTTTTCCAAATTTGTATTGTGAGTGTGTTGGTATGGCCTCCTGTTTTCTGATTGGTTGTCTGTCTGTTGCATTCTGTGGTAATCTAGCTCCATTTGTTTTATCCCCTCTGGAAAATAAAACAACAGACACCAGACTAATTCTTTGGAACCTTTGGAGTTATTTTCCAGATCTATCTATTTAAATGGACTGGGTTGGTTCGTGTCCATTTTGCCTGTACCAAGGGATTGTTATGGAAGCTTTGGCATTTTGGTTGTGGGCTTCATGTTTCCCATAAAGACTTGTACTGGTGAACTTTGCAGCAAAACAAAGTGAAGCATTTGACATTTATCATCGCAAGCAATTTAACGAGGTATAGCAGATACTCTTGAAATGCACAGGGGTTTCTTCGAAGGGTTTGTTATAACCTTTGAAAAGATGTTAACCTTCGAAACTACTCTTTTGTGGAGTTTGCCGTCTCAGCTTTTTCCCTTTCAAGGACAAAACAGTGGGGAATTTGCGACATTAAAATAGTGTAAAAATATTGTCAGCATCAGCCCTGATTTTAACACGATGTCCTCACCAGTGTGTCCCCGAGGTTTTAAAAATATTAAACATAAAAGGGGCTAAATTGTGCTTTCATTCGTAAACCAACCTTGGTCACCTCTAGAACTGAATTGCATGTTTTGCAAGCTTTAAAAACGTTGTCTGACTAAAAGAAAAAAGTTTTTAATAAGCACTCTACTGGTGCCAAAAAGAAACAGGTGAAGAGACCAGCAGAGGGCAGCAGAGCGTTGTGGTCTTTGAACATAATCAAAGAAAAAAAGCACTTCACTTCCTCAAACTTTTTGTATGATCCCATTTTACTACAAAATGAAAAATAGCTGTGAGGAATCAGTGGAAACAGAGCTGTATGCCTTTTTTTTTTTTTTTTTTTTGATAAATGAATGAGAGCAAACTGGATGTAGAGGGTTTCTTGATTGGTCAGTGCTTCCTGAAGTGGTCGGGGGTTCATGGGAGAGGTGGAGGCTCATGAAACTGAGCGTTCTGAGGCACCAGAACGGCCGTGCCTGAGAAGAGAGAATGACTTATAGAGGCATGAATGAAACAAAACACAACAGATATGTTTTTACATTATAACAGAAAACTCAGAAAAGTAAATTTTGCATAATATAGCTTGTTGAAATATGATGTCAAACTTAAAGCCTTAAAAGTATTCTATTTAATGGGCAAATTTTGTTTATCTATGTATTCAAATTACATCCTAATCTTTGTCTAACCTATTAAATGTTGTAGCTAACATGTTGATTAGTAAATAAATGCCTTATGCTTTAATTTTTTATAATCCAGCCAGAAGGGTTCACAAGCCAGTGTACTTTTTGTGTCAGTTCTAAGCCCTGATAAATTGAGAGGGTTGTGCCTGAAAGGTCATCGGCAAAATGAATATGCAAATCACTGCACATTAGGAAGCAGATGATTTGGTGTGGCGGTCCAGAAAATAGAAAAGCCGAAAGGAAAGAAGAAGACAGTAATGCACAAGTAATTCAAGGCATCTATTACTAATGTTACAGTTGCTACAAGAAGCATGTGGTTGTCAGTATTAATAGGAAAAATATTGTCTTTTTACAAGCTAAATGGCATTTCTGTATTAATTCTATCATGAATGGCATTAAAAGGGTATATTTAAAAAGTCTGGAGGTGCCCTGTTCATATTAAATGCTTGCAGAGGCGTGTTACTAACAGTTGCCTCTCCCTTTATGTTTTTCTTCTGTTTGCCAGGCTCAGCACATATAGAGATCTGATTTACGGCACCGGCCACTCTTAGCTGGCCCCCTCTGGAACATTTACACACATGCAAGTTCCCCGCGGCCAATAACACATGAGAGGGAAGGAACACAGACAAACCATGAAAAAGATATACATTGGCAAAACTGCCTTAAAAGTGTCCCGCAATGGGGGCAAGCATCCCAAAAAGAGGTAAGACCCGATCTGAACCGCCGTCATCACCTCTTCCGCCATCTGTTTGTCCCATCCGAACGCCCACGAGGTGTATCCTTTTGGGACGTCCCACCTCACCGAGCCAACAAGTCATGCTGCCACCTCCATCTCATCTCATCCTGCAATAAAAGCTTTTATCGAACCATGCACTAGCGAATACATTTGTGAGAAGACAAAAGTAGCTTTCGTTCCCATTTGAAGCAAAGAAAAACATTACACACAAAAATTTTAGACTGCAAAAATTAATGATTGTTGTTTATATATTAAAACTACTTTTATTAGGACCCAGATGTGATAGTCTGTTGTATTTATTATTCAAGTACCATACGCTGACAAATTAGTGTCCGCTGTATTTCTGTAACTACTTGTCCAGCACAAAATACAAATTCTGAAACATATATTTAGAGTTGTAGCACCCGAGACCAGTCTTGATCTTGAGACTGCTTTTGAGACCTTTTTTTTTTACAGTCCTGGTCTTGTCTCGGTCTTGGCCACAGTTTTACTCAGTATTGGTCTTGGTCTTGTCTCAATCTCGGATGTGGCGGTCTCTGAGATTTAATTACCAAACAATATAAGAAAATGCTATTCTTTATACTTTTTGATTAGTTGGAACACGATTTGTTTGGAATCTGTTGCATTAGATCATTAAAATGTTCATTAATGTATATAAACCACTTTTTAAAAAATATTTTCCCCTTTATTTAGTGTTAGTTCACAGGGTTTGGTCTCCACCTGGTCTCGTTTTGCCTTGGTCTTGGACTTGACTCAGTCTCAAACCCTGAAAGTCACTGCCTTTTGGTCTCAGTTCACTCTAGACTCAAACTGGTCTTGGTCTCGATTAATACAATCTTGACCACATATATTATATAGCTTTTAGCTCATATACTAATTTTATATTCAAATGGCTAATAAAACTAACTAATCTTCAATATACTTGCTAATGTTTTTAACCAGGCTCTGACATTATACTTGACTGATTGTGAGTTGCCAAAAGCACCTTGTGGATTTATAATTTGCGAAAATGGCAGGACTAAACTAGAACTAAACCGCGAGTGAACCAGGTCCAAACTAGGTCTAAACTTTAAATGTATGCCGCAATTAAAGTGAGACTGTAATGGGAATAAAACTGGGTCTAAATTGAACAAAATCAGGACTTGAACTGTCAAAGACCCCCCTAGTACCACCAGTAGTCTGTGGTTTTCTTGCCATTTTTAATTATGGACTTGAATCTTAGTGTCGTAATTTTATCACATACAAAGCACTTTTACACACCATTTACCAATTCATCTGTTTGCCCCAGCCATACTCCCACAAGGTGTATCCTTTCGGGACATCCCACCTCGCACTGCTGCTGCCACCACCATCTCTATCTCATCTCACCTCCAATGAAAGCTTTTATAATGTGTGAGTCAGCTTTCTTTCACACCAGAGATCACTAATGGAGGGATTTTTGTTCCCCCGGAGCCACTTCACATAAACTCGCGGTCTATCCGACAACAAACACCTGGATTCCCTCGCTAATAGCTGCCAATCACAGACGGGCCAGGGGTGAAGAGGCCAGGGCTGCTGGGTAATGTAGTGCTATAATGCCATCCGTTCAGCAGAGACGTTCATTGTGCAGACAGGGATTTTACTTCCACTCACCTGTTTATTGCAGTGTGGGTGTGTAAACAATAGCAATGAAATGAAAAACAGAATCCATTTTACCTAATGAAAAGCATGTATTTATTTAGACCTTTATGTATAATAAGAGAGCAATCATCAGCTGGGACCAGTATTTTAGCCTGCATATACATTACAGCTCAAACAATGTAGTGTCGTAGTAATATATAAAGGGCACAACTGTCTTACAGTTAGTAATAAATTATTGTTTAGATCAGTGGTTCTCAGCTGGTGGGCTGGGACCCAAAAGTGGGTCGCAGGACTGTTTTTAGTGGGTTGTGGGCCTTTGCCAGGGCAACAAAATAAAATATAATTTTTAAAAATAAATCTTTAGTTTACTCTCTTTAACAGTAGGTGGCAGTGTGGGACATATAGAATAGAATAATATAAAAGAAACTCAACCTGAGCAAAAAATCCAGTTCTATAATGTTACTGTTGTACCTAAGGTTGCCCTGAGTACTGCTTAATTTTCAATATCTCAATATCTTTTAATTTTCCCAAAATATCTAAAAAAAATTTCTTAATATCTCTTAAATTTTCCTCAATATTATTTAATTTTCCTGAAATATCTCTTATATTTCCTCAATATCTTTTAATTTTTCTGAAATATCTCTTAATTTTCCATAATATCTTTTAATTTTCCTAAAATAGCTCTTAATTTTCCTCAATATTTCTTAAATCTTCTGAAATATTTCTTAATTTTTCCTCTATATCTTTTAATTTTCCTGAAATATCTATTAATTTTCAATTATTTTATTTTTTTTTTTGGCTCTCGGCTTGTCATTACAGAGCGATAGTGGGTCCCAAAGCCAGATCAGTTGAGTCATCAGTTAGATATAACAGAAAAGTGTTTTTGCCTAAAGAAAAATGTTTCCTTTTTGATGTGAATCCATAATATTCAATGGGAACCAGAAATACTTTTGCACAAATTACTTACTAGGGCTGAACAATTAATTGTAATCAAATCAATATTGCAGAATTGCATGTCTGAAAGACATGTGATTCCTCCTTGTATTAGATTAGCAATTAATATTTAGTGATCTCTCAAAAATCAACGCTCTATCCAGTGCTTAAAATGTAAACTGTAAACTGAACACTGATAGTAAAAAATATATCGCAAATCTCACTGCAACAGTGATATCAGTCAGAAAAATTGCAATTAGATATATTTTTTAAATTGTTTAGCTCTATTACTTACATAAGAACAATTTTTGTGAGTATGTTTTATTTGAGTAATACTACTAATTACAGAAGGTGCAGTAGTAGCAGTTGTAGAAGTATATATATATAGTATATAGTAATAATAGTAATAGTAACTCGTAGTACTGATGATAGTACTGATGGTAGTAGTACTAATACTAGTAGAAGTAGTAGCATTAGATTTAGTTATGCAGTTGCAAAGTTGTTTGTACTTAAGTAACTTTAACTGCAATACTTAATGCTACTTTTATTCAAGTAATAATTTTTCTCTAATTTACTTTTACTACTACTTGAGGATTATTATTTTAAAGTAATAGTACTTTTTCTTGAGTACATATTTAGGGTACTTCTTCCACCTCTGATGGGAACTAGACTTTAATAGACTAGTAAAAGCCAATAATAATAATAATAATAATAATAATAATAATAATAATAATAATAATAATAATATATTTTTTTGTACAGCAAATCTCAAAGTGCAACAAGGAAGGAGTAAAAACACAAAGCAGTACTTCAAAGATTTACACAAAATAAAAACACTATAGCAATATCAGGTAAGAGCAATTTAAAGCATGCCTAATAAAAATCAAACTCGCTTGGATAAGCTTTCCTAAAGACGATGGCACAGCTAAGTACGACAATGGCAGGGTGGCAAAGTGGTTAGCACTGGTATCTCACAGCAAGAATATTCGATTCCGAGACTGAGCGAGGCATTTCTGGGCAGAGTTTTCACACAGGGTCCTCTGGTTTCCCTCATCAACCTCAAAACATGCACACTAGAGGGCTCATCCTCCAGCTAGGTACTCCCAAGCAGGATTCTGGCCCAAAGATCCCTACACACACTTGTTTTTAAGTATAATTTGCATTGGTATTAAACCAAGTGTTTCTTTAAACAGTGTGATAATCGACACTTCCAGTATTATATCAACACAGGAAATGTTTGGTCCGGAGAGTGTGAAAAAAACCAACCACCTCCAGCATCCCACCGCCAACACACTGCTCATCTCTGTGCATATTAATGAGCTGAAAACATTATGATACCTCCGCTCAGTGACCTGCTCGCACTGCATTTCTCTGTCTCTCCTGCCCGCTGCCTCCGTGATCTCATTAACACAGACAAACAGGACCAAGACAGGAACTGAAAAGAGCACCACCACCACCACAGCATCCAGCCCTATCTCCAATCAGTCCACATATAAAGTCATTACCCTGCTTCCTGCATCTGTCCATCAATACAGGCTCCATTAAGCTGTATTGATGATGCAACAGACATTTTTCCCACAGAGCACTTGCTTGCCCTTTGATTAGATTGAAGCCCAGGTAATGCATATACTATATATATATCCACTAAAATCAGCCATTATCATGTTGTCTTTGTGAATTACATGTATGGAAGAAGCCTGTTTAAGAAATGTGACCTATCAAAGTCCATTCACGTGATGTATTAGAGTTTATTGGCTCATACTGCACAGGAGATTACAGACGGTAATGTTTTGGTGGGAGCAATCTTGTGTGTGATTAAAGTTTGTGTTAAAAAAAAAGGTACAAAAGAGCGTTTGATGAGAAATGTAATCAAAGAAGTTGTGTGTGCATTCTGAGGACAAGAGTAGAGTTTTTGCCATTCATATATTTTTTTTTTACAAAGAAACAAAGAAAACATTTTTAAATAGCAAAATGTTATTGTTATTGTAGATATGGTTGTATGAATTTACCCTTACTGAGATAAAGTCAAAGTATTAGTATTAGTAGTATCAGTAGCGGAGTAGTAGTAATAGCAATCGTAGTAGCACTACTACTAGCAGTAGTAGTAGAAGTAGTAGTAGTAGTAGGAATAGTAGTAGTGTAGTAGTAATAGCAGTAGTAGTATTAGTAGTAGTCATAGTAGTAGGAGTTGTAGCAAAGGTTGTAATAGCAGCATCAGTAGTAGTTGTGGTAACAGTAGTAGTAGTAGTCTTGTAGTTGTAGAAGTAGCAGTAGTAGCAGCAGCAGCAGGATTAGCAGTAGTAGTAGTAGTAATAGCAATAGTAGTATTAGTAGTAGTAATAGTCATAGTAGTAGGAATAGTAGTAGTAGTTGTAACAACAGTATATAGCCAGAGCAGTAGTAGTAGTATTAGTAGTCTTGTAGCAATACCAGTAGTAGTTGTAGAAGTAGTAGTAGTATCAGCAGCAGTATTAGTAGTAGTAGTAATAGCAATAGTAGTAATATTAGTAGTAGTAGTAAAAGTCATAACAGTAGTAGGAATAGTAGTAATAGTTATAACATCAGTAGTAATAGCTGCAGTAGTAGTAGTAGTAGTATTAGTAGTCTTGTAGTAATACCAGTAGTAGTTGTAGAAGTAGTAGTAGTAGCAGCAGCAGTATTAGTAGTAGTAGTAGCAGTAGTAGTTGAGGTAATAGCAGCAGAACCAGGGTTAGTCATGGGTTTGTAGTAGTAGTAGTAGTAGTAGTGATAGTAGTCAGTAATTTGTACTTATAGGTAAAGCTTGAATACTTAGAAAAAATGTTATTTTGTTGAACTCTTTTAATTCTACTTGAGTAATATATTTACTTTTCCTCAATTGCAGGTTTTGCTTAGCTTAGCCTTAGCTAAGCCCCCATTAAACAAAACATAAATTGCAGCAAATGTTAGTTTTATTGTCATACTTTTATCATACAAAGCACCATTTTCCTGCTTTTATCACCCTCATATGACATCTTCATCACTGCTGCATGGCCCATAAAAATGAAAAGTAGTTTTTTTTACTCAATTTAGATCAACATATGAGCGTGATACTGGTTCTTCACAGTTGTTTGCTGAACTACGCGCATGTGTGTGTGTGTCTCCGTAGCTCTTTGCTGGAGCAGAAGGAGGATTTGAGAAAGAGGCTTTCGTACACGACGCACAAACTGGAGCTGCTGCAGAATGAGTTCGACTCCACCAGGCAGTATCTGGAGACCGAGCTGCGGAGAGCCCAAGAGGAGCTGGACAAGTTCACCGACAAACTGCGCAGGTGGGGCGGGGGGCTACTTTGTGCTTCTACACAGGAGAGATGAATGAATAATTAGTCATGTAAGACAATCTGGCTAAAATACAGTGGAACCAAGACCAAAGCACACAATCCTTTGGTAACTAAATACATGAATCTGGCACAATAGTTAAAGATTTAGCATGTAATTTTTGATGGCAGTATGTTAGCACTTACGGTAGCCCTGTAGGGACATATTATTGTCTCTGAACACATCTTGTAGAAAGGAGTAAACAAATTTATGAACATATCAAATGAGTTCATATAAATCTCTTAAACTGTTATGCAAGCCTGGGTCCAGCAGTGCCCAGTTTTTCTGCTGTGGGCCCATCTTGTCCTCCCTGAGCAGTTTTAGAAACAGAAAGTAATGGCTATGCTAATGCTGCATTCATGTGCTCCTCGGGTGCTTGTCTTTCAGAGATGAGAAGTCATTTTCCCTGTTTGTTTATGCTCATGTGCTTTTATCTCAGAAAATTGGGATATTTGACGTCACCATATGCAGACCAACAAAGTTATTGGCCAGTAATGTTATTAATTAACACAGCTAACTAGTCAGATTTAGCCTTTTTACTACTACAAGTTTTCTGCAGCCTTCAATAAGGTTCATTTGAGACTTTTTAAGACATTGTTCATAAAAAGTAAGACCTATTTCGTAGACCATTTGTGACAGTGAGTGCCGCAAAATCTCGCTAAATTTGTATTGGCACAGATAAAATGCCTTTGAGCATTCAGGTGGACATTTTAGGTAGCTGCATCTAATGTACGTGATATATCTGAGGCCTGTTTAATTGTATTTAAGACCTAACGGTCCGCATCTCAGCAAATTTAAGACATTTTAAGGTCTTAAATTCAGACTTTACAATTTAGGACTTTATTAGACTTTTTAAGACCCCGCAGAAACCCTGTCCTAAAAGCTGAGCCTTAATACATTTTGCAAGTATAGCTTTAGCCAAAGAGCCTGGACGTTAGGGCAGGGTGACCAGCCATCCCTATTTACCCGGGACAGTCCCAGTTTTAGGCTTCTTGTCCCATATGTCCCAGTTCTTAACAAACCATGTCCCATTTGTCCCTATTTTAACAAACAGAAAAGCAATGGACACTTAAAATCATTTATCTGATGACTTTGGTCGCTAAATGTATTTACAGTGTCATTACTTTTTTTAATACATTTCCCCAGCATCATGAAAATTGCAAAGATTTTGGAAGCTTTTTTGTTACTTGGTAAGTTCAAATGCACCATGATTAGTTAAAACAAAAAAAGTGTTTTTTTTTTTTTTTTAAACCAAATCTGGTCACCCTTCGCCAGTGATTAGCATTTTTATCACAATTCTGTTACTTCTATGTGAGCAACAGCTTAGAGTAAACATATATTATTAGCAACATTTAGTCAAAGAGCTCATATATAACACGCAAACTAATAAATCAGCTACTTTTCTGCTCTGTCCTTGAAGCAGATGATGTCAGGGGGGAAAGTCAGGCCGCAGGTGTTGATTCCACTTCCCAAGTTCTTTTTCTGACTTGTGCATCTTTTAACTCGGAAAAAACGTTTTCCCAAGCTGCCGAGGACCACCTGAATGCACCATAATGCTACACAAACGTCCCACAAGCTCATGTTATAAATGTTTAATTATATGTTATCAGGGCTTGACAATTATACTTTATCATTATCAAAAAGAATAATAAGTTTATTTAGACTCAGAATGTGTATACAATATTTTTTCTTGTTGTGTAACATCTCTTAATTCCCCTTTTTTAAATATTTTCCCCCCATTGATGAATTGGTATGGGTTAGGTTAATTAAAGTACTTAAAATTAATGTAAAAAATCCAACCGGACAAAATGGCTAGTGAGACTAAATGTGTCACTAACTAAAATTGAAAAAATCTACCCATATTTGGCTGGTTAGCTAGAGGTAATGTCAAGCCCTGTATGTCATATATGTGCACGAGTTTCTAAAGTTTGCAAATCCTTTGCTTTTAAGCTAATTGAAGCTTTGACAGCCCTATGGTGGAGATTTAAAGAGGACCGTATATAATCTTTTGTTGCTAACGAGAACCAACTGAGTCCTCTCAATATTTTGATTTTGACAGCTCTGACATTTATCACCTCTAATGAAAAGCTGGCCAGTATCATCACAGACAGGACGTCAGCCAGAGTACAAAGCTTTATCCCTGCCGTAATTAGCACTCAGAGTACTTCCTTCGAGAATATGATTGTAACTACCCAAATGATTATAATACAGCTCGAGCAAAGTGACTACAAAGTGCTATCCAAAGCCAGGACGTTCCTCTGTCCCTCTCAGCCAGTGCCATTACTGTGCAGCGAGCAGCAGAGAGACTATATGGCTGCATTGTATTATTGATTGCTGGTCTGAAAGCTCATCTGGTCTTGTCAGCGTTTTTGTGGAAAATGTCAAACGCAGTGAGATAGACGTAGTTAGAGTGAATTCAAATGTATTCAGGACAAGACTATTGGCCTGTAAAAGACATTATGAAGTCTCTGTATCATTGTAGTGCAGGCTTTATGTCTTGGATATGTCAAGCCACAGTGCAATATGGGAAAGAAAGGAAAATGAATAAGCGTTTGCAGATTTTTTTTTTGGTCCAACATAATGGGATATAAGACAAAGGCTGCCACTATGGAGCTCAACAGTGCCTGCCTCGCTTTGGTTCTGCAAGTAAATTTCCTGTAAATTTTTTTTTCATACACTTTTCAAAAAATATATATTAAAATAGTTTAACAGCTCGATGACACCTAATCAGCTATGGGGTAAATAATAGCGCAGTTAATTAAAGCGCAATTACAGTAAAAAGGCAATGCTACAAACGTATTTCACTGATTTTTTAAACATTGATTGAATTGAAATTAATTGCGTTATGGTCACGAGTTACCCCTTAGCTGATTAGACTCCATCGAGCTTTTATACTCTTAATATATGTTTTTTTTTTTTTTTTTTTTTTTTTTAAGTCTATGGGGAAAATTAATGGAAAATTTACTTCCATTATGTTGTCACCGACTATGCTATTTACAATGGTCATTGCTCATTGTCCCAAAAAGGTTTTCTGTCCACCAGGTTAGCAAACAGACAACAAAAAGCTGTCTTTTAGCCAATTTGGGGATTTTTAACTGAGAAAAAAATCTATAATATGAAAGTAGATTTGACCATTTTGGAAGTTGTAGGCGTCCTATCAGTCATACACCAGCTCAAAAATACTTTCTGGGCCGGACTTTTCTGCTGCAATTCCTTGAGTGTCTATAAAAAAATTCATTATTAAGTTCAGTGTATAATGGGTTTACACAATAGCATTTTAAGAAACAAACAAAACCTCTCTTATTCAGTTTTGGTCGGTTCAGTTTTGGTCAGATCAGCTTGTTAGAGTTAGAATCAGAAAACTTTATTAGTCCCTTAAAGGTCAATTCTTTGCAGAAACCCAGTCAACACAGCCAAAACAAAACACAAAAACAAATATACATGTGCCACAATGTGTTTGTGGGTTTGGTCTATGATCCATCACTCTGGAACCTGGAACACACTTTGACAATACTATTCAAGCTGTCAATATTAGTTTAGTATAAATGATGTTATGAAAGTTAGTGTCTGTTTGGAAATTGACTTATTCAGGCTTTTTCACTTTTGCAACCCTTTCTGAAAACATGGCGTTAGCTTAAACGTGGTCTAAAATGTACTTTTGAAAATATAGAGGCACTATGACTGCTTAATACTATTAGTAATACCATAATATAAATCAGGAAAACTAGTGTCTGTTCTGTTTTTGAAAGTGACCCATTAGGTTTTAATATGGGTCCAGATGGGAGCCACAGGCGATCGGGAGCACTACCAAAAAAGCCATATGCCGTATGTCTCCTCAAATCAAAGCAGCCTTACTAAATAATCCTATGAGCAGCCTGTAGTTACTTTATGTATACAACAGCTTGTGCAGCTCGTGTATACTGCGACCTGTACCATCACTCTCCTGTGTACGACGGCGGTGTACTGCTGAGCGTGCTTATATGCATATTTTCAGTTCGAAGAGGTCTCTGCTTCAGTGTACAATTTGCGCCGTACTATTGTCTGCAATGTAATTTATTGTTTGTGTTCTCCAGAATACAAAGCAGCTACTCAGCACTGCAGAGGATCAACCAGGATCTGGAGGAAAAGATCCACAGAGATGTAAGTCAAAGTCATGTGTGAGAAAATGTGTTTGCACTAATAAAACCAATCTTAGTCACCTCGAGAACATTTTATAACATTTAAAAACATAAAAGGGAACATTTTAAATAAGTACTCTACTGATGTCATAAAGAAACAGGTGAGTAGACCAGCAGAAGGCAGCAGAGGGCACTTCACTTCCTTAAACTTTTTGTATGATGCCATTTTACTACAAAATGAAAAATAGCTGTGCGGAATCAGTGGAAACAGAGCTGTACACCATTATTTGATAAATGAATGAGAGCAGACTGGATGTATCAATTTATTACGGTATACTCCAATCATAACAGGAAGTTTTAACAGCAAGTAAACACGGGACTCTGACTGAGGGGGTAGTCAATTGAATTTCTCTTAATCTGAGTGGAGCAACTGGATAATGCCGTTCACCTTTGGATTACTGCTGCATGTATATACGATACTCCACTCGGTACTAAACAGAGTGAAAACAGAGTGAAAGTGTTACCAGCTGTTTATATATATATTAAACTATTCATTAGCATTTCGTGCTCCAAAGTTTCAGTGCTACTGGTAAATTCCCAGAGCACTTGAACACGGCACCGTGATCTCAGTATTTTGACTTTCTGCTCTGCATGTAGATTGGTTCAAGATTGGACAAGAGTGGTTCTCTAGTAGCTTGCCCAGCCAGACACAGCCTTTCCTGTTCTATACAAAGATGTTAGTTTGGTATCCCATCGCTTAAATTTTGTTATTATGGGTGGAACAATCACAGGCAGAGTAACAAATCAGAGAAACGAAGTGCGGGACATAAGCAGCGCACCGCTGACCAATATCCAAAACAATCATGGTTGATTCTTGCTGGTTTTGCCATAAAACACCAAATACAGCAGGTCTATACTTTTTTTTGAATGGGGACAGCAGCAGAAGCCAGTTGTACAAAGACTTGTGGAAAAAAGTGGGTTTGTTGTACATCAGACATTAACAGGACTTTACTGTTACGAGATGAAGAAAAAAAATCACACAGAGGATCAAACAACAACGCAGACTTCAGCAACAGGTGATGAAGGAAGGCACTAAACGCTTTTAATCAGGTCAGAGAAGTTATAAAATTAGCTTGGTAGCCAGCGCTACCATGGTTAGCTTCTGCATTCATAAGAGGTGCTGCAGATAAACGACTGTGACAGGTCAGTTCCAAATGGACCGAGGAGAAATGCTTCTCTGTGAGTGGGGAACCAGACTGTCCTTCTTTCTAAAAACAGTAGGAGAGTCTGGGTTGCCAGGCTAGTTTTCTAGAGAAATCTGACTAAAAACTGACAATAAGACTAGTAGGTGTGTGCTGCATGTAAACAAAGTGTTACAGTATCATGAGGGCATTACTGAAAACAAACAATTGACTAATCTATTCCATCTTACACATTGGACCTTTGAAATTGACAGATAGGGTCATGAGATTCCCACACATGTAAAGTACCTGTCACGGTGGACATGTGAGAAGAGCAGAGGTTTGGAGCCGCTCTAGGGAGCAGTCTGGGGCTGATTTGAATATGAAAGCCCTGCTGTTGCTTCCATTGACGTTAATTACGGCTTATTACACGGGGCTGTCCTCCTTCCCGGGGCACAGTGATAGTCAAGCCATTGTTCACGAGTCCACGGCACCTCACTTCATTTGTGCGACACTGCATTTTGCCACTGGATAAGATACAATTAGGCGGCTTGTCTGCGAAACACACTGGTGCCATCAGGTTGTGTTGCTCTGGAACAGACAGCTGAAAGCGCTCCCTGAAAGCTACAGATAATCATCATTACCGCTGTTGTTTTGATTACAATGCTACAGCCGAGATACCAGGTACAGATAATAAGGGCCACAGGGGTCACCGGGCTGTTTTGTATGCAATAAAATGACTATTTAAAGAAATTTATGCTACCGGCTTCCTCTTGTGGTGCGTCCTCATCAGATAGCATTGATTTGTCGCAGCAGCTCTGATGGTTACAGAAGAGCTGAGTAAGTTTTCTCTAAAGCAGTGATTCTCAAGCATTCACAGAGAGTACCACCTCAGAGAACACTGGGCTTTCCAAGTACAATCTTTAAAGGACTAAAATGAGACTAACGTGGATTAAACCAGGGCTAAACCAAGGGATAAAACAGAGATAAACACAGAGAACAAAACCAAGACTAGGACTAAATCAGATCTAAACCAGGACTGAACCAGGGTAAAACCAAGGGATAAAGCAGGGATTAACACAGAGGAAAAAACAGGACTAAACCAGGACTGAAACAGAGCTAAATCTGGTCAAAACCAAGACAAAACCCAGATTAAACCAGTCCAGGACTGAACCAGAAATGAACCAGGTCTAAACCAGGAGTAAACCAAGACTAAACTGGGACGTATCCAGGACTAAACCAGGACTAAACTAAAACTAAATCAGAGCTAAAATAGAATTGAACCAAGACTAAACCAAGACTGAACCAGGACTAAACCAGGACTAAACCAGGGCAAATTTGGGATTAAACCAGGATTAAACTAGAACTAAACCTGGTCAAAACCAAGACTAAACCTAAATCTAAATCTTGACACAGACACAAAGAAATGCATTACTGAATACAAAACCTGGACTATACCAGGACTAAACCAGGGCTAAACCAGGGATAAACTAAGGTCTAAACCATGACTGGACCAGAACTAAACCAGGAAATAAATCAGGGCTAAACTAACACTGAACCATGACTAAACAGTGGTCTCTAAATTAAACAAAATCAGAACTGCAAAAAGACTCCAAGATGTGTACCACCAGGAGAAGTCAGTGTACCACCAATGGGACCTGTACCACAGTTTGAGAACCACTGCTCTAACGCTTGTTTACTCCAGAGGTGCCTGAAACCCCTCTGAAACCCCCCGGCCCTTTACGAGTATAGAGAAATGTAATTACAAGGCAGATAAACAGAGTCAAGTGTCTGTGCCGCTTCTGTGAATATCCCATCGAGGCACAACACCTGAAAGAAAAAAAAAAAAACATCAACGACTGCAGTTACACAAGGGAAATATGGAAGTTTAATATACTGGGGATCTTGTCAAAACATTTTCTTGCCAAGTACTGTGCACAAAGTCTAGCGCAGAGAGGAGTGGAGACAAACAGGACAACTCAGGCCCTGGTAACCAATAGTAACCAGAAAAACTGTATTATCTTTGGTTGGCTCTTGAACTGTGCTTTGTGAGTGAAGTTGTGTGGTGTAACTTGAAAAAGCCACAGAGAGTTAACAGAATGAGTTGGCAATTATAGTGAAAATACAAAAATACCAAATATTCAGTGTTATCTTCACTGGGTGAGTGTATACGTGTTAAGTATGCAGTACAACAATAGATTGCAATAAGATTTTCTCATTCCTGTCTTTTCACAGCAGTGACAAGACGGCCTGATAGAGTAAAACCAAGTACTACCTCAGAAAATAATTGGTACCATCTTTAATGAACTAAACCAGGACTAAACCAGGATGATTCCAGAACAAATCCGGGACTAAAACAGGACTAAACTAGGTCTAAACCAGTACTAAACCAGGACATAACCATTACTAAACTAGGACTAAACCAAGACTAAACCAGGACTAAACCAAGACGATTCTAGGACAAATCCAGGACTAAAACAGGTCTAAACTAGGCTAAACAAGGTCTAAACCAGAAAATAACCAGTACTAAACTAGGTCTAAACCAGTACTAAACCAGTACTAAACTAGGTCTAAACCAGTACTAAACCAGGACATAACCAGTACTAAACTAGATCTTAACCAGTGCTAAACCAGTACTAAACTAGATCTAAACCAGTACTAAACCAGGACATAAGCAGAATTAAAGTAGGTCTAAACCAGTACTAAACTAAGACATAACCAGTACTAAACTAGGACTAAACCAAGACTAAACCAAGTTGATTCCAGGACAAATCCAGGACTAAAACAGGTCTAAACTAGGTCTAAACCAGGAAATAACCAGAATTAAGCTAGGTCTAAACCAGCACTAAACCAGTACTAAACTTGGACTAAACCAGGACTAAACCAAGACAATTACAGGACAAATCCAGGACTAAAAATAGGTCTAAACTTGGTCTAAACTAGGTCTAAACCAGGACATAACCAGTACAAAACTAGGACTAAACCAGGACTAAACCAGGACATGACCAGAATTAAACTAGGACTAAACCAGGATTAAGCAGTAGTCTACATGTCAAATTTAACCCACAACCAGTGCCAGACTAAATGCCTCTAAATTAAACTAAGCTTTAAGAACCGCTGCCCTATCATTTAAAGGCAGTAAATAAAGGCTAAATAACAAATGTTCTCCTACACTAAAGTGAGATAAAACTGTAGCAAATCTATAACACTGTTAAGAGTGTACTATATGGTAACAGTGTTGGTCTTTTATAATTGTAGACAGCAGTATTGTGCAAATACAATAGATCAATCCAGCATGTGGGATGCTTATTTATGATATAACTTAAATTGAATATAATTTTTGAATAATTTAAGTTACACAACTGGCGTCATATTTTGTCATCTTTTTGTTGGGACCTACTTTGTTTTTGCCAATTTACATTTAATCTTGCCTAAACTACTTAACCTGAGACTATAAGTATTACATAATATATCAAAACACCAAAACTATATTTATTCAACATATTCCTTCATTCCCCAACTTTGTAAGAACATGCCTATGACCCACTTTTAGGTCCCAGCCCACCAGTTGATAGTGCAGGGTTTAAGGAAATAGTTTGTCAGGCTCAGTAGCAAAATAAGGCTTGCATTTGCTCATGACTCCATCTAGTGGCAGAAAATGATACAACAAGGCACCCAGGACAGCACTTTTTGAGTCTTTTTTTTTTGTTTTTTTTTTTGTTAAGCAGTTTGACAAAGCTGCAAATGTAATCGTATTATACAATCTGATGTAGAATGTAAAAATGTAAGTACAAAGTTATATATTGTCCCTTCACATGTGTTGTATGTATTCAGCTTGGTAAGTGTCTATATTTACCCTAAACAATAACCATAAATCAGTGTTTTTTTCTTTTCCTTTTTCTTTTTTTGTAGTTCTAATTTTATGAACTGTCCACTGTATGTGTTGTTTTTCTCAGTCACAGCACCACGACGATGAGAAGCGAGCGCTGAGTCGAGAGATCATTGTCCTCAACAACCGTCTGGTGGAGGCCAAGCTCACCATTGAGAAACTACAGGAAGACAATGTAAGAGCTTTGTTACAGATTATGAAACATTGCCCACTCTATATTTAGACGTCTATCTAAAAAGGTTTTGTAGAGAAGATTTCCATGTTGGTGGCTCAAGGTTGTCTGCTAAAAGTACATAACCTCTTCACTGCTTTGGAAGCCAGAGTTTCTATTTGTGAAGCTTGTACTCACCCACAATGAAAGCAGCATTTATTTTTAAAGGGAATATGTTCAATGGCGCATTCACATAATAGACCTGCTGATCCTACAGTGATGTTGTATGTGCAGAGGTTTTCTGCAGACAGGAAGTTCAAGATCCCCTGTATTTACTAATTAAGCAGTGTTATGGCTTTTACAGGCAAATGTATGTGCATGTTCTCCGGCTTCCTCCCACTGTCCAAAGACATGTCCATGTGTTAGGTGAACATGTCTCTGTGTCAGTCCTGAGCAGAGGTGGGAGTAAGTCACTCATGCAAGTAACAAGTAAGCATCGAGTCGTACAAGCAAGTCCAAGTCAATCTTTATGAGAACTAAGACAAGTCAAACCCCTGCTTTTAGTCTGCAAGTCCTGTTGCGTCATATACATGTTTTGTTTTTGGCCAAACTGTTCTTACACATTTATAGTCTACTACACACAGTACTTATTGCATACAGTGTCTGGCAACAAACAATTTGGAGAGCCACACAGAGCTGAGGGTTTTTAAAGTAAAATAAACAAAATGATGTTTAATGTGCCTATATTGATTAGTAACTTGCAATATGAAACAATAAACAATAGATGAATGATGTGTGTGAGGTAAGCTATAGGCAAAGCATATAGAAAGGCTACCAAAGTGCAATATATGCCTATCTGACACTACTGCATCAAAACGTAGCCTGCCTTCAACACTTTTCAAGTTATTGTACCCGTTTAGCGCCTATGTAAAGACAAATGCACCCGTTTTAACACATTTATGTTACTCTCAAATTCATCACAAACTTTATGTAAAAACAAGTCTTTTCAAATAATTTAGCTCAAGTCTGAGTCAAGTCTAACGTCATGAATAGCAAGTCAAAGTCAAGTCTTTTAGGAATATTTGTCGAGCAAGTCTGAGGTCTTAAAAATTGTGACTTAAGTCTGTCTTAAGTCAAAATCATGTGACTCGAGTCTCCCACCTCTGGTCCGGAGACCAACTGGCCACTGTTCAAGGTGTTCCCTAACTAAGGCCCATAGTTGTTGGGATAGGCCCCAGCCAGCAGTAATAGGAAGAAGTGGTGGAAGATAACAAAATAAGATGCCATATATTATTATAACTGTGTGTCCCGTCTCTGCAGGACATGTACCGTAAGGACTGTAACCTGGCCGCTCAGCTGCTTCAGTGCAGGGCTCAGCTGGACGAGGTAAGACTCTCTCACTGCTGTGTGTAACAGAGTAAAAGTAGAAAGTACTGGATTTTACTCAAGTACAAATTACTTTTGAAAATTGTTTTTTTGTATTGGCACAAACAATCTACAGCTACTGTTGCTTATACCACTACTACTACTGATACTGCTACTTTTACCAGTTGCCTTCAAATCTTCCTCAGATTAAAACTGCCAAAGGATCAGTAATCCAAATAGTCTCAATGTACAGGTACTTAGGCATAGTCATTGATCAAAACTTGTCTTTTAAAGCACATATTGAGGGCCTTGTTCGGAAACTGAAGCTTAAGTTGGGTTTCTTTTTCAGGAACAAATTGAGCTTTTCTCTTTTAGTAAGGAAACGCCTTATTTCTGTAACTTTTTTACCCATGTTGGATTATGGTGATCTGCTTTTTATGAATGCACCTACACAGCACCTCAAGAAGTTGGACAGTGTGTACCACAGTGCTTTGCGTTTTATTACAGGCTGTGGAAATCGTGTCCATCATTGTACGCTGTATGCTGTTGCCGAGTACCCCTCTCTGTATGTCCGCAGACTTTCTCACTGGTTGATTTTTGTTTATAAATGTATTATTGGGCTGCTTCCATCTTACCTTTGTATATATATGGTTAGAAACCAACAGCAATATGGTTTACGCTCTCAAAGGTTCTTACAGATGGTAGTTCCGAGGGTCAGGACAGAACTGAGAAAGACAGCATTCAGACATGCTGCCCCTTTTTCATGGAATGAGTTACAAAAGGAACTAAACTTGACAGCTCTTATTACTTTGGGAGAATTCAAATCCACTATAAAGGAGCGTGAAACAAATTCTATTGGTAAATGTAATTGTTTTTAGAATCGCACTGATTGTTGTTGTGGTATTTTTGTACTAATCTTTTATTGTAGATTTCTATATCGTGTAATTCATGTTTGTGGATGACTGTTGTTTTGTATTGTATTATTGTAATTACGTCGTTGCTGCCCTCTTGGCCAGGTCACTCTTGAAAAAGAGGTTTTTAATCTCAATGAGTTTTTTTTTACCTGGTTAAATAAAGGAATAATAATTTATTACTTTGACTACTACTACTACTACTCCTGCTACATATATTGTTCCTCCTGCTACTGTTACCACTACTATGACTACGACTGCTATTATTACTACTACCACTATATTAATACATCTATGATTACTAGTAGTACTACTCCTACTACTACCACTACAATTACTGATACCGCAGTAACGGCAGTAGCTCAGGAGGTAGAGCCGTTTGCCCACTAACCAGAAGGTTGGCTGTTGCATACTGCTGTTGTGTCCTTGGGCAAGACACTTAATCCACCTTGCTCCCTTTATCTGCGCACTCTGGTGTATGAATGTGTGAATGGGTGAATGGTTCCTTAATGTAAGCGCTAAATAAATGTGACCATTTACCGTTTTATTTTATTACTGTTGCTACAACTAAATACTGACATTACTACCACTATTACTAATACTATTAATATTACTACAACTACTTCTCCGACTATTACAACTACTACTTCACTACTACTACTGCTATTACTGCCACTATCACTAATACTATTAATATTACTACAACTGCTTCTCTGACTATTACAACTACTACTTCACTACTACTACTAGTGCTATTACTGCCACTATCACTAATACTATTAATATTACTACAAATGCTTCTCCAACTATTACAACTACAACATCACTACTACTTCTACTGCTTCTATTGCTACCACTATTACGAATACTATTAATATTACTACAACTGCTTCTCTGACTATTACAACTACTACTTCACTACTACCGCTGTTTCTACCACAGCTATTACTATTACTTTTATTTCTATTCTATACCCAAACCTGTTGAGCACGCCCTCCATACCATCGAGACCAAAGCATACCCATTTAGAAACTAAGTATTTCTCTTTCAAAAATGACTCGTGTTTTTTTAACGAGATGTACTCCGAAAGTTTATATTGCTTGAGTGAAAGTATCTCGTTACTTTCCACCTCTGTATCCATGTCACAAGAGCTGGACGAGGTAGGAGACACGTATTGTTGTGCATTAAGGCCAAAATGGTCACGTCCCGCACAATTCACTTAATACCTGACCCACTTCTTCTGTCCATTCAGCTCTTAATCAGGCGTGAGTTCAAAATGAGGCCATTTAAAATCCTGCAAAAGTCACCAAGCCTTTTTAAGTCAGCCCCATCGGCCCTGACATTACACGTGTAATAAAGAAACAATTCAGGAAAATAGCTGTGATTAAAGAGAGGAGGAAATGTGATTCAAAAACTGCCTTGTCCAGCGTGTCTTTTAAGGTCATTGTGCCTTTTCAAAGCCAAATGGATTGAGCCATGATGACTACTGTACGTGACTGTTGCAGGGGAGGAAATAAGGACAAAGAGGTGTTTTTGTCCTAAAACCAAATATCTATAAAATAATATTGGGTTTTTATATAATAGCTGGAAAAATAGGTATATTTTGGTTTCTTCAATAGGCCATAACAAAACCTTAAAACTTGCCCAACATGTTTTCAATGTCTTAAATTGATTGTTTAGTGTTTTATATTAATATTTGACTTATTACTTGATTAATTAATGCACTACTGATGATGTACTTAAGTAAAAGTGTTTCAAAAGTACTTCAAAATAGTATTACTTAAGTAGAAGGAAAAAGTACTCAACAAAAATTATCCTGACTAAAAATAAATGTATTGAATTTTTGAAATGGGACAATGCATATTTATTGACATGGTCACAATAAAATAAATTACCTAAATATGCCATACAGGTTATTTTTCATCTGCTGTCCTGTGGTGGGTTGATGTTACTAGACATGGGCACACAACAGTGCATGAGCCACAGACATTAGCAACATGCATTAGTAAGATGATAACTTCATCACAACTAATAATTATTATTAATTTAAACAATCTTAGCTGGAAGAAGAACACAGGATCAACCCCATAAGTCAAATACTATATATGGTTTGTTAACAGGGCTATTGAAATTTTGCTTTCACAACAAATAAAAAGGCTTCTTCTATTGGAAAAATATCTATTTGTAAAAGCACTTCAGTCTGAACTAAAATGTGGGGAGAGTTAAGGCTAAGCAACATACTGGAGCAAAAATGTAACAAATATGTCCTTAGACTCTTCATCAGGCTGAGAAAAAACCTAACCTGACAAAAGGGAATAATCAGAATAAGGACTAAGCCACCCGAATCAACAAGAGGACAGCTGATCTGTAGTGGCTCCAGACCAGCTCATAGCAAGTATCTGTAACCATAGAAACCAGAGCATGTCCCTGGAGCCACATGAGACATCGCACCTCTGTGTGCACTGTAAAAAAGACCCTTTTAGTGTTGGTAAACAATACAGCTGCCCCTGCCCTCTGGGCCTTTTGTCATCTTACTTATTCTCAATCATTCTTCAAACAGTAGTCACATAAAACATCTATGTGTTTTAGTACAAAGACATTTTATACTTACTTTACCGTAATCAGTGACTTTACTGATTTTTTTTTTCTTTTGAACTCAAATTCAAAATTCACAAATAATTAATTAACTTTAAAATATAAATATGACAATATAAACTCCTATTACACACATATTTTATGTTAAAAATAATTTTATAATAAAATAATAAAATAAAATAATAATTTTAAACTCATACATTACCTGCAAAGACAAATTAAAATTTTAATGACTCTCATTTAAAACAAATCAAAATAATAATCAGTATGAAAAGATTGCAAATATTTTGTTATCATCTTGGAAATAAATTATGCATCCTGCAAAATGCCTGTGTTCACCTAGAGGTGAGGTACAACCACCACTTCTACTGTTGCTACTATGACTTCTACTACTCCTCTTACTACTACTGCTACTACCACTACAACTTCTTTCCTAACTGCTTCAACTACTTCTACTACTACTTCTGTTCTGTACCCTAACCTGGCAAACACATTACCCACCATACCATAGAGGTCAAAACATACATTCTCTGCCATAAGCTAAACAAACTACAATATTTCTAGTAATATATATTTTTAATGGAGGAAATAACAGTATCTGACACATACTATATTACAAATTATGAATAATCAAGATTGTTTTGGCAGCTGACAACTGATCAGCTACATGTGTCAGAACCTGGTTTGAAAACATCTGGAAGTGTAGCAATGTTAAGCCATTTTATTTAATGTAGCAATTAGCATACATAATTAGCATATACAGTACGCTACAGGCTAAATAATACTAATATAAGTTTGTGCAGTGGTCTGATTGTGTGCTCATTTTGTTGTGACCCACTTTTTACAACACCAAAGCAATTTTTTCTATTTTATTTTACTAGGACGCTTGTTTTTTTCAAACTCTGTCACCATTTCATGTAATTAAAACCACATTTACACTTCTAATAAGCTTTAACATTGAACAGAATCACAGTATATTCAACCTTCTTATGACCCACTTTTATATCCTGCATTAAATGTCCACTCTGCTTTTTGTTGTCTAAAAAGTATTCATTCAATTTCTCATACTGTATTCAAAGCTGAAATTAGAGACAACACCACAGCAGAGAAGCAGCCATTTTGCATTTCCACCTGTTACACTTATTATACTGCCATTAAACCCATTATTCATCTAACAAGACTCGAGTGCGATTTTTCTGAGAAGCTCATTTCAAGTTAAATTATACACAGCTCCTGACTCATGTAGCGGTGATTAAACATGACACATCGCTGAAATTACCTCACGGTGAACTGTGGAGGGGAGCGAGGAGTTAACATTAAAGAAATCTACTGTAAAAATGTAAATGAAAAGTGAGTCGCAGCCCGGTCACGCTCCCCTGATGAGTGTTTTAACTCCAGGTCAGAGCTCAGCGATACTGCATCAGCCCAGAGTCGCTGAGGCTTTACCTGTGCAGAGGTGGAAGAAGTACTCAATACATGTACTGTAGTAAAAGTACTGTTAACTTCGAGAACATAGCACTCAAGTAGAAGTAAAAGTGGCATCAATGAAATTAACAAATGAGCAGTAAAGTATTTTTCATAATGGCACAGACAAATCTATTACTACTACTGCTACAACTACTGCTATTATAGTACTAAGACTACTATGACTACCACTGCCATTACTACTACTACCACAACAATTATTGCCAGAACTACTACTATTACTACTACTGTTACTACTGCTGCTGCTACTACCATTACTACTACTGCCACTACTGTTACAACTACTGTTACTAGTACAAATACTACAACTACTCCTATTACTACCACTGCTATGCCTGTGCTGCTACTACTATAACAACTACTACTACTTGACTACTGTTACAACTACTGTTACTAGTACTACTACTACAACTATTACCACAACTACTCCTATTACTACTACTACTACTACTACTACTACTACTACAACTATTACCGCAACTACTCCTATTACTACTACTACTATGCCTGCTGCTGCTGCTACTACTACAACAACTACTACTACTCCTGTCTCTACTGTTACAGGTACTGTTACTAGTACTACTACTATAATTGCTAACACAACTACTCTTATTACTACTGCTACTGCTACTACTACTACTACCACTACTTCTGCCACTACTGTTACAATGAGTACTACTACTTCAACTATTACCACAACCTCTACTACTGCTACCACTACTTTTGCCACCACTTCTGTTACAAGTACTTCTAATACTACTACAACAACTTACTCCAACTACTCCTATTACTACTACTGCTGCTACTACTACAACATCTACTACTACTACTACTACCACTACTACTGCCACTGCTGTTACAACTACTACTAGTACTGCTACTACTACAACCACTACTACCATAACTTTCCCTAGTACTACTACTGCTGCTACTACGACTACCACTACTTCTGCCACTACTGTTACAACTTCTGTTACAAGTAAGACTAGTACTACTACTATTACTACTACAAAAACTCTTACCATATCTACTCCTATTACTTCTACTGCTACTACTGCTGCTACTTCTACTACCAATATATCTGCCACTGCTTTTGCCATCTGCACTACTTTACAACTACTGTTACAACTAGTACTACTCCTACTACTACTGCTACTCCTGCTGGTACAACAACCACAACTACTACTACTACTACAACTACTCTCATGACTTCTATTATTACTACTGCTTGTTGCAACTGACACTGCTACTGCTGCAACACTTCTTTTACTACTAGTACTTCAGTTACTACTTCTGTTACTAATACTATTCTATACTCATATCTGCTGAGACCAATACCCACAATGCCACAGAGGTTAGAAACAAATCACTTTCCAAGACAAGACAAGAGTGGATCTCAAAGCCACCTGTTTACAGAAGATTAAAAGAATGATTGTTTACACTCTGCCCACATGTCCCAATGGAAATATCAATACAAACTCAAATGGGTGCATAAAATAACATTAGGCCATACCGACACAATATATAGACATGATGTGTGTAGTGTTATGGAGTGAAAGACTGTGCTGTTGTGCGTGATGTAAAGTAATTTAGCTCAAGGTCAGAGGTTGCTGCTGTGTACGTCTACATTTGTGCTGGTGTCGTGGTGTGGGAGTTGATCGAATACATATTGATGGATGATGCTGCGGCGTTGCGAGGAGTGTGATGCCTCTTGAGCTCCTACTGAAGTGCTGTAGCCATTTGTTTTGCTGCAACAGAGGGAGAGACACACGGCACACAGACAATGATGGGCTAGGATTTTATTTTTAACACCATACAAACAAATCAAAATTGGTAAAAGATGGTAAAATAATGCGTTTTCTTCTTACCTTACGGTTTTTCTCTTCACCACAGTAAATCACCTGCCTCCTAGGGTGCAATGATTCAAATAGTAATTTGGGACATGTTTTACACCAGATGGCCTTCCTGACACAATCCTCTCCATTTATCCAGGCTGGGGACTGGCTCTAGTGGTACATTGGCTTGTTATTCCTTGTGGCTGAATTCAAAATATAGCAGTACTTCTTAAGTTCTTCTTCTTCTTGTAGTTACAAGCCTTGTTGTGATGTGTTGTTACTTGTTAATATAGTATTTGGTAACACTTTAGAAGCCCGCCCCACTAATAAGGAGTAATAAAGCATTAATAAATATGTAATTGACAATATTCTGATGAATTGATTAGCCGTTAATAGCTACTGGATTTGCATTGATTTATGTGAGCTTGTTATGCAAGAATAAAACATTAATAACGTTTTCTTTTCTTTTTTTATGGTTGAAAATATTGCATAACAACACACAACAGCTGAAAAAACTTTATAAATGCAGTTGCAAAACTTGTTGTTATTTGTTGTTACTTGTTTATATACTATTTGGTAACACTTACTGCAATACCTCCCCTCTATTGGGTAGTAATAAAGCATTAATAAATAAATAAGCAGTTTATAGATACTGTATAAACACTGATGTTTACATTTTTTCATATATTTACATGAACCATTTACACATAATTTACAATAATTAGTAACAATTAATAACAATATTTATTTCTTTAACTCAGTTGTGTTTATTAATATTAAAGTAATGCTAATTAATTAACTGGTTACTAGCACCTAACTAATAATTACCTAATACTTTATATTATGAGTTATTCAAAAGGGTTACCCAACACACAAATATTTTTTAGATGGTTTAAAATATTGCATAACACTACACAGTAGCCAGAAATGAAAACAAACAACAACAAAAAATTCTTAAATGCAGTTGCAAGCCTTGTGTGTTGTGATCTGTTGTTTAAACACTTTTTCATATTATTCGCATTGTTGTTCTTTTATTCACAAAGTTATAATTAGCGGACTATTTTTGCCAATTAGAAGAAACTGACTCAATTCCTGTTGATGCTTTGCCCTATTTGGCTTAATGCTTGTTGCTATGGAGAGACACAGATAACAGATAAAGACCTTTTGTTAAGAAAAGCAAAGATTAAAGTGGCTTTGTAGTTAAAGAAAGGCAGCGCGGTTCATCTTTGTCTTTGCAAATAATGTGTTTATGTAGTTTATTCTTGTTACTCCCAATATATCTCTTGTGTTGTGGCCATTTCGAGTGAATGCATTATTACTGTGACACACTAAGACAAAAACTACAGCACAACCATGACAGGACAGTGGATTTGTGGACGCAGACTCAACTCGGACTCGCAAATCCAACCCGATTTTTTTGGGGTGACTTGGTGACTAATGACTCTGATTCGATTCAGACCAACACTTAAAGGGTAACTTAATCCTAAACCTAATTTCTTTTAGGTGATAAGCTGTACAAACAGGGTTTTAGTCCCAGTCCCGTTGTTGCCAGGTGTAGATTGTTGCTTTCCTAAAAACTCAACGCAGGCCCAGACTGCTTGTTGTTCTGTCTCCTCAGCCCATCACAGGATTACAAAAACTTACTGTTGCTTCAAAAATAAGGTATTTGTGGGACAAAAACAATAATCTGACAGAAGATTGCACAATGAAGGAAGACACAAAGGGATTTACTCTACAAACACATCAACATTCTTTTTAACAGTGATTTGGTTATTAGGAAGACAACAAATCCAAGTATAAATGTGTCTACTTTATCTTCCCAATGTGATGGGTTTTGAAGTGTAATTGGGACTGTTTCTTTTGTGAGACTTGGTAACCCTGCTGCGGAGGATGTCCATTACAGTGTCCTGACAGCTGTCAATCACAGGACCAGGCCCCACCCCACCCTCGGTCTCTGGCTGGTCTCTACCCGCTTTTCCAGCCGTTTTGTGGGTAGAGGAAACAGGGTTGAGTTGCTCTTTAACCTCACCAGTCAGAGTGAAACAAACTTCGCACAAAACTTCACCTGGGCAGCCAAATACAGTATATTTTCCTTTAAGATGGGTGGCTTTAGTAGATATCCAGTCAACAACAATGTGATGGGATGGTGTCAGCCCAAATATAGTTCTATCTGTATATGTTTATTATGCCCCTTGTTTTCTCTAATAGCTGTCTGTACAATTGCATCCAGACATAGTTTGTGTCCAGTTGTTTTGCCTTCTGGAAATGCAACTCAAATCCACAGAGACGAGGCTAATTCTTTGGACAGAATTGAAAATTAATTAGGTGGCCATATCTCTCTGCTACACAGTTAGGCCACTAAGCCCTCAGACAGTTCAAAATACACAACCTGACTTTTTATTTCTCCTTTTCCCTTTAGCTCCCTGCAGACTTCCAGGAGAGGATGACCATGCACATGGAGGAGCCCCCTCTCTGCGCCTACTCCGACTCGGTCCCGGCCTCGCTCATCGCCAATGTGCTGGAGAAACCCGACGATGCCTGCAGCAGTAGCCAGGCGTCCCGTTCCCCCAGCCCCCAAGCCCAGGAACACACTTTCATTTTGGAGAGCATCGGTCCTGGAGGACGTCTGGGCTTGAGGGCGGCCTACAAGTCAGACCTGTACAGCAGCGACACGGCCTTATACTGCCCCGATGACAGGCACCGCGAGCGCCGTCCCAGTATGGACCTCCATGGACAGAGGAAGATGCTGTACGGGCCGCAAAACTCGACCGACAGCAACCCAGAGGAGGGCTCCGTGGGGCTGACCCAGGGCTTCACCCAGGAGCACTTCGCCAATTTCCCTGCCACACTTGGGACGGGCTCAAGTTCTTATTCAAGCTTCAGCGCTGGAGGGTCTGAAGACAAGGGCAACGGCCCCCCAAGCAGCGCAGCATCCTCCCCTCACCACCATTCGCTTTACATGGAGTGGAGGGACGCCGGGGAGTATGAGCACAAGAGCGACTCGTCCTGGGACAGGGACAGCCCAAGAGGGTTCGCCAACGCCCATCCCTTCCAGCAGGCGGAGATGACCCACCACCAGAACGGCAGCTCTCCTGTGTACAGCCGCACCATGTCGTCCTGCTTCAGCGAGCCCTATGAGCCCCTCCCGCCGTCGTCGTCCCCAAGTGTCGCCTACGGAGACAGTCGCCGCGGCAGCACGCTAGCGCCCGAGGAGGAGGAGCTTATTAGCCGCTGGAGACAACTCAGCGTGGAAGATCTGAGCGCACACTCGTACCGCAGTCCTGGCCGGGCGTCACCTTACAGCTTTTCGGAGCAGCATTTCTCAGTAAGACCCGCTAAAATCCGCCTGGGCCCGCTCTACAGCAGCTTCCAGGAGGGGGCGGACTACTACCACCAGGGCGGCGCCGTTATGGACCAAGTGTGGGTGGAGGCGGCGGCGAGCCCCGAGTGCAGTCCCGGGCTGAGGCAAGCGCACAGCCAAGCCCACCTGTACAGGGGGCCGGAGGACAGCCAGGGGTCCCAGCACAGCCTGTACCACTCAGGGAGCTCCAAGGACAGAGAGGGCACCGTGGCGTCGGGGGGGCAGAGCGCGGAGTACGTAGACCCCAGTCCCAACAGCTCCACCGAGTCGCTCCACCAGAGATCGCTGGAGATGGCGGCGGAGTTGCAGCATTACCAGGTGGAGATGCACAGTCTGCCCCCGCAGGCGAGCCAGTCGCCGCCGCCAGCTCCCCCGCCTCCTCCGCCCTACAACCAAAAATTCGGCTCATTGGGACTCACCAGAAAAGACAGTTTGACCAAGGCCCAGCTGTACGGGACACTTCTGAACTAAGAGACTTTTTTTATCAGGTATTTACACCAATCAGGCATAACATTATGACCACCTGCAGCATTAACATCTTCAGCAAATTGAGCTACGGGCCAGGCTTCTCTCCCCACGTCCCGTCACCTGTCGCCTGTTCACCACTGTTCCTTCCTTGGACAACTTTTGATAGATACTGACTCATGCAGACTGGGAACACCCCACAAGAGCTGCAGTTTGGGAGATGCCCTGACCCAGTTGTCTAGCCCTGTCCTACGTGAGAATATTTCAGGGGGTACTTGGAATTAGAAATATATTTGCGACCTCTATATTAACCTCTTAAACTATTGAAACTTGTGAAAAGCAAGTTAAAGTGTCTTCGCTAATAAAAAGGAGGTAAAACTGTTTAAGCATTAATTACTTAGATATTAGTTAGTTATATTATATTTTGTTAGGTTTAATAGACATGTGTCAAAAGGGAGTTATTCCAATGATTTTAGTTTTTCTTTTAAATTTATTATGGGCTTAAGATTATTTTTATTACTTTTATTGGTTTAAGATTTTCTATTATTATTATTAGTAGTAGTAGTTGTTGTAGTAGTATGAACATAAAATATACAGTAAAATAAGAGTTTATTTTTGTTACTTTAAAGACAGACAGTTGTTTTTATTAATTTAAAAAAAAGAGAGAAAATTTAGTATTTACTAGATGTTTTTTATGACAACTTTTTGAAGACTTATCCACACATATGAGTGAGGAGGGTACTCAGGGTATGACAAAAAGCCCACAGGAGGAACAGAAGACAAAAAAGGTTGGGAATCACTGGTCTATAGCCATCACTATTAGGCCTTTGTCAAACTCGCTCAAATCCTTACGGTTGCCCATTTTTCCTGCCTCTAACATGTCAACTTTGAGGTCAAAATGTTCACTTGCTGCCTAATAAATCCCACCCACAAACAGGTTCCATGAGATAATCTGTGTGGTCATAATGTTCTGCTTGATCGATGTACGTTTGGTGAGAAGAGGCCTGCAACTCCTTTTAGCATGAGCATTTTGATAGACCACGGTTTGAACTGGAGTCTGCTGATGATTTTCATAAATATGTAATTATTGCTTATTATTTAAAAGCTTAGACTTGTACAGCAGTGGATGGTTTTTAATATACGAGTGCTGATACTACTAGTGGTGGAGCTTTGAAGCCTATACACTTTGTAAGAATGTGTGTATTTAAATCAAAATGTATAAATATATATCTAAAAATGAGTGATATATTTTGTATGTAGCCATTCATAGGAAACCCATTAAAATCAAGATAAAAATGCAGATCATGTAAATACATTAAAAGTATATTAGTATTTTAAATGAGACTAAAAGCCCATATAAAATGCAAACTGATTAGATGTAGTCTCTTTATGACTTGAATTATAATGTTAAATATAGGACACACTAAAATGCAGTTACATTACGAATGACCGGTATAAGTTGATATTTTCTTCTCTTATTTAAATTTGACCGTTTCGATGGCTGTTCTGTTGTTATTTGATGGTTTCCAGGTGTAAACATCTGTCCTATAGCAGTGATGATGATGATTATTATTACAAGTATTATATATATTTTCAGCTTTTTGATATATTGAGGTTTTCCTGCCCCGTTCTACCTCAGCTTCGGATGTCCACTCCCCATTCAGCCGCTGTAACCCTGTTTATTTGATGCATGTTTCGATATTTTGGTTGTTTTGTTCATATAATAAAGCACAATTCTACATAAAAATGTAAATGTTGCTTTAGAGTTTAATTTCAAATGGTGGTTTAATGTTGTATATGTTGTAACATTGTCATTCTCAAACTTTTCACACAAGGAAACCTCAGAAAATATTGTTTTTTACAAGTACCATCTTAAATGGACTAAAAAATCTTATCTAAACCAGGTCTAAACTGGAACTAAACCAGTACAAAACTAACCAGTACTTACACAAGACTAAACCAAGACTCCCCAGAACTAAAGCAGGAACCTGTACCACTGTTTGTGAACCACTGTTGTAAATATTTTAATTAGAAGAATCATAATGTCTTTTTGTGGAATACAAAGAGAGGTGGAAGAAATACTCTCAATCTGTACTTAACAGAAATATAGTTACTGAAACTATACTACACTAAATTAATATTACTCAAATGAAAAGTAAAGTACTTAACACAATGATTTCCTGTGTAAACGTAAAAAGTATTGGCTGTAAGGTTTGCTCAAGTTGAAACTACAGTACTTACTGCTAGAGCAACTACTATTATACTACTACTACTTTTACTTCTGCAGCTTCTACTACTACTGTTGCTGCCATCTATTGGTACAATTACTGTTACTAAAAAGGTCTAGACTAAAATGTTACTTGAAACTATTTCTCTTTGAAATGTACAAATAAAGTGTGTTTTTGAAAATGTACTCAAAATGTACAGTTCCATCGAAAAATGTTAGCACCACTAAATATAAAGTGGAGATGATTGGACCACACGGGTCTTACATTATTTAAACTTTCAGCTGCAGCTTTGGTTTTTGCTGAGTCACAACAAAGACGTGCTCCATCACCGTTAGGGCTGAAAATAGGATTGTTATTTCAACTTGACTTTATTTTGGGAAGTTGCTATCGAGGAAAATGTACAGTAAGCAACGCAGGTGTGTGCACTTTCTCTCTTTTACAAAATCATGTGATATTGCTGAATCCAGATTTACTGTAGTTGCATTAAAATTAAAATAGGCTATATTTTCAAAAGTATTAGCTCACCTGCCATGCATATGAACTTAAGTGACATCCCATTCTTAATCCATAGGGTTTAATATGACATCAACCCACCCTTTGTTTCTATCTACATCAGATGTTGGATGAGAAGGCCTGGCTCGCAGTCTTCGCTCTAATTCATCCCAAAGGTGTTCTCTCAGGTTGAGGTCAGGACTCTGTGCAGGTTCAGTCAACTTCTTCCACACCAAACTCACTCATCCATGTCTTTATGGACCGTGCTTTGTGCACTGGTGCAGTCATGTTGGAACAGGAAGGGGCCATCCCCAAACTGTTCCCACAAAGTTGGGAGCATGGAATTGTCCAAAATCTCATGGTACTGAAGCATTCAGAGTTCCTTTCACTGGAACTAAGGGGCCAAGCTTAGCTCCTAAAAAACTGCACATCACAATCCCAATTCAGTTATTTGTGTGGGTGAGTGAATACTTTCGGAAATATAGTGTATGTGAGTCTAAATGACCTAAAAGCATATTGTAATTTGAATAATTTGTTAAAAAAAAACAAGAATTTAATGCATCATCAGGGCCTTATTATCAATCTCCAATTAGATTGGTCTACAGCACTTGTCAAGAGCACTTGAATTAAAGACTGCCAAAAACACAGAGAAAGTGGTGTAATCTAGTGCTGATTAGATCTGCTACAGCAAAACAATGCAAAAAAACATATATGTAGAAAAGGGGAGCGATGTAAAACACAGATAAAAAGTAATGTGCAGTAAGGTAACAATGCTGAGATAACTGCTGCCATGGGCTAATGCTATACTAAGTGCTAGAGGTTTAAGCTCTAAACTTTGATTTGATATTGTGTATTAATACAGAGTAGCTTGATGTGTGGAAGACAGCATATAGGTAAAAATCCCTTTGTTGTTTTATTGCTTTGACACAATAAGTTAAAATAATCTTCAATACACAGCAGAAGGCATTACAAATAACTAGGATGACTAGAAAACAACCCTAATAGCCATCACTCAACTCTTTTATATCTTACTTGGCCTAAAACTTACAAACTCAGCCCCATTTAGTCTTCAATACAAAATAGGAACCAGAAATGTGCCCATTTTGCACAACGCTGGCAATAATAATGCCCTCGCTCACAGTAAAAGTAATGTTAAACCTGAGCTTCTCTTTGATTTACAGAGACGTCTCCTCCATCTTTGATCTCGACATGTACGAGCGGCTTGGTCAGGCAGTGAGACTGACAGAAATGCACTCTCTAGGATTTATTCTTGAAAACCAACCAACTGAGATTGACTTGTCTATTGCAGACTAAATATTGTTTTAATTACTTTAAGTGGTTTAACAAACTTTTTTGTCATGTGCCAACAACAAATTTCTACATGATTTAGTAAAAAAAAAGTAGGTTGCAGTAAAATAAATAGAATTTCTCACTTTGTCCCTACCATGCACGATTTTCTCTAAAAATATGGTTTTATAATGTGCAACGGCGTATGACAGTTATTTTGATGAATCACGCTTTGCAAAGGGAAACAATCATCTAGTGACATGACAGCTGGTGGGTGGAAGTCACGTAAGATTTTTGCTGAACACTTCTCATTTCAGGCCCAGAATTATATCAAGTCCCAAAAAACGATGGCAGGAAAGTGTCTTATTTGTCAGGAGAGTGAATCATAAGGAACCATGGTTGTGTTATATATTCATACAAAAGGCCACACATCATTTTTTTGTATTCAATGTCTGGTTTACTTCTAGTTGAACAAAACTTTTCACACATTCATCCATTCAAAGTTTTATAGGTCATCTCATCAACACTGCAAATTACACTCAGGCCCTCAGCTCCTCAGCCGATTTACACAATTGGCACAATATGTCAGTCCATTAGGGCATCAATCCCCAACGCAACAGTCCCAAAAACTGTCCCACTATGTTCATTCAGCGAGTCCCACCATCTTAGCGCTCATGTCCCACAGCTTCCTGGCCGCCTGCGGGTCTTTGGCCTGTGCCGTTAGCTCCTCTTCTTTACAGTTAGCGAAGCACTTCCCCGACACCCCTTCCACCTCTGGGGAGCAGGCCAGATACAGCGGGGTTTGGGCCCCTTCCAGCGGACTCTTAAAAAAGGCCATTGAGGCGAGGTTAAAAAGCGGTTTTATCAGCAGTGGGATGTTGATGTGCCGGCCCAGCCTGGTCCTCACGATCCCGGGGGTGAGCGCGTTTACCGTGACCCCCGTGCCCTCGAGTTGACGCGCCAACTCGAGCGTGAACAGCAAGTTGGCCAGCTTACTCTGACTGTAGCAGAAAGCCTTATCGTAGTTCTTTTCACTGTTCAGGTCGTCGAAATTAATGCTGCCGTATTTGTACAGTTTGGAGGAGACTACCACGACGCGACTGGGAGCGGACGCCTTGAGGAGGTCCAGGAGGAGGTGAGTGAGGAGGAAGTGTCCCAGATGATTGACGCCGAACTGCATCTCAAAGCCGTCCTCTGTCTTTGTGTAGGGACACTGGTAGATGCCCGCGTTGTTTATGAGGACATCAATCTTGGATTCCTCCTAAAGGGACAGAAAGTGATAAAAATGACTATTAAATCAAATACTTTTTTTGTGCCAAAGGGAAATTGTTCTTGGGCACAAGTGCTTAGAAACTGCAGAATGATACATAGAGTAGATTATAAAACACAAGAAACACACAAGTAGCATGTTGCAAGTTGAATACTGCGCCTGCCCTGAGCCAATAAAACATCTATGATAAGACTAAACTAAAACCAGAGAAGCTAAAACCTAATTCCTGAAGAATACATACCGTAAATAACAAAAACATGGGTATTATATAATAAATGAGGTTAAATAAAGGGCCACAAAAGAAACTGAGACTAATAGCAGACAGAGCGAACAGTCTCAAGTTGTACTATTTATACGCACTGGAAAGTGAATGATTTGATTATGTACTAATTTATGATAAGAGAAGATTTATAGCTCAGAGTAAATGAAAAAAGTCATATTAGAGACTTATTAAAAGTCCACAGTCAGTATAAGTGTCTCTATTTTTAAACAGAAAATTTTTGCTGAGTAATCTGCCATCAGAGCACCTACGTATTAACATATTAATTTATTCATCTTCCGCGTATTTAGTCAGCTGGTCACAGAGCTATCACACAGTCATACACTGACAGACAACCATTCACTCGCGACACATTAGATTTACAAATTGACCAAACACATGCTTGTTTTGGACAGAGGAAAGCTGGAGTAAATGGAGAGAACCACTACCACCTTGCTCAGAAGCAGGAGCGCTAACTTCTGTCACTCTGCACCTGCATGAGTCAATTAAAAATGGTTGTGGTCAAATTAAAAACCACACTATCATCCTGAATGTAAAAAAAATTATTTGACCTCCTGCAAATGTTGTTCATTTGCCATTAAATTCACAAAAGCAGTAGTGAAACATAAGACTGAAATCAAATAAACTGCACTCCTTACAAAAGAGAAAAGTAAATATCATTTATTGTGGGCTGATACAACCTGTGGCTGCAACACAGAGTTATGAATCTCTCTCTGAAAAGAACAATTTCAAGGCCCTGAGATAGGAAACAAGCAGCGTATGAGGCTACACACTGACACCTAGTGGTATGGAAAGCAAATGCCCCACTACTGTACAGTAAAAGTATAAAGTTACATTAAAGCTGACTCATCCTGACTGTGATTAAACTAATACAGACCAGAGGCTGTAAGGACACGGGATGTGAAGTTACTACATAAAGAGAAAGGGAATTTTAGGGAAGAGATGATAAACCATAGAAGCCCTGTCATTTAATTTAAATATGTTACAGAGTAGTACAGAGAGGCAACAAGTTCAACTCTGTAAATGTTTAATATACATTGAACAGTGTCATGAACAGCTTGTCACAAAATAATGTTTCTTTTCTTTTTCTAAACAAAGACTTAGCAACATTTATTAACCTTTTTATATTTGGTAGATGCTAAAAACTGAAACCAAACTTCATGTCAGAATAGGAACCAGCAGAAATCAAGTGGAGGCTAAAAAAGTGTTGTCTATTTTACTGAGATAGTCTTGGTTTAAGCTATGCCTTACTTCTGAATTAAAGGAGCAATTTGGTAAAGAAACTAAACTACTAAACTAAATGTCTGAATGGGCTGGTGCCTGCTTACCTCCCAGAGATACTGTTTTTATTTCCTTTTTTGTTTTAATTTGATTTTATTTCTCATTTGACTTGTTTTATAATTTTGTTAAATTCAGGTACTGCACATTATTGAGCCTGTAAAGCACTTTTGGCGGCAATAGTTGTCTTAAAAATGTTCTATACAAATAAACTTGACCTCGACTTTATTTATTTGCCTGTTCACAATATAATACATTAATTGCAAAAAAGAAACAAAACAAAACTTGCTAGAACTTGTTGCTTCTGCACACTAAGCATTTCTGAATCAGATGACTGGCTTCTTGTTCCCTTTCTATCTATATTGTAAGCTGTTTTTGAGCTTTTTTTTTTTTTTTTTTACCTAGAGCCAGTGACATAAAGCAGTGTTTCCCAACCAGGGGTACAGAGACACCTAGGGGTACGCATTGCAGGAGGTAGTTATATGATTATTTGGCTTTCAAAGACTAACCTAGAACTAATTCAGGACTATCCCAGGACTATAGAGAGGGACTAAAGAAGGACAAAAGAGAGAGACTAATCCACGACTATAACAGGTCTAAAACTTGGTTTCTAGGTCAACACTGTAAATAAGAATTTGTTCTTAATGTTCTACTTGGTAAAATAGAGGTTAAATGAAGAAAAAAAAAAAAAAAAAAAAAAAAAAAAAAACAAAACAAAACAAAACAAAACAAAACAAAACAAAACAAAACAAAACAAAACAATGAATTAAACCAGATCTAAACCAGAGCTAAACAAGGAAAAAACAGGTCTTAATCAGGTCTAAACCAGGACTAAAACCAAGATAAACCAGGACTAAAACAGGTCTAAACCAGGACTAAACTTAGACTAAACCAGCACTAAGCCGGGTCCGAACCATGGACTAAATCAGGTCCTGAGGGTACTCCAAACCAAAAAGGTTGGAAACTACTGACATGAAGGGTATTGGGCAGTCCTATGCGGGTCTGCACACATTTTAGCTGGAGCTGTTTTGAAATCTACACAATGTTGAAACTAAAGCATAAAAAGTGGTACTGTTTTGTTTTGAAATAATAGTCTGGCTCCTTCCCAAACATCCTCTGTCCTTTACGTTACCTGCGTAATCTCATCACAGAATTTGCGCACGGATCCGAGCGAGGCCAGGTCCAGGTGTTTGATGACCAGCTCGCCCTGCTCTGGCCCGGCCTGGTTCTTCAGTTCCTGGGCCGCCTCCTCGGCGCTTTGCCGGTCCCGACAAGCCATGATGACCCTGGCCTGGAGCTTGAACAGCTCCCCGGCCAGGGCCTTCCCGATGCCGCTGTTGGCCCCGGTGATGATGACCGTCTTGCCCCGCATGGCTCCTGCGGGATAGCGGAGCAGCTCTGCGGGCTTCTGCTGCGGGAACAAACGGCGGAGGATTACCAGGACCCCACCGCCCACGACAGCGGCAAAAAGCACCGCTGTAAACATCAAATTACAAAAGTGTCCCCGGGCACCAGCGATGGAAGGCAGTTGTTTTTGTTGGTCTTCTTCATAGGACTTTTATTGGGCTTCAATCTAATGTTTAAGTGTATTGCGCACCCTGCTGGACCGGAGTATGTAACAACAGAATCTGGATTTAAATATGAACATTGTAGTATTTTGCACAAGAGTGAGAGTAGGCTATAAAAGGACTTTAAGTACAAACTTGCAACAACACACATTTCTAAGGTAGTTTAGTTAATTGTGAGTTAAGGCTGTGCACAGATTTCGTCACGCAAAATATTTTGTATGATGGTAGGGTGACCAGATGTTCCTATTTTACAGGGACAGTCCCAGTGCGTCCTGGTCAAGGGGAAGTGACAGGGGGGTGTTGTAGAGTAATATAGCAATTAGCTCTGTATACAGAGCAAATGGGGGCAGAGACAGAGACTGTGTCACTGCTCAAAGCTGCACTGTAGCAGCAAGAATGAGGTCAGTTTTCTAACCCTAACCCTACAGCACCTACCACCACCACTCATCACTGTTTTTCAGTTAAATAATATTACTTTATTAAGGAATAATTTGTAAAAATCTGTAATCTACAATCAGATTGAAATCATAATTTATGGTTTCATTAGGCGGTCTGATAAAATTATGACAACTGCTGAATTTCTGTGTGTAAGAGTCCTGTATCTTTTCTTAGATTTGTTAAGAAAAAATTGGTGAATGCAAAAAATCTTCCTAAGAATGGCTTGAGTACAAATTTGCACGTTTGCAAGAGTTCATGAATGAGGCCCGTTGACCACAGTCTGTTACAACCAAATTGTATAATGTCTACTATTTGCGTAAAGTAATTGCTGAGAAACCAGTAATATTCTGACTCATGTGCCAAGTACAACCCTCAGCAGGATTTCACAGACCAAAATGTGTAACACATTATAGGGCTCAACACTGTGGCTCTGATCCCCACAGGTTAACACTAAAAATTAAAAGTGACTTTCTACCTCTTCCACAGAAACTAATGACATGTTAATGAGTGAAAATGTGGCTCATCTCAGGTTACTACAGCAATGCTGCAGTGGCTGTCCAGGGAGAGGCTTTCTGTGTAACATGTGCTTAATAACAGAGGACAGGAGAATGGAGCGCTGACATGGAAACTCTCTAAGCACCTCACATATTTATAGAGCTGACTTTATCTAGGAAACTGCTGCCTGAGCCTTTGGTCCTACTGTACCCCGTGGACTCACACTCAAAGGATTGTCCACATGTCCACACACAACTAATGCCCTAACTAGGTTGGGATTTATTGTCACCATTTAGTTTCTGACTGTAGCTCTATTTCCTAAAACAAACGAGCCTGTGTTTTGACTGACATGTGAACAACATGCCGAAACCTCTGAGTCAGAGCCTGTTTACAGCAGGAATCTAACACATTATATAAGTGTGAGGTGTCAAGAACAACACCGCAACACTTTGAATAGGAACTCCCATTCTCACTTTGTCTTTTCCTCTGAAGCTTATCTCTTTTCAGCTGTCAACACATTCTTACCTGTTCATTTTAGTTAGATACGGTGGTCACTTTTATATTATAGTCCCAGATGGTGTTGATTGCAGAAGAAGGGGAATGATGTCCAAACAGCAACATTTTAAAGTGGTATATTGTGCTTTTTAAAATATTTTTAAACCAATTTTGGTCGCGTCTAGTACAGCATTTCACATTTTACAACCTTTAAAAACATATTCTACTGGTGCCATAAAGAAACAGGTGAAGCAGAAGAGTGTAGAAGAGTACAGACTGTTGCGGTCTTTTGAACATAATTTACAGAATAAAAGGGCTTGCACTTCCTTAAACTTTTTGTATGATGCTATTTTATACAAAATGAAAAATAGCTGTGAGAAATCAGTGGAAACAGAGCTGTACACTGTTTTTTTTTTTTTTTGTTTTTTTTTGATAAATGAATGAGAGCAGACTGATGTAGAGGGCTTGTTGATTGGTCAGTGGTTCCTGGAGTGGGCAGGGGGTTTGAGCGTTTGAGCGTTTTGAAGCCTAAGAATGGCCGTGCCAGAGAATAGAGGATTACTTAAGCATGCGTGAATGAAGCAAAACACAACTCCAGGTAAAAGTTAACCTAATTTAAGTTCACCTCTTAATGATAGCCCCAACATTTTGTCCTGTTTTTTGTTGTCTCTTCCCAACTTTTGTGAGATGTCTTGCTGCCATCAAATAAAAAATGACCCTTTAGTTTTTATGAAAAGGTAAAATCTCTCTGTGTGTGTTATTTGCATTTTACACATTGTTCCAAGTATTTTTTCAGAATGGTGTTAGTGTTAGTCAAAACAATAAAACTAACCTGACAAAACAAAGCAGCCATTTTAATCAAAAACTATGTCTCCTGTAAGAAGAAGAAGAAAAAAAAAGGTAATTTCTGTTGGGACACAGATGAGGCAGGGACTCACTGTTTAACATGGGATATCATAGTGCTTGTTTTGGCCCTGCTCAAAGCTCAAAAAGGAAAAACAGTCCCCGCAGCTACTGTATGGTCCGCTCCATGTATGTAAATGGTAAACAGTGGTGAGGTAGGGCCTGTTCAAGAGCAATTGTTGCGAGCAGCTGCTGAAGTGTGTGTGTGTGTACGTGTGTGTGTGTGTGTGTGTGTGGGTTTGGGGGGCTACAGCTGTCAGGACAAACCGTGTGCTCCCTCATCTCCTTATAAGGATAAATGTGCCTCAAAACTGCAACCCATCCCGGCCCTATCTGCTAAATCCTGATAAAGAGCTGCTGAAAGTGATAGGCCACTGCCAAAAAGTGCTCCGCCGACTTGAAGTTGACAAAACACAGCACAGATTTCAACCAAAAAAGTAGCGTGATGTTTCTGTCTCACACTCTAAAAAATGTGACACAATTCCTCCTGGTTTTCTTCATACTCCCACATGTGAGGAGCAGCATCCTCATTCCAACAATGCCTTTACACTTCCTGAGACACTAAAGGCTTAAAACATGCACTTTATTCATTAAACTAAACTAAAACAGTATAAACCAATTCTGTCTGCTTGATAAAAACTTTTCTGATGTGACTAGACAAACAAATCCAAGGCACGTTTTCCAGTTAAAAACTAAAAGCCTCTATTAAATCAAGGCTATTCCAATAAAAACATACGCACCGTTTCAGCTCAAACAAAGCCCTCCTCAGGGTTTTACACAAGGTTTTGCAAGCTTTTGCACTGTTTATGTGTTCAAGATTGAAGCCTTTGTTTCCAAAGAGCACCTGACTCAATTCTTTTGAACCGCACCTATACAAAGTGCTCCCTGCACTTTTTTTCTTTTTTCTTCTTTGAACAGTAGTATCTTATTTAGATGATTTAAATCATTTTGTTGCTTCAGTCACATTAATAGCATGCAAAAACATCAATATTTACAGGTTTCATGCTTGTACACGCACCCATTTAAGCTAATTATATGCATTTTTGTATAAATGTTTTATACAATGCCACTTTGTAAAGATATACGTTATACAATGTAGGGGTGTAACGATATGTTTGTGCAACAATACGATATATATCGATTACAGTTGTTTTGATACAATTCAAGAACAATATTGGCTAATTTGGAACGATACAATTCGATACGATTCAGCACCTTCATATCGATAATCGATCCAGCAACGTTTTGCTAAAAATTATAAAAGTTCTCAAATGTAGCATCGCAGCTACATTGATTATGGCAGCATGACAGAAAGCAGAGAAAAGTTGAATATAACATTTTATTTCATTAAAAACAAAAATTACACCCAGAAAGACGTATCTGGTTTTATTTTAACATACACATTTCTAATAACAGTATTTCCAACATTAATTTTTTTCCCCATGTATATCAATATACACTTCCTAGAAAACGATACGATTCAATACAAGGTAATGTGCATCGATATAGTTGTATTGTAGGGGGGAAAAAAAGATACATCAATATAGTTACTGTATTGTTACACCTCTAATACAAAGGCAGTGTACCAAACTTCCTTCTTGTGGTTCTCAGGAGTCTTTGGCAGTTCAAGTCCTGGTTTAGGTTCATTTTGATCCAGAAGTATAGACCACTGTCCTCCAAGTTTAGACACATAACGTTTAACTCCTGGTTTGGTCCTGGTGTAGTCCTGGTATACGTAGTCACTTAAAACTGTTATTGGAGAGCCGAATATTTTCCTTGATAGTACTTAAAAAA
This sequence comes from Bostrychus sinensis, assembly GCA_020698575.1. Taxonomy (NCBI): domain Eukaryota; kingdom Metazoa; phylum Chordata; class Actinopteri; order Gobiiformes; family Eleotridae; genus Bostrychus; species Bostrychus sinensis. Next base: position 22,767,513 of record CM036257.1, on the reverse strand, counting down.
AGTTTGAGAACCACTGGACTAAGGTACACTGTACATTACTTTATATGTTTTTATATATAAAAAATGCATAGAACTTTTTTTAACATCTTAAATTTCACTGAGAAGTGGTACAGTATCATCAGTTGTCTGCTTTAATTTTAAGACCCATAAGACCTGCTGTATTATAAAACATGTTTTTTTATCAAATACCTATATGATGTACCTTGCATAATACCTAATCTCTAGCTAATTTGTTATTATGTTGAGGATTTTTACACCTTAGTTTCCTGCACATTTGCATAACTTCCTAAATATTTGATGCTTTTTTTTTGTTTGTTTTTGATAAATTTCACAGTTACCAAATACCTATGACAGGAGATATGTGCTACAGAAATAGAAAAGTAGGTTAACAGTATGTCTCCCCAAGGTACACAGCTACAAAAGCACCAAATGGAGGTGTGTTGGTGGGACATTTACATCTTTATTGCCATTGCAGGACGTCCCAGTTCCTGATAGGGACTCATCAGGGTGAGAGCCGTGAGAGGTGACTAATAAGGAGCCCGAGCGTCGACAGTGCCGCAGCCACCGGCACCTGCTACACTCCATTTCCCTAAAAGGACACACGTCGACCAATCAGAGCGCAGCATTCGGCAGCGTCTGTAGTCCCGGGACAAGCCTTCCCTGGGGAACTGTCTGCCCCGCTGGAGGTCTGGACACGCCCCCGCTTCTCTCTCTCTCACCCCCCCCTCTTTGCATCTCAGCTGTCTGGCATGTTATCCCCTCACACATACACAGTAGAGTAATAGTACTTTGTTACTGTTGTACTTTTCATGTATCTGTAGTAAATTTTACAAGAAGTACTTTTCACTTCTAATGTTCTAAATGTGATGGATTTTGGTGAAAACTAATGTTAACAAGTGCAATAGAAGAGACTGAATCTGTCTGTGAAGGCTTCTATTTGTATTATTCTGATGTTTCTGACGAGTAATACTACTACTACTACTACTACTACTGCATCTTTTATATTTATATATTTTAAGTACTGTATGTCTGAGTTCAAGACAAAAACACAGGATTTTAAACCAAAACTCTAAATACCTTTTACTTCAGACCAACTCATAAATGTAGTGGAGTAAAAGTAAAAGTACTCCTTGTAAAATCTACTCAAGTAAAGTACAAATACATGAAAACTGTACTTAAGTAAAGTAACTAAGTACTTTTACTTACATTCCACCACTTCAAGTTTGTTTTTGCCACACCCCTGTTGTAAATATGAAATACTAAAATATAAAGCAAGTAGCAAAGCAGTACTTTTGAGAAAAATCAAACTAATGAAGAGGAGGGACGCCTCTTTTAAAGTTTAATTATGGTCTATTGCACTTAAATCAGTTATCAGCAACATTTTATCATAATTTGTCACATTTAACGGGTCAGTTCTGTGTTAGATACTTTTAACTTTAAGTACATTTGAAAGTGTATATGTAAGCTAAGAAATTAGGTAGTTCCTCCACCACAACACTAGCATCACTGTCACAAAGTAGAGCCTTATAGCAAATGGGCAAAAGCATAAATTTGAAGAAGCGTATTAATAAATATCACATCATCATCACCATCATCATCATTGTATATTGTCTGCCATTCAATTCAGAAAGTTATCAATGCTCTAAAGCTCAAAACTAAAAAACAGATTCAAAATGAAGCCTTATGATTTACCTGTAGCTAAGACACTTTACTAAAAACTAAAGAATGCAAATAAAGAAATATTACTCACGGCTCCCAGTCCCACCTAAATTTAGAAAGGAGTCTACATTTTTAACATTTGTTGAAAAAAAAGATAGAAAATGGAGCCTTATACTTGGCAAGAAAGAAAGGTATCAAAGCTTGCATTCAACAAAGTACATGTAGTATAAATAAAAAAATAAAAAAAAATAAAAAATAAATAAAACACTGTGATAAGCTGGCCCCTGTCCAGGATGTACCCCGCCTAAGGCCCAAAGTTACTGGGACAGTCTCCGGTCACCTGCGACCTCTAACAGGAATAAGCGGAAGAAAATGAATGAAATAAAAAAACTTTTATTTTCAATACATCAGTTCAAAGTGAAAAATTGTATTAAAAAAAACATGTAACCACCTGCAAAAATAAATAAATAAATAAATAAATAAAACAAACAAAAAACAACAATTTATTCTGCCAAGGTAAACCTATTGATAAAGCCCTGTCAATACATTTAACCTATGTTGATAGTTATTATGGCCACCATTGCTTTAAGCACCTACCACCACCTTGACTACCATTAGGCTATGTAAAGTGAAATATAATTTGAATTTATTTCCCCAAAACCAAACTTTAATGCTTTTATGCTGCAGTATTTATGTTAAATTAACTTTTTTGTGGCATTTAGGAGTTGTAAGTGCAGTGTATAAATGACATCAATAAAATCAGGAGGCACTATGAGCTGGCTACCACCTTAACTAACAAAATATCTGCATAGAACCAAGGTTTACATTTCTTTTAAGCTTTTTGTTAGCTGGAAAATAAATACAAAAACATCTGAACTAATAGGGAAAACACAAACAGGCTAGTAACTTTTGACTTGCCACAGAATTAATGTCAAGCCCTGTTCACAGTTAATGAAAGCCAACGCTCAGTATCTCATAAAACTAGAATAATGTTATGTAATCATCATAATCATCACAATTAAAATAAATAAATACTTGAAATATTTCCCTTTGTGTGCATACTGTATCCCTTATTCTCACTTTTTTAATTGAACTACTGAAATACATTTACTTGTCTACCACAACTGAATTATAAGATATAATTTTTATATTTTGAAATGTTGGATGGATATGTTTTTTAAATGAGTATCAGCCATCAGAGTATCATATGTCATTTATTAGCGTCCCTAAACTTTAGCTTCTAGACAAATGTATGTGGTGTCCTCTTTGTGCCAGTCTCAAGCCTGAATAAAGGGACAGGGCTGCATCGGGAAAGGCATCCAGTGTAAAAACTTTTGCTAAATCAATTTGCAAATCACTGCACACTGGAGGCAGATGATATTTTGTGTCGATCCTGGAAAAGCTACAAATAAATTCAACTCTAAGGCTCTATTGTGTACGTTTTGTTCAACTTGGCGCAAGGATATCTTTCTAAATTGGCAGTGGCAGCCTCATCACAACACTCCATAAACCTTTGAACTGTAATCTCATAACTAAACGACTTTGAAATCCTGCTTCATAGCTTTTATATTGCTCAGATGTCCTGCAGGGCTGACCTTCATGTCCCTGAGGATGTGTTAATATGACTAAGCCAAACGGGACGCTGCCTGCTGGTGGATGTGGGTGATCCGAGCCCTGTAATACAAGACGCTGACTGAGAAATTGGGCTAAGGAGTCGGTCTAAAGGGGCGGGACAAGTGACGGTGCTGCCAGCGCTGTGGGGCATGTGTTGAGGGAATAACATGCCAGACAGCTGAGATGCAAGATAATGTTGAAGCTATAATGGCTGCAGGATATTAGAAAAACACACAATATGCAATAACTGTGTTGAATGTGGCGATAACAAAATGATTGGTGATATGTCGACACCTTTAATAAAGCTTTATTAACCATCAGCAGAGTAAACGTTCATTCAGTTTTAGACGTAAAAGGCTCTGGACTCACTTTTCTAAACTGGGATTTAAGCTACTAAAGACAAAACCAGGACTGATTAGGAATTCAATCAAGGTCATTTAACAGATATTTTAGCATCATTTAATTTGTAGCTCTGGAGTTTGACAAAAAAATACAACATTATTGCCATACGTTCAGTTTATGTGACACATATGTTGCTGTATTTGCAATAACAATACATTTGTGATATATTGTGCAGCAATAATGTGGAGCATTGAGGATTTTCTAAAATAAGTAGCACCTATTAGAGAATACTTTTGACACTACATAAATTAAAAAATACTAAAAACGTGGTAAACACATTCATTGTCTTTACCACGTTACAATTTTGTGATATAGGACTTTATTTAGATAAAGCTACTATTCAAAAAAGGGAACTGATGTATATTACTCTTTATGAAGTGTTGGAAAAATGTAAAATGATGAACATTGCTTTATAAAAAAGTTGAATGAATTAATGAATGAACACTTTATTAACATCCTAAGCCATACTTTGCTCATCCAAGCACAGCTGTTTTTAAAATCTCACTCTGCTGTTGCTCTAAGGAAACATCTGTCTTCATTGGTGGCATCCTCGACTCCGAGACCCCACTGTCCCGGGCCATTTAGCAAAGCAGCACTTATTTGGACTTGTGTGAACTCCTGGTCCCGCCCCCTGGCCCCCTGGCCCCCTGCTCCCCTGCCCCCCCCCTCCACTAGACTCTGGACGGCCCGGGTCTGTATTTAAGGAACCCCTCGACCACTCAAGCTTCGTCCCAGTGGAAACTCCAGACCTTGAAGTTACAACTCGGTGAGTCACTTTAAACTGACTGCTATGTTTCAACTCTCTAGGCATCATGGGAGTTTGTGGAGCAGGGAGGACCATGCAACTATCCTCTAGGACTTAGCTTAATGCCAGTTTATTTTTTATTTTTCTGGGGAGGAAAAAAGTGGTTTGGACATGTCTGCAGGCTCTTTTTTTATAATTTATTTGCAAAACATGGGCTTGGTTTGAAGCAGGGATGTGAGGCTCCTTCCTGAATAGTTACTGCATATATAGAGAGGTTTACAATGGCAAAGTAGAACTTTTCCTTTAATATATCCTCATCTAAACGAAGCCAAGTATTTTTGTCCTTACCATGCAGAGGCAGAGCAGTACATTTGTAGGACTAGCAGAGGTGGGAAGTATCTATATAATGTATTTTTACTGCATTAAGTTTACTTAAGAACATAGCAATCACAAGGTCCTGGGATTAAGACAGTAGTAGTAGTAGTAGTAGTAGTACTAGTGGTAGTAGTAGTTACTTAAATAGTAGTAGTTATTTAAAATGTTGTTAATGAGCATATATTAGCAAAGAAAGCACAATTCTTAAACATATTCTTGCCATCTTTTAGTCTAGTTTTCTGGTTATATTGCAAATTAAATCTTAAAATGCTCAGCTATAGCACCTCACAAGTTTAAAATGCAGTGCTACTCTGGCTCAGTATACTGTGGTAAAATAACAAGACAAAAAAAAAAAAAAAACAAACACTATTAGGCATCAATTAAGCATATGTTAAGGATTTGTAACCAGTTAACTGATGATTTATAAAGCATTACTTCAACATTTATGAACACCGCTGAGTTATAAACATTGTTATTAATGTTTAATTCTTTAGTAATAAGCTCATGTAAATCTGTGCAAAACTATAAACATCAGAGGTAATTCAGGATCTGTAAACTGTTTACTCATTAAATTAGTGACATTTACATAATTATTAATGCTTTATTACTGCTTAATAGTTGTGAGTTACCGAAAAGTATTCATATATTTTAGTACACAAGTGTGTTTTTATAGGATTTGCAGTACAGTATTGCTAAATGTGCCCTACCCAATATGGCGTCCGATGTTAAAAGGTGAATTAGTTTGAATGAGGAAGGATGCTGCCTGAAGGATGGGATACAGGTTCTGGACATAGATCCTTGAAAGGTCACAACAAATGTTTTTAGGCTCCACACAGGGGGGCTGCTGCTGCTGGGACAGCTTGTGTCGACAGCTGAGTAAAGACCAGACCCCCTTCCTCTCACCCCCCCACCCCATTCCCCCCGTCCCAGCTTCAGTGACACTTGTCAAAAGACACAGTAGCCTCAGCTGTTAAATGGCTCTGGCTAAACGTCCCGATACAGAATGGGATGGAGGTGAGGGGATGGAAGGGGGGACAGGGGGGGGGTTTATGATGGCACAAGAGCTCTTAAAACCAAAAATAGTCGTGTGTGTTAAGGGAGGGGGGTGTCGAGTCATGTCCCGTTTAGGCATTTTGGGCAGCTGAAGAGATTAGGGCACTTAGAGAGGTCTTCATTCTCAACATAGTGCTGCATTGTTGTCCCGGGATTACATAGCCTTACTTGTTCATAAGGATTGTCGGCGTCAGTCCTGGGACATAGCAACTGATGAAGACGTAATAAACAAAAAATAAAGGGATTTAAATGTGTTTTCTTTATGTTTTTTTGTCTTTTTTTTTTACAGCCAGCCAGACTAAAAACCACCAAACATGTGTGACGACGACGAGACCACCGCCCTCGTGTGCGACAACGGTTCTGGCCTGGTCAAGGCTGGGTTCGCCGGTGATGACGCCCCCCGTGCCGTCTTCCCATCCATTGTTGGACGCCCCCGCCACCAGGTACAAAAACACTCACAAGATTAAAAGAAATTTCATTTTTATTATATTGTCGTGTTTGTGAGAGACTGACATCTTTTTGTTTTTGCCTATCTAGGGTGTGATGGTGGGTATGGGTCAGAAGGACAGCTACGTGGGAGACGAGGCCCAGAGCAAGAGGGGTATTCTGACCCTGAAGTACCCCATCGAGCACGGCATCATCACTAACTGGGACGATATGGAGAAGGTGAGATTTTGACGTCTAAATCAGCGAATGAAACATCACGAGAGCGGTAATCGTGGCTTATTCACCTCAAATGTGATCAAGCCACAAGGGGTCCTAAGCCAGTGTACTCTTTGTGCCTGTCCCAAGCCTGGACAGAAAGGGCATCTGGTGTAAAACCCACTGACAAATTACAATACCAGGATACTAGGAGCCAAAATCTCGTTTTATATTCTGAACTATTGAAAGGACAAGCTCAAAAGACAAGTTCAAGTGATAAAAAGGAAGTGAAGCTATTAGAATATAATATTTTGTTGCATGTTTTTTAGGTTTTTAGTAAATTAGTTCTGAGTTTAAGATTATTAATCATTTATTCTTATTTTTTTAAGATAATTTTGAACATTAAAATATATCTAAAATAAATGTAATAGGAGTTTATAGTAATTTTTTTTAAGACAGGAAGATTACACTTTTAATTTTGAATTCGAGCTTCACCAAAAAATGCCAGAGAATAAACATTTACAATAAATTAATTATAAAACATCTTTGTACTAATGAAGTTTTTTTTATTTTTTTATTACAATTTTAAAGAATTATAAACGCATATGAGTGGAGGGGGTACACAACACAAAAAAAGGTTGGGACCCGCCTAGATGATGGCTGCTTGAGCTTAAGCCTAATAAAAATCTTGTGATACATAAATAACTTACTTCTTAATATACATATAAACATTGAATAGGACATCTTCACTTATTAACTTTTTCAACATGGCTTCTTTCCTCCTCAGATCTGGCACCACACCTTCTACAATGAGCTGCGTGTGGCCCCAGAGGAGCACCCCACCCTGCTGACAGAGGCCCCCCTCAACCCCAAGGCCAACAGGGAGAAGATGACCCAGATCATGTTTGAGACCTTCAACGTCCCGGCCATGTACGTGGCTATCCAGGCTGTGCTGTCCCTCTACGCTTCTGGCCGTACCACCGGTGAGTCTCACAGCTTTGGAAAAAATAAGATACTGCAAAATGATCAGTTTAGGTTAGGTTAGGACAATATCTTTCATAATTTAAATAAAAATATTATTCTTCAGGTCTCATATGTTTTCCCAGAGCTGTCTAATAAATGTCTGGTTGCAGGTATTGTGTTGGACTCCGGAGACGGTGTGACCCACAACGTGCCCATCTATGAGGGTTACGCTCTGCCCCACGCCATCATGCGTCTGGATCTGGCCGGTCGTGATCTGACTGACTACCTGATGAAGATCCTGACTGAGCGCGGCTACTCCTTCGTCACCACTGGTAAGAGCCAACGTACAGGACATGAGCAGGTGTACGGGAAAGAAATAGGCTTGTTTTGAGGAGATATGCACTGATCAGGCATAACATTACAACCACTGACAGGTGAAGTGAAGAACATAGATTATTAGATTTTTCCCCATAAAGTCGATGTGGTAGAAGTGGAAGGATTTGAGCGAGTTTGGGCCAAAATGTGATGTCTAGATCAGTGGTTTCCAAACGTTTTGGTCTTGAGTACCCCCAGGACCTGGCTTAGTCCTGGTTTAGACCTGGTTTAGGCTCAGTTTAGCCCTGGTTTGACCTGGTTTAGTACTGGTTTTCGACATGTTTTTCCAGGTTTAGTTCTGGGGTTTACCTGGTTTAGTTCTGGTTTTAGACCTGGTTTAATTCTGGTTTTAGACTGTGTTTAGTACTGGTTTTAGACATGTTTTTTTCCCTGTTTTTTCCCTGATTTTAGATCTAGTTTGGTTCTGGTTTTAGACCTGGTTTAGTCCTGGTTTAGTTCAGCTTTTGCCCCTGTTTTGTCTTTCTTTAGTATGGGATTAACAGAAAAATGCAATCCCTCCTGGGTTAGTCAAGATATAGGTATTTTTTTAGTCTTTTACACTCAAATATTTACTGAAAAAGGCATTTTAAATGACCAAATAACTCCACATACCCCTACAATGTGCTCGCGTACCCCTAGGGGTCCCTGTACCCCAGGTTGAGAAACACTGGTTGACTAGACCAGCACATTTTCAAAACCTCAGCTTTTGTGGGTGTTCCTGGTCTGCAGTGGTCTGTATCTATCACAAGTAGTCCAAGGAAGGAACAGTCCACAGGTGAAAAGCTTAGGTGTAGCAAATAGATGATAAAAACCTTACTAAAAGCCTAAATACAAAAGTGGCTTCAACTTGTTCAAATAATCACTTGAATAGAGAAGAAACTAGAAGTGCCCCATAGACACAAGACTAATTACTTCAAGTCCAGTCAATTTGTGTCTCCAGAAATAGAAACTAAACCCTCAATAGCAGTAAATAACACATCAATCAATGTGAACTAATTTCTCATCTACAGCTGAGCGTGAGATTGTCCGTGACATCAAGGAGAAACTGTGCTACGTGGCTCTGGACTTCGAGAATGAGATGGCCACTGCCGCCTCCTCCTCCTCCCTGGAGAAGAGCTACGAGCTTCCCGACGGTCAGGTCATCACCATCGGCAACGAGCGTTTCCGCTGCCCCGAGACCCTCTTCCAGCCTTCCTTCATCGGTCAGTGGCCCTTATAGGAGCACTGCTAGTTTGTGGTTTATAGATAGATGTAGTAATGACTTTTTGCACTTGTGATACTTGCAGGTATGGAGTCTGCTGGTATCCATGAGACCGCCTACAACAGCATCATGAAGTGCGACATCGACATCCGCAAAGACCTCTATGCCAACAACGTCCTGTCCGGAGGTACCACCATGTACCCAGGTATCGCTGACCGCATGCAGAAGGAGATCACCGCTCTGGCCCCAAGCACCATGAAGATCAAGGTAAGAGCCAAGAAAATAAACTAGAACTAGAAGCGCTCAGAGAATAAACACTGATCTAGATACAAGCAGTAAAGTTATTTTGTACAATAGTGTCTTACAAACTTCTTTCTCTGTCTAGATTATTGCTCCCCCTGAGAGGAAATACTCCGTCTGGATCGGTGGCTCTATCCTGGCCTCTCTGTCCACCTTCCAGCAGATGTGGATCAGTAAGCAGGAGTACGATGAGGCAGGCCCTTCCATCGTCCACAGGAAGTGCTTCTAAATCTCTGCGACCAACCAAAGAAAAACCAGCACCAAAAAAAAAAAAAAAACCAACACCAACTCCACCAGCTCCCCTTTCATTTGTATTTCTACTGTGCCGTCTTTTTTTTTTTTTTTCTGTATATACATTTGCAATTGTAATAAATAATAGATGCTTTTAACAGTAGTCTCTTGTATTGGAGTTCGATCATATCTAATATTAAGTTATTCTTTATATAGATTGTATTGTTTAAACAACACACAACACTTTCAATTTATCCAGGCTTGGGACCAGCACAAAAAGTACACTGGCTTGTAGGGTGACCACCTCAAAAAGTACTAAAAGTGGGACAAGCTGTGTGATTTGGTGGGAAAGGTGGGACGGACTCGAGAAATAAAACTTTTGATATACAAATCTAACTTGCCAACTTACTCAAATATAAATTGCTGCAGTTTAGGAATCTCACTTTTTATAGGGTCCACTGAGCAGCAATAAAAAAGTGGGACATTATCTTAAAAAGTGGGACAGATGGACAGATGCCTAAATGGCTGTGCAGTACAGCCTAAAGTGGGACAGGTGCCTTGTGATGCCTTGTGGCTAAATTAGAACATATTCTTTACAATGCTCTCTTAGGCATACATCACTTTAAGCTACAGTACTACAGGAATGTATGGTTACAGTGGAGTAATGTGACAAAAAGAAGGCCATTTTTCATTTATTCATCTTCTTCCATGTCTCCCGCTGTGGGGTAGTAGTGGGTGACTGGAGCTTGTCCCAAGGTAACATGGAGCAGAATTTTCTTAAAACCATGAAGAGTATTAGGATATTTTTATAAGTGCAAAAAATACCAGGGATGTCAAACTATTTTATGATGTGAAAATGACAAACCCATGCTTATGGTTTAACCAAATTACTTACAAATGCACAAATCAGTACCATTAATACAAATATAAACTGGAACTAACAAAATAACATGGTAATTGTAACAAAAATGTATTTTGGAAAAGGAAAAAAAAAAAGGCAGACAGAAAGTAGTGTTTTAAATTTCTTAAATTTGGCTAGATTGGACCTATATTTTTTTAACTTAAATGGGTCTCTTCTTTAGCTATAATAACGTTGGTCAGCACAGTCAAATGTCCGAAACTGACAAAGCTGGTGTCCACAACAAAGTCAAAAGTGTACAAAAAAGTTTGTTTAACACCAAATTCCCCACCCTCTACCTGTCACCTGAATGCATCCCTCGTGTAAACCCCAGGTGAGCCACATCAGGATAATAGCGACCTCCGTCTCCATTCACTTGATGAGTAAGCTGAGTTTGTCACATGAGCTGAAAAACTAAAAAATTAAAAGTTTAAAATGATGAAAGTTACAGACAGCAATGTGATCCGCTTCCATCTCCAAGTTCTTTACGCAATCACAGTGAAAGGTAGTGAGAAGAAGACTGAGAGGTTGTTTATCGGTGGAGCCAGAGTGTTTGGTGTCCCACTGGAGAATTTACCGCGGACGTACATCCCAGATTTTGGGCTGGTTCCTGGGTAAGAAAAGTCTAAATGTCCATGATTTGTTTTAATAATCTCGAAATCTCTTTATTTGTTTTGCACTTAGCTTTTTGGTGCAAGCTTGCTCCTTACTCACTGAGCGACTGGCCACTGTGGGTCTCTTCAGAAAACCTGGCTCTCTTCCTCGCATCAAAAATCTACGAGTATGATATTCTGCTTCTTAATATTTAGAATAAAGTAAGCATGATTGTAGGGCTGCACCATATAAAGAAAAAAACATTTAATATGGGATAACTGTGTCAAAACTAGGTCTAAATCAAAACTTAAAAAAACAGGACTAAATAAGGAGGACTCAATCAGGACTACACCAAGATCAAAATCTGAACTAAATCAGGACAAAACCTGGACTAAAACCACATCCAAACCGGGACTAAACCAGATCTAAACCAGGACTAAACTGAGGCCAGGCCACAGAGTGTGACTGAAGAGTAAATAAATAATGTGCTGACTTGTCCAGCAAGCGACTGTCTAGAGAGACGCGCTAATAATATAAGTCTAAACCACGTCTAAGCCAGGACTAAATCAGCTGTAAACAAGGACTACACTGGAACTAAACTGGGACTAAACCAGCTCAAATGTTCAAAAATATTGCACTTGCTCATATTGCAATGATGATAAATTTGCAGTATATATTGTGCAGCCCTACATGATTGGTTTTCTTTGGGTTGTTGTAAAGTGTTATATAAATAAAGTTTAATTTATTTCTGTATTTTCAGGCCAAACTAAATCGTGGGGAGGACTGCCTATCCACAGCCCTGCCCTACGACGTCGCCACTCTTATAAAACAGTTTTGCAGAGAGCTTCCAGAGCCACTTTTCCCCTCCGAGTTGCATGCGCCATTACTCAAAGCCCAAGCTCTGCCCAAACCAGAAGACAGGACTTCAGCTCTGCAACTGTTGTCCTGTCTGCCTCCTGCAAGAAACTCCTCCACTTTACATTACCTCTTTGACTTCCTCTACAAAGTCTCCCAGAAGTAAGTCTGCAATTAACTACACCCATGTTTCCTCACTGTAATCCAGCCACAAAGTCATCATTGCCTCTTTCTTTTGCTTTAAGATGTGATGATAATCTGATGACCAGTTTAAACCTCGCTACAGTCTTCGTCCCGTGTCTCCTGCCGCCTCCTAACAAAGCTGAGATGTCCGAGGGGAGGCTTGAGCTCAGAGTCCTAGTACTACGTTCCTTTATAGAAAATCCTAAATTGTTTGGTAAACCATTTATGGAGTTATGAGTGTAAATATCATGGTCTGACAGTAACTAAACGGATCTATTGTGATAGGTGTGATCCCGAAGGCTGTGATGGACAGTGTGGAGTTTCTAATGGACTCTCCAGTTTCAAAAGACTTGCAGACAAAGAGAGGGAACAGGAAGAGACACAGCTTCACAGGTAAGAGCATAAAGCTGACTTCATTCATCAAAATACACGTTTTTTATAACCTTTTCTTATATATATGCAGTTAAGAGAGCTGTGAAGACCATACCGTGGATTCAAGCCAAGTCAAAGGCCAAAACTCCCGACACTGAGCCGACCAAGGTCCCATCGCACCGGCCTGGTCTGAGGAGGAGTCTCGGCCAGGAGAGCTTCCCCAGTGTACAGCTGTTCAGGAGCTGTCTGCCCTGGGAAGGTATGGAATGTAAAGATAATCAGATTTAGAACAAACAGCGCCTTTAACCTTGTTTTGAAAATATTATTTTTAGTAGAACAAAGTTACAACCCAGCAGAAGAGGACAGCTCCAACAGCAAGACAGAACAAGAGAGATTAAAAAGGTACAGTCTTTTTTCTGTTTAGGGAAATGTACTATATGCAGGATTTGGAAATAAATTTGCCCCTGTGATTAATCCAGTCTGCTTTGTCTACACAAAAATGTTGTAAACAAATGAGTAAAATGTGAAATTTACTTTACTCCTACACATTACGACTTCAAAAAGATTGTAACAAAGAGCAGAGGCAGAGCACCTTTCTGGACGCGTTTTTCGCTTAAATAAGTTTACTTGGAGGTACCATGCGGCCACATATACACCGATATGAAGAAGTCAGATTATTGTTTTTAGTTTGTATGAATCCTGATTTATGCATTTCTTCTGTAGGGATCGATGTCTGATCACAAAGAAGACCAGAGGGCAGGATGGAGACAGCTCTCCAGTTCTCACCAGTGTTGGCAAACTCCACCTCTCCTCCTGGAAAAGACGCTCATCACTCTGAAGATGCAGCCATGTTTTACTGTTGACAGTACATGCAGTGATGCATTAACCTGTGTATATATAATACATGTTTTTATGTCAATTAAGTTATTCAAAATTTCAATAAATGTAGCCAATTGTCACACTTTTCTAATAAATATTTTAAGAGTTTAACATATTGCAAATATAATCATGTTTTAATTGTCAAAAAATTTAACTCCTTTTACAAAACTAATCAATGCAAGTTAGCATTGTTAGCAAAGCCTTACTGTAAGTATTATGTCGAGTATATCAGCCCTATACTTAGCCTACACTTACATTATTATATCATACTTGTGGAAAAGTCGACCGAATTAAAGTATAATAAAGTAAAAGTTACCCTCTCATCTTTAGGTCCTGGTGAAATCATTAAAATAATTCATCAGCCAATCACAGGTGAGATTTTCTGGTCTCTGTAGCAACAGGATCAGAGCCGTGAAGTGAGGCGGATCGCATCCTGCAGGGATTATGTAACGAAAGAGGAACGCTACCGGAAACAATACATTTTCCCTTCAAAGTAAAACATTAATGTAACCTAATGCTAATACTTTTATTTATATTTTTTTATGTCACCATCAAGATAAGTGTTTGTAAATATAATGGTATACAAGTGGCCGATAAAAGTGCATACAAAAGTGAATACATTACTTTTTAGTCGATGAAATATAAGCTTGGTTTTATTGAGTTACCGGAAACGCGCGGTTTACCTCCAGCTAGCTTCACCACTGAAGCCTCGCAGTGAACGCAGGTCCCTCCATCAGTACGAGCGGACACGGTAAGACCAACGCACGTCTTATTTCGAGACATAATTGTGGATTTCATTTTATTATCCGAAAACATGTTATAGACGAAGACAGCCAAGCGTAAATTGCGTGTTTTCTTTTTTAAACCAATAATAGCATTGTTTGGCTAGCTATTTTTATCCTATGTAAATACAGCTGCCCCTAATGGCTATGTTGTTGTCAGCTGTTGTTTAGACACGTTTATCTATATATAATAGCTTGTTTTTATTATAGCCTACATATTAATAACAAATCTATTTGTTATTTTCCCCCTGAAATGATTATTTTTTAAATTTTCCCCTTGAAATGCATATTGTTTTTATCTGATCGTTAAATGTTGCGTATTTGGCCACGCAGCATCCTTTTCCTGACTCCTCTGTCGTGTTTTTCCCACACCGCAGGCTGATGACAGAAATGGCCTCGGCGGTGCGGTTGTCCCTCCTGGGCTTCTTTGTGTGCCTGTGCATGGGCAGAGCTACGGCCCGCAGCCCCCGCACAGTGGACCAGGTGTCCGAGGCCGACATCCAGCGCCTCCTCCACGGCGTCATGGAGCAGCTGGGCATCGCTCGGCCCCGCGTCGAGTACCCCGCTCACCAGGCCACAAACATAGTGGGCCCCCAGAGCATCCAGGGTACGGTAAACAATAGTGATGAAGCTAAATGTGCTAATTGACCTATAGAGTTTATATGCTTAGCTTGGAGTATTTTGCACAATAATATAACAAACCTATCCACTGTCTTGTTTTTTTCAGGTATCAGTAGAGAGTCAGTAGCCTATTACTTTAATTTGTCCTACTTATTAATTGACTGTACCTTTCTTACATGTTCCTGTTAAAAATATACAAATACAGTTTATATACTGTGTATAACAAGGGTAGAATTAAATAATTAAATAGGTATTTAATTTGATCTTGTCGAAATCAAAGCTTTAAAAGTATTAAATATTATAAGTAGGTATTCAGTTTTGTTCACCTTGGTCTTACATTTTTTTCAAATCCACAAGACCATACCGCCTTGTGGATGCCCGATCCCATCAGACCTCGGAAGCTAAGCAGGGTAGGGCATGGATCAGTACCCAGATGGGAGACCTGCTGGGGAAATACCGGGAAGCTGGTGTGAGTGAGTGAGTGAGTGGTTGGTGGTGGTCGGAGGGTCCGTTGGCGCAGATGTGTGCAGCCGCACTTCTGTCAGTCTACCCCAGGGGAAACTGTGGCTACAAAACATAGCTTACCACCACCGAGTGAATGAAATACACAGCACTGGAGTGCTTTCATTTGTATTAGACTTTTGAAATAAAACTTGAGCTACACAGAATAGTACAGATAATTCCTCAGTGTAAAATTCATACAGATTTTTGTTGTGTTGTTGACTGATGCTGGCATTAAATTTCACTTTGTGGCATTAAAAAGTCTTAGAAAGGTCTTAAATTTCACAAGACAAAAACCTGGAGTTACACTGTTATAATCAACACAATTGTTAGGAATAATGCACTATTTTTGAAGCATATTTTGACAGTAAATAATTATAAATTTGGTCTGATCTAAGTCATGATACTCCTGGCATAAAAACGAGTCTCTCCACATCCATGTTTAATTATGTAAAAAGCTTGTATTTTCTTTGATGCGATTGTGATTCTGACTGAAGTGACATTTTGTGCCCACCAGGTGGAGCTCACGAGGGCCTGCAGCATCTCGGGCCCTTTGGCAACATCCCTAACATTGTAGCTGAGCTCACAGGTGACAATGTGCCCAAGGATTTCAGCTGATGACCATGGGTATCCAGACCCTCCAAACCCCTGCCCACTGGGAAAGACTGGTACGAAAATATATTTACTTACAGCCAGCTTTATATTAGGCAGCAAAATATTGGCATTTTTTAATCTTGGCTGCAATAAAGTATGGTGTAATGTAATTTTTGTCTTGTTATTTGTGTTTTTTAGCTGCAGATGGGTGTTTGGAGAATGTGCCAGACACAGCCGAATTCAGCAAAGAGTTTCAAAAACACCAACATCTCTATGACCCAGAGCATGACTACTCTGCCCTCGCAAAATGGGTGTGTACAGACATTTATGATACTGTGACTCCAAATGAAAATATAGGTTATATGTATAATCATCCATGACTCCTATTTGTGGTTTATTGGAGTCTGCTTACATTACTGCCGATTGAAAAACAAAAATAAAATGATTACTAGAGATGTCAATTTAAGGGAAAAAGGGTCTCTTGTAACTAGAGATGGAGAGTAACTCAATACTTTTACTCAAGTATTTTTGTGTCACTCCATGTTTTGAATAGTATGTTCTTTTGGAGTAAATTTACTAAGAAGAAGTTGGTAATAGCAGTAGCAGTAATAGTGGAATCAGTAATAGTAATAGTGATAAATTTGTAATAATAGTAGTAGTTGAAGGAATTGTCTTAACAGCACTAGTTACAGTAGAAAGTGTAGTAGTAGTGGTAGTCCAAATTGTAGTAGGAAGAGTAGCTGCAGTGGTAGAATTAGTATTTCTAGCATTGGAAATAGCAGTAGTAGTAGTGGTAGTAGCAGTAGTAAGTACATTGATTGTAATACAGATGGTTTCATTCCTTAGCTTCTTTGTCTGCTTTGTCTGGAGATGTCTGTCTTTGAGTGTCTCCACAAAAGCATTCAGGCAATTTGTTGGGTGTAATTTGTGAACAAAGGCACTGGTTGTAAGACAAAAGAAACATTACATGATTATATCTTTCTTTTCAGAACAAGGAGCGTTTGTACCAAAAGCTGAAGGGAGCACCGAAAAGAAGAAAAAGGGTATAGTGTTTCATGTTTTTTCTTGTAGGCTTATGGTTCAGACACCACAACACAGACAAAAACATTTTCAGGAAATAGCTGATATAAAGTGTGGGTCTTATTTTTGCAGAGCGTTAATCCATATTTACAAGGCCAGAGGCTGGACAACGTGGTGGCCAAGAAATCTGTCCCTCACTTCTACGAGGATGAGGAAGAACCGACTGTGTCTGCCACCTGTCACCAAAACCACAACTTAAACTCCTGCCTGAAACAAGAAATATTTAACTGCACTGTTCAACCATGGTCACATCTCACAGCTCAGCGTTTTGTCTTTTATCTGATGTAATATTTTTTATCATTAGGAAGTAAGAGAATAGTTTATTGTCATTTAAACTTGGACATGTGAGATGCTAAATAGAATATAGTCAGTGATAGTCAGTGACACACTATTTAAAAAAATAAGGTAAACTACAAAATTGAAACATATCTTTCAAATGCCCAGCTCAGGATAAAAAATCTTACCCAATAACAAACTGTAATAGTCTGTAAAATAAGGGCTGTGAAAGAAAAACACTACAATAAAATCCTAATGCTAGAATATGAGGTGGACCTTGGATTGCAGTGTAAAATAAGATGTTATATATAACTTTATTAGTTCAAGAGAAAGCTACTTTATCACTGTACAGAAGAGATTATTCCATTGTCTGAAAAATAATTTTCTAAAATCCTGTTAAGACAAGATAATCAACTTTGTGTCTTGAAGCAACTTGTGAATAATCAAATAGTTGTTTATATTTCACTGTAACAAGAGTACATGTTTTTAAATGTGTATACTGAGCTGTAGGAGGACACTACTGCTGCTTTACATATTCCATACTTTATTATTGTTTTACAGTTGTACAGGGAGTTCTCAATGTCCAGTCAATATCTCCACATTGTTTGGTTCTGAAAAGTCAAATAAACCTTTTATCTGCATTCAAAGTCTGGAGTTTGCATAGTTTTTTCTTGTCAGGGGAGATGAAGATAAATCATGATGTTTGGGGGCGTGCTTTATGAAAGCATGAAGTTTAGAAAAGCCTGAGTTTGGCATTCATAAAGCCACAACACAGAAGAAAGGGCAACCAGGAGAAACTGAGACGTTTGGATCAGCAACAGGTAAACTCGACTAACCTACCATATCATAACATGGCTTAATTGTGTGCGTAAAATCTTGTCTACGTGTCTTTTTAATTCATGGCGGCCTGTTTTCACCTTTTTAAAATATTAAGCACAAACATTTTTCCCATACGTACCTTCTACAATAATTCAAGCTAACAAAACATGTACAGTCAGCTAAATACAGACAGAAATTGACGTGCGTAAAAGTTGTGCGTAAAGTTTTCGCCACTAAAGACTGGTTGTGATTTCTTCCTTGCAGTTTCAAAGATGAGATCGACTTTGGCTCTCGTCTTGTCTCTACTCTTCAGCTCGCCCAAAAGCGCAGATGCTGTAACGTTTCAGAGCGCTCTGCCACATCCAAACAAATCCTCGCCAAACGACTCCGAGGGCTGCCAATCACCTCCCATCACTGGACTAATGTCACGCGCGACCGGAGCTGTCACCACGGCCACGGAGGAGGTGCTGGAGTCCAGTCAAGAGGCGCTGTACGTCACGGAGCGTCGATACTTACGCATGGACTGGTGTAAGACGCAGCCGCTAAAGCAGACCATCAGCGAGGAGGGCTGTCTGAGTCGCACCATCGTTAACCGCTTCTGCTACGGACAGTGCAACTCCTTCTTCATCCCGAGACACGTTTATCAGGACGGGAGTGCCTTCCAGTCCTGCTCTGCCTGTAAACCCAAAACCTTCAGCACCGTCACTTATACTCTGTTCTGCCCCGGACAGACCCCCAGCACGCGTAAAAAGAGGGTCCAGCGCGTGAAGCAGTGCCGCTGCACCACCATCGATGCGTTATAAGGACTAATGAGCTGGGGTTATTTTATTATTCAGGAACTGGCATGAGCTTGGGGCAAAGGCAAAGAAATGTACAGCATATTGATTTATGGACAAATCAGGAGATCTCTGGATGGAAAGGAACACATTCAAATTTTTCTCAGTGACAGCAATACAATAAACTGTCTGAGTTTGGTGTCTCAACCATAACATTGTGAATATTTATTTTATTGTATTATATATCAGGCCACACCCCTGAGCCTGGGCTCCATCTCTGAAGATGTGCGGTGTAAACTTGTAAAGTAATGTATAACAACCTGGATGATTGAGAATCTTCACATCAAGAAGCACAGACAAAAACAGCCCACAAACTCCTAGATCATCATCTACAGATAACATACTGTATATGACATATTGAACACTGTACAGAGACATATTTAGAGTCATATTTAAAGGGCTTTTCTTGTATAGTTTCCACTGTGTGGAATATAAACTGTAAACATAATTTATACTGGAACAGTGCTTGATAATAAATAAATAAAAAGATTCAAAATTATATTCATAAGATTTTATTTGTGTATAAATATTATAATTGATTGTTACATTGTTTGATCTGGACATTTAAAATATTGCACATGAAATAAAAAATGACACCAGAAGCTAATTGTATGACAAATAGTTTACTCCTATAGGCTGGTGTCATGGTTGAGGTCTAACACAGAAGGCCATGACTTCTTCAGTGTCTTTAAATTGAAGACATGTTGGCCTCCTTTTGGCGCAGCCGTTCTTTCTGTTCACACAAACCACAATATTATTTATAAAGTGTGTCTGACTATAGAGTATTGCAGTAGTATTACATTTCATTAATACTATTTGTTATGGCCCTAAACAGTTACTGTGTCAGTAAACCTATAGAACATTATACTAGTATAATATTATCTTACCAGGCTGTTTGGGTTGATCTTTCTGGTCTCCACCTTCTTCTCTCCTGTGATTCCTCTTCACAGAGAGTTGAGCCTCTATTAACCTTAATAAATAAAGTGTCAACCTGAATTAACATGATAAAAGATCAATATTGCAATAACATTTTTAATGCAGTTTTCTAAAAGTTTTCACTGTCCAACAACACTGATATAGCCAAGTAAATCCAAGCCAAGTTTCTATTCTGCAAAAGTCTTCTTTAAATGCTCTGTCAGCATATTGTAAAATAAGGAGTTTTGAATACACTGTGATTTTGGACACAGCCCACAGCTTTTCCCAAGTGTCTTTTACCTCTCTTTGGAGATGTTTTTGTTCTCTCTCTTCCACCTGACTTTAAAGTCGGCACAAAACTCGAACCACAGCATGAAGAAATAGGAAGTGGTCACCTCCTTATCTCCTGATTTAGGCTTCAGACCATAGTAAATGGCCAAATCCTGGAAACTAAACAGAAAATAAACCAATTAACACCAGAATTCATCACAGCAAATAATCTGCCTCTTGTGCAGTAATCTTTTTTGCATATTGATTTGGCATAGCTTTCACACTGGATGCTCTTCCTGATGCAACCATTCCCATTTATCCAGGCTTGGGAATGGGAGAAAAAGTGCACAAGCTTATGACCCCTTGTGGCTTTATAAAATTAACACCAATATCCCAAATAGTTTTCAAATGAATTATGATCATCTTCAGTATGGTCTGCCCATTAAGCATAATTATAAACAAACGTCGGCATATTGTATTAGTAAAATAAATGACTTTCCAACCTTTTCTCGACTGTCATCAGCTGATATGAGGTTTCACCATGCTCTTTTCGTGCTGCAAAAACACAAGACAGACAGTAGTTAGTGAAATTCCTTCAGAAACATTCATAAATACTTTGCAATGACGAGCTTATCAAATGGAGCCAGACAACCATTTAGTCCAATTACAAAGTACATAATTTCTGTAACTTCAATGTCATTTTGTAAAATTAAATAAGTTGTCTCTGATCATGTCTAATACTAGGAGATGAATTTTGACAGTAATAATTCATAAGCATATATTTCTGTCTGCAGCAGTGAGTCTCTTGTGGAGCCTTAGTCAGGACAGTATGATCCCTATCTGAGTGTCTAGCCCAAGCTCTGAGTCCATCTCTATCTCACAAACAAACCAGAGGAACCTAAAGTCAAGGGAACAAGAAGCACTCGGGACAGGGCCTTCGTCTGGCTGATAAAGAGACACTGAAACACAGTAATTAGGACAAAGCATGACGAGTGTAGACGGTACAGGCCAGAACCCTTTTCATGAAGGTCACAGACAGTAACTGCTTTTCAGTCTTCAGACATTCACCTTATTTTTTTAATATTGGGCTTCATTGTACCCTTATCATAATGGTATAGTACGGTACACTTTTCGGGGATGCTCTGGGTCCCCTTTGGTTATGGAAACATCCCTGTACTGACACAACCACTCATGTAGCCCCCCTATGGAAGAATGCTATATGACATTTCCATTGCCACAAAGGGAAGGGGAAAGCGTACGGTCTTCTTGTGCTGTAACTATGTGGCACAACTTTACCAATATTTAAAAAGCAGTCTTTTTAAAAAAATATTGTACTCACCACTGAGAACAAATGCCTCCATCTTATCTTTAAACGGCTGCAGATGCTCGTCCGGAGAATTACTGCAGACCTTTTGGACATCCTTCTCACATTCTGCAAAAATATCAAGTAAAGATGTAATACATTTTAATATTATATACAGTATTATATTGTATTGCCTGTGTCAGTCTTGCACCATCTGGTGAATGATATCACTGAAATAGGTTTTATTCTCCTAGTTCATTAATATTTGGTAGTTGGGAGACTCATACTCACATTCATTCACTGTGGTAAATGTGCTGTAAGCATTTATTATAAAAGCAGTTCAAGTGATACATACAAAATTACCTTTTAAATTAAAATGCAAAATTCATCATACAATAAATTTGATCAATGTAAGTGAGTTTAAAAATAGGTGATGCGCAGTGGTGGAATGTAATGAAGTAAAAGTACTTAGTTACTTTTATAGTTGCTTTACTTGAGTAAATTTTACAAGGGGTACTTTTACTTTACTACATTTTAGAGCAAGTATCTGTACTTTTTACTTCCACTACTTTTCCATTACTTTTTTTACTCTTTGAATTGGTTTGAAGTAAAATGTATTTTGAGTTTGGTTTAAAATCTTTTGTTTTTGCTGTGTCGTCATTGTACATAAGTATAAAAGATGCATTTAAGTAGTACTAAAGTGGTAGTAAAGTAGTGCTCCTCAGAAAAACCTCATCGACTGATTCAGTCTCTTCCGTTAACTTTTACAGCACAGTTTTTCATCAAAATTCCTCACATTTAACAGATTCATTAGTTCTTCAATCTGTGCAAAATACTTTTACTTTTTTACTCACAAGCACATTTAAAAATGAGTACTTGTATACTTTTACTTAAGTAGAAATTTTCATGTGATACTTTTACTTGAGTAAACCTTTGCTCCTTTATCTGTACTTTTACTTAAGTAACAAAATTGAGTCCTTCTTCAACCACTACTAATATGATATCACATTTTCACAATGGGCCAACTGAAACAGGAAATTACATGCTTTTTATATATACATCAAATACTTATGCAATTATTATTAAGGTTATTATGTGTTTTGAGTGTACTAATACATTGTTTGAACTAACCTATTTCTAATTCGCAGAATGCCAGTTTCTCAGTATTGCTTCGTCCCAGCTTCACCTGTTGTTCTGTTTATCTCAGTGGTTTCCTCTTTCTGTCCCCCACAGATTGACCCCGAGATGGAGACTGCAGCTCCAGCCTCCTCTGGTCTTTTCCTCCCAGTCTCTGTGTCCCATCAGTGGATCAGAGGAGCCAGTCTACAAAGCCAGTCATAATAGAGGCAGCCCCCCTCCCAGTCCCCCATGTCCCAACACTCGATCTACATCTCCAGATAAGATTACAAAAGAATACTGTTTTCTTTGGGGATTTGTCTAAACTATGGCGGCGGTATCTCTCTCTCTGCTCAGTGCAGCGAGTCATTGGTTCTTTTGTCTGCCCTTTGTGGCTGTAAGGGTTAGTTTATTTCAGACTGAAGAGGGTTATAGACTCACATAAACACAGACAGCTCAGATGTGACTAAAACTAAACAAAATGAGGGAAAAGCTGTGATTTCAGAGAATAAATGTTCATTTACAATAGTTATGGGTTTGGTAATGACCTGTTTAAGTGACATGTTAAACATGCATTTTGTAAAACCTTTGCAAATATTACAAGTGTAAAATCTGCTTAAAAATTACTTGCATTTGTTGTTTGTTTTGGGAAAAACATTTAAAGCTCAATACAAGTACTGAGTATAAAGCATTCTTGAGGCACATTCCCACTAAACCAACCGATATTGGTTATCTATTAACATGGTTTTGTCTTGTAAAAAATAAAACTATATGGGCACATTTATTTAGACCTATATTGAGAATATATCATAAGACTTTTGCTGCCTGGCAGTATAGTAATATAACTTCAAACATTTCATAGTAGCAACATGATGTGATTCTCAGTTATTATGTGGCTGGTGAAAGCTTAAAAATCACAATATGTCCCAATAAGATCCATGTGAAGTGTTTGTATTTGTTTTAACATGGATGACTTCATAAACCAAACTCCTGTTGCCTCTGTTGGGAAACACAGAGAGAGTGAGCTCGTCCAAATGGGACACATGCGGGTGGTTCAGACAGAACAAAAGAAACCTGCTACGGACCCATCCAGATTGTACGGTGGTTTAGGCAGACGCTCAGATAGACAAAGTTGTGGTGAGAGGTAAAGAAAGCTATCTGTGAGGGCCACACTGGAGCCATGGAGATACCGGGAGCAAGGTTAAAGATGCACAGACTGATTGGTCAGACGGGACAGATAAAGCTGGTCTAGTGATTACATAAATGGGAAGTTATGGTCTCCCTGCGCCGGCGACAGGGGCACAAAGGCACTTCGATGGGGCAGATCTGATGGGCACTGGGATTAAGGCTGGATCTGAGCGGCGCCAGGGCAGTATATCAGAGCTGAGTCTCCTGCCAGTCTCCCAACATGAACAAGTAAACACAAGCAATACAAATGCTTAGTAACTCTAGTCTTTGGTGTGACATACTGGCTGGCAGTACTTTGCAAATATTTCGGGCAAATGTCAATGATCATACAATTAACTATTTTCAACATAAAGAACAAGTTAGAAGGGACAGTATGGCCCAACAAAGCCCTTAAAGTTTAAACATTACGGAGTCTGTCTGGGATTAACATGAAGACCCAGAAGAAGATCTGCGGTGAGTTCAATAAAAATTAAAAACAACGGTATAATATTGATGATAATAATAATGCACTGGATTTATATAGCACCATTCTAGATCATCAAAGCACTTTACATTGCATTATTCACTCAGTCCTCAGCCACACTCGATGGTGGTGAGCCACAGCTGCCCTGGGGCAGACAGAGACGCTGACACACACTCATTCATACACAGGCAAGGTGGGTGAAGTGTCTTTGCCCAACGACAATGTGGGTTAGTGGGCGAACGTGTCTACCGACTGAGGCACTGCTGCATACATAATTCCTTTAAATGTAAATCTTTGGCACACCTTGTCCTTGGTGAAGTGGCATCATACTGTATATAGACACAAAGCACTGGAAGAGAAAATGTTTTCTTCTAGGGAGAGCTGGGTAGGGTTAAACAATAACTTTGTGATATCAAAAAAAAAGTTACAATACTATTGGTATCAAAAAAATATTTTTTATTCAATACCAAGTTTCAATACCTAATGGGACCTTTAATTTTCCTTTGCATGTACGAATCAAATAAATAACAAAAAATAAATCATACAAACTACTGCAACAAAAGTTTAAAAAGCAGTCATCTGGATTAGATTTTTCAGATGACTGCTTTTTAAACTTTTGTTGCGATGCATTTACCCTGGACGAGTGAGAGTCTTCACAGACCATACAAACTACTGTTTTTAACTTACAGCTAAGAATTTTGCTCCAAAAATTTGTATTGTATTCAATATTATTGTCTTTTATAATTGTAGAAGATGAATTAGCGCACCATAGGTATCATAGATACAGTACCCAGCCCTAATTCTAGGTTTGGTTAAAATGTACCGTGCCTACATGTGGTTAGTAAATATATTTGGAACAAGCGACCTGTCGAGTTCCCTTAAAAACTAACTCATCTAAGTGAACAAAAACAATGCTATTCTCACTGGAAATCTTTGGCCCAGTATTGTGGAATAACAACATTTTTGCACACAAAGCATGACAGAGAACTTTTTTTGTTCTTGGTTTAAAATTCATTTCCTTTCCTGTTGGCTTTTCCTTCCTGGGGTCGCCACAGAAAAAGTGCAGTGATTTGAATAGGTTTTATGCCAGATGCCCTTCCTGACACAACCATCTACATTTATCCCAACATAGGACTGTCAAAAAAATACACAGGGCTTGTCTAAAATCTAAACTCTTCAGTAAAAAAAAACAAAAAAAAAACAGCCTTTAGCCTTAAGTATAAACAGTGCCTCGATGTTTGGGGCCACATTTTGGAAAGCAGTGGTGAGAAGTTGGAGTGAGGGTAATAAGGGGATGTCTGCAGCAAAACGATCCCAGACTTGAACTAAGGTTTGGTCTGTGAGAACTACGAAGAGCAACACAAAATCACACAGATACAGTTACACACGAGCCCACTGAGGTTTACCAACAAGAACACAACAAAATGACCACAAGGCGAGGCTCAGTCCGGTCAGCTGCTCTCAGAAACAAAGCATGTACTGCAGCTCTGCTCCCAGTACTGTGAACTTTAATATTTATAACCCACAGCAGTGATTCTCAATCTGTGGTATGGATACTACAGGTGGTACGCCTGCCTCTTCTGCTGATACTTCAGCAGTTCAAGTCCTGGTTTAGTTTAACTCAGTAGTGAGTTAATAGTGAAGTGTAGATCCCTGCTTAGTACTGGTTAAAGCACTGTTAAGTACCTGCTTTAGTCCTGGTTTAGCCCTAGTTTAGCTGCGGTTTAATCCTGGTTTAGTCCTTGTTTAGTCATGGTTTGGTCTGCGTTCAGTCTTAGTTTGGTCCTGGTTTAGACCTGGCTGGTTTAGCTCTGGTTTAGTCAAGGTTTGGTCCAGGTTTAATCTTAATTTGGTCCTGGTTTAGACCTGGCTGGTTTAGTTCTGGTTTAGTACAGGTTTAGTCCTGGTTTAGTTGTGGTTTGATCAGGGTTTAGATCTGATTTAGTCCTAGATTAAACATGATTTAGTCTTGGTTTAAGACCTAGTTAGGAGCTGCCTTAGCCCTAGTTTAGTTTTGGTTTAGACATGGTTTAGACCTGGTTTCATTTTGGTTTAGCCCTAATCTTGTCCTGATTTAGTCCCGGTTTAGACCTGGCTTTAGATCTGATTTAGTCCCAGTTGAGTCCTTATTTAGTAATACATTTTCTTAATTAATCCCTATTTAAATCCTTGGTTTAGACCTGACTTAGACTTGATGTAGGCCCATTTTGATCTAAATTAGGCCAAATATTTTCTGAGGTGGTATTGGTCTAAAACGTTTGAGAACCTCTGACCGAGACAAAAGGATCTTCACCAAATAGACAGCAGACTACGTACGTGTGAGATCTCGTGCGAGCTGTCTCAAGTCTCCCTGGAGGTCCTCAAACTTGACCTGAGAGGCGAGGAAGACGTCTTGAGGTTCGGGAAGTGGGAACATGCTCTTGTCTGTCCCGGCGTTCTGGGGCAGACAGACCACAGGACAATGTTACAGACTGTTACAGGAATGCTGCTGTTAATATGAGACGACAAACAAAAGAAAATGAAGACTTGAACTGCTTGTTTAGTTGTTTTGTATTTTCTAAAGATAATAATGGCTTGTGGTCTTGAGAAAAAAGGCTAAATATTTATGAAGAATGTAATGTAATGTTATTTATTCACCTTTTTAAATACAGCAGAGTTCATACACTTTTTACAAATAATTTTCCATGACTTTTTCATAACTTTTCACAAATTTTTGACTAAATTTCCAAGACACGAAAAATAACTTGCACATTTTAAATGGTATTCAAAATGCCCAACATGGTACATTAGAAACATACTTTTGCTGAAATTTAATTTATTAAAACTAGAAATTAGTCACTTAAAAAAAAAACAGTTGGGTTCTTCCCCAAAAAATATTTTATTCCATTAATTTTACTGACTTATAGCCTACACACCGCTGATTAAAAGATAATTATACTTGTTAAGTTGGTTCAGAACATATATTTTAAAAAGTAAACAAACGTATAAAGTAATAATCTATCCTCTTTTAAAGTATTACCAAAACCAAAAGGTATTTAGTTAAAATATTCAGACTAAAATTAGATAAAGGTCACTTTTACCTGGCCAAGAGGGCAGTGTTTCTAGTTTTCTAGAGCTCACTTTGAGTTTGATGAGTACAAAAATTAAAATCCATTCTCAGAGCAGAGACAGAGCTCTGTGCTTTACTGAACGTTTTTAACAAAGTTGGTATAAAGACGTTAATGGTGTTATTACTTTTCTGAACTGTGCTAATGTGTGTCAAGATCACTTTTCCAAAACTTCTCCAGGTTTTCCATGACTGTACAAACCCTGATAGAGGTAAAACATCTTAAGGAAAAAAATTACCTTGTCTACATTGTGCAGATAGTATGACACCACAAAGTCCCCCAGACTGATACGATTGTCCTGCAAACAAATACAAAAGTACAACCCAGAGCTCCTTCGTTATGTATACATGCAGATTTGTAACCTGTGCCAATATAAAAGAGTAATCTTATCTAAATCTTACTCTGCTTTTGACATCTTTAAGTTTAGGCAGGATCTCGAGTCCAAATCCGTCGGCCTGTCCTCTGGTCCTGCTGCCTCCGTTCATGTGGTTCCCGAGTGCCAACACCAGACCCAAAATCTCCTTCACGCTCGCACTCTCCAGCAAAACCTACAAGCAAAATAACAAATCAGGGACAAACTGAAAAAGCTATGTAAAATGTAATTAAAAACAAAATGCAATGGCTTGTTAATTTTATAATGATTGAGCACTTTTTCTATTTAATGGCAGCAACAAATCAAGAAAAAGCTGAAAAAAGTAGGCATTTTACAGCAAATCAGCCAATATTTTAGTATGATGTCTGGATATAGTAGTGTAAAATGAGCATTATAGAAAAACAGAGTCTGTATTATTAGTATTGAATGTTTTGGATGATAATGATCTTCAGGCAATACTGCATTAAAACACATAATATATTGTTTGTGTACTATTGTGATTAAAAATATAGAAATTTGCATTCAGTTTTTATTTGGGTCAATGACAAAGCATCAAATTTTCAGTGTGAGGAAAAAACCTTGAGCAAGTAACTCAAGCATTTTAGCAAAATTAAATAAAAAATTCTTTAGAGGCTTAAAAAAAGGTAAAACATTTTGCACAATTATTAATAAAAAAAGCACAAAATGTAGCAAATTTCTGCAGAGAAATAGGCAATTGTCTAAAAAGCAGTGAGAGGCATTTTCTAGTTTTTATTTTATATTAAATTATTTGCCTGTCACACCGTATGACGCAAAATTTCAAAAGGTAATAAAAACTTCAGACTCTGTACAATACAAATATATAGTTTTTATTCCTGCATTTTTAAGTTGACCGTTTTTTGTTTTTTTGTTTTTGTTTTTTGCAGCTTTAACATCATTTGCTCATTTATATTTTACAGACTGCCCTCCTTTTTGCAAATGGGTTTGTAGCTTTAAACTGCAGGCACATATCGCACATTTAGAGAAGAATTATAAAATGAATTGGATCTATTGATGATTTCCTACCTCACAGACCGTAGAAACAGCTCGTAGCTTGCGTTGTATGGAGGCGATGCCGTCAAGAAACACTGCCTGGAAGATAATGCAGTGAGCTCTGCCGGCAAAGTCTGGGATCTGGGACAGCTCATAGAGAAACCTAGAGAACCACAAATAAAAACGTATTGATAAAAATGCAATGTATAAGTAGCTACAAACTTTGAAACACTTTGACTGACTGTTCAGGCTTGTCCAGCAGTTTAAGCTCCTCTTCATTTGACGTCTCGTAGTGTTTCTTGATCTGTCCGAGTTCGTCTGGCTGCGCTCTCTGACAAACACCAAATCTATATTTAGTAAATGCTGCATATTGAGTTTGCAGATTGCAGCATAATCAGAATATTTAGTTGTAATGATGCATACATTTTCGTAAAGTGCTTCAATGGTATCCAGGTCCACCACAGAGTTATCCACGGTCAGTACAGCTGGTGAAAAGGGCACATTTTCACTCTACTGATATTCAGCACAGAAATAAACATTACAAGGCTAAACATCACAAAAATACTAAACTTGTGTAGTCTACATTGCTAAAAATCCAGACAAGCCGAAAGCCATTCTCTCATAATTACTGGATCCATACCTCTTAATGCTGACTATTGTCCCTATACAAAGTTTAAGGGGAAACACTACAGGCTAAATGCATTTTTTTTATTATTTTAAGGTCAATTTTTAGGCCAGTTTTCTTCCTTAACAAGTAAGCTTTTACACTGAAATAAAAAAATGTCAAAATTACACATAAGGTGTTTAGTTTAATACATTTAATACAACTTGTGTCCAAAGATTTATTGTTTGTTTTTTTTATTTACTGAAAGACAAAATAAGCTCTGTTAGTTTAAAAAAATCCCTATTCACCTGCAGTGTCTCGCCTTAAGTTCTGCTCTACACAGTGAACGTATCTTTACTAAATACATCTAAACATTTTGTCAAACATGGCAAATGTTTTGAGATTTCTTACTTTAAATACTTATGCTAACTTACACTTTTATACTTTTTACTCAGCATGAGAGTCGTGTGGTTTTCTGTTGTCTTTTTATTTGTTTATTTATTGAAAACTAGTAGCTAACAAGAGTATTATTTATTGCCTTTTAAATTGTCCTCGCTTGTGTAAAATGTGTCATAGAAACAAAAGTGCACTGGGTTTGATTTAGGTCAGTATCTACTTACTGACTACATTTTGACTTTATAAAGTAGTAATGTTGCGTATAAAGGTTTCTCTTCTCTATTGGCAAATACATTATCTTCTTATTAGTGCACACTGCAAAAAATTGGACCATTAATCTTTTTATGTGCCTGATTTTTGCATTCAGATGATCATCGATTTTCTTTCCTAGAAAAGACAAAGTGCAGTTTCGTGACTTGAGGGTTAACTGTATGTACATTTTGGGCTCTTTGTAAACGTCTTGTTGACATTGTGGTGTTCTTTGAGCTTTTAATCCAACCTAAACCCACCAGCAGCTCATACTCACAGTGAAGTACAGGGTTAGCTATGTGTGATTTTGGGGTTGAACTTAAACAAGGGCCATGTCACGGGGCCTGTGGTCACATGACTGTTTACACTTACACCAGCTCTGACTACAGTCATTTAGTGCCATCCGTCTTCTCTGTGACAGATAATGTTTGTTAACTGGATAAACTGGGAGGAACTGAAGTGATGATTTCTGTGATCTGACTTAAATATTGTTTTCTTGATACAGTTTTTGGGGTAAAGGAGTGAACGTGAGTACAGTCAACAAAGAAGTATGGCTCCTAGCACTGCACAAGATACAGAACTAAATGTGACAATGCAGGCAATGTAAATTTAATACTATAATTAATAAACATTGTACACTTGTTCTTATTGTTTGGAAGGAGGTTTTTCTACTGCAGTTATCCATTAAAACTGGGATACAAGTATTAAGTAGTATTACTTATTACAAATAATTTGATAATTTATAACTCATTTTCATCAAGTCATCAAGACTCATTTTTATTCTCTGGCTTTAAACTCGACGTGAATTGTGTGGTCCTCTGTTGTCTTTTATTGTGTTTTATTGTTTTGTTTTTATTATTTAATTCTTGGCATTTATTTATTGTTATTTTATTGTATTACTTTTATTTGGTTTTACTGGTTCTTATTATTTAATGGGGACTGGTGGAGCTGAATGGAGTAATTTATTGTTATTTAGTGTTCTATGTGCAGCACTTTGGAAACTGTTTTGTTTGTAAAATGTGCTGTACAAATAAAGTGGATAGGATTGGATAACAATTATGAAGCACAAGCACAATAATATTAGACTATTATTAAACTATTATTAGACTACTATTAAACTAAAATCTTAAAAAACTGACCATATGCTTAACAAGTAAATTTAAACAGGGTTCCTGCAGGTATCAACAAGCCTAATTTATTGCTTTTTAATGCCATTTTTTTTTACATTTTTAATTCCATAAACACAATTTGGGCAGCTTAATGAAGTATTGTAAAATACAGTTTATAAAGCATAAACAATGTTGAAAGTCTAATTTGGTCCAGTTGGAAGTAAACTTGTTCCGCCCGCCGATCACACTAGTGTCGGCTATGAAAATTTAAATTATTATTATTATTATTTCTATACATAATTATATTCACAAATAAAACTAATATCGTCAATAATATTTAACTTCAAAACTATTAAAATTTATTTTTTTAAATTAATTTTTGCTAAATCAATTTAATGACTTTTAATGCTTTTTCATGCCCCGCGGCAACCCTGATAAAAATCTGGGGCGACAGTAGCTCAGTCAGAGACGTCCGCCCACTTACGCGAAGGTTTGTGGTTCGGTGCCAGCTACCGGCCTTGTCATACTGTCGTTGTGTCCTTAGGCAAGACACTTCACCCACTTTGTATAAGTATGAATGTGTCAGTGTGACTGTGTGACTGGTGGTGGTCAGACAATGGCAGCCACGTCTCTGTCAGTCTGAGCAGTCAGGGCAGCTGTGGTTAGTTGGTAGTGTTTTTTTTTATATCCCAGAACACCTTTTAGCTTTTTGGCAGTGTATGACTTGGGGATGTCATTTTATTTTTTGACTTTTTGTGCAAATAATTACAATTACAACTTCCCGACTACTGCTCATCTAGGTGGTATGGCGCTTCTTGAAAATAAATTAAACAGGTGCTACAGGACATATTCAATAACATTTAAATTGTGCACCCAAAAGTTAAATTATCCCTAAATCAGTTCCCCTGTTGTAGTCTGCAGCCCGGGCCTGTTGTAGGGACTGACCGTGCTGTATGTCTTTCATCTCTAGGTGAAGACTTCGAGATGAGGATGCCCACGGCATGCGAGCGCTTCCCGTCCAGCAGCTTCACAATCTGATGATGAAACCACAACAAACCGGTTACCACGACAACAAACCGCAGTCACCACAGTCACCGTGACGACTGGGACATCGCCAAACCCATTAGTGAGTCATTAGCAGCGAATCCATTATGAAGCAAAACAAACAATATGGTCTGTCTTAATGCACCGGCACAGTTTGCATTTAGCTGTTAGGACAAAACACTTAATTCTCATTTAAATGACATTACCAGCTCTATTTTTATCCATACTAATGTGTTTTCATGTTTCATTTAAAGTGCATTTAGGTCTACCTCTTCTAAACACTGTGTTGCATTAGTTTTTGGCTTCAAAATGGAGCAATTAATAATTCAAGTTGACCAATTAAATCAGACTTGTTGTTAGAGAGTGAGAGATGAAAACATATCTTAATAACTTAATTTAACATAAAATATACAGCCCTTGTTTGAAGTTGCAGCAAAAAAAATTTGTGTATGCTTTTTTCAATGATGCAAGCTCCCTCTAGTGGCCAAAGTACATATTGCTATCTACAGCTTCATGATGAGCAGTGCAGTACAATAACAGGATGATCATGGTGTTACCTTTCTGGTCTTAGCTTTCTTCTCATAAGCCACTGACATTGGTTTCCTCTTCAACTGTGTGGTGGTTTTGGCAAAAAGATCTTCAAAATCACTGGCATTTATAATGTTTGGCTCTTCCAAATTGTTCCATAGAGTTTGTTTACTGTAAGAAAGAAGAAGAAGAATTAGCATTTAAAGATTCATAATATACAAATATTAAGACATTTTTTCTATATTATTTTGTGTTTTCCTGTTTTTTTTTCTGAAATAAAAAAATGAATCTCAAACCTATATCTGTTCTGATCTTTTTTGGCATTACACAGTACATCTTGACTTAATACACTGGCTCTTTTGCTCTCCATAAAGGCACATAAGGGGTTTCCAATTAATAAAAAAAAAAAAAAAAAAAAAACTATAGTGGCCCCCATAATATTATTTATTCCCCCATAGTCAAAAACTGAAATTAAAATATGTCCAAGTCTTTTTTTTTAATAGTATGAAGCAACCATCTAATGCATAAGATACTCTTGATACTGCTGAGGTTGTGGTTTTAACTTGAATTATTTTTTAAGCAATTATAAAAACATACAATTTATGAACGCTAACGTGCTAAAAAAATACTTACATTTTCTAAACATTTGCAAAAAAAAAAAAAAAAAAATACACCCAATAGGTTAAAAACATAATCAGCACTAAACTGGTATTAAAAAGTTCCTCCCCATAGACCTTAAATTCTTGTGAAACTCTGTAGTTAGTATATTACACAGCCTATTGGATTGTGAGCCTCCAAATCTAGGAGTCCTATATCCCATTTTTTATCCCAGTTTTGATTCATTATTTTAACCTTCACTAAAAGTGTTTGTTTTTGGCAGCACTGGTTTATTTGTTTGCTCATCTATTAGCAACATAACTCAGATTTATCGTCATGCTTTGACTTCTGGCTGTTGATGTTCTGTGGCTATCATCCCAATTATTATACAATGTACTTTATTTTCAGCAAATTCTGGCTTTAGCACCTGTATGAAATAAACTAAATCTAAAGTGCTGGCGGATGCTTACTTGTTTTCCTGTACTTGAATCCTGGTCCAGTAAAGTGGCTTCATAGGTCGAGATGGTTCGAATGGCAGGCTTTCTGGGAGCTTTGTCTATCGAGATGACCCCAGTGCCCAAAAGGCGGAGGTGGAGGAGGGGGCGGTGGTGGACATACACCTGGCCCGGATGGAGGGAGAGGGGGAGGAAGTGGCGGAAGCGCAGGCGGTGGTGGGGGTACAGAAATGTTTAGCGAATGTGTGTTTGAACAATGTAAAGATGGATGAAGAGGACTGTTTGTATCTGTAGACTTTTGTGGACCAACAAAGCTTTGAGATGAAGGCTCTTGTGATAAACTGTCATCTCTCTGACCGCACAAGCTGAGGTTAACCGAGTCCATGCCCAAATTTTTCGGTTCAACGTCAGTATTTCTCATATTGCTGTCGTTGTCGGCCGTCGCCACAAAAGTCTCCCGGTCGGTCTGGATGCAAACGGTGCGGAATGTTTTGTGTAGAGCGTCGTCTCCCGTGGAAACAGAAGCGTCTCGGACTTCACCGCGGCGACGGGACTCAGCCTGAGAGAGCTTGGCCTGCAGCTCGATGATGGTGAACTCCAGACGGGCCACGCTGTCGTCGCTCTCTTCCTTTAACCTGGTCAGCTCCTGAACATAGTCCTCCTAGAAATAAAATATATTGTAGTAGTAAGCAAGAGTCATAAAACTTTCATTTGTTAGGGCAATGCTTCACTCAACTCAACAGGGACAAGACTAACTATTTGTATAGAACAGAAAAAGTATTATATTAGGATAACTGGCAAAGGTACAGTATGTTCTCATTAGACATTTGCAAATATTAATTTAGCCGCACCTGTAACTTCTCCAGTTCCTCTTTGCATTCTCTCTTAAGCTGTAAAAGTGCTGCTTGGTGCTCTGAAAGGACAAAACTGTTATTAAATATTTACACACACACACATACACACACATATATATATATATATATACACACACATCGTTATTGAGCAAGAACGGCAGACCACAAATTGTTGAGTCAGGAAAATACCTATTCTCAAAAATTATATTATCAAAATTAGTTTCTGATATGAGACAGAAATGCTAATTTTCTTTTTGTAAGACTAAGCGCACCTGAGTCAACTACTCAACTAAAATACTACTGCCATCCAATATTATACCATTATATTGACAAATAGGCCTTGACATAAACTTTTTCGCCCACTGGCCACCATTACCAGTCTTTTTCAAAAGTTACCAACCAATTAAGGTTATCACTGGGAACAGTTTAGTTAGTTGAAATGTTGATGTGTTTATTGTATATTAGGCTTTATGATACGCAAAACGAAATTTAAAGTTTAGTTTTACAATCTTTTACAGTGAACTAGTTAACTTAAACACATAGAATTTTGAATGTATTGAAAGATGTCTTAATTTATTGTTTATGTCACTTAAGGCAGTTTTTTTTACTAATCATGATGAATTACTCTAAATTCAATTATGGAAACAATTAACCCAAACCACAATTAAGACCTAAATTTGTCATAAAAAAATCCAACCAGCCACTGTGGCTAGTGGAAGTCAACAGTCTACCTGCATTTGGCTGGTTGGCTAGTGTTAATGTCCAGCCCTGTTGACAAAGCCTCTTGAATGAGAGGTGAAACTTCTTCAACTTTAAAAAACAAATTAAACTTTAAACTTTTTGTTGTGATTCAGTTAGCCTGGATGACTGAGAGTCTTCACAGACATTGTGCCATTATGTAACTGTGAATCATTGCAATCACTGTATGCTACTCTTGTGATAACCACCAACATTAATTTATATTATAACAAAAAAAATAACAGTAACAACTTTACTGCTTCTCATGAGTTTAAAGTAGCATTTGTCTCCTTTGCTGAGTTTACATCCTGAAATTGTTTTAACTTAAAGTAATTTTTCACCCATACTACTTGTACTCTAATGTACTCTAACCAATGACTATAACCCCTTCTTATATGTCAATGGCTGTAATAACTAATAACTAAGTGCTTTATGTGCTTTTGCAAAGGTCATTTCTTTACAGAGACACTCAGTAAGGCTCCACGTCATCATTGAATATACTAATGTCTACCAGAAGATGGCAGTAGCGTCTCAAACGTAAGCTACAGTATATGATAAAAGCTTTTGTACACACTCATACTACAGTGTAGGCGTATTGTAACTGCCCATCTGGATCCTAAAACAAATGTTTACCTCTGGACTGAATAAACTAGAGTCAGATGGATAATGTTTTACTTTGAGAGCAGAAAGAAAGGTGTGCACAAATAAAACACAGTTTAGTCCCTGATCAAACGTAATAATGTTTTCAAAGTAAATGTACCCAGGTCATGAATTAGGTATTGTCCCACCATCACTGAAAGTTGCCTCTGTTACACATTTAATAAAGAAACCCGGCTCAGATCCCAAAGACTTCAATAATTACCGTCCTATTTCTAATCTACCTTTCACTGCCAAAATACTCGAGCGTAGAGTTACAACTCAGCTTCAGGACCATCTTCAAAATAATAATCTGTTTGAGCCATTTCAATCCGGTTTCCGCTCCAAACACAGCACTGAAACTGCCTTAGTTAAAATAACCAATGATCTCCTCCTTGCAGCTGACTCAGGCCTCTCCATCCTCATTCTCCTGGATCTCAGTGCCACCTTCGACACCATCTCTCACTCAATTTTACTCGAGCGTTTGGCTGGCATTGGGGTCACTGGCACAGCACTACAATGGTTCAGATCATATCTCACTAACAGGAAACAGTTTGTTCAAGTGAAAAACATCAGGTCATCTCCATCTCCATTACATCATGGAGTGTTCCCCAAGGTTTAGTTTTAGGTCCTCTTCTGTTTATCATCTACATCCTCCCTCTTGGCAATATTTTTCGTTATTTTGGAATCCATTTTCATTGTTATGCTGACGACACGCAACTGTATATTTCCACAAAACCCGGTATTTCCTCATGTCCCACTGCACTCACTGACTGTCTTCAGGCCATTACTGACTGGATGTCAAATAACAAACTCAAACTCAACGGCAATAACAGCACTGTATCCAAATCCCCATCCTTTAGTATATGTATTGACGGCTGTTCAGTTCCCGTCTCCTCACAGGTCAAAAGTTTAGGTGTTATATTGGACTCTACTCTCTCTTTCACTTCACACATCAACAGTACCATCCGCACAGCCTTTTTCCACCTCCGCAACATTTCCAGACTCCGTCCATCCCTCAGTCAGCACTCCTCCCAGGTTCTTGTTCATGCTCTTGCCACTTCACGCCTAGACTACTGTAATGCCCTTTTCTCCGGTCTACCCCAAAAGCTTCTCCAACGATTACAATGTCCGACCTGGTTCATCCATACACTCCCTCCCGCGCCCTCCGCTCCTCCTCTGCTGGTCTCCTCTCCGTCCCCGCTGTTAAAATGGTTACAATGGGGGCCAGGGCCTTCAGTCACTCTGCCCCCAAATTCTGGAACTCGCTCCCCATTCACATCTGTCAACTGGACTCGATTAACATTTTCAAATCACACCTCAAAACTTACCTGTTCAAACTTGCTTATTCATTATAATCATTGTTCTTATTATTTTATTTAATTTTTATGTATTGATGGTATTTGTTGGTGTTTTATTACTTGTGTTGTAAGGTGTCCTTGGGTGTCTTGAAAGGCGCCATCAAATAAAATGAATTATTATTATTATTATTATTATTATTTATTCCTGTGTTCAATTAATTATTCACTCAATCAAAGACAGGACAAGTGATTTTTCAGGACATGCTGTATACCCACCAGAGCAGTGGTTCTCAAACTGTGGTACGGGTACTGCAGGTGGGACGCAGGCCTCTTCTGGTGGTGCTCAGGAGACTTTTGCAGTTGAAGTCCTGATTTAGTTTAATTTAATGGCAGTTTTAACCCTGCTTTAGTCCTGCTTTGGATCTTAAATTTGAAGTATATACAATTAGTTTGTCCTGTTTTTTTTAGGCCCATGTTAGTCCTGGTTAAGTCATAGTTTAGACCACGATTCGTCCAGGGTTAGATCTGGTTTTGGAACTCTTTTAGTTCTAGTATAGGTTCTGTTTTGGACTTATTTAGTAATGCATTTTTCTTTGTTAATTCCTATCTTATCCTTTGTTTTAGCCCTGGGTTAGTTAAGAGTTAAGATGTATGCTTATTTTACTCTACGTATTAAAGATGGTACTTGGAAAGCCAAATAATAATAATAATAAATCATAAATGAGCCTAATGGCAGTATTAGGTTTACATTTTCTCTTAATTAACCATTTGAGAAGTCCCATTTAGCAGCTGTAGTTCTCACACACTGAGGGTGGAGCCGTGTTTATCTTGGCCTTAGAGTTTGATATTACATCCAGCACGTGACGGGACAGAGCAAACACCGCTGTCCTGTGCCACTCCAACAGTCAGGAATATTTAGATCCTGATGACAGTTGACCATATAACATTTCTGCTCTGGGACATTTAGTGCATTGAGACACACGCTCATGAACATGCAGTACAACATATACATACATGTTACTAACATGTACCTGCTTCTGTGTACTTCAGTCCCACTTTCTCCTCTTTGAGCGGAGGCCATACCGCTTGGAGACGACCGGGGGTTCGCTCCTCTGCATCAGTGGGACTCTCTGACTGTAAAAATAAGAAGACAAATAAAAAATCGTATTGATATGATCCATGTGGACAGTGTGGCATTGTTTTTTCTGCCTCATGTTATTTAGTAGGGCTGGAAAAAAAATTTGAGTTTGTTATAGATAACAATATTTTATAACGCAGTACTGAATATTTCAATACCGATATCAATACTTTGTGATGTCATGCATAAAAATGGTGCTGCACTGCTTTCACAAAAGTGCTCAAGCATTCTGCCAGGACTGTAGAGGGCAGCACTGCACTTCTAAGCACTTGGTCTGTCAAACACTGTCACACAAATGAAAGTATTTATGAACACTTAATAAATAAATGTCAGACTGACTGATTTTTTACTTCCGGAAAAGGGACTTGGGGTTTCTTGTTTATTTAAGTCTATATATTAGATACCAAAATATCAATACTTTCGATACCGGTCATTCTGGCATCGATACCAATCTGAAACTGTTCTGCTGCTCCGGTGGCATAAAGTAGCCCTAATATACTTGTATGTACTGTTTATAGCTTTTTATAATTCACAAAACTCAAATTATACAGACAAGAGAAAAAAAACTGTGATCTATCATCGGTAATCTCACGCAAATAAATAATCATCGCAATATCACCATATTGTGATTTTATCACTATTGTGACTATTATTTAGTTATTTAATATGTGGGTCACAGAATATATTTATCGGTTTCTCAGCAGTGGGGAGTGGTATCAAGTAATAGTAGCAATAGTTAGTAGTGGAGGTACTAGTAGTAGTAGTAGTAGTAGTAGTAGTAGTAGTAACTCAATCTGAAAATAATATGGTTTTCGCACCAGAATTGTCCAGGAGTAGTTGTAGTAATAGTATAATAGCAGTGGTACTAATACCAACATCTATTTTTGGTAACCTTACACTACTTGAGTGTTGCCAAATTAAAATATCACACTTGGTATTTTCTTTACACAACAGTTATTTGTAGGCCATTAGTAAGAGAAGTAATAGTGGCTCATTGCTAGCATCATGCAGTTGGAGCAGCAGGGTTAATAGAAATAAAACTAGCAGCAACAGTAGTAGTTGTTTGAGTAGTTGTATTAGCAGTAGCTGTGTGGTTTCTGTGTGTAATATTAAAATATAATGAATCAAATTTTTGTAATTGGGTTTGAAAACAAATAGGGAGGTATTAAGAGATAATAAACAACAATTACTAAACCACTACAGGTAACATGATTCATACTTCAGATGTCTCATTCTTCTCTGTCGTCTTCTCAAAAATGGTTCTGAGTAAATCCTTCTCATTTCTGATCTTTTTCCTCACTGCGTCCAGGTCCAGTTTCTCTGACGGATCTTTCTTTAAAGGTTTCGGTGTGAAAAACGCCTTGAAAGCATCGAACACAGCATCAGCACTTGACCTTGTCTCTACCTCAACCACTGCACTCTCATTCTTCTGTGCACTTAGTTCATTTTGCTTAAGCTCCTCTCCCACGTCTTCTTGTTTTTCTCGGTTTAAAAATTGAGAGATTTGGTCCAGAAATGTCCCCTGTATCTTGCTTCCTTGCGATATCGGTTTGATTTGGGATACAGTATCATAATCAGGACCCACAACCCCTTTTCGCAGCACCCTTAGGCCACTAAACAGAGCTGGAAGTTGGATTTGCTTGTCGGTGGGAGAGCCCAATGGCGAAAAGGTAGCTCTGGTTAAAGTTGATCCAGGAGGAGGCTGCCTGGACATAGGTGAAGTTTGGATATAAATATTTGAAGTGGGGCTTTCAGGTAGCTGTACAGACGTATCTTGGGCCCCTTCTTCATAAGAAGGCTCAAGCTCTTCTGCCATATCTACTTCTTGCTCATCATCCATCTGCAAAAAACTTTCATCCGTATCATTTTCAAAGTTACGAGTTGGAGAAGCAGCATCGTCAATAGTGTCACTTGCAACTTCAAAATTTGTGCTGTCAACTTTATCCACAAAAGTACAAGCCATTTTAATATCCTGACATTCAAGCTCCTCTAATGGGCCTTCTTCGTCAATTTTTTCTGTCTGGTTTAAAGCATTGGTCAGTCGTTCAACACTGCAATCCTCAGCTTCATCAACTTCCATCTCTAGTTGGTTAATCGTCTCGTCTGCCTTCATGAGCTTTATTGAGTTGCACTTAGCTGTTTTCTCGACTTCATGAGGCAAAATAACAGGTAACAAGTCTTTTTTCTTAATGTCATCCCAGCATGCATCTTCCCCACATACATCTCCATTTAGATCTTCAGGAAAGTGTCGGAAAAATGTCAGTATGGCTGTTGGCTCCTCCATTTGAGATCCTATACAATTACTCAATAATTTCTTAAAGGAGTAGCTGTAAAATTAGCTAATTAGGGAAGCCAGTGTGCCTTTTATGCTGGTCCCAAGCCTGGATTGATGGAGCGGGTACGGCAAATCAATATCCAAACCACTGCATGATAGGAGGAAGTTCATTTGCTGTGGCGACTCCAGAAGGCAAAGGTAAAAATGCTTGAAGAAATCTTACAGCGCAACAATGCAAGTTAAGATTTGGCATCAGCTAGGCATGCATGTCTTAGCATTTCAGTTTTATGCAAATAAAGTTAATGCTCTACTTAGCCAAACCTTGGGTCCAGTTTGCTGCATAGAAATGGAAACAGGCTTTTCACATAACATTAGCTTCGTTTTGTCTTCTTCTTCTTCTTCCCGGCTTTAAAAGTAGAAGTGGTTGTTAGTTCTGAATGGCACCGGCAGTGAGTAATGGAAATGTCCGGGTTTCCAAGTCCTGACTCAGCCGCAGTTCAAGCCAAACCCAAGTCTTGTTGTGTGTGCAAGTTTTTCTTCCAAAAAAATCACTTGTGCGCCACCATCCTTCACAGTGCTATTCCTTAAGTGCCTTCAAGCGTTTGTGAGACAACACCCTGGCAGATCCGTGAGGGGACAGATGGGAAGACACACACCACACCCAGAGTTTAAAGAAGGAGGCTCAATAGGAAGCAAGAAATCTCTGACTAAATGTTTGGAGAGAAACTGCTTACAGTACAAACTTGTGAGCACGCACTGTGTAGCACCACCAAAGCTAATCTGGACGTCTTAGCGGGCCGGAGTGACCCCCACCTCATTTGCACCGTTAAGCAGCTCACTGTAAACCATCGATACAAATGTTTCCTTACGGTGTGCCAACTCCAATACAAATTATATGTTTTTTTAAAGGTGAGACAATTTATACAATAACATTCAATACAGTATTTGCAAGAACAGTATATCCAGTGTACTCTTGGAGCCAGTCCCAAGTCCGAATAAGTGCAGAGGGTTGTGTCTAGATGTAAACTATGCCAAATTGAACATGCAAATCAAATTCAATAATGCTTCGAAATAATTTTAGGACTACATTTGGACAAACTACACTTCGGGTGACCAAATTTTTAGACCCAAAAACTGGGACACATATTTTTTTTCACTGATCACGGTGCATTTGAACTCACCAAGTGACAAAAAAGCTTCCAAAATCCATACAATTTTCTCTCATGTAATTAAAGTACATGACACCAGGGATTAAGTTTTGAATTTAAATGCAATTCATTAATAAAAAATATGATTTAATTGATATTGATAATAATTTTAGTGACAAAAGTCTTTTTAGGAAAATGTATTTTTAGTTTCCTGTGCTTTTCCGTTGGTTAAACTGGGGACATCTGGGACATAGTTTGTTGAAAATTGGGACACACGAGTCTTTTCACAGATATGTCTTGGGACATGGGAAAAGGAGCCTAAAACTGGAACTGTCCCGGTTAAATAGGGATTTTTAATTTAATTGGTTCGACACTTTTTATGTTTGTTTTATTGCAGCCAGTATGTAAGAAGTAATTATCCATACTATTGTAATGGCATTATGTAAAAATTTTATAACATGAAATGCAATATATTTTAGTTTGAAAGTGAAACGGGTTACATTTAATCTTCTGAGAGCTTAGTCCACAGGTTGGACATTGTGGCCTTAAAACAAGTTATGTTTATGTAACAATGACCCCGGATAATCTTGTAAATATCCTTAAAGCCCGTCTGCATACTACACGTCATAACAACAGATTAAAGAGCAGAAAAACAGTACAGCCTAGATTTAAAACACACCAGTGTATATGTTTATATGTGCAGATATCTGTCATTCATGATACCAGAACATTTCTTACAAAAACTCCATAAACATCAATGATAATCTTGCCCAACAGGGTCTGGATTGTGGCTCTGTGCGTTTGTACAAGTTTCCATTGGATACCAGAGTTTTTCTTGGTTATAATATTGCTATACATGTGTTACTCATGCTTCCGTTCCCTTTATTCTGGAGACAACAAGGTCTGGTGTGTGTGAAATTAGCAAAGTAAGTCTGGTGATGGTATATGGGCTCAGCAGCAGCTCCTGGTTTCATGTGTCTGTAGAGTGATTACTCAAAGAAACGAGAATGCAACAAAATACTAATCCAGGTATGTCTTTGAGGTGAAAACAACTTTATAACATGTTTAAAAGCTCAAAAAAGTTGATTTAGCATAATAGGGGACCATTAATCTCACCTGATTGCTGAAAGTCAAGCTTATGTACAGAAGATTTGTGACTGTGTTGTTTTAGCTGAAAATCTATAGCTTTTAAAAGAGGATTGACTTCCATTTTGTCACTATCTGCAAATGTATAAAAAGGGAGATGCAAGTTGGAGCTCTCCTTCCTCTCAGGAAGTAGGTCCTGGGTTAAAACCTAAGGCATGGAAGATCTATTTTCTATTCTTTTTCTATTTCTATTTCTTGTATCTATTTTAAGACGGTACTGTCCTCTAACGTGTCCAGTGTATCTCAGAAACTTAGAGTGCACTGCAAAACTATGCATATATAATACATACAGACATTTTCGCACAGAGCTGGAAAGCAGGCAGTGAGAGCTTTACTACCATCGGTTATACAATGCACCTAGAGCTGCATTAAATCCTGCTGTTATGTAACTAATGAAAACACAACATCCTTTGTCACACAGCCCAGATGCATGAGGCCACGTCTTAATCTCAACGCCTCAGAAAAACTGCCCGCTCCCTCTTTGCATTGGTATGAGAAACAGGTCAAAACAATGGTGACTCTGCAGAAAATCCTATATTGAAAGAGTAGCTTGATATCTACACTGAAAGCTTGGTGAGGGGAAGGAAGACAGTAAATATTTCAAGGCCTGGATCGGGACAGTCTGAGTTAGGAGGCACTTAACTCACCCCTAGCTCCTGGGACAGTGGTGGTGGTGGGGAGGATGCTGGGCTGATGTCTTCTTCTTCAAGTGCAGTGATGTGTAAAAAGTCCACGTGTTTGGGTCTGGAGGGATGTGAGAGGGAGCTGCAGAAAGACAGAGAGTCCTCCACCTCCTGCTGCCATGCCTCCTCCTGCCTCTGGAGGGCCTCGTCTGACAGGGAAGAAGAGATCTTGTCATGTGTAGTAATGAGTGGCAAAATGCAGTACACAGGTATTTATACAACTACAGTAATGTGA
This sequence comes from Bostrychus sinensis, assembly GCA_020698575.1. Taxonomy (NCBI): domain Eukaryota; kingdom Metazoa; phylum Chordata; class Actinopteri; order Gobiiformes; family Eleotridae; genus Bostrychus; species Bostrychus sinensis. Next base: position 22,723,781 of record CM036257.1, on the reverse strand, counting down.
ATAATAATATACGCTTTTTGACATTATTTAGTTATTTTTATTTTACATGTCTATGGAGAATTACTATTATTATTGTTATGGGCAGCATCTTATGTTTTACTTTGCAACCATTTATGAGACAGTCTCTAATAAAAATGTTCATCCTGTCAAAGCAATAACTTATGAAGGAGCTTGTCCGTGTTGGAGCAAATACCATTGTGACACATAACTAATTTCTGGCTTAATTGATAGAGCATTTACTCCTGGAGAGATCTAGAACTAGAGAACTAGAAGATACCCAGTTCATTCACGTTAACTTGCCCTTTTTATTTTATAGCTTATTTAGCTTATTACTTTTGTAAATATATTGTATGTAGGCCTTATATATTTTGTTTTACACAAATCTGAAGTTTTTCTTCGGATTCACGCCCTTTTTCAACTAATATATCCAGATCTCAGAGTCTATTTTAGTTTATTCAGCTTATCTTGAAGTTCAGTTTTTTATTTAATTGTTTTATGCTCTTGTTTGATATCACTATCTAAGGCTGCTCGCTTAGTTTTAAGATGTCTTTACTCTACTAGTGTCTCTAAAATGTCAACCACATTAATTTCAGTCCTAACTCTGATGGATCGCTTCATGTACATGTTTTAGAAAGGGTTTTATGAGTATATGTTATGTCTTTTATTCTATAATGATCAAATTCTGAATGATCTGTAAACATTGCACTATATTGTAAATGTATTTTGTATTTAATCTATTGCATTTTTTAATCTGGACCCCAGGAAGACTAGCAACCACTATGGTGTAAACTAATAGGAATCCTAATAAATAAACAAATCACTTATGCTTAATGATAATGCTGCACTAACTCTACTGCAACAATGCAATTTTCCCACTGAGGGCCAAATAAGCTTTTCTTACTCTTATATTTGTGTGTATGGTAAATGTGCATATTTATATATAGATTCAGTAGATTCTGTGCTTTTATTTTAGGTTTTATGCTTTTATTTTTAACATAGGTCAAACATTGTACTGTTAACACATACAGTTAACAGAGCAGGAACCTCAAATGAATCACATCTGTGCTGGTGAGCAGTCCTTCCACACTCAGGACTGGATGTTCACACTCTCGCCATGAGTTTGTCAAAGTGACCTTGGACTACATACTAAATCTACCGCCCCGGGAGCGGCTGCAGTGAATGAGTGTAAAATGGGTGAACCAAAGGCACATTGAACAGGTTCTGGCCTCAACAGCTGTGGGAGAGCTGGAGGTGAGCTATATTAACACTGGACAGTTTTTCTACACAGAATGCCAAAAATATTAGCCATAGGTATAGTATTTTGTATACTGTAAGTGCACATATTTCTTGGCAAAGGTATCAAGATGACAATAAAAAAAACTATTGATCTTAAAGAGGTAATTCAAACAGCCATAGATGACGTTGCCCAGCTGTATGGGAATAAAACTGCTTTTTTGCAGGGAATGTGATGTTTCCTCCATTTACAAAAGCAACTCATCTTCAAAGGAAAGCATTTTTCCTTCATTTGAGTAAATACCATTTAGTATACAGCTCAAAACTGAAAGTACAATTTGCATACCACAATACAGAAATTAAGCCTGAAAATACTGATGTTTGCTCAAGATGAGAATCCACAATTGAAATAACCTTGAGGACGACAGAGTTTTACTAAAATCTACTGCATAAGGCATGACTAGGAATAGAAAAGTATCTGGAAATTGTTAGTTTTGAAAATGTCAACAAAGATACCAGTGGGTTTACAATGATCACTAAAATTGGCTTAGCACTTTACAACAACTAGAGTCGACCAAAGTGCTTTTCGATGTTTAAAACAGTAAATATCCCATGAATGCAATACAAGAACTGTCAATAAAATATGATAAATACAGAAAGTGCCCCTATACCACATGTCAGAGACCAGTCCATTTAAATAGGTCTTAAGTTTGTCTTTGAAACAAGGGCAGGTCTGTGATGATCACCCCACTGTTTACCCCTGGAGCGTGGGACTTCAAGCTGATGTTGTCCCACAGAGCCAAGGGCTCTAAGGGGCTGAATCTCACATAAATATGCAGGTGCAAGGCCATTAATTGCACTAAAAACAAACAACAGAAGCTTAAACCGAAGGCTGAACTGAACCGGGAGACAGTGAAGAGAGAACAAGTTGTAAATGGTGCAGAGAGGCTTGGTTAACTCCAACGTACAGTGCACTGCAATAATCCTTTTTGTGGCTGGAGTTTTGGGTTCTGGTCTAATGCATGAAAGGTACTAACCATTTTATTTGCAGAAAGCCAGAGCATTACTTACCATCATGAATAAATTACACTGATTCTTCTTATCAGAGAGTTAACAATCTCAAGAAAATCCATCACGCTCAAGCTTATCTGTTTGGAAGTATGGACTGCTCGTTGCTTAAAATGTCAGTGCTTAAAAGGCATTACTGTAGATGCTGCTATATTTACAAAAACAGCTAAATATTATGAAGTGTTACCACGTCCAGTGTATTTCTCACATTCCTGCACTCCTTGACTTTCTGCATCATTACCCTAAAATTATTTTCCATCTCCTAGAATATGCTTTTAATTCCAGCTCTAACTCGTTCAGCCCACTTCAATTTCTGTTTCTAAAAAGGAAATCCAGAGCAGGTGCTTATCTATTTCACACCTGACTGAAGCCACATGGAGCTGAAGTATGTCTAACCAGCGAGGGTCCATTATTCACAGCCTATGCCTCACGTCCCAGACTCTTATAGCTCCAGCAGCCGGGATAGAGCAGTGTGTGTTTAATGACCCATGGGCGCCCTGTACTGGAGACAAGACCAGACAGACTGAGGTCAAAGCGTTATAATGTTAATCGATGTTTAAATCTGACAGTCAGAAGTCAGCCTGTTCTTCCTCTTAAAGCCGTCCTATTCTCTTCACTCCACTGACCAACCAGTAAAAGTCAATGTTACGCGCTGGTGCACACATCCTTTTCACGCATGCTTATCCTGAGCTGAAAAATGGACAAAAAGTTAGTTCAAGGTTTTCTGTCTTACTTCATTTAAACCCAAAGTGCATACTTGTGCCTTATTTATTAAGATATTGTATTCATTATTATCCAAATAGGCAGCATCCCTAACAAAAATGGTACAAAAGTCACAAGTTCAATCATCAGTGAGTCTGCATGTGCTCCAACCATCCAAAGATATGCACTTATGGGTATGTATGTATGTATGTAACCTGCAGTTTACACATAGTTGAATGCAAGAAAGTAGAGCTGGGCGATAAATCGAATTAATTCCATTAATTCGCGTTTTTAATTTTGGAGGATGTCAAAAATAGCCAAATCGTAAAATCGAGTGAGGCGGAAATTAGCGTCCTCCAAGCACCGCACTGTTTCCTGTGTTATAGCTAATGCTATTGCTAGCTCCAGAGCAGCTTAAAATAGTTACTGTGGAGACTCTGCAGACTCTAAAAACACTAATAATCACACAGAAAGGAGTCATTTTACCTCTGCAATGTCCCGGTTTGGATGTGGCAGCAATTTGGCCAAAACGAACAGCCTGGTGTTATGTTCAGAGGCAGCAGCGAACTTAGGTGTCTTTGTTTATGTATGCTCATTAGCCACATGCTCTGCTTAGCGTCTTTTCACAGACCTCTATGGTGGATAATGGTGTATAAATTATAAAAGACCTGGTCTTTAGAAGCAGAGAAGGCTAACACTAAAACACCTTTATGTCACTGTTAGAGTAATGCACTTTGCTTCTTCCCTGCTGTAGCCCAGCTAAAATAAAAAAATAAAAAAAACTATGCTAATACTCTAATCTAAAATTAATAAACCTACATTAAATAGCATTTTTATGCCAACAAGAGAAAAAATCAATTCAAATCATACATCGGCTGAGAAATGAAAGAATTGCACTAATTTTATTTTTTAGTCATATTGCCCAGCCCTACAAGAAAGTAGAGTAAATAGTTTTGTTGCTGTCTCAAACCCTACAATGAACTGCAAATTATCTAGCATGCACCACATCTCAGTCTCTAAACAAGTGTGATAAGCTCTGGGCCTAATGATCAGACTGTTATGAATCTTTTAGCTGTCAGTCTATTGCACCTTTACCCCGTATTGCATACAATGTAATTAGGAAGGAGAAGCGAAGGAAACAGTATAATGTTTGCATAAAATCAGTTAAAATAGTTTCCATGGTATATTTAGTGTGGCGGAAATGCCCGGACAAAGAAACAGCTTTCCACAGACACGATGTATTTGTTGTGAAAACCATATTAAACTATATAATACAAAGTCAACTTTTTCTGAGCTTTCTACATTGTTATAAAGTTGTCCCCTCATGGAAAACATACCTGGAGTGGTGTTTTGTTTCATTCACGTCTGTTTAGGTAATCCTGTAGTCTCTGGCACTGAGTTTTTGAGGCCTCAAAACCCTTGGTTGAACGAACCTCCCCCTCTCCCATGAACCCTCACCCACTCCAGGAAGCACTGACCAATCAACAAGCCCTCTACATCCAGTCTGCTTTCATTCATTTATTAAAAAACTGTACAGCTCTGTTTCTGCTGATTTCTCCCAGGTATTTCTCATTTTGGAAAAAAATAGCATCATACAAAAGAGGAAATAAAAATGTATTTTTCTAAGTTTCTGGTAAAACGGCTCTGCACTCTGCTGCCCTCTGCTGGGCTCTTCACCTTTTTCTTTATGGCAGTTGTAAAATAATTATTGGAAATGATTTCTTTTTAGTCAGACAATGTTTATAAAGGTTGTAAAACAGACAATGCTGTTCTACAGGTGACCAAGATTGGTTTAAAAATATGAATTAAAGCATGATACAGTATAAGGAGTATATTAACAAAAAGAGGTGGGCAATATACCGTTTTGTACTGAATACTGTTTTTTCTCATACAATATATATTTTTCATATACTGTGATACCTAGTAATAAAGGATTTAAATTGATTTCTTTTATTTATTTTAATAAAATACAACTTCCACTTTTGACTATTACTATTCAACACATTAAAAACATTACAAACCATTTTTAAAAAACCACTGTGATAAAAAACGGTAGGTCATATCACCAAGCCCAAATAACAAAGGCAACTTCAGACTGTTCATCATCAAATCATTTCTGCATCATCTACAGTGTGAGACAATGACAGCAACATTTTACCTGAATAGAGCAGACTGTCTTGACTGTCCTTCCTGTTGATTGCCTCGCTGCAGATTTGTTTGTGCTCACTCATCCAATGCTCATTTGTATTACTGTAGTTTCCAAAGGCTCTGGTTCTACTCTCCCAGGTCTCTTCGGTCCCCTCTGTCTCACTTTGGGGCACAGGAGTGGATGACTTTGAGGTCAAAAGAGGCGACAAGATTGGTGACCTTCCGGATATATCCAGTACAGGCGACAAGGACGAAGATGGCAAATAGTTACTAGCTTCTAATGTTAAAGATCTATTTGTTTCACTGTAGCAACAATTTAACGGTAGATACTGTGGCCTTCTTATAGCCTCTGTATGTTGGTAATCAGTCATCTTTGTTGACTTCTTTGATACATTCCCTTCCTCCATCTTTAAGGCCCGCTGCAAACTTTGACTCAGTGCTTCTCCTAATGCACGAAGCTCCTCTACAAGTAATGGCCTGTTTTCATTATCATTCAAATCTCTATCCTTACAGCCATATTTAGGTAAAGTTTTGGAGATTTGGAGCTCCCGTGTAAAATCCACAAATCCACTAGGGTTGTCTTCTTTGATTAAGTCTGAACTGGTGAGGCTCACCCGACGTATGATACCTTCCACCTCTTCAATTTTACCCATAACTCGAAGTGATGCCGCCTGCCTTCCAACTCCATCCAATATTTCGTCAACAACTTGGCTTGTTGTGGGACTAACTTTGGTACTTTTTGCCTCAAAAGATGTTTCATTGTCATAGTCAGAATGCTCCGAATCAGCCATCTCTTCTTTATTACATTTTTTGGTCGACAATCTTGGAAAATGTAGATAAGCTTGTACAGCTGGGTTCAAATCCCATATTGACATTTCATTTTGTCGACTGCAATTTGGTTTATTTGATGCTAAAGCTCTTCCAAAATCTCTTCCAATACTTCTCTTTCGTTTGGTCACTGGAGTCCATATAGTGGACCTATCTTCCTTTATATCAAATTTGTCTTCAGAGTAGTTCACAGTCCGAAGTTTGCTCAGTTTTCTCCCCCTTAGTGGATTCCCAGGTGTCATTTTGCCTTTATTTTGAAAGTTATTATTGCAACCTTTTCCCTCTGCTCTCCTTCTCTTCCTATATATCTGTGCACTGAATAATTCATCTTCTGTTAAAATGTTCGGCTTGATCTTGGTCCCCTGTTGGTTGCCCATGTCCATAAACGCCTGGCACTCCGAACACAGCGGTAACAGCTCAGAAAGCCAGTGGATTTCTGAAGACTTATCAAGGGATTGGAGAGTTTCTTTCAAGTCAGTAAGGCCCAATTTGTTGTATCTTAGTCCCTCCTCTTTGCAGCTAGAGGTCAATCCTTGGCTGGGCTTCTTCAGTGGGGCTTTGAAGGGGGAAGTCAGGCCACCGTGGAGTGAGAGAGACACGCTGCTCCTCTCCACAATGGGCATGAAGAGGTGCAAAGTAGTGTGAGTGCTCTCCATAGTGGTCCAAAACTGTGGTGTTGTCCCAAAAAGTCACTTGGAGCCTTGTAAATGAAAGGTTACAGGTTATTTTCTATTTATAAAATTGAGGGCAAGGTAAAGCCTACATAAAGAAATGCAACTACTGTATGCAGCTGTACATAAAAAGCATAATTGTTTCCTGCATATTTACACTGAGGTAATAGGCACAATTTATTAATACCAGTTCCTTTCCTTTCAGTAAGATTTGGGGGAAAGATTTGGGACACCGAAAGCATGTGGATGTATTTAAATGAGTAAATGAGAAGGTTAAAATTTACAATATTATTCATATACAATAAAAAATGCCAAAGCATTTGGGACACCGAAAGCATGTGGATGTATTTAAATGAGTAAATGAGAAGGTTAAAATTTACAATATTATTCATATACAATAAAAAATGCCAAAGCAATGTCTCAATTGCATCTCATCCTGGTATTGTGGACCTTATGTGACTAAAAATGTAATTTCACATCAAAATCTGTTAACTGAAAACTGTTTAATAACATCTTATAGTATGATAAATGTACAGATTTATTCTTTTGGGTGTGTGGGCCTAAAAGGGTGAGCTGGGTATACCCAAGATGTCTTTAGCCATGCCAGTAAATCAATGGTAATGTATAATGTATATAATGTACAAAAAGTGTTCAAAATATCAATGAAAGGATTACAGAGCGGCTAGAACAATATTTGAGATGTTTTAATTAGCTGTAGGGTCATTTGTCCTGAATCCTGATAGCAGCTCTACCGTCAGAGTAAGTGACCTATGCAGAATTTCCAATGATCACAAAATCTGTTCAAACTTATTTTTGCTGTATGCAAAATTTTGGTGCTTGGGGTATTGAATAGTTAGTATATTATAATATATAATATTTATTTGCAGTGCTGGAATGTAATGAAGTAAAAGTACTTAGTTACCTTTCTTAAGTACAATTTTCATGTATCTGTACTTTACTTGAGTAAATTTTACAATGGATACTTTTACTTTTACTTCACTACATTTTAGAGCAAGTATCTGTACTTTTTACTCCACTACATTTCTGAGTTGGTTTAGTACAAATATTTTGAGTTTTGGTTTAAAATCATGTGTTTTTGTTGTGCCCTCATTGTAGACACACAGTACTTAAATATAACAGATGCAGTAAAGTAGTACTCCTTTAGAAACATCAGAATAATAAAGACAGAAGAGCTCAGTGACAGATACAGTCTCTTCTACTGCACTAGTTTATTCATTTCATCTGTAATCATGCCAGATCTCTCACATTTAACACATTCATGAGTTTTCGAGTCTGCGCGAAATACTTTTACTTTTTTACTTGCAAGTATATTTAAAAGTAAGTACTTTTATAGCCTACTTGTACTTAAGTAGATATTTTACTTGAGTACTAATTATGCTCCTTTATCTGTACATTTACTTATGTATAAAAAGTAGAAAGCTAGAGTACTTCATCTTTACACGTTTTTAAAATATAATACTACTATTTACTTTTGTTGTGAAGGTGGTAAATGAAGTGTAACATTCACGTACTTAATTTTAGACATTGTATTTATAGTACTTTAATCTCAAATAACAAAATGTGTATTATAGGAAACGTCACTAAGGTTACTGACATATTAAATAATGTTTGTCAGTGAGTGTTAAAATGAACGAATCTAAAATAATTCTCACTTTAACATATCACACAAACCACAAATTCTTCCCACAACGTCAGCAGTTTTACCCAATGTACCTTCAAATATATATTCCCGTCTATCTGTCAAATAAAATCAAACTCGTTTACTTACTTGTAAAGGAAAGCTGTTGCATGCAGGACACTTTTCTGCAGCGTGTGTGCAGGGACACACTGGTGACACACACGCGCCAACGTCCCGCCCACTGCGTTTTCAGCCAATAGCAGCTCTCAGAAGATCTCTGCACGTCTCCCATTGGATCAGAGCCGCAAACATCACTGGCGAAGCTAATCCCTGAGAGGTCTCCAGGTAAAGAGAGCAAATTAAGTCACAGATGGCGGGATTATTACAGTTAATGAATGTAATCCTCTCGAGTCCAATCAATCTGTAGTGCAGTGGGTAATAAACAAAGCAAGTGTGACAGTGAATGGCGTAGCTTTTTAGGTGAAACTTTGCATCAGTGGCTGTTTCACCAGTTTATGGTTTATACTGCGGATCACTGCTGTAATAAAAGTAAGCAAAGGTGGAAGAAGTACTCAAATATACTCAAGGAAAAGCAGTTGTGGAATGTAACGAAGCAAAAGTACTTAATTGCTTTACTTAAGTACAGTTTTCATGTATCTGCTACTTTACTTGAGTAAATTTAACAAGGGGTACTTTTACTTCACTACATTTTAGAGCAAGTATCTGTACTTTTTACTCCACTACTTTTTTTTTTTTTTTTTTAATTGGTGTGAAGTAAAAAGTGTGTGTTTTTGTCATGGTCCCATTGTACACACACAGTACATGAGTATAACAGATGCAGTAACATAGTACTCTATAGAAAAACCTCACCTACAGATTCAGTCTCTTCTGTTGCACTGGTTTACAGTTTACAGCACAGTTCTTGACTCTGTCCAAAATACTTTTACTTTTTTACTCATTAGTACAATTGAAAATAAGTACTTTTATATGTTTACTTAAGTAGAAATTGTCATGTGATACTTTTACTTTTCCTTGAGTACATTTTTTGCTCTTTCTCTGTACCTTTACTTAACTAAAAAAAAAAAGACTACTTCCTCCACCACTGAGGAAAAGTACTGTTATTGCATAATAATATGAAGTAAAGTAAAAGTAAAGAAAAAGTTCCAAACAAAATTACCTGAGCAAATGAAAAACAAAAAATTAAGGGAAAATTAATTTACTTATCTACCACTACTACTAAAAAGCCTATACTACTACTACTACTACTACTACTACCACTACTACTACTACTACTACTACTACTAGTAGTACTACTACTACTACTTTTAACACTGCTGCTACTACAAACGTGTTGGGTAAGGTGAGTATAGTACATACTTTCCCACTACAACTACTACTACTACTATTACTGCTGCTAACCAAGACCAAGACGTGTCTGAGACCAAGACCTGCCCAAGTGCATAGTGAACCAAGTCCGAGTGAAGACCAAGTTCTGTCCAAGACCAAAGTGAACCAAGCCTGAGTCAAGACAAGATCTCTCAGAGAACAAGACCTGTCCCAGACCACAGTGAACCAAGACCTGTCCAAGACCAAGACCTGTCCCAGACCACAGTGAACCAAGACCTGTCCGAGTCCAAGACCTGTCACAGGCCACAGTGAACTGACAGCGAGACCTCTGTGAAACCAAGACCCGTCCGAGACCACTTTACTACGTTTCTGCAATTAGCTCAGCTACTAGGGACAAAAATACCTTTACTCATGTAGAGACTTGAGTAAAAGCAAAATGTTTCCCCTAAAATACATTTAAGTAAAGGTATGTTTCAGATCAAATATTTGACTTGAGTAAAAGTATCTAGTTACTTTACACCACTGCATGTAAGTATGATCTAACATTGACCTGGATTATGTCAGTGACGTCTTAGCACCAGATTTTCACCAGATATCCTCTTCATCGACAGCAGTGCACCACACAGAGCTGCACATATGGTCTGTGCAGAAACACAAAATTAATCTGACTCTGCACAGAGGCATGTTACTGGGTTATACAGACCTACAGGCTGGAAAAAACAAACAGCTGCTGGTGTCACTGAAACCACGACAACAGACACAGCGACACACGTCAAAGGTAATCTGTGCTTAGAGAGTAGGCAGACATCCCAATCACTACTACTACACAGGTTAAAAAACATATGGGTCAAAAGTGTTTATATCTTTATGGGAAGTATGGTGACAGTACAGTAATAGTAATAGCAGTTACTGCGTTCTACTTAAGTAATCTTTTCTTTACACTCACTCAAATACTTAAACCCTGTGTTGTGCCCCAATGAGGACAAAAGTGTAAAAAACTGTGTAAAACTGTGTAAAAATATATATATATATTCATTATTCTCAATGCAAAGTGAATTTTTAGTGAGGAATCACCAACAACACTGATTTAGATAGATTTGTGATTTTTCTGTAGTAATTTAACGTTACATCCAAGTCTTAATGGGTTTTTGGAGTTGGTTTTTAGATTGTACACAGCACAGGAAAAAACAATCCCCAAAACTGTTGGTCATCTCTGAAAATCCCAAGGCTGTAATAACCCCCTAGAAAAATCCACTTTGCATTGAGAATATTGAAAACATGTATGCTTTTTACTTTGGGCTACATTTTTATGTGTTGCTATTACATACAATGGCTACCAAAAAAGGTAAACAATTCTGAAAATAATGAAATATTTGGTATTTGTGGTCAGGGCAGAAGTTGATTAAAAGATTTATGCAAAAAAAAAAAAAAAAAAGTTGAAAAAAAATCACTGTATACTATATGTTTTATGCTGTTTAGTGACAGGGACACCTTTGTCACTGAACAGTAACAACATAACTTTTTAAAATGTGGTGTATAAGGATGGATGAAGTTACTTTTCACTGTGGTGAAACACACTGTGGTAATATTAAACTGACTCATGTAAATTGCAACAAGTACCATAGCTTTGGTTTTACAGCAGCTGTATTGTAGTTCATTGTTGGACCACTAGATGTCATTAAAGTCTATGAAAGCCAACATGATTCACTTCTGTGAAATACTGCTGCAGACTTTACTCATGTTTCTATGTTGTCTGACAATGAAAAACTCTGGCTATCCTATACTCTATGTATATACAGCAGTTACAAATATTACAAGCACTCATACATTAAATGATATGTAGGATATAGTCTACAAGTTTTATTATTCAAACAAAAGTTCTGTCTATTGCGGCTCTATAAAAGATTTTCATTTATAAAGCTCAGTATCACACAAGTGTCCCAGGATTTTGCAGATATAAAGGATTAATGTGGGTACTACTTTCCTCAGGTATCGTGTAAGCAGCAGTAGTACTCCTAGTATCTGTTGTAGTTTTAGCAGTAGCATAGTGGTAGCGGAAGTGGTAGTAGCAGCAGTATTGATAGCAGCAGATTGATTTTCTATGCGAAAAAAAGGTGCTTTTAAATGTAATTTGTGTTTAATAATCAATTTAATGACGAGCATGTTTTTATATGGCAGACAAAAAGTCTAAAAGTGTGGACAATAATCTAAGCTGTAGTGCATTTGTAATTTGCCTTGCCTTTTACTGTAACTAACCATATTAATTTTTACGCAGCTGTTTGCTCATTCATAAGTTTACAGTGACTTCAGACAGCTCTACCCGCCATGCGTCTTTGGCACATAAGACTAATAGTAGTAGTATCTGGACAGGCTCATTTTTCATATTGTGGGCTACTCCTTTTCTCGCAGGACGTTCAGCCACGCAGCATCCCAGTCCCCATTCTCCAGCTCCTGAGAGCCCGTCCTGTGGCGCTCTGTCCATCCGCCGCTCCGCACTGCTGCTGGGGTCTGGGACTGAGCTGAGAGGCAGGGGGGCGCGGAGGGGGGCTGTGGGGGTATATTAGCGAGGAGCGGAGGAGGAGGAGGCGGAGGAGGGAAGGGGGGCTCGCCGGGCTGCCCTATATGGCTGTGGATGAGCTCTATGCTAATATCGGCTTGAGAGGCACAGCATCGCGTTTCTGCCGCCAGTCAGTGGTGGCTTGCAGAGTCTGAGCAGGCTCCTTCACAGCCATGGCTGAGGGCGGAGAAGGGGAAGATGAGATCCAGTTCTTGAGAACAGTAAGTAAAGCTCGTTTCGTGGGTGGAGGGGTGTCCTTTTGTGGTTCCTTGTCCAATCGCCAATTTACGCACAGACGCAGAGTGCGGACAGACCATCAGTTTAGTTCGCTGACCCGGGTGGCAGGACTGCGGAAGTTTGGATAAATTGCCTCGTTAGGACTTGGATTTTGTGCACGGATTGCGCTGAAGTTGCCGCAGGTCGTGGGCTCCGCTGCGCCCCCAGCTATGGCACACACACCTGTCGGCAGAGCTCTCGCGCCGTGGAGAATGTCAATGAGAGCTCGTGCAGGTGCAAGGGCAAAATGATTTAACACCCGCGCGCAGAGCCATTTGAAGTCTCGCAGCTTCTAATCTACGTGTAACACAAATCACATAATGTGCTGTTCATGTAGCCGCAGCTGTTTATATTTAGATTGCTGTTTTCTCTTTGGCCCAAGGAGTTTCAATAAGTTGTTGCTCGCACTCACGCTAACCCCCTGCGATTACTATTTTAGTTGTTTGACGCAGATTGCTTACGGTGCCTCTGCTCTATGTGGATATGCACAGCAGTTATACTTGTAAATGATATGACAGCTTGTATGTTGGTGTGGTGGGAATATCTATCGCGGTTTCTTGGCCGGGCACGTATTGCTCACAGTGGCCCAGGTGTTGCATTGAGGGCAATGGGGGCGGGTTAAGATTCAGACAACGTCCACAGCTGGGTTTGTACTGGCTTTGTCTTGAAACAAGACTCCACAACAACTTAGGCTACGTATTTTCCTGGAATTCTCAATCTCCATCAGTAACCACAGTACACGCTGGGGGCATGCTTATATATATATATATATATATATATATATATATATATATATATATATATATATATATATATATATATATATATATATATATTCAAATGTTAATGTTGATGTTTATGCTGCTGTATTGCTTCTTGTCTGGGTACTGTATAAGTAACAAAAGCAGTTGACTTCACTTGGTAATAGACTTTTAATCGTAAATACCACATCAATGTTCCGATATTAAAAATAGATTATGAGCACACATGCCAAACTCCTACTTACTGCAGAAATATGCAGCATGTTAACATGTAGATAATCAATCCTTGAACAATGTTAAGTAATCACTGATCTAAAGAACTTGAAATTACATTTGGTTAATTATCAAACATATCTTTACCCCTTGGTATTGTTGTTGCCATAAAACAAATGGTAGGTTCGCATCTTTTATCATCTTTTATGGAAAGGATGCTTTATTAAAGTTGTCACGTTCAGATGCTTTTTAAAAACCTGCAGTATTCATTTATCTCCAGAAGGTAATTTGATTTGAAAAGATTTGAGATTTGTCTTGCACAAAATAGCGACTGCTTGCAGCACAGAATAAAACATAAGCAAAAGTTTAGTCAACAAAGACTTCTTCCTCATACATTTGAATTAGTGTAATATAAGAAACTGGTGTGTGTGTATGTGTGTGCGTGTGCGCGCGCGCGCGTGTGTGTGCGTGTGTGGGGGTGGGGGGGTTCTCAGTGGTGTGTTATTCTGTTTCAGGCTTTGTCAAATCTATGTATTACTTCTGATACATTTTTTTTTCAGAGCAATGGACTGAGTGTATGTGCTGGGCAGAAGTTGTGTTGGTGGAAGCTGTGTTAGTAAAAGGACCTCCCTCATCTTCCTGTCTGTACTTAGAGCCATGGACATAAACATATAGGCATATTATTTTACTGGTTCCTGGTTGCCTTTTTTCTTTTCTTTTGGTTTTTCCCTTCATGCTTTTGCCAAAGACTAATTGTTGCTAAAAGGTCAAGTCAAGCATACTGAGCAGATACATTTTTTAGTAAGCAACATTTACAGTAATGCATGCAAATGTGATTTTTATTGGGAAGGCTATAACTCGGCTTTCATTTGTCGCCGTACATTTATGTGTACACAGTCAAATAAAAAGCAATGGGAAATGCAATACAAAAAAGTAATGTAGGTTGGATTTTACTTTTGTCTTTACAATAGTTTTATGTAACATTTTTAGCAGAGAAGCTATTTTACTTTGTTTTATTGTGTATTTAATAATGACATTATCTCTTCATCATGGTGCCTGTTAGTAGGTGGGTTATTAGGTGCCAAGTGAACATTTTGTCTTTAATATCGATGTGTTAAGTCCAAAGGTCCAAACTGTGATTGCTAGGCATCTGGGTCAGAGCATTTCCAAGACTGCAGCTCTTGTGGGCTGTTCCCAGTCTGCATTGGTCTGAATCTATCAAAAGAGGTCCAAGGAAGGAACAGTGTTGACTGATGATGCATGTGTGGAGCAAAGGCTGGCCGGTGTGGTCCAATTGAACAGATAAGCTGTAGCTCAAATTGTTATAGTTACTGCTGGTTCTGATAAAAAGATTGTTGTGTATGGGGCTGCACATTCGGCAGGTGGTCATAATGCATAATAGTGTGTGGCTTTTGAAATGTCACTGATTTGATTGTGGGTCCCAGAGGTTTGGTTGGTTGTTTGTGGCAGGCGGTACTTCACAGCTCCTCCTCCTTGTGATGCCTGTGATATGCTGACCCATGCCTCTCTAGTTTCTACTGTCACAATGGCATCCTGCTTATCTGATGACAACAGCGAACCAAGCAAGTGGGGCTTCCCTAAGGTCCACACTGGGCTGTTATTAAGCCTCAGTGCTGAGAGAAACCTCTGCCCATAGGAAACACTCAAATACAAGTGCTGACTGAAGTGCATTACAAACCAAAGCCTGCATACAGCTGGCTTGTGTTTTGTGAAATTATGAGTTGTACTTGTCTAACTGATGCTGTCAACAACTGCATGTGCATACTACCATATTTGCAATTTGCTCTCAAACTGTTAGGTACTCATGTCCATATGCACAGGAAACCATATTTTGTCATATACTAACATTATTTTTACTCATTCACTCATGTTTTCGAAGAAACACACCATTAAATAAATAGCTCTAAAATCATTCATTCAAAGTAAGGTTGAGATTTTCTGACCCAAAAAAGAAACAACACCCATTTTGTGCAACCAGCTCACAATACTTGTTCAAGTTAACTTTTTAAATGTCTTACAAGATGAGAGTTAGCAGCAGTGTTTGCTTTTTTATTTGAGCAATAAAAATGTTAAAGTTGCTTTTTGGTTGGGCTATAAAATATCAACAACTCCAATAAAACAAAGAATTATTATAATTGTGATAACGCCACTGAATCTCTCCCTCATGTTGTCCTGTGTCTTATCTGAATCTTAAATCTCATGGCTGTTTGTAAAAATGCATTTTGACCACAGCAATAGATGCTTGCTTTTATTTGAAAATTAAACTACTACTCTTATATTTTATGTTGCATCGGTGCCTGTTTTTTTTGTTTTGTTTGTTTGTTTGTTTGTTTGTTTTGGTTGTTTTTTGGTTGCTACTTGACAGAGCGGAGAGTAGACAGGAAGGGAATGCACCAAGAAATTGAACACTGGTCCCTTGGTTATGTAGAAGGTGCTCTCACTGGGGACTCCAGGGGCCACTTGACTTTGGATACATATCTTTTGCTATTGCAACACCCTTGGTTAATCTCTAAGCCAGTGTGTCCCAACCAGGGGTACAGGGACCCTTAGGGTTGCAGGAGTCAAGCACTTTACAGGGGGTACTTGGAATTATGTTATTATTTGATAGTTTGTTTTTTGTTTTTTGTGTGCCATTTTTACTATTGAAACACGAAAAACAAGCAAATACAAATGCATGAAAAAAAAAGAAAGAAAATAAACAAATGTAATAGACCTTTATATCATTATATTTTTATATTTTGGTTTTGTATTAATTATGTTTTTTATTTATTGTATTTTCATTGGATTTTTTTTTTTATCTTGAAAAACAATTTTATATCTTTGGCCTAATAAACACAGATGACTACTCTATGACCACTTTTTGAAAAATTAACATGTAAACAAATGAGGGGGTACTCGTGGTATGAAAAAAAGCTCAGGGGTACGCAACATAAAAAGGGATGGGGACCACTGCTCTAAGCCACCGAACCTCTATCCCTGCTGTTCTATTCTATAAAAGCAGCCAATTTTGTAAAATCAATAATGTCTTATCTCCTAATTAGAATCTAGAGGATAACTTTAAAGGTGTAGTCACTGACGACCCAGTAGCCCTGGATGGACAGTACTTGACCCGTGTTGGGATTAATCATTTAATCACTTTCTATCTCTTCCCATCTCCTCCACTGGTCTTGGTGTGGACCTGGTCTTGTCTCGTTGATGGCTCAGTCTCTCCGGTCTTGATTGCATAGCTATGTAAAACATTGTCAAAATGATCAACGATGCACCATTAATTTCAGATGCCTGTGTAGTGGACGTTGATGTGGAGTGGTGACAGAGGTCTGGACATTGTTAATTAATTTGGGCTGGGACACAGTCTCACCTTGCAGATAATGTGTAACAGTGGGAAAGCTGGCAGTGACGAGAGATTATCTGTCAAAAGAAACACAGCAATGAACAACAACTTAATAGAAGAAAATCGTGAAGACAGATGCCCCTCTTGTAACCTTATAGTCCCACACTTCAACGCTCCTCTGTACCAACATGAAAAAAAAGTTTCAGTTACTCAACAGTCAGCATCTGTGTCCAAAATATCAGCACTGAGAAAACTGTACTCAGTCTATATAAACTGTTTCCACTCATTTCTGACAGTGCCATTATAGACTTTGCTTTGTAGATTGGGATTTAAGCTTGTAGAGAATATAAGCATTTTTTGTTTTGTTGCACGAGCATAACTCCCATAAACGCGCTTGTAATTTGCTCTGATAACCGTGATATTAGAGCTTTTTTTTAAATTGGCATACCGCTGACTAATAATTGCACAACATAATATGCACATAATATGCACAACATACAATTATGATAAAGATAGAAGTGATAACTCCAGGTCTACATTAAAAAAAGAAGTAATTTTGCATGCTCTTTAATGCATTAACTTCCACAATAATGTCAAACTAACTAGTATACAATAACAGGAACAAAGCCGATGCAATGATGTAGGCAAGCCAGATGATAAGAGCCACAATTAGCTACAAGAGAGGCCGTCTGTTTACAAATGAGTACACATTTCCAAAACAACAACTAAAAATATATATGAATTATATATATAAAAAACTTAATTCATGCCCAAATATTATTGAAATCAAAATGACTATACAATTTACTTACTTACTTGATACTTGATGATGACAGTGTAGAAGGCCATATGGCCTGTTCACCGCTCTGATATTATACTGATATATACATGTCAGTTGTACATTGAGTGATAGCACAGAGGATCAAATTTTGATGGCAGGTTAGTCCAATGTTTGTCTAGCCTGTTTTTGAAGGTGTTAACACTTGGAGCTGTCACAACCTCTTCTGGTAGGTTATTTCCAAGCTGAAATAACTTGTCGTCGAGAAGAAATTTGCTCTAATGTTCAGTCAAAGCGAAAGCGATGCTTTCCAAGTTTTTGAGGCCATTTCCCCTTGTGTTTCTTCCCTCATGGAGACGGAACTCGGGTCGATCTGAGTTACAGTGAGGAAAATAAGCATTTGAACACCCTGCTATTTTGCAAGTTCTCCCACTTAGAAATCATGGAGGGGTCTGAAATTTTCATCGTAGGTGCATGTCCACTGTGAGAGACATAATTAAAAAAAAAAAATCCAGAAATCACAATGTATGATTTTTTGAGAATTTATTTGTATGATACAGCTGCAAATAAGTATTTGAACACCTGTCTATCAGCTAGAATTCTGACCCTCAAAGACCTGTTAGTCCTCCTTTAAAAAGTCCACCTCCACTCCGCTTATTATCCTAAATTAGCACCTATTTGAGGTCGTTAGCTGCATAAAGACACCTGTCCACCCAAACAATCAGTAAGACTCCAACTACTAACATGGCCAAGACCAAAGAGCAGTCCAAAGACACCACAGACAAAATTGTAGACCTCCACAAGGCTGGAAAGGGCAATTGCCAAGCAGCTTGGTGAAAAAAGATCCGCTGTTGGAGCAATTATTAGAAAATATAAGAAGTTAAACATGACTGTCAATCTCCCTCGGACTGGGGCTCCATGCAAGATCTCACCTCATGGGGTCTCAATGATCCTAAGAAAGGTCCGGAATCAGAACTAGACGGGAGGAGCTGGTCAATGACCTGAAAAGAGCTGGGACCACCGTTTCCAAGGTTACTGTTGGTAATACACTAAGATGTCATGGTTTCAAATCATGCATGGCACGGAAGGTTCCCCTGCTTAAACCAGCACATGTCAAGGCCCATCTTAAGTTTGCCAGTGACCATTTGGATGATCCAGAGGAGTCATGGGAGAAAGTCATGTGGTCAGATGAGACCAAAATAGAACTTTTTGGTCTTAATTCCACTCACCGTGTTTGGAGGAAGAAGAATGATGAGTACCATCCCAAGAACACCATCCCTACTGTAAAGCATGGGGGTGGTAGCCTCATGTTTTGGGGGTGTTTTTCTGCACAGGGGACAGGGCGACTGCACTGTATTAAGGAGAGGATGACCGGGGCCATGTATTGCTAGATTTTGGGGAACAACCTCCGTCCCTCAGTTAGAGCACTGAAGATGGGTCGTGGCTGGGTCTTCCAACATGACAATGACCCGAAGCACACAGCCAAGATAACCAAGGAGTGGCTCTGTAAGAAGCATATCAAGGTTCTGGAGTGGCCTAGCCAGTCTCCAGACCTAAACCCAATAGAAAATCTTTGGAGGAAGCTCAAACTCCATGTTTCTCAGCGACAGCCCAGAAACCTGACTGATCTAGAGAAGATCTGTGTGGAGGAGTCGGCCAAAATCCCTCCTGCAGTGTGTGCAAACCTGGTGAAAAACTACAGGAAACATTTGACCTCTGTAAATGCAAACAAAGGCTACTGTACCAAATATTAACATTGATTTTCTCAGGTGTTCAAATACTTCTTTGCAGCTGTATCACACAAATAAATTGTTAAAAAATCATACATTGTGATTTCAGGATGTTTTTTTTTTTATAGATTATGTCTCTCACAGTGGACATGCACCTATGATGAAAATTTCAGACCCCTCCATGATTTCTAAGTGGGAGAACTTGCAAAATAGCAGGGTGTTCAAATACTTATTTTCCTCACTGTATATATACCATGGACGTACTTATAGGTGTCGATAAGGTCGCCTCTATTTCTACGGTGCTCCAGACTTGGTAGACACAGTGCTGCCAAGCGTTCTGGGTAAGATTTCTCTTTCAAGCATCCGATCAATTTAGTTGCTCTCCTCTGTACATCTTCTACTTCTTTTCTGAGGGTCTTCTGCCAGGGGTTCCAAACAGAGTGGCCGTACTCAAGCACAGGTCTTACGAGGGATTTATACAATTGGATAAAAATTACTGGTGACAGGTGATCAAATGATCTTCTAATGACACCTATGAGTTTATTGGCCTTTTTCGTTGCTTGAGCTATATGATTTTTAAAGCTGAGTTCACTATCCACAAATACACCCAGGTCTTTTTCCACCTCGCTATCCTCTAGCTTGATGGTGTGCTCCTCTCCTTGGGCGTTGCTGCTCTGCATAGTGTATTTATATATTATATATTTTATGTTATAAATATGTTACACAAAATGTTATAAAATTTGTGAAAATTGGTTGCTAGGAGGTGGGCATTAGCAGCAGTTTGAGACACCTACAGGCAGTCAGTGGTAACTGCACTGTAACAGCAAAAAGAACAATTTAGGGAGAAACAAATTTATAACATAATTAGCTAGACCTACAAGAAATGCTACACCAGCCATGTGAGTAACTATGCAATCAATAATTAGGTCTTATTTAAATGCGAGAGCTTTGAATTGATGAAGAGGGAAACTTGTGAGGCATAGGCTAACTGTTTATGCTAACAATAGCATCTAGCTTTGGGAAAGGTCTCTAGTTTTAAATCACTTGTTATGTCACTGTTTAATAATGCCAGCCTCTATCTAACGTTAAGCCACGACTGTAACGGCAGTTTGACTAAATAACCCAGTCTTTATTTTGGGATTCATCAGATTTATGATGGCAAAGCAAGGAAACATTGTTGGCAGTTAGACTAATTAACAGTAACGTTAACTAGCATAGCGCGTGGCTCATCAGTCTGCTGTACACTCACTGATGGTTTGTGACTGGCTTTGTGTTGGGCTTTTATCAATGTCTAGACCACAGTATGAGTTTATTCTGTTAACTTGTAATGTTTGACCGATTTTTTTGGGCGGCTTAGTATTTGTTTAGGTAACATATGTGTGTCCTCAGTCGGACACTATGGACCCTGAATCGGACACGCTCATCTTTTGCTATTTTTCGGCTATGAGCTATGAGTCAGAAATGCAAACTTTTTTTAAAGGGGCTATGAACAGTTGTATTTTTTATGTTTCATAAACATTACCCATATGTGTGGGAAACTATGATGTAAACATGTTTAAATCAAATATTAGTTTTACTGATAATAAGGGTACAGCTGAGGTATTAACAATTAAATATATGTTTTGCATAATGGTCAAGTTGTTTTTGTTTACCTTTTTCTTTTGTTTCTAAAACTGCTTCACCAATCATCCAATAAGAAAAGAGACCATTGTTTTGATTTAGACTGCAGTACAATTTTCAATCCAGTACGAGAGCATGCTGCTTGCAGTAACTTTAATAGCAAGCAGACATTTTGTCATTTTGTAAGTTTTCTTGTGTGCACTCCTGGTATTGATCAGTTGATGGCATCTCACTGAGGGGTGTTTTGTGATTAGTTTTGTGAGCTCTTATGAATAAGTGAAGTTAAAAGTCTAAGCTGTTGTAGTAAACATACATTATTGGCATACCAAATCTTACAATGCCTAAAGAGTTACTCAACTTAAGTGAACCAGGTGAGGAGCACTTGTTGCACTGTTAAAACCAGGTGTTCAGAGCCTGCAGTCTGGTCCTCCAGTAGCTGCTGAGGGCTTATTTGGAGTTTATGTTGTTCTGGAAGCCCGCTGCATACCAAAGCCAGGACTCTTGGGGTTTAAATTTAGCCTTTTTAAAGATGATGCTTCCACAGCACATAGAGCTCTGCTCTCTGGCACGACATTCTGCTACAAGCAGAGCTTCAGTCAGGGCAGGATGAGACCAGTGACACTTTAACACCATTTTTATAGGGATAAAGTCATATTTAGAAATTGTATGCTTGATACCGCAGAGTAATATACAGCATATTTGAAAGCTTAACAGACGGTGGCATTCAGTATTTGGTAGGAGGCCAGTAACAGATTATGAAAATATGCCTGGTACATTTCCACAGTTGTAAGTTTTAACGCTGGATTATCACCCAAATCTGTTTTATTTGATCACATTTAACCATTTAACTTACAAAAATGACTGGTCTGTTTGATAATGTTGTTATAGTAGTGGCTTTAGTTGGGCCTGAATGATGTAAGACGCTGAAGTCTTGACACGGTCTGACATGAGAGGAGTCAGGTGTCAGCGTGGATCAAGAGGGATAATTACAAACATACTGTATGTGAGCATCATATTGAATAACCCAGTTATAAAAAGATTGCCCAAATAAAAAGTAGTAGTTTATTATTGATTCTGAAAGTTAGAAAGATTTCTTGCTTCTCTGAAGTTGCATTTTTATAATGATTGATTTGTGTCAGGCATGACTTTTAATAGTACGTTTAAGAAGTACTGTTTTTCTTTTAAATATCCCATATGTATGTCCTTCCAGAGTTGGCCTCCCCTGCTGGAGCCGAGGAGACTACAGTGTTGCGTTGTGGGCTGATCTAAAGCTTCCTGGTCTTGATATAAATTGAATGAGAAGGATTTCCTGTGTATTGATTGGGCCACCGGTAAAGGCAAAGCGGGCCAGTGTTGTTTGGCAGTAGCAGCTCTTTCCAGGCATCAGCAGTGAAAGCACTGGACAGGAGGCTAGTGCCATCAAAGTAACATCACATGTAGTAACAGGCTGAATGTGGACAGGACACAAGCCCACATACTGTGCTTTTGTCCTAAAGGGTACAACAACAAACAGTCTTCTGTGGTGACTATTTTAATTTATATTTGTTAATATAAATGTTTTATTACTGAGACAAGATTTATGAAAAATAAAACAGTTTTGAAGGAAACGTACATTATCTGGTTGATTGGCCAGTAAAGAAAGTGGACAGCTGTGTGCTTTTATCCATCAGAAGTTGACATTTCTGTGTCATAAAACACCGCTTATGAAACCCATATAAATTAATAAACACAGCTTTTAGTGAGACCTTTAAGACGTGCACTACAACTGCTTTTCTTTACCCCAGGCTCAACACATTTCCAAAATACAGCCTACTAAACTGCTTAAATACTTTTGTGACAGTTACAGATTTATTGTAATAAATTAAAGAAACAGGGCTTTTTGCACAGCTGCAGTGTTTTGTTGTTTAGCTCTGTTTTGTTGTGTTAGTCTGTTTTTTGTAGGTCTCTGTTGTGTAGCTCTGTTTTGTGTAGGTCTGTGTTGTGTAGCTCTGTTTTTTTGTGTAGGTCTGTGTTGTTGTGTAGCGCTGTTTTGTGGAGTTCTGTTTTGATGTGTTGGTCTGTGTTGTTTTGTAGCGCTGTTTTGTTATGTAGGTCTGTGTTCTGGATGTTTAAATGTAGTAGTTTTGTGTATATGTTTTGTGTGTTATGTTGTTTGATAAATTACTGAGGCAGCAAAAAAGCTATGGGTGAGGCCATCTAAGATTTTTTTTTAAGAACTGTATTCTTCCCACTGCTTCTTTCCAATCATGAAAATGTATTGCTTTGAAATTGTGTCGAATATTCACTGTATTATTGTGCATTTTCATGAAAGGAACAAATAAAGAATGAATGTGTAGCTCTGTTTTGTTGTGTAGGCTTGTTTTGTTATGTAGGTCTGTTTGGTTGTAGAGCTGTTTTGTTGTGTAGGCTTGTTTTGTTATGTAGGTCTGTTTGGTTGTAGAGCTGTTTTGTTGTGTAGGCTTGTTTTGTTATGTAGGTCTGTTTGGTTGTAGCTCTGTTTTGTTGTGTAGTTCTCTTTTGTTGTGTAGCTCTGTTTTGTTGTGTACCTGTGTGTAGAAGTAGCGACAGTATTCATTCAGGGGCTGTTAACTGAATAATTATGTTCATGAACTGATAATAGTTGCAACTTTCTGCACGACCTCAAAGTCACAATGACTCCACTCCTTTTATGTTGTGTAGTATTTTGAACTTTGTGGAACTGGCTTTCTTATACATTTTTATGTCTTTATGTCCATGCAAAAATAATCACCTTACACATTTTCCTGTTGCTCAGTCTGCACAGATGCTATGGTTTGATTTCACTTACAATCTGTGGAGCAGCAGGGTCTAAAAGGCTTTGAGGTAATGAAGGTGAAGATATGTGACTGTCCTGTCTGTGAGTAATGATGAGCACTTATGCGTCTTTTGAACACATTTTTAGTTTCTTGTGACAAAAACATTATTTTTCCTACTATTTTGCCAGTGTTCATTAAACCATGCTGTTGTAGTTTTTACCGCTGGCATATAGTCAGACTCTCACATACATGGCTTAATAAAAGGTGTTACTCTCAGCCCCGTGTGGATGCAGCCTCGTCCCAGTGTACTGCTGATATGAAGTAAAGCAAATCACTCACCTGGCCATTTAATCTATGTGTGATGTGTGTGCAGTTTACATTGATGAGAAAGTGCTCGCCTTTGCATTTCTGTCTGAGGCTTTTGTGGCTTAAGTTTGCACAGTTAAGCAGACACGGTAGCGATAGTGGATGAAGTGTCAGGAGCTGGGGCTTAGTGGAGGAAGATGAAGCTGAAGTTAGCCTCAGGTGAATATC
Source organism: Bostrychus sinensis (assembly GCA_020698575.1). Classification (NCBI taxonomy): domain Eukaryota; kingdom Metazoa; phylum Chordata; class Actinopteri; order Gobiiformes; family Eleotridae; genus Bostrychus; species Bostrychus sinensis. The sequence goes on along the minus strand of CM036257.1, from coordinate 22,699,550 downwards.
TCTGCACTTCTCACCGCACACTGTGAGACCAGCAGCTCGAGCCTGGGCCACTCTGTTTCATCACAGGGAGATAGACTTTAGAAAGGCCTGCTCTGTCCCTGACCGGACGCATCCTATTTTCCTGTGCTGCTGCTGAGGTGGGTGGCACAGCCTTGTGCACGCTTGGGAGCCTCTATTATTTGAAGCTCAGATTGAGCAATGTGCATACAAAGTACGCCAAGAAAATCCAATTTGTTGTGGGGGCAGCATATAAATCTTAAGAGGCAGTGATCCATGGCAGTGGCTTGCGGGGCAAAACCTGCTTGACTGCTAAGTTTTATTTTATTTTATAATGGCCACAGATGTGTGACACCAATGATCCAGACAAATAAAAGTTTGTGTTATACAACAATTTAAAGTGTACCTTGTCTGAATGAAAGTTTTATTTCAGTGCGTCCGCTCCAAGGAGCAATCCCTGGGGCTTTGGTGCTGTGCACAGAAAATTTAAATTTACCTTTTTATTTTTCAAAATTGTTCACTGATACCTGCTACCAAATGCATGCCAAGCTTTTTGTGATGCTGATATATATCCAAAAATGTAAAAGGTGAATTACTGACTGTTGCTGCAGTGAAATGACAGGCCTTTTTGCATGAGAACGGATTAATAAACCAAGCAGAGACACTCTGGGGCCAGCCTCGAAGGAGCTGGCCTGTCAACATAAAATATTATGGGTGTGGAGTTCAGCTCATTAGCTGTTTGTCACTCCTGCTCCTGTTCTGTTGTGTTGGGGTTGTTGTTTTGTTCTGCCTCTCCAGCCTTTATAGGAAATCAATCATTATCAATTGGAGAAACATTTAAATTCTGCTTAAGGGACTGACATAGACTTTTTCATTTTTTACATGTTCACTGGATCTTTGTTGCTTCTAGATAAGCTTCACTAAAACATGAAGCTCAACCTGTACTTAGCACCCAGACTGACATTTATGAGAAACACGACTCCTGCGGTCAGCGACGTTTAGACGGACTACACAGCGAGACAGTGTGAACAAGGAGACAAACACTTAGGAATTTTCTTAACTTGCTTTTCTACCTGTGGCACTACCTTCTACCTTTTGCCTTCCTGTTGTCTCCCTGTTGATATCCAGTGAGCATCTGCAGAGCATGCATGTCAAAATAGCAGCACTGAGGGATTGAACAGATTCACCTTTTCTCAAGTTCACATTGGTGGCAGTGGCGGCTGGGCTGCGGGAGTGTATTTGGCTCGGGGGAGCGCTGTGAGCTCTCGGGTTTCAGTTGTGGGTGCATCGCGCTGCTCAGTGCACTGCCACCTGTTGCTGTCTGTTACTACACATGGGACGGCTGTAAGGGGGTGAAACAGTGAGGAAAAAGTCGTAAACAGCCCACAAAGAGCAACCCTTGGACTCGAGGACGTAGTGAGTCTTGTTTGGTGATTGTTTGGTGACAAAGTGGCCTACATCGAAACTGAAGAGTGGAGAGGATGGGTGTGGTTTGATACTGGCCAGGCGGGGTCAAGTTCCCACCCTACCCTGCTTTACCTCCTGCTCCGGGACAGGGCCCTATACATAGTCCTGGTGTGGGTCTTTAGCGATCTAGCAGATGGCCCGCCGCTGCTGTGGGATCAGTTTGCCTGAGATTCACTAGATTCCCTGGCCCAGGATCAAGTTAGGGATGCACAGACCAATCGACAGGCTGATAGGAAGCCATACTTGACACATGGTAGTTGCACCCGTGAAAAAGTGTGATCATACACGTCCAATTTTAATGAGATCACACTCATATGTAATCAGAGTTGACCTAAAAACCCACTCATATCACTGCACATGACCTTGTTTTATTTAGAAGGAAGTTGGCAGAATCAAATGATGACTTGTGCATTGCCCTGGGCTGCTCAGATGTCTTCAAAACATCCAGACAAAATGCAGTTTGGGGTTTTGTGCTGCTCACTATTTTGACTCAAGTTTGTATAGAAATCTTTGCAGTACTTTCACTTTGTTAAGAAGTCTGTGCACAAATTTAAGACTGCTTAAAGTAGTTCTGCATACTGTAAGGCTTAAAAATTGTTCAGCCTTCAACGTGAAGACACAACATTACATTTTGTTGAAATTTGTCACCTGGTATTCAAATAGCATAGTACTGATAATGAACTGTTACCAATTTAAACCAGCTTAAAGCCCAGCCTGCTGCAGACCAACACAAATATAGTACCAGAGAGGGTGCCAGGTCCTGCTGCTTCTCTAAGGCCACCAGAATTTAAACCAGCTCAAAAGAAACTGCTGTTTTTATTTGATTTAAGAGGTGGAAAGTCTCGAGGTCATATTAACTTTCTCCATCCACAGTGTGGCCTGAAACATTATGTTGTGTTTCTTCCGTCTCATAACGAGCGGGAAATGGTACCAGTGATTTAGTGCAGCACTGAATGGTTTCTTCTGTAATGATCTTCTCCTTGAAGTCTAGCTCACTGCAAAAGAGACTTAAGGCAGCACATGAACAAAACTCTGTTTAATTTGGAAATGCAGCCATCGCGAGACAATATCACACACTTGCTTTTAATCTAATATTGTGTTAATGTTTCGCAGGGCTTTACATTAGTACGCTAACCGGCCAAATGCTGGTAGATTTCCATTTCTCACTAGCTGCTTTGGCTGTTTGGATTTGATGCATGTATCTTAATTTTGGAGGTCCTCAATTTCTGTTGCTATGTTTGATTGTACACCTGATTCAGTTTATATTAATTAAAGAGAATAAAGAGAAAAGAAATATTTAAAAAAAAGCATGTATTAAGATATATTTAGTCCACATGCAAAAAGATACAATTTATTCTAAATAGGTTAATTTCTAAATATTTGATGAATTCCTGTCTGTTCATGAAACCAAGTCTTCTTACTTTAAGCCTATAAAATACTACTAAATAATTACAAAAAACATTTGAAGTAATTACATTCTAGTGAAAACACTAATTGGCTTATACCTTTTGAAAAGGACTTGCCACACTGGTCAGTGAGCTTAAAAGTTCATATCAAGCCCCTGAATGTTCATATTAAGTACAAAACACATTTACATGATTTAGATGTCTATTCCTGCAGAAAGTTAATTACTGCTCCAAGCCACTTTTAAATCTTAGCAGCAGGATGACTCAGTTGCATTATAAGGCACACTTTGATTCAGTGGTTTACACAAAACAATCTGTCCCAGGGAAATTTGCTCAGCTATACAGGATGACAGTGCAAGTATTTAGGTGTACACAACAGTTTGAAACTTGGGGGTCTTTGGTCTCACCTCCCGAATCAGTGGGCGCTGTGTCTAAATTTGTCCTATTATTGCTGCTGTGAAGGCGGTGAAAAACCATGGCAACCCTCAGCTGATTCTGGTGTGGGACGTGAGCTGGCAGGAGGCATGCTCACACACACAAAGAAAATCAATATGTATCTGGATCCAAGTGTGTGTAGCTACAGAGCGTATTACCCACAACACCAGACTCAGAGATGTTCATTTGTTGGCGCCTCTGACTGGATCGAGGATATTTTAGTTGGTAACAAACATGCTGTAACTTCTTTTTACATGTGTAGTGTTTATTTAGGCTGCATTTTGGCTATGGTGGTAGTGTGTGAGCTACTTTTAAACAACAAATATTATGTATCATTTTCAATAATGTCAAAAAAAGATTTTAGGACTTTAGCATAAATAAGTCATTACCCTTTTGTTTCTGGAATGCTCCATAGAAGGTGTAATAAAAGTATAGTACTTTGTTTAAAGGCCTACACATTTCCTTGCAGGTTATTAATGCTTTATAACAGTACGACCATTACTGGCTGTTTATTTACCGCTGCTCCGTCTCTGGCAGGAAGATGAGGTGGTGCTCCAAAGTGTGGCCACCATCCAGAAGGAGCACCGCAAGTTCTGCCTGGCCGCTGAGGGACTGGGAAACCGGATCTGCTACTTGGAATCCACCTCTGAGGCTAAGGTAAGGATGCCAGCTGTTGAGATTAATATCACAATGAAGATTTTAGGGTGGTAATATGCAACAAATAACCAGCATTCAGTATAAACTGATTAAAGTGAAGTAACCTTAATAATTACTACTTATATTTATCCTTTATTTGTATTAACCCAGATATTATTTACATAAGGTGATTCAAAAGTTTTGAAGTTTGAAAAGTTTAGAAAACTTGTTAAAAGACCGCTGACAGTGTAATCTGGTTTTCACACTGATGAAATGTCTTATCAAAGATTTATCTAACCACAGTTGTCCTGAAATGTAATCAGGGTAGTGCTGCTTACTTAAGTTTATGAAGTTGGCCCAGGTATAAATATTCGCTGCAGTAAAATAATACTAGTGAAAGTGTCAGATTAGATTTTCCTTTCTGATGAGTGATTATTTGGTAATCAATAATACTCTAGTTTAGGTTATAGCACAGGTGTAGCTGTGTTTAAATATATCCTAATGAAAAGAGTTGTAGTGTGGTTAATAAATGAACTCAGCAGTGCAGAGCTCTGGATGTGTTCTTTGGCAGTCTTTCTTCTTGATGGAGCATAAATCAAGAGACACTAAAACCGTAGCCTCATTCTGTCGTTTCCATCCGCTTTAGTAAAGTGCATACACTTTGCTATTGAGTTAATTAGTTAAAGACCATCTCCAAATGAAGGCCTGGGTGGTGCACACCACTGCAGCAGTCCAAGTTTAGTCCTTGGCTCCATGGCCAGGCTTCCCTATAACTATAGCAGTGTTTATGGAAATCATGCATTTGATGTAGCTCCTCATAGCTGTTTTGTGATCTGGTCCAGATTCAGTAAATCATCAAATGAACAATAAAAATATTATAATTCGTCCTGGGCTCTGTTACCAAAGTGGACAAAAACACATGTCGTCTGCAAAAAATCAAACATAGAAACCAATTGAAGTTGTATCTCTGACCCCTAGGAGCACCTCAGAGACATGATGATTGTTGTTATCGTCATACCGCGCTGTTATTAATCCAACTGCATTGGGGCACAAGCAACCGCGGTAACCGCAGTTTATCATTTTAGTGATGCACTAATGGGATGCACAGTTTAATTTTACTGTAAACCATGAAGTATTTAATGTTTACGCACGTATACGCACTCAGAGACACTGGGAGTGGAGAACAGAGGGTTAATGGTGAGAAAGGAAAAGGCTTCTGCACGCGCTGCGCTGACTCGGGTTTTTGTTAAAGCAGAGGCTTAACTATACTTCAATTTATTTTTATAATCAAAATTTGTTTAGACATGTCATTTTTTCATGTGTTATTATTAGCTTATGCTATACCGCCCATACCGCACACCGCGGTGTTGAGTCGCATATAATTAAATTTAAATTCTCTCACCGCGACAGCCTTAGTTGTGATCAACGTTTAGTTATGTTATAGTTGCTATCTAGGGAAGATACTGTCATTTGATCCTGTTATTAATATAGCATATCATTTTATGCTGGTTTGACCTGGCTTTACGTGACAGGGTGCTAATCATATGATCACAGCAGTAAAAGTTTCCAACACTAGGTTGCTATGCTTTTACGAGCCGTGCATTTTAAGCTCAGGCCGAATGAAGGAAGTTATTAAGTGATAAGACTTGACAGCCATGTTTCTGCTTATCTTCAACAAACTGTTATAGTTGTGTTACATTTAATCCGTCAATCAAACCTCTCACCTGGGCCCAGGACGATACTGCTCCTTTACAAATGACACGGACCTCAGTTCCCTCAATTTCAACAGAGGGGCTTCAGTGTGACTCTCATATCATCTGGTTTTTAACAGTGAGATGACAAGAGGCAGAGTTTTCCCTAAACTGCACTGGAAACATTTTACATAAAGCTACTAAACACAACTTTATAACTAGTAGTTGAATTGTATTAATTCAATTAATTACTGTTAATTGCTGATTCTTTGGTAGACTTTACTGAAAGCTGATCAAATTAAGAAAATAATTTCAACATTTGGCTTATAGCTCAAAGCAAAAAGCAGCAAAAAGTAAGGTCATTGTAACCGTGGAGAGAGTTTAATCTATTTGTAGAGCTGTGCAAATGCTGAAAATGCCAGTTAACCTCAGCAATTATTTTACTAAGAAATAAATCATCAGAAGATCTGTTTGATCGCAGAACTACACAAAAAAGTGAAAGTAAATCGTCCAAATTGCAGATAACTTGTAGTATAAGCTGATTGTTGTTGTTCTAGAGCTCACAAGCTCTAAAGCCATTCTCCAGGTCTAAGTTTTTGTAGTCTTGTCCTGTAGTGAAGCCATGTGATGGTTCCCGGTTTAAATGATAAAATCTTCAGATCTTCCTTTTCTCTGCTGCAGCCTCAGAGCTTCATGTGTGTTGAGTTTAAGTGCAGGCTCTACTCATTATCACCAGCAGCCCTTCCCTCTGCTCACATTTCTCACTTCACTGCTGAGGTCAGAGGTCAGCTGCTTGTATTACTGAGCCAGGCAGCCTCCCAGTACCTTAAATCATCTCTTACTTTCTGCACTGACTATTGAGTAAAGTGGATTATTGTTACTTAAAAAAGATTAAAACGGTATTCATTTTGTCAGGTTATATGTAAATGTGATGGGACACTGTTGGGTGACAGCTTGTGAACATGTTGCTGATGGTTAATAGTATTTAGTATTTTTATTTTAATCAACAGTGCCATTTAGCACTTTTCAAACTAAATAGACTGTGATATTGACATGCAGTCTGCAGTGGATTAGCTAGTGTTATAACTTGGCTCTTGATCATGACTGAAAGCCAGAGGAAGTAAAATGCCTACAATTGTTATAAAATAAAGGCTGTCACACCTGCTTTATGTAATTACCACTACTAGACAAACAGGCAGTGCTAATAGCATACAAAAGCACAATAATTGAAAGAATGAATCTGAAATTAATCTAATATATACTTACTTATGTAAATGGTTAGCAGTAGCGTAGTAGAGCTACTTGTCCACTAGCCTGACCATTTATCATTTAAATACTCAAATACACATGTTACAATAGAATGTTAAAAATTTTAAGCAATACAAAGCTAAAATAAATAAAAACAAACAATCAGTTTTCATATTTTCCTTTCTTTCCCCCTCTCCCGGCTGCAGTATGTTCCTCCAGACATGTGCATCTGTAACTTCGTGCTGGAGCAGTCTCTGTCAGTACGGGCTCTGCAGGAGATGCTGGCTAACACTGGGCAGAACAGCGAAGGGGTGAGTACTGGCCTGCCTCCCATCGATCATCTAAATTTTTTTCTGTCTAAAGCACACAAGCACACCATTTCTTGCATAGAAATACAAGCTCAGCTTTACACATTATTTGCAGGCTCCCATAACCACAGTTTCTTATGCCCTTGCGTTGCATTTGTACAGTACAATTTTCACACTTTGACACAAACTTGAAGAAGGTGGCTCATTGTTGATGCTCTTTTTTACACTCAAGATTTTATAATTATAGGTCTTTGTTTTGCTGCAGTAGAAATCCCCTATGAAGATGATTTCTGATGCTGTTTCTCTTTCTTCCCCATTAGTATATATTTTTCACTTGAGTAACTGAGAATACTAACATAAGTTAATGAGGTCAAATTTCAGTAAGTACGAACAAGTGGAAAGCTACCAATACTCTGATCAATGAACTGTAATTGAATTCTAAATAGGAGCTGTCTGGTCCATTTTGGATTAGACATTTATACTGTTTAGTAAAAGAGATGAGACGGCTTTGATAATGAAAGAGCGTCTGGGGACAAGAAAGGGAGGAGAATTATCTGTGGGTGCACTCTTTGTTGCACTCTGTTCTTTCTTGATCAATGCTGACTTGAGCCCCACAGTCTTTTGCATGTTGTGTTTGAGGTGAGGGTGAGTGATCACTGACTCGGCGTCACTCTGTAAAGTCGTGGTAGAATTCACATTAGTGAAGCATATATTTGGATGTTAAGGTGTATAAACTCAGCCATTTTCATTTATGTTTCTGTGCAGAACTGAATAATTTAATGTATCATTTAACCTCATCATCTCTTCTGCTCGAGAGCATCACATTGGCCGTTTTGGGGGACAAATGTAGAACTTCTTTCTCCTTCTCTTGTAATTAAAACAGAAATCAGAAAACGAAGAGAAAACATTGCTTTTTTGAGACAGTTGTTTACGTGTAGAAAAGTAAGCCATTATCTTTCAGAAGCTGTGGTGTTCTCTCTCTATTCCATGTGGAAACTGTGGTCTGTTTTAAGTTTCAAATGCTTTTCACTGACTGTATGGTAACATTAAATATTATTGTACACAGACCTCTTCTGTCCTAAAGGAACAGAGATGAGAAAGCCTGTTGTAGCATGCATCACCGCAGTGCAGTTACAGCTACAGCCAAATGAGAAACCACAGCATAGAGTTGTGTTTGTGAGTGCTACAGTTCAAACAACAGTACAGAATACCTGTGTCCCTTGTTGGGTGGCTCTGGCTGTGACTGTACTTTAATGCACAACATAGTCTGGCTGAGATAGCTCTCAGTTTGGCCCTTCCTGCTGAAAGTCAGGTCTGCATCATTATTAGCTTGAGAGCAGATTTGTATTGTAGTCAACAATGCAACATTGATGGCTGGCCTTGTTTGGCCGTACAACACAGCGTTGGCTAGAATGCAACTCTGATAGCAAGGCTAATAAATCATCCTCCTCACTTCCTGCAGGAAGGGTTTCTCTCTATTGTTGCGCTCACATTGTGTAATTGATTGCCACACTTCCAAATAACACATTCTTTTCATTTGTATTTGTGTGTTACTAGAGTGCTGACCATGACAAATGGGTAGGTTCATATGTTTGTTCATCCATCACGTCAGTCTGCATGTCCACTTTACTGAATGCTAAAGAAAAGATTTAACTTCACTTCAAGTGAAAGTACCTCTGCTTTCACATGAAGACATGCCTATTGCTCGATTGTCATTACACTCAAACTGCTTCTCATAGTTTGCTATATTTTTTTAAATTAGCCATAAATACAGCCATAATGAATTGCTATATATATAATGCTCAAATTTCAATTTTGTCAGCATATTGGTCTATGTTGCAGATACTGTACAACAGTTTGTAACATGAAGTAGATGTCAAGACCCTTGGATTAAAGAATCCACAGTATTTTCTTGTCACTAATGAATTTAATTCACTGTGTGGCAACAAATGAACTGCATATACAAATATTAATTTTTGTGAAAACTGAGGATAAAGTTCTCACCACACCATCACTCACCAGTCTGGAGACAATCAATTTTCCTGTGACAGGGTCCTAAACCTTAACTTATGACAATCTTGAAATAGACATTGGTGCTGTCACCTCATGCACATAAGTCAAATGTTTGCCTGGCCTCATTCAGCAGTTACAGTGTCGCCCACTATGATGAAGATATTAATTTAACATTATATTTGGTCACTTTAAAAATTTAGATCACTTTTGTGTGTGCTGCTCTGTTTTCTCAGGGTTTCGTTTAACATTTAATTTGAAGGATATATTATAGACCTGAGGAAATGTTCTGACATCTGTTTAGATTTCAGTGTGTTCACATTCACATACAAAGCTGTTATTTTATTTTTCAGTTCTTCCGGCTTTGCACCAGATTGCTATGTTTAGACACATTTAAATTGAATTAATTTATATTACATTGTAATGTTATGACGTTGGATTGCGTTGGAGCATGATCACAGCGTTATCCAGAAGTTTGGATGAAGAAAGGATGTGTTCAGTCAGCTCATCAGATGGCAATTGAGTCTGGCATGCTTTTCCTCTCTATCTTTGGAAACTATTTCCTAAATGCTCCTCGACATAAACCTGCATTTATGTAAATGACCTAGTCAGCATGACAAGGAGAGGACCACATTAAATTTAACATCAACATCTAATAGACACCTGTCTATCAACTTATACTAATATTACATACTTGAATAAATTAAGCTACTGGTTACCTCTGGTTGAACTGTCTCAGTCTGATTGCTGGAAGTTCACTACTGGCTTATGTTATGGGAATGCCTTTTACTTGAGTCAAACCGCAGTCAGCAGCATGTAACACTATCAAGTGTTGGTAATAACAATCTATGATGATACATACAGACTGTTATTTTGTTCAACACTTCGCAAAACAGAACATGTAGCAGAGCATCCCCAAAAGGATTTTGGATTTGCCCCACACTTTTCAAAGCTGTCCCACACCACACTTATGAATGTAAATGAATTTGAACAAAACTTCAGTTTCCTGTCCCTTGTTGACGGGAGGGGCACAGCACCAAACCAAAGGTCACGGTTCTTGGCAGTGATGTGTCAGCATGAGTGCAGGCCTGAAATACCAGGCTGCCTCTCTGTACCCCCGACTTCAGGCCCAGCTGTTGCTGGATACTCTTCCATTTGCCTTTTTATCAAACCCTTCATTTCTTTTTTGGTCTGCCATCTGAAGGACAGTCAGAAGGTAGCCAAAAAAATGTAATCTATTGTGTGGTCAAGTGAAGGTACTCTGGGTCTTGGTGCCTCCTCTCAAGCAAGTATACCAAAGGGGATTGATAGTTGCATAGACAGGGAAAGAAAGCCTTGTGGTGCTTCTATTTAGCACTTAAACTCTTAGCTTAAGCTAGGAGTTTGGTCATGATATCACCATGATTGCTGGTGCAGAAAGTCCAGTGGTGTCCCTTAAAATTGTGGGATGTAGATTGCACTACTTATTACAATGTGTATTCTTTTTTCACCGCCACTAGAGGTTGATAAAAAGGGTAAGTACAAGTCTTGACCTCTTTTTGATGCCAGAAAAAAACACCTCATTCCTTACTTCCACATTTCCTCTTGAAAGAGCGAGTATGTGTAATTCTTGTTTGTCACAAGAATGAACGTGTTACTGTTTGATTGTATGTGTGAAAAAGGTGTGCTACCATCATTTGTTTGCCTGCATTTTGAATGAAAAGCAAACATGTAATATCTTACCTTCTGTCATGGGGCATTACTATTTGTTTTGTGATAAATACTGTTTTTTTATACTTGCTGAAAGGTTAGGTGAATGTCATGATCCTTAATACCTGTACATCCATAGATAAATTTACCATTAGATCCTCTAAAATGTCTAATATGATTGCCTATATTTGTTTTCTGGCAGGCGGGACAAGGGGGTGGTCATCGGACCCTCCTTTATGGTCATGCAATCCTCCTACGACACTCCTTTAGTGGTATGGTAAGTATTTAATTAGTAAATCATTTTAATTAATACAAAGTGTCACATGACAGTGTTATAACATTACAAGAGGAAATCCCAAATTGCTCAACTAACCTAATGCATTGTAAACCAGTATCTGACCTGTTTGAAGACATCAAGGTCTTTGACAGACAAGCTGTCGTTTGATGTGGGACTACAAGAAGACTCAATAGGTACAGTACACAGTTTCATTCAATATTCTCCCCTGTATTGCTATTTCGGCCTCACCTCAGCCTTGGAAAAATGTGCATTTAAGCACTATAACCTTAGTGCTCCATTTGACATTTGAACTTTTTTACATTTCCAAAGCCATTACTCAAGTGGAAAACTACTTCTCTGGGTTCCTGGGTTGGAAAGTTTCTCAGAGCAGTGCTGAAATGTCAAACATGTTTTTGCTGTTATGTTGTAGATTGATTTAGCTTTTCATTTGAACAAATGAACAATAGCATCTCTTTGGATTAATGTGTCTGTCCAGGTGAGGCTTGCTGGTGGACCATTCACCCTGCTTCTAAGCAGAGGTCTGAAGGAGAGAAGGTTCGCATTGGAGATGACCTGATCCTCGTCAGCGTATCGACAGAGAGATACCTGGTAGGCCATGTCTGACTATTCCTCAGCCATGCATTTGTTTCAACTAGGGTCACATCAAAACTGCTGCAGATATATCTCTGTGTTATACCTTTGCAAGGTCCATTATTTACTGTTGGTGAACAGAACATTCAATAGAAGCCACACAGTCTTACTGCAGCAGGCTATGTCTTGCTTGCTTAATCTCTGAAACTGGGTTTTAAGTTTTGCTTATTTCACTGCCAAAGGCTGTTATCAAATCCAGCAGCATCTAAATTATGGGTATTATGCACATCACATACCATCACATACACTATATTTCCAAAAGTATTAGCTCACCTGCCTTTACACACATATGAACTTAAGTGACATCCCATTCTTAATCCATGGGGTTTAATATGACGTGGGCCCACCCTTTGCATCTATCTACGTCAGACATCTACGTGTCTGACTTTCTCATCCAATGTCAGACACTGATGTTGGACGAGAAGGCCTGGCTCACAGTCTTCCCTCTACTTCATCTCAAAGGTGTTCTATCGGGTTGAGGTCAGGACTCAGGCCAGTCAACTTCTTCCACACCAAACTCACTCATCCATGTCTTTATGGACCATGCTTTGTGCACTGGTGCAGTCATGTTGGAACAGTAAGGGGCCATCCTCAAAATGTTCCCACAAAGTTGGGAGCATGGAATTGTCCAAAATCTCTTGGTGCTGAAGCATTCAGATTTCCTTTCACTGGAACAAAGGGACTAAGCCCAGCACCTAAAAACAACCCCACACCATAATCCAAATTCAGATATATGGGTGGGTGAGCAAATGCTTTTGGAAATATAGTGTAGCTGGACTTACCTTTTTTGGTTTGCTATCATAACAGAAAGCACTTTGGAAAGTTTAATGGCCTTCAAGGAACTTGGATACCTGTCTCACTTTACCAGACTTACAAGTGACAAGGCAATTCTGGAGAAAACTTCAAGACCCCTATCTGGAATAGAAATCTGATTACCTGTGAAACTATCTTTCCTTTTTCACTCTTTCTTGTGAAAGCATTAGTCTGGCTGATGAGCTTATAGTTTATGCTCTGCCTCGTATGCACAGCTCTACACCTGACCTCAATTAACTTACTCAAGTAAAGAAACAGGTGAGGGGAATGTTAAGAGGCACTAGAAGAGGATGAAGATACAACCATTAAACGGGGCAACAAGGTGCAAAGCACTGAATACAAGCAGTACTTTGTTTTACTGGCTGCTCAGTTTTAAGAGAAAGGTGCAAACCTAGCAAAAGATGAAATGACTGGTTCGGATGCTTCACCTTGTCTCTTGATTCAGCAGTTTCCCTCTTTTGTCCTGTAAGCCAGATGTTACTGTACAGGCAGTTAGTATATTTATTAGATCCTTACTGCTTGTATTTATCTCATTCATCCACACATGTTTGAGTTTTACTAACTTCCTCAAGCTACACTTGAGTGGTTTGCTAAATCCTACTCATTTGTGTGGTATATTGTAACTGTACTAAATTTAGTATTTTGCTTCTCTTTGCAGCACCTCTCTGCCTCAAATGGGAACTTCCAGGTGGATGCCTCCTTCATGCAGACACTGTGGAACGTCCAGCCCACCTGCTCCTCGAGCAACATGGCAGTAGGTACGTTCATGGTTTGAGTTCGAGGCAGTAATAACAATAACATACTCAAGGACATTATTATTATGATAAAAAAATTCTCTGTAATCCCCATATCGCACTATAATAAGAAAGTGGTACATTTTTAAAACTATTGTACAGCCAGATGTTTTAGTGTACCACCTATTTTGATAATTTTTATAACTTATATTGTTGTGTCTTGTCAGGTTATTTGATCGGTGGCCATGTCATGCGACTGTGTCATGGGCATGATGAGAGTTTGACCATCCCGGGAGCAGACAAGAGTGAAGAGGAGCAGAGGTCAGCTATACTATCATTTCAGGACCATACTTTATTTTCTAGAAAAATGATGTATTTTTTACAGCTCTAAATAGACTGCACAATTTATAACTTGACACTCAGAATGTGTTACTTTTTGTAAAAATCTCAAGTTTTTATTGGCTTCAGTATAACATTTACTAAATATATTGTCAAACACTTATTTTAGTTAAGGCTTTACTGGATATGTTTTGTTTTCAGGATAGTGAACTATGAGGCGGGGAAAGGAGCATCTAGGGCCCGCTCATTGTGGAGACTGGAGCCTTTGAGGATCAGGTGAGATCACACCGAAAGTCGTGCACTTATAATGACAAATCTTTACCTCAACCTGCATAGGAGTAGTTTTATGTGACACCTCTTTGAGAACTGGTGTTGCTGTCTGCCTATAATAACTATTGCAAGCTATATATAAATGTCAGCCTCCTTGCCTTCTCTCTGTCACACCCAATTAGAGAGATGAGCCCCACAGAAGGTGTGTTGTATTTTTTCAAATCTACTTGTCTTGCTTTGTACCACTGCTTTCCTTTAACTGGCCACCTACGCAGTTCCCCGTCACGTCTTTTGCCTGCCCTCTCTGGGGGCTGCCTATCACAGTTTGTACACTTAGAAGTGCAGCAGGTGCATCTATTAAAGTTTCCCTTTTTAGGATTCAGGAAGAACATTTATTTACATTTGCAGTTTAATCAACGGGAACAACGGCCCCTGGAACTCAGATTATAGGTTCTTTGTCTTGTCATGGTATACAATTGTTTTTATAATCAGGGAACCAAACAAACTGACTAATACACAACAAAAAAGGTCAGATGTCTATACAAACCACTAGTACCATCCAAAATGAACATTTAATGCAAGGTATACTGCTTTAAATGCAGTTAGAGATTTTCAGGTTGGTAACTCCAGTTTACTTTTTTAGCTGGAGCGGTAGTCACATGCGTTGGGGGCAGCCTTTCAGACTACGACATCTCTCAACTGGTTATTACCTTGCCCTGACTGAAGACAAAGGGCTAGTTCTGCAGGACAGAGAGAAGTCCGACACCAAGGCCACCGCTTTCTGCTTTAGACCCTCCAAAGTAAGATTCAGCGTTTTGTGTTTATTGTTTTATTGTTTTCATTTTATTTGATGATCATCATAAATAGATATAGGAGCTTCCTTCTCATTAAGGTTTTGCCTAAAATAATTTTGCTAACCACTTTACAGAATGGAGTCCAAATATCTTTATCTGACTATTTAATTTGTTGTTTTTGAAACAACTTTTAATAAGCTCAAATCTCACCACAACAAACTGACCTTTTCAGAGTTATTGAGTTGACTAAGTGGTTAAATGTTAAACCCATCACTTCTATTTTTCCTCATTTTCTAATTTGAAGGCCCTTTGGATTATAGAAATATAGACTCTGTAAAATGCACTTTCCATTGCATTTGCTAATGTTTCTTCGAACACAAGCCCTGTCGCTTCCACTTCCATTTATATACCTCCTGTGGCTATAGCTGCATCACTTGATTTGTGCAGTGTCACCTTTTACCATCTAGTTTTAATAAAACTTAGTTTGTCCTATTTACAAGACTGTATATTTGCTTCATTTATCTTTTTTGTGTTTTTGTGTATGTGTAACCACAACAGGAAAAGGGGGACCTGGGCCCAAAACGAGACATCGATGGCATGGGTGTACCTGAGATCAAGTATGGAGACACAATGTGCTTTGTCATGCATGTGGCAACAGGACTGTGGCTGTCCTACCAGGCTCCTGACGCCAAAGCATCCCGCCTCGGCCCTCTGAAAAGAAGGGTAAATAGGATAGTTTTTAGATAAGTAATGGAAAGATGCCTTTGTCAATCATATTAATAATCAGTTTACATGCTACAATGAATGCAAGACTTATTGTAGAAATTGGAGAAACAAGTTGTGGAAGTGAAAATAACAGCATTATAAACCTGTACACAGACAAAAACAACATGGCTCCTCCATCTCACTCCTATTTACCCATTAAGCCACAGCCCATTAAAAGTGATGATGGGCAATGTGAAGGGTCACACTTACTTTTGGGTGGGACATGGGGATTAGGGCGGCATCGGGAGTGCTGCTCGCCCCTGAGCTGACCTCCAGCTAGACAATTGCCACCTCTCTCTGGCACCAGGCTGTTCATCCAGCTTTGGCAGAAAGCCACTGCACCTGACAGATCTGACGTGATGGTTATATTAAGTTCTTTTCCTCATTTGTCTTCTTAATTACTGTGATCACACTTTGTCAGGTTTCACTCAGCATTGCTTTGGGATATTGAAATGTTTGGTCATTCCTGTTAAGTTAAAGTGGTAAAGTTCTTTTATTTGTCATTATACATACAAGGTGTACAACGAAATTGCAAAGATGCTTAGATGGAGGATTAGTCCTGAGCCGCTGCAACTGATAGGAAAGACTATACACTTATGTGTTTCCATTGTTTGCTACAGGCCTGCTTGCATTCTGAGGGCCACATGGATGATGGGCTGATCCTCCAGCGCTGTCAGCACGAGGAGTCTCGAGCTGCACGCATCATCCGCAACACCACTTTCCTCTTCAGCAACTTCATCAAGTACAACGCAATAAAAACATACCGGAAATTCCTTTTTAATACTTTCATAATTAACTCTAACATCATATTTTCTTGCCCTTGCAACTAGAGCCTTGGACAGCATGACTGAGGGGGAGTCCCAGGCTGTCGCTGGGTACATAGAAGAGGTGCTTCAGACACTCAACGACCTGATTGAGTATTTCAAGCAGCCAGACTCAGAGCTGGAGCATGAAGAGAAACAGACCCTCCTACGTTCTCTCATTAAACGTCAAGACCTCTTCAAAGAGGAGGTAAAGAAGCTTAGGGTTTATGAACTAAATTTAAATCTTTCTTTCTTATAACTTAGACCTAAGAAGGCACAACTACTGCGATTCACTGTACTCATGTTGCATAATATACTTTTTGAATTTTGAAGTAGTATTTTATTGTAATGTATTTCTTGTCATAGTCACATCATTTTATTACAGCTTTTGCTAAGTTGAAGTTGGGCATGTTTTTTCCTAGGGTATGCTTGCTCTCCTGGTCAAATGCATTGACCGAATGAATGTGTACAACAATGCCGCACACTTTGGAGAAAAGGCTGGAGATGAGGCAGGCGCAGCATGGAAGGATATTTGCAACCTTCTCTATGAACTTCTGGGTAAGCACTCTGTGTTTACACTGGCTAGAGGTATAAAATTAATCTTCCCATGGTCATTTTCATCCTCTGATTTACACTCAACACTTTTAACCTCGACAGCTTGGCTAAGTAACAGCAACACCAGCGCAGATCCCATCACCTGTTTATGTAGCACATCCCTGAGTGGCTGGTCACAGTTCAAACACAGTTCAAAAACCAACTCATTTAATGGCTTTGGAGTTGTAGGCCATTGTTCAGTCCTCACGTCATTACTTTAATGACTAATTAATGACTAATTAATGACATTGCTCGGGACTGTTGGCAGTGCACATTGCATTAAATTACCCATCATAACCTCAGTCAAACTATATTAAGCACTGAAAATGATGTCCTTTAAGGTGATATATAAACCTCACACTGTTCACTCAAGTTTTTTATCAGATCTTTTGGTGGTTTGTTCTTAATACTTAATACTTCTTAATTAATAACAGTAAATTGTTCAGTTAATATGATTTTTTAATTGATTTAATATAATATACCCCAACTCTAGCCTGAAGTCCCTTATGACTTACTCTGGGCTTTCATTAGAAAATATGGAAAGGTGTCATTTGTAACACGTATCTGCCTTGTCCCTCCTAAAGTTCACATCCTTCACTTTAAGTCGTTTCGACACATTATAAAGCATTCAGCAGCACTGATAGCATCATTAACAGTGTGACAGGTGCTGACACCTTGTTCTCTTAGGGCCTGTATTCAGACAACCTAGAGAGGCGTGACCTTGGAAAGTTTTACTTTTAAAAAGTTTTCCTTGTTTTAGTGTCATTAGGCATACTTGTCCTCTAAACGATGCCCTGGCTGAAATCATTTTTGCAGCATGTACTCACACTTGCACACAAATTACATAGACAGGTACAGGTAAGGTACAGTTCTGGGTGGCCTTCCGTACGGAAAGGTTGTCTCTGAGGCACTTTCTTTTAAACTGGGTTTTACATGATGATATGTGCAGGGGCCTCTTCATTTAATCAAAATCACTTTTAAATCAGTAAAACCTCTTATTGTTTCACAAACTTTTCTAAATTCACACTATAACATACACATAGTTTACTCCAGTAATTTCCTAATGCAGGCCATTGTTTCAAGGTATGCTAAATTTACAGACGTGTGGTGTTCTTGCTCTCTGATTTTTAATTTCACATTGACATTATTAACAGTGCTTGCCCCTGCCATGTGGTGTAGCTACCTGCATTTGCATTTAATGAAAGCTCCTGAAAAGCAGAACTGGAGGATATTAGGCACTCATCAGGTTTCCTTTGGCACAAAGCACTGTTAAATTGTTTAATGAGCATTATCAGTCCACTCTCCCTGAATCCTAATGGTAAAAAATGAGACGGGAGAGCTCTCTAATGTCACTCCTAAGGCAGACAAATAGAATAAGGCTTTAGCACACAATAGGTAGCAAGATCTTACATTTTGCGAAAGACAGCTTAGTAATTTTTGAATTAGGTATCTCAAAATTGACTTAGTTTTAACATTTTGTATTTTTTCGTTTGCTTAGCTGCCCTAATTCGTGGTAATAGGACCAACTGCACCCAGTTTTCCAAGAACCTGGACTGGTTGGTCAGTAAACTCGAGAGACTGGAGTCATCATCAGGTATTTCAGAAAAGACCTGTATCATAATTACATGTCTCACTGATAACAAAATGTATTTATATTCTGTTTCTTTTTAGGAATCCTGGAAGTCCTCCACTGTATCTTGACAGAAAGCCCAGAGGCTTTGAACATCATTCAGAAAGGGCACATCAAGTCCATTATTTCCCTGCTCTACAAACATGGCCGAAACCATAAGGTTGGCAAAAACACAGCCTGCTGTATTGTCATCATAAATGACAAAACATATCTCTCTCGATGGTTTTCGCTAAAAAAAAATATGTTATAACAACAGTTTGTTGATGCAGGCACAAACATGTAAACATAGAAATGAACATCAACTAGTAGACAGAAACAATTTACAAGTGGCTTCATGAAAACCTAAATAGAGCTCAGAGGCGCCATCTGACTTGATGCTGTTATATAAATCTTTGTCATAGCTGTAACTGAAGCCCCCCCCCCCCCATCAGTTAACCATCTGTTGTGTTTACATTCTCACTATGTGTTTTACGTGTTGTGTTAAAACGGGGCTCCAATATTTACTCTGTAAATTCACAAGGCATGAAAGGGCATCCTTGTAAACAACAGCTGCTAATCACGTGAGTCTCTGGCCTGTTGAATGAATAAAAACATTGAGGAGAGCACACTTTTATGACTCATTTATTTACATTTATCTAAGAATGTGTTTTCATGTTTCACAGTGTTATGTCTCTTTCAGATTTTGGATGTCCTGTGCTCCCTGTGTGTCTGTAATGGGGTGGCAGTAAGAGCCAATCAGAATCTGATCTGTGACCACCTGCTCCCCAAGAGGGACCTGTTGCTTCAGACTCGACTTGTCAATGATGTTCAGAGGTAAAGGGAAAAAAATATGCTGAAGACTTACAGTATGTTCATACATTATTTTTTCCAGTGTCACTTTACTGACACCTGTGCTTTGTTTTCCGACCGTAGCATGAGGCCAAACATTTTCCTTGGTGTGGCTGAAGGTTCAGCTCAGTATAAGAAGTGGTATTTTGAGCTGGTAATAGATCAGGTGGACCACTTTGTTACTGGAGAGCCCACTCACTTGAGGGTGGGCTGGGCCAACACTAAGGGCTATGCTCCCTATCCCGGTGGAGGAGAGGGATGGGGAGGCAATGGCGTCGGGGATGACCTGTACTCCTACAGCTTTGATGGGCTTCATCTGTGGTCAGGTATGATTAATACCTTGTAATTAAATTGATTTAATCTCATGGCTATTAACCATCAACTAGTGGCTGATTTAACATAATTTTTCCCCTTATTTGATACATCATTACACTACATACATAGCCAGAACCTCTCACTATATGTTTTGTGTTATAGTAGTTTGGCCAGTGAGTAAGGTATTTCTTAGATAATGTTTTAACTTAAACTACAGTGTTCTCACTTTAAACCTCACACAAAAGAAGTAAAGGTCAGTAATTTATCCTTGTGCAACTAATAGTCTGTCTGAAGCATCGGGTCCTATATCCACTAATTGCTCTCTTATCTCTGCTCTTGGACTGAAAAACATTAAACCTTTTTCACCTCTTCCCAGAAAGTCAGCACCTCATTCATGTTTAAAAGTTCATCTCTTCTCTCTTACCTCTTATCTCCTCTCATCACTATCACTCTGGCCTACATTTGCAATGACTTTGTAGCAATAACAGCCATCCATCGTGCTTTTGTCTAGGCCGAATCCCCCGGGCCGTGGCCTCCATTAACCAGCACCTGCTGAACTCGGACGATGTGGTCAGCTGCTGTCTGGATCTCGGCGCTCCCTCCATGTCCTTCAGGATCAACGGGCAGCCGGTCCAGGGCATGTTCGAGGACTTTAACAGTGACGGATTCTTCTTCCCTGTAGTCAGTTTCTCTGCTGGGGTTAAGTAAGGATCTACAATTAAAAATTTACTGATTGACATTGCTTGTTTTACAAAGTGTATTTGTTTATGTCTATGTCTATGACTTTAGGCATGTCTCTGAAAAAATGCTTTAGTTTAGAATAACAAATTCACCATACAACTGAACTACCTTATATTGCCATTTTTGTTTGTGAAATTGTATGCAATTTTGAAAAAAAGTATGCACTGTCAAATATTTTAATCATGTCAAATAACTCTTCTCTTCAGGGTCCGTTTCCTGTTAGGTGGACGTCATGGAGATTTTAAGTTTCTGCCCCCCGCTGGTTACTCTCCTTGTTATGAAGCGCTGTTGCCCAAAGAGAAGATGCACGTGGAGCCTGTGAAGGAGTACAAGAGGGACCACGAAGGAGTCCGAGATCTGCTGGGAACCACCAAGTTTTTATCTCAAGCCTCCTTTATCCCCACACCTGTTGACACCACCCAGGTAGAAAAATTATAAGTAGTACTTCCTGTGTAATTATCAGTTATAAACAAGGTGAAACTGTATAGAGTTGAGGTCTAGCCAGGTCCAGCCGTACCTAATCAATTGTCCTGTTTGCATATCTTTATGATCCAATTGTACCATCTGGTGTCTTGTTCCTTGGCAGGTTGTTCTTCCCCCTCTGCTGGACAATGTCCGGGATAAGCTGGCAGAAAACATCCATGAACTGTGGGCGATGAACAAGATTGAGCTTGGCTGGACCTATGGCAAGGTAAACCCACCATTAATCATCACAGTAACTGAAGCAATATAGTCTGTGTATTTGAAAACAGTTACTGTAGGTTAGCTGAAGCTGTGTTGTGTGTACAGTACACGTTAAAAAACAAACTTTGTCTGATTTTAGTAATCTGATTCTTTTTCAATTTCATTATCAATTCCTGATAAATCTTTGTGGGGAAAAAAGTAGTTAAAATGTGACTGGCCATTTATATTGGGATATTTAGCTATATGTAGGCTGTGCCATCACCATGACTGATAGATTATTTATAGTTTCTTTTGAGGCAGAAATAAAATATTGTAGTAGCTTTTTTGTATCTTCATGTGGTTTATTATATTTTAATTCAAAAGCTATTATGTTTCATTCTAACTGGATTGTAGCCATAATGTTAATTTAAGAACAAAAAAGCAGGTTTGCACCAGTTTGTTGAGGTAAACTGTTAATTAAAGTAAATGGTAGTCTGTGTTACCATCACGATGCAAAGCAGGGAGGGGCCGCCACACATCGCTCTCAAACAGATAGGCCTAGTCAGCGTTTTCTATTGCTCTCTCCGTTACATACAGTATTCCTTCTGAACGTGGTATGACCTCCACTGCTTTGTCTCACATGAGCGCATCAATCAGAGAGAAGAGAACCACATGTACTCTGCAATGTGCAACTCCCTTTGTAGGCTACGCAAAGAAGACATTACATGTGTGGAAGTTAAGAAGTAAGAAGCACTGCTCAGGGCCGAAGTCAGGCTCAGAGGAAACCCTGCAGTTCACACATACGCATCTGCCCCAAGCAGTATCGATGCAAGGAAGCAGCAGAAGCATACAATTCTAATGGATTGGAAAAATTACAACCAGTTTTTGTGTTGAACTGGGTTTCAATACCCATCCCTATTTTGGACATTTCATTATTATTTACATATGCCATGCCATTTCCCTGTCCATCTATTTCACATTTTACTGTGAATCAGCCTTTATTGAAAGTCTGGTCACACACAGCCCTTTCTACTCTAGTGGCCATCACACAATCATTTTCCAGTGTGCCAATACCATAGGGCCCATTTAACAAACTTAATGAGTGTCTCACCTTCCAAGAAGATGACATCGACATTAATTAGGACTGGGAGGAAGTGCTCCACAGAGGGAAACACATAACCATATAGTTTATAAAAGACAACAGTTAAGTGCAAACAGCTGCTTGGTTATTTTGTTTTAAAAAGACTCAGTGAGCCTTAGGAGAAGCTATGAATTCAGAATTTTGGCACTAGATAATGCCAAGCAAACAACTGTTCACCTTTGCTTGTCCTAACTTTGCAATACTTAAACTTTTTGTGGACATTGTTTTTTCAACCTTTAAGTTTAATATAAAGAAGGAATCCTCATTTGGAGGCAGCTGTGAATTTCTTTAATTTCAGTCTAATAGAGACCGCTGAGACTTTCCAACAACTGAGCCTCTTTCTGTTGAACAATTTTTGGCTTATCTCGCCGTCATTAAAACTTCAACACCTGGGGCTTGAAAAAAACAACAATATGTCTGCCTCCCACCACATATATACCCAACTGTGGTTAACTTGTTTCATGTTGTGATCTTTGCTGTAAACATCTCTTTGTGTTGTAAAGGAAATTCAGTCACAAGTGAGTCAGGAAGGGTATAAAGTGCGTAAATCCTATGCCAAATTAATTTTCAGTCACTGCACACTAAAAGGCAATTGATTAGATGTGGCAACCCCAGATGGGAAAAGTAAAAAAGAAAAAGACCAAAACATGAATACAATTTTGTATTTTTGTAATAAGAAAATACGTTATATTTTTCAGGTTCGTGATGACAACAAGAGGCAGCATCCTTGCCTTGTGGACTTTTCAAAGCTGCCTGAAACAGAAAGGAACTACAACTTGCAGATGTCTAGTGAAACGCTAAAGTAAGGCACTTTGCTGCACTGCCCAATTACATATTCATGGGGTTTGCAGTCCCTCTCTGATGCTGTCCAGAGCAAATTACTGCTAAGATTAAAGTAGACTTTCTAATGACTTGTGTCTCTAAGTGAACACCAGTATTGATTTAAAAATCTTAGACCCAAAGCTTACTTGCGCCAACTACTGAGTCATCTCACTGTAAAAACATTTACCCTGGCTCCATAAACTCACCACCAGGTATCAGTCAATTACATATAATTACGGCAGTGTAAAGGTATTGAACATAAGCTATTTATAAACCTGTAATGAGCTGTGTTCATAATGATGAACTAAATTGCTTTACGTTAGCATGGCTTACAAAGTGTTGTGGAAGTTTTTAAGTTGGTTAGAAACTCTTTGTTGTTTGACGCAGAACCCTGTTGGCGCTGGGATGCCATGTTGCCCAGGCCAATGTTCATGCTGAGGACGATCTGAAGAAAATCAAGCTACCCAAAGAGTGGGTGTCCCTAATGATGATTAAAATTCTCTATTAAAATGATCAACTGTGTATTTAAACCCTTGGTATTATATTGTATCTTGCAGCTACATGATGTCTAATGGATATAAGCCTGCGCCACTAGATCTTTCTGACGTGAAGCTGAATGCGGGTCAGGAGGTTCTAGTTGATAAACTGGCCGAAAATGCACACAATGTGTGGGCCAAAGACAGAATTAAACAAGGATGGACCTATGGTATCCAGCAGGTAAGCTTTCATATGTTTTTCCAAATCTAACACTTAATAGAGTTGTGTTTCTTTCCCGTGGAGAGTAAAAAATGTAATAAGCTTGTTCCAGTTGAACTACATTTTTCCTATTGTTATACTATGCTGCTCTGACATTGTGATTTCCCCACTGTGAAACTAATTAGGATTTTTATATTACAGTTGTGAGCTTATGTATCTCTTTAATAATTTTATGTGACAGATAATTTTTCATGTGTGACAGGATTTGAAGAGCCGACGTAATCCCCGCCTGGTGCCATATGCTTTACTGGACGAGCGCACGAAAAAGTCAAACAGAGACAGTTTGAGAGAGGCCATCAGGACTATGGTCGGATATGGATATGACATTGACCCCCCGGATCAAGAGGGTTAGAAGTTATTCACACTAACATCTTTTTTCTGTGTAGTCACCTAAAGTAAGGGTCCTGTAATGAAAATCTTGGTCTTTTGTGTCTAGCTCTTCACATAGTTGATGATCAGAACATTGAGACACTCCGCTTCTTTCGTGTGGAGCAGACATATGCGGTCAAGACAGGGAAGTGGTATTTTGAGTTTGAGGCCATTAGTGGAGGTGACATGAGGGTGGGCTGGGCCAGACCAGGCTGCCGACCTGATGTTGAACTTGGAGCCGATGATCAGGCTTTTGTCTTCGATGGATACAGGGTAAAAGTCAGATTTATGCATACCACTTCCTTATACAGTTTTGCAACAACAGTTAAAAAGAATAATTAATATAATGTATTTTCAGTATACAATCGTGATAGCTACGCCTTTTTATTTCTTAAGGGTCGACGTATGCATGCAGGCAGTCGCTACTTTGGCCAGCCATGGAAGAAGGGCGATGTGGTTGGTTGCATGATCAACATGGAGGACAAATCCATGATTTTCACTTTGAATGGAGAGCTTTTGATCACCAGCAAAGGCTCTGAACTTTGCTTTGCTGACTTTGAGACTGAGGACGGTAAGGGTCCCACCCTTCATTGCACTTCTCAATGCTAGACTATTTTGTAATTTATTATCCTGTTGTTTCCTGTTTTGTGTATCAGGCTTTTGTAAAGACTCAAAGAAAGCAGTAGTATCTATAAATGTTTTGTGTTTCTAATTTTATATGGTATACAATCTGTTTTCAGGCTTGAATTCAATTTATGTGTTCATGTGTCAAATATTTTTCTCTAAAACACAAAACATAACAATTCCTCCTCCTCTAGGTTTCATCCCTGTTTGTAGTATGGGCTTGTCTCAGATTGGCCATATGAATCTGGGCAAAAATGCTAGTACATTCAAGTACTACACCATGTACGGTCTCCAAGAAGGCTTTGAACCGTTTGGTGTCAACATGAACCGAGAGATCACCATGTGGTTCAGCAAACGCCTGCCCACTTTTGTTAATGTGCCTCCAGAACACATGCATGTCGAGGTAAACTTGACTATGGATCATCATTTTAATTTTTATGTTTGTTTACATCATTTTACAAACAAACATTTTACTGTTCACAAATGTACTGTATGTACATATTGATTTCTTCTTTTTTTTTTTTAAGGTAACAAGGATTGATGGCACAGTGGACAGTCCGCCCTGCCTCAAAGTCACCCATAAGACTTTTGGCACACAGAACAGCAACTGTGACATGGTGTACTGCCGGCTGAGCATGCCTGTGGAGTTTTACTCTGCAGACATGATACTGGGCGAGTCACACAAACTCAGGTCAGGCAAGGAGCTGAAGAAGTATTAAAAACAATATCTGCTTAGTTAATGTCAACCATATATTTACTTTGTGTCTTCATATTTTCCTCACGTCTCTGTAGCCAGCCGCCAAAAGAAGATGGAAGTGTTGACTATGGAAGCATCACAACAGTAATTTTATTTATTTATTGATTGATTTATTATATACAATTAGAAAAGTAAACAAAAAAGTTGTAAGATATTGAAACTGAATGTCATGTATTGCGAACATATTTATACTTCAAAGCTAAAATGTCCGTTAATTAGATGTAATTTTGTCTTCTTTTTATATTACACCTAAGATGTTTTATTTTTTTTTTCTTTGTTATTTGTGTGTTCACACAGTATTACCACTCTGTGAGAGTGTTTGCGGGACAGGACCCTGCCTCAATTTGGGTGGGCTGGGTCAGTCCGGATTATCATTACTACAGCAAGAACTTTGCTCTCAGCAAAACACGGACAGTCACTGTGACCCTGGGAGACGAGCGGGGACGGGTCCACGAAAGGCAAGTTCTTTTATAAAATACGAACTGTACAAATAATATAGAAATAGAGAGAACTGTGAAAGATTTGTTGCATGGGCAGATGTAATAATTTAGTTAAGGACATAAAATCTACTAGACATGGGTTTAATACTATGTTGCACTGTATAAAAAATAGATTGAGATTGCTTTATTTTTCTGATGTGCCTTTACTTTGCGTGTACAATGCCAAACAATTTCCAAGCTATTGTTGTTGTATTTGTTTTCTTATGAAACCATTAGTGTGAATGGATTACAATATGCTACTGTTTTATAAAAGTATGCCCCACATATCACAAAAGATTGTGTTAGCATTGATTTTCTGTGTTTGAATCACACCTCCTTGACCTCTGCTGTAGAATCAAAGAAAAATTGACATCCATCACCCATTTTATCAGATTTTTCTTTTAGGAACATGTGGCCAGTGTGTTTAACAAAATGATGCATGTTTCATTCATGTGGCACTTACTAATACTTTTGTTTCTCTTACTGCAGTGTCCAGAGGAGTAATTGCTACATGGTTTGTGGATCGGACGCAGTTGGGCAGTCTGCTAACTCTGACCTGGAGATCGGCTGTCTCATTGACCTGGCCTCTGGTATTGTCTCCTTCATTGCCAATGGCAAAGAGCTGCCCACAACATATCAGGTAAATGTAATAGTGGTATTTAGTCAGTTAGCAGTGGATCAGTAAAGGCAAACACATGAGATAGTTCTACAGTTTATAGTTATATATATTTTTTACTTTTTAAATATTTGTTTTGGTGCAATCCAAACATTGCCTTTCTTTAATATACGTGAAATTGTGCGTTGTGTTCAAGCCTAGAGTAGTCAGTTTACAGTAATAGAAATTTACAGACGAACATCTTCTCCTGTGCTCTTTTGTTTAGGAGTGCAGTGCTTTATTGAAAAGCTGTCTTTGCATCAACATTATCTCTTTCTCCCACTTCATCTCTTCATTACTGTCTTCTCACTTCACACTTCACCTCACTTTTTAAGCCCTCTAAAAGTCAAGAAGCGCATTTACCCAGTGAAAGGCTTTTGCCTGCACTTTTTTCTTTGTTGTCAATTCATCACCTGATGTTAAATGTGATGGCATGGAGCACACATCTTTAGCAGTAAGAGCTTTACTGCTGGTATCTGTCACTATCAAAGGCCATAACAACCATTTAAAATAATCTATGTAGTGACTAATGACCTATGTATTTTTTAAATTCTCAGGTTGAGCCAAATACTAAGCTGTTCCCTGCTGTGTTTGTGCGCCCCACAAGTGCCAACCTCTTCCAGTTTGAATTTGTTAAGATTCAGGTTTGTCTTTTCCAAAACAAAATATGGAATAATTTGATGCTACCTGTGTTACCTCACATATAAATCAAGTTTTATTTTCTACATTAGTAGGCAGTTAAATAAAAATATCTTATTTCACCTTAGGATGCCATGCCACTCTCGTCAGCCATTTTTAAGAGTGAGCACAGAAACCCAGTGCCACAGTGCCCTCCTCGGCTGGATGTGCAGACCATTGTGGCCGTGCTGTGGAGCAGGATGCCCAACACATTCCTGAATGTGGAGACAGCTCGAGTTAGTGAGAGGCACGGCTGGGTGGTGCAGTGTCTGGAGCCTCTGCAGATGATGGCTGTGCATATACCTGAAGAGAACAGGTCTGCTAAAAATTGACTATTAAAACATGCAAACTTGTTATTGCATGTAAATAGCAATTTACTTTGGGTGGGTTTGAAGATCCTGTCAAATTAAATTGATTGCGCTCGAACGTAGATTTGCATGTTTGCTTTATTGAATGCATTAAAGGAGTGTTTGTTCCTAGGGCTGCAGATTAGGGCAGATAAAATGCCTAATAGAATGTTTTACATGCTCTTTGGTAATTGTTTTTTAGTGTAACACCTGCAAAAGGCAACCAACAAATAGCTTTTGTTAGATTTTATATACAAATTAGCTGCTATTTCTGATTTTATCAACTTCAGCATATAAATACAAAATTGGATGTCTTGTATATGGCCTGTTTCCTTATCTTCATTCTGTTTTTGCCATGTTGCAGATGTTTGGACATCCTGGAGCTGTCTGAGCTTGAAGACTTGAGGAAGTTTCATTACCACACACTGAAGCTGTACTGTGCCCTTTGTGCCCTGGGGAACACGCGAGTAGCTCATGCCCTCTGCAGCCATTTGGACCAATCCCAGCTCCTCTACACCATCGACAACCAGTACCTCTCCGGGATGCTACGAGAGGGCTTCTACAATGTACTCATGAGGTGGGCATGGTCCACTTTTGTCATAGTTGTCATTTTTGCAATGAAAATACATTTGTAGTGAAAATAGATTGGTAGTGATTGCTCTTAGTGTTGTTGACTCTAATAAACCTACTTCAGATTAGATTAAATGTCTAATAGGCTGATTAAACATCCAATAACTCACACAGACTGAAGCGTTGTTTTCTGATTGCATGAATTACAAATGCATCCAGTAATGTGCAATGATTGAACAGATTTTTCTTATTATTTCCAGTATCCATCTTGAGACGGCGAAGGAGGCTCGCCTAATGATGAACAACGAGTTCATTATCCCAGTGACGGATGATACACGATCCATCAGGCTTTTCCCCGATGAATCTAAGAAGCACTCTCTTCCTGGAGTCGGCCTGAGCACATCCCTCAAACCCCGGGTCAACTTCTCCCCTGTAGGCATCATTAGTAGCAAGCGCCAGCAGTACCTCTACAGCCCCCAGATTCCGCTTGGCATCCTAAAAGAGAAAGCCATCAGCATGCTTACCGAGGCTGTACAGGGAGGAGGCACCCATATTCGGGATCCTGTCGGTGGAAGTGTGGAGTACCAGTTCGTCCCTATCCTCAAACTCATTGGGACACTTTTGATAATGGGAGTGTTGACCAGCGAGGAGGTCAGACTGATTCTGCTCCTGGTTGACCCCAATGTGTTTGGAGAGGCCAAAGAAGAAGAAGCCAAAGGGGACGAGGTTGCTGTAGCTGCGGAGAAAGAGGAGGCGAACAAAAATGAGGACAAGGCTGTGGAGGCAGGAGAGGAGGAAACCAAAGAGACCAAAGCACCTGTGAAAGGACTGCTGGAGAAGTCACTGCCTGAATCTGTCAAACGCCAGGTCATTTTCATGAAAACACACAAGAAAGTCTATCAATTCATCTGTCAGGATTTTAATGAAATTCAAATTGTATCTGCCTTCTTCCGTTTATTCGATTTGGTACACTAAATCCTCATTTGTCAGATGTTATGTTATGATTTATCCCTCTCTGAGAAGTTGCTGCATGAGTGCACAGAAAAGTACAGAACCTGAATACTAATGCTCTTATCAATGACAGAGCCATACACACACAGTATTCTTACAGACTGAACTTTTTCTGGGGATGGATAGGCTCTGAAATGAAAGTTAGATAGCTATTGCAACCAGTGCAAACAAAAAATGTTGGTAGCCCTGTCACACACACGAAACCAGCAACTATTGCTTCTTTGGACCAAGATCAAATTTAGGTATTAAACCAAGTTATTTTTGGCATAACTTTGTTTGTTAGGTTTGTAATTACATTTAACAACTAAAGCTGGCATAGAGCCTGTTCAGTGTGAAAAGGATATGGGCGAGCAAACTTATTTACCCCCATGTTAGTGTTTCTATATGATTGTGTTTTGTTGTTTCAGATGTGTGAGCTGCTGCACTACTTCTGTGACTGTGAGCTAAAGCACCGCATCGAGTCCATAGTGTCTTTCTCTGATAGATATGTCTCCAAGCTGCAGTTCAACCAGAAGTTCCGCTACAATGAGCTGATGCAAGCATTCAACATGTCCGCTGCCGTCACAGCCAAAAAGACCAAAGAGTTTCGCTCCCCTCCGCAGGAGCAGGTATAATACCAAACACCACTCACCAGAGACTCCCAGCCTGTTTGGGGTGTAATTTATGTTTAAGGTTGTTTGACGTGTTATATTTGAACACTTTGGTCCTGGGGCTAGCGAAAAATCAATAACTAGACCCAAACAGAAGATTAGACCTGGGTCTGTAGATCCCTGCGCGCCTTTTACTGTGTATTGTTCCATTATTTTTATTTTCCCCTTCTATTCCCAAAATGCCAGCTGGCCTTAAACTTGGAACATAACTTATACTAGAAATGACATTTAAGGTGTTTTAACACACTATGATTGATCTCTTGTAACGATGCAGTTAATTTAAGATATTGGTTGGTTTTGAACACAAACAAGCAAGCAACAAACTGTCTCTTTTGGAAGTGCTTTCCTCTGAGAAAACCCGAGTTATCTCATTGTTACCACCAATGTAGATAAATGCTACACCATTACTTAAGCACACAACTGCAAAATTAACAGCAAGAGGAATGTAGTATAAATGCTATCTTTCTTCTTTTTAAAATGCATTGCTCAAATATCAGTGCTTTTTTCTTCTGTTAAAATTTTGTAAAACAGTAAAAGCATTCATTGATCTTGCCCAGCTTATATTTTAGAAGTTCCATACTAGATAAGCACCAGTTAATAGTGAGGCTAACACTGACGCTGACTGAAGCTGACAGGCCACCATTCACGTTATTTATTAAGTCATTCCCTGTGGGCAATATTGAGTCACCAGTTTATCTATACATCCTTGCTTTTGAGAGGTAACAGGAAGCCGGAGTGCCCAGAGAGAACATTCATCAAAAGTATTTGCTACTGTGTAATTTTTATTATAAGGAAAAAAACTCAACATCATCACTAACCAAGCTCTCTTTTATATTAGGTTTTTAGTATACTCCGGCTCAGTATGTTGACTGTATCAGCAAATGTAGGTGCCAGTCGGTATAATATACAATGACAATGCTGTTTTTCTCTCTCAGCAGGATGAGAAAGAGCTATGCAAAATTTTTTACTGCATGCATCCCAGCCAAAAGCTTTTAGATGTAGTTTTCTCTTTTGTCTAGTTGTTGTTTTCTGTGTTCAGTTTGTGCCAAAAAGAGTGCATGAATATACAGCTAAAGCACCTCAAAGACAAAGCCAGTTTTTTAGATCTGCATAGCCCGAAAACTACACTCTGATCTCTGAAAAGTCACTACAGCAGGTGTTGGCAACTTTCTCCAGATCTCTCACTCCTTCTGTTCACCACATGGTTTATTAAAAAGGGCTGCCAGAAACAGGCATCAAAATAGCTTTAACTGGACCCTGCATTTGCTTACCCATGGACTTGTAGCACTTATTTTTAGTCACTTTTACACTTGTAACATGCAGCACGCACCATATGATATAAATAAGTATAGGTACTTTTAATAGCATGTAATAAGCATTTTACATAACAATTTTTAAACTATATTCAATGTCAAATTAATCAGATAATAATGTCTGACCGATATTGTAGTATGTCTCATATTTTTTCCCCCTCTCTTACACTTTTGTTTCTGTATTTGTTTGTTTCTGTAGATCAACATCCTCTTGAATTTCAGTGCAGGGGAGGACTGCCCTTGTCCCGAGGAGATCCAGGATGAACTCAATGGCTTTCATGAAGAACTGCGACTGCACTGTGGTAGTCTATACCTTCTCACTACATATAACCACACAGAGACCATGCATTTAGCCAGAAATTACAACCTAGAGATTGGTTGTGTTATGTTTATTATAGTGTTTATAGTTCATTAGAGAAAAGTAGTATCCCTTTATAGAAATCATCAGAGCATTTTGTCATATATGGCCCTCCCCATTTGTTAGGACTGCGGGCGACTGCTGCTGAGTGCTGTTAAGCTCATGACTGCACCGAGGGACACAAAGCAGGTGCCAGTGAAAAGCACTTTCTGAGTCTCTGTAATGCTTTTTGCAGGAATTCCCGTGGAGGAGGAGGAAGAAGAGCAGGACACTTCAATAAAGGGTCGTCTCCTTGCATTGCTCTACAAGATCAAGGGTCCACCTCAGAAACAAGAGAAAGAGCCCTCTGAGAATGAGCAGGCCGATCCCAGTAAGTAGCAGACGTGTGTCCCATTTAACTAAAAGCCTACTTGTGGTTAGTGGAAACACCGAGCACATGATTTTAATCTCTTAAGTATGCAAAGATGACAGGCAGGATCACGCTGCATGAAACCATTTAATTTCACATCAAAATAACAACTCATCATTCTGTCCAGCGGCAAAAATGACATTCACATTACAACATGGGTTTAGAATTGTATGAAAATATATACAGAGCTGCTCTTAGCAACAGTTTCAGTGTTTTTCTTCAGTTGCCCTCTTGCTAAAGTTCAGCAAATATTAATGAAAACCCACTTCAAACCACTCCCATGTTCAGGACCAACCTGTATTTTTAAAAAAAAGCTTTATACTGTACTTGCAATCATCATGCAATCATACATGCAATCCCACACTTCATTTGTTTTTTCTTTTTTGTTGTTGAAAAATTTAAACTCTGGGTCAAAAAGGTAAAAGCAGTTCTAAGATAAAGTGAACAGTCATGCAGTATAATGAAAAATGACATTGCACTAAGTGGGGATTTCTGTTTTAGCTGGGAGATAAAGTACAGTGTGTGAAGACTTTGATAATATGCAGAGCAGATGTGAGACGTTCACCTTCAGAGCAGCCCGTTCACTCTCACTGCCTCTGTCTCATTGTAATTCTGTTTGAATCTGACCCTTTGTTTGCTACAGATGTCCGAGTGTTGACATGACTCATGGTTCAGCTGGACCTTCAGAATAATAATAACATCTTCTGAAAAGTCAGATGCAGAGATTGAGCAGTTAGGGTGACTATCTTTAAAAAGTTCTCTCTCTCTCTCTCTCTCTCTCTCTCTTTGTGGCAGTGAGAATGAGCTGTTGTGCAAATAATGTGATAATATGTATGATCCTCTTATGATCCTTTCCCCTGTAGTATTAATATACATTTGTTGAGTATGTGACTAGGCCTGCACAAAATATCATAAACATATTATTTTTCTTGTATCATCATTATTCAGTATCTCTATTACAAACATTTACCCAAACACCAACAACACTGTTATGGTTTAGCAACTGAGTGACATACATTTTTTAAATTACTGACCAATCTGAACTATTTTAGAGTTGGAGGTAAAATATCGAATTGCGATTTTTCTGACACATATTGTGGTTTGCGATTAGATTTGCGATATATTTTTTAATATGAATGTACAGTTCACAGTTTACATTTTAGCATGAGATGAAGCATTGACACTTGAGAGAAGACTGAAATATTTACTGCTGAACTAATACAAGGAATTACATGCTTTCATATCAGGTCTGTAAAGGTCTGAACTACAGCTGTAGCATGATTCATACAGATTAAGACCTTGTGAAGACAGGATTTTTTGTTTTCTGCAGTAGAAATTAAATCACATAAATAATTGCAGCCTTTGTGATTTGCTAAATGCAACAATTAAAATTGCGATTTCGACTAAATGTGTATCCCTAGTTAGAGCTCAATCCGGGTTTAGGTTTTGTTTAATATTGAATTAGCCTTGGATTTACCTGGTGGATATAGCCCTTTTTCTCTATGTTATGTAAACCAATGTCTGTTCAATGGTGGATATGTGTGCCATTAGTTATTGGACCTCTACCAGATTATTCTAATCTCTCCAGCCAACCTGAAGGAGCTGATCTCCCAGACCATCACCAGCTGGGCTCAGGAGTCTCACATCCAGGACCCAGAGCTGGTCAGAGTGATGTTCAGCCTCCTCAGAAGACAGTATGACGGCATAGGAGAGCTGCTGCGGGCCATGAAGAAGTCCTACACCATTAGTGCTGCGTCTGTGCAGGATGCTATTAACCTCCTGGCATCGCTGGGTCAGATCAGGTCCCTGCTGTCAGTGCGAATGGGCAACGAGGAGGAGAAACTCATGATTGATGGGCTCGGGTAAGAAATCATGAAGCTACTGGCAGTACTGTCTCTGTGAAAGTTTGATAAAATGAAAATGTAGAAAGACATTTATACAGAACAAATCTAATTTAAAATGGTATTTCTTTGTGTTTATAGAGACATTATGAACAATAAGGTTTTCTACCAGCATCCTAACCTGATGAGAGTGCTGGGCATGCATGAGACTGTCATGGAGGTCATGGTCAATGTGCTGGGAGGAGACAAGTCCCAGGTATTTATTAGTCCATTTACTAAGGCTTTCAGCATGATGACACTTTAAATAAACCACTTACAGATATTAATTAAAACACAAGCAGTATCAGTTTGTTTTTTTATGATCTTTTCAAAACAATGCAATGTCCAGTGATGAATTTCATGCTAGAGGTTCAAAGTAAGCCAAGAGCAACAGCTTAATACCTATAAAAGCCACAGTGTAATGGAGCTGGTAAGGGAGTCGTCCGTCCAGAGCGGGCCATGAGTGGGCTGAGAGGTAGGCCTCTCTGCCCTGTCCTTTTTGGGCAGTGCTGACAGAAGCTGGAAGAGAGGGTTGTGATTTAATGCCTTGGTCAGTGCCAAACATGAATTGAACCTTAGACAGACAGACCTCAGGGAGACAGCGAGGCACTTAACATCTGACTCTTGCAGTCTGATCACGTCGCCTCGGACATAAATTCCAGACCAGTTTACTGCCACTTGATACATGTAGTTAACTTACCGTACCCATATAAACTGGCAGTACACATGACTTATGTATAGTGTATATCATAATTTAGTTATTTATTTGTTCTGTTTACCACACAGATGCATTTTAATTATGTTTGTAATAGATGTAACAGACTTTTCATTGATTTGGATTGAAAGTAGTGAAATAAATTAGATTCCGCAATAATAATTTCATTAGATGACTTTGTTTGCAGGAAATAGCTTTTCCTAAGATGGTTGCCAGCTGTTGTCGTTTCTTGTGCTACTTCTGTCGCATTAGTCGCCAGAATCAGAAAGCCATGTTTGACCATCTGAGTTACTTGCTGGAAAATAGCAGTGTTGGCCTGGGTAAGATCAATATGCAGCAACAATTAAAAGATAACAAATGGTTTGTGTTAATGGACTAATTAGGTATGTAAAAAATGATTGTTTCTTGGTTTCTGTTTAGCCTCTGAAGCCATGCGAGGCTCCACTCCACTGGATGTTGCAGCTTCATCAGTGATGGATAATAATGGACTGGCTTTAGCTCTGGAGGAGCCTGACCTGGAGAAGGTGAACATAAAAATCAAGAAGTCATCCAGAGCTACATAGTTTATCTGTCCAGTTAAATTACTATTTACTATACGGTATAATGTTTTTATATTTTCATCAAGATTGCATCCCAAATTATCAATAGATAGCACATGTTTAGTTCCTTTTGGCTGCTCCCTTACTTTCAGGGAACTTGAGATCTGCACATATTGTGGTGGGAATTTCTCATGCACCAAATGCAGGGAAACTAACCACTTTACTAACTGGGAGCTATAGAATTTTTAAAAAATAATTTGTCATGTTCTATTGAAGGACATCAATATTTACATTTTCTACTATCCTTTAAAAACATAGATAAAGAAAACAGCTATAGGAAACCCTGATGCTGCATTGGATTTTGACTTTGTTCCAACTGAAGAAGCTAACGCAGCAGAAGCTTCAAGATTGGGCTGTTTCTAAGATGACAGTCAAAAAAGATTGAGTGTGCCATTTTGGCTTCAGAAGGGAAACTAAGTGGTGTCTGTGTGTGTAGGTGGTGACATATCTGGCAGGCTGTGGTCTTCAGAGCTGTGCCATTTTGGTTGCCAAGGGTTACCCAGACCTCGGCTGGAACCCAATTGAAGGAGAGCGTTACTTGTCTTTCCTGAGGTTTGCTGTCTTTTGCAATGGTGAGAACCTTTCTGTACTAATATTTATACAGCATTCACTACATGTGCAACTATCCTGTCCAGTTGACTCATTATGTTTCTTGGCAAAAAGGCAGATGATTCTGTGTAAACTTATTTTAGAGACACAAACTTGCAATGTACTCTTGCTCTAGGTGAGAGCGTGGAGGAAAATGCTAATGTGGTGGTAAAGCTGCTGATCAGGCGTCCTGAGTGTTTTGGCCCTGCCCTGAGAGGAGAGGGAGGCCAAGGTCTGCTGGCCGCTATGAAAGAAGCCATCAAGATTTCTGAGGATCCAGCCCTGGACCTTCCTCCTGCTGCAGTCACTGCGGGGTATTCAGTTTATTGTGTTTCTTTATTTAAAAAAGAAAAAGACTGAATCAGCTTGTTCACACAGAAAACTAGCCAATTTTAATTTGTGATTCAAATGTAGCCTCCAATTTATGAGCTTTGGATAATCAAACTTCTTAGAAGTGAGTTTTCTAAGCTTTTCTACAACTTTTTTGTCCCCCGTTCCTCATTAGATCTGTATAACTATGGATTTCATCTATTCAGAATGATTAATACATTTTGTGAGTATTAAAATCACATACTGTTCTAAGTTCAATTCCCAGCTCAGGCCATTTTGCTCCATGTCATTCTCCTCTCTCCCTAATTTCCTGTCTGTCTACTGTCGCTATTCATTAAAGGCAAAATAGCAAATAGAAAATCTTTAAAATATAAAAAATGCATATGACCATGCCTTATTGGAGGCCTAGGTATTTAAATTAAAGTTTGACAATGGTGGAAGTTGTGCTCCCGGTAGCATCGAGATAGTGTTGAGCACATTAGTATGCAAAGGCTGTAATACAGTAGCTGCATTTTAATAGGGAAAGGATATTAAAGTCTGGAGTGTGTAGGAAGATGGGAAAAGTGGTCAAAATCAATATTTATAATACACCGCTCTGTAAAAATCCTATGTTCTGTGCCAAAATATTTGTGTAAATAGTCAGGGTCTTTTAAGTATTGTAGTTGTTAAATAAAGTAACTATACATTTTTGGAAAACTATAGAAAGACATATTCATCTTTTGTGATGTTGCAGGTCTGGTGAGGAAGAGGGAGAAATAATCCACATGGGCAACGCCATTATGTCCTTCTACTCTGCCCTCATTGACCTGCTGGGACGCTGTGCTCCAGAGATGCATGTGAGGTTTCACTCAAAATTTGCAAATACATACGTATGGTTTATGAAGTTTTCAGGTCTTACTCAAACAAACACACAAGAAAGTTTTATCTCTGACTTAATTTGTTCATTGTTTGTCGGTGTTCACAGTTAATTAATGCAGGGAAAGGCGAGGCTCTGCGTATCCGAGCAATCCTGCGCTCCCTGGTTCCCACTTCAGACCTGGTTGGAGTCATCAGCATCCCTCTCAGCATGCCTGTGGTTAACAAAGGTAGGCTCACTCTAATGGCTTTTTATTTATAAATAGAAGTTAATTTAAAAAACACCAGACTCTATGCTTTGCCAGGGGAAAAGAAGTTAATGTCTTCAGGCCACTCTGGTTTGTGCTGTTTATTTCAAATGCTCTCAGCAACACAAAAACATCAGATCCAATTTCCTTAATGTAATTTTCAGTAAGAAAACTTGCTGTGACCTAAATTGCTTTTGAAATAGCTTTCTATATTCTCTCAGGTCTAACATTACATTTCTGCATTTTCTACTATATCCTTTATTTCGCCACTTCATTTGCTCTTATGCTCTATTTTTCTAGTATTAAACTTTGATTCCAATAGAAAAATGTGCTTCTTCTTTTTCAGATGGCTCAGTGACAGAGCCCGATATGTCGGCCTGTTTCTGCCCGGACCACAAAGCTCCCATGGTGCTCTTCCTCGACAGAGTGTATGGCATTGAGGACCAGAGCTTTTTGCTTCAGATGCTGGAGGTTGGCTTTTTGCCAGATCTCAGAGCTTCAGCATCTCTGGATACCGTGAGTTTGGAAGCTTTGTCGTTCTACATAAAGGACTGCATAATCACAATACAAAATAAAAATACAACTCTTTAAACTTTCATCACTATACCATCAAACCCTGTTAGTATGTAGAGATTAAATATTGTGTACCTTTTCTAACTTGTTAGTCTTTGTCCAACAGGAGGCATTGAGCACCACAGAGACAGCGCTGGCCATGAACCGGTACATTGGCTCCGCTCTGCTGCCTCTACTGACGCGCTGTGCTGCTCTGTTCGCCAGCACAGAGCACTACGCTCAACTGATCGACTCCACACTCCAGACCATCTACCGCTTGTCCAAAGGCCGCTCACTCACCAAAGCCCAAAGGGACGCCATTGAAGAGTGTCTGCTGGCTATCTGCAAGTGAGTGCTGCCAAACATGTGTCAGACCTAAACAACAAACAGTGATTTACTGTGATTTACGGGGCTGCGGCCTTTCAAATGTGTCAGACTTTATTGATAAATGATTTGTTTCAGTCAAATAAAGCCTTGATTTATTTAACTTTAGGATGAATGAGTTTGAGATTAACCACTGCTTATCTTTATAACAGGCATCTGCGTCCATCTATGATGCAGCAGCTCTTAAGACGACTGGTATTTGACGTCCCCATGCTCTCAGATTACTGCAAGATACCTCTTAAGGTCAGACTATAGATATTATAGAAATTCAGAGATTTTAGGATTTGGGCAATGAAAAACTATTTGTTTTAAATATTTTTTCTTTCTTCAATCATACTAATAATTATTTTTGTGTCTTCAATCTATAGTTGCTAACCAACCACTATGAACAGAACTGGAAGTACTACTGCCTGCCGTCTGGGATGGTCAACTTTGGTCAAGCATCTGAGGAGGAACTGCTCCTGACCAAGAAACTGTTTTGGGGAATATTTGAATCCCTTTCTCAGAAGGTATAACCCTGTACAAAAGTGAAGGTTTTGGATAAATACAGTATTTTTGTATCCTTTTCATCTTTATTATTTTATACTAAAAGTCAATGCATTGCATTTCTCACACAGTTAACAAGTTCACAGCACTAAGGTGGGAAGCACAATAATGGGCTCGTGAGAAGTGCAGCTGAGGCAAAGCTAAAATAGATGAATCATTTATCAGTTTCTGTGACAAGCTGTTGTTACGTGCACAATGCCTCTGCTCTGCCTCTGCTCTGTCTCTCCATTTTTATGGCCAGCATGAGATGCACTGCCTGAATAAAATTAAACATGTCAAACTTTCAAATCTGTCTTTTGTAGAAGTATGATGCTGAACTTTTCAAAATGGCCAAGTCCTGCCTGTGTGCCATCGCTGGTGCCTTGCCTCCCGACTTTGTGGATGCCACTCTTGGGGCTACATTGGAAAAGCAGGCTTCAGTGGATGCACAGGGAAACTTTGACCCCAAACCAATCAACACTGCCAAGTAAGTGTCTGACTCTTGTAATTAAATTATATTTCAGTATAGTTTATACAGGGTTTCCCACCTATTTATATTGAGGGTCTGGGGGTAATTGTGATTTTTAATGTCTACAATTAAGAGAATGTAAAAGTTATTTGTATTAATATATAGCATTAGTAGTATGTTCTCTCAGTTGTATGTATTTATCGGAAAAAAGCTTTAATGTTTTAGACTATGGGGGACACAATTAGATTATGGTGGGCCGCCATAATCTTTTGAATTAATGGGAAACACTGGTTTATGTATGTATATTATTAACCAACTTTTCGGTTTATTTTTTTATGCTGAAAAATGTGTCTGTGCCTAATCATAAACATACATTATACATTATAGCATCTCCCTTCCTGAAAAACTTGATTACATTGCCAACAAATATGCAGAGCATTCCCATGACAAGTGGTCCTCAGAGAAGGTATATCCTAATACAATGCAGTATATGTGACATGATGTATGGTCTATTTCACACATGAAGAACTTTGAATCTCATGTGAGGAAATCCTGTCTCAGGTGTCAGCAGGCTGGAAACTTGGGGACAGTATTGATGATCAGGCCAAAACCCATCCTCTGCTGAAGCCTTATAAATCTCTGAGTGAGAAGGTACATACACAGATACCGCTGATGCCTACAGTACATTTCCATTTCCTAAATAAGCATTAAATTAGTTTACTTTGTAGGAGAGAGAAACCTATCGCTGGCCAGTGAAGGAGTCACTGAAAAGTATGCTGGCGATGGGCTGGAACATTGAAAGGACCAAGGAGGGAGAAGCCATGTTCCAACAACGAGAAAGTGAGAAGCAGAAGACAGAATCTCAGGTAATATGATCAAATACAGTACCATTAACTGTCTATTTTGAATACAGCAAGCCAGTGCATTCCTGATGTATAAGCTGTCTGAATGTCAGTACTGAAAAGCTGGCGATTTATTTCTCGTTTAACCATTGTCCTTGTAGGTTAATGGATTCAGTCCTGCTCCAATGGACCTGCACAATGTCACTTTGTCAAGAGAGCTACAGGTTGGTCTAAATTCCCAAACAAATAACTCACCAGAATATACTTAAAAACTGAATAAAATCAAATTACAGGAGTATAATTTTATCTGCAGGGCATGGTTGAAGTGGTTGCAGAAAACTACCACAACATTTGGGCTAAAAAGAAGAAGACTGAACTGATGAGCAAAGGCAAAAAAAGCTTATTTTGGCATTATGTAACCTTATCTTATATGACTGATTATAATACATATTTTCTTTGAATGTAAAGGAGGAGGGACCCACCCACTGCTGGTTCCCTATGACACCCTGACGGCTAAAGAGAAGTACAGAGACAGAGAGAAAGCCCAAGAGCTCTTTAAGTTCCTGCAGATCAGTGGATATGCCATAACAAGGTTTGCCATTACTACTACTACAACAATGCTTCAGCTGTAATGGTTGAACATGCACTGTAAAAATTTTGAAATACTTACTTGATGGTTTTTTGGGCACTGACACCTATAATCTCACACTTAGGGGCGTAAAGGATATGGAGCAGGAGTCATCATCTATAGAGAAGCGCCATGCCTACAAGTTCCTCAAGACGTTGCTTAAATATGTGGATTCTGCCCAAGAATTTATTGCTCATCTTGGTCTGTATCATTTTAAAATCATACAATCAAACCTAACCATTCAGCCATTTCATTCAAATAATGATCTGTTTAACTTCAGAGGCGATGGCCACCAGTGGAAAGACAGACAAATCACCACATGACCAAGAAATCAAGTTCTTTGCCAAGGTCTGTTCATCACTGGATTCATTTAATGTACTTTTCGATGCAGTTTTATCTCACTTTTGCATTGTTTCTGCTTACAGGTGCTTCTTCCACTGATAGATCAAGCCTTTAAGAACCACTTCCTTTATTTCCTGTCTACACCCAGCATAGCCCTAAGCAGCTGTGGATGTGCCTCTAATAAGGAAAAAGAGATGGTCACCAGGTAAAAAAACATAATATAGTATGTTCTGCCTCATTGCGGATGCCTTATTTCTCTCACTTTGTTTTAGCTTTTCACTCTAGTACAAATTCTTTCTCTTCAGTACTTTCCTGACTTTCTGTTTTCTAGCCTTTTCTGTAAGCTGGCAGCTCTTGTCAGACACAGGATTTCTCTCTTTGGTAAGGTTGTAACTACCACAGTTTGTGTTTTTTTGTGTTGAACCTCTTGGTATAGCTACAGTAAGTGTTTGTGTTGCAGGAGGTGACTCTGCAATGATGGTGAGCTGTCTGCACATCCTCGCACATTCACTGGACACAAGGTAAGGCTGAATATAAGTTGAACTGTTGGTGCAATGAAATTTCTTAATTAGAGACTAAGCTTGGGAGGCCATGGGATTTAGAGGGTATAATTGCCTGGTAAGTGTTTAAAAATAGTAATTGTTGTTGGACTCTTCTCCCAGAACGGTGATGAAGTCTGGGTCAGAGCTGGTCAAAGCCGGATTTCGGGCTTTCTTTGAAAACGCTGCCGAGGATCTCGAGAAGCTGCTGGAGATGTTGAAGCTGGGGAAGTTTTTACAGTCACGAGCCCAAATGAAGAGTGTCAGTCAGAGCATCAACTATGTGACTGTTGCACTGCTCCCCGTCCTCATCGCCATCTTTGAACACATCACGACCTACGAGTTTGCAGCAGATCTTCTGAGTTAGTTTGTATTTTTATTTAAACTGCTTTGAACCTCACGCTGTTCTCTTGTAGTATTCAACTATTTTTTATACATGTTTTCAGTGGACGATGTGCAGCTGTCCTGTTACCGGATCCTCACCTGTCTATACTGTCTTGGGACAGGAAAGAACATC
The DNA here is from genome assembly GCA_020698575.1 of Bostrychus sinensis. Taxonomy (NCBI): domain Eukaryota; kingdom Metazoa; phylum Chordata; class Actinopteri; order Gobiiformes; family Eleotridae; genus Bostrychus; species Bostrychus sinensis. The sequence goes on along the minus strand of CM036257.1, from coordinate 22,657,494 downwards.
TTTATGGAGAGGTGGGAAGTTTACTTTGCATTAAAATTACAAAACCAGCATGCAGTTATCACACAGATGAACTTTACAGTATCATAAGAGACCGTAAGATTATTTTGCTGTTGTGCTCTTAATGCACTTGATAATACTGTGCTTCTTTTTCCATCCACACAGACACCTGCCTGCACTCGGGGAAAGCCTGGCTACTCTGGTGGGAGCGATGCCTGTAGCGTTTCTGGAGCCTGACCTCAATGCATACAATCCACTGTCTGTCTTCAACACCAAGACCCCAAGAGAGAGGGCCAGTAAGTTTGAGGGCTTGAAGTTTACTGTTGTGCTGGTGTGAAAGTTTTATCTTTTTGTAAAGTCTGTTTGTTTTTCTTCTTTAGTCCTAAGTATGCCCGATACAGTGGAGGAGATGTGTCCAGAGATGCCCGGACTTGACAAACTGCTCAAAGATGTCAATGATATCTCTGAATCTGGAGCACGCTACAGCGACATGCCACAGGTCTGCTGCAAAGAGGGGATATTTGGAGATTCATACACAAGTTTTGATGCTCTGTTTTGAGTAAAATTATATCTTTATTGTATCTCGTGTAGGTCATTGAAGTGATCCTCCCCATGCTGTGCAACTACCTGTCCTATTGGTGGGAGAAAGGTCCAGAGAACTCCCCTCCGGACACCTTGTGCTGCACAATGGTGACCTCCGAACATCTCAGCATCATCCTGGGAAACATCCTTAGGATCCTCAACAACAACTTAGGCATCGATGACGCTCCATGGATGAAGAGAATTGCAGGTACTTAGTCATGTCTGTAAATACAAGATCAAGTCACCTCTAACCATATTTTACATATAGCACAGAGGCTTTCATTGTATTTTAACACTAACACAAATGTCCACAATAGAATGCATGGAATACCTTATCACTTTTTGTAATGGCTTAAAATTATGTCAGTATTCATTTTTATTCTATTTGATACAATTGTGATTACAGGTGTTCTCAAAGCATTTGTTTTTTAAATAGCTGTGCCAGATTTAAAATTTCATTCTACTTTTACAGTAAAATTCAGACTAAATTTCCCTCACTGAATGCCTCGGTCTCTTCTAGTTTACTCTCAGCCAATTATCTGCAAAGCTGGGGCCGACCTGCTGCGAGCCCACTTCCTTCCCACACTGGACAAACTCAGGAAAAAGACCGTGAAGGTAACTGTGTTAGATGCAATGGAAATCTGCATTTATTATTTGCATAAAAATTGTTGTGTTAGTTTTTGCTGTAAATTGAATTTAGTCAAATTTCAAATATTCTATACTACTTATAAATAAAACATGCATACATATCACAGAATGCTCACAGACAATAATAAATGTTTATGTAGGTTGCAGGTGAAGAAGAGCTTTTGAAGGCCGACAGTAAAGGAGACAATCAAGAGGCAGAGCTGTTAATTTTGGATGAGTTTGCTGTTCTCTGCAGGGACCTTTACGCTTTCTACCCCATGCTAATCCGTTATGTGGACAATAACAGGTATGGGAGAGAGAGAATAAAGTTGTTTATGCTGTTATGCTTATGCTAAGTAAGTTCATCACATTTAAAATGCCTCTTGTAGATCTCGATGGCTGAAGGAACCTGATGAGAGCTCTACTGAGCTTTTCCGAATGGTGGCAGAGATCTTCATCCTGTGGTGCAAGTCACATGTGCGTTTCATTACAATATTATCAACATAGTGGGTCATACTTGTTGCTGTTTGATAATAAATGTGTCTTTTAAAAACAGAACTTCAAGCGTGAGGAACAAAACTTTGTGGTACAGAATGAGATCAACAACTTAGGGTTCCTTACTGGAGAAGGCAAAGCAAAGATGTCAAAGGTAGGACAATAATGTCTACCTGAACCAAATACACATACAAATGTCAACAGGGTACATTAACCAAATAAATTCTGGTCAAATCATTTTAATATCATATTATGTTAGAGATCTTGTTTTTTCGTGTCAAACATAGGACCAACTGTTGTTTCTAAATACATCAATTATTTTTGTTTTGTTTTGTTATTTTGTTTATAGTCTCATTTGAAAGATTCAAATGATTTGTGATTATTTTTTGTAGTCAGGTGGGGACCAGGAAAGGAAACACAAGCGGCGTCGCGGTGAATACTACTCCATCCAGACGTCGCTTATTGTAGCTTCTTTGAAGAAGATGCTGCCCATTGGCCTGAACATGTGCACTCCCGGAGACCAAGAACTCATCTCTCTGGCCAAGATCCGCTACAGTCTGGTGGGTTTATGGGTTTTATGACGCTCCACAAATGCAAAATTCACTGCTCTTTAATGTTCCCTCTCACAGCATAGCTGTACTTGTGTTATTCTTGTTTAACAGTGGTTGGCATCCAGGTCTTTGGTGCATTGCCAATGCATTTTTGTTAATCTAGATTAATGCTGCCCTCTGCTGGTATTTTCTTTCTCTATAATCTGTACTTTTGCTGTCATAGAAAGATACTGATGATGAGGTGAAAGAGCATCTGCGCCAGAATCTCCATCTCCAGGACAAGGTAAAATATTATTTTAAAGTTAGAAAAGATGTATCAGTTCCATTCAGTTTCTGAACTTTCTGGGAAAGTTTAACATCTCTTCAAATTATTGATTCATCAGATAACTTCAGCACAGTATTCCTTTTATATTATCATAACATGGTGGTATTGTTGTAGTCTGATGACCCAGCGGTTCAGTGGCAGTTAAACTTGTATAAAGATGTGGTGGTAAAGAGTGAAGAACCAGCAAACCCAGACCACACAGTGAATCGAGTGCAAAGCATCTCTGCAGCTGTCTTCCACCTGGAGCAGGTACAGTCATGTCCTTTTAAACACAACTTTTGTTTATTCTAAGATTATGTATTTGATAATAACTGGTGCACTTTAGTAGTAATAACACTTTAGGTGGCTTGAAACACAGTGACAAACTGACTTTTGCTTAAATCACGATTCAGGTGGAGCAGCCTTTGAGAAATAAGAAGTGTGTCTGGCACAAGTTGTTATCTAAACAGCGTAAGCGTGCTGTGGTGGCCTGTTTCCGTATGGCTCCTCTTTACAATCTACCCAGGTGAGTTTTACACCTGTTGTTCTTTTATGAACTGACAATTATCAAATAAAATACACCACATTAAAGGCACTTCCTGTCTAACAGATTATCAGAACTAGCAGTCACCGTGTTTTTGTGGGGGGCATTTGTTTTAATGTGTGTCCATGTAAACTCTTCATCTTCTTCCTAATAACACTCTTTACTCTGTGTTGTTTTTTACATAACACTTCCTCATCCCTCTTCAGATACAAAATTAATAATTACTTCGTGAATGGCTATCGGGAGGTTTGGCTGGAAAGGGCATTCAAAGCCTCCAGCTTTGACCGCCTGTTCTCTCTGCTGACGGTAAAGTGAAACTACCAGGCAAATGCTTCATCAACACCCTCCCTCTCCTTATCCACCAGGCTGTGGACCAGTCTCTGCCCAGCAACCAAATGTTTCCTGACTGTTCATTCTGATTGGTCTGCTAAAATATGCCATAGATTGACTAAAATATTATTCAATGTTTAAAGGATCTGTAAGTCAACTATGTGTGTCCAAGTCAAGAAGAAAAAGTTTTTAAAAATTTACATTATTGTTTGGTTATTCTTTTCTATACTATGCATACATTTCTCATCTAAGTAACAATTACTTTTTCTAAATGACCAGTCAGAAGAGTCAGTGGGTCCCACATTGACCGGTCACCTCCTGCCTGATGTGCACTTCCTGTAACCCTTCCCTTACATCTCTCCCTCCTGTCTGCTCCAAAACTCACCAGGACCCACCCTAATGCCACTCTACCTCCCCCCATCTTCTTCATTCACTCCCCACTTCCCTCATCTTCCCCTTCCCAGGCATCGTGCTATCAACTACTTCATCCCGGCCTATCAGAGACTATGGATAGAGGCAGAGGAGTACTCCTTTGAGGAGAAGCTAGTTCAGGATCTGGCAGTAAGTACTGGGCTTGTCTTGCCCTCGTCCTGTGTGCCCTGCATTGGCACCCCTCTGCCAGTCCTGTCTGCTGAATGCTTCTTTAGCCCTGTGCCCGTTGAGCCGTGGGAGCGTGTTCGGGCAGGGGTCCCGTCCAAAGCACCCAGGGGACCCCGCTGTAGGCGTGCGAAACCCTTCAAACAGAGATCCGTCAGGGGTCAGAAGCTGCATGACCAGCTCAGGACACACAGGGCCAGCTCCGGCGCTCACAGCTCTAGAAAAGCAGGCTATGCCTTTGTGACGGCAGTGGTAAGGAGGGTCGTTCTATAGCTGTTTGGCTGTCAGATCTGGATCCAACCCATCAGTTGTCTTTTCGCTGTAACTGTAAGTCTGTGAGTGTGAAGATAACATTAAATACGTTCTGTGGCCGTGACGTCAGTGGCATGTTTGCGCTCATATTTCATATTCAGTACTTGTGAAGATGTGCAGCAGCCTCATCAAAAACAACAAAACCTTAGGTGTTAAAGCTCAGGTTAACTGTTAAAATTACTATCAAAACCTCCACTAAGTACTTATTTAGAATAGTAACTCTGTTTGCCATAGTTAGGATCATTTTTCATGTACAGCCATTATCACCAGTTTGCTAACTGCTTGCGTCAGTTTGATGTAAAATGCACGTGTTTGATTACCTTGTAAAGGTTACAAGGTTCATTTCTGCTGTTAACTTCCTTGTTCAGTCCTTTTCATGGGTCACATGATATGATGGTATCACATCTGCATGCAACTTGAATGTAATAATGTTCATTGTTTTTACCAGTGAAACATTTTTTTACGTATGTAAAGTCTCAGTGTTATATATTTATACATTTTGGAACATTATCACAAGTGACAGAGCTAACCAGTTGTGGGTTTGTGTAGAAAACTCCAGTAAAGTTGGTGGAAGAGGAAGAAGAAGAGGTGGCTGAGGTTCAGCCTGATCCTCTCCAACAACTTATCCTCCATTTCAGCCACAACGCCCTGACAGAGAGAAGGTGGGAGACAGTCTGAACTAACTAACTAAATAAAATGTTAAATTATTATTATAGTATAAAACTTGCTTAAAACAACCTATGTCATTGCAGTCATTTGGAAGAAGATCCTTTGTATATTGCATATGCAGACATGATGGCAAAGGTACACGTTTTTTGTTTGTTTGTTTGTTTGTTTGTTTGTTTTTTCAATGACATTTACTCAAGTCTCCCAACTTAAAAAAAAAAAAATTTGTAGAGCTGTGCAGAGGATGAAGAAGAAGAAGAGGAAGAAGGGAAAGAAAAGACATTTGAGGTTTATTCAATTGTAGCATACACCACTAAATATTCACAAACTGTCCACTACCTAATCCTACAATTTTTTATTTCAATTACAGGAAAAGGAGATGGAAAAGCAGAAGATTCTGTATCAGCAGGCGAGGTTGCATGCCCGTGGGGCTGCAGAGATGGTTCTTCAGATGATCAGCGCCAGTAAAGGTAAGAATCATCAGTGGAAATTATGTAAAACATTTTATTCAAAATAAGTGCAAAATTGGCGCTATTTTCTAAAAAGAAATTAAATGTTTGTTCCTTAACTGGAAACTTACTTTATGAGTGATTAAAACAGTGGCTAAAATAGCTTTGTTTTTATATTTGTCCTCAATGTCTGCCTTCAGGTCGGTTGGGCCCCATGGTGACCTACACCCTCAAACTGGGCATAGCCATCCTAAATGGAGGCAATGTGCATGTTCAGCAGGTGGCCTGTCACAGTTATAAGACATTACATGACAATACCTGAGTGTGCATTTCTGTAGTGCATTGCTGTTTCAACTAAGTATTTTTTCCTTCCACATGCCAGAAAATGCTTGATTACCTGAAAGAAAAAAGAGATGCAGGCTTTTTCAAGAGCCTCTCAGGACTTATGCAGTCATGCAGGTATGAAGTACAGTATATTAAATCCAGTTAATGTTAATGATCAAAAATCCTCTCAACAAGGTGTGTGAATGCAACCATTGATCTTGTTTTGCCAGTGTCCTGGACTTGAATGCCTTTGAGAGGCAGAATAAAGCAGAAGGACTTGGGATGGTGACAGAAGAAGGTTCAAGTAAGTAAAATAGACACATATATTTATGATTCTGTTTAATTATTCTGTCACCCATAATAAAAGAAAAATACATTTTTAGAGGTACCATTTAGGAATTTGGAGATTTTTATTAAAATCCCTTTACATTGATAATGCTGAACCATGACAAAACTAAAAAATAAAAATAGTTCTGGCGTAAGTATGTTACAAAGATGCATATGTTTTATATGTTTCAGTGGCATATTGACTTGAAATACTTTGGGTCCAGTGTGTTTTGTTAGTATCACTGACTGTATTGAAGACAGTGTCATAAGATGAAATGGTGTTTAAAATATAGGTTGTTGCTGCAGGGTGTTTGAGTGCAGAGAGGTGGTCCGTGGTGATAAACTAACAGTGTCTAATTCCAGAGTACATGGTCCAGCATTAATCCAGCTTCCCCACTTTTCTCTTAATGTTTGACAAGTGTTTGTCTTCATCATACATTTTCAGTGAGTCTTGTGTTTAACAATTCACTGTAACTACTTGTGTCTCTGTTACCTTTAGTATTTGACTATGATTTAATATTAAAGTGGCACAACTGAGGCCTATAGGATTTGTTAACTGCATGATTTTGAGTTTTTCCACTCGTAGTTGATAAATTCACATTTCTTTGTATTATAACTCAATGTCCTCTCTTTTTGCTTATGTCTCGGTGTATTCTTTGTCTCCTGGCTGTCATTTTAAAAACCCATCGATGGCAGTCCACACTCAGCGGGGTAAATAGCAAATGTAGATCGTTCTGATTTGGCTATGCTTCACCCTGAATGTCCTCTTCACTTCTGTGGTCCATACTCCCTGCTTTATTTGGTGCCCAGCCCCTGCCCCAGTGAAACAGAAGCACCCTGTGCATGCAAACTGTTAGACTGAACAGGTCCATTTCCATATACATTGCCTGTCCTTTGTGTGACATTTGTTCCCATGACCTCATCTTAACAGTTACTAATGCAGTCCTATTACTGATCACACCTGTCCTGAGGTTCAGTGCCACCTCTAAGGGTTTGACTGAAGGTTTGACCACAGCCTAAGCAAAGCTTTGTCTTGCTTTGTATTTGGGGCTCATTTCAAAAAGCTGGTTTATATACAGATGATTAACTTTCACATGGTCTCTACCTGCACACAGATGTATTTTGCACATTCTGCCCTTTAGTTCTGCTGTCAATTGTGTGGTTTATTTCTTAATGTGAACAGTGTACCCACTTCTCCCCCTGCTCCTGTGCTTCATCAGGCTGAACCACGGCCTGCATGTGAAAGTTACCAGGCTACCTCCAGCTTATGGAATTGTCCTAGTGTTTTTTCTATTTCTAAGCTCAAAACGCACTTTGGATTCAGTTTTCAACCTGCAATCTAAAGACCCCGAACTTCAAAAATACATGAAACCTTTCTTGCTTGCTTCATATGAAATGCTTTTAAGGGGAGTCTCATGGTTATACCATTTCATGTAATGACAACTTGTGGTTGCTCTGAGTTTGAAACTGTATTAACAATAGCTTTTCCTAAAAGGTTCCAAAGTGCTACAAAATGACGAGTTTACCAAAGACTTGTTTCGTTTTCTGCAACTTCTGTGTGAGGGGCACAACGGAGGTGAGGCTATTTCTTAATTTCTATATTTATATAGTGTAACTGCTTTGTTATTGGTAATGACTAATTTAATTTAAAAAAATAGATTTCCAGAACTTCCTGAGAACACAAACTGGAAACACCACAACAGTCAACATCATTATCAGCACTGTGGACTACTTGCTGCGTCTTCAGGTTTGTATTACATGGTATAAAAAAAGGAAAATCTGGGCACCATTGCTTTTTGTAATACTTGAATAGTTTTCTTCTTTGCTCTACAGGAATCTATCAGTGATTTCTATTGGTACTACTCTGGTAAGGATGTTATTGACGAAACTGGAAAGATCAACTTCTCCAAAGCGCTGGATGTTGCCAAACAGATATTTAACTCCCTCACTGAGTACATTCAGGTAAAACATTGACTTACTTCTCATAAACCATGACTGTCTATTTAAATGTATGAGTGTATTGCCATAATTTGTTTTATGCTTTTTTTTAGGGTCCATGTATCGGAAACCAGCAGAGTCTGGCACACAGCAGACTGTGGGATGCAGTCGTGGGCTTCTTGCATGTGTTTGCCAACATGCAAATGAAGCTCTCACAGGTACAACACTATTTCATTTGATGAGCTTTAAAGGCACTGGAAACAGCATATTCGCTCATACCTGTTTGTTGTTTGAAAACAGTACTGCAGTCTAAATCAAAACAATGGTCTGTGGGTTGCCAGTCTTTCCACTTTTCTGATTGGACGATCAACAATGCAGGATTTTAGAAACAAAACAAAAAATGTAAACATAAACAACTTGGGCATTACGTTCAATACTTTTAAAATTGTGAATAAATCAGCTGCACTATTGTTATCAGTAAAACTAATATTTGATTTAAACATGTTTAACTCATATCTTGGGACATGTGGATAGTTTTTATGAAATATAAAAATATATAAACTGTGTATAGTGCCTTTAGTGGCACTGTTTAGTAAAACCCTATTGTAAAAACATCTGGCTTTTTTCTCTCGGATGTAGTATTCATTAAAAAATTGCTTAAAAGTAGTAGTCTTTCAGTGCAAACTTTTAAAATAAACATTATTTTGTAGGATTCGAGCCAGATTGAACTGCTGAAGGAGCTGATGGATTTACAAAAGGATATGGTGGTCATGTTGCTGTCACTGCTTGAGGGTAAGAGCTGACATTCACACTAACTACAAACCAAACACACAAAACTTGACAAATCAATAGTATGGCAGTGACACTTGCTAAAGCGTGCTCCTGTCTCCTGTGTAGGTAATGTTGTTAATGGAACAATTGGAAAGCAGATGGTGGATACCTTGGTGGAGTCTTCCAGCAACGTGGAGATGATCCTTAAGTTTTTTGACATGTTCCTGAAGCTGAAAGACTTGACGACTTCTGATAACTTTAAAGAGTATGACCCTGAGTGTAAGGGCCTCATTTCAAAGAAGGAGTTTCAGAAATCTATGGAGAGCCAGAAGCAGTACACACAATCAGAGATTGAGTTCCTGCTGTCCTGCGCTGAGGCTGATGAGAACGATATGTTCAACTACAAAGAGTTCGTGGAGCGCTTCCATGAGCCAGCCAAAGACATTGGTTTTAACGTGGCTGTGCTGCTGACCAACCTCTCCGAGCACATGCCACACGACTCTCGCCTTGGCAGCTTCCTGGATGTGGCAGAAAGCCTGTTTAGCTACTTTGAACCATATCTCGGCCGCATTGAAATCATGGGCAGTGCTAAACGCATCGAGAGGGTGTACTTCGAGATCAGCGAGTCGAGCCGTGAGCAGTGGGAGAAGCCCCAGGTCAAAGAGTCCAAGCGTCAGTTCATCTTTGATGTGGTCAACGAGGGCGGCGAGAGCGAGAAGATGGAGCTCTTTGTGAACTTCTGTGAGGACACTATATTTGAGATGCAGCTGGCTTCACAGATCTCTGAGCCCGATGAGGTTGAGCAGGCCGAAGAGGAGGAAGAGGAGGAGGGACACAGCTTCCTGGAGGAACGAGAGGAGGAAGGAGCTGAGTCTGCTTCAGCTTTTACCAACGCCTGCCGCTCAGTCAAGGCGAAGATCGCAAGCGTACGGCAAATGTTCTCTTTGAAAAGTCTACGCAAACAGTTCAAAAAAGTGAAGAAACTGAGCATCAGGGAGGTGATTACCGGCTTCTTTGCCTTCTTCTGGATGCTCTTCATTGGCTTCTTTAAGGGAATCTTCGGCCTCATCTTCGGCTTCTTCCACCTCATCTGGTCCTCCATGTTTGGCGGTGGCCTGGTGGAGGGAGCCAAAAACATCAAAGTGACAGACATTCTGGGTAACATGCCTGATCCTACACAGTTTGGCATCCATGGAGATGTGGTTGAAGGGGAGAAGGTGGAGGCGCTGGAGTCAACAGGCAGCTTGGACAGTGCGATGGCCCCAACAGGAGAAGTAGCTGAGGCTGACCTGATGATGGAGTTATTGGGAGGGCATAAAAAAGAAGGCGGTAAACACGTAGAGCCTGGACTGGGTGATGTGTCCGAACAGAGTGAGGGCGCTGGGGTGGACCACAAGAAGAAAGCTGCAGCTAAACCTGTCGAGCCTACCGAAAGTGAGCCTGAGAAAGCAGAGTAAGTGAATCTAAGTCTAAGTAAAGCTCATAAAAACTGGAAATATAAAAGAAATGGATGAAAAAAAAAAGATTCTCAATTAATGATTCTCAAGCACAGTAAAACATGGTGTTAATATACTATCAAAAATAATTTGCATGTGTGCAAAATGATTTGTGTGTAACTTTGCCTAGTCGCACGCGCACATTTTCAATTTGTGTGTAACTAATTTGTGTGTAGTCACACACATTTTCACATTCACACATACAGATTATTAAATACATGTGCACAGATCGTATTATACACACAAAACCACTCTCTCACACACAAAACAGTTTTTACACATACAGATGGTTACTTACATGTACAAAAGTCGCCAGCTTTGTACAAATCTTTTTGAGAGTTATTTCACGCTGCTTTGATCCACACATAGATGGTGCATTCAGGACCAGCATAAAGCTGGAACATTTCTGCTTTCTGAGAATACAAGTTTTATGTGGCAATCGTCCAACACCAGATTAGTTACCGGCATTGTTTCACCAATAAAAATATACTGCGTGGTAAGTGCAGCAGGTATTCGGCCAGAACCTGCTGGCAGTTTGCATAATTGAGGCAATCAGTTTCTGTAACAGACAAAAGTGACACTGAGACATTATTGTGACTACTTTTGTCTTTTTTTTTTCATTAAAATATGCCGCCCTACAGTGATTAGAGTAAATTGAAGATTACAAGACTTTACTCTTTATTTCTGTCTCATACAGCACCGAGAACCAGGAGAAAGAGGACAAGCCAAAGGAGGAGGAGGCCAAGGAGCCAGTGGCAGAAGAGAAACCAAAATCAAGGTCCAGTCAACCCAAAGAACCATCCCCTGCCTTCATGTCCAGTGTTTTTGCTGTTCTGGACGTCTATCTGACCAAAATTCTGGTACGAGTCTGAACTGTGTACTTTCTAGTGGTTAAAAAAAAAAAAAAAAAATAGAAACGTATTTAGAGTTTAATAGTTAATAGATGACATAGATCAGTCTTGATGTTTGTGTGTTTATTGTTTACAGAATTACCTGGCCCGTAACTTCTACAACCTCCGTTTCCTGGCTCTGTTTGTGTGCTTTGCCATCAACTTCATTCTGCTCTTCTACAAGGTAACCTGCTGACGATTTAACTACGCCCCAGACACTTGCCAATTAATTTTCTTAGGGGAATTTAAATTGACCTATTCAGCTAATTCACAGTGGGAGGAAGCGATAGTGCTGCGGGACAATGTGCTGGAAGCCTTTCATCATTAAAACACGTCAGAGATTGTAAAAATGAGAATAATGGGAAAAATGTGAGCCCAAGACACACTCTGACTATGGCTATTTGTTGAAATATTATTTTAAGGTGACTGGAGAATCTGAAGATGAAGGTCCTGATGAGAACGGCTGGGGTGATGAGGAGGAGGAGGACGATGAGGACACGCTGTTCGACATGGACGAGTTTGTGCTTCAGGAGAGCACTGGCTACATGTTACCAACGCTTCGCTTCCTGGCCATCTTCCACACTGTCATCTCACTCGTGTGTCTGGTCGGATACTACTGCCTCAAGGTATACTGTCACCTATTACTCTTTTATCTGTTGCTTATGGCTGTTAAAAGTATGAAAAAGGTATTAAATGTGATGTCGAGGCCTTAAAAGCATTAAATGATATGAGCAGGTATTAAATTATGTTCATCTAGGTCTTACATTGTCAAATTGAGACATCTAAGTCAAGTTTTTCAGTATTGTACTTTTCAAAAATATATAAGTAACAGCAGAGAAGTATGTCCTTTGCAAGTCCTTTCCATCAATTTATAAGTATCTTAGTAATTTTATTTATTTATTTAGTAGGGTTTTGCTGTTAATATGAGCTGTGTAATGTTGCAGGCACATAAATGCAGTAAATGCTGTTACCACTGAAATTTATGATTCTGTTTTTAATGCAGAACTGGAGTTATTTCACATGTAGTAGACTTTTAAAAAAAACCAATGAGTTTCAGAGCGTAATGCTGATTTTTTATTTTTTATTTTTGTAAAATCTATACAGCTTATTGTTCTTTTGCTGACAGGAATCTTGGCATTACATTTTATTCTAAGTGGCGTTAGAAAAGGTCTTAAAGGTCTACAAAATCTGGAGCTACCATATAACAACTGTGATTCTCCATGCTCAGGTGCCTTTGGTAGTGTTTAAAAGAGAGAAGGAGATTGCCAGAAAGCTTGAGTTTGATGGCCTCTACATCACCGAGCAACCCTCTGATGACGACATCAAAGGCCAATGGGATCGTCTGGTCATCAACACACCGTGAGTACAGCCCAGTCAGCCGCTTTACGTGTAGATGCGAGTTCACAAAGATCAAATTTATTTAGTAGACAAAATAATCAGGCTGAATTTTGTCTCTAAATACTGCCAATGCATTAGGCAAGTTCTTGAGTTGTGCATTTAAAAGTGAAGCTATACTATAAACTCAAAATGTCCACCATTACAAGTTATTAAAAAAAGTTGCACATTTATAATATGTATTTAAAGCATATGCCACCATACATACACTATATTTCTTTTAATTTGATAAACGTGTTTTTGCTTCCTACTGCAGGTCTTTCCCAAACAACTACTGGGACAAGTTTATCAAACGCAAGGTAAGGCCTTTGTCAAAAGATTGGGATTTACCACTTACACATAATTTGTTAAACTAGATAAAAGCACAGGTTTGCCACGCCTAATTAATCTTGTGTAGTGAAAACTATTATTAGTGCTCTAGAGTACCGTACAGGAAACTAATCCAATCGTGCAGACAAATTGCAGGTGAAAATAGAAACTTTCCACTGTGTGTGTAGGTGATTAACAAGTACGGCGACCTGTATGGGGCTGAACGCATCGCTGAGCTCCTGGGCCTGGACAAAAGTGCTCTGGACTTTGACCCGACTGTGGAGACTGTGGAGAAGGAGGCCTCCCTCGTGTCCTGGTGAGACCTGCGATTATGTAAAACCTGCCTGATATTCGAGTATTTTATGTCTATATGTATTGCTGCTGCAGAAGTTGTATTTTTATCTTGTATTTTTTACTTGTGTATATGTTTAGTGGCACTTGATCTAAGAAGAACCATCTCTAAACACTGAACTAACAGCTAGAACAATTTATATTTTTTCCACCAACAGGCTGAGCTCTATTGACACCAAATACCACATCTGGAAAATGGGCGTGGTTCTGACTGATAATGTAAGGATCTCTACTCCATATATTTAATAGTACAGTCTCCCCTTTAATTTATCATTGACATTTTACAAAGATTTTAATTTTCTACTCTTCTTCTCTTGTAGTCCTTCCTGTATCTGATTTGGTACACCACCATGTCCATCTTTGGACATTTCAACAACTTCTTCTTCGCTGCTCACCTGCTGGACATCGCTATGGGCTTCAAGACCCTCCGCACCATCCTGTCATCGGTCACTCACAATGGCAAACAGGTGAGCAGAGCCCCAGCAGAGGGCGCTAGAGGACAGAGAGAAGTGCCGTCAAAACAGTTCATGTCATAATGCATTTTAATCTAGAGGAAAGTGCATTTAAAATCAATTGATAAGTCATTGTCTTCATATATAATGGCTATATTATAATTCCTATGTATATTTTTTGTGTTCAATACTTTTTGAATGCAAGGATTTCCAAATAAATTACATGTAATACACATGAGCTTATTATTAAGACAAAATATAAAAATGTATTTATGTGCATCTAGCCACACTGACTGAAAAGGATTGACTCGTATCAAAAATAGTGGTGCAAAATGTTTTTAGTTATTTACTAGTGGTAAAAAAGATACAGAGCTATGACAATATAACAAAAAATACTATCTATGGCCAACAAAATAAATATTAGTACAGGTTAATGTTATTTATTTAGTGGTTGCTGTGAAAGTCAAACACACAACATGAATTTTTGAACATGAACTTTCCTCAGTTAAGTCAGTGATATCAATATTTGCATTCTACAATTAACTGGAGTCAAAGACACTAGAGCTAAAACAAAACAAAGTTAATCCTTTTCAGGTTTTATATTAATATTAGATGAATGGCAATGAAAACAGCCCTGAAGTTTCAAAGCCACCTGCAAAGGCCAACAATTATTACATCATTTATTTTGCCACCGACATAGAAAAGCTTTAGTTAAGAAAAAAAGGTAAAAAGAAAAGTAATGAAAACATGTGTCGCATCATACTGTCCAAGTACATTCAGTACATACACAAGTGTTTTGAGTGAATAATTTTGTTTTGACCACAACATCCACAAACACTGCCAACAAATGCCACCTTCTGTCACACTGACATTTCAAGTGTTATTCAGGACACAGTCATGAACTGCTCGCCCTGCCTCTGTAACATCCTGTTTGGGAAAAAAAAAAAAAAAAAAACATTGGGAAATTTCACAGCTTTAAAAACAGTGACCAGTGTCAACATCCTATTTGCTAAAACTTAGAACAGACATGTCCAAAGTGCAGCCCGGCGACAGATTTTATATGGCCCTCAGCTCCCATGATAAAATTGATTGTTTATGGCTCTCTAGCAGCATTTCTATACAACTGTGCATCTCTGCCACTCTCAAGGCAGAGCTGAGCTTTTCTTCATTTAATCTGAAACCAACTTAAATTTGAGTTTATGACCGACTATACTTTATTAACTATAGGCTAAAATAAATAAAAATGAACTGAACCTAAAATGAAATTACCAAGAGGGTGTTGTCTTACTACCATTTAAACAAATATAATTGTCTTGTAATTGAAAATCCATATGAAACATTTATTTTGTGTTTTATAAATATAACACAACTGCCAGCCCCATTGTTGCATACTGAAAACTGGCCTTCTAGAAAAATGTTTGGACACCCCTGACCTAGAACACCATACAAGTCCTGTTTTTCCATATACTGTATATATAACAACTTCTCCATGTTTTTGTATTATAGTCTCATGTTTATTCTTAATCTTTGTGGGATAAAAGGGCTTTGTAACTTGCGGATTTACACTTTTTTTGCCAGTCTGAGTCCAGGTTTGGGAACTATATCTTTACCACTGCAGTGCTCTCCCAGTATTTTTTTGTATTTTAAATGTATAAATGTTAGCCGTATGTTTTTCTGGACAATGACAAACCCACTCTCTTTTATGTTTTCCTCCCTGAAGCTGGTGCTGACCGTGGGCCTGCTAGCGGTGGTGGTCTATCTCTACACTGTGGTGGCCTTCAACTTCTTCAGGAAGTTTTACAACAAGAGCGAGGATGAGGACGAGCCCGACATGAAGTGCGACGACATGATGACGGTTTGTCTCACTGCCGAGACAGTGTGATTTTTTCTTAACACAGCGAGACAGTCTTGTGTTGAAGGTAAAAGAGCGCAGTTATTTACAAGGTCAGACGAGGCTGAGGCTTATACAATGTGGATATCTTAAGTATATTTCTGCAGACAGAAGACAGCGACATTTGAAAGCTCAATAGAAAAGCTGGTATTTTGTATCCTTAAATCCAAGTTCACTTTTAACAGAACAACTTTTTGAGCCGCTGTTCTTTTCGCCATCTGTCCCAGCAGTGTCCTAGTAGTGTATAAAGTTATAAATGTTCTTTGTTTTGCTTCACAGTGCTACTTGTTCCATATGTACGTGGGCGTGAGAGCCGGAGGTGGCATCGGGGACGAGCTGGAGGATCCCGCCGGAGACCCCTACGAACTTTACCGCATCCTTTTCGACATCACCTTCTTCTTCTTTGTCATCGTCATCCTGCTGGCCATCATTCAGGGTCTGTTACACCGACCCTGACTTTGAATCTTAGTTGGACTTGTATTTTTCAGGGCTTTCTTGTCCACAGTTTAGTTATTATTATAAAAAATATTGAAGATTTTGTTTCTTCTGCTTATTCCCATTAGCTGGAGCCTAGTATCCCAGCAACTACAGGCTTTAGTTTGGTCTTTAACGCCTATTTTTCTGTTTTATTGTTTTTTGTATGAAATGTAATGTGGGTTGTGCCTCTTGGCCAGGACACACTTGAAAAAAGAGATCTGTGTATCTCAATAGGACTTTAAGAAAGAATGGTTTAAAAAAAAAGATTCAAAAAGATACTTAATAGGGCTGCACAATGTATCGTGGAATAATCGTCATCGCAATATCAGCAAACGCAATATCCTTATCACAAGAATCTGAATATAAGAATATGTCACAATAATGTTATGGTCTTCCATCTTAGTTGAGATTTACTCTGAAGAATAATTTTCCTACCAGCCTTTAATCAAAATGTGTTGTGACTAAATAAAAATGTTTAAAAAGTCCAGTTTTAATGCTACGTTCCTTAATTTAGTCACAATTTAGCCTTGTTAAGTTGTGAATACAGGAGAAGTGAATTTAACTATGTCAGAAAAGTAGGCTCTATTTTAATCAATAATATTGTTAACGCATATTTCAACATAGTTATCAAATATCGCCTGTTTTTCCTTATTCTGCAGCCCTAATACTTAATCTCTCATTTTAGGAACATGAATCATTTCAATTCTAAACGACCTTTTAGGTAATCCTTTCCCTTGGATTACTGAGAATCTCATCCTTATCCAGGAGAGAAATGAGATTACAGTGACTTGTGAAGATTAGGTTCCATAAATGTCCTATTACAGCAGCTCTACAAGTTCTTTAAAGGCTTGGCTCTGTAATTTTTTGCTGTAATACGTACTTGTTGCTCCTCTGACACTGTTTTCGAACTCCTCCAGGTTTGATCATCGATGCGTTTGGTGAGCTGAGAGACCAGCAGGAGCAGGTGAAGGAGGACATGGAGGTGAGTTAGCTTTAATTTGTTTGAAAAGTAACCAACAGAAAATGAAAAGAGCTGGATTAAAGTGTTATTTGTCCCACAGACCAAATGCTTCATCTGTGGCATTGGGAATGACTACTTTGATCGAACGCCCCACGGTTTTGAGACACACACGTTACAAGAGCACAACCTCGCCAACTACCTGTGAGTGAAAACACAAAGTATTTCAAACATGACTTTTAAATCACGAGCCTGTCTTACAGCAGCTTTCCTTTCTGTGCAGGTTCTTCCTGATGTACCTGATCAACAAGGACGAGACTGAACACACCGGACAGGTACGACACTTTCACTTCTGTGTCAAAGTCAGAATAGACCAGCGCTATTAGTGCATTATCTGTATTTGTCTTAAAGTGGAATGTGTCCAAGTGAAGTCCTGGTTTAGATCTGCTCCATTCAAACATTTAGTCAGGGTTCATACACCTTTTTACCAAGAATGTTCCATGACTTTTCCTGACTTTTCCAAAACTTTTGACTAAATTTCCAAGAGCCAAATCACTGAAAATATAGTATTCAGAAGGTCCAGTGTGGTGCATTAGAAACTTTTTCTGCAATTTAATTTGTGAAAATTGGAAATTTGTCAGTTTGAAATGTATTATTCCACTAATGTTACTGACTTATAGCCTACACACCAGTGATTAAAAGATAATTATGCTTGGTAAGTTGGTTCAGAATTAATTTTAAAAAAGTAAATTAAGATACAAAATAAGATATAAAGTAATCATCTAGGCAGGCTGGTGAGTGGTCAAATGTTACTCAGACTGTTTCATTTCCAAAACTTTTCCAAAACTTTAAACCAAAATATAAAATTCCAAAACTTTTCCAGGGCCATGAAATTGGATTTTAAAATTCCATGACTTTTCCAGGTTTTCCATGACTGTACAAACCCTGTTTAGTGTTGGTTTAAACATGGTTTAGTCCTGATAAGTCCTAAATTTAGTCATTTTACTCATAAACGTAATCATGGTTTAGTTTGGTTCAGCCTTTGTCTAATATTGATGCAGTGGGAGTTTGTTAAAAGCCTGTATGAATATTTTTGAATTAAATTAAACTTTTATTCTCTCAAACAGGTGTTCAGTTGTTAAAGGTCATATCATCATAGCAGCCTTAGCAGATTAGTTATCGTATATCTGTGTATATATTGCTTTTCTAACACCATACTTGTGCTAACAGACGCAATGAGTCTGAAGCCAACAGAGATAAAACTATAATGTGTTGCTTTGTGCTTTACTTATGCAACGCTATCAAGTGGGTAGAAGTGGTTCTTTGCAGAAGGAAGACGCAATGCGTGGGTTGGCTTGGACTTTTATTTTTCTGCGTCTTCATGTCCATCTAAGAAACACAAATTTAGCAAAGAGAGAAAAAAAAAACAGTTATTATTGGCTGTAGAGAGACCCGTCAGATATGAGTTACTAGTGAGGCTGGAGGAAGTGTCATTAATTTGCGTGGACAAGCTCAGATAGAGATGACAGAGTTGGAGGACGTGTCCTTCTGGGTGAAAAAGTCTGATACCATCTGGGCTGCAGTCTGTCAGTGGGCAGTTGGAGCCGGTTCAATGGATGTGAAGAAGAAAGAAAGTATATAACACAACATGCCCAAACTCAGGCAGCTAAGGACAGTCATAACCCAGAGAACGAACTACAATGTACTGAGCTTTGGGCCACAGGAACATAACGTAAAGACAAAGACATACTCGTTTAATAATGCTTAAATAGAAGAGGGCTTAAGTTACTGTATTTATGTATAATCCTAAAGCACATCCTGGTTTGCAACACAAGAAGGATCTTTGTATTAATTTAGCTAGCATAATACAGCAGTAAGACCAAAAGAGGGGAGAGCAGACTTTTCTTTCTCAGAGGACTGAACTCTTTCAACATTTATAGTGAGATGCTACGTCTTTTACCAGTCAGCTGTGGCCAGTGCTGTTTTCTTTGGAGTTGTCTGTCGGGGCAGCAGTCTGAGTAGATCAGGAAGTGTGTTTCTGTGATGGGTGGGAGCGTGGACTCGGTGGGTGACGCGGTTGAGAGGAGGATGAGGAGGATGATCCAGACCATCCTCAGCAACAGCAGGCATCCTCTCCTCAAACTGTGGCAGCTCAGAGAAGCAGCCGCAGTGCCAGGCTGCTCTCCCTGCGCTGTAAGACCGACAGGTTCAGGAGATTGTTCATTCCTGCTGCCACTTGTTTGCTACCGGACACTTTCTCCTTTTGGGGATGAATAAAGTAGATCTATCTTATCTATCAATAATAGAGTAGCAAGCCATCTAGAGGTAAGTTAGGTTTTCTGATGTCTATACAGGGTGGGTCCAGAATTTGCCAGAAGAAATTTAAGACATTTATAAGACTTTTTAATGTCATTTAGACTGAAATTTAATGCCAGCATTGTCAATAACAGAACAATAATCTGTATAAAATTTACACTTTTCTGTACTAATCTCTGAAACTCAAGGGTTTTATTTTAAAGCTGAATACAGATTAAAAACCTCCAGTAAAATTAAATAAAAGTGAATCATACACTTCAGTAATGAAGTATCTTCAATAAGTAAACTGTAGACACCGTTATTGTGGTGTCAGTACTTATCTAATTAAAATTAACAAACCTATTTGACAAATTTAAGGCCTAGATGAACAAAATTCAATACCTACTCGAGATTTTTTACTTTTAAGACCTTGAGGCTATATAATTAGTAATGCATTTTTAATTTTGAGTTTAGTTTTAGCTGTCCTGGACCTCTGCCATTTATTTTTTGTACACCAGATTATGAAGAATATACTTTAGCATACTTTAGAGAGTAAAGTTTTCAGATACGACATATAAACCTGATAAGATTTGTGCCATATTCCTGCCATTTGTGTCCCTGCTTGTTGCTGTTTCTCTGTTTGAAATTGCTTGGAGCTGCTGTCTCAGTCCAGACTTTGTAGTCAAGTGTGCACCAGATTTCTTGAGACTGTAAACTATGGAGTAACAAAGTATAAAATCATATTAAAAAGTCTATCCTAAGGCAAAATCCTAAACTTCAATGACAACACATGTTTCAAAACACTAATAAATCTAGTTACTGTGTCTCTATATCCCAGACACAATATGTTTTTCTTGCTGCAGGTGATGATTTTATTTGTTTTTTCGCTCCTGTGCAGGAGTCCTATGTGTGGAAGATGTACCAGGAGAGATGCTGGGACTTCTTCCCGACTGGAGACTGCTTCCGGAAACAATACGAGGACCAGCTGGGCTAAAAGAGGACAGCCTTTTGGACCGACTCTGACCTCTCTACACTTACGAAAGACACTCTGAACTTGACTTGAGCCTGTTGACAAAATGAGGACATTTTCTGCTGCCACGAGTTAAAAGTAATTGGACTAACAACATTATATTTTAAACATATGATGATCGGACATTGGGGGTTTTTCATCTTTGCCCACTATAGTGAAAGTGTCACGACTACGCCACGACGCCTCTCGATGCAAACTCTTATTTTGATTGTGACTCACATTGCCTTTTCACTGCTTAACCTCGACCTGTTGCACAATTTGTTGTGAGTAGACATTTGTTACACTGGAGGGTTACAGCATGACAACTGAATGTTTTAAATATGCACAATTTTGAAGATTATCACTCAAATGTTAATTTCACGTATATAACTCGACAGATGTGCGCTGCTAGTCTCAATCCATACACGAATTTTATGAAACCTGGTTTTTGCCTTTTAAAGCTGGTTGAAATCAGTTGAATTAATCTCTCAAGTCATTTCTGGTCCTGGACAGTGTGGACTGCCAAGACCAAAGAAGACTTTTAAAATGTCAAAGTGCCACTGTGCCTTAGAGAAACTATGCAAACAACATCTTTGTCCCTCCTGACACAAGCTGCGCTCTAGACCTGGATTAGTTACAAGCAAAGGTTTAGATTTAGGCTAGTTTTGATGGCTTTCAAAATCAAGAATAGAAATCATTTGTTGTATAAAATCTAGATAAACTTTTGCGTAAATGTTGCTTAGTTTGGTTTTAATCCCAAGCTTTTTTGCTGTATCCACTTTTATCCACAGCACAACCACCCCCCAAGCTGAGGAGACGTTCAACAACAAACCTTGGTTCAAAGGTTTATTGAACAAACAAACAAAATGGTTACCTGCTATTGTATGGCCCTTTGTATGTACGTAGTAGCTTTGGTAAACTCGCATTTATTTTGATCAGAGGGAGGAAATGAATAAAGTAACTGACGCAATAAAGCCGTTGTTTTTGGCGTGTTTTAGTCCAAAGCTGAAGCAGCAGCAGCGACAGTCCAGCCTCCAACTTTCACAGAGAACATACAATTCCTTCTCAAACATCAAATACAGAGGGAACATTTTGACACCTTCGAGCAAATGTCCACGATGTACCGGCCGTCCCGTCAGAACATCACAAAACTTTCTGTCTCTTTCTGGGTGCAACCACTACATTTTAATGAAGGCAGCAAAGGACCTGTGGTTTAAAGCCAGTCCTCGTGCGATGGTTTGCTCAGGGTCAGGAGATCATGCTGTCCAGCCAGTCCTCAAGGTCCTCCTCCGTCAGCTCTTTTTTGACAGAAGCCGGAGTGACGTGTTTGTCTTTCACTTCTTCCTCTGTCTCGGCTTTTTCTTCTATCACCTCCGGTACATCCTCCTTCACTTCCTCACACACTGAAAGAAGAGAAAAGAAAAAAACACATCTATTCTGAGGCTTCAACAAGTTTTGTTATAAGCTCACATTGTTTAAAAGAACTCTGGTATTTACAACCCAATCATCACACATCAACTGTCTGTTAACTAATATCATATTTAATCACAGCTATTCAAATGTCTACTGAATGGTATTTTTGCTCAGAAAGGCTTTAACAATAATCACCGTTTGTAGTAAACCATGAATAGTAGGGCTGCATGATATGGAGGAAACGTGATATTCAATAACTATGTTGAAAATTGCGATAACGATATTATTGTGATATTTGAAAATAGAGCCTACTTTTCGAACATAGTAAGTTAAATTCACTACATTTCACAAAAATGTAAGTTCCTGTATTTACAAGTCAAAACAGCAACAAAATCAAAACTTAACACAGACTAAACCAGGAATAAAACAAGGCTAAGCTGTGACTAAATTCATTAAATTACCACTAAAACTGGACTTTTTAAACATTTTTATTTAGTCACAGCACATGTTCTTTTAAGGCTCTGGTGGAAAATGATTCTTCAGTGTAAATCTCTGTCAGATGGAAGACCACAGCGTTATTGCGATATATTTAGATTCTTGCGATATGGATATTGCGTTTGCTGAGATTGCGATACCGATAATTTTGCGATATATTGTGCAGCCCTAATGAATAGACTGTGATAATGATTTCAACTTTGACATTTAAACAGATTTTACACTTCTGTATTCGGGGTGTAACAATACGTTTTTGCAGTGATATGAAACATATCAATTAGAAATGTTTCGATCCAATTCCAGAACGATATTGGCTGATTTAGAACGATATGATTCAACACCTTCATATCGATACAGCAACTTTTATCAAAAATCATAAAAGTACACTATATTGCCAAAAATATTTGCTCACCCCCCAAAATAACAAAATTCATGTGTTCCAATCACTTCCATGGCCACAGGTGTATAAAAACAATCAAGCACCAAGGCAGCAGGTTTGTGGAAAACTACGGTCCATAAAGACACGGATGTGGTGTGGAAGAACTTGACTGGACTGCACAGAGTCCTGACCTCAACCCCACAGAACACCTTTGGGATGAATTAGAGCAAAGACTGCGAGCCAGAACTTCGTCCAACATTAGTGACTGACCTTACAAATGCACTTCTGGAAAAATGGTCAAAAACTCCTATAAACACTCCTAAACCTTGGGGAAAGCTTTAACAGAGGAATTGGAGCTGTTATAGATGCAGAGGGTGGGCCAACTTCAGATTAAGAATTAAGTTCATGTGAGTATACAGTGGGGCAAAAAAGTATTTAGTCAGCCACCAATTGTGCAAGTTCTCCCACTTAAAAAGATGAGAGGCCTGTCATTTTCATCATAGGTATACCTCAACTATGAGAGACAAAATGAGAGAAAAAAAAATCCAGAAAATCACATTGTCTGATTTTTAAAGAATTTATTTGCAAATTATGGTGGAAAATAAGTATTTGGTCAATAACAAACAAGCAAGATTTGTGTCTCTCACAGAGCTGTAACTTCTTCTGTAAGAGGCTCCTCTGTCCTCCACTCGTTACCTGTATTAATGGCACCTGTTTGAACTGGTTATCTATATAAAAGACACCTGTCCACAACCTCAAACAGTCCCACTCCAAACTCCACTATGGCCAAGACCAAAGAGCTGTCAAAGGACACCAGAAACAAAATTATAGACCTGCACCAGGCTGGGAAGACTGAATCTGCAATAGGTAAGCAGCTTGGTGTGAAGAAATCAACTGTGGGAGCAATTATTAGGAAATGGAAGACATACAAGACCACTGATAATCTCCCTCGATCTGGGGCTCCCCGCAAGATCTCACCCCGTGGGGTCAAAATGATCACAAGAACGGTGAGCAAAAATCCCAGAACCACACAGGGGGATCTAGTGAATGACCTGCAGAGAGCTGGGACCAAAGTAACAAAGGCTACCATCAGTAACACACTACGCCGCCAGGGACTCAAATCCTGCAGTGCCAGACGTGTGCCCCTGCTAAAGCCAGTACATGTGCAGGCCCATCTGAAGTTTGCTAGAGAGCATTTGGATGATCCAGAAGAGGATTGGGAGAATGTCATATGGTCAGATGAAACCAAAATAGAACTTTTTGGTAAAAAGTCTACTCGTCGTGTTTGGAGGAGAAAGAATGCTGAGTTGCATCCAAAGAACACCATACCTACTGTAAAGCATGGGGGTGGGAACATCATGCTTTGGGGCTGTTTTTCAGCAAAGGGACCAGGACGACTGATCCGTGTAAAGGAAAGAATGAATGGGGCCATGTATCGTCAGATTTTGAGTGAAAACCTCCTTCCATCAGCAAGGGCATTGAAGATGAGACGTGGCTGGGTCTTTCAGCATGACAATGATCCCAAACACACTGCCCGGGTAACGAAGGAGTGGCTTCGTAAGAAGCATTTCAAGGTCCTGGAGTGGCCTACCCAGTCTCCAGATCTCAACCCCATAGAAAATCTTTGGAGGGAGTTGAAAGTCCGTGTTGCCCAGCGACAGCCCCAAAACATCACTGCTCTAGAGAAGATCTGCATGGAGGAATGGGCCAAAACACCAGCAACAGTTTGTGAAAACCTTGTGAAGACTTACAGAAAACGTTTGACCTCTGTCATTGCCAACAAAGGGTATATAACAAAGTATTGAGATGAACTTTTGTTATTGACCAAATACTTATTTTCCACCATAATTTGCAAATAAATTCTTTAAAAATCAGACAATGTGATTTTCTGGATATTTTTTTTCCTCATTTTGTCTCTCATAGTTGAGGTAAACCTATGATGAAAATTACAGGCCTCGCTCATCTTTTTAAGTGGCAGAACTTGCACAATTGGTGGCTGAGTAAATACTTTTTTGCCCCACTGTAAAGGCAGGTGAGCAAATACTTCTGTCAATATAGTGTATACTCTCAAATCTAGCATCAAAGCCGGGGTTGATTATTTCCAGCAGACAGAGAGCATTTTATTTCATATAAAAAATAAAAAAAAAACATCCAAAAAGTCCTATCTGGTTTTATTTTAACAAGCAAATTTCTAATATTGATATTTCCGATATTATCAATTTATTTCCATTTATATCGATATACACTTCCTGCAAAACGATACAATTCGATACAAGGTAATGCGTATTGATATAGTTGTATCATAGGAATAAAAACATCAATCAATCAATCAACATCGCTATAGTTACTGTATCGTTACATCTCTATTCTGTATATTTGGGGGCCATTACTTGGTCACCATACACTAGAATCTGCTTTATGATACCAAAAATCAGGACAACATTTGTTAGGGTTTGTCTTAGAGTAGAAATAACATTTCTGTGCCGCGGTATGGCTCAGTGGTAGAGCTGTGGCGCATACACAGGGCAACTACAGCCTGCCTCGGCGTTGTGGGTTCAAGTCCAGACTCACTTTGCCGAATGTCTCTGCCTGCCCTCTCACCCTTGAGTTCCTGTCGCTTTTCGCCTGTACTGTCTAAAAACAAATAAATAAATGTCTAAAAAGAGTAGTAGTAGTGGGGAAGGTTTAGCTACCTTCTGAAAGCTAATGCACAGTTTGGATGTGCTGTTTAAATAAAACAGGACCCTAGTATGGTGTAGGCAAAAAGCAGTACTGGTCATCTGGGTTAGTATTTGTCCACTCACCTTTCTCTGAAGCAGATTTCTCTTCTTCCAAAGCGTCACATCTGTCTCCTGAAGCAGACACAGGTTTCTCCAAAGACAGCAACTGATCCAGTTCTTCATCAATATCATCTCCTGGAGTCTCTGCAGCTTTCAATGAAACTGAGGAAATCAATGTTTTTGTAGAAGGTGTGACTGTGTGCAGTGGACTGGGACCTTTAGCTGCAGCCGGCGGAGGAGTAAAGGCGACGGCGGTGCTTTTGGACGGTTCCGGTGTGGGAGGAAGCTGGGACGGGAGCTCGACCGGAGCGGAGACCTGAAACAGCGACAAAACAGGAGAACATGAAACCTGCAGAAGAGACGGAGGTAGGGTCGTACTGACGCAAATATGACCAATGTAACCATCCTCTTTCAGATACAAGTCAGTTTTAACAGCAGAACAACACACACACACTTTTTCATTTACTACACAAAAACGTGAAGCAGGCCAGATATTTAAGCCACTCATTATGTTTCTGCTGCGGTCTGTGGGGGTACATTTTTAATACCATTTCAGATCCACCAAGACAGGTTTTTCTTTGTTTGTTTATTTCTTTATTAAAACATTTATCCACTTTAAGGCATTTTATTCATATTTCTCATTTTATTAATTTTGTTTTATAATATAATATTCCAGTAAACACTACATACATAACTTTTTAGTGTCTACAATTCTTATATATGTAGCATCAGTAGTATATACTCTAATTTATTGGGAAAAAAGTTTTTAAGTTCAGACTATGGGGGGGCAAGAATAGACTATGGTGGGCCGCAATAATCTATTGAACTAATGGAAAACACTTGATACTTGGATAACAGAACATCTGCTTAGCAGAGTTGTACATTATAAAAAGTAAACATTTGATCCTAAAATTTAAAGAAAAGTTATCCACAGCAATACAAAATATACAATTTTATGTCCTAAAACACACAGATTTTATTTATTTATGGGTACATTGGTCACCTTTTTAGGAACAACATACTATTTAAGAATTATCAGGGTTCTATATTATATATAGTTATTATATATCAAGTGACTAATTAATGACTGCTTGTACACTTTGTCATTACAGTCCTGATTTGGAAGAATATATAATTTTTCACTCAGATTTCTATTTGGTAAAACATACACAAGCTCTACAAGTAACATCTCAGCAGTGGAACTCAGAGCCAGAATCCATATGCGAGTCTCCATCATTGTATTCATTTAAGAAGAATGCTAAAAAATGGCTTGTTGAGACTCAGATGCGTGGACACTGATGCTCCATTGATGAATTATTGTAAATGAATTTTGGTGTTAAGTGGTAACTTACAGTACACCGTGTAATTTACGGTGTGATTTTACACTGCTTGTGTTTTTTTAAGGTTGCCTTTTTACAACTGGCCAAGGGACTACCGATGAAAATTAGCCTAATTCAGCAAACTCGGGTGCATTTAGATTGTTTACTGTTGATTAATGTTCATTGTCCCTTCTAAGATAAAATGAAGAAAAGTAAAGTGATTATTCCTGACGTGTTCCAAGAGCCCCTCTGAGTGCCGGGTGTGTTTTCTCCGCTGAAGTGTTGTACCTGGACGAGCTCGGCCTCCAGGTTGAGTCTGAGATGCAGAGGCACTTGTTGAAGGCTCTGGGCCAGCGCCGGCAGGTCCACGAACGCAGACATCTGGAGGAGAGGCGAGACGTGACGGTAACGAGCCAGACAGGTATTTGCAACAGGGTTTAACGAATATATGAGCGAGATAAAAGCAACGCATACAAGTTTAGTAAAGTCCTATACTTTCACAATAAACAGTATAATAAGTCTCTGACGCTTACATCATCTTACATAATCTAGGCTATATTTAAAAGGGAAGTATTGTGTTTTTTATAGTGAGACACCGAGGTTAGACTTATTCCCTACAGAACGTAATTATCAGCACAGCTCCGGTTTGAAGAAGCAGACAGGAGCAGTAACACTCGCCTCGTGTGTGACTGCTAATGAGGTCAGCGATAGCACATTTTTATAACAACTAACAAGCCTTATACATAACTTTTGTGCAAGTGTCTGTTGCATAAAAGGCATTTACTTAATTTGTTTTACTCCTTTTCTCATTAATATACTACTCACCAAGCCCCTCAGTATGACCGCTTGAACTAAAATATGGGTCTATTCTCAGCAACTTGTACTGTGTTGGGGAATTGTTTTACAGTGTTTAATCTCAATTTGGTCCCATTTGCACCAGTAGAGTCCGGGAACCAACGTTATGAAGCGACCATGGGTCCGCCAGTAACAACATGTATGCTATATTCCCACACTTCTGGAAATATGGTGTAGAAGCATTAGTCACAACAAAATAAAAACGTAGAGAAATTAGCTTTTAAACAACTCTTTTAACTGCGCCTTGTCACTACAGCTAAATATTTATTAGACACTAAAGTATTGCAGGGTAGTCTCAATGTATTAAATTTGATGCTACCAAAAACAAGCATTAAAGTATTAAAAGGTATGGGCAGGTATTAAATTTTGCTCAGCTAGGTCTTAAATTATCAAATTGGGACATGTAAGTCAAGTTTTTCAGTGTTGTACTTTTCAAAAATATATTTTAGATCAATACTTGATCATGAATTTGGCAACAAATTCAATCAATAGGGGTTTTACAAATATCGTCACCCACTCAAATGTGCCTTTATTTAGTATGTTTTTTTAAGCTAAGTCTGCTGTTTATATGGGCTGCATATTGTGGCAGGCATATTTGTTGCAACAAAAAAACATCCCCACACAGTAAATGCTGTTACCACTGAAATTTATAATTTCATTGTGAGATTTTTAATGCAGAACTGGAGATATTTCACCTGTGTTAGACTTTTAAAATAAAACAAATGAGTTTCAGAGAGTAATACTGATATTTCTCTTACCGGAAAACTTGACATTCAATTTTATTCTAAGTGGCATTCAATTTCACAAGAAAAAACCTGGAGCTACCCTGTGCTGAACTACTTTTGTGTGAGCGCTAACTCGAGTAGTTTACATTTTAGACTGCTCCAGTGTTTACTGCTGGAGTGGTCGTCCTTCCAATATTAATAATATTGTGTAACTTCAACCATTTGGTATCTATCTCCCACGTCAGCTGTGAGAGGAATACAACAGCTCTCACTACTCAACAAGCGCTTATTATTGTTGCCAAGAATAACAATAATAATATGTTGAATTTACAGAAGAAGGAAGTCCAAAGTGCTCAGGAAGTTTTTGCCAGTTGATTATTCTGTATTGAAGGTGTTTTTTGGTGCTCGGGAACAAAACACTTTCAAATAAGTGAAGACAAATGAAGAGTGCCTTGATTTTTCTTCACTTCTAATACATTTCATTTGTTGCCAGCGATCCAGTTGCAGCTTACTGAAAATAACTTTGCATTCTTGACAGCTCTTTGACCACTTGTCCCTGAAAGCTCTGTGGTGTGACGACACATTCCTGACCTCTGTATATTTAGTCTCTGTGACGTTGCTCCTGTCTGCCTCTCCAAAATGGGACTGTACCTGCACCATCAACTGTAAGGAAAATCACCTTAATGTGTCTAATAGAGGCGCATTCACAAAACAATGACGTATCCTGTGTAGCTAAAGCAATTAGTGAGTCCAAATGATTATTTTACGTCAGTCTGGCTTCAAAGTTTGGCCTATAACTACTGTATTAGTGACAGCCAGCTAAATAATTTCTTAAAGTTGCCTTGTAGTAATTGCCCTGTCTCGCTCAAATCCATACCTGACAGAGACAGAGAAACTCCTTAGAGACGCCACTGACACAGTACAGGTGGTCAGAGGCGCGTTATAGATTTACCTGACCGGCCACAAATGAGTCCATCTCCCAGTCCTTCTCGTCCGAAAATCGAAACTGAGTGAAGGAATCCCCTGAGACACAGACAGAGAGAGAAAAAAGCACGGCTTAATAGCAGCAGTCAGCTCTGGTTCATGTCAAAAGAAGTCTCTACAAGCTTCCAGCATTTCTTCAATAAATGCTCTAGGTTTTCTGCATTGAAAACACAAATAACTTATTGACTTAGTAGCTGCTTTTTGTCTGGACACAGATAAAACCAACACATGAACATCTGCTAATGAGCCTGACAGAGGATGATATGATCAACCTAAAGCTGTAACTACAATATCCTGTGCTGGTCTCATTACTGTCGTGTACACCAGTGTTTCCCAACCAGGGGTACGGGGACCCCGAGGGGTACAGGGGCATATTGCAGGGGGTAAATGAAGTTATTAGATCATTTACAGAACCTTTATATATTTGGCTTTCAAAGACGACAATGAACCTAAATCTGGACTAACCCAGGACTATGCTAAACAGGGATTAACAGAAAAATGCAAAACTAAAGAAGGAGAAAACAGGCACTAAACTTGGACTAAACCAGGACTAAACCATGTTTCAAACCAGTACTTAACAATAAATAAACCAGGTCTAATAACAGAACTAAACCAGGGTAGAAAAAAACACATCTAAAACTCTGTCAGGTCCAACGCAGGACTACGCCCGGTCCTGGAGGTACACAAGGTACAAAAGGTTGGTCTTGTGTACCCCCAGGGCCAGGCTTAGTCCTGGTTTGGCCCTGGCTTAGACCTGGTTTGACCTGGTTTAGAACTAGTTTATTCCTTGTTTAGTCCTGGTTTAGTTCTGGTTTTAGACCTGGTTTATTGTTGAGTACTTGAAACCTGGCTTAGTACTGGTTTAGTTCAGGTTTAGTCTCTGTTTAGTCCTTCTTTAGCATTACATTTTTCGGTTAATCCCTGTTTTATCCTTCAACATAGTCCTGGGTTAGTCCAGATTTAGGTTCATTGTAAGCCAAATATATAAAGGTACTATAAATCATCAAATAACTCCACCTGCACGCGTACCCCTAGGGGTCCCTGCACCCCTGGTTGAGAAACACTGCTGTACACCACCAGATGCCCTAATATAATATTGAGATTGTGTTGAAACAAAGGCAGCAGATGTGTTGCCACTCACAGCTGTCCCATCACTAGGGGGTCCTTACAGATCTTTATTGCACCCATCCCACGCTGAGTTAAGGTACGACTATCTGTCCAGTGCATTTGACATTCATTGTGTTTTTGTACAGCGAGAGCAGAGGGTCAAAAAGGATGGGACTGCGGGGGGCTTCACTGCCACATGGCTCACAGCGGACGATCTCTGAACAGGAGCTTTACACGGGCCGCCCTGACTGAGGCAGGTTGATGGGAGAAGCCAATGGCGCGTCAGCTTTAGGTGACAGCCCTTTCACAGTGTTATCTCAGAGATCAGCAGACTTTTGAGGCTCAGGGAAATCACACATCGACAGGCCGATTCAAAACGGAGCTTATCACAAACACATCGAGCTTTTACGGAGTTAAAAAGAAAGGCTTTAGGCAGCTGGACATGAAACACAGACCACAATCTAAGCACATCTAATTTAGTCTATCCTTTGCTAAATAACATGTCAAATTAGTATACTCACAATATGGCATTGGCAGATCAGAAAACATGCAATCAAACCTTTTTTTAAATATATATTTTTGACCATTGATTTATTTATTGATCGGACAGAGTGCAGCAGGAAATCAGGGAAAGAGCAGGGACAGACAATCGGCAAAACAGTCGGAGTCCGGACTCGAACCCACAACGCCAAGGCAGGCTGTAGCTGCCCTGTATATGCATCGCAGCTCTACCACTGAGCATAAGACTATTTTTTTTGTCCCTGACACAACCATTAACAAATTTGAGGTGTTGAAACATACTTTACAAACAATACTATCCCATTTTTTGTTTGATGGCAGCAACACATCTCAAAGACGTTGTGACGGGGGCAACAAAAGGCTGTAAAAAGTTTGGAAAATAATGCAGAGATTTTACTTACACATACTGTTTTTATTAGACATAGCCCGCACAATTAACTAAATGTAGTCTCTGTAAACGTACTGGTGTATAGGTTGCTTGTGATCATCAATCCCGAAGTTAAAATGTATGTACTCTCGCATTTAAACACAACAAAAATGGCTTAAATCGTATAAGAAGTAACTTGCTCTAAAGGTGAAAGACAAAAAAACACTTGAGGGTGCTTTTGAGAAACAGAGAATTGTTGGTTTAAACTACAACTACAACCTCCTCTCCCCTGAAGATCGCTTTGTTTATTAAATCAACCCAAACCCAGTGATCCTTCTTTAATCAGAGCCTAATCTGAACAAGATTCATTCATCCCAACACTTCACACGTTCCTTTATTTAAACCATTTTATTCTTGTTTCAAATCAATCTCAAATGCCTCTTCAGCTCACATGGAAACAAACATGTTTTAATCAATGAATAATGAAGTGTGTTTCATGATGTGGACTCATTGTATCATAATCACTCATTCCTCTATAGCGTCCTCTGCATTGTAGTGGCGATTATAAATAGATTTTTTTCAATATAAATGAATAATAAGGTTAATATGTATTGTATAGGTGCTGCTGTGTGGAGTACGTCTCTGTTGCTGCTTGTACTCCTCACACATCTCCACCGTCTTCCAAGATCCCATTCCTTCTGCCTCTGTCTGCTCTTGTCCGTCTCGGGGCCTGTATCTGCTGACTGCTCTGCGTCATCTTGATCTGTGTCCTGTTTAAACCAGCGGGACAGGGAGGGGGGGAGGAAGGGGGACGGAGCTCACCGACAACAGCATCGCAGCAGCTGCCAGCGACGATGAGGCAAACTTCAGTCAAAGACGACCAGATACAGGACAAAAAAAAAACAACCAAACCTAAACAAATCTGCAGGTCCCACTCGAATCGAGAAGACGGTGAGCCAGCGAGGACCTTTTTTTTTTTTTACACTTAATTTATCATAACCTGGTGCTGCTGGCACAACTCTTCAACCAAGACAATCCCTGTTTAAAAGAGTTGCCAACAAACTTTAAATAAACCTCTCTATGCAGCTGAATAAATACACAACCCGTCAGATTTTCTAAGCATTGCATAGAGCCCACCCCTTCTCAGATAAATGGTTTATGATTGGTCAACCTAGCCAGCTATCCTAATACTTTGTTTGTTTTTAATACAAAAAATTAGAAGCCATTTACATAACTACACGTTTTGCCAAGAACACAATGATTCTGTTGTGGACAGGCCTTTAGTCTAGTCTAACCCCATGAAAACGACGTGTTTTTAAGTCTCTGCCGATGTGTAGATTGTGAAGGCAGCTGAAAACAATAAGCTCCGTCCTTTTTAGATTCAGCGACAATTAAATATACAGTGATTTTGAGCTTTAGGAACTCATACTTTGATACGTCACAGTTGTACATAGTTCAGTACATGTGCTGGTCCTTTAGATGAGTTACATAACACTTTTATCTAGCTTTCTAAACCAATCATGATCAACTTTTTGTATGATGCAATTTTACTATGGAATGGAAAAATATCTGAGTAATAAGTGGAAAGAGAGCTGTACACCAGTTTTTGGATAAATGAGTGAGAGCAGACTGGATGTAGAGGGCTTGTTGATTGGTCAGTGCTTCCTGGAGTGGGCGGGGGTTTGTGGGAGAGGCGGAGGTTTGTGGAGGCCTGAAAAAGGCAAAGCCAGCAAAACGGACGTGAATGAAACAAAACTCAACTTCAGGGATGTTTTTGATAAGGGAACATTATGATAGAAAGCTCAAAAAATCTCTTTTGCATAATAAAGGCTCTTTCAAGTTTATCTGCACTGCTCCAGAAAACCACAATTTTAAAAGTTGCAGACGTTGCTGTGGCTTCTTGTGGTGCGTAATAATTTTGTCAGTGGGGTGCACAGCGCTGTCTTGATGGTTTTACAACAAAGTCTTCACACCTACTACAGTTTTCATCACACCTGAGTGTTTCCCTGTGAGCAAGGTTTTGGACTCACTTCACTTTGTTAAGAAAGTGAATCTGTCTGTCCTGGCTGTTAAATTAACTAAACCCACACAATTTGGGACAAACATTTAGAGGCTGCTTTCAACTCCTACATCCGACTTGGTCCAAAAATTAATTAAATCAACAAAAAATTATTATGCATATAACTTTTTTTAATTTCAAATAAAGTTTTCATGAAATGGATTTGAAGAGGCGCCAAGACCAAGTTTTAAAAGGTGAATGTACGAAATTCTTTGACTTCAATAGAAAGCCTGGCTGACTTTGCTATGGTGGCTTTTTAAATTCTTGGGTTAACTCTCTAATGTTTGCCACAAAAGAAAAAGCCAGTTGAAATTACAATCTTGACACTTTCTTCTCACATTTTTCAGTTTTATGTGGTAGTATTGCGTTTTATTTTTCAGCCCAAGCATGAAATATTTTACCTTGACAATTTTTTAGACAATTAAGGAACAGAACATTTGATATAGAAGAAAACATCAATGAACTTTTGTTGAACTTTTTTACCACTTGCTATTAAGTGATAAAGCTTTTCTCAAATACAAATAGCCTATTCACTTTTTAATAAGATAGTAATGACGGATTTACAGGTGAGAAACCACTGGTGGAAAGTAGTCGTTGTAGTACTATTTGTGTTATTTCTCTTTCAGTAACATTATTTTGAATTAACAATATATTGACTTGAGTACAGATTTTAACAGAGTCCTTCCTCCCCATTTGTCCAAAGCCTGTATCAAACTCTGCCCCGGTCTAAAGTGCCCCTCTGTAGTCTCTGATGGATGGTTCACAGTTGAGCAGATGAAGCACACAGAGTTATCCCCACAGTGAATAAACAGTACATTAGTCATACACAGGGCTGAGTGGCTCCGCCGGTATTGTGTAACTTCTGTACAATGTGCTGTACCCTCTCTTAACACCTTTCTGGATCAACCCTGTGTCAGCAAATGTATACCCAGCAACGTTGAGCTATATATGGCTCTACTGCCACTTCTCATCTCGTCTACAAGTACTACTTTTTTGTGAAACTCTAAAAACTGATACTAATACTACCGATGCTGATTTTTTTAAATTCAGAGCAGCTGATGGTCAATGAAAGAAATTAACATTATATAGTCATTTGTCTTAGTAATGCTTATTAAAATGCAAACAAATGTGTTGGACAGTTAGAACAGTTAATGATGAGTTTTTGGAGAAAACCAATAAGGCAATCGCAATCAAACTTGCTGTGCAGGTAGAGCTTGGGGAGAGCTACTAAATGTTTTTTAAATGTTTGGTAATGTTGAGGTTCTATGCCAGAGAGCTTTTCAGGCTGAAATAAAGCGTTTTTGGACATTTAATATGAACTGCAGAGTAAGAGTCCAGACTGCTACCAGATGGGTGGGGAAGATGGGGCCCTTCAGTCAATTGGTTGCCCGGACATGTGCCTGACCGAAAATCAGCATTAAAGGGCAAGACCCGCCGATTGCTGATTGACTGAAATGGTCAACTTGTGACTTCTTGAAATATTGAAATACAACCAGAGGGGGGAAAAGTACAAAAAAGTAAACGAGAAACAGTAAAAGTTTTTATGATGCAAATGCACAGTATAATCTGCTTTAACTATTGTCCCCAAACCTGGCTCAAACCCAGGACTTTCTGACTAGCAAGGCAAAGATCCTACCAACGTATTTGCCAAATTACTTGTCTTATATCAGCAAGTGTAATTATTCCTACTTGTTCTAGTGAATTTGGCATCAGGACAAGTGTTTAAAGGGAAAAATTTAACTTTTTTTACCCTAATTAAACAGTTTCAGAGTCAGTGTGAGGGCTAAATGAGTTGCAGGGTGAATATAAAGCCCCCTAGCATATCTTGGCGACAAACCAGCCTTGCAAGAATAGGATATGGCCACCCAGTGTCTCTAAAGTCTCCTGGTTGGCCATAAAAACAAGCCAATAATGGATTTTTTAAAAAATTTTTTTACGTTTGTCATGGCAGAGCGACTAAAAAGGAACAAGAAACCTTTGTACAGAAAGAAGAAAGAAAGAAAGAAGAAAACGAGAGTCAAGAAAACAAGAGTCAAGCTAAGCAAAGGGGTCACACAGAAGTCAATAGGTGGAGCGCCGTAGAGAAAAATGTGACTAAAACAGCAAAGAAACAAAAAAAGTTGCATGGCTTTAACTTCATCCAATGTAAAGTCTAAGATGCAGAAAAACAAAACATAAAAAAAAGAAAAATGTGTACGTGATTTTGCATTCCCTGTGTAAACATTGGCAAATGTCTTTCACCACGTTGTTTGATCTGCATAAAGAATAAAGTAAACACTTTTGAATAAAGTCAGTCGTGAGAAATATATAACTAAAATGAGCCGCTGACTTCAAGTGAAAGAGTCTGGCATCTCAAGGTCCCGGCTTTGCAGATAAAAATGTTTAATTACACTTTCGAGATACAAGAGCCACGAGCTAGAGTTTGGAAAAATAAAAACACAGACAAAAGAAAAACCCAGAAATATTAAATTGCAATATTTCAATTTCAACTTTCTCTTTACATTTTCAGTCAACACTCCTGCTTTTCAACATATTATCACAACAAACCTGACAGAAGTTGTTGTAAATTTTGATGGATTGATCTGTTGTCTGGCTACAAGTTCATGCCCCAGTATTTAACAGCAAACTCTCCTATTATGTCCAAAGCTGCTCCTAATCCTCTCTGAAGCACATCCTTGTTGACCGAGCCACACCTTCAGCATATTTAAACTTGTATAAGACAGACTTATCCTCTGCACAGCACTGCTTTATATTCTAGGGCTGCTTTATATTAAATACATGCAATATTTGATACCTATGTTGAATATTGCAACTGTGATATGACTGGTGTTATTTATCAAATGTGGACATAGTAAAAGTTCAATTCAATTTTACTTTTTGAAGAGATACAGAGCTCTGGACTCACTTTTCAAAACTTGCTAAAGACTAAATCAGGTCTAAACCAGGTCCAAACCAAGACTAAATCAGAACTAAACAAGGGCTGAACAGCTCTAAATCAGGACTAAATCATGGCTAAAATAGGACTAAACCAGGTCGAAAACCAGAACTAAACCAGGTCAAAACAGGGGCAAACCAGGACTAAACCAGGACTAAAACAGGACTAAACCAGGATTAAACCAGGGCTAAACCAGGGCTAAACCAGGGCTAAACCAGGGCTAAACCAGGACTAAACCAGGACTAAACCAGGGCTAAAACTGGACTAAACCACAATTAAACCAGGGCTAAACCAGTAATGAACCAAGATTAAACAGGACTAAAAGACGGGACTTAACTAGCTCTAAACCGGGCCTTAACTAGATCAAAACTAGGACTGAACCAAGTCAAAATCATGACTAAACCAGGACAAAACCAGGTCTAAATTTAGGACTGACTAGGATTTCTTTATTCAAAGAACATATTTTGATTGTGTATGTAATTCTCTGACAGATAGAGGACCAGAACATTATTGCGATAAATTTAGTTTCAGGCGATTGCATACATTGGCTAAACTGCGCAGGACGGGTCTTAACCTGGATGAGCCTTTTTTGGCTGAATTAAACCCAGAGTTAGACAGACAAGGCTGCTGCTGCTGCTGCTGCTAAATCTCCTCCAACACCTGAAGTGAAATGTTGACATTTTAGTGACTGGAAAAGGATGTCCACAGTCCAAGCTCATCTTTTATCATCCATTTTGTTGGAAAGTAGCAGTGAACAGTGAATAATTACTTCGCTTTTACCGGAACTTGAACAAGTTTCTAATGCATTTTAGGAAAAGGTTTAATAGTAGTCTGTAAAAAAGAACAAAAGCAACATTACTCAACTTAACCTTTGCCACCTCTCACCCACAACAACAGCACAGTTCCTGCATTTACTAGACCCATTTATCACTGCAAAAAGGTGTCCGAAGGTATTTCAAAAAGCCCAAAATAAGAATAATATAGAACTTTCAGCTCAATTGTTTTGTTCATTTAATAAGAGAAAAGCAGGAAATTGTGTTTAGTGCCACTTTTACCAAACTCTCAAGACATGCTGAGGACACAGGCTGGAACAAGGCGTCTCATCGAAAACTCAAGAGCCGCTAAGTGTTATCGCCATCATGAAGTGTCCTATTTGAAAAGCTGTTTACGGCACTTCACCACACACAAGGACCGGCGAAAAGACTGGAGCTTTGATGAGATGACAAACACACAAGAAAAAAAAAAAATTGTAGTGAAAAAATTATTGCCACAGCTCATCATTGTACAGATATCTACGGTAACAGCGGCCCCAGCGCCCTCCACCGTCACGCCTTTTTAACCAAACCAATTAACCCAAGACGACATGGAACGGCTACGTGACAATAAATCACTGTCGGGCGCTAATTGCAATTAAAATCCAGAGCAAACCAGGCGAGACAATAAAGAGGAGTGGAAGCTATTTACTGTTAACTTTTAATGGTGCCTGTGTGTTCAGTTTTTTTGTTTTTTTTTTGTTATGTCAAAGTCGTACCAGGAGAGCGCCGATCCACCCGGGACTGCTTCTCATTAAGCCTGTGCGATTTATTGGCACGTAGCTTGTTTACCGGTTTGAAAGTCCTCTACGGCTACTGGAAATAATCAATATTATTTACACATATGATGCACACATGTAGAGTCGTTAGCTCATTAGGAACCGCACATTGGTGCAATTAAGTAATATTCTTGCTGTTTGCGCATGTAATTAAGGGGCGTTCAGATCAATAGCGTCAAAGGGGAATGCGAGCTGCACTAAATCATCTTCAGAAGCGGCGCAGACACAAGAATAATCAAATATAATCAATGTATTAGAAGAAAACACTCGTGCTTTTGTGGGGAATAATAAATAATAGGAAGCACCTGTGATTAATGACGCTAAGTTTGGTTTAAAATGTACTTTTAGTAATATAGATTTTCTCATCACAAGAGTTTAAATGTGTTAAAATGGTGCCAAAACTGAGCAGAAAATCACAAAATCATGTCATGTGACCTCTGTCTTGGCTGTCTGATTATTCCTTGTGCAGGATTAATTCATCAAGTAGAAAAATATTGTTTTTATAAAGATGTGATAGTTGAGTAAAATAAAATATATTGATCAAAACAAACTAACCTAACCAGGACTAAAACAGGACTAAAAGAGGTTTAAACCAAGGCAAAACCAGGGCTAATCCAGGACTAAACCAAGACTAAGCCAGGACCAAACCAGGGCTAAACTAAACCAAGGCTAATCAGAGCTGAATCAGGACAAAACCAAGGCTAAACCAAGACTAAACCAGGGCTAAACCAGGACTAAACCAGGACTGAACCAGGACTAAACCAGGACTGAACCAGGACTAAACCAAGACTAAACCAGGGCTAAACCAGGACTGAACCAGGACTAAACCAGGACTAAACTGTGTCACAACGCAGTTTCATTTAAGACCCTAATAGAATTTTCACTCTGTCAGATGATGGACTATAACTTTACATTATTGTGATACATTTAGTTTCTTTTTGCTGATATTGCAATAACAATAACTTTGCAATATGAAGTCTTGTGCAGCCCTTTATCCGAACTTTTACTTTAGAGAGCCCATGTGTGTCCATTTGCCTGTGTATACTTTCCCTTAAACCATGTCTAACATCCACATTTGTCTGATTACATAACGTGGAGTGAAGTGCTATAGTTAGACGAATGTTTTAAATCCGGGACCCACTTCGAGCAGACAGACCTGACTGTGTAAATCTGCCGCACACAGACGCAGTGGGCTGCAGCTAATTTATTCTAATAATCTACTTCACACCACACTCCAGCTTATCATAACAACTGACATGAGAGTACTCCACTGTCCCACCGCTGCCGGGACTAAAGCAAACATACCACGACAGAGACTGAAGAGGAGCACGCTTTTTCAAATACTTTACTGCTGTATCACTACTGTTTTTATCAGGCACTTCCACATCTAATTTAATGTAACTTTTGTCTGCTATAAAGGTCTATAGTGTGCAAAATCAACTTCTCTGAGCTTTCCACCATGTTATAACGTTCCCTCATCAAAAACATACCTGGAGTTGTGTCTCACTTCATTCTTGCCTGTTTGAGTAATCCTCTATTGTCTGGTGCAGCCATTCTGAGCCCTCAAAACGCTCTGTTTCACAAGCTCCGCCCACTCCAGGAAGCACTGACCAATCAACGAGCCTTCTACATACGTGTTTTTGTAGTAAACTAGCTTTTTGTCTCCTTTAATGAGTTTACATCCTGAAAAATTAGATAGTAGAATAGTGGTTGTGAGCTGACATTTTAATGCCTCAATGGACAATAGATTTAGTGCAAAGGAACACCCCAAAGCTCCATTCTGGGACCATTTTAGTTTAAGGATAATTGTGTTAAATTTCCTCCATTGACAGTAATGGATTTTTAGATAAAGATGTTTGGCCCATTCAAGCTTTTAGCCAAGAGATTTGTTGCAGGCCTACACATCAGAAATGTAGTAGCAAAGGTCAACAGAAAATATAATGACATCAACAACTGTGAACTTGTGTTTTGTGGTTGAGATGCCATCCAACATGATACAGTTGACAAATGTTGTCCTAACAAATAAAATTAATTCCTTGTTGCTTCACAACCAACAAAATCTTTGAAAACCAATCAATACAGACATCAATTAATACAGAAGCTTATTATCACTGCTACAAGTGGAGAAAAATATATGTGACCAAACACCTAAAGCTGGTCTTCAGTACAGACCAGGATCCTATGGATCATCCTTCTTTATAACCATGCCCAGATGTAAGACTATGAGATTGGATCATTTATAACAACCTTAACTCTACTAAGTAACAACAAAGTAGAGCTAGGACAATTATATGACATGGTTATTAGGGATGCACCGATACCGATACCAGTATCGGGTATCGGTACCGATACCATGTCCAAGTACTCGTACTCGTATTCATAAAAGTGGCCCGATACCAACAACCGATACCACTGTACAGCGCTGGCACGTGACCTTCCTCTCTCAGCTGAGGAGTGAGAAACCTGTGGTTGGATTTCAAAGTGAACTGTATAGAGATAAAAGCAAAGCTGAGTTTACATTCTCCTCAACCAGACATTCCATATCATACGTGAGTTTTAAAACTTAAGCTGTTGTCCTTTTGTTGTCCTAGTTGTCCCGAAAATTATATAAGCGCGAAGCAGTTGTTGTCTGATAAAGCTTAAGAAGTACCGTTGCTAATTGTGTTAGCTGCTGTGTTAGCTGCTGTATGTCTTGGTGAATCTCCGTTGGTTATGCGCAGATGCTCAGCCTGTCTTTAAAATCATGGTCAATCATCATCAATGGTTAGTTGTGTTCAAACCTCTCTGTTGTAAAGATAACTTAGCATCGCAGAGCGGGGACAGACGGCAAAAAGACGACACGGTATGGGATGAATGAGATACAGTAGTGTGACTGTATAAACTATAAAGTAACCCCTATATAAGTACTCGTATCGGTACTCGGTATCGACGAGTACTCAAATGGAAGTACTCGTATCGGTTTGAAAAAAAGTGGTATCCGTGCATCCCTAATGGTTATGGTATGTCATATAATTATGATATTGTTTCTAAGGTTATCAGGATTATTCAATTTTACTATTGTTTGCAATTATAAATGTCATGGTAGGGTAAGAATTTTAGAAGATATACCCTTATAGGGTCCTCTAGACTAATCAATGAAATTAAAAAGGAAATAAAAAAAAATCAAAGACCAGGTCAGCTGGGCAACAGTTGAAGACAATGTAAACAAATCATAAAACATTTGGTTAAAAGCATGATTTAAGCCTTTTATAAAAAATGCTCCATGTTGCTTTTTGTGACATTATTACATCCATAATTGTTTCTCTATTGCGGTACAGATATCACATTTGTTAAAACAGTGGTTCTCAAATGGGGGCAAGAACCTAAACATAGGTTTGCAGAATAGTAATTTGCAATGTTAAGACCATTTGAAGCCTAAACACTGTTTTAATTACATGAAATGGTGTGACACATTTTAAAATACACGTGCCACAATGGTGGTAAAAAAAATTTTAGGGGGGGAAGGTTAAAGGGTAGTTGCACAGGACTTGATAAAAACTAGAAACTTGTGATACACATTACATAAAATGACAATGCAAAAAAAAAAAAAAAAGAAAATACTAAAAATGCATTTATGACAACCAATGGCATATATGCTCACAGATATGATTTAATGAAAAAAAGACCTTCTGATTGCTAACCCTAATAATTAATAAGCAGACTGCCCTAGCGTTTACCAGCAAAAAATAAATTAAATGCTTAATGTAAGACAATTCAATTAGCACTTGAATTTAAGGTCATATTGCTCTATCAGTTACACAGCAAAAAACACAACATTGGCGTGCACCATTTGAATAAAAAGAAATGCTTATGTAAAGTAATAGAGAAGAGTTTCTATTTAAAGAGTGTTTTGTTTTTCAAAGGACCACAGAGAGATGTGAACAGTGCTCCCACAAGCTGCTAAATAAAGACATGAAGATGGACTGAAATAGGCCTTAAACTGTCAGACAACACCAAACGCTACAACGCTTTTGAAGAAAATGGAGGAAACAACACAGCCAATACAGAGCGTAATCCTAACAAGAGGAGACACGTTTTAGTGAGGTGTGAAAAGTGCTGTTAACTAGAATTTTACTTTTTATTTTTGTAATGGAAGGAAAAGTCAGTAATGGGCCAAGGATAACATGTTTAATTTTAATGTGGATCCAGATCAGTGTTTAGATCCAATGTTTTAAGGGATTCTGTATTTTGAGACACAAAGATATTTACTTCACTTACTACAAGAGCAAATGATTTTAGTAGATTTTTAGTAGATTCTTTGCCATTAGATGTGACTCACTGAAAAGAGCATTTACCCTTGAAATAGAAGATATTTTGTGTCTGGGTACCATATCTTTACCATTGCAAGATAGGATCAGTGCCTCGACAGAAGTCTATGCTGTCCGAGTGCTTATTTTTGTACACTGATACACCTTTTTTTGTTCTTAGCTTTTTTTAAAAAACTTTAAACGACTTTTTGCATAGTACAATATCTACTCCAGGAATCCCAAGCTCCTCTATTTGCTTCATAAATGTATCAGAAGACACTCATAACTGTCCCGAATAGGACTTATATGAGGCGATTATGAAGCAGCAGTCGGACATAAAACATACACCACCTGCACTTTGTTATAGACACCAACAGGACAAGGGAGACTCTTCTCCTTTTGGCTGTTCTCTTTCAGGGGTCACCACAGCAAATCTCCTCTGCATCATCCTCTCTCACACCAACTAACTTCATGTCCTCTCTCACTACATCCACAAATCTCCATTTGGTCTTCCTCTAGACCTCCTGGCAGCTCACACCTCAGCATCCTTAAACAGATTCTCATTAAACGACAAGGGAGATGGAAAATGATTCAACTGATTTACAAGAAAGAAAGAAAAGTATGAGGTTTCTTTGTGTATTTGAGGGAAACAGTTTAATCACCTAAGCATGCCCTTGCTGAATATGAAAAGGTGAAGTTAAATGCAAAGCGGTTAACATTTATGTAATAATTAACAAGGTGGAGATAAGAGTTGAAAAACATTGGTCTTAAAACTGATGTTCACTCTGACTCTGCACAATGTACATTACTCATGTTATTTTAGGGATTTGTTGCCCTTATATCCCTGTAGTGTGAGTTATATTGGTGCATTAATCACAGAGACTTTGTCAGCTTTGTTTTGTAAATACAGAAATCTTTTCCCATGCCAAGGCAGTTACATGCAATACACCATACACGCACAAGGCCCAATGAATGAATGTAAATCCGGTACACATCCTGGTACATCTATGAACAAGTTATGAGAAAGCCTGGGACAGTAAGTCAGATAATCCTCCAGGGGGTATGTGTATGTATGAAAAGGAAAACAGTACTGAAAGTGAGTCCTGTTTGTTCTGGTCCAGTTTCTACTATTGCTTTAGACAGCGGTGCAGTTATTTTACACTCTGCCTTTCTTTAAGGTATAGAAATCGATTGCTGGACGTTACTGGGTTACTGAAACAGCGCTGACAAGCAACAAAACAGAGCTTAATAACAGTAGACTTGATGGTGGAGACGAGAGGTCTTGGCTGTAAGTGGAGGAGTTCAAACACCCTAGGAGGAGAAAGAATAAGTGAACCATCTGCAGCATTACTGTCAGTGTATCTTCTATGAAACAAAACAAAAACATATGCTTTGCAAATAATGTAAATGCACCAAGCAAAAAAAAAAAAGACTCTTTTAAAGCCATAAAAAATACAGTAATATATCAAACTTATTGCAATGTCCTTTGAGATGCATTGGTTAAGTTAACCTTTTGAGGCATTTAAGGGTGTATAAATGATTTAATTACAGTGGTACCGTCTTTAATGACAAATGTATTTGACTAATTTGGGAAACACAGTGAGTATATACTATAAAATACTGTCAGCGCCTAGGACTAAAGCCCTAAGTGTCTCCATGATAGATTCTAGATAGATTCTAGATAGATTCTTTCTAGATGAACATTTTGATCATGGCAATTAAAGCTTTAGGACTGAAATAGGGCATCAGAAGCTTCAACATAAACACAGTAAAACATATCATAAAACATACCATAAAATATACCATCAAACAAAAAGATAGTATCATAAGTGACTTTCAGAAATGCTGCATTTATCACATCACACTTAAAACCTGTTTAACACACTGATTATTTAATGGATGCCATTAGAGGATCATTACAACGACAAATTGTAACACTCAGGTCTTCAGTTTTTTCAACTCTAG
Source organism: Bostrychus sinensis (assembly GCA_020698575.1). NCBI lineage: Eukaryota > Metazoa > Chordata > Actinopteri > Gobiiformes > Eleotridae > Bostrychus > Bostrychus sinensis. The sequence goes on along the minus strand of CM036257.1, from coordinate 22,613,378 downwards.
ACCATTTCATGTCGATAGTTAAAAGTGTGTCCTGACTTCACTGAAGACACAGTGCACACACTGAAAGGTCAAAAGCTATTGGTCAATAACCAAGTAAATAATAATTATTCCAGTGTTTGTGAATATGAAATGGTTACTGGCTGGTTCCTCTTATTATCAGTCAGTAAATAAACTAGACCGCAAAGGTCAAGCTGCACAGAACTGGCCACTTTATTAGGCACACCTTGTATCTAATAGAGTGGCCCCTGGTGTGGTCTTCTGCTGCAAGAGCAAATCTCCCTAAGGTTGATCGGTAGTTTTGGAAATACACCTGACCAGTCCATTAACCAAGTCACTTAAAGGAGCCAAATTATACTTTTTTCAAGCTTTCTGAAATCAATTTGGACATATACATCATTTTACATTTTTGAACTTAAAATAATGAATATGTATTTAAACCGTATTCTTTTGGGGAGCTGTTACCTTCACTTTGTAGAAAACACTTGGATTAGGCGCCTGTTGCTTTAAGGACCTACTGGCCCCACCCACTGGCCTTTCTCTGACTAAAGCCCTCTACAGACACTACCGCCTCTTGATCCTCTCCTTTTCAGTTCACACATAAAATAAATAATAAAACGGCTATTTAGCATAGCTTTTGCAACTTGAAGCTTACAGACAGATAAATGAGCTGACTACTTCGTAGTGGCTGTGGTTTAAGTGCTAAAATTATCAGAACAAGTCCCGTGACGGTTTATGGCCTTCAGAAAAGCACTTTCTGGAGAAGAGGGGTCTGATGTAGAGCGGTGAAACCAAGCGTGTTCAGCTCTTGAGAAGGGCAGTGCATGAGTGAAGGAACAAAAATACAACTTCAGGTATTTTTTGGGAGGTGCAAACAACATTATAACATGGTAAAATGCTCATAAAAGCCAAAATATTATTTAGCACTAATTAGGGGACCTTTAAATCCATTTTCTTTCCCATTCAGTTGTCTCGGTTTGAACGTAAGTAGGTTTGTCTTCAATGTGTCTCAAGACTAAATGCACTCAGCTGCTGTCATGTGATTAGCTGATTAGATATTTGCACTGAGAAGCATTAAAGCAGGTGCTTGTATCCAGGTTATAGAAGTTCACATGGTTCAAATTATTAGTTTCAATCCCACCCTTTGTCAACATTGCTTGCATCACACATTTAATGAAACAACAGCCACCAGGAGTGCTTCATGGATATGACAAAAATACAGTTGTGCTCATTGATTGAATTTTTAATAAACTTGATAAAGGAAGAGAAAGGACATATTCAGAGAAAAGTAATAACAAAAGGACCCTGGTATGATTTTCTATATTATTAATTTGTGAATCATAAACTCCACGCCAAGAGAAAAATGCAATACACGGGAGAGGGATAGATTGCTTTTTGGCGAGTCTAAAGAAGTTAAACCACTGGACAAACAAAAAGACTGTCAATATTAAAGCTATACGGAGGATTTTATGAGAAAAAGAATTAACACTTTAGATTACTTTATATTTGAAATCCCCTATATACCCATAAGACCCTCGAAAACAATGTGAGTATACAAGGATGCGTTTCTTTCATCATCGTATATATTTAATTAAATGGCAGTGATTTTGAGAGATGAATAATAATGCTAAATCAAATGGCAGGTGGTCAGAGGTGCCTCAGACGAAACAAACCTGGATTAGACTGAAAATACTCTGAAAATAATGACTGTGAAGCCCAAAGCTAAAAGCCACAAAACTCAAACAACAACAGAAGTTAGAAATGTGTGTGTTGCCATGGAAACATTTGGGTCAAGCTGCAAACCAACTGCAACAAAAGGAGGATCATAATGTGTTTTTACAGAGAAAAGTAACCAAAATGAGAGAGCTAAAACACATAATTCTCAGAAACTTGGGACAAAGTGTATTATGAAAATAAAGGCATAATGCAATGATTTGCAAATCTAATAAGTGCACAGGCAGGGCTGCAGAATATTGCTGTGTTCCTGTTATCCTCGGAGGTCGGAACTCAGCCCTTGGAGTGGCGTTATCTCCGAGTTACTGTGTTCCAGTTGTTAAGCCGGAACTAATAATGACAGCAATGACAAATACAAATAAATACGATAATAAAAACAAGTCAAGCAAAATGTGACATATGAACTTAATTAATTCACTCTGGCGGTGTAGTTAGATTTACGACGTGCAGAGAGTGGGTTTGGCTGTTGTTAGCATAAACTCAATATGGACCGGTGAAGACGTTAGCAAGATTAGCAACAACAGAGCATTACAGCACATTTTATAAATGCTGAGGCTTACACGCCCCTCAGCAGCAGATTCACAGAGAGAGAATGGACAGTAGTGAACAACACATGGGAAAATAACGCAAGAACTGTTAATATTATTGTAGTTATATTTTTCACTTTTTAGTAATGCAGGGTGCTGCCATGTTGGATTTTGGAATTCCGAGATTAGAGAGTGTTCCAATCGAAATTTACAACTCGAAAATTCCAACTTCCAAGGACAACTGGAACGCAGCATATATCGCAAATTCGTGGTTATCGCAATATCAGCAAACGCAATATCCGTATTGCAATAACATTGGGGTCATCCAGCTCAGATAAATTTGTACAGTCAAAATCATTGTACTATCAGAGCCTTTAATAAAAATATGCTGTAACCATAAAAATATAGTTTAGTTCTGGTTTAGTCTCGTTTTAGTCCTGGTTTAGTCTTAGATTTTTGAACTAGTAATACACGGACTTACATCCGCTTTAAAGGAAGCTGTAGCATAAATTCAACCAGGAAGAGGTGCGTTTCTCTTCCTGTTCATCACCCTTTTTCCTCCCTGTTGCCGTCGGCCAATCACAGCCTGCCACCTTTGCCTCTCAAAGCTGCTCTCTCCTCAGAATCCAGCTGTTTCAGCTACGTGCCGCAAATCTCCTCCGTCCCCATCGCTTCCTCAGTAGCAGAGCAGCAATCTCTCCAGCCTCTCCATCTCCTCCTCTTCACCACCACTAGTGTCTAGGCCCCAAGCGGGAGATTGTTTGTCCCTAACAATCCAACATAAAAACTATTCCCTCAATAAATCATTCATTGCACCTCATCCTCTTGTTGGTGTCTGTTGAATTCTCTCCTGGTTGAATTGTGTTGAACTTTCTGTGTCAAGTTAGTATATGAATCAAGATATTGCTAATCATATTGTCATTGCACTATTCCACAAGTTATCTCATGTTTTTCTCAGCCCTAATGACTGGCAACATGTCTCAAAATAGTTGGGAACTAAAGCAACAAAAGGCTAATGATATACCATACTGACAAAACAGAAGAGAGCAGCATTTGGCCACTATTAGTTAATTGGCAACATTCAGTAAAACTGATATTTTAAAAAAGCATTCTACAAAGAGTATTTTATTATAGTAGTATAGTATTGGATGTATTGGATGTGATCTTTGGTTCCTCAAGCAACACTACATTAAAATTGTATATTTTAAAAAAAAAAAATCACTGCATCAGGAACTCGCAATCCCTCTTTTGGATCCACGCCTACCAGTTAGAGACCATGATTGGCCATTTTTTTCTACTAAAAAGCTTGCAATCACCACTGCACCACAGCTTTGTCCAAATGGCTGTATTCAGAGTCCAAAGGGAGGCTATTTAAAGTCTATTTATATGGACCAGACTCCAGTCAATCAAAACCAGTTTTTCCAACACTGGAAAGTTCGCCTCATTACAGAAAAAACAACACTGGCTTGTTTGTTTTCAGGTTCGTTAGATTTGGTTGATCTCAGCTAATGAGCAGCTCGATTTGACGCTAAATGCAAAACGCTCAGGGAGAGGGAAGCCAAACACATCTGGCTTTGTGTGTCATTATCAGGACCCTGCTATTGTTATTTACCACATATAAAGGGCTGACACGACGTGGGAGGGTGAGGCACACAACACAATTATCTCTAATCGAAGGCGAGGATGAGACCATTAAATACCGGTCTTTTCCCTTGAAACACATCAGAGTCTGTATAGCGATAAACAACATATTTTACCCAATGAGTGACAGACAAGCAGACATTTATTTCCAATGCAAAACAAGAAGTGACATGCAACGGTCGTGACATGCAAACTCAATGAACCAAGCATAGATTTGAAGTTCAGCAAAGGGACATTGGAGAGACGTCACTCAACCAACAGCAGGTCACATAGCAGCCTCACAAAAGGAATATGTCCAAACTAAAAGTGATTACAGGTGATCGGATTGCATAGGGCTCAATGGCAAATTAATCAATGTAACAAATCAACAAAAATTTTCATATCACAGGATTTTTTTGTATCTTACATACTATATATAATTTGGACTTCTATATGCCAGGCATGCTTTTAAACTGTCAAAATAATAGTGCTTCAAAAAGTTCTCGTTTAGCTCATGAACCAGGTCAAGTCCTGGTTCGACCCTAAACAATCCAGACACAAAGAGTCACAAGACATTTTTTGTGCAAGTCCCAAGCCCAGCAGATAAATGAAAAGGGTTGTGTCAGGAAGAGCATCTGGCATAAAAACCTATGCCAATCATCAATATTTATACAGTATGATGACTTACTGTGGTGACCTCAGAAGAAAGAAGCAACCGAAGGAAAAGACCATCACAAAGGCATTCATGTATTACAGGTTATGGCATCACAATATTCAACATACATACAATATATTACGCAACACATTAATGCTGCATGAGTCTATTAAGGGTCACATTCCTACAACACAAGTCGTGCTTTTTTAGGACCAAAAGGCTGAAAATGAAACTCACAATTAAACTCAATGTATCAGGGCAATGTATCACAAAAAAAGACCTGGGTCCCCTCAATCTCCCCATCAAACCTACTGGCACCAACCTTGGACACTGATTTTAAATTCAATAATAAACAAAAGTAAATGCGGTCGTGAAATACAGTTTTTAATCATCTTCAACTTTTAGCTAAAACTATTTTATCATTTACAGATTTAGCTATTATTTCGTCTCGTCTGGACTACTGTAACGCACTTTACTTTGGAATCAATAATAATGCACTTTATCGCTTACAGCTAGTCCAGAATGTGGCTGCACGTCAAGTAAAAAACACAATCATACCACCCCCATCTTCACCTCCCTGCAGTGGCTTTCTATTCGTTTTAGAATAGATTTTAAGACTTTATTGTTTGTTTTTAAAGCTTTGAATGGATGTCATCTAAATTCACACTCCAGTGCTTTCACTAAGGTCCGAAGGCCAGCTCCAGCTCGTGATGCCTAAGACGAGACCAGGGGAGACCGGGCCTGGTAAAGCTTTGGAAAGTATCTTGGATGTAAAATAGAAATAAAGTGGAGTTGGATTTGAAAATGATGCAAAAAAACTGCTTGTATCGCAATAACACTGCAAGTGATAAATAAAAGCAGTTAGATGAGGAGGGTCAATCAGTGCAAAGCTGCCTTGTATTTTGTATTTTTTTAAACTATGGCAAAGTGGATTAAAATAGTGCAAGTCTTATTACAATTTTCAGATAGCTAACAGATAGTATTGCATTTTGTCCTAAGACTGTGCAGCCCACAACGTTCGTCTCAGTCTCCCTTAATGCCAGGGTAAGTATGTAGCTACTAGCGTGGGACTAAATTGGGCTTTAGTAAAATGTCACTAATAGGCAATGTGAAATGGTTGTTTTATGCTACTGCTTTTAAAAGTGTGGTCCTATTTGTGCACAATTAAATGAAGACTACAAGTTGTGCTATTTAGAGAAAAGTTTATGTTCCTTTAAACTGGACACAGCACAGCGAGAGGCAGACAGAGGATTACTGACATCTTTTAATTTAGGCTCGAGAAAAACAGTGTGGTGGGTCTTATCACATGCACCACAGTCAGTCACTCCCATTGGGGTCATTGGTGATGAAAGTGCTTGTCTGTCAGAAATGGGTTTGGCATTTGTTTTTTTTTGGGCTTTAATGAAGTTCAGGAAACACTTGGGGATCCCTGCAGTTCAACAGTTCTATCCCATGTCTTCAATTAAGAACAAAAATCCAACAATTAAACTTTACACAACAAACAGGTTGATGGAAAATTAATCATAACAAGCGAGCATTTAGAACAATACAAATACCATAAAAAGCACTACAAATTACTACATAATTTTTGTTGTTGCTGTATTGATTGTATCGGTATGAAGGTGTTGAATCCTATCAAATTGTATTGGTCCAAAATTGCCAAACTCATTCTTGAATATCGTTGCAAAAATGTATCGTTACACTGGTAAAACACAAAAGAAAAAAAAAATGGAAATGTTCCGTCGTTGCAGAGAGGGTGAGGGGGTCAGCACAATCGATCCCATCAGGCAAGTTCAATACTAACGTTGGTATAGATAATATCAATATTTGGATCGATCCGCCCATCACTACTTCTGTTTAGTAGTTACAGTAACACTGATCACTAAGGTTTAACCGGGGAATCAAACTCACACCTTTCAGTGATTCTCAACTTATAGGTCAGGACCCCATAATTGGTCCTTTGCATTTTAGAAGGTGATTGAGTGAAGAAAATTGTGGAAAATATAGTCTCAGTGTATTATGTGAGACCTAAAGGTTAAAGTTGAGCCACAGGCAAGATTGTAAAATGTGGCAACAAAACGATGAGGAACCTAAGATGATGTGTCAGGATATTGTAGACCAGAACTGTGTTACTAAAAGGCAAGCTAAATGAAAATTATTTCAAAATAAAAAATTAATGTTCTCTTCCATGGACAACAGCCAAGCATTCATTCATACCACTATAATGAATACAGTTACAGTGACCATGTCCAATTAAAACCTAGCACCTATAGTAACTTATAATTCATAACAGTGGCTGAAAACGGCAACATGATCGAGTGTTGGTGTCACAGGGATCAACTGTGTAGGAGGAAGTCTGTGAGATGACCAATTTACAGAAATCGAACCGTTTTGAGTTTATCTTTGCAGCTCATTACGCAGTGTCCTGCAGAGCTGCACTAAACATGCCTCATATCCAGCGCATTGCCTTTTCGTGATAATCAATAACGGGCCCAAGGCTTATAGTGGTCAGGGGGACCATGCATGATGTATTCAGATGAAAGGAGCAGGTTCAAAGACGCGGAGCAGTGGCCGGTTTACTCAAGCTGTTCAATCACACGGAGAGGGGATGAAACAGCTGGGCCTCCTTTAGCATCTTCAAACAAGACGCTACGATTACAGGCGTCATAAAGAAGATAGCGCTGCCACTTATAAACATGCATGGGTTAAACCAATGTGTGTATAAGCGGCACACAATGCTGAAAAACTGATTGGTCAAACACCCAGAGAGCTTGACTTACCAAAGCTATAGATTTTGTTATAACACAATAATTGTATAATACTCGTGTTAACAAGTAACACTGGACTCTTAGTAATAAATTCCTAATTGTAAGAGGCGCTGAATTTGGCCTTATGCCTTAACCTCTCTCTCTCTCTCTCTCTTCTCTAATTTTAGTTACGTCTATGTGAGTGTTTTTTCCTGGTTTGAAATTATAGGTTATAAGTCCCAATTAAATCTCAGAAATAATTGCTAGGTATTTGTTTTTTTCCCTTCAGAGTATTACTTGTATTGTTTAGTAATTATATGCTACCAAAAGGCATCTCAAGTCAAACTGATGTGATGTTTTTCCCAATGGTTAATAAATGAATACCTTTTGCCATGTCAAATAACTATAATAAAATGCTTTTACTTTATATGCAGTATATTAGTATTTACTAATTGGCCGATCACCTGCAGCCAGAGATGGCAGTGTGTGACTCGGAGTTGGATTCAACTTGAATTGGATATGGACTGTACTCTGGGGCCATTTAGACAACAACGCGTTTTGCCGAGTCCACAAAGGTTTGATTGTGGTTTGGCCTTTTGTTTACATGAAGACAGGGTTTCCGTTTTCCGAATCCACAATCTTTTGTAAACGCTAGAAGAGGTGTTTTGGTCTCACAATGGGGAGCCGCTCGCAGCCGCTCCGCACTCGTGAAACGATGACGTAACAGCCCCAATCTAAACAGTGATTGGCTGACTGCCGGGTGCATGTCAGCTGACCTGCGATTGCAGACTACAAGGCTCTAATACATCATACGTTCATATTTAGTCCAGTAACTGTCAGTAATATACAGTATGTGTAACTACTTACTTTTACTGCAGGAAACCACAAGATCCTAAAGTTGAGGGAAAGTTGCAGACCGGAGCTATAATTTCCTCTGCTGTTTACTCACTGTGTGGTGTAGGGCATTTGTGGGTCCCACAGCGCTGTTTGCTGAACAAATACGGGTACTACACTTTACACATACTAATTCTCATTTTCTGGACACCTGAATGTTTCAAGTAAATGCGAAAGCAGAAGCAGCATGACTGTTGCATTTTCTTAGCCAGCGCTGTCCCTCTGGCTCACTTCAAAGCAAGAAGACTCAACTCAACAAGTAGTGACTCGACAGCTTGACAACATCTTAGACTAATTGCCAATGTGTAAATAGCTACTCATATTGGACTAATTAGCCTATATAGTATGAAAAGGTTGCTAATATTCAGTGTACAATGGTTGCATTTTATGAGTGTGGTCCTATTTCAGCACAATTATGTTCAATGAAGATTCTTAGCACTGCTGCCCTGAACTGGTGGGCTGCTCTGTGTTGGATAATGGCCAGCAGCATGACGTAATGTTTGAGCTGCTCTAAGTGACACAGTCAGTATCACTTGTGCTTACCTGGGCTAAATGTGGCGTTGTGACAGAGCAGGGGTCAGCGATGGTTGATGGCATGTTGCGTAACACGTGACCGAAGACACTGCTCACATCCTCTGCCGTCACACAAGCATCTCTCTGCACTCAAGTGGACACAAAGCTTCCTAATTCAAGCATCCTTTCATTAATCAAGCCTCAAGCAGCCACTGCACACTTTTAATTTGTGCATTTGGGCTCCCACTTCATCTAAACTTTCGCTGGTTACCAAATGTGTAAATGTACAACAAGCATCACTGGTTCAAGGCATGGATGAGCTTGACTTTCCAAAGCCATAGATTTTGTTTTATAACTCTATATGTTTCTGTAGGACCTAATTGTTTAATATATCAACAAGTACAGGCATATATGCATTAATTATAATTTAAGTGGAATTTATTTTGAAGATTCAACACAACGGCCAAAGTGGTGGTGGACTTGTGAAGGAGCCAGACAAAAAAACTAAACAAGCAACACTAACCACTCAATCAATAAAACACATACAAATACATCTCTAAATAATTAGCAGCCATTGTTCATCAGCTGCTATGGTCTCAAGACTCTTCCAAAAAGAAGTTGTCCTTTGGTACTAGATGACTAATTAATTTACATCCAACCCACACAATTACTTATTTTAAAGTAAAAAGCAGAGTGTGTTGCCAATTTGGACAGACAGTGGGATGTGGATCAATGAAAACCAAAATGTTACTACAACAGTTTTTGAATGAATTGGCTTCATTTTTAAAACAAAAAAAAAATTGGCAGGAAATACTTGGAGATAACAAGGTCTAAGAATAAAAAGCTAATTTAACCACTTCTACTAGAAACTGGTTGAGTTTGATTGGGATTTTCTGTGAAACTTGAGATAAAAACAGTTGTTGTTAAATTTTTGTATCATCTCAGAGAATAATTATCTCTCCAATTAAAATACTCTTCAATCTAAATACTTTATGGTAGTTAAACATAGAAATCTGGGCCTAAAAAGGAAGAATTACAGAACTTGTAGTATTTAGTAATAATGTATCACAATAATGTCTTCCATCTGACAGGAGTTTACACTGTCAAAATAAGTGCCTGGTGCCTTAAATCAGATTATATTATGACAAATAAAAAATGATTTGGTCCTTTTCCTATTCTGTACAAAGAATTTAGCTGGTATCCCTTTGCTTAAGTTTCATTTCTGTGAGCCGAACAATCACAGGCAGAGTAACCAATCAGAGAAACAAAGGGTGGGACATAAGCAGAGCACTGCTGACCTGTATCCAAAACAAGCATGGCTCTTATCAAGAATGGTTGCCAGTTTTGCCATAAAACACCAGAATACACCGTAGTATGAGCAAATGTACTTATTCCTAAATGGGGAGAGCAACAAAAGCCAGTTGTACCAAGACTTGAGGAAAAACACTGGTTTTCTTTGAATGTGGTCTTATGTCAGATGTCAGCGTGACTTTACTGTTGTAAAATGGAAACAAGACAAAGAAAAAAATCCCTCAGAGGACTGAACAACAACACAGACTTCAGCAGAATCAACAGGTGACGAAGAAAAGTTCGAAAGTTATAAAATTTGCTCTGTATTAGCCAGAATCATCTTGGTTATTTTTAATAAGAGATTATACTCCACTTTTCTAAGACACGCTGCAGATAAATAGCTGTGATAGGCTGGTATCCAACGAGTCGACTGGAAATGGTCGCTAAATGGCTAAGGAACCAGAAACTGTGAATTCAATTTTAATAAAACTTTCACTATGCCTATGGTTAATGAAGCTTTGATGTTGTTAAAAGTATCCAAATATTGCCATGTCATTGCATATTGCATGTTTGTGTTTGTGGTTCCAATTAAATTTTTATTGCTATAAAGCTCCTTTACAACTGCATAAGACCTCATTCTCATTACATATCTTTATCACCTGGTTCATTAAATATAGATCAACAATGCAAGTCACATTTTCCATAGCCCTACACCTGAAGCCAGTGTTCACAACATCATCAGCTCTGTGTAAACTGCACTGACGCCCACAGCCCTCCTCCCCCCTTCAGGCTCCTCCTCCTTTAGGCACCGTCCCACTCTCTCCTCCGCCTCCTCACCTCCTCCATCCATCTCCATCTATCCATCTATCCTATCCAGCCTCTCACATGTTGCTCAGTGCCCTGCTGCTCGGAGAAGGCTTCCTGCCATGTGGGAATTTCTGCAAATAGCTGCAACGATGTCCGTCCAAGAAGGAGATCGTTTTTAGCTTCGAGCCCTTGGAGATGTACGACAACAAGCTTTGGTGAAGTTGACAAAAGTTGCTCTAACTATTTTCTCATTGTCTTCTCGTTCTTATGATCACTTACCAAGATGAGTAGCTCTTGTCAGTCTTCTCCTTTCCTTTCGGCTTTTCCCTTTAGGGTCGCCACAGCAAATCATATGCCTCTTAGTGTGCAGTAATTTGCACTTTGATTTGGTTTACGCCGAATGCCCTTCCCCTCTATTTATATAGGCTTAGGACAAAGACTGGCTTGTGATCCCCTTGTTGCAGGATTGAGAAGCTCTTTTTTTTTGTAATTGTTAAAAGAAAAGTTTGAAAAGCTCCCAGTAGATTATCCGGCACTTGGACACTAAACAGCTGTTGCATTCGCCATCCAAAAGACTAAGAACCCTCGAGGAGCCACACATTTTCCCTCGAAACTTGTTTGCCAGAGAGAAGAGCGCACGTCGTACTTAGCAACTGGTGAGGATGAGCGGCGCTGCGATGACCTACGTGTATTTGACAAGTGTGTTTTTCACCTCGTTGGAGAGGAGGAGAGGACTGAGCGGCACAAGGGAACAAGGGAGGGGACGAGGAAGGAGCCAGTGAGTGAGGGGAAGGTGTGAAGCCGGGAGAGAGGCAGAGAAACAGCACAGAGAGCCAAAGGAAAAGTCGGACAACTCTGCAGATTTAATGCAAGAAGTCCAAGCTTTATCAGCGAGATAAAGGGGTGAGTACATGCACGAGCTTGTTATTTTACACAGCCAGAAATCTAACTGTATACGCTGCTTATTTTAAACATTTCTGCAGCCAATATTTAGCTGTTACTTTATTAATGAATAGTGGAAAAAGTGCTGCGCTTCGTCACCTGTCAGCCCTCGCTTCTCTGGTGCACACAAGGCAGTACGATGCGTTCACTGGTCCCGTCTTGCACAAGTATGGATGTTTATTCTATACTCAGGAAGTGCACAGAAAAGGGATTTGAGTCAAGTCATCAATCAAAGTCAAAGGCATTAGAAGTTACGTGACCTATGCTATAGAGTGAATGCATGGAATCTAGTAGCTGTAGCAAAATCTCACCTTGTCTTTTTAGATCAGCAAAGATAAAAATGTATTTGAAGTGAGTTATTTGCAAAGCTATGAAGGACGTCTATGCAGAAAAATTTGTTGCATTACAGAGGAATTTAAACTCACAAAACAGAAAGTGGCTCTCTGAAATCTGCTGACAATGGCTATGTTAAAGCAGCTATAGAAATGTAAAAATGTGCTTCCTCTATTCATCTTCTCCACTGATTTTCAAACCTTTCACACTAAGTAAGACCTTTAAAAATAATGAGCTTTTCAAGTACCATCTTTAATTAAGTAAAATGGGCAGAAATGTGGACTAACCCAGGTCTAAACCAAGGGATAAAACAATAGGGATTAACAGAGAGAAATGCATTACTAAGTAATAAGGACAAAGCAGGGACTATATCAGTACTAAACCAGGATTAAATCAGGTCTAAACCAGACCGAGTGAATCAAGGACTAATCCAGGTCTAAAGTTAAAGAACCACTGCTTCACTGAAGGTTTGTGTTTGTACCCTAAGAGTAAATGTATTCTTTTTAATGGCCAGTGTCATTAAAAGCAGAGCTATCCGCAGTGCTAAATCTGAGGCATCATGAAATGCTGAAATGCTTCCCCGCTGCACACTGCAAGTATTTGAAGATGAAAGTGTTGTGAGTGTCTGGAATCTGAACATGTTGCTACAGCTTTATTTAGCATCCTACATCCTGCATCCCTTTGCTGTCTAACTCGTAAACACCAAAGAAAAACCAACAAAGTACCTATGATGTTTTCTTTTTTTCCTCTTTTTCGGTAGCCGCCTTGACCTCATTCCTCTGCTGCTTTGACGCTTGCACGGGCTAATCAAGTATCTGTAATGACGCCGGAACATAGAAATACGGTGCGGTGTGATTGGGACGATTCATCTCGGTTAGAAAAACGTCTCTGTGTTTGTCAATCTAGTTAGTTGAATCAGTGAAGCCGTAATGCAATTTCCCTTCGTCTTATTATGATTGAGGCTTGAGAGCTGCCCATTAGTGGCCTTGGTGAAACTTAGAGCTGCAGGCGAGGAGGACAGATACTTGTGCTAATGTGTACAAATATATGCTATCTTTTTTCACTAATTTTTGTTATGTTTTGGTAGGGCTACAAAAAATAAGTGATAACTATGTTTGATACAGCAATAACAATATATAACTCACAAATCTGATACCGTTGTGCACATAGTAAGTTTAACTTAATTTAAGCAGAAAGTCTGTTAAGTCTGCAGTTAGTCAAATCTGTTTGCAAATTAAAACTTGACAAATACTGAACCAGGACTAAGACAATATTACACTGGGGCTAAATTGAGGAATCCAGTTTTTTTGTTTATGTTTTCATTTTGATTGTAATATTATTAATGCAGTTTTATTGAATGCTTTGATAAGATAAGGAGTTCAGTGTAATACTAATACCAATACTTTCTTGCATTACTTGGAGGGGTCTAACGATATTTTTTATTCCTACAATACAACTATATCGATACACATTACCTTGTATCAAATTTAATCAGTTTTTTTTTGTATATGTGTACATCAATATACATTGGCGAAATAATTCAATAATATTGAAAATATTGATATTAGAAATGTGCATGTTAAAGAAAACCAGATACTACTTTCTATATGTAATGTGTGTAATTTTAATGAAATAAAAATATTATACTGTAGTAAACTTTTTCTTCACTCTCTGTCTGCTGGACATAATTAGCCCCGCCCGTGATGCTGGATTTGAGAGAAACTTTTATGATTTTTGGCAAAAAGTTGCTGCATCGATAATATCAACATGAAGGTGTTGAATTCTATTGTTGTAAATGAGCCAATATCATTTTTGAATGAGATCTAATCGATACATATCTTTGCAAACACCCATAAATACTGCAATACGGTTATTGCCGCTATAGTGGTAAAAAGACGTTTGCGGCATATTGTACAGAACTCATAATTTGCTCCAACTCAAAACCAAAAGTTTTCAAATACTACATAATTTATTGGCAAAAACAGACCAAAAATGGCCACCCTGCTGACAGTCAAATCACTGCCTCAACTGAAAACCTCCCATTTTCATAAGCTTCATTTTAAGTCTCAAATATTGTAAACAATGTATCTTAAACACTGGAATTGTTATAGAAATAAAATATTTACTATACTTAATATCCCACTAAACCTTCTTGCGTCAAACCTGATCCTTCTGCTGCCCATTTACAAAATACTCTGTGTAATATTTGCAGTTGGTAATTTTTTTTTTAAGTAGGCGTGACCTATATCAATAGGCAACAGCATCAAAAAACAAGGGACTAGTGCCATGTGTGCATTTCCCATAGCAACAGCACAATCAACCCCCAACAATGCATGGACCGAGATGAGACCTGACGAAACGAGGACCCCTGAGGTTACAACGCAGTCGACAGCAGTTCATTCCTTATGGCTAAATGTCAATTGAGGTGTTTCAATGCAATCAATAGGACTCAAGTTTAACAAAATTGCCAAAGGTCTGCAGTAAAAAGCCTTGCTAAAACACAGACCACTGCCAAATGATCTCAGGTTTCAGCTGTGATGGACTAAAGAACATTCAGAAATCAGTATTTTGGTGCCAGTTTTTCACATTTCTGTTTAACTTCATACCACTCTCAGTGTTTTTTGACGGTCTGTGAGCTCATGAAGCAGTGTGAGGGGTGCAAGTAAATTTAACAGACTCAGAGAAAGCTGTATTTCTAAAAACTTCTTTCTTGAACATAACCTTAGTCTACCCATTGACCCTATCTCACAATGGTAAAGATACAGTACCCAGACCAGGACTCAAACCAAGTTAAATGTCACAATGAATCTGGTCAAATTAATATTCTGCTACTTTACTGACCCCTTGTGGATGGAGTTTAAATCTTTGGTCCTATCTCATAATGCCATAAAATCCTCTAAAATGTTCCTGGATCTATTTGTTTTTTCAATGCAATCAACAAGACTCAAATTTAACAAAATTGCCGAAGGTCTGCCGCAAAAAGCCTTGCAAAACACTTTGACCATGCAATATGAAATATTTCCATAAGCTTCATCATTGAACCTAACCCATTCTACTCATTGACCCTATCTGACAACGATAAAGATACAGTGCCCAGAACTGGACTCAAACCAAGGGAAATGCCCCTTTGCAGTAAAACTAAGAATTTGCTACCAGTCTACTGGCCCCAACACTTAGAAATATTTCCACTATCCAACCTTTTTCTTTGAATATAACTATAAATAAGCTTAATTCATTCAGCCACAAAGCCCATATATCTTGCAATTAGGGCTGCACAATATCGCAAAATTATCATTATCGCGGTATCAGCAAACGCAATATCCGTATCGCAAGAATCTAAATATATCGCAACGCTGTGGTCTTCCATCTGACAGAGATTTACACTGAAGAATCATTTTCCACCAGAGCCTTAAAAGAACATGTGTTGTGACTAAATAAAAATGTTTAAAAAGTCCAGTTTTAGTGGTTTTGATTTTGTTGCTGTTTTGACTTGTAAATACAGGAACTTACATTTTTGTGAAATGTAGTGAATTTAACTTACTATGTTCAAATATCGCAATAATATCGTTATCACAATTTTCAACATAGTTATCGAATATCGCATGTTTTCGCCATATCGTGCAGCCCTACTTGCAACTGTAAAGAATCTATCTCGCAATGGTACAGAATCCTCTAAAATGTTTCTGTATTTAGCTGACGTTTCAATGCAATCAGCAGAACTCAAATTTAACAAAATCACCAAAGGCCTGATATAAAAAGCTTGCAAAACACTTTGACGATGCAAGTTTCATCCTTGCACTGACCCTATCTCGCAATGGTAAAGATACAGTGCCCGGACTTGGACTCAAATCATGGTAAAAGCTCTTTACATAGAGCCACAAAGCCTTTATAGCTCACAATGGTAAAGACTGCATTAAAACTAATAATTTGCTAGTCTACTGACGCCAACACTTTGACCATGCAGTACCTGGCATGTACGTTTATCCCTTATCTTTGAATATAACTTAAGTCTACACACTGACCTTATCTCGCAATGGTAACTTTAGTGCCCAGACCTGGACTCAGACCTGGATCCATTCAGCCACAAAGCCCTATCTTGCCCTAATTTGCTATTTTACTGATCTCTAGTGGCTGAAATTTGGATCTTTGGTCATGTCTCGCAATGGTACACAATTCTCTAAAACATTCCTGGATTTAGACTGTTTTTCCATGCAATCGACAGGTCTCAGGTTTAACAAAATCTCTCAAGGTTTGTGATAGAAAGCTTGCACAAACATACACGTTTGAAACATTTTCACAAGATTCATCCTTGAGCGTGACCTTTGACCCTGCAAATATATAGTCTCCAGACATGGACTCAAATCAAGGTAAATGGTCTATACATTGAGCCACAAAGCCCTTTCATCCTACAATGGTAAATAATTCAGTAAAAGTAATATTCTGCTACTTTACTGACCCCTTGTGGCTGGAGTTTGTATCTTTGGTCCTATCTTGCAATTGTACAGAATCTGTTAAAAAGATCTAGACAGTTCTTATGCAATCAGAAAGACTCAGGTTTAACAAAATCCCTCTGCAGTAAAACGCTTTGCAAAACACTTTTGACCATGCACATTTGAAATATTTCCACAAGCTTCATCCTTGAAAATAACCTTACAGTGGCAACAACCTGCTCCACAAAGTAACCACAGAATGTAATAAACGCACATAGGTGTTAAAAGCACTGGGGCTATTTGGACAAGCAGTGGTGCTGATACATAATAGCCACCAAACAAGTGAAATCTATCCGACCTCCGATTCAATTCAAACAGGTCTGTGTACATAATTTCTCCATTCGGCTGCAGTTTTTCTAAACAAACGGAGGACAGAGCTGCTTCAATAGGGCAATAGCAAACAGTGACTGACACAGCAGTGCTTAAGACGTCAGTAATTTGAATGTACAGTATTTCTGACCTTGATTTTCTTGTTATCTTCAGCCATTATCTAAACCTCCACTGTAATCGAACACAATTGGTTTGAATAAGAAGAAACATGACGACAATTAATTGTGTGTTAAATGTATAGGCTGCATGTTCAAGGATGACATTTCAAAGCCTATAATTCCCAATGTCGGCTTTATTATAAACGTATTGGGTTATAGTTTTATTTAATATAATAACTATGAATATTTTAATTAAAATCGTATAATGTATATAAATCTGAGTCCTTGCTAATTATCATGTAGAGTATCTATTTATCAAGCTCCACAGTGACATGTTTTTTAAATGGTTTCTCAGACTCAGTTGTTTGGAAAGGAATAAGGGTCAGCTCAAGCTATATATATATAATAATATATTGTTTTTGTTTTTTATCATGTTAATAATATTTAGAGTGAAATATGGGAGCTGGGATTGCTGTGGTGACCCCGAATGAATAAAGGGAGGGAGCAGACATAAGATTAAAATAGGTTCACATAGTGCCTTGTATATAAAAGTAAGAACACAAACGTATGAGTAGGATCAAGCAATACAGAATAAATACCAAATACCAGTATCCATTATTATGACAACCAGCCATACGCAAATGCATTTATCTTGAGTTATTTATATAAAGTGTACAGTTGTTTATATAGGAACAAGGAACTAAGCAGCCTCAGGAACTTCCTCAAGTAACACAAGCAGAAAAAATAGCCAATATCTCTTTGTGAAAATTATTTTAACTGTAAAAGCTTTTCTTATTAACTCAAAGAACAAAAAGGGACATCATTTTATTTGATCTCAGAGTCGCCCAATTTTAACTCAATCCTCCATCAATATCTAATTGCTCTGGCTGTCAATAATTTTGTGCAGTCCCAAAACATCCTAATTTCCTTTTCCTCACAAATAGCCGTTTAACAGATTGCTCCCATCGTCCAAAGACATGCATGTGTTTGGTAAATTGGTGACTTGAACTTGCCCCTAGTGAATGAATGTCAGAGTGAATGGCTGTCTGTGTGTGTAAGTCTCTTTGTCACGCCTACTGTCCTGGATGTACACTACCAAAGGCCCATAGTTGCAGCCGGAATAGGCTGCTGGTCACTCACAACCCCTAACAGGAATAATTTTTCCAACATCAAACTTTTCCTCTTAAAAAAAAAACCTTGTTGCATGTTACACTTTCATCTTCTCTCAAGGTAAATCTGGGGTCACTTCCTTTCTGCCCTGGGACTGTGGGGTGTTCAAAAAGATGATGCAAAGGTTGCCAAATTCAAGGCCACTTTTTAATCTGGAAAAATGTAACAGCTGCGCGCTTGAGAAATGAAAAAAGACAGACCTTATGACACTTAACTTGACCACCTCGAGCAAAAAGCAAAAAGCACAGTTAAAAGTTTTTGCAGTAACTTTAATACTGAGAGGAAAAATGAAGCTTTTTGACAGGCAAATTCCTGATTTCATGGCTACCGTAATTGGCCATAAAAACGGACTTTTGAAAGCATCGCCGCCCACGTACAATTAATCGTCCTCTGGAGAGTGGAGCCTCTTGCTGTACGGCATGACTAATCTGACAATGTGGGCAAAACACAGAGACCGGCGATAGCAGCAGTCGAACAACTCAGCTGAACACCTTTGGCATTTACTCTACAAGAGGCAGCACTCCACTAATGGTCTGAGAAAACAACACAACACAACACTGCAGCAGCTTCAACACTCGTCCCAGTTAAAATGGCCGTTACTTCCTCTGAACACAAACAAATGAGTTCACACACAGGAACACACAGCTTTCAGAATAATCAAAGCTAGTTTGGACTAATCACTTCATTTCATTTTGGTGCCATCACAGTATTACAATTGTACTTTAGGAATACAAAAGTTCAATGAAGCACAACAGCACAACTTTTTTATTTTTCTATTGGTTACCAAGTATGACTCAGTATTTTGGGGATAAGTCTCTTGTTGTGTCTGATTGTGGGCCTTACTTTTAAAAGGTTAAATTTTTTTATGAACGCAGGACAATGACTTGGAAAATTTCTGTCCTTGATGAACAAAATGCAATACCTTCTCCTAAAATGTAATACCTTTAAGGCCTTGATTTTGGCACCATAAAATTTAATATATTTTTAATATTTTTAAGACCTTGGCAGCAGTTTTATGGACAAAGCACCATTCCTCAGTGGAGGTCAAATCTAGAGAGAGAGAGCTCCTTCACACACTTTTACACATTCTTTAAACCACTGGTGCCATAAAATAGTTTATATAGTTACTAAAATTAGTCATTAATATATTTTTAAACTTTTAAACTGAACTGCAATGGCACGACTCTTCTCAGATTTCTCTTAAGAGGTTATATTTCTGTGCTTCTTAGCTGAGACCATGTTGTATTAGAGTTTGACAGAGTGCTGATGTGAGCCTTATACTAAATTCACATCTTCTATCCTGTCCTCATAGCCATGAGACCGTCTTGCTCCAAGACTTCAGTTCAATTCCATCTAGCTTTCATTTTAAGTGTAAGGGAAATAGTAAATAGCCTGGCTTGTATTCATAAATTTTGAACACCAACCACTACATCTGAGATCAGTGAGCTGCAGGACAGAGCACCACAAGATCCCACTTTTCCCCACGATCATATGGTGCATAATCAATCAGTTTACAGCAGGAAAACTAAAAACCTACAAGGCTGACAGCCTTAGTCAGCCTTGGTCTAGTTTATTACTTAATAGCTTGTATTTTTTCATTTTGTAGATAACAACAGTGATTTTGAGATAAAAATATATTTAACTGCCAACTTTTCTTAATATTTTAATCACCTAATTAATGTGACGTCACTTCTTTGTGTTCTTACCGTGCTAAGCCCCCCTCATGCTAGATTTATCGCTGAACTGGGCATGACTTTGTGCAACTAACCATTACTTTGGTCGGCTTCAGCCCTAACTTTCCATCACTGCATTTCATAAAGTTTAAAATTGAATAGACTTACGAAAACCTCATAAAAAAGGAGGAAATGGATTTTCCTTTCCAGTTGCACCTTTATCAGCACTGACTCACAATATTTAGTCTCAAAGGCTGCGGGACAGTGATAGAGGACGGCCAAGAGTAGAGATGCCAAAACACCAGGCTTCAAAAAGAGTTCACGAAAATCATATGCAAATTTACCCTTTAAATTCTGCATCCAAAGTTTGTAATCTGTAAAAAGTTTGGCATCAAGTGCACAGACTGTAACCAGCAAAAGTCACAGATGTTTTAGAAAGCTAACAGCGTGTGGCCAGCATGTGTTTCATTGATGAAGACAGTTTCTTATTAGCAGCAAAACCCCAAGACGCTGGAAAATACATGCACGTCACAGTTACTAATTGAGGAAAGGCTAAAATATTTTAAAGCTATTCATGCAGGCTAATTTGTGTGGGCTGGTAAAGGGGATGGTAAATTGAGAATGTGTTACCATCCGTCACACTGGATTTCACATTACACATCACAAATAATGACCTCTGAACACTAAAGAGGAGTCTAAACTGTGGTATAAGTATAAATGAGATTAAAAGAGCAGAAAAGTCAGTCTCAGTCACTGTGAGACTGAGACCGATTCTAACCATTCGACAGTATCAGCCTTGGAGAATATTTGTAGTCCCTTAACAGCAAACATTTTTAATTAGAGACAAACTTGAAAGTGTACCCAAGGGACTAATTGGCACTGTAATGTTTAAAAATCTTTTTGACCTCCCCAGAGTAGAAAACACAAGACAAATGTTAAGTATATATATATATATATATATATTTTTTTTTTTTTTGGATGATTAGTTGTGGGTTCTGTTAAAAAAAGGGGTTGCCAACTATTTCACAAATTCATTATTACTGCAAAATACTTAATTGCAATATTAGAGTTTGCAGAGGATGGTTCATGCTACATCTATTGCTCCACCATTTTACCCATATCTTTCATTTTTACCTTCAGAACCAAAAGGAGATTTAAACTGGGTCCTTTTCAAACATGAACTCAAAGACTTTTTAAGGAGGTCACAAATGAGAACATCACTGACTTTACTGACCTGCTGTTGTATTTATCATGTTTTAATGTCTGATTTCAACATTGGGTGTGTGCTGTCACTGCTGTGTTTTGTGTAAAAGCCTAACTAGGGATGCGCATTGAGAATTAGCCTCAGCTAAAATGTTGTAGTGTGTGACATGAGTTCATGAAATATAGATCAAATTAACATAAATAAAATAAAATACTTTAGCTATACTAACCAATGAGCAAGTGAGTACTACTGAGCATCATATTCAGGTTTAATCTGTGACTGCTTTTCCAATTGAATTTTACAGTATTCATTAATTTAGCCCTCTCCTTTGGATTGTGTTTTCTCTCACACCAAATAACTTCATGTCCCGTTTCACTAGATCCATGAATCACCTCTTTGATCTTCTTCTAGACCTCCTGTAACCTTTAAGCTTGACTTTACCAATATAGTCACATTAATCAAACAGCAAACACACACTGAAAGACCATTTTACTGAAAGCAAACACCCTTCTCCCATAATTCACAGCACACAGACCCTACCTGCCGACTGAAGAAGGACAGTGTAGTCTGTCCCTCGCTGTGTGGGCGTGTCCTCATCTGCGTCCTCCTTTTCTGACGCCTTGTATCTGTCCCAGTTGGACTCCAGTTTCCTCCTGGAGAACGACTCGGTCACGTGATCGTCGTCCTGAAAGTCTCCTTCATCCTGATCCTAGGGAACAGCACATGATCAATTCAATTAAATCAATCAGCAATTAAAATAATGACATGGGGCTTTAAGTGGCCTTGTCTGAACTAATGTGGAAACAACACTACCAGCTTCTTTGACACTCGTTTCAGAAAGGAAGACAGGATTTTCTAATTAGGCTGATAAAAGGACTTGGCAATTAATTGTAGTCAAAGATCCTGGACTGCCGTGTACAACAAATCAGAAACGGCGACAACACAATGGAAACCAGAGTATAAAGCAGCATTTTTGTCTTAGTCTGTACAATATATTGACAAATGTTTGTAATTGAAACATGAGAAAGTAATATCCATATCACAAATAACAGTTCTTTTATGCTATTGCTGGTCTACACATGGCATATCAGAATAAAGGGCTGAGCAAGCTACTAATGAAAAGGTTGTATCTACTGTTTAAATATTTAAACAGTACATTAAACAGTGTTATTATGCCATGTATTAGAATGGGAGATCATATCATTATCACAACATTCAATATAGGCAGTAACGGAAAGTTTTTCTAATATTGTGCAACTCTCAGATTTTGTACAACCAAGTTTTCTGTCAAAAAAAGCCAGTATGAAATGGTCTCTAAAAATAAATAAAAAACAATGAATAAAATAAAAATGGTAAAGTTAAGTGTTAATGAACACTGTTACAGAGGGATATTGCCAAGTTGTCGTGACCAAAAACATTATGAACTTTTTAACAATTCTAAGTTTGGAAAGGAAAGAAATACTTTTAACTAACTCTTAATACAATATTCTTTAGCTCTGAATGGGAAAAGGATGAATTGGGAGGAGAATTTTTCAGCTCCATCCTCTTTTCAACAAATGTACTGTATCTAGCTGTGAATAAGGGGACCAGCCATTTTCAGAGCAGAGAGGAACGTTTTTCAGTGGAATTTCAAAAGGTATTCATTATCCATCTCTGCTTTGGAACCATACATTACTTACAATGGGCTGTGCTACTCTTCTCAGACAGAGAAGTGTGACTATTTGATTTCTTTCATTTCATTAACTTTTAGATGTGTGAAAGCTGTTTCCTTATACATCCCTGAGCTTCCGGGACCTAAAAATCAGCTGAAGAGCTGTGGCTAGAATGAGCTGTGCCTGCAGTTTGGTGAAAAGAGTAGTAGTTTTTCTATTGGTTTTTAAGAGTAAGCTAACTAAAAACATTATATAGGATGTTTATAGATGGCAGAATAAATGGTTGTTGTTGCTATATTATATTGTTTGTATAAACTAACTTAATAATAACTTAACTTAACTAACTTACTAATTAATAGCACCCAAATCTGCTAGTCAGTTTTATTTTCTAAAGTAACTTAAAACAGTAGGATTTGTGGTAAATGATGGATAAAATCTGACCATACACTGAGAAACTATTGTGGTCCACCACATTTCTGTAACTACTTGCCCAACATGACATACACATTCAGAAACCTTTAGCCTTTAGCTAAGCTGGTAATTGCTACATAAAAAATAAACAGTTAAGCACTGATACACTCACTAATGTTTTCTAACCAGGCTCTGACAGTACTTACAATTAGTCGAATGGTTGTCAGTTTCCAAAACTATCTTAATTATTGATAATAGGGGTGTTCAGTGTTAATCGATTACTCGACATTATGGCCATAATCGATTGAGGAAATACTAACAATTAATGGTTATGCTGTACAGTAGAGTAAAGGTACAGTACCACTGGAGAGTTATGGCAAATTAAATATAACATTAAGCAATTATTTCCTATAACTTGTCTTCACTTTGAATTTAATAAAGAGCTGTTTTTTATGAAATGTAAAGACAGGCGATGTCAAGTCAGTGGTTAATCAATAACCGATAATTGTTTGTTGAGACTACCAATTAATTGATTAAAGAAAATTATTCAAATGCATCCCTAAAGGATAATTTGTAAATTTGAATGCAGCCATATTGTCTACAAACACTAAAAGCTTCTATATAGCCAAATTAAAAGTTAAGTCCCATAGAAGAAAGATTAACGTCAAAATATAAGCCAAAATAAATGAACTGTTCAAGGTTGTTGCTTCACATAAACATAAGCCTTTAGCTATGATGTTTTAACAAAGTCATGTCCAAAATACTCACATTCAAAACTCCTATGTTAAAGTGGAAGTGACTAAGATTTTCCCACAAAACAGAAATGACAGCTTTTTACTCCATTCAAGCACTGACAAATACACCTCAGTGAGTGTTTTGAAAAGTGGTCATTAACACATAGCTCTTATTCACGATTGGTCGCCAAGCCCCACAAATGGGTCAAGGTAAATGGCACGGCCCACTGTATGACAAAGCGTCGACGCGTGTTCCTACAAAACTAATGAGCTTTTCTGACTCACACACTTCCACATAGTGTCACAAGCCTTTTCCTTTAGCTGTCATGGAGATGCGTCAAAGCTGCTTATGTAGGTGAACTTTCAATAGTATAAACGAAGAAAAAAAATTGAAAACAAAATTGATGCATCAGCCTTTTTTGACCTCAATAACATCATAAACCACATGGAAAGACACCGGCGGGAGAATTGTTTGATTGCAATCAAAGAGCCCCGATCTTCCAAAGGAGATTTTTTTCGATGATTGCAATCACGGTGCCCCTATTGTTTCCCATGTAATGCAGCAGTTACCATGGCACAGGCTTTAGACGTCGGAGCATCCCGGTGGAGAAATTAGGCCGGTGTTTTTGGTGTCATACGCGCACTGGGGTTGTACAATAGAAGCACTCCAGAGTTGGGGTGGATAATTTGCAAGTGGTGGTGGGCCATGACGACACAGCATCATTCATACATAAAACCTCCAACTATGACTAAGACAGGTGGAGGAAGCAGATTATTGTTACTAAAAGAACGTTACCTTATTCTATTATTTCTAATTGGTCCTATGTTAGCATTCATTCATATTCTTCATGTAGTCCTATTAGGGGTCGCAGGTGACTCGTATTATGAGCCTTAGGCTGGGTACACCCTGGACAGTGGCCATACAAACACTGACAAAACTCATTTACTTACTTACTTCATTCACTAAAAGCAATTTAGAGTCAAACACCTTTTCAATCAAAAACAGTTTTGCTGGACTCCTGCATGTCACCTGTAGCCTGGCCGGCCCCACACACTTTAAAGAACTGTGGCAGGACAAGCCATAGCCCACCTATATTGCTACCACTGCTCAAGTCAAATCTACATTTCACTACACCAAATAATCTAAATCTACAGGGACCACTGCAAGTTGTTAAAGAGTAGCTAGAGGTTTTGTCTTAAATTTAATTTAGACCTTTAATTTAGACCTTTTTATGACTTTTTAATGGCACTTAAAATGAAATTTAATGCTCAGGATCGGCAGCAAAAAAACAATAATCTGCATGAATTTTACAGTAATAAAATATAAATACTACTCTGACACTCAAGTATTGTATTTTAAAGCCTAAAACAGAGGAAATAACTGCATTAAAAAATCTTCAAACAGAATCATAAATTGCAGTGATAAAGGCTCTTGTGTTGATACTTTTGCAACAATATGCAGCCCATATGAAAAGTAGGCCTGTAACAAAAGCTTATGGAAACTTACAAACTAAAGGCCCATTCAAGTGGGTGACTTTTTTTTCACATTTTTAAACCATTTATGATAAAATGTAATGCCTGAATCCAACTCGCAAATAAGACAAACTGTACTTGTCTATTGTTAGTTATGGAGTATTACTTACTATGCTATCCTAACAACCTAACACCCCAAAAACCTGTGCACAAAACCACTGAAGCCTTTCACCTATTCTAAACCAATAGAATTTTGCGGGGGAGCATATAACCCATCTCTTTTACCAGTTAAATTTGATCAAAGCCTCTTGGATGAGAGGTAGAACGCCTTCAACTTTAAACACCTTTTTAAACCATAGGTTGTGATATAGATTATATAGCCTGTTTTCTTAGAATACAACAAGTAAAATCTATCTATAATTGAGATTTAACATTTGATGAAGCAGGTTATTTTGAGTTATTAGACCGTTAGCTTACCCCCTACAGCTTGTCACTTTGGATGGAATTTGTCCCAAAAGCTACTTTATAAATAGTAATTTACAAGATAAACATTATTAGCGCCGTCTTTCATTCAGTTGCCATGGTTACACAGGACAGCGGAAGTGACCGTATTTAGGGATACTGTTGCCATAGTAACGGTAGTCTTTTGGCTCTAAGCTTGTGAGAAAGTGACTGGCAAATAAAAAAGAAATGCTGTTTATTAAGTATAAATGTTGTTATAAGTGTTGTTGTGGTGCCATAATGACTGGGTTATGTAGCTTGATCTGAATGACTTTACTTTTTTGTTTGTTTGAACTTAGCTCTATTTTGATGCAGGTGTATGAGCATGACGTGGACAATAAATTAAATAATAGGCCACCGACAAAGAAAGCCCTTTCAATTATTTTAAAGAGAAATGTATCTGCCCATAAAAATGACTAAAGTAAAAACTCTACTGCAACAGTCTCTCTGGGCGGGATAACTGGCTGCCTGTCACCACCACGCCGCGATGCTCGCTCACCCGGCGTCTAAAGTCCGCTGCGAATCCGCCTCCCCCTCGTCCTCGGCCGCGGTAGTGGTCTCTTCTGCCCCGGCCGCGGTGGTGTCCTCCTCGGCCGCCACGGCCCCGGTGCTCTCCGCTGTGACTGTCGCCGTCATGTCCACCGCGGCCACCTCTTTTCCCGCTGCCCCCTCTGCCTCTGCTCGGTCTGCCCTCCATTGATGTTGTCAACTTTAGCCGGACACTTTAGCGCGGGGTACAAAAACAATGGAGCCTAATGGGTGCATCATTGAATACGGCCCCACTGTACAAGAGAGTGAAAAAGTTCCGGATCGAAATTAATTTTAACTCATGAATACAATAAACAATATAACAAACAAACAAAATAATAAAATAAAATAATATAATATGATGGTAAAAATATAATAATAAAATTATACCATAAAACAATAAAAGTGATATTAAAAGTGTATGTGGTTTTGCATATAATAATATAACTTATGTTTGAGTGTGGCTTTTATTGGATGTGAATGCCATAAACTGCAATAATAAATTAGATTAGCATTCTCAGTCTAGTGAAGGGGAAAACATTATAAAATTACACCAAATAAAGCTTTTATTATGTATCTATTTTAGCCACATTGTTAAAGTAACAAAACATAAATAAATTATGTTTCTTAAATTAAATAAATACAATATATTTTAATAATCAGATCGATTTAACAATTAATTTAACAATAAATACATTTAACAATTTATTTTTGTGCATATTCATTGGTAATGAAAACAAAATGTACTGTTTATTTTTTTTATTTTTTTTATGTTTTGCCCTTTGTGTTAGCAGTACAATGATACATTTAATCTAATTCCTATCTTTCTTTTCAGGAGTTGTCCTGTTTCCATGATGGATCCACAGAGCATCCATGAGCTGGCCAACTACACCAGTGACACTCAGCTCACCAACATGGATTCTGACCTTGCAAATAGCACTTTTGGCAACACGACACATGTCTACGTCGCTCCCCACAGCCTCTGGGAGGCCATAGCTATAGCCACAGTATCTGCAATTGTGAGCTTAATAACCATAGTAGGTAACGTCCTGGTGTTGCTTTCTTTCAAAGTCAACAGTCAGTTAAAGACGGTCAACAATTACTATTTGCTGAGCTTAGCTTTTGCTGATCTCATCATAGGAGTGTTATCCATGAACTTGTACACTACCTACATCCTGATGGGATACTGGTCTTTGGGAAACTTGGCATGTGATCTCTGGCTGGCGGTGGATTATGTAGCCAGCAACGCTTCTGTTATGAACCTACTTGTCATTAGCTTTGACAGATATTTTTCCATTACAAGGCCGTTAACATACAGAGCAAAGAGGACTCCAAAAAGGGCAGCCATTATGATAGGCCTTGCATGGCTTGTGTCTTTTGTACTATGGGCACCTCCTATTCTTTGCTGGCAGTATTTTGTTGGGGAACGAAAGGTGCAGGTGGACCAGTGCCAAATACAGTTTTTAACAGAGCCGGTGATCACATTTGGGACTGCTATTGCTGCTTTCTATATCCCAGTGTCTGTGATGACAATCCTGTACTGTAGGATCTACAAAGAGACGCAGAAACGGACTAAAGATTTGGCCGAGCTGCAAGGCCTCACCACTGGGAGCATTCGAGAAGGGACCAAACCGCAAAAGACAATTATTCACTCATGTTTCCATTTCACTCGAGACAAGGGAGACCGTAGTCAGGCCTCGTGGTCGTCGTCTAACCAGAGCAACGTCACCAAGACCACCACCCGGTCGGACGACGCGTGGACCAAAGCTGACCAGGTCACCTCCTTCAACAGCTACACTTCATCCGAGGAGGACGAGCACCACGTTTCGATTGAGACGCCGCAAGGATCCTTCAAAGATCAAAAACAGAGTAGTAAGAACGGACAAGTGGCTGATTATGGCGGAGACGACCAGTATTTCTCTTCCCCTGCAAAGAAAAATGGCAAAAAGGGTATTTCGTATAAGTTCAAACCTGGATTAAAAGGGAAAGACGGTGATCCGACCGCTGATCCATCTCCGAACCAGGCTGAAGCAGAGCCACCAGCCATAAACAACCCATCCCCTTCCTCCTCCACTACATCCAAACCAGTGGACCCTAACATGAAGAGCCAAATCACAAAGAGGAAGCGGATGGTGCTTGTGAAAGAGAAAAAAGCCGCCCAGACCTTGAGTGCCATATTGCTGGCTTTTATTCTGACGTGGACACCATATAACATAATGGTGCTTATCTCCACTTTCTGTGCCGAGTGCATCCCTACCTGGCTGTGGCACTTGGGCTACTGGCTGTGCTACGTCAACAGCACGATCAACCCGATGTGCTACGCTCTTTGCAACAAGACCTTCCAGAAGACCTTCAGGATGCTGCTGTTGTGCCAGTGGAGGAGGCGGAGATGCGAGGACAAACTGTACTGGGGAGGACAGAACCCACACGTCAACAACAAAGTGACTTGAAATGAAAAAAATAGACTTAATTTTTAATGTATCTGAGTCGGATTTCTTTAGCATGAGCATGAGTTTGTTGTGTAAAGTACAATGGAGAATGAGCTGCACCCAAACTATTGCTAGCAATAGACAAGTGGACACGTTTGAATTATAAAACCTATTCAAGACTATGTTCAACAATATTTCGATGCACTCATTGCAAAGCTTTGGATTCAAGGGTGGGTCATCTCAAAAAATGCTAAATCTGTTATATTTTAAAAGCAAGAAAGTGCATTGATTCAATCTAAAAATGGGTTAAAAGCACAGTAACCAAATTTTTATTATAAAATCATAGAAATATTTATTTGACATTATGAAGAGGAAATTTTGGTAAGACTGACTTTCTGCATAGCTTTTCTTCTCTGTTTGATTATAAGCTAGCATTTTCTTATAAAAAAGAAAAGGCACAACATTTTAAGTGGACAAGTTACTCCAACTGTGGGCTGTTCTCCAACTACTGGTATTACTTTCTTTGAAGCTCTTCCTAAAAGCCCAAAGGGTTTTTTGGGTAAATAAATAAATATTTCTAAAGAACAGCACTTAGATGCAGTGATATGAGTTTGCAAAATGTAATTGCAATCAGTGCACCAAATGTATTTCTGCATTAATAACCTGTATATAAAGGAAATAATGTCGGTCGT
Source organism: Bostrychus sinensis (assembly GCA_020698575.1). Classification (NCBI taxonomy): domain Eukaryota; kingdom Metazoa; phylum Chordata; class Actinopteri; order Gobiiformes; family Eleotridae; genus Bostrychus; species Bostrychus sinensis. The sequence continues at coordinate 22,583,934 of CM036257.1, read as the reverse complement.
ACATATTTCACTGTCAATAAGGGATTTTACACTTGCAAAAATGTACTATACATTTCTGCTATTTTTAAGTGTTTTGTGATGTTTTTTTCTGTTTCTGAACTTGGCTGTTGTTATGATTTTGTGTTCAAGGGCTAATCGGTTTCTTTGCATTTAAGCTGCTTACATTTCACATGACAACTTTCAGATCCAACACACAGTATAACCAATGTTCATACTGGAGTAAAAACATTTAAAAGACAAGTATTGGGACTTTGTCATTCACACACTTTTCTCTTGAGGATGAGTTGTGCTGTTGTAAATTAAGCGCTGTCTCTTTAGATGTATAATGTTAGGTTGTATCCTTGAACTCTGTGCCTTTGGGTGAGCTCAGAGTGACTTTGTGAATGGAAATGTGTCATTTGTCCATTGAGTTTTGTGAAAGTGAGACATTTGTATTGTTTGTTACATATATGAACGGTGTAAAATACAAGTCAATGCCAAAATTACACTGCAAGTATATTTTTTAAAACCACAGATGTGTCAGAGCTTGCTTTGTGTTTTCAAAGAGGGCCAAGAGCTTCATGCAAGTGGGGATAATTCGTTAAACATGAATTGTAAATAGTTGCAGTATATGGTTGAACAAAAAAAGCAATCAAAACTACATTTGAGTGAATAATGACATTAAAATAATACTTTCTGCTTCTGTCATTCCTGTAAAAAAAGACGTGTTAAAATTCACAAAACACAACCATTTTACATTAGTTCCAGAGTCTGTTTTTACTTTGGGCAACAAATAATGGCAGTATTGAATCACTGATGGTGGAAAAACATGTGTTTGTTTTGAACTAGGGGTGTTCGTGGCTAATTGGTTAATCAATTAATCTGCATTATGGCCATCATTGATTGAAAGAAATACTAACAATTAATCGTTATGCTGTAGAGTAATGCTACAGTACCCATGGAGAGTTAGGGCAATTTAAACATAAAATTGAGCAATTGTTTCCTAACATACACAAGCCTATAATTTATTAAGACTACCAATTAATCAATTAAAGAAAATTTACTGAATGTGCATCCCTATTTTGAAACATGTACACTACAGTATAAACAGCTGCATCAGAGTTTAGGGCACTTATGAATAGGGACTGGTACCGTTCAGATTTGTTCAATACCAGTATTTCTTTTCGAAACTGCTACCTGAGTGAAACTTTTTTTATACCTATGGTGTGCTAATTCAACTTCCAAAATCATAAAACACAGTAATATTAAATAAAAGATCCATTTTTGGAGCAAAATTTATAGCTTTAAGTTAAAACCAGTTCTTAGTATGATTTATTCTGTTATTTATTTGAATAATTGTTTTTCACTACTAGTAGTATCTTAGCTTTTCTTTTGATGCCACAAAAGTATTGTTTAACTGGCACCCAGCCCTACTTATGAATAGATATTTTTAACACCCTATTTTTAATTACTTTTTATCATTTGTGGATACACAAGAACTTTAGCTGTATATTCTTCATAAACTGTATTTTTGTAATTTAGTTCTAACAAAATGACTGTATGAACTGCAGCTGTATTTTATTTCATTTCATGTTTCCAAAAATCCAAGTAAATGAGAGTTTTGTTATTTAATTTTAAATGTCTGAAAAACTGACACTAATAATCAAACATTTGTGTTTTGTCACAAAGATTTTTTTTATCATGGACTTTATTGTTTTAATATTAAAGAAACCTATTCAAACTGCCATTGGTCAACATTTGAAGTTAGAAAGCACAGGCACAGTTGAATCCCAGTTCTTTTAGTCTCTGTTCATGCAGCCCATGGCACCACTTACTCAGTTAAAAACATGTTTCTGAATTTTAAAGAATAAAACACATTTTATATACCATCACAATTTATTCATCTGGGTTTTTAAATAAGATCTCATCAGTCTCTAAAAGTCGATGCATTTTCATTCACAGTCGTTTTACAGTTTTTGAAAGACAAAAAAAACTCTATGAATAAGTATATATGCTCTGTTTCAGGTAGAGGAAGTAGCAGCAGAAAAAATGCACACTTTTAAGTTAGCACAGTAAATGTTGAGCGGTGTCACAGATAGAAAATATGAAGTAAATTAAGATTAGGCAATGTTAAGAAATTCAGTGCAGAAAAAAAAAACATAGTTATCTTTTTCCAATTGTACCTTATAAGTCAAATGTGTTGAATATCTCAATAAAGAAACTGTACAATAGACCCCAAAAGGGAAAAAACGACACTTAAAAATCTTTCTTCCACGGCATGTCCAGCAGGGGGCAGTGGTGTGCGCAGTACTACCTCCTTTTGACCGCTGGCCGCGTGCCCTTGCTGCTGCCTCCAGCTTTACTCGAGCCTTTGGAGCCAGAGAAGAGCTTGGTCATGAGCTCAGAGACGTCGGGCAGCTCAGGGTTGGGATTGAGCATGTTCATGGACTGCTCCATTTCCTGTACGGACAAGGAAGAGAGATTAAAGACGGTGGAATGAGGAAATTTGTTATCATTTCTATTGGTTTAATATACTATGGCATTTTAAACATGTTCGACTTTTTAACAAAGGACTACAGTATTAGCCAAAAAGGATATGGAAAGCTGCGAGAGGGTGGCATGAACTACAAGGACCTGTGGCAAGATTTTAACTTTGGCTGCAGGTAATTGGAAAGTCTATGGTGTACCAGGTGAGTGACTGAAAAGGCCAAAAATTATAAATAATATAAAAATGTCTATGGAGGTTGCCAGTCATCAATTTTATAGTAAAAGAATATTTGAAATATAAGATACAGACTGATAACCTCCACAAACACAAGAAATCTGCCAATTAACATACACATTTTTTCTGATTGCGGTGAATAATGTTGACTTTCTACTCTAACTATTCTCTACCTAATTATATTATTGCACAAATGCCCTTTGCTGCTATAAAACTCTACTTAAACACTAATGAAGCATGTATTCACTTTATTTACTAGACAACATAAATTCTGAAATCTACTAAATGTGACTTGAAAGGATTTCAAGAGAAAACAGTGTAAAGTGTGAGTCCAAGCTTGTACAGAAACAGCATAAACCAAGTCCGTACCTTTCTCATTTCTGGGTCGTTGGTGTTGACAACTTTGGGCAGAAGAACAATGATGAGCAGAGGTAGGACCATCATCATGACCTGTGAACAGAAAAAGAACAAAGCCAAAGTCAAAACCCTGCACTCCCAACATTTTGAAGACATATCACCTTTAATTAATTTCATATGGGGACAGATAATAGTATTGTTCCTCACCATTGGGTTCATGAGGAAGTCTGTCCAGCCCCAAGTCTCGCGCTTCATGAAGTAACTGTGAGGACCAGAGGCTCTGATTTGAAGAGGATACGCCTGCCGGATGACTTCTGATGTCTTGATGTAGTTCACAAGACGTGCCCTGTAAAAAATGCACAACAATCCCCATGACACTTGAAGCGGTTCATTATTTAAGCTTGTTTTTTAACAAACTTGTGAGTTTGCCTTTACCTCATTTTGCCTTTTGATGTGATGTCAACACGCACTGGTTCGAACCTAAAGGTGGGTGAGACAATCTCCACAACGTAAGATCCTGAAGGGATGTCGTTCACTGCAAAGCTTCCATCAGTTCTGCAATAAAAGGAAATATATTTTTACTAAACAATTATTCACAAAAAATTCAAACATACAGTACATTAGTTATGATATCAAACTGATATTTTATATGGCATATAATTTAAAGAGTGACAGTAATAATTTCACTACATTTACTATGATTAATAATATACTGCAAATTAAAGCATCATTGTTGTGGTCATAGCTCTTTAAATTGAGAAGACTTCTACGTTCAAAACTAAGTACAAAAGCATTTAAATCTGGTACGAACCTCCTAAAAAGTGGTCTTTAAGTCTCTCTGCCTTTAACTGCTAAAATGTCCCCTGTAATTATCTTCTACAAAACGAGTAATAGTAATATAACCATATCCTCTAAATGTATACATGTGGCATAATTAACCACAAAGGATATGGGTATGTTTTGTGTTTAAAGTTAGATAGGATGTTGTTTCTTGTCAGCACTGTTGATACTTTGTAATGTGAATATTGTTATAGATGATTGAGAGGGAGATTATAGGGCAATAACCACGTGCCTGGTTGTGATCTGTAACCTTGCTGCTGAGGAAACTAAAACAGGACTCATCTCTGGAGGACAGTGTTATGGAAACACCAACACACAACACAAGGATGGGACTCAGCTCCACAGTATAATAACAAACGTGCAATTTTATGATAACACGGTTGGTTGGTGACCTTACTAATCTGTAAATTAGCCTGGACAGTGTTGATCTGCCATCTGTTTGTTTCTCAGCAGGAGCATCGAGGGTAGAGGCTAACTACTGTAAGTGGCTAGGCTAATGCTAACTAAGTGGCTAGCATGGCTAGAATGTAAAACAATAAAGCTGTAGGGGTGCCTTACCTCAAAAACCCGACATATTCCTCGCCCTCCACCAAAACCCGAGCAGTAGAAACCCAGTCCTGTGGTTTCATCCCGGGGACAATGGCTCTTCCCTCGATCTTGAAGCGGTCTCCGTTTGACTGTGCGGCTACACCTGCGCTAGGCCCCGGTTCCATTTCTGTGAAACACCACGTCACGACGAGCGTAGCTTGCATTAAAAGCCATAACAGCGGTATTCTTTCTCTTAACTGCATGTTGTCGTCTTTATAAAAGTAAAAAAATGCTCAAAACGGGCCTAAGTCAACATGTAACGTTATTTAGGTGCAGAGCAAGAGAACAGCGGAAGACTCGGCATCAGCTGGCTCTGCGGAAAGTGACGTCATGACGAAAAAAAAAAAAAACTTTATTTAAACATAAACGTGACATTTTCACACTGTCCCGTGTGAAAATGCCTTTTTTCATTTTCAAAAATAATTTATATGTATAAACAACAAAATAACAAATTGTATTAACAAATTATACAAAATATTATACACTATAGCAGGACTTATTCAACAGGCAGCCCAGGGCACAGAACTGGCCCATCAGTCAAGTTGGACCGGCCCATCTACCCATAAATAATAAAGAAATCAGCTGTTAAACTGTACATGCAGCAATTTGTGGTACTTTGCGGTCCTAAAACCAGCAGTGGGAATGTCCAGCCCACAAACCAATAACCTTCCAACAATTTGTCCCATAGGAAAATTTTGTTGAATAGCCCTGGGGTATTTTTCTTCTTCTTGCAATTAACGCGTTTCATTGTCCTATCATCATCCCCTCTATCACTACATCAATATGTCTATAGTTTGTCTTGTACTGTTTAGTTAACATTTTATTTTTTATATTTTTATTTTGGGATATCAGTAAAGTTTATTTCATCTTATTTTGAAAGGGAAAGGTGTAACCTACAGCATTTTCAGGTTTGTAGACAACCCTGGCTTTATGTTCCGTCCTCATAGTTACTGTCAGTGTAGAAGTTAAATCCAGGTGTACTGAGGGTTTTGAATAGATGGCAGCTATATGTCATATGGTTTTGCTCTATTGTTTCCTTTTGTGAGCTGTATAGAGACTGAAAGGCCCTCAAAAGCATCCCTCCCATGTACACAATGGAGGAAACTAGTGCATTATGGGTCCTGGGTTTACCCATTTGTGCAAAACATTTTCTTTAGATACAGGTGCATACCACTAAAATAAAATATTGTAGAAAGGTGAAATAACTACATCAGTAGTTCAATTCAAAAGAGAATTTTTAAAATTGGGATGATTATGTAATCAGATTTTTTGAGATACTGTATTTTGTTAACTATACGTCATAACCATTACAATTAAAATAAATGCTTAATGAGTTTCACTTTGATTTACTGAAATAAATGCTCTTTTTCCACAATATTCTGACTTACTGAAATTGGTATATTTTAAGTTTCATAATGACAACCAAATTATTAAGTTTGAGGTTTTAAATTTATTTAAAAGATTAAAAGAATCACTTGTTTTTACATTTCATACATCATACAGTCAAACGTCATATGAATAGGCAAATTAAAAAGAAGAGAAGCTCTAATAATAACTTAAGACTGTTTCAAGTTCCTGATTGGAAACATCTGAGCTCTAATAACATCCACAAGTGCATTTGTCATCCCATGGTGAGAGTGGTGTGAAGAGAAAGAAAGATTGGCACTTCATAGAGCGATACATCCAGTCTCATGGAGGTCCACTGTGTGCTCCTTCACAAGACGGTCCACTTCAATGTGAAGCAGTTATTTCCTTTGTTTTAAGTCTCCAGCTCCGACTGAAGGGAGTGGTCAGAATTGTCAAGTTTGAGTTGAGTGTCGAAATGAACCAGTCTGTTTCTCTGGTGTCTTTATCAGCTTGAAACACAGCCGTGATCTGGCAGTAGCGGTCACATCCTCAAAGAGCTACATGACGTCTGTCAGGGCAGCTGAGAGAGATAAGCCTCGATTGCCTGCAAGATGAAGATAAAGTGACTCAGAAATGCAGGATTTTCTGTTTAAAAGTGTGCTAATTTTATGTTATTTATGTTATGTTTTATGTGACAGCAAACATTGACATTAATACATAAATGAGACTTTACTAATAATCCGAATGTAAAAAAAGATGAATAATTTTCTTTGTTCTCACAACTTATTTTCATAACATTTCAGTGACAATTTGACAATTCTGAGACAGGTTTTGCCCGTTAATCGTGATATAATATACCAAATATTCCATTTACATCCTTGATTTGAATTACACATGTAACCACCAACTGGAATTATTTGTACTAGTTTGTTTTTTGATTAAAACTTAACTCTACAAACTATAGCAGCATAAAACTTAGTCCCACTAGTACTACAAGGCAGTACTAAACTGTACTATACAAGTTTTTATATAAAGTTTTGCTTTATTTCAGGATGTGTGACAAAACTGACATTATAATGGATAATCTAAGTAAAAGGAAATAATCTTTCAACCTTGGCCAGTTCTCCTGTAGATCCTGGGACTGCACAGAGCCGGGAACCTTCCTTCCAGAAGTCCTTTAGCCGCTGCTTCATGACTTCAATATTTCTGCAAAGTACAAAGGTTTAGCTTTACCATGCCATCTGTCATTATCATAGTTTAGCTTCGTCAGTATAGTAGCATTTTAATACATGCAAAGCAAGAATTTTCCAGATAAACATACTGTTAGCTTAACTCACCTGTCTTCTGAACAACTGTCCCGCAGTCTTTTCTCTTTCTTGGAAAGTTCAGGCCACCATTTCCTGATGACGGCTTGAACCCAAAGTAAACCCACCGATATGTGTCTAAAAACAGAACAAGCTTTAACATATGTATCTGGTGCTTGGCTGTTAAATGCATAATTATGGATTATTTATGTACTGTAGCTGTTTTTGTAGTTTACATTTTATCTGTCTAGCACACCTTCAAAACATGTTAATTATTCAGTAGTCTAGCTCTAGTCTGTTGGCAGACATGAGAGCAGTTGCAGAGGACAACATAAAAATGTCCGTTCCCTTTCACATGTGACACTTACTCTTCATATTTACTGGTGAGAATCGATTTCACTTGGGGCATGAGGTCAACACAGCAGCCAAGTGATAAACACGGTGTTTCTGTTTGAAGGCTGAGGAGAGAAAAGAAAACAGATGATAAATCACTATAAGTAATTAAGACAAATGTCTTTAAGAGGTAGAGCGAATCATTTTCTGTTGATACTCATTTCTGTCGTTGTCATTTGCACCTTTACAGAAGGAAAATTCTTGCCCAGAGTAGTTAATATTATAAAGTAGGCTATTGTATGAATATTTTGGGGTTTCCCCTTGAATATTAAACCAGTCGATGTACAGAAATAACCTGGCAAAAGCCAGATTGACAATGTTAGCAACTTTTTGTTAATGTTATATCAATCTGGAATGGCTCCCATTGAAAACGTTTGTGAACAGGGGGCATTCAGTAGAATACTTGGAGGTGATTGGATAAAGCGCCAGCTAAACAACATATTAAAGACGCTGATAGCTAACCTGATTTTTACTGTTTTTGTAAATGTAGAGCAGCATACTTTAAGTTTTTCCACGTTGCCATGTTGATAACAAGTATTGCTAAAAGTGCGTGTTGTTGTCGGCAAATGTAAAACCCGCCCACTCATGGCGATACTGCCATGCCATTGGCCCGGCCGCCACCGGCTTGGACCCAAACGGATCAGCGGGAGCCTGACAAGATGGATTTCGTAAATTTGTGAACTCACAAATTTCATGACAATTCAGCTTGCTGTTCAAGGTAAGTACAGGAATGGTGTAACATGGGTTTCTCTGCTCAGAACTAAATATGTGGTATAGGAACTTCCAAATGGGGATGAAAGTGTCCTCACCATTAAACAATGAATATATGACATACTCACTTATTTGTTAAGACAGGTAAGCAGTCAAGCAGCACTCCTGTGTCTTGAATTCTGTGAAATGTTACGCAACGCTGACTTTAAAACATAGTTTACATATAATAGGTTGTACAAGTCAGCATGATGTATACTCTGGTTTTACCTGATTACGTAGGCCACCAGCTCAGTGGCGTTTCTTCGCCAAAGGCTTAGAGCTACTTTTAATCGAAGACTTCTTCCAAATAATACATGACTCATTGCTTCATGGTCCTTTGACAGCTTCACAAAAATACAATATTTAAGTAATCTTTATTAAGCACGCATTAAACAACTGTCTGCCTTCACTACTACGATTGAGTGAGTAAATCTGACGGACCTCATTTAAGTCACTGTACTTGGAGCTGGCGCCGGCCATCTTGGACACCTCTGCAGCGTTTACAGGGAGCCCGCGGTTGTCATTGTAGTAGATGCCCCGCACTTCGTCAGAGCAGGTCAGCTCATTCTCTTTGTTTGCCATGCCGGGGTCACGGGCACAGCCTACATTGGATGCTTTGCGGTGCAGCTTGACGCCCACCACCTCCAATGGACAACCCTTCCTCTTGCAGGACGGCAACTTTTTCACTTTGCCTGAACTTCTTACACTGTGCACATGAAATCTGTCAAAAATAAAGGTGACATGGACAAAATGCATAATTAACCAAGAAGCGAAAGCAGTACTGAATTAACTTTGAGGATCTTGTTGTCAAAGCTACAAGAAACACACTAATGAAGACTCACCCTTCCTTATCTAAATCTTCTTCATTTCTAATATCCACCTAAAACAAAAGGGATAGGGGATGAGGGCTCTACTGGACACTGCACTACACAACTACACCACAGTCAAAGTACGCACAAAACTACAGAAAACTATGTGCAAAGGGGGTAATATCTATAGTGCTTCACACCTGCTTCATGTTCTTTTCAGCGGAGGGATGCAGGCAGGGTCGCAGAAGGCCATTGGGTTGTTTGCAGTTGATCCTGAAGACGTCCTGTTGCCAGACATGCTTACTAGCTGCCATAATATAGGACACTGTTGGGTAAATAAATTGCTTTTTCATTAGATCAAAGTCAGATATTACAGCCTTAACTTCTGATAATCGTTTAATAATCCATCACGTGACAGCTTAAGACTTTAATTTTTGTGGACAAGACAATAAATATAATGTGACAGAGTGAACCCAAAACCAAGAAATAAGACGCTAAAATAAACACACACGAGTTACCTTATGATGAGAGGCGTTGGCTGCTGTAACACAAACATTTACACTAGCAGCTCCGCTAATGTCACAAAGGAGAGCTTTAGCTACACAAGTGTTATCGTGTCAACTCCGTTTTGCATTTAACAAATAAGGCTGTAAACGTATGCTAAAGATATCGCTGCCCAAGAGCTAAAAGTACCCCGCTAACACACATTAGCCGTAGCATGAAGTTAGCTCATAAAGACAAACAGAGAAAGTAGCAGGGCCGCTAGTAGGAGCTAGTTAGCCTGTTAGCATGTCGACTCTCTGAACATTTTGTTACACACACACAACAAAGTAGGCACTGTGTGGATGAAGGAAACTAAAATATCGACTACTAACCGATTCATTTTGCAAAGTATGTTGAGATCTCCTCGGGCGTGAGATTCCAAAAACGTGAAAAACGTGTTGAGCTTTTTACACCACAACTTCTTCTCAGAGTCAATGTCGCTTCGCTAGGCTTTTTACTTTTGACCATTCAAATGAATACACCGCCGGGTTTGAGGATTGTGGGATTGAATTTGGCAAAAGAAAACCGAGATGGAGCGACGCCTGGAGGACAAGAAGCCAAGACCAGAAATCTCCAAAATACACTTCCCCGGGTGTGCCATACAGCGCCATCTGGTGGACAGTAGACGCCACTGCACAGCTGGATGCAAAACAATGTACACCTACCTAAGATCTAAAATAAAACAAATAATCACTGTGTTTAGAAATACTGTGCTTAAATATGTATGTATTTTTAACTAAAGGCAAGAAACACTGATGTAAGAAGTCAAACGAGTCATTCAACATTTAAAACCCCTTCATGCCAGAACCTGACCAACATAATGCAGTTCACCTGATTAAAGGGTTAAGTTAATGTATTTTGCCTTGGTTCTGGCTGACTCAGGAAATGTGATTTTGTTTGTATAATCAGGGATTACATCAGCTCAAAACAGTTTGTTGTAGGCCTCTTTGCAATGTAGATTCACAGATTTTGCTCTTGCAAAACATAGAAAAACATTTAATAAAAAAAACAAAACAAAATAAAACACAAAACCATAACACTACTATTAGATGTATGATTTCGGGCTATGATGTCAACCTGAGGTGGCCAATGGCATGTTTCTCCCAATCACAAATTAAATTTGTCCCTAAAAGAGAATCATATACAGCAACAACATAACTACAAAATCCTAACCCTGTCTAAAAAAAAAAAAAAAAAAAAAAAAAAAGAAGAAGAAGAAAAAGAAAAACATTTAAAACATTAATCTGAACCTGTTTCTTCCAATTCTTGCTTGTTCTTGGCACTTTTGCACACATATTTGTCTCCTTGACATTTGCATTGTTCTTGTGATCATTAAAATAATATTATGTTTAAATGTACTCATTTATGTGGTAAAAGGTTTTTACAGTGTTCGAGTGGGTAATTATAATAATTTTATTTATAGAACACTTTTCAGAAAGTTACAAAGTGCTTTACATATTTAAAAAAACACATACAAAATAAAAACTATATAAGCTCAAACACTGTAAAACTAGCTAAAAAAACAAGTTAACTTAAAAATGCAGTTCTGTAAAAGTACGTTTTCAATTTAGATTTAAAATCAGACACTGAGATGGCAGACCTAAGCTCCTCAGGCAAAGAGCTGCACGCGGCGCTCTCGCTCCTCAGCAAAGAGAGATCCTGGGTTGAATCCTGGGTGGGGTCTGCATGTCCTCCTCATGTTACCGTCGGTTCTCTCCGGCTTCCTCCCACCGTCCAAAGACATACAGTACATGTGTTTGGAGAACTGGTGACTCTAAATTAATGAATGTGAGAGTGAATACAGCAGCTATCTGTGTAAATGTCTAGTCACGGGCTGTACCCTGGCCCACAGTTGCCGAGAAAAGCTCCAGCCACACGTCCCGATAGCCCAGGGATTAATTAATTGAATCATTTTAATAGGATACATTTATTAAAGCCCCTCAAAAGAACCTTAAAGGGTCTATATAAAACACTTTAATAGTAGTAGTAGTAGTGCAGAATGCTGTATTTGATTACTTGAATTGACAGTAATAACATAGTATCAGGACATCACTGTAGGAAAAAGTGTCTTCTTTATCATTGTGAAGACAGAAGTGAGAGTTGGACGGGACAGCACTACACTACAAAGGGTTTGAGTAGTGTCTGATAAAACATTAGATCATGAGAGTTTCAGGCAAAGTCGAATGGAAGTAAAAACAAAAGCAGGCTCTGACGATGGAGGCAGCTGTCACCACGTCCTCCTCACTCATCTCACTGCTCAGAGATGAAATAAAATGTACAACACTAAGATCAAACTGTTGCCACTACACGTTTAAACTCAAAGTGACAATTTAAAAGTACTTATTGTAGTGTTTCAGATACCTGTCACTACCCACTTTCACCTCATGTTTTCTCAGACAACCACAGAAACTCATGTCTGGTTTCTGCTTTTATCAATGAATCTGTACTTTTTAATGTACCAGGAACGCAAATGAATTATTATTTATACACTGAGACATTTCCTGGAGCCCAAACAAACTCATATAATTATTCTGGCGGCTGTGAGTAACCAGAAGCCAAAGTAACTACATGTCTTTCTTGGAAAGTGCTTGGGAATGCAATATTTATTAACAAAACAATCAACACAATGATTTCCAGCTTCATTAACATAATTTAACAAGAATGCAAAATATTTTCAGCCATGTCCTGTTTATGGGGAATTTAATTTATCATTCGTTTGAGAAATGCTACCCATTAATGCTTGGACTCTTGCTTGTAATGCTTGGAAACCTAATGTAAGGTTAAGGTATTATTTATTGTCCCAGTAGCGAGATTTGTCCTCTGCAGTTGGCCCATCCTTCAGTGCTGCTGGGGAGCAGTGGGTGAAAACAGGGGACCCTTCTCCAGATATAGAGCCAGGGTCCCGGTCAGGAGCACCTGGCTGGAGGATTGGCCTATTGTGCATGTTTTCCGTTGGAGGGGGAAACCAGAGCACCCAGAAAAAATGCACTTAGAAACCGGAAGAACATGCAAAAAGGCCCCACACAGTCTGGGAATCGAACCTGGGACTTTCTTGCCGTGAGAGTGCCTAAAGTGTGTACTTGCCTATAGGCTCTGGGACTCCAGCTGTTTGAACTTGAACTGGGAAAATGCAGTGGAAGAGGAGGCAGCAGTGTTAGAGAGACCCAATCAAAACTCTCAAAACTTTTCTTTGGGCATGTTTCAAAATGTCTTTATTAACACAGTGTCTTCGTTAGCGTCACTGTAAATAATGAACCCACCATAGACCAGCTTGACCTTAGTATAGAGATGCAACATGTAAACATTCATTCATCTTCTTCTGCTTGTTTCTGTCAGGGGTCGTGGGTGGCAGGAGCCTTTTATGCAGGTGTTTGCAATGTGATGTTTACTCCTCATGCACGTGATGTCTGTTGTGTACTACATAAAGCAAAGCAACAGTACATTAGGTGAAACATGTGCTGTCCATTACAATTCACATGTTTTAGATTAGAGTGGCCTTATAGCAGACCAACGACAGACACTGTGACAGGGACACAGACGGCACACGTACACAGTATTCATGGCAAATTTCTGCTTCTGAATGGAATTTATTTGAATTAGTACCATGCACATTAACCTCTTAAACCCGAATAGAGCCCGACGGGGCTCCGCCCCCTTGCGTCCGCTTGTTGGGACCATAGCGGGGAGATACAACGGCTGACACACACATGTTTGACATCCTCGTGTTCGGACAATTTGTGGCAACAAAACTATCTACTTCAATTTCTATTCAACAGTTGGATTCCGCCTGGATTTTTAAAAAATAAAACATGTATATCTTTCCATTACTTTGTTTATTTGGCACAAATTTTGCTGCAGTAGACCAAGATATGTGAAAATTTCAATTTATGTTGTTATTTGGTTCACTACAGAAAGGAAAAAGGCTTTTTTGGAGGCAAATATGTGTTTTTTTTTTGTTTTTGTTTTTTTCAGGCGGAAAATTAGAATAATCCATTTCAACCTCAATTTATGGTCAAACAATATAATTTATTAATATTATTTCTCTTCCACAGTAATCCCCTAAGTCCACCAATTAATTTGCTACCAAGGTTAGCTGTGTACACCTGGTAAATGCTAAGTAAAACCTTAATAAATGTAGATATAGAATTTTCGGGAAAAAGGCCTCAGAGCTTAACAGGTTAATTAACATATTAGCTGTGAGCATCAATGTAAATATGAAAAAAACAACAACAACAAAACACTCAAACAACATATAAATTACCTACAAACATAACATCACATTACACAGAACAGCAGATTATTTACAGTAAACAATACTTAAATAGAAGTTAAAAGACCACGATGAACAAGAATAGGATGAGAAAGTAATTCTCTTAAAGGTACAACTGGTTTGTTTTCAACCAATGTGGCTTCCTAATCCTTTTGGTTGTTAGTCGTCATCAGCTTCATGTGAGTAATTGCACTGCTGTTATGTAACACAATTCAGAGAAATGCATCTTAAATTGTATGTCAGAGCAGTTTTTTGCTACAGAAAAAGATTGAGTGACCTCTTCTTCAGACCACAGTGAACAGATGAACAAGACACCGAGCTTAGAAAAAGTCAAACATTAACAGAATTCATAATCTATACTAAAACGTACTGCTTCTTCAAAGTCTAAAAAGTCTAAATGTAGAAGTAAAAGTTGTCAAAGTTGTTGAGTAAAATGTAAACGTTACTTAAGTACAAAGTTTATTTGACTACTACTACTACTAATACTACTAATACTTCTACTGCTTCTACTATACTTTGCAACTGAGATGAAGAAAAACAACTAAAAACAATTTGAGGAGAACTTCAGTGTAACATACCAACTGGGCTGAGGAAATAGGACAGGTACCTGCCACAGGTATTACAGGCCGCCAGCAAAAAGGCGAAAATACACAACTGGATGAGTGAGGAACCCCCTACTGTCTCAGAAAGGATGGAAAAAATAAATAAAATGTGTACAATATGGAGCGACTAACCTTTATCTCTGAGACACTCTTCAGACAAATGTGAACAATACTGGACAACTTTAAATGTTTCCTTATATTAGAGCCTTGTGGTTTTCCTTTTTACTACTTTGCAATATTATATGAGTTGTACATAACCTGTGTAATGTCAAACTTCTAACTTGTCTATTGTTTGTTTGTTTCCTTTTTGTTTGGTCGGTCCTCTTTTTGTTGTCTTATGTTTAAATGTTACTTGTCTGTAAACATGGTTGTCCCAAAGAAGCCATATTTCTTAGGAATCCCGTAATAGTCCAACAGTAAAAGTGCACCTCGGCTGACCCTGTACAGTCTATATTTACACAACACACTGATGTAATTTTATTTAACTAATGATGTCTCACACGCATCCGCTCTCTGCATCACTGTGGGAAAGTTTTCATTCGCACTAATAAACTAAACTGAATTACGAGGCTTCAGGGAGCCACGGGACGGAGGCTGTTTAGCTCTGGTCATTTTCTAATTATTTCTGATTTTATCTTTAGAAGCAACAGCAGTTTGGGGTTTACATTCAGATTAGGACTTTGTGGAAAGAAAAATATACATTTTAGGAAAGTATTTATGCAATGCAATGTTCTCAAATATGCATATAATTACATCAGATTTATTTAGTTAAACTATTGAGATGGTTCCCATAGCTTTAGGGTTATTTCTTTGAGCTATAAAAGTACTTCTTATTCTAGAGAACTTTTCAACAGATGTGGAAGAAATACTCAAAATATGTACTCATAAATTTACTTAGTATCAGATGTAATGAAAGTTGTGAAAAGTGAAAAGTACTTATTGCTAAACTGTCGCTACTAATACGACTGTTACTGCGAGTGCTATACTGCTACTATTACCACTACAATTATTACTTTTACTACAACTAGCTCTGGGCCAGTTGACAGATTTGCTGGGGCAAGATGGTTTCATGTGGGCTCCCTATTATAGAAAATACCCCAATGCCCCATGCACCTTAGGCCCATAGTTGCAGGGATAGAGTCCAGCCACCTGTGACCTCCAACAGGAATAAGCTAAAGAAGATGAAAGCATGAATAAAGCAGATTCTTTAATTAGATGCACCATTAAAACAGGTTAGTTTTTGTTTACCATTGAAAATTTTTTTTCTTTTTTTTTCTTTTGGCAAATGTTTAACCCACTGCTCCTCTGTCGGCCCTAAAGCCACTGAAGTAGCTTTGTAGAATTTATAATTGTTAGTCATAAGTCCAGGGCTTGACATTAATGTTTTCTTTAAAGGTTATTAGCCATTTAAGTTTCTCACTAACCATAGTTTAGATGTTAAAATGCTGATTCATGTGTGGTATATAAGACAATGATCTAGTATTTTTACAATTCTTTTGAAAATTACCACTGAAAAGATCATTTTTAAAACAGTAATTTATCATCATCAAAAAGACATTTTTTTAGACTCTGAAAATCTGTATATTTTTGCTTTTGCTGTATTTTTTTGTATTTTTTTTCTTCACATTTTTAAAACTAACCCTAAGACCTTCTAAAGAGATGAATTTTATCTCTCCACTCATGATTTACTATAGGTTGTAAATTATGGGGATTTATGAGCATAGAATAAATAAATAAATAAATAAATAAAATAATAATAATAATAACAATCCAACCAGACAAAGTGGCTAGTGAAACTCAATATGTTACTGGGCAAAAATGGAAATCTATCCAAGTTTTGTTAATGTCAAGCCTTGCATAAGTCACAAAAAAGTGGGTGAAAAAATACAAAAAACACTCAAAAGGACACTAAAAAGGGACACATTTATATCACATATATCAAAGAAATTGCCAAATTTCTTTAAAAAGCAAAATGGAAACACAAAAAAACTGAATGACCACAACAAATGATGGCCAACTGGTTTTGCAACATACAGCAGCATCATCGTTTACTTTATTTGGCCACTAGAGGGCAGTGTTTCTCTTCTGCAGCCTCACATTTGGCCCAGAGTGGAGCTGCAGCTGTGGGACCATCCGTCTCCTCTCTCAGCTGTCCCAGAGCTGCCAAACGCTTGTAATACTCTGGGCTTTAGTACCAGCGCTCAGTGGTTCTCTGCTGCCAGGGACACGAGAGGCCAAAGGTAGTACGCACTTATACACACATTTATAATACTTTAAGAGGTTTGTCCATAATTCACTTCCTGGCATCTAAACATCTAACGGCTGAAGACTTAACATTTTGGCGATTGATAAATAGCATTCATTCAAGAAGCTCTAACTGTGAACTCTGGACAAAATGTACAGCTTTACAACCCAAAAACCACTGTCAGAGGTGGGATGTTAACCAAATAAAAATATAGTTTGGGGCAGTACAAGTAAAAGTGGTAGTAATCATATAGTAGGGAGCAGATGTTGCTGTGCTTGTGCAAATACCTTCCAAAAGTTTCTTTTCACTTTTACTCAAGTAATACTGTTGTTGAGTACTTTAACTTAAACTTGGGTTATATTATGTTAAGAGACTTTATTCACCCTTAATGGTCACTTAATGGACTAAATTTTTTAATCTTTTTGTATGTTTTTTGGGTGTTTTAATTAATGATACGGACCAGATCATGCGTCTGACATAAAATAAAATAATAATAATATTTTTGGAGTAACACTACTTTTATTTAAAGGGGGTTTTATTTATATTTTTAAACTAGTAAATTACTTTAAAAAAAAACTTAAATTACTTTACTAGTGTGCTAAAAAAAAAAAAAACAACAGGTGAAGAGGGCAGCAGAGTGCAGAGCTGTTCTGTACGCTATTTTGAGCAGAAACATAGACAAAGGGTTTTTTATTTCCTTAAACTGTTTGTATGATTCACTTTTACACAGAGAAACAGAGCTGTACACTGTTTTTGGATAAATGAATGAGAACATGGATGTAGAGGGTTTGCTGATTGGTCAGTGCTTCCTGGAGTGGACGGGGTTTTGTGGGGAGAGAGCATTTTGAGTCCTCAGAACGGCCGCGCCAGAGACTACAGCATTACTCACACCAGCGTGAATGAAGAAAAACACAACTCCAGCTATGTGTTTGATGAGGGAACAACATAATAACGTGGTAGAAAGCTCTGAAAAGTTGCATTATAGTCCTTTTAAGTACAGATTTAGGATACATTTTCCAACTCTGACCACAGTATTTTTTCATAAACTATATATTAGAAAAAGTCGTTATTATGAATTATTGTTTGCCTAAACACTTATTGTCTTTTAAGGCTCATAAGAAGGCTTTAACCCTAACCTTTTATTTTGTTGGTTGATAAAATTTGAACATTGCAGCCATAAATTATCCAAACGCTTCACTCTAGACTATTATGCATGCCATGTTTTTCTCATAAAATAATTCAATATATGCATATTACATAAAAATGTAAAATGCCAAAATATGAGCTTAAAATCTATCACAGATATTTGGAGATATTCAAAGCAGTGATCCTGTGTTTGGCTGTCTGTGTGTTATATAATGTTAAGGACAGAGGGCTGCAGTAATGGAGGGCAGATGTGTTGTTAAAGCTCAAAACAGTAGCCGCAGCACTAAATGGTCTTCCTCAAACACTTATTTTATAGAAGATCCAATTTATTTGACATCAGCACAATTAGAAACCTAAAATTAATTAACACACTCACACTGTTGTTTTAATTAGCAGACGGTGCAGTACAAAAAAAAACTTTAAATGGTCGTATTTGAACTTCTAAGGGCTTGAAATAGAGAAACGTTGTTGGTCTGACAGCCATGTAATGCGGTGTGGAAAGAAGGAGGACATGTTGTGTTATTATTTACAACCATGACTAAGTAAAGCTAACTGAATTTAGACACAGGACGACAAGTAACAAGTGATGTCTTTCACTGCAACATGGGCCAACTGTGGCTTAAAGCTCAACGGTCTTATCATTTTCCAACCATAGCTTCTGATTTTCCCTCATGTAGGCCCTGTGTAATGTTAAGACTGATGTTAATGCACTTGTCTGTGGTTTCTCTGTGGACACTCTGGCTTCCTCCCATTGCCCAAAGACATAAATCTGTTAGATGAAATAGTGACTCTAAATTGCTCCTTGTGAATGAATGGTCAGTGGTTGTCTGTGTAGATCTCTGTCAGTCCTGCAACCAGTTAGCCATTGTCCAGGCTGTACCCCGCCTAAGGCCCATAGTTACTGGAATAGGCTCCAGTCACCTGCAACTCCTAACATGAATAAGCGGAAGAAGTTGATTGAGTGGATATGCAGATAAACATACAACCAATCAGCTTCAGTGGGCAGTACCAACATAAGATGAAAAAAATCCCTCTTGACCGACGCAATTTTAAAAACAACCAATCAGAGAAACAAAGAATCTCATAAACCCCGCCCCATTTTAGATTATCACTTAATATGATTGCTCATAGCTTAAAATCCCTTATGTGAGCCCTGACAGAGACCTGCAGTAGGTTGGAACATATTGTCTTTTTAATGTTTTGCACATTAAAATAAAGGCCTTTTAAAGCATACTTTCTCATGTTGTCATCACTTTTTACACATGGGTCTCTAGTTTTGCTTTGTAGTACCTGTCCCATGTTCCCACCCTGTCCCATGTTCCCAGCCTTCATTGTCTTTGCTTGTTTAAACACCAAGAGCAAGCAGTTTTCTCCTTTTTACCTTAAAATAGGTTTCAATGGGAGAGTTTCCAAACCTACTTTGCTAGGAAAGTGAACGGGTCTTGCTGGCCAGGCGACACAGGAATACAAAGCTCTATGCTGACTTACATTTGCCATTACATTACTTAAACTGGTATTAAATTGGTAATTTTCAGATCTGTCGAGTAAAACAAACATGACAGGGTTATACCATAGATGCACCTACGTGAGACTTGCCACGGCTTTAAGAAGGTTTTGCGAAGTCATCTCGCCGGCTTAGCTCCTATATCAGATAAAAGCTTCCTCTACCACAGGTATGTGTGAGTCATTACGGGGTTTCCCTGTAGTTTCACCAAAACCTTTATCACCAGAGTAATGACAGTGCAACCGAACACCTGTGAAGTGATTAGCCACTCATGTGTCACTAATAACACTCTCCATTATCACCAATATCATTTTGTTTATGCCTCACCGGCGAGGTATGCTCAGGATTTGTTCAAACAGACAATTTTGGGTATGCATTCTCATAAATGGGTCTAATAAGCCAACATTAGGTTTTTCTTTGCAGTCTGGTGTTGAAAGAGCCCCGTCTTCCAAGCTTCTTGTAAGTTTGCAAGTAGCAGGTGAGTTTTCTAAGATACTGCTCCCTGTATCTGATTGTATGTAGGGTTGACCAGTTTAATCTGCATCAATTTCTTCTGCAAACCAAACCAGGCCTATTTCTTCAGGCTCTTGTAATCCCCAAATTAACCCTGTCACTGTAATGGCCCACTGTCAGACGGTTGTGTTTTGATAACCCCCGGGATCCCCTATTCCCTGTTCACTGGCCCCATACAGGAGGTCACTGTCCAACACAGAGATGAAGTCCATATATTTCCCATGGTGTATTTACATTGTACGCATGGATGAAGTGTCTGGCTTCATGGACAAACGCACCAGTGGCTCTACTAAACAGACAGTATAAATAAAACCTCACTAAATGAGTCAAGACCAAGACGAAGACCAGAGCAAGGAACAGCTGACCAAAGACATACTTGTTAAGGTGAACTGCTAATAGTGAATGGGTGAGAGAGTGAATGGTTGTCTGTTGGTGTATGTTTCTAAACTTCCAGCCCTGCAACTAACAAAAATACCCCGCCTCAGGCCCATAGTTGCTAGAATAGGCTCAATTTAGTTTTATTTATAAAGCCCAATATCAAAACAGCAGTCACCCAAAGGGCTTCACAAACTATTTGTCCGACAGTCAAACATAAACACACAATCAGACATAAACACACAAAACTAAACAGTCCCAGGACATCCCTTGCTTTTAGGCCCTCCTTCTCAGTAAGGAAAAACTCCTAAAAAACCCAGGTGTGGGGAAAAAGAAAAGAAACCTCAGGGAGAACCACACTGAATGAGGTGGGGGTCCGGGAAAACAATAGGAGATGAGGTTGAGGGCCCACAGTTCGGGACAGGAGCGCCGCCTTTTGTAACGAGTGGAAGAAAATGGATGAATAAATAAATGCATAAATATCACTGTCTATGAGCACAATTTAATATTTTAAATAGGTGCACGGTGGCAAAGTGGTTACTTCTCGCCTCACAGCAAGAAGGTCCCAGGTTTGCATGTTCTCCCTGTGTCTGGGTGGGTTTTCTACGGGTGCTCTAGTTTCCCCCATCAACCTAAAACTTGAACAATAGGCTAATCCTCCAGCTAGGTACTCCTGACTAGGATCCTGGCTCAAGATCTGGAGAAATATCCCTGGGTCCTGCACTGCGGTCGCCCAGTGTTCCTAGCATTGAAGGATGGGTCAAATGCAGAGAACCAAAACTATATTATATACATTATGAAGTGAATAACACAGACTACCTCTTCATCATGGCACCTGTTAGTGGTTGCAGCAAGTAAACATTTTGTCCTCTAAGTTGATGTTTTAGAGGCAGGAAAATGGGCAAGTGTAAGGATTTGAGTGAGTTGGACAAGGGCCACATTGTGATTGCTTTAGACGACTGGGTCAGAGCATCTCCAAAACAGCAGTTCTTGTGGGGCGTTCCTGGTCTGCAGTGGTCAGTATCTATCAAAAGTGGTCAAAGGAAGGAACAGCATTTACAAAAATAAGCCAAGACATTCCAAGACTAATATTTTCTAAATGGTACTTGCTGTGAAAAGTTGACAAGAAAAATGCTAAAACAAATCTCACTGAAGACTTGTTTTTGAACATTTTGAAGATGTTTTGATGGATTTTCGTGCAGGGCCTGGTACGGTCAGAGGTCGCCCCCATGCAGAACCTCCTCCTCCTCCTGTATTTCCACTGCGCTGTAACTATGTTTGTGTTTCCTAAATGGCAAACAGATCTCATTTGGGTTCCTCCTGGATGCCTCCCCACTGGTGCTACGTGTCTCGCTCCCATCCGTCCATTCAGCGAGTTCAACTTTAAACTGTAACATGTATTTATGTGTGAACCAGAGGGAGGAAATCCTGATATACTATAGGTTTCGTGTCAGCAGCCGATCACTCATGTCCTAGTCCTGATGGAAAGTCAGGCTACACTGCAAAAACACACGTGGACCGTGTTCGGCTCTGATCTTCTTTCCTGACCGGGAAGCATCTGGGGAGCTTTGTTAGTATAGTACGGACTTATATCTTCCTCAGCTGAAGTTTAATTTAATAATAACACATCCGTCCTGACTCTGGGATTACCTTTGAGTTTGACAGTGGCTCAGGTAAGTTATAGGAGGGACATGAAGTTCTGAAGTGTATGTAGCAGTGCATTGGTGCAGGATGATAAAAATGTTTTTTAAGACATTGTTGAAAGGTTTTACTGAAATTGGCAGCATTTGTGTTCATGCATAATGCCAACTTAGAAGAATATTGGGATTACAGTGTTTTCAATGTGTGAAGTCATGCTGCGATACTTCAGGTAGCGGTTGCAAGTGGCGTAAAATAGCTGAGGCTGAAAATAAAAAGTTTTTGCTCTGACAACTACCTGCCCCTTATCTATATTTCATCCTGTACAGATGGAAATACAAAAGATACAGTTTTATACACAATATGACTTAAAAATATGAAGAATAGCATTGGATTTGAGATCAAGACCAAGACCAAGACCAAGTAAAACTGTAGCACTACTAGTATGTAATTATCAGCACACCTACTTCAGTTCAAAATTACATAAAAGCAGTTGTAAAAAAAATCAGTAACTTGTGCTTGTTAGTGTTTGCACGATAAAGTGCCAGTCAAAAAGACAAGTGGTACCAGAAACTAGAGCGATGAATGATAAATGAAGACACCAGCAAGCATGCAAAGACAAACAGGCATTCAGCACAAATATTTAACAATACCCTACATAATATTTAATTAATATTCTTTAGCAGTTTCACTTCCTTTGTATCAGTCATATGTTTTAATAGTTCAATATGAAAAAAAAATTGAATATTGTCCTGTCATCTTGGAGATAAAATAATTCCAAGTACCCCTATGGGTCCGCGTACCCCTGGTTGGGAAACACTGCTCTGAGTCTCCTGCCTCTGTTCATGTCCAAACCATCTCAGTCCGGCCTCTCTGACTTTACCTGCAATAGGTGCATACAAAGAATAAACCTGCATATTACTGGTGGTCATAACGTTATGTGTTATACCCAGTGGTGGTCCAGGTCAAATATTACTCCAATACAAGTAAAAGTTGCTGAGTCAAATTTTTACTTGAGTTAAAGAACTGTGCTTTTAAAAATACTTAAGTATTCAAAGTACTTTTTTCTTTTTTTTCTTTTTTTTACAATGTATTTCAAAGGAGTGCAGTCAAAATGCTGGAGTAAAATTTCTACTACATTCAAGTCACAAATTTGCAGCTCCAAAAATATGAATAAAAAAGATTTTACATCATTTACATCATTTAAAAAGATACAAATCATAAAGTTTTAGGGCAGCGAGGAGAGCAATAATAACATGAGTGATTTGTTATTGGACTGCTTTTGGCACTCAGTGGTTTGTGAACATATAATTGTGCGCATATAATTTAATTATCAATTCCCCACCATTGTACAAGTAGGTATTAAAGTGTTCTGTAGATTTCTTTGATTTTTATTTTATGGTGGCAGTGCCTATCAATTACTAGAAATTATATTAAATAAAATTAATTGATAAACGGGGTCACGATAAAGTGCTAAGACTAGTATTAGACTAGTAAGTCTAATATTGGTTAGTACTGGTAGTTGAAGTAGGGCTGTGCAATATGGCTAAAAAAGCAAATCTTGCTTTTAAGCTTTCTTCTTTACTTTCTTTGATAATTGTAAATAAATTCATGAAAGAATTTGTAGCCTTTGTTTGATTTATTGGTGGGTGACTGTCACTACAGCTGCAAACGTGAAATTTGGTGAGCTTGTTGAAAACACTTGTTCCATTTTGCCTCAGTCAAGCGCTGACCGAAAATGGGATAACGTGACAAGTAACTAGTTCTGTTTTTTGTGAAAAAGGTCTATATGGCAGCTTCAGCTTCAAATGTGGACGAAGCCTAGTCAGCTGCTTGGCCTGGAACAACAAATGACATTTTAAAACACAAGTTAACATAATCGTACATTTCAGACAAAGTGTAAACAGACAAATGAGGTGCATGTTCAAAGGCCAACCACTTTTTTCTAGACTTTCCAAAGTAAATCTTGTGTATGGCTGATCAAACTAAACTAAACTAAGAATAATTTATGATGTCTAGTAGTAGTTGTACTGTAGTAACAGCTAAATTCATTGTTTGTTTTCTTTCCTGTAATAACTTTCATCAGCTTTAGTCTCTCGCCACAACTCTTCTGTCCCAGGACATTCTCTGAGAGCTGGGGTTGAGGAAGAGACCTGGGTGTCGTACCTGGAACCAAGAGTAGTGTGCAAGATGGCACCATTGAACTGCATCAACAAGAATATCTTATTTGTGCAGAGATATAGCTTGGTCGGTACAGCGTGTGGTGTGGCTCTGAGTCTGGATCATCATGATTTCTTGATAGTATTGTATCTAATAAAAGAATAAAATAGATTATCATATGTGTAGCATCTGGACAGAGCTATGGAAAAAAGGGCTAATATTTTATTGTTTAGTAGAAAGGTCTCATACATTTAAATAAGCAGACTGGCTTGGCACAACACCAAAACCAAAGCTATACAGACAGTTTTGTTAAGCTGATATGTGTCAATAGTATTTTAATTACTTTGATGGATGATAACTCCTCCTCCTCCTCCTCAGGCCTGTTCTCTCCTGTGTACCGGTGCACGTCCACAGCTGGACCGTCCCAAGGTTTCCACTGCTCTCTCTCTCACCCTTCAGCTCTTAACCAGGAGTAATGGGACACACCTGCACAGAGCATGAATCACGGACCATTTAACCACAGAATATTTGAGCACAATTTGAAGCGAAAGGCACAGATAAACAGCTGAGGGGAGAGAGAGAAGGAGGTGAATGTGTTAGGGAGCTATGCAAGGAGCACGCTACAACTTCCCAGGCAGATTAAACAGGCCTCTGTCAGTCCTGCGGTGCCTATGAAAGGGTTTGGGACAGATATCTGCACTTATAATTTCAACTAAATAAACTTAGCAAAATTAGGTTCAGACTGTAATTTATTTTCTTTGTGATTTTTCTATATTATGTCATTACATTTAATTCATAGTATGCAATAGATGATTTATCCTAATATCTTTATACACTATACAGCTTGATACTGAGACAATTGCTAATATTTTCTAGAATAGATTTGTCATTGTACAGGAAAAAAAATTAAAAGTGCTGACTGTAAGGTGCTTAGGCATTTAGTTCAATCATCAGACACACACACACAATATAAAGACAGCACACACATTTAGTCAGATGTATTGCTTTCCACTTGGCTGGCCTATCAGCTCTTCAGTAAAAGGCTCTAACTTTTAACTTTTACATTTATTCAACTAAACAGGTTTAGGAGTGTTAAAATTTATATGGGTAATTTGGCCCATGGACGCTCAAAAGCCATTTGATCCATGGCAATAAATTGCTTCCAGTCTAACTCAATGAGACAGAAAGGATGTCCAAGTAGGACTAGGGGGACCACCTGCCCCACTTCAGGTTGTACTGCACAGCCATTTAGGACTGTGTCCCTCCGTCACACTGATTCAGATAATGTTCCACTTTTGTCATTGGCGCTCAGTGGATTTTACACAAATTGAGATTCAAGTTAAGAACAACAAGGTGAGGTTAATATTCCTTGTGTAAAATGTAGCATAAATGTTTGTGGGTGTCCTGTCTCTGGGTTGAAAACATGTTTGTTGTGTTGCTGTCCTGTGTTTCAGGACAGGCCTCTCCTGGAGCTGTGAGCTGCTGTTGGTGCTGGGTTGTTTTGAGAAACTACAGACTGAGAGCTTTGATTTTTTTCTGTTCCATCTTTTTTATTCAAATGAATAAAGTCTCAATAACAGCTCTACTTTGCAAAATGTGTATTTCTGGGATAAAAACAGCACATTAAATATTTTATATGCCATAAAATAAATTAACGTGTATGCCATTAAGTTGGTTAAGCAAAATTTGTTTTTTGAAAGATTTTTTTCTCAAGTCCCACTTTTATTTGAGGTGGTCACCCTAGAAAGGGCATTTTCAAAGTCAGTTCAAAGTCCACTTACAAAACAACAGAATAGCTTTAAAAAGAAAATCCCATCAGCCTGGATATATCTGTGCTCTCCCGCTGACCACAGCAGCTCCAGCCGTCTCTGAAGTGGGACAGTATACACTACAACATGCTGAGCAGATGTAAGAGGGGCTGCCTGCAATAGCTATCACCACACATCAACACCGGCCCATGTGAAGAGGAGAGAGGAACGAGTCGGTCACGTTGTGAGCTGCATGCCGGGACTGTCCCATAGTGGATAGGTCAGCCAGCACAAACACAAAGCATCTGCATAAACCTCTGTAGTGACGGGTCAGAGGAAGCTTGCTCCTGCATACTGACAATAAACATAAACATAAGCTGCAAACATTCCTCTTATACCGCATTAACACATCATTATTTAACATGGTATTGCTTTCATTAGCTGACCCCTTTTTAAACTAAAACCTGGCTTATCACTGGTGGGACATCCCCTCACACCTCTGCCTTCACCTCAGCCCTGCCCCACATTCTTCTCTGTTATTCCTGCTGAAGTATCTCAGGTCAGACTCCTGTCCTCCAAATGCCTCCATGTCTTTGTTAGGGTTTGTCCTGTAATGCAGTGTACTACTGAGCTATCCCAAGCATGAACGCTATGGCCATCCAGAATACACTTACAACCAATGATGCTTATGTTGTCAGATCATAATGAGGTATTTGGTCTGTTTTCAGGTTAAAAGTACACAACACAACATTTTCTGTATCCATCTTGCTCAACATTGGTCAAGAACAAATGTTTCTGCTATTTTTTTGTTCAGACGTTTCTTTTGTTTAGTTTAATGGCCCACCATACTGCCCTACTATCATGTAAACATAATAAAAGTAAATATATTATACTTTTTTCATATTTTTAGACCAATCTTGTTCACCTCTAGAACAGCAGCACATTTTGCAACCTTTAAAAACATTATCTGAGTAAAACAGAACATTTATAATGCATACTCTACTGGTGCCAACCAGAGGAATAAAAGCTTTTTATGTCCTTAAACTTTTTGTATGATGCTATATAATGAAACATGTCTGTTTGGAATCAGTGGAAACGGAGGTGTACACCTTTTTTTGGATAAATGAATGAGAGTAGACTGGATGTAGAGGGCTTGTTGATTGGTCAGTGCTTCCTGCAGTGGGCAGCGGTTTGTGGGAGTGGGAGAGGCAGGGGCACGTGGAACTGAGCATTTTGAGATCACAGAACAGCTGTGCCAGAGAATACAGGATTACTCAAACAGGCGTGATTGAAGCAAAACACAACTCCCGGTATATTTTTGATGAAGGAACATGATAATATAACATTATAACATGGTAGAAAGGTTTAAAAAAGAAAATTTTCTATAATATATCACTTTTAAAATCAACAGCCATTGATTCAGTGTTGACAAATGGTGACATCACTTGCCTAGATGACACATTAACATAAGATTTTATTGTTTTATGTGTCATTACTATCTTATAATGCAGGTAATTGACCCGTTTTGTTAAAATAAAATAAAAAATACTCACTTTCATTTTAATGTAAAATCCATAAGCATATAGTTACAGAGAAAAAGAGATACCATTAAAACATGAAATGCTTTATCAGACTAATGTGTTAGGCTTTTTACAGTCACAAGCTCATAAACATATTTACAGCCTCCAAACCTCTCGTTTAAACCAGCGAGACCTTCCCTTAATGACAACAGGTCACATTTTTCTTTAACTGGTTTAAAACAGACTGACATTATAATCGTCACTCACTGTACAGGAGCTCTTTAGTGGCACATGTGAGGAGAAAACACATGTACAAGCACACACAAGAGCAGCGCTGTCACTAAACAAGACAAACGGCTTAAAACAGACTGGCAATTACTGTGAGTCTGGCTACACGTTACAGTCGACTGTTCTGCAAATGTGTTGTGTCAAGCCATGTAATATATCAAACAATTAGGTCTATTTGATTTACATTGCATTGGTCTTAGCTATTGAAAGAACTTAGCTATCACAAATGAGATGTCATAAAAGAGACAATGCAAAATAGAGCCTTCTACCGAGTTATAATGTTCCCTCATCAAAAACATACCTGGAGGTGGCGCTGAGTTTCTGAGGCCTCAGAACGCTCAGTTTCATGAACTCCCGCCCACTCCAGGAAGCAATGACCAATCAACAAGCCCTCTGCATCCAGTCTGCTCTCATTCATTTATGAAAAAAGTGTGTACCCCTCTGTTTCCTCTAATTTCTCAGACATTTTTCATTTTTTAGTAAAATGGCATCATACAAAAAGTTTAAGGAAATAAAAAGCTATTTTCCTGTGTTTATGTTAAAAAAACTCTAACACTCTGCACTCTACTGCAAAGCTGTTATGCTCTGGTGAAACAAATTATAATTTTGCTAATCTATGGGCTTTTGGAAACCTTGTACGGGAAATCTTTTAACAATATAGTCTTGCCTTCTGGTCCTATTGCCCCTTACAATGTTCGACTATGGTCTACAAAGTTTTTAATCAGTTATACCTTTGTCCAGTGTGTCCCAGGTCTAAAGAAGCCTCTGATAAGCTGCTGTTTTCAGGTTCAGGTCCAGCTATCTCTGTATAGATCGTGCTGTGGATCTCATGTTACCTCCAGGCCATAGGTCCTGCTGGGGTGGATCACATACAGGACTCTATCAGGACCACTCCGGGATCACATTTCTCAGGTTTGGACCAAAGGAATGTGACAGATACTGTATGTTATCAGACCAGGACCTGAGCCGATGAAAGGGCGACCTTTTTAGAGACTAATACAGGGTAGAGGTGAGGGTAGGTCAGACAGTATGGCACACTGGCACTGGACGAGGGAGGGGATTTTTTAAAAAGCTTGTATTAAAGAAAAATGTTGTATTGGCACTTGCTTACTGCTTTTTGAAGTCAGAGAAACGTTGTTAGCGGAACTGATCCTCATACGTACGGTCCTTGCCCCTGTGGCCCTCTCTCTGTCTGCTGCTCTAATCTCCTCTGTCTATGTCTCAGTCTCCACAAAGCTTCACTTCTTCATATTCAGACTATTTACCCTTCATTACTGCAGAGCCAACCTGGAACCTGCTCTGGCCTAAAAGTTGCACAAGCAGTCCATCAAAGACTCAGAGTTCAGCTGATTACAGACGAGCAGCTTCTTGAGGGCTTTTCTTGTGTAAACATTTGTGTTCAGTGGTTTGCTCTTCACTAAATCTATTCACGGAGTTAGAAATGATGCGGTCACATTAAGTTATTTTGTTGTCATGTAAGTTTAGTAATGCTGGAGTGAAGACAAGAACCACATTGATGCTCGTCATTGTCTTTAGGGGAAATCTTATGCAAGGAAAAGGGAATGGCCAGGTCTGGTCTCTCATGCACACTATCACATGTATTTAAAGGGGCTATATTTTGCAAAATCAACTTTTCCTGATCTTTCTACCATGTTATAACGTTGTTCCCTCATCAAAAACATACCTGGAGTTGTGTTTTGCTTCATTCAGGCCTGTTTGAGTAATCTTGCATTCTCTGACACTGAGTCTCTAAGGCCTCAGAACCACAAACCCCGCCCACTTCAGGAAGCACTGACCAATCAAAAAGCCCTCTACATCCAGTCTGCTCTCATTCATTTATCAAAAAAACTGCACTATTTTGTAGTAAAATCATTATACAAAAAGTTGAATGAACTAAAAAGCTCCTTTTCTCTGATTATTTTTAAAAGACTGTATCAGAGCCGCACTCTGCTGCCCTCTGCTGGTCTCTTCACCTGTTTCTTATTGGATTTGCTTTCTTTTAGTCACATAATGTTTGTAAAAAACGAAATCCTATTCTAGAGGTCACCAAGATTGGTTTAAAAATATAAATAAAAACATAACAGCGATGATATTGTTTGGCCAATCATATATTTATAAATAAAAGTTCGTCAGCTACAATTTGAATAAAGGCGACCCAAATTAGCTGTTGGTCTACACTGCTGGGCAATGATTTCCTGCATTGGCTAACTTACAGAGCAAAACACAGCAAACTTTTATATTCATTAATACTTTCATGCAGTCCTTAAAGAGATGGAGGAAACTGTGGGGCCACACTCAGATCTAGCACTGAACTCTAGAGGCTTCAGGTAAGCTTTAAACTGTGATGGATGCATTTTGCAGTGGTCGATCAGTTTAGTTTGACTTTTAGTCAGTTTAGTTTTAACTTTAATAAAATAAAAGCAGGCAGATTGCTAACTTGCTGTGGTATGATGTTGGGGGTGGAAGGGTAAGGGTTCGTGAGGAGATTTTGGTTAGTGCATGGTTTAAAATGGAAAAAAGTCCATAAGAGATTATTTTCAATAAATAAAACCAGCCTCAAGGGGGCACAGGCCAGAGTACATTCTCAAGTCTGGATAAATGGAGAGAGTTGACAGAGCAAAGACATCTGATGTAAAACAGAAGGGAAAGCTCAAAAGAGAAAAAGATACAGAATGGAAACCTATGTTAATCTACCATCAACAACCTTTGGTCTTGACTCTCAGTACATTTGAGTCATAACTTCATATGTGTGGTCTGGACTATACATTATACTTCATATCAATAGTGTAATCTATGCATATCATTCCATTATGCATAATATTATTAATCCATGTGTATATAAAGTAAATGATGGAAGATACTGTACATTGAACAGAGGAGAGTCTTTGGCAGAATCTCACTGTGAACTAAGCGTACTCCTCTCTTCGGACCAATCACAGCTGTCAATCAAACCAGTGCCTTTGTAACATGAGATTAAAAAAAAAAAATCCCTGTCAAATATATCAACGTACAACTCAGAGCTTCAGCCGTGACTCATAGGAAACAATGAGCATTATATTTTCTGCCGAGCCTTGTCAGAAATTGATCCACATAATCTGTTAACATCAGTATATTCCCCCTTTTGAAGCAATAACATTTAATTTTACAGACTTCAATCAAACGACACAAACCTGGAGCTATTTCCTTCAAGTTACATAACGCCCTGTCAGAGTTAGAGGTAATTAAACAGAGACAACCTCCAGCCAAAACATAAATTATCATTCTCATAAAAGACATCAGTGCTTTCAAAGAGGATTTACACATGTTGCAGGCATTACTGAAATATTTAAATTAATTAAGTACTCTGCAAAAGTTTTAGTAGATTCTTTATTATTGTGAAACATAAGGATTTTGTGTTGCAATGGAAAGAGCATTTACCCCTAAACTAGAAGAGCTTTGTGTTTGAGTCCAGGTCTGGGCACTGTACCTTTACCCACTGCGAGATACCATATGCTATTTGCTATGCTATTTAAATATTGTTTCATGCAAATATCAGCAGAAAAATTCCTTTGCTTTTTTCCACTATTGCGAGTGGAAATTTCGAGATTTGCTTCCTCTTTTGATTTCACACAAGATGCACAGTTAATTCATCACGAGGAAATCTATGCGACGACTGTCTGAGCTCAAACCACCGTGTTTGTAGAGCCAACAAGAAAAAGTATAGGTCCCACTTTCTATGTATAGATGGGCCACTAATGGAGGATTATATAAGCTTAATTAGATGGAAATGTAGTCGGCTATAAATTCACAGCTTCTTCTGGTCGTGTTGTTTTTGGACTCCTATGGGAACGTCTCACTTGAATTAAGTTGTAATTATTCTTTTGACTTCAGTAACATCACACAAATGTCTGGACCAAGTTTCCTGGTATGGTTTTGATCATTATTGTATTTGTAGCAGGTATATGTGTGCTTTTGGCTTTTGCCGTTTGGGGACTCCACAGCAAATCATCTGCCTCCTAACCTGCTGTGGCCTAGGTTGTTACACCAAATGCCTTTCCTGGCACAACCCTTGCCATTTATGCAGGATTGGGACTGGCACAAAGAGTACACTGGCCTGTGATCCTCAGTGGCTGGGTTAAGAGAGTGTGCAATAATGATAAAAAAAAATGTATTTTCGAGCTCTCTTTGAAAGTCTAACATAGTCTGTTTAAATGGAAACAGGAAATTAACTCCTTACTTTGTGTTGAGCTTTAAAGTAGCTGCTGCAAGTTTTCCTCAGAGTCACCAGCTGTATGATGTAATGCATCTAGCTTCATCTGCTAAGCTTCTGTGTATTAAATCCAAGTTTAATTGCTGTAAAGAGCCTGTGTAAATCCCTAAAGGGGCTATATTATGCATAATCAATAATGTCATTCCCTCATCAAAAACAGACCTGCAGTTGTGTTTTGCTTCATTCACGTCAGTTTAAGTAATCCTCTATTCTCAGGCACGGCCATTCTGAGCCCTCAAAACACTCGGTTGCACAAACCTCCGTCTCACCCAAGAACCTGTTCCCACTCCAGGAAGCACTGAACAAATAATCATAATCATTCATTTATCTAAAAAATGGTGCACAGCTCTGTTTCCACTGATTCCTCGCAGATATTTTTCATTTTGTAGTAAAATGGCATCATACAAAAAGTTTAAGGAAGTAAAGTTCCTTTATTCTTTAAATTTTATTCAAAAGACCTGCACTTTGGTGCCCTCTGCTGGTCTCTACTCCTGTTTTTTTATGGCACCAGTAGAGTCATTAAGAAGTTTTCTTTTAGTCAGATAATGTTTTTAGAGATTGTAAAACATGTTTGGAAGATTTGTTTAAAAATATGAATAAAAGCATAATGTAGCTCCTTTAATATTAGCTTTCCATTGATGAAAGTGCACCATTCAAATGCAATTACTGTTCCCTTTTTTTACACAAACTAGTAGGTAATAGGTGAAAAAACATACTTTTACTTGCTAGAAATAGCAGGAATAGTTGCTGAAGTAGTAGTAGCAGCACTACTGGTAGTAGTACAAACACATATATGTAGTGGTAGCAGATGTACTTGTAGCAGCAGCAGTAGTAGCACTAGTAATAGTAGTAAGAGTATGAGTGGTAGTAGTAGTTGCAGCACTGCCAGTTGTAGTACAAGTACATATATGTAGTAGTAACAGTAGTAGTAGTCTTGGTAGCAGCAGCAGTGGTGGTATGAAGTAGGATTAGTAGTAATAGTATAGTGGTAGTAGAAGTTGTAGCACTAGTACTAGTAGTAGAAGTGGTAAAACATTTATTTTAAATTTTGTGGAGTACTTTAACATATTTATTTTTAAGTAACTGTACCTTCAGCTGAGTACAAATGTCACACACTTCTCCCAGCACTGATATGTCCCACAGACTTTCTCCCACTTGAACTCGTCTAAAACGTGAAGCGCTCTCTTGAAGCTGAGGTGCCTCGAAAGTGGGAAAAGAAATCCTTCCAAAACCAATTAAAGTGATCGGTTACAGTTAAATCTCAGAGCTGTCCCGGTGAGTCCAGACCGGGGGGATGTTTATTTAAACACAGGGGGAAAAAGGTGAGACCCAGACAGACCAGCACTGAAGAGGTGTGAGGAGGGACCGGCCCACAGTGAAAGACTTGGTACCAAAACATACGTACTTCAAACAGGGCCCCATTGGCTGGTTTATTTTATGTGAAATTAATGTTATCTTGTGTAATGAAGAGGGCGCAGACTCGGAGGTACAGTTTGGGGGGAGCAGAGGTGTCGGGTGCTCCGTGAGTCCACTCTGAGGACCTCATACAATGGTCCTCTCTGTTCCTGTCCCAGTCCAAGATACCCCCTCCTGCTTGGCTCAGATTTGGCCCAAGGATCCACACACACACGCACACACACACACACACACACACACACACACACACACACACACACACACACACTTAGGGCCAAGGGCAGGACGGGTGGGGTCCAGGGTTCTGCACATTTTTGGGCCCAGTCTGGTGACCTCCTGCTCCAGTCCAACCTCTACTTCACTTCCACGCAGCTTGATCCGGTAAAAAATAAGCTTGATCCACCTGGACGTTCACATGTGGGACACGTGAGGGACTTGCACTCTGCCCCCATGCACACTGGAGGTCCACCAGAGGTCAGGCTGTGGAAATGCAGTGTTTTTACCAGGATTATAATCTCTTTTTCCATTATACCATTGGTTAACATCAATATTCAGAGTTCTAGTTCAGTTTGATGGTCCTAAAAAAGCACAATACAAAAATGCAGCATAGTTTTTGCAGTTTAATACAGTATTTAAGCAGCCTGCATTTTAGCTTGAAATAAACATGGTAAATTTCCACAACTACTTACTCATTTATTCATCTTCTTCTGCTTATATGTAAAATAATATATATGTCAAGTGTTTTTGCCAAAACGCACAAAAGTCAAAGCAGAGAAAATGCAACTGAAATCGCATTCACATTTATAACCACTACGGGAGCAAAAAATTTGCACAATAGAGAAGCAGAACCAAAACTTTTGCACAGGGGCGTTGGAAATAAGATAAAATGCTCATTTACAAAGAAACATCAACAAGTGTTGATTTGAAGACAGTAGCAACCAAGAAACAAACTTTACCTGCAACACTCTTTTCTTCAGTTTCTGTCATATTTCACAAACCACAGCTGTCTTTCAACCTGGGCTTCCATGACTTTCTTCCATGTCATTTTTAAGTCCTAACGGTGGAGACTGAAGAGTCTTTAAACATAGCATACAGTGTCTCGGAGTTAGTCCACATGTGTTTAACCTGTTGTCTCCCCAATATGTGCTGCGCGTGTCCTGATGAACCCCTGATCGGCTTTAGCTTGCACTGTCCCGCCTCAAACTGTATTGCTTCTATAGATAACACAAGATGCTCTTTTTTCAGTTCTCCTTTCCTCATATTGGGTGGATTACTGTTTAAACTCTAGCATTTCTCTATCAAGTCTCTGACACATTAATTTCTTCATCTGCTGCAGTTGACTGACAGGCTGGACCAGATCGATGCACAGCTCTTAGTATATATGACCCTCAGAGACAGACAACCATTCACCCTCTCATTCATTCACTAGAAGCAGTGTCGATTCATCTACACATGGATGTTTTTGGATGGTTGGAGAAAGCTGAAGAGAACCCTCAGTACCAAGGTGAGGACATGCAGGCTCCACTCAGAGACATTGTATTTTGGCGAGAGGTTTGAACCCATGACCCTCTTGCGTAGATGCGCTAACCACTCTGCTACTACGCACCCCACCTTGACAAGTTGGTAAGTAAATTTAAAAGGCATTTATTCCCTGTATGGTGCAATAACATTACCACAATACATTCCCCAGGACCTAAAATGGACTCCTTACAAAGAAGTGTTTCATTCACCAAATATCACGGCTCTGTACATTCAATATATATATATATATAATATATTTTTCCATTGTGGCCTATGTGTCAGAGCCATCTATATTTCCCCACACAGCTGAGTGACAGAAGCCAGGGCCCTCCTTCATAGCACAAGCCAGGAGCCAAAAACCTTCAAACCACAGCTTCATTTTGACTTACATAACACTCTAACAGATGCCCACTGTGACCCCTGCTACAGTAATATAGACTGACGGGTGTCCCTGGACCTGTCCCATCACATGATCAGGTCACATGGTCCTCTCACTGACACGTCTCCTGCCTCCACAGGTTTTTCCTTGAATACATGATACAGTGCTTCACTTTGTCATGTATAAAAATGAGGTGGCACTGAAAACAAATGTGATCCAGCAAAGTGGAGATGCCTGGCACTTCAAGGGCCGTTTGCAGAAAGCAGTAGGTTCAGATGTGAGCCCAGCATGTCTTAAAAAATGAGGTGGCAGGTATGGATGAGGGCTTGTGCTGCTAGAAATGAATAGTAGTAGTAAAGGGTGAAGTGTAGGAGGTCTGTGCAAATCTCAGGTCAATTTGAAGTCAGGAGACGGGCAGATGAATGTTGAGCTTCTCTACTTCCACCTTGGTATCATATGTCACTGTAAAGGCAACAGGCAGCTTATAGTAAAAGGTCAAAATCAGCCATATAGAAGTGAAGGTCTGCTATTAAAATGGCATATAGAATATTCAGTGTAATTGCATTTAAACTCTGTAACTTTGTGCAATAAGGTTTAGGATTCTTTATTTATTTGACTCCCTAGGAAAAAAAATTATCTTAGAGCAAGGGCCAGCTGCATACAGAAACATAAACATCAAAAACACAATTTAAACAACACAATATGTCATATATCAACAAAGAGTTTAAAGTATGACACATTTACATACTTAAATATTTCATTACTTAGCTTAATAGACAGAGGGACGAATGAGTTTTTGTATCTATTAAGTCTACACAAAGGAATCCTACTATATCTCCTGCCAGACTGCGGTAGCTCATACTCAGGGCTAATAAAATACACAACCCTTAAAATTAATAAAATGGCTTCTGGGCATGTTTTTCAGGAACACTGTACCAGGTGATTGGTCATGCCACCTACAGGAGAAAACAAGCAAAAACAACACAACTTAAGTGTTGATTTAAGTATATTACAACAATAGCCATCAGTTAAATAGTTAGTGAATCACCTTTTGTATGTAAAAAGTTACAGCCACAGTTTGTGCTGGTCTCAGGCCTGGCTAAATGTAGAGTTTTATATCAAGAACTGGCAAAAAAAATAAATAAAAATAAAATAAATAATAATAATAATAATAATAATAATAATAATAATGAAATAAAAAACTTCCAAAGTATCCATGTGAATGGTCCCTGTAAGAAAGGGAGCAGCTGGAAGAGGCTTTCACTTTTAATGCCTACTGAGAGTAGACCTTGTCTGTTTGGAGATACTTCTGAGCACACCCCAAATCTGTTTGACCATTTAAATTGAATATATTATCCATAACGCAATTAAAAGTTTTTGTCATTTTTTTCCCCGTAGTTTACCAATGATGCTTGTTTTTTAGTACAGTACTACCAATAAAGTCCCCAGCACAGCCCTCCTCATTCCCTGACAGTGAGAGCGTTTGGCAGACGGTGCAGCGGTGCGGTCCAACGTCTCCACAGTCTCTCCCTGTGTTTGGCCTGGAGCCTGAGGGCCACCAGGACGCACAGCTGTGTTCCTGTCACTGTTTCACCAGCTCTCACAGTCTGTCCCAGTCCAGTCCAGATTCTCTGTAACTCTACTGTGAAAGTACTGATGAGAGAAAACCAACCAAGCATCCACCTCTCCATAAGGTCAAGTCTGTGCTAACACTTTCCCCAAGAATCTTTAATGTTTACATTAATTTGTCAAAAATACAACAATGTTAGTGAGGTTAAAGGTTTTTCTGATCAATACAAAACTTGCTGTTGATGCAATCTAAAATTAAGTGTACAACAGATCTTGCCCACATGGCTGACACTGTTTTTATAATGTTGTGATGCCAATTTACAAAGAATTACTGTCCCTGTTCATTTGTTTTGTATTTTTATGTAGCCTGGCGAGCCAGACGCTGGAGTAGAGCATTTCTTCAGCTTGATTTGGAACTGGCCTATCACATTCGTTTATCTGCAGTGCATCTTATGAAAGCAGAAGCGCTAACCAAAGTACTGCTAGCTACTGAGCTAATTTAGGACCTGATTAACGGTGTGTAGAGCTTTTCTTTGTCACCTGTTTGTTCTGCTGAAGTTTGTGTTATTGTCCAGTCCCAGTCTGTCCTTTTTGTTGTTGTGCCATTTTAGTAACGGTTAACTCCAGTTGATATGCGATGTAACGAACTCATAAAAAAAAACAAAAAAAACACTTGTTCCTGATGTCTGTTCAGAAATAAGTACAGAGCTGCTCATAATATGCTGTATTCGTCAGGAATCCTGATGAATCCTGCTTATGTCCCACCATTCATTTCTCTGATTGGTTACTCCCCCTGTCATTGTTCCACCTCAGAAACAAAATGTTACTGAAGGGGTACCGGACTAACTTCTTTGTATAGAATAGACAAAGAGTTTGTCTGGCAGACCAGGGTAATTTTTTATGGGAAAGAGCAAATGGATACTATTTCTTAATGCCATTACAGACAGTAATAGTGCTTATGAACTGACTATGAATGAGAGATGGTACTATACTTTGCTATAACAAATATTTGGTCTGTTTGGCCAGACTTGTATATAGTGAGTGGCTACAAAACCAGCCATTAAAGGACATTGTCCCAGCCCTCACAGCTGTGCCAAAAGTCACATCTAGTGTCCAGATTTGTCTTAACCCTCTCTGAGTGGCAGTACTTCACACTCCACAGTCAGGTGTCTGTGTGCTCAGTGATCATGTGACCTCTTATCTGGAGATGACCTAATGGCGCAGCACAGGGAGCTCCTGCAGTAATCTCAAAACTAATAGAAAACCAGCTGGTCCTTCACAGAAAATACAGTCCTTTTTAGCCTCCCATTGAGTTCACACCTGCAGAAACCTAAGCCACAGTGTGCTGGTTCAATGTTTAGATCATGTGCCTGAAACTCCAAGGTGGTCAGGGTGGAAGCGGGACAGCCCCGAACACTGAGCAGCTCACAATGGAGGGTCAGTGCTGGAGCTCACCTCACCTCACACTATATTTAGAACTGCCCCATAGAGGCTTAGAAATTCACTGGAAAATATAGAGTTAAACTGAGGCTGTTGGTGTTTTTATATGGACATATTTATTTGAAACTGAAACAGAGTGTGAACTAAATGTGGACTGGTTGGATGAACTAAACCCCCTGTCTCATACAAATGTCTTACAAAATTTAATTGCCTTTCACTGGACAACTTTCAACTACTGCTAAATTCACAGTCTTTCAAATCCCAAACTAACAGCATTTTAAGCCGCATTTTATACACTGAACAATTTTTACCATCGTAGCACAAAACAGTGGTTGTATGACTTATAATGAGACAGGGACAAAGATCACAGATAGAGCCGTCCTATGACCAAAGATGAGCTGTGATAGATATTAGGCAGTGTCAGATATTTTGGAGGATTTGTCGCAGAAAGTGTGTGCCGTGTCGTGTGACCAACAGAAAAAACACAAGTGCATCATTAGAGTAACAACAACAGTGCCCAGCCACAAACGTGATCACATGTCTCCCATTCCATATTGTTTATTTTACTTTTCCATGCATAAAAACACCAGTAAAGCAAGCGGGCCAGCTTCTGTTTCAGTGCTATATGATGATGTAAACACACTGCGCCCGAAGCCTGAAATTTGTTCCAACTGACTTTGGCCGTTAAAAGTGTTAATTTTTACCACTAGATGGAGCCATGAGAGACTGCAGGGCCAATCACCTGCCACCCAACCTGAAACGGAAGGGACTGTTGTAAGTCCAGGCTCTTGGCAAAGGAGGATTTTGGGTTTTTCTTGTAAAATATTGTGATCTGGTAATAATAAAAGGAATAATGTCACAGCTGCATTACACCTGCGCAAAATACATGCACAAAAAAACAAGTACTTGCAATAAATGTACCGGAATTACGACTAAAGAAGAAGCCAGGTCATGTGTTTTCCAGGCCTCACTTCAATGTCCTTTAATGTTGAACACTTGCTCTTTAAATTTATCTGAAACACAAGTGGTAATGGACAATGCAGTGCTGTCATGTTCTTCAATGTGGCACTGACAAGAAGTGTTGAATAAAAGAAGAGCTTCTCGTACCTTACTGTAAAGTTCCTTTTTTTTTTTTTTTAACCACTGAATAAATTTTTCCCTCACTGTCTGTGTCCAGCCCAGAGACTTTACTGAGGCCTCTCTCTCCTCTCTGGCCCAGTGACTGCTCTCTTTACCTGTCCAAATGAAGTGGGTAAAGTCAACACATGTTCTGGAGGTGGACAGGGCTAACCCACACAGAGAGGCCCTGGGACAGGCCTGGAGTTGTCAGTGGACAGAGGGGCGTTTGCCAAACAGCTTCTGGACGAGAGGCTCTGGATCAACAGGCCACTCAGAGTAACTCAGAGTAAACGTGTGGAGTTGTGAGGGAGCTGGCAAAGTGAGGAAAAAAAATACCAAACTGGTCTAAACTACTTAGGACATTTTCACACCTGAATGCAATTAGGTCTGCCATTTCACCATTTCACATTTCTTTACAGTTTTACCTTATTTCTATTATATTTTAAAACCACAAGGAAATCTGTTTTTCCCTCTTTCCTTTCTGCTTTTGCCACATTGGACTCTATTCTAGTGCAGTCCCAATTAAGACCTTTGTTTTTTAAGAAGATGACAACATCTGCTTGAGTTTACCAAGTCTTCTACTCACTGTCAACACAAAACTTTCTTTTTAAGAAGCCTCAACCACACAGTTTGCTGAAAACAATATTTGGTTGTGGATAGGCCTCACGTTGATACAAAGTTCTGATTCCACAAAAACACAAAACTTTAAATGCAAGGGGTGTGTTCTTGCATCCAATGCCGCCAGCAACCACAGTCAAAATGATGACGTAACACAATGCCCCAGCTGGCCTGGCAGACGAAGTGCTCTGTAAATGGCCATTAAAGCTCCATCACAGCAGCAACAGTGGCCAAAATTATCAAAAGTTAAAGGGGCTATATTATGCAAAACCGACTTTTCTTATGTTATAATTTTGTTCCCTCATCAAAAACATACTTGGAGTTGTGTTTTGCTTCATTCACACATGATTGCTTGTATTCTCTAGCGCTGAGTTTCTGAGACCTCAAAACCTCAAACCTCTGCCTCTCCCCTGAACCATTCATTTATCAAAAGAGAAAAACGGTATACACCTCTGTTTCCACTGATTCCTCACAGCTATTTTTCATTTTGTAGTAAAACGGCGTGCAAAAAAAAAAAAAAGTTGTAAACTGTGAAATGCTGCTCTTCTGGTGACCAAGATTGGTTTAAAAACAATATACAGTTGAAAAAAAAAGTATTGGCACCCCTTGGAGATACTAGGATTTTTGCATGATTTGGTCATAAAATATGATCTGATCTTCATCTAAGTCACAACAATAGACAAACACAGTCTGCTTAAACTAATGCTGCAAAAAATGACATTTTTTTCATGTTTTTATTGAGCAGGAGGAATTTTGGACCATTCCTCTTTACAAAACTGTTTAAGTTTTCTTTGGATGTCTGGTGTGAATCGCTCTTTTGAGGTCATGCCACAGCATCTCAATAGGATTGAGGTCAAGACTCTGATTGGGCCGCTCGAGAAGGTGTATTTTCTTCTGTTGAAGCCATTCTGTTGTTGATTTGCTTCTATGTTTTGAGTCCGGTTGCATCACCCATCCTCTGTTGAGCTTCAGTTGGTGGGCAGATGGTCTTAAGTTTTCCTGCAAAATCTTTGGATAAACTTGGGAAATCATTTTACTGTCAATGATAGCAAGTTGTCCAGGCCCTGAGGCAGCAAAGAAACCCAAACCATGTTGCCCCCTCCACCAAACTTCACATTGGGAATGGGGTTTTGATGTTCGTGTGCTGTGCCTTTTTTTCTCCACACATAGCGTTGTGTGTTCTTCCCAAATAACTCAACTTTGGTTTCATTTGTCCACAGAATATTTTGCGAGTAGTGCTGTGGAACATCTGGGTACTCTTTTGCAAACTTTAAACGTGCAGTCACAAAAGTGGCTTCCTCCGTGGTGTCCTCCCATAAAGTCCCTTCTTGTTCAATGTTTTACCCATTGTAGATTTGTCAACTAAGATGTTAGCTTGTGCCAGAGATTTTCATTAGTGAGATTTTTAAAATGGTTGGTCTTTTTATTCAATACAACAACTCAGCTGTCACATTTGTATGTAGTAAAACACACAAATTCTGTGGTTTGTTATTCAACTGTAAAAGTCATTATTCAGAAACCACTAAACCCTAATTGAACAAAATTAATGAATTCAGTGTATGCTTCGTTGACATAATGAGACCAACAGAAGTACAGTATAAAGCATAAGGGGGCAGTGAAACTATGTGAACCCATTGGCCTGGAAGTGTCGAGCCAGGACCTCCAGATTACAGGGCCCATTCACGCACCTCTCTGCTGCCCATGAACGAAGGACTGTGTCAAGGGGAGAGTGGCCCGGCTGGCACGGGACCAGTCGGTAAATATAAATGAATGATCTGATGCTCATAAATGGTGCTCCTGACCTAGATATGGGACAGAAGGCCTCACAAGCCCCCAAATGCATTCATACTGATTCGAAAAGCAGGAAGAAGAGGCAGAGGACTGGTTTAGTGCCACGCCGCCAAAAAAAATCTAGTCAAATGCTACTTTTCACTGTGGTGGAGAGGTCAGACACAGATTTCATTTCACTGATTGCAACAAAAATAAAGTCCCTTAAATTCTATGGAGCGTATTGGGCTGAGATAACAATAGCAGCAGCCACACGTTGATTGCAAATGTAACGACCTGCGTATTTTGGACAATGATCGTGTCACAACTCCAGCTTTAGACAGCTTTTTCACTAACCACAGTTCAAAATATTCAGTAAATTTAAGTGATCCTATTGTTGAAATGTCAACTAATCACAAATG
This sequence comes from Bostrychus sinensis, assembly GCA_020698575.1. Lineage (NCBI taxonomy): Eukaryota > Metazoa > Chordata > Actinopteri > Gobiiformes > Eleotridae > Bostrychus > Bostrychus sinensis. The sequence continues at coordinate 22,541,793 of CM036257.1, read as the reverse complement.
GGCCTCTGCATCAGGAATATGATACAAGTGCTGATCCAAATTCTGCTAAAGCTAGACTATCCAACTTTTTTTCTTGGATTTAAGGGGCACGGTGGCAGAGCCGGACATTATACAGCCTGTCTGGGTGGAGTCTGCATGTCCTCTCCATGGGTTCTCTCCATGTTCTCCAGTATTCACCTTTTGTCCAAAGACATTCATATGTTAAGGGAATTGGTGACTCTAAATTGCCCCTAGTGAATGAATGTGAGCGTAAATGGTTGTCTGTCTGTGTATGTCCCTGTGTCAGCCCTCCAACCAACTACTCCTAATGAGAATAAGTGGAACATGAATAAATTAATGTTTAAATATCTATCATTTGTGAAAAAAACTTGAGACCTTAAGATGCCATATAGACTTTATTACTAATGATTTTAATACACCAGCACACTCCAGTAAGAGGCGCTGTTGAGCTAAAAAAAGAAAGTGAAAGTAAGACAAAGTATTTTAGTGTTTACATGGACAAACAAACAAACAAAAAAAGGAAAACCTGAATATAAAAAGGGAAAGCATAGTAAAACGTGGATACATGTTGCCAATGCGTATGAATATTTCAGAGCGTCAAACTGCCCGTGTTTTAGATTTGTTATTAAAATATAGGCAGGAAGGGTAGCTATGTTGTTATGGTTTTGTTGTAGGTAACAGATTTTTGTGCTACACCAGACGGGACAACAAGAGAAAAATTGAAACAATGAAAGAAAAGAGAATTGGTAGAATAAGTAGACCCTAAGCTGGTCCTGTATGTAAGTCATATGTTGGAGTTGTGTTGACATGAGAAACACATGTACTAAAGCCATGCAGGAGGCGTCCAGTCATCACCATTTATCAGCCCATAAACACCTCGGTCCTCCAGGATTTTACCCCGTTTCCACCGAGATGAACTGAGAGGGAGTTCGGGCTGCTGCTAGTGTTTAGTTCTGCCTTATTTAAAGAGGTCATGTTATGCTTTTTTCAGTCTTTTTGAAAAAGTTTTGGACACCTTTGCATTAATGTTTCACATTTTATAACTTATAATAATGTATATGTATGGAAAATGTCTTCTTTTGGGGAGTTACTTTGACTTTGCAGAGAACACCTGGATTAGGTGCCTGATGCCCCCTGCTGGCAACAGTGGGGAACGGATAGTGCATAAAATGGATATTTAGAATGGCTATTAGCAACATGATGCTAACAGAAAGATAAATCTAACTGCTTTGTAGTGATGACAATTTAAGTGCTTAAATTATTAGAATTTTAGAATGAGTCTGGGGATGGTTGGACTTTAGAAACACTCAGGAGCATGTCCTGGTTTCATGTGTCTATGTAGAGCGGTGAGACTGTAAGTGTTTTCAGCTCTTGAGAAGGGGACAGTCTCAGCATAAAGGATTACTCAAACAAGCGTGAATGAAACAAAATACGACTCTAAGTATGTTTTTGAGGTGCAAATACCATTATAACATGTTTAAAAGATCAAAAAAGTTGGTTTAGCATAATAGGGGACCTTTAAGAATATCTCAAAGTAGGCTACTGTTGTTACTGGCTATGCGGGGGGAAAAAAGTATGGCAAAGAATTTCTCTAAAACACCGTTGCACATTAATTACAGTCAACATAACTACAGCCATATAAACAGCCTCTGGCAGTGGCAGTCTGCCTGTGGTGCACATGGACTTTGGGTAATTTGTAACACCAAGGGAAATGTGGAGCACAGGCCACTAACATTTATAAAACTACCGTCAGTAGTTAATTACATGTTACTGTATGCAGCTCCTATGGGAAATCTTCCTGTTAAAACAATAAACACTGAACTCACCAGGGCCACATGTTACACTTTGGAAAAGGTGTGAAGAATTACATCAGGCCGAGACCAAGATCCAAGATCCAGGACTAGGCCAGGGACTTTACCATAGAAAAAAAAATCTGTCACTCAAACACTGTCCCACTGAAGAAAGGCTCAGTGGGCTCAGGACTGTACCAGGACACCATACTACTGTCATTTTACAATTGTTCACTTTGTTCACAGGAACCTTTACTTTTGACCTAATTTTAATCGGTTCAATACAAATTTGCTCTATAATGTAATTCAGTTTTATTTATATAGCCCAATATCACAACAGCAGTTACCTCAAAAGGCTTTACAATTAGTCACACAATCAAACTAAAACAATAACTAAACTCCCAGGACATCCCCTGTCCTTAGACCCTCCTTCTCGATAAGGAAACACTCCCAAAAAGCCCAGCTGTGGAGAAAACAAGGATTATCTGACAGCTCTGAGTCAAACCCTATTGGAGACTTGCAAGACACCAAATTATTGTGAAAAACTATGACGCAACACAATAAAGAAGACACAGAGATACAGAGACACCAAGCATTTTCAATCAGTGGCAGGAGATGATTTTCAGGAATGCAGTGTATTTGAATATATTATGTAAAGCTGTTTTAGTCGCCTGGACAGCTATTCAAATTCTTGTACCTTATAAAGCATTCCAGTCTAATCTTTGTGGTGGACTTTGAGTTGGATTTTCAGGAGGCTATACTTTAATGGCTAAAGGAATAGAAAAGACTGTGAAGAAATGAAATGAGTTAACATCAGTTAACAGTCCTATCTAGGTCTAGTATTAGAAATCATAGGTTGTGGCTGCAGTTTGTATGCAGTGAGGCAGCTACAGGTGAAATTATCCAAATCACACAGTACAAAGCTGCTGTTGAGGTTCAGACGTCACTGGGACACACTGAAGTTTGGCCCGACGTAAATGCTCCGCTCTGTCTTCGCCAATACACCGTTTGATTTTTGTAGACTTCAAATTCTCCACATGTGCTGGACTCCATCTATGTACTGCTTCTTTTGCAGCCATCAAAAGAGACATCCTGCAGTTTTTACTTAAGAATCTGCTCTATTCACGTCACTGACTGCTCTATGTATCTTATGCTTTTAAGTGGAAAATGTTTCATCAAAGCAATTGGCCGAAATGCAAAGCTAACTTTTCTCTGCGGGACATGCACTTACATTACAGTGCTGGACAACAAGACAGGAAAGGCTTCAGACAAAGAAAGGTGTATCAATGTTACAAACACACCCATTACAAAAAACAAGAAAAATCAAAACTAGAAGCACTCAGAAATATAAATGTATTTATTAAAGCACTCAACAGCATTTTAACACCTCACTAAAACATTTGCACTGTACATCTGTTAAATGTCCAGTAAAAGAGTGGACAGAGATGATGATGATGACAACACTCGACAAGTATTTTGGCTCTTCCTGTTTTTGGCAATGGCTTGGTCACTGTACTTTAGATCACGCTCCATCAGTCCTCTCAACACTTTTACTTGCAAAGTGAGCATTTTGCAGCAGCTCTGGATGAAGAACAGTCCAATTTGGACTTCATAATGAAACACAAAAATCAACAGCTGACATGTAATTACGCCGCTTACATCTGCGTCAGTGAACGTTTTGGAAAGTTGGATTTTTTTTAATGGGAACATACAAAATTGACTTCTTTTAACAAAGGCTTCTTTTCTATTGGAAGTTGAGTGTTATGGGAAAACGTCTAATTCAGTGAACCATGCTAAAGTATCTCAATCAACCATATTTACCAACAAGTTCTCAAGATGTTATAATTTTTTTGTCCTTTAATAAGTTATGCCACATTTCCAATACAGTAGGAAGGAACTCCAAGACTCCACACTAGCCAATACTTAACAGTTTAACTTCTGGTATAAAGTTGAATTCCTTTCCTATTTCCACCCATCTCTCTTTCTGGTTTCCTCTCTGGATACTTTATCTATTTAAAAAACAAACTGTCCCATGAAGAGTCCTATTCATTCAAAAGGCCCACACCTATAAAACTAATCCAAACAGATTAAACTCTTGCAGCTATAGCATCAAATCCAAGGTGGAGATCATTTGTGGCGAGACAATGTAAATTTCACATCTCACACCACTGCAGTCTGTCTCCAAATACAACCGGGCTGTCAGAACTTAGTGTGAGGCTTTCAAAAACATCTCAAGCATCTGTAGACACAGCTTTGAGAAATAGCACCGATACCACTTCCTCAGACTTAAAATAACCATGTAATGTGCAAAAATGCTTCTTTGTGCAAGTACGATAATCTCAGGCCTATTGCAGGGCAGGAGTCTAAATAAACCGCCTCACTCCGGTTTGCCAAATGTCTGATGTGGTGTTAAGGGATTTACAGCAGCTGCACACTCAAACAGGACAAACCTCAGCAGCTGAAATAAATGTTATTGGCAGTGAACAAAGTGAGAGGAGAGAAAAAAAAGATGTACTTCAATTCCATTTTATTTGTATAACAGAGTATCACAACAGACACCTCAAAGGGCTTCAGAAACAGTTAATCAAACATAAACACACAATCAGACATAACACACAATCAAACATAAACAATAACTACTCTAAACTAAACAGACCCAGGACATCCCCTGTCCTTAGACCCTCCTTCTCGGTAAGGAAAAACTCCTAAAAAAAACCCAGCTGTGGGGAAGGAAAAAAAAGAAGAAACCTTATGGAGACCACAATGAAGGAGAGATCCTCTTCCAGGACCAACAGGCTAATGTGTCTAGGACTGTTAAATAAAGCCCTTTAGCTGATCTATAGTATCATAGTTCAGGTCTGTAAGGATGCAGCATATGGACTTCATCCAGACAGGGGAGTGGAGGTGAGGTAGGGGTCCCAGAAGTCCATAGGAGATGAAGTTGAGGGCCCACAGGTCAGGACAGGAGCACAGATGGAGTCAGCTATGGTCCACTGGAGCATCTACCAGCAGCCAGGCATCTGAAACAGTCCCCACTACCCCAGAGGGGAGCAGGAGAGAGGGACAACTTGTGAATACTAATGAACTGATTAGAAATAGCTGTAGATGACACCATAAACTCTCTAAATGTATTGTGGCCTGTTTAACTTACAGCACACACAGTAAATACATGTGTTGCCTTTATTGTTTACAGCCACTAAAAGAGTCTATAACCTTTGTTTTTTACCACTCCTTGTTTGCTTTTTCTGTTAGCTATAGCTTTTTTATATCACAAGCCAAGGATCCTCATTCAAGCCCCACCTAAACAAGAGTAATAAAGTATATTGAGTTCACCAGATGCTATGATAGTACAATATAGATGCAGCTTGTATAGACTTGAAAGTATGATCGCCCTCATAATTGCCATCACACAGTAAATGGATGTAAATATTAGTGCTACCAAAGCCTGTTCTGCCCCCAGTGCTGCAAATCTGAACAATGGAAAACAATTCAAAACAGATTAGCATCATTTATGTACAGTGTTGTGGTTTGTCTGTCATTTTAGTTTCCAGTCTCACTCTGTGGTTGGAGCTTGTCATGGAGACTGTCACGGGAAATTCATCCATCCATCCATCTTCTACTGTTGATCCGTGGGCCGGGTGGCGGAGGCAGCAGTCTATGCAAAGATGTCCAGATGTCCAGACTTCCCTCACCCCACACACTTCCTGCAGCTCTGCCAAGGTGTGGAGAGAGTCCCTCCAGCGTGTCCTAAGTCTTCCCCATGGTGTCCACCTCCTCCAAGCTCCTGGGTGACTAAGCTCCTCACCCCAATAGTCACAGGAAATTCACCTCAACCTAATAGTTTCTCTTAAATACTGTGAGGACTGTTTCTTTATTTTGCAGATCTTTTATTGTTGGTCTTATGTTATATATTAGGCTAATTGTGGCAGCTGATACTATGACTGTACACAGACTTCACTTTTACACAAGCCATCATAAACACCTGAACAAGCTTGTAAACTGTCATTTTATTTATGTTTATATGTATATTTCATGTTTGACCAGTAGTTCTGGTATTTGCAACTATGGAAGCTAAATGCTACATGCTAAAATTCACAGATTTTTTTGTCATGCTATGTTAAGGGTTACAAAACCAGAGCAGAACACAATAGTTTATTGATGTACTCTTACTCAGATCTTTCTATGACGGACCTGACCACCAAATCTAGGTGCTTTTAAATGAATGCCAATGTGTAAAACTATTTCCATAACGATCTGTTTTTGCTTACTTAAAAACAAGGAAAAGGTTGCTATTTAAAATCAAAATGCACACAGGGTTTTGATTAAGTCACTTGTGAAGTGTCTATACAAAGTTATATAGGACGGAAAACAATTACTGGCAGACATGTGGCAGTAGCTGTCTCTTCTCCTTCTATAGGCTGAAGTTTAGGCTCCTGGGGATGGGAGAGGCCAGACACAGACTGGTGTGAACCTGTTGATCCAGACAGAGGAAGAGTCCTGTTGCTTTACACACACACCACTCGCTCCAGGAACAGGAAGATCAGTGAAAGAAGCCAGCGCTACATTTATCATGCCATGTGTCCAATCTGATGACTAACACAGAGTCTGGGCCTGCGGAAATTTAATATACCCTTTATTTTGTTCGCTAAAATTTAAAAATAAAGAGGTCCAGTTTCATATTAGCACCCTGTGTCTTAAAAGAAACTGAAGACATTTATTATTAGTGTACTAATTCATACACTTTCTGAGAAGAAATATGCACAAATATCGAACCAGATCAGTTTTATTAGTGTCAAGGTCCATAATCTCACTGTATGTATCCTACCACACACCCCAAAAATTTGTATATTAACAAAAGACATTTTGACTGTCCCACATCTCAATAGGTTGCATTCATGTGAACATTCTCTAGAATCGATGTTGTGAGACTGAGATTTGTGGTTTCTATTGTAATTTTCTGCTAAAAACTGTAAAATGCAGATTTCTTGGCCTGGTTTCTGGCTAATATCTCTGCAATTACTGGGCCTATTGACATGAAACACAACTTAAACCCTGTCACAAACAAAAATGATCATTTGTGAATTTTCTGTTCAGTTATTTTTTATATGTTGTGTTCATGTTCTTGAATTCTGTGACGTCAAAACAAACACAAAACTCAGAAATATAGAAGCTGATCATTTTTTGTTAGCAACTGGGTCTACAGCCACACCATAATAATCCTGTGGCTTAATGCTGATTCTACTGACAGCAATCATGCCTGTCTGTTTGAATAATGTCACCACACTGCTATAGTGAAGAAATAACTTCACTTTAGGTAATGTGTGCTGACAGACAAGACTTTGAACTTTGTGCCAGTTTTTGTTTCATGTGGATAGGTCCAATACTTGCAGAGATATTAGTCATAGACCACACTGAGACATCTCCATTTTGAGTCTTTAGCAGCAGATTCTACCATAGAATTCAGTTTAAAACTATAGGCCCTTTAGAAATCTATAACATCACATGAATGCAACCTATTAAAAAAGGTTTTATACTGGCCCCAGATGACTTCTGGGTGGCCGGAGCCTGTCCCAGCAACTATGAACCTTAGGTGGGGTGTACATTGTGAACACTCGCCTGTTAGTTGTAGCATACAAGTCTAACAGAGAGAGTTATGTTTCAGTCAAATTTGTCTGTATCTTGCAATCACCTCACAATCTTTGGAAAGGTCCTGGATCCAGTCTTTTGAATCTACACCAAAAATGAATAATTTCTTCCTAGGTCCTATACTGACCTGCTCATCACCGTTTTGCTATATTGCTACAACGTTCTTTGAGTCAAATTTATCCAAGTTACACCCATTGCCTGCAAACATACATCGTCAAAATCACAGAGAGTTGAAATCGCTAGTGCTGACAAAACAGAACAATAATCTGACACAATTTTAGCCTAGTGTTTTATATGTGCAGGAGAAGTCTGTTATGGATCAATCATATCCCAATGATCCTGTCCAAGAGGAGGGGCGGCCTCTTAGGAATGTCCCGGGACCGTTATCTGATGGGCCTCGGGGCTGCAGTGATGGTACAGGGTGAACTGAGCCAACTTGGCCCTCGCCCCAGGGACATTTTGTGCCACTGTACACCCCTCTGCAGACGGAGCATCCTGAGCCCCGGGCCCCTGCACCAGTCAGAGGTTATCGAGGGGCCGTGACAAGTGAAAGGTTTAGACCAGGATGTCCCACCTGAAGAGAGGGCTTCTGTCTGTTGGATCACCCAGATATGAGGTTTGGTTACTCAGAGCAGTTGTGGATTTATAAAATTGGTTTGTTTTAATTTGCTAAACCATTAATAACACACACAAGTTCACACAATAGCCTTACAATATAGGCAGGCATAAAATTAAGATGACACTATGAGGTGAAGTAAATAACACAGATTATCTCTTTATCATGCCTCATGTTAGTGGTTCTTTTTAACAACATGTGGCTGTAATCATATGTCTTACAGAGCAACAAATAACTTTATTAATTAAAAATTGTTTCTGTAAATAAATTTGGTGAGACTTCAGCTCCAGAAACTTTAGTAGTTTAGGTTAGACTGAACAACTGCTTTTACTGTGATTGTTTGAGTGTAATTGCATTGTATTTTTATTCATGTAAATCAGGGACTGCAGATGGAAACTAGCTATTTAGCTATAATCTGGTGCGGAACATCTCTGTTTTTATGAGCTTAATGTCTCTGTACATTGTCCCTTCAAATAAAGGCTAAACTAAACTAAACTTGTAATAGAAACGTAAATGTATTTTTTCATTTGGATGTATGATTATGGTTAAGCTAATCCCCTCTGTTTTTTTTTATAATTAAGGTTACGCAACTGACATATTAACCCACAAAACAAATAAACTATAGGAAATAAGTTTAAAAAAGTTTAACCAGCCCATTTGTCCTTTACAAGAGGCTGAACTGCCTCCTGCTTCTCATCCTCCGCCTGCCGTCATACAACACAGTTTTATTAGTGAGGATTTTTACTACTAGCACTGATTACCAACTTACACTTTTGCAGACTGTACTGTCGCTAAATCCCCTTTTTGATGTCTTCGTTCTGATTGTACTCAGCACTTCATTCAAACGTTTTGTCCCACAAACACACTGGTTATAGAGCAGACTGGTTGAACAGACTAGAATAGCCTAATATTGCAGTCAGTTGATGTTAAAAGGTAATTTTTCTCGCATGGTTGTGACCAAGCGCTAAACTTTCACTCTATGTCCCTCACTGCAGTCTACAGCGCGTGAACTTATTTGGTTTTTAATATACAGTATGTGATCAAGTAATTTTACATTATCAGTTTATAATACACAATTATAGACTCAAAATATTTTCTTTAGGTTCCTCTATCAGGGTCTAGCCTCACCTCTGGATCCAGCAGACGAGCTACTGTAGCTCAAATTTCTGAAGAAGTTCACGCTTGTTCTGAGTGAAAGGTGTCAGAATAGCATTTTGTTGCATATGTGGCTGCATATTGGCAAAGGGCCATAATGTTATGCCTAATCAATGTAAATGTGATTGTCTATGGATGTCAGTAAGTGTCTCAGTATGCTAACTCTACAAATAACTGTCTATCGATCCCTCCTCACCAGTCTCCTGTTACCCTTAGGAGAAGTGGTATAAAATGAATGGCAAAAACGAAAATAAAAATAACAGAGGTGAGCTTACATTGATCCCTCACAGTTACATCTGCCATGTTGAGAATTGAAAACAGCTCGGAGACGACGATGGCTCCAAAGTGAACTTCATGAACCGCTGATGTCAATGTTTTGTGACTAAAATCCTAAAAAGCCGCTGGAAATGTTCGAGGCTTGAACTTGGTGGATGTGGTGTGGAAATTATTCTGGCAATGACGGATCCCTTTTCCATTTTTTACTGTACTCTCGCTCTTTCATCAAGCCTTTCCTTATGTAACAAACTGTCAGACGCCAGCGCTGTATGGAGAAACACCCTGCTCTCACTGTGCCAAAGCAAATGTCCAGTGCCAGTTCAGGTAAACACAATTGGAAATGGGCTTCCTGCTACCTTTACCTTACCAAAACACACATAGAGGAAAGAGTGGATTAGCGGCATTAAAACTCACGTTGCTTTCAGTGTTTGGTACGTTTTCGGTACAGGGGAGACAGGTCTTCACGTGAATGTTTTGGGGCCCAGGTAAAAACCATTCCTCTCGTGCCTAAATATGATGAAGTGTTTGCGTGAAAGTGGATCCGAAAGCACGCAGCGGTGGACCTTGTGTCACAAAGGGACCATTCTGTGGGAGTGCTCAGAGGTACAGCAACACCCAGGGAAACTATGACACTGGATAGTCGGGTAAACAGTCCACAGACACGCTCCCCTCACAGCTCATCCTCCTCAATCCTGTAATACGCTTTATTTTTGAGGTATGCTTAAAATAAGTAAAAAATAAGAGAGACACCATGGACACCAAGCTTTGGCCAATTACATGATCATAGAGATGGGAGTTATTGCTCTTTAACAGGAGCCGAATCTTTGGGATCCATTCATTTCCAAGAACCAGAAGAAACCAGTCAGTTCATTCAGAAAATAAACACTGGAATGAGTGATACAATATAATTTTAGTCAAAATAATATTGGTGGGACATTATTATTGTCTTTTTATTGATGATAATAAAATTAGCATGTGTCGACTAAATTCACAAATGGTGATGTCATATACCGCTGCATAGAGTGAGACCACATTTAGGATTTATTATGTGTCCAAAATGTGCAAAATATAGCTACCTTAACATATTTTCATGCAAAAAATGTCAAGAACTAAGCAGGCAACAATAAACTTTCATGCACACATGTGTAGGCACTTAGAGACTGTCTGTGCTCCTCTCCTCTCTCTCTTTTTATCTCTTTCTGTTTTCGTGACTCTTTCTTGAGCGTTAGTTCTTCTAGTTTTTTTCACGGTTGACAAAAAAGAGCTTGTTCATTTTGATACAAGAGAAAAAAAAGCAAAAAGGAGCGGTTCGGGCATCTCTCTGAATCGGTTCTCATCGCTCACGGTAAAAAGTTGTTCAAAAAACTCAGATCTTTCCTCAACGCTCTTATCAAGCTCGCTCAAATCCTTAAAATCCCACATAACTTTGAGGACAAAATGTTAGCCTGCTACCTAATAAACAGGTGCCAGGATGAAGAGATAATCTGTGTTATTCACGTCATTCGTCAGTGGTCATAATGTTATGTCCCATCCTGAAGCAATCAATGTGAACGTCTGAGTGTTGGCTCACGGCGGTCTCTGTTTGTGAAAGCATACCATCTGTGGGTGAAGCTGATGAAGGATTGGGAGTCAGAGAGCGTAGTATTAGCTGTAAGGGAGTGGTAGCCAAAAAAAGACTGGTCAAGTTAATGGTGTGTATAAGGAGTGATTTTGAAGGAGGGATACACGGACATGGGGCACCAGGCCAGGATGGTCCCACCACGAACTCTCCCTTTGCAAACAGACAGACGTGTGTTCAGCGGGATGGGCAGAGGAGGCCCCACTGGCTCATGAAAGCTGCTTCATAAACCGGTAAATCTAGAAGGGAGGCCGCTCCTGCCCGCCGCGCTTATTTTCACCTCCATTAATGATGAAACGGGCCGAGGGCAAACACAGAGCTCACAGAGTGGTCTTTATGGAGCACACCTGCAGTGGAAAGCACTGTCCGACAGGTAGAGGGGGTCTGGGGTCAGCTTTTGACATAGTGGACCTACAGAATATGTAAGTGATGATTTTTTCAAAGGAAGTTTAATTACATGTTTAAATCATCCCATCAGTGTCATTTTAATGTGCACTGTGTAAAAACTGAGAACATCACAGCTATGTTTTTAACAGTAAATCATTTCTGCTGTTCCCTTCTGGGTCGTCACATCACATTATCTGCCTCCATCTAATCCTATCCTCTGCATCCTCTTCTCTCTCTCCCTCTTTCACTACATCCATACATCTCCTCTTTGGTTTTCCTAGCCCTCCTGCCTGGGAGCTCTAACCTCCCTCTACACATCCAAATAACACAAATATTCTTGTCTGTTTTAGCAGATAAACGAACCCTACATAAACGAGAAACAATTTTGTACACTCATTTTTAAAAAATGGATTCAAGTCATCACCTGACCAGGGCCGTGCACAGAATTTTAGAAATACCAATCGTGTTAGGTTGAGGCCAAAGTTTGTCCTGGTTTAGTCCTAATTTAGTCCTGGTTTAGACCTGGTTTAGACCTGGTTTAGACAAGGTTTTTTCTTGGTTGAGACCTGCTTTAGGCCTCATTTAGTCCTGATTTAATCTTTGTTTAGTCTTGGTTTAAACCGGCTTTGGTTCTGGTTTAGTTCTGGTTTATCTTTACTTACACAATACACATAGGCCTATTAGAAAAAATACTGAGGTCCAGACCTCTGTGACCTCTGTGGTGCGTACGGCCATGCACCTGACCTACAATCTCTGTTTATAGTCCAGGGAAACCCTCGGTGCTCACAGGTTGTAGAAAGGTGGGCTATAATATACCATCACAGCTGATTATGGTCATAAAAGACAGTGTGGTTGTAAATGCAGTCATATGTCTCCTATTTACACCACATGCTACGACCTATGTCATCCATTATCTTTTCATATTTCTCTCTTCTTAAACAGTAGGCAGCCCTCTCTTTTCATCCATGCACTGAGATATGGCTTTCTTATCTAATGTTAGCACAAAAAGTGTCCAAACCTTTCATAGGAGCCTCACGTTGCTCCAAATCCTAAAATGACATTGCCATGATGACGGGGGTTGTGCTTCCAGGTCACATCTTCAAGTTTGTTTTCTCTCTTTTTTTACTTTTTAAATGGAGAAAAAAATAATCAGTTCAGTAGTTAAAACAGAGACATAAAATGGACTGTTGAAATACATTTTGGACCGCATCTTTAATTGAGATGTGATATCCCTGAGTTCTGGGGAGAGTGAGTTCCAGAGGGAGGGAGCCCGAACTGTGAATGCCCTGTCCCCTTTAATGGCTCTTTGGGTTTGGGGACTACCAGCAAGGCTCCCTCCACTGAGTGAAGGGATCTAGGTGCTTGATATTATACACCTGTGGCTATGGAAGTGATTGGAACACCTGAATTCATTTTTTTGGGGGGGTGAGCGAATACTTTTGACAATATAGTGTATGTTTTAGTGTGTGTGTTAGTGAGGAGTCTGGCAGCCGTGTTCTGTATTTGCTGTAGGCGAGGAAGAGAAGTTCGTGAGAGACCAACAAATAATGAATTGCAGTAATCAAGTCTTAAGTAAACAAAAGCATAAATAATCTTCTCCAAATCAGGAGAAGATAATAACAATTTGATTTTAGAGAGAAGTTTAAGATGATAAAAACAAGGGCGATTATGTGCATCAACTGCACTTTCTACACAAAGCATCCTAAATTTTGCACACGTCTTTCTTGCCAAGTCCTTCTCTCTTCCAGATCGTCATCCATCACAATGCACAGAGAAGACTAATGACCTTCCTGTGCCAGAGCCTTCCTCCAGAGCTCAATGCATCTTCATCAGAGCTGCTTCAAAAACCAACCCTGAACCACCACTGATTTATTACACCTGGCACAGTCATTCTCTGTCTGTGCATCCTCTGAGCTGCAAATCCTTAAATCTTTGCAACGACAATACACAGGATTATAAAAGTTACATAATAATCTGGAAAAATCAATGCTTTTGATTGCCACATCGCTATTAAAAATACAGTGATAGTGATGTATTAATCAACAGAAGGTTTTATTGCCCCATATTTAGGAGCCACTGTAAATTTTGGGTTGATCAGTATCAGTGACTGGACAAGTACTTTAGCAGTGCCGGCTCTGGACCTCTGCACATTTTCCAGACTGTTGTGGAAACTAAATAAAACCCAGAGGACAGTGAGGCACATCTTGAGCCTGAGATGCTCCACTTGGTGTAGAAACAGACTCAAGAGAGACCAGTTTAAATGGAGAGAAAAGAAATTATTTTGATAAATTAACTGGGAGTCTGTAGTCTGTAGCATGGGTAATGAGAACAAAAATAATATATTTTTGCCTCAAGGCTCAGGGTTAAATTTCTGTATCCAGCAGTAAAAGGATACTTTTTCAGTTACTTAGGGTTCATTAAATAATTTGAAAACATTGCCAAGAAGGGTTGTATACAGGATTACTATTTAATGTGATTATACTTATGACATATATTCAGATATATATTCAGCTTATAAAACATGCATAAATATTAAAGGTACTGGAAGCAGCATGCACTGGTTTGGAAGTAGTACTGCAGTCTAAATCCAAACAATGGTCTGTGGGTTGCCAGTCTTTCCTCTTTTCTGATTGGACGATTGGCAATGCAGGGTTTTAGAACCAAAACAAAAAAATGTAAACAAAAACAACTTGGCCATTATGTAAAATAAATATATTCATTGTTAAAGCACAATTGCAGTGGTTTTCTAAGCCTTACTCAGTAATACACGGACCACATTTCTTCCAGGGGTCACAACAGTAACTCATTTGGGACTGGCTCAGCGTCCGCTGGCTTTTGACCCCCTGTGGCAGGATTTAAACCTCTTACCTCTTAAAAACTTTATTCTAAATGGCAATCTCCTAATCAACAGCAGTTTAAAATATTATAGATAATAAAGCTGAATAAGGGTATGGGAACAACTCTTCGCAGTGTTGCTTGGTTCTTCATCTAACCTACTGTAGATAGTTTAATTTTTAACATGAAAAATCTTTAGCTGCAAATATCACTTCAGCAACCTACTACCGCTGAGAAAATCCACTCTCCTTGAAAAAGCATCTTTGTGGGAGGCAGGAGTCAGGAGTCAGGAGTGATAAAGCACTCCAGTGACAGTCAGTGTAGTATCTAAACATGTCGGCCAGTAAATCTCTTTCTGGCCTATAAAAATGCAACTTAACCACATTCAAATGCGACTGAGCCAATTCATTTTAGGTATCAACGACGATGATAAAACAAGGAGACAGGAGGAGGAACTTTGGACTACATTTTCAATAGATGTTTTGTGTTGAGAGGTTTGTTTACCAAAATGGCTGAATAAGGACTTTTTGTAGACTGGTAGTAAACTCTGACCCACATATCCAAATGGAAATTGAATTTATCCAGCGAGCAAGACCTCCCACCGGATCATCCAGGAGAGGTTTGATCCGGATTTTGGGGAAAAGGGAAGAATGTAACAGTGGAAGAGTGTTGACATGTGGCTTTAAATGTAAGCTCATGTCTTAGGCTGTCAGGTGCTGGCGGAGGACACAGGAAGTCTTGTTGGATGTGGACGAAGAAGTTAAGATGGCTGCCAAAGAAACCTGAACACATCAGGCTAGTGTTTGATTTGGGTCGTCAGGTAGAAAAGATGCACTCTCACTGTACAAGGACGGAAAAAATGTCGGAGTAAAACAAAGCATGATTGATTTATTGATGACAGGGGTGTTTTATGCTAAGAAGAAAATACTTTTGCAGATGTGGCGGGAGCTGAACCTAAAATGAGATTGATAACGTCTTTCTGGGTTAAATTATGCATAGCTTTGTTTCATAATCTCGTGTTAGCTTTCAGGCATTACCACTAGCAGATTGTAAATAGATTTTGTGTGATGCTTCCAGCCCAGGATTAAAGGAACAAATGGCTGCATCCTCAAGAATATAATTTCATCCACAATGTTGTAATATGTGGAACTGACGATGCTGGTTATAGTCCAGAGGGTCAAAGATACAAACTCCAGCCGCAGGGTGTTGGTAAAGGAACGAAGGCTTAGTTTTAGTGCATTCTTTACCATTGGGAATCATGCTGTTGGGTCAATGTATACAGCACCTATCTCTGAACTACAAGACCCATGGTTTGAGGCTAGGTCCAGGCACTTTATCGATACCAATGTGAGATGGGGCAGATGCTGCAGTGGAGGTCTATGCTCTCTGCTTCTAGTTTTAGTTTTAATATAAATCTTGCATATTTTTGTGATTTTTGCCGAAAATCACAAAATCTAATTAAATTATTAAGTATAAATTAAAGGTCTTCACAATTCTGGGCTGCACTTGAATAGATACTGGGAAAAGTATGGTGAACCTCTGTCTGTCCTTTTGTTTTTATCACTACAATTAGTTTACAATATTACAATAAATCTTTAAGTAGGTCAAGTTGGCTCTCTGTCCCACTTGACTGTGTCTGGATGAAGTCTTTCACCTCTGCTGCATCCTTACAGACTTGAACTATAACTGAGCACACCCATCAGTCCTGGACACATCTGTAGCCTGTCTGTCCTGGGAATGGATCTCTCCTTCATGTGGTTCTCCCTTAGGTTTCTCTTTTTTCCATAGCAGAGTTTTTTCATTTTTTTTCTGACCATTTGTTTATGTGCCAATTTTGAATTGAACTGAACAGTTTCGAGATTATGTCCCACTACTTAACACTGAAAATATTACATACAATTTAGGACATACAGTAAAGCTATTTCCGGGAATTGGTGATAATAAACAGGACACATCTGTTAAATGCAGTTTTATGAAGTAATCACCTCAGAGTCTCACACAAGTCAAATGTCAGTGAAGCCAAAATCCTCTCTAACACACTCGTAATCCTCCACATAAGATGCACAGGCCTCGCTCTCTGCTGCTTATGGGAGGTATTTTTTTAACCTTCAGCAACTTTTTTAGGTAAACATCTATTTCCAGTCAAGATGGCTGAACAGGTTTTCGAGTTCAACAATGATCGTCTTATAGTATGTGAAATGAAAACCATCTCCAAGAGTTTTCCTAAGGGGCATGTAGGGTAAATACATGTATACTGCAAGAGTCTGCAGCTCATTCAACTGCATTTCCAAGATATTTGCAGCATTTACGTCATTGTTTTAATATAAGAGTATACTTAATTACTTCTCCACTTAGTCCCACGGTTGGGCTTCTGTGGCTTGAGTCCATAGCTGCAACTATGGGCCTAAGGCATGGTACACCTAAAACAATAGCTGTAGGGCTAAGTCTCACATTCATGCACTACAGACAATTTTGATTCACCAATTCACATACATGTCCTGGGACAGTGATTTACAAAGACGGGGAATCAGTTCCTGGGTCCCCAAATGCAGTAAAATTTCCAGAACATATTTTCCATCATTGATTCATTCGTTCACTTTCTTCCACTTCCAATTCCTATTAGGGGTTGCATGTAGCTGGAGCCTGTCCCAGCAACTACGGGCCTTAGGTGGGGTGCAACCTGGACAATGGCCAGTTACACACAAAGATATTCACTCTTACAATCATGCACCAGGCCATTTACATTTACCAATTCACCTTACACGTGCATGTCTTTGGACGGTGGGATGAAACTGAAGCCAACAGTAACATGAGGAGGACATGCGGACTCCACAAAAAGAGATTATAGACTGCTGGCCCCAGGATCTAACCCACAACCTCCCTACTGAATAGCAAGAGCAGCAACAAGCATGTGTATGGGGGTTGTGTGGACAGAGTGGGACTGAGCTGATTAAATTTGTGTGTTCTTTATGGGCTCCCGCTGAGATGCAAACAATAAAACTGCCACTTTATGATCTGTTATGTAATTTCCAACGACATCTGCAGACTTCACAGCTGACAGTCGCCGCTGTCACACATAATGACACGCACCGCACCGGGACAAGTTACGCAGACCTGAAAAAGGACTCGCTGTTGTGACTGAAGAGAGTATCCAGACAAAATGGTGACTAGAGTGTGTGAGAATTAGCATCTGGAGTTGATCTGTTGCTTATCTTATTCATGGTAATTGTTGCAGTGGGAGATGCAGCAGACCTCATCACAAACAGATATTCACAGATTTTCACAGGACACAGTGTGTGTTTTTGTATTTGTTTTCGTATTTGTGTGTGTTTCTTAATTTGTGTGCCTGTTTCCAAATTTGTGTGTTTTTGTATACATGTGCATGTTTTTGTATATGTATGCATGTTTTTGTATACATGTGCTTTCAAATTTGTGTGCGTTTTTGTATTTGTGTGCATGTTTTCATATTTGTGTGTGTGTGTTTCTGAATTTGTGTGCATGTTTCCGAATTTGTGTGTGTTTTTGTATACGTGTGCATGTTTTCAAATTTGTGTGCCTGTTTCCAAATTTGTGTGTTTTTGATTTTGTGTGTTTTTGTATTTGTGTGCATGTTTCCAAATATGTGTGTTTTTGTATACGTGTTTGTATGTTTTCAAATTTGTGTGCATGTTTTCAAATTTGTGTGTTTCTGATTTTGTGTGCGTGTTTTTGAATTTGTGTGTGTTTTTTTAATGTGTGCATATTTTGGTTTACGTGTATGTGTTTTCAAATTTGTGTGCATGTTTTCAAATTTGTGTGTGCGTTTCCAAATTTGTGTTTCTGATTTTGTGTGCGTGTTTTTGAATTTGTGTGTATTTTCGTATTTGGGTGTGTGTTTCTGAATTTGTGTGTTTTTGTATTTGTGTGTATGTTTTTGTATTTGTGTGCATGTTTTTGTATTTGTGTGCAAGTTTCTGAATTTTTAAGCATGTTTCCGAATTTATGTGCGTGTTTTTGAATTTGTGTTTCTGAATTTGTGTATGTGTTTTCAAATTTGTGTGCGTGTTTTCGCTATTGTGTTTCAGTTTTTGTTTGCGTGTTTTTGATTTTGTTGGTGTGATTTGTCCTTCAGGGCCACCGTATATTACAGGAATGTCTGCTTACAAACAGAAAGATTCCCAGGACATGGACATAAACAGAAAAAAGGGACGCAAACATAAAATTCTGATAAACATTGCCAATGCATTTTTGAAGATGTTTAAACATTTTCAATAAATGAAAAGAAACAGTAGCTCTGCTGATGATTGGTGTGTGAGGAGTGGGGTTGAAAGCCAGTAGGGAAACATAAAACCTAGTGCCACACTTGATGACAAACTGCACATGTTATTGGTTGAGTGTGGTAGCCTCATGTGGCGTGTTGTTGTGACTGAGGACGCTAAGCAGACAAAATGGAGAATTGGAGAGATTACCAAATGTGTTTGAATTAGCATCTGGAGTTGTTTTATCACTGTTTAATTCATGGGCATTACTGCTGTGCGAGGAACAGATGAGCGTAACAAAAGAGACATTGATAGGACAAAGTTACTGTATTTTCAAATAAACAGTTTGTGTTTTCGAGGATCTGTTGGTTGTTCTTAAAAGCTGTTGTCTTGGAGCACATTTTGTTGTCCTTGAGGGATGTGGCTGACAGAAGTTTTCCATTCTGGGAAAATAAAGCAGATCCTTTGAAAAGCCGCCTGCTGGGTCAAAAGCACGTCATTAATAAAAACTTTGAAAGCAGGTTTTATAGGATTTCTAAGAATTAATACGAAACCTTTGACAATGTTCTGCCAATATAAATGTGCATTTGTCTGGGAACAACGCAACTGTGTCACAACTGCATCCGTTTTCCTGTGGCCTGGTACAGTCCAAACGTGTTATTACATAATACATTTGTGATAACATCTGAATCCTGCATTAAGTTTTAATTTTATATGGTGCCTCTTAGAAAACACATAGTTCAAATGTTGTACAATGTAAATTTTGAAAAATGAATAAACCTGAAGTTTTTTGGAGTGCTCTTAAAATTTGAAATTGGCACAGTCTACCTCTACATGTTTTTGTTCACATAACTTTTGTAATGTCTTTTGTATCTAAGCTTTCACATTAGTAAATCATAAAAAAGTGATATTATTTTTTGGATAGCTGTTATTAAGATTTCAGATCATATTTACTTCCCTTCCTCTTCGTGTCCATTGCTCTTTCCTCTGCATGAAGCTCCTCATTGCTTAAAAACAAGCACTACTACGACTGAAAAAGGCAAAATAAATAAGACTGTGGGTAATATATATACTTCAGTAAAGTTTGAGAGGCTTTGAGGTTGTGGCTTCTGCCCCAGAGGAGGGGTTTGAACAGTTTGTGAGCTGGATTGGATGGGTCCTTGAGGTTGTTCTGCTCCTCAGATCTGAGAGTTAACCCCAGCCTGCTTCAGCCAAAAAGTACATGCATTGTACTGTGGGGCTTTTTAATGACACTGGCTTTGTTGACAGTCCATATGAAGATATTTGCAACGTCCAAACCACAGGAAAAAGTAGGATTCATTCAAATAGGTAATTTTCAAATATGTCAAGAGTAAAAAGTACGACATAGAAGACAGCACAACAACAAACAACACAGACAATACAAAGTCATCTAAAACAGTTAAAATGACCAAAGTTTAATCTGGCCTAGGGTAGGCATTGCACCAGGAGCATAACATCAGGCAGTGCAGCCAGTGCAAATGCACCGGTGCCCAGGAGGTTTTGGGGCCCCTGGGAGTGGGCCCTTGTCCGTCAGTGGTCAAGTTTTTACCTTTATATTATTTTAATTCATGTTACATTTAACCAACTCATTATAAATTGTAAGACTTGAATAGATCTATATCTATCTACATTTCCTTATAAAAAATGCAAACACTGATTTTAAACTTAGTATTTTTGTATGAAACTATGCAGACTTTAAGTATTGGCTTTTGACTACAGTAAAAACAGCAGACTGTCACCCCTTGTAAATTAGAAGCTAAATTCATAACCTCGAAGTACTGATTAGCTTTATATCACTATAGTACGGTGGCCCAGAAGAGCAAAACAAATTACCAAATACCCGAAACAAATTAAAAGAAATCATAAAACAAATTACCAAAAGCCAAAACAAATTAAAAAATGTCCAAAACAAATTAAAAAAACAAAAAACAAATTAGGGCCCATTCTATAAAATCTGCACTGGCACCCCTTATTACTAAGTTACACAGCTGCATTGCTCTAAGCTCAAATAAATGCTGTAAGACAGCAGTTTTACCAAACTCAGTATGTGACAAAGGAACCTGGAAAAGGAGACAATTACTGCTACATGATGCAGAGTTACAAGCAGACCATTTTAACAAAGAACTAAGTTTTGATGGCATGTTTCTATTAAAGACTTTAAAAATGAACAAATACCAGTTGCTTATATGGTTATTCTCAACAATACCCCATCTTTTGTAACATCTCTATGGTATTTTTGATAGTTATTCTTCATAATCAGATCAAGCTACATTTAACAGTTTAATAAATGCCTAAGCTGTAGACTTCCACATAACTCTTCATATAAAAGTCATATTTGTGTCTTCAGATGGTGATAAATGCTGGACCTATGCTGATATGAGTGCTTTATCTCAATACTAAATTGTTGAAGGATGACTTTTTGATTGCAGCAGCCTCTGTGCAAAAACCCTCCCTGTCTCTGTTTCTGTGAGTCATAAATTCCTCCATTTTCTCACATGTCAAAGTTCAAACTTCTTTAGGCCTGAGGATCTCCATGCATCTGTTCTGCCTCCTGCTACTTTCTGTACGCATCAAAACAACGGGACAGCAAAATTAAAAGTCGTGCCAAACGTCGTCCAAATGTACTTCTAAATATGAACCTGCTGTACGTTCAAAGGCGAGGATAGATAGACAGATTTTTGAGGAAAGCCCGGATTTGAGTTTCAAAAGACGGTAGCCGGGTTAGACTGTGTGTCATCACTATTGTCTCATCAGAGGAGGATCAGGGCAGAGCTGCTGGAAAACAGGGAGGAGGGAGGGGGGCTTCTGGTTAGGTTTATGATCCACGAGTTTGAGGACCGAGAGTCACGCGGAGGAAGTTTGGCTTTGGACGATGACCTGGCTTCACACATGGAAACAGAGAGATCCTGGTAGGAATGAAGAGCAGCGAGGGGTCACAGCAAAGGTTTGGTGCAGATTGTTCAGTGAGACTTTATGGTCCAGAACACGGACTCTTAGTGTGCAGCAAGGCGTGACTCACATTTGTGTAGGGGGCTTCTAGCTGCCATCCCAAGTGTTTCAAGGCACTTTCTGCTTTCAAGCCTGTCCCACAGCAGTGTCACTCCCACATATGACTTGCTATAGAAACATGGCAATGTTTTTCACCTACTCCAAAAACACTCTGGCCTGAGTCAAACAAGTGTCTCTATAATACCTTAATGGGAAAAGCGAGCACTTTGGAGGGGGTACTTCAAATTATTTCTTAATATATTTCCAAGAAAACATTTTCTTTTTATATTGAACTATTGAAACTTATGAAAGACAGGCAAGACAAGTGATAAAAAGAGGTAAAGCTGTGAATAAGAATATTATTAGAATATATTTTGTTGAATTTTCCTTTATGAAATGTAATAGGCGTTTATATTGTTATATTGTTATTGTATTGTTATATTTTATTTTAAAGGCGGGCAGATTATTATGTATTTCATTTTGAAATTGAGTTTCACCAAAAAAATGCAGGAGAAAATACAGATATTTTTTTTTATTACAACGCAAATGAATGGAGGGACACTCATGATGTGACAAAAAAGCACAAGGGGTACACAAATCAAAAAAGATTGGGAACCACTGCCGTAATCCAAGTTGAACAGTATATTTTAAGGTTTCATTTGAACAATGATCCTAAAACTTTGCTGTTAAAGAGTCAGTATAACATGAGCCGACATACATTAACTTTACAACCTGCAATCACATCCATAACTTTCTTTCTCAACAGTCGGTCCTTATCTTATTCTCCGATTTAAATTCAGTGGAGGAGGTGCAGAAGTCAGATCCTCACTGTCTGGGAGTGCTGTCCGAGGCTTTAGTGCTAATAAAATACAATCTGGACCTCATATGGAGCCGGATCCTGGAATGTACCTGCAGCAGCTCGACCTCCAGCGGCAGACTGAAGGCCGGTGATGGGACGACTGTAAATCAGGCATGTTTTACTCATAAGAGAGGTTTAAGAGGGGACTGGGTCACGTGGCATCGCACATGGGGATAAAGGAAAAGGGATGGGACATGTTAGACAGATAAAAACCAATAAATGAGTGTAACATGTGCATTAGCTTTTATTATATTTTTATCTTTTAGGATTTTCTCTTCTGGGTACGCCACAGCAAATCACCTGCCTCATGCAGCACATAGTTTGGTATAAGTATTTAAGCCAGATGCCCTGTCAAATATATATAGTAACCCTCTCCATTTATACAGAAATAAATAGCATATACAGTATATAGACAAAAAAAAAATAAGCATAGTGCATCAGAAGGGTGCTCATGTTGTAAAAGTTTCATTCATAATCAGAGGTAACTAAAAATAACTAATAGCATGTATGCACCACAGAGGTCCGGACACTAGACTAAACCAGGTCTAAACCAGGACAAAACCAGGATTAAACCAAGTCTAAACAAAGACTAAAGCTGAAAAAAAGGGACCATACCATATCTAAACCAGGACAAAACCACGACTGAACCAGGTCTAAACAAGGACTGAACCATGTCTAAATAAGGACTAAACCAGGTCTAAGACTGAACCATGTCTAAATAAGGACTAAACCAGGTCTAAACAAGGATTAAACATGGATTAAACAAGGACTACAACAGGACTAAACTAGGACTGAACCAGGAAAACAGGACCATACCAGGTCTAAACCAGGACTAAATCAGGACTAAACTGGCCGTCAATATGATGAACCTCAGTATTTCTAAAATCCTTATATGACCCTGACTAACAGTACTACTACTATTAGTAGTAGTAGTAGTAGAAGTAATAGTAGTAGTGTTAGTATTTACTGTGCAATAACAAGCTTTACTTAAACTTTACATACAATTCTGTGTCTTAAATTAAAAAAGTAATTGTTAAATACTTGAGTAATATTATTTTAAAGAAACTTTTACCTGAGTAATTCCTCCGTTCCTGTTTATAATATAAAACCTATTTTCTGAAAAACAAATAAACTGACTAAACATCAAGATTAAATTATTTTAGTCTTTCAAAAATGACTGTCAAAAACTATTTTTACAGGTATAATTACTTAAAATTGAAATTTTATAGTGATTTTCCAGTGTGCATGGTTCAGGAAGCCCTTTTTGATTTTCTGCGTTATAGAAAAACACGACTCGTGCTAAATGTGACAGTCTTCACTCAGTCGGACACTGCAGGGGTCAGAGTGAATCAGCTGCTGGGAATGTGAGACTCTGCTGGAGGTAAACACTGAACCTGATCCAGGAACTCTGTGTGGGGCTCATATGAAGTACTGTTGGTTAAAGTTTATCTTGGACACTCTCTGACCTTTGGTGCAGTGCCATGTTACGAATATTCACGTTTTATTGGCTTCCAGTGAAGTCTGTGTTTAATGTGTACAAATCCAAATACTAATCAGCATGAAGTCTGGCTGAACAAAATATTTACATTAATGGAAATTATACATGAATCCTGCTAAGACTAGGTCTAATGTACTT
The DNA here is from genome assembly GCA_020698575.1 of Bostrychus sinensis. NCBI lineage: Eukaryota > Metazoa > Chordata > Actinopteri > Gobiiformes > Eleotridae > Bostrychus > Bostrychus sinensis. The sequence goes on along the minus strand of CM036257.1, from coordinate 22,517,728 downwards.
ATATATACTGTGTGTGTTATTTGGCAGGTCCAGCCCAGACTGTAAATAAACTGTTCGATGGTAGTTTTTACAGGAATCAGCTTTTGAATAGTTTATGGATTAAGCCTTCTCAGAAGAGAAAATGTGGAGACTCAAAGTTAGAGATAAAAAAAAAAATAGAATTATTAGTTATATGAGCATTTTATATCTGAGCTATGATGGTTTGTTGCTGGCATTTATGGTAAATGTAAGCAAGGCTCTGCGAATGAATGAATACATAAACCAAATAGTCTGGCATTTTGAAAATAGCATTTTTAAGTGAGATTTAGCACGGCTATTAGCAACATTACATTAAAAGAAGGTGTATGGGCTGTAGAAATGTGCAGGAGCACTTCCTGGTTTTCAGCAGAGAGGGAACGGGCTCAGTATATAGGATTACTCAAACATGCAAGAATGAAAGAAAATCCTACTCCAGGTGTGATTTTGCGATGCAAACAACATTATAACAGGGTTAAAAGCTCAAAAAAGTTGATTTAGCATAAAAGGGGACCTTTAAGTTAATACATTTACTTTATCATATGGCCACAGTATTTGCTGTAATGCTTCGCTATACATGGTGATCTGGATTGGCTCTTGTTTTGCAAATAGTGTAAATAGTGTCTTTATTCTCCCTACATGCTTAGGGTCAGAAACGCGCACACAAATTTGGAAAAACACACAAATTCAGAAACATGTACACAAATTTGGAAAAATGCACACAAATTCAGAAACACACACAAATTTGAAACCATGCACATAAATACAAAAACACGTACACAAATTTGAAAACACACACAAATTCAGAAAAACACCCAAATACAAAATCACACGCACAAATTCAGAAACGCGCACACATACACAAAAACACGCACACAAATACAAAAACACACATAAATTTGGAAATGTGCACACAAATTCAGAAACACACACATATTCGAAAATATGCACACATCTACAAAAACATGCACACAATTTTGAAAACACACACTAATTTGAAAATGCACACACAAATCCAGAAACCTGCACAAATACGATGGAGTTTGCATGTTGTCGCAGAGAATGCAGAGAACAAATTTCCCTATGAGGACAATATACCTCCCACCTTCCCACCCTCCTACCTCACCTTGACAGTTTTTCATCTCACAGTTGTCTATCAGTTCATACACTCACAAAATTACATAATAATAACTTGTGTAGCTGCCATCTTAGATAAAAGACCACTTGACTGTACTTATTAACATTGCTTACAGTTCATTGATGACAGTGTCTAATAGGGAAGAAGCATCTCCAAAACTGCTGAGTGGGGGTTTATTCTCGGGTCAAATGAAATCAAGCTTTTACGGGAACACGCTGGATCCGATAATAATGAAAAAATGATATTATGCAAACGGTTGTGTAATGTCCCAGACTGCAGTATGCCAGGAATGCCCAGAGACAGAAGATGCAGAAGGTGACCGTTGGATCAGAGCTGAAGCCAAGCACAAAGTCTCTTTTGTTTTATACACAGAGAGAGACAGAGACAGAGTGGAGCTGCAGCTTTCACACTGCAAACAAACTGGAACAAACTGTTTTTGTTTTGGACTGAGACCACCACATCCCGGCTCAGTGATCCAGACTGCCTAGTGTCTATGATCAGGTTTGGACACATCACATTCACAAGGTAGTTTTAAACAAACATTTACATATACAGTATTCATTTGCAACGTTTAGCCCATTTTAACTTGAATGACAGACAATACACACTGATGAGACGTAACATTATGACCACTTGCCTTCTTCAGCAATTTGAGCTATATGTATGTTCTGGCGAATTTCAATCTACCAACGCGGTCAAACAGGGCAGTATTCAGCGTCTGTGCATTGATCTCTGCCTCTGAATGGTATAACGTTGGAGCGTGATGTGCCTTTCTCCTCCTCTGTGCTGCGCTGTGACCTCCTTGTGGATCTGCTCCTCTCCGATTCGCGTCTCTGAACCCAGCGGACTGCTGTCTCCTGTGTCGTCAGTCAGCTGTGAGAACAAGCCGGGATATGATGAGCGGTGCATAGAAGCTGTGCGTTTGAAAGTGAAAGAAAAGTGACGCCGTGCGCTGGATGCGTGGGACGGGCCTCAGAGGAAACCCCACAGTTCCCTGTCGTCCACTCTGTAGGCAGCTCATATCTAACTGACCACAGCTGGAATTACATTTACATTACATTTGGTGTTTTGGTCAGAGTGGATGTGCAGCTCTGGTTACTGAGCCAGAAACTAGTCACAGAAAAAAGTTCCATGTTGTCATCGACAAATGTGATTAAATGCGTTTATTTTTTTAATGCATTCATTTCTCTGTAATTAATTAATTTCAATTGACGCGTTAAATACCCAGCCCAGTAATATAAATGTAACACAACTCACCAAAGTAGAGTAGTGGGACGCCTGGACTTGCAAGACCCCTGCAACAAGATCCTTTCCTTGCTTCACCGTCGGGTCTCTCTCCTCCTTTTAAAACTTTCAGAGTGACGATTGTTTTTTACTCATGTTTGCTGGGTTTAGCCTAATTTAGTGACAAATGGCAAAAGTGAGGGAGTGAATCAAGTGCGTGGCAGTAAGACGCTGCAGCGGAGGTAGTAGTTTTTCAAAATAAAACACATGGAAATAGCGGTAAACTAAAAAATAGCGATACAATTTTTTTTTAAATATATATTTATATTTCCCTCTGCGGCCCAGACGGCACAATTTGGCTCTTGTTAAACTCGTTTAAATCCTTACACAGCCTGAACAAATCAACACCGATCAAACTACCTCTGAATGGATAACAATGCAACCAATCAGAATTCAGGGGTCAGTATCAACACATGCAGAACTGCTTCAGAACTGATGCCAAATTAAAAACATACAACTAATCACATACTGCCCACCTCATGTAGGATGGATTGTGGTGAAAATAAACTTGAAACATATTTTCTTACTTCATACAACTGGCCAGGCGAGTGCTGATTGATATTACAACATCCAAATATTTAGAAAAAAAATCCTATCCCATCCTTATTCATATCCTTTTTTGAAACAAAATGTCCCATAGTCCACCAGAGCATCATTTATTTTCTGACAGCTGCAATGTACCAGAAACAAAACTTCACTTTATTGAGAGTCAGAAAACACGTCACTGGTCTGAAAGTTTGCCTTTAAAGTGTTGCTGGTGCTGCCAACCTGGCATTTTGGAGATCCTGCCTACGTCAGGACTGCGCCATCTGAAAGTGTTTAGATGGGACGTCCTGGCAGAAGGGAGCTGTTTGGTCTCATGTTCAGTAGCAGCTGGCGGCGTGGCTCAGGTCAGTGGGACAGAGGTGTGACCAACGCCAAACCCAAATTTGACACTTTGTTTACAATTACACAGAGTAAGCCTGTTTTGGATAGTTTTGTGGACACAGAGGCTGTTACTGGGCCTCTGTGAAAGGGTCTCAACTCAAACACGGACAAGTGGTTTGGGATTATCCTGACATATTGAAAACATTTAAATTGTGTTCCTTCCTGTGTTTTTGTGACACTTTAATCCCGTATTTACTGAGTCTGGCCAGTTGGACGTCCCAAAGTGAAAAGGTCTTGGCATACCTTTCCTTTATAGCAATTTCAAAATTCTACTTGTACACGTCTAGTCCAATCATAACCAGCAGTCTTCACATATTTTTCTTTCTCTCTCATGATTAGCAGCTTATTTTCATTACATTCATAAAACTTTATATAAACATTAATTTATCTTCTTCCACTTATTCTCGTTACTGGAGCCTATCCCAGTAACTTTGGGCCTTAGGCGGGGCACACCCTGGACAGTGGCCAGGCAATAAGGGATGGCAAATTATTATCCTCTATACGTTTTTTGTGTTATTGTATCACAAAACAGTCTGTATCTCTCAATAAAGTGTCTATTGCTAACCTTTTAATGAAAATTTTACTAAAATCTGACCACAACTTTTTGAGTTATGTTGTTAAAAAACCAATGCCATCCAAAACATAACCACTTTGTCAAAGGTAAAAATATAAAATAGGCTGCTCTGATGTATTCATGCCTGCTGCCTCAATAAAAGTCTCATTTGGTCTGTGGTTTATGTGGCTTCATGCTCTCATCATGTCACTAATGCATTCTGCACATGCTCAGATGTGGCCCTGGCTCTTCACCCGTGCACTTGACATTAACTACAGGTCAAAAATACAGTCATTATCGTATTAATCAATCTAGTCCCATAAAAGAGGCAGCAGAAACAGTCACTGCACTCCTGGGCTAAACTTTATTGGAGCGGGAAAGTCCGAAACACTGGCAGAAAAGAGTCTGTGGTCTGTCGATCTGGTCTGGTCTTTGAGAGTCTGAAATCACATGGACTGGATTTAGTGATCACTGACGTCAATTTGTCCATGAGACGTAAGGCAGAACCAGACGCATTTTACACAGAGGCCATAGAGAAAGTAGTAAGGTATAATGTCTTAATTAAAACGCTAGATGTGGGATTTTTAGTGGCTCACCTTGGAGAGCGCAAACAAACAAGACAAGCCCAAATCTGAAACTTGCCAAGTGATTTCTGCCCCGCTTCCATGCCACATTACTGTCTGTGTTAATCAACAGCTGAGCTAATGCATGGTTCAGACAACACAGTGGCCAGTAGTGTCAGGAAAATTATGTAATTCAACATAAATATTCAACACAACTGACCGACCAGCAGTGTCAACTTAAAATATTTTGTCTTATTGTGAGCAGAAGTTCAGAAGAAGATGACAATTTTCCCAATTAAAGCCATTTAGGCATTGAAACCTAACTGGCTATTAAGTGTTGAAAAGCTAACAGTCTTTACTTTTAGATATTTCCCTACAGCTGTAACAGAGTTTACAGATGAGAATTTCCTTCTTGAATTAATTTTTTTCCCCAAATTTGCCCTTTGCTTTTTTGGTCTGTTTTCTTTTTCTGCTGTGTGGTGTAAGCGGCTGTAATGTGTATCTTTCCAGTTGGACTCAGTCAGCGGAGACAACTGTAATGTGACTTTGAGTGACAACAACAAAAAGCGCTTTATAAGACCAATGCATTATTATTACTCCACAAGCATGAGTTTGGACTCAACCAATGAAAGTGTCTCTGATCTGAAAGAAAACCCCCTTCCTTTGTTCTGAGCGAGTGATTGGTCAGAAAACTCAGTCCCTGCTCTGGTTCCCCCGTCAGAAATCCTTTATAATAAAGATCCAGATCCCAGATCAGGTCTCAGGGTGTGTTCACACATATTGGTCTGCAGGACTCGGTGTGCTTTGCGGCGAAAGTCCGCATCTGTGTCGATGATGTCATTGGTCTGGTTCGAGTTCACATTGGGCTCAGTCAAATGAACTGAACTGACTGAGAGAGCAGTAACAAACCTCACCTGTAGAGGGCAGTGCATCAGTATTTACTGAGAGAAACTGGCGAAAAAGAAACCTGCTCTTCTATTGATCAAAAGTTTGCCTCTTCAGCTCCATATATCCCAATAATATCATATGGCAGTTGGTAGAGCCGCTTGTCCACTAACCAGAAGGTTGGCGGTTCAAACCCCGCTCCCACCATCCCACTATATGTATGTATGTGACCATTTTACCATTTATTTGATTAAGTTTAGAGCAGTGATCTCGGCTGAACACAGCTGTGGACTCTCTCTGGTGATTAATATGAAATCTGTGTTGTTTCAGCAGTGTTTTTACACTGTGTTTTTGCTAATGTTAGCAACCTTTTAAATACATTTTATTTACAGTATATTTATTTTTTTTTATCTTAAAGTCACATTAGATGCACTGATCTTTCTTTGTCCTTGGTAAACAGCGCTGTAGTCCTCTCCCTGTTGTTAGTCCATAGTTTGGTCCGAGTTGTGTTCATACTTCACCAGAACCAGACCAGGAGCGCACCAGGGCTCAAAGCGCACCGCACTGAGACCTCTGATTTCAGGAGGACCAGAGTTCACCTGTGTGGTGTGCCCTGAGTCTGACGGTGCGTTCACACCTTCTCAAACAAACAGGATGTTCCCAGGAAGCGCACCTGAGGTCGACTGAAGCGAACCAAACACAGCAAGTGTAAACACAGTCTAATGTTTTTTCAGAGATGAGCTTTTACTGCTGTTGTGCTTTGTTACTGACCAAATAACAACAAAAGTTTTAAAAAGAAGTTGCCTGGACTTGGTTTTCAAAGTGGCCAAGAGGCTTTATTAATTCTGAAATTGAACTGGTTAAAGAGCTGGGTTATATGTTCTGAAATTGACTGAATAATTTGTTTTCCTCAAATAAAAGGATCCACTTAAAACAAGCAAAATGTCATTCATAAACAATAGTCACTGAGCATTACATAACCTTGATTTAAAATAGTACTACAATTAAGAGAAGTCAATTTGATTTTAAATAGCAGCTATTATCGCTATTATAGAGTTGGCTCAGGGTTAGAATGAAAATTGTCCCCGGGAAGCAAATGAAGCAATCCACAGAAAATGCTGTTAGTATTAATGCTTATTGCTACCATTACTCACAAGGCATAAGTTAAAAGTTCTCCAAATGAAATGCTACTTAATAAGGAAAAGTACTTGTTGGCTTGCTCAGTTTGTACTCCTCTAAATTAAAAGGACTTATTCAGGTCTGTGTAACAAAATGTTTTTCTCCAGCTCTTATATTCTGATGAGTTGTTGGAACATTTTCACATAAAAGCTTCAAATAAGACAAATCCCTAAGTTTGTGTGAATGGAGACCTGATGTTTATTTTGTTAAACTGAGATTAGGCTCATTTCACAGCTCACAAGGAACAAAAGGTAATCAAAACAGTGATTAGGAGAAGGTGCCAGAGATAGTTAGAAGAGATAGCTGAAGTTTATAAGGAAAGAACTTCAGTAAGTAAAAATATTATATGAACACAGAGGTGGAAAGTAACTCGAAACTATATTATGCAAAATTGTTATAATGTTATTCCATCATCAAAAACATACCTGGAGTTGTGTTTTGTTTCATTCATGCATGTTTGAGAAATCCTCTGTTCTCTGGCACTGACTTTCTGAGGCCCCAAAACGCTCTGTTTCATGAGCCTCTGCCTCTCCCACTAATCCCGCCCACTCCGGGAAGCACTGACCAATCAAAAACAAGCCCTCTACATCCAGTCTGCTCTCATTCATTTATCCAAAAAATGATGTACAGCTCTGTTTCCACTGATTCCTCACAGCTATTTTTTATTTTGCAGTAAAGACAAAAGAGCAAAGACAGGAAAGTGTGAGAAGATACTGAAATCATGTGACCTGATAAGTTCTTGAGAACAGAAAGAGTGTTGTCTGTTAGACAAAAACAAAACTAAACAAGCTGAGGTCAAACAAGACATGGAGGTTAGTGTTGAGTTCACAGGAATCAGATTTAGCCTTTATTTACATTCTTCCCACTGAAAGCATCATCTAGTATCTTTCTTAGGAAAGGTTCACTCAACCCTCTTGCATCATTTACCCAGTTCTAAAAATGTCAATGCGATCGCTAAACTAAACATAATTTAACACAAGCTAAATATCTGTTTTGGTCAAAGCCAAGAGTGTAAACAAGGCCATAAATTCCAGTGCGTCTACAACATTTGGTGTTAGCAGATTCCCGCTGGTCTCTATAGTTGCATGTGTTTACTCAGATGACAAAGTGGGCTCAATCTAATCACTGTCCGACTGATAGTCCTCCCTGTGTACACCCAGCGCCTGTTTCTGCTTTGATCCTTTTCTCCTGTGGCTGAAGGAAATACTTCTGGTAGCTGGGGTCAGACACTGCCAACACCACAGCAGTCCTCCTTGATATTGTTACGTGTCAAGAGTGGATTCTCCTGACAGAACAAAGTAAGTGGAGCCATGTTTTTTCTTTAAATGTCACTGACAACCTCAAGACTGTGTACTCTTGGACCTCTCCATGACTTGTTAGTGAGAGGCGTCCAAGTCCAGTCAGTACAAACCGGACCGAACAGGAGATGGTGCAAAAACGTTGACGACTTGTGCTTTATTGACTTATGCAGAAAGTAAAGCTCATAATTAATAGACTGACCTTTTCAAGTGATATTGAAAAAAAAAAAATCACTCTACCCATCCTTTTCCGCCTATCTGAGGGCAGCAGTCTAAGCAGAGATGCACAGACTTTCCTCTCCACAGACACTTCCTCCAGCTCAACCAGCAGGGTTGCTAACTCCCCATTTTCCCTTGGGCAGAGCTATTTTTTGTAAATGACAAGCTATTTCTCCATATTTTGAATGACAAATCTTAAAACCCCAATGCCACTCACACTGAAGCCAGGCCAAATCAGCTCGTTTCTGTGTCTAAGGAGCTGCTCTGTCTGTGAGAGAGGGGCGGGGGGTGCACCTGTTTTCATTTTTAAGTTGCTGTTGGGTGGATTTTGACTTTCAGACCTGGAAACCCAGTCTACCAGGAGAATCGCGAGGCATTCCCAGGCCAGCCGAAAGAAATAGTCTCTCCAGCATGTCTTAGGCCTTCCCCGGGCTCCTCTCAATGCAAAGGAACAGCGGCTCTACACCGAGCTCCTCCTGGGTGACTGAGCTCCTCACCCTATCTCTAAGGGAGCGCCCAGTCACCCTGCAGAGGAAACTCATTTCGGCCGCTTGTGTCCGGGATCTTTTCTTTTCGGGCATGACCGTTCATGTTCAAGTTCATGAATGTAAAGAAATTATTCACTTTCTTGTGATATTGAAATTCATCAATGTGTGCCTGTATGTGTCACACCACTTTTTACAAACAAATATTGCAAATATTACAGGAATGAAATAAATAACCCTTATACATGGAAAGATGATCAATAAGGAAAAAAAAAATATATAGATTGGTTGAAATATCCAACTGTGATGTTTTGAACGGTTACAACAAAGTGTTATTAGTAGCTCCTGTTGTGCTTCTTTTAATGATATAAGTGGGTTTGTTTTCTCACAACCTTAGTCAGCCTTATGTGTCATTTAAGGTCATTACCCAACACAGCAAAAAGCAATATCCTTGTTTAACCTTGATCCTGACATTAAGTGTGGGAAATTTTGTATATACCACCATTTACTCTTAAGCTGTTTTGATCCATTGTGTCTCTGTGGCATTCATCTTCCATTTCAGGGCGACAGGAGCACACCACTGCACTTTGTTAAAATGAATTCATCGAGTTTTTCCTAGAATGCCATATCTCAGGTGCCGCCTCCTCTTTCTGACCTCATGCCCGGTGTTTCTTCAGTCTCTTATCTGCAGCCTGTGTTTGTTGGCAGCGGCCTGTTCGCACACAAACTCACACAGAGACTCGCACGTGTCTCTGAGCTCAGTCCAGCGTGGCAGCTCTTGCACTGTTGGACCTGTCGGACCACCCACCGCACTTCAAAACAAGCGCCCCTCTGTCCCGGCTGCAGACGGGGGCACAGGGGCAGGTTCCTGGGGCGAGCTGCATGAGGCTCACCGCACACAATTATCTCAGTATGGGGCACTGGGCTGGGCATTGAAGACTGGTTTAGTGAAAGTGAAAGTGGTGGGGGGTGTTTTTGTTCTACACTGAGTTAGTTGGACTTAGGCCACTGCCAACGTGACAGAGGTGGAAAAGTAAAAGTGTTACTTACTACTGCATGTAAAGTATATCTATTACTACTACTGGTGCTACGTAATACTATTACTACTGCTATTGCTACTAATACTACTACAACTCCTACTACCAGCCCTATTACTACTACTACTATTCCTACTACTACTACTGCTACTAATACTACTACTACTACTACTCCTACTACTCCTACTTCTACTAATACTACCACAACTCCTACTACTACTACTGCTACTAATACTATTACTACTACTGCTGTTACTCTGGAGAAATCCTATTGGACCAATATGAAGGTTGCTTTGTGTCTTTGTTACGAAAGCTTTTTTTAGATAAATTTATGCATGTGATTTTTTTTTTTTTTTTTTTTGCAATTTAATTTTGTGAACTGAATTTTCTTACATCAAATTCTGATTAAAACTTTCTGTGAATACAGTTTAATCCAAATATTTTTTTTACATTGCTTTTTATGCACTGTATTTGGCTTATGGCACTTTATTCACTCAAATTTTCATCAGAAGTAAACAGAAATCAGTTCACAAATTTCACTTGCAAAAAAATCTGTTACAAATTAATTAATTGTCTAAAAAAGCTTTCGTAACAAAGACATAAAACAAACTTCATAGACCAACTGCATACTCTGATTAGTTATATGTTTATCCGTTTGCTCTTGAAGGTTAGTTAAATATTTGTCAAACTGGGTAGAGCTCAAATCTAATTCTTCAAGACTAATTCTTTGTATGGAATAAAACAAGAATTAAGATGGCTGGGCCGACTATCAAATCAGAAAAGCTTGTATGATCTCTTGCCACAGTGGCTGGTGACTAAGAACAATAATAAGCTTTGGTCTTTGTGATGAATAATCCTTTTACTTTTCATGCTTTTTATTGCCTTCTTTGTTGGCACTGTGCTAACGTTGCTAACCAGGTGCTAAAGACGGTTTCACTTGAAGCAGCAGATGTTGTACTGCTGCTGTTGAAGGTTGAGAACATGAAGTAATATCTGTACTTTATGTTCAAAACGCACAGTGTGCTATACGTTGTACAAGCATGTGTCTCCAATCAGAAACCAGTCATGTTCCTGTGATTGATAAACATATTCACATCCACAAAGAGAGAAATATGAGCAATAACGCTGCAGCATCTTCATGTTCCTGACGATAAATTTCTGTGTACCAGGAGCTACTCTTCAGTCACATTTGATCAAAGGGCAGAAACGTGTATTACAAAAGAGGATTTATGCAAGTCCAGATGGAGACTTCCACCCCAGCAGCTGCCTGTAATCCAAAGCATCCTGGTCTGGGACATTGGCCGCGGGACGTTTCACCTGCGGCTGTTTTTCACTCACAGGAATCTGGTGTATAGAGGAGATGACACATGGAATAAAGAGATCGTGAAGGGTCGGAGCCTAATGCAAAGTGATGCACAGAGCACAGCTTTCATGCATTAGGTCGACTTCACTGGAGGAGGCATATGAAGACTTGTACAGTGTGTGATCATGTTCAAAATGTCCTTTTATTTTGATTTCTGTGGTTGGTTTTGCTAATTTATTTATTATCATGTGCTTAAGCTTTATTATGAAATACTGTAAGGTGCAACATGTTTAAATTTACTGTCTGGTTTCTTAAGAATTTAGTAAAACTTGAGATAACTTAGTGGAGAGATGAACTATTTATAATTAAACTTGATTTAGTTTGTGTGGCTTTTGTGGATTACCTTGCAGCGAGCACCACATACCAGAGTTGCTTCATAGTTCAGGCAACTTTGCTCCATGTCATTCCCCCAAACTTGAATGATTTTAGGGCTTATATTTAGTATTTATTAATTGAGCTCCACTGTATTTGTTGTGTGTTTCGTGGTGGTTTTTGTTTGTCTATTTGTCTTATCTTGCTGCTCAAATGAATTGCCCCTGGTGGGTTAAATAAAGTCATCTGTATCTGAATCTTCCACCTGTTTGCTGGCAGCCATACTGTCCCAACAAAAATAAAATCTTTAAATTTGGTTTAGTTGAGTGGAACCTATCGTCAGTTTTATTCATACAGAGAATGATATAGGTTTTGAAAGCATTAAGGACAGAAAAACAAAACAAAATGGGCACTGCATTCACACTTTCTACACTTATTCTTGTCATTTCTCTAACACCTGATAAACTGTACTTTGTAGATCCTTAAATTAAAAGATTTGCTCACCGCAGTATAAGTCTGTTGGTGGAGCAGCAGCGCATGTAAAAGGCGACTACAGCCTGCTTTGCTTCGTGGGTCTGGGTCCAGACTCAATTTGCCAAATGTCTCTCTACACTCTCTCCCTGATTTCCTACTGTACTCTGTCCTATCAATAAAGCCTAAAAATGGCCAATAGATATCTAAAGTTAAAAATTAAAAGGTATGGCGCTTCAATCCCTGCTACTGGCATTGTATACGGTCGTTGCGTCCTTGGGAAGAGACTTCAGCCACCTTGCCTGTATAAATATGTGAGTGTGTGTTTGGTGGTGGAGGGGCTGTAGGTGCAGACTGACACTCACTCGTCCGTCAGTCTGCCCCAGGGCAGCCGTGGCTACAGAAATAGCTCACCACCGCAGAGTGTGAATACTGCACCACACTGTAAAGTGACTTTGAGTGTCTACAAAAGCACGAATTTACAAAATTGAAACACTACTTTGTATAAAATATTTGTTATTTTAACTTGAAAAGTCAGCCCTTTAAAATCAGGAATGTGGTTTGAAAATTAAAAAAAAATCTATGCAATGTATTTAAAATCTTGGTTTTAAACCATAATTTAAACCATTGTAATTTTACCATAAAAAACTGGACAAATTTATTTAGATTGTCAGATTTTGACTAAATGGCAAAGCCGAGGCCATTAAAGTGATTGTAATCTCCAGTAACTCTGTAGAATCTGCTTCAAAGAATAACCACAACAACAACAACACGCAACTCATCTGTTCATAGGCCTGTCAGGAGGAAAAAAATCATGTTCCAGTCAAATGTCAGAGAGTTCAAATAAAGACTTTCATTACAACAGCAGCAAATACTGACTTGGCATTTCATGAGTTTGTGAATATGACTCAAAGGCAGTCAGACCTGGACCTGTGCTGAGCGGTACAAACCCAGATGTGAGCGCATTTTGCGTGGGACCAGCCCAAACGACAAACACATTTTTGGAAACTATAGACTTGGTATTTAGCCTCAAAATATACAAATGTTTTCCTACTGTGACCTGGCATCTGTGAGGGGACAAACAACCCCCTTTAAAACTGACTGGACATCTTTGTCTCATTTAGGGCAACAGTAATGTAACAATAAATAAACAAACATATTAGAGAGCTTACTCCGTCTCAAAACACCTCACTGGAGATCTGACAGTATATGTTTCCTTTCGAGGGTTAATATATACTGCTTTAGCAGAAAATTATGCCACGTACCTTTAGAATATAAACTCAATATGAGACTGTTATAAACAGCAGAATAGAGTGGAAACAGAAGATTAGCATTAAATTAGAAGCAAATTATGCATAAATAAAAGGAACTAAAGAAGTAAAAATGTGAATGTTGTGGTGAAGGTATTTGCCTAAAATATAAGAACAATTATCAGCAAATTTGACTAACATTATTCTCAATTTGACAATAATTATGTCCCCCTTTCCTTTTAAAATAATATAACACAGATGCTTTGCATGCATGTTCTAAAATAACTAACTTAGTCCAAAGAATAAAAATGGTTGTTAATGTTAACATTATGTTAAAAAATTTGAAAGTCAAACATAAAAAGGTCTGTATGAATGAATTAACGACAGTCACAGCTTTTTCAAAAATAAATAAAGATAGCAGAATAAAACTAGGATAAACATGTCTAATTTTGTTTTTTGACACCAATTAAATTCTGTGTCAGTAATTATTTACATTCATAATAAGATTTAGCATTTGGAAATTACAGACAGCTACACCTTTAGCTGGACTAAACAGGTCTAAACAAAATGTATGAATCAGGTCTATATCAGGAAGTAGAGGAGCAACACACACATCCAGAACAAATAAGTTTGTGCGCTGGGACCAAAAGACCATGAGTAAACATTCAAAACTAGGCTCTGCACAACAAAAGCAACATTTTTTTTCTTTTTTTTTGTTGTGGTGTTTCGGGCTCATGCCGTTCATCGGACATCATTGCAGATGTACACACCTGGTTTTACACTAAATAGTCACCTGACTAATCATGTGGCCACTTGTTTACAGAATGAAAAACTGTAACATCTAGGTGGCTCTACGATTGCTGGAGTGGTGAAACATTTTTACAATACCTACAGACCAAAATATAGAAAATGTACATGTTTTACATATTCATATAAAATATTTGATATAGTAATATTAGCACCAACGAAAGAGCAATGGATTAGTTTAAGAAACACACACAACCACAGCCTGGAGCGGTGATGGTAACATCAGTCTAACACTGGAGAGATAAAAAGTCAGTCATAAATGAGGACTTTTATTTAGATCCACCACAGGTTGATATAAGGCCAATAGGACAAATATGTTAAAATGTGGAAAAACATACCATTATTGTGATATACTTTTTGTGATATGAAAGATGTAATTGTTTATAATGCAATAATAATAAATTTGAGTTATACTGCACAAACCTATTGCAGCAAAATGTTTTTTCAGGGACAACAGGCATCTCATAGGAAATAATAATAGCGTATTTTTGGCGCGTACTGGGATGTCTGGCTTTTCAAGAAATACTGGAAGACAAAGCTATTCTTCTGCTCACTTCGAAAAATATACAAAATAAAATGTGCTGCCAGACAGAAGAAAAGCACAATACGCAAACTATTTGAGGAGTAATCTGTACCAAATAAGTTTCAAGTGAGAGTTGTTGTTTCTCCTGCTGTATAACATGATACAACAGGACCACCAAGACTAATGGCATCTCATGAGGTCTTAATTCTCCGTCCTTCACCTCACAATGAAGCTTTAATCCCTTTACAGTGGAAACAAAAACGTTGTTGGTCAATTTAGTACAATCATTTTGATAAGCCAGGAGTTGCCAGTGTTAAAATAAGTCTCTATTGTTCTCTAATAGGATCCAGAGTGGTGGAGATGCTGACTACGCTGGAGGCAGTGTATTTGGATCAAAGGCATACTTCTGAGCGCAGATATTGTGTTGAGTTTCTGTCATGTATTAGGACTTATTATGTAACAGTAGTGCAGAGAGCTTTAGGGAGCCTCACCTGCCCATAGCTTTGGCATTATTACTTCCTCCAGCTGTGGTTTTAATATTAATGGACAGAAATGGGCCAAGGTGACATCTTGGTACAGTTACTGAGGGAAAGTGAGTGTTGTAAAGAATGCTGCTGAACCAACCGGTCACAAAAAGGTAACAATTTGTGATGTTTTCTGTGGCAGGTATCTGGGCCAAACCTGCTCTGTTCAGGGACAAAACTATTATCCTTAAGACACAATAATAATGTCCCTGTCATTAAGCAGTAGTTAGTCCCCAGAGGCATGTTTTATAAAGGTGTCTTAAGGCCCCGATACACCAAGGCAACTCCCAGACTGCCACCGAAAAGATGGAGCGACAGCGCGTCTCTTCCCGTCTCCTCTCGTTCCCTCTCGTTTCCTCACGTCGGATGACCTTTTTCCCTCTTCATACACCGAAGCGACAACCGACCTAAAGACCGTGTCTTGCGCATGCGCGTGATGTAATTACCCCCCCCAAAGCAGCAGATGGCGCTAGCCAGTGAACAAAGATAAACGGAAGTGACACAATGTTTGCGGAAGAAATATGCATGTAGCGCGCCTTGGTCTGCCACTGTTCTCAGCTTGTTTGAACATTTGAGAAGCGTGATAATGGCCTGTTTGGACATTGTTTTGTGTGGATTAGGTGCCGCTGCTCTGTTACTTGAAGAAGATAACATTACGCACGGAATTGCGAAAAATGCAAAAATGGTGACAGTACGCTGCCACAGCGGTTTTCACCTCTCGTCACTCCATCACTTCCGCTAAAATTCCCTTGAGCTGATTGGCGCGGCAGCTGTAGTGCTAGGCCTATCAGAGCGCTTTCGTGCCAAAGACCAAAGACGCCGATTCAACAACAAGGCCAATCGGCAGAAAACTAGTCAGATGGCCTCAGTCCTGGAGCGATGGGGGCTGACGGCGCATACATGTCAAAAGGACGGAAATGAGCAACGTGGAAGAACCGTTCAGACGGCTTCAGATGGGCGATTGTCGCCTTGGTGTATGGAGGCCTTTAGAGTGGGTGATCGCAAAATACATAAAGACTGCATATCAGAGGTTCTCAAACCTTTCACTCTAAGTAATATAACTAAAAATATTTGGCTTTGAAAGCATCATCTTTAACTGACTAACACAAGCCTAAATCAGGACCAACCCGGGTCTAAACTCAAGACTAAAACAGTGATTTAATGTTAAGCTTGACTATACCAGGGCTAAACTGGGCCTAAACCAGAACAAAAGCAGGACTAAACCAGGAATAAACAGATAAAAAGAAGAGACGTCTGTTTAAAAAGGCCTGCACCGAGCCTAAACCAGGACTAAGACTTAAACAACTTTCAAATCAGGATTAAACCCAGGACTAAAACAAGACTAAACTCAAACCAAACCAGTCTGTAATCATATATTCACTGATTTTCATTTCATGGGCCGGTTATGTCATCAGCTCTGAGGACGACAGGCTGCTACGTCATGATGCGCTGTTTAATATTGCACATATATTATGCAATATTAACACATTATAGGGTGCACTTAAAGCAGAACTCAGTAACTTTTTTTACCTTAACTAAATTAGTTGTTGTGGGGTAAATAAAGTGCCCTGCATCTTTCCCTGCTGTGTCTGGGCCGAAAGTGACACTTACAACAATGAGCGCCACTGACCCGGACCTGGTGTGACAGAAGTCTCGGGTCTCGAGGGAAAGCGGCACATCGTGGTTAGCAAAACAACAAGCTAGCAATGGCTTTATTTCTTGATTTTTGTTGTGGCAGAAAATGGCAGAAAAAACATAGAACGGATACGAGGAGCAGAAAGCAAAAATAAAGCCAAGTGAGCCTTTACACCGAAATGTAGGGGGAGCTCCATAAAGAAAAATGAGGCAAAGCAGCAAAGAAACAAACACAAAGAAAGCAAGAGCAGCAGAATACGAGAGGCTTCAGAACTACTACCACTGTCTATTCTCTTCTCGTCCATGCATGAGCAACCGTGATGTGGTCCACCTCCTCCAACCGTGCCAAAGTCCTGAAGTGTACCACGCCTGGGCACAGATCAGGAACCCTCACATCAGCCAAACGTACCATGCTTTAGGGGTGTTCCGGGTTTGGTTGGCCAGGTGTGAGTACAGCCTAAATTTCCCAGAGAAAATCAGTGTGACATTGCTGTCTACCAGTGTCAGCCCTGTGATGGACATGCAGATCTCCCACAAGCTGGAATTAGCTCTAGCCCCAAACCCCTTAACTTACTGGTGGACTCTCTTGTAGTTTTGGTTCTGCCAAAAAATGCAATACATCTAATTGAAGTCCTATTCCAGACAGACACTACAGAAAAACAAGACTAAAGTATGTCTAGCTTCTCTGTCAAAGAAGAATCATTGTCATGCATGGTCAAGCCATTTTCTTGAATGTTTTACTGGAATTGGGTCTTTGTGCCAACCTGCAGATGCCTTTTGCAGAACACATTGCCCCCAACAGAATCACAGCCAGCTAGGAAATTACAAACCCATTCTTTGGCTTTGACTTGGCTACTGCTGTAAGACCCTTTTTACAGAGTGTCTGAGTATTATGAGGAAGGAAGAAGACTTGCAGACACCCAGCAGACCAGCAGCCAGATTATAACACACTTAATTGTAACCAGAGCAGACACTGTCCCGCAACAGCAGCATCAGCGATCTTTTCCATTGTAACTTCAGCCGGCGGCACTTTCAATTCAAAACAATGGCAGCTCATGGAAGTCTGAGTCAAAAAGTGTCTTTGTGGAAAACTTTGGACAGCTTCAAGATCGCACACGCTGATTTCCAAGAACTAAGACATCTAAACCGGTCCACTATCAACACCACTGGATCTAAAAGTTTGAACTTAGAAACCTCATTTTTGTATTCGACAAGCCACATGTTGTAAAATGGAGTTAGGAGTAGCAGACAGGAGCGTGGAGCAGGACAGTAGTTCAGGAAAGACTGGATGCTGGTGATGACAGTGATTCATGGACACAGAGTCTGAGCGTCACCACAAGATCTTTTCATCTGCTGCAGACTGTGGCTTATTCCCAGGAGTATCTCTGTCCCGGGGCGCTGCAGCAGGAAGGACTGGCTCAGACACATGTCATAAGAGAGGAAAATGAGTGGTCAGAATTTAGGATGGTAAAAATGAACTGCTGCTAGTTGGTGAATTGCCAAGAATGCAACTGTAAAAAATGGCAGTGAGTAATTGACAATGCTCATTATGTGCAGTATCACATAAGGCAAATACTGAATGACACATAATTATCCTGCTGGGAGTTTAGGAGGGCTGGAGCTTATCCCAGCTGCTTTAGGCAGGAGGTGGAGTGCACTTAGAGAGATAAACTGATGAATCAACCATTGATATTCATTCACAAGGGGCAATTTAGAGTCACCACTTCACCTACACATGCACGTTTGTACAGTGGGAGCAGGCTAACACCATGCAAAAGCCCAACACATATAGTGTATCTACTGCATCAACATGCATTTTTGAACTTCTGCTTTTTTCTGTAAGAAGTTGAAGGTACTGGAGCCTATCCCAGTAACTTTGGGCCTTAGGTGGGGTACACCCTGGACAGGGGCCAGGTTGTCACAGGCCTGACACAGAGACAAACACGGAAAGACAACCATTCACTCTCACATTCATTCACTAGGGGAATTTAGTGTGACCTAACACATGCATGTGTTTGGACGGTGGGAGGAGGCCGGAGAGAACCCATGATCTCCTTGCTGGATTGTTTTGAAATATTTAGAAAGGTCCGTAAGGTATAGTAATACAGGGGTTTACAGAATAGCATTTTTAAATTAGCTTGTTTTGTAGATAGTTTTATTGTTTTTAATGTGTTTGGTTTTATGTTGATTTTATTTTGTATAGGCTGTTTTTTATATGTAAGTAAATTCTAATTATTATTTTTATTATTATAATTTTTATTATTACTGTTATCATTATTGTGATTATTATTATTATTATTATTATTATTATTATTAAAGGTACTGGTATCAGTATAGTGACTGAAGCAGTGGTAGTAGCATCAAGGACTTACTATTTTTCTTCTTCTTCTTCTTCTTCTTCTTATTATTATTATTATTATTATTACTTTTATTACAAGCCAGTGTACCTTTTGTGTTTTTTCTTTTTTTTTTTTACATGGTAAATTCGGCGTATTTACGGCACCTGTTGCCTGTTCATTAATGTGCACTGCCATCCATCCATCTTCTTCTGCTTTATCCGGGGCCGGGTCGCGGGGGCAGCAGTCTAAGCAGAGATGCCCGGACTTCCCTCTCCACAGACACTTCCTCCAGCTCTACCGGGGGCACCCCAAGGCGTTCCCAGGCCAGCCGAGAGACGTAGTCCCTCCAGCGTGTCCTAGGTCTTCCCCGGGGCCTCCTCCCGGTGGGACATGCCCGAAACACCTCCCCAGGAAGACGTCCAGGAGGCATCCGGAACAGATGCCCAAGCCACCTCAGCTGACTCCTCTCAATGTGGAGGAGCAGCGGCTCTACTCCAAGCTCCTCCCGGGTAACCGAGCTCCTCACCCTATCTCTAAAGGAGCGCCCAGCCACCCTGTGGAGGAAACTCATTTCGGCCGCTTGTATCCGGGATCTTGTCCTTTCGGTCATGACCCAAAGCTCATGACCATAGGTGATAGTAGGAACGTAGATCAACCGGTAAATCGAGAGCTTCGCCTTTCGGCTCAGCTCCTTCTTCACCACAACAGACCGATAACCCTCTGACTGTCAATCTCACGCTCCATCCTTCCCTCACTCGTGAACAAGACCCCAAGATACTTGAACTCCTCCACATTCTCATCCCAGCCGCTTCACACTCGGCTGCAAACCGCCCCAGCACATGCTGAAGGTCTTGGCCTGATGAAGCCAACAGGACAACATCATCTGCAAAAAGCAGAGATGAAATCCTGTGGTTCCCAAACCAGACTCCCTCCGGCCCCTGGCTGCGCCTAGAAATTCTGTCCATAAAAATTATGAACAGAACCGGTGACAAAGGGCAGCCCTGCCGGAGTCCAACATGCACTGGGAACAGGTCTGACTTACAACCGGCAATGCAAACCAAACTCCTGCTCTGTTCGTACAGGGACCGGACAGCCCCTAGCAAAGGGCCTCGGACCCCATACTCCCAGAGCACCCCCCACAGGATACCACGAGGGACACGTGGTAATGTGCACTGTCCCTTTCAAATAAACAAATAAATACAAATGCAACCAAAAGATCAAATATGTATGTATAGACCATAAGTTTACTTCTATCTTTATAAAGTCACAACAATTTGGCCACAGCCCATGTGTCTCAGACAGTGAACCACTCAGATCATCAGCAGGAAGCAATGATTTTACAGCTCTTTGCAGACTTCCTGTTTGTTGACACCCACTGCTATCATATGTGGAATTTCTTTACTTTGATATCTAATTTTCTCATGAGGAAACCTGTAACCATAATGAATATGTTGGTTCTTAATAAGTAAGAATTATTGTTAAGGTTTTCTACTTTTAATTAAGAAAGTCTGCAACACTAGTCTGTACAAAAGTGTGGTGAGCTGAGCAGGTGTTGTTTTCAAACAGACAGAGGAGGAAACATGTTGAGCGCACGTGTGGTTAGGTCCAAAACACAGCCTCAAACACTGAATCATACAAAAACATCTGGATCCAACTCTCAAAGCAGCGTTCACACTCAACACAGGTTTGGCTTCGAGACCTCTCCAAAATGAAGATGGGTATAAAAATTCAGTGACGTACCTGAAAAGTGGTACATTACATTTGTTTTTTAGGGTCAAGGAAAACTAAAGGGAGAGTTATGTAACAGTATTTTCCACATTTAGTTGGCACGAGCTCAAAGCTTCACAGAGTTACGGCGCGAGATGCTGGAAATGTCTGAGGATTGCCAAGGACATTAAGTGATAAAAGTGAACTGAGGGCTTGTAATGGCTCTCTCTGAATTGGACCAATTACAGAAAACATCAATGTAGTACAAGTACTACAGGAAGTAGGTGACAGCTGACATTTACAGTGTTAGATGTGCTTGTGAGGTCTTGTGGAGAGTATGTTTATAAAGGATGGGCTTCATATAACTTATTACAATAAAAATGAAGATTGATTAATTGAGTTTAATGTTATATTAGAATTGTAGAATTTGCTCTTTACAAAGTCTACCATTTTGTTCCACAGTATACAGAAAACAGCTAAACTTAACACAGACATACAGTGGGTTGTAGTGACCAGCACAGCAGTGAATACATTTCCTTTTGAAAATACACAGTCCCCTGCGTGAAGTTTGAGCACTCGGTCCCATTCACAAAAATCATGTTATGTTATAGAGATACTGTATAGAGGAGGGCATCTTCAATTCAAATCAGTTTTATTTATATAGCCCAATATCACAACAGCAGTCGACATGAAGACACGATTAATGATTTTTAAAGGTACAGAATCTGAAATTGTCTGTCTCCTCCAACAATGACAATAGTATACTACTTTTTTTAGTTGGTCATTTTCACAAGCTTCAAATTTTAAAAAATATAACCAGTGTCTAATTAAGGTAAGACACACACACACATACGCACACACACACATTAAAATACCAACGTCAGGCTGAGCACAGAGGAGCCAGGTGAGGAATCACTATCACAGGGAGCCGTCTGCACCAGGAGCCGCTCACAGAAGACCGCCCAGGAACCAACCCGGGGCCCACAGCGAAGTTGCAGGCAGAGAAGCCACACAACCCGGCCAAAGTAACCCACAGGACAGTGCCACAGCAGCCACGGCCGATCATGGCCCCCGGTGCAGAGGGCCCTCTCCGAAGAAACACTGGAAATATGACCTAATAATGATATAAAAAGAGTAAAAGAATAGAGTGAATAAAAATGGGATAAAATAAAAATGTAAAAAGAATAAAATAAGGAGGCCGGTACCGGAGGACCTGAGGGCCCGCGAGGGTTTGTATGGCAAAATCAAGTCAGAAAGATAAGAAGGCCCAAGATCGTTAAGACATTTAAAAAACAATAGAAGAACCTTAAAATCGATCCTGAAACACAAACGGAGCCAATGCAATGATTCTAAAACCGGTGTAATGTGGGCCCGCCTTCTGGTCTTTGTCAGCACACGGGCTGCAGAGCTTTGTAAAAGTTGTAGCGCTGAGGTATTCTTTTTGGGAAGACCAGAAAGCAGGGCGTTACAGTAGTCAATACAACTGGAAAAAGCATGCATCAGTGTCTCCGTGTTGGCCCGAGAGAGAATAGGGCGGACTCTGGCTATGTTTTTCAGATGATAAAAACCTATTTTAGTAATATGTGTGGATTAAAACCAAGCTCAGGGTCAAAAATAACGCCCAGGTTTTTCACTTGTGGTGATGGATTTAAGGAAAATGCCTGTAATTTAGGTAAGAGTTTCTCTCTCTGAGCCTCTGGACCGACGATTAAAACTTCAGTTTTGTCCTGGTTAAGCTGCAAAAAGTTTTCTGCCATCCATCATGCCATCTGTCTTGTGTCATCAGGAGACACGGAGATGTACAGCTGAGTATCATCAGCGTAACTGTGGAAGTTTATTCCATGCCTCCTGATGACACGGCCAAGAGGGAGCATATACAAATTAAAAAGAACAGGGCCTAAAATTGACCCCTGGGGCACACCACGTCATTTTATGGATTTCTGGGGAGCATGTATCCATACTTACCATAAATGTTCTGTCTGTGTGTATTTGTGCCTATGTTCCCTGGTACCTTCTACGTTCCCTAGTTTCTACGGACTGAGGAACATAGGTACCTGTGTATTTGTGAAAGTACCTATATTCCCTGGTCCATAGAAACCAGGGAAGATCAGTACTGCAGAGTGTAGGTACTTGCACAGTCTAGTAAATCCTGATGTTCCCTAACCTTAACCCTAATCTTAACCTTAATGTAGATTCACAAATTCACACATAGACTCCACTCGATTGTAGTCAGCTGGCCCGAAGATCAAACCTCCAGTCCAGTCATAGATCATTTTTAAGTAATAGTAGTGTTAAAGTTACACGCCATAAATAAATATTAACATTAACAGTTACCTATTTACTAAAAGCTTTCAAATCATAAACAGTGAGGCTATTTGCTAACATTTAACATCGCCTGAGGCTGAGGTTGTGGCGTACAATACGGGAACAAAACATCCATTGAGTCTGCGATATCAGCTACTCCCAAATGTCAAGACACACACCTCTCACAGCATGTTCTCTATGCTTTCCAAATTAACTTCTCTTTCGCCTGCAGCCTTGTCTATACTCATACCAATTATTGCCTCAAAATGTCCTGAAAGTTCATGGCCATGACCCCCCGTGACCGTCTCCGAGCTGCTTTTTCCTCCGGAGGTGCTTTTTAACATAATGTACTCTCGGAGGCTCATTTGTACTGCCTGTTGTTTGACAGCCCCCAAAAAGTGTTGCCCTTGGCCATGAAGACGTGCAATCAGATGATGTTGTACTTTATCTCCCCGCTGCGGCTGCTCTGCCCCTCATTACGGCCTTTTATCTGCCAGATGCGAGGCGAGATATTAAAGTGTGTAAAATATGTTCAACCCCGCGGTGCATAACTCCGTCTCTGGTTCGACAAGAAACGCTGAGGTCTGACAAGCTGCAAATGAGGAGGGAACTCCAGACAAGCAGCGTAATGATTTCTGAGTGATACTAAGGATATGTTTGTTATGGCGTGCCTCACTAAGCCGAGGAGTGACAAGTTCAAACTTCACCCTTCTCTATAGACATCGTGTACTCTTCGGGTCTTTTATCCTCCCCGCTAATGATTTTTGCAAGCGTTTTGTTGTTGCTATGTTTTGATTTATCCAGAACACAATGAGGTGCTGACAGCGCGAATGACTGCTGAAATAGACAGATGTGTTTTATTTTGGATACCATCAGCGCATTGAGGAATTTCTCACATGCATTTGGTTGACGAAACGTATAAATACTCACAAACTTTCTACAAGAACGATGCGTTAATTGACACAGAAGAGTTGGGTGAAGAATGCAGAGTGGATGGAATAATTATTTGGTCTCTTAAAGGTACAGAAACCAAAATGTTCTTGATCTGAGTATGTTTACAATCTCTAAGTGAGTAGAATGCAGTAGTAGTAGTAGCAGTAGCAGTGTTACTAGTAGTTGTGGCAGTAGTAGGAGTATTAGTGGTAGTTTTAATAATAGTAGTAGTTGTATGAGTAGTAGTAGTAGCAGTAGTAACTCCACACATGAAGTTGCTAAAAAAAATTGTTTTGTCTCTTACAGTACCCAAAAGGTTTTTGACCCACTAATAGTAGTTAAAGTAGTGAAAGTAATAGTGGTAGCAGCAGCAGTAGTAGCAGTGGTAGTCATAGTAGTGGTAGTAGTATCAGTGATATAGTTTTAATAGTAGTACTTGTACCAATGGTAGTAGTTGTAGTAGTAGTTGTTTCTCTGTATAGTAAGACTTAAAGGCTCCATGTTACACTGCAAAAAAATCTATAACTACTCTACAGGAAAGAAATAACTTAAAACAAATCAAATAATCTAGTGGTAAGTTAAATAAGTAAATAAATCCAAATGAGGTGAAAATAGCTCAAATCAAGATTAATCGTGTGGATTCTAGCCATTTTAACTAGTGTAGATATTAATATGTGCCTGTACCAAGCCAAGACAACTGAATAGGGTTGGGTCTGGAAGGGCATCTGGTGTAAAAACCTTCCTACCCATGGGAGCAACTTACTGTGGTGACCGCTGTGTAACTACATAGTCAGCACTGAATTAGCCACTTTCTCTGTACTATCACCAGCTATTAATTCAATAAAGATAAACTCTCTTTTTTTCATTTTACTATCATGATACTGTTAGATAGATGTGATTAGCTTAGACTTCTGCCTACTCCTTTTGGGACTTTGGGTCTTCCAGTTTAATGACTACAATTAGTGTTTTTTTGGGTTTTTTTTTTTTTTTTTTTTTCACTTCTAGTTCTATGGGAATGTTTTTGTGCTCCCATCAAAAAGCACATGTGATGAAAGGATTGGCAACAAAGTAAATGGAATGTAATGTGAATCACAGCCTGCTAGTGTCTGCTTGTAAGTGTTACTCCTGCGATGATGAGAGGCGATTGTTCAAGGTGTACCCCGCCTCCAGCCCAAAGCAGCAGGGATAAGCACCAGCTTCAAGTTTCATACTGCAACAGATGTATTTTGTTTTCACTTGTATTTTTATGTTAATGTCTGAACAAATTCACTTTCCCTCTGAGTTAATTTCAGATTCTCACTTACAATTATAGGTCCATATTAAAAATAGAGTATTATACTTTATATGTGCTTAAAGTGCAGTCTCTGAGCTGTAATTTAAGAGTATTCACATCCAAATCGGACATAGGGTTTAAGAATTACAGCTCTTAAAAATGTAGCTGCCTCTTTTTCAGGGTCTCAAAAGTATTTGGACAGTTGCTTCAGATTCAGCTTCAGACAAAAGCCACGAAGTAGACGGTAGACAGTTGGACAATGACCCAAAACATACTAGAAAAGCAACCCAGGAGTTTTTTAAGGCAAGATATTCTGAGATACTCTGCAATGGCCAAGTCACTCACCATGTCTTAGTCCAATCAAGCATTAATTTCACTTGTTTAAGACAAAACTTAAGGCAGAAAGATCCACAAACAAGCAATAACCAAACACAGCTGCAGTAAAGGCCTGGCTAAGCATCACCATTGTCATCTCCTGCAAAGGATTTTAAATTAAATATTAAAAGCTAACATTTTATTCATACTAATGTTCATCTGTTCAAATACTTTTGAGCCCTTTAAAAAGAGGCTGTATATGTATGCATGTATATATAACTGTATGTTGAATATATTTTGCTAAACAGCTAATATAACTAAATTGTGTCAGTGTCCAAATGCTTATGGACTTAACTGTTTATTCACAAAACAGATAAAGTAATTATGTTCTGCCTCTTGTCTCTGTAATATTATATTTAATTTAAAGGGGTGCTAGTATTTAGAGCACACTCATGTCCTCTGGGTTTATGGCTTGTCTGGTGCTGTTGCGGTTTCTGCGTTACTGACAGAGGTCTGCTATTTGTTCTGCTGTTGTCAAAAATATTTAAGATCGTAAAGTCCCGTGTATTTTAGAGCCAGGACTTTAATAACAGTGGGTTTTTCCACTTTGATATTAACAATTACATAACATCTATTGACATTTTAAATGGGATCACGTTGCACGAGCAGTTTCCATTTCTGGAAAATGTCAGCCCACACTGTTATGTAATTTTCGACAACAACAAATAAATGCTAAGAAAAAATGCTCTTGCACGAATTGTAATTTATACTGAATTATAGGTTATTAGTAGGTTAGTAATTGTTAGAGATATAAAACTGTCTCTAAGAAAGTTTCTAAGGATTCACTGTGGAACATATTGTACTAAAATGTATCACATATTAAAAAGTTTATGTTGGGCATGTATCAGGGCTTGGGACTGGTACACTGGCTTGTGACCCTCTGTGAGTTGATTTATTAAAGTGTTTGAATACAAACTATTTTTATGAACTTGTTTTTGACAAATGGGCCATACTTGTGTTCTCTGGGTAGTCCAGCTTTGTCCTCAAGTCGAAAGACACACAGTAGATGTGTTAGATGAGTTAGGAACTCTAAATAGTTTATTGTGAATAAATGTCATAATCAAATTAAGTGATGACAGTAAAAGGTGTACCCTCATGCCCCAAGCAGCCTATCTGTAGAAAAGCAGTAAAAAATGAATAAAACTTTTTTGCCCATTGTCCAGAATTAAACATTAATAACAATCTCAGTGGTGTTTGTTAATGTAGATTTATTAATTCATTTTCTTCCACTTATTCCCGTTAGGGGTCGCGGGTAATGTAGATTTAATGCTTTATAAATAAGGAATTGTAGAATTGAAGAAGAATTGAAACAAAGTAAATTGTTGTGGATTGAGAATAGTTTTTAATATTTTGAATGAGATGTGGAAAGAGAGAGACTGTTGTTTCTGTTATTATGGAGAAATGTGTTGCAATTGTTCTTTATGAACTGGATAATTTGGTAAATTGTTTTGCTAATCTTGTAAAAAAAAAAAAATTAAAGGATATTTTTGAATTATTTTAATTTGGCAGTTTAAGGTGCTATAATGTTAATAGTAATGTGGACTGGACATTATGTATACAAAAAAAATATCCATCCATCCATCTTCTTCCGCTTTATCAGGGGCCAGGTCCTCCACGCCCCTCTAGGTATCATATCATATATCCACTGTCTCTGCCCATGTGAGCATTGAAGTCCCCCAGTAAAATGACGGAGTCCCCAGTTGGAGCACTTTCCAGTACCCCTCCCATGGACTCCAAGAAGGCCGGGTACTCTACACTGCTGTTACACTGAACTGAACGGTGAGCAAAAATCCCAGAACCACACGGGGGGACCTAGTAAATGACCTGCAGAGAGCTGGGACCAAAGTAACAAAGGCTACCATCAGTAACACACTACGCCGCCAGGGACTCAAATCCTGCAGTGCCAGACGTGTCCCCCTGCTAAAGCCAGTACCTGTGCAGGCCCGTCTGAAGTTTGCTAGAGAGCATTTGGATGATCCAGAAGAGGATTGGGAGAATGTCATATGGTCAGATGAAACCAAAATAGAACTTTTTGGTAAAAACTCTACTCGTCCTGTTTGGAGGAGAAAGAATGCTGATGCAAAGAACACCATACCTACTGTAAAGCATGGGGGTGGGAACATCATGCTTTGGGGCTGTTTTTCAGCAAAGGGACCAGGACGACTGATCCGTGTAAAAGAAAGAATGAATGGGGCCATGTATCGTCAGATTTTGAGTGAAAACCTCCTTCCATCAGCAAGGGCATTGAAGATGAAACGTGGTTGGGTATTTCAGCATGACAATGATCCCAAACACACTGCCCGGGTAAGGAAGGAGTGGCTTCGTAAGAAGCATTTCAAGGTCTTGGAGTGGCCTAGCCAGTCTCCAGATCTCAACCCCAAAGAAAATCTTTGGAGGGAGTTGAAAGTCTGTGTTGCCCAGCGACAGCCCCAAAACAGTGATGTTTTGCTCTAGAGGAGAGCTGCATGGAGGAATGGGCCAAAATACCAGCAACAGTTTGTGAAAACCTTGTGACTTACAGAAAACATTTGACCTCTGTCATTGCCAACTAAGGGTATATAACAAAGTATTAAGATGAACTTTTGTTATTGGCCAAATACTTATTTTCCACCATAATTTGCAAATAAATGCTTTAAAAATCAGACAGTGATTTTCTGGATTTTTTTTTCTCATTTTGTCTCTCATAGTTGAGGTATACCTATAATGAAAATTACAGGCCTCTCTCATCTTTTTAAGTGAGAGAACTTGCACAATTGGTGGCTGACTGAATACTTTTTTGCCCCACTGTATATAAGTTTTACTTCAACCTACTCCTTTTCAAACACTATTATTATGTTTTGTTTGTTTTTATTATGTTGTTTTATGACCAAGTTTGAAATAAATGAACTCAATCAATCCAAATATATATATATATATATATATATATATATATATATATATATATATATATATATATATATATATATATATATATAATATAAATAGTGCGTTATAATGTGTACTTAATAGAAAGTGTTTCTCTATTTTTCCTGTGCCTTTTTATTGAAATGTACTTTAATACAAGCTTTCTTCTAAATTGGAAACAATATTGTTATATCATATCTAAAAACCTGCTTTTAAGAGCCTGCCCTGGTCCTTTAAGTGCTCCATACATTATCTAAAGCTCCCCACTTTAAATGTGTCCATATATCTGCACCATGCACCTCACCAGCCATTCACTCAGTGCTAATGCCACCTGATGGTTCAAAGCAGATAAAGATGCCAGTAGCACTTTTCCATCACAGCACAGGCATAAGTGTTTTGTTTTTTTTCCTTTTCTTTTTTTTTTGTCTGGAGGAAGCGTCTCGGGAGACCGTAGGAATGCAGTTAGGGCTATTTTAGTTTTTTAAAGGCACTCTGACGTTTTCGTGAGGCCTGACCCCATGATGTAAGTCTGGGTCAATATTTGGATGACTGCTCTATGTTTGTCAGTGCCAGTAGACGTGGTAGTCATAGTAGTGGTTGCAGTAGCAGGAAGTACTCTAAACTTTTACTTGAGTACATGTTGAAGAAATATTCCTCAAGTAATTGCATGAATAAAAATATTTTTGACTTTGAGGACAAAGTGTGTACTGAAACTCGTATAGTAGCGGTTATTGTAGTAGTGGTAATAGTAGCGGTAGTTCTATCAGTTGCGGCAGTTGTCGTGTCTGTTTTTATAATTGTGTGAGTAGTAATAGTACAAGTAGTAAAAAGCAGCAGTAATACAGTAGTAGTTACAGTGATAGCAGTTGCAATAGTAGTAGTACTAGTAGTAGCAGCAGTAAGAGTATTAGTAGTAGTTGTATCAATAGTAGTAGTAGTCATGGTAAAGAAGCAGTGATTGTTACAGTAGCAATAGTAGTAGTACTTGTATCATTGATTGTAATGGGATACTGTAATACCTTCACTCAACTACTTTAATGCTACTTGAGTAGTAACAGTACTTTTTTTGGACTTGGAGCACTTCTATTTCTTATTTTTACCCTGTGACAAGATGAATAGTTTTTTCCACAGTGTTAAACGTACTGGTGTCTGCAGACAGACTGTGTGTACCCCAGCTTTACAACTCCAGGAAGGAAAAGTAACTTATGTCATGGTACTATCTGGCTGCCATTTACACATTTGCCAAAGCTGTAATATCGCACCATTTTTCGGAAGTGGTCACTAGAGCTTCACTAATGAGCTGCACTGGGACAGCAGAGTGTACGGACCACCCAGTGTCCCATTAACGGCACACTACAGCAGCCCTTAGCATGACCCTGTCAACATAGCATGTCAACTGTCATAAAAGTCACTAAGCAGCTCACAAAACGTCACCTTACTCTGATGTTTAGGTCTGCAGCCAGCCAAAAGGAAGTCTTCTGATAGACTTTGGAAAATATACTGTAGACTGACACTATATAATTTTGTACTGTATTGGGGCAGCTAAATAATGTACTTGGCTTTGTCCAAGGGAAGGCTTGGGGTATTTTTTCCAGCCATGTTTAGCAGGACAATCATACGTTTATAAGACTAGGTGACTTTCATTCAAGTCTTCCGCCTATTGCCATTAGGGATCATGGGTGGCTGGAGAATAACCCAGCAACTATGTAGGAGTTGGTTAGTTGGTTGGTAGGTTGGTTGGTTGGTGAGTTGGTTGGTTGGTTAGTTGGTTAGTTGGTTGGTTGGTTGGTTAGTTGGTTGGTTAGTTGGTTGGTTAGTTGGTTGGTTAGTTGGTTGGTTAGTTGGTTGGTTGGTTGGTTGGTTAGTTGGTTGGTTGGTTGGTTGGTTGGTTGGTTAGTTGGTTGGTTAGTTGGTTGGTTAGTTGGTTGGTTAGTTGGTTGGTTGGTTGGTTGGTTGGTTGGTTGGTTAGTTGGTTGGTTGGTTGGTTAGTTGGTTGGTTGGTTGGTTAGTTGGTTGGTTGGTTGGTTGGTTGGTTGGTTGGTTGGTTAGTTGGTTGGTTGGTTGGTTGGTTGGGTAGTTGGTTGGTTGGTTGGTTAGTTGGTTGGTTGGTAGGTTGGTTAGTTGGTTGGTTGGTTGGTTGGTTAGTTGGTTGGTTGGTTGGTTGGTTGGTTGGTTAGTTGGTTAGTTGGTTGGTTGGTTGGTTGGTTGGTTAGTTGGTTGGTTGGTTGGTAGGTTAGTTGGTTGGTTGGTTGGTTGGTTGGTTGGTTGGTTAGTTGGTTGGTTGGTAGGTTGGTTAGTTGGTTGGTTGGTAGGTTGGTTAGTTGGTTGGTTGGTTGGTTAGTTGGTTGGCTAGTTGGTTGGTTGGTTGGTTAGTTGTTTGGTTGGTTGGTAGGTTGGTTGGTTGGTTAGTTGGTTGGTTGGTAGGTTGGTTAGTTGGTTGGTTGGTTGTGTAGCACCCTCACCACTTACCTTGCCGAGAATACAAGCAGCAAGTTTAAACAGAGGGGTGCTAGGGTTCGTTCACAGGAATAGGTATATGAAGTGCAATGTCCTATTCTAACAAACTTAACCCAGAGAATCATTTAAAGTTTAAGGGAAAAACAAAGCCCTGGTTTATTACAGGGAAAAAATACATAACAATACAAACAGTATGAACAAGCGCACAAACTGTCCTTACTATAAGCGGTGGTGGGCCCACACACACACACACACACACATGCACACAGTCAAGGTTACTCACAAATCCTCCTTAACTCACGGATCCACAAACTGACAGGAAAACGCATTGCAGGCCTGTTGGTCTTGCAGAACATTGAGTGCGTTGCAATAGGTCTCGCAAAACGTTGAGTGCGTTGCAATAGGTCTTGCAGAACATTGAGTGTGTTGCAATAGGTCTTGCAAAACATTGAGTGCGCTGAAATATCAAGGTCCCGGGCGTCGGATGGCGACACAGTGCAGCATTAGCCTAGCTTTAGCACCTCGTGGCTAGCTCCTAGCCTCCTCCGCTCACTTGTCCCTGCTCCGTGACTACCGCTCCGTCCGTCCTCCGGTCCTCCGGTCCTGAGTCTCCTGCAGTCTCTCTTGTTAAAAAAATGCACGTGCCTCCGGTCCTCCTCCACAGGCCTCGCACACGGGTGAACAAAACCACCTGGTCTCCCTCACTGGTCGCCAGAGCCGCCGCGCCCCGACTCTGCTCCTCCCGACTGTCTCTCCTTCCGAACTTCTCTCCCGCCTTGCACCAGTTCTTGTCCCGCCCCCTCGCACTCTATTTGCTGGTCACTCACAACATCGCTGAGTGACTACACACAAGGACCAATGAAAATGACAGGACAGGAACACAGTAACACTAAAGTAACGCGAGACTTAATACATTGGCCCATACAACTAGTATATAGGCAAAGTAATACCACTAAACCTTTTACATTTAAAACATTCCATTTCAAAATAAAATAACTGTAGTGAGATAATCTTAGATCACCCAGTATTTATCATACCTTTATTAAGTAAAGTAACCTTCTGTACTAAATACTGACATTTTGTAAATTAAATATGTCACCAATAGTTACAGGAAAAAAGTAAATAAACATATACTTTATAATGTGCTAGAGACATATTGGCATTGATAAAGAGTTCACATTAACCCCTTAGATACCAAAGTACCACTGCATTGTAGTTTAACCCCATATTTGCCACAGGGCTACAGTTGGTTGGTTGGTTGGTTGGTTGGTTAGTTGGTTGGTTAGTTAGTACATAGATTACAGCATACATTATGATGTCTACATCTTTGCACACAGCCAGAAGATCATTTATGTAAATACTGAACAACAGGGGCCCCAAGATTGAGCCTTGTGGGACCCCTGTTGTGCAGGGCTTCAAAGAGGGCAATTTTTTGTTTGCATGAACACATTGTGCACAATCTGAAAGATACGATTTTAACCAATTAAGAGCATTATTAGACAAGTAATAGTGAGAGAGTTTTGAAAGGAGTACAGAGTGGTTAACTGTGTCAAAGGCCTTTTGCAAGTCCAGAAACACAGCACCTACTGTACTTCCTTTATCCAGGCTTGCTCTTATACATTCTGTGAGGTAGCAGCAGGCTGTTTTGTTGGAGTGGTTTACTTGGAAACCAAACTGCATAGGGTGTGTGTTGCCTGTTGTTTGTCGTCTGATGACTTTCTCAACAATTTTAGAGACTACAGGTAATATACTAATAGGTCTGTAGTTACATATTTCGTATTTGTCACCTGATTTATGTACTGGAGTTATGACCGCTGTTTTAAACACACAGGGGAACACATTCTCTTCTATTGATTTATTAACAATATGGGTTATAGATACTGTTAATGTCTCTTTATGTTTTTTAATAAGAGAACTATCACGTCCCCAGTAGTCTTTTGCGGGACATGTATTTTTAATATTGTGTTATAAGTGGTCTCATCTCTCTATAAACTACATTGCAAGCTGGTACTGGTCTCTGCAGTTGTATAACAGAGCGTGATGTAAGACCTATCGCTTCCCTTTAATATCTCAATCCTCACTAATAAAACAGCTGCACTTTCAATTTTAGCCCCACAACTACAATACCAGATCATTATGTTTTATAACAAGTCGTAAAATAAATTCGTCGAGGATGAGTCCTTCTGTGTGACCTGTCCCAGTTTGACCACAACTTGAGACTGAAAAATTGGTACTAAAAAGTAATTCTACACGTACAGATGATTTTAATAACTGTTTGATGTTAATTGAAACTCCAAAACCTGCAGGAAATGGAAAAATAGAGAAGAATTTATCTGTTTTTTTTAATTGTGTGAGTAGTAAAAGTAGTAAGAAGCAGTAATAGTAGTATAAGCAGTAGTAGCAGTAAGAGTATTAGTAGAAGTTGTATCAAGAGTAGCAGTAGTGATAATAGTAGTAGAGGTAGCATTAGTAATAGACATGGTAGCTTTAAATATTTGAGAGAAATAGGCCTTTTGTGAACATAAAAAAGTCTTAGATCTTTCAGTTCAGCTGGAGTAAAAACAAAATGTAGCAGTTAAATTTTTGTTAAGTGTATTTCTTGGTGCTCGTGTGTGGCGCTTCTAATCAGTCCGAGCATCAGACTGCGTGGGCAACTCAGGCTAAAACATTTTGTTATAACAGTTTAACAATTAAGTCCATATTTTTTATGGTCTTCTAAGTATTCCTTTATTGACTTTACATAAGCAGATGTCAGATGAACAAGGAGCAGCAGGAGCAGGTTTACAACACATCCAAAACTCTGCTGCTGGAATCATCTCCTGCACCAAGTCCTCAGACCACATTACACCAGTCCTTATGCTTCCACTTCAGCAATGAATACAATACAAACTCTTTCTGTTAACAGTCAAAGCTCTCAATAACCTGGCTCCCCCATACATCTCCAACATGATTCACCCTTACTGCTCTGCTTTCCTCTGTGTTTATTTAGGTCACTCCATAAGCTTGTGTATATGAGATATACTCATATGCTTCAGTCGTAAGGGCTGCGAAGGCCTTTTATCACTGCTTGCAGCTTTAATTGGCTTTGTTTTTCTATAAATGAGTTGAATTTGTTGAGACATGAGGCAGGTGGCTGTGAATAAGCCACCTTCCCACTGGTTCAGTGGAATATTTGAGTAAAAGCTTAATGTGTCAATCGCTACAAGAAAAGTAGTTGTGCAACTCTTTGGCAAACGATTCAGGAAAAACTTCAGATGTGGAGCAGATCTGAGCATATCTCATACTCTGACATACAAATATTTAGATAGCTGTGTTCAGCTGAAAAACAGCAAGGACTTTGACCGAGTAATGCAGGAAGTACCTCACACCTCTGCAGAGACTAAATAGAAAAACATCATATTGGTGCGACATACACAGGAGAAGTCTATGAGCCGTGCACAATGCGGCTTGTGTTAACTCCAGAGCTGGGAAAGACTAAGTGAAATCCAGAGAGGTATGCCAATAATGCATAAAACAAACAGGTCAGGTTTCCAGTGGACTACAGGATCTTCACTGCTGCTGCTTCACTATGTTGTTTAAACCCACTTTCCCAAAAAAGTTATAATACGATGTTAAACAGAGAAGCAGTACAGTAGAATAAAACATTACATCAGAAGATATAGCAACACATCTAAAAAACGTTGGGATGAGGGCAACAAAAGGCAGGGAGAAAAACAAAACAGCTGGAGGAGGATTTTGCAACAAATTAAGTCCAATGGCAACATTTCAGAAACAGAAGTGGGCATAAAAGGAGCATTTTAGAAAGGCAGGGGGACAGATCTTGTGGTTGACAAAAGGCGTTTTTTGAGGTATTTTTACCATCTTTCAGCTGGTGCAGATGCAAACCATGTATGACGCATCACAGGAGATGTTCTGGTCTAAAATTAGGCGTGAACTGACACAGTTGCTTGATGTTCAATAAGAAACAGTGAACTCCCCCACAAAAAGCTTGGAGCTGTGTCGAGCAGAGGGCTACTTACTCAATATTTCTGAATATCCAGACAGGTGAGTGGGGCTGAGGGAGGGGTCTTAGAAGTCATTAAAAGAAAAATGGTACAATAAAGTATAAAATATCTTTGCGCTGATAAAGACAGATATATTTTAACATATATATATTTGGCAACCACTGAGCTTAAGTCCAGTCAAATGTAGAACCCTTTTGTGGTATAGCTGCAAAGAAATTGATCATTTTCAGTACTCAACAGAGCCTTCTGTGTTAAATACAATACAAGTTTCAACCAGCTATAGCTAACAGTATGGAAAAACATTAGTAGAGTGCTCCATCTAAAATCTGGTAGTCACAGGAGCTGGTTTTCCTGATAACACTTTTCTGCTTGACTCACACGTGATAATAGACAGCTCTCAGACGGTCTGTTTGTTATAAACAGATGTCCCGCCCCTCACACCCCATCCCGAACCCGATCTTTCCCTCCGCATCTGTTTCCCTGAGCCCTCACAATGCCCAGATCCTCTCAGTGGGAGGGAGCATCACCCGGGACCTCATCCTGTCCCGGAGCAACAGGGTATATAGAGTGATATAACTTTGAAAGGAAACTGGAGATTTACGCTCAGCATTGATGTTGGTCCTGCAGCACTTTGAAACAGATGACACTGTGCTTGAAGGGAAAAGTCTCATATCTTTCAGTTTGAAGCCGTATTTCTGCCAGATTTAAAAAAATGCGGCGGGATTTTGCAGGAAGTTCGCGGCACTGTCAGCCTTTACCTTTTGCCTTATTGTAAATCTGGGCTGCATTGATGAACACTATGTACTTTACAGAAGCTTTATAAGAAGACACTGTCCTTTGGTCCACCTCCAGGCGCTGAACTCAAGCCAATGGTATTTTAGACAGTAATAGTTTTTACAGACGCTCGATGCCATGGCTCCCAACAAAAAAATCCATTGGAGCTATTCAAAAGTGTCCAAAAATACCAAGTCAGACATGTTTTTTTAAAGGGGTAATTATTTCAGTGTAACGCAAGCATCTAGGTGGTCCATTGGAAATAACAGGTTTCATTGCTAACACGTTCAGATGTCCGATTACACACTGAGAGACACTTAAATTATTTTTGTTGTTTTCAAAATTGGACATTTCCTTTGACCACAATAGGCCACAAATTACCTGTCACTGGTTCATGTTACACGAATGTTTCTTCCAAGTATTGACAACTGCAGAAGGGAACAGCCAAGAAAAGCTGTTTTGAAGATGCTTTGTTAACTTTGGCCGTCACGATGCGGCCCTGGTTACTGCAGAAAATTGAACTTTCTGGAGCGTTTGCTTTATCTGTTGGTTGAATAGACTTGCTGAACATGAACACGTGACATTGTCAAGATCTACTGGTGCTCAATAAGTTACCTATAATTAATTATGGATGAATAAGCACGTGAGCAAAAAACAAATAATAATAATAAGGGTTAGGGGAATTGAAGAATAGTGTAAACCACAGCTTAATCCTGATTTAGAGCTTGTTTAGTCCTAGATTAGAGCTGGTCTAGTTCTAGATTTAGTCCTTTAGGTCCAGATTTAGTGGTGATGTGGTCTTTATTTAGTGATGCTCAATTTAGTCCTTTAAAGACTGTCTATAGTGCTATGGAATACACAATAGCCTGTAGTACACAACAGCAGTAAAGAGAGAGAAATCAAACAGACAAACCTACCACATACGATACCACATAAAAACTTAAAATATGACTTTTTTTCAGGGCAGAGAAAAGCTTGACAAAAACTAACCATGATTCCAAAATGTTTTATTTATTCATCACTAAACATAATCCAGCTACTGGGGATCTGGTGTAAAACTTATGACAAATCAATATGTGGATCACTGGTTTCCACAGGCAACCTAGACAGTATTATACAGTATTATAACATGTTTGATACCGGTTTTTATTTTTATTTTTTATGTATTTACATGCATGGAGAGAATAGCTGCAAAACCCATAATTGTTTGTCATCTTTGTGTTATCGCGTATACAGTAGGCCCTAAAACCAACACTTTACAGACAATTACACAACCGCTGAACCATTGAATGTGAGTATGAAAACAAAGTATATAGACTCACATGCAGAACTTACTCTGCTCATAAAGTCTTTGTCATACCTCATATATAAAATGTAATAAGGCTTTAACTCTGCTTTTTATGATGCTTGGAAAATGAAGCAAAATATGTAACAGGTGAAGGCAGCCATGTTTTTTATGACTACCGCAGCACATCATGGCGGGATAATCAGCCAAAGTGCAGTTGGTGGGGATTTAGGAAGCCCCTGGCCCCAGTAAAGACGACTCCTGGACTACGTTACACACACACACACACACACACACACACACACACACACACACACACACACACACACACACAGACCTTGTCCTGGGACAGGATACGCTGACCCTTTTTGAATGGATCCAGTGTCCCACATCTGGTTCATCTCAAAACCACTGAAACCGCCACCAAATTGCTCTTATGTAATATTTACACTTAAATAGATTATGTAACAATCAGGTCCTTGCTTCAGATAAATAGATGTGTTTTTCTGACTGATAGTTCAGGTGATGGTAAGATTATAAAAGGTACACATGTATTTGAAACAGTAGCACACAGTAGACGTGCTATTCTCCTATTTATCTATCCAACCACAAACATGCCTTTCATGTACTGGCAGAGGTTTAAGAGAATTTCTATGAATGAGTTGTTTCACAAATTAAATGCTCTTCTTACTTCTCTTCTGGGGTTGTCACAGCAGATCATGTGCATTGTTGATCTGACGCAACCCTCTCCATTTCAACCAGGAGAGACTTGTGTGAACTTGTGACTTGTGTTATAAGTTATTTATTGAAGGAATAAACTTTAGCGCTTGGACCGAGGTAGGCAGAGATGTCAGCGATGCAATAAAGGAAGAGTTTGATAGATTAGTTAGGGGAAATGTATCCCCCTGGAACTAAGACACTGGTAATGGTGAAGAGGAGGAGATGGAGAGGCTGAGGAGGCTGATGGTTCTGTTGCTGCAGTGGAGCTGGGGGCAGAGGAGGGTTGTAGCGTGTAGCTGAACAGCAGGATGACAGAGGGGAGACAGCGTATATACATATACACTATATTTCCAAAAGTATTCACTCACCAACCCAAGTAACTGAATTTGGATTATGGTGTGGGGTTGTTTTTAGGAGTTGGCAGTTGAGCTAATACTTAATATCTACACTACATAAATATAGTGTATATATGAATGGCTTGAGAGGTGATTGGATGAGAGGCAGGTGGCAGTCTGTGATTGGCTGACACTGACAGACAGGTGATCGGGTATAGACGGGGAAAAAGAAATCAGTCTTGCTGGTTTCATTTTAGGCATGTAGCTTAATTTATCCAGGCTTTGAACCAGCAGAAAGAATCCACAGGTTTTGGGACCAACCTGGTCTGCGTTAAATAATCAAGGTTATCCCAGAAACAATGGGCCTTAGGTGGGTTAGGGTCAGACTGGTTTACCAATTGACTTAAAACAAGGGCAGACACACAGACTCCACTCTGAAACATTGTAGTTGGCTGGCCAGAGGATCGAACCCACAACCTTCTTGCTAGCATGCTAACCACTCTGCCACTGTTCACCTCTTGTTTGATATTTAAATTTCAGTCTTAGGAACGATTCCAAAATGAATACTTCATTTAATTAACCATGGATGATTAATTGTCACCTGGTAAAATAATATTTAAGCAATCTGACATTTTGTATCCAAAAAAGGGTTTTAAGATGGACAGTGATGTAAATTAGCAAAATGGACTCCTTACCAAAACAATCCAACTATTAAATACATACATACTCTCGCCTGAATAAGAGTAAGTTTGATTATAGAGAACATGAAGAAGCAGTTTTAATATGGTACAGTTATGCAACACCTTCATTAAAAGAGAAGTACTTTTTAACATGTTTCTCTTTCAGACCGGCCCGTCTCAGCTGTAGGAAGTTTTTGTTGGGTCTAATTTCTCTGAAAAGGGAAGATTAATGTGGAGATCTGTGCCAATGGTTATCAAGACAGAAGCCCACACTGCCGAGATACTAATCACCTTTTTAGGAAAGTCTGTGAAGGCTACGATAAAGAATAATAACTTTAAATGTTATCAAATTATCCTACACAAGAAAGGAATGCTTTATTTTAAGTACACTTACAGAACATAATAGTCTTTGGTTCCTGGAGTATGGCATTAATTTAATTTTGACACCCGCAAGCACTTAGGTCTGCACTTACAACTCATAAATATTTCCATTATATTCCTTTGAATGCTAATTGGTTTCCCATTACAATAATTAAGCCCCCTTTATCGAATTTCCCTTCATCATTATCCTTGTCATGACCATGGAAGTGTGTCTTAGGAG
Organism: Bostrychus sinensis; assembly: GCA_020698575.1. NCBI lineage: Eukaryota > Metazoa > Chordata > Actinopteri > Gobiiformes > Eleotridae > Bostrychus > Bostrychus sinensis. The sequence goes on along the minus strand of CM036257.1, from coordinate 22,478,569 downwards.
TGTTTTTAATTTGGTGAGAGTGTGTCACTTCAGCGGGCCAATTTACTGATTAAACAACCAAATATAACAATCAGACTGACACAGATTATATAGTATATCCTTTTTTAAATGTCTGTCACTTACTGGATTTGGTCCAAAAGTCTGAACTATCTCCACCAAACCAGTCCTTGGGCTAGTTTGGACAGAGGTATAGCTCAGTGGAGCATGAGTGCATATACAGAGGGACTACAACTCGCCTAAGCATTGGGTCCGCACTCCACGATTGACCAAATGTAAATAACATAATTTCCTTTTCTAGCTCTTCTCTTTTTGCCCAACCAAAGACCAACCATTTGCTCCAAACCACGGTCTGCAGGGGCTTTCACATTGGGTTTCGGACCAAACAGGAAAATTTGTGAGTCTGGCTCAAACAGCACATCCCTAACGTAAATTAAAGGTCCCCTATTCTGCTAAATTGACTTCTTTGAGCTTTTAACCATGTTGTAATGTTGTTCCCACCTCAAAAACGTTTCAGTCATGCACGTTTGAGTAATCCCCTCTTCCAAAGCCCATACTCTATCATTTCAGAGCTGAAATTGCCATCCATGCAAATCAGTCAGCTCATGTCTCTATCTGTTAGCATGACTTTGCTAACTGTGCTACATAGCCATTTTATGCTCTGTCCATTCCCCAATGTTGCCAGCAGGGGGCGACACCTAATCCAAGCGTTCTCTGCAAAAGGAAAGTACCAGCTCCCTAAAAGAAGTTATAAAATGTAAAAAACTAATGCAAAGGTGTGCAAAACTATTTCAAAAACCCTGTAAAAAGCATACAGTCTCTCTAATATAAAACATGGTGGCCATGAAAAAACATATGGCAAAACGTGTTGAATCATTGTCATTATATTACATAACCAAGGTTGCTAAATTCGAATGTCTCCATCCATTATACTGTTGATGTTTCAGATTACTTTACTGTTTATTTTGGAGCATTGTAGCTCTATTGACTGGATGCCTGGAAAAATAAATGGTAAGTGCTGAGGATATAATAATAACTTCCTTCAGTGTGGATCTCTGTTTAACAAGTATATATTTGATTTAAAAAAGAACCAAAGTATATGCACATGTAACAAGTTGTTCACACATCGGTATTGTGCAATCCATGTGTGCATGTGTTCTTTGCACAGAAGGTTTTCTTATTGAAATTTAAGTCTTGGACACAGTTCATGGTGCGGTGACGTCAAACTGCAGTCCCTTACAAAACAGCAAACAAACAAGTCCTACATATGGCTTAGAATTGGTTACGCTGATGTAAAAGAGACTATCCATTCAACAAATAATGATAATTTCCTTATTACATAATTTGGGATCTTGTCTCATCTTAAAATACATTATACTGTCCAGAGTGTAAGTCTCCAGACCCCTAACAGGAATAAGATGAATGAATTGAAAAAAATGGTAGAAATTGTGTGTTTATGTTGCTATGGTAACATGCCTAGGTCTATTTCCTCTCACATCATTCACTTTATACCAATTCAGTCATGGCGGATTCAGACTATAGAGAGGAAATCAGCCCTGCCTATAGAGTTCCTGTCTCTCCATCACCAGCTCTGAATCTACTGCACTTTCACCGTTTCATTTACCGTTCACTCGAAGCTGTCAGACCCAGGACTGCAGAAACAGAGTCACCTGTAAGACACACGTGAGGCTAGTTTTTGTCCGTCAAAGTCAAGTTCAGTTCAAAGTTTTATTACTGCGCTTTACTAGACCAACCTTGTACACAACACTAACTTTCAATGTGACTGAGTTGTACATCAATACATGTTTTACCACCAAATACAAATGAAGGTGTGAAGAAACTCCAGGTTAGTTCATTAAAATCTACTGTAAAAACTAGCGTCATTCTTAACTAAATGGGCCACAGTAGTCCAAGATTGCAGAACTAAAACACAAAAGTAATCCAAGGAGTACCAGAAGTAATTGACATTGACATTTTGAAATGTGGCTTTAAATTTAGCTTTGCTTTAAAAATTGAATTAGAATTAAAATTTTAGCTTGTTAAGATTACGATTAAGAATGCCTTCCATAGAGTTCGGCCACATTTGAGTTCAACACGGCAAAATATAATAGAATAACATTAGTCACAGCGGAATAAAAAAGCAAACAAATGAACCTTGAACAACTGCTTTGTCACTCTTGGTCAATATTTATCAAACACTAAAGCTTGAAGTAGTAGATTTTTACTGCTGTAACTGAAATAATGGTGTAACGTACCTTTTGTGTATATACACTAGCATTGTTCGTGTACGTCTTACATTTTACTGTGTTGAAAAGATGATAAAGTGGAGCATGAGGCTTAAAACTGGCTCCATCAGAACAAGTTACCAATAGAAAGTCCCTGAACCCCGTTTTTCAGATCACTACAGCAATTTTATGCCAGATGCCCTTCCTGACACAACCATCTCCCTTTATCTGGAGAATTAAGAATATTTAAGTTAAGTTCTTTTTTTCTAAAAGAAAAATAGTAAGTCCTTGATGCTACTACCACTGCTTCAGTCACTATACTGATACCACTACTTTTAATAATAATAATAATATTAATAATAATAATAATAATAATAATAATAATCTTCATGTCTATAGCGCTTTTCTCACTTTTCTGAACAAGTTCTTTCCAGTGAAAAAAAACATAAAATCTTCAACAAAGACCCATGAACATAAAATATAATACAAGCCAATAAAAGACAAAAAGCAAACACATATTACAACTGCAATAAAAAAATTAAACAGTAATAAAATACTAACTCAAATAAAATCAAGCAATATTAAATGCTTTTCTGAAGATAAATGTTTTTAAATGTTTCTTAAAAGTACAGAGACATATGATTAGCCTGAGGTCTTGGGGCAATGAGTTCCAAAGCGAGGAAGCCTGTAGAGAAAATGTAAATCTCCTTCAGTGGCCCTTGACTTTTATCACAGCTACCATTTCTTCAGTAACTACTCACTTTGCTGAGGTCCACAAATACTTTCTCCCACATTTAAATCTAAAAAGTACTGCAACAAATTACTAGAGCAAAACAATTTAGTTCCTTTCCACCGCTGCTCCTTGTGTATTCTTTGTAGCCATATTTTAGTAGACAAATTAAAAAACCTTGGCAGGCTCTCTCCCAGTGTTTGTAACGGCCAATTTGAAGCTAAAACTTACATTATAGTCTGAATAAACCTGTCAAATGTTCAACACTTCATACGTCAAGTGAGTTTAGCCGGATTTACAGTGCTCCAGTATAAAAAAAAAGTCATTTCTGGAAGGGAAGCTTGTTGGAAACACCTGAAATGTGAGCTGGGCCTGTAACACGTTTTATGATCTGTCCAAAAATATAACTTCAGTATCTGTCTTTGTGTATGTTTAAGCCACAAAAAACTATGAAATTTAAACTTGACATGACTGTGAAACTTATTTAGCAGCTCAAGGTAAATCCCAGGAGTGAGACAAACTCCAGCTGTGACTCTGTGGGGGACGACAGATTTAAAACTTTACATCAGTTCACTAAAGTGCTCTTTTGATGGAGACCCAGTGCCCAGTATTGTGAGTTCACAGTCTTCACACTCTTAACATTTCTGCCTCTTTGGAAGGAACTGTATAAATCAAGCTGCAAAACACAGGTACACTGTCATAACATACTGCAGTGCATCGCTTAGGAAAGATTTGTTAATTGCAAAATGTGAAAATTCTGATACAGGTATAGAGATAGAGTTGGCTTTGTGCAAAAGACTGATTAAACTTGTGAGAAAAAATGTATGTATGTGTTATAAATACATAATGTTTTACCTTAGTAAAGTTTTCATTGTGTTTTATTTGTGAACATTATTTATACAAAGATATAACCACCTTCATCTGAACTATTTATTGCAGTTTGCTTGCAGTCATTTTAATAACAAAAATGAAAAAAACAACAGCCACAAATACCAAAACATTACATTAAATATTGACATTAAGGTTTTACTTATTGATAGTCAAGATTTAATGTAAGCTCTAAGTATTAGTGGCTTTTGTTCTTTCATTTTTGGGTGCAATAAATGGTTCAGATGAAGGTAGTTATATCTATAATAGCCTAAATCATCTCAAAACTTAAAGGTAAAACATGTATTTATAACACATGCGTACATTTTTTTTTCACTTTTTCAAGATTAGAACCTTTTTGGACAATTACATTAGTCAAACTTTATAACTAACCTTGGTGATAAAGTGGTTAGTTCTCCTGCCTCTGGACAAGGAGGTTTTGGGTTCAATCCTCGAGCCAACCAACTCCCCAGTTTTCTCCCCTTGTCCAAAGGCATGCCTGTGTTTGGTGAACTGGTGAATCTAAATGTGAGAGTGAATGTTCAGTCCATGTCTCTGAGTTTGTTCTGCGACTATAACTGACCACTGTCCAGTGTGTGTCCCGCCTAAGGCCCATAGTTGCTTGGTTTCCTGACTGGAGTGAGCAGAAGATTATTGAATAAATTATAACCAACCTTAAACAATTCAGGGATGAGTGTTAAATAATATGTGCTTTGTTTCTAAAGGACCGTTTGTGAACTTTAGAAATCTATGGGAATTCACCCTAACATACATTTCAGGGACTGTTCCTATGATACATGGGCAAACTGCAACTTCAAAGGCTCAGAGACGCTATATTTTTACAGTGCAGCCCGTGTGTTGCTCAGTAGTTGGTCCAGCACTGGGAGCTGTTTGGGTTTTGATGGGATCACGCTGCGAGTGTTGAAAAGAGCACATTCCTCCACATTTCCTCTTCTTCAGCTCTAATCTGCTGCCGTGATTTGTTCTCTGTTTGGCGATATTAGCTTTATCTTTAGCCGGCCTGCCACTGAAATATGCCTCTGTCCAGCCCTGGTCCAATTTATTCACTGATACAATCTCCGAAAAACTTAACCCCTTATCTTGGCCCGGCACATCATAGCAAACAGAGCGTCCAGAGTGGTTCCTAAACAGGACTGTTACGTAAGGCCCTGTAGACTTTTATAAGACTCAGAGGATTTGAGCTTCAGTAGCAGCAAAGGGAAGTCCTCCAGTAAATATCCTAATGCTGTGAAATGAATATGTTTATAGAGCTATAAACCTACAGGTGTTTTATGTAAATGCTTTAACACATGGACAGCTGTTTACTAGACTTCACACATTATATTCTGTCCAAAAACAAGATCCTGGCAAGTTGTTGTCGTCTGGTCATCACATGTGTTGTCACGTCTAGGCAAGACCAAAAAGTAGGGGAAAAAAACTTGCTTGACAGATTAAGCATAACATTATGACCACCTGTCCAATATGAAGTCCATAGAAAACAAATAATGATGCACTGTGTGTTCTGACACGTCTATCAGAGCCAGCATTAACTTCTTCAGCAGTTTGACCTACAGTAACTCATCTGCTGGGTTGGACCAAGGGACAGCTTTTATCTAACACATCACATGTTAAAAGCAGGAAAAATGGGCCAGCGTAAGGATTTGAGAGAGTTTGACATCAGATCAGCATCAATCAAAAGTGGTGCAAGATAAGAACAGTGATGAACCGGCGACAGGCAGTGGTGGACAAAGCACTCATTACTTGAATAAAAGTATAGCTCCTCCTGGTCAAATATTACTCTAATACAAGTAAAAGTTCATTCATTCATTCCCACTTATTCCCATTAGGGGTCGCGGGTGACTGAAGACTATCCCAGTAACTTTTGGGCCTTAGGCGGGGAAAACCCTGGACAGGGGCCAGCTTGTCGCAGAGCTGACACAGAGACGAGCATAGACAGACAACCATTCACTCACTAGAGGCAATTTAGAGTCATCAATTCACCAAACTCATGCATGTATTTGCACGGTGGGAGGAAGCTGGAGTATCTGGAGAGAACCCATGATAACACAGGGAGGACATGCAGACTCCACCCATAGAGCTGGTGTGATAGTGTGTTGGTCGGCCCGAGAATCAAACCCACAGTGTCCTTGCTGGGAGGCGAGAACACTAACCACTCTGCCACCATGCACCCTCACAAGTAAAGTTGCTAGGTCAAATTTTTACTTAAGTAAAAGTACTGCAGTATGTGCATTCATGTGTATTTTAAGTATTTCATTTTTTACTTTCAAATGATTGCAGTCAAGAATTTTGGGTAAAATTTCAACAACATTTAAGTCACAAATTTGCAGCTCCAGGCATATGAAAAAAAAACACATTTTACATAATTTTAGTGAGGAAATGTGGGGCTTAACATAAAACCATAGATAAGATTGTGCTACAGCAAAAAACATTGTATATATCTTAATGTGTATATATATATATATACATACAGTGTCAGTGTATATATATATATATATATATATATATATATACACATACAGTGTCAGTGTATATATATATATATATATATATATATATATATATATATATATATATTTACTGGGTATTATGATCATACGAATCAATTATTTTTAATTTGGTTTATTATAGAATCATGCAAATAATGTTCAAAGCAAAAGCTAACTCACTTCCAGATTGTGTCCAGAGGAGGTTATTTTTAATTTCTGAGAGCAAATATGAGCAGTATTATGTAGTAAATGATTATCTTTGGGGAGTAAGTCTGTTGTCTTTCAGTTTTAAGACAATTTCTCTCCAGAAGTTACTTTTGCTGTTTTAGAAATGTAGTGGAGTAAAAAGTAGTAAGTTACTCCTAAAAATACTACTCAAGTAAAGTACAGATTCTCAAAAACTATACTTATGTACTGTACTCAAGTAAATTTACTTACTGTACTTACTTTGTATTTACTTACTGTAAATTTACTTACTGTCCACCTCTGGTGACAGATAATGCTCTTGTGGTCTGATCTAACAAACTACTGTAGCTTCACACGCTGAAGAAGTTATCGCTGGTTTTGATAGAAAGTCTGTTGCGTGAAGGGCTCTTTATTAGGCAAGTGGTCCCAACACATGACCAACACTAATAGGCAGGTGGTCATAATGTTTTGCCTGATCACTGTATATTGCTATAACCCTGTCCAAAATGACCAACTGATCATTAAGCTCCTCACAGACCCTTTAGAAAGCCATGACTGTGCCTGCGTGACATTATGGAAAACATCAACGTCTGCAAAATATGTCGCACTTCTGCTCCAAGTTGTGTCTGAGGCCAAAAGCCAACAAGGTCACGGCCCAAGTCTCCACCAACTCCTCCATCATCACGTTACCTGTCTCCTCTGATTCACATCATTAGACACACTCTGGTTAGGCACACGTACAACAGCTAAATTGTATTAATCACATGTAATAATATTTAATACACCCCTGGATTAAATAAAGAAACTCAAGTAGCGCCATAGTCACACCTCTTCCATTCAAACTCTATAGATTTGAGTGGGATGTGAGTCCAGACTGTTACTGTGGGAATCTCTTTCATTTCCTGGTGGTGCTGTGGGTCGCGCTCATGTTTCGGTCTCACTCTGTGCACACTGTAAAACCCAAAAGTGGATCTTACTAAAAGAAGTTATTCATACTTACTTCTGCTAAAGACTTAACATAATTATGTCGAGTAATAACTGGCTCATTTTCGTACACAAGTGTTTTGTTTTTCATTTAAAGCAATGATGATTTAAATATTATTTGTTTTGTAGTCACTGATTCGTTTCTTTAAGTTCAAAATTTAGTTATGATAAATACATCCAATTTAAATCAACTGAAATAAACTGGAAAACCAATTGCCCCAATTTTTTAGAAGTCTTTTAACTCAAACTTAAATAACGCCTCTTCACACTGAATACGTTCTGACAAAGTCATTTTGCAGACTCCATCTCATCTCCATCATCTGTATCCAGCCACAGTGGAGTTTTAGGGGAGTAGTGAGTTCACACTGGAAGTCATGAGTTTACGCAATCACCATACTATAGAAAAGCTTTTTTTTATTTTTTATTTCCTTTTTACTCAAATTAAATGGTGTCTAATCTTTTTTGTGACCCTGTGTCCCCAGTTAATACGTAATGTTCACATTACTTAATGTATTATTTTGAAATATACTGGATCCTCTTCACTGGTCCTGTGACTGACTTCCTCTCTGCCTCAGTCTTCTCTGTTCAACTTTAAGCATACAGGATATATATATATATATAAAAAATAAAGTCCTATACTATTACTAATACTATTTTTGTTTAAATTACTTATAAAAAAAAAGAACAATTTACATGTGTATAAACCAACTGAGTTATTATTTGACCTTTTCTGTTTTTAGTTACTTTGAGACATTTGAAACAGTTTGTTTTAAGCATGAAACTGAATTAAGTATAAATAACTTAATTCTTTTTGTCATATGCACTATTGGATTTTACAGTGTACAGTAAAAGTAATAATATTTACAAAGTCTCTAATCTAAAACTTATCCCATTTACAGAAAAGTCAAGTCATTAAGATTGTAATTTCAAAATGTGTTATAATTCTTTGATAACAAATATAAAATAAGTAAATTGACTGCATTTGGGCGACATTTATTTGCGTTGCATTAACTTGTTAGGTTTTACAGTGTAGTTTGGCCTGGGACGCGTCGGTGGAGGATGACAGACACTTTAACACAGCTAATAAAACAGTCAGGGAGCGCTTGATTTCCTGCTACTGATTTGTCTCAGTAGTGGCTCACCCCATGCCAATTCCACATGATGACTGTGTGTTTTCACTGTGGGTACGTGTGAGTGGGTAACAGGCCCAGAGCGGGAACACACTGGCCCGGGCCTATAGCTCCAGTTTAAACAGCACTGGTTTGTCTCTCTATAGATCTGAATGATACAGAACAATGTGGTGAACTTTGGCTGACAGTGCAGGACTAAGATGGGATGGGATTCAAATGTCTGTCTGTGAAATAAATTGACTTTAATTTATGCAGCAATACATCGTAACAGAAGGTAAAGGTATAGGGGATAAGTACATGAACTTAAAAATCTAAAGACATGTACATGGTTTTGAAAGATGTCTTTCAGCACATAAACCTGTGTTAAAAAAAACAGAAATAAAAAAATGCACAGATATGGTTTTCACAGATACTTGCTGTTGTGCCTTTGGGTTAAAGCCTTTGTAGCAGTTCATAGATAAAACATAAAACAGTTAGACTTATTGTAGAAGCTGTTAAAAGTACTTTGAAGGTTTTTGTGTCAGCTGTGGGTGACAGTAATAATCTAGGGACTGAACATGTTCTAAACTTTTTGTGCCTGGAAAACGTTTGCCATTGTGAGTATAAATGTGTTATGAACATGTAATATTTACTTACTGGCGAGAAATACCAAGCTAACATGTAATTAATGTAGCTATTTGTGTTCAGTGTATCTGATATTTAGTTTGTTTTTTGTTTTTTGTTTTTTTGTGTTGCAGTTACAAAATAAATACATAACAAAAAACTTCTAAATGAGAAAAGAAAGCCTTGTGCAGAGCCCTCTTTTTATTTGTTTGCTAGCTGATTAACAATACACAGCATATTTGCATATTTGTGGAGCAGTGCACCAGATGCTAAACATATAACTTATCTAAAAGTAACAGAATAAGTCAAAAATGTTGAATATAATCTGTTGCAACTTTTTTTTTAACCACAAACATTATAAATTTGTAGAAAGTTAAAGCAAAGATGAAACATATCACATCTTCCATAGTGCTTACTGTATACATGCTCCACTGATGACAAGCTTTTTCCTTTGGTTTATTTTGATCAAGGACGAAAACAAAGCGTGGACAGAAAATATAAGCAATCTTAACTTGTGCAAGAATCACCCCCAAAATCACAATTCCTCTACAGTATCTACCTGCCATTGAACACCTAATGGGGTGTTATCCCACATCCACACAGTGTAAACACAGGGACATTTTTGGCATAGCTCCGTCTCCTGCCACACAGATCTCCTTTACACCCTTCGTCCCGTCACAACACGCCTTCCTCAATCAGACCCACATTTATTCACCCCTGCGCCTCTGAATGGCTCTTTATGGACCATTTTCACCACACAAACCCACCTTTGTCCAGGGGCCGTCCCGTTTTGGAGGAGGCCATCTTTGAAGTCTGAATGTTTCCACTGGGTTTGATGTAGTTTGAGGAAGTCAGACGGCACTTAAAGTTTCTTTGCTGTTTTGTATATTATGTAATTCGTGTTGTCAGCTGGGAAAAACACTTCAGAGCCAAATCTTCCAAAGTAATAAATCAACCAGTAGAGAGACAGAAATATGTTTAATCCTGGTTTAGAAAGCTGCAGCTCACTTCCTTTTTAGCGCAGTAAGAAAAACAGTCAGAGCCACTGGGAGCAAATAGACATGGGCTTTTATGTTGGGTTTAATCAGTGTGTATAAATGAGGGATTAACTGTGTGTAGTTAAACAATGGGCCAGCTCACAGTTTGCTGGAAGACCCACCACAGTGCACCAGCTCAAGGTTACGAGCACCCGAAAGAGACTTTAGAGAAGTGGTTACGATGGATTCAGGGAAACTTGTGTTTGAAATGACCTCATCAGCACAGATTTGAGTGAGTTAAAGGTTCAAAGACACGCTGGCAGCCACATACAGTATACAGTATAACAGTGACGAACTCAGGCCAAGTTCACACCAATGAACTTGGGTCAGTTTCCAAGCTTCATTGGCAACTACTGTATTTTGGTCACATTAAAATGGGCGTTAGATATTTTTACCTGGGGAAAAATGAGTTAACCTTGTAAAAACCCTTCACTGGCCCCAGTCATTTCATCACAGTCGTTTATCTGCAGCGCGTCTTACAAATACGGAAGCTAATCTATCAGCATTAACCAAGATGGTACCAGAGTAAATTAAATAACTTTAAATAACCCGATTAATGCCGTTTAGTGCTTTCCTTTGTCACCTGTTAATTCTGTAGAAGTCTGCGTTATTGTTCAGTCCTCTGTGGAACTTTTTTCTTTGTCCTGTTGAACAAAGTTGGACAAACAAACCAACTTTTTCCACACGCATTTGTACAACTGGCTTTTGCTGCTGCTCCTGTTCAGAAATAAGTAGATGGCAACACCGGCAAGAACCCACCATGTTTATTTGGGTTACAGATCAGCGGTGTGCCCTTCGTTTCTCTGATTGGTTACTCCGTCTGTGATTGTTCTGCCAATAGAAATGAAATTCAGTTGAAGGGATATGAGACTAACTTCTTTATAGGCAAAGAGTTTGTTTGGATGGCCAGGCTGGTAGCACTCTCCTCCACACAGAGTTTTACAGTTTATCAGTAAATAATGTAGGAAACACTTTACAAGGGTTTTTGAACTTTTTGTGAATGTATAGCAGCATGGTACATTTTTTAACATCGCCATGTTTTGGTAAGCGGCTAAAATCAGCCCACTCGCGGCAGCACTGTCACATTATTAGTTGACCCACCACCATTTCGGACTGCTAATTGGGTAATCTTGTGCCTAATAAGGTGGGTTTCTGTACATTTGTGCACTCACAAATCTTTAGGGAATCCAGCTTGCTGAACACGATAAAAAAATAAATTGCACTTTAGGTTAGTACAGTCGCCTCACAACAAGAAGCTCCAGAGTATGAACCCTTCTGATGGTGACATAGGGCTGCGGAAATCTGGTCCAACCAACATTAACATTCTCGAAAAGTGAACCAACTAAAGCTGTCTGACACCCAGCTAAAGTGGGTATATAGTTGCTTATAGTTTTTTTTCTGATTTGTTGCTGCAAACAAGTCACTTACATTATATGCCGCCACTTAAGACCAACTTTCTCCTATCGTTCTCTAAAAGTAAACTGAATTTGTTCATCACCACTTTTCCCTGCAGTGTGAACAAAGCCACCATCTTTACAAAACACCTATGGGCCTCTAATGTCATGATGAAATGAGCGAAATGTAAAAGTTTACTGCCTGCATCTTTTTATAGGTTCTCAGATGTCATCCACAGGCCTTAAATACCTTTTGTATATTTTACCAGAGCCTCTAAGACACCTGTAAAAAGTGTGTGTCCATGCAGGTGGGCCAATCTCCTTCTATCAAAACAGGAATGCACAGTTTGGGTGGCATATAGAAATCTGATAACCTCTTTCATGTCTTTCTACATCATGGGTGACCAACACGTGCCATACGTTTGACACCGAGGCCGATAACGAACGCGGAGGAACTGAGATAAAGGCGCACTGTACGCCGAGTTAATTAAAAAGCCATTCCACACATAGCTCGTATTTGGTCCATGGGCAGTTTGTTATGTAAGGCAGCACCTGGGATCTCCGAAGCATGCAAGAAATGTGAGTGTGCGCTCAGGTGCTCCGAGGGCCAACGCCTTATCACACCGAGTGCACACAAGGAATGGATTAATTTAGGATTGGACTAAGCAGCTTTGCAAACATTTGAATACCTGCTCGGGCAAAATAAACCATCTGATAAAATGTTTAGCCTCATGGGAAAACAGACTTCACAGACATCAAAATGAGATAATGGGTTTAAATTATTAGTTGTTTTTTTTAGGATGTGTCTAACGTGGTATTGTTATAAAGTTGCTTGAGGTCCTATATTATGCTTTTTTCAGGCTTTTTTAAAACTAGCTTTGTACGGTGGCCTTGAGGTGCAACATCAAAATTGTCCACTAGAAAAATAAAAGCAGCTATAGATTTTTTTTCTTGTCTTAAAAATAAACCCATCTCTCAAAATAAAACAAAATATATTCAAAAAAATAAATTTCTATATTAAAAAATAAGCATCATAAAAATCCTGCCTCTATAGATTAAAAAGAGTCCAATAAAATAAAGCCATGTCTCATAAAAAAATAAAAATAAATAAATAAATAAATCTATTTAAAAAAATACTTTTTAAAGACTATTTAAATTAAGCTCATCTAAAAATAAAAACAGACAGCCTCAAATTAAAATAGGGCACTGTTTCCCCAAAAGGTGTCCCCTTTTAAATTAAGGCTGTCACAAAAACAAAACAGTTTTTTGAATAAAAGAGTGTTTTTGTGGCGTGCTTTTTTAGGTTGAGGAGGGCTTTTTTATTTTTAGACAAGTTTATTTTTTGAGTGATGAGTATTTTTTAAATTTTTTTTTTTTTAAGAAACTTAAAAATAAGATATGGCTTTATTTTAATGAACTTTTTTTTTCATTTTAAGAGGCAGGTCTAATTTTTGAGAGAACCCATTTAAAAAATCTTCCTCTGCTTTTATTTTTCTAGAGGGCAAAAACTATTTTGATGATGCTTTTTAATGTAGAAATTTATTTTAATTTTTTGTTTATTTTAATTTTTTGAGGGATTGTTCATTTTTAAGGCAAGATTTTTATTTATTTTTTTAATCTATAGCTGCTTTTACTTTTCTAGTGGACAAAAACAATTTTGATGTTGCTCCTGAGGACCACCGTAGCTTGGCATTAGTAGTTCACATTTTATAACTTAAAATAATATATATCTCCTTTGTACTTTGTAGAGAATGCTTGGATTACATTTCTGTGGCCCCTTGCTCGCCGTGGCGTGGATTGGACAGAACAGAAAGTGGGTATTTAGCATGGCTATTAGCAACATAATGCTAACAGATAGATAAATGAGCTGACTGCTTTGTAGTCACGGCAATTTAAACAATGAAATTATCAGCATGACTCCAGTGACAGGCTTTAGAAACACGCAGGAGCACTTCCTGGTTTCATGTGTGTTTATAGAGCCATGAGGCTGAACATTTTGCAAACAGGATTACTCAAACATTTTAACATGCTTATAAGCTCAAAAAAACTCAATTTAGAATAATAGGAGACCTTTAAGTGGAAAAAAGGGAAGCAAATTGTTTACATAGTGCCCCTTAAGGTAAGTGTCCTGTCTTATGTCAGCTCTGCAGTTACAGACCACAGACTGCCAGAACAGTTCTCTCTGAAAACCAAATAATTATGTGTCTGGTACTTGGAAAGAAGACATCTTTCATTTTGTTTTATTTTCTTATGATTGTATCTGTGAGCCGGGTTACAGCAGAACAATGTCCCTCTTCACAGTGGATCCTGGATCTGACTGTGGCCCCAGGGTGCACAGGGCTGGGTCAGTGTGTAGTTGTGTGAAGTGTGTATAGTTGTGTGAGGTGTGTATAGTTGTGTGAGGTGTGTGTAGTTGTGTGAGGTGTGTATAGTTGTGTGAGGTGTGTGTAGTTGTGTGAGGTGTGTGTATGAGGAAGGAGGTGGTATCATGTGGGTTTGTTAATTGATAACCTGACCCCCTACAGAGAAACTAATACTTTAAAGAGAGATGGTTATGCAACAGAGGACCTGCTGCTGCTGCCATCAGACATGACCAGGTTCAGTCCACTGTCAAAGCTGTTTTTAAAACCAAAGCTGAATCGACTGGGCACAGGTTTAGCAGAAATTAAGTTAAATGTGTGTTTACGGGCAATAATTTGTACTGTGTATGATAAATTCAAAAGGCTCTTGAACCTTACATGACAAGATGACAACTGACAAATCCAGATAAGTTATTTTTCATTTCGATGATAAGTGTCACCAGTGATGCAACTACATACAATTTATCCTGAACATTATAACAAATGTTACTTTTACTGAACCTTGTTGAGCCAGGTTTTGGGGCTAAAAGTAGTGGGGAGCAAAATGCTTAGCACTCTCGCCTCAAAGCAAGAGGTTCTGGGATTCAAGTCCCAGGCCTTTCTGTGAGGAGTTCTCCTTGTGTCTGAGTGGGTTTTCTCCTGGTACTCCAGTTTCTCCCATCATCCTAAAGCATGAACAAAAGGATAATCCTCCAACTAGGTACTCCTGGCCAGGATCCTGGCTCAAGATCTGGAGAAGGGCGCTGCACTGTGGTCGCCCCACCAGCATTGAAAGATGGGTCAGATGCAGAGTATGAGTTCCCTACAGGGACAATAAATACCTTAGCCTTAGTAGTAGTAAGGTAATTATTTGATTACATTTACTTATACTTGAATAATACTATCATAAAATGAATATGACCTTAGTTTTAGAAAAAAAATAAAAAATAAAATATTAATAATAATCATAATAATAATAATAATAATAATGAGAAATATATCAATACATTACTCTTGAAGCCCTGAGGCTCACCCTCAGTGAAACCTGAACCAGCTGTGACTTTGAGTGACTTCATCTGCCCCTCAAATGTCTTACTTTCTGCCCATTCAAAACATGCTTAAAACTATCATTAAAAGTAATTATGCCTCATGCATACTTTCATTGTTTTGGTAAAATCTCAAAGCTCATAGCATATAGTGGTCCAAACCCATTATAATTCATTAGACCATGAATAAATCTTGGTGAAAAAGCTTGGTATTGCAGGTGCTCAGTGTGGCCTTACCTCAGTATTAATCGATGTGTGAGTGGTTAGCAGCTGTTACCACCTGATCCCATTTAGATAACACTGATGTGAAGATTTTCATCAAACCGCTTAAAGCCAAGTAACATTTTTCAACCTCATCTAACTTAAATTATTTTATTATTTTTCAACTGTATTCCCTGTTTGACCGTTGTTTAAAAAAACAAACCAATAAAATACTTTCATTGTCAACTACGGCTGCATGATGTTAGAAAAACAGGCAATATATGATAACTACACTATATTTCGCAGTCTTTGCTCTAATTCATCCCAAAGATGTTCTGTCAGGTTGAGGTCAGGACTCTGTGCAGGTTCAGTCAAGTTCTTCCACACCAAACTCACTCATCCATGTCTTTATGGACCATGCTTTGTGCTCTGGTGCAGTCATGTTGGAACAGGAAGTGGCCATCCCCAAACTGTTCCCACAAAGTTGGGAGCATGGAATTGTCCAAAATCTCTTGGTGCTGACGCATTCAGAGTTCCTTTCACTGGAACTAAGGGACCAAGCCCAGCTCCTGAAAACAACCCACACCATAATCCTAATTCAGTTATTTGGATGGGTTAGTGAATACTTTTGGAAATATAGTGTATGTTGAGCCACTAACATCGCGATAAATTTGCAATATATTGTACAGTCCTATTTTCTTCATGTGGGAAAGCTGTGTCTTGTCATTGGGGGCCACATTTTGCCACAAGGATTACTGTCTCAGGTCTTTGCCTCTGGGCCAATCTCCGCCTCACTCACACAGTCCTGGATTTCAGTATCTTTCTAATCCCTTCTCTCAGATCACAGTTGAATCTTCAGATCACTCCTCTCCGGCCCAGCCTCTGTTCTCGGTCCCACATCGGTCAGGTCCCACAGCCAGCCCATTCTTTTCAGTCCAACTCCAGATCACTGTCTGCAGAAGCAAATCCAAAGTGGGAATTGTATATGATTCTGTTTACTGCATTCACTACGCACTGTCTTCATGTGCCAATGTAAACAATAGCAATAACAAGTGTATTGAGAAATCATAATCATCACAATTAAAATAAATGCTTGAAATATTAAACTTTTTACATTCTACATCTATGCGAGTTTCACTTAGAATTGAACTACTCAAAGACTAATGTACCGACATACGCCTTATGTTTTTTAACCTGCCCTATCCTAAAATGAACAAAAGTGGACCTATAGGAAGTTAATGTGTTTTCAATTACAATGCTAATTCAACATTTTGACGCCTGAGATGTTTACAGTGACCATTTACTTTTGTGTGTGTTACATAATTGGAAGCATTTATCGCATTGGCCATCTCTGACTTTAGTTTTGTCTGCTGCTGCTGAACCCCTGACACCTGAGCCATGCAGCATGTCCCAAAAAACACTCCTGAGGCTGTCCACTGTCTCCAACTGTCAGCACTCACACCCCCATAAGGAAATGCACAATAAACTTTAAGGGTCAGGGTTATTTATGGAGGTCGCCTTTGCTGAAGAGCATAATTCTTGAGTGACAGATTTGCCTTTGAGAGATTTTTGTTGCTTAAAATGTTATCCAGCAAAAGCCAATACCAAGAAAACTAACCCCAAGTAACTCTGATGACTAAGTAGAAATAATGCTTTCTCTTTCTGATTGAACACAGATAAAGAAATAAATATCTATGTTAAGAGTTTTTCAGACAAATTAACAGCCACATGTTACCAAAACTACTGAAAATGTTTGAAATCTCTGTCAAGGAGCTGAACAAGAAAAGACATTTAGCCATTAGCAAATCTGGCTAAAATTATTTTTCCATTTCTATGTCCTTGTCAGATCATTATGAGATGATTTAATTTCCATTTTCACACATTCATCAAAACTTACTTATCTAGCGCTGACTGCCAATAACATAAGTCACGTTTGAAAACATATGACTTTTGTGTATATTTTCATGTTAAAGAAATATACATCTATACCAGAGCATGGGACAAGAGCTGGGAATTTTAGCTTGCAGCTAAAGGGCTGCTCTGCCCATAAGCACCACATTAGTGTTTTGGACTCTATTTACTAATATAGAGATTGATTTTTAGAACGTTTAGGCAGGAAAATTCATGCTCCAGCTCTTGAAAACAATTAAAGCTCATTTTAAGCCATCACATAATTTTTTTGCAATACAATTCATACTGTACAATGCCACTTGGCTGCTGCTTGTATTGTACCAGGTAATGTCTGCAAAATACCAAGCATTTTAGGCAGCAATTCATCAACTTTGTCCAAAAGGGATTTAAATTAATACTACTAACTCTAAGGTGGGCCATTTTTTATCCTGTCACATTTTGCAACCCATACCATGATTAAAATCACTCATTGGCAATGGCAAAAACTGCACAGTGTGGCAGATGCAACTGGTCTGACTGTGGGAACTCTTTATAACCCTGATTCTTGACCTCCAACTTTATGGCATGTAATTTCTACTGCACACATTCTTGGAGCCTATCTCAGCTGCTTTGGGCACGGTCAATTGTCAGTTTATTGCTGGACAAACAAAACATTATTCACTCCACTATAGGCAATTCAAAGCCACTAGTTTTACAATATACACCTGTTACTGGATCCACGAGTGAAGTAGAGAATGAACTTGAGGTAGTATCCTGCCAAAAAGGCCTATATTATGCTTTTTTGTGAGTCTTTTAAATTAATTTAGAACACATCAAGATCCACATCTTACATTTTGTTGGTCAGAAAACGCAATAATTATTGAAAAAAAAAAACTTATTTGAAGAAACTCATCATTTGACTTTGTGAGAAATGCTCAGATTAGGTCCCTGTCACTTTAAGAGCCTTCCCTCCCCGCTGTCCTGCTGCTTCTTCACAAAAACGTGCCGGTGCAGAGCCAGTGTTTGCGTGTTGTCCGCTGCAGTTCGGGGGTGTGTTTGTTTGGTTTCTCCAGGGGAGGCGTGAGCTGTAGCAGTGCTTCCTGAACAGGACAGGACCGTGAGGGGGGGAGGGGTGTGGTCAGATGGAAAAGGCAGACACCGGTGAATCAAGTCGTTTTGGCCTCTCACAAACTCAGTATAAAAGAATAGAGGTTTACTCAAACATGCAAGTATGAAACAAAAACAAAACTCCAGGTATGTTTTTGATGAGGAAACAACATAATAACATGGTAGAAAGCTCAGAAAAGTCGATTGTGCATAATATAGCTCCTTTAATGATTTTGTTAGCTGAGCTCAGCGATAGTGTAGGACAGTGGTAGTTTCAAAGTTGGATCTAATTTCTTTTACCTCTTTATACATATCTCTCATAGGTTTAGGTCTTTAAAAGTTTTGTCTTAGCCTCTGTATACTAGTCTGTATAGCATGAGTATTTCACAAAAATTGCGCTTTTAATACATGGTGACAGCAGAGATATATTGAGACTAAAAGACTGAGACTAAAGATAAGGCCCTGACGACTAAGTTTTAAAAATAACTTCAAGCTTCAGGCTTTGTCCAAAATCTCCAATTTCTCTCTGCTCACATGCCTCGATGAGCGCCTCTCACCTGTGAAATCTGATTTGACCCCAGTGTGGACAGAGTGAATACATCGAAATGCTTGTCTATATTGAAGATTTAACAGGTCATAGGGTAAAACGTGTCATATTAGTCTGTCATATATGTTCTTTTCTTTGAGGATCGATGCTCTGAGTGTTCCCTGTATGCACACAGACCCAGGATACACTTACTGTATGTCAAGTCAAGTGATCTGTGGCCCCTGGCTCTCAGAGCTCTGCTGAAGCTCCACTCCACAAGACAGACATGGAGCAGGTTAGCTGTTCAATGAAATAGGTACAAGTATGGCCGACTTTCTTTTATTAGAAACCATATTAATAAACCTGGAGTTCTTTGATGTCTGACTCTAAGTGATGAAGGGCTAGACTGAAGAATAATATCATGAGTCAAAGATGATATATTCTTAAAATGGTCTATAATGTGGTGTCAACCTAGTAAGTCATGTTGCACAAATAGGTAATGAATCAGTTTTAATGATCTTATTAAATGTTGTTTTAATAAACCCTTTCCACAAGTCATATGAGATTAGTTGCGCCTGACAACAAAAGTAGTTTCAAGACAAAAGTAGCCTTCTTTCCCTTTCATTTTCATGTGGGAGCAAGTTAAAAATATTTAATTAGACATTTTCAGACAGCATAAACAAAGGTTTGTTGTTGATATATTTGAAAAAAAAAGTTACTTTTATAGTCAGTTCTATTAGCTTAAAGAGACTATATTGTGCTTTTATTCATATTTTAAAACCAATCTTGGTCACCTCTAAAACAGCATTTCACATTTTACAACCTTTAAAAACTGACTAAAAGAAAACATTTTTAATAAGTACTGACCAGCAGAGGGCAGAACATAATTTAAAGGATAAAAGGACCTTCACTTCCTTCAACTTTTTGTATGCCATTTTACTACAAAATGAGAAATAGTTATACACCATTTTTTGGATAAATGAATGAGAGGAGACTGGATGTAGAGGGCTTGTACATTTGTCAGTGTTTCCTGGAGTGGGCGGGGCTTTGTGGGAGAGGCAGAGGGTCATGGAATCAAGCATTCTGAGGTCTCAGAACCTCAGTGCCAGAGACTACAGGATTTCTCAAACAAGCATGAATGAAACAAAACACAACTGCTGGTTGGTTCTGATGAGAGAAGACTATAACATAATAGAAAGTTCAGAAAAGTTATTTTTGCAGGTATATATCCCCTTTAAGTTAATTTATAAAAGTAGCACGAAAAATTGTGGTCTGCCACATTTGTGCAACTACTTAAGAAACAATGACTAAATTAAGAAATCTGTTATTTGGCTTATGGCTTATCTGCTAATTATGTATGCCATTCACTACAGGCAATAAAAGAGCTAAAGGTTGAATGATACAGAAAACTAATGTTTTCTAACCAGGCTTTGACTTTACACACGTTTGTTTTAGCCAAAACCATCTTGATTATGCATAATATGCCATATTTGTGGTCTGCACAGCCACCATTCTTTGGAGTGCTGCCGTTCTTTTGACAAAACTGTCTTGTGCATGAAATGGTGAAATAGATTTAAACATTTAAACTGGCAAACGTGTGTAATAGCTCCTGTCTGCTTCTCCAAACTGGAGTGTATCATATAGTATAATACAGTATGATACACAAATTAGAAATAGTTAGAAATGCTTGAAAGACTTTCTGATATTCACAGTGTTTTAACCAAAACCCATTCATCATACATAAGGCCTGACAAAGGGACCAGAATCTTGAGAATGCAAGTTCTTGAAAAAAATCTTATCAATGGAAAGTCCTTATCTGGTGATCTTACACTTCCTGTTTGACACATCTGCCTGTGGTAATGGCAGCACTAATGAGCCGTTTATCCAGAATTATGTGTGTTATGTAATCAGGCTAAAGGACTGGAGTGTGAGAAAAGGGAAACACATAATACAGAGCAGATGCTGCAAAAACAACAAACAAAATCACAGAGGAGTCCAGTTCAGGATTGTGTCGTGGGATGAGACAGGAGTACTGAAGAGAACAGTAAACGTCTCTGTGTTATATTTCTACTGGACACGAACAAAGAGTTTTCTCATGCTTTGATTTCAGTTTGTTTACATTACTGACCATGATACAATGATGCAAAAACACAAATACTTTTACTTTACTTTGATTGCTTCTCTAGTTGAGTAATTATTTTGAAAAAACAGTATGTCTTCCATCCTTGACAAAAAATTAAAACATTATGAATATGTTTAAAGATTGGTCATGGAACAACATTCAAAACTCATTGCAGCTTCAGTATCTCATTCCCCTGGGTGCATTTAAATCCTCACTGAAAAACTGTCTGACTGAAGAATGTACTTGTTATTCTTGAGCCGGATTTAAATGATTTTATGGGGTTGACTGTTGTATAATTGTATTTGTCTGTCTTTTGTAACTGTTACCGGTGTGCCTCTTGGCCACGTCTCCCTCGAAAAAGAGATTTTATCTCAAGGGACTTCCTGGTAAAATAAAGGTTAAAAGAGTGAAGAATACTCCTGCCTCACAGCAAGAAGGTCCCCGGTTCAATTCCTGGACCATGGGGGGCCTTACATGTGTGGAGGCGTCATGTTCTCCCTGTGTCTACATAGGTTTCCTTTGCCTCCAGTTTTCCCTACCACCAAAAGCGGTAGGTGTCCAATGGGGCCGGGACTTCTCTGCAAAAGCTGTTGGTAATCTCAGTGGGACTTTCCTGGTTAAATAATTGTCTTTCATCTGTAGGAAGTGTATTTTTGTCTGGCTGTAAAACAGCTGGTGTGCAGTGTGTACTTGGCAGGAGAATGCAAAGAAGGGGGACAGTGACTCACCTTTTTTGCTATGTCACTGGTAAAGCATAAATGGGACACAAGGCTGACTATGATGGGATTTTGGCAGGAGAAATTTCTACCAGTACCACTATCTTTTCAATAAAAACTCAACATATTCACCTATGTCTCCTCATCTCTACCTCCTCCTGTCTTCACCACTGATCCATCGCCTTGGTCCTTGCTCCTCAAGCAGATTCCTGAAAACACAGAGCTAGGATCTGAGCACTGTGGCCCCATTTATGAAGAGGCATTAGTGTTTAATAAATCTGACTTCTGTCCTTTACCCCTGGTCCCTGATACCAGCTCAAACTTCAACATTCCTGTCTTTGAAGTGGAGTTTAGCCCCGAGAATACGATCAGAGGAGGAAGAGGGACAACAAGGCCGTGCAGCGTAATTATGGTACAGCTCATTTCTGCTGCTTCCTGTTATTCAGAGCATGCAGCAGATAGGCTCAGGGCACGATATCAGACACATTAACTGTGTTTCCTCTCACTGTGTGACTAACGCTTTGATCTACGGCAGCTCTCACACTGAACAAATGTGGAAAAAGTTTGAATTAAAGGAAGAACAAAGCCACTTTTTCCACTAAGAAAAAATCAAAAGACAACAGTTCACTGTTTTTCATGTGGTTTCCTCGACAGACTTGACAATTAGTCCTGTTTACAAGACAAGTTCTATTATTTACATATTTTTTCGCTTTTGGCTGTTGCTCTTCAGAGGTTGCCAGAGTGAATCATCTGCCTCCATCTAACCCAGAGATGTCCAAACTATGCCACAGGCGCCAAATGCAATCATATATTACTGTCCTGTGGGATTCTCATTTGACGCAATATGCCACAGGTAAAAAGCTTCATATTTGTGTGAGATAGACATGGCAAGAAAAATTGAAAATTAGTGGTTGGTGGTACTAAGAAAAAAGAAAAATCTATTTGCTGGTCCCAAGCCTGCATCAATTTGGTGTTGCGAAAGGGTGAGGTTAGTTAAGTTTACTGAAGAGCGACCATGTAAAAGAGCATTAATCACACACAAAATATGCTTTGTACCAGACTAGAGCTAATTTCCGCAGTCCTTGACACACACAAATGCACACAAACATCCACTGCACATAGAGAAAGTCAGGTTCAAGGGAAAGAGAGGCCTAGAGGAAGACCAAAGGAGAGATTTATGAATGTAATGACATGTCAGCCGGTGTGAGAGAAGAGGATGCAGAGGAAAAAATTAATAGGAGGCCAAGAGGTGTAAAGATGGAAGAAACACTATGATATGATATATATAAGTAGCACCTAACGCAACTAACAAACACACTGATATATGTCCTGTAATCCATACCAATTTAAACCCTGTGGTATCAAACAGACAGAAGAGATCTTTGTTGTGATAAAACCATGGGAAATACACCAATCAGAGCAGTGCCATGTTGTTTACATTTGTAATACTGGGACTTTGTCATCGTCATCACTGGCAGCACGGTGGCTTAGTGGTTAGCACTCTTGTCTCACAGCAATAAAGTCCCAGGTTTGATCCCCAAACAGGTGTGGGCCCTTTCTGTGTGGAGTTTGCATGTTCTCCCCGTGTCTGCGTGGGTTTCCTCCAGGTGCTCCAGTTTCCCTCCATCAACATGCACAATAGGCTAATCCTCCAGCTAAGTCAAGATCTGGAGAAGGGTCCCTGGGCTCTGCAGTGGGTTGCTCTCTGCTCCTGACAGATTGCCCCAGCAGCATTTAGGGATGGGTTAAATGCTGAGAACAAATTTCCCTACAGGGATCAATAAAGTCTATCCTTATCAAACCTAAAATATGCCAAGGTCTGTCAGGACTGCCACACCATTGGCCAAAAATACTGTGGTTCAGATACAAAAGCATTGCCATCAGCAGGACAAGGTGGATTTCTGTAAGACAACTATGTAAAATCAATCAAATTAACACATTGTTCAATTCTGCAAGAGAAATGCAAGTGCCACTGAATTCCTGATACACTAAGGTGGTCAAATTATAAACCACTGAAGGGGCTATATTATGCAAAATCAACTTTTTAAAAATTTCTTTAATGTTATAATGTTGATCCTTCATCATACATACCTGAAGCTGTGTTTTGCTTCATTCACACCTGTTTATGTCATCCTCACTCTGTTTTTAATGCTGCTCTAGGGGTGACCAAGTTTGATTTAAAAATATGAATAAAACCATAACATAGCCCCTTTAAATATTGTAACACCCTCTATTGTGTGATATAATTGGACTATAATTTAGGCAAGACCTCTGCAAAATGTGCTCAAGCAGAGGAAAAATGTGAAATTTAACGTGATGCCAGGTTGGCCAGAAAACTGTTATTGTTGGAGTGTGTGCAACTTCTGGGCATATATTGAAAAATCTATGAGCAATATGAGAAATGAATTATTTGTACTTCCTATGGAAAAAGCATGCCATCGTGTGGTTCTGCAAACGCTACAACCAAAATTAGCATACATTAACTCTGCAAGGGAAACCGAAATGGAAAATGATATATTGCTTAAAAGAAATACATGGAAATAAAAGGGAAAGTCATATTCATACAGTCAAATATTTATATTTACACCTAAATTGATATGTTTGTGTGGTGCATTTCCTCAGAGCTTGTGGCTTCCTGAAGTTCCCCGGAGCAAAAACTGAAGCGATGATCCAATTCGGCAGCGGCACGCAAGCTGTAATTTGAATGCAAACACAATTATAATAGTGGGAGCTTGCTCTGTCATTAGTGGTGGGAGTCCAAAGACAGCGGGTGCCATGGCTGTGTGGACAATGCACCAGAATGAATTGTAGCTTTAACATTTTGAGAATCCAACGTCCTGGACAAGATCATAAACCGAGCAAGAAATAAAAGATGAACGCAAGACAAATCTGAAATGTGGAACTGGCCAATTTAAACAAGGTTGCAGAGTTACGATGGTACATGCATGCGTTGTGTTTGCTGTGGCCCGATGCACCAAACCTCGATATGAGCTGGAGGCATAACACACATTGTTGGTATTTTCAGCTCCAGCAACTGAAGACCTCAGAGAAAGATAAATAGAAAGTGCACAGATGTTGCAAGTAGTGACAGACAGTTGACAAGTCACAAGCATAAACTAGTGTTTTGTGTATTTGTCTTGGAAGCTACAACTTTACACTCTGCTATTACCAACTAAACATAATAAAAACTGAGCCACACAGTTCAATGAAATTATTCCAAAGTTATGAAGAATTTAAGACAATAACAAAAAGTAACATCCGTAAGTATCAGATTTTACACTGCTACTGTTCAGCGTGAGAAAGAGAGAGAAAATATAGAAACAGTACAAAAGTTGTGGCTTAACATTGTAGTTAAATCCTCGTTTCAGGTGTTGCAAATGTCATCGCTTCAGTAGCTGTACCAAAATCACTACATTTACATGCAGAGCATCCTCCGACTATCCGACTATAAATTAATTTATTTAGCAAATCAGGTATCATAGATTTACTGATAAATATAAGCTAACATTTTTACTTTATTAAAGGAAACTTAACAAAGTTAGAAAAAAAAAAAGTTTCTCACAGAGTAAATGTGTTTTATGCAGCCTCATAAATGTATCAAGTGGTGTAAGGTGGTAATGAGGGGGCCCAGTGCAGGTTCTCAGAATGGGCCCTAAAGTTATGAATCACATTCAGGAAGCCTAAACATCACATATCATACTTTTAAATTACAAAAAGTACACTGTGCTTTCTTAAAGTCAACAAATAATTTCTTAAGATTATTCAAACATGTCAGTGCCACAAAAAACTGAAGTCTAAGTAAAAACTGTTAAGACATTTTGCATAATTTTTTTATCATAAGAAAATCTTGTTTTTTAATGGAGTCATGCCTGCTGTGTCCTGCCCAGACTGAACATAACCCACTAATATAGGACTCAAATTTGGGTCCTATATTAGTGGAGGTCCATGTCCTGGGCCCCTGCCTAATGCTACACCCCTGAACATACAGCAGGAGCGCAGGGCACCAGCTGTTGTACGCCTGAGCGTAGCCTTACGTCTGACTTAGAATTGAAAGTTAGGACCAGCTCATAGTTATGACAAGAGCACCACTCAGTCTCAGCCCTGTGTGCGTTAGGCCCAGGTGTAACTTTTACGCTGAGTGTGGACCAGGCGTAAGTCAAAGGATCCGCTTAGTCTCAGTGACAACACTGTGTATCGCTCTCAGTCAGACAGCTCTACAGCCTCCGAATGCACAGATTTGACCTGGATCTGACGAGGGTCACATGCAAAGATTTGCTGTCCACTTTCACTTTTACACTGGAGAAGCAGCACCGATTTAAACTGAAGCGGCACATACCAAAATTTCAGTCAAAACACACATTGCCCCGTTTCCAAATAAATACGAGGCAGTCTTTTCCTCTCTGACACAGGGACAGGTCAGAGGGAAACACGGAGGGAGGGGCGAGCGCTGTCCCATCTCAGCTCCTCTCACTGATGAGTGAGGGGAAAACGTGTGCCTGTTGTAAATGTACAGTCTCCCCACACACAGTCTGGAGGTAGTTCTCTTATTTTGTCAGATAATAACAGACAGCACAGGTGGAGGAACCCTTTTATGTGCCTTTGCTTGTCTAAAAATTTGTGAGTATGTCTCTAAACACTGGACTGACATTGGACAGTGGGAGTCCCAGGTGTAAAACTTATTTGAACAGGAAGGGAGTCTGGTCTTAGCTGGTCTTTTATCAAGCAGCATACAACCAAAACTACACTTTATCTCTCCAACTTCTGTCCACTGCTTTTTCCTCATAACTAACATCCAGTTTGAGGCTTGTAAACATCACAGCACGTGTTATGACTGCAAGAAACCGCTGTGTACATTTCACATGGCTTTAGCATAAAGCACCCATATATTTATTTGACAATCCTGAGAACCAACATGAGTCATTCAATTAGGGTCGAAAGCGAACAGCTATTTGCGTTCCAAGTGCTGCTAAATTAGCTGTGCAGAAAAAGCCGATGGAAGAGGCTGGTCACAAGGCCGGGAACGTGAGGCCGTGTGCTTGTATGGGCACCGTGCATGGAACATACCTCTAAAAAAGGGGAAAGTAACCCTACAGTGTTTAAAAACAATTAAAATAGTGTGTGTGTTTAAGTGACAGATGTATTTTCAATTAGGGGAAGAAGAAAGAGGGGTAATGTTAAATGTTAAAGTGTTAAAATGAGTGAATTAAAACTAAATCAAGAGGGAAATATGTGTGTTCTCTTAACAAAACCATCTGTCCACAATGTTAAATGCTATATCTTAACTGGTTGCTAAAGGCATATTAACACAGCATTTAAACATTAGACTTTATTCTTTTATTTTAAACATTTCCTTTCTGGGGCAGGCCACACCAACTTCATCTGTTTGGGTTTTATGTCGGATACCCTTCTTGGCACAATCCTCTCCATTTATCCAGGCTTGGGACCAGCACAAAACGAACACTCTTTAAGAATGCTGCTGCTGTGTGCCTCGGTGTCATGGTTTCGAGTGCGGACGCCGACAATTTGCCAAATGTCTTTTGAATTCCTGTCATTACTCATTTGTCCTATCAAATAAAGTCAAAAACAGGCCTAAATGTCACCTGCATGAAATGGTGAAATGTTTTCAAACATTTGCTATAAAAAGGTGGTAAAATAATTTAACTGAAAGAACTTTGGTGGTGTAAAATGTTTGTCACAATAAAACAATCAGTAAGTACATATTTTTGCCTTAACTATTAATGTCTTTTTTTTATTTATTTAGGGCTCAAAAGCATATAAAGGATTTTTACTGTTCAATAAAAATCACTCAACCATTATTTGCCTTTAGTATTAAGCTGCAACATAATATTACCGTAAATTCTTAAAAATGTGACTATAAATTTTGTGAAATCGTCTTTTTCTCATCACTGCTAGTATTTTATGGTTACCCACTGAATTTTTATGGCGTTGTGTTAACATTTTGTAAACATGCCCTTCATTTTTTATCACTTAAACCATTTCTGACATAATTCGGTACAAATGCACCTTTCACATTTCACTATAAAAGGAAAACCCATTGAGTTTCTTGATTCACGTCTATTACATGTCGTGGTTATTGTATTTCATTATGACTGTAAACGTATCCTCTCCCGGGGATCCACAGGTCCTGGTCTGGACCGGTCTGGACTGGAGATGGTCTCTGCTGCTGCCAGGGACCAGTTTTATGAGCACCTTTCATTCAGAGACTCAGAC
This sequence comes from Bostrychus sinensis, assembly GCA_020698575.1. Lineage (NCBI taxonomy): Eukaryota > Metazoa > Chordata > Actinopteri > Gobiiformes > Eleotridae > Bostrychus > Bostrychus sinensis. Next base: position 22,450,731 of record CM036257.1, on the reverse strand, counting down.
TCCAGACATTCTTCACATTCCTGTCCATCCCAGTAAACAGCAGGCAGTGTCAGGGCATCTGAGCTCCAATAATACATAAATCACATAAGCCTGCACCTTACTTTATTCATTGTTATTCATCATTTGTTATTAAAGTGTATTCAGAAATGTTCCACTGCCATGGCTAATTACCAAACCAATTTCCAAAGCCATTTCCAAAAAAGGTGGAGAAAGTACTTCAAATTTGTACTAGTACTATTATTGTTTACATTGCAGTAAAAGTACTCAACAAAATGACTTAGTTTATGTGAAAGAAAAATTTAATGTAAAATTTGACAAAGTACATTTGTGCACAGCAAAATCTACTGCTTGCTACTGCTAAATGCTACTACTACTGACGCTACTACTACTATTACTGATACTACTACTATTACTACTACTACTGAAGCTACTACTACTACTACTGACGCTACTACTACTATTACTGATACTACTACTATTACTACTACTACTGAAGCTACTACTACTACTACTGACGCTACTACTACTATTACTGATACTACTACTATTACTACTACTACTGAAGCTACTACTACTATTACTGATACTACTACTATTACTACTACTACTGAAGCTACTACTACTACTACTGACGCTACTACTACTATTACTGATACTATGACTATTACTACTACTACTGAAGCTACGACTACTTCTACTGATGCCACTACTGCTACTACTACTACTACTACTACTGATGCTACTACTACTACTGCTACTACTTCTACTGATGCTACTACTACTACTACTACTGATGCTACTACTACTACTACTACTGATGCTACTACTACTACTACTACTGATGCTACTACTACTACTACTACTACTGATGCTGCTACTTCTACTGATGCTACTACTACTACTACTGCTACTACTTCTACTGATGCTACTACTACTACTACTACTGATGCTACTACTACTACTACTGATGCTACTACTACTACTACTACTGATGCTACTACTACTACTACTACTACTACTGATGCTACTACTATTGATGCTACTACTACTACTGATGCTACTACTTCTACTGATGCTACTACTACTACTGCTACTACTTCTACTGATGCTACTACTACTACTACTACTGATGCTACTACTACTACTACTACTGATGCTACTACTACTACTACTACTACTGATGCTACTACTATTGATGCTACTACTACTACTGATGCTACTACTACTACTGATGCTACTACTACTACTGCTGCACTTGTCTGACTACTGTCTCTGCTTGATTAAGTTAAAAAAGCCTGAAAAATATCTAAAAAAAAAACAAAAAAAACGAAAACAATATGTAAGAAAAGTACAGAAAGTTGATGAGCACAAGTATCCAGTTATTAAAACCTAGAGGCTAGACGTACATGATGCACTTATCTTACAATACCATTCTCACATCTCACTGACCACAGCTCCACAATCATCTATTCATTTTATCTAATCTTCTGCACAACAAAAACCACTGGAGTTCCCCTCGTATTTGCTCAGCACTGTGCACAGACGTGCCCTTCGTATTTACTCATTTACTCGTACACATGTCGTCCCTTTAAATCTTTAGCTCTCACACATGCCCTGCATACCTGTGGCACTTAAACGGCAGTAAATTACAAGCGCACATAAATCAGAGCTGGTACAAACAGAACAACACGGCCCAGGGCATTGTAGTGAGTGACTGGTGGCTTAGTGTTGAAGTCTGGTGTTCGGGCGACACACAAACGCAGCTGGCAGTGGGCCACACAGCTGAGCCACTTCTGGTAATTCAACGATGATTATCCAAAGATCGCTGGATTCAATTCTTACACTTTATGACAGAAGTGAAGTTGATTTGTGGCGTTGCTGGAATAATGAGAGCAAACCCGGACCAAGCAGACAATGAGACATGGCTGTAATATGTTGCTTCACAAGTAATTAAGAAAGTGTATCATAAAAGGTTTTGGTGATGGAGGTCATTAGGAAGTGTAATCTAGTTTAATTTGGCTCTGGATCTATAGACAGTATACTACAGATTACATTATTATCTTTCTATTGCTTTGACGGCTCCAACTTTGTCTCACAGAACAGGGCTCATGACTCGACTTGGAACCTGTGAACCACTGACTTGGGAACTCGGACTCTGGCACTTACGACTCACAATGCCGCACTAGATTTAAATCAGAGGAAAAACAAACATGATTTAACCTTGGTTGAATGGTGCAAAAACCTGCCGCATCACAATCCGACTGGTTTGCTGTGACAACCCCAACAAAAAACGAAACAGCCGAAAGATAAAAAGAAGTTTTTGTTTATAAATGAATGTATATACAAACTTTAAGGTGTCTGGAGTCTCAGTACATGACACTAGAGCTTAAGTTTTGAATGTGATGGCAATTTATTGATAAAAATAATGACAATTTAGTGACAAAAGTCTTCAGACACATGATTTTATTTGTCCTGTTCTTTCTTATATGTTAAAATAGGGACAACTGGGACATGGTTTGTGTAAAACTAGGACATAGTGTGTTTACAGATATTTGTTAGGACATGGGACAAGGATCCTAAAACTGGGACTGTCCCTGTTAAATAGGGGCATCTAGTTACCCTAACTTGGACTCACCTTCAGTTCATTTGGACTCAATTTTAATTGATTTGGTCAAAAATCTGACTCGACTCAGACTTTACAAAGTAACCTGGCCTTGACTCAGATTTGCCCCTCAGCTCATTAAATTTTTATCTTTTTTTTTTTGTGTGTGTGTGATTTTTTTTAGATTGCCTGATTACTTTAGGCGCTATAAAGAATTTCCGACTAATCCAGGACCTGTCTTTAGTGACGTAAACGGACGTAAACACTGAGAATTTGAGTGTGACTTGGAAATGCGTGGCTCAACAACAACACAGCTGTATACTGTATAAGGTTTACTTACTGTTTAGAAGCATCTAAAAGTGGACAGACTTTGTAGTTGGTCTAAATTATCAAGCTAAAAGTCTTGTTAAACATTTCACTAATAAATGCCCAAAACATGAAAAGAACAACACTATTTTTATCTCTGTTAACAGCTCAGCATTAACAGAAAATCCATACTCACTCCTGTGGAACTGCTTTGAAGACGTCTGAGCTGCACAGGTTGCATCTTGATCTCATTGTGTGTTTGTTACACGAAGCATCAGTTACACAGAACATTGCACTGTCAGTCTCCTCTAATACTACACAGCCCTGGTTCAGACCTACTCAAACCAAAGATCTGAAGGAAGATCTGGAGCTGGATTTTTGTGGGAATTACTCATTTTTTGGTCGGATTCTTCCTTTGATGAAACTTCATGCTGAACAGCTCCAGAGGCTTTGAGATGCAGATCAATGGATATGAGTTTATTGCACAATGACTAGACTTTTATAATCACATCCATATGAGGGAAAATTAAATTATGTAAGTTGTGAAAGTCAGTATATTTATGTTGCTTTCTACATAAAGGCTTTGTTTTTTGCTGCTGTTTATTTGTTAGTTTGTTAGCAAGATAACTCAAAAAATAATGGGCAGATTTTGCACATTTTGAAAGAAACACATGGGCTTTTTGGGGGAATGAATTTTTATTATCTATGCAGATCACTATCTGTATATAGGATTTTTTTTAAAGACTTCTTGACCATTACAACATAGGGACTTTGTATAGTTAGTCCAGAAAGAGTAAAATCATGGAACACGTACCCAGACGCTACATTAAACAGAGATTTAAAGCTTACCTTAAACTTCTAGCTCTAGCAGAGTTCAGACAAATGCTCGGGCTGTATTGTTGTGTAAGCTGACTGTGTAAAGCCAGTACTGGAATAAACATTTTCAATATATTATCTGCATCTGTTTAACTCTGACATTGTCCCCAAAATTATTCAATTCAAGCATGTGATTGGCCTCAGCAAAGTACACATGGAAGAATAAAGATTAAAGAATAAAGAATAAAGTCTAATAATAATAATAATAATAATTCATCGAATTTATATAGCGCTTTTTTGGACACTCAAAGACGCTTTACAATTGATCAATTATTCATTCACTCCTCAGTCACACTTGGTGGTGGTGAGCTACTTCTGTAGCCACAGCTGCTCTGGGGCAGACTGACGGATCAGTGATTCTTAAATGTTTCACACCAGATACCACCTCACAAAATCTTGGCTTTCCAATAAGGATCTTTAACGACCTAAGCCAGGTCTAAACCAAGAAATAAAATCTGGATCAGCACAGAAGAATACATTAAAAAATAAGGGCAGGTCAGTGACTACACCTGGTCTAAACCAGGACTAAACAAGAACTAAACCAGGTCTATAGACAGGGCTAAACTACTGTATTATTACACTGTACTGTCCAGGTCTTTACCAAGATTAAACTGGGACTACACAAACCTGAACAAAACTAAATCAGGACTTAATAATAATAATGCATTAGTCTTATATAGCACTTTTCTAGACACTCAAAGTCAATTTACAATTTGGTGGCTGCCATTCTGCACCTATGGCCCCTCCGACCACCACAAACACACAATCACACTGACACATCCACGCAGACAAGGTGGTGAACTGTTTTGTCCAAGGACACAACGACAGTATGCAATGCTGGCAGCAGGGCTTGAATCGCCAACCTTTGGGTCAGTGGGCAAGCATCTCAACCAACTGGGCTAGTAGCTACTGCCACCCCGACAGGACTTGCGTCCCACCAGTGGTCCCAGTACCACAGGTTGAGAACCACTGGCTTGAATGACATGTTAAAATCTAACTTTTTCACAGATGATTCCCATTACAACAGATCGTTCTCAGATACAAAAAGGCGAATCTTCTGTCAAACAAAAAGTGTAAATTTTCACTTCTCAAACCTTCACAGTAACATCCACTCAATCGAAACCTGTTTGCAATCACGCCGTTAGCGCTGAAGACGGCATGTACAGAGTATAAATAATAATGGCTTACATAAACTCAAAATAATGCGGCCTTCTGTGAATCCTGCGGTGAATCAATAAAAATCTCAGTTACCAAAGAAAGGCCCATATCTCTATTTAACAACACATCCGAGGCGAGCAGCTGGAGCACATGTGGCGCAGTTACACAATAGCGTATATACCTACTCAATAAGGTTACTGTCGAGCATTGTAATTTTAGTGCCAACAAGAGAGATTCGATTTTCTGGACAGAGCTGCACCGACACATGACAGAGGACATGACCTGGCAGTTTGCATGCAGCACGATTCTCCACAAATGCTCCAAGAAAGAAAGTAGTTTGACGAGGTGAACCCACAGTGCGCCTAAGATCAGCCTGAAGAAGGGAAAAAAACTGTCTATCACACACAGATGGGTCAGATGAGAACATGAAGTAAAAGAAATCGCTAGATAATGATCAACAAACAATGCTTTTCTATCCCCCATTACCTCGTTTGGCTTCTGTTTTCTTTTCATATATGTTTTGAAGGATAGATTTAATGCTTCAGGTAGGTCAGGGATTATGTTGGGATTATGTCTTCAAGGAACCAAAGATCAAGGTCTTGTGTCATGACTTCAAAATACAACCATCAGAGCGCATGGGCAAACATTTGTGGATGTAAAAATAGCTTGCTATGTGATGTTTATGGAGCCAGGCTGTAATCTGGAGTCTGGACCAAAAGCAATGGATGAATTCATCAAGATCACTGGATATTTTTTAAATATGTGGGCTATGTTTTTTCTGATTAAATAATAGAATAGAAATGTTATTGTCAATGTTCAGTAACAATAAAATATATTTCAATGGCTTTCTAGAACAACAGCAATAAAACAATAGCAGCAAACACACTAGATTTCTATAAGAACACATAAGGACATGGGAATGTAAGAAAATAGCAATAATTAAAGAAAGTGGCAGTAATATAAAATAGCAGTAGTAGTATGAATGTATATACTGTAAGAAGCAACAGTAATTGTAATAATCAGGGCTTTACATTAACACCAGTCAATCTGCCAAATGCTGTAGATTTCCATTTTGGCTCGTAACACATTTAGTCTCTCTAGCCACTGAATCTTATGCCAGTATTTTAACTTTAGAAGTCCACAGTTATGTTTGAGTTTACAACTAATTTAGTTCATGATCAGAAATATAAAAAAAAACATGTATTAAGATAGACCACATGCAAAAAGATACTATTTATTCTGTCTAAATAAACCTGTTTTTTCGAAATATTTGATAAATTGTCTATACATAGAAACAAATTCTACATTTCTTAAGCCTACTGTATGCTATAAAATAATTTCAAAAATAATTGAACTAATTACATTCTGGCTAGTAAAAACATAAAATGTCTTGTAACCTTTGATAAGAACTTGCACAGTGGCCAGTGAGCCAAGCCGGTGCACCCAAAGCACTTGACATAAGTCCATTGTTTATTTACTTCCCTGTCACACATTGGTGATGGTAAGCCACCTCTGAGCGACAGAGACATGGCTGCCATACTGTGCCAACTTTCTGATTGGTGGACAACCACTGCAACTCCTGTATTAAAAATAATAATAATATTGAGAAAACATGCAGTGCGCAACACCATAATATTTAATATACTGTATTGATACTGATGATATCTGAATGTTCAAATATTTAAACATCCAGTCATGAAAATAACCTCCACACCAGTTTCATGCTCTCTTTACCATTATTTTAGAGCGTCTGCTTACTTTTGAGACATCTCCCTATCTCCTTGCTATGAAAGAGTTTGAGATAAAGTTTGACAAATGTCTTCAGATTACTGCTCCACCTGCGATCTACCAAAGCACCCCACAAGACGGTCGACGGCTCTATCCCTGCGTTTTAAAAACCTTTCAGTGCATGTTTTCAACCAGCCACCATCAATGCCTTCAAAACAACCTGCAAATATGTCTTTTAAATCCGGGGTTAGATTCATATCGACGGGTCACGGAGTCAGCTGCTAAATCCCTTTTTAACACACAAGAGAAAAACAGGCCATGTCTTTGCCAGTCTTTGCTTTGCTGTCTTTCCCAGTGGGGGCCCATGTAACCTGATATAACATCGTAATAATCTCTTATTAGGTTTTTTTAACCATAGAGCATTCCTTAGTCGAGGCCGGGACAAGCCCATATAAACAACAAGATGGCTTCCAGGGGTCCGCACTGATCCATCTCCAAATAAATAAAAACTTTCACCGATACAGGAAGTAGATACGAGTCTGGAGTGGCGATATGGGACTTATCTGAGGTGTATCAAAACAACACCAGCAAAGGGGGCTTTTAGGGGTGGGACAGGATTTACACAGTGTGATGGGGATAAGGTGGGTAAGTCCAGGAATAAGCAAAGTCGTGGCCCGTGAAGAAAATAGTGTTTCTATGATACACTAGGACTGGCAGTGAAAATAAACCATCACATGAGAGTTTTGACATGAGCTGCCTCTTAAATAAACTGTGTAACAACTGCACAAAATGGCCCACAGTGAAAACATCTGAAAGACTTCCAACCTGTTTTTCCACATAACTTCACATAAGAATCTACAAGATTCAAGGTTTTAGCAGTGTAGATTTTTTTCCTGTATATTTTTACAAGGGAGTGAACTTAAAACTTTAAATAAGCTTTTAAAATATTTTTAGCTGGATAAATAAATGGCTGTTGCTCATATTTTTACCAGTATTATTTAACCTCCAACCGGCCACAGTCTAGGGCGTACCCCGTGTAAGGCCCAAAGCTGCTGGGATAGGCACCCACAACCCCTAATGAGGATAAGCAAAAGATGAACAAATGAATGAATTAAAGAATTATTAAGCCTTTACCCTACATGCTATTTGCAACATTAAATAAAATGGCTAAGCATTGATACATTTGCTAATGTTTCCTAACCAGGCTTTGACATTACACTCATGCTATCGGTTTTTTGTCTTTTGCCAAAACAATCTTGAATATATTTATTCATAATGTGCTATATTTAATGGTCCATGCTAATTCCTTTAAACAAAAAGCATTCATTTATATTGTTTACAAACACTAAAAGAGTACAGTACAGTGCCAAACAAATAAACAAACCAATGCTGGCAAAAACACCTTTTGGCAGAAGTAATACAACAGGCAATAGAGGATTTCAAAATAAAATCTACTGTAATAATGATTTTTAGTGACATGGTTGCTGTTTTTCTAACTTTAGGTCATCTACAATTAGTACATGTTTCCCTAGAGTAAAACAGACAATAATAGCTTCCTACTCCAATCTACTTCTTTAAATAACTCGGTGAAGTCTTAAAGAGGTTTGACCAACAGCAGCAGGGTCCTGGCTCAGCTCCGGCTCCATGTCACACACAGCGGATCAAAGCGGGAGGGGGGGGGGGGGGGGGGGGGGGGGGGGGTTGGACTGCCATTGTGCAGTAAGTCCTGTTGATATCCACACAAACATGACCTTTCTCACTGAACACTGCTCCACGGGCCACAGACCAACACACATCTCCATTCAGGACGGCCCGCTGCTGCTGGGACGGGCCACGGCAACACAGGCAGGGGGGAAATTATGGAGCTATTTCTTATGAGAAGAAGGTGAAAGAAAATAGCTGTGAACATGAACAGTGACCTTGTTACATGATGTCTATTAAAAATCTCTTTAAGAATACTCACTAAAGTCTAGCTGGAGTACTAGTAGTAGTTTTAGTTTATTAAAAAATGCAGTTTAATCATTTCATATTTGCCAGATCAACCATAAAGGGTTTGCTATTAATTGTGTTATTGACCCATTATGTCTATGGTTTAAGATTTTATTGAAGACATCATTTTTGTAGAAGGTTAAGTTATTTATTAAATTGAATAACAAATGCCTAACTGAATTTACTGTATCCTGAAAGAAGGTACAGGACACAAACATTTTTTTTTCCCCCACAGCTGGGTTTTTTTAGGAGTTTTTCCTTAAGGACAGAGGATGTCCTGGGACTGTTTAGTTTAGTTATTGTTTATGTTTGATTGTGTCTTTATGTTTGATTGTGTGACTAATAGTTTGTAAAGCCCTTTGAGGCGACTGCTGTTGTAATTCTGAGCTATATAAATAAAAATTGAAAAGATAATTTTGGATTTTGTGAAAAATGTGAACATAAAACACAGGATAAGAATATTTTGATATGGCGCTCAACAGTGCCTGCTCCACTCTGATGCTGGAACAAAATTTCCCATTCATTTTTTCCCATAGACTTTTCAAAAAATACTTATATTGAGATCGGGATTGTGACGATGTGACAATGGAGCAATTTAGGATGTAAACTACTCAAGTTAGCATTAGCACAAAAGCATTCTGATACTTTAGTGTGTGATAAATATTCACCAAGAGTCACAAAGCAGTGAAAAGTATTGTTTTATTGTGCATTTGTTAACATTTTCATGACTCTGTTACTAATGCTACTCTGCGGCATTTCGCTGTCTGTGACCACTAACGAGGCAGATTCATCGCTCAGCGGGCGTTTTATGACGTAGGTTTCTGATCTCTATAGAGCGTATAACAGCTTGATTGAGGCTAATCAGCTATAGGCTAACTCATGACCATAACACAATTCATTTTGATAAAAAAAAACTGTTATAAAATTGAAAAATCAGCAATACATTCGTAGCTTTGCCTTTTTACAAGTTTTTACAAGAAATTAATTGTGCTATGGTCATGAGTTAGCCTATAGCTGATTAGCCTTTATTTACCCTTGATATAGCTATTTTTTGAAAAGTCTAAGGGGAAAAATTAATGAGAAATTTACTTCTGACACCAAGGGGGGCGAGCGCTGCTGAGCTCAATAATTTCCTACCTTTTTTTTTTTTTTTTTTAGATTCACTATTTTTATTAATTATTACACAAGTACATGACAACAATATGCATTTCAGCCAGGCCCGTCGTCAGGGAGGGCTTAGGGGTCTGTTGTCCCAGGCCTCAGGGTCAGAGGGGCCCAGAAATGGTCTGTCTTATATTTTCTATTATGATGGGGCCCATGTGAAGTCTTCTTGCCCCGGGCCCCAGCAAACCTGTCGACAGGCCTGATTTCAGCATAAAACCAAAACCCCAATATTAATATAGAGAATGTACAGATTATGGCCAGTAACTGTATGAAGGGGGCTATACAAAAATTCACGGGTTACACTATGCAAAAATATATTTAAAGTTTTAAATGATTTAAGAAAAGGTGTAATAAGATAAACTAACAGAGAAAGCCTTGACAAATTGAGAAAACATGTGGATTGCGCTGGTTTGCGTTGACTAATCCTCCAGCACATGCCAGTCGTTATTAACATCCATGAGCGGCGGGGCACAGAGATGTCTCTGAGGTTTATGAAGCCTCTCAATAATAAACTGTCCCATGAAAGATGACTCTGTGCTCTCCATGTTCCGTACTATAGGCTTCATTCAGGCTAAAGCTTCAGTCATCGCGCTGATCCTGATCCGACATCGTGAACCTGCGACCTTTGACCCACAGAAATGTTGCGAGATGCCTGAGAAATGGGGAATGCGGCCAGAGGCAGGTGGTGCTGTTTGTGCTTCACACGAGAGGTCAGAGCAGTTTGAGCGATGATCAAGTATGGGACTGGGGAAGAAAGCTGTAACTCAAAATATGTACAGACCCGCTGGTAAGTGTTTGCAGACAACATGACCTGCAATACATTTTAATAGACAAATTAGCATTAGCCACCAAAAATGCTAACAACAGTTCTGACAAATGGCAACCAACTGGCTACACATTTGCTTGATGCTGTATGTCAGTGCCTGGATAGACAAAATTAGCAGTTTAGCTGTTTTTCCCCAGGCACAATTGAGCTAAAGGCTATAAAGGCTAAAGTGGTTCAACAGCCTATTTAGTTGTTTGGAGCAATTAGCACTACGTAAGCTAAGGGCTACATCAGTAAAGTGGTTTAATAATTAGCGGTATTATAATAGCAGCAATTAGCGCTACGTAAGCTAAAGGCTATATGAGCAAGTTGTTTAATAATTAGCAGTATTATAATAGCCGCAATTGGTGCTACATAAGCTAAAGGCTATATGAGCAAGTGGTTTAATAATTAGCAGTATTATAATAGCCGCAATTGGTGCTACATAAGCTAAAGGCTATATGAGCAAGTGGTTTAATAATTAGCAGTATTATAATAGCCGCAATTGGTGCTACAGAAGTTAAAGGCTATATGAGCAAGTGGTTTAATAATTTGCTCTTTGATGATGGGAAAAAGTGCTACATAAGATAAAGGCTACATGCTAAAAGTGACTGAATTTTAATGTTATTGTGCACAGTGGTTATAGAGTCACAACAAAGGTCGCCACAGCAAATCCTCTTCCTGACACAACCCTCTCTAATTTTCTGGGTTTGGAAACAGCACAAAACGCACACTGGCTTGTTTTCCCCAGTGGTTGGATTAAAATGTGGTTTTGTTTATCTCCCTTAAAATAAATTAAGAAGACTGCTAATCTTGAAAATTAAAGCATCTTAAATAAACCATTTCTGAGTCTGTGTGGTTAAAAAAAAATGTGGGGTAAATGAAGCGTCCAGCATCTTCCCCTTTTCTCAGATCTTCAGCATATGGGCCAAAAATGACACTTGCAAGTATGAGTGTCGCCAACCTGGCTGTCACGAAAGTCTTGGGTCTTGAGGGAAAAAGGCAAATCACAATTTGCAAAATAACAAGCTAGCCATGGCTTTAATTTTTGATTTTCATCATGGCAGAGAGGCCAAATAAAAGTATTTTGGAAAGATACGCAGAGGGGAAAACGGAAGTAAACCCAAGTGAGGGGTCATAGAGCAGTCAATTGGACTTACTAAGTGCTTTACTCTGAAATGTAGAGGGAGCTCTATGGAGGAAAATATGGCAAAATAGTAAAGAAACAAGAAAAGTTACTATGTTCCCCTTTAAATACAGTTTTGTTGATCATTCACATAAACAAAGTACAATCAAAACCTGTAAAAACCTCTGTGTTGGTCCTGAGTACTGACCCATTTCCAAAGACAGTCCCATATATCAGATCGTCATGGTCAGGTGAACACTTGTAAAAACTTAATTCACTGTGTCTCTATACGGCCTCTTCTAGGAACAACAGAGATGAAAGTGTGTGACTACAGCTCCCGACATGTTCGCAGTGACCCACAGACACTAAGGAGCTTAAACTGTCGACCGACAACATCATCACAGCAGCCACGACCACTGCAGTTCACTCATGTGCTCCGGGGCAAGGAGGACTCCAAAACACCAGTCTCAGGAGTATATGGGCTAGATTTTTGTTTGTTGTACACATAGTCAATACATTAGTAATTAAAAACAGCAAAACAGTCATAAGTATCACAGTATAAGGTCTCTGCAATGCTGTGTAAAAGTATTAATTCCCTGTTTGCCAGTTTTTCATCATTATCTATCAAAAACATTACATTGGAGCCACAAATTTTTGCAAGACACAGAACAAAAGTCATGTTAATATATGAGATAAAAACGTGTTAGAAGCTGACTTTTAAAACCTAAATGCGGTGGCAATATTTATTAAAAAGAGGAAAGTAAATCTTGAGGCTGGAGCTAAAGCTGTATCAGCTTTAGGGCACTACTTCAGCTTTACCCGCAGCTTTCTGTGCATTAAATTTACTTCTCTGCTCCACTTTAACACATTTTAACCACTGACCACATAACAACATGAGTTTAACTAGTGTTTAATCCAAACTATAAATGTTCAGATCCTCAAAGCAAGAGCCGTCCTTTGCCAAACTAGAAAGAGAAAAAGTCTCCACAACATTTAACTTGTTCATTCTTGGAATACAGCTATTTATCACAAGGACACATTTGATCATAATTTTTTTGTGTGTAATATTATTTCTGGAGTTCATTTCCTATTTATTGTATGCAAACAGGACCCTTTACATGCAGGTCTGCATGTATTTCTTATGGCTTAGTTTTTATTAGTATCATTTAATTTTCCTTTATCACATTTACTACTTTGGTGTTTATTTGTAAACAACAACAACATACAACAATTTCAATGAAGAGGGAGTCCCTCCCCTATGTCCCTCCCTATTTAATGATGAACACACCTGTGTCCTGACTCCAAAGAGCGCCTGACTCCTTCTTTTATATCTACCTGAGCACCGACCAAGCGCTCCCCACCACTTTTTCTTTATTACACGTTTGATTAATTGCGTTTTCCTTTTTATTTCTGTTCTTTGGCTCATTATTTATGCCTGACTGTGGATTCTCTCTTGTCCAATCAACTCGCAGTAGTGCGTTTCGTCTGCTTTAGGGAGGGAAACACTCCCCATACCGTCCCGACCCATGCTGTGGAAATGCGCCAACCAAGAGTTCAATCAGGAAGGATATTGGGCATAATACCTATAATCAGTATCTAAATCACTGCATTATAAAAACAAAGTTAGATGTCTGGATAGACTAACTACTTGTAAAATGTTGCATACAAACAATTAGCTGATGCATGCATGCATCTGTAAAAAGTACTGTAATTTGTTTTAATATTTAGGTTAATTTACTGTAATTACAATAGTATACAATAGTAAAATGGCAGTACAATTGTCATGTATAAAAAGTTTGAATCCGTTTGACTGGGTGTGTTTACAAAATTGTAATTGTAAAAAGGCTGTGAAAATGTGTCATCTTCCAGTCAAAACCATTATCCCGTCATCCAGAAGTATTCGTCGGAGTGACGATGGGGTTGCAAGGGTTCATGCTCCAGTTTTCTAAAGGCACGTGTGTACATGTCAACATCTCGACCTCTCTCTGCTTCTTTATGTGTCTTTAATGGGGTCAACGCCCTGCCGTCTCCCTGTGTCCTGCCGTTACCGTGGAGACCTCATACACAGAGCTTCCCGGGACAGGCCTGGATACTGTCAGCCCCGACCCACAGAGGAAGAACCACAGAGATATTTGGGTAATGGTTCATCAGATGTCCAGTAAATATTTTGGTGCGAGCTTAAGGAAATATGTGACCTCCCTGGCCAAAGAAAGCAAGTGTTTATCAGCATGAAAGGATTTGGAGATGTTACAGTGGCAGCTCCTCTTCACTGAAGTGTAGGAGGGATGTAGTTAGCACTTTTCTGACAGATTTCAGTTTTTAACCTTTAGATAAAGCTAAATAAAGGTTCTGCGATGTTTGAAAGGAGTCAAGGGAAGACAAATTTAAGTAGCACTATGTACTATTTGGACAAAGGAATAATGTTTTGAAAATGATTTTAGTGGTAGATTAACTCTAAGATGAATTGCCCCTCCACCAACCCCTGAGCGCTTCTTGTTTTCGTTCTCTATAACTATGTAACTTAGGGGAGCTTTCACAGGTTAAGATTTTTGACTGCATATTCAGAAACACCCCTGCAATGCCAGTGAAGAAAGCAAAGAGTGTTTAGTCAGAGGAGGTGAAGGAAAAAAAGAGATGAAGCATATACAAACTGAACACTTAGCTTATAATTGACTCATCTGATACATTCATTCTTTTCAACTCTTATTCTAGTCATGGGCGCAGCTTTATATTCTTATTGCTGTGGGCGTGATACACCTTGGAAATACCCAGGATGTCAGGTATTCACAACCTAAACACATCCACTGATTAATCTCAATTTAGGCTCATCATTTTATCAATACATGCATGTTCTGGACTGGTTGGTGGAAGCCTAGTTGTTTGCATAGAGCCCAGGGTAAGACAGGCAGGACATGCAGACTGCACATAAATAGAAAGTTTTTGACTGGCCCAGGCTTTAACCACATGGCATAAGAACAGAGGTGCTACCTACTTGTCCCCCTGGTGTGCTTATACCTAACATATGGCATATCAGTTACAGTATGCACAGTAGAGGGCTGACACTGACAATGATAGAGGTGAGACTCAAGAACTGCATATATAAGGTGCTTGATGGTGAAGTGATCCAAAAGGAAGAATTTTATTTCTTTTTTATTTTATTTTATATTTATTTAACCAGAAAAAATCCATTGAGATTGATAAACTCTTTTCCAAGGATGTCCTGGCTGTCAGCAGCAGAACAGACTAAGTGCAGGGTACAAACAGGCAAGTGAACATTAAACAGATGTACAACATAATCACTACTACAATCACAGGAAGACAACAAATCTTCAAGACAATAAGATTAAATATTAATATAATTAATATCCTGCACAACTAGATGTTACAGGTGCGGCTGGTGAATAAAAACTCATTTTTTTAATTTATTTTTTTATTTTTTGTTTGTTGTTTTAAACAAGAAAAATGGATGAGAGACCCCAACCTCAGCCTTAGCTGCAAATCATTCCAGAACCATGGCCCGAAATACGGCTCATCTTCTCTGACTCTGTCCACACAAAAGGTACTGAAACTGCAGATTGCTGGCTCTAACTGTTGAGTGTCCTGGAGAGCAATAAACTTGGAGCAGATGTAAGAAGGCAACTTGCCCAAAATGGCTTTCAGTAATAAAATATACCAATGCCGCATCCTATGAATATTTAATGAAGAAAATCTAATTGTATTTCCCCCTAAATACATGATGTTCGTGCATGAAGTTAACCGGAATATTCCAGCAAATGCATACTGAAAATTGATTTGCCTTCTTCTCCCATTCTTGTTAGGAGTTGCAATTGGCTGGAGCCTATCCCAGCAATTGTGGGCCTCAGGGGGATTCACCCTGGACCCAGGCCAGTTAGTCACAGGGGTGGCACCAACTCTCAGATATATTCACTAACATATGTCATGGGATGGTAAGAGCAAGCTGGAGTACCTCACGGTAACACAGGGAGGACATGCAGACTCAACTCAAGAGAGATTGTAGTTGGTTGACCCTACGGTGGAACCCACAACCTCCTTGCTGAGGGGCAGAAGCGTCTGCCATCGTGCACCCCCCATACTGAAACATCACAACATCTATGGTTTGAGAAAAGCGTGACCAGCTGCACAAATTATTTCAAAACACAATCTCCAACAACTCACCCGAGCATTTCTTCATGATGTCAAGCTGTTTCCATGTAACATAATTATAATTGCTGTATTTACACTCTCTATAAACTCTGTAACCAGTCTGGTTGATATAATGAGGTCACAAACCACTAGAAAGACATTTCCCCATCTTCCCTTCGGTTGGCTCTTTGAGGAACGGGAAGCCCTGTGATCAATCTCCGGGATGTTCGCCAGGATTATAGCTTTTGTTTTGATATACAATGTTATTTGGAAGCCGCAGATGTGAAAAAGAAAGGCTATCTGTTTAGCTATCTAAGGCTGTATTTGTTACTGAATAAGTCTAGTCTATACAAACATTAGCACAGTAGCCTGCATTAATCCGCTTTTGATTCTAAATCCTCGAGACACAATGCCAAACATGAAGCTACAAATGGGGAAGCGCTGTGTAAACAAGCTACATGTCGGACATTTTCTAACATCTGTTTTGTCAGACGGATTTGGTAAACAATGGATTTTTTTTTTTTCTTTTTTGGCCCTGAGAGCAAATACACGGAGCAGTTCTCAGCATTTTGTAAAGATATATCATGAACATAGAGCCCCCACTGTCCCGCTGCATCGGCCCAAAACATAACATAACATGAAGAAACACGACAAGCAGGAAGTGGCCTCCAGTACAAACAACCTCACATTCAATTCAAGGCTGCTCACTTTTCCACCAAATACAAAGGGAAACATTATAAAATGTTCAAAAACTATACTGCAGTATATTTTCACAACATACAATGAGTGGTTGGGTTGTGATTGAAGTTGCATGTCATGTGCATTGCCCGCCTTTGTTGCACACTCAATGGACTGTTTCAACAACATTGGTAAAAAGATGTATTTGGAGGGAATAGTCCCAAGTCTAGACTGTCACGAGATGTCTTACAATGAGCACGTCCTGGGAGAGTAAACACTTTGTGGAGCCCCAAACCTTAAACTTAAATCCACTAGAAATAAATGTAATTTGGTGATATCACAAAAGTAACATTCTCCTCAACCCAAGATGGTCTGAAAATCCAGTCTCATTGCATAAGAGTCATTATCACATAGTACTCTATCATTTCACTGCTGCAAACTGCAAAGTGCACGCTTAATGTCGCTCCATCTAAATCATCTTGCTAAAATCTCTTGAATAACTTGAATTCATTCATCTTCTTGCATCTATTTCCATTAGGGGTCTCGCTTAGTTGTAGCCAGGCTCAGGCTCATAGTTGCTGGAAGAGGCTCCAATAACCCGCAACCCCAAACAATAAGAGGAAATAAATGAATGTTCCATGTTTTCAGTAGCATTTGTGGTTGAAAATCTTTTAAAAGTTACATTGTGTTACTGTGATTATGCAATAGATATTCTGCCTTGCAATTACCTTATTTGTTGCTAAATAATGCACTTTTATTTGTTTAATACTGTAAATTGGCCATTAACAAATTCGCAGATATTGCAAATTCCATATGAACATATTGAATAGCAATAAAAATATTCCACAAAGTCATAAAAGTGAGTCAACATATTTTGTGCACCTGGAGAATTGAAGATATGATGTAGTTGTTATAGAGACTTGCTAACATGTGCCACAACAAGTAGTTTTCAGAAGAACAGACTTGTAATGCTAGAATTATTTTACAATGAAGCCAATAGTCAAATGAGCTTGTTGTGTCATTCAGTAAAACCATTACAGCTGATGTAAACAGAGAGGATGCCAACCCTGGGAGTGCCTCTGCACACACACACCTCACCATTAAGATATTTCTATAGGGTCTGATGCCAAGTCCCAGTCCACAGCCGTTCCCTATAAATGCTGCAGTGTGTGAGTTTTAATTATGGGTTACCTGGTTTTAGCTCATACAGGTCCAAACAGAGCACTCATCTCTGTCTTTGGACCTCTTTCTCATCAGGATCTTTCTCTGGAACAGGGAATTAGGACAGCTGCAAACAGTAAACAGTAAAAGTTTTTCCTAAACAAAAGTGGATGAGCCAGGACTTTCATAGAATTAAGTCAGAAGAAGAACTATTCTTGCATTTTAATCACCTGATATATTGTTATAGGAATCCACCCAGGGGGGTCACACTTTTTGTCCCAAAAGAAGAATATCACATTGTTATAGGAATTATCTGTGGAACAAAAAGACTTGCATCTAGATTGATTTCAATCTTATAATTCCCTAGAGTTGCTGGAGCCCATCCCAGCAACTTTGGGCCTTATGAGGGGTACACCCTGGCCAGTGGTCTGTTACCTGCTGGGCTGACACTGAGAGGCACACACTGACTGATAACCATTCACTCTCACATTCAACAGTTGCCGTTGCATTAACACATGTGCTTGGACAAAGAGAACCCATGGAGAGTACATGGACCCTCCAATCACACTTGACCAGCCTGAGAGTCAAACCCACAACCTATGTATGTGCTGAGAGGCAGGAGTGCTAACCACTCTGCCACCATCTTTATCTTTCTTCTTGTCTGTCTTTCTGTCTTGACTGTCTTTATAATTACAATTGCTTGCACTCTGTAATAAAGGATGCTTCCATTGGGTGCTTGTCAACACTGAATTCATGGCTGCTGACAACACAAAAATAAAAATCAAACAGAAAAAATTGGGAGAACGAGTACATTTTGACAAGACAGGAATAACTGCATAATTGCACTGATCAGACCCACAAATTTAAGGTAAGCTGAAAAGCATGTCATGTGTGTGGCACGAAACATTGCTATGTGGCTGTCGAGAGTCTGTGATTGAACGGAAAAAATAACAGTAGATTTTCTTCAGCTATTTTATTTGCTTTCACTGATGACGCAGGACAGGGAGTGGTACTGCAGCAGCTCTTGTTGTGTTGAGTGAACCGAGAGGCAATCAAAGTGATTTCTGTCCGGCTGTGAGACAGATAAACACTGAGGGCATGTGGACCAAGACTCCCAGGTTATTTATGTGTTACAAGACTAAGCCAGGTATGTGAAGATGGCAGGTGACCTCTCTGTATCTCCAAATAGGGGTCCCTGACAGATGTTTATTAGCAGTACTGCCCCGGTCGCTACAGTTTGTATTTGTTTACTGCAGGAAAGTGTGCAGCCACTGTTTGAAATTCCCCCCAAATTTTTTCTTTGGAAAAATAAATTGTGCAGTGCTAAAAGGTGAGTGGAAAGACAGACAAGACTAGATGATACCATCACCTCAAAGCACAGAGCCTGAGGATGTGTAATTTTCCACCAGTGATGGGGTATTTTCCATTTATTGATCTGTAATCTGTCATTATTGTTTTGGCAAAGTGAGGAGAAAGTTATAATGATGTCATAAAAGTTTTTGTTATGATAAACATTTGGCCCAGTGTTGTTGCATAGTAGTTGGAGATAAACCATTCTTATCCTAAGACACAATATGGAAAAGTCTTATCTATCAGGTTGGACCCTGGGGACATCTGGTATGGGTCTTATGCATCAGAAATATGAAATCAGAGTCATGTTTAACTAATGTAATGAATTTCTACTCTATGTAACTTCTTCTTTTTAAATTGGGATTATATTTCTCTAGAACTGTAGACCTATAAATCAGTTTAAGGACCACTTGGGTAGGTCTAGATCATAGACGTTACAGGCCAGACATTACTACAAATATGTTGGTTCATTTGTAAATATCATGCGTGCTTTTAGAGGAAAATACATGAATATGATTATCTAAAGCAAAATCTCCTGTTCATGTTCTCATGTTCCCTTCACCAAGTGCCAGCAACCCTCCATAGGTTTCTCATTAAAGTATTAGATTGATTAGATTGAGACTGATTAATGTTATATTGGATGCCTGGTATGTCTACCAATATGTCATGCACTGGTTTGGTCTCACACGGCATGTACTCTGTCCACATGGAGGAGGGTGTCTCTAAAAACAGTGATTTATCTGTGCATTTTTATTTTACACATAAACCATTTGCAGCTTTTTCATGTAGACAGTTAACGCAGAGCTTCACAGCACAGTTACATGTCGCTCAGTTTGGACAAGCTCCTTTACTTTCACTACAATGAAGAGGTGTGCAACAACAACTCTATAGGCTGCAGTTAGTGTTGTACTGTCAGAGACCGGTCTTGGTCTTGAAACCGAAGAGACCATTTTTTAACAGTCTTGGTCTCGAATTCAGTCTTGTCTCAGTCTTGAATATGGCAGTCTCAAAGATTTTATTTACCAAAAAGAAAATGCTAATCTTCATAATTTTGGAGTAAATAGTTTTCAGCATTAGAAGAACCAGGAAAATTATCTGTCTTTGTTTGTTTTTTGTTTACTTATTTCCTTTATTCAGTGTTAGTTCACAGTGTTTGGTCACCATTTGATCCCAAACCCTTAAGGCCTCCATACACCAAGGCGACGATCGCCCATCTGAAGCCGAGCCGTCTGAACGGTTCTTCCACGTCGCTCATTTCCATCCTTTTTGATATGTATGCGCCGTCTGCCCCCATCGCTCCAGGACGAAGACCGTCTGACTAGTTTTCTGCCGATTATCCTTGTTGTTGAATCGGCGTCTTTGGTCTTTGGCACGAAGCGCTCTGATAGGCCTAGCACTACAGCTGCCGCGCCAATCAGCTCACGGGAATTTTAGCGGAAGAGACGGAGTGACGAGGCGCTGTTGAATCCAAGACTTAACCCACTTTGTGCGCTTTCTTCTCCTTTTTGGCCTCTGTTCTTCTTCAAGTAACAGAGCAGCGGCACCTAATCCACACAAAACAATGTCCAAATCGGCCATGATCACGCTTCTCAAATGTTCAAACAAGCTGAGAACAGTGGCAGACCAAGGCGCGCTACATGCATCTGTACTCCGCAAACATTGTGTCACTTCCGTTTATCTTTGTTCACTGGCTAGCGCCATCTGCCGCTTTGGGGGAGGTAATTACATCACGCGCATGCGCAAGACACGGTCTTTAGGTCAGTTGTTGCTTCGGTGTATGAAGAGGGAAAAAGGTCATCCGACGTGAGGAAACGGGAGGGAACGAGAGGAGACGGGAAGAGATGAGCTGTCGCTCCATCTTTTCGGTGGCAGTCTGGGAGTCACCTTGGTGTATCGGGGCCTTTAAAGTTTCAGCTTGTCTTGGTCTCGGTTCACTCTAGACTTGGACCTGTCTAGGTCTCGATTAGTACAGTCTTGACTGCAACACTAGTGGCAGTACTGGGTTTTAAAACAAACTGCATGTTGACACCTTTAACAAGTGTTTCTATTATGGCGTGTAACAATGCGAATAATAATGAATCCATTGAAATCATCCTAATATGTATGAGCAAAGCCTTGATCTCAATCCTGAAAATGTATGGTCCTGTCATGATTTAGCCTCCATGCGTGCTGTTTTGCCTACAATACCATTATATACATATTTTCTCCACTTCCACTTTCTAATTATAATTCATTACATGTTTAATTCAGTACAGCACTTCTAATTACTCACAGTATGGCACCATTACAAATAACACAGCCCACCTTCCTGCTGTGACTGTGGACGGGACGGACCACACATCTGCTCATTTCGTGTTAGAACTGAGGACCAGTTTTTCGCTCCTGCTCAATTAGAAATTAAGCAACCGTGGACTTTAGTAATAAAAAAATATCAGCAGATTAGGGAAGGCAGGCTGATTACAGTTGTCATTTAGATCCTGATGCACAGCTGTAACATCACCACAGCTCCAGCTCCAAATTTGGGGAAAAACATTTCTGCAAAGGGCCATTACAATTAAACAGAGCAGGCAGTTACGCTCTCAACAGCGATTATATCAGACCAAACTGAACGCCCCAAACATCTCTTTTCCCATTCGGCCGCTCGGAGGAATGCAAATTACATTGTCCAAACTCAGGCATGAAAAGGAGCTGGCATACCGTGACCTCCTAATTGGCCGAAGATGGAACGGGATCAAGAGTGCATTCCTAAAGACTATTAGATATTTAGAAATCACAGATGGGACAGGACTGTGTGGCAGCAAATGTCTGTCCCGCTGTGTACGAGCAGGACCAAGCTAATGGTGCAGCACCCGGTTCAGAAATGTCATGGGTGAACACTTGACTGCTTAGGTTTATTAGAGGCATGGTTTTAATGGAAGATACTCCTAGGTGGTCACATGTGGGTCTGCAAAAAATGGATTCTGAGCTTACTTTATTATACATCACATACAGTTTTATTCGGCCTTGGTCTTGAATCCAGTCTTGTCTATCCTGCCTAGGTCCCAGATGTGGCGGTCTCTGAGATTTTACTTAACTAAACTTTACAAGAAAATGCTGTTCTTTGTAATGTTGAAGTCATTAGTTTTTTGCTTAAGAAAAAACAGGAAAATAATCTGTCTCTGTTTGAGTCTGTTGCATTAGAACATGAAAAATAATAATTTCTGTATTAAAAACATTTTCCCCTTAGTCTGGGTCTCGACTCACTCCTTAAACGTCTCGGTCTTGTCTCAGTCTCGAAGCTTGAAAGTCTCAGCCTCATCCTGGTCTCAGTTCACTCTGGACTCAGACTGGTCTTGGTCTCAATTTTATTTATTTTATTTTTATTTTATTTAACCACTCTTTAACCAGGAAAGTCGCATTGAGATTCAAAGATCTCTTTTTCAAGGGAGTCCTGGCCAAGAGGCATCAACAACACAACCCACATTGCATACGAAATACAATAAAAGAGAAATAAGAGTTAAAAACAATTAGATAAAAAGACACATTTAGAAGCAGTGGCAGGTTAGTGATTGCATCTCCAGGTCTTTCAAAATAGACTCAAAATGATCCAAAGGGACGAGATTTTGTAGTTTTAAGGTCCTCTGTAAATCGTTCCAGTCTGTAGGAGCACCATACTGAAAAGACATTTTTCCTGACACCAGATCCATCAGACTTCTGCTGAAGATACACACTCAGGTACGGAGGGAGCAGACCAAGAAGATTTTAACAATCTTGACTACAACACTAGCCTTTGGTGATGTCCATAGTAATGCATTTTAATTTTGTGAAAAAAATCTTTTTCTCAATGAAGAAATAAAGATGTATCAATGTACAAAAATACACAAAATTGATAACTAGAAGCCACTGCCAAAACACTGGTCCTATCTCACAATGGTAAAGAAACAATGCCCAGACCTGGACTCAGACTTGAAGATCTTCTAGTTCAGGGGTAAATGTTCTTTCCATTGAATCTGCTAAAACTATATGTGTATGTATACCTTCTGGCAGTGAAATTAGTATCTTTAGCCCATGTCTCGTAATCACAGAATCACTTAAAACACTCCTGGATCTAAATACTATTCTAGATCCACACCAAAATTAGATTATTTTTTGCTGATAAAGGCTCATATACATTTATTTTAGCTTTTAAAGTCTGGGAATATAGTGTAAACGTTCCCACTGATAACATTTTTTGTGTTACGTGAGTGACAGGTTGTATAGTGGTCAGTGAAAGGTGTATAATTAGGCCATGTCTCTGGGTCCTTTGTGCTGCTAATAGGCGTAAAGATCCAGAGGGGCTTGTGTTAGGACAGTGTATACGTACATGTATACGTCCTGTCTGTCTGGCTGCTGCATTTCGCTTTAAGCCTCACCACTGACAGTAAAGAGTAAATGTGACCCAACTCAACAACTTACCCACAAAGCCTGATTTATATACAGTTATGTTGTCTTCAAAATCCCACCAAATGCACGCTATACTCTTTCTTGAAGAGCTGTATTATTAAGTGGTTGCATTGGAAACAATGCAACCACTTGTAGTTTTTCCTTTTCTTTATTGAGTGTTTGCGTAGCATTACGCAAACACTAATTGTTATGGAAGTTCTTTATTATTATTATATTTTTTTCCCGTTTTTCGGTTCGTTTCACGCCTTCAGCAGTTTAACCAATTTTTGCCATTTTTACATATAATGTTTGTGGTCATTGGGAGAATTATGCTATTACTTTTGGCAGTTCTACCACTTATGGTTTTTGTGCAAAATGCCATTTTATGCCGTATTTTTCCCATTGACTTATAATGGGGCTTGTACAAATTCATGTTTTTTGCACATTTTTCTGCCACTTATGGCCTTTATGCTCATTGTGCTTATTCTGCCATTCATTATGCTTCGTTTAACCAGCAGTTCAGCCATTTAAAGTGTTTGTGGTTTGCGCTATTTTATGCCATTTTTCTTCCCCATTCATTTCTAAAGGGACTTTTGCCATTTATTGTCTATCCTTGTACTTTTTATACATTTTTTGGTACAACCAGCATTTTAGTGATTTGTGCAGTTTCAGGCCATGTTCCCTCTATTCAATTCTATTGTGCCACCTGCCATATTATGCCATTCTGCCCCATTATGCCTTTCTGCCCTTCTGCCCTTCCCTTTTGCTTTTTAAACTTTTTCTGCTTTTTTAAGGTTTTTATGCTTATTCTGCTTCTGCCTTCTAATTCTGCCTTTTACAGTTTTTGCATTTTGTGCCATTTAATGCCACTTTTCTGCCCCATTCATTTTTAATGGGACTTTTGCAAAATCATAATTTCTGCCTTTCCTTTTGCAAATTCTGCCCTTTTTGGTCATTTTGCTTGTGCTACTTTTAACCAATAATTCTGCCTTTTACAGTTTTTGCATTTTGTGCCGTTTTATGCCATTTTTCTGCCCAATTCATTTCTAATGGGAATTTTGCAATTTATTGTCTATCCATATACTTTTTATAATTTTTTGGTACAACCAGCATTTTAGTGATTTGTGCAATTTCAGGCCATGTTCCCTCTATTCAATTCTATTGTGCCACCTGTCATATTATGCCATTCTGCCCCATTCTGCCTTTCTGCCCTTCCCTTTTGCTTTTTCAACTTTTTCTGCTTTTTTAAGCTTCTTCTGCTTATTCTGCTTCTGCCTTCTAATTCAGCCTTTTACAGTTTTTGCATTTTGTGCCATTTTATGCCACTTTTCTGCAAATTCAAATTTTCTGCTTTTCCTTATGCAAATTCATTATTTCTGCCTTTCCTTCTGGAAATTCTGCCATTTTTGGTCATTCTGCTCTTTCTGCTTCTGCTAAATTATTCTGCTTTTTAACGATTTTGCAAATTGTGCCATTTTATGCCATCTTTCTGCAAATTCAAATTTTCTGCTTTTCCTTATGCAGATTCATTATTTCTGCCTTTCCTTCTGCAAATTCTGCCGTTTTTGGTCATTCTGCTCTTTCTGCTTCTGCTAAATAATTCTGCTTTTTAACGATTTTGCAATTTATGCTATTTTATGCCATAAATTTTTTAGCTTACGCAAACACTCGCAATGGCTTCTGCCATTGCAATTTCTAGTTATTATTATAGTTTCCACTTCCACAAAATTTCCGGAGATTTCAACTCAAAAACCGTTTCACGTATTCACGTCATTCAACTTTTAAACTGTTCCACTTATTAGTCTCCAGTGTGCTATTACTTTTGGTATTTGTACCTCTTGTACTTTTTGAAGTATTTCAAATACTTTGTAGTACTTTTCCCATTCATTTTAATAGGGCATCTGTTAAACCTGGTCTAACCATTGAACTGTTCTAACCATTGAACTGTTCTAACCATGCAACTGTGTAACTGTCCAACTGTGTAACTGTCCAACTGTGTAACTGTCTAACTTATCCAACTGTCCAACTTATCCAACTGTTTAACTGTCCAACTTATCCAACTGTTCCAACTGTCCAACTTATCCAACTTATCCAACTTATCCAACTGATCCAACTGTCCAACTTATCCAACTTATCCAACTTATCCAACTGATAAAACTGTCCAACTTATCCAACTTATCCAACTTATCCAACTGTCCAACTTATCCAACTGATTCAACTTATCCAACTTATCCAACTTATCCAACTGATCCAACTGTCCAACTTATCCAACTTATCCAACTGATCCAACTTATCCAACTTATCCAACTTATCCAACTGATCCAACTGTCCAACTTATCCAACTTATCCAACTTATCCAACTGTCCAACTTATCCAACTGATCCAACTTATCCAACTGATCCAACTGATCCAACTGTCCAACTTATCCAACTTATCCAACTTATCCAACTGATCCAACTTATCCAACTGATCCAACTTATCCAACTTATCCAACTTATCCAACAGATCCAACTGTCCAACTTATCCAACTTATCCAACTTATCCAACTGATCCAACTTATCCAACTGTCCAACTTATCCAACTTATCCAACTTATCCAACTTATCCAACTGTCCAACTTATCCAACTTATCCAACTGATCCAACTTATCCAACTGTTCCAACTGTCCAACCTATCCAACTTATCCAACTGATCCAACTGTCCAACTTATCCAACATATCCAACTGATCCAACTTATCCAACTGTCCAACTTATCCAACTTATCCAACTGTTCCAACTGTCCAACTTATCCAACTTATCCAACGTATCCAACTGATCCAACTGTCCAACTTATCCAACTTATCCAACGTATCCAACTGATCCAACTGTCCAACTGTCCAACTTATCCAACTGATCCAACTGTCCAACTTATCCAACTTATCCAACTTATCCAACTTATCCAACTGTCCAACTTATCCAACTGATCCAACTGATCCAACTTATCCAACTGTCCAACTGATCCAACTGTCCAACTTATCCAACTGATCCAACTGTCCAACTTATCCAACTTATCCAACTGTTCCAACTGATCCAACTGATCCAACTGTCCAACTTATCCAACTGATCCAACTGTCCAAACGGTCCAACGGTCCAACTGTCCAACAGTGCAACTGTTTAACAGTGCAACTGTCCAACAGTCCAACGGTGCAACTGTCCAACGGTCCAACTTCATAAGAAACTTCAACTTCATTAGTACCTCAACTCCTTCAGTACTTTAGTATTTTAAGTACTTTAATTTGTAGTACTTTAATTTGTAGTAGTAATACTACATAGTACTTATACATTTTATAGTAATACTTTTTCTAACCCTTCAAATCTTCAACTCTTTAACTTATCAATTGTTCGACCTGATGAAATAGTTCACCTAAATTACTACACCTTCAGTACTGTAGTATTTTAAGTACTATAACTTGTAGTACTTATATTTGTAGTAATAATACTACATAGTACTTACACTCATATTAAGTCTTGTTTCATTCATATTTTTTCAGTATTTTTTAAGTGTTTAATTTACAATTCTAGAGTAATTCAGTACATTACAGCATTAAGTAGTTGTAGTGAAATTTTAAGTACTTGTAGTAAAAGTACACATAATACTACCTTCACAATAAAAGCTCAACAAAACTTTCCATTCATTTTAAGAGGAAGTAATAGCAAGTTTTCACTTTCTTTATCTTTAAGTAGTTGTAGTAGTACTATTTGTAGTAGTAGTAGTAGTAATAGTAGTAGTAGTAGATTTTCAAAATAAAAGCAATGCAAAATGCAATGGTAGGGATTTTCACAACAAAGCACTATAAAACACTAAAACAGGATTTTTTACAATAAAAGCACTATAAAATACTAAAACGGGGCTTTTCACAATAAAAGCACTGTAAAACACTAAAATAGGGATTTTCACAATAAAAGCACTGTAAAACACTAAAATAGGGATTTTCACAATAAAAGCACTGTAAAACACTAAAATATGGTTTTTTACAATAAAAGCACTATAAAACACCAGAATAGGGTTTTTCACAATAAAAGCACTGTAAAACAACAAAATAGGGTTTTTCACAATAAAAGCACTGTAAAACAGTAAAATAGGGATTTTCACAATAAAAGCACTGTAAAACACCAAAATAGGGTTTTTCACAATAAAAACACTATAAAATACTAAAACGGGGCTTTTCACAATAAAAGCACTGTAAAACAACAAAATAGGGTTTTTCACAATAAAAGCACTGTAAAATAATGAAATAGGGTTTTTCACAATAAAAGTACTGTAAACACTAAAATAGGATATTTCACAATAAAAGCACCGTAAAACACTAAAATAGGGTTTTTCACAATAAAAGCACTGTAAAACACTAAAATAGGGTTTTTCACAATAAAAGCACTGTAAAACAACAAAATAGGGTTTTACACAATAAAAGCACTGTAAAACACTAAAATAGGGTTTTTCACAATAAAAGCACTGTAAAACAACAAAACAGGGTTTTTCACAATAAAAGCACTGTAAAATAATAAAATAGGGTTTTTCACAATAAAAGTACTGTAAACACTAAAATAGGATATTTCACAATAAAAGCACCGTAAAACACTAAAATAGGGATTTTCACAATAAAATAACTGTAAAACTCAATACTACTATTACTAGTACTCCAACAACTCCTACTGTACAACTCCTACTGTACCTATACTAGTGTACTAGTCATGCTATTACTGTGCTACTCAGGGCTGAAAGTAAGCCGGTACGGCCCGGTACTACGTACCGGCATAAGATTTAGAGGGGGTAGGCAGTACCGGGTAGAAAGAGATCAGCTGTCCGACCGGTCTTTGCAGCTTTTACACACATTAGAAAGCAACCGCGGACCGCGGACGCTTTTATGAGGAAAAAAAAATCTCTGAGGCTAAAGCATGTGAACCAGGCAGTGCTTTCTCTCATCATATATGTGTCTGTGTGTTTTTTAGTGGCTTATGATCGCTCCGTGATGTGATTTAATGCACAGAATGTCCCTCTCTCATCATTCACTGATTGTCTCGCTTCCTTAAACAAACGCATTGAGCGTGCGCGTCTTAAGCCCAAAGCACACCTGGAGTGCCGTCTCAAATTACACCAAACGCTTGAGAAGGTTTTAATCAGTGGCCCTCAACCCGGCGATCGTGATCTACCGTCGATCGTAAAAGCAGTGCGGGTAGATCGCGGAGCCATGTCTTTCCAAATAAAGTCATTTGCCTATGGCTTTTGAACGCCCCGCAGATGGATCAGTCTGAGATTCTTTCTAAAACACGAGACACCGCAGAAGCGTGAGGAAACCTCACGAGCTACGAACCAAATTGAATACAAGCAACTTAATAACAATCAGAGGTCTGGCCGCTCACTTCAGTTCTGTTGCGGAGGCTGCGGGCGGCTCGCGCTCCGCGGCCGCTTTGAACACTGCCATGGGGCTGACGCACACACACACACACACACACACACACACACATACAGACACACACACTCACACACTCACACACACACACACACACACACACTCACACACACACACACACACACACACACGCACACAGGAGGAGAGGCAGCGGTATCAGGGAGGAGACAGGTGAGGAAGGTGTCAGAGCCTGATGTATGTCACCTGTTTGCTTTGTTTTTGTTACTGCAGAAGTACGGGGGCCATGTGTGCGCCTCATGTAAAACAATAGAGGCATATTTTTTGACGTGCGTCCGGTGTGTGTTGGCCTTTATAGGGTGCGTTTGATTTGTTTTCAAACCCTGTTAAACCCTGTATAAGCCATGTCTATATTTTTCATTTATAGTCAAGATTCATTCTTAACCTCTTATATTTGCTTTTTCTGCTATTAATATGTAGTCATAATTTGTTATAGTACCGGCATAAGCAAAAATCTACTTTCACCCCTGGTGCTACTATTACTTTAGAAGTGCTACTAGTACTTCGACTTCTGTACAACTGCTACTACTACTACAATTTCTTTACTACTGCTTCAAGAACTTATTTACTACTACAAGTGGTACTAAAACTTCTTTACAACTACTTCTACTACAACTTCTTTACAACTCTTCCTACTTCAACTTCTTTACCACTACTACTACTACGAGTACTTCTTTACTACTACTGCAACTTATTTAATACTGCCACTACTACTTCTTTACTACTACTATTACTGCAATCTATGTATTACTGCTACTACAACTTCTTTACCACCACTACTACTACTACTACTACTACTACTACTACTACTACTACTACTACTACTACATCTTTACTAATACTACTACTACAACTTTGCTATTACTACAACTACTACTACTATTCCTGTTGCTGCTGCTACTACAGTACTACTTGTGGTCATATTGTGCTCCTACTACTTTACAACTGCTACTACTACTACTTCAACTTCTGTACAACTACTACTGTTACTACTACAATTTATTGACTAGTGCTACAACAACTTATTGACGATTACTACTGGTACTACAACTTCTTTACAACTACTTCTACTCTGACTTCTTTTCTACTCTTACTGTATTAATAGTACTATGACTACTACTACTACTACTACAGCTACAAATTCTTTCCAAGTACAACTTATTTAAAACTCTTTCTACTTCAACTTCTTTACCACTACTACTACTACGAGTACTTCATTACTACTACTGCAACTTATTTAATACTGCTACTACTACGTCTTTACTACTACTATTACTACAACCTATGTATTACTGCTACTACAACTTCTTTACCACCACCACCACTACCACTACCACTACTACTACTACTACTACTACTACTACATCTTTACTAATACTACTACTACAACTTTGCTATTACTACAACTACTACTACTATTCCTGTTGCTGCTGCTACTACAGTACTACTTGTGGTCATATTGTGCTCCTACTACTTTACAACTGCTACTACTACTACTTCAACTTCTGTACAACTACTACCGTTACTACTACAATTTATTGACTAGTGCTACAACAACTTAATGACGATTACTACTGGTACTACAACTTCTTTACAACTACTTCTACTCCGACTTCTTTTCTACTCTTACTGTATTACTAGTACTATGACTACTACTACTACTACTACTACAGCTACAAATTCTTTCCAAGTACAACTTATTTAAAACTCTTTCTACTTCAACTTCTTTACAAATACTTCAGCTACAACTTCTTTACAACTCATTCGACTACAACATCTAAACTACTACTTCAACTACTTTTGCGACTACTACAACTACTTCAACTACTTTTTCAGCTAATGCAACCACTTGCAATGGCTTCAGCCATTGCAGAGATTCTAGTTACCTTATAAACTAAATCATAGCCGTCTGACTGAAATTGGTTAAAGCAGACTTGATATGTGAATGTACTCTCTGCATTTGACCCATCCAACCTGCGGGCGACCTGTCAGGAGCTGTGGGCAAATTCTGTGCAGCGCTCCAGATCTAGAGCCAGGATCATAGTCAGGAGTACTTAGCTAGAATTGGCATGGGAAAACATCTACTGTCCCTGTTCCTCTCTCCAAATACCAATATTCAGAAGAGATATTTACAATAGAGAAAGCCCTTATACCACTATCAAGCTCTTCTGATGGCCCAGAGTTTTGTTGCTGCATTGTTGCTAAATTTGAATGTTGCAGTGCATGTTTCTGCAGGCAATGAGTCTGTTAAAATGACTTTTATTGGTTGACTCAGAAGAAAGTCTGCCCAGAAACACGGGTGCGGGCAGTGGGCTCATTCTTTATGCCCCAATGAATGAAGGAGAATGGAAGGAAATGCTGTTTGAAAATATGACTTCCAGCAGACATTCTTGTATACATTGAACTTTGTGAACACCTTCTCATGTAAGCTGCAGTCTCTTTGAATAAAAGTGTAGTTTGCATCACTCCTAAAAGCCCAGACCATCAACCTGATACAGTATTTATACAGGAATGCACAGTGGCAGAGTGGTTTTGTTACTGTAGGTTCTCTTGGCATCCAAAAACATGCATTTAAATTGGTAAAAGTGAGTGAATATGAGTAATGGTTGTCTGACAGTGTTTCTGTCATGGTTGTGAAAAACTGGCCATTGTCCAGAGAGTACACTGCCTAAGGGCCCTTAGTTGGGAGGCCACCCATGACCCTGAATGGGAATAAGCAGAAAGAGGTGAAGACATATATTTATATTTTACTCACTCAAACTCAAAGCAATTTATCCACAAATATGTTCAATATCAAGTGAAATAGTTTTAGCATTGTTATCTATTGACACATCCATAGTATTTAATTCTGATGTTGATGTTACTTATCATCAAAGCACTTTTGTCTATGGAACAGGCAGACAAATGTTTATTTAATGTACACTACAGTAATGACTTTACTTCCATTTTTATTACATAATTTGGGAGAATCAGGTTGCTTAATTTGTTTGATATTCATTACAACAGACACACACGTGCAGAGTGTGCAGTGGCCAGTGAGTGCTAGACAAACTTCTCCTTGATCCTTGTATTTACGCTGTGTCCAGCCAAAACCAGCAGCACATTCTTTCTCTGCATGTGTTTTCTTCTCTGCTGGCTGACATATCAAAAACATAACCAAAGGATTACTTAGGACAGTCATACAGGAGCTGAAATACACACAAGTGAAAACAAGCCAACATTTTTACAAATCAGCATACACCGATCAGTCATAGCTCGGTCTAATATGCAAACACAACAGGCTCCTAGCGTCCATCATTGAGCTCTGAGTGAAACAGAGACAAACAGGCACCAGTGCAGACAGCTCAGTCTGACCTCAGGACCCCTCTGAACCCTCAAGGCTGCATCTCCAGACTGAGCCTAGATCTACACCCCACGTCCCGGTCGACCAGTACACACCTGCCCTGTCATTACCAAGTTCAACATGCAAATCTGCGTCCTGCTTTCAAAGTCTAGACCAATGTCAAAAGCAGAGATGGAAGAAGTGCTCAGAATCACGTGTACCCAAGTAAAAGTACTTTATTATTATTACTCAAATAGATACAGTAAGAGTAAAACTGAATAGTAACGTGAGTAAAAGATTTTAAAAAGTTTACTTAAGTACAAAGAACTGCTACCACTGCTACTACTTCTGTGGTGGAAGAAGTACTTATTTTCTATACATAAGTAAACGAACAGACAAAGGAGCAAAAATTTACTCAAGTATCACCTTCAAATTTCTACTTAAGTAAAAAAAAGTATTCAACAACTCATGAATGTGTTAAATGTGAGGGATTTGGCTGATTCCAGATGAAATGAACAAACTGGTGCAGTAGAAGAGACTGAATCTGTCGCTTCTGTCTTTATTATTCTGATGTTTCTAACTGCAACTTTTACAACAAAAACACATAATTTTAAACCAAAACACAAAATACTTATACTTACGCATAAATGTAGTGGAGTAAAAAGTACTGACACTTTAATGCTGTAAAATGTAGTGAAGTATAAGTAAAAGTACCCCTTTTAAAATGTACTCAAGTAAAGTACAGATACATGAAAACTGTACAGTAAAAAAGTAAAAGTAAAGTAAGTACTTTTACTTCATTACATTCCACCACTGTACTACTTGCACTGCTACTCTTACTAGTCCTACTATCACTAATACCACTGATACTACCCAATTTGCAGTAAGGTAAAAAGAAAAGAAAAAAAAACTCTTTCTAAAAATTTACTTGAGTAAGTAAACTTTTTACTCAAGTAAGTAGTATTAATCAGCCTGGCAGTAAAGTTGTTGTACTAATATGTTTGGAGCATGTTTTATTGTTTGGTTGCCACCACAGTGTGTAAGCCAGCAGCTGCTGTTAGCACACAACACATAACACTCAATGTTACATCCACAAGGTAACAGATGTGCATTTGCAACTGTATTTTGTGTATTCTCACTGATGCTTTGATGGGTGTTCTATCACGTGTTGTTAATAATAAACCGTTTACTGTTGCACATGGCTTCCCCCTTTTCTATCTTTAACTTTAAATGCATCACAACCAACAAACAGGTCTATTTTGTTCCTACACCACTTAATTTTAAGCAGCGGCAATTGACTTAATTGATACTAGTGCAGGTCTTTTATAGCACTTGGAACCACAGTGAAAGAAGAAAGTTTCCCTGATATTACAGGGATTAGCACAAACGCCTGAGCTGTTTTATGCAACACTTAGGTTAAAGTATTGTAAAACCAATCAAAGCGCTGTATCCAGATGTATCTCAGTAAGAGTCTTTCATTTGGAAAGCCTTATGTTGGAAGACAGATATTTACAGGTTACAGACGGTGAGCTTTACCCACACATTTCACATTTATTTCATATCTGCCTTTATGTCTCTTCTTTTGAGATTTCCTTTATACGCTGCAGTACAACACTGTTCCTGCTCTTGTATCTGACTGTTGTATTATTGGATGTTGTTTTTGTTATACTTGTAATTATACAGTGGATATTCATGGGATTTATGAGATGGGCTTTTGCACCACTTAAAGCCCTTTCTTACATCATTGCTATGCAGCGTATGATGCTCTAATGACATTTAATTTTTATTTAACAATGACAATAAAGTATTGAACTGAATTGAAATGAATTTGGATGATTATTCCCTCTGGTACATCACAGCCAGCACAGTCCCAGCAGTCAGGAGCCCTGCCACAGACTCTAAACTATGTACTGATGTAATCTGGGCAAGTGCACACATAGGTTCAGTTCCCCCAGGAGCCAAAACTCCAGCCAAAGGAGTCAGGATGAGCAGCCTATGTAAAAAAACAAACCAAAAAAAAAACTGTGCAGCGGTGGCTCAGTTGGTAGAGCTGTTCGGCCACTAACTGGAAGGTTGTTGGTTCAAATACTGGCATTGCATACTGCCAGTGTGTCCTTGGGCACCCACCTTGCCTATGTATGAATGTGTACATTTGTTTGGTGGTGGTCAGAGAGTCTGTTGGCACAGAAGGGCAGCCAGTTTTCTGTCAGTCTGCCCCAGGGCAGCTGTAGCTCCACCAGAGTGTGACTGAGGAGAGAATAAATAATGGACTCAGTTGTAAAGTAGAGATTAACTGTGGTCACCCCTGAAGAGAGAAGCCTGGAGAAATTGTGTCTGTTTGATACTTCCACATTATCCCCAATAATCTGGCTCACTGAGAGACTCAGTGAGTGTCTTGTGCCAGAAAGTGCAGTTCTGGGGTTGCAATAATTAACCATCCCTCAATCTTCAGTCTTATGTATTTCATCTTCTCCCTTTTACAAATACTTAAAAAATAATTTCTCCTGAACACAAACTCACCTAATAAATGTGAAAGTGCATGAGACTTTGGTGAGCGTCTGCATCCCCTCCTGCTGCCCCAGGACCCTGCTCCTGTAGATCACGTTGGCCCCTAGTGGCCGGAGAGGGGAGCGCAGCAAGTGGCATCTCTGCATCAGCATCTGAGAGACAAAAAAGACTTTGTAATTCAATACTTAAACGTAATATTAATTCATATAAACAATAGTTGTATATTGTATTAGATTTATGTGCAATATAAAAATGGATTAACATATTTTAATAAATGGGAGTGGGCAAAGGGAAATTTGACATCGCCTATAAAGGACAAAGTATGGAATAAGATAGGCTTTCGTTTAAAAATGTTCTAGTTGGTTAAAGTTTTTTAGTATGAAGTCTTATATTTATCAACATATTATTACATTTTAATGATTGGTTACTATGCATTCATCATGGACACCTGCGCAAAAGGCGGGATATCCCATCAAACAGTGCGCTGCCTATGCCCGAACACTTCTGAAATTGTCTTCGGGGACTCGTTGTGTATGTGGGCTGATGGATGGACACAGCGAGAGGAAACACTGCCCCATTAAAAACGCACCACCTCTAGCACCACGGAGCAGAAGAAGCCGGTGCCTGTGTCCCGCACTGGAACGCACCCCTCCTCACCCTCTCCTCCTCTCCAACAGAGGGGTAGAAGCTGTGTAGCCCGTCCCTCTCCCCTCCGCGCGCTGATTGGACAAGAGCACTTCTTAGGAATGGCATCAAACTATTTAAATAGCACTTTGTCCCCCGAAGACCTAAAAGAGAGGGGTTTTTTAGCGGCTCGTAGCAGGACGGACAAGTTAACGCCAGATACCGTATCACTTTGGGACTTTTTATTACTTCATTCTTCAATATAAAGGATTATTATTGGATTTCTATTGCGTTTTTTTTGGATTTTATTATTACCTTATCTTTGGTCTGCTGTTCCGTGTCGCAGGTGAGTGTCGTACGTAACGTCAGTCTATTTTTTGACGCACTTTACGCAGAGAGCATGGGCTGATTTATTTTAAAATTAGCTTTGACGTTGAGGTTGACGTTGAATTAACTTTAATAAACTTGACTCGTTTGCTTATGTGACTTGACAGCCTGTTGCGATATTTTTTAGATTTACTTTAGCGTTGTTTAGACTATGTTTTAGCACATTTTTAGCGTATGCATTGACCACCTGACTGTTTTTGGGTTACAGACAGCAGATCAAAATGAAGTTGATGGGGATATTTTTGCTCTTGATGCTTTGGACCTGTGACTGTGCCAGGGTCGCAGGTGAGTCTACCCTCATGTTAACTCTTTACTGTGAGTTATTTTGCACGTTATGGCGTATTTTGAGATGTCCAGGACAATTGAAATGCATTAGAATTGAAAAGCAGACAGAGACGCAACCAGGAGACGCACTGTGTTACAGGGGTGCAGCTACAGGGAGGGCAGTTAAGAGGGGCCCGTAAATTCAGGGGTACACAGGCTAGAAAAACATACTTTTGGATTTTAGATGAAAAAAATACAATTCTTTAGCCTCAATAAGAGGTTATAACAAAACAAATTGGCAGAAATAAATCTTCAAGTTGTATCCCTATTTAATGTTGGGCTTATGTGCCACACTTTGCTATTTCTGAGATTGAGAATACTGAAAATAAGCAGCCTATGAGTTATTTTGATCATTATTTTAACATAAAAAACTCCACTCCTCAGTACAAGTTCAGCATATAGATTACTGCACTGTTCAGCTCTCAGTGACAAAGCATGCTACTGATAGAAACACATTTTGACTAAACACCTCAACCAGATACATTTCACATTGTAACACTTTTATGTCATTCAAGTGTAGATGAACTACATTATTATATTATTGCATGAAAATCCAGTAAAATTACAACCCCAATTCTAAAATAGCTGTGTAAAATGTAAACTAAAACAGAATGCAATGATAAGCAAATCTCATATTCCCATAGTTATTCATAAACAGCAAGATGTCTGTGTGTAAAAGGAGCATTTTAGAAAGGCAGAGTCTGTGTTATTAGTGTTGAATGTACTGAATCTTTCTAATCTTTGAGACTTCAGGCATTACTGCATTAAAAAGTTATGTCAGGTTATGTTGAACAGAATATGGATATATGAGATTTCTGTTTGAATTTACATTTTACACAGCATCACAACTTTTTTAAATTGATGTTTGGACTTGGGCATATGGTAAATTCACTCTTATGCCATTGCAGAGACCAGAGATGACAACGACAGTGTATACGACCTGTTTGAGCTTGTCCAAGTCCCCAAAAAGAACCACGGGGTGACTTTGGTGAAGGGAGACGACCCGTACAGCCCTGCCTACAAGATCCTCAACCCGGACCTCATCCCACCCGTCCCAGAGCCTGCCTTTAGGGACCTGATAGACACCATCCACGCAGACAGGGGCTTCCTTCTTCTGCTAAACTTCAAGCAGTTCAAACGCACCCGGGGCAGCTTGTTGACGGTGGAGAAGAAGGACGGATCGGGACCTGTTTTTGAGATCGTCTCCAATGGGAAAGCCAACACTCTGGACATAGTTTTATCCACCGAAAATAAGCAGCAAGTGGTGTCCATCGAAGACGTGGACCTGGCGACGGGACACTGGAAGAACATCACGCTGTTCGTACAGGAAGACAGAGCGCAGCTGTACGTGGGATGCGAGGATGTGAATACGGCGGAGTTGGACGCGCCCATTCAGAGCATCCTCACGCAGGACACCCCGGCCAATGCACAGCTGAGGATCGGGAAGGGAGCAGTGAAGGAGAGGTTTATGGTGAGTAAAAAGAGGGCATAAAGACTGAGGGTAGCTTCTTTTTTCCTTGTGGGGTCGTCACTGGGGTTTGCCAAACAATATCAAAATCAAATTGCAGGTGTGTTGATGTCTTAAGTCTAAGAGCTATATCAAAATTTAGAGGAGCAAAAACAGAATAATGCAATCCAGTCTCAGGAGGTCACAACCCAGTGGACTGCTTGTGCCAGTCCCAAGCCTGGATAAATGGAGAAGGTTGGGTCAGGAAAGGAATCAGGCATAAAACCAATGCCAAATTATTACGCAAACCACTTTACACTAGAAGGCAGATGATTTGGTGTGGCGACCCAGGAAGTAAAAGCAGATAAGAAAAAGGGAAAAGAACTATAATAACTCCACATTTAATACTAAAGTTTGCAGTTATATGTAAAAATTGGCTGGCTTTGTGCAAAATGATAAAAGCTGAGACCATAATGCAAATTTTTTGCTGCACGACCATTCTTTAAGCCTCATAAGGATTATTCTTACAGTGTCTATTTTAACCTGCAGTTGTCTGTTATTCTTGTAGGGGGTCCTCCAAAATGTGCGGTTCGTCTTTGGCACAACTCTGGATGCCATTCTCCGCAACAAAGGATGCCAGAACGGTGAGTAATCCAAGTCTAAACAGATTTTTTTCATTCTTTTTTTTTTATCACCAACACGCCCGATCCAAGCGCTTATCAAAAACACACTGATGATTTTCCCATTAGACTTTCCCCTGGAGCATGTTTATCGCTGGTGACAAAGGAATGCTCGATGATATCTCTAAGTTCTGTGGTTCTTAAGAAATGTGCTGCACTGACTAAATACTTTTAATGTCTTTCTAGCAGCTTTGTGTTGTAACCTTTTGTACAATTATTTTTTTTAGCTGTCACAAGTGACACTCTGCTCCTGGAAAACATCAATGGTTCATCTGCAATCAGGACCGAGTTTACGGGACACAAGACGAAAGGTAAACCTCGATATATGTCTTTCGTTTTGCAGACAATCTCCACAAAAGACATTATTTATAAGATTTCTCTTGGGTTTTTGCTCTGTAGACTTGCAGATGGTGTGTGGCTTCTCCTGTGAGGACTTGATCAGCATGTTTAAGGAGCTGAAGGGTCTCGGCGTTGTGGTGAAGGAGCTGTCCAACGAACTGCGCAGACTGGTAAGGAGGAGACGTAAAAGAGAGGCCGGTGCTTGTCTCTGTGTGTGTTTGTGTTAGCTGTGTGTGGTCTCTAGTGGGCTATCAGTGATAACTCCAACACACTAAGATAAAATGAATGTGCAAAACTAAAGTTAGACCATAAATAACATAACACCATCAAGGTCAGCTATCCTAGTTCATTTTCATTTCACTCATGCTCTGTTTTATACAAAGGATGAGTCTTTGTTGATTGGAGTTGGATTTTCAGGGGGTAGAACAAATGGACACTGATGAAACTGCCATTGAATGCAAACAGATAATCAACCAATCAAAAAACATGGGGATGATCAAACATATGCACAGCTACTACAATGCAATTTGGAAAACATGCATCCAATCAGAGACACAAAGTAAAGTATAAAGGCTGCACAATTTTATTTTAAAGCTATAATTGGCCAGGTAAACTATAGAGAAGGTGACTATAATGAACAAATGAATCCAAGTGTTGTTTAATATGCAAATCCTTTTCAAATCTAAGCATCTATGCCACTGAAAACATAACTTTAATTTGTATTTTCTTGCATGCTTCTTACAGACGGACGAGAACAAACTGATAAACACCCGCATCGGTATCCACAGCGGCGTCTGCATCCATAACGGCATCGTCCGCAAGAACAAAGACGAGTGGACCGTGGATGACTGTACTGAGTGCACTTGCCAGGTGAGGTCCTACTTTACCCAAAACATGTAAGCCTGCAGCTATACTTGCTACTAAGCGTTTGTGGGACACTGGGACACGTGTGGTGATGTTATGTGCTTAACTGGCCAAAAATGCTGGTAAATTTCCATTTAGTAGCACATTTAGTCTCACTAGCCACTTTGGCCTTTGGGATTTTATGCATGTATCTTAACTTTAGAGTTCCTTAATTCCTTTTATGTTTGAGTGACCACCTAATTTAGTACAGAGTAATTGGGGAT
This sequence comes from Bostrychus sinensis, assembly GCA_020698575.1. NCBI lineage: Eukaryota > Metazoa > Chordata > Actinopteri > Gobiiformes > Eleotridae > Bostrychus > Bostrychus sinensis. The sequence continues at coordinate 22,411,019 of CM036257.1, read as the reverse complement.
GTCAGGCATGATCTGAAAAAAAAAAAAAAAAAAACATGTATTAAGATAAGACTGCATGCAAGCAGTTCCAATTTATTTTGCGTAGGTAAACCTCTTTTCCAGATATTTGATAAATTCTTGTCCACACATAAAACTAAGCTCTATATTTCATTAAGCTTATCCCTAATTGGTTAGTAACTTTTGAAAAGGACTAGCAACAGTGGGCAGTGAGCAAAAAAGTTAACGTCAAGCCCTGTGCGAGGGAACAGACCAGACAATGCATCTTTAGAGAGACAGACACACTTCAACACAACCTTTCTGGACGATATTTTAGCAGTGGGAGGTACCAGCGTAATTTGAGTTGTAATGAGTATGTGGTGTACAGAGACAAGACAGATGGGGGTAATTAGGATCACGTCTTCTGCTGTAAGTAGTGGAAAGGGGATGGTTCAGGTGTAAAATAGTTGGCAAGGAAGCTCCCTGCGTTTTACTGAGGGCTTTTTATCCAGATGTATACGCCTTATTGGACATATGAGCTCCTCCTGTTCCTCTTTTTTTCCATCAGTGGTTAGATCCGGGAGGTTTTTGCATACTTGGAGGCAGTTGTTATCCCAGGGTGCACCCACACAGGTCGCGTTGGCAACATGAGCCCGGTGCAAGTCCACAGTAAAATCCTTTATCCTTCACTCATTCCTCTCTAAGTGGACTCTAAGCAGGTGGTTGTTTGCAAGAGGGTCTCCAGATCTCTTCTTGTTCTTCTTCTTCTGCTGGCATGTTGCAGCGGCACATGTTAGGAAAGGAGGTGTAATGAGCTGGTTGCACGTAACAGGGACAAGGAGTTGAAATCATTTTCCTAAAACAAATGTTACTTGGAAGACGTTGGAGAGCATCGGTTAATGTTGAAATTGTGCAGAACATTTGGCTCTGAATAAATCCAGCCAGTCACAAGTGAGTGTACTGTTTGTGACTGTTCCAAGCCTGAATAAATGGAGAGGTTTGGGTCAGGAGGGGCACTAGGACAGTAGGAGTCAGATGATTTACTGTGGAGATCCTGGAAGGGAAAAGCTGTGAGGGAAAACAGAGGATTCAGCTCTAAAACTATGGCTTTAACTACAATTTCTGTCACTGTATTATGTTATGTATATTGGCCTTTACTAATCCATATATTTTGTTAATCCTTCTTTGTTGCAGAACTCGGCTACTGTGTGTCGTAAGATCTCTTGCCCCCTGATCCCATGTGCTAACGCTACTGTTCCAGATGGAGAGTGCTGCCCTCGCTGTGGGACACGTAAGTGCTTTTTAAAAATCTTTTTGTACATTTTTTTACATCGTACAGTCAACACAAAAGTAGATAGTGAAATGGCTTTACTAAGGCCACACTTGACCCAAACACTAGAGCTAAATCAAGACAAACAATGAAAAGGGGCTAACCAAGGACTAAACCATGACCAAACCAGGTCCAACCCAGGACAAAACCAGGTCTAAACAACAACTAAACTATGACTAAACCAAGGTAAACAAGAACTAAAAAGGAACTAAACCAGGTCTAACAAGGACCAAATAAGAACTAACACAGGACTAAACCATGTCTGAACCACCAAGTGCTTTTCTATAAAATATGCACTATACAACCTGCATAGAAGTAGCTTGTCAAATGCCTTTACTATAGGCTATTTAAAAGGCCAGACTCTCATCTAATTTATGAAAGATGTAAAAAAAAAAAAAAAAAAAAAAACACTTCATTAACAGCTCTTTGCCACATAAAACTTATGCACAGATTGCTTTGTAAATGCACTATAACATGGTGCTTACACATTGGAAACACTGAAGCTTTCTTTTGCCAATGTCTTCATGTTGAATCAGACGTAATTGGCCAAAATTGGTTAAAGTGAAATGGAAAATGGTCCTGCTGTTTCATCCTTCACCATAGGACCAGTGACATATTCCTCATACCTTTACAGGCTCGGCCACAGATTTTCCCTAAAACCAAAATAAATGTGGAGCTACACTCAAACCGACCTCAACCACTTGTCAAAGTTATTACACACCCCAGGTTATGTTTTCACAATCTGTTCCCTCTTTTAGAAAACGTTCATTGTGGCACCACAGAGACAGTGGCCCTGCTATTTCTGAGTTAGTTTTTATAATTCCTCCAAACAGAGAGACGTCTCTGTCTACAGCCGCAGCCAAGTCCACACCGTTAGCCCTGGGTGCTCAGAGGTTTCTCTCCTCAGTCTGACTTGTGAGATCTAGCCCAGGACTAAACCAGGTCTAACCCAGGACTAAGCCAGAACTAAACTAGAACTACACCAAGTCTACACCAAATCTAAACCAGATCTAGCGCAGATCTAAACCAGATCTAACCCAGGACTAAACTAGAACTAAACTAGAACTACACCAATTCTAAACCAGATCTAATCCAGAACTAAACCAGGGTAAACCAAGCCTAAATCAAAGCAAAACCAGAACTATACCAGGTCTAAACCAGGACAAAACCAGGTCTAAACCAGGGTAAACCAGAACAAAGCCAGGATATAACCAGGTCTAAACCAGGTCTAAATTTCTGACTTAATAGAGATAAAACCAGGACTTTTTAAACTTTAAGAAACTCCATTCCTTGTGGCATCTTTTTGGCTCCCAGGGAGAGTAGCTTTACTATTTCTGAGTCAGTTTTTACCATTTATTTAAACTGAGAGCCGTCTCTGTCTTGACCCGCAGCAGCAGCTAAATCCACACCATTAGCCCTGTGCGTTAAGAGCTTTTCCTGCTCATTCAGACTTGCAAGTTTTTTGGGGAGGGGGGGTTCTGCCTCCTTGTAACAGAGGTCTTTCATTGTCTCATACCTTCTCTCTCTCTCTCCTCCCCAGCGAGTGACTATGCAGAGGATGGCTGGTCTCCCTGGTCTGAATGGACTCATTGTTCGGTGTCGTGTGGGCGGGGCATCCAGCAGCGTGGCCGCTCCTGCGATCGTATCAATAACAACTGTGAGGGCACCTCGGTCCAGACCCGGGACTGCTACCTCCAGGAGTGTGACAAGCGCTGTAGGTTAACACAACATCCGCTACACACAGTGGTATTTTAATGAACATGAATGTAAATGTGAATTTAAGTCAGTACTGATGAAAAACAAGACACCACTGCAGGATTATTCCTCTAAATACTGATTGTGCTTTAGTCAAAACATTATCACCATTTTGCTTAAATGTGAATCTTTGAGTTATTCAAATCCTGCAAACACTGCATTGTTTCTCTTATTTTGCTGTATTGTAATTTCATTTAAGGTTAAGGTTAAAGAGCAATTGTTTTATTTAGAAATTATGAAGAAATATTGTCAGCAGGTCAGTGTTCAGTACAACATTGTACAAGAGCTGTATATCATAATTTTATAGGCTGAACTACCCAATTTTACTCATCAGTTAGTTCCTGTTTAAGTAATACCTCAAAACCTAAACCAGGTATAACCCAGAAATAAATTAGAGTAAATCAGAACTACACCAGTTCTATACCAGGTCTAAACCAGATCTATCCCAGAACTAAACCAGACCAAAGCCAGGATATAAAATTGTTTAAAACAGTAACCATGGGCTAAACCAGGGCCAACCAGGACAAAACTAAAACAAGGTCTAAACCAGGTCTATGGTTTAATACCCACCCACAACAAAAAATAAATGGTTGTTAATGGTGTTCTAATATTTTGATATAGGACTGTACATTTTGTGATAGCTTGTATGTGATGCAAACTTTTCTTACACCTTTCAGTCAAGCAGGACGGCAGCTGGAGCCACTGGTCGCCCTGGTCGTCCTGCTCAGTCACCTGCGGGTCAGGTGTCATCACTCGAATTCGCCTCTGCAACTCCCCCACCCCACAGCTCGGGGGCAAAGAGTGCGTCGGAGAGGGCCGTCAGACTGAGAAGTGTCAGAAGTCTCCGTGCCCCAGTGAGTCCACGAGCTGATGTTGTGTTAAATCAATTCACCGTAGTTGCCTGCACTTAAAGCAACACTATGTGGTATTTGGACCTTGAAATGTTTTGAAAATTATTTTAGTGGTAGATCAACTCTTAAAAGGATGAACTCACCATGACCCCTGAGAGCTTTCTTGTTATCGTCTTGGATCACTGTGTACTTTTAAGCTTCTTTTGGTGTCTTATCAGAGAGCGCAAAAGTTACATTGTGCTGCTAAATAACGCTCTGCCTTGTTGTGTTTCTCAGTCAATGGAAATTGGGGACCCTGGTCGCCATGGGACACCTGCACACTCACCTGTGGAGGCGGACTCCAGACTCGAAAACGCCTGTGTAACGATCCCCCTCCTAAATATGGCGGCAAAGACTGTGTTGGAGAGGCCAAGGGCACTCAGATGTGCAACAAGAAGCCCTGTCCCATTGGTAAGCCCTGCTGAATGTTGCTGTATTTCCATAGTTATCTTCCTATCTACTTCTAGACATATGTATTGTGATTAATAATCAAACAATGTCAATTTTAGATGGCTGCCTGTCCAATCCTTGCTTTGCTGGAGCCAAATGCACCAGCTTCCCCGATGGCACATGGAAGTGTGGAAAGTGTCCTACAGGCTACACCGGAAATGGCATTAAGTGCAAAGATATTGATGAGGTAATATTTTCTTGCTTTGTACTTGTTACAAACATTTTAACTTATAACATATGGTAGTAAGAAGGTTAGAGTGGTTAGCCTTCCTGCTGTAAGAAGATTGTGGGTTTGATCTCCAGGCTGGCCCATTACAATCTTTCTGTGTGGAGTCTCCATGTCCTCCCAGTTCTTAGCCTGGCGAGCCAGTCTGGTTCCGTACTCACAGCGAACCGTTTCTCTCCGGTCGATTTGGACCTGGCCTATCACAGCCATTTATCTGCAGCGTGTCTTACATAAGTTAACCAAGCTACCAAGCTAATTTTTTACCTTAATTCTGACCTGATTAAAAGCATTTAGTGCTTTCCTTTGTCGCCTGTTGAACTGTCTGCTGAAGTCCGCGATGTTGGTCAGTCATCTGTCTGTGTTTTTTCTTCGTCTTGTTGTCCCGATGATGTCCGATGTAACAACTACATTCAAAGAAACCGACTTTTTCCACAAGTCTTGGTACAGCTGGCTTCTGCTTCTGTCCCCGTTCAGAAATAAGTACAGAGCTTCTCATAATACAGCGTATTCTGGTGTTTTATGGCAAAAACGGCAAACCGTCATGTTTGTTTGGGTCAGTGGTGCGCAGCTTAAGTCTTCATTTCTCTGATTAGTTACTCCACCTGTGATTGTTACGCCCATAGAAACAAAATTTAAGCAAAGGGATACCAGACTAGCTTCTTTGTATAGAATAGGAAAAGAGTTTCTCGGGGCAGCCAGGGTACCCAGCTCTACCTTCTTCAGATATTTGGGCATCCCTAGTAAATGGTTGTCTGTCACTATATGTCTCTAATGTGTCAGCCCAGAAATTTGCTGTCCATTGTCCAGGGTGTACCCCCCTTATGCCCATAGTTTCTGGGATAGCCTCCAGCCACCTGCAATCCCTAAAAAGAATAAGCAAAAAAACATGAATGACTTTTCAATTAGATAACATTTCTTCCTCTTCCCCTCATAAACAGTGTAAGGAGGTCCCAGATGCGTGCTTTGAGTTTAATGGTGTGCACCGCTGCGAGAACACTGATCCCGGCTACAACTGTCTGCCGTGCCCTCCCCGATACTCTGGACCCCAGCCATTTGGCAAAGGTGTGGAGCAGGCTGCGGCTAATAAACAGGTTAGTACAGCCCCGCTCGCACATAAAGCTGCCACTTAGGTAACAACAAAGACTATAGGATTTGTCTCAGCAGCATAAACAGTAATTGCTGACAGAGTAAATGCTGTCTAATGACATGAACAAGTTTAGATACCACTACAGCTGCAGCCATTTGCAATACAATGCTTGTTTACACTTGTTTGTTATGTACCTGTATGTTCAACTAATACCTCTTTACTTCCTAGGTCTGCACTCCTCGAAACCCTTGCCTGGATGGAAGCCACGACTGCAACAAAAACGCCCGTTGCAACTATTTGGGACACTTCGCAGACCCCATGTACCGCTGTGAGTGCAAGCCGGGATACGCTGGCAATGGGCACATCTGTGGAGAGGACACCGATCTGGATGGATGGCCCAATGCCGACCTGGTTTGTGTGGAGAACGCCACCTACCACTGCAAGAAGGTAGGTGGAGGAAGTGGTCATTTATAAGCGTTAAGAGTTAGAGCAGTCGGTCTGATTGTGGGACCCACGCTTATTCCTTTTTATTCCCTTGTTATTTTCTAATCCAGTCACAGAGGGTAACAAGCCAATGTACTTTTTTGCCAATCTCAAGCCTGGATAAAAGGGAAGGATTGCTTTAGGAAGGGCATTTGGTATAAAAAATAGGCCAAATTAAATATGCACAATAGGAGGCAGATGACTAGATTACTGTGGCGACCCTAAAGGGGAAAGTTCTGTCTCACCATTTTATGTAGTTAAAACAATATTTAGGTTTTTAAATTAGCTCAACATCCAGATGATAATCAACCTCCCCACAACCCACTTTTGGGCTCTGATCCACCATTTGGGAACCACATAAAAGGGGTTGTTCTTTCTGTTTATGCTATTCAAGTAAAACAATATGGGTAATCAAACACATCAAGGTCGTATATGCTTATGCCATGGGTATTGCTAACAATTTCTTTATCATTGGTTGTTTTTTATTCTCTAAAAAGATTAAACAACATGTTCAAATCAACTATGTCCTACTCAAGCCGCCATCTTGTTTCAACAGCTGGTGCTATGTGGAGTTGCTATGGTTAAAAGTTGCATAGCAGTGGAATAGAAATAACTTGGGTAGCTAAGCGTGCATTATACACAGATTTTTTGCAGACGTTAGCCAGTCAGAAAGCAGCCAGACCATTGTATAAATTTATATAAAACAATCCTCATAATAACATGTTTTCCAGGATAACTGCCCCAACCTTCCCAACTCTGGACAAGAAGATTACGATAAAGACGGGATCGGAGACGCTTGCGACGATGATGATGACAACGATGGTATTCCTGATGATAGGGTGAGTGAGAGAGATGTGACTGTCTATTTCCAGGAATAAACTCAGAAATATGTGGCTTTAGGATCTGTCTAAACGTTGGGTTTTCACGATCTTTGCATGTGATTTTTACATTTACATTTTATTTTAGTTGACCTGGGACATGATGTTTTTAACATCATATATTTTTTAATCCAGTCACAAGAGATCACAAGCCATTGTACTCTTTGTGCCAGTCCCGAGCCTGAATAAATGGAAAAGGTTGTGCCAGGGACAGCATCTGGCGTAAAACCAATGCCAAACTAAGTTATCTTTATCTGTGAAAGATTATGTACATTATTCATTGCTCACTACTTTGACAAACAGGTCACATTTAACATGGTTTCCTTTTATTTCTGAACCAGGACAACTGCCCGTTCATCTACAACCCGAGGCAGTACGACTATGACCGAGACGACGTGGGCGACCGCTGTGATAACTGTCCTTACAACAGTAACCCAGACCAGACCGACACGGACAACAACGGAGAGGGAGACGCCTGCGCTGTGGACATCGATGGAGACGGTAAGAAAAACTCGCCTTATGTTCAAAAATAAGGGATTTTTTTTCCAATATATATATAGACAAAATAAATTATGCACTTTTACTTATTACAGTTTCTTGAAAAATGTGTATTTTTCATTTAGTACATAGTAGTAGTCAGGCCCGTCACCAGGATTGCTGGGGCCCGGCAAGATTGGCTTCACATGGGCCCATTATAATAGAAAATATAAGAAGTATGACCATTTCTGGTCCCCTCTGACCCTGAGGACTGGGACATCAGACCCCTTTGCCCCCCACCCCCCACCCCCACCCCCATCCCATGTTGACGGGCCTTGTAGTAGTAGTAGTTGAAGTAGGACTAGTTCGAGATTTATTTATCAAATAATCTTTTCACCTGGTAGTCAAGAATTTACATAGAGTTGCTTGAGAAGTCAAATTGTACTGCGTGTAAAGTTTAAGTGAGTAGAAAGTACTTACTGTGACTAGCACTACTACTGTTACTACTCGTTATACTACTACTTCTACTACCATCACCCACTTAGACATAAACTAAAATTAAGTTTTCGAAAATATACTCAGAAAATGGTAGAACATATCAAGAAATGTTTACTCAAGAAGTATCTAGTTACTTTGCAACACTGCTTAATGTCATGATTTTACTGAATACTTGTAATTCTATTTAAGTAGTTTAAATTTTGCAGTACTATTACTTGAGGAGACAGTTTGACTGCTCTGACAATTTTGCTTTATCATATGACATTATGACAGATAATAAGAAAACGTTCATCTTTAATGTCCACAGGAATTTTAAACGAGAAGGACAACTGCCCGTATGTGTACAACGTGGACCAGAGAGACACAGATTTGGACGGAGTTGGGGACATGTGCGACAACTGCCCTCTGGAGCATAATCCCGATCAGGTGTGTGGATACAAACCATTTACTTCCACCTCAACCGCCACCAATAATCCTCATTCATGTATTTGTATAGCTCAGCATATATCTCTCTTTTAGTCCTGTAGCTTCCTCACGCCATGTAAAAAAGTGGAGTAAATCCTTCTGGAGCTCAAGGGCAGATCGGTTCAATAAGGCGTAGTGGGGGGTGAGGGGCTCTCTTTTCAATGGGCCTTTGACGTTGGCTGGCCCGGGGCTGGATATTAGTGAAGGGATTGGCTCGCCCTGGGGCTGTATGCACACTCTGTCTCTGCGCACAAGGCTGGCTCAGTCCACCTGTGCCATGCTACACTGAGAAATAGGAATGTGATGAACAACGGGGAAAAGCAACAGGGGGACAGGGGGAGAGAGTGGACAAATCTACACTCATGGCCTTTAAAAGAGAGGATTGGATTAAAGACCAGAAGCTTTGATATAGGGCAGATTTTCAAAGCAAAAGTGATACTGTATATGCTTTTTTTATTATGCTTTTTTGTGTGTGTGTCTTTTAAATTAATTTAGAACACATCCAGATCCGCATCTTACGTTTTGTAGGTCAGAAAACGTAATAATCATTGAAAAAACTTATTTGAATAAACTCATCATTTGACTCTCAGATGCTCTGATTAGGTTCCTGTCACTTTAAGAGCCCTCCCTCCCCGCTGTCCCACTGCTGTCACGCACCTTCAGCGTCTCCCAACATGTGCCGGTGCAAACGCTAGTGTTGTCTGCTGCAGGAGACACGTGAGCTGTAGCAGTGCTTCCTGAATGGGACAGGGCCATGAGGGGGGAGAGGCTTGGTCAGGTGGAAAAGGCAGCCACCAGTGAAACGTTTTGGCCTCTCACAAACTCAAAGTAAAAGAATAGAGATTTACTCAAAAACATGCATGAATGAAACAAAACTCAGGTATGTTTTTGATGAGGTATTATAACATGGTAGAAAGCTCAGAAAAGTCAATTTTGCATAATATAGCCCCTTTAATGAAGACAACCAATTCAGATATACGCATGTAAATATGTAAAAATTAGGTCGTTCAGATCAATTAAATATCAGAAAATCAACATGATGACACTGAAATATGGATATGGTTTACAAACATTATTTAGTACCTACTAGTATTCACAAAAAAAAAACTTTCCAAAAATTAAACAGCATTGAAAATCCACATCTAACGTCATCTCCTTTTGCAGGTGGACTCCGATGACGACCGCGTGGGAGACAAGTGCGACAGTAACCAGGACATCGACGAGGACGGACACCAGAACAACCTGGACAACTGCCCGTACATCCCCAACGCCAACCAGGCCGACCACGACAAGGACGGCAAGGGAGACGCCTGCGACCACGACGACGACAACGACGGGATCCCTGACGACAAGGACAACTGCCGACTAGCCTTTAACCCCGACCAGCTCGACTCCGACGGTAAAGAGAGTTTCTAAACTAGCCTACCAAGCCATCCTAATGCTTTTTTTCTATTCTATACAAACAATAAGGCTGTTTTTTTGTCAGGTTTAATGTGGTTTGGTGAAACAAATGGATTAAACTAACTCTAAAGGCCATTGGATAGACATAAAATCAATCAGAATTCAGCGAGCAGTATGAAGAGCTTTAGGACTGATGAAATATAAGAAAAACCTACAACCAGTTAGGATTAAGGTGGAATTACTGTAAGTCTGAGTAGGGGAGGTTAAACGCCTACTTATCTGCACTGAGAAAGTGAATAGATCTGGCTGGCAGTTGCAGTACAAAGCTGAAAAATCCACTTTTGTACATCTCTTCTGTGAATGTTAATAATTTGTGTTCTCTCAGGGGATGGTCGCGGAGATGCCTGCAAAGACGATTTTGACCAGGACAACGTGCCGGACATCTACGACGTGTGTCCTGAGAATTTTGACATCAGCGAGACAGATTTCCGCAAGTTCCAGATGGTTCCCCTGGATCCCAAAGGCACCTCTCAGATCGATCCCAACTGGGTCGTCCGCCATCAGGGCAAAGAGCTGGTCCAGACCGTCAACTGTGACCCTGGTATCGCTGTCGGTGAGTTAAAGATGAATTAGCTGAGGTTTTCTTCTGTCATATGTCTCCGTCATTATTTATTTTATGTCTTTTTAATATTATACCAACCTTGCTAAACCCTAAACCCCTCTCTTTTTTAGGTTATCATGAGTTCAATGCGGTGGACTTCAGCGGGACCTTCTTCATCAACACAGAGAGGGACGACGACTATGCTGGGTTCGTGTTCGGGTACCAGTCCAGCTCCAGGTTTTACGTGGTGATGTGGAAGCAGATCACACAGACCTACTGGTCCAACAAACCCACCAAGGCCCAGGGCTACTCCGGTCTGTCCATCAAAGTGGTCAACTCCACCACAGGCCCGGGAGAACACCTGAGGAACGCCCTCTGGCACACAGGCAACACCCCGGGACAGGTGAGCCAACTGGGGGGCTGCACTAGGGTTTTAAGCGTATACAGCTCCAGAAAACGTTCAGTGTATAGTGCTGATTTGTAACCACTGCTTTCATTTTTGGGTAACTTTATACCACTCTCTCAGCTTTGGTTGATGGTCTGTGAGCTCATAAAGTAGAGTGCATTGGTCTCTTATTTTTTCCAGAGCTGCAATTGACGTAAAATACTAATTGTTGTCTTTGTCCATATATAACTAGACTTTAAAAATGCCTAAACTTTATTCTCATTTAATAAAAAAAACACCTGTATAATGCATTAGACTATTCATTCATCTTTTTGTGTACTAAATCTATATAATGTATTCTCTTTCACCTTTTAAATTGTAATACCAAATTAATTGAACTTTTCCACAATTTTCTTTTTTGAGATGCAATTGTATATAGCAGATTAAAATTGGGCAAAACTCTCTGAGAATGCTCCAGAGCCTGACATAGTGACACATGTAATCAAACGACTTAATAGCTTGATTTGTTCCTGTGCCTGGAAAGTCAGAAAAAAGTCAGTGAGATGTCCTAATAAAGCTGGCTATGGTAAAAATAAAAGGTAAAATGTAAAAATACTGACTCTGACCTTTTGTTTTCCCCCTACAACAGGTTCGCACTTTGTGGCACGACCCGAAGAACGTTGGCTGGAAGGATTTCACTGCCTACAGGTGGCATCTGATCCACAGACCAAGAACGGGACACATCAGGTGGTCATTTCATCCAAGTATTTTTATAATCCCATTTTAAGACTGAGTTTGTAAATGTAACATTCTTTCTCCTTGTCAGGGTTGTAATGTATGAAGGAAAGAAGATCATGGCTGATTCGGGCAGCATCTACGACAAGACGTACGCCGGGGGCAGGCTAGGACTCTTTGTGTTTTCACAAGAGATGGTTTACTTCTCAGACCTCAAGTATGAGTGCAGAGGTAAGGCCTTGTCCCTGTAGTAAATACAAGATTCACATTAAACTAAGTCACAGTAAACTAGCATAGTCACCTACCCCAATTATTTTTCTATTCCAGTGGTTCCCAAAGTAGGGTCCGGGCCCCTCTGGGTGTCCATAAAGGTACTACAGGGGGCCCCCAGAAGTTGTTTATATCAAGTACATAAAAAGAAATTGAGTTTGAAATGAATAAAAGTTATTTTTTAAAATTATTACGTTTAGCCAATAGTCAGTGTTTTTTGTAATGTTTTTATAGAAATCTATGGAGAAAAACATGACATGATAGTCTTTTGAATATTTTTGAGGGGCCCATGTGGGATTTTCAGATGTTTAAGGGCCCACAACACTTTTAACTTTGCGAATGGCTGTTCTATTATAGATACAGTATGTGTATATAAAAGTCAGTCTGGTACCAGTCTGTTTGATTATATTTTTCAGAGGACCCATATTAAACTACCTATGAATTAAAATGAATAGCCCAAAAAGCCATTCTGAAAGCAGAGGGCAGTGCCATCATCCACAGAATAAACTGCCTCTGGACTGATGCATTTTGCTAAAGATACAGTCCCCCCTCTGTTATAGATGAATGGTTATGGTTGTTTAAGTAGGATTTTAGTGAAAATGTTTTTTAATGGGAGAGATTCCAGTCCCACTTCACTTCTCTAAGAAAATGATGTATGAATGTTGTCTCTCTCTTCACCAGATGTATAAACGTCGGGCGCAGGAAAGCTCTGAGGAATGCACCTTTTTTTTTTTTTCTTTTTTTTTTTTGTATAAAGTTTGAACTTTTGTAAAACTGATGCACAGTCCAGGGACCGATTTCATCTCCGCAACATTTTTCCTCTGCGGCACGCACACTCAGACGGGACGGGGCGGGGTGGCACTTGACGCTGGACTGGGCAAGGATCAACCAGAGGGGTCAAAGTTCCTCCAGCCTTTCAGAGAGCAAGAGAGAGCTGAAAACAAGTCCTAACCAACGGGACAGCAACACCTCCCTAACCCCGCTTCCCTCAAAGACTCCATTCATCTCTGAGCGGGACGGTCCCATCACAGACAACTATGCACTTCACAACTTTACATCTGTTTTTGTTTTTTTTTTCCTATGTGACTTCTTTAGTCTTAGTGCCGTGCCTTCAGACTGGACAGCCCAAAGAAAAGAAACAGTGTAGTTTGTAGTTTTTAAAGACTCAGTGGATGAAGACAACAGATGCAATAACTTTTTTATTTTTATTTTTTATTAAGGACTATGAGAGTTGAGGAGATTGATGGAAGAAGAAAGTGTCTGGAAGCATTTACTTAAAATCCCATGACAAGATGAACTGTTGAGTGATTTAATTTAGTTTTATGTACAGTACTGTGCAAAAGTTTTAGTAAGGTGTGAAAAATGCTGTTAACTAAGAGTGCTGGAATAAGTAGAGAATTGTATTTTATATTTTTGTTAGAAATAAAATTTAAGAATTTCAGGAAAGGCCAGTAATGAGCCAAGAAGTGATTAGTTTTGGTGTGGTTCCAGTGTTTTAAGGGATTTTGTACCATTTTGAGGAGATAATAACTTCACTGACTAAAAGAACAGATGATGCGTTTTAGTCAGTTCTTTATCATTGTAAATTGAAAGAGCATTTACCCCTGAACTAGAAGATCTCTGAGTTTGAGTCCAGGTCTAGGCACTATATTTTCACCATTGCAGTGCCTTGGCAGAGGTCTACTCTCTCCAAGTGTTTGTAGTTTTGCTCTTTTTTTGTGTGTGTATTTTTGTGCATTTATACACGTTTCTTTTTCATAGCATTTCTTATAAAACTGCCTAAGACCTTTGCACAGCACTGTACATATTTTGTGTTTTGCTTGCTTAGCTTGGCCGCTCTCAGGTGAAATATTAAGAAGAACATTTAATAATAAATATCCGTAAACTGTAGGTTTCACTGACTCAAAGCCAGTGCTCCTCCTAAAACCTTTGGTCGCTAAAGAGACATCCTCATCTGGAGAGGATTTAAATTTGAACTTATGTAAATACATGTAATTTATTGACTCTTGTCTACAATGTAGGCAGTTAAGGAAATATATAACTATTCACAAATACAGTCAAAGTAACCCAGGTACAGCCAGCGCAGCGGGACGTCTCCTGCTGTCTCAGTGCTTTAAATAACGTTAGACAGGGCTGTTGGTATGAAGTGTATATTGTGCCTTTTATCAGAGGAAAACAAAGATGATGTACAAATATTACCTCACTGCTGTTGTAAAATTTGATCAAACGAAAACAACCTTCTTTCATTTGAGGTGTTAGTGCTACTGTAGCATGAGCTGTAAATAGTCAAACATTTCATTTTGTAGACACAAGAGAGAGACGCCTGGTACCTGTATCCACCCCATATAAAAGTGCTTTATGTCCATGCGGTTTTAGCTGATAAATTATTGGTCTTTTTGTCTTAGCTGTGAGTGAGTGATTGGTTTGTGAGAGAGCGTGTGACTGTAGATAATGCTATTTAAATAATTTATCAGGATGTGGAGGCCTGTACGGGGCTCGTGTCCGTCTGTATAAACGGTTTGCACACTGACATGAGGATGTTCTGTTCTTTTTACCTTTTTTGTTTTTGTGTATCGATGTCTTCCTTATTTTTGTACAATTAGTTTTGTGCTTATCTCGTCTTTTTCTTAGTTGTACAAAACAAAGTGCTGTTTTTATTCATAGTGATTATTTTGTTACTTACTTCAACAAGACAATAAATAGTTGTTGAAATTTTGAAGTCGGACTTTGTTCATTCACTCTGGATTTTGAATTTCAGAGCTGGTTTTTGCCATGCGTTTAACAAAACTGAATTAGTAGGACATGTTCTTGAGGATGTGAAGAAACTGTAAAATACTGTATATTGTCTGTTTGATGTATAATGTTAGCTTTAATTATGTTATGTTAAGGTTAAAGTTACAGACAAGGTTAAATTGTCCATCTTCTTTCTTGCTTTTCTGTTAGTGGTTGCCTATTGCAGCAGCTATGGGCCTTAGGTGGGGTAGACTCTGGATTGTGACTAAAAACATTTACTCTCACATCTGTTTACTCAGTGGTGGTGCTATGTTTTTTTACTTTTGTAAAAGTACAGGGAAAGAAGCAAAAATGTACTCAAGTAAAAGTAAAAGTATCACATGAAAATTTCTACTCAAGTAAAATTATAAAAGTACTTACTTTTAAATGTACTTTTGTGTAAAAAAGTAAACGTATTTCACACAGATTTAAGAACTAATTAATCTGTTAAATGATTCTGCTGAAAAACTGACTGAAAAACTAAAGGTTAATGGTGCAATAGAAGAGACTGAAGCTGTTGCTGAGGTTTTTTTTTGAAGAGTACTACTTTACTACTTCATACTTATGTACTGTGTCTACAATGACAACAAGTGCAAAAACTAGAGATTTTAAATCAAACTCAAACTACTTTTTACTTCATTCATTCATCTTCTTCCACTTATTCCCATTAGGGGTCGCGGTTAACTGGAGCCTATCCCAATAACTATGGGCTGTAGGCGGGGTACATCCTGGACAGGGGCCAGTTTGTCGCAGAGCTGACACAGACACGAACACAGACAGACAACCATTCACTCTCACATTCATTCACTAGGGGCAATTTAGAGTCACCAATTCACCAAACACATACATGTCTTTGGACGGTGGAAGCCAGAGAGAACCCACGGTAAGACGGGGAGGACATGCAGACTCCACCCAGAGAGTTCGTGTGTTGACCGGCCGGGGCCCACAGGCGCTGGTGCAGGCTCCAATGACCCATAAAACATAACAGGACAAGAAAACTTTGGGTACCAAGATGACCCCCATTTGAGAGTCACTGAATTAGACGAGTCAACAGTAGTCGCTCCTAGAGGTATAACCAGACCCCCGCCCTACAGAGCAGGACAGCTGTGTCTGAGGTAAAGGCCACATGAGGAATGTAGCAGAGACTCCAGCTCTGAGGCTTCATCTCCCGACCCCTGGGACCTCTGCTCTGAAGGTTAAACCACGCACGGAGCAAATATTGGTTTGACACAAGCCTTGACATTGGCCTTATAACTCTCGGGCTAAAATAATCTGCCACGGTGTATAATAATCACACTCGGCTTGGAAACTGCTGTGGTGTGTCAAGTGTAAAGAAGAACTGAATAACAATACTGGAACAATTGATAAAAGTGTCTAGAAGTTCATTGGCTACATTTACAACCAATATTTTAAATGATGACATTAAAAACAATAATTACTAAGCATTACTTCAGAAGAAGATAATTATACCTTGTTTGTTATCATGTTTATGTTTTTGCAGAGCATTGCTTCACAGTATCCTTATGTCAACATATGTTGGATTTTTTTGGGCACAGCAAATATTATCATTTCAAACCAAAATAAAAGCACTGTGTAACTCAAACCAATTAAAAATGCAGTGGACTAGAAGTAAAAAGTATCCATTTGAAAATGCTTTGTTATTCCACCACTGCTAATACTACACACAAGGCTAAAATGACAAAAATTACATATAATTTATCTTAAAAAATAAGATTGAAGATGGCATACGCTGTAAAATATTGTGTGTAATGACTTGTCCAACATAAGAGCCCACAATATAAATAAGCCTCTGGCTTATTTATAATTTGTGATATTTGGTGGTTAATGCTAATTTTGCTAATGAAAATACTGTATATTGTGGTGTGGTTAGCACCATTCTTTCGTAATACAGTCAAATTGATAACAAACACTAAAAGGTTAGGTTAGTTAGTCACTCCAAGTGCCCTGCCTGCATCCCTTCATTATAATTACATATTGTTTGTTTGTAGGCCCTACTTGTGTTTTTATGGCAGACCTTTCCAATCCCACCTGATCCCTGTGAATCATAAATAGTTAACAATTTATTCCTTAAAGAACAAACTGTGTCTCTGTGTGTGAGCAGCAGATGTTTGGACTTGTCCAATAAGAGCTTTATATAAACACAGCATTACATTTCAGAGCTGCCCTGTGACATTTTAGCCTTTTTAAATCCCGGAAATCTATCACCAGTTTACTCTTATTAACACTGACAGCCCAGCGGGAGTTATTATGGATTATTACAATGTGGCAACACTGAGGGCTAGACGTCTTAATACCAGCTGCACTGCTCACACGTTTCCACACGGCCACATGTTTGACTTCTCACTGTCACTGTACCTGTGCCTGTGTGTGGACGGCTGCTGTGTGGAATCAGAAACTAGTTACACACTGTTTAATACACAGTAAATCCAGCACATTTCTGAATATATAGGACACAATTTCAAATGAAAATAGCAACACATTTTATCAAGTATGAATACTGGTGTGGCAGGTGGCTGTAGCAATGAGATCTTCAATAACTGTAGTGTGAAGTGTGTCAATTTTAGTGGCAGCCTTCAAGACTCCCTGTTAAGGCACTTCTCCACTCCGGTCAGACCGGTTTGGGGGTGTTTCCACTTCCCAAAGTGGCCCCACGAAGTGTACCAAACCGTAGTTTTTTTTGGCACCCCTTGGCAAGGGGGTCCAGCTCTGGGTCCAGCTCTGGGTCCACTTTGGATCACTTTGGAAAAGGTGGAGCTACACATCGCTGCGAGTTGATAGGATGAGAGAGAATCCACAATCGGTCAAAAACAGCAAGCCAAAAAACATGTCTTGTCCTTGTGATAAACAGCCGTATTCCAAGATAGGACGAGCTAAATGTTGTGTCAATCAGCTTAAATTATGCTTTGCAGACATCAGTCTCCTGGAAACAGAGTAATAACAACATGAGCAGGTTTTGGGGCTACCTGTCCCAAACTGTCCCAAACTGAGTAGACCCATGCCGTACCGTCCAGTGGTAATAGTAGTAGCAGTCATGCCCTCATCTTTCATGCGACAGATCTCAAGTTTGGATAAAGGAAGACGATTTTGTCAGGAAAGTCGTCAAGACTTAATACCTAAAAATGATTCTTGCTCATCAGATGATTTGCCTGTAATCGTAATCCTCAGAAACTCTGGAAGATGTTTTTCTGAGGTAAAAGAAGCACATGAACACAAGTCAGAAAAAAGAACTCAGGTCAAAGCCTGCAGCCCGACTTCCCCACTTGATAGAAAAGTAGCTGATTTATTCTTTTGCATTTTGTACATGAGTTCTGTGGATAAACATTACTAATAATATGAGTTTACTATAAGCTGTTGCTTGCATAGAAGTAACATTACTGCAGTAGAAATACCAATCATGAACTAGTTAACTGTATTAAACACATAGTAATAACATTACTGACCAATAACTCTGTTGGTCTACATATGTCAATATCCCAACGTTCCAACATAAAAACAAATGAACATAGACAAGTCAGAAAAAGGACCTCTCATCTTGGAAAGGAGCACCTGAGGAGCACATGAACGCAGCATAAGCACCTAAGGTAGCCCTGTAGGGACATGCAGTTGAAGATAGGTTAGATAATGAGACAGACTATTCTTTCATCTGGTTCGGGTTTATGTTTATGCTTTTCATGCCATTATAATCTAAACTTCCAAACACTTCTTATGTTGTCTGTGTTGTGTCTTCTGTTACTTGCACAAGTTAGGAAGTCGGCCAATTCAGGCATCACTATTTGGGATACTAAGTTAATGACTGTGGGTTAAAGTTACCCACTTAGACCACAGACTCAAACTGCCAGTCTTCCGGTCACAAGCTCCTTCAGTGATTATTTTCCAAACACACTCCTCAAATAATGACAGGCCCAAACCCTAAAAAAGCGCTGCCCAATTACCTCTAACACCTTTAATGGCTTTGCAAACAGCAGCTCGCAGTAAAAAGGATATGCACAGTTAGCCTTGAAGTGCAGTGACTAATTCAGACTGCTGCGAATGGAACAAAGGCTTTCCACCCTAGAGTTACAACAACGGCTTCTTTTAGCTCCTGTAATCCGCCCAGGGAAGTGGCTACCAGAGTATGCACCATTTGCAAAAAAAAAAAAAAAAAGTAGCCACTGCCGCTGCCACAGTTGCCCTCCAAAACCGCAAACTTCAAACCCGTAACGGTACATTTGATCTCGCCGCGGTCAGCTATTCAACACCTCCGAGCTCCATGCTGTGGCATACGGAGCGAGTCAAGTGTTATGGCAAGATGGAGGACCCCCCACGTGCACAAAGAGCCCACCTGTTCATACAGTAGGCTTAAATAAGAATAAAATAATATGAACTTGGACAATACAGGCTCAGTGGGAGTGCTCCTGGTCTGCATTTGCGTCAGTGTGAACAGAGAGCGGAGGTTTATGGGTAAAAGCTTAATGGCGCCTGTGTTATAGTGTTTCAACCAGCTGTAGGCAGGATATTTGTAAAAGAATAGTTTTGTAGTTTGGACACATCATATGTAAGAACTAAGTGGTCAGAGTCAAGGTAAGGTAGGTATTGTCCTAACCCCACTCTTCCCAATCTCTGGGGGCTGAAGCTTATCATAGATTTTTGGTACTCAGTTTATTTACTTAAGCAAAAGTACAGATAAATGTGCAAAAATGTGCTCAGGTAAAGGTAAAAGTGTCACCTTAAAATTTACTTTTAACTGTACTTAAAGAAAAAGTAAGCTGATTGCAGATTAAATGAACAAATCAATGCAGTAGAAGTAGGGGCGATACGTTTTTTCAACAATACAATATGTATCGATTAGAAATGTTTCGATACGATTCAAGGATGATATTGGCTAATTCAACACCTTTGTATCGATAATCAATACAGCAACATTTTGCCAAAAATCATAAAAGTTTACTCTCGAATGTAGCAGCTCGGCTGGGGTTGATTATGTCCAGCAGACAGAGAGTGAAGAAAAGTTGAATATAACATTTTATTTAATTAAAAACACAAAATTTATCTCCAAAAGGCCATATCTGGTTTTATTTTAACATACAAATTTCTAATTTTGATATTTCTGATATTATCGATCGATACTTCATGTGTATCGATATTCACTTCCTAGAAAATGATATGATTCAATATAAAGTCATGTGTATCAATGTAGTTGTATCATCAAAAAATGGATACATCGATACAGTTACTGTATCGTTACACCCCTAAGTAGAAGAAACTGAAACTGAGGTCTTCTGTCTTTGTTTGTTTCTGAAGGAGTACTACCTTACTGCATCTTTTATATTTAAGTACCTTGTGTGTATAGTGGAGTAAAAAATACAGATACTACCTCTAAAATGTAGTGAAGTAAAAGTAAAAGTACAGATACATGAAAATTGTACTTAAGTAAACCACTGCTGCCAGTTCATTGCAGAGCTAACACTCAGAGACAGGGACTGATCTACAGGGGCTTGTCCAGAAAGCAGGTCCTTCGACAGGGAAGGGGTCTGTTGTCCTGGGCCTCAGGGTCAGAGGGGCCCAGAAATGGTCCCTCTTCTTATATTTTCTATATTGGTCTCATGTGAAGCCATCTCGCCCTGGGGCCCCAGCAAGCCTATCAGGGGACCTGCCAGAAAGAAATGAGAATTGTATATTTTTGGCCTGGCAAAACAATGGAGAAGTGAGAGGAAATTCTGGAGACATTTGGTAAATTATCTGAGTCCGGACACAAACCCACGACACTGGGACGAGCTCTGAAAAATACTGTGGCACAAGAATGACATTTTAAAGTTTTGATTTTTACATAGTTTCCTTCAGAGGGGAATTTGTGGGAGTACAAAACGCTCCCAGTGATTTTTCCATTCTACTTAGCATCCCTTAACGTCTTCAGTGGGATGATGTCCAGATCTTTTGGACGTTATCCACACTACCAACATGGGGTCTCCTCACATTATTCCTCATCTTTGGACACTCCTCGTACCTGGAACTTTTTTGTCTGCGTCCTAAGATCAGTTCAACTTGGATCCTTCTTCATGACAACACACAGAGGCACAGTGCTTTTACTGAAAAACACTTCATCATTAGCTCCTTGACACTTTTTTAATACTCCCATATAAGCAGAACTTTTTACTGTTTTGTGTATTTTTCTTGACCTGAAGTACACTGCTGGCTGCTGCTTACTCCCACTCAACAGTCCACGAACACTTCTCATATAATCAACCATGACTCATTATTGTTATTCTTTTGAACCAGCCCACTGCTTCAAACTGTTCAGTAGCTGCGCATTTTTACTTTTGTGAGTGGTCAGAATAATAGCACTCTATGGGACACTTGCTTTAACAACTTCAGCTCTGAACACAGCCATTTTGGGACTTTTCAAAAACGACTACAGTGATGACAAACAAAGATACAGTTGTTTTTTTGTTTTTTTTTAATGCAGGCCTTGGTGATAAAACAGTCATTGAACCACTTTGGCTGGTTCTGTGAGTCTAAACAACACTAAAGTTATTCCCTATAGAAGCAAAATGGTTCCTGTGATTGTTGGCTGTGGAGACTGGATTCCTGACTGGGATGTGCGGTGACCTCTGACCTTTGTGAACTCAAACATACAGTGAATAGTTTGATGGAAAACTGCGGCCTGAGGTGGCCTTGGACACTGCAGCCCAAACATCCAGAGGTTAGGAGTTCTCAGACTGTGTAAAAGAGCTGTTACTTTAACATCGTTACTCTGCCACCGCTCAGTGGCAGAGCTGCGACGCATTCGCAGGGCAATTACAGCCTGCATACGACTCCAGCAGTAGCTAAGTCGGTAGAGACGCTTGCCCACTAACCCAAAGGTTGGCGGTTTGCATACTGTCATTGTGTCCTTGGGCAAGACACTTCACTGACCTTGCCTGTATGAATGTGTGAGTGTGACTGTGTTTGGAGGTGGTCGGAGGGGCCATAGGCACAAAATGGCAGCCACGCTTCCGTCTGAAGTAACTCACCACCACTGAGTGTGACTGAGGAGAGAATAAATAATGCACCAAACTGTAAAGCAACTTTGAGAGTCTAGAAAAGCACTGTATAAGACTAATGCATTATTATTATTATTATTATTATTATTATTATTATTATTATTATAGTTTGCTGAATGTTTCTCCCTGCTCTTGCCCCAATTTCCTACTATATTCTCTTCTATTAATCTAACAAAAATAGGCAAAAAATATTAAAATTATAACAGTAATATTACTCAAGTAGAAGTAAAAGTAGTCGACAAAAAATTACATGAGTAAAAGTAAAAAAGTGATGAGTGTAAAGTCCTTTTTTAATTGCACTGCAAAAACTATGATTACCTATTATGCTGTTATTATAACCTCTACTACTGCTTCTGCTACTATTACTATATTACTACTATTACTATCTATTACTGCTATAATTACAACTACAATTACTTCATGCTACAACTACTATTACCTACTACAGATATTATATGTATTATATATCTCTATATATCATCTAATATATATTATTATATTGTGATATATAGAGATCCTAGAAAATGATTTAGGTAAAAGTAACATTTTTTACCACATGATCTACTAAAGTTAAAGTATGTTCAAGTAGATGTATTTAGAAAGTACAGCGCATCTTCTTTAAAAAAAAGTCTAAAGTAAATTACTTATTTGAATAGCAAAAACTACTACTACTCTTATTACTGCTACTATTACCATTAATTGTACTACAGTTACGTTAACTGTTTCTACCTCTACTACTACTACTACTACTACTACTACTACTACTACTACTACTACTACTGCTGCTGCTGCTGCTACTGCGACTATTGGTGCTGGCATTTTTATTACCATTACTACCAACACTACATTGTAAGGTGAGTGTACATTGCCAGGTCAAAAAATACTTGTACTCATTCAAAGTTACATTTTTATTCCAAACTGTACTCAAGTCAAAGTATATTTTAGAAAATAAATAGATCAGAATATTTTTTTAAATAAATGTACTTGTTGTAGCTACTATTACCACTACTGCTGAAGTTACAGGAAACAAAATGCTTTCAGAAAATCTAAAAAGCATTGGTAACTTTTTTCTACCAACATTTTGTCAAGTAAAAGAATAAGAGGTAAAATGAGTAAAAGTATGTAGTTACTTTCCACCACTGCAGACTTCATTATAAAAGTCATAAATCACTGCTTGCATTGTGGAAAGTGGAAAATTGGGCAAAGCGAGCTGCAAATACCGTTTAACTTTCTTCAATTGTTGGCGTCTGGTATGAGAGCTATGCATTGAGAGCTAATGACCTGGACGCGTCAGAGTCGGCTCACGAACTGTTTGAGATGTTTTCTATTTGTTTTTCCATTCTCAGAAGAGCTCATGCGAACACTGGGACAAGAAATGTTCCAAAACAAGCCTTTATGGACGAACCTTGGTCTAGTTCCTCCTTTTTATTGCTTTGTGAAATTTGCCAAAAGCCTGCTTTGTCTCTGCACACGCTCCTCTTGAGTTTAGATGCAATCTTCCATTATTTAGGTTAACCGCGGTGAGATTCAATATCTTTTTCATGTGTGGGCTTTTATTGAGAAGTGAAAGGCAGAAGCAGTGGCTCAACACTTATGGCCTAATTCTCATACTTTCCATTTGGATTATTTTATCTATTTTTAAACTTTTTGCTTTGCCATTTTTGCTAAAACATTGGTATCTTACTAAATATATTTCACCTTATTTAATTGGATTGAGTATTTGGTAAAGTATTAAGTCAGTCTTTTGCATCTTTATTAACATTTAAGGAGTGATTGGCCAAAATAAAGTACTGCCAGAAGTTGAAAAATAGTTTCCAGCGAATGTTTTGAAAGGAAATGGCTTAACCTCCTGATTTTCCAAACAATGTTTTATTGATAAGACATGTGTTGTACCCCAGATATAAACATGAATTCACAGAGAGGACATGAGAAGCAGAATGGTCAACCACTCTGCCACTGTGTACCCCTAGATATAAAAATCTACTGCAGGGGTGTCCCAATAAGGCAACTTGTTTCATTATAGGCCCACCATTCCTACTTCTTATTGCAATAAAGTATTAATAAACAAATAAGTATTGAGTCAGTATATCATTCATTTTCCTCATTTAATGTTACTATATTTACAATTTGAGCAGACAAAATACACCCAATGACAGAAAAAAGGAGAAAGCAAAGAGAGGAATGAAATGTATAGGAAAATTTAACCCACTGCATTTCTGTGAAGATTTTTAGTCGTACAAATTGTTTTCGGTCTGAATTCAGAATGGATAGTTTCTTGGAAGACAGACAAATGTATTTTTTTAACCCACTGCATTGAAATCCTATAAACATAGATAAAATAAGTCACGATGGTGGTTCATATTTGTGGGAGGTGGACCTGGCATAAAGGTAAAAAAGAATAAACATTTGTGGTTAGGGCACTGAAATGGATTTCTGCAAAATCTTAAAAAGTCAAAAAAAAATCTAAAAAATCTAAAAAATCAGAATTCAAAGCCTTAAAAAGTCTTAAATGTGTTGAGATGCAGAGTATTAGGTCTTAAATCTGTTTAAACAGGTCTTAAATATGTCACGTTTATTTAATGTAACTACCTGCATTCACAGTTTATTCTAAAATGCAAACCTAAATTCTCAAAGGCATATTACTGTCACCGATACAAGAGCTCAGATTTTTTCTTACCAAGAACAACATGCTTTCTCACTGTTGTCAATAATCGCAATTAAAATGACACACTTTGAAATAGATCTTAATTTTGTTCAACAATGATCTCAAAAAGGTCTAAAAAAATATTAAATTCAACATGTTGAGCCATGCAGAAACCTTGTGAAAAAAAATACTCATGCTTAGAGCTGGTCCAAAGCCCATATAAATATGAAGTTGACAATAATGGAGCTAAAAAATCAATTAAAAGGGACTTTTCACATATATTTTTCAGTGTGTGGCCTTTAATAAAACCTGATCTTAGTGCATTAAATATAAAATAGTATGAGAAACACCTACTGAATGTGAAAAGCTATAGTATATAGAGCAATGATTCTCAACTGGTGGCAAGGGCCCAAAAAGTGGGTCACCAGGAAGCTGACATATTGTTTTCATTGCACAAAATAGTGTTACTTATTTAAATACATGTAAAGGTCTTAGTAAAAAAATTAAAAAATAACTTTGTGTAAACAGTGTGTCACAGTAAAACTATAAGAAATAAAACTGGGTCCCATAGTAAGTTAATGAAGTATATTTTAGTAAAGTAAGCTGTGTTGTTGTGCGTGAGAACGAAAACAATATTAATTAAATTGTAAACAAGCATAATATGAACTGTTTATTGTCTTTATACTGCACCCACTCCATCCACAGAGCATTGTATTTGGTGTCGGTCCAAAAATAACAGTGGTCCATGTGGTTTCATTCATCCCACTATAACACAGTAGTAATTACCAGATCCAGTGCAGTGCTCCTGTAACACGGAGCACAGGAGGGTCCCGCTCTGCAGACAACACACACCATTAGAGTAGGAGTCATTAGTCGAACTGGCAGGAGATGACAGAGGAAAGGACTCGAGGAACAAGAAGCTTTTAATTTCCTTCAGGAGGAGCACGCCCTGCTGCAGCTTCTGTTTACGGGACGTCCTGTAATTCCTGCTCGGGCTCGTGTTCGGTCATTGTAAAGACCATGAAGCGTAGCTCTATCCTCCGGTGCCGCCCCGGGACGTCACTGTAGGCGTCTCTGGATCCTGATGATCATAACAGGAGTAGAACATCTGGACACAGAGAGCACAGTTCAATCACATTGTTTTTATAAAAGTGAAGAAATACTTAGAGAATGGTTTGTTTGTGTTTGGTCTGTGGTAGATGATGTTGCTCTTTAGATTGTTTGGGTACACAGTTAAATGTCATATTTTGGTCTTAGCCGTCAGGTGATCAGGTGTTAGGAGGCCAACTGAATGCAGATACTGAATTAACACTGTTATTTATAATTTTGCATTGATTTACCAGCTCAAGAATTAAAAGTTAATAAACGCAATGGTGATTATAAATATTGAATTAATGCTTTGTAAATAACCAATTGTTTACTAATCCTTAAATAATCCTGAACTAATGCTTAATAGTGTGAGTTATTCTAAAGTGTTACTAATTATTTTTATTTACAGAGGTGGGGAAAAGTACTCAGAAGCTTAAGTATAAGTATTGTTAAAATATATTACTCATGCGTGGGTAAACCTTTCTTAAATTCAAAGACTTTTTTGTTGCACAGTAAAATCTACCACTACTGTCCCAAACCTGCAAAACAAAAAAATTAATCCTCCATGTGCGGCTAATAACTCCTGTTGTTTATGTGGTGCCTTTGTTACCAGCTGTCTAATCAAGTGGTTCTCAACTATTTCAACTTATCAGATATAATGAATAAAACTGTTTGAACCTGAGACAGTATAATATCAGAATATCACAGTATGTCAACACAAAAACAACATATTTAAAGATAAACGAATTAAGTGGTGATGCTAGAAAGGGAACTATTCCGTTTTACATTTAAAGCAGAACTCTTTAACTTTTTTACCCTAAATTAACTGTTTCGGAGTCTGTGTAATGGTTAAATGAGTTGTTGTGGGGCAAATTAAGCATTCTGCATATCCCCCTGGTGTCTCTGGGTCGAACACTTGTAAGTCTGAGCGCTGCCAACCTGATGTCAAGGAAATCTTTAGCCTCGCGAGAAAGCGCCAAATCGCGATTAGAGCCAAACAACAAGCTAGACATGGCTTTATTTCTCGATTTTCATTGTGAAAAGTGTTCAATTTGTAATGTGTGGCTCAGGACTCAAATGGACAACAGGAGAGGAGACTTTATTTAGTTTGTTTCTTTAATAAGAAAACTATTAGGAAAAGAATGGGATGGCAGGGGGTGCTGGAGAGCAGGCAGGCCTGGGTTAGCTGGAGCCGAGCTGGAGCACATGGAGCGCCGCACCTGAGCTGGAGCCGGGCTGGAGCCGAGCTGGAGCCGAGCTGGAGCCGAGCTGGAGCACATGGAGCGCCGCACCTGAGCTGGAGCCGGGCTGGAGCCGAGCTGGAGCCGAGCTGGAGCCGAGCTGGAGCCGAGCTGGAGCACATGGAGCGCCGCACCTGAGCTGGAGCCGGGCTGGAGCCAAGCTGGAGCCGAGCTGGAGCCGAGCTGGAGCACATGGAGCGCCGCACCTGAGCTGGAGCCGGGCTGGAGCCAAGCTGGAGCAAAGCTGGAGCCGAGCTGGAGCCGAGCTGGAGCCGAGCTGGAGCACATGGAGCGCCGCACCTGAGCTGGAGCCGGGCTGGAGCCGAGCTGGAGCCGAGCTGTAGCACATGGAGCGCTGCACCTGAGCTGGAGCCGGGCTGGAGCCGAGCTGGAGCCGAGCTGTAGCACATGGAGCGCCGCACCTGAGCTGGAGCCGGGCTGGAGCCGAGCTGGAGCCGAGCTGGAGCTGAGCTGGAGCACATGGAGCGCCGCACCTGAGCTGGAGCCGAGCTGGAGCCGAGCTGGAGCTGAGCTGGAGCACATGGAGCGCCGCACCTGAGCTGGAGCCGAGCTGGAGCCGAGCTGGAGCTGAGCTGGAGCCGAGCTGGAGCCGAGCTGGAGCTGAGCTGGAGCCGAGCTGGAGCAAATGGAGCGCCGCACCTGAGCTGGAGCCGGGCTGGAACCTCTGGAGCGCGAGTATAGGTCCCAAGGTAGGAAACAAGGGTTTTCTAAACTTGAAAGAATGGCTGGATGTTCTTTTACTAAGTCAGATGAACGATTTGGCAGAGAGGAGGTGGGCCTGAGGCAGTTTTAATACATGCTAGATTTCAGTGAGCCTCAGGTGTGAGGAAAGGTGGGGCTGATGCAGGGCTGGACTGGGACAAAAAAACGGGCCGGGCATTTTTGGCTTAGACAGGCCACTCATAATTACTGGAGCACAACCAACTACTAATTTATGTATGTCCTCCCTGGCTGCTTACCTGCTGTGCTACACTTCCCCGCTCACTCTGTCCCTCGGGTTCCCTTTCAAAAATCCCTGGCTGCTCCTCTCCCTGTTCGCTGCTGCTGCTGGCTTCACCTTCAACCTGCGCTGTCACAGAGGACGTGAGGGCTACAGCAGCCCCTCCAGTGAATAAGTCTGTGATTTTGGCACATTTTGCAGCGTCTGCTGTGAGATTCTTTATTTTCTTTTCTCGCAACCTCTCCGCACCCCCTTTCCACTTTGAGTTCTCCATTGTTCCATGCTCAACGCTATGGAAACTGGCGGGAGTCCGGAATGCCCCTAAATCACGGCACAGTTGCCTAATGTGAGTGCTCCGCAGCGCGCCCAGGCACGGTACGCTTCAGGACTTTGGCACGGTTGGGGGAGGTGGGCCACGGCGCGGTTGCTCATGCATGCGCGCACGCAGACTACGAGCTCTGTCATGTACGCAACTGTTCTTATCTCAGTAAAAAGTGAATAAACTCCATTATCAACACTCGCAGCAACGCCACTCCCTTGCGCTCACCTTTAGGAAGAAGAAATCAGACAGTAGCAGTAGTTTTGAAGCCTCTCTCATCGTCTGCGGTGCCTTCGCTGCTCCTCGTATGTGGTTTATTACAAAACATGTGACAGAAGACCGCACCTCACGAACGAGACTCAAAGCAGAATCACAATAGCACAGATACTTCATGCTGTTGGTCTCACGTTTTCCACTACACCGGTTTTAAAAGTGTTAGCAGCTCGCTCGACTTGTAAACAAACCGCGCACCACGATGACGTAGCAGTCTGTCGCCCTCAGAGTTGATGACGTAACCGGGCCGCAGCAGGGATCGTTTGTGCGGTGAGAGCGCGGGCCGGCGGGGGACTCAGACCCCTCCCCAATATCGTACCTGGGCACAGCACGGTTTGAATGGCCCTAGTGTGAGTGCGCCCTAACTTAAAATAAGTAAATGGGAAAAAAAAAAAGGTGGACCATCAGGCCACCGGGATTTTGCCCAGTGCCAGATTATCAGTCCACCCCTGGGCTGATGAGACGGAGTAACAAAAAAGCCGAAACAGAGTAGCTTGGGTCATGACACAAATGGCAGAAAAAAGTACAAAAAAAAAAAGTGTACAGTCACACGGAGGGGAAAACAAAAGTAAAGCCAAGCGAGGGCTCACAATCAACTGGGCTTGTGAGTGTTTATGACAGTACTTTATTCCAAAATGTAGGGGGAGCTCTAATCAGAAAATTAAGGCAAAACATCAAAGAATCGAGCAGAGTTACTGAGTTTCGCTTTAATTAGTTGCATTACTTTTATTTTTGTAATCAGACTTTCTTTTGCCCTGGCAAAGACCTATGACCCACTAAAATGAGTTCCATGACCCACTTTTTGGTCCTGACCCACAAGTTGAAAATCACTGGTCTAATCCATTCCACCCTCTCTTGCTACAAGGAACGAGAGCTAACCTTATTCAACATAACTAATAAATATGTATTTTTTTCCTTCAGACCTGAGGAAGAACAGAAAAAAACACCCATGAAGTGCTCTGAAGTATTGTGTTTAAACAGTCCGACCAGAGACTGACCACTTCCAGCCTTACGAGCGTGTCCCGAGTGTTGTTGACCGCAGTAGCCCCCCCTCCCCACCCACTCTCCCCTCTCCGCATGGGACTGTGAAATATTAGAGATAGTTGAGGCACAGACAGACTTTCACACAGACACTACACTTCTGCGGAAGAGACTCAAGTGTACACAGCTCATACAGAGACACCTGTGTTTTCAGATACATGCAAGTCCTCTTCACTTGACATTGAGTGAGATGGCAGCAAGTTGAACGCATCAAAAGTAAATAGAAAGAGGAAACTGTGTCACGTATTTCTCAAACTATGCTATATATTTGGCTTATGTCTTAAATAGCTTTCACTTGACTGTCTTTTGCTTCAAGCCAGGAAAGACCAGAGAGGAAGCCAAAAAGCAAGGCATCCATCTTGTTTTCTGTGTGTGCAATGACAAGGTTTACAGAGATGACTGCTGTGGTGTACAGGGGCCGCAGCAGACCCTCAGGTTCCCCTCTGCGGACTGGGTCACAGTTACAATGATGAAGAAAATGCGTAAAAATGCAGCAAATGAGCTGGAGGCTGGACTGAGGAGCTGCTGCTGATGTGTCAGCGGGCATCACAAGAGGAAAAACTTAGAATTATATGGAATAGTCAAGTCCAAGACAAATCTGCAGAGTACAATAAAAATCTGCAGAGGGGCAAGGATCAAACTGAGTAAAATAACACATAATGATATTGATACAGCAATATAGCTTACAATATCAAATTAGAATTGCCAGGCCTTTGAATGACTTAGATTACAAATATTACTTGCTATAAAAAAACTAATTGTCTGAGAAAAGTACATAGAAAAATTGCCTAGTATGCACTTAAACATAGTATTTTGTTTCATTCAAGAAAGTTTGAGTAATCCTCTGATGATGCCGTCTCTTCCTTAAGAGCTTAAAATGCTGCTGCTGCGTCTTTCTAAAGCCCATACCACTGGATTCATCCTGATCATTTTCAGTGCTATGAAGCAGTCAGCTCATTTATCTATTTGTTAGCGTCATGTTCCTAATAGCTGTGCTAATTAGTCTTTTATGCTCCCCACTGTTGCCAGCAGGGGGCAACACACACCTAATCCAAGCGTTCTCTGCAAAATCAAAGTAACAGCTCCCCAAAAGAAGACATTTTCCATACATAATTATTTTAAGTTATAAAATGTGAAATACTAATGCAAAGGTGTCCAAAACTATTCCAAAAAGCTTGAAAAATATGGTCCCCATAAATAAATGCTATACTGAATTATACTGTATCACATAAGAAATAGATTTACGACTGCACTTTTAATACAATTGCATAATAAAGGATTATAGTTTCTCTTTTTATACAAGTAAATATCTTGTATGAGTCTGTTGTATTTTCTAGAACAAGGTACAACATGTATTAATATGGTTTGTTGTATTAAAAAAAACAACCATGGTCTCTGTCTCCATTTAATCTCCACCAAAACAAAACAAAAAAAAAAAAAAAAGAAAAAGAAAAAAACACAAACTATAGCAGCCTCAAAGGGCCAAAGTGCTAACTACAGCAACAACTATATTAAATTGTGATTTTATCATATATGGGCCACAATTAAGTGGTTCTGTACATAAAATAATAATTGACTTTCCAATGCAAATTACATCCACTATTTACTGCCCTACAAGTCTGAAAGCCTAAAGTACTCTATAATCTATCTACACTTAGCTTTTACTTTCCAAAACATTCATCTCATGCCATGAACTGGATTTGAACTGGTGCCATAAAAGTGGAAACTGTGGGTGCCCAGAAATCTTTAACCAGTGCTGTATCTAATGGCAAATTGGTGTTTACCAGCAACATTCCTCTGTTTGGAAAAAGGCATCCTGCTCACGTTACCGGGTCAGTGGCACTTCTTTGGGACTGCTGCCCATTTGGGACGGCTTCAGCGGCGAGCGGGAAATCCCTGTTTAAAGGTTAAGGCCGCAAACTGGTAATGAATCTAATCTAATGTGGGATGATATTGGGAGAGACAGAAACTACAAAGTAAGCTGCAGATGTGGATGAGAGAATTGGCAAAGGAGCAAGTGGCAATTTTGTTCAGAGGTGGAAAGTAACTAGATATTTTTACTCCATTCATTTACTCAAATACATTTTTAAAATCTCAGAGTACGTATGTCATTTTTCATTTGATAGTGCGGTGGGTAGCTTGCTCAAAGTAGTACCTATTCTATACAAAGAAGTTAGTCTGGTACCTCTTGGTCTGAGTTTCATTTCTATGTGGAACAGTCACAGGCAATCAGAGAAACGAGGGGCAAGCAGCAGGGTAAGCCGTGCGCCACTGACGCAAACAAACAGTGCCATAAAACACCAGAATACACCATATAACACTGGTCTATAAGCAAAATGCTTCCGGAACAAAAGTAGTGAAATTTTTCTTAGATTAGGTCACTGATAAAGAAAAAGTAAGTCAGAAGTGCAGATTGGCTATAGTTTCCAAGAAACAGTATTGGGTCAAAATAGGAAATTTATGCAAAATAAGGCAAAAATGGTAGTTTATCAGAAGGTACAGTGTCTACAAGCAACCAGTTCTATCTGAAAGCCTGTCTGCACATTCAATACATTAATTTTAATATGGCTAGAGTTTTGGCATAAAATGTTTTGTTTTTATTTGCAGAAATCTCTCTCTTGGAAGTGGACAAAATGCATGCATGTAGAGAAATTAAATATTTTCAAAGTATAAATATTATTTTTAAGCAAAAATACCTAAATCTATTGTATAAACAGATGCTATTTTGATGTGAAACAATATCATTAAATATCTTGAATACATTAGCTAACCAACACAGTTATCAATTGATTTTCAGTTCATCTTATCAAAATAAATGAGATGTAGCCACTTTTATCTCGGAAGCAGATCGAGTCCAAAAATTTGTAGACCAGTGTAATTAGCAACTATTTAGGAAAGGCAAGGCAAGTTTATTTGTATAGCACAATTCATACACAGTAATTCAAAGTGCTTTACAGAAAAAAAAAAGACAAGGTAATAGTACATAGATAAGAATTATTATTAAAACAGTAAAATCAAATGTAAAAATTATAATTAAAAAATTAATTTAAAATTTAATTAAAAGAGAAGTGTGCAGATAAAACACTTTCAGTTGTCATATGCACAGCTAAAAAGAACAGTTTTAAGTCTGGACTTGAACATTGTCAGAGTAGAGGTCTAACATCGTCAGGGAGACTGTTCCAGAGTTTAGCTGCATAAAACTGAAACGCTGCTTCACTGAGCTTAGTCCTGACTCTGGGCCCCAGCAGGAGACCTGTCCCTGAGGTTCTCAGAGTCCGAGATGGTTTATATGGGACCAACAGGTCAGAGATGTACTTTGGTGCTAAGCCATGGAGAGACTTGTACACAAGCAGAGATGTTTTACAGTCTGTTCTCTGAGCAAAAGAATTAAACGCTGTTAATCAGGTCAGAGAAGTTATTAAAATTCGCTCTACCCATCTTGGTTATTTCTGCTTGGAGATGAGCTTCTGTATTTGTAAGACATGCAGCAGATAAATGGCTGTGATAAGCCAGTTCCAAATCGAGAGAAATGGTTCACTGTGGCTGAGGAACCAAACTGTCCAGCTTTCAAAAAGAAGGTAGGAGAGGCTGGCTGGCCAGGCTAACTACTACTAGAAGTCATAGTAATAGTAATTTTACAACTAGTAGTACTTTTACTTAAGGACACACCTTCAACTACTTGTGTTTTGATAAAATCACATACTTTCTACATTACTGTGAGTGGGACTTGTACAGAAAAGAAACGTGAGGGCGCGGTGTTGAGTTCCCTCCAAACCCATTCTGTGTCCTCTATCATGTGTGTTCGGGACAAAAGCTGCACAGAAACCAGAGCTGGAGGTAGAGCGGCCCGGGACGATGGTGAAAGAATGGGCTCCTTTCTGTGGGCCCTGGCTCAGTGTCCTGTACCTCAAGCAGAAGCACTCAGAGCGTTGGGGAGATGGGTGCGCTGATACGGGACAGACCTCGCTAAGATGTAAAGAGAGGGAAGAAACACTTTGGGACATTTGTGTTGGTGTCGCTGACGGACAATTAGGTTTTTTCTGGACAGAGGACAGACGAGATGGTACTTGTCCTGTCCCACACTGCAGCTTTTTGTGTGAAAACAGTAGCACCTGCATGTGTGTGGGAGTCCTGACACTACAGGACAGGACTCTGGTGGGCGGAGCTATGAGCGATACCTGGTTTAAGGGTACACAGGCAATTTAAGCACTGAATGCTTGTCAGAGTGTCATTGTCTCTTAAGCATATCTAAATAAGATGTGTTGTCCTGGGCTATGCTGAGTGGAGTCTGCATGTCCTCCCTGTGTGGGTTAGGGTCCGGCTTCCTCCCACTGTCCAAAGGCATGCATGTGTTCGGTGAATGGATGAATCTTAAATTGTGAATGAATGTGAGAGTGAATTGTGACATTTTGATATTTTTGTTGTCATGCAGGGTATATTGGTGTAACAAGATAAAAAACTATCAATAATACTATAAGCATGTATTGTAATGTACATTAGAAATCAAATGTACAGAGAATCAAAAGAATCAAAGTACAGACAATGTTGTTAATAGCGTAACAAAAAGTATCTAAAATCTGGTCAATGAATGTGAGAATAAATGGTCTCTTAAAAAATCTCCTAGCAAAAATAACCAAGATGGTGCCAGCGCTAATTTAAAAGCTTTTGTTTGTGTTGTTGTTGTGTCTTCTGTAGAACTTTTTCCCCATCTTGTTGCCATTTTAACAACAGTAAAGTCCCGCTGACGTCCCACGTAACAACCACATTAAAAAAAAAAAAGACTTTTTTCCACAAGTCTTTGTACAACTGGCTTCTGCTGCTGTCACCGTTCAGAAATAAGTGTTTGTATGTTGTATGTCACCTCAGATCCAAAAGCTCCAGGCCTGAACAGGAGAAATGATGTATTTGTTGTAAACCTACCTCAGTGTTTAATGTGTACTGTGCTGCATTTTTCGGCAAGACGAGTGCACCGGGTGGGAGCATCCATCTTGGTTGACCGGGCTACAGAGCACCAAAACACTGGAAGACAGTAATAAAATGAATCCATGCTTCTTAAAGCCATTCCATTTTGGACTCAAACATTGTATTTAAATAGATAATACCATCCATTTAAAACCTCAAAAACCTTGGGATTTCCATTTAACACTGTGCATAAATATATTTATAAGCCATATTTTCAGCTTTCATTTGGGCAATCCTCAATTAGAGACAATGTCTAATGGTTTCTACAGCCTGCATGTCACCAAAAGAGCATTTATAGAATATGTATTTCTGAATCCTTTCACCAGATGCTGAAAACTCAAATTTTAGGGCCATCTTGTCTTGATTTTCACAATAAAATTACCTCTATACAACTTTTACAGACTTTCACAGTACAGTAGTAGCTGTAGTACTCCTAGTAGCAGTAGTAGCAGTATTTATTTGCAGTAGTAACTAAGCTACCAAAAATGGGAGTATGTCTTTTTCAGTAGTATTTTCAGATGCAGGAACTCAAGCATATTGGTAAACCCTGGGTTTTCACAATAAAACAGCATCTATATTCAACAAAAGCAGGACAGTGATTACAATAGAAGTAGTAGAATTAGTAGAAGTAGTAGAAGTAGTAGAAGTAGTGGTAATAGTAGCTTTAGTTGCGGGTTTATTGCAGCTTAAGGTCATTAAGGTTGTCTTGTTGAAGCCTGCATTTTCACAATAAAATAACCTCTATATTCAACCAAAGCAGGACAGACAGACTCACAATAGGTACAGTAGTACTAGTAGTAGTACCAGCAGAGGTGGATGAAGTAGTAGTAACAGTAGGTGTAGTAACAGAAACAGAAGAAGCCCTAGTTGTAGTAATGGCTATAGTAGTAATAGCAGTAGTAGCTTTAGTAGTACATGTAAAAGAGTCATAGTAGTAGGGTTAGTACTAGCAGTAGTAGCAGCAGCAGTGGAGTAGCTGTAGTAGTTGTAGTCAAGGTAGTAGTAGAAGTCATAATAGAAGTCGTAGTATTAACAGTACTAGTAGTAGTTGCAGTCGTAGTTGCTGTTGTACCAAAAAGACAATTTATTCTTGAATGTCTTTTTAAATGTTGGAAACTTATCTTGGTTATCTTGAATTTTCACAATAAAATGACAACTATATCCACCTAAAGCAGCGCAGACAGACCTTCACACAGCGATAAAGGCCAGTTTTCCTGCAGATTTCCTAAAGCTTGTGATTACTGAGCTAATTACTCACATTCCTCTATGAACTTACGGGCTACTGCTCAGAAAGTGGCAGCTTATACAAGAACAGTGGGCTCCTTATGTGGGCCTACTGCAGCAGCCAAACAGACAATATGGTACTCTGTCCTGGGAGACGTGGCCTAATCAAACATGTATGGTTCATAAAGGAGGAATGAGGGGCATATTAGAGTCGCCTTGTGTTACTGACCGATGTTTAAAGCTCCATAAAAGAGAGGTTTTGATGAAAAATGCACCTGTGTGAGGCCGCTCCTCTGCATCTACGGCCACACTTAAACCTAACCACAAACTCACATTACACACTGTTAGATCATCTGTATGGTTAAACAGGCCACATGAAAACTCACAATGTACAAAGATATCACTTGTTTTTTTGCAGCCCGGAAACTACTTGAATATCTTGAAATTAAAAAGTATGCTCTGAACATGTGTCTGGCTATAAAGATAAATGAAATTGACACAGAATTAACACAGAAGTTAACTGAGCAAAGTAAAGAAGTAGAGAAACACGTCATAATG
Organism: Bostrychus sinensis; assembly: GCA_020698575.1. Lineage (NCBI taxonomy): Eukaryota > Metazoa > Chordata > Actinopteri > Gobiiformes > Eleotridae > Bostrychus > Bostrychus sinensis. The sequence continues at coordinate 22,374,988 of CM036257.1, read as the reverse complement.
AATTTGCATACAGCCATTAAATATTTTGTATAAAACATGAACTGCTATGGAAAAGACTTAAGAAGAAAGTATGGCTACCTGTGTTACCATTTTGTTCTTGTATTTTGTGTAAGTGCTACAACCTGTCTGTGCCAAAAATAAGAGAGAAATACGGCGTAATCCTGGTTTGACTCTGGCATTTTTCAGATGACAAATAGTTTTATTATCTATTAAAACTGAATTATTATTATTATTATTTTATTTATTTATTGTAAAATGTTTTTAATCAACACTGGACATTATTGTTAAGGATTTCATTGATGTGAATTCTGAATATACTGCATAATACTCACATAGAGACATTTGAGGACGCTTACATTGGCCACTGGTCTACACCTGGGGTGTCCAAACTGTGGCACGGGGGCCAAATGCAGCCCACTGACTTTTTTTTTTTTTTTTTTTTTTTTTTTATTGGCCCTCCAGCTTCCTTCTTAATTGGCCCAAACTGCCACAGGTAGTATTTTTTACTGCAGGGTAAAAAGCTTCAAATGACTGCTCCATGTGACTTAGTGTCAATGCAGGATGGACCTGGCATTAATTGAAAAAAAAAAAAAAAAGGAAGTTTGTTAGTCCATGGCAGGATAAATGAAGTGTGGTTAGGGTGGTGTGCCCAGAGGAAATTCTTTACCAAAGTGCCATGTAAATTCAGTCTGGAGACCTCTGAAAAAAAGCTAGAAGACTAGGGGACGCAAAAATGATCACCTAGGGAGTGGCCTTGCTCCACATTCCATTCAATTCAACTTTGCTGTCCAGAGGGAAATTTGACTTAGGTTTAAAGAGTAACTCACCCCTGGCCTGACTCCGCCCACTGCCAGAGATTGAAAACTGCTCAAAAAGTGGGCAGAGACCTGGCAGAGACAGAGGAGGAGAACTGAGGGAGGAGCGAGGCCTGGTCCTGTGACTGACAGCTGTCAGAGACCGTCATGGACGTCCTCCACAGCAGAGTTGCCAAGTCCCAGAAAGGGGAAAAAAAATACAGGACGTCTGGACTAATGTTTTATGTTGCTTTTATAATAACACAGCTGAAATATTGTGAGAAAGGCAGTTGTGCTGCCTCAGTAACATGTGCTTCCGATCACATCTTTATTACTGAAGGTATTATTTCAGCTGAGAGCTGTTTTTGATCGTATCTCCGAGTAAGAAACTGATTGTCATCAATCAAAAAGTGACTTAAAGCGTGGCAAGACTAAAACACATCTGTGGAGTCAAAACTCTCCCCAGTGTCACTAATTTGTAGGTATATACTGTCATTGATCAAGCTCATTATGCCTTATTGTGCGCTGACACACGGGACAGTAAAAGCACAGCCTGTGAGAGGGGAGGGGGGCGGAGGAGACTGAACTGTAAATGCTGGGGCTGAGTGGTGTGTTTAGGAAAAAGACCCACACCTGGCAACAGCGGGATTGGGACGAGCGCACGGGGGAGAGAGACAGCGAGGGCGTGGAGAGCACGGGCCGTGGGAGGAGACACTCGGCACAGGTGTGGTAACAAATACTACATCACACTTACCTATCTGGAACTATTGAGCAGAAATCCCACTCTTTGACCGTAGGAGGGCAACTCTCTGACAGTTTTCACTACAAAATGTGAATTTAGACCTTTTTTTACAAAACGGTCAAACATAAGACTATAAATAGTGAGATGTATCACTAAAGCCCTGTTTGTACAGCTGATCAGCTAAAAATAAAATGGTTTAGGGGTGAGTTGCTCTTTAAAGTGCTGCAGATTACAATACACAAATACAACCACAACAGCAGGACAAAAACAGTCAGCTCAAATGCACTTACTCATACACAGAAATATGGCCCTCAATAAAAAAGTTTGCATTACCAAGGAAGGGGTCATCTGAAAAAAAAAAAAAATCTTTTCATTAGAAGTTCAGTTCATGCTCACAATTCAAAGTGAACTCCGTATGTTGGAAAATCAAAAGATACATGATATCTTACAAATGTAGGGTTGCAGTATAAACCAAAGCCAGTATTAACTTTTCAAGTCCAGACAAGACATTGAGGTTTATAGTTTAAAATTATTGGTAATTTCAGTAATTTCAAACTAACTGCATGCTCGGTTACATTGGTCTCTCCTCTGGGATCTTATTTTGGTTGTAAGTGCATGTAAGGAAAATTTAATTTAAAGGGGACATACACTATTTGACAGTGGTAATTCATGATATTACAAAGCACTCAACCAAGGTTAAATGTTTAAAAGCCAGAAGTACCATTTTCTTTTAGATATATTATTGCTTTTGATAGGATGACTTTCCCATGACAATCAAAACTAACCACTCCCAGTTTTATACACAGCAGATCTAAGATGAAAAGTACTATGGGTTTTCTGCCCTTGCATTGACTTCAGTATACAAAGGCACACTTATGAAAAATAAAATCATCCAAGGAAGAGGTTTTGGAAAGTCAGTATGATCCAAAAAATGCAACCGCTGTAAAAACATAACCCAACAGACTCCTCCAAACGCGACTATGAGATCACTGAACTTTCTCTGTTCTGCGTTCTGTGGTTGTGGGTCCAAAGCGTGTCTTCACATCTGTAGGCGACAGACAGAGTGACCTAATTTACCAGCGTTAGGTTGGTAGACATGAAAATGACAGGGTAACACCAGCATGGCTCTGAAATGCGTGGTAAAAGGAATGATCTCAATAGATGCCTTTCATCTACTGCAGGCTCTGAGGGATCAGGTCAGAAAACAACACAGGAGTAATTGTTTTAATCTACCTGAGCTGTACTTTACTGCAACATAATTAAGAGTTTATGGTCATGTGACAAAGCCCAGGTGAGGTAGGGCATACATTTTTTTCCTTTACTGACTGAAAATTTATTTGTTTTCAATTTGGTGTTTCAGAAATTACCTTAGGCATAGCTATGTATTTGTGACACGATGAACAGGACATTACGTTAGATATGATGAATTCCCACTCTCGTCTGGATGAATCCTTACAGAGCTGATCTATGATCCTAAAGATGAACTAAGGGACTAGCAGTCCTAGATGCATTGCCTGTCCGTCCTGGGAGAGGATCTCTCCTTCAATATGGGCTCCATAAGGTTTCTTCTTTTTTCCCGTAGCTGGGTTTTTTAGGAGTTTTTCCTTACCGAGAAGGAGGGTCTAAGGACAGGAGTGTCCTGGGTCTGTTTAGTTTAGTGTAGTTATTGTTTGTGCTGATTGTGTGTTAAGTCTGATTGTGTGTTTATGTTTGATCAACTGTTTGTGAAGCCCTTTGAGGCAACTTTTGTTGTGATATTGGGCTATACAAATAAATCTGAATTGAACTGAATTGAATTCAGTTCATCATGTTTTTATACTAGAGCCACTTATGCTTCAATGCTACTTAACTCTGAGTTGATTAGCATGATTTAGGCAGCTAATGTCAGCCAATGATAATATTTTATGCACAAATTTGGTCACTATGTTCTCCTATATGTCTCTGCGTCTTTATTGGGTAAAATACAAAACTTAAATCCAGTATTTCTCTGTGTATTTGTTGAACCTGAATCATCAGAAGTGACATTTTTCGGGCATTCCCACTGCTGACTACTATATCTATACATATTTTTATTTACAGTTTGCATTATACAGTTTGACTAAATGCATAGATTTGTATCATCTATACCAGTGGTTCCCAAAGTGGGGTCTGGGGCCCCCTGGGGGTCCACGAAGGTACTACAGGGGGGCCCCCAGAGGCTGTCTATTTTTCAATTTCAATTTCAATTTATTTATTTATTTTATTGTTATTATTATTATTTCAGACATGTTTTGGTTCATAAAAACAAATAAAACATAAAATATATGTTTAAAAATATAAAAAGTCAATAGAAATATTAAATACCTAAAAACATTAAGTACATAAAAAACATTTGAAATTAATTACAGTTGTATACTTGTTTTAAAATATTACTTTAAAACAACTTTTAGTCAATAATCAGTGTTTTTGTAATGTTTTTATAAAAGAAACATATGGAGAAAAACATGGCAGAGTCTTTTGAATAGACGGAAGTTTTATTGTTGGGGGTCCCCGAGGGGTTTTCGGAAATTTAAGGGGGCCACGACAGTCTTGACTTTAAGAAGGATTGATCTATACTGTTGCCTCTTTCCCATTTAAAATAGATTTTACCATATTATTATTTGTTAAGATGGTTGGAGCCTCTTCCAGCAGGTTTAAGGAGGTTCACAGGGTACACCTTGATTAAACGCCAGATAATTTTAAGACCATCACTTTTAGAGACAACCACAAACATAACTACTGATGGACACTCACTATGGACAATTTAGATGCACTTAAATGAATGGGGGAGGAACTTGTAACATGCTGAGGGCATGCAAACTCCACTCCAAACATTGAGAGCACAACCACAGCTTTCTTGTTACATAGGTACAAGGCATACCCAAGTTCTGCCACTGTGCTCTGGTTTCTGCTAGCTTTTTAGTCAGCTTACAAGTCATATTGAAAAGAGTGTCATATAAATGTTTTGTTGCACCCATATCGGACAAAATAGCATGAAATAAATGATCAGTCCAGGCCTAGAGTTTAGTTTAGTGTAGCTACATGTCTTCATCATTCAACTTATTCCAACTTCTCTGACCACAGATCTGGAGTTAGTTGCCAGATGTGTGCTCACCAGTGCACTTTACTAGGTTAAAACCAAGAATGGGCCATAATATCGCCTGCTTACATTGTTACACTTCTTCTCACATGTTATTTTGAACCAGCAAAACTAAAATAACACAGAAGAGGAAGTCTATAAACTTTACTCCTTTGAGGTTGGTTTCTTTTTGAGGCTAAAATCAAATGTGAGCACTCTCACGAGCCACATCACAATGCTCCTGTCCACATACTGCACCCATTTGAAGGTGTAACCCAGATCATTTGCACACGCATATATCCATGTATACAAGCACATCGTAAGCATTAAACTACAGGCTTCTTACATTGTGCTATTTTAGGCTCAGTCCTCTCAGTGCACACACAGACATATATTTATATTTTCTACATAGTCATTTAGGAATTACATTGATCTTTACGTTGCACACCACATAAAGAGAACCAACTTGCTCTAATTTAGCGTGCATTTTATGTCCCTGTAGTGACCAAACAGTATGCATGCCCTCTAGAGTTGTTTAAACCAAGCTTTTTCATTATGTTTGTAAATTTGTCCAACTAAATTAAGCTTAAATGTGTTTCGCAATTTTACAAGGCCAACAAATTAGATGTGTGACTTGGTGATCATGAAAAAGGAAGTAATCTTCTAAACTGCTGTGTTGCATGTTTGAGGTCGGTGTCCTGAGCCGAGACATGTATAAAACTGGTGGGAAGTGGTTTCAGAGGAAAATATGGCTTGAAGTAGCTAAATATAACTAGCAACCAACATATATGCTAACCTGAGAGACTTTTGTTTCTACTGAATGACTGCTGAGAGAAAAACAAGGGGAAACATACTACTTATAATGAATAAAATGAAATTGTCTGCTGCGAATAAATGTCTAAATGACTAAAATCATCTGGCCTTTGGTTGAAGTTAAGTGGCTATCCCGTGTTGGACATGTTCCTGTCTTCACTCCACACAGCGGTGCATCAGTCAACAGTGCCCTCTGAGCAGGTCACCACGCCACATCAGTTCCACTCGTCTCCACCACACAGACGAGCTGCTGCCGTCCTGCTTCACCGGACACAGCCAAAGAGGTCCAGCAAAGAAACAACTGTGTTATTGTCTTATTTTAGATTGAGGATAAACTTAAGAACACACGTATATCTGGATTTTATGCTTTTTAAATGTTCAAAACTATGCCAATTTTCAAACACAGAGCTGTACAGTAGTATGCAGGACACCCCTCTTCTTCCACCTATCAGTCATAATCAGTTTTTGTTTTATGTTTTTAACTGCTTACAACCCATTTTGACATGTTCCAGATATCACTTGCCACTAGCCTTAGCATGCAACAATAGATTGAGCTTATGACAGCTGACGAGAGTTAAAAATGACAACAACACAAACTGTGGAAATTAGAGGGGCGGGGTAGCTCCAGGTTATTTCTCATGTAATTTAAGACCTTTTTAAGACTTTTTCATGCCACTAAAAATGTTTGGCCAAGATTGCTAGCAAAAGAACAATAATCGGAATAAGTTTTACACTAATACAATATCTGTATTACTCTCTGAAAATCACTGGTTTTATTTTAAAAGTATAATACAGGTGAAATACCTCCAGTTCTGCATTAAAAATCTTAAAACACTTTTAAAAGCACTTTTCAGTGGGCAACAGATATTTGTAAAGCTACTATGGATAGAATTTAATGCCAAATTCACATCCAACTCAAAAAAGTCTTCTCTGTTGTTAAGTATTGCTCTAAAATATACACTGCTCAAAAAAATAAAGGGGACACTACACATCCTAGATTTATTAACCCATGGAGGTCTGGATTTGGAGTCACACTCAAAATTAAAGTGGAAAAACACACTACAGGCTGATCCAACTTTGATGTAATGTCCTTAAAACAAGTCAAAATGAGGCTCAGTAGTGTGTGTGGCCTCCACGTGCCTGGGCAACCTCCTGATGAGGTGGTGGATGTTCTCCTGAGGGATCTCCTACCTCCAGCAGACCTGCTGGAGGTCATTTTGCAGGGCTCTGTCAGTGCTCCTCCTGTTCCTCCTTGCACAAAGGAGGAGGTAGTGGTCCTGTTGCTGGGTTGTTGCCCTCCTACGGCCTCCTCCATGTCTCCTGATGTACTGGCCTGTCTCCTGGTAGTGCCTCCATGCTCTGGACACTACACTGACAGACACAGCAAACCTTCTTGCCACAGCTCGCATTGATGTGCCATCCTGGATGAGCTGCACTACCTGAGCCACCTGTGTGGGTTGTAGACTCCGTCTCATGCTACCACTAGAGTGAAAGCACCACCAGCATTCAAAAGTGACCAAAACATCAGCCAGAAAGCATAGGAACTGAGAAGTGGTCTGTGGTCACCTCCTGCAGAACCACTCCTTTATTGGAGGTGTCTTGCTAATTGTCTATAATTTCCACCTGTTGTCTGTTCCATTTGCACAACAGCAGTGAAACTGATGTCAATCAGCGCTGCTTCCTAAGTGGACAGTTTGATTTCACAGAAGTGTGATTGACTTGGAGTTACATTGAGATGTTTAAGTGTTCCCTTTATTATTTTTAGCAGTGTATTTTTAAGTACAACACTGAAAAACTTGCCTTAGCTGTCCCAATTTGGCAATTTAAGACCTAGGTGAACTAAAACCTGTCCATACAATTTAATGCTTTTAAGGCCTTGATTTTGGCAACATCAAATTTAATACCTTTTTAATACTTTTAAAACCTTGGGGCTGCCCTGGAGGAGTTGGGAGTTTGGTCTTACTGTCCTCACACACACACACACACAGTGGCAGAGACCAGACAGAGACAGAGAAGGACAGGACTGAGGGCCGGGCTGAGCGGGGGCGGAGCTGGGACCTGGGATTGACAGCTGTCAGTGCACTGTAATGGACGTCCTCCATGTGGCAACATGAGTGGACTGGGACAAGAGCGCATGAGTGGGGTGTTACTCTTTAACCTGCATTAGCTTCAGTAAATTCAGACTCTTGGCTTGTTATTATGGATGAGACAAGATCTTGTAATCTTGTGAGATCAAAATGACACAAGAGTCTCGTGAAGGTGAAAATTGGTCTTGTGATCAGTTTCTGTTTGAATTTTTTACCACAGAAATGGTCAGTGAGTTTGTCAGGTCAAGGTTTGGCAGTGTATATGTTTTGTTACCGTATATAAGTCAAATAGTAGAAGTAAATACCATTCACAACAAATTTGCTTCAAAATGCACCAAAACTGTTTTACATTTTATGATTTTCAGTTGAATAAAATGCATTTTCATTCATTCACTGAGTTTATCTTTAAGGATTTTTTAATAATAGCGTAAAAATATCATCTTGTCTCAATCTCATGGACCTAATCTCATGTCTTGTTTGTTCTCGTGGGGTTTGTCTCGTCACACCTCTGTTTGTTATTCTTCATTGTGTCTGCTGCAACAGTGTCTGCACACCTTCTTCAACGACATGATTGGAAACATACAGTACAGACGCCTGCACAATGACACTAAATGAAAAAAGGTTTCAAACAGGCAGCTCCAAATGTGATATCTTCTTTTCTAATTCACTCTGAAGTCACAAAGAGAGCCATTTCTCTTTTACCGTTGGCCATAAAACCCCTGAGCGTGCTTTGGTGTGTGTATCTGTTAGCTTTAGCATGAGCGCACTTAACAAAATGTGTGTTTTAACCTTCACTCTACATTTGTTTTATGTTCCCGGGCCTCTCTCTCTCTCTCTCTCTCTCTCTCTTGGCTACTGGACGGCCTGGATGTAATTATAGACCAATAGTATAAAAGTAGCCTGCTTTAGTTACCCCTGTGATCCTGTCCCATCTGGTGTGGCTTTGACCACTGGGGTAAGAACCGTGGGTGGTGTGAGACGTCCCAAGTGGTGAAGGGGCGTTAAAATAAATCATCAAAAGCGCATTTTGTTCAAGGTAAAGGTTAACCAAGTTTGTTTTTATGCCAAATATACAACCCTTGTTCAGTATAAATGTACTAGAATAAGATGGGTGGAATTTGGTGTTGGGATGTTTTGCTGTAATCCAGGTCTAAATTCAAAGATGATTTTTTTTTTTGTCTACCGCTGCAACAATAACATACTTTCTTTCTTTTTTTGAATGGTCCTTTGTGAATTTGGGAAAAGGATGTTGATAATTTCAAGTGGTTATTTTAAATGGGCCGAGTACAAACCCCAAGAGTCCAAGATGGCAGCCGCTTCAAAGTAAAAGAACATTTCTCCACTTTTATTAGGCCCCATGGGAGGAAGTCATTGTTCATTTATGGATTATACCTACTTATATGTACTGTAAGTATGCAGCAGTGACTGTAGTCCACTCTCGGGGTGGTTGGCGGTTCAATCCTCAGTTCATACTGTTGTTATGTCATTGGGCATGACTCTTAACCCTTCTTGCCTCCAGTGTCTGTGTGCACTTGTGTATGGATGTGTGAAGGCTTGAGATAGTGAATGGGTGTCCTGGGGCATCGGCAGCTCACCTAGAAAGTTGGCGGTTCAATCCTTGGAGATAGAGACCTGCAGCGGGACAGCAGCCTATCTCTAGCCAAATAAATAACAGCCGGACATGGACCCAGAGCTTAATCAACCCATTAAACACAAGTTAGCCTAATGCTTTCTACTCTTCTCATGAACGGCGTGTGTGTGACTGTGGCGTGTGTCAGGACAGGTGGACAAGCTTTCCTTACAGTCTGAGGTAATTATTTTGGTCTGCTTCACCTTACAGGAAGCCCAAAAGCAGTTCAAGTTTACCATTAGCGGAGGATTAGTGATAGGATCAGCACACTTAGCTACTGTGGCAACGCCAAAGCAGATTTGAGTCTGTGGAGCAAACACGTTCATTATTTTAACACAAAGGGTCATTTCAGAGATCACATAAACAACAGCCTCATGTCCACAGGTTTAGGAGATTTTCATAACTGTGTTTCAGTCTTGTTACGTAAAGAGATGCGGAGAGCCTAAAAAAGACTTTGTAAGTTTCGTAATTGTATATTGACAAAAACAGTTCTGGCAGGTGTAAGTGTGGCTGAAAGGGGTTCATCCAACCCATGGCCTAATGTCCTTTGCAAACACCTTTTAAAGACACCCTTCCAGATGGTTCTGTGTAACTTGGTAAGCCATGTATCCCAGAGTCCTGGTCTCAACATCATGGAGTCTGTCTGTGATTATTTAATGTGAAGAAACAGACACCTACATCTAAAGAAGCACTCTGTGGTTAGGCAAATAAATGTTTGGAGTAACCTACCTTCAAAAATGTGTGCAAAAGTATTCTACCATGAACGCATTTGTATATTTAAGACCATATCTTTATGCCTCCCAACTGCCTCCTGCCATTTCTAGATTACCAACTGAGCAACAGGCTCTGAAACATGCTTTGAAAAGTCAGAGCTAAAATATAAGAAAGGCCCTGGACTCCTAACCACTTGTCTGAGTTTGTTTGATTGAGACAGAAATCTTTTGTGAGCTGTGTGCTAAAGAGGACCTTCGGGACCCTTTTGTGGTCTCAAAACAAACCAAAGAATTCCCATACAACATACAAATCCCACAAATGTCAGTATATGGAGAAATCAGCCGCTAATCGTCCTTTGTCACACGGCGACATTCCCGATGGTCGCCCGCGGCAACCAGGACTTAGGGAAGCGCTGGAATTTAGTTTGACAGGCGTGTCTCTCCAGCTTAGGGCCCTTTTGGGCGGGACACACTGCTCCTAATGGAGGACCCCTGTGGACTGTGTTTGGGTAGAAAAAGGGAGAGTGTATCGCGAAACACAATGTGGTCCAGCCCTGGGACTTTACACAGGCGCTCTGCATAAAACCAAAACATCTGAGCTAATGAGCCGAGCCTGGAGTTGATGTTTTGGACGAAACAGTTTCACACAGGGTTGGGCAACAGCAAGACAATGGTTATATTGAGAAGGGTTTAGATAGAAGTTCAGAGGTGATCATTATTCTGAGGAAAATGGACCAATTGTAAATGTTTATCCTATTAAACAAAAACAAGTGTTCTTGTTTTGTTTTTTTATTAAAGCATAAATCCTACGTTAGTAACATGTGTCTGTTAAGCTGTAAAAGTGAAAGAAAGCCATATTCTGCAGAAAGTTACTGGTCATTAATTCACAATTTTATTTCCAATGACTCCAGTAAATTACAGTCATTATCAAGTTTTCTAAAGTACACAGTAGACAGTAAAGTCCTTATTTCGTACGAGCAGAATATTTAATTATTACACCAAAAGAGTGTAGGTAGGAAGGTTTCCTGACTTTTCCATATTACCTTTATAGTACAAGCTGTAAAACTGAATTTTACAATCCAAATTAGTTGCTGCTATTAATTTGCACTGTGGAGTACTGTGTTTTATTCAGAAACTTGAAGGGTGAATTGAAGCTGGAGCAGAAAGTGTAGGAAAATAGAGACAAGATGAGAGGTGGCCGGACTCTTTCACAGTCAAGACAAATGGGCATCGTCTGTTTTCTCTCATTCTGCAGCTGTGCAGCACAGTAACCGTGAGCATAGTCAACAGTTTAACCTTTGGTAAGTGGACAGCTCTTTCTTCAATCTTGCTTTATGACAGCCCCCTGGCCTGGTGTAACATGCTCAGTACGCTCAGTAATTCTAATGCCCAATCGTCACCCTGCAGTGCTCTGACTATAGTCAGCACTATATAAGATTAGTATCACTGATTCAGTAACAGGCAAAGGTCAAATATAGTCACAAACATGCCTTTTGTGGAGTAATATCCCACTAATAGCCAGAACATTATGTTCAGCAGATCATTGTAGATCATTACACCACAATGTTCACCCTTCATCCCCTACTAATCACATTATGGTTGTGACATTTATGGCTGACTGTGTCTAACCCTATATGTGGTAAACACCTTATGTGGAGTCAAGTGTGGGCACAGTTTTAATAGAAGCAATGAAGGTACTTTGTACACAACTTACACAAATGTGTTTTCAAGAGACGTCAGAAATTTACTTCACAAAACTAGATTTTAATAGAAACTGAAGACATGTTTTGTGATATATGCGCTCATTTGAAGTCAACAGGAAATACTGATAAAATGCTCTACTGTTAAACTTCGTTAGCCATCATATTTCTTTTACTCTAACAAATTAGTCCCTGGCAGTCGAAGTTGTTTTTCCAGAGCAAATGGACGCCAAGCAAACTAGAACTGATTGCAGTTGGAAAGACACACAACTAATCAGAAAAATAAAGCATCACCTGCCTCATTTTAGATAAACCATTGGTAAACTGATTTCCGTTGGGGGGAAAAAAGTTAATTAAAGGGGCTGTATTTAGAAAGATAAATGGTCACATTTATATAGCTCAACCTCAAAGCGCTATACATCAATATCAAGGAACTATTCACCCATTCACATTTACAAACATTCACACCTTCTGGTTAGTGGACGAGCAGCTCTACCAACTGAGCTAATGCTGCCCAAATCATTATATAGGTACATATGGTTTCACCTGAATGTGGGTCTAAAATATGTCCCATTTTACACATTGGTCAATTTATAACATGTTCTATAAAAACCAAAAGACAAACCCAGAATAATAACCAGTCCTATCTGTTTCTTTTACAAAACCGTCACATTAAAAATACCTTCCCCTTGTTTTAAAATCAAACATGAAAAACATCTTGTCAGCGCATTTCCACAACGCTTTGCACAGCTGGCCCGAAAACCCTGCCTCATCACCAGCTCAGCACAATCCCCGCTGCGGTCGGCCGTGCCACTTCTGTACACTGTGTAATGTAGCTGCCCGGTTTAAGAACAGGGCCGTTTTGATCCTTTGATTAGAGGAAGGCCCCAGTTGAGCCAAAATAGCCAGCGAGCTTGTCCTGGGTAGGTCTGTTTCATGTTGGGACTACCATGGGTTTGCCCTGTCACTTCTCCCCGGGATCGGATAAACACTTCCACTGGACGGTCCCGAAGACATAATTAAATAGACCGCAATTATAGCTTTGGGAGTAGCCACATAAATATATCAAATGGGATGGAGGGAGGGTGGGACGTCCTGACAACTACAGCTGTCCCTGCACTGTTTCCATAAACCCATGTTATTCACAATATTTCAGGTGTTAAAAATGTGATCAATCACATGTTCAGAACAAAGGGTGATGGTCCGATTTGGTCAGGGACACTTTCAATGGTTAATTCCAAGTTTGTGCACAACTTAAAACACTGGAATAATGATGATGGCAAGTCTAAAAGAAAAGATAGCTATTCCAACTTCTTACACCACAAAACAGCAGAAAAAAGAAAAACAGAGAGTGTATCTTGTAAAGAAGAAGTCCTATGTGAACATAATCCAGAAAACTGCTGTAGTTACATAGACCGAGATTATAGCTTTGGGAGTAGCTCATATAAATATCTCAAATGGGAGGGAGGGACGTCCTGACAACTACAGCTGTTCTGTACAGTTTCTCTCTTTCTGTCTCCAACAACTTTCAGCTTGTTGACCCCAAAGGTGAACCACTGCTGCACGTGACGAGTGTTTTTACTAGAAGTACATTTCTGTGCAAAAGGTTTTGTGAGGTGTGAAAAAATGATGTTAACTCTACAGATTGTTGTGAAAATTTCAGGACTGATCAGTTATCAAGGACAAATTTACTTTTTTGGTGTGTGTCCAGACCACTGTGTTTTAAGTGATTTTGATCCATTTTGAGATGCAGACCAAAGATGCACTAAAAGGATGAATGAATTCTTTACCATTGTGAGACATAAGGGTTTTGTGGTTTAATGGATGAAGCATTTACCCTCAAACTAGAAGATCTTCTCAGGTTTGAATCCAGGTCTGGGTACTATATCTTTACTATTACAAGACAGGATCAGGATCTTGGCAGAAATCTATGTTTGCTAGTTTAGATGTGCAATTTTGTACATCAATACACCTCTCTTTGTTCACAGCCTATTCTTAACATGACTTAAGATTTTTGCCCAGTACTCTAGGTCTAAGCAGACAGTCTGGCTCCCTCTCTACTACAACTATCATTTAAGAGGAAAACTACTATATTTAATCATCAATGCTAGCCTTATGTATATAGCCTCTTCTTGCATGACTTCCCATACAGTATGCTTTTATGAGCCTGCACAGTGAATTTACAGCTTGTGAGCAGAGTGCAAACATCGAGAATCCGAGTAAACATTTTGCTTGGCTTTGGCCCCCGTCTGTGTTGGATCTATGTCCCTCTATGCAAAACGCTAACTCCAATCTGTTTCACGCTTACAAGCCCCTTTTTTTTTTCCTGAGTGCACAAACCCACATTACACGCTGCAACAGGGGACAAATTGTGAGAAGAAATATGAGGAAAAATCCTGGTGCGGTTGCCAGGTTCTCGTTTTGCAGCTGCGGTTGCCAGGTCCCGAAAGGAAAAACAATGGGAAGCAGGCCGCACAGCGATTGTGGCGTGTCCTTTAATGTGGCTTGGAGCTCCCTCACACTGATTTACACCGCAGCAGTAATTCACAAGCCAAACAAGCCCCAGACAAACTCACTGTGTCGGGATGGGTCCGTCGGCTCATCGGGAGGAAAACCAGACGAGAACATGACAACCGCAAAGTCTAATGCCGAGGTAGAGACAGTTTCAGTCATGGGGAGTCCTGGGCCAATTTAAGATCACTCAGAAGGCCCAGGACAAAGCTGTAGAAAGATATATTGAGGGAAAGTGTTTACTGTATATTCATGTAATGTGTAATATTTATAAAGCTTAGACCTGGAGAGACTTCACAATAGAGGAATTGTTTATTCTAGGGATATTTTTGTGAATGGGTCATTAATGTCTTTCAATGTCTTGACAAACGAATTTGATCTTCCTCGTTTACATTTTTTATGTGCTTACAGACCCGTAGCTTTGCAATAAAACATTTCTCGCACTTCCCAACTCTCTCACCCCTTTGCCTGCTAGAGGACTGTTTACATTCTCAACCTTTTATTAAGGGCCAAATCTCCCAAATACATAACTCATTGCTCCCTATAAACTCTTCCTCTCTGGCTGGACTCAGGAATACGTGGGAACAGGATCTGGGAAAGCCGATTACAGACGACATTTGGGACCTGAGTATCGGTCATAATCATTCGACTTCCATCTGTATACGCCACTGTCTCTTACAGTTTAAGGTATTTCACCGTGCCTATGTAACAAAAGCTAAATTGGCAAAAATATACGGCACTTCTGGGATGATGGAGGAGATGGAGAGGCTGAGGAGGCTGATGGTTCTGCTGCTGCGGTGGAACAGCAGGATGACTGAGGGGAGAGGGTGTACATGATGTATATGTGAAAGGCTTGAGAGGTGATTGGATGAAAGGTGGCAGGCTGTAATTGGCTGACAGAGATGACAGGTGACAGTCTTTCTGGTTGAATCCACGCATTTCATTTGTTAATAAAGATGGTTTTACAGATGACCAGGTGTGAGTTTTAGGCAGAGCTGAAGGGAGCAGCTGGTTACTTGAAAATAATATTACTCAAACCATCAAAATAATTACTTCAGCCTTTGCAAATGCACACTAAAATGCACTTGTACTTCTACTTCTGCCACACACTTCATAACGGGAGTTTAAACAGTGGACAGCACAGCGGAGTTGTAGTACTGGAGACCAAGACTAGACTTGGACCAAGACCTAGACCTAGACCAAGATCCTGCATTCATGTGGTCCTGGGAAAATCCAAAAATGAGCGCTTGGACTTAACATTTTAAACATTATACTCAAAAGTAGTTATGTGAATTTGTATTTTGAACTTCGTCTCTTTGCAAAATGCGGTTTATAAAATAGGATTACTACGGGGATTAGTTGTTGCCTGGTCTAGTTTAAAAAAGATACTGATTGAAGAAGCAGACAGGAGCAACAAAACAGAGACTTAAGTATGTACTGCATTACTACTAACTCAGAAAATTCTGATTTTAAGGCGAGAAAGTACCTTTTCTTTAAACCCACCACTGCTTAGTATATCTATAGTGTTATGTCTATCAGCAGGAACATCAGTGGCCACTGGTTGAAATAACTAAAAATCACCATTGTAACCTGGCTTCAATAGAAAGCATTGCAAAAGGCAGCTACTGTATATCCAGGCATTTTATCCAATCAGAGGAATGTCATGTTGTTTACATTAATAATGCTACGACCTCATCAAACCTAAAACATGCCAATAACTGTCAGTACCACCGCACCATTGGCACAATCCACCACACGTCAGATGCAGGACAAATGGATTTATCTTTACAGTAAATGATAACCCAGCTTACTGGACATAGCAGTGTCTCCCTGCTGTATGTTGTTGACACTCCTGAGCTCCTCCATCAGTCCTCTGTCTCTTTTACTGCATACTTTCCTACATAGTTCAGGCCCTGAGGTTTACAGGTTTCTCAGGCTTTGTGGCTCCACTCAAGCATGTTGGAGACTCCTGCTTTATCCCTCTTTGAACAGCAGACATTTAAAAACAACTGGACAATAACCAGCACCTCCTCCTCTCACTGCACTACTGAATAAACTTGTTCACCTTCATGTTTTAACTCAATGAAATACAAAACACAGCCCTGCATCTACTCAACTTTCAACAGCACAAGACATTTAATATGATGCAGACATGTCTCTATTTACAGGAGGATGATGTTTCCTTTAGTCCAACCAAACCAAAAAACAACACTGTCTTCTTCTGAGTTCACACAAACTATGGCCATGCACATAAACAGCAAAGTCACTGTTCATACAGAGCAAAAAGAATATCTCAAGCTTTAAAATAACTCAAGTAAATAATCCTAATTAAATATAGATCAAGGGACTGAGATTGTTTGGGAAGAAGTCAGTAAATTAAACAAATGTAATTAAGACGCGTTACAATTTAGTTAAGCAACACCCTAAATATGTCTGATCAAAGCATGAGTTTACTGCAATGCTGTATTTCATGGTACCCCTTTGGTAACATTTCATTTCTGAGGCAGAACAATCACAGGCGGAGTAACCAATCAGAGAAACAAAGGGCGGGATGTAAGCAGTGCACCTCTGACCCAAACAAACATAGATTCTTGCTGTTTTTTTCCATAAAACACCAGATTAAGCTGTATTATGAGCAGCTCTGTACTTATTTTTGAACGGGGACAGCAGCAGAAGCCAGTTGTATAAAGACTTGTGGAAAAAGTATTTTGTTTTATGTGTTTGCTACATTGGATGTCAGCGGGACTTAAAGGTATTAGGGAGGATCTTTATAAATTCATTTTTTGCAATATTTATTAAAACTACCTTCATTGCCCTGTATAAGGCTTATAAATTGGTGTATTAGAAAATATAATAATAATATTAATAAACTGTGGACTCTGTGGGACTTAAAAAACCTCAACCAATCATTTTCACCATGAGTACGTTAACCATTGTTCCACGGACTTGCCATTCATTCCGACTTCCTGGTTTCGGCGATAGTGCGCGTTCTTGTGCCTGCGCATGTGTATACACTATGTTTATGTAATCCGGCATTAGCGCCGCGTTAGCGGCGTTAACATCGTAGCGCGGACAGCCTGACTTCAAAGAGCACAATGGCTGAGGAAAACCGTGAACCGGGCGGTCACAAAAGGAAAACTGTTTTTGAAGTGCACCAGAGGAGGAGGAGAAAAACTGTAGAAGAGCAGAATAAAACCTGTGTAGTTATTGGCGATTCCTTCAAAGGACAGCGTGCGCTGTAGGAACAGAAAGGGCTTCAGACCGATGCATTGGTCACCAAGTTTCTGCTGGACAGGTACATTTATTTTATCGTTTGAAAAAATTGCCTTTTTTCATTATCTGTTGAACCTTTTCAACTGTACAGCAACGTCAGTTTGCTAATGCTACCAATAGCAGGAGTATATATATTTTTGCTCACATTTAGGGACTGTGCATGTGACTGGGTCTGTGTGGGGAACTAGGTCAAAGGTCGCGCAGACAAACAATGCAGGTCTAGGTTGAGGTGAATCTCTGCTGATGCCGGCTGTAAACAAACACGCGTGTTCCAACGCTCGTGCACGTCGCTGTGGAGGAGTTCCTTGGAAAGCAACAGTGAAGGGCGGGGCCTGACGCATGCGCAGTATTCAAAAAAGGACAAACAGTCGCTGGTTTCTCAGCAGTCGAAAAAAATCCTCCCTAATATCTTTAACTGTTGCTAAAATAGAAACAGGACGAGGAAAAAATCACACTGGAGGACTCGACAATAAAACAGACTTCAGCAGAACCAACAGGTGACAAAGAAAAGCTCTAAATGCCGTTAATCAGGTCAGAGAAGTTATTAAATTAACTTGGTAGCTAACACTAACGCTAGCTCCTCCACTTTTCTAAGACGTGCTGCAGATAAACGACTGTGATAGGCCGGTTCCAAATCACACTGGAGAAACTCTTCGCTCTAAGAGGGGTACAAGACTGTCCTGCTTGTGAAAAGCAAGTAGGACAGTCTGGCCCACCACGCTATGTCTTTATGGTGTCACAACATAAACAAAAGAAATGTGCTATAATTTACAAACCTTCAAAACTTAAAGCCATTTGTTTGTGCTTCTGATTGGGCAAGTGCAGGATGAGCAGCTGAAAAAAGCTAAATTAACATACGTATTTATTTACACTGACCCAGGTTTTTCACTTCGTGTGTATTCACTACACTGTGTTGTTCACATAAATGCCACTTCACAGGTTTTTTCTCTTCTATGGAGGAGTAATTGAGTTTTGAGTGCATTTAATGTATAATTGTGTCATTGTGTCACTGTTTTTGTAACTTAAAGGTAAAGGTAAGTAGCCTACTAGGTATAAAGTATAAAATATAATATATAATATAAAGAAGAATAATAACAGACCTATATTCAAATGAAAAATGTAGTCCATGTGGAGTGTTTTACTTTTATATAAGGATCTTGTGCACGTTCAGTTTCCTGTTTGGTGCGATCTGAACAGTGTGGCTTCTTCTGAACTGCTTCCACCTTAGAAGAAACTAGACTAAAAATACATGAACACAGCATTTAAACTGATCTTGGCATGACAAAAATCCTGGTCTGGGCTTTTCAGGTGTGAAAAGTTTATTTTTAAATAGTGATGTCAAGTTTGATTTATGCTGTTTAAATTACACTGGCATGTTATACATTTTGGGGACGATTTCAAAACACGGTTCAAGCAAAACCTTTTCTTTCTAAACACACAGATGCAGTGTTTAATAGAGGAAACCTGACAGAAGTGAAGCTGACGCGACCATCCCATTGCTTTTAAATGGCTTTTGTCCATTGCACACTGTTCCAAGGTAAACAGAAGTAGTTAGTTAGTTAGTTCTTTTTCCAACGATGACAACAAAATAGGCTGATGTGGCACTGCGTTTCAACTTCATAAATCCAAAAAGGCACTAAATTGTCTGCTCTGAGCCAGACTTTTTTTTATGTTACCTACGTATTAAAAATGGTAAAATAACAGCTTCTTGTCAAATCTGATTTATTTAAAATACAGTGTCCAAGTCTGGTTTTAAGCACCTGCCCCCTCTCCAAAAGGCAACCATAAAGTAAAATAGCTTCTAAATCACTACAGTAACATTTTTGACAAGTTCTAAATCTTCTTCCTTGAACGTGACTGTCTCTGCCAAAAGACCCCCAGTGTTTTTGCTCCCACCTGCTTCTGTCCCAGGAGAGAAGAGAGCAGTGACCTCACATAGCCCTCAGAAGTCACCGCCCCGGGACATTTGGTTTGTTGTTTTAGTCCAGGTCTGTGTGAGCGTCACGTGCCTTTAGGACAGATTCATGAGAGGGGAGTGAGGAGTGGAGAGTCCAGGCACGCTCCAGACCAAAGACTGAGAGCCGACACTTCACAGAAGCTTAAATCAACACACGACACACAGGCAGCAGCTCTGAACACACTCACTGTAAAAACATGCATCTGCTGCCATTAACAGCCTTTCATACAGGGCTGACCATTTTACTACAAAGTATGCTTGTTTTTGTTCATATTTTTACCCAATCTTGGTCACCTCTATAACAGCAGTGCATGTTTTACAAACTTTAAAAACATTATTATTTATTTATTTATTTATTTATTTATTATTTATTTAAATGTAGGGACAGTGTACAATAAACATTAACCTTTACAGGAGAGATGCATTGTACCAGGTTATAGCTCAAGTGCTAATTTCCACCTGTAGTCCCTGGGCAGGTTGATGGTAAAAACATAAAAAGACAAAGTACATATATACACATACACAACCATTCTCACAGTATAAGATTCATCTATTAAAAAATATAAGATTTAAGATTAGTCCATATTATGTGAGCAGGTTTGGTTTGTGAGAAGCCATTTTTTTGTCATGTGCTATAGTTTGTTGATGCGATCTACTCAGTTGGCAACATGTTCCACTGACGAGTTGCCACACAAGAAAAAGCAGAATTCCCAAATGTTGTCCTGCGCTTAGGGATCCTACACTCACCACGCACTGTGGATCGTGTAACCCGAGATGTGCTTTCAGAACTCAAAAATATAAAATTTTTGAGTGGTGGAGCAAAAGCACCTTGGATAAGTTTTGAACAGCAGACAAACATTAGAAAGCATGATCATATTGTCAAAGCTCAAGATGTCTATCTGACTAAAAGAGAAAGTTTCTAATAAGTGCTCTACTGGTGCCATAAAGAAACAGGGCATCAGAGTGTTACAGTTGAACGTAATAAAAAAAAGGACCTTTTTATTTTCTTAAATTTTTTGTATGATGCCATTTTACTACAAAATGAATAACAGCTGTGAGGAATCAATGGAAACAGAGCTGTACACTGTTTTTTGTTGGGTTTTTTTGTTGTATTTTTTGATAAATGAATGAGAGCAGACTGGATGCAGAGGGCTTGTTGATTAGTCAGTAATTCCTGGAGTGGGCAGAGTTCGTGGAAGAGGCGGAGGTTTGTGCAACCGAGCGTTTTGAGGCCTCAGAACACCATTGCCAGAAAATAGAGGATTACTCAAACATGCACGAATGAAGCAAAACACAACTTCAGGGATGTTTTTGATGAGGCAACAACATTATAACATGGAGAAAAGCTCAGAAAAGTTCTTTAATACAGCCCTTTTAATTACCTTTTAATGTATGCTCAAGTAAATTTGATCTTGATGATAAAAGTGGTAGTAATACTGTAGTTGTAGCCCAAGTAGTAGTAGTAGTAGGGCCCAGAAAAGGTCCCTCTTCTTATATTTTCTATTACAATGGGTCCACGTGAAGCCTTCTTGCCTTGGGCCTCCAGCAAGCATTTCAGCGGGCCTGGTAGTAGTAGTAATAGTTGTAGTAGTAGTAGTAGTAGCAGCAACTGTAGTGTTTACAGAAGCACTTGTTCTATCCATATACTCCAGTTTCCTATCACCTTCCAAAGACGTGGATGTGTTCGGTACAGTGGTGACTCTAAATTGCCCCTAGTGAATAAATGTGAGAGTGAACTGGCCACTGTCTATGGGATACCCTGCCTAAGGCCCATAGTTGCTGGAATAGGCTTTAATCACACGTAGCCCCTAATAGAAATAAGCTCAAAAATGAATAAATGACAAAAATCCCACTCCCTGGATGCTCTGTGGGCTACTGCTTCCTTCATTTCCCAAACCAGACCCTGGACTCCTGGTGGAATGCAGAGACCTGGTTTAACTAAAACCAACAGTGAGAGTCCCAGACCTGGTTTTCATTAGCACTGACATTCTACCTGCCCCTGTACAGTGAACTCAAACTTCTTCTTGTCCTTGTGTGATCCCCTCTTCTCTGCGACCTTAGGCCTCAAACGCAGCAGCAGCAGTTTACACTGGACGGGATCTGTTCTGTCTGCAGAGAGAGACACACACAGAGGCCGTGACGAAGACAAATATTTGTAGTCAATGAGCAATAACGTGTAGCTTGGCTTGTAAAAACAGACAATTTTGAACAATTGAACAAA
This sequence comes from Bostrychus sinensis, assembly GCA_020698575.1. Taxonomy (NCBI): domain Eukaryota; kingdom Metazoa; phylum Chordata; class Actinopteri; order Gobiiformes; family Eleotridae; genus Bostrychus; species Bostrychus sinensis. The sequence continues at coordinate 22,353,450 of CM036257.1, read as the reverse complement.
AATTAGACAAAGTGGAGCAAGCTCCTTGGAAGGTTTCTTTGAATGTCGTCGTCCAAATTATCCACCTCCTGATGTGATGCTCTTCCTGGCTTGGGACTGGCACAAAGAGACCTCTGGCTTTTGACCCCCTTAGCTTGGTTTCTCTGGAAGTATGTTCTTCAAAATTGCATTGGACCTGATGCATTTTATTCTTTCGACGTTGGTACTGCCACCTGGTTTTCTGATTTACTTTTTCTAGTTTTGTGTCTATCCAACTGCTTTGAGCCCATTTGAAAAGAAAATAACATAATAATTAATGCTTTTAAACAACATTTTACACGTTGCCCCAACTCTTCCAGATTTGGGTTTGTATTTTCTTACATAAAAAGGAGATCACAGCCATTTTGAGTTGAAAAAACCCTGTATGATGACTTTACTTGTATATCTTTCAACTTGTTTATCTGCCTATACTTGTTGCCTATATGTGTTGATATATTTTAATCTGAGTCTGTCGTCGCTGTGGTTTAACAACTCACCAAGTTACCTAATCACCCAACACTAATGTTTGAGAACCAACACAAAATCCATGTATCAGTTCATATTCAGACTGCTGCAGCTGCAAATGAGAGATGTCATCTGCATAAAACAATGTGATGTGATACAGATGGAGGTCTAAACACAACAATCTGTTGGTAAGAGACCAGAATATGTCGTAATGTTTAGATGCAAGTTAAAAGTCATAACACAAGACACTAATTATTATTATTATAAATCACTGAAGCACAAACTGGAGAGCATGGGAAGGCTATCAGCAATATTGGGTCCAAATACAAAAGCATGCGTGCCAGAGGCAGACAAACCCTGGAAGCCTCTCCATCACTAATGCCATAAAATACAAATGCATTCAAACGTCAAACCTGACTCATTTTTTAGGTGTTGGCGTGAAGTTAGCGATATCATCATGCTTTGTTTAAAATGCTGCAGCTAGAAGAAAATTATTACCAGGTCAAACGGAAGAAAAAAAAAGATACTGAGAAGCAAATGTGATAACAGGCCTCTTATGTAAGTTTTTAAATATTTTTTCATAGGGTTGAGACAAGACACAATGAGATTTTTACACAATTTCAATATATATTTTACACTTGGCTTGACATTAACTTCTTTTCTCATTGGTCACTGTGGCAAGTGTTCTTCTAAAGTTACGAGGCATTTAGGATTTTAACCAGCCACAGTTTAAATGCTGAAATTTTGTTTAATGTGTGGTATGAAGACAATGCTGTAATTTGATTTCAGAATTCTTTAGGCAACAACCACGGGAAAGGTGCTTTTATGATAAATGATAAATGATAAAGTTTATTTAGACTTGAATTTGCTTATTTTTGCTTGTTTTGTAACATGTTTAAATCCACCCTTTTATATGCTTTCAATTGAGGCTCTATTAATGCCATCATTTTTCATCCACTGGTGATTTATTACAGCTTATTAATTAGGAAGCATTTATAAGCACAGTAACAGAAAGTCAAGCCTAAATCAGTTATAATGTATGTAAATAATCCAACCAGAGAAAGTGGCAAGTCAGACTAAATGTGGTACCAGCCAGAATTGAAATCTACCCGCATTTGGCCGGTTGGCTAATGCTAATGTCAAGCCCTGATTTTACACAATTGAAAAATGTAATTTATTCACCTGAAAATCATAAAATCAACTTGTAATTATTGGTATTTACTTTTATTATTTGAATTATATACAATAGCAGAACATATATACCACCAAATGTTTTGTCATAACCACAGCTGACTAGCTTCAAAACACAAAAACTTATCCTGAGATCATAAGATTTTTACCTTCATGAGAATCTTGTGACAAGTTGATCTTGCGACATCACGAAATTGCAAGATCTAGTTATTCATGGTAAAACAAGAAAGCACGATTAATCAACCGCAGTTTTATAAGCAAAAAAGATGATAAAAAAAGTATGGTCGTGGCAGAAACCATAGAGTATGAAGTAATCTGTCTGTGGAACATCATTAATTGGATTTTACAAAGATGCTGTATATCACAAGAGCTAATTGATGTTGAAAGAATACTTGCAAAATGGGAAAAGCAAACAATACTTTTTATTTTTTATTTTTGAGTTTTATTTTTGGGAAACACACCCAAGCTCTGGAATCAAACCTACGACCTTAGGTAACAGTGCCAACCACGTTGCCACCGTGCTGTGCAGAGAGATGTATATTTTGTGTGAATGAGCACTGTATTTTCTTTATCCAGACATTTATATTTTGAATTGTATAAAGCATGACACTAAACCTATCATTGCAGCAGGTCATATTGGTAAAAGTTATATTTTGTCAAGTGGAAAATCCTCCTCATTTGACCTGAGCTGAGTTGTTTGAATCTTTCTCATAACTCCACCACAGCACGGATGTTGTCCTCAACTCTATTTGCAGATACACAACCAGCCATTTTCACTCAGTGTCTCCACAAAATCATATACTCAGATTTCACATTATACCATTATACAATTTATCAGACTGCACATTTCCCCGGTATGATTGTAAACCAGATATGCTTCTCGGTGACTCCCAGTCCCTGTCTGATGGCTGACACTGAGACACAGACCACACAAACATTTGGATCTACAACCAGACGCCAAAACCACACTCGAAACAGATGCACAAAGATATGATGAAAACAATTACTGCATCACGCCATGTACAACCAAGTCACTCCATATGTTCTCATTTACAAAATAAATACTTGTCTTATTTGGTCAGTTTCACAATTAGCCAACAATATTGCCACTCTACGCGACCAGCTAAGCTATATTGGTGCTTTTATTATGAGAATTTGCAACATTTTTGGAAAACATCACCTGCCTATTACAACACTATGCATAAAATAGTATGAAAACTTGCCTTTTTCCAAAATAAGCAACAAAATGAAAGAGAACATATATAAAAATAGATTGTCAACACTTACACAGTGTTTACTACAAAAGAAAATACCAAGAAGAAAATCTGTTTCTATCAATAAGAAGAAAAATGTCAGGATCCATTCCTGGTGTTTATCTCTGTTCTGTTTCTGTCTCTCCTTCCTTCTGTGTCTGTCTCTGCTCCTACCTGGGCACGGCGTTCCCAGCTCTGGCTGCAGCACAAGAAGCTTCAACCATTCAACCAACCAACCAGTTAGTACTTCTTGGCTCTAGAGTCTTTCTAGAAATTGAGCATTTTTGTACTTGCTTGACTTTCTCCAGTGTCCAGATGTCAGCTGCCACTCTGTCCACCTGCTTGTTCCTGAGCCAACCTGCCTAACGTCTCATCCACTCAACTTGGTTCCATCCAAAATTCTGCTTCTTACCTTAAGATCCCAGGCCTATAATAAACCTGTTTTGTATCCTTACCTCCTGAGTTGTCCTTCTGGGTCATAGTGAACTGTGACAAAAAAATGTAATTATGTAGATTCTGAGACATGGGCTGTCTGATAAGCATCTTGATATCCAAATCCACTTGATTTGTATAGCACATTTTACAAACAAGACAGTTTGCAAAGTACTGCATAAAAACAATAAATCACATAAATTACTCTATTTAGCTTCATTAGTCCCTAATAAAATAGTAAGAAACAGTAAAACCAAATAAGAGCAATACAATAAAATAACAAAAAATAAGTATAAAACAACGAAATAAGTAAAAACAAAACAATGTGAAAGACACATTTATAATATATCGGCAAAGGAGAAGTGCTCACTAACACAGATTTTGACAGATTTGTGAACAATATTTGAGAGAACTAGGCTTTTTGTGTACACAGAAAAAGTCTTAGATTTATGAGTTCAGCTGATGGGAAATGGGAGCAAGGACAAAAGTGTTGCATTTAAATTCCTGTTCAGTGTAGATAAGTTATCTACACAAACAGACAACAGTTAGTTTGATTGAGCAGAGATAATTATGTAGTGGATGCCCTTCCTGATGCAACCCTCGACTTTTACTTGAGATCAGCAAATTTATGACCCAGGCTTCTGACTGTGACCTGACCTTTGGTTGGATTTAGTCATGAAATGGAAACACACAACTAAATTCAGTTTTCTTAATATTGCCACTAATTAACAATAGTAAATTTATATCACAAACCTTGAAAAGTTACTCAAGATTCTCTGTCGTTTTAAAGGGAAATCACTTTTAAACCACATTTCCTGCATTCTGGTGCATTTCAAAATGTGTTTTTTGTCAAGGGTTTGAGGAAGATTATGAATATAAAAACATATTGAGTATAATATATGAAAAACTGTTCAACTTTTCAGGATGTCTAAGGTAATAAACTATAAAAGGAGACACATGTTGCTGCTGAGTAGAATCACAAGGCTGTTTGATGTAAACCTTACTTAGTGGGGATTTGTAACTTCTGTACAAAAACAATTACACAAGTGTCACTTGCACACCTGTGCATAAAACTTAACGCCTCATTTAATATGCACATGGTTAATTTGCATAACGAATAAGGTGCAAACAAACGAAAGCGAACGATAAATGTTGTGGATGCACTGTTTAGCTAGTTTTGTCCTAAAATGGACAAATATATAGAAAGAAGTGTAGAAGGATGTTTGTCTGTCCTGTCCTGTCCTCTTCCAGGAGAGGGCGAGTTGTGGCCCAAATTCATTTATTCGAGTTCATTCAACAGTTACAGAAAGCAAAGAAGGCAAAGATACGGGATACAGTAAAAATTTGCAGAATGTGTCACCCAATTATATCCCCCCTGAAGTTAAACCAGAGGGAGGGAGAGAACAGGAGCAGAGGCAGGAACAGAAAAACCAGAAGGGGGGGATATATGTATTTGCCATAACAAACAGAGAAATTGTAGAATTTGGTGTAACATTACAGTACATCCACCCGCACCGTACGGCCCACCAACAGAGGCTGCCACAGATTCCTCAGATATGTCTTCATCATAATATTTATTCAAATCCAAAAACCTAAACTGGGCCCTTGCTACTGATTAAACATCACAGCCCACACTTTGGTTGGTTCCAGGAGGTGTACGACATGGTCCTATGGTCTAAAAAGAGTCGTAGTGAGGGCTGACTGTGGCTGAGCGCTCCGTAAGCCAAACCGCAGCTGGACAGATTACAAGAGACTGGATTACAGGCCCAGAGATGGGGTGTTGGAAGTGGATCCCATTGATGTAGAAGCTGAAACACACGGCGAAGCCACACGTTATTAAGGCATCAGTGTCACTGGGAAGACGTGCGCGAGCCTGCCGCAGCACCCAAAGCATTTATTTCAATTTGTCACGACTTCAAAGGCTGTCTGAATGATAGGATTTCAAGCAGGTGTTTTCCTATCCTCCATTGATCTAAGCAGCCCAGAATAGAAAATCACATAATGCGAGATTGACGTATTAAGTCGAAGTTGTAAACATGTTTTCGAAACCGCATTTGGCAAACCTGTGTTTTCAGACAATAATAGCTTGCACACTTGCAAACTGCAGGGGGGCCCAGACTTAACTCTGTCAGTAATTAAGCAGTGTTGCATCAAGAAACAGACGCTTCTCTCATTCATTCATTCATTCATTCATCTTCTGCTTCTTCCTGTTAGAGGTGGCAGCTGACTGGAGCCTAAGCCATGCCAACTTGGTAGCAGGGCTGAAGACCGTTTACTCTCACATTCATTCACTAGGGGCTATTTCAACCTTACACCCAACACATTCAGTGTGAATCTAGCGTAACATTGCAGACTTTACTGATGCAAATGCAATTTTTAAAAAGTGTTTACAGTGCAGCAGTTTTCATTGAGACTTAGCTCAAATGCTAGGTGTGCTAGGCGTGGTTTGTCAACACGCTTAGATTTATAAGAAATTTCACATTTTAAAGCAGTGCATTGTCCATAATCTGTTTGTTTGTTGTGTTTCTAAGCACATTTGAAAATACCCGGCTCATCATTTTGCTTGGTTACACTCAGAGTTGTTAATTAGCTGGTGCCAAACCGAGGTCTCTCCACACAAACCATCCTCTCAGAGACTAACTGTGACTTCATAACCACATGTATAAAGACATTGGCAAAATGAAAACATCAACATGGCGCTCACATAGGGTTTAACTGTTTACAGGGGATTCCCGGTGGCAACAGTTGGTCATGATGCTGTTTATAAATGCAGGCTTGAGTGCTGGGATGTGACTCAGGCTCACCACAGGGGAATCTTTTTGACATGTGACTTTCTTCATTATAATATAAGACTGCATGTGACAGGGCGGCAGGAAGCACAGCAGGTTGTCCAATACCCAGAAGGTTCCTAGCGCTCCCAAGTTCATACTACCACCATTATGTCCCACAGTACTTCCAGTGTTTAAGGTAAAGGTAAATGTTATTGTCCCTGTACTGAAATTTGTTCTCTGCATTTGACCCATCCTTCAATGTTGCTGGATCAACTTGTCAGGAGCAGGGACCCTTCTCCACAGCCAGGATCCTGAATAAGAGAACCTTTCGTTGGAGGATAAGCCTATTGGGAATGTTTTAGGCCAGACATCTGCAATGTCTATGGTCTGCTCTTGCACCTCCCTCGGGCATCTGACATCTGCTTCAATAAAGGAATGAGTAGACGACCTGCATCTGCATCGTTCTGTCTTTTAAAAATGAAACTTTCTTCTTGTTCTGTGGACTTAATTGCTAAACTGTTACAATAAACAGTTTTAGCCTCAGTTGTCCACACAGTTGCATGCCAAGACATAGTTACAGGATGTAATTCTGGTTCTCTGTGAGATAATCAGTGCTGTATTTAACACAGTTCTTTGTTACTTTCCACCCAAAGGCTATTTTTCAGTTATAGGCTAAGGGACTTTTGTGCATTAAAATTGGTTATGGCTCTTTACGGATTTTGGGGAACAATAGGGGAACAATAGGTTCTTTGGATCTGGAAGGATTGCAGACCCCTGTTTTGGGACGATGAGGGAAATCAGAGCATCCAGAGGAAACCCACCCAGACACAAGGAGAACATGCAACTCCACACAGAAAGGTTACCTCTGTGTGAACCAGGAATCAAACCCAGGACCTTCTTGCTGTGAGGTGACAATTGACCACCATGCTACTGTACACTGGTGAGTTGATGTAATGGTTTAAGAGCTCATGTAAGAAAAGCGCTATGTGCTTGTAGATGCAGCCATTTAACAAGCCCTCAGTTAAAGATATAAAATATTCATAGCATTGGATCAGAAGTTGTGATTTTTATTGATAACATAGATTTCTTTCTGTGGTAAAAGTATTTTGCGTATGAGATGCAAGAAGCTTGTAACGGACTGCAAACCTTTTTTTTTTTTCTGTTAGTCTAAACAACACACTTATAATGGATATGAATGCTTACTTGATTTTAAATAAACAGCCATTACCTAGTGTTAGTGTTAATACATTTCTTTCTACAAGTAGCGAAGCCAAAATGCATTGTTTATGAGATCTGATATATTATTTGTGTGAAATTTAAGGCAAATGTCTGCACAGAAGACGTAAGAACCAGGCAGCAGGTAACACTACATCACTTTACTGTTCTATTAATACATTCACTGTCATTCATGCATTAGACTTTTTGGTCACAACTAGACTCACAACTCCCAAACTGACTCAGCCAACGAGTTTCACATTCAGTCAGTTTTTTATTTTTAAAGACCCTTGTATAAATCAAAGTCATTTTTAGCTGAAAGTTCCCATCTGGACACAGCACAGATTTCCAAAATAGATATAGCGCCGCACCACCCAAAACCAGAGTCAGTCGGACGGACGTCCCAGATTCTGTTCCCATATTGGAAACCCTTACCCCCCTGGTCTGACGCTTGATGTGGCCCTTAATGAAAGAGTCAAACAGTCTTGGAGTCTTAAAAATTCCTATTCCAGAGATAGAAATGTTGATGAAATGATATATGGTTTAATGTACTGTATATACTTACTGCTGCTATTATTATTACTACTATTGTTACCACTACTACTGCTGCTGCTACTCAAATTACTCCTAAGTGCTACTACTTTTTATACTCTACCATTACAGGTATAACTATCCAAACTGTTGAAATACTCATTCATTATTCTAAATGTAAGCTTTTGGGTGTGACTCTCCTGTGATCTGAGCTGGCATTCAAACAACATTGTTAAAAAAAACTCGCCAGCATCTCTTCTTTTTACAGAAACTAAGGGAATTCACTCAAAACATAACGATTATTTTAAACTTTTATCAGTGTGGTGTTGCAAATCTTCTTACCATCTCTGTTTCTGTGTGGTTTGGTAATCTCACTGTGAAAGAAAAGAAACTTTAAACAGAGTGTTTCACTCAGCTCGCAGGACAGTAGGCTGTGACCAACAAGTCCTGGAGGCCATTTACAAATCTATGCTTTTAACCAGAGCTTTACAGATCAATGATGTTTGACCTCCTTCCCTCAGGAAAACAATATCGCTCTATTAAATGCACATCTCGTCAAGTTTTTTTCCACAAGCTGTGATGACTTTGAACAATGCACTTTGAAATACCTCAGGCATGCACCTTATTGTTTTAGTTACCTCTTTTATTGCCATTTTTATGCAGTGTTTTTATTGTTTCTTAGCATTTGTGTTTTTAAGATCTGTCCATGTGTTGTTTTTTAGGCTTGTGTTTTTATGTTTGTTTAAATGTTGACAGTGCACTTTGAGCTCCTTGCAACTGTTTTCCAATGTGGTTTTTTATACTGCAAATGGCCAATAAACTGAATTGAACTGAACTAAAAAATGTGCTTGAACAAAAGTAACATTTTCCTTAAAAAACAGAAAATACTGTTGTTTTCATCACTAGTATTACATTATTATTCTAAAATGTACTCAAGTAAAAGTACTCTGAAAATACATATTATTTCAGTAAACATATTTAATTACTTCCCACCTATGATTTTTTAATTTTCTCTAGCACAACTCTTTAGAAATTTGAAGATTTTGTACAAATTTGTCTTAAGTAAAAATGACATGGTTCAACATAATAGCTTCAGAAATCCTGCACCACAAAAACCTTTTCTGGAGCCTCAAATAAAATGTGGTTTAGAAGAAAAACATGGGGTTTTGTGAGTCCATAATGCTGTGTTTTAACAATGCTCCTTTTTACCTCAGACCATCTCCTGTCTGGCTGCACACAACCATGGATCCCAATCATTTACTCTGCTCCAAGTCGCTCAAAGAGAAGAGCTGATTGACACAGACATTTGAAAAGATGATTATGGCAGTGGTCTGTTCTCCTGGACTGCCTCAGATTGTCCAGAGATTATACTGTTTGTCATGGCTCCTATAGATTTTAATGCAAATATTGAGATAATAATGTATGCAATGCAGCAGAGAAAACCTGCAAAGCCACAGTTTGCTTGAAAGATGGCCATTTATTGTACTCTACAACAAATCAACTTACAGTTTCTGATTATGTTTTGTAGTGTCTGTCATTCAAAACGGTGTGTCCTCAGTCTTTTATTTTGAGTTATGAATTACAATAGCCATCACAATAGGGTATAACTGCCAGACCTAAAAGCTGTTCAAGCGATGGAAAACAAACCTTATCTGGAGAGAAGTAAAAATATAAATCTCTAATACATCGCATTATGCCTTGTATTATTCCACATATTCACCTGTCCACAATTCAGGACATGAGGCAAAAAGAGATTATATTAATGTTTAGAACAGTGTTTCTCAACCAGGGGTAGGGGGACCCCTAGGGGTACGCGAGCACTTTGCAGGGGGTACATACATTTATATGATCATTTGTAGTGCATTTATAGATTTGGCTTTGAAAGACTAATATTAACCAAAATCAAGGGAATGCACCACCAAAGAAGGACTAAACCAGGTCTAAACCAGGACTAAACCAGGAATACAAGAAGACTAAGCTGGGTCCAAACTAGGGACAAAACCAGGACTAACCCAGGACTACACCAAAGGAAGGCAACATTAAAGAAATACTAAACCAGGACTAGACCGGGTCTAAAATCAGAACTCAACCAGGAAAAAAACCTGGAGGTACACAAGACCATAAAAGGTTGGGAACCAATGGTTTAGAAAAATCTAAAATGCCCCTTGTTACCATGTTTTTGGTGGAATTTACACTTCAAAAAATACAATTAAAAATACATTTTTCAGTTGTCCCTGTTTCCTAGAGCCCCTGTAGTGTCTAGAAACAACTCTGGAATTACAATGTTAACCTGTGTTTGTGTTATAGCTATGATTAAATGACTTGCCTTATGTTCTGACATCTTCTCTGCTGTAGTTGTATATTCATTCATATTGGTATCTCTAAATTGGGGCAATTTAGAGATACCAGTTGTCATGGAAGAGATGGAACGCAGGGGAAAAAAGGACCCAAAAGTTGGACTGCAGCAGTGAAGTTTAATAAAAGTTAAGAACGAAACAAAATTAAAAAAAAATAAAAAACGAGGAGAAACAAAAGGCCAATTGTCCAAATAAAAAAGCTCCAAAAGGGTAAAAGTGGAATAATAAAACGTAAAAATCCGAAATCAAAAGGCAGAACAAAATACAAAAACTTACGAAAACCAGGACACTGGGGAACTCAGGAGACATCAGACACTGACAAAGACCTGACAAGGACTCGACAAAGGACTGGGGAGAACATGGGAACTAAATACACAAGGGGCATGAGGCACAGGTGAAACACACTGGGCCAGGGCAATCACAAAGGTGGGAAACACAGGAGCACAGGAAGTAAAACAGAACTGACTAGACATCAAAATAAAACACAAGGAAACAATCAACACACACAGGATCATGGATCATGACACCAATGCAACTAACCCATGGGTGCTCTATTGTGGATTACTGGAGTGCTACTTTTAGAAAGGCAGCATCTTGAAGTCCTTTGATAACAAATGAAGTAAAAAAGTTGTTTACCAGGGCTACATGAGAATTAATAATTATAATACTTTGGTTTGTAAATGTGGTTTTATCAGTAATAAAAACTAATATTAATCGAGGTGTGACTCCTGCATTGTGTTTCAGTTGTGTGTGGTGACTGAAGAACCGAGACACCAGGATTACATTTGCAGACGTGCTCTGTTTATTGCACCTGACAAACATGAAACAAATTATACTTAGCTCGTAGCATGTGCTGGCAAATTTCCAGCCCAATTAAGACAAAACATAATACACCAAGTTAGCATAGCATGGCCCGTCGTCATTATAAAACTGCATCAATAGCTCAATCAGCCATCACTGTGGCGTTATAACAGCTCAAGTGCATTATAACAGTTATAACAGTTCATGTACAAGTGCATTATTATTCATTGTTTAAACAGAGAATATAAAAATAAGCATATGAACAAATAAAAACAAAAGGATTACATGCTGATGTATGAATGTGTGAGTGCTTGTAAGTGTGAATGGGTGAATGGTTCCTTGATGTAAAGCGCTTTGAGTGCCCATGGAGGTGGAAAAGCGCTGTATAAAAATGTGACCATTTACAAGAGGAAGGCAGAGCTGGAGGACTGAACACAATACAGAATACACATAAAAAATACTCATAAAACCAAATGAACGTCCAATTTTTTACTGAAACACAGGCATAGGTAGCAATTGTTTATTCAAAATACATTTACACCATTGGTCTGTTGAAGAAGTTTGAGTTTTAGAGCTTGCAGAGTTTTTCTATACAGTCAACCCACTATATGGTTGCATTTGTTGCGTTTATTTACTAAAAGTATGCATAACTGGGGTGCCTCGGTGGCTCACTTGGCAGAGCATCTGTCATTCCCCATCTCTCTTCTTTTTTACCTTCTCACACTGTCTCTTTCTAATAAAAAGCAAAAAAAAAGGGCTAAAAACCTCTATGCATTACTAAAAATAAACCAGATACATTAAACAATAAAACTGAACCACCTGAATACATTATGTGCCTTGTGATCATGTAGCAGTTCCTCTATACCTCCTATCGCTGTGTTTTTGCAATAAAAGCTCCAATGCCCACAGTTCTCATGACACGTCCCAGCATGCACCTGTGGAGAAGCTCTGAGGAAGTTTGAAAACATAACATAACCCTGTGCAGCTCCTGTCCGTGCCGTGTTGTTACACTGCAGCTGTGTCCAGACGTGTCCGGGACGTCCCACACATGCCACTGGAAAATCGCCTCTCTGTCCTGGACCGACGTGAAATCCTCTGCCCTTTAACTGAAGTATGTGAGTGAAGTATTATACAGTCACTAAAATAACACACACCTGAAATGACTGGAAAAGCAATAAAAGAGGGACATTTTTCAAGATGTTTTCACTGAGGGCTGTTGTTGGTCACGTGATGTGGAAATACAGGATCGAGTTTAAACTAATATTTTGTTTAGTTTGGGACCTGGAAAAAGACTGGCTTTAAAATATTTATGGTCAGGTAACTTTGTTTACTTTTAAATGTGTATGGCTTCTTTTGTGAACAGCTATGTGGATATCAAGCAATCAATAAATGTAGAAGAACTTATAAGATTTTAATGTGATTTTTTTCATGATATATGTATGTTGGATGTAAGGCAGTGTATGGTTTGTTGCAAAAAAGCTTGCATCTCCAAACTTTACTTGTCTCCTTGCTGTTAAGCACCATTGGGACACGCTGCTGTTACTGTTTGCCTTTCTTCTTAGCTTTTAGCCATGTTATAATGTTGTTTCCGCCTCAAAAAACATACCTGGAGTATTTTGTTTTATTCACACATGCGTTTGAGTAATCATGGCTTATAAAATGAGAAATGCTAATAAAAAGGTGTCCAAAACTATTTCAAAAAGCCTTAACGTAAAACTTCTCCCAAAATAAAGTCCTTTTTAGCTGCTCCCATAAACATTTGTATGGGCATTTTGGCGGGTTTTTACACCAGATGCCCTTCCTGGCATAACCACCTTTCTATTTATCCTGGCTTGGGGCTGAAACATATTGTGGCTGGAGTTTGTGGCTTTACATCAGGATATCAAACCCTGCCCTGGCCACTTTACCAATGGGGAGCCATGTTGTCTCTCAATATGGCCGCTGTGAATTCTGGGAAAAGAAATAAGACAAGGAACTAAACAGGTCTGTTTCTAATGTATTTCAGAAGAAAGGAGAGTAAACTCTTTGTTCTTTTCATAGAGACAGACAATTCCCTTTTGGCAGAGCTAATGTTTGCCGCTAAATGGATAACCCAATTGTTATATAAACTCTTTGAGGAAATCTTATTGAAGATTAGCACCAGATTAAACCAAACAATGGGAACGACCTAAATCAGAAAGATTATTTTGTTTTTCCAACCTTTTGTCACCAAAATTTTGTTCTGAAGCAGTCAACCGAATCTATCTTTAAACCAATTAAAATGCGATTAGACACAAGTGGCTGGTTCAGTCTAGACAGAGAATAAATGTATTTGATAAAAATCCAACATCAAAAAACATAACTCATAATGTGTGCCCTTTAACCTTAAGCTTAAAAGGAGGAGGTTTTTTGTAGTCGGACATTTTACCTCACTTGAACCAAAAAAAGTGTTACAGAGGTAAGGTAATTCAGCTTTAGGCGGCGTTTGAATAGACACTTTGTGATTCAATGTGCTGTGGACCAAGCAGCCAATGGGAACACCACTTACCCCCTTCTGAGGCTGTGATTGGCACAATAACATGTTTTTGTTATTAACTTCTATCTCGCAGCCAAATATTTGTCTCTTTATCTGTGTAAATCTTTCTTCTGTCCCATAGTGGCACCAACATAAGGTTCCACTGATGTTGTCCTCAGAGCGTTACGTTTGGTTGAGTGCACACAGTCCCAAGAGGCAGTTGTTGTCTTTTGTCCAAATCAGTGTAAACGCCCCGTCCATGACCTCTGACCCTGATGAGGTCTCAGTCCAGTGCACTCCAATCACTGCTTTTTGAGGGCGGGACTCTCTGACCTTGGGGGGGAAACATATTTTGAGGTATTTTTGCGAAACCTAATCGCACCAAAAGCAGTGCAGTGCAGACAGGGGCCAGTGTGAGGAGCTGCAGTGGCACAACGGCGTCTTTGTGTGGCCTTTAGAGGGTCTTACATCACCTGAGTTAGGCTCTAGACTCGGGACTAGGTCTGGACCACTGGAGCGTTCGAATGGCAGATCCCTGTGGTGCACTTGACCCTAAACTGAACTGCGGGCTCTCAAGTTTCTCACAGAGGTTTGCTAAATTACAGTCCAGGTAAAGTTTCAGCCAAAGATCCATCCGACGTTTTCCACTGAGGTCAAAAAAACATTTGCTACTCTTTCAGTGGCTTCAAAGCCTCTTTTCAAACCTATGGACGTGGTAGTTTACAAACAGTGAAGCAACACTACTTAAAATAATGTTTCATAGCTCATAGCAAGCAGCGCATATAAAGAGTGACTACAGCTCACCATTAGCATTCTCCTATGATTTACTGAATGGTTCTGTCTGCTCTCGCACACATGATTTCTTGTCATTTCTTGTCAAGCTTTTAAAGGCCAAAAAATAATAATAATGTTTCAGTGTTTTAGTGTTTTAGTGGTCGATCGACTTTCAACCGGATAAACTGGCCCTTCTCGGACCCGACTGCTAAGCATTTAATAATAATAATAATAACTAATACATTAGTCTTTTCTGGACACTCAAAGTCACTTTTCAATTTTGTGCATTATTCATTCACTCCTCAGTCACACTCAGTGGCTGCCATTTTGTGCCTACAGCCCCTCCAACCACCACCAAACACAGCAGCCACACTGACACAGTTCACAAAGGAAAGGTGGGTGAAGTGTCTTGCCCAAGGACACGACAGTATGCAATTCCGGCAGTGGGGATTGAACTGCCACCTTTCGGGTTAGTGGGCAAACATCTCTACCAATTGAGCTACAATTATCATCATCTATCCTTAAAGTGCAACTAGTAAGGTAAGGTGAAACTAAGGTAAGGTGGTCTGAATCTGTTAGCAACTTTGTGCTAACGTTATCTCAACAGCCTATATAAACTGAAAATGCTAATGCTAACAAGAACTATGAACCATGACATACACTACCTTTTCTGTTAATATGTTTGTCAAAATTATTCTTCTGGAGACTTAACCAGAGAGAGAGCTCAAGAAAAAGCTAAAGTTATGTGGCTTTATGAGGGTATATTGCAGGTTGAAATTGAAATGTAGGCCTGTGGAACATGTACTAGTCCTGACCTTATGTTTTGGTCTTGTTTGGCTCCATGTTATTGTGGTCTTGACGACAACACTTTGGAGCAGAGAAAATCCTCTATAGTTTCTGCCACTGCCATTAGCATTATGCGTTGGCTTTCAGGATTTAAGTATTTGAGCAGAGACTTGGAGAAAGCAGCGCAATAAAGGTCTCATTTTAAAGTCTTTCATGTTATAAACCTCGCCATAAAAAGCAAAATGTGTAAATTGCTTCAAAGCCATCCACGTGGCTTTTACTCACAGGCCGATGGTCAGGGTCAGCGCTGGTGCACACGCCACACTTATTATTATTTCATCTGTAAATCAAGCCGTTTTAGTAAAGGTCAAACTAAACTATCCACAGCTCCTATAAGCTCCTTAATAAAGACGGTCTGAGTGTACATTAGGAAATGATGAGTCAGTGGTGTCACAGCCAGGATGGCATCACATTCTTTGATCAATAGGACCTTGTTTTTGAAGCTCGTGTGGTTTTGGAAAATCTTTAACGTTTATTTTTGTGTCATTTTGAATTATAGATCATGTATTGGCTGAAGGATGAGCAGCTTGTAAGCATTTCCAACAACTGTCCATGTTTGTGAAGTTGGTCGTGGATAATTCAGGCTTTTCTTTTGACATGTATGTGACCTCAATCTGTAATAACTGTAGTGCTGGGGGTGGAAAAAAAATTCAAAACTTCCCATATGTCAAAGTGGCTCTTGCATAGAAAGGACAGAGGAAAGTAGCTGTCCGAATTAGCTGGTTTGACTTCCAGATGGAAAAGCTGAGCTCATAGTTGTGGCTCTGGTGCAGTGATGCAACTGATTCAACAGTGAAGCCATTGACTGCTGCAGATGCTAATGCAAAGCCAAGACAAGGCAAGGAAATTCAAGAAAATATATCAATATGGCATAACATTATGACCACCTGCCTAATATGCAGCCCCATATGCAACTAAATAAGACTCATTCTTCATTGATTTTTCTGCTTCTACCAATAACTGTACATTAGTTATTATATGTTTTTATTTAGACTACAGTAGCATTTTCAAACCAGTACGAGTGCACAACACAATAAAATAACATAGGACAATTTGTAACTCTTATATTCAATTAGCCCACAGTGTGCAGACAATAATGCAGCCACCAGGGGTCACAGTCCAGTGACTTCTCGTGCCTCTTCTGGATAAATACAGAGGGTTATGTCGGGAAGGGCATCTGACATAAAACTTTTGCCAAATTAAACATGCAAACATATGAGCTTACAGTGTACACAATACATTTAGGTTTGGTATTGCATTGCATATTTTTATTTCCTTTTTTTTATTTACTATAGCCTTGTTCTTTTCCTTGTGGCTGTTTCCTTTGAGGGGTCACCACAGCGAATCATCTGCCTCTAACCAACTCTATCCTCTGCATCCTTTTCTCTATTTAGGTATTCCTCTGGGCCTCCTGCCTGGCAGCTCTAACCTTAACATCCTTTCACCCACTGTGCTTCCTCTGTACATGTCCAAACCATCTCAGTCTGGCCCCTCTGACTTTGGCCCCAAAAAAACTAACATGAGCTGTCCCTCACTGTTCTATAGCCTTCTTATACTTTTAATCACTAAGTTTATGCTTTTGTTCAAGTAATTAACTTGAGTATATTTTAGCAAATCTGAACTCATTGGGTACATTTTAAAAAACTTTTTCTTGAGTGTTTTTGAGGAAAAATATTTCATATTTTAAATTGTCATCACTACGAAGCTGTCAGCTCATTTATCTATCTGTTAGCAGCATGTTGTTCATAGTTGTGCTAAATAGCCATTTCATGCTCTGTCCAATCCCCACCGACTACAGCAGGGGGCGTCAGACTTTTATTCAGCCGTAGCTCAGTCGTAGAGACGCTTGCCCTCTAACCCGAAAGTTGGTGGATCAAGCTACCGGCATTAAATACTGTCATTGTGTCCTTGGGCAAGACACTTCACCCACCTTGCCTTTGTATGAATCAGACAGTGCAATATAAATCCAATCCATTATTATTATTATTATTATTATTATTATTATTATTATTATTATTATTATTATTATTATTATTATTATTATCCATGCGTACTCTACAAAGTCAAAATAACAGCTCCCCAACAGAAGATGTTTTCCATACATACAATACATACATACATACAATATTATTATTTACAAGTTATAATACTAATGCAAAGGTGTCCAAAACAATTTCAAAAAGCCTGAAAAAACTGAATAATGGTCATTGTTTTAGGTTTATTGCCGTGTCATTTTTAAATTAATGTTTACTGAAGATAAAAAGCATAAACTCAGTGTAGGAGCCACTCACTGTATATAACCTTTCTTATATGTCAGTGCTTTAACATTAACTTTGAGGTCAAAATGTTAACTTGACGTGACCTCATGTATTTCACCCATGAACAGATGCCATTATGAAGAGGTAACCTGTGTTATTCATTCAGTGGTCATAATGTTATGCCTGATTGGTGTATGTTTGAAAATGGTCTCAAGGCTACTTTTGGGAACCAGAAAAATCCAACTGAGAATCAAAGCAGCAGTCTGATGGCACAGCTGTAACATGATCGCTTTGTTATTTCCATCATTTTGAAACCACTATTTTAGAGTGAATTGCAGTTAGTTTGATATTTTCGTTCTTGTGAAGGCCTCTTTTAAATGAAGCTCCACAGATTTAATAAAATCTGTCCAAGAAATACAGTGGCATTTGTCATAAAACCCAACATTGTAAAGAAGCTGATTCTTGGACGTCTGTGATTGTTGTTGGACGGCTTTTACTAAAAAACACATAGTAAAAGTTGATTCAGAGTGTTGTATTCAGTGGCTGAGGTTTGGCTTTGATAAGACCCAGCTAAACCAACTCAATCAAGGCCAGTGTTTTCCAAATATATATGGACATGAAATAAGAGATTTATAAGAAAAACCAAATGTATAAACGTGTCTTTGTAATTTGATTAAAGTCTTAAGCAATAACATTCTTGGCAGTAAGCCTGGCCTCACTTGCCCTCAGTCCAACTTAAACCAAAGAAAGTCATTTGTGAGGAAAAGTGTTATACAAAAATGTATTAGTTAGTAATTCAAAGACCTGAAGAGCAATGGTAGCATAGTGAGTAGAATTAGATAAATAATTAAGTAGATAAATAATTAAATAGTAATACCTCACACCACTTCTTTTATGGCAATGTGAACACAGTAGTCCTGCTGTTGACAAAACACCGTAAAATTGTGACAAGAATACTCCAGTATTAATCTTTGCATCTCTGGTTTGCCTTCATTTATAAACTTCATTGGACTATGGGCCATTTTCTTGCATTATAATCTGTGTCTTTAGAGCAGAGCTGGTGCCGTGAAGTCAGATGTCAAACATATATTACAATGCTGCTACCGCTACAGAATATGTTTATAACATGCAAGATTATGTGTTAAAGGTCACCTAAATCAACTTTTTTGAACTTTTGAGCATGTTATGTTGTAAAAATATACCTGGAGTAGTATTTTGTTTCATTCACACGTTTGAGAAATGCTGTGTTCTGATGTTATCTCTTTCTCATAATCTGAAAATGCTCAGTCTCACGGGTATACATAGACATGTAAAATCCTCCTGTCACAACATGACTACATGGCCAAGAAAAATGAAAAGGAATAGTATCAAGCTCATTCCTGCAACGCCCCCACAAATAAAGAGTTAAGGGAACAGAGAGAGAGAGAGAGAGAAATAGCCTATTTATGCTCTGTCCAGTCTCTGCTGTTGCCAGGAGGGGGCGACAGACGCCTAGCGTGACAAAGTAACAGCTCCCCAAAAGATGTTTTCCATACATAAACATTATCTTAAGTTATTTACAAAAAACTGAAATACTGATGCAAAAGTGTTGAAAACAATTTCAAAAAGCCTGAAAAAAGCAGAATATGGGACCTTTAATACATTTATATATGCAGGGTGAGCGCATGGCAGATTAACCAGAGTGGCCTGGGTTTCATTCAGGGCTCGAGCCAATTTGCATCGTGTCAATCTCTTTACTCTCTCTGTCCCCCACTTTCTGCCAGTCTCCTGTCTGTGAGTAAAAAGTGCACCTTGAGACACAGTGCACCTTTAATGTGAGCTGGGAAACAAAAGACATTTTAAATACTATTCCTGTTGCACTACAATGATATCTTTGCTCCCTTTGATCGTTTTATGCAAAAAGACAAACAGTATCAGGCTGAGAAGTTCAAGAGGACAATTATCAAACAGCACTCCTGTATACTTTGATGTGTAATTCAGCTTCATCAAAAGTCCTTTGTAACAACAACAGCACGACTGTGGCCTTTTTCAGGTTTCAGGTACCTTAAAAACAACAGTCCAGCATAAGAAGAGGGGCATTGTGGGAGTTTTTATGTGGGTCACAGTAAAACTTACAGATGACAAAGTGAGGATCAAAACAACACGGTGAACACTGGAGCCACTGCTGTTGTGAAGATGGAAAAATGCTGGTAAAATCTTAATATGACAGATACAAGATGCAAGGTTTAGAAATGTAGAAATTACAAGTGTAGTTAAAAAGAGAGGACAAAAACTAGGAACGTAACCTGCAAAGAAAAAATGCTTATAACTTCCTTTTGAGTGAACTTTTGTAAAATGTTGTAAGGATTTTGGGGAAAGGTACGTGGTCCTAACGTAAAGGGATATTGACCAGTATGACTGACAGCTCGATTGTCTGCCACCTCCATACACTTCTTTTCAAGCATCAATAACATTATATTGTACATGGGGTTTTCTATTATGACCATGAAGCTACAGCTAATTTTTATGCCGGCTCTATTGCCTACATGACTTGTCACCTCCATTGTGAGTTTATGTTTGTGATGCAACAGTACATCCCACTACTGTGTATTTCACATCTAAGGTGCACAAGTAAATACAAATATGCAGGCTTCCTCTGGTACAAGTCAAGTCCTGATTAGTTCTGTTCCTGTTTGGGAACATAATCCACTGCTGGCATTAGTCCTGGTTTATTTCTGGCTTAGCCCTGGTTTAGTCTTGATTCAGTCCTGGTTTAGATCTGAGTTTGAGGCCTTGTTTAGTTATTTCATTTTCCCTTGGTTTAGACTTTGGCCAGTGTTAGTCCTTTAAAGCCAATGAGGTGGTACTTGGTGCGAAACTAATCAGCAGGTAGTGCATTGAAAAGATCTTGTTGTAACTGGATGTGCTTTGCTCAGTTTCGTCCAGCAGATGGAGCTACAACACAGACCTCATTACATTATTCACTTTTTGTCAATGACTGTAGAGAGTCAATGCTTCTAGTACAAAACGTATAAAGACTCCTGAGTACACACACATACAGAAGTACACTCACACAGACACTCATTTGTATCCCAAAGCTATGCCAAAGCCAAAGAAAGTCCTGAAATCCGAATTAGATCCTGTTGATGACGTCCTTTCAGCAACATATTCCAACCCGAGCCCATCCCTGAGGCAGAAACATTCACTGAGACAACACCAGAGATTAGCAGGTCCCAGGTCGATTGGAATAATGATTCATCGCGGGATAAAGGCTTTGGATACAAACAATGAGCTGGATGTTCATTAACTTCAGATTTAGTCACACCTGCATCTTCACATCATCATATCACTTCTCGTTTGTGTAAAACCTCTTTGGTATGTGGTAATTTTCAGAGTAGAGCATGTAGAAGTGAAAGTACTCATCAAAAATTACGAGTTTATTTAAGAAGAAAGTACTTACTGCTACTGCTACTACTATTACTACTTCTAGGGCGAGTACTAACACTCTTACCCAAATGCTATATACTGCTACTACTGCTTCCACTTCTTCCACTACTACAACAACTACTACTGCTCTTAGTCTACTAATAACACCAGCACTATTACTACGGCTACTTCTACTTACATAGCTTTAAATTAAATGTTAGTACGTCAGGTTTGCATTCAAGCATCTTCCAGGATCCTCCAACAAAATATATATATAAAAAAAAAAACATAATCAAAACATTGCAGACTCCACAAAGTAATGCTTGAAGCTATAGATGCATGAATAAATCAGTTAGAAATTAGACTTGCTCATATTTTGTGTTAATTAATGCCCTGTCAATATGAGTAATGAGAAATTATCAGCAGGTGTCCCAGGGCATGTTTACAGCTGGGACTGAATTATCCAAATGAGGCTTGGTGCCAAATGACAGGACAGTGGCCAGTTCCTCTCAGTGTTGTACATCTGCTTACAATACACAGCAAAACAGCACTAAACAATAGAGGAATGTGCAAAGAGGAAGACAGATTCATTTGGACAATGCATTGCTTAGATCAGGGGTGTGCAAACTAAGGCCCAGGGGCAAAATATGGCCCACAGACCCTTTTTTATTCCTTCTCAGTCAGTTTCTAGACACCAGTAGCTCCTTTATAAATATTTTTGTGTGAGATGGACCAGACATTAAGGAAGAAAAATCAATATGAGTGGTTGGTGGCAACAAAAACTATTTTCCCAAGCCTGGACAAATGTGTGGTTAATAAGGAAGGGGGGCATCCCGAGTAAAGCCTAAAGTACCCATGTGGAGATTCCCGAAAGAAAGAGAGCAGCCTTTCTTTTATGGTGAGGCAAAGTTATCTCTAGTAAGGAAGACATTTTGTATTTTTTAGTATGTGGCTCTCACTGAAGAAAAGCTGGACACCCCTGGCTTAGATGTTTAACAAAGACACCTGTTTCTGACACCCATTGCCCCCTTTTACTGTATTTCTAGTCTCTATTCACTGACTACTGATACCAAAATCACTCCAATCAGATACTAACTTTACAAACTGAGCAGTATTGAGGTTGTCCTATCAATAATGAATACCTTCCTTTAACATTTGACTCTTATATTTACATAAATCCATAATTTATCCTCATAATACAGTGGAGAATTAGTCCACTGAGTCCAAGTCCAAAAGAGTAGACCCACGTTTTTCTATTAGACAACATCGCCCCCTACTGACCAAAACACTTACCTGTAAAGCTCTTCAAACACTCATGATGTTTTTTATTAGTGCATCTCATTAAGTAAATATATTTTATACTGAAGAAACAATGAACTCTACTTTGTATCTCTGAACAGGAAAAGGTCGCCTTGTCTCTAATGCTCAAACGAACACACAGGGAAATTAAATGTCACAAAACATCAGAGTATCCGGTGCTAAAAAAAAAAACAGACAAATTATGAATTATGAGTAAATGTCATGCAGCTTTTTTGTGGTGGAAAAATGTCAAGTGTTTTGTGATATAGCCGATTTTAATGAGCCTTTAAAAAATAGGCAACAGTGTGAGGAGCAGCAAGCAAATGTGCTGTAATTAGAGTTTACAATGCTTCTCATAGATAAATGTGGATATATTATGACAGTTTGTAATCTAAATATCTCACTATGTCACTTTATTGTGTCCTAAAAAGCTTTTGATTTATTATTGATATCATAAATGAAGTATATTCCACATTACATACTACCTTACCTACATTTATATGCCCATGAAAGCACTTTTCTCTGTGTGATCTCAGCTCATAACAGGCTCATTATCAGGTGTTATTTTCTGCTTTGATTTCTCCTCATATGTGCACAGATCCCCGCTGAGCTCCACACACACACACACACACACACACACACAAACACACACGAACACATATGCACACACACACAAACATGCACGAACACACGCAGAGCAGCCCTCAGAGATGATGGCCTGGTACATTAAGGTCTACGACAACCTGACCTATGACTTTGACACTGGTGACCTTCACACAGCCATGAGTTTAATATGTGGAAGTTCAGAGATAAAAAAATATATATATTAAAAAATTATAATGCAATTTTAAACCAGTGTATAGAGCGCCATAAGGTATAATGGTACATAAGCTGCCTCATTTGTTTGGCGCAAAACACATTGTATTTCCAGTAGACACTAATGATGTTTAAATAAAAGAGCCATTATTGGACTGCAGCTCATCAAAAAATCATTTTGTGAACTTAAAATTGTATTGACTCATGACTTCGGTGCATTGTTACATTGAAACACAGTGATTCATGACACGGAGCATAAACCCGTATACTTTTTGTGCCAAGATGTCCTAAGATCAACAAAATGGAGAGAGTTGTGACAGGAAGGGCATCCAGCATAGTAAGTGGCAGATGATATAAAACCATCTGTCGTTGTTAAACTATCAACACATTCATATTTATTGCCATATATTGTAGTAATGTCATGAATGTTCAGTTCAATTCAGTTTTATTTATATAGCCCAGCATCACAGCAAATAGTTAATCACACATTAACACACAATCAGACATTAACAATAACTACACTAAATGAAACAGACCCAGGACGTCCCCTGTCCTTAGACCCTCCTTCTCGGTAATAAAAAACTCCTAAAAAGAAAAAACACAACATTATGGAGCCCATACTGAAGGAGAGATCCACTCCCAGGACGGACAGGCATTAGTCCATTAACTCATTTATATCATAGTTCAGGTCTGTAAGGAGCAGCAGGTGGGCCTCATCCAGACAGGGGACTGGGGGTCAGGTAGGGGTCCAGGAAGTCTATAGGAGGTGAAGTTGAGGGCCCACAGGTCAGGACAGGAGCACAGATGGAGTCAGCTAAGGTCCACTGGAGCATCTACCAGCAGCCAGGCATCTGAAACAGTCCCCACTCCCCCAGAGGGGCGCAGGAGAGGGGGGCAACCTGTGAATACTAATGAACTGATTAAAGATATAGAATATTAGATTATATTAATGTTAGTGATAGAAGAGGAGCAGCAGATGAAACAGAGGACAGATCCTGACTGCACCATATTTCCCCAGCTTCTAGCTCCTAGAGCAGCCTAGTTTCAACTGTGGAATGTGTCTTAAAGGCTTATAGATGTGTAATTAATCATTTGATACTAGTATTATAAAATGTCATGCTTGATAATACCATATATAATTAGCACACGTTATGAAAAAAAACCTTTTTTTTTTTGTATTATTAATTCATGCTACGTGCTTCAGTCAAAGAGAGCTTTTTAGTGTTTGTAAACAAAACGTCTGCGTTACAAAGAATGGTACCACAATTTAAAAAGACAATAATATTTTTTATTTCACTTTTTTATTTATTCTAATCTTCTGTACCTATGGTTTTATGGTCCTGGGTGTTCTGTCTGTTGTATTACAATGTTTGTTCCCCCTCAGAGCAATAAAGGTTTCATTCATTCATTCATTCATTCATTCATTTATTAAATATATATTTTATTAGAGGAATTGGTGTTAGCCACCAAGGATTGCCAGTTATGAATTAACAAGATGATTTTGGACAATGACAACCAATCGATCACATGTAAGCAATATCAGAGCCTAGTTGGAAAACATTAGTGAGTGTATCAATGTTCAGCCGTTCTCTAATAATCACATCATTTCTTTATTTTAATTGTATACTGGACAAGTAGTTACAGAAATATGACAGCAGTAGTGTGCCAGTGTTCAGTCAGATTTAATCCATCACTCACTACTATTCCTTCTTTACTAAGTTCACTGTAGCTGCAACTGTAGCTGACAATCACATCCTGGTCATATTAAATCAGTCAATTTTTAACAAATATATAAACAACAATCATTCATTTTTGCTGTCTAAAAGTGCCCAAATTAACATTTTGATTTTGCTCCCTGTGATAGAGCGTTAATGTCAGTACCAAGCTGCGTGCACCACTTATTATCACTTATGTAAGAGTCTATAATGTCTGATGTGTGTATGACTTCTCCCACCATGCTTTCGTTACAGGGTGAGGTTGTCATGACGACGGGTTCACAGGTAATTGTTCCTCTTCCTCTTTATCCCACTCTTTATTCCTCTTTTCACTCACGGACTCTCCCATTCAACACCGAAATGACATTTAAAACAACACTGGACAATTCAGTCAGTGACAATTAAAGGCACAGAGTTGTTTTTAAATGTCTGAATGGTTTTTCGCCCCACTGCTCCTCTCTGAGCTCCTGCATCCTTCATGGTCGCCCAGCACCTCCTGACTGCACCAAAAACTAAACAAAAGCTCAGAGGGGACCAAGTTTTGCAGTGGCAGCACCGAAAACTGTGGGCTGAGCTGCCTTTGCACATAAGGCAGGCCTCTTCTGTACCTGTTTTTAAATCTCATCTCTTCTTTTTTCATTGGCCTATGACACTGTGGGAGCTGTTGACATTATTTATTCTGTTTCATACATTTACATTTACATTTACATTTATTCCTGTTTGTTTTATTTATGTTTTTAAAGTTGCAAAGAAAAGTAGCATGCTTTGTTTGATTGTTAAGAACCATTAGCAGTGATAACAAAGCACATCTTATCAAGTCAGTCTTATATACTCTTGAACCAGTAAGCATCATCTTTCATACACTTGAGACTCCATTTGCAGCTTTCTGATGCTTTCTGACTCCGCCTTTCTGTTTTAGGTCATGGTCTTCTTGTTGTGGTTCGGGTCTTGTGTGAAGTATCTCCGTATGCCTGTGCTTTATTGCTGAAGGGCTTTCAGAGGGCTTTCAAAAGGCTTTCCGACCCTCGAGTTGCTATCAGTCTCCATGCTAAATTCAGCTAATTAGTTCCTCGGCACTGCCTCGATAGTTTACTCACAGCCAATCAGCAGATTTCCCCAGACGCTCCGCTTGTAATGAGACACAATGCATAATGGAAACAGAACTGTGTCAGAAGTGCATGTAATTACCAAAGCAATGAATATGTTTAAGGTTCAATGACATGGCTTAAATTGGGTTCAGGGGATTAAAATTGGCCCAAGAGCTACTATGTACATTATATCTGTATGCAAACTAGCCTTTAGTCACTCAGCGGTATGTGATGTTGTTGATGTTATGCTAATGCACAATCAGCCATATCATTATGACTACTGATCATCTGGTAACCATGGTGAGCTGGTAGTTAACAAGATTTATTAGCAAGGCAACACGTATCTTCTTGATCTCCATGTTTTAAAGGTCATATAGAAATGGCAAGAGCAGCTGTTTTCAAGCATAAATTCAGACTGTGATTTTTTTTTTTTTTCATCTATAACCTGTCTGTCGCTGTCAGCCAATCACAGCCTGCCACCTTTGTCTCTCATACAATCACCTCTCAAGCCTTTCACATACAGCAGCCATTCCCAAAGTCAAGAGTGTTGCGGCCCCCTTAAAAATCAGAAAATCCCACACGGACCCCCAACAATAAAATTTGTTTTTTACCATAGATTTCTATTTAAAAAAACAACAACAACAGTAACACTTTAGAATAACTCACACTAATGAGTATTATTTAAGTATTAGTTTAGTTAGTTAGTTAGTTGAGTTAGTGACCAGTTAATAAATTATTTACAAAACATTATTTCAACATTTATAAACAACAGTTTAGAGTTATAAACATTGTCGTTATTGTTTAATTCTTTAGTAATAAGCTCAGGTAAATCAGTGCAAGATTATAAACATCAGTGGTAGTTACAGGATCTAAAAACTTAGAATTTAGATTGATTGTATCCAGTTATAATTATATGTTTATTAATGCTTTATTACTGCTTCATTGTTGCGAGTTATTCTAAAGTTGTACCAAAAAACAAACTGTTGGCTAAAATAACTCAAAGTAGTATTTTAAACAACTATATAATTGTACTTAATTGTAATTTGTTTGTTTCTTTTTAAACTTAATGTAGATAACCTCTGAGAAGGCCCCGTGCAGTACCTTCGCGGCTCACCAGGGGGCCCCAGACCCCACTTTGGGAACCACTGACATACAGTATATATACGCCCTCTCTCCTCCGTCCTCCTGCTGTTTTAGCCACAACCCTCTTCCGCCCCTAATTCCACCGCAGCAGCAGAACCATCAGTCTCCTCAGCCTCTCCACCTTCTCCTCGCTGATCACTGTTTTTTTGTGTGTAGTGTGTACAGTTTAATCCGAATAGAGCTGTCATTATAATGGAAAAAAACTCCTGTTACCGCTAGCGAACCAACAACTGAATTTTTACCACGTCGTCCTTAGCTTCGACTAAAGGTGCGAGGAGCCTGTCAGATCCTACAAGTGTTGCTGCCATTGTTGCGATAATAAATGCAGACTTGGTGGTGCTTGCTGGTGACAGGTGGAGGCAGGTGTTGGAGCGCTCCGGGGCACAGAGACCTACCTCTTTTTTTTCCCTTAAATCTGTTCAAATGTGTGACAGCGAAGTAAACAAGATGCACTCAGTCCCAGCTGCTAGTATCTGAACGAGTGCTGCAATTATCTCATCCAGAAAATCCTCACCGCTGTGGCAAAAGCTTCATTAGGGAGCTCAAAAGGTAGTGCTTGAAATTAAAGGTGCAATTCTGTTCTATACTATTTGAACCAAAAACATGAGTCTAGCGTATGTTTACAATATAGTATAACATATAAGCTGAAATATACAGATGTGAATGAAAGATAATGAAAACAAATGAACTCAACAACAAACACTATGGGTACATGTCATGATATTTTAACAGAAGTTGACTTAACTTTTAAATTCAAATGAAATATGTGACTCTTTTAACACAGGCCCAGTATTATTCAGCCTCAAGCATCTTTGTGGAGCATCTTTTAACGTTTTGGATAATGGCTAACTTGCTTCTTACATCTCTTTTCCCATTCTTCTCCTGCAAAAGCCTCTAGCTCAGTGATGTTTGATGGCCTCTGTGCTGCAGCTGCCTTCTTTAAATCCCACCAAAGATTTTCAGAGGGATTTATATCTGGAGACTGAGAAGGTCACTCCAGCACGTCCCAGGATTGTTTTTTCTTCCTGAAAAATCTTTAATTGAGATTGGTTGAATATTTCAGATTGCAGCTAAATATCACAAAGAATGCAGTGCTGGATATTTTATTCAAGTAATTTTAGGTAAGTACATTATAACTTTCTGACTATTTGAGTTAACATTTGAGGAAAATATTCTTTTACTCAAGAATATTTTAAAAATCACTAAATGTGCTGAAGTATTTTGGGACATTGGTGGGAACAGTAGCAATAAAAGCAGTTGTAGCAGCTGTTGGTGTAGCAGCAATAGTAGCAATGAAAGCTCTAGTAATGCTAATAATGGTTGTAACAATAGTAGTAGAACTAGTATTTGTACAAACAATAAGCAATTTCTTCTTTACAATTGTTACTTTTTAGATGATTGTCTGTCATTGTATGTCTCTTAGTGCCAGTCCTGCCATTGTCCAGAGGTACCCCACCTAAGGCTCATAGTTGCTGAGGTAGGCTCACTACTCTCACTACTACTCACAATCCCAACAGGAATAAGCAGAAGAACATCAATAAATAACCTTTTTATTTATTCAGAGACAACAACATGACCATGCTGAGCTAACATAGGTGCTTGCAGGCTGAAGAAAAGACTGGTTTAAGGTATTAAGTGTTAAAAATATAATAATAACAATAATAGAAAATGTTCATAGAAAAGAAGGATAATGATTCTGAGCATGTGCTGCTGTATATTGTAGGTTGGGAGGTGTTTGTGAGTGGGCCACAGGCTGGAGGTGTGAAGATGTGTTAGCACCGTTTGCATCAGGTCATTTCGACTCCAGCAGAGCGTTACAGAGACCAACTGTATTGGACACGCTCCAATTTCATCAGCCAGAACCAGGATTTGTTCAGACCATACAGGCTGTTCTCATACTTATGTAATGTTGACATAGACACACTGCAGTTGATGGCATCTAAAAACCCATGCTCACAAATTGCCCCATGCTTTTGTTTTTGCAGTACATGGTCTTCTCTACTTTGACCCCTACAATGCTAGTTTATAGTGTCAAGTATTGATAGGATATAGATTTCTATTACAGGGCCTATGCATTTTATAACTGCTGCTTTGGTGCTTGACCTGTCCTCTGGTTTCTCTAGGGCCACATAATAATACACTCCACAGTTTTGTCTATGAGACTTGTTGACAGGTTGTGGTGAAGCGTAATCTCACAGCTCATGTTCACACCGCTCCTGTTTCTTTATTGTACTGACTCGGAGGGGACATGTATTTCATCTGCTGCAGCTGCTACTTCATCATCAGGACTATACAGGGGTGCTTGGTTAATCATAACAAAAAGGGTGTTCTTCATTTTAGGAGACTTGTAGACTAAAGATGAAATTTTGAGAATTCTGTCATGTTGCTATACTGACCTGCAGTTGTGTTTTGCTTCATTCATGCATGTTTAAGTAATCCAGTATTCTCTGGAGTTTCAGAGCCCTTAAAACCTCTGCCCACTCCAGGAAGCACGGACCAATTAACAACCCCTCTACATCCAGTCTGCTCTCATTCATTTATCCAAAAAACAGTGTATAGCTCTGTTTCCACTGATTCCTATTTTCATTTTGTAGTAAATGGCATTATACAAATATTTAAGGAAATGAAAAGCTATTTTCTCTGTTTCTGGTCAAGATAGCTTAACAGAGCTGCACTCTGGTGTCTTCACCTGTTTCTTTATGGCAGTAGAGAATTAATTATTGAAAGCACTTTCTTTTAGTCACATCACATGATGTTTTTAAAGGTTGTAAAATGTGCACTGCTGTTCTAGAGGAGACCAAGATTGGTTTAAAAATATAAATAAAAGCCGAATATAACCTCTCTAAGGTTTTTTTTAAATTGGTGGTTGGTTGTAGGTCAGATAAATGGCCCACATTTATACAGGGTTTGTCTACCTTTGTTGTTACTCAAAAGTCTTTACATCAAAGAACAATTCACCCATTCACACGTCACACAGACATAAATGATGCCATAAATATACAATGTTAGTACACTAGCAACACTTAGACATCCTAACAGCTTACCCCAAGCTCTCTTTGCAGCACTTAAACGCAGATGTAATCATTTTCCAGAGTCTATTGACCTTTTCATTGCCACTTAAACTGTCTCTCATCAATGCTATTGTCACCCAGAGGTGAACTGAAGCTTACAATGCAATGGGCTTGGCTGTAATTGCACAATATGAGGGATCAAAAAGCAGGTTGGAGTTCATTCAGAACGTACAGTGAGCCATGTATTCTACTAACTGTATAAATTATTTCAAAGATTGCACAGTTTGATCAGGGCTTTATTTTAGATTTGTATGCATTACCCGTCTTTTGCACATTGTTTTTGGATCACTGATCTAAACTACTGCTCTATATACACTTGTATTGTTTGTAAACAATATGTCTGTTAAAAAAAATAGTTCTATAAGCTAAACAGACCACTATACACTTTCCATGGCGGCATTAGCATTAGCCCCAAAATATAACTAATTAGGCTATGAATCCACAAGACTGTTTTGGCAACTGACAAAAATCAGCCACATGTGTGTAATGTGAGAGTTTAGTTAGAAAACATTAGCAAGTGTATCATTGTTTAGCTGTTTTATTTATTTAGCATAAGCTACATGTTAAATATGCCAAGTTATGCTAAGGTAACTTTATGGAACTCAGATCCACTGTAGTTGCTGTTAATTCAAAATATTATTTACTGTAACAAATATATCAACAACAGCCATCAAAACATTTTTTTATGATGTTTTTAGTTTGCTTCCTCAGAAAGATGAATTTAATGTAGGCCTATCAGTTAGCATGTATTATTAGCATATAAGCTAAAGGTTAATGCAAAGCTAATGTAATAAGTAATGTTATGGAACTAATTATCAGATCTACTGTAGATGCTGTTTTTCTAAATATTATTTACAGTAATAAATATATAAACCACAACCACTCGTTTTCTATCTTCAAACATTTCATCGAATGCTTTTATTTTGCTTCCTCGGAAAAATGAATGGGGAAAAAACAGACTAACTGTAGCCTACTCCATCTTCAATAACATGTTAAATATAGCCCTGACGTTTCCAGAATGAAAAAGCTTAGAAGAACAAAAGAACCAGGACAGAAATATCTTAGGCTCCATCTGCTCCCGGAGCATGTTTTGATCTCTCCATCTCTGACTACGTCCCATGTCTGTCCTCATTCTCACCTCGTCCTGCGCTGAGGTAAACAGGATCCACACAAACCAACCCGCTCTGAAAATCTGGGTTAGCCGTCTCCAGGCAACAACAACAGCGCTAATTAAATCAGACTCTGCACTCTTCGTTTACATTAATTACCTCGAGACACGTGAAGTTGTTAAATATTTGTGCGAGGGGCTTTAGGTGGCGGTGAACATATCCATGACAGCAGTAGTATCTGACAAACATTTGGTCTTTAAATTACCTAGTTAGAAAAGATTAGCAGCTGTATTGACGTTTAGCTGTTTTATTTAATGTAGAAATCTGCAGCTAAAATCAGCATAGGCTATAAGCTAGCTAAGGCTGACTAATAAAGGTTTTGGTAACACTTTAGAATAGCTCAGAAAAAATAAAGAATTCCATATATGTAATTAACAATAGACACTTCTTGTGTTTATAAACCGTACGTGTGCGTTCTAAAGACTGGTACCGGAAGTTAAAAAGACAATAATACATTTTTAATGGAGCAATTAGCATTAGCCATCAAACACCGCAAATTACGAATAATCAATACAGGTTTGGCAACTGACAACCACTCTGCCACATCTGATATATATCACATCTAATATCAGAGCCTGGTTAGAAAACATTAGAGAGTGTGTAAACATTTAGCCGTTTACTGTAATATTAGCTTCTGTAATTAGCATATAAGCTAAAGGATATGTAATTTACATTTCCTAATTCCAATGTTATGCAGCACAAATAATAACAGAAATGTAGTGGACCATAAAAGTTTAACATTGTATGCTCAGATTTAATTCATCAATCACCACAAATCCTACTGGAACTCACACTCTAGATCACTAGACACTTTAGATCTGGGTCATATTAATTCAGAGTAAATTTTAATAAATATATAAACAACAACCATTCATTCCTACAACCCAAAAATGTCTAAATTAATATTTTTATTGCTCCCTCGTAGAAATGAATGAGATAAAATATTAACCTTGGTACAGGCTGCGTCAGCAACTTTTTTAAACACGTCATTCCTGGAAGGGTCTATAGTTTAATAAATAGTTTACAGTTTATAGATGCTGAATTATCACTGATGTGTATATTTTTGCACTGATTTACATGAGCTTATTATGACAGAATTGAACGTTAAATCAGAACTCAGTAACTTTTCTCATTTCTTCGCTGTTTCTGCCTCATTTTCCTCTCTGGAGCTTCTCCTACAGTTCGGAGTTAAGCACTATTATAAATACTCACAAGTCCAGTTGGCTCCTATTGTGATTCCTCACTTGGCTTTACTTTAATTTTCCTCTCCGCGTACCTTTTTCAGCCTGGAGATATAAAGGGGAAATGCTGGATGCTTCATTTACCCCACAACAACTCATTTACCTAGCACACAGACTCCAAAACTGTTTATTTAAGGTAAAAAAGTTACTTAGTTCTACTTTAATATCAATGTTTATAACACAATACTGTTTATAAAAGTTAAAGTAGTGCTTTATAAATAATCAATGAAGTTCTTACTAACCCTTAACTAATAGTTAATGCTTATAGAGTGAATTATTGTGAGTTAAGTGTTACATATAGGTTTTTAAATGTGTATGTTTTGTTGAAACAGAAATATAGTTGATCAGTGTTCATTTTTAGTCTATCAATCGCCACAAATTCAGAAGGTAACTTTATCAACTTTGAACTAACTAGCATATCTGGGTGATATTAATTTAAAGTAATTTTTAACAAATAAATAAACCATTAATTTTGCTATTTAACATGTTAAGCTCTGAGGCCTTTTTCCCGAAAATTCTATATCTACATTTATTAAGGTTTTACTTAGCATTTACTAGGTGTACATAGCTAACCTTGGTAGCAAATTAATTGGTGGACTTAGGGGATTACTGTGGAAGAGAAATAATATTAATAAATTATGTTGTTTGACTATAAATTGAGGTTGAAATGGATTATTCTAATTTCCACCTGGAAAAAAAAAAACACATATTTGCCTCCAAAAAAGCCTTTTTCCTTCCTGTAGTGAAGCAAATAACAACATAAATTGAAATTTTCACATATCTTGGTCTACTGCAGCAAAATTTGTGCCAAATAAACAAAGTAATGGAAAGATAAACATGTTTTATTTTTTAAAAATCCAGGCAGAATCCAGCTGTTGAATAGAAATTGAAGTAGATAGTTTTGTTGCCACAAATTGTCCGAACACGAGGATGTCAAACATGTGTGTGTCAGCCGTTGTATCTCCCTGCTATGGTCCCAACAAGCGGACGCAAGGGGGCGCGGAGCCCCGTCGGGCTCTATTCGGGTTTAAGAGGTTAAAAACAGCTTATTCAGTCTATTTAGTTTGGTGCATCATAAAAATGAAAGGGAAAAAAACTATTCCCATTACCAAACTGTGAGATTTCTTTGATGATGAGCAGAAGCATTGTGTTGTTTTACCTAAAAAAAGCTACATTATTAGTTAAATAAGCAAAGCAATGTGGGGACACAGACTACTTGTGTGTCCAACCAAAGTTGACCAAAATGACCATATGTGGCTCAGTTTTTCTTGCCTCATGACGTCAAATCATGTCCCACTGTGGCGTCTTGCCTCATGTATCATGGGCTTACAAGCAAAGATCACATTCTCCAGTATAAACATCTTTTTTATTAAATTGGGAATTGGGAAATGGCAATGATTAAACTGGATGAGTAACGTATCATTACAGAAGTCAACATAACCCCCAGAGACTTCAGATGAAAAATGATCACTATAGAAAAAGAAAAAGTTATTTAAAATGAAAACACATTAGTACAAAATCCTAAAGGCGCTCTGTGTAAAAATTTGGAATAGTGGAGCAGTTTAGTTTATGTTTCAATGATGTATCAGGGCCTTAATACTGTTTTATTTGCATTAGAAATCTAGTCAATGTGCAAACCGAGCACAGATGAAGGCCTGAACTATGAACTATGACGGCTTTATTTCTAATTGTTTTAATGAACTCATGAATTTACCTATGATTACTGTTTGCTCATAGACAAAAGTATGTCCCTGCAGGGCTACCATAGCTGTTCAAAGTCAACAGCAATTTAGATGCCACCAAAAACTACACACGCCACGTTTACAGTTTGTGTATGGAGACCTTTTAAACATTCATTCATTTGTCTTGTTCCTCTTATTTATTTTAGAGCAATGGTTCCTAAAATGGGATCCGGGGCCCCCTGGGGGTCTGGGAAGGTACTGCGGGGGGCCCCAGAGGCTTAAGTACATAAAAATAAATTGAGTTTGAAATTAATTATGTGCTTTATTAGTTATACTTGTTTTAAAATATGACTTTAAAACAATGTTTGGCCAACAGTCAGTGTTTTTTTGTAAGGTTTTTATAGACATTTAGGGAGAAAAACATGACAAAGTCTTGATTAGAGGGAAGTTCTACAGCTGGGGATCCAAAGAAATTTTCAGAAATTTAAGGGGGGCACGACAGTCTTGACTTTGGGAATGGCAACTATGAGCTTTAGGCGGGGTGCAGCCTGGACAATGGCCAGTTAGTCACAGGGTTAGCACAGAGACACAGACTGACAGACGACGGGTTTCCGCGGGGTCTTAAAAAGTCTAAAAAAGGCTTAAATTAAAAATTCTAAATATAAGGCCTCAAAAAGTATTAAATTTGCCAATGTGTGGAGTATTAGGTCTTAAATCTGTTTAAATAGGTCTTAACTATGTCATGTAGGCTACATTTGACCAGGCTCATTCAAAAATGGCTGCTTGAATGCTCAAAGGCATATTGCTGACTATCACTGATGCTAGAGGCACAGCTTTTCTTGCCTGGAAAATCCAGACTGATCTGTCTCTGTATTATTATACAGAGAAATATCAGTCTGGTCACCACACTGTCCGCCGTGGTTGGGTTAAAATCTGGAAAATCTGGAATTTCCAGGCAACATCTTTTCTTACTGAGACCAAAATGCTTTGCGGCCCTCATTGTCTTAAATGGTCGCAATTTAACGTGGCAACCCCATTTACAACTCAGCTTTTTCCACCTTTGTGTTTATGAAACACAAAGGTGTTTCTTTTTCGATTTTAACAATGGTCTTAAAAAGATCTAAAAAAGTCTAAAATTCAGCTTGTTGAACACTGCAGAAACCCTGTATTCACACACATTCATTTACTAGAGGCAATTTAAAATCACTAAATCTCCTGTTTATGCATCCCTTTGGAAAGTAGGAGGAAGCCTTAGAGAAAGCACAGTAAATAAACACTTGCTTATGTCTCAAATAGTGAGTAGTATGGTGGGGAAATGCACTTCATCATCATCATCTGCCCACACACACGCGTCTCTGTTTTAAATGTCAGATTTGCTCGAACAGGCTTCAACTCGCTTCCTGTTCTTGCTCTGTCACCACTCTTCATGCACATTTGCATTCAGAAGATGTTTGCTCCAAGTTTAAATATCAAAGATTAGCATTTTACAGCCTTCTCTGAGTAAAAGGAGCTTAATGCATTTATGGAGTAGTGGTGGCAGACGTTTTGTGGGTCCATTTTAAAACGCCACGGAATGGATTTGCATACATTAAAACTTATTATAAATGCATTTCCTGAAGCCTTATATGAATACATTATAACTGTTTTAATTAAGATGATTGGAAAGTTAATGTGTTTGTGTTTTAACAGCGGTGGAAAGAACAGATGTAAGATACGTTCACTCATGCAATCTAAAAAGTACCTCAGTATACTTCAAATGTACTACAATCCAGCCACAAGGGGGCACAAGCCAGAGTACTCTTAATGTCAGTCAGTAGCAGCAGAAGCAGTTGTAGTAGTTGTTGCAGCAGTATCAGTAGTAGTAGTAGTAGTAGTAGTAGGCGTAGTAGTAGTAGAAGCTGTAAAGTAGTTGCAGTAGAAGTAGTAATAGCAGTAGTAGTACTAGCAGTAGTGGCAGTGGTAGCAGCAGTAGTAGTAATAGTAGCAGTAGTGGCAGTGGTTGTAGCAATGATAGTAGTATAGCAGTAGTAGCAGTAGTAGTAGTAGTTGTAGTAGTAGTATTAGCAGCGGTAGCGTTAG
Organism: Bostrychus sinensis; assembly: GCA_020698575.1. NCBI lineage: Eukaryota > Metazoa > Chordata > Actinopteri > Gobiiformes > Eleotridae > Bostrychus > Bostrychus sinensis. Next base: position 22,317,336 of record CM036257.1, on the reverse strand, counting down.
TAGTAATAGTGGTGGTAGTTGTAGTAGCTGTAGTAGTTGCAGTAGTAGTAGTAATAGTAGTAGTAGTAGCAACTGTGATATTCAAAGTTTACATTAAATACATTTTCACTTTTACGCAGTCATTTTGTTGCTTTACTTCTTGAGTACTACTCTTGAATACTTTTAAGTTGCAGTACTTTTTAGAGTACAGATTTTGCGTACTTCTTCCATCTCTGATTTTTTTAACAGTGTGTATTCAAATCCTCTGGTGACGGCAAAACTAATGCCGCTGACGACAATCTCTGCTCGAACCAAATCTCACAACAACTGCAGACATTGTTCCCCTAGATCTGCAAAAGCGCCTCATGTGACCTGACCACAGAGGAGATTATTGCCTTATTTCCCAGTCTTTTCATTTTCACACCGCTTTGATTAATTATTTTAGTGAACAAACGGCACAAGAAAATGTGTTTAATTGTTAATATGTGATTGCAGCATGTGTGTAGTATTACTAATGGCACTGATTTGGCCGTCTGAGTGGAGTAGGAAGTGCGTAGGCAGCACAAGCTTCTGCTCTCACTAATGCGTCTAGACACTGAACAGCCTTCAGTCACAACAACACAAGCCTCACTACCGAGATGCAGATTTTCGGAAAAGTCAGGAAGGATTTGAGGTACGACATTTGGTTTAGGTGTAAGAGGTATTTTTGCGTGACGTCAGAAGGTCACAACATGGTTTACTGTATGTTGTAACGAGAGAGAGGGCTGTGCTGTTAGATTTTCTCTTTGCTCCTTTAGGTTTTTCTCTTCCATGCTCAAATCATCTGCCTTGTACTTAAAGTTACACTGTGTAACTTTTCTCCTAAATATGTGGGGCATACTGACTTGTTTTTGTGATTTTTTGAGCGATTATAAGGCCTGAGGCGCGATCTGTTGCTCCAAGCGGGGCTTCCGTACTGAGAAACCACCCTCGCAACTTGGCCGGGAGCGCTCCGCTGTTGAGGAAGAGTCACGTGACAGGGAACGACTTGAGGCGCAGTATAACCAGGAAGCTACTTTTAGCGTTGTTATTTTCGCCAGTTCGTCAGGGCTGAAGGACACAAGAAGATGAAGACAATGTCGGACGAGGCAAGAAAAAGAAAATGTGAAAGGGGCCGCACCAGATCTCAGACAAGAGTCAATATCGGACAGACTTTTGCTCGCTGGCGTCAGATGAGAGACAGAGAAGGCTGCAAATCAGATCACGTTTTTGCATCTTTATTGTTGGGCAGGTAAATTAGCCTATTTATTTTTTCTTTAGCACGTGCTTTTTCATACAGTTATTAGTTGTTTTTACTGCGACCATTGTGCGATATTTGTTGATAAGCTAACTGCTAGCGCTAACTCTATGGAAGATCCAGTCCAAACTTCCAAAGGTAGCAGCAGGTCAACTAAAGTTGAAACAATGATGGAAATAGACGCACGCTCGCACAGTTTCAGAAGGAGGAGGGGCCCTAGTGTTTACGTTTTGCGACGGTGCAGTGGCACCTGTGGCCTCTAGAGGCGCAAGACCAGGAATCTTACACAGTGTAACTTTAAAGATTAATTTGGCATAGGTTTTACACTAGATGCCCCTTCCAATACAATCCCTCTTCATTTATTTGGGCTTGGGACCAGCACAAATAGCACATATGTAACTGGTGACTTTACTGAGCTTTCTACCATGTTATAATGTTGTTCCCTCATCAAAAACCTACCTGGAGTTGTATTTTGCTTCATTCATGCCTGTGTGAGTCATCTTGTAGTCTCGGGCGCCTCAAAGCGCTCAGTTGCACGAAACCCCGCCCACTCCAGGAAGCACTGACCAATCAACAAGCCCTCTACATCCAGTCTGCTCCATGGATGTATTATAGAACAGGATAATGAATGACAAGTTATTTTTTTAGCCAAATTAAAGTTTCAGAAGAGGGAAAGGGTCCATGGTGTGAAAATAGATAATAAACTCTACAAAACATTTTCTCAGCTGTAGATGTGCTGTCAGCCGAACACTTTCTTTTTTCATGGCGCTCTATGGGAAAAATGCTTTCTGGGCCGCATGGGATTTTGCTGCAGTTCCACGGAGCGGCCACTAATCAAATTGGGATCGGGGAGAGGGGGTGGTGCCTTATCCAGGTCTTATTATTCATTCATGTTCTGCTCTCATTCATTTCTCAAAACAGCAGTGTACAGCTCTGTTTCCACTGATTCCTTACTGCTATTTTTTATTTTGCAGTAAAATGGCATCATAAAAAAAGTTGCTCTTTTTCTATGATTATATGTTCAATCGACCGCAACACTCTTCACTCTTCTGCCCTCTGCTGGTTGCTTAACCTGTTTCTTTATGGCACCAGTAGAGTACTTATTAAAACATTTCCTTTTAGTCAGATAATGTGGCCAAGATTGGTTTAAAAATATGACTAAAAGCATAATATATCCACTTTAAGGCATGTCCAGAGTCAGCAGCTTGTAATGTCTCTTCTTTATCAGATTCAGTACAGTTCAAGACCAAAAAAGGTCAAAATTGTTTACAAGATACTGTTGTTTATATTGGTTTTGGCCACAAGAACACTCAGTGCCTTCAGAAATGTTCTCATCACAAAATATGTCTATTTTTGAAAACCATTTGGGACCCTCTCCTCTGCACACTTGTGTTGCACATTAAAATGCATTGGTTTTGGAGTTTTTTGAAAGACACAGGGTTATAGCAGGTCACAGTTTTCGCAGCGGCATCTCTGTATTTCTATCTTTTCAACCTCCCACGTCACGACTTTCACCTCAAGTGTAGCCAAAACAGTAAAAACTAGTGTTTGAATGGCATTAAATGAAATCTGATGGACAGAGAGCCAAGGCCAATAATTAGACTCAAGAAATCAATGGAGCTAGTTTGTGAATTTTTTGTTTTTTTCAATTTTTATTGTTAGCAGATTTATCTGCGATTATACCCATAATAGCCACTAATACTGTACTGCGCAATAAGTCTTAACCAACCAAAGAAAGCTGCACTGATGAAAAGAAATACACAAAACTGCAAATTAACAAATAAAAAAGAAGAAAAATAAAAGTAATGGTAAATATATAGTGCCCAGATCTTGGCTCAGACTCAAAGATCTTCTAGTTCAGGGGTAAATGCTCCTTCCCTTCACAATGATAAAGAATCTACTAAAACTAATCCTTTGTTCTTGTATTGAATGTATTGTATTTCTTGTAACAAACTATACTGCTCCTCATCAAAATAAACACATTAAAGTGATAATGGCTTCAAGCTTCACTTCACAATCTGACCGGATAAAAAGGCAGGTTTCTTTGTGGACACAGCAAAGGATTGTGGGTAACCCTGGATGAAGGTTACGACTTGCAAATATTTGAAGTGCAGCCGAGTTTGTTTACATCAGCAGGAGTGTCAGGTGGTGGCGGTGGCTACTGTTGTATTATGCATCAAAAAGAAAACCTATCCGTCATCCGTCTTTATCTTTTTTTTTTTTCTCTTGTGAACTATGGAGCTATGTTTTTAGGGTTATTATTTCAGCTGTTTACTGTGGAATGTTTAATTGATTTTTGTGGAAGCGAGAAAATATCAGTGGTATTGATAGAGGAAGCCTTGTAGTAGGTACATTCCCAGTTTTCTTTCCTAACCCCTTCAGAAATACAGATTTGACCAGTGTCTAATCACATTTAATACATGCACACAGATATTTATTCAAGACGTTTTGGCTTTTTAATTGACAGCAGACAAAAAGGAATGACAAACAATTTTCTACGAGAAAATGTGAGCTCCCTGCCCGTCCAGTCCAGCTCCTGGTCAGGACTGGCCCTTCCTATAGCCAAACTAGGAAGCTGCATAGAGCCCCACAGACATTAGAGGGCCCCAAGGCTTATCTATTATTTGCTGATTTGATTAATTTGCCAACGCTATTTGATGAATATTCTGGTCATTTTTGAGGGGGCTATCTGAAAGTGGTGGTCAATGTAGTCCATATATTGTTGTTTTACTTTATGTTTACCTGGGACCCCCCTTTGCTAAGTTTGCAAATTAAAAAAAAATGTCTCAAAGCATTCATAGAAAAATATTTTTTTTAAAGAAATTAAAAATGTTATAAAGTAATATTTAAATGGTGTCAAAAATGAGTGAGAGGCATGGCCCCCAAAAAACAATCCTGCTTAGGGCCCCCAAATGTTCAGGACCACCACTGCTCCTTCTAAAATTAAGTGCCTTTTTACTTCTGTTGATATTCTATGGCTGCAGCCTATACCAGCAACTATGGGCCTTAGGCGGGGGAGCACAGCCAGACAGTGTCACAGGGTTATCACTTATGGACAGCCACTCACTCTCACATACACTAGGGGCTGTTTTAGAGTCACCAGTTCTCTTTCTCACATCCATTGTCTTTAGGCATTATTATTATTATTGGTTTATGTCACTGTGTATTATGGTTAGTGTAGTATTAGCCTGGCCATCCTAAATATTTTTTTTTCTATTATGTGCAAAGAATTAGTCTGATCCTGTTGATTTGAATTAGACTTCAAATATCATCATGCACTAAATGCTACCTCTAAATCTGCACTTTAGAGAATTTATGTTTTGTTATTGTGCGCAGTTCTGCAATAAAGTGAGCCTCCTCACAGTATCATAATATATATCATACCAGGAGGTTAATAATGTGATAATACCATAACGTCATCCCTAGCCCCTAACCCCTCAGTCCCTATATAGTCCAGCACTATATAGCAGACTGTATAGTGCCCTCATTTGGTGAACGATTCGCACAATGGTGATTTGCTCACCATTTTTAACTCGCTTGTTGATCACGTGACTCTGGCGTCTGTGTAAAAAAAAGTTTAGCGAGCTCCACTGATAATTGGCTTCGGTGGTAAAGCCCGACCAGACTTTAGTGATATTCTAGCCATTTATAGATAAATAATAATCATATGTGTGATATTTAACATGAATTATCCCTTTAATGAATAAAACAGACTGGATTATTGCAGCTCTTTGGCTTAAGAGGGGAAGCTGTCCCCTGTACCGGCTAAGGTAAGCTAACATTAGCAATTTTACACCATAATGGTTTATTTCAGAGCTATTTATTCATAAATAAATACGACCTGACAGAAGTAAAAACATTGTTTTTAACTGGTTTCATTCAGACGTGTTGTGTACAGTTTAAAGTCCTGCCGCAGTCCCGCTGTTCTCTTTTGAAACTCGCAAAGCATTCTGGTCTATAGTGATCGTCTAGTGACCATCGATGTCCACTACTTTTCAGAATGCATTGTGGGAAATTTTGAGTGTACTATTTTTTATCCACTAGACTATTTGGACACCACTACAAAATGGCGTGACCACTACATAAAGAATGATTAGGGATGACATTCAAACACAGCCGAGTTGGATATTGTTACATTGCTAGATAGCATTTTAAAAATGTACAGTCAGATTTACTTCTCTTGGAAAATATGATTGGCTTTTAAGTATGCAACTCATGTCTGTTGTAAATGTTCCTCTTTTTTCTTTGTCTTTTTTCCTTGCATAGGTTCTACGCCAGATCCCCTTCCATTTATCCAGGCTTGGGCACAAAGAGTTGTGACTCCATGTGGCAGGACTTTCCCTTATTTTACTTCACACAAAAAAACACACATACAAAAACAAACCAACACACATTATTATTTTGGTATTTAAAATTTTATAACATGGACTTGCATACAATACATTAGCATATTTTGAATCAAATGCACTCACATTGAACATACAAAGAACAACCACAGTAGAAGAAATCTTTGAAAAGCAGGAAAACAGCTTTGAGAAAACAGCTTCATTCAAAATACTGAAGTAACACGCGTGAAAAAACCCTACAAAGGATTAAGTAAAAGTACCAGGACAGAAAAGTGTTATTTACAGAGTGCAATCACAGCATAACCATTTTACAAAATACCAGGAGGTTTAATATCCTCACTTGTTTATTTGCTTTGGAAAAATACTTTCCCGTTTCAGTGCATCTGTCGGGGTGATTCGATTTGTACAGTGTGTCTCAGCCAACCACTGAAGAAGCCATCTTAATAATAGAAGGAAACTTTATCAAGATCTCTATCCTCGCAGCCATTATCCATCGTCAAATAACAGCAGACTCCACTCAGAGAGATTGTAGTCAGCCAGCCCCGGGAATTGAACCCACAGCCTTGCGAGGCACCCCAATCTTGGCACATATTCACTCAAAATTGATTTTAGTAATAAGAAAACTACTCCTAAACATCAATAGCATCAATTCAATTCATCATTTTTTAAGTTAAAGGTAGAATGTATGGGTTTTGTCGCCCCTAGTGGTGACATTTTAGATTGCAACAAGCAGACTAACGACTGACATAATTGGCATGAACGTGACTGAATGAATGAAGATGAAGAATATGATTATCGATTACTATTTTGAGCTTATTCGACAATTTGACGTCAGTAGCTTGGTGTAGTTACAGAATACATTTTATTTTGTATTAGTTTGAGTAAATAGGTGTGAGAAGTGTGGGCATCCAGGTTGGAACAGGTGGAGATTGGAACAGATGTGTTGTTGTGATTAAGACTAAAGACTTCTCCTTTTATACAGAAAGAATCAAAGGAAAGTTGTACAAGACAGTGGCCAGACAGCAGCACTGGGGAAAAGACAGAAGGTTCTCTTTGTTCGTGATGAAGATGGACAGGATTAGGAGTGAGTACATCACAGGGACAGCTCATGCTGTTTTAGAAATAAAGAAAGACAGGCCACACTGAGATGGTTTGAACTTGTACAGAGGGGGGATGGAGAATATGTGGGTAGGAGGATGCTGAGGTTAAAGCAGGAGGCCTAGAGGAAGACCAAAGAAGAGATTCATGGATGTAGTGAAAGAGGAGATTGGTGTGAGAGGAGAGGATGCAGAGGATAGGGTTAGATTAGATTAGATTAGATTAGATTAGATTAGGAGGCAAATGATTCACTGTGGTAACCCCTGAAATATCTGGTAACACTTTAGTTTAGGGTCCACCCATTAACCATTAACTAAGTGCTGATTAGGATGTTAGTTAGTGGTTAGCTCTCAAATGGTAATTATAAAGCACCTATTAATCCTTTACTTAGGTGTGACCATAGTCTACAACTTATTAGCAAATAACTAACATTTCATCCTTCAGTGGTGGAAGAAGTACTCAGTTTCTTTACTTAAGTAAACGTACAGACAAAGGAGCAAAAATGTACTCAAAAGTAAAAAGTATCACCTTTGAATTTCTATTTAAGTAAAAGTATAAAAGTACTTACTTTTAAATGTACTTGCAAGTAAAAAAGTAAAAGTATTTCACAACAACTCATGAATGTGTTAAATGTGAGGGATTTTGCTGAAAAATTGTAATGATTCCAGATGAAATAAACAAACTGGTACAATACAAGAGACTGAATCTGTCGCTGAGCTCTTCTGTCTTCATTATTCTGATGTTTCTAAAGGAGTACTACTTTACTGCATCTGTTCATATTTAAGTACTGTGTGTCTACAATGAGGGCACAACAAAAACACATGATTTTAAACCAAAACTCAAAATACTTTGTACTTCAAACCAACTCATAAATGTAGTGGAGTAAAAAGTACAGATACTTGCTCTAAAATGTAGTGAAGTAAAAGTACCCCTTGTAAAATGTACTCAAGTAAAGAACAGATACATAAAAACTGTACTTAAGTAAAGTAACTAAGTACTTTTACTTCTTTACATTCCACCACTGTTCCCTTTAATAAACTCATAATTACTGTTCATAAGTAGGAAGTTGTTGGACATAAATTATGATCCTAATAAGATTTTTGGAGCATTATTAGGGAATAGTATCCCAAGTTGTAGAAAAAGGGATTGCTTTATAATTACCAGTTAAACGCACTCAGTTAATGGTTAATAGATGGACCCTAAACTAAAGTGTTACCAAATTTCTTTAATCTAGTTTAAGCCAAATTACACTGACGTTAAGCTAAGTGCACAGGGAGCTTCCTTAGACAAGCGTTTCTTTTTTAGCAGCCAAAATAGTCATTAGCAGTCTCAGCAAAATCCCTTCATAACTAAATCCTCTCACCTTAAACTCACAGTGGGACCAATTAGCCTCCGCAGGTGTCTGAGTCCTGCTGATTGAAATATTTTCCATCTTTTCACTGATTTCTCATGTTCAGTTGCTGGCTGGGGCTTAGTGAGGCACTTGTGAATTTAAACCAAAAGTGTAGTCTGAGGGTCTGGCTACACACACAGAGACATTTCCATGAACACACATTTTTCCAGTCCACCTTTTGTCGTCGTGTAAATTGAGGATTTTATAAGATCCTCGTTGAAGATTAACAGCTTGTAGCAATAATGGCAGTAGTGTAGTAGCAGAGGCACAATAGGACCAGGAAGAAGGCCCCACGGAATAATAGTTTTGGATAACGATTTCAGTAATGGGCCAAGGAAGAAACAATTAGGGATCCAAGATTGTTTTTTTTCTGTGCTGTTGTGTACCATTGGGCGATAGGGTCAAAGATACTAACTCCAGCCACAAGGGGTCAGTAAATAAAGAAACCACTGTGCAATGTAAGGGCTTTGTGGCTCAATGGATTGAGCATTTACCCCTGAATTAGAAGACCCCAGTTTGAGTCCAGGGCTAGTGGGTACTAAGCTTGGAGATTGTGACACGGGCGCAAAAATTTCAGTGAAAAAATTTGCTATATCTCTGTGTATATTTTAGTAAGAAAGTGATTTTTATATTGTTCCTGGTTTTCTTCCGTGCTCCAATTGTGCCACTGCAAAAGACTAGGGCTAGGTACCATTAAACAATACCAGTGTGGTATTGAAAGAAAAGTTATGATACTACTAATATCGGGAAAAAAATATGTATTCAATACCAAGTTTCAATACCTAGTGGGACCTTTAATCATTCTTTGCATTTATGAGTCAAATAAATAACAGAATAGATCAAACAAACTCTGGTTTTAATTTACAGCTAAGAGGTTTGCTCCAAAAATTTGTGTTTTATTCAATATTATTGTGTTTTATGATTGTAGAAGTTGAATTAGCTCACCATCGGTATCAGAAAAAGTATGGCCCAGGTACCAGTATCAAAAACTAGGTATTGTTTAAGTACTGGTATTGAAAAATTCTGAACAGTACCCAGCCCTACAAAGGACTCAGCATTAGGAAAAAAATACTGTCAACTTGGTAAAGTGAACTTGGCATTTTCACCACCTTTTGTCCATATAAATGAGATTACTTTTCACTTAAGTAGTGCTGCCATATGGAGATATTTTGTCCAACACTCCCCTGTAGATTTACATCATTTAAGAAAATATCTGTTTATAAAAATATCCACATTTGTGTACCCGTGGCCTTTGTTCATGGGTCCACCGCTGGGATAGTGCTGACCTTGTTGTTCCGGCTAATCCGTCTTTCCGGTCTGGGTCGGGGCAGTTTGGTCTGAATCAACTCCTCCGGGGTGTTCCCCAGGGGAGGGAGCAGTCTCTTCTTACTGTTTCTAGTCTCGGGTAACCACTGCGGGGGCAGCTCAAACGGGCCGAACCCAAACTGTGTAGCATCCTCGGTGTCCGTGGGCGTTGCTGGTGCCACCTGAGATGAAGACGCGTAGGCGCAAGAGTGTCCCGGAGAGGAACGGGACGGTACGATAGGCCCTGAACCTTCCTTTGTTATCACCAGCCCTGATGCTTGGTCCTTTTTGGGGATCACATCTACCCCTCTTAGACTCCCATCTCTAGCTTTATCATTGTCTTTTGGCACCGAAGACCCTTCTAGCCCATTCTCAATGTCCTCCTCCTCTTCCTCGGGTCTGAAAATCTGCTGCTGTCCGATATTAAACATTTCTAAGAGCTGACTTCCAGATCGCCCTGCCGTTTCCAGTCCTACTGGTTCCCCTATCCTGCCTTCACCTCCTAACGACACCATCCCACCTGTAGTAACCACATTTCGCCGACTGTACCTTCTATGAATCCTCGCTAACAAGTCTAGCCAGCTATGTCGGGCTGACCTATTCACAGTCAAAAACAAAAGCGGGTTTGTGAGGAGAGAAACTTTGGGAAGCCACAGTGCCGTAAGATAGAGCAACATGGGCGTCTCCTTGGAGTCTACTAGTATTGTCCTGTAAACCACCAAGACTCCATAGGGGGCGCTGCAGGCAGAGAACGCCAACACCACCGCCAGCAGAGTAGCATGCAGCTCCGCCTCTCTCTGCGACACGTACGGGATAGAAATGCTATTCTGCGGCGTCCTGAGTGCCGCGATGATCACTTTCTTCTTCTGACTCGCACTCAGCGCTCTGCGGATCAACAACATGAAGAGGAAGACCAGAGCGAGCGGCAGGACCAAAGTGGTGACGTTGTAGATGAGGACGTAGACCATGTGACCTAAGGAGTGGGCGTGGTCGTCGGAGCAGGAGGAGGCGGCGTAGATGTCGGTAACGTTGGTGACGCCGAACACGGGGAGACTGGCCACAGCGGCGTGCACCCAGATGTAGATGATGAGGTCCCGGGATCGAGCGTCCGAGATCTTCCTCTCTAAAGGGTACAGCACCGAGTAGTACCTGTGGACAAAACACAGGGCATACAGATGTGTTCAAATAGAAAAGGTGGATGTTTTTATGGTTTTTGGCTGCTTTTCTAATGATTGGAGCTACTGATTTTACATTGTGTCAGATTATGATGACAGAAAATGAACAAATTTTAGCTAAATATAGAGAGTCCAGATTTTTAGATCCAAAAACTGGGACACTTTTTTTTTCACTAATTGTCATGGTGCAAGTACATGATGCTAGGGTTTAAATTTGAATTTTAATGACAGTTTACTGATAAAAATAATGACATGTTAAATAATTTCAGAGACAAAAGGCTTTACGTTTCTTATGCTTCTCTATTGGATACAATGGGGACAACTGGGACATGTGATTGTTTTTACAAATATGGAAGAAGAAGCATAATACTGGGATTGTCCTGGTTAAACAGAGACATCTGGTCACCCTAGCTAAATATGTTCTAAGTGTTTACTGTAGGCCAGATGCCCTAACACAACCCTGTCTGCGTGGGTGTAACACGAAATTCTGGGCCCTTTGTATAAACCATCTTGGTGGGCCCCCAGGTTCTCTTGATCAGTATTTCTCAAGCATGTTCCAGGCTTTTTGAGGGGCCCTCCCTGCAGTGGGCCCTGGGTTAATGGTGCCCTTTACCCCCGCCTCTCAAAAGTTGCTAGCCAATTAGTGCTTTTACTAGCCACAATTAGTTAGTGGAGTTTTTGTGTACATTTTATAGTATACAATGAGCTTACAGAATTGTAAAATTTGCCCTGCAACAAGCTGGCCCCTGTCCAGTGTGTACCTAAGGCCCAAAGTTACTGGGATAGGCTCCAGTCACCCGCAACCCTTAACAAGAATAAGCAAAAGAGGATGAATGAATGAATGAATGAAATGGACATGGACATTTATCAAATACAAAAAACAGGTTTACCTTGGCCAAATAAAGTGTATCTTTGTCCATGTGGTGTAACATCTTTTAAAACATAATATTTTTTAAATTACTAATTTTCTTTCTTTAACCATGATGAATTACTATATAATAAATGGTGTACACTCAAGCAGAGCCACATAAATTCAGGCCTAACTTCTGTATTCATAAAATCCAACTGGTCAAAGTGGCAGTGGGAGAATTTGTGTTACTAGCCAAAATGCAGATCTACCTGTATTTGGCTGGTTGCTGGGTGTTAATGTCAAGCCCTGACCCTGAGGTTGGATTTTTAAGCTAAATATGGTCAGCAAATTAATATACGTCTTTGATATGATATGGCTTTAAATATATATTTAGCACTAAAAGCCCTAAAATGCAAATGGGGTTAGGCTTTGACAGAGTCAAATACTTTGGTTCCAGCCTGGTTCCAGTTCTCTGTGGGTATAATGGCTTCCTCTCACCCTCCAAAGACATGTAGAGGTGAATCTAAAATTGCCCCGTAGTGAATAATTGTGAGAGTGTGAAGGGTTTCCTGTCAAAATGTGTCTGTAAAGGTCAGAGCTGCAATTGCTTAGTCATTGTTGAGTGAGTCGACGTGCACAGTAGCTGGAAGAGGCTTCAGCCCCCTGCAAAGGATGTGTGGCATCTTTAAGAGGAATGAATGGTTTATGACAAAAGAGGTATATAGGGCTATTGGAAAAAAATATTTTGTGTGTGTATTATTTGAGGACTGGGCTGCTGCATGTGAACTTGTTGTTTCAATACTTACTGTTTTCTATTTAGATATCGTCTTTCTTTTCTGTTTTTCCCATCTCAAGCAAATTATCTGCCACCTAACGTTCAGTGATTTGAATACTAATTTGGCATAGGTTTTATGCTGGATCAGATGCCTTTCCCGAGGCAACCCTCTCCATTTATCCAGGCTTGGGACTGGCACAAAGAATTAAATGGCTTGTGATCCACTGTAGTAGCTTTAGAAATTTTAATATGGGTCAGTGTTCAAAAATCCAGCCAAACAAGCCTTAGTAAAGTCATAATTTCGAGATTCTTCCAACCCTTGTGTCTAAATATTTTTGCTTAAGTGTTGCAGAAATCCCTGTATTTTTAAACATAGCCACAGCCAAAACTGACCACTCAGTGTAAAGTCAAGCATCACATAATTCATGTTTCTATTTTAAGAACTGGACAAGGCATTATGTCAAACACTCTTGTTACTTTTATCTGTCTGTGTAAGCTTTTTCTGATGTTAAAATGTACGTAGGTGTTCACAAGTGCACGCCTACTCGATCAAAGCTCTATTATTTGAACCAAAATAACGTTGCCTCTCATCTATTGTTACCCTGTCTCGCTTGTATTTCTGCGCATTGGCTGTCCATCACAATACACTCAAGTGAATATAAGCTTGAACGCGGAGCCTGTTCTACAAAGCCTTGATGCCTCCTCCAGAGTGAATAATTGATAGTTTTCTGACTGTATTAGCTGCTATGGAGGCAATGTAATCTTTGTAGCGGTGTAATCAGTGCTGAGGCGAGACTGCTGCAGTATGGGATCTGCAGTCATTATGAAATATAGATGAAATACCCACACATTTGTCTAGAGCTATGCTGGAACAAGAACATCCACTTGCTGTTTTGCATGGTTTGAAATTTTCTGGAAATGTATCAAGGAATCATCACAATTCTTAAGTAGTAGAGACAAAACACATTTTTTTTCTTTCAGCTTTTCCCTTCTAGGGGCTTCTAATGGCTTGTGTAGCTGGATTATAAAAGTACAGTTATATAGTGCATAGTAGGCCCGACCGAAATATCAGCAGGCCAATATTATCGGCTGATATAGGCCATTAGATAATTGTAGGTTATCGGCCAAATCTCTCTCCAAATCTCGCCGATATCTGCCGATATAAACAGTACTATTTTTACTGTGTGCTGGAGTGCTGGAATAAGACCTGTTTAATTGCAAATGATGGCCTTCTGCTATTTGTGCTGCAGAGGGCGTGCTGGTGTTACCAAACAGTTGGGCTTTTAATCTGCAGTTCATAGGAAACAGCCCAAATCGCCTTCTCATGGCCTGAAAAGCTCAAAAAGGAAAAAAAATATTTTGCTCATTTCTCTGCCATAAAACCTCATAGAACAATAATTCAAAATGCATTTTGTAGTTTTCCCCATGCTCTACTTGCAGAGCAAGTTTAAATGAAATTGAAATTAAAAAAAATTTAGTAAAAGCTAAATAAAATAAATAAATATAATACATAAAATGCATAATAATACTCCCCACACCAATACCCGCTACAACCTACATAGCATAAAGAACAATATGCAGCTTTCTACAACATTTTAAAAAGATGTTAGGGTTAGGGTTAGGGATGTCTAATAAAGCGGCCTGGGGTGTACACGCCATATTCATGTAAACAAGAGCAGAATGAAAATTGCTTTAAAATACTTTTTCCTAATGTATAATTGTATCGGCCCATGTATCGGATATTGGCATTTTTTTGTTACCTAATATTGGTATCGGCATCGGCCTCAAAAAAATCCATGCGGGTCTCAGGAGAAAATGCTTAATCTTAATTCAAAAAGGCCACAGTTGCAACCAACCTAACTAAATTTACCACTAAAGAGAGTCCTGGAAACATTTAGTTCAAACTCAAAAGGTCCCAGTGTGGTGCCTTGATGCATACCTCCCACAGGCAACATAAGGGAAGCTATTGGCTTGAGATGGTAAGTAAAAATCCAGTTTATAGTACTGGGCAAAAAATAAAATTAATACCATAAATTCAAAGTTTTTGATTTTGATTATTTCAGCCGTATTGTCAAAAATACACATATTGTGAAATAGAAAAGAATTGGCTTCCTCACTGCTGATGTTTTGCTAATGTTTTTTGTGTTAAGTATTAAGCATTAGGAAGGAAATAGTTTTGATTAGAAAAAAAAACTGTATTACCTTTTAATGTAAGACAGCAATTGAAATGTTGATTAAAATTTTGAATCACTTGGGGAAAAAATCAAGATTTTATTCTTGCCCAACTCTAGTCTTTAATTGTCTTATATTTCTTTCTCTTCAGATTTTTCCTCTCCATTCATTTGGGCTTAGGACCAGCAAAAAGCGTGCACTACCTTGTGACCCCTTGTGACTAAATGGTCTTGAATATAGAAACTGTTGACCTGGGATTGCTTTGACAACTTTATTTCAGGATCTATGTGGGCAGCAGCAGGAGAGGCAGCCATTTCAGTGAACACTGCGGGGAGGACCGGGACACACTTCATCAATCTCTTCCCCTCCACGGGTTGTAGATGGAGAAAAATAGACCACCTCTGCTCCCACCAGATACAATCTCCTAAAGTGCAGCCTCCTGTTTGAAGTGAACTCGTGGAAGTAATCGTTTTTAAGGAGCCCCAGCTGATTCGACGACCTACGGATAAACTTATCACTGAATCCATTTGAGTCGACCAGCTCTCTTATACTCAAGTGAACTGACAAGGGGCACGTTATGGGTCCTGTTCTTCTTTTTCTTTTTTTATAAACATGTCAGCTATTATTAAGTGTAATTACTGAGGATTGGGTTGTTGTAATGAGTTGGTTCCAGATGCAAAAATACAAATAATGTATGGCAGGGGTCTCCAAAATGTAGCTCAGGAGCTACCAGTAGCTTTCAGCCATTTTCCAAGTAGCTCCCCAAAGGCTTCATGATTCCCAGCATAAACTTGTTTTGAATGAAATGATGAAATTTAAAGGTACACGGCCCCTTTGTGTGCAAAAGTATTAGGACTATTATTCACCAATTTATTGTCAAACAGTTGCTTAATGAGTCAGTAGTGATAGTAGCTTGAGTTCAGTATTTTATTAAGCGAATTGTTTGCTTTCACAAATGTATTAATATGTGTGTGCCAGTCACTGCACACTGACATACAAAATGCACGTGCAATAAGTCAATATTTCTTGTTTTAATTTAAAATGTGAGTTGTGTACACCAACATGTCTGGTCTGCAGCTGGTTACTGTCCAGTGTGTACCTCAGCTTAGGCCCATAGTTACTGGGACAGGCTCCACTAACTAAATAAATGTTAGAAAGCATGAGTAGCTCTCTGCCGTTCTCGATTTGTAAAAGTAGCTCTTCAGGGAAAAAAGGTTGGAGATCCTTGGTGTATGGTAATGTAATCATTATGTTTTTTTACTCACTAGTGGGAATATGTACAGTATGTATAGTATAGCAGTAATATTTTATACATGTTAAGAGTTCATGAGTTCATGAGTCGCCTACTGCCCTACAGTAATGCAATATGTATCAATATACGGCATTTGAATTGATAAATTGGTTAAAATGTTCTACATTTGTCAGATGTAGCCTTGAGCTGCTCCACTCAATTTTCAAACCTTTGTGACTACTTTAACAAGAAGTGAACAATGACAGAAAAAAAGCTCTTTTAGATACATGTGAATAATTAAATCATCATATTCTCAGTTTGGAGAAGCAGACAAGAGCAAAAAAAAGTCTAAACCAAGTAATGATGTAACTGGTATCAGAAAAAATATATTTAAAACACTTACATTTACAATAAGCCATTATACTGTATGCAAACTCAATCTACATGTTATCGCTCAGTTACATGTAGGGCTGGGTTAAACAATACCTTTGTGGTATTGAAAGAAAAGTTACACTACTACTGGTTCTTAAAAAATAATTATTCAAATAAATAACAGAATAAATCAGACTAAGTACTGGTTTTAAGTTACAGCTATAATTGTTGCTCCAAAAGTGGGTCTTTTATTCAATATTATTGTGTTTTATAATTGCAGAAGATGAATTAGCTCAGCATAGGTATCAGATATTAGTATCAGTATTGTATCAGTATCAGTATCAGTATTGCTCAGGTATCGGTATCGAAAACCAGGTATCGTATACTTACAGTAGTATATTTAGATATTGTCTTTCTTTTCTGTTTTCCCTTCCCAAGAAAATTATCTGCCACCCAATGCAATGTTTTGAACACTAATTTGGATCGGATGCCTTTCCTGACACAACCCTCTCCATTTTTCCAGGCTTGAGACTGGCACAAAGAATTAAATGGCTTGTGACCCACTGTAGTAGCTTTAGAAATTTTATTATGAGTCAGTGTTCAAAAATCCAGCCAAACAAGCCTTCGCAAAGTCATAATTTTGAGATTGTTAGAACTCTCGAGTCTAAATATTTTGCAGAAGTGTTGCAGAAACCCCTGATTTTTTAAACATAGCCACGGCCAAAAACTGACCACTCAGTGTAAAGTCAAGCATCCCATAATTCATCTTTCTATTTTAAGAACTGGACAAGTCATTACGTCAAACACTCACACACTTGTTACTTTTATTTGTGTTAACTTTTTCTAATATTAAAATGTACGTAGGTGTTCACAAGTGCACGCCTATTCTATCAAAGCTCTATTATTTGAACCAAAAATAATCCGACGTTGCCTTTTGTCTATTGTTACCCTGTCATTGTGGCATATAACAGTGACAGTGGACTGACCTGTCGAGAGCGATGGCGCTGAAGCTGAGCACAGTGACGGAGCAGAAGAGTTTATGGAGGAACTTGATGGTCTTGCAGAGGAGCAGAGTGTTTATCCACCAGCAGCAGAGGGGACTGGAGCCCAGGGCCAGGTCGAAGGGCACACACACCAGGCTGGCGCAGATGCCCGAACACGCCAGGTTCTTAATGAAACGATTGGTCACGGACTTGAAGACGCTGGTGGAGCAGGTGCACCACAGGACCGTGGCATTTCCTGTGCAGAGCAAAAACACGAGTGGGCGTTTTAATAGGAGGGGTCAGACATGGAGCTGTAGTGGTTTGAATTCAGAGACAAAGACATGTAAACGTTGGTTTTATGCATGGACAGGGACCTATCAAATACAAAACAACAGGCCAACATTTATAACTTTAGATCTTGTAAATATCAGAACATTTACCATTTGTACTTTTTAAATTAAGTGCAGAAATGCTATTATAGGAGGGCTATGGTTCGCTCCAACATGCATGTTCATTTTGACCCATAATGCATCAGTGGTGTTCAGTAAAACTCAGTCATGTGTCATGGTGTGGTTTCACTCTGGTTTATACTCTTTACTCTCCTTAGTCTTTTTTTTATCAATCGTTAGATGCAGAGTAGAATAAAAAACATTATTATACAGCATTCAAGTCACTAAACAATTACAGTGGTTTATGCACAAAGCTTTGGTTTTCCCTTGTGCTTTTTCAGATTATTATCAGAGCACTGAGAAGTGTTAACAGTGCTACTTTACCGACATCACGAACATGCAGAGAACAGCTGTTAAAACAAATTAGATTTTTCTTTTACCACTTTATCACATTTTTTCACACAATTATCATTTAGTTTCAGCAGTGAGGTGCACAAAACATAAGTCTCAAAAGCAACAGTAGCAATTAAATGGACCCTTTCATGAGAGACGTATTCAAATCAGACATGCACAATACCGCATTTTATCCCATTAATTTTTTACGAAAGAGCAAATTAAAAATATTGATTTAGAAGTTTTTAGACAGCAGGAACTTGGGCTTGGTTTATTTTACCTGTCCTTAGGGTGACCACCTGTCCCACTTTTGGTTGTACTGCGCAGCCATTTAATCACCTGTCCCTCTGTCCAACTTATTAAGATAATGTCCCTCTTTTTCATTGGTGCTCAGTAGATCTTATAAAAAGAGAGATTCAAATTAAGCGCAACATGGCAGGATCAGTATTCCTGGTGTAAAATCTGGAATAAAGATTTGTGGGCGTCCCATCTTGATAGGTTAGAATATATGACCCCTGTGTTTCAGGACAGGCCTCTCCTGGAGCAGTGAGCTGGGGCTGGTGCTGGATTGTTTTGAGACTATACAGACTGAGAGCTTTGATTTTGTCTCAGTAAGGATGTTGCAAAATGTGTGTTTTGGGAATAAAAACAGTACATCATATGTTTCATAGGCCCTGAACTGAAGCAGCTTATATCTCAGTAAGTTGGTAAGTTAGATCTGTATATCAAAATGTTTACTTCTTGAGCTGTCCCACTTTGTCCCACCAAATCACACAACTTGTCCCACTTTTTGTTGTTTTTGAGGCGGTCACCCTACCCGTCCTGTCTTAACTATGTAAAATCAAGAAAGAAGAAACAATATAAATGTATAAAAAAGCAGCAGCCGTAAATACAGAGCAAAGTTGCTAATATTCCTGGCCATAATCTGACACTATAGAAGCTTGGACAAAATAATGCAGCGAGAAACTCTAAACCTAATTCCTGAAGGTAACAGCTTGAATTCTAAATGCAAAACATGAGCGTTATCGTTAGTGATAACCAGGCGTGAGGTGTCCTGTTCATAGATGCTCTGTCTGGATGAGTGTTCCTTGACGGCCATAGTTTTTTTGTGCTTTAACCACAACACAACAGCTTGTTCTGCAGCTGTACGGAGAGCCCACTGTACCAAGCTGTAATCCTGTACCAGACTCTCCAGCACTGCCTTATAGATACATTTGCATGATTTTTAGTCCATGAAGAGCCTAAGACGTGGACAAATTTTACTCTTCATCCTCACATAATCCAAGCCATTGCTAAAAGCTGATTTATTCCTGTGAAAACCATAACTCAATTCTTGTAATAATGTGGTCTATGAATGCATAATGCTCCACTTGGTGTAATGTATTCCTTATATAACAGCTCCTATTGTAATGTAATGTGTGGCTATTTTCCCCTTTTTTTCCTGTTCGTGCCTCAGGAAGCAACATTATCTTCCAACTTCAGCCTACACAGTTCCCAGAAAATTGAATTAAAGCAACAGAAGTCAGAAAATAGTGTAATTGTCTGTAGACAATAAATGGCTTTTCTTCTCAGTGTCAACACAAACTTTTTATGGCATCAGTGTGTAACAGTTCAACATAAAAGCTCAGAAATCAGTTGTTCAAAATGAGATGACTCAGAGCAACATGGGCCAAAAACAAAAAATAAAGTAAGGGAATAACAGCATTTAAAATGAATCATCTGAGACGCCATACAGGCTTTATTATTAATGATTACAATACGCTGGCACAGTCCAATAAGAGAATCTTCCATTAGCTGGTGAATTAATGGCTGGCAGAGATAGAAGCTGTGTATGTTTTAGCGCTAGATTTGTTTGTTTACAAAGAGAAACAACAGAACATAATAGCACAAAAATGACAAAACGCTGCTAAATATTGCTAGTGTGAGATGTGATGTTTAATGAGGCAGAGATAGTTAAAGCTATAACTCAAAGCTAGAAGTTTAAAGGGTCCATATTATGCTTTTTTCAGGTTTTTTGAAATATTTTTGGACACCTTTGCATATCAC
This sequence comes from Bostrychus sinensis, assembly GCA_020698575.1. Classification (NCBI taxonomy): domain Eukaryota; kingdom Metazoa; phylum Chordata; class Actinopteri; order Gobiiformes; family Eleotridae; genus Bostrychus; species Bostrychus sinensis. The sequence goes on along the minus strand of CM036257.1, from coordinate 22,297,553 downwards.
TTTTAAGTTAAAATAATGTATATGTATTTGGGGGAGCTGTTGCTTTGACTTTGCAGAGAACGCGCGGTTTAAGTGCCTGATGCCCCCTGCTGGCAACAGTGGGGACTGGACAAAGCATAAAATGGCTATTCAGAACAGGTATTAGCAAAATGACGCTAACAATAGTGATGGCAATTTATGGGATGTATGGGAGCGCCGAAGCATTTCCTGGTGTCATGTGTTTATGAAGGGTCATGAGACCGAGCGTTTTCAGCTTTAGAGAAGGGTGTGAATGAAATAAAATACTACTCCAGGTTTGTGCAAACATTACAACATGGTTAAAAGCTCCAATAAAGTCCATCTTGCATAATAGTGGACCTTTAAGCTCCAAATTTGATGTTTTATACTGTATGAGTATTTTGACGTGGAGAATTGATCAACAACTATTATTTGAGTAAAAGTGAAAAACTATGACTAAAACTACAACTATTACTCTTGAAGTAGACAAACATTTTCCCCTCAAAATGTGTTCAGATGAAGAAGAATGTGGAAAACATGCAATAGAAAATGAGACTAAAGCGTATTATTATTTTCAGTTAATGCATCTTTCTTGCAAGGTCACTGTTATTTATAAGTTTTGCTTTTCTGTATTCCACAAAATAATAATGTCATTATGTTAGCTCTTTGTGTGCGTTTGTAAACACGCAGTCTGCAGACTCCAGCCAAAAAGATTTCTATGAAACCGGGCTTCTTAGAAAACAATTGATCAAAGTCTGTGCACTAAATGACACACTTTATTGTTATGCAGCAAAAAGAGCATCACAAGGCCATTTATTTACATCAACAATAACAGCCAGCAGAAGAAAACCTTGAAATACACCGCTCTGCTGAAGGCCTCAGGAAACCTTGGGCTACCTCTGTTTCAAATCCAATAACACATAACAATAACAACAACAATAATACATAACAACAATAACACATAACAATAACAACAAGACCTAGGACACGGCTGGCCTGGGAACGCCTTGGGCCCCCGGTAGAGCTGGAGGAGGTGTCTGTGGAGAGGGAAGTCTGGGCATCTTTGCTTAGACTGCTGCTTCCGCGACCTGGTCCCGGATAAGCGGAGGAAGATGGATGGATGGATGGAATAACAACAATAACACATAACAATAACAACAACAATAATACATAACAATAACAACAACACATAACAACAATAACACAAAACAATAACAACAACAATAATACATAACAATAACAACAACACATAACAACAATAACACAAAACAATAACAACAACAATAATACATAACAATAACAACAACAATAATACATAACAATAACAACAACACATAACAACAATAACAGATAACAATAACAACAACAATAAAACATAACAATAACAACAACAACACATGACAACAATAACACATAACAATAACAACAACAACACATAACAACAATAACACATAACAATAACAACAACAATAACACATAACAATAACAACAACAACACATAACAACAATAACACATAACAATAACAACAATAATACATAACAATACCAACAACAACACATAACAATAACACATAACAATAACAACAACAATAATACATAACAATAACAACAACAACACATGACAACAATAACACATAACAATAACAACAACAACACATAACAACAATAACACATAACAATAACAACAGCAATAATACATAACAATAACACACATCTACACCAACAAACCATTTACAGGAGTGAAAAGTAACAAGATATATTTACATATATTATCCATACATTACATATATTTACATTTGATGTGATTTACTGAATTGTTCATTTTTTAAGTTACTTTTCTAAGTACATTTTCCACAAAAATACTTTTACCCAAGAAAATTGTTAATTTTACTCAAGTCAATTTTTTTGTATATCTATAAATGAATAAAAACTTTTTTGGCCTGGCAGAGCGGGTAAAAGTGGTAAAAGTAGTAGCAATGTGGTGATAGTAGTAGTACAAACTTGTAGTAGTACAAGCAGTAGCAGTAATTGTAGCCATAGTAGTAGTAGTATGGTAATAGTAAAAGTAGTAGCAGTAATTCCAGTCCTAGTAGTACTAGCAGTCATAGTAGTAATACCTGTAGTAGTAGTAGTAGTAGTAGTAGTAGTAGTAGTAGTAATAGTAATAGTAGTAATAGTTGTAGTAGCAATAAAAATAGTAACAGTATTTGTAGTTGTAGTAGTTGTAAACATAGCAGTAGCAGCAATTGTAGTCATAGTAGTAGTAGAAGTAGTAGTAGTAGTAGTCCTTGTAGTAGTAGTAAAATTAGTAGCAGTAATTGTTGTCATATTAGCTGTAGTAGTTGTAGTAGTTGTAAATGTAGTAGTAGTAACAGTAGTAGTAGCAGCTGTATACTTTCTACTTGAGTAAACTTGACACTCAATAGGTTTCACTCAAGCAATGATTTAGTGAAGTACTTTTACTTCTGCTGGAGTAAAAATATTTTGAAGTAACTTTGGCACAGATTTGGAGTACTCATTATCCTAACACCTACCCTGACTATTACTGACCTTTCCTAAAATGTTCCTTCACATTTGTCTATTACTTTTTTGACTCATCCTGAAAAACTGAGAAATGACCCACACCTCGTCCCTCGTCCCGACAAAATCACAGCTCTAGACTCAACCGGGTTAAGATCCGTAGGACCTCCGGGGGCCACAGGTCTCTGTCCCGTTAGTGTGAGGTGAGGAGACAGTAATGCGTGTTAATGGGGTTGAAAAGGTGAACTTTATTTGTCGCGGCTGCTCTTCCAGGAAACGCGGGGAAGTTCGTGACATGGTGCTTCCTGATCGATGCGGGCCGCGGACCGAGGAGCGTGATAACAACCCTCTTCAAATCTAATTACCCCAAAGATACACCAACAGTGAAATTATCAGCACCGAGAGAGCAGCAGCATGTTCTCAGAGGAAAACGTCTGATCCTGAATGTGCGTGGAAGAAATGTGTGATAATCTGAAATATTTGGATTAAAATGTTTCAGAACATCTCTCTCATTAAGTACGTGTGAAGGAGGACTGACAAACATTCATTCATTCATTCTTCTCTCATCCCATAGAGCAGTGTTTCCCCACCAGGAGTACGGGGACTCCTAGGGGTACACGAATGCAACACTAAAGCAGGACTAAACCAGGTCTAAAACCAGAACTAAACCCGGAATAAACCAGGACAAAACTAGGAACCACCCAGGTCAAAAACCAGCCTAAACCAGGACTAAAAGAGAACTAGGCCGAGTCCAAACAAAGACAAAACCAGGACTAACCCAGGACTACACCAACGGAATGCAATACTAAAGAAGTACTAAACCAGGACTAAACCAGGTCTAAAACCAGAACACAGCCAGGAAAAAAAAAATATCTAAAACTAGAATCAAATCAGGAATAAACCAGGACAAAACTAGGAACAAACCAGGTTTAAGCCAGGTCTTTTAAACCAGGTCTAAACCCAGTCTAAAGCAGGACTAAGCTGCATCCAAACCAGGACTGAACCAGGTCCAGGGGGTACACAAGACCAAAATGGTTGGGAACCACTGCCACAGAGGTTGCAGGTGCTGGAGCCTTTCCCAGTAACCATGAACCTTAGGCGGGGTGCACCCTGGACAATGGTTGGTTCTGGGGTCTGCACCCTTCCAGATCCAAAGAGCCAGTTGTTCCCAAAAATACAAAATGTGCATCTGTAAAGAGCTGCAACTAATTTAAATGCACCAAAGTCGCTGGGCCTGTAACAGAACAGGATGTAGATGGAAACTAACAGAGAACTGTGCTAAATACTGCACTGAGTATCTCAGAGAACCACAGTTACATCCTGTAACTATTTCTTGGTGTGTGGCATTTTTAATCACTCCATCATGCAACTGTGTGAACACCTGAGGCTGTATTAGTTATGACTATTGCACCTCGCACTGAACTCTATCTGAAGGCTTTTTATTTAGTTTTGTAATTTGGGTTTTTAACTTGCTTTTATGTCATTTTTTTACTTGTGGATTGCTCATATCATTTTTTTTTATCCTATTGGCTTTTATTGTTGATGTGATACCTTTACATTTTTTATCAGCACTTTGGAGCATTTTGATTTATGTCTTATTATTATATTTATTGTTATGTTTTTCTTTTTATTTCTGTCTGGAAGTCTGAACTCCAACTGCAACCAAATTCTACCAATGGATATAAATAAAGTTACCTGAACCTGAACCTAAAACAGTTTATTGTAACAGTTTAACAGTTAAGCCCACCATACACCAGAAAACAGGGAGAAAGTTTTATTTTAAATTGATAAGATGATGCAGATGCAGGTTTTTTATAGTCGTCTACTCATTCCTTTATTGGATTTACATAAGACCCACAGAGCAAGCACTTTGCAGGGGGCACTTCAATTATTTCATAACTATAATTATTTCAAGATCAAGTGTCTCACTGACTGCTAAAGAATATTATTGAATCTTAAATTTTGTTATATATTTTTGGGTTTAATAGCTTATTTCAAAAGAGAGTTATTCAAATGATTTTTGTGTTTTTATGTAGTATTAATATTTGGTATTATTAATTTAATACTATATTTTGTATTTATTTATTCTGAACATAAAATACAGTAGAATAAGTAAATGTGATAGGAGTTTATTTATATTTTTTTCTTTAGGCTAAAGGCAGGCAAATTACTTTTTTATATTGAATTTGAGTTTAAAAGAAAAAAATGCAGGAGAATTTGTATCTACAGTAAATTAAGTAATAATAAATTATGTTTTATATGACCACTTTTTGAAGAATAATCAACACAGATGAATGAAGGGGTACTCGTGGTATGACCAATAGACCAGAGGGGCACACGAGACAAAAAAGGTTGGGAGCCACTGCTATAGACCAACAGTTATTGGTCAGTAATGTTATTACTGTTATTAAAAAATGTAAGTTGGATTTAACTTTTTTTGCCTTTTTTAGCCAGTAAAAGCTGAATGTTAATGTAAATTTTACAAATAAATGATGCTGATACCTTGTTAGAATTTGTATGCAAAGGGTAAAATACTAAATGAATTGTAATGATAACTAGCATTTCTAACAAAACCCGTAGTAAATGGACAATGTTTAGTGGAAGACTTGATGTACAATGCACAAATTAACAGCTCCCAAGTTCTTTTTATGACTTAAACAGGTGTGCTTTTGCATTTTTCAACTGAAAAAAAACAGACAAGCACAGCATTGGTCTGACACAGCCCTTCCCAAAGTCAAGAGCATCGCGGCCCCCTTGAAAAGTCAGACAATCCCACGAGGACCCCAACAATGAAACGTCACTATAGTCAATAATCCATGTTATGTTTTTCTCCAAAGATTTATATAAAAATACAAAACCACAGACTGTTGGCTAAAAATTAAGTGCTTGCTTAAGTGATATTTTCAAATAAAAACTTCATTGTAATTAAGTTTAAACTCAATTTATTTTAAGTACTTTATATAGAGAACCTCTGGCAGCCCCCCTGCAGTACCTTTGTGGCACACCAGGGGGGCCCAGACCCAATTTTGGGAACCACTGGTCTGACTAATATGTATGTACATTATTACATGCAATTTAAAAGTTAGGTTGTGGTGAAATTGAGGTGCTCAGTTTACATTTGTATAGCATCTTAAACAGTAAACATCTGGCATGACACTATAGGCTTTACCTCCTTGTTCTTTTGATAGTCTAAGGTCAAAGGTCACCAGATAATCTTTCCACATGTGCACATTCTTCAAGGTGGATGAGGAAAATAAAGAAACAGCCAGAAAATGTCACATGGAGGACAGAAAAGGTTGTGTAGATGACGCAGGTGATGAAACCAAACATAAAAAGTGAGCTGACATATTTCTATTCCCATGTTCACAACTTTGTTCAAATACACAGGGGCCATTATCTGTGTAAATGTCACAGATGATGCTAATTATTATGTAAAGTTCAGGATTTTAGCAGTGATGACGCATTACAATAATGTATTAGAGTAACTATTACTGAGTATGAGGTACACAGGTGGAAAGTATACATACTTTTAGTCATTTTTCAAAATTTACTTTCTGAGTACGCAGCTTACTAAAACATACCTTCCACTACTTTAACTTTAGTACATTTTTTCGGCAAAATGTTAAAAATTTCTAGTAAATGTATTTTCTGAGATATAAGTAGTAATGATGTAGTAATAGTAATAGCAGTACCATCCACAGCAGTAGTATTAGTAGTGATAGTAGTAGTAAGAGCAGTACAAGTAGAAGTATTAGTAGTAAAGGAAGCTGTACTAGTCGTGGTAGTAGTTTACATTCTACAAACTTTGCACTAAGTATGTAAGTAAGGATTTTTTACTTTCACTGTGCTAATAATTTTGTTGAGTACTTTCACTGCTCCTAGTAATATTGTTTAGTAGTAACAGTACTTTTACTTAAGTACAGGTTTGTAGTACTTCTTCCAGCTGTGCAGATGAAGTGTGCAGACCAACCAACCACACAGACTTAGAGTGAAAATAGAACAAGCTTTATTGTCATTGCACTGCCCAGCCATTAAATTGAGCATTACACAAGTCACAATGTCTTTTTGTGTTTATTTTTGGTCCATATTTCAAAATTAAATTACACATCTGTGGGACAGTCGATGCCACTGATATTGGTCATGGGACAAACTGCTTATAATTGAGTGATTTGGAACAAAGAAATGGCATTTAACCCGAGGTGGAACGGTCATGGAGCAGATAATATTTTCCTTCAGCAGAAACAGATGGAGGTCAATAAAAGCCCAGCACATCCTCAGACAAATATCGATTTGTGTGAACAGGGACTGGTGCTTTCTCTGCTTTTAGAGCGACTCATTGTGAATTTGTTTACACTTCTGGGTCAGCTGATCGAAGGGGGGGTCAGACATGTGCGCTCGAGTCTGAACTGAATGATAAACTAAAAAATAATAGTCATTTTTCTGAGGTTTGTAAAAATGCATGAAAAAGGAAAAAGGCGACAATGACAGTTTAACAACATTTCCTAAACATTTGAACTATAAGATAAAAGTCTTGTTTGTTGTCGTATTAAGGGTTCTTTCACTGGTCCTGTTAGCAGCCACACACAGCCCAAAGCCTATGTCATTGCTCCTGTCTCCTACTCCTAACTGCGGATGTACTCCCCATTCATTACTTACATTGTAGAATTAACTATGCTTAATTACACTCATTAACTAATTAACTGTTTTTCTCAAAATACTGGCCTATCCTCAAAGGTGGGTAGTAATGATGTACATTTATTTAAATAACTTTCTGAATACATTTTACTTCTACTTGAATACTATAATTCTGAAGTGATAGTACTCTTACCCAAGAGTCTACCTACATCTAAACGTCATATATTGGTTTCAAAAGTGTTATGTTGTGAAAAAGTGAGAAGGATTGAAAATGTGTGTTTCTTGTGCCTTGCCTTTTTTAATTTTATAAAGATGTCATTTGTTTTTACTATTTTTTATTGAATATTGTTTGGAAATACCAGGATTTTCACCTTATTTTTTATGTTTTTACACTAAACACTAAAACATAAATCAGACATTACATCCAAACAGTAGTTTTGTTTTTTTAAATGAAATGAAATTAGTTTATTTAGACATTGTTTACATTTTTTCTTATTATTATTATTACAATACAAAACACAACACTTAAAGATAGTCTGAAAAGGAATAGGCACTGAGCGTATTATGCCTACCCCCAATCCATTAAACACTTAAACTTTAAACAAAATAGCCGCCTTTGTTTTGAAGCACAACATACCATCCTCAGTGTCACCGAGTGTCAAAACAAAACAGTCCTTGGTCATTTTGCTTCTAACCTCAATATTCATTTTCTTCATAAGTTTTAATCACATTTCTTTTAAACAAACTTTTAAATTGAGTTAATGATTTACAGTCTTTTAACTCCTGATCCAGTTTATTCCATACATTAACCCCAACCACAGAAATACAATGCTGTTTTACATTTGTTCTCACCATAGGTTTTTTGAACATATCCTTCCCTCTATTTACAGGCAACTGACTGTTTTTTACTTTATACATGAATTGTGGAGTTTTAAAGTCAACTAAGTCCTTAAATTTTATAGCATTTAACTTAATGAAAAACTGATGTGTGTGTTCCCTATAAGCTGCTTTATTTACAATTCGTATTGCTCTTTTTTGAGCAATAAAAATTTGATTTACTGTAGCTCTTATAAGTGTTTGCCCACACCTCTATACAGTATGACATATATGGAAGCACAAGGGAACAATACAACAAATATAAAGCTTCTCGATTTAAAAGATCTTTGACTTTGCATAATACTGCTAGTGATTTTGATAACTTGGCCTTAATATGGTTTATATGTGATTTCCAACTTAACTTCATTTGTATTACTATGCCAAGAAATTTTATTTCATTTACTCTTTCTATCTCTGTGTCATTTAGTATAAGATTTCTGTCTGCATTAATAACATGATTTGCAAAAATTATACTTTTTTTTTTTTTACATTTAAGATTAGTTTGTTTGAGTCAAACCAACTCTTTAAGGTCTTTAATTCTTGTTCTGTTGTGTCTATCAACGTTTTTAAATCTTTACCACAACTAAGTATATTAGTGTCGTCTGCAAATAATATAAAATGTAAAGTTTTTGAAACTAAGCCTATATCATTGATATAAAGAATAAACAACAAAGGACCCAACACTGACCCCTGTGGGAGGCCACAGGTCACTGTCAGTAATTGGGAATCAGTGCTGTTAATGTGGACAGACTGAGATCTGTTATCCAAATAACTCCTGATCCAAGAGAGAGCCACACCTCTGATTCCATATCTGTGTAGTTTCTTCAGTAACAATTCATGATTCCCAGTATCGAAAGCTTTGGTTAAATCTAGAAACACCCCCAGAGCATACAAGAGCTCTACAAGATCTATCAGAGCTAAAGAGGTGCTTCTTTCAGTTCATTAGAGGCCATTGTGGCAGCCCTAATACAAATCTGTGAAGTTTGGACTTAATATGCTTTGGGACATCCTGGGAGCAGCTCAGAGCAGTCCACAACCACCTTTAAGCAGTTTGGACTAGAGATCGACCTGATATATCGGTCGGCCAATATATCGGGCCGATTTTTGAATTGTGTTTTAGACAATCAGGCCGTTGGCCAGTTTTTCCCATTTAATGCCAATTTTTGGTCAGGCACATGTTCGGACAACCACTGAAGGACCCTAGTTTTTGTGTCCGTGCCGTCCATGCTACAGCAGCACCACTGACTGTACAAGGTGCTCAGGGCGAGTGAGGGAGATCACTCAAACAAGGCTGAGGCGAGGCCTATTGTTTTGAAAGAAAAAAGTTAAGACTTTTTTTCTCAGCCAAACCTGCGCACATAACGCTAATTTAACTTTTAAATGTCCATTTGAGAGAAAATGTAAATGCCCAGACACTTTAGGCTATGTTCGAGCACTTTTGTATGCAACCTGCAGCATTAGCTTTAATTGCTAGCTTAGCATCAGGTAGGAACGGTCCGCTGTTAAATAACGTCAGTCTCGGTAACTTGTTAAAATACTGCATAAGAGAAACATTTGGTAAAACGGGGAAAAGGTGGTGGCTTCATAATCATAGTTGAGGCAAATTTTTTTTCCCCATCTAATACATTAACGTGAAGCAGTGCGCCTCAGTGACCACGGTATAAAAACGTGTGCATTAAAAAATGGGATAGAGATGAAGACGTTAGCCCAAACTACTTTGACCTTAGATTTGGACATTCTGCTGTGTCCGTAAGTGTCACAGAGCAGAGAACTGTCTGTATTTACTGCCGACATATGCGTGTGCTTTCAGCCAGGAGCCGCTTCCAAATAGAAAAGGAGTGTTTATTAAGTGACGCGGGGACGAGCGCCAGTGCGTACCCGGTATGAGGACTCACATGGAACTAAATCGAAGCAGTATTTTTTGCACGAGTCAGCGAGCACTTTTATATTTGCAGTACACAAAGATATGTTTTGCAAATATAAAAGTGCCCCTCGTTTAATATTTTTATTTTAAAATATGTGCTTTGTGATTAATAATAAAATGAATATATTGTCAACTATCTAACTAACATATTTAATGTCATAAATATCATTTACATGATACAGAAATGCTTAGCCCTTAACTTTACAGCTTCAGTACAGAACAAAGCAGACTATTTGAAGACAGCAGCCCAGAGTGCAAAGCTGAGAGATTTTACCTTTTGCCTGCACATGTGAGTCCATGTTTTTCTGCATTTTAAAGTGATGTTTTTATGTTTCTTTACATTTTATAAGCAACATGAAAACATCTAAAAACATCTGAAAACCATTTTTATTCATAAAATTAGGAAAATCGGCCCTCCATATTGGCCTCAAAAATCGTCATTGCTTATCGGCCATTGGCCATTCTGGATTTTAAAAATCAGCATGGGTCTTAAAAAAAAACATATCGGTCGACCTCTAGTTTGGACTCTTACACTGCAGTTCACAGGAAACATCCAAAATAATTTTATCTGAAAAGCTCAAAACGGAAATAAAAAGATTTTGCTAATTTCTCTGAACCTCATAGAACAATCGAAAATGCTTTTTGTAGCTCTGCCCAAGCTCTACTAAGTTTGTCTGAGATTGCCTTATTGGTTTTCTTAATAATAATAATAATAATAATAATAATAATAATAATAAACATCTTTAACTGTTCTCACTGTCCAATTCTGACACATTTGTTTGCATTTTAAAAAGCATTACTAAAATAAATGGCTTCATTCATTCATTTTGTACCGCTTATTCCCGTTAGGGGTCGCGGGTGACTGGAGCCTATCCCAGTAACTTTGGGCCATAGGGAGGGTACACCCTGGACAGGGGCCAGTTTGTCGCAGGGCTGACACAGAGACGAACACAGACAGACAACCACTCAATCTCACATTCATTCACTAGGGTCAATTTATAGTCACCAATTCACCAAACACATGCATGTCTTTGGACGGTGGGAGGAAGCCGGAGAACCCAGAGAGAACCCACGGTAACACGGGGAGGACATGCAGACTCCACCCAGAGAGTTCGTGTGATGGTGTATTGGTCCGCACGGGGCTCGAACCCACGACCTCCTTGCTGAGAGGCAAGAACGCTCTGCCACCGTGCACAAATGGCTTTATTATATTAATTCTATCATTGATCATAGAAAAAAACATATTGGTTGACCTCTATTTTTTACTTCTACTTAAATAATATTATTTTGAAGTAACAACACTCTTACGTGACTACAATTTTTGGCTACACTACCCACGTCTGCCTATCCCCATTTAAAACTACCACATCTGCCCTGTAGGCTCAGGTTAGTCATGTACTTGTTATATCCAGCACTGCATTGTAATCCGTACCACTCCTCTTGTTCTCAAAATATTCGGCCACACTAGAACAGATTTGTTTTCAGGAGCCGATCAAAAGCAAACACCAAACACACAACTGCTTTTTTCACTTATCACAGTTAGCGCAACTCCACGACACTCTCAAAGCCCTGGGTATTTCTAAAGAGCTACTTTCACAGTGTAAGTAAACACTGTCAGCGCTGAATTACCGGTCTGTTTTCTGGCGACGGATCTTTCAAAATCAACATTTACGCTGCAGTCTAAACATAGCTCTGGTGTTTTAGGGTGCGAATTAGCAACAGCATCATCTTTATCACCTTTTTTACCATCTCTCCCTCGGCAGTGTTAATTACTTTTGGGCTAAATGAGGCTCTTCATGATAACAAAATAAGGAAGCACATGTTAACACTGAATAGTAATCATGGTGTGTGAAGGCACTCAGCAGTACATGGAGCAGAACAGGGATAAACACATTTATTTATTTTTTATTCATCTTCTTCCGCTTATAGGTGACGCACGTGACTGGTAGCCTACAGCAGCAACTATGGGCCGTAGGAGGAGAACCCCTGGACAATGGCTGGTTAGTTACAGGGCTGACACCACAGTCACACACTGACAGACAACGATTCACTCATTCATTCACTATGGGGCAGTTTAGATTCATCAGTTCCCCTAACACATGCTGGACAGTGGAAGAGAGTCAACACTGAATCAATGGCTAACAAAGAGGAAGTTTCTATTTTTATGGCAGCTATGTCTGCTTAAAGTATATTTAAGAAGCAAGGGGAGCAAAGTGAAACATTGATAAATACCAAAATGACTTTTTTGAGCTTTCTACCATGTTATAATGTTGTTCCCTCATTAAAAACATACCTGGAGTTGTGTTTTGTTTTATTCACAGCTGTTTGAATAATCCTCAATTCTCTGGCGCAGAGTCTTCAAAACCTTCCCCCAGCAAATTGAGAAACATATGCAATGAAACATATGTGATTTCCTGCATTCTGATGCATTTTAGATGATTAATCCGGCTACAATAGTCTTACTTCCCTCTAGATACGACTCTTTTAAGAGAAATACATGGCATCACTTAAGCGATTCATTTTTTTGTCGCTGAAACAGCTTGTTCACTATTGTAAAGGTAAATGACTGTCAATCAAAAAGCCCTCTACATCCAGTCTGCTCTCATTCATTTATGCAAAAAACAGTGAACAGCTCTGTTTCCACTGAATTCTCACAGCTATTTCTCATTTTGCAGTAAAATGGCATCATACAAAAGGTTTAAGGAGATAAAAAGCTTTTTTCTCTGTTTTGTTCTGCTGGTCTCTTCACTTGTTTCTTTATGGCACCAGTAGAGTATTTATTAAAAATTGTTGTTCTAGTGGTGACCAAGACTGGTTTAAAAATATACAAAAAAACATAATATGGCCGCTTCAAGTAAGGTTAGCCTAGCCAGCCTCATATAGCCCTATAGTTTATACAAAGAATTAGTGTGGTGCAGCATTACCAACAGATGCAAAAGTGTCTGGAAAGAAATAAAACCAATCACATAAATTAAAAGGTCTTATGAACACTCAATAAAACTATTAAACTATGCAAATCCGCACATCTAAATCTACCAAGTCAACTCAACTTTGCATAATTTTAAAATTACACACTTTATAGCACACTTTAACCACAGCTGCTGCCACTTCAACAAGCAGTATTTTCAGTGTCTCCATTTTCCACAACACAGAGACAGACGCTGAACACAGTGCACATTCTTGTGTTAAATTTACATCAAGTAGACGGTGCATTTGGCTGGACTTATGTCCCGGACTCAGACTTCAGTCACTGGGCTAGATTTAGGGACTCATGACTTGAAGTTTGACCTAACTTGGACAAGAGTCTTTATTCGCACAGACCAGTACTACTGACTCAACTCAGGACTAATAAATCAATAGACGAACTTGGACTCAGACTTGTGAACCACTGACTTGGACCAAAGTAAACCGGTGACTCGGACTTGGACTTGTGGACAATAACTTGGACTTAGACTTAGACTTGTGAACAATAACTCGGACTTAGACTTGTGAACAATAACTCAGACTTAGATTTGAACTTATGAACAGTAACTCAGACTTAGACTTGGGAACAGTAACTCAGAATTAGACTCGGACTTGTGAACAATAACTCGGACTTAGACTCAGACTTAAGAACAATAACTCGGACTTAGACTTGTGAACAATGACTCGGACTTGGACTTAGACTTGTGAACAATAACTCGGACTTGGACTTGGACTTGTGGACAATGACTCGGACTTAGACTTAGACTTGTTAACAATAACTCGGACCTGGACTTGCACTTGTGAACAATAACTCGGACTTAGCTTCGAACTTATGAACAGTAACTCGGACTTAGACTTGGGAACAGTAACTCAGAATTAGACTCGGACTTGTGAACAATAACTTGGACTTAGACTCAGACTTGTGAACAACAACTCGGACTTGGACTTGTGAACAATGACTCGGACTTGGACTTAGACTTGTTAACAGTAACTCGGACTTAGACTTAGACTTGTGAACAATAACTCAGACTTAGACTCAGACTTGTGAACAATAACTCGGACTTAGACTCAGACATGTGAACAATAACTCGGACTTAGACTCAGACATGTGAACAATAACTCGGACTTGGACTTAGACTTGTTAACAATAACTCGGACTTAGACTTGCACTTGTGAACAATAACTCAGACTTAGACTCAGACTTGTGAACAATAACTCGGACTTAGACTCAGACTTGTGAACAATAACTCGGACTTAGACTCAGACATGTGAACAATAACTCGGACTTGGACTTAGACTTGTTAACAATAACTCGGACTTAGACTTGCACTTGTGAACAGTACCTCAGACTTAGACTCAGACTTGTGAACAATAACTCGGACTTAGACTCAGACTTGTGAACAATAACTCGGACTTAGACTCAGACTTGTGAACAATAACTCGGACTTAGACTCAGACATGTGAACAATAACTCGGACTTGGACTTAGACTTGTTAACAATAACTCGGACTTGGACTTGCACTTGTGAACAATAACTCAGACTTAGATTCAGACTTATGAACAGTAACACGGACTTAGACTCAGACATGTGAACAATAACTCGGACTTGGACTTAGACTTGTTAACAATAACTCGGACTTGGACTTGCACTTGTGAACAATAACTCAGACTTAGATTCAGACTTATGAACAGTAACACGGACTTAGACTTGGGAACAGTAACTCAGAATTAGACTCGGACTTGTGAACAATAACTCGGACTTAGACTCAGACTTGTGAACAATAACTCGGACTTAGACTCAGACATGTGAACAATAACTCGGACTTGGACTTAGACTTGTTAACAATAACTCGGACTTGGACTTGCACTTGTGAACAATAACTCAGACTTAGATTCAGACTTATGAACAGTAACACGGACTTAGACTTGGGAACAGTAACTCAGAATTAGACTTGGACTTGTGAACAATAACTCGGACTTAGACTTGCACTTGTGAACAATAACTCGGACTTGGACTTCTGGGGACTAACTCGGACTTAGACTCACCTTCAGTTCAATTGAACTCAACTTGGACTCGAATTGATTTTGGACCTGACTCTGACTTAACTAGTTCTGTTTTAGTAACTCAGACTTAACTCAGACTCGCACTTCAACTCAAAATGACTTAACTCAGACATTGCGTATTTTGGTGACTTTGACTCCCTCTTCTTCAAGTGCTAATGAATCAGACTAGACTCGGATTAGTCCTTAGTGACTTGGACTTAGACCCAGACTTGATCACTGAGGACTGGAGAGTGACTTGGACTTGAAAACTATAAACAAATCTCCATACGCTGCCTGTCACTATTTGATTTATTCATAGTCTGGGAAAACGTTCATAGCCGCACTTCACTCATATCAAGTCATGTTTACTAACTCTTTGTTTTCAGTGATGCTGTTGACGACCCAAGGACTATTCCCTTTCATGCCATAGGAACGTTTTTCCCATTTACCTGTGGGAAAAAAGCATCAGGTCAACAAGCTTTCATTTATTCAGAAAGATACAACAATAGTGGCCATAAACAGTACACAAATAGTAATTGAAAAAGAGACTCATTGGCATAAAAAACATCCTGCATTCACCTCTTCACACAGTTCACAACAAAGTGTTCAATGGTGCCTGGAAATCCATGGCACATTAATCAGATTTCACTAAATTAAAGCTGTTTTTGTGGTGCAGTCAGATGCCACATGCCTGTTCCATTTGCCTGACGGATTACTTTCTCACTGTGTCTGTAAAGATCCAATAAAAGAAAATTTAAATAGTTGAATTCCACCCCACAAAGATATTGCCCAGGGACATAACGACAGTGTGCATTTTGAGCAAAGTTCAAACCACTGACGCTCTGGTCGTGGGGTGAACGCTTAACCCACTACACCAATGTCACCCCCTATAAATTAAAGTATTTAAATAATGTTTAAAAAATGGTAAAAAGTAAGAATGTAACAATATTAGTACTTAATGGTAAGCTCAGGGTAATAGATTCAAGATTCAAGATTAATATACATTGTTTCGCTACAATGGAATGGTAAAAAAGCAAAGGGAACAACACAGACCATGATCCTTTGCTACATTTTAGTGCAGCCAACATGAAAAAAAATATTGTGATTAAACACTTCTAGTATTATTCTTTTGAAATATTGTCATAATTCATGCGCTAAAGGCTTGTCACAGCATTTTTAGAGAATACGTTTTGTTATCTTGAGCATTTCAGCCATAATAATGTTGACAGAAATTAATCTTACAGTGATAACGCATGGCAGAAGACAGCGGGTCTATTACTCCCTGCTACCTTCACGTTATAGGCTTAATTTAATTTGGAGTGCCCCCTGATTAGGCACACATTTAATTTGAAGGACTTTAGGAACAAAAGTTAAACATTTTGCTCAGTGGTTTGGGAGCTTTCCATTTCTACAGATGTAATAATTGGGTAATTATTGTAATTAAGCCCTATTAGATGGGAATCACCACACAGCGCTACAATGAGCTTAAAGGTGCAGTGCTGGAAAATGCAGAGAAAGGAAATGAATCACTTTGATGATTCATATTTTCTGATGGCATGTAAACAAACTGACAGCTCAGTCTCCTTCTGACGACATGGGCTACATGAAAAATCAGTAAATAACCAAGGACATATAAAAATAGATCTGGACTTTTTGGGACTTCAATGGTGCAGGGTTGAACAAGCCACCACTGAAATGTTAAATTAAAACAGGACTTTATGCATACATTTACTTCAGATCCTATAGTCTTTGCAATAAGCCATTTTCATTCATTGATTCATTCATTTTATAGTTGTTCCTTTCATGAAAATGCACAATAATAACAGTATATTTGACACAATTTCATAAACAATATATTTTCATGATTGGAAAGGAACAGTGGAGAGAATATACGTATTTTTTTCCCCTGCCCTTTTACTGACTAATCTTTATAGAAAAAAAAAAAATCTTAGATGACTTTACCCATTGCTGTTTGCTGCCTACACGTCAGTAATTAATCATACAACACAACACACACACAAAAAAACACACCAAACTAGTACATTTAAACATCCAGACTAGTTCCAAATACATATAGTCTAAATTGTTTCGCTCTATACATTTTTGAAGTGAACACTGAACCTGTAAACAGTTAAATAACCTTATTGCTTACAACTTTTATTTGTTTTTTATTTACTTCCATGTCTTGGAAGATGAAAATTCTGGTTTAATATGTCAAATTCAGTGTCTCAACCTAACTATAATAAGATCAGTGACATGTAAAGATGCGCCACTCATTCAGCAGTGACAGTAATCTAATTTCCAGTGGTATTTTTCGCTCATACCACCGTCAAGATTGATGACCTAATTACAACCCAAGTTAATCCCTCTGGTCTATACTCAGTCTCCATCAAATAGCCTACTGACATTCAATTACGGCCTCCCGGGATCACATTAGCCAGTTGTCTCTGTCTCCAGTCATGACTTCAAACACACACAGCGTTACTTACCGAGCAGTGATCCCAGGAGGATGAGGACCTGCGCGGCTGTGGTGAAGTCTCTGTAGGCTTGTTCTGTGGCGAGCTGCTGGTGATGATGGTGTTGGTGCTGGTCCAGTCCTCCTCCTGTCCCCTCTCCCGCCACTGGTGCCCCCGGACTGAGGCTGATGAAACTGTCCGCTTGGCTCGTTGGGCTGTAGCTCGACGCGTTGAGCAGATCCAGCCAGAGGTGCTGCTGAGCGGACGTCCAATTAGCCTCTGCATCCCGGCTCCCGCGGTCCATGTTGGTATCCTAAAATCCTCCCGAGTGATTCACGCGTAACGAGCGACGAAAGGCATTTTACGGGACCTGACTTGCACCAGCGCCAACAACGTGGGATTTTATTTTATTTTATTTATTTACAATTTACGCATAATGAAGAAGGGGTGGTAGACGCTTTTATCCGCGTTTATCTAAAAAGGTGCAATGGGGTGACATGACAAGGAGACAGACATCCATTGCACAGAATCATAAGGATCCACGCTAGTCCATTCCGAGAGAAAAAACGCCGCGCTTTTTGTTAAAAGATTGGCAGAATATGGTGCTACCCGCGGTCAGCCTGCTGCCAGTCACGCGTCCGCGCAGTGTTAGGTCGACAGGCTGCTGCTGCTGCTGCTGGTGGTGGTGGTGATGATGGTGATGGTGGTGGAGTGCCTTCAAATGAAAATTTCACAGCGTGAGGTGCAAGACTGAAGCACTGGAGGAGGAGGAGGAGGAGGGGGAGGAGGAGGGGGAGGTGAAGGGAAAGCCCCTCCTACAATTTGGTGTAGCAATAAGAATGTCCAGTCAGGGTTATTATGAATGATGCGGAATTGAGTGGCACAGAATTGAAAAATGAAATAAAAAAAGCAGTGGGTCTCAAACATTTCACACCAAGTACCGCCTCAGAAATATTCGCCTCTCCAAATGTCTTATTAACGGACTAATATGAGCCTAAAATAGGACCAACCCAGGAATAAAGTAGGGATTAACCCAGATAAAAATGTACTACTAAATAATAAAGACAAAATTGTGCCTGAACAGGACTAAACCAGGTCTAAACCAACAAGGTCTACACCAGGATTAAGCTAAACTAGGACTATGCTGTTATAGGACTAAATGAGGCCCAAAACATGGCTAAAGTAGGACTAAACCAGGACTAAATTAGATCTACACCTGGACTAACCCTGATGTAAACCAGTTCTAAGTCATGACTAAACCAGGTCTACACCAGGACTAGGCTATTCTAGGAATAAATCAGGATAAATTTAGGACTAAAGCAGGACTAAACCAGTTCTAAATGAAGTCTAAACCAGGACTAAACCAGTTCTAGGCTATTCTAAACCAGGTCTAAACCAAGGCTAAACCATGATTAAACCAGTTCTAAATCAAGTCTTAACCAGAACTATTTTAGGACCAGGCTAGGATTAATTTAGAACAAAACCAGGATTAATGCACGACTAAAGCCGGACTAAACCAGGTCTAAATCAGGACTTAAAGGGGTCTATACTTCACTAAAAGATCAAGCCCAAAATAAACAAAATCAGGACTGCAAAAGACTCCTGAGTACCACCAGAAGAATCCTGTGTCCCACCAGTGTTACCAGTACCACAGTTTGAGAGAAGAAACTGAGAATTTTGATGATAAAATATAACAAAAAAATAAACCTTTAACTATTATCTTTAAAAAATTGACGTGTTACAAGCTGCAGCGGTGCCCCTTGTCATCTCTCTCACACTGTACCTTCACACAAACCTGACAAATTCCCCTCTAGACAGACAAAATATCCCCGGTACATGCCACACTCATACAACACAGCATTTTTACGCCACTGTTGTCAAAACATAACAGCAAATGTACTGATTAAACGTGGTCCGGGAGATACAAATGCAGAGCCATTGTGTGAGAACAATAAGAGCCATAAAAGCCAGGGATAAGTAGCAGCGAGTGAAAGGAGAAGTAATGACACAGTGAGTCATTGGAGAGGCTAAAAGGGTTTATTAGGAGAAGAAAATGGCACAAGAACACATCTTAGAACAACAAAATATGTATCTATGCAACACTGTAAGGCATCACTCTGTAAGTTAGTGGTTGTCAAACTGGGGTGGTACAAGCACTCAGGAATGTTTTGCAAGTTAAGTCCTGATTTAGATTAATTTAGAGCCAGTTTTAGTCTTGTTTTAGCCCTGTTCTGGATCTTAAATTTTACATGTTTATAGACCACTGCTTTGTCCTGGTTTAGTCCTTTTTTAGACCTGGTTTTGTCCTAGCTACGTCCTGGTTAAATCCTATTTTTCTCCTGGTTCAGTCCTGTTTTAGTCCTGGATCTGTCCTGGTTCAGTCCTGTTTTAGTCCTGGATCTGTCCTGGTTCAGTCCTGTTTTAGTCCTGGATCTGTCCTGGTTCAGTCCTGTTTTAGTCCTGGATCTGTCCTGGTTCCGTCCTGTTTTAGTCCTGGATCTGTCCTGGTTCAGTCCTGATTTAGTCCTGGATCTGTCCTGGTTCAGTCCTGGTTCAGTCCTGGATCTGTCCTGGTTCAGTCCTGTTTTTGTCCTGGGTTAGAGCTAGTTTAGTCTTGATTTAGTGTCAATGCCCCTGTTTTAGATTTTTATTAAGCAGCTTTTGTGCATACAATAAGTACGCTTCCATCACTTCTCATGAATACTTTCAATTTTTTATTCATTTGTGTTCCTTCTTTATTTGACAGGTTTAAGGTTAGTTGTGCATTAAGTGTAATAGCATTTTGTATTGTACTGCTAATATAACCGACTTGATACCTACTTTTTATGCTCACTCTTTTTTTATTCTACATCTGAAGACACAGTGTTTCGATTCATTTTTTCAGTTTTTTTTTACCTTTTACATGCACATACTCTGCACTTAATCAGTCTTTGACCTATAATGAAACAAATGGTGAATCTCCCCATTGTTTGACTAATAAAATAATTATCTTATATAATCTTTGTTATCTGACAATACATTTGATTCAACATGTGTAAGAAACCTCAAACTCAAGTGCAGTAACACTCAGTGACCACTTGATGTCTATATTGCACTAAAATAAATGTCATTAATCCTGCTTTTATTTTTACTTTATTTCTTACTTATTATTAACTTTTGGTAGAGCATGCATATATATATATATATATATATATATATATATTATGCTCTACCAAAACTCCTCAAGTAGCATACTTGTAGCTTCATTTGGTTCAGGTTTAGTTGAAAAAATTACACATTTACTCGTGCATCACTATCCAATTATTAATCAAAAAATAAGTGACAGATTTATCAATTATCAAAATAATAGTTAGTTGCAGCCCTAATTAAAATTTCCCTGCCTTTCAAGCTGAAGATCAGGAGTTTGAGTCCCACAATCAGACTTAGTGCCCAGATAAATGGAGATGTTTATGTCAGGAGGGGCATCAGGCATAAAAAAACGGTTCCAGATTACTAATGAGATTTAACAGCAGCTCCTCCCTTGTGTGTAGTAGTGTATTTTATACCTCTTCAGTAATGTCATTCATTAGCTTATAAAAGTCGTAGCAATCACAGCTGAGGAGCATCACTCTTTGAGGAAGATTCTCGATGCACTGATTTCTAAGGAGAGCTCTTGTTTCCCAAGTGCCTCTTGAAGAAATGCTGGATCCGGTCCCATAGATCCAGCTGAGCATCGGCGTGGGCTTTTGGCTCCCCACCAAACACCACGGCACTCCCCACTGCCGCATGGACACCAGACGGGCAAAACGGCATGTGAGGGACTTCCAAGAAATGTCCAGCTTTGGGATACAAAACCAACGAGTACGAATCTGAATCCCTGCCATGGCTTTTTAAGGTGGCAGCAGCCTGTTTGGCAAAGAAGGTGCTTCTCCAGTTGTGGTCATCTTCAGAGGCAGCAAACAGGAACTGGCAGGTGGCCCGCTCTATCGGGATTAGAGACTCCCTGTTTTTTTCCAGGGTTGGGTCTGGTAGGGCATCACGGATATCTATAAGGCCGGACTCTGTGAATCTGACTTTCTTCATCACGGGAGGAAGAGGAGGGATGAGTGTGTCTTTGTAACGTAGGGGGATCACAACATTTGCAGTGCAGGCGTTAATGCAGACAGTTGCTGCGATGCCAGAGAAGAAAGATGACATTGACAAAGCCAGAGCGCCACTGTGAGAGATGGAAAGGAGGCCGATCCCTGGGCCTTCAACCTGCGTGAATAATAATAATGCATTAGTGTTTATTCATGTAACAGGATGACTAAATCTACAAACCATTTACTGCTAAACTTAGTGTTTGAAATAATAACACCTACTTCATAATAAGGCTATGTTCAGACTGCAGGTAAAAATGGCCCAAATCTGACTTTTTTGCTCATATGTGACCTGTATCTGATTTTTTCATGACAGTGTGAACAGCACAAATCAGATTTTTTCAAATGGGACCCAGGACACTTTCATATGTGCTCCTAAATCAGATAAGTATCTGATCTTTTGCATTGCGACCTCAGTCTGAACGGTCAAGTCACATTTCATCAGACTTTTGCTACATTATAATGCAAAAGATGCCACAATTCTGCACTGGAAGAGGCAGGAACTGACCAGAAAAGCCTGGCAGACAGGTGGTGGAGCTAGTCAGTGGTAAAACATCATTAGGTATGCGATTACCTCTAAATGAAATTCAAACTCTATTAAGCAGCATTCCCACAGTGGAGAAAAGAAACCCTGGTGTACCACATGATGACAGGCGGGGGCACTGTCGACTTCACCAACGGGGGAAATGCCACTCACAATTTAGTGATTCTGATATATTATGTGAATACAGAATATTTATTTGTAGTACTAACCTCCGACAGACTCCTCACGTACTTGACAGCCTCTTCAAAGTACTCCAAGTCCAGGTATTCAGGATTTTTGGGTAAATCCTGGTAGCCATAATAGGCCAGCGCCAGCACAACAAACCCTTTATTTGCCAAGAGGCTGGCTCTGGGCTCAGTCAGGCCTCCTCCTAAAGTGTACAAGTCCACTATTCCTGGGAATGGGCCTTTTCCTGCAACAATGAGAACATTATACAGTTAAATTAAATACTGTGTGTCATGTTCCCACCTACAGGTGCATCTCAATAAATGAGAATATCGTGAAAAAAAATCTGTTCAGGTGATATAATATATAGATTAAATCTAGCCACAAGTGGTTACAAGCCAGTGCCAGTGCTAATCCCAAGACTAGATAAATAGAAAGGGGTGCTTTGGGAAGGGCATCCGGCAAAAAAATAATAATAATCATAAATAAATAAATCACTGCACATTGGGCAGCAAATGGTTTGCTGTGGTGACCCCAGAAATATTTTACTCTGTCTGAAACTATAATAGAGCATAGGCAATTCACTTTGACTTGAAATACAGAAATACATTGGCTTTTCCATAATATTACATTGATCAAGTATTACATTATGACCATGGCCACTGACATGTGAAGGGAATAACACAGATTATCTCTTCATCATGGGACATGTTAGTGGGTGAGATACAGTATATTAAGTAACATTATGTCCTCAAACTTGATGTGTTAGAAGCAGGACAAATGGGCAAGGGTAAAGGTTTGAGTGAGTTTGACAAGGGCCAAATTGAGGGGGCTATACAACTAAGTCAGAGCATCTCCAAAACTGCAGCTCTTGTGTGGGGTTCCCGGTCTGAAGAGGTCAGTATGTATCAAAAATGGTTCATGGAAGAAACAATGGTGAATTAAAATGAGGCAGGTGGTTATAATGTTATGCCTGATCGGTGTATACACAGTTAAAACCTACCTGGTGGTACAAAGAGCACTCCTCTTACTCTGCCCTCTTTGACCTGGATCCTCCTCATTCCCTCTGTCATGAACTCTCTCTGGTTGATGGCAGATGCTAAAACTTCACCACTGTCAACGTTCAAAGCTGCAATCTCCACCTGCATTGGACTCAGTACATTCTTCTTTAGGAGTTTACTGTGAGGTTGTTCCGGTAACATGGACCAAAACAGACCCATAGGCTCCACTCCAGTGTAACTACCACCCAAAGAGGCAGCCCGGGACACATCCACTTGTCCCAATTCATCTGCTTTGTAATGGGCTGAAGCTCTGAATATGATCCCTCTGTCGTCCACATGTTTGGACCTCAGCTCGACTGGTTTGTGAGGAGACAGGCCCTCGACTTTGACTTGGACCAGTTTGTCAAAAAGACAGCGGACACTGGGAAGAATCCTCAACCGGATCTGGGATGAAGCCATCAGGATTTTTCAAATTGGATTTAGTCACTTAAAGAATCACATATGTACTGATCTATAATTAAAAGAATAAAAGAAACAGTGATCAGTTGTACTTTAAAATACTGGTTAATGAAAATAAGCACTATCATATAATCAACAGAAAAATAACTTTAAATCCCTTTGGGGCCTGTCGCCTGGACAGCATCACTTTCAAACACAGATTTTTATATTTGTGTCTGGCTGTCTAATATGCTGCATTTTCCCCCCTCTTTTTCCTCAGTTTTTTTACGGCACTTTTCAAGACTCTCAAAGTCACTTTACAATTTGGTGCATTATTCATTCACTCCTCAGTCACACTCAGTGGTGGTGAGCTACTTCTGTAGCCACTGCTGCCCTGGGGCAGACTGACGTAAGCGTGGCTGCCAATCTCCGCCTAGGGCCCCTCCAACCACCATCACACTAACACATTCATACGGGCAAGGTATGTGAAGTGTCTTGCCCAAGGACACAACGACAGTATGCAATGCCAGTAGCGGAGATTAAACTGCCAACCTTTGGGTTAGTGTTATGCCAGTATAACTGCCAGCTCAGTCAGTAGAGACGTTATTGGGAAAACGTCTCTACTGACTGCCCTACTGCCGCTCCTTTAGTTGGATTTTATCTGCCTTCTTCTGATGCTTATTATTATTATATTAATATAATTATATTATTATTATATTCCTTTTAGCAAAATTAGTTTTAAGTGTTCATTTAATGTTGTTGTAGTAGTATCAGTAGTAGTACAATTTAAAATACACTTTATCATTTTTAGCCCAAAGCAGCTATTGCACATAAACTGCACTTAGTGTTCAAGGAGATGTTTTATTTTTTTACATGAGGAATAGTACAATATTAAAACAAACAGACCACGATTCTAACGTGGGTGCAATTGTTCGCAAATGAGTTCAGTGTCCATAACTTTATTGTGCTATATCTGTGGGAACAACGAGGTATCTGTTGATGAAAGGGAAGCTCTCTGCGTGTCCTTCTGATTTTATGTCTGCCCTTATAATTGAGTTTTCTTTTCTGGTTGCCTGCTACATGACAAGTGTTTTTCTTTAACAGAGAGCGGTGCATTCAGGGACACGGACACTGGGTGAAAGGTCAAATCCTTCTGCTAACTTCCGCTAAAATAAAAACATACCAAGAAAAAAGCAAGAAAACACACTGCTTACTGCGTGTTATATAATACAAATAAATATATATTTTTTAGGAAAAAATGAAACTGAACTTTAAAATCAAGCTTGATGAAATCATCGTGCACTAACCTAAAGTGACGTTTTTGCTTTTCTTTAGCAGACGCAGCGAAAAAGTCCTTCACTATTCACAACATGTCCCACTCTTGCACCAATTACGAAGCATAATTGTGCAAATGCTGCACAAAATTGTAAAAATCAAACCAAATATCAGCACAAAAACGCAATGCACAAAAGGAAAGAAGTTGAGCTGCCACTGTTTCTTCTTCTGGGATTTTATGTTTCTCTGCAGAAGCGAGCGCCACCTACTGTCATGCGTTGAGGCTTTAGAAACAAGAATAATGTAAAAGCGAAACACTTTTTGCATATTTATAAAAAAAACATTTATATAATGCACATATTCTGAAACATAAAACATTTAAACCAATAAACCGTAATTGTTTATTATTGGATAAGAGATATTCGGCACATAATGCATGAGCGCTGACATACCACTAGGTGTCATCATTGATAATCTATAAATACTGACGTCTGTGAAGACACTCAGCCATCCGGGCTCTCTGATTAAAAACAAAAGGGTTTGAAAAAGACGTTTGACTTCTTATCCAAATGGCTAGTGCAAAACATTGATTTTGTTCTAAATAAACCATTTTTATGTGAATTTTGACACGTTTTTGATCATTCTCCTTCCTTTGAGATCCAACCACGGACCATTTGGAGCTTTCTGAGAGAGGCCATCAGGTGTTTATTTGTTGATATTTGTCATGATGCCATGTATCCTAACCTAAACCCAATCTCCGGTGTTTATTGGTTTGATCTGACCATTGAACATCATCACATTTGAAGTGCCAGAAGTGTCTGATTTATACAGACACTTCTGTGTGTATAACTCTGTTGTTATACAGCCATATATACCTCTGTATAACTCTGACAGAAGTCTGTATAACAGAGTTATAGTTTGTTTCTGAATGAGAGTAGAGGCTTAAAAAAAAAAAAAAACTTGCCAAATGTCTTGTGGTGATGTAGGTGACTTTGTATTGTAGTTCTGAAGACTTTCTGACCCCGAAGCCTAACTAACTCATGCAGTTCTCTAAAATTGATTGAAAATGATTCATGGAGATTATAGGGCAACTAGAACCACCCGCCTGACAGTGTGTTGGGATAAGATAGACACATTTACTTTTCCAGGTTGATTCATAACACATCCATTTCACTTAAAATCCTTAGATATTGCCCTGATGTTCAGTGTTATTGCTATTTTCTTAAAGGCATTTCCCATTTTGTGAAACACAACGTTTTGCCACACATCAGGACAGTTCAAGCAGCACTAACAAAGATTGCGTACAGTGTCGTTTATCTGTCTTTAGTAATTCAAGTAGTGGATCATTTATAATTAATCATTTTAAAGTCAAAACAATTTTTAAATGTTATAACAATTATGTTCTCACACTGTAAAAATACTTAGAGGAAACATATGCAAAAGCAGCAAATTAAAGGCAGTATCTGCTGTTATTAGTCTCATTTGGCCTGGACTTAAGCAAAAATAACAAGCCCACAAAGGCATACAGGTGAAAATATTCTTTAATAGGAAATGTGTAGGGAGTGCTGCTATTGGCTGTTGGCATAATAAATAGCAGAAAAGTGACAGTGCCAGCAATTATGTATGATTCAAATACTTGTCACCCCGTTTTCAAAATCACAATTTCCATACCTTTTATGCAGTAGAGCATTTCCTCAACTCTAGCCTTTTATAGACTTATGTCATTCATTAGCTTATAACAGTTGTAAAAATCACATCTGAGGAGCATCACTCTTTGAGGAAGATTCTCGATGCACTGCTTTCTAAAGAGAGCTCTTGTTTCCCAAGTGCCTCTTGAAGAAATGCTGGATCCGGTCCCATAGATCCAGCTGAGCATCGGCGTGGGCTTTTGGCTCCCCACCAAACACCACGGCACTCCCCACTGCCGCATGGACACCAGACGGGCAAAACGGCATGTGAGGGACTTCCAAGAAATGTCCAGCTTTGGGATACAAAACCAACGAGTACGAATGTGAATCCCTGCCATGGCTTTTTAAGGTGGCAGCAGCCTGTTTGGCAAAGAAGGTGCTTCTCCAGTTGTGGTCATCTTCAGAGGCAGCAAACAGGAACTGGCAGGTGGCCCGCTCTATCGGGATTAGAGACTCCCTGTTTTTTTCCAGGGTTGGATCTGGTAGGGCATCACGGACATCAAAGAGGCCGGACTCTGTGAATCTGACTTTGTTCATCACGGGAGGAAGAGGAGGGATGAGCGTGTCTTTGTAACGCAGTGGAAACTTAGTGTTTGCAGTGCAGGCATTAATGCAGACAGTTGCTGCGATGCCAGACAGGAAAGATGACATTGACAAAGCCAGAGCGCCGCTGTGAGAGATGGAAATGATGCCGATCCCTGGGCCTTCAACCTGCATGAATAATAATAAAGCATTATTAGCTAAAGAAGAAAGAGTGCTATTTATATAACAACATGATTCAATCTACAAACCATTTACTGCTAACCTTAGTGACTGAAATAATAATGTTCACAATAAATACACGCACTCAATAATAAGACTGGTATAATCTGAGTACATTTTCTAAAACATACTTTTACTTTTATTTGAGTGAATTTGTGAGAAATAATAGGTTTTTAATCAAGTATTATTTATTTATCTGTACATGAGCAAAAGTATTTTAACTCATTAGTTCAGTAGTACTGGTGGTAGCAGTAAACTTTATACTCAATACTTCTTTACTTTTACTCCAGTAATAACTTTGTTTAGTACTTTTCTTGTACCTGAGTAACATTTTTTTAAAGTAACAATACTTCACAGTACAGGGTGAGTACAGAATGAGTATTTTTTTCACTTTTGCATTAAATATAGATTTATATGTATCATTAAAACTACATTAACTGTTTCCTCTAAGGCAAAAACCTGACTGAATACCACTCACAATTTAGTAGTTACTCATTCCTTTCGGCTGCTCTCGCTCTTTCAGAGATTACTACAACAAATCATTCAGACACACCCTCTTCATTTATCTGGGCTTGGGTCTGAGTTTTGGCCTCAGAGAATCAAACCTCAGTCTCTCACATGACAGACAGGGGACAAACACTCACAATACGATAATTATAATACATTATGTGAATGAAGTTTTTAAAATTAAATAAATACTGCAGATTTTTGGGACTGATATGCGGGGCTAATTTTCTTAATGAAACAAAATAAATGAATATAGTATAGCCATTTGTTTTGGTAATGCTTATTAAAACAGAAACAAATGTGTTAGAATTGGACAAGTGAGGACATGTGAAGATTAGTTTTTTGAGAAATCCAATAAGGTAATCTCACTCAAACTCTCTGAGCAAGTAGAGCTTGGGGGAAACTACAAATGCAATCGGATTTTTTTGTTCTATGAGCCGCTATGCCAGAGAAACAAGCAAAATCTTATTTATTATTATCGTTTTAAGCTTTTCAGGCTGAGATAAAGCAATTTTGGATGTTTTCTATGAACTACAGTGCAAATTGCCCAAACTGCTAAAAGATGGCTGGGGAAGCTGGGTCCTTGAAAAATGCAAAATTTTACTTCCAGTGATTATAGTATACTTTTTTGTAGTACTAACATCAGACAGACTTCTCAGATACTCAACAGCCTCTTCAAAGTATTCCAAGTCCAGGTATTCAGGATTTCTGGGTAAATCCTGGTAGCCGTAATAGGCCAGCGCCAGCACAACAAACCCTTTATTTGCCAAGAGGCTGGCTCTGGGTTCGGTCAGGCCTCCTCCTAAAGTGTACAAGTCCACTATTCCTGGGAATGGGCCTTTTCCTGCAAAATTCAGAAGCTTAAGAGGTGTCTTGTCTTGTCCATGTATAAAATTTGAATGTCATGAAAAAGTCAAATTATTTCAGTAGTTCAGGTCAAAATTAAATACAAAGTATACTCTTTTTTTGCCTGTCCCAAACCTGGATAAATAGAGGCTAGTGCCAGGAAGGACGTCACACATATTGCTGCACACTAGGCGTAAGATAAATTGTTGTGGAAACCACAGAAATATTTCATTTTGTTTGTTCAGAATACAGAATAGGCATTTCACTTAAACTATTGTAATACACAGACTTTTCCATGACATTGCACCAATCAGGCATAACATTATGACTGCTGACAGGTGGTGAATAGCGCAAATTATCTCTTCATCATGGGTGAGATACTCTATATTAAGTAGCAAGTTAACATTTTGTCCTCAACATTGATGTGTTAGAAGCCGCAAAAATGGGCAAGCGTAAAAGTTTGGGTGAGTTTGACAAGGGCTAAACTGTGATGGCTACAGACAACTAAGTCAGAGCATCTCCAAAACTGCAGCTCTTGTGTGGGGTTCCCGGTCTGAAGAGGTCAGTATGTATCAAAAATGGTTCATGGAAGAAACAATGGTGAATTAAAATGAGGCAGGTGGTTATAATGTTATGCCTGATCGGTGTATACACAGTTAAAACCTACCTGGTGGTACAAAGAGCACTCCTCTTACTCTGCCCTCTTTGACCTGGATCCTCCTCATTCCCTCTGTCATGAACTCTCTCTGGTTGATGGCAGATGCTAAAACTTCACCACTGTCCACGTCCAAAGCTGCAATCTCCACCTGCATTGGACTCAGTACATTCTTCTTTAGGAGTTTACTGTGAGGTTGTTCCGGTAACATGGACCAAAACAGACCCATAGGCTCCACTCCAGTGTAACTACCACCCAAAGAGGCAGCCCGGGACACATCCACTTGTCCCAATTCATCTGCTTTGTAATGGGCTGAAGCTCTGAATATGATCCCTCTGTCGTCCACATGTTTGGACCTCAGCTCGACTGGTTTGTGAGGAGACAGGCCCTCGACTTTGATTTGGACCAGTTTGTCAAAAAGACAGCAGACACTGGGAAGAATCCTCAACCGGATCTGGGATGAAGCCATCAGGATTTGGGTCTGGTGACTCAAAGAACCACATACAACCAAGTACTCAAAATCTGTACTCAAGTAAAAGTAGTGTACTTTCTACTAATGTTAATTTGATTGTTCTTGCAAAATCTTCTTCAAGTTTTGAAGCAGAACCTTCTGATCATAAGTCAGATGTTCTAACCACAGAGGACAAAAAATCCTTTTAACTCTTTAAACAATTTCAACTTTTATTCAAGTAAAAGTACAAAAAAATCACCCACAATTTACTCAAGTAAAAGTATGTTCTACAAAATGTACTTAGAAACTACTTGAGTAAATGTATCTAGTTACCATATGGCTTTAATCTACAATGAAAAGAATGATCAGTAACAACCCATTTGAACTCATGTCATGTTTAAATGATTCTGTACTTTGAAATACTGAAGAAAAAAAAAAAGGAACATCCTAAAATCCATAGGAAAGATAACTTTAATTTCCTTTGGAATTATAAGCTTTAACTGATCATTTAATTTTGTAGTATTAGTAATAGAAGTAACATTAAAAAATACTTTTCTTTATTTTTTATGTGCAAGGCAGCTATTGCTAATAAAATGCTATTTCTCTTTACATGAGAAATAGTTCATAATATTACAAAATATGCCACTGATATTATTTCTTCCTTTATAATTGATTTTTCTCTTTTGATTACCTGCTACATAGCAGCAGTCTTTATTTGATGGAGATCTGTACATTTAAGAAAACTGGGTGAAAGGTCAAATACGACTGCTGACTTCTGCTGAAATAGAAACATTGAGGAAAACAATAAATAGGCTCGTTCAAGATGAGTTATACCTGCGTAGAGTCGATCGGTCTCAATCTGTGCTCAGTGCACGCTGTTAGATTTGTGTCCGACTCACTCCTGGCTTGCCCTGATGTCACGAGTGTGACATGAGATCATGGTCTTATCATCCATCCATGCATGAGATCCAAAGAGACCAGCCGGGGTCAGGTGATTACAGTTTAGTGCTGATCAGAAACGCACCGTCACTTCACTGCCCCCCACTTCTCCACCCCGCCTATTTTTGCTCCGCTGCCCAGAGTGAAGTAGAGTGTTATTAAAAAGATTCTGCATAATATCTGCTGTCAGGAGGCTGTTTAACTTTTGTAATATGTAAACTTACCCCCAATTCACACCAAGGTAGCAGCAGCGCGTAACAGCAGCGTCACGTCAGACGCGAGTGAACTGCTTTCGATTTTAATTAATCTGACAATTCACACCGGGGACGTCTTGGTGGCCCTTTTTCCAGCGTCTACGCGGCGATCTGCAGAGCTACAGCCAGGAAACACAGGAAACAGGCACCAAGTGTCAAAATAAACTTCCGCTACACTTTCAAAATAAAGGCTCACTGAAAACAGCGGTCATGTAAACACTACGCACCGACAAGTTGATTCTTGAGGGGAAGAAATGTAACGTAATTTGCCAAGCAGCCATTTTGCAAGGACAACATGCAGAAGTAGAAGCTACAGGGCTCTGTAAAGAGAGCTTTCAGTTCAGACAGCGAGTAGTCTGTAAAACTCAGGGGAGAGAGCCACCTGAGCAGCAGCTCTGACGCTTTTAAACAGTACGCGCTTAAAACGACCTGCTGCTAAATTCAGGAAGAGCCAAGAACCACTGCTGAATGTGCCTCATGTTTTGTGCTCCTAAAGAGCAGCTCATTTTCACAGAGACTGTGGAGCCATAGACAGGAAAGTTCTAACACATTCGTATATTGAATTAATTTGCAAAATCACATCCAACACACGCGAGAAGTGCATATTGGGCTGATGCTGTGTGATCCGATGATCGGCCCGGTGTGTCCCGGCCGTAATAAGCCACAGACTGCGACTTCACTGCAGCTGTGATTCCCTGCTTCCTGTTGCACTCTCGTCCACAGGCGAGGCGCAGTTCATCTCCAACGAGCCTCATTAAACACAACTTTGAGCTTGAGGAAAATGAACGAGTACTAACCTTCAGTGGCGTTGCATTACTTTAGAAGACGCAACGAAAAAAAACCTTCACTATTTATGTCTCACATGCACCAATTCGGTGCAATTGCTTGCTAAAGAAAAGTAGTTGAGCTGCCACTGCTTGTTCCTCTGGAATTGTCTCTTTACAAAAGTGAGCGCCACCTACTGTCATGCTGTGCAGCTTTAGAAACATGAATAGTATAAAAGCAAAACACTTTTTACATGATTTTAAAACGCAGAATGCACATACTCTGAATATTAAAACATTCAATCAATAACGTAATTGTTTATTAATGGACAAATTAAACAGGTAATGCTTGAGCGCTATCATACCACTAGGTGTCACCATTGATAAACTATTAATACAAAAAAAGAACAGCTTCTTTTAATACTGTACTGTAGACAAAATAGTTTTAAATACATTCCTATTTTGCTATTATGGTGTTTTGAATACATAAAAATAAAATTATAGATCAGTAGCCTATATATAAATGTTAGATGCCGCCACACTTCTACCACATCTGCTAAAAGCTTTACAATAATAGCCTACAGAAATTTAAGAAATCCTTTTAGTATTTTGCTTTTATCCACTACAAAGAGTAAAAAATAAAGCAATTGTCTGATATATTGTCTTGAATAATAATTAAGTATGAATAGATAGTGCTATTACAGAATTGGGAAAATAATTTAAAGGATTAAGGCCCCTCATTAGCAATCAGAGCAAGCAGACAAAAGTATTTAGGTTGATTAAATTAAATGTATGCGGGATTCATTTGAGACTAAGAGATTTTAAAGCCTTTTTACAGCTGCTTCGGAACAGACTTATAATCATAATTTACCCATGGTACGGCCAATAAAGGCTTTTCATCTGACTGCTAAAGAAAACTCATATATAGCATCATAATAGCTTTACAAAGAGTCAAATGTTATTGTATACTAATGCACTGTTGTTCAATACAAATGTGTCCCTTGTTTTTGTATATTAAAGCGTCTAAGAGGATAAAGGCCAGCTTAAAGAATGATGTATATAAAACGATCCATACATTAAAGCTAAATCCGGATTATATCTCGGTAAACAAACCTGTGTAATAAGACTTAATGACTACTGAGATGCATTCATACAGTCTCATTCCTGTCTTTAACATGCTTATTTGCAGTGGTGCAGCATGTTTTTGCAAAGTTGAAGTGCTGCGGTTAAGTAGAGCAGACGTCACTGATCCAGTACGAATAAGTGAAAGTAAAATTTCTAACCACTCACTGTCTTATCTGTATTTAAAACCTTGCAACTTCAAAACACTATTCAAGTACTATTCAACAAAATAGGGATACTATAATAATAATAATAATAATAATAATAATAATAATAATAATAATAATAATAATACTGAAACAGTTTTGTGAACAATAAATTATTCTTGCACTAGTTTTAAAGGGTACAGTTAAACTGAGTGTAACCATTACTTTGTCACAGTTGATGGATGAATACAGAAGGAATGAGTTTCACATGTTGCTTTATATAACTGAACATGTGACAAAGACAGCTTAACCTTACAATCTTAAGACAATCAGAGCAGAAATGTGTGACTGAAGCTTCTTAATTATTCTACAACTTGCCTGTTACCACATTTAGTCACCAAAGAAAATCCAATCATAACTAGTGGACAAACTTTCTGTCATGGTAAGAAATTTGTGTATTGCAGCTGTTGATAAGTTGAAAGTGTCCAAAATATAGACCACTATGATATTAATAATTGATCTTGTTTGGTAAACAATGCATTTTTAATATGTCAATGGCCCAAATGCAAATGCCCTGAAAAAGCAGTTGACATGAATGAGAATAGTATCCTTTTCACAACATTGTTGAAAATGCCTTCATGACATCACAATTTAATAAATAAGATTTTGAACCCAGACAAAATTTACATAAATGCAATATGGTGTTTCATCTGTTCATTAGTATGTATTCTATATAAAGCATTGCTGAACAGTCTCGGGGAATAAATCAAGGTCTTTATGGACCATGTTATGTATTTGAACTCGATGACATATAGGCTACATCAACAAGATGAATGAAATGAGTAATCTTTTTAAAAAAGCCTATCTTAAATACACCTGGATGTTGCTTACTAACATCATAACTAATACAAATATATTGTATGTAGGGCATTATGTGTCATCAGTTCATTAGTCAGTATCCTAGTCAATGTGTCTATTGTTCAACAGCCATACAAAAATAGTCAGGAATATATTTGAGCTTAGTTCAGTTAACATGGTCAATAAAATGTATCTGAACAGATGACATAGGCAACAGCAACAATATATGAAGGAGAATACAACATTTTAAAAAAAGCTTGCATGTTGTTGTTTGTTTTTTATTTAACTGACATCACAGATGATGTCAGTATAATAGCAGAGCAGAAATGTGTGAAAGTAGCTTCTTAATTATTCTGCATCTTGCTTTATACCACATTTAGACACTGAACTATTAACTACTAACTATACACCGTCATATTGGAAACTGGCAAACATGCTTTTTGGTAAGAGATATACTTGATTTGTGTAATACAGCTGCTGCTAAATAGTAGATTGTTTTAAATTAATGTCCAAAAAATAGACCATTCTGAAATGAATTGTACTTGTTTGGTAAACATTGCATTTCTAATATGTCAGTGTCCCAAATTGAAAAAGCATCAAATTAAAAATGTCTTAGGCTAATTCATTGTATCCAATTTAACGTTAGTAAAATGAGAATAGTATTGTAGAGGCGAAGCGGCGCTATACTGCTCGCCTCCTGGCTGTTAAGTTTTTAGGGTTTCCCGAGCGCGTGTCTCCACAAACAGTCCAAATATTGTGTTCAGCTTCTTTATTGGCGCACCTATAGCCAATCCTTTTACACATAAGTTCCACAAACAATACACAACATGGGTCCGTTGGCACGGTAAGAAACAATTTACCTCCAAACCTTGCAGCACCTGGGCCACTCATACTGCCCTTTTTATATGGAAGGTTATCCTGTCACATGAGGCCCACAGCGCTACCTACTGGCGAGGAGAAAGGGTCCTACAAATATCTTGAGCAATCTCGTCCTTTTTCAGAAGCGTAACATCAAGCAGGGCAGCCAGTGCAACTGCACCGGGGCCCAGGAGGTTTAGGGGCCCATTAGAGTGGGCCCTTGTTCATCTATGGCTAACTCTGTTACAGAACAGAGGTTTTAACATAAATTCAGCTTTAAATCCTGTTAAATGTATAAACTCAATAAAAAGAAGAACAACAAATGTTTTTTGTTTGTTTGTTTGTTTGTTTTTTGTTAAGATAAAAACACAAATTCTAATAAAAATCAGTTTCACAAAATAGCTCCTATATATTAATAAGTAAGCAGCTGTTTTTTGTATCAAACGCCAGTAATACAGCAACATTTTATAAATTAAATTCTGAAATCCTGCACTGGGGCCCTACATTACCAAGTTATGCCACTGTTCTCTTTACAACATTTTTAAATAAGCCTTAATGTTTGAAAACCAAAGCCAAATATTTTGTGGTATTTGATGTGGGATTCAACAATATCTTTTTTTTTTTTTTTGGTAAATTGTGAGTTCTTTTGTCCCTCCTCCTATGTACTGTATTACAGACAAACCCAGTGCTGTTCCTTTAAACAGGCCCGGCTGCCCCGGCCCCGCCCCCTTTACGGAGTCGCTATGGAGACGGCGCAGGCAGGAGCGCGAGGCAGCCGCTGGCCGTGTTTCCGCTCACCTCAGATAAAGAAGAGCTGTCGAGCCGAGAGCAACCACGGAGCTCCCCTCGGATAAAAACACGACAAAAAAAGAACCAACAAAACACGCCATTACTTCGCCACATTTCGCTCTGGCAGGACTCCGTTCACAACAACATTAATGCCTCGAAAGTGAAGCGGGAAGAGGAGGGTTCGTTGCTGTTAACCTTTCCGTTGGTAAGTGTTTTTTTTTTTTTCGCAAGCTAAGCACCACAGCACAGCAAAGGCCACTACCAGAAACGTCTTTTTCCTTCGACCCGATGCGTTTTGTTCACTCGTTTCAGCATCAAAAGCACTTGTCATGTTTACCCAGTGTTAGCTAACTCGCCAGACAAGAGCAGTAACTTGTAAATTATTGTAAATTACCCGTGTACAACTGAGGAAACTGTTAGTTACCGTAGGAAAGCTTTGAGTAGTGTCTTGTAGCGCTATGTAATAAACGTCGTATAGTGTTTCAGACAGGTATAGCCTTATTTATTACCTGTTTTTTTACAAGACAAAACATTTTAGCTTGATAAAACACTTAAACCTACTGACACGGAGAAGCGGTGTTGTCACAAAGAGCACTTGTAATGTTGGTGTTGTTACGTTTTGGTGAATCTATTGGAGGTTTATCCTATGGCACGCCTTTTGTTAAACCATGTCGCATTATAGACTCAAAGAAAAGTGCTCATTTAAGCGCAGAGTAGTGTTTTATGAATGCAGAGTTGTGGTAATGGTTTGGTCTTTGTTTGCGTGTGTGCGTGTGTGTGTGTACGGTCGAGACAGCAGCCCACCACCACACTCTTTGTTTAAATAGCTCTCGGTACAGTTGCACGTGTCGATGCGTGTGACTCCAGCTTTAGGTTCTGCTGATGCTGACTGTGTGAAGGCATTTTGACCACGGCTATGAACATTACAACACTGTTCAGTATTCCTGATTTTATCCAGTCCACTTCCTTATTGCGTTTCCAGTTGAATCGTATCACTTGGGCAGGGTGGAATTTGGCAGTCCTCTTAACGCTGGCTGTGTACACACACAAAGGGGCAATGGGAGTGCAAGTGAGAGCTTATCGTAAGTTAAAACAAAGGTCAGCCTTGAATTTAGCTGAATCAATGGCTTCAGACAGGTCTCGCAGGATCAAGTGTCTTTTTCTGAGGCAGATGTGATCCAGTCGTCATTGACGTTGTGTCTCTGTTGTTTACATACTGCCCTGTACCATATGGCGATGTCAGAGGCCACTGTAAACTAAATTAGTCACTATCACAACAGAGGAAAGTAGTTTACTACCAATTGATCGTTTTTTTTTTTAGTTTCTCTAAGACGGATTGACATTTGGTTAATTTTCTTTAATCGATTAAATGGTAGTCTTAACAAACTGTTATAGATTAACCATTAATCACCCGCTTGGCATCACCTATCATTATGTTTTATTTAAAAAAAAAAAACAGATTTATTAAATTCAAACTCATGGACCTTAATAAAAAAGTGTCTTTTTTACACTAAAGACAAGTTGTAGGCTTGCATATTTTAGGAAACAGCTCTGACTCTCCAATGTTGCTGTAGCTTTACTCTACTGTATAGCATAAATAATGATTAACTGTTAGTATTTCTTTCAATCAACTATGGCCATAATACCGATTGATCGATTAACCACGAACACCTCCGTTCTCTAATGTAATAATCATGTTATTATGGCTGTCTTTGTCACCTGTAATGGGACATTTACCTTTAATTACAGGCAAGGGCGTTGTTGAGGCTCCTGAAAGTCAATGTAATAGCCGTTTATCTGACGGGATATCAAACAATGGCTGTTTTGGGAGTGTATTGGAGAAGTTGCAATTAAAAGGAAATTACTATTGTTAATGTACTGTATGCTATCACTGTTTTGAGATTTTTCGTCACGGTAACCATTGTGTGGGTTGTATTCGCTTTTCGAGGAAGTTTCCGACCTTCGCCACAGTGCGTGTTGACATTGTGCTGTGACATTTTTATAATTCATAATCTTTTATTAGTTTAATGTTGAACTTGGAGGAAACAGTAGCAGTTGTAGTTCAGTCCCCTCTCCAATGGACAACAACTGTCCTTCTGTAGTTTTTGTTTCACTTTCATTATTCACTGTCTCATCTCCTTAATGTGATCCTTGCCTTTTCTTCTTGTCCCATCTTTTGCCTGCTCTTTGTGCCCTACTCCTCACGGCGGTACACAGGGATGCTCGGGCGTCCAGGGCTATAACTCGACATAATGCTGGATAACAAAGGATCCTTTCTGTGCCTCCTCTCCGTACTCCCTCCTCCGGCTCAGGCAGATCGAGCAGCAGCAGTACTGAGGCCTTTGGGGTGGAAATATGCTGTTGGCTGTTTCTTTGGCACACTGTGAGCTCTCTGTTCCCCTTCTCTTTGGCTCCCTGTGCTTTCCAGGAGCCGGGCAGCTGAGGCTCTGCAGTAGCAGCCTGCTGGCAGCCTGTTTGTCTGACTGCTGTCTTGAATGAGGAGCTGCAGAGGTTTTACCCCAGAACTAAGCTAAACAAAGTATTCATGAAGTATCTTATCTTGACATATTAGCACAAACAGCTGACAAATGAGTCAGATAGTCTGTGATAGTCAGATAGGCTGTATACAGTACATAGTCCCAAAATAGAAGTATGACGCCTACTTCACACCGAGTGCGTTGCATGTGCAGTACATCTCCGAAAACAGCCAGTGGAGTTCACGGGAGAGTAGCGAGTTTAAGCTGGAAGTTCTGAATTCACGCCGTAACAAGCATGTAAACAAAAGCCACATTTACCTGTCTCTGACCTCGATCTCCCATTAATTTGGGGCTTATTTCTTTGACTTTTGTGCATGTACCATGGTTAAACTTGCAAAGTAAAAAATGCAAATGCTTTCTTTTTAATCACGTTTAATAGTGTTTGACCTCATTCGTGACCCCGTGTCCCAGTTAGGACATAGTGTTTACAGTGTGATAGGGAAGACATTGGGGAGAGTCTCCACATGCTCTTTTATTTTGAAATATGCCAGATCCTCTCCACTGGTCCCAGATCTGACTTCCTATTTGGCTTCATCTGATCATTGACTTGAATGATATCTGTTTGTTACAGCGGTCGTACAGGACACGCACTGCACACGCAACACATTCAGTGTGAATTAGGCACCGAGCACAGTCAAATCATCTTTTTTCTATAATATTTCAGTAGTTTACTATCGTTCTGTTCATTAAAATGTTGTACATGGCAGTACTGGCTGTAATATATAGGGTTATAGTACATCATGATGCATATAAAAGGAACTACACTCCAATGTGCTTGATATATTGGCAAGGTCAAAACTGCTGGCCCCATCTTGCATTGTCTGAGCCTTATTCTTTGTTTTAACTAATTACTTGCAAATGATCATAATAAATGAGATCTAAATAGCAGCTATATTTGATTTTCCTGTTCACTAATGTTTTGGAGGTATTGTACAAAATCAACCTTTTTAATGACTAAAGTACAATACATGGTCTTTAATTTAAACATAATCTTAATTTACTGTAAATAGCCACCCTGTCACAGCACTAATCCAACATTACATGACTCGTATTATAAAAATCTATGTTTTTTTGTGGGTGTGTTTTTCTTTTTTCACATGAATGTATACAGTATGTATGAGCAAGACTTCCCAGAACAGTAGACGCTCTTTGTTTCTCTGCTCTTCTAAACTTCTGAGAGACTTTGTTCTGGCAGTAGCAGTATTTTTTTTTTTCTCCTTTTCTTCAGTCCATGAGCTGCAGACTTGAGAGTTTACACAGTGAAATGCCAGAATCGACACATCCAGGCTTGTTGGCTGCTGGGACAGCTGCACTTGCCTCCTCGTGTTTCTTTATTGAGTAAGATTAGGTGAAATGAAGATGGACAGAATTATTGTGAAAACCAATTTGAGTTTTTCCTCTGTATCTGAACCAGCAGGACCTGTCTGCACTGGAGTTACAAGCAGGAAGCATGCAAATGTTGTTCCAGGAAGCTGTATTTTTACCATAACTCTTGATGTTTAAAATGGCACCACTTTCTATTATGTACTGAACTTTGTGTTTTGCAAGTTACAAAGCTAACATAGTACAGCTTGTTTATCTACATACAGAAATATTAAATGAAGGGCTGCATGCTATGTAAAAAAAAAACATGCAATATTTGATAACTATGTTGAAAATTGCAATAATGATATTATTGCAATATTTTAAAATAGAGCCTATTCTGACACAGTAAGTTAAATTCACTTAAAACTAAAATATAAGCCCCTGTATTCACAAGTCAAACACAGACTAAAGCAGGACTTTTTAAAAAATTTTATTTAGTCACAACACTTTTTCTTTTAAGGCTCTGGTAGGAAAATTATTTTTTTAGTGTAAATCTCTGTCGGATGGAAGACCATAGGGTTATTGTGATTTTTGCAATACCGATATTGCGTTTGCTGATATTGCAATAACAGTTATTTTGTGATCTCTTGTGCAGTCCTAATTAAATGGTACTTTTAGTATCTGTTCAGTATTGGTCTATCCCGTGGGCTGTGTGATGGGTAGCCTGACCACCCATACCCATTTACTTACTTTTGGTGTAGATCCCTTCTTTCTAGTCCATAGAAATCCCATTGAACATCTGAACTACTGTATATATAAATGTGTTGGGCTCTGTTGTTTTTGTCTCTGATTGGTTGTATGTTTTTCCAATTGTGCCCAGAAGCTGTTCATAGTGCTGTTGTATGCTTTGAAAATCTGAATTGAAGTCACATAGACTTGCATACTTCATTTTATAGGAATATTATTGTCACTATCTGGCATTGGCCCATCTTTTTAAACTGCTGTCCTTCTGACTTATCTTGGTTCGTCCTTCCTTTTCTCTTCTTTCCTCGTGGACAGCCAGTTAATGACATTGCCCCTTTCTCAAACGCTTTTGTCTGAAAGCAATTAAGCTAATTTTGCTTAAGTTTTCACTTTGCCAGTCGATACCGTGCCCCCTGCTCCGCAAAGAGGTCAGAGCTGCATAAACTGCTATCCCATGTGGGTGTTTACATCCCACCGATAGCCTTTCAATAAAACATGCCATTTGTGTTTTGTCCTACATTTGACTTTTGTTCAGTAACAGACAAGAAACAGAGTCATAGTATGGTCTGTGTGTTACCTTTCTTGTTATAATTTCAGCTTGAGCAGTGGGAAGAATGGCACTGTATCGAACCATCTGTTCTTTGGCATGGTGCAGTGCCCAAACTGTCCTGCCAAATTCCAAGTTTTGCGTCACTCTCTGCTGACTTGCACCGTGCAGGTATCCCTTTTTGTCCAGCTCACAATGGGAGTCTGAGTTTAATCAAATTATGCAAAACTGAAATTGATATATGTGTGGAGAAAAATGCTGAATCACTCGTATGAAGAGGACGTACCATATACAGCAGATTTTTTTTGCATAACAACTTTTTGATACTTTTGACTGCTTGTATTTAGTTGGTTACAGTTCACTCTTCTCCATACCTCTGTGGCAGCACCGGTGGCAACGCAGCAGATCTGAAATCAAATTCTCGTCTCTCTAAGTGCCGCCATGCCATTACTGTAGCCATTAGCTCAGCAGCCCTGTCTGTCCGTAATGGGCCCTGCGATC
The DNA here is from genome assembly GCA_020698575.1 of Bostrychus sinensis. NCBI lineage: Eukaryota > Metazoa > Chordata > Actinopteri > Gobiiformes > Eleotridae > Bostrychus > Bostrychus sinensis. The sequence goes on along the minus strand of CM036257.1, from coordinate 22,256,324 downwards.
TCTCTCCCGAGGATGCGTTGCCCGTCGGCTTGCTGCTCTTTCCCACAAAATTCACAGTAAAAAGCATTGCCGCGACTGTGGGCACCTGCATTTCCTCATTTAAGTTAACAATCATCTACTCATGGCCCCAAAACAACCATCACATCCTGTTTCAAAGATACATTTGTACTGTAAAAGTTGCTGTTGTGTCTCTTTTACCGTGGCATCTCCTAAAATGACATTTAGTGCTGACTACATCTATATGAATTTGTATTGATATGTTTATGGGGCATACATAATCAGGGCAGCCCCAAGGTCCTAAAAGCATTAAATATGTATTAAATTTGATCTTGTCAAAATTAAGGCCTTAAAAGTATTAAATATTATGAGTAGGTATTCAATTTTGTTCATCTAGGTCTTAAAATTTGTCAGAACAAAGGTAGAGTCACTGCAGTAACAATATATTTATTGAAGAAATATTATCATTCAAATGCATGATTCATTTTTCATTTTTTTATGCAGCACTGGAGTTCTTTCATCTGTGTTAGACTTTAAAATAAAACCCTTGAATTTCAAAGCGTATCACAGATAATTCATACAGATTATTGTTCTGTTGTTGATGATGCTGGCATTTAATTTCACTCTAAGTGGCATTAAAAACAGTCTTAAAAAGGTTTTAAATTTCACAAGACAAAACCTAAAGCTAACCTGATAATACAGGGTTCCCGCGGGGCATTAAAAGGCATTAAAAGTCATCAAATTGATTTTGCCAAAATTAAGGCCTTAAATGGCATTAAAAAGAATTAAATTAGACTTCTTGATACCTGCAGGAGCCTTGAAATAATGGACCAGAAGAAACAGGCAATGTCCCAAGTGTTGGCTGATGCTAAGAAGTTAAACAAACAAATCACATTACGAGGCCTGTCGATTAGAAAGATTAACCAGTCTGATTGACAGCTCGTTCTCCTGTCAATAAAGCATCCAATAATACTTTCCACGCCTTCTTTTTAAAGCCGCAAATTGTTTATATTGAAGGCATTACTCTCTCGTGACCGTGGTTAGGGCTCACTCAAATTGGCAATAGGAATTTGATGCATAAGCCATAACTGATCATAATTAGTTGACTGTAATCAATATTTCCTAACAGCCAGAACGAATTGGCTGCTTATAGGCTGCCTGAAACCTTCACTCTGTCCTAAGGGCTAACAACGTTCCTTTGCTATTAAAAAGCTTTGTGAGATAGTTTTGAACCCCTTTGTGTAAATATTTCACATTTTATAACTGAAAATATTGTAGATGTGTGGAAAATGGCTTCTATTGGGCATCTGTTACTTTCAGTCTGCAGTGAACACTTGGATTAGTTGTCTATCCCTTGCTGGCAATGGTGTGGAATGGAGAGAGCATAAAATGGTCAATTAGCATGCTATTAACAACATGACGCTAACAGATAGATAAATAAGCTTACTGCTTTGTACTGATGGCAATTTAAACACTGGAATTATCAGAATGAGTCCGGTGATGGTGTATGGGCTGAACAGGATTACTCCAACAAGGGAGAATGAAACTAAATACTACTCCAGGTAACACAACATTATAACATGGTTAAAAAAAAAAAAAAGTTGATTTAGCATAATAGGGGACCTTTAAGTCACTGCACACATAAACTTTGCTCGTATATAGTTATTTATGACCCCAACAAGTCCGGCTGTACTTTCCAGACAGTTAGCATCACAAGCTACATTAGTATGGCTACATGAGTGTATGTGGTGTTCATACTTGGTGCTAGTGAAGTGTTTAGTGTAGCGAGAATATAACCAGTCCCAAACCTGAAGAAATGGATAGAAAAGTATGCCAAATTACCCATACCCCCACTCCAGTATCCCCAAGGTGTCATACTTCTGCTATATTCCCTGGTAGTTGGCATCACCAGCTACATAAGCTAAAGCTAACTTTGTAACCTTCAGCTCTTATTGCCTTCATAAACTCTCCCTCATGTAGGATTTACATAGGCAGGGTTCATACAGACATGGAAAACCTGGAAAAGTTGTGGAATTTTAAAATGCAATTTCCAGGCCCTGGAAAAGTTTTGGAATTTTATATTTTGGTGTAAAGTTTTGGAAATTTAAACAGTCTGAGTAACATTTGGCCAGTCCTAGGTAAACCTGTGCCAGATGGAATACAGTAAATATCAGTGTTCAGTAGAAACGCTGTCTTCTTGGCCCCTTCTTGTTCTCACTGCAGGAAAATGTGACCAATATCTATTTTTTCTCAGAATATTTGAATTAAATAATTTTTTGCTGGTCTTTTTTGGCTCTTTTGGTTTTGGTAATGCTTTAAAAAAGTTTAAACACATATAAGTAATTTTGCAAGTCCTGGAAATGTAGTCAAAATTTATGTCATGGAAAATTCTTGGTTAAAAATTGAATGAACCCTGGATAACGCTCTCAGTCCTTTGGGTGCCTGTGCTGTCATAGATGCAGTATATAGGTGTACAGTATAGGGGATAAACCAGTGTAATCTCACAATGATAATGCCATGATCCACTGGACTCTCATGAGAATTAAACTCTGCTTTCATTCTGTGAGCAGCTCTCAGCATCTTCCTTTATCATATGACAGTTGCTGAGTTTGCCTTTAGAATCAGTGAATCAGTGTTTTTTTTTTTGTTTTTGTTTTTTTTTCTTTTGGTCTGACTTCTGCTCAGATTATTCACCTCTCTGTTTACCTAATGCCACTGCCTGCCCACCTGGAGCACAGATCTGTGGCTCTGTTACATCATCTGCAGCAGGGAGCGTGCCCCGGTCGAGGTTATTTAGTCGCAGCCGTGCCAAGAGCTGAGGGATTGAGGCGGGATCAGAGGAGTCCGTCTGCCGCCGCTCTCTGTGTTAAGACCGTATAGGCTTTGTTGTACAAAGACAACAAAGTGCACAAAGAGAGCGCATTATTAGCAGGTGACCTTTGTTCTTGTTGACATTGAAATGGAGCATTAGCTTATGTAATGAAGTGATGCTAATGGTCAGGACAGTGCTTAATTAAATAAAAGCATTGAAGCGTTTTGTAGAGGTTATGACCACCGCTACTTAGAAATTTTACTTTTGAGAAGCATGCGAAGTGTGCAGCGTCTCATTGGTCACTGGTTTGTCCACATTGTGAGCTAGTTTTCTTCTCCTGCTGAATTTCCTCTCCCGGAATAGATACCAGAACATGCACAGGATATTAATCTTGACTTTGGCCCAGGACTAGATTTAAAAACATTCTTTTGCCACTAAGTGATTCATTCGTGTTTACTGCATTTGCATTATATTCACCGCACATAAACATGATGGTTGGTGTATAGTACACATTTAGCTTCCTGAAATGGCAAATTCTGTGTAATCAACTTGGTTTTAGCAAATGGCAACTGATGTGTGTGCTGTCATTGAGTGGGTAGAGAACATTCGCACTTGTTTCCAAATTTAGCTAAGTCTAGGCTACAAGCTACAAGTAACTGGATGCTGTTATGTTGGACTTGTTTAGGGATGGTTTTAGGGCTGACAGCCTTTGGTCGTTTAGTCCAGTGGTAAATAATTCCAAGTACCTCATGCAATGTGCTCACGTAACCCGGGGGGTCCCCATACCCCTGGTTGGGAAACACTGACTTAGTTATTCTTTGGTCGATTTCAGTCAATTAATCGCTATCCCGGGCATAACTTCAGTCGTCTAACCACTTCTTTGGTTGACTACAGCCCTAAATATGTGTGCTGCCATTGAGAGGGTACAGAACATTAGTTTCCAAAAGTAGCTGAAGCATTCAAGCTACAGGCTACAAGTCACTGGACGCATAGTTGGGTTAGTTGTTAGTTAGTTGCCTGTTAGTTGAACTTGTATAGGGATGGTTTTGGAGTTTTGCTTCCTCATCAAAGACTGTTGAGAAACCATTTGTTACTTAAACGTGGACACATCATCGTCTTGAGGCCTTATCTGTTTCGCAGCTGTTTCCTCCTCACTGTCACTCTCTCTCGGTTCCTATAGCTGGTTCTATACAGTATATATCCCCTCCCGTCTCTGTGTTGCCTGTGATTACGTAATCCCGGCTGACTGTTGTTGGTAGTAATCCCCGCTCTCTCCTCTGCCCCCCCTCTTTCTGGAACAGGTTAAGCCGTAGACGACTCTCGACGCTGGTCTCCGGAGGGAAAGATGTGCGATGGGATGGTAGCGTTTCACACGAGAGCCCTGTCCTCCTCCTCCTCCTGCAGTTCCTCCTCGGCGGCCCACAGGCTGGCTGCCTCGGCTCTGCTCCTGCTGCTCTTCGCCCTGCTCCCTCATGGCCACGCTTCAGGTGAGACACAAAATCAATTCTGGCTAAATTACTGCTGGGCAAACTGATCTTAGATTTGTCATGTGTCGTCTAACTTTTTGTTTTTAAGAACTTGCAGTGGTCGTACCACTTTCACAAAGGTGTACAGTGCGGTTTAAGGTGGCACGGTTTGGAGCAGCTGTTCATGGGCTGGTGTTTGTGCTGGGGGGAGGGTGGACACGTGAGCTACGGCGCCACTTACAAAAACAGTGAGGTCATTACCATGCTGCGCTGGTTGTGTTTCTGCATGATACCCACAAAGACATTTTAAAGCGGCACAATGTAACTTTAGTATTACAGTTCAGAGTTTCTACAGAGATAAACTTCATCAGGGCAGCCCCAAAGTCTTAAAAGTATTAAAAAGGTATTAAATTTGATGTGGTCAAAATCAAGGTCTTAAAAGTATTAAATCTTAGCAGCAGGTATTCTGTTCATCTTGCTCCTAATTTTAAAAAAGGTCTTTCCAGTGTCGTTGTTAATATATAGATCAGTGAATATATGCTTGCAAACTTTGACATTTATCAAAGCATTGTTCAGTGAGAAGTAACTTATCTTCAGCCCTAACTAGAAACTTTTATTTGTAGTGAATATTTTAAGGTAGTACATCATAACTTATAATAGACAAGTACAGTATTTGCGAGTTGGAATTAGGCATTATTATTATTATTATTATTAAGGGTGCTCCGATCGATCGGCCGCCGATCATGATCGGCTGATCATGGCTAAAAATAGAGTGATCGGTGATCGGTAAAATGGGCCGATCAGAAGGGCCGATCAAATTACAATAAACACTCGAGGCTCTCACATTTACTGTCCTGCAACTCCGGTTTGATTAAACAGCAGTAGCGTTATTTTAGCAGTGTTTTTAAGTTAAGCCCTGGTTATAACTAACACAAACCTGCCCTGGAGGCGCTGCTTTGTGTCCCCGCTGTGTCCCCGCCTGCTTTAGGAGCGCACGGGACAGAACCGAGGCGCAGCAGTGCGTGTATTTGCAAACACCAACGTAAATAGAGCTACAGCTAACCCGCTAACAGTTACGTTAAAAGGATTAAGAAAGTTCGGAGTCTGCCTGTGTCTTGTTGCGCGGAGAAAACTGTGCGTTTTGTGGCTTAAACTGCACCAAATGGCTGCTAATGGAAAGAGAAAGTAAAAAGGCAGCCCATGTGTCCGTGTGTCTGAGAGGAGCACCTTTCATCGTTGTCTTCTCTGCTCTCTTTGCACGTTTTCTTCGTTCAGACGTTGTCAAAACTGGCAGCAGGAGCTGTCTGCTCTTTAGTCCACTGTGTTTCAACCTGGTTTGGCTGCGCGTTACGCGGACACAGGCGCTGCACCCGCGGACTCAACCAATTAAGAACAGCTGATTTTTACATCAGCGGAGCATTCAAACAAAGCCACAGACACTGGGCACACATTAAAGACCAATAATGCAACAAAACCTCTTCTAAAACAAAAATAAGTAGAATTTTGTTGTTCTTTTATATTTACAAAGGCTACAGTATTTTTCAAATGGAACTAATAATAGCCTGCATACAATACATTACTACATTGAAGACCACGTGATCGGTATCGGCCATGATCGGTATCGGCCGATCACAGCAGAGGCTGATCGGTGATCGGTGATCGGCCTCAAAAACCCTGATCGGAGCACCCTTAATTATTATTATTATCATAAATGGTTTTAAAATGTTTTAAGTCACCCACTCAAATATGCCTTGAGTTATTAAGTTTCCAAAAGCTTTTGTTACAGGTCTACTGTTTACAGTATATGGGGTGCATAATGTTGCAAAACCATCACAATAAACTTATTGTAGAGGCCTTATCAGTGAAATGTATGATTCAGTTTTAAGATTTTTAATGCAGAACTGTTATTTCCTCTTTTAAAATAAAACCCATGAAGAGTGTCAGAGTAGTATGTATATTTATTATGTATATATTTAGTATGTATATCTATTTAGTGTAAAAGTCATACAGGTTACTGTTTTTTGCCAGCGATCTAGGCATTATATTTCATTCTCTGTGGCATTAAAAAGTCTTACAAAGGTCTTAGAATTCACAAGGCAAAATCTGGAGCTACACTGATTATGTTTGACCAGCCTCTCTCCCTGTTTAAAACTGTATCAGGCACTTTCTTCCCAACTTTGAGGCAAAATATACTGAGATTAAAAAGTTGTAAAGAGTACACAAGAGGAAGGATGTGCAATATGGGACATTATTTTTGTATTCAGAGCTCGAAATAGAAAGATGACTTCTCCGTTAGTAATAGTAGAAAACAGAAAGAAGTTGGTATATGAAGGTTAGCCATGTTAGAGTATACACTTTCAGATATGTTCTTTTCCATTTGCACAGTAAGGCCTCTTGGCTACAATCAATAGTGCTGTTCTTTGGTACAAGTTTGTTACTGGTTGCAATCAGTCAAGGGATGTATGAATTATGTAGCCTGATAGATTGAGATGATGTGAAACTCCCTATCTGCTTTCTATAAATCTTTTATTGTGTTATATGTGATTTTGTGACTCGATTGTAAATATATTGCCGTATTGTTTTGCCCTAAACCAAATCAAAGCCTTCAAATGGCCCGTCTCCTGTGAGTTGTTTGAGGTTATTCTCTCTCTCTCTCTGCCTCTGCTTGTCTCGTAGGTCAGTTTGATTAAATCGTCTCACTTTTACCCTTGGGTCACTCAGGTTGCTTTGTGCCTTTGGAGCACAGCTTAGACTTGAATCCCACCCGCTCGAAACCAATTCATTGACCGTTGCAGTAATGAGTCACAACAGTTTTCCTCCGCCATCGAGTGAAAAGGAGACGCCGTTGTTTTCGCGGTCACGTTGCTGTCATAAGGTTTTAATCAGCGCTGACATTTGGAGTCCTGGGAGGGCTTTTAACACGGCTTTGGCTATTACCCCCTCGCCGGGAACTGGATCAGGTTTAGTGTTTCAGCTGCAGATCCCGCTCTGAAGATCTGGGCTTATTATCTGTGAAACGGCAAATTGATTCGATTGTGGATTAGTGGAGGCGCTTGGGAATTTGAAGTCAACCTAGGTTACATGTCCCTTTATTTAGCAGCTAGGAACCCAGAGCTTATTATCCTTCTTCTATTTGAATAATCTACTGGAGACCTAGCTTGTCAGACAATTTCTTTCTATATCTATGTAGCATCTATGGTTACATTGATGGTGTTGAATTCATATTAGCAGTCCTCCAAAGTGTCAACATGTTACGTAGGTGAAAATTACTGACATACACCTGTAAATTAGTTGTGTATGCAACTGTAGAAGGATGCCGAGCATATCAAAGATGTTGCCTTGTGTTAATAGAGTGTGGCTTGGACTTGACAAATCAAAGCTTGGGTAACCAGATGTTCTTATTTAATGGGGACAGTCCCAGTTTTAGGCCCAAGACATATCTGTTGAAAACTGGGGCATACTAGTGTTTTTACAAACTATGCCCCACTTGTCCCCATTGGAAACTTAAAAACATTTGTCTTAAGACTTTTGTCACTAAATGTATTCATCAAGTCATTGTTTTATCAATAAATTGTCATTGTATTAAAAACCTGTCATGTACTTTGAATTACATAGCACAAAATTGTATGGAGTTCACGTGAAGGTCATTTGGTAAGTTTAAATGCACCGTGATTTGGGGGAAAAAATATGGGTCCCAGTTTTTTGGGTCTAGGAATCTGGTCACCCCAATCAAAACAGGGCAGGAGAGGGGAGGGGCTTAAAACATGTACAAGAAAATGTCAATGACTGGCTCCTTAATGCATTTTTACACAAATTGAAATAAGCTCCATATAACTTCATACAGCCAAGTAACCCGCCACCGGGATATTTTCCCATGTTCGTCAGTCACGTCTGTCATGCTGGGAGTTATGAGGTTAAAGTAATGTGTTTTGTGTTATTTGCAACCTTATGCCTTCTTAAACTTTTCTTTAAAATGCAACAGAATAAATTGGAGTGAAGTATCAAAATATTTAGAGTAATTTAAACACGCAAAACCAACATTAACCCACCAATGAGCATAATACGTCTCCTCTAATGATATGTATTTCTTTCTTGTGCTTGCTCTCCTCCTCCCCTCCCCCGGCGCTCACTAACTCCAGCAGCAGCAGCAGCTTGTGAAATGTGCCAGATGTCCTTGCCTCAGAGCTGGCCGTGCCTCTGTTTGTGTTTTGTGAGATGGGGTGGCGTCTTTCTTTAATGCCTTAAATACATACATACATACATACATACCACAATGAGCCACAACAACGCAGGGAATCGAATGAAGGCTGGATTTAAGCACTGACGATCTCAAGTGTATTGCTCGCCTGCTTCTTATGTAACACACATGATTCAGTGTAGGGCCCGGTATCGCACTCACGTTCGAGGCCCTAGCAAAATGTGTCCTCAAATCCCCGGCCCACGTGCTTGCCTGTACTTGATATAGTGTGTGGGTTTGCTGTTTCTCTCCCCTGCACTAGCACAAGCTCACCGCCCTGCTTTGCCGCTGCTGCTGCTGCTGCTGCTGCTGCTGTAGTGATTTGTGAATGCTGTGCTCTGATAGGAGGGCAGTCGAACGACGGTGAGTCACTAAATCAAAACCATGACAGTGTATGAGGCGGAGATAAATGGCCTATGCCTTTAAGAGCGACGCCCCCATGATGCAAAGGGACAGTTTGTTCTGTCAGTATTTACATCTGGTTTGCTTTGTGATGGTTTCAATAACAACATTTGCTGTGACCCACTGTCTTAATGAGTCCTTTGTTAATTAAAAAGGTTATTTTTGTATGTTGCTACAGCTGTTTGTCCTACGTCAATTCCTCATAACAAAGCCAGTATTTCCGCAAATTTATATTTCAATAGAAGTAATTTCAATACACAACCCTGTTATAAAGGCCAAGATATGTATCTTGTATGTTGGTTGGACACATGTTTACAGCTGGGTACCATTAAACAATACCTCTTGTGGTATCAAAAGTTTTAACTACTAATACTACTGTTACTGGTTTCAATACCTAGTAGGACCTTTAATGTTCCTTTGTATGTATGAATCAAATAACAGAATAAATTATACAAACTCTGGTTTTAATTTACAGCTAAGAATTGCTTGCAAAATGTCTTTAATTTAATATTGTGTTTTATGATTGTGGAAGATGAATTGGCTCACCATAGGTATTAGAAAAGTATCACTCAGGTAGGTTTAAGTATTAGGTATCAAAACAATCTGAAAGGTACCAAGCCCTATACTCGTTCAAACAAGAATGGGAAAGATTTACATTTTTAATTCAGGCGTTGGAGTGAGATGTTAAATAATTAATGCAACACTACAAGCCCAGACAAACTGAACTTGCTGTTCCAGGCCAGTATTTTGTTGGCTTTAGACAAAGTAAAGCAAGACAAAACTTTACTATAGAAAATAATGCTTACAGCCAAATGAGATACTGCCAATAAACCAAAAACAATACAAGCGTGTATGAACAAAATTAAATAGCTGTTCAGACTGGTCAAATCCCAAGTGTCAAGTCTTCATTAATAAAGAAATATACTAAATTTTGTGCTACGAGTTCTCTTCAAGTAGCATTTCTTTTGTCTGTCCCTCGGTAGCACTCAACATACATTATTCACATAGGTAATTCCATGATGTGTCACTGAGATGGAGATTGCGCTGAAAATTTCCATGAATATGAAATGTCATTGCCGCTGACAGGCTTATTCCAGACTGTAGCAGCGTGAGGTATGAATAGAAATAGATGCTGACAAAATACCACTATGCATTTGGTCAAAACTTCAACACAGGGTAAGCCAAAACTCTGTGGAAGAAGATACTGGATCGCCCGTGTGCTCGTGTTTACAGTGATAAATGGCCACAGAGGAAGTATAATTTATTATGCTGTCTTGCCAGTAAGTTCAGTTTTTGTTGACAGTGTAGTTTACTGTTATATCTTATTGGAAATCAAATCAAAGTACACAGAGTACTTGCAGCCCACGCTTCAGATTCCTTTTAACAATCAAAGGAAAAGGGTGACGGCGCTTCCCTGGTGGCTTCATGTTAGCGTACAAAGGACAGGACGGCAGCGTGTACCTGTTAATACATTTTGTAAGGAAGTATTTTTAGACACTCACGAGTCTGGTCCTTTTATCTGTCATCCGGACGTTCAATATAAACAAAATTATCAGCAGCAGGTCCTACTAATGTAACTCTATAGCCCTTTTAGTTTCTAAGATTGCATTTGGGATACACATCCTCAACAAAGCAAGATCCTACATTGCTTGTGTGATAGTTAAATCCCACAAGTCTTAAGGTTTCACAGGCTTTAAAGCTAATATAGCCTGTTCTTTGTCCTTTTCAAGCAGTTCTGACACCCAGTAACACTGCCTACACTTCCTATTATGGTGTCAATCGCTTACAGTAAGTCATTGTGGGTTGTTTCTGGACTTAGATGGTGAGTCAGAAAGGGGGGAAAAAAGTGGATCGGAACTTGGATCCTGGCCTAAGGGTCTGTTCGTGTTCGCCGTACTTTTGAACTGTTATTTTACGGTCCTAAAAGTAGCCATTGAGAGTCAGAGCCGTCTTGTGGGTCCCGTTAAATAGATAAATGATAGTCTCTCCAAAAGCCATTGTGTTCTGAAGCTGAATAAATGCTGAACGGGAAAAATACCAGAGTGGACGAGAAGGCTCCCACAAACAGGCCTGCTGTGTGCTCAGTGTGGTGATGACGTTTATAGGTCCATGTGTGAGAACGGGAAATGGCTTTCCTTGGAAGAAAAATAGGAGTCAAAGGGTAAAGCAGAGATCAGGGGAATGGCCTCTCTCTCTTAATGTCCTCTGAGATTCATGTTTTGACCAGCGATAGTTGTCCTTTTGTGGCTGAGGGCATTTTTCTCTACCTCCTAAAGCCTTTTGTTTTACATTTTAAGCCGGACTGACCCTCAATATGTTTTTTTTATTTTTTTTATGTGGCTTAAAGGAAGAATGTATGACAACTCCCTGCTCTCTTTAATAACAGACTACAGTCTAGTGGCCAGCATAGCGTCATGGCTCAAACCGCAGAGGAAAATATCTGAATGAGACATGCCCAGCTTCTTTCAACACTCCAGCACTTTGAAACTTGTTGCTTGCTGTAGTCAAATAAAATGATTTGGATGTGTTTTTGAACAAGAGGTGGACACTTTGAATCTATTTTAAACAACATACTATTCAGTGTGGTGACAAGCTTGTAGAAAAATGTCAATTATTGCTTTTGTCGGACTAAACTTGGACTTTTTAAATGTTTGTCCCAATGCAATGGTAGTTATTTTGGATAAAGCCATTCCTCTTCAGGCTATTGCTATTATTCTGGTTGGGCAAAATACAAGACAAAGTACTCTGAGGTTACTTCACAGAGCTGACAAAGGATATTTGGACAGTAGCATGTGAATGGAGGAAAAAAAACGTGGTCCAGTCAGTGTTTAGAAGAGTGCAATACAGATGTTTAGTTTGTTTGACAAGACATTTTTGTCACTTTTGGGTTGGTTTAAACACTTGGACTTAGATAAACTGTATTGATCCACAAGGGAAAGTATGTTGTCACAGAAGCTTTGTTGCTCACAGATCTTGGAGAATGGGGTACATTCATGTGCTTTTCTTTGCAAGGCATATGTCCCAAGATGCATTTTCCTCACATTTAGTGTTGTATTGTATTCTGCTGATTACTGTAACCAAGTAGGTGTAACGTTTGCCCTTTTGTTTGTTAACTAGGTCCACCTGAATGCAGCATTAACTTGGGCGGTGCACTGTGGTGTCAGTAGTTCAAACTTTTTATGAGCATATGAACTCCAGTTCGAGAGAGCACTGTGCATGTGAACATACTGATATCACTGTGTGCTAATAGTTTGCACTGCAAGCTGAAGAGGGAAAACATGCCTCCAATACTATAATAATAATATAATTAATGTTCTCAAACAGTCCCCTGAAGTCCTGTTAGTCCTGGTGGTTTGCAAACTGTTGGGAGGAAAAGAAATGGCTTTTTTTTTCTGAAACGTGAGAACACAGAGGGCTTTTAAGGGGGAGGAGTAGAAAGCCACGGGCCAAACCACAGCAAACTGTAGCACCAACAGAGCACCAATAGGACGCTAACCCTGTGTATATGTAAGCTTATGAAGCCCCTTTCCAGTAATGTTTTTCTTTTTCTCTCTCTGTAGACCGAAGCCATTAGCCAGGTGAGAGCACAGACCATTAGCGGCAGTCTGGTTGAATCCATCAGCTTTTCCCTTTCATTACCTGTGTGTTTATCACTTGAGCCATCACTCTCCGCTCCCACCTTGTGTCATTTAGCAGCTCTGCCGTCCAATCAAGCCCCGGAGGGAAACTTTAATGCCTTTTCCCGGGCTGAGAAATACTCCACAGAAACAGATAGTGAGGCGCTCAGAGGGAGAGTGAGACGGCTTCATTCACTTCACACACTTTAGCAGACAGTTCAATTTCTTGTTGAAAATCCCAGATGGCTAGGATTATTGTTGGCCACACAGAGCTGCCACCCCACCTGCTATCTTATCTCTATTGCAATTTATGACTCATGCGGTTCATTTTTTTTAATTAACCATTTCAAATTTTGTTCAGTACATTTAACACTTCCTATTCTGATCAGTAGACTTGTCATGTTAGTAGCTGCAGTTACATTAATGAGCAAGATGGCATTCAGAACGAGGATTTTAGCTTAAATATTCAGATTGGTGGGCTGCTGTATCCTTTCTGCAAACAAATTAACCCACGGGTACTAATAACAATCCTTGACCTTGAGGTATGCACGTTTATCGCATACTTACCACTTTTTGCATGCATAATGTGTAAGCAAACAATAATAAGTGGTGATCATTTACAAGAAAACAAGAAAACACAATATACTGTAAAGCAGCAACAACAGACCTACAAGTTGTACAGGAGTTGCATTGATTTAATGTGTGTACTATTTAGTGTTTTGCAAGTACATTAAAGTAACTTATGGCAATTGGTTCTCAAAACCAATCATGTAACCAAAAAATATATATTGCAAGTGTTATTTGGCTGGTATTTTTGCATTGAGATAAGAAAACAAACACAATTTCCATCTCCTTATTCAAATAGTTATTTTGATTAGTTCTTAAAAATGTGTCCATGTTCTCATTTGGATGTCCAGTCACGAAGGGCACACTGTAGTAAAGGTTAATTAATATCAAGCTGCAGATGTGTAAAACTAGCAGCTCCACTAGTGCTTACAAAAACCAAGCAAAACACACAAGCAGAACACAGAGTACTCCAGACAAGGACAGAGGTGAATCTAGTGCAACCATGGCAACTTTAGGCTTTTCACTTCACTTTGCAAAAAACTTTTTACCAGCTTTTCTTATTGAAATAAACCTGTGGAGCCTTAAGTGGTTTATCCAGCAGATAGTGACGACTTCATATTTGGAAATCTTCTGATCCATGTTTTTGTAGTGCTATGAAGTCTGTACCGATGCCACAGTCGATACAAAAACGGCTGCAGATTGATCTCAAGGATTTGCCGCTACATTGCTGCATTCATCTTGCTTTCGATAATATGGATTCCTCAGTTTCATGAGAAAATAAACAGACCCATATTGTGATGCCAACACATGGAAATATCAATGCTGCTGCTGTGGTATTTTTAGAGATTGACTGTGAGACTTTACATCAATGAATAAAAAAAAACAAGACCTTAATAGGTACAGTATGCTTCATGACCATTGCTAACAGAGAAAGTGGCTAATTTAGCACCGTCCACAGTTAAACAAAGAAACAGCACAGGATTTACAAGATGTTTAATAAGGGATTAAGATTTTCATGGGACAGTGTGATAAAAATTAAATGAACAACTGCATATAAGCTTCTCCTCACACAGCAGTTAAAACTAGAAATGACTAAGGCCGTGGGATAAAGACTGAAACGTCTTCTAAAAACAAACATTGAAGTCTATAAACAAATCCTCAAATTAAAAGTTAACATTTCTTGGGGTGGCAAAATGGTCCCCATTTATTTTTTGTACAATAATAGTTGGAAATGGGAGATTGTTGTGGGACCGTGTGATCAAAATATATGAACTACTGTATGTAATCTTTTACTCATACAGCAGTTATCAGTAGAAATGACTAAGCCCTTAGGATAAAGTGCAAAACATTTTCTAAAAACAAACCTTAAAATCAGTAGTTGAAGTTTCTTAGAGTGGCAAAATTGTCCTCATTTATTTTTTTAATACAGCTGGAAATGTAGCTGTGTTGTTGCTGTAAGAAACAGATGAAGTAAATGTCATGTATCATGTACCTTTTTAAAGTTTGATACAAGCCATTTATAATTACTAGGCAAAATGCAGACTGGTCAAAGCTAAAATTAAACTTGCAATAATCCCATATGCCATGTAAACAGAGAAAGAAAGTTATTAAATATTTGAAACAGATGTCATTTGATGGTGCTGCAGTTGTATTTTGGCAACTTGTGGATCATTTTGGAGCTGCATTAATGGTAGAGGAAGTAAAGTCAGTTAATAAATTGTTTGTGAGTGTATTGTGGTACTTGTCTGAAGCAGCGGGCAGTCATAATGATTTCCAAAGGGCCTCATCTGAGGGACTAGCCTGCTGAGTGGAGGACAACTCTGACTAATGAGCTGCTAAATATATCCCCCAGTCTCTCTCCTGTCTGCTACTGCCACTGCCTCTGTACTTTTTTTTCCTATAGTTTTGCCTTCACTTCACCAACTGAAAAAACACATTCATTTTCATTTACCTTTTTTTTTTTTTTTTTCAACCTTGAATCTCTATCGTTTCATTTTTCTGCCTCACCTTGTTTTTTGTGTGAGCGTTGATGTTTTGAGGCCCACGGCTGCAGCAGCGTAGGCAGGTTTTCGTCACGCCGTTAGTCAACATCAGCAGCATCCTGTTCAAACAAGTTCATCTTCTTCATACACATAAGGCATTGATCAGCCCACACTCGCATGTAGCATTAGCCAATAGCTGACAGAAGCCACACATTGCCAGACTGTGAGCAAGAGCTTATGACGTGCGATTGGATGAGTTCCTATATGAAGATTTTAATACTCACAGCAAGCGGGGGGCCATTGGAAGAGATAAGAGGAGGCATGTTTATTAATCTACCTACTTATTTTTATGATATCGTTTTGAATGTTCCCAAAATAACAAACTAACATGTATTGGCACCAGCGACTCGGCAAGCAGGATAACTGTGAGTGAAACAAAAAAATACCACTCCGGGTATTTTTTGAGGTGCACCCACCATCAAGCTCAATGATAGAACATTTAACAAACATATTTTGGCATTGTAGTCTTAAAGAACTGCCTGAATGTATTTAATGTTAAAGAACTCCATGTGGCAGACAAAAATTAGTTGTTTAATTAAGTTATACTAACCTCAAGGCTATAAGTTACACTGGTGAGACTCACTTATTTGCGATCAGTCATGTTTGAATTCAGCTTGTCATAGGGGACATTGACATGGAGCAAGAATTTAAGACAAAAAACAAAAGATCACTTATTGCATGTCTTTGAATACGTTTCTCTATTATTGGCCCATCTGTGAGGTATAGCTCCAGATGTTTATTGACAATATAATTAGAGTTTCTGCAGCTGTTGCAACTGTTGTGTTTACCTTTAGTTATGGGCACTGACAGTTGGCTGTTTGTTGTGACTAGGACAAAGAACAAACTGTACCTAGGTGGAGTTTTCCTGTGTTTGCATCTTCTCTCATCTATTACATGATTTTAAGGGTGGTGTCTTCTCTTCTTTGTCCAGTACTTAAACTATAACACATGTTCTGGTGAGGCCCATTTCTACTCGAGCACATTATAGCTGGTTTGTGTCTGAAATGTTGCAAATCAGTGTTATGTAACTCATGACATCCTCAGAAGTGCATACAGTCCCCTCATGCCTCAACACATCCACCACACCACCACCAGCAGCAGCCGCCAGCCAGGGGTATTAGATCTAGCAGTCTTTTATAATTAGGCCTGGAGATGTTGTTGTCCATCTCTTTTTCCCCGAAGCGGACTTGTCTGCCTTGCACAGAGTCATTAAAAACAGTGGAGCGTTGAGCTGACAGCGGCTGATACCGAGCTGAGCCAAAGGGCAGGGCTCGACATGTGCTATCGCGCTGCAGTTGTGTGGCTGGCTGTCATGGGCGGAGGTGGGCCACAGCTGTTTCCCTTTAACTCACTGTGTCTAAGCACAAACACCCTGTCCCAGCTATCTGTATAATAGGCAGTATGTATCTTCGTCTCTGAGTTCAACAGCCCAGCCAATGTTTCGTATTCCGGGTGCATAATATATACTGTATCAGCAAAAGCACTATCTATATCAGAAGACAGTAAAGGTATTGCAGTAATATTATGGTTGCCTTTGTTTAAACTGTGTTGAGCTCTGGTTTTAGCCTTCTTTTAGTCCTGTATTAGTCTCTAAAGGGGTTATATTATGCAACATTGTCTTTTCTGAGTTTTCTGCCATGTTATAATGTTGTTCCTTCATCAAAAACTTGCCTGGACTGGATGTTTGCTTCATTAATGCATGTTCAATTCATCCTCTATTCTCTGGCACAGCCATTCTGAGGTCTCAAAACGCAAAACCGTTCCAAGAGCCCCCGCCCACTCAAGGAATCGCTGACCAATCAACAAGCGCTCTACATCCAGTCTGCTCTCATTCATTTATCCAAAAAGATCAGTGTACAGCCCTTTACGTTTGCTAAGATTTGTAGAAAAAAATGTATTTCAGCTTAAATTTAATTGAACTTAATCAAGTACATTACAAATATTGCTGGTTGTTATTGCAGTATTCATCACATAGTATAGCTATGTATTTCCTTTTCCATTCCTGTCTGTCCAGCTCGGGCTAATCTACAGCAGTAAGCCTTAAGTAATGTTCTCTGTTTCCTGTATACTTCCTGTTTGGCCTTGACGCTGTTCAGTCCTATGCGTTGTTGTGATGTAACCTGTTTATTAGATGCCATGTGGAGTTGTTGTTTAGTGGCCACTTGGCTTAGGTCCACCACCCTAATGCCCTCTGCCCAAATTACATCATCTGTAAACAACGCAGATGCAATCAGCAGCTTAGGGTAAAGAACTTAGTTTAAGACTGTGATTGACTCCATTGACCAGGATGTATAGAAAGTTTATGTATATTTATATGTGTTCTTTTGCTCAGATTGAATAGTAACACCAACAAATTGCTTGAAACATGGTGATGCTATGTTTTTTGTCTGCCTCTTATCGAATCCTAAGAGATGCTGCCATTGTAAATATAGTAAAACAATTTAAGCAATGGGTTTTAATGAAGCAATGCAAACTCTTAGAAAGCTGGAAAAACCCTGGAGTGCATTTATTTTTTAACTTTAAACAAATTTGCTTAATTTTCTTTAATCAGTTACTTGGTAGTCCTAACAAAAGATTATCGATTATCCGCTAACCATCAGCTTGACATTACCTATCAATAAACCATAAACTGCGCTTTATTAAATTCAAAGTCATGAATCATAATAAAAAGTGACATTTTTAAAGTAAAGACAAGTTATAGGCTTGTATATTTTAGGAAACAATTGCTTAATTTTTATCTTATCTAATTTGCCCTAACTCTTGAATGGTGTAGCATAACCATTAATTGTTAGTATTTCTTTCAATCAATTACGACCATGGCCATAATGTCGATTAATCGATTAACTGTAAACACCCCTACTACAAGTGAGTATTAGCTAGCTTGCACATTAAAAATGTCAGCAAAGTATAGTTACATGCATCTAGTAGCTTGACAAGGGTTGACATAGACACTAAAATAACAGTTTAGCATTAGTAGTGCCAGTTAGCTTTTCATGCTTTTTTTTCTTTGACACCTCTTAGTCTAAATGTATTCCCCTCTGGCTCTATAAACCTAATAGATTTTACTGGGTATGCTTCCCAGACTCGCCATATAAATGAGATAGCAGACATATGGTCCAATACTTATCTATCTCTTTTATATGCCTCTCTGTTTAAAAGTTATGAGCAAACGACTGCTGTTATCAAGGTAAACAGACCTTATTGCTAGTAGTTTATAGATGACTGCACGGTTTCATCTATGTATTTGTATACATGTTTGCTGAGTTGGAGATAGTATACACTGTACTTTGGATCTTCCTCTTTGCAGCAAATGGCTTGATTACTTCCCTTAACTTGACGGCTCATTTACCGTTAACCACTATAAAAAGTCCCATAATGGAAAGTTGAAATGATACTTGTCACTAAATTAGATCTATTGCATACTTTTATGCAGAGAAGTCAATGCCACAACCCCTGACAAACTCTTTGGCCTTTGCTGAGTTGTTCAAAAGGTTGTTCACCCCAGTGTTGGCTGCCAGTTGTCGGGCAGCCTCTCAGACACACTTGTTACAACAGTTGCTCTTCTATAACATGCACTTGGACTCTGTGTGCCCGATGACAGACTGGTGGATCTAACAGTAGTTGTATTGTTGAGTTATTGGACATCTAATGCCAACAAGCGTGGGACACTGGCTTCATCTTGCTTCACATTATTTGCCTGTTTTTTTTTTGGTTTTTTTTTATTAAAATTTCCCAGAATGTAACAGTTTGGAGTTTGTACTAAGGCTTAATGTACTCTGCTCAACTTGTGACTGAATTTCTTCCTGCCTCCTGTCCAAATGCAGTGAACTTAAAGGGTTGATAAGAATATAACTGCTTATGCTAAACGGTCAGTACATGGAACCATTAAAAGTAATTCATTATAAGATAAGTTTTAGATGTCTGTGCTTTTCAAATCCCAGTTCTTTTATGTCACTGGATTTATCAATGTAGAGAACACACATTTTGCTGTTTTCAATGCACAAAGCATAACCACAGAAAACAACAGCTACTTTTTTAACTAAATTGCAAGAAACAACAGCTCAAATGTTTTCGGATACTGACACAGATATTCCTAACAAAATCTCAAGTTTAAACACCCAGCAGCTTGAAAAAAAATTGTTTTGGAGAAACGTGAGACTTTTAATATGGCCACCTCAGCCTACAAAAGTAACACAATATGCCGTTCTTCTGAAAATAGTCTCATAGTGCAAAAAAGAGCTTGTTATCAAATACACAAAATATCTGTGGAGACCGGATTAAATAAAGCTATGTGTGGCATAAATCCATAAACATTTTTAAACATTACATCTATCTTATGTCTTTGTCTGTGCATTGTATTGTCAGTTTTTGTGCTATATTAATAAATATTACACTGACATGACTTGACATATGAATTGTATGTAAACACAATGAAGGTCTAAAAATCATGTCACTGTAAACTTTTACTTTGCAGCCTGCCCCTGGACACTGGTCAGGATTACCCCCCTCCCACTCTCACCTTGAACAAATGTTGCCGGCTGAAATATTATCAGATCACAGTTGCATTGACAGTATTTGGGGTGGGAAGGGGGGGCAAGTGTGCTGGGGAGGGGTCCCCGCACACAGTCTTTTGTCCTGGTCTGAAAGCTGAGAAGAAGGAATGTCTGCCTCCCAGCTGTCCTGCTACAAGAGTAAAAAAAAAAGGGGTGGAGGGAGCTTCAGCTAACATGCACCCATCTGCTCTGTACTGACTGTTTGGACCGCTGGGGCTTTTTTTTTTTTTTTTTTTTTTTTTATTTTACTTACAATAGAGGTCCCAACCCCCTGCCCTCACCCACAATGGCCCTCCTATGCATATTTACCCCTTCAGATGCAAAGTTGTCTGTTGTGCTTTTCAGAGGCACGCTGCTTAAATCTGTCACTGTGACCCTGCCCCATGTAAATCTGGACAATGGGGTTTGATGGCAGCGCACGTGGCTCGCTAAAAACATATTGGAGAGATGGGCGTGGGTCAAAGGAGGCTGTTCCTGTTTGTGGATGTTTTTTTGTTTTGTTTTGGGTTTTTTGCAGCTGCAGGAAGAGAAGTGAAGTGCTCTTCTCTGGAAAACCTCAGCTTACCGAAACATGTTTTGGCAGATTTCCTGTTTACAGTAGAACTGTTGAATTTGGCAACAGAGATTTTTGCTGGTCTTTTATGTTTGACAATGGAGTCAGTAATTCCCTTCTTTCCTTTCTGCTTTTCCCAGCAGAATCTCCACAGTTAATTGTCTCCCTTTTACCCTGCAGTGATTTGCATATTCATTTGTCAGTTTTTTGTTTTTTTGTTTTGTTTTTAATACCGGATGCCCCCTCCTGACTCCATTTATGTGGCCTTGGGGCCGGCACAAAGAGTAGAGTAGCTGGTTTTGGAGTATGTAATCACCTCTGTCTGAAATTGGGGATTTTTGCACACTGAGAAGCATCCGATTTCACTTTACTAAATAGAAAAGCAAGTATTTGAAACAGTCCAAAATGCCCTGAAGAGAAGAGACACCTTTGTGAACATCGTGACAATGCTCAGAAGTATAGAATTACAAAAAAAAAAAAAAATGTAATCACACAATAAGCTGGAGTTTGGCTGTGTCAGAAGTCTTTATCGTATTTGGAGAATTATCTGATTCGGCAAAGCACTAAACATGCCTGGGCTGACCGAGTACATTTTTGTCAAAACCAGATTATTGCAAGAATTTCGGGACTTTTCCAAATTTGCCCACTTGTTGTTTGAAGTCTCCATTGTTGGCTGTGTTCACCTCAACTCGTACTAACAAATGTAGTAATGTCAAGATACTATTACAAGTTCATGGCATTCTGGTACTAAGCCTCTTGTGCTTGTGGTCTTTTGATATCCGACACTTCAGTATCTTTTGTTTCTTCTTTTTTTTGTTTTTATTTTGCTGTATTGTACTCAAAATCTGGTATTTGTGAATGAATGCTAAAGGTAGAACAAACATTAAAGGTCCCCTCTTAAGCTAAATCAATTTTTTTGAGCTTTTAACCATGTTATAATGCTTCCACCACAAAAACATACCTGGAGTAGTATTTTGTTTTCATTGCCATTGCTACAAAGTGTCATGTTGCTAATAACTGTGCTAAAAAGCCATTTTATGCTCTGCCCATTCCCCACCGTTGATAGCAGTGGACGGCAGACACCTAATCCAAGCGTTTTCTACAAAGTCAAAGTATCAGTGCCCCAAAAGAAGATATTTTCCATGCAGAAACATTATTTTAAGTTATTAAACATGCAATACTAATGAAAAGGTGTCCAAAGTTTTTTCAAAAAGACTGAAGAAAGCATAATATAGGACCTTTTTAAATGCTGCACTGCTAAAGTCGAGAGGCTCAAACTCAAGTCGTCTCCTTCAAAACCCAACTAATAATATTTGAATAAAACAACATAGCAGTAAAATTTGTGTATGGTTTATAAATATATAGTATGTCTGACTATGCTTGAGAAAGAAATGTTGAATTGAGACATCCCTATACTCCATAAAGCAAGAATGGTGTTTTTTAAAGGCCACACTTCCATCCTGCTACACTCGTATTGTGTGAGTAAGCAGTTGATTTGTTTGCCCGGGCTAAATCTTTTGTTCAAACACACTTCACCTCCTTTTTGCACTGCCTTCTTCATCTTCTTCCACCTCCTCCACATGTCGTCAGTTTTCTCATTTACCTGCCCCCTCGGGAGACTCGAACCACGATCTCTGTTGGGAAAACAAGTTCATACTTCGAGGCTACATTTGTTCTGCATTCTCCCGCTTGTACAGTAACACAAAGCTACCTTTTTATACAGCATTTCTCTCACTTTATTCCCCATAACATTTTGACTTCTGCTGCTAAAAAGTGGATCTGAAAGCAGAACCGAGCTTGTATGTATGTCCTGTGTTGATGTGCGTGACCATATTTCTCTTGCACAAACAGCGGGGGGAACACTAAACCGCTAGTATCGCTTACGCAGACTTCAAGCGCCCTGAGTTACGGTCCGTGTCACTCGTCCCAGGTCACCTCACACCACACCAAATGTCTCCGCACTGAAAACCCATCTGCCATGCTCCGCGGCCTGTGACGAAAGGAGAAGGAGAATCCAGGACGAGATGGACCAGAGACTATATTTACAAAACATATTGCCTCATTTGAAATATGTCTGTAGCTTGTGCTTGTTGCAGAAGTGGCTTTGGATTACAATATAGTAGTGCAATATAGACTTTAATACAAATACACACAGTACTTTAAGGTTAAAGTATATTTTTTGAAGTGTTGAAGTAACACAATGTAGAGGACAGAATGGATGAGTTGTGGATTGTTTTGGGGGAAGACTTCAATGTAGCTTAAGCTAAATTAAAAACAATATGTTACAAAGCTTCAAAGAAAGCCCTGCGCCGCTAATATTTCATAACAACCGCTAGTTTTCCTTGTATCTACTTAAAAATTAAAAAAAATGTGCAAGCTAGATGGGATCCTAGAAAACATTCTGGCATGAAAGTGGTTTACTGAACTGGAAAACTAATTCGCAACACCACAATACTAGGAAGCTGTCTCACTGTTTAACAAAAATAGACCAGACCGAATAAGGTAAACGCTTTGCAAAAAAAATATAAATTAGTGCTGCACAGTATAGGAAAAACATGCAATATTCCATAACTGTTCAATTTTGCGATATTGTTATAAAGGCTGCTATTTTGACACAGTAAGTGAAATTAGCTGAAAACTAAAATGTAAGTCCCTGTATTCACAAAACTTAACACAGACTAAACCAGGAATAAAACAAGGCTAAATTGTGACTAAATTAATGATATTACCACTAAAACCAGACTTTTTAAACATTTTTATTTGGGCACAACACATTTTCTTCAGTGTAAATCCCTGTCAGTTGGAAGACCATAGCTTTATTGCGATATATTTAGATTCTTGCAATACAAATATTGCGCTTACTGATCTTGCGATAACCATAATTTTGCGATATATTGTGCTAGTTTTCTTTGTATCTACTTATCAATGGTAAAATGTTCAAGCTGGATGACATCCTAGAAAGCATTCTGGATGGAAAATGATCTACTGAATTGGAAAACTAAATCACAATACCACAATACTAGGAAGCTGTCTCACTGTTTATCAAAAATAGACCAGGCCAAATAAGGTAAATGCTTTCCAAAATAAATATAAATGATATCAGTATGAAAGACAGATCATATATGGCCTGAAAAAATGAGTCACACTTTTATATTTCTATGAAAAGAATTACAATTGTGAGAATGGACGGACCAAAGATGCTTAAGTTATATAGCTTTAGTGCTGTATTATTACCATAACTGGACAATGGATTTTAAATTACTGAAAGCACCTTTGATTTCTAAATACTGCCCCAATCTCAGGGTCTGCTACCCTTAACAGCAGCTCGGTGAAAATCCCTCAGATTAGTGCAAAAGTGTGACAAAATAACAAAAAACAGGCTCATCCCACAACAACAACAACAGCAGCAGCATCAGCAGCGGACCTTGGAGCCGAGCCAACATCGTGACCAAAACATATTTACCAGGACTGAAGAGAGCATCATCATCCTCTTGGCCTTTAGCTTAATCCGAGCTCACCCTCTGCCCCCTTTCGACATTCATTCACACTGTACCACCCTCTTTTATGGCCCATTGTTCTTGGCGGAGCGGCACAAAACAGCTGGTGGCTCCCGGATCGGCTTCACAGCGCTCCCAGCCTGTCACTGAGGATCATTACATGTTTAATTTGACCAAAGAAAAATGCCTGAAACCCACGTCTCTCTTTTGTCGTGATTTTTTTTTTTTTTTGCCCCTCCCCCACTGCTCTTGGCTAGCAGTGGCATCGGTAACAGATGGAGAAAGAGATATTCACAGCCAGGACAAGCTCTTGTGAACGAGGAGGAGGATTTTAACACCCCCACGGCCCGAGTCTCCTCCGGACTGGGCTAAGGAGCTTCAGGTTAGGATTAGCCTCCATCCTGGCCAAGCCGTCCCACAACAGGAAGCATATCTGCAACATTTTACACATTCATCTGTCGCTACTGGCTTTTTTTAGCAAATAATATTCCACTTGTTACTGTCCAGTCCACCAAGGAGGCTATGTTTTCACCTGCATTGGTTTGTTGGATGGTTTGTCTGTTTACAAGATAACTCAACAACTAATGGCAGGATTTTATTAAAATGCAGTTACCAATTTGATCAAGAAAGATTATCATTTTGTTTTTGGTGTGGGTTTGGTTCAACGTCGGGATCCAGGAATGATTTAATGATTTTGTACCTTGGAGCTAGTGCCAAAGACACCAACTCCAGTGGCCAGTAAGGAAACAAATGATAAGTTTAAGCAGATTCTTTACCCATGTGAGATAAGATGAGCATTTACCCTTGAAAATTCAGGTCTGGACACCACAGTATATCTTTACTATTGTGTGTTCAGGTGAGCGCCTTGGCAGTGGTCTTCGTTCTCTTAGTGCTTCCAATTGTTTACTTTTTGTTAAATTATCTTGCAGTTTTTTGCTCATTTTTCTGCTTTCGAACGAATGCAAAACACCATTGAGAGAACAGTTTGTTTTTAGCTGTGACTCACCCCTTTCTTCAAATGCACAAAACAACACGCTGCTGTCATTTTTTGGCAGCACTTTGATCGTTTACTCTCCACTCTTTTTAAAACCAGTGTCCATTTTACATTAGACCTGCTCGCTTTTCAACACGTGAAGTCTAATGTCCTAAAATTAAAATTATTGTTTGTATACTGTAACCAATAAGACCCAAGTTTCATTTTTTTTTCTCCCAGCCCTACCCACAGAATGGTATGTTCTGTATCGACTGCTCCTACCTTTAGTTGTTCTCAGTCTCTCACACATCAATAGACTTGCCCTGACTTGTCTCTTTTAGCCTAAAGCCACAGCGCTCCACGAAGTTCACGTTTTTCGGCTCTTTCTCCCAAGTGTTTCTTTGTCTCTGTTAAGTTTAGGATCTTAGCTGTCACAATTTCTGTATTATGAATTTATAATGTCTTGCTGTATTTTTTTTTTTACACTCTGGCTAGTATATTCCCATAGATAGGCTTTTTGGGCCTTATGTTGTGTGTCATTCAATTGGGATACATAACATTTTGATCCATAATTAACTAAAAACTTGGTTCATTAAAATGTTTGGAGTCTACTGAGGTGAATAATGAACTGCTAATGAAGTTGCCACTTGAAGCACAAGGAAGGAGGTTTTAAAAGCTTTATTGTACTTTTAACTACAACTTAGCAACAACACTTAACCTTTTAACTTTCGCTATAAAAAGTATGAGGAAGAGGAGTGTCTGGGTGATCCGATGTGCAGTATTGGTTACTGTAACATCAACAATGAATAGTTGGTAACTGGGGAAGCAGGCACAACGAGACATACTGGAGTGTTTTTTTGGTGCACTACGTCATGAAAGTCACATTTAATTGCCATATTTTCAACCCACAAACATGTATTTTTTGGGATGAAACTCTAGTTGTCTTTATATACTGTACTATGCATATCATCAGCATTGCCTTTTTGTTTTCTCAAATCGTTGCACTGCCACTATATGAAAATGAATTCTGTATTCCTTATTAAGGTATTGAGTAGGTTTAAAAGTAGGGTTGTACAATATAAGGCATATGTATAACTAGGGCTCGACCGAAATCAAAGGATATGTAGGGGACTAACCAGAGTGACTTGACATTAATTAGGTGATACAATATTTACAGAAGATGGCTGTAATCTATCTAAAAATCATCTGTTATCTTAAATAAAATGAAAAATAAAAGTAATAAATTAGACGAGCTTTGTGTGGATGCAGCTAATTGACTGAAATCAACTAAAACTGCATTGACTGACTGATTAACTAAGAGATCAAAGGCTGTCTGCCCTATTTATAACACATATTTACTGCTATTCATGTTATATTATTCATTGTTTAAGTAGCCCTTGGTTTGACCAGGCCTCTACAGAGCATTACGTTTCCCCATCTATTTTAACTCAGTCTCCCGAATCTCATTTAACTTTATGTCCACTTATTCTGAAAAGTACCCTGTGCGCTTGCTCCTGTCTGCCTCTCCAAACCGCCACTGCTCATTAACCCTTCATAAGTACTCCATAGACCTAACTTTTAACCATCCCTCTAAGCCCATGGGGTGTGTGTTTATAACCAGAAGGCGGGGCTTTACTGTTTTGTTTGTACCTCTGCTCTGCTCCACTACAGGCCGTTCTAAAGAAAGGCGAGATGAATGCCATAAACACTAATCTCCCTTTTGCAGTCTGTATTGATTGCCTCACAGTGCGCCACAAAGGCCCATAATAGTAGTGACTGTTTGCCCGGAGGTTTTTGTCCCCGGACTGCCCCCCTCAGGCCCTCTTTGTCCCCCTGCTGCCTCTCGGACGGGGGTCATCAATTCATCACCTCCACCGGGCCCCATTAGCATCCGCGCCTCTTCGGGGGGCTTTTAGCTCCTCTGAAGAGCTGCTGTGGCATCTAATTGCATTTCAAATCCAAGTGTTTACAGAAATGTGTGAAAGAAAGCCCAAACAGCTGGGGAGATAGGAATCAGTGGACTCATTCAGGCCCACCATTACACTCAGGTGATCTCAGGATGTATTTATTAGCACGTGTCTGGATGTTTTTAGCTCTCCGTGGAGGTGGGGATGGGTTTTATAATCATCAATGAGGTGTATTGTACTGTAATTGCATCGTAAGTCCCCACTGTCTTCCTTCTTATTGTCTTACAGTCTACAACAGTGGTTCCCAAACTTTTCACACCAAGTTCCACCTCAGAAAATATTTGTCTTTTCCAAGTATCATCATTAATGGACTAAAAAGAGCTAAAATCTTGACTAAACCGTTGCAAAAAAAAAAAAAACGGGATAAAACCAGGAATCAATCGCATCTAAAACAGGACTAAAACAAAACTAAACCATATCTATACTAGAACTAACACAGAACTAACAAGGGACTAAACCAGGACCAAACTGAGGACTAAACAAGACTTAACCTGTACAAAAAACAGATAAAACCAAGGCTAAACCAGGACTAAACTAAGATTAAACCAGGCCTTAACCAGGACGAAACCTAGACTAAACCAGGGCTAAACTGAGACTAAACCAGGTCTAAACCAAGAATAAAAAAGGTCCAAGACAAATCCAGGACTGAACCAGCTAAAACAGGGTTAAACCAGAACTAGCCCCAGCTAAAGCAGGATTAAACCAGGAATAATCCAGGACTAAATCACGTCTAAACCAGGCCTAAATCAGGTTTAAAGTCTAGAAAAGAACCACAATAAATCCTAGAGTACCACCAGAAAAAATCCCACGTACCATTAGTGGTACCACTGGCACAGTTTGAGAACCACTGGTCTACAGTTTACCCATTATAACCTCATCATAACCACAACAACAACAACAAGTCTTTTGTGGTCTAGAAAAAAATGTATTTAAATAGCAGGTGTGAATGCTGGATTTTATTTGTACACTGGTCTTTTCTTTTCAAAACACAGCAGAGTTACTATCACAGTATCACTTTGGAGAGATCATAAAGCTTCACCTAGTGCCACACCTTCATTATTACTAAGAAATGTACTCTTAAATTAATCACTCAGCCCTAAAGCCACAGTCAAGTCAACTACATCAGGAGACAAAAATACTTCAGCGTTACTCTTCTTCCGCATTATTTCCAGTCAGATGTCATTCTGTAGCACGCCACACCTTTGCTACAATCTTGTTTGGTTACAGATGTGATGCTAAATACTCCTTGGCATTGTTCCCAAATATGTGCTTTTTTTACCTGCGCTATTTCTGACATGTATACAAAACATTATATCAAAGGTGTTGAAATGAAAGATTTTTATTTGTAGTGAAGTGACAATTTGACTTTTTCAGCTACTGCTTTAGATGTGTTTTGATGCTTGCTTTTAGTATAATTTTGGTATAAAAATATTCCAGTAAATACTACATCTTTAAACTTTTTAATATCTGTAATTTTGATACATAAGGTGTTTATATTGTTAGCATCAGTAATATTGAAGTTGTATATATATTTATGCAGAAAAAATGTTGTATAGGTCATTTTTAGACTACGGGGGACAAAATTAAAATACGGTGGGGGGCTGTAATCTTCTGAATGAATAGGAAACACTGAGGATTGTAATAATATTTTACAAATTGCTGGGATAGCTTAAAACTATAACTAAAAATGAACATATCCCTATTTAACATCCCGGTGACCCACTGTGGTCCTGACCCACTGTCTGGGAACCTTTGTTATGTGATACTAAAGGTTTTTTGACTGCTTAAACCCCACTATGAAGACGTCAAGCTTTTAACATTTAACTTTTGGACACAGATTCTCACTGCATATCATTACAACTAAAATGTCACCTCGTTTTTGTTTGTTTTTTTACATTATCTTATCTTTATCTCAACTGTAGCCCATTAGACTAGTCATAATATACACAAATAGTTACAACTTCTTCACTTAACACCGCTGCCTTCACACATCTCCTGGTCCTGATAAAAGTGTCATTGTTGTTCGTCGCTGTTAACGTTGCGTCTGTTGTGAGTGAGTACGCTCTGTCACATTTGAGCTTTAATCTTGCACTGCCACAGCTTAGAGCCACGTTTCTCCTCAGAGATTAGAGCGTGTTCGAGGGGCTGCTGCTGTGGTAATAGTCTCTCTGACAATCTCTGGATGTAGACGTTCATGAAGTGGCTTAACGTTGTTTGTTTCAGCTCAAATTATTTCTTCAATGAGGCTGAGGATTAAGTGAATGCATCGGGATATAACGTGGCACTTTCGTTGTTCCTTTTGTGCAGAAGGCAGAGAAAGTTGTCGAAATAATGGTCTTAGTTGTAGTTCTTTCAAAAGTCACATCCTTGCATAACCCTGGTTGTTATGAAGCAGAAAGAGCTGCAACATCCAAACATACGTCTCAAGGATTTCCACAGGACTTCAGTCATAATTCAACGCAGTAAAATATGTTATAAAGCTTATTTTCCAAATGCCAAATGAATCACACACCTCAAGTTGTTGCAGTTGTAGACTCGTCATTTCTGTCCTTTTCCGTGCGGTTGTTTTGTAATACGGTTTATTAATGAGTCATATTTATTTTCTTAGGCGCAAAGTGTGAAGTGCTGCTGCTTTATTTGCCATTGAACTATGACCCATGCGTTTTTTAGTGGTAGGAGAAACCTGATTGAATGTTCTCCCCGTGTTGGCTTTTCTTTCCAACTCTACACAGAAAGACTCTGTCTGGTCAGGGAATTCAACAAGAATAGTGTCGCTGCCTTGCTTTTCTGTAGGAGTTTCTCTACATGAAGTGCACATGGACTATTACACTTTGCTGTGGGAAAACCTGGTCTAGAACCTGCAATCAAAAGTAGGTCATGTTCATTTCAAGCT
This sequence comes from Bostrychus sinensis, assembly GCA_020698575.1. Taxonomy (NCBI): domain Eukaryota; kingdom Metazoa; phylum Chordata; class Actinopteri; order Gobiiformes; family Eleotridae; genus Bostrychus; species Bostrychus sinensis. Next base: position 22,226,748 of record CM036257.1, on the reverse strand, counting down.
GTGGAGTGAAGAAAACGGTGAGATATAGTGTATATATAGCGTTTTAATAGATTATGTGGGACTTTGATAAGGTGGTTGTAGATTTGTAAACCTAAATGCTGCTTGTAAAAAGTTGGTCCCAACGTAGTGATAAAGATGACATCTGTTGTGTACCACGGATCCAGATCAGTAGTTCTCAAACTGTGGTACGCGGGCTTCTTCTGGTGGTACTCAGGAGTCTTTTGTATTTCAAGTCCTGATTTAGTTTCATTTACAGAGCTAGCGCTAGCCCTGGTTTCGACCACATTTGAACCTGATCTAGACCTGGTTTATACGTGATTTAGTTCTGGCTTATTCCTGTTAATCCTGCTTTATTTGAAGCTAGTGCTTTAGTCTTGGATTTTTCCTGGAGCATTCTGGTTTTAAATCTGTTTTAGTCCTAATTTAGTTCTGTTTAGACCTGGTTTATTACTTTTATTACTAGTTTTATCCAGTTTTTTTGTACTTGTTTAGTCCTGGTTTAGTCAAGATTTTGGCTCATTTTAGTTATTTTAAAACCTCTGATCTAGATTATAGTCACTGCCTAAAACGGATTGAGCTTCTTGCTTATTTTAAACCTTGTATCGACACCTTTAGTCCCACTTAATAAAGTTGTCATTGTTTTGGAAAACCTACAGGACACAATCCCTTCATCAAAAGTTCAAACTGCAACTTTAAGAATAATAAAGCTGAGAAAGTCCTGGCCTCCTGCTGGGACGGCTCCGTTTACACAGGTGTCCCAGTGTTGTGTCAGGCTGGCTGGATTTAGGTTCCCCGCTCCAGACAGACTGTGAGTGTTTACAGCCAAAGCTAAAAAAAAATGTTATTGTGATAAAACACAAACACAGACAACATTATTGGCCTAAATATGAGGAAGAGGATCAAAGCACGATTAAGTCAAGGTCGCTGTGGGCTGGCTTTGAGCTTCTTTCATTAGATGCCAGTAAATGAGCCACGCTAAAGATGCTGACAGTTTAATGAGCGTCGCATAATCAAGAGAAATTACCTCCTATATGAAGCGCCCGTGACATTTTAATCCACCAGAGACTCTCGGAGGTGTTCTTTGTTTTTGCACAGCGCCCAGTATCTTGTCATGTTGATACAGTGCCCGTCCCTCTGTGCAGTGCACAAAAAGCAGCCTAGTTTTGAGTAAGAATACCTCCGAGCTTTAATTATCAGCTCAACCTGTCAGCCGGACTGAGCTTCCCCGTGAAAAGTGGTCCGACCCAGTGGCAGCTGCTGGAGGAGGAGAGGAGCAGCCACTGTGTGCATGTCCATGATGGATAATACAGGATGCCCCGTGTTAATAAAGCTGCAAAAGCCAAAAAGTCTTTGTGTCACCCACCACTGCCTCACAACGACATGGTGACCTGCCTCAGAAAGTAAAACTGTACTAACATGCGAACCATCAAAGTCTGAAGCTCACCTTAAACTTTCAGCTCTGAGTGATGCAATCCAACAATAATCTTTAATAATCATCTCTTTGCTTTGCTTTGCTTTATTTGGCTTTTTCTTTTTATGTTGCTGTGTGAACAGACATAGCCAGAGCTGGAATAGCTGCTTTCTCAGTGGACCTTGTAGACTAACGAAGGCTGAGAGCTTCCCTAATTTAAATGAGAGTAGACCCCTTTTTGAGCATGTGATTGGCCAAAGCTTAATGTCACAACCTTTTATATTTTTATTTACTGAAACCCTTAATAATAAAGCCTAGATTATGTCTTTTTCATGCATCGTTATTCAGGGTTCCCGCACGGCATTAAAAATAAATTAAAAGTCATTAAATTGATTTTGCAAAAGTTAAAGCCTTAAATGGCATTAACAAGCATTACATTTGATTCCAACATGCATTACAAATTTAAAATAGTTTTGAAGTAAAATTGCTGACTTTATCAGTTTTATTTGTGAATATAAATATTGATCTCTAATAATTTAACTTTTTTTTTGTAGCCTACAGTAGCGTAATATACGGGCGGAACAAGTTTGCTTCCAGTGGGAACACATAACCCAAATATCAGATGTTTGACTTTCAACATTATTGGTCCTTTATAAACTGTATTTTACAATTTTTCTAATAAATGTTGACAATTTAAGCTGTGGCCTTAAAAAATGGCATTAAAAAGCATTAAATTAGACTTGCTGATACCTGCAGGAACCCTGTTATTATATTAGGTTATTTTTCCATATTCCCACTCATACTGTTAACTCATTCACATTCAGTGCAAAGCTATTTTTCTCCTCCACTTATTTAAGCTGGTTTGATCATTTTTAATTGCTGTAAAAACACACTGTATGACTTTCTGTGTGTAATAATAGATCCATCAAACCACTACTTCCCAGCAGAAGGCGGATATCAGCATTTATCTCACTCTCTCTCTTATCTCCTGTTTGTTTGTGTGCAGGATGCGCTCGGCCGCCCGGTGTCCAGCACGGAGATCTGTTGAACCAGACCGAAGCCAACCGGGGGTCCTTCCCTCCCGGGACGCTGCTCACTTACGGCTGCGAGCCCGGGTACATCGCAGACGGGGCGGTGACGATCATCTGCACCAGCCTGGGCACCTGGTCCCATCAGCCCCCGCGCTGCGTCAGGAATAATGGTGAGCTACTTTGGCCGTTTGTCAACCAGCGGCACTCGAAGCTTTGTTACATTTAAAAGTAGGTTAGTAATAAAAAGTCACTCTATCAATCTTTGTAGCAGTTGTCCCTCTGAAACCAATTAGACTTCAGGCTAACAATTTGTAATGAAAACTTAGCTCTTCCTGGTCCCTAACCTCTCATTCACAGTATAATGCAGTTGCTATGTACAGAGTAAATGGCTTTGCACACAACACAACTATTACCAAGAAACAGGCTCATATATCTTTGTATACAAACCCATTATATAAGCTTACAGCAGCAATTTTGCATTATAGTGACTAAAATAGACACCAATTAATTAGTGCCAATACCAGAGATTACAGGACACATGTAAGTGGTTATTCTTGTTCACGAAGCAGTTTTAAACACACACAATGCAACTCTACATTATGATCTAATCTGTGTATGTTCAAACATCACTCAGGACAGTCCCATGGTATTAAAAGTATTAAAATGGTATTAAAATTGATGTTGCCAAAATCAAGGCCTTAAAAGTATTAAATCGTATGGGCAGGTATTAAATTTAGTTCATCTAGGTCTCATATTGTCAAACTGGGACACCTAACTGTAGGTGTACAAAATAAATTTTAAATTACCAGTAATACTTTGTAAGAAACAACAGAGCAGTCTGTCTTCTTAGTGAGCTGGATGTGACTTTGGCAAGAAATTCTATCAATAGTGGTTTTCCAAATATCACCCGCTCGACTGTGCCTTTATGTAGTAAGTTTTTGAAAGGTCACAGTACAGTAAATGCTGTTACCACTGAAATTTATGATTCCCTTTTGAGCTTTTTAATGCAGAACTGAGTGATTTCACCTGTAATTAAATCATTGCAATGAGAGTAATACTGATATTTTATTTGTGTAAAATTTATACAGATTATTGTTCTTTTGCCAGCCATCTTGGCAATAAATTTTATTCCAAGTGACATTTAAAAATTTCTTTAAAAATGTCTTAAATTTCACGAGACAAAACCTAGAGCTCATGATGCATCGAGAGAAGTAGAATGCACTTGCAACTGACAACATTTGGATGTCACTACAAAATTAAAAGTTCATAATATTTTAGCGAGGATGTGTTTTTACATGTACAACAATATTTTTTTCCTCAAGGCAGCTAATGGTGTTCTCAAAGAGCAAGAGAAAGAAAAATGCCATCCACAATTGAACAATAGCATCGAGCCACAGCCATCGACCTGCTGAGGACAATAATTTCTACCTGTGGACAGCCATTTTGAAAACTTTGTGTTGCCTTCTCCTCCGCAGTGTGCTTGCCCCCCACCGAACCAGAGAACGGGGGCTACCGCTGCCACCCCTCGCCGTGTCACCGCCTCACCCACAAAACCGTCATTGAGTATTTTTGTGATGAGGGCTACGCTCTGAAAGGAGACTACAAGTTCCTCACCTGCCAGAATGGAGAGTGGGACGCCCCGATGCAGGTTAGCTGCAGACTGACCCAAGGTACGTGACTTCTGAGTATTTGAATCTTGGCCTACACAAAATATATCGCAGAAATACTATTATTGTAAAAGCTGCAAAAGACCTAATTTAGTCTTGCTTCTTCACTTTAGCCCTGGTGTAGCCTTGTTTTAATCTTTATATAAGAAAAACAATATGTGAAGACAAAACATTGTGCAGCCCTGTTTCAATCTGGCATCTCATGCAGCGAATGGAACCTAAACCACTTTCTCTCCTTTCCGGTTTGTCTCTTTCAGATAAGGAGCCGAGTTCTCCTTTGGGGATCCCAGCACTGTCCATCGTGGCGTCCACTGCCAGTTCGGTGGCACTCATCCTTCTTTTAGTAGTGCTTTTTGTTCTTGTACAGCCAAAACTCAAGTCATTTCACCACAGCAGGTATGATTTATGCATGAACTTTCTCTTAAGACTTGTTTTGTCTTTGAGTGTAATTAAACTAATCACGTTTATCTTTGTAAGCTTCCATAAACAATTCATACCTGCAAGGGGTTTCTCAAATTGTACAAAATTGACCAGTATTTAGTTATGTAACATGAACAGCAAGATAAAGGACCAGCCATTTTTATCATTTCCACAAGTTACAAAAGGCTTGTCAGTTTTCTGTATAACAAATGAATGAATGGGCCTGAAGCGCTACACCTTGGAATGACAATAAAAGTAGGTCACCCTCTTTTTATAAATGTTTTACCTGTATCTTCTGATCTACTGTGGTCATTAGTTTTTCTTTATTGCTTTATTGAAGCAGAAACTCCACGCTCTGCATTGCCTTGTTTACTTTACACAGGACATTGGACTTTTAATGTGATACTGTACTTGAACACACCTTTAATTCAATCTGTAATCACTGAAAGAATTTAGGGCAGAGTCACCTGAGAGCCACAAGACCTGAAACCAGTTGTGTGAGGAGACATATTTAAGTCCTGTGGAAGTAGAGGCACATCTGAGTGTTAATCCCATCACAGTCAGTAACAGCCTCTGCTCTGTGATTAAAAAGGACAGAACAATGTGATCTAATGCTCATTGGCACTCAGTTGATTGTGCTCTGGGCCTGAGGGCGCAGTGCAGCCTGCACTGAAAGAACTGTACAGTCAACACTAATCACCTCTACAGTGGTGTTTAACACATCCTGGTTTAACATCACCTGTCCTGTGTCCTTCAGGAGGGAGCAGGGCGTCTCGGGCCAGTCCGGCTCCATCATGGTGGAGGGTGTCCAGGTGGCACTGCCCTCTTATGAAGAGGCAGTGTATGGGAACGGTGGAGCCTGTGGTTCCTCTGAAGGTGGTCCTCCTCCTCCTGCTCCTCCCCCCTCAGCTCCTCCAGAGGCACGAGTGCCTATCGTCCTGTCTGAGGGACTCCCCCAGGGGGCCACAGGGGGCCAGAGCCCCGGCAGGTCCCGACATCTCAGAGACTTTGACTACTGCCTCCCCTCCACCTCCTCGTCCTCATACTCGTCCCGTCGTCATGCAGAGACGGTGCTGGTCCATCAGGCTCCCTCCTCGTCCTCATCATCCTGGGCCAGAGAGCACCCTGGGGGTGCCTGCGCCGCCCCCATCCCGCTCCGCAGAGACTCTGAGAGTAGCGACCAGCATAGTCTACTGTCTATCAACTCCACAGACGACTTTTCTGATGGTGAGAAGTCATTTTATCTACAATAATTCACACTCACTACATATACACATACTCATGATATTGTTATACTGTCTGTATCACTGTTGTACTAATGTGAGTTTTTTCTGTTTACTGCAGATATTTGTTTGCTGAAGGAAGCATGAAGCCTGCTCTGAGCATCAGCAGCACTTCTTTAAGTGCTGACCTGGACTGACTGTGGCTGTCCTCCTCTTCTCGCTGATCCTTCAGCAGCCACCAGACTAAAGACTACAGTATGCCCGTTCCCCCTGCAGCCTCTTCTGCCATTGCTATTTTCATTCAGAGCAACGCCAAAAGCCTGTACATGACTTGCACCTCCAGCACCTCGCTGCACCGCACACAAAGATGGAGCACCGCTGGACCCATCGAATGGATCAACACAAACCCTATAGCTCCTGTGTATAAAACAAACATGAGTCAAGATTGTACTTTCCCATAGTCCCACATTGGTTTCATTGGAGCAGGCCATAGCAATCGAGACACGTAACCACTGTCAGGTATAGCTCCAGAACAACAACAAAAAAATGTGTGAAGTCCGCCCCCTCATGCTGTGGCGTTCAAATCCAAATTGTCTTCCCACTGTACTTGAAAACGTTTTGAGTGGCGGCTGGGTTTCGCAGCCCTCTTTGTGAATGCTGCATGTTTTTTTTTTTTGTTTGTTTGTTTTTGTTTTTTTTTTTTTTTTTTTTTTTTCTGTCAAAAGCACGGTGGCCCAATCTGAATGAAGCATGAAGCCTCTTCTGTCTTTCTCTGTCTATTTCTACTCCTACTCTTTTTCTATCTATGTGTGCATTTGTGTACGGATTATTGGGACTGAGAAGTTTAAAAGGTGCAGTGTCTCAACTACAAAAATACCTACAGCTTTTTTTTTTTTTATATTCTGTTGCCATCTAAGAGGCAGTCCCTTATGTTGGGGTCCATTGACTTGTGCTGTGGTCCCAAAAGGCCTGTCCAACCAACCACACTACACACTGTTCATTAATAATGCAGGACTTTTCTGTTTTCTTTCCTCTATAATTTATTGCTTGGTGTGTGTCTGACCTTTTTTTTTTTTTTTTGGAGTGTATGTATGTGTGTTTGTGTATATCTTTTGTGTGTGACAGCTCAGCAGGGGAGGTGAACAACATATGCTAAGCCTTGCTACAGCCATTTCCTGATTTTTGCCTGTTTCAAATCCTGGCTTTCAATGTCCCATGTCTTTTTTTTTTTTTTCTTTTTTTTTCTTTTCCCAGCATAGGAAAAAAAACAAACCCTCCAAGCGTTAAATAAGTCACATAAACAACATTTTTCGTCTCGACAGGCAATGAATCCAACTACACCATGTGTGTATTACTCATTCAGGCTAGAATAGTCTTCTGGGCTGGAAACATGTCTCTTCCACATCTATCTACATTCACACTGAACTTAAGACTCCACATTTGTGCATTATATTGACTATAACTGCAGCTGGTTGCAGTGGGAAAAAAAGACTTTTTGTTAAACAACACCCACCTCTTCAGACTCCCTCCCCTCCCTCCTAATGCCAAGTTCAAGCAAGAGAGAATCATTGTTTGGTTATTAAAAGTCATCATCCATTTTATTTTCATTTCCAGCTTTGGTTTTTGGCTGGCCACTCTGGAAACAGCATGAAAAAGTTCCAAAAACTCATCAGATTTTTTAATGTGGCTGTCCATCCTTGTCAACAGCTATATGATTAATGTAAAAATGGAGAATGTTGCCTTAGACTTGTACATTTATTTTGTCTTTTTGTGTATACTCTAAAGCCTCCACATCGGTTGCTGTTTTCCCAATGGCCTTACTTTATTCTTTTCTATCTCTATGCATAAAACCGTCTTGTGTATTTATCAATTACTTTTTGCTTTTTGTGGACACGACTAAACGAATGTCCATCCTTCTCCACCCCTAGCTTTTTTCAGCAACTGTGACGATAACGATGATGACGATTAACCTATAAGCACCTATATCTCACTGTTTCTTTGCTTCTCTTTTGCTACAAGGCATTCAAAAGTTATGGGACTAAAAAGAAAGGAGAAAAAAAAAGAAATTAGTTGCGTTCAAAGCACTGTTGTACGGTGTCGCTTCCCTGAAAATTACAGGTTAAAAAAAGTACACATTTTGGTTCTTAGTTTCAATGCTTTCACCTTGTTTTTCTCCTCTGTACATGGCAGTGGGTGTGAAGATAGTAATTTAATATTTGTATAAAGTTTAATTTAATTTTACAGTGTGTATATAACTTTCTAATTAAAGCTTTCTTTTGGATGTGAAACACGTTTCAGTTGTTCCTATCAATTTTGATTTATTACATACTACACGATACAATACTTGGTGCAGTTTAAGTTGTGAATAAGCATTTATTTTTCACATAAATTATCTTTTCCCTGATACATCTTTTATTAGACAGTAAATAGTACATATCAGACATTTTAGTCATTGGTATACACAATATAACACAAAGTTAAAGTCTTGTTTTGTCACATTTAGCCCTGTTGTACCTAAGGGAACGTTTGAGCTATTTTTAGTGTTTCTCTGTAGTTTAAGTCTCTACCTTGCATAAAAGAAGTGACACAAAAGGAAATGTTGTACATAAAGTGCAGTATGTAATGGAGCACTATCTACAAGACTTAATACAGGACATGAATGTGGATGTTTTGTTCAGAAATTGGCAGATTGTATGCTCAGCTTCATATCTATAATTGTTAAAGTGGTTACCACTGTCGCCTTACAGCAAGAAGGTCCCGCATTCAATGCCCAGCCATAAAGACTTTCTGTATTTCTCTGGGTGCTTTGGTTCCCCCCCCCACAACCTAAAAAAACCATAAACAATAGTCTAAATCCTCCAGCTAGGTACTCCTGACCAGGATCCTGCCTCAAGATATGACCAGTGTGACCAGAACTGAGGTGACCAGATGTCCCTTTTAAATGGGGACAGTCCCAGTTTTAGGCTCCTTGTCCCATGCCACAACAAATGTTTGTAAAAACACAAATATGTCACAGTTTTCAACAAACCATGACCCAGTTGTCCTTCTTTTAACAAACAGAAAAGCACAGAACTCTTTGGAAAACATTTGCTTAAAGACTTTTGTCTCCAAATTTATTCACTATGCCATTGCATATTCAAAACTTACTTGGAAAAAAAATGTATGGTTTTGGAAGCTTTTTCGTTGCTTTCTTAGTTCAAATCTGGTCAACCTACCCCCGCAACACTGAAGGATGGGTCAAAATGCAGAGTACAAATTTCCCTAAGGGGACAATAAAGTATACCTTACATTATCCGTATCACATCGTTTAAAGAGCATAAGCCTGCTACAGAATATACAGTATGTAGTAGCTTACGCTGCACAGTACTACGACAATGTTTGGGCGACATCTGGCGGCCGGGACAGAGCGTCGTACAAGAAAGTGCCTTCGCTGCGTCGTTGCGTCATCTCCGGAGACCCGAACGTCGCTCGGCGCTTTCGGTCAGCTCTACGTCATTACGTCGCCGCGCGCTGTTTCCTGGCCCCTCCCTGAGACCAAACGGCTCCATTTTGTTGGATTCTTTTTTTCCGCGCAGACACCGCCGACAGACAACGACCAAGGATTCACCGAAAAAAACACAACATAAAGGTATTGGCTGATTTATTTTAAGGCATATTTTGTTTTTATTAAAATGCGTGTTGTGTAATTGAAGTTTGACCGCAGTGTGTCGTACGATAAGCGTAAAAATAGCGTGAAACGTCGGAGCGCGTTTGTTACTAGGCCGCACACCGCACATTGACCTCCTAACCCTGGTTAGAATAGTGCGGAGATTAGCCTCAGTTGTTAGCCGAATATCTGCGCTTGTTATCGAAAATAAATCTTGGACATTTCTCTGTTTATCCTATGTAGACTGAAAATGAGTGGATGTCGTATTTTCATCGGCCGATTGAGCCCCTCGGCCCGAGAGAAGGACGTGGAGAGGTTCTTCAAAGGATACGGCCGCATCCGAGACATCGACCTGAAAAGAGGTTTTGGTTTTGTGGTAAGTAAAAAATAAATAATAATAATTTTATATATATACACACACATTTTAAATCAGGGTTAAGAACTAATTGTACTGGTTAAACCTGATTTGCGTTTATTTGGCGATGTTCCTACTTCCCGTTTATGAAACCCATTGATCGTCCAACTACGGAAGCAAAGAAGATATTGTAGTTTAGTGTTGCTATGGTTATAATTCTGTTTTAGAATGTTGTCATAAATGCTAAAATTTCATCGTTAATATTCTAAGTTTTATTTATTTATATTTTTTGTGTTTGTTTGGATAAACAAAGCGAAATTATAGACCACATAGTTACGAATATAAATGATCAGGTTGAACATTTGTAATTTGTGTGATTTTTGGATGTTTCCTTATGAAAATAATGTCTACATGTTTCCAACATGTTGCTGACCACTTCCCAAGTAGCTCCCTAAAGGCTTGATGAATCCTACATGAGCTTGAGTAGTCATATTTGAGTTATCATTTGGGATAGATCCAGTCAAATTCCCAGTGCCTGCCCCCTTTGTGCACAAAACAGTTTATTTGCCAATTAGTCATCAGTCAAACTGTTGTGGATCAGCCCCAAAACTACCTTGCTTGATAAGTCAGCTGCGATGCAAGAACAGCAGCAAACACAACCACTGCTGGGAGACTGGCCTGTCCAGTGTGTCCCCTGCATACAGCCCATAGTTACAGGGGTAAGCTCCATTGCTTGGAACCCGCAACAGCAATAGGCAGATGAAGATGAATAAATGCATAATTGCTATGATACGCGAGTAGTTCTCTGTCATTTTCATTTCATAAAAGTAGCTCTCAGTGGAAAAAAGACTGGAGACCCCTTCTCTACATTAATGACTTTTTTTATTGATTACACATACACTGAACAAATAAACAATAAAGAACAATGAGAAAGCTCTCTGTGAACATATAATACGTCTATATCATAAACATGCTGTATATTAGGAATGTATTATCCAGGACTATATAAATTACAAATATAAAGCTCATGCAATTATCCAACATGTAAAGTATAAACATGTTAGAGATACAGCATCACTTGTCAAATATTGAAAATATTAATGATTTTGTTGCTTTTCTGATCATTCATACATCAAGTGATTAATAATAATCATAACTTCACACTTAAAATAATGCAAATTTGGAAAAGTCAAACTTGTTTTACATTTATGAATATAACACTTATCAATCGAAATCTACCAAAGAGATAATGTGTGTTTTTGGGATTACAATATAATAATAATCCTAACCCTTTCTCTGGCCAGCCCCACGTAAAGAACAAAACATGAAAATTTAAACCTAGGGCCTGACAATATGTGTATGTGCAAATAATGTATGTTTTTGCTTTGATGCAGGAGTTTGACGACCCCAGAGACGCTGAAGACGCTGTGTATGAGCTTGACGGCAAAGAGCTCTGCAATGAAAGGTAAGAGATATCTCCCGAATAGAAAACTTAATAAAACTCTTCAAATTATTACTGATATTGTTAAAAATGGTACATAATGTTGATTGCTAAAATGTGATTTCAGGGTGACCATTGAGCACGCCCGGGTCCGTCTCCGTGGCGGCCGTGGCAGAGGCGGCGGCGGTGGAGGAGGCCGCTTCCCAGATCGTTATGGCCGGGGGTCCCAGAGCAGTCGGAGGTAGCCATTTATTTAGCACACAAACCACAGACCAGTTTTACCAGACTCATCATCTCCAAGGGATGTTGGTTTTGTTTTGTTTCTTTACAGCAGTTGTATGGGTCTTTGGAAGATGGATCACCTGCTAATTTTAAAATGCATGCATTTAATTTTATTAGCAAGGTTTTAGTCTGGAAAACAGAAAGTGAGTCCAAGCACTCAGCATGCTAATATTTGTGCAGGGTAGCCCCAAAGTCTTAAAAGTATTAAAAAGGTATTCATTTTAATGCTGTCAAAAATCAAGGCCTTAAAAGAATTCAGTCTCATGGGCACATATTAAACTGTCAAATTCTGAAAGAGCCAAGTCTAATAATATATAGTTTAGTGAATGTTGCTTGCAAACTTTGTGTAATTGGAAGTAACACCCATGTTTAGCCCCAAAAAGAAGCTTGTCCTTGTAACATTTAGTAACTAATATTAGAGAAGAATGTATTCATGTGAGTTTCAACCTCATCAATGATATTAATTATTCAGTTTTAGTATTTTTCAATGCAGTATTTAATCTGTATTAAGTTTTAAAAACAAAGCCCTTGAGTTTCATACAGCTAATTATTGTTTTGCTGTCAATTCTGGCATTTCATTTCAAGTAACATTAAAAAGGTCTTAAATTTTTCTATATAAAACCTGGAGCTACCCTGTTGTGACACAGGACCAAATACAAGATGTACTCTGTTTTAAATGGAAAGTAAAGGCAGACCTAAATGCAGCCATTATTCCTACAGCAGCCAGCAGAGAAAGTGAGCACTGTTCAAAAATATGTAAAATATGTCTTGTGTTCGGTTTTGTTTCACTAAAGTATGCAGTCTGTTACGCCAGTCTGGCTTATGCTCTGTTCTCAAGACTCTGGCTTTACTGAGCAGTGTCTATTAGACACAATAAGCACTGGGCCGGTCCAAGGTCTTAAAGGTTTTAAATTTGATGTTGCCAAAATTAAGGCCTTACAAGTATAAGATTGTTTGGACAGTTATTACATTTAGTTCATCTAAGTCTTAAATTGCCAAATTGGGACACCTAAGTCAAGTTTTTCAGTGTGGTACTTGTCAAAAAGATATTTTAGATCAATACTTGTAAGAAGTTTGTCGTCTTTGTGAGTTGGATGTGAATTTGGCAACAAATTCTATCAACAGTGGTTTTATAAATATCTTAGTCACCCACTCAACTGCCCCTTTATTTAGTAAGTTTTTGAAAGCTAAGTTTACTGTGTATGGTCTGTGAAACATTGCAGGCATATTGGTTGCAAAAAACATCCACACAGTACAGTAAATGCTGTTACCACTGAAATGTATGATTTTTAATGCAAAACTACTACTAGAGTTATTGTATTAGACCTTTAAAATAAAACCAATGAGTTTCAGAGAGTAATAGCTACTGATATTTTATTAGAGATATTTTTACAGAGTTTTGGCTTTACATTTTATTCTAAGTGGCATTAAAAAGTCTTAAAAATCCTGAAAAAAAACTGGGACTACTCTGAAGCAGCTTTACCACACAACCCTAATTCAAAACATGTAAAATATCTCTTGTACATTGCGTTTTTGTTTGTATTGACAGTAGAGTAGACTCTGCTTATGTTCTCACTGTTTAACAAGTTCATGTTTGTAATCCCGGTCTTTTTCTTGTTGCAGTCGTAACCCTCCTCCTATGCGCACGGAGAACCGTCTTATCGTGGAGAACTTGTCGTCTCGCGTGAGCTGGCAGGTCAGTTTTCACCACACGCTTTAAAGTGCACAGTTCAGATCTGCCCCACAGCTTCCAACAAACATTACACACAAATGTTACAAAGCTTACTTAGGCTTCAGCTAATACTTACAAAAACCTTAAGACACCTTCCACTGAATCTGTCAAAGAGATTAGCAGCAAAATCAGTTTACCAATCTGTCTTTTTGTATTAAAATTTTAACCAATTCTTCACCCCTTTATTTGCCAGCCTGACTGTTGTCGCTTATGGTGGAGTTAACCCCTTCTGGGTCCTTCTGTCTGGGTTGAGCCTGTGCTGTCAGCCAGTGTGTCCTACTGCTACTAGTTGACGGCCCGCTGCTCATATGCAACGCCCCCCTGACGAAAGCAAGGGGGCGCCCGTGTGTGGCTCAGAGCGATGAGAGAGGAAAACAGAGAGGTTGGCAGAGAGAGCGAGAGCTGAGAGTCGATGGTGGTGGCGTTTTGGTCGAGGTTTCGTTAATTTGGGGGCTTCGGTCCATACCTCCCCCCCGCTCCCTTCCCCCTCACATCGTGACAGAGAGAGAGAGCGTGTGTGTGCCCTCCGAATGGCCGAGGAAATAATCTGCCGTAATCTGCCGAGGTTAGCCTGCGGTGCGCTCTCAGGTAGTAGTTTCCTCTCTTCACCCTGTTCACTCTCTTTACCGAGGCAGGGTGCCGAGACGGGGGCGGTCCCGGTAACGACGAGCCCCCCCTCCCCTCCAACAGGATCTGGGGCTCTTTGTGCCAAACTGCTGCCCATGTGGCGCCGCTGCTCTTCAGTTCAAGAAGATGATGCTGACTGTCTTGTAGTACATTGCAGTGGGTCTAAGAATCTCAAAGATATTTCGGCCGTTAATGTTTCCTGGACAAAACATAAATCTGACTCTTCTAAATCCTGATTTCTCGCATTTTTTACCAAATTTGACAGGCCGAATAGATGTATTTTGAGATTCTTGAGACTCTTGCAGTAGATTTGTAGTTCAGTATTCAACCCTTTTATGGTAAATCTATCCTCTGTGTCTATATTCGAATCCTCATTGAAGTTTGTGTGTGTAGGACCTGAAAGATTACATGAGACAAGCTGGAGAGGTGACTTTTGCAGACGCACATCGGCCAAAACTTAACGAAGGGTAAGGTTATTTTTGATATAAAAAATGAATTTGTATAGCACTAATGCAGAGGTTCTCAAACCAAGTACTGCCTCAGAAAGTATGTGGCTTTCAAAGCACAGTCTTTAATGGACTAAAATATTAACTAAACCAGTACAAAAACCAGACTAAACCAAGGCTACCAGGAATAAAGTAAAGTCCAGGACTAACCATGGACTAAACCAGCACAAAACCAAGACAATACCAGGACTAAATTAAAACTAAACCAGGACTAACGAGGGACTAAACAAAGTCTCAACCTGGGAACCACTGCACTAATCAACCTTTCAGTTTGTCGGACGGCCCGCTCTGATGTCTCTTTGTGTTTTGTCGCTCCAGGGTGGTTGAGTTTGCCTCTTACAGCGATCTGAAAAATGCCCTTGAAAAGCTGTCTGGAAAGGAAATCAATGGCAGGAAAATCAAGCTCATTGAAGCAAATAAAGCAAAGAGGTGAGTCTGCTGTCTGCTCTGGTCTCTGAATACATCAACATCCATTTGGGAGGTTAAGACCTCTTTAATGGTGCATTTACCTACACTCAACATTTGGTTGTTTTGGCCATCTTCAGACCTGCGCTGGACATGGGACATCACACAGAATTATACAGTTAGCAACTAAATCTTAATCATTCAAGTCTGGGAAACATTGTAACATATCAAATTATTTTAATAGATGAGAATGACACCAAAAGCTTTGGCCTTAAGTCTTGGTTGGCTGGTTAGTGTACACCAGCTTGTCAACATTAAATTACTTGAGACTGAATTGCAGAGAGATTGGCTTTACCAGAGCTGACGAGGCTTAAAACAGGCCACAGGAGAAACATGCAGAGAACAGTGAGCTACGTAAAATGCACGTAATGATCTTAACACGTAGCTACTAAAGGTTCTGTTACTTTTGGGGATTGAGTGGTTGGGACTGTGAAGGACAGGGTTTCTGCGGGGTCTAAAAGTCTAAATAAAAGTCTTACATAAAAAAATGTGAATTTGAGTCCTAAAAAAGTCTTAAATTTGCAGAGATGTGGAGAATTCGGTCTTAAATATATTTAAGTAGGTCTTTAAAATGCCATGCACGCTTACCTAGTTTATTGTTAATACTCAAAGGCGTATTATAGCTCAGATCTTTTCTTACCAAGACCAAAATGCTTTGCAGTGCTCACCATTGCAAATGGTTGCAATTAAACAACACAGCTGTGTTTATGACTTAGCTTTTTGTACAGTTCATGTTTATTCAGGGCAGACCCAAGGTCCTAACTAAAAGCATTAAATAGGTATGAAATTTGATCCTGTCAAAATCAAGGCCTTAAAAGTAATAAATATTATGAGTAGGTATTCAGTTTTGTTCATCTAGGTCTTAAAATTTGTCAAAACATTGTTATTACAAAAAGTAGAGTCACTACAATAACAAAATATTTATTGACGAAATGTTAATCATGGAAATGCATGATTTATTTGTTCATGATTGTTTTAATGCAGCTCTGGAGTTCTTTCATCTGTGTTAGACTTTAAAATAAAACCCTTGAGTTTCAGAGAGTAGTACGGATAATTCCTTAGTGTAGTTCATACAGATTATTGTTCTTTTGATGATGCCGGCATTAAATTTCACCAGACAAAACCTGGAGCTACCCTGTAATTAAATAGGTATTCATTTTTTCAACAATGATCTTAAAAAGGTCTTAAAGTCTTTCATTTAAACCCTGGAAGGAAACTACAACTCCAGAATAACGAGACTTATCTTAGTCTTAAATATAAACTCTTATGAATCCTAATGCTTTTGTTTTTGTTTTCTGTTTGCAGGTCGAGAAGCCGCTCCCGGTCCGAGAGCTCGTCCCGCTCCAGGTCTCGCTCTCGGGGTCGTTCTGCGTCTCGCTCGCCTCGTCGCTCCCGCAGCCCCCGTAGCCCACGCAGCCCCCGCAGCCCCGCCCCCAAAGCCCGCTCCCGTTCCCGCTCCCGCAGCGCCTCCCCGCCCCCCCGCGGCTCCTCCTCCTCCCCGCTGGCCGCCAAGTCCAAAGAGTCCTCGTCCTCCTCCAGCAAACGGCCCTCCAAGACCTCGAAGGCCAGCCCGCCCTCGTCCCCGCTCCCGGCCCAGAGAGCATCGGCGTCCCGCTCGCGATCTCGTTCCCGCTCGCGCTCCCGGTCCAGGTCCCCGTCCACCGACAGTCAGCGTTAAATTAAAACCAGTATTTGGCGTAGAGTCGGCGAAGTCCTCAGAAGAGCTGGATGAGGTTTTCAGCTTACGTCGGGTTTTCCTATCCGGATTTTGCATGTTTTAGTACACAAACACTGAGACAGAAGACACAATATTAATATTTTTAGTGAAACAAAAGACTGGTAATGCTTTTCCCCCTTTTTTTGACTTGATCCTATTAGGCCAAAACTTTTTTCTTTTTTTTAATAAATATGGCTTTTCCCTTGTGGGGTCGCCACAGTGTCATCCCTCTGCCTCCCAAGCGCGCAGAGATATTTTGACATTGTTTTGGCTTAAGTTTTACGTCCAGGCGCATCCCCCCCTCTCCATTTATTTAGGCTTGGGACTGGCACAAAGCATACACTGGCTTGTTGTTGTGGCCCCAAAATCTCATTACCTAAAAGTGTCGGTTGAGCAGAGCCTTCAGTATCATTTTTTTTCCAAAGCTTATCTGCCTGAATACCAGAGGAATAATTCACATTTTTAAGTCCACAATATCATCTCCTTTGTTAAATTTAAGCTTCATAACTTCAGATACTTGCACGTGCTTTTGTCCATAATCAATTTCCGATAAAAAATAAATAAAAAGACAAATTTTCTCAGTAAACTGCCATTTCCTTCAAGTTTAAATCACGACGTCATATGCAGTTTGTTTTAGCCTCGTGATGAATGAGTTTGTTTTTTTCTTTATTCTTGTTTGTTTTTTTATAAGGGGAAAGGGATTGGTACTTTTTGTTGCAGATGTTTTTGAGGGTATAAATGTGAAAAATCGTGTCCGTATTGTGAGGTTACTTGATTTCAAAAGCGAGAGAGACGTTTTTGTAAATAGTGATTTTATTTTCAATGCAAAAATATAAACGTTTGTATGGTGACAGTGATGCTAGACTTATACCAATAAAAACATGAGCGAAATCACACAGTGTCTTGAGTGGTTTGTTTAAAGGTGTTTCTGACTTCTGGGAAATGTGCAGAAGTTATTGCAGTAACAAACGTGTGAACTTTTGTTTTGAATAAACCGTTGTGGTCCAGTGACTTCAGGGCGTGTCCATTAATGGCACAGTCACTTCTGATGGTACTTTGACTTCCTGCACCTCTATGCAGTTTCCAGGCAGCTTAGTCTCTGTAGATCAAACAGCATTGTGGGGTTTTATGTTAGCAATGTGTCAGATCTTGATAACAGGAAGCAGAATTGTTCAAAGTCATAAGAAATCTCTATAAATGAATGACTTGAGGCTAAAGGTAAAATTTTAGTGATCCTCAGTTTGTGTTGTATCAAGGTCACTGCTGTGATTCTGAAATAGGAAACAAATGTGCTTAGGTAATTCACTTCAGTGCTTTTTTTTTTTTTTTTTTTTTTTTAAGAAAATGTACTTTTTTGGGGGGCAGCAGTGGCGTAACTTAGTAATGTGGGGCCCCAGTGCAGGATTTCAGAATGGATCCTAAGGTTACGAAGCACATTCAGTTCAAGTTCATGCATTAAGCTTCTTGATTTAAAAATGTTGCTGTTAGGTGTTTTACTGGAGTTTGATACAAAAAAAACACAGTTTTTTATGTTACAATTTGTGTATTTATCTTGACAAAAGCCCAATTTTAAAAATTTGACAGGATTTAAAATTTAATTTATGTTAAAACTGTGACAGAGTTATGGGCTGTTCATAATTAGAATTGAGCGGAGATGAATAAGGGCCCTCTCTAATGGGCCCCTAAACCTCCTGGGCCCCAGTGCAGTTGCCCTGACTGCACTGCCTGATGTTGCGCCCCTGGTACGGAGAGCCATTCACCCACAAGGTCCATCACAAAGTTGGCAAATTCATCCTCTACCAGCTTTGCATACACACTTTCTCCAGTGTGTGGCACTGGTGTATGAATGTGTTTATGGGTGGGTCCCATTTCTCAAAACTTGCCTCCTCAAAGTCTCACTCTCCTCTGTGGGCGGGGCTTACAACAGAGGAATCGAGGAGTTGAGACTTTGAGGAGGCTAGTTTAGAGAAATATGACTGACTCTCTGTGTCTGCTGCTGGTTATAGAGGCTGTATGCACAGACTGACAGCCACGCTTCCATCCATTATTATTTCTTATCGCATACTTTTAAATATACAATATAATATTAGTAGTATTTTTGTACCTTGGAGGCAAACTGGTAGCACTAATAGCTGTTGTAACAAAAGCAGTAGCTGTAATAAAAGTAATTACGTTCTAAAGTTAAATTTACAATAAGTACATTTTACCTTTATTCAAGTAATACTTCAGTTGAGTACTTTTACTTCTACTTGAGTAATACTACAGGTGCTATCCAATAAAGTAGAATATCATATAAAAGTGCATTTTTCTCTGAGGTTCAATTCATAAAGTGAAACATATATTTATAGTTTCAGTACAGACAGAGTGAATTCAGTTTTTCACAAAATTAGAATATTATGAAAAAAGTTGAATATTGTAAACTGCTGGTGTCACACTTTAACTCGAAATGAACTGGAAACATTTGCAAAGGTTTCCAGAGCCTTAAACCTTACCCAGCCATGGGGAGGGGTGAGGACAGCTGTCCAGTCTCAGTCCACACTGAGGCAAACATTTATCAAAAAGTAATACCACACGAGTACCAAGTACTTGTACGTACTGTACATACTTTTCAGAAGGCCAACATTAAAGTTTTATTCGTTCTCTTTATTGGTCTCATGAGATATTCTAATTTTGTGAATAACAGAATTTGTGGTTTTCTGTAACTGTGAGCCATAATTATCAAAACAATAAGAAAACAATGCTCTAAATCAGTGGTTCCCAACAGTGGGGTCCGGGGCCCCCTGGTGGGCTGCGAAGGTACTGCAGAGGGACTGCCAGAGTTTTAAAATGAATTACAATTAGGTATTTGTTTAAAAATATTACTGAGGCAATTTTTCAGGGCAGCTCCAGGTTTTGTCTTGTGAAATGTCAGACTTTTTTAAGACTTTTTAATGCCACTCAGAGTGAAATTTAATGCCAGCACTCTCTACATTGAATTTTACACTAAGGAGTTTTCCGTCCTACTCTCTTTATTTTAAAGGTCTAATACAGATGAAAGAAGAAAATATATGAAAAATGAACCATGCATTTTAATGATAACATTTCTTCAATAAATATATTTTGTTTTTGTGGTGATATTAAAATAATGTAACAATTTTAAGACCTAGATTAACAAAATTTAATACCTACTTATAGTATTTATTACTTTGAAGGCTTTCATTTTGACACAATCAAATTTAATACCTTGTTATTGCTTTTAGGACCTTGAAGCTGCCCTGTTTTTAACCAACATCCTGTGTTTTTGTAATGTTTTTATAGAAATCTATGAAGAAAAACAAGACATAATATTTTAACTAGAGTCTTGGGGGTCCGCATGGTTTTTAAGGGGGCTGTGACGCTCCGAAGTTTGGGAATGGCTGCTCTAAATGTTTCACTCTGAATGCACTGAAACTATAAATATGTGTGTTTGACTTTTTAAAATGAATTGAGTGTATGGAACTTCTAATACATTGGATTTCACCTGTATTTTGAAGACTATCAATTGAGAACAAATGTTGAGTACTTCCTCCACCTCTGCACATTACACCAAATTAGTACTGCTAACATTACTACTACTACTACTACTACTACTACTACTACTACTACTACTACTACTACTACTACTAGCTTTACCTTTGTGCTTCCTGTGTGCCCAGTACTGGTGGCACCTGAAGACCAGCACCAGGAGCAGGGCCTCGGTGAACTGGGTGATCACGTAGAGCACGGGGAAGAGGAACAGCATGCCCACCGCCGCCGGAGGGAAGGCCACTTTGATGATGGTCATGCACAGCACCCCGTTCTGACATCCCGTCTCCATCGCCACCGTCCTGCGCTCCCTGAGGTACAAGAACAAGGAATACACATATGGAAAATACTTCAAACTTTTTTTTTTCCCAAATCCATAAAACGTACGGCTGTGTGAGTCTGAACAGCGAGGAGGTGACGTATCCGAGGGTGTAGCCGATCATGGGCATCAGGAATGCAATGGACAGCATCGGCGGAGACACTATGGCCATGATCAGGTCTCCAGCGTCCATACAGGTCAGGACAGCAACCACGAGCATGCAGACAGTGGACAGACTCAGACCGGCCTGGGACAGGACAAACAGACAGAGATTCAGGTCAAAATAGCTTGATAACAGTCTATAGATATATTTTAGTATTTATTATTAGTTGTATAAGCAGTGGGATGACAGTGGCGCAGGAGGTTCGCTTCCTGCTGTTGTGTCC
The DNA here is from genome assembly GCA_020698575.1 of Bostrychus sinensis. Classification (NCBI taxonomy): domain Eukaryota; kingdom Metazoa; phylum Chordata; class Actinopteri; order Gobiiformes; family Eleotridae; genus Bostrychus; species Bostrychus sinensis. Next base: position 22,205,977 of record CM036257.1, on the reverse strand, counting down.
CTGGGCAAGGCACATTGCCTTCTCCAGTCACAGGACGTGGCTGGCTGCGACAGGAAAGGCATCCAGCGTAAAAACTCAGTAAGAGAGAAGCTGAAAGAGGAGGAAGAAAGTAGTATAGGCAGTAGGAGTCAAAATGGTAGTGGTAATATCCAGCCATCCATTTTAATCCACTTATTTTGGGCCGAGTCAGGGGGGCAGCAGTCTGAGCTGGGATGCCCAGACTTTCCTCTCCACAGACACTTCCTCTAGCTCTACTGGGGGAACCTCAAGATGTTCCCAGGCCAGCTGAGAAACATAGTCCCTCCAGCGTGTCCGGGGTCTTCCCAGGACCTCCTCCTGGTAGGACATGCCTCACCAGAGAGGAGTCCAGGAGGCATCTGAAACAGATGCCCAACGTCAGCTGGTTCCTCTGGATGTGGAGGAACAGCGGCTCTACTCCAAGCTCCTCTCAGGTGATAGAGTTCCTCACCCTATCTCTAAGAGACTGTAGTTTCTCTGGAAGTAATAAAAGTATTGAAAAAAATATTTTTAGTAGTATCACCACTAGTAGCAGTAGTACTAGTCATAATAGTTGTAGTAACACATAATGCATTGTAGGGATGGGACAGTTCCTTTGGTTCTGGCCTCACGATTCGACTCATGCATAAACTGTACGATCCTCATTTGGCACAGAAGAGAAAGGGTTATGCTCCTGTCTTTGTGCGCATGGAGTAAAAATACTTCAATTTAAAGACATGTAACTAACTTGTACTGACATAGGAGACTTTAAGCTTTAAATCAGTCTTTGTTTTATTTTTATAGGCGCAAGAATCACAAAGTTATTAACCATTAAATGTCCAAAAACTGATACAAAGATATTACATGTAATTAAATATATGCGCGCTTTAGCGCTCGATCAGCAGGAACACAGTGCATTTTTCAGATAGGAACTTTGAGGTTTTACACAAAAAATATCCAAAAAAGATAGATATTTACTTTCTATAACTTACTTTTAATGGCCAGACGCACAAGAAGGGAGCAAGGGGACAGAGCTCTGAGCCTGAGGAAAAGGCAGCAGGGAGGGGAGGAGTTGCTGGGACAGAGAGACAGGCTCAGAGGGAGAGAGGCCACTTTAGGCAAATAAATAATCTAAAAGTATTAGGAACAGCGTGCACTACAGTAGACAGGTCTGAGGGCGGATATTTTCTCTAATGATTCAGAGAGAGACTTAATGAAATAAAAATTATAATTCTTTAATTATGTAGGTCTATGAAATTTTAAATAAACATTACAACATCAACAAATACATAAAATTGAAATAAATTGAAAATCGTGAAGGAAAAACCATGAATCGAACCAAATCATGAATTCTGTGAATTGCCCCTACCCTAATACATTGTTTAATATCGACCCAACACTAAACTTAGAGCTAAAAATGGAAAATGGAAATGGAAAAATTGGAAAATGGACAGCGTGAATTTGACATCCGTGGTCCAGCGCTTCACCTAGTCTCTGACCTTGGTGATGATTTGGGAGTACTGCGGTCTGTAGTAGTTGATGAGGATCCCGATACCACAGGGGACGAGGATGGACAGCAGAGACAGCAGGATGTCCAGGTACGGGATGAGCTTGTGCAGGTTATCGAAGCCCTGGCAGTATAGCAGCAACAGCAGAGGCATCATACCCAAGGCCAGAAATGTGGAGCAGGTGGTCATCACTATACTGAGGAGGACAGAGGGGACGACAGGACACCACTGACTACTACTACTACTACTACTACACTAAAACTACTACTAAACTCGGCTGGCTCGGGCCTCATGTCCTGTTTGACCCAATGGACTATAGCCAGACACCCCCACCCCCCAAATTTATTTTATTTTATTTTATTTTTTCCTCATTATTATTATTATTGTTATTGTTGTTTTTTTTCTTCTCTTTCCTCCTTTTTGTTGTTTGTTTTGCAATTATTATTATTATTATTATTATTATTATTATTATTATTATTGGCGTCATTATTTCTAACTCTTCATGGAATTTATTTACCCACATAGAAGATAAAGAAATTATTATTATTATTATTATTTATTTATTTATTTGTTATTTTTATTATATTTGATTTATTTATTATTATTATTATTATTATTTATTTATTTATTATTTTTTACATCAATACATATTCATATTCGCATATATATTCATATTCATATTATTATATACATCTGGTATATGTTGTTTGTTCCTTGTAAGTCATAATATTGTTTTGTCTCATGTCTTATGTATTACATGGAGGTATGTCTGCACCTGTAAATAAAAAAATAAAAAAACTACTACTAAACTTTTTACATCAAGTACCACCTGAGAAAATGCCTGGCTTTCATTGTACCATCTTTATTGGACTAAAATGAGCCTAAATCTAGACTAACCCAGATCTAAACCAAGCAATAAAATATAGGGAATAAAACAGACATATGTATAAATAAATACAGACAAAAGAGGGACTAAAACAGGTCTAATCTGGGACTAAACGAGGTCTAAACCAGAACAAAACCAAGACACAACCAGGCCTAGAACAGGACTAAGCAGTGGTCTAATATTTAAATTTACATCAATACCAGAGCAGGACTAAAACTGGCTCTAAATTTAACTAAACCAGGACTTGAACTGCAGAAGTATCACCAGAAGAATCCCACATTTGAGAACCACTGCACTAGTACTACTACTAATCCTAGTACACTCCTCTGTGCTGTGTTTTTGTCATATGTTCCAGACTTTGGCTTGTTGTTGTAAATGTTGTAAAATGTAAGGCATCGTTAAAACCTTTATGGCTCTTTTACATAACACACTCTGACAATGTCACTGTAGTCACTGTTCATGTCATTAAAAAAAATACTTTTTGTTCAGCATCCCTTTCCTTTTATTCGTGTAAATATTTGAGGACAACATGTTTCATTTACACATCATTAGAGGTGGTGGTTGTTGTTGTAGCAGTAATAGCAGTAATAGCAGTAGTAGCAGTATTAGCAGTAGTAGCAGTAATAGCAGTAGTAGCAGTAGTAGCAGTAATAGCAGTAGTAGCAGTAATAGCAGTAGTAGCAGTAGTAGCAGTAATAGCAGTAGTAGCAGTAATAGCAGTAGTAGCAGTAATAGCAGTAGTAGCAGTAGTAGCAGTAATAGCAGTAGTAGCAGTAGTAGCAGTAATAGCAGTAGTAGCAGTAGTAGCAGTAATAGCAGTAATAGCAGTAGTAGCAGTAATAGCAGTAGTAGCAGTAGTAGCAGTAGTAGCAGTAATAGCAGTAGTAGCAGTAATAGCAGTAGTAGCAGTAGTAGCAGTAATATCAGTAGTAGCAGTAATAGCAGTAATAGCAGTAATATCAGTAGTAGCAGTAATAGCAGTAGTAGCAGTAGTAGCAGTAGTAGCAGTAATAGCAGTAGTAGCAGTAATAGCAGTAGTAGCAGTAATAGCAGTAATAGCAGTAATATCAGTAGCAGTAGTAGCAGTAATAGCAGTAATAGCAGTAGTAGCAGTAGTCGTAGCATCTTGCTTCATCTTGAATGTCCAGGTCTGACCCTGGTCTTGTACTAATCACTACTCATATTAATATATAGTGTGTATAGTTTATTATGTATCGAAAAGGGAAAGTGGATTGTCCAAAACATTTAATGGTTAGTGCATAGACATTTAATGCCTTAACAATGCATCATTACCCAGTCCTTAGATAGTTTGATTTAGTAGTAGTAGTATTAGTAGTAGTAGTAGTAGTAGTAGTAGTAGTAGTAGTAGTAGTAGTTGGGTAGTAATTGGTCACAAACAGTGCAAACCGACATCAAGGCCAAAACACAGTTACCTTATGGATCACAATTGTAAAAGCTATTAGGAAAGCATTTTCAGATCCACTTCATGTTGTCTGATATGGGACGTCCCTTACCTGAGGTTCATGTCCCCCTTCATGGCCAGGCTCATGACATTGGACAGGGTTCCTCCAGGACAACAGCCACAGATCAGCACCACCACAGCAGCCATCTCAGTCAGCTGGAAGGCCTGCAAACAAACACAAACATGAAAATAAACAATTATATTTTATAGCAGGTGACGGTTTGACTCTGGTGTTTCTGAAATACACAGGTAAACATGTTTTTTTACTTGCTATTTGTATGACTGAGAGTGAAATGGTTAGTGTTATGTTTGATGCTGCCTTATATGAGTTTATATACTGTAGGAATAAATATCTCCAAACCTTGGCCAAACAGAAGGCGGTGAGAGGCATGATCCCGTACTGGGACACTACAGCGATCCCAACGCCTTTGGGCTTCACAATATGAGCCTGTATCAACAAAACATCAAAATATTCATCAGATATTTGTGTAACATCTGCAGTGTTATAGAAGTAAATCAGTAGCAGTTGTAGTACTAAAGTGGTAGTAGTAGTTGTTGTTGTAGTAGTTTTGTAATATAAGTGTTGCTAGAAAAAAAATAGAAAGTAATTTTACATTTTATTTTTTAACTTCTATTTTAACAATTTAACTTCTACTTGACTACTCTTTTTAAAGTAACAGTACATTTACTTGAGCACCTTGATCTTGGGCACCTCCATGGTACATCCCAGAGAAACCATAACGACAAACATGGAACCAATCATAACATATTTAGTTATTTTGTCCATCGCGCTGTCTGGGCTGGAGGCATCCGTCCCGTTTAAACTGTCGTTCCTCCACAAATCTCCAGCCAACATGTCGGCCATCTTGTCCTCCATCCTGCTACAAGAGGTCAAGCTGATCTCTGAAAATCAAAACAGTGACAAGAAAGTTCGACTAATATGAGCTAAAATCTACACCTTTCCAAACCTAAAGCTAGACTGCACATATGCCAACATGTACTAGAAAGATCCTGTTACAGACAAGACCACACTCATCTGTCACTCAAACTAACAAACTCTTCTGCGAACTGAACATAGAGACTTGTACCTGCAGTGAAGCCGTGAACAAATGAGTGGCTGAGCTGATAAGTGTCAACATACCTTGATTGTCCTGTCCAGAGTACACTGTATATAACCCTCCAACCTTTAGCCTAGTGTAGGGCCTCATTGTTGTTTTCAATAGAGCGGTCAATCAGTTCAATATCGCAGTCTTAAGAAGGTATAGTGTAGATTTGCCAGATTAAACATGATTTAAGCAGTGCAATTCAGCTTAAAGCTTGTTTTGTTATATACTGTTTGTCTGTTTATGGTAAAAGTAATGCCAGCACAGTATAGTAAGTGTAACATAGTACAGTAACATAAGTCACGAGAAAGCAGAATAGTGTGAATTAAAGTGTGAATATAATATTAAAGTAGATGAAAATTGTAACACTTTATTTAACTGTTGTGTTGTAAACCCGGTGAAGTAGTAGAAGTATTAGATTGTTGTTGTTGAAATAATATACGATTTGGCAGAGCAGTATATTAGGATTGTTCATTTTGGGTGTAAGCATCAAAGAGGACGATGATTCAGAAGTATAATCAGGTCAGAAGGTTTATTTTAGTATCACACAGGTAAGGTAACAACAGCAGGCCCCACTGAAAGGGATAGGGTGAGATAGGGTGGGAGCCCCCACCTGTAACCTTGAGTTTCCTAACTTTGTAACCAGCTTATTATTGTGCACTTTTGCAAATGCACAATGTACGTAATCGCAGAGTGTAACTTTTTGAGTGAAAGGAGAAAACCATCCTTTAGAATCAAAGCATTCTTAGTACTATTGAAGCGTTTATTAACCTTAGCAGTAGTACATCAAAATATAGTTTAGTGGTAATACGCAAAGCCATATGTAGAAATATTCAACAATTCCCCCTTTTCACACCATATCACATGGTGTGAAACAACCTCTAAAAACAAACATAAAAAATAACAAACAAGAAAAACTAAACCTCTAAAAAGCATAATATAAAATCCCCAAGAAAAAATCAAAAGACAAACCCATAACCTATTATGCTAAAGCAAAACACAACCAAGAGTAAGCTAAACTAACCATGTACAGATTATCCGTTGTAATCTGGAGCCATTGTAACCCTCCATGCCATACATTACTCTTACATGACCGCAATAGGCTAACATAAAAATAAAATAAGAATAATATAAGCATGTGGATCTATTCAGTATGAGACCGAAAAACCCATCAGGCAGTTCTACGTTCTGTAACCTTCTGACTTTCAGATGGGAAAAGAATCTCATGGTTCTGCTGCCCACAGCAACCGTCCAAAGACACTTATATAGATCCACAGTACTCGTACATGAATATGATTAAACCAACCTTAAAAGAAAAACATCAAATACCCCCAAAATAATAATCTAAAAATGTAACTTTCCCCGTGTTTAACTTAAGAGTCAGAAATAGTGCTAATCTAAGTAAGAGTTTGGGAAACTAAGATGATTAGAAATATAAGAAAAGGAGCTTGAGTCTGGATAAAAAGGTGTACACACGAGCCATGGTTGTCCTGAGAGTTATAAATTAGCACAGGTAGAAAGCCAATTATACCATCTATTTTTTTATTTTTTTTACTGAATCTGAGAAAGGTGGTAGCATTCCAAACCAATGAGAACGGACCTTGGGCTCCTCTTTTAGTCCTGTTATGAGTATTAAGAGAAGTGGTAGGTTGGCCTGATTCAAAGTACCAGAAAATAGGTGGGACAATCAGAATAGTAAACAGAAATAGAGTGAGCATGGTGCCTCTAACGGAGCACCCTGTCAACGCAACAGTCATCGTTAAGTCAGGCCAAATCAGTTCTAATCTGTTCTAATGAGCGTTCAGGAGGATGGGCCCTAACACAGTGAGTAATATGGATCCAATGACTCAACTTGCTCTTTTGACTTTTGTCTGTCTTTTCGACTCTAACTGCTTTGAGCAGCTGTTAAGTAACTTATATGGACCTAAAAATTTGGGTTCAGTCCATTTAACAGTCTTTAATAGTCTTTACCATTACCCAGTACCAGGTTTGATTGGGTCTGTCAGTGTGGTGTCAGGAGAATCCTCGAGGTTCAGGACCTGTTGGGAGAGAACTAGGCTCAAGTTAGTAACTGACTTGTAGTAGTCAGAGATTTCATGGTCTTGGTCATTTCTATGGACACTTATTTGAGTTTGGAGAGGAGTGTCCATCCTTCTCCCAGTTAAAATCTCATGTGGAAAGAGATTCAGATGTTTGTCAGGTGTGGATCGCATTGCCATCAGCGCTAATGGCAATGCATCCCACTAGGGCTGCTCGATTATGGAAAAAATCATAATCACAATTATTTTGGGTCACAATGAAAAGTACAATTTATAATTCAATTTATTACACAGCCCTTTTCATGTTGATGAAGTTAATGATTTTAGCCAAATACCTTTACAGAATGTAATTTGCTCTCGACCAATCAGGTCGAGAGCAAATCATTATTTAATTATTTCACTCATTTGTTGTATCTGCAGCCCAAGGACCTGAGCTTGTAGCCTCTGCAGCTCACTCTCCTGACTGTTAGCTTTAGCATTGCAATGTCCCATGTGATGTATTATGTTTGATTCCCATTGATAACAGGGCATTGTGTCAAGAGCAACTACTTCTGTGAGTTTGGGGAGGTGTAACAGGTCAGGTCTGTGAGCGAGTAGCTTGAGTTAGTCTCAGTCCTCCTTTGTCTCTGTGCCTGATCTGAGTTACAGCGTTTGTATTTGTGGGGCGACTGCAGTGAGTGTAGCCTGCTCCCATCGTTAAGTGAGGGAGGTACGTTTTCAGAGATGATTGTAGAATTTCAGTTTTAGGGGTGCTCAGCACCCTGAGCTGGAACAAAATATATTATTTTATAAGAAACTTTTTTGGAAAGTTTTAAGCATGTCTTAGAGAGCAATAATTAACTTTATTAATAACTATAGCTTAAAAGTAAATTTGACAAATGTGCTATGGTTAAAAATTGAACAAAATCAATAAAACCTACTCAGAGACAACTCTAGAAGGTTTAGTAGTTTAGGTTAGACTTGGATGCAGAGGATAGCATTAGTAAATGTCATTAAATCCTCTTTTGACGTCTTCTAACTCTCCTCAGCTTAGGCTTCACTCACATTTTTGTCCCACAAACAAACTTATTTTAGTTCAGATTATTTGGCTTGAGATGGCCTAATATTGCAGTCAGTTGATGTTAAAAAGTAGCTGTTGTTGTTGTTTTTTATATATTTTTTTTTTATGTCGTTGTTGACAAGCGCCCCAAACTTCAACAGTATGTACCTAACTTCTCTCAGTCAGAGAAAAGAAACAGAAGAGTTATCTGTCTGTGCTGCAGCACGAGGGGAGGAGGGAGAGCAGCAACAGCAACAGGAATGGATCAAACCATTTGCTGCACAGGGGTGTTTCTTGCTTTTGTTAAAGTAAGCCTATTTGATTTTTAATATATATGATCAAGAAATTTGACATGACCTATTTCAAATACACAATAATAGCATTTAAACATTTTCTTTAAGTTCTTCTTATTTTTATTGGTGCTGGAATTATTTTTAGGGGTCTAAAAGTGGAGTCACAGCAGCATGGACAACAGTTTGAACGTTTATTACCTGTTCTAGTCCCAACAAACCTCTGCTCTGCACCTCTTTACACACTCTTCACTTTCTGCTTCCTTTTCTTTTCTGTCCACAGTAAACATAAATCTAAAGCACCAGTCCATTCCTCTTTTGTCATAGTTGTGTTAAGTTTCATTTTTGTATTGTCCATTTTGCAGTGGTGGAGTCAGATCCTATTCCAAGAGGTAATTTGATTAAGAATTAAACAAGATACCCTCAGAGTCCAACTCTGGCTGATCAATAGACCTAGTCTATTGTCAGTCTTTTACCGGGCCTAGCGCCACCTAGTCCAACTAGGATTTTTACCGGCTCATAATCTTTCCCTAACGTGTTAGTATGTGCTTATTGCAACCTTACGTGTGTAGAAACTCAAAATCAATTAACTAAATATAGTTATATATTGTAAAACATTTTCTAAATTTACAAGACTGAGAATTACAGATTTCTGAGACAGTGACAACCCTATGAAATAAAAACTAAGCTGTGCAGAAATTTTATTAAAAAGGTTTTCTGCTTACCTTATTTTGTGGGTACCCTGGTTGTCACAGACTCAGTCACCAAACTCCACCTCGATGTGTCCAAAATCCTCCAGAAGAAGCTTTCCACCCACACGTCGGGTCACCATTTATTAGGATTGTTCATTTTGGGTGTAAGCATCAAAGAGGACGATGATTCAGAAGTATAATCAGGTCAGAAGGTTTATTTTAGTATCACACAGGTAAGGTAACAACAGCAGGCCCCACTGAAAGGGATAGGGTGAGCCAGCCAAAAAGGAGTGATCACAGTTTTTATACTATGTATGACAATTTCTGCATATCATTAAAATGTATTCTTCAAGAAACTCGAGACCAGGCCACAGTGTTCTCATTACTGCGGTGCGTAAACTTCGTTATCTTCAGGAGCGTCCCACGCAAGGGCAGGGCCGTGGGAGCCCCCACCTGTAACCTTGAGTTTCCTAACTTTGTAACCAGCTTATTATTGTGAACTTTTGCAAATGCACAATGTACGTAATCACAGAGTGTAACTTTTTGAGTGAAAGGAGAAAACCATCCTTTAGAATCAAAGCATTCTTAGTACTATTGAAGCGTTTATTAACCTTAGCAGTAGTACATCAAAATATAGTTTAGTGGTAATACGCAAAGCCATATGTAGAAATATTCAACAAGTACAACATGTATTTCTTATTATATTTGTAGAAACTGTAACACAATTCCATTATGTATGTACAACAAAGTAACATGATCTCACACTTTGTTACACCATGTGTTACAGTGCCATAGATATACTGTATCACGTGTTATCCAAGTGTTACCCAGATTTTAAAATGTGTGTGCCCTAAAGTTTGTAGTAAATAATTTTGAAATAGAAAGTCACAATATAATGACTATCCAAATCATGCATGTGTGGTCTTAATGTAAAAGTGAATGTCTGAATGTGTCCCTCTCCCTTCCCTTCAGGGCTTTTACTCTACCCGTCTCACCCGCAAAGCTCTCTGCAGTGCGGGGTGATCCCACACACCCGTCACACAGCCTCTTCAGTCTGCTGCCATCGGAGAGAAGACTGCAGAGTTTCCGGGGCCAGGACGAGTAGACTGAAGGACAGCTTTATTCACCAGGCTGTCAGGAAGCTGAACGCTCTCCCTTCTTTGCCCTCCCTTCCTCTGCTGCCCACTGCATCCACAAACTCTGGTCCCTGACCCCCCCCTTGGGCACTGAACTCTGACCCCCTGAGTACTGTCCACACACAAACTCTGGACTCTGCGGACACCTATGCGGCATTCTCTCCTCTGTACATCCTTGTCACTTTAACCAGGCTTAAACCTTAAAGCACTGCTGTTTACTGTATCTTTTACTGTTTATTGTTTTGTACTGCCACTCTCTCTCTACTCTCTGCTGTTGCACTGGTCTAGTCTCAAATGACCCTTAGCTGTTATCTGGAATGAAGTCGGAATATCTGGAATGAAGTCGGAATATCTGGAATGAATCCGGAATATCTGGAATGAATTTGGATATGGAATGAAGTTTCTGAATATGTGGAATGAAGTTTCTAAATATATGGAATGAAGTCGAAATCTATGGAATGAAGTCGAAATCTATGGAATGAAGTGTCAAGGTAACAGGGAGAACAAGGGGGGGTGGGGGGGCAAAAAAAAGGCAGAACTGCAAAAATGAGACTTTAATAAACTAAATAAAACTCCATATAAAAAAAAAACAAAAACAAAACTAAAAGAGTTCAGAATCCAAAAAACTAAGGCCGAGCAAACAAAAACAAAAACGTACACAAGAACTGGGAATCACGCAGAGACGAGGACGAGACAAGAACTCCAGATAACATGACAATGAACCAACAACAAACAGGGGAGAACACAAGGCTTAAATACACACAGGGATGAGGCACAGGTGAAACACATTAAGGCGGGGCAGGCAATCACACAGGCGGGAAACACAAAAGGCAGGAAGTAAATCAGAAAAACACGAGGACAAACCAAGACTACAAAATAAACCACAAGGGAAACAAAACCCCCCCCTTGAACTGCCACCTTATCGTGGTGGGGGAGTTTGAGTGCCCGAATGATCCTAGGAGCTATGTTGCCTGGGGCATTATGCCCCTGGTAGGGTCTCCCATGGCAAACAGGTCCTAGGTGACGGGCCAGACAAAGAGCAGTTCATAAAGCCCTTATGAGTAGATATATATCAAGGACCGTGACGTCGCCCGGTATGGTGCAGCCGGGGCCCCACCCTGGAGCCAGGCCTGGGGTTGGGGCTCAAATGCGAGCGCCTGGTGGCCGGGCCTTTGCCCACGGGGCCCGGCCGGGTACAACCCGAATGAGCGACGTGGGCCCGACCTCCTGTGGGCTCACCACCCGCAGAGGTAGCCGTAGGGGACCGGTGCGATGTGGATCGGGCAGCAGTCGAAGGCGGGTGCCTCGGCGACCCGATCCCCGGACACAGCTTCTAGCTGTGGGGACATGGAATGTCACCTCACTGGGGGGGAAGGAGCCTGAGCTTGTGCGGGAGGTTGAGAGATACCGGCTAGATATAGTCGGGCTCACCTCCACGCATGGCTTGGGCTCTGAAACCCAGCTCCTCGAGAGAGGTTGGACTCTCCGCCACTCTGGCGTTGCCCGCGGTGAGAGGCGGCGGGCTGGTGTGGGCTTGCTCATAGCCCCCCAGCTCAGCCGCCATGTGTTGGAGTTTACCCCAGTAAACGAGAGGGTCGCGTCCCTACGCCTTCGGGTTGGGGACAGGTCTCTTAGTGTGGTTTGTGCCTACGGGCCGAATAGCAGTACAGAGTACCCGGCCTTCTTGGAGTCCCTGGGAGGGGTACTGGAAGGTGCACCGACTGGGGACTCCATTGTTTTGCTGGGAGACTTCAATGCCCACGTGGGCAGCGACAGTGACACCTGGAGGGGCGTGATTGGGAGGAACGGCCTCCCTGATCTGAATCCGAGTGGTGTTCTGTTATTGGACTTCTGTGCTAGTCACAGTTTGTCCATAACAAACACCATGTTCGAGCACAAGGGTGTCCATCAGTGCACGTGGCACCAGGACACCCTAGGCCGGAGGTCGATGATCGACTTTGTAGTCGTGTCATCTGACCTTCGGCCGTGTGTCTTGGACACTCGGGTGAAGAGAGGGGCTGAGCTGTCAACCGATCACCACCTGGTGGTGAGTTGGATCCGCTGGCGGAGGAGGAGGCCGGACAGACTCGGCAGACCCAAACGTATTGTGAGGGTCTGTTGGGAACATCTGGCTGAGCCCTCTGTCAGAGGGGTCTTCAACTCCCACCTCCGGGAGAGCTTTGACCAGATCCCGAGGGAGGTTGGAGACACGGAGTCCGAGTGGACCATGTTCTCCGCCTCTATTGTCGATGCAGCCGTTCGGAGCTGTGGTCGCAAGGTCTCTGGTGCCTGTCGTGGCGGCAACCCCCGAACCCGGTGGTGGACACCGGAAGTAAGGGATGCTGTCAGGCTGAAGAAGGAGTCCTATCGAGCCTGGTTGGCTCGTGGGACTCCTCAGGCAGCCGACGGGTACCGGAGGGCCAAGCGTGCTGCGGCCCGGGCGGTTGTGGAGGCAAAAACTCGGGTCTGGGAGGAGTTCGGGGAGGCCATGGAGGAGGACTATCGGTTGACCTCAAAGAAATTCTGGCAAACCGTCCGCCGCCTCAGGAGGGGGAAGCAGTGCTTCACCAACACTGTTTACAGTGGAGGTGGGGAGCTGTTGACCTCGACTGGGGATGTTGTCGGGCGGTGGAAGGAATACTTTGAGGATCTCTTCAATCTCACCGACACACCTTCCGTTGAGGAAGCAGAGGCTGGGGACTCAGAGGTGGACTCATCCATCACTCAAGCTGAAGTCACTGAGGTGGTTGGAAAGCTCCTCAGTGGCAAGGCACCGGGGGTGGATGAGATCCGCCCTGAGTTCCTCAAGTCCCTGGATGTTGTGGGGCTGTCGTGGCTGACACGTCTCTGCAACATCGCGTGGCGGTTGGGGACAGTGCCTCTGGACTGGCAGACCGGGGTGGTGGTCCCTCTTTTCAAGAAGGGGGACCGGAGGGTGTGTTCCAACTACAGGGGGATCACACTTCTCAGCCTCCCCGGGAAAGTCTATTCCAGGGTACTGGAGAGGAGAATTCGGCCGATAGTCGAACCTCGGATTCAGGAGGAACAATGCGGTTTTCGTCCTGGCCGTGGAACAGTGGACCAGCTCTACACCCTCTATCGAGTGCTCGAGGGTTCGTGGGAGTTCGCCCCACCAGTCCACATGTGTTTTGTGGATTTGGAGAAAGCGTTCGACCGTGTCCCTCGTAGCGTCCTGTGGGGGGTGCTCTGGGAGTATGGGGTCCGGGGCCCTTTGCTAAGGGCTGTCCGGTCCCTGTATGACCGGAGCAGGAGCTTGGTCCGCATTGCCGGTTGTAAGTCGGACCTGTTCCCAGTGCATGTTGGACTCCGGCAGGGCTGCCCTTTGTCACCGGTTCTGTTCATAATTTTTATGGACAGAATTTCTAGGCGCAGCCAAGGGCCGGAGGGTGTCAGGTTTGGGGACCACAGGATTCGTTCCTACTCTCACCTATGGTCATGAGCTTTGGGTCATGACCGAAAGGACAAGATCCCGGATACAAGCGGCCGAAATGAGTTTCCTCCGCAGGGTGGCTGGGCGCTCCCTTAGAGATAGGGTGAGGAGCTCTGTCACCCGGGAGGAGCTCGGAGTAGAGCCGCTGCTCCTCCACATCGAGAGGAGTCAGTTGAGGTGGCTCGGGCATCTGTTCCGGATGCCTCCTGGACGCCTCCCTGGGGAGGTGTTCCGGGCATGTCCCACCGGGAGGAGGCCCCAGGGAAGACCTAGGACACGCTGGAGGGACTATGTCTCTCGGCTGGCCTGGGAACGCCTTGGGGTCCCCCCGGTAGAGCTGGAGGAGGTGTCTGTGGAGAGGGAAGTCTGGGCATCTTTGCTTAGACTGCTGCCTCCGCGACCCGGTCCCGGATAAGCGGAAGAAGATGGATGGATGGATGGATGGAAACAAAACACAGAAAACAGGACACAGACATGGAACATAACATGAGATTTCTGAATATATGGAATGAAGTTGGCATATATGGAATGAAGTTGGAATATATGGAATGAAGTTGGCATATATGGAATGAAGTCGGAATATATGGAATGAAGTCGGAAAATATTGAATGAAGTCGGAATCTATAGAATGAAGTTGGAATAAATGGAATGAAGTTGGAATATATGGAATGCAGTCAGAATAAATGAAATGAAGTCGGAATATATGGAATAAGTTGGAAGATATGGAATGAAGTAGGAATATATGGAATGCAGTCGGAATATATTGAATGAAGTCGGAATCTATAGAATGAAGTTGGAATATATGGAATGAAGTTGGAATATATGGAATGCAGTCGGAATATATTGAATGAAGTCGGAATATATAAAATGAAATAAGAATATTGTGGCGGACACATATATGTTGAGTCTTATCTCACACACAGATAGACACCCTTATTCTGAAGGGACAAGAGAGGATGTGTATGTGAAAGAAAGCAGAAGCAGAGAAGACCCCGCGAATGTTGTGTACTTGTTGTGGTTAAAAGTCGATGGAATAAACTAGAGATTCTTTAAACTATTCGTCGTCTCTTTTTGGTGAACTTCCACATTATATGGAATGAAGTTGGAATATATAGAATGAAGTCGGAATATATGTAATGAAGTTGGAATATATAGAATGAAGTCAGAATATATGGAATGCAGTGGGAATATCTCGATATATATATTCCGATGGCATTCCATATATTCCGACTTCATTCCAAATATTCCCACTTCAATCCATATATTCCGACTCAATCCAGATATTCCGACTTCATTCCTGATATTCCGACTTCATTCCATTTATTTCCACTGCATTCCATATATTCTGATGGCATTCCATATATTCCGACTTCATTCCATATATTCCCACTTCATTCCATATATTTCGACTGCATTCCATATTTTCCCACTTCATTCCATATATTCCGACTCATTTCAGATATTCTGACTTCATTCCTGATATTCCCACTTCATTCCATATATTCCCACTTCATTCCATATATTCCGACTTCATTCCAGATATTCCGATTGCATTCTAAATATTCCGACTTCTTTTCATATATTCCAACTTCTTTTCATATATTCCCACTTCATTCCATACATTCCGACTTCATTCCTGATATTCCGACGTCATTCCATATATTTCCACTTCATTCCATATATTCTGCCTTCATTCCAAATATTCCCACTTCCTTCCAGATATTCCCACTTCAATCCATATATTCCGACTCAATCCAGATATTCCGACTTCATTCCAGATATTCCGACTTCATTCCATATATTTCCACTGCATTCCATATATTCCGATGGCATTCCATATATTCCGACTTCATTCCAGAAATTCCCACTTCAATCCATATATTCCGACTCAATCCAGATATTCCGACTTCATTCTTGATATTCCGACTTCATTCCATTTATTTCCACTGCATTCCATATATTCTGCCTTCATTCCAGATATTCCCACTTCATTCTATATCTTCCCACTTCATTCCATATATTCCGACTCATTCCAGATATTCCGATTTCATTCTTGATATTCTAACTTCATTCCATATATTTCCACTGTATTCCATATATTCCGATGGCATTCCATATATTCCGCCTTCATTCCAGATATTCCCTCTTCAATCCATATGTTCCAACTCAATCCAGATATTCCGACTTCATTCCTGATATTCCGACTTCATTCTATATATTTCCACTGCATTCCATATATTCCAATGGCATTCCATATATTCCGACTTCATTCCAGATATTCCCACTTCATTCCAGATATTCCAACTTCATTCCAGATATTCCGATTGCATTCTATATATTCCCACTTCATTCCATATATTCTGCCTTCATTCCAGATATTCCCACTTCAATCCATATATTCCGACTCAATCCAGATATTCCAACTTCATTCCAGATATTCCGATTGCATTCTACATATTCCCACTTCATTCCATATATTCTGCCTTCATTCCAGATATTCCCACTTCAATCCATATATTCCGACTCAATCCAGATATTCCAACTTCATTCCAGATATTCCGATTGCATTCTATATATTCCCACTTCATTCCATATATTCTGCCTTCATTCCAGATATTCCCACTTCATTCCATATATTCCGACTCATTCCAGATATTCCGACTTCATTCCTGATATTCTGACTTCATTCCATATATTTCCACTGCATTCCATATATTCCAATGGCATTCCATATATTCCGACTTCATTCCAGATATTCCCTCTTCAATCCATATATTCCAACTCAATCCAGATATTCCGACTTCATTCCATATATTTCCACTGCATTCCATATATTCTGATGGCATTCCATATATTCCGACTTCATTCCAGATATTCCCACTTCAATCCATATATTCCAACTCAATCCAGATATTCCGACTTCATTCCATATATTTCCACTGCATTCCATATATTCCGATGGCATTCTATATATTCCGACTTCATTACAGATATTTCCACTTCATTCCAGATATTCCAACTTTATTCCAGATATTCCGATTGCATTCTATATATTCCCACTTCATTTCATATATTCTGCCTTCATTCCAGATATTCTCACTTCATTCTATATATTCCCACTTCATTCCATATATTCCGACTCATTCCAGATATTCCGACTTCATTCCAGATATTCCCACTTCATTCCAGATATTCCAACTTCATTCCAGATATTCCGATAGCATTCCATATATTCCGACTTCATTCGATATTCCGATTTCATTCCATATATTCCGACTTCATTCCATATTTTCCCACAATGCGGAATTATTACTCTTAATCTTTGTCTTAGTTTAGTGTATATATTTTATATATGTACGCTACAGAGTCTTAAATGATAAATCTTGGTCAAATAAAGTTTGTCACAGTAGAACTGGAGGCTACACTGACACTGTCCAGGGAGACTATCTGGTCAGACAGAGCATCTCTCAGCTTTTTGGGGCCTAGTATAATGACTTCTGTGTTTTCTGGCTTTAGGAGGAGATAATTAATTGTCATCCAGGTCTTTATGTCTCTCACACAGGCGCTAAGTTTCTCAACGCGGTCATTCTGATCAGGTTTAATTGATAAATACCATGTTTAATACAATGCCATGTTTTTTGATTATGTTTCCTAAAGGCAGCATGTAAAGCATGAACAGAATTGGTCCAAGTACTGAGCCTTGTGGCACCCCATAGCTAACTTTACTGCACTGTGAGGAATGTTCATTTACACTGACAAACTGGTACCTATCAGATAAGTATGATTTAAACCAGCAGAGGGCAGCTCCTCTGACCCCTATGTCTACAGTCTATTCTCTGGAGTAAGATGCTGTGGTCAATGGTGTCAAAGGCTGCATTGAGATCTAACAGAACCAGGATTGAGACCAGTCCATTGTCTGAACTTAATAACAAGTCATTTGATATTGGTCTATAGTTGGCTAGAATATTAGGATCTAGACTGGTTTTTTTCAGAAGCGGTTTAATAACTGCATATTTAAAAGACTGTGGCATATAAACCTGTTTCTAGGGAGATGTTTATTATATTCAGTATAGATTCATTAATTAGGGGAAGAGCTGTGACTGGTGGTCAGCCTTGCTGCAGTGCTGAAAAGAAACCTAGGGTTGTTCCTGTTTTCTTCTGTTAAAGTTGAATAGTATCTGGTTTTGGCCTTGTGCAGAGATTTTTTATAATTTAAAAGACTATATTTCCAGGCATTCAGAGACTACTCTGAGCTGGAGTGACGCCATAGCCTTTCTAATTTACGGGTTGCTTGTTTAAGGGAACGTGTTTCAGCATTAAACCATGGTGCTTCTCGATTCGTCCTAACATCCTTTTGTTTTAATGGTGCTACATTATCTAGAGCCGTCTTTAAAGACTGCATGGCGCTGTCAACAAACCCATAATTTTTACTGGGACTCGAGCTACAGAAGCTGTTCTCAACATACTCACTCAACATTGTACTAAATATTGGCTTTATTATGTGTTTAACACACTGTTTGACACAGATTGGTCAGATAATGTTCTAATCTGGGTTTTGTTCATTGGAACAGTAAAGTCTTTGAGTTTAAACTGAAAGGTATCTAGAAAGTGATCTGAGAGTAATATCAGGAATAAAGTCGGAATATATGGAATGCAGTCGGAATATATGGAATGCAGTGGGAATATCTGGATTGAAGTCGGAATATCAGGAATAAAGTTGGAATATTTGGAATGAAGTCGGAATATCAGGAATAAAGCTGGAATATCTGGAATGAAGTTGGAATATCTGGAATGCAGTCAGAATTTTAGGAATAAAGTCAGAATATATAGAATGAAGTCAGAATATGTGGAATGCAGTCGGAATATATGGAATGCAGTGGGAATATCTGGAATGAAGTCAGAATATACAGAATGCAGTGGGAATATCTGGAATGAAGTCGAAATATTAGGAATAAAGTCGGAATATCTGGAATGAAGTGGGAATATATGGAATATAGTTGGAAAATATTGAATGAAGTCCGAATATCTGGAATGAAGTCAGAATATCTGGAATGAAGTCGGAATATCAGGAATGAAGTGGGAATATATGGAATGCCATATATTTGCCATATTATTGATCAGTCATACCAGTGCTACCTGAGGCAGCATTAGCGTTAGGGCGCTAGCGTTAGCGCACACATGTTTTATATCCCCTGATCTGAAATATTTGTCCTGACAAAGCTTTAGCCTCTGCACATCTGAGTAAAAAAACAAACCACCGTGGCTTTTGTGGGTCCCGTGTGACTCTGAGGCACTGGAAATTCGGCACGTCCTCTCCACGTAACCAACCACTGAGACTCATCGTTTTGATCTGAAGTGACCATGTGACGCCTGCCAGTCCGACCTGAACCCCGCCTGGCCTGATTTGAGCCCTCTGCTTAAGTTTAGCCCTCTCTCTATACATATTCATAAATTTGAGCTGCAAACTAATATTTATTCTTACAGAAAACACTTATTTACTTTATATTCCCTGCAAATAATCTAGACTGCCAGTAACTATATTTACATTGGTCTAATAAAATTATTTTTAAAGAAAAACAAAACAAACAAACAAACAAACAAACAAACAAAAAAAAAAACAGGTTAATATATATCATTTTTAAATAGGCCTAAATAGGAGTCTAATAATCATGGTCATTAAGCTATATTTCCAGGCTTTAATTGAAGTGTGGAAAGGGTCATAATATACCTTAAAACATCTACCATTGAATTTTTTGAACTAGGAGAGGAGCAACTTTCCGGATCTACCTTTCACTGCATTATTTCAGTGTTAAAAATTTCTGAATAAAAAAACTTAAAAAAATTTGATGCATATATTTTTGAGTCCTTAAAGAGACCCTTAGAAAAGTTGCGCACGCAGCCTGGTACCAAGATTAGGGTTCTGTCCCATTCATTTCTACAGGGAACAAAAAAAATATTAATTTAGAAGTTTTTGGACAGCAGGATCGAATGGTTGTTGTTATATTTATAAAAATATATATATTAATGTGACCCATATCTGAGTGTCAATACCAGTTTCTAAAGTGAAGTTATAAAAGTAGGATTTGTGGTGATTGGTGAGTTAAATCTGAACATAAAATGCTAAACTATTGTTGTCCGACACATTTCTGTTACTATATGTCCTGCGTAACATTGAATTTAAGAAATGTAAATTAGGTAGCCTTTAGCTTGTATGCTAATTATAGATGCAAATTGCTACTTTACATTAAACCGGTAAATGTCCACACACTCGCTAATGTTATTAAACTAGGCTCTGATATTACTCACATGTGGCAGAGTGGTTGTCAGTTGCCAAACATGTCTTGATTGTTCATAATTTACAATGTTTGGTGGCTAGTCAATTGCTCCATTATGACATTTCTGGTGAGAAATATAGGTCTTAATTTCTTATTCTTCATGTACTGAAAGCATCTCCTTAGCATAGAGTTGATCAGGTTGTTGATTGTGGCCTGTGGAATGTTGGGCCCCTCCTCTTCAATGGCTGTGCAAAGTTGCTGGATATTGGCAGGAACTGGAACACACCGTTGTATTCACCAATCCAGAGCATCCCAAGCCTACTCTGTGGGTGACATGTCAGGTGAGTATACTGGCCATGCAAGAACTGGGATCTATTCAGCTTCCAGGAATTGTGTACAGATCCTTGCAACATGGGGCCGTGCATCATCATCAGGCTGCAACATGAGGTGATGGTTGTGGATGAATGGCACAACAATGGGCCTCAGGATCTCGTCACAGTATCTCTAATAAAATAACCCTAACCCTAATAAAATGCACCTGTGTTTGTTGTCCATAACATATGCCTGCCCATACCATAATAACCCCACCGCCACTATGGGTCACTCAATCCTCAACGCTGACCTCAGCGAACCACTCACCCACAACACGCCACACACGGTGTCTGCCATCTGCCCTGTACAGTGAAAACCAGGATTCATCAGTGAAGAGAACACTTCTCCAAAGTGCCAGACGCCACTGAATGTGAGCATTTGCCCTCTCAAGTCAATTACGATGATGAACTGCAGTCAGGTGCAGACCCTGACGAGGACGACGCCTGTAGACGAGCTTCCCTGAGACGGTTTCTGTGTATGGGAGAGGTGGGAGAGGTGGAGGGGGGTATGAAGGGAGACAAAAACTGTTTTGGGTTATCACCTGTCTCTCACTCGCTGTCTCTAACAGCTCTGTCTTCAGTCTTTGACTCAAAATCAGATTTACACATTTTTAGAGGCTTTCACACAAACACTGATGTTTGAAATGTTAAAAATATAATTGTTATGATCAGAACTCAAGTTGACAAAAATTTATGATTGATTAAAAGTGGAAAAAATATGTTAAATAATATACTTTTAAGGATGTGAACTCTATTGGTACTAAAAGACAAGTGTCGTATTTAAAAAAAAAAAAAAAAAAAAACACACACACAAAAAAAACAGCCCCTGTCCAAAAAATAATCATCAAAATAATTTTTGTGTCAATCAATGACATGTCCAAGACCATAAAAAAAAAAAAAAAAAAAAAAAATTCTGATAGTAGTTTACCGTAGCAAAATGCACTTAAAGGGTTAACAATATTCTAAAAATATTAATAATGAATAGTTTTTATAAGAATTGAAGTTGGTTAGAAGAACTGAGTTATTCAACGCGGGAGAAATATCATAAATAATATTTTAATGACATTTTTGGGGAGGTGAGCATTTTTGGCACTAAAGGCACTGAGTGTAAGTTTTTTAAAGGGCTGCTTAAGGGATATACAACAATAGGCTCTTTTCATTTACTATGGGACATTGACCAAACCCATTTTATGGCTGTAAACCACTCAACCACTGTGAATGCCTTGTTTACTAAAATAAGACATAAAAAATCTTTCTATCACACTTATTGCACATTTTCTCTCCTAAGGCAGACCAAGTGCACGGAGGACATTTTTGATTATCTCTTAGTTTTCACACCTTACAACAGAGACGTGAGCAAAACTGACAGGTGGCAAAGACCAAGGACTAGGACTTAAAGAAGACACCTGGCTTAGATTCATGGCCTAAAGGATTGATTTAATGTCACTATTAATTCATTAATCTGCTTTTATCACATTTGATAAAGTGACAAATTAACTTCTCACTTATTTTATGTTGTGATGCTTCCATCACCAGAGCTGCCAACACTCATCCTCCCCGAGGCTTAAACATCTTCACAACTGTCTCTACAAACTCCTGCCTGCCACTCCGAGCCTGCTGAGGGTGAGAATTAGAAAGGAGCGCTCCAGTGGTTTTGTCTTTATTGTTGAAAAAGTGGATGGAATAAACAGAAAGCTGTATGTTGTTGTATGTGTGAGCTGCTTTTGGTCAAAGGTTACTTTTCACATCAGGGTAAAGCTCTGGTTATGCACAAGTGCCCTCTAGTGCTCACTTCTGCCAAAGGATGATTTGATGATCTGGAATTAAATAAAAGACATCATATTTGTCATTTGTATTATGTGCCTCCATCACAGCCCTTACTCCTCCATAATGTACAGACTGCTCTCTGCCCCTCCTCTCCCTTTCATAAGTCACGCACGGACAACAAAGGCTGCAACAAAAAGAAATCTTGTACGCTGACTGCATTGTGGGGCCCTCCTAATGAGTGTAGCCCACAATATGGTGCTGCAAGGGTCTGGACAAAAGGAGGGCATTTTAAAGGTTTACAGGGCGTCCCGGGACACACAGGGGGAGGGGAGAGAGCAGTGGTTAGATCTGGTTTAGTACTTGTTTGGCGCTGGTTTAGACCAGATTTAGACCTGGTTTAGTCCTGGTCTAGCCCTAGTTAGGTTTTGGTTTAGTCCTAGTTTAGACTTGGTTTAGCCCTGGTTTAGTCCTGGTTTAGTCCTGGTTTAGACTTGGTTTAGCCCCGGTTTAGTCCTAATTTAGACTTGGTTTAGCCCTGGTTTAGTCCTGGTTTAGACTTGGTTTAGCCCTGGTTTAGTCCTAGTTTAGACTTGGTTTAGCCCTGGTTTAGTCCTAGTTTAGATTTGGTTTAGCCCTGGTTTAGTCCTAGTTTAGACTTGGTTTAGCCCTGGTTTAGTCCTAGTTTAGACTTGGTTTAGCCCTGGTTTAGTCCTAGTTTAGACTTGGTTTAGCCCTGGTTTAGTCCTAGTTTAGACTTGGTTTAGCCCTGGTTTAGTCCTAGTTTAGACTTGGTTTAGCCCAGGTTTAGTCCTAGTTTAGACTTGGTTTAGCCCTGTTTTGGTCCTGGTTTAGTCCTGGTTTAGCCCTGGTTTAGTCCTGATTTAGACTTTGTTTAGTGCTGGTTTAGCTGTGATTTTGTCCAGTTTTTTCTTTGATCAAATAGCAAATAATCTCAATGAGGTTTCTCTGTTTGTTTGTTTTTCTTATACAAATTTGTGCAGAGACTAAGAAGCTTACACCGTGGATTAAACTGCGCTGCAACAGTGGATCAGTAAACAAGTAAATGACAACAAGTTCATCTATTTACCGTGAGGGGTCGAGAGGTCACGGCACCTGCTACAGACACTATCTAAAACCTACAATGCAGTTTCCCTTAATATTTTTTTCTTCAACTTAATGTATTTGGATAGCTGTTATGTAATGTTTAAAGAGCTACTTGTTGGTTGAGATTTATGCTTCAGTTAGAGTTCAGATTAATTTGTATGTCCGGGAGGTTAGTCTTGATCAGTTGCAGTAGTTTGCTCTTGGCCTAATCCTGGTTTGGACGTGGCTTACTGTAGATTTTGTCATGGTTTAGTCCTAGGGTTGTGTCCTGGTTTAGCCCTGATTTAGCTGTATGTTTAGCCTTAATCTAGTCCTGATAATCTGCTTCACATCACACTCTCGGGAGACTTCCTTGTGCCTGGGAGGTAGATTTTTGGCGCAGTGTCTCCTGTGACTTCAGGCTCCCCTACCACACATGAATGTACTGATTACACAGGCTTTGAACACCTGTACCTAGGTAGTTGTTAATGGTGATGGGTGGGAGATGTTCAGTTCCCTGTCCCATTACTTTGGTTTTGTTCAGGGTGATGGTCCTGTTGAAGTCTTGGAAAGTTTGATGAGGGTCTGCAGGTGCTCCTGGGAGTGTACAACTCTTAATTCATATTTTATTTTTGTCTAAATGTTGTCACACCTTGCTCTATAAGTTTAACCCTGGTTTAGTCATAGGTTTTGTCTCCACTTTAGCTCATGTAAATTATTTTTGTTTGTTTCTGATGTCCATATGTTCCGATTTAGCCTTGGTTTAGTCCTGGATTTGGCCCATACACCTCATTTATAATCTCATTCACAGTTGTAATAACATGTTAATGAGCCCAGACTTCCTGCCACACCCATACTGCAGTTTTTCCCCCGAGGCAGTACTCAGTTATGAAGTGTTTAAGCCCTGATTTACCTCCTACCACACCACTGGGAGCTCACTGGTCCATGGATGATCTGTTGAATAAAAGTACTAAGAAACAGGACTATAATTATGGAGAGGCAGATTATTCAGGGCAGGTTCTTTATCTCCAAACCTTTCACACCAAGTACCACCTCAGAAAATATTTGGCTTTAAAATATTCAATAAAATGGGCCTAAATCGAAATTAAACCAGGACTAAACAGAGATTAACACAGAGAAAAGGACCAAGCAGAGCTAAACATGCAGGTCTAGACTAACCCAGAACTAATCCAGGACTAAACTAAGTCTGAACTTAGTACTAAACTAAACCAAGACTTAACCAGGGTTAAACCAGGACTAAACCAAGACTTAACCAGGGTTAAACCAGGACTAAACTAAGACTAAAGCAGGGATAAATTAGGCAGGATGTCTTTGGATGGAAGCCAAAGAGTAGTATGTATTAATATCCCTTTGGAGGGGGGGATAGCCCCCCTCCTCCTTGTGACCTCTCCGTGACCCCTTGACCCATGCCTCTCCCCTGACCCATACCCCCTCCCTACCCCTAACCCTTTGTTCATGTGTCCTCAGTACATCCTCCCAAGTCAGATGTCCTCTAAAGATACAATGGTGTACTGTTTGAGGTTTATTATATGTTGTTGCGGGAGAACAGTCAATACATTGGTCCTCTGTCTGCAGAGATAACCCATGTGTTTGCGGGAGAGTTAAGTGGTAGTTGTGACCTGTGGATGCTGACAATGGCAGTTGTTCAAAAACTATAAAGGAGAAATGTCTTAAAAAATTAATGAAGGTCTTAAAACTATGACTGTTGTAGATGTCACAAACCCACTCGCTATGATCATATGAAACACTTTTTTTTATATCTGTAATTGGGTGCATGTTGGCCATGTAATCAAAGGTTTTCAACACATAGTGTAGAGTTACATCTGATGAGAAAAATCTTACAAAAACACATTAGTGATAAAGAGTTATAATAAGAGTTAAAGATAAGCAGTAGCTTTAGCCCCCATACTAATACAAAACTGTGTAAAACTGCGTACTGTGTAAAAAAAAACCTTAAGGATGTGTTATATTTAGCCAGAAAAGAGGTCTTTACTTAAATTTGACACTTTTCTCTCTTAGTTATTTTCCCTGTAAAAAAAAAAAAAAAGGTTATTTTGATAGTGTGTCACTGTTTTTCAATCTAGACAAATGTAGTTAGCAGTGTTAACGGCTATAGTTGTAAACAAAAATGCACTAGTTTGTAATGCACTGGGTACATTAATGTAAAGAGATGTAGACCTCATTTTTAAAAAAATGAAGAAAGATAATAATAAATATAAAAGAGGGAAAAACCTATTTTGGTGGTGGCTCATTTCGCTAGTTTGAAAGGTGGATCAATGTAAAGAGATATATATAGGACTAAAAAAAGAAAGGACAATGTATTAGATGAGGACACAAACTGATCAGATTTTACTGAATAAATGTTATTCCGTTGTTACACTTTAAAAGGGTTTATGATACTGCAGTAGTATTTCTTACCATCGTACTGATAATGGTTTGTTGGAGCTGAATGAAAATATACTGTAAAGTATTATATGGTTTACATTTAAAAAGAGGAAAGAAAGGTTATTTTGAGTGTATGTCACTGTTTTTACATTTTACTAGATGAGGACATAAACTGATCTTTTACTGAATAAATGTAATACTGTTGTTAACTTCTCCTGTGATGTTTGTGTAGTGTTGTGATGTTTGTGTAGTGTTGTGCAGGGTTGTGTCTCTTACTGTCGTACTTTAACACATCACTGTGTAGTGAGCGGTCTAACACTGTGTACACAGCACTGGTATAAAGTACAACTTTTTCACTCATCTACAAAGTTTTAGAAAATGAGACCTAAGCATCTATAAGGTGTATTTTTTCCTCATCAAATGTTAAGTGACTCAGTTCAGTGAGCATGTGTCCAAGTGGAATTAGATAAATATTTGATAAAGTATACGCTTAGTCAAGATGAGTTTACTTGTTTCAGTCACACTGCACAATATATCCGTCATAAATGCACATAAACACTTGATGTTAGACAATAACACACCAAATGTGTATTTATCAACAATTCACCTGTTTTTTCTCATTATTATTATTATTATTTTAATGTAAGTAGAATAATACAAGGTGTGAACTTCAAACCAAAGCACATGGTTTATTCAGATCATAGAACTGTTTAAAACAAGTTGGGACATTTCAGTTTTGTAAAATAAAATTAAAAATTACACATTATTCCGTAAATGGTTTTACTCCTTTTCTGATCTCCGGCACAGTAAATATTCATCTCTATAGTATACAGTGTTGTGTAATGTAAATGTACTGTTTACATCTGACAGTGATCACATGAAAGTCATTCATTCACCACTGACTGCACACCGCTAATCTGGCACAGTACCTCACACATTTATGTATAAAGTATATGCTTATACATTGTTTGTATTTCTATTATATTTTGCATAGTTGTCATATTTTATATTTCTATCGTATTTGCATGCTATTTAAAAATGCCTTTTTGCCTATTGGTAGATTATTATTGTTTATTATACACCAGAGATTTATGTGACATTCAGTGTGGACAGCAAAGAAAGAATTTTACTGCACAGGGAAACACACTTATAAATAAATAAACTTTGAATTTCTTGAATCTAGAATTGAGTAAATCTATTAGTTTTAGAAAAAATACCATGGGTCTTTGATATTTTTATCTTTATGTAATTAATCTACTGTTTCCATGTTAGCATAGTATCAGTCACAACCCATAAGAACTTCATATCAAACTCTTAAAATATCTCTTTTTTTGTTGCTTTCGTTACCAAAAACATAAATTATGGTCTATTAAGAGACAATTGTTAATATCAAACCAGGTTTGAGCAACTTTATGTTCCCTTTCTATCATCTGCCAACTTTATAAATCTCAATCAAAGCACAAAGGTTACAAACATCATTAATGAAAATAATAAAAGAATTTTTGGAGCAATCACAGAACCTTGTGGTACTCCACAGACTACAGTCTTAAATCCTAACAATGTATTGTCTGAGTGAACAGTTCATCTGATACCAAAACATTTTCACAATTTCTTTTTAATTGGCTATGTTGACAGTATGATTTTAATTTTTTAAAAAAATCCAAATTAATGTATACCTATTGAATATTTGTCATTATCCAGAGCAGAGATAACCTCCACTAAAGAGGGCATTAATGCATTATTTATTATTTATGTATTTTTTCCCCTAAAACTACATTATTGTTCACAAAGCTTTTTGTTTGTTTCTTTTTTCCAAACAAAAGTATTAATATAACAGAAAGATATATGGTGCTTCTCACCATTTTTGAATACTTGAGTGACATTAGCTGTCTCCGTGTCGTCTGAAAAGACTCTATGTTGGAAAGATTGTGTACATATTGTACATTTTAATGCTCTGTTATCATATATTACAGTAACCCCCACAGTACTATGGATTTCATATTTTAATTTACTGTGTTAGACTCGTCTACAAAATAACTGTAAAAAGGACTTCTGCTATAGTTTCTAATTATTTATTTATAAAAGAACTCAGAAGCTGTTCACAACGTTCTACTCGTATTATTTTTAATGTTATAATAATGTTTTTATTCTATTATTGAAACTGAGGTTAAATTATTCTTATAAATCTTTTTCTCATTTTCACTAGTTACATTTTTAAGTATACTTCATATAAAACAAACTGCTTTTGTCATTTATGGTTTCCCTTTGCACACATATCTACTGCCAGGACATTAGTGTTGGTTATAAACTTCTACCTATTTGGGTACAAATGACACTTAGGTAAACTACATAGCAAACACAATTTTTTTTTGTTTTGTCTTGAAACCCCAATTATTTCAAGTGTCCCAAGTCTTACCAGTTTACATGCAGGCTAATACAAATACCTTTTTCCAGAAAAACAGTCAATAATATCACTTAACACTTTTTCCTTGTAAAGGATGTTTGTGAAAATACTTTTTTTTTCTAAGTGCAGCACATTATTGAGTTATCCTGCTGGGTCTGTCAATTACAGATATTAAGACATTTTAAGACACATTTTATTTAAGACAATATTGCAAAGCGTTACATACAAAGACTGATTCCTTACTGCTTGTTTTTATTGCCAGTATTTTTGGTACACAATTTATAAAATGTTCAAAGATATTATACAGATGTTCTGTAAATGCAATATAAAAATATACTTGGCTTTTTGTCAGTATGTATCTGTATAGTCTAGCGCTTGTTCACATCATCCTGAATTAAAATTAGAAACATACAGTTATAGAGCTGGACATCAAAAGCTTTTTTCTTAGTTTTTATTAAAGAAATAATAACTTTCTAACACGATCAACTAATACAACAGTCAAATCTCCTTTATAGCAAACACTAGGAATGTGGATGTTAAAGTTTATAAAGATTCATTGGTTTGTTCAGAGATTTCTCCTGTTAAAAAGTCAATCCAAAGCCAGATTTTTAAATTAACACAAATGATATGCAGCATTAACATTATGTACTTTAAATAAGTGTCTTTCCGTATCAATGCTGTCTTCAAAATGTAAACACTTTATGGCTCTCTTTGGATTTTAAAACACCTAAATTTTGTTCCTCACAGTATGTTTTAAATAATAATCTCTATGCTCTGTAATATCAATACTATAATATCAAGCATACAAAATAAAAATCCTTATTGTTTATTGTTTAAATAAATAAAAAAAAAGAGAAAATATTTACACATTTACTTTTTTCATCACAACTATTAGATGTCAAACGTGTTGGCATCGTACCATCTGCTCTCCCGATGCAGTCGCTTACATCCAGAGTTGGAATGATAACAGTTCCTTTTATCATTATTGACTTGTTTTGTTTGACACCGCCTGGTCTTATGAACACATTTCCGTTTCTAGACCACAATGATTTTCTATATACGACTCTACTCTACTGTTTTAAAGTACTTTTGCTTATTGTAATTAGACCCTGTTTAAAAGAATGTCAGTTGGTGTTTTTAACACACACCACAACACACAATTAGTCATATTAATCAATTTACATGAACCATTATAATTACAATACACACACTAAAAAAACAATAACACCAGACTCATCTAAAATTACTTGAGGTTAAGAAATCTCAGCTTTTAAAGTAACAAGGCCTGATACTATACACTTCGGAAAAATAACAATATTTATATGTAATGTATTTGTTTTATTGTAAGAAAAAGGTGTCCATATTCTGCTATTTCAGCATTTTTTCTTTATTAGATGTTTATTTATATATTTCAATGCCCGTCAAGCGAGTGATTTTGGTTTGAGTAAACTCAGTGTCGCTGTTGGCCTGGTGTTGGTCGTTACGTGGCAACTTGTTACAAGTTCACTTATTTTGTTTTGGTTCTTAACAAATCCAGGAGTTTTTGTTCAAGTCTTTGAAGTTCTTCTGACGGAGCATCCTCCCATCATGCACCACAGCTGTAGTCTCAGTACCCATCATGCACCACAGCTGTAGTCTCAGTACCCATCATGCACCACAGCTGTAGTCCCAGTAAAGCTCCTCATCCAGTTTGACATCTTTTTAAAAAACTATTGTTTTTTTATATTTCAAAACATTTCAGGTAATCTTGAAAAATCTGCTCTGAAGTAGTTTAGGATGTAGTATTCAAATGGTCTGAGTACTCTAGGCGTTCATAAAATGTCTTTACCAGCCCCTGACAATATAAATCAGTGGTGTAGTCTATATTTCTGTAGTGGGTATACTGTGGTGATTTCCACCTCATACACAGCAGTGTTAGTGTCGCTTAATAACAGGTTGTTTTTGGGCTTGTAGTTTTTAGTGTTTTTAGTGTTTTAGTTTAGTTATGTGATATGGTAACATGTACTGTACCAACAACAATGTTACATTCCATATGAATGGCATAGGTTCTGGTGATTTATTATTATTATTATTATTATTTTTGATGGGTTATAAAAAAATACTGAGCCAGGTGATGTAGTAGGCGCCATCTTGGATAGGTCACTGCTTTTCAGCAACTGAACAGCTACAGGTATTGTCTTTGAATCTATCCACCAAACAAAGTTTGTTCACAAACACACGCGTTGGAGGACATATGTGAAAAACTGTCAGGTGCTCTGATTGTAGCAGTGTGATCAGGTGATTAGATAAATGACATCAAACAGAGTGTATCAAACAGATGTGGTGTCTGTGTGTCTGACCAGAAATGTGCCCACCCAGTTAACCAAACAGATCCATACAGACGTGTTATTTTTTCTGTGATTAGTAAGGTGTACAGACTAAGTCCATATGAAAAGAACATTGTAAATTTTGATTTTTTAACTTCACAGCCTGTAGTCAACTTTGCAATATCACAGCATTGCCCATAGTCTGAGCAATTAGAAGCCAATCTACCCCATCACCCAATCCACTAACAACTCTCCCTCATGCAGCAGCAGAAACAGAAACACTACATGTCCACTAAAGTAGAGAGGAGTAAGTCTGTTTCATAAATGATAAGATGCAACACACACACACACACACACACACCCACACACACACACACACACACACACACACACACACACACACACACACACACACACACACACACACACACAGTGACGGGTGGTGGTGACTCTGGGTGGAGGGGCTTATAGCACATGACTACTCACCATCAACACCAGGCCACAGACAGCAACTGTTCCACTTCCACACCAAGAAAATATTATTTAATGCCAAGTTCTCACACAAACACTTGCACATAACTTCAAGGTACAACTCAACAATTATAAACCACATCAGACAACGCACAACAGCACCTTACCCAACTGTTTTATCCAAATACATATCATCTAACAACCTGACACTGGCAAGAGGCGAACAATAACAGAAGGAGCAGAAAAGGAAAGGCTGGTATCAATGGGCTGGGTGGGCTAAGCCCTCCCTGTCATTTTCAAAGACAAAAACAAACTTAGTTTTTATAGTAAATTAATATATCATTTTTAATAATCTTATATGTGTCTTATATGAGATTCTAATCTTGTACTGGCTACATGCTTGCTGTTGTTTTTTGTTTTAAAATAAACCAATATAGTCCAAGAACTGCATGCCTGTCAATCACCACACTAATGTAATGTGTAATGCAGCTCGGTGGTGACAATTCTTTTTTTGAAAGTAGCCATTTTTGCATTTGTACACTGTAAGAAATTGCTGTTAAAAAACGACAAAAACATGACAGTAGCCTAGTGTTAATCATTTAAAACCGTAGCATGCTGTTAATAGCAAATGTATTCCGGGAAAAAGTTTGAGCTGTTGGGAATTTTCTCAAAATACTGTATAATATTGTAAACTGTGTTGCATTCTGGGAATGAATTTTGAATCCTGCAGTTGAGAGTTATTAAAATCCCAGTCCACTACTGTACTGCAGTCACTGAGCTCAGAGAGGACACAGCTCAGACTCAAACATGAGCCACTTCAACCCTGCCTCTTGTGAGATAATCAAAGGTAAGTTAAAGTACATTTTATTATTGGTGATGTTTGCTTAGTAATGTAATCATCGTATTACTGTTCTTGAACAAACTAATGCTGATCTGAGCGTTTAGCTACAGATAGCCTGAACAAAAAACACTTTACTTAGAATGGGATTACAGCTTTTTTTTATTCCAGAGATAGTAGTGTTTCTTATATTAAAAATACCACTTAATATCTAGATCTGTACTTACTTTGCTAAAAAAAAAATCCCTCTGCAGTAATCAATCACCCAGTGGGCTAACATTACTTTTTACTTTGTAGAAAAGAAGAATACAACTTTTTCCTCCATCTGTGAACATAGAATCAGCAAGACGCTCTTCAGACAAAAGAAGTAAGTTGTGACAAATGTATTCAGTTAAAAACACTGACATCCCATGAATGGCACTCAGTCACTTGGTCCAGTTTTCTGCTCCAGTCTTGGTGTTTAGGTGGAAGCACGTGTCCTATGGGGCAATGCCTCAGCTGAAATAAGTAAGTAAATAATATTTATTTTCTGTTAGCAAGTTAATTATATCCACAGTAAATTATTTGATGACTTCTTTACAAAACCCTAATCTCAGACATTGTGTTTTTTCAGGTGAGTTTGGATTAAGCCAATAAAGGCCACTTCAGGAGAGATTATCTTGAAGAAGATGAAGGGTTTTGCAGAAAAAGATGGTAACAGTCAGCCCTCCCCCTGAAGTCCACATAAATAAGGTTGTTTTGAACTTCTGTGTAAAAATGCAAAGACTTTTTGTTCTTTAAAACATGGAGACATCTAAAAATGTTATCAATGTGAATTTTGAAATAAATTTAAATTAAAGCTAAAGATGACGTTGTTGTACAGCGCATCTATGACTTTGTAATTCTTGTGATATTTGTAGAGCATTAATTTAGCCGAATGTATGTACTAAGATTTTTTGACTGGTTTTGGGAATTGAAGTAACTGAGAGATGCATTTTATTGTGAGACTCTGAGTGGTCCCAGGACACTGCCCAGTGATTAGTTTTACAGTTGATTCAAAAATAAGGTGATTTATGCATTCTAATAGTCATAAACTATAAACCGCAGTATATACCTTTATTTTACTTGTACCATAGGCAAAGCAGGCAAGTATTTCAATATAAAATCACCTTTTACCCATAGTTCCACTGGCCCTGGGTCTTGGTGTAGTGCAGTTAGATGATCTTTGTGGTTTTTTTTTTTCTTAGAAATCCTTTGGATTTAAAACTAGATTATTTCATTAGGCTAAATAATGTATGCAGGCCCTTTAAAAACTAAAACACTAAAAACACTAAAAACTACAAGCCCAAAAACAACCTGTTATTAAGCGACACTAACACTGCTGTGTATGAGGTGGAAATCACCACAGTATACCCACTACAGAAATATAGACTACACCACTGATTTATATTGTCAGGGGCTGGTAAAGACATTTTATGAACGCCTAGAGTACTCAGACCATTTGAATACTACATCCTAAACTACTTCAGAGCAGATTTTTCAAGATTACCTGAAATGTTTTGAAATATAAAAAAACAATAGTTTTTTAAAAAGATGTCAAACTGGATGAGGAGCTTTACTGGGACTACAGCTGTGGTGCATGATGGGTACTGAGACTACAGCTGTGGTGCATGATGGGTACTGAGACTACAGCTGTGGTGCATGATGGGAGGATGCTCCGTCAGAAGAACTTCAAAGACTTGAACAAAAACTCCTGGATTTGTTAAGAACCAAAACAAAATAAGTGAACTTGTAACAAGTTGCCACGTAACGACCAACACCAGGCCAACAGCGACACTGAGTTTACTCAAACCAAAATCACTCGCTTGACGGGCATTGAAATATATAAATAAACATCTAATAAAGAAAAAATGCTGAAATAGCAGAATATGGACACCTTTTTCTTACAATAAAACAAATACATTACATATAAATATTGTTATTTTTCCGAAGTGTATAGTATCAGGCCTTGTTACTTTAAAAGCTGAGATTTCTTAACCTCAAGTAATTTTAGATGAGTCTGGTGTTATTGTTTTTTTAGTGTGTGTATTGTAATTATAATGGTTCATGTAAATTGATTAATATGACTAATTGTGTGTTGTGGTGTGTGTTAAAAACACCAACTGACATTCTTTTAAACAGGGTCTAATTACAATAAGCAAAAGTACTTTAAAACAGTAGAGTAGAGTCGTATATAGAAAATCATTGTGGTCTAGAAACGGAAATGTGTTCATAAGACCAGGCGGTGTCAAACAAAACAAGTCAATAATGATAAAAGGAACTGTTATCATTCCAACTCTGGATGTAAGCGACTGCATCGGGAGAGCAGATGGTACGATGCCAACACGTTTGACATCTAATAGTTGTGATGAAAAAAGTAAATGTGTAAATATTTTCTCTTTTTTTTTATTTATTTAAACAATAAACAATAAGGATTTTTATTTTGTATGCTTGATATTATAGTATTGATATTACAGAGCATAGAGATTATTATTTAAAACATACTGTGAGGAACAAAATTTAGGTGTTTTAAAATCCAAAGAGAGCCATAAAGTGTTTACATTTTGAAGACAGCATTGATACGGAAAGACACTTATTTAAAGTACATAATGTTAATGCTGCATATCATTTGTGTTAATTTAAAAATCTGGCTTTGGATTGACTTTTTAACAGGAGAAATCTCTGAACAAACCAATGAATCTTTATAAACTTTAACATCCACATTCCTAGTGTTTGCTATAAAGGAGATTTGACTGTTGTATTAGTTGATCGTGTTAGAAAGTTATTATTTCTTTAATAAAAACTAAGAAAAAAGCTTTTGATGTCCAGCTCTATAACTGTATGTTTCTAATTTTAATTCAGGATGATGTGAACAAGCGCTAGACTATACAGATACATACTGACAAAAAGCCAAGTATATTTTTATATTGCATTTACAGAACATCTGTATAATATCTTTGAACATTTTATAAATTGTGTACCAAAAATACTGGCAATAAAAACAAGCAGTAAGGAATCAGTCTTTGTATGTAACGCTTTGCAATATTGTCTTAAATAAAATGTGTCTTAAAATGTCTTAATATCTGTAATTGACAGACCCAGCAGGATAACTCAATAATGTGCTGCACTTAGAAAAAAAAAGTATTTTCACAAACATCCTTTACAAGGAAAAAGTGTTAAGTGATATTATTGACTGTTTTTCTGGAAAAAGGTATTTGTATTAGCCTGCATGTAAACTGGTAAGACTTGGGACACTTGAAATAATTGGGGTTTCAAGACAAAACAAAAAAAAATTGTGTTTGCTATGTAGTTTACCTAAGTGTCATTTGTACCCAAATAGGTAGAAGTTTATAACCAACACTAATGTCCTGGCAGTAGATATGTGTGCAAAGGGAAACCATAAATGACAAAAGCAGTTTGTTTTATATGAAGTATACTTAAAAATGTAACTAGTGAAAATGAGAAAAAGATTTATAAGAATAATTTAACCTCAGTTTCAATAATAGAATAAAAACATTATTATAACATTAAAAATAATACGAGTAGAACGTTGTGAACAGCTTCTGAGTTCTTTTATAAATAAATAATTAGAAACTATAGCAGAAGTCCTTTTTACAGTTATTTTGTAGACGAGTCTAACACAGTAAATTAAAATATGAAATCCATAGTACTGTGGGGGTTACTGTAATATATGATAACAGAGCATTAAAATGTACAATATGTACACAATCTTTCCAACATAGAGTCTTTTCAGACGACACGGAGACAGCTAATGTCACTCAAGTATTCAAAAATGGTGAGAAGCACCATATATCTTTCTGTTATATTAATACTTTTGTTTGGAAAAAAGAAACAAACAAAAAGCTTTGTGAACAATAATGTAGTTTTAGGGGAAAAAATACATAAATAATAAATAATGCATTAATGCCCTCTTTAGTGGAGGTTATCTCTGCTCTGGATAATGACAAATATTCAATAGGTATACATTAATTTGGATTTTTTTAAAAAATTAAAATCATACTGTCAACATAGCCAATTAAAAAGAAATTGTGAAAATGTTTTGGTATCAGATGAACTGTTCACTCAGACAATACATTGTTAGGATTTAAGACTGTAGTCTGTGGAGTACCACAAGGTTCTGTGATTGCTCCAAAAATTCTTTTATTATTTTCATTAATGATGTTTGTAACCTTTGTGCTTTGATTGAGATTTATAAAGTTGGCAGATGATAGAAAGGGAACATAAAGTTGCTCAAACCTGGTTTGATATTAACAATTGTCTCTTAATAGACCATAATTTATGTTTTTGGTAACGAAAGCAACAAAAAAAGAGATATTTTAAGAGTTTGATATGAAGTTCTTATGGGTTGTGACTGATACTATGCTAACATGGAAACAGTAGATTAATTACATAAAGATAAAAATATCAAAGACCCATGGTATTTTTTCTAAAACTAATAGATTTACTCAATTCTAGATTCAAGAAATTCAAAGTTTATTTATTTATAAGTGTGTTTCCCTGTGCAGTAAAATTCTTTCTTTGCTGTCCACACTGAATGTCACATAAATCTCTGGTGTATAATAAACAATAATAATCTACCAATAGGCAAAAAGGCATTTTTAAATAGCATGCAAATACGATAGAAATATAAAATATGACAACTATGCAAAATATAATAGAAATACAAACAATGTATAAGCATATACTTTATACATAAATGTGTGAGGTACTGTGCCAGATTAGCGGTGTGCAGTCAGTGGTGAATGAATGACTTTCATGTGATCACTGTCAGATGTAAACAGTACATTTACATTACACAACACTGTATACTATAGAGATGAATATTTACTGTGCCGGAGATCAGAAAAGGAGTAAAACCATTTACGGAATAATGTGTAATTTTTAATTTTATTTTACAAAACTGAAATGTCCCAACTTGTTTTAAACAGTTCTATGATCTGAATAAACCATGTGCTTTGGTTTGAAGTTCACACCTTGTATTATTCTACTTACATTAAAATAATAATAATAATAATGAGAAAAAACAGGTGAATTGTTGATAAATACACATTTGGTGTGTTATTGTCTAACATCAAGTGTTTATGTGCATTTATGACGGATATATTGTGCAGTGTGACTGAAACAAGTAAACTCATCTTGACTAAGCGTATACTTTATCAAATATTTATCTAATTCCACTTGGACACATGCTCACTGAACTGAGTCACTTAACATTTGATGAGGAAAAAATACACCTTATAGATGCTTAGGTCTCATTTTCTAAAACTTTGTAGATGAGTGAAAAAGTTGTACTTTATACCAGTGCTGTGTACACAGTGTTAGACCGCTCACTACACAGTGATGTGTTAAAGTACGACAGTAAGAGACACAACCCTGCACAACACTACACAAACATCACAACACTACACAAACATCACAGGAGAAGTTAACAACAGTATTACATTTATTCAGTAAAAGATCAGTTTATGTCCTCATCTAGTAAAATGTAAAAACAGTGACATACACTCAAAATAACCTTTCTTTCCTCTTTTTAAATGTAAACCATATAATACTTTACAGTATATTTTCATTCAGCTCCAACAAACCATTATCAGTACGATGGTAAGAAATACTACTGCAGTATCATAAACCCTTTTAAAGTGTAACAACGGAATAACATTTATTCAGTAAAATCTGATCAGTTTGTGTCCTCATCTAATACATTGTCCTTTCTTTTTTTAGTCCTATATATATCTCTTTACATTGATCCACCTTTCAAACTAGCGAAATGAGCCACCACCAAAATAGGTTTTTCCCTCTTTTATATTTATTATTATCTTTCTTCATTTTTTTAAAAATGAGGTCTACATCTCTTTACATTAATGTACCCAGTGCATTACAAACTAGTGCATTTTTGTTTACAACTATAGCCGTTAACACTGCTAACTACATTTGTCTAGATTGAAAAACAGTGACACACTATCAAAATAACCTTTTTTTTTTTTTTTACAGGGAAAATAACTAAGAGAGAAAAGTGTCAAATTTAAGTAAAGACCTCTTTTCTGGCTAAATATAACACATCCTTAAGGTTTTTTTTTACACAGTACGCAGTTTTACACAGTTTTGTATTAGTATGGGGGCTAAAGCTACTGCTTATCTTTAACTCTTATTATAACTCTTTATCACTAATGTGTTTTTGTAAGATTTTTCTCATCAGATGTAACTCTACACTATGTGTTGAAAACCTTTGATTACATGGCCAACATGCACCCAATTACAGATATAAAAAAAAGTGTTTCATATGATCATAGCGAGTGGGTTTGTGACATCTACAACAGTCATAGTTTTAAGACCTTCATTAATTTTTTAAGACATTTCTCCTTTATAGTTTTTGAACAACTGCCATTGTCAGCATCCACAGGTCACAACTACCACTTAACTCTCCCGCAAACACATGGGTTATCTCTGCAGACAGAGGACCAATGTATTGACTGTTCTCCCGCAACAACATATAATAAACCTCAAACAGTACACCATTGTATCTTTAGAGGACATCTGACTTGGGAGGATGTACTGAGGACACATGAACAAAGGGTTAGGGGTAGGGAGGGGGTATGGGTCAGGGGAGAGGCATGGGTCAAGGGGTCACGGAGAGGTCACAAGGAGGAGGGGGGCTATCCCCCCCTCCAAAGGGATATTAATACATACTACTCCAAAGTCCAGAGGAACACAGAGAAGGAGCGAACACACAACCTCCTTGCTGGGAGGTGAGAGCACTAACCACTCTGCCACCATGATATGATTTATTATTATTATTATTATTATTATTATTATTATTATTATTATTATTATTATTATTATGCCAGTTGTGTATGTTATAATTAATGAACATTGATGCTAAGACTCAATTATGTAATGTATCAAAACAAGAAAATTAAAAGGAGTAAAAATGCAATGTTTACAGCATTAAATTTTCTGTGTTGCTATGAGCAGTATATATTTTTTATATTTCATAAATGTGTCCCAAGATATGCGGTAAACATGTTTAAATCAAATCAAAATCTGCATGTTTGCAATTTCATCTTAATTTTAGGCTGCGGGTAATGCTACACTTTACATTTTGATAAGAAAGTTAACATCATATTTTTAATAATTATGCTATTTGTTACTGATCTGAAATAAAATACAAACAAAATCATTCAAACAACGAACAGTCTAAAAATATACTACTGTGTAATGAATTTGTTCTCTCCACAAAAGGCAAAAGACAAATGAGTTTCCACAACTGACTGGAAACTAAATGGTTAATCAATAATTTTTCTATTGTACTAATCGTTATGTGTTTGGCCCCTCCAGCAGGCGGTATAGTGGTTTTGGTTCCGGCTGTGGGTGGAAAGAGACGCGGGTTTTTAAGAAAAAGAGGGAGGATCACGTGATCAGTGTGGGTTGTTTTGCCTGTTGTTTGACTTCGTGTTCCTTGTGTGTATTCTTGTAATCCACGTGTCTCAGCCCCGGCCAGATTTAGCGCCTGTGACATACAGGAGCTGCTTAAACTGCATCCCCCACAATGCACCTTAGCCCGTGACGTTATATGTGGGTAAATGTGTCCTGGAAATTGTAGTTTGCTAAATAATCTTGGCCTTTGAAAGTGTAAGAAGCACAGATTTTATGTGTGGTTATGTTAAACAGTGCTGTTCAATGTGAGATGTTCCGTTTTGTTTTTAAACAAAACACCTGATAACACAACGATTTTTAAACAAATATTTACTGCTTTTTCAAACGCTTGTTGAGACGGACTTCATTTCCCATGTTGCCCCTCTGCTCCGCGCATGCGTGCTGCGGCGCGGTGGCTGTGTGTGTGGAGTGTAGTCACGTGGAGCCCGTAGAGTCCACCTTGGTTCTGTCCAAACAGTGAGCTGTTGGGAGCCGCTCGGTGCTAAACTAATTCATGTTGTTTTTTAGCGGCCCGTCCCTTTAAACTAGACTACTTTATCGAAGAATGAGCGATAACGATGACATCGAAGTCGACAGTGACGTGAGTATTTTTACTTTTATATTTTTAAGGCTATATTTTTGTCAACAAGCGCTTTAGCTGGGTTAGCTGCTCGGCTAGCATTAGCCTCCAATAAGCTGACTAGCCTTGCACTTCCAATTTAAGTAGGTTTTCTCATAAATCCCTTTAAATTATTAGAACTTCTTGGCCTTCTGCCCTAGTGTAACATTACTTTGTTTAAAAAATATTTCTCAAGTTACTACAAAGAAAGAAGAGGGTTTGCTCAAGAATTCCGCCTACAATTGTACTTTTTGTTCTGTTTTTTTGCAGGAAGAATCACCGAGATATCACAATGTGGTGCGTAATGCTGCGGTTTGTCCAATGTCCAAAATGTCCTAAATGATACTGGAAGTCAATTTATTCTTGTAATATTTTATATTTTTATGTTTATTCAGTGGGTAAGAGATAAATGTAAGGTAAAAATAATGTTGGAAATCCTCACTTATCCTCGTGCAATATTTACTTCTTTTATATATTCACTTTAGTACTATGTTGATTTTATTATTTGACAGTAAATTAGGTGTAGGTGGTTGTTACTGGTGCAGCCCTGCTCGGCTCTCGCTCAGTGCATTGCAGGGTTTCCATCCTGTGTCCGCGGCCATCGGGAGCCGCTGACACGACATCTATATTTAGACCCAAGCTTTATCCGGCTACAAAGCGCTTTTTATTCCACATTTTTCAGATTACTTTCCCTGTTTTAAACCAAAGCTCTGTGGTCGTGTATCCGAGTCCCTGCGCCTCGTCGGTTCCGTCCACACCGCGGGGGATCCCTCTGTGTGATCCGGGCTCTGGATGTAGGTCATGCCGCTGAAGACGCTTCTTCCTTCGCGCTGCTGCTGCATGAGAGATGAGTGTGCAGCGTGAAAGGGGGAAAGTCGAGATGCTGTTGCCCGTGTGCGTCGTGTCAGGAGGAAGAGCTGCCCTGCGTGCGGTGTTGTTGTTGAGCCATCTTCCTTCACGGGGCACTACTAAACTATATCAGGCCGTTTTTCAATGACGTAAAGCCGCAGAGCCGCGCAGGGCACACAGGCGTGAAAAACATTGCGGGTTAATGCAAAGGCTTGTGCAGCCTTTGCATTGGCGCGACGTGCCCGCATTTGCAAAAATAAAAAGAGGAAGCGTCAACGTGGAGATTAGACATATTAAAAAACAGGCGCTGTGTTGTGCGCTGCTGTGGCTCAGCTGCTCAGAAACTCGCAGCTAATTTGACTCCTAATTTGATTTCTGAAGCAGTAAGCATCAATATGTATGCGCCTTTATTGAGGAGTGCAACCCAGTTAAGTCAGCTTTCTATGGAAATGCACTAGAATTGAAAGCTAATATTAATATTTGAAGGATATCTTTAAACCAGTAAAGATTCATTCAGTATTTAATAAGGACATAGCCACAGTACATTTTTAATCAGAGACAGGCTTGCTACTATTAGGCTGTAACACTCATATGATTAGGAAATATATTTTAGCTATTTATTTGCCCACATAAAATGAATGGGAAATTTGCAATAAATGTTAAGACATACAGCACATACAGTAAATTTGTGATATTTTGTAAACAAATACACACACACAACATAAGGAAAGGAAAAACAAGGCGATACTTAAAAGGGTTGAATTATGTAAAATTAAATATTTGTTTATTGACGGCTATCCGGCTCGTTGCAAAAAAAAAAAAAAAGCATTATATTTTGACCAGGGTTGTAGGCGAAGTTGTAGAAATGGGTAAGGACAACAAGGATATCATGTTTAAGGTGTTCTAGGTCAAGCAAATTTAATTCACATGGCACATTTCTTCTCCAAAACCAACTGGAACATACACTGGTGCAAAAGTAATGTAGCATAATCAAGTCTTTACAAAATATCTAAAAATCACATGCTGGTCTAGATGAGATCATGATTAAATGGTTATATAAGGCTAGAGACATGGTATAGGTTTCTGAAGCAGTAGCTGGTGTCTTCTTTATATACTTTTCTCAGATAAGAAACACTGCCGACCGAGATATAAATACATACGAACATGGCTGGGGGTTAAGGTTAGGACATAGTGTGGAGCTAAAATATGATCTGACTTTTTTATATATAAACTTAATCGAAAATGGAAACTTGATGGAAATTTATTGTTTGACGTTAGGTTAGTATTTAACAGGGCTCAGCTCTCAGGGGAACACTTGACTATGTGGCTGAGAAAGTATAGAGTGAGTTAATAAATCTGACAGATATAAGTACTTACTCTTAGCAAGTTTCTTTAAAATTGATTTAATTTATATCATAGCATAGCCTTTCACCTTCAGCCACAGCTTGCACTTTCACTCTTGCTGTAAAAATGTTTACTTCAGTGTTAAATTTTAGAAACAAGGCAATGTAACATAGAGTGAAATATTAATTACTAACTTATCATATTTGTTCATAAAAAAGACCACTAAAATATTGTTGGAGGATCACACAAAACTGATTATAAGATATATGGTTTATTACCTCTAATTTCTAAGCATGACCTTGTACATCCCAAGCTGCTCAGGGCTCCACAGCCCGGCGTGGCGAAGTAGAGACGCATCCAGTGGGCGAGGGTCAGTGACTTCCATTGGTGGCGGCCCACAGTGGATACACTTGCAATAGAAATCCAGCTTTAGACAAAAAAAAAAAAAAAATCATTCAAAAATATAATAGTGCTGCATCAAAAAATCTGAATATAGTGAAAAAAGTCATTTTATTCCAGTTGTAGTTCACACACATATTTTGTAGCATTTATTCATTTTAATTGTGATGATTATGGCTTAGAGTAAAAAAAAAAGACAAAACTTAGTATCTCATAAAATTTGAGTATTACGTAATAAGATAAATGTTACTGTTCCAATAGAAAATTTGTCTTGGCCTACAGAACCAATAGGAGCTGCCTCAAACACATTTGTTCATTGACACATACATCAATAACATCATTCTTCCCAGTACAGTTTAGCAGTATTTCA
The DNA here is from genome assembly GCA_020698575.1 of Bostrychus sinensis. NCBI lineage: Eukaryota > Metazoa > Chordata > Actinopteri > Gobiiformes > Eleotridae > Bostrychus > Bostrychus sinensis. The sequence goes on along the minus strand of CM036257.1, from coordinate 22,163,420 downwards.
CATCTGTAAACTAAGCATGTTTAAACAGAGTAATGTGCAAATACAGCAAATTACAATAATCATCACAAACAAATGACTGCTTTAAATATTTTACTCTGTGTATCCTGACCCTGTATAATATATATTTTTTGCATTTTAAATTGGAACTATTACAATATACATTTACCTTTCCATGATAATCCCTGTTTGTTGCTGTTGATGTTTATGCAGCTGTAAATAATTAGTGACCATTGTGACAAGTTTTACAGTAACCCCTAAGACTGATAGTTGAATTTATCACATTTTTCACAAACTGTGGTTTATTGGCGTTTTCAGTGTTATTAGTGCGGGAAGCTAGTTCACGTTGAGCCTTCAGTGAAGTGTAAGTTTTCAAATGGAGAATGTGAGTAGGTTAGCTCCTCAACTCTGCACCTGGCTTGTTATGTAACCTATCATGGTTAGGTATGAAAATGGCCTCGTTAGTATGGTCTCAATAGTAGATATAGGTTTTACAGCGCCCTTCCTGACACAACCCTCTCAATTTATCCAGGCTTGGAACTGGCACAAAGAGTACACTGACTTGTCACTCACTATAGATGGATTAAAGTTAAAAATATTGAATCTAAAGTTTAGTACAAGCATTGGTTTTTGCTATTAGACAGGAAAATCCTCCTCTACCATAGCTAGGAGTACTTTTATCATCACTACTACTGTTTGTGAAGTGGTGGGCCTTTCCGCCAATGTGCTGGAGGAGGTCAAGGGTTCGATTCCTTAAAGTGAAAACCAAAAACGCCAGCCACAAGTATGTGTTTCTTTTAAGCCTGAATAAATGGAGAGGATTGCGTCAGGAAGGGTATCTTGTGTATAAATCCTTTGTCAAACTCCTCATGCCAGGGATTGGCTGTAATGGCTACTGGATAAATGACTTTCTTGCTACTGCTTCTATAACTTTGGCTAATTTACCACTAGTGGATTGTTTACAAATATAGATGCATCTAAAAAAAGTCTAATATGGTGGAAAAGTGAATATTTGTTGTCAGTAGCTCAACTCAAAGTGTGTAGATTCAGTACATAGAGTGAAATTGTTTAAGGTCCCCTGTTATGCAAATTGTCTTTTTTGAGCTTTTAACCATGTTATAATGTTGTGTACACCTCAGAAACATACCTGGAGTAGTATTTTGTTTCATTCACGCATGTTTGAGTAATCTTTTTTACTGAGCCTGTCCTCTTCTTAAAATCTGAAACCACTTGGTCTCACAGCTCTACGTAGACACCTGAAACCAGGAAGTACTTCTGCGCGTTTTGTAATGCTAATACACTGTCACTGAACTCGTTCTGATAATTGCACTGCTTAAACTGTCACTATGAATCAGTCAGCCCATTTATCTATCTGTTAGTGTAATGTCGCTAATAGCTGTGCTAGTTAGCCATTTTATGCTCTGTCCAGACCCCACTGTTGCCAGCAGGGGCCGACAGACACCTGATCCAATCATTCTCTGAAAAGTAAAAGTAACATCTCCACAAAAGAAGAGATTTTTCATACATACACTACGGATGTCAGAATTAACTGATTATACAATTATTCATGATTATAAATGTCACGGTAAGATAACCGTATGAATTTTAGAAACCACGGTATCTGACAGGGAGCTCTCATGCATCACTTCTTGGAGCCCCCGGTACGTTTCATTTGGTGTTTTAAGGAAACAGAGCGGCTCCTCCGCGTCTCAGAGCACTGTACGCACGTACAACGTTATTCCACAGTGAGTCAGACTCAGGTTTAACCCCGCTCGTTCTCGCCGTTCACAGTGCTGCTCCTTTCGTCTCCCTCTCTCACCTCATACTTTTGACTGCTCTGTTACGTGCTAAATATATGCACGAACTCTGAGCTAAACTCCAACAGAAACTGACTGAAATGCTGGGACACAGTGTGTGGACACTAATCTGCCCAGTACAAGTTAGCAAAGCGGCTGCACACGAGGGGATCCCTGTAGGTAATCAATAAATTAAAAAAACAACATTTAAAGAATGGGTCTGACAGTTTTAGCAATATTTAATAAAAATCTGTATAATCACAATATTTCATCTCACAATAATTGTGACACAAAAATTTGACATCGTGACATCCCTAACATACACATTATTTTAAGTTATAAAATGTAAAATACTAATGCAAAGGTGTCCAAAACCATTTAAAAAAAAAAGCCTGAACAAAGCGTAATATAGGACCTTTCAGTCATTATTTTAATTCTGATGATTATGGCTTACAGTTAACGAAAACCAAAATTTAGTATAATAAAATTGGGCTTTCTTCACAGTTAAAATAAATTATGCTGCTTTGACTGAACTAAATCTATATCATATATGCATGTCACTATTGTATATCTTCTACACACCTGTACATGTTTATCTAGACCATTTAATTAGGCGTGAGAAGCAGTATTTTTTCAGCATTAATGTGCTAAATGAGATCGTAACCTCAGGTGTAGTTTTTTCTTCTTCTCCCCACTCTGCACCTGGTGAGTTATGTAATGTGTGGAGGCCAGGTTAGAGCAGGGACACTGGTTCTTTTCTGTAGAAAGAGAATCGCTTTTATGATGAAATGATAATGCAAGCTTTTCAGTAACAAGACACCGGCTTTTACTGCTATTTAACCACTCGGTATGAAGCTACTGCATAACAGGGGTGTAGACACAACAAAAACAAGCATATATTGGTTTTGCTTTGCAAGTTGTGGTGCGGCTTATTTCCAATACAAAATGGCTTGCTGTTCACTTTTGTGTTGTGAAGCCTTGTGCATTCGGATTAAAGTGAGAAATACAATTCACCGGTAAGAGTACAGCAATGCTCACAAATATATAACTGGCCGACACTTTAATTTAGCATCTTGCACTGTTTTTAGCTGATCACCTTAACTGTACAAGCACAAGCAGTGTCCTATTATTGGTCTTTGGACAAGAAACCATTTTAAAAGACATTAAACCTATCCCTGAACATTCCTTGCCGTTTTCGAGCCCACATATTTTACAAAACCAGCCGTTGAACTCGTAGATGCACATGCCAAGGCTGCCAGTCATGCGTTTTTGTTTGTGCCACAGACTCAAACGTAGGCAGCAATACGGTCACGCCTCTACAGTGGATGCTCTGTGTGTGGCTCTTGAGCAACACTGTCACAATAGCATCGGGATTAATCACAAGACGAGCTTTGTGTGACCTCTAATTGTGTCGTTATTACAGACTTAACCACAGGCACAGCACTTGACCCAGCCGTTGGTGAAGTAGGGCGGCCATTACGAGCGTTACGTCCTCTCGAGATTTAGGGAGGGATGTGAAGAAACCGTACCTGCGCTAACAACCTGATAGAGCAGCAATTTTAATGTGTGTTCAAAGCACACGTCAGCACTAAACGACCATGAAACTGAAACAAAAACAAGCAAACAGGAGCAAAACTGTTCAATTCAGTTTATTTGCCATTTGCAGTATAAAAAAACATATTGGAAATCATTTGCAAAGAGCTTAAAGTGCACTGTCAACATTTAAACAGACAAAACATAAAAACACAAGCCTAAAAAACAACACACAGATCCTAAAAACAAATATGCTGTACACTGTATAAATAAAGGAGGTTCATTAGTAAAACTTATCTTTTGCTACAGCATATTCTTGTTAAGTCCTAGTCTACATACGTATTTTACACTGGGCTGATGAACATCTATATTATTACTTTGATACAACCTGAAAAAGAGGAGTCACGGTTAATTAAGGATTTTACCTTCAGTACAATAAATAACAATAGACTCATTGTCCAGGGTCTTCCCCGCCTCATGCCCAAATTTGCTGAGGCAGGCTTCAGCCCCTGACTGGATTAAACATGAGAAAATAAAAGGATGAATGTATACAACACTGCAAATTTGCTCAGCTTAACATAACATAAAATTTATTGATGATTGAAATGAAAGCGTGGACATCTTGTTATTGTATATGGCAAATAAGTCCTTATCCTTTAGACTTAGTTGTAAACAAAAATTAATTAAAGGTGCTTTTTCAGGCTTTTTGCATTAGTATTTCACAATTTATAACTTAAAATAATGTTTATGTATGGAAAACTTCTGCTGACAACAATGGTAAATGGACAGAGCATAAAATGGCTAATTAGCACGACTATTAGCAACATGACTCTAATAGATAAGCGATGACAGAATGAGTCCAGTGACGGTGTATGGGCTTAAGGACAGGAGCACTTCTTAGTTTCTCGTGTCTCTGTAGAGCTGTTTCCAGATCTTCAGAAGCTCACTAAATGGGATAACTCAAATAAGTGTGAATGATACAAAATGGTACTATGTTTTTGAGGCGGAAACAACATTATAACGTGGTTAAAAGTCGATTTAGCATAACAGGTGACTTTAAACTTGTAAACCGTTTTTTTCGTGCACTCTCCTGATTCGTGGAAACAGTCCAAATGCGGTCCTGTTGTGAACGTCCTTAGTAGCAGGACAAGTATGCACTAAACAGATTTTTCAGCCCCCCACTTCACTGTAGGCCTGTTGTGACCCGTCGTCCTGTTGTGTGTCATTGTTGTCGACCGGCTGGAGTCAAAAGATCCCGTGTCACATGACCTTTATCTTGTGCCTGGGGTGTAAGCTGTAACCACATCCCCATAGCTCACCCAGTGCTATTAAAAACCAGGCTTATTGCTTGTCAGGTTTACAACAGCGTGGATTAGTGTAGACTCTGGACCAGATTGGTGGCTTCAATGGTTTGGCCTAAAAAAAAAAAGTGTGGACTTCTGCTGTGTCTTTTTTAATCATGTGATGTGACCTACTACTACTACGGGGGTCATCTTGGAGCTTTACATTGTGTTTTTTTGATCCAATATGTAGAGAAAGAGTCTGGTTTAGTGAGCTTGTATTTGACAGAAACAGCATTTTATTAAGCCTTTTTTTTTTTTTTTTTAAATCTGGCAGTAGCTGTGAGAAAATAGCCTGGTGTAACATAACCACGACTTGTTCCTATCGCACTGGGAATTCACGATCAAAGCAGCGCTGTGCAGTAAACACGAGAGGATGCCAAGAGTCTAAATGAGAGAAAATTAAAGCGAAATATGGCGCAAAATCTGTTGAAAGCAAGGCGCGTACAGCAAATGATAAAAGCAAACATTGCAGAAATATTAAGCTACCCAATTAAAAATATAAGTGTTATGTTACTGATTTTGTCTGACGTTTACACACTGCTATTTTCTGGCATTTGTTTTACTCAGTCTAGTGGTAAAGATGACAGCATTTAGTTGTGTGCTCTGTAATTATAAAGTCAGTGCTACAGTAGTCTAGCTATTAACATATCAGAGACTTGACTATGCAGGGGAGTATGTATTATTATGACATGCAGACACGATAAACCAAACTCTGCACACAGGACAAATTACAGCACAAAGGAAGCCTGTGGCAGCGACTGTTGAAGCCTACAACACCCACGGCTATTGACCAAAGAGAAACCTGATACAGCTTCTCTATCTTGCAGTAAATTAGTTAGCCTATAGCTCAAATGTATGTAGCTTTTGATAGCAGCAGTTTGGAGAAGCAGCACAGCCATTGAGCCATGCACAGCTGAATGATGTTTGGATAAAAGTGTGTTTTAATTACATAAGAGAACGCTTATCTTACCCATGCATTACATCTTTCCACTCTATAGGGAAGCCATTTTGGTAACTAAACTTTTAATCATTTCCTGTTTATTCCTGTCTGCTGCAGCACACTCCCTGATTATCAGAAATATAACTCTGACACTGAAAGATAAGATTGTATTAAACCATAATAATCTGCATCAGGTTTCTTTAGCACTCTCCAAGTTTAGCTTTATTTCAGTCCTTCCCATCTTGTTGTCCATCTTTTGTATTTTTTCAGGTGATAAAATATTTTTTAATCTGGCTGGCAAAGTGGTTAGCGCTCCTGCGTCTCAGCATCTCTGATTACAGCGATCATGTTCCTTCATACAAATGTGCAAAACCATTAACAAGGGAAATAAACAGGCTTTCCAGTGGTATAAGAACTAGTGCCAAGGAAGAAGCATTGTTACAACCCAATGTGTTACCTTTTGTACTAAATGTGTATGTTAAGATGTACAAAAATAACAGTATGCCGAGCAGCCAGAACTGAGCCACAACCCTACTTCAAAAACACTATCATTTCAAAGTGTATGACTGTGTTTGCAGGGGGGCAGCTGGACTCCCCTCTGTAGACCTCTGTAGGCCTGTGTTGACCCCGGCGCTGGTCTTAAGGCTGTGACTGTGTGTGTTTTGCAGGCAGACAAACGGGCACACCACAATGCACTGGAGCGCAAGCGTAGGGACCACATCAAAGACAGCTTTCACAGCCTGCGGGACTCGGTGCCCGCGCTGCAGGGAGAGAAGGTGGGTACCACTAAATGCACTTTCATCTCTTCATCTCTCCAGTTTGTCCAAAGGCAGGTTGTGTGCAGCTGGTTTTCACAGAGATGGTTATTCTTTTGAAATATAGGACCTTTTTACTGTGAGCCAACCACAGATGTAGATGTCCTGGCCTTTTGGTGCATTCATGTGGTCCTCGTAAAGTTGGGAAAACATTTTTCCGAGTTAAAACCTGTTGTCCGACCTCCCACCCAACGTCATTTGCTTCATGGTCGTAGCAGAAAATTAGCTGATTAATTCATTTGTGTTTTGTACATGAGCTCTTCGACTAAATGTTGCTATTAATGAGTTCACTATAAGCTCTTGCTCCATGAAGAAATATAATTGTGTCAGAAATGCTAATCATTGCCTTTATTAGATTAAACTTCTAACTTCTAACTTAATTTGCAAAATGTATTAAACTTTCATCTTTTTGGTATTGAGAAGGCTAACGTTAAATTTGACTACCGTATTTAGCTGCGATAAATAATACCAATACTGACCAATAACTTTGTTGGTCTACATACGGCGATGTCAATATCCCGACTTTCTGAGACAAAAGTGCATGAACATAAGTCTGGAAAACGACTTCTCATCTCAGAAAGACGAGCACCTGAGGACCACATGAATGCAGCATTTGTGTTAGAGCTGGACAGTATTATGTAATGTTTTTAGTAGTTTTCAGTTGGTCTTATTGCGGCATCCCTTTTAATCCTTTTTGGGTCTCAGCACCCACAAGCCGAGACTCACTGATTTATAATTTAATATGAATAAAAGAAAAACATCCATTTGTCAAATCTTGGGCAAAATATTAAACAAAAACTGAACAGGACTAAAAACTAGGTCTAAAGTAGGATTAAATGTAGGGCTTATCTAGAGGTACATTTAGGAGTAACCCAAGGCTAAACAGGAGTTTGTTATAGACACATGAGTTGAAGTCATGTCTATTACAAACAGAAAAAGCAGCTGTCTTTGATTCATTTGTTAGTCATTAAATGTGAATACAGTAGTTTGGCATTGTATTGGCAGCAAAAATCCAGTGATGAAGTGTAAATACTTGGACAACCACCAGGAAGTGATTATGAGGACATTTAGCTGCTCTTTTTCTGTTTCTGAAACTTCACAGAGGAGTTTTAAACTGGGCAAAAGGCTTTATTTTCCCCCAAAAGATGTGTTTGAGACACACGCACGGCTTCAGGGCGACGCCTCAGAGTGTGATGGAAAAATGTTAGTTTTGACCCCAACTTTGTCCAGTGCAGCTGGATTTACGCTGCTACATTTTAAACCACATAAACTGTTTTTTGGAGGATTATCAGCTGAATTACTTATTGCTCATTGATAACTTTTTAAATTGTAACTTTTGTAATTTCAACCTTTTGCAACCTCTGTTCTGACAGTTTTCAGAAACAACTGCCTTTTTCAGGCCTGGATTTTTGGTTTGAAATTTTGAGGTGGACCTCCAAAAATCTTTCAAAGGGATAGTCTCATATTACTAAAGCTGTCTGAAACATGCTTATTCCTAAAAGTAGGGAGTAATGGGCATACTCCCAGTTTGGAGAAGGGCACAGGAGCAGTGACACTGGCTTTTTATAACTTATGACTACTGTTGAGGCTAGTGTATTACTCACACTGCTTGTACGACTTAGAAAACTGCTCAATGAAATTGTATTTATGTAGCTTAACAGTTGGATCAAAGGGCTTTACAAACAATTAATCACATAATCAAACATAGACACAAAATCAGACATAAACAATGACTAAACAGACCCAGGACATCCTCTGTCCTTACACCCTCCTTCTCAGTAAGAAAAACTCCTAAAAAAACAGCTTTGGGGAAAAAAATAAACTTTATGGAGACCAAACTGAAGGGGAGATTCTCTCTCAGGATGGACAGGCTAATGTGTCTAGGACTGTTAAAGTCCATTAGCTCATCTGTAGTATCATAGTTCAAGAACAATCTGGGCCACCTCTCTGTAATATACAATATATAGCAGAAATATTCTCTATAGACTGTGTATCTAAATGGTCATTGAGGTAGTTTGGTGTGTTAAAGCAGCACAATGTTCCTCACCGGATCCCTAATTTTGACAAACATATCAACAGAAAAGATAGTATATTATCATAGTTTATTGTTTAGTATTTAGAAATGAACTAAAGACAAAAAGAATGACAGTATTTTGGTTGCATTTTACTAGCATCTCCCCGCCAAATTACAGTGTTAGTGGACAACAATGAGAAGTGCTCAGGGGTTGGTGGAGGGTCAGTTTGTCTTGTTAGGAGTTGATCTGCCTCCAAAATGATTTTCAAAACATTATTTTAAGGTCCAAATACTACATGTTGTTGCTTTAAAACTCATTTAGCAAATGGCATGTTGCTGTACCTGTTACTACTGTAGGGAACAAATTGGCTTTATAAAATGATCTGATGGCAACCACAACCTTTTTAGCCCACTACATAGCTTTTAGTGATGCTGTTGGTTTGTGACGTCAGACCACACTTCAGTGACTCAGTGATTGTAAAACTGAGGATGATGCAGTGGTTTGTCACAGTGACTCAAGTTGAAGTAGCCAGTCTCCAGTCGACTGTAATGGAGACGTGAGCGGTCCAACGGTGATGTGTCAGGCCCTGGATCCCAGATCAAAGTATGAAAATGATTTTGAGCAGGAGGTTTAGAGGAGGCCAAGCTGAAGCAAAATGTCCTCTAGTGGTTGATTTACACTGAATGTTTTAGTACAACCTTTAGAAAAAAAAATAAGGGAATGGTGTACTGTTAAAATTAGTTTTTGCCAGTGCAAGTTTTGAGGTATTAAACATCCCAGTGGCCCACTTTGAGTCCTGACCATTTGGGAACCACAGATTTTTTGTGTAATATTAAAAGTGTATACCTTATTTATAGTTGCTTGATTTTGAGCTTGTGTTAACTCTGCTCTAATCCTTAATAAGGTGTCTACTCAACAGGCATCTCGAGCTCAAATCCTAGACAAAGCCACAGAGTACATCCAGTATATGAGGCGAAAAAACCACACACACCAGCAGGACATCGACGACCTCAAACGGCAGAACGCCCTGCTGGAGCAACAAGGTACTGCACTTTTTTTTTTAGTCTGCACCAAACTCAGCTGACTTTGATTATGGGCTTGGAGGATGTTTGAGGATCACTGTAGGGACGTAAAAGACTTAATTTAAGTTTAAAAAAAGTCTGCAACTCATGTATCATTTACAGGAGCAGGCTCATTTTGTTGTTCATTGAGAATACTTACAGATTTATCCATATGCAGCTGGTTAAACGAAGCAAATGGGTAAAATACTTTTAGTATTTATAGTATTAGTAGATGTCTTAGGATGGATCCAAGTTGATATTTCATTTTGTAAACAACTAGTTCCAAGCAATTCACATGCATTTATCAAAGAAAGCAACCAAGAAGAGTTTTATTGATATCCAGGGTTCCCACAGGGCATTAAAAAGCATTAAAAGTCAGTAAACTCATTTTCTGAAAAAGGCCTTTAATGGTGTTAAAAAGCATTAAATTTGATTCCAACAGGCATTAAAATTTTTAGTTAGTTTTGAAGTATAATTGCTTATATTAGTTTTATTCATGAATATAAATATCTATAAATAATTTACCTTTCTTGTAAGCAACAGTAGTGTGATAGACGGGCGGAACCAGTTTGCTTCCAGTGAAACCACATTACCTAAATATTGGATGTTTGACTTTCAGCATTATTGGTGGTTTGTGATTCAAGGTTCATATAGTAATGGAAAACCTGGAAAAGTCATGGAATTTTAAAATGCAATTTCAGGGCCCTGGAAAAGTTTTGGAATTGTTTATTTTGGTGTAAAGTTTTGGAAATGTAAACAGTCTTAGTAACATTTGGCCTAGCCTGGCAAGCAAGACTAGTTCTCTTTCTATTCTATACAGAGAACTAGTCTGGTAACGCTCCCATTCAAAGAGATTTCAGAGGGGCGGGACTAAGGGATGCAGAGTTAACCAATCAGAGGACGTGATGCAAGTAGAGCAACGGCAGCTTTTTATAACAAACATGGCCGCCACGGTGCGAGAGACTCGTTTTAAGGATTTTGCCGGTTTTAGAATCAAAACTCAAGAAAATTCAGCGTTAGCAGCATTTTTCTATAAATTTTTAAACGAGGACAGCAGCAGCTCAAACAGTCGTTGCCTAAGGTTTGTGTAAACGTGTTAACCGGGACTTTGCTGTGATCAATGTCGCAACAAGACGAAGCAGATTCACAGGAATTAGGCGCGTTCGAGATGAGCCAGACTTGCGCAGTTTCGATCAGTGTCGGTCTGTGCGCAGTGCACGCCGGGTTAGATTTGTGTCCGACTTGTTCCCGACTTGCTCTGATGTCATGACTGCAACGGTCACCGAAAGCTTGTGAGATCCAAATGAGACCAGCGTCTTACAGACTAAAGTTACAGTTTTGAACTGGATAAACTTTGCACCCTGCTGCTCAGTGTGAAGTAGAATATTATTAAAAAGATATCTGCTGTTATAGGAGGCTGTTTAACTTTTATAATAAAAGCTAAGAACCACTGCTGAAAGTGCCTCATGTTGTGTGCTCCTGAGGAGCGCCTCATTAACACAGACTGTGGTCAAGCACGGGACAGAAAAGTTCTTACAAATCAGTTTAATGCATTTATTTTCAAAATCACATCCAACACACGCGAGAAGTGGATTTCGGGCGTGATAGTTCATGATCTGAGCCACAAACTGTCCGACTTCAGTACAGGCGTATTTCCTCTCCTCCTGCTGCAATAGTTTTTGGAAAGTTGTTGTGCTGCTGTACAGCGCTTTGTTTTCATTACTCCAGTCTCCAGATCCACACTGTCAGTACAGGTGAACTCCAGACCAGCAGATGTAGCCACTGTCAGTACAGGTGAACTCCAGACCAGCAGATGTAGCCACTGTCAGTACAGGTGAACTCCAGACCAGCAGATGGAGCCACTGTCAGTACAGGTGAACTCCAGACCAGCAGATGTTGCCACTGTCAGTACAGGTGAACTCCAGACCAGCAGATGGAGCCACTGTCAGTACAGGTGAACTCCAGACCAGCAGATGTAGCCACTGTCAGTACAGGTGAACTCCAGACCAGCAGATGGAGCCACTGTCAGTACAGGTGAACTCCAGACCAGCAGATGGAGCCACTGTCAGTACAGGTGAACTCCAGTGTCCAGATGGATGTGTACCTGAAAGACAAAACACACAACTAGAATATGTCAATCTCACTAAGAAGCAACAATAAATACAAAGGTGTAATTTATATTTTAGATGGATATTATGGGTGCAGTTTATGATTTTACCTCTCAAGATTAATGAAAAAACATAGTTTATAATAAGCCTTAACTACATTTTAACAGACTGCTTTAGTAACTAATAGGGGCTGGTGGACTACAGTGGTGTGACATAAGCTTTGTCACATTTTGTGTCCCTCTTCTAGTGGAGGAAGCAGACACAGGTCACACACAGCCTTCAGCCTGCAGTCTCACTGCACTGTGGGCAGAAAAGACTGCCCAAACTTTAACCAGGACCTCTGAACCTATGTTGTATGATTTTTTTTTTTTTTAAATAAAATTACAGCTCAGATATTGGGAGAAATGTCTCGTGCAAGTCCGCGTGAAGAGCGAGCTTCGCTAACCGAGTAAACTGAATAAAATACGTTATTTCGTTGGAGTTTTAGTGGTCCTATCGCTGCGAATATAAGGTCATTTTTCATAAAATGAAGACTGTTTTGAAGCTCGAGAACTGTAGGACACCTTTAAGGAATGAAGGGCGTGTAAAAATACTCACCCGCTTTGTCAGAAGTCCGCAATTCACCCCGTCTCGCAGCGTAAAAGCTCTCGTTTTTCTTGCTGGCTCTCTCGTGTGTTGCTTCAACACAGTGGACAATGGAGACACAACAACTGGAACTTTTTTGCAAAAGTCAAAGCACGCAAAAACATCTTTAAAAGTTGTCATGGCTGTCTTGGTCACAGAAGTAAAACAACTTACGAAGCTAGCCCTCCGTTAGCCTCTGCGTAGCCTCCACCAAAAAAACGTTTCAGGCGCAGAGTGTGACGCAGCTCCTAATGCCCCGCTCTGATTGGTTCAGCTCCTAATGCCCCGCTCTGATTGGTTCAGCTCCTAATGCCCCGCTCTGATTGGTTCAGCTCCTAATGCCCCGCTCTGATTGGTTCAGCTCCTAATGCCCCCCTCTGATTGGTTCAGCTCCTAATGCCCCGCTCTGATTGGTTCAGCTCCTAATGCCCCGCTCTGATTGGTTTAGCTCCTAATGCCCCCCTCTGATTGGTTCAGCTCCTAATGCCCCGCTTTGATTGGTTCGGCTCCAAGGAAACCAGAGAAATCATTGGCTTATGGAGCGTTACCATAGCCATTTCCTTTGCTAAGAAAGGAAGTGGGTATGGCAAGCCAGGCTACATTTGGCCACTACTATTTAAAAAAAAATAAAAATCTGACCTATATTCAGACTATTTGAACTAAATAATCTGGCTTTTGGTTTTGGTAGTTTAAACCGCTTAAATTATTACTGTATGTCTTTTACCTATTTGCTTTAAAAAAAATATGTTCTCAACCAACTTACCAAGCATAATTGCGTTTTAATCAGTGGTGCATAGATTTTAAGTCAGTAAAATTTGTAGAATTAATTTCCAATTTTAACAAAAAAAATTTCAACAAAAGTTTGTTTCTAATGTACCACACTGGACATTTTGAATACTATTTATTAATGTGCAAGTTATTTTTCATGTCTTGGAAATTTAGTCAGGGGTTTGGAAAAGTCATGGAAAATTCTTGGTAAAAAAGTGTATGAACCCTGATTATTTTACAAAATTGCAAATAATGGCATTAAAAGGGATTGCATTAAAAATTAAATTAAACTAGAAAAAAATTAAAAATTAAATTAGACTAGAACCCTGATATCTAACCTTGATAAAATTATTTAGTTGTTAGAGTATTTGTTACCCATCTAACAAACCTGGCTAGATAAAAATCTCAGTCCAAAATTAAAAATCCCCTAAGCATGGGGAGAAAATAAATGATAAAGTCTCTGTGGTTTCTCAGGTATGTTATAAAGAACATTATGAGATGCAAAACCTCAGGCGGTAGAGCTTAACACACTGTAGCCTTGAGAAAAACGCTCATCACTGAGACTAATCTGGGAAAAGGATCCATTTGGTTAAAAAGAAAAAAGACTGGTTTCACTAATAATACTCATACACTGATAATACACTAATAAATAATACTAATAATCCAGACACAAGTGAAATGCAGCCAGGTCAGTAGAGATCTCACAGAATAAAACCCCAATGTCTATTCACATCTGTGTTAGGTCACCGCACCCATAAATATTTAAACAAAAAACCTGAAATCCTGTTAATTGCCCACTGGTTTTGTCCAATGTTGCTGACGTAACTGTCCCATTGTGCCCCTGCAGTGCGTGCTCTGGAGAAGGTGAAGGGCTCCACTCAGCTCCAGTCCAGCTACTCCTCGTCGGACAGCAGCCTCTACACCAACCCCAAAGGCAGCGCCGTCTCTGCCTTCGACGGGGGCTCCGACTCCAGCTCAGAGTCCGAGACCGAAGACCTGCCCAACAGGAAGAAGCTACGCGTGGAGGCCAGTTAAGGAGAGAGAGGGAGAGAGAGTGTGTTAGGACGTCCCGGGTACAGCAGCTCACACACAAACCTGGCCCTGGGCAAGCCACTGAGGGGGACACTGGAGAGGTCCCAATGAGAAACGCACCTCTCCTGTCATCACCAATCCTCTCTCTCCTCCACCGTGTCCCAAACTGGAGACTGTGAGAACCACACAATCATCATCTCTCCGAAAATAAGGAGAGAGGGATTGGTTCAAAGCTTAAAAAACATCTAGAAAGCTTCAGGTTACCCCTCTTTCTACACCCCATCCCGTCTTTGGTTGTCCGTCTACTCCCTTTTTGAGCAATGTCAACAATTCAAAAACCCCAAAAAGAGGCAGCTTGGCTCAAACTTAAGGACTTGATGCTTTTTTGTACCCTCAAAGTAAGCCCCTCCTCCCGGGCTGTTTTAGAGGGGGACGGGCCCGCCGGGCGTACTCCTCCAAGCACTGCTATATTATTATATATTTTGTTTTTGTTTATTATTTTGTTATTCTTGATAAAAAGAACCTGTTTAGACTTTACACACACACCTAGATGAATCGTCCTGAAGAAGTTTACCTTTTTAAAAATTTGTAGCTTGCTTTTTTTCCACTAAAAGAATGTGAAGCTAATGTATAAGTGATGAAAACCCACCTCAGGCCCACTGGTTTATTGAACACAAAATACTCCTTTGTTGAAATTTGATGTTTTGAAGGAGGATATTCCTAAACTTGTATTGTATTTTGTCCTTTAGCTTGAAGTAGTGAATGACTTTAGGCATCTCGTTTTATATATTATACAAGCATTGATTGGATGTTTTTCGAGTTCAAAAGTATGTTATGCATTTTGTAGTAACCTCACAAGTCATGGGAAAATGCTAATAATTTGTCACTTGTAGTTTTCCTTGTATGGTATAAAATAGGTATATTGAATGTCAAAGGTAGCTCCTGCAGTACAAGGAAGCCAAGAGTCCCTGTTAATGTTTTGTGCTTTACACAGTGAAAAATCGATGTTGCTGAAAATCCCCAAGGAAAAAAAGGAAGCATTTTGCGTGTCTAGGAACGTGTGTGTATGTATATTGTTTCCATTTTATTTCCATTTAGGAGGATATAATTCGTGTAATAGGTCTTTGTTTGTCCATTCCATGGAAATTACAAGTATGTTGTACATACTGCCAGCAAATGTCTTGCAAGTTGAGGCCAACCTTTACTATGAGACTATAAAATAAACTATTTTATCCTTTACTGTGCAGTGTGTTCACAACCAGCATTATTACAGCGATCAGTCAGGGTGATATTTTTATTAAAGCAACAATGTGGCTTGCTGGGATTTATAGCTGGTAAAGGACTAAAAGAGACAAATGATGCTTTTTCAGTGGATATCTAATGCAGTGGTTTTTCACTGGTCTGACTGTGGGGCCTTATTTTATCCTTTATAATTTTATTGCATCCTACTTTTTCTAAAATCTGTTTCACTATACAATATTTAGTAATTTCAAATAACCTGAACATTAAAACTATGTTTAACTTCCCCGCCCTCTTTTCGGGTCATGACCCACCAGTTGAAAGTCGCTGCTCTAATGTAAACTTGTGTGTAAATGAGGTGTTTTTTTTTACCTTGCACAGCAAACTGGATTCTGGAGATTGAGTTCACAAAAATCCATCTTGTCTGGCTCAAGCTTACCTGTCTGAGTCCAAACCACATGTGGTTCACCATTTCGTCCAATCGTGGCAGTACGATCGCAAGTGGGCGGGTTTTAGGTTTGCGGACAGCATCAAGCCTCTCAGCAATACTTCTAAAGAACAGTGTTGCTTCACATTTACAAAAATCCTCTGACATTTTTATTGAGCAGTTTGTTGTTTGAGCCAAGAACAGCAAAGACTTGAGACATAGCAAACTAATTTTGGTACAGTCATGAGCTGTTGCTTCGTCCGTCCAGTCACCTCTAAATATTCCTGCTTTGGTCAGATATGATCTTTAAACGAGGGGGTTTGTTTCATATTTAGAGATAAAAAGTTACCTAGTGTTGCTTTTTCAACCCGTCACCACAGAAAGGCTCCTGCTCTCTAAGCAGTTTTAGGTTTTTCTGGTTTGCAGAGATGGCAGCAGGTGTCTGGATGAAGGCTCTGTGTGCACTTTTATTACCCTTTATGTAACATTGCTCTCCTTTACAACAATACAGGTGTCAGGTCAGCTAAATAAGGGCTGTACACGCACGGCAGTGTCCTGGGACTTTCAAAGGAAAACACAAAATATGCAAGTGTTTGCATTTACAATCAGTCTAACATTTTGTGGACGTGGGGGCTTGAGTCAAAAGCTAGGTATGAAATGTTTATGGCTTTCCATTTGCTCTGAACACCATTTTGTTGCCAAATTATTCTTCTGCAGTTAATTTTGCAGTCCAAGTCTTGACAAACCTGCAAAGGCACCGATGTAGCTTACACAGATTTTCAGGTGCACAAAAAAGTGAAGCATAACAGGGTTTGTACAGTCATGGAATTTAAAAATGCAATTTCCAGGCCCTGTAAAAGTTTTGGAATTTTATATTTTAGTATAAAGTTTTGCAAAAGTTTTGGAAATTTAAATAGCAACATTGGGCCTCTCCTATATAAACCCGCGTCAGCTAAAATACAGTAAATTTAAGTTTTCAGTAGAAACACTGTCTTGTTCTCACTGCAGGAAAAAGTGACATCTATTTTTTTGTCAAATATTTGAACAAAATCATTTTTTGCTTTTTTGGATCTTTTGGTTTTCGTAATGCTTTAAAACAGCATAGATGATTAGTTTATATCTAAAATAGCAATTATCTTTTAATCGCTGGTGTTTAGGCTATAAGTCAGGAAAATTTGTAGAATAATATATTTCTGGGGGATGAAGCACCAACTGTTTTTTTTTTTCTTGAACTGACTAATTTCCAAAGTTAAGAAATGAAATTGCAGCAAAAGTATGTTTCTAATGTACCACATTGAACGTTTTGAATACAGTTTAAAGAGTAACTCACCCCTACACCATTTTTTTTGAGCTGATCAGTTGTACAAACAGGGCTTTAGTGATACATCTCACTATTTATAGTCTTATGTTTGACTGTTTTGTAAAAAAAGGTCTAAATTCACATTTTGTAGTGAAAACTGTCAGAGTGCTGCCCTCCTAGGGTCAAACAGTGGGATTTCTGCTCAATAGTTCCAGATAGGCAACTGTGACGTAGTATTTGACCACTTTACCGCACCTGTGCCGAGTATCTCCTCCCACGGCCCGTGCTCTCCACGCCCTCGCTGTCTCTCTCCCCCGCGCGCTCGTCCCAGTCCTGCTGTTGCCAGGTGTGGGTCTTTTTCCTAAACACGCCACTCAGCCCCGCATTTACCGTTCAGTCTCCTCCGCCCCCCTCCCCTCTCACAGCTGCGCTTCTACTGTCCCGTGTGTCAGCGCACAATAAGGCATAATGAGCCTGATCAATGACAGTATGTACCTACAAATTAGCAGTGTAGGGAGTAACGCATTACAAAGTAACGAGATTACAATTGTCAAGGGGGTAACGCGTTACTTTTGAGCCCCCCAGTAAGTAATATTACAGTTACTAACAAAATACCCAATTAGTTACTTGCGTTACAGTCTCTGCAGTCAGTTTCATTTACCTGCAGTTTACCGCAAGGACACGGAATGAAAATGCATTAAACGAATAGCGCTGATACGTTTTCTACTTTATTTTCATCCGTTCCCTTCTCTGCTCCTCTTTATGCGCGCAGCGGCCACTCGTCCTGTCCGCGCGCGTCGGGGCGCATGCAGCTGCTGCTGTCAGCGGGGACAGCGGGGAAAGAAGAGACTTGCACCGCTTTGGCGCTAACATCAAGTGCGTTTTAGCTTCAGTGTAGTGAAATAAAACTGTGTCCACAGGACGTGAACGCTGCACAGGAGCAGAGGCAGGAGAACCTAAAGGGCAGTATTTGCTGTGTCAGGCTGCCCTGCTGCTGAAATGAATGCAGCTAAAAAAAACTTGAACGCCTGTATAAAATAACAGTGCGGGTCAGGGCAATGGTGAGGCTATAGGCTTCTTCTATTTAGAAATGGGTTCATTTGGGCTTCCTGTTAGGAAGTAATCCAAAAGGAAAGTAACTAAGTTATTTTCACGAGTCAGTAACCAAGTAAAGTAATATATTACTTTTCAAAAGAGTAACTAGTAATCTGTAACTAGTTACTTTTTTGAGTAACTAACCCAACTCTGCAAATTAGTGACACTGGGGAGAGATTTGACTCCACAGATGTGTTTTAAACTTGCCACGCTTTAAGTCACTTTTTGTTTGATGACAATCGATTTCTTACTCGCGGAGATACGATCAAAAACAGCTCTCAGCTGAAATAATACCAGTAAATAAAGACGCGATCTGACGCACACGTTACTGCAGCGGCGCACGACGCCTTTCTCACAATATTTCAACTGTGTTATTATAAAAGGAACATAAAACATCAGTCCAGACGTCCTGCATTTTTTTCCCCCATTTCTGGGACTTGGCAACCCTGCTGTGGAGGAGGTCCATGAGGTCTCTGACAGCTGTCAGTCACAGGACCAGGCCTCGCTCCTCCCTCAGTTCTCCTCCTCTGTCTCTGCCAGGTCTCTGCCCACTTTTTGAGCAGTTTTCAATCTCTGGCAGTGGGCGGAGTCAGGCCTGGGCCAGGGGTGAGTTACTCTTTAAAATCACTAGCCCGACGTACTGTGGACGTGAAAAGGCTGTACTTTTTACTAATTACTCGGAGCGACTCGGGAGTGTACTTGCTCTCAGTCACAGGGGAACAACAACAAGCCCAGTGCGGACAGAGGCACCTCTGAAGGTATTATTTAGGCAGCACATACCTGTTTGCTCCGTTTACTATCGTTAAGAAAGTAGCTTGTTGTTAGCAGCGAGCTAAAGGAAAGCTAAGTGGCTAACAGCAGCCTAAAGTTTATCTGAAGTTTCAGTGGCCCCTCCCCCGCAGCGTTTCCATGGAGATCAGAGTCTTCACTGAGGATGTGTCTTTCCTCACTGATATTTTTATAAGACCTGACTTATATTAGGCCCATTTTATATTTCTTGAAGTGTGGATTTATGATAAGCTGCTTCCCTATGCATTGCTAAGTGCATATAGAGTGCATCTGTTCTTGGAGGTGAATAGAAAGATGTTAATAAAAGTCACTAACAAATTGTTATATATTTTTGTAATTTTTACATGTTATTGTTTTATATCTACTTTTTTAATTACATCTCAGTAATTATAAAATGTACAACAATTTAAGTTTGATAAGGAGACACAAATAGGCTATGTAAAAGAAATATTTTGGTCATAATTATACTGTAACTAAGTCTGCTAATAAAAAAAAATAAAAAAATCGTAACCGTGAACAGAAAATTGTGAATCAAATCGTGACTGAATCGTTACATCCCTAAAAACAAGTATATAACTGTAATTCATTTCAAACTCAATTTCTTTTTATGCATTTAATATAGACACCACATTGAGAACCACTGTAGAATACCAGATACCTGTATTGTAGAATGGTCATTTTATTTCAGTAGAGCTTTATGTTTTGAATCCAAACACTGAAATGTTTCCACCATGTTCAGAATTATTAATATAAATGTTATTGTATTTGTTATATGCATCAGTGCATCATCAACCCACAACACCAAGATAAAAAGTACTAAAGAGCTTTTATTTACTTGGTTCATTATGAAACCTTTCACTTTTTACTTCAGCGACTTGAAAACATTACACAAGCGACATTTCGGTGGAAGCTGCCCACACTCACACAGCACTGTAGCTCCAGCACTGGGATTTCCTGATTTGAGGACTTTTGACATCTGAGCACGGCTTCGATCCTGACGGTTTTACTACAGGGAGTCCGTCCGTCTGTTCCCTGCCTTATGAGCACTTTATTAGGGACTAGGACTCTGGTTCGTCCGACGGTTTGTTGTTGTCTTGCGGGACGGGCAGCTGGAGGAAATGGCGCAGTGCTTGGGCCACTTTGTCCGGGCACATGTTGTAGACTGGATGAGTTGGCGCCTGCAGAGGAAAGAAGCAAAAGCATTTTTTTTTTTTTTGTTTCCCATTACATAACATAATGTGGGTGTGACCACAGTTTTAGTATTACTGGGCTATAGAGTAACCATTACATAATAACACACATTCCTGTCTCTTAAATAAATACACAGTCCAGAGTGGAAACACATCCAAAAACACTGAAAATAGACAATACTTGGTGTTATGCAAAAATATTTTAAGGGATTTATTTTGAAAACAGACGTGGAAATTAACTAGATGCATTTGTGTCATTTTTATAATCTCTAAATGAGTAAAAGTATTTGTAGTGGTAGCTTATTGGACTAATAATCTAGTCATAGTAATGGCAGTGGAAGTAGAAGTTAGTACTTTCTTAACCATTACACCCCAATTTTTTAAAAGTTATGTTGTTACTGTTAAGTGACAAAAGTGTTCCCATCACAAAACATCATAAAAATAGTGTACATTCAGATTTTGTTGTACTTTTTGTGCTTAACAGCCAAAAGCACAAGGTGAATAAAAGATCTATGAGAAAAAAAGTAGAAAAGAAATATATAAAGGTATACTATTATCAAGAATACGATGATGTTTTGTGATGGGGACACTTTGTTACTCAACAGTAACAATTTTTTTTTTTTTTTTTGCAGTAACAAAAAATTGCAAAGAGAATATTTCTCAACTGGTGGGTGGGGAGCCCTAAGTGGATCTTACAAAGGTTGAATATTTTTCCTTTGTGTTTCATGTTTAGTTTATTTGAAACCTAAATACTGTAACAGATAAAATACATGAGCCACAAAGCAGTCCAAAACCAATCTTTTTGGTTTTAGTCCTGGTTTGGTCCTAGTTAGTCCTGGTTTGGCCTGGTTTGGACTTGATATAGACCTACTTTAGTTCCGGTTTAAACCTGGTTTTGTTCTGGTTTATTTCTGGTTTAGTCCTGTTTTGTCCTTCATTAGCGTCATATCCCTCGCTATAGTCCTGAGTTAGTCCTGATTTAGGTTTATTTTTGTCTTTAAAAGCCAAATACTACTATAAATGATCAAATAACTCCATGTACCCCCTGCAATGTGCTTGCGTACCCCTAGGGGTCCCGGTACCCTTGGTTGGGAAACACTGCCATAAAGGACAGCGAAAATAAAATTATTTAGAAAAAATACTTGGGTTCAGTCCCACAATCGGATCAGTTGAGAACCACATAGATGACCAAAAGCAAATAAATGGCAATAAAATAAATTAGGTTAAAAGTAATAACACCCTAAAAAGACTAAACCTATGCAGTAAATATACAAACCTATGAGCTACTACAGTATTAACCTACAGCTGGAGCTCCACTTGCCTCAGACCGACAGTCACCACTGTAACAGTTCAGTGCCAGTAACAGGAACATCTCACACCACAGACACATCCTTAAAGTAAACCACATCCTCTTTTCTCCTCAGCTCTGCCCCGCTGTCTCTGAGCAGCAAGAGAATTACACTGAACATTATTAAAATAAAATAATGGCTCACTGGCTTTTACTGCAGCTGCGTCAGGTTCACAGTCAAATGAAGGTTTTCCAGAGGTGATGTGGATAAAATGGTGGATGTTTTCAATAATGTGCATAAAAGTCCAGGTCTAAACCGGGACTAAACCGGGACTAAACCGGGACTAAACCGGGACTAAACCAAGACTAAACCAAGACTAAACCAAGACTAAACCAGGACTAAACCAGGACTAAACCAGGACTAAACCGGGACTAAACCGGGACTAAACCGGGACTAAACCGGGACTAAACCGGGACTAAACCTGTTATACCAGAACTAGATCATGTCCAAACCATGTCTAAACCAATACTAAACCAAGACAAAACCAGGACTAAACCAGGTCTAAACCAAAACTAAACCAAGACTAAACCAAGACTAAACCAAGACAAAACCAGGACAAAACCAGGTCTAAACCAGGTCTAAACCAAGACTAAACCAAGACTAAACCAGGACTAAACCAGGACTAAACCAGGACTAAACCAGGACTAAACCAGGACTAAACCAGGACTTTCTGGGAAAGTCTGGTTCGTTTGAGCAGCTGTGAATGCACAACCAGACTCAGGTGTGCACCACACAGGTGAACTCTGGTCCGTATGAAATCACAGGACTCGGTGCAGTGCGCTTTGAGCCCTGGTGCGCTCCTGGTCTGGTCCTGGTGAAGTGCGAACGTAACGAAGACCAAACTGCGGACTAACGCCAGGGAGTGGACTACAGCACTGTTTACCAAGGGCACAGACACATATGCGCATCTAACGTCACTAAAATAAAAAAAATACTGTAAATAAAATGTATTTAAAAGGTTGTTAACATAAGCAAACAATGTAGATTTCATATTAATCACAGAGAATCCACAGCTGTGGTCAGCCAATATCTGATTTACTCGTAAAACTTCATTAAACACTAATTAAAGTGCGCCGTTAATATTATTGAAATATATGGCGCTGAAGAGGTGGACCTTTGACCAATAGAAGAGCAGGGTTTCTTCTTCCCAAGTATCTCTCAGTAAATACTGATGCACTGCCCTCTACAGGTGAGGTTTGTTACTGCTCACTCACTCAGTTCAGTTCGTTTGACAGAGCTCACTGTGAACTCGAACCAGACCAATGACATCATCGACCCTGGTGCAGACTTTTGCCTCAAAGCACACCGAGTCCTGCGAACCAGCGAATGTGAACACACCCTTAGATTAAGAAATCACAAGAGTCACACACTGACAGAGAACCATTCACTCTCCCAGTCATTAGCTAGGAGCAGTTTAGATTCACCACTTCATGTCCTGTGAGTCTTTGTACGCAGCAGCACTGTGCCATCTTAGTCCATTATGCTCCCATTTGTTTTTCCAAGTTAATAATTAGTGCATTAATCCAGCAGCAGCCTCACCAGTCTGTTCTCGTCCCGGCCCAAGATCAGCTCATGATGGGAGACCAAGTTCCCAAAATGCTGTGCTATGGAGAGTCCACTGAGGCAGTAACACGTGTGGTAGAAGTCTCTGGCCCTGCAGCGAAAGACAGGGGACATAAATGAGTCTGTTTACATGCAAGCAACATATTCTGATTAAAGTTTCTAAGCATGTAGTATATTGAGGGGGACAGTCATTGAAATTTTACTAGATAATGTAATTCACGGCACCAAATGAATACAAAATTAAAACCCATTTCTGTGTGACACCAGTGTGTATGTGTCCAGATGGCGTGGTACTGACTTGCCAGGCTTGTCCAGAAGTCCTCCTGAAGGGTTTTGGCAGCACAGGAGGATGTACTCCTGTAGGGCCTGCTGCTCGAACATCCACCTCTGCTCACTCAGCTCTGACTCCCCTGCACACACATTCATGACACTGACTGTTAGGTAATGTGAGAAAATGGCCGCCACAGTGGTTACAGTTTCACTAAGCTGAGGCAATGTACTGAGTGTGTCATTAATAGCTCAGTATATCATTTTCACATGTAGATTTTATTAGGTTAGGGTTTGAAACTAGGCATTATGAGACACTTACAGCTGGGTTCCTGCGGGTATCAGCAAGTCTAATTTAATGCTTTTTAATTACATTTTATTGCCATACAATCGGGGCAGCTTAAACTGTAAAAATTTATTTGCACGCCTTGTAAAATACAGTTTATAAAGCACAAATAATGCTGAAAGTCAAACATCCGGTCCCTCTGGAAGCAAACTCGCTCTGACCGTCTATCACGCTACTATGGGCTACAAAAAATTGCAAATTATTATTTATAAATCCATATTTATATTCACAATTAAAACTCATAATGTCAGCGATTTTACTTCAAGACTACATACATTTTTTATTGCCTGTTGGAATCAAATTTAATGCTTTTTAATGCATTAATTAAACTTAATTTTTGTAAAATCAATTTAATGACTTTAATACACCTATCAGAGAGCGATAAAGGAAAAAAATCTATCATTACTCTAAATTAAGTGTGAAAAAGAACCTTGGGTGAGGGTATAGAAATGTCTGCAGTGGGGTAGTATGCATAATTATGACGGCTTTATGTATTTAAAAATGTGTGCTTTTCTTTGTCAAAAACCATTCCCTTAAAACCATCTATAAAAATAACGACAGAAACATTCCCTGTCAAACTGCTGAAAGCCAGTGCAACGCCGCTCAGAAGAAGCTGCTGTATTGGTGACATTACCTTCTTTGAAAAAGGCTCGGTGCAGCAGAGGGAGGAGTCCTGCCTGCCAGAAGGAGTAACAGCCATCCACCAGTTTATTACAGCGACCCTGGAAACCTCCCTCGAAACGCATCTGTCGGCTCACCACCCAGCGCTGGGACAAACACAGACAGAGAGGAGTTACAGGGGTACAAGTGCAGTTTATCAACACTTCATGTCGCTTCCACTGAAATACTTGTCCTAAAACTACTTAAAAATACTACAAAATATAAAATATGTCAAGTTTTTGTTAATTTTTTAAAGTAGTAAGTATTTTTAAAGCTATTTCTAAGGTATTTTGCTCTCAGACAAGAAATCAAGGGGAGAGAGGTGAGCCACTGAAGCGCCCCGCATTTGTTGTTTTTTTAATGGCTGACTATTTTGGGAATTGTGCCAAGGTGTAAAACAGTGTTTCATACTCAGATCAAGCAGCCTGGTTTTATTCATTTATATCTCAGGCTCTTAAGGAAAATTTCACCATGTAATAAATCTTTAAAATGCATGGAGTTCCATATTATCTTTTTTCAGGCTCTTTGAAATAGTTTTAGACACCGTTGCATTAATATTTCACATTTTATAACTTCAAATAATGTAAATGTATGGAAAACGTATTCTTTTGGGGAGCTGTACTTTAACTGCAGAAAACGCTTGGATTAGGTGTCTGTTGTCCCCTGCTGGCCACGGTGGGGAATAGACAGAGCATAAAATGGCTATTTAGCACGACTATTAGCAACATGACGCTAACAGATAGATAAATGAGCTCCAGTGAAGGTGTCTGGACTTTAGAAACACGCAGAAGCATTTCGAGGTTTCACATGTCTATGTAGAGCTGTGAGACCGAGTGTTTTCAGGTCTTCATAAGGGGACGGCCTTAGCAAACAGAATTACTCAAAGATGTGTGAATGAAATACTACTCCAGGTATGTTTTTATGGAGGAAACAACATTATAACATGATTAAAAGCTTTAAAAAGTTAATTTAGCAGAATAGGGGACCTCTGAAGTAAGCCACTGACTGAACTTAACATTTTGTGGAAGAATCTGAGTGACTCTGAGTCCTATTGATCTTTCTGTGTCCAGTGTCGACCTTAACTCCCTTTTTGGCTCCACTGTTGCTCAAGTTAGGCCTGAGACCATGACCCTTGACCCTGTACAGAGCAGGTCTACAGATGGAGTACATCTTCCACCTCTCATGGTCTGCTCTGTTCACCTCCGACATGAGCGAAGTGTTGGGTCGTGATAACTACTCCTGCTAACTCTAAATTTAAACACAGGGATGTCATCTGCTGCTGACAAACAGGTTTTCTTAGAAATCCTATGCAAATATCACTTATAGACTTATAGATACTTTGACGTCTCACATTCAAAACTGTAAAGCAAACTAAAGGACTATACGTGGAAAGTTAATTACAAGGAAACACCTGTCCCAGTAGTGGATGGATAGTTGATCTAAAGACCCTCTGGCCAAACACGGTTCTGTTTACACTAGTATTTTAAAAATGTTTCAGAATTAGGCAGCAACATGTATTTAATGATTGGGAACAGGTGGCTATTGAGGATAGTTTTGGTCCATAAACAAATAAGAGAAACAACCAGGCAGCCACACTGGGGACATTGTTTTCCGTAGCCTCCATCTTTTTCTTAAAAAAACTACTACACATCTCCATTGAACCTGCTCTTAAAAATTAAAATGTACTGTATGTAGTGAGCCTTATCAGTTTGTTGAAACACACTTTTTAACATCAGTATTTACATTACCAATTTTGTCTACAACATAGCTTTAAAAGGACTATCTTATGCTTTTATTTATCTTTTTAAACCAATCTTGGTCACCTCTACATCAGCACTGCACATTTTACAACCTTTAAAAACAATGTGACAAAAAAAAAAAAAAAAGCTTTTCCAGTTATTACTTTAGTATTACTAGAGCAGCTCTGTTGTGTGATGCCATTTTACAACAAAATGTAAAAAATGTCTGAGGAATCAGTGGAAACAGAGCTGTACACTGTTTTTTGGATAAATGAATGAGAGCAGAATGGATGTAGAGGCTTTGTTGATTGGTCAGTGCTTCCTGGAGTGGGCGGGGGTTCATGGGAGAGGCCGAGGTTTGTGAAACCAAGCGTTCTGAGGGCTCACAACAGTCATGCCAGAGAATACAGGATTACTCAAACAGGCGTGAATGGAAAAAAACACAACTCCAGGTATGTTTTTGATGAGGGAACAACATTATAACATGGTAGAAAGCTCTGAAAACGTGAATTTGCAGACTATATCCCCATTAAGCGATGTCCATGACCCACTTTTTGGCCTTAATTCAGCAGGCACTAAACAATATTGAACTATTGCAACTGCAAATCTTTGCCGAGCTCTTTTCCCCATTCAAATTTAAACACACTTTAAATAGTGTATACTGTAGAACTGACGGCCCTTTGTAACATTTTTTACATTTATTTAAGCTTTAAATTTTGGTTTTGGTACTCGCCTTCAAAGCTACACTGCCCAATCAGACTAAAATACTGCTGTAAAAACCAAATGTTTAGAAGCTTTCTCTCTAAGTGTTGCAAAGCAGGCAGAGAAACAGACTGCAAAATGTAGAACAAGTAAATCTATAAAAAGTCAAGCCTTCACTTACAAGACTCCTGCGAAAATGTTTTATCAGCGCCATCAGCAGCTGTGCCTCTGCTTTAAACTGTACCATTATATTTGTATTGAATCTAAGCAGTGGACAGCTTACACAGGGATACTGCCAGATCTCAAAGCTTATATAAAGCCAATAGTATGTTTGTCTTTATCTCTGTGTCTCTTGAACACTAACCAGGCAGAGCTCTAGTGCTTTGTATTCTGTATTGTTATTGAGCACTAAAATCTCTTTGCTCACTCTTCACAAAATGTCAAGAGACTGTTTTCATTTACCAGTAAAGCTTTCAGATCCAGCATGTGCTCTTTGTCGAGGATGACCATGGCCGCCGTGCCGCAGAAAGTGTACCCTCCGTGAGCCTCTAGACCAGGCACTCCACTCAGACCGCCCTCCCAGTTCTGACACCTGCAACACAGGGGACAGACCACAGTGTTAAGTACTCATTTGGCATTTTGAAGCACTGCATGTGAAATTAGTCTTACTTATTCTGTCATAAAGTAGTGTTTTGTGGTGAATTTATGACTTTTAGGTTTTTAAGCTTAAAGATTTTAGCTTTTAAGAGTTTTTTTTTTTACTTTATTTGATATTAGGGGTGTGACAGGACACAAATCCCACAAGACGAGACAAGATTGGGTTAACGAGACGAGATTTTTTACCACTGAAATATGTATTTTACACAAATTAAATATGTAATTTATTCACCTGAAAATCATAAAATGCTAAACTATTTAGGTGCATTTTTTAAATCAACTTGTAATTAATGGGATTTACTTGTTATTATTATATATATTATAATAATATATATTATATTATATTATATTATTTGTAACAGTAGAACATATATACAGCCAAATGTTTTGCCCCAAGCTCAACTGACAGCATCTCCTCAGTAAAAAGTGCTAACAGACCCTGATCCTGAGATCACAAGACCGATTTTTGCCTTCACGAGAATCTTGTGACATTTTGATCTTACGAGATCATAAGAGCTTGTCACACCACTATTAGATAGATTTAAAGTAGCAGTATTTGTCCCATACCATTTTTCCAAAACAAGTAGAAGATTTCTGTGATTCAGTGTTGCTTTTTTTGATATTTTATTTAGTGACTAGTTTTGAGGATATTTTGTGCTTCTTGATTTGAGTAAAGCATCATTTGCAGTCATCATCGTTATGTGCCGGTATACTTTACACAGTGATGTGTAGAGAGAAGTAAAAGAGAAAATAGCATTGCTGTGAATAAAAATGTGTAGGCATGTGTGGAACCAATGTTAACTGGCAGGACTGTGTTCATTCAACTTGAGCTTTCTTTGAACAATATTTTCTTGTATTATGAGGGAATACAATTTTTTTTTTTGCATAAAATGAGATAAATGCTATAGGTTTATTTGTTGACGAGTTAAACAGAAAGTACTCCGAGGACAGTTGCAGTTGTTTTGCATGCTTTCTTCTTCTGCTTGGTTTAGGACAGCAGTTTATGGAAAAGCCTAGTAAACACCCAAAGCTTTTTACAAACAAAATATGCATTTTTGAGTATTTTGTGTTGTTGTTTTGTGTATTTTAAACGTTAAAACTCCTGTGTTTCTTGATCTGAACAGGAAAAGCCATCACAGGACGATAATGATCTCTGTACCTGAGGATCCAGTTGGGCGTGTTCTCGAACAGTTTCGGCGTCATGATGTTTGTGAGCGAAGCCACAGCAGCCGCACAATAAGCACTCCTGGAAACAAACAATATAACAGACAAACATTAAGCCTCCTCTTCCTACACTTGTTGACTTTTTATTTTCCAAAGAAACAGAGGTTTGTGTGTTTTATTGTGCGTATGAGCTTTTATACTTGTAATAGTTGTAGCAGTAGTAATAGTAGTAGAACGACAGTATTTCTTCCACCTCTGCAAAGCAATACACATTATTTTTATGCCTCCAGAAACCTGTATCTAAGCATCTATTGTGCTTTTTGCAGCAGCATGCACCACTACAAAACAAATGTGACTGACACACACAAGCTGAAATAAAGCAGGTCAATTTTAAGATGCTGCCAATTAGTACAAGTGCTCTAGTTACAAAATACAAATTAATTATCCCTAAGCATGTGAACTAATTAATCCAGTTTGTTTCTGTGGAGCGATGGGAATACAACTCGAATGCTTTTTTTCCCCTGACTGTGTGTTTGTTGTTATGGCAAAACAACTGTAGGTTAAATTGCTATATAACCATTTTAGTACTGAAGAGCAGGCTGTGGATGTTCAATAGTGGTACTAATAGCAAAGATATTTCAAAGCTTCTGTTAAATAAAATATTCAGTGAGGAGAAGCTCACACGGGAGCATCAGAAATGTTCCTCTTATGCAATAAAGTTGTTGCATGTAGGTTTTTCTCTTATCGCTTTACAGAGAAGAAAACCACAAACAAGAAGGTGTTGTGTGCATTTTTGATGGGGACAGTTGTCTGATCCTACTAATCCTTTATTCATACTCAATTAAAAACGTATCCAACGATGTCTAGGAATTTCACACTGACAATAACGAAACAGAATAGACTTGCACTGAAACGAGCTGAAGGTAACTGCAGTAAAAGTGTGTTTTGGGTATTCATGATGGTAACCTGTTAACCTTTTTACAGTGTTGACAGCAAAACATTTGTATAAAAAACATATTCAAAAATATATGTACATTTCACAACTATAGCCATTTCACTATTATGTAAAAATATGACACAATCAAATAGACAAAAATGGCTGCTATTCCCAAAATTCATATCAGTCAGTCTATCCTTTAATATATTCTTTCTTTTTATGGTATTTCAAATTTCGAGGTGAAAATTGGTAAATTATGTACATTTTCTATGTTTTATTTTATGTTTTTCTCTCATTTTCAATCCCTAAATGTCCAAACAAGCATTCTATCTTAATTTACATCTTACACATTGTCCCAAGTTTTTTCAGAACTGGGTTTGTATGATGCAAAAAGTACCATATTGCATAACAAATAATATAAATGTAGTTTAATATGATCTATTTGGTGGCTCCAACCTGAATGGCATGTAACGGGTAGCATAATAGAATTAGGTTTTATTATTAAGCAATAATAAAGCAGTGATTTGCATACTAATTTGGCATTGTTTTTATGCCAGGCTCTCTTTCTGATAAATTAGACATCAGTAAAAATATTTATAACTCAATGGAAATGCTTTGTAAATAATAAATTGTTTACTAATCCTTCCCTAACACTTAACTAATGCTTCATAGTGTGCAGTTATGATTAAGTGCTACCGTGTGGACGCTTTACCTGACGTCCACCTCTCCTCCGATGTGCATCACGAACGACCCGTCTGGCTGCTTCACTGACCATAGGAAATCTAACAGCTTTTCCCTGCAGACACACACAGATAAAAGTGGTAACAGAAAGAGAGAGAGAGAGGCAAGAAGATAAACAGAAAGATGAGAGGTGTGGAGCGACGCGAGCGAACGGCGTTAAGTACTGCAAATTTAATAACGCGCTCCTGTGCACTCAACACCTGCTTTTTTAGCCTGGTTTAGATCGGTCTGAAAGGGAACAGATCCAGGACTGTTTAGAGCAGGGTCTACCTCCTGAATGCAGAGACAACCAGGGCATGACTTAAATAATGTTTCTACAAAGCAGTTCATTTATAGCTGCGAAACAAGTACTTACTACTGTGGCTCTAGTAAAACTGACTTTCAGTATGAAATATGAAATGTCCTTGAGTTGAAAACATTAGACACTGTTATGAATATGGTTCAATGGTGTCTACTTCTACATTTTGCTTCAAAGGATTAAACATGGCAGCAGAGTTTAACCTTTTTGAAACTTGAAATTAAGCTTTTTGGATCCCTTTTGGACCATTAACTCTCACGTTCACTCACGAGGGGCAATTTAGAGTCACCAATTCACCTACACATGCATGTTTTTGGACAGTGGGAGGAAGTGGGTGTAATTGTTAGCACTCCAGCCTCACCCAAAAACAGGCCCAGGTCCGATTCCCAGACCATGTGAGGCCTTTCTGTGTGTAGTTTTCATGTTCTTCCCATGCCTGTGTAGGTTTCTTACAGGTGCTATGGTTTCCCCTACCACCAAAAACATGTGCAATAGGTTCCCCACTGGGCCAGGACTCCCCCGCAGAAGAAATTGTTAATCTCAGTGGAGCATTCCTGGTTAGATAAAGACAGAAAAATAATAATAAACCCCCAACCCTGTAGACTCCAGTAGCCTGCTGTCAGTGGCTTGTCTTGTAAACCTCGGTATAAGCTGTTGATTTTCATGTTTCAGGTGTTTGACATTTCCAACCACGGGGGTATAGCAGTAATATTGTTGTGATAACATCTTCAATATGAGTGAAAAAGCCTGTAGCAGACAAGCTCTGTGCAAGGCAATATGTGAGCCTCAAAGATAAGTGCCGTGGTTGATCTTTTAAACCAGGACTGAGATATTTTTCAACAAAGAAAAATAAATTGTTGTCATGACATTGCACTCAGTATTTCATGCAGTAAATGCCAGATGATGGTGGCGGTACCTGTCTATAATGTTGTATGCCTCTTCTGTCCCGATGATACACAGGGCGTTGACTGCAGCGTAGGTGGGGGCGAGGTGGGCGTGTTGTCCCGGGCCACCAGAGAATCCCCCGGTCGGACTTTGACAGCGGGCCAAGAACTGACACACACTGAAGGGACAAGAGAAAGAGATACATGGTTTGTTTATTTGTTAGCAATATTATAACTCAAAAGCAAAACCGTTTACGAAATAAAGGAAATTAAATAGACATAACAATTAGGAAATTAACAAATGATTAGTTATTTTGTTCTATGTAGAGCCGTTTCCAGCTCTTAAGAAGAGAACGAGGATTACTCAAATATGCAAATGAAACAAAATACTACTCTAGGAATGTTTTTGAGGTGCAAACATTATAACATGGTTAAAAGTTCAAAAAGAGGGGGCCTTTAACTCATGACACACATGACTGGCATATATCACAGATGAAGTTGTTGTGTTCATATCCATAGCAACACTAAAATATTATAAAACATTAATAAGTGGTTTTACAAAGGCTGTGAAAAACCTTGCCATCTTAACAAGCTGGGTTTGTAAAAAATGATGACATCTACTATACATCTACTACTTTAATTTCTTAACAGGCGAAAGTCATTGAACACCACTTAGTTTCAACCACTGCTTGCTACAAGGCCAGACATCCATTCAAAAACATGACTTTTATCCCTTTTATCTCTTTTATCTTACTTTGAAATAGTCAAATATCACATAAGTACTGTTTAATTATTTCCCTTCGCAGGAAAATGTGTAAACATGTACTTATACAAGACCTTTTTCAAAATATGTTTAACAAAAACATTTATTCTCAAAATTTAGAGGGATCTGAAATATCGCTGTATCCATAAAACTAAGCAACTAATATAGCTATAAAACATCTTTAACTAGGGGTGCATGCTGGCAGAGTGGTTAGCACTCCCTGCGTTACTGTGGGTTCTCTCTGGCTTCCTCCCACTGTCCAGAGACATGCATGCGTTAGATGAATTGGTGACTCTAAATTGCCCCTAGTGAATGAGTGTGAGAGTAAATGGCTTGCTGTCAGTGTATGTACAAGGGTTGCACGATATGGAGAAAACAAGCGATATTCGATAACTATGTTGAAAATTGCGATAATATTATTGCGATATTTGAAAATAGAGCCTACTTTTCGAACATAGTAAGTTAAATTCACTACATTTCACAAAAATGTAAGTTCCTGTATTTACAAGTCAAAACAGCGACAAAATCAAAACCTAACACAGACTAAACCAGGAATAAAACAAGGCTAAGTTGTGACTAAATTCATTAAATTACCACTAAAACTGGACTTTTTAAACATTTTTATTTAGTCACAACACATGTTCTTTTTAGGCTCTGGTGGAAAATGATTCTTCAGTGTAAATCTCTGTCAGATGGAAGACCACAGCGTTATTGCGATATATTTAGATTCTTGCGATACGGATATTGCATTTGCTGATGTTGCGATAACAATAATTTCGCGACATATTGTGCAGCCCTAGTATGTACTGCGTCAGCTCTGCGACTACCCTGCCATTGTCAAGAGTATACCCCGCTTAATCCCCATAGTTGCTGGAACAGGCGCTACCTCGACTCCTAATGAGAATAAGCAGAAGAAGGTAAATGACATCCCGTAACTCAAAAGCTGCTCTGAACTAGAAATGTTGAGCAAGACCAAAAACTTATCCTGCCAGCTCCAACTTCAATAGAGTGAGTTTTGTTTTATAGCACACAGAGGGAAGAAATTTGCAGTAGGTCGTATTGTTGCAACGTTTTGAACCAGGCCTGTCATGGAGAGTTGAAGCTTGGCACGGGGCAGTGCCAGCCGGTGTGTTGGCACGCCTCACACTCACAATGGGAGCGTGGGCAGCCAGTCTGTTAAAGCTGCTCCAGTTATGAGATCTGAGGCTAGAGTTGGTTTTTAATCGGTGATAATTTAATCAACTGGAGAAATAAACACCAACTGGTTTACAGCACGACTACTTCATTCAAAATATTATGCATTGGTGGTCAGTTAGAAATCACAACGTAGGCCATTATAATAATACCTTTAACACTGTTTTGAATGTATGGCACCAGCAGAAAGAAATGATTGTTGAGCATTGTAAGAGCTGGATGCCCTTCCTGACACGATCCAATAA
The DNA here is from genome assembly GCA_020698575.1 of Bostrychus sinensis. Classification (NCBI taxonomy): domain Eukaryota; kingdom Metazoa; phylum Chordata; class Actinopteri; order Gobiiformes; family Eleotridae; genus Bostrychus; species Bostrychus sinensis. Next base: position 22,129,839 of record CM036257.1, on the reverse strand, counting down.
ATTTCCCATTCACCGCAAAGCATCTGCCTTGTAGCATCCAGTGATTTGTATATTGTATTGTAAGGGTGTAACAATACGTTCTAGCAATTTTTTACGATTTGATTCAAGAACGATACGATTCAACACCTTCATATCGATACAATTGATGTTTTTTCCTGAAAATAATAAAAGTATACTCTCAAATCCAGCATCGTGCCTGGGGTTGATTATGTCCAACATACAGAGAGCAAAGAAAAGTCAAATATAACATTTTTATTACATCCAAAAAGACCTGGTTTTATTTTACCTTGCAAATTTCTAATAGCTATTTCTGATATGATAGATTTTTTTCCATGTACTGATTACACTACCTAGAAAATGATACAATTTGATAAAAGGTGTTGTGTATCAATATAGTTGTATTGTACTAATAAATATAGTAGCTGTATCGTTACACCCCTATTCTACTGGCATAGGTTTAACGCCCTTCCGGATGCAGCCCTCTCCCTTTATCCAGGCTTGGGACCGACACAAAGTTTACACTGGGACCCTCTGTGACTCAATATTGACACTTCAAGAGGTTTTTAATATATAAGCTATATGCATTCAGCCTTGAGCCTATCCCAGCAACTATAGGCCTTAGGTGGGGTACACTCTGGACAATGGACAATCATTAACTTCAGAAGTGCTAACCACTCTGCCACAGCGGACCCCTGTACAATATATTGTGAATGTTAATATTGTGAGGACCGAGAAATATATACAAGAGATGTTTTATGTGAACAATGTAAGAACCACTTTGTTTTACTAAAAGACATGAACGATGTTTTGCCGCCTGAATGCTATTTTGGTTTTCTTCCATGTGGGTTGTACACTCGTATGTTGTTCATGGCAAAATAAAGCAGCACATACTATTCCCAGTGGAGGAGGCTCAGATTCAGCCTGTGCAAGTCATCATCTATTATCATTTTGTACTGCCGACCCATTTGCTCCACGCACAAGTCATAATCTTTAATCTTTTATTTATAGAGCACTAAACCCACATTACAAAGTGCTTCATGTTGCAAGAAAGTAGTGCGCCACAGCAAAAGAGAACAGATATGAAAAAATGCTAGTGGTATTTTAGTGGTTCATGATAAACCAATGCCTACTAAATTCTGGGGGATTTTTTTGTTAACTTAGTGTCTCTTTGATATATTCTGTTATGTTTTTGGAGTAATTTCAATAAAACTGATTAGGGCTGCACGATATGAAGGAAACATGCGATATTCGATAACTATGTTGAAAATTGAGATAACGATATTATTGCGATATTTGAAAATAAAGCCTATTTTTCAAACATAGTAAGGTAAATTCACTACATTTCACAAAAATGTAAGTTCCTGTATTTACAAGTCAAAACAGCGACAAAATCAAACCCTAACACAGACTAAACCAGAAATAAAACGAGGCTAAGCTGTGAGAAAATTAATTAAATTACCGCTAAAACTGGACTGTTTACATATTTTTATTTAGTCACAACACATGTTCTTTTAAGGCTTTGGTGAAAAATGATTCTTCAGTGTAAATCTGTGTCAGATGGAAGACCACAGCGTTATTGCAATATATTTATATTATTGCGATATGGATATTGCGTTTGCTGATATTGCGATAACGATAATTTAGCGATATATTGTGCAGCCCTAAAACTGATCCTGAAAAAAAAACTTTCCTATCCCTGTCCCACATAAGATTGAAAAGGACAATTAGGGACCAGAAGTGGAAGAAGTACTCCAGAGTTGGAAAGTTTACGCAAGTAGTAAGCTTAACTTCTTGCTACTACCACTACTTCATTCACTACTAGTGCGACAACTACTAATAACAGAACTGCTACCACTACCCCTGAAGGCTGGGACACACCAATCCAAAGCCCGATCAGCGTCAGAGGAGGCAGGTCAGCTCAAAAAGTAACAGCAGGCGGCGCTAGTCACTGAACACTGCAGATAACGGGCTTCTGTGTTGCATTCTGCAGTATATTTTCATCAGAACAATGCTACAAGCTACGGTGAGCTGCAGCACATTAGCGTCACAGATGTGGGGAAAGTAATGAATAGTTGTTAGGACAAAACGTTACTTGTATTTTAATGTTAAACATGAGCTGTTTGACTAATTGCGAAAGGGACACACGGCCAATTAGAGCGCTCCTGTCAATGCTTCAACTTGATTAAATCAGCCAAAACTAGGTCCAACTGTCTCCTACTACGTCCAATGGCACAGAACACACCAAACAGACTCACATCACCAACTGCGTCAAACTGTCTGACCATGCCAGGCAGCCCATTATCAGCTTGTAGTAGTTTAGATATTGGTTCAAAGATGCAGTAGTTCAACTTTTATTTTTTTTAAGAAACTGCAGCTAGGATATAAAATGTAAACGGAGAAGCCCCATGTGGCGTCTTCAGTTGTTTCTGTCTCTTTAATTCAAGTGTGTGATACTGTGGTGACTCACTCTGAGGCAACGTTAGCAGGAACGGGCTCTTCAAGCAACTCCAGACTATGAAGGATCCAGAAACACAGCCATGGTCTGCTGGCGTCCAGGCACTGCGCACACACACACACACATAAATGTAATATCACATGATCAGAGAGGCATCAGGTGACCAATTACAGGAATAACATGAGATCCATCAGAGCCTCCTTCAGACTGTGCATTTCAATATGGCAGTCCTCACTGTGAATAAACAGCAGAGACGATTTTGACCTTGAATTTAACAGGTCTGGGTGTGAATGATCCAGGCAAGAATACAATTAACAAAAGAAATGTCCAGGGTTGTGGATGAGTTTGGCTTCAATACTGTTCAGTAGTTCAAAAAGTGCAACTCACATAATAAGATATTTATAGTGAATTATTTTAGGCTTGTCATCTTCTTTCCTTCTTTTTTTCTCTTCTGGGGTCGCCACAGCAAACCATCTGCCTCCGAGTGTGGAGTGATGCACATATTTGGCATAGGTTTTATGCCAGATGCCCTTCCTGACACAACCCTGGACACTTTTTTCAGTTTGGTACAACAATATTGGCTGGTTTGTGAGTCATGACCCCTTGTGGCTGGATTGAAGTATTTCAAGCATTTATTTATTTAAATGGTGATGATTATGATTTACAGTTTAAGGGGCTGTTATGCTTTTAGTCATATTTTTAAACCTATCTTGGTCACCTCTAGAGCAGCATGTCTTACAAGCTTTAAAAAGATTATGTGATTAAAAGAAAATGTTTTCAATCATTAGTGCCATAAAAAAACAGGTGAAGAGAGCAGAGTGCAGCAGCTCTGTTGCAGCCTTTTGAACAAAAACATAGAAAAAGAGCTTTTTACTTCATTAATTTTTTTGTAAGATGCCATTTTACTACAAAATGAAAAGTTGTGAATATCTGTGAGGAATCAGAGGTATGGTACAGTTTGTTTTTTTTTGGTTTGTTTTTGTTTTTGTTAAATGACTGAGAGCAGACTGGATGCTTATTGATTGGTCAGTGCTTTCTGGAGTGGGATAGGATTCATGAAATTGAGCATTTTAAGGGCTCAGAAAGGCCACGCCAGAGACTACAGGATTACTCAAACAGGTGTAAATGAAATATTATAACATGGTAAAAAGCTCCAAAAAGTAGATTTGTACAATACAACCCTTTTAATGAAAACCAAAATTGTGTATCTGTAACCTGTATAAAATTTAAATATTACATAATAAAACATCACAATAAAAATATGTATAAATGCTTGACATATTTCACTTTGTGTGGTCTGAATCTATACAATATGCATTTCACTTTTTGAATTGAACTACTGAAAGAATTTGGCTTTTCCATGATAATCTAATCTCATGATGTGGCGCTGTATATGACGGCGGTCTGTGACATCTTGGAGGACAAATTTAATTTTCGTCAGTTCACAATTTACATTAAGACCAGCCAAATTACATCCACTGAATTTGTCTGTATTTAAATGGCAGGTCTGAGACAAGAACAAGTTAATAGAAAAAGAAAATGGCAGCGCTGACAAGTAGACAGGACACTAGTTATTTTGAGTCGAACAGTCAAATGTCGAGATATTGCGATGTCTGGTCTGGAGCATTGTTTTCATTATACAACATTGTGACTCAGATGATATTTGGCTATGTGACATAAACATTTTCAAGTTTGGGACAGGACAAAAAGGCCTTTCTTCTCATTTTTATGTCAAGTACAGAATATTTCACACAAGAGGTGACCTTCCCCAGAGCAGATTTGCATATTTTTACCAAGTGAATACAATGGTTGTTTTATTTGAAGCAGAAAAAGCCAAAAAGAGTCTTGTCTAGAAGCAGCCAGTGTTACTGTCCTTGGGCCTGAGTCACACACAGGACAGTAACTAATCAGTGACTTGGTTTTTGGGGCAGATTAAGGTTTCATATCTTCCCAGGACACTGTGAAGGACGATTCTCTTTAATGCAAAAATAATGGGAGTTTTTGAACAAGGTCTAATTAACATGACTGCAGCATGTTCTCAAGTCTGGAACAGTCTTATGATGAGAGACAATGAAACGAGTGCTATTAATATGTAACCCATAAGTTTTTCAGGGGTGGAAGAAGTACTCCTAATCTGTACTTAAGTAAAATTACATTAAAGGGTTTCTTTAAAATAATATTACTCAAGTACAAGTAGGGATGGGTACTGTTTTTTCGATCCCAGTACTTAAACGTTACCTGGTTTTCAATACCAGTACCTGAATGATACGTTTTCTGATGCCTATGGTGCTAATTCATCTTCTACAATCATAAAAGACAATGATATTAAATAAAAGACCCATTTTAGGAGCAAAATTCTTAGCTGTAATTTAAAACCAGTAGCTTGTATGATTTATTCTGTGTTATTTATTTGTTTCATTCATGCAAAGGAACATTAAATGTCCCACTAGGTATTGAAACTTGGTATTAAATGAAAATTATTTTATCTTGCAACTTTTCTTTCAATACCACAAATGTATTGTTTAACCATACAATTAAAAGTGGCCAACAAGAATTTTACTTGAGTAAAATTAAACCAGTGCTGAGTTTACTTAGGTAGACTGAAAGTAGTCTGTGCAACTACAAAAAACTATAACTATTACTAGAACTACAGTTTTACCATTAACATCTGTACTACTGTTACTACTACTATTTCTATTACTGCTGTTAATACTACTACTACCACTACAACTACCACTACTAGTATTACCACAACTGCTGTTACTACTGACATTACTAGGTCAAAAAATACTTTATTGGTCAGTTTATATAGTACATTCTTCATTTGTCACTCTCATGCGCTACACTCTTAAAACAGTTTTTCACTAATTTCCAGGTATGCTGTAAAGGCTCAACGGATTTATTCTGCACATCATTCATTTTTGTGTTTGCAATGCCCCATTAGCAAGAATATTATTACAATTTAACTTACATTACTTGTAGTTGTACTTTTTCCAATTATAGTAATGTGAAGATTTATCCAAATTTCCCATTGCTTAATTTTAATATCTACTCGTTTGTCATCATTTTATCAATTGGCAGAGAAGTCTTCAGAAGACTTAGCTGGACTTGCTGGTCTAATTATCTCTACTCCCTGGTGTAAATTCTTGGTTTTGAGATTCAGCTAAATGTCCACAGCCAAGAACTGCTTACATTTGGGAGCTAGTCACTCTGTGGGCCTGCCATTTTGGAAACAGCTTTGAATTCTCATAAATGGCTTTGAGATCATCGACGAGATCCAAGTCAGACCTCAAGCTGTGAGGACTAGTTTATTCAGTAGGCCAGGGGTTCTAAAACTGTGGTACGGGTACTACTAGTGGTACGGACTTCTTCTGGTGGTACAGAAGTTATATTCCTGGTTTAGTCTGAAGTCTTGAAGTTTTGACTGTTTAGTCCTGGTTTAGTCCTGGTTAAGTAATAGTTAAGTCCTGGTTTAGCCCTAGTTTACTCCGGGTTTAGTGCTTGTTTAGTCTGGGTTTAGAACTTGTTTTAGCCCTATTTTAGTCTTGGTTAAGTTCTGGTGTAGATTGATTTAGCCCTAGTTCAGTCCTGGTTTAGTCCTGGTGGTAGACTGGTTTAGTCCTGGTTTAGTCCTGGTTTTAATCATAGTTTAGTTTTGGATTAGTCTCGGTTTAGTGCTAGTTTAGTACTGGTTTAGTCCTGGTTTTGTCCAGGTATTGTTCTGGTTTAAAACTTGTTTTAGTCATAGTTTAGTCTTTGGTTAAGTCCTAGCGTAGACCTGGTTTAGTCTGGGTTTAGTCCTGGTTTACTTCTGGTGTAGATTTGATTTAGCCATAGCTTAGTTTTGGATTAGTCCCAATTTAGTCCTGGTTTATTCCTAGTTTTATAATGCTTTATTCTTGGTTTAGTCATGATTTTGAATTAATTTAGTTTTTTAAATGTTACCTGAAAAGCCAAATATATGAGCAACTGAGGTGATACTGCTATGAAATGTTTGAGAACCACAGCACTGAGGAGAGCGTTTTGCATATATACTTTTTTATTATGGCTATCGAAACTCCTGCGTTTATGGCCAGCACAGATGTTGCAGCATGTTTAGCCTGCTGGACATGGGATACCTTACCTCATAAGCATCTGATAGGTGCCGTAAGCCCTTCTTAAGATATTGGTAATGCTGCTCTCGCAACAAGGTAGGCCTGGAGGAAAGAAACACCACAGAAAAACACATTAGTAAAGTCACTATGATAAATGAAACCATCTTAACAGGAAGATTTGAAAGATGGTCGTAGTGGCCTTTAGCATTTAGCAGTATCCACTCTCTGGCTACTTTGAGCTAAAAAAAAAAAAACAGTTCAACTTTTCCTTAATGCAAACAGCCATTCACATTCCACTGACTGGGAATTAAACAGAAATTAGTAACCCAAACACAGTCTTCACTCTTCACATCTATGTCTGGTATAGTGTGTGTATTGAGTCAAAGCCAGCTGACCCCTCTCCACTCCCATTCAGAGGTCTGTCCTTTTCACACAATATATGGCCTACAACAGTAATTACACTTTACCCACAGCGAGTTAGTCACAGATCACTGCCCAGGGCTCCACAAAGACACACGTCAAGGAGCGTAAGGCCGGAGCGAAGACCATTACTCCACTGCTGCTCTGCTCATCAGGCCAGATCCAAAAGGGCGCCTGTTTAACTGTGTGGAGAGAATATGAAGGGAGCGTCGTCTACTGTCATAAAATACAAATGTAATGGTTCATTTGGGAGTCTGTAATAGATGGAAAACAACTCGAATTTTGTGCATATACCATACTTTACACTGCATTTTTGTGTATCGGGGCTGTATTAGGCTCTAGGTGTAGTCTAATAGTAAGTCTAAAAGTATTATACTGTAAGTGACCTGGCTGTGTGCTGATTCAAAAGCAAAAATATTGAATTTTGGTGCGTATGTTTGGTTCTTGAGTAATATTATTTTGAAGCTGCAGTACTTTTATGTGAGTACAGATTTGTTATTATTATTATTACTTTCATTGAGTGGACAATAATCAAGACCACCCTCCAGTAAAAGAAATCTAGACCATAATATTTTATTGTCTATAACAGCTTAATTTAAACCAAATAGATTGAGCACCGTACATTTTATTTCAGGGCTTCAACTAATGATTATTTTAATCTGTCAGTCATTGTTTTTGATTAATTGATTAATAATCGGATAATGAAGCGCAAGTAAACGTATGATGACCTGCTGGCTATGGCTGGATTTTCACAAAATCTAAACAAGATGAAGCTACAAATATGTTAGTTGAGGATGCTTTTTCATCAAAAAAAAACAAAAAGGCATTATTCTTGTTTTTTCTTCTTTTTGTGGCTTTACTGCTCTGATTTAGTAATAAAACCACTTCTCTCAGCACATGACATGTTTCAAAGACTATGAATACCCCAGAAAGCATTTAATCAATCACTAAATTAGTTGACGATTACTTTAATAATTGATTATAACTTATTTAATTTGATTAGTTGCTGCTGCCCTATTTTATTTCCACACATCTGTAATGAGTAATCTTTTTTGTAAGTAGTACAAAGCCATTATTAGTATTATTATACGTAAGTATTGTACAATGTTGTTTGTGGCCCTGTAAACCTAGGAAACATGACTAAAATACTACTATACAATATAAACTTTTAACTCAGTATGTAGTAAAGTTGCACACAGAGAAGAAAAGTATTATATAACTTAATTTCAATAACAACCTCCATTTTCCAATTATTCTTTTCTATTAGGTGTTGCATTAAAAAAATGTGTTGCATAACTGTACCACCTTCACAAAAGACACCTAATTACAGTAGTAAATAGAAGATAATAACCCCATAGATGGTCCTGAAGGCCCTTGCAAAGTGGCATAATTCACCTTGAAAGGCACAAAAGATGCATTTTCTTCACCCACACAAAAAGCCGAGCTGGTGTCCGCGGAGTACCACTGATCTACTACTAAATACACAACCTGCAATTATCAGTTCTATTACACTTGTGGCGGTAGAAAAATCCCCGCTGGCTGGCTGGCTACCGCGAAGCTTGTGACATTCAGGGCCAAGCAGTTGTCATAGAAATGAGATGAGTCAGACCATTAACGGAAAACTGATGACAGCTGATGGCGAGAGCAAAGTACGTGGGCCGATCAACACACCATTTAGATAACAAGCGAACGCCGCACATCACAGCACCGTACAGCCGAGTCTACGGGCAAAATGCAGCCACTAATGTTTAAAACAGGCCTGTGAACGGCGTTTCAGAAAATATATGGGGGGAAAAAAAGAGAGAAAAGTTGTTGCCTGCACCATTAAGGCCTATAAATAGATGCTCATTATTACTAAGCCGGCAAAACATCAAAGCATTTTAACACTGCATGTGGAACTGTGAAGAAGCATAATTTTGGAACTGCACATACTGATGGTGAGAGCAATTAACTGGGCTGAATAGTGAGCTACATGAACAAGCAAAAACACCTATTATAGTCTATGTAGCCATACCTTCTTATACCCAGTAATGTCTTGTTACTAGTATTGTTTTCTTCTTTTCCTTTGCAGCTTCTTTCAGAGGTCACTACGTCAAATCATCTGCCTGCTCTGAACTCTATCCTCTGTACAGTCTTCTTTTACTCCAACTAACTTCATGTCCTTTTCCACTACTGCATCTATAAATCTTCTCTTTGGTCTTCCGCTAGGCTTCCAGCTCTAACCTCAGCATCCTTCTAACCATGTAGTGTATCAGTTAATAGGTTGGTGGTGAGGTCTTGGTTCACTAAAATGTTATTGGTCAATTAGCTGAATAAACTTTTTCCATCAATAAAGCTGGTCTAATTTATAACTTTGTAACTTTTATTTTTCATTTTATTAGCATAGATGATTCTTAGATCATATATTTTACAGCCATCTGTAGTAAAATATCATATCCTCTAAAGTCACTTCTCTGTGCAAGACTCTGTAAAGACCCCCCACATATCCTTTGGTCGATTTCGGTCAATTAATCGCTGTATTGGGCATAACTTTGATCAACTAACAATTTCTTTGATGGACTATTGCAAATCCTATCCATCTTAGTCATTCACAAAGGGAATCTCAACATCTTCAGCTACCTTTAACTCCTCAGTGCTTCTGTCTTTAAAGTATACAACACTGCCAGTCTCAAATCTTGTCATAGTTTTGTCTCTTCTCGTGCTCCCTTTAGTAAACTCTTGCCTTTAGCCTGTACTTCAGCTTTCTTGTGATTGTGATTTGTAAGCAAAAGAGTAAATGAGTAAAACCCAGACAGAAGACGCTGGTTTACATATACAAAGCAGATTCTCATCCACACTGTCAATGAGATCAAAAAAAGTTGTTTTCCATTGGCTAAGATTTAACTCAACTTTGAAGATGAAATCCTCTATACAGGGTTTTAAGAAATGCCAATGACTTTTAAGAAACCTATAAGTGTCCCTTTTATTATCAAAGGACTCAAATGTTCCCAGTAAATAGGTGTTTCAAAAATAATTATAGATTTTCCCTTCTCTAATCGTGTGATTCTGCCTTGGACAATGCAGGTTATTCAACATCAGTGTTTGTGCCAGCATTCGCCAAATGGTGGGCTTTCAACTGCTGCCCCTCGAGCCAGATGGCAATTAGTCATTAAATCAAAACAGAGAAAGCTAAAAAATGATTTAACACATATCCAAGGTGCGCTTATCAAAAACTGGACACAAATAAACCAAATGCTGATATCCACAGCAAAACTTCAGGATGTATTTATCAAGGACTTTTTAAAAATGGTAATTAAGCAGTGCCTACTCAACCGGTAAGTAGTGCACCATAATTTCAAATATGGCTTTACAAAACTAAATTAACACAATTAACTGCAGTGACAGAAATGGATAGTACTTACTCTGGTAAACTGTGAATCTGTTTGTAAACATTGATGACTTCCTCGATGCTGCGTTCCACTTTTTTCTAGGGCAAAGAGAAGAAAATGTACAATTAAATGAACCTGCTTGCATACTTTATTGTTACATTATAAAATGCTGATAATGTACGGGTTCCTGAACAAAAAACAATATTAATATACTCTTATTTAATCATAAAAGGTTGGTGATAATAACATACTTTAGATTACTAATAAATACTTTAACATTTGTGGATAAAACAGTGGGCTCTGGTCTGGTTGGTATTGAGCTATGTGAAGCTGGCAGAAAGGAGAGCCACCGTCAATTGGCTGGGCATCAAGTGGACAGACAAAAACATTTATTGTTACTAAGCCCTGCGTGGTACAGTCCTGTTCTAAGCCACATTTGGGTGGTGTGACTACTTTGGAGATGCGTTACAGGAAACATTACTTTAAGTTACGCTCCAAGTTAGGGTAAAAACAAAATACTTATTGCAAACAGTTTGTTTTCATTAAATAATAACAATAAATTGTGGGCACTTAAAAGCTGACAGAAAACTATGCCCCCCCCCCTTTTTTTTTTTTTTTACCTGAGGTCTCAACGTAATTTATTTTCTATTATAATTTACTTTGCTAAGAAACCCAAGACAATCTTATTCAGTACAACACAAAATCTACTATTGTTGAAGCATCTCAGTACAGTTTTGCTCTGTAGTTTAGTGTCCCAACAACTGAAAAAACTATGCTTGACCACCAAAATCAGATTTTCCTTCCTCGTGGTTTCAAAAGAAATGAAAGAACTCTTTTTTTTACCCCTCAGGACACGTCTAGTTTCTTTGTCTTGTTGCTCACAGCTTAAGAATAGTATTGTGTACTACCTGTGAACTTTAGAGGTTATCGTCCTCAGATTGCCCTTGAAATGTCTTTAACGTCCTAGAGTAAAATTACAATGGCTTTATGATCAATAGTCCTATCCTTTTAACTCATTTAGCTAAGTTCATTAAACTTAATCTTATTACAAGCTAGCAGCATATAAGCTAAAACCTGTCAACTTTTACAAGCTCAAACCTGCAGATGGATAATATATGATCTGTTTTGTGCTTCGTTTGACAAATACCACGTTAGTACTTTATAGTGGGGCAGGTAAATCTGAGTAAGCAGCACTCCCCATTCAGAGTTGGAGGAGTGTTAGCATTAGCCACAATAGAGCTAATCTCCGCTCACCTGCTCCACTGAAGTCACTGTTTCCACGCCCTCGTCCACAAACATTTCTTCGGGGTGACACTCTCTGAAGCACCGGAGAGGCGTCGCTCCGGTTTCCATGATGACAGCGGCGTCTTTAACGGCGGAGACCCGGGAGAAGAGGGAGATGCTGCGGGTTTGTTTTGGTACTCGCTGCTGTCACACTTTTCTCCAAACGCCTGCTCACTTCCGGCCGAGGTTGGAGTGGGCGGTGCCTTAAGAACACCCACTACGGCGTCTCCAAGGGAACACATGTCTTTCACAGTAAAAATACTTTAACGTGACTTTTTCTTTGACTGAAAAGTTCTTAATCTTTACTATTTAATCATTTATTATTATTCTGTTAGTTCTTTTTTAACATCAAACATTAAAGCTCATATCAAATACACCTTTCTGTAAAGTTCCATATTACTTAATACAGATACTTAAGACAGCTCTTCAAAATAAAATTCTCTTTCACTATAGAGGCACTTTAAACTCGAGTCACATATTGTAATTAAACACAACAAAACCATATTGTTTTCTTTTAGAAACCATATGGTGATTAAATAGACATGCCAACATGTTCAAAAGATCAACTATGCCTGTGAGTGAGAAGCCTTATCAGTTTGATGATACAGTATTTGCTATAAGAATTAAGTAGGTTAGTGGCCAAACTAGTACTATAGTATTGTTTATTTAGAAATGACTGACTGCACTGAAGAAGCAACTAGCTTCTTATGCCTGCTCTAACCACTTGGAGCGTCAAGTTGTCCCGGCACCCCAAGGTTCCCGGAGACAGTGTCCTAAGATATTTTGTCCTTTTTGCATTTCCTAAACTTTTGCAGTTGCTACAGTACTGCTACACATTCACTGATATTGTTTTGTTAGTGGTTATGTTTCACTCAAAATGCCAGTCACACTTCTGTCAGTCTGCCCCAGGGACTGTGACTAAGAATTGAATGAATAATAGACCAAATTGCAGTAGTGGAATGTAACAAAGAAAAAGTACTTAGTTACTTTACTTAAGTACATTTTACAAGGTGTACTTTTACTTTGACTTCACTACATTTTAGAGCAAGTATCTGTACTTTTTACTGCACCACTTTTGGAATTGTTTTGAAGTAAAAAGTATTTTGAGTTTGATTTAAAATTATTAGTTTTTGCCATGTCGTCATTTTAGACACAGTATAAAAGATGCAGTAAAGAAAAATCTCATCTACAGATTCAGTCTCACCATTAGTTTTCAGCAGTTTTTCAGCAAATTCTTTTATACTTTTACTTAAGTAGAAATTTTCATGTGATGCTTTTACTTTTACATGAGTAAATTTTTGCTCCTTTACCTGTACTTTTACTTAAATAAAAAAAAAAATCTGTGCTTCTTCCACCACTGCCAAATTGTAAAGCAACATTGAGTGCCTAGAAAGACTATATAAGACTAATGTATTATTATTATTATTATTATTATTATTATTATTATTATTATTATTATTATTATTATTAAATGTATAAACAAATCGATATCAAAAATAAATAGTGATAATAATGACATAAAAAATAAATAAATAAAAAAAAAATACAAAAAGAGACAAGGGCTTTTTCCACGTTAGGCTTTTATTGTGAAAGGCGCTCCCGGATGTGACTCGCCCCTGTCCGCTCTGCCTTGACAGTGGTCCACGCCGCACCCACCGCCCGTGAGGCTGTGTGGAGCATCCCTGTTTTGTTCCAGTGAGCTCCGGTGTTACAGCGGCAGCAGCGGCCGAGGCAGCAGCAGCAGACATGGGATGCCTGTGGTCAGCCGTCGGTCACTCATCGCTGTGTAGTTAGCTGACCAAGGCTAATTTTAATCATACATAGCCTACCTTTTTACAAATCAAAACACACACCATGGCTAAACAATACGATGTGCTCTTCCGTCTCCTGCTCCTGGGAGATTCTGGCGTTGGGAAAACGTGTTTGTTATGCAGATTCACGGACAATGAATTTCACCCTTCTCATATTTCCACTATCGGTAAGTCTAAGGCTATAATTACTCCCCTCTCTGCTATTAATAATGCACGTTTTTCATTACACTGCCAGAGCTTTTTGATGTGATTTTGGCGTCATGCTGTCATTATATTCCGGCTCAGTCTCCCTCACTGTTTCTCCAATCAGATCCTCTTTTAATGATCCTGGTGTAATCACGTGTAATGAGGAGTGCTGCTGCTGTAACGTGTAAAACCAAAAATACAAATAAAAAATACAAAGAACAGTGTTGTTTGGGGGGGGAGAAGACAAGAAACAGCACTTGGCAGCCACGCAGATCAGTTTTTCTTGACATTAAATGAGAAATAAGTGTCATATTTAAAAAAAAAAAAGTACGTATGCTTTGGGCTACTGTTAATGGAAATGGAGGTCTTATTAAACAGAATAAGCAGTGTAAAATCTCTATAAAGCCACATAGCATTGCACTGTGCAAATAACACTGGGTGGAGAAAAGTTTCAGTTGTTTTGTGTGATAAAATGGCTTCAGCAAGAATGAAAGAAAATGTGTACAAAACAGTGGAGGGGAAAAAACAGCAATATTTTATGGTTTAGAGGCAGTGGCGCTGGTGGAGGTACCAGAGCTGAAGATGTTGAGGTTCGAAGGACAGATAGGATTAGAAATGATCAGAGGAACAGATCGTGTTCAGATGTTGTGGAGATAAAGGTCAGAGACATCAGGGACAGGATGCTGAGGTAAGAGCTGTCAGACAGGAGGCCTAGAGGAAGACCACAGTGGAGATTTATGATGTGGTGGAGGAGGATGTTAGAAGCTGGTTGGTGTGAGTGAAGAGGATGCAGAAGATATGGTTAAATGGAGGGAGATGATTTGATGTGGCGACCCATGAAAGTGAGATAAAAAAAGATCATATATACATACATGCAAGTGATGGAATTCCTATAGGGCTGCTCTTACTGTATGTTAGACGTTACAGTATAGGGCCTATACCTCTGACAAACCTTTGATAAGTTGTCAGCGCTCCTGCCTCAAAGCAAGGTCACATGGAGCTGTGCATGTCATGTATCCTGTTGATGAATGGTATTTGTGAGTTTGAGTCCCTAAGTGTTAGCCCTGCGACAACTGGGCATTGTCCAACACAGCTGCAGTAAATGGCAAAAGATGAATAAATGAATGTCAATTATAGACCGCTGTTACTAAACAGAAATATATTAGCTGCCTGTACACTTGGGCTCTTGGCTATTGTCTGTTTTGTGAACCCTGTTGCATCTGACAAATATATACAGTAAAACTGGAGTAAATACATGATTTTGGACCCAAGTGCTGGGCCCAAACTACACTGTGTTGTATAATAATGCAGGGCCATGTATTTGTATTTATATACACAGTACTGTGCAAAAGTTTTAGGTCAGTGTGGAAATGCTGTTTACTAAGAGTGGTTTGATAAATACAGATTTGTATGTTTTATTTTTAGGAAAATGTTAGTAAATTTCATTGGGCGAAGAACAAATAATTTTTTTCCGGTGTGGATCCAGATCACTGTTTAGCTCCCGGAGTGTTTTTAAGGATTCTGTACCATTTTGAGTTACAGAGATACGAAGATTAGTTTTAGCAGATTCTTCCGGATTCTGTGACATATAAGGGTTTCAGTGGAAACAGCATTTACCCCTGAACTAGAAGGCACTTTATCTTTACCTTTGTCAGTGCCTTGGCAGAGGTTTGTCAGTAGCTCAGTTGGTATTGGTATTGGTACATTTGCCCACTAACCCAAAGGTTGGCAGTTTGATTCCCACTCCCAGCGCTGTATACTGCATGTGTCCTTCACCCACCCTGCCTGTGTGAATGAGTGAGTGTTTGGTGGTGGTCGGAGAGGCAGCGGGCGCAGAATGGCCGCCACATTTTTGTCAGTCTGCCCCAGAGCAGCTGTGGCTACAGAAGTACAGTCTTATGTAAAAGTTTGGGCACCCCTCTGAGTTTGCATAATAATTTACTCTGTCTTAAAAAAGATCACAGATATATGTCATTCATTTTCTAATGACATCTGAGTTCTAGGCTGTTTTCCTAACAACAGTTTTTAGTGTTTAAGCATTTACGTGTATGAAATTAAATGAAATATGAAAAAAAAGACTGCAAAAGTTTGGGCACCTTTATAAGTTTGCTGATTTGAATGCATGTAACTTCTCAAAATGGATTACTTGCAACATAGAACTTGTTAGTTAAGTTAGTTAAGCCTTGAACTTCATAGACAGTGCATTCAATAATTAGAAAAGGTATTTAAGGTGGTAATCAGGAAATGGAAGGACACAGGCAAAGTTGATGTTAAGGCCAGATGTGGCAGGCCATGAGAAATATCAGAGAGACATAGGCAAGGAATGGTGAGACTGGTTAACGACAACCCACAGATCACCTCCAAACACCTACAGCATCATCCTGCTGCAGATGTTTCTGTACATCGTTCAGCAAAAAGAACAGCTGTATGGGAGAGTCGCTTAAGGTAGGCAAAAGCTTATTTAGACAAGCCAGATTCATTTTGTCATAAAGTGGTGTGGACAGACATACCTCAAGCAACTCTGGTGTGGCATCACCCTCCCATACAGCTGTTCTTTGTGAAAAGTGCACTTAATTTTTAACCCATGCAGAGATATTATTATTATTAGAGGTCTATGCTCTCCGGCGCTTGTGTAACTCCTTGTATCTTTGTACGTTGATACATCTTGCTATGTCTATAGCCTTTCTTAAAAAAAACATCTAAGACTTTTGTACAGTACTGTATATAGTGTAAACTACTTAAAGTTTAATAAATGTTGTTGATGCACGCTGATACCAGAAGGAAGCAAAGAGAGAAATTAGGAAGGAAGGCAGTGAGGAAGCTCATTTAGCTGTGCACACAGTGCAGCAACAGTGAACCTTATCTCCTATAACTGCTCTGTCTCTGTAGTCTTTGTTTTTGTTTTCTCCCAGGCTGCATTTTTGTAGGAAGGAAGGGATTCATTTTCCGACATTGTTTGCAGTAATTGGACATAAATTAGAGAAGGCAACTTTTGGAGCCTGTGGAGGAAAATTAAAGTCAGACCCCGCTGCTCTGAGAAGCTTTGACGGACAACAGGGCTCCAGTGAGATTAACAAGACAAGAAAATTAATTTTGTGTGTACTTTTACTTGAGAAGGATTTTGAATACTTCTACTCAAGTATTTGTTTAAATACCTAAATTAGTATTATTCTTTTCACTATAGTTATTTACTATTGTATTATAACAACAGTAGTAGTAGTTGTAGTGGTAGTGAAGTAGTGACAGTAGTACTGTAGCAGTAGTAGAAGCTGCTTCAGAGTAACAGCACTTTTGAGTACTTCGTCCACCTTTTGCACAGACATTTAGGTTTGATATATTTGTGTCTCCAGAGAAAGGTTAGATGTCATTAAAAAGGCATCAAATTAAAAGCCATTTATTAAAGACAAGATGGCTGCCTGTTTTCTGTCCTCATTTGCGAACTGTCACAGTCTGAAGAATTCTAAATACAGCATTAACACCACAACATTTGGTATCTCATTATCCCAGGACACAGGTGATCTTCTCGGGAAGCTGTAAAAATCAATTTGCGCTCAATAAACTCGCATAAACATCTCACAGCTGCAGCCTCAGACTCATTAGCACCACAAACTTTTTATTAGAAATGTCTGAAATGTGTCTTTAGGCTCTTCGACCTGCTTCAGAGATAAATGGTAAATACAGCATATGCTCACGTGTGGTGTCAGGCTGCAGTGCGCTATTTTCAGTGGTGCACCTATGGAGCTCACCGGGGAGAACCTTCCCTGTGGAGACACTTACACTTTATAACACAAGCAGTAAGCATAGGATGAGACTATATCTGTATGATAGCTTTGGGGGAAAATATCAGAGTATGCAATTTCAGGTACAGTAACTGGACCATAAGAAAGATACTTGATACTTTAGTATTAGTAACATCTAGGTTATGCAGATTGCCATTTTCTATAAATGAAATTGACAAATTAGACTGGAATTGGTCAGGCAGATGTCCGGGCAACCATGTGACTGAAGGACCCCAACTTCCCCAACCATCTGCTAGCAGTTTAGACATACACTGCAGTTCATAGGAAACATCCAAATTTGCTTTACCTCAGCCTGAAAAGCTCAAAATGGCAATAAAAAGAGTTTGCTTGTTTCTCTGGCATAGAACCCGGTAGAACAAAAAATCCTAATGCATTTTATAGTTCTTCTCAAGCTCTACTCGCACAGCAAGTTTGATTGAAATTACTTTATTGGTTTTCTCAAAAAACTCTTACTGAGTTACTCTTACTACTTCTTACTGTCCAATTCTAACTTTTTTTTTCGTTTTAATAAGTATTACTAAGACAAATGGCTATATTAAATTAATTTCTTTCATAAAATTAAGAAAATCTCCTCTACAAATCAGCCCCAAAAAAGTAGTGTTTATCAGCCATCAGCTGCTCTGAATTTTGAAAATCAGTATCAGCATTGGCCCTTGAAAAACCCAGATTAGTCGACCTCTACTTTAGGGGAATTGAGCCACTGAGCCACAAAGCCCTTATATCTCACTATGGTGAAGATTAAAGCTAAGCTTTCGTTCCTTTACTGACTGGTACAACCTCTCCAACCACCACCAAACACGCGATCATGCACGCACATACAGGTAAGGTGGATGGAGTGTCTTGCCCAAGGACACAACGGTAGTATGCAGTGCTGGTAGCAGGAATTGAACCACCAACCTATCGGTTAGTGGACGAACTGCTGAGCTACTGCTGTACACTGCTAGATTGAAAAATGTATATACCATATCCAAAACGACCAGTTATTTTTGTCATCTAAAAACAAGTGTACTGTATCTTTACAAGAATATTATGTCATATTAATGATAGTGGTTTTAATGACAGTTACTGTGGCGTATTGGTGCTGTGGTATACTTCGAGACCATACAGTTATTGTCCTATTATAAGCAGATTTTTGCTTGTATATTGCTCTGAACAGGCGCTATAGTTGGCCTGAATAGATGTGCCAGCCCAATGTTTCCACACTGGGAGTCCTTTTATGATCCCACACATATTTCAAAGTTCCTCCCCTGTGGACCATACACACACAGAAGTCTGAGTATAGAGAAAGAGATCTCAAAAAATGGCCGCCGTCAAAGCCGC
The DNA here is from genome assembly GCA_020698575.1 of Bostrychus sinensis. Taxonomy (NCBI): domain Eukaryota; kingdom Metazoa; phylum Chordata; class Actinopteri; order Gobiiformes; family Eleotridae; genus Bostrychus; species Bostrychus sinensis. The sequence continues at coordinate 22,111,101 of CM036257.1, read as the reverse complement.
TCTGCCGTTGAAGATCAATAAATAATTTCCAGGCCTTCACACTGTCACAGGCCAGGGCATAAATCTCTGTCCCGGACCCCAACAGTGTGCGCACCTCCAATATTTATCAGCTGTTCGTAAGGTTCAAGGCTGTAATCATAGACAGGACACATAATGGTCCACCGCCATCTTGGATTGAGATATATAGAAATAACAAAGGCTACTGTAGGTTGTATGTGTACAGAGTAAGGTCCCAAAGCCAAATCTGTTCCTTGCTTTCCAGTTGAGTTATATTATTTTGAAGTAACTGTACTATTACTTGAGTACAAACTTTGAGTATTTCTTTCACCTCTGCATTGGGCCCTAAATGTAATGTAATGATGTGAATGATTTAAATGGCCTCAGATAAGTTCTCACTGGCCAGAAGAAGAGGGAGGTTGATCAAAGGGACGGGTTTTAAAAAGACATAGAAGACTATTTTTGGATCGAGTCATTCATTTTTCCACTGGCTGTGAGCACATCATAGGAAATTAATACTTAGCTTAATGTATTATTACTGAAAATTCAACCAGTCTATGTGAAGCAGGCAAAACATGAAAGCAATTTATTATGAAATATTTTTAGGAATGAGTCCCTCACTTGAATTTAGATGAAATATGACTTATTACTGCACTACTGTTACTATTACATTTCCTTTAATTTTGTACTACTTATTCCCATTAGGGGGCTGCAGGTAAGTTGGGGCCTATCCCAGCTACTTTGGGCCTGAAGTGGACCCTGAACAATGGCCAGTTATTTTCATGGCTGACATTTAGACATAGACAGACAAGTATCCATATTTAGAAGGGACAATGAATTGCCCAGTTGCATTAAACATTTATTTGTGTTCTTCTTTTTCCCGTTGGGAGTAGTTGGAGGCTATCCCTGCAACTGCGGGCCTTAGGTGGGGTACACTATGGACTATAGCCAGTTAGTTTCCAGGCCACCACTGAAAGACACTGACAGTATAAAATAAGTCAACTTTTCCATAGCGTGGACTACCTCCACAGTTTTTTGGTCCGACTGAGGATGATCACATTTAAGCCTCCTTATGGATGATGATGGTGTTTTTGCAGGCAATATTAGTATTTTAAAGGGGCTATATTATGCAAAATCAACTTTTCTGAGCTTTCTACCATGTTAAATGTTGTTTCCTCATCAAAAACATACCTGGAGTTGTGTTTTGTTTCATTAATTCATGCTTGAGTAATCCTCTATTCTTTTACATTGAGCTTATGAGAGGCCAAAAACGACTCATTTAACCAATGTCTGCCCTTCACACCTGACCACGCCCCTCCCCCCTCAAAGTCCTGTCCTGTTCAGGAAGCACTGCTAGAGCTCACGCCTCCCCCGCAGCAACCAAACAAACCCACCCCAAAACTGCAGCGGACAACACTCAAACACTGCTTCTGCAAGACATGTGTTTTTGTGATGAGCGTTGAAGGGGCGGGACAGCAGGGAGGGAAGGCTCTTAAAGTGACAGGGACCTAATCTTAGCATTTCTCACAGAGTCAAATGATGAGTTTCTTCAAATAAGGTTTTTTCAATGATTATTGCATTTTCTGACCAACAAAACCTAAGATGCTAATCTAGATGTGTCCTAAATTAATTTAAAAGACACAAAAAAGGTCCTTTAAAGAGATACCTGTCCTCTTTTTCAATCACATCTCCAGATAGCAATCCCAACAAGAAAATCTTGGGATCTTTAGGGATGACATAATCCATGATAGTTTCAATAATTTTGAAACTATTTGTCCCAGAATGACTGTAATTTTGTACATGTCCAGAAAATGTGCACTTGGTTGGCATTTGTGCGCCCACTCTGCCTCCACTACTTACACTATTTTACTTTGAGTCCAAGTGTGAATGATAACTGCTTGAACATAATATTTGATAAGGGTTAGGTTACCCTAATGAGCACTTTATTTGTCAGGAAGTTACAAGTAATTACTATTAGCTGTAGCTTGACATATCTTTAATGTAGTTAGCTGTAGGTGGACCTTTGTTCTCTGGTACAATCTTGTCTGGATGTTCCCACCCTCAACAACATCTTGATTATATGGCGATGTGAACAATGCACATCAGGCTCTGGGCAGAGAGCTTGTCAGTAACAACCTAAGCTTTCTGGTGCCTGCCATGGTTCAACCCCTGAACCCAGTGGTTGGACTCTGAAGTAAGGGATGCCAGGGTCCAGCTGAAGAAGGAGTCCTCATGAGCCTGTTGTGGGACTCTTCTACAGTGGTTGACACAAGATAAAAAAAAAAAAAATCATTTTATAGACCAGTGTTTCCCAACAAGGGGGACGAGGAGAGCACATTTTTGGGGGTACATGGACTAATATGATCATTTGTAGTACCCTTATATATTTGGCTTTCAAAGACTAAAATCTAGGACTATAGTTAGGGATGTGACACTAGACAAGGACAAATCAAGGACTAAGCCAGGACTACACCAGACCTAACCTAGGTCTAAACCAAGACTAAACCAGGTCTAAAACCAGAACTCAACCAGGAATAAACCAGAGGTAAACCAGAAATAAACCAGGACAAAACCAGGAACAAACCAGGTTTAAGGCAGAACTAAACTAGGTCTAAACCAAGTCAAACTAGGACTAAACTAAGACTAAACCAAGACTAATCCATGCCTACAATCAGAACAAGACAATGACTAAATAATTCAGGACTAAACCAGGACTAAGCCGGGACTAAACCAGGACAAAACCAACAACAAACCAGGTCTAAAGCAGAACTAAACTAAGACAAGGACGAAGCTGGATTTAAACCGGGAGGACTAAGCTGTGTCCAAACCTGGACTAAATCAGGTCCTGGGGGTGCACAAAACCAAAAAGGTTGGGAACCACTGTTATAGACTGTACTTAAGCCATGCCATGGTAAATATAAGTTAGAGAACACTGTGTCCATAACTTGCCTGTAATACCTTTAGTTTTATCAAATTCACTCAGACTTGCATAGTATTCACAGCTGAAGGACATTCTCACTCTAAAGCATTTAAACAACAATTTTTCTTCTTTAATGCAATGCATTTGTGCCAATAAACCCATCCAAATGATTTCATAAGACGTATTGGGTTAAAATCACTGGAGCAGCAGGACTTTTTGATGCTTTTTTATATTCCCCATACCTCATCCATTTTATTTTATAGGTCAGCTTGACTTTTTCATTCGGGCCTCAGGGTGCACATTTCTTTGGAGGTAGCAGATGTGGGGATGATTTAGTGAAGGCATTGGGTGTAATCTTCCTCTTCCTCACCTTGGAGAGCCGTGCCCTGTCACAGCACTCATAAAACAGGGAGCAGCTCTGTATCATGGCTCAGTAAGCGGCTGGTCCACTCAGGTCAGGTCCCTGTGGTTTATGGTCAGACCCAGTGGATAATTGTGCGTTTAGACTACTGCTGTTTGATGAGATCTTTAGGATGACAGGCAGAGAAAGGGTTGTAGTCGCCACAGAAGCAGTTATTAGGGATTTCATTGATGCTTTCACTCATAATGTGCATGTTTGCTGAGTAAGCCATGTTTTTACTATAAAAAGTTGTCATCTTTTTCTGCTTATTCCCATTAGGGGTCTAGGGTGGCTGTAGCCAATCAAAGTAACTATGGGTCTTAGGCAGTGTAACCACAGGACAGTGACCAGTCAGGGGCAGGGCTGACACTTTGGCCTCCTCTAATACTATATAGACTATATGTACTGAATGTACTGTATGTATTGTATGTAATGTATGTACTGTATAAGCATGGCCGTACGCACTATAGAGGTCACAGAGGTCCAGACCTTGTTATTTTTCTATTACTAGACTAAACTAGGACTAAACCTGTGCTAAACCAGGCCAAAACCAGGATTAAACCGGTCTAAACCAGGACTAAATCCAGGCAAAAAACAGGTCTAAACTAGGACTAAACTAGGACTAAACTAGGGCTAAACCAGGTCTAAATCAGGACTAAATCCAGGCTAAACCAGGACTAAACCCAGGCTAAACCAGGGCTAAACCAGGACTACACCAGGTCTAAACCAGGACTAAACTAGGTCTAAACCAGGAGTAAACCAGACCTGAACCAGGGCTAAACCAGGACTAACCTAGGCTAAACCAGGTCTGTCAACATGATAGACCTCATTATTTCTAAAATCCCGTGTACGGCTCTCTATATGTGTACTTTGCTCACTGCACTGTGATTTTCAATTTCCTCTGTTTATTTGCTTGAATATATTTTTACTATAAATACAGATGATAAAAGTAGATTTATAGATAGTTACATGTAGGCGTATATTGCACGATGTTTTGTGCAATGTTAAAATAACCTTAGAGTTAGGGTGAGCGCTCAGTTATTTGGGAGGAGCTCGGAGCAGAGCCGCTGCTGAGCGGGCATCTGTTCCTGATGCCTCCTGGACACCTCCCTGGGGAGTTGTTGTGGGCAAGTCCCACTGGGAGGAGGCCCCGGGGAAGACCTAGGGCCTGCTGGAGGGACTATCCAGAGTGTCCAGAGACTATCCAGAGTGTCCATCAAGAGGAAAGTCTGGGCATCCCAGCTTAAAATGCTGCCCTCTGACCCGGCCTCGGATAAGCAACAGAAGATGGATGGACTAAAATAATCTGTAAAGTTGTTGATTTCATATCCCACAAAGTAAGAGTTTCACACTATATAAAGGAAATCTTAGTTTGCTGCTTCAACCATCTTCAGCGAGTAAGTGAGTTATAAAGAAAAGTGAGGTGAAATGAAAATGTTTGAGGTAAAGTTGCAGACTCAGAAAACCTTATATATTAATCTCAAAAGAAGCTTAGTTCAAATGTGCCTGCTGTCTGACTATATTGCCTTTCAGAGGGAGACTGGTTCTCTGGCTCCTGGCACTGGCTACTTCCTCCCACTGGCCAAATACGTGCATGTGTCAGGTGAATTGGTAAATCTAAATTGCCTCATAGGAAATGAATGGGAGAGTGAAGAAAATACTGGCTAATCATTATCATTCCTTAGTAATCTAATTATTAAAGGGGCTATATTATGCAAAAATCAACTTTTCTGAGCTTTCTGACATATTATATTGTTGTTCCCCCATCAAAAACACACCTGGAGTTGTGTTTAGCTTCATTTACGCCTGTAGTAATCCTCTATTCACTGGCATGGCTGTTCTGAGGCATCAAAACACTCGGTTGCACGAACCTCTGCCTCTCCCACGAACCGTCCGCCCACTCCAGGAAGCACTGACGAATCAACAAGCCAATCATTCATTTATCCGAAAAACAGTGTACAGCTCTGTTCCCACTGATTCCTCACTGCTAATTTTAATTTTGTCGTAAAATGGCATCATACAAAACGTTTAAGGAAGTGAACTGCTTTTTTTTTCTCTGTAAATTATGTTCAAAACACCGCAGTCTGCTGGTCTCTTTATCTGTTTCTTTCTGGCACCAGTAGAGTAGTTAAAAACACTTTCCTTTAGTCACATAATGTTTTTAAAGGTTGTAAAATGTGAAATACTGTCCAAGACATAAAAATATGAATAAAAGCATAATATATCGCCTTTGTTTAAACAGTACTATAACATCACACATGTTAAAAAGCTGTTAATTACCACATACAGTAATATTTCATTTTAGCTCAGGGATTATTTTAGTATTTAATGTTCTTTTTCTTCCCACCATAAACTGAAAACATGTTCATAATTGCCTTTCTCTTCCTTCTCTGGCCTCTGTGTGTTAAAGATAAATGCAGCTGACAGTTGTGGCCCGTCCTCTGCTTGTTCAGGGACTGTCAGAGTTCACAACAGCTTTTCCCCAGCGAAGCCATGTCAAAGGAGGACCTTCCATCTCTCCATTAGGGACCTGTCAGTGTACCCACCGAACAATGACACATGTCCACGCCCCATCCGTCCTGCACAGCCCAACAATCTCATTCTCTTAATTAGTCCAGTCCATTTTTTTTAACAGTGTTGCCATTAGTTTTAACATGGCTTTCACTGGACCGATTGTGAAACGCTGTCATGTTCAATTACCTCCTGTCTTTTTCACTAGGGCTGCTGTCTACATTTAGCATTGATGGAAAGAGAGGAAGTGTTTTACTGTTTGTTACTGAGAGGATTTAATCGATTATAGCTGACAAGAGAATAAAACTGTTGAAATTTCATTAAAAAAAGCAAGTCAACATTGGTTTACGTGGATTATTGTAGAGTGACAGCCATAAATGTATCAGCAATGCCTGAAAGACTTTGTTGACACTGTTTTTTACCAGTGTTAGTTTGTTTGTTTGGTTTGTTAGCAAGAAAACTCAAAAAGTTGTATAAATGCTTGAGGAAAGGAAGACATTTTGTGGATCTGGTGTACCGTCTGGAATTGCAAGATAGGGCCAAAGATACTCGCTCTGGCCACATGGAGTCAGTAAAGGAACAAATGAAACAAATCAGTTTTAGTAGATTCTTCACCATTGTGAGATATAAGGCCATTGTGGATCGACAGAGCATATACCCCTGAACTAGTAGATCACTGGTTAGAGTCCAGGTCTGAGCACTATATCTTTACCATTGTGAGATAGGGTCAGTGCCTTTGCAAAGGTCCGTCTAATGAGCAAAATGTTAGTATATTGTGTTTTTTTTTCCCAGCACTTATGCAGACCACCAGTTTATAAGCCAGTACTCAAGACTGTAGCAGGTTTGATAATAGAAATAAAATGTTATATTTCAAATATCTTTTGTTTGCTAAATGTGGGGTAAAGTTAATGATATCATTTGTATTAGAGGTCGGCCAATATGTGTTTTTCTATGGCCCATGCCGATTTTTAAAATTCAGAGCAGTCGATGGCCGTTAAACACTGCTGATATTTTGAACCAATATGTAGGGCAGATTTTCTTAATTTTATGATAGAAATACACTCAAAGAAAAAAGAAACGCACCACTGCTTTTTTACCACATTTTTGTTTGGTTACTTATTTTTGATGGAAATATTGCATGTGCACATCAACCATATACCCGTCCCTGATATTCAGACCCAATTAATCAATGCTTATGACAGTTTCAATAACAATAACATGACCAAACAATAATAATGCAGCAGTTGTGACATGTGGTCGACCAGATCTGGGACGGTCATTGGAGGATCCAGTGGTGTGGAAACTCTCAGCAAGGCGTACAACAGTAGAGTGATGGACTCCAAACTCCCTGGCTACAGCCGTGTGCTCCTTCAGCTTGAAGCAGGCCAATGGCACGATCTCTCTCTGGTTGCAGGAGTCGTGGCATTGTGAACAAATGTGCTTTTTTTTCCATTTTGGTGTCTTTTTATAGGGAATGGTTGTGCACAATTGAGGACAGGTCCAATTCATCTCTGAGTTTTACTCATGACCCAGACATAGGTGATTAATACAAAAATACAGTTGTTATTGTAGTTGTCATTTCATTTTGACTCAGAATAGTACTAAACTCATTGTAGTCTGTAATTTTTCACATGCTGTAATATTTTTTGACAAATTGAGAAAATGAAAGTGGTGCGTTTCTTTTTTCCTTGAGTGTACATTTAATATAGCCATTTGTTTTAGTGATGTTTATTAAAACAGAAGCAAATGTGTCAGAATTGGACAGTGATGTGTTAATGATTTTTTTTTTTTTGTTGAGAAAACCAATAAGGCTCAATCATACTTGTAGCCGAATCTTGCAAAAATTGGCCAACCTCTTATCTGCCTATTAATATATTCATACATTTATATTTGCCCCCCATTTCTTAATCAGGGTCCATGGTGGCAGGTTTTTACGCCCTTCCTGTTGAAACCAGCCACACACAGTGCCCAAAGACACAACAACAGTATGCGCTTCGAGCAAGGTTGGGACTGCCAAAACTCTGGCCCGGGGGCGGACATTTAACCCACTGCTCCACTGTCGCCTCATTTGCAGAATTTCAATGTAAAGTGTAATTTATTAGACAGACATCGTAAGCCATTGTGGCCAATAAATGCAATGTATAAATTATCTTTCAAACCTTCTACTTTCACACAGTTTATTTACAACAGTGTCAAGCCATTTTTAATAATAACTGATTGCATGCCTCTTGGAAGTGGAAAAATGGCAACATTACCTAAGAGCTACTTTCCTAATTACTTACAGCATTTATTCTCACATTTGCAACTCTTTTCATAAACATGATAAATGCATTTTTTTTATTAATAACAGATGGCTCAGGAGTCCTCTGCATGTATAATAAAAGCATCAATTCATATTTGTCTGTTCATAGGTGGGGATTTATTTTTTGCGTCTTCTGATAACCTGTTTGAGGCTTTGGTTCAAGCGCCATGACCACATTTTAAGGCGGTATCCTGGTCATAGACGCTGAGTGGAGAGAAAGCCTATAGATACGCTACCGTCTATGCTTTTGTGGTGGGCTGAGAGCACTTAAGGGTAGAAGGGAAACCATGCAGCCACAGATAATCCCCTTTGCTGACAGGATATTGGACTGGGGACCTTGCTGCCGTACAGTGTCAATGCTAACCACTTTTGTTACTGTATAATGGTCAATCTGGTGTCAAAACTAGCCAGACCTGATTCAGTCATTGACACATTTACTCCCATAAAATATCTATAAAGCATTGTATTCCTCAACAGCCTCCCAGGGTTGAGTGTGTGTCTTCCTGGTGTTACTGTGAGACATGCATGCACTGCTGTAGATCTCATTCCCACTGTAATCCTGACAGACAGCTAAAACCCTTTTGACAGATGCAATAAAAAGAGATCCACTGTTTACCTTAGGGCAGCATTACATTATTTTGTAGCGTTTGCAGAAAGGCCTTGGCTTTACTGCTGTAGAACAACACAGAGGTCACATGACAGCAGCTCAATAAACAGCTGATGCAGAAACTGTGGACTGATAGCTTCCACTCTACATTTATAGTTAAGACTTTGTGCTACATTGAGTTTAAAGGTCTCCTATTATACAAAATAAACCTTTTGAGCTTTTAAACCATGTTATGATGTTCTTTCCACCTTGAAAACATACCTGGTGTAGTATTTTGCTTTATTCACACATATTTGAATAACCCTGTTTGTTTTTTCCTGAAAACGCTTGGTCTCACGGCTGTAGGTAGACACATGAAACCAGGAAGTGCTCCTGCATGTTTCCAAAACTCATACACCATCCCCAGATTCATTCTGATCATTTCAGCGCTTAAATTGTGGTCACTACAAAGCAGTCATCTCAATGTGCCAATAGCTGTGCTTAATAATAATATGGCCCCTTTAACATTGTCATTTTAACCTTTAATTTATTATAATTCAGTGGTAGAAAATAACTATACCTAACTATATATAACTAAGTAATTTCCGAAATAGATTTTGGAAGAAAATTTTGTTTCGAGGTACATTTTCTAAAACATTTTCTAAAAAATGCTTTTACTTTTATTGGGTAAATGTGGTTTTGAACCATGGTAGCAGCAATGGTTATAGTAGTAACAGGAAGAAATGATGTGCTTTTTGTAAACACAATGTGGATCCAAGATGTTTAAAGGATTCTCTAATATTGTGAGACAGCAACAAAGATGGCTACTAACTCCAGCCTCAAGGCGTCAGTGAAGGAGCAAATGATTCCTGTTTGGTGTGGATCGCTGTTTATTGCTGTCTTTTTTATTATTGTAAGATATAAGGGCTTTATTGCCCACATAAAGCATTTACCCCTGATCTAGAGGATGCCCAGTTTGAGTCCAGATCTGGGCAGTATATGTTTTACCACTGTGGGATGTATATGGTCTTGGATTGCTTCCACTTTCTCTTTAGATTTATTTTTTCTTTTTAACTCAATACTTGTCATCCTCCACTTTTAATAAAGCCTTTCTAAATCCTTGTGCCTTGCTCTTACAGCTGATGCAGGAACGTCTCCTCTTTTCATTAGTCCCCCTCTGTCTCTCAGGCCTCCGGCAAACTCTCATTGTCAGCCTGACCTTTCACTTTGGTCCTAATGCTCCACACTCAAAGGCCATCCATCCACTTAAAATAAAAGCATGTGACTAAAAAGCCTTTTTAATTCTCAACTTCTTCACACCTTTTCAAACAATCACCTGTCAGCAGAGGTAGAAAATAACTCGTAAGTTTTATTTGGTAAGAGTTCTAGTAGCCATAATGGTAATAGTGGTAGTAGTTATAAAAGTAGAAGTAGCACTATATACTTATAGTACTAGAACCTTTAGTTTGTACTTGTATTGTGAAGTAACTGTACCTTTACTTAAGGTTTTGATGTACTTCTTCCACTTCTGTCTGTCAGCTTTCACAGATCATTGTTGTAGAGATATGTCAGCAGAAACCACAAGCTCCAGCTCCTCCAGTTTTGAGAGAAGCAGACTCTACAATCGTTTTCTTTCGAAGCACAAATGTCGTGACTCATAGCCTGCGGGGTGAACTTTAATTAATTTCTGAGGGATTAGTGCATTACATAAAAGCCAGAGGTTTTTCAGAGACATAAAATTGGGCAAGACAGATCCAAGCCATGGTAATTAATCCTGGCTTTTTAGTTTTGCCTTTGTTGTATTTCTCTGCAGCCCAGCCAGTGTCCACAATAAGTTATATAAGATAGAAATGTTTGATATATTTCAAATGACCTAAATTGACCCCTATGAGCAATGTATTTGTATGTAACTTAAAATCAAGCAAATTTAAAACAGCATACAAAATCAGTCTTTTCATGCCAAAGGAATCATGCAAAATGAGGTTACTATTACATTAAGTTACGCCCTTAGTGTCCTTTTTCTGGAGATTATTATGTCTAAGGGAACTCTTTCCAAAAGCAAAGTTACCTGACTAAATTCAAGTTATTAGATTATCAGCATAAAGCTCTCTAGACTATTATTTTGAACCAAGGCCCATGAAATAAATAATATTATGTGGAACGTTTAAATGTGCAGTGTGTAGTTTCTGGGGCCCTCTACTGGTGACAATAATTAAATACTCACTGCATATTAAACCCACTTCTATTGCTTTCTAGTGCATGTGAGCCCTTAAAACAGCAGAATGTATACAAATCTATGAGTTAGAGAAGAGTTTTTGTAATTTAGAAACAAACTCTGTTATAGTTTATGATTGAAAGAGAATGTGCTTCTTCTCCGGCAGTGCACAGTTTGTCCTCTTTGGGATAAGTTTGTTCACTGTAATAGTGTATATGTATATGGTTAGTAGTAGGAACAGCATTTTTCTGTAGCTTTTATGGAGGATATTGTCAAACGTGCTAATACTTTGATGTTATTACAGTATGGTATCCAACGTTTCGACCAATCTGCCCAGTGGTTTTAAGTGTTTTCTACAAAATCTTACACTAATAGTAAGCAGTAGTCCACTAAGGGCCCGTTGGGTTTTGGGGACAGTAAGGCTCCCTCCTGGAGCAGAGTGGTCTGGTGAGGACACATGATGTGAGAAGGTCATATAAATAGTGTGGTGCCATTTAACTAACCCCCATGATTATAGCCCAGCCTAATGTGAGCCTATGGCGGGGCTAATTGGAGGATGAGGTATAATTATGTGACTGACAATTCTTAATGTACAGTAATAGGAGTGGAAAATATTTATTTTGACAACGTGCACAATTAATGTTATTACACTATGAATCTGCTGTGTATGATGATGTATGTAAAGCTAAAATAAGTAGATACATTAAATATTCCTCCACGTAGATGCACTAAATTATTCAGGCGCATCTTGTTCAGTTGTACAATCATGCCAAAGTCTGTGTCGCTTGGGTTTATACCAATATAAAGCCGTGTGTCTGTCACCTTTGCTGTCTGTATCAGATACCCCTGAAGTGACGTGGTACTTGAACTCTCCCATAGTGTTTTTCTCTGCCTGTGTGAGGTTATGTAAGGCCCAGCTATCGATCTGCCCTTCTCACTTCTCTCACACCATGTGATGGATTGATCCATGCAACTTAAACCCAATGAGGACTCAGCTTACTGGATCATTACCTGGTCTTCAGCGCCCGTTATCCACTCTCAATGTGCAGCGAGCAAAGCCAAAGAATAGACATTAAAGATTACACTCTGCTTATAGTTTTTTGGCACAAATCAATGGCTGTTTGTTGTTTTGTTGGCAAGATAACTCACAAAGTAATGATTGGAATTTGATGAAAGAAGATGGAAGTAGTTTTTGATGTAGATCTGGGTCTGGATTTTGAATAGATTCTGTATCATTGTGAGATAGTGCCAACAGTACTAACTCCAGCCACAAGGTGTCAATATAGAAACTAAATATTACTTTTAGTGGTTTGTTTACCATTGTGAGACATAACAATATTGTAGCTTGGTGGATAGAAAATTTCCCCCTGAACTACAAAATCCCTGGTTCGAGTCCAGGTCTGGGTATTATATCTTTATAGGGCCAAACCTTCTAGTTGGGATATGTGAGTTAAAATGTGTGTTTCCGCTTGTTGCAGGAGTCGACTTTAAAATGAAGACCCTAGTCATAGATGGCATCAAAGTACGGATTCAGATATGGTAAGTTCAATTTCAATTACATTTTATTTATACAGCCCAGTATCACAACAACAGTCACCTCAAAGGGCTTCACAAACAGTTATCAAACATAAACACACAATCAGACATAAACAATAACTACACTAAACTAGACAGACCCAGGACATCCCCTGCCCTTAGACCCTCTTTCTTGGTAAGGAAAAACACCTAAAAAACCCAGCTGTGGTGAAACAAAAGAAGAAACCTCAGGGAGAACCACATGAAGGAGAGATCTAATCCCAGGACAGACAGGCTCTAAATGTGTCTAGGACTGTTAAATTAAGTCCATTAGCTCATCTATAGTATCATAGTTCAGGTCTGTAAGGATGCAGCAGGTGGGCCTCATCCAGACAGGGGACTGGGGGTGAGGCAGGGGTCCAGGAAGTCCATAGGAGGTGAAGTTGAGGGTCCACGGTTTGGGAAAGAAGCACAGGTGGGGTCAGCTAAGATCCAGTCGTGACCAGTAACCTGATATCAAACACTATTGTTGTAACTTATAGCACACATTTTTAAGTTGTGTGTTTGTTTTCTAAAGTATTGTGTCTAATGTTGTGTAATATGAGCGTGTATATAAATTACATTTAATGTATCTGTTCCTGTCTTTTCTGTAGGGACACAGCAGGCCAGGAGAGATACCAGACCATCACTAAACAGTACTACAGACGGGCACAGGTAATGTTTTTGATAGCTTTGATTTGCCAACATTGTGTGATTGTATTACTAGTGGCTGCAACAGAAAAACTACATTGCACCTCTGAATAAACAACAGCTACAGTAAATTGGGCTTACTATAATTGGTTTGGCTTTTTTGGCTGTTTCTTTGAGGGGTCGCCACAGGAAGCCATCTCCCTTCATTTAGCTGTATCCTCAGCATCCTCTTCTCTCACAACAACTAACTTTCGTCTTTTTTAACTACATCCATGAATCTCTACATCTACAGGTTTTCCTCTAGGCAGCTTTAACCTCAGCATCCTTTTCCAAACCCTCCACTGTACATGTCCTCAGTCTCAGTCCGACCTCTCTGACTTTATCTCCAAAAACAAGAGCTGTCCCTCTGATGCGCTCATTCCTAAAGAGATTCTCAACACCTCTTTAGCTCTTCCTTCTGTCTTTTCCTCAGTGCCCTTGTATGCATTAGTTTTAGTGAAGGAGGCCAAGAGGAAGACCAAAAAGGAGATTTATGGATTTATGTGGTTAAAGGGAACAACCCAACATGAGAAGAAAAAGTGGGGACTAAAGATATTTTGTATAATATCAAAGTACCTCATGCTATACTGTATGTTCAATATGAAGAATTATTACACACATTTACAAACATAGAAGTGGCAGTATACAAACTATACAGTGTCTCGATTGTGAATAGATTTTGTCCTGTGGATGAACAAAGTCAAACCAGTCAAATTTTATCTGTATAATATGAGATTGAAAGTGATATGAAACCAATGAATCTGTAATACATAATTTGCAAAAAGGAGAAATAGTGTGAGGATAGAGATTTGTCGATTCAATTGCATTTCATCCAGACAGTTGTGAAAGTATTCAGTGAAATAAACAACTCTGCACAATTACCATATTTATATCGCGTTTTCCTATTGCACCTTCCTTTAATAACATGCGGTGGTGGAAAGTAGCTAGATACCTTTACCCAAGTAGTTTATTAAAGTAGATATTGGGAAGAAAATTACTATGCTGTGCTAAATTTAAAACAAACAAAACAAGTATAATGTCTAAATTTGTATTTTTGACACTAGAATGATGAATGATGAAGCGTAAAGAGCTCAGGTTGGTAGTAGCAGCAGATACCTTCACAATAATACGTTTTGAATTTTACTCAAGTATTGTTTTTGTCACCTACTTTTACTTGCACTGGAATAAATTATTTTGAAGTATACAAAAGCACACATTTTTAGTATTCCCTCCTACTCTGATTAGTCTTTTTGTTTAGATTTTTTGCAGCAGTCCCTTAATCCACCGTTATAAACTAGTAACATGGGTGGACATTACAGGCGCTGCCAATAAAAAGTCATTGGACAAAGGCCTAATCTGCGCCTGGACTGAGACCAATGCTGAGCCAGAGCCATAACTTCTTCTGTATGTGCCAGTTTTAGTTAGAAGGACAGCCAGACATCTTGGAACTTTTGTACAAGATCCCTTTGTGCACTGGCTCTGATCCAGCATCTGTCACTTATAACGAGGCTTCATCTAAAACTGACTTGAATAATGACCTTCAGTCCAGAAATATTGGGGACAATGACTTCAAATGCCTTGTACACGCTGCTGTTGTTTATTAAATGTAGCAATTGAATTTACCATTAATCAGGAAAATAATGTGGTTTGAGGAAAGTGCCCAGTTCCTGTTTTGTGATATAAAACACTGAAGTAGCAATGGTATGTAATATCATTTGGGAGACGCTGTTAGGCTGTAAGTGCTGTTCTGGTTTGTTTACACTGATTTAACAGATTGGCTCTGAAAGAAACGTATTAGTATTAGAGAAGCTGTACTACATATGCCTCTTTTTATTGAAAATAACATAACATACATAAGACAAGATCACCACTGAGAAGAGAAAAGTCCATAATAATAATAATAATAATAATAATAATAATAATAATAATAACAGGGTTCATACAGTCATGGAATTTTTAATTTTGGAGTAAAGTTTTGAAAAAGATTTGGAAATTTGAGTCTGAGTTTTATTTGACCACTACTAGTTAAGCTAGAATACAGTAAATGTAAGTCGTCAGTAAAGTCTCTGTCCTCTTCTTGTTCTCACTGCAGGTAAAAGTCACCTATATCTGTTTTTTGTCAGAATATTTCAACAAAAAAATGTTTTTTTTTTTATGGTCTTTGGCTCTTTTGGTTTTGGTAATGCTTTAAAACAGCATAGATGATTAGTTTATATCTAATATAGCATAATTATCTTTTAATCACACGTGTATAGATTTTAAATCAGTAAAATTAGTGGAATAATATATTTCTGGGGGAAGAAGCACCAACTGTTTTTTTTTTTTTCTTCAACTGACTAATTTCCAAATTTAACAAATTAAATTGCAGCAAAAGTGTTGTTGTTTTTTTCAAATGTACCATGATGGACATTTTGAATACAATTTAAACACATGTAAGTCATTTTTCAGATCTTGGAAAATTTAGTCAAAAGTTTTGGAAAAGTCATGGAAAATTCTTCGTAAAAAAGTGTATGAACCCTATTTTTATTATTATTATTAGTAGTAGTAGTAGTAGTGTTATTATTATTATGCATTAATCTTAAAAAGCACTTTTCTAGTCACTCAAAGTCACTTCACAATTTGGTGCATTATTCATTCAACTCCTCAGTGACAGCCGTCCTGGGGCAGACCGACGGAAGCGCGGCTGCCATTTTGCAGCTAGGGCCCCAGGGATTAAACCGCCAACTTTTGGGTAAGTGGGCAAACGTCTCTACCAACTGAGCTACTGTCACCTTATGCGCAAATTAATAAATACAAACTTTGCCATATAAAGCAGCACAGCTCACATTTTAACTTTACAGGCGTTCACATGCAGGCTTTTGAAAAAAAAGTTATTTCTAATTTCAAAAGAACAATGTGAAAGTAAATATTAACAAGAGAGACAGACAGTTTTCAAATATAAGTAGGCCAAATCACATAAGAATGCAGCTATGCCTCTCTCTCCACTGACAGTCTCTCACACTAGACTTGAATCACTCACATCCCTCTTAATAAATCTCCCAAAAGTGCAAGAGATATAGGTTTCCAACAGTTTTAAGATCTCTGTGTCTTTCCCTGCAGCCTGTATCTTATTTTTCCCCCCAGTATTTATCTTTTCTTCTCTTTCCCAGGGGATCTTCTTGGTGTACGACATCACAAGCGAGCGATCCTTTCAGCACATCATGAAGTGGGCCAGTGACGTGGACGAGGTGACTCACGCACACACTGGGGTTTAAAAACTCCATAAATCTGACTTAAACTCTAGAGAGGGCAAAACTGACAACGCTGCCTGGCTTCAAAATGACAATGAACAGATGCCTCAGACCCTGGAACATCATCACATTGAGATTATTTGTTTTATTTGTACAGTAACCATCAATAGTCCGACTTACACAGAGCTGCCAGTATGAACTTATGTAAAGATAAGTCTGTGGCTGTCAGTTTTAGCTCCTGCCTCCAGTCTAGTGCAAGTTAAGTTCATGCAATAAACAGCAGTAGTAGTAGTAGTAGTAGTAGTAGTAGTAGTAGTAGTAGTAGTAGTAGTAGTAGTAGTAGTAGTAGTAGTAGTAGTAGTAGTCTTTGCAGTACGTTTATATATCTGGCTTTCAAAGACTAAAATAAACCTAAATCAGGACTAATCCAGGACTTTACTGAGGGATGGCACACTAAAGAAGGACAAAACAGGGACTAAACCAAGGACTAAACAATGTCTAAATCCCAAACTAAACCAGGTCTAAAGCTAGAACTCAACCTGGACTAAAACCTGGACTAAAACCAGGACTAAAATCAGAACTAAACCAGGTCTAAACCAGGACTAAAACCAGAACTAAACCAGATCTAAACCAGGATTAAACCAGATCTGAACTAGGAACAAACCAGGTGTAAACCAGAACTAAAGTATGTCCAAACCAAGTCTAAACTAGGTCAAACCAGGACTAAACCAGGACTAAACCAGGACTAAAACCAGAACTAAACCAGGACTAAACCAGGACTAAAACCAGAACTAAACCAGATCTAAACCAGGATTAAACCAGATCTGAACTAGGAACAAACCAGGTGTAAACCAGAACTAAAGTAGGTCCAAACCAGGACTAAACCAGGACTAAACTAAGACTAAACTTAGACTAAACCAGGAGTAAGCCAGGTTCAAACCAAGACTAAATCAGGTCCTGGGGGTTGGGAACCACTGGTCTATGCCATACATAGAGATCAAGCTTTACAGAGGTTTGCAGAACATACTTACAACAGTAACTGCAAGCGTAAGATATTTTAATGTGGAAACAACTGAGTCTATTGTCTTTACAAGAAAATTACAGTTTGTCCTTGAGTAACTCATTAAGGTTGGTCTGAACAGGACGGTGAAAACTATTTAAAGGAATGACAAAAGTGTGTTCCTATAGAGATCGAGTCACAAACAGAGAAATGCCATAGAGTGACATTAGAAACAGCGGCATAAAAAGTAAACAAATGAGCCTTGAAACAACTCTTAACTGATTTGTCACTCTTGGTGAATATTTATCACACATTAAAGTATCAGAATACATCTGTGTTGACGCTAACTCGAGTAATTTACAACATAAATTGCGCCATTGTTTTGCTGTTGAAAGTATCTTGTGTGATCACCGATGTGACGTCACGATCCCGTTCTCTATTATGCATTGTAGATTATCACAAAGTTGACTTAATTTTGAATCCAGCCACAATGAGTCACAAGCCAGTGTACTCTTTGTGCCAGTGTTAAGCTCGGATAAATGAAGAGCCCCGTGCTAGAAAGGGCAAGCTGAAGGGTCCAGACCTCCCAGACCTCAAATGGTCATGTATTAATATGTTCTTTCATTGAATGTTCATTTTTAATGGTCTAATATCTTTCAGAATAACAACACTGGTGTATTTCTCAATAAAGAAAAATCATAGTCCCTTAAACATAGAGACTGCTAATACTACATGCACATTTTATATATGACTGTATTCAAATGTTCATATGGTAGGGATGTAAAGATACTGGCGATATCGTGATAGCAAAAGTCTCACAACATTGTGGTGGACTTGTGCAATATCTAATGGTGATGGTGCTTTCAAGTGGTGTATATACGACTTTACGACATGAAAGAGCACATGAACACCCCACCAAGTCGTTTGATGAAGTCGGGTAAATCAGAATTATAGAAGCAACAAGACCTGTCCGAGTTCTGACACAGTGACTTGTCATTGGTGGAAATTAACAGCGTGTTGTGAATGGTAAAATGTTTAAGATTTTTTTGGGGAGAGAAGTAAAAAATAGAATATTTTTTAAAGTTTGATAATGTTATGGAAATGTTTGTTTTGTGCTACACCGGACTTCATATTTAGATAACTATAAGCTTCAACATTATCATTACGGTACTGGTAACAACCTCTAACGTATGTGTGGTACATAAACAAAAGTCACAAACAGATAACGCGATTAAACTCTGTTATGACATTTCCAGGTTCCCGCTGTCCGACCAAAAAGGACGTGAATGCGCACAAGTTGTGTAAACAAGTTCAACGTTCGGAGAAAACTACCATTTGAATTGTCCGACTTGTACTTGAAGGCAGCATGGGCTCCTAAGGCTAAAATGCGTTGGTTTGCTGCAGTGGAAATGTAAAAAAGCAGAAGAAACTGCATAGACCATGATCCTTTTCTCCGTTTTTTATGCAGCCAACAGCAGTGCAGTGTTTTTAGCAGCGATAGCAAACGAAGTATAGATACAGATATTTATTTTGTCTTAAATAAATAAACAAATGTCTTATTTTGTCTTTTGATGTATATGGCAATAATTATGACACTAAAGACGAAGAATATGTTTTGTTATCGTTGAGCCTCCCCACAATATCACAATAAATATCGTACCGTGAAGTTGTTATCATGAAAACACTGCACTGTGAGATGTGGATATTGTTACATCTCTGTCATATGGTTAGTGGTTTTACAAAATAGCCACCAGAAGAAATCTAGTGATGGACTAAAAACCACTGGCTGTTATGTTGTTATGTTGCTTCTTCCCTTTCAGACACACACATTATTTTCTAATTATCTTTTCCTTTATGGCGCACACCTGTCTGTCCGGCATCTCTTTATTGTGACTAATGCAACCATAATAGATGTAATTTCCTCGAAGGGTCACACACAAAACATCCTCTATTGATCTTAGCACGCTCCCGTCTTTCTTTTAATACACCCTTCATTTCCTGAAAGCTGTCTCCTGTGGGTTTCCTCGCACAATATACTGGTCCTGACATTTCATATTTTCTCTTTAATCTCCTTTCTCTGTATATATCCGGCCGAAGTACGCTCCAGATAAAGTGCAAAAGATCCTGGTGGGGAACAAAGCAGACGAGGAGGACAAGAGGCAGGTGGCCACAGAGCAAGGGAGCAAGGTGGGTCAGTGATGCTATTCTAAACTCTGGTATTTATTTGTTGAAAAAATATTGTTTTGTTTTTTCTTCTTCTTAGTTGGCCAAGGCGTACGGTATGGACTTCTTTGAAACAAGTGCCTTCACAAATCAGAATATAACAGAGGTGAGCAGATCGAGATGTTCTCAGACTGAAGCTGCATGTGGCCTTACACTAAATTTAAATGTGTGTTGAATGTGTTGATGTATCAAAGGAGGATCATCCAGGGCCTTAAACAAAAGATTCACCCAAGAGTCTATAAAGAGACATCTGGTACGATATTTTACAGGCACCTACTTCTTCCAAACCAGCAAATATTGTCCTGTGTGTTACATGTTACAGTATATTCTGTTAAAATGTTTTAAAAAATATAATTAATCCAGTATGTATACTTCTATGAACCCATGATGTACAAAAAGCATCCCATATATCCAAAATAATAATGAAGACTTTCTCCTTTTATACACAGTCACCTTCCTGAAAGTTTGGTTATTAACCTTATTAGTTGCATAATGCTCAGCAGTTTTTTATATTTGTGAAACTTTTTTCCACTTTTTGTTACCTTAACACAGTGTTGTGCATGAACGAGTACAAATGAAGCCAAAGATAGTCTAATCTAATATCTTTGGCTTCACACTACGTTACCCATGATGCACTGCACACGCAAGCATTACAACAAGCATAGCCTTCATAGCGACGCCGGAGCGGGCAGCAGCAGTCAGTCTGACAATGGCAGTGCAAGTGAAGGCACAGAGAACACAGATGATGCTGCCTCTAACTATGATCATTTACAGACATTTTACACATTGTCACGCAAAGACTCTGATGGTAAAAACCTTACCTTTCTGTGCAAGTTTATATATGCAAAAACGTCCATTTTGTGTGATAGAATTTAAGATCTACAGTGAACAGTTTTAGGCTAGAAGGTAGGTACATGTATCGTGATAGAAGTCATAGTTTGAAAAACAAGTTCAGCCTTTTATTTACATATCTCATCTAAAAATGAAATGAACTGAACTTTGAACTAGTTCAAAATTAAAATTGTGAACTATGAACGTGAACAGTTCACTTTGAACATGTGTGAACTGAACTTTGAACTAGTTCATGAAAAGTGTGAACTTGCACAACACTGACCTTAACACAGTGTTGCTGCTATCAAACGTTAAATTGTTTTAATCCTAACTGCTCTACACGTATAAAGACGGTAGAGGACGAGGAAATAAACTCACTGGTTAAGCATTTCTTTGGCAAATGTGTCAGTGAGCAGCATCTATTATACATTCAACTTTGATTTAAATCTGGAGAAATCATTGAGGGTAACCCTAATTTTCAATGATGTTGAGAGTACAAAACATAGATGACATACAAGACAGCAGACGACAAATAAATAAACACAGACAATGCAGTCATTTAAAACAGTTACAAAGAAAGGTAGAGTAGTTTTAAACTGGCCAAGGATATGCACTGCACTAACTTTAAATGAACGCTGTAAGATATTCCAGGTATCTGCGGCTGAGACACTAAAAACCAGCAGGAGACGATGTCTGTTAAGAGTTGCATGGTTACAAGCCGACCATTTTAACAGAGAACTAAGAGATGGTGGCAGGACTTTAACAACAGAAGTGTCCTTGCACCAGTGATGAATCTGAGTTGTTTAAATCTGATCTGATCTGTGGAATTGCATGTGCACTGGGGTTCAGGCACTTTTTACCAAGAATTTTCCATGACTTTCCATAACCTTTTCAAAGCTTTTGACTAAATTTCCAAGACACAAAAAATAGCATAACATGGTACATTAGAAACATACATATGCTGCACTTGAATTTATTAAAATTTGAAATTAGTCACCTAAAGAAAAAAAAACAGTTGGGTTCTTTCACCAAAAATATGTCATTCCATTAATTTTACTGACTTATAGCCTTTACGCCACTGATGAAAAGATAATTATGCTTGGTAAGTTGGTTCAGAACATATTTTAAAAAAGTAAACATATAAAGTAATTATCCTGTTTTAAAGGATTACCAAAGCCAAAAGTTATTTAGTTGAAATATTCTGACAAAAATTAGATACAGGTCACTTTTCCTGCAGTGAGAACGTAGCCAAGAAGACAGCATTTTCTAGTTTTCTTTCTCTGGCTCACTTTGAGTACAAAAATTAAAATCCATCCTCAGAGCAGAGACAGAGCTCTGTGCTTTAGCAAACGCTTTTAACAAAGTTGGTATAAAGACATTAATGGTGTTTTTACTTAGCTGAACTGGGCTGTGGACAGATCACTGTTTAAATTTCCCAAACATTTCCAAAACTTTACACCAAAATATAAAATTCCATGACTTTTCCAGGTGTTCCATGATTGTACGAACCCTGTGTGAAGTTTTCCAGGCCTGTGGGATAATACATAATACATATGTTGTTATACTGTACATCAAAAAAACAAATGTATTCAATTTGTTGTCATGTTTACTTTGACATTTCCCCGTTACAACAGTTAATATAAAACACCTCTGTGCACTCAGGCGTTCACGCGGCTGGCAGAGCAGGTCCTGGCAGCTCACAAAAAGGACTTGGATCTCCTTCAGACGTCTCTGAGCGATGAGCTGGACCTGGCTGCTCTGGAGGAGGAGGAGGGACTCTGTGACTCCACCGCGGGAGACCAGAACAAATCCTGCTGGTGCTAGAGCTACATCCTGGACTGTCACCGCACCAGACAACCTTGAGTAAATGAAAAAAAAAAAAAAAAAGAAAAGAAAAAAGGTGTCCCGGCTATTTTTAAAGCTGTCCTTTTGGGTCGTGGAGCTGTGGTAAAATTGCTGCCATTTTTTGAGGACGATTATAGGACATTTTGCCATATTGTGTCTGGTAAATTAAACAGATGGGGTTTGGAGGTTTCCTGCTGAGAAAGTAGTGTTGTTCATTGCTTTTCCTCCTCAGTTCAGTGTCAAACCAAATGCAGCCCCCTTTCAGCTCCAACTCATTTGCATACGACGTAGGTGATGCAGTAAAATGATGATTTACTTTCCACTAATGAGATCTAGATAAAAGTGGAATGAGTTCAAAATGATCCACGAGAGACCTAAAACTTTTCAAAGAAGCAACACTGTGTAACTTTTTACCTCAAAATATAGAGCCTAGTTATAATGCAGTATAATTAACTTCACAGTGCCATATCATGAAAACACATCTGACATTGTACCAATACAGATTTCCATTAAAATATATTATTAAGTCAGTTGTAGTCCCCAAACATTCAGTCTTAGGAGAGCTCAGTGATTCAGTAAATATTATTTTAAACAAACTAATAAGCCCCTTGGTTTCACAGAGTATTGCTTATGGTATCCTAGCACCATCAAGCAGCATTTAAGTAGCTTTTTCTGTACATTTGCCCCTAAAATATCTACTACTCTCAAGTCAGAACTACCTTGGTGTTGGTAACTTATCAATTTGGTCATCTGAGTAAAAAACACACAACACATAAAGAAAAAGGAATAAAATGACTATGAAATATGCTAGCTATGGGACTTGCATTGACATTTAGAGAAATTCAAATAATCTAAATCAAAAATTGGATAATTATAGTGTTGTAGTGCCTGAGACCAGTCATGAGACCCCTTTTTTTTTTCAGCCTCAGTCTCGCCTCGGTTGCATTCTTACTTGGTCTCAGTCTTGAATCCAAATTTATTCGATCTTGTCTCCATTGTGACGGTCTTTTCTCAATTTCTAACAAAAATGACTTGTAATAATTTGTTTTAATTGCATTTCTTTCATATTCCTTGGTCGTTTGCCTTGGTCTCAATCTCGACTCGGTCCTTAAAAATCTTGGTCTCGGCTCGGTCCCTGAACCCTGAAAGTCTTGGCTTTGACTCAGTCTTGGTTCACTCTGGCCTCGGACTGGTCTTGGTCTCAATTAGTACGGTCTTGACTACAACACTAGCTTTTATATTAGGATTTATGAAGACATCAGGAAGCATGGTCGGCCCTTGGACATCTTACTTAACCCCCAAATGCTACAAAGTGTTGCTTTAAGTTTTTTGCTGTTTCCAATATGAACTATACAGACATATTCCCCGCAAATTAACAGTGTTATTAATTACACTGAGCCTTTAAAAACTCCTTTCACTGTACTGTAAACCTTCAGCCTTTATGTCACTGAATGCTTAGGTTGTAGTATGAGCTTTTACCACTAGAGGGCGCTACGTGCTTTACCAAAACAGCCCAGTTTGAGAGAGACGCTCTCATGCCCACACACTTTACTCTCTGTGGATGTGCATTTGTAAAACTGCTACCTTTAATGAGAAACACTGAAAATATGCATCTCTGTTTACTTTTGATTGTTTTTCATGCAAATGTTGGGCCTGTGGCAGTTTCCAGTTTGTTTTATGATCTGTGTAGATGGGTGCGTAGCGGTGCTCTACCTGGAGGGAAGAGGAGAGCAAATTTATTCTGTAGCAAATGGTATTTTTATTTGATTTTTATAGCAGACAATGAACTGGAGGCAAGTTTCACAAAAGTACTTTAGACCTTTCTGTAGAGCTGATCTTTGCATTATGCATTATGTTAGTTATAATTCACTTTCAGGGTCGACGCAGCAAATCAATCGCATGGCTACTTTTTGGCAGAGGTGGAAGAAGTACTCAAGAACTGGCTGTTACTTTGACTTTACATTAGGTGGATTAGGTGTCTGTCGCCCCCTGCTGGCAACGGTGGGGACTGGACAGAGCCTAAAATGGCCTCATGACACGAACAGATAGATAAATGAGCTGACTGCTTTGTAGTGACGGCATTTTAAGCTCTAAAATGATCAGAATGAGTCCGGTGATGGTGTATGTGCTTTAGATACGCACAGAAGTACTTCCTGGTTTCATGTGTTTATGTAGAGCGTTTCCAGATTGTAACAGAGCGCGCTCAGCAAACAGGATTACTCAAACAATATACTACTCTAGGTATATTTTTGAGTTGGAAACAACATTATAATATTTAACATAATAGGGCACCTTTAAGTCAATTTTTTTATCCTTTAATTTACAGCATTGAGGTATAAATGAGTCTAACTTTTGTGTAGATATTGGTCTAAAACACTTTGGTGAAACTGGCCCCATGTGGTTTAATATCTGCCAGTCGTGTTGTACATACAGGATTTTTCAAAGCATCAGAAAATATTAGAACAGATAGGCCTACATTATATCTCTTTACCATTACAGGGCTGTAAAAAGTCATTTTAGATAAAGAGAGGGACTGGTGAATATAACTATGTATCATCTATGGCCCACTTTTTACTGAGTCCATTGGAGACTGATAAGCTTTTTGCATGCAACCTACTCTTCTTACATTTCTTTTTATGCGACTTCAGTGAAGTTACTAACGAGTGATGGTGATATGAAGCATTTGACCAGAGTTGCCTGCAGGACCTCCTCATCAGGACCATCCCAGGACTGACTTAGTACTTACTACAGTAGATGAAGCTATTAGGAGACAGTGGTGTATGTGCAGTGTGTGACATGGCAGTGAATGATGTCTGGGACTCTACAGAGATACACCGAGTATGTGTGTTTTCAAGAGCTTTCACTTTCAGATTCTGTAAATGTATTTGTGCGAATATATCAATGCAACATGTTACTATTGGAGATTACGATGTCACATGTTTATGAGTAAAGACTTGCAAATATATACGAATCTGCAGTGTGTTGTTTTTCTGTTAAAGCCAGTCACTTTTATTTCCATTTATAATCATCAGTGTATAAAAGTATCTTGTATTGGGGGAACCAGTGGTAGGGGAAACTAGAGCAGACACAGGGAGACCATGCAAACTCCACACAGAAAGTCCCCACGCAATCCAGGAATCGAACCCGTGACCTTCTTGCTATGAGGCAGGAGTGCTAACCATTAAGCCACAGTGCACATAATATTAAATAAATAATATTTTACCACATTATCGGTCCAATATTAACAATGACATCTGTGAACTTTAGTGC
This sequence comes from Bostrychus sinensis, assembly GCA_020698575.1. Classification (NCBI taxonomy): domain Eukaryota; kingdom Metazoa; phylum Chordata; class Actinopteri; order Gobiiformes; family Eleotridae; genus Bostrychus; species Bostrychus sinensis. The sequence goes on along the minus strand of CM036257.1, from coordinate 22,085,527 downwards.
CATCTAGTGGTCAGGTAGAGGGCAGGGCTGTTCAACTTCATTTGCAGAGGGGACAAATTATAAAATTACAAGATTTGTGTGGGCCAGATGGGTTGATACATTTTTGGCTCAACAGTAATATTAATAATACTAATAAAACTTTACACAGAGGACATAAACTAGTCACACACATGTTCCTTTTCTTTTTCTTTATATTATCACTCTTTGAACACAAATGCACCATAAAGCTGCTGTAAGTGCAAACATGCAGATGCAAAAACTAGGATTAAATTTCACTTTCAGTTTCACTTCTTCCTACTCCTTTTCAAACATGTCATTAATGACAGAGCCATTTGTTTTGTACTGCTTTATTTGTATTATTTATTATTATTTATAATGACATTTAGTCTGCATTGTGTGACATGCACATGTTCGAAATAAAAAAGATCAATCAATCAGTTATTTTAAAGGGATTTTATCTGTATCTTGAATTTAATTCCAAAGCAAAGAAATGCAGGAAAATTAGCTTTTACAATAAAGTAAGTGTAAAACGTCTTTGTACTGATAAACGCAGATGACCACTTTATGACCATTTCTTTGAAATATTACCACATATATAAGTGAGTGGGCACTCATGGTATTAAAAAAAATCTCAAGGGGGGTACGCAAGAAAAAAAAAGGTTTGAAAACAGTGCTGTAGATGACAGATTGACTCACCATTTCATCTGATGGTGCCATATGGAGACATAGTAGAAATATATGGTAAAACTCATTTAACTTTACAGCCTGACAGTTGTTGCGATGGAGATGAGTCGCAGAAGCAGGTACCAGGGATTTCTCAGTGAAAAAGAAACGCTGTAAATCTTCTGCATGGAGTTGTTAATGTTGGGAACTCATTAAAAAGCCTCATTTGCATTAAAAAATGAATATTCATTAGTAAGTGTTGTCTGGGTCGACAGCTCAGTCTCCATCTCACTGACACTCGCTCGCCCACTCACACATGTACACACAAATCCAATATATATCAAGATCTCTACTGAGTACACAGCGTTACCCACGTCTGCTGCAGGTATGACCGCAGCTGTCTGACATTTAGCCGTGCATGATGTAACGGCAAAGCTGCGTGGGAAAGTGAAGGATAGAGGAGAAATGGTAAAGAATAGGTACAAGTCACTACAGGGTTCATGTGTTCATGTGGGGGCAGGGATGTATCGACTTGACCTTTAGAGCAGGACATACTGAGCATGTTTTCATTTGTAAAGGTGTTTCAGTGGGAAGGTCCAGGTCAGGGCTACAGTATAATGCGGGTCGTGTGTTGTGTATATGTGTCAGGTATTAAAGAGTACTTTAGTTTAAGTTTTAGGGAGATATGAAGACATACATTATGTTAAGCAGTGTTTACCATTAATTCAGAAGACTACGGCGGCACATCATGATCTAATTTAATCCCCCATAGTCTAAAACTGACATTAAACACTATATAACATTTACAATAATAGCAAAATATAAAAATAACTTGCAAATAATAATAATTAAAATGATCCAGTCTCAATATATTTAAATTTTTGTTATGGATTGTATCTCAAAAAGGGAAGAATGTTTTTCTTTTATTTATATTGTTTATTATAATGTGGCTATAATTGGCATGACACCAATATAATGACAGGAAACACATAGTAAAAAAATCTTAATGCAAAAATATTTTAGAAAAAAAAACCTAAAACATAATAAATAAATAAATATAATAATAAGAATATAACATGAAATAAATAAAAAATAATCAGAATTGTCCAGTCTTTGTGTAGTTTTCAGTTTCCATCTTGAAAAAGGAAGAATGTTTTTTCTTTTAATATTATGTAATGTAACTATAATTGGAATCATCTTTACACCAATATAATGACAAGAAGCTCACAGTAAAAAAAAGAAGAAATTGCTAAAATATTTTAGAAAAAATGGCAAATATATTAGAAGAAATAAATAAAAAATAAAATAAATAAATAAAAATATTTTAAATGGTTTCCATTTTGAAAAAGAAAGAATGCTCTTTCTTTTCTTTTATTATCCTGTTTCAAAGATTAGAGGACTGGGTAGGTATTTCTGGTACTGCCCTTAAATGGTGTAAGTCCTATCTTGAAGACAGGAAGTACTTTATTGAAATCAGTAACTGTGTCTCAGACCAAATGGCTCTGACCTGTGGAGTGCCCCAAGGGTCCTTCCTGGGACCTCTTTCATTCAATGAAATGCTTCCTTTAGGCCACTTAATGAGCAGCATTAATGTATTCTACCACAATTATGCAGATGACACTCAGATTTACAGAAACAAAGAGAAAGTGTCTGTAGTTGCCTTGAGTCTCTTTCACTAAAACCTACAAGGTTACAAGTCAGGTTAGAAATCTAGGGGTAACCATGGACTCTGACTTGAACTTCAGCAGTCACATTAAATCTATAACATCATCAGCATTTTACCATCTCAAAAACATTGCCAGAATCAAAGGTATACTGTCTAAACCAGACCTAGAGAGACTTATTCATGCGTTCATCTCCAGCAGGTTAGACAACTGTAACGGTCTGCTCACTGGACTCACTAAGCAAGCTGTAAGACAGCTGCAGGACGTCCAGAACGCTGCTGCTCGGGTCCTGACTAAAACCAGGAAGTACGACCATATTAGTCCTGTCCTCAGGTCTCTGCACTGGCTTTCTGTTGCTCAGAGAATAGACTTTAAAACATCTCTGCTTGTGTACAAGTCTCTCCATGGCTTAGCACCAAAGTACATCTCTGACCTGTTGGTTCCATATGAACCATCTCGGACTCTGAGAACCTCAGGGACAGGTCTCCTGCTGGGCCCAGAGTCAGGACTAAACTCGGTGAAGCAGTGTTTCAGTTTTATGCAGCTAAACTCTGGAACAGTCTTCCTGACGATGTTAGACAGACCTCTACTCTGACAATGTTCAAGTCCAGACTTAAAAATGTTTTTAGCTGTGCATATGACAACTGAAAGTGTTTTATCTGCACTCTTCTCTTTTAATTTAATTTTAAATTAATTCTTAATTATAATTTTACATTTGGTTTTACTGTTTTAATAATAATTCTTATCTATGTACTTTTACCTTGTCTTTTTTTTTCTGTAAAACACTTTGAATTACTGTGTATGAATTGGGCTATACAAATAAACTTGCCTGGCCTTTCCTTGACATGTAATATGAAATTTTGCACCAATATAATGACAAAGAACACAGTAAAAAATTTAAAAAAATATGTATCTAAAAACTGAGACTCAGGAGCTCTAACCACTCTGCCACTGTGCCCTGTAGTTTAAAAATGTATTTGCCTTTCTTATAAATGTATAATCTTCATTGACCTCTCAATTTAGAAACACCTCCGCCCTCCCTCGTCTTTTGTTGCACAAAACCTTCCTTATTTAATCCTCTTCATTCAAAATAGCACTGTAATGTGTTTTGTATTTTCTTCAATAATCATCTAATTCCTAACACTGGTGTATAATTTGATAACCTTTACAGTGACATCTCGCAGCAGAATTAGTCAGATTTGCGGAGACTATTCCCAGACACCAGGCATCATCAGCACCACTGGGCTGACATTCACAACACAATCACACATCACACCCCTGAGACGACTTCCTCCCACTCGTAATCCTAAAAATACCTGACCACCACCCATCTCCTCTCTCTCTCGTCATCTTCACAAATGCCCAAATCGTCACATCTTTTCGAGCCAGGAGGAGAAATAGCTCAAAATCACACATTGCGATGTAGCAGTGCGGTGTAGGTGGTAGTTTTCTTGTACCAGCCTGATCTAACGTTGAATTGTTTTGTTCTCCGTCTTTTCATGCCACCTGCGGTTCCTCTGTGCTTTTTAAAGACGCCATGTTCGGAAACCACCTCCATGTAGTCACTTGACTTGTACAGAATCAAAAATAAAAGTGAGAGCAGGAAGGGGCTGTCGGCTGCAAAAGCCATAAAATATATTTTTAATTGTCAATAACTCAACTGTTACATTGTTATCAGTAAAACTAACATTTGATTTAAACATGTTTCTAACATATCTTGACACACGTGGTAAATTTTTTATGACACATAAAAAATATATACTGCTCATAGCACCTTTAAGTTTAGGCTTATCTTAAAATGGCAAACTGAGCCAAAGTGCTGGCAAATTATTGATACCTTCAGGCAGAGTGAAATAATGAATTAATCTGCTGTTAGGGGTCGGTGTTGGCTGGAGCCTGTCTATGGGCCTTGGCAGGGTCCACCCTGGACAGTTGCCAGTTAGTTCCAGATTTGACATGGAGACACAGCATGTGTTTGAACAGTGGGAGGAAGACAGAGAGGACCCAGAGTAACACAGGGAGGACATGCAGACGCCACTCAGAGATAAAAATCTGCTGTCCCAAGGATCAAACCCACAATCTTCTTGCTGATGGCCAGGAGAGCTAACCACTCTGCAACTGTGCACCTGTATGTTTACATGTTCTGGCTGGAATTATAGTAAAATTATTAAATTTAAATTTAATTATATTAAAAAGTATTTTACTTTTCATTCAAGTCTCTATATTACTTACATGTGATGTGACTATGCAGCAAAACAACTACAGTAGTTTTAAGAGGAGCACTAATAACATATATACCATATATATACTGTACTGTATATGCACTTCCAAAAGTATTCACTCACCCACCCAAATAACTGAATGCACGTCTTCACCATCTTACCATGGGTTCTCTCTGAGTTCTCTGGCTTCCTCCCTCCATACAAAGACATACATGTGTTAGATGAAGTGGTAAATCTAAATTGCCCACAGTGAATGTGTGCCAGAGTGAATGATTGTCTGTCAGTGCATCTCTAAACATCCCTGTGAATATAAAGTACCCCATCTTAGGCCCATTGTTGCTGATAAGCTCCAGCCTCCCACAACCTCTAATGGGAACGAGATGAAGATGAATGAATGAAGACTTGTGCTACGTTCACACCGGACGCGGATCTGGCGTCAAATTCGCGTCATTCGCGCCTGAACGCGGCTTTCCATAGACTTATCATGGTAATCACTCGCGCCTGACGCCTGATTTGCGTCCGGTGTGAACAAACCATTACTCTGAACATTTCTGCACAACACCGCCATCTAATGTTGATAAATAGAATTACTTTAATCCTGCATAATCCCTTTGAGTCTTACCCTTTCCCTGAGATGACACAGGACTCATCAGGAAGCTCACAAATGTTTTTTTCTTTCTTTCTGCAAATCACTAGATCAGCAAGTTGTCTTAGAGCTCACCCTAATCCTATCTTCATTAAAAATACTGAGCGTAGACGTGCTCGTGCATCTAAACGTACGCATGAAAGAGGGGGGGGATGGATTTCTGTTTGCCAATTAGTCACACTTACTTTATGATCTATTTTGGCTGGACCCTCGGAGGAGTTGTCAAACACAGAGAAACAATCTTGTGTGTTAATATGCATTTTTTCCCCAACTTCGAATCTTGTTAGACCGTGTCCCGTTCCTCGCATGGGATTGGCTGCTTGCACACACCCCCCACTGTGAGGCTGGGATTGCAAAAACAAAAATGTCTTCCGAGGACAAGCAGATTTAAACGGAGGAAGCCTTAAATATATCCCAATATTATGTTTGCACCTTAGGACTGAACAGTGGCCAATTGTAGGTACTTGTTCTTTGCAGGGCACTGCGTCGTCATCCTCCCACCTCTCTCTTCTTATGAGTCACTGTGCATAGGGAGATGAACGTTTTTTTGTGTTTTTTCTCATTAACTTCCTGCACTTTCCCTAAATGAGGATTAAGATGACGGAGACATTGACAGTTGCGGATCCAGTGAAAAGCTATCTCACGCTGAGAGGGAGAACAAAACGTGTGCTGCAGTGCAATACTTTCTGAACACGGCTCCTTCCATATGCAGATGATGAGAATAACTTAATAATAACAGAGAGTCCCAGGGGGCCTCCAGCTCACATGTGGTTGTAGAAACAGATAAATTGAATGAGTGTGGCCTGGAGGTTTGCAGGTTAGAGGTTTTGAGATCATAAAAGTGCATGTAAAAACTAGAAGATCCCTGAAATTTAAGCTAATAAACCTGAACCGTCTCCAATATATTTATGTGCACATTGTAAGGAATTAAACATATACATTCTTCTGTCCGGTCACCACAACAGATTATCTCTGTAATAGTTAGATTTTCTGCCTGATGCCCTTCCTGACACAATCCTCTCCATTTATCCGGGCTTGGGACTGGTCCAAAAAGTATATTGTCTTTTAGATGCCTATGCTTCTTATTCATAATGGTTTCTTCTCAGTTGATTTGGAACTGTCCTATCACGGTCGTTTATCTGCAGCGCATCTTACAAATACAGAAACTACTATAACCAACATGGTACCAGAGTGAATGTAATAGCTTCTCTGGCCTGATTAACAGCGTTTAGTGCTATTGCTTTGTCACCTGTTGGTTCTGGTGAAGTCCTTGTTGTTGTTCAGTCCTCTGTGGGATTTTTTTTCTTTGTCTTGTTGCCATTTTAACAACAGTAGTCCCGCTGACGTCCGTCTTTGTACAACTGGCTTCTGCTGCTGTCCCTGTTCAGAAATAAGCTCAGATTTGCTAATAATGCTAATATGTTGCTAATATTCTGGTGTTTTGTGGCAAAACCAGCATGTTTGTTTTGCCTACAGGTCAGCGGTGCACTGCTTATGTCCCGCCCTTCATTTCTCTGATTGGTTAGTCCACCTGGGATTTTTCTGCCCATAGAAATGAAATTTAAACCATGAGGTACCAGACTAACTTCTTTTAGAACAGGAAAAGAGAGAGTTGCATTGGGAAGGGTCAAATTCTCAATATAGCCTCCATGATGGACCACTGGAGACAGACGGAGGCAGATGATTTGCTTTGGCGAAGGAGGAAGGAAATAGAGAAGCCAGACAGACAGATCACAATAAAAATGTACATCCACATTCACAAAATACTGAACTTTCTAGAATACAGTGAAAGGAGACATTACTTCCTGTTCCTGCAACGACTCAGATCGGAGAAACTAAGCACCAGAGGGCACTGGCACACAATCTTGCGTTGGTTAAGGGCATTTACTGGTATACTGTAGTGCTCTCATTCAATAGCAAGGAGAGGTATAAAATGTGGAAGGCACCGATACAAAAAAGTTATTAGCTTCTACCAGTGAGGGAATTTAGTGTCCTAGAGCTGTAAAGGATGGGCTCTGGATGTCTGAAGCAGGACAAGTTTATTTACCATCAGTACGTGACCCTGAGACAGTGAACACTCAACATATTGTAGTAGTATTTTTGATTATTCAAGTCTGGCTATGCTTCCATTGTAGGGGGTTTTATAAAGTAAGATGACGCAGAACAGGTCATACTTAGGGTTATCCACAAAGAGATACAAACAAGGACTGAACTGGAGGAGATGTCCTTGGTTCTGCTGAGAAATTAAACATTGAAATACATTAACTTAATCTAAATTGCTAGTACAGTAGTTTATAGGGCAGCTCTTTAAACAAACTTTCTACATTTTCTCATTTTAACAGGGTTAATAATCTGCCTTAAAACAGCACCTTCTGTAAATAATAGATCATTTATCTTTCTTTGTTCCTCGCTTCTCAGTATTTGTTTAAATGGCTGTTCTGCAGAGTGCACTGGTATAGGATTGTTCAAATAAAGCTTGTGTGCTGGTGATTATTTGTCTAACTCAAGCCACTTCGACTCTCAGACACTCTCTGCAGGCTGTGCTATTATGGTCTGTTCTGAGCAGTGACCTTAAGTAAGTATACCAGTCACATTGCATAAGTCCTCAACTTTGGATTGGGATATTTTCAGTCATTTGCTCTTACCTGGTCCCAATTTAATCCCCTTTTTACTGCAACCCTCTTTTAACATTTTTAATTTGCTATGACATTTATGACATATGTTATAAAAATCTGTTTCGCTTTTATAAGAAATTAAAACTATATTTAAGCTTGAAGTGAAAACTGTTATTGTAACTATTGAATATTTCTACATATAGCTTTGCATATTACCATTAAACTTATATTTTGATGTACTACTGCTAAGGTTAATAACGCTTCAACATTAGTAATAATAATACTTTGAGTTTATGTGATGTTTTTCTTCTTTCACTCTAAGGTCACTCTACTCTTAAGTGCATTCCAAATATGGCACAAATAATGAGCTTGCTACAAAGTTATCGGACCCAAGGTTGCAGGGGGGGCTCCTACGGCCTGTCGGTGCGTGGGAAGACTGTGCAGAAACTGAGAACGTTTTGTGGCCCTGCCCTATGCACAAAAAAGTTACTCGAAGCCAAGAAGATAATGCTTTGCAGAGATCGTCATACATCGTCATACACAGTATAAAAACTTAGGACACTCCTCCCTCTAGGAGCGCGCTCATTCTGCTGACTGTAACCTTACCTGTGTTTTTACTGAATAAACCTTCTGACTTGATTACACTTCTGAATCATTGTCCTCTTTGATGCTTTCACCCAAAATGAACAAATCTTTACATAACTCAACCAGGGTCCAGGATTCAAGGCAGGGTTGGGCAGGTAGTAGTAGTAGTAGTAGTAGTAGTAGTAGGAGTAATAGTAGTGATAGTTGTAGTAGTAGATTTTGCTGTGTGTACTAAGTTAACAGTCATTTAATCTTTTAATTCTACTTCTTACTTCTACTTGAGTATTATTATTTTGACGTAACAGTACTTTTACTTCCTCCTTTGTAAGTATAATGACAGTGCTATAATTTAATTGAATTTATATTATGCTTTTATTCATATTTTTTAAACCAATCTAGAAGAGCAGCACATTTTACAACTTTTAAAAACATTATCTGGCTAAAAGAAAAAACATTTTTTTAAATACTCTACATACAAACAGGTGAAGAGACCAGCAGAGGGCAGCAGAGTACAGAGTATAATGTTTTTTTGAACATAATAAGAGAAACAGTGCTGCACTTCCACTTTTTGTATGATGCCCACTTGGAATCAGTGGAAACAGAACTTTTTTTTACATATATAAATGAATGAGCGCAGACTGGATGTAGCAGGCTTTTTGATTGGTCAGTGCTTCCTGGAGTGGGCGGGGCTTTGTGGGAAGGGCAGAATTTTGTGAAGCCAAGCGTTTTGAGGCCTCAAAACAGCTGTGCTATAGAATACAGGATTACTTAAACATGCGTAAATGAAGTAAAATACAACTCCAGGTATGTTTTTGATGAGGAAGCAACATTATAACATGGTAGAAACCTCTGAAAAGTAAATTTGACATAATATAGCTCCTTTAAGACTCTCACAATGAATGGCAAAGACATCTAAGTACCCAAAAAGTATTTCAGACCATCCATATAGGGTACGAATGTCAAATATAAATACCTTTGTGTGTATTTTAAAACCATGTAGCTAGTGATGCTAACAACAAGACTTGATGAACTACAAAGATGGAGGACATAAAAGAAAAATGCTGTATTACTTTGTGAGATTTGTTTGTATGGGAGTCAATAGCATACGTTTCCTCTGCCAAGTAACTACTCTCCTACTCCTTCTCTTTTAATCGAGAGACTAAACATGACACAATTCCTGCTGTTCTCCTCTTATCCTGATCCAAAATGGCTGCCTCTCTCTCTATGAATAGCTAGTAATCACCCGAACAATGTGCCACAAAAGCCTAATTGCACGTGCACTCCAATCAAAGCTGCACGCTCTCCACTTATGAACAAGAAGAAGAAGAAGAAACGCATCAAATTCGGTCTATTTCCAAAGCAAACTGTCTGCATTACGCCTCTCAGGGCCCGGGACAAAAGCTGCAGTGTATGTGAACACAACTTGTGGCCTTTCTTCGTGTCAATCTCCATTAGTGTAGGAGTGGGGCCCAGTGAAAAGGGCCTATTCTTCGCAGCGCTCGGCTTCCAGGGGCAACACAGACAGGAATTTCACTGCTCTCTGTACGGGCCATGAGCTGCTGCGGTCATGTGATACAGAGGTGCACGGCCCCCCCCCTCCTGTCTCCTCCTCCTCCTGCTCCTCCCTACTCTCTGACTTCTACACTTGACATCTTAATATACCTCAAGAAAAATGGTAACCTCGCCAACCCTGAAACTAGCTTTTGTAGTCTCTATCTGATATAATAACACTGAGTTTGATGATGTGACGCAGAAAACATGCGGCGTCAAGGTCATAACTTCGGCTTCAGAAACAAATCACGGGACATTGCAGTACCACCAAGAGCGAACATAAAAGCTTAGCATGAGAGGGACTCCCTTCATCTAACCACATATGTTAAAGTATGTGTACATTGCTTGTGCCTGGGTTCATCAAACAAAATCACTTACAAGGTTAAGCCACAATATTATGTGTATGCAGAGGTGGACAGCACTTAATTTACTTGAGCACTGCACTTAAGTTTAGTTTACTTGAGTAGTATTTTTAAGGGTAAACATATTTGCTCTCAGGAACTAAAAAGACGCTCTGGACACAATCTGGAAGTGATTTAGCTTTTGCTTTGAAAGTTATTTGCATGATTCCATAATAAACCAATTTAAAGTAGGAGTATGATCATAAAACCCAGCCTTATTTATAATACGCTTGTTTTTGCTGTAGAACAATCTTATCTATTATGGTTTTATAAGTTGATCCCCACATTTCCTCACTAAAATGATGTAAAATGTATTTTATTCATATTTTTGGAATGCAAATTTGTGACTTGAATGTAGTCGACATTTTACCCAAAATTCTTGACTGCACTCATTTGAAATACATTGTGAAAAGATGTTGTTGTAGTACTTTGATTACTTAAGTATATTTATTCTTTATTCTTTATTCAGGATCCTCATTAGTTATTACCGCAGCAATAACTATTCTTCCTGGGGTCCACATAAAACAACAAAGACAATAACATCCATAATGAATAAAACATTTAAAATGTTAATTCAAACAATCATGCACATTATTAATACATAAACAATACAGTGCTAATGCCAAATAGAAAATAAATTTCAAGAGTCAATACTATGCAACAACTTCCTTTCTAAGAATCGCAATTTTTAATTTCTTTTTAAAAGAGTCCTTCTTATTAATCTGTGTTATATAGAGAGGCAGATTATTCCATACTAACACAGCTCTATATAAGACAGATTTTTTTAAAGCATTGGTTTTAGGTAAAGGTAATGTGTAATGCATTAAGGAAGAGTTTCTAGTTCCATATCCATGTCTATCTTTTGAAAGAGTCAATTGAGTGTAGAGGCAAACAGGTTCTTTTGACAAAGATATCTTTCTTAAAATTAATATTAATATTAATATTTGAAAGCATATACTCCAGTACTTTAACCCAACTTTTACTTGTATTGGAGAAATATTTGACCTGGACGATCTATACTTTTACTCAAGTAATGAAGTTGAGTACTTGGTCCACCTCTGTGTATATGAGGTTGTTTTCAAAATCTTTGGATAGCCTTTTTATTTTCTACAGTGGTAGTCTGCATGCTCCCAGTTTGGACAAACCATACACTGCTCTAAATGGGACCTGTGCAATTTAAGATTTACAATATTAACATAAAAGTTTTAATGTCAGTTTAAACGCCATGAAATATGATGTCCTGGCCAATGTGGTCAGAGGAAGAAGACAGACTCAATAGATTTCATTTTATTCTATAGTTCACCTTGGACACCTTGCAAAAATCACACATATTTACAAAAATAAGCTGTTAACTCAACTTGACAAAAAAATAACAGAAACTAACTAAACTGAAGAAAAACATGTGTACCAGGCTACACTGATGAACCTTTCCTGATTCCATTTCTGCTAAGATCCTCCTAACCTTTACCTAACAGGAAAGAAACTCCCATAGGTAAGTCCATTTCTTTTCACAGGTGTGTTCAGGTAAGTTCAGTCAAACAGGTAAGTAATCACATTTCTTCAATCATTACATTTTCTGTCCCATACAGGTGTGTTTAAACCAAAGCAGTAAACACAAAGAAACAAACTAAAATATAAAAATATACAGAAAACACAAATCCACAAACCCAGATTCCCCTGTGTAGTGGAGCAAGGCAAATGATGTTAATGACTTTCATGTAATACATACTTTACTGAGGCCTCATTAGTTGTAATAAAAGTTTATAAAGTGTAGCATACAAAGCCTATGTCATTGCTCCTGTCTGCTTCTCCAAACTGGAAGTAGCCTTTATATCTAAATATCCTTTTTAATTCAATATAAACTAATCATTCTCACCAGCATTTATGACTCATATCCCATAGGTTTCAGCTGTTCTTGGGGTATCATTGAAACTTTTCTTATTGTTAAATGTAGAAGTCGTACACAGTAAAGAAGGAATAGTGTTGAACTAGTCTCTGAAGACGGATGTGAGGAAGTTTCAGTCCTCTTGACTCCTATTTAAATGTGATTTAAAAAAATCCCATAGTAATTAACCTTAATTAAACATCCACTTTTCGCATAATATGCAATATTGAGGCCACATTATAACTCATGCCCAACAGACAATAAGTAAACTTTGTGCTTGCTTGGGAAGATAAATATTCTACTTTACAAAACATGAGATTTTTCAAAGTAAAGATGCTTCTGATAGAAAGTATTTGGTCTTTTTTTAAGCTAGCCCATCCACAATCTGTCCCACTAAGAGACTTTTCACAAAAAAAGTTATTCGCTGTGTTATCCCATTTCTGGTTAGTGCTTGTCTAAAGCAAAATGAAGTGTTTTAAGCAAGTTTACAAAATTTCACGTTTGCAGACGTAGTGACATTTACAGAGGCAAAGACACTAATAAACCAGACAAAGGCTACATATTTTTTCATGACAAATTTATGCACAAGTATCGAGGAAAGAAAAGAATGAAGCTTAAATGCTATTAACAATTTGCATTTGCTCACTACCGACGACAGCAGCAATGTAGAATCAAATGTCTTTATACCCAGTCATTTGCTACACTGTAAAAAAAAAAAGCTGCCAAAACTCAAAAATTCAAGGCAACAGGCAACTCAAAATCTCAAGTTTTCAACAACAAATATTTAATGTTAACTTAATTTGACATTCATGTCTAAACATTTTCTATTTTAAGTTTTACTCACTATCTTTATTTTTTAACTCATATTACAGCCAACTGACAATCCATTGTTCAGAAAAAGTATCATTCTTTTGTTAAATTTAATATATTTAGTTTTTATTGTCATCAATAATAATACTTTTTCTGAACAATGTATAGTAAGTTGGCTATAAGATGAATTAAAAAATTATAGAGTAAAACTTAAAATTGAAAGTTTTTAGACATATGAACATGAAATTAAATGAACAAAAAATATTCATTGTTAAAAACTTGAGATTGTGAGCTGGCTCCAGAACTCAAAAATCTGAACGGATCCTGTTGCCTTGAGTTTTTGGTTTTTGCACCTTTTTTTTTTTTTACAATGTAGCATCACTAGATTAGTTACAATTAAACAAAAAAAAAAAAAAATCATCAAATCATCAAAAATCAATCAAATATATCAATAAAAGGGACAAACTATGCAATAATATATTATAAATTCATTATTTCTGCTTATTCCCCTTAGGTTTTGTGGGTGTCTGGAGCCTATCCCAGCAAGTATGGGCCTGAGGTGGGGTACATCCTGGACAATGGCCTGTTAGCAGCAGCAGGGCTAAAACAGACAGACACTCACATTCCTACATCAGATTCCTTAACAACAGAAGGACAACACGGCACATAGAGATTACTGGCGACCCCACAGTCCTCTTACTGTGAGGCAGGAGTCAAAAAAAAAAATGTCACAAAAGGGTCAAAAACTCCACGTTAATAGATTTATGAAATACAAAGTAAATGTGGAGCAGGCTCAGGGCTTTTCTGCCACAGTTTTGCAAAGTCACTCTCAGCGGATATGCAAAGTGACAGCAAGAAATGTCAGCATCTGCTAAAATGCTTGTTGCGTCATTGCACACACACACACAGAGAGAGATTTTGGCATACCCCGCAACTTCATTGAGGATGTGCTGCTGTGTTTACCTCTGCACTTCACTGTAAAACTTTATAAACTGCATAAATTTAGCCATGGAAAAGTTATTGCCCAAAATGACAAGCAACTTTACTCATGGCACAAACCTTGTTGCAGTATCATAACAAACTAAAAGGACTCCACAGACCTCCACCAAGGCACGAACCACACACCTTCTAGTTCAGGGGTAAATGCTCAGTTCCAATAAGCCAGCGTCATCCTCAAAGGGAAATTCAAGTTGTGTAGCCTTTACATACAGTTGAAACACACAACAGAATAAATAAATGAATATTCAATATGAAAAAATAGAGACAATTAAAAAGATAGAGACAATTAAAAACACAAAATGCAGGGGGTACTTTATTTCATAATTTATTCCAAGATGACAAGAAATTATTTGTGATCTTTTCATACTGGACTATTGAAATGTTTGTGTTCAAAATTACTATATATATATATATATATATATATATATATATATATATATATATATATATTTTTTTAAAGTTTATTCTAAACATAAAATATATAGTAAAAGTAATAATAATAGGAGTTTATATTGTTATTTCTATTTTTTTTTGTCAAATTTGAGTTTAAGTATATAGTTTTATATTTTATAAAAATTACCCACATGTGCGCCAAGATATGAGGTAAACATGTTTAAATCAAATAGTATTATATATTATATAATATATTATAATAGTTTTACTGATAACAGCGATACACTTGATTTATTAACAATAAAAAAATAAGTTTTATATAATGGCCAAGTTGTTTTTGTTTACATGTTTTGTTTTGGTTCTAAAACCCTGCATTGCCGATCATCTATTTAGAAAAGAGACCACTGTTTTGATTTAGACTGCAGTACTGTTTTCAAACCAGTAGGAGCACATCCTGCTTACAGTACCTTTAAAAGAAAAAAAAAAGACGTACTAAAAACAGATGTATTGTATAACCAGCTACTCACAGTATGACAACAATACCAGTGTTCTACTTGAACCAGTGCCATGCCCAGATAAATGGAAAGGGTTGCATCAGGTAGGGCACCCAGCTTAAAACCAAACCAATATTTAAATTGGACGCAGACTATTTCCTAGAAAAGCAAAAGGAAAGAAGAAGACTTTTATTTTAACAGACTAACAAACCAACACCAGCAAAAACACACCATCCTGCAGTGATAATAAACGTAATTGCAGTCAGTGGCGGTCCTATATATTTGGGGGCCCTAAGCAAGATAGGTTTGAGGGGCAAAGATCTGAACAAAGTAAAGATTAACCCAGTGTAGCTTTATATTTATTTGTAAATATAAACTCAACAAGGGGGGCCCCAGGTAAACAGTAAAATACATAAAATTGGCATGGGTCCCCAGTTTCAGATTAAATCTCTCAAAAATTAAAGGAAGTAGCAGGTTAAAAAAATACATACTTAGGCAACCAAAAAAATAAAATAAAATCAAACATAGTTGCAGAATCAGTCAAACATTTAGACAATGCTAAGGTATGGGGGCCCTCTAATGCCTGTGGGGCCTATTGAATATTTCTACATATAGCTTTGCGTATTACCATTAAACTTATATTTTGATGTACTACTGCTAAGGTTAATAACGCTTCAACATTAGTAATAATAATACTTTGAGTTTATGTGATGTTTTTCTTCTTTCACTCTAAGGTCACTCTACTCTTAAGTGCATTCCAAATATGGCACAAATAATGAGCTTGCTACAAAGTTATCAGACCCAAGGTTGCAGGGGGGGCTCCTACGGCCTGTCGATGCGTGGGAAGCCTCTGCAGAAACTGAGAACGTTTTGTGGCCCTGCCCTATGCACAAAAAAGTTACTCGAAGCCAAGAAGATAATGCTATGCAGAAATTGTCAATTCAGATTTCAATTCAATTCAGATTTATTTGTATAGCCCAATATCACAACAAAAGTCGCCTCAAAGGGCTTCACAAACAGTTGATCAAACATAAACACACAATCAGACTTAACACACAATCAGCACAAACAATAACTACACTAAACTAAACAGACCCAGGACACTCCTGTCCTTAGACCCTCCTTCTCGGTAAGGAAAAACTGCTAAAAAACCCAGCTACGGGAAAAAAGAAGAAACCTTATGGAGCCCATATTGAAGGAGAGATCCTCTCCCAGGACGGACAGGCAATGCATCTAGGACTGCTAGTCTCTTAGTTCATCTATAGGATCATAGATCAGCTCTGTAAGGATTCATCCAGACGAGAGTGGGTGGGATAGGTTGAGGAAGTCCATAGGATGCAGCAGGTGGCCTCATTCAGACAGGTGAGTGGGCGTCATACATCGTCATACATAGTATAAAAACTTAGGACACTCCTCTCTCTAGGAGCGCGCTCATTCTGCTGACTGTAACCTTACCTGTATTTTTACTGAATAAACCTTCTGACTTGATTACACTTCTGAATCATCGTCCTCTTTGATGCTTTCACCCAAAATGAATAAATCCTTACAGGCCCTATGCAGTTGCCTACTTTGCCTCTAGTGCAAGTAAAGTTATCAGTAATGTTTGTTTTATTTCCACATCAAATAAGACAATCCCATTATTAATGTATATTGCTGAATCTTTTTCAAAGGCTTTAATAATCCATCCTGTGTCTAACCCAATTACACCACTTGATCCAATCTCGGGGGAGCACTTTTGCACCGACTAACAATACAAACCCTCCCACACAAATTTCCACCCTGTGACAGAATGGGGTGGGTGCTGTTAAGACCCACAGATGCGTACAGGAATGGAGATGGAGTGGTCCCTATGACAATCACTGGTTTTCTCTCTTTATCTCTATTTGAGCGTTATGCAATTCCACTGACATTTAAAATAATAGATGTTGAGTGCACGTTGAAGATGTATGTGATGAGTAAATGGGGACAAGAAGTGCTGGAAATTGAAGTAAATTGCAAAAAAAGACAGATAAAGTTGGGAGGACAAAGAGTTGAGTGACTATGCAAAGACAACTGTGTGGGAGAAACATATGAATCCTCTCCCTCCTACTCCTAATGATGGTACCTGCAGTGTGGGTTTAATTAGATCCGCATAACTTACCTAATTAAAATTGTATGCGCGAATAACTTATGTATGCAAGAAAGCAAGGTTGAATATGTAAACCCACACTTATGGCTATAATAGGGTCCTGATGTTGCTCTTATGTGACCACAGTAACTTATAAGCATATTACTGTTATTTTTAGGCTATTTGATTTGATAACACCAATTACACTAACACTAATTGTCTCTTCCTCATGGCACCTGATAAATAAGGCAGTAAGTTTTCTCCTCAAAGTTGATGTGTTAGAAGCAGGAAAAAAGGGCACACGTAAGGATTTGAGCGAGTTTGACTAGGGCCAAATTGTGGTGGCTAAACAAAGACAACTGGGGCAGAGAATCTATAAAACTGCAGCTTGTGAAGTGTTCCCAGTCTGCAGGGGGAGTATCTATCAAAACTGGTGCAAGGAAGTGAACCCATGACAGGTGATGTACGTTGGGAGCGAAGGCCTGTGGGGTCCAATCCATCAGATCAGCTAAGGGAGCTCAAACTGCTGAAGTTCTGATAGAAAGAATACACAGTGCATGACATTTTGTAGCACATGGGGCTGTATATTAGGCAGGTGGTCATAACACATAGTGGTAGTCATAATGTTTAGGCTGATCGGTGTACATGCAAAGTTTGAATGATAACCAAGAAATAAGCTATATACTGACAATAATGTTTATTGCTATTGTAAGTGAAAAAGTTTCATATTACTAGGAATTTGCTTTGGGAAAAATTCTAAGAAATGTGAAACATTTACCTCCACAGAATTGTAGATGTATCACCACCATAACATTCACTTGTAAAATATTTTCCATCGCACACTTTTTGCTTGCACACTTTTTCCACTAGGCTTAAGCTTATATATCGGTATGTCATGTTGCTAATATGTGGTAAATAGCATGTTATGCTCTGTTCATTCCCCACCGTTGCCACCAGGGGGCGTCAGACACCTAATCCAAGCTTCACTGCAAAGTCAAAGTAAGAGCTACCCAAATATACATATTTTAATTTTAAGTTATAAAAGCGTGAAATACTAATGCAAAGGTGTCCAAAACTATTTCAGAAAGCCTTAAGAAAACATAATATGTGAACTTTAAAGTAAATTAATTATAAGAGACACTGATTGAGGCAAGACACTGTAAAACAAAACACTAGAGACACAGACCATTTCAGTGCTGCATGCAAAAAGCCTGCACAAAAGACGTTGTAGACTAATTAACACGTGTTGAAACCACATTTCTGCTACACACCAGCTCACATTGTTTTAATTAACGCTGTGTGTTTTTTATGTGCTGCCTCCCAGACACCAGTTGCTCTGAAGGACGAACAGAACAACCGCTAAAAATCCTGTCAAATTCTGTTACCAGAGCAACGGGCTTTCTCCCTTCCATCCGTTTACAACTACTCCCAGTTATCGCGAGATTTACATCTCCCCATTATCTATGCTCAGTGTGATCTCGCGAGAGTTGAGCGCAGCGGCGTTGAAAGAGGCGGTGAGCTCATCGTCATTTTTCGAGGCGGAGCGAATCGCTGCAACTTTGGCTGAACTTCTGATTTGAACAAACCGAGAGGCGGTCGGCAAAGTGTGCGGACAAAATCACAGACTACGGCGAACATCTCGTGGGTTTAACGCTGCTTTAACTTCTGATAACATTATTTTTTCCCTTTCTTCTCCCCGGTTTTGTGACGGCTTGTGTTACGCTAGCTGTGACCGAGCGGAGAGAGCGACATTTTTATACGTGGAAAACGGAGCTAAGGTGGGAATTTAAAAAAAGGTGAGTCCTTGCACTGACACACGGGATATAGTCACACAGCCACGGGTGGACCGCTGTAGTTTGTATGTGGGCTGCTCAGCGTCAGTATTGAACATTTCAAGCATTTCTCAGCAATAACCACGCAAAAAAAGTTTCGCTTGCTTTGGCGCCAGGTAACAATAACGCATTATGTGTGCCACGGCTAATTCATTGCACCATTTACGCAAATATCGCTGAATCCTAGCAACCTCTGCTTCTTGCATGTTTATCGCACTCTATTCAAGCTGCAATTAAATAAACAGCGTGATATCAGCGTTTATTTTGGACTAGGTACAACTAACATGTGTGCAGCTACTCTCTGTTGCGCATAAAGAGACAGGAAATATTCCAAAAAGCCCATCAGATAAAGGTAATGGTTGTTTGCTTTAGTCCCTGCGCGACGGCTGTGTAATTGGGATGGCTGGCTGCTGCTGCTCTTGTGGTTTCCTGTCTGCTCCTATGTGCTAGACTGATTTTAACTGCAAAAATTACTTTAAGTATTGTCAGAGAATTACTATTGCTGCAAATGTTAGTGCATGCTTCTTTATTTATCATCTTCTGCATAGCTATTTTGTGATTTTGTTAACTTTTCCTGCCCTTTGCAAGGTGTGTGAAGGATATATTCTTGTGTTGTTGGTAGAAAAAATATTGTTGCATCTCCTGTTGCAACAATAGTTAATTAAAACTAATTTGCTAATCACTCACTACACTAGAGTACTATTTAATTCAGAGCAGTCAAAATCACTTTCATTAATCAAAATGGCCGTCTATGGTGCCTTAATATGTGATGTAACACTGCTACACTTAAATGATGGAGTGCCAAAGGGCTTAATGGCACCAGCAAGCCACAGTGGCACACACACAATTTCTCCCACACTTTCTTAAGTCTGCCTATCTGCATATGACTGGGTGAGTTCACTTGTGATGACTGCTTGAATGGGATTTGGCTCGGACCCCCCTCTGTGACTGCACTACAATCTGTTGTTACTCCTATCTCCACCTGTAGAGCCTGTCCTAAGGCACGCTTGCTGTAACCCCCCCCAGGAGGCTGCACTTATAGACGCAGTTTCCTCCTTTTGACAAGCTTAAGTGAACCTTCAAGGGGATATTCAGTGACCGATTTGGAGGGGAACACTGCTGCAGACCAATTTCTACCAACGTTGCATTTGTATCTATTTATTTTGGCTGTGGCGTCAGTAAAAGCCCCCCTTCCCCCCCAAATATGTGTAGTCAAACGTGTTATGGCACCATTGGTACTCTGCCTTTGAATGCCAAGGCTAAGCATCTGGGGGGGAGCTGTGTCGCATTTTATAATATTAAGCCAGGCTATTGAAATGTGAGTGTGTAGGTGGTAGTGCACATGTGCTGTTATCCATGGTGCTTTGAATTCAAGGGAGGAGGACAGAAGGAAGGGAGAAGAGATAGAAAGAAATGTCAAGGTTATGGATATAGCAGATTATCAAAGTGTTTATTTCAGCTGAGTTCTTCACACAGATAAAACAGGAGAATGGGATGAAACCACATCTGTTAAAAGGCTTTTAAATCTTTCGGTCCTGAGTTGTCCTAGGAAGCAAGTTGAACAAACCACGGATTAGTTTATTCAGTCTGGTTTGACAGAGGCAGAAAAAAACAGAGGTTGAAAGCCTTTTATCAAATTGCTCTGACAGTTGTGGGTTTGGTGGTCAAATTTTGAGGCATTTCACAAAAAGGATGGCACTTAATAGCCAGAAATCAGAAATGTCTGTTAATTGCATGTTTTGAACTGCTATATTGACATAGTCACCAGTGATTTGCACCAATTCAAACCAATAGCTTATGCAACAAGTACAGATTGAAAGCTCGACAGGAAGTGTGTGGGCTGCGGTTCAAATAAATTATAACCATAAACACCAGTGAGCCAGTAATAAGGAAGCCATGAGTGCAACTCAGTGGCTAACAAACTGTGACCGAAAGACAATTGCCTCATAAGGACCTGCTGTTTAAATTATAATCTGATACAGAAAATAAATACACACACCAGTCTATATGTTTACAGTGGCAAGAAGACTGTATTTATTGACCGAGATCACATATCTCCTCCTTGGTTGAAATTGTGAAGGCTCTTAAGTGAGAAGAAACAGCCTCTTGTGGTTGTCTGGGTCACTCACTGCCAGCTGTTAGCTCAGGGTTGCTGACTGGAAGTGTGTGGTACATTGTGTTAAAATTGCTTGCTAAGCCGGTATTGAGTTATGAGCAGGAGATTAACAAATGTTAGGTGGTTAGGTTGGTTGTTGGTTTGTTTATTAGCTTGTTAGTAAAGTAACTAATGTAACATAATAACAAATTATAGTAATCTTCATAGACGAGAGTTAAGACCAAATATAAACTCCAGGGAGTCAGTAAAGTAATAAATTTAGATTATTAGGGATATATAAGAGCTTTGTGGCAGGAGTGATGGCTTTGGTCACTCAGTCTGCACTCAGTTGAGTTTTTAACTATGTTATTATGTAGTTTTAACTGCAAAACCACACCTGGAATAGTATTTTGTTTAATTTTCGCTTGTCTGAGTAATCCTGTTTTCTGAGCGCTCTAACGATCTGGAATCATTCAGTCTCGCAGCTCTACGTAAACACGTGAAACTAGGAAGTTCTCCTGTGTTTTTCTAAAGCTCATACATCATCACAAACACTCATTCTTACAATTTCAGCGTTTAAATTGCCATCAATACGAAGTAGACAGCTCATTTATTTATCTGTTGCTGCTGTGTTGCTAATAGCCGTGCTAAATAGCCATTTTATGCTCTGTTCATTCTTGACCTCTGTCAGCAGGGGCCGACAGACACCTAATCCAAGCGTCCTCTGAAAATTGAAAGTAACAACTCCCCAAAGGGGACATTTTAAGTTCTAAAATGTGAAATACTAATTCAAAGGTGTCCAAGACTATTTTTAAAAGCCAGAAAAAAATAATATCAGACCTTTTAAGAATATTTTTTTTTTTAACTCTACCCAGTTGTCAGAGTGCTGTATCTTTTTCTCACTATCTGCTTGTGATATGGATATAATCTTAGCCTCATTAGGTACAATGAGTTATGCAGTTACCATGGTGATTTTTCCTGGTTAAACATGAACTAGTGACCACTCAACCTTGGCATTCCCTGGATAACCTTTTATACTGATTCACAGGGCTCGGGTTGCCATAGTAATATCCTAAAAACAATGTTAATGTTTAGTAAATGTGCAAACACACAACAGTGTGTAAAACCGTGCTGAATCATGGGAGGTATGTATGTTGACATCATAGACATTACAACACTGTTAACATCATCGTTTAGCACAGTCCCTTTTTGAAAGTGTCATAAGAGGCTATGTGCAACTTAAACCACAATATCCTTAAGTTGCACGCTGTGGGTCTGGTAAAAATAAACTCTCAAATGTTATTCCTTGTAGTGTTAGTTGTCTATGGCTTTCATTAAGCCTAATTTTTGTTGTCATTTAACATTTTCTGTTCAAATGGTATTTGATTATCAGACATTTTGTTTTAATTCTTGCTAAAATTAAAATGTCTGTTGTGTATGTTTTTTAGATGGTAGTAGCTTCATTCCCAAAGCTACCACTATAACTAATAAAATATTTTAATGCCAGCCTACAACTTCATTTGGAGTGACAAATTGTGCATCAGCTAGATCAGTAAAGTATTGAAAATATCAACATCAGTCCCATTTGGCAGAGCTATGGCACAAACTCTGGTCTGACAAGCCAATATTGTCTTTACTACAAAATTACTTTTTATATAACTTCCCCAAAGTTTGTGTCTTCAATGGCCTACAACAAAAGGTTATCAAGTAGATGTTACTCTGATGTTGTTACTCTCTCTCTCTGATGGCCACTCATGTGAGTCCTGGGACGGTCTGGGACTGGCTGCTTAGTTGGCAATGCACTGAGAGAAAAACCTGGCAAATGCTAAGTCAGTGAAAAACAGGACAATTCAATCTCTGAACAGGACAGATTGCACATACAGTACTGAGTTGTAGCAAGCTCATTGTAGTCGTTTTTTGTCACATTCTTTTCACGTAAGTACAGGTGCTGGTTTATCTGACAATGTGGTGGTAAAGACAACAGCGTGAGTGTTATTTGTGTCATAGTAAGTTGTATGTTGATTTTGTGTTTCATTAACTGTGCAATGTGTTTATTGCTTTTGCCCTATTGTGTAATAACCTTGTGCTTGATCTAACCTGTATCCTGGAGTGTCGGCCAGAATAGTACTTCGAGGCCAGGATGTACAAGCATGAGGTGTATTTGATTTATTATGAGTTGCTCCCACCGGCCGGAGTAAATAACACAGAGAGAGGCTTCACTTGCTGTTTGTATTATACCACTTCAATTACAGATGATAATAAAGCAGGTAATGGACTTCAAACAACAATTGGTGTGGCCAAGGTTGTATGTGGATAATTTGGTGTGTGGTCCAGTAACACAGACAGGGGAAATAATAAGTACAACTGAGTACCACAATACTAATTTCTACAAACTAATAAAGACCTGTCAATATACATCATCAGGCTATGTGTGTTCACTCAACAACTGGACTCATTACACAAACAAGAGAGCATACTAGCACAGGTTAGACGTACACATTTTCATATGAACGTACATTAGCTTAATACAGGCACAATGAATGGGGAGGATAGCACATAATAGCTTAAAATCTCAATATGTATGCTAACAAACTTGGCACAAAAAGCTAACTTTGATTACTTTAACTTACTTCATTATAGACGCACACTTCTCTGAGGTAGACCAATCTTTGGTAATGTACAGATTTCGTATAAAAGAGCAGCAGTGAGCTCCGATGCACTTTTATTTGAATCAACTTTTTTTCATGTGTGATAGCTGTATGTGGCTGTGTTTTGAATATCCTTTAATTTAATAATAATAATAATACATCAGTTTTGTATAGCGCTTTTCACACAACTCAAAGCCGCTTTACAATTTTGATCTATTATTCATTCACTCCTCAGTCACACTCAGTGGTGGTGACAGCTGCCCTGGGGCAGGCTGACGGAAGCGTGGCTGCCAATCTGCGCCAACGGCCCCTCCGACCACCACCAAACACAGCCACACTAACACATTCACACAGGCAAGGTGGGTGAAGTGTCTTGCCCAGGGACACAACGACAGTATGCGCTTCAGATGGGATTCGAACCGGCTACCCTCCGGTTGCTGGGCGAATGTTTAACCCACTGCACTACCATCGACCCAAATTTGGTTTGCATTAATAGAAAAAAGCTATGTACTAACTAACATACACTTGTCACCCCGACACCAGTACCATTTGTATTTAGTTTTCCAACAGAGTAATTTCCCACAATGCCCCAATGTGCCCATCAATCTTACAAGGCAAATGTCTGTCACCTTGAAAACCACACTTGGTGCATTTCAATCAGTCATAGATAGATATTTCCACTTATGATAGCGCCTTAACAAAGAATTTATTTGCACCCCAAAACACTATCTGGCTGGTAAATACCCCTTGTCTTGTATTCTGCATAAATGAAACTCTAATAGGCATAAGATTGGCATACTTGTGGAATAATTTTACTGCAAGTATCTCTGAAAACATCTCTAAAAGGAGCTGTATCCTCTCTTCCATTTTGCCTTTGTCCCGTGCTGCAGCTCTGTCCCTCCTTCTGTCAGCGCTTACATCTCTTACACCTCCCACGGCTCCTTCCTCCCTTCTCTCATCACTGACGATGCCTTTCCTCTCGTCCCGCTTCCTTCCTGCAGCCAAATCTCATGCCAGGACTCCGACTGTCTCACTATCACTGACTGTCTCATCATTTCTGGCCCTCAGCTTATCACGGCTGCTCCAAACTTTTTCTTTTTTTTTTTTTTTTTGTCCTTTTGCATTTGTCATCGTATTACTTCTCTTTATTCACTATATGGTAGAGAAAAATGTGTTCTTCCTAGCTAAGGTGGACAGTCTGTGTATTGTGAAACATTAGGCGGCATTGTTTTTTTCCCCCCACAGCAGTAAAGACATAGTGCAACTTGAACCAGGGATATTTTAGTTCAGAGTTAAATGCTCTAGTTCGGGGCTAAATGCTTTAATTGCGAACCCCTAATATCTCACAATGGTAAAAAAGAAATCACAAAAAACACTATAACTCGTCATTTGTTCATTTACTGACCCCTACTGGCTGGAGTTAGTATCTTTTTTGCAGCTGGGAAATCTCTATTATGCAGTTGTACTGAATTATTTAAAAAAAATTCTACCTGGATCTACTCCAAAAAACAATTAGTAATACCTTGGACCATTGCTAACCTTTCCTGAAAATTTCATCAATATCTGACTGTTACTTTTTGAGTTTTCCTCACCCACCAACACAGACAAAACCATAACCTAAATTTACCCGTTGCTTAAATACTCTGCATGTTTTAAGCACAACTTGGAACAACTATCTTAAAAAGCTGTGTTAAATGGCTGAGTGCAGACGGTAATTGCGACATCACATTGACTGCAGGGGGGTTACCAGAGAGACGACAATGCAGCGAGATAAAAACGCGGCCTAATTAGCAGAGCCTAATAATGGGCATAATTCATTTTCTGAATAAGACATAGAAAATATTCAGAAGAGCTTTGGACCCAAACAGGAAGTATGTGAATATCTGTAGTCGTGTTAAGAATCAGGAATGCCCCTGTTTGCCAAATAATTATAATGCCACCAAAAACAATTATGGTCAGTTGAGATTATGTACTGCTGATAGAAAATGTGGTATGTCTCACTACTACTGCTCATATGACTACTACTACTGTTCCTACTACTTACTACCACCACTAGTACTACTTCGTTATACCATAATCACTAATACTGTTGCTTTGGCCACTACTACTGCTACTGCTGCTACTATTACTACTGCAATTACTACTACACCTACTACGATGACAACTGCTGCTGGCTGCCACCACCACTACTACTATTACGAACACTACTACCACAGTTACTACTACTTCTGCTGTTACTACTGCTACTACCATTACTGCTACTATTTTTACACCTACTACTACCACCTTGCACTTTTGTAACAACCTAATACTATTTCTTCTACTATTTTGAAATTTTTTAGTCATGATGGTAAAACCTGCATTTGTTTTTATCTATAACTTAGCAAATGTCAGACTTTCCATTTTTTTGAGGGTAGCCATTTTGTATGCATTTTTCTTACTTCGTCCAATGAATCATATCTTCCAATATGGCATATGGAAGCAATGGGGATTATTTCAGTTCACTAACGGATGAGCAGAAAGTGTATAAAAAACGTCATAAACTATAGCGATGCTAATCCATGCAGAAATAAACACACACAGAACATACTGTACAGATGGAGGGAAACAACAGCCTCATTGTTGTGTACTGTATTGTGATTGTCAGGATAATTGGTGGTATTGGAGCCACTTGCACTCATCTGACCTCCTCAGCCACTGCCATACAAGTACTTTTGCCATTGCTGTGTGTGCTGTTTTGTTGACTCTTTTTCTCTATACAACAGTCAGGCATTACATTACTACCACAGACAGGCAAAGTATAGAGAACAACACTACAGTATTATCTCTTCATCATGGCGTCTTCTTCATCTTGTTAGTGGATGGGATATATTAGACAGCAAGTGAACATTTTGTTATTAAAGGTGATGTTTTAGATGCAGGAAAAAAAAGGCAAGCATAAGGATTTGAGTGAGTCTGACAAAAGACACAATGTGATGGCTAGATGACTGGGTCAGAGCATCTTCAAAACTGCAGCTTTAGTGGCGTGTGCTTAGCCTGGCTGGCCAGACAAACTCTTCTCCTCTATATACAAAGAAGTTAGTCTAGTAAAGGTGCAAGTTTCATTTCTATGGACGGAACAATTACAGGCGGAGTAACCAATCACAGAAACGAAGGGGGAAGCAGTGCGCCGCTGACCGGGCTGATTCTTGCTGGTTTTGCCATAAAACGCCAGAATACGGTGCATTATGAGCAGCTCTGTACTTGTTCAGAAACAAGTACAGAGCTGCAGGGGACAGCAGCAGAAGCCAGCTGTACAAAGACTTGCAGAGAAAGTGGATTTGTTTGTATGTCGTCTATTACGTTGGATGTCAACAGGACTTTACTGTTGTTAAAATGCAAACAGCAGGATCAACAGGTGACGAAGGAAACCACTAAATACCGATAATAGTATGAGAGAATTTATCAAATTTTTTCAGCTTCCGTATTTGTAAGATGCGCTGCAGATAAATGGCTGTGATAGGCCAGTTCCAAATCGACTGGCGAGAAATGGTTTGCTGGGAATGAATGAATCACCAGGCTAGGGTGTATCCAGTCTGCAGTGGTCAGTAGTAGCTATCAAATGTGGTGAACAGGAGACAACTGATGCACATGGGGAGTGAAATTTGCCAAGGTTATGGGGTTATGGAGTTATGGACCTTTACTATGTCTTACTTGAATTTTTTAGTCTATGGTCTATGGTTGAGAACGCCTTATCAAGGGTATCCAAATATTAACAACCATATTGTTATATATTTATTGCATATAGCATTTTTTAATATTGTGCAGCCATTGTGCATTTTTAAGTTTACCTTTTACGATGGTGTTGTTCTTCCTGAAACCAGTCTGTCAAGTCATTTTTTAACTGGCCTTGTCATTTGTAGCCTGCTCTTGCTCTTAGCACAGTTCATGCGTGCTGCGGATTATTTTTCAGGATGTCCTTCCGAGCCCTCTCTTCACCTCTGTGATGACATGGCACTAACATGAACGAGTCCAAGAACTGTAAATCTTATCCCCATACATGCATGGGAGCGTTGCCGAAATTCCCACCAACTGCCTTGCCATCTGTTTCCAAGTAGACAGCACTCTCAGATTCTTGTCTCCCTGATGACTAAAAGATACTGCTACAGTCGGGCGGCATGAGAGATTCAAGGGTATTTTTTGACCTGGTTTGGATTTAGTGAAGTGACTGCTGTCTCTCCTCAGCATGTGCAGTTAAAATATTGAATTCATAAATCTAATCACTGAGGACTTTTACTTGTTGTGACATTATGTTTCATAAACCTTGTCTTTTAACTTTAGTAACATTAATATTTGGTCACTAAAAACTCAGATATACAGGTGTTCATCAAGAAATTAAAAATGTATTTCATGAATTTCAGAAGTTCATTTCAAAAAGTGCCATGCATATAGATACATATACAGATGCACATAATGAAATATTTAAAACATTTCTTTTAAGAGCAAAAAAGTATTGAGTGTAAAGTTTACTTTAGTGGAACGTACTTGTTCCTAGAACTTTTACTGCAAATACTACTGAACTTACTTTGACTAATACTACTATCTATGAACCTCCATTATTGCTACTACTACCACCACTGCTCTTTAGTATTACTATAACAACCGTAATACTACTATTATTATTATTACCACCACTAGTACTGCTACTACTACTTTGTGTACAAATTGGGATTTTCTGTGGCCAACGCTAACTAATCTATTAAATTGTATTGCAGTCTACTCAATTAAAATAGTCAAACTTTATACCAGATGATGTGTATTGGATTATGGTCAATCATACTTATTAAAAATGTGTTGTCAGACAAAACAGTGAGCTGCTAATAATGCAGAAGTGATTGCTGGGCCTTTACCCAACATGCTGTAGTCACTCAGGATTGCTCATCGTGGTCTGACAAAGGCTAATCTCCAACACTGCAGGAACCACACCACAGGATCTCATTAGTGTCGACTTAATTTCTCAGAAATGTTGAATGGAAGCTGGCGTTTGAAACTCAAGCACTTACATTTGTTGTGCAAGGTTTTAGTCTTGTTTTAAGTCAGTACTTATAACTCATTTGACTGCTGGAAAGATGAAACATTTAAATGTTGCAGAAGGGCACAAGCAGTCTATCTATCAATCTGAGGATAGCCTGGTGGTCATAATGATATGTGTTATATAACCACCTGCCAAACATACAGGCCCAGCAATTTGAGTTTACAGTAGCTTATCTGTTTGATCAGATTACACAGGCCGGCATTTGTTTCCCTCGTGCATCACCTGTCTCCAGTTCACCATTGTTCCTTTCGATACCGGTACCTGAGTAATACGTTTTTGATACCTATGGTGTTCTAATTCATCTTCTGTAATCATGAAACACAATAATATTGAATAAAATACAAATTTTGAGAAAAATTCTTAAGTTAAATCCAGTAGTTTGTATGATTTATTCTGTTATTTACTTGAGTCATACATGCAAAGGAACATTAAAGGTCCCACTAGGTATTGAGTGAAAAATATTTTTTCAATACTAGTAATGTTGTAACTTTCCTTTCAATACCACAAAGGTTTTGTTTAATACCCAACCTTACTGCAGACCAGGAACACCCAACAAGAGCTGTAGTTTTGGAAATGCTCTGACCCAGTTGTCACAATTTGGCCCATGTCAAAGTTCGCTCAAATCCTTACACTTGCCCATTTTTCTAACACATCAACTTTGAGGAGAAAATGTTCACTAGCTGACTCAAATACCGACTACCCCACCCACTAACAGGTGCAGATGAGCTGTGTTATTCACTATATCTGTGAGTGGTCATATTGTTATGAATGGTGGGTCTATATTGAGTAGCACTGCGAGACAAGGACAGACGCACATAGATAATGTATATGACAAAGCTGAGATGTGCATAGTTCCTCTTTGATTGAAAGAATAGCTATAGATTGTGTAGAGTAATATATTTTGTAAATTGTGAAGCTTCATAGTAAGGCAAAAAATGTATCTTACCAGAAGCACAGAAATTGCCGCTTTGTTGGTGTACAAAACCTAAATTCATCTTGTTTGAAAATGCCCTCCATGCTCTGTAACAGCTGAATTTTCAGGCTGTAATAATAGACATTTATTGCTTTGATAGTTACTAAGTGAACATCTGGAGAGAGCCGCACTGGAGCAATGTTTTATGACGTTGTAAAGGACATGGTCATGAAGGTTGCTGAAAAACTGCTTTATTGTGTTAGATTTTAAAGCCATTTTCAAGGAAACTCTCTCAAGGACATTTCGATTTCACCTCCACTCTGACTCCTATGTTTTAGGACACTATTTGTATTCATGTAATATGCTGCTATGGAAATCTATTCCTGCCACAGAGCCAACAGCTTTTAAGGAAAAACATGAGTTGCTTAAACATGAGCTGCAAACTATTACAGGTTTAAATAGTTCCCTGTCTGAGATGTTGTCATAGGGGTTTCCAAACTCACTTTGATGCATGAAGTAATTAAGAAAATTTCAGCACAAACAAAAGTCCAGATGATGACTTGACATGATATTTTTGGAAACAACTGTATGTGTAATGTTTGTAGGTTGTCTCACTAGTTCCCTCTTTCTTTATCATGGAGATACATTAGTCATACTTTGGAGAGCTGTGCGGCTAAAACAAACAAATTAAAGGAACAAAAACATCTGCTTTGTCCACACTCTGAATGAGCACAAAATGAGGAAAAAGCAGTTTGTTTGATTCTTGTCTTTGAACAGACAATGAATTGCAGTGAATTTCATTTTAAAAGCTATAACTGTGCAGAGTGTAAGCAGAAATGGGATGTTTGCCTCTATTCAATAACTGACAAAAGACAACACTGTGTTTATGCCTTAGCTTCTGAAGCAGTATTAAATAGTGTGACAAAACAAGAAAATACGCTAAACTTTTTAAAATGTAATTCAATTTATAGTAAACAGACTATTATTTTTAAGGCTCCTGTTCTTACTGTCACATTGACAAGACAACCTCAGGCAGGATTAAGTTTAATAGAAAGATTTTGTTTCTATAAATTCTTCAAACTGTCTTTAAAATTTGCAAAAACAACAAAATACTTAAGGCACTCTCTCATAAGGTCAAAATGCCCTTATTAGTTGCCTTTATTATCTTGTTTGTCCCCCTGATGAAGACTGTAAGGCTGAAACGCACTGGGGCTCAGTAAAGGCCATTATGCTCTAAAGAATAAAGGCTTTTTAACCTTATGAGAGAGTGCCTTGGGTATTTTGTTGTTTTTGTGACTTTGCATTACCTTCTGACCTCCTTCTTGTCCT
Source organism: Bostrychus sinensis (assembly GCA_020698575.1). NCBI lineage: Eukaryota > Metazoa > Chordata > Actinopteri > Gobiiformes > Eleotridae > Bostrychus > Bostrychus sinensis. The sequence continues at coordinate 22,054,601 of CM036257.1, read as the reverse complement.
TTTTGTCTTCAAAATTTGTTTGGTGTATGCATTTAATCCATTTCCATATAAGAAATTTAAGAATGAACTCAAAAACAAAACAAAGTTGTGCAAAGAGATTGTGGGCTACCGACATTCTCTCTTTATGGAGCGTATAAGTGAACTCTGGTGAATGATTGTGAGAATTAGTGCTCGTCTGTCTTCTGGATGTGAGTGACAGTCCTGCGACTAACTGTCTATTGTCAACAGTGTAGCCCACCTCACGTCCATAGTAAGTGGGATATGCTGCAGCCACCAATCAGCAGAAGAAAATATATGAATGACTTTCAAAAATTAAGTCACCACTCGCCAGTGTCCAGTGAGAAATGTAGTGCAGTATTATTCTGTCTCCATCCTAAAGGTCATAAATGTAATTTCCTTTGGCTCTCGTGTCTCTGCAGGGAACCAGCCTCGCCAACAGCCACGGCCGAAAGGAAAACTAGGAAACCGGATTAAAGAAAGACATATCCTGGTCATTGTTCGACACTGCTGGAAGAAGCCCCTGCTCTGGTCCCTGGGAAACCCGCTGTGTCAACTTCATCTGTCTTCAGTAAGTCTTCCTCTCTTAATCATTATAAAGCCACTTCCCTGTTCTCTTCCATATCACATCAGTGCAGCTCTTACGATATGTGATAAAGATGTGAGAACTTGTACATTGCTGATTGGCTTGAAGAGGTTGTTCAGAGGGAAAAATCTGGCTTTGGACTTTTTCCCCAGCCCTGAAATTGATCCATTAAGAGCGCTCTAATCGCCAATCCCTGTGATTTCGCTGTCGGTTCGAGTTCTGCTCTTTTGGTTGCAACGCTCCACTGAATCTCAACAAACCAGACTGATAATCTTGTGGTTGAATTTGTTTAGTAAATGCGGCAACGGTGGTTTGGTTTAAAATACTGGGGCACAGTGAGGGGCCAGAGACAGGACTTAAAAAAGGAAGTAAATAAATTAGGATGTGGTATCTCTGTGTGGTTAGATTTAACAATCAAATGAAACTAAATCTATCAACCATGCACACTTGCATTGTTTTGTAGAGATACAAATGAACACTTGTGTAAAAATGAGTAGCAATAATTAACAGTGTTCTACAATATATATTTAAAGGTGCTACATTATGCTTTCATTCATATTTTTAAACCAATCTTGGTTTTCCTCTAGAACAGTGTTGGATGTTTTACAACCTTTAAAAACATCTCTGACTCCACCATTGCCATAAAGAAACATGTGAAGAGACCACCAGAACATATTCAAAGAAAAAGAGCACTTCACTTTAACTTTTTGTATGATGCAATTTTACTATAAAATTAAAACTAGCTTTGAGGAATCAGTGAAAACAGAGCTGTACACCAGTTTTTGGATAAACAAATGAAGGCAGACTGCATGTAGAGGGCTTGCTGATTGGTCACTGCTTCACGGAGTGGTCAGGGGTTTGTGCAACTGAGCGTTTTGAGACATCAGAACAACTATGCCAGAGAATAGAGGAATTAATATATCACTGCATGCTAGGAGGAGATCATGTCTTCTATGAGTAAAATTATTTTTGGTCAATTTGCAGCCCATAATAATAAGCATTTAGTACTGATAATCCTTACTGTTCTAACTTTTTAAGCGGTGTTAAGAAGTGGCTTCCCCGCTATGTCAAGAAACAGCTGCATTTCATTTGTAGTTAAGTTAAAACTAAAACTAAAAATATCATTCATTTTATATCTATATGGATTTTGTGTAATATTTGTGTCCACCAAAGCAGCATGCATTTCACCTAAATGTAATTTTAAGTCTCTGGTCCCCAATGAAAATCAACTGCAGCCTTCTTAACTTCCAAAATTGCAAAAAAAATGCCCCTGCAGCTCATCGTGTTAACACACTGTAAAAGGATCTATTGTTGAAAATTATACAACCACAAGCCTAAACTGTCCCTCTAACAATTTTAATATGTCTTTTGTATTCAGTAAACACAAATATGTTGTCTCTCTGTGTTAAATTAAGCCATCCTCATGCCACTTTAGTTCTGCTTCTAGGTTTCTGGACTTCTTCCTTGTGCCAGAAAGAAAATAGCTTTGGTATGTTCTTTATAAAAAACACATTGCTTGTATTCTGGGCTCCACGGAGGTCCTACATTGAGCCAGGGTGGGTAAACACATAAATCCATCTTAATTTAACTTAAGCAGCAGCAGAAGCTTTTGGCTGAACCCTCACTGTCTCGCTGTTTTACTGATGCATGTACCAAAATAAGGCCAGAGATAATACTTCAGTGAATTCCTCGCTGTCACTTGTTGGACAGTATTCGTAGTACTAGTTTTATTGCCAGTATATTTAAAGCTGTTGTGGGCTGCTGTAGTATGGGTTTATTAAACTTTAGGAATCTATAAATGTAGTTAATGTCCTTGTATAATCTTTGTAAATGGACAAAACTTTGGCTGAATGGTTGTTTATTTTCAATGGAAAGTTGCTCATTGGTGCATCTAGCTTAATAAACTTTGTTTTTCACCCGATATACTTTGATGTTGCTTGCTATGGCTTCTTTAAGCGAATTCTCTGATTCTAATATGTTCCACCATAGCAAATACTTTTAACATACATTGAGTAATAGTTTTTTGCATTGTGGTTAATTGTCAAAATCTTACCTAGATTTTACCTTAAGAATATCTTCTGTATCATTAAAATAGACAACATGGCACTGTCTAGTACACTGGTTGTAGACCCATTTGGCAAATTAAAGCGGAACTCAGTAACGTTTTTATCTTAAACTGTTTTGGAGCCAGTTTTTGTTAAATGAGTTGATGTAGGATGAATAAAGTGCTGAAAACTACACTGTATGAGCTTCGTCGACCCGGTGTCACGTAAGTCGCGAGTGTCACAAGAAATCTGAACTTTGCTTGTAACAAAACATCAAGCTAGCAATGACTTTGTTTTCTCATTTTTATTATGGCAGACCAGACAAATAGCACCGATACGCAGAGGGGAAAACCAAAGTACAGCTAAGTGAGGGGTCATATAAGAGTCAATTGGACATAAGAGTATTTAAGACGGTGCTTTACTCTGAAAACAGGGTTGCCAGATCTGACTAAAGGTTTCCAGCCCAAACAGAACTTAAAACCCGCCCAACACAATAAAAACCAGCCCAAATCACAACTAGGTACTCTAAATGGTAAAACTGAACACAAAACTTAACAGCAGCACTAAAGAAAAGTAACACAAACAGGTTCTCCACAAAGACGACCAAAGCCTTCCTGGTCAGGGCATCTTAAAAACCACAAAAAACACGAAATATCAACATAAAACATAAGCAACCAAACACAAATCACTAATTTTAAAACAAACAAACTGAAATATGAGCGCGAGAACACTGCAGTTAATTGAAATATGTATTTCTATTTTATTTTATAATATGACCTATTGTGCTTGTATTTTCCCCAGAATATTTTTAAAAACCTGCCAAATGTTGTCAAAAGCAGCCTAAAAACCAGAAAACCAGTCCAATGCTATTTTTTACAGTCCAAGGTGTTCAAAAGAAGCCCAATTGGGCGGAAACCAGCTCAATTTGGCAACTCTGTCTGAAATATAGGGTAAGCTCCAGAAAGAAAAATTAAACAAAACAGCAAAGAAACAAGCAAAGTTACTGCAAGCTCAAAAAGTAATTCTGATAACATTTTCAGGAATTGTAGTAGGTTGACATCTGTGAGAAAACTCTGTATCATAAGAACAGGTGGCATGGCACTACCTACGGTCCACTATAAAGGTCCAGCGCATTTTTGGGTTGTAGGCGTATTGATCATCTATAGCATCTGTTACTTTGAAGAGTTTGCTTTTTCAATACTGTTTGGAAGAGAATTCCTTGTCGATTATGACTAGAAAATTGCTGTGGTGATGCCCGGTTGAACATCTGGTTTGCAGGCGCTGTCTCCTGGATCCTAAACAGGAAAATGGCCTGTCAAGAGCTCTTCGAAAACCTTTCTGCTCATCCAGGCAGTGAAATCTTTGGCCTTGTGTGCGCGCCAGAGTCAGGTTTCCATTATTAGCCTTAATGGATTTTAGGTTGCGTGGCCCCTGGATGCCGTATGTTTGGTTAAAATGTGTCAGCCTCCCACAAGGTTCGTCCCAGGGCTGTGTGCGCACAATGGTATGTATGCATGCAGAGGAATGTGAGAGATTGTACAGAAAATGGTGATCTCATCTTCTTAAACCTCGACTATACTCACAAAACGTGCCCAAGAACAATGAAGTCTGCATTTTCCGCTCTGTTTGGTTTACCTCTTCATTTCTGAGGTGTGTATTTGACTTGTAGTTCACAGAGGCAAATAAAAAAATCGACGCTGGACTGACCTTGTTAATAATTGTTTGGACAAGCAGGGCTGGAAGTATTCACCTGCACACAACCTCATACAGTCATAGCTAACCTTTCTGGCTTGTTTTGGGATAGGATTGCAAAGATTTAAAAATGAATGCTTTTTGGAGTCTGTTTTTGCCAGTGTCAGTGGTTAGCAGTTCCTGCCTCTCGGCAAGGAAATTGTGGGTTCGATCCCGGGCTGCCCAATTTACAATCGTGCTGTGTGGTGTCTGCATGTCCTCCGGTGTTCTCTGTGGGTTTCATTCATTTTATTTGTTAGTTTTTGGCCAAATATACTTTGTTAATATATAATTCTGTACATTACAAGTTTAAACAATATGCTATAAGCAAAATGAGCAAAAGTATGCATGTACACAAAATGTACAAAGAGCAGACTTGCCTTTTTATAAAAAAACAACAACAAAACAAACATTTCTCTTTGACTAAAGGTGTTGGCGGAAGCTTATTATGCCTACCCTCATCTTCCCACATACAGCACGTTCATGGATATATTCAATTCTAAGAGTGAAGTAGCATGTTTTTTTTCCTTGGGGCAGCTATTCTACAGCCAAACTCCCATAGTTGATAAACAGTTTCTCATTAAATTAGTTCTAACATGTTTTTTTTTTTTTTTTGAACATATGTCTTCCTCTCAATTCAGAAATACTGTCTTGCTGGGTGAACATAGCTTGCAAGGATTGAGGTTTTCGTCCAACGTCAGACACTGATGTTGGACAAAAAGCCCTGGCTTGCAGTCTTTGCTCTAATTCACCTCAAAGGTGTTCTGTCAGGTTGAGGTCAGGACTCTGTGCAGGTTCAGTCAACTTCTTCCACACCAAACTCGCTCATCCATGTCTTTATGGGCCGTGCTTTGTGCACTGGTGCAGTCATGTTGGAACAGGAAGTGGCCATCCCCAAACTGTTCCCCCAAAGTTGGGAGCATGGAATTTTCCAAAATCTCTTGGTGCTGAAGCATTCAGAGTTCCTTTCACTGGAACTAACGGGCCAAGCCCAGCTCTTAAAAACCCACACCATAATCTAAATTCAGTTATTTAGTGGGTGAGTGCATACTTTTGGAAATATAGTGTAGCTTGCAAGGATTGCGGGAGGATAAATTGTTTAGCTTTATACATAAACTTTGCAGTTTACAAATCGACTTGATCATCATAAAATTTTAAGGTTTTTAAATGGATAAACAGTGGATTTGTTGGTGCATTGTTCTTTCTGATGTCCTCCCACCATCTAAAAACATGCATGTGTTGCATTGTTCAGTCTCAATCATCCATAGTGAATGAATGCCAGAGTAAATGGACGTCTGTCAGTGTTTGTCTCTGGCCTTTGTTCAGCGTGTATCCCGACTAAGGCTCATAGTTGCTGGCATAGGTTCCAGCCATGAGCTATAAGATGAATTAATATGTTGCAATTGTTGAACCAACTTTGGACTAATCCAGCCACAGGGGATCACAGACTGTTGTACTTTTTCAGCCAGTTCCAAGCCTAGATAAATGGACAGGGTTGGGTGGGCATCTGGCATGTACGTTCGCTGGGTAAAGCCATAAGGAAAGATGAGATTTGACGCAACTATGGACTGAATTCTGCAGACATTCATTTCAAAGTTGTTGACGGTACATTATGCAAATATGATAATGACAAAATAATAACATAAGCACCTCCAAGTGCTAAATAATAAATAGTTTGAGTTGGAAAGTTGTAAGAGAAGTTAGATTTGTGGCTAAAATTAAACAAAACTTTGAAAGCTTCTCCTCCCCACAACTTGGCAAACAAACAGACTGGAGTTATTACTTGTATTTTGACTTGCCTACAATTTTTAATTAACAAGATAAGCGCGGCTGCCTATTATGTCGAGATTGAGATTTTTTTTTTTAAATGGCGCTCATCAAACAAGTGTGATTCCCATGCACAATATTATCATGTAGTGTCCATGGCTTTGCACTAATTTGTTTTCTTTGTAAGGTTGTGCTCTGCCTGAATAAATTTCATCAAATTGAGTAATACTTACCCCTGATAAAGCCAATGGGGTGCATTGAGGTGCATATCTTAAGCTGTAATGGTCACACAATTTCTAGCTAACATTAAAACAAGCAAAATAATAAAATAACTGCATGGATATATTGGTTATTGTACTTGTGCAGCCTTCACACAGCACTTTGCCGTAGCCTTTGGAGGTTTCGCAGTCTCAGCAAATGGAAGGTAATTCTGTCCTTGTCCTTTTGAAAACCGTTGAAATCTTAAAAAAAATTTTCCACCTGCTTTCTCCGCAATAACACTTTAAAATATGATGTTGCCGTGTTTGCCACGCATGAAAATGCAGCTGATTATGAGACATCAAATACTAAAGCTTCCAGTGGTTTTTAGAGGTAGTAGCATGCTGCTAAAATGCCTCTTCCCTGTTATGTGATGTGTGTGAGGCTGGACACAGAGAGCAGCATGCTACTTGCTAATGATGATGTGCTAGTGGAGGGCTATTGTTCATCTGTGGAAAAGCCACAGGGTTGATTTTAATGATTGTCTGAAAACCTTCAAGCATTAAAACAGTTGAGGGCAATACAACACATTATTTTGGATTGAACTAATTGACTGAGGTCTAAACTGAATATTTCATGTTGTGAATTGGAAAAGTTCACAATGGTCACAACAACTGTTAGTCATGACATAACGATAAATGATACTAAATAATGGACCAAATACTGAAGATACCACTGACCGTTACCAACTCCTAAGCTTCAAACTCCCTAAACTCAGTTTTTCCTAATCTATGATTCTGATATCCTTGCATCATTTTTATTGATTTTCCTTATTTTTCACAGCAAAAGCTCCACTAGTTGTTTCTAGCTTTAAATACTTTCAAGGCCTGCTTTTATATTGTATGTAGTACTTATTTAATGCAGTTACTGTTTATATCTCAATCCATAAACTTTACAATGTGCCCAACTGTTTTATGACATTGACTGCTTCTTTGATTCACAAAAGTCTGCTCAGGGCTAACTCCATAAACTCCACTCCTTATTGTCCTAGTCAATATTATGCCACTGTCTCCTGTCCCATTCATTTCTCCTGTCCGTGTGGATGGATCTGGTCTGGACTCTGGGTGTGATTGTAGTTGGACACCACAGGCTGTACCTGTGAACACAAGTGTGTCTGGAGGGCTATAGCTCAGAGCTACACAGCTCTCTTCCTGATATGAGATTTAATAAGCCAATGTTGCCTGGCAACCGGTGCAATTCCTCTTTTGGCAGTGACTGCTTAGTAACAAAAATGTGTATCCACGAAGTAAACGCAGCGTCACCAGTGGGACAAGTGTGAGCTGCAGACCTGGGATCACACTGTGGGTTTAGGAATGATTTTAAAATATGTTTTTAATCCAGAACACTGAAATCTTGGCAAGTCTTTGCTATTGATTTTAAATTCCCCAATCTAGGTAGAGTATTTTTATTCAGTGAAGTGTGAGACATGCTAACAGACAACCATTCACTCTCTCATTCATTCACTATGGGCAATTTAGAGTCAGCAATTCTCCCATACAAACCATGTTACTAATATTGTCCAGGGGCTGTACAATTTGTTGCTAAATTATTGTTATCGTGGTCACTTATTACAGTATCCATATTGAAAATAGCTGTATTACTCACTATAAATATTAAGAAAAATACTCAGTTGTTTTGTGAATGATTTCATTGTAGCATATATAGTGTAACCTTGGTATACTTTGCTAATGTCATTAAACTCCTCCAGTCTAGGTAGAGTTTGTTTATTCCATCTATTTTATTCAGTAGTGAGTACTGAATACTCACTACTCACACACTGGCAGGCTACCATTCACTTTCACATTCATTCATTATGGACAATTCAGATTTTCCTGTTCACATATACAACTTGTGACTAACGGACCACTGGAGGTAGGAGATTATTATTGCCTTACAGTATTACCTCACTGTGATGAATGAAGCTGTAGATTTCAATCCAACATAAAACACAGTTTTGGTTAAGCTCTGCTAATGATATTAAATGCCCCAGTCTAGAGAATTTTTATTCAGCTGAACTAATTTAGAGGCACACACCGACAGACAACCATTCACTCTCACATTCCTTCACTATAGGCCGCTTAAATTCACCAATATACCAATATATAGCCTGCCTCTGGGAATAAGTGGAAGAAGATGAATGAATGAATGTAGCTGTAGTAGTCATAGAACAGTAAAAGAACAAAATGCAAAATTATAGTTATATGAGATATTGCTTATTGTAGGGCTGCTCAATTATGGAAAAATGTATAACCATGATTATTTAGGTCATAATTGGGATCACGGTCATTTAAATGATTATTCATGTATTGCCAAAACCCATATAGGATTTGTGTTGATTCATAGCCTACAAGACTTTGGACAACTTTTTGGACAAAGACAAGTGTGCATCTATCTTTGACAGCACTGGAAACTCCCTTCATATGGACATAAAGAGCATGCGCGTCATTCACAGTCCAATTTAAGTAATAGTTTTTTCTCAATTATATAGATTTTGTAATCATTGGGAGCCAAAAATTGTAATCATGATTAAAATTCGATTAATTGCACATCCCTAACTTATTGCATTATCTGTATTGCAAAGAAATAACTATCACTCACTTTGAATGTTAGGAATGTTTAGAAAAATATGTTGTTTTTTGTAAATGTATTCAAGCCAACCATGCCATGTCCCGATCTACATACATTGTTTTTATTCACCTGAACTGATTTAAAACTTACTGACTGACTGGACATACCCACAGCAGGAAGCATTTGTCTCTCTCTGCACCTCTGCTGCAAATAGCCATTGTTGTTGCGGTGGTGGGAGGTGGTGGTGGTGAAGAGGAGAGGGGCGGTGTGAGCGGGCCTAGCGGGGGTGGTGCTGTTACATAAAGCCTCATGAACCCAGCTGTGGTGCGTGGTTTGGCCCCGGGGAGGGGTGACGGGAGTGCCAGTCACTGATGCTACGTGTCCACCTGCGCTGTTTTGGGTCAGGGAACACACTGACTCAAAAGTGCTAAAATATGAAAATATGTGAAGCTTTGTGTTGCCATTCATTAACTGTGGCACTGGTGGCACACAGGCTTCTTCTAGTGGTACTCAGTGGTACTTTTTACATATATTTTAGTCATGTTTTAGTCCTGGTCTAGTCTTGGATATAATTCTGGTTTAGTGGCTTAGTCATGTTTTTTTCTGGTTCATCATGGCCAGTTGTAGCCCTGGCTTATTTCTGTTTTAGGTACTGTTTAATCCTAGAGTAGTCCTGGTTTAGTCCTTGTTTTGTCATGCTTCTTTTCCTGGTTGAGGCTCAGTTGTAAGTCCTGGTCTTAGTCTTGGTGTAGTCTGGTGATGATAACCTGCTTTGTAGTATCACTAATCCAGAAAGGCTAATGTTTGGGTTTGTCGACCCGGGTAGGAAAGACATACCTAAGACCAGACCAGGACCAGACCAGGACCAGACCAGGACCAGACCAGGACCAGACCAGGACCAAACCAGGACCAAACCAGGACCAAACCAGGACCAAACCAGGACCAAACCAGGACCAAACGATAAGACTGTATTGGGACTATATCTTTACCATTTAGTTGAACTTTTTAGAGTTCCTTATTAACATAATTTGCAGGGTTATTAGAAGACCATAACATTATTGCGATACATTTAGTTTTATATGATATGAATGTTGCAATATTGCGATGACAATACATTTCTGTACATTCTGTGCAGCCTTAGTATTAACTTTAAATTATGCACCTGTGCTGGTCGGGTTAGGGAACACATTGACTCCAAAGTGCAAAATTTTTTTCCAAAATAGGACATTTCCACACTGGCATCTCTTTGTTGTTGCCATGGCTGTTGTGTTGTCAGAAAGCTTGCAGTGTAACGCTAATAAGGGGTTGTCACGAGGGTAATTAGTAGCTTCTTTCACAACTTAATGCTTCCTCTGAGTCTGCTGTTTCTCGTGCTCTATCAAGACAACAGCTTACACTTGCACCACGCACTGTCGTCTTCCCTCTTCCTCCTCAAATGTGTTACGCGGCGATTACAGTGCGTTTCTGTGAAGACTTAGCCAGTGTTCATTTGTTTGTCCCCCAGCCTGGCTTTTAGGATGCTATTGGAAAAATAAAAGACCAATAATGTGCTAAAGGTGTTTACTGTGTAGGCTCTGTTTGGGAAAAAAAAAAACCACATCTGAGTCACGCTAATCAAAAGATCATCGCGCACGGCCCTCCCAGGTTTCTCTAATTATACATGAAGGCATCTGTGATATGACCCACAGCTAGACAACTACACAACAGCTATTTGCACACATATTCCTATGACCCTTATGCTATTAAAATTCATTTCTACAAAACAAAAATATTAAGACTGATTTAGTACCTGTCTTCTTAGGTAAAGATTTGTGTACTTTTGTAATTGACCTGAACTCAAATGTAAGGAGAAAATAAGAAAGTGCATTGAGTGCTTGGTGTAGAGACAAACAAGCGATGACAAGTCTTATATATTGTACCATACTGTGCTGAGAAAAAAGTATTTGCACCCTTCTGGACCTCTCCTTCTGGATATGTTTTCAAATTTGTCACACTTAAATGTGTTCAGATCATCAAGCACTTTTTAATGTTGGAGGAAGATAACCAAAGTTTATACAAAATGCAGCTTTTAAATGATTATTAGGGAGAGGGTTACAAAGTAATTTCTGAGGCTTTGGGACTCTAGTAAACCATGGTGAGAGCCATTATCCACAAATGGAGAAGACTTGGAAAAATTGTCCTTCTTCAACGTGGTAAGCTGTATGTGACCCTTGCCTTTGTAACCCTTTCCTTTTACTCAGCTTTCCAAAAAAATGTGGTTCATCACAGTTAATTCATGATTTAACAAGCAGATCACTTACTGTTGCACATAGGCCCAGGTAGGTTTGAATTGCCTTTTCCTTTTAATAGATGAAATAATGAGCTGCATTTTCTCTTTACTCTGGTTATCATTGTCTTATACTAAAATGTTTTTTGATAATCCAAAACATTTAAGTGTCACAACTATCCAAAATTATAAGAAGCCCAGAAGGGTGCAGATACTTTTTCTTGGCACTGTATAGTAGTTCTGTATCTATGAGTCGTCATCTCCCCCGTCACCAACATGCAATTTTCACATTACTAAGGTTCGCGCGGCAATTTCACACTGGTACCAATGTTAGTCATCTTTGTAATTTTATACTAGTATTTATATTGTTAGTAATATGCCTCTTGTGGTAACTACATGGAGCTTTTCATTCATTTTCTCTGTTGAATGGCTGGTGACAGCATGGAGAGGCCACATGTCCATCACAAAACAATCATATCTGTCACTAAGAAATGTGTAATGTGTGCTTGACAACAACGCTTCAGCTTCTCAACTTCTTTACAGACTTTTGAAAATAGTTTAAAATAGTAATAGTAAAACCTTGTTACCATCCACTCCTCTGTGTGAAAGATAGAAGTGACAGATATCGTAAACAATAACATCATACAGGTTTATGGCAAGTTGTGTTTTTTAAAATTAAACCTTTGATTGATTTCACTTTTACCTGAATGATCTTCTTTCTTTTTTGGCTTTTCCATTATGGCGCCTTCACAGCAAATCCATGACTACTAAATTGTAAACATACGAATAACAAGTTTGTGTTTTTTTTTTTTTTTTATTGTAGAGAGCTGCTACAAATTCCTACATTTTAAGCACTCACTTGTGTTTACTGCAGCATAGACAGGGGATGCAATGTTTTTTTAGTTGCAAAAGTTCTCTAAAACCAAAAGCAGCTGCTGCAAATACATTTTGGTTAACAAGTACAAAATCTAGCATTCCTTCTTCTTGTAGTATGACTGTTTATCACAAGAACAAGATGTGCCTCATTTTAGAAAACATTGCCTCCTTATGCTTCTTATTTTTGCCCAGTTGGGGACTGACTACTTTCCAATCAACAGACTGCTGTGTTGTTTACCTGTATCTTTTAGCATCGGTACACAGGTGGTAGAACAGCTAGTGGTATAGGGTTTTAGATGCTTTTTATTTTGACAATGATGTCTCAAGACATACATAAATGCCAAAAGTTAATTTTATTGGACCCTCTAGTCTTGTACTTTCTGATAAGGAGATAGAACAATATTTACTACGATTATTTATGGACTAATGGAAATCCAGCCACAAGAGGTCACGAGCCAGTGTACTGCTTGTGCCGGTCTCATAGGAAAAATCATTATGCAAATCACTGTCCACTAAGAGGCAGATGATTTGCAGTGATGACTGGAGGAGTAAAAAAGTAAAGAACCGGAGAAGAATTAATGACCACTGGATCTTTAAATGATAAAATATTTTGCCGTCACGTACAGGAGAAAAATGAGGACCACACAGACAGGCTCCAGGCCCCAGGCTGTGGGTTGGGAGTGATTGATGGATGAAACCATGTAGCAGACCAGCAGGAACTCCTATTGCACTCCTATTGCACTCTTCGAATTTTAGACATTTTTTGAGTACTTTGACAGCGGCTCGGGCCTTTCACGGCGCATTTTAGCACTACCCCTGGAAATGTCATTGTTGATTTCTCTGTTGAAAAGGGAGGAAGATGCATGAGAAGACACAATAGGACAAAAAGATGTGTGTGTTGAATGCCACGATGCTGATGAATTCACAAACCTTTAATTTCCCTTTTGGGGGAACAAATTTAAATGATACTGTGTCATACTAACAAATGTTTTTTTTTCCTTTCTTGCTCTATGGTTTTAAAAATGAAACTATGCAGTCCTTTTAATTTGGTTCTCTCCATTTGATTGGCCAACTATATTGATTCTCAAATTTTGGCTGTTCCACAATAGCTCTATTCATATCTTGTATGCGCTGATGCATTCTGGGACCCATTTTCATCCCTGATCATGTTATTGTGACACAGTTTTTACAGAACCAAAGCTATTGTATATTATCTCGCTATGAGCTTTATGGGACATGTATTTGTTTCACAGTTTCATGCAATTCAGACATAATTTAGGCTTTAAATAAGGACAACATTGAAACTACCATGAACTTTCCTCCCGCCAATATACTAACATTTTCTCCAAAGTTCATGCATGTTGTATATAGGCATCATGTAAGAAGAAATTGGCTAAATATCATGAATTAAAACAAAAGCTTAAAAGAAGGAGGTTGGCAGTCAGCAGGATGTATCTTATGTTAAAAAGCCAAATTCAAATTGATGTGCAGGAGGGAGAGATAAATCCCCCGTAGATCAGCCCCCACGTTTAATAGTTTCGTTTTTTTTTTCAGGAAACGCCCCAGATGCCTGTCGTCGGGGGCAACGCTTGACCCTTTCTTTAGTGTTCACTGCAGGTCTGAGGTCTCTAAAGCTTAGCCCTGGCCTTTTCTTTAAGACTCTTGTCTCTGTGCTGCCCCTTTGGGAGGCTCTAAGTCCCACATCTGTCAAAGTGTCACTGCGCTGGATGTCTACTGCCCCCTCCACTCCTGCCCCCTCTGCCCTTCTACCAGAGACTACCCACAATCCTCTGCACAGTGTTCTCACGATCATTAAACATGCACTTGTTGAGCTGTCTACTTGTCACATGACCAATAGTTTCCCGGTCTTTTCCCAATGGTTTTATTGATGAGGTTGATTTCAAATAGATATACAGACTCTTTAATTGTAGAAAAAATATATTATTGCAATAATCCAGATAGTGATCTAGATCCACAACAGCAACTTCCTTTCCCCAATGGCAATCTAACCAACGTAATGTCCTTAGCAAAAATAATCAAAGCATCGCCTTCTTTTGTGTCACGACAAGTTTTTGACGTGTTAATATCTTCTTATGTTGAGTTTAAACTGTTAACTTAAGCCTTTCCCCAACACTATTTGTAAATGCAGAACAACAAGGAGGGACCTCCAAGGCTTAAATGCTTTAAGTACTGTGTCTCTGTCTCTAAATGTAAGGTTTAAAGATGTTTAGTGTTGGCGTACATGTTTTTCAGACTTTGTTGTGTTGACTTACTGTGATATCCGAGGAGCATTTTCTTGTTAACAAATGCTCCTTTGTATCTATTTATTGTCAACCTGTTTACCTTGGTTTGCAGTTCTGTTAATTAGTAAATTGTGGCTCACTAAATTACAAAATGATCCCTATTGGAGTATCACTAATTGCAGTATCCTTATGGCAAAGAACTACTTGTATCACAGGTTGTTGTTTTTTGTGTTTTTTTGGTCTCTTATGGCCAACGTGACAAATTATAGTACATTAAAAATCATTAGTTGTTTTGCCTGGTTAGGTGTTTGAAGTTAGAGTTAGTCCAACATTTAGTTATTGTTTACACTTGGTTATTTATATCTTGGTAGTTTAAAAGCACAATGTGGCAAAAAAGATATTTGTTTTCCATGGTGTACAACATTGTATAACAATAATTCTAACTGCGTTTTGTAGGTCTCTCAAAAGTGCACTGCGCAGAACGTTTAATTGAGATATCCATTATACTTTTCCCAAAAACGTCATTTTTAGTTTCTCAGTGTTATGACTTTTTCCTGTAGAGTACCACTAGAGGCCAATGTCACAGCCCTGCCACAAAATTTTGGCTGAAGATATATTTGGTAGTCCCCTAGAAGCCAACTCAGAAAGTCTCCAAACAGATTGAGCATCTTTTATTGCATACTAAACATCCAAAATCACACGGCTTAAGTCATAGCTTTTATGAGTGAAAGCTAGTCTGCAAGTCAAAATGGTTTTATCTGTTTATATATGGTCCGGTATTGTGTTGAACTAGCATACAATAGCATAACACCAGTATTTTGATGTGCAAGTACAAATTAAAAGCTTCTGCTTATTCCTGTTCAGATTGGTTGTGGGTGGCTGAAGGTGATCCCAGCAGCTATGGGTCTTAGGCAGAGTACGCCCTGGACAATCACTAGCTATTCACTGGGCTGGCACAGAGAACCACACTGACAGATAGATTTCAGCAATTCTCCTAACACATGTTCGTATATCTTTGCACTGTGGAAGGCTGGCCAGATGATCTATGGTAGCACATGAAATAAAAATCAAATATTTAAATTAATTGCTTAGTAATGACTGTCTAGTAAAATGACCTGGGACATTTGGCTGGTTGTCAAGCTCGATAAAAGCAGAATACAGAAGTCTTTGGTGTGAGCTGGTCGAGCCATGGCTACCTCTGCCACTGCTGTTGTTTATAGTCTATCACGCAGACAAAGAAAAGAGGGAAACACAGAGGGGTTCGTGGCATGTTTTTGTTGTCAGGCTTTTGTGGGCTGGAGTTTTATGAGCTTTGTGGCCCAGGGATGTGGTAGAGGTGATTTATAGCTTTCATTATTAACGTTATACACCGCACTGTTGGCTCCCAGTAGACATCCCTATAAACACTAGACCTGTACCAAAAACAGGCTGTGGCCAGATAGTCCCCGAATAGTTAAGGGTTTCCATGAGTTGTAGCTTTGTGTACGAGGGTCACTGCACAGTGTATTTAAAGGTGAGGAGCAGTGTCTCATGGCAATACACTATAAGATAGATGAGATAATTAAAATGTAGATGAAATGTTTTACCTTGTACAGTGCTAATGTAATCATTATATGTGGTTCCTTTGATTTAATGTATGGTGTAAAGTGGCATTACCTTGAAACTAATAAAACATTATGAGATGTAACTTGACTAAAAGGTCCTATATTATGCTTTTTTCAGGCTTTTTGAAATAATGTTGGACACCTTTGCATTACTATTTATCATTTTATAACTTAAAGTTTTCTTTTAGGGAGTTGTTAGTTTTTGCAGGGAATGCTTGAATTAGGTGTGTGTTGCCCCCTGCTGGCAACGATGAGGACTGGAAATAGCATAAAAAGGTTAATTAGCTTGGCTGTTAACAACATGATCTTTACAGATGAGACAAATGAGCTCACTGCTTTGTAGTGGCAGCAATTTAAGCACTGAATTGATCAGAAAGAGTCTGGTGACAGTGTACGGGCTTTAGAAACGCACAGGAGCACTTCCTTGTTTCATGTGTTTACGTAGAGTGATGAGACTAAAGCATTTTCAGCTCTTGAGAAGGAAACGGCCTCAGATTACAGGATTTCTCAAAAAGGCATGAATGAAACAAAATCCTATTTCAGGTATGTTTTTGAGGTGGAAACAACTTTACAACACAGTAATAAGCTCAGAAAAGTTGATTTAGCATAATAAAGAGGACCTTTAAAAAAAAAAAAAAATTAACTTAAAGCAAACTTGAGCTCAAAAACCATTTATCCTTAGCTGGCAGAGTGTAATTAACCTTTTGTTTAACCATTTTTAAGTAATTGTTCAATGAAATAACATAACTCTAAATTTAACTTCACATTTCTGATCTTTCATAAATTTCTCATAAAAATGTTTCTACCTGTAAAGGATGGCAGTGTAGCCAGTGACCTAAATGTGAAGTGAACTGGGTCTGGAATTTCACCTGGCAAAAATCATATTGGAGCAATTGGACCAACCAGTCATACAAATACAGCATGCTATAAATCTTGCCCGTTATTATCTGTTCAACATGATTTCCTAAAATTGCTGTAAAGGGAAGAATTTTCAGACCCATTTTACTTTGCAAAGTAACCGGTCTCTTTTCTAGACTGCAGGCTCTTACAATAAAATAAAATTGACAACAGTTATTTGGTTCTTTCAAAAGCTCCCAAATGGACTTGGCTGAATTGTTTGAATTTGCAAAGGTGTGTGAATCCTAATGGATATTTCTGTGACACACATAGACTCTCGCTGAAGCTCTCTCTGACTCTGTTTCTACCTGAATCTTTGATATTTTTGATGCTGTTTCCTGTGAAGTCAGGAGATGGAGAAGTGGAGACGAATTCTGAAGGCATTTCCAGTTGAACTTTTGAACCCGAAGCGTCACACGCTCTCACCAACTCTGTTTATTTTTTCCTCTAAATTTACCGTTGCTCTCCTGCTGTCTATCTCTGACACACATTTGGTCTTCTGCCTTTTTATTACTCAGATTTTCCCCATTTCTCCTGGCCTCACCTCATTTCCCTCCTCCCCCTGTCTGCTTCTCTCTGTTATTGGCTCACTTCCTTTTTGCAGTGATTTACAGACTTAGCTGAGGATCTGCTACTTTGGTCATGCTCTCCTTCCACCACATTTTCTCAATTCTTCCTCAGTGCACAGATGATTCCCAGGCTTTTACAGGCACACTGATTTCTTTCATTTCTCCTTTATAGTGTAGTAATTATGTAAATAAAGATACTTGCCTAAGTGGTTATGATAGCAATGTCTGTTTACCATACTGTAGATGTGCAGTAATTATACCCATCATCTGACTATTCTGACCTAAAGTACTATTTTTGAATATCTTAATCAAGGACTAAACTAGCGCCATGCTTTAAGCTAGGAGTATTAAAGCCAAACTTTATTAATGGTCTCAACAAAAAATATGATTGCTTTCCTGAATATATTTTAAATTTCTAACTTTTCTACCCAGAGTACTAATAATGGTATAGTGCTTTAATTGCCCGCTGTTACTTGCTAAAACTTTCTTAAACATTTTTTGCATATTAATCCTCCACTTTGTGTCTAAAATGTCTCATAGGCATATTTTTATAATGTATTTTATTGTTTCCAAAAAGAGGTGATTGACAGCTATTTTGACCAAACTGCCTTGTGTGAAAAACCAATCAGAAGGCCAGAGCTCTGAACACGCTTCTGTGCCTGTTTTTTTCTTATTATTTTCTCCAGATATAAGGCAGCAAGATTACTCCGTTAGCGACCATGTTTCATTTTAAAATAACCATTAAAAAAGAAAACTTTTCTCTCGGCTTTCTCACTAACACCTGTCTGACCAAACCTTCACCCATTTTATACAGAGGCTGGTACTGTGTCTGACTGCGGGACCCAATTTCATTCCTGTTATTATTGTGACGAGCCTTTTAAAGATTTTTCTGATTTTTTTTTACTAAACTATTTCACAATGACCATGGCACATTAAAACCTGCTTTCAAAATTTTGAAATATTCTGAGTTTTTGGCCTTAAATAAGCTCAACATTGAAACTGTATTCAACCTCCATGCTTCACACGTTTTTAAACCATTGATCTAAAGCATCGTTCCTAAACTCTTTTGGTGTTTCCATTCTGCCAAAGCACTCTTCTAGTTAATCAATTAATCCACAATATGCTGAATTGTTCCTTGTAATTCACATTGATTACATTGCACTGTCATGTTAATCATCCGCACACAAGTCAGAAGCCTCATAGTCCATCGGGTGAGCCTTTCCTTGGCTAGTCAAATTTTTTTACAAATATCTTGGCCCATCAACACTCACTGGCCGTCACTACAGGCAAACACCCAAGCCAGGTTTTGCTGAATAGCAGCTAAACACAGGCCTAATCCAAAGCTGTGCTCCGAAAGAACCGACAAATAGATTTGCTACAGCGGCTCTGCCTGGATGCATCCCTGTTTTTTCGGAAGGTTTAAAGAGTGTGGGAGAGGAAAACTAAAGCTTACGTCCCCATGACAGGAATTTTTCATAGCAGGCAGCTGAGATCCAGACAATAAAGATGGATTTAGAATGGGCACAAAGTGAGGATTGGTGGCAAAGGAACAAACCAGCCTCTTCTGGAGTTTAGAGATGTTTTCATGCACGTTCTTAGTTGATTTCTATAGGAAAGGTATACACAAATCAGGCGTAACATCCCCATACTCAACAAACTTTCTATCGGAACCAGCATTTACTTCTTCTACGTTTTAAGTGACAGTAGCTCTTCTGTTGGGCCAGCCTTTGCCCTCCACGTGCATCACCTTTCAAGGGTTCACTGCTGCTTCCTTGGACCACTTTTAATAGATACTGATCACTGCAGACTAGGAACACCACACAAAAGCTGCACTTTTGGACATGCTCTGACCCATAATTTAATGTCTGATTGGTGTAAGGCTTGTACCACCTACCTCAGATAGTCTTAACTTGGGGAAAAACCTGGTATTTTTATGGTCTTTAAAAAAAAATGTCTTGATTTTATTCCTCTGCGGGAAACTTTTCTTTTCACAGTCCATTTATAAAGGATCACAGCACAGCCAGGTACACAGGGTTATACAAGGAGTGTACAAAAGGTGGTAACTATTCTTCGGGTGAAAGACATTTTCAGAGCAAAATGAAGCTGGGATAGCAGTGGCAGAGCATTCACACTGGATTAATACCTCTCAACAGGAGTTTCAGATGTGAAATAATTGAAGCTTTTTGTTGCGATTATTCCTAGGTCTTTCACAAGATGCATAAAGTTTTGTCAGTGTAGTTGTATGTACAGGTAGAGAAATGATTGCCTTGGTCCTAATTTGCATGTCATTGTGTTTGTCTGATTAGTAATTCAAGTCAAAGTAACACTGTTGGACTGTTGTTGAATATAGTTTTTTGGATTAAGCTTGAACAAAGCAAGCATGCTAAGCAAAGCAAGTAAGCTGCCTACCATGTTTTTGGCTTGTGTTGGTGTCTCATGACTAAAACTAAAAAGTCTAATGCACCCTATTGCTCATGTGCTAATTGATGACTTTGTGATTATGTGCTTTCATCTCATGAAGTTGGGGTGTTATAGTTGATGTTCATAAATGATTACAGAATAAATTAGCCTTGCTTATTAACTTTTAATGCTAATCAAGCATAGTCCAACTAGGCCCTGCGTGTAGATGTACTGTGTGTGTCATTGCAAAGAGTTGGTGAGGATATCTGAAGGAAAATAATGTATGTACAGTTGACAGGCTTTGACTTGAAGTATTTCAGAAATGCTCATTCAGTCACTGCCATCCACTATTTGTACGGTTTATATGCTGCCAACTCTAATCTGTTAGGTGTATTATTTTATCTTATCTATTTGTTTCTTTTTTTTTTATCCTACCTTATTTTGCCTGTCCTTATTTGTATTTTTACATTGGAGTTTTTAGTGTTTACTTAGTGTTACTCCATGTGGCGAAATGACAATAAAGCAGACTCTATACAGACACAAATATTACCTCCCCACTCCCCAACTTTAAAAATGGGAGTGAATATTTCATTCTTATCTGACATTTTCTGTGAATCCCAGGATTTGTATGTTTGGTCTTTAGTTGTGAGGAGGCATTTATTATCAGTAGCCGACTGCGGAAAGAATCCACTTCTGAAATCCACAACTCTCACTCTACCCGAGCCAAACATCTGGACACTGTCTATTTTATGACCTGCAACTTGAGCTTCTCTTCAGCTTGAAATGCTGTACCACAGCGTGAGTTGTATTATCAAACTGTCTCCAAGGAATTTGCCAAAATATACATTCCCTACAATCACAGCCATTTTGGGATGTTGGATTTTTGTTTTACAGCCAATATAAATGTGTGCAACATGCGTCTAACTGCACACCAGGAATTTAGATGATTTAAGTGGGTAAAGACATATTGATTTCAGTGGAACTAGGTTTAAATGAGGAGCGTCCACAGTCCAGACTTATTTCACTTAGCTAAAAGTATGAATCGATCTGGCTGGCCTGACTAATACAGTTGTAATCTCTGTTAAAAGAATATTAAAGTTGCCTGTGCTCGAGAGGTAAACGTAGACAGAAATGCTGCAGTAGTCAGCCCACAGAGGTTGGCCGATGATGTTTACACCAGCACCTAATTTTAAGTTTTACAATGTTTTATCATAAGCATCACAAAGTTAACTTTAGATTTATATATTTTTATACCATATGTATCTACTTAACAATGTCACATATATATTTTTTTACTTTATTATTCTAGCTAGTGAGCTAATTTTATTTAGTCTTCTATATGTTGCTAACCGCTAGCATGAAGTGTTGGTTAATTGGGTATATCGGGGGCGTAAGTGGCATTTTGGGCTAATATGAGTATTATGTATCAAATGAAAGCTCTCAGTGAAATCTTTTCAATGGCAAAAGGTTAGAACTTCAATGTTAATCCAAAAGAAGTAATTTAAGAAAAACTAAAAGGCGTAACAAGAAAAGTGGGGTTTTGTTCAGTGACAAAAAAGGCATAAGTTCACATACGCCCTTTGACACTGAGCAAATCAATGGTAGAACCTTCTCACAGCACTCAGGCATAACTCAAAATGACTCAGAGTTAACTAAAAAAAAAGTATAATAATATAATCTTTATTTATTTATATTTAACCTTTAAGTAGAAAAGTCTTATTTAGGATAAACATTTGTCCTGGCCGAGAGGCATGCCCTAGTTTTATGTCAGTTATTGAAATCAGAAATGGAAGCATTTCACATTCTTTTTATAGCAAAAAGTTAAACATCACTAGAAATGTGGTATTTTGGTGCATACATAAAACAGTAATGCGTTATGAGAAACATGTATAACCATGTAACATGTAAAATAAAATAGGGTAAAATGAGATATAAATGGACTAATCTAAATTTTTTAAATATACAGCTATGAATAAAACTGTATTTACAAAACACACTGTAAAATATGAACTCTCAAGCAGAATAAAAAACTATACTTCCTTTATTGTAAGATATTTTAGATAAGGAGACTGCATAATTGTGTTAAGAGTTGATGTTTATGATGTACTGAAAATATAACTATGTAAACTAATGTTTTTAAAAGAAAAAATAGCATCAGTTTATTTGATACATTACTTTTTTGCCAGAATATAAAGAGCTTTGTGAAAGTTGTTGTCTGTTCAGAGATGAAAATCTTCATTCTGTCTGCATTTGTTTACTTACTTACACCCAAGTTCTATGTTTATTTCATTCATTCATTGGGAAAATGTTAGTGTCACAAAGGTGTATCTCACTTTTTCGCCATTATAAAAAGTTAAACAATTTCCAACTAAAACTGTGTTAGTATGAATTTCAAAGAGATTCTCAATTTTATAACACAAAAATATCAAATATTGTGTTGATTCAGTTTTGGTGAAAATTTGTTTTGGCTCTCCTGTAAAATTGCACTTACGCTCCTTTGCTTCCAAGCCCTCTATATAATATTTTTATATATCCTTTTATCTAACGAATATTAAAGAATGAGTAACTGAAATACTAAACTAATTTGGTCTGATATCATTCACATTTCCTTTGTAACCAAATCAACTATATTGAAGTGTCAGTAACTTCTGTAGATATGAAGATGAACTAAAAAGTTAATTATGAAAAGACAACAGTGACTATTATTGTAAAACTAGTCCCAAATGCCAGACAGAAGTTCAGTTCATCATTCACTCAAGCTTCGGTTGTGCGTGCCGTTTCCCTTCATTAACGCGACAGTGGAAGTAATGGATCGTAAGTGTCTAACTGAGCTTATGGTCTAGTTTGCTCTGAGACAGTTTCCAGCAGATTAGCATGGGCGCCCATTAGCAAGCCTCATTAGGCCCAATGCCAGTTTGTTGAAACAGACAGAGGTCCGAGGTCCGGGTCAGCAGTCTGCGCTAATGATGCAGACCAACTTACACTGAGTTAAACAAATGAGAAATTATCTGAGCAAGAGATGACAAGACCTTGGGAAACATATCAAGATATATTTCACTATATTTGTCAGTATTTTCACTTAAAACAAGCATCAAAATACTGAACCATTACAAGGTGTTGAGTAAGTCTTTTGATTAAAGTGAGACTCTAAGTTGATGCAATATGTAGACAGAACACCCTTTTGAGTTTTGGACTGAAAGGTTTTTATTCATGATGTTTTTAAAAGAGTCTTTGCCTAATATTTTATTAAAGCAATAGCACAATATTGGGGTAATAGTCTCTCAATAAACTCAATATAGTGTTTTGGATTTCTGGTGTTTACTTGAGTTGTGTGTCCTTCGTTGCTTTGTTGGTTTATTTTGTGATAAAAAACCCTTTCAGGAGGGAGATGCACTGCACAGGTCTTTTCTGTTCATTTTGTTTGAAGAAGCAAACCAAAACCAGTGAACTAAAAGCAATTAGAGAGCACAGACCTTTCTCAAGGCATTGACACTGCCTCGCATTAGTTAAGACACATGGACTCTAACCAGTAATCTTCTAATTCAGGGGTAAATGCTGAATTCATTCAGCCACAAAACCCTTAGTTGTGATGGATCCAATAAAACTAATAATAATTTGTTCCTTTTCTGGTTAAGTGTTAGTATCTTTGTCCCTATCTCTCAATGGTATCCTGGATTTCTTACTTGGCCCATTACTGCCTGGCATTTCCTACAATTTCAAATTAATCTGACCACTATCTTTTGAGTCATCTTTCTAACACATTACCAAACCAATCGACAAACCATTCATTGCCAACAAGGTGTTTTTTTAGAAAACAAAAATGAAGGTTGTTGTGTTACAAATTGACTTTCAAATAGCAGCACACATATGTAGCTGCCAGTGCTATCAGCCAAAGTTCTCATGTTAACTAATCTAGCGCTAATTTCTTATATAAATAAATCAGCTAAAATCAAGTCAATTGCTAATGCTCTCTACCAAGGCACTGACATTACACAGTAGCCATTGGGTTACACCTTACTTGTAACCTGTTTATGCACAAATTGTCTTTTTTTTTCTTTGTTTTTAATATTACTACTTGCCATTGCAACATTCATAAGTTCATATATGAGAGGCACGAGTTCAACTTGTATTAGCTTATTTGTTATCATCTTATTAAGTATTTTGAATTTGTATTGGCATATTTGAAATTGTGGCCCATGTAAAACATAGGAAGTCCTTGTGCCATTAGCTCTCCTCTGCTTTTCCAAACTAGCGATGCACTGTGGGTGAACTTCCCTTTTCAATAACCGCTTCCTGTTGTAGGGAATCTGATTACTACACACCGCAGATCATTCAGATCTCGTCAATTTAGATGAATTTGCCGAAGCAAACAGATGGATCTCTAACAAGCGTCTCTCAGAAAGCGTGCAGAGCTGGCAGCTGCTGCTTCCCCCAGTCCTCCAGGAAATCCAGCCAGGCTTTCGCAAAAGAGGAAATGAAGTGTATTTTAGTTGGTACATTTGTTTTGAACACTGTATAGTTGTGTGAAAAGCTTTGGTAACTTCTGTCGCTGACTGGTTAGCTCTCCTGCGAATTGAGTTGTACCTTTGATCCCTCGTCATTATGTTGTTTATAGTGAGAAAGATGAGGTGAAGATGTATATTATGTATGTAAATTGCATATGGACTGCTCATTAAGCCGCCAATGAGGCTTGCATTTCATTACACTCATCACCATGATGATGTTTCTGATCAGATGTTTCTGATTTCTTGGGTCACCATTACTGCCTTTTGTGCAGGCCTTGCATAAAAGTTATTCATATATTATTATCATATAAATTATTTTAGCTTATTATAACACCACTATAACACTATATTTCTTGGTTTGTACAGTAAATGATATTGAGTAGATTCAACAATTCAAGTCACTTGCATAATGTGTGTTCTTGTGTTTGTAATCTCTTAAAGGGGCTATATTATGCAAAATCAACTTTTCTCAGCTTATATAATTATTATAATGTTTCCTCATCAAAAACATACCTCGAGTTGTGTTTTTGTTTCATTCATGCATGTTTGAGTAATCCTCTATTCTTTTACGTTGTGTTTGTGAGAGGCCAAGACGGCTCGTTTTACCAGTGTCTGCCGTTTCCACCTGACCACGCTCCTTTACCTTCACCTGGGGATGAGTATTGTTATTGTTGGATGTCGATACTTTTTGTGCAAAAATCTAATAAAAAACATTAATTACTTTGTTTTTACTTCACAATATAGTCTACTTTATGTTTGCAATTTATTTTCAAATATTAAAATAAATGTGACCACACACACAATAAACTGTGTGTGTGGTCACAGCTGTCTTTCAGGGAAATGTAGGAGTGGAGTCAGATAAACACTGGGTTTAATTGATTCTTATGGGCAACTTGTTGCACCTGTGGGCTGCTAGCATAGCGTTAGCCTACTATCTCTGTGTTGTCATGCATCACTGGTCCTCGCTATGTCCGCGCGCGGTGTCGGCAACTACTTTAGCGATGTTGAGCGACACTTTTCCTCTCTCCGTTTATGTGCAACATGCACGCTTGTAGTGCACTGCTGTGCAGCTGCTCCGCTCACACAAACACTAGCAGCTGAGGGAAGCGCCATGTCTCGTCTTTTATGAGAAGAGTGAAAAGATTTTATGCACGTATTTGACCACATGGCATTTATTGCGACTACTCGGTACCTTTTAAGAGAAACTTTAAGGCAGGAGCTTATCATGATGGGGCACCGGTGCCCCATCATGATAAGCTCCTGCCTTATAATACTAGGTCTTGGTACCCATTCCTACACTCACAGCCCTGTCCTGTTCAGGAAGCACTGCTACAGCTCACGTCACCCGTGCAGCAACCAAATAAACCAACCCCAAACTGCAGTGGACAACACTCAAACACTGCTTCTGCACTGGCATGTGTTGTCGGGACACGCTGAAGGGGCGTGACAGCAGCATGACAGCGAGGTGGGAGGTCTCTTAAAGTGACAGGGACCTAATCTGAGCGTCTGAGAGTGAAATGATGAGAATCTCACAATTGATTTATTTTTATAGATTGTGCAGCCATAGCTCATTAACTTTCCAACTTTTATAATTTTTGATTGGTTGTGATGGGTTGTAATTATGTAAACATAAAACAGAATATTTTATATTATTATATTTAGTGAACTTACAAAAAAAAAAGTTAAAGTAATAAAGTAAAAGTAATTAGGGATGGATAGCAAACAACAATACCTTTGTGGTACTGACCAAAAAGCTCCAGCACTGGGTGGTATTGTTAAAATATTTTTCTTTTGGTACCTGGCGGGTCCAGGGACAGCGCTACAGGGCAGCTACGTTACTTTAAGCAGATGTTTTGAGCAGAGTTTTCAACACCGGTTATAAAAAAAAAGACAGGGCATAATTTACATCGAGAGCGCAGGAGGCAGACACACACACACACACACACACACACACACACACAGGCTGCACTTTAGATCTCAATGTTAACACCAGCTTGTTTTGTACAAACGAGAAAAAGACACCAAAGATTAACTATTGAAAGAGCGCTCACTCTGCATGTAACTATCGCTAACTGCAAATATCATACAAAGATCTACAAGTACAGACATCTAACTCTTTTTTAACAGCTTTTACCGTACATTTTTAATTAAAATAACGTAAGTATAAAAAAAAAGTTCAGGTACCTGTATCGAAAACCAGGTATCGTTTAAGTACTGGTATCAACAAAAAGATTTACGGGACCCAGCCGTACAAGTAATGCATTAAATTTAACAGATTTAGAGGATCTACTAGCTGCACAAACTGTATGTTGACAGTATCCATTTGCCTTCTATTAATGGACAAAAATGAATTTGATCTCTCATTGCTATTTCTCTCTTACAGGTTTATCAAAGGAGCCATAATCTGCAAATTATTGGCTTTGACAAGATGGCGAGTTTAACAGTGAGTATGCCACCATGTCTGCGTCTGCTTACTGCTGCAGTGCTTTGGTTGCTGTTTTCAAATGTTGTTATTGTCAGCTCATAATGGAAATCAGCCTATACTTTGAAGTGGATAAAAGACCCATCTTTCAATTCACCTTCATAAAATTGAAATGTTACCTCAAAACACTACTATTCTGAGTATATTTTCATTTTGCAGTCATTTTCACATCCTATATTAAAAATACTTAATTGTTTGTATGGACGACTGCTGAAGACATCTTTAAACCAATATGCCTTTACTTGAGTGTTCCTTTTTAAAAAATATTACATAACTGTATCCCCACTCAAATGACTGCTGTCTACTACTGACATGATGATAAAACTTTGCGAATCATCTACAGTGGATGCTAAAAATGAGGCTTAATCTGCCTGAGATAAAAGTGGTGTGTAGGCGGTCCTTATCGAGCTTGAAACGGCATGTTTTGTTCCAGTAAACGCTTCCCTCTCTCTCTCCTCTCTCTCGGTCTTTCTGTATATCTTTTCTCGCTTCGCGTTTTCACCACCTCCTCTAGCCAGCATTGCCGCTCTCTTCCCTCCCACACATCACATAGACACTCGGTTAGTTTGAGAGGACTATAAGCACCAGAATGAGGCAGTAAGATGGAGAGCAGGAATGATGGATGGCGAGGAGAGCAACGGGGAAAAACATCAAGCTTTACAGACAAATTATATTGGAAAAAAAAGATAATGAAATGGGAAGATCAATTGACTGGTGGTAATGAAACACTTCCTGGTTATTTTAAGCCACAAATGTCCAAAGGTAACCCTGGTTAATGGATACTTGATAAAAAATGTCAGTACTAATAGTATTAGATGAGCCATTTACATAGTAATTATTCCTTTTACTAGAATTCCACATTTGCAGGACTGTACTAGTCCATGTTGGTAACTTTGAAAGTAGTATTAGTCATCTCTTAAAACAGAATAATTTTACTCTTCTCACATTATTTCCTTTTTTCACAGTGATTAAAAGTAAGTGTCTTTGACATTAAAATGTTCTTTTAAAGGTCCCCTATTATGTTTTTTTCAGACTTTTTGGAATAGTTTTGGACACCTTTGCATTAGTATTTCTCGTTTTATAACTTTAAAAAGACGTCTGTCGCTCCCTGCTGGCAACGGTGTGGAATGGACATAAAATGGCTATTTACAATGGCTATTAGCAATCTGACGCTAACAGATAAATGAGCTGACTGCTTTGTAGCGAGGGCTGAAATAATCAGAATCAGTCCGGTGATGGTGTATGGGCTTTAGAAACACGCAGGAGCACTTCCTGGTTTCACGAGTCTACGTAGAGCAGTGAGATCGAGCGTTTTTAGATTGGTAGAAGGGGATAGGCTCTATATAGTTTGGCCTTTTAGGTTTTTTTAGACAGGATAGACAAGCAGTAATCATGGACACAGCAGGAAATCATGGAGACGAGCCAGGAGGAACATTCAGCAAATGGTTCGAGTATGGACTCGAACCAGTGAGCTTTAGTTGCTCTCTAACTGTGCTATACTGACAATAATAAGTGATTATAACTGGTCAGGCAGCATTACCCATGAATTTCAGACCTTGTTAAGACATTCACTGGGTCTCACAGACTACCTGCCATTTAACTGTAGACAAATTGACATATTTTTCTTTTCTTTAACATCAAATCTATACATGATACCTTTAATAATGACCCCACTTTGCTGTATTTGTTCTGCTTTCTGTAAATGCCATAGAAAAAGGCCATACCGCTGACTCACAGCATGTGGCCAAATTGTGTCTTAATGAAAGGTTCCCACGGCGTGACCGATTTCCAGCTGTGCTTCTTTGAGGGAGGTGAAGGGAAAGACAGACAGACAGACAGGTGGACAGACTAATGTAGAGAAATATAAGGTATAAGGGCTCAGATTTGACAGAATGGCTACTCATCTTTCCCACTCTTTCTCTCTCTGAGCACCTCATCTCCTCCCACGTCCTCTCACATGGAGTACGGACTCAATCCTTATCCATTATCAGCCCTATCTGTCTCTACCATACTCTGTGCCTCTTCATTCTTACCGTCCAATACTCCAAACTAGCCTGTGTCTCGCTATCCAGCCCCCTCGGCAATCACACCGAACCCTCATTAGGTCTATTCTAGTGGCCCGCCCGCCTTCGCCCCTGCTACATCCCTTTTCTCTGTGTAATTGGCCAAACACCTCTGCTTTTACCTGACAGCAGGAGCTCCAGTACAAATGCAGTGATTTATCCTTTAGTGCCACACAGTTAGAAAGTAGAGGTAGTTGTGTGATGACAACCTTAGTATCAGTGAATGAATAGGTGGGGCTAAAATAACGACTTTTGACCTCTGAATGCAGTATGGCAGCAGTGTAAACAGAGTGACGGCTTGGGAGAGTTTGTTAAAGGTGTGGAGGTTGAGTAGGCAATAATAAAATAGAATGAAAACTCTCAATAGTTTAGTCCACTGGTACACTACTGATCTCATCTGATTCTTGACCCAGTTTCTCCCAATCATTTTATTATAAATCACATTTTACAGAAGTTATATTTTGACCTATATGGCACATGTATTTTTAAATGTCACTAAATTATGTCTATTTAGATCACCATTTGTCACTGCCTTGACAGTTGCTACTCATTACTTTCAATACATACATATTTAAAGGGGCTATATTATGCTTTTATTAATTTTTTAAAGCAATTTTGGTCACCACTAGAACAGCATTGCATATTTTTCAATCTTTCAAAACATTGTTTAAAAACACAGTATATAAAAAAAATGTAATATGTGTAATATTAATATGTTGCCATAAAAAAGACCAGTAGATGGCAGCAGTGTGCTGCTCTGTTATGCTCTTTGAACATAATCAGTAAAAAAAGCACTTTACCTCCTTAAACTTTTTGAATGATGCCATTTTACTGCAAAATGAAAAGTAGCTGTGAGGAATCAGTGGAAACAGAGTGGTACACAGTTTTTTTGGATGAATGAATGAGACCAGACTGGATGTAGAGGGCTTGTTGATTGGTCAGTGCTTGCTGGAGTGGGCAGATTTTAGTGGAACCAATCGTTCTGAGGGCTCAGACACTCACACCAGAGAATACAGGATTATTCAAACAGACTTGAATAAAACAAAACACAACTCCAGGGATATTGTTGATGAGGGAACAACATTATAATATGGTAGAAAGCTGAGAAAAGTTTATTTTGCATAGTATAGTCCCTTTTTAAAGTATACATTTGAAGAATTTGTCTCTCAATGTTTTGTTATTTGCGCCAATCCAAAACGGGTTTGGGCCAGTGGTATGGCAGTACAAGCACTTATCGGCATGTTTTAGGTTTGACATCAGAGTGATAGAGCATAAAATAGATGCACTTACTTATGGTGTTACAGGCAGGCATGTATCTTAAGCAGTAGCTATAGCAAAGCCTTTTAAAACTCTTCCAGTTGGTTCTGTGCAACACCATCTGGCCAGCCAGATTAAAATGATCCAACAGATTTGACTACTCCTAGAATGATACTGCCTTTAATTTTATTTATTAGTATGTTTACATTTGGTGGCCCCCATAGTGGAGCCAGTTACTCCTGTGCCACTGAGGTTTGATCCTCAGAGGAAGAAACATCAGTATTGTGCCAATCCCAAACCCCGACTGCGGTCGATTATAAAAATCTGTTTTTTGTTTCATATTTTCTAACCTCACACATTCATAGCACATTTTCTTTATTACCATTTATGATTGAAGGCCCATTTAACAGCCTCAAATAAAGACTACAGCTGGTAGCATTAAATCCTTTAAACCTTGTCTGCCTTTAAGTAGTTTGTCTCAATTAAAGTTTGCAGTTTGTAGTGGCAGCTGCAGGTAGTCTTATGCAAACAGTGTGATCTCTGGAAAACACAGCAGAACAGTGTCAACACACATTATTAACACATATCCCTCTACTGTGTATCGTTTAGAGCTGTTTTTCTTTCCCGTAAACTCATTTAGTCTCGAGTCTTGAGTGTGACATCGACTTCCTCAGAGGAAACAGGAAGTGGCCGAGATCTGTTTCCTGATTGAACGTGATTGGTCACAACTGAATGGCACACTGGGGCCAGAGTTGCACATACAAGAAAGAACAGGATTTCCTTCACTAGACATGATCTACAGGCACCTGTGTGAGACTTTCAGTTTTTCTGCAGTGATATGTTTGGGCAGTAATGTGGCAATGCAGGCTCGTAGCATCAATAACACTTAGGATAACTCACATTAAAAAGCATTAGCTGTGGGTTAGTAATGAGTTAATCGAGTACTGACAAAGAATTACTTCAGCAATAATAAACACTATTGAGTTGGGTGGCAGTCAATACAATATTTTAATGAATGAAGATTTAATGAATGAACTTAAAGATACTGTTCTTTCAATAAAATATAGTTAATTACATATTTATTAAGGGTTTATCACAGTGTAATTGTAGATTAATGGTTATTCAAAGTTAGTTTTAGCCAGTTATTTACTGTGGAACACTTTAATCACTGGTTTATTTACTTTATTTAGCTTTTGTGGCTTATCAGGTGGAGCACATAAATCATACAACTACAACCCTAATTTAAAAAAAATTTGGACTCTGTGATAAAATTAAATATAATGGTTTGCAAATTTCATAAAACACAATTTACAAATGAACATAAACAACATATTTGATGTTGAAACAGATAATTTACCTTTTAATCAAAAATAATAATTTGATTTGATGGTAGCAACACCTCTCAAAAGTTAGAGACGGCATGAAGTTTTGCCAGTTTATCTTATTAGTTGCTATGCTCCTAGTTGTTTTCTTAATAGTAAACCTTTTGCTGCACCATCCCATATTTTTATGTTGCTGCCCTCAAATTCAAATCTATTAAACTATTATTGCATATTTACACCAATTTAAAATCCTAAACAACTTTTCATTTGAAAAGACTGGTTGTCGCTGTTTTGTGCTGTTGTGTGACCATTACTTCACTTTAGACCCTCCTTGAAAAACAGCGTGGGCACCTCTGCAGCTGATAAATTATAAACACAGGTGTTCTCTCATCTGAGGATGCACATGCTTTTGTCATTGAAGCTTTCAGCAGCTGAGTCCCCCAAGTTCATGCAAGAAATCTTTGCACACACTCAATTTGCTCTGCTTATTATGTTCACCCAGTTTCATAATATTGTTTCAAAAGTATTACAGGGCTTCCTAATTCATAGTTACACCAATCAGGCATAACATTATGACCACCTGCAATTATTGGTGATCCTAATATTATGTGTTTTGACTACTTGCCTAATCCCAATACACAACAAATTGATGCACTGTGTATTCTGGCATCTTTCTTCTATCACAACTAGAGGCCGAAAAAATAGTGTGAAGACTAATTATTAATGTAGGCTATGTCCAATACAAATCTTTTGCTACTGGGTTGCACAGAGTCAGCTCTGGCAAATGTAAACAGAATTTGCTACTGTAACACATCAAGTTTTTGTTTTTGGAGTAGAAATGTTTAAAATTACATTCCAAATATAAAATATACAATTAAAATGTATTATTGTTGAAAAATGAATGCTGTCATGAACCAGAACAGTATCTAATGCGTCAATGAATCACTTTTGAATCGAATCGTAGGCCTCCGAATCAACATCAAATTGTGAGATGCATTAAGATTTCCCTCCCCAAATCAGAACCAGCGTTTACTTCTTCAGCATGTTGAGCTACAATAGTTTATCTGTTAGATCGGACCAAACGGGCCAGCCTTCACTCCTCATATGTATCACCTGTCGCCGTTTCACCACAGTCCCTTCCTGAGGCTGCTTTTAATAGATACTATTAGCAGACTAGGAACACCTCACAAGAACTGCAGTATTGGAGATGCTCTGACCCAGTCATCTATCCATCACAGTTTGGCCCTTGTCAAACTCGGTCTAATCGTTTCACTTGCACATTTGTCCTGCTTCTAACACATCAACTTTGAGGACAAACTGTTCACTTGCTGCCTAAAATATCCCTGTACAAATGTTTGTCTTTGTCATTTTTTAGACCCTTGTGTGAGCCTGGCTGTCTATTGGCTCTCCTTCCACTGAACTACAACACTAATACTAGTACATTGGAGAGAGAGCTGCCTGTCTCTCAGCCACTCTCTTCACTGCAGTGCCGTTTCAGCTCGTCGTTGCCCACGCAAAGAGAGAGCCGCCATTTTGGAAAATCTTCAGCTTCTCCCTGATGGCTGTCATGTGTTATCCCTGGCTTTTTCTTTTTTCCTTCTTGCTTTTATGCCGTACAAGAAGTCACTTGCTCTAAATGGGTAATGATAAGAGCATATCTTCATTCCAGCAGACAAGACTCGATGTACAGTGAGTCATAATAAACGCAAGGTTGTCAGTCAAATGCATTACTCAGCCCTTGGACACTGTGAAATCAACAACGTGTAATTACT
This sequence comes from Bostrychus sinensis, assembly GCA_020698575.1. NCBI lineage: Eukaryota > Metazoa > Chordata > Actinopteri > Gobiiformes > Eleotridae > Bostrychus > Bostrychus sinensis. The sequence continues at coordinate 22,021,393 of CM036257.1, read as the reverse complement.
TACTTGGAGCAGTAGTATTTTGTTATGTATATGGTTCAGTTTATTACAGTTACGCACAACTAAGGCCAGCGCTCTTGTTTACACACTCATCCCAAGACATATCTCGAAAACACTAATATGTCCCAGTTGTCTCCATGTTAACATAGAGAAAAGTGTAGGGAACTAAAAACACATTTGTCTAAAAACCTTTGTCACTAAGTTGATTGAAAAAAAAACTGTTTCGCATTCTTTGAAATGCATGACAGAAATGTATATAGATTTCAGAATTTTTGTTGCTTATGACTTCAGATGCACCATGATTTCTGAAAAAAATGTTTCCCAGTTTTTGGGTCTACAAATCTGGTCACCCTATAACTGGTCATTATCCAGGGTGTACCCCACCTCAGGTCGTAGTTGCTGGGACAGGCCCCAGACACACGCTCTAATACTCCATTACCCACATAAACACTAATTTCAAGTGAAAAATATGATTGCATGAGATCAGAAAAGGGATCCTGAAACTAATATGCCACAGTTATTGTTAATAATTGTGCCAAGAAAAGTAGAGTGCACTGAAATGGTGTGAGGTGTACAGCTTGACATCTTGAAGGACAAAATGGATTTGTCTCATGCCAGAAGTGTTCATTTTGAGTGTTTTTTAACAGATCACACAACATAAGTTTGAGATAATTGGTTAACTACAATTTCCTTATATTGCTTTGGATTTATATAGCGCTCAGCAGCCCCCAGTACTGGCAGTAGCTATATTATGAAGTGGCAATGACAGTATATAGTGTCCTCGAAGTGCCACTGCTCAGTTTTAGTTGTTAGTCTGGAATATGTGAGCTAGCATTATTACCATCTCGAACAACAGCATATCTACATTTCTGCTCAATGTAAACAAACTAGACCACCTCAAAATCCAGTAAGTATTTTTTACTTGCCAATTTTCTTTTTCTTATTTGTTTTGCTTTTTTAGCAATGTGTGTGAGCAAGCACCAAGATGAGAGGCAGTACTGAGAACACTGTAACCCTCTGGCTGCATACGATAACAGGAAGGCTCAATTATCAATATCAGTCTTTCCAAAGAATATATAACATTCAGCATTCAGACCTCTACCATTTTATACTATTTTTTGGATTTTGCTTTTCATATTTTTGACCTTGAGTGGATTTTATTGGTAAATTTCTCATTTAAATTCCTAGAATGTGCATTTCCAGCTGCAGTAAACAAAGTGAAGTGATTGGTGCTGTTGGTCTGTATTTTTCAGAAATTTTTATTTTATTTTTTTTCCCTGGAACTCAGTGCATCACGAGATTTAAGATATTCATTTGGCATAGCACAGACTGGAGCTTGAAAACTGTATGCAAAGTGACAAAAAGTAATTAAACAAACTTTAAGAACTATACAACAGCTTATGAAGATGACTCTGTTGTTATTTATTGCTTGACATTGTACATAGCATCAGAGTGAGGAAAAAAGGGGAACATTTTCTGGTTAGGTTAACTTTTCAGCAGCTATGTGTGCATATTGAGTGCATAGTGACATCTAACACAAAGCTTTGTAATCCCTCCTTCCCAGTACACACTCAGAAACCTTCAGTTGTTTTGATTCATAGTTTTGCGTCTTGTTTTTTCTCTTTTTTTTTTTTTAGCTGTAGCTTTTTGATCCATTTTGCTGTATATAGATGTGTTCTTGATGTGTGTTTTTTCTCCCCCTACATACGCCCCCTCCTTTGCTCTGCATCTTTATCTCTTTGCTGTGCACCAGCCCCCGGCCTCCATGTTAATTACACACAGCGCCTCTCTGTGATTCACCACTCGTCTATTTCTGTCACCCGTTTGCCGTGATGCTGGCGTCGTTTTGCCCGGGTCTGCAGCAGCGCCGGTTGAAACGAGGGGATGGGGGTGTGCACCGATGCCCAGTTCAACAACAAATGGCTGTTTAGCGTCATCTGATTGGCACAGATTAGAGGGGCTCTGAAGCTGCCGCTGCGGAGGTGGCACTTGCAGATATCAGAGAGTGCTTTGCTCAAACACTTTACCGCAGTGGGGTTGTTTTATGATATACTGAGAGCATGAATAAGGAAGTATATGGCTAAGTGCAAATAAGGTCTTCTCCTTTTAGCTGTTCCCTTGCAGGAGTGGCCTGCCAATGAATTATCTGCCTCCATCTCACCCAATCCTCTGCATCCTCTCCTCACATCAATTAACATTGTGTACTCTTTCATTACATCCATAAACCTCCTCTTTGGTTGTCCTTTAGGCCTTCTACCTGGCAGCTCTAACCTCTGCATCCTTTTATCAGTGGAGTTCAACTGTGCCCTCCCACCTCTGGTGCCGGAAGTCGATGGGGAAAATAAATGGGAAGTTTACTTTCGGCATCAAATGTGGGCGGGCACTGTTGAGCTCCATATATTCACTCTCTTCTCTGTACCTGGGGGTGCACGGTGGCAGAGCGGTTAGCGTTCTAGCCTCCCAGCAAGGAGGTCGCGGGTTCGAGCCCCGGGCCGACATCACACGAACTCTCCGTGTTACCGTGGGTTCTCTCCGGGTTCTCCGGCTTCCTCTCACCGTCCAAAGACATGTATGTGTTAGGTGAATTGGTGACTCTAAATTGACCCTAGTGAATGAATGTGAGAGTGAATGGTTGTCTGTCTGTGTTCTCTGTGTCAGCTCTGCGACAAGCTGGCCCCTGTCCAGGGTGTACCCCGCCTTCGGCCCAAAGTTACTGGGATAGGCTCCCGTGACCCCTAATGGGAAAAGCGGTAGAAAATGAATGAATGAATTCTCTGTACCAAAACCTTCTCAATCTGGCCTCTGACATTATCTGCAAAACAGGAGTTGTCCCTCCAATGGACTCATTCCTAATTCTATGCATCTTTATTAGAGGTAGGTGATATATCGGGCCGATTTTTGCACTTTTTTTAGACACTCAGCCATTTGGTGATTTTTGCACTTGTATGCCGATTTTTGGTCAGGCACATATCCAAATAACCATGTAACTGAAGGATCTCAGCTTCCCCAACCATCTGCTGTTTGGGCATCTTACACTGCAAGTCATAGGAAACATCCAAAATAACCTTATTTTGGCCTGAAAAGCTCAAAATGTCAATAAAAAGATTTTGCTCATTTCTCTGGTGTAGAAAATTTCAAATGGGTTTTGTAGCTTCTTACTGTCTAATTCCAACACATTTGTTTTTGTTTTAATAAGCATTACTAAAACAAATGGCTATATTGAATACATTTCTCTTATAAAATTAAGAAAAACTCTTCTACATATCGGTCCCCAAAAAATTCTCATTGTTTATTGGCCATTGGTTGCTCTGAATTTCCGCCAAAGAAAAACCCATATCAGTCAACCTCTAATCCTGACATCATAATCGACATCTTCATTTACAACTTCCAATGTTTTTATTATTTTTATATTATTGTCATTTTAATCACAACAGTAACATAAGGTAAAAGCACAGGTTATTTTTCTTTTTTCTCAGGACCACAGTGAGCAATGAGCTGCAGAAATAAAGAGCTACATGTTTATCATAATGCTGGTAACGACACGGATAGTTAAGCTACCATACTGGTTCAGTGTTGCTCTAATAGTAATATTATAGAACATGTGAAGTAGGACTGTACAATACATTGCAATAACATTACCCCTTTGAATCAGTGAGATGAATAATAATTAAAATCCAATTCAGTGTGCCGTCATATGGCTCAATGGTAGAGCTGTGGCACATGTGCAGGGCGACTTCAGCCTGCCTCAGCGTCATCAAGTCTAGATTTCTCTCCCCGCTCTTGCCCTGATTTTTCCATTATACTCTGTCCTATCAATAAACCCTGTAAAATGGACAAAATTAAACTTTTACAATGACAAACTTATTGCAAAAAATATTGCAAGCGTTGTTTTTTTGCACATGGCATGATTTTATCCAATTGTGTAATGCAACACAATAAAAGCCAAAGAAATGACACTTGGTACCTCTTGCCATATCTGTTTGGTATGTTGTTTTCACTATTGGTACTTGTGTATTTACTTATTTATCCTATGAAGACCTGGAGAGTGAAAAGTGCATTTGTTCTGCAGTAAATGTCAGCATGTCCCGTGTTGATAGAAACGATTGCTTGTCACCCTGACATTTCACACTGTGCCACATTTTACAATACTTTTGTATCCAACTCTGCTTGAGCACTGCATCTACAAATGGCAACTGTGTGATGAAAGCAGGAGACATGTTTGTGGACAGTAACGGGCTCTATGGGCAAATAAGGACATCTTTTACATAAGCAGTAATGGATAAATTGTCTCTCCCCACTTTCCCCAGGGATAAGGCAGGTTTTACCAAGAAGTCAGTCATTTATTTGAACCAAAATCAGACCTGTGGCATATGTAACACCTGAGTAACATTTGCTCTGGTATTTCACCTTTGACCTCGTTGGCTTTGTGTGATATGTCAGTGATGTGCCAGTGCAGTGTAGATCCATTGAGAGTTATTTACATACACTGGCAAATAGCAAACCTAAAGCTGGGAAAAATCTATTGTTTCAAGGACTTGGCATTTAGTTAACTCGCAAAGGAATGTAGTGCAGTAAAACAACAAATGTGCAAGCTAGCATGCTAAACTGTCATAGATATTTTCTGCAGTTTGTAAACGTTGCTATTATATTTCCCTTTCCTGGATATCCAGATTCCAGACCTATTCACTTTTCTAGTAAGTGAGTCAGAAACTTTTCCCATTTTAAGCTGACTTGTAACCATGTATCTGATATGAGAAATGCTTTGTTTCATATATGGGCAAATTAGGTATTCTCATGGGTTGTTTTTTTATGCATTTATGATTGGTTATCTATTTAACTGCTCTCAGGTGTTGTTGAATCCGTGTCAGTTTGTCAGGCCCCTCAAAATCAAACTTTAATCAACGAGGACAGACAACAACATAAGTTTGACTTGTGTTTAATGCAATCTAAACAATTTTATTCACAAAAAGTTGTACAACGCAAAACTGGAAACAGTTGTTGCTAATATATGTGAGCTGTTTTTTCCCTGAAAAAGTGTATTTTGCCTGTCCTGTCTTTGAAAATGGTGTTTAATTAAAATAACACACTTTTTTTATTTTCTGCTCCTTGTTTTTGCTCGAGTCTGTCGTACAATCAACGTACAGCAGTATGTTCCAAAGCATACCCTGACCTGGGACCCAAAGTTGAACAGTATGGTACGCTTACTGGGGCTGCTTCGGGCCAAGCTTTGGGTAATGAAAACACCTCCATACATACTCAACCTGCACCGTACCGCCCCAGTGGAAATGCAATATATTGTTCTCTAAATGTGCTAAATGTGCTGATTTAGCAGTAAACCCCGGTGATAGTGTTGTCCAATTAGTTTCCTACAATACAACAGATGAGTGTGCTGGGAATAAATCCGTCCACATACTGTATTTACAAACCAACCCCCGCTTTCCCAAAAGCCTCTCTGTCCCATGAATAATAGATCAGCCTGACACTGTATGGACCTGATTCACTGAAGCCTGTGTGACCCAGATACCACTGTCCATGGGCTGGTGACTGCAGGGGTGAAAACTACTGACGGTGGCTTCCATTCACTCTCTGGACTCTGGCATTATACTTAAAAGTTTAGTTTAGAGTTTGTGCAGGGCAGTAATGCTGAGTTTGACTTTTAGTTCGATATAGTTCTTTGCAACTTTTCAAAAGACCATTTTAAATGGTCAACTTTCTTCAGACTTTATGAAGACATTGTATTTTAGGACTCATTTATTTTTCAGTTTGATTTTGCTGGCTACCATGGCTAATATTTTTAGATATTCCAATTAAACAGTCTCCATTTGCTTGTGTCTTGCATTTTTCTGTTACTTGAATATCTGTTACTTGTGCAATCGACACACTCAAATACACTATATTGCCAAAATTATTTGCTCACCCACCCAAATAACTGAATTCAGGTGTTCCAATCACTTCCATGGCCACATGTGTATAAAATCAAGCACCTAGGGTGCAGCTTTATGGAAAACTTTGTGGAAAAGTTTGACCATGGCCACTTCCTGTTCCAACATGACTGCGCACCAGTGCACAAAGCATGGTCCATAAAGACATGGATGAGTGAGTTTGGTGTGGAAGAAGTTGACTGAACCTGCACAGAGTCCTGACCTCAACCCGACAGAACACCTTTGGGATGAATTAGAGCGTGAACTGTGAGCCAGGCCTTCTCATCCAACATCAGTGTCTGACCTCACAAATGCGCTTGGCAATACAGTGTATATCATAGGTATCTTTTTTTTTTTTTTTTTTGTACAGTTATAGTATAAACATATAAAATGAATTGCAATCAGTGTATTATGATCAATTTAACCTCTCTGACCTGCAGAGTTGAATAGGCATAATACTGTATTATATATTATATTCATTTATTCCCTATTTTGTCGTTACGGGTCAAGGAGGGCTGGAGCCCATCCCAACCACTGTGGGCATGATCTGTGGTTCATTCAGGACAACTGCTGGTTAATCTGAAGGTAAACACTTTAAGGACGGTCATTCACATTCATATGCAGGGAAGGAATGTGAATGACTGACTGGGTAAGCTCCTTGAACGAACCAATTTACCTATACATGCCTGTCTTTGAATGCTGAGTGTTTGTTGAGGAATTGCAGACTCCACACAGAAACAGACATGCAGTATCCTCGTTGATGGCGTATGGCATACATTTTTTGATGTAGGTGGAGTGAGTGTAGGGCCCTGTACTCTCTACAGCTTTACTTTTCACTGTTAGTTATGATGCGCACATGTTCAGGTTATTTATTGGCCACAAAGAGATATTTGGTTGTCTGCATTAGACCCATTCTTCAAATGCCAGTGGGGCAGCCTGTCAGGAGCAGTGGGCAAACTGACCAGTGCCCAAGGACCCTTTTTTAAATGTTGAGCCAGGATCCTGGTCAGAAGTACCTGTCTGGAGAATTCATCCTGTGGTGCATGTTTTAGGTTGATGAGGGAAATTGGAGTACCCGGCGTAAACCCACCTGAGCACTGGGAGAACATGCAAAGTCCACGCAAGAAGGACCTGCCCTGAGTTCCACATGTTCAACTATTAGTATGTAGCAACAATTTCAGCTCTTAAACTGCAGTCATTGTGAAGAACTTAACATATTTATCTGCTAGCAGTGTGTTGCTAGGCACAAGGTAATGTCTATGACCTCTCTTGCTGAGAGCCCACAGCCCCAACCACTGTGTCACATAATTTGCACATAATCTTCAGACAATTTGCACAACATGCCGTAACTATAGTAGTAGAGAGACTTGCACAAAATCCTCTAACATTATAGTGCTGGGCTAGAGCCATAATAAAAGTCTGAATAGAGTGAGCTGTGTGATTCACTGTTATGTAAATGAGTTCGTTCGTCTGTGACTCAGTGATTTATAAAACATCTGCTTCCTCTGATCAAACAGACAGACACCATCGCTTTAATAAAAGTGGGAAGCACAGAGTGGTCCTGGTGATTAGAAAGGTAAAGGATTTAACACTGCGTAGGTTGTGTTGGTCGTGATTTAAAAGAACGATGACTTATTGTTTTGCAGAAATTGATGTGAATGCATGTTTTTATAGATCTTTCTATTTGTGGCATATTCAGATGAGTTGTTTGTACTGTTTGAAGACAAAAGCTGAATTTTTTTCCAATTCATTTTTGTGAGTAAGCATAAAATATTTAATTAGATGTTTTAGACAGCAAAAACAAATAGTTGTTAATATATTTCTTAATAATACTGATTAATGAACTAATGATTAGATTATGTGTGATTTATGGTCATTGATGGAATAAATGTGAGTGTACATTCATAAACTATTTTTGTAACACTAACACAAAACACACATAATACATTACATGAACATTCATTCATCTTCTTCCACTTTTTCCTGTTAGGGGTTGCGGGTACTGGAGTCTGTCCCACTAACTCAGGCCTGAGGCGGGGTACACAGCGAGAGGTGCCAGTCGCAGGGCTGACACAGAGACAACCATTCACTCTCACATTCATTCACTAGGGGCTATTTAGAGTCACCATTTCACCTAACACGTGCATGTCTTTGGTCTTTGGAGTGACCAGGGGAACCCACAGTAACATAGGCAGGAGAAATGGTTGGAAAGTGTTGGCCGGCCCAGGGATCAAACCCACGATTTTCTTTCCTTGAGGCATAACATAAACCGTAAGAAACCTTTAGAATGAACATTCAGTTTTCTTTCCATTTCCATAAGTATTTGTTTTCTAGATTGCAGTGATTTTGATTTGTTATAGGTCTTTACGCCAGATGCCTTCCTGATGCATTTATCGAGGCTTGGGACGGGCACAAATAAACAAATAAATTGGCATTTGACCGTGTGTAGCGTGATTAAATTACTACATTTAATAAAATGGCTAAACATAGATAGTCTTGCAGATGTTTTCTAACCTGACTCCGGCATTACATACATGTAGCTTATTCATAATTTGCAATATTTGGTTGCTAATGCTAATTCCTCCATTGAAATTGTGTTGTGCTGTGTTAGGCTTATGGCACCATTCTGTAGCGCGCAGCCGAATTGTTTACAAACACTGAAATGGTCTGTAGTCACATCGACATTTCCGAGGTAAAATTGCTATGCCGCTGTTAGTTGACACATTCTCACAAACATTAATGGCTCTTTTATTTATAGCTCTATAATCTCCCGCTGTTATCTTGTGATAGCTGGTGACAAGGGAGCGCACATTATTGTCGGCTTTTGCAATTTCACACCTGAACGAAGTAGACAACATCAGCAGACTTGAGAGCATCTGAAAAAAGCCCCTTTCAGTTTAGTAAAGCATGGAGTGGGCTCCTCCCCAGTGCACTGCTCTGCGGAGGGAGGAGAAGCACGTTTATCTTTCCACACAATTACTATTTCACTTTGAAAGGCTGTGAGCTGAAACGCAACACTTTGGGCTGCCTGCTCCCTGGCACTTTTCAAAGAGAATAATGTTTGATTTTTTTTTATTTATTTTTTAATCCTTATCTTCCCTCTGTGTCTTGGGCCAGCACTTCCTCAGACAAGCTCCATTTGAGTCTTCTAAGGAACGAGAGATTAGGCCATTGACTTTATACATGGTTTGACATGACTGCATTTAATTATGACACATGGTGATTATTGTTTTATCAAAATACAGTTCTTTTAGCTCGCTGCTTGTGTAAAATCTTGTAGTGTACAGTTAAGCTAAATGGGCTGTCTCTGTTACCAGTGGGTAGCTTTTGCGTTTACCAGAGAAACTGAGCACTGCTGGAGATATGTATATGTATGGAAAACATCTTCTTTTGTGGGGTTGTTACTTTCACTTTGCAGAGTACTCTTGGATTAGGTGTTTGTCGTCCCCTGCTTGCTATGGTGGGGAATAGACATATTATAAATTGGCTATTTAACACAGCTATTAGCAACCTGACGCTAACAGATAGATATTGAGCTGACTGCTCTGTACTGTTGGCAATATAAGTGCTGAAATGATCAGAACAAGTCCAGTGACTGGTGTATGGGCTTTCAAAACGCGCAGGAGCATTTCCTGGTTTCACGTGTCTGTGTAGAGTGGTGAGACCGAGCGTTTTCAGCTCTTGAGAAGGGCACACAGGATTACTCAAACCTGCACGAATGAAACGAAATGTTACTCCAGGAATGTTTTGGAGGTGCAAACATTATGCAACAAGGTTAAAAGCTCAGAAAAGTTGATTTAGCATAAAAAGGTGACCTTTAAATATTGTTTTGATTACATAAAATGGTGAGGCACATTTTAGGCATGTGCCATAAAGGTTGTAGAAAAAATTACTGAGAAGTAATCACTTTATAAACTGTAAAAACTCAATTACAGAAAGAAATTGGGTCCCACAATCAGAGCAGTTGAGATCACACACTGTTTTGACATGAGATGAGTAAAATTAAGTCATGTGACATCATTTCCTGTCTATGCACCAATTAGCAACTTTTCATTCACAATAAACAGCTGCTGTATTTTACAGATCACACTGGAGATGACTGTGATCACACCGTGCACTGCCTAAACATGACTGGCCACTTACTCATGAGTGGTGTTGATTATGAGCAGACTGTCACTTACACAATATAAGCTCTTGTTGTGCTTGAACAGGCACTATTGTCTTTAGTGCTCTTCTCCAAGTGGTCATTGATAAATCTAATAAAATGGCCATACTTTTCATGTTTTTGCACACTAAAGGAGAAAGTATTGCTCTTTAGATTGACTCTTAATTGACAGCATTAAACTTGGAGTTGCTCCAAGTCCAAACACATCTCAAAAATTTATAAAATTGAAAAGATCAAAAACACAACAGTGGCAAACTTGTACACATATTTTTATTGTCGTAAACTATAAATACACAAAGTATTACTCACTGGGGCTCACTGTAAACACTTCACACCACCGTCACTCCCCACGTGTTGGCAGCAGGTCAATGAGAAAACAAGTTCGACTCATTGTGTCTGTCCCTTTTGTTTGAAGTTGTCATTTTGCAGCAGCCTTTGGGACACTGATGTTGTGGGTTCTGTAAAAACATGACTAGACCTGTCCTCACTCAGATACCAGGTCTGTCTGGTGTAACAGGTATATAACGGCCGGGTGGTTTGTTCATGAAAAACACGCTTGACATCCTGCTCATGATTACCGTCTGACTTTATTTATCTTACCACAGGTGGTCTGTTTTATGATGTTGATTGTTCTGCCAGTTGTTGATCTACAAAACACCTCATTTTGTTTTGAAGCACAATAGAAGCTAATGAAGGTTTATTTACTAATGTTAAATCACTCAAAATTGTAGGTTTTCAGTGTCAGATACAAATTTCATGTATTTGGAGCACAGACGTCCAAAACAGTGGCCCTCTCTCAAAATTGTACAAAAGTCCACTCCCCAGACCTGGACTTCAGCCTGGATCTTCTAATTCAGGGGTAAATTCTTTATCCTTTGAGCCGGGAAGACCTTAGCACGTCAAATCATCTGCTTCCTAGTGGGCAGTAATTTACATTTTAATTTGGCAGTGATTTTTATGTTGGATGCCCTTCTTGGCGCAATTTTCTTCATTTATCCGGGCTTGGGACCATTTGTACCTGCATTCATAATGGTAAAGTATCCTCTAAAACAGTGGTTCTCAAACTGTGGTACGGGTACCACTGGTGGTATGTGTATTTCTTCTGGTGGTACTCGGGAGTCTGATTTAGTTTAATTTCAGGACAGTCATAATCTTTGTTTAGTCCTTGTTTGGGTGTGATTTAGACCTGGTTTAAACCTGGTTTAGTCCTGGTTAAGTTGCGATTTTGTCCTGATTTAGCCCTGGTTGAGACCTGGTTAAGATCTGGTTTAGTCCTTTTTAGTCTGTGTTTTTAGTAGAGATGTCTCGATCAACTTTCTTTGGTTCCCGATCCGATACCAATCATTTTATGTTTGGTTTTGGCTGATCCGAGTCCTGATACCAATCTTTTTTATTATTATTTTTTGCATTTTGTAATATAATAATTTGTAATATAATAACATAATCCATCGTTATGTTTTTATGCTAGATGTCTGAACAAAACAGCAGCAGTCACATCAGCGAAGACCTAAATGTCTTTTAGTTTTAGCCCTCTCTGCTTCTAAAGGCCAGGGCTGTTATAAAATACAGTACACCGTGTGCGGACTGTTAAGACGCTAACTCCCTAATTAGCATACATAAACAAAGACATATAAAGTTCGTACTGAAGGCTGCACATCACACTACGCTGTTAGTTTTGGCCAAACTGTAAACAGACTCGTTTTTCTGTGATTATTAGTGTTTTTGCAGAGTCTTCACAGTCACTATTTAAGCTGCTGTAGGTGCTAGCGTTAGCCACAGCACTGCTAACAGCTGCAGCTCTTCGAGGACCTATTCCACTAAAGTTGATTATACAATAGAGGCTCTTTTTGATGTCGCCCAATGTAAAAAACAAAATAAACAAACAAAAGAGCAAATTAACTAAATAAATTAGTTTTTTTCCCCAGCCCTACTGCAAAACTACTACTACATGCTGCGGTGGTCTGTGTTTTGGTTTGAGGTATATGTAAAACACAAGATCAGCCCAATCATGTGACTAAATCCAATCTGATTATTTAAAAATTCCTTGATCGGGACATCCCTAGTTTTTCATTTTGATTTGGTCCTCATTTAGTCCTGGTTTAGCCCTAGTATAGTTCTTATTTTGTCTTGATTTAGCCCTGGTTTAGGCCTAGTTTATTCCTAATATTGTCGTCATTTAGTCCTGATTTAGTCCTGGTTCATTTTAATCAATTAAAGCTGGTAATTAGAAAGCCCAATATTTTTAAGGTGGTACTTGGTGTGAAAAGTTTGAGATTCACTGCTCTAAAATATCTTGATCCAGACGGTGACCTGGATACACACCAAACACTTCATCAAAATCCAAGTATTACTTTTGAGTTATTTTGCTCACAGACTGACAAAACAACAGCCCGAGAAACCAAAAACAGAACTTCCTTGCCATAAGTAACAAAAATAGTTCATATGCAGTCTCTGTCTGTCTGTCTCTGCCACATTCACTCTCAGTACAATGAATTTCAAGCTCAAAAGTCTCCTGAACCTGCTTTGCCCTCTTCCATTAAGTATACTCTGTCTAGTGTCTTTGTCGCAGTAGCCACTGTTAGTCATTCAGCACATCTGTGCTGTAATTTGAAGGATGACTCACTGTGCATTGACGCTGATTTAAAGCCGCTCGGTGCCCATGGCGCACACCTGTGCAGTCTTACTCTATGACAACCACAAGACTGAAATACCACAGCTATATCAAGGCTACATGGCCATTGAAGCAATAGATGTTTTTCTCTATGAGGTGAATGGTATGTTGTGAAAAGATGAAGGGAGTTTTATACAAACCTAAAGACGCTATTGTTTAACAGATGACAGGAGGCAGAGCTGGAGGATGTTGTGGTTCTTTTTGGGAAAGACGAGGCTAGACAGGATCAGAAAAGAGTACATCAAAGGGACAGCTCATATGAGATGTTTTTTGGGAATAAGGCAGATTCCAGGGGTAGTGAATATATAGGAAAAAGGATGAAGTTAGAGCAGGCAGGCAGGAGATCATAAGGAAGACCTAAGAGATTTATGGATGTAGTGAAAGCCTCTGGTCCCTTAGTCGATTAATCGGTCACTGAGGTCTTGGTTGACTAAAATGCTATTACATGCCAATCAAGAAATCTAAAAATGAATGGCTAGACAACTTTTAGTTCTCATTTTATTTAGGATTTTTAGACAATATATTTCACAGACATTTTTTCTAGATGTTCTATCACCTAATTAATGTGACGTCACTTGTTTGTGTAACACTCTGAGTCCCCCCACATATCCGTTTGTCAATTTCAGTCAATTGATCGCTGTACTGAGCATAACTTCGGTTGACTAACGATTTCGTTGGTCGACTACAGCCCTAGAAGTTAGTTAGTTGGGGTGAGAGAAGAGGATGCAGAGGATAGTGGTAGATGGAGGCAGATGATTTACTGTGGCGACACCTGAAGGAAACAGATGAAAGAAAAGGAACATTTACATATGATACCTTGTGTTCTTTTGTTCATCTGCTGCATCTTTTGTTGTTAAAAGTGGAGGGAATTGTAATAGTATGTTGTTTTGTTATGGCTGGTGTTATCTGCAACTGTGATATCCAAATCATAAAGAACAGCTTGTGTTGCATAGAGCCTGGAACAAATGATGGGATTTGACAATTTAAGATGTAAAAATTGATTGGATTGCTTTTAGTCAAATACATTTGACCAGTGCAAGTGGAAACTAGTGTTATACCGTATCACTTGTAATAACCCCATTCAGCTTTTTACTATGAGAAAGTGGATTGTGGAAAGTCTTCATTATCACAAAACTCAAGTATAGTTTCAAGCAGCCCCTAAATAAACTCTAGACCAAAATGATGAATGTTGTACAAAGTCTAGGAATGACCTGCTATTCCCTGCTCTCAGTTTCAGCTCCCATAACATTTGAGATGCTAATAAGTCCCTCTGCTAATGGTTTTCAGTCAGCTGTATCTTGCGAGCTCTCCTCGGTGCTCAGCTGTAGTGATTCTCCGTACAGTATTTACCGCAGGATTTGGCCTCATTTAGACACAGCTAAAGGTTATCTGCTCCTGTAATTGGTCTACAGCGACTGCGGAGAAGCCTGCTGTGGCTCATTTATTTGTGTACAGTTTCTCCACCTTTTTACAATCAAAATCCCCGGCCTCACTGTTAATGTTTAACACCTGAGTACATTTTCAGACTCTAAAGACAAAAGCTTTTTAGTTTTAGATTGAGTTATGTAAATGACAGTGACACAGTTTTGCTTATTGTAGAGTTGGCGGTACTTCTGCAAATTGTATTCATTTGTTTTTCTTTGCAGTCTGGCTTAGAAGACTTTTTGCCATTAAGTATAATACATCTCCAGCGGTATCAAAACAAATTGCTTTCAAAACACAGCGGAGTGTGTCAGATGGAAACCTCCTTCAGATAAAGAAACACCCACAAACACCTGGCTTTAGTGTGTTAGACTTGAAGCATCACAACAAAACAAGGACAACATGTTTTCTTAAAGCCATTTGAGCACCTCATCAATAAATAACACAGTCCAGTAGTGTACCATGGTGCTGAAGCTAACATCTACTACTGCCTACGCTTCTAGTATCTCACAAAGTATAGTAAAGCAGCGTAGTATATGTTACATTTTTTCCCCAGTTGCATTTTTTAACTTAATTTCATTATGGGTATTAGGTGGATACACCCTGGACAGGGCTGACACAGAGATACAGACTGAGGAGACAACCATTCACCCTCACATTCATCCACTAGGGGCAATTTAGAGTCACCAATTGAACCTACGGCGTCCTTGCTGAGAGGCATGAATGCTAACCACTCTGCCTTTTTACACTCTTTCATCACTATTTAAGATAATGCTGTTATAATATGAAAAGTTAAGTACATGGTTCCAATACCCATGGTAAAATCAAGATTAAAACATAATGTGAATGTGTATCTTTACGTTGGAATTGTTGCACTTTAAAAACATCAAAAAGTATCCTTAGTATGGACAGTTAAAGCAGAACAGTAACTTTTCTCGTTTTTGCACCATTTTCCACTCTGGCACTCCCCATACATTTGGGAGTAAACCACTATCGTAAACACTCGCAAGTCCTTTACTTTCATTTTCCCCTCCACGTAGCCGTACACAATTTTTTCTGCCATTCGGTCGACCTGCAAAATGTGTCACTTTCTCGCAAGACCTCTGTGACACTGGGTCGACGGCACTCATCCTTGCAAACGCCGTTTTTAGCCCAAAGATACACGGAGAAGATTCTGGGCTCAGCTCAATTAACCATCACACGGACTCCACAACAGTTTATTTAAGCTTAAACAATTACTAAGTTCTGCTTTAAACCACCTTATCTTGTCAAACCTATGGGAGCATGAAACAAAATGCACTAAACTGAAACTAAGATATACAAAGTTATGACATACATCTCCCACCTCATCTAGATGGTAGTAGTGGTAGTGGTAATAGTTCAAATTGAAGACCATTTGGGTGAATATAAAGGAAGCATCAGTTCCTTGCTCTCGTCTCCCACTCACTTTCTCTCGCACTGAAACACTCGTCTCCATGGTGACGCAAAGTGTGGTCTGAGCGAGTGAAGGTTGTGCCGCTGCGGACCGACCATCACAATCTGAAGCAGCTCTCCACAGTGCTTTTGCATAATGTCTTTGAGTTCATGCAACCTTTAAACTACTGTAAAAGTGTAATTAAATGATCTAAATGTTAAATCACTTTTCTCTGTTTTGCAGATGCTGTGTTGAGTTCAGCAGCTTAACAACTGACGGAGAAACATCAGCTGTAGTTGATCGTCCGCCAGCCTCGTCCAAACTCTAGCCGAGGTGCATTTACAATCACTTCTAACAATACATTGTTAAATTTTACATTTAGCCTTGCAAATTTAAAGTGTCTAATGTAAGTTTTATTCATAATGTTTGTTCTGTCCCTTTTGAATTTTAGTGTAGTCATTTTTCCTATTGTAAAATAATACACCATAATTACCAAAAAAATCCCAGAAAATAAGGCTTAAATTAATTATATGATAGTTGACACTCTACTCAATGACAGCTAAATTGTCATGTTGCCTATATTGCAATGACAGAAAAAGCAACAATTGTACAAAGTATAGCATCCACTTTAGAGGTCAACCGAAATGTTTTTTGTTTTTTTTTTATGGCTGATGCTGCTAATCTTTTTTAATCGGCTGCTCTGAATTTGCACTGACGATATTTTGTTTTTGTTTTGGACCAATATGCAGTGCTAATTTTTTTAATTTTATGAAAGATATTAATATAATAAAGCCATTTGTTTTAGTATTGCTTTTTAAAATGGAAGCAAATGTGTTAGAATTGGACAGTGAGAACAGTTAAAGATGAGTACAGATTAGGGAAAGCTACAAAATGCATTTGGAGTTTCTGTTCTCCGAGGTTCTATGCCAGAGAAATGAGCAAAAACTTTTTATTGCCATTTTGAGCTTTTCAGGACGACAAAAATTGCTTTTGTGTGCAGTGTAAGATGTCCAAACTGCTAAAAGATGGTTGGAGAAGCTGGGGTCCTTCAATCACATGGTTGCCCAGTTATGTGCCTATCAGCATAAAAGTGCAATAATCAACCAAATGTATAAAAATAAAAAATCAGCCAAACGATATCGACCTCTAATCCACGTAGAATCTGTGACCTCACCATTCCCTAAATGCTTTTTTGCATGCAAGTACATTTGGCTACATACACTTGACTTTTCTGTTTTGCTTTTGTCTTGCAGCTCCAAATGTGTCCATGAGACTCACCCAGCTCTTCATTCAGTGGGAATCATGTTGAGCCTAATTTGAAACTCCCCGCTCCAACCCCATAGTCCCCTCCCTGGTCCCCTCCCTGACCCCCCCTCCCCCGGCACGACCATGACCAGTCTGAAACGTTCCCAGACAGAGCGCTCGGTCGGGGGCTCAGTGCCTGCTTCGGATGAGTTTTACACAAGACGTCTGCGGCTGCCCAATGGAGGAGCGCCCCCGCCCCGAAGCGAGAGCGCCCACATCTCCTCCTCCAACACCACTGGGACAAACCCTGGGGTCCCCAAAATGGGCGTCCGGGCTCGGGTCGCCGACTGGCCCCCGAGGAAAGACGGCGGAGGAGGTGGAGTTTGGCATATCACAGTGGAGACGGACTCCCCAAGCTCCACCACGACGAGCTCTTCTGGGTCTGGAAGTGGGGACCGAGAGAGGATTTTAGGAGAGAGGAGTGACAGATCCGAGAGAGGTGGAGGCAGCGGAGGAAGTAGTGGTAGCGGTGGGGGTGGAGGTGGTTCTGGAGGGGTGTCAGCGGTTTCAGCCCATAGTAATCTGTCGGCCAAACTGGGTCACCTGATCAGCCCGCAGGACTCCTCAATGCTGCGTAACATCCAAAACACGCTCAAGAACAAGATGCAAAGCAAAGGCAAGGACAACCGCTTCCTATCTCCGGATGGTTACCTCGGGTCACCTCGCAAGGGCATGAGACGGATCCGGCAGCGCAGTAACAGCGACATAACAATCAGTGAGTTGGATGGGGATAATGAAGGATGGTCATTTTCGGGGTGGACTCCCATGCACCGCGAATATGGCAGCACTTCGTCCATAGACAAACATGGCGTGTCCGGAGAGAGCTTTTTCGACATGCTCAAAGGATACCAGTCTGCTGAGGCGCCCGATCAGCGAAGTCCAGCTCCTGAGAGGCTATCAGAGCTCCTAACAGTCGCC
Organism: Bostrychus sinensis; assembly: GCA_020698575.1. NCBI lineage: Eukaryota > Metazoa > Chordata > Actinopteri > Gobiiformes > Eleotridae > Bostrychus > Bostrychus sinensis. Next base: position 22,003,580 of record CM036257.1, on the reverse strand, counting down.
CCTATAAAGCAGGCTGCCCTAGACCTGCCCGATGGACCCCTAGGACCAATCAAAGGAAGTCCTGCAAGTCGCCTAAAAGAGCGCGAAAAGCAGTTGAAAAGAAGGTCCAAGTCTGAGACAGGTGGAGAGTCCATATTTCGTAAGCTGCGCAGTGTAAAGGTGGAGGGTGACACGTCCAGAGGCGGCTCAGATGTCGAAGATGGAGGAAAAGTGGACGAGACAGCGCCGCCACCTAAACCGTGGGTGTGCCAGAAAGGCTTTGCACACTTCGACGTCCAGTCTCTCCTGTTTGACCTCAACGAAGCCGTACAGAGCCGACAGTCCGGGTCCAAGCGTAAAAACACCACCACCGGGGCGTCCGCTGCAGCTGCCGCATCTGCCTCGGCCACTTCCTCGCTGTCGTCCAATCAGAGCGGAGCGTACGGGTCCCCGTGTGGGTCACAAGAGGAGCTCAGCACGAAAGACGGAACGGGACATGGCACTAACCCCGCTCTGGATCCAGGAGACGACAAGAGCAATGAGCTGGTCCTGAGCTGCCCGTGTTTTAGGAATGAGATCGGAGGAGAAGGAGAGAGGAACATATCCCCGGCCAAACAGGTAACTACCACGGTGAACATTAGGGGTGTATCTATATTATCAATTTTTCCTATGATACAACTATATTGATACACATTACATTGTTTCGAATCGTATTGTTTCTTAGGAAGTGTATATCGATATACATGGAATATTGATTGATAATATCGTAAATGTCGATTAGAATTTTGTATGTTAAAATAAAACCAGATACAGCTTTTTGAATGTAATTTTCGTGTTTTTAATTAAATAAAATGGTATATTCAGCTTTGCTCTATGTCTGCTGGACATAATCAACCCCGGCTGCGATGCTACATTGGAGAGTAAACTTTTATGATTTTTGGAAAAAAGTTGCTTTATCGATATGAAGGTGTTGAATTGTATCGAATCATATCGTTCTTGAATTGTATCGAAACAGGTCTAATTGATAAGTATTATATTGTTGCAAAAACATAGTTGAATATGAGTTTTTTTTTTTATCTGGTCATTACATTATTTAATGTAAGGATCCTGACACTATTTTGACTGTGAAAATGTTGGTGACATGGAAGATCGTAACATTATTGTGATATACAGTAATGCACAGTAATGCCAGTGGCTTTTCTGTTGACTTTGGCATAAATGGAATTATTTGCTGTTCAATGAGAGGTGTTACAATAATAAATAGTTAAGGTTAGTGTTTAGTGTAGGCTAATTTTATATTTTAATAGGATCATACTTTGTTCTATTGCTGATGATCCTGGCATTGAATTTAAATATAAGTGACATTAAAAGGTCTTAAAAAGCTATTCAATTTCACTTGGCAAAACTTGGAGCTACCCTGTGAAAGCTTGTCGTGTCCATGGTAGGGTTGTCAAAAAAATGTATACCAAGATACTAATCGATACTAAAATGAGTATCTAAATGAGATATTCATTTGGAAAAGTATCGATAATGTGACGTCTTTACCTGCGCCGCAGAAACACAAGGCCCCTCCCCTCCAGTGATTAGTACAGAAGGAGGACAGGCTCAGTCAGCGCAGCACAAAACTTTCCTCCATCAAAACAGCTCTTTAAATACAATTTACTAAAAGGTGTTCACTCGCTCGCCTCTGTCACCGCTGCGCCAAGACCTGGAGTGCTGCTGCACGAGCGCAGCAGGCTTTCCGTGGGAGTTTCCGTGGGACGTCCCAAGTGGACCGAACGCGCTCCGATCTGGGAGTCACTGCTCAGCGGCATCATTCCAAACAAACATAAAACATCCTAAATGTAACTGCAAATGTCTCGTTACCAGCGGAGCAAGGTGAGAGCTGTTAGCGTTAGCAAAGCAGCCATATTTAAAGGAGCACTGCTGTGGTCCTGACTCTGTCTGACCCATCACTGTCAATGACTGCAGCCACAGACAGTGGGTCACGTTTTAAACCTGAGGTCCAGGGGCCAAATTCAGTCCAGTAAAATCACACAATCATAATATGAATATGAACCATGGCTACTGCAGCCTAATAACCTACTACCAGTTATAGAAAATGGAAACAGGTAAACTGTAATTAAACTTTACCTTTGAGGAATCGATTATCATAATCTAAAGTAAATTTGGATCACATACAAACTACTTACTTTATTATTTAGCATTGTGTTGAATAAAAGATCATCATGTAGCTACATAGCTGTGGACTACAGAGGCATCAGAGTTCTGTTGGAGGATAAACTTTTAACCACTGCTTGCATAAAAAATATAAGTTTGAAAAATGTAACAAGTATGTTACATATATAGTAGTAGCCTAATATTATTCTATACAGAATATTGTTTGAATAATATGGTGACAGTAAAGGGGGTGGTTATAGCCTATGTACTACCTCAAACATTTAATGAAAAGTGGTCATTTTTGTCACCGTGGTATCGAAATCGGTATCGAGTATCGAGGTTTTTTTTTAGTATTGAAATCGAGTTGAAATTTTAGTATCGTAACAACACTAGTCCATAGTTTAATCAATTAATACAAAGCGGAAATTCTCTGTCACCCAGGTCATTATGTCATACACAAAAACAGCATTGTAAGGATGTGCTAGTTTTACTTTTTCACACTATTTCATTTTTTCAGCAGGGCAGCATTGGCAGTGGTGGCAGCTCCGGTAGTTCTTCAGGCAGCACAGAGGAAGGACCCTTGGACGCCACGCTCACGTCCCACTTCACTAACGCGGGTGTGGCCGTCCTGGAGGCCCCCAAAGACGGACCGAGCCAACACACCGACCGGTCCAAGAGATACATCGTGGAGCATGTGGACCTCGGGGCTTACTACTACAGAAAATACTTTTACCTCCGAGGTAAGAAGTATGTTTTGTGTATTACTGGAATTAGTTGCTTTTGTATTAGATGAAACTTCTATTGGACAATATGATGCATTTTTTAGAAGAGGCAGAGACAGTCAGTTTGTTGCTACACTGTATGAGACTGAATTTGATTTTGAGTTCATAATGAAACGCTATTAGCTCTATTTTCTTTTATGAAATACCACAAATAACATTCATAAAAAAAATTGAAAAATGGAAAAACAAGATTTTGACCTTGTTACAAAAGGCTCTACCCTATAAGCATGTGGAATCCTGAGTTGGTAAATGGCTCATAGTAAATGAATACGAGTGAATGGTTGTCTGTCTGTTTATGTCTTCAAATGCAATTAAATACCAATGAACCTGGGTGTGTCTTTCCTCAGGCCCAGAGTATTTGGAAGAAGCTCCAGTCACCTCCCAATGTTTATAATGTTTTGTTTTTCCCTCTCTAGAGCACTGGAACTACCTGGGGGTGGATGAAAACTTGGGGCCGGTGGCGGTGAGTCTTCGCCGAGAGAAGCTGGAGGAGCACAAGGAGCATGGCCAGCAGTACAACTACAGGGTCATCTTTAGGACCAGCGAGGTACACCCAAAACCCAGACTTCTTTCTTAGATCTGTAGGTTCCATAAAGCCAGTCTTATGTTGTTTATTTCATTCTGTGTTCATTTACTTGAACATACAGCTTTCATGGCTGCTCTCGTGGGAGTTCAGAGTGTGTCAGTGCTGAGTACACGCTGTACTCGACTGACGCTCCACAGACACTAAGGAGTTTGAATCGTGTAGGAGGCAAACATATACCATAGGCTCTGCTCCTGTCTCAGCTCATTATAAAGGCTGCACATTGGTCATACTGCACTTTGAGGTGTGCAACTCAAGCTAAAATGGCATCTAAATAACCTTTTACATTTACTGCTGAAGTCCTGCTGAACCAATTTTATTAAAATACTCATCACAGTAAATGCTTCCCTAACTGGAGTCTCACCTCTATGCCAAAGGTAAACACATGATTGCATATGTATATCTATAAAAAAAAAAAAAATCTATTCAACCTGATAATAAAGCCAAGATGATGTTTTATGGTATTTTTATATGATGTAAAAGAATTGTCATTGCCTTCGCACAGGTAATTCTTGCTTGAAAGATTTCACTCTGTGTACTGGCTCTATACAATATACCAGCCTTTCCCAAACTTGAAACTGTTGCGGCATCCTTAAAAATCGGACAAATCCACGCGTCTATGTCATGTTTTTGCCCATAGATTTCTATAAAAACGTTAAGGTTATGAAGACTCTACTGCTTTAAAAATACTTTAAAAATACTACAAATACAAAAAAAAAAAAAAAAAAATACTAAGAATACATGTACAGTAGGTCCCCCATGGGGCCAGGACTCCCCTGTAAATGAGATTTTGAATCTTTCATGGTTAAATAAAGGTCAAATTAAAAAAAATAACTACAAATAATACTACAAATAATACTACAAAATTAATTCATATAATGATAGAAAAATATTACACACACTGCTGCAACAACTAGAAATAATAGTAGAAAAATACTATCACTACAACTACAAATAATGGTACAAATGCTTAAAAACAACAAAAATACTTAAAAAATACTACAAATTATGCTGCAAAAATACTTTGAATACACTGTAAAACCGAATAAGTTGAGTTTACTTAAAAAATTGTGGAAAGTGGTTGCCCTAAAAAATGTAAGTAATGAAAAAGAAAAACTCAAGTCTATTTAACTTGAGCATTAATTACAATAAACTTAAAAGGGTTAAGTGTAATATACTAAATATCAAGTAGAACATACTTAAACACGTAAAAGCACAGTATACTCCATTAATAGCAGATTAAACTAGTTATTTTAAGTTATATCAAAGGTTCTGCATATTTGCTACACTTTAGTTTTCAAGTTTATTCAGTCATCACTTTCCCAAGAGGCTAAAGAAAAACATGCTCCAAATTACATTAAAACACTTTATTAAGGTGTTGCAGTTACAATATACTTGCTGCACACTTCTGAACACAGTCATGTACTCGGAATAATCCAGATACAGCCCATTTCAGTCCAAAGGTAACAGCAGACTTGAAGTTGGGTTGGATCTGGAGGTGGATCTGATGAGGTTCAGTCAGAGCAGAAGCGTGACAGCACAGCTGCTGGTCATTAGCATCCTAAGAGCAGAAGAATACAAGACAAAAAAAAACATGTTAATACTGTATTTGTTGTAATTACAAGACAGAGACAGAAATGTTAAAATGCTTTTATAGTTAAATTTTGTGCATTTTCAGAATTTAACACACACTAAGTCCTCCGTCATTTGTACTTCAGATTTGCATTAGAAAAGACATGCAGCAGAAACATTACCGTTTATTTACTTATTGTTTTGTCTGTCGGCTCAGTGATCTGGGCGATAGTAACACTTTACTCCTAAGATATTAAAAACAAATTTTATACAGTTCATGCAGTTTGACTGTCAGTTTTTAAAAATCTACCATTTTTAACAATACTGTGTCAAATTAATGTAATATTGAGTCTTACTGTGTGCTTTTAATCTTCAAGACCTTGTCAAAATCTAGGAGAAAAGAAACAAATTAAAGACATTAACGCATTTTCCTCAAAGCACATTTTATTTTAAAATGTACCAACTTTTCATTTATCAAGATGTAAATTCTAACATTAGTGTGTCCTAAATCCAATGAATCACATGTATTTTGCTTGTTTTCGAAGTGTTCAAACACAGAGGCTTAAAGATACACTTCCCAAACCCACTCCAAAATGTTAGTTTCCATTTAAACAAACACGGTGTACTCACATTTTAGCCCATTTTGTCACTGTTTTGGCGATGTTTAAAGATTATGTCTTACCTTGCACTGCAGTCCTTGAATGTAGACAACATGTGCTTCATCTTCTTTGTAATTATTTGTGCGTCTCAACCAGCTGCACACTGCCACCTTCTGTGCTGGCATGATGGCGGCTAAAACTTGATGTTTTAAATTCATTCAACTTAAAATATTTCACACACACAGCAATATGGTCAAACTAGCAGAATGCACTAAAACGATTGTAGTATTGGACCAAAACTTTCACATTTACATACAACAGGCTAAGAAAATTTTATTACATTCCATATCCAGGTTTACAGTGTACAACAACAAACGATACTACAAAAATTACTTCAAAGCTATATTTTTAAATGAGTATTCAATTGTAATTAATTTCAAACATTTTTTTTCTTCATGTACTTAATGTTGACAACCCCTGGCGGCCCCCCTGCAGCAACTTTCCTGCCCACCAGAGGGCCCCGGACCCCACTTTTGGAACCACTGCAATATCCAATATCTGTTTCACTATTTTCATTGAACTATAGACATAATTTTATTTTTATTTTGTATCTAATTGATTGACTTGCTCTGGGAATGGTAACAGTAACAGCTTTTTGATGCCTTATGCACTGACTACCATCTTCCTTTAGATAACGCTGGAGATCCCACTTCCTTTAGCCCACCTCTTATCTCTGTCATCTGTGCAGGACTGAGCCATTTAACAGGCAAACAAGTTTAAAATAGTCCTATAAGTATTTGAGTGGAGAAGCGCTGCTCATGGATTGAAGCGCGCAGTGAGTAATGGTCCCTAGAGATGACGCACGACCCACTGTGCTGCCCCCTTCTCTACTCTTTAATTGCTATTTCCAGCCAATGAAGTGGAACTCTATAGTATTATATTATGGTCTTAAAGGGCAGAGATGACGAAAGATAGCTAGTAGGTTGTTGTTGTTCCTCCCTCAATAACCCAGATTTCTGCACTGGTTTACACAGACATGCAGCACACATTTTAAGTTTTAGGTGAATCTTAAAAGCCCCTTCACCACTCAAAAAGTCCATCAGCCGCTGGTAGATATTGATGTCCTGCTATTTCTGTCTTTATTTATTTATGCTCTCACATCTTAACCTCTTTTCAGTGGTGTCTTCAGCAGGAACCTTCATGCATTATTTTTGCTGAGCTAGACCATTTGCCTCAAATTGTTTTGTGTACCAACAGAAGCAAGAGTTGTTTGGTGAACCTATTCTTAGCCGTGGCTTGAGGAACATTGGGTTTTGTAATTGATATTGAACCAGTTCTGCAGCAGTTACTGTGATTGTCACTTGATAACTTCGCTTAAAGGGCCTATATTATGCAAAATTGACTTTTCTGAGCTTTCTCCCATGTTATAATGTTGTTTCCTCATCAAAAACATACCTGGAGTCTTGGAGTTTGAGTAATCCTCTATTCTTTTACATTAAGTTTGTGAGAGGACAAAAACGGCTTCTTTCACTGGTGTCTGCCATTTCCACCTGACCACGCCCCTCCCCCCTCATGACCGTGTCCCGCTCAGGAAGCATTGCTACAGCTCACGCCTCCCCCGCAGCAAACAAACAAACCCAACCCCGAACTGCAGTGGACAACGTGTTGTGGTGAGGAGCGCTGGAGGGGCGTGACAGCAGCGGGACAGTGTCAGTGACGGGAACCTAATCTGAGCCTTTCTCACAGAGTCAAATGCTGAGTTTCTTCAAAAAGAGTTTTTGCAATAATTATTGCATTTTCTGACCAACAAAACATAAAAGGCATATCTTAGAGGTGTCCTAAATTAATTTAAAAGACTCACAAAAAAGCATAATATAGGCCCTTTAAGGTCATTTTTGTCTCATCACTGACTCTGTACTTCCCAATATAGACCACATATAACCATTGTTTGTTCAGGGTATGGCCAAGTTCTTAAAAATATTAAGAAAGTATTAAATTTGAATGTGACAAAACCAAGGCCTTAAAAGGATTAAATCTTGCGAGTAGGTAGTAGGTGAATTTTGTCTTAAAAAGTCTTAAATTTGTCAAATATTTAGGTTATTACAAAATAGTACTGTCACCCCAATAACACCATCTACAATATATTAAAATTAAATTTATGATAATTTAAGATTTTTTTTATTCATTGTTATTTAATCTGTTTTAGGCTTTTAAAATAAAACCCTTAAGTTTCTCAGTATGTTAGGAAATTTAGGAAAGTGTAATTTTTATACAGATTATTGTTCTGTTGCTTACGATGCAGGCCTTAAATTTCATTTTTAATGGCATTAAAACCTCTTAAAAAGGTCTTAAATTTTACTTGACAAAGCCTGAAGCCTGTTGTTTACTAGTCATAAATGAAGGCCATTGAAAATATTATTATACTCTTTAGAGCGTAACTATTTTGATACAGCGACTTAACACAACAAGAAAATAAACAGCTGGCTAGTGATAACCGTGGTAGCTATTACACAACACATGAGGACAAAAATAATCATAATTTTTAATGAAAGTCTACAGTAACACTGTAGAATAGGTATCTCTCATTATGTTGCATTACTTCCACTATGATAATTATGATATTGGCCACACATTCTAGTATATAGTTTTCTAGATTAACCACCATGAAATACAGGTGCACCACATTTGATTCAACAAGAAACACACATAGTCAGTACACATTGTGAAATTTTAATTGTGGCAAGGTGGCTGAGTGGTTTGTGCTTTTACCTCCCAGCAAGGAGGTAGTGAGATCGATCCTCGGGCCGTCACAGGCCACTTTCATATGTGCTCCTAAATCAGATATGTATCTGATCTTATACAATGTGACTGCTGCCTGAACCGCCAATCTTATCTTTATCTATCTTGTCTTTTATGTCACTGAAATGCAAAAGACAGCCCAATTTCATGCTGGAAGAGGCGGGAACTGGGCCGTTCAAGTCAGTGGAAAAAAACAAGGTTTTAAACCTAATTTGTATTTAAGATGACAACCCTGTTGAAGCTAAACTTGAGGGGTCGTATCGTAACTGTACTGAGGAAAAATACAAAGAGAAATAAGATGAGAAATATTAAGAAAAAAATAGGATTAAGGTGTGTAGCTGACAGCTGTATTCAAACATCTTCCACAATATCCTGAACTTATGGATAAACTCTGTGCCAGTGAAGCCTCTCACATCACAGTCCCCCTGCTCCAGGCTCCATCAGGTCTTTTTTTGCGTATGCAGGTCACTTTAGGGCTGGAAGCAGTTCACACACGAGACTCATGGAGGCCACATTTAAACTGTAATGTGAACAGCCACACAAAAAAAATCAGATTTGAGCAAAAAATCAGCAGCATTTGAGCATTAAGACCTGCAGTGAGAACGTAGCCTAAGATTATGGGTTATTAAAAATGTGTTTATACTATTTTTTTTCTTCTTTCAGTTGAATACACTGCGTGGCTCCATCCTGGAAGACGCCGTCCCCTCCACGTCCAAACACGGTTTAGCTCGAGGTCTGCCCCTGAAGGAGGTTTTGGAGTATCTGGTGCCAGAGCTTAATGTTCACTGCCTTCGACTGGCTCTCAACACACCCAAGGTCACAGATCAGCTGATGAAGCTCGACGAACAGGGGGTAAGGACCACATGTAAAAACTCAAGAGGTCTAACGTCAGGACTAGGACTGGTGATTAAGACCGTATGTGTTTACACAGCGGCAGGCTTTTTGTGGAATGGATAAAAGATGAATTTGATGAATTTTCTGGTTGTGAGACTTTATTTCTGTATCTATTGATTTATACGTTATATGTATACGTTTATATGTTAGTGTTATTTACACATAAGGGAATATACTAATGTTTAAAATAAAAGCTGTGGTTGTCTCACAAAAGATTAATACAACAAATCAAAGTTTAGAGTTTACCTTAAAATTCTATCTCCATTTTTTGCTGCTCCCTTCTGGGACCACCACAGTAAATGCTAATGTGCAGTTATTTGCATGTTAATTTTGGCATAGGTTTTAGGAAGGTGCCCTTCCTGACACAAACCTCTCCTATATCCAGGCTTGGGACTGGCACAAAAAGTACTCTGGCTTGTGACCCATAGTAGCTGGATTCAATTCCCAACTATCTCTCTTTCATCCAGTGTTTACTCGTGTTGCATTTAGTTTCTCTTTTGTACAGCCGTGTAGACTAACCAATGGGAGTCACTCTATTTGAAAACTAGACCTTATTTTATGTGAGCATGATATTAGCCAGAGCAAGTAAAATCCTTCTTATAATACATCAAGATTATTCCTCGTGCAATAAACTATCAGGTGAATAAAATTAAGTTGCACAATGCATGTTTAAACACTATTATTTTTGTCTATTTTTAATAATTTAACATACTCATTAAACATACTGTGTCACACACACACTCGTCAACTAAAACCATAATAAAATGGGCTCCTTGATGGTTGTGTTTCTGATGAAATCATCCAGAGCTGAACTCTGTAAATGTCAACATGATTGCACTGGAAAATGGCGCTGCGATCACTGCAGAACCACACAAGGTGCTTATTCTTAAAATGCCAACATGAGTCCTTGCTAAAATGTCAACATCCTTACTCTAGCAGCATTTCTAAAGTGTATATATATATATATATACAGCTCTGGAAAACAATAAGAGAACACTGCATTTTATTCTTAAATCAGCCTTTCTCTGAGTCTGACAACCATTCCAGGCCAGTGTTGAATTCCTTCACACATCTCACTCTGCTCACAGACCATCAAACTGGCGGAGAACAAGATGGAAGAAATAATTGTTTATTTCACCATATTGGACTCATAAAAGATAGAACCTGAAAACAGTAAACACATTTTGCAGTTGTCTCTTATTTTTTCTAGGGCTATGTGTATCTCTTCAGTGGTATTTTTTTCTTCTTTGTAACAGTTCTTGTTCACTTCCCACAGCTGAGTTTCCAGAGAAAAGTGGGGGTGATGTACTGCATGGCGGGACAGAGCGGGGAGGAGGAGATGTACAACAATGAATCGGCAGGTCCCGCACTGGAGGAGTTCCTGCACCTGCTCGGAGAGAGAGTCCGACTCAAAGGCTTCACCAAGTACAGAGCCCAGCTGGACACCAAGAGTATGTGCTTTCACTGAAATTAAGTCAGAAACCAACTTCAAAATGTACAAAAAACTAAAGGCTGTGTTATTGAGACACATTTGGTTAAAAATAAGAAACAATATTTTAATCAAATTATATATTATAGTCATTTATACAACTTCTTGTAATTAAAGTGACAGGCAATAATCTGTTTACTGTTTAAATTCAACAAACTTTTGTACAAGTACATAGTAAAATGTGGAGAGCATTTGAATATGCAAATTTATTATCCTTTTCTTACTGACACATTTTTACTGGCAGAATTACTTTTAAGGTTTTACTAATTCAAGGACAATAAAGTTTGGAGACACAGCACACATTTATGTTTTGCTGTGGGTTATGAAAAGAGCTCAATTATTTATATCCATAGTAGTGGATTTGCCTTTGTGGTTTAGACTTTTTGACACATCAATAACTTTTTACCAGGACATACAGTATGTATAGCTTCAAAGTCATTCAAATATACAGCTTGTCTTCCACTTTATTGACATCAAAAACGCTAAGTGCTTTCCAAATGGTGGGTGAGGGTGCAAAGGTGGGTCACGGGGAGGTTAAATATACATAGGTCTCAATATTTAGTGAGGATGAAATATTTAGTATTTGTTTAATTAAAGTTGGAACTGCTGACAAAGTTTTGCAAATCATTTTAGAAGAGTGTTAGTGGTCATGTTGCTAAAATATGCTGTCTGATCAAAGAAAAGTGCTGCAGCAAAACATTATTTGGTGCACTCTACAAAGCAGATCCTTTTGGCTGAAGTTTAACGGTGAACAAAGACAAAGACCTGGCTGTAACTGAAGCCTCTGAACTAGTTAAATAGGACGAGCCTTTTGTCATCTCTCCACTAGTACAGACTGGTTAGATTTTTTCCACAAAGCCTGTTGGGCATTGAATTGCTACTCTTTTCTCGTTTATCTTAACTCGTCTGTGCTAGTGCTCAGTTAAAACTGTTTCAAATCAAATGCCACCGTTCGAAGCACTCCCCGAGGAACAGGTGTAATTAATTGCAGTAATCGAGCTGGGTTAAGTATGGCCTTTTAAACACCTTGTGACTGGTTTGTTGCCTGAATAGAGAGCATCAATAGCCTGCAGAGGAGGAGGAGGTTGTTAACATGCAGTGGCTCTCCAGGGCCCATGTTTGGAGCAGAGAAACACAGGGGCATTATGATCTGCATACACTCAAGAGAAAGGTGACACTTGGTCGCAATTAGTGCCAACTTAATGCAATTATGATTAGAGTAAATAGATCGTTAGTCTCAGTGTTGCTGCAGATATTTGGAAAAGGTTGTGAGAAGTTTGGCTGAAGAAACTGATTAAAGTGTTTAAATGTGCTGGAAATAAATGTCCAAATAATACTCTCGTAGTTGAAATTCATCTGGTTACATTCTTCCTTCAAGCCACTGGAAAATTCAACTTTGAGTTTTGACCAGGGGTGAAAGTAGATTTTTGTTTATGCCGGTACTATAAATTATGCCTACACACACACACACACACACACATATATATATATATATATATATATATATATATATATATATATATATATATATATATATATATATATAATCAGAAAAAGCAGATATACGAGGTTAAGAATGAATCTTGAGTATAAATGAAAAATATAGACATGGCTTATACAGGGTTTAACAGGGTTTGAAAACAAATCAAACGCACCCTATAAAGGCCAACACACACCGGACGCACGTCAAAAAATATGCCCCTATTGTTTTCTATGAGGCGCACACATGGCCCCCGTACTTCTGCAGTAACAAAAACAAAGCAAACAGGTGACATACATCAGGCTCTGACACCTTCCTCACCTGTCTCCTCCCTGATACCGCTGCCTCTCCTCCTGTGTGTGCGTGTGTGTGTGTGCGTGTGTGCGTCAGCCCCATGGCAGTGTTCAGAGCGGCCGTGGAGCGCGAGCCGCCCGCAGCCTCCGCAACAGAACTGAAGTGAAAGCGGCCAAACTCTGATTGTTATTAAGTTGCTTGTATTCTGTTTAGTTCGTAGCTCGTGCGGTTTCCTCGCGCTTCCGCGGTGTCTCGTGTTTTAGAAAGAATCTCAGCCTGATCCATCTGCGGGGCGTTCAAATGCCATAGGCAAATGACTTTATTTGGAAAGACATGGCTCCTCGATCTACCCGCACTGCTTTTACGATCGACAGTAGATCGCGATCGCCGGGTTGAGGGCCAAGCGTTTGATGTAATTTGAGGCGGCACTCCAGGTGTGCTTTGGGCTTAAGACGCACACGCTCAATGCGTTTGTTTAAGGAAGCGAGACAATCAGTGAATGATGAGAGGGGAGAGGGACATTCTGTGCATTAAATCACATCAGGGAGCGATCATAAGCCACTAAAAAACACACAGACACAGATATGATGAGATAAAGCACTGCCTGGTTCACATGCTTTAGCGTCAGATTTTTTTTTCCTCATAAAAGCGTCCGCGGTCGCGGCTGCTTTATAAATGTGTGTAAAAGCTGCAAAGACCGGCTGGACAGCTGATCTCTTTCTACCCGGTACTGCGTACCCCCTCTAAATCTTATGCCGGTACGTAGTACCGGGCCGTACCGGCTTACTTTCAGCCCTGGTTTTGACCCTCTGATGTTGCTGTAGTTTGTTGACTTGTGTTTAAACTTAAAGGTCCCATAGTATACTTTTTAAAATAATTTTGGATGCCATTGCATTAGTATTTCATGCTTTGCAACTTAAAATAATGTATATGTATGGAAAACATCTTATTTTGGTAAGCTGTTACTATGACTTTGCAGAGAATGCTTGGATTAGGTGTTTGTCGCCCCCTGCTGGCAACAGTGGGGACTGGACAGAGCATTAAATGGCTAATGAGCATGGCTATTAGCAACATAAATTTGCTGACTGCTTTGTAGTGACTTCAGTGTAAGCGCTGAAATGATCAAAATGAGTCTAGGGATGGTGTATGGGCTTTAAAAAAAAAAAAAAGCAGGAGTACTTCCTGGTTTCATGTGTCTATGTAGAGCAGTAAGACCGAGCGTTTTCAGATTGAGGAGGACAGGCTCGGTGAACAACAACAAGCAGTTACACTTTCTTAATAATACAAATTAAACAATAAAATTGGTAGACAGAATGAACAACATTCTTTGTATTTCCAAATACAGGAATAAACCTATACAGTTGATAAAAACATGGCAAAATGGTATTCTGAAGTTCTGGAAAATAGTTCCTTCAAATGAATGGGATCCTTGTAATGTGAGTGTTCTGTGTAAGGCTACAAAGATGAGTGTAAAATGTAGAACTCTGTTGCACTAATCAATATTCTTTTGTCTAAAATATCCCACGTTTTTTATCTTCTTTAGCTGATTCAACAGGGACACACTCCTTGTTCACAACTCACAAAGACTATGAAATCATGTTTCACGTGTCGACCATGCTTCCTTATACACCCAACAATAAACAACAGGTAAGTTATACAACTTAGACTGACAAGACATATACGGCTTTCATTGTAGTTTGCTCAATAGAAAGTTTCATTTTGTTTGAAAATGTAGCCTAAGTAAGGGAAAAGTAGCCTTTTACTCAATGTACTATTTTTTAGTAGTATTTTTTAAGTCAGTAGTACTGTGGAGAGCATGCTCACCCTGCAATGAGAAGGTTATTTATTTATTTATTTATTTATTTATTTGAACAGGGACAATTCACATTAATGAACATTTCTGTAAATGTGCCAGTGTTAGCTACAAGCTAATTTTCAACTGTAGTCCCTGGGCAAGATGTAAGGATGCCAACAAACCATACAAAACATACAACACAATACAACATGAAAATTACATTAGCTTTACAATAGTAGAAAAGTTTATAAAAACTTTAAAATCATACAAGTTCAACCGCACAAGTTACCGCAACAAAATCAGAAGAAAGTGCAGTGCATGGGCAGGTACATGCAGAATACGGAAACACACTCACTCACTCACTCACTCACTCACACACACACACACACACACACTCACACACGCAGAATCTTCTCTAGTGAGGACAGCTTTGATTGACTTTAAGCCAGATTTCTGGATCCAAGGTTTGGGCACATGAGAATAGCAGTAGTAGTTGTAGATTTTGCAGTAGTAGTAGTTGTACATTTAACAGCTGTAGTAGTAATAGTAGTAGATTTAGCAGCAGCAGTAGTAGTTGTTGTAGATTTTGCAGTAGTAGTAGATTTAGTGGTAATAGCAGTAGTAGTAGATTTTGCAGTAGGAGTAGTTGTAGTAGTAGTAGTAGGAGTAGTATATTTAGTCTGTAGATAGTGGATTTAGTAGTATTAGTTTTAGCGGTAATAGCAGCAGTAGTAGTAGATTTAGCCACAGTAGTAGTAGATTTAGCAGCAGCAGTAGTAGTAGTAATATATTTAGTAGTAATTGCAGTAGTAGATTTAGCAGTATTAATAGTAGTAGTATTAGTAGTAGATTTAGCAGCAGCAGTAGTAATATATTTAGTGGTAATTGCAGTAGAAGATTTAGCAGTATTAATAGTAGTAGTATTAGTAGTAGATTTAGCGGTAATAGCAGTAGTAGTAGGAGATGCAGCCGCAGTAGTAGTAGTAGATTTCGGTTGAGTACTTTTACTTGGGTAATGTTATTTCAGTTCATGTTAACGTGTTCTTCTGTCTTCTTGGCCTCTGCAGTTGCTGAGGAAGCGCCACATTGGGAACGACATCGTGACGATTGTGTTTCAGGAACCAGGAGCTCTGCCTTTCACACCCAAAAACATTCGCTCACACTTTCAACACGTCTTTGTGGTCGTACGAGTTCATAATCCCTGCTCCGAAAACACCTCCTACAGGTAAGGAACAAAACTCCAATATACATGTAGTTAAAAAGTAATAGAAAGTAGTATAAAGGTTGTTTTCTATTATTATTAACAAAGTAAAGTAAATGGGGAGGGTGCTTTTCAATTGTCATTTGTATTTTTACATTATATCCCATAATAGTTATATTTTCATCACTGTCAGTTCACATACTTAGCTTTGTATGAAGATAGATATGTTTGCAGAGTTACATAGTATACGGTATGTAACATCAAATCTGCTCAACTTTTTTTAATAACAAAAATCTTTTTAATAAGACTTCATGTTTGAAATAACAACATAACATTTCTTCTTTCAATTCTATTTTGGCTGCTCACATTTTTTCAAAGGCGTCAGCAGATCATATTCATTTGCTCTTTAGCAAATATTTTTTACAACAGATGCTCCTCCTGATGCAGTCAGCTTCAGGAGGGGCTTATTAAGAGAGTTTATTCAGGCTTGGGCCAGGCACAAGTTGTAGATGGTGTTTTTGGCTCCACACTAGTGAGTAGTATACCAAAAACTTTTTGTTTTGGTAATTAATGAAGTCCTTTTTTTTATTACTTATTTTTTGTACCATTTTGGGGCTTTTATTGACAAACAGAGAAGTAGCAACAGGAAATTAGGGGGGGCAGTGTAAATCTCAGTCCAGACTTGAACCCACAATGCAGAGGCAGGCTGTAGTTGCCCTGTATATGCGCCGCAGCTCTACCAACTCAGCCATACCTT
This sequence comes from Bostrychus sinensis, assembly GCA_020698575.1. Classification (NCBI taxonomy): domain Eukaryota; kingdom Metazoa; phylum Chordata; class Actinopteri; order Gobiiformes; family Eleotridae; genus Bostrychus; species Bostrychus sinensis. The sequence goes on along the minus strand of CM036257.1, from coordinate 21,987,196 downwards.
TTTGTTTACCAACACTGGCTAGAAAAAGTTATAGAGAAGTCATGAAAAAGTCATGGAAGTTATAGCGGGGAAAAGTCTATGAACTTTTACAGTGTCCTCCTGAGGTTGTTGCAAAATCTTGGCTCCAAAAAATGAATCTGTATCCTGTATAATATCCCACGTTCTTTTTATTGCAGGGCCGTTCCTCTAAAACAATATTGCGCTCAAAGAAGTAGATCTCTCACCTCCTCTGTATGTTCTCACTTTAGCATAGAGTGGGTTTAGTGTTGAAAGCCTTCTCCGCTGCTTACAATTATTAACACATTGTCACAAACGTGGAGTAATAAATATAACGTGTCATCCCTGAGCCACTTTAAAAACTAATGACTGTATTTTTTCTATAGATGCTGTTTATGCCCTCTTGTGCTTGTTATCTACTTTTCTGCCATGCTCTTATCTTCTATAGCTGCATGGCTGTGCTAACTTGTCCATTTCAGGCCGTTTTAATTGCTGTCTGAACACATTGTGTGAGGTCTTAATTATGCCTCATGGGGCTTCATTACTGGCCATCAATGCACAGAAACTATTTATTCAAAATGCATGTGATGTGCAAATGGGATTTGTGTGTGTATGAGGTGCACAGTGGCAGAGTGGTTAGTGCTCCTGTCTTTTAGCAAGCAGCTTATGCATACAAGTGTATAGCATTGTACACTGCAACTAAATGGCTATTGTCCAAGTTATAACCCGCATAAGGGTACATGAGCACATTGCAGGGGGTACGTCGAGTTATATGATCATTTGTAGTACCTTTATATATTTGAAAAAAAAAAACAGGTCTAAAACCAGAGCTAAACAAGAAATAAACCTGAACAAGGCCAGGAACAAACCAGGTTTAAACCAGAACTGAACCTGGTCTAAACCAAGTCTAAACCAGGTCATTCCAGCCAGGACTAAACTAAAACTAAACCAGGACTAAACCATGCCTAAAACCAGAAAACTAAGACTAAATCAGGACTACACCAGGTCTAAGTCAGTTCAAAACCAGGGCTAAATCAGCAACTACCCAGGTTTATACCAGAACAAAACTAGGTCTAAACCAAGTCTAAACCAGGTCTAACCAGGACTAAACTAAGATTAAGCCAACACTACAGTAAACCATGCCTAAAACCAGAACAAAACTAAGACTAAATCAACACTGAGCCAGTTCAAAACCAGGACTTAATCAGCAGCAAACCAGGTTTAAACCAGAACCATAATTAGGTCTAAACCAAGACTTAACTAAAATAATACCAGGACTAAACCATACCTAAAACCAGGACTAAACTTAGACTAAACCGTGACTAAAGCCCTATTTGCACGGGATTAGTATTACCTAGGGACCTCCAGTAATTTGTAATAATTGCCGATGTCGTCTGTGATTTTTATCCCATGTGAATCAGCCACGTCTGTAAAAATGTCTGTAAAAATTCCCTCGAAAATCACCGACGTCCGGGAGTAATTCACAAATTACAGAGGTCCAGGGGTAATGTTTATCCCGTGCGAATAGGGCTTAAGCCAGATCCAAGCCATGACTAATTCTGGTCCAAACCAGGTCAAAATCAGGTACTGGTGGGTACACAAAACCAAAAAGGTTGGGAACCACTGTTTTATGTGACTGACATGTGCTTTCCTGGTTTAGACCAATTTAAAGGGTTATATTATACTTTTATTTATATTTTTCAACCAATGTTGGTTGGTTCTAGAACAGTACTGCTCGTTTTACAAACTTTAGAAACGTTTTCTGACAAAGAGAACATTTTTAATAAGTGCTCTAATGTATCCATAAAGAAACAGGTTAATGGACCAGCAGAGGGCTGCAGAGTGTTGTGGTCTTTTGAACAGAAACAGACAAAAGCTTTTTATTTCCTTTTGCATCATGCACTACAAAATGAAAAATAGCTGTGAGGAATCTGTGGAAACAGTGCTCTATACCATTATTATTATTTTTTTAATTAATAAGAACAGACTGGAGGTGGAGGGCTTGTTGATTGGTCAGTGCTTTCTGGAGTGGGCGGGGTTTCGTGGGAGAGGCGGCGGATTGTGCAACCAAGCATTTTGAAAGCCTCAGAACAGCCATGCCAGAGAATAGAGGATTTCTTAAAAGGACATGAATGAAGCCAAAACACAACTCCAGGTATGTTTTTGATGAGGGGACAACATTATAACATGGTAGAACGCTCAAAAAAGTTGCTTTTGCATAATATAACCTCTTTAAATCTTGGTCTAATCCTTGTTGGCAATGTTTGGTACTGTTAGTCAAGTAAGTCATGGTGGTACAGCCCAATTCAAGTTAATAGTGTTATTTATTGATAGTTTATGCATGCTGTTTATGTTCAGCTGATTCTCTTTACCACATTTGATCTGTTTCATAATTGACATGAATTGTAGGATTTTTTTTAATTAACTTTTAGCAAACTAGACCTCATAAATCAGAAGGTACCTGCTGCGTGTTCTTTGTTGGTACAAACAGAGCCTAACCTATGGCAAATTATATGTGAAACTTTAGCAAACTAGAATTTAACTTTTTTTTTTTTTTTAACAGGCATCATTCCTGGATAAACAAACTTTATTTATTTTTTTAGACAGCTCACTTAAATAGCACACATCCTGCTCTTGCAAACATACTTTTAACACTTTTTTGGCAGTGGCACACCAAACCTCGTCTTCTTCTTCTTCTCCTTCTTCTCCTTCTTCTCCCTCCCATTTCACACACGCACCTCTCCGCCTCCCACCACTGCAGCAGGTATTGACATATTCTTTTCTTGCCTGGGCTCCAGTGGGCAGCAGGTCGTGGATACTGGAAGAGCGGCGCTGCCCACACACTAGATATTTATAAGACCTCAAATCACCAAAGCCGCGGGAATGCACTCTTTTCATTTCTGCTGCCAGTTCTGCTACTGCCTTCCCTGCTGCTATGCTATGTTTCTCGTTCCCCTCTCACTCGCTGCAGAGTTTTTTGTCATTCAAATGTTCACAGTCTTCATACCCTTAATATCTTTCTGTGTCGCTCTCACATGAGTCACCGGACTTTGGTAAGTCTGACTCACAGCGCTGGAGATCAGTACAAGTGCTTTTAGTGGTTCGGTGTAATGTATTGAGTGATGAGTGATGAAAAGAGAATAGGAATAAAAGGTCACATTTTATTGAAATCATTCATTTGTCCTACACATGCACACTTTAGACAATCCTCTCTGAAATATCTGCATGATTCATTTGTCATCCATCGAACTGTACATAGAACAGGGATTGTTCCCTGCTGCCTTGTTACATTTTTCTCTTTGTTATTGTGATTTCATATTTTACTGTGTATTAGCCCACTCATTTCCAAAGTCAAGAGAGTTGTGACCCCCTTAAATTGCAGAAAATCACGTGCAGACCCCTAAAATAGAGTTTAAAATTAATTAAAATTGGGTACTTATTTACAAACATACCTTTTAAGCAATTTTTAGCCATCAGTCTGTGATTTTTGTAGTATTTTTGTACTATTATTTCTAGTATCTATTCTAGTTTGTAGTATTATTTGTAGTATTTTTTAAAGTATTTTAGTAGTGTTTTTGCTGTTATATTTTAAACATTTGAACTAATATTTGTAATTGTATTCATAGTATTTCTGTACTATTATTTCTAGTAGTTGTAGTAGTGTTTGTAGTATTTTTATATTATCTGAATAATTTTTTAGTATTATTTGTAATATTTTGTTAGTATTTTTTAAGTATTTTGTGGTTGCATTTGAAGCAGTGGAGTCTTCATAACCTTTATGTTTTTATAGAAATCTATGGGAGAAAACATGATATAGACTTTTGAATATAGTAAAGTTTTATTGTTGAGGGTCCGCATGGATTTGTCTGAGTCACTGCATTAACAAAATATATTTATTGAAGAATTGAAGCATTGAATTATCATTCAAATGCATGATTCATGATTTTTTTTAATGCAGCACTGGAGTTCTTTCATCTCTATTAGACTTTTAAAATGAAACCCTTGAGGTTCAGAGAGTAGTACGGGTAATTCCTTAGTGTAAAATTCATCCATATTATTGTTCTTTTGTTGACGATGCTGGCAGGTCTTGAATTTCACAAGACAAAACCTGGAGCTGCCCCTGTACATGGAGAAGGTTGTGTCAAGGCATCCATCTTAACCTTGATGCTTTGATGACTGTATGTTTGCACACATTTTTCCTTGTTTGTTATGTAAACGATGTTAGATCTGGTGAACTGCAAAAGCTAAAATTAGTCAGAAAATGGCATCACACTGGACTGTTCTTCTAGCTACAAGTATCCCATTTATATTTAGCATTAAAACAGTCTTGCCACTGTACATTTTCTGTATAAGCTCATAGAAAGTGTTTTAAAGTCTGTTTATAGTCAGCATGAAATAGGACAAGGAGTGACTGTAATTGCATTAATCAAATATAGGTCACATACAAGTAATTTACCAAACAGTTATAAGGAAATAACTACAAAAGATATGTAAACCCATGACAGTGCTATTCAACCAGGGGCTTCCAAACCCTGACACACACACACACACACAAAAATTAAGGGTAAGAACAACCCGCGACCCCCACTGTAAAAAGTGACTGAACATTTAAAGGCTGGGTTAATATTATTTATTTGCAAGGTGTATTTTTAAATTACAGTTTTGACTAACATATGCTATTTTCCATTAAAAACTAAAAAGTTTCATTTATTTTTTATGATGTCTTTAAATCTTGTTGGTGATGTGATGGAAAAATGGATCCATGTTTTCTTCATTCAGAAAAATGCTGTCCATAGTGTTCTTTTCTTCTATTTTTATATAGAAGTTAATTATAGCAGCGCTTTTTAAAACTAGCTCTGACTTTCACAAGAGCCTCCTTTTAGCTTTATTAGGAATCGGAGAAAAGATGTGATAGCAATTTCATGCATTTGTCAGCATGTCTTTAATTTTTTTTGAATGAGCCATTTCCTTTCTGTCACAAATGGAGTATCACAGAAAACTGCTGCATAAAAAAAAATCTATTTTGAATATTTGAAGTCCTCCAGTCTGCGGTGAGGTCTGTGAGGTGTATGTTTAGAAACCTGTGGGTGACATATTGACTTGAGTTTCTTATTAGACAAAGTGATTAATTCAGCTGTCAACATGTATACCGGGGCATGTCTGCGGGGAGGCGTGTGGGACGGGGATGCCAATTTTTAGCCCTGCTCTTGTCAGCCAGTAATTTTCACCTGTGATTGAGCTCATTTAGAACGGGACAGGTGACTCATGAAGACGTAGTGCTGCTTGTGTTGTCAGAAAGGGCACACAAAGGGTCCTGCATGCATTTTCAATGTTCAATATTTACTTATTTATTTTAGCAATTTTATGAATCTCACTATCCATCACATTACTGTTTGCTTGTCAAAATAGATGTCCAATCAGACTCAGCCCCCTTGTGTTGGGTCAAAACAGGATCCAGTTTAGTTACTTGGTTTATTACTTTCACCAAAGTTATATTTTTACAAGCATTGGTTTGTTGGTTTTCTTTCTTCACTCAAAAAGTAATAATCTTTTTGAATTATGTTCTTTGGAATGGTCAGTAATCGGCCTTCTTGGTAAGGAAAAACTCCTAAAAAAAACCCAGCTGTGGAAAAAAAAAAAGAAGAAACCACTTTACCACTATGAGATATGATGGCCTTTTGGTTAATTGTATAGAGCATTTACCCCTGAACTAGAAGATCTATCTTTTCTATTGCAAGATAAGGCCAGTTGGCCAGATGTGGGTGCTACTAGTTTTAAATGAAGTCATAGTTAAGATGTGGTTGGTGTAATATTGATGATGCTCTCGCCTGAAGAGAGAAAGTCTTTTGTTGAAACTGAATGAATTGATCGTTTTATATTTTTTAAGAGGCAGTCATTACCACAAGTCATTTGGTATTAAAATTATTACACATTAATGTATTGCGCCCTAGCCCTAATTAATAAGCAGTATTATGCTTTAATTTGAATATTGCCAGGACCAGTCTGATATCCTGCCAATATTCTTCTTCTACTTCTTATCTTTTTCACACTCGGATATCTCAGGATTTTGGCAGGATTTAGACTGGTATCCCCCCTCTCTCTTTCTCTCTGCGCAGTTTCCTCTTCACGGCTGCTCCTCTGAGTTCCTGACATACCAGACAGGACAAACAGCCTCACATCGACATACCACAGGATTACTTAGGGGAAAAATCAGGGGGAGGCACCGAGTAGTCACTGTAGAAGTTATAAATATTGGATGAAAAAGTTACTCGAGGATAACATAAAAGGCTGTTGTTAATACTGTTCACATTTTAATTAAAAAAGAAAATGACTTGAACAGTTTGCCAGATTCTGTAACTAAGCTCATTTCTGTTTAACAATTTCAAACTCAACAAGAGAAAGATTTCCTGCTGGCTACATAAAAAAAAAATGTTTTCTTAATACAAGCTTTTAGTTTATTTTTATTGGACATTGAATTTTAAAAGGTTATTGGGCCAAATTTTGGAAATGCCTGGATCTTAACTTGTTAATCTGTGCAACAACTCAACACTTAGAATCATACACTGACAATTTTTCACTCCAACGTTCATTCACATTGGGCAATTATTCATGACATCATAGATTTTAAGGCTATGTATTTTTAGCAAAACACTTCAGAAGTAGCTTTAAAACACAGAAAGTAGCTCAACTCACAGCTGTGTCTGGGAGTCGCCTTCTTTCTTGTTCCTAAATTAAATGTAATTTGATTAAACATTTTTATTTGACATCCTCCAGTTTATTTCCAATGCAATAAAACATGATTCCATCTGATTAAAGAAACCGCATTTAGGACAACACCCTGAAATAGCCACTGTAGAAACACTGTAGAAACCAGATGTCCAGATCTATGGAACTTTTTTTAGCACAACACCCTTCTTCTGATAGGGTTTGATTATTTGCAGACTATAAATCATTTTCCCCCTTTTGGTGTACTATTTCTGCTCTCTTAATTAGTGTGGTGGTAAGATAAGGTCCTACATTATTATTACTAAAATAGCACCAATTGCAACATCTTTATCGGAAGAGGATTGGGGTTTTGCATGTGACTCATGTGTACTCTTTGTCTCTTGTTTGAGAGCCTTAAATTAAAAGTTTTAGGTTTAGTCATGTTTAGTGCTGACAGCCTCTGATTGCTCGGTCGACTAATCAGTCAGTGAGGTCGACTAAAAATGATTGGTTGATCAGTTGCATGGTCTCTTTGCATCAATAAAGCTGGTTTAATTTAGAGAAAAATAGACGTATTTTACTGTCAAGTTTTCTTAACAAGTTTTATCTCCTGATTAATGTGACGAGACTTGTTTGTGTAACACTCAAGTCACCCACATGTCCTTGGTTGATTAATCACCGTGCTGTGCATGACTTTGGCCGACTACATCTCTTTTCCTGTTTTAGACCTGATTTCTTGTCATCTTTGTGAAACCTTTCGACACCCTGCATTTGTTTGTGTTAGACCTCTCTATTTCTACACGCTTAATGATTTTCTTCTCTTTTGCTGCTTGTTCTACTCATAATAATCCTTTTTCTCTTTCTTTCTTAGTGTGGCTGTCACTCGGTCCAAAGATGTGCCCTCCTTTGGCCCTCCGATCCCAGAAAACGTCACCTTCCCAAAATCCTCTGTGTTTCGGGACTTCCTATTGGCCAAGGTCATCAACGCCGAAAACGCAGCTCACAAATCGAACAAATTCTGCGCTATGGCCACCCGAACCCGACAGGAGTATCTACGGGACCTGGCAGAGCGCCACACCACCAGCACGCCCATTGACCCGTCCGGGAAGTTCCCCTTCATCTCTCTGGCCCACAAGAAGAAGGAAAAGACCAAACCATATCAAGGGGCCGAACTGCGGAGCTTAGGGGCAGTGACTTGGCAGGTTCACGTTGAAGATCTCAGCACCGGAGGGGAACTGGAGGCACTGCTGGCCATCTCAAATGACTTTATTATAGTGTTGGACCAAGAGGCCAAGGAAGTGGTTTTTAACTGCGCCACGAAGGATGTGATCGGCTGGACCCTGAGCAGCCCGGCCTCTCTTAAAATTTTCTATGAGAGAGGAGAAAGTCTGTCCCTGCGGAGCATCAGTAACAACACAGAGGATTTCAAAGAGGTCATAAAGCGGCTAGAGGTCAGAGAACAGTACACAAACAGATACTTTTGTTATAAAAAGAGCTGCACAATGTCAAAATGCCATATCTGCTGTAACTACACGTTAGATGGTGTGATATGAATGCCAGAGATCCAGATCCTGTCACTTTAAGTTTGATTTCCAGGCTTGATTAACAAAAAACACAGCTTTATTAAAACCAATAAAAATGACCAGCACACACAAAATATAAGGCAATTTTAAAAAATATACAACCGATCATATAAACAAACCAGAGCCATTAAGAGAGAAACCAGTGCATTACTTAAAAGTAAAAAATATATATGGTAGAATAGATGGTCATGTGATTCATGAAGCCGTCAACAGTAATTTTTGAGTGTGTAAATTTGAGTTAAATACATAGATAATAAAAACTTTGATTCTTTAGACATCTTACTGTTCAAAAAAGCTACAGGGACAGGCCTGGGCGACTAACCACAGGAATTATTGGACAGAAACTGATGAGGCTAAAATTATTGTCAATGGTCACAACGCTCTCTCTCTCAACAGCTCTGAAACAAACCATTGCCTGCTCATTTTAGATAAATTGTTATGATTGGTTGATAGAAATGTGGACGTAAAAGTGAGTGGGTCAGGCTAATGAACGGCCCACTGACATAGTAAAAGTTCAGTTAAATATATGAAGAAACACAAACCTAAGCTAAATCAAACCTGAATCCTGACGATACCAGGTAGTATATCAGAACAAATTTTAGGACTTATCCAGAACTAAACCAGGTCTTTGAACTTACCATGAACTTACTCTACAGTTTTATGTCCTGAATGCTCAGTTCCATTGTTGCTGCCCTACACACCAGAGGTGTAACGGCAGTAAGTAAAGTAAGTAAGCTCAATTCTGTTGGCACAGTGAAGGGTGGAGGGCTGTTACTTGGAGTAATAAAAGATTATTGTGATACACATTTGGGCGACAGTGGCGCAGTGGATTAAGTGGTTTAAACCTTGCTCTTGGACCTCGCTGTCGTTGTGTCTCTGGGCAAGACACTTCACCCACATTGCCTACTCCAGTCACAGTATGTTGTGATAAGTGTAAAAACTTGCCAATTCACTGAGCGTCTGCTTTGCTGTGGCGAGCCCTAATGCGAAAGGGAGCTGCTGAAAGATTTAAAAAAGTAGTTACACAAACAGTTTTTTAGAAAGGGATATAGGCATTGTTGATATTGTGACAATACAGTCTGCAGCTCTAGTAAACGTACTGAAAACTCTTTATTGCATTCATGCAGTGTTGCAGACAATTACTTATTGTGTGAAGAGACAAATTTCACATTACATATTTGCAATCCTTCCTTTCAAATAACAAAAGCTATTACAGCTACCAGGTAATGTGCTGGGGCAGTAAATTGTACACCTGTCTTTCATTAAGCAACTTTGTATAAAAAATTGTATAGAAGGTGATCTTTAGTAACATGATGAGGTAACTCAACGCACGGCCATGCAAACACATTTTTCTTCAGTTTAGTAATTGCTAAATGGCTGCGTGGTGCAATAGTAGTACAATAGCATCAATAGCGTAAGTGTTGGAGGCATTCATTGGTGGGTGGGTGTGTGTAGAGACAAACCCAAACTCTGTGAAGACCATTTACCTTGCTCTGCTCCCTCCCGCCGCTCACACCGCTGCCTCTCAATTTGCACGTTATTGTCTCTGTGCCAAAGATGCACTCTCATTACAGGGCCATTCAGATTGAGAGAGTTTGAGACACCTTTTTGTGGCCGACGACATGCCTCACATACACCTACACGCCGAGTGAAAGGCTGCTAGCTTTTTTTTCCCCCTTTAGCTGTTTCCATGGCAACTAGTTAGGAGAAGGAAAAAAAAAAAGTGTTTTCTTATGTAATCATTATTGCTTTAAAACATCTTCCCAGTGTTCCTCTCTCCGCCGTCAAACTGCCTGTACGCTTGTAAGAAGTGTGATTATTTTATTATGTTTATGTAACCTTGCTGGCCCACATACATTCGAGCACACATCAAAAAATAAAATTGGCTCAAAACTAAGAAGTGTATTATTTAGCAGTTTATACATATGGTTATAATCTTCAGTCATTCAGAGAAACCATGTGTGCCAAGGATAGGGATCTGGCCTTGGGCTTATGTGCCTCTTTCTCTGTAGCTTCTTTTTTTTTTTTTGTACTTCATCTTTGCTGTGCACTGAAAACCAAAACATCATAGCAATTCATATCAGGTGCCAGTCTGCAGCGAGATTTATTCACTCCTCTGTGAAGTCTGTTTTCTTCACCAGCTTATGGGCTGCTACTAGGAGTTGGCAAAAGTTGGAGTAGCATAGTTTTTACCTAAAATGTAAAAAAACTGTACTTATTTTTTATTACATGCACAAGAAGCAGGGAAGAAAGTACAATATTTTCATGAAAGCACCGAGTTCAAAACCATTTTCTTAAGTGATGTTTCTGAGTTTGAAATCTAAAAAAGAGAGACTGCAGCATTTCTCTTTGTATCCGTGGATATGGGCAGATGTGACTTAAAAAGTGTGCAGGGTATATTTTTCTAAAAGTAGCATTTTTGTATTCATAAAAAAATTATGAAAAAAAAGTTTGAAAACCTGTTTTTTGTTTATAGATAAGTCCTCCTTAAGTTAACTTTTGACTTGTCAATGCTTTAATTCACTGGTTTCCAACCTTTATGATTTTGTGTACCCCCAGACCTGATTTAGTCCTGGTTTAGACCTAGTTTAGTTTTGGTTTGTTGCTGGTATAGTCCTGGTTTGGACCTAGCTTAGTCCCAGTCCCGGTTTAGTCTTAGTTTAGTTCTAGTTTTAGGCATTTAGTCCTGGTTTAGACCTAGTTTAGCTCTGTTTTAGACCTGGTTTATGCCTGGTTTAGTCCTGATATAGACCTGGATTAGTCCCTGTTTTAGTCCCTGTTTTGTTTTTCTTTAGTGTCCCATCCCTCTCTATAGTCCTGGATTAGCCCTAATTTAGGTTTATTTTAGTCTTTGAAAGCCAAATATATAAAGTTACTATAAATGATCACATAACTCCACGTACCCTCCTGCAATGTGCTCACGTACCCCTAGGGTTTGGGAACATTGATTTATGATTGCAGTCATAATATTTCCTCTTTGTCATTCCTTTTTCAGACTTTGACAAAGGGATGCGAGACCACAGAGATGACACTTCGGAGAAACGGCCTGGGACAGCTTGGCTTCCATGTCAACTATGAAGGCATTGTTGCGGAGGTAACCACTGAATATAAATCCTTGGAACATGGTAATAGATAATACTCACTGTGCCTCGGTCGTCACCTGGGAGAGTGCATACTAAGAACTAGAGTGGCCTGGATTCAATTCTCGACTTGGGCCTATTACTCCATGTCATTCCCCATCCTTCTCTATATATTTTTCCTGTCTATCCAATAATACAGGCAAAAATATATATATATTATAAGTCTATAAATAAATCTTCATTCAAGGAGAAGTACCAACATACACAGAATATCCAAAACATGCACACTAGGCTATTCCTCCAGCTAGGTATTCCTGACAGCTGTCGCCCACTGCTTCTGACAGTTTGCCTCTTGCGGCGTTGATTAAATACTGAGAACAAATTTCTCCACAAGGACAATAAAGTATACCTTCCCTTAATAAACGGCCTCTACACCGACGCAATTTGAAAAACATCCAACCAACCAGACAGTGTCACATATGGCCATAATGAAATGATACGTCAGAAAGAATTTTAAGATTTATCTATGTTCCAGGTGGAGCCCTACGGTTACGCCTGGCAGGCCGGACTGAGACAGGGAAGCCGGTTGGTCGAAATCTGTAAGGTCGCCGTTGCAACGCTGACCCATGAGCAGATGATCGATCTGCTTCGTACGTCAGTGTCGGTCCGCGTCGTCATCATCCCGCCACACGATGATGCCACTCCACGCAGGTAAGTGGATCAATAGACGTTTGTTATGGCTAAGCCTAATTCCTCCCCTTTTATATTTATAGATTTAGGTCTCCCATACAAATCTCACAATATCCTCATCAAATCCACTCTCTATTCTGATCCGCAGGGGCTGCTCAGAGCTCTACAGGTTGCCAATGGGCGAGTACAAAAGCAGCAGTAGCGACAGTGGCTCGTTCGAGTACAAGTTCCCCTTCCGCAGCAACAACAACAAGTGGCAGCGGACGTCCAGCAGCCCCCAGCAGTCCCTCACTGCGTCCCCCCAGCCGCACACTCCGAACCGGGCCATTAGTCTGGGCAGCTCCGTGGGAAAGACCCTGTCAGCGGAGAGGCTTGAGAGGGGAGCTGCCATACCCCGCAGTGTCAGCAGTGACGGCCGCCCCCTGGACTCCAAGAGGTAAATTCAAAATACACAAACTTCCTGGGTCAGAGTGAATTCGTGGAAACTTAAAGCCATATTTTCAGTTTTTGAAATTGTGTTGGGTTCTTGTGGATGAAGTGCTGTCTCTAGAAGGTCAAAGGCAACTGCAGCTACACTACAACATTTACCTCATAATCGCAATAGAGTCTAAAAAATTGCTTTCATATAATTTCAGTTGCAATCTAACTACTATGTCAATGATAAACCAGATTTTACACTAACTTTGAGTTGCGGGGCCTGGTACCCTCAAGAGATTTACTGAGAAATGATATGATCAATAAAGATTTTCATGACATTAAAGAAATCAACAATGTAAAAACGACACTTAAGACCTCATATAGGCTTTATTATTAATTCTTTTACACTCCAAAAAGTGGGCGCTGTTGAGTTCAAAGTCAGGTCAATTTAGCGCTTCTTCTATGTTTTTTTTTTATTACATTAAAAGCCGGAAGGGTGGCTAAGCTGCTGTTGTGGGTGTTGGAAAGGCTTGGCCACAGTTTTTGGTACAGCACCAGGTGGCTCGCGAAGAGAGTAAATGTGATGATGATGCTTAAAAGGTCCACTATTGTGCCAAATTGACTTTTTGGAGCTTTTAATCATTATAATGTCGTTTCTACCTCAAAAACAACCTATTTTGCTTCATTCATGCATATTTGAAAAATCCTCTATGCTGATGCCATCTATTTTTCAAGAACTGAAAATGGTCTCATGGCTCTACGTAGACATGAAAAAACCAGGAAGTGCTCCTGCATGTTTCTAAAGCTCATTCTGATCATTTTAGCTCTTAAATGGCCATCACTACGAGGCACTAACTAAAAACCGGGCGTTTTGCCCAGGGGCAGGGTTTAACGTCTTGCGTCACACATTTGGTTAGTGACCGTTAAAGTCAGCTTTTCTTGGATAAACAAGTAGTAAATAATAAATAAAGAGTTTATTTGGTAAGAGATTAAAGGGATACAACTAGGGTTGGTTTATTGCTGTGTTTTCAGCACAGAAGAAGAGGGACACAAAACGTGACAAATAATATTTTACTGCCACTGATACATACTACTAATAACATAAAATAAACTAATCCTAACCCGTTCCCTAACCCTAACCTTAACCAGTTTGACAAATAAAGTAATTATTTATCTTCAAAATTTGCACAAATGCTACATGAGTTGTGGACGTGCTCCAGGGTTTCCACAGTGACGTCCCGCTAAACCACACCCACCCAGGTGAAACACCTGGTTTTTAGTGTTTGCCGTCACTACGAAGCAATCAGCTCATTTATCTGTTAGCGTCATATTGCTCACTAGCCATTTATGCTCTGTCAGTTCCCAACCGTTGCCAGCAGGGGGCAACAGACATCTAATCCAAACAACTGTAAAGTCAAAGTAACAGCTCCCTAAAAGAAGACGTTTTCCATACACTATCTATTTAGGTTATAAAACATAAAATACTAATGCAAAGGTGTCCAAAACTATTTCAGAAAGCCTGAAAAAGCACAATATGGACTTTTAGATATCAATGGGATGTTGGGGCATTTGAAATAAATACAGAAAGGCAACAGTTACATCAAGTTTTACCACTAACTCCTGTACTTCTTACTGAGTTAAAGGTTTCTTAAGGCCAGGCGTGTACATTTTAACAAATTGCACTCCTTATGTGAAATATAGATTTGGTTTTCCTAATTGAATATTAATCAGATTTAGAGCTGCTATTATTACCGCTTATGCTTCAAAGTCCATCAGTAAAGTGCACAAAATGTAATCACTGGTTCGCTCCAGACGACGTGGGAACCCGAGCTGCTCTGTTCCAATCAATGGTATTTCCTCTTGAAGGAAAAACTTGCTGCATTTTTCTTTTTCTCTGTTCTCTAGCTTTGTTTATTTGATCTTCCTTTGGTTCCTTTGTTTCTGCTGCTCGTAAATTATTCTTGTTCCTGTGCGTGTGTGTGTGTGTGCTTGTACCAGGATGTCTCCGGGCAGTGAAAGCTACAGCCTGGCCTCTTCGTTGGCGTTGGGCCGCTCTCCACACAACCGGAGTTCCCCCAGCAACCTGTCGTGTTCGAGTGACGCCTCAGGAAGCTCCGCCCACTGGAGGCAGAAGTCCATGCCTGAGCAGTAAGTACAGCAATCACTGGATCGCTCTCTAGCCTGGCCAGCCATCCTAGTTTTAATACTATGAAGAACTGTAAGAGTCTGGTCCCTGATGAAAAAATGGAGGCCAATTAAAGTGTAACCCACCTGTCAGCTCAGGTCGTACTCTGCCCACTGCCAACACTTAAACCATTTGTATTAGAATGTCAAAGAATTGACAATAGTTAGTGAAAGGTACCACCAACGCACATTTATACAGCTTATTATCTACACAAACTGATTTTAGGGGTGAGTAACTCTTTAAACTACTTTTAAATGCATATCAAAATACTCTAACAAATCAGATAACAGAAGCATCTCACTTGTGACCAACTCCGAAATTAGATTATTTATGTGTTTATCACTTATTTATCTACTTATTGTAGTGAAATAAAAGTGAATATTAAAGGGGCCATATTAGTATTAGTATTTCAAGTTTGATCACTTAAAATAATGTTTATGTTTATGTAAAATCTTATCTTTTGGGGAGCTGTTACTTTGACTTTGCAGAGAACGGGCCTTTCTCCCCCTGCTGGCAATGGTGTGGACTGGAAACGGCCAGTATCATCATAAACCGAGCCGCCCAAAAAACATAAAATCACATCAATGCAATTTAAGAGTTCAGACCCACTTAACATTGCTAATAAAGTGAACGTGTCTAGCTGGCCAGGCTAAAACAAATGTTTATAATAAATATTTGTCTTGGCCGTGGCTAATGAAAATGTTTTTTCTTTTTCTGTGCTTTCTTTCCAGGTTTGCAGGTAACCGTCAATCTCCCATGTCTTCAGAGAGGCAGGTAGTTGGAGAGGGTGTATCCAGTGGAAAGTCAACACCTAATTGGTCGAGAACAGAGGAAGGGGGAAGTGAAAGAGGGTCACAAGGTGCCTATAGAGATTTTGAAAGAAACACTGGCTTTATAGGATCTATACATCTATTGAGGGGGAAAACATTTTGAGATGGCACTCTATAAGACAGTAGCTGCTGTATGGTTGTGTGTGTATGGTGACAGGTTTTTGCAGCTCATCTTCCCATGGGGCTTGCAAAGTTGACAGCCACCTGCTTCCAAATCGCATTGCTCCCTACTCTTCTTCTCTTGTTAGCTGTTAACATTTTGACCATCTGCCTAATATTTGTGGTCATAATATGTCTAATATCCAGCCCCACACACTGCAAACTGTGATGCACTGTGTATTCTGACACCTTTCGATCAGAACCAGCATTAGATTCTTCAGTAATTTGGGATACAGGAGGTCGTCTGTTGGATTAGACCACACGGGGCCATGTGCTACACCTGTTGCTGGTTCACCACTGCTTCTTCCTTGGACCACTTTTGATAGATACTGACCACTGCAGATCAGGAACACCCCACAAGAGCTGCAGTTGGCTCTGTCCCAGTCAGCTAGCCATCACAATTTGACATTTTTCAAACTCTCTCAAATCCATAAGCTTGACCAATTGTCCTCTTTCTAACACAACAACTAAAAATTTATTAAATAATTTTGTTATGCCTGAGCATTGTATGTTGCCTTTACAGATCATTTTAAGGGAAAACCTGCCAAAATGTCTAAGTAATGATCCAAACCAGGACAGCAAAGAGAGTGAATTACTGAATGAAAATGTAAGATTGTTCAAAGAGGAAGGATTTATTGCTGCTTTTCTATTATAAACTTTCGATCCCTTTAATTCCCTTTTCTTTTTATGGCTCATGTTAAATTACAAGTCCCTTTCCACGCACTGTTTGGGGACTTTTTCCTCTTTTCCATATAGTTTGTTCTCCACAAGCCACAAAATCAACATGCCCCATTTCTGCCCCTCTTTGTCCCAGCAGGAAGTTTCTTTGGTGGATATTTGTCCGGCCAACTTCCACTCAACCTGTTCCTGTCCTGCCATGATCACAGAGAAAGACCCAAGCCTCTCATTTTGTGGTTGTTTGTAGCACTTAAAGTCTTAATTGGTCAGTGAGAAACAATGCACTTTGGTCCAGTACAGTCTGAGGCAGCCAAGTGTCCGGCCCTGACCAGTCTGCTTTGTGGTTTTTGGTCTTCTTCCTACTCCTCCCATTTTTACCCCTTGACCTCTGAGTGTTGATGATGAGGCCTAGTCCCAAAGCAAAAGGCATTTAAAGGGCAGAGTACTCACTACTTCCCAGTTTTTATGAGTAACTAGAGGTTGATTCACAAAACAATGAGTAAGTACTGTCCCGAAACTAAACACCATTATTGGTAAGTGAACTTTTTCAAAAATGAGTACATGAGTTTCCGTTTTGTCCATTCCCCATGCCATCCCAGCAACAGAAAAGCAACATATACATTCCTGTATTTTAAAGAGCAACTCAACCCTAAATCACTTTTTTTAGCCATACAAATTGGGCTTTAGTGGTACATCTCACTATTGTGTTGTGTTGTATCTTTGACCACCTGAGTGCTGCCCTACTTAGGTCAAACAGTGGGTACATTTCCTCAATAGTTGCAGATAGATGAGTGTTATGTAGTATTTTACCTTGTTACCTGTGCCACGTGTCATGGCCCCGCGGTTCCCACGCCCTCTCTCCCTGCGCGTTAGTCCCAGATCTGTAGTTGCCAGGTCTGAGCTGTTGTTTTCCTAAAAACACAATGCAACCCCACACTGCTCTCTGTTCTGTCTCCTCTGCCCCTCGCTTCCCCTCCTACAGCGGGACCAGATCAGTCAAGAACATCAGACTGACTCTGCTCTTGTTAGGCTCTGTGGAGGGAAAAAAAATACAAAAATGTACAATCTGTCGCTTTTCAAAAAAAAAAGTGTTAAGGCATTTGTGGGACAAAGATGACAGAAGGCTAAATGAATGATGTCACAAAAGGATTTATTCTCAACATCCACATGGCTCTTTTTAACAGTGGTTATTAGGTTTAGACACTTTAGACAACAAAAACACAAATGTGGCCACAAAGTAAAATATATTTTTATCTAAAAATGACTGATGTCATCTTGAAAACGAAAAAGTTAACAAGTAAAAATTAGACCAGATTTATTGATGCATAGAGTGGATGCAATTAAACAATCAATCAAATTTTAGTCGCTCGAGACCTCATGGACAGATTAGTGGACCACAGCCCTAGTTAATAGAACAGTTGATGAAGAATATTGTTTGTGGTATTCACCAAGGGTCAAATCTATAGTAAATGATACTAGCTTAAAAATGAATCCATCTTGAGTAACTTAACCCACATGGGGTCACAAGCCAATGTGCGTTTTGTGCCCAGATAAATGGGTTGCATCATGAAAGACACCTGGCGTAAAACTTGCATCACTGCATGCTCTGAGGCAGATGTTTAACTCCTGCTCATGTGGGGGATGTTTACTGCTAATCAGTATTGGAGAACAGTCAACTGCAAGGGTTTTAGGGCATTAGGCAAAGGTCATAGGCCATTGACAATGAAACCAATCGAACTGTTGGGCTATAAATTTCATCTCTGACAGGATACATTAAAATTATAGTCTTGTAATTGAACTTCTTCATCTGGTTTGCTTGTATTTTGACTCAGTCTTTTATTGTGGTGGTGTGTCTTCAATTGACCATACCATAAGACAAGAAGGAGTTACATGAAAACATTTATTTCATATGCACGATTCTTTAAAAAGCAGGCATCCACATGAATAATCGTCTCTAATTAGTGGTAACATCCCCTTGAGCTGCTGCTGCGCCGAGGAAGCTTGAATATTCTGACTGCGTATGGGGGAAGATCCACAACAAGATTTTTACCCCAGCAGATGTTATGCTACAGCTCTTTGTCCATGCACTGTGGACATTAGCTGCCTACTCCCTCTCTCTCTCGCTCTCCATCTTGCATAACGTGTAGACAATTACACAACAGTGGCGTTTATACCCAGAGTTTCGCTTCAGGACATGCACACATAGTCATCCTCTCACGTTGCACAGCTTGCCCAGAACAAACAGAGCCAGTAGGGACCGTCTGGGGACACGTTCCCGTTTGATGCTGTGCTGCGTTTGATGACAAGTGATCTGGGTTTTTGTTTTATGGTCGCTGCACGAGGAGAATGAAAACACAGTCAATGATACAGGCCCCCTGATATCAGCAGCGTCGTGTCAAAAGTACTGAATGAAACTAGTGCTTGTGGATAACTTCTCTGCTGAGTCAGACCCCAGTCATCCGTTTGGGCTGCAGGCTCGGTGCATATTTTTGTCACTAACCAGAGATGTCTGTGTTCATTATTACAGAAGGTCCCGTCTCTAAATCTGGCCCAGGCTTCTCCGGGGGTCCACGCATCCAGAGGCAGGAGCAGGTCATCCACCTGTCTCCCAAAAAAGGCAGTCAGGTCAGTCTACAAGTCAGAGCACAAAACATGAAGCAGTCTTTTAATTATCATGAATAAATTTAGAATAGTCGCACACTGTTAAGCAGCAATAAAACACTGAGAGCTCTGGTTATGGTGGCACTGAGCAGATGTGTGTTTGTCAAGCTCGGCTGCTTTTCTATAAATACGTTTTTGAATAATCCTCAGCAAAATTAAAATTTTTCAAGAAGGTAAGAATAAAAACAAAAAGCAATAACAAAAGAAGTACAGGGTACAGAAGTACAGTCATGGAAAACCTGGAATTTTATAATTTGGTGTAAAGTTTTGGAAAGTAACATTTGGTAAATATAAGTGTTCAGTAGAAACGCTGTCTTCTTGGCCTCTTCTTGTTCTCACTGCACGAAAAAGTGACCAGTATCTATTTTTTGTCAGAATATTTGTACCAAATTTTTATTTTATTTTGCTGGTCTTTTTTGGCTGTTTTGGTTTTGGTAATGCTTTAAAACAGCATGGATGATTAGTTTATATCTAGTATAGCATAATTATCTTTTAATCGCTGGTGTATAGGCTATAAATCAGTAAAATTAGTCGAATAATATATTTCTGAGTTAAGAAGCCTAAATTTAATTAACTAATTTCCAAATTAAACAAATGAAATTGCAGCAAAAGTGTGTTTCTAATGTACCATGTTGGACAGTTTGTTTACAGTTTAAACACATGTAAGTCATGTTTCAGGTATTGGAAATTTAGTCAAAAGTTTTGTAAAAGTTGAGGAAAATTCTTGGTAAAAATAATGTTTGAACCCTGGAAGTAATAAAACTATATATGTAAATTACAATTAGTTAATCAATTAACCGTTTACAGATACAGATATAACACTTTTACACATTACCATTTACAATTTTATAATTTTGCATAGATTTTTAGAAGCTTATAATTAAATAATAATATGTTTGATAATTGACTCAATAATAGGTCATAATTATTTGTGTATTAGCATTTTTATGGGAAACTTTTGGGAATTTTTTGAGTGGAAATTGTATGTTTTTTAAGTTAATGCATGTGTTACTTGTGTACTAAACAGAACGTCACATTTGCTGATATGGGATCCACAAAACAAGACCAGAGACCTACCAAAGCAAATGTATTTATTAAAAAATTATTATAAAACATTATAATATATATCACTTTATAATAACTACACTATTAAGCTGTAATTAAATATGTAATCAACAATAATTTTGCACTGATTTAGACAAAATGATTAGTGTGTACATATTATAAAGTGTTACCCAGTAGTCTGTTATATTGATATTTTGTATTTGTCTTAGCAGTCCGACAGCCCATACTCGGGTCACTCCAGCAGCAACACACTCTCCAGCACTGCCTCCAGCGGGGGCCACAGCGACAGCGATAAATGGTATGAACTTGGGGCCGGAGGCGGCTCCAGCGGAGACCAGGGCGACCCCGAGCCCAACGGCCTGGGAGGAGGGGGCTACCTTCAGGGCGCTTCGGCGGACAGCGGCATAGACACCAGTTCATACGGAGCGTCTCACCACTCGCACCCGCACTCGCACCACGGCAGCACCACCTCCCTGCTCGCCCCCAGCGGAGGCAGGGACAGCAGGGAGGGCAGGGAGAGGTCCGCGTCCCCCTGGCACAGTCCCACCGAGGGGGGGCGGAGGATGCTGGAGAGGTCCCCTGCTGCGGCTGAGTCTTCGGGACCCCCAGCAGAGAGGATAGAGGGTCGCACCCCACCAACTCACCTCCTGGTCCGGGACGCGAGCACCTACAGCCTGAGCGACGTGGGCTCACACTCCAGGTCTGGTTATGTTGAACTTTGGTTGATTATGTGAATGTTTTACTTTTGTATGCAATGTTAAATCTCTCTCTCTCTACAAGCCCAATCCTTAAATGGTTGGGACACTCTGTAAAGGGTAAATGAACAGGAAAAAGTAATAGTTTACAAATCTCATTAAACAATACGTATACCCTGTTGATAGTTGACATTTTACCAATTCATGAAAAATAATAGATAAGTAAATGCAGCAATTCGTCTCGAAAATGAAAAAGTAGAAAGTAGACTTAGTCACTCTCTGTAGCTGGATTAAATAATAATACTACTAATAAAAATGCTAATAAAAAACACTGGGGTGAGCATTTTGCAATGAATTAGATTAACATTGTTAATTAGGTACACATCGTTCCAGTTTTATTTAAAATAAAAATTATGTTGAGCACAAAAAGAAAAGGTCCCTTGAGGCATTTTGTTAAATTGTGCATTGTTGTTTGCATTTTATTAAGAAATGAGCCACACTAATCTAACTCTAACAATACAGGGCCTGAAGCTAAAACAAGCTTTACTGTATTTGCTATTTTTATTATTTTAAATGTACAGGTACCATTGGTAGTACACAGTCTGGTGGTGCTCTGGAGTCTTTTGCAGTTCAAGTCCTGATTGAGAGCCAGTTTTAATCCCAGTTTAGAGCCTGATTCGTTTTGGTTTAGTCCTGGTTTTAGCCTTTGCAGTAGTTCTTTATAATTCATGTTTCTCCTTATTAAATACTTTAACAGTAATAGTATTTTTTCTGCTGATCCCTATTTAATCCCTTGCTTTAGACCTGGGTTATTCCAGACTTAGGCTCGTCGAAAAAAGATGGTACTTGGGAAGCTGAAGTGTGAAAAGTTTCAGTACTAGATCTCTAGTATAACTGCAAAGTAAACTTTAGCTTTCAAGTTGACGTCATTCCCTTTGCCTTTTGTCGTCCTCATATTTACACGATCTCTGCCTCACATTTCCACTTCTAATTAATCAATCCAATATTTCCTTCACTTTAGATGCTCGCACAAAGTTCACCTCCTTCTCAATAAGATCTTCCTGGAAACCGAGCGCTGGAGTGATTTCAGCTCCCTCTTATCTTTCCACATTAGACAGGAAATGCCAGCCACGTGTCCAAGGTTTCATAGCTAATGTCCCGAGCAGACGGGGCTCGCTCTATGACCAAGACATAACTCATTCAAACAGATAGAGTTACCGGGCGTGACCTAGGCTTCGTGCTTTTTATATCCAGTTGTACTTTGTCATAATGGTGCATGGAGGATTAGCCCGAAAAATTTGCCTTGGCTGTAACCGTGGATGATTCTGATACACCCAAGTCACTGATTCAATTAACTTTTCAATTCAACTTTATTCTGGACTCATATGATCCAATAATGATATAAAAAACAAATGATACAAAAATACAAAAGATACAATAGTAAAATAGGCAGCTGTAACATCGTCTCCACAACTTGGACTGGTAGCATATTGCACTAAACGTGATGTTAGTGACAAAATAAGTTTGATTTTGTTTAACCTACAGATAAAATTACACTTGAGGTTCTGTAAAACAGTGTGAAAAGTGTTTATTCCTGCTGTGAGAAACATTTCGCTCGCACTCGTTCATCTCGGCCTCTTCAGAAGCACTCGTAGGGCGTCTTTGTCTGCCATGTGCGGCCTTTGCAAACTGGCTTTTCTGTAGTTTGTCTAAACAATGTCAGTTTCACTTTATCTGTACACAAACCAAACGTGAAAGAGTATTGGCTTGGGCATACAACACTCGACACTGTCTGCAAATATCATCATATTATTACAGAGAATATGCCCAACATACTTGGCTTTATCCATTACACTAAGCACAACATGTGACAAACATCTGGAAGTTTCATATTCTTGTCCTCTGTAATCCTGCAGATCACAACCACACTTTTAGCTGCATTGTACCTGATGTCATTGATTGATTAATTGATGTTTCAATAATGGCCAAACCAGATTTACTCATGGAAACTAATAAACTTGACTGTATTTTCATCAGATGAAATGCCTGCACAATACAGATTTGCCAATTGTATTCAGTTCAATTAACTTTTTCTTTATTGCCATAGCCCAATATCAAACAGCAGTTGCCTCAAAGGGTTTTACAGAAATAATTAAACTAACCAATGGGCAAACAGATGACAAACTCTAGATTCCTGTTACGAAAAAGTCATAAAGAAGATTTATAATATTTTTTTTATTTGCAATAATCATAGATTTTGCAATAATAACATTTTTTTTTTGGCCATTGAAAAAAAAACACACTTCTCTTGTGGATTTTTTCCAAGTGACAGGCTCTAAATATAGACATAGACCTCTTTACAGTAAAGCTATGAGTCATGTAATGCATGTTGCACAAGTGAGCTCATAATAGCAATAAATGTTCAGTATATTGTGCAACCTTTTTCTCCAGAACAGTGCATTCTCGATACAGATTCTTTCTGCTAATGTGTGTGTGTTTTGGGAACGCTTCTGTGTAGCTTTCAGTATGAACATTTCTGATGTAACCACTGCTTTCTCACCTTTCAAACATTAGAAGCAGTAACATAGTAATAAATATGCAATTAATTATGAATTAACAGTTTATAGAAGCTAAATCATTTTATGTAATATCTTTTAAGAAAGTTTTGTACCATTGTGAGATAGGGATAAGCCATAAGATAAGTAAAGTAAAGTAAAGTAAAGGAAAAGATTATTTGTTTTAGTTGGTTATTTACCATTGTGAGATATAAGGGCTTTGTTGCATTTATTTCTAAACTAAAAATCCAGGTTCGAGTTCAGATCTGGGCTTTAAATCTTTTCCATTGCAAGATGGGGCCAGTGTACTTCTATTTGCTAGTAGAGTGATGGTTTAACAGTGAAAAATGAGGTACTTTTCTAACCCTTGTAGTGTGTAGTAACCCTGACACATCCTTTTCCTGTCCTCAGCTCCAGACACTCGGCCCACAGCTCCCCCAGAGAGGAGTCGTCCTCTTCGGCCACGTCTCCTTCACAGTCCTCGGTGTCCCCTGGGCCCAAGAGCTTCTACCCCAGGCAGGGAGCTCAGTCCAAGTACCTGATTGGCTGGAGGAAGCCTGGCTCTACCATTAACTCTGTGGACTTCGGGGACACTCGCAAGTAAGGATTATTATAGGTTAATGCTGCAGGTCCAAGTGGGACATTTCACAAAATCACTTAAGATACAGATGAGTTTGTCCATGGCTGTCCTAATAATCTAATAATAATAGTCTTTTATTCAATATCATTGTGTTGGATTGTTTATGATTGTAGAAGATTAGCTCACTATAGGTATCAGAAGAAGTATCGCTCAGGTACCAGTATTGAAAATCAGGTATTGTTTAAGTACTGGTATAAAAAATATCTGAATGGTACCCAGCCCTATTGTTCTGTTTACAAAGTAGAAAATACCCACCATGTAAAACCAAAAATACTCTTACTGTTACTTGCATTAGAACTACAATTTTTTTTATTATTACTCCTGCTGCTGACACTACTTTTATTTCAATTATTACTACTACTACTACAGTTATTGCATACACTACTACGACTACTACTTTACAACTATTTTTACTACTACTACTACTGGTACTACTAGCGTCAAAAAATACTTTAACTCTCTTTAAGTTTATTACATTCACTTGAGTTACAAACATTTATCCTAAGTTCACTCAAGTAGAAGTATGTTAGAAAGTAAATGTACTCAGAACATACATTTTCTTAAGTAAAATCTGCCTAAACATTTACTTAGATCTTGTTACCTTCCACTGCTGATGCTACATTGTAGTACTGAGATGCATTTGATTCATTTTTTTTTATTCTGTAGTTCTCCAGTTGTTTGAAAACAGTAATTACTTACAAACTGCATGATTGCCCTCTTGTGGTTGAGAAAAATATTACAACCCAACCTCAAATTATGTTTGTATTACCAGATGTATTGGGCCAAATTCATTCATTATCTTCTTGTTTTTGTGTTATATTTGCAGTGCTCACAATCCTTGGTCTATTTATGGAGAATTTTAGTTCTTTTTTTAATTTCATGCCATTGTTATATTTTAATTTGATTGTACACAGATTGCACAGATAAAAACTTACCTATAATTCATAATTTCATAGCCTGGCCCTATAGATCTCACACTAAGTTGTAATTGAAACATTACTTACATACTTACATACAAACTGCATGAGTTCCCTCTTGTGGCTGAGAAAAATATCACACTTCAAGCTTTAATTATGTTTGAAATACCAGACATTTTTGGCATATATCCCATGTAGTTTTGTTATCGTTGCTTTATTGTTTCTAAGCCTAATCCTTCATATTCTTGTGGTGAGTGTGCTGACCTCAGTCTGTTTCGTGGTTTGTTCAGAAAGTCTCCAGGAGAGAGCAGCGTCGATGTTATTCCCACCCCGGCAGCCAGGCCCTCTCTTCGGGACATGCACTCGCCCCAGCCCCACGCCAAGTCCACAATGGAGGAGGACGTGAAGAGGCACAGCACTCCGGACAGCCCCCCACCACCACCGCGCAGACACAAGGAAAAGGTATCCACAAAAACACAAATTAAACAAAATAAATACTCAGCTCTAGAGAGTACCTGGTTTATTGTGTTAGTTTGAGTGGATTAGTGTGGAGGCGGAATAGGACAAAAACTCACTGTATTTTTGTGTCTTTTTTGGCACAGCACTCACAGAAGTCCCCTCCGGAGCAGCCCCTGACCCGCCGCCGCTCGCTCCACCGAACCTTGTCGGACGAGAGCATTTACCGGGGCCAGCGGCTGCCCCCTCTCACTGACACTGTGACCGAAGCAACTCTGGGCAGTGACGTCCTGTTCAGCTGCTCCACCCTCCCACGCTCACCCACCACACGGGGCGTCCCGCTGAGGAGGCCGTCCTACAAACTGGGGGTCAAACTGCACGGTAAGGACAAAGACTTCTATGCTGAGTAAGTGAAATGTCTAGATCTACTGTAAATGGCACAGGAGAAATTTTATGTATGGATATTGGCTTTTATACCAGTATACAAATAAATCTACTATACTTTCTGTACTATATGTTTATCAACTTATTTTTATGTTTTGATTTTTAATGCTTTAGTACTCGTATGTATTTGTCTCTTTGGTGCTGTCTAACTTTGAGCCATTGCTGCATGACAGTAAGGTCTCAGAGAGTAAACTGTGTTGAGATATCCAGGTGCCTAGTAGCACATAATGTAATAACATTACTGCATTTTCTTGATATCTGATGATTGAGGTTTTTTTCCTTTTCTTGAAGTCCATTTTTAAATTTGCCTTGTCATAGTTTATTGTACCTAAACAGTACCAATACCTAAAACAATAAAGTATTATGGTATGAACAGCTTGCTGCCTGTTCCTAGCTTCAAAGTGTAAGGCCAGAACTAAAAACAGCACTCCTTATTTTATGCTTGCAGGTGATCTTTCGGCCTCAGACACTTCTCTGGTGGATCTGGTGGAGCGCCATCGTGGACCCCTGCCTCCTGAGCTGATGCCTCTCCCCTCAGGCCGGGACAGTCCCCTGGAGTGGACCCACCTTGTGGATGTGGCCAGCACATTCGAGAGTGAAAGAGGCCCACACTATGGTATCAAACATAAAAAAATATGTTTTATTAATGAATTGGTCAGCAGGCCTGGCCAACTATCATCACTCACTTTTATACAAACATTATTTTGGTCAATTTCAGTTCACTGGCCAGGCACCAACAGCACTCCTAAATTACCTTCGCATTAATTGACTTTTTTTTTTCTAGTTCAGAGAAGTTATGTGTTTGGCGATGCAAATCACAGAAGCAGCGGTGCGTCCAGTCCCCAACAGCCCCACATCGAGCTGCAGCCCGCCCCACTGTCCCGGCCCGCATCCAGGTAACACTATACTCTATGGGGACATCTAAAGTACTAAAATATTTTACATATTGAGACAGAATCAAGGTTAGTTCAAAATTTGTGACTAATAGTGTTTACTTTATGTTTACATACTTTATGTTTGTCTTTTAGTGAGGGCCACATCGGGCTGGAGAGGAAAGTGACCAAACTTGAAGCCATGGTAAAAATGCTCCAGGAAGACTTGAAGAAGGTGAGAACAAGACATAGTGTATTGCACATATAGCATATTTTCTGTATATACTGGACATTCTTGGTCCTACATTACTCAAGACATACTTTTCTTTGATCCTCTTTTTTCCTTTTTTTTTCTTTGATATCCTTTGAAGCCTCAGGATGGAAAATAAAACATAGGTTTGGTTTAGGTGCATTCGTTTGAACAGGAAAACACTTCAGTGCAGAGTGAGCTGCAGTTCTGCTGTGTTGATTTGGTTTTTATTGTTGTTGCTTTCAGACGACTTCAAATGATGTGTAAAAAGTTTACTCCTCTGTAAAATGATCACATCAGCCATACCATTTATTTCAAATTCAGGCATAGCTGTTTTGTAAAGATGTTTTTCAAACTCATCATGAGCATTGTGCGTGTTTAACTTAAAGCAGTACTGAATACCCCAAAACTCAATAGAAAGTACATCTGCTCGTTACAATGAAGTTAATTGGCCTCAGCAGAAGTGGGCAGTCTGAGTATTTATCTTTTGTTTGCTGTACTTGTCGTCCACAGCTTCGCCTGGCGCTTTTAACAGATTCAATTTGTCAAACTCGTACAGTTTACCCACCAGCGCCTTTGTGTGGAGCCCAGTGAGTCAGAGTCTGCAGGTCTGAGTGGGCCACGTAAACACTCTCCTCATTATCTGTGTTTGCATATCTCGCCGAGCGGATCTGAGGAAAACTTTTCAAATGTTACAAAAGAAAAATGCCAATTAGGTGTGTTTGCTTAAACTGAATAGAAGTGAATCTCCTGTGTTGTGATGTTGGGAGCTGGAGACGACACTCCACTGTGCTTTTGCTGGAAACATGAGAAGAAAGAGGTGCTTTTTGGTTTTTCATACTGGTCAAAGCTCAAAAGATTAATTAAAAGTGAATGAAGAAGTGAATAAATGAAGAGGTTATGATTGATATGATTATTTTGATGGCTCTCTTATTCTCTGTCACTACTTCTTCCTCTTCTATGGCAACAAAATAAATCAAACTACTATGATTACTACTGCTACTAATACTTCATTAGGGTTTGGGGGAAAAAAATACGATATTTTGTAACATGATACTAAATATCTATACTTTGGCTTGATATTGATACTTTCAGTACTTTTGTGACGACTGCTTTCACAAATGTGGGCCAAAAGACGTCAGGAATTCCTCCAGGACTGTAGAGGGCAGCACTGCACTTATAAGCACTTAGTCTGCCAAACACCGTCACATAAATAAAAGTATTTCTAAATACCTAATGCAGTATATAAACGTCACACTGACTTTTGGAAAACATTACTTGGTTCCTTTAAGTCTTTAAGTGTGGCTAATTTAAAATTTTAGGAGAGAAAAAAATTGCACAATATTATATTATATATATTATATAAATCTTACACCTTGTAGATAAATGGTATATCCTTATTTATTTATGTATTAATTGCTACATCTTGGGTTTGGTGTCCATAGGGAAGGTGGTGTCTAAGGATACAGCTTCTTCCCACTCCTTTTCGAGCAGATCGCTTCTCTATGATTTGTTTTGATGAAATGAATGAAATGTTTTTTATGAAAATGTAGAAAAGATGGGTACATGCTAATTTATAGTTAATTTGTATTCTGTTCTTTTCTATTCTGTGAAATTGCACACCATGAACTATTCACACGCTTGAAATAAATGAAACAATACAAAAAAATACAAAAATATTGTGACAAAAGTGTATCATCCCAGCCCTAATCATTATTATTATTATTTCGATATAACTGTTGCAAAACACCTGCTTGAATTAACATGCTGTAGTATATTTACAGTCACAGTTTTCACATTTTGTGTGTTAAAATAATTGGCTTTGAATCAAACTGTGGTAAGGCCAAATGTTAGTGGCGCCACTGAAACCAGGTTAATCCTTTATGTGTATATAACTTTAAAACAATATTTGCAAAACATAGCTTTCATAACCAATATAATGTTTATGATGATCAATTATCATACTTTCTGCTCAGTGCGTTATTTGTTTTTTAACTCTACATTTGTGTGTGTGCCTCAGGAGCGAGAGGAGAAGTTACGGATGCAGGCTCAGATCAAGCGTCTGTGGGAGGAGAACCAGCGGCTGCAGGAGGAGTCCCAGACGTCGGCCGCCAAACTCAAGAAATTCACCGAGTGGGTCTTCAACACCATCGACATGAACTGATCATGAACCTGCACAGGTTTTACAAAAGCCCACACATCTACAGTTCGGGACACAAGAGGAGGATCTAAATGACCAAGAAACTCGACGACAATGGCGTCTCCTACCATGGATTTTAGGCTCAAATCTTGACGCTCACAATATCGTCTTCTGGGTTGACCTGTCAGGATTTTATTACAGTTTTCTCAACCACTCTCTTTTTAAAATAATGTTTAGCCAACTTTGCGGGGCGGACCCAAGCTTTCCTGGACTGATTTTTCTCATCTTGCTGTGCCAAAACGCTTTTACGAAATTGCCAAGCTCCCCTCTCTTTTTTTTTTAGTCCACTTCTTGAACCTAAGTCCGAGGTAAACAAAAACACACTTGTATTTTCTCGATATAGCTTCAATTTCAGGACTTTCTTATTTTATTCTTCTGTTTTTATCTTCTGCCTCCAATTACCAAGCAAAATCTCCAGAGGTACACAACATATCCAAGACACACATCTCTGAAGTCCAGCTACTGCACTGTCTAATACATTTGTAAATTAACTTTTTGAATTTTAAAACGAATGTCCCTATCCTTCCAGACATTATTATTATTATAACCACTTCATTTCAATGTGGCTGAAAAAGTCACGACAGAGAAGCAGGTTTTTTTGTTTTTTGGCCTCTGCACAAGTCACACCATTGGATTTGTACATATTTTTGTTTTCATTTTCTTTCACAGAACGAGGTTGAAATACTTTGTTCTGCATCAAGAGCACAAGCCGACACCTGACAAAGGAGTTTCTTTAAAAAGCCATTGGCAACTGGTGCCATACAAGTGATATATCCCAGAGTGCTTTGAGCTCATCTCGAGTATGTGTGTCTTATAAGCAATAGGAAGGAAACGCGGGACGCCTTTCGCCCTTCACGACAAGAGGAGGAACAAACGAAGACCGAAATGTGGAATATAAAACTTTAACTTAATGGACATGGCTGCACAAGAGTCTCCGATATCTAAAAACTTTGGAAAGAAGGGACTAAATGCCACTAAATGAAAGCAAGATTTTACTGAAAGAGAGACTTATTTTTGGACGGCGAAGATGGGATGTTTTTACCCGAGTTAATTTATTTCCTTGTATTATAATTCAAATAAATAAGTTGTCCTATTGGTACAGTACAACTGACATCAGTGTTTAGTTTCTCAACAAAAAGATGGATATTATTTAAATGGCTTTCTTTCATTCTGGCTACAGCCTGGATATATGCTTTTTATTATTGAGTATTACTGTTGTGGCCTGCTGTCGTGTTGCTTACAGTGCCCTCTAGTGATGACCAGTGGAAATGTTTTTTTAATTTTCTTTCTTTTTTTTTCTTTTTTTTATGTGCAGCCGCTATGTATTCTTCAAAAAACAAACAAACAAACAAAAAAAAAAGCCTCTTCAAGTCAAGATATAGAGCAGCGGGTCACGTGATCAGCCAGGACGAATCAGGAGCCGGCTTTGAAAGACAATCAAAGCGAGTAGTGTTTAGTCTGTGTGGTCATAGTTTTTCCTCAGGTTGTTCACAAAGTAATATTTAGTATTCAAAAGATTATATTTAGTTTCAAAAGGAGATATGGTTCCGTGTGTTTCCCATTGCGAGTTTGTAATAAGCCATCGTGTGAATGTACAAGAGTCTTATCCAGTCGTGCCTACAGCGATTACAGAGGTCAGACAGAGCAGGGACGTGCCTTGGGAACAACAAGCAGGAGGAAGATACAAGGGAAGCAACCTAAAAAGCTGATAATGCACACGTTTTTTGTCAGAGATGTAGAACTGAAGCCCTGGACTTGACTCAAGCTGAAGCCTCAGTGACTGGACTTAGATTTGTGTCTTTCTTTTGAGGGCTCAGAGTCAGACTTAGACTCTTCTCTGACAGACCATTTTGGATTTGTGACTTGACATGGATTTGTGGACAATACCTTGGACTTGGACTTGTGACTGTGAATGATTCGGACTTAGACTCGTACCTGTGAACTTAAGACTCAGAGTAAAAATGTCACAAGTCTGAGTTCACCCTTAGACTTGGACTCAGACTTGTGTTCAATAACTTGGACTCAGATTGTGACTTGTGGACAGAAACTCAGATTTGGACTCAGACTTGTGGACAGTAACTTAGACCTAGATTCAGACTCGGACTTGTGAACTGATGACTCGGCTCTGACTCACTTTCACATTTTTGGCTGACTTGGACTCCCACTCTACTTCTCGCTCTAATAGCTCGACTCGGACTTGGATTTGGAGCGGTCTTTAGTGACTCAGACCTGTGTACTTGGACTAAAACACTGCTTGTCACGTTGTCGAAGTGAACAAGAAAACACATTTTTAGGCAGGTTCAAGGAAGAAATTGTGTTGTTAAGGATCCAAACATGCGTCTTTTTGTGTGTGCCTTTAAATCTCGATGTGATGCTTTCAGAGCAGCTGTCCCGTGTCAGATCAGTCCAGTCAGTGTTGTTTTGGGTCACTGCCATTAATGTGGTCTAAGCCTTAACTTTCCTGGCCAGCCGAGACGTGAAGTGGGCTTGGAACTCTTACTGCCCAACCTGACTTCCACCAAAATCCTTTCTGGCCCGTCTTAACTGGCTTTATATGAACCTTTGATACTCTGATTGGTTGTGTGTTTTTTAAATTGCGATGGTCCAGATGCGGTTTATTCTGAATATATTGGTACTGCCTCGGTTTTCTGATTGGCTGTATGTCTTTCCATTTGCATTTTGAGGTAGTTTAAAGGTCCCCAGTTATGCTAAATTGAGCTTTTAACCATGTTATAATGTTTTCACCTCAAAAACATCCCTGGAGTAGTCTCTCTCTGTCCTTAAACACTTGGTCTCACCGCTCTTCATAGATGAAAACAAGTGCTCCTGCTTGTTTCTGAAGCCCATACTTGGACTCATTCTGATAAAATCGGTGCTTTAATTGCTGTTACTACAAAGCATTTTATGTTCAGACCAGTCTCCACGTTGCCATACATTATTTTAAGCGATGAAACGTGAAATACTAATGCAAAATTGTCCAAAACTATTTTAAAAAGCCTGAAAGAAGCATGATCTAGGACCTTTAATCTGTATTAATTTCTTCCAACCTTCTGGAAGAAATGGTTGGAAAACATTCTGGTCCAGGTTAAGTCAATTTAACCTAGACCAGAATATTTTTGTACAGAAACAGAATAAGGATGCCTGGCCCAGCTGCTTCTCTTCTGTCTTTTAAAAGTCTTAGATAAGTCATATTATTAAAAATCATTATATTCTAAGCTTGCGGTAGTGGCGGCCCATTTGAGTGTAAAAGGGCAATCTTAAAAAAGATAAGATGTTTACTAGCACAGACTTTTAACTCTGCACTTAAGCAGAGGAGTAAAGTGGACAACGATTTTAAAGTTGGTTCTGTTTTAAGAATCTCTGATCAACGGTGACTTTTTGAGAAAATTTAAATATTCCCTAATAAGATGCGTATTTCGAGAAGTTTTAAAAGTCACGTTGCTCTTTTGCTTCACAAACATCTTTTAGTGTATAGAAATATTTCAGCTCTGTGTTTGCCATTAACACTGGTCTCCTGTCCATAACTTTGCGGAAGCTTAAATGATGAATAATATGTTTGATATTGTAAATGAAAAGTGCTCTAGTTTTTGTATTTGAGATAAAGTATGAAGCCACCTGACGAACTGTGCAGTGCAGATGTTTTACTTGCATCTTTAAAAGTGTTGGATGAAGTTATACAAAGACTAAATTACTTGTAAAACTACTTGTAATTTTATGTGCGAGGTGTACATGTGAGGATATTTTAAAATGTCTTTTATCGAAAACGATTGTTTGCACGCTGCACACAATGCTCCCAGTGATTTTTCCAACATTTCTGGAAGTCTTCAAAAGTGTTTGAGTGGGGATGGTGTCCAGAGACTGCGTAGTGACTTTGTACGTTACCATTCTTCTCTTCTTTCTTTCTTTAGGATTATACAATTTGGGATTGGGTGATCCACTTTTATCACAATACTTACCATAGTTTCTCCTTTTATAGTTCCGTTATAGACCTTATTAATCAAACATTTTTTCCAAAAGTAATAAATTAGTAACAAATCAATTCAGTCAGTCTGACGTTATTATAAAGTTAGAAATACTTTTATTCATTTCACAGTAATTGGCAATGCAACTGTGAAGTGCAATGCTGCCCTCTATCTTTCCGAGGTGTCTTACAATTAAAGTCTAAATATCAGGCCTTAAAAAGTCTTAAATTTGTCAAAATGCGGACTATTAGGTCACGTACATTTGCTGCAAATACCTAAATTGTCCACTTAAATGCCCAAACAAGAGCTTAGACCTTTTCTTACCAAACAGTCTCGGCTTTTTGTACACTGCATGCCCCCAAAATAGGTCTTAATTTTCTTGAACAATTGTCTTAAAAAGGTCCAAAAAGTCCCAGGTTCAATTTCCGGACAGTGTAGGGTTTTTCTGTGTGGAGTTTTCATGTTCTCCCCGTGTCTGGGCGGGTTTTTTGGGTCAAATGCAGAGAACAAATTACCAACGGGACAATTAAGTCTACCTTAACACTTCCAGGGATGCTATGAAGAAAATAAAAATCACTTTGCATTGTGTTCACTTACAAGGTCCTTACTTTGAAGAGGACGTTACATTTTATTTTTCAGTTTTAGAATATCCTTCTCATTACTTTCTGACCCCTTGAGGTTCCTGTGTCACAGAAGGATTTGATAAATGTGAACTGTATATTTTTGTTTTTTGTTTGATTGCTTATTTTTTAGACCATTTGCACAATGTTTTATAAAAGGGACTCGTTTACTGGTCTCCGATCAGAAAGTTGGACCAAACCATTCCCGTGTAAATCTTTAATCTCAGTGTATCTACTCCTTACAGTTTAGAGAAAGGTGCTCGACTTTTCCCAAAATCTGACCCTCCTTGTTTTTTGTAAGGCATTATTTATGACGAGCCAAGAGCAGGCCGGAGGGAGCTGTGACTGTACGAGCACTGTAAATGTGAGACGGAGGAGAAAGAAGGAGGACTTGCTGGCGGGACGTCCTGTGGAGGGAACAACTCTTGACTCAAGGCCAATAACTGAACTGGACTGTAGTTTGTTTTTTGTTTTTTTTTTCCTCAGTACTGTTTACATCAGGATCCATTGTCTTTGTAAAGTGTAAAGGTATAAAAATGACATTTGCAGTGATCGCAGTATTCAAGTTTCTGAAATAAATAAATGACATATCTCGTGCCGTGGTCTTTTGTGAGATTAATACTAAAAAAGTTTAAGCAACACATCCTAAATATGTTGGGATAAGGCAACAAAAGGCTGTAAAAGGCTGGAGTATTTGTACAGGGGGCAGCAAAACATTGACCTAGAAGGAAATCCTAATGAAAGATGCATGGGGCCAGTAGAGTGACCACCTGTCCCACTTTAGGTTGTACTGCACAGCCATTTGTCCCCTCCGTCCCAACAAGGTAAGGCCCAGTATTCATTGTGTAAACTATAGATTAGTTAAATATCTTGCTGGGTTATCTAGGGTGACCACCACCACCACAAAAAGTACAAAAAGTTGAACAATTTGGTGGGACACGAAGAGACGGACTTGAGAAATAAATCTTTTGATGTACAAATCTAGCTTTACCGACCCATTTGATGTGTGGTTTTCACCCCAAACACACAAACATTTGGCCTCCTTTAGAATAAAAAATCTGCACAGGGACATTATCCTGATAAGTGGGACAGAGGGACAGACGCCTAAATGTGGAGCGCGGGCAGGGACACAAAAATAGATGTTTATTTTTGTTACACTAAACACTGTCAGCATTAAGTACAAGTAATTATGCAAATCAGTATTTTTTAAAGCTTATTTTTAAATAGAGTCATGTGTTGTGTACTGCCCAGACTGAATATAACCCACCAAAACAGACTCTCAATGGGGCCCCCTCTTGTCCAGGGCCCGTGCCTTTGCCTGAATAACCAAAGCTTTTATTTCTTGAGTCCATTTCATGTTGTCCCACCAAATACTTTTAGTACTTTTTGTGGTGGTTGGTCCAGGTTACACAAATACATGTATTTATTGCAACTAATTCATTTTCATTGACAGAGTTTTAAGGTAAAGGGTATAAAAGGAGTATTATTAGTATTGGATGTACAGGATGTCATCTTCTGTCTGGAAAATAGTTTTATGGTTGGATAACTTCATTACAATATATGCACGTACAGTACTGCTACTATAGTTTTCTGTATCCAATCCAATTCAGGAAAAATACTTCTACTTCGTATCATCGGCAGAAAACTCAGAGCATGACTAATATCTTCTTTCAAACGGATCTTTTTCATGTCCTGTTGTTGGCCTGACCCCTGCTTTGCTTTGTCCCGGTCCTGGTGGTTTTTGTATGAGACGATGTGAGTCCAGAGTCAGTACAAAGGGCAGTGGTGTGTAGGAGGACACACACACACACACACACACGCACACAGAGGTGGGTTAGTCATCCTGAGCAGGTGCAGGAGTGAGGGGGCTGCTGGTTCACCTGCGGCCGCTTTCAGAGGATCTGTGACTGAGAGAAGTGAGTCTGAAATTAAATTAAAAGTCTGGTCAAAGAGGAACTGGAGCTGCTGCTGAAAAAAAGATGTTTGCAAACACAGGGCCGCTGTCCCGTTGTGCTGTGTTGTGCTGATTGCTACTGCAGCAAAAACTTCACACAGAAAATGAAATAAACAGAACATGATTCACTGTTCATACATTTTATTTAATTAGATAATATACTAAAGTTACATCTGTAAATGGGTCAAAAGTATTTTTAGTTGCACAGTTGTCACAAACAGAAAGTCAGGAGTAGTAGGAATAAAAGTAGTAGCAACTTTTTTCATCTAGATTGCTCTTTTACATTTATAAAACAATAGGTAACTATTTTACCAACCCCTAATCGCATCATCAACAAAATCATGCATCACTGATATTTAAAAATAACTCTGGCGCCATCTAGTGGTTTATAATTATGTTTGACCACAGGCATAAGGTGCCACATTTAAAACAACAGCACAATAGCCCCAACATCCTTTACAGGTTAATGAAAAATACAATAATAAAATAAAATAAATAAAAACCCTAACCCTAACCCTACAACACAAGTTTTTAGCAACAAAACAAATATATGAAACAGTACTGAAAATCTCTTGGTCTGGTCTCAGTCTCGGATGTATTTACAAAACATTATATGAAAATTCTATTTTTCCTAATTTTAGAGAAATAGAAGAATCAGAAAAATGATCTATGTTTGTTTGTAAAGTCTGTTGCATTTTATTATTAAAATAATCATGTATGTATTTGAACCACTTTTTTTTTTTTTTTTTTTTACTTTTCCACTTTATTTAGTGTCTGGCTTTGGTTTGCCCTTGGTCTCAGTCTCATCTTGGTCCTTAAAGGTTTTGGTCTCAACTTGGTTTCGAACCCTGAAATTCTTGGCCTTGTCTTGGTCAAACTGGTCTTGATCTCAATTAGTCTTGACTACAACACAAATTATTATTATTATTATTATTATTATTATTATTATATTTACACTTCTTCTAATTTATTTATTTTTTCTTACAATGTGTCTTGTCCTGTGTGATTACCACTTATTTGGAGCTCAGTTGGTAAAGATGCCTGCCCAGTAACCTGAAGGTTGGTGGTTCCAGCCTCGCTGCCAGCATTGCATACTGTTGTTGTGTTGTTGGGCAAGACACTGCACCCACCGTGTTTGTGGTGCTCATCTTGATCCTTACAAGTATCCGTCTTGGCAATGGCAGCCACACTTCCACCACGAGAGTGAATGAATAATGCACCAAATTGTAAAGCGACTTTGAGTGTCTAGAAAACAAATGCATTATTATTTGTAAAATACATTATTTCTTCTAGTAATTCTCTTCTATTGCTCTTTTTACACTTTACTGTAGAATAAACTCTTGCAGCGTTGTGTTCCTTGCGGTTGTGTGGTGTGTAGACCCTTTTAGCGCACACTTCCAGCCCACAGCTCCACCTTCACGGCTCTCATGAAGCACTCAAGAACAGAGCCGAGAGAAGAGTGGAGGTGTGAGGCTTTACAGAGGCAGGTTGTGGGCTGTAAATCTATAGTTGTCACTGCCTGACTGAGCTCTGGGTACACGAGTCCAGCGTCTTTGTGCCATTTGTCTAAAAAAAAGTGCACGTTTCATAAAGTAAATGAGACGCCCGGAGGTGACACAAAGGAATAGTAGCTACTGCAGTGAAGCTGTGTTAAGAAAGTAATGTTTGGGACATGTTTAATACAGTCAGTCATGGAATCTAATGAAGTAAAAGTACTTAGTTACTTTACTTAAGTACAATTTTCATGTATCTGTACTTTTCTTGAGTAAATTTTACAAGGAGTACTTTTACTTTTACTTCACTACATTTTAGAGCAAGTATCTGTACGTTCGACTCCACTATATTTATGTTAGTTTGAAAGTATTATTCATTTTGGTAAAATTGTGTGTTTTTGTCACACAGTACTTAAATAAAACAGATGCAGTAAAGTAGTATTCCTTTAGAAACATCAGAATAATAAAGACAGAAGAGCTCAGCGACAGATTCAGTCTCTTCTACTGCACAAGTTTGTTCATTTCATCTGGAATCAGCACAATCCTTCACATTTAACACATTCATGAGTTGTCAAGTCTGTGCGAAATACTTTTACTTTTTTACTTCCAAGTACATTTAAAAGTACTTTTATACTTTTACTTAAGTAGACATTTTAAGGTAATGCTTTTACTTTTACTTGAGTAAATATTTGCTCCTTTATCTGTACTTTCACTTAAGTAAAGAAATTGAGTACTTCTTCCACCACAGAATACAGTTTACTTTCATTTAGGTTTAAACATTTTCATATACAGTATATGTAACATATTCATGAACAGTGGTCCATTTACCCAGACCTCCACTGCCCCCCACCCCCCGCCCCCCTCCAAGAAACACAGCTCAGCTCTTTTCATAGGAAAGAGTCAATAGTTTGTTTGTTTAAATATTGGTAGTGTGTGGATAAAAGTCTGTTGTTTTATTCATTATTTTGTTGCAGCTGAAATATTTCCCATGGATTTCTCAAATGCCCTTCAGCGTCTTCTTCCTTTGGGGATCCAAGGCCAAGCCCTGCTGCAGGTCGTCCTGCCCCAGGTCATTCTGCCCCAGTTCGTCCTCTCCCAGGTCGTCCTGCCCCAGGTCGTCCTGCCCCAGGGCGTCCTCTCCCAGGTCGTCCTGCCCCAGGTCGTCCTGCCCCAGGTCGTCCTGCCCCAGGTCGTCCTGTCCCTAGGTCGTC
Organism: Bostrychus sinensis; assembly: GCA_020698575.1. NCBI lineage: Eukaryota > Metazoa > Chordata > Actinopteri > Gobiiformes > Eleotridae > Bostrychus > Bostrychus sinensis. Next base: position 21,948,877 of record CM036257.1, on the reverse strand, counting down.
CTGCCCCAGGTCGTCCTGCCCCAGGTCGTCCTGCCCCAGGTCGTCCTGTCGCAGGTCGCCCTGTCCCAGGTCGTCCTGCCCCAGGTCGTCCTCTCCCAGGTCGTCCTGCCCCAGGTCGTCCTGCCCCAGGTCGTCCTGCCCCAGGTCGTCCTGTCCTAGGTCGTCCTGCCCCAGGTCGTCCTGCCCCAGGTCGTCCTGCCCTAGGTCGTCCTGTCCCAGGTCGTCCTGTTCCAGGTCGTCCTGTCCCAGGTCGTCCTGTCGCAGGTCGCCCTGTCCCAGGTCGTCTAAAAATGAACTAAAATGAACCTAAATCAGGAGTAAACCAGGTCTAAACCAGAACTAAACCAGGATAACCCGGGTCTAAAACCATGTCTAAACCAGGTCAAACCCAGACTTAACGAGACTTAAGACTAAACCATGACTACGCTGAGTCCAAACCAGGACAAAGTCTGCTCCTGGGGGTACACAAGACCAAAAAGTTTGTGAACCACTGCTCTTTTGGTGACCCCTCAACCCACTGTTCAGATGATTTAACAAGGGGCAGCTCACACTTCCCAGTTCACCTGCCTGTCTCTGGGACGAAGCGGGACAGAACCCACAGTGAGGTGTGAGGTGTGACCCTCTGCGGGTGAATTTGAGAAACAGCACTAAAGAAATAACAGCAACAACATCGATTTACAAGGTTTGTATTGAGTTGCGAGTTCAAATCCATGTCCTGACAACTGCAGCGGTGTCAGAGCTGAGTGCGGGGGGCTCCCTCCTGCCCCGCTCCGGCCCTGGGGGGATTTCCTCTTCCTGTTTACACATGCTCAATAATTCAGAGTGTCCAGAGTGCAGCCTGCAATCTCCCCTCCGCCAGACTGTGTTAGAGCTGTCAGGCCGGCTCGCCCCATTAGTGTCAGAGCTGTTTCTGACGACAGTTGTCTGGTAAGTGCAGTATTGATTGCGAGCTCATTGGTGTGCATTTTTATTTATTTTTTCCTCCAGCTGCAGACTAAACTGAAGATGAAAAAGAAAACGACCCACGTGAGGAAACAGCTGTGTTTTCAAGCTTTGTGTCACTTTGTCCGCAACGTCCCAGTGCACTGTAAAACCCAACAGTGCATGCTACCAGTTTGTCCAAATCTAACTAAATAATCTAACTAACTGTGTCAAGTAATAACTCACTTTTCATACACATGTTGTTCTTCATTTTAATTATTATTGTTTTGAAATGAATTATATTTCTTGTTATGATAAATAGTCAATGCAAGAATAAAAACATCAAGCTTAATGTCAAAGAAACTCAAAAACTCAAGGCAACAGGATCCCTTAAGATTTTTTGGTTTTAGGGCCAACTCAAAATCTCAAGTTTTCACAACAACACATTTTTTGTTCACTTAATTTAACGTTCATATGTCTAAAAACGGTCACTTTTAAGTTTTACTCTCTATCTCGTACTCGTGTGAAAATAAATGTGGCCCGATACCAACAACCGATACCACTTTACAGCGCTGTCACGTGACCTTCCCCTCAGCTGAGCAGTAAGAGACGTGTGGAAGGATTTCAAAGTGAACTGTATTGAGATAAAAGCAAAGCTGGCTCTACATTCTGCTCATCCAGATATCCCAAATCATACGTGAGTCCTAAAACTTAAGCAGTTGTCCTTTTGTTGTTCTAGTTGTCCCGAAAATGATATAAGCGCGGAGTCTGAAGCAGTTGTTGTCTGATAAAACATAAGAAGTACCGTTGCTAATAGTGTTAGCTCCTGTGTGTAATGGCGAATCTCCGCAGGTGATGCGCAGATGCTCAATCTGTCTTTAAAATCATTTTAGCGACTGAATAGAGAAGAATCTAAGCTTTAAAATGAGGTATAACATGTCCATATTCAGCAAATTTTAGCCGTGGTTAGTTGTGTTCAAACTACTCTGTTGTAAAGATAACTTAGCATCGCAATATTTTTTAAACTCATCTTAAAGGCAACTTACTGTCCATTGTTCAGAAAAAAGTATTATTATTGATATAATAAAAACAAATTTTGTAAATATACAAAATGTAAGAATAATACTATTTCTGATCTGGATAGTAAGTTGGCTGTAAGATGAGAGTAAAACTTAAAATTCAAAGTTTTTAGACATGTGAACATCAAATTAGATGAACAAAAAAATATTTGTTGTTGAAAACTTGAGATTTTGAGTTGAAATGTTAAGTTTCCGCAACATTTTTTTTACAGTGTAGAGTTGTGTGTTATATTCAGGGACGGCTGCATAGGCTGAACCTCTCCTGTCATTATGCCTCTGTATGTAAATGTAATGTTATAACAAAGATATATTTCTATGTTTACATGGAAAAACTATTGTAGAAAATCTTAGATCAGTCCAAACTTTTTCCAAAGAGAGACAGATTTGTCCAAGGACACTCCCTTCTGCGCATATACAGTATATGTTTTTTAAGTATTTTGTTTTTCTTTGACAACCATCTAAAGGAAGTCCCAACAAAATAACATCTTTGAGCATAAAAACTGCAACTGAAATTATTTTTCAACTAATTTGAAAATACACTGCAGTGAGTAAATGAGAAGCACAAACAAACAAACAAAGAAACACTGTACAAAAGGTCTGCAATAAATAATGCTTTTGTCCTAGAAGCTGAGGGCCAAATGAAATCTCAACCCGTGCCAGAAATGGCCCTGGGTCACAGGTCTAAAACCAGAACTAAACCAGATCTAAAACCAGAACTAAACCAGATCTAAAACCAGAACTAAACCAGATCTAAAACCAGAACTAAACCAGATCTAAAACCAGAACTAAACCAGATCTAAAACCAGAACTAAACCAGATCTAAAACCAGAACTAAACCAGATCTAAAACCAGAACTAAATCAGATCTAAAACCAGAACTAAACCAGGTCTAAAACCAGAACTAAATCAGATCTAAAACCAGAACTAAACCAGATCTAAAACCAGAACTAAACCAGGTCTAAAACCAGAACTAAATCAGATCTAAAACCAGAACTAAACCAGATCTAAAACCAGAACTAAACCAGGTCTAAAACCAGAACTAAATCAGATCTAAAACCAGAACTAAACCAGGTCTAAAACCAGAACTAAACCAGATCTAAAACCAGAACTAAACCAGGTCTAAAACCAGAACTAAATCAGATCTAAAACCAGAACTAAACCAGACCTAAAACCAGAACTAAACCAGATCTAAAACCAGAACTAACCCAGATCTAAAACCAGAACTAAACTAGGACTAAATCAGGTCAAACCCGGACTTAGCTGAAACTAAATCAGGACTAAGCCGGGTCCAAACCAGAACTAAACCATGACTACACTGGCTCCAAACCAGGACTAAGCCCGGTCCTGGGGGTACACAAGACCAAAAAGTTTGTGAACCACTGCTCTTTGGGTCAACCCTCAAAACCACTTTGGACCTGTCTGTCTTAGTTCATAGTGTTTTTAATTTTGATGGCCCCAATACCAATAAATCATTATAAAAGTGGGCTTGTTTTTTTATAATCCAAGCTCCAGCTGCAGCACCAATCAGCTTCCTAAGTTTTATGTCCCGCCTCCCTCTAATAGCTTTTTTGTGCTAGATTTAGTCCAGACAGTTTGACAGTGATAGGGGCATATCATTTTATATAATATGTTTAACACTGTTTGCTGCATTTGAATAATAAATTTAAGAAACGTTTAAATTCTAGTGAACATCAGAAAGGGTGACAACAAGAACCTCACCAGCCTCACCAGAGCTTGTTGAGTTTGAGTTGAATTATTAACTTGTTGGGTTTTACAGTGCACTATGCTTTTGAATTAGGCCAGCAAATATTTTTAGTCCGCTCCAGTCGCTCTGAGGATATATTGGGGTTGTTCGGAGATGCCATGCTGTGTGTTGACACGCACTTACACAGAGTACAGTAGGGAGCTGGTTTCCACTCTTCTCCTCTTGTTGCATCAGAGACTTTGAAGTGCCTTACACCAGCCAAAAGTCTCCCACAGCAAAAGAGTTCAAGTGTCAGGCCCATAGACAAGTGCTGGTGCAACAGCGTATCCCCAGGACAATGGGTAATTTAATATTCAGGAAGGCAGACGCACTGGGGTCTGAATCCTTTTGTGATTCAAAGAGATATCTTCTCATTAAAAACCTCTTTGAATGTGTAAATTACACGCGGCTGCAATTATCAAAGGTCACACTTGGATGCATGAAAAATGATTGTTAAAAAAAGAAAAATAGTGCATTCATCTTCTTTCACTTGGCTGGAGTCTATATCCTGCAACTATGGGCCTGGGGTGGGGTTATAAATATAAACCTCATGTGTTACAAACAGACCACAGACAATAGAAAATTATACAATGATTTTGTCTTGTCTGATTTTTGTCTCGTCTTTACCAAGAAACAAATCTTTCATACATCGTTGTGTTGCAGTACCATAACCTGCCACACGGGAACTGGGCTACAGTGCAGTTTTTATTCCTGAATCTTTTATTGTGTTTGCAAACAATTTAGTAAAACTATTTATTGTTTAAAGGGGTTATATTATGCATTTATTCATATTTTTTTTTAAACAATGCAGAACAGCATTGCACAATTTACAAACTTTAAAAACATTATATGACTGAAAGAAAGAGTTTCTAACAATTACTTTACTGCTGCCATAAAGAAACAGGTGGCGGCAGAGTGCAGCTCTGTTACCCTCTTTTAAACAGGAACATGAGAAATTTCTATTTTCTTAAACTTTTTGTATAATGCCATTTTACTACAAAATAAAAAAAATGCCTGTGAGGAATTATTGGAAACAGTTGTACACCTTTCTTTTTATAAATGAATGAGAGCAGACTGAATGTTGTTGATTGGTCAGTGCTTCCTGATCTGGAGTGGGCGGGGGTTTGTAGGAGAGGCAGAGTTTCATGTAAGTGAGCGTTCAGTTCCAGAGAATAGAGGATTACTCAAACAGGTATGGCGACATCATCTATAAAACTGCACCAAGCACAGCTCTTAAAAAATTGGACACTCTCTATCACTCAGCCATACGCTTTGCCACTAACGCACCCTTTCATACCCACCACTGTGAGCTCTATAAACTGGTGGGCTGGCCCTCCCTTCATCTCCATCATTGGTTTCTCTTCATTTACAAAACAATCTTGAACAAGACACCTCTCTAGCTGTCGTCCCTTCTCCACTTTGCTCACAGCACTTATCACACCAGGTCAAGTGAATTTATCAAGCTTATTACTCCCAAAACCTTTATTGCTTTCGGCCGTAACGCCTTCCACTTCTCAGCAGCAGATGACTGGAACACGTTGCAGAACTCCCTCAAACTTCCTTCATTGACATCTGTTTCATTGTTCAAACAGAGATTGCAACAAATTATTGCTGATACTTGTTCTTGTTCATGATGCGGATTCATATTTAGATTAAGTTGCTCTTTCATATACATCATACACTGACACACTTCCCCCCTCTTTTGTTTTCCTATATTTACACTTGCTCTGTGTTGTTTGGTGTACTTTTGTCTATGTATAGTTGTACTGTGGATCTTGTGTATGCACAGTTGTATGTATGTGTGCTATTTATTCTGGCTGGGGCCTCTTGGCCAGGTCATGTTTTCAAATGAGAATTTGTTCTCAAACATTTTTACCTGGTTAAATAAAGGTTAAATAAAAATAAAAATATAAATAAATAAATAAATAAATAAATAAATAAATAAATAAATAAATAAATAAATAAATAAATAAATAAATAAATAAATAAATAAATAAATAAATAAATAAATAAATAAATAAATAAATAAATAAATAAATAAATAAAAGGCGTGCATTAAACAAAACTCCAGTTAGGTTTTTGATGAGAAAACAACATTACAACATGGTAGAAGGCTAAAAAAAACTTCTTTAAATGTTGATGCCCTGTTTGATAAAGACATATCGGTATGTTTGAAATTTGTAAAAAAAAAAAAAAAAAAGTTGTAACACGTTCCTTTCCCTTTAAGCAGGATCTTCTAAACCAGGGCAATTTTTCATCTTCCTTCTCTCGTTATTTATCTGGTGTCTCTGGATATAAAAGTGGCACTAAAGCAGCTCAGTGTAGCTCCACTTTGAGCAGCTGCCACCATCACATGACACTTAGCCCTAATTTACTTTATATACTTTAATACTGCAACTAGGCTCCTCTGCATCTTTTCCTTTTGACTTTTAATTTTAGGAATCTCCACAGTAAATCGTATGCCTCCATTTAGCCCTATCCTCTGCATCCTTCTTTTCTCTCACACAAAACTCACTTCTGTCTTTTCCTCAGTGCCACATTGTCTCTAAAGCATACAACATTGCTGGTTATGTAAAACTAAATGAAAGAAGAGAAACAGTAGAGAGTGACTCATAAATCCCCGTTTGAAGCCAGTGGGGAGAGCCAAAGGCCCTGCAGCAAAAAGTAGGCTAGCGTACATCAAGCCTTTTACAGGATACGGACACATCTGTATTCAGTGTGACCCTAACAAAGACAGGCAGTTAGCGGGAGATGAATGTGTTAGCACCACTCCTGTGATAGCCTCGAGGCTGCAGGCTAAACGACACTCCAACAACAACTCATTATTTTCACCTGAGTTTGAAGCAACAACTAAATATCCAGAGGCAAACTAGACAACGTGTTCTAATGATAAAGTAATTATGTGTGAGTCCAGAGGTCATATTTTAAAGTACTATGAGCAGTATGTTTATTTAATACTTCATAAAAATGACCAACATGTGTCCTCAGATATGTGGTAAACGTGTTTATATCAAATATTAGTTTCACTGAAAACAATGGTACAGCTGATTTTTTTCATACATAAAATAATAATAAAAATAATGTACATAATGGCCAAGTTGTTTATGTTTACATTTTTGTTTTGGTTCTAAACCCTTGCATCGCCAATCGTCCAATCAGAAATCATGCTCCTGCTGGTTTAAAAACAGTAGGAGCACATGCTGCTTACAGTACCTTTAAAGGTCCCTTATTATGCTAAATTACCTTTTTGAGCTTTTAACTTTTTTATAATGTTGTTTGCCCCACAAAAACATGCCTGGAGTTGTATTTTGTTTCATTCATGCATGCTTGAGTAATCCTGTGTGCTGATGGCATCTCTTTTTTAAGACCTGGTCTCACCGCTCGACGTAAACATGTGAAACAAGGAAGTGCTCCTTATAGTTTCTAAAGCCCATATACCATTACCAGACGCATTCTGATAATTTCACAGCTTAAAGGAACAGTCCACCGTTTTTCCATACTAAATTATGTTCTGCCCTGAGCTTAGAAGAGTTGATGCGTACCTCTCTGGTCTTTGTGCGTGCCCTGTGTGCCTTTTGCAGGCCTGGGGAGCGATGCTAATTTGTTAGCATTTAGCTTATCTCTATCGATCCAAACGCGGCTGAAGTTAGGGGGAGAGAATATTTTAGGAGTGAAGATGTCGGCGCAGTGCTCCTAAAGTGTTATTACACCTTACATGATAGTACCCATTTTATCCACTTAGAAAATCGCCATTTTGCATTTTTGTGTATCTGTACTTGGGTCATGTAACTACTCACGTAACTGGATTTAAATAGGGAAAACATGGAAGAGCTTCTAACTTCAGCCACGTCTGGACCCATAGGGATAAGCTCAACAGGCCTGCAAAAGGCACACAGGGCACGCACAAAGACCAGACAGGCACGCATCAACTCGTCTAAGATCAGGGCAGAACATAGTTTAGTTTGGAAAAACGGTGGACTGTTCCTTTAATATGACACCACTATGAAGCAGTCAGCTCATTTATCTATCTGTTAGCATCATGTTGCTAATAGCCGTGCTAATGCCATTTTGTGCTCTGTCCAGTCCCCACTGTTGCCAGCAGGGGGCAACAGACACCTAATCTAAGTGTTCTCTGCCATGTCAAAGTAACAGCTCCCCAAAGTATGTTTTTCATTTATACATTATTGTAATATATAAAACTTTAAATACTAATGTAAAGGTGTCCGAAATTATTTCAAAAAGCACAACATAGGACCTTTAAATTAAATGCTATAAATCATACAGTCCTACTGCTGTTGGCTGCCTATTCACTTTTAACATATCACTCCGCTCTGCACATTCATTTGTATATTTATTTATGAGACTTACAAATGCTAATGTTAGCTCGGCGGTTCCTTTATTTTTGTAGTAAAAGTTTTGGACATTCCCCCAACATAACAGTAATGGTTGCTAGCAGACAAACAAGTGATAAAGTTATCAAAGTACAACCCTAGGACAGCAACAATCACATGAGTCAGGTAAGCTAGTGGTTACAAAGCTAGTCCATCTTTGCTAGCAGTAGCCTAATTAAGGCTAATCCATGGCGTGAAATGATAGCTCAAAGGTATATCTGCCTAAAAAAATAAAAATATCCTCCTGTAGTTTTAGAGTATTACCTTGAACTGGCTATTTCTGCACTTTTTTTGGAGGGGGGGTCAAAACCGGTGTTCCGGGAAATTCGGTTCTCCCATGTTTCGGATAGCACTGTGTCCCAAAACTGTTTACAAAAGTAGGCTACGTTCAGGCATGTGGGGTGATTAGTTAAAATCACCTCTGGAAACGCTAGATTTGGATTTATCTCAGTAGGACGCTGCCATCTCCACAATTAGCCTTTTCTTCTGATACCAAAGCACTGTACTACTACTAATACTACTACTACTACTACTACTACTACTACTTTGTATGCAAGCCTTGTAGATCAAAGACTAGAGGCGTGTCGCACCTGCCTCACTATCTCTCTCCTCTCTTGTCTTTTCTCTTGGAGCTTGTGCGTCTCTGGTGCTGTTGCTGCTGCTGCTGCGCTTCTGTCTGTTTTGTGCTGTGCGTCGGGCTGCTGCTGCGTGTTGGTGAAGCTGCTGCTCGTTTTGGCTTCAGGGGCAAGAGGGAGCCGGCATCGAGGTAAGAAAAGAAAAAGACGGCTTAATAAAGGATGTAGGTTTGTTGATAGATGAGTGTTTTTGGTAATAGACCTGGATAGAAAGTGTGTCAGAGGAGCGTGAGAAGAGGAGATGCAAGGAGGCAGAGTGAGCGCTGCGATGTGGGATGTTGTGGGATGTAGCCACTGACTGGACGCGCGCTGGTAATGCTGGTAGTCCAGTTGTTTGCTTAGTATAATGAGACCATAGTTGCAGCTTAAAGACGTGCTGTTTATACTTTTATGCGCAAAGCGTAGTGGAGAAATGTTGGTTTGTGTCTACTCCGTTCCCAAGTGACAGCGTTTTAAAATGAGAGTGCATCTGTCTGTGTGGGTCTAGGGAGTGGAGTGATCTAGAGAGGATACGGTTTGTGTAGCCTGCCTTATGTTACCATTGGCTTTTAACATCAGCACCATCATCGTTATTTAAGTGGAGGCTGTGCTTTTAAGCCCAGTTCTTAAGTGAGAGTGAGTAAGTGAACCTAAGTAGACAATAACTAACCGCATGCTGTTAAGTAAAGCAGGTAAATGGTCATCACTGGATTACTCCACAGGGTCGTCATTGCATTAGCTGACTGTCTCTGTCTGGCTGCAGATAAGGTACAATAAGGGAATGTCCATTTAGATCCAGAAACACACAGCTCTGCACCCTCTTCTCTCACATCATCTCAACCACCAGCCTCCTGGCTAGCAGCTCTAATCTCAGCGTCCTTCTGCCGATATATTCACTATCCCTCATCTGTGCATGGTGTGGCCTCTCTGACTTTATCTCCAAAACCTCTAACATGAGCTGCCCCTCTGATGGGCTCATTCCTATCCCATGCACTTTTTGTCAGTGTTTTTTCCAATACATGGCTGATCCTTATTGTACTACCCAGGATATTTAGACATTGTCAAAGTTTAACATCACTTGTCTCACTTGGTTCATTCATCATTGTAGCCTAGCCTGCCTCTTTTGCATCAGTTTAAACATACCAGAGACATCTTGCTCAGAGCCTGAAATATTCACACTTTTCACTTTACTCCAGCTTCTAATACGTCCAGTATGTTGAAATCCTAATCTGCAGACTAGCCTAACACTTACTGACAGGTGTGATTTTCTTTTTATGCTCTAGTGAAGAGGCGTATAGTAACATTGATTACGTGCCCAGCTGCTGTACAGAATTTTGTTTGTTTTGTTGCACTGTTTGTCTAGGGAGGTTTTAATTTATTCACTTTTCAGCAATTGATGTGACTGTTTGCAATCCAATATGTGGTGAAGTGTACATAGCTCAGTTACACAATTGAAAACTATTGCTGCATTGAAAATGTTGTACTAGAAAAGTGGAGCAAACAATGTGTTAGCAGTCATGCAGAAATCCATTATTGATTTTGTCTTGCACTCTAACCCCTAAATGCAATAATATGGGAGAGAGTTGAGGATCATTTTGTTGGCACTAGAGACAACATAATATGCATCGAAAAATAGCTTTACATTAGGATTTATTCATTCTTACTATGAGTTGTATTTACATTACAACTATGAGCTTTAGGCAGGGTACATCCTGGACAATGGCCAGTTTAGGGCTGACACAGAGACACTGACCCACCACTATTCACTCTCACATTCATTCACTCTGGGAGACCATAGTCAGCTCAACAATCAAACCCACAATCTTTTTGTTTAGGGTCAGGTGTGGTAACCACTCTGCCAATGTGCACCCGCCATTTATTATATTAATACATATTTATGTAGATTTTCGGATTAAATGTATAATGTAATCCTATTTTTAAGGTATATTGTCTTATTTTCTTTGCTAATTTGCGGTTTTGGTTAAAATCTACTAAACTTGTCAAAAGATTTTTAATTGGCTGCATGAAAAACTGAGCGGAAGCATGACAACATTTGAAGAAACACTCTGCACTAGTTGGAATTTATTACTAAGGCTTCGACTGCTCCAGCAACACTTTCTTATTTAAGAACTCATAATTACATCCTCAATATTTGCTGCCAGAATCTCAGACCCCTTTTGAGAATAAGATGATTACACAATCCGCACAGAGCTAATTGGATGATCATAAAGCATCTGAAGTGGACATGAATAGAGAGTATTTTTGAACCTCCTTTTTGCTTTTGGACTTGAAGCAAATCGAATGTTCCCAGTTAATGGCTGTTGTAAATTATTGTGCCTTGGAGAAATGAGGAAGAGTTTGTTTTTCGATCCAATGTTTTTCCTTCTAAATTTTTTTCAGGACTTTTTGCACACACTGTACTTCCCTGTTAGTCTTCAGCTCTTACTCACCTGGCTTGGCTCCTCTATTAAAACATATTCTGACAGCTGCCAGAATCTTTACTTCTAGCATACAGTGTGAGATAGATGTGTAGATGGGCTCCAGTACTCGCAAGTACCCCCTAATGGGAATAAGTGGAAGAAGATGAATGAACTGGAGAGCCCCAAGGTGCTATTCTGGGCCCTTTTTTTTTTTACTTTAAATGCATTACAGACTAGTATCAATGGTCAAAAATTCTGTTTAATTAAGTAGGACATTCACATTGAGATTGCTACTATCTTTTTCAATAGATTCTTGGCCACATAAAAGACCCTATTGTATAAGTCTGTATTGGTAGGGAAGGCTGGGCAACCCATAAAAACGCAAGCTTTTGACTGCATGGCTAGGGCTTACAGCCTCTGGTCGCTTAGTCAATTAATCTGTCAGTGAGGTCTTAGTCGACTAAAATTTGATAGTTTCCAAATGTTTTATTACCTAATTAAAGTAAACTCACTTGTTTCCCCCCCCCCAAATCTTCCTGGTCTTGAGTTAAGGGATCTTCCATTGGCCGGTTGGTCTAAACTGCCTGGTCAACAATTAATCAATGGGGGCCATCTCTGCCTAGGTTAGCTTACATAGCGAACAGCACAAAAAGGAAACCTTAACAAGTAAAAAATGGAAGCAAAATGAAAGTGGATAAATCTTGGCACTACATTCATGCATGTTTAATAAAGCTAATATAATTGTGGGCCTGCAACACTCAGAGGAAGAAGTTTAGGGTAAGCTCTAAACTTCTGACAAAATTTTTATATAATTTTGTGTGGGCCAATTAGTTCAATTTAATTTTTAAATGAAATACAAACTTAAAATGTTGCTGTGTTATTGATGAGGGGTTAGAAGTTGGGTTGAGAGAGACTATGACATGAAAGGGTTTTTCAGATAACTGTAAGCGCAAAATTTGTGCTTTCCATAAATGCGCCAGCCTCTTGTTGTGCACACATCATAACGCAGCTTTATTCATAAATTCATCTTCTTCTGCTTTTTCTTGAAGCCCATCCCAGCAGTTATGGATCTTCTGTACTGCAGCTTAAACTTGTTTCAAACTCTGCTTTCTTACTTGATTTAGCCTTAGGCAGACCGAGCAACAGGGACAGAGAATAGTAACAAATTTTGTGTACAGTTGTATAACTTCAATCTCATGTGACAGCGGATGAGCGAGAATCACAGTGAAGAGATAACAGACAAAAAGTGGCAGAATTTATGATGCGTTCATTTTATCCATCCTGCGCCTGCTGACACCAGACACAAGAAGAAGACTGAGCGATGATTGGGGATCGGGGCCCAGCGGTGAGTTTTACAGTCTAATTCATCTCTTGGTTTTCCTCTTCCCCCCGCAGCATCTTCTTCACACTGAAGAGGGAGCACACGAGGACATAAAACAAGACGACGAGATAAAGAAGACAGAATAACTCGGGAGGGATCTTGGCGCAGAGATGGCTGAGGTGTCCCAACAGCAGCAGCCGCCACCGTCACAACAGAAGGAGGGAATGGAAGACGAACAGCAACAAAAAGTGGAAAAGGAGGAAAAACTCAAAGAGGAAGTAGAAGAAAAAGACCCGGAAGAGACAAGTACAGAGGGGTCTACAGAGTCCGATGAGGGGTCAGAGGAAGGGTCCAAGGAGGTGAACCAGAGGACCCCGACCCGAGCGCTGTTGTCCATGAGATCAATGAGCACCATAGACGCCGAGGATGACTCTCCCAATATGATTGTCTACAGAAAGGTAAGCAGTATTTCTTCATAAGGCTTGCCGCGGGCTTTAAATTTTTTTGGAAACCTGTACAAAATATAAAGCGTCTTAGATTTTTTTTGTTTTCAACTAGGTTACATCTGGTATTTTTGCCATTGATGACATTTTCAGTAAAGATCAGTGGTGGGCCAAGGAAGAAGTTAATAGTTTTTGGTGTAGTCGATCTGAAACACCTGGATACAGATTATGTATTAATGAAAGAGAGGGCCAGAGATACTACCTCCAGCCATAAGGGGTCAGTAAAAAAATAATTATTAGTTTTGGTGGATTTCTTACAACTGAGATGTAAGGGCTGTGTGGCTTAATGGTTAGCGTATTTACCCATGAACTAGAAGGTCACCTATTTAAGTCCAGGCCTAGAATTAGTATTAATCTGGGCTCTCTGCATTTAGTTTCCTTGGGGTAGCCATAACTAATAAGCAAAGTCCTTGGTTACAATGTGCCCTATGACAAATACCCATAGAGAAACAAATCATTGCATAAGACCCCACAAATTATATAAAAACAGTTACAACTGGACTGCTTTCATAAATCATATTCTAATTGAAATGTTTGTAAAGTCTAAGTGGTATTATTATGACAACCTAATGTCTTATAAATCTACATCTTCTTGGATTAGTACTGTCTTAAACTTCATTCTATTGTTCATTATTTTTTGTATTTTTTCTATTGGCTACCCTTTTCCCTTATGTAACCTTTTGGATCCAATTGGCCTGCATCCCGAGTCACTGCTGGTGGTTCTCAAGTGAAGTGAATTCAAGTGAAAGCAAATTTTTCCTGCTGTTGATCTGTCAAACTGCTATCATGTGGAAAAAAACCCTTCATAAATACAAAAAAGCATTAAGTGCTTTATATTTTCCCCTAATAGCCCATGTAAAACAATATGTTGCTGTAGCTGTTCTGTATGTGACTGGCATGGCACAAATTGCTCCATCACATCTCTCTTGTGATGAGTGGCATACATAATAGCCTGTTATTCATGCTATATGCACACTTCATTTCTTCTTCAGGGCTTTATAGCTTCATATTTATTATACATGGACATATGGGCATCTTTATTGAATCATGACAGTACTGTACATATATTTTATTGTTACACTCTGTCCTTGTTGTATTGTAGGAATACGGACATGGGGAATTAATATAGTATGTTATTGTATAACACATTGCACTGAATAAAGGTCTAGTCTAGTTAAGATCACATGAACTGAGACAAAAGCATGACCGGAGCTATGCTGATACTTTTTGAGTACATTTTCTGAAACATACTTTTACTTCAGTATTATTTTATTATTATAATTTCCAACTATATGTATTTTTTGCATTTGGTGGCAAGCTCAAACTCCTCACACTCAGAAGGTTGAGGTTAATTGCAATGCTGTGTGCAATTAAAAAAACAACAAAAGTGGTTTGACCTTCAAAGCAAGGAGTTTGTGGAGAAGAGTTAGTTCTACTTGAGTAATATTATTTTGAAGAAGCAGTACTTTCACTTGAGTACAGATGTAGAGTACTTCTTCCACCTCTGGTTTTCAAAAACAGCACGAATTAGAAAAGATGTTTGTTTTCCATGGAAAATGCCATTTACACAGTTCACCCTTGGCTCATGAGAGGGAGTGAAGCAGTTTCAAAAACATACTCTCATATGGGCCATTTTCAAAGGATTCTTTTCTTGTGAATGTAGGCTTGTGACAAACATGCTGTCTGTTTGCTTATGCAGGGTGAAATAGGATTTTCATTGTGAACAAAATACACTTGAAATAGTGCATGTTCTTGGTTACTTTAGTGTATGAAAGTGCATCTATTAGTCACAGTGATGGAGTTTGTTCTTTTTGCAGCTGGTATAAAATCTACTCTTATGTCTTAGACTGAAACAAGCTAACAACAAAATGAAATCTAATAGTCCAATAGGTCTCGAGTAATACATGCCCATAGACCTGTAGATCTTAGCTGGTCTAAATGAGGGCCAAAATTGTCAATCATTTTATTGTGACCCACTTTTTTCAAGCAATTTTTCTGAATTAATTTGCTATAGCCTCTATTAATAATACTGTATGTTTTATTTTAATGTAATACAAAATGCAATTACAATATATCAACCTATCTGCGACCAATTTTCATGTCCTGACTCACAATTTGGGAACTAATGGCATAGACAGCGGTGACTCCTCTGAATTAAGCATATGAGCGTGACAACATACAGTATTTTTAAACATTTTTTTGCGATAACTTTAGTAATGAGAGATATAATTAGTTTATGAAGCCTGTTAGTTGTAATATAGCACAGCACAGTGTAGACAATTGAATAACAAACTTCACAGTAGTTGTACTCAAGGTTAAAAATGATTGATATATCCCCATAATAAGGGCAACAAGGCATCAGAGGCAGTTGTTTTTTCCATTTAAGTTTGCAGCTTTAGGTAGAGATTACTGTGGAGTTTTTCTTCCTGTCTAACTTCTTCATTTCTCACATTTTATGCCAATTTCATGTTGGCTTTTGAAGGTCAAGTCAATTTAACAGTTTTCCTGCAAACAGAAGAGACTCTTGTTAGTCATTATAAGTTGTCACTCATGTGCTGTTATTGTGCTTTGAGACATTAATGCTTGCCTCTACAAACCAATCAGACCAAACTCATTGAAACGCTCCCATCCCAGCTGTGTCTAGTGCACGGGGCATAAGGCAATTTTCACACCGTAATATGATCGCTGTATGTACACCCCTTTTATTTTCTACTGAACACAATACTTTCCATAATAAATGAAAAAGGACAGATGTTTTGAAGAGATATCGCAAAAGTCCTGGACCCAGCCATACTTGAAGATATAATAGCAATTTCCGAACCAAACATTACAAATATTATGGCTGTTTATTTGAATTATATGCAAAAATGCAAACCAATGTGTGTCCTTATTCAACTCAGCTCCCACTAGACACTTCCTGGATGCTGCATCACTAATGCTGCTTTAATTTTGTCTGGAAATGTGACTCTGCATTTTAAATCAGCAATACGCCCGGTTTAACGGTGTTTTGTATATGCAACAAAACAGATGGCGCAGAATTAACCAGGCATTAGATGAAACAAAATACTGCAGATATTGGAATTTTCACTGAAAAGGACCAGATGATACAATCTCTACAAAACATTATCTCCTGAGGGATGATGGGACCGCCATGCCATGGGCTGTAGGAGAGGCTCTTTAGCCGAGTGTAGAGGATCACTGGCTTCATTTGGGTCGTCAGGTGGGCACCCAGCTTCAGTGGTGTTTTGATGATTGTCCCACTACTCCTCCAAAGGGCTCATCTGCAACACCTGGCGTCCCAGTGTGCCCTCCCTCTGCTCTGGATCTACCTACTTACTCTGCTGCTACTGCTGCTTAGAGACCTCTACTACACACATATTCTACACACATACTACACACATACTACACACATACTACACACATTCTACACATATCCTACACACATACTACACATATTCTACACACATACTACACATATTCTACACACATACTACACACATACTACACACATACTACACATATTCTACACACATACTACACACATACTACACATATTCTACACACATACTACACACATACTACACACATACTACACATATTCTACACACATACTACACACATACTACACACATACATTACACTGTTTTCAGCATTCAAGGACTTAGCTTGTAGCCTCTTGCAGCCTTTTGCTCATTTTCATAGATCAGCTATATACTGGTTATAATGTAGAGCCACTTATAGGCCTGGGAGCCAGACCTACCCCATGCAATGTTTGTGCCACCTTTTTTCACCATTTTATGAAATCTTTTGTTCCAGCTCGGCCCCGTTTGGTCCCAGGACCCCAAAAAACACTGTTTTGGGACAAGCCTCAGACTGAATTTTTTGAGTGTGTAAAAAGTAGTGCTATATTTGCAAACAGAGTCACAGAGTAATGAAATTTGGAAGAAAGAATGCTGGAATGATGAGGAACGTAGCAAAATAACATTATAGGGCTTCATATTTTTCTGTTTTTATCATTGACAAATTCTCTTTGCAAACTGTTACATAGTGACACTTTTATTACTACCCTCTCACTGACAGCACACATGTAGTTCGTCAACTGTCATTTGCCAAAATCATCTTTTTGTTGCAATTTTAAGAAGCTTATTATCTGATTGAAAATGTATTGCTTTCAGGGTGGCTCACCTGGTAGAGCTCATACCACTGAAGTACTGAAATGGTCCGGGTTTGAATTCCCGGTTCTGGTCAGTTTGCTCCATTTCATTCTCCTGTCTCTTCCTCAAATTTCCTGTCTCCATACTGTCTCTGTCAAATGAAGGCAAAAAGCCAAAAGATAAATCTTAAAAATGTTTTGGTTTGAGCTTAATGTGCATACACAGCTGAAGGAAATGGGTTTGCTGGAAATACTTCTTTCTGCTTCTGGAAACAAAGGACTGTGTTGTATTTGCTTACATCTAGTGTAATTTGTGTATTTCTTCTGTAACAGTGCTAGTGCTTAAGTGACTATTATGACACAATGTTGTCAAATGGTAAAGGTCTTCAGGTTCATTTCATTTTTACCAAGGGTGCATGGTTAAAACAACACAAAACACAGATTGACACTACATAGTCTTACAAAATTACCAACAAAAATGAGCTTTAATGACATTGCAATGTTGGGAATTACATACTTAGCATTGTCATTCTCATCATATTCTTCATATCTATGCTCTGTAATGGTCCTCTGTAATGTTCATCTGCAATCATACTTCTTAAAGACTCTGATAGTCCTCTAGGTGGATTCTTTCTTTGTCTGTGCGGTAATTGATGTGGCCGAATGCAGTGAACCTCTTTATTGATTTCCACATTCCCATTCACAGGGCCAGCCATGCAATGCTTTGTTTTTCACACTTTTAATTAGCCCCGTACTGAAATCATTGCATTGTTGTGTGGAGAAAGGCTACATGAGCTGTGCAGAAACTAATACATAAAACAAACTTATAACCTCACCACCTGGGACTTCATCATACAACCTTTAAAGTTAGCTATAACAAATGGCACAATTTTATTTGCTATTTGATGACTGGTTAAGGCTACAGATCTAGGTTTGAGAGATGCGTTCTTCTTGTGTTACTAATTAAGACGGTGAATCTTTTATTGAATTTGAAAAAGGACATTGATTAAATATTGGCTTGCACCAGTGGCTATAGCATCAGTCTGAAATGGTTGGAGGTGCACCACAGAGCAACCAGGGACCATCATCCTTTGCTGACTTTGATAAATGAGGTAGGTGCTGGTGTAGTGGGGGACGGTTTTAGGCACAATAGGAACAATTGAAATGGAGACAAACCAAGATATTGTGCAAGGAAATCTATACAAGTGTTAGGAGACAGGGGAGTGAGTCATGCTGCGTTATTTTGACCGAACACTTCTTTAGATCCCAGTGTGACTGCAGATGGGCTGGAAGGGTTACATCAGGTGAATAACAATGGAACAGGAGTATAGTAGTAACTCTGCATTTACAGTCTATAGGAGTAGACCTAAATAGATGTGATGATAGCATTTCATTAGCCTATATAGGAATTGGCTAAAGATTTACTTGAACCTTATTTTTTAAGAACTTAAAGGCACTCGTACTGGTTTGAAAACAGTACTGCAGGCTAAATCAAAACAATGGTCTTTCTGCTTTTCTGATTGAATGATCTGCAGTACAGGGTTTTAGAACCAAAACAAAAAATATAAACATAAACAACTTGGGCATTATGTTCAAATTCAACCAGTTACTTGTGATTGGCTACAACTTGCCAATACAGGCTGAACATTCATATCTAATAAAGTCCTTTTATAATAACGCTATGATGATGTCTTTACTTGTTTGTGATTGATAATTCTTCGTGGTCTGTACATGAACATTTTCTTTAAAAGAGTTGCACTCCATCCATTTATGAGTTACAACAAACTTTAATACTGTGGGCTGACCAACTCACACTTCTGTTAATGATACTGTGCGTTGCTGTAGGTTCTCCCTGGATACACCGGCGTCTTCCTGCTGTCCAAAGACATTTGACTTTTTTATGTACATATTTTATATTTGCTATATATGTTTTTTGCTATTTATGGCTGACGATCTACCCTGCACCTCCACACACTGTGACTCCAGGGTGATAGGGCAGTACCTGGTCACTGTGTTGATGCCTGTCTCTTTACACATAAAACTACCACTTAGTCATTAGCTGAACCTCTCATCAGCAAGCACTTGAAGCTGGACAAGAGGCTGGTCTTATTTTGACTGTGTGTCATAGAATAAGGACTTAGTCTTGACCTGATGAGTCATCAGTCAGTGACAGCCCAATGCACAATGTGGGTGGAAATTTCTAAACTTAGAACTTATTATGACTTTGTATAATTAGTCAATGCGAGCTAGTTTCAGTAAACTGAAAGGATATAACAGCACATTTAGACATGATTTTTAATAGTTCTTAGCAAACAGTTCCGAGAAGTTAGTCCTCCAGACTAGTAGCACTAGACAGCTGTCCGTGTAGCATTTTTGAAGAGTAAGATGTTTAAAGAATCAATGATTATTTTATTTATGGAGTTAACTCAAATTTACATACCAAAAACTAGCTGCTCTCTCTCGCTCTCTCTCTCTCTCTCTCTCTCTCTCTCTCTTTGGCTCTGAAGGGGTCTATAGTATTTTTGTTCCATCAGTTAAACTTAATATTACACTATAAAGTTAGCATTTTGGTTTCCATTTTGTAAGCTAAAATTATCTAAATGAGTTTTCAAGACCTTACTAACCCTTACTAACAATACAACTTGATGACTTTACAGTTGGGTTTATAGAAAAACACAACCTCAGGTCTTTGTTACAATGACAATTATCAGTTCTATTCCACAAACTAAAGTCTGAATTAAGAGTAGTTGCAGATCGGTAAATGAGTTTTCTATAAGGACAAAAAGTTTCATTTAGTTGCTATGAACATATAGTCTGAAATATCTTTGCTTATTCATTTTGCATTTGAATAAACCGGCCCCTGATGGTCTATTTCTATTTCTATGTAGTCTATTTTTTCTTACATTTTTGCATTATTTTGGTGTTTGTATTGTGATGCCAGTCCATATACAGCTACTTATTACAGTGACAGAATAGGAGATAAGGCACTAAAGCCTCTATTCACTGTCTGCATCTTCTTGCTTGTTTGGGGTTTTGTTAAGGTTAAGAGATTTGCTGCCCTTGACGTGTGAGCAGTATGCTAACTTCCCTTTTCTCCACATTTCTCCAGACCTGCCAGCTTACATCTGCTCTTAAACTGTCTGTGTGCATTAAAACCAAGTGGGGAAGGACCGTAAATGTGGGAAGTAGTGCATGAATGTTTAAATATGCATTTAGTTTCCGATAAATGTGGATTTTTGCAGTCGCTTTCTGTTTTCCAACGTCTTTTGACACCGGCTGCTGTTGGACCATAGGCCTGTTTGCCGACTGTAACAAGCTGTTTATACAGAGCTGAGTTCTCATTTTCCTCTGAGCCGCAGATCGTGAGCTGGAAGAGAGCGTCTGAGGCCACAGCGGGTCGTGCTCCAGCCCTGGTTGTGTGGCAGTCAGGGCCAGATTTTTGACGTCATTATTTGTGGATACATGGAAGAAGAAAGGTGTTTATTCATAGTCTTGCGTAGGGCTGCAACAACTAATCGGATTCATTGATTATAATCAATTATTGAAATAATCGTCATGTAATTTAATAATCGTTTAATCGTTAACTGAGGTATTCACAGACTCTGAAACATGCCATGTGCTGAGAGAGAAGGGTTTATTACCAAGACAGGGAAGTAAAGCAACAAAAACTGTTAAAAATGATGTACATTTTGTCTTTTTGATCAAAAATATCTCTCTGTGTGTGTGTGTATGGTCTATCCAGACGTCTTCCAGTGACATAGTTATAGCTTCGTCTTGTTCAAATTTAGTAAAAATTAAGTGATTTTTGGACAAATTTTCACAATTTTTATCAGGAACTATAAAACACCTTAAGTTTATGACCACTTTAACCACACACACTTCACAATCCGATAACAATCGAAACAATAATCGACAAATTAATTAGTTTTTTTCTTTTTTAAGGAAAACTGTTTAATCACCATATAATTATTGTGATATCTGTTGTAAAATGAGACCTTAATACATCACCTTTTCCAATATCATTCACTATATTTTTATCAGACACAGCATGGAATAAAACTTGATGGCAGCTTGTAAAAATGAATTTGATTAAGGCCGTACAAAGTGGTTAGGACGCCTCAAAGTAAGAACATCAGGGAGCCCATCTCTGCCCACACTAACCTTCCTGAACATAGTCTCTACTGACTGAACGTGTGGATGCTCTTACAGTGCAGCCCCTGATGTACAGCACATACATCCCTGGAAACATCTGGCGTCAACAAAGCGGTAACCAGCCAGATGTCCTCCTCCCGCTCCACTGACTGCTGTCAGTGTGGGACGGTCTGAGGTTTATCTGTTCATGCTTGTTGGTGCTGGTTGTATTTCTTCCTATATTGTCACTGTCCCCATGTGGAACAGAGCCAAAGGCCAAAACATCTTCGGGGATGGTCACGGTTGGACAGAGTACCCACCTGCCTCCATCTATGACCTCCTCTAAAGATCACTATATTTTACATTCAGTTGGATGGTCATTAGGGTTACATATAAAAACATGCATTATGTGAAATATAACAATGACGATATGATGGCAATATTTCATTGACCTTAATTTATGAAGAAATACAATGCTCTGGAGTCTCAAAACTGTGGCCAAATCAAAACCTAGGAATAAACCAGGTCTAGAAATTGGACTGAAATAGGTCTGATTTTTTATGTGGTCATGATTTAAGGCTCCAAACACTTTTTTTACCGTGGAAATTTCTGTCAGATGAAGGACCATAACTACTGTGATACATTTAGTTTCTTGTGATACAGATATTGTGTTTTTCAGTTTTGTGATAATGATAAATTTGCAATATAATATTATTGAGCAGCCCTAATGGCTGGGCTCTATAATTGTAGCAGTGACAACCAGACAAGGACTTGCCCAATAAATAAGAGGTTTCTGAGAGAAAAAACTTTCAAATGACAATTAGCTAATATAGAGTTCTAGGGTGTAATTTTTGCCACTGCAAACAATATTGATCGAATGTCAATAATCTGTCAATTATTTCACACTTGAAGTTAGAAGATGCAATTAGTTAGATCAATAAATGGTAAAGTGGTCCAGTGGTCTCTCTCATGCAGAAACTCTAGAATAGATATGCTTATATTGATATACTAAATATGCTATATTACTTCAGCAAATGGTAGAGGTTAGAGTGATTATCACATATTTTTAAGTTGACAAAGAGACCGACCAGTTTCTTTTGGTTGCTACTGCCCCACATGACATAAAAGTGCTTGGGCAGTGCAGTTAATTTGCAGTTATTTCATAGTTATTTTATTGTGTTAATGTGCTTGTAACTTGGAAAGTGGGAATATTCACATACAGATTAACTCAATGATTTGTTAAAGATGAACTAAGCTTCGGAGTCAGTGTGATGACTAAAGAAGTCGTTGCGGAGTGAATAAAGCCCCATACACCTCTCCCTAGCGTATTATGGCGAGTAACAAGCCTCGCAAGAATGGGAGCACTGACCCTGTGTCCATGAAGTCTCGTGGGTCTTGTTAGAAAGCTGCATGTCCTGGTTATCTATAACAACAAGCCAGCGAAAACAAGTCAAGTTGATCAAGGGGTCATACAAGAGACAGCTGGTATTTACAATAGTTCTTCAGTGCTTTACTTTGAAATGACCAAAAGACTAAAACAGTGAAGAAATTAAAGATTAAACATAAGTTTTGTTGTTTCCATTCAGAGCCCCCTACTGGTCATTATTATGCACTGAGTCTGGAAAAACAAATGAGAAACTAAAGCCAAAACTGTCTGTGCATGTTCCAATTATACCGAATGCAGGATTTAAATAGCATTACATGTCAACAATTATATTAGATTGGGGCAAATGTAATGGGCCTGAAATCTATTGTAGCGCCTGATACCAGCTCCATACAGAGAGGCAGCAGTAAAGGCTTGTATTCAAATTGATTTAATCTCTTCGGTGTTTCTTACAATGAAAAACAGCACACACACCAGCTGATGACTTACTCTGTACCATTGTGCTTTGGAGGCCTCTAACCGTCCATAAAATTCCAGTCATGCAATTGTGGCTCATATTTATTAGGCAATTTCAAATGGTGCAGATATTCATTGGTGAAGGAGGACATGAATCACAGCTCACCGCGGGTCTATGTTGCAAAGAGATGGCATTGGTGTTATAAAGGCACGTCGCTATTGTTACTTCAATCACGTCTCGGCTCAGTTTAACTGTGGCTTTTCAGTCTCAGAGCTGGGTTTATTGCCTGCTGCAAAATACAGAAGATTTGTAATACAATACGGCTCATCACATTTACCAGTGTGTTTTCACTATGTGACTTTAAATGCATTTAAATTACTGTTGTAAGATCCCGAATTTGGACGTTTGTATAATGGGATATTGTCAGCTCCTTGATCTGTTTTTTATGCATACGCTCAAGAAAGATTTTTGTGTCAAAGCTGCAGTCAGATTGCAAGCATCACATATCTGTGTCTTATCTGTGTTGTATAGTGATTGTGTAACAACTATAATAATATCACTGTGGGTGTAGAGCTTAGGCCACAGAAAAATCTGTAAAATTAATATAGAAGAAGTACAATGTTTTCTCATATAATTTTGCTGGGAACCCCGAGTGTAAGTTTTACAATCTTGTGTTGAACATAGCCTTAACCTCATCATAACCTCATCAAAGGCTTACATTAATAACTATATTTCCACAATTTACTACTCATCAGGCTGCTGCTGTATCCCCTCGATCCACTTTTAAAGCACAGATCCACCAGCTGTGAATGCAGCCATTGGATAGACCAATTCACAATGCAGTGTTTTAAATAAATGGACCTTATTTGCATTACAGTAATGGTTGCTCATCTATATTCTTGCTGTTATCTCTTATTAGCTGTGATATATCATGTTTTGTTGTGACACTCAAAAATACGTCCCTCACTTACAGCAGATATAACTGCACTGTTCACAATTAGCATGTCTGACCTCAAAGGTTTTCACTTTTTATGCATTTCATTATTTCTGCATGTTCATAGTATGCAGTAATTCATTATTAACAATAATAATTCATTATTAACAAGAAAAATGTTTGTGCATCTTTCATAACATTCAAGCAAAACCCTTCAGAATTCAGAATAATTCAGAAAATAATTTTGGAGCATAGATCTAATTGAAAAATGTTGAATTACTTTTGACAAGCCTATGAATCAATACAGTAAGTCTGACCATAGTCTTTTGTATATACCTATCCCTCTTATTGCCTGAGTCAATTAGAGAATGACTCTGCAGATCTAATGACTGTGCGCCTCCTGCTGTTACCTTAGGAGAGCTCATCACAACACAGAGGTATGAGTTTGGGCCTAATCACATCCAAGGACACACAGGCTAATTAGGAAGTTTATCATGCTAATTTAGGGATGACAAAAATGTCACTTTTTTGGTTGTTTTTCCTTTTTTTCCCCACAGGTTTTGGCAGTGTGGTACATTACCGGTGACAGCTTTTATAGAGGCAGACGCTAATGCACTTGCAATAATAAGAAGTAATATGAAAACATCGGTTGGTTTGGAGGGTCATTTTAACTTAATATTGCAGTCTATCATTGTGATGTGAGATAGAGCTGATTACACAGTTTCTCACTTTCTTTGTGCTATGTCTGTTTATGCCTAAATTATTGCTTTTTGATTAAGAAAACTTTGTGAATGTAACTTCTATGTAAATGGGATAATAATAAAAAAAAGCCTTTTAGTTCCATTTTACAATTTGTACCAATTACCTCCAATTTGTGGCATTTACCACATTGTTCCCTCGATTATTCAGATGGAAGTGTAATTGCTGGTTATATTATTGTGAGTTTCCAATGTTGATGGTAAATTCTGGAGTAGTCGTCTAGTCTTTAAATGGTTCAGCTTTTGACTCAGTAGTGATTCAGTAAAGTCAGAAGTTGTGTCAGTCCAGATTTTGGTATTGGCTGCGGGATGGAGCAGGAATCTTTTCCTCAGTGGGGTAAATAAGGACATCCTGATTCACACTGATTCCTGTTTCACTCAGAGTTAATCCAAACTAATCCTGCTCAGACTAAACTTACAGCTCCAGCATGCAATGTTATGTGTTGTGGTTGCAAGAAACATTTGGCATTGGCACATGTAATGGTCAGATTATGATTTGATTTTCAAAAAAGGTCAGTAATGAGATAAGGAAGCAGTTCGTTTTTGGTGTGGAGCTAGATCTAGGAATTTTAAAACTCTTTACTTGTACTACGTGTACTATTGTGAGATAGAGTCAAAGATACTAACTCCAGCCACAAGGAGTCAGCAAAGCAATAAATGATCACTGTCATTTTTATTCCTTGCCATTTTTAAGATCTTAAGAAGACTTTTGTGGCTCTATAAATTGAGCATTTACCCTTGAAATAGAATATCCCTGTTTGAATAGTCAGGGCACTATATCTTTTCCATTGTGAGACAAAATGGCTTTACTGCTCAATAGATGGAGCATTTACCCCCTTAGTGGAAGTCTGTGCTTTCTGTGTTAGCTTCTAGTTGTGGATAAGCCACTTGTGAAGAAGAGAAGTTTCTGTCAAGTAACACTTTAACACAAGCAGATGCACTCGGTTGAGTTTGATGGGAAATGTTTTTGTGATGGCTCGTCGACTGTGCTCAGGTCTACAGAGGCTTTGTTGTGCTTCTCACTCCATGTTTTTTGGACAGTTGGTGGCACAGGAACCACCTCGGCTTTGCTGCTCTTGTCAAAACTGATTTACGCTGGTTCAGCTGAGTGCAAAGTGACTACTCTGTGTTGGGGCACTAGAGACTTAAAAGACTGGGATTTGACGCTACTCATTCAGCTGTATTTTTGTCTTGTAATAGTGTTTAAATTGTGTATTACAAAATATTAAACTTGCCTACTTGAACTGGAGTAGTCTTCTTTAGGGCTTATGGTACATAACACTTTGTAACATAGTTGGACAGTTTTAGGCCATAAAATAGATGTGGTGCATTAAAAAATACTGAAAAGAGTGCTCTGTCTAAGCAATAATGTCTGAAATTACAAGATACTTCCAGAGGTAGAGTGGTTAGCATGTAGACATGATTATGCTGTGTTGGCTGCTTTGGTCAGTTGCCACGATATATCAGAGTTGTCACCTCGGCCAATGTGGCCTTTAATGATGAGACCAAGTTAACAATGAGGCTTGCGTTTTAATGAATAAAATCCACTATAACCATACGTGTAAGAACCAATACTTTTTTTGGAGAAAACAGTAATTTCTTACTCAAGTAAAAGTACTCCTACAAGTGCACCTGTGCTGTTCTTATTTTTAGTTTTTCCAGTTTTTTTTATAGTAATATAAAATAGTAATTGGATAACGGCTAGTTTCTGTTTGTTTTCTAATAAGGAAAATGGAAATGTCAGATTTTTGATTTCTCATTCCAAAACTCACTCTAAAGCCTGGGACACACCAACCCAACGCCCGACCACTGTCAGCAGAAGCGGGGCGACTGCTCGTCTCCCCTCGTCTCCCCTCGTCGCCACTGAAAGTAGCTGCAGACCCCGGAGCGATTCAGACCCACGACTGAGCAGTGCGCATGTGCAAAACGTAATAACTATTTACAACAGCAGGCGGCGGTAGTCACTAAACTCCGCGGTTATTTAAACTCTAGTAAATAAAACTCCGCAACACACGCGTGTTTAACTCAAGTATTTATCAGTCAATAATAATTATACTCACTAGATTACACTCGTCTGATCACAGTAATGAATAGAAAGGACTGCATTATTGCAGCTGTTTGCCTCAGAGGAGGATTATATTTTTATCTGCACGAGGCTACAAGTTAAGCTAACTGCAGCACATTACATCACAGATGTGGGAAACATAATGAAATAGATGTAGAACAAAAAGTTCCTTATATTTTGATGTTAAACTCGAGCTGTTTGACAAATTGTGAACGGGACACACAGCCAATCAGAGCGCTCGTTGAGCACGACAGCCTGATGCCAATTCGACATGTTCAACCGGCCAGAACTATGCCCAACTGTGTCCCACTACGTCCGATGGTGAACACACCAAGCACACTCACGTCGCTAACGGCTTCAAACATCTGACCGCGCCCAAAGGCTGATGATTGCCCCGGTGTGTCCCGGCCTTTAAGAATAAAGTTATAGGACTCAATTGAATAGACTAAATAATATTAATTTTAGGGTTATTATGATAAAAAGCTAACCAGGTAAATTGTAGCAGAGAATAATGGAAATATCCCTTTCCTGTCTTTCCCGCACTGTTAAAAATACATTATTATTATTATTATTATTATTATTATTATTATTATTATTATTATTATTATTATTATTATCATGTGTTTTTTGAAAGCACTTTGTTAGACTCCAGTAATGCTGATTGCTGTATGAGTGCTTTGATGACAGCAGCTTCATGCCCGTCTGTGCCACACCACGCCTGGCTTTTAGACCAGTCCTCTCCTTTATTGTAGACTGACACACCCTGTGGCAGTGGTGGCAGGCACTGACAGAGACATTCTGAACACAGGCACAAAAAGCTGCGTCAGTGTGACCTCTGTCTGTGCACCGAGTGGAAGATCGGGCCCTTTGAGTTTGATCTCTATCTCTCTGAGTAGTGTGTGCCTCTGGCTTCCTCCCACTGTCCAAAGACATGCAGCACATATAGCTAAGTATTAATGATGTATATTGACAAAACTAAATTGCCACTCGTGAATGAATGTGAGAGTGAATGCTTGTCTGTCAGTGTGTCTGTGTGTAACTGACCAGCCCATAGTTGCTCCAAGCCCTTTACTTTGCCCAACTTTGCAAATATTTTATCCATATGTAGTCAGACTATCTTTTATTCAGGACTAACTTCTGAGTGCTCTATATCTGAGTAATATTTATAAAGCAGATGGTGACTGACTGAGGCGAGTGAACAATGCCTTAAAAAAAGCGAGCAGCGCCTTGTTCGGGCTGATCCTGTTTTTGTAATGCCATAATAATTCTTTGTTGTTCACAAAGTGGCACTGTCCCCAGAGCAAACTGTTTAATCCCTAATTAATCTCCCAGATATTCATGGACTAACCGGGATTAACATATTGTTTTGTTTTGGACAACAATGACACAGGCGTTTTGTGGAGTGTAATGAGACATAGTGCAGCGTCGCCTCTTGTCATAATTTTGGCAGAAATTACAAAGCGTTATACTTCAAAGGGGCTATTGGCGGCGCACAATACTCCCCACATTCACAGGTTATTATTAACAAAAAAGCTCAGAGTGAATGGGATTTTTGCAGTGTGGGGAAAGTGTTAATATTTGGGTAAAAAGACGAAGCGGGACACTGAATAAATCCACCTGGAGCCATTATTGTGCTAATACAGACTGGAGTCCTGTGTGCTGACACCTGCACCATCCCAAATAATGAATAGAGCAGCGGTACAGTGCGGTGAAAGCCCTTATTGTCCTCGCTCTGGGAAGGGATGGGCCCACTACACACAGGAAACCAACTATTAAATATGTTTTCCAATAAAAGATACAGTACAAAGCAGGGCTCCATGTAGTAATTTCGACAATATGTTTGTGTTGTGTCAGCATGGCAAAGCAAACTGCAACTTCTCTTGAACAACTTTTAAACTTTGTGTTGAGGTATAGAGTGTAGAAAGAAATTAAAGTGCTGGAAGCAATAATGTTACAGCCAGTTTTTCACCCGACGTAACCTTACAGTTTAGCAGACTGCAGGCAGATATTATAGATTATATCATATTATAATAGGTATTTTACAATTGTGTTTATGGATGTAATGATATCCAAATCATGTGGTATGGTATTATCATGATATTAATGTAATGGTAAGATATTTATTGCGATATTGTGGGGAGACTCACAGTATTGTTGTTTTTGCCATGTTGACTGCACTGGAACAGAACAAAACAATTCATTTTAGCCTACCATTCGATACTGCAAGTCTAAAAAGACGATATTGTTGGAGTTTTGATATTGTGATATCACAATATTGGCAATATTGTTATGTCCCTACTTGTGTTATTTGTGTGTGAGACTGTGTTAGCCTGAGTTTAGTCACTGGATCTTTTTATCTAGAGTATGAGTAATATGGCATTCACATTATTGTGAAACAATCAACTCACCAGAACAATACTGAAGTTCAAATATTACTGAAAAACAAACATTAAATGGGTTATGTTGTGCAAAGCTTTCTACCATGTTATAATGTTTTTTATTAATTAAAAACATACCTGGAATTGTGTTTTTCTTCATTCACACCTGTTTGAGTAACCCTGTAGTCTCTGGCATGGCCGTTCTAAGGCCTCAAAACGCTTGGTTGCACGATTCTCTGTCTCTCCAATGAACCCCTGCCCACTCCATGAAGCATTCACCAATCAACAAGCCCTCTACATCCAGTCTGCTCTCATTCATTTATCAAAAAAACAGTGGACAGCCCGGTTTTCACAGATTCCCCAGCTATTTTTTGTTTTGAAGTAAAATGGCATCATACAAACAAGTTAATAAGTTTGCATAATAATAATATATACATTTAGGAATATAAAGTCATGTCAGCTCTTTAATATGTTCTGCCCAAACATAAGTGCAGTAAACTTAACCTGACTGAAATTATAGAAATAAGTGTGGGACAGACAAATCATTTAGTATCTTATGATTCTCTCTGATAAATTCAAGGTGGCTTCTGATCAAAGGCAAAAATTAGCATTGGGACATTGCGGTTGCTATTGTACTTTAACTACATGACCCACCTGCCTTTATTTCCCTGCAGACCCCAACACGAAGCATGAGGCTACAGTCCTTTATGTGTGTTTGTGTGTCTGTGTGTGTGGGGGGGCGGGGTGAAGTAATAGGGCTTCTCCCAAACCTCTGGACACTCTCCGGGACGGAACCAACCCAGGAAGCACACCAAGTAGCAGATAATGATTAATGAATGTGAACTAATGTCAGTCCCGCTTCCCCATGTAGCCCGCGGTGCATTCTGGGAGTTGGATGGACACACAGAGGAACACACTGATGGATGATATGGAAGCCGCTCCTGCATTAGCGTCTCCTCTCATTCAGCTCTGTCTCTTCGTCTGTCGAACCCGATCAATCTCTAGCTGCTACATCGCTTTTCTTGACTTTTTGTTGTTGTTTGGTTCAGTCTTCAGCGCTCTGTCAAGTTTATTGCTGTCATTCAGTCCATGATGGAAGAAGTACTGTTTATATACTTCAAAATACTTCAAAATATTATTACTCAGGCTTGGCTTTTCCCTTCAGGGGTCGCCACAGGAAATCATCTGCCTCCTACAGTGCTGTGATATTGATTGGGTCATAGGTTTTACACCGGATGCCCTTCCAGATTCAGCCTTCTCCATTTACCCGGGCTTGGGACCAGCACCAAACATATACTGGCTTGTGACTGTCTGTGGCTAGATTACTCAAGAAGAAGTACAAGTCCTCAGAAGTATGCAAAATTGTTACTTGAGTAAAAGCATAAAAGAATTAATACTACGACCACTACTTTTTGACTACTACTGAGACTACGACTACTATAATGACTATTGCGACTATTACTACCCACTTTGCCACAAAGTTTACAAATACTTTACTTTTGTTGGCTCCTTTCACTTATTAATAGTACACCAAATACATAAATTAAAGGGGACGACTTAAATAGCAAACAACACACAAAAGCCATATTGATTGGTTTAGAGACACTCTCCCTGCAGCTATTTTCTTCATTTAACACCGGAGCTCATTTGCATCAGTGTCCAGATGCACCATTCAGCTACATGTATAAATCATAAGGGCATTAATTTTTCACTCTCAGCACAGCCGTAAAAACACGGTCTGTTGCCCTCCACGCTGAATCTGACTTTGCACATCACAAATATTTTGTCACAGAAAAATTATTCATGAAGAGAGTCGCTGCAGTGCACAGAGGCAGGCGGTGCTTTTACTCTCCAGGGTTTAGAAAGTAAAATCTAAAATAAATTTGTGTGTTGCAGTAGTAGTTCTGATTTGCTTAGACAGTATATAGGTCAGTTGCCTCTATCTAAAACCTGTCATCTATATAAAATCCAGTTCCTCCCTTTGTACTGGTCAAATGACCAACTCTTTTACAGGTGTAAAGGTGTTAGAGGTGCTTTATAAAACAACACATTTTGCACAGAATAAAAAAAAATCTGTTGCCTTTTGTTATTAAGACACTGTGTTCTCCCTTCATAAAACCACAAACTTTTGAAACTGGGAGCCAAGAATGTGTATTTTTTTTATCCCTTGCAATGTGTAAACTATTATTATGCCATCTATACAGTGAAAACAATGATGTTTCAGGCTAGTGTTAGCAGGGAAATGTGTGACAGCGCCCCCAGTGACCTGGCAGACCTAATACAGCCTTCTCCACAGCTAAGCATGTGTGAGCATTGAATGTATTACTGTGCCATAAACAGCCACTGTTGGCTTCATGCCATTGTGTCACATCTAGTCTGTTTTAAGAAGCCTGGCTGATATATGTACAGTATATACTTTACTTAAAAAAATTAAAATTTAAGTTTTTAAACCATTTGGTCTCATAAGCAAATTATGCAGAACTCGAATGAGCTTCATGTTGTAGACAAAGTACTGTCTACCTATACGTATACCTATATACTTTAAATATACATATTTTTGGGGGTAGTGAAAAGCAGAAATTATTCTTTTTCTGGGATCCAAATTTAAGACAAGCCTTTGGATCCCAAAGTTTACAATAGTTTACAGTATATCTTTCTATGTCCCTTTATTTACTGTACTTTTGATCCTATAGTCCAAGTTTAGCATTGGCAATTATGTATAGATAAGTTTGTTTGATTACTAAATATTAAACAAAATATTTCATAGAGTAATGCATGTTTTCATTATATGGGCTGCATTGCTAACTTGTATCATAGACCCAATGATAGAGCTTTAACTTACCTTTCCTCTTCCTGTCCACTGTCCCCTCTCTCTCCTCTCATGTCTCTATTTCCTATTGGACAATTTAGTTTGTGCTCTGGCAGAGAATAATGCTTGGGTACAGTGAGAAGTAGGCCAGATTCACGCTTAAGCTCCACTGGGAGCTCAGCCAAGAAAAACTCAGTGTGTTTAAATGGAGGAGTGGAGTTACTGTATTGGGGTAAAATTACTGTACCCTTGTGTTAGGACTGACCCTTTTAGACAAGGGACTTCTCCACATGGAACAATGTATGAATGAATGAAAAATTGTAGTAGTGGTGTGTAATTAGAGGTGATAGTTTTATGAATGGAGCTACTTCATTAAATGCTATTGGCATGATTATACTTTTGTAATTGGTTCCCACTTCGGTAAAGCACTGTATTGTCTTAAAATAAAATACAGAGAGCTAACCCAGAGTGATGCCCCACAGCAGGAGTGTGTCCAAAAATGAGGACGAAATAAGTCAAACAGTGCAATCAAAGCAAGTGCAGGCCATGGTGAAGCTAAATTGAAACAACAAAACAAATGGGAACTTGAGAAGATAAAGTTTGTTGAATTACTCAAATGCAAAATGTACAGTCAGCTCATTTATCTGTTAGCATCATGTTGCTAATAGCTGTGCTAAATAGCCATCTCTTCAGATTGAAAGCACAGCTCCCCAAAAGAAGATGTTCTCTTTACCTATATTATTTCAAGCCATAAAATGTGAAATACTAATGCAAAGATGTCCAAAAAGCCTGGGAAAAGCACAATATAGGACCTTTAAGAGAGTTTTTTGACTGGTTGCAATACATACTGTAGTCTTCACCTGTAGTCTGCCACTGGCTAATGAATAAACTAGCAACCAAACCACCCTCAAACTACCATATAGCTACTGTTCAGTCATAATGTATTTTCATGATCAATGGCAGGCTCACCTATGCTGCTTATGTGCAGTGGGCCATGTTCAGTCACTTTGTCACTATTTGTTTTAAAGACACACACAGGCGCTCTCATTTCATGTGCATTCGCTCTGTTGGTCAGTAAACATTGGCCAATCCTGACTTCAATCCTCTGTGTGACAGTTTATAATGCATTCAATAGTTTTCATTTGTTCCCTACAGCTGAAAAGTGACGCTGACCTCCGAGCATGAGGGAGAATTGAGGTGAAATTGTTTGATGTCCCATGACTGACACAAAGGGACACCGAAGAGAGAGTGGATTCTAATTTAATGACGATTTAATGGATTTTCTGTAACAAATGAGACAATTAACATGCGTTTCCTCCTTCAGGCCGCAGTCCACTCAGTCAGACTTACTCCTGGCTCTGCACACATTAAAGAACACATTAAAATCCCATTTATTTTCTTGTAAGATGTCCACGAGCTTCACGGTTGTAATTGTTATTAGGAGTCAGTTTGAGACCCAATCTCAGTTGGCATTTATGAATGGGCAAACGTTTTTTAATTACATCTCTGAAATGCAGTGATGTAAATGTATGTAGAAAATCAGTGGGAAATTTTTGATTTTTAGAAATCCTACATCCCTCTTTACTACATAATTTAAAGGTCCACCAACCAAAATTTTCTTTATAATATTATAGTCGCCCAAACAACAGCATAGCCATGTTTCTTGCAAACTCCAATTTGCTAAGGACCAATTTGCTCATTAAAACACAAATATATGACAATAAGTTATGAGTTTTCCTTAAACCTCCAGCTCCACCTCTTATCAAAACTATCGTGCCTTCCATACTTTATTTTATACAGAATGAAGGCAGTGATACACCCAAGATTTTACCAAGATAGAAGGGAAATAACAACAACAAACATGGCAGTGCTGGAGGAGGTTTACTGCATTTACTGTAAAAGGTGGCCAAAAATGAGGCCAAAACCAATCGTCTTTGCAACCAACTCACTAGTCACGCCTGTCAACTTCCACGACCACTGCATGTACTGCACTGTCCGCAACCAAATCCACATCTTTACATTTAGTCCTTGGCCAATTTGTGACCTTTCCCAGAAATAAACAAAAATATAACTTTTTAGAGACAAAACAAGTAAATATTGGTAAACAGAGGTAGTAAGAAATATCTTTCTAATTATAGAAAAATATAGCACTACAACTAGAACTAGAACTAGAAGTCATACTCTCAGTGCAAAACACATTATGAACATCATCAGACCAGGACAGCTCTAAATGCATTGTGAGGACCTGTGTCTAAGAGCTTGAGCATGCATTAACCCTGACCATTTGAGATCACTCAGTGTGTATGGTACAGGATGTGCAGAGTCTCAACACAACACTTCTTATCCAAAAGACTGTGTCCACTGTGTTGTGTTCATCATATGAGCATTGGCACCTATTTACCACCAAACAAGAATATCATACAACGGCTAGACAGGCGGAAATATTGAAAGGGAAAAAAAAAAATCTTTGAAACAACCCTTTAAAATGCTGATTTAAAAGGAAAGGAAATACAGTAATGCAAACTGAAAAAAGTTATCTGCTCTTCAGCCTTCCACATTATATTCCACATTTCTTTGGGTTTCAAGTTTTTTTTAATTTAGAAAGTTGCTTTGTTTTTGCATTATGCTGACTTACTTACTTTATAATTCAACAAAATTGGTCTAATGCCATATGGATAGTCTTGCAATTCACAAAAGAGCTGTAACTAATAAATGTTAGCTTTGAGTTAATTTAGTACATTATAGTACCTTTCAACTTATCATGGGGCAGTTTTGATTAGATTTTTTAAATAATTTTTAAATTGTCAATACTTGTTAACTATTAAACAGCAGTGTTCATCTCTACCCGATACCCAACTGTTAGAAGCATAGGGCTTGCTAAAACGGTAAATTAAGGTACACTTATTTTGGATGCTATGTACCTTCTGTTAAGCCTGCCTTACTGACCTACCCCATGCTGTATCTCCAGTAGATACAGGATGTGCCTGCAGAGACTCACTGCAGATTCCAAAAATATAAGTCAGTTCAGAGCAGCTCACACCTCCCCTACAGCGGGTCCTAGTTTAGGCTTGTTAGCACCTCCACTCACAAAGGCCCTTATCCTCCTGCTCTGGTGTGACCTGGTCAAAATCACCGCCACTTGTGTGTGGGTGAGAAGTTATGCCTCTCTGGTTTGGTCTTTTTCATTTTGTTAATTCATAAACTGTAGCATGGGTGAATGCTATAAAAGATCAACTTAAAAAACTGGTACTTTACTTTGCTCAAGCACGTCCCTTTGAGCAGTGGTTATTAAAGGGGATATATTATGATTTTGACCATATTTTTAAACCAATCTTGGTCCCCTCTAGAACAGAGAATGAAGGCAAAATAAAAAATAGCTGTGAGGAATCAGTGCAAACACAGCACCATTTTAGGATAAATAAATAAGAGCAGACTGGATGTACATGGATTGTTGATGGGCCACTGCTTCCTGGTGTGGGTGGGTGTTCGTGGGGGAGGCGGAGGTTTGTGGAGGTGGAGTGTGGAGTGTTTTGAGGACTCAGAACAGCCATGCCAGAGAATAGAGCCTTATTTAAACGTGTGAATGAAGCAAAACACAACACCAGATATGTTTTTGATGAGGGAACATTATAACATGAAAGAAAGCTCAGAAAAAACAGTTTTGCATAATATAAGCCCCTTTAAAGTCTAACTGTAGGTCCCAATTTTATCATTTGAGTTTGACCCACCTTTTATAGAACCAAAGTTAGTTTTCTGAACTATCTGACAATGCCCTGAAGTCTTTACATTCCATGTACTTAAAACAATATAACAAAAATGAAGCCATAGCTTTTCTGGAGTTTAGTAAACAGTTCTGGCTGCTGGCGTTTTTGTGCCATGAGTCCTACCTCACGCATACATAGCTACATATTTGGCATTACCATTTTTTGCTGTATGTAAAAAAATCTGAAAATAACCTCATATTACTTTAAATTTGTTCTGTTTGATATAGTGTCACACCAAAGAAGGCAAACCCACACCCTAATCCATAAAATAAGTGAATGGTTGTTTCTCTGTGTCAGCCCTGCAACTAACTGGCCATTGTCCAGTGTGTACACCGCCTAAGGCCCATAATGGCTGGAATAAGCTCCAGTTATTGAAAACTTTATAGAAGATTTAGGGAAACCTCCTCCTTCCTTCCCTCCAATAATCCCTCTCCATTGATGTGCTGCTGGTGTGTGCTGGAGTGGCTTCTTCCTGCTTCAGTCGTGACCGCAGCAGTGACTCAGCCCAGTGCAGGGTGTAGGCTTGGTTTTATGTATCCCATTTGTGATACACATGGCCCGCTGCACAGGAGATGACAGGATATTGAAGGGCCACAACAGTGGGTGGCTCTATTTGAGACATTTGCTTGGTGACGCTGGGTAAACATTGGTGTGAATGCACTCACAGTGTAAAGAGCCTAAGTCACGTCCCTTCAGAGAGACCCCATTGGCCCATAGCTGAGAAAAACTGAATGGATGTCAGTGGGGAGCAGTGGGCTGTGTGTGTGTGTCATGCTGTTATTTTCAAGTGTGTCATAAAGATAGCATTTAACAGCAAGACCAAAACCAGCAAAACATAAACAATAAACACCAAAAGCAGCTTCAAAATTGTGTTGTCTGTATACATTTTTTTTTTTTCAGAACAGTTTGGAGTTACCATTTGCATCATTGCGTCAGCAAGGGCATCTGGCAAAAAACAAACAAACAAAAAACTGCCAGATGCCGAAGTACTGCCAAGGGTTAGGGTTAGAAAGGGGCAACCAAAAGGGACTCTTCAGAGGACCCCAACTTAATGCATTAGTCTTATACAGCACTTTTCTAGACACTCACAGTCACTTTACAATTTGGTGCATTATTCATTCACTCCTCACTCACACTCGGTGGTGGGGAGCTACTTCTTCCTTGGGGCAGACTGAGGGAAGAGTGGCTGCCAATCTGTACCTACCGACCTTCACCAAACACAATCACACTAACAACTTCTGGAAAAGTATGAAGGTGGGTGACAACAACAGTATGCAGTGCCGGTAGTGGGCAAAGAACTGCCAGCCTTTAGGCTAGTGGCTGAACATCTATACTGACTGAAGTACAGCTTAGCTTCTCTATAACATTACTGTGTTTGGTGTTGTGGAGCACTACACTTTGTCAGTATTCAGCCAATATTTTGAACTACACTGACCAATGAGCAGAAAGGCCATTGGTACATGTAGAAAATTAGTTATGTTTTACAGGTTTCTTTTGTCTGTTACAATAGCTCAAAATGTTTTCTGGATGATTTTTTGGGAAATGTTAGTAAAGGTGCACGTAAAAAAAATTAAGCTTTTAGTGCCAATCCAGAACACTGTCTGGCTTGAGTCCAGGTCTGCTCACCAAACTGTTGCCTTTGCAAGATAGAGCCAATGCTTTGGACTGCACACCCAGTTTTTTGTTCTGTTGAGCTTATCATTCAGCTAAAACTCTATGGATTGTCACCTCACGAGTCCAGGGCTTTAACATTGACCATAACATTGTCCCTTTAATTAAAGTGTGTGAAGTGTCCACAGTTGTAATTAAAATCAGTATGGGTCACATTGTAATGGGATTAATGAAGTCATCAATTTAGCAGCTCTGCTAATAAACAGATTGCACAAACAACTCAAATTTACTGATGATCAAAAGCTTTTGCTACAGATGCATCTAAGCAGGTTTTCTTTCTTCTTTCTTCCATGGAGTTGGAGAAGAGGGACAAGGTGTTTAGACAATTCAGATAACTATAGATTTTATAGATCCCTGCCTCTCTGCCTCCTCTATCAACACAACCCATTAAGTCATAGACACAATGCCATCCATCAACGGGAAGTTTCCTCTTCAGCGCCAGACTATCAGGACTCCTTCAATTATACCAGCCCTGTCTTCTCCCTTTGTTTTTCTCAGCTCTGTTGCATCGTTCTCTGTTTCCAAGTTCAGTTTTCCTAAATCACCTTCTGTGTAATCCATGTGTGAAAGCCTTCAGGCAAACTTGTTTCTTTTTTTGCTTTGGTAGAGGAATCTGCAAATTTACTGCTTCAGGTCCAAAAACATCCTCCTAAACTTTACATTGTTATCGCCGCTGGAGACAAATTGCTCACGCTTTTATACTTGGTGAAAAACCTCCTGTGTTTTGAAAAATAGATGTGTGAAATAGTGGTAGAAAGCTGAAGGCGAAGATTTGTTGTGTCCTGTATTAAACTAGAAAATGAGTTTGTGTTATGAAACTGGTGAACAATGGATGAATCTTTGGGCCTGTTCTTAAAAATGGGTACATAACAATATCGGTCACACAAGTCTCTGTCTTTACCGAGCTAGACAGAAGTGTGAGTACATCAGATGGACAGCTCATGTTAGGTGTTTTGGAGATAAAGTCAGAGGCCAGATTGAGATGATTTGGACATGTACAGATGAGGGATAGTGAATATATGGATAGAAGGATGCTGAGGTTAGAGCTGGAAGCCTAGAGAAAGACCAAAAAGGAGATTTATGGATGTATTGAAAGAGGACATGAAGTTAGTTGTTAGTTGGTGAAGAGGATGCAGAAAATAGGGCTGCACGGAGGCAAATGGTTTACTTTGGCGACCCCTGAAAGGAACAGCCTACAGAAAATTAAGTTGAAGCTGCAATCCATTTTAATACCGTATAAAGAAGATCAATTTTTTTTTCCATCTTTCACAATCTGCTATGTGTCTGCTAATGTGTAAGGCAATGTGTGAATGTGATGCTGACAGAAACCACTGTTGCTAATGAACACTATGTATATTATTATACTTTACGTGTAACACATATACTAGGCATTCTATTCTCTTGGAATAAGTGTGTTGTTTTTCCTTCTGATTTTTTTCTCCCTTAGAGATTCTTCATTGTCCAAACAAAAGACTACCTCATTTGGTGAATGATCCATTTGCAAAGGACTAAATCAGGCCATCTAAGGCTACAACCAATATATTTCTATCAACTGTAACTCTTGTCAGATAAAACACAAGTACAACTATGCCCATTTTTATGAATAACCTTATTTCACTGGTTTAGGCATTGACTCTGAGCTTCTACAAGTGTTGCCCTTGACTTTAGTCTTGACTTTACTTAGTACGGTCTTGCCTAGATAAGACCATATCCCCCCAAAGCCTAGAGCTCCTCTGTCTTCACTCACTTCTGTGCATTGATCCTTGAGATGGGCCTCTTCTAGTTATGTTTAATATTTGATGGGGTGAAGATGGTGCAGAGATTCGCAGTTGACTGACAGAAAGACTTCTGTGGAAGCCAGTCATCAATATCAATAGTCATCACAAGGCCCATGAAGGAAGTACAGAGGGAAACTGCTTTCTTCATGACTAATGACAGATACTGCGTCCGCCATGTTGGTTTTCCTGTCCTGAGAGGTTTTACAGGCAGTGGCTTAGAGGAGGATTATGGATTGACACGGTCTTATCTTGTTCAGCACAATTATAAGAAAAAGGAAGTAACATAAGTTAATTTTTTAAACTGGATTTAGTCCAGATTCTCTGCCTCAAAATGTGAATAAAGGAAAAAAAATGTTTTAGTAATGTATTTAAAACTGGGGGATAAGAGGCTTTTTGACTCAATAAAACATCTCTACTGTCCTGCCTTGGAAGAGGTCTAATCACCAATTTACATCAAAGCAGCGTCACTTCAGCGCCACATCACCGTCACAGCAGTGCCACGTCACCATCACATCAGCGCCATCGCCACATCAGTGCCACGTCAGCCGAGTGTGAATTCTTTCTGTTTTATTTGATCTGACAATCCACATCGGTGATGACATACAGGCGTTATCTGAACAACTTGCTACGATGCTATGATTGAGATAGTTAGGAGTTTTATTTTTCAAGCATCTACACAGCAATCTGCAGAGCTACAGACAGAGAAACAGACAACTGGAATCAAGTGTCAAAATAAATTTCCACTACAATTTCACAGGCCTCAGTAATTGCCGGCATTGTATTGACAAAAGGCTCTGGGTGATCGATCGGCCGCGATCGGTGATCGGCCAATCATGGCTAAAAATAGAGTGATCGGTGATCGGTAAAATGGGCCGTTCAGAAGGGCCGATCAAATTACAACAAACATGCAGGCTCTCACATTTACTGTTCTGCAACTCCGGTTTGATTAAACAGCAGTAGCGTTATTCTAGCAGTGTTTTTATGTTAAGCCCTGGTTATAACTAACACAAACCTGCCCTGGAGCTGCTGCTTCATGTCCCCGCTTTGTCCCTGCCTGCTCCTGGAGCGCACGGGACAGAACCGAGGCGCAGCAGTGTGTGCGTTTGCAAACGCCAACGCATATAGAGCTAGAGCTAACCTGCTAACATTTACGTTAAAAGCATTAAGAAAGTTCAGAGTCTGCCTGTGTCTTATTACGCGGAGAAAACTGTGCGTTTTGTGGCTTAAACTGCACCAAATGGCTGCTAATGGAAAGAGAAAGTAAAAAGCAGCTCATGTGTCCGTGTGTCTGAGAGGAGCACCTTTCATCGTTGTCTTCTCTGCTCTCTTTGCACGTTTTCTTCGTTCATTCGTTCTCAAAACTGGCTGGAGGTTCTGTCTGCTCTTTAGTCCACTGTGTTTCAACCTGGTTTTGCTGCGCATTACGCGGACGCAGGCGCTGCACCCGCGGACTCGCACTAAAGGAACCAATTAAGAACAGCTGATTTTTACATCAGCGGAGCATTCAAACAAAGCCACACAGACACTTGTGGGCACACATTAAAGGCCAATAATGCAACAAAATCTCTTCTAAAACAAAAATAAATTGAATTTTGTTGTACTTTTACATTTACAAAGACTACAGTATTTTTCAAGTGGAAATAATAATAGCCTGCATACATTGCATTGCTACATTGAAGACCATGTGATCGGTATCGGCCAATCACAGCAAAGGCTGATCGGTGATCGGCCT
Organism: Bostrychus sinensis; assembly: GCA_020698575.1. Lineage (NCBI taxonomy): Eukaryota > Metazoa > Chordata > Actinopteri > Gobiiformes > Eleotridae > Bostrychus > Bostrychus sinensis. The sequence continues at coordinate 21,907,871 of CM036257.1, read as the reverse complement.
CAAACATCCTGATCGGCGCACCCTTACAAAAGGCCATACACAACAGAGTCACTGTGGTTTTGTCAGAATGTGGTGTTGTGTAAACGGCCCCGGAGTTCTCAGAGTAAATTTCTAGTTATTATATGGATAGTGAGTTTTGGCAGCTTTTGGACATGGACGAAAACTGGGATACAATCATAGCAATATAAAAGACAAATGAACACCTGAATGGTTTTATTATAGTTTTTGAAACAGAGTGTGTTTTGGAAGCTTTTTCTGAAACAGCTCCAAAATCTTGTGAGTTCTTGTCAGGGATCAGACAATATACTCTGGCTGTAATGTAATCGAAGCAGGTTTGTGGCAGCCTTGGATTAATAAGGTGAAATATTATGTTACTAAAGTTTGGGTTAGGGTGAAAATCCACATCTGTTTTCTTCTCTCTCTAACACCAAAAGCTAATGATGTTTTTAAATAAGGCTCAGCCCCTCAGCCTTAGTTGAAACAGCACAGATGCTTGTAGGTTTACTGTGATGTTTTATTTAAGGGCCAGACTTTGTTAGAAGCATTGAGAAGAAAGCCTTTCTAGTCAGCTTGGTCTTGTATTTGTTAAAAGAGTCGTTAGGGCTTTTAAATGATCCTCCATAGCTCCCCAGTGCTGGAGATGTTTTTGTTTTTTTTGACCTGGAGAAGGTTTAATTTAATTGGCTTGCCCATTATTACAGCAGTGGAGAGATGTGTGTGGAGCTGACTCAGCCGAACACTGGGCCCTCGGGTTCATGAAGAGAATTGAAGTGATCTTTTAGAGCATTTTCTGCAAAGGTTTTCCTTGTTACTGTTCGCATTACAACCAGCAGTGCAACCACCAGTGAGCAACAAATGTGGTATCAGCGGTCTAATGGGAAAAGTGTGACATTAGAAGATTTGTATTGGTGTTCAGTTGAATGGTCTTAAAGGTACACAACCCAAAAAAGACAAGCATGGGATTGGACATAATTTCTGGTCTATCAGTTCTTAATAGTGAAGCCAAAATGGCATCTTAAGCTTTTTTTCCACAGATATTTTTTACAATATAGTAGGTGGGTAATTAAATAGTTTCCCCCATCCAATCAAAATGTGTGTATTTTGTCCACTCTACTTCTACTGTAGCAAAATCCTGGCACTGAATAATTGTCAATGTCCCGTGCGGATATAAAGGTCTCATTCCCAGGTAAAACAAAGTAAGGCAATAATGAATCATGGATAAGTATAAAATATATGGGGGAGACTTCATTAATCTAAGTTCATTAAGACCAAGGTCAGTGATAAGTTCTCCAGTTCAGGGCATGCGGGACTCTGGTTACCTTTAGATATGGAAATGTGATATTATGGAAGTACATGGAACAGTGATACTCAGATCAGATGGACTATTGCAGGAAGCACCTTGAAAAACACAACACCAGCATTATTTGCAATGATAAAGTATAAATGTATTTGCAGCACGTGGATATCTATTACACTGAGCCAAAAATCCAATAACATCTTACTTCTTGTCTTTAGTTTGATAGAAGAAAGACCATTGTCATTGTCAAGTCTGATCACTGACTTTCTGTCCTTCATACATTCACATATAGCCAGTTGTCACTTGAAAATTAGTGGTCCATTGAATCAATCTTGTGTATAATTATTATTTATTCATCTCTAATCTGCCCATATATCAGAAAACCTGAAAAATGTCTTAAAATAAAATGTACCATATCTAACTTACTGTTTCTTCGACAATGCATGCATGTTTCTGAGAGCTGACAGTAGTTTACCCATACTGCATACTGGTCTAGCATAAAATACATATATCTATTTAAATTCCATCATTATTATTATTTCTTGTGTTCTCTCGGCTGTTGAAAGGTCTACATTTACTCTGTTCATATTTCGACACTTCTAACTCATGAACCTTACCTTAATCCTAACCGAAGTTACCATTGAATCATGTACAGTTTGATTCTAGGGCTGGCTGATTACAGTCTTTCTGAGTGGAGTCTGTGTTTCCTCTCCGTGGTATACAGTTCCCTCCGGCTTCCAAAGACATGCATGCGTAGGTGAACTGGTCAGTCTCTAAATTTCCCATAGTGAATGAATCTGAGAGTGAAAAGGTCAGTCTGTAGCATTTCTGGTTGAAAATATTAGTTTAATAAACATTCTTTGTATACAGTATATTCAGTGTATTGGGTGTACACCTACTGCTGTTGTAAAACTGTATGGGCCAGACAGTGACAGCAGTGACCATATAGGGAGAGGCAATAGTTTTGCTGTTAATTACAAAGTTTTATTAGAGTTTTTAATACAGTGCTGTGGCTCTTGGTGCAATGGGACTCTTTATTGTGAGAAAGCTTAGCACTTTGTCCCAACTACCTTTCCCTATATACTTTATCACTGCAACATAAGCAGCCAACTTACAGTTTATTTTCTGCACAGGCTCCTAATTATCTACAGATAGTCCATAAGTTCATTCATCGTCTTCTACTAGGGTGATTGGAGCCTATCTAAGAAACTATGGGCCTGAGGTAGGGTACACACTTAGTTGCAGGGCTGACACTTTTAAAGAGACATATATAGGGCTGCAACGATTCATCGAGTTATTCGAGTAATTCGATTAGTAAAAAAGCTTCGATTAACATTCTTTGAACTCGAAGCTTTGTTTAATTAATGTAAAGTGTAAAGTAAATGTAAAGTTTCTGCATGGTTAATGCACAACACACTAGCGACAGTAAGGCAGTGGTTGGGCTATAAACTGAATAAATCTGAGTTGTAGTTTGCATTTTAAATGTATATATAAACTACGCAGAGAACAGTACCATCGTGAAAGAGGTTTTAGAGGAAACGGCGTCCTCCAAGCTACAGGCTAATGCTACAGCTAACACACAGAGCAGCTTAAATACTGACTCTGGAGGACCCTGCAGACGACAAAAACACTAATAATAACAGAGAAAGTATTCTTATTACCTCTGTAAAACCTTTGTTCAGTAGGTGGCAGCAAACTGGCAGAAATGAACAGCGTAGTGTGATGTGCAATCTGCTGAGGTCACTTGCAAACTTTGTTTATGTATGCTAATTAGCCGTGTGAGCTCAGTGGTGTTTAGCGTCTTTTTCATCGTCTTTATCATACTTTACTGTAAACTTGTGCAATGCAAACAAAACTTGCAAAGAAAATAAATTAATAGTCTCTTTGAGACCTGTAACTCAGACAAAGTTTGCCTAAATAAGGTACAACCAACAAATACATAAAACTTACCTAAAAAAGCATGTGTAATCTCTTTTAGAGCTTTAACAAAAATAAGTTTAATTCTTTAATTAATAACAATTGTTGTGGTTCACAACAGTGTAAATACTATGAACTGTGTTACTCCAGTGGTAATTGAACTCATCCTTGCATAGACTGCACATAACTTTTGTTTTGTCTATATTGCTGTCTGGTGACGACTTGAAGCAGAATTGTCCATTTAGCAATGTGTCTTTTTGGTCACTCATGTTGCTTTAGCTCATTCACTTGTTGCATTAGGCTCGTTCCAGATGAACTGCGCCTTGCCTGGATTGTGAACGAGAGTGCACGGCCGCAATGAGAGGAGGGGAAATACGCCTGTATTGAAGTCGGACAGTTTGTGGCTCAGATCACGCACCATCACGCCCGAAATCCACTTCTCACGTATGTTGGTTTATCCAGGTCAAAACTGTAACTTTAGTCTGTATTTTTTTAAAAAGAGGCGAGGGCAGAAGGAGAGGAGGGCAGTGAAGTGTCGTGCGTTATGTTTCTGATCAGCACTAAACTCAGATCCAATCACCTGTCCGTTCACCGCAGGTGTGCGTTTTCCCATCATGCACTGAGCCGTGCAGCCTCCACAGTTGCTCCTGATGAACTGCGGCGGCTCAGACGCTGGTCTCGTTTGGATCTCACGGTGACTGTCACACTTGTGGCATCAGAGCAAGTCGGGAACAAGTCGGACACAAATCTAACCGGCGTGCACTGCGCACAGACAGACACTGATCGAAACTGCGCAAGTCTGGCTCATCTCGAATGCGCCTGATGAATGGAAACGAAAATGTGTCATCTTCTACGCTTGCGAGGTGCATTTCTGCCCCGCTGGAAGACCTGCGGCGTGCTACTGCCTCTCTGTGTCATCGTAATATTTTTGTTGTGATCAAATTAATCGATGCGTCAATTGAAATTAACGCAGGTTAAATCAATAAATTAACGCACTGCGATAATTTCCCTAGCCCTAGAAAAAACACTTCTTAATGTTAGACTGACAGATTCACAGATGTGCATTAAAATGTGTTACTTTTTAAAATATGCAGACACGCCAGAGTATCTCTTATTTGATTACTCGATTAATCGAACAAAATAATCGATAGATTACTTGATTACCAAAATAATCGATAGGTTCAGCCCTAGACATACAGACAAACACTCTCACTCTTATATTCATTCAGAAGGGGCAAGTTAGATTTGCCAATTCACGTAACACATGCATGTCTTTGGATGGTGTGAAGTACCTGGAGAGAACCCACAGTAACATTGGACAGGACATGCAGACTCCACTAGAGCGATTATGTGTCACCAGGCTGACAAGCTAACCAATAAAATATATAATGCCTTTCCTTATCACTTTATTTCTTGTGTGATATATTGAGACAACATCCTATCTTGTACAGAAAACATGTGTCCAGTGCGCTCCTTACAGGCCTGTGAGGCATGGCAGGATTCGTGGAAAGCAGGCGGCTGCAGTGATTTGTCTGGGGAATTAGCCCAGAGAGAATCAATGGTAAATAAAAGGTGGATCTATGCAGCGTGTCAAGAATATTGACAGATGAAGTAATCATGTTACATTGCAACAGCTACTGCATGTGTGAAAAAGGCCTTGCTGGCAGATGTATGATTTGTGGAGAGTCCAAGGCCCTTTTAAAAATGTCTCACTTTTTGAATATGTTACTGTCTGTGGTGGAAAGTGTTAATTATTCTAAATGAGTAAAATTATTTTTTTACCTCTGGCCATGTGGGTATTAGTAGAAATGGTAAAGGTGGTAGCAACAGTAGCAGTAGTACCAGCAGTAGTAATAGTTATAGCGGTAGTAGTACTTAAAGTAGCGATTGTAGCTGTGGTAGAAATGATACTAAAAGTAAAAGTAGTAGATGTTTACACTGAATACTAGTAGCAGTAATAGTAGTAGTATTAATAGTAATAGTGGTAGCGGTAGTAGTACTTATAGTAGTGGTCGAAGCTGTGGCAGTAGTAATAATAGTAATAGTGATAGAAGTACTGTAGTAATACTTATGGTTGTTGTAGTAATGATTAAAAATAGAGGCTTACACTGAATGCTTGAAGCAGCAGTAGTAGTAGTAGTAGTAGTAATAGTGGTAGTGGTAGCAGTAGGAGTACTTATGATAGTGGTTGTAGCTGTGGTAGTAGAAATAATAGTAGTAAAAATAGTAGAGGTATAAACTGAATGTGGATAGCAGTAATACTAGTAGTAGTAGTTGTAGTAATAATAGTAGTAGTAATAGTAATCATGATGGAAGTAATGTAGTAGTGCTTTTAGTTGTGGTAGTAGTAATAGTACTTATAGTAGTGACTGTAGCTGTGGTAGTAATAATAATCGTAAAAGTAGTAGAGGTTTACACTGAGTAGTAGTAGCAGTAGTAGTACATGTATGGTTGTGATCATAGCTGTGTTAGTAGTAATAATAGTAGTAGGATTAATAATAGTAATAGTGTTGGAAATACTGTCGTAGTACTTAGAGTTGTGGTAGTAGTAATAATATTAACAATTGAGGTTTACAAGAAATATTAGTAGCAGTAAAAGTAATAGTTGTAGAAGTAGTAGTACTTATAGTAGTGGTTGTAGGTGTGGTAGTAGTAATAATAATAAAAGTAGTAGAGGTTTACACTGAATACTAGTAGCAGTAATAGTGGTAGCAGTAGTAGTACTTGTGGTAGTGGTAGTAGTAATAATAGTAGTAGCAGCAGATGGAGTAGCGGCTTACACTGAATACATTTTAAAACAATTTAGTGGAGTTCTTCTACATGAGTAATTTTTTTGTACGAGTACTTCCTCTACCTCTGGATACTTTAATGAGACTGTCAGCTTTTCTCGTCTCCCCTAAACATTATGCCCTCTACCACCTGCCCCACAACTGCAGGTCAACACTCAAAGTAAAGAGCAGAGGTGTCCTAATGAGGAGGTTCGTCCAATTGTCAGTGAAAGCGTTTCAGATCCATGGCCTCCTTCTTGTTGAAAGACAGCATCACGTTTATCAGGGCCTTTCACTGAGGTAATGAGCCTTTCCGTTACAGAGAGCTGCAGGCAGGTGAAAGAAACCACAGCACCAGATAATTGCCTCCCTTTTCAGATTATTGTTGAACTGTTTGTTGACAAAAATAGGTAGGATTTTGTTGGACCACGGTTTGACAGAGAAGGTAAAGAAGACAAGTGAGTGTAAAGGCATTAACTGTGTCCAAAAATGTACCGTTTTGTCTAAGATTTGTATTTAAAACATAGAAAAGGTGGGATCTTCTTGCTACTTGAGAGCCTCACAATACATCAATCAGGCATAACATTACCTGTCTAACATGCATTCTTGCTCTTGCCCATTGCTTTTAACACATCAACTTTGAGGCCAAAATGTTGACTGGCTGCCTAATATATCCCACCCACTAATCTGTGTTGTTCACTTCACCTGTCATCTCGGGACCCAAAGCTTTCCGTTTTGTTGGTCCTGACTCTTAAATGCTATGCATCTTTAGCATCTATAAACTGTACAATATGTTTTAGATAAATAGCTGACCCTCACCTTGTATAGTTAGAATTAGAAGAAAAAAATAATGTCCAGAACTAGTCACTACTTGTTTGTGTTATTTTGTGGTGTTCATTGTGGAAGGGCAAAATACCTTTTAACTATGACTTGACAAGGGTAAGTCCAGTATTAAATGATGTTAAAATCAGTCAATCAATCAACATTTATTTGTACAGCCCTTTACAACACAGAAAGTAAAAGTGCATTTCAGTAAAATCAATAAAAACATAAAAACATTGAAATGCATAAAATACTAAAATATAATCAATTAAAGTGTCACAACATTACTGAGTGTTAAAACCAATCTGAATAAAAAGGTTTAAAGCATAGATTTAAAAAGACCAAAATCTGTGATGGTGCGCGTATCGGAGGGCAGCTTGTTCCAGAGTCTGGGCCCGGCCACAGACAAGGCCCTATCAGCCCACTCTTTATATTTAGCTCTCGAGACTTCCAAAAGGAGTTGATTTGAGGATCTCAAAGCCCTATTTGGGTTGTGAATAGCTAATGTCTCAGCCAGATATGGTGGGGCAAGGCCGTTCAAGGCTTTAAAAACAAACAATAAGATTTTAAGTTATAATAATAATAATAATAGTAATAATAATGGATTGGATTTATATTGCGCTTTACCAGCATCTCAAGCTCCTCAAAGCACTTTACATGAGTCCATTATTTATTCAGAGGGCAGACTGATGGAAGCGTGGCTGCCATTTTGCGCCTACCACTGACCACCACCGAACACAGTCACACTGACACAGTCACACAGGCAAGGTTGGTAAAATGTCTTGCTCAAGGACACAATGACAGTATGCAATGCCAGTAGCGGGGCTTTGGTTAGTGGGCGAGCGTCTCTTCCTACTGAGCTACAGTTGCAAATTTATAGAGATGCACTTACATTAAATGTGTGGTAAAGTCTATAAACAGTTAAGCCCAAAATCAACATTTCACTCACTGTAAGTTGCATACTGTCACTCTTTTGGCAATATTTTCGTTTCATTTTTTTCTTGCCAGCTATTTAAGGATGCTGATTTTCACTGTGTCTTTAGGCTCCAGGCAGAGTACAGATCCCAGTACTGAATATTGTAGGTGGAAAAGCAATTCATAATCTTTGACATTATCTCCTAATTTGCTTAAATTGCTGGCTGCAGGGAAGGCTCTTACACTTTACATTACATCTCACAGTTTGGCGAGAGCTGTTTAAATAATTGGACTCTTACTCCTACAGAGATACTGTATGCCTATCTGTCGCTCTCATGCATTACTTACAGTCACAGTAAACCAGCTTTTTGAATTACGTGGAGAGAGGAGAGCGCAGTGAGTACAAACGCTTAAGGGCCTCATATAACCAAGGATTTTTTTCCTTTTACTTCAACACTGAACATGCAAAACTTAAGATATACAATACTGTGAAAAAGACTAAAGACATGACTATGAGGCTTTGAACAAAGAGAAGTGTAATTGTAGGAAAAAAAAGAAAATTTTAAACAAGAAGCACTCTCGCAATGGTAAAGATATAGTGCCCAGACCTGGACTCAAACTCAAAGATATTCTAGTTTAGGGGTAAATGCTCTTTCCATTGAGTCACAAAACCAGTTTGTCTTACAGAATCTACTAAAACTACTATACGTTTCACAAAATGGTACAGAATATCTTAAACGCTACTGGATCCACACCAAATTCATCATTTTGCCTATGGCCCATTACTGACCTTCCTTGAAAGTAACAAAAAAAATCTGTATTTTTTTAAAGCATTCTTGGTTAACAGCATTTTTCACTGCTGCCTTAAGCTTTTGCACAATACTCCAACTCATAGCGCTTCTTTAAAAATTTAAACTTTAATATGTGTCTGAATGTTTTTCAAAACAATTCAGTTTCTTTTGCTTTTGATCATTACTGGTATTTCTCTGAACACTTAAGTGCCAGTGACCTCCAGCTCTTGACCCCGGCAACTCAAGAGGCAATACATCATAGGGCTGTCGTGACCTCTGACCTCTCTGGCACATTGCGATTGTGTTGTGTTCAGCGGTTTGTACCTTGGAGGGATATTTGAAGAACAGCCTCCATTACTTTGTGTAAATTGCCTGAAAAAGGCGTTTTAATCATTTTTGAATCAAGTTTTATTGGATTTGGGAGAATGGCTCCGTGCAGAGGAACTCAATATGGGGCTCAGTGTGATGTGTGTTTTTTCTGCATCCAATACCAAACTCGGCTAATCAGGTATTACCATATTAGTCCCACACGAAGATAATGAAATATTATTGCCCTTGCATTTCATGGATTTCTCATCAGATTGCAGCTCATATTTGTTAAATGACAGATAATTTGATTCACTCTGAGTTCACGATCAGGAGAGAGGCGAGGGTTCAGATAGGGTTTTCTGGCTCTGATGGACTGTGAACTAGGACTTTCACTTTAACTGTAAAAAGTCCCATGTTTGGAATGTCCAGTCAAGTCAAATATAGTCACCATAGGTCTGTTATATGTGGCTGTACTCTCATATAGACTTCTGAATGGCTTTTCTGTAGAGAAGGAGCTGCCAGCAGCAAAATGTGCACGCAGCTAGTGTGTACAACTTCACGTCTCTGTGACGCAGCAGTGACGCCAGTACACTCGCTGCAGCGCCCAACACAGCCAGTGTGTGGAGGGCCTTATAAAGGTAAGGCCCTCCGCACACTGGCTGCGTGAGCATTTCACTGCTGGCAGCTCCTTCTCTACAGAAAAGCCATTCAAAAGTGTTTGGGAATTTTTGATCAGTCTTTGTGAGGTCAGACAATGATGTTGGACGAGCCTGGCTCAGTCTTCGCTCTAATTCATCCCAAAGGTGTTCTGTCAGGTTGAGGTCAGGACTCTGTGCAGGTTCAGTCAAGTTCTTCCACACCAAACTCATCCATGTCTTTATGGACCGTGCTTTGTGCACTGGTGCAGTCATGTTTGAACAGGAAGTGGCCATCCCCAAACTGTTCCCACAAAGTTGGGAGCATGGAATTGTCCAAAATTTCTTGGCGCTGAAGCATTCAGAGTTCCTTTCACTGGAACTAAGAGGCCAAGCCCAGCTCCTAAAAACAATTCCACACCATAATCTGAATTCAATTATTTGGGTGGGTGAGCGAATACTTTTGGAAATATAGTGTATATTGTTTACACACACTCAAAGGCAGTGTCCTCTTGCATTACACTTTATATCCACTGCTTTCTGTTTTTGTACTGCTGCTATTTAGAAAGAAGCTTTCAAAGTGGTGTGGTTTTAAACTCAGACTCATATTCACCTGACTGTAGTTAATTGCCAGAGCCAATGCGAGCCAAGTCTTTATTGGATGACTGTGGAAAAGTGTGATTTTGCATAGCTTTCCCCTCTCTCCGTGTTTTATCTCAATTTAGCGGCTGCCTGCTGAGATGAAGATGGAGTGCCCCGGCTCATTTCTGTCGTCTCTCCACCGAGAATCCAACAGTAATTGGCAATGTGAGACTTTGACAGAGAAATACACACACACACACACAAAAAACCCTCAAATTTAGTGCCGGCCGTTGCACTCAGACTCATAAGGCTGTCGGGATTTGAAAGCGCTTCTGAAAAACTCAATTTGACTCTGGTCTGAAGCACAAATGCATACTGTGAATGTGATCAAGAGGTCAGCCTCAGATCAACCCTTTTTACGGCTGGATGTAAGATGTGCCTTTTGTTCACTAAGTGGATTAATTGTAGTTTGCAGTGAGTTGCAAGAAAATTGTTAGTACAGATCAAACGGTAGTTTTGAAGTCAAGACCACACCAGCTATCAACATAGTTATAGCAAAGTGGAATGAGACTATGGGATGTAACAGCTAAAGCTTAAGCTGAAGGTGCTAAAACTGAGAGTATCCTTTGTTCAGATAAGATATAAGATAAGGTTGGTGGTATATGTTGTTTTGGATTCAGATACAAGAATGAAAACTTAATCGTTTGGTCTTGACTCACTTAAGAGATTTGGATATCCACCATAGTCTCTCAGTTTGGACTGTGCATTGGCATTATGGTATAGGTGTCAGGATAGAATATTGATATACATGTATCACAATCAGGGCTTAATTTGTAAATCAAACGATGCCGGAACAAAAATTGCGCTTTGACACCTGAGTCCACAAGGCCAACACTGATACCGGAACGTACACACAACACAAGGCTTAGGCGCACACACGCCAAAATACCAAGCAACTGCTCATTTATACTCAATTTTAAATTATATTTTAACATATTTGTTAACATTATTATACATTATAGCATTTCACTTCAGTGTAATGTGTCAATGTATGTTTGTGTGATTGCTCAGCTGATCGAGAAATCAGCTGCTACGCTTAATTACTGCGCTTTTGTAGACTCGCTCTGTCATAGACCTACGGTGTGGCCACCAGTCTGAAGCAAAAACACAGACTCATGCAGCTGTGGTCTGTATAAACAAAATCTAGACTAGGAAAGGGAGCACATGGCAGCAGTAAGCTTTCAGCCTAATCATGTCTCTCCTTTTGCTTCTTTTTAGTGACTGCCGTAGAGCGTGCAGTCTTCTCTGTGTAATGGCGTTTCATGGCTCCAGGCTCTGTGACCCTCAGCGCGTTAGCTCGAGCTTACAGATGCATTTGAACAAACAAAAAATAACAAACTGCTGTGGATCTATGTCCCGTGTGCACAGGGGATATAATGGAGGAATAAAAAGCGCACATCGAGGGCGCGTGGCGTAGGGTTTCCCTGCGTAACTATGGCTATGTAACAGTGACTCTGGCGTTTAACTGGCCCCCGGGTCTCATCCTGTGACCCACGATCAGCGTTAGCTCTAGCTTTCTTATGCATTTGAGTAAAAGAACAAACTGACATGGCACTGCCATGTCCCGTGCGCTCTCAGGCGCATTGGGGAAATAACGCGGCACATCCAAATCACGTAGGTCCCCTCCGTGTAACCAAAGTCGGGACAAACGTCAACAGATCTACTGTTTTCTGGTTGTAAGCAAACATATCACTTTTGACTTAAAGAGCAGCAGTCAGCTGTAGCTCCACTCGCGTTTGTAAATATTCACAGCCTACTATGGCTCTGTGTAGCTCTGTGGGGATTGGGCGGGGTCGGGGGACATCTCAAGGTACTCACAGTGCGTACTGCTGTACACCTGCAGACACCACTGGTGTTAACAGTGGTGAACAGATCTTTCAGATTGACGTGAAGGTCTTTTCCACCTGATTCCCTGTACACTCTATAGACACGAATTACAGCGCGGGGACAGTCTATGTTGAAGCGCTCACATGGAAATGAAGCGTGGCTTTTATGTTTAAAACATATGCATTTCTGTGTAATTACACCTCCGACCTTCAACACAGGTTAAGGAGGTCAAATGTAGTCAACGCTTTGTTCTGAGTTGTGTCCGAGTTACCGGATCCAAGCAAACAGTTGCTGGATCTGACTGCGTCAAAATAAGGGAGTTTCCGGATCCTGTTCTGGCAAGATCCAGCTCAAATTAAGCCCTGATCACAATACTGTGATACATGTATACAGGTCCTCATGTAACAGGTCCTGTAACATGAGCGCCCTCACTGACTCAGCAGCAGATGTTGAATGAGTGTTACATGAGAGTTATGAGTGTGAGAAGGTTTCTTTGATGCTGGCTGGTTAGTAGTTATTCTGTAGAGAAAGACGATAATTTTGTATCATGGTTATGTATAACCACATTATGTAATAACACCACATTATGTAATAACCTGACAAAATATTCTTTCTTTTTACTTTTGTATGTAATAATCCCACATTTTGTTATAAACTACTTGGACGCAATATGTAATACATTGTGTAATCAATGATCACATATTGCAAAAATTATTACAAAATGCAGGATTTTTTTTTATGAATGTGTAATAATATGGTGTATTATGCATAAAATGGGGTAAAGAATTTGTGCAGTTTTTTATACACCTACTGATGTTTGAACTAATGCAATTCAGGCACCTTTGCAAAAGCAGGTGTTGCTGCAGGCGAACAAAAAAAGAAGTAGCCAGTGCACAAAACGCTTAAAAAAGAGCCTATTATAAGGCGATTGTAATTCAGGCAGATATTCAGTTGCCTGAGGAAAAGCAAAGTTACCACAGCCCACTACAGGCCTAAGAGATTCTCTGAGTACAACAACACTAAATGTTCCACTGGGATGATCTTGTAAAGTTGTTCACCTGTGAACACTATTTGCTTTCCTTCATGTTTTTAGGTAAAGTTAAAGTTTGTGGGAGCGGTGTGGATGTTTGCTCCTAAAGCCTGAGTGTCACTGCACGCACGGCTGAATTATTGATGTTTTTGAGCGATGAGAGAAATTACTCTCTCCTCCATCACTGCAGTTGTGTTCAATATTGCATCCAGCTTCCTGCTTCTGGGAAATGTTAAGGCAAAGATTTTCTGAGTTCACTGTTACAAAGTCTCACTTTTAGTTGAATACTTTATTTTACCGTGAAGCCTAAGAACCTTTTAGTTTCACATCAAATTAATATTCATTCATCTTCACTTTGACAATGTCAGAAAGAGCTTCCCACAGCGACAAACAGGCATGTGTGTATGTTATTATCTTCATTGCTGCCCCAAGGAATAACTGTCCATGTCGTTCCCAGTGTCTGGTAATGGCATGCTGCTATCTCGCTCCATGCCGCACTAAAAAGAAATGACTTTTTCACGGCGGTGGCTTTCCTTGACTGCTCAAGCCTGCTCCAGCTTCATCTGCCTCACCTGACAGTCCGGTCTGTATCTGTTTTCATTAAAAGTGACTTTTTATGGAGGCAGCAAATAGGGACTGGGCCAGAAGTACTGTGCTTCCCTTTTATATTGTGTAGCAGAACAGTGGTTCTCAAACTGTGGTAGGGAACCATTGGTGACATGCAGGCCGTTTCTTGTGGTACTCAGGATTGTCTGGAATTTTTGACGATAACAACCATTAAATAATTAGTTATAGACTGGTTTAGTTCAATTGTAGTCCTGATTTAGTCCTGATGATTTTGTCCTGATTTTGTCCTTCCTTAGTCCTGCTCTAGGCTCAGTTTAGTCCCAGATTTAGTATTGTGTTTATGTTTATTGGGTTTAAAATGGTACTTGAAAAGCCAAATATTTTCTCTAGTTTTACTCAAAGTAGGGCTGTAGTCACCCAAAGAAATGGCTAGTCGACCAAAGTCATGCCCATAACAGCGACTAATCGACCATGGATGCATCCATGATACTCAACTTGTACACTTACAGAGCCAAAACGCTAAGTAAACATGAAACCAGACAATCACCCTCTCCTGTTCAGTAGGGTATTAGACAGAAATAGTTTCCGGTATCAGGGGGTTGTAAACTGCTAACTCCCATGCATTATGCACCACTATTAACCAATCAAACGTCAGGAAAGATGCCCTGCACATGTGTCTGCAGCCGCTGATGAGAACAAGAAGGGCTTCCCTTAAATTTAGGTCGACCAAGACGTCACTGACTAATTAGCCGACTAAACGACCAGACTATCAGCCCTAACTTGGAATGAAAAGTTTGAGGATTACTGTAAACCTTTTTTAATGACTTTTTGGTGAAAATCAGTGAAAGTCTTTCTAGCGCAGTTTGACCAAGCCATAATGACCAAATCATGCTTCACCACAGTTAGTTAATTGCTGCACAAGTTTTTTATGAGTGGCCAAAGGCTTGACTCGCCCACGGTGAACTGGAGCTGAAATAATATTGCAGTTACTGCAGAAATGGCCTTCTCCACTTGTCCCAGTTTAGCCTTTTGGGTTTGCCTTTGCTTTTGTAAGTTGCTTTTTGAGAAAATTGCAAGCTTCCTCTGTTACAATGGCATGTGATTAAAGACACAATAGATGACTAAGGAGAGGAAAGGGCCCAATTTTAGGAGAGGATGTTTTCTGTCCTGTATTGGACATGATAAACTCTGTGTTTGTCATTAAATCTTCAAAATCATGAGAATACTTTATAAGGCAAATGGGTTAATGGTATATAATTTTTGTATGGATTTTCTCAGACAACCAATCAGAATTACAGGGCATAACATTACTTAAATATGGTCAGCAGCAGCTGCAAATGTTTTTTTCCCCTTTGGTACACATGCCAAAGAAATGTGTACAGTAGATAAAGTGAAAAAAAATGAGTCTGGATATATGTTCTTATGGAGCAGTTTAAATTTTTATTCTGCTCAACATCTTCTTTGCAGCATGCCATTTAGTCTACAAAGATTATTTATAGACTGTATGTGATGCTGCAGTTTAAATGTCAAAATCTGCTCCAAAACTGGTTCCCAAGTAGCTTGCTCTGCCTGATCTTTGGGCCTTCTTTGGGACACTGCATAACTTTACTTAAATATATTATCTCAACTTTTTACTTTCCTCTATAACTCACTATTACTACTCCCACTGTGTCACCCTGACCAGACCGAGCAGACGTCCTTAGACTGACGTGGGCCTTAACAAAAAAAAAAAAAAAAAAAAAAAAAAAAAGACATGAGATGATGGAGAAGTGGGGCCTTTCGGATAAATTTGTCTCAATGTACTGTCGTTTATCATGGTCGTCTTCA
The DNA here is from genome assembly GCA_020698575.1 of Bostrychus sinensis. NCBI lineage: Eukaryota > Metazoa > Chordata > Actinopteri > Gobiiformes > Eleotridae > Bostrychus > Bostrychus sinensis. The sequence goes on along the minus strand of CM036257.1, from coordinate 21,892,524 downwards.
AATCTCTATACATTTTCTCTCTGCACCTCTCTGTCTCTCAGTCCGCCTCAAGTGCTTTCCACTCATTCTTCACTATTGCTCTCTGGCCCAAAGGCACTTAAGAAATCCTTAAAAGCAGTGGCGGTGGCTGTCGACCCTGTAGTCTCCTGGATGGCAAAACCACTGGGCCACATCTATCTCCCGAGCCCGACTGAAAAAGGTGTGCGAGATGTGGTCGGGATGAATTGGCTTGTCCCGCACCCATGGAGAATACAGAAGTCTGGAGGAATAATGTCTTCTCTCTCCTCTATCTGTCTCAACCAGCAGCTCCCGGTGGGCCATCCCATTGATTGATTCTCAGCTGAGTTATGGGGAGCTTGTGAGCGGGCTGGATGAGACCCGGGTTGTTGTAGTTGCTCGCTGAATACCAATAAATGGATAGTATCTTGTTTATAGATGCATTACTAAAAAATTTGCGTGTGCCCCAATTGCCAACCCAATCACCAAAAACAGTATAGCTACTGTTTCTGCTTTTATTATATTACAAAAGCAGAATTGAACAAAGTTGTCCCCACAAAATACAACCAACAATGTGCCCTTATGTTTTCCAACACCAGTATAGCTACCCTTGCTTTGCTTTTACTTTTTCCATACAGATGTTTTCCATACATTATATTATTTTAGGTCAAAAAACATGAAAGCCTAATGCAAAGTTGTCCAAAATAATTTGCCCCTTTAAACTTCTACCTCTGAGCTTAGAGTATTACCCCCGATTTTCCACTTCAAGCGTGAGCGCTGCGCTGTGACGCCCCGACACCGACAGTGCTGACCTCACTCACTGGAAGCGTTTTGTAACGGCAGTGCAGCGATGTGAAGCTCTTAGCAGCTGGGGAAGCGTGGGGGGAATAGCGAGATCGTGAGATAATTGCCATCGATAAAGACAGGAACTAGACCAAAACAATCTTTATTTACAACAGTTTAACTTAAGATCTCTTTGTTGTTGTCATTGGCATCACTTCATAGACTTTTCCTGTACAACAGGTGAGCTAATTGAGTTTTAAAAAGTTTTGTTTTTGCAGGATCAAATGGCGTGTGTATATAAAACATTTTTAATGCGAAATATACATACAAAATGTATTTAAACAAACACATATGCGTATGCTATTATTGCTATTATTATAAAAATGTGATACACCGTGTACAGTTTCGGTTTCTACTTTGAAAATCTGGATGTTGTACTTGTTCAGTATCCGGTTTGGTGTGATCCGATCTGTGTAGATTAACGTGAACTGGTAGCGTCGTCGCAGGAAAATGGAACTGTGGCGTATCTCCAACGAAGCACTGTGCAGCGCTCACGCTTGCAGTGGAAATTGGGAGTTATACTAATGTGAACCAGCAATTATTTTAGCCATGTTAAACTTCACATCTTGGATTGACAATATTTATCTACATTTCACTTTGCTTTAAGTGTTTTACAAAAAGTCACATATTTTAGCTTTACAAGCTCTGAGTTAAGCATCAGACCAGTTCCATTATCTCTGCCTTGCTAAACATTGCTAACATTTATCCTGTTCATACTTCGCCTCCCTTTTCTCTATTTATAACTTTCTTTTTGTACTGTTTTACTGTAAATGCAGCCATAGCCAGCGCTGGAATAGCCACTTCTTACTACGATTCTCTGGCGGCCACTGTTAAAGGCTGAGTAGACCATTATGAGTTCCCCTTATTCTAATGTGGAGAAAAAGCAATTCTAATGTGGAGAAAAAGCAGATCTTTTAATCCCTAATAAGATCCTCAATAATAAAGCCTATATCACATCTTAAAATCTTGTTTTTATCCTTCCTATTGCAATATACTAAACTGTGAAGTGACAGTTTTCAAATAGAAAATTGGTTAGTGCCCCTGTTAATTTGTTGTTTTTGACTTTCCTACTAAAAGCTGTCTATTTGGTTATGGCTATATCTCACAGCCTCAAATTGAAACAGGCCCAAACACAATTAAACTGTGGATTCTTCTTGCTCTAAGGCATTCCCTGATAGATGAGTTTTTAATAGCCCCACTGGATGCCTTCGGTGTTTGGAGGTGTATTGCACTCTTGCTGTTGTTTTTTCTTAGTTTAAATTGTAGCTGAAGTGCTGAGCCATCCACTGAAAAATCCAAGACATTTCTCTACACTTCTCCATAGATTTTCAAAACAGTAGCGACAGGATCTGCCTATAGATGCTGCATGAGTACAGTGTTGGTGAAGGTAGATAGAAGGGAGTATTCTCACAGGGTTGCTGAATGTAATAATTGGAGGTTTTCCTGTCTGCCAGTGTGAAATGGATTTTTAATGTTGTTAAAATCAATATTTTGCGCCACTCTAGTGTACTCTAATGCAATAATAAACTGTTTAACCAGACCTACTCCATCACTAAACAACTTAGTTCATTGTGGCATAATGAAAAAATAAAGTACTACCATATCCAGTAACACTGACTGGACTTCATTTAAAAAAAAAAGAATGAAACTTACTTACAATAAAAATGGCTAATGTTGTCTTTAGTTTCTAATAGGTATTCACACTAGTGATGCATCAATACCCAAATCTCACGGTACAGTATTTTTTATAATATTGTGAGGCTCACAGTACTGTGGAAATGCTTGCAAAAACAACATTTATTATATAAAAATGCCCTGCCAAGCCTTTGGTGAAATAATTTTTGTCAGATTTCAAGTTTTATCTGCTCTAATGTGTGGCAGATAACAGATAAGGTTACTTAAGATCAGAGAGGCCCACATGAAGCCCCGAGCCCCAGTAAGTCTGTCAGCTGGCCTGCTTATGCCGGTCAGCCGATATTAACCTGCTGCACTCCTCTATATTTAAATTTGTAAATTGAGCTTGGTCTTCTGTCTTCAGTTATACTTTTTATAATGGAGATGTCTTTGTTTCCTTTATACAAAAATGAGCCATACAATAACCAAAACAATATCAAGAAAATATAGGCATCATATCAGTTACCAGCCTTTGTTTACAATATTATTATCAGAATAGATTTTCTATAACGGTGCACCCCTAGTCTCTAATATATTGGTCATAGAAGAGTGACCACTTTTTTTTTTTTTTTTTTTTTTTTAAAGTCTTGTAAACACTATAGATTCACTGTGCAATGTTACAATAGAGGTAAAAAGGTAGGTGCATGAGAGAACAAGTATCCCTACGTGGACAATAAAGTATACCTTAACCTTAACCTTAAATTTGAAAATTGTGTAAAAGGGAATTAATCTCAGTACTTCAATGTAAAAAGTGATTCAGGAAAACTAGAGTGTAGTGAAAGCATTTGGTTGGTGCCGCCACAGCAAATCATCTGCTTCCCATAAGTTTTATGCCGGATGCCCTTCCTGATGCAACCTTCTTCGTTCACTCAGGCTTTGGACCATCACAAAGAGTACACTTGCTACACTGGTTTCTTATACAGTATATTGGTTTCCATTTGTTATTGAGTAACTCCAAGAAATGCTCTGTGTGATACAATAATAATAAAATAAAATATCTAAACTTTAAAATATCTAAACTTTAAAATTTTAAAGTATATTAATATATAGTATTTTTAAGTCTTTTTGTCTTTACTGGTACTATATTGATACAAGCCAATAACTGTATGTATTACAGTCTGCTACAGTCCACACAAACATTAGGGACCAGTCTCTATTCTTTGGCCTGGGCCCAAAACACATGGGACTTACTTTGAGGAAGTGTGAGCGTCTCGGTGGAGGAGGCTGTGGGTCTGTGTCCACTCTAATTGGACCGCTGAGGAAGTCACAGAGATGGTGTGGGGAAACTCTGGGAGGGTGTTTTTCTTCTGATTTTGAAATATTACTGGCTGTAGTAATGATACTATGATCTTTAGAAAAGGTCCAGTGTAAATAGGGCAGGCAGTGATAGCTGGCGCACAACATGGTCATGAATATTATTGCAGCAATGGTCAATTGTTTATTCATCTACAAAGGCAAGGCTTTGATACATTATTTAGTTTGCATACTGGTTAATTTTATTGTTTCAACTATTTTGCAAATGATGGTGTGATATAATCGACTGGTCCGTTGAGTGCAGTAGTCAGTCGAGTGAAACTAGAAGGGTTGCAAAAGAGCAGTATGTTTAAAGACGTAATTTTGGTACCATATCTTACTAATCACTACTTTCAGAGTAATTATTTCAATGTCTAAAAAACAATGCAACTTGCACTTTACAGCTCTTTAGAAATTAGCAAATAAATCTAATCTTGGCACTCTCCCATGCTGTACATAAAGGCTACAGTTATACTGCGTTGTGTTTTCACTTCCATTCAAATGCATTGATTGAAGGCAGCACACAATAAAAATTGGCAAAAGTGAGGCTGGTTTTCTCATCTCAACAACACTATCAACACTAAGACTCTACTCTAAAGTCCAATCACCAACTACTAATTAAAAGCATACAGAGCATCTTTGGTTGAGGCTCATCGGTTGTCATCAATAATAGCTGGACGAACATATGAAAAACTGCAGCGTTTCATGCGTTTATAGTTGTGAATAGTGAAGTCTGGCAGATGGTGTGTTCACTGCTTATACACAGCAGCTGTTCCACTGTCGTCTTAAATATCTTTTCATCCTGATAGAGACAGACACGGACCAACAAGAAAGATGCTGATGAGCTTATTCTTCTATACAAATAACATAAATGCAAGTGGCTAAAGAAGTGGTTTCCTAAGTGTGGCTAAGCTAAATGCTAGTCCTTAGATCTGGGGGTCTTTGTAGTACAGCCAATTCTATGAACTACCATGTACACATTTGATCCCACATATACTTTCATTTTACACTGACTGGCCACCTTATTCAGCTTAACTCTGGTTTTCTCTTTCTTGTATGTGTACAGATGTTTTCTCTGCATTTTGGCCTCTCTGCCATGATAAAAAAAATCTAACAAATTGCTGGCTTGATGTTATGGCTAACCGGGTAGGTGTATTAGGCCACCAACCTGTCTTGCGAGTAAGGGTGAAGACATCCCCAAGACTTCAGGAACAATGGGTTGGTGATCTCATGAGCTTTGGGTCATGACCGAAAGGACAGAATCTTGGATACAAGCGGCCGAAAGGAGTTTTTTCCACAGGGTGGCTGGATGCTCCCTTAGACATAGGGTGAGGAGCTCGATCACCTGGGAGGAGCTTAGAGTACAGCTGCTGCTCCTCCACATTGAGCCAGTTGAGGTGGCTCGGGCATCTGTTTCGGATGCCTCCTGGATGCCTCCGTGAGGAAGTGTTCCGGGAATGTCCCACTGGGAGGAAGACCAAGGAAACGCTGGAGGGACTATGTTTTAGCTGGCCTGGAAACACCTTGGGATTGCCCTGGATAACCTGGAGGAAGTGTCTGTGGTGAGGAAAGTCTGGGCATCCCTGCTTAGATTGTTGCCCCCATGATCTGGCTCTGGATAAGCAGAAGAAAATGGATGGATGATTGGTAATCTTGCAAGGCTGTTTTTTCGTCAGGGGGAGGTTCAAGGGGCTTTATAAACCCTGCAACAACTCATTTAGCCATCACACTGACTCCAAAACTGTTTGTTTAAGTTAAAGGTTGGGGTGGCAGTAGCTCAGAGATGCTTGCCCCCTAACCCAAAAGTTCAAGCCCCCCAACCGGCACTGCAAACTGTCGTTGTGTCCTTGAGCAAGACACTTCACCCACCTTGCCTGTATGAATGTGTCAGTGTGACTGTGTTTGGTGGTGGTTGGAGGGGCCGTAGGTGCAAAATGGCAGCCACGCTTCTGTCAGTCTGCCCCAGGGCAGCTGTGGCTACATATGTAGCTTATCACCACTGAGTGTGACTGAGGAGTGAATGAGTAATGCACCAAATTGTAACGCGACTTTGAGTGTCTAGAAAAGCGGTATATAAGACTAAAGCATTATTATTAATAAAGGTGAAGTAGCTTGTTCCACTTTAACATAAGCTGACTGGCCAATAACATGGCAAATGGCAATACTGAGACTTGTTGAAGACAAACTTGTGGTTCAGAGCGTCAGAATGGGGAAGAAATTAGATTTAAATCACTTTAAAATATGGCTTGGACTGGTCTGAGTGTTTCAGAAACTTCTGATCTACTAAGACTTTCACACATCTCTAGGGTTTACAAAGAATGGTTTGTATAAGAACGGCAATTCATTGGGTGAAAATGTATTTTTGATGCCAGAGTTCAGAGGACAATGGCCAGACTGGTTTCAGGTAGAAAGACAACAGTAACTCGGATAACCACCCATACCCAACCAACTTTATTAGGTACTGGGTATACCTGAAAAAATGACCATCTAGTTTATATATGTCACAGCAGTTGCCATGTTGGGGCTAATCAATAGCAATGTGAAATGTTGCTTGTTGTGAATGGCATCCAGTTTGTCTTTGTACATGACAGTTTTGTATGAATATTTCTAAATACAAAGAAGCTGACATATTGTTTTGTTAAGAGAAAGATGAAGCGTGTAGGCTGTATGCTTGTAAATGTGTTATGTAATGATAAGAGGCTGAGCTGGAGAACTCAAACTTGTGTGTGGATATGTAGGTAGTTAAAATCTTAATGTTTCCTTATTTATCTCCATGTTGAAGTTTTATTTTTTCTTCTAACAATTTCATACACAATTTTCTGCCTCTCTGAGTATCTGTAGAGATAACTGCGGCTCCCACACTTTCCACCTACCAAGTCCCATAGGTACGCAGTTCAAGGGCTGCACTCTAATCATTATCAGAGAGTGATCTATAGTACTCAAACCTGTTGCTAGTTTCCAGCTTACAGACTAATTACTATATAGGAGTGGTCAAGAAACTCCATTAAGAGCCTGTGGGCAAAGCTAGCTAGCAGATACTCGAAGCTTTTGGAGTGTAGAGACCTTTGCGAAGGCACTGGACCTATCTTGCAATGGTAAAGATACTGTGGCCAAACCTGGAGTCAAACAGTAATGCACTAGTTTATGGGTAAATGCTCTGCTGATTGAGGCACAAAGACTTTATTGTATATCCCACAGTGATAATAATCCACTAAAATGAATGATTTGTAACATACTGACCCCTTGTGGCTGAAGTTAATATCTTTGGTACTATTTTGCAGTGACCTTACCTGAAAATGTAGTCTTGATTACTCTTGCTAACAGCCAGCCAAAACCTTACCTCACTGGCAAAGGTAACCAACCCAAATTGTAATACATGAGATAAAATACTTACATACATACATAAATACATACTTTCAGCATGTTAAACTATAAGCTTATGATAGGTACTAGTACTGTTTCTGTACTTCTCTGGCCATTTTTAGTCAATGCACAAGTTTTGCGTTTGCTTTTTTTGTGCCAATGCATTGAAATCTTATCACCGGTCCATTCCTGGATGGCTGGGGTAAAGAGGCTGCGCTGTTGTGCTTCATGCTTTCTGAACAATGACTTTTTCCATTAACTTTATCTGTAAACTGTTTCCATAAAGCCTTTCTACCATTTCCTGTTGCAAGGCCCTTTTGTGAGTTCATAGGAGGTACTTTACATTTCCTCTGTCTAGTATTGTTATTGTTTATGGACCATTATTTGGAAGATATAATGGAGAGTGAAGACTTGTAAAGCTCCTTTCAACTCACTGGAGCAGCATCTAGTAACAGTGTGTCATTACTGGCCATACTGAATAGAGTATAGAGTATATAGAGTATGTAAACACACAAGCCCACTGACAGGTTTACTGTGGCCTGGGGGAAAATATAAGAAGAGGGACCATTTCTGGGCCCCTCTATGCCTAAGGCCCAGGACAACAGACCTCTTTAAGCCCCCTATCAATGGGCCTGCAAACATATGCACTTGATATATTGAAATAGTTTTCTTTTTTTCTAACTCTTGCAATGACTTGGTATAAATTACTATTGTACCCTACTGTTCTGGTTTCAAATGCTCGTTCTGCCATCATTAAGACATTTTGGATAAAATCTTGACAGACTTATTTGCCTGTATTGTACTGGATATTAAACGGGACAGTATCAAGTGCTCACATAGAGAAAAGATACGAGTTTGGGACGTTTCCATTGGTGAGTGGTTGACTTGCTTTGTCAGCATTGATTTATAGGCTGACAATAATGAGAGAAAGTGTTTATTCATACATGTGTGTTTGTTTTGGTTGTGTTAACCCACAACGCCCCGCAGCATGGTCCTCTTCCTGGTTTGCTCTTTGGTCCTCTTTGCATTCACATAACCTATTGAACCGCAGCAGGGTTCACTTCAACCGAGCCGAGACCCACGTTTTCAGGTGGACCAGAGTTAGCTTTTTTGGTCCAAAACATAGTTTGATGGCGCTTTTACACGTCCCCAAACGAACTGGACTTTCCGAGCAAACGAACTAGTTCGATTAAAGCGGACCAAACAGGGTTGATGTGAATGCACCCTAACACGTCATGTTTATTCTGTCTGACTTCAAAGCTCTAATGAGACCCCCGAAAGAGTTCCCTTGAAGAGCTGCATAATCCCCCTCTTATGTCAGAATCACTTCATGTCAAAGCCTTGAAGTCTGAGGTATAAGATAAAAATATTTTAATGAGAGCAGCAGCAGAGACTTGCCTGGAAAATCCAGACTGATAGGTCTCTGTGTTATTCTACAGAGAAATATCAGTCTGGTCACCACGCCGTCCGCAGTGGTTTACTCAAATCCAAACCGTACCGTGCATTTTGATTGGTTTATTTAAGTCACGTGTTCTTCGCGAGCAGCGTCACTCGTACGCGTCTCCTCACCGACAACAATCAAGATGGCGCACCGAGGAGCCGAGAGTTTGTTTCATTCAGCGGTATGGTACGGTAATGTTGAAATAACTCCCTCGTTCCTCCCTTGTGGCGTCACTACTCCGTTTGTTTACTTTCTCACCTTCTTGTCGCTTTGTTAACGTCACGTCCGCCATTTTGTGATTGGCTTGCTCCGCATTAGAAATCTAATTGATTCTAAGGCGACCAGACTCATCCGCTGGTACAGCGGTGAGTCTGGAATTTCCAGGCAAAGCAGAGACACCCACGTCCCTGTTCTCTCTCTGTGATTGTAGAGCACTATGGTAGACTAATGGATTCTTGTCAGCATAAGATTGAAGTTAAAATGGACACTGAAACATCTTTAAAAGGAAATGTCAAGTAATGTTTTAGTCATGTGCTTAATGTGCCTAATTTAAGTATTAGTCTTTTAATAATTAAGATGGGGTGCAAGGTGGTCGAGCGACTCCTCTTCCTCTTAGCAAGGAGGTTTTGGGTTTGATCCCAGGCTGGCGTCTGTGGAGTGGAGACTGCATGTTCTCCCTGTGTTACTGTGTTCTCTCTGGCTTTCTCAAAAGACCTCCTAACACCTGCAGTGACTCTAAATTCCCTCTAGTGAATGAATGTGAGAGTGCATGTTGTCTGTCAATGTCTCCGATTAACTGGCTGTTGTCCAGGCTGTACCCCACCTAAGGCCCATTGTTGCTGGGATAGGCTCCAGATACCTGTAACTCTTGTTGTTGTAACCCAAGCCATCGTCTGTCATCATGTTTTGGGTTTTTGACAGCTAGCCCCAAAAACTCAGCTGCTCTTATGGGATTCTCCCATAGCATTCCCACATCTAGACCAGGTGGGGCAGGCTTTGCAGGGCAGGTGTAGTGTTGTGATGCCCACTGGCACTCTGGACAGCTATCAGTTATACTGGTGTCAGTCCAGCTAAGGTAGGAGTTCAGGAGCTGGTAGGAGAGATTTGGAGTCCAGACTGATGGGAATAAGCAGAAGAAGATAACAAAATTAATAGGAAATAGCTGTGGTAGTAGCAGCAGTAGTAGTAGTAGTAGTAGTGGTAGCAGCAGTAGTAGGATTAGCCGTAAATAAGAAAGCGATTCAACAATTTCAGGATTTTCTGGCTACATATTGTGAAAGTAAAAAGTTAGTGATGCTTTTGGCACTACTACTACTTCCAAGTTTACTACGACTGCCGAGTGCTTGCACATGAAAGAAATTGAAGCACCCTGCAATAGGATTATATTGTAATAACTTTAAATGAAACAGTTGAATTAAGCTAGGTAAAATGACTTAAAATCAGGAAAGGATCTATACAACAACTTGATACTGAAGGCAGTGCAATAAATTGTACACAATATCTATGAACTCCATAGAGTTTTTCCTAGGCATTGAGTCTTTATTGTTTGACATTATGACACCAAGTATTAAGATGTCAATAAAATTGTCCAAATAAATAACAGTCAGTGATACTGAGGGCTGCAAACTGGAGCTGCACTCAACAACAGTATTGAATGAATCAACAAACCGTGGCCATGTTTTTATTATTTCTATAATAAGATTCCTATCCTCTGCTCTGCTCGGATAATAAAATAGGTATATTGACTAAGACTATATCGATTTTTGTGTGTGTATATTTGTCACTAAATAAATGAGTTTATTACTTTTCATGCATCGTCACAGTAACTTGGTTTTTCCTTTCTGGAGGCACCACAGTATATTATCTGCCTCATAACGTGCAGTGATTCACACCGGGGCCCCTTCATTTATCCTGGCTTGGTACAGACACAAAAGATAGGGTGACCAGGTTTCAATACCCAGAATCTGGGACACCTATTTTTTCTCAAATCATGGTGCATTTGAACTTATCAAGGCACAAAAAAGCATTTGAAATGTATACAGTGTTTGGACCTGTCAGGTATTTAAATTACATGACGCTAGGGCTTACATTTTAAATATGATAAAAACAATGACATGATAAATGAATTTTGTGACAAAAGTTTTTGGACAAATGTTTTCAAATTTCCTATGCTTTTCTATTTGTTAAAATGAGGACAAATTGGGCCATGGTTTGTGGAAAACTGGGACATTATAGTGTTTTTACAGATATTTGCTGGGAGATGGGACAAGGAGCCTAAAACTGGGACTGTCCTCATTAAATAGGCACACAGGGAGTCACAGGGTTTGTTGCTCCATGATAACGGATATTTTTTTTGTTACTTTGCTAATGACCTTTTTCAAATCAGTTTTAACCATTTTATATAATTACATGACAACCCATCCCTGAGCCACTTTTGGATCCTGGCCCATCATTTGGGAACTATTGGTCCTAAACCACTTGTAGACTACTCCAAGTAGATAATGAGTAAATTCATACAGAAACAAAAACATTAGGATAACAGGAGCAAAATGATTCAGGTTGCTTGATATCACAATAATAAAAGGTTTGAAGATACTCACTTTTGACTTGATGTTGTCAGGGCTAATAAACCATCTTGTTTTCCCTTAACACAATGTAAATCTCAATAAACAACCTGGTGAGTGAGCGTGTTTTGACACTGGAGTAATGACATCATTAACTGGGGGCACCCTGGATGTCTGCTCTCCCATGGGTGCACAGGGGTGACAGACAATAATCAGCCAACCCCTGCAATGATTCTTCACACAGGTTTGGTGGTGATGGGTGGGAGGTAGTGTGGTAGACGTGGGGTCAACTCTGTCCCTGTCCTGTAAAGAACCTGTCAGGATTGATTATTGCTCTGGGATGGTTTGGCCTCACGCTCACACTCAGCTGTCTGTCTACGGTCGTCTGGATTGCTGCCACAGACAAAACTCAATCACAAAGTTTTTATGGGAACTCTGACCTCACTACATTTCTGCCCCAGGAATTTATCACCACTTCTGTGTACGGACAACAGCTGCATGAAAACTAGCCCCTAACTGCAGAGATGACCTTAAAATGTGCAGCATATTTTACTGAGCAGATTCTACGGCCTGGTCATATTTTGTCATTTTTTAACTCAAGTCTTTGTGAGCTGGAGATGAAACAGTGGTCCCTATCCCATATTTTAACTGACTGGCAGTATAGTTTTCTATAAATAAGTATGATTTTGGAAAAGCATTTACATTTCATTGCAGAGAGACAGACATTTTTGCATATGACTTAATAGGCTTTGTATTGTGTATCATCTATAATCGATTAGTTTGTCTTTTTTCGCTTATTCTTAGCAATTTTGGACTTTAGGTGGGGTACTGAGAGAAAAACATTCACTCTCACATTCATCCACTACAATTTTACACACACACATTTTAGTTTTTTGTTAGACAGTAACATGGGGAGGATATGCAGAGAGATTGTAGTTGTGTGGCTCAGTGATCGAACCTACACTTCTCGTGCTAACCAATCTGCCACTGTGCACTCCTGTGTGTGGAAATTTTTAGTCCTGACATCCTGGCATCCTGACAATCAAGTAAAGGTTAAGAAGCAGTTGTCTGAACACACAAACTACCTGTAATCTTGTAATTGTCATCCTTGATTTGGGTTTTTGTTATGGTATTTGGTGTTAGTGAGCACACAGTTGTATGTTTATAAAAAAAAAAAAATAATAATTAATCATTCATCATTATCTTCCTTCATCATTACTTGGCCCTAGGTGACTGGGATAGGCTCCAGGTGTGCACAACACCTAAAAGGAATAAGCAGTAGAAAGTTAATATACTGTATATTCAGGCTCCCTATATTCTAGCTGTTTGGTTGTGAGGCATTGTACACAGTGACTAAGACTAATATTATACTCAGTCACTTTTTGCTGTGTGAAATTTCTTTCTTATGTGTTGTCTGGTTGGAGAAATTTCCTTTAATATTACAGAAAAGAAGATACAAAGACAGACACCAAATGCGTTGCTATCAGACATTTCCCCAGTGGTATAACAGCTCTATATGGGAGCAAATGTACTTTTCAGGGACATCTGAGAGTAATTTTTTTTCCCATGCAGAAAAGAGACAGTAGTTAAGTGTGGTTTTGTGTAATTTGTACTATTTCAGAACACTGAGTACTGTATATGTTTTGTTGAGTGATATATACAGTGGTAGAAAATAACAACATACTTTTACTCAAATAATATACTTAAAATATACTTTTTGAATACATTTTAAAAACATACATTTACGTTTACTTGTAAACTGTCTAAATAAGGTAAAGAATGTTGGATTTCCATGGCAGTGTGGTAAGTTAAGGTAAGTTAAGGTAAGGTAAGTTAGACTTTATTGTCTCTGTAGGGAAATTTGTCAATCACAGTACAGCACCCAGGGACCCTTCTCCAGATCTTGAGCCAGGATCCTGGTCAGGATTACCTGTAGGATCAGCCTGTTGTGCAAGTTTTAGGTGTGGGTTGTAGCAGTATTAGTACTAATATTGAGAGCAGCAGTGGTGGAATGTAACAGAGTAAAAGTAGTTAGTTAGTTTATTTAAGTAAAATTTTTATGTATCTGTACTTTTACAAGGGGTATGCTACTTTTTACTCCACTACATTTCTGAGTCGGTTTAAAGCAGAAAGTATTTTGAGTTTTTGGTTTAAAATCATGTGTATTTGTCTTTGTAGACACAGTACCTAAATATAACAGATGCAGTAAAGTAGTATTCCTTTAGAAACATCAGAATAATGAAGACAGAAGACCTCCGCGACAGATTCAGTCTCTTCTACTGAACCAGTTTGTTTATTTCATCTGGAATCAGCCAAATGCCTCATATTTAACACATTTATGAGTTGTCAAGTCTGTGTGAAATACTTTACTTGCATGTACATTTAAAAGTACGTACTTTTATACTTTTACTTAAGTAGAAATTTTAAGGTGGTACTTTTACTTTTACTTGTGTAAATTCTTGCACATTTATCAGTATTTTTAGTTAAATAAAGAGATTGAGTACTTCTTCCACCACTGGAGAGCAGTAGTAGAAGAAATACTTGTAGGAAAAGTAATAGTAGTAGTAGTAGTAGCAATAGTTATATAAATAGTAATAGTAGCACTTTTAGTAGTAGTAGTAGTAGTAGTAGTAGTAGTAGAAGTAGTTGTAGTAGTAGCTTCTTTCTCATCTGTGTACGTAACATGTGTGTAGCTGAAAATGAGTTGAACAACCACTGATTGTTGTGTATTGTCTGTGCACTCTGTGTGTGATTGTTGTCCTTCAGTGAGACAAGGGCAATCAACAGCAGACCAGGCAGAGGCAGAGTGGCTCTGAGCCCCAGTCCACCGCCTGTACCAGCTCCCATTAACCACAGGGAAGTCATCTCCAGTGAGGAACAAACCAACACAAGACTTCAGAGCACTCTCTCTCTCCCGAGGAGGGGCTAAAAATACACCTGACACTTTCACACACGCTGCTGTTTATCCTGTTGGGAATCCTGCAGAGACCATACTCAAACAACATGGCTTTTTGGTGGCGATGACCACACTTTTCTTACATTATGCTAACATATAATATAGCCAGTCTGAAATACTAATGTTGTCTTTAAGCTTTATACTGTGGTAAGAACAAACCTGATTTCAAAAACGTTGGTGTAAAATGTAAATGAAAACAAAATAGTTTGCAAATCTCATGAAACCTTTTTGTAGAGACATTGCCTTTCCCCCATCTTTATCATCTTAACTGAAATGTTGACAATTAACCTACAGTGCTTAGTTGCAAGATGCTCCTCCAGCTGTTTTTTTTTTTTTTTAAATCAGTACCTTTATCAAACTTTTTGTTGCCCCTGTCGCAAACTGAGCTAATATTTTCTCATGGTAATGTTAATCTAGCGGCAAAGACTGAGAAGCCAGTGAATTTTTTGGGCTACTCCCAAGCTCGGATAAAGTAGATGATGCGCTGTGGTGACTGGAAAGGAAAGGAAAACCCAAAAGGAAAGATTTTTTCATGAAATAGTAAAATACACTGCTCAAAAAAATAAAGGGAACAAAAACATAACACATCCTAGATCTGAATGAATGAAATATTCTTATTAAATACTTTGTTCTTTACATAGTTGAATGTGCTGTAAACAAAATCACACAAAAAATATCAAAGAAAATAAAATGTATTAACCCATGGAGGTCTGGATTGGTCACACTCAAAATGAAAGTGGAAAAACACACTACAGGCTGATCCAACTTTGATGCAATGTCCTTAAAACAAGTCAAAATGAGGCTCAGTAGTGTGTGTGGCCTCCTTGTGCCTGTATGACCTCCCTACAACACCTGGGCATGCTCCTGATGAGGTGGCGGATGGTCTCCTGAGGGACCTCCTCCCAGACCTGGACTAAAGCATCCACCAACTCCTGGACAGCCTGTGATGCAACATGATGTTGGTGAATGGAGCGAGACATGATGTCCCAGATGTGCTCAATTGGATTCAGGTCTGGGGACCGGGCGGGGCCAGTCCATAGCATCAATGCCTTGGTCTTGCAGGAACTGCTGACACACTCCAGCCACATGAGGTCTAGCATTGTCTTGCATTAGGAGGAACCCAGGGCCAACCGCACAAGTATATGGTCCCACAAGGGTCTGAGGATCTCATCTCGGTACCTAATGGCAGTCAGGCAACCTCTGGCGAGCACATGGAGGGCTGTGTGGCCCCCCAAAGAAATGCCACCCTACACCATTACTGACCCACTGCCAAACCGGTCATGCTGGAGGATGTTGCAGGCAGCAAAACGTTCTCCACGTCTCCAGACTCTGTCGCGTCTGTCACATGTGCTCAGTGTGAACCTGCTTTCATCTGTGAAGAGCACGGGGTGCCTGTGGTGAATTTGCCAATCTTGGTGTTCTCTGGCAAATGCCAAATTTCCTGCACAGTGTTGGGCTGTAAGCACAACCCCCACCTGTGGACGTCGGGCCCTCATACCACCCTCGGGGAGTCTGTCTGTGACAGTGAAAGCACCGCCAGCATTCAAAAGTGACCAAAACATCAGCCAGAAAGCATAGAAACTGAGAAGTGGTCTGTGGTTACCTCCTGCAGAACCACTCCTTTATTGGGGGTGTCTTGTTAATTGCCTATAATTTCCACCTGTTGTCTATCCACAACAGCAGTGAAATTAATGTCAATCAGTGTTGCTTCCTAAGTGGACAGTTTGATTTCACAGATGTGTGATTGACTTGGAGTTACATTGTGCTGTTTAAGTGTTTCCTTTATTTTTTTGAGCAGTGTATTATACAGTATCTCCATCTGATTTGGTAATCACTGCGTTCTGTTTTTGTGTACATTTTACACATGTACCAATTTTTTAGCAATTCAATTTGTATAATATGGTCATAGCATTAAATATTTCTATCTTTAAACTGAACATGTTGTAAATCAGTATGACAAGTTGAAAAAATATTAATGGAAAAGCTGGATCCAGGTAGTCTTGTAGGTCTCTCTGCAGACAGGTAGGTGGCCCGGGACTCTGGTCTAGCCCGGGGGCACCTTGTCCTCAGTGCAGCATGTGTCAAGTCCCATAGGTCTTAACTGTAGACAGGGAGGCTAAAGCTGTAATCCCCAGCTCCTCCAATACAAGCCTGCCCCATAGCTTTTCTCTCCAATTAGTTTCACAGTCCATGCACATCCATACTGCCAAAACTGCATTTAGCCTTGTGCATATATATTTGTATGCATAGCTCAATCTGTTGCATATAGAGTTAATATTAATCAAAATATTCTGCTTTCACACTTGAAATCACTTTATGACTTTAACCTTAAGGCGACATTTTTTTCTTTTTTTCAAGGTTGTTGTGGTCATACGCTCCATTAAACACTGTTAAATGTGATTTTTATCTGTCCACATAGACTACACTTTGGATAGATTGCCTTTGCATGTGTTATGATGGATTATTCCCTCTGCCGCACCTGTCGTTTTAATTCTGTAGGACACCTTTACTCACACTACTGCAGTTTTGTCAAAGTCAAGACGTAAATGGTGTTGTGCGAATACAGCTGTATGATTTGACATTTGATTTGTTAGATTGATGGATTGAAATATAGGGCTAGTAATTTTACAAGAGGGTGCTATTACTACCATTGACAAGTTAATTACCAATAAATCTTTTTTAACTTACAGTATGTCAAGATATCAGTGTAGTACCAGTAACACGGGAGCCATTATCCTACAGCATACAGCTATGCCATCTCTTCATACCTATGTTTTTTTTTTTTTTTTTTTGCTTTTCAAGGCATTATTACATGGAACAGTGGAGAGATATTCAGTAAATCATCAGAGTCCATACTCGAGCCCACACTGCTGAGGCGAGCTCTAGTTGCTTTGTAACCACAATCAACTGAGCTGGACTGCAGCTCATAAGTGTATTTAAAAACAAATTCAATTCTCAGACATTTCTGACTCTGATCACTAATCTGCATTTTCATTTTTTACAACTAGTTACCTGCCACTTTACTAAAACTCACTGCATGTTACTGTACATAGATTTGGCAATGGCTAAGAAATTTAAGTTATAAAAATAAAATCAACAGGTTTTGCTTGCTCTAAGTGTACTTTTGTTAGGAATTTAAAGTTAAACATTAAAGGGGCTATATTATGCTGTTATCTTTTTAAACAAATTTGGGTCACCTTTAGAACAGCCTTGCATGTTTTACAACCTTTAAAAATATTATGTGACTAAAAGAGAGCATTTCAAATAATCACTTTACTGCTGCCATAAAAACACAAAACCAGCAGAGGGAAGCAGAGTGCAGTTTTGTTGTGCTCTTTTGAACAGGAACAATTAAAAAAAAACTTTTTTCTTCCTTAAACTTTTTTTATGACACCATTTTAATACAAAATGAAAAATAGTTACGAGTAGTCAGTGGAAACAGAGCTGTACACTGTTTTTTGGATAAATGAATGAGAGCGGACAGAATTTAGCAGGCTTGTTGGAGTGGGCGAGGATTTGTGGAGTTGAGTCCCAGAGAAAATGGGAGTACTCAGTAAACAGGCGTAAATGAAACAAAACACAACTCTAGGTATGTTTATGATGAGGGAACAGCATTAAAATATAGTAGAAACCTTAAAAAAGATGATTTGCATTATATAGTTTCTTTAAAAAGTAATGAGCTTTGTGTACTGTTCTTTCACTTGTGGCAAGATCAAACCAGCATTGAACTATTGCACTATCGTAGTATTACTCACTTCTGTCAGAGCTTATGCAATTCATATGAACAAGAACTACCGTATTTTTCGGACTATAAGTCGCTCCGGAGTATAAGTCGCACCAGCCAAAAAATGCATAATTAAGAAGAAAAAAACATATATAAGTCGCACTGGAGTATAGGTCGCATTTTGGGGGAAATTTATTTGATAAAATCCAACACCAAAAACATACATGTCATCTTTATTTATTTATTTTAAAATAAAAATAAAATAGAGAACAACAGGCTGAATAAGTGTATGGAATACTAACGTTACATGACAGACATGCCTGGTAATGTCAGTAACGACGTAACATATTAAGAGTTATTCAGATAACTCTAGCATAAAGAACATGCTAACAAGTTTACCAAACTATCAGTTTCACTCCAAATCACTAAATCCAATGAAATCTTCATCCTTGGTGTCACTTTTAAACAACTCCCCCAACTCGGGAGGTAGACGATGCGCCACTTCCTCTTCTACGTCGCTTACGTCAGACTCATCGTCAAATGATATAATTATCAACACAGGCCTATGGCGCCATCTTGCGGTTTAGTGTGAAAATTACATGTGAAATGATATAATAATATCATTTCGCATGTAATTTTTCACACATAAGTCGCTCCGGATTATAAGTCGCACCCATGGCCAAACTATGAAAAAAACAGCGACTTATAGTCCGAAAAATACGGTACATGTACAGTGCGAGTGCTTCCTCCTGTCGGTTTAAACGCTATCAAAACAACATTCAATCTCCCATATGTCACTGGAAATAGTAGACAACATTATTTATCTCCTATACACAAACTGGTCTGACTCGGCTGATCCAGGTTTGTTCAGTGGCCTCATAAATTGCATTTGGGATGATCTCAGCTGACGGCCCCCAGATCCCTCAGCAGTCAACTGTGGCGCAGCCCATCCTGTTGCCATTACACTTCCATTAACAGTCACATCTCCAGGTTGCCAGATGCAGTGGGTCGAAACCAACATGAGGACTTATCATCACTGTCACACGGCCACCGCATCTGACCTTCACCATCTCCTCTCATCCAATTATTACTCCACTACAGGTGAACGTCAGTGTGTTTGGTGTGCGTGTCTCCGATTATGTGTAACTGGCACCTACACAATGCAGAAGTGGCTATATATATATTAATATGACGCTGGTACTAATTTGACATTTTCCTGGCAAGCGTAGTAATCATCTTCTTGGACGAGGATCATTTGCAAAAGATTGCTAGCCAAATGTATTGCAGTAATTTTATTAAGCGTGTGTTCCGCATTTGTACATGATTTTATTAACAATTTCCATCACTGGTAGATGGATGATTACCTTTTTTATGTTTAATTTTAACAAAAGATCCCCAACATGTACTGGTACTTGATCATATTATTACTCAAGTAGAAGTAAAAGCACTCAACAAAACTGTTCCTAGAGTAGAGGTAAAAAAAACTGTTGAGTGTCAAGTTTAGTGAGGTTAAAGTTACTGCTACTACCACTACTAGTACTACTCTTGTTACTGCTACTGCTATTACTACCACTATTACTACTCTTGCTACTTCTACTACTGTTACTGCTATTACTACCACTATTACTATCGGTGCTACTTCTACTACTACTACTTCTACTACGACAATTACTATTTCTGTTACTGTTACCACTACTACTACTACTAATACTGTTACTACTAAAAATGCTACTACAGACTTTGGCACCAAGGGCCAAAAATACCTATACTTGATTAAAGAGTCTAAAAGCAAAATTTCTTAGTAAAAAAATGCTTTAGAAAAGTGAGTCCCAGAGTAAAAGTATCAGATTGAGTTACTTTACACATCTGCATTTCCGTTCAGCCAACAATGGCTGAGAATAGTCATAACAGCTTAAATGGCCTCCTCCACTAATCGGCATAACTAGTCTTTAATGTATGATGGAGGTTATATTAGGGGAGGAGACAGCTCAAGTGCCTTTTGCTGAAGGCAGATTTGCATTAAAAGGTCAAAGCGCCGAGTGAAAAGGCTAACCTTAAACCTCCAGCTGACAAGGCCAGATCCTTTACGAGAATATAGTACTGTATAGTGTGGAGATTTCTACTCTCCGTAGGTGCCTCTATATCATGCAATGATTAATGGGAATAAAAAATACAACACTGGCATAAGGGCTGAATATTACATCACTAATATTAGAAATCACAAAATCCATACCGCAGTAACGCCCAATTCACACTGAATATGTTGCGTGTCCGTTATGTGTCCCGTACGATCTCCGCAACAAATATACGCAATGCAAGTCAGAGCGTGAGTTCACACCGGCTGCATTGCAGTACATGTCTGTGTCCGGCGCTCTGACAGAAATATGTATCAAATCTATTTTTGTCAGATGCTGCAGCCGTCATGCATAAAGTTGAACAGAGCAGATTGATTCAGACAGGAAGTCAGACCTGGCACCAGTGAAGAGGATTTGGTAAATTTCAAAATAACAACGCTGTGCAACCTCTCGCTCACATCGACATGTAAACATTACATCTTAACTGGGGACACGGGGTCACAGACAAGACCGGACACCATTAAATGGTACCAGTACCTGGAATATTAACCAGGGTTGAAGTACAAAAGTCACAAAAATAATCTCCAAATGAATGGGAAATTGTGGTCAGAGGCAAACGTGGCTTTTTTTACTCTCCCGTGAACTCATGGTCTCCCCAGCTGGCTCTGGTTGGTGACGTGCCACACATGTAACGCACTTGTTGTGAACTGGAGTCTGTCAGAATACTGTGCCACAGATGTACTGCACACACAACGCATTCAGTTTGATTCTGGCTTAAATACTAATATTATTACTAATATTATTAATATATAATATTAAGTACAAAGGTCAGTAAAGGGCCAAGGAGGTGTGGATGTGTTAAATTGACAATACACATTTATCCTTGTAATCAAAAATGTCAAGGATGCTGTAAATCCACACAGTCCACACAAAAACATGGTAAAATAGTCCATATAACATTTCAAAAGGCATTTCAAACATTGTCACAGCCCTTGACACTTATGTAATCCCCTGCAGTGCATCTGACTGCTCTCACCATTAATTGAGCCACTTCTGACATTATTTCTCAGCGTGACTTCTGCCCGATGTTGGGCTGTGAATTTCTCTGCACTGTGTCTCTTTAAAAAAAAAAATGGTAGAGGTTTATTGTACTATTCTGCACCATGGAACCCTTAGCGCACTTGTCAAACCCCAAGGGAAATACAGACTGCTAAAAGCTTTATAAATAGCTGAAAATATGAATGTTTGTTATGGCTTTTATCTATGTTTCATTATGACAACACTGCACCATTTTGTTTGTTTTGGTGCCAGAGATACACAAGTAATTCTTTCAGGCCCATTAGCTAGACTCACAAGTTCTTTACTGCTTTCTTTCTGTCACTCAACATGCAAGCCTCAAGGGCCATTTCAAAGTTTACTATATTTGCGATAGAACAAAACAAGCTTTGAAGTAGCAGTAAGACCAACTGGACAAAAACATACTAGGAGCCACACTGAAGAAAAGGCGTGGATCAATAGGTAGTGCCTAATATAAAATCTTTTAGAAAAATGAACAAGGTTTGGTGCGGCCTATTAGCTGGTACTGGTACACAAAGTACTTTTGAAGGACCTTAATGAAATGTCGTTAATAAATTTTGTATTATCTAAAATTCAAGTAAGGTCTTTTAGAGTCCTGAGTCATGTCTTTTCAATTAATATGTTACAGTGAAGCATCTTGCAGTACATAAAAATATCTAGTTTTGCATAAGTGGTGTAGTCGTGTGAGCAAGACTTTGAAAGAAGGAAGGACAGATTTGCCCCATGACCATATACTGTCTGAGGTCCCCCAAATTTTCCCTCTCCATCCATCCTAATAACAGTATAGTTCTATCTGCTATTATGTAATTAAAAAAGTAAAAATGGACCACTTTTCACCTTTTGAATACTAATAACATCAAAATAGGATACACTGTGATAGCATGCCATCCATCAATAATATTATTAAAGAGGATATATGCAATTATGCATTTCTACCCTGTTATAAAGTTCTCTCACCAAATACTAACTGGAGTTGCTTTTTGCTTCATTCACACATTTGAGTAATCCTCAGAAAGCTCACTCATACCAACCTCTGCCTCTCCCATGAACCTCTGCCCACTCCAGGAAGCACTGACCAATGAACAAGCCCTCTACATCCAGGCTGCTCTCATTCATTTATCCAAAAAAACAACAACAAAAAACAGTGTACAGCTCTGTTTCCACTGATTCCTCACATTTATTTTTTAGTTTGTGGTAAAATGGTTTCATACAAGATGTTTAAGGAAGTGAAGTGCCCTTTTTCTTTGTTTGTGTTTAAATGACACACCGCTGAACTCTGCTGGTCTCTTGTTTTCTTTGTGGCATCAGTAGAGAACATACTGAAAGAGTTTTCTTTAAGTCAGATAATGTTTTTAAAGGTTGTAAAATGTGCAGTGCTGTTCTAGAGGTGACGAAGATTTGTTTAAAAATATGAATTAAAGCATAATATATCCCCTTTATGACTTTGCTAATATTCCCATGCATTTCTTTTTGTTTTATGTTGCTTTATGTGCGCTTTCTCTGTAGAACAGTGGTTATGTGACAGCCAATATTTCTTAATATGTATGTTGATAAGCGGGTAGACTATCACTATAATTTTCTTTTCTTTTAGCTTTAAGGTGTTTAGGATTTAGTAATGACCAATCACAATACGTATTACTTACAATGGGGCATAAACTGTAGTATTTTCCATATACAGATAATTATGGTTATAAAAGTCTTGTACTGGTATCCTATATTATTCTTTATTAAGGTAATTTTGACAGATGAGCATTAATGAATATCTCTGAGGATTCACAGTCAAGGTACTAAAGAATGAGGACAATGAACTCATCTGTCATATGGATATATGTAAAAAAAAAAAAAAAAAAAAGACTGTGTTGGCTCAGTAATGATCCTGTCCAAGTCTAATCCCCAAACCACAGTCAATGCATATAAAAATATAGGTTTATAGTAGGAAAATTGTGAACTTTTTACACCACAAACTGCATTGCATTAGGGCTATGCTACTTTTACAAGCCTATAATACTTTGTATATTTATGTATCCTTGACTTTCTAAAAACACCAACCTTTTGCTCATCATTAAATCAGCTGCTTTCCATTTCAGAGGCTTGTAATGAAGTTATTTTGAGCCAAAATGTTGGATTTGTGTAGTGAAATAAACCACTAAATCCTGTTGGGAGCCAGAAATAATGAGTCTCTACAGCCATAATACGGTATGTCAATAGAAAAACAACTTGAAGCTAAAGATGGTCTACTATGCCTTGACCTAAAATGCAGATAAGTGGTTCTCAGACTGTGGGACGGGTAAAGATGGTGGTACATGGGCATTTTCTGGTGGTACTCAGGAGTCTTCTTTCCCTGTTTTAGTCCTGGCTTGATTGGGGCTAAAATTAAAAGTTTATACCACTACTTAGTCGTGGGCATAGTTTAGATCTTGTTTAATCTAGGTTTAGTCTTGGTTGAAACTTGGCTTAGGCCTGGTTTTATCCTGGTTTAGATCTGGTTAAGGCCTAGTTTAGACTTGCTCTAGTCCAAATTTGTTCCTGATTTAATTCTGGTTTAGATTTGGTTTAGTCCTGGTTTAGATCAAGTTTAGCCCTGGTTTAGACTTGGCTTAGACCTGGTTCAGATATTTGAGCCCTGATTTAGAACAGGTTTAATCCTGATTTAGACTTGATTTAGCCATGATTTAAATTTTGTTTAGTGCTGGTTTAGACTTGGTTTATCCCTGATTTATTCCTTGCTTAGACCTGGTTTAGTCCTGGTTTTAACCTGATTTAGATCTGGTTTAGACCTGGTTTAGTCCTGGCCTAGACCTGGTCGTAAATTTGTCCTGGTTCTCTGTTTTGTTCATATTCAGCAAAGCATTTTTTCATCCAGACCTGGGTTAGTCCTTGTTTAGTCCTGGTTTAGACCAGTGTTAGTCCAGATGCAGGCCTATATTAGTTTTTTCAAATGATACTTGGAAAGCCCAATTTTTCCTGAAGTGGTACTTGGTTGTGAAAAGTTTGAGAACCACTGACAGATTGTATTAAGATACTTGGCCCATGGCTCTGTGTCCTATCAACTTTATGCTGTTTTTTTTTTGTGTGTGTAATCTATTTTATAAGCTTGTACGATCCGCTTGCTTTTCATGATTTGCCCTGAAGTCAGCATCCTAAAAAGCTCAGATCAGCGCTTGCTTTGGCTGTGAACCATGAGTGGGGCTTGTCAAAAGAGCCTCTTTGAGATCAGAGGGACAAGCCGTAATCAGCGGCACATCTCATGCACTTGACTGTGACGGATATCAGGGAGGTAATATACAGATGTACTGAAGCGGCCGTGGAGAAGACCAAATTATATACTCATGCCTTTGGTCTGATTACATAAGTTTGTTGCTTTGCTTTGCTTTGTTGGTTGATCTGTTTGCAAGGTGACTCAAAAAGTAATGGTCTGATTTTGCAGAATATCTTAGGAAAGGTCTGTAATGGGCAAAGGATTCTGTACCATTGCAAGATAGGGCCAGCCACAAGGGGTCAGTAAAAGAACAACTGATTAGCTTTAGTGGATTCTAAATTTTTGTGACATACACTATACAGCCATTCACAAAGTCAAGAGTGTCACCCCTTAAATTTCCAAAAATCCCACACAGACCCCCAACTATAAAACTTCCCGCTGTTAAAAAGAATATGTCATGTTTTTCTCCATATATTTCTTAAACAATATAGAAAATACACTGACTGTTGGCTAAAAAGTGTTTTAAGTTCATATTTTTAACAAGTATATAACTGTAATTCACTTCAAACTCAACTTAATTTTTTTTAATGTAAATAATATAGACAGCCTCTGGTGGACCCCACTTTGGGAACCACTGCTATAGAGCATTTACACCTGAACTTACGTCACCTCATGTCCATGACTTTTGATCATTGCGAGATAGAGCCAATAACTTGGTGGAGGTCTGTATTCTCCAAGTGCTTCTGGTTACGCTATTACCATTACCATTCCAAACAGACAAACTCCAGCCATAAGTGAAAGAACAATTGATTCGTTTTAGTGAATTTGTTTAGAGCATTTATCCCTGAACTCGAAGATCAAGTATGTCTGGACACTATATTTTTGTCATTGCGAGATAGAGTGGAGGCCTGCGTGCTCCATGTGCTTCTAGTTACACTAATAAATATTGAATGTCTATTTTTTCCTAGTTATTGAAGAAGCTCGAAGTGCCTTTATATTTTCCTCTTCATACCACAGCACAGTAAAAATAATTAGACTCCTTTCGAAGTCTCTGTACACTGCTGCTGTTGCCATGGACAGGACTTAAAATAACCACTTTCAGTAAAGGTTCAAACTGTGTCCCCATGTGGGCACACCAGATTTAACTGTGGTTTTAACTACAGTTTGTATTTGTTCTCCTAAAAATAAGAACAGGCATTCGGAGCTACCTTGGAAGAATGTAACAATAGTTTTTGACTCATCCTGTCCTCTGCAGTGAATTTCTATTTAGAATTGAGGTCACCAGGAAAAATATGTAAGACACGTGTTAACAGCATACTATTATAGAAGTTTAATTTAAGTGCTAATATTTGCATTCATTTGGGTCATGTATGATTGTTTAGTAGACAAGAATGCTCATGAATACCAACATTATCATCTTAAATACAGTATTCCCTGAAATGTTATCTGTTGCCAATACCAAACAACAGCTGGACATGAAACTTAAATGTAGAGCTTACCTTAAGCTTCTAGCTCTGAGTTTAGCATTAGCTCAGGTAATTTTCCAGTAGTTATCCCCGCCTCATTAATTATTGTGTGAATGCTTTGTTAATTTTTGGTATAAGACATGAATAGACTTTGCTGTTTTATTGGCAGGCATTAATATAATTTATAAATTCATTAAATTAATTTGCTGATGTAGGCATCTTGGTGATGTAGCATAGTTAAGGTAGTATCTTGTAGGGGTGTAAGAAAAATCATGATATTGCAATATTTTATTTGACAATACTGTATCAATATAAAAAAGGATATACTGATATTTTGGTATTTGTGTTGGCAATACTTTCATTTTGTTGCAGTGTGTACAGTGACAGTATTCACTGTTCTGATGATTATAGGAAATGTATTTCATAAAATGTTGTGGACATAGTGGTTTACAAGCAGGTGAGATTTTAAAAATCATGTTGTTAAAAAAATTGCAGTATATTGCCTTTATTGCAGTATTGTGGTATATCGCATTGTGATGCTCATAGTGATGATGGTATTGTGATTATATTGCCAGATTCCTGGGCCACAGCCCTAGTATGTTGTATATTCACAGATCACAGACCATATACTATTGGGTATATTATTCTCAAACACATGAAAAATGCATTGAACTTTATTGGAAGAGACTAAATACAAAATATAAATATGCAAGATTACATTTTAGGAGAATGTCTTGTCATTTTGTCATATTTCACTCTGTATAATTACTTAACAGTTACCTTGGGTAACATATGTCTAGTATATTTTAATGTCTTGACATGCATGTAAGGTCAGCTTTTACTTAATACCAGGCATTGTGCCCCCCTGCCTCCCATCAATGTGTCTCTGTGTTACCTGTCAGTGTGAAGCCGTGTCATTCAGTTAAGGTAATTTCTCTGCTTTTGCTCCCGACGTGTTACCAAACTATTTATGCCAAACACTGTGCCCCTCTGGGCCACAGCTGACATTTTCCACCCCAGCGGGGAGTCCTACCTGCTTTATAATACCTTTACCATGTCGCTCTCATCTCCTGCCGCTCTCCTTTGTGCCACTGATGACTAATTGTTACTGTTTGAGCTGCTTTATATGAAATCCTCTTTTGTCGGTTTGCTTGTGCATGCTTGGTATGCATGCAGACCCAGTGGGAGTCCAGAGGTGGTTTATTGTGGAGATTTCCCATGTGAGGACGTGGTTTTATTCTCCTTTCGTCAATATGATGAACAGATGTACAGGAGGTAGAAGATGTTTAATTGTTAACCACAGTTTAGCAGCTTTTTTGTGCAGGCAGCTGCTGTGTGGCTTGACATTGTTGGGTTTGATAAAGACAGCCGTGTGAACTAAGGTAAAACAACTTTAATTCTACTGTTTGATTTACAGAGGCAAATTAATTATCTTCACACCATGTTAATGTGCATGAATTTGGCATATGTAAACTGTTGGTAACCATGCATCGAAAATTACAACCCAAATTTATACAAAAAAACTTGAGACTTGAAAGAATGTGTAAAATGAAAGTAAAAACACAAAAGCACATTAACTACTGTATGTTTTATTCACACCATAAACAATATACTGTGCCCTTCACTAATATTGACATCTTTGATAAATTGGTGGTTACTTTGGGTTTGGTTTTGGAGACTTTCTGACCCCAAGACTCAACTAGCTTCTGCAGCTCTCCAACAGTGTTTCATGGAGATTTTTGGGCCACTCGAACCATCCTCCTGATGTACGTTGGGATAGACACACCCTTTTCCAGGCTGATTGAAAACACATTCAGTTCACTTAAAATCATTGAGAATTTTATTACAGCCTTCTTTGCTCATATTTGCCAATATTCTTTGTTTCCATACAAAAATCATACGTACCTCATTTAGACTTGATGGCAGAAACACATCTCAAGATAGTTAATAAAGAGGCAACAAAGGGCTGAAAAAAAAGCTTTACTAATATAAAAAACTTAAGAAGTAACTACTTAGGCTGCCAGCAGATCCATAACGGTGAGTGTGTTTTACTGAGCCTTTTAGAAATGCAGTGGCTATTATTACTTGGATATTTTTGATGCATACTGTTTTTTCTCTCAATAATAACAAGTATGATGTTGGATACATGTAAAGCTTTCTATTTTTACTCTCCACAAAGCCTCATACATAACCAATGAATGTCAGTGTGACTGGCTTTCATGTTCATGGAGCTAAAATAAGGCTGTTGTTTTAGCAAGGAAATGGTACAGCACTGTAGGCACTGTGGCATTTAGAACTAGGTGGGACAAAAGAGAAGCTGCAAGTAACCTTGACACTTGATTTTATTTGTAGTGCGAGAAAAGAGCAACACCAATGTCATTTACTGAACATATATCACACTATTATGGTAGTGGTTCTTACCTTATTTTCTTCTGACATAACAGCCTTGTCCTGAACTGCTGTTGGCTGCCTGATGGCTGCTGACTTTGTAGACTGTTGAGAACAATCAAAATACATATATGTAATTTTGTGCTTCATACATTCACAATTTGATCTTTTAGCTATGGCTTCTTCTGCAGTAGAATGACTTTGCCAGCGTTACGCATAGTGCCCCTTGCAGTTCTTACATATTTACTACAAATTCTTCACACTATGTATATTTTTGTCACGCCTGAGGAGATCCGTGTGAGCATGAGTTGGCTACATTTTGACTGTTGTATTTTTCCAACCAGTGTTCTCAACTAAACTGCCCCCAATCTCTCTGTGAGCCACTCTTGGGTCCCAACCCACCATTTGGGAACCTCTGATATATTCAACATCCTCTTTGCCCATTTAAGGCTCATTTATACACAAAGTTAGAAACGCATTTGCCAATCAGAAAGTGAGGTGACGGAAGCATGGAGGGGAATCCAAAATCAAAGCAGCTGTCATGGCCCATGTTTGCGCTGTCTCCACTCCTTTAACCAATGCCTTTTCTTTTTTGTATTGTTTTTTCTTTGTTAGAAATAGTCCACACACTATAGCAATTGCTTCTTCGTCGTCCGCCATGTTTGTCTACGCCGAAGTCACGTTTAATCTCATGAGGTTTTGCGAGGTCCCGTCTGACCTAGGAATGTTCGTGAGTGAAATCTGTTTGTGAGTGTTGTGTTGTCTTTGCAGTGTGGCCTGCACACCACACACTGTAGGACCAAACCTGTGATAGCTTTGATTTTTTTATTGCCACGTGTGGGGTCTCTCAGGTTTTGAAAATCTTCCGACAATTTTAAGATCTTGCCGTGTGAACCAGGCATTAGTTCTCCTAGCGCTTACGGATACGGCCGACTGGAGCAGTACAAGTCTTGACCACTGGGAGGCGCTAGTGAACACAGCTCAACAAGCCACAACAGAAGAAACACCTGAACTTTTTAGAGCAAAATAGTCATGATATATTCAAAGACTGAACAGACCACTGCTATTTTTGCTTCATATTCCTGGCTCTTTTTTAAAAAATGTGGTGTAAAAACCAAATGTTTGTTGTTACTGTTGCTCTTCTTCTTCCATCTTAGTAAAATCTTTGACTGTCGCCGAATGCCCTCTACTGGTTATTTAACATAACACACATGCTGACAGAGAAAATGGTTAGAAGTATAAATGCTGTGACGCCAACAACACTAACGGACGGATCTATTTACGTATGAAATGGGAGTATAAATGAGCCTTTATACAGTATGATAAAAACATGTTATTTATGTTTTTCTGTATATATTTTAATATGACTCATGATTCCCAGTCTCCTGAAGATATCTACTGCCCAAGTGATGATTAAATCCTGGTCACCATGATTCTCCGGTTCTCTCCATTCCCCACCTGCCTTCAGCCCACTCCCAGTCCACAGTATAGGCTTGTGATGGCACGATCATCATCATCATCATCATCATCACGCAGCCCTCTGGCCCACAGTGTCTAATGGAGCGTTTCACAATAGATTTGATGAGATCTGCCCCTGCTGCGACGAGCGCTGCAAACACAAACAAATAGATTAGACGGTGCACAGAATACTAAAACAATCTAAAAACCCAACCTTCACAAAAATGTGTCATAATTAAATGCTGTTTCATGACCTTATTGGAGCGGTAACAAAAATGACTGTGGAAGAATTTTAAGCGTGTTATAAAACAAGTGCACACAGGTTTGTCATGGAAGTTAACGTTGGCTTGGTAAATGTAAGTTAATAAGATATGAGGGTTTACAGAGGCTTTCATAACAGCGGTGTGGGTGTGACTGACAGCTGTAATTGAAAGCTTGTTGAGTCAAACTTTAGAGCCGCTATTTATTTAATGAAAGGTGTGCTTCGTGACAGACAGCGCTCAAGAGGTCGGGTCAAAAGTTTTATTATTTTAACATTGTTTTGTTCATAGTTGTCAATTAGGGGTAGCGCTTTAGCTTCTCAGCAAGGAGGTTGTGGGTTTGATCCTCGGGTCAGCCGTCACAGAATCTCTCCGAGTGTAGTCTGCATGTCCTCCCTGTGCTACTCTGGGTTCTCTATGCCTTCCTCCCACTGTTCAAAGACATGCATATGTAAGAAAAATGTCCCTAAAAATGCCCATGTATGAATGTGAGAGTAAGCCTATGTTCAGACTGCAGGTAAAAATTGCCCAAATTTGACTTTTTTTGCCCATATGTGACCCGTATCTAATTGTTTTTTGTGACAGTTTGAACAGCACTAATCTGATTTTTTCAAATGCGACCCAGGTCACTTTCATATGTGCTCCTAAATCAGATATGTAACTGATTTTTTACAGTGTGACTGCAGTCTGAACGGACAAGTCGCTTTTCATCTACAAAAGACAGCCCAATTCTGCGCTGGAAGAGGCAGGAACTGGACTGATCAAACAAACATGACAGACAGCGCTGATGGAGTTAGTCAGTAAAAAAAAGTGAGGTTTTGAACCTAATTGGTATTTAAGGTGTCAATTCTGTTAAATTTAAACTAGAAGGGTTGTATTGTAACTGTCCTGAGGAGAAATGCAAAGAAATTAGGATTGAGGAGTGTCACTGACAGATGTATGGAAAGATCTTCCACAATATCCTAAACTTATGGTCAGTGAAGCCTCTCACAACATAACCCCACCGCTCCAGGCTGCACCATGGTTTTTTTTGGGCTTGCGGGTCACATTTTAAATGTAATGTGAACAGACATGCAAAAAAATCATATTCAAGCAAAAAATCAGAATTGCGCATTAAGACCTGCGGTGTGAATGTATCCTAATTCTCTGTCTTTGACAGTATGTCTCTGTGTCAGCCCTGTGGTTAGCCATTGTCTAGGGTGAAGGCCAATAGTTGTTGGAATATAAGCTCCAGCCACCCATGAGCCTTTACGGGAATAAGCAGAAAAAGACGAATAAAAACATTTACTATGACCTTTATAGCATGTTTAAACTGCTTAACCATTTTAATATTTAATTAAAGCACTGAACACTGACACTATATTCAACCTGACCACCTAATATATTATACATTATTAATTATACACCTCACATAGGAGATGACATTAGGATGGACAGCAGACTCACCAAAGTGGTTAACCAGTGTCCCAGCAGACAGAGTGGACCGACGAACTAGGGCTGAACAACTAATCGAAATTGTAATTGTAATTGTCATAATTAGCAAACTGCAAAGGCTGCAGTTATTTAGGTGATATAATGCCCTCTGCAGAGAACAAAATATTCCATCTCTATGAACTTTTCTACAGCTGTAGTTCAGACCTCTATAGACATGTTCTGAAAGGCCTGTGATTTCTTGTATTAGATTAGCAGTGAATGTTTCAGCCTCAAGTGTTGATCACATGCCTAAAATGTATACTGTGAACTGAACAGGAATTTTAAAAATATATTGCAAATCTAATTGTTTACCATTAGATATTTTTTTTCAAATACTTCAGCTCTACAACTAACCCTAAAAACAGATGGTTTGATGCCTTCTCCTTATGCCTATACTGTTGTGTCTTTGGCAAGTCATCTTAATCAGATACATAATATTCATTCATTTATCTTTTTCCATTTATTTCCGTTTGGGGTCATGGGTGGCTTGAGGCTATCTCAGCAACAGTATCATATTTGTATGATTACAGGAGTTTTTCTTCATTGTATGAGAGCAAGATGCCATCCAATACTATGTCTGAAGTTATGCAATTAATTATACTCATTGATTTCTTTCTGCTGCTTATTCTATTGTGGGTGGCGGGAGGCCTGGATAATTGTAGACCATGAGCTGTTGGCAGTTAATTGGACTAATGCATAGAGACAGACACTGATTGCTGATTTCATTTCTTTTCTTTTCAAGTCGGGGCACTAGATGGCAAAGTCTATGGATGTCTATGGACAGACGTGCTTGTAACGTAATGTTCACTGTTCATGTGTGCTTTTTGTTTTAAATTTTATCTGAAAATTGCTGTAAAAGCTCCTTATGTTTGTAAATAGATACACAAATACTAAAAATACAATGAAAAGTGCTGTTGGTAGACAAGCTCAGGTAAAACACTTATCCAGCCACAAGCCAGGATAGTCCTTGTGGCAGTCCCAAGCCTGGATAAATGTAAGGTGGGTTGCATCAGGAAGTGTAAAACCAAAATGGAAGAAGGCAGATGGTTTGCTGTGAATGTATTAAGAGACTATTACTTGGATTTACTTGACAGACTTTTTCCTCACACTGTTTTTTATACTTAATGCGTTATTCTATAGAAACACATTTTGATTTCCTCACTGGCATGTTGCTAACCTTCATTAACCGTGCTGCGAATAATGAAGGGAGGCAGAAGTCTGAGTGTTGACGACAGCTAAAGCCATTACAGTCACTTCTGCAGCTGTCTCCACATAACATCAGGCTCTTGTTAGAAGCCTATTATTCTATATTATTCCATTGATCGCGATGTGGAGCGGCTCCCTCTGCCCTTGTCTGTGGCAGGCGTCCAGCATCTGTTCCCCCTCACCGGGCCAGAGCGAGCTGTCACACTGCTCTGATGGCCACTGAGGTAAAAGGCATTGGGCCTGTCACTTTGAATGACTGTGGATGTTGAAGAAATACTTAGCCGCAGGGTTGAAGAGGATCCTTTTAGACTTTTGTAGAATATTTGCTGTCATTGCCGGTCTGACAAGTGCACTGGGAGACAGAAAAAGATAAAATATTTAGTGTAACCCTGCAATATGAATCTAGATCAGGGTTTTTTTTATTCTAGGGCCCAATTTTAGATTTTTTTAAGTTTTTCCAAAAATAATATTACTTTAAGTCCCTGCAGTCTATGTATTTTTTAAACCTGTTTTAACTTTTTATAAAATTAAAACACAGATGTGGAAAAAGTACTCCAAATCTGTACTGTAGTAGAAGTACTAGGAGAGTAGAAGTAAGAGTTATTACTCAAGTAGAAGTGAAAATACTCAAAACAAGTGAACAATTTGTCAGGTTAACTTAATATTTAACACTTTAGAATAACTCACCACTATCAAGCAGTAATAAAGAATAAATATGTTATTAACAATATTTAAATGAATAACTAGTTTATAGATACGGAATTAACACTGATGTTTATAGTTGTGCATTAATTTGCATAAGTTTATTACTCAAGAATTACACATTAATAACAATGTTTATAACTGAATGGTGTTTATTAATGTTGAAGAAATGCTTTGTAAATGACAAATTAACTGGTTATTAACTGTTTATTAATACTTTATAAAGTCTTATAGTGTGAGCTATTCTGTAACCAAACATACCTACACTCAACTTCTATTAATATAGTGCAGCTACTATTACTATTCATGCTACTACTATTGCTTATACTACTCCTATGCTGCTGGTACTACAGCTGCTACTATTATTACTACAGTTACTACTAAGGGTGCTCCGATCGATCGGCCGCCGATCATGATCGGCCGATCATGGCTAAAAATAGAGTGATCGGTGATCGGTAAAATGGGCCGATCAGAAGGGCCGATCAAATTACAACAAACACGCGAGGCTCTCACATTTACTGTCCTGCGACTCCGGTTTGATTAAACAGCAGTAGCGTTATTTTAGCAGTGTTTTTAAGTTAAGCCCTGGTTATAACTAACACAAACCTGCCCTGGAGGCGCTGCTTTGTGTCCCCGCTGTGTCCCCGCCTGCTTTAGGAGCGCACGGGACAGAACCGAGGCGCAGCAGTGTATTTGCAAACACCAACGTAAATAGAGCTACAGCTAACCCGCTAACAGTTACGTTAAAAGGATTAAGAAAGTTCAGAGTCTGCCTGTGTCTTGTTGCGCGGAGAAAACTGTGCGTTTTGTGGCTTAAACTGCACCAAATGGCTGCTAATGGAAAGAGAAAGTAAAAAGGCAGCCCATGTGTCCGTGAGTCTGAGAGGAGCACCTTTCATCGTTGTCTTCTCTGCTCTCTTTGCACGTTTTCTTCATTCAGACGTTGTCAAAACTGGCAGCAGGAGCTGTCTGCTCTTTAGTCCACTGTGTTTCAACCTGGTTTGGCTGCGCGTTACGCGGACACAGGCACTGCACCCGCAGACTCGCATTAAAGGAACTAATTAAGAACAGCTGATTTTTACATCAGCGGAGCATTCAAACAAAGCCACAGACACTGGGCACACATTAAAGACCAATAATGCAACAAAACCTCTTCTAAAACAAAAATAAGTAGAATTTTGTTGTTCTTTTATATTTACAAAGGCTACAGTATTTTTCAAATGGAACTAATAATAGCCTGCATACAATACATTACTACATTGAAGACCACGTGATCGGTATCGGCCATGATCGGTATCGGCCGATCACAGCAGAGGCTGATCGGTGATCGGTGATCGGCCTCAAAAACCCTGATCGGAGCACCCTTAGTTACTACCCACTTTGCCGTCAGGGTCAATTATCATATCCAAAAACTAAATTTTGTCCCCCAATTATTTACTTAATGTTGAAAATGTTCTCATAATGCACTCAGAAAGTACTCACACACACAAAAATGTACTTATACTAGGTACATTTCTTGAGAAAAATTACTTTCCACCACTGTTAAACCATTATTCAGGCTTCAAATTTCTGAAAACTGAGAATATGCTTAAACTCCCCTTGACTTACTTTTGGGACCTGACCTGACCTGATCACTGCGTCAGATTATACTTATGTTTGAGTGCTTGGATACTATTATTAGCCCTATTTTCTATTCTTTGAAGTGCAAATTTTAGTGCCTTAGCTGTTGTTTGTGAGCTTATTGCAGCAATAATAGCAGTAGACTCTACATTTTTGTTGATCCTCTGGACTTTTTGGGGGTCTAATTGGTGTCCGAGGGTCTGCTCTGTTAAAGCTAGAGGCTGCTGCTGTTGGAGTCTTAATGAGAGGGGAGACTGAGCTCTGTTTTGTTCCACTTTGCATTGGAGAGTGCAGAATTACTTGACAAAAATAATGATTTTGTACAATCCAGCCTCTGCTTCTGTTGTTAAGGTTGTGTGCCTCCAACTGGGACGTCCTGTCTTTTCTTCAGTTAACTTTTGTTTAGTATCACAAGTCCAGATATAATTTATGTACTATTATTTCGGGTGGAAAGCTGGGAAATGGGGGCAAAATTGCAGACTGCTAATCTATATCTCACATTTCTCCTTTATACAGAGTTTGTGCACGTATACGGTGGCCCTGCTGGGACACACTGTTGTAGTGGGGAGCGTATTAGAAGGTGTAACTAGCAGATGTAGTACTCATTAGTAGGAACAGTAGTTGTGGATGTTGTGGTAGTAGTACCAGTAGTAGTACAAGTAGTAGCAGTCATAGCAGTACTAGTAGCAGTAGTAATAGTGGAATAGTGGAAGTTAACTTTACCTTGAAAAAAAAAAAAAAATTACTTTCTAAATAAGCATTTTAATTGTATTCGTAGCAGTAGCAGTAGTCTTATTTTGTAGAAGCAGTAGCTGCAGCAGTAGTGGTAGTAGTGGCATTGTTATTCGTAGTAGCGCAGTGACTACTACAGTGGTAGTACTTATAGTAGTGACAATAGGAGTCGCAGTAGTGGTAGTAGTAGCAGTAGTAGTAATAGAAGCTCTCATAGTGTTGAAAAAATAGCTCTACTAGCAGCAGTAGTAGGTCGTAATGGCATTACTAGTAGTAGTAGCAGTAGGAGCAGTGGTAGTAGTCATAGTAATAGTATTAGTAGAAGGAATAGCAGCAGCAGTGGTAGTATTAGCAGTAGTAGAAATAGGAGCTGATAATAGTATTCAAAGTAATAGTTCTACTAGCAGCAGCAGCAGCAGCAGCAGTAGCAGTAGTGGATGTTGTTGTGCATCATAAAATGTACTTTCTACTTAAAGGTGCTGTGAGCAGTATATATTTTTATATTTCATAAAAATTACCCATTTGTGTCCACAGATATAAGGTAAACATGTTTAAATCAAATATTAGTTTTACTGATAACAAAGGTACAGGTGATTTATTCACAATATAAAATAAAAAAAATGAACCTAATGGCCATGTTGTTTATGTTAATGTTTTTTGTTTTGGATTAAAACCCTGCATTGCCAATCGTCCAATCAGAACTGTTTTCAAACCAGTACGAGAGCATGCTGCTTTCAGTACCTTTAAGTAAGCTTACTTTTACTCAAGAAGTCATTTTGTTCAGCACAGATTTTGGGTATTGCATTCATTTGCATTGTGGCAAAGCAAATCACAACTGTGTTAAGTAAAGTAGGACAGTGTGTGTGTAGAATGCATGCAGTGTACATTAAGGACACTGTGAGTCTGCTGCAGGATTAGACTCAGGTTGACCCAGCGTAGGCGCCTTCTCAAATGTGCTACTGCCATCTAAAAATACAACACTAAAAAGTTCCCACAGTGTACACAGCATGAGGGCGCGGGCTGAAAGTATGCTATAGGTGCTGCCCAATCTCAAGCATTTTTCTCACATTGTCAAAGCTTCTTATAATGGTATTTTTTTCATTTCAATATTTCATTTTTTTCCTTTTCATTCAGGGCTTATATATAACTTGAGAGTTGTGTGGTAGTTTTGCAATAGCTGTCTCCAGAGCGACCGGCTTCTCACTTCCCACACTCTGACGCAGACAAAAAGCATCTGTGCACCGAGATGTCAACAGGCAATCCACTGGAAACTGCACTTGACTTTAGAGTATTTAAATGCAGTGGTATTTTCCTTTAGCAGATGCTCTTAGTACATCACCAGTAAACGTGGCACTCACAGCAGTTTACAGTATAAGCCTGAATAGTATGGACAACTGCCACATGTCAAACTGTCTTTGTTTCCTGTGTTTCTCTGCAGATTGAAGACATCGTCACTCGAATCCAGGACGAGACCGAAGGCGTGCCCATCAGAACAGTCAAAAGTTTCATGACCAAAATACCCAGCGTTGTCACAGGTGAGACATTGGAGAAAAAACTGTCAACCCCACCCTCATCATAAGCTTTTATTTTAAATGGGGAGGGTGTTATGTTGAGTTTCTCCCATTGGTCATATTTTTTTATCCATTAATGTATCTATTTGTTCCTGCATATGTTAGGAGCAACCAATTTTTCTGATTGCTTCTATGTCTATCCATGCATCAGCATCAATTTATTCTGCTTCCTGGAAATCCAACTATCTTAATTAAAAAAAAACACACAAAAAAACAAAACAGTTCATCTTTCTGGATAATTTGTTCATTACATCCTTTCTGTAATGGACATATTCTCCAAAAAGCCAATATAATTCTTGGTTTAGCCAGTCATATTTTAAAAAGTGAGTTTTCTTTGCTGCCTTTTGGTCGTCGCTATGTTGCACAGCTATTCAGCTTTTAAATTATCTGTAGTACCCTTGTCTTTTTGCTTTGTTGTTTTTATTGTCTATTTTTTATTTATTCTTTTATTGATCACCAAGCTTTTCCCCATTGTCTGTTTTAAATGTTGCTTTGTTTGACTTATACCGGTGGGATTAATAGTTGTCTGAATCTGAATCATAGCCAAAAATGGTATGTTTTTGTGTGAATCCATATTTATTTCCCTACTTATTCACTTTCTTAGCTTTCTTTAAAATGTTCTATATTTTTGCTGAATTTTACAGACATTGTATTGGTCCAAAGGCACTTTATTCTGTGTGGTTTGGTACTGCTGGTGTACTCCTGCCAGTTCCAAGCCCGGATAAATGAAGATGCTTGTGTCAGGAAGGGCATTAAAAAACTTTACCTGACTATTTTCTGTAGGTGAATCACTTGTGATACTACTAACCCTAACCCTTTGTGATTGCAAACTCTGAAAGAAATCTGTGCAGTGTTTATCAGCCTCTGACTCCAGGAGTATACATACAGCCATAATATGTAAACTCACTATATCCACCTGACAACAGAATAATAAAATGGCGTAACAACAGGAAATACGAGACACTCACATAAAAACAAATTATGGAAACAGAGAAACCCTACTAACATTACCCCCCCAAGCCTTTGTACATATGGAAAATGCATTATCTTGCCATAAGCAGACCATATCAATAACCATAATTATTTCAGCAGCAGATGGATGCACACACAAGAGCTGCCTGAACAGTGTCGTCTGAGTGCTGAGCAGGGAAACTAATGAGAAATGTATAATAGGCAAGAACAGCATGTAGATTTAACAATGAGATGATATGATTTATCTCAGGTAATGTTTTTCTATGTTATAACAACAAATACTCACATATCACATATAAGGCTAGGTCACAATATATTTTCAGGTAAAGGTGGACAACCAAGCTACTGTATAGTTATACTTTATGGAGAGTGTAGTTAGTTGTGGTTTAAAAAGAAATACTAATTTTGTGCTGCTAATTTTGTACAGCTTGGTTGGTAGAGCATGCGGTGCATATACAGAGCGACTACAGCTTGTCTCTGAGCCGTGAACTCAAGTCCAGACTCCAATGTGTTACCAAATCTCTTTCCCTGCTCTCTCCCCTATAATTTTCCATCATGTCTCGACTGTCCTGTCTAATAAAGCATAAAGGCAAAAAAATATCTTCAAAACAAACAGATTTTACTGTTAGAGTTTTTGGTCTCTCATGCCTAGACACAGGGTTTCTGTGGGGTCTTAAAAAGTCTGAATTTAAGGTCTTAAAAAGTCTTAAATTTGCCAAGATGTGGATTGATAGATCTTAAATACATTTAAACTGGTCTTCAAAATGCCATATACATTTGATGCAACTACCTAAAATGTTATTGTTGCCAGAATGAGAGCTTAGACTTTTTCTTCCCAAAATGTTTTGCAGCACTCACTGTCACAAATGGTCACAGCTTTTTGTTAACTGGGTGCTTACAAAATAGGTCTTAATTTTCTTGAACAATGGTTTTATAAAGGTCTAAAAAAGTCTTAAATTAAACTTTTTGAAGCCTGCAGAAACCCTGTAGACATCTGCTTTGGGCCTGTGGTGAGTCACACCCTCAAAAAAAGGTTGCAGAGCTGATAAAAAAACATTCATCTGTATTTTGCACAAAGCCCTGTTATCTTCCACTAACCATGCTCGGTTATATGTAATCCATGATCAAATCCATGATTATTTTTACAGAAGAAACTAAAATGGTTTCTTCTTTAAGTTACTTATTCACCTCGATTGTCCTAAAATGATCTATGTGGTATGTTACGTTTTCCAGTTGAAAAATAATTTATTTATGCTTACAGATATACATTTAATTTGGGAAATTGGGTTGATTGGAGGTTGTGGGTTCGATCCTCGGGTCCGCCAACATTAACTCTCTGAGCGGTGTTTGCATGTCCTCCCTGTGTTACTGTGGGCTCTCTGCAGGTATGTGTTAGGTGAATTGGTGACTCTAAATTGCCCCTAATGAATGAGTGTGAGAGTGAATGGTTGTCTGTCTGGGCCATGTCTCTGTGTCGGCCTTGCAATTAACTGTTCACTGTCCAGGGTGTACCCCGCCTTAAACCCAAAGTTACTGGGATAGGCTCCAGTACCTGTGAGCCCATAAGCAGAAAAAGAGGAATGAAGGAATAAACCAGTATATTTCAATTGATGCTATTGTGATTTTTGTCTTTCAGGGGCAGATATTGTACAATGGCTGATGAAGAACCTGGGCATTGAGGATCCAGGTATGTTTTAGTGGTTTAATGGTTTTAATACTGACCTCTGCAGACCTGGAACACCCCACAAGAGCTGCTGTTTTAGAGATGCTCTGACCCAGTCGTCTGGCCGTCACAGTTTGGCCCTTGTCAATCTCTCAACATTCAAATCCTTAACCTTGCCCATTCTTCCTACTTATAACATATCAACTTTGCTTCCTAATATATCCCACCCACTAACAGGTGCCAGGAGATAAGTTGTGTTATTCACTTCACTTGTCATAATGTTCTGCCTAATCAGCATATCTCTTAAGGAAGAAATACATTTATACAAATACCGTTTTCCATGAGTGGCTTGTGTGGTTGTCCTGACCTGAGGTGGTGGTGGGAGAGCTGTGTTTATTGTTGGTGAAGTAGCCCACGGCTTGGACACTGACTCAGTCACTGACTCATAATGTACATCTCAGTCCAAGCACTTCAGGCACAAAAGTATATCTGCATTTATTTACAAGACTCTGAAAATACTTCTTTGGCACCAAATGCTCTTTCTCTCATCATCTTTTTGTCTTTTGTAGCAGAGGCCATGCACATCGGGTCCCTCATTGCTGCTCAGGGATACTTCTTCCCGATCTCAGACCACGTCCTCTCACTCAAAGACGATGGGACGTTTTACCGTTTTCAGGTGAGTCTGAGCAGAATGAAATACTCTCAGTTTGGCTTTAGGACTGGCCAGATTGTATCTATATATTTCTTTGAATATTATGAGGACTAATTTTCAGCCTCCGTCTTTAATCCCTCATTCACATCATCATCACATATACGCCACAGAGCACTGAGGTTAATCCAATCGTGGCGGTGCCTGCTTCAGTGGAGACCCCAATCAGCCGCTGTCAACGACGAATTGATCATTTATGAATTACAACACATCCGTCTTCATGTTGACGACAAAAAAAGGCTCTGTCCGCCACGTGCATCTTCTTCAGTTCTACGCTGGGATCCAATGACCCTATTAAAAATGAATGGCAATCTGTTAAAATATTCATCAAGTGTGTGAGGCAGTGGAGTAGGCGGATACGAAGCGCCTAACAGGGAGATGCAGTGTGGTAGCAGTGAGTAAAGGGCTGCACAGTTTATCAGTATCGCGATACTGGGAAATGCAATATCAGTGTCACAGGAAATCACAAGGATGTAAGGTCCTCTGTCTGGCACTGTGAGGTTTAGACCTGGAATTAGTCCTGGTTTAGTACTGGCTTAGTACTGGTTTAGTCCTAGTATAGACCTGGTTTAGTCCTGTTTTAATGTTTAGTCCTGGTTTAGTCCTAGTTCAGACCTATTTTAGTCCGGGTCTAGACCTGATTTAGTCCTGGGTTAGAGCTTGTTTTGTTCTGGTTTAATTCTAGTTTAGTCTTAGTTCAGACCTGGTTTAGTTAAACTTGGTCTAGACCTTGTTTAGTCCTGGTTTAGTCCTAGTTTATTAAATGGTCACATTTATATAGCGCTTCTCTACCTCCATGGGCACTCAAAGCACTTTACATCAAGGAACCATTCACCCATTCACACGCACACATTCATACACCAGTGTACACAGACAGTGGAGGCAAGGTGAGGTAAATGTCTTGCCCAAGGACACAACGGCAGTGATGGGAGTGGGGTTTGAACCGCAAACCTGGTTGGACAAGCGGCTCTACCAACTGAGCTACTGCCGCCCCGTCCTAGTTCAGACCTGGTTTAGTCCTGGTGTTCTCCTGGTTTAGTCCTGGTTTAGATGTGATTTAGATCTCTCTTAGACCTATTTTGGGGTTGGTTTAGTCCTGGTTTAGACCTGGTTTGGTGCTGGTTTAGATCTGGTTCAGATCTGGGGTAGACCTGGTTTGGTGCTAGTTTAGATCTGGTTCAGATCTAGGGTAGACCTGGTTTGGTGCTGATTTAGTCCTGTTTTTTTTTTTTGCTAGTTTTGACCTGCTTTGATCCTGGTTTAGTCCTAGTTCAGAAATGGTTTAAAACTTGTTCACACCTGGTTTACTCCTGGTTTAGTCTTATTTTAGTCCTAGTTTAGTCCTAGTTCAGACTTGGTTGAATACTGTTTTAAACCTGGTTTACACCTGGTTTAGTCTTAATTTAGCCCCAGTTTTGACCAGTGAGTGCTCTTCATAAATTGAAATTGACATAACCTTCATAGATATCAGTTACATATCAATATCCCGATATTTAAAATAGTTATTACATATTTTTCTAATATTGTGCAGCACTACTGAGCCAGCTGAAGTGGAGTAGTAGTGGGGGGACAAAGTAGAGCTTGACACCTCCCTCCACCGTCTGCAGATAAAAACATGGCACAAGTCACTGATTAACTACTACGCCAGACAGTTATATCCAGAAATTCCTAATTAAAAAGTGGAAACAATGTTTTCGTATTCGTCAGTGGGGATTTGAATGCAGCGTGTGTCCAGATTAAGGCGATCTCAGCTGGATCTCTCTTTCTCTCTCCTTTTCACGGACTCCCTATCGAAAGCCACGTTTTAATTAAAGCAGACGGCAGCGCGCATTGCCGTGCTTTGACCTTGGCCTTTTTCTCTTCAAAGTGAAGTGGTGCAGGAGTACAGAGGAAAAGGTTGAGTTTTATAGCTGCTTTGTGGAGATAATTGCTATTCATGAACATTTGCAGGAGGATTAAGTGGGAAACAGAGAAGAAAACAGTGGAAATTATGTAACATCTTGCATTGCTAAATCAACTGGAGGTGCGTGTGTGTTTGAATTATTTCTGCAAGCATCTGTTTACTTCTGCCTCCTGGCTCTTGTTCCAACTTTTTGGTGTTGCTGCCATCAAATTTAAAATGAGCTAATATCTTCCATGATATAGTAAAATGTCTCACTTTCAACGTTTGATATGTCTGAGTGTGAATAAAATAAGGCTATCTGGGTTTAGTTCTGGTTTAGCCCTGGTTTAGTCCTAAATTTAGTGCTGGCTTAGTATTGTTTAGACCTAGTTTAATCGTGGTTAAGTCCTGGTTCAGACCTGATTTAATTCTGGCTTAGTTCTAGTTTAGAACTGGTTTACTCCTGATTATGTCCTAAACCTGGTCCTGGTTAATTTTAGATCTGGTTTTGTCCATGTTGTTGTCCTAAATTTAGTCTTGGTTTAGACCTAATTTAGTCCTAAACTTAAACATAGTTAACTTTAGACCACGTTTAGTCTTGGTTTAGTCCTGGTTTAATTCTGGTCTCAGTCTCAGTTGAAAGTATGTAACATCTTGTATTCCTAAATCAGCTGGAGTGTGTGTGAGTTATTTCCACGAGCATCTGTTCACTCCCTCCTGGCTTTTGTTGTTCTGTTTGCTGTTGTTTATTTTGCAGATTTCTTTGTTTTTTTATTGTGTCGGTGCAGTTTTCCTCCTCCGCCTTTGCCGCTCCATGGGACGCCTCTTACAAGGGAAAACTTTCAGCTGTTCGACGCTGATAATGAAATGATTTTGATTGCTCACAGAGCGTTTATCACACGCAGCGTTTCAGAGGCAAAACAGACGCCTCGAAAATGTCATCAGGACATTTGTTCTTCTAAAGATGCAGTAGCCAAAAACTCTTTAACCCTCTGACCCCACACAACAAAACAGTTTCTTGTTTTTTTGTTGTTTTCATTGACACAAAATACTAATACTTTTTAGATCAAACTTAAACTATCTACTCATTTAGAGGAGGAAGAAATACACAAAATCTGAACTCAAGTAAAAGTACCTCAATATTATTTTTTAAATATTAAACTCAATAAAATCTAAAAAAATACAAAAATATACCAAAATAAAAGGATCTGACTTTAAAGTTTACTTGAGTATACAGTATTTTTGAAAGTATTTTTTAAACTTAACAGCAAAAACAACCATTATCACTACTACTACTACTACTACTACTACTACTACTACTACTACTACTACTACAACTGCTGCAAATACTACTACTATTACCACCACCACCACAGTAGAGAAGATACTTTTATTTATTAAGAGACTTTACTTGAGTACATTTTCTATAACTATCACCTCTATTAGCTCTAGATTAATGCCATGTTTGCTTTAATCCAGTGGTTCTCAAAGTGGGGCCTGTGGCCCCCTGGTGGGCAGCAAATGGTACTGCAGGGGGGGCGCCAGAGGTTGTTTACATTAACTACAAAAATGTATTGAGTTTAGAATTTATTACAATGAAGTATTTAATTAAGAATATTACGATGGCCAAATCACACTAAAATCAAAAACACACAAAAACTGACATGTACACACATTCAGAAGCATACACACAAATATGAAAACACACATACAAATATGAAAACACACATACAAATATGAAAACACACATACAAATATGAAAACACACAAAAATTAAAACATGCATACAGATACAAACAAACGCACACAGATTCAGATACACGCACACAAATATGAAAACACGTACAAATTACAGACTTTTGTCAAAATATTTGAACTAAAAAACTTTTGGCTTTGGTAATGCTTAAAACAGGATAGATCATTACTTTATATCTATATTTACATTTTTAAAAATATGTTCTGAACCAACTTACCAAGCATAATTATCTTTATCAGTGGTGTGTAGGCTTTAAGTAAGAAAAATTAATGGAATAACATAGTTTTTGTTGCAGAACCCAACTTTTTTTTTCTTTAAGTGACTAATATCCCATTTTAATAAATTAAATTGCAGTATGTTTCTGGTGTACCATGTTAGGCATTTTGAATAGGTACTAAAATCAAAAATCACTATTATTTATGTGTAAGTTTTTTGTCATGTCTTGGAAATTTAGTCAAAAGTTTTGGAAAAGTTATGGAAAATTCATGGAAAATTTTTAGTAAAAAAGTGTATGAACTCTGTATTATTATTATTATGTCTTTTGGCTATTTCAAAGTGTAAGCATGTTGACAAGCTGTGTAGACCTCTTATTTAAAATGGGAGCAGAGATATTTGTATGTTAGATTAGATCAGATCAAATTAGATTAGTTAGAAGGCAATCCTGACCTGAATACAGTATGTGAGGAATGGATTGGTTGCTATTACAAGCTGGATATCTGTTATTATCACATTTATGGCATACGCAAGTGAACATAAATACTTCCATGTTTTTTGTTTGTTTTTTTTGGTCTTTTCAGGCCCCATATTTCTGGCCGTCACACTGCTGGGAGCCTGAGAACACAGACTACGGTGAGAGACAAACCTTCATTTGTTGTTGCTGTGATTGTTTGAATAATTTATGAGATATA
This sequence comes from Bostrychus sinensis, assembly GCA_020698575.1. Classification (NCBI taxonomy): domain Eukaryota; kingdom Metazoa; phylum Chordata; class Actinopteri; order Gobiiformes; family Eleotridae; genus Bostrychus; species Bostrychus sinensis. The sequence continues at coordinate 21,847,552 of CM036257.1, read as the reverse complement.
AATGAAAATTGTAGCTTGCACTGATTTGACACACACTACATCAACAATACAACAACACTTTGTTTTGCACAGTGGATAATAACAGTGATCTGATGGGAAAATAATACTGTGGTTATTATGTTTTTTTTGCAATCCTGAGATTTTCACAGTTTTTAGAGATGTGTGAAAAGTAAAAGTACTGCTAAATAATATTACCTGAGTAGAATTACAGTACTCAACAATATTATTACTTGAGTAGAGGTAAGGTTTTTAAAGGTAGAAAGTATTTACTCCTACTACTAATACTACTACTACTAAGTCATGGTTACAACCACAAAGACTACTACTACTATCAGTGCAGCTACTACTACTATTACTACTGAAGGTACCACAACTAATTGTACTCTACTATTATACCACTTCTACTGTTACCTCTGCTACTACTAATATTAAACTAACTCTGCCACTACTGCTCCTACTTCTATTAATAGTACTAGTGCTGCAATGAATACTATTACTACTACTGGAGGTACTACTACTACTATTACTAATACTGCTTATACCACTCTACTATTAATATCACATAACACCACTACTACTGTTACTACTACTGGAAGTACTACTGCTAATACTACTGCTAATACTACTCTACTATTATTACCACTACTACTCTTTCTACTGCTGGAGGTTCTACTACTATAATACTACTGCTTATACCACTCTACTTTTAAAACCACTACTACTATTATTACTACTGGAGGTAGTACTACTGATACTACTGCTAATAACTCTACTATTACTACCAACTTTGCCACCAAGTGTACTCAAAAACTATATTTTCTTTAGAAAGTAAATTATTTGAGTAAAAGTATCCAGTTCCTTTCCACCCGTGCTTGTGAAACACTCCTCACATCCTGAAGCAATTAGTCTCTGAATATAATTATGTGTCTAATAGCATTAGCGTCACTTCGAGTATAATTTATTCATTCCACTTTTTACATATACCTAGGATTAACAAGGTGCATAGGTTCATGTGAAATGCTCATCTAGGGTCTACTTGAAGAGCTTCCTAAACAAACAACTGTCCACAGTACAGGCTTGGCTAAATTCAACTGAAATCTGTTAAGCATAATTATCACACTTAGTTGTTTTTAATTGTTATTTTATTACTCATTGTCACAAACCAGCCACAAGAGTGGGTTGAATGAGGAATGGCATTTGCCATAAAACCTATTCCAAATCAATAAGCTCATCACTACATGCTGAGAGGTTTTAGTTTCATAACAATACTAAACTTTAAAGCTCCAATGAGCAGTATATATTTTTTATATTAGATAAAAAATAGCCACATGTGTACCAAGATATGAGGTTAACATGTTTAAATATTAGTTTTACTGAACAGTGGTACAGCTGATTTATTCACAATAAAAGAAATACTGAACGTAATGCCCAAGTTGTTTATGTTCACATTTTTGGTTTTGGTTCTACACCCTGCATCGCTGATCTTCCAATCAGAAAAGTGGAAAGACTGATTTAGACTACAGTACCGTTTTCAAACCAGTACAAGTGCATATGCTTTTTCCAGTATCTTTAAATAAGACAAGACTTGTTGCTGAAATATTTAGCTTATGGTGGTCCATTATTTGGTATTCTTTCTTGTACAAACAGAATCAGACAAAGTTCCCAGTTAGCAAAGTAGTTCATTTTCTTGCCTTTGCGCTGCTCCCAAGCCTGGACAAATGAAGACAGTTGCATCAAGAAGGGCATCTGGTCTAAAAACCTATGACCATGAGATGTATCTACCCTCAGAAAGGCAGGGAGCAGACAGAAGGGAACCATATTAAACTCCTTCTGAATGCAATTGGATAGAAATACGACAGAAAACATGGGGCACTAACTAACAACATATTGTATTATGTACATATATATTGTATTTTTTTTATTTTGTTGGATTTTTATATCAATATTGAACCATGTCTGGAATAAAAATCTATTGAATTGAATTGAATTGTATTGAATATATGAAATAAACTGCCTCTGGATTGACACAATTTGGAAAATGTAACCAACCAGAGAAACAAAGCACTGCATTTCAGATAAACAATTATGATTGACTGGGTAGGGTTGATTTAGGTGGAAATAGGTTTGAATGGGAGCTTTTGTAGACTCTCTTTAGGAACTGTCCACAATCTCTGGCTTCTCCCGCCGTCCAAAGACATGCAGGTAAAGGTGAACTGGTGACTCTAAATGGCCCCCAGGGAAAGGTTGTCTGTCAGTGTCTGTCCCTAAGAGTTGCTGCAGCAAACACTGCTGCAGTTGTCCAGGCTGTACCTGCCTCGGACCCAAAGTTAGATCTCTAATTGGCATAAGCTGACAAAAATGAATGAATTTATTAATACATACATGCAACAACTTGGCATTTAATGGTCATTAGCTGTCCCACTTGTAGCCATAGATATATCTGTTATCTCAGACCTCAGCAGCCCACCTCTGCACAAGATTATTCCATCACTGGGACACTGCCCGCTCTCCGTCATGTCACAGAGGCAGCCACGTCTGGCTCTCAGGTCTCTTTACGTTAATCCCTGACAGGGTACAGGGCTGGACAGGTGCAGGATGAGGCCCTGGAGATGACAGCACACACAGGGACAGGAGGTGAAGAGAGAGGTGTGGAGGAGAGGGAAGGCAAAGTGATGCTGTGAAGCCAGGCACTCCCAACTGTGCTATATACAGACATACTGAGAGGCTTTGTCATAATGATGTCCCTTTTACCTTAAAAATTGTTTATTGACTGTAAAAAAAAATGCCCAGAGACGGTCTAGGGATAGGACAGTATGATGACCCGATGAATTTATCTAAAGTCTATCTATTTAGTTGAAATATTCCTATTAGTTGTGTTCTACATTGGCAGAGTGGTTAGCGCCCCTGCCACTCAGCAAGGTTGTGGGTTCTGCTTTTATTGAACAGTATGACTATAAGACACGCCTTATACTGTTTTACACTTTTCCATTGCATTTTTTGAGTACATGACAATGGTAAAGCCCCTATATCCTCCAGTATATAGGGATTATTGGGTATTTTCAAACTCAACCTGAGTCTTCAATCCCTCTTTTGTGTGTTTCTTCAGCCATCTACCTGTGTAAACGGACCATGCAGAACAAAACCCGGCTGGAGCTGGCAGATTACGAAGCGGTGGGTGTTTTTCTTACATTGCCCCCATCCGAGTGTGACCCAAAGGTTAAACTCAAAATGTCAGCCTCAACTTTGGACTTTCAGAAGAAGTTTGTAAAGTTATGAATTATTTGGTGTGTTTTGTCTCAGGAGAACCTTGCCCGGCTGCAAAGAGCTTTTGCCAGGAAGTGGGAGTTTATCTACATGCAAGCAGAGGCCCAGGTCAAGTAAGTAGTGAACTTTGCCCATGCAGCACATTGCATTATATAGAAATATAATCTAGAGAGCACAGCAGCAGAGAGGCCAAGGCTCTGGCCGCTCTACAATTTATCTGAGTGGAGTCTGCACCAGAGGTCGACCGACATAACAGTTGGCCGATTCTTGCACTTTTATGCTGATTTTTGGTCAGACACATGTCCAGGCAACCATGTGACTGAAGGACCCCAGCTATCCTGTCTTTGGCTGATGAAATAGTTGTGCAGGTGACGGCAAATATGAACACTGCATCACATATTTATTCTTTAATTCATTAGAGGTCATTGTGGCAGTCCTGATACAGATCTCTGCTAAGACATTACAGTTTTAAATGTTAATCCCATGGTGGTGCCAGCCTTAAATGTTGATTATTTTACCAACATTTGGTTTAGCATTCAAAATTAGAATATTAAATATGGCCCTATTCTTCAGTAGAAAGGACTCCTGTAAAAAAAAAATATATATATATGTATCTGTATGCATGACTTAAATCCACATTGAAAACAAATTATTTGTTCCATGCCATTACTGAACGTTCCTAAACTTTTCATTAAAGGGGCTATATTATCCTTTTATTTATCTTTTTTAATCAAATCTTACTCTTTTTACAACTTTTAAAAATCATTATGTGACCAAAAGAAAGCATTTCCAATAATTACTTTACTGCTGCCAAAAACAAACAGGTGAAGAAACCAGCAGAGGGCAGCAAAGTGCATAAACAGTCAAAAAGAAGCCTTTCACTTCCTTAAACTTTTTGTATGATACCATTTTACTACAAAATGAAAACTAGCTGTGAGGAATCAGTGGAAACAGAGCTGTACACCGTTTGTTTGGATAGGAATGACAGCAGACTGGATGTAGAGCGCTTGTTGATTGGTCAGTGCTTCATGGAGTGGGTTGGAATGGGTGAGGCCATCAGTAACACAGAGCCAGAGAATACAGGATTACTTTAACAGGCATGAATGCAAAAAAACCCAAACCAAAACAAAACAAAACAAAAAATCACAACTATTGGTATGTTTTTGATGAGGGAACATTTTAACATAGAAGAAAGCTCAGTATAATAAACATATGTTGCTAACAGATAGACCAGATCTGTTCAGTGGTGTAGCACTCTCTTTAACCTCATGTTATCTCGCCATGTGATTGAGAACAGCCCTGGATATGTGGCATAAATGAGTCACAGAGGGAGATTGTTGCAGAGAACAATCACAATGTAGTGTGATAGAGTATATAGTAAGAAACCTGATGAAACGTGCAGCCTCCAGACACTCTCTCTTTAATCCTTCAATCCTTATTCACCGTCCACATCCAGAGCTGAGCCAGAAAAGCTGTGTGCTGCGTTTCTTACCTACACTCATCTAATCTGCAGGATCGACAGGAAAAAGGATAAAACGGAGAGAAAGATCCTCGATAGCCAGGAGAGAGCCTTCTGGGACGTGCACAGACCAGTGGTAAGCTCTTATACTGCTGTAAATACTGTAGCAAACCAACCGACTGTGTCTTCAGCTCAGGACTTAAATGTCTAACTTCAGAGCTGCTAATCATCTTAAACCTTTTTGTGTTTTTAGCCTGGATGTGTGAACACCACAGAGATGGACATCAGGAAGTGTAGACGTCTTAAGAACCCACACAGAGTTAAGAAGGTATCAGAAAGTTTAAACATACTTAGAGTCTGTTTACATGACAACAAGTTTTGAAGAAAAAGCTATGTTTCTGCTGTGGATTGGCCTTTTGTTTACATAAGGTCAGAGTTCTCACTTCACCTTATTTCTCTGCCAGGAAACAACTATGGTAGCCATGTGGGGACATTCTGTTATGTATTGACAAATTATAAAATGGGTCCGATCATAAGCTTGAGACGGAGAAAACCCTTTTTTCTCTAAATTATAAGTCTGCCTACAAAATAATATGTTGAATTTGTCCACCACTCTGGGCACTTTTACATGAAGTAACAGAAGCAAGGCAAATGCAAAGAATGACCCTGCTGAAAACATAGTTGGACTGATATGTTTATTTCAGTATAGTATACACATTGCTCCTTTAATTCAGCATCTTAACCTAAGCATCAGAAGCTCAGTTTTTGTCATTACCTTAACATTAAAAATTAAAACTAAATCCCCAAAGAATCTATAAATAACTTAGACATTGCATGTGCACCATTGAAATGTTTATTGCACTGAGAGAATGTAGTTTTATTCTTTTCTTCAATTCTTTATTCTTTCCTCAAACCTTTGGGCTTGTCAGCGTCTGTTTTGCAAGTTTTTTTTTTCAAGAACAATTTATTGTCTTGAAATATATTTATGAAGCAGCCTTTCAGTTTTATGCTTTTTAGCTGTGCAGATGCCAACTGAAAGTGTTTTATCTGCACTCTTCTCTTTTAATTTAATTTTAAATTGATTCTTAATTATGCTCTTTAAATTTGATTTTATTGTTTTAATTGTTTTGTACTTTTAAATTTGCCTTTTTTTTCCTGTAAAGCACTTTGAATTGCTCTGTGTATGAATTGTGCTATACAAATAAACTTGCCTTGCCTTACCTTGCTTTATTCTTTCAGCAAAATGCCGTACCATTCACAGTATATTTCTTCTAAATGTCTTGACTACAAAAAGGCAGATTATAGTGCCAGTTCTATCTTGTGTTTTTTGTTCCTGTTTTATTCCTGCTCCAGTCAGTGTACGGTTTGTCAGAGGAGGGCCCACAGTCTCAGAGTCCCATACACACCCCGTCCCACCATAGCCGAAAGGGAACCAAGGAGGATGTGGAAAAAGAGGTAACAAAGACAATTTAATGACAATTTAACAAAATAATTTCCCATACTGCGAAGCCTAAGCCTAAAGCAGTATTTGTAAGATTGCTGACTAAAACTGCCAGTCATCATCTCTACACCATTTCAGTGGCGCTGTGTTAATCTTAGTCCACTGCTGTTTCTTCTCCCAGATCCAATTCCTGAACACACAGCTAGATCGACACTGTATGAAGATGTCCAAAGTTGCAGAAAGGTAAAGAGAGATTTTTAAGTTAATATTTGTTAATATGTGTTTTATTTATCGGAAAACCCTAACTTGTAATTTGTATTGTAAATCTAAGTCTTCGTCCAAAACACGTAAAATCAAACAAAAAAATATAGAAGTTGATGCTGGAATAGGCTCGAGCCACACACAATACCAAATAGGAACAAGCTCAAGAAGAGGGGGCTTTTTAATATGTGGCCTGTTGTTGTGAGAAGCCAACTCAGCTTTGAATGTGCCTTCCCTCTGTATCCAGTCCTGGTGTGTCTGTGTGTTTCAGTCTAATGGGCTACACTGAGCAGTACCTGGACTACGACCCGTTTGTGATGACCCCTGAACTGTCCAACCCCTGGATCAGCGATGACCCGTCCTACTGGGATCTGGAGGCCAGGTACAAACAAACACTAAACTGTGAATAAGCTTTGAGGCAATCCACTGCGTTATTTACAAAACCCATTCTTTCTTAGGTAAGTGAAGTTGGTCCTGATCCTTTCGTATTCAGGGTTAAACTAATCATACAGGACCAATCATAATCATTTACCTGAAATAGCGTGGGCTTTATCCAATGGTTTGTATCTCTGAGTGGTTATATGTTTTGTATCAATTCAGATGTTATAAAAAAAATTGATTTCTACTGGTTTCTAGTGAGCTGTAAATGTCCATATAATATAAATAAATAGGCTAGCTACAAAGAGTGTTATTATTAACATTACCCAAATTTTGAGCATGTGAAAAAAAGTTCTTCCTCCTCCTATATAGTCCTGTTTGTTTTTCTAATATCAGATTTGCACTTCTCTTTTTTTCTGTCTCTGTTTTTTCTTTTTTTCTGTTGTTTTGTGGCTTAAGTAGGTGGAATTGGTATTTTTCTAGTCAGAATTGCCGCTACATAAAGACGTGCACAAACTCAAAGAAAGTATCCTGAAAGGGAACATCCCTCTTTGTTCTGAGCGTGTAATTGGTTACAAAAATTCAGTCCCTGCTCTAGTTCCCCCTCTGTCACTTTATAACAGGTCAGAGTGTCATTTTTTCAGAGATGACTTTTATTCTTTTGATTGAATTGGTTTTCTTTAAATACAAGGGAAAAAAATTGGGTTGTGCATCTTTAAGTTATTCTAAAATTATGCTTTGTGCCGGTCTCAAGCCCAGATAAATGACATCCTGAAAGGCAACTGGCGTAAAACCTATGCCAAGTCAAAATGCTAATCACTGCACGCTAGTGAGCAGATGATTTGCTGTGGTGACCCCTGAAGTAAAGCAGACAAGTCCACAAGTTTTATGTCCCTTTCTTGATCTTTTTAATGTTTATATGCTTGTAATTAAAAGTCAGAGGTGGCATAAGCGCCCAACAAGTGTCTCTAAGCTCTAAACCTCCAGCCGGTGTGACTTATGCAGGACTTAACACCAGCAGACGGATAATCATTGCACTAATGTAGCTTAATAATTGAGATGAATTGATTAATTGCAGGATTTGAGGCAAATATTCCCCGCAGAGCCACAGATGATTGGATTTCACATCAACGCGGGCATATGGCACTGCCTTTCACATTTACTCAGGCCTTCTAGACATGTGCAGCTGATACTTAAGTCTTAAGCATTCATCTGTGAGCCTCTGCCTGTAATTTAATCTGCTGTAATCTCCAATGGAAGGTGATGCTGTCTGTCTTTTTGCCAGTAAGGAGCCGAGTCAGCAGAGAGTGAAAAAGTGGGGGTTTTCACTGGAGGAGGCCCTCAAAGACCCGCTGGGACAAGATCTCTTCCTCAAGTTCCTCGAGTCAGAGTTTAGCTCGGAAAATCTGCGGTAAGCACTTCAGCCCTTTAAATAAATGATGGGCTGTTCTTTGAGTTCAGACTAAAAAATTAAAGCTGAATTTTTCTCTTGTGGCTTCTGGGGTAAGACTAACACACATTCAGTCTAAAAACTACCATCCAACATCAAGAAAATTGGGATATTGTGGAAAAGTCTATTCGCCTCTTTTGCCATCACTTTTTATAACACTATCTTTTGTACAGCACTAATCACTTTATTTGTTTTGTTACATGGTGAATTTATAATATTTATTCAGTCATTTTGCTAATGCTACATATCTACTGTGTTTTTATTATATCGTTTTGTTCACCCGGAAGTACTTGATCATGAAAAGCCGGCCCACAGAGCCTTTGTGCATTTGTGCAATTTTGCTCCATTGTAACTTAATCCAAAAAGAATGACAAAAATTTACACTACTGCTGCTTTTTCCCACTTGGGACCTTCAATAAATGTGCTGAAAGGGGTTTTGAACCATTGCTTTTTATTTCAAGGTTGTAACACCTTGTTAGTTCAGTTTAGTGAAACACATATACACCGATCAGGCATAACATTATGACCACTGACAGGTGAAGTGAATAACACAAATTATTATGATTAATCTTGGCACCTGTTTGTGGGTGTGATATATCGGGCAGCAAGTGGACATTTTACCTTTAAAGTTGACGTGTAAGAAGCAGGAAAAATGTAAGTGTAAGGATTGGAAGGATGTCCAGTTTGTGATGGCTAGACGACTGGGACAGAGCATCTCCAAAACTGCAGCTCCTGTGGGGTGTTCCTGGTCTGCAGTGGTGAGTCTCTGTCAAAAGTGATCCAAGGAAGCTGAAGCCTGGCCCGTGTGGCCTGATCAAATGGACGAGCCACTGTAGCTCAAAATGCTGAAGAAGTTATTACTGGTTCTGATAGAAAAGGTGTGTGCATCACAGTTTGTTTTGTATGGGTCTGCATGTTAGGCTTTCAGCGTTATTATTACAAACAAGAAAACACACTTTAAAGGCTACAGGAATCTTCAGAACAGGCAGTTTAGATATGTTTGGCTTGTGGCGAGAAACAAAAATTATCTTTTCACTGGAAATTGCTCTCTCTGCGTGATAAATCTGTATCCAAAAAAATTACACACTCGAAATTTCACACCATAAGGCACTACAAAGTATTTGGAAACGGTTTATGGGCATCAGATAAAGAGAAAGTATCCGGTAGCGCTACAGCAGTTTTATCCATAGCACAGAATACAAATGAGTTTTTTTCACACCGCAGCAGCTTACATAGCATTAGATGAGCAAGATTACATTGTGATGCTGCTCTGAAATGCCCTTACGTTTACCTTCGTATTACAAGGAAATCTCTGGCCTTATCCTTACCAGCACAACATGCTTTGATACACATCATAGTGTGCCCGCTAGCTAGCAAAAATAACACAGATAAGCATTAGCGGCGTGATAAGTGTTGCTGCTGTATTAAAGCTATCCTTCATACAGACATCCACATAGTTGAATCAGGGTTAATAAGCTTTGGTGCATTTGAAGACATTGAGTACAGGACTTCCAGTGTTGTAGTGTACGTCCTTATCTTGCCCCCTTGGCTATCCCACTTCACTCCTATCTCCTTCTCCCTCTCTGTCGCTCCCTGTTTCCTTCAACCTGTAATTGCTTTTTCTTTTATGAGGAGCTTCTGGAAAGACACTGACAGGAAGAGAGGAGAGGGATGGAGGTAGTGAAAGAGCCCCAGTAGTGTTTCTCTATTACAGATACACTTGATGGATCTATACTGGTACTGACTAATAGCACTTGGAAAGGGTCTGCGGTCAAACCATGGGTCTGGTATAACGACGTTTTTTAAAATAGGAAATTAAAATCTGCAGTGTTTGGAGTCTGTGTGTCCTGCGTCTGTTACCATGCAAATCCAAAGCCATAGGAAGAGTAAAATCCAAATTGTCTATATGAATAAATGTGTTTGAATGATTGTCAGCAGTGCCAGTTAATTGTAGTTAGTGTCCTACTGAATGATCAGATCACTTGGAGTAGTCTGAATTCAGCCAAGACTCATAAAGGAAAAAAAACATCTTCCATGTCTGATACCAATATCAATCCTTGGATCTGTTTTCAACCAATACTGTAAAAAGCCACCTAATTTTAATAACACATTATTATCTGGAAAAGGTGTTGGCAGAAGCTACAGCTAATCTCATCTCTTATAATAATATTAAATGAATACTAAATACATTTAATTGAGTTAATTTTAGACATTGAAAAGGCATTTATTGATTAATTTGTCTTTGTTTGCTTATTCATGTTTGGGGTTGTGGGAGAAAATTCTTCCAGCAACTACTGTATAAACATACAGTACGTTCTGTACAACCCACCAAGATATATTTTAGCCTAAGTCTAACCACAAGTGCAGAGTATTTACAGTACGTACAGAATGTGCATTTTGCCTTCATTGACTCTGTATGCACAGTGCGTAATTCAATATTACATACTTTTACAATTTTTAAAGAGTTTATCTCCTATTTCCATTTTTATTTCCTGCAGCATTTCAAATCCTACATCGACCAACAGGATGTTTTAAAATTGAAATCAATGTGTTCAGTTTAGTTTTTCCACTCTTTCTGTTATTCTGTTAAATCTGCAACCTCAAAATACACAGAGCATTTAAACATTTATCTGTGAAGACCCCATAAACTTTTGTAGAAATAGTAGACCCAGAGGTGGAAGAAGTACCCCAAATCTATACTTAAGTAAAAGTACTGCAAATTCAAATATTAATACACAAGTACTCAACAAATTATTACTTGAGTACAAAGTAACAAGTGTAAAATTCAAGTAGAAAGTACTTACTGCTGCTACTACTACTGTCACTAATGCTACTACTACTATTACGTCTAGTGGTACTACTACTAATACTACTCCTGCTACTAAAACAACAACTACTACCACTACTACACAACTACTGCTACCACTATTACTATTACTATTAACACTACTATTACTATACTTACCATGTAGCCACCAAGACAAAAAATGAATAAATACTGTCACTAATTTTGAGATATGTACAAGATTTTGTTTGTTAAAGTGTGTTATAGAAAATGCAAAGTATACATTCTTAAAAAAAATACTTAAATGAATTAATCTTAGAAAAGTATTTCATTACTTTACTCTGAATTATTCCCATTGCGTAGCGTCGTCCTCCTGACAGTTTTCCATATTACGCTGCAGGTTTTGGCTGGCAGTGCAGGACCTGAAGAAGATGCCCCAGCAGGACGTGGCCCAGAGAGCTCAGGACATCTGGACTGAGTTTTTGGCCGAGGGCGCCCCCAGCTCCATAAACCTGGACTCACACAGCTATGAGAGGACCAGCCAGAACCTCAAGGACCCGGGACGGTACAGCTACGAGGACGCACAGGTGGGACGTCCGGAGAGGGCGAGGTGTAGGAGAACGAGCAGTGTTTACCTTTTAATCCTATACAATTTCACAAAATGACTTATGGTTTAATATTAGGCTCATGTTAATATAAGTCACACATGAATAATTAAATATAACACACATTTAACTATTTTGTCAGTATTTTTAAATTATATTGTTTTGAGTAGCTGACTTCATGTAAAAACTGAAAGTGAATGATTAGGCCTTGCTGCTCTGGAAGTGAAAGTATAATGAAGATGTGAGTGGTACTTTCTCCAACACATTACAATCGGCATCAAATCCCTTTCTTTCATTTTCAAAATGAAACAAACCACAAAACATGAATCACAGATTTAACTGCATAATCCATCTTAACTTCCATTTTTTTCACATATTTCTGATCAGCGAGTAATTCAAGGCATCCAGCTTTTACAAATGTCATCTTCATACAGTGTTTGTGTACAGTCTACACCTATATACTGTATGTAAGTGTTATTAGAAGTAGCTGCAATAAAAACATGTATTTATTTTATAATTATCTACACAGATTTATATTGCAATTTGCAAGCCCATGCTTCCCAAAGTGCTTTACAACTGAGTCGTGGTGAGCTACATACATAATACATTCTTACACTGTAGGTAAGTGGGTGAACTGTCTTGCCCAAGGACACAACACCAGCATGAATGTGGGTCTTTTGGGATCGTACCAACCATCCAGACTATATCTTCTGAGCTACTTCCACCACCCTTTTTTGCAAGTTGGATGTAAATATAGCATTAAATTCTACCGTGAGTGGCATTAAAAAGGTCTTACATTTTATGTGCCAACCCCTGAAGGTATCCTGTCTATATACGTGCGTAGTATTTAAAAGTAAAATGTGAGGATTTTCACTTAGATGTATTTGACAGAGCAGGCTGAAGCACTCTGTCCCACTGCTGTCTGGCCCGTTCTCTCGCTTACACGCTTCACCGACAGCAGCTAATGGTTTTATATTACTGAGGCTTCATCTCAGTGGGGGACAGGTAAAGGCAGGGGGCTGGGCGCATTAGCACTGAGGGTGTCCATCAAATCCCTGCACTCACACAGTATACCCAAGAGAAAAGTGTAAATAAAAATATATAACTCCAGCTGTCAGTTAGGAGGGTCGTCTTTCTCCCTCTGCGACTTAGTCTTCAGGTTTTGAAGCTCATTAGCATTGCACCACTTTTGTTTTGTTTTTTTCCCTTTTTGGCTTTTTCCTTTAGACGAGATGCCCTTTCTGACACAACCGTTTTATCCAGGTTTGGGACTTGCATACAGAGTACACCAGCTTGTGACCCCTTACCAGCCATGCCAGTGTACTCCTCGTGCCAGTCCCAAGCTTGGATAAATGGAATGAAGGTATGACGGTACCCCTTGGTGTGTCTCATAAATGTATATAAAATAACATACCCAAAATTATGGAAACAATAATAATAGTAATAAAAAAACTATAATATATTATGATAAGGATTTCTTGGGGGAAATAAAATAATTGTCTCTTATAAATATGCAAATAATTATATGTAAATACAAAATATATTTCATTTATATGTTTTCTTGTCCACCTCTATTACATCTGCACATGTATACATGCACGCAAAATAACAAAAACTCCACTGTCAAACACTTCTGTAGGGTTAAATTAATTTTTATATCACCTATTATGTCATTTTATCCAAGTACGCAGAGGTCTATCAAGTATTGTTTTTTCTGATGCATAGTTTCATTTGGAAAAAGGCCTAATAGGACAAGTTTGGGATCGAGAGGAATATGAATCAATAGCATGATTTGAATCTGTTGCCAAAATGTTATAATTTTTGTGCAATTCCATAAACAATGAAATGAATGTGCCTTTCCAGCGTATAGTCTGTGTCAAATAAATATGAAACACTGACACAAATGGACCAATGGTCCAATTTGTCTATGTAGGAACGTATCTATTCAAAAGAAAAATACAGTGTTTGCATATTTATACCGTGATGTGTTGCTCCCGTCTGTCACTCCAGGATCACATCTACTACCTGATGAAGAGTGACAGCTACACCAGATTTCTGCGCTCCAACGTGTACCAGGACCTGCTCTTGGCCAGGAAGAAAGTGAGTGGGTTAGATCATTGTGCCCCAGTCTGCGATGATGACAGATGTGCCCCGGGGCAGTCCTGTTTTCAGGTCGTCCAGTGCCATGTGCCACACACAGCTGCAGGCAGTGTGCCCAGGGTTGGATAAATGTTGACTAGGAACTGACAATGGACTCATTAAAATGTTGTTGTCAGTTGGTGAGCCATGTGGGACATTTACACAGTGACACACTACAACTTTCCTCATTTTTTGTGGGTTAGGATCCAGACAATCTACAAAATGTCTCTGTCTCTCTGTCCCTCATGTTTGCCTGGCCCCACCAGACTCTGTAATAAACCTGAAAGGCCAAAACATCTTCTTTTGGAGAGCTGTTGCTTTGACTTTGCAGAGAACACTTGGATTAGGTATCTGCCCCCTGCTGGCAACAGTGGCGAATGAACAGAGTATAAAATGGCTACTGAGCAGGGCTATTAGCAACATGACGCTAACAGATAGATAAATGAGCTGACTGCTTCGTAGTGACGGCCGTTTAAGCGCTGAAATGATCAGAATGAGTCCGGTGACAGTGCTTTAGAAATGCACAGAAGACTTGTCTACGTAGAGCAGTGAGACCAAGCTTTTTCAGCTCCTGAGAAAGTGACAGCCTCAGCATACAGGAGTACTCTACTATACTACTTCAGATACACTGTATTTCAAAAAGTATTCGCTCACACACCCAAATAACAGAATGTGGATTATGGTGTGGGGTTGTTTTTAGGCGCTGGGCTTGGCCCCTTAGTTCGAGTGAAAGGAACTCTGAATGTTTCAGCACCAAGAGATTTTGGACAATTCCATGCTCCCAACTTTGTGGGAACAGTTTGGGGATGGCCACTTCCTGTTCCAACATGACTGCACCAGAGCACAAAGCATAAAGACGTGGATGAGTGAGTTTGGTGTGGAAGAAGTTGACTGAACCTGCACAGAGTCCTGACCTCAACCTGAGAGAACACCTTTGAGATGAATTAGAGCGCAGACTGTGAGCCATCAGACACAGATGTTGGACACCTAGATGTTGACGTAGATAGAAGCAAAGGGTGGGCCGACGTCATACTAAACCCTGTGGATTAAGAATGGGATGTTACTTAAGTTCATATGTGTGTAAAGGCAGGAGCTAATACTTTTGGACATACAGTGTATGTTTTTGAGGTTGTTGTAACATGGTGGACCTTTAAAATAATTGATACATTTTTGATATTTTGAAAAATCTTATTGAAAAAAAAAAAGTAATTAAACATAGTCTCCTTTAAAGTGTGTATCTTGGGATCTTCATAGCATCCCCCCGAAGGAGAAATTGCTCAATTGTGACATTTTTAAATTAAGTAATTACTTCTTATAACTTTGTGAACACAGCTGATATAGGATTAAGCTGTCGTCACAATCTCAAGCTGCCTCACACTTAGCTAAGCTCTGTCATTTCTCTCACCCTAAATTGTTTCAGGTTGTAGTCTACTTGTTAATTTGTCTTTTATCCCTTCTTTTTTCCAGCCTGAGACCGATCAGGGCAGACGCACTTCACTGGAGAAGTTTACACGCAGCGTGGTGAGTCTGACATATTCTTCTAAACAAAATTGTGCTCAAAATACACTCAAATTACACAAAACACAACACAAAAGTCTTAATGATCTATTGTCTTGAGAAGCAAACATGTTAGATTATAGGTATTTTTGTGCTTTAGCTTCAACAATTGAGATGGTGCAGTCGTATAAATATCTTAGAGTCCATCTGGACAACAAACTGGACTGGTCGGTACACACAACAGAAGTGTACAAAAAAGCACAGAGCTGAAATCTTTAATGTCTGCAGTGAGATGTTCCATGTCTTTTATCAGTCAGTTGTGGCAGGTGCTCTTTTCTTTGGAGTTGTGTTGGGGCAGCAGTCTTGCTGTAAGGGATAGTAGCAGGCTTGACAAGCTGATGGGGGTGAGAGTGGACTCAGTGGGGGCCATTGTTGAGAGGAGGATGAGGAGCATGATCCAGTCCATCCTCAACAACAGCAGGATCCTCTCCACAGACTGTGGCTGCTCAGAGACGCAGTGGCAGTGATGGGCTCCTCTCTCTCTGCGACGCAGGACCGAGAGGCTCAGGAGATCTTTATTCCTGCTGCTATCAGACTGTTTAACAGGGCTTGCTAATGTGGGCTTTATTACTATCGATAATAACTTTTTATGTATTTATTCACTTATTTATTGTAAATGTATTTTTATGCTGGTTTTTGAATGATTCTTAGATTTGTGTTTCTTCTTTGACGTGTGCTCCCGGACAATTTGAATTTGTCCTTATGGGGATGAATAAAGTCAGTCGAACTAGTTCTGGACTGGTCAGAGTTTTATCCCTCATCATTTTATTATGACCCACTTTTTACTGAACTAAAGTTATTTTTCTTCAGTGTAAATTATTTAACAACAGCCTACTGTATATGGCACAACACTTCGTCTAAAGCCACTATTTGAAAATCACTGGCTTAAATCGCACCTATAAAATCTTCATTCATTTAATAATTTAAGATGAAATGTACTGTATGTTCTTGAGCTAAAAGTTTAAACATGTGATCAAGTTGCTTAATAAAAAACAAAACAATCCACCATGTGTTTTCCCCACAGTCGTCGTTTTTTTTTTTTGCTCCTTTATTACTCGCTGGTTCTGCTGCTTTACCTTTTCCCCAAAGGGAGATGTTCCTGATATTGGCTGACAGCAGGTACAAGCTGTTCATTGCACTAATAATTATTTCAGCTGTGAACAAGCAAATAGAGCAAATAAAAGACATATAAAATGAAAGATCTGAATAAACAACTAAATTGAATTTGGATACAGTTGCTTCCTGCTCTAAATCCTCAGTGAAGTCGTTTTGTTTTTCAGCTTTTGCCTCACAAAAATCCAGCCTGTTCCTTCAGAAGTGGGCCTAAAAAGCCTCTTTACCAATCGTCCTTATTGGTTACAGTTGTATTATATATGCTAGTGGTTCTCAAGCTGTGGTACAGCGACTAATGCTGGTACATGGTGTTCTTCCGGTGGTACTCAGGAGTTTTTTGCAGTTCAAATCCTGATTTAGAGCCAGTTTTATTGCTGGCTTAGTCCTTGATTCATCCTTGTTCAGTCCTAGATTCGTCCTGATTTAGTCTGAGTCTGTGTAGTCTTTTAACTTTAGATGAAAGCTGAACTACCTGATTCTGCTACTTCTGTGCTTTTATAACAAAATTTGTTACCCTTCCAACCCCACCACTCACCATCAACAACTGTAAAGCTACTGTTCTGCTTTTATTTTATGTTGTTTTATTGCCTCCTTTGTTAAAATATGTTCAGTTTCTTGTAAACAGACTTATCTGGTTCTATAATGAGGCGCTTTTCCACTAGGTCAGAATGGGGTGGGATGGGGCAGTTTGCGGGCTTTCCACTTCCTAAAGCGTTCCAAAGTGTTCCCAAAAAGCGTTCCAAACTGTTATACTTTTGGCACTCCTCCCCAATGGGGTCCAGCTCGGTTAAGCCTCTGGAACAATTTGAGGTGGGCACTGCTGCGAGCTGACTGGACGACAAACAATTCTCACTCAGGCAAAAACAACAAGCCAAAGAACAGAAATAAAAGCAAAATGTTTTTTTTAATCAAACGCATACCTGTCCTTGTGATAAACAGCCGTATTCCAAGAGAAGATGAGCTAATGTTGAAGCGACTTTTTCTAAAAATAAAGCTAGCATATATTAGCAACAACTGTTTCCGGTTTAGCGAAGTAAGACTCTCGCTTTGAGAATCTAAACATTTAATTTTTAGTTTAGACTGGATTAAACACAACTTAATCTCATGTATGTCTCATGTTGTTATATGTTCAGGTTAAAGTGGAGCAGAGAAGTGGATTTAATGCATCAAAAGCTGGCGGTAAACCAGAAGTAGTCTCCTGTTTACTGAAGCTAATACAGCTTTACCTCCAGCCTCACACAGACACACACCAACCTCACACAGATGCACACCAACATCACACAGACACACACCATCGCACAGACACACACCAGCCTCACACAGATACACCAACATCACACAGACACACACCAGCCTCACACAGACACACACCATCGCACAGACACACACCAGCCTCACACAGACACACCAACATCACACAGACACACACCAGCCTCACACAGACACACACCAGCCTCACACAGACACACACCAACATCACACAGACACACACCAGCCTCACACAGACACACACCAGCCTCACACAGACACACACCAGCCTCACACAGACACACCAGCCTCACACAGACACACACCAACATCACACAGACACACCAGCCTCACACAGACACACACCAACATCACACAGACACACCAACATCACACAGACACACACCAGCCTCACACAGACACACACCAACATCACACAGACACACCAGCCTCACACAGACACACACCAACATCACACAGACACACCAGCCTCACACAGGCACACACCAACATCACACAGACACACCAGCCTCACACAGACACACACCAACATCACACAGACACACCAACATCACACAGACACACACCAGCCTCACACAGACACACACCAACATCACACAGACACACCAGCCTCACACAGACACACACCAACATCACACAGACACACCAACATCACACAGACACACACCAACATCACACAGACACACCAGCCTCACACAGACACACACCAACATCACACAGACACACACCAACTTGCTCCAGCAGGTCTGTCAGCTGGCCTGCTATTACATGATTACACAGGTTTTCTCCAGTAAGAGTAAAAACAATGGTTTGTTCCTGTGTAAAAGATGAATTTTTAATTAGCCTCTGACCGCTCTCTGTCTCTCCTGTTTCGTCCCAGGGCAAGTCTCTCACAGGCAAGCGGCTCACTGGACTCATGCAGTCCTCTTGACAAGGACCAGACTAGGAAGACTTGGACCCCGAGAGCTGCTCACCTCCAGGGAGCCGCTGTGAACTGCTTGGATGTGGCTTAATGGAAGAGACTGGGAAAAACACACACGGGCCTAAATGAGCTGGACCTAAAACGACCACATCACAAAACTAAAGTGAAGAGACAAGACAGCATGCAATAAGTCACTAGACCTGCCACCAGGGCGGCGCTGTCACTGCATAGATGATGATAGACTCTATAGACTACTCTTCTTTTAGGATTTCTACTTGGAAAGCCTGTTCACTGCCAGGCTCGTGTCTTTCTGATACCTACACGTGTTCATAGAGGACGCCTCTCACTTTATTTCAACGCTATACTCAGTTTAATGCTTGAATGCCTTGATTGATGTCAAACGAGACTTAGATTAATGCTGTAGCTGTATGTTTTATCACTCGTCGCTCACTTGGACAGAAGGAGCGACCTGAAGGGGCGCTGTTATGGCACACGGTTCACCTCCGCATGTCTACAAGTTTGGGTTAGTTCACTTTTTACAAGAGGTGGAAGAAAAACGCAAAATGTGTAATCAAAAAAATTACAAAATTAAGGAGTAAATGTAAAAAGATATTAAATGGTATTAACAAAAACTAAAACTACTACTTCTTCTGTGTCCTTGGCTCACACCCAAGACCTTCTGATTGCAAGGCTTTACCACTGAAAAATACTACTAAAGTAAAAGGAAATGTTCTGTGAAAAGTACATATTCCTCTAAAAATGTACTTAAGGAATGTACTAGAGCAAAAGCATCTAGTTTACTTTCTACCTTTGCTGTTTACTGTGTTCTTGTAGTTCCTTAAAAGTATTAGATGAGATTTTTTACATAAAAAAAAAAGAATGGCCTTTGGCAATTACTTGCATAAGATAAGCATTTGGCTCTGTAACTATTTAAAAATATGGTTGATAGTGTATTGACTTTGGGTAATTGCAACTGAAAGTAGCTTAAAACAGACATTGTAAACTTATTTTTAATTTCAATTTTGTAGCTTTATAAAATGTGCAGCTAACAGCAAATAAATTAAACTTACTATAATATTTTACTGTTCTAATTTGTGAGGACAGCCTGCTGTAGCTAACAGTGTTTATCATGTTTACCAACAATTTAACTTAAAGGGTCTTTATAATGCAAAATTAACATCTCTGAGCTTTTTCCAATGTTATAATGATGTCCTGTCATCCTAAAACATACCTAGAGTTGTGTTTTGCTTCATTCACACTTCCAGTCTGCCCTCATTCACCCCCCCCCCCCCCCCCCCCAAAAAAAAAAAAAGAAAAGAAAAAAGTGTACAGCTCTGTTTCCACTGATTCCTCACAGTTATTTTTTTATTTTGTAGTAAAAATGGCATCAAACAAAAGGTTTATGGAAGTGAAGATCCTTTTATTCTTTAAAATGTGTTCAAAAGACCACAACAGTCTGCACTCTGCTGCCCTCTTCTGGTCTCTTCACTGTTTATTTAGGCCCCTAGAGTTTTCATTAACGTGTTCTCTTTCAGTCAGATAAAGGTTGTAAAATGTGAAATGCTGTTTTAGATGTGACCAAGTTTGGTTTAAAAATATGAATAAAAGGATAATGTTGCCCCTCTAAGTGAGCAGCAATTAAAATGTTAATATTAGATAAAATAAATAGGATTTGTAGACAGAGGTGTATCCTGTGTCATAACCACTACAGAGGAAATGTCCACCATTTAACTATGAGCTGAAATGCCATAAAGTTTAGGCTAATCTTCTACACATTCCACTTCGGGAGCCCAGAGTCAAGTTTAGCGGGCGGACCTCCAATCATCCATCACCAAATGTAAAGGATCGTGGAAATAAAGAGGAATGCACAATGAAAAGTGTCGGCCGTGTCATGTTTGAACGCTGAAATCTGGATGCAGAAAGTGTGAGGATATTGTTGTTTTCTACCTAACAGAAGTAGTTTGGCGCCATAACGCTGCAACACAACCTATAGCTTATAGTGCAGTACTGCCCTCTAGTGGAAGTGGAATGTAATTGCAAATTTGTGTCTCACAACCAGGAGAAACGTTTAAAAAATGGGATAGATATGTTACCAGGCTTTGTCAGAATGGTTATTTTTTCCTTTTCATCAGTTTTTGCAGAGGCTACTACACTTTCTGATCACTGCAGTATAAGCTATTGTAAAAGTGGACAGTGCAAAACGACTTCTGATGAATTAATCGTTCCTGATGCAACAGCACCATCTAGTGGCAAGATAAGATTTCTACAGTGCTGTTGAGCTATTATTAGTAACTTCCCACACCACAGCTTACTCCGTGTTATTCTGTTGTTCATTGTGTGTTGTGTCCAGAAACAGCAAAATAATGTTGAGCCCCACAAAGGAGGTGTCACCATCTTTTTTTTCTTTAAAAATCAGAGGTCATCATTTAATCGACATCATTTTGTTGGTATTTAAGATTTGCCCAGAGAAAGTTTGACTGTAAAAAGCATGCATTTATGTATAAATTCTCCTCCCCACGACGATTAAAAACAATGATACGCAGGCGAGCTTGGTCAGATCGTTTTGTGTACATGTGACATTACGTTTAATTGCTAGAGAAGCCAAGGTTACATGACATAATTGCAAACTACTACTCTTAATTAAGTTAAAGGTATGTTGCTGATTATAGATTGAAATGGTGATGAGAGCTTAAAATATTTTGAGAAGGTCTTCAAAAAGTCTTAAAAAGGTGTTGGAAATTGACTCCAGGATTCCTGCATATACCCTGTTATTGTTTTTGTTTATATTTTTTTCTGTTACATAAAAATTTGCCATGTAACTATCTTTATCTGCATTATGTTACAGAGCACACACAGGCCACAGCTTGTATTCATGATAGATTTATTTTGTTTAAGTTTCAAACTGTACAACAGGGGACAACATTTTATTACATCCTTCATTCTGTCTGAAAACATTTTAGTTCTGTAAGTGCTTTTTTCAAATTAGTTTGTTAGGCGATATATGGATGGATTACTGACATTTTATAGACATTTTTACAATCATTTCATTTGGGAACAAACATGCAAAATACTTCAGGTACCGGTCATTAATGTACATTTTTAGTTCAACAGTTTTGTTGTTGTTGTGGATCAGGCCGGGACAGGAGAGGGGCAGGACAGAGGCTGGACTCCTTTCACCTCCAGAGCTTTGTTAAACTGAACGTTCATGGTCTTGGATGCTTTGGTGATCTTCAGATCCTTCATGCAGCCTTTGAACGACCTTCTGCTGGACAGCGCCGCCTGGTGGACGCCAGCTGAAACACACATTACACACTTTTCAAAGCTGTGCTCGAGGTAAAGTACTGTTACTTCAAAATTATATTACTCAGTAAAAGTAGTCAATAAATATATCACTGGAGTAAAAACATTATTATTATTATTAAAACATTTGAAAATATATAGCTTTACTTTTACTATTACCAATACTGCTAATACTACTGGTACATCTCTTACTACTACCATTTTTGCTAGTACTACTGTTAATACTACAACTACTGCTACTACTACTACTACTACTGTTACCACTACCACTTCTGCTAATACTACTATTAATACTACCGCTACTGCTACAACTACTACACTAATATTACTGCTACTACTGTTGATACTACCACTACTGCTATAACTACTAATACTACTGCTACTACTGCTACTACTACCACTACTATTAATACTTAATACTACTAACACTTCTGCTAGTACTACTGTTAATACTGCTACTACTGCTACTACAACCACTACTATTACTACTACTCACTACTACTACAACTACCGCAGAACGAGGTTGGTGGTTCGATCCCCGCTCCCACTGTTGCATACTGTTGTTGTGTCCTTGGGCAAGACACTTAACCCTCCTCACTAGTACGCTGGTGTATGAATGGGTGAATGCTTCCTTGATGTAAAGCACTTTGAGTACCCACAGAGGCAGAAAAGCACATTTACAGATACTACTGTTAATACTACCACTACTGCTACTTTTATGACTAGAGATTTTGAAAATGTACTTGTGTAAAAGTAACATTTACACAAAGAAAAGTATGTTTCTAGTACATACATGAGTAAAAGTAAAAGTAACTAGTTCACAAGTCCCACCGCTTTGTTTCCAGTAACATTTAATTTTTATGTTTCTAAGTATTTGTGTTTACCGGGATATCCCCCGACGTAGATGGGGTCGTTGGTGTCACAGACGTTGGAGCGGGCGTTGGGACTCTCGGCATTGCTCTGCTTCCCGTCCACCACCAGCTCGATCTTGTGCCGGGCCTTCGTGGCTGTGACCGAGTGCCACTGACTGTCACAGAAGCCCTCTCCCTCCGGGACGATCTCCGCGGTGATCCTCCCGGCGCCATTGTCAACGTGGAACAGCAGCTGAATGGGACAAAAAGGGGTGCTTTAATTATTATACTACAACTAATGTCCATTACAGTTTTTAGCTCAGTCATTTTTAGACCTTTTCCCATTACAGTATATTATTTTAACTACAAAAAACTGTATTTATTTAGTAACATATTAAGACCTTAGGACATATTATAAAGCATTTGCAAATAATAAGCTAACATAGAATGGGGTCTGCTTCCCTGCTCAGATACGGGATGCTTCTGGTCTACAAGGCTCGTCAACTTTGACTGTCCATGGGACGTCCTTGTAAAAAAGTAGCCAGTGTAGTATAGATCTGGTTAGAGCCCCTTACAGAGAAAATATATACCGTATTTTCCAGACTATAAGTTGCACTTTTTTTCATAGTCTGGCTAGGGGTGCGACGTATCCTCAGGTGCGACTTATATATTAAACTATTTCAGGTGTTGGTTAGAGGGCGCTCTAGGCTTGTGTACCAGCATCTGCTGCACCTGTACCACTGACAATTTAAAATGTAAACATTACCACTAACAACTTAGGCTATAAAGACAACTGAGAAAGAGCGAAATAATTGGAAATGGAACTGATGCTGAGTGTGATGACAGCCACGCAGAGGAGGAAGCGGCGCTTCGTCTACCTCCGGAGTTGGAGGAGTTGTTCAGAAGCGACACCGAGGATGAAGAATTTAAAGGATTTAGTGATTAGGAGTGAGATGGTGAGTTTGGTGAACTTGTTATATTTTGTTCTTTATGGTATAGTTGTGTGAATAACTGTTAATATATTACGTTAACATACGAGACACCTGTTCAGTTCGTTGTTTATGCTTCATGTAGCTGAATAACCATCAATGTGTTACGCAAACCGCACACCTATTCAGCCTGAGTTGTTCTCTATTCAATTATTTCTATAACTTGCCTTTCAAGATGAAATGTCTGTTCTTGGTGTCGGATTTTGTAAAATAAATTTCCCCAAAAAATGCGACTTATAGTCCAGTGCAACATATATATGTTTTTTTCTTCTTCATTATGCATTTTTTGGCTTATGCGACTTGTACTCCGGAGCGACGTATAGTCCGGAAAATGTGGTAAATCATAAAAATATAAACAGAAAACTGGAACAAAGGTAAAATGTATTCACACAATGTTTATTGGGGCACACAGAATTTGGGGACTGCAATACTGAACTTAGAGCCACAAGTTTAAGGTAAGGCCTGTGGTTTACTGAGATACAGTGTGTTAGTTAATTGCATCTAAGCACTGGTTCAGTTTAACCTTTAACCTTTGTGCACTAATGAGGACAAACATGTCCTTTTCAAATTTTATTTTCTGATAATTTTGCAGTGGTTCTTACCTTTTCTATGAAATGTGGCTCAGAGGTGTATTTTATCATTAATATTGATTTTCTAAACACCAATCTAATATTACTTAACTTTTATACAAACTAAATTTGTTGTGTTGCTTCTGTTAAGTGACAAAAGTGTCCCCATCACAAAATGTCATAGAAATTGTTTGCATTAATATTTTATTTTTGGGAATATTTTAGAAACAAATATGAATGTATACATTTTTACATTTTATGATGCTTTGTGATGCTTTTGTCACTTAACTATAACAACCTAACTTTTTATAATTGGGGTATAATTGTTAAAAAAGAAAAGCAGGCAGTTCTCTATGCATAGAGCAAACAGGATGATCTAAACTTTTAGGGACTGAATATTTACACAATAAGTAGGTCAAGAAATATCTCTGATTTCTGCATTTGTCAAAAATGTTTGAACAGTATACAGTACAGAATATTGCATTTGTATTTTTCAGATAAAAAGAATAAAATCTGCTCACCTTTCCATCTACGAGCTCTATCCCCAGACCGTCACTGTCTTTGTTGCTGACTCCTAACAGGACGCCGTTGGTTCGACTGGTGCGGAAGTCAAACGCAATGGACACGTCCTGGCCCACTCGGTACGAAGCAACTACAGGACAACATGAGGTTCGTTTGGAATATCTCGTTAACACAGTTAAAAGTACGCAGTAACAGAAGTAGGAGGTAGAGTCTTACCTGCTTTCAAGTACCCTGTCCCATGGAAGTATGTTCCCGGTTCAGTGGAGACAAAGCAGCGTCCCACCATGTGACTGGAGGTCGGGGTCTCCATGTCCACTTTAAACTCTTCAACGGCACCTGTGGAAAATGGCAAAAAAGTATTAATAATTGAGTATAAGTGTTTGCAGCAGTAGTAAGAAGTAGTGCTAGCAGATTTTTCTGTTAAGTTGCAAAACTACTGATAATTAATTTGTAAATAAGTAAACGTATATTTTTTTTCCTTTGAGTACTTCTTCCAATGCTGACATACTGAGGCTGTGAAAAACAAAACCTATTTTTCTATCAATTAAGTCAGGATTGTGTGCTAAAAAAAAGCTTAGATGTGCTTCTCCTCCACCTGTGCTCAGTTTATCCACTATGGGAACCTGTAGAAAGTCATTTAACTACAATGGCAGTTTTTTATGGAGCTTTTTTGGGTCACCACCCATTAGTTGGGAATCACTGGGGTGACGTGTGACAATTTGTTCAAATATATTCAACACTATTTCTTGCAATGCACATTTAAAGGTGCTATAAGTGGTATATATTTTTTATATTTCATAAAAATGACCCACGTGTGCCAAGATATGAGGTAAATCAAATATTAGTTTTACTGATAACAAAAGGCACAGCTAATTTATTCACAATTAAAAATATATTTTACATAATGGCCAAGTTGTTTGTTGTTTGTTGCCAATCGTCCAATCAGAAAAGCAGACAGACTGACGACCCACAGACCATTGTTTTGATTTAGACTGCAGTACTGTCCTCAAACCAGTACAAGTATATGCTGTTTACAGTATTTTTAAGTACTAGTTTCCAAAGCAGATTATAAACAATAGGCCCTATAGCATCTCGGGGAGCTTTGGCCTAAAGAGAGACTGCCTTACTTACTGCTCACTGCACTTCCATGCATCCTAAAGTTACGGATGCAACCATTGAGACTGTACAGAATCTACAATCAGACAAACATAAAGTGTAAGGCATAAATACTACCAGGGATAACATATTTAATTTGGTGAAGCATAACATGTGTGTTTTTACCGGTCCTATCCTCCTGGTGGTGTAGTTTTGTGGTAAACCGCCGACATAGACCACTCCAACCACGTCCAGCAGATCGGCCTGAAAACAAGACCAGATTCAGCCAAATTACAGAGCTTAAAACACAGAAAAGTAACAACCTGACAACACATTACTAAACTCCACAGGTTATCACATTCTCTGACACACAACCATACATCAAGACCAACTTAAAGACACCATGACAACAAAACAGTAAAACAAGTTGGGGTTGTGTAAGGCACAGACGAACTCATCGCCCAAACTCTGAGCTGAGGCCTCCTTGTAGGCAACAAAGATACTTCAGAAGACCGGCTTATGGGACGCCGGGTGTCTGGCGTGAGTGTTTTACAGGTTATGTTTATGTAAAGACACATTCAGACGTGAACAAAAGTCCTGCGGTGCAAAGTCGCTTCTAATGCTCTGAAGTTGAAAAATTTATACGACGTAACAGGAGGAGATCTCTGCCACGGAGATCCAGCAAAACAATCACTGAGGCTGAGAGTGAAGCTGGAGCTATGAGCTACAGCCTACAGCAGCTCTTCTACTTTTATAAAGACAGGAATCAAACAGATCTATTCACAAAAACAACCCTGATAGAAAGCAGTATAAAAATAAAAGTGTGTTATAAGCTATGATACGAGCCTGAGACAGGGATTCCCTTCAGTAGTTTGCTGTCTCAGTTCTGTCACTGGGGTTAATGCTGCTGTACAGCAGCAGTGTCCTGGAGAGAAGTCTGTCCACACGGGACACAGGTGAGCAAACCAAGACCATGCCCCTCATTTGATGCAAATGAAGACAACAATTTGCCCTATTCATGCAAACTGTTTGCGCAAATGAAGCGAGTGAATTCAAAATGTTCAAGCATCCAACTAGATGCAAATGATACAAATTTGGCTCCAGATTTACATTCGGTGTGAACCTTTAGCCTTGGTTAAGTTCTAGTCCACACCTAGTTCCTTGGTTCCAGTCCTGAGTCACATCTCCTGCAGCTGTGGTTTAGTCTCTGTATTGTTCTTATGTATTTTAGTCTAATAATGACACTCAGAGATGGTACTTGGTGTGAAAAAAATTAAATACACCTGAATATTAACAGGGTAGAATGTGTTACCTTCTTTGGACTGGTCAGCTGTTTCATGTACTTTGAATCCACTGAGAGCACTGCTCTTTGTTTCTGGCGATTCACGCGGATCTGACAGAGGACAGAGGTGGTGTTAGAAACCATAAACAATACACTGAAAATAAAAACAGCTGTAGGCATTTTCTCATGTTTCCTAACTGTGATTAGACATGCTATATGCTAGGTGTTAGCAGCTACAAAGGATAACTCTTAACCTCTACCTTGACCTCTTAAAACAGATCAGTGATACACAACTGGTGTGTTTGACCCAAAAGTGTGCTGCAAGTAATTTAATATTGTTTATTTATGTTTATTGCCATAACGGGTCCTTGGAGAGCACAGACCTCTGCCAAGGCATTGCTTCTAAGTCCCAATTACAGACATATACTGCCCAGATCTGCACTTGAACAAGGGCTCTTCTAGTTCTAGTTCAGGGGTAAATGTTCTTTTCTAAACGCATACATGTAGCATCAGTGTAGGAACATCACAGAAACACAGCCCACCTTGTGCCAGCTGCCGTCATTGACAGAGAAAGGAACGCAGCCCGATATGTTTCCATGTCCGAGGTCATAACCAAGACACACCTGTCCTTCTTTAATCTGAAAATAAAGGGGTAGGAATTAAGAAAAAAAAGGTTAAGGAAGCGAGACAGAAGACAAACTGTTAAAGGACAACAGTGTGATACCTGTATGGAGACAAAGTCAGCGTGGTTTATCCGGGCCATGTACAGGACGAGACCAGAGTCCTCCTTTGTCCTCAGATCAAACTCAAGAATCAACCTATGGCACACAAAAATACTTATCCAACCATCTTCTGCTGCTTATTGGTATTAGAGGCTGTCCCTGCTACTTTGGGCCTGAGGTGGACACTGGGTAGTCTTTTGTATGCTCCCTGATCAAACCTATGGTCCTTGACAACACTTGTGCACCTTCCACCTCATTTTACCTCCCGATACAAAGGTTTTTTTTTTTTTTTTTCTGAATACTTTTTGTACTTTTTGTTGCTGAGTGTGTGGAGCAGAGAGGCCTGATATGAAACACGGTCCGGTCAACAACATGTTCACTATTTCATCAGCTTATTATTAATACAGGATGTTTTTACCTGTGTGGTTTTCTCAGGAATCACGGTCTGTCCAAACTATCACTCGCTCTTTATTTATTTACAAGGACAGCGAGTGTATATGGGCCACGGACTGCAGCTATTTCTCATATCTAGCATAAAACATACACAGATTAACCCTCAGGCCTCCTTTAACAAAATCACATTCTTCTTAAAGCTCTTTTAACCCTTTAAATGCCAGTTTGATTACATAATTCCAACATATTTGTAAACAAAACATAAAGTATATACTGTTTAAAGATGCAACATAATTGTTTGTGTGTGCAGGGATTACTGGCCTCTGATAGGTCACTGATTAGTCCTAAAATTGTATTTAATACATTTTTACTTTTTGTGCCATTAAAGAAAGAGCAGAAAATCACACAAAAAGGGCTTGTTTGTGTATTTTTTAGCCTCTGACTGTCAGGGTTACAGGGGAATTAACATGATTTAACATTTCTGTATTGCTATGGCAGCAGAGTGAAAATAAGTGATTTTAATGAAAGTCAATTCGGACCAAAAAGGGCTTTAAGAGGAAGAATGTGATTTTTTTGCCCAGACAGTAGAATTTTTTTTTTCAGTTGTGACACTAAAATTGTTAAATTAATTTATTAATGAACATCTTTATCAAATATCATCAGCCTAGCACAAGAAATGCCAAAAAAAAAGAGAGCAAAAAATACATTTGAAAAGCCCTAAAAGGAGCCAGCAGGGTCTGAGGGTTAAAAGTTTTATAATAATACCCACAGCATCAATACTTGAAGTGTTAGAAGCCTTGATATTTGTGACTGAGTGTCTCACTGACAATATTACACAAGGCAAATGTCATCGCTCCTGCCTGCTCCTCCAAACTGAGAGTGTGCTGACAATTCCTGACTGCAGGGAATAATTATATCCCTAATTACTGCATCTAATCTGTTTAAAACACTGACAGGGCACAATAATGTCCAGTGACTTTGGGGCTTTGTAATAAAATCGTCCCAAACAGGAATGAACTAACAGACCTCTCTCTGACTTTGGTGTCGTCGAAGCTGAAGCTCATGTGGCTGTTCCTGCTGAGTCCAAACTGATAGGCCTGGTCCAGAGCGGCGGGGGCGACGGCCGAGGCACAGGCGTCCTGCAGGGGGCGACAGAGAAAGACAGAGGGGCACAGAGAAGTCAGTTACACCTACTGCCTCCTGTCAACACCAGCCCGAACACCAGACACCACACATCAATCAAACTAATGGGCTTTTGGCTTGGGACGGACCGCTCTGTGACAAGGCGCAGTCCAAAGGAGAACTGTGTGGAAATGTATGCTGTCAACAATACCCTGCGGCTACAGTTATTAAAAAAATAACCCCCAAAAAATAAAAAATAAAAATGTGTAAAATGTCTGAGTCTATACTTTATAAGGAACTTAAGAGTACACAACAAGACATACAAACAAATATTTCTCCTTGAAGTCTTCTGCAAAAGCTCAGAGGAAAATCAACAACTATCTTTAAGGGAACACATTTTGTGATGCAGCAATTCATTAAAAATCATAAGTAATAATAATAATAGAAATATGTGCTACTAAAGTGAATATTTCTACTGCACAACATACAAATAACTTTCCTTCAATAAAGTATAAATAAGTTAGTATCAAGGCCATATGTCTGGCAAAGTGACAAATGTGCTAAAAGATTAACAATATTTATTTGTTTTAAATGCTGTTGAATAATCCAACATTGAATTGACTGAGCTCCTTGGAGGTGCAGTTCTGTTGTTGACCAGCAGAGGACAGTACAGCTATAGTTATGTACAAACCTATTACTTCTACTCCTGTCATTTTTTCCTTTCTTGTCTCTGTTTCTCTCTTATTCTCACAAAAGCAACTGAACTACACTCCTGTTCTTTATCATTATGTATGTTTTTACTTTCATTACTCTCTGTCTCACAACTTTCAGTCCACATTTTTTATCATAATGTTGTGAGAACACCAGGACAAAAATATGAAAAGAGTGACTTACAAGTGAAAAACATTTGCACTAGTACAGAACAACTATGAAGTGTTAATTTTACGCTCCACATTAAAATGTCAGCCATTTTTGTAGTTTTGGAAGCGGGAAGGAGGTCATGGAGGTCCCACAAAAATTTGAAAAATGTAGCCTCTGATTTCTTATCACTTTCCGTGACTTTCCATTTACATTTCAAAGCTATATACTGTAATGTAAAGATAGACAAGGAATTTAAAGAAGCTATATTATGTAAAATTTACTTTTCTCAACTTTCTGCCATGTTATAATGTTCCCTCATCAAAAACATACCTGGAGTAGTGTTTTTGTTTCATTCATGCATGTTTAAGTAATTCTCTATTCTTTTACATTGAGTTTGTGAGAGGACAAAATGGCTTGTTTCACTGGTGTCTGCCTTTTCCACCTGACCACACCCATCCCCCCTCACGGTCCTGCCCTGTTCAGGAAGCACTGCTACAGCTCACGCCTCCCCCGCAGCAACCAAACAAATCATGTGCACTCCACAGGCTTCCCAGCGCTGACGGGGCGTGACAGCGGGGAGGGAGGGCTCTTAAAGGGACAGGGACCTAATCTGAGAGTTTCTCACAGAGTCAAATGATGAGTTTCTTCAAATAAGGTTTTTCAATATTTATTGTGTTTTCTAACCAACAAAACGTAAGATGCTGATCTAGATGTGTCCTAAATTAATTTAAAAGACTAAGCATAACCTAGGTCTTATGGAAACTTTGAGTTGTTACTTCTTCCAAATTGATGCAATTGAAAAGGACGAACCAGGACGGGCAACTAGATTAACAAAGTTTTGGTAAAAATTTGTAAATCTCAACTATCTCTGTCACACACACATCTTTCAAAACTCCTAGTCTGCAGTGATTGGCATATTGAATTGATATATATTTTTTTACGCTAGAACAACTCTATCCATTTATCTGGGCTTGGGACTGACCTAATTTATCACAAATGCCTCCACCACCTGTTATTATTTACCTCCCATCTTGTCCCCTACTGCTCATCTCCCCCCTCCTCCTCTGCCCTCTCTCGTCCCAATGTCAAAGCCCGGTCCCAAACCTGTCTTCACCCGTCCTCGTCTCTTGTGTCTTCTCCTCTGCTCTTCAATACATCCACATTAAGCCACTCCTCTTCCTCATCTCTCCATTGTGGGATGCCCTCCTCCCTCCTCCTCTTCTCTTGTTCGTTTTTCGAGTGAAGACGTTCCCCGTGCGTTGACCTTGCTTTGTTACGGCTGACACTCACCTCTTATCGTGCTCCGTCCCCGTACCCCACCACCACCGCTCTGCCCCAATGCAGTCCTCTAACAAAAGACCAGCTCCTTCCTCTCCTGCCTATTTTCCATTAAGCCAACAAAAGCCAGCCGCCCGTTCATTTTTTTCTTCCCCCTTCTCTCCTAGACTTTTATCCGCGGCCCTGCGCTCCTTGTCCTCTCCACTTCTTTCTCTTTAGTGAACAATACACAGTCAGCCTCCTATTCAGGCCACAGTTAGAGGTCGCACCAATTCATTCATTCTGACTTTTGCATTAGTGTGGACGGTGCCGTAAGTCTCACCTGTCTTCTTGGAAAGGGGTTATCTACGATTGTTTTAGCAGTCATTAAAATATCAAATACATTTTTTACTTTTCTGGTGGTGCATATGCTGAGTTTTATATATTAAAGATGTATAGACTGACAAAGTTTCTTATATGATTGATTATCTTAAAGTTGCTGCTCCTGTGACTGCATTCATGTCTAATGTTATCGACAAGCTAAACTTTTTGGTAAATTTTGTAATATTTTATGGGTGAGGGCATAGTTGAATGGTAGGGCTGCACAGTTTGTTACATTCTCTATGTTCTTGTAGCTTTATCAACCTCCTCACCCCTAAAGCTCGCACATCTTTTAGTCACTCCTCATTTCAGTTTTCTGCTGCAAGTGACTGGAATCACATGCAACACACACTAAAACTTAGCTCATTTATACCACTCTCATCTTTTAAAAACTCAATCAAAGCAATAATTCATGATCAGTGTACTTGTTTTTAACTGTGTTTGAAGAGATATTGTATGTCATTTTGTAGATTGTTATGAGTGACTTGATGTTATGTTTGTTGTAAATGATTTCCCTCTTTTTTCTGTTAGTGTGCTGCCTCTTGACCAGGTTGTCATTGCAAATGAGAAGTGGTTGTCAGTTGACCTACCAGGTTAAATAAAGACAAAAACAAATAAATAAAAGTTATCAGGGGTTATAACTTCTGACCACTTGCACTTCAAAGTCCAATTGCCAGACATATTAGTCTGTTCTGATCCTTACTTAACATCACTTCTTGCCTTCGTCAGTGGAGTGCCCAAATCTTATAAAGATCACAAAAGAAGGATCTTCTAGTTCAGGGGTAAATGCTATATCTGCTGAGCCACAAAGTATTTGTATGTCACAAGGCCCAAGGACTAACTCAAACAAACCATTTCTATACTGGCCCCTTGTGGCTAGAAGTAGTATCTTTGCAATGGTACAGAATCATTTTAAAAACTCCTGAATCTGCACAGTGTTTCAAAAACCATAGCATCCATAAATGATTGGTTTACCTTGGTAAATACCTGATTAACAAACCAACACTAGGTGCCTTTTTTAAAAATTTCTTATAACATGAAGATGAACTTATTTACCTGTATTAAAACTTGTTAAAGATCACATATTATACCTTCTTAAGGCTTTTTTACACAGTTTTGGCCACCTTTGCATTAGTATTTCAGGTTTTATAACTTAAGATAATGTATAAGTATGGAAAGCGACTTCTTTTGGGGAGGTGTTACTTTGACTTTGCAGAGAACGCTTGGATATGGTGTTTGTCGCCTCCTGCTGACAACGGTGGGGACTGGACAGAGCATAGGTGGCCACAACAAACTCCTGAAACAGTGGGATACTGGATAGAAATCTTCCAAACACTTACTCCTAAGGGTTTCAGCTCTGACAGGGCCTGGGATCTCAGGAGCTTCAAAGATCCACTCTATCACAGAAGCAGCAGAAAAAGCCACAAAGTGGCTTTGGTTAAAGAGGGCAGGCCCAAGGATTGGTGCTGCTGGGATGCAATCCGGGAATTGATCAATCCTGGATGGGTCACCTGGGAGAGGGGGTCTGATATTGAAAGACCCGAAACCCCCTATGATCCCAGGAACATCACACCCAGAGCATCCTTGAGATGTATCTTAAAACATATATATATATATATATATATATATATATATATATATATATATATATATATATATATATATATATATATATATATATATATATTTTTTTTTTTTTTTTTTTTTTTTTTTTTGGCATGTTATATTGGTGTGCACTGTACTGCATCCTGTGTCATGACCTGGCCACTCCCTATTTAAGATGGCTTCTTTCCACTGAACATCCCTTAGCCTGATGAAGGGCCAGTGCCGAAACATTACTTTGCTACAAATTTAAATAAACCATCACTGTTTTGCAAGTTAGACAGTGCGCGGGAGGTTTTTTCTTTTTTAAAACTTTTTCCTACGCACCAGTCTTCACTAAAAGTTGCGTGACGAAGTCCTTCCCTTTCTAAGACTGGACAGAACATAAAATGGCAGAATGAGTCCATTGATGGTGTATGGGCTTCAGATGTTTGTAGTTTCCTTTGTCAAGTACAGCTCTGAGAGTGTGTTTTCAGCTCTTGAGAACTGAACAGGCTCAGCAAACAGGGCTCAAACTTGTGTGAAAGAAAAGAAATACTACTCCAGTATGTTTTTGAGGTGATAACAACATTAGCACATGGTCAAAATCTTAAAAAAAGTCGATTTAGCATAATGGGGGACCTCAAAATAGTGACGTTGATTGCTATAAAAAGAACGAACTCATTTTGACTCGAGAAAGTTGACCGCCAAATGCTTATAGTGATACAAACTACAATGGTTTTCTTACACAGCAAAGAGCATTCACCCTAGAAAGTACTTAAAACCAATTGCATATTATGTCATATATAAACAGGATTTGAATATTTGGTACAAAAATCACACATGCATATTGCCAACAACCCATTGCGTACTAATAACAAATACATAAACATCCACTATACTGCATGCTGCCAAATTATTTATGTTAAGATCAAGAAGTCACAGCATTTGATTCATGCCTGAGTACTTTCCTATAGATGCTGCAGGTTAAGCACATACTTGTTTTTAAGGCTTGCTTTTTAAGGCCAGGTTAATACAGTCCTATAGTTTATGGTGTAGTAAAGGAGGAATCGGCATCTATCTCGCCCATAGACACTCCTCAAATTGATCTGAAATATCCACTTTGCCATAAAACATCCACGCAGGGAGGGGTGACAGCATTGGAGCAGGACATTACCCATCCAATTACAGTAATGGGGTGGAGTAAATCAGACAACAGCCCATGGACAACCGCAGACACAGGACCAAGAGATGAGACCCTACACAGTTAACACTCGCTGCAGAATATTACCAATATGCTTTTCATTTGTACATAATGGTAAAACACGTCATAGTTGTGAAAATGTTTAAAATGTGTTTGTGTCCATACCGTTTCAGCGTCTGGTTCGGTGGGGGCAGCAGGTGTGGGGCCTGCAGGTACAGCTGGGGGCGTGGGCTCCTAAAAAACAGGAAGTGAACAAACAGCTTCTGATGAAGAATAGGACACAACTCTACAGTATGTTGAGCTAAATAAAATAAAAAAGCATTGGAAAAAGTGTGAAAGACCTATCTCTTATATTAACATTTATAATATCAAAAGTGATACCATGCGTTTCCCTGATATATATATATATATATATATATATATATATATATATATATATATATATATATATATATATATATATATATATATATATATATATATATATATATAACTTTAAAGTCTGTAAGAAGTAATAACCCAAAAAGTAATGGTCAAGTTTTGATGAAAGTGTCTAAATTTCCTTACTATTGTATGATACTAACTTCAGCCACAAGGGGTCAGTAGAGGAACAAATGATTACTTTATAGTGTGGACCACTGTGAGAGATATAGGCCCTGAGTGGGCAGAGCATTTACCCCTGAAGTAGAGGATTCCTGGGTCAGCGTGTGTCACTTTGGCCAACGTCCAGGACGTACCCTGCACCAGGCCCACAGTAGTCGGGATAGGCTCCAGCCACTCAGGAACATTATAGGAGCTATTATGTGGAAAATCTACTTTTTAGAGCTTTCTGCCATGTTATAATGTTGGTCCTTGTGTTTTGCTAAATTCATGCCTGTTTGAGTAATCCTTTAGTCCCTGACACGGCCATTCTGAGGCCTCAAAACACATGGTTCCATAAACGTCCACCTCTCCCACAAACACCTCCCCATTCCAGGAAGCACTGACCAGTCAACAAGCCCTCTATATCCAGTCTGCTCTCATTCATTTATCCAAAAAACAGCGTACAGCTCTGCTTCCACTGATTCCTCACAGCTAACTTTCATTTTGTAGTAAAATGGCATCATACCAAAACTCTAAGTGCTTTTTTTTTTTTTAAATTACGTTCAAAAGGGTGCAGCAGCCTGCACTCTGCTGCCCTCTGCTGGTCTTGTCACCTGTTTCTTTATAACATAAATAAATCAATATTGTTTTTTTTTAATTATTAAGTTCATTGTTTTATCATCTGTATATTTGGTCTGCGAAATAAAGTCTGACTTGAAAGAGCTGAAAAGTGATAAAAAATTCAAGCCCTGTTCTCACTTTTTGAATCCAAGTTTACTGCATTTTTTCCTTGCCTCGCTTTAATTTTACTGTGACTTGGGGAAATAAGAAAGTAGTGATTTAAGAGACTAATTAGCTGTGAATGTCACAAAAACA
Source organism: Bostrychus sinensis (assembly GCA_020698575.1). NCBI lineage: Eukaryota > Metazoa > Chordata > Actinopteri > Gobiiformes > Eleotridae > Bostrychus > Bostrychus sinensis. The sequence continues at coordinate 21,811,322 of CM036257.1, read as the reverse complement.
TCCATCAACGCAGGGAGTAAAAAGCTACAAATTTAACGCAAAGGAGAAGAAATGGTGAGAAATTTGACTGCATACAACTTGAATGGTCTTTTACACCTCTCTGGAGAAGAACAAAATAATGTGTTAAAGGCATTTCTAAACAGCAGCATTTCTGTAAGCCTACAGTGAATCTGTTCCTTACAAGTTCACAGTCACTGTCAATTATTCACTTCAATAAAACTAAAGTATTCTTCAATTACAATTAAAGGTTTTAAAATGGTATTGTATCAAAATAAATATGACATCCAAGGCTTATAATATCCAAAAGAATGTCTGAGTATTGAAAGATCAAAGAGAGAGTTTTTGTTCCCAAGCCCACTCCACAGACTGAAGGCCAACAGGGACACGGTGTATCAAAAGGGACTTTGCTTTGTTCATAATCTCCAGAGTTAAGAAGTGATGCTTGGAAAGTAAAGGTCAAGTCTGAGGCGAGTCTTCTTTTAAAAATATCCTTTTCTTTTTCTGAAGTCTGGCGAGACATTTGACGTTTACCTGATGTGGCTGGAGCAGACAGCACTCTCACTAAGAAGCTGCAGTGCATCACAAACTCTTTCATGATTCATGTGTCAATGTAAGGAAGCTATGTCTCATCAACACAGTCAGTGAACAGGCGTCCATGCTTGGTGTACTGTGTTCTTTATTGTTTGGATGTTGTTAAATGTGGCCTGAATGGCTCTAGGTTTTAACATATAGGCCTAAAATGTAGTAACAAGTTTATTTGTGGTGTAAGGGCAAGTGCTTCAAGAAAGGGTTTGTGTCAGTGGTTCCCAAATGGTGGGCTGGGACCCAAAAGTGGGTTGTGGGAAGGTTTAATCTAGTTTCATTCTTCAACTATTTTGTAGCGTAAAGTTTTTTACTTTGTACTTTATGAGAAATTTTTAAACAATTGTCATAAAAGCTAAAACACACCCATAAATATGAGTACTGCCATACTAGTGATTGAACTAGCAGTAGTCCAGATGCAGTCACATTGTCCTGAACAGAAAAAGAGGGATTTTTGGAAATTTTTTGCAACAATCCAGCTGTCACTTATTCTAATTCAACTTTAATTATTATATAAATCCTATTAACGATTAGTCTATAATGATGTTGCATATTTATATGAACTTGTACTTATTTTAATTTTGTAAATACACTATAATTAACTATAAGCAAATGGACTATATCCAACCGTCCCAGAAACATCTGTTCCACCTGTCCTGGCCTGTTCAGGGTTCCAGGGAGCAGATCCCTCATTCTCTGGTTCTGCTTGAAGTTTCTCATTTTCCCATGGCTTTTTTAGTTTTTCCTTATCCTGATGGAGGACAGTTAGGAAGTTTTATTGTCCAGTCTATTTGCCTTTTTATCTGTCTATTTTTGTAAATCGTGTTATATAAATAAAATGTATGTCAATATGAATGAATGTCATGGTTTAATAATAACTAAACTAATACAGTAAATCTACGACATGTACTGTCTCTGACAGGTTAGATTGTGGCAAAGGAAGGCACAGCTCTGCTCTACATCTATAGTCGACAAAGAAGAGACTCTAACCACGCTGGCATGGTCCTGTGGCTTTACTCTTCATGATCAATGCTCTTTCAGAGATGTAGTTTAGCGGCTAACTGGGTAACTGATATCCTATGACAGCAGAAAGACGTATAGCACAATAAATGTATGAAATACACCTCCCCCGCTGTAGTGAAGGTGATGGAGATTCACAGCTGGGTTTCTTAGCATCGGGGCTAAATGTTAGCTGAGTGTTTTGGCTGCCGCGGGCTCATAAAGCATAAATGGCGTGTGCACTTAGCCTAGCGTAGCGCCGTGATACTGTATGACACGCTGCCAAAGGTGCAGTTTAGTGGCTCAAGGCTAAAGGGACTATAAAGAAAAGTTAATGGGCTGTGCGAGTGTGGTGTGATGAAGCGCTAAGCTAACACAGCGGGACCAGGGGCTTGTTCTGCCTCACAATGCACTGTGGGTAAGAGCGGTTAGTGCTTCCTTGGAAATGTAAGTAAATATGTGCATCTTTTACTACATACCCATCAGGCAAAACATTATGACCACTGACAAATGAGGTAAATAACATGGATTACCTCTTCATTATGGCACGTGTTACAGTGGGACATAGACCTATAGTATTAGGCAGCAGAGTTGATGTGTTGTGATGGCTAGACAAAGGGTCAGGGCATTTCCAAAACTGCAGCTCTTGTGGAGGGGTTCCCAGTCACAATAAAATGATCAGGATTAAAGTGGAACTTAATAACTTTGCTTGTTTCTTCACTGTTTTGCCTTATTTTCCTCTCTGGAGCTCCCCCTACATTTCAGAGTAAAGCACTATTGTAAATACTCACAAGCCCAGGTGACTCTTAATGTGATCCCTCACTTGTCTTTACTTTTACTTTCCCCCTCTGTGTAACTGTACAAAGTTTTTTCTTTCATTTGGCCGTTCTGCCATGACAAAAATCAAGAAATAAAGACATTGCTAGCTTGTTGTTTTGCTAAACGGGATGTGCCGCTTTCTCGCGAGAGCCGAGACTTCTGTGACACCGGGTCAGTGATACACAGACTTGTGAGCAGTGTTGTGTTCGGCCCAGAGACACCTGGGGGAGACACTAGATGCTTCATTCAGCCCACAGCAACTCAATTAACCTTCACACGGACTCCAAAACTGTTTATTTAAGGTAAAAAAAATACTGCTTCAAAGTAACTGTCCTAAATCTGATTCACATAATTTTAACTTTTAATCACTCCAAATGCCTGAATTTAGGAAAGATGCAAGCTCTCCTATTTGATGGCAGTCCTAGTTTTAGGTCTCCTCCACTGCCCAAACATATCTACAAAAAAACCCTATAATATTCTAGATTCAGATGCCTACACTGGCTTAACTCTGAGGTCTATGACAAAGTAAAGATGTCAACAAAGGCTGCCAGGGGCTCTGTCAGTATACATATGTATTTTCATGATTCAGTGCTGTTGTGTTGTTTTTGTATGGGATACGTACTGCGGGGCCCGGAGATGGTGTAGCAGGAGGGGCAGCAGTGGCAGTGGGTTCAGGCAGAAGAGGAGGGGGAGGAGGGGCAGGAGCCAGGCTGGGACACCGCCCGATATCAGCATTCATGAAGGAGACCGGCTGGGAGAAGTCTGACAGACTGCAAGAGACGAATAAATGATTAGGTTTTTGAGCCCATGGCAAGTTAACATACAATGCACAGACATTGTGTTTCTTAAGATACAGTGATAAAAAGACTGAAACAAACTGGGATTACACTATTGAGCCAGTGGAGTGGCACAATTTTACTGATTCAATGTCTGAACAAATCCCTGCATACATTGCTTACAATATAGTAAGGTAATTTTAAGATTTCTGAGTTTAGAAGCCCCATAAGTATACCTTGTGTTTGAATCAATGCAATATTAACTGAGCTAATATGCCATAAATCATATTTTAATCCTTTAGGCACTTGGCAGATTTGTTGAAATTCAAAAAACAAACATTTGTGTTTAGTTTTTTCTGAGTATGGAGTTGCAGCTCTTCTTGTCAGTGCATGCTTTGGCTAATCTTAGAACCTATTTGTTTAAAGGCCCCCTATTGTGCCAAATTAACCATGTTTTAATATTGTTTCCACCTCAAAAACATCCATGGAGTAGTCATTTGTTTCATTCACTCATGGTTGCGTTATCTTTTATACTGAACCTGTCTGAGCCTTCAAGAACTCGAAACGCTTGATCTCACTGCTTTACAGAGACATGTTACCCAGGAAGTGCTCCTGCGTTTTTCTAAAGACCATACACTGTCCCAGGCTCATTCTTATAATTTCAGCTCTCCAAATACCATCACTACAAAGCAGTCAGCTCATTTATCTATCTGTTATCGTCATCTAATAGCTGCACTAATAAGCTATTTTATACTCTGTCCATTCCCCACTGTTGCCAGCAGGGGGCGACAGACACCTAATCCAAGCTTTCTGTGCGAAGTCAAAGTATCACCTCCCCAAAAGAAGACGTTTTCCATACATATACAATATTTTCAGTTATAAAATGTGAAATACTAAAGCAAAGGTGTCCAAAAATATTTCAAAAAGCCTGAGAAAACCATAATATAGGACCTTTAAGACATATATTTTTTTGCCTTTTCGGATTTATTGTTATTTATAGTCAGACAAAAAATCATGGAGAGAGATAGGGGATGGAGAACAAACCCATGTCGTTCCAGGTGAGCCACTAAAAAGTTGAGAACCTACTATTTTAACACAAGGGGTATATAACAACTCTTCTGACTTATTATTGTGTGTGTGTGGAAGCCAGAGCATGCTTACCAGTGGCACAACAGTGAATGTGAGCATATTACAACTTACACAAATTGAATCAAAGGAAATCCATTTAATAAACATTTAGCATTGTTTCATATCAAATGACATCAGCCGCTCAGAAACACAGATGGACAGGTGTATGCTGAGGAGCAGTTATGGGCGCCGGAGTTGAAACGAGGTGATATTTAGACAGACATAAACACCAAGATGAGAGAGTGGTATAATTTGAGTTATGAGGAGGTTTATGGCGGCAGACAGCTTGATTACTGCCGTAGACGCTAAAAAAGAGACACAGCCTTTATCATAATCATAACATCATGACCTCCGACCAGCGAATTAACTACATTTGAAGAGGAGGCTTGTCCTTCTGCCACTTCACAGTACAAAGTAAACACCGAGACGATAAACTGAACTGGGTTTGGTTATTAAAGTATTCCCAGAGGAGGGAAGTTATTTACTGAAGTACTCTTTTTATACTTCCTGAATATATCACTTTCATTTGAGCCCATTTTGGAGTCAGTAAGTAATTTTTTGCTTCTCTTAATGAGTAAAAGTATTTTTTGAGCTTTGTGGCAAAACTATTAGCACATCAGTAATGTAGTAGTATTTGTAGTAGTAGTTGCAGCAATAATCACAGTAGCAGTAGTAACAGTAGTAGTAGAAGTAGTAGTAGTGGCAGCCACAGTAGCAGCAGTGGTAATAGTAGCAGTAATAATATTAGTATCTGTAGTAGTAGTAGCAGCAGCAGTTGCAGTAGATAATGTAGCAGTATTTGTAATAGTAGTACTAGTAGCAGCAATAATCATAGTAGCAGTAGTAACAGTAGTTCTAGAAGTACTAGTAGTGGCACTCACAGTAGTACCAGTGGTAATTATAGCAGTAGTAAAATAAGTAGTTGTAGTAGTAGTAGCTTCAGCAACAGAAGTAGCAGTAATAGCAGTAGTAGTAGCAGTAGTTGGAGTAGAAATGACAGTAGTACTACTAGTAGCAGGAGTAGAAGTCACAGGAATAACTGCAGCAGACGTAGTAGTAGTAATAGCAGTAGTAGTAGTGGCACATGTAGAACTTACGTAGTTGTTCCTGTACAACAAAAACTTAAACTTAAAAATAATTTATACTTTAGCAAAATTTAGCCTCAATACTATTTTACTTTTAGTCAATTTGTCATCTGGTTGAGTACTTTAACACTTTTACTTCTCCATAAGTATTTGAAGTAACAGTATTTCTTCCCTCTGTGTAGTGAGAAAGAGTTGGTCAGTTTGGCCTGAGTCAGTGTTTTAACACAGAGTCAAACACAAAGAAATCCAGCTGCTGACTGTGTGCTTTTAGACCTTATTTATCTTGTGATGTCAGGAGCACACTACACTTTGAATCCATCACACACTCTCCGCTCTGAAATACTGAACAGTCCCAGTTATTTTAGAGTCTTTCTTGATTTGACCTGATTATAACACAGGGGCTTGACAGGGTTTTAATAGAAAAATCAGATTTCATTTGCATCTGTATAAGCTCGAGCAGGAGCAGCCAGGGTCACAGCACAATGGGAAATTTGGACTGTCTGGCGCTGGCTCAGAGTAAAAGTGAGAGAAGTAAGTGAGAGAACCATTCAACAGGTCCACACACTACTAAGGTTAAGGTACACTTTACTGTCTCTGTTGTCCCTTCTCTGCACTTGTCCCTTCTCTGTCAGGACCAGTAAGTGAACTGGACCTCTCTCAAAATCCTGAAACCCTCCCAGACACAGGGAGAACATGCAAACATATAATCATGGGAGGATGGCTTATTCTTCTTGATATTTTAATTATTATATTATTATTATTATATATTATAATGAGCCCATGTGAAGCCTTCTTGCCCCGGGCCCCTGCAAGCCTGTCAGCGGGCCTGTTATGGTGCATTGTATTATATGTTTTAAAAAGTTACATAACATTTTTTTAAACTGTTCAAGTTGGTAATTACTTCTATACATGTTTGTGTTTTAGTTACTTACACAGTGTTGACCATGAGGTTCCAGATACATCCCTTGAATGGCACGTTGACTCTGTTGGAAATCTGCTCCACCTCAGCAGGAAAACCACCCAGGAACACGCGCTGGAAGACCATCGGCTGATCGTTGGGCAGCCCCACCTCCCTCTTGGCCTCCTCATCCACCTGGACTGCAAACGTTCTGACAAACCCATGATTGACAATTATAAGTACAAAAACAGAAGTGGTACGATCAGTAAACTTAAGACACCAACCTGCCGGGAAGCCTCTCTATCCTGAGTGAGTGCTCCCGTCCGTCGTTGAGGACGCCCTGGTCGGAAAGCCTGACGATCCGGCGAGGGGTGTGTGTCCCGGTGAAGAGCACTACCTCCAAAATGCCTTTGTTCAACATCACCGACAGGTACGGCTGGAAGGAAGGAGGGACAGAGAGACTGTTTAAGCCGTTTCACTGTAAAAAGGTTAGGTGGGTAAACAAAATATGAACATTTACTTGTCAATACAGATTCAGAATATAACTACTACTGTTACTATTATACCACTACTACTAATACTACTACTACCAAACTACAGATCAATACAATTTAGTTTAAGGTCTAAAACTTCTCCTTCCTAGGAGCATATAAACCAGCTCTTACCAGTTCAATTTCAGATTGAGGTGAAATGTCTTCAACTTTGAAAACCACACGACTTCTTTTTAAACCTTTTGTTGTGATTTATTTAGTCTGGATGAGTGAGAGTCTTCATAGACATACTAGTACTACTACTACTACTACTACTACTACTACTACTACTACTACTACTACTACTACTACTACTACTATAACCACTGCAACAAGCTCTTCTTTTTGTATTGATTTGAAATTCACTCCAGCAGTGATCTACAGTAGTCTCAATGGGTCAAAACTCAAACTTTCCCAGTGGGTTTACAGAAGGGTAAACTATACTGTTGCATCATTATATTTATCTAAAATCTGTTGAGGTCTAAATAAAATGTGGACCGGTGTGAACTCCCTTAACACAACTTAGAAAACACTTTTTTTTAGCACAATATACTGTAGTATATTATAGTTTACAGTATATTGATTTCTCCACAAACATGAATGTAGTACTCAGCTATGTAGAGTAAAAGAAAATTATTTTTTGACCTCATTGGCCAAGTGGGTGCTACATTCACCTTACAACCATCTCTTCTACCTGGGCAATAATATAGTGAAGTAACAACAGTTTTACTTAAGTACTTTATCCACACATGCTAACACGTGAATGTCATGTTTAGAAAGTCAACTATTTCCTTTTTCAGTGTTTGTGTTTAAAGGGAAAAGAAAAAAATAAAAGAAAGCTATGGCAGAGATTTAGTGGCTGTGTAGTGTGCAAAGAGAGGGCAAGAGGGTGAAATAAGTGGTGTGGGAGAGGAGCAGGATAAGCAGATATAAGGAGAGGAGCGGAGAGGATACAGGAGGCAGAGGAGAGATGTGCAGACAGACAGAGAGGTGGAGAGAGCAGCGGCGCAGGGTCAGGCTAATTTGAATTTTAATTCAGTGTGTGCCAGAGGGCGAAGTGGGAGACAATTTACCACCTGAAAATGGAATTTCAATTTGAGGTCGGGACAAATTGAAGTGAGATGTAGCTACAACATGCCTCTCGCTCGCCGCTCGTCTCGCTCCCACAAACCCATAAAGAGACGCACGCGGACCGACGCAGACATGTCACACACTGAGACAAAGACACTTTATCACAAATGAACTCACATGTTCAGTAAATTTATACATGGGCAGGAAAATACACAGACGTGAGAGCGCTCAGAGAGGCAGGAGACGAGCAGCCGACTGTGGAGACTTATGCATATAGAATCAAACACTTCCATAGAAACATACAGGATATGTTTGATATCACAACTGTACTACTACAACCACCACTACTACAAAATCAAACACTTTACTATCAACTCACCAAATGGTACAATATGTGTTAGGTCTGGAAAAGGAGGGACTTTGATCCCACAAACAACTATTACAACTACTACCACAACTACTACTACTGCTGCTGCGGCTACTGTCACTACTACTAAAACAAATACTACTATCATCAGAGTTGATACCATTATTTTCAACTCTCCATAGAAAGGTAAAGTATGTGTTAGGGTTGTAAACCATTACTACTTCTACTACTACTACCACCACTACCACTACTACTAACCTCAATACTACTACTGCCAGAACTACAAAACTTACAAAAAACAAAACAATAAAACACCAGCTAAAAGTAAAAGTCCACAAAGTATTGCTGATAGTCCTGCTACTACTACAACTACTACTACTACTACTACTATTATTACCCAGTTATTATTGCCACACTGAAGCCTGTACATCCTGGGAGTGGATTTCTCCTTCATTGTGGTCCCCATAAGGTTTCTTTGTTGTGTTTTCAGGAGTTTTTTCTTACCAAGAGGGAGGGTCTAAGAACAGGGGATGTCCTGGGACCGTTTAGTTTAGTGTAGTTAATGTTCATGTTTGATTGTGTTTATGTATGAGGTGTTGTGATATTGGACTATATAACATTTCCTGAAGTAAAGACTTGTACAAAAATAATAAAACATGTATATAATAATATATAGTAAGTAGTTGTAGCTGTTTATTAATCACATTTCAAAACCTCTTTTTACCACTTCATCCTATACACACTCCAGTGTTTCCCAACCAGCGGTATGGGGACCCCTAGGGGTACGCGAGCACTTTACTTTACTTGGAATGAGTTCAGAATTTTGAGAGAATTAATGAGAAAATATTTGCAGTCTTTTTTAGATTAAATTATTGAAACTTGTGAAAGACAAACTCAGGTGTCTCATTGAAGACTGACTGATTAAAAACTATTGATTAAAATGAGATGAAACGACCAAAAATTATTATTTGAATAAGCCAATTATAAAGCTTGTTTCAAATGGGAGTTATTTTTAAAAAGGCATTCATTTTTATTGTTAATTTATTATTTTAGTTTTTTGGTTGAAAAATATAGTAAAATAAGTAAATGTAATACAAGTTTATATTGTGATATTTTTATAATTTTACTTTTTTTTATTTGTGTTGTTATTTCAAAAGGATTTTATTTCTATATTGAATTAAATTTTCAAAGCAAAAAATGCAGAAACATTTGCTTTTACAATAAAATAAGTAATAAAATGTCTTTGTACTAACTTTTATTCTCTGGCTTTTAACTCGGGGTGAATTGTGTGGTCCTGTGTCTTTTATATTGTTTTGTTTTCTATTTACTTCATTGTTTTTATACTTTATTGTTATTTTATTGTATTGCTCTTATTTGGTTTTACTAGTTCTTATTATTATAATGGGGACTAGTGGAGCTAAATAGAGTAATTTTTTGTTATTTATTGTTTATGTGCAGCACTTTGGAAACTGTCTAGTTTGTAAAAAGTGCTCTGTAACAAAAGTGGATTTGGATTTGGAAATGAAACACTGATGAACACTTTTTGAAAAATTTGTAAACAAATGAGAGGGTACTCGTTGTATGACAGAAAGCCCAAGGGGTACATGTGACAAAAAAAAGGATGGGAACCGCTGCACTGCTCTTTCTCCTCCTGTTCTCCTCCTATGTCCTTACCTCCTCTCTCCTTCTCTGCTCTCTCTATATTCTGTTCACCTCTAAATCTCTCCCCCCTCCTCTCGTCTCCTGTCCCCTCTCTGCCTCTCGCTCTCCCCTTTTGTCCCTCTCTAACATCCATTAGTCAGGGCCAAGTTGAGTTGATGGTGTTTTTAACCTCTCTTAACCTTTCCCAGCACACACACACACACACGTACACACACACGCACACACACGTACGCCCTGCCTGCCAGCGTAGTTAGTAAAAATAGATTTATGCGTCCGACGAGCGGCGATGATGGATAAGCTGGAGCTAACCCTCTGTCCTCACGCGGCACACAAACCGGAGCTTGTGTATTCGAGTAAGCAAGTCTCACTGCGGACGACATTCACTGAAAATTATGGTAAAATGCTGAGACGCGTGCAGACATAAAGGGTTACACACAGGTGCTCTGGGTATTGTGACTTGCTGGTGCTGAGAAAAATCACGCAGGGTTAATTGGATTGGACTTAACACGCACTCAACTCTTTTTAGGAATACTGCGGCTCAGTGATTGTTTGATTTTGAGCACACAACAAGTATTTCTGTGGTGTTAAAGCATATACTACTTTGGCTTTTGACAATGAAGAAACAATTACGCTACAGAGCATGTTTAAAGGGGAAACATTATGCTTTTTTTCTGGCTTTTTGAAATAGTTTTGGACGCTTCTGTATTAGTATTTCAGGTTTTATAACTTAAAACGTATATGTTGGGGAGCTTTTGGACATTGCAGAGAACGCTTGGATTAAGTGTCTGTCGCCCCCTGCTGGTAACGGTGGGGAATGGACACAACATAAAATGGCTATTTAGCACTGCTATAAACAACATGCCCCTAACAGATAGAGAAATGAGCTGACTGCTTCGCAGTGATGGCATTGTAAGCGCTGAAATTATCAGAATGAGTCCAATGATGGTTTACGGGCTTTATAAACACGCAGGAGCACTTCCTGGCATCAGGATTTAAGATTACTTCAACATACATAAATAAAACAAAATACTACTCCAAGTGTTTTTGAGCTGTTATACCATTGTAATGGTTAAAAGTCAATTTAGCATAATAGAGGTAGCCTGGACTGTCAGACAAACTCTTTTCCTATTCTATACAAAGAAGTTAGTCTGGTACCTCATCGTTAACATTTCGTTTCTGTGGTGGAACAATGACAGGCGGAGTAACCAATCAAACGAAGGGCAGGACATAAGCAGCACACAAACAAACAAACATGGGTTCCTGCTGTTTTTTTCATAAAACACCAGAATGTGGTGTATTATGAACAGCTCTGTACCTATTTCTGAACGGGGACAGCAGCAGAAGCCAGTTGTACAGAGAGTTGTGGAAAAACTCTTTTTTTTTTTATGCATTCATTACTTCACATATCAACTGGACTTAACTGTTGTTAAAATGGCAACAGAACGAAGAAAAAAATATGCAGAGAACTGAACAACAAGGACTTCAACAGAACAAACAGGTGACGAAGGAAAGCTCTAAAGGTTGTTATCAGGTCAGAGAAGTTATTAAATTAGCTCGGTAGCTAGCACTACCTTGGTTAACTCTTCTGCTTTCGACAGACGCGCTGCGGAAAAATGTCTGTGATTGGCCAGTTCCAAATCACACCGGAGTGAAATGATCCGCCCTGAGAGGGGAACCAGACTCTCCTGCTTGCGAAAAGTAAATACTAGAGTCTGGCTCGTCAGGCTATAATAGAGGACTTTTGGTAGAGTACAGAGAGGCTACTAGCAGTAGATACTAGCAGTATATCATTAACCAGAAATCATCATATATTTTATTACATTAATTTATCTTTTCCTGCTTTTCCTTATTAAAAGTCGCAGTTGGCTGGAGCCTATCCCAGCAACTCTACGCAGACAACCATTCACTAATTCACCTCACACATGCATATGTTTGGACAGACGCCACAGAGAACCCACAGAAAGAGCACACAAACTCCATTAAGATAACTCGTAGCCGGCTGACCCGAGGATGAAACCCCCAACCTTCTTGCTAAAAGGCAGGTGGGTTAACCACTCTGCCATACTGTTACAACCTAACAGAAGGTGTCTGTGGTAGTGTTCAGTGCATGAAAGACTGTGGTACATTCATTTCTGTCATTGTCATGTCAAACATTTGGAGGCTTCTTATTTACAAAAAACATCTAAATTAATCCATGACAGACTTTGCCGACTTTACTCTAATTGTAGTCAAAGCCAAAAGTTTTTCATTAAATGGAAAAAGAGACGTAATTGTACTAAATGGATGGGCAATTGCAGTACAGTGACAAAGTGTTTCAGCCTTAAGATTATCTGATTAGCACAGTTGCCCAAATCTCATTAATATGCACTCTCTGAAACTTCATTCACTTAAAAAGGCTGCATGTGTTTGCCTGCTCAGCTAAAAGCTAAAAGAGTTCTTCCTCAGGTGGACAGATGCTGGCTGACATTATGTCCACATCCGGTCACTACTGTGTGTTTTGGATAAAAGACAATCCTATTAGCTCAGATGCCAACAAATGCAAATCTCATTAATATGCACTTATGAAAAGGTGATTCACTTAGATAGAGGAGGCTGCAGTGGGACAGAGCTTACCTCGCCTGACTGTCGCCGCTTCCTCTTGGAGCTGTAAAAGTTTAGGTTACGGGCCTGGGAAGAAAGTAAGATGCATGGGTTATTTATAATAAAATCACAATCATCTGTTTAAGCTCCATAACTGGACACAGACAACAAATCAGCCCAACAAAGCATCATAAAAAAGTTAGGATAAACATTTGCTCTTTGGTGAGAGGTAGGAATGCTAACCACTCTGCCACTGTCCACCTCTTGGTAATGTCCAGAACTGTTTTATAACGCAGGAAACCTATTAGGATAGCATATGTTATTATCTAAGGCCTAATCAAATACACATGGACAGGTTTATTATTTATTTTAAAATATTTTTTCACAGTGATACCAAAAATCATTATTTATGTTTTTACCATGGTTTTAAATGATGCTGAACTTAAGATGTGACATTTGGCTCCATAGACCAGTGTTTCCCAACCAGGGGTACAGGGACCCCTAGGGGTAAGCATTGAAAAATATAATAATAATAATAATAAGAATAATTTTATTTATAGAAAACTTTTCAAAACAAAGTTACAAAGTAAAAAATAAAAAATAGAATTAAATCAATATAAAACCAAACATAATAAAACAATTAAACAAGCTAAAAACAAGCTAATTTAGAAATGCAATTCTGTAAAAGTACGTATAGTATAGCATAGTATAAAAGACCCACTGACTGACAAACAGAAGATGAAACTGCTTAAGAATATTGCCATTTTCTTTTTCTTTTTTTTTTTTTACATTTTTATAAGGTTTAACAGCTTGTTTTAAAGTGACTTATTACATTTACATCTTATTTATTTTGAACATAAAATATAGAGTAAAATAAGTTAAATAATAAGAATTTTAGCGTATTTTAAGAGTTAAGAATAATAAGAATTTATATTCACAGAAAATGTAAGTGAAGGCGGTAGCTCATAATGGATCCATATTGTGAACCTACAAATTAAAGTAATGTATAAATCACTCTTACAGCTGCTAAATGCCACACAAGTTAATTTAGCATAAACACTGCATCATAAAAGCATTAAAATTGGGTTTTATGGGAAATAAATTAAATGTATATATTACTTTACACAGGCTACATTAAATGGTAGTGAAGGTGGTGAGTGCTTATAGCCTTAAATATCAAGTGCTGGGGGAAACACTGATGTTGTTATATGTTCATTTCATATTTTTTTGTTTTAAACGCAGGTATATTATTCATCTTATTTTTCTTATTTCAAAATTTGAGTTTAAAATAAAAATGCAGGAGAATTAGTATTTACAATAAAGTACGTGTAAAATGTATTTGTGCTAATAAAGACAGACATATAAGTGATAAAACACAGCCCAGAGGGTACACAGGGACAAAACAACTGTTGTGAATCACTGCTGTATACAGTGTAACGTCCACTGACCGGCTGACTGACAGGGGCGGTCCCTCCCACTGCCAACAGGATGGTCCCAGTGTCGTCCAGAGTGCTGAAGGAGAGGCTCAGCTCGGTGTCGATGCCCAGAGACAGACCCTTCAGCTCCATGTAGCCCGGCTTCGAGAAACTCACTGTGTACAGGTTCTGCACAGGACGGACAACACAAAGTACATGTACTGAAGAAACTGTACTTTCTCAGTGCATTTTCTATAGCTCTATATTATATAAGTCTCTAAATTAGCATTTTTTTTTTAAGTATTTTTGAGTTTAGTGGAAAAATGTGTAATAATTTTGAACTAAAATGAAAAGGTTTTGGGTTTGAGCCAGGTTAAGGACAATAGTAGTACAAGTAGTAATAGTAGAAGTAGTGGTGGTAGTAGTAGTAGTCATAGTAATATCTTCATTATTATTACTTTTGTTCTTGTATTGTACTTGTATAAAATTATTATTTACTGTAATAATTTTGCTGGTTACCTTTGCTTTTACTTACTTAATATTGTTTTGAAGTACTTTTCTTTGAGTATAAAAGGTGATTACCTCTTTACCTTTAAACTAGGGCTGGGACACTGACGCTTTAATCGTAATTAATTAATTACAGATAAATTAACATGCCAGAACATACAAATAAGCTCCTATATTTTATTTCTCACATATATATTGCTTTTTCATAAAAATGCGTGATTAAATTACAAAGCCTGTAATTAATTTGTTTTTTGTTTTAATCAAGTCCCACCACTATTTTAAACAGAAACAAGGTTGGAAAAAGCTTCAAAATAAACATGGTTCTACATCAAGGTTTCCCCTCATGGGTTTCTGGGTTGTTTTATGGCAAACCTGAACTGAAATCTCACGCAGAGCTGTGGGTGACCAGTGTGTAAGAAAAGCAGAGAAACCTTGATTCAACAACACTTGACCCTGGTTCTTTCAGAGCTGTTCATTACATACTCTGCTGTGTGTGTGCTCAGTAAGATGATGTTATGGTCTACAAATGACAGTGAATGCATTTGGAAAACACACGCACGTTTATGTTTAGCGTGTTCTTTTCTTTTGGCTTCTTTCCTTCTGCTAATCATCTGCCTCCTGGTGGTTTGCAAGCTTCATTTGGCATAGTTTTTTAAGTTAGATGCCCTTCCTGATCATTCTAATAAATAAATTTGACATAGTTGGCAAAACAAGCCACATAAATTGTTACTACATTCCTCTCTGACCAATGCTTCTGTGTCTGCTTGTCTTGCGTGTCGTAATACCTGAATGAACGTACATTATTTATAGAAATGGGACGTTAGCGGCTGATTAAAATGTGAGGCGCGTTGAATTGGGAGAAGTGATCGTCAAGGTCAACAAGAGGAAAGGTTACGGAGGTTATGTCTTTTTATAATTCACGTTTGTGTTACATATTTATACTTCTGCCATTCAATCATCATGGACTACTGATAAAGCAACAGCGGTACAAGCAAGAATATCTAATATTATATTCGGCAAATTGAATATATCTTGGGTTTTTTGGATATGGACTGAATAGTTAATGTCATGGCCAAAGTTACCCAAAAAGCATCAGTTACAAGATATAAAAATGTCTCAACAGTAAAACACAATAGTAAAAAATAAAAGCTTTAAATTATAGAAGAGTTAGAAGAAGTACTCCAAATTTGTACTACACTGCTACTTCAAAACTACAGTATATTAAGTTGAGAGTACTAACTGCTACTACTACTAATACTTTTCTTACCACTACTACTACTACTACTACTACTACTACTACTACTGCTACTACTACTACTACTACTAGTACTAACATTACTACTACCGCTACTACTATTACTATTACTACTGCTACTACCCTCTATGGTACTAAGATAAAACATTTTTTTTTACTAATTGAGATATTCTAAAATATTACTAAGGTAGAAGATTTTATTCTCTATTTATATATCTTCAATTTCTCTTAAATTTTGCAACTATTTTTATTTTAGTATTCTATTTGTTATGCTGGCCTAGATTGTATTTATTGTATTTACTGATTCTTTTTTATATATGGTTTTATTTTGCAATGAACAGGTCTATACAGTAGAAAACAAAAGTGAAAAAAGATACATCAGTATACTCCAACCTTGCACATTCCTATTCACCTAAAAAGATGTACACTTAACACAAATAGACATGTCATATACAGACAAAGAAGAAATAACGAGGGAATAATAACAGTAATTAATTAAAAAAGGAAAAAGACAAAAGATGAAACAGACAAGAAAAAAAAAACTGATTTATTGTATTATATATTTATTGTATTTATTGACAACACTAGTATTTGTACTATTTTTAATTTGATTTTATTTCTGTATAGCACTTTGGTCAACTGGAGTAATTTTAAATAAAATTTAAATTGAATTGAAAAAAAAAAAAATAGGACAATGTATTCACAAAGTACAATTTCTTTAAACACTGTCCTTCAGTAAATGATTTGAATTAAGGTATCTAGTTACTTTCCACCTCTGCATTATACAGTGGTGGAATGTAACAATGTAAAAGTACTTTACTTAAGTACAATTTTCCTGTATCTGTACTTTACTTGAGCAAATTTTACAAGGGGTACTTTTAATTTTACTTCATTACATTTTAGAGCAAATATCAGTACTTTCTACTCCAGTACATTTATGAGTTGGTTTGAAGTACAAAGTATTTTGTGTTTTGGTTTAAAATCCTGTGTTTTTGTCGTACCCTCATTGTAAACACACAGTACTTAAATATAACAGATGCAGTAAAGTAGTACTGCTTTAGAAACATCAGAATAATAATGACAGAAGACCTCAGGGACAGATTCAGTCTCTTCTACTGCACAAGTTTATTCATTTTATTAGTAATCAGCCAAATCCCTCACATTTAACACATTCATGAGTTGTTGAGTCTGTTTTTGTTTGTCTGTCTGTGTTTTACTTTTACTTGAGTAAATGTTTGCTCCTTTATCTGTACTTTTACTTAAGTAAAGAAACTGAGTACTTCTTCCACCACTGGCATCATACATTATGAAAACACAATTAATGACAATATAAAAGCCTATACATTTAGTTCAGATCACATCAAAACATTAAAAATAAGGTCTAAAAAAGAAAATCTCTGTTCTATCTACAATGTGTGCTGTACCTCTGCCAAAGCCTTATCATATATAACACAATATAATAAGCGACTACTTACATCCACATTACATCCTTTGGTGACCCCGGTGTAGTCCGAACTGCTGAGGAGATTATACGGCGTTCTGGACACTTCAATCTCCCTTAGGCAGCCGGCGTACCGCTTCAGCGTGACCTCTGACCTTTAAAGATGGAGAGAGTCATCATTAGTTACAGCATCTTTTAAATACAAGGCTATAGGCAGCAGCATAAGGGCACTGCGGCAGGAAGCGGACGTATAAGAAACCTTAAAGCTGGGAGATATCTGCAGCTGTGGACAGGATAATGACTGGCATTTGTCTCACACGCCAACATTTTGATTGTAAACCCTACATTTATGTAAATTAGCTGGAACAGATATTTTTATAGGAGTAAAATGTTTGTTTTTTTGTCAGCTATCCATAACCAATAGCTAAATAAATGCCTCATAGCTAATGTTTAATATGTTTGATTTTTGGACAGGGCCATGTTTAAAAAAGCTCCACTCTTTTCTCCTATTATATTCAGTTTTTATTTCATTTTATGTCAGATTTGCACATTTTTCTTTCTCTGTTTTTCTTTTTCTGTTGTTTTGTGGTGTAAGCAGTTGGAGCCAGCGCTGGACTTGGTATCTTTCCAGTTGGACTTGCTGCCGCTGTCACTCCAGTGAATAAAGACGTGCATGAGCTTGGACTCAACCAGTGAAAGTCTCTCTGATCCAAAAAATCCAGTCCCTGCTCTAGTTCCCCCCTTGACTGAATAATTAGTTTTCCACAAATACAGAGGAATCAGGTAGTGCATCTCTAACTATACGATTTTAAATGCACCGCCAAATTATGCCTCTAGTCAGGACAAAAAATGCATTTAATTTAGGTTTAGATTTCTAGACCCCAAAACCAGGACATCTTTTTTTACTAATCACAGTGCATTTGAACTCACCAAGTAACAAAAAAGTTTCTGTAATCCATAAAGTTTTCTGTAATGTGATCGAAGTACATGACGCTAGGGCTTAAGTTTTTTAATTTTAATGGCACTTTGTTGATAAAAAAATAATGACAAAAGTCTTTAGATTAGTGATTTTTAGAGTCCTATGCTTTTCTATTGGTCAAAAAGGGAACAACTGAGACATGGTTTGTGGAAAACTGGGACATATTAGTGTGTTTACAGACGTGTTGGGACATGGGACAAGGAGTCTAAAACTGGGACTGTCCCGGTTAAATAGGGACGTCTGGTCACCCTAATTTAATTTGATAATATATGGCAAACTCCAAATGTTTTGAACAATGTAATTGGTTTTATTATCTTGACAGCCCCTTAATGTACTCTGTGGGTGAGATTAGGAAAATTATGAGAAGAGAAATCATTTAATATAAGAGATAGCTTGCTGTTGCCTGAAGAAAAACAGACAATTTTTCTATAATTCTGTTATTACCTACTTTTGGACATTGTATTTTTTGTACTTTAAATTGTTAATATGTTTGGTGAATGAGACAGACTATTTTAAACACACATAACATTAGGGTTAGCCAGTACAGAACATAAACAATACTTATTTTAGTGCTAAATTAAGTGCTAAATTAATAGTAGTCAGTTAATTTTAGAATATATAGCTCGGGAGACAAATGTCATAATGAGAGGATAAAGTGAAAAAAAAAGCATGAGAAGCGTGGCTCAGCCAATATAAATTGCAGTATAATCAGTAATCAATAAATGTACATGTTTGTTTGTGCTATACGGCAGCATTAGCATGACTAGCCTCATGCAGAGTGGGGAGGTATACTGGAAAATGTAATTTGTTTTACCTGGCAACCATGCTGTTAAGACAAAACATAATACAACATTAGCATAATTCATAATACAAACACTTCCAACTTAAAGAGACCCTTAATTGGCTGTAAAAAAAAAAAGATTATGTCTGAAAAGTCTTTATTACTTTTAAGTGCTGTCCTTCTTATGTTAAATAAATAAAAAGGTGGTGTAGTACCTGTAGTTTCCAATAGTGGGCAGACCTCCAAAATAGATTTTCTGGTTCTCTTTGAGGTTGAGGCCAGTGGATGATCCCTGAGACACAGCCACGATTTTCTCCTCTGCACCGCTGTCAATGTCCACGACGGTCACAGTGGCTGTAAAAGAAAAGAAAGACACTCAATTTATTATGGTTGATGGTCATAAATCCACACAGTTATACCATTACACTTAAGTATTAAAGGTAATTTTCACTTTTTTTTTTTCATTTTTAATCTTTAGACATTGACTAGATTTTATTTTCAAGGATTATACCAGAAATGTTCAGAACGGTGAGGTTACTTGGGGATGCTCTCATTGGTTGATCTTACATTGCTTGTCTATATAAAATTAAATTAATGTCTGCCAATTATACAGAAAGAGTCTTTTCTAAGAAAAGTAAGTGTAGATAAATATTTGAAATTAATTCATGCAATGCTTAAAGAGGCAAAGAAAATTAGAAGATCACATTGGGCTAAAGCAGAACTCAGATAGAGCTTAGTGAGCCTTTTAATTCATTGCCTTAAAATGATCTATGTTGTTGTTTGTGGCTGGTGTGGAGGTTGTGTAGCTTTAAAAAGACCTTGTTTTTTGTTCCTGGACATAGTGAGAGATTTCCATTGTCCATCGTTGTGGCGTTTTGTTGATACGGCACTGCCCACACCAGAGCCCAGGTCAAAGTTCACCTTCACTTTGCCCTCTGACAGTTCCAGGGACATGAAGTCCTTCTGCAAAGAGACAAGCCAAAACAGTAATGGTCTGAGTTAATAATAGTAAAGTAATAATATCAATGTAGGGCGGAGAGACAAAGTTCCCCTGTAAGCAGGACTGTACCATATCCTGAGTGGCCAGGTACATGAGCAGAGCGTCCGAGGTGAAGGTGCGGAAATTAAAGGTAACTGTGGAGATGTTGGGGTTCCACCTGGTAGGACGTCCCACTGCAGCGTACCCCTCGCCATCCAACTGGACTATACCCTCACCGTCTGACTTCTGGGGGCTATTGGGCAGACCCAAATCACACAGTTTAATGTAATGGCAATATCAAAAACATTGTATTTTCAGTAGCAATTATGACAGGACAGCAACTCAAACACAGTACAATATTGCTGATTCCGTACGTTTTAACTAAAGAATGTATATTTTTTGTGTGCCCTTGCATACACATTTACCATCCATTTTACCTAAACACACTGCAACATTACTGCAATATAACTTTGCCCTAATCATCACTTTGCAGTAGATATGTCTACACTGAAACTCTATTAAATATTAAAACTTTACTCTAAGTAACAGCAGTGTAATTGTTTCTTATACTTTACTATATATTTATGTTTAAATGTGTATTGCATATATTTTTTATATGAGTTTTATACAAGAGTGTGACAACATTTGAACATTTTCAGATTACAAAAAGTGGGTGTACTGTTCAGTGGACGCACAAATTAAAACGTGTCTAATCAATGGAGTGTGCCCAACTACAATTGAAAATGAAAAAAGAAAAAAAAGAAAAAAAGATTTGCAAGAGTGTTTATTCTTTTTTTACTTTTTTTACTTCATTATGTATGTTGCCCCCCATTCTGCTAATGTACCTGTCAGGAGCCCAATCTCAACATGTGTTATTGTTTGTTATTATGTTAATCGCCTGTGATTTTGAACTTTAAGGCAATAAAGTTAAAAAAACAGTATATCTATTACCTGACAACGCATCCTTTGCAGTCTCCCTGTCTCTCTCTGTAGTTCCAGAGTCCAATAGGTTTACCATCCAGGAAGGTCTCCCCCATGCAGCCCACAAACGTAGATGCCCTCACAGCATCTGCTTTCTGCAATTCAGAAAAAACACACATAAATAATTCATGTTACGGTGATAGTAGTGATATAAAGATAGATTTAACACGTTGGAGTGGGTGAAGTTTCAGCAGGAATGAAAGGAAAGGTGAATAAAACAGTGGTGAGAGCAGCAATGTTGTACTGCTTAGAGACAGTGACAGAGGAAAAGACAGGCAGAGCTGAAGATTAGGGCTGCACAATATATTGCGAAATTATCATTAATGCAATATCAGCAAACACAAAATCCTTAAGAATCTAAATATTTCACTATGTTCTTCCATTAGACAGATTTACACTGAAGAATCATTTTCCTACCAGAGCCTTAAATGAAAATGTTTTGTTGTTTTATTCCCGGTTTAGTCTGTGTGTAAGTTTTGATTTTGACTTGTGAATACAGTGACTTATGTTTCTGTTTGTGAAGTGAATTAAAACTTACTATGTCAGAATAGCAGGCCCCATTTTAAATATCATTATGTTAGCATGTTTTTCTCTTATCGTGCCTGCCCTACTGAAGATGCTGAGGTTCTCTGTGGGAGTCATGAGGATGGATAGGATTAGGAATGAGTCCATCAGAGGGTCAGCTCATGTGAGATGTTTTGGGGATAAAGTCAGAGAGACCAGACTGAGACGGTTTGGAGCTGAGGTTGGAGCTGCCATTCAGGCTCGAGCAGTGCTTTCCAACCTTATTGGTTTTGTGTACCCCCAGGACCTGATCTAGTC
Source organism: Bostrychus sinensis (assembly GCA_020698575.1). NCBI lineage: Eukaryota > Metazoa > Chordata > Actinopteri > Gobiiformes > Eleotridae > Bostrychus > Bostrychus sinensis. Next base: position 21,789,665 of record CM036257.1, on the reverse strand, counting down.
CTGATTTGGACCTGGCTTAGTCCTGATTTAGTTTTGGTTTTAGACCCAGCTTAGTCTTAGTTTAGTTCTGCTTTAGACCTGGTTTGTTGCTGGTTTAGTCCTGGTTTGGACAAGCTTAGTCTTGGTTTTGACCTGGTTTAGTCCTGATTTAGTCTAAGTTTGTTCTGGTTTTAGGCATAGTTTAGTCCTGGTTTAGTCTTAGTTTAGTCCTGGTTAGACCTAACTGAGTTCTGGTTTAGACCTGGTTTGTTCCTGGTTTTGTCTCGCTTTATTTTGGATTTAGTTCTGGATTTAGGGCAGTTTTTTCCTAGTGGAGTTCTGGTTTAGACCTGGTTTTGTCCTGGTTTATTTCTAGTTTAGTTCTGTTTTTAGACTTGGTTTAGTCCTGGTTTAGGCCTGTTTTGTCCTTCTTTAGTGTCCCATCCCTCGCTATAGTCCTGGGTTAGTCCTGATTTAGGTTTATTTTAGTCTTTGAAAGCCAAATATATAAATGTACTATATATTATCAAAAAACTCCACGTACTGCGTAGGGTCCCTGTACCCCTGGTTGGGAAACACTGTCTTAGAGGAAGACCAAAAAGTAGATTTATGGATGTAGTGAAAGAGGACATAAAGTTAGTTGGCGTGAGAGAAGCAGAGGATAGTTTTAGATGGAGGCAGAATATTTCCTGTGGTGACCTCTGAGAGAGAACAGCCGAAAGGAAAAGAAATGATTTTAATACCTTCACAGTCCCGAATATTCCTCCCACAAACAGATATGCATTTTGGTCCACGTCCAGGATGGTGAAGGCGCTGGGGGAGTCGCCGCTGGCCGGAGTGGGCATCATCCCAGCATTAGGTCCCTCCAGCGGGTACACAGCTATGGTCCCAGTCAATCCTTTCCTATACCGACAGAGAGATGATTCTTTTAGGTTTTTATTCAGTTTGGCTGGCTGTGCTTTTAGTGTGACAACTGCAGTGATTGAAAGTGTTACAACTGCATGAATTCAGATTTTATGAACTTGTTGTCACTGCATAGTCGAGCTTTCTAGCAGCAGAAATTTTACAGACAAATTAATCTTGGGGTGCTAAGTTTGTTTTCAAGCCTCGTGTACAGCAAGGGGAGACATTTTTAAGACTGATAGCTTGTGTGATGCTATTGGAAAACGCCTTTGGGAAATCTCTTGGATGGAAATGTGCGGTGCAGGTGGGACAACAGTGCGCTGTGGAAAAGATGGCCTGTTCACAACATCGGGTTTTACAGGGACAAACTGGATTTGTTAGATTACACTGTATCTATGTAATAATGTGCCACAGGCTGACGAGGAGGTGAAGGTCTTGATTTCCCAAGTGGATCAACATGTTTTATACAGCAGCAGCATCTGTGTAAGCATGTCCCCGGGTGTTTATTTCATTGTTTTACTAAATACAATTGGCTGCATTATGTTAGGTAAAGGTGAATGTAATATACATGCATGTCGTACAAATTAACTTAATAACTTTAACACATGTCCCAATCAACTCCTGGGATTTAATCAACAGAGATCTACTGAACTGATATTACCAAGTATCAACACAAATGAATTTAACTCCAAAAATTGTTAGGTTAATAATATTTTTTACTTCATTGCTTATTTACAAACAGGTAGCGCCTGTGCCAGCTGCTTTAGGCCTAAGGGAGACAAATGTCCATGACATTCTGACCGGAGCACTAACCACTCTGCCACCATGTACCCCAAGTTATAATTTCTAGAGCATTTTTTGTTTTGCAACCTTTTACTGGTATTGTTAGGTTAAACAAATATAGAAAAAAAACAAAAACAAACACCCATTTCTAGTTTCTGTATAATTCCTAACCATAATCTTATGTGTTTTCAGTACTTTAAAGGTTCCATATTATGCTAAATTGACTTTTAACCTTGTTATAATGTTTCCACCTCAAAGACATACTTGGTGTAGTATATTGTTTCATTCACATGAGTAATCCTGTTCAAGTGGGCCTGTTCCTTCAGAAGATCTGGAAACCCTCGGTCTCACGGCTCTACGTAGACACATGAAACCAGGAAGTGCTCCTGCGTGTTTCTAAAGCCCATACACCGTCACTGGACTCATCCTGATCATTTCAGCTCTTAAACTGCCGTGACTACAAAGCAGTCAGCTCATTTATCTATCTGTTAGCATCATGTTGCTAATAGCAGTGCTAAAGCGTCCTTTTATGCTCTGTCCATTCTCCACTGTTGCCAGCAGGAGGAGACAGAGACCTAATCCACGCAAATAACAGCTCCCCAAAATAAGACATATACATTATTTTAAGTTATAAAACATGAAATACTAATACAAATGTGGCCAAAATCATTTAAAAAGCCTGAAAATACATAATGATACCTTTAATTAAAGTTATTATGTAAGGCTGATAAGACATTGTAATAACACACTTGTAGTTGGACTATACATGCTGATTATTAAAGGGGCTATAATATGCTTTTTAATATCTTTTAAATTAATTTAGGACACATCTAGATCAACATTCAGCATTCAGGTTTCTGTAGCACCCAATCCCAGGGCGCAAAGCCTCCTCGGCATCACCTCGGCATCACAAGGGTTATCCCCCTCCACAGGTACCCCCCTCCACACTGTTGGGGGGTGGGGTTGGGGGTTTGTATTTCCCTACCTGAAAACGGCCTTTCTGAGCATATCTGGGCGATATTTTGATGTATAAAACACGATGCTGTTGAGATACTTTAATCCGGTTATTCTCTGTTGTTTTTCATAATCCGAGGCCCCATGCGTTTGTGACAAAATGATTTATTTACAACTCTCCAGCAAACACACGTAACAATCTGAATCGCGAAGGGTGCCCAGCTGTTTTTACCATTGCCCAACATCTAAAGGCGAGGGCTTGTTGTGGGCGCCATTGTGATCACGTCACTGCGCACGGAACTCCGTCTAATATCGTGACCTACTGCGCATAACATCACGGAAGGTTACCTCTTATGCAGGGTTGAAGTAGAGCTGGGCAATTTAGCCTAAAAAAAAAATCTCTGATTTTTTCACAAAAAATTCGATTTACGATTTAAAAACAATTTTGTTCCCCACTTACTTAAAATCAAACTGAAGACAACAGAGAAATTGTCCAAAACAAGTTTAGCTTCATTGCTTTGATTTCCTCTTGAGGTTAAAGTGCAATCAGACAAATCAAATAGAAGAGAAGGCCCTGTGATTTTACAGGGGATTTTCTTAAAAGTTGCGTTAAAAGTTGCAATTTTTTTTTGTCTATAATTCTTCTTAAAAATATTAGCTAGAACTGTAAAAACTAACAAAATCTGTTTTTAAACATATGTGAGGTGGTAATTAAAAATACCTGTATTTGAACAGGCCAAGTGTGCCTACTTTTTAAAATGATATTGCTGTGTTATTAGGCTGTTTTTTGGGCTCCTGCAGCTGATTCTGATTCTGTTCCTCTCAGATCTTCTCTGGTGATTCCTGTTGTGTGCTGTAGAACATCCAGTCATTAAAAAACAGAAGAAGTTTGCTGTGCTAGGTTTTCAGGAAGGTTACTAGCCTGCAACATTAAGGTTTAAAGAACAATGACCTCAAACTTCATTGTTGTCTAAATATGCTGCCCATTCAACTTTTTAGGCAACTATATCACCATGGCAACGCAGACAGCTTTTCAGAGTGACACAAGACAAAACTAGAAAGCACCGCGTTCGTCTCCTCCTTTAGTCCCATCCACACCGCTGCTGCTGGTGAGCACCTGCGACCTCATGTGCGCTCGATCTCCGCGCTGCTCTGCATCGCACCTCCGTCCTCCGGATCGCACCTCCCCGCCGCTTTGTCTGTGGCTCAACCCGACCTCCGCCGCGCATTACCGGTGCGCTGCTGCTGAGAGAGTTGCGGAGTTCGGACAAAGTTGCAGGGTTGCACTGAATTCGCAGGGGTTCGCTTGAATTCACTGGGGTTTGCTTGATTTTGCATTAATAGTTGCGATCGTGAAATCCTGTAGGGACTGACTTTGCAGTGGGGCGCTGTTTGTGCTCCAGTCTGACGCCGCAAACCCAAACCAATTCCACACAACTGACAACACTGCCTTTCTTAGGAACGAGTTCTCCCCTGCTTGCTGCCATGTTCCTCTAGCGCGGAGGGAGGGCGGGCCTACCAACTATGAACTACGGGAGCCCAGAGCGCTGGTGGTGGACAGTTTTTTTTTAAATCGATTTTTATTTAAATAAGTCGACAAATTCGAATTAATCGAAAAAATCGATTTATCGCCCAGCCCTAGGTTGAAGTATATATTTCTGTGACTTTTGGGCTTCAACCATGGTGAACAAGAGATCGTGGCCAGAGGAAAACATGGCTTTTTACCATACTTTTTACACGCAGTTCCCTGTATACATGGTTATTATCGTGTGAACTCATAACTTCCAGCATAAACTCGCTCCTCTCCCATGAACTCGCGGTCTCCCAGCTGGCTCTCCGACCAGAGCACACACTATTTTGTGTCTATTTTGGGTGAAAAACGCGACCCAGCCAGCCGCGAGCATCAAAATTCGGTTTGATTTTCTAGGAGAGTTTTTCATCATAATATGAACATTGCTGGAGAGGGTATGTCATACAATGAAAGCTACATTTGTGCTACAGCCTGAAATTGCAACGCTCTACAATAGTTATAGTTATCATTTGTATTGGCACTTCCCATCAGTGTCATAAATGAGAGGTTAGAGCATGCTCCTAAGTGCTCCAGTGTTGTTGTGTCCCTCAACACTTACAGCATCTCAAGGTAAAATACAAGATGTCTTGCTATTCTTTGTATTGCGGCTCATGTAAATGGGTTTCAATACGTGCTGCTTGAATGTGAAAAATGTGAGCACAAACAAAACAGCGACCCTCGTGGCTCCTCACCGTGACGCCTCTATTCGGTGCCAGTTGCCGTCGTGGATGGTGAGATGTGGATATTCAACCCTTCCCACGCCTGAGCCCACGTCCCAGAGGAAATTAACCTTTCCCTTTCGCATCTCCAAGGCCAAGAAATCAACCTGTGAACACACAATACAAACACACTGCTTAGAAAATGTATGGAAGGATCATAATGTCTATTTAAGCATAAGTCTGTGTAATAAAATTAATCATTGCACATATGGGAATGAAAGGAATTGTTGCCTGTTTTTTGCTTTAACACACATCTATATATAATGTAGGTCTGCTGAATATGAGAAAAACATGCAATAACCATGCAATAACAACATGGCAGTGCATACATTCACTTTGCCATAGTAATATTTAAACAGTATTACATAAAAAATACAAGCTGCTTCAACTTTAAATAGTCAGACTGCTCTCACTAATTTCTATTTCCTGATTTTTCAACAAAATTTGCAACATATTGTGCAGGCTTAATTAACTAATTCTGTCTTATCGGTTTATGTGACCCTGAGTCCAATTCCTTTCAACACTGGGTTGTTTTGAACCCTTTTCTATTGAAGCCAAGTACTAGTAGTACCAAGTACCAAGTACAGCACACCGTGGTTAATTTAAACTGATTTTAAATGTTGGTGCAAAGGAAATCCAAGTTAAACCATCATTTAAACCAATTTAAAATGTAAATCTTGTCAGTATAATGGTTCCTAGTCTGGAGAGGTGGAAGACATCTGATGAGAACTGTGTGGTCCTCTGAATAGGGCTGGATACCGTTTAGATTTTTTCAATACCAGTACTTAAACAATATCTGGTTTTCAATACTGGTACCTGAGCCATACGTTTTCTGATGCCTACGGTGTGCTAATTCATCTTCAAAAAAAGAAGAACTTTTTGAGCAAATTTCTTAGCTGTAAGTTAAAACCAGAAGTTTTTATGATTGTGATTATTAATTTTTACTATTTTATGGTACTTACATGTTATTGTGTTTGTTTTATTGAATTGTTCTGTTATCTGCGCGGCACTTTGGAGACTTTGTTTTGGTTACATGTGCTATACAAATAAAGGTGGATTGGATATTTTTGTAAGTTAATCTATGAACCAAATACAAATACACAATCAAATGCTTTACCATCACTAACGGATTTTCTAATTTAGTCACACTACAAAATTATACAAGATTCTGCAGCTCCAATGCTGCAAAAAAAAAAAAAAAAAAATCACAGAATTATCCAGCTTCCTGACTCAATATACAGTATGCTAGCTAGTTTTAGCCCTTTTTGAAGAATTGTAGTACTTAGTTTTATGTATAGACAGTAATGTATCAAATATTTTGCAAACAGGTTTACTTAGCCAGAATAAATAGTATCTTTTTGCATGTGGTCTATCTTATTACATCTTTTTCTTATATTTCTTATAGTAAACTCAAACATAACTGAGGACCTCTAAAGTTAAGATGCTGGCATATAATCCAAGCAGCCAGTGAGATTAAACATGTAACGAGCCAAAATGTAAATCTACCAGCATGTGCCAGGTTGGCTAGTGTTAACGTAAAGCCCTGCATATGTAGTGTCTAAAAATAAGTCAGTTTACAGACGGCATCCTATTTTAAAAGTAGGCTTTAAACCAATAACAAACATAATACAGAGCTATGTTTTTTGTTTTTTTTATTTTCTTACATTTCACTAAGGAACACAATCTGACAACTATAGGACATCTATAAACCTTGGCACAAACAAATGTATATAAAAGATGCATTTTCATCTTGCTTTTGCGAAGACGACAGATGGGAGGTTGTGTAACAGCATCTGGGCATAATGTAAAATGACGATAATTAATACATGTCTTGAATCTAGATTTATGACTCACTATACATTTATCACGTAGGGGACACAGAGAAAAGGGATTACAGGCTGGGCTCTGGTCTATTCTGAGGCTACGCGGGCCCTGGCTCGTGTCCTTAGATATTGCAGGATCTTGCTGTATTTTGATTAATGGTCTTGTTACTTATGTATGAGGCTCAAGGAAAAAAAAATTCATAATAGGAGTTTCTCTAATCTTGGAGCCGTCTCTGAACTACACACATTATTATTCATATAGTATTATGCACAATTAGAGATTATTAGGGAGCCACATCTGAAGACACACACTACACTTATCTTGTGCTCTCTATTTCTCTGGGGTAATGGCGATTATTCATTTGTACCGATCACAGGGCGGCAATGTTATTATTATTCAGAGGGCATTACACAATATTAGGCAAATGCTAAGCCATAGACACACACACACACACACGTTACTATTGAATTATTTGAGTGCATTAAAGAAAGACACAAGACGTTGCAGGGAGTTGGAGCAGAGCTGCAGTTTCTCCGGGGAAATCACAGCGGAGGCAGATAGCTGTATAAACTTGTTAATTGCTGCCGCTCATTAGCTCATGCATACTTTGTCAGTGTACCTTAAAAAAAAAAAAACACTGCATTGTGTGTTGGAGAGTATGTCAAGTAATGCTAATTATTATTTTTAGACATGACAAGGCAGTACTGGGAGATGCGTGCTTGTGACATTGTGTTAGAGACAGATGACTTTTAAGAGTATAATTGTTGTATATACTTGTGTGTATGTGTATCTGAACGCAGGCTTTTTCAAGTGTGATAAATGCCGTGCTGTATGCAGTGTGGAGTTTCAGCCTTGTATTAAACATGATAAATGTGTTAATATAAGACTCCTAGAAAATATTAGTTTTTAGAAGGGAGGCTCTTCACTGCTGCAGCCAGACAAAGCTGCAACAAACTCAGCAAAACATTAAGTAGAGGGTGTTACAAGTAGATACATAAGAAAATTATCTTATTACTACAGTATTTGCCATTTTCTTCTGTTTTAGGTTTTCAGTAACTCCTTATTTTAAGATCCACCTATTAACCATTAACTAGGTGCTAATTAGCATGCTAGTTTGTGATTAATTGGTGCTTTATAATTGGTAATTATAAAGCACCTATTAATCCCTTATTCTATGTGACCATATACTACAACTAATTAGCAATTAACTAACATTTTGTGCCATAGAAGTAAAAGTTATTATTATTTTCTCCTTAATAAACTCATAATACCTGCTCATTAGAAAGAAGAAAGGAAGTTGTTGGACATAAATGATGATCTTAATGTTTTTTGTGGTACTATTCCCTAATAATGCTCATACTCCAAAAGGCTTCATCCAGGCTTTGAACTGGCACAATGGGCCACGAGCCAGTGTGTGTTTGTGCCAGTCCCGAGCCTGGACAAATGGCGAGTGCTGCATCAGGAGGGGCATAAAAAACCTACACCAAACAAATATGCAAATCACCACACAATAAGAGGCTAGGAGATGATTTGCGGTGGCCACCCGAGAAGATACAAGCCAGAAGGAAAGAAAATATACTCTTTATAGAAGTTTATTGATGTCTGTTATGTCTAAAAATTCTAGTAAAATAACAATGTGCATTAATAATTGAATGTACATACGTATTGTGCTGATCCCAGGTAGAAGAGCAGGTTGTCAGGAGTGGTGGTTTTAACATGAAGAATAATAGTGTTGTATCTTCCTTTTCTGATTTCAGGACGGTAACTACGAAGACAGTCCCCGCCCGATGACACTGACACTTTAATCTGGAAAAAACAAGAGTTAGTTTTATTTTGATGAGGTTTGTCTATATTTGTGTGTTTATGACTCACTGAATTGGCCTGTTTTCTGGCTTGGCTGATCAGTTCTTTGATTTGAGAAATGTTGCGTCTCAAATTGTCCTGGAGCATTTTGATTGGCTGCAGTTTCTCCAACAGCCTATCAGCTTCGTCCTCCAAATCCTTCACTTTGGCCCCGGCGGCGTGGACTAAGGACAGAGACAGAAAGTAATGTAGTAATACAAGGCTGGTGCAGAAGTCATTTTGTTCAATTACCCAGCAGCTGACAGAGTGTGCAGACAGCCCATGTGTAAAAAAAAAAAACAACAAAAGCACTGAATCTTGGACAAATGAAGGAAGCTGAAATGATTAAAGCTGTTAAAGTAGAGAGAGAGCAAGAATGATTAACAAGCCGAACGATTATTGTAGCTCAGCATTCACAATGAAACTTTTCTTTATTACTAATGAGAGAAAATGTACAGAAAGAAAAAGGACATTTCATGCTTTGCCCTTTACAGAGTGTTCATGCTCTAACAGACAGAGCAGTACAGAGGCAAAATTAGGAGCAACTAAAGCTTTAGAGCTATTAAAAACTAGATAAAAATAGAGGATGGTGCACCAATACAGCTGTGTTAGTCCATTTGGGACATTTACCCTGTAAAACTCTTGTATTATGCTTTTATGGGCTTTGTGAAATAGTTTAGGACACTTTTGCATCAGTATTTCATGTTTTATGACTGTATAGGCTATGTATCTTTGGGGAGCTGTTTGATTTTGCAGAGAATGCCTGGATTAGGTGTCTGTCGCCCCCTGCTGGAAAAGGTGGGAAATGGACAGAGCATAAAATGGCTATTTAGCATTGGCTATTGTCAACATGGTGCTAACAGATCGATAAATAAGCTGACTGTTTCATAGTGGCAGCAACTGAAGCTCTGAAATTATCAGAATGAGTCCAGTAACGGTGTATGAGCTTTAGAAACGCGCAGGAGCACTTCCTGGTTTTGCGCGTCTACATCGAGCTGTGAGGCCGAACGTTAAGATAAAAAAAGATCTTGAGATGAGGACAAGCTCAGCATACAGGATTACTCAAACTTTAGTGAACTACTCCAGCTCTGTTGTTGAGGTAGAAACCATGTTAAAAGCTCAAAAGTCAATTAAGCATAAAGGTGACCTTTAAAATAATGTATTACAAAATAAAAATATTAACTGGTGTTGAAACATTTATATTGGGGTGGGCAGTTCATTTATTGAATGTAACTTTAGAAATTACATACAGCTCCAACCTTTTAAGTCTACTATCACTACCACATCAACTTCTACTACTGCTTTTACTAGCCTTATAGTGCGACTACCATTTCTAGTGACAGTACTACTATTAATACAATAACTATAAAATACTACTATAAATACTCCAATTTTGTCACTACATAGCCCACCTATATAACCCACTTTGCCACTCAGATCAAAATTACTCATCTAGAGAAATTTACTTGAGTTAAAGGATGGACAGAAAGTACATTTTCTTAAAAATGTTGGCACTGTCTATATCACAATTATTGTAATAGCACTGTGCTGAACAGTGGCTTTTTATGTCTCAAAAATGTTTTTATTTTATTCCAAGTACAATACACTGTATATAATATAACTTGATTGCAGAAAGACTGGAAATTAACTGAGTGGATTTCTTTCTTTGACCGACTCCACAACATACATTGTTTTTCATAATCTGTTTGTTTTTTTGTCTTTGCTTGTGTAATTATGTAACTGTGTTTTGTTCTTGTTGCTGCCTATCTTGACCAGGACACCCTTAAAAAAGATGTTTTTAATCTCATTTTCCTGGTTATATAAAGGTTACATAAAATAAATATATAGAGATTTTGCCCTTACTGTACAGTAGCCTATATGTAGAAATACTAAAACTGTTGCAGTTTGGTATTGGTGCACCACTGACAGACAGAAAGCAGATACTACTTATTTAATACAATTGGTGGATACATACTGATTGCTGTAGGGGTTGGGAAAAAAGGAGAGAGAGAAAATATGTTAGATTTTGGTTATAACATAATCAGTCAATTTGTATCAATTTGTGTGGTTAGAAAATCACTATATTCAACATCTATGCAGTACAACCATGTCAAATTAAGTCTGCAATTGCAATGATAAAGTTACATCATTTTAGTGATGACTTTGCTTTGTTAAGAGAGATAGTGTATTCTCTTCTTATTAAAATGGTTATTATTATTATTATTATTAAAAGATTATTGCATCAACATGGTTTTAAATGACTCGCCCGCTAACACGATACAGACAACATCAAAGCTCTTTACTGTTTTTCTCGGGATCTTGGATCATCTGATTGGCGGCGCTGACCGTGTCCTCCAGCTCGCTGTAGTTCCTCTGCAGACCTTGGATCTGAAGATTCAAATTCCCGAGTCGCTCCAGGACGTCTATGGCCGTGCCGTTAGCATCACCGGCTACGGCCTTGGTGGCTGCCAGTTTGGCCGCTGTGTCTGTAAAAGTACAAGATAGCCCAACTTTGTACATTAATCTCAAGTTCAGAGCTATTAACTTTGCACTATTAGATGGGCTTTGTGACAGATTATTTTGCTTATGGCCTATTTTAAGGCATTGTCCGTTCATATACTGGTATAATGGTTCAATTTCATTAGTATTATTTATTGAGATGACAAAAGTCTGGTTATGAAGACCTATACCCTAATTATGCTGCATCCTTTCTTTTTTATTGCCAAGAAAACAACAACCTTATTAATATTTTGAAAGATATGAAGTGTATAATGCAATTTAAAGCTAAGTTAGAGTGAAGAATAGATTAAAAAACTCCACTATAATGACTAAGCTAGGATAACTGCTTTTAAAACTGTCCCTATAATCTTATAATAAGTGTCTCTTCAACACTATACACGCTGCAGCGGTAAAGTGCTTTTTATCAACCCGAACATGAATTTGAACTTAACCTCTTGGTCTCATCCATTTTAAAATAAGTTGTAGCTACATTTGATCTCATTCTGTGGATACCAAATGCAATCATGTGCGTCACTGTTTCAGCAGCCTTACAGTCGTGTTTCTGTGTGTGCTACATCTGTGAGTACTGACACGTGTCAAGCTGAGTTTGCCATAGACCTGACCCTGAGTGGAGCACTGACATCGATCCCTTTACACAGCTCTGGACAGAAAAAAGAGACCACTGCAACACAATCAGCTTTTCGGGTTTTATCTTTTATAGGCGCATTACTTTGCCTTATTTATAAATAGATATTATATTTCTCCTAATTAACTAATAAAACTATTGTTGTTTAGAACGGTGATTCCCAACATCCTGTGTTTTTCTTTTAACCTCAAATAAAAAAAACAAACTAAAATGAATAATCTACCTGCATTTAAAACAAAAATTTGGGTAACACAGCAGCAATAAAGATTTAATAAATATGTAATTAATAATATTTTCATTTTAAAGTAGTTTATAGATACTTTTTTTTTACACAAGCTTATATCTCAAGATTTCAACAGCAATAACAATGTTTATAACTCAATGATGTTAATCAATGTTGAAGTAATGGTTTGTAAACAATTAATAAACTGGTCTAACTAATCCTATATAGTAATAAGTGTTACCAAAATATAAAATAATAATAATAAACATAATAATTCTACGGGTCTTGGAAATTTAGTCAAAAGTCATGGAAAATTCTTGGTAAAAAGTGTATGAACCCTGATAATAATAATGATAATAATATAAAATTAAAATGTAATAACTCCACCTCCTGGACCTATCCGTGCGACATGTGAGCTTGTCTTTTATACTTGTCAATGGTTCAATGTTTTGACTATTCAGAAATAAGTATTTGGCAGATTAATGCTGATTTGTAACCCTAACACAGCTTTTCTGCTTCTTTCTCTCCACCAGTTTTTCACATTGCTGTTGGGTGACTGTATATCACTCTCTCAGCTTTTTTTAAATGGTCTGTGAGCTCATAAAGCAGAGTGAGGTGTGCAAATTAATTTAACAGACACTGGCCTGGTTGTCAGACTCAGAGCAGAGGCTAGTTTAAGAATAAACTGCAGTGGTCTCTTTATTTTTGTCCCCAGAGCTGTATCTCACAAAACAGCACTCTCTTTTTTTTCCTCCCGTCTATCGCCTCGTACCGCTGGGGATGGCGTGGAGCGTTGCCATGGTGCCGTTGATGCCTTTGACGAGATCTTTGGTTTTGTCTCTCGCCGCTTTGACTCTGCCCTTCAACAAGGCCACGTTATCTGCATTCTCTGTTAACACACAAAAGCAACAATCAGAAACACATTCACCCCATGTCCCAAATGAGAAATGGTCACTGATACGAGGCCGAAAGCGTGTCTCTGAGTGGAATCTGCATGTTCTCCCTGTGATACTGTGAGTTCTCTCCTGGCTTCCTCCCACTGCCCAAAGACATGCATGTGTTTGTAGAATTGGTGACAGTAAGTTGTCCCCAGTGGATGAATGTGTGAGTCATTGAATGTCTGTCAGTGTACAGTATGTCTCTGGAACAAATAAAAGAAGCTTCAAGTCTATACAAAGCCAACAACACAGAAAACTTTAGTGAACAAACTGTAGCTAATAGTAAGTACAACAATAAGTTTAAGTTTCTAAATCTAGGTAGCAGAAAAGTGAGTGACAATAAAGTTAAATCTAATCCAATCAAATCAAGAAAACTTTATTTAAGTCATGAGGATTTATTTGAAGTTCTGATGCTGATGATATAAGAGTATTAATCATAAGCTTGAGTTGAGTTAATATTTGTATGTTTTTAAATAGTAACACCAATGTACTGAACTGGTTACACGTCTGTCAAAAACTAATCAAATGCATATAAAAGACATGAAATGAACACATTATAATTATCTGATGTGGACTTTCAAGTATACAAAAATCTTTACTATCCACAGAAAACCTTACTGCTCCTTACTAGGTCTTATATCTTCGTGTTAATTGTGTGCTATGTACCTCGAACATCGTTTTGAAGTTTTTTGGCCTGGTTTAGCAGATCCTGACTCTTCTTAATGGCAGCATCAGCTTCTTCCTTCATTGGGACATCTTCACCTAAAGCCTGCATTAGAGCAAAATGTTTTAAAACATTTTTTAAAAACTTTTAACTCCTATGTATAAATTAAGCTATACCATAAAAGGTAATCTGCATAAAACATTTCATGAACATCAAAGCAGGGCTACTTTGCATTGTTAAAGAACAAGACTAAACTCATCCTCTGCAACATTTTTCTTTCTTTTACCTCACTGTCCTCTTTTTGTGTCTTGCGAAAATGAACACAAGTAAACAAGAAAAAGTAATTAAAGATGATTTCAGCAAAATTTTGAAGGATAATGGAACAAAGAATAAGCAATCAAACAAAATGGAATTTTCCTCAACAGAAAAAGGCCAAGCCAAAATGAATGATGTGTGTGGTCATGAAGAGAGTTGGACACAGAATTTGATCCTTTAGCTATGAATAATGTTGAGCTCCTCAAGTAGATCTAATATTTAGGACTCAAGACTTGACTCAATGACTGGACTTGGATTGGAGTCATTATATTAGGGGCACAGACTTGGACTTGTTGCTTCTCACATCAGGACTCTTGACTCTCTTGACTCGGACTTTTGGACTGATGACTCAGACCTGGATTCAGACGTGTGCATGAATGCTTTGTGTCACTACTTGACTTCAAATTTGAGCTCAGACACAAACACCCACATAAATGTACTAAATTTGGTGACTTGACTGGGTCTCAGACTCGGGTTAAATAAAATTGAACTCGACTTCTACTTGAATTGGACTCTGCTGATACTTTTTTTTTTTTAATGACTCGGACTCACATTTCAACTTAAGACTTGACTTAGATCAACATGGACTTGGACTCTTGAATCGGTCTTTAGTGACTCACACTTGGCCTCGGACATGAACACTGAGAACCTGAGCATGACTTGGACACACAAACTGGGGACTCAACACTGGTGCAACATTGGCATATACACCACAAACAAACAGGCTTCAACTTCTGCTGAGTGCACACTTTGAGGCTCTTTGTAGCTTGTATCAACAGAGTATACAGAGACTATAAAACTACTGTATAGAGATACTTGCATAGTTTGGGTTTCATTCATGCATTGGAAATATGAACTGCTAGACTCAGAGGAGCCGGGGTACTTTTGTTGCTTCTTGAAATGAACAGATTGCTTGTTTGTATGAGAGATGGAAATGTGTGTCGGGTTTTTCTTACCAGTGTCAGCGCCTCAGTGGCCCTCTGTTTGGCAGCTTTGGCCTCTTTCTCTGCAGCGTCGACATTGGCTTTTATGTTACTATAGGCCTTGAACGCAGCTGTTGCATTGAAAGACAGGTTCCTAGCCTCAGCCAAAATGCTGAGAGATGACAAGAGAGGACATAAAAGGATATGTCATATAATTGCTCACATTTTTAATTAAAACGTCTTAACCTTTCTGATAACGCAGCTTTTGTGCCTTGATCTAAATTAAACCCTTGTCATGAATATAGCGCAGCATATTAACAACAACATATTTCAATTGTGTTTTGTGTAGTAAAGGTAATTGTCACATTGCCAAAGCTTTATACTGTAAAACCATACACAACATCATAGTGACGTCTAGCCATCTAGCTATTCCTGTTTCTGTCTTTTGCAACAGTACAAAAAACCCATTCACTTCTTGATGTTGTTGTCCGCTGGCTTGTTAGACTCAGTAAAGGCTGTACTGGTTTTAATCTTTAAACAGGTGTCATCCACAAATCTAACAATGCCAACTCAAAGAGATATCAACCCTGGGAGGAGGTCTGTCAAAATCATCAATTTTGTATGTTGGGAGTGAGTATTTAATGAATCTCAGTGATGCCAGTAACAGTTTGTTTTCTACAAGTGAAAGCTAATGAAGCTTCTTGAATGACAAAGTCTTCAAGCTTCAAAACTGCAATGTCCTGCCGCCTACCTGTGGACAAACCTAAGTCTTTTTTCACTTGTTTAAGCTAATATAACTCATGATATTAGTACCCGTCTAGAATAGCAGCAGATTCATTGAGTTGCATGGCGTAATCCTCTGCTTCGGTCACATGACTCGCCAGTCTCCCTCCGCTCAGACCATCAGTGAGACGACCGACTTTAGCATCGAGCTGATCATGAAGAGGATCCAGCTCTGCCTTCATCTCCTCTAACTCCTGCAAACATATAATCAGGGTTTAATCTTTTCATTTATATACATACATTACATAATCAACACAATTATTCCCTGTACCTCCAGTCCTTTGTTGATGTTGTCCGAGAGCTGGTTGGCCTCGTCCAATAGGTGTTCTCCTTCTCCCAGGACGTCCTGTGTCATCTGTTGGACCGCACCCACAGCATCACGTTTCCTCTGTCAGAATACATACATACACTGTCATTATTCACCACTAAAAACATTTCTGATTTGCATAAAAAGTTACATTTTAATCAGCTGTAAACTACATGTTACCCAGTGCTCCTTTGAACATTGTAGTTTCGGTGACAATGACAAGCTATAGAGACAGACCAGACTCAACTGTGCAAAGCTGTTTCAAAAAGCCTGAAAAAACCCACAATATGTTCCCTTTAAGTAAGAACAAAACTCCTAAATTCATCCATTCATCTTCTGCTTATTACAGTTGGGGGTCACAGGTTGCTGAAGACTAGTCCAGCAACTATGGACCTTAGGCAGGGTACACTCTGTGCCACTGCTGAAACAAACTCAGTTAATATTATGTAGGATGAAATATTATTTAGCTTTTCCTTTTTTGGAGTCACTAAATAATCTTGCTCCTAATGTTCATCCATCCATCCATTCATCTTCTTCCGCTTTATCCGGGACCGGGTCGCGGAGGCAGCAGTCTAAGCAAAGATGCCCAGACTTCCCTCTCCACAGACACTTCCTCCAGCTCTACCGGGGGGACCCCAAGGCGTTCCCAGACCAGCCGAGAGACATAGTCCCTCCAGCGTGTCCTAGGTCTTCCCCGGGGCCTCCTCCCGGTGGGACATGCCCGGAACACCTCCCCAGGGAGGCGTCCAGGAGGCATCCGGAACAGATGCCCGAGCCACCTCAACTGACTCCTCTCGATGTGGAGGAGCAGCGGCTCTACTCCAAGCTCCTCCCGATGTTCCCCGATTTAAATATTGATTTGACATGTAATTAAAACAATATCTTGGCTTTAGATAACCTGAACACTAAAACTACTGCATAGTCAACCTCTCTGGGTCACACTTTTTGGTCCTGACCCACCAGTTGGGGACCACTGTTTTGATGACTGACCAAAATGACAAGCGATAAGAGACAGACCACATTCAATAGGAACAGTTTATTAGTAAGATAGCATTCATAGGTATGTTATTAACACTAATTTAAAGAATTAACTGTTTATAGATCATAATTTTGCTTTAGCTTACATGTTAACACTGTTCATTATTGTTAGAAATGCTTTGTAAATCATAAAATAACTACTTACCCACCTTTAACTTGCAGCGTGTTAGCAAAAAACAGTAAAATACAATGCACTAATACTAAAGAACTACAACCTTGTTCTTTCCCCCCTCTTTTATCACTACACTGCTTCTTTAACAGCTTCATATCAATGCCATACACATTTTTATCTAATAATGGGAAAAAGGCTTCCAGTTATTCGCCATTATTAATTGTTATAAAGGGTCACGGGTCAAACAATTAGTGGTGTGATTAAAAAGTGCTTGTGTCCTGAGTGTGTGCTTTGCGTACTCCACTTCCTTTGCTGTGTGAAGCTTTTATTTTGCAGAGCATTTCAGGGTCAGAGAGACAAAAGCCAGATATAAAGATGAGAATGCAGAGTAAAAATTGTGCACTTCCATAGTGTATTCATATAATAATAATCAAAGTGATAAATGCCCTTTGTTTTGTTCTGTTGGAGGCTGTCTCTAAGCTTTTCCTTTAGATAAATAATGTGCAAAGAAGCAGAGACTCTGGCTTGAACAGATATTGAGAGCCACTGCTGAATACATACTAATGCAAAAATGACATTGGTCAAATAGTGCAGCTGTAGTAGCGAGGATGACCTTGGTAGAATAGTTCTCCACATATTTCCACTTTTGTCTGGCATTGAATGAGCGAAATAGAAAATAACATACTTTATTTTTTCAATGTGAAGAAATGTTGTAGGAAGTAGTGTACCTCCAGTGCTGTGAGGTTTGCGTGGTTTTGTTGGGCCAGTGCCCCAGCCTGCCGCGTCTTCCCCTGGGCTTCGTACAGCAGCTCCTGGGCCTCCTGGAGCTTCCCCTCGTGGTCTGAAAGTTTCTCTTTAATCTGAAAAAAAAAAGCTTATTTCAGCCCGACCCTATGTCCACAATGAGCAAAAGCCACACAAAAAAGCCTATGTGAATACGGAAAAATGTCCACCTCAAAAACATACCTTGTGATGGATTTAGTTTCATTTGACTTAAGTAATCCTATATGCTGAGGCCATCTCTTTTGCAAGAGCTGGAAACGCTCGGTCTCACGGCTCTACATAGACACGTGAAACCAAGAAGTGCTCCTGCGTGTTTCTAAAGCGCATACACTGTCCCTGGACTCGTTCTGACAATTTCAGCACTTAAATTGCTGTCACTACAAAGCAGTAAGCTAATTTTATCATGTTGTTAATAGCCACCTAGACCAAGCGTTGTCTGCAAACTCAAAGTAACAACTCTCCAAAAGAAGACGTTTTCATACATGTATATTACTTTAAGTTATAAAATGTGAACTACCAATTCAAAGGTGTCCAAAACTATTTCAAAATGTCTGGAAAAAAAGCACGTCCCCTTTAAGTAAGAACAAAAGCACTGTGCCACTGCCAAAACCCCACTAACCTTTTTTTTTTGAAGAGCTGCTAAATAATCTTACTCCTAATGTGCAGTGATAGTAGTAGTAGTTAAACAATGTCTAGGCTTCAAATAAGCTGCACACTGAAACTACTGTATATTCAACCTCTCTGCGCCACACTTTTTGGTCCTGACCCACCAGTTGAGGACCACTGCTCTATACAGCCCTTTCTGGCTACATAACCTCAAAACTGACTCCAGGCTGATAAAACAACAAGAACAACAACATATTGTGTATAATATGTGTATGTTTCATAAATATCCAGTACTCAAATATATACTTGGTACCGGCAAATACTGAAAGTAAAAAAAGTTGTAATTACTTCAGCTTTGAGGTCTTCTGTGGCCTGATGGGGGTCTCCAAACATCCGTTTGACTTTCTGAAACAGCTCCTCCGCCAGTCTGGGAAAAAAAAAAAAGCAGAGCACAATAACAATATGAACATTTGCGCTTTTTACGGTATATAATTTTTGTTTAACAGCACTGAAGACGTGAACAGCAAAATGAGGTCTGTTATTGCAGTGTCTGACACATCCACGATTTGCACAGAGACAGTAATCAGTGTGTACGATTGGATGTTGAAACGCTGGAACCAAATTGCAGATTTTCTTGTATTGAGCCCCGAGGCGGAGTTAGATGGAAGTGTAGCAGTGTAAAACATTTGGAGTATCATAACTCCAGATAGTGCATGTGTGTGAGCGTGTGTGTGTGTGCGTGTTAGTATGGGGCGGGGAGAAAACTGCAGCTACATGGGCTAATATAAAGTGACACATGGCAGATTTCATTAATAAAAGCAACAGACAAAACTGGCACCGGACAAAACTCCAGACTCAGGAGGAGAGATGAGACGCATGAGTGTGCCTGTCCACAGAAGAGTTTGTATGCATGGAGTTTACTGCAGATGGAGAGTGGTGGTAATAATGATAAGAGCAAGTTGATACATGTGGTAGCATAACCCATTCTATCAGTATTTTCTACAGCTGCATGAAGCGCCACACCTTGAGCAATCACAAGTAAACCAGAAGGCATTCATTCTCTTTATTTACTATGGCAAATTATAGTCTCCAGTTCCCCTAGTGCTGTAGATTCATGCCCTTACAGTACATACACTATATTTCCAAAAGTATTAGCTCCCCTGCCTTTACACACATATGAACTAAAGTGATGTCCCATTCTTAATCCATAGGGTTTAATATGATGTGGGCTCACCCTTTGCATCTATCTACATCAGACATCTAAGTGTCTGACGTTCTCATCCAACGTCAGACACTGATGTTGGACAAGGAGGCCTGGCTCGCAGTCTTTGCGCTAATTCATCCCAAAGGTGTTCTGTCGGGTTGAGGTCAGGACTCTGTGCAGGTTCAGTCAACCTCTTCCACACCAAACTCGAACAGGAAGTGGCCATCTCCAAACTCTTGCCATAAAGTTGGGAGCATGGATTTGTCCAAAATCTCTTGGTGCTGAAGCATTCAGAGTTCCTTTCACTGGAACTAAAGCTGGGGACACACTACACGATTTTTTTGCCCGATTTTATAATGATTCACAGTTGTGCTGAGTCTTTACCAGTCAACACTAGGTGCAGGGAATTGTAATCACCAGTCGGCCCTGAAATCCGTTAGTGTGTGATGTTCAAAGACTCGAGTCAGCAAGTGTGTGCGGCACAAAATCCCAGCCTGACGTCAATCGCAAGCAATCAAACATGTTTGAATTTTAAAGCCGACTCTGGACGCACACTCCTGTAGTGTGGGCTGTTTACAGATCCAACTGGGATTTCATGGTGTCCAGCGGCCAATGAAAAACAGTTGATGGGACACAGGAAATAGCGTCAGAGAATGAAGATGAAGCAAAAGGAAGCAGGGGGAAAATATAAGCAGAAATTTGAAGAAGAAGAAAACATAAACAACCATGACAAAGAAAGTTGAGCGCCACCCAAGTGAAACTGGATACATTGCCGTTTTTTTCTTTTTCCTTTTTTCCAAACAGATACCTGTGCACACAACAGCAACAGCGATCCAGGTAGCGTCCATGTTTGTTTACCATTTAGTTCTCGCACGTTCCCCGCCAGAGTTTGCTGCGTTTGGTTGCGGTTACAGATCTTGTAGTGTGTGAAGCGCAGTCGTTAAATGTGTGAGCTCCAGTCTTTCAGTCGTCAGAACTAAATCTGCTGAAACCAGTCGGTTAGCGTGTGCTCCTAGTCTTTTCAGAATCTGTAACGACAACAACCAAAATCGTGTAGTGTGTCCCCAGCTTACAAAAACAACCCCACCCCATAATCCACATTCAGTTATTTGCTTCTTCAAGATAGTGCCATTCCAACTCATATCATCATTAAGTGTTTTAATGTTTAAATAGAAAGCTATTTTTACATTCAGTGTTAATTAAGACGGCCAGGATTCAGTATTCTCATGTTGACAGCCAGACGACATTGGGGACTTATTTCCTGAAGGTAACGATTTGATTTGTAAAACTTTAATGAACTCTATGGAGAAAAGAAACAAGATGCAGTTATATATAATGTGTTAATACTCACAATATGACCACTATTGTTTATCATTGAGTTTCTTGGGTTGAAACCTTCCCTTAGGCTTTATTCAAATAACCAAATCAAGTGCGAGCTGACAGATTTGTCTTTCAGAGGCTGTATTTCTCTTATGTCCCCCCCCCCCAATCTGTCACTACTTCTTCTCCTTCTGTGACGTTCTTCCCCCTTTATGTGTCTATGTGTTTCTCCCCACGGCGTTACTTTTAATTAACTGGTCGACCTCGTCAACATTTACTGCAGCGAGAGACAGACGGACAGAGAAAGACTGAGAGTAATGGATGAAGGAGGGAGAGAGAAAGAGAGGAAAAAAAGCTGGTTTAACATCAGCAGAAAATCATAGCTTAGGGACGTGCAGTGATCAGACGTCAGAACAAGAGAGAGGGGACTGGTGTCAAATGCAGTGCAGCCATTAAAGCAGAAACGACAAAGTGACTGATATGGACGTCCTATCAAGAGTGAAATGTAGGCAAGGGGAAGTGTTTGAATCAGGTTTTGGTACAGAAAATATGGTGAAGGACATAAGACTAAATTATAAAACTAAATTATTAAACTAATTAATTAATTATTAAACTAAAAAATAAATAAAAAATAAAAATAAAGGGGCTATATTATGCAACTTTTCTGAGTTTTCTATCATGGTATAAAGTTGTTCCCTCGTCAAAACCATACCTGGAGTTGTGTTTTGCTTCATTCACACGTTTAAGGATTCTCTATTCTCTGACACAGCCGTTCTGAGGCCTCAAAAAGCTCGGTTCCACAAACCCCCACTCACTCCAGGAAGCACTGACCAATCAACAAGCTCTTTACATCCAGTCTGCTCTCATTCCTTTATCCAAAATTACAGTGTACAGCTCTGTTTCCACTGATTCCTCACAGCTATCTTTAATTTTGTAGTAAAATGGCATCATACAAAAAGTTTAAGTGAAGGTGCTTTTATTCTTTAAATTATGTTCTCAAGACTGCGACACTCTGCCCTCTGCTGGTCTCTTCACCTGTTTCTTTATGGCACCAGTAGAGTACTTATTAAAATCTTCTCTTTTAGTCAGAATGTTTTTAAAGGTTGTAAAACTTGAAATGCTGTTGTGGAGGTGACCAAGATTGGTTAAAAATATGAATAAAAGCATTATATAGAGTTCCTTTAAATACATTTTCTAAAATATACTGTACTTTGAGAGAATACTTTTACTCAAGTAAATTTGTAAAAGCTATAAACGAGTATTTTTTTTTTTTATCTCAGTGGTCAGCGGCTTGTAATACTACATAGATAGTAGTGGCAGTAATAGTGATGGGGTGGTAGTAACAGTAGTTATAGTAGTTAGTTTTATCCAAACTATAGGAAAAAAGCTCAACTCTCCCAAAGTTCTTCACTAAACCTGGTAAGCTCAGTAATACATAGGTCATTAGCATCACTAGCTACACTTCTTCTTTACCACCTGATTAATATGTAGTTGTACACTTCATGTAATTAAAATGGCTATATTATGATTTCAATCATATTTTTAAACAAACCTGGGTCACCTAGAACAGCATTGCATGTTTTAAAACCTTTAAAAAACCATGTGACTAAATAAAAGCAAAACTATTAATTACTTTACTGCTGCCACAAAAACAGGTGAAGAGACCAGCAGAGGGCAGCAGAGTGCAGAGCTGTTGCACTCATTTGAACATAAACATTGAAAAAAGAGCTTTTTATTTCCTTAATCTTTTTGTATGATGTAATTTTTACTACAAAATGAAAAACAGCTGTAAAAAATCAGTGGTATGCAGTTTTTTAGATAAATGAATGAGCACAGACTGGATGTAGAGGGCTTGTTGATTGGTCAGTGCTTCTTGGAGTGGGTGCAGGTTAGTGCAACCGAACGTTTTGAGGACTCAGAAAGGCTATGTTTTTGATGAGGAAACAACATTATAACATGGGAGAAAACTCAAAAAAGTAAATTTTGCACAATCTAGCCCCTTTAATGTAACACTAACACATTAATGTAACACGTTAGTCTTCTACCTACTATCCTTACTCTAAAACAGGCTGCTTGATAAATGCAGAAAACTATCAGGGTCAAGCAGCTTGTCACTCACATTAAAAATCCCTGAGAAAAGTCTAAAAACAAAAAGTAATTCTAACTGTATAAAACAACAAGACCACAACAAAACAAAGAAAAAGAAAGAAAGAGAAATAATTGTGAGCCCACTTCATAAAAACAACATCTGTGTCCTGTTTATAAGTGAAACAAAAGTGGAGTTGTTAGCTGAGTTTTGGTGTTGTGTGGGAGTGAACAGTGTGACCCTTGTGTGTTCTTACTCCAGCTCCTCGTCGGCGATGCTCCTCTTCCCTCCCAGCTGCCGTGCTCTCATCTCGGTCAGCATGGCCTGGATCTCCTCCTTCATCTGGCTCAGGCTTTTCTCCGGAGCGCCATCTTTACGGGACAGAGTCTGGTTCAACTCAAAGGCCTTCAGCTGCAGCTCTGAAAACACACACACAAAACGCTGATGTCAAATATCTATATGTACAAATAAATGTATTCACAGCATGCGCCTTACTGTATGTTTTCTTATTGTTTTAAATTATTTTATTTATAGTAATTGCCAAAACTATCGACATTTAATCTTGCTTTTTTGTGTTTTCCATGACTGTACAAACCCTGCATTACTATAGTTTTTCAAATACATATTTTTGTAACACATTATAATAACTTCTCTCTTATATGCATTGGTAAAGTATTTGAAAGTACTTAATTTTATCATTTCCTTAATAATCACCATTAAAGGTCCTATAAGCAGCATGCCCTCATACTGGTTTGAAAACTACTGCAGTCTAAATCAAAACAACGGTCTCTTTTCTGATTGGACGATCGACGATGCAGGGTTGTGTGTAAAACATTTTTATGTGTTAATAAATCAAGTGTGACGTCGTTATCAGTTAAACTAATATTTGCTTTAAACAAGTTTACATCATATCTTGGCACATGTGTGGGTAATTTTTATGAAATATAAAAAATATATACTGCTCATAGCACCTTTAAGGTAATTTTCTATGCATCATATTTGATTTAAAAACTGTTTCATAATAATGTTATTGTTATCGGCAGCTATATATGTTCTATTCTTCTTTCCTTTTGGCAAATCATCTGCTTCCATGCAATGATTTTTGCATATCTATTGGCATACGTTTTATAGGTTTTATACTGGATGCCCTTCCTGATGCGACCCTCTCCAATAATTCGTGTTTAGGGCCTACGCAGATAGTTCTGTTGTTAAATTAGGGGTTAAATAGGTCTGTAAAGAAACAGCCATTTACTGTCATGTTATTTAAGTGTTTGGTTGTCAACATGGCTGCTCCAAACCCTCCGCCTTGCAACAAACATCAAATGACTCACAACATGCTAAGACAAGTTAGCATTATTATCTTTTGTGGTAAACAAGCTGCCATCTATTACCGTTTTGGTTACTTGACAAAATACAAAGTCTGTACTGACATTAAAATTACCCGCAATCATATAAAATCACATACAAATGATAAATAAAATACATTTCCAGGCATTTTGTTTATTATAATCAAGGCATATTTCACCACATTTCCTTTGGGCTCAGTTCCGTCTTGAGGCCTCACCATTAGTTAGTTGCTTCCCTTTTGTGCACTGGCTTAGTTTTTTTTCCCTCCTGTTTTGCATGCTGTTTGCTTTACTGTAATTTCTTCAACGTGTGTGTCAAAAAATCCCAAAGAGAAACAACCATTTGATCTTCCTTTACTTAATGTGGACACATGTGGGGAGACTCGCGCTCTCACAGTCAAACACATGTTTTTATCAGCCACTGGAGCCAGTTATTCTGTCAGACGTTTGCCCTGCTTTTTTTTATCAGATTAAAAGCATCCACCAATCAATGATGAAACTGAGCTAAAACTGTCTGCCGCTCATTTAAATAATAATCAAAAAACTGCATGATTTTAATGAGATTTGTGAGACAGAACGGTTTGAAATATACACATTTTATGATTAAAGTGGGTTCAAACAAAAATAGTGTGGTTATGTGTAGAGAAGTGACTGGATATTTTTATTTTAGGCATTTATTTTCAAAAACTAAAACTACATTTTGGAAGAAAAAAATACTAAAAGCATTTCTTGATGGAAAAATGGATAGTAATGACATAGCAGCAGTCGTGATCATGGTAGTAGTAGTACTAATGGTAAGTACTTTCTTTCTATTTTAAATATTTATAATCTCAAAATGAGTATAAGTATAAGAAAAAGTGGGTAGTAGTAGTAATAGTAGTTGAAGAAGGTACAGAAGTAGTATTAGTAACAGTGGTAGTAGTAGTTGTAGTAAAGGTAAGTACTTTGCACTAGCAGGAGTGGTAACATTAGAAGTAGGATTCGTAATAGTAGTAGCGGTAGTAGTAGTGATATTAGTAGTAGCAGAAGTAGCCTAGCAGCAGTTGTAATGATGGTAGTAATGGTAGTACTTTAAATATATAATCTCTAAACGAGCAAAAGTATAAGAAAAAGTGGGTAGTAGTAATAGTAGTCAGAGTAAAAGTTAATAATAGTGGTAGTACCAGGTCTAGAAATAGTATTAGTAACAGCAGTGGTGGTGTTGTTAGTTTGTCCTGTAATGATGGTAGTAGCTGTAGTAACAGTAAGCACTTTGCACTAGTGGTAGTAGTAGCATTAGTAATAGTAGCAGTAGTAGTAGCGGTAGTAGTAGTAGCAGCAGAAGTCGTAATGATAGTAGCAGAGGTAATATAGTTACATCTAATTAAGTAATTTAAAAAAAAATAAAAGCAGTACATATTTTAAGTACTTTTACTCAAATAAATATTTAAAATCTCTGAATGAGTAAAAGGATTTTGACCTTGGTGGCAGAGTGGGTAGTATTAGCAGTTTAGCAGTTGTAATATGAGTTATAGTAATATTCATAGTAGACGTAGAAATAGTTTTTGTAATAGAGGTGGTAATAGTGGTAGTAGTATTTAGTAGTAGTAGTAGTAGCAGTTGTTGTAGTAGTAATAGTGGTAGTAGTAGTAAGAGTTAATGTAATAGTGGTAGTAATAGTGGTAGTAGTACTGAGTAGTAGTGGTAATAGTGGTAGTAGAAGTAGTAGTAGTAGTAGTCGTAGTAATAGTTATTGTAGTAGGGGTAGTAATAGTGATAGTACTACTTAGCAGTAGTAGTAATAGTGGTAGTAGTACTGAATAGTAGTAGTAATAGTAGCAGTAGTAGTAGTAATTGCAGCAGCAGTCGTAATGATGGTAGCAGTTGCAGTAACAGTAAATTATTTCTACTTAAGTAAACTTTGCACTACTTTTTTTACTAAGTAACAATTTGTTGAGTACTTTCACTTCTACTTGTACTTATAGCATAAAGTAAAATAAACATTAGTCCAGATCTGAATTACTTCATCCATCTTTGTATGGGTGTGTCATTGCAGTACACTTCCACACAGTTGAAATGTAAACATGAGATGATTAAAGCGCAGACAGAGCTAAAGCCTAATGAGCAGCTGGACCGTATGCGTTGGTATGTATGTGTGTGTCCCGGCCATATAATTACATAGAGGGATTTAAAAGCTAATTAAACACTTAAAACGTGTGTTGCATCATATTACGGTATCAAGTAAACACAGAAGCTCACGGCTAGAGAAGTGCGTACTGTATTTTCTTGCCTCATTATGCCAGTTTGAGAGTGTGTGCATGTACGCTGTTGTGATAGCCGCTAATTAAGTCTCTAATTGCTGCTCTCAATCATCCAGTGAGCTACAAAAAAAAAAAAAAGAAAAAAAAAAAGGCTAGCTCTGTATTTTTTTAGGAGACTCTCATAATAACAGCGTGATTAGGCGGCGGGCCAAAGCCAGGAGCATCACAAGCAGTCAATGTGGTTCTTTTCATCCAGCAGAAACATTAAAGTTGCATAATGGTAATCAAACAAACAAAATTATTTTAACAGCGAAGAACATACAGGCAGACATTTTGTTTGTGAAAGCGTGAAAGGGAGACATTTATGCTCTACTGGGACTGGACGAGATCAGTCAAAACACTTCAGGCACATTACAAAAGAACAGTAAATGTTAAAATTTACAAAAGTAAGTAATAATAATTATTGGATTAAGTTTGTTTCTATTCTATGTGGTTTTGTATTATTTGTCTAAAGCAGCCCTTTCCAATGTCAGCAGTGTCATAGCCCCCTTAAAAACTCCATACGGACCCCCAACAATAAGACTTAACTCTAATTATGTCTTGTTTTTCTCCATAGATTTCTATAAAAACATCACAAAAACACAGGCTATGAGCTAAAAACAGGGCAGCTTCAAGGTTCTAAAAGCAATAAAAAGACATTAAATTTGACTGAGTCAAAATGAAAGCCTTCAAAGTATTAAATAGTTTGCCTGGAAATTCCAGACTCACCGCTGTACCAGCGGATGAGTCTGGTCGCCATAGAATCAATTCGATTTCTAGCGTGGAGCAAACGGGCAGCGGAGTTAGCCAATCAGAAAATGGCGAACGTGACGTTAACAAAGCGACAAGAAAGTAAGCAACGCGAAAACATTTTTTTTTTAAATAAAGGCTTCTAGTGCTGCAAGCTGCTGTGGTTTAAAACGGAATTTACCGCTGAATGAAACAAACTCGGCTCCTCAGTGCACCACCTTGATTGTTGTTGTTGCGGACGCTGCTCGCGAAGAACACATGACTTAAATAAGCGAATCAAAATGCACGGTACAGTTGGGATTTGAATCCAACCACGGCGGACGGCGTGGTGACCAGACTGATATTTCTCTGTAGAATAATACAGAGACATATCAGTCTGGATTTTCCAGGCAATTAAATAGTATGAGTAGGTATTAAATTTCATTAATCTAGGTCTTAAAATTGTCAAAACATTATGTTAATATCACCACAATAACAAAATATATTTACTGAAAAAATTTTATCATTGTTTCAATGGTTCATTTTTTATATAATTTTTTTTTTATGCAAGACAGGAGTTCTTTCAACCTTTAAGTTTCAGAGAGCAGTACAGATAACTCCTTGTTGTAAAATTCAAAGTTGAGAGTGCTGGCATTAAATTTCACTCTGAGTGGCATTAAAAGGTCCTAAAAAAGTCTTACATTTCTCAAGACATAACCTGGATCTGCCCTGAAAAATTGCCTCAAAATAACAAGTACCTAATGGTAATTCATTGACATTCCAGTCATAAAATGACATAATATGACTGGAATGGGTCAATTGGAGCCTA
Source organism: Bostrychus sinensis (assembly GCA_020698575.1). Lineage (NCBI taxonomy): Eukaryota > Metazoa > Chordata > Actinopteri > Gobiiformes > Eleotridae > Bostrychus > Bostrychus sinensis. Next base: position 21,761,461 of record CM036257.1, on the reverse strand, counting down.
AATAATGCCATTCATTTCAGATAGTGATTAGTAAAGTAGAATTTCAGAATGGGTCAAACTGCAGCACAACAGAATACTATTAAAATGACATTTATAGTTTTATTGACACTACCTGTTTGTCACCTCAATGGTATGATGTTGATTGTCACAAGACAATCAATGGCTCACTACTCCATCTACTGGTACAAAGTGATATAAGTGGTCTTTGGCACCAAATAATAAGGTTTTTAGCTTACCAGCAATTTGAACCTGAAATATACACTACACACATGTGGAAAAAAGTCAAGTAGTCAAGTCAAATTACTGTCGCTTTAAAACTGTATTACTCAAGTAGTAGTAAAAGTACTTAACATAATCATCACTGGTTGAGGTTTTTTAAGTCCCACAGAGTCCACAGTTTATTATTATAATTTTTTCTAATAGACCAATTTATAAGCCTTATGCAGGGCAATAAAGGTAGTTTTAATAAATATGGCAAAAAATGAATTTATAAAGATCCTCCCTAATATCTTTAAGTTTAAGTAAAAAAAAAAAAAGTAAAGCTATATTTGTCATTACACATACAAGGTTCACAAGGAAACTGCATAAATGATCAGATGGAGGATTAGTCCTGGGTCCGCTGCTAGTACGGGCCAACCTGACTCACGTGTTTTAAGTGGTAGGGAAAACCAGAGCACACCAACAGTGTTCCTTCCCTGTGTCCCTGTCTGATCTGGGAATCAAACTTGAGACCTTCTTGCTGTGAAACAAGAGAGCTAACCACTGTGCCGCCGTGCCGCACTGAGTCACTATTACTACTACTAGTGTTACAACTACTAATACCCCAACTGTTACTACTACTATATTTTACTATTACTACTACAAGTGCTACAACCAATACTAATACTCATACTGCCTCTATTGTTACTACTACTGCCACTACACTGATACTTTTTACCATCACTATAGCTTTAAGAAGATTCTTAAATTATATTATAACAAATAAATACATCAACATTAAATAAAGGTAGGTGTGAGCAAAGTGCAAGGGCACAGAATATAACAAATTATATATAAAATACACAAAATATAAAGTAAGCTTGTCTGTGTTACTGTATCATGTAAAATGGTTGTTTTGGTTACTTCAAAGAACAGCTGGAATGTTCCAACAATGAATATGTGTAAATATTTTTATGAATTGTTAATAATGTGATATTTTTTTGTTTGTGACATAAAGTGAGCCCAGGAAGAGTAGCTGATGCAGTACCCTGCAGATGCTAAAGGGGCTTTCAATAAACAAACAATAAACAAAAACAAACTACTACAACTCATTTTACAACTGGTAGCTAGACTACTGCTGCTGGTACTACTATAATTACTACTAACATTACTTTACCTCTGGGGTCTAAAAAATACTTGAATTGTTAAATAGAAAAAAACATTATTGAGAAACATTTTCCTCTACATTTTACTCAGGTAAAAGAAAAGGTATTGGTCTATGCTTTAGATCAGAGGTCATTTATAGGCGGACCACGGCCCGAATCTGGACCCAGATGCCCTCCCATCCGGACCCGAACCTCTGTCCCACTCCGCGGACCCGAACCCGTTCAGCCTGTTCACTCCCCGGGAGCGCAGCTGAGCCTTTCTCAGAGCCAACAGCATCGTATCCTGGTGCTTTAAAACTTTAACATGAACAGTGCGGGGTTAAATCAGCTGTGTTTTCTGTTACTGTCCAACAAAATGAGAGGAGTAGGTCCAGACTGAGTGCGGAGGGACAGGACTGTCCCGTTTACAACAGACTTAAGTTTTGTTTTTATGGAGCAGCGAGAGAGGAGGCAACACAGGCTGTGAGCGGCTCTCCCCTCTCAGTGTCTCTCTGTCGAAGCTCACCCCTCTCCTCTCGGTGTCTGTGCCTCTGTCCCACAGAGGACAGAGCTGCCTCATATTCACCAGAGAATTAAGAGAAAACCTGTGTTTTGAGGCGCAGTACGTTCCACTTTAGTTTTAATGGGTGAATCGTCTCCTGCGTAAAAGCAGACAGAAAATCTTGCGTGTGACGCTATCAACCAATCAGATCTGAGGATTTGGAAACATATGGAGCGGTGACTGTGAGACAGACAGTGGAGAAATGAGAGAGACAGATGTAGAAAGGAACAGAGGTCAGCTCTGAACTCCTGTGTCTCCTGTGTTCTGAGCCAAGGACCATTATAAAAGCATTTTGTTAGATTTTTTAACTGTATTTGATTAACATAAGAAATTTTTTTTTATTTTATTATTTGATATCCCCTAGTTTGTTTTAAACTAATGCTTATGTTAGCAAAATGCTATTGCCATAATGTAGACGCTGATGTAACTACAATGATTTTATTTATTTATTTTTGAGGTACAAATCAACATTGTGATGCTCCGGACCTGTGCGTGAGAAAATGTTCACCAATTGGACCTCGGTGAATTTTAATTGGTGACTCCTGCTTTAGATAATAGATAGACTTTTGCTCAGGCACTTAAAAAAAGTACTTCCAAAATAATTTACCGCAGTGAAAGTACTGTATCTTGTTACTTTCCACCTCTGACACCTGAACATAACAAGGCTGAGCTGAGTGTGACCCTGCTCTGAGTGACTTCCAACATTGATTCGAAGAACTTTTGTTAATTATCTCTTCTACTGGTGCATACGTAATCACCGACTGGATGCTCGATCGTGCATAAACTCGTGAGTACAATCACTGAGGGACGCAGTAATCTCAGGTAAACAGTACTGTCAGTCTCCGGCACACATCCGTCCTCTCAGGGAACTAGCGGTAGAGCCTATTATCCTGGTAGGAGCCCTGTATCACTGGAGTTAACGCTGCTGCAGCTCAGTCTTTGTTGTTTGGGAGACACTTAGCACCAGCATCTGGCACAATGCATGCGCCGCTGGATGCTGGCCATTCTGAACAAGAGTCCCATTACTGAGCTAACAAGCAGAGAGGGAGAGGGCTGCCACTGTCCCACACTGAACCCCCCTACTGTCTACTGTGGGCGTTGTGCACGTAATTGTTATGAAAATTAGGTAAGGTAAGGTTGAATGGTAACAATATATTAATGCAAAATCTGTAGTTTTTATAAAATTTAATTGAATGGCCTGAATTCTTTGAAATGAAAATGAAAATTATTATTATTATTACCAAGAATTTTCCATGATTTTTGACAAAATTTCCAAGACCTGAAGAATGACTTGCACATTAATAAATAGTATTCAAAGTATCCAATGTGGTACATAAGAAACATACTTTTTCTGCAATTTCATTTGATAAATTTGGAAATTAGTCACCTAAAAAAAAAAAAAAACAACAAAAAGAAAAAACCCCAAAAAACAAACAAACAAACAAACAAACAAAACAGTTGAAGCTTTACCCCCAGAAATATATTATTTCACTAATTTTACTGACTTATCCCACACCAGTGATGAAAAGATAATTAATTTTGGTAAGTTATTTCAGAACGGAAGGTGGCAATATAGATTGTTTTTTTTTTCTTTTTTTAGCTGCCGCAGTGTAACTAATACTGGACAAATGTTATTCGCACTGTTTAAATTTCCAAAACTCCTCTAAAACTTTACATCAAAATAGAAAAATTCCAGGGCCTAGAAATTGCATTATACAATTCCATGACTTTTCAAGGTTTTCCATGACTGTACAAACACTGTATTCTTCTTCTTATTATTATTATTATTATTATTATTATTAGTAGTAGTTTACAGGGCACCAGTTAATAAGAGCTAGTCTCTCAGCTATATTTCTCTTCAAATTAAATGCTATAATAATAATAATAATAATAATAATAATAATAATAATAATAATAATAATAATAATAATAATAATAATAATAATAATATGCAAAGAAAACATGAACAATCAAGATGTGGCAGTGGTGCTGGCGGTACTGTGATGATACAGAGTTTAACATATGGTAAACAAAAATCTCTTTTGGTTACTAAATTTCATAATAAAAATTTAAGTTGTAACTAAGGAGAAATGTTCGATTGCTTTCTAATTATTGTGCGTCTTTTAAGAAGTGCCAATGTAGATGCATGTTTAGACAGTCAAAAAACAGGGCATTTTTTTCATTATAAACAGCTTCTTTTTTTTTTTTTACTTTATTTTGTAACTATGTTTTTGACAATTAACATTTTCTCACGTATTATGTATTAGTGCATTTCTATTTCGGGTCTATACAATACATTTGCAATTCCTCTATTGGCATCTTTTACTGTTTGTTCACTGATACTGGTCTGGTTAAATAAAAGCACTTTATTTTTACCATGTCTTTTACTCCTTGCAATTCCAATATTGTTGCAGAAAAATGCAAATAAATTGAACTAAACATCAATGCATTTTTATTTTCAACAGTTGCTACATTTGTGCACAGCTGCGCTAGTGTGGCTGCAGCCTTGGTTTTTCCTTTTTAATTACTGATCCCAGCTTTAAACATTAAGTGAACCATATGATTACACATTACCCTACATATTACCCACCTTGATTGTTTTTAAGAAGCCAATATTATCAGAAAACTGTGCTATAACAACACTATACCTCTATCGTCATCCACTTTGACTTGTCATTACATTGATCTACTACTTTTGTAATCACTGCTGAAGTCCCCTGAGCACAATTATTCATCTCATTACCTCACCTTTTTTTTATTCTTTACCTAATCTCATTGTTTTTCTAAAGCAATAACCCACATTTCCCCAAGAGGCGCGTTACATTTAATATAATAGTCCCCAATACAAAGTAATCTAATAGCAGCTAGTGAAATAGACAGCAGGAATACACCAAACAGGCATAATATTATGACCACTGACAGGTGAAGAGAATAACACAGATTATCTGTTCATCATGGCACCTGTTTGTGGGTCGAAATGATCTATGTTATCAATGACAGGCCAAGTGATGTTTTAAATGGTTAAATTTCCTACCTCAAAGCTCGTCTCCTTTGTTTGGCTAACAAGGTATAGTGTATAATATAGTATATATGTATAGTTTGATCACATGACACAATGCAATGATGCAACACGCTCACTACACCAATGCTCCAAAAGTGTTTACATGTGGCGTTAGAAGGACACTCACCTTCACTTCGAAGGAGCTGACTCCAGAGGGAAAAATGGGCAAACATATGGATTTGAGCAAGTTTGGAAAAAGCCAAATTGAGATGGTCAGAGCTGGGGCTGGGTACTGTTCAGATTATTTCAATACCAGTGCTTAAACAATACCTCATTTTCGATACCAATACCTAAGCAATACTTTTTCTGATACCTATGGTGAGCTAATTCATCTTCTAAAATCATAAAACACAATGATATTAAATAAAAAAACAATTTTTGGAGCAAAGTTCTTAGCTATAAGTTAAAACCAGTAGCTTTGTTCTGTGTTATTTATTTGATTCATACATGCAAAGCAACATTTAAGGTCACACTAGGTATTGAAACCTGGTATTGAATACATTTTTTTTTCAATACCAGTAGTATTGTAACTTTTCTTTGATACCACAGATGTTATCGTTTAACGGCACCCAGCACTAGTCAGAGCACCTTCAATGCTGCAGCTCTTGTTCCAGGTCTGCATGGGGGTATCAAAAATGGTCCAAGGAAGGAACAGTAGTGAAACAGAGACAGGTGATGCATGTGGGAGGTGAAGTTTGACCTGTGAGATGCAACAGATGAGCTAATGTAGCTTAAATGACTGAAGAATTCAATGCTGGTTGTGATAGGAAGGTGTCTGAATCCACAGTGCATCAAGGGCAGAATAGGCAGGTTATATACTGTTATGCCTGATTGGTGTATGCCAGAGTCTACATTAGCATTACCGTTAGCTCCCAGCAGTGTATCTCTGACAAACTGCTCCAGGTCTTCGGCTCGCTTGTGAATCCTGTCAGCATCGTCTTCAACCTGCTCCCCATCAGCCGACACCTTAGTGGCCTACACAGGCAATCAAATAATAAACACATGTTGAATAAGTAAAGGTAGCATTGATTTTTTTTGTCCAAGCAAGGATGAGGAAAAAGCCAAAAGGCAGGAGGTTTGTACAGGAATGACAGATAATAACAGCACATACGGTTACAAACACAGTCAATATCTAACAATATGTGTGGTTACCTCTTTGTTATTCTTGTACAACCACACTCAAGCACAAAGATGAATGAATAATTGACATAAAACAACAATACCTCTTGCTGAACACACATACAGCTAGCACACTCAATTTAACATTACACACAAGGAAAAAAAAAAGAGATAATTGCTGTTGTGATCTGACAAGAGTGTGCAAGTCACTTAAGGGGTATCTCTGTGCTCTGCTATTTTTATTCACTAAAGCTGGATACTGTTATTTTGAACTCAGAGTTGCTTATTGGTAGAGATGCTCTCAAACTTTCAAGCCAACAATTTCGTGTTAGTGCAGTATACTCCAAAGCCACCCAAATTTATCTTTATCCATCTAAACAAGAGCTTAGCTTAGTTTTTTGTGCCATAAAAAAACTAGTCCATATTTCAACAGCAAAGAACAGTACTAGAGAGTATTTCATGATCTTAAACATCTTGTAAATGCTTCAACAATATTTATCTGTTTATCTTTGCTTTTCTATGTTTGTCTTTTTGTGCTAGACACCAACACAATCTGCACTGAATTAGCCACCTTCACAGTACGCCACAGCCACTAATTTAAAGTTGACAAGTGATGTGGACCAATCAGTGGGAGGCTTCGTAATAATGCTTTCTTCCTCTTTCCTTTCAGCATCTGCCTCCTATCATGCAGTCATTTGTTTGCACATTGTTTCGGAAAGCGGTTTATGCCTGATGCACTTCCTAATACCCTCTATTTAACCAGGCTTGGGACTGGCACAAAAAGAGTGCACTGGCTTGTGGCCCCTTGTGGATGGATTTTGATAAGTATGTATTTCATAGATCATATTTTTTCACAGATGATTACAAAATACTATTAGGTTTTCCTCACATAAAATAGAAAAATGCATGCTCTAGGAAGAAAGATTTGCACACTGGACAAATGGACATGCCTATGGACACAGAAGTTGTACCAAATACACAGTAGATGGCAAAGGTGACTGAATCCATATCCATAACCCTCCCTTTTAAAAGCACAAAGAGCCATAGAAGTGGTTTTGTAGCCGCCTCTTTTGTAGTCTGGCACTTTTTTGACAACCTCTTTGTTCACAAGAGCAGCTTTAACACTGATCCTGTTCCCTGCCCCGTCTCGTATTGTAGAGAAAAAAAGTGACAGAAAAACCAAGAGGTAAAAGCCTGCGGCAGACAATGACAGAAACGAGGCGTACCCTGCTGTGAAGCTGGTCCATCTCTATGACCAGTGATCCCAGGTTGGAGTCGGCCAGTTGCAGTAATCTTTCGGGAGCTTTCTGGGGCGACAGCATGTGCTACAGAGAGGAGAAACACACAGTAGACGGAATTAAAGAGAGAAATGTGTGACATGTTTGGGCCTGGGGCTAAGCTTTTGAACCGCGAGGATCTGCCCAGAGGAAGAGGAGAGGCTAGACAGAACGAGGAATTAGCATAAATTTGACTTTACCTTCATTTACTAGATGTATTGATTTTAATTGATGCTTAACTTGGTGTAAGAGAGCTGGTGTAAACATGGGTTGGTGCAATAAATCAACAGTTTCAAATGAAAAAGTATGAAATAGTATAGGCTAACCAAGAGAAAAAAAATTGTCGGACAAATAGACTGTGGCATAGACACATTTGTGGAAAGAATTTTGAAGATGCAGAGTTTCTGGAGGCAGAAATTAGCTTTAGTTTTGGTGCATCCAATAGTAATAGATTTCAGAGGTGGAAAAAGTACTTCAAATCTGTCCACGTAGAAAGTACTTACACTAGTACTGCCACTACTACTACTACTAAATGAATAATTACTACTACTATTGTTACTACTATTTTTACTAATACTAGACTTAAATGATTGCAGGAGTGTGAAGAGTGTTGCTGTCTTTTAAACAGCGGAAAAAAAAGTTTTTTATTCCCATAAACTTTTTGTATGATGCTGTATGCAGGGGTTTGTGCAAACCAAATGTTTTGTGGTCTCAGAACGGCTGTGCCAGAGTGAATGAAGCAAAACACAACTTCAGATATATTTTGGATGAGGGAACAACATTATAACATGGTAGAAAGCTCAGAAAATAGGATTTTGCATAATTATAGCCCCTTTAACTATTATTTTGCATTTTAGCCACTAGTGGGGCTTTCTATCCTGTATGGGCATTGGCCAACTCAACACCAAACACACACAAATAAAGGTGAATTTAGATGGGGGAAAAAATCATGAATAAACATTGCGTTGTCTTACCTTGAGCTCCTCTGTCATGTTCTCAAAGTGGTACAGGATCTTGTACGGCGGAGGGAGGGGGGAGGTCAGAGTGACCTCAGTGATGATCCGATACAGACGGTCCATGTCACTGATCAACAGTCCCGAGCACTCATCATCACAGGCTGCAGGGACAACACACAACACAATCAGGAGATGTAGCTCAGACTTGTGGGTTACGCACACGTCAACGCTTTTTTAAGAGGGGGAAAGGATATGACAAAGGGGGAATGAAAGGCTGCCTGTTCAGCATGTATTTGTGTACTTTTGTAACCCGACTGTGTTTGTGGCTCTCAGAGTGAGTCTTTAAACACAGCAGAGGTGTGTGATGGCGCTGACTGTTTGTGAGTTTGTGTTAAAAGTGACACTGGCATCAAAAAGACAGGGCTGCCGATGCATGAAATTCAGCACAGTCAGGCAAAAGCTACTATTATGAGCCCACACTGAGGCAGGGACCCACAGGAAGGCACACTCCAGGGACTTCACCACACAACCACACATGCACTGCTGTGTGTATGTGTATATGTTTGTAAGTCTTTCTCTTCCTGAGCCTAGAGCTGATTTATAGTGCAATTTTATATGTCTGACAAGGGAAATGAAAGATTAAATTCATAAAATAAGATCAGTTTCCACTCAATCTATGACAAAAGCAAAACAAAATAAAAAGAATGTTAAGTGCATATAAGCTTTTCAGATTAAGGCCTGATACATTTTATGTATATGTATTTTTGTATGCCAATTTTTTAGGTCGTGTTTTGGACATTAATCATTTGAGCGAATGTAAACTGACAACTAATAGAAGTGCCATAGCTACCTTTACCCTCTGAGAGTCACGGGCCTCTTAAAAATAGGAAAACTCCCATGCAGCAATAAACAATAACATTACTCTTTTTATCACACTGTCATGTTTTTCTGCATAGATTTATATGAAAAAAAAGTTACAAAAATCACAGAGTTTTTGCTAAAATTGCTTAAAAGTAATATTTTTAAGCAAGTATATAACTGTACCTAATTGTAATTTATTTAAAACTTAATCCCTTTTTATGTGCTAAAGGTAGACAACCTCTGGCAGGCCCCGGACCCCACTTTGAGAACCACTGCTCTACAGATCCAAACTTCGGACTCACTATAAACATTCATAAAACAGATAAAACTCAAATTTTTAATCCACCAATAATTTCCCTGCAAGTTTTAGTTGTTTGTTTTGTATTCTCTGTGTATATTGTGTTTTGTGTCAAGACTGAAAAGCGTCTCTGAGTTCTTTGAAAAGCACTGTATAAATTCAACAAATTATCATTATTATGCTAGTGTCTTTTAGTAACTGCTTGAGTCAAGATTTTTAACACGTCTCAACAAAGGCACAGATGTTATACTAATTTTAACATTTTATGTTGTCATAACTGCCTAAATATTGTAATACGTATACATATTGAGAACGTGAATTTGTAATAACTGGGACCTTCATTAAGCTTTGATTGTTTTATGGCAAATCAAAAACATAGTGTGATTCATAAAAAAAAATATTCATAATGTTTGTGTGGTTACAAATAGAGCCGTACACAGGATTTTAGAAATACCAAGGTTGATGGCCATTTAGAACTGGTTTAGTCCTGATTCAGTCCTGATTTAGACCTGGTTTAGTCCTTGTTTAGACATGGTTTAGTCTTGATTTAGTCCTGATTTAGACCCGGTTTAGTTCTTGTTTAGACCTGGTTTAGTCTTGATTTAGTCTCGTCTTTTTCCAAAATAAGTCCTGGTTTAGAGCATATTTTCTGGTTTAATCCTGGTATAGACATGGTTTAGTCCTGATTTAGTCCTTTTTTCCCCCGATTTAGACCTGGTTTAGATCTGGTTTAGTCTAGCAATAGAAAAATACCAAAGTCCGGACCACTGTGGTGCGTATGGCCATGGTTGCAAAGTAGTGATACTTGTATGTCATAAAAACACAACTTTAAATATCAAAAAGAAACACACCTCAAATCCAAGCTTACATGCAGGCCACACAGTGCAAAAACAACTTCTAACTCACAGAATTAGTGTATGTAAAGCACCACACAACATATCTAATCATATTTAGGAGACGCATGCGCATCAGAGAAACAAAGACCTCAAACGACTTCCTTGAATTTAGTTGTATGCTAATATAAAAGACTTACAGGTACCAGAATCGCCTCATTCTTAACTATTGCCTCCCAAACTGCTGCTGTTACCTTTTCCTTTTGATGGAACAGGAACAAAACAGAGAGAGCGAGTACAATCACTTCTTTTCAACAAGTGAACCGCTCCACTCCCAGTAAACCTTCAGGAGCTGTCATTACGGTCTGGACACAGTCTGTGGACCCGTTCGGTGTCAGGCAGAATTCACCGCAGGTCTGCACCAACCACTTTATAAACACACACTTATGTAACACACAGGAAGCCATTTTCTCCTTCTCTGGCTGTCTCTGTGCCTTTTTCCATATTCTGCCATGCACGACAAGCACTTACCTCTCGACATGCTAATAGCGCTGAATTGGCCCCACCATTATGGTCGTATTAACTTTAAATTAACTCCGAATGACATTGAAATTATTTTGCTAAATGACTTGGATCTGACTCCTGCCTCCGATCTCTGTCTCCCATGGCAACCAGGAGAAAAGGACCCGCACTGTTCATTTGAATTACATTGTCAAAATAAAACTAAATTAATGACAAATACATCGGCTGTTCTCAGTAGCAGGTCACTTAAAGAATTATACAAACTAAAATTAACAAAAAGACTAGTGTATGCTTAAAACTTTAACCACAAGAAGAACCAAAACATGTACAAGAGAAATAAATAAATTTCTATTCAAACTATGGTGGCTTTATAATTATCTGTACAAGCTGGATCTGGAATTATCTGAAGCTGGAATTATCTATTCAGCTAGATCACTGAAAAAATGACACAAACAGATATCAACAAGAGGTAATAATACATAAAGAAAGTCTAATATGTTCTGTATGTATTATTTGAGACTTATTGTAATTAAAAATACAAAGTTTGCATACATGACATATGATCAAAAATAGTTTTCCTTTAACTTCTTATAATGAGACTATTGTGTCTTCTCTTTCTTTTCTTTTGGCTTTTCCTTTTTGGGGCGGCCACATCAAATCATCTGCTTCCTAGTGTGCAGTGATTTGTATAATGATTAAGCAGATTTTTTACGTCAGATGCACTTCCTAACGCTTCCCTCTCCATTTATCCATGCTTGGGACTGGCACAAAGAGTATACTGGATAAAAGAGACTAGTGTGTACTTGGCCAAAAGGTATTTAGAGATAAGTATAGAAATATACATGCAGATCATAAGATTTTTATTAAAATTATTTGGAATTTGTCAGAATTTGTTATTCTTTATATGACTGGTCAGCCAGCATCTGCTGTACATAAGTCAATTCTACTTCCTTAAACCTTCAATACTGTGATTCCTCAATTTTCTGATTAAACCAAACTCAAAAACATTATTCTGAGCGCAAGTAGTAAGCAAGTTAAATAAAGCAGCAGTGTTGTGTGTTAGTCTTACAGATGATCCCGGCCGGTCCACACACATGCCTATCCATGCACTGGTCACATGACCTCCCCGAGGCCCCGACCCTGCATCGGCACTGGCCCGTTACAGGGTCACACGGTCCGGGCAGTGACCCCCACGCCGAACACTTACACTCCTCACAGCGTCCGCCTGGCATAAGGGGGTTACCGTGGTAACCAGTGGCACACCTGGACAGAGGGAGCACAGCATCGTATTAGACACACCATTAGCTCCACTGATGGTGATAGATGCATACAGTATATTAAAGCTTATTTGCAATCACATTTCATTCACTTGGATCATTTCCACACATCTTACGCCAGATTCACACTAAATGTGTTGCGTGTGCAGTATGTCTTTGGTACAGTTTTCTGACAGACTCCAATTCACACCAAGTGCTTTGTGTGTGGCACTTCTCCGACCAGAGCCAGCTGGGGAGACCACGAGTTCATGGGAGAGTAGCGGGTTTAAGCTGAAGTTATGAGTTCACAGAATAACAACAATGAATAAAGAGAGTTACATGTAAACAAAAGCCAAAAGCCTCTGACCACAATCTCCCATTCATTTGGAAATTATTTCCGTGAATTTTGTACTTCAACCCTGGTTATATAAATACTTAGTTTTTAATCACGTTTAATAGTGTTCGGTCTTGTCTGTGACCCCGTGTCCCCAGTTAAGACATAATGTTTACATGTTGATGTGAGCGAGAGGCTGCACAATCGCTTTTATTTTGAAATTTACCGGATCCTCTTCACTGGTCCCTGGTCTGACTTCCTGTCTGGCTCGATCTGCTCTGTTCAACTTTATGCATGACGGCTGCAGCATCTGACAAAAATAGACTTGATGCTTATTTTTGTTGGAGCGCCAGACACGGACATGTACTGCAACGCAGCCGGTGTGAACTCATGCATTGACTTGCATTGCAGCTATTTGTTGCGGAGGTCATACGGGACACGCAATGGATACGCAACGAATTCAGTGTGAACTGAGCGTAAATACTAGAGAAGAAACACAAAGGGGAAAGAAAGCAAGGAATTGGAAAAAAAACACTAAACAATAGCTTAAAAATGTACCCATAGTTGTACTTCTTACTACTACTTACTAGTACTATCTTTCTCCAGCTTTTTTTTCCTCCATTGTGTAGCTTAATGCAATTTAATTTTGTGCGTTTTTACTACAACTCTTCCTCAAAAACTATATACATATATTTTTTTTTTCCCCACTAAATCCATACATCTCCTCTTTGGTCTTCCTTTAGGCCTCCTGTCTTGCAGCACTAAACTTAGCATCCTTCAACCCATATATTCACTATTCCTCCTCTGTACAAACCATCTCAATCTGGCCTCATCTCCAAAAACATCTAACATAATAACAGCTGTCCCTCTGATGTATTCATTTCTAATCCTATCCACCCTTGTCACTCCCAAAGAGAACCACAACATCTTAATATAACTCTCAAATTTAGGTGAGCCTGACCTGTCACAGTGTTTTCCCTCATATCCCTCTGGACAGGCCGTACATCTGTAGTCGTCAAATCCCTCGGCGACACAGGTGGGACTGAAGCTGGAGACGGACACCACAGAGTCAGACTAACATGTACTGTATTTTTGTACTATTTTATGGACCAGACCCGTCTACTTTACGGAGATCCGTACTTGTTTTCAGGGTTGAGGAGGGGACAGGCGCAGGGTTTACAGTCGTCGGGAAATCCTCGGACCACTCCATAGAAACCGGGAGCGCAGCGTTCACACCGGTTGCCCTCTGTATTGTCCTGGCAGTCCTGCACCAAAACAAAACTCCAGTTCAAATTAATTTCATTTTGTTAATACAATAATGACAAGTGCAGACGTGTTTCCCATCTTGTTTCCTTTATCGAGATCATACAGTAAATCCTCTGCCCCCAACTCTGCAGTAATTTGCAAATTGATTTGGGTAAGGTTTTTTACACCAGATGCCCTTTCTGACACAACTATTTCCATTTATCCAGGCTTGGGACCAGCAAAAGAAGTAGACTGACTTCTGACTCCATGGGACTGGATTTAACACAAGTGTTTTCTGTGATATCTGTTAATTTATTTATTCACATTTTATGCCAAGGAGACAAAATAAAAAGACCACACGCTGCTACAAAAGCTTTTCATCTTATTAAACGCTAACTAAATGTTAAATGAAGAAGCTAAGCCGAAGCACTTTTATCTGTATGCTCTGTTTTCACACTGGCATAACACAAAGGGTTGACTGAAACAGCTTTTTATAATTACAAGTATAAAATGGTAATATAAAATGAGATCTAGAGTTGCATATTTATTCAGTTATCTTAAGAACACTGGTGCTGTAGACACACTTTGTTGATCTCGATTAAACATTAAAATAAATTTATGATATGGCTTTTATTGCCTACTGAATGATTTTACATTTAATTTCAGGAGTGGCTATGTTTACTCTGTTGATCTTGATTGTACACTTGTCAACATAAAGACAATAATTAAGACATATGGCTGTTATTCTCTACTCATATGTAAACTTATCAGGGACTGCTACTTTTGCTTTCTTTTGAAATGGACACTTACCATTACACAAACATGTGCTATATACTATATTTCCATGACTTTTCCAAAACTTTTGACTAAATTTCCAAGACCTGAAAAATGATTTACATGAGTATACAAAATGTCCAAAATCAGTCATTTGAAGAAAAAAAACAAAACAACTGTTAGGGCTTCTTCCCCCAGAAATACATTGTTACAGCCTACACACCTGTGATTAAAAGATAATTATGCTATATTAGATATAAACTAATCATCTATGCTGTTTTAAAGCATTACCAAAACCAAAAAAGCCAAGGACCATCCAAAAAATTATTTTGTTCAAATATTCTGACAAAAAAAACAGATATAGGTCACTGTTTCCTGCCGTGAGAACAAGAGGCCAAGAAGACAGCGTTTCTACTGAACACTTATATTTACCATGTAGTAGTGGCCCAATGTTACTCAGACTGTTTAAATTTCCAAAACTTTTCCAAAACTTTACACCAAAATATAAAACTTTTTCAGGGCCTGCAGGTTTTCCATGACTGTATGACCCCTGTTATGAGATTTTACAACTTTCAGTCACAACAATAAACTTGTTTTGTCTTTGGACTATTTCTGGTATCGAACTGAAGCCACCCACATAGCTATGAAGATTTTTTTGGACCACTCTTGTGTGATGAGGCAGTGAGTAGTTGTTTACACTGACATTTGCTATCTTCTGTAATCAAGGCTGCATTTTTTGTAGTCTATTTTTGCAACCCTTGTATTTACAGTATACTGCTTAATTCACACATAATGGAAAAAAAAAAAAAATCAATAATATTTTAACATAACAAATGTACCAATTAGTCAATAAATGCTTACCCTTTCAATTTATTTACACAGAATATCAGAGCGGCCCACTCTCCAGCCCACACACAGCACATAACATAGTGTAGAGTTGCATGCATCTCTCTTCTCTCAAAGTCCCTAGAGCCCGGTCTTATGGGTTGTCTGAATGGAAATTTCAATCAGTGCTACAGGAAGCCGACTCTTAACGAGGACAAGTCATTTCCATTAACTTCCTGTGTTCCTCGTTACCGATAATTACCAGAGAAACAAACTCGTTTAGCATTTTCAATTTAGCCCGCTCTGTTAGAAAATGCTAATGACGCCGTTGTGCCGAGCGAGATGGGATTGGTGTGTGGAAGAAACGGCTGGGAGGCAGCGGCAGACAAATCAAATGTAAAAGAAAGAGAAGGAGTCGGGGGGGGGGGAGAAAATTGGCATCTTGGTCTCCACTGTGTAACGTACTCAAAACAACAACACAACATACGTAGCTATATTTCCTGCTTTTGAGGATGTGCTACCACAGAATAGCAGAGGTGGAAGAAATACTCTAAATCTGCAATGAGAGAATTTAAACTTCAAGACAATAAAGTAAAATGTATACTTTTTCCAGCACATAATCTATTCATACTAATGTTACTACTTCCACTACTAGCACTGTTTGTACCATATCTTGCTGAAAACCCAGGACAGGACAGGATTGCAAGGCGAACATGCAACCTACTTTTTCACTGTGGTCAAGAAATAATTTTACTAATGTAGAGAATTTAAAAAAAATTACCTCCACCACTGCAAAATACTAATATACATTACAACATCAAATCAAAACAGAGCCTACCTTAGACCAGTCATTCTCAAACGTTTTATACTAACTACCACAATTTCTTTTCCAAGTACCATCTTAAATTAGCCAAAATAAAACTAAACTAGGACTAAACCAGTATAAAAACAGGTCAAACTCAGAACACACACTGGTCTTAACCACAACTAAACCAAGAATAAACCAGGACTAGGTCCAAACAAAGAGTAAATCAGGTCTAAACCAGTACTTACTAGGTCTAAACCAGGTCTAATCTAGTTCTAAAATATGACTAATCCAGGTCTAAACCAGGGCTAAACCAGGTCTAAAGGAGTTCTAAACCAGAACTATAGGTGCAAAAGACTATATAGCCAGTGCCTAAATAGACACTCTCCTACTTTCTCCAGCAGCCATTAATTCAACAGCCAATGGGAGCATCCCTTGTTGGACTGTACCGGCATAATTAAGTATGATGTTTATGATAATCACACACTAATATCATCAAATCCATCTAGGAGAGGTAAAAGAAGGGCTTCTTTAAAGTGTTAAACCTTAATATTTACAGTGTACTTGGGGAATACAAACAGTTCAGTTGCTCCAGTCTTTGTTCAGATCTAATCCAGGCTTTGACCCATGACCTCTGACCGGCAGCTTTCCGTCAAATGGAGGCACAGTGAGAACCAGACTGAGACAAGGCTGGAAGTGACTAACAGCTGAAAGTGACGTGTGCGGACTGGTCTCTGGAGCCACAGTTGGACAGGCAGCAAAGAGCTCACTCCACATGACGACAAGTGGCACGAGCAATTAAACTAATAATAGAGATGTTGACAGATTCATGATCGAATGGCAGCTGTTTAGGAAGTACTGAGTATTTGCAGGGGCTATAGGACATCACAGACTTTTGCACACAGATGCTGCTGTTTACATTTACCTGTACTGGTTTTGTTGTGCACTATTGGACCCATGAAAACAGCTATTGGGTCTGAGAGCTCAGTACATTACTTTGGTAACAATTCTAAGCTTATTGGCCAACAACTATCTGGTAGGCATCGGGGTGCTTTCTTGCTAGTGTCTTCTACTCATTAGGCTTTAGGTGGGGTATACCCTGAACAGTCGACTCGAGTCAGACTTAAGTCACAATTTTTAAGACTTGAGACTTGCTTGACAAATACTGAAAAAAGACTTGACTTCACTTTTACTTGCTATTCATGACTTTAGACTAGACTTGGACTGGAGCTAATTTACTTGATATGACTTGTTTTCATTTTCACTTTCATCTACCGTTAGACTGATCAGATTAGCTATAGATGCATGTCTTTGGACACAGGGGAAGGACAGACTCTTCTCCTAGAGACTGTGAATCTGTTGCCCAATGATCGGACCTGTGATCTCCTACTGAGAGGACACTCTGCCAATGTGCACCACATTCATGCTAAAAGGAGTGGTAACAGTTGGGCAGGAGTCTGTCTCTAGTTAAATACTATGCAATACAATGCAAGTTGTATTTACATTACTCGTTTATAAATAAGTCCTTTGGACATAGTTTTATTTATAAGTTAGAAGACATTTAGCACCACAGTCTATGTTCTCTATTTTTAGCTCTAAGTATTTTTTTATTTTTTTTATTGACTTCCGTAACCCTATAATATTAACTGATTCTTCTCTGTTTCTTCATTACTAAATTGTATGTGTCACATATAAAAGAGAGGAAATTACACCAAAGGAAAAACGCCTGAACCTGGGGTCGTTAATTATTGCAGGGCTAATTACAGTCTCTGACATCCTCCCAGCGCTCGGGTCTTTTCTCTTTCCTCTCCAGAAGCTCCTGGACATATGGTCGGACGGGGGTCTCCAGAGGCAGGACCTGCCCCCCTCTCACACACACACAGATACACGTTGACACACACAGACACACACTAACACACTGACACACACGGACACACACAGACACACAGATACCTGGCAGATGGACGTGTCGGGGTCACAGGTGGAGGAGTGCCCGCTGCATTGGCACTGAACGCAGCTGCCCATGCCCGCGGCCGTGGGCACTCTGGACGCTGGAGCAGATGCCAGGGATCCGCTACGGAGGCGGTAAAATTCTGCTGCACACTCCTACAACCACAAAGAGAGAGGAAATAAGGATTATTAACTATATTTTTTACTGCAAAGTCATTTACATCATAGTATTAAGAGGTATAAGGATCAATAATTGCTTCTATGCATCACAGTTGTTGTCTACTCTCACATACTACACCGATCAGGCATAACATTATGACCAGTGACAGATAACACAAATTATTATTCATCACATGTTGGCTATGTAGAATATATTGGAGGATCTATAAAACTGCCGCTCTTGTGGGCTGTTCCTGGGCTGCAGTGGACAGCGTCTTTCAAAAGTGGTCCAAACAATGAACAGCAGTGAACCAGCGACAGTCCAACAGACGACCTACGAAAGCTCAATGAAGTCAATGCAGGTTGTGACAGGTTCTGCAGTGCTTTCCAGTTTGCTGCATATATGGGGCTGCGTATTCGGCAGGTGGTCATAATACATAACAATATGACCACCAATAATACGTAGGTGAAAAAAGTACTTCAAATCTGGACTTAAAGGTGCTATGAGCAGTATATATTTTTTATATTTCATGAAAATTACCCACGTGTCCCAAGATATCAGGCAAACATGTTTAAATCAAATGTTCCTTTTACTGATAACAATGGTATAGCTAATTTATTCACAATAAAAAAAAAAGTCAACATTAAAGCCTATGTTGTTTATGTTTTTTGTTTTATTAAAACCCTGCATTGCCGATCGTCCAATCAGAAAAGCGGAAAGACCATTGTTTTGATTTAGACTGCTGTACTGTTTTCAGACCAGTACAAGTGTATGCAGCCTTTAAGTAAAAGTATTATTACATCAAAATATTATAACTCAAGTAGAAGTGCTCAACAAAATTATTACATAAAAAAGTAAGAGTCCTGAGTGAGTGAAGTTACAACTACTACTATTGCCACTAGCACTACTACCACTACTTCTATTCTTAATGAAGAATGAATGATTAGATATACTGTATATTTTCAGAGTATAACACTTTACGTCAGGAGGTATAATGATCTGTAATTGGGCTTATGCCACAGAACTACTGCTCCTCTCCCAACATTGCACACATATAATTAAGAGTTATTCCCTTCAGTAACTTTTGAACACCACCTCGCTCCACTATGGCTGCTGTTATGGCTGCACACATGAAGGTAGCTCTGCCTGCCTCTCTCGCCTGTTCAGTAATAATTAATGGAGTCCATTTAAAGAGCCATCTGTTCCCTCTGCTAGCACTAAACGCCCGTTTAAAAATACTTTATTAACAACGATGCAGCTACAAATAGACCAGCCATCTGTCAGCAGAGCCCTGGACGACCTGAACTTCTCAAGTTGAGCTACTGTTCTGGCCTCCACTGGGGTCTCCTTTAAAAGTATCTACACAAACGGATGGGTCAGTTTGAGCATGAGCCTCTGGATCAGTGGTAGAACGTAACTAGATACTTTTACACAACACATTACATTACATTTTTATTAAAATACATTTTTTAAATATACTGACTTTCCAAGTACATTGTGCGAGATAGGGCAAAAGGTACAATCTCCAGCCAAAAGGGATCAGTAAAGGAACAAATCATTAGTTTCAGTTTTAGTAATTTCTTTGCCATTGTGCTTTGTGGGTAAATTTATGGAGCATTTACTCTTGAACTTAAAGATCCCTGGTTGGGTCTGGGCATTATATCTTTACCACTGAGAGAATGCCTAGGTTGAGGTCTGTGTTTTTTAAGTGCTTCTGGTTGTAAGATTTGTTATTTTGTGAGCTCTTACTTTGGATTTACAGACAACGCTTTAATTAAATGTCTGGTGGCAAAGGTGGGGATCAGACAGAGCATTAAAATGGCTATTGAGCATGGCTGTTAGCAACATGACGCTAACAGATGATAAATGAGGTGACTGCTTTGTAGTGACGGCCATTTAAGCACGAACATTAGAATCCGGTGTCTACGTAGGGTGGTGAGACTGAGCATTTATAGATTGAAACAAAATACTACTTCTGGTATGTTTTTGAGGTGGAAACAACATTAAAACATGGTTAAAAGCTTAACTTGGTTAAAGGTTGATATAGCATAATAGGAGGCACTTAAGTATATATGGAGCACTGTACTTTCAGAGTACGTTTTCCAAGACATACTTTTTATTTGATACTTGAGTCAATTTTGGAAGTAATTTTTAATGTCGCTAGATAAGTAAAAGCACTTTGGCATCTATCCTCCTTGCCACACAGGTGTAATAAATGGTTACTGTAGTAGTTGTAGTAGTAGTAGTAGTAGTAGTAGTAGTAATAATAGTAGTAGATTTGTAGCTGTTGTCACTGTGGTTAAAAACTTAAAATTTAATGTACTTTAAATTTAATATATTCATAAAACATCATCATTTTGTTGAGTACCTTTACCTCTACTTTACTACTATTATTTTGAAGTAACAGTACTTTTACTTGAGTACAGATTTTGAGTACTTCTTCCACCTCTACTTTAGATTCACAGAATAATATCTATTTGATGCTCTGCTGTTTTCGTCTCGCAGCAATGACTTTAACTATTGCCACTGTATTGTATCATAAGCCGTTTCTAAGAAATCCTCATTAAACTTGAAGATTGAGTCACTTCTATTTTTGCTCTCTCTGTGGCTTAAGAGACGAGCCGGACGCCCTGAAAGTCAATTGCTTCGACAAAATCAGAAGTCGGTGAAGGAGACGATGAGTGAGGCCTAATCCCCGCTAAGAAAGCAACGAGTAGAAAAAAATATATAATAATGAAAGAGACAAACAGGAGAGGCAGAAAGACGCGGCAGAGGCTTAAAAGTCACTACTAAATGTAAATTGGAAATGGTTGAAATATTATTGAAATCCTGGGCTGTGACCTCTGAGTTTACATTTGCACAGTGTTGAACTGGCACTAAGCATTCACTGCTGCAAGCAAGTATTCACTCAGTAATAACTTCTGTATAAAGAGGAAGAGCATTGTTAAATATATGTCTTCAATCAAACAGGGTGACTTGGTCTGGACCACACTGAGCCAAAGTTCAGCTCTTTTCACAATAACCCTGAGAGGAGTCTGTATTTGTGTCTCTACAGATATTTTATTAATGAAATATAATGAATAAAAGTGAGAAAGATTGGAGAAAAAAATTAAGTTTTGGTTCTGGTTGCTGACTATCAAAAAGTACAAGCTCAATATTTTGTCCAAATAGTAGTGGAAACATTGTCGCCTTGGTCATATGTATAGCCATTATTAATGGAAGTGTGAAATAAAATGATGACGATAAACCACAATACTGTGTTTGGATACAAGTTCATAGTTTCAGGGCTGTAAGGGTTACAATGGCTGGATATTAACCCTTTACAGACATGCGCTATCTTCTGGATGCTCTTACAACATCTTCAGGGTTGTTTGATTGTTTGAAACTCTGAGTGAGTGACACATTAGCAGTGCATATTTCAAAGCAGGCAGAGTGTGTGCAGTGCTGCAGCCTCCTTTCCTCCACAACTTGTCTGTATTTATTTTTTTATTTTTATTTTCCTATTTATTTGACATTTTTTAAGTTATGATGCACATATGTTAAATTTTACGTGGTAACAATTTCAGGGCTTAAACTGCCATCACTGGGCAGGACTCGTCTCATTTATCTGTTAGTTTGGTGTTGCTAACCAGCCAAGCCACCCTCACCGCACGCAGCTATCTCCTCTCATGTGTTAACTCAAATCCTGCAGACACTATCCTGACATCACTCACGTGTGAACTAAAAAACAAATGAGACATGTAATAGCTACAAATTGTGATTGTTTACGCACCTCACAGGACAGTCCAGAGTATCCCAGTGGACAGTCACACTTCTCAATCTGTTGTGCTCTCTCACTTTCTTTTGTAGGTCTGCCTTCCTCTGCCACTGTTAGAGTGATCTCTGAAATACTGCAAGAGGAGTGGAAAAAACATTGTTAAAACATTTTTATATGGTGCACATACAACAGGTGTGAGATGGGGAGGAAAAAACCAATCACAGTATGAAATCTGAGTGGACCAGTCACTTGTTTGGCTGTCAAAAACTGTGCTACACTGTGTTTGGAAGAAGAGAGATAGAGAGAGCATCTTTACCGGCTGTGTCTCATCAAGTTGCCATGTGATGCCTTAATTAGGATGTAGTCCACATAGAACAAAATGTCCATGAAGTCTTCTCGAGTCATGGACCTGCCATCTGCAAACTTCCACTCGTGCTGCTCAAACACCCACAAAGACGCACATTAAGTACATCTCAGATCTGTAACTAACTTCAAATTTTTCCACTTTTCTCTTCTCTTCAGTACCTCAGTCATGTCGATCTCATGGCGGGTGAGCTGGCCGATCTGCAGTCCCGGGACGTGCCTCATCATCACTATGTTGTGATTGGGTCCACCTTTAATAATGACCTGAGGCTCGTAGGACGAAGGGCCAGTCTCGTCTCTGGCCTCGTAGTAAACTGCGTATTTGAGCTGACCGCCGTAAGCTGTGATCTAGAGGAAGAGGCAGATATTGATCAAGTTTGTGAGGTGCCAGGTGCCAAAGGTGTTGAAACTATTTTGTTACTTACCATAGATCCTCTGAACTGCTCGGGGAGTTTCCAGTAGTATGGCTCAGACAGGACAGAGGTGACCAGCTCTGCGTGGGCCAGGATCTCCGGGTGCTGAAAACTCACTCCTCTCTTGGTCTCCAAAGTGTTGGACTTATCCACCAGGGGGAGCACTGTCTGCTCCTGTCTCAGCGTTAACTACAGCACACAATAAGGACGCAATTAATTAAAAGGGCTCTATTGGGAAAAGAAACTCTACCGCAACTGCACAGAGCTGTAATTTAATCATGAATATGTTAAACCTCCTTAGCAAGTATACAGTAATGTAGGTGTAGAGTAAGTTCTCAACATACCCACAACAGAAGGCTTGTTGAGTTAATTTACACCTTTACATGATGATGTAAACAAAACACGAATAAGTCTATACTGTAAATAAACCAGCCATATGTGCTGTTATTTATTTATTCAATGAGAAAAGTCTATTTATGGTTTATAATGGCTTTTGAATGAACTACAGTATAATTATCTGTGTTTTTCCTCTTAAAAACACAAACTCAAAACTGCCCTTCCTAAGTACACATATGAGTAAAAATAGATTCTTATTGAAATCAAGCTCTGAGATGTGGAAGCAGTGCTCTAAATCTGAACTGAGTAAAGGTACTGTTTCTTCAAAATAATACAGCAGAAGTAAAAGTAGTCAGCAAATGTATTACTCAAGTAAGTCATTTATTACTTTACTAACTTATTTAATACTTGAGGTATTGAATGTAAAGTTTACTTATGTACTCTACTATTACTACTACTCCTACTACTAATAGATCTACTCCTACCGCTACTAATACTATTTCTACTTCATCCACTACTCTTTCTCCTCAAGACAAAAATAAATGTCACTAATTTTGAGACTACAGACATTTACTTGAGTCTTAAAAAGTAAACGACTATATAAAACACTTGCTACACAACTAACAAAGTACCACATGTCAAAGCAGTCATTGTACTGTGTTTTTACTGTATTTTATATTACATTTGTACCTAGAAAAGGTAAGTACACAAAATGGTCTTATGTAAGTACAACATTGTTACATGTTATTACAGCACGTGTTACATAGAAGTTACACTGTAGACTCACTGTATCAAGTGCAGTGTAAAATAAAATTTTACCAAAATACTGAGTTACTTTCCACCGTTGCATGCTATAAATTTGGCTACTGAGGATTTACATTTTACAAAATAAAATAAAAAAGTGAAAAGGTTAAACACGAAGGTCATCTGGACAAAAAGATAGTGTTGGTCAACTATGATAAGTCACACTTTAAGTATAAAAGCAGTAGCCCCTGGTTTACAGATTAACAGGTAACAGATAAGGTTTAAAACAGACTTTCTGATAAGGAGAGTATTTGTTTAGTTAGCAGTCAATACTAAAGCATCTGTAACTGAATCATTTGCAGGTGAGTCACTTTGTGTGAACGGCCACGCAGCTTCCCTTCTGTGATGCTATCTTATGATAATGTATTATGGTAATGCTAGTGGTGTCAGTCCGTCTCCTGCTCTTTCATATGGGAATAATATCTGACCTATTACCTACAGTCAGTGTGTGCGCAACTCTGCCTCTTTTCTCCCCTCTTTCTCTGCCACTTTGTGTTGTGTATATTTCAATATTACTTGAATAATATCAGGGTTTATTATTGACTGCGGGTTGTGGTTGAAATGGTGCGATTTAAAAATAGATTCTTGCTGGAGATTGCCTTTCTGTCGCCGAAGTCCAGCAGCGATGATGGACTTCGGATACTGTGAGAGGAATAACATCAGCTTTATGGGAGAGAGATATTTTGTTGAAAACATAGAGAAGAAATCAGTTCAGCCACAGTGGATAGGACACACAGCAAAGGGAGCTGAAGAGAGACATGCAAAAGCACAATAAGATTAATTGATGTTACAATAAGGTAGACAAAATTAACAGAATTATGAAATAAGTATAACAATGTACTGTAAATAATAAAGTAATAAAACAACATACACTGAACCTTGAAGTACAACCTTGAGGTCAATCTTACTAGCTGTACCAGTTTGCAATATGTTTTTTTCTTCTCGAAATAGTTTAAACATATAGTAGCATTTTATCAAGGTTTCTAATGGCCAGAGTTGCAAGATTTGGCCAATCACATGCTCATAAAAAAAGATGTCTGCCACTGTTTGAATAAGAGATGCTCTCATTGGTCTGTTGGTCTACATGGGTTATAAATGTTGGCAATAAATTCACAGATGATTCACAGAACAGATATTTGTATGCCGTATAGCTCAGTTAGTAGAGCTGTGGCACATATACTCAGCAACTACAGCCTTCCTCAGCGTTGTGGGTTTGAGTCTAGACTCCGACACTTTGCCGAATGTCTCTCCACTATTATTTCCTTCCTGTCATCTTTAAAAATAAAAAATATATATATTAGTCTCTGAAATTAGAGCTAGAAGTTTTGGTACTGTAATTTGTATTGTGTTTTCCAAACCAGTTGTTATCTAAAAAAGTGACTCAAACTGGCACAAAGGATTATTGTGGCCATCACAATATACAGTAAATAAGGTTTATATTTAGCAACAAGTAAGTGTCAAAAAGGTAGTAATTTTAACACAATATACGTGCTATATATACACACACACAAGTCACATAAGGATGAGCAATATAAATGGACTTTGGACTTGTTGTTACTCTTGACTCATAAATATGAATACCACTAAACTTTATATTCAAACATGAAAGTATTCCTGTCTCTGGCCTGTGTGTAATCCCACAGTGTGCCCCTCTGACGATTATGAAGGTACGTATGTATGTAGGCGTGTGTGTTCAGATATGGCGTCTGTATGTGTGTCTATGGGCCTCTCCGCTGTGTAATCTCACGACTCAGTGATTCAGAGAAAATCTGCCTCTTTCCAATAAAACTCTACATTTTTCCTATATTTTTTCCTCTCTCTCCCCTCCTCTCTGTCTCTCACTCTGTCAACAATAAATGAGGTGAATGTTTGTTGTTTGAATGAAGCCGCTCTCACTACAGCAGGAGCCAAAACACGTCTGTGGGTACTAAGGTTTTTCACCAGTGACAACTGTTTGGCCTCCGAAAGGCTTTGAACAACTGACCATTTACTTTGAGGGTCTTTAGGTTCTTATTATTTAGTATGTAAGTTAATGTCCAAAAATAAACAAACAAACACACCTTATATTGAATTAGAATTAGACACAGACCAGTGATGTCTTTGAATGTTGGGAGGAAGCTGGAGAATCCAAAGAGATCCCAGTAACACGAGGAGGTGAACATGCAGACTCTACTCAGAGAGATCAAGGATTGAAACCCACAACCTCCTTGCTAAGAGGCAGAAGTGCTAACCCCTCTGACTGGGTTAAGTTTAAATGTTCAGCAGCTTATTTGAAGCCTAAATTGTTGATGAAATTGTGAAAATTGTTTTAAAATACATGAGCCATAAGGGTAATTGTTACAGTTCTTGTGCCATTTGTATTTTGTTTTGTTTTCTCTTTTGCACCGCTCTCTTTCCCTTTTTATTTCTCTCTCTCTGCCTGTCTCTTACCAGGTGACCGAATGCCAGCTGATCTGCCCAGCTGCCTGTAATTAGTCTCAGCTGGTAATAAAAAGCCACTGGATCCTAGCCCTGTCCTGACAGACTTTAGTTTCTTTAATTGCTATAGTTACTTGTAACCCACGTGACCCAGACTACCTCACTTCCGGTTACCACACTGGCAAATTGGAGACTTTTGCCACTTCTGCACTTTATGACTCCCTGACAAATCTACTTCTGGTCGCTATTATGGATATTTAGGATTAATACAAGACATAGGTATTACATCAATGAACTAAGCACACAGTAGTTGTACACTGCAGCTGTCAAATGTGTTTTCAAAGCCTGGATGCAGCCTACAGCTCCTTCCACTGCTGCCAAGATCCTCTGTGTAGAAACTGATAAAGTCTACAGAGATACACACACAAATGTTTACTTATTTATGTGGTCTAAAACACATTTTTCAATATTTGTGGTTTAGTATAATGACACAAGGGACTGAGAGGGAATCAACACTATAAACAGAAATATTGAATTTTAGCTGCTGTTACATAGATTTTTCTTTTAAATGGAAAAGTGTCTTGTATTGAAATAAAATTGTCTTCAAGCCTAAAATATTACTATACAAACTACTATTGTTTACACGGCAGTACTGGGACATCTACAAAAGAACTAAAGCACAACTCTTAGACCGCCTAAATAAGAAAGTGATGTTTTTGCTAAGATTGGCCAGTTTGTTGTTTTTTTGTCTGTAAAACTTATTAAGGAATCACTGCATTGGCTTCAAGTACTGGCCACTCCCTAATTAAGATGACTTCAAAGCCCTTTTCAAACATTTGTCTGATGAAGGCGAAACTTTGCCTCACCTCACCTGTTAATAATGTGCAAGAGTTTCTTCAATTTAAATATTTCATAAAGCTTAAATATAAAACTCAAGGAAGGCCAGTAATAGGCCAAGAAATAACTTTTTGGGTATGGATACAGGAATATGTTTAAAGGATCCTGCACCATGGTTCAGGGCCGTACACGGGATTTTAGAAATACTGAGGTCCAACATATTGATGACCAGTTTAGTCCTTATTTTAGACATAGTTTAGACCTGGTTTAGATCTGGTTTGGTCCTAGTTTAGATCTGGTTTAGATTGGTTTTGTCCTGGTTTAATCCTGGTTTTATCCTTATTTAAACCTTGTTTAGTCCTTGCTTTGGCCTGGTTTAGCTCTTTTTCCTAAATAAGTCCTGATTTAAACTGGTTTTGTTCTGGTTTAGCTCTGGTTTAGGCCTTGTTCAGACCTGGTTTACTCCTGTCTTTTTCCTAAATAAGTCCAGGTTTAGACTTTTTTTGCTGGTTTAACCCTGGTCTAGTCCTGGGTTAGACTTGGTTTGGTCTTGGCTTAGCCCTGATTTGATCCTGGATTAGACCTGGTTAGGTCCTGCTTTGGTCTTGGTTTAGCCCTGATTTAGTCCTGGTTTAGTCTTGTCTTTTTCCTAAATAGGTCCTGGTTTAGATGGGTTTTATTCTGATTTAGCCATAGTTTAGTCCTAGTTTAGTCCTTGTTTAGACCTGGTTTATTTCTGTCTTTTTCCTAAATAAGTCTGGGTTCAGACTATTTTTTTCTGGTTGAGCCCTGGTTTAGACCTGGTTTGGTCTTGGTTGAGCCCTGGTTTAGTCCTGGTTTAGACCTGGTTTAGTCCTGGTTTAGACCTGGTTTGGTCCTGGTTTAGACCTGGTTTGGTCTTGGCTGAGTCCTGGTTTAGTCCTGGTTTAGACCTGGTTTGGACCTGGTTTAGACCTGGTTTGGTCTTGGCTGAGCCCTGGTTTAGTCCTGGTTTAGACCTGGTTTGGCTACAAGGGGTCAGTAAAGTAACAAGTCACAACCTTTAGTGTAATCTTTGCCATTGTGGCTAAAAAGATCATTTAGAGCATTTAGCCCCTGAACTAGAATATCCTGTCTGAACACTATACAGTATCTTCATCATTGCGAGATGGGGCCAATGCCTTCACACTTCATCTTCATTAAAAGAGCCTAATTTTATTAACATAGAAGTACAAGCCCTCGTCTTCTTACCCACATCCGGATGAGCCCCGGCGCCTCGGTGCAGGAGTGGGACAGACCGTAGCAGTAACACTTGCTGCAGCCCAGCGGATTCTGGACCGACAGACCAAAAGTGTCCTGTTTGCACTGGTCACAGTTGTCTCCCACAACATTGACCTGAAACAAAGAAAATTCAGTACATTACGTGTGAGTAAAGCACAATCTTAAATTCTTTTAAGTTTGTTACAAATGTGGCAAGCGGAGTAACTTTTAACATCTATCTTGTCTCTAAAAGTCAAGATGTCTAAGTAAAAATATGTAATTCTCTTTTATTTGAGCTATTTCGGATTGACCTGTGAAAAAGCAAGAACTAAATACAAAATCTAGGCTTCATCATCAAGCTCCCATTGGTTAATCTACATTTCTGGTCAACTTTAAATATTTGTAATACAGAGAAATTCAGGTCTGTTTACACAAAAAAACAAACAAACAAAAAAACATAAGTAGAGAATATGGAGGGAAAATAATAAAACAGGAATTATCAAACATACAAATACTGATTTTGACATTTGCTGGCAACTTTTTTGAGACGTGTTACTGCCATCTAAGTCAAAGTTTGCTATTTTTCCTGAAATTGTAAAATATCTCAACACCTGATATGTTGTTTATATTCTATGGTGAATAAAATATAGCCTTATGAATTCAATTCACATTCAATCACATTACTTTTTTTTTTACCAGAATTTCCTTCGGGATGAAAAAAATATCTATGCAATCTAATCTTACTTTACATTTTTTAACTGTACTAACTTTTGACGTGAATCAAATACACACTACTGCACATTAGCAGACAGAGTATCCTTGTGATGGCGGGCAGTCAGAAAGAAGTCTCTCCCCACAACGAAATGTTTACGTTTTGAGCAGCGTAAATAAGCCACAAGCTGACTGGTCTAAAACTGGAGGACAGTGGACAGACCTCTCTGAGCTAAGAAAAACCCTTTCAGCCCTGTCTCCAAAACATCACACAATTAATGTGAGGCACTGTCAAAAGTGCTGCTGCTGAGTGGATAAGCAGCATTAGAGATAGAGGTGTGAGGAGATATTTTAGTCAAACCCATACGACAATCACATAACCACAGTTTAATTACACGCTGAGACGTTAAGTCCCCCAATTATAAATGACTTGTTTAGTTTTTGCCGTCATAAAAGCTGTCACTAATGGCCAAAAGAGAAACAGCCAAAGATAGGAATAAGTGAACATTGGTGTTTGACGGACAATGACCTCCTACATGCTCAAAATATTCTTTTTAAGGCGTCAGAATATGTGCATAGAAGAACACTGCTTGTTATTGGTAAGTTAAAGCTTTTACCATGTGTTTTACTAATGCCATCCGTGACTAAAATGTGACGCTTTGTTTGGTCTTTCATTTGCCTTGTTTGCTATTTTAAGTTATATAATGACTATTTTTGATTCAATCTTTAGCAGTTCTCTCTTTTTGTGTGAACTATAAGCTATGGTGACAAGCAACTATGGGCCTTAGGTGGGGTACTCCCTTGACAGTGGGCAGTTTGTCACAGGGCTGACATAGACATACAAGGTCCTTAATAATCCAGTAGTACAGATTTTTTGTATATTTGTCCAACATATGCGCTTATAAAACGTTTTGAAATAATCAATACTGAGAGATGTTGACTATATTTTGATACAATTCAGGGAATGTGTAAAAAATATAGATCTTTGGATAAACTGTATGTACAGTCATATGTCAAAGTTTGGGCACCCCTCTGAGGCTGCATAATAATTTACTCTGTACTCTGTCAAACAAGTCCCTTGAGGTAGGCAAAAGCTCATTTAGACAAGCCAGGTTCATTTTGGAATAATGTGGTGTGGACAGACATACCTCAAGCGACTCTGTTTGTGGCATGGCACCCTCCCATACAGCTGTTTTTTTTTTTTTTTGCTGAACGATGTACAGAAACATCTGCAGCAGGATGATGCTGTAGGTGTTTGGAGGTGATCTGTGGGTTGTCTTTAACCAGTCTCACCATTCCTTGTCTATGTCTCTCTGATATTTCTCATGGCCTGCCACATCTGGCCTTAACATCAACTTTGCCTGTGTCCTTCCATTTCCTGATTACCACCTTAAATACCTTTTCTCATAATTGAATGCACTGTCTATGAAGTTCAAGGCTTAACTAACTTAACTAACAAGTTTTATATTGCAAGTAATCTATTTTGAGAAGTTGCAGGCATTCAATTCAGCAAACTACACTAAAAATTGATGTTAGGAAAACAGCCTAGAACTCAAATGTCCCTACAAAATAAATGACATACCTCTGTGATCTTTTTTAATGAAGACAGAGTAAATTATTATGCAACTTCAGAGGGGTGCCCAAACTTTTACATAAGACTGTATTAGCACAGTTTTGGTTTGTACCTTGCAGTTGCACTTTCCGGTCCGATCTGCGCAGCCACACACGCCTCTCTCCAGATCACAGGCCTCTCTGTCCGAACCGGCCACGTTACATTGGCACTGGATACACTGAGAGGGAATATGGACAAAATCAGCGACAGCCAAGTCTGTTATCAACATCAAAACAGACTCAACCAGATGGAGAACTGGGCTTTAGGCTTCACTAAACCAACAAACCTTACTCCAAAAATCTGACACATTAAGCCACCTCAAATGTGCCAAACACCAGTGGAGGTCTTAAGCTCAACAATATACCACAGTATTATTACATATACTTTCTGAGAACACTAAAACTTAGAAAGGCTAAATGACTTTGCTGCTCTTTGATTTTACAATTTCAGTATTTCTAATTAGGAAAACCCTACTGCCCTTTCCTTTTCAAATAGTCAAATTAACATTCATGAGAAACCCACAATTAGTGGTCGGCAGTGACTCATGTTTCTAAACTAGGAACAAACCAAAGTCCATATAATCATACTTTATTGTAAAAGTACAATAAGCCTTAATTACATGACTAATTCCAACAAGTTCAAAGGAAAGTTCAGCTTGAAATATTATGGGGAAAATTTGTAAACATGATTTATAATTGACAAAAGGTATACTTTGAGTTACCTTTAAACTCATCTCACCTTTGGACAAAGCATCTCGGTGTGGCCTCTCTGACTTTATCTCCACCTCTGATGTTCTCATTCCCAATCCATCCTCGTCACTCCCAAAGAGAACCTCAATATCTTCAGCTCTGCTACCTCCAGCTCTGCCTTGTGTCCTTTCCTCCATACCACTGTCTCTAAACCATACAACATTGCTGGTCTCACCACTGACCACAACTCACCCGACACTTGTCTTCAGCTATTTTAGCAGAGAACAAATAAAAATATAATTGCTGAAGTATAGAAAAGCCCCTGAGATCTCAAACCTTTAAACAAAGTACTGCCTTGGCTTTCCAAGTACCATCTTTAATGGACTAAAATTAGCCTAAACAAAGCATTACATTAGGAATTAAAAATACATCACTACATAAGGACAACTTGGACTACACCAGGCCATAAGCAGGGCTAAACCTGGAATAAACAAGGAAAACCAGGCCTAAACCCGGTTTAAAACAGGACTAAAGCAGAAATAAAGTAGGTCTAAACCAGGAATAAACCAGGACTAAACCAGAAGGAAGATTCAACCAACTGTAAGACTATACCAGGACTAAACCCCAAAAAAAAACTAGACCAGGACTAAACAAGGTTGAGTCAAGAACTAAACCAGGAATAAGACTAAACTAGGTCTAAAGCAGGAATGAACCAGGACATATCAATAACTAAACCAGGAATAAAACTGTCTCTAAATTAAACTAAAACACAAACTTGGAAAAAACAAACTCCTGAATACCACAAGAAGAAGCCTGCGTACCTCTAAAGGAACCCGTACCTGCAGTTTGAGAACCACTGATCTATAGTACAGTAGTACAGAGAATTTACCTGTGGGAAGTCTCTGTACCCGATCTGACACTCGTTGCACTTCTCTCCCCTGAAGGAGTCCCGACACATGCAGCAACCCGTGTTGACGTTGCACTGTTGGGTCACCG
This sequence comes from Bostrychus sinensis, assembly GCA_020698575.1. Classification (NCBI taxonomy): domain Eukaryota; kingdom Metazoa; phylum Chordata; class Actinopteri; order Gobiiformes; family Eleotridae; genus Bostrychus; species Bostrychus sinensis. The sequence goes on along the minus strand of CM036257.1, from coordinate 21,729,105 downwards.
AGCCGATCACGTTACAGCCACACTCCTACAACAAAAACACAACAAAAAAGTAGATTTAAAAACTTTATGAATCAAACATGCCTTAAAATTGCTGAATGGACAAGATTAGATATTATTTGATGAGCGATAAAGCCATTGCAATACCCAAACTGCAAGGTAAATTATGTATAATTGCCATCATGAGCTACAATGGCCCGAATGCCCATCTGTTAGACTCAGAAGAACTAAGCTAATTTTGCTATCATGGCTAAAGGCGCCAATTTTTGCAAGTTGTTTTTCAATACAGTTATTAAGAATCACTCGCTGCTCTCTCAAATGTCTTCAAGGCTAGATTTTATGCACATTACATAATGATTTTATGTACAAATACGCTTCTTTGTTGCATTGATTTGCTATTGTCCTGCTTCAATGACTCTTTCATTGCACTCTCTTCCTGTCTGAATTTCCTCTTTCTTATCTAGTCTTTTGTACATTTTAGTTTTTCTTTGTACGCCTCGTGTTAGATCGGTTGCAGCATACTTCTCTCGGCCTGATGTGCGCTCTCCCCTGGATCAATCCGTTGCTAAAGCCCAACTTACAGCTCTTTTATGTTGAGCGTCTAATTGCTAATGGTCCGCTCCTAATAGTTTACTGCTATTGGTGCCTCGCGGGCTTTTGGTGGAAGAGATAGTTGCGGCACGGAGATTGCTTCCAAAACACTTTGAAACAGTTGTATTAAAAACTTAGCAGAAAAGGCAATATAGAAGGAGGAAAGGAGATGAGAGAGGTGTGTGAACAAAAGCAGGGGAACAGTACAGGAAAAGGGGAAGAATTTAGTTGATAATTGAAGTAGGTCTATTCAAACCTTTTACAAGGGTTCCTGACTAATCATAATTATCCATTTAATTATGTTTTTTCACTCTATTTTTAAAACAAGATTGAAAACAACAGTGAAAATGTTATTCTTTTCAAATGCATTGTTTTATAAATGTTGCTACTTCCCTCTCACTATTGTTTATATTTTTTCTATTTTAATGTTTTAAAACCTGTGTCCCTTTTATTTGACTTGGACTTATTTGGACATATTTTATTTATCCACAAGGAAAATTGGGGGGGGAGACACAAGTAAAATTTAGTATAGGTATAGAATGGTTACAGCAATTAAAAAAAAAACTAAAAACCTTTGAATAAAATACAATAGAATAGTTCAACATTTACAAGATTTGCATATTTTCAAATCTACAAAAAAAATATAAAAAAAAATAGCAGTAAATATTTAAAATATAAAAAATTTATAAAAGTAAATACCGTATTTTTCAGACTATAAGTCGCACTTTTTTTTCATAGTTTGGCGGGTCCTGTGACTTATAGTCAGGTGCGACTTATATATGACTGACTGACATGAACCTAGGAGTAAACATTACCATCTACAACCACGAGAGGGCGCTCTAGGCTTGTGACAACTACTGTCAGTAGTATTCAGTGATGTAGAATGAGATCAGGAGCTTGGTGAACTTGCTTACCAGTAACTTGCATGTTGGACTCGCTGGCTTGTTATGTTAATTTAGCCTCTTCAGCCTCCCAGGTTTGTTCTTTATGCTGTTGTGTAGCTGAATAACTGTTACTGTGTTATGTTAACATACTGGACACCAATTCAGCCTGTTGTTCTGTGTGTTATTGTGTAGCTGAATAACTTGCCTTTCCAGATTAAATGTCTATTCCTGGTCTTGGATTTTGTGAATTAAATTTTGCATTTTCACATGACTGATGCGACTTATACTCCAGAGCAACTTATAGTTCAGAAAATACAGTATACACTATATACAAACAAGTGGCTAAGGATAATGCTGTGTGATGATATGGCTGTGCATTAACATGAGTGATAAAAGGTTATCTGTGACAGAAAGGTATTATTGTTTCTTTTTATTTTATTGTATTTAGAATTGTATTATGATTTGTTATTTTCTTCTTATTTAATGTAAACATTGAGTTGCTTGATGTATGAAATGTGTTTGATAAATAAAACTGCCTTGTGGTTGTGGCTGGCTGGAGCTAATCCTGGCAACTAAAGACCTTAGGAGAAGTTCAGGCTGGACAGTGGCCAGTTGGTCGCAGGGCTGACACAGACAGTCAACCATTCACTCTCACAATCATTCACTAGGGGCAATTTTGAGTTACCTATTAACTCTCACACATGCATGTCTTTGGACGGTGGGAGGAGAACAGTAACCTGGGAGGACATGCAGACTCCACACAGAGAGATCACAGCTGGCCTGCCCTAAGGATCAAACTCAACAAGGTGTGCTGTGGTGCAAACCACTCTGCCACTGTGCACCCCTACCAATCATAGTAAGGTTTTTAAAATGGCATGCCTTTATTTCATGCTTTGTCTACTTGGTTGTGTATTTTTCAAAATGTGGCAATCCAGAGACAGTTTTTTGCGAAGCATGTTGGTACTGGCTTATTTATTTATTTCTTTTCTTTTTATAAAGCAATTTTTAGGTAATTTAGGTAATTTTCAGCTTTATTAGATAGTGCATTTGAGAAGTGACAGGAAATCATGGGTGAGAGAGACATTCGGTAAAATGTTGGAGTCCAGACTTGAACCCATGACACCGAGGCAGGCTGTAGTTGCTTTGTACATGCGCCGCAGCTCTACCAATCAAGCTATACCAGCTATTCACTTGCATTTAATCTGTGCCTATTTGCTCCAATTTGGAAATTTAACTCAGTTCATCAGGGACCAGAGTAGTTCCTTGTATAGAATTAGGATGGATGGCCTTGCTAATGTCGTAGGGTTACTGCTGTTTCAAACTAAAGAGGTGAGTTTTTCAGACTAAAAGACAAAAAGACTGGGTAATTCAGTTGCATACATTTAGTTGTAAAGCAAACTGGGTAACAGAGCCCTCACCTTGCACCCTGTGGTGATTTCGTGGCCCCAGTGGTTGGGGGCGCAGCGGTCGCACCTCTCTCCCATAGTGTTGGGGGGGCAGATGCACTGTCCCGTGTTGGCGTCACAGTTGTCCCCCACATGACTGCAGTCACACGCTGCAGAGAAAACAGGACATATGACACAAGAAAAGATTTACAAGGTCGTGGTAAACATTTTATCTGACCAAACTTTCTTGAAACTTAGATGATTGCAGTTTTCGGGAAAGCCTCAAATATTTGGCAAAGCATACATACAGGGCTATAATAGACACTCTCGACATATCTGCAGCAATTATTTTATTTATTTGACCAATAGCTAAAGAGAGTATCCATTATTGAAATATGCAAGCATGTTTGGCCAAAGTTTCCATCAAAATGTATCTAAACAAGGGTTTACGGTCTTATTTTTTTGTTAATGATTCCTATTACATTATTTTGTAAGTTGAATAAATGCTTTTTGGTATTCACTACTTATACTAACTTCAAACTATACACCATTATCTAAGTATTAGTTAAGGATTAGTAACATGTTAATTTGCCAATTACAAATAATTACTTCAACATAAATAAACTCTATAAACAAACATTGTTATTAATGTTTAAAGGTCCCACATAATGCTTTTTTGGGGCTTTTTTGAAATAATTTTGGACACTTTTACATTACTATTTCACTATAAGTTAAAATAATGTATGTGTATGGAAAACATCTTCTTTTGGGGAGCTGTTACTTTGACTTTGCAGAGGATTAGGTGTCTGTCACCCCCTGCTGGCAACAGTGGGGACTGGACAGAGCATAAAATGGCAACATGACACTAACAGATTGATAAATGAGCTGACAACTTCATAGTGACAGCAATTAAAGCTCTAAAATATTCAGAATGAGTCCGGTGACGGTGTATGGGCTTTAGAAACGTCTATGTCGAGCGGTGAGACCTAAGTGTTTTCAGCTCTTGAGAACGGCAGAAGCTCAGCAAACAGGATTACTCAAACATGTGAAAGAAACAAAATACTACTCCAGGTATGTTTTTGAGGTGGAAACAACAACAACATGGTTAAAAGCTCCAAAAAAGTCGATTTAACATAATAGGGAACCTTTAGTTGATTCATCCAATTATTACATATTCATATTCATATACATATTATTCTAAAGTGTTACCGAGTTTTCCTCAAACAAACAAAAACACATATTTTCCATTTGTACCCACTGTTTGATATTAAATCTAAAAATGGCATTGCCCTGATATTTTCCAAGTTCAAAGCTTTATTAATTCATAAATTTGTTGTTGTGAGACCTCATCTGATCTTATATTTATATCTTTGACCTATGTCTAGCTCATTCACTCTCCGGGAAACACCAACAGCAGCATATTACTCCTACAACCTGACCCATGTAACACAACAGCCAGCTCCAGATCAATCAAACACATAATTCCCTCTATGATCTTTCCTTTGCTCTGTATTACGCTGACTCTTATTACTTATTTCTGAGGTTGCTGGCTGTCAATATTAGCTGGCATCAATAATATATTGCCTGGGAACGTGTGGGAATAGCTATTCTTAGCGGTTAGCGCCAGTGCTATCGGCAAACTCGATCATTATTTTAGTTTTTTTTAAATTTGGAGCATCTGCTGTCTGGGCCCTTTCAGTGGAGAGCATATGTTTTATTAATTTGGATATTTAAAGAGGAAAAGAGATAATTGAATGAAGGATTTTGTGTAAAAGAATAAACCTCAATTGTCTTTAAAGCCATTCACTTTAAAGGGAAAGTATATTTTTTTATTGCAGTTTGAGGAAAGCTGTTTAATCACCTAAACCAGCCATTCCCAAACCAGAAAATCCCACACGGACCCCCAACAATATAATTTCACTCTATTCAAAAGACTATGTCATGTTTTTTCCCATAGATTTCAATAAAAAAATGGTAACACTTTAGAATAACTCAGACTATTACTAAAGTATTGGTTTAGAATTAGTAACCAGATTTCAGTTTAGAGTTATAAACATGAATATTGTTTATTTCTTTAGAAATAAGTTCATGTAAATCAGCGCAAAATTATAAACAGGGGTAATTCAGGATCTAAAAACTGTTTATTTATTGTTAATTTCATGTTTCTTTATTACTGCTTCATAGTTGCAATGCAACAAAAAGTTAAAAAAATCAAACAAACAAACAACAAACTCAGTTTCGTTTTATGTGCTTAAACATAAACAACATTTTTTGTGTTTTAAGGCGAAAGGTGTGACTAAAAAGTTAGAGGTGTAGGAGGGATAACAGACTACATTGATAAGAAACTTTAGGAAGCAAATATACCGTTTAAACACACAGTATATAATAAAATGCATCATATTCATTATCAAGTCTTCTTTTGTAAATAGCAGGTATATGAGAAGTTATTTCCGACAGAGCTGAGTCTTAAACCTTCAAAGACGCCTGTATCATCTGCAGTTTCTCTTGGCAACAGTTCATTTTTACTGCTTTGTAGATTAGGTTTATCGTCTTTAATCATTGCTGCTTTTCTTCTTTCATGATGTGTTTACCATTTGTACAGCAAAATGAGAAAATTCTTACACTGAGGGGCCGCTTCATCAGGCCGACCTTGTACTTAATACAGTTGTACCCTGTGTGGTCTTCTTCTGTAGCCCAATCTGATTCAAGGTTTGGTGTTTTTGCCTTCAGAGATGGTCTTATCCAGGCTTTGGTTGTAATAAGTGGTTATTTTTTGAGTTACTTTTGCCTTTCTATTATCTCTGGACATTCTCCTTGATATCTGGGATCATGAAGACATTTTCACCACAGAACTGCCGCTCACTGGATATTTTCTCTTTTTCAAAACTACGGCATGCTTAAAGTCACTTTGATCCACTTCTTTCTTATTCTGATCCTTGTTTTTAAATTCAGCAGGCTTATCATAAACTTGCAAGCATCAGTGTTAATTTTGACAACAAAATTTAATTTAGTTTTAGTCCTCTTGACTAAAATGCTATTTAGTTTTAGTCAAGATTTAGTCATGTAATTCTTTTTAGTTTTAGTTTTGTCGACTAAATCTCATACAATTTTAGTCAACTAAATCTACAGTAGATTTAGTCAACCCAAATATGTATTTGTCTTTTATTTAACAATATTTATTTTTATATATTCTATTAAAGTTTTATTATGGTAGTGGTCTGCTTCAATGACCATACCACATTTTGCAGTTATATGGTCATTGCTTCAAATAAAACTGAACAGATTGTTTAATGATGGTTAGCAGGAAACAGCAAGTACACATTCAGGTGCATTATAATTACTCCAGTGGATATAACCAGAATTGGGGATGCATCCAGTAACTTTACACACACTTGCAGCCTCTCCAGGCATCAGGAGCTTCTCGTGATAAATACAGCAGCTTTACTACGTTATTAAGCTAACTGATGTCCAGTATCTCTCTGTCCTTTGTTGGACACAGCGTGGAGTTAGTTTACATCTGATTCTGTTTAAGTTTAGCTCAGAGTTTGCTCTTCTAACCCGTGCGTAATGGAGAGGAGGAAAGACACGCAGGGCATCAAGAGAGGGAGAGATGAAAGGAGAGGAGCGGGGTGACAAAACAACGCATTTATCCAAAGCAAAATTAAACCTCGATATGAAGTAGAGCGAGGGAACAGGGCGGTTTGCAGAGGTGGAGCCGCGTTTCTGGCGCTCCGTGACGAGGCAGTACACATATCCCAACCCATTTAAAGTCCCAGTTAGAAAATATGAACGTTAACAGCACTCTTTGATTGAAGAGGTATCAATTTATTTATTTATCGTCCCGTCTGCTCATTTTTGTTTCATTTTTATTCATTGACAAAAATGTCAGTGCATTTAGTTGTAGTTGTATTCCTCATTAATTACTTTTTATTTAGTTTTCGTTTTGTTTTTGGATGCAAAAATATGTTGTTGATGAAAACTATGATGAAATATATTTGTCAACAAATTTAACACTGGCAAGCATGCGTGCAGGAGTGCCAAAACTATGACCCGTGGACAATGTTTTTTTTATTGGCCCTTAGACGTCATTCTCAGTGTGCCCACATTGCCACAGCTAGAACTTCTCACTTCTTAATTCATCAGCTCAGGTAAAAAGGCTTCAAATTTTTGTGACATAGACCTAGGCCATAGAATTTGTGGTTGTGGCATAAAAAAACAAAAAAACAAACAAACAAACAAACAAAAAAAAGTCAGCCATAGTATGTGTCGGTCCCAAGCTCGGATAATGTTGCTGTGATAATTGTGGGTAGATGCCTGAAGCTGAAAGGGACTGGGACTTTTGTTCACTAAAGGACAAAATATGTCGCCTCTAATGAGTGTCCCTCCTCAGCATTTTTCAGTAAGTGGCCCTCACCCAATGCATCACAGGTAGAAGACATACTTAAAATTGTACACTAGTGAAAGCGCTGTTACTTCAAAATAGTACAAGTAAAATTATAAGTGTTACTACTACCACAAACACAAGTTACACATTACAGACTAAGATACTTACGTGTGCAGCCTCCCTCCTGGAAGTTGAAGTAGCCCCTGGAGCAGCGGTCACATTTGGGTCCATTCACGCCAGGTTGACACCGGCACTGACCCGACTCATCGCAGTCAAAAGATTTAGACCCGAAAGAGTTACAGTGGCAGGGAATACACATCCCCCCGGTACTGATGCCGTGGGTCTGGGGCTGCGGGGATAAGAGGAAGGAGAGGTGAACGGAGGTAAGAATAACTCAAGTCAGTGCAAAATCAAGAGCAAAACATGCAACATTTGAGGAGAGAAAACTGTTTTACACAAGATTAGAAGATAAAATGCACTGGACAAAAGGTATTCTGTTTATTTACATGTTTGCACCTCAATCAGGCGACAAGAAGACAGATTTTTACCACTGCAGGCAAAAGTCCAAGTCCTAAATCAACCACATGGAGTACTACTGATTACTTAATTCATATATTTAGGGTATTTTTTGCTCATTATTTACTTCAATGCTAATGTTCCTGTCCTTATGGCTTACGTGTCTCTAATGCCTAACAATTGTCTAACACAGAGAACAAACAATGCTAATATTCTGGCCATTCAGGCAAGCTGAGATTCACAAAGTAATGCTTGTCTCTGTGATATTGGAGAAAATGTTAGTACTTCGGTTTAAGTCAGGGATTTGAACCCAGAACTGTCTTGTTGTAAAGCAAGCGGGTCTACCGGTACCAACAAATGGCTTAATATCTCTCATCAACGTTAAAACAAGGTTAAACAAGAAGGAAATCTGGACAAGGTTTGTTTTTAGAAGACACTTTTACCCAAGGGCTTAGTCATTTCATACTCAAACCTTATCCAGATGTATTTTTTCTTGTTTAAGCTTTTTTACAAAATTCTCCTGGATGACGGAGAACCTACACAGACATCTCATTGTTTATTACACCAGTGTTTCCCAACCTCGGGTACGAGGACCGCAAGGTGTACGTGAGCACTTTACAGGGGGAACAGTACTTGGAGTTATTTCATTATTTTTATTTGACCTTTATTTAACCAGGAAAGTCCCACTGAGAGACAGCCTCACCCTGTTTGGGAATCAAACCCGGGACCTTCTTGCTGTGAGGCAGGAGTGCTAACCACTGTGCCACTGTGTTATTTGATGAGAAGCTCAAGTGTCTCATTGACAATTGATTGATTTAAAATGATCAAGTAGATAACAATTATGTTTGAAATGATATAAAATATATTTAAATAGGCCAATTACAAAGCTTGTTTCAAAAAAGGATTATTTAAATGGTTATTTTTCATTAATATTTCTTGTCAGTTTAACATGTCTGTGAAGACTCTCACTCGTCCAGGGTAAATGCATCGCATTGCGATGCTTGTCAGTTTAAGTTTATTATAAGTTTTAGTTGATTTGACTAATATTGCAAATGTAATAGAAGTTTATATTGTTATTTTTATAAATTATTTTTACATGTATTGTTATATCAAAGGGATTTTATTTGTATCTTGAATTTAATTTTCACAGCTTAAAATGCAGGAAAATTATTCTTTACAATAAAGAAAGTATAAAATGTCTAATAAACACAGATGACCACTCTATGACCACTTTTTGAAAAATAAACACGTAAACAAATGAGAAGGTACTCATGGTGGGAGAAAAGGGGGTACGCAACACAGAAAAGGTTGGGAATCACTGTATTACACTATGCCTCCTGCGTTGCTAAAATACATTTTCAAATATGCATGCCAGACACCCCACACAGAAATCCACAATCACTGCAAACCTTTTTGTGATATGATAAAACCTTCTTTGTTATGTTGTTACCTATGTTGTTGGCTGTACCCAAACCATGCCAGTCCTTAACACACCACTCTTCATGCACTGTGTTACCCCTGTACTGGGCCTGTATGCGCCTCTGGGACAGCCCCCTGTTCGGGACAACCCTCCCCATCTCTGCTGCTGCACTGTGTCCAACGGGACGAGCTCCACGGGCCGGCGCGTCTCCCGCCTCTCGTAGCTCTGCCGCCTCAGGTCACACCGGCGCCCCGTGTAACCGGCCCGACAAATACAGCGTCCCTCCACGTCACAGCGCTGGGACAGGGAGCCGCGGGGGCTACAGAGGCAGGGCACGCACTCCCCGTTTTCCAAGTCCCACCAGCAGTTAGGCTGGGACCGGACAATTAATGAGTGGGACAAAGTGGGACAGAGGAAAAAGGTAAGGTAAAGTAGAAGATACGTTTAGAGTAGGGCTGTTGTCAACCAAAGTTACCCTCAGCAGATTATACAAACAAATGACTTCACATTAATTAGGTGATAACATACTGCCAAAAGATGGCAGTAAAATATATTGTTCTCTAAAAATCATCAATGCTATCTTAAATAAAATGAAAATTTAAAGTTATGAACCAATAAATTAGAACAGAGCATATACAGCACTGTACACTATAAAAAAAAAAAAAAATTGCGAAAACTCACAAACTCAAGGCAGCAGCATTTTTCAGGTTTTTAACAAATAATATTTTTTATTAATGTTCGTATGTCTAAAAACATTTCATTTTAAGTTTTAATCACTATCATTATTTTTTTTAACTAATCTTACAGCCAATTTATTCTCCATTGTTCAGAAAAAGTATTATTATTGATTAATGATAATAATGAAAACCTAATATGCTAAATTTAACAAAACAAAACTTTTTCTTAACAATGGATAGTAAGTTGGCGCTAAAATTAGTTAAAAAAAAAATAATGACAGTGAGTAAAGTGAAGTAAAGTGAAAAGTTTTTAGACATATGAATACTAATTTAGATTAACAAAAAAATCTTCATTTGAGTTGGACGCAAAACTCAAAAATCCTGAGGGATCCTGTTGCTGCTTGTTACATTTACAAATTGGCACATAGATCATTACAGTGATAATAAATTCACTCAGGTCATTCGGGTAGTCTTTCAACAAGAGGACAAGTGCTCCTGGCTTATCTTATCATCTTTACTCTCTAATTCAAAGTGTTGGGCATACTATCATCTTTTGTAGTCAAGGTTTTGGCCTTTTAACCTTTATTTGACAGAAAAAGTGTAAGAAAATGGAAAGGAAAAGGGGTGAGAGAGAGGAAAATATGCCTTAGCTGGATTCAAACATGGGTCATTCACTTGGTGGTAGATACAACGCAATATACTGCCCCAAAGTCGTCAAATAAACAAACTACATAGTGTTGCTTTAAACAGAATAATTTGCTGTTATCTCTGGTTTTCTATTCCTCTTTCATATGAAATTACCTTGGCAGGAGTGGGGTTTGGCCAGATAAAGTGGTGTTATCTAAACAATAGCGGCTCTCCAAATTTACACTTAACACTTACCACACACTCGTCGCACTGCCGTCCAACTACGTTCTCTCTGCACTGGCACTGGCCCGTCTCCTTGTTGCACGCTTCAGACACAGATCCATTAGTGTGGCACTGGCAGGCTGGAAAAACACAAGAGATTATTATATATCATTACAACCCTGAGCAAGATGCAGCATTTCTAGTTTCAAAGTTAAAAAGTGGATAGTGGTATAGAGGTAGCTGTGTTTACTTCATGCTACAGTCGGCCGCCTAAGATCTTCATCTGGATTACCTGAGAAAATCTCCCTGGGAACTCTCCACTCTGGTGAGCCGGGTAAAGTGTGTTTTTGTAAATATGAGCAACTCAATTCTCGACTGGGATATAAATAATATCAATCATTTAAAACTAAGGTACTTATAGAGGAACATAGATTCTCTTGAGGGAACTTGTGCGGTGTGGACATGGATGCATGTTCGAGTAAATAGCCCAAAACAACATTGCAACATTAAGAGGAATTGCAAGGTTTTTAAATAGGGAAGGTGAAGTAACTGTATGTGAATAGTGACGTGCAAATGGTACAATGTAAGATCGCGCTTAAGGAACGAAAAATGTCAAACTTGGTGGAAGGAACAATGTATTTTTGCAAGGTTGGAGGATATGTTTTTGTGTTAAACTGTTAGCAATAAAAGTCAGATAAAATAGTTTTGTCAGTAATAGGTGAAGGAAGAAATCATAGGTTTGTGGCCTGGATCCAGCAATTTTTACATAATTCTGTACAATTGCGAGATAGGACCAAAGATACTAATTTCAGCCACAGGAGATCAGTAAAGGAACAAGCTTAGTTTCAGTGAATTCTTTACGATTGTGAGATATAAGGGCTTTGGGCCTTGATGGATGGAGCATTTACCCCGGAACAAGAAGATTCCCAATTTGAGTCCAGATTCTTGCACTATATCTTTACCATTGTGAGATAAGACCAGTGCCTCTTACTTATTTATGCACATTTTGAGTGATTCTACCTGTCTAATTAAAATGCTTTTCTCTGATTTCTGAAAAAAATTGACATCCAAAGTATTACATTTCCAGCCAAATTGGGGGCTTTGGGATTAACTGCAAATATTGTTTTCTGTGTATACCTATGAACCTTTTCTCTTTACCTCTTTTTATCTTTTTCTACTTCTTTCTTACTCCTAAATTTTATTCACAATATCTTAAATCCTCCTTGGGAATAAGAAAGAAACAAACGCCAGTCAATCCTTTTGGATATACAATTAAAAGCTTGAACATCACAGCTCCCATCTGGCACGAGGGCTGTCTTCTGGGCTACCACACACTCGCACACGCTTTTTAAGAAACCAGCACCACATGTCGCTTCTCGTAGTTGTCCATTTTCTCTAAGACACAAGAACAGACCATAGCGTGTGAATGTTGGATGAGAAGTGGGTTATCAAGGCAGATGCCCCTTTCATTAATATGCATTACAGTACACGTATATTGATTGCGGCAGTATGCCCTCCTCCACGCACATGCAGACACCTCATTGGAAATACAGTACGCACATTGGTACCTTATAAAATACAGGGACACATTGACATGCATGCAGTCTGTCTAACACCCCCCGAGCTGCACCCATAGGGGACCATCTGGGCTCCGTGCTGTCAGCTGCTACAATGCGAGCCTTGTTGTCGGATAAAATGTTGCTTTATGTTGTCACTCCTTTTTATTCCTTTTTTCTTCATTTCAGAGTTGGCCTTGATGGATGTGAACTTTTTTTTTTTCCAGTGCATGATGAAATACATTATTTGACAGTAACAAGATATTGGGAAGCTGTTAAAGCGACATGAGGCGGGAGTGGTTCATGTAAAGATAGAGCGTGCACTCGTGGGATTGTTGTTTAGACGTGTTGCGAATGACATAACACTATGGTCTTGTGTAATCAATGCGCCATCATTATAATGTTATATGATCGCTACATCTGCTGCACAAATGAAATTACAAATATGGCTAAGCTAACAAACCTGGGGGCCTTTAGAGCAGTGGTTCCCAACCTTTTTTGGTTTGTGTACCCCCTGGGCTTTTTTGTCTCATCATAAACAGCCCATCGCACACTGTTGATTATTTTTCAAATAATAATCATATAAAACATCCGGGTTTTTTAAAAGCCATTTCATAACTTAATTCATTGTAAAAAACAAATTCTCCTGCAAATTCAAGACAAAAAAAGCCAAGGAATGAGGAGCAAGACTAAAGCAGGACTAAATTATGACTAGACTAGCACTAACCCAGGACAAGTCCAGGAATAAAGTGCATAAAACAGTACTAAGACGGGACTAGACAAGAACTAAACCAAGACTAGACCAGAACTAACCCAGGAAAAAAAAAAAAAAAAACAGGAATAAAGTGGATAAAACAGTACTAAGACAGGACTAGACATGAACTAAACCAAGACAAGAACTAACCCAGGAAAAACCCGGCGCTGACAAATAGCTGCGGCCCCGGAGGCTTGCTCCAAACACAATTCTGCTGTACTTTTTTGTGCATGTGACAATAAACTTATCTATCTATCTAAATCCCACTGCTCTGGATTTTGTTCCATTGTAGGGACAATATGTTGTAAATGAAACACACACAAACCACATCCAATGAAAAAGTCCTTATTCAAGTAATAACTGTGATAAAATGATCAACATCCCCAAAGTGTCTATCGACCTTAAAGCATCTATGCAACATTTATTGTCAGTGTCAGACCCAATGGGAGCATAATACGTTGATCGAAATGCCTCACATTTACAAATGCAGTTCGTGTTCACTTCTTCTTTCAGCAACTTGCAAATTACTTTTCCTCTGAGTTCATTAGCTCACATTTATTCCTGGCTCAGTGGTCGAGTTCAGTGTACAAAATCAAAGTTCCCTTTTGAGAATAAACTTTTACAAATGGGAGACAGAGGAGAAGCCGGACGTCGGAAGAATAAAACACTAAAGGATTTTTACAGTGTAATAGTGCGGGAATGGACCCAGCCTGAACTCTGCAGCTCCACTCAATAAAATTCATTAAGATCGGGCGCGCGCTGTGGGGAGAGAGCGCCGCTGACGGACAGAGCGAGATAGGCACAGACAGGCGGAGGCGGCGAGAGAGAGAGCGAGTTGTTGTGTTTTAATAATTCCTGGTGGTCTTTTGTCATTTGTACGGGATCGATAGCGGCCCTGGATCCGCGAGACACGAGCGGCCGATCAGCACTGCAGGAGGGCCATAGATCAGGCTGATTAATCAATAAGCATTTAGCTCGGGTGGAGAGGGGAAACAACTGCAGAACAATGGACTATCAAATAGGCATTAATACTATCTGTCAGCCTGTCCACCTGCCTTTGTGCTGGTACCACACTTTTATCTGTCCCTTTATCGCCCGGCGGTCTGTGGCTCCCTGGTGTTGTGCTGCTGAAAGTTAACGCAAATGTTGTGTTTAAAGATGTATTTGGGCGTTTTAACCTTGATTTACATTGGTAGTAGACAAACAGGAAACACAGTATAAGAAAATGCCAAGGCCTGCCATTTTATGTATTTCCTACTTTAAAAAAAGCATACATTCCTGCATCCTCTTGCGCTTATTCCTCAAGTTATTCCTTAGTTGGGATCGTAGGTGGCTGGAGCCTGTGAAATCAACTATGGGTCTTGGTTAATCAGTTAATCAGTTAATCAATTAATCAGCAAAATGGCTATAATCGACTGAAAGAAATACTAACAATTAATGGTTATACTGTACAGTAGAATAAAGGTACCATTGGAAAGTGAGGTCAAATTAAACATAAAATTAAGCAACGTTTCCTAAAATATGCAAACTTGTCTTTAGTTTTTTTTTTTAAATACACTTTTTATTATGATTCATGACTTCAGATTTAATAAAGAGCTGTTTTTTATAAAGCATAATGATTGGTGATGTCAAGCTGGTGGTTAGCAGTTAATCAATAATGGTTTGTAAAGACTGTCAATTAATCGATTACAGAAAATTAATCAAATGTGCATCCCTAATTCAGTCACTAAAATAATAAAAATAATATTAACTCATTATTTGTATAGCATTTTTAAAAACAAAGTTTACAAAGTGCTAAACAGCACTGACAATACAACAAAATAAGCAATAAAATAGCAACAGAGCAACAAACAGAATGCACAGATATGTAGAGAGACAGAGATATACTGCAATATGCCACAAGACATATTAGGATGAAATGAAAGATAATTCAATAAATGTTTGACTGATGAGGAAAATGTGTGTTTAAACAAAAAGTATAAAAGAACAAAAAAATTATAAAATAAAATAATAATAAATACTAAGTTGATTAAAAGGTTATAAAAAGCTAGTCTATAAAGGAGGGTTTTAAGAAATGATTTAAAAGACGATAGTGAATGTGCCAGCCTTATCTCCTCAGCCAGCTCAGCTTTGGTCTTCAGCCTCGACCTCTGAGCAGCTAACGGGAGGCTCGTGGGGTGTTAGTGACTCAGTGATATGACTTGGTGTAAGGCCGAAACGAGCTCTATCTTAAAGTGATCAGTAAAATCTAAAAATCTCTTCTAAAACACACAGGGAGCCAGTGTAGTGAGATTAAGACCGGAGTTATGTGAAAGCCAGTGAGAAGCCTTGCTATGGGACATTTAGACTCACCAATTCACCAACACACGCATGTCTTGGGACAGTAGGAGGAAGCCAAACAACCTGAAGAGAACCCACAGTAACACAGAATGCAAGAGATCAAACCCACAACCTCCTTGTTGAGAACTAACCACTCTGCCACAGTGCTCATATGTCCATACAAACTTAACCCTCAGGTCTCTTGGCTCCTTTTAGGGTTTTTCTAATGTAGTTTTTGCTCTCATTTTGGCATTGGGTGATGTTAGGGTGATGATATTTTACAAAGATGTTCAGTAAAATAAGAATTTTAGAATTTCAACATCACAGCTGAAAAAACTGAATTTTCGACCTCACATTCTTCCTCTTAAAGCCCTTTTTGGTCCCATTGACTTATATCAAAATCACTTATTTTCACTCTGCTACCATTACAATACAGACATTTTAAATCATGTTAATTCCTCAGTAACCCTGTCAGTCAGAGGCTAAAAAATACACAAACAAAAAAAAAAAAAAAAAAATCACCACGAGATCCAGCCTTCTCTCATTGCATTGTGGGGAAATATTTTCCTCATAATTCCCATTAGATAACAGTGACTGTGGCTCAGCTCTTTTAAGCATTTAAGAGGAAGAACCTGAGTTTCAGCTTGTTTTCTATGTGATTTTCTGCCCCCCCTTTTTTTGTAAGGGCACAAAAAGTAAAAATGTATCAAAATCAGTTTTAGGGCTAACCAGAGACCTGTCTGGGACTGGTAATACCTGCACACTCAAAACCTTACTCATTAAATAGTAAATAATGCATGTTTTATTTACAAATATGTTGGAATTATGTAAACAAACTTGCATTTAGAGGGTTAAAAATATAAAAATTAATTCACTTTTGAAATGTATGATGAGGACAGGGTTAATGATCAAAAAACAAAAACATTTTGTTTTTTATGTTTTATATTTTAAAATGTGACCCGATGATCTAACTGAGCTTTGAGAGGAAGAAAGTTTTTTTAAAGGAGGGCCTAGTGAGCTTGTTGTGGTGTTTTGTGGATTAAGGTTTTCTGCTAAATGCACTAAAAACAAGTGGGAAACCTGTTCATTCATACAACCATCTGAAACTTTGTGGCTTGTGTGCTTTGTTGAAAGTGATCCCTGAACCTAAAAAGTCATAATGTAATGTATAAGTATTGTTCGATCAAAAAGACACAGTAAAACCTTGTACAGAAATGTCTAAAATGACTCTACTTCTATTAAACTACAAAGCCTTTAATAAAGTTTTTCAGCAGCACCATCTGTCGTCCCGTGTCTGCTGCCATGTCCCTGCCTTTCAGTGCCTTGCTGTTTTATATAGCTTTAATGTCTCTCTTAAACACATCTGGCTCCGTCTTCACACCTCACACCGTCCCAGCTGCTCGTCTCACACACACACAAACACACACACTCCAGATGGTCCACTACTGACTCACCGTGTTTCGGAGAGGATTAAAGCCATCATTTATCTCAAATTGAGTTACATAGAGAAAACACTACTCTCCCGTGTTAGTGTGCCCGCCGCGACACTTAATGTTATTAGTGCCATAGGAGACTCTACTGTTTCTGACGCTGGTAAAGTGACACAATCGTCTGCATGATTCAAATCGATTAACTTAATTTCTCCATAAAAACGACACGCTGATGTCACGGCTGGATATTGGCCTGTTCAGACTCCTTCATCGAAATGACATAATAATCCCCGTTCATTTTGGATGACTTATCCCTCCAAAACCCTAATACAAATATTTAAGTCAAAATAAAAGGGGATTTAGAGAGAACCAGCTGTGTGAAATGTGCAAAGTACCACATGACTGAAACCACACCTTGCTCTACCATTCATAAGTATATAATCACACTGTTGTGTTGTCTTAAAGCCACTATATTATGCTTTTATTCATATTTTTAAACTTGTCGTGGTCGCCTCAAGCACAGCATTTCACGTTTTACATCCTTTAAAAACGGTATCTGACTGAAAGAAAATGTTTTGAAGAAGTACTCTGCCATAAAGAAACAGGTAAAGAGACCAGCAGAGGGCAGCAGAGGGCAGACTGTTCCTGTTCAAAGGAAAAAAAACAACTTTAACTCATTAAAGTTTTTGTGTGATGCCATTTTACTACAAAATGAAAATTAGCTGTGAGGAATCAGTGGAAACAGAGTTGTACACTGTAAACGAATGAGAGCAGACTGGGGCTTGTTGATTGGTCAGTGTTTCCTGGAGTGGGCAGGGGTTTGTGGCAGAGGCGGAGGGTCAACATTTTGAGGGCTCAGAACAGCCGTGCCAGAGAATAGAAGATTACTCAAACAGGCGTGAATGGAGAAAAACACAACTCCAGCTATGTTTTTGATGAGGGAACATTATAACATGATAGAAAGCTCAGAAATTAATGAAGGGATTTTCGGCTCATTTCAGTGATCATTTGGCTCGGCTCACAAAAAAGAGCCGGCTCTTTTGGCTCCCAAATGGCTCTTCATTTTAGCATCTATGCCTTTTACATTTCAGCCAAATTTAGCACAGTTTTCACTTATGAGATGTTGTGTACTTATATATAACTCAAATACATCGACTGAGATAAAGTATTCAAAAGTTCTGATGCTTTCAAACCCAATGAACTGACTTGCTCACAGAACCACTCTACTACACATAGCAGATAAACACACTTAAACCTAAAAATGAAAAAGGACAAATGAAAAGATGACTTTTTGTAAAATGTATACACATACACACTTCTAACAAAATGCAGGGCTTTATTTAGTATTAAAAAGTAAAAACAACAGCAACAGCTGACCTCAAAACTCAAAACTCAAAAAAAACAAAACAAAAAAAAAACCTCATAAATCTATACTCTAATAAAAATAAATAACAGAAATAGTATATTGCATTGTGCAAAACAGCAGCACCAAACAACTTCAGCTGTCTCTCTGAACTAACCACCATCAACTATCAAACTGTAACTTTTAACTTTTTTTCAGGGCAGATTGGCGTAGAGGAAGACCAAGTGTCTCAGCTTACAGGGCTGATCCGGTTTCTTCTCTCTGTTATTATCTGCCCTGTTTTTGAAAAGATCCTTTCAGAAAAAAAACAGTTCACGGATGGGAGCCAGCTCTCACCGTTCACTTTTAAGAGTGTACCGACTTGTTCACAACTGACACATCACTATTAGAAATGCTTTTAAAAGCATAAAATACAATTGACTCCTGCACCTTCACAAGACAAACTGCACAACTTGCAGGTATAAATGGAAATTCCACTAACCGTTCTTTAGTCACAAAATAAATAGAATTACCCTCATTCATATAAACTGCTTCTATGTGAAGACATTGATCCCACACTGGAACCTCTGTGTTAATAATTCCTAATATAAAGAACTTGCTATTATAGTATTAGTGGTGCTTGGCGGTGAGAGATAAACGAATTAACAAATATTGATCGGCTAATGACTCGTTAATAAACTTCTCTAAGAGGTTACTCAATAGATCTTCCCCTCTGTCTTTTCTGGTCTCTGCCAACATTTCCAGCATTTTTCAAGTTTGGGCAGGTGATGGAGTAAGGCCTGAGCTCAGGGGGAGTTACTCTCTAAGGCTAATTCCAACTACCTCTTACTTTATGCAAGTCTTGGAGCATGTTGTTGACTTACGTTGGCAGTTTTTCGCCGTCACTGCGTCTCCATAGTACCCTTCAGCGCAGACGTCACAGGCCACGCCCCCGTAACCCTGGCGACAGCGCAGGCACTGGCCTGTGATCGGATGGCAGCTCTCGGGTACGGACAGGTCCAGGTTCCCGTGGCAGTCGCAGCGCTGGCAGGATCCTCCAGGCACCGAGGGCTGGCCATAGAATCCGTTAGAGCATCTACAAGAGGCAGAGTCGCGGTTATAAAAATGTTGCTTTATATGCGACTAATGTATAGGCTTGATCATACAGAAATATAGTGGGATTTCATTCATTCAGTGTTATTATCTAAATTACACAGCTACAATTAATACTGACGGGGACAGCAAATGGAGCAAATTTGGTCGGTACACACTCAAAGTATTTTTTTAAACACTTCCCAGCCATGCTAAATATTTTCTATTGTAAACAAACAGGGCTCATATTCTATTTTACCAAGAATTTTCCATAACTTTTCCATGAATTTTCCATGACTTCTGACAAAATTTCCAAGACCCTATGACTTACACATTAATAAATAGTATTCAAAATGTCCAACATGGTACATTAGAAACATAATTTTGCTGCAATTTCATTTGTTAAACTTGGAAATTAGTCACTTGAAAAAAAAAAAAAAAAGAAAACAGTAGGGGCTCTACTCCCAGAAATATATTATTCCACTAATTTTACTGACTTATCCCACACCAATGATAAAAAGATAATTAGGTTTGGTAAGTTGGTTCAGAATGCAGGACGGCGATACAAATTATTATTTTTTATTTGTTTTAGCTGCCGCAGATTAACTAATACTAGACAAATGTTACTCGCCCTGTTTAAATTTTGAAAACTTCTCCAAAAATTAACACCAAAATATAAAATTCCAAAGCTTTTTCCAAGGCCTGGAAATTGCATTTTTAAATTCCATAACCTTTACAGATTTTCCATGACTGTACGAACCCTGTACAAAGAAATAGTCTGTTTTTTGTCAATTCCAGTAGCTTTTCCAGGGGGCAGAACTACCACTGAGAGCAAGTGAATAGACAAACAGCCAATCAGAAAGCAGGGGGTGGACTCACCATAATAATATTGTGAAATAATAAACTACCTCTGGATACAATTTGAAAAAAACATCAATCAAACAACTGGAGATACAGTACGTACAAAGCCCTGCATAATTTCTGCCCCATTTTAGATAAACACAAGGTTTATACATTTTTTTACCATGACTTTTCCAAAACTTTTGACTAATTTTCCAAGACCTGAAAAATAACTTACACGTGTTTAAATAGTATTTGAATTGTCCAGTGTGGTGCATTAGAAACATATTATTGCTGCAATTTCATTAAATTTGGAAATTAGTCAGTTCAAGAAAAAAAAAAAAAAAAAAAAAACAGTTGGGGCTTCTTCCCCCAGAAATATATTATTCCACCAGTGATTAAAAGATAATTATGCTATAAACTAATCGTCTATGCTGTTTTAAAGCATTATCAAAACCCAAAAAATTATTTAGTTAAAATATTCTGACAAAAACTAGATATAGGGTTAACCCTAACCCTGGAAATTGCATTTTAAAATTGCATCCAATCCCCCCCCCAAAAAAACAATCCATGACTTCTTCAGGTTTTCCATGACTGTACAAACCCTGTAAACAGCTATGATTAATCACACAGGATTAATTTTGGTGGAAAAGGTTTGAATGGGAGGAGAAAAGTAACTAAGCCTCAAAACTCCTAAAACTACCCTATCCTGCTGAGGGTGTGGGATATACAGAAGCTGAAATAGGCTTTGGACAATTCACAACACTACTGTAGAGACATACACTATTCAGTCAACAATTCATTCTCAAATTCATCCTCTACGGGCAAATTAGACTCACATTCACAAAACACATGCATGTCTATAGACAGTGGGAGGTAGCTAGTGTATTTTTCAATTTCCAGTCTTTCCAAGTATTGGCTTATCATTGTATATTGATTTTGATAGATAGGTCCATTTAAAAATACGATCCATTCCTCAATCGTCATTCTCATCAATCTAAAATGAACAACCTCCTGATAGACCATCCGACGGACCAAAGCAGTAACAACAATTTTCTCATTTAAAAGAAACTCTGAAGTATGTCTTTGACCTTCTAAGCAGCATTTTATGATTGCTTTTATTCTGTTTCTTAGGTAAAACCTTAAGGTTCAAATCCTGAGAAACATCCCTGTGGCTGCTGCTTGAAATCAGCTGTTGTGTAACATAATTGTTTTTCTTTTACAGAAGATACACACATGTTGTTTGGGATAATGCATCTTGAATTGGGTCAAATAATAAGAGCTTCATTGCTATCATCAATTCTTTTCCTGCTTTTAGCTTTCAAGTCCATAATAAAACACATACAAAGCACATCCCTTATTTGTGTGAACAGGCTTTTAGCAGGTACATGCTAAATTACTGTGTTTTTTTTTTTTTTTTTCAGATTCAGGTATCTGTATTAGAAATGTATCCTTAAAAATTTAAGTACATGCAATTTCTTTGGCAAATAAAAGCCAAAGTGCATTAAATAATGACATTAAGATGGCTTGTTGATACTCAGACATATACAGTAGAATTGTTGCACACTATAATTATGTCAACTGCTTATAAAGCTCTTGTAAAAATGACACTTTATCATCTAAATCACAATCAACACACTTCTAAATCTGTCAGTGACCAACAACACACTGCACTGAGAAATCTAAACCACTTTTCTACATCTGTACCAGTGGCAATTGCTTACTGACAACAAGAGAAGCTGAGCGTCCCCTAAAATTTCATAAAATAAATGATCCAATATGCACTGTTGAATTTCATAAAATTAGATATTAAGTTGCATTAAAAGTCCGCTAGAATGTGTTTACTCTGTTTCGCTGACGTGATCCTCTCACTTCAGAGCAGCTCAGACGCTGTGTAAATCCCACTGACGCTGAGCTTCAATGGCTTCCTATGAGACTGCTCAGATTGGTCATTTTCACCGTTTGTACAGACTACACAATAAAAAAACAACAGTTATAGCACTGTTGAATTTGCATCTGGTTTTAGTTTTGTTCATCACATCATTGTAGGCAGACCAGCTGCTAGTTAACCCAGGATTAAATGTTTTCAGCTTCCCCTGTGTCAAAGACTAGCAGCCGCCACTGATTTGTACCTTTGAAGTGAAAAGGCTGCAACAAGTATCAAGAAATATTTCTGTTGTGTGAAAGTTCATGTGTAAATGAAAATATGCAGAAAATGCAACAAACTGTACATAAATATATTTTTATTTTTATTTCTAAGTTGTGCTTCATGTTGTTTGAGCTCTAATGAGAGTTAAATCTCTGGACCAGGACCTGGTTCAAACCTGGACCACAGAGTCTGTGGACCAGGACCTGGTTCAGACTTGGACTTGAGCAGTCATCTGTTCTAGTTCTAGTGTATTCATCTTCTGATTTGTTTGTGTTACTTTTTGTCACATGTGTCTCAGCTCTATGGATGTTGGTCAGAGAGTGTAGTATTTTAGTGGACAGTGTTTAAGACATAACAAAGTCTTTCAGTTGTTTTAAAAGCAGATACTTGTGTTTTATATTTTGCAAAATCCTGTGTGTGTTCTTGTGACAAATGTGTGATGGTGAGAAAGTGTATGGAGTTGTAACAATTTGAGCTGGCTTTTTGCTCCTTGGATGTCAAGTTTCATAATTTGTGGATTTATTCTGACTTTAGAGGAATTACAAAAAACAAAACAAAACTGTAAGTAGAAGGTACTTGCTACTAATACTACTGTTACTACTACTAATACCAACACTACTGCTGCTACTAGTCCCACTAACAATACTAACACTACCACTATTATTATTATACCACTATTACAACCACTCCTATTTTTGCTACCATTACAACCAATTATGGCATGAAGGTCCAAAAATACTAATTAGAAATTTTACCTTAGCAGTCTGATTACAGTATAAACACATACTGTGTATTACAAACATTGCCCATAAGTCTCCCATAAATAATGTGTTAAGGATTAAAGTTGCTTAAACAAGAAAGAACAAACCATAATAGGTCAACAGCAAAAAGCCCAAGAGTTCAAGAGTCATCTGACACACCAGTCCTTTGAAACACGTGGATCACAGATTTTATTTTATTTTACCTTTCCAGATTTCTTTTCATTTGATTAATAATGTGAGGAGGTGAGGATGCAGAAAAATGTATTAACCCTGGAGTGCGGCGCTGCGACAAGAGCCACTGAAACCAAATAAAACCCGACTGAAATCAAAAAGTACAAAATTGAGATGAAAGAGGAGCGAGCGACGAGTGGAAATGTTGAGAGAACGAGGGGTTGAAAGGTCACGCTGCTGAAAAGAGAATTGAATTTGGAGAGGAGGGGGAAGAAAGAAAGTCAAGAGCAGCCCACCATTATTACCCATGACCCTCTCTGGTACTCAATACAACTGCTTTATTAGCTCCGAGAGTGTTTGGACGAGAGCATCCTGCCTCTGAGTGCAGGATTGGACCAGGAGGCAGAAAAAGGCGCGGGTTTCTACTGTAGTTAGCCGGATATATAGTAGGGCTGCACAATATGTCACAAATGTATTGTTATTGTGATTTTGGCTAACACCAAATCTGTATCACAAGAATCTAAATGTATTACTGTATTACAATGGTGTTAAGGTTTTCCATATGACAGAAATTTACACTGTTGAAATAAGTGTCTGAAGCCTTAAAGGGTATATATTATGCAAAATAATAAAGTTGTTCCATCATCAAATACATATCTAGATTTGTGTTTTGCTTCATTCACGCATGTTTAAATAATCCTGTATTCTGTGGCACAACCTTTCTGACCCTCAAAACGCTCGGTTGCACAAACCTCCGCCCACTCCAGGGAGCACTGACCAATCAATGAGCTCTCTACATCCAATCTGCTCTCATTAATTCATTCAAAAAAAATGTGCACAACTCTGTTTCCACTGATTTCTCAAATCTGTTTATCATTTTGCAGTAAAATGGCATCATACAAAAAGTTTAAGGAAGTGAAGCTGCTTTTTTCTTTAAATTATATTAAAAAACCGTAACACTCTGCTGCCCTCTGCTGGTCTCTTCACCTGCTTCTTTATGTCATCGGTAGCGTAGTACTAAATAAAAACGTTCTTATTTAGTCAGATGTTTTTAAAGTTTGTAAAATCTGCAATGCTACTCTAGAGATGACCAAAAGTGGTTTAAAAATATGAATGAAATTATAATATAACCCCTTTAAATCCAATTATTTTATGAAGAAACACAAAATAAAATTAACATGATTTAATCCAAATTCAGTCCTAAATGTAGATCTGGTTTAGTCCCAGTTTAGTCCTAAATTTACACCTGGTTTAATCTTTAATTAATTTTGATTAAGTCCCAGTTTTGTCCAGTGAGCCCAGAGTCTTGTATCTCTTCATAAATTAAATTAAACTTTTAATCTGTCTATGGTAAATAAAACCTAATATTATTCATTGTGGGTGCTAGTGATCAGATTTGACATGATTGTCTAGTATTGTGCAGCTCTACTGTACAGTACATGTGCGTTCCTGGGTGCGGCTGCCTCCAGAGGAAGTGGAGGTATTTTGAGTCCTGTCCAAGTGTGTGGGGGTCAGACACCTGGTCCAAACCGTCAAGGACTGGGATCACAAATGTTTGGTTGTGCTATTTTTAGACACATCAACACTGAGTTAGAGCCAGGGGAAGATTACATTCCCCTAAAATGGTTTATTTAAAGCAGTCCAGTGGTGCATATGTTCCAGCGTGCGTCAGAGGTGAAAATATCTCCTTCATAATTTGTAATATTTGGTGGCTAATGCTAATTCTTTCATTGAAAATGTATTGTGGTCGGCTTAGCTCATGGCACCATTCTTGCAAACCCAGCCTTATTGTTTACAAACATTGAAATGGGTCTATTGGACAAAACAATATCTTTGCAACATGTTTATAGCCAACTTATATAAAGCCTGAATTTGAGTTTAGTGAAGGTTATGCATTATTATTGGATAAACAAAGTCTAACACTGAAGAGTTTTGTCACTCTAATTTGACAGGCTTTTTAAAGATATTAACAGACACAAAAAACAATCATCAAAAGTTAATATAGCCACAAGCCAGAGAACGTTTTGTGCTAGTCCCGAACCTGGATAAATGGAAAGGGCATCTGATGTAAAAACGTATGCCAAATCAATATGCAAATCACTGCCCACTAAGAAGCAGATGATTTGCTTTGGTGATCCCAGAAGATTAGGATTTTGCTGAAATGTCTCTTGGAAATATCTTTTTTACACTTTTGCAAAAGGAGAATGAGAAACTCTTTTATTAACAAAGTAATGTGAGTTGAGAGTCCAAACCTTCAGTATTAGTCACTGTCTGCCTGTCTTTATACGACAGAATGAGTGAGTATGTGCTTCAGGTTTGTTCATAAATGGAGGCAGAAGTTCAAATAAGTCCACTTTTGTTTCACAACTTTTACCATTTCCCAGAGTCAACTCGCAGCTGACATTTTGAAGCCGCCAAAGCACAAAGTTCAATCATGCACTTTCAAATAGCTTCAGCGCATTAAAATTTTGACTTTCTGCACTAACTCTATGTGGATCAGCATTTTTTCTCCCCTTATAAGTGACATTTCAAATGGCTCTGGCTCTGGCTCAGTTTTACACCTACCCAGGGTTGCTGTTGGTTCTGCAAAGATGTATCATTATTTTAAATGTATTAACTATATTTGAATTAAAATAGACACACTTACTCCAGCTGCCCTGTCTCTGCAGTGAGGGTAATGAGCTTAAAACATGTAACAATATGAGTTAATGATGTTGAACTCTGAAAATAAGAAAGCCATTAAGAAGATGTGAAGTAATCTGCCTTGACAATTATTCTGCCAAATAAAACATTTTAAAGAAAGAAAGAGTTTCTTCATTTGCTTATTGTTACATTTGGCATGATAGACATCAGAATCAAAAATGTCATATGACTGCTTATGACTTACATAAGTGATTCTCAACTTGTGGGTCAGGACCCAAAAGTGGGTCACAGAAAGGTTGAGCATATAGCTTATTTAAAGTATAATTATTGTTTTAATTACATGAAATGGAGAAACAGATTTAAAACACATGCATCATAAAGGTCATAGTCAAATAATTTAGAAAAATATATTTTGTTTGTGTAAAAAAGTGGGTCACAAATAAAAGACCAGAGTTAAAATTAGGAGTCATCAGACCAGTTACCACTGCACTAAACTATAGTCCAGTGGGTGTTTTTTTTGTTTGTTTCAATTTTTGGCCTGTTGTACCAGCCTGGATGTCTAAGAATGTACATAGTTTTATAGTTTAAAATATATACTGTATACATTTCTAATACACTGATGATTTTATTAAATGTAAATAAACACTTATTTCTATGCACTCCTTTTTTTCTGTTGGCTTCTTCCTTTTTGGGTTGCCACAGGAAATCATTTGCTATTATCTCCAGTCATTAATGACATGTTATTTGTAGGGCTAATCAGATTAATTGATAATTTTCATTCATTCATCTTCTGCTTATTCCCATCACGGGTTGCAGGTGACTGGAGCCTATCCCAGTAACTTTGGGCCTTAGGCGGGGTACACACTGGACAGGGGCCAGTTTGTTGCAGGGCTCACACAGAGAAACATTCACTCTCACATTCAATAGGGGCAATGTAGAGTCACCAATTCACCTAACACATGCATGTCTTTGGACAGTGAACCCACAGTAACATGTAACGGGGAGGACATGCAGACTCCACCCAGAGAGTTTGTGTGTTGGCCGGCCCAGGGATCGAGCCCACAATCTCCTTGCTGGGAGGCGAGAACACTAACTGTTCTGCCCCCTTCACTGATAATAATATCGAATATTAAAATAATCATCAAGTAATTTAATAATCAATTAATCGCTATCTGGATTAAACATGGACTCTTAAACATGCCTGTGTTGAGTGCAGGTTTTATTACCAAGACCACCAAGCCACAGAAACAGTAAAAGAGAATGTTCATTTTGAGCACCATACTTAATTACATTTCTGTAGTATTATCAAAAACTTTGACATAGAAATAAAAGAAATCTCATGTATTTAACCAGCTGTCTTTGTTAATCCACCAGGTCCTCACACATTTACTAGCGCTTCACAATCAGATTAATAATCAGTAAACAGAAAAATGTATTAATTATTAAAATGATAGTTAGTTGCAGTCCTATTATCTTGTCTTTACTATATATATATATATATAAAAAGATCATATACACGCATTTATCTGTCACACAAGTTATCCAGAGACACAGCCTAAAGACACTAAAAGAAGCCTCACTTAATCTGTCCTAAATACCTCTAAACCACCTCTCAGACTTCATTGTTAGTCCCCGTATGGAAACGCTCAGTCCTCAGTCCTAAACGGCTGCTTATGGACGGGAAATTGAAAACCAGACTCACTTAGCGGCGAGTGGAGAGTCTATTAGCAAGGGAGTAGCTGATTTTGTTAAAGCCTATAATACAGACAAATTGCCACATTACAATTAATTAGGCCCAACAACAACAAAAGCGGCGCAGATAATGAAGTGTAATGGCAGGTGGGGTGCAGCAGGTATCAATTAGAATAATACACAAGGCCCACCGAAAGATGATTACCTCTTTAATACTGCCATCTCCAATACAATAATACAATATTGTTCTGTGTTACGACGCCTACGTGCTGTGAGTGAGAGCAAGAGGGAAAAGACGCTCTGTGTTTCACGATTTACTACCCGCTCTGCGATTAAAACAAACATGCAATTAAACATACAATCAATAAATTATCTGCCGGTTTGTCCCACAACCTGCATCACACCACACAGAAGATTCACAACACATTTATCTTTGTGAATAAGGCTAAGGAACAAGTTTTTTTCTATGGAAGGAAGCCCAGATACTGCATTGTTTATGTGTTATACAGATTAACCAGTACACTCTTCACTATTAGGAGGACTATAGTTACATTTAAGTCTAATTTTGTTTTATTTTACTACAATGTTAGCCTTACTTTTTTAACTTTAAGGTAAAAATGTGTAACCTCTAATGGGACAAGTGGCTTTTAGAGTAAATTTTTGCAGAAAAATGAATACATGTGAAATAAATAAGTAAATGTATCTGTCAGATCTGTCTGGGTGGTAGTAGTAGCAGTAGTAGTAGCAGTAGTACTAGTAATCATAGTAATAGTATCAATAGTGATAGCTGAACAACAAGTAGCAGCAGTAGTAGATAACCAATATTTTATTCTAATCAACTGAATGCCTCTGAAGAGTTATCCAGGCCGTCACAGTCAATGTCAATTTGGGCTGCAACAACTAATTGAATTAATTGATTATAATTCATTATTAAAATAATCAACTAATTTAGTAATCTATTAATCACTGTCTGGGGTATTCATCGTCTTTGAAACCTGCCATAGGCTGGGAGAAGAGATTTTATTACAAAAAGAGCAGAAAAGCCACAAAAACAGTAAAGGAAAATGTCAATTTGGTTTTTAGGTGGAAAAACATCCTCACGTAACATACTTACAGCATTGTCTTAACATTTTGTAAATGCAGGTGATCATGTGTTTATTTGCACTTCACTATCTGATTAATTAATCAATTATTTGAATAAATAATCAACAGATTAATCAATTATCAAATTCATTGTTAGCTGCAGCTCTAATGTCAATTGGCTCTGAAGTCTCTTGGATGAGAGAAGAACATCTCCTCTACAAACCACGCCCAGATCTGGACTTTGTTTTGATCATCTGTAATATTACATTTACTGCCACACATACCTTCCATTGTTAACCAAGTTACTAAATGCTCTTAGAATGATCCAGTTTTCCTTCTCATCTCAAATGTTGGTTATTAAAAGCCTGAGAGGCAGACAGAGTGAGGACAGGATGACGAGGCATGCAGACTATGCGGGACAGTGATTTTAGGTTTATTCAAGACCACCCCTCCTGGCACGGCTTGATTCACTGCCAACAAGCAACAAAGCAGCAAAAACCTGGCCAAGTGCGTCTGAGTGCCAGTGAGTCATCTCTGGGAAGAAAATACTCAAAATATCCAGCTTTTATCTTTAGCCTTCGAATGCAACTTTGGTGGTTTGGTAATATAACTCCTATTTCTCTTTTTATTGTATTTTGTATGAAATGTGGGTTGTGTTGTTGACGCCTCTTGGCCAGGACTCCCTTGGAAAAGAGATCTGTGAATCTCAATGGGACTTTCCTGTTTAAAGAATGGTTAAGTGAATAAAATAAAATAAAAATATAGAAAGAGACAAACAGAGGCAAAGCAAGATCAAACCTATATAAAAAGCTATGACCATAATTTCTCGTTAGTTAAATATCTTGCATTTACAATCCTTGAGTTCAGGGGTAAATTCTCTATCCATTTAGAAACAGAAATCCATGTATACTGTGTCTCAAAATAGGAAAAAAAAAAAATCACAAAAAATGCCTAGATTCAGACAATGATTCTGATGCCTTTACTGACCTGGATGGAGATATCATCTTTGGACCTATCTCGCAGGTTTCAGATCCACACCAAAAACTATTAATTTCTTCCATGGTCCATTACTGACCTTTGCTAAAATTTCACAAAATCCGACAATTACTTTTTCAGTTATCTTGCAAACAGACCAACAAACAAACCAACAATTGGCAAAAAATTCCATAACAAAAGTACTAAAATGGTATGTTTTGATGATGTACGCTTTTGACAAACTAAGTGCCAGTAATAGTAAATATTTGTACTACACACAAAGAATATTCAGCTTTTATTACTCTCCAAATGACGCGATATACAAAGAGACAGAAGATGGAAGACAACAAATTTTTGGACAGATCAAACCTTTATAGGAAGCTATGATCATAAATTGATATTGGACACAAAACATCATAATTGTACAAAAACCCTGCTAACCTGTTCCCTGACAAAATTACAAAATGGCTGCCTTTAGAGATGAGATGTTTTCGTAACCTTGTATAATGTCGGCAAAAATAGTTTGGATATTTGGTATCGCATACAAAGAGGAAGGAATTTGTGCATTTATTTCTTATTACATTGTTTTTCTTAAGACTGTGCAAACATTTTTTATCTTTTCATTGGCAATGTAACAGCCCAAGGACACTTTTTTATGTTTTTCTCTAGGGGACAAGGCTGAAGACCTTTATTGGATGGCCATGGTCTTTGGGCCCTCAGACCACACTTTTCATGTTATATCTATGTTCTATTGTGAATAAAATATTGGCGCATGTGATTTGAAAGTCTTTTAGTTTTCATTTTATTCAAATTTAAAAAACATCCTAACATTTCTGGAATTTGAGTTGATCAAATGTTTGAAATAAACACCCTAATGCATAGATTGTAGATTTGTTATTTCAGTGTGAAAGCTACATGTTAAGGGAGAAACATAGGCCAAAATCTCAATATCAACGACAAGAAATCAATGCTTTTACCTGCAGCAGTGTCCCGCCTTAAGACACTATTTTCCAGTAATTCAACCCTAAACCATCTGAGCTTGGGTTTATTTCGGTGAGCCTGGGCGGCCACTATATCTGCTCCGTCAGTCTGCGGCACAGTCTGACAGGGAAGTTTTAACAAGACTAGCATCCACACAGGCCACTCATTAGATCTGAAAAGACAGTCACAGCTAATGGAACAAGAATGTCACTCAACTAATAAATGTGCGCTGGGCGGCCACAGAGACGAGGACTCCAAACGTAACAAGTATACCATTTTCATTATTTCTTTACAGCAGCCAATGTCCAAAGAAACTGTCCACACTCGCTGACCTTTGCTAAACATTTCACCAAAATCCGACCATTACATTTTGGGATATCTTGCTAACAGGCTAACAAACAACAAACCAACACAGACAAAACTTTTTTTTTTGGCTGTGTGCCTTACCTGTCACATCTAGGTCCACTGTATCCAGGTGGGCACTGGTCACACAGCACCTCTCCTTCTGCTCCCATGTGGCACGTCGGGCTGAAGCTTTTGAGATTTCCGTGATGTCGTTTTGGTTGGTTTTGTTGCAGAAAAGGGACATTTCGGTAGCGTTGTCCCAGTGCGTCGAGAGGCAGAAGGAAGAGAAGGAAGAGGAGAGGACACAGACGAGTTAGAGCCATGGTTCCTCCTCTAAAACAGTCAAAACTTAAGCATTTATTCTCCGAAGCCTATCATTTATACTATTATAGCCCCATATACTGCCCAGATACTGTTGCCCCTTGGAAACTGTGACTGAAATGAACTAAGAGTGTGCAACAGCAATAGTAACCCTCCCACTTCCATAAACTATAGATAGTACAGCTGGCTCAGGTTCCAGGCCTTGACTAGAGAACACAGGGGATCAGGCTAATGGAGCTAGCCAGACAGTGCTAACTCAGGGCATATGCTAACAACAACACAAGTAAAAAATATATACTTGAATTTGTATATAGCAAATTATTGGTGAAACTTTAGAATAATTCACCCTACAAAGCATTAGTGAAGGATTAGTAATTATAAAGCATTAAAACACTATTGAGTTATTCAGAGTGTTATTAATGTTTTAATTCATGAGTAATAAGTCCAGCTAACTCAATGCTAAATTGTTAACATTAGTTATCTAGTGTGGCCAGATTTTAGGATCCAAAAACTGGGACACATCTTTTTTTCACTAATCACAGTGCTTTTGAACTCAACAAGTGACCAAAAAGCTTCCAAAATCCATACAATTTTCTGTCATGTAATTATGATGCTTCAGTTTTGAAATTTAATGGCAATTTACTGATAAAAATAATGACACTGTAAATTATTTTAGAGACAAAAGTCTTTAGATTAATGTGTTTCAAATTTCCTATGCCTTTCTATCAGTTAAAAAGGGGCCAACTGGAACAAGGTTTGTTGAAAACTAGGACATAATTGTGTTTTCACAGATATGTCTTGGGACATGGGACAGAGAGGATAAACTGGGACTGTCCCGGTTAAATAGGGATGTCGTCAATTCTTAATTCAATAAATTATCATTAAGGCTTTATTCTGAAGTAATACCAAAATTGTTGAACATATTGAAAGCTTTAAAATAAGGCATTTAGACAGATTTATTCTTTAGAAAGGGACACCTCAGGATTGTAAAAAAATCTTGCATGGGGAGAAAACATGTTCAAGAGAATAACTACAGAGTATGACCAGATGCCTTCTTGTAAACTGAAATACAATGACAATTTTAATCTAGAGCTAACATCTAGAGACAGACATTGAGTTTTAAATTGTTTTGAATTCTTATTGCAACTGTGTTGTTTTATTTGTTGTAATGTAGCACTTTGAAATTTGTTCTTCAAATGTAAAGTGCAGTACAAATATAAATTATTATTATTATTATTATTGATTGACAACCATCCGCACTCACATTTTTTGACTATGGCCTGTTTAGAGTTACCAGTCACACTGCACATTGCAAAGTTTATTTTATTTTATAATTTTTTTCAAGAATTAATATGAATGACAATGTCTACCAAGCATTGCAGCCATATAGTATTATAATATTTTTGTCAACTAGACACAGAAACTATAGCAATTGGTTGTTAAAAATACCACAGGAAGTGTCTCTACAGTCAAGAGTCTTGGTTTGTGGGCCATCTAGAGAAACACAACCCTAACTCTAAACATATGAGTATAAAAATGTTTAAAAATAAGGTTTTTCTACTTTTTTTTTTTTTTTACTTTATACTATTATCACTTACTATTCTACTGCATCTTATATTAGTGTGTCTCTTGCATGGGCTCTGTATACTGGTCTTCAGATGTTAAAACTAACCTTGAAAATAATGAGTGACTGTATGAGACTCACCAATCAAACAATTTAAAAGTTTCATAATATGTTATACTCAACTTTTTAACCTCCTAAAACCATTCTTTCCTCTGCAGCACATACAGTATCATCAGATATTTTAGTTTAGTGTAGACACGACCGGTTAATGGTACAGTGTGAGGTGCAGCTTGAGTGATGGGTTTTAGGTCTGTGGATGGTTATTCTGAGGAGCTGCTCTTTCATGCTATTCTTACTCAGCAGGGTCAGAGGGAGGCGTCTGTCTTTAGCTCGGTGAGTTTTGGCTCTGACACGTCGACGCTGCTGCATGGAAATTCTCAGCTGCTCTTGTCTGTGTGTGATTGTGTAGACGAGAGGCTGGACTGGGACATTTGTGCAGCTACACACATCTCTCTCACCTCATCTTTCTGTCTCCTCTCTATATTTGCCCTTTAGAGACATTGTAGTTTGAGGTCATGGGTAAATTAGGGTTCAATCATTATCATGTTTATTTTGTAAAAATGCACAAAAATCTCTGGAGAGAAAGCTACATATGACTATATTTTGACTGAGGATGTGTTAAAGCCAAAAAAAAAAAGTCATATTGGAAAGCACCCTGGGTCACTTTTGTTCTTGCCCTAAAAAAAAAAAAGATTCAAGTAATGCAATTTATAATCCATTTCTGAGAGACTTGGTTTCCTGCCTCAACTAGCAAAAAGTCATTTTGTGTCTATAAGGCAAAATGTAAAGTAAGATTTTTGAAGAAGTCGAGGCTGAACTTTTACAAAAAGTGTTTGTATTACTTCAGGACTGGCTAGAAAAGTGAAGAAGTCCAGAAACACTGCAAAACTTGCAAAAAAAATATAATGTTGGTCTGTTCAAAGAGACAGTTTAAATGTGAATTCCAACAGTTTTTAACCATACAATACACTTTTTCACCTAAAATACCTCCTAGTTTTGTCTGTGAATGAAATAGTCATTATAAATAGAAAGTCATCTATTGTGCAAATGTAAATTAACTATTACAATTAACTGTTACAATTAACTATTACACTGACAGCAATACACTTGATGAGAGAGCACCAGCTACATTTAATAGTGTGTGTGTTTTAATATGGCATTTGGGTATGTGTGCATATTATTTAACAAAACCCTTAACAAAAATCGTATGTTAAAAGACTAAACATCACAAGTTAAACAAAGTTCTGGAAAGTTGAATTTGTGTTGTTCCACGGTTGCAATGTGGTTAAGTAAATAAAAGAAAGAATCAAAAATTGTTTTGTTTTTTTTAGATTTTAAGTAACATGTATTTGCTGCGCGATGAGCAACAGCAGAATATGAGCGCTTGAGTGCTTTTTGTTATTGCAATGATAGCGCTGGGAAAATTGCTTGTGTTAAGTACTCTGCTGCTGCGGTTCTGCTTATTTTCTTAACAGAGATGACATTTCTAACATGGCTTTTGTCTCTTGGTGCATTTGTTTCTACCTGTTGTGATGATATTTCTGTGTATTTGTACCCACAGTGATCAACCTTTTGTGGTGAAGAAATAAAGAAATGTTTGGCTCAGTCGACTTAGTTAAAACAGGGTAAACTCAGGCTTGTATAGACCTTTTCACGAGTGACGTATTCAGAGAAGTTGGAGAAAAAAGTAGCTTTCTTTACCATTAATGTTTTTGAAGGAGCAAATTAAAACAAAAAATAAGACATTTAAAAACAAAACAAAAACAAATGATTATTGTGAATATGTTGTTTTAAATCACTTTGAATAAATAGCAGCCAGATCAGAATTAAGAAACATATATTATTTAGCCTTTACTTTATATGTTAACGGCTAAACGTTGGTACGTTCGCTAATGTTTTCTAACCGGGCCCTGACATTACACACATAGTTGATTGGCTGTCAATTGTCAAAACCATCTTGATTTTTTTTCTTATTTTTGCAGTATTTGGTGGCTAATGCTAACTCCTCCATAGAAAATGTGTTGCGGTCTGCTTAGCCTAAGGCACCAAACAGTAAAAAATGTCTATGGTACTCTGGGTTTTGTGGCTTGTGGCTCACTTGTTGCTGGGCAGATGTAGCGGGCAGGCGCAGGGTTGGCAGTCGGCAGGTGAGCCGCGAGTGGCGTTGCCGTAGTAACCAGATAGGCAGGTGTCACAGAAGGGGCCTGTGGTGTGGTCCAAGCAACCCTGTAAACATATAAAGAAAGCTGAGGTTTCACTTTGAGTCAACAAATCAAATATCTGACAAACAAAAAAAAAAAAAAAAAAAAAAGAGTCTCAAAACCTGAAGTTACAATATGGACTTTTACCACCTCAAAAATAATTGCTGATCTCAAATTAGCGCATATACATTACAGCGTCTCTGGGTAACAATTAAAGAATATTTAAATACAAGTTATAAGAAGGGTATTTTGTTTACCTAGATTTCCAAGGACAAATGCAAAATCCCTGTTAAACAATGAGTCACTGATGTTACTGAAGACTAACTATATAGCCGTTTATTTATAGTTTCAACAAAAATTGACTTACTTGAGTAAAGTAAAAAAAACTGAGTGTAAAGTAGAGATAGGATTTGTGGCTCTTTAATGGGAGCTGACTCATTGGGATTCGTTCATTTCTAAGAGCCTTTTAAAAGACTGGCTCATTTTTGAATTACGTCATTTTAAGAAACCAGTCAGTTCCCTCAGAAAATAAACAATGGGATGAGTGATATAATAAAATTTTGGTAAAAATAAAACGTATTATATTAGCGAGACATTATTTTTGTTTTATTAATTGATGATAATAAAATTGGCATGTGTGGACTAAATTCACTAATGGTGATGTCATATACCGCTGCATAGAGTGAGAACACATTTAGGATTTATTATGTGTCCAAAATGTACTCTCTGAATCGGTTCTCATCGTTCACAGTGAAGAGCCGTTCAAAAGATTTGGATCATTCATGAACGTCACATCTCTAGTGTAAAGTTAACTTAAGAACTACTAACTACTACTTCTCCTTCTGCAACTACTACTACAAATACTACCACTACTACTACTTTTTCAAGTACTGGCTGCTATTACTACTAAAACTGCAATCAATATTACTGAAACTACTGTTACGATCAACTTTGCCATCCAAGTCAAAATACTTTTCCTGTTTTTTTTAATTTTTACTCTTATATTTTTTAATCTTTTGGCTGTTCCACTGTCAAGGCGAACCAGTCGCACAGTGATTTGGCAGCTTTTTTTTTAAGCTGGATGCCCTTCCTGTCACACCCAGCCACATACTGTGACTGGAGGAGGCATATGGGTGAAGTGTCTTGCCCAGGGACACAATGACAGAATATGCTTCGAGCAAAGTGTCGACCCTCCAGTTGATGGGCGAACACTTAACCCATGGCGCCACTATTGGCCCAATTTTACTCAATATAAATATAGCAAATGTTTTTACTCCCAAGTGCACACAGAAACTATTTAGTTCATCATTTACAGTAATTATTCCTTCTGCACTTGTACTTATTAGAACAAGCATATAGAACACAAAGCTCTTATAATCAAAGCCTGCTTTTCTGCCAGTTAAAAGGAGCCCGTCTACTACTCCAAGCCCTTATGTATTCTAATGGGATGCCTCTCTGCTTATTTCTGAAGTTAAAGCTTAATGGCCGTGGGGTTACTCAAATATAATTAGAGCTCATTACCTTATTAACATAATGCACTTGCACAACACAACACATGACGTTTGTCGATACATTCATTTATAAAAACTAAATAAAGCTGTCAAATGTAATTATTATCAAGCAGACAGCAGCGGGGAGCAAACAATGAGGAGGAGGTCAAAGTTAATTATACGGTTCAGGAGAAACTATAAGGAGAGTTGCCATAGAGACTGAATACATAAGGACTGTAGGCAAAGGCTCAGAAAATGCAGCAAAATTATACAGTTTTCTGGCAATGTGTGGAAATTCGGACTTAAAGCGTACAAGATTTCACATTGCAGTCTTCTTATGTGTCAGTTTATTTGAATACAATTTATGTATGTACAGTATATGATTAAATTTGAGCAGATTTAATCATACACGTTGGCTCTGTTATGCTGGTTAATGTGATTCGATACATCAGGACAAACAAAACAAATGACTTTTGAATTACAACTTAGCTTTAGCCAAGCAAAATCTACCTATCTAGCCACAGGGGGTCACAGAGCAGTGCCACTACCAAGTCTAGATAAATGGAGAGGGTTACGTCAGGAAGGGGCATCCAAGTGTAAAAACCTATACCAAAGCTATATGCGAATCACTGTACCAGATAGAGATGACTGTAGGGAAAGTCCAGGCAGAGACAGAGGGAAAGAGAACCAAGACAGGAGAAGACCGGGGGCGGGGCCTGGACCTATGATTGACAGCTTATCAGTGCACTGTAATGGACGTCCTACACATGGTAACAAGAGAGGACTGGGACAAGAGCACAAGAGTCATAATGGTTGTATTAGGAACAACTGAACTGAGGTAGCCACCGTTCAACACTAGGTGATTAGCAGTCCTATGTTGTTTTTTTTTTGTTTGTTGTTGTTTTTTTTTTGCTACTAAATGTAGAATTGAAACCGTTCTTACTAAGTTGATAATGAGGGGCCCCAGTGTAGGTCCTTGGAATGGGCCCAAAAGTTATGAAGCACAGTCAGTTAAGTCTATACAACCATATATCATACTTTTAGGTTCTAAAAAGTGCACTGTAATTTCTTAAAGTCGACTAATCGTGTCTTTAAAATATTCAAACATGTCAGTGCCCTATTAAATTTTATTTGTTTCATTGTTTGTCACTAAACTTTATACGCAATAAGTATTGTGAAGAATCATAACAAATCATAAGAAAGCACTTGTTCTTAAATGTCGGCTGTGTACTTCATAGCCCAGACTGAACACAACCCACTAATACAGACTAAGGCTACGTTCACGCTGCAGGTAAAAGTGTCCCCAAATCTGACTTTTTTGCCCATATGTGACCTGTGTGATTTTTTTTTTTTTTTTTGTGAACAGCACAAATCTGATTTTTTCAAATGTGACCCAGGCCACTTTCATTTGTGCTCCTAAATCAGATATTTATCTGCTCTTTTACAATGTGACTGCAGTCTCAACGGACAAGTCATTTTCATGACTTTTATGTCACTGAAATTTAACAGATTGGACGATTCTGCTCTGGAAGAGGCAGGAACTGGGCCAATCAAATGATAACAAACCTGGCAGACAATGGTGATGGAGCTGGTCAGGGAAAAAAAAAGGTTTTTAAACCTAATTTGTATTTAAGGTGACAACCCTGTTAAAGCTAAACTTAAGGGGTTGTATCATAATTGTACTGAGATGAAATGCAAAGAGAAATAAGATGAGAAATATTAAGAAATTAGGACTGAGGAGTGTTGATGACAGATTTATTCAAACATCTTCCACAATATCCTGAACTTATGGATAAACTCTGTGTCAGTGAAGCCTCTCACATCACAGTCCCACTGCTCCAGGCTCCATCAGGTCTTTTTTTTGGGCTTGCAGGTCACTTTAGGGCTGGAAACACACAAGACTGATGTAGGTCACATTTAAAATGGTGGTGGACATTCCAGGTGTGTGTGTGAATATGTTAGCACTGTTCAACTTTTCACCACAGATCCATATATATATATAAATATACTGACTGCTAACCTATAGAAACCTGCTGTTGTTCAGTCAAACTCCAGTGAGAAGTCCTGGTGGAGTGACTCTTTGAACATAAGTGTGTCTGCTGTCACTCTGTGTGGATAGGTGAATAGACCATGGGTTTGTGAATATCAGGAAGTCTGTCTGTCCAAGTGTATGTCCCAGGGTCCTCCTGATGTATAATAAAACATAAGACAGTCATACAAACCCAGGTGTGCGTGTGTGTTTAGTGTAATAGTAAGTGACAGCGTAAGCCTGAGGCGAAGTGTCAATGAGAAAGTGTGTGTGTTTCTCTTCGTTAAAGGTAAAAGTGTGTCCATGTGCAGGTCCTGTTATGGCCACTGGGGGGAGGAGGCTACTCGTGACTTCAGAAAACAATTACCATACATTATTTTCATTGTAATTTGTTAAGGATAATATGCAAGATTTTATAACACATTTTATCGGTCCTCACACATTGGCAATCATAAACATAAACAAAATCTTTATACAAGTATCAAACACTATAATATATTCTATTAACTTTTCCATTTCCAGAATTGTCAAAGCAAAATCATCTGTCTCCTCGTGTGCAGTGATTTGCATAAGATTTGGCATAGGTTTTACCCCAGATGCCCTTGTGTTTATCAGGGCTTGGGACTGGCCTGAAAAGTACACTGGCTTATGACAACCTGTGGCTGGACTGCAATGAATTAGAATAATAAATAAATGTAAAGCCTTGGGTGTAGGTCGTTTCTGTTGTTCATGGCTTTTATAACTATGGCACCAGTTTTATTTGTTTTACAAGCACTTTTGTGATTTTAGTGTTGCCTTTTAAATACAATGGATTTAATGATTTTTATTCATAAATCTAACACAGGGAACATCTGCTGCTAATAAATGCTAGCTTTGTGCATTGATAAAGGTTTTTTGTCTTTTTCCTTTACTTGGCATATCACCGTTTTCATTTCCATGTATTCCAAGTATTTGCATTCTGATTCACAAATTTGTGTCTTATTTATTCACTTAATCTTTATTTGATTACTAAAATACTGTCCAACTTAAGATTATTTATGCTGTTATATCGTCTTTGTGTCTTTTGTTTCTATAATACAGAATATGTGTACAGTATGTGGTTATAAATGATAAGTTAGTCCAGTAATTTCAAAAACTTTTGCTGAAGTAGGGCACTGGTTACACATCAGTCCTTTCCTTGTGGAAAGATTATTATCCATCAATTTATAGTCAACAGCCTGTATTATTTTTACCACAATTTTCACTTGAAAGACTTGTATTGATTAGAAAAAAGATTAAAGGCGCCTCCATGGCTCAGCTGGTAGTGCCTATAGCACATATCAAAGCAACCTGGTATCAATTCCCGACTTCCCGACCATGTTATTCCCCTGATCTCTCGCCTTATATTTCCTGTCTGTCTACTAAGTCTATCCACTAACAAAGCCAAAGCCCAAAAATCAAAAGATCCTGTGATTTTCTCATTTTTAAGGGGCTCAACTGTTTTTTTATTTAGCTCTTCTTGTACATAAAAGCTCTTACCAGGCAGTGTCCGGTCACCTCATCGCACTGAGAGCTGTGTCCGTGGCACTGACAAGCCTCGCAAAAACCATTGTAGAGAAGTCCGTTGAGTCGGCGATACCCACTGGCACAGGACTGAAACACAGAAAAACACTGTTAATTGCACTGTGTATGAAGTGTGAGGTGATTACACTGTGATCTTGTCATTATCAAGTAATGCTTATTAAGAACACACTCTGCACAATATCACCCTATACGTTAAACTGACACTTGTTTGTGTCATGAGGCGCTAATAAGAGCATGTGTGGAGGGTGAATTGGTGTAGAAGCAAAGTTATGAACACAATAACTTGAATAAAATAATAAAGTAAACTGTGTTGTTAATTGTGTTTAAATGTTCTAAGTTTAGCATTGCAATAGATCTTATTGTCCAGCATTTATCCGTACCTGATGAAACAAAAATACTTCTATTTGCTCTGGAAAAGCTGAAGTAGCCAATTTCTTAGTGACTGCCAATAATTTATTGTTGTTACGGACTATAAGTCGTGCTTTTTTTCATAGTCTGGCTAGGAGTGCGACGTATACTCAGGTGCGACTTGTATATTAAAATCTTTCACGTGTTTGTTAGAGGACACTCTAGGCTTATGCACCAGCATCTGCTGCACCTGTACCACTGACAATTTAAAATGTAAATATTACTGCTAACAACTTAGGCTATAAAGACAACTGAGAAAGAGCGGAATAATTGGAAATGAAACTCATGCTTAGTCTGATGAGGAAGCGGCGCTTCGTGGCGGAGTTGCTCAGAAGCGACACCGAGGATGAAGAATTTAAAGGATTTAGCGATTAGGAGTGAGATCGTGAGTTTGGTGAACTTGTTATATTATGTTCTTTATGCTATAGTTGTGTGAATAACTAATATATATATTACGTTAACATACGAGACACCTATTCAGTTTGCTGTTGCTTCATGTAGCTGAATAACCATCAATGTGTTATGTTAGCATAGCGCACAGCCTGTTGCTCTCTTTTCTATTATTACTATAACTTGCCTTTCAAGATGAAATATCTGTTCTTGGTGTCGGAATATGTAAAATAAATTTCCTCCCAAAAAAGCGACTTATAGTCCAGTGCGACTTATATATGTTTTTTTCTTCTTTATTATGCATTTTTTGGCTAGTGCAACTTATACTCCGGAGCGACGTATAGTCCAGAAAATATGGTACCAATTAATGTGACTTTGATAATAAAACCTGATTTAGATTTTTAAAGGGGATTTATTATGCAAAATCCACTTTTCCTGTGCTTTCTATCATGTTATAATACTGTTCCCTCATCAGAAACATACCTGGAGTTGTGTTTTGCTTCATTCATGCATGTTTAAATCTGCTCTCATTCATTTATCAAAAAACGGTGTACAGCTCTGTTTCTACTGATTCTTTTATTCTATTTTAGGCTCCTTTTATTCTTCAAATTATGTTCAAAAGGACAGTTTGCACTCTGCTGCCCTCTGCTGGACTCTTCACCTGTTTCTTTATGGCACCAGTAGAGTATTTATCAAAAACGTTTTCTTTTAGCCAGATATCATTTTTAAAGGTTGTAAAACATGCATTGCTCTTCTAGAGAAGACCAAGATTGGTTTAAAAATATGAATAAAAGCATAATATAACCCCTTTAAGGCTTGTTTATTCACAGATGATTCTGTTGCAATATACTCTTAGGTTAGTAAACTGTTGTCCTCAAATATGTAAAAGAAAAAAGTAAGAAACTTATTTCAAAACTTATTTAGAAAATCAATTGCTAGTCATATTGAAATCACTTTGCTTTAATTGTGCAAAAAGATGTTTGCAAGGAAACAAAAGGAGGAACGTGTCTTTTTAGTTTGAAAGGGTTTTGTATCTGTTAGTCAGAAAAGCTATAGGGAAAAGGCTGTCTCAGGTAAATGAATGACACTAATTACACATAACATTTTTTAAAAGCAGTATAATGTCACCTACTTAGGTCTTTTACCAGAGGCTATTAATGTTCTTATATAGGAAAAGAAACCAAACTTAAAGTATGACTGAAATGAGGTCGATTTCACATGCAACTTTTTCCTCACATAAATTATTATTGTTGTACCCTGTGTTATTCTTCTGTGTTTGTGTGTGGGTTTGTTTACCTCACAGGACGTGCCAGAGAAGCCGGGAGGACAGGAGCAGATCTCCACGGCTGAGGCTGTCCTCTCTCCGCTCACAGACGGATTTGCTACCTCCATGGAAAACAGGTGCAGCCTACACACACAGGGACATAAGGAAAACACTGTCAACACTGGGAACTGGTTTAACGAAATAGATGCTGAAACAATG
This sequence comes from Bostrychus sinensis, assembly GCA_020698575.1. Lineage (NCBI taxonomy): Eukaryota > Metazoa > Chordata > Actinopteri > Gobiiformes > Eleotridae > Bostrychus > Bostrychus sinensis. Next base: position 21,686,760 of record CM036257.1, on the reverse strand, counting down.
ATCAATGCCTATACACTGCTAAGTAATGGAGAAGTGGAGTGTTTAGTACAGTATTTTGCCATCTGTGGTTCTGTTACCTGTACACAGCAGTGGGGTTGGTGCTGTAGGTGGCCCGAACCATGACTTTGGTCACGTTGGCCAAAACAGACAGGAAATCTCTGCGGCTGATTGGCTGAGCCGTCTCTAAAACCAGGAAGTGCTCTGGAAGGAGGGCGACCCTGTTGGTGACAGGGGTGGACGGGTACACCGGCAAGCCGAATCTCCCGTTTGCGATTCTCATCCCAGCACCCTGTAAAAAAAAAAAAAATAACACATAATGATCTCAAACATGTTTTCTGTAATTAAGTAATAATCAATTCTTTGTTAAAGGTGCAGTGTGTAGATTTTGGCAGCATCTGGCCGTGAAATTTCACATGCATCTCCAAACCTCACATTTGTAGCCTGTTAGCACCAACAGAAGCAGTGTTTGGATATGTGTGCTTTGTATGTCTATGAATAGTCTCAGAGGAAATAGGTGAGATAATGAGTTCACTTCAGAAACTTTAACAACCAAATACATTTTGTTGATGAAAAATGCAGTTTTCTCAGATTGTCCTCTCTGGGCAGTTGTAGGAAAAGGAAGTAACAGAACTAAGGCCTGTCCCCTTTTTAAGATATTTATACACTATTTAAAAAATAGTTTTAACCATTACGTTCCACAGCTAACCATCTGCCTCCATCTAACCATATCTTCTGCATCCACTTCTCTCACACCAAATACCTCCATTATCTCCTCTAGGCCGGGGGTGTCCAAAACTACAGACCTGCAGACCATTTTTTTAATAGCAACAGGTAGTGTTTCTTATCACAAGCAAAAAACCCAGGTAAAAAGCTTTATATTTGTGTGGTATTAAAAAAACATCTATACTGAGTGTTAGTAAATGTGGGGTTGATATATAAAGGGAGATCTCAGAAACTAAAAGAGCAGTCAAAATATGTCACCTCAAGTGGCCCTCCTTAGCATATATATATATTTTTTTATGTGGCCTTCAATAAGAACCATTTGGACCCTCCTGCTCGGGACATCCTATGTGGCAGCTCTAACCTCAGCATCCTTCTACTCACAAACAATTCGCTATGGTTCTTCTGTAAATGTCCAAACTAACTCAACATTGCCTCTATTTGACTTTATCTCTAAAACATCTCACATGAGCTGTCCCTCCGTTGAACTCATTCCTAATCCTATCTATCCTCGTCATGAACAAAGATAACCCCAGCATCTTCAGCTCTGCCTCCTTTTTCCCTCAGGGTTTGCCATCATTTCATAAAATGAAATCAAAAGTTTCTTCTGTATCTCTAAAAATTAAATTAAATCTCCGCCAAAGTCAACTTATATGAGCTAAATAGAGTGTGTCTCTGTGGTGTGTCATTAGTTAAAGAGCCGCAGTTTGTATTGACTTTCTGAATGGGCCCGTTGCAAAGTGAATTGAGCTTATAGGCCCTCATATCTGACTCTTTCTCTTGTTGAGAGAGGATCAATGGGATGTAGCGGCTAACGCAGAGTGACAACTACTGATGGAGGGGAACAGCGAGCCAGACAGTTTACCATGCCAATAAGCCCGATATAAACTAATTGAAATACAGGGAGAGAAAGAGAAAGAGGGGGGCTGAGAGACCGTGAGTAAAGAAATGAAAAGAAAGTAAAATAGATTGACAAGAAAACAGACAAAGTCACCTCAAAGGAAATTGTTTTATTTAATCTGTGAATGAGGAATGAGGCAGAGCTGTCCATCCTTTATTGTTCTCTGTCTTCTGCTAATCACGCCCAAAAAGAGGGGGACGGGTGATTTCCCTCAGCAATGTCCTTGTCAACATTAGAAGGAAAAGCGAGTTAGGAAAGTCCTGGTTTAGACCTTGTTTAGTCCTGGTTTAGAATGGGTTTACACCTGGTTTGTTCCTAGTTTTGTCCTGGTTTATTCCTGGTTTAGTTCTAGTTTTAGAGCCGTTTTTTGCTGGTTGAGTTCTGGTTTTAAACCTGGTTTAGTCCTGGTTTTAGACCTAGTTTAGTCCTGGTTTAGTATTTCTTTAAGATTCATTTGGTGTAGTCTGGGGTTAGTCCTGGTTTTGTCCTGGTTTGGACCCAGCTTAGTCCTCTTTTAGTTCTGGTTTAGACCTTGTTTAGTCCTGGTTTAGACTGGGTTTTCACCTGGTTTGTTCCTAGTTTTGTCCTGCTTTATTCCTGGTTTAGTTCTGGTTTTAGACCTGGTTTAGACCTGGTTTAGTCCTGGTTTTGTCCTTTTTTAGTGTTGCCTTCCCTTGCGTTAGGTCTAGGTTAATTGTAAATTGTAAAATAAAATGTCAAGTATGTAATTTAACTGTTGTGAATATTGCTTTAATATCTTTTGGTTACTGCAGAAGAAATTTACATCATAATAAGCTGCAGCTCCTCCTGATACAGTCGCCAAGCTGAGTCTCAGATGTACAGTACCACCATTGTTAGTTCTGTCACTGTCAGTATTTTGTACATGAACAGCTGGTAACTCCACTTCAACCAAATGTTTTTGTACAATTCAAACTACATTTTAATGAGACAGAGAAACGCCACATGTCCACTGCTGCTATTGCTGTAATAAAAGCCTTAGTATTTCTAGAAAAAGAGGTGGCAAAGAGGGTTGAGAGAAAGAAAATCTCCAAACCTCTAGAGATGATTATGGTCTATTCAGATCCAAAATTGTGGCATTTTCTTTGCTTCACCAAAAAAAAAAAAAAAAAAAAAAAAAAAAAACATAAAACAAACAATATCGTAACGGCTGATGTGGCGGTACAGACAGTAAACAGCAGGAGGAAAAAGACAGAGACAAAAGACGGACAAAGGCGGATAGAGAGACAGTGAAGATTGAATAGGCGAGTGACAGTGTGTAGGTGGCTTATTATTGTCATCATTTGGAGAGGCTTTCTGTTGACAACAAGACCGGCACTTGTCCTGCCCTCCTCCTGCTTCCATCTCCTCCCAGTCTGTCCATCTCACTGAGGCGTCTTTAAATATCTCACACTTTATGCTACTTCACTATCGAGCACCTTCTTGGTTCAAAGTCTCTCTCAGTCTTTGGTAATTTGACCTTAAAACCGATCGACATGGTTTTACTACTACCACTATGAGGAGCAGTTCCTTTACTTATAACATTTACAACCCACTAACTCACCAACAACAACAGTATAGCAACTTTTCAGCTTTTATTTTATTAGCAAATGTAAAACTCAACCAATTTGTCACTTCAAAATACTAATATATGACATTTAACTTAAATTTGAAGCTTCATTTAAACTTTTAGCCCTGAGTTTAGCCTTAGCTTGATGTGAACTATCAGTAATATATGCCTTGTTAAACATCACATCTTGCATTGCATCTGTGTTTTAAATTGCTTCCCTTTTTGTCCAATATATGTTTTTTTAGCACTGTTTCTCTATGTAACAAGACATATCAAGCGCTAAAATAGAAACTTCCAATCCTTATTGAGAGTTCCTTATTGGGCTGTGCCAGAAAATGAATATCCTTAACTTAACATTGCCTATAAAGTCTATGTTTTTCACAGATGATTCCTATTACAATCTAATGTTACATGAATTCACCAATTCAACTAAAAAAAAAAAAAGGGTAGTTTGAGTTTAAAGAAAGACTTGGATCAGCAAGAACTGTCCAGGCCTTTTGTGACTCTGCTCCTAAAGGTTACACTGAGATTTACATCTTCAATAGTGCAGCACATTTTACAGTGTATCCTGATATACTGCTCTTAAGAGAGTGTTAACATGGACTCATAAAAGGAAATGTAAAAGAAAGTGTGGCAATTAGGCTCAGATCAATAACTGTTGGTAACATAATATAGTACTTGTAATAGGAGTGGATGAGACAGGACAAAAAATAAACAACCACAGAGTATCTCCATTTAACATCAGCACCAATACCTGAGGAAAAGTATAACTATTTAGAAAAATGCTACAACTACTACTAGTATTTAGTGTTGTAGTTAAGACCGTACTAATTGAGATCAGGTCTGAGTTCAGAGTGAACCAAGACCAAGACAAGGCTGAGATTTTCAGGATTCGAGACCAGGTCAAGACCAAGACTTTTAACGACAGAGACCAAGTCCAGACCGAGACCAAGGCAAAGTGAGTCCAGGTCAAGACCAAATCCTGTGAGCTCACACTAAAAAAAGCGGAAAGGTAAAAAAAAGCAGGTTCAATTCATAAATGATTAGGCTGGGCTGTATGTACTTAATGATCTAATGCAACAGACTTTACAAACAAACAGAGACAGATCATGTTCCTGTTTTTTTCTAATGCAGCAAACTAATTACCACAACATTATGAAAAATCACATTTTCTTCTAAAGTTTGGTAAATAAAATCTCTGAGACCACCACATTCGAGACCGAGACAAGACTGAGTAAAACTGGATTTGACTGGTTTCAGACACTACAACACTACTAGTACTATTGCTATTACTGCTACTAATACTACTGCTACTTTGACACTTTGACTACTTATCTTACTACTTCGACTACTGCTGCTCCTATACTTCTATTACTATGCCTACTAATAGTATTCTTATTATTAGTTTGCTTGCCATCTTATCACAAAACAGACTTAAAATAAAGTCTACCTTAACCTTAACCTTAAACATACTTTTACATTATTTAGATGCTTTAAACATTTACTCTGTATACAGTAGTCACTCCAAAAGTATCAAGTGGTTACCTTTCACCTCTTGTCCAAAGTAGTGCATGCAAAATAATGATGATGCTGCTGTTGCGTATAAGTACACACGCATTCAGTTTTGTTTAATGATACAGACAGATATAAACAGTAAACTAATAGTGTTGCTGCTTTGCTTATTACAGCCATACATCATATCACAACCTGCTCATTATAAAGACATACAGAGGCAGACGGGAGGGGGAGAAGATCTGCATTTTTATTGCTCGCTTCAGCATTTTTCTGCCAACTCTAGCCTTATCTGTGTGTGTCTTTTCAAGCTTTTATTTGCTACTTCATTTAGTGGCCTTATGAGTCAATGAATTGTGGCTAGAGAGATAAATAATGCTATAAGCTTTGGTACATAAACTCAATGGGACTTGCTTTGTTGGAGTATGGACAAAAGAGTTTCCTCCTACACCCAAACTCATGTTGTGCTCAGTGTTAAAAAACAGCCCTGTCGATGGGACTGACTGCTGGAGAAGTGGAGCGCAGGTAGGAGCTCTGACTGTGCTTGAAAATAATGACATCTTTTTCAAATAAAAAACAGTGTATAAGCTTATCACAATTGCTTTCTTTTACAGAGATTGAGACTTAATTATCTTGTGATCATGAAGTAAAGATTTGTTTTGTGCAACAATGATTTTTCAGTATCATCTTTTCTAAAGCAATATAAAGGAGCTAGTCTGGATAGCCTCAACCATACACACTGATGAAACTGTGTGAAAAGGGTATACAATCTCTTCCCTTAACAACGTTTTCTGCTACTTTTCATTTTGACAACCAATTTCACAGATATGGTATGCTAAATCCAATTTTTGTTTTTCTGATTGAGTCTCCAATTGTAGGAAGTTTGATCTTCTACCTTTTGTTTTTATTAACTTGAAATACTCAAATCTTCAGAGACCGGACTAGAATCCAGATATATATGCTGTGTCTTTTTATAAGGAGCTATGTTGTGACTAGATTAGCCTCTCAGCTTGGAGGAGGTTTGTAACGCACAAAAAATAAAAAGCATTCGCGGAGATCCTTTAGACTTCATTAATTTACATCAACAAAAATATTCTCCATGGTTGACTTTCATTGTTAAATCAACTTCCTATGGTCACAAAACAGTTTCTCTCCTCCTCTTCCTCCTCCTCATTATCATCAAATTAATAATACTGTTAATCGAATGCTTAAAATATTTCATACTGCCTCCGACAAGCTATATGTGGCACAGCTGCTTTTGTAACCCTTTTTTAAAGAGAGATGTGCAATCTAACACTTGCAAATGTTAAGACTCAGATTCTACTAATAGTATCATTATGCAATATGTTGGTGACGAACACGGATTTAGTCTGGTCCCTGTCAATATAATATGGATTTCCTGGCAACAGAATGATCAAACACAGTAAAATAACTCTGAATGCAAAAAATCAGGGTTCACAAAGAACTGCCTTAACACTGCTGTAACTTGAAAAAGGTTTCTGATAAGTCTGCTAGCATAGACCTTGAGAGACAGAGAAGTATGAATGGCACTTTTGCATTAATTAAGTAATACATTTTCCTGCCAATGTCCCACTGAGTAATCATTTTACTTCCTAAAAACAATAAGAACAGTAAGTTTGGCTTGTCTCATCTACAGAAAAAGCACTTCTGGGCTTTTCGAATTCACAATTTATTCTCTATGTTAAATCATAATGAATGGTTGTATCTGTACATGTGATGTGTAATCCTTACCTCAATGATCAGGTCGGGCTCTGAGGTGACTCTGATGAGCAGTTGTTCTTGTTGTGCGTCAGTTGTATAGGACACTGTAAAGACCACACTCCCTCCATAGGCTGCAATCTGGAGATAAAAAACACAACCATATATTATTATTGATCAGGCATAACATTATGACCACTGACAGGTGAAGTGAAAACCGATTACCTCTTCATCATGGCATAGTGGGTGGTATAGTATTAGGCATTATTAGGCAACATTTAGGCAGAAAAAATGGTGATGATATCATTATAACCACCAAAATGAGCAGGTGGTCATAATGTTATGTCCCTGAATAGTGTAATGGTTAATATAAAAAGTCAATTTCAAAAAAGTATACAAACACAGTGTTTAAACTGTAAATAAGATCAGAATGCAACGATCTGCAAATCCCATTAAACTACATTTTATTCACAATAAAACATAAACAAGAAAACAGGTGTAATTTCATGAAAAACAAAAGCTTATTTTGAATTTGATAGCAGCAACACATCTCAAAAACGCTGGGACAGGGGAAACACAGGGCTAGAAAAGTAAGTGGTACCAATACAAAAACAGCTGATGGAGCATTTTGCAACAAAGTAGATTACTTGGCAATATTTTAACAAGATAATTTGATGTAAAAGGAGCATTTTAGAAAAGCAGAGTCTGAATTATGTATTAGTATTGGATATATAGGATGCTCACAACTTTCAGGACCTCACAGCATTAAAAACAGACATTATTCTGTACTGGAAATCAGCCTCACATACACCCAGTGCTAATAATAGAAACTTTCTAAAATGCTCCAATACTTATTCACCACACTACAATGTGGCTAATGAACCTAATTATGCTCCTCTAGCTGTTTTTTATTAGTAGTGTGACATTTGTGAACCATCATGTTGTGTTTTTATTTACATTTTAAACAGTGACACAACTTTTTGGGGGAATGTGGGTTGTATTTTCCCAAATGTAAACATCTTCTGTATATACTGTCTTATTCTGTTGGACTCTAATTGGATCGATGCTGATTTACATGTTAATAAAAAGTTTGAAGAACAAGTATAAGCTACTGTCTTGTCCCGGGTTGTTTTGGTGGAGCAGGCGTTTCTGTCGAGTCCACAGAAAGAACGAGCTGTTGGTGAATCGCTGTGTCGGCATGATCCCCAAATTTATTATTCTGCTCCAACCTGTGCAGTAATGGGTGTGAGAGCGAGATAATAATGCCACCATAAAAACACAGGGAAGAAGAAAAAGAAGAAGAAGAAGAGGGGGGCCAGGGGGGACACTGACAGAAGTAAGGCTTGAGACAGAAAGATGGAGGGACTAAGAGGAGCCTTAATGCGTCTATAAACCTCTCCCAATCCACATCATTACTCTCAGTTCGTAAACCAGAGCAGGATTCACCCATTTCACAGCTGAATGAAAACACACAGACACACGCAAACACACAGGAGGGAGGCCAGTTTAAATCTCTTAACATGAGTTAAATAAAGGGGCCATATTTTTCAGGCTTTCTGAAATAGATTTTCACTTTTTCACACTTTTGCATTAGTATTTCACTTTTTATAAGGTCAAATAATGTATGTATGGAAAATGTCTTCTTTTGGGGAACTATTACTTTGACTTTGCAGAGAACGATTGGATTAGGTGTCTGTCGCCCCCTGCTGACAACAGTGGGGACTGGACAGAGCATAAGATGGATATTTAGCATGCTTTTAGCAACGTGATGCTAATAGACAGATAAATGAGCTGACTGCTTCACAGTGATGGCAAATTAAGCGCTGAAATTATCAGTCTGGTGATGGTGTATGAGCTTTAGAATCACGCAGGAGCACTTGGAGTTTGCATGTTCTCCCCGCGTGGGTTTCCTGTGGAGCATGTTTTGATGGTTTCCCCCATCAACTTCAAAACATGCTCAATAGGCTACTCCTCCAGCTAGGTACTCCTGACCAGGATTCTGGCTCAAGATCTGGAAGAGAGTTCCCAGGCACCACAACACGGCTGCCCACTGCTCCTGACAGGTTGCCTCAGTGGCATTGAAGGATGGGTCAAATGCAGAGGACTAATTTCCCTACACAAACAATAAAGTCTACTTTAACCTTAACTTCCTTATTTCACGTGTCACAGAGAGCAGTGAGACTGAGCGTTTTGAGAAATGGACAGCCTTAGCAAACAGGAATGCTCAGACAAGTATGAATGAAACGAATTACTACTCCAGGTATATTTTTGAGGTGGAAACAACATAACAACACGGTTTAAAGCACAAAAAATTGATTTAGAATAATTGACACCAAAACTTGACTCATCACATTTACAAGCATAGAGTTTTCAATCACATTTTTATGGACAAAAATAATGAGGAGAAGCTAGAGAAAGTAAGCACTGGATACCTCTTATCACACAGACAAAAAGCGCAACATGAAAAATTTAATTCACAAACACTATTCTTTTTGTTTATAAATATCCAGCAAGAAGTTCTAAGTTTAATCCTAATGCCGACACGCAATCTCTCTGTCTGGAGTCTGCATGTCCTCTCTTTGTTACTGTGGTACTCTGGCTTCCTCCCACGTCCAAAGACATACATGTAGTCGGTGAAACGGTGACTCTAAATTGCCTATAGTGAATGTGAGTCTGTTTGTGTGTGTGTATCTGTGTGAACATGCATGAACATCTCCCATGAGTGCTCAGTTTTGTCTGCTCTGGGCTCTGAACGTCTACATTTGACTGCTATGTTAAGTTTAAATGTCAAATTTGGACAAATGTTGGTAGTTTTATGTTTGATTGCACACTACTGAAAACATGCTGTATTTTCGAGGCAAACCGAGCAGTGCAAAACATTGGTTACTGATGGATTAGTGGTTACACAGTGAAATAAGTGGATTAAGAAACTTTAATATTGTGGAAGCAGTCCACTCTATTTCGAGCAGAGATGGGGCTTGGGATGTTCCCTATTGTTGGTTGTTGCTATTGAGTTTAATGAAAATACCATGGTTTATAGGTCTATACAAAAGGGAAAAGCTTCTCTGAGTGCTTGTACTTCAGATGTCAATGAATGTGTGTCTGTGCTTTTAGCACACTAGGATTTAGAGCTGAAATGACTGTCTCTTCTGAGAAATCTCTGACGACATCCACTCAATCTGGACGAGACTCGCAGTCTTTGTCATGGCAACCCGACGACCCAACACTAAATCTGAAATAAAAAAAATCTACCACAGCAGTGGCTCTCAAACTTTCACAGTGCTTTCTCAGAAGATATTTGTCTCTCAGTATAATCTAAATCAGCCAAAATCTTAAATAAACTAAGAAGAAACCAGGACTAAAGCAGCGCTGAACCAGGTCTTAACCAGGACTAAACTAAACCATGACAAAAGCAGGACTAAACCAAGTCTAAACCAGGTCTAAACAAGGTCTAAACTAGAATTAAACCAGGACAAAAGCAGAACTAAACCAGGACTAAACCAGATCTAAACCAGGACTAAACCAAGACAAGATCAGGTCTAAACAAGAGCTAAACCAGGACAAGACCAGGTCAAAAGCAGGACTAAACCAGGACTAACCCAGGGCTGAACCAGAACTAAATCAGGACGAAGCCAGGACAAAAACCAGGTCTAAACCATGACTGAACCATGACTAAATCAGGTCTAAACCAGATCTAAACCAGATCTAAACCAACCCCAAGCTGGTCTCCAACCGAGACTAAACCAAGAAAATAAGGGTGCTCCGATCGATCGGCCGCCGATCATGATCGGCCATCATGGCTAAAAATAGAGTGATGGGCCGATCAGAAGGGCCGATCAAATTACAATAAACACGTGAGGCTCTCACATTTACTGTCCTGCAACTCAGGTTTGATTAAACAGCAGTAGCGTTATTTTAGCAGTGTTTTTAAGTTAAGCTCTGGTTATAACTAACACAAACCTGTCCTGGAGGCGCTGCTTTGTGTCCCCGCTGTGTCCCCGCCTGCTTTAGGAGCGCACGGGACAGAACCGAGGCGCAGCAGTGCGTGTATTTGCAAACACCAACGTAAATAGAGCTACAGCTAACCCGCTAACAGTTACGTTAAAAGGATTAAGAAAGTTCAGAGTCTGCCTGTGTCTTGTTGCGCGGAGAAAACTGTGCGTTTTGTGGCTTAAACTGCACCAAATGGCTGCTAATGGAAAGAGAAAGTAAAAAGGCAGCCCATGTGTCCGTGTGTCTGAGAGGAGCACCTTTCATCGTTGTCTTCTCTGCTCTCTTTGCACGTTTTCTTCATTCAGACGTTGTCAAAACTGGCAGCAGGAGCTATCGGCTCTTTAGTCCACTGTGTTTCAACCTGGTTTGGCTGCGCGTTACGCGGACACAGGCACCGCGGACTCACATTAAAGGAACCAATTAAGAACAGCTGATTTTTACATCAGCGGAGCATTCAAAGAAAGCCACAGACACTGGGCACACATTAAAGACCAATAATGCAACAAAACCTCTTCTAAAACAAAAATAAGTAGAATTTTGTTGTTCTTTTATATTTACAAAGGCGACAGTATTTTTCAAATGGAACTAATAATAGCCTGCATACAATACATTACTACATTGAAGACCACGTGATCGGTATCGGCCATGATCGGTATCGGCCGATCACAGCAGAGGCTGATCGGTGATCGGCCTCAAAAACCCTGATCGGAGCACCCTTACAAGAAAACCAAGACAAAAACCAGGACTAAACCAGGACTAATTTTCAAATTTAATCCCCAGCCAGTGCAGAACTAAAACAGGAATAAAACTAGCTCTAAATTTGACTAAATCAGAACTTAAGTTGCAAAGCCCTCCTGAGTACCACCAGAAGAAGTCTGTGTACCATCAGTGGTACCTGTCCCGCTGTTTGAGAACCACCGAACCAGAACAAAAGACAAAAGACCAGCACAATACAGCTGCGGGAGAGGAACTATATCAGGTAGAAGTAAGGAGAAGTCACTCCTACGCACATACAATAGACAGCTGTCCAAGCCCCCAGAGAGAGAGTCATAAGCTGTTATTACCTCTATTGGGTGGTCAGAAGAACAAGAAATAATCCTCAGTTAAACCCTAATCAGGACACGTCACCATTAGAGGCAGCCACTAGCGCGTGGCCATTAATGTAAAGAAACTGAGTCTAGAGTCAGCTGAGTGGGGTTTAGTGTGGTATAGGAGGGCTGAAATTGACTCAATACTGACCTAAATCCAGCATCCTCTGAGCCTGGAAGTAACTGCATTTTTTATGAGATCAAAATATGTCTAAACATATTCATGACTTGTTGGTGGCAGTGGCTCAGGGGGTAGAGTAGCTTGTCCAATACAAGGCAGTCCCCTCCAGCTCATACTGCTGTTGAGTCTTTGGGCAAGACACTATACCCACTGTGCCTCCAGTGTCTGAGTCACTTGAGCATGAATAAAGCACTCTGAGTGCCCATAGAGGAAGTGCTATAATGGAGCCATTTGCGAAGCCACAGGTCATAGGTTTAAACAAAATATATACGCTATTGACATCCTATTTTACACTTGAAACTGAAGTCTTATGTATTTACTGAAAGATAATAGATAACGTGTTATTTGAGAGGCCTAAGTGTTTCTCACAGGGGTGGGCAGATCAATCCAAATATCATAAGTATTAATACCAATGTTGGTATTGATATTGGATTGATAATAGCGTGATGGGATCGGTTCTGGGGTTGCCTTTTATTAGATCTGTCCTCAGCTTTTGACACAGTTGACCACAAAATACTGTTATATCGACTGCAAAATGAGTTAGGAATTTCTGGGATTGTTCTTTCATGGTTTTCCTCTTATCTAACCAACAGAACTTTTGCCATGTTTGTGAATAATATAATGTCTGAAGTCACTCCCTTGTTACATGGTGTCCCTCAGGGCTCAGTCCTAAGCCCAATTCTGTTCCTTCTGTACATCAGCCCTCTTGGAAAAATTATAAGCAGCTTCAAAAATGTGTATTACCATTTGTATGCTGATGACATCCAATTATACTGCTCCTTCAATGACTCAGAGTTATATATATTACTCAAAGTTAACAGAGTTATTAAATTGTGTCTCATGCATTAAGGACTGGCTTGCTCATAACAGCTTTCAATTAAATTATAGAAAAACTGAAACTCTGATCCTTGCTCCTGAGAAGAAAGTTCCTTTCATCAAACATCATCTGGGTTCTCTGGGCTCCTCCTCCCAGCCCAGTCTCAGAAACCTTGGTGTTCTATTTAACCGGTCAATGTCCCTGGACAGTCATTCTAGACATTTGGTTAAAAACTGCTTTTACCATCTGAGAACTATCTCTAAATTGAGTGTTATGTTATCCAAATCTGACCTGGAGTTGATTATCCATGCTTTTATTTCTTCTCATTTAGATTATTGTAACTCTCTTTTTACTTGTTTTAACAAAGCTGCAGTCACTCGTCTCTAGTTGGTCCAGAATGCTGCAGCAAGGCTTTTAACAGGAACCAACAGAAGGGCACATATTACACCACTTTTATCCTCTTTACATTGGCTACCTGTCAAATTTAGAATTGATTTTAAAATTTTAGTCTTGACTTTTAGAGCTTTTAATGGACAGGCCCCTGAATACATCTCAGAAATGTTGATTCCTTACTCCTCTGGTCGCTCCCTCCGGTCTTCGGGCCAGAACCTCCTGAAGGTCCCTAAGACCCGGTTTAAAACTCGAGGAGACCTGTCCTTTCAAGCAGTAGTCCCTAGACTGTGGAATGCCCTGCCCCTGTCTCTCCGTGTGGCCGACTCTGTTGATTCCTTCAAAAAGCAACTGAAGACACTGTTAATTACACTACTCATTGTCCTATTTACCTGTTTGAATGTTCATTGTTTTGCACTTTATTTGTTTTTACTTGCACTGTAAAGCACTTTGTGATTTTGTCTGTGAAAGGTGCTATATAAATAAAATTTACTTACTTACTTACTTACTTGTGTTATAGTAAGGGCTCGTTTACATGACAACGCTGGCCAGGAAAACGCAACAGTCATGCCGCCACTGAATTGCATTTACACGAAAATGCTGAGGTGTGAAGAAAAAGACAATTGGTAAGAATAAAATGTAGTCTGTAGTACCCATATTTGTTTAGCAAAAGGCACTGTGGGCTCGCAAATGCTCTACACCACACAGTGAGTAAACAGCAGAGGAAATGATAGCTCTGGTCTGCAAACTTCCCAGTAACTTTAAGATCTTGTGGTTTTCTGGAGCCATTTTTATAAAGACTTCAGTGAAAGTAAGTACAGTACGGCTATCACTGACAGTTACTGGACTAAATATGAATATATGATGCATGAAAGCCTTGTATTTGGCGCTCGTGGGCCCTGCTGTGAGACCAAAACACCTCCTCAAGCCTTCCTAAAGATTGCGGATTTGTAAAACAAAAACCCTGTCTTCGTGTGAACAAAAGGCCAAAAAGCAATCAAACCTTTGCAAATTCGGCAAAACGCATTGTCATCTAAACAGCATTGTCATCTATTGGGTGAGGTGGCTCAACAACAACAGCGATACAACAAACTAATGGCAAGATTCACACCAAAACTAACTCTACCAACCAGCAACTCAGTTTTTTTTTTCTTCAGTTATTCGGTGAAGACCTTGATTTCCCTTTTACCTGAGTGAGGCATCTCAAGTCAAAAAGAAAAACACATTGCAAATCTCTAATAGACTTTTTGTACATTTCCAAGAAGCCTTTTCATCATGTAGTCATTATCATCATTATGTTCTAGTCCTCTTAGTTGTGTTAGCCAAACAATTTTCAAACAATTTTAGCAACCACCAACTGACACGGTGTAAAGGGAAGCTAATAAAACCTACACAAAGTGATGGCAGAATAACTGCAATTACTCCTTTGTCGTCTTTCGCGGCATAATATATATTGTAAGCATTCATAAGGATTTTGTTGTCGGTGATGTGAATACAAAAGCCGGCACTAGCAACAAGCTTCACACACGACTGAGACTGAGGGGGGGCAGACAAACTCATCTTTCAGGAAATGAAATCCGGATTGTCACAAAAGCGTCAGAAAACAAACTCCAGCATTGAAGGCATAGAAATACAAAAATAAGATGTTGCATGGACAGAGACATTGATACACAATCGCACTGTGTTTCTGATGCCTGTGGTTGTCTGTGATTGGAGCCTGAACTCTCCACTGTTTATCAGGAGATGCACAAGAACACACACACACACTATTGTTGTCTCAAGCAGAGGGTGAGATTGACTCCAGGTGGACCAACAACCACAGGAATGCAAGAGAAAGCCTTCTAATGTCGTGTAATATCCTCATCTAATGATAAAACTGCTTCAGTAAATAAGTAATTGAGTTAATATTTGAACATATATTGTTTGAATGCAAGATTGTGCTGTTTCCCACAGTCTATGTGGTTGTTGCATCTTTACGTACAGACAATATGCATTTTTTTCCTTGTATAGTATTCGTTTATTAGCATGCGTGCACAGTAGCAGAGTGGTTAGTATATCTTCCTCACAGCCTAAAGACAAAAATGACTTAGTAAATCAAAACTGAACATATTAAACGTGAAAGATTGTCTATCTAGCCCTGTGCAAAACTGTTGCTGGGATAGGCGCGAGTCATCCACAAACACTAAAGGGAATAAAAGCAAGAAAGTAAATGAAACGCTTTGGTCAATCACACGATCGTCTAGAAGCGGTGTCAAGTTAGGGATGTTCACAGTAGCTGCTGGTCTACACTGGAAGAAGCATCTAGAAACAACGTCTGCTTACACTGAAAAACTAAAACAAAGAAAGGTGGATACAAATAAAACACATATAAATATTGGCAATACTGGCAGTATAATCTTAAACTTGGAGATTTGGCGTAGCGCATGTACTTGTATTATATCCAGTGGTGGACAAAGTACTCAATGAGTGCAGTAATGAATTTTGGGTAAAATATCGACTACATTCAAGTCACAAATTTGCAGTTTTAAAAATATGAATAAAATACATTTTACATCATATTGTTGAGGAAATGTGGGGATCAACTTATAAAATCATAACAGATAAGATTTTTCTTCAGCAAAAACGAGCCATACGTATTATAAATAAGGCTGGGTTTTATGATCATGCTAAACAATTATTTTTAAATTGGTTTATTACAGAATCGTGCAAATAATGTTCAAAGCTAAATCACTTCTAGATTGTGTCCAGATGTTCTTTTTAGTTCCTGAGAGCAAATATGAGTAGTATTATGTAGTGAATAATTATCTTTAGGGAGTAAGTCAGTTGTCTTTCAGTTTTAAGACAATTTCTCTGCAGAAGTTACTTTAGCTTTTATAGAAATGTAGTGCAGTAAAAAGTATTATATTTATCTTTTAGATGTAGTGGAGTAAATGTAACTTAAATTACAAATGTTACTTACTAAAAATACTACAAGTAAAGTACAGATTCTCAAAAACTATATTTAAGTACAGTACTCAAGTAAATTTATCTCGTTACAGTCCACCTCTGATTATGTCTATATTATTTCAGCACTAAAACATATCTTGTTGTTTGCACGCCTGTGGCTGTTGTGTGTTTGTCTAACCCACTCTGGTGATGTGGTGATGTGGAGCTGACACAGCAGTAATGAGGCGGGGTCAGCTGGTCACTCAAGACTCTGCATGGGGTCAGGGTTACAAGCGTTCAAAGAGGGGACGAATGAGAAACAGATGCTGGACTTCTTAAAGAGGTCATTCTCCAAAAATCACACAAGACTAGGCTAGGACTGTAAAACTAGCATCCCAGCATCACCAATTACAATAAATGTATATCCCACATTAAAGACCATGTTATTTTATTGTAAGATGAATGAGGAAGACATATGTTATCTGTACAATAAAGTAAAAATGCAAGTCAAAAACGGCAATTTTGAGGCTTGTAATATGCTAGACTATGACTGTGGCTAATTCTGAAGCCAGTGGAGTGTGGGTTAGATAAACTGTAGCTCCGTATGCACAGCTCTCTCGGTCTAAAGATGACTAAGAGCCCATCAATTACTGCTCTGAACTCCCACGGATCATTGGCCTCTCAAAGTCAACTCTACAGCAACGAGACTAAGACAGAGGTAACAAACAAAAGCATATAATGTTTCATCTTCGGTTCAAATGTAATTAATGCGTTTCAAAGACAGGGTGAGCTGCAACGAATTAATTAGTGTTATATTTTTCAAGGTAATGAATTGTTTTATATAGAGCTTTTTCACATTACTTGAAATTGCCAATGTGTGATGAGCGTGATGAAAATTCCTTGCTTGAAAAAAACTGTATCAAATCTGTTGTGATTGAAGTTCAGTCACCACTATTAACAATACAAGTGAAACAAAAAAAAGAGAATAAATGTTGTAAAAAATCCCTGTTACTACACACACTGCAACTACTCTGAATCCTGAAAAAACTAAAAGATTCATCATTTTGTTTTTGTTTTTTATGCATGCACACTTATTTCTTTGCTTTCTGGACTTTATTCTGTATTAAGGGATGCCTTAATTTGTGCTTGTGAGATTAATAAAGTTCAGTCTAATCTAATCTAGTCAAATGGCTCTCTAGCAGTGACTAATGCAACATGGATCTGGAAAAAAAAGTACACTAAAGAAAGATTTTGGTACCATTGTTGAACTTCACACAGCCTGTTTCTTAAAGGCAGACCTGAGCCAATAAAAGGTATATTCTTAATGATACAAAGAAATGGGGTAACTGCAGGCAATTGAAGACCTGACCACATGCTGTCATATTGTAATACTGTGCAGGAGAGCTACGGTTGTGTTTAGCATATACAATCCAACCATATCTAAGAGTGGGAGATGTGTATTATTAGTAAGAAATATTTGCTCTTGCTCTATGTATTGTTTGGAATGCAGTATTTTCTGCAAGATTTGAGATTATATTGTGTCATTTCATGTGTAAAAAATGAAAACAAAATACAGTAAAGGTCAGGATTTAGCAGTCCTATAGCATCCAGCATCTTTATCCTAAACAGGTATAGGCTGCAACAGTGCCCTCCCCCCTCTGGTGATGGAAGTAAATTTCCCATTCATTTTTCCCATAGACTTTTTGAAAAAATGATTTTAAAAGCTCGATGGAGGCTAATCAGCTATGTGGTAACTAATGATGATAACAATTTCTCTCACAAAGATTAACAAAAACTTTAAAATTCAGCAAAATGTGGTAACTTTTGACAAGTTTAAGATACAAGTTTATAGCAAAATTTATTGTTTTATGGCCATAGGTTACCATGTAGCTGATTAGCCGTCCTCGAGCCATTGAACTTTTAATATACAGATTTTTGAAAAAGTCAATGCCGAAAATGAATGGGAATTTTACTTCCAGAACCGGGCGTAGCCAGTCACTGTTGAGGTCTATAGAGTTGTGTTTGCTGCAAATGTTATGCATTTTAAAATCAACACACATTAATGTGGATGTAGCTATAGATTAGAGAGGACTGCATAATAGTTGTCGCTTAATTGTATTCCCAGACAAGTCAGATGTTTCACTTGCATTTGTTAAGTATTAGGGGTTTATGGGAACCAACAGGAAAAGGCCCTAAGACGTGTGCAATACTTTAAATTTGTTTTCCGCTCATAATTTTCACCAAAACCAACATAAACCAGTTACATATTGTTACAATAATGCTCTTGTAGTCTCTTCATGTACAGCACATGCATGATTTCAGACATGGCTCTTATTCTCTATGCCCCTCTTATGTGCACTTCACTGCCAAACAAAGCAGAAAGATTTAAAAGTCCACATTTAATGACAGCCTTCACTACGTCTGCGAGTGTGCATCTCCTTGGCCATAAAGCACCCAATGAACATGATCCGAACGGAACAATGAGCATACACGGGATGCAGCGACGGGCCAATGAACATCCACTCCATTAATGATTCAGGAAGTCATGCACAAAAAAAAACCAACAACCCCAAAAACACAACTACTACACACATTAATCCACTTCTAACTTGTTATTACACACCGCAGCATGTCACTTCCAATGACGCTCGCTAACGTGACGGACCCCTGAAAGCCATGTTCAGTCGAGTCACATAGCATCCATCTCCGATCAAGAGGCGAAAGAATTGCTTTTTCATACACTACCACACCAACGCTTGCACGCACACTCACACATAATTTGTTTGTTCCCCGTGTTCGCAGGCATTCGGTTCTGCTCGGCTGTCCCTAATGCCTGCAAAACACATCATTATCTGACTTATATAGGCCTGGGAGAGTGAGAAGACATGTTTGTGTTTTGTGTGGTAAGAAGAAGAAAAAAAAAACAGTTGATTATCGAGTTCAACAGGCGAAACACTGTTTACCCTGAGAGACATGAAGAAGAAGAAGCAGAGAGCGAGAGAGAGAGGAGAGGAGCTTGGGGGGAAAGTGAGGAGGAATGATTTAGGAACAGGGAGGTGAAAAATGGCTGTCCCGGGGAGAGCTGGAGTGGGATTCGGGAGCTTCAGACAAAGAGAGGAGATGACATGCCAGACCTGCGGGCCGTGAAGTAATGAAATTCAGCGGTATATCCCTCTAAGACACACATCGCGCTCGTTCGGCTGTTGTAGTCGCAGGGCACCCGACTTCACAAACATGGACTCCAGCAATTTGCCAGCTGGAGTGATAAAAGTCTAATCACGGTCACAGAAAATACACAGCAACATTAGTAAAAGGCAGAGACACAGAGAGAGACACAGAGAGACAGGGCCTAGAGGGAGCTGTTCGTCCCAGCAGGAGATGTTTTCAGCACACTCATATCCCAGGGACATATTTAAAAATCATAAACTGAATCTGCTGTATGCACGAGGCATTTATCTAATGAAATGGCGTCATGCTGGTTTTACTGTCATCATGTGTGTGGCATGTTTTTTTGTTTATCTCAATTATAAATATGAATGTATACTGTGTTTTGATACATGATCTAGAGACTTTTTCTTTGTACAAACACATTTCAGATGTCCTTCCAAATAATGAGATTAGATTTTTGTTGTCAATTTTGTTTTTTACGTTTACTGGACAGTACAGTATGTGCAGATTTGTTGTGGCTAAACCTGCTAAACATTTTCTAAGTATATATTTGGGGCTTTTTTTAGCCTTTAATCAACTGTTGGAGACAAAGTGAGAGAGGGGGGCATGACATCAAAGGTCTCCTATTATCCCAAATGTTATACCTGGAGTAGTATTTTGTTTCATTCACACATGTTTGAATAATCCTGTACGCTGAGCCTCTGCTCGGTCTGGCCGCTAGACACAGGAAACAAGGAAGTGGTAAGCGGAAAGCCTATACACCATCACCGGACTCATTCTGATAACTAGCACCTAAATTGCTGTCACTACAAAGCAGTCAGCTCATTTATCAGTCTGTTAGCATCATGATGCTAACCATGGTAAATAGCCATTTCATGCTCTGTCCATTCTGCTTTGTGAATGCTGCCATTACCAGCAGGGGGCGACAGACGCCTATTCTATGAAACAGCTCCCAAAAAGAATACATTTCCATACATTTCCATTATTTTAAGTTATAAAACCTGAAATACTAATGCAAAGGTGTCCAAAATGATGTCCCTTTTAAGTCTATTGACTGTATATCTGATCCAAACCTGGGTCAGTCAAGTATAAGGTATGCACTCTTCCAGGTGAGCCACCAAGACGCCACATCATCAGAATTATGACACATCTAACTTTAAAATTACTGCATCTCACTGTCTTGCATTGAACGAATAGTGCTGGCCCTAGAAGCATGGTATGACAACAAATAAAAATAGGAAAATACATTATTGTAATACCGTGTACTTCAAAGGTGAAAAATCTCAAAGGTTCACTTCAGTGTAGCTTTATGTGCGATGGAAAACAAGTAGTGATGGAAAAGCTGCATATTCCTCTTTATTAAAGCCTCTACATCAGGGCTCACTTTGGTAAACCTGACACCACTGCAGCAGAGAGCGAAGATGTGAAGAAGTAACTCACCTTATGTTGACAATAATAGTGTGTTGTGCTGTTTTCTGTGAGCTGTTAGTGTTATTGACAATGTGCAATGTCTACAGTGCATCATCGGTTTATGGGTTATTAAGCTCTATATCTTTAAACAATGTGATGCCTTCAGAGATGCCTTCAGTAAAGTGCACTAATGATGCAGAAGAAGATACATTTAGTTGCCAACTTTTCTGCTCAGTGCCAATAAAACGGTTGAAGACATGGCTTTTATAGACATTTTTATTTTGTGTATTAAAAAAAATACTAAGAATTTGGCATCTTATACCACTTGACTTTAATAAGTGCATTTTGCTATCTCCGCTGAATAACCAGTGTACTAGTGACATTTTATGACAAGACAATATTTCTAAAAGTATTAGCTCACCTGCCTTTACACGTATATGAACTTAACTGACATCCCATTCTTAATCTATAGGGTTTAATATGATATCGGCCCACTCTTTGCATCTATCTACATCAGACATCTAGGTGTCCAACATCAGTGTTTGATGACTCACAGTCTTCGCTCTAATTCATCCCAAAGGTGTTCTCTCAGGTTGAGGTCAGGACTCTGTGCAGGTTCAGTCAACTTCTTCCACACCAAACTCGCTCATCCATGTCTTTATGGACCGTGCTTTGTGCACTGGTGCAGTCATGTTGGAACAGGAAGTGGCCATCCCCAAACTGTTCCCACAAAGTTGGGAGCTTGGAATTGTCCAAAAATTTTTTATTTTTTTTTTATAGTTTATAAGGGGCCAAACCCAGCTCCTAAAAACAACCCCACACCATAATCCCAATGCAGTTATTTGGGTGGGTGAGCAAATACTTTTGTGGAAATTCATACTGTCTTCTTAAGTAAACTACTGTTCAAAAGTTTCTTTTAGTCAGACAGGAGTGTTTGTTTACCTGCTTTACTAGTTTCGGCTACTTCCTGTAGCCTTCGTCAGAAGCGTCACGTGATGTCGCTGTGACGTGTCTTGTAGGCTGCTTATGTTGTTTTGTCAGACAGTAGGGAAAGCTTGCGCCCCCTACTGTCTGACACCCTCTCCAGGACCGCATCCCAGGTGTGGGATAAGGTGTAGGCTCCCTCGTCCCGGTTCATAGTCCCTGGTGCCCGTTTCCTTATTTCAAAAAGCAACAAGTACCACCGCTGGATCAGGGAGGCCATTGAAATAAGGAAACGGGCACCAGGGACTATGAACCGGGACGAGGGAGCCTACACCTTATCCCACACCTGGGATGCGGTCCTGGAGAGGGTGTCAGACAGTAGGGAGCTTTAGGGTAGGGGGCGCAAGCTTTCCCTACTGTCTGACAAAACAACATAAGCAGCCTACAAGACACGTCACAGCGACATCACGTGACGCTTCTGACGAAGGCTACAGGAAGTAGCCGAACTAGTAAAGCAGGTAAACAAACACTCCTGTCTGACTAAAAGAAACTTTTGAACAGGGGTGAGCAAATACTTTTGGAAATATAGTGTAAGTTGCCAAATATATTCACAGTATAGGAAAAATCTAGCTGCATGCAAGATCAGTAAGCAAAAAACACCCTTTGCCACTGTAAGCAACCTGCTTTCTAAGTTGTTAATAGGTGTACATACCTTTTTGTTTCTTTTGGCATTTCCCTTTGCAGTGTCACCACAGCAAATCATCTACCTCTTACTTAACAGTGAATCACATATAGCTTTGGCTATATGTGTTTCTTTATGCCAGATGCCCTTCCTGATTAAAGCCTCTGCATTTTTACACACTTGAGACCAGTCCATAGAGTACACTGGCTTTACATTCTGATTTCTGTGTTTTAGTACATTAATGAGACAAACCTTATTGCCAAGGAAGAGTCCAGGTGCATTCCAGTAGTAGGCCGGTCCCAGGTCTTGGACCACATCAGAGTGGCGGACGCTGAGGTATGGAGGGGTTTCTCTGTGGACCGACCAAACCGTAGACCCACCGTCTCCAACCAGGTGCCAGCCCAACAGACCGCTCTCCTACGAACAACAAGAACGAAAGAGAAACATTCAATCCTCAATAGGTCCTCAATTGGTTTAATAATATTTGTGGACAGAGCAAAGTACTTTTACACTTTTTGATTATACACAAATGCATTTATGATCAGGTCAAGATATAGGGCTTGTAGTGAAAGAGGGGATGTAGTTACTTTGTGTGAGAGAAGAGGATGCAGAGGATAGGACTTACTGATAACGCCTGAAAGGGAATAGCTGAAAGGAGAAGGTCCAAATAGCTGACAGTATTAAAGTACTAACTTTTTTTATTTAAGTAAGAGTACAGATAAAGAAGTAAAAATGTACTACAGGTATAAAAGTACTTTCTTTTAAATGTACTTGAAAGTAAGAAAGTAAAAGTATTTCACATAGATTCAAGATCTAATGAATATGTAAGTTTGAGGAATTGTGTTGTAAACAAATGGTTAACGGTGCAACAGAAAAGGTTTTTCTGAAGAGTACTACTTTACTACGTCTTTTATATTTATGTACTACACTCACCACACAGCAAAAACTAATGATTTTAAATCAAACTCAAATACTTTGTACTTCAAACCAACTCAGAAATTTAGTGGTGTAAAAAGTGTAGATACTTGCTCTTAAATGTAAGGAAGTACAAGTAAAAATACCCCTTGTAAAATTGACGCAAGTATAGGTCAAATGCATGCAAATTGTACTTAAGTAAAGTAACAAAGTATTTTTACTTTGTTACATTCCACCACTGCACTACAGCTAATGTAATGTTTAAAAGGACAAAAGCTTCACTGCATCAAGAATTCAATATAAACCCTTTTAACTCACATATTTACACGTCTGTAAGCGTAACAGACGAGTAGAGGTTTAAAACTGTACAAGTAGCAGCAACATCTGTCAAATCGACCTTGTTGAATAAATGAAGCGTCAGATTAGCTTTCAGCAGCAGATCACTGGTCCTTGAGGAAACACAAATTAAGTCACTTGTCATGTTTAGTGTAAATGGCTGCATGATCTAAGACACCGCTGTGTTGACATAGAAATGTTGTAATTAACTTCGCCAAATAAGTTATTTTTCACCAGCGTTGGTTTGTTAGTTAGCTGGTAAGTTGGTTTGTTTCGCTTGGCAAGATATCTCAAAAAGTAATGGTCAGATTTTGATGGCATTTTTAGTAAAGTTTGGATCAAGGAAGTAAAGGTGTGGATCAAGGAAGAAATCATTAGTTTTTTTGGTCCTGGATCCAAAATGAAGCTAAAGACACTAACTCCAGTGCCGCAGTATAGCTCAGTTGGTAAAGCTGCGGCACATATACAGGGCAAATACAGCCTGCCTCTGCGCCGTGAGTTTGAGTCCGGACTTCGACACTCTGCTGAATGCCTCTCCCTGCTCTCTCCCCTGTGATTTCCTGTCACTTCTTGACTGCACTATACAATAAAGGCCTAAATATATCTATTAAAAAAGATACTAACTTCAGCCACAAGGGGTCAGTAAAGGAACAAATTATTAGTTTTTGTAGATTCTTTTCCACTGTCACATTTAGAGACTAGTTCTTCTGTGTTTGTGGTTTAGGTACAAGAGAAGTGCTCGATATACTGAGACTTTTTAAGCATTGTCAGCAATTTTTTTTTCATCAAACTAACATGTACAATGAGTACAATAAACCATGACACAATTTAAGGTGACACTTTCTGGTATCAATGAAGTGAAATATGTAAATGATCCTCTGCTTTTCCAATGTATATAGCTGTAACCGTGTTTTTCCACATTTCTTTTTATACATTTAGGGGATATTTTTAGACCCTGAAAGTGTGACTGTATCTCAGCGCCTAATCAAAATACGTTGAAAGATTTTACACATATGTCACACGTCAGACAGGAAGCTTTACAACCTTGACAGGTACCATCTTTTTTTCCCTCTTAACTCCTCAAAGATTTTTTCTTGGCTTGTGTGTGTGTAAAAGACAGACAAGTAAGACACACATCTACCATTGCAATTAACCTGACCTTGGCTTCCCCTTTTCCCCCCAAACACACACACTTCTACGTTCACTATCGCTGTCTAAATCTGAGCTGTCGTCCTGTCAGCATCTCCTCTTCCCTCCTCTTCCTCTCGCCTGTCACTCAAAAACTGTTTTCCTCTTCGTCTTCTTCACCCCTCTGCTGCCTCTTGCTTCTTCTTGTCATGTTTTTTGGCTTTACAGGCTTGTCCTTGTTCCGTTACCCCCTTGATTTTTCTGCCCTCATCTCCACGGTTACCTACACCTTTTTTTTGGTTTATGTCCAAGGTAGATCCCTCCTTTTGGGTCCAGAAAGTTCAATATTACCACAGTTATACAAAGAAGATGCCATATGTGAAAACAATCCAGAAAGGCCGCCATGTTCTATTTTAAATTATTACAGGACGTAGGTGTGGGCAACATGATAAACAATTCATATAAAAATGTAAAGGTTTTTCATACATTTTTGTAAGTTATAAAACATAAAATACTAATGCTAAGGTGTCCAGTCCAGAATTATTTAAAAGTAAGCCTAAAAAAAGCATAATATGGCTGCTTTAAGCCAAGATCACATTTTTCATTTTATCACAATTCATGTACGCACTGTAGATGTAAAGGTATGTCAGAAATTTACTTCACTGTTTCACAATAGCTTAAGTCAATAATTCATGATAGTGTAGCTGGAAATGTTTTCACACTTTTTTTGTTTTTGAGTTTAACATCTGACGGATTAGTTGAGTTGCATTTAGCGACAATTTGAGAGTTAAGAGATAGCTTTTACAACTTTCACAATATCAGGCGAGGGGCGAGAAGCAATGCATCACTGCTAACATCATTAAGGAGATCGTCACATAATAATAATATCATTTTATTGCACACCACTAACAGAACAGACCCTTTTCCACTGTCCTTTTCCTTTTGTTGCCACATTTTACACGCTGTCCCAACTTGGAATTGGGTTAGTAGTTTAAATTGCATATACTCATCAAATTACCTGAAAACTTGCCAATTCACACTAATGCAGATCAATCCAGACAAAAAGGTGTATAGTTACCATAGCAATGATTACCGTGCCAGCTGCTGAGTGTTAAGTCTTCCTGTAGCTTGATATTAGCGTAGCATGCTAAAATATGAATGAGGGCAGTGATAGTAAGTCACAGCTACAGCTGCATTTCTACACTCGTATTGATGAAACAGCAAAAGCTTTACAAAAACAAACGTGTCTAATTTCTCCTGTCTGGCAGTTTTGTTGTAGTGGACCTGGTGTCACTGTTAGTAAATGGTGTGGTCAGGTTTCAATAAGTAATGGCACATGGAAACTGAATATTTGTGGACTTGGAAGTGAATTGATTGACATACATTGTGGAAAAAAAGGGACACAAGCACAAAATTATGAGGAACAGAAACACAAAGAAGTTGAAATTGTTAACTCGCTCCGTAAGGTATTTTGTTCAAACTAGTGTCGTTTATGAACTGCCTATGTTGTAAAAGTGAACTCTTTTCATCTTTTTGATTGTGACTTTTTTTTATTCTTCTTATGTCATACCAATAAACATCATTTACTTACCATACACAATATTTCCAATAAGTATTAGCTCACCTGCCTTTACACGCATATGAACTAAAGTTACATCCCACTCTTAATCCACAGGGTTTAATATGAGGTCGGCTCACTCTTTGCATCTATCTACATCAGACATCCAAGTGTCTGACGTTCTCGTCCAACGTGAGCCTGGCTTGCAGTCTTCACTTTAATTCATCCCAAAGGTGTTCTCTCAGGTTGAGGTCAGGACTCTGTGCAGGTTCAGTCAACTTCTTCCACACCAAACTCACTCATCCATGTCTTTATGGACCGTGCTTTGTGCACTGGTGCAGTCATGTTTGAACAGGAAGTGGCCATCCCCAAACTGTTCCCACAAAGTTGGGAGCATGGAATTGTCCAAAATCTCCTGGTGCTTAAACATCATTTCACTGGAACTAAGAGGCCAAGCCCAGCGCCTAAAAACAACCCCACACCATAATCTGAATTCAGTTATTTGGGTGGGTGAGTGAATACTTTTGGAAATATAGAGTACTTATCACATATTTTCTAGTCTGTTGTGTCTGATAATGCCAGTATTTGCTACTATGTTACTTGGGTAAGCTATTAACCAATAATTAGTGAAACTGAAAGATGCATATATAACTTTTAAGCACCCATTTGGCATTGTGTGTACACTTTGGTCTGAAATACATTAGGTATTCGTCTTTAACTATAAAAAGTTAAACAGCATTTTTCATTTTTTTCCAAACTCCATTTTTAAGGCCATACTCTGCTTTAAGGCTCCTGAAAACCCACCTCCACTCTGACTCCTTCTTGTGTTGTTTTGTCTGACTGTTACCAAATGTTATTACAGTTGTCCTTGATTCTCCTAAAGCTAAGATAATGGAGGCATAGTTAAGGAAAGTTCAGTTAGGCTTCTCGCTTTCCTTCAGGGGTTGCTACTAATACTCATTTGCTTGGGTACTTTGGCAAAGGGTTTTATGCTGGACGCCCTTTCCTGGTGCAACTCTCTCAATTTATCTACGTTTTGGACCGGCACATGTTGTTAGCTTGTTGTAATCAAACCCCTGACCTCAAAAGGCAGTAGAACCATTAAACTAACGAGGAGCCATCGAAGGCATAGCTGCTTTTATTAATAAGACTTTCATTAGAAATAATATACCGAATGAATATGCCCATAAAATGACAATATAACACTATAACAAACATGCTTATTAGCTGTGTTAGTAAAGGTTTTCTTACATTGTGATAGGCCCATGTGGACACAGTGCACAGGCTGGACACCCCCATACAGGAGCATTTCTCACATCCACGCCCATTGTGCCGGTCTAGGTTGTAAAAGCCAAGTTTACAGCGGTCACAGTTCAGCCCCTCCACGTTTTCCTGCAAGAGACAAAGACTGGAGTTTATGTGCTGCCCTCAAAGTGACATTATGAGCGGCAGGCATGTTATTATTACAGTGTTAATGCGGTGCAGATAATGATGACAGAGCTGGAAAGGTTAACACATACGACTAAGCATAATTTGTGTGTCTTTAAGTGTGAGGTGTACCTTGCACACGCACACACACACACACACACACACACACAGATATACAAGGATAATGGGTCATGGAAGAAATTATTCGTTTTTGGTAACAATCTGGATCAAGAGATAGGGCAAAGGATATTAACAAGGGCCAAGGATAGTAAATACAGCCAGAGGGAGTCAGTAATTGAACAAATCATTAGTTTTCTGTATTTCTTACCATTTTGTGATCTAAGGACTTTGTGGTTCAATAGATAGAGCATTTACCCCTGAACTAGAATATCCTTGATTTGAGTCCAGGGCCAATGCCTTGCTGTTTTATGCATTCCTCTCTTTTTATGAAAATTTCAGTTTTGCCATACTTCCAGTGTTGAAGTCCAGTGTTGATGCAGTGCAGATAATGATGACAAAGCTGAAGACTAACATAAACCAGTGTTTCTCAAACTGTGGGACGGGTACTACTGCTGGTACTCAGACCTCTTCAAGTGGTACTTAGGAATCGTTTGATTTTTTTTTCTAATTTAGGTTAATCAGAAAACCTGGTTTAGACCTAGTTTAAGCCTAATTTTGTTCTGGTTTAGTCCTGGTTTAGTCCAGATTCAGCTCTAGTCCAGACCAGGTTCAGACATTGTTTAGTCCTGGTTAAGACCTGGTCTAGTTGTGGTTTGTCCTAATTTGGTTCTGGTTTAGACCTGGTTTAGACTTTGTTTAGTCCTGGTAAGGGCCAGGGTAAATCCTGGTTTAGTCCTGATTCAGTTCTGGTCTAGACCTGGTTTAGACTTTGTTTAGTCATAGTTAAGACCTGGTTAAATCATAGGATACAAACAGAGATTGAGGCCCTCAATGGGATTTCAAAAATATTTAAAAAGCCTTTATTTCATGGGCAGTATTTAGTTTAAAAACCCCAACATGTTTCAGCCTCTCAGGGGCTTTCATCAGGGCATGTGCATCATTAAGAAACAAAATGGCTGCCAGAACTCTTTTATACCTAGAGATCTTGTGACCTGTTGACATGACCAATCCAAAGAGTAAATCCATAACAAGATAATCACACCACATTATTGTAGAAACCACAAATAAGAAAAGTTAATTCATTTCAATATAAACAGAGAATAATCACAAAAATAATCACAAAGTTTAGTCCTGGTTTAGCCCTGCCCCTCACCTGGTTTATAAAGGTTTAGTCTTATTTGGTCATGGTTTAGACCTGGTTTAGTCGTGGTTTAGTCTTGGTTTAGTACTGGCTTACTCCTGATCTAGTCCTGGTTTAGACCTGGTTAAATCCTTGTTTAGACCTGGTTTTAACTTTGTTCAGTCCTAGTTTAGACCTTGACTTAGTTTAGTCCTGCTTCAGCCCTGGTTTAGTTGTGGTTTAGCCTTGGTTTAGGCCTGGTTGAGTACTGGTTTGGTCTTGTTTTAGTACTTGTATTGTCCTGATCTTGTCCTGATTTAGACCTGGTTAAATCCTGGTTTAGACCTTATTTAGTAATGCATTTTCTGGGTTTTTCTCTCCTTGGACTAGACATGGGTTTGTCCTAATTTAAGCTCATCATTGTCCATTAAAATGGCACTTGGAGAGCAAAACATTTTCTGAGGTGGTTCTTGCTATAATAAGTTTGGGAACCACTGACATAGAACGCTAAGCATCATTTGTGTGTGTTATTGTGTGACTCTCGTACCTTGCACACACATGGAGATATACACGGGTCTGCATTAGTGCTTCCCTCCAAACTGCAGTTACAGCGCTGGCAGGACGGGTAGTCTCTATAACCAATAGCACACCTGCAAGACAAATAGGTTTAATAACCATAATAAACATGAGCGTCCCGAGAATTGGTCCCATAACAAGAAGAAGTGATGGCAGAGGGTTGTAAGGTTGGTTCAGTTTTACAAACCAGCACTCGGGCTGTCCCAAATAAATGTTCTGAGATCAGCGTAAAACAGGTGACGTGCATGTATGTGAAGCTACTCTCAAGGGAAATATATTTACAAATGAATGTTAGATGAGGAAGACAATTAGGGCAAGTAATTTTAAAAGTGTGCTGGTGTCATCTAAAGGCAAAGCTATTAAAATATTAAGAGAAAAATGCATCTTAATTAGCGTGACCGAAGTGCAAGGCAAGTCATTTTTGGAGAACAGAGATGATAGAGTATATTTTACAATTGACTAAATAAGAAGATGCCAACTAAATACTGAAAAAAAAAAGATATGATTCACAGCTGATTCACAGGCAACCCCAGGAAGGGAACAAACATTTGTTTGCACAATATTTTAACTCTATGTGTTGTGCATTAGCTTTCCATGTTTATCAAATCATGACATATTGATTGCTTACCTTGCCTTATTATTGCTTCCCTTCATTTTAATTGCATGTTGTAGCACACTGTGCCATTATCAATTCAATGCACCTGCAGCAATTCAGATATTTCCAATTTAATAAAATATAGATAAAGAGTGGATTCCTAGTTTTAATTCATACACTATAAATTAACTGCAATGCCAGTTAATTTATAGTGTATGAGGGATATGTGCATGAGGGTTTTATAGATAATTCACATGTTTATGTGGGATTAAATGTCAATATGTTTTGTTACAAACCATCTCTTCACACCATGAAGCTAGAGTAAAAGACTGCAGGAAGCAATGACAACAGGCAGAAATCACATACTGACCAATGTTGTTGCTCAAAAATATCTCAAACCAAAAAAAGAAAAGTTTGGTACAGAAGAGTGACAGTAAAAAGGGGTGGGCTGATTTTGCTGGTTTTAATAAGAGTCGGTTGCATAAACCTGGGATCCTTGTGACTCCTATAAGTCTGGTTCTATTGTTAATAAAGGGGCAGTGTTTATGCATTGTTACATAAATATATTTGTTTATATCACAAGAAATAATCTCCTACACAATATCCAGTATAATGAAGAGAGCAGAAACTGGGTCTGCAGTAGCTCAGTCAGAAGAGCTCAGTAGGTAGCGGTGTTTGCCCACTAACCCAAAGGTTGGCGGTTTGATCCCTGCAACAGGCATTGCATACTGTTGTTGTATCCTTGGGCAAGACACTCCACCCACCTTGTTTATGTATGATTGTGTTAGTGTGATTGTGGTTTAGTGATGGTAAAAAAGCCGTAGGCGCAAACTGGCAGCCACACTTCTGTCAGTCTGCCCCAGGGCAGCTGTGGCTACAGAAGTAGCTCATCACCAGCAACTGTGACTGAGGAGTGAATGTATAATGCACCAAACTATAAAGCAAATTTGAGAGTCTAGAAAAGTGCTATATAAAACTAATGCATTATTATTATTAAACTCTAAATGAGTAAAACAAAGTTTGACCTCAGTGGTAAAGTGAGTAGCAATAGCAGAGGGAACAGTAGCCATAATAATAATAGTGGTAGCAGTCATAGTAGTAGTACGTAAAATAGTGGCGTTATCAGTGGTATTAGCAGTAATAACAGAGGCAATATGTAAATATAAATAAAAATAAAAATAAAAACCATTATTCTTGGTACTTTTACCTGAGTACAGATGTGGAGTACTTCTTCGCCTGTGATTGGCATTTCCAATGTTTTATAGGTTAACAATGAGATAAAATCATTTATGTTCTATGATTCAAAATGATACCTGATAGTGTCTCCTACGTGTGTGTCCTTTTCTTCCTGGACACTATACAGTAGTGTACAAGCTAACCTAAGGTGTTACAACAGCAGATCTTAATGGTAACTTTCCCGGCTGCGTCCACACTAATTGGATCAGACAACAGTGGAAAGGTTGAGCCTCCTGTCAGTATTCGTCTGTGTCTGTGTATGGGGCTCACCTGTCACAGCGAAGACCCCCAAAACCCTCCTTACAATGGCACGACCCCGCTGGCCTCTCTGTCCATCAAACAAACACAAAAACACACAATTTTAACAGCAGTGAGAGCAAAAATCACATGGTTAGCTCTCTGAAGTGGATGTTGTTAAAATAGCTTCACAAAGTACAAAGAAAAGTAAAAATATCTAAGTAATGACTCATAAAAAGAGGAAATTTGTTTTTTGTCAAAGTCAGTTTTTAATAGCAGCCGCTTCAAGGCACAATAGGAGAAAAACTACAAACTAATGTGAGGACAGGCAATATAAATGTATATACGTTGACCTACCAGAGGAGGCCTGGCTTGTATCCGGGACACACCATTGGCTGAGGGAGCCCTGTGGGTCACATGAGCAGGGGATGCAGGGGTTGTCCTCCTCTGGACCAACCTGTATGGGACAAGTCAATGATTTTATATTAATATTAACCATGTAGAACTCACATGGTTATCAAAAGAAGGCATTTTCTTGTATAATTGTTGCATAAAACATCCCTCCATTGCTTACTCAATATTACATAAACACATGCCCTTTCTGATGCAACTACCTCCCTTTATCCAGGCATGGGACAGGCACAAAGGGTACTTGAGAGCACTTATGGCTGTATTATGTAATTAGATCCTGATATAACATGTTTCTACTAGGTTTAAAAAGGGACACACTGAGAGTTATAGAGAGTTACAGTCACATACCTCTGCTGGTCGGTAATATCCTGGGACACAGCTCTGACAGTTGATGCCGTCCGTGTTGTCCCGACAGCCCACACAGACTCCGCCCCCTCGGTACTGTCCGTGTGTGTCCAAGCTTAGAAACTGGTCTGCCACAGTCTGGTTATAGTAGCACTCCTCTGCTTTACCGTGACAGTTACACTCTGAAACAAACAACACAAAAACAAAAGTCAAGCTGCAGTCCACCTGATAGGACGTTGAGCCCCACCTACACACTTCTCTTCATGGGTTTTTAATCCACTTACTTTCACTCAAAACTCCTCTCCTGTGGTCCAAGTCTTTACACTGACCACAGGCTTAAAGTTAGTGTGGGTGGGTATCTCTTTGTCCTATTTTATATTCTTGCCTACAATAAACAACACTTGCAACACTAAAAAATTGTCAAAAGGAAGCCATCTACAACTCTTATTCCATAGGGTTTAAATGACGTTGGCCCACCCTTTGCATCTATAACAGCTTCAACTCTGCTGGGAAGGCTTTCCCCAAGGATTAAAAGTGTTTATGTGAATTTCTGACCATTTTTCCAGAAACGCATTTGTGAGGTCAGACACTGATGTTGGGCGAGAAGGCCTGGCTCGCAGTCTTTGCTCTAATTCATCCCAAAGGTGTTCTATCAGGTTGAGGTCAGGACTCTGTGCAGGTTCAGTCAACTTCTTCCACACCAAACTCACTCATCCATGTCTTTATGAACCGTGGTTTGTGCACTGGTGCGCAGTCATGTTGGAACAGGAAGTGGACATCCCCAAACTTTTCAACAAAGTTTTCCGCAAAGCTGCAGCCTAGTTGCCTGGAAATTCCAGACTCACCGCTGAACCAGCGGATGAGTCTGGTCGCCTTACAATCAATTCGATTTCTAGGGCCGAGCAAACCCGAATTAACGGACAGCGGCGTTAGCCAATCAGAAAATGGCGGACGTGACGTTAACAAAGCGACAAGAACGTAAGAAAGTAAACAAACGGAGTAGTGAAGCCACGAGGGAGGAACGAAGGAGTTATTGCAACATTACGGTACCATACTGCTGAATGAAACAAACTCTCGGCTCCTCGGTGCGCCATCTTGATTGTTGTCGGTGAGGAGATGTGTACGAGTGACGCTGCTCGCGAAGAACACGTGACCAGACTGATATTTCTCTGTAGAAAAACACAGAGACATATCAGTCTGGATTTTCCAGGCAAGCAGCCTAGGTGCTTGATTTTACACCTGTGGCCATGGAAGTGGTTGGAACACCTGAATTCAGTTATTTGGGTGGGTGAGTGAATACTTTTGGCAATATAGTGTATATTGACCCTGAAATGAAATTTACAGGTATGGACAAGATTTTAAAGAGGTGGAAACAAAGTAGACATCATCCAAAATAGAGCCCAACCGATATATCGGCCGGCCGATATTATCGGCCGATGTAGCCCATATTTGGTATCCTCATAGAACAAAAATTCAAAATGCATTTCATAGTTCTCCCCATGCTCTACTTGCAGAGCAAGTTTAAATTAAATTTAAATTAAACAAATTTAGTTAAAGCTAAATAAAATAAATACATATAATACATATTCATTCATTCATTTTCTACCGCTTATTCCCGTTAGGGGTCGCGGGTGACTGGAGCCTATCCCAGTAACTTTGGGCCGTAGGCAGGGTACACCCTGGACAGGGGCCAGCTTGTCGCAGGGCTGACACAGAGACAAACACAGACAGACAACCATTCACTCTCACATTCAACCACTAGGGTCAATTTAGAGTCACCAATTTACCTAACACATGCATGTCTTTGGACGGTGGGAGGAAGCCGGAGAACCCGGAGAGAACCCACGGTAACACGGGGAGGACATGCAGACTCCACCCAGAGAGTTTGTGTGATGGTGTGTTGGTCGGCCCGGGGCTCGAACCCACGACCTCCTTGCTGGGAGGCGAGAACGCTAACTGCTCTGCCACCGTGCACCCCTATAATATATAATATAATACATATAATACATAATAATACTCCCCACACCAATACTCACTACAACCTATATAACAATCAGCATAAAGAACAATAAACAGCTTTCTATAACATTTTAAAAAAGGTGTTTAGTCTAATAAAGTGGCCTGGGGTGTACACGCCATATTCATGTAAACAAAAGCAGAAAGATAAATGCTTTAAAATACTTTTCCTAATGTATAACTGTATCGGCCAATGTATCGGATATCGGTATTTTTTTTTGTTACATAACATCGGTATCGGCCTCAAAAAACCCATATCAGTCGCGCTCTAATCCAAAATAACTTGCATAAATTTTACTTTCACTAGTCAAAATAATTACATATATTTGTGCATGTAGCAAGCTCATCTCACAACCAAGAACACCCCTCATCAGTAAATAATTAAAAATCATTACTATTTACAACAAAACAAACAAACATTTGCACATTTACCATTTATGTTTGCCCATGTACTTATTATTTTAAAGTATCAGTACTTTTACTTAAGTACTTTTTCCACCTCTGGGATTTCAATAAATGATAGCAAATAAAATGCCACCCATTAAAAGAATATGGCAGAAGATAACCTGGGAATAGGTTCTCATATTTGTTTCAGTTTCCAACATGTTTTATGTTATGTGTAAAAAAACACACATCATTTATCAGTGCATAGCAGAAGCAGCATTTATCAGCCTGTATGACTGTAAAGCCTGCAGGGAGGTGTAAACCAGAGAGGTATAATGAAGATTACATGTTGTAA
This sequence comes from Bostrychus sinensis, assembly GCA_020698575.1. Classification (NCBI taxonomy): domain Eukaryota; kingdom Metazoa; phylum Chordata; class Actinopteri; order Gobiiformes; family Eleotridae; genus Bostrychus; species Bostrychus sinensis. Next base: position 21,652,003 of record CM036257.1, on the reverse strand, counting down.
CCTCAGTTTTATGGTGACAGTCTAATGCCTCTCACCTCCTCACTGAGCCGCAGAGGTTAATGGATGTACAGGGCACCTCTGAGGGCTTCATAAAGTGGTTTATCATAGGCTCTCATGTGGTGGTGTTGATAAATGAATAAATGTAGTGTACCCAAGGCCAGTCTTGCAAATACTCCTCAAGGTTTTCTAAATTTCAAGGTAGGTAACAGTAAATTAAAAAAAAGTACTATGTTGAGACGGTAAAATGTTCTCTAGTCACAGTCACAACTAATTACAATACAAGTAAATTGTTAGTTTACACAGTATTTTAAGGATGTGTCACTTACGTTCACAAACATGCCGTGTGATGTAGGTTCCTGCCATCCAGGGCTGCTGGTGGTACCCAGGGCAGCAGTGGTCACAGCTCTCCCCGCACGTGTTGTGTTCACATTCACAGCTGAACTTCTGCAAAGGGGCAGAGATTTGGAAATTAGAATAATGGTTTAAATGTATATTGTTTTCCAAGTCTAAGCTTAGTATGTGCTTTAAAACTAAATTATTCATTCACTCCACAGTCACACAGTGGTGGTGTAGGCCAGTGGTTCCCAACCTTTTTAGGGTTGTATACCTGCTGGGCTTTTGGTCATACTGCGAGTACCTCTTCACTCATACTTGGTGGAGTTTTTTATTGTGCAAAGACATTGTATGCTTGCTTTTTTGTAAATAAAAATTCTCCTACAATTTTTAAAACTCAAATTCAAGATGACAAAATAAAAATAAAAAATCTGTCTAACCCTTTAAACTAAAAATATATTATATATATAACAATATATATAATACAATAAACAATATATAACAATATAAACTCCTATTATATTTACTTTCTGTGTAATTTAGGTTAAAAAAAAAAAACTTAAAACTTGACAATAAATAATAATATTAAACCCATAATAAATTTACCATAATGAAAAAATAAAAGCAATTAAACCTAAAAAATATATAATAAAATAAAATAATCTGCCTTCTTGTTTTGGAGCAAATTTGACCAATAATTCAGTATGAAAAGATTTCAAATATTTTCTTATGATCTTCCACAGAAATGATAAAATAATTCCAGATACCCCCTGCAAAGTGTTTGCGTACCCCTAGGGGTCCCCGTACCCTTGGTTGGGAAACACTGGTGTAAGTTACCCCTGATGACACAGCTGTCCTGGGGCACACTGACAGAGACATGGCAGCCATACTGCTGCTAGAGCCTGTCCGACCACCACAGTCACACTAACACATTCATGAAGCCTTCATGAGGTGTCTTGCTCAAGGACACAATGGCAGTACAAGTTAGGGGTCAGGGGTTGAACCTCCAACTATAGTGGATGACCTGCTCTATATCCCGAGCTACTGTTTCATAAGTTTCTTTAAAGAACAGAAAACTTATCAAAGAGTAATTAACTTAAGAAGACAGTATGAACTTTCACCTGAGCTACTGTTGCCGCTGTTATGTCAAACTTAAAAACTACCTGCCTGCTGAGAGACAGGATTGCTAACCACTCTGCCACCATGCACCACAAATCTAATTTATTTTTGCACTTGATTTAATAACATCTACTGTTTTTCTGGATTTTATGACACATTAGTTATCAAAGCAAAAGTGCTTATCCCTCCCTTTTGAAGTCACAAGAGCATTTTAATGTACATTATGATAAATTAAGTGGTACAAACAAAAGCGCTGTTGTAATAGGTGCATGCAGTATCAGCACATTCACATCAAAGTGAAAATGGATTGGTACAAACAGGTAATTGCCAATATGCCTGACCTATTGAAAATCTATCACACAGGGCTGTATTCACGGGTTGCCAAGTGTAATGAAAGTACTCGGTTCACTCTCCAGATTGTCGGCCAGTAGCAAATGGGTTCACCACTTCTCCCCCAGGAGCGAAATAAATTCAAAACTAAACGCCGAATGTAGCTGGAAACGTGCCAGTCGTAGTTCAGTAATTCAATTTAGGACTTTCTGTAAATTGGTTGATGTGGAGAGGCTGCCAGCGTAGTACAATAGCACAGCGAGAGCCAAGTTTGGATGCACTGACGCGAGAGAGAGTTTTGTCTTTTATCTCAGACATGGCTCTACAACTGTGGCTCCAGGCTGCCTTTGTGCTGAGCATGCACCAGAACAAATATTGTGGAGATGATCATCAACGAATCATCCCACAGGTCTCCACCTTTTCTTGTCTCTGAAACACTGCCCAGACTAAACTGTGCCCATGTATAAACTTGTTCCAAAGTGAAAGTAGCTAAATGTCTTCTGGGATTTGGAGGCTGCAGAAAGTAACTAAAGATGCACTAAAATTGGAAAAGTAAAACAAAACTGGTTGCATATATGACCAGTTACTGTATTTTAGGCCAAGAAATATGATAGATATAGATATAGATTTAAACAATAATTACAGTGTTTACAGGTTTTGCCAGAGGGAACAAGTTCAGTTTGTCTATAATAAAGACACAAACATACAACAAACTAATAGGCAAATGTTAAAACTGTGAATAATACAGTACTTGCATTGTATGTAGTGACCACATACTCAGCTTTAGTGGTCACTATCTGGACCAGAACACATAGAAGATTTGACACATATTGAGCAATGCAGGTTTGAATCCCAGTTAGAGCCATCTCCTGTTCCTTCTTACCTACTATTAATGTATTTTTTAATAACAACTGGAGTGCACTGTGGCAAAGACAGAGCTGCTACATGGTTCTAACCCTGGACTGGCCATTGACAATTTCTCTGTGTGAAGCCCACCACCATCTAAAGACATGCATGTGCCCATAGTGAATGAATGTGACAGTGAGAGAATGTCTATCTGTATATGTGTCATTAATGTGAGAGTGTACCCTGACACAGAATCCAGCCACTCTCTTTTTTCTATACAGAATAAAATACTATGCTATACAGAATAAAATTGAGGTAATAATAATAATGATGCATCAGTCTAGAGACCTGCAGCAGGCGGGAAATCCCACGGGTCCGATGGGACTCAACCCAAATCCTTCAGGCGGTATTGACGTGCTCTTGTGTGGGAGCGGGCGGTCAAGCAAAAACATACCGGGTCCCAAGCGTCCCGAGAATTTTGAATGCACGCTCATACCAGTCTTTACGGTAGCAGTCACATCTAAACGTAGGCGAGTGTGCAACTTACACGGGGCATTACGGTAACATGCTGCTGTGAAGAGCAGCGGACAAAGTAAACAAACAGAACAGAGCGCAGACAGCAACACAGGGAGCCATGCTTTTTATCCTCTGCGGTATGAAACTCAGGATCTGTAGCCCAATAACAAACACAGCACATGAACCCAGAGCTTTAACAGAACATTAAACACGAGTTAGCTTTCTACTCTTCTCCTGAACGCTGTGTGTGACTGAGGCGTGTGTCAGTTCAAGCGGATACTCCGGTGCTCCGTGGAAAACCCCGTCATATTAATATTTCTCGGGACCCATCGGGACCCATGAGAATCCCTCAGGCGGTCAGGTAGATGTCGGGACCGGGACAGAAGCAGTCAGAGAAGCTTCGGGAGCGGGCGGGAACAGGATTGACAAGTCAGACCCGTGCAGGTCTCTACATCAGTCTTTTTTGTAGACACACAAAGTCGCTTTACAATTGTTTTATCCAATGTCAATCCTCTCTGACCACCAACACAGTCACACTGATACATTCATACAGGCAAGGTGGGTGAAGTGTCTTGCCCAAGGATCGAACGGCCAGCCTTCAGGTTAGTGGCGAATGTCTGAGGTACTGCAGGTGGATTACCATCATGTGGTATTTTTAAGCACTTTACTGTATTTAATATATATTTTAAATAAAAATCATGGATCAGGGAAATCCTTGACTAGTCTTCTATTTTTATTAGAGAGAAGATTTAACACTGGATGGACGACACAAGATTTTAAGCTTCTTAAGCTGGCTGTTGCACTCTTGACTTTGGGAATAGCTCCCTGACAGTATAGAACAATTGAAGCCTAAAAGAAAATGGTTCTCTTCACACACCAGTGGCACCACTTATTGCCTGTGACATCATCACCAAGGGACCGGACCCGAGTGTCAGGTCTGAGGTAGTCTTGGTGGTTCAGCCTCGGGACATGTAAAGGACACAATGCTTTCTCTCTCTCAGTGTGCGAGTGTGAAAGCCAAGTTAGAGAGGGGGGAGATCAGGTGTCTTGAATCAAACACCCCTCTGTTTGAAGTGACATTTGAGACAGCGCTTCTCAGTGTCACCTGTGTCCCCTGCAGACGCGCGCACACACACACCCCTACACTGTCTGATACAAGCCTCTGTGGATAAAAAGCTCCTGCCCCGGGCCACTCTTTACTCTCGTTCAAAAACAGAAAAAGGGGAAGTGCTCCATTACTTCTACAGTGAGCTGACCAGGACAGAGGAGAATACTGGTTTGTTGTACCTTTGTTTCGATGTTGAGTGGGCAGGCTTTGGCGTGGCCGTAGCAGATGCACATTCCTCCAACAGAGATGTCCTTAATGGAGTAGTAGTACTGGAAACAGAGAAAGACAAGGTTAAAAGTACAGCTTAAAGAACAGTTTACTGCTCCGGCCAAACAGGTTATGTTTTTGAAAGGGTTGAATTGTTTGTTGGTTACTTTATTAGAAGGATCACTAAAAACAATTACAGTCAGCTTTTGATTACATTTTCAGATAATGTTAATAAAGGGCCAAGGGCAAAATTTTTAGTCAGTAAAGGAACAAAGTATTATTTGTTTTCGTGGATTCCTTCCTATTGGTGATATACTGCATAAAGGATTTGGGTCTCAGCGTATTGAGAAGTGATTCTCAAACTTCAGACAATATTTCAGTTTCCAAGTACCATCTTCAGCTGAATGAGGCTAAATCTTGACAATCCCAGGTCTAAAACAAAGGATAAAATAGAGAATAACCTAGATAAAAAAAAAGCATAAATAAACAAGGGCAAAACTGTGAAAAATCAAGGTGTAAACCAGGACTAAGCAGTGACCTAAATGGCAAATTTAAGTCCAAACCTAAGCAGGAATAAAGCTGGCCTTCTATTAAACAAAATCATGACCTATCCTGCAAAAGATTCCACCAGAAGAAATGTGTGTACACCAGCAGTACTCGCACCACAGTTTGAGAACCGCTGGTATTGAGCATTTAGCACTGAACTAGAAAATCCCTGGTTCGGTTCACAATAACTTTACCATTGTGAGATAGGGCCAATGCATTAGCAGAGGCTAGTTCTAGTTCTAGCTCTAGTTTTTGTAATAAGATTTTGTGAAATACTTTTTATAATGCCTACAGTAAACAGTTGGCCATTGACTCCAACTAACTCTAACTAAAAGTAGGACAAGGCACTACATAACTCATTATAAAACCATTTCCATACACTTGCATGGTACATATTGTATAACAATTCAAATTTTTACGTCAGCACACTATTGATGGTGGCTGCGCAATTACTTATAGGTGTGCGGAAATGCAATGCAGAAACATAATAACTTGAATGAAATTTCTGTCTAAAAAGCTGCTTTTACACAACATTATAAACTAACCTCTATACAGTTGTACGTGTTTCCATTGACAACTCACTGAGAGGCAGCCCGGTGTAAAGGTACAGAGATTGGTAATTAACTACAGCCATGTGAAAATGCAGTGCACAGTGAAAAGGCTGTCTTCATTATAACAAACATTTTAACTGGTATTATACTGTGATTGGTATTGAATGTGTGAAAAGGTGATTTTGAATGACTAATCGAACCGGAACATAATTTGTCACCACACAAAACAAAAAATATGTAACGCTGAAAGAATATAATTGTTGTTCATTTTTCCTTTTGAACCCAAAAGCAAATGAGTTTTTCTTTATTCAAACCTCTGCTGAAATGTTACACAATACAAAAGTCTGTCAGATGATTTATGTCCTTTATATACAAAAAACACTGACCCTCGTCTGCCCTAGATCCATTCATTCAACAAGTCAATGAGTGTCTAGCATTAAATTTTGTTCTAAATTTTTTGTGTGTGTTATATTTAAGTGTAATATTGTTTTAAATTGGTGATAAAACTGAATAATTTGCAACGCTAGTTCTTGCATAATTGTATTTTTAATTGTTTTAAAGAAATAATACCAATAGAAAAACAACATATACCGTGTAGAAAGAAGTAAAGCAGTGGTTCTCAAGCTGATGTTACACAGACTGATTCAGATACTAATCCTGATTTAGTTTCATTTAGAGCCAGTTTTATTCCTGTTTTAGTCCTGATTTGGTTAAGGCTTAAATGTGAAGTTTAGATCAGTGTTTCCCAACCAGAGGTACGGGGACCCCTAGGAGTATGCGAGCACTTTGCAGGGGGTACGTTGGAATATTTCATCATTTACTTCCTTGAATAGATGATATATATTTGCTATCTTTTCATATTGAACTACTGAAATATATGACTGATAAAGGAGGTGAAAACTGCTAAAAATATTACTTGAATATTTTATTTTGTGAGATAATATATACATAGACAGTAGTTTGTTTCAAAGACTTATTGACATTATTTTAAGTTTTCTTTTGTGTGAATTTTTTTTGTGAATTTTTTTGTGAGTTTAATTTACATTAGTAAAAACAAAATATATATATATATTTTTTTTACATAAAATATAAAGTAACATGAATAAGTGTATTTGCAGTTTATATTTTTATAATTTAATTTAAATTTAGTTTTTCTATCTTTAAGTTGAGTTTACAAAAAAGTGCATGAGAATTAGTATTTTTTATACATCTTTTTGAAGAATTATCAACATGTATAAGTTAGGGGGTACTGATGGTATAACAAAAAACCCAGGAGGGTACACAAGACAAAAAGGTTGGGAACCACTGGTTTAGACCACTGTTTAGTCCTGATCTAGTTCTTGGTTCCTCTTGGTTTAGTCCTGATTCAGGTTCCAGGTTAGCTCTGGTTTAGGCCTGGTTTAGTCCTGGATTCATCCTGGTTTAGTCCTACTTTATAGTCCTACTCTAGTCCTGGATTTACCCCTAGTATTGGTTTAGTGCTGAATTCATCCTGGTTCAGTCCTGGTTTGTCCTGGTTTAGTCCAGGTCCTGGTCCTGGGTTAGTCCAGCTTTACCATTAAAGAACAAATGAAGGAGGTACTTGTAAAGCCAAATATTTTCTGAGGTGGAAAAGTTGAGAACCAGTAGAGAAATACTGAGTAAAACTATCTGTGAATAATTGTGAGAAAGTCTATATTAAAACATGTTGCTAACTTGCTATAATAACTACTGTATAAATTTAAAACGCCTGTCTGAGTACTTTGTTGGAAGCAGCAGAAGGTACACTGTGTTTCAGAGAAGGTGCAGGTGTGAATGAGTGTTTGGTCTCACCCTTCTCGTCACAATGGGATCGATCTCTCTGGGGTCACGCAGGGTCAGGGTCATGAGGTCGGCGTTGAGCGTCCGGATTCGCTGAAACACCAGTCTGATGTAGCGCGCCGAGGTGAAGTTCAGCAGCTTGGGGGACGGGTCGTCAGCGCTGGGACGGCCGTTGATCAATGAGGTGTGGATCTATAGACGAGAGACAGATTAATAATGACAGGATCAAGTTAAAGCAAGACCAGGTGCCACAACAAACGGCCGAGGTGCTGCTAGGGCCTCAAAGGAGCACAAAACACAATAAAGGGACATCTACTGAAAACAAACAAAAGTACTTTTTTTTTTCAGTTTTATGCAGCAAATATCTGGAACAGTCTCCCTGACGATGTTAGACAGACCTCTACTCCGACAATGTTCAAGTCCAGACTTAAAACTGTTCTTTTTAGCTGTGCATATGACAACTGAAAGTGTTTTATCTGCACTCTTCTCTTTTGATTTAATTTTAATGGATTCTTAATTATAATTTTTACATTTGATTTTATTGTTTTAATTGTAATTTCTTGTCTTAGTACTTTTAACCTTGTCTTTTTTTTCTGTAAAGCACTTTGAATTACTCTGTGTATGAATTGTGCTATACAAATAAACTTGCCTTGCCTTACAAAGATAGACTGTGGTTGATTGTTGATCATATATTTACTTTGAACTCATAGCACTCTGATCTGTCTGTTTTGTAGGATTTGTAGGTAATTGATGGACTAAATCTGACAGGGTTCATATACCATTTACCATGAATTTTTAATAAACTTGACCGTGATTTTTCCATAACTTTTGACTACTTTGCCAAAACCTGAAAAATGACTTGCACGTTTAAATAGTTTTCAAAATGTCTAATGTGTTGCATTAGAAACATACTTTTGCTGCAATTTCATGAGTTAAACTTGTAAATTAGTCAGTTGAAGAAAAAAATAAAAAAACTGTTGGGAGTTCTTCCAACAGTTTTCCGCTAATTATTCTAATTCTTATTCCACAAATTTTCCTGAATTATAGCCTATACACCAGTGATTAAAATATAATTATGGTATATTAGATATAAACTAATCATCTATGCTGTTTTAAAGCATTACCAAAACCAAAAGAGCCAAAGACCAGCAAAAAAATAAAAAAATAAAATAAAAATAAAATAATAAAATTCTTAAAATATTCTGACAAAATAGATATAGGCCATTTTTCCTGCTGTGACTTCTTATATTACTGTATTCTGTGGCCAAATGTTACTCAGACTGTTTACATTTTCATTTTTTCAAAACTTTACACCAAAATATAAAATTCCAAAACTTTTCCAGGTCTTGGAAATTGCATTTTAAAATTCCATGACTTTACCAGATTTTCCATGACAGTACGAACCTGATCTGGGAACACACTAACAAACTTCTGTGGTCTGTTACATTTCTGTAACTAGTGGCATTATTTAGCCTTTAGCTTAGATGCTAATTATGAACTTCAGTAATAGCAGCAGCTTTATTGCAGCTCTAGGGACTGTTAGCATTTAGGCTATATAAGCTAATTCTTGACCACTATGCTTTGCACGTCCTGCTACTTTAAAAATACTTTTTGGACTTTCAGACTGTGGAAGTTTACTCACTTTTCTGTAAAAATCAACGCCCTGCAGGTTTCACATCATTACAGTCACTTACATTTAACAACAAGCAATTAGGGCTAACCTTCTCAATATGGACTGCACCATCTGCTGTGGGGAGTGCAGGGGCGTCACAACAATGGCTTTGTTTTTCTAAATACATTCTTAAAACACATACATCTCAAAACATAATGGATAAATAATTATATACACACCACTTTTAAAGTGTTTATACTAATGTTGAATAAGTTGATAATATCTTAATATAAATCAGAAAGTGTTATCCCTTCTCTTAAACATGGTATGCTCCATTCTTAACAAGGCTCTAATCAGACACACCTGTTTCCACTTCACTGATGAAGGAGACTATCACAAACACACAGCTCAGTTACATTGACCTATTTCAAAATAAGAAGCAAAAACTCAGAGGTGTAGCCTACTCAAGAAATAACACAGCTATTTTGTAATAAAGAAAATATTGAGTACATTTAATGTTTTTTCCTTAATTTTATAAGTTCACAGCAAAATCTACTGCTGCTGCTGCTACTATCAAGTGAACTTCAGATTACAAAAGTAAAAAAATACTTTTACATTTACAGATTTTAAATACACCATATTTCCAAAAGTATTAGCTCATTCTTAATCCACAGGGTTAAATATGACCTTAGCCCACCCTTTGCCTCTATCTACATCAGACATCTGCGCGTCTGACGTTCTCATCCAACGTCAGACACTGATGTTGGACAAGAAGACCTAACTTGCAGTCTTTGCTCTAATCAGAATCAGAATCAGAATCAGAAAACTTTATTGGTCCCCCAAAGGGCAATTCTCTGCAGAAACCCAGCCAACACAGACAAAACAACAGAAACAGTAAGACAAAGTACATGCCAGGACAGTTCACACAGATCTTACAGGCAGAGCCAGAGCTGTGCAGGTGAAAGTCTACAAACCCTGTCCTCCTACAAATAAAAACAAGACCAAATATGAGTACTAAGGCAATTAGAAACAATAAAACCATTTAGATGAAGTGGAAAACCAATTCAAATTCAAAGATAAATAATTAAAATTATTTAAGAACAGAGTTCAGTAGTCTGATTGCAGATGGAATAAAGGACTCTGAATAGTGACTTGTTTTAGTAATTAAGTAGTAATTCATCCCAAAGGTGTTCTCCCAGGTTGAGGTCAGGACTCTGTGCAGGTTCAGTCAACTTCTTCCACACCAAACTCACTCATCCATGTCTTTATGGACTGTGCTTTGTGCTCTGGTGCAGTCATGTTGGAACAGGAAGTGGCCATCCCCAAACTGTTCCCCCAAAGTTGGGAGCATGGAACTGTCCAAAATCTCCTGGTGCTGAAACATTCAGAGTTCCTTTCACTGAAACTAAGGGACTAAGCCCAGCTACTGAAAAAAAAACCCACACCATAATCCACATTCTGTTATTTGGGTGTGTGAGCGAATACTTTTGGAAATATAGTGTATATTTCCAAATTATCTGCACTCACCAGTTTCCCTATTTCATTAGTTTAGACGAGAGTTAGCCTATAGCTAACCAGACCCATTAAGTCTTCAGTGAAATTAACCCCTTCCATTCAACCCTACTTCCGCCAAAATTGTTCCTTCCTGACAAACCATTGTTTATTTATGCTTTTTTTTTCTCTTATTACTTGTATTTTGAGTCATAGACAGCTATTCCTCTTTTGTGACTTATATCTGTTTCATAGCATTCTGTTAAATCTGCATCCTTAAATCCAGATGTTATGCAAATTCAAATCAAAATCAAAAATATTGTTGATGGCCAATAGTCGAGCTGTCTCTCAACTTTTGAATCTTTCCTTTCAGCTTTTCCCTTTTTGGGCCATTACTGTCTGTACGTCTCACTGATGTGGTCAAAGCAACATTTGAATTTTGCAAAATAAAAGAAAAAAGAAAAAGCAGCCCCCTGAAGTGGGCCGAGTGTGTGAGTCTGAGGGGAACACTTGATGGGTGGGACTGTTCGTGTGAGGAGCGGCGGTGACAGAGCGCCTACGATTCATTAGAGTTTCACTGTGATCAGAGTCTGCTGCAGAGCTGTCAGCTGTGCCACACACACACACACACACACACTCACACACACACATACACACACACACACACACACACACACACACATACACACACACACAAATACACACTAATACACACTGATACAGGGGCCTGGGTTACTATCTGTGTGAGGACAAGAGACAGGGTTGTGTTTTGAAAATAAAGCCTGACCTACACATTTTGAATAGAATTTTTTTTTTTTCTCTTTTTGATAAATTGTATTTGTATTGTAATCCAGCCACAGAGGGTCAAAATTCTGTGGACTTGAGTGCCTTTTCCAAGCCTAATTAAATACCCTTGTTGCATGAGGAAGGGCAACCTATGCAAATCACTGCAAATTAAAAGGCAGATGATTTTATGTGGCGACTTCAGATAAGAAAAAGACAAAATGAAAAAAAAAAAGAGTAGGTGTATATACTGTACTGTCTTGCAAAGTATCCAATTTGTTACAAAAACAAAACAAAAACATAATAATTTTATATATAATGAATCCTGAAGCAGTTACAGATGTGGTTTATATTGACAATGATGCTAGGCAGAGCTTAACATTAACACTCGCCAACCAGACAAATGTGGGTAGATTTTCATTATGACTAGTAACTCAAATACACCCACTATCCACTTTGGTTGGTTGAATTTTGTGCACACCAATATCTTAACTTTAGAGATTAGGCCTGAATTTCTGTTGCTCTGCTACCGTCATTGAACATCTTAAGTATACAGTAATTCATTATGATTAAAAAAACATACATTTTAATCAAATGTATTAAAAGATGTGAAACCACATGCACAAAGATACAATTTAATCTGTCTATGCAAACCTGTTTTTTAAACATTTGCTAAATCTCAGTGCATACATAAAAACCAAATTGTCACTGGTAAAAATTCTACTTGGCTTGCAACTTTTGAAAAAGACTTGACAAAGCTGCCAGTGAGCAAAAAAGTAAATGTCAAACCCTGATGGCAGGTATTGTAAAGAATATGATCTGATAAAAAAAAAAAAAAAAAAAAAAATCCCACAAGAAGGCAGTTATCAGTGCTCCAGCCACTAATTTGCCTTTAAAAACAAAATGGCGACTATTAAATTGTAGTGTGACAGTATTGTTTGTTATGTGCTACTACTGCAAACCTGCCACACTCAATCTAGGATCACAAAGCATCCTAGGATCCATGTGCACCTCCCTCATCCTGTCCTATACCGACTCCTACCATGTTTCTGAGCTAATGAACTCGTCCCGGTCCTCTCTACTGTAGTACCACCAGCAGCACACACACAGTGACACACAACACACCCACAGAGGCAGACACATCTCGCAGCTCTTGACATCTCCAGCTCACACCCCCTCAACCAGAGCTGCACCACACACACAAACACACACAAACACACCAACATGGACGCCCGATACACATTTAGGCATCAATAATTAGAGGAGATGTTCGTGCACAGACAGTTTGTGTTTTTTTTTCTCTTCATTAATGTCATTTAAAGCCGACTTGTGCCTCTGTTCTTATGGGAGCAATCACAAACACGGCCGATCAAAGAGGCTTAACAGTAAACAGCAGTGTACAACCATGTGCCTTATGTAAACTAGACCCATCAATGCAAAACGCAAGAGCATATTTTGTTTTTAGAAGAAATATAAGCAAAAATTAAAGAAAGTTTGTGATTTTTGTCCCTTCTATTTGAGGAAATTTGTTTAATTAACAAACAGTATATTGTAAACTGTAAAAATAATACTTCAATATTGCAAGTTTCTCAACCTCCCTCTAACCAATCCCATACATTGATCTAGGCTATATTATCATGCTCCCACTGGTTTGTCTATATCACTTGTCAACATTCAATTAATGGATGCTGATAAAACAGAGAAAGTGTCTATTTCAGTGTGTATGCTTTTGAAGTTCAAAAAGGAATAACAGAAAACAGAAAAGAAAAGATAAATTGTGGGAAAATACTGGCAAAGTTTATCTTTAACAAGGTGGAAATGATTATACTGCTGCCTGGTCTACACTAAAGTCAGAGCAAGAAGTTTAAGTTAAGGTCTAAACGTCTGTTTGATATAATGAACACCAATCTGGCATAACATTATGACCACCTGCCTATTATCTGTGGTCATAATGTTATCTTTTTTGTTCAGAAAGGCCTACTAAGAGCATTTTACCTTCCTTTAATGTAGATTTTATTGTTTTATTCTGGTTTCTGATCACTCAAACTTGTAGCACTTTGAGAATTCTCTTCAATTGTAAAGTGTGTTATAAATAAACTGAATTATTTTTATTAATATGCAACCCCATATGCAACAAACTGTGATTCTCTGTGCCAGCCTTCGCTCCCAGGATGCATCACCTGTCGCCAGTTCACCACTGCTCCATCCTTGGAGCACTTTTGATAGATACTGACCACTGCAGTTTTGGAGATGATCTGGCCTGGTCGTCTAGCCATCACCTTTTGGCCCTTGTCAGTCTTGCTCCAATCCTTACGCTTCCTTCTTATAACACATCAACCTTGAAGACAAAATGTTAACTTGCTGCCTAATATATCTCACCAACTAACACGTGCCACGATGAAGAGATAATCTGTTATTTTCTTCACCTGTCAGTGGTCATAATGTATTGCCTGATTGGTGTATTAGTATTTTGAGGTGGCAATATTGAGCCACTCTTATTTAATAAAAAAATGTAGAAATGTAGAATAGAATTGAATAAAAAGAAAATATTATTAGTATAGATTTTGTTGGATTGGCCGCGTTACCTCTCCGTTCTCCAGAGGGTGAATCCTTGAATAGAAAGATGTGCAGATCACTTCGTCGTCCCGCCTGTACGAGGGCGGTCCCGTCCTTGGGTTGATGTTGAAGCGTGTCAGGCACTCGGTGTCGGTGATAGCGTAATACTGCCAGGGGTCGTAGGTCACTCCATCAATCGAGCGCTCCAAGATCCAGTTTCCTGAGGACGGCGGGGAATATTGGATATGAATAAAGAAGTCATGATCAGCAGCTTCAGAAATGTGTGATGTGATGACAACAATCAATAAGCATTAATGTGAGGACGTCCTATTAAAATACATGGGAAATTGACTAAACATTCATTTTCAGATCTCAGAAGGATTTAGTTCATGTTGGGAAATTTCCACAGAAAATTAAAAATATTACTATGCCTGCTACAACCAACTAATAGATAATCAAACATCAAATCAGTTTATTTAGGGTTAAGTATAGAGTATACTGTTAAGGAGATTGCTTACCAGGACGAGGGGAGTTGGCTGCTTTTATGATGACATAGGCAATTTGAAAAACCTGCAAAAACACAAGAAAGACATAATTTGCAACCAGAAAACCAGAAGGCATGTAGAGTTGCTTGTAATACACAACCAAAGGCTTAGAATAAAGCTGCATCCATGAAATTTGATTGCTTAAGAGACAATAATATTCTTGGCTGACATAGACACACACAGTGACAGACAAATATTCACTCTCACATTTATTCACTAGGGCTAATTTAGACTCACCCATTCACTTAACACATGCATGTCTATGGACGGTAAAGCCAGCGTACCAAGAGAGAACCCTGGGCAGGAGCGCTAACCACTCTGCCACTGTGCATCCCACTCACTCTCTCCAGATAATGAGACTGAAGAGGCTATTAAAACTCAATATCAAAGTTGTCCTAATGTAGTGACTGTCAACAAAAGTCACAAAAACATTTTCAGTGGGTCGTGGACCTTTGCCAAACAAAAAACAAAAAAAAAGATTAATAAAAAAGTTATGTTACTGTTACAGCTAAGGTTGAAGTGAGCGCTGCTTAATTCCCCAAAAGGCACAATGTCTTTCAGTATTTATCACTGAAAAGGTCATCAGAAGAAAAGTAAATTTAACTTAAATCTTTTTGAATTGCAGTTTTTTATTTCATGTATTTTGGTTTTAAATTAAACTTCATCTAACAGAGTGCAGAAGGGAATAGCTCCATCTCTAGCATCACTTGCTTGTTAAAACTGTTCTTTCTGTGTTAGCTTACTGTGATATTCTGATATTATTCTGTCTCAGGTTCAATACATTTGATCAGTTGAAACATCTCTTTTATTTGGGTTGCAGCTTGTCGTTTTAGGACGATGGTGGGTCCCGAAGCGAGACCAGTTGAAAACCACTGCCCTGATGGTTGCAAGGCAAGAGATCCTGCAGCGACAAGATGGAGAGTTTTTACAGTAATGATCTACAAATACTACAAGTCACTGCAAACATCGAGACATTTGAGTTCAGTTGTGTTGAGTGTTGAGACAAACTGGTGGTGAGGGCGGGGGATAGAGAGAAAACCTCCAGCTATGCTAATTAATTATCCGGTGCTAAAGGTTAAGCTATGCAAAGTGGTCTGTAAGCTAGTGCAGCAATGTTCATGTGGTATTATTATAGAAAATGGATGAATAAATAGACAAACAAAGGAAACTTGATGATAGGGTTGGTTGACATGGGCTAAAATATAAATATAGATTTTTTTTTTTGACAATTTACTATTTTAAAAATAGTTTTTCATTGGCTTTTTGACCTGAAAAAGACAATTTAAATGTGTTATCATATTTATTAAGCTGCATAAATAAAAAATTAATTAAAAAATAGTTTTTATATATAATATTATCAATAACAACACTAGAAAACCAGCAGCAGGCTAATTGTGAAATCAAAATCAGTTTTGAATTCAAAATTCAAATTAAATGAAATGCATAGCTCTACTATGAAAAGTAGTTTTTGCAAAGTGCTACATAAATAAAGATGTATTATTATTATTATTATTACTTTAGGATATAATTTAACCAAAAATAAAATAAAATAAAAATCTGTTTTACTGATATTGTAACATTAGCCCCGAATGACTACTCTATGATCTGAAAATTAGACTTTTATATGAAGCATTTCTGACACATTACATATTTATCACAGTATCTTCCTGCTTGATAGACAGCTGTCAACTACACACAGACAAATCCAAAACATGTGTCTCAATATAGGTCAAACGCGTCTTCCTATCTCTCGTCTGTCTTCTCCTGCCTGTACTTTACCGTTTCTCTTCTCCCAGGGAAACCCACCTCTTTTCACCATGTGGGAAGCAGCAGTGTCACATTGCACCAATTAGAATAGGGAGAAAAACTACAGAAAGTGTGTGTCTATGGCTGTGTGGGTAACCTTATAGCAGTCATTCAAAGCCCTTACAAAGCCTTACTGTTGCCTGTATTCTTCCTTATGTGTGTGTGTGTAGGAGAGGTTCCAGCTTGTAACATTGTGACAGCTATTGGGGACAGCCAGGCAGCTCCAGCAGCTAAACATAGAGCTACACAGTTAACTAACCCACTATATGTGCATGTGTGTGTGTGTGTAAGAATGTGTCAAATTGGAAGTTTTGATCAGATGGGGATCAGAAGAAGATATTTTTGCCTCTCAAGTTCGCCAACAAACAAACTGTGCAATAACAGTCCTGCAAAAAAAGCACAAAGCTGGTAAATAGATGTGTGTCTTGCCAGCATGATGTGTAGTTTATGGTGAGTTTATGTTTCATCAGCCCAAGTATGAACGGTAATGGCCAGATTCTGCTTTTAAACATATTCTTTTGATTATTTTCTCTGTTGTACTGTGGCTCAGTTTGACAAATCTTAACTTGACATGTAGACGTTAGATCAAGATTTATATTCACTAATACATCATACTGTATCTCCCTTGCCTAAATCCTGTGTTTCTGTAAACACAGTAACAAAAGGAGAGATCCCAATAACATAACAACAAAGTAGAGAGCCCGGTCATACTGAAATAGGGCTGCCTATAAATCTAACTTTTTAGAGTATAAAGTGACTTGATTGGATTCCAGGCTGGGACTACAAATGTGGCAGATTTGTTAGTTCTCCTGCCACTCCTCAAAGTCATCACAGGTTCGATCCTCTGACCAGCCGACAATTCTTACTGCTTATTTCCGTTAGAAGACTCCGATGTAGTTGACTGGCCTGAGAATTGAACCCACAGCCTCCTTGTTGAGAGGCAAGAGCTCTAACTATTCTGCCACTCATATCTTGTTCACCCCTCCTTGGCATTTTGTCCTCACAAAATAGTCCTAAGCATCCCATCACTTGTCAGCCATGGCCAATAGTTAACAAAGCCTAAATTCTCAGAGATAAAGACCAGTTGAACAATGACTTGCTAATGTTCTCTACCCAAACAGTGACGCCACACACATGCAGCCTGTCAGTTGACGCCTAGTTCATGAAAATTGTCTAAAGCAGTAATTCTCAACTGGTGGGTTGGGACGCAAAAGTGGGTCGCAGAACTGTTTTCAGTGGGTTGCGGGCCTTTGCCAGAACAAAAAATAAACAATAAAAAGGTGGCAGTGTGAGACATAAGATGTATAGTGAAAAAATCCAATACTGTAATGCCACTGTTACACCTCTGAGGCTGAAGTGAGAGTTAAAAGGGCTTTAGTTACTGAGGTGAAGAGTTCTGGTTTCAAATTAAAATGCAGCTAAGTACATGTAGAAAGGAATAGCTCTCTCTCTGGCATTGCAACTTGCTTGGTTTATCTTTAAATGTGTTTGAGACTGAGATTCTGATATTAAATTATCTCAGGTTCAAACTACACATATTTATTAAATACATTTAATCAGATGAAATATATTTTTTTGGGTCGTGGCTCGTCATTGTAGAGTGATGGTGGGTCCAGAAGCCAGACCAGCTGAGAACCACTGGTCTATAGTTTCAATTTCATTAAATTTCTGGAGCCATTGCAATCTGTTTAATGAAGCTGTAGCATAACTTCAACCAGGAAGACTGATTTCTTTATCTCGTCTAAACCCTATCACCTGTCTGTCACTGTCAGCCAATCACAGCCTGCCACCTTCACCTCATGTACATAAATATATATATACATCCTCTCCCCTCAGTCATCCTGTTGTTCAGCTCTGCGCCACCCTCCCCTGCCCAAACTCCACCGCAGCAGCAGAACCTTCAGCCTCCTCAGCCTCTCCATCTCCTCTTCTTCACCACCATCACCAGTGTCTAGGCCCCGGGAGGACAAAATACCCCTAACTAATCTAACAAACTCTCCCTTCATCACATCGCTGATGTCTCTACCTGCTGTAGTCTAAGCGCCAAAGTTATTCCTTAAATAAATCATCTGTTATACTTCACTCATTTGTTTGTTTTAGGTTTGTACTGGTTGAATTCTGCATAAAAGCTCTGTCGCCATGTATTCTGATTGTCTTTATTGTCAGCGACAGTAGCTAAACATGTAACAGAGATGGTGCAAACTTGACAATATTAACAATCATTTAAACCTCAAAAGCTCAAAGCAGATCTTTATGTTCTAGAGGTGACATTTGTTGAATATCTTTGTGCTACAGAAAGTGCAGACAACAGTGCGTCACGAACATGAAAAGACAGGATTCAAACTTTAATTTCTCAGTAATGAATAATTCTGTCTCTAAAACAAACTCACTTAATTTGCTTAATTTAACATTTCTAGCAGAACAAAGTGATGACATGCAGAGAAACTGAACACATTACCCAGTCTATAAAAAAACTAGATATAAGCTATGAACGCTTCTGGTTTCACCATCTCATGCAAAGTGATGTTCATTTTACATCTATTGTGTGCATTTGTCACACGCGTTACATATTTAAATTGAGCAAATGGCATGTCTTTGAACACAGCAACAGCCAAACGAGCGCTCAAAATGTTTATTTAAGCCGGTGTCCAGTATGGTGGGACGTCCCGCTGCTAAACGGACCATGAAGAATCCATTTTGTCTCTGTGTGATTTGGACACACAGTGACATCAGTTTTACGGAGCAGCTGGTGTTTACGGGCCGTTCTCGTTTTAACAGGTTTAAATCTCTGCGGCCCGCCATCAAAAGACAATCTCACTTTGTATTAGGCCAATTATAGCAGGGTTTGAACTGAAAAGATGGGCCAATAGAGGCAGATTTAACTGTAATAATGGGACTGAATTAACACATAGGAAATTTCAGAAAAATTTTTTAATTTGGGGATTTAAATTTGTTCCTGCTGGGGTCGCCACAGCAAATCATCTGCCTCCTAGCATGCAGTGATTAGCATATTGATTTGGCATAGGTTTAACATCAGATGTCCTTCCTACTGCAGTCCTCTGTATTTATCCTGGCTTGGGACCTGCACAAAGAGGACACTGCCTTGTGACCTCATTGTGGCTGCATTATTTAGATTTAAAATGTAAAGTAGGAAAACAAAGGCAACAGTAGGAATGCACAAACTGAGCAATATATGGAAATCAAACATCATCACTGAGATGGCCATATTCAGATTCTACAAGACAGGAACATTTCATATGAATCTAAAGCATAAGATGTTGCCAAACAAAAATAAAAATGTCTATTGCAAAGTGTATTAAAGAAAATCTAAAATATATATTTTTTCTAAATATGCAAAAGATATCAAAATGTTTCACATTAATAGATGATAGTTAATAATATATATATATATATTTAAAGCTATAGATAACAGAGAAAAATCCTGTCTGTAATGCAGGTATGTAAAACAGGTTGGTGTGAGGACTGTTGAGGAGAATATTAAAAAGGAAATGGTCCAGAGGAAGTGTTAGAAAGGATGAGAATGCAACTTTGACACAATTAAAGAACAAAGAAAACAGCAAAAAAAACAGACATCAACTTGGTTTGAGAATGGTCATCAACAAACAGAAGGACACAAAGGAAACCATCGCCAAGGACAGGAACCAGTTGGATGCTCGCTGCATGTCCCAACAGAGACACAGCGAGCTGATGATGGCTTAGATGTAAACACAGTTGGCAAAGCAGACAAACAGGTGCTTGTCCCATCAGTGCAGAAAGTGGTATGCAGACCCGTTAAAGTTTACTGCCATTTCAAATAAAAACATGTTAACATCTCTCTAGACTCATAAAGTGGTGTTGGGCTCTATCTGCGCAGAGTGAATCATCTGACAGTCCTCACTGCCAAAGTTAGCATCAGCTCCACTGCTGTGCTGCTGGTCATTCTGAACGCATGCAAAAATGATTTTGGAAGTAGTCATGGGATGATATAAGATTCAGATGGTATGTTAACTACAACATGACAGTATAGCTGTGGTAAAATTAGATGCTTTTGATTTTCAAGTAAATAGTTTTAAGATGGGGCTTTATATAATGATGTTACTAGTTTCAATATCGAGATTATTATGACTCTTAAGCCCTAAAATTGCACTATGAGTTTCTGAGACATTTTGGATCAGTGGTTGTCAAATGATGGGTCAGGGTCCACAGTTTAGTCACAGGGAGGTTAAACAAATGGAACTGACTGTGTCACAAACGCATTAGTAATTTAGATTACAATAGATTACAACAAAATGATCAAGGGCCCAGAGTCAGACCAGTTGAGATGCTTTTGGAAAACTTTGACCTTCACCAAATGGTACTCAAAGTAATTTTAAAAGCCATGTGCTCTGGGTTACACTTTGTAAAACCTGTACTGAATGGCATCTGAATGGCCATTGGGGAAAGGTAATCTTAGTAAAAAAAGACTCACTGACAGTGATTCAGTTTGATTTAGCCTTTCAAATACACTTCAGGCTGCAAAAAACACCAGATGCTGCAATCACTCCCACAATGTTACTCTGGCCTAAACCTTGGCTTTTAGACCAACAAACATTCATCAGACACAGCAGATGTTATGAATAAAAATAATTCAGAGGTGCGAAAGATATGACTGCTATGTTTTATTTTGAACAATCTTCTTGCATTGTTTTTTCATCTTAAAATGGATTGTGAAAGATTTAGTTGTGAAAAACTGTTGCTGGAAAAGAAGAAGTTCATACCTGGCTCCAGCCATTTAAGATTTGCAGTATTTACCTTCATAACAGTTTTGTGTGTAATGTGGAGAACAATGCAAAGTGTTTCTCCATTTAACAAGCAGATGTCTTGTTTAATAAACATGAAGTCCAGAGACATAAACATTCATTTTACTTCTTACTCATGGACTCTGTAATGGACTGAGGAATATTTAGACCAGCAACTCTAGTGTGCTATGTAAATGATTGTTTATGCTAGAACCACACATCAGTGCATTTTTGTACCACATACTTTCTATATTTAATAAATCTGAGTTCACCTAAAACACATAAAACTAATCATGTACTCACATTTACTAAGTACAGTATATTAATTGTGTACAATGAGCTGGCCAAATGCGATCATCTTTGTCCATCGTCCAATTTTATCTAGAGGTAAAAACCAAGCACCTTTCAAGGACGTTCTAGGCCATTCAAGCACCTTAAAACTGTGATAAAATACATATCTGAATACTTCCATTAGATCATATTTAGGGTCAAAATAGGAAACTTCATATCATTTTTCCAATAGGAGTCCTTTTACATGTGTTTGTTACAAAATACAGTATTTTGATTTTTTTTTTTTTTTTTTGAGTTTTTAATTCTATAAATTTCACAAGCAGAGAAATTCACTTGTTAAGGCAGCCATTAATACAGAATAAAGTGTAGAAAGCAGGCAAATTAAGTTTGCATGCATCAAAAACAAAAAATATTCAATTTAAATTATTTACAAGAAATAGTCTAAAAAAGGCAACATTTAAAAACATAAAATTAACAGTGCAAACACAGACTATAGATATTTACATGTTGATGGAGGAAATGATGATATTGGCAGTAATGAAGGGTAATGTGCACTAAAGAGATATAAATATTGCACATATTATTATGACTTGATTATACAGAAAATTGTTCAGTATGACAGGAGAGGGAATAAAGGACCTGTGGTAGCGCTCCTAAGGGTGTCTCAATCTGCAGCTGAAGGAGATTATAGTCAGTCTGATAGTAGTGGCAAACATGTAGGTCACAGTTTTATACCTCATCCACTATGGCACAGTGAGGAACATACTGTCGTCTTACAAAAAACAAAACAAGACATCCAACTCTAGTCTAGTAGTGTTTTTACCATTAAAATGCATTATTCAATCTACCTCTTGCAATTTAGATAGACGTGGTCACACGCCAATGTACTCTTTGTGCCAGTCCCAAGCCTAGAGAAATGTAATCCGGAAGAGCATCCGGCATAAAACCTAACCAGCCATAAAACCTAACTAGCCAAATCACTGCACACTATAGGGGGCAGATAATATGATGTGGTGAACCCAGAAGGGAAAAGCCAAACAGAAAGGTTTAGTTCACATCAAACGATACAATAAAAAAACGTTTCTCTGGCCTGTGACTTTGGACATCTGTGCTTTATGTCAACAACTCCTATAATCCCCTAATTGCTACAGTTTTTATATAGACGGCGATAACATAAGCAGTGTGACAGACAGCTCTCTATGGTGTCCAGTCTGTGTGCCAGACTCCCCTCCTCCGCGCCGATGCAAACCGATCCAGCTTATGATTCAACCGCGTCCGTCAAACCGTACATCAATCAAAATGTCCACCAGAGTTTCTATAATTACTGCAACCACTTCCTCGATTCGGAACGGTTGCCATGGTAATGCAGGTTTAACCCTTCAAGTGTTTCCAGCTTAATTCCTTAATCTATATGCATGCTAATGGTTGTGACATGTGACTGGTTGTGCATGTTTAGTAATAAGATGATTTCTTTGAATCAAGACCTGAAAAGTAATACATTATAGACATCAGGGGATCTGGAAGTTGTATGTGTAAGTAGCACAGATGGAGTAGTCGAGTACTGGACTTGGACTTGAGTCATTAGGGAAATTTTTGAGACTAGTGACCTGATTCGATGACCTCAATGACTCTAAATGGATTTGGAGTTGTCTATTCACACAGATCTTGCGTCTAGACTCACATGTGAACCAATGACTCAGATTTGCCCTCGCACATTGACTGGTCTCTCCTTGAACTTACCCTCAGACTTGGACTCCTCTCACACAGCAGTACTCGGCCTGAGATTTGGACTTGGACTTGTCTCCTCTCACACACCAAGCCTTGTGACATGGCTCAGACTTTAGTCTTTAGCCACTTTAGCCTTTAGTCCATTTGGTCTCAACTTGGATTTGACTTCATTTGATTTGGAATAGACTCCATGCTCATCCTTTTTTATAACTTGGACTTGACTTGGACTCACACTTCAACTCAAGACGACTCCATTTTGACTTGACTCAGATTCACAATGCAACTCAAGACGACTCAACTTGGACTTGACTTGGGCTTAAATCAACTCACACCTCAACTCAAGATGACTCAACTTGGACTTGATTTAGACTCACTCCTCAACTCAAGATGACTCAACTTGGACTTGATTTAGACTCACTCCTCAACTCAAGATGACTCAACTTGGACTTGACTTAGACTCACTCCTCAACTCAAGATGACTCAACTTGGACTTGACTTGGGCTTAAATCAACTCACACCTCAACTCAAGACAACTCAACTTGGACTTGACTTAGACTCACACCTCAACTCAAGATGACTCAACTTGGACTTGACTTGGGCTTAAATCAACTCACACCTCAACTCAAGATGACTCAACTTGGACTTGATTTAGACTCACTCCTCAACTCAAGATGACTCAACTTGGACTTGACTTAGACTCACTCCTCAACTCAAGATGACTCAACTTGGACTTGACTTGGGCTTAAATCGACTCACACCTCAACTCAAGACAACTCAACTTGGACTTGACTTAGACTCACACCTCAACTCAAGACGACTCAATTTGGACCTGACTTAGACTCACTCCTCAACTCAAGATGACTCAACTTGGACTTGACTTGGGCTTAAATCGACTCACACCTCAACTCAAGACGATTCCACTTTGACTTGACTTCAGACTTCACTCATGCAACTCAAGACTGACTCAACTTGGACTTGACTTAGACTCACTCCTCAACTCAAGATGACTCAACTTGGACTTGACTTGGGCTTAAATCGACTCACACCTCAACTCAAGACAACTCAACTTGGACTTGACTTAGACTTACTCCTCAACTCAAGACGACTCAATTTGGACCTGACTTAGACTCACTCCTCAACTCAAGATGACTCAACTTGGACTTGACTTGGGCTTAAATCGACTCACACCTCAACTCAAGACGATTCCATTTTGACTTGACTCAGATTCACAATGCAACTCAAGACGACTCAACTTGGACTTGACTTAGACTCACTCCTCAACTCAAGACGACTCAACTTGGACTTGACTTAGACTCACTCCTCAACTCAAGACGACTCAACTTGGACTTGACTTAGACTCACTCCTCAACTCAAGACGACTCAACTTGGACTTGACTTAGGCTCACTCCTCAACTCAAGACAACTCAACTTGGACTTGACTTAGACTCACACCTCAACTCAAGACGACTGAACTTTTTTGACTGACTCGGACTTGGACTCACACTACCACTTCATGTCCTAATGACTTGACTTGGGAGTTCATTTGAACTCAACTCTGACCCTTTTTAAAATCACTTGGACTCAACTCGCACCTTAACAACTCAACTTAACTTGACTTTTTTTGGTGACTCGGACTTGGACTCAAGTGCTAATCACTCAACTCGGACTTTACTTGGACCAGTTTTTAGTGACTAAGACTTGAACACTGAAGACTGTCAGTAAACTGCTCTGAAGCCCCTTTAGAGTTGCCTTTGGCTGCACTATCCAGTCAATTACAATTCAGAAATCCATCTTCAGGTAATGGACATGCATACTTTTACACTCCCGTTCTTATTATTTCTGTCCTCGGCCAATAACAAGACAGGAAATGAGGCTGGTCATGTCAGAGGCGATAAGCACACACACACATAAATACAGACACACATAAGTGTCCGATGTCATTGTCTGATCGAGATGACCGCAATCACAAGGGAAATTCAGTGCACCGGAGGGTAAACAGCTTTCCGTTCGGCCCGATAGCGCCGCTAACACACACCGACTCAAAAAACAAGCGCTTAGCAAAGCACAGCAAGTCTAGACAGATACCGGCAGGCTCTTCAGAGTGGGTGGCTTTTTGATGAGGTATGAAAACACGAAATAACACAAAATAAGGAAGATGGAGCATGATTAGGCCAAGACTTCTAGGAACGGAAAAGATACTGTGATGCATGACACATAGGAAGAGCAAATTGTCTGCCTCCTATAGCAAGCTGTGATTCACATATTGATAAAGTTTAATACCAGATGCCCCTCTCCATTTATCCAGGCACAAGAAGTACACTGGCTTGTAATAATAACTGTAGATACATGTATGAATGACTGTTGCTGGTTTTGCCCTAAAACGCTGTGTTATATGCAACTCTGTACTTATTTCTGAACAGGGACAGTAGCAAAAGCCAGTTGTTGAAAGACTTCAGGGAAATAGTTGGTTTGTTTCAATGTGGTCGTTACGTCAGACATCACCAGGCTGTACTGTTGTTAAAATGGCAACAAGATGAAGGAAAAAAATCACACAGAGGACTGAACAACAATGTAGACTTTAGTCAAATCAACACCAATCTTGGTTATTTTTGATAGGAGATATCTTCTGCTGATATCTTACACAGTTGCTAGTTTTATGTGTGCAATTACTCCAGTTGTAAGTTTACAGTTGCAGTTTTTATATTTGTTCATGCTAAGCTGAACCTATTGAGGCTATACCAGTGCAGGATTATAATTATGTTTTTATACAAGATGCCAGACTTGGACCTTTATAATCAACAACAAGTCTCACATGGTAGAGAATATCTGGCCCTTATGACTTCTGTCTCTCCTTCGATGTTTTTTGTTCACTGCACTACCAATAAAAAACAAAAAGTCATATTAAATACAAAAAAAGCAGAGGGTGCTGTGATGTGAATGGGAGACACTTCTAAAATTATATCTCCTTAACCTCTTTAGATCAACCATTCCATTTTTTACAACACATTATTTAAGTAATAACGACAGATTATATTTATTTTTCCTTTTAGTGGGAATGGTGTACTTAATATGCATTTTAAAGGGTAAATGTACTATGGGCTGTAACAGAAGGGCTTTTTATGGTTTAAACTGATGCTTTATGCTGACTTTCTACAGAAGCCATTTCCAAAGCTAAACACGTCCATGTCAAGCTGTTACAAGGAATAATTTGGTTTGGCAGGTGGCCATTGAGGACATCAAACATGAGAATTAGAAAGCTTTTAAAGAAGAAAAACAAGAGTAAGATGAGAGTTTTTATGTAGACGCTAATCATTATAATCTTTCACCATTTTTTCCCTGGTAAATGTTTGACTTTTAAGCCAAGCCAGTGTGCACTAGCTATTTGGTTTGCACACTAATACCAGGGTCAGCTGGTCAGACACTCTATTGACAGCTATAATTGCAGTGATGTGAATGTGAGCGACCACTCAGGAGTGTGTATAATTATCCTTGAGTTTAGTGTTTAAAGGTTTGATTGACAGGTCATAGGTTGTTCTTGTGTGCTGCTGGTGGTAGCTACAGTTCCAACACTTATTTTTAGTAAAACATGCAATATGAAATACGTTTTGAATGGGGCCATAACAATATGATATGCAATATTTGAAGGCCCCTTTAAAAAGTAAACATATAAGTATTATATAATATAAATGGATATAAGGCTATGGTTGTACATACATTTATCAAAGCTGTGAGAATTTGTAAACATTCTTTAAATAAACCAGGTCCAAACTCAAAACTAAACTAAACTAGGACAAAATGTATGACCCTATCTGGGCTAGAACTAGCCTGGCCAGCCAGACTAACTCGTATCCCTTTGCTTGAGTTTAATTTTGATTGCCGGAAGAATCACAGTTGGAGTAACCAATCAGAGAATCAAACAAAAAGCAGGACATAAGCAGTGCACCACTGACCCATATCCAAAACAAACATGGCACCTATGAAGAATTATTGCCAGTTTTGCCATGAAACACCAGTATACACAGTATTATCAACTCTGTACTTATTTCTGAATGGGGACAGCAGCAAAAGCCAGTTGTACAAAGGCTTTGTTTTGTTGACTGTGGTTAAGTCAGATGTCAACGGGATTTTACTGCAATAAGTCAAAGAAAGAGGACACAGAGGACTGAACAAAAACACGAACTTCAGCAGAAACAACAGGTGATGAAAAAAAGCACTAAATGCTGTTAATTAAAGTTACAAAATTTGCTCTGGCAACATCTTGGTTATTTTTGATAGAAGTTTATCTTCTGCTTTTATAAGACACAGAGTGCAGAGAAACACCAGTGATAGGTCGGTGTCCAGTGAGTCGGAAACGGCTGCCTGTGACTGAAGAACTTGACTGGATGGCCAGGCTAGGAACACAAATAAACTCAGAAATTCACCACATCTGAGCTTTTTGTAAAAAATAAACCAGGCCTTAACCTGTAGGACTTAGACCAATAAGATGCAATTTTTGTACAACTTTTAGATCCCAACCCACCAGTTGAAAATGACGTCTAAACCAGGATTAGAAAAATCTAAACTAGGACTTTTTATTTGGATGCACCACACGAAAGACTACATTGCAATCATTAAATAGTTTTTTTTTTTTACATGTATAATGTAACTGGGGATATGGTTCTTGCTACTTTTTAATCATTTATTTAAAATTAATATTCACCAAAGTTCCCCTCATATCTTAATCTCCCAACATCTCTTTAATTATAATGTGGCAGTCTAACCTGTCTGCTCATACTAGCCCTGCTCTACATCACTGCGGCGGCCCTAAATCTCTGCGTCCCAACCTTCCCCAATCGAAAACATGGGAACTCATTTTGACACATCGCCTTCTTTGCTCATGTTATGATTGATCACAAACTTGTCTCCAATCAATGGCACAGAAAGACACATATCTTACAGAGCCCAGACATTAAACCTTTAAATTATAAACTAATCACTGTAATTGCACACTGTGGGAATGGAGATATGATTACAGCGACAACACACAGTCTGGCTTATTCATGTTAATCAAATCATATTTACTTTTCTAGGCGACAGTGCTGTAGGAAGCTTATGTAAAAGTGAATGAGGAAGATATAGTACTGGTTATGGTGTTAATGAGCAAAACAACAGTAAGTAGGTATAAGTGGATATCATTTGGTTTCAAGTATTTTTTTTTATATTCTGTGCAGTATTCATTTTTATTTTGTAAATATGTATGTATTCATAGAAGGAGTACTGTATTGTATATACAACGGTCCTGGACACATCTATTGCCTCTATATATCATAGTATATCATAGTATATCATAGGGGACAGCTCATGTGAGACGTTTTAGAGACAAAGTCAGAGAGGCCAGACTGAAATGGTTTGGACATGTACAGAAGAGGGACAGTGAAAATAATAGTAGAACATATGGAGGCCTGCATGAAGACCAAAGAGGAGGACATGAAGTTAGATGGAAGAACAAAAGAAGAAAAGGTATTTTAAAAGTCTTACTAGTCCATACTATTTCAACTATATACTGTATATAGTCTTTAAATAAGATGAATATAAAAAGTCACTCAGCTAGTTTTCCCTATACAATGAATAAGGTTAATAATAATAATACACAAAATCACAAAATGTACAAAATCAAAAAGCAATACAACTCAGAGTATAGTAATAGTTTAGGCTTTTTAAAGAGGACATTCTTAATTTCTTCCTTGGCGTGCACACAACCTCTTGTCTTGTCCCATTTTTCAACATTGTCAATTTTCCTAATGGCTAATCTGCATCAAAGATTATTGAGGAGACTATTGAGAGATGACGTCCATCTCTTGTTCCTCTCAGTGGACTCCAGTCTGCTTTAGCAAATCCACATTTATGTTATTGGTCAATGTAGCAGAGCTGAAAGAAGTACTCAAAGTCTGTACTCAAATAAAAGTACTGTTACTCAATAATAATACTATTTCTAAAGTAGATGTAAAATTACTAAATAAATGTATTCCTGGAGTTAAAGTAAGAAACATTTTGAAGGTGAAGTTTACTTAAGTACATTTGAAGTAGTTTTTTTGTTTTGTTTTTGCCCCTCTTTTCAATTTTACAGCAATAGCTAATACTACTACTACTCCTCCAACTACTACTACTACAATTAATCCAGCTACAACTCCTCCAACTTCTACTACAGCTTCAACTACTCCTACTACTTCTACTCTTCCTCTAACTAGTCTTCCAACTAATACTACTACTACACCTACTACACCTACTACACCTACTGCACCTTACAGTGACATAATACTCACTTTGGCACTGAGGTTATTTAAAGAATAAATACTGTACACAAGCAGGGGTAATATACAGAGGAAATACACCAAATTAGCTGAGTAAAAGAATCTAGTCACCTTCCAACAATGCAATTAGGGCACTGAAAGGCAGGACGTCCATTGAAAATGATATAAATTAATGTATTTCTTCTTCTTTCTTTTGCACTTTTGGGAAAATGTGCCAGATTTGGGATGTGTAGCCAAGTACCTATCAACCAACTTGTCCAACCACTACAAACTATAACACTGATAATAAATTCATCAAATCTCGACAAAACACAGCATAGCTCCACATTGACTCCAATACAAATGAACTGACTTCCATATATTGAAGGGAAAACAATGATACATATATGAACAAAAGAACAGTTTTTGTGCATATGTTCACCTGTTTGAGGTCCAAAGTGATGGTCACATAGTGGTACTCCCTGCCGTTCTTTATTGAGGGACTTTGCCACCAGCGGTTTGTCCCATCGATGGCATACTCAATGGGATGTTGCTCTGTACAGGCATACACAGAAAGAGAAATTATATATATATATAAAAAAAACATGTTTAAAATTTTATTCATTTCAGATTAATTTCACTATTCATAAAAATCCTGAAAGAAAATATAACTTCTTTTATAACTGTTTGCAAGCTTTCAAGGACAGACTGATAATACCTGCTATCCACAATGTGCAGTGACAATTAGACTGTACAAAATATTTATAAAGAAAAGTACATAGAAGGAGTGTAGGTGTATGAATGTGGAAGAGGTGACAGTACAGTGTGTGTATGTGAAAAGGGGAGATGAGATATTTGAGTTTGATTGGCAGCTGTCCGTCACATGGCCATATATCTGTGACATTTTTGTTAAAAACCATGGCAACTATCACGACCAAGAGGAAGGACAGTACTCCGAAGGGTAAAATGCCTTTCAACCTGACTTAAAAATTTAACTTCCCTATTAAAGATGAGAACTAGTGAAAAGAATGGGTAATGCACAGGTATTTTTCCTGTCAGGTCAAGAGACACAGGGTGGACTTGCAAGGTCATAGATCCCTGTGTACCCAAGGCAAAATATTAGTTTTGTAATTCAACCATTACACCTCAAGTGTTGAATTATAAGCCTGTCGCCGTGTAGAATAAGAGAGCTTTAATGTGTGAAAACATCATAAAAAGAAAAATCCATCATGGTGTCAGAAATTAAATCAGTCAGTTAATTAACCTCAGTTAGTCACGGCAAATTAAGCCAGTCAGTCAACACTGCACCGAGCTACTCATTCATACAGTGATCCATCAAAAGACACTATTCATCACTTCTATTATAATAGTGATCTGAGTGTGTTTTAAAAGGCAGGGCTTTTTTATTTTTTAATATCTTTGACCCCCGTAAGAGACGGGAAACTGACTAAGCACAAACTAATTAAATGGGCCACTAGCTGACTCCACTATCTGGTTCCTGGTTAGTGCTTTTAGGCCTAAGTGGGGGATTAGAGCGGCCATTGATTGACTAAATGGCTGCAGTGTCTAGTTGACGGCTTGAATTATAACTTTAGGCTGATCTCTTTATTGTCCTGGTGTCATGTTGCGATTGATCACCCAGTTCAATTAGCAATCATTGTTTCAGACAAAGTGATTGGTTAACATCTGGCCAATTGAGCAGTAATTAACTAATGCGGCGTGATTCATTAACGGGATCGCTACGGCTATCAGTCACTTGGCAGCAGAAGCAGCAGCGGCAGTGGGACGACTGAGCGAGCGTGTCTTCACCGTTCGGTTTGGAGCTCTTTTGGTTGCAGGTGCGGCACTGCGGGTTCCTCACGGGCTGTCCCGGGACGTGTTCGACAAGCTTGCAGTACATCTCCGGACCCATGGAGCCGCACGTGGCGTTAGCAGTGATGTCCGCCATGGTTGCCAGGTTCAGTACAGCGGGGAAGAGGCCTGAGAGGAAAGCAATTAGACATCAATATTAGGAACACGTGCATGAATGGTAGAGTGCATTGACAGCACATTTAGTGGCTTGTTGTTTTTCACTGTCTACTATCTTACAATGGTAAATATATAACACCCAGACCTAGACTCAAAAATTAAATCTTTTAGTTCAGGGGTAAATGCTTTAACCACTGAGCCACAAAGCCCTTATACCATATCTCACAATGGTAAATATATATTGCAGTGTTACTTAAAGGGGATATATTATGCTTTTATTCATATTCAATGTTGTTTGTCTGTAGAACAGACTGCATTTTTACAACCTTTAAAACATTATCTGGCTAAAGGAGTACATTTTTAATAAGTACAAATAAGTGGCATAAAGAAACAGGTGAAGAGACCAGCAGAGGGCAGCAGAGTGCATAGCTGTGATGGTCTTTTGAAGCAATCAAATTTTTGTCCTTCAACTTTTTGTATGATGCCATTTTACTACAAAATAAAAAAAATAGCTGTGAGGAATCAGCAGAAACAGAGCTGTACACTGTTTTTTGATAAATGAATGAGAGCAGACTGGATGTAATGGGCTTGTTTTTGATTGGTCAGTGCTTCTTGGAGTGGGAGAGGAACCAAGTGTTTTGAGGGCTCAGAACAGCCTTGTCAGAGATTAAAGGCTTACTCAAACATGCATGAATGAAGCAAGACACAACTCCAGGTATGTTTTTGATGAGGGAACAACATTATTAAATGGTAGAAAGCTTAGAAAAGTTAATTTTGCCTCCTCCTGGAAAAGGATTCGTGGATCTAGATAGTGGTCAACACCAAAAAGTATTTGGCCTAAACATTGCAAACAATCTAACCAACAAACCAACTAATGACAAAACATAATATTAAAACTATGTACCCATTGTTGGTAATATAAGCAGTAAAATAATGAACAAAATAAATCGAGTGTATGAACTGCAATAATTAATTCTGCTTTTGTGAAAATAATGTGTGCTATTCAAATGTTATATTACAGCCAGTTTATTGGTTATAACCAGGAACTCTGAAGAAGTTCCATTGTTTAAAAAGGTACATGTGATGTGTGTTAGGGTAAGAGACAACAGAGGAAAGTTTAACGAAGCTTTTGAGCCACTTAAGTCCCATTTCTCCCTAAGAACATTTTAGGCATTCATCTTCTCCATATGCAGCCTGTTTGCTAAAAAGCCCCAAAATCAACATAATAGTTTATTTTCAATTAGATATAATTATGAACACTGTTTTCATAGTTAATATACAGTATAAGAAATATATTTGTCTGTGCCCACTAATATATCTAACATTTCAGTGATGGCTGCAGTTCAAATTAAGGTTCTAATTAAAAACATTGTGCTGTGATCTTTAGCCTAAATCACTCAGCGTGTTTCTAAATGTCAGACAGGAGCATTAGATAAGTCATCACATTTGTTTTAAACATCTCATTAAATCCATCAGATATCAAAACTATTGCAGCAAGCATGGACCTTTGGACTGAAGTATCACAAATTACAGGTTCAAATCAGTTTAATACGCACATTATCTACAAAAAGGTCATTTATTAAGAGGGAAAAAAACACAAAAATTCACTTGCATAAATATTTGTACTGCACAGAGGTGGAAAGTAACTAAATACTTTTGTGTTTTTGTAAGTATTTTTTTTTTTTAGCCCAGTGGCAAAGTGAGTGGTAGTAGGAGTAGTTGTAGTAGTAGTAATAGTAGCGAGAATAATAGAGCAGAAATAGTACTGGTAGTAGTTGTAGTAGCACTAAGTACTTCTAAACAAGTAATATTTTGGAAACGTGGTAGTAGTAGTAACAGAGTAGTAATAGTAATGGTAGTAGTTGTCATAGCAGTAAGTACTTCTGCACGAGTAATATTTTGGCAAAGTGGTAGTAGTAACAGAGCAGTAATAGTAATGGTAGTCGTTGTAGTAGCAATAAGTACTTCTACACAAGTAATATTTTGGCAAAGTGGTAGTAATAGTAATAGCGCAGCAATAGTAGTAGTTGTAGTAGCAGTAAGTACTTCAACACAAGTTATATTTTAAAAAGTGGTAGTAGTAGTAACAGAGTAGTAACAGTAATGGTAGTAGTTGTCATAGCAGTAAGTACTTCTAAATGAGTAATCATTTGGAAAAGTGGTAGTAGTAGTAACAGAGTAGTAATAGTAATGGTAGTAGTTGTAGCAGCAGTTAAGTACTTCTATACAGGCAAACGTTTACACTTAACACTTTTTACTTTTAACCTTTACGCCTACTTGGGTAATATTTTGAAATACCGGATTACAGAGTACAGACTGCGAGTACTTCTTCCATCACTGGTACTTCAATTTACTAAGTATTACCACTTCTCTTTGCAAATTGGTTATTAGTAATTACTGGAAGTGGAAGCCAGGTGTTTTGTACAATCCCATGAAAAATTATGTATTTTGGGTGCAACCAGCGGAGCAAGTCCAACCACCATTTAACATCATTAGCCTCATAGTTGGCTCGGCTATATCTACTTTATCTTTTTAAGGTGTACTGAGTGTTTTCTGGGCAGACTTCGAGCCGTGTAATGCTACTGCGTCAAGGATTTATTCATTTGCATTATGTTGTTGTAGCATTTTCTTTCCATTTCCCCGAGTCTGGCTATTTTTCAGTGCAGCTGCCAAAGAACACACAGTTAGAGAGAACATAAATAACCATAAGACACTATGAGTTCAGGCAAAAACAAGGAAAGATGACTAAAACACTGTGGGCCTAATATCCACATCTGTTTTAATACAGAGGGGGGAAAAAACGCAACAACAACACAGCCGGACTCGGACAAAACACATTAACTTTTTCCACTGCTGATTCTTGGCCTAATGCAGCTTTTTTGGTCATGAGCCAACTGTTACTTGATGAACTGTTAATGACATGCCGTTGTTGTTGTGGTCAATAGTTTAAAGTTGCTGTGCATTACTCATAATTGTATTACACTGAGGCAATGGTGAATGATTTAAAACAGTAAAATGTACTGTTTACTGTTGACACCTGTTCACATTGATTCATTTATATTCTTCTACCTATTCCCATTGGGGTCACAAGTGCCAGGAGAATATCCAAGTAACTATGGGGCATAAGTGAGGAGGTAGATCCTTGACAATGGCCAAGTTGCAGAGCTGACACTGAGACTGTGCCCGAACGTCATCCCTAGCCCCTAACGCTTGTTGATCCTGTGACTCTGGCCTCTGTGTAAAAAAAGTTTGGCGAGCTCTGATAATGGGCTTCTGGAATAAAACCCGACCAGACTTTAGCAATATTTTAGTTATTTATAGATAAATAATAATCATAGCTGTGATATTTAACATGAATGATCACTTTAATGAATAAAATGGACTGGATTATTGCAGATCTTTGGCTTAAGAGGGGAAGCTGTCCCCTGTACAAGCTGAGGTGAGCTAACATTAGGAATTTTATAATATAATGGTTTATTTCAGAGCTATTCATTCATAAATGTGACCTGACAGAAGTAAAAACATCATTTCTAACTGGTTTCATTCAGATGTGTTGTGTACAGTTTAAAGCCCTGCTGTGGTCCCGCTGTTATCTTCCGAAACTCGCAAAGCATTCTGGTCTATAGTGATTGTCTAGTGACCATTGATGTCCACTACTTTTCAGAGTGCACTATTTTTTATCCACTAGACATTCGGACACCACTGCAAAATGGCGTGCCCACTATATAGTGCACAATAGGAGGACTAGGGATGACATTCGGATACAGTCTTAGACACAAATTCATTCACTTTAAAATGACTGCAAGTTTACTTTGTCTTGGTCTCCAGTCCAATTTTACTCGGTCTCGTCTCAGTCTCAGTTGTGATGGTCTAAGATTTTTATTTTTTTTTAACATAATAAATAAATGCTATTCTTCAGAATTTTGGAGTAATTAGTTTTCTGCATCACAAGAACCATGAAAATGATCTGTCTCTGTTTATTTCTAAAGTCCACTGCATTAGATCATTAAAATAATCATTTTTGTTAGTTCACAGAGTTTGTTTTCAAACTGGTCTTGGTTTGCCTTGGTCCTGGTCTCAATGTTCACTCTGGATTGGACTGGTCTTGGTTTAGATTAATACGGTCTTGACTACAACACTTATCAATACTACAACTGTGTTTTTGGATGTATAGAAGAAGTCCTGGAGAACCCACAGTAACAGTATTTATAACACACTTTAACTCAATATCTTAAAAAAGACAAAAGGAAAAAAAAAGTAGGACAGCAAATTTATTCAGAGTAAAGGAATGAACCAGAATTGATGATAAAGAGGCATATATTGGATGTTGAGGAGCTAATTGTGGGTCATGGTCTTTTATTGGGGTCACAAGTTTGCAATTCTCTAATTTCAAGACAGTAGTTGTGTATTCATGTGCATTTAATGAAGAACAGCCCTTAAAAGAACATTATGTACAAAAAGGACTCTTACTAACTTTGACTGGCAAGGAATGCGACCATTTCAATAGATATTGAGCCAAATTAACACATCTTAGGTTAGTTACTTGGATGGAACGATCCCATGGAAGTATGAAGCAGTTTAGTGGTCCCCGGAGTCCCTGAACGGAAAAGTTACATAGCATTGCTTTAAATATTAGCTAGACAGACAAAGTATGCATCAAAACAGAGTGCCAAATGTCAGATGGATTAGGACACTAAAATTTAACTTGATATATTGAAACAAATGTGAAAAAGTAGCTTGGACAAAGTTATTTTTCCAACAAATCCTTATGTATGACACAACTGGGATTACTGAGGAATGTCTCTATTTTCTGACACAGTTCACCCATTTAGACCCATTCACATATCGGCAACAAAATGTGTACATTTTCCAAAATGTCCCATAAAGCGCATTTAAATAATCCCTCAGGCCCTGTAAATGTCAACAGGTTTTATGTATAGCTGACTGTTTATGTGACATTTTTCCAAACAAAAGTGCAACTGAATGATCACGTCAGGGCCTGCGGAGCTCAAACAAATTGATAATTTTTCTACAACTTTTCCAGCTTCCGGGTGTGAACTCATCTGTGTTGTTCCCATAGTAAAAGGACCATTTGTCTCAGCCTCAATGACAAGCTTGTTGAAGTTAGAGCAGGAATGCCTAACATACATATGGGTTACATTTCCTGTCTGGCTAGGGCCTACACACAAACATATGCAATTTATTATGTCAGACATTAAGACTAAGGGCCATACACGTTTTGTAATGCGACAACATGCAACCAGACAAGCAAATAACAAACATAAGGTGTAATAAAATGTATGTAAACATCTGCAGACAGGAAGAGACAGAGAAATAGAGACTTGTAAAAGTGTGGACAGTTTGTGTGTCCAGAGGAGTCCAGCTGTTTGGCCAGATGTCAGCACTGACGAACTGTGAAGAACATCTGAGGCATCCAAAGTCCGGCTCATATACACGTGGACAAGTTCTCACACAAACTCACACTGGAGCAGATACTTGATTATGGCGAATGGGGACTGGATAAAGGAAAATCCTGCCTTTTAACAGTGTTCCCAGGGCGTCATGACTCAACGGTGGCAGCTGCAGCTTCTGTTACTTAAACAATATGAAGGATATGTTTCCAACAATGACCTTTGCCATAAGCAGTAGTCCACTCTTTATGATCAGCAGCAAGCTAGATTCTTGCAAGGAAAAAAAAAATCCATCTTGTCAGGCTCAAGTGTATTGGTTTGGAGTCCGAGCCAGGCCATTTCAGTTAATCAAACATAAACACACAATCAGACATAAACAATAACTACACTAATCTAAACAGACCCAAGATATCCCCTGTCCTTAGACCCTTGTTCTCGGAAAGGAAAAACTCCTAAAAATCCCAGCTGTGGGGAAAAAGAAGAAGGTTTATGGAGAACATATTGAAGGAGCGCTCCATTCATAGGACAGACAAGGTAAAATGTGTCTAGTACTGTTTATTAAAGTCCATTAGCTCATCTATAGTATCAGAGTTCAGGTCTGTAAGGATGCAGCAGGTGGGCTTCATCCAGACAGGGGAGTGGGGGTGGGGTAGGTAGTCCACAATGATGGAGCGTCTTCAATAGCAAAAATTCATTATTTCAGCAGTATGTTGTTTTGATCATATGACTTGTTGCTCTGATTAGCTAAAAGAAATCATGGTAGAGTGTCACTGGCTGGTGCTTCGTCCAGTCACCACCAAGTGCCTCCCCTTTGCAAACATTTCCAATGGGATGCAATCTGGATGGTTTGTGAAACATTATGTGCATGTACAGAAAGTGTGTGGTGCAGATCATCTGGCTTTTCTGAGGTTCAGTCCATTCTTTTTGTGCTTCTACAGAATTGTGAGTCTACTTTGCTAGTTTCTTTATTAGGTCCACCTTGCCACCTGGGACGGGCTTCTGCTGCTTGCTAAGTTTTTAAATGCGCAGGTTTCTCTTAATCATGCCTGAATGCACTTGCTCTAATGTGTGTGCCAAAAACTCACTGCACTAACAATCTGTTGCTCAGGTCTATAGCTCAGGTAATGGCCGGTTCAAACAACATTTCTTCACTTTGGTTGTTTTTTCTCAATGTAAATGGCTTTGCATGCATTTTTACATCAGAGAGTCTAGACAGATGTTCTTGTAAACACGCACTGAGGTTTTCACGCCAAAAGGAAACACACCACTCTACAAGATCTCAAACAGATGTAAACAAAAGCCAGACTCGCATCATTCAACCGGCTGCAGCAGTAAAACACACAAGAATGCACTGTATTCATTATTTACTATGAGATCATGTGAAATCTCTGAGCGTGCTGTATTTTGGACAGGTATCAGTCAAGCTGTCTACAATCTGCACTGCTTTTTTCTTAATGCCAGAAATAATTATCTCTTAAACTTGGTTTAGGCTAATGGATATTTCACCTTTTACCTTCGCCTTGTGACGATTGGCCGTGTCATGAAGAAAGTTACCAACAAATGTACCGCCTCCTTAAAGAACCAAACATGCTAGGGAGTAATCAGTGAGCGGTGTGTCCTGTGAAGCTTTTATTGTTGTTAGTAAACCAGTCGCGTTTTGTCTGGGAAGTTTACTTGCATTACTAATATTTACAGAAACTCCTAAAAGACCTAATTTAACTTGCACAGTGTAGGTCTGAGTTTGTAACAGACAGAACCAAAGCCAAAGTAGAGATGGACATTTGACGTTAAAGTTGCTGTGAACAAAACATGCGATGAGTTGAAAGAACATGGAAAACAGAGGACAGAAAAAGATGAAGAGGATATTTGTAACATTTGTAACTGTAAGAAGCACAAAAAACTTTAAAGCTTTTTGTACAACAATGTCATCCCTCCTTGCATAACTCTATGGACCCTATGGGCCAGAAAAAAGAAAAAAAAATGTTGTTAGTGTTTGTCATTGAATAGTAGCAAATGGAGGATAGATATTAGTGCAAGATCCCCAATCAGCGCTGGCAAGAAAAACAATTGTGCAAAATTAACGGTGAATTCCAAAATACTGTGGCGATTATGTCCCTACAATATACTTACATAATATAGGCCAAATGTTCATTCATCTAATTACGCTTATTTTTGTCACAGGTGCAGAAAGAATATCTGAGCCTTAGAAGGGAAACACACTGGACAATGGCCAGTTAAGGTACTTATCCACTAGGTGAATGGTATGGGACATGTCAGTATGGGACGCCTTGGAACGAGTAGCCCCCAAAACCTGCTTGTGCGTCGTGTTTCACTTCTCTGTGCCACTTTAACACATTTTAACATCTGACCATATAATGACATGAGTTTAACTAGTGTTTAATCCACTGGAAACAGCTGTTGCTGAAGTCCGCTAGCTGTATTTTTAGAAAAGATCAGCATAACATTTAGCTCATCCTCTCTTAAAATACGGCTGTTTATCACAAGGACAAGTATGTGTTTGATTAAAAATAACATTTACCCTTTTATTTCTGTCCTTTGGCTAGTTGGTTTTGCCAAAGTGAGGTTTCTCTCTCATCCAATCAGCTCCCAGCAGTGCCTACCTCTAACCATTCCAGACTGCATAACCATGCTTGAGCCCATCCTGAAAGGGTGCCAAAAGTAAAACGGTTTGGCCCACTTTTCGGAAACATCTTGGAAAGGTTTGGGGGTGTTTCCACTTCCCAAAGCGTTCCAGAAGAGTGGAAGAGCGCCTTTAGTCATAGGGCTGACATTTCCACACACTGACAGACAACCATTAGCTCCAATCTTAATTCAGTAGGGACAGTTTAGATTCACTGATTCATCTGCACAAATGTGTCTTTGGACAGAACCCGCAGTAACACATGGAGAACATGCAAACTTCACTCAGAGAAACCAGACTCGGCTGAAATGAGAATCAAACATACAACCTCCTTGCTGAGAGGCAGGAACGCTAACCACTCTGCCACTGTGCACCTCAGACCTGAAGCACATTTTAGCCCTTTATAAAACAAAGACTAAACCCTCCTCCTTCCTCCTTTACGTGTCAATCTAAATATACCTCAGCCTATAGGGGCCTCTTACACCTAGACAAGTGCACTACAAAGGCCTCAGTCCCGAACCGAGTGACCCATATTCAGTTACTGCCTTTGGGCCACTGTGGCTACAAAATCCCTTTCCTGTCTATAAACTAATTAAAGCAACAATGCCTAAAAAAAACCTATAGGCACAGACAAAAGGAGGGTCTATTCCTCAAATATCCTCTTTCAAAAATGACGTCCTTAAGATAAAACACCCCTTACTCATTTATCCTTTCATTTTGATCACATCTCTCAGATCTTTGCTTTTATTTTCCTTTGCCTGCACTGTGATTTGACATTTGATAATGGTCCAGCCTCTCGTTGTGCCCAGTCAAAAGGGGTTCAAGTCTTTCCACCGCTCCCTTTTGTTCATTTATTTTCAATTTGAACCGAGGCGGCAGACAGAGGATAAAGGTCTGGAGCAGTTAAGGAACCCATACATACTAATGCCTACTGGCTCCTCCACCTCTGGCCCCGCCGTCACACAGACCAACAGAGGATCAGCAGCAGTGTTGTCAGGCTGCCAATCTTAAAGCAGGCATCAACAGGAATATTATCTTTACTTTACAACATCAAAACACTGGCTTTGATGAGGATGATTTTCATGGTCCTTATCCATTTAGAGCAATCTACTGCTTCTTGACAGCGCCAAGAAAACAGACCTGCATATTTCTGAGGTTTGATCGACAGCTTGTCAGGACTCAAATATATATTTTGTATAGGAAATGGAAGATATTTGTGAGCTTAGTTCATGTCATCTCCACCAGAGCCTCCTCTTTAATACCTTTTGTTGTATGTTCAATGGAGCCATACGATTATCAGAACATACAAATCAATACATTTTCAACTGAGGAATTTGCATTAGTCACCAAACATCACATGAGCAAGATTTTGGCAAGTCACAACCATTTTATTCAACATAAATAATATAGATTGCTGAAGCTTTATGCTATTTTTGACAAGTAATAACAAAAATACTTCAATACAACAATAGTTCGTCAGTGTATGCTCAAATTTTATGGAACAGACTACCAGATCAGAGAACCAATACTTCCAAGTAATCTTTAACAAATACATCAACAACCATTTAGTTCGGCTGTCTAAAACTATATTTGTTTATGTTTTTAGTTTGCTTCCTCAGAAATAAATGGAAAAAAATACAACTCTTGTCACCAAACGGAGGT
The DNA here is from genome assembly GCA_020698575.1 of Bostrychus sinensis. Classification (NCBI taxonomy): domain Eukaryota; kingdom Metazoa; phylum Chordata; class Actinopteri; order Gobiiformes; family Eleotridae; genus Bostrychus; species Bostrychus sinensis. The sequence continues at coordinate 21,611,106 of CM036257.1, read as the reverse complement.
GATGCACCTTTTTCAGTTACCATGACTTCCTTTCAATTTATACTTGATGTAGTTAAATTTGCTCAAATTGCATGTCTTTCACTTTACAATCAGGTTGTATCATTAGTTTATTCTGCTTTAGTGTCCTGCTTCCATAGTTGGTATTAATAAACATGACAATATCTGACACGTTTAATTGCCAAAAATAATTTACCCAACAGATCCCTGCCATAAAAAGAAATATACCGATAAAGCAAAAAATACCTGTCATGCAAAACCTGTTGAGTCTGCCTTCAGTGCCAAAAAACACTAAAGCCTTCTTGAACAAAACTGAGATAACCAGGAGACAAAGTGGATGAGCCAAAGACAGGGTTCAGATTTCAGATTCTCTCAACGACATGGACACAATGACTGTCTCTGCCTCTGGCCCTATACACCACCAGCACACACACAGACCCACACACACATGCACACACACAGACACACACACACATGCACACACACAGACACACACAAACTGCATCTCTTCAGCTCTTTTCTCTCTGCTCTGATAACCATGATACCTGTCTGTCCGTCTGATGGCCTTTCTGTCCCGTGTCTACGCTCTGTTAAACATTCCTCTCAAAGGATTCACCACCACACGGACCACACATTATAATAGCTTCACTATGAATAACGAGTGAGAGATGAGCAGAATCGGTGCTTCAACTAGACTGCAATGCATATGTGTTTGAGCAGGTTATCTATTGTACTTACAAACTGACTCATACTGTGTCTAAACTGGTCAATAGTGGTAGGACAAGAAGCTGTAGGACTCGTGTAATTGTGGCGCTAACACTTGTAGACATACACTTGTTTAATTCAGTTCAATTCAGTTTTATTTATAGAGCCCAATATCACAACAGTAGTCGGCTCAAAGGGCTTTACAAACAATTAAAACCACACAACCAAACATACAGGAATCGCACAATCAGACACAGCACACGGTCAAACATAAACAATAACTCCTCCCTGTCCTTAGACCCTCCTACTTGGTAAAGGCTCTGTCCCACTGTGCCGTTTAACAATTTCATCTGCCTCCATCTAAATATTTACGTCAGATGGTGTCATATGGCAGCAAATTCAAGTTTTTTGGCTGCGGGCTCAAGCATAATATCATTATTTTAGAGTAATATCACATCATGCCAGCTAAGAGAAGATAGTACAGGCAAGAGCAAGGGCAGTGGAGCAAAAGCCCCAGCCAGGTGAGCCCAGAAGCCTCCCACTCCTCCCAGCGAGTCCCAGAGGAGGTCCCAGAGGAGGTCCCAGAGGTCCCACAAGAGGATGTCCCAACAGCAGAAAAAGGGACACCAGCCTGCCCAACAGCCATAAAAGGGAACCGGAAAACCAATTCCCTTCCACCCAAGTAACGGTGAAAATGTAAAAAAAAAAAAAAAAAACTCCGCCAGAGTAACATATGAGAACCACCAATCGCTATCAAAATATGGCCATTGAAAATTTTGAACATTCAAAGTTTGAAATGGCTAGCGCCGTCTGTCAACATCTGAATACGTATGAATACGTCTGACAACCAGCTGAAAAATAAATAAATACGTCCAATAAACGTACACCTTCATTTTTAAGACAGAATCGTTAAACAGTGCAGTGGGACAGGGCCTTAAGGAAATACTCCTAAAAAAAACAGCTGTGGGTAAAAGAAGAAAGAAACCAAGGTTACAGAGTATCGTACATTGAATTGGCCTTAACAGCTATTGCACAGCATATTATAAGTTTTCTTTAGTTACAGTATGAATGATGAAAGAGTATGATAATGAGACATGACATTGACTTCTGGAAGTGTTCAAAAGCTTATGCAATGATTTCTATAACCAAATTATCCCACTTTTAATCCAATGCCACTTGAGGGCCTGAAGCTTAAGAGCGCCCAATAACTACTGATAGGGACAGTGCCTTTATAAAATGCTCTTTATACCTAGACATCTTACTAAAATGTTGCCAAAGGTTAGTTGCAAAAATGCCAACATTAAATTATGAAAGAGCAGGGAAAGAGATGCTGCTGCCATGAAATATAAAATTAATTATTCTTTATGGTGAAATATTTTAGTTTGTTGGAATATTGTTTATGCTCAATAGTAAATAAAATGTAGTTTTTTATTTATATTTGTCCCAACTTCTTCAGAATTGGGTTTGTACATAGGCTGTAACAAAGTGGTATATTTACAAGAAGCCTTTCTATAGTGCCTCCAGTCAACATAAATGCAAGTGTTCTTCAAAAAAGGTTTGGATCTTACACTACTGTGAAGCCAAGATAGAAAGTATGATCGGTGATTGATGCAAATATGACCATAAGGCATGAAGTGCACATTCAAGGCAGAGAGGGCCACATCTGACTTGATTTCCATGACATTTGAACTGACAGCCGCTCCGTTTTGTCACATAATGCTTCCTTATTTCATTATAACCAAAACTTTATTTGCCATTTCCTTCAGTACAGACTCTAGATGTGTGTGTGTGTGTGTGTGTGTGTGCGTGTGATGGATGTGTTATTGTTGTGTTTTGAGGCTAGATGTATGCTTGATGGAAGAAGAGGCGGGCTGAAAACGACAGGATCATCTCTCTCCTGTAGCGCCTTGCCTGTTTTCTCTCTCTATCTATCCCTTCATCTCGGGTAGTCGCGGATAGAAAGAGAAAAGGCGTATTGGACAGGCCAGACCGGTGATGGATCAGGGGATTCCCATAGAAAGATAGAGTACTGTTTAAAAGGGTCACGGCCTAAAGTTGAATGAGGAATGAGACAGTGATAATCCCCTGTACTGAAACACAAGACCTGTAGTTAGCATTTGGGACGCAACATTGACACCTAGACACGAAATGGCAGCGCAAATAAACAAAATACATGGCTGCTGACAAGTTCATCTGGAGAAGCATACTAATGAGGGCCCGCTCTGTCACAATACAACCCAACTCATAACATGCTGGGACAATGTGTAAAACGTAAACAAGGACAGAATGTAATAGTCTGTAAATCTCATAAATCTCTCAAATCTAATCTGAAACTTTGATATTTTGCCTTTCCATGCAAAGTAATGATGGCTGCAACACATCTCAAAAACGTTGGAGACAAAGGCAGCAAAAGGAGTATTTTGCAGTTCATTATGTTAATTAGCTAAACTTTGTCTAGGTATAGAGGCATTTTAGAAAGATTTCCTATTAGTAGTATTGCTTGTATGGGATGCCCGGGATCTTCAGGTCCTCAAGCAGCAAAGCATTAAAAAAGATCTGATTCTGATTCTGTACTGGAAATCACTGCATGGATCAGGAACATTTTCAGAAGTCATTGTCACAAATCCTAGTTATAGCTGTATCATGCAAAGAAGAACCCATGTGAGCTTATGCAGTCTTCTCTGGACCAAAGCTTATTTAATATGGACTGAGTCAAAATAGAAAACCGTTCTTTGGTCAAATGAAGCAACAACAATAGCGCGGCACTATATTAGAAAAATCTTGCAATAACTATTTAGAATATTGCGATAATACAATTGGTGATGCTTAGATTTTTTTTTTTACATAAATCAGCTACAATTAAAAGGGGCTATAATGTGCAAAATCAACTTTTCTGAGCTTTCTACCATGTTATAATGTTGTTCCCTCATCATAAACATACCTGGAGTTGTGTTTTGCTTCATTCATGCATATTTTGGGTAATCCTGTAAGCTCTGGCACAGCCTTTCTGAGGCCTCAGAACACACAGTTCCACAAAGCCCCGCCCACTCCAGGAAGCACTGACTAAACAAGCCCTCTACATCCTGTCTAGTCTCATTTATTTATCAAATTTCAATCTCATTCTGTTGTAAAATGGCATCATACAAAAAGTTGAAAAGAAATAAACAGCTCTTTTTCTATGTTTATGTTTTTTTGAGTAATTTATTTCATTCATTATATAAAAGAAAAACAAAGAAAAGAAATATGTTTACATGACATGAAATTTGAATGAAAAGGAGCAGAGAGAAGAATAAATCTTATATTTTCTGCCCCTTTTTAACAACAAACATATTTACATTTCACATTTAATTTTCATCTTAGCATCTCAAAATAATTGTATTTAACTTCTAAACTTCATCACAAACTTTATCACAGACCACTATTTTAATTTACATTCTGATAACTATTTAGTACACTTGATTTATTTTTTTTTTATATATATTAAGTGACCTTGATTCTTTGGTTTCTTTATTGAGATTGTTCCATAATTTTACACCATATACTGCAATATTTTGTTCCATCACCTTAGTTCTGATTCTAGGTTTTTTTAATACTTCTGTTCCTTTCAACTGATAAGTGCTTACTCTTTTTTCAAAATTTTTTTTAAATATTTATTGGTAAAGTATTTATATTTGCTTTGTACATTGTTTGTAATATTTTAAAGTCAACTAAATCATGAAATTTAAGTAACTTGTATTTTATAAACAAAGGGTTAGAAGGATCTCTATAGTGGCTTTTACTGATAATCTTCAAAGCTCTTTCTGTAAAATAAATAAAGGTTGAGTATATGTTTTACAAGTTGATCCCCAGATTTCTACACAGTAAGTTAAGTATGGAACAGTAATTGAGTTGTGGTGTCAATAATGCATAATTATTTAGAGAGAATTTGACTTTGTGTAATACAGCAATGGCTTTAGCTATTTTTCCTTTTGTATAATTTATGTGTGACTTCCAGGTAAGATCTTCATCAATTATGACCCCAAAAATTTGGCTTCTTTTATCCTTTGAATTTCTATCCCATCTATTTTTAATGATACATCATTTTTTATTCTGTCATTGAACATTATAACATTTGTCTTCTTAAGGTTAAGTGACAATCTATTTACATCAAACCAATTTTTTTTTCACTTCTAAATTTACCACTTGCATTACTTCTTGCACATTAGATCCTGAATTAAACAATGTTGTATCATCAGCAAATAACATGCTCCCAAGAAGCTTAGACACATTTACAAAGTCATTAATATACAAAATAAACAATTTGGGTCCAAGGACCGACCCTTGTGGTACTCCATAATTTATATCACACAGTTCTGATTTTGTATTATTTATCTGAACAAATAGTTTTCTGTTTCCTAAATAGCTTTTTACCCATTGATGTGCAACACCTCTAATTCCATACAGATGTAGTTTTTGAAGTAGTCTTGGGTGTCAATCACATCAAAAGCTTTTTGCAAGTCTATAAAAATACTTATAAAGTAGTTCTTATTATCTATTGCTGGAGATATTTTCTGTATTAATTCCAATGCTGTTGAATGTTTTGTCCTAAAACCGTACTGACCACTATTTAAAATTTTAGCTTTTTCAATGAATTTGTCCAACCTTTTCACAAAAACCCTTTCTATTATTTTGGAAAACTGTGGAAGCAATGACATTGGCCTGTAATTTGAGAAATTGTGTTTATCACAATTTTTATAAAGTGGAATAACCTTGGCTATTTTCAAAAACTCCTGTTGATAGTGACAGATTACATTTATAAGTGAATGGGTCAATAACAGATTCCATTATAGCTTTTACAGTCATCACGTCTAAATCTTCATAGTCAGTTGATTTTTTTGCTTCCACAGTTTTTTATAATATTTCTTACTTCATCTTTTTCTACATTGTCAAGGAAAATACTATTGACATTGTTTACTATTGCATTTAATTTGTCTTCTATGATTGGTTTATTACCCACAAGAATTGATCCCACATTTGCAAAATATTTGTTGAACTCATTCGCTACTTCTTATACGTTATTTATGACTTTATTTTCCTTGACAAAGTAACTGGGAAATGTGGATTTTGCTCTATCACTTTTAATTACACTATTTATTACACCCCATGTGGCCTTTGTATTGTCTCTACTCTTATTCACTAGCTCACTATAATAATCTTTTTCCCGTTTTCTAATTATTGTCAACAGTTTATTTTTATATTTTTTTGTATCTGACTTCTGTTTCTTTTGTTTTTAGTTTTAAGAAACACCTATATAGATTATTTTTCTTTGCACAGGCATTTTGTATCCCTTTGGTCATCCATATAATATTATCCATATTATAATTTCCACAGTTACCATTTCCATGACATCATCAACTTTGGTTGTCATATCTTCAGCTATTTTGCATTTCAAATCTGTTTTTATGTACAGGGCTACTCCTCCACCTTTTTTACTTCTGTTTACAAAATACAGCTCATATCCCTCCATTTGTACCTCATCCATGATGTCGTCTCTAAGCCAGGTTTCTGTTATTGTAATAACACTGAATTTATTTTTAAACTGATTTAAATAGTCTTTTATTTTTGACAGTTTATAATATAAACTTCTACTGTTTAAGTGGATGAGTGACAGTGTGTCTTCCTTATTTCACTATTTAGTTGTTCTTCTGTATAATATTCACAAACGCCATTTATTTTTTAAATCAAATATACTTTCATCTATTTTATTATCAATATCATATATTTTTTCATCTATTCCCATTTCTAAGATATGTGTTTGTTGGTCAAAGTCCCAACTAATAAAATATGTTTCTGTTTATTCAGGTCTGTATTTGATAAGATCATCCATTTCTTTCATTTGTATACCATTTGCTCCTTCTTTCACTCTTATCCATACCCTACAGTTCCTGACCCATGTAGTGACAATGTGTTTCTGTTTTTTAAGTAGTCTTGCTTCTCTGGCAATATCTGCATTTTCATGTTACAGTCCTTTTATGTTCAAAGGACTGTAACAGCTCTGCACTCTGCTGGTCTCTTCACCTGTTTCTATATAGCAGAAAAAAATATTAAATGGGTTTGCTTTCTTTTAGTCACATAATGTTTTTAGAAGTTGAAAAGCATGAAATGCTGCTCTAGAGGTGACCAAGATTGGTTTAAAAAGATAGCTAAAAGCATTATATATCTCCTTTTCTGTCAGCTGCAAGGCCACAACATTACTCTGATGCATTTAGTTTCTTGTGACATGGATATTCTGCTACTTAAGATTGCGATCACAATGTCCCAATACAAACGCAGTGGGTCCAGAGAAGACAGACAAAATTTGGTCGAGACTATTTCTACCAAAGAAAGCACAAATCAAACCTGAAACCTATCCCAGCTCTGATAGTATCCCTTCTACAAAATTAATCAGCCTTGTTAGCTCAGGTCTAAACACCTGCAATAGGATTTGTCTTTTTCCACCTCCGAAATTCACAAACAAAGCAATCCACTGAATGGGATTTTAACAATTTAACAAGGACAGACAAATTCAACACATGTCTCGGGTTGTGACAAATGTCCTCCAAATATCTGAAATAGAAATGGGCTGTCTCCGCTCTCTCCACATCATGACTTAATTATCTTTCCTATCTTAGAAAAATCGAATGTTTCATGGCAGAAAGAAAACTGAATTTTCTATCCGCAGACCACAAGAATGAGAGTCCTAAGTGATTACAGAGGTGAAGTCTGGTGTGTCTAAATGTGGCCGTGACCAATGACAGATTATCAATAAAACAGTGCAGTCGTTGCACCAAAGTAAGGTCTGCTCGACAATGTTTTGTGTGTGTGTGTATTGAAATCATGAAATCCTATGTCATAAAACATCACAGATGTCATGCGCAAACTAAAAAACATTAAATAAGATAAGGTTTTAGACATAAAAATAAATGGAAATGTCAATGAATTTACTTATTACTTTGAATTAAAAGCACCAGAGTCTGACAGTCTGTTTTATTTGCTATAGCCTAAAGTTCATTTATTAAAGTACTGGTGGTGATTGTTGGATTAAATCTGAAAATACTCAGACAAACGTTTATGGCAACTACTTGTGCAACATAACATAAACATTCAGAAACTTGTACTATTTAGCCTTTAGCTTAGATGCTAATTGCTACATAATAATAATAAAAAAAAAAAAAAACAATGCTAATTGATATAGCCTACTTGTTTTGTAACCAGGCTCTGATGTTACACATGTAGTGCATTGGTTGCCAGTTCCCAAAACCATATTCATTATTCATAATTAGCTTTGGCTCATGCTAAAAAAACAGTAAAAGGGTCAATTAGCTAAAGTCAGTGAAGCCGGATGAAAAACCAGAAAAACAGAAGTAGGTCCAAAATGTAAGTTAAAAAAAAAAAAAAAACCTCAAAGGCTGCAGGCAAGGATCAAAAACAGACAATGTTCAGCATCAGAGAATCAAAGCAGCTGTACAGAGCTGATGACTTACCTGATGCCTTATACAGTTATACTCATCTTTATATAATGAATAAAGTTATCAGCATTAAAGCTCTGCAAAAACACCTTTGACAATTCATTTATCACTGAATGACAGCGGTGGAAGAAGTACTCAACTTTTTTTTGAAAGAGTAAAAATGTACTCAAGTAAAAGTAAAAGTATCACATTAAAATGTCCACTTAAGTAAAAGTATAAAGGTACTCACTTTCAAATGTACTTGTAAGTAAAAAAGGTAAAGTATTTCTCATGGATTCAAGAACTAATGAATCTGTTAAATGTGAGAGATTTTGCTAAAAAAAAACTGCTGAAAACTGATGCTTAACGGTGAAACAGAAGAGACTGAATCTGTAGGTGAGGTTTTCTAAAGAGTACTACTTTATTGCGCCTTAGATACTCATGTACTGTGTCTAAAAGTAAAAGTACCCTTTGTAAAAATTACTCAAGTAAAGTACAGCTACATGAAATTTGTACTTAAGTAATGTAAGTACGTATGTTTACTTTGTTACATGCCACCGCTGCTGAATGACCAAACTAGAAAAAGAAACGTGCCCTGATATAACTCTGTACCACACCAAGCAGTTCTAATGATGTCTTTATTTGTTTACCATAAACAACATGAAAATGCTTATTTGTTGTTATGTTGTTATTGTGGTGGTCCATGTGTGTTTTCCCAGCTGATCTCATGAACGGACGTTTTTTGGACGTCAGATTTTTTAAGTCGGGGCTTCTGAGATTCCGATGTATCACGAACGCGGCATAAAGAGTCCAGTCTCAAACTCATGACAGCCGATTACTTCATGTTACCAGACAATAGACATAATAATACATGGCAATAACTTTCAATATTAAAGTTGAAGTTTTAGATGTGTGTGTAACGGCAGTTACTTTACCCACCTGTACTTTAGTTCACATACATAAAAAGACCAACCATACTTGTACTGTTGCTTAAATGCATCCAGTTACAAATTTCCACATCACTGAAGTAAATACTTTTCCAATTATCCCATTATTCATTTGCTGCAAATGGCTCTCTTTACAATCAATACAATACAATGAATTATTTCCATCCTTCAGGTGTCGTCACATTAACTGCAGCTTTCCCACTGACTACATTTTAAATCGGTACAAAGCTGAGACAAGTAAACACCCTAAAATTGCTTAAAGAAAGGCGAAAAAATAGCAACAGATAGAAAAGAGGTACAGCTCCCAAAAATAGCACACTAGTGGCTCACTGCAGGTTTTCTAAATTCAATGGTCTGTTTTGTGGCATTTGGTGAACCTAACACCTTCACTACTGAGGTGTTTTTTTTTTTAAATGGCATCAATTGACAGAGCACCAGCAGCTTTCTCCTTTTATTTGAAATTCAAGGACTTGCACCTTAAACAGAAAACGTACATCTCAACTCATAGTATACTGTGATGGTTATTAAATAAAGACCTTAGGACGTCATATACTACGGTGGCCCAGAGAGCTCAACGAATTACAAAAGCCGAAACACACTTTACAAAAAGAAACCATTACAGCAACATTTACCTGCACCGGAAATACCCACACGACATTACAACCATTTTTCTGCACTGGAACATGTAGCACCGGAAGCTCTGCAGCCGGAATCTGCCCATTTTCAGTGCGACTCATGGCGCGACTGTTTTGTTTTGGAGGACGGCATAATCACGTGAGCCAGCTCAGTGAATGTAGAGCCCGTATTGACATATTTTAAAGTAAGTACAAAGCTGAATATGAGCAGCTTCCAGCTGCAGAGCTTCTGGTGCTACATGTTCCGGTGCAGAAAAAATGTTGCTGTAATGTCATGTGGGCAATGTTGTTGTAATGTCGTGTAGGTATTTCCGGTGCATGTTGTTCCAATGCCGTGCGGCAGTTTCTTTATGTAAAGTGTGTTTCGGCTTTTGTAAGTCAGTTGAGCTCTCTGGGCCACCGTAATATACAGTGTATTATTGATATTACAATAAGTTACACACCCACTGGCTGTTGAAATAATGGGAAAGTAAGATAACATGCTTTTCTACCACTGTTGTTGTGTACATAGACAAAGTAGACAGAAAAGTACAAAATAGAAAAACATACATAGAAAAGGGAAGCTACATATATTAAATAAGAATTAAATATTGTTAAACAAGATCCAGCTGGTTCACATTGGTCTAAAGCTAAACTCAGAGTTATGACTTTAAGATGAGCACTGATAATGGCTGAATGAGTTGTTGTGGGGTGAATAAGCCCTCCATCTTCCTCTGGTGTCTCTGGGCAACAATTGCAAGTATGAGCGCCGCCGACCCGGTGTCGCAGAAGTCTCAAGTCTCGCAACTCACAAGAAAGCGAGACTTCAAGGTTAGCAAAAGAACAACAACAAGCTAGAGATGGCTCTATTTCTTGATTTTTGCCATGGCAGAAGCGGCCAACTGACAGAAAAAACTTCGTACAGATGCACAGAGGGGAAAGCGAAAGTAAAGACAAGCAAGGGGCCACACATCATATAGGAAGCATAGAGGAAAATAAGGCCAAAATAGCAAAGAAATGAGAAAAGTTATTGAGTTCCGCTTAAAACGTCACATTTTGCATTTGCATTATATCTTTATCTTTCACCCGTTTTATATTCATGTTCTTTTTTTTTCCTAGTTTTCTGTGTAATAAAGAGACATATCCAGTGCTAAATAACACACATTCTCTTACTTTCTCCAACCATTAGATCAACAGCCAGCTTACATATTACGTATAGGAATGTGTCGGTATTTTAAGATATCCTTATTTTTACGGCAATATCGTATTAGATGTTTAATCCACAAATGCAAGATCAAAAATACAGAATCTCTTCACTTTACAAGTATGGGATATATTCAGAAAACATCAATAAAACTTTCACTGTACAAAAAATTACCCAGCTCCTTCTTCCAAATGTTTCCTTCGTTCCATTCACACGCTCCCTGTGCTGCATACGCTATGAGTTTGTGTTGCTTGTTATTACTCCTCTGGTGAGATGAAAGCCAGTAACCATGCATTTATCTATATATGCCTTTCTTCCATTCAGCCTCTGGCACTACATCTGCTGGTCACTCTCTCCGACTACCTCCAGGGTTTCTAGGGGAAAAGCTGAAATGAATACTAAGTCAACATCCTGCTCTCAGTGGGACATCCTGCCCTGGGAGAGGAGAAATGTGTGTGTTCGCTTCAGAAAGAAATTCAGCCCTCAAAGAAAATGCTATCAGACAGTGAGTCAGCCTATTCTTAAAAGAGGACAGAGGATGACTTTCTTTACAGAGAAAATATTAGACTTCTTTTATCCATTTTAATGCCGTGGGGAAGGAAACCGCCATGACATGATCAACTTTTTTTATCAACAAGTCCCGACAGAGAGACAGACACATGGTCAGAATTAAGACAGGTATTGATTTGGCATAAGTTTTATGCCACATGCCCTTCCTGACACAATCCTCTTCATTCATCAAGGCTTGGGACTGGCACAAAGAGTACACTGTGGCTGGATTTCCCAAACATTTTTTTAAATTATTATTTAAAACCTAATTCAAACCATTTATTGCTATTTTGTTCTTTTACTTTTCACTAAATGCTTATGAACAGCTAAGTAAAAACACATATTTAGTGTCCCAACCCAGTATTTGGGAACCACTGCTCTAGTTTCATCATGATAGCAGTAAATACAGCTGAATCTCAGGACAGCTAAATTGTATTTTTTGTGGACTACTTTATGTCTAAGGTAAGGTATGGTAAGGTGTACTTTATTTTCCCTCATAGGGGAAATTTTTCTTGGGGACATGGCGCTGCATCTTACACAACAACACATGTCTATGTCTAATATGAGTTACTATAAAAGATCACTGTTTAGGCCTGTGACCTTCTGCATTCAAATGCAATTTGTAAAGAGCCGCAATCCGTTTTAATGCACAAAAGTCACTGAGCTTACAGCTTAAATATATACAAAGAACTGTGTTAAAAAAAAGCATTGATTATCTCACAGAAAACTAGAGTAACTGTAACTATTTCTGGGTGCTCATGTGTGGCATTTCTGATCAGTCTGTGCGTGCAACTATGTGGATAATTGAGGCTCATTAATTTTCTACCATTTATTCCCATTAGGGGTCGCGGGTGACTGGAGCCTATCCCAGTAACTTTGGGCTGTAGGCAGGGTACACAGGGGCCAGCTTGTCGCAGAGCTGACACAGAGACGAACACAGACAGACAACCATTCACTCTCACATTCATTCACTAGGGTCAATTTAGAGTCACCAAGTCACCAAACACATGCATTGCTTTGGACGGAAGTACCTGGAGAGAACCCACAGTAACACGGGGAGGACATGCAGATTCCACCCAGAGAGTTCGTGTGATGGTGTGTTGGTCGGCCCAGGGCTCAAACCCAAGACCTCCTTGCTGGGAGGCGAGAACGCTAAGCACCGTGCACCCCCTTCCCATTCACACTCACATTCATACACCAGTGTGCGCAGACACTGGAGGCAAGGTCTTGCCCAAGGACACAACGACAATGGTGGGAGTGAGGTTTGAACCGCCAAGCGGCTCTACCAACTGAGCTACTGCCGCCCTGAGGCTAAAACAGTTTATTATTATAACAGTTTAAGAGTTAAGTCCATAGCACTGGAAATCAGGGAGAAAATTTTATTTTAAATTGACAAGATGATGCAGATGCAGGTTGTTTTATAGTCGTCTACTTATTCCTTTATTGACTTTACATAACCAGAAGCTCACATGCAGCTCTAGAAACATAGGTTGCAGATGTCTGGTCTACACCATAAAAGAAATAGCAGGTCGCAGATTATAATGAGTAAAAATCATGATTTTTTTCTATATTGTCCATCCTTTCTATATTGTCCATCCACTCACATGTTCCCCTCTGTAAATAGATATAACATCTATTCAGCCTTGATTCTGGCCTGTAAATATGAATTCACCACTGGGTCTCCTTTAGCCCTTATACTGTACAATATCCCCCTCAGTCTGGTTCAGTTTCAGTTTCAGTTTGGCCTCCAGCACACACTCTGGTTTACTGACCCTCATGTTTGTGTATGTGAGAGCTCTAGTGCTGGGATTTACTCACTAACATTGTGGTTTTCCTGTTTAGTCTGACTTTATGACCGTCTGGGAGAGGACAAGCCGTCACACTACAAAGACATGTGTCTGCCCCACACATTTACATGCAATTAAACCCACTTACTTCCTCTTTCCGCGCTCACATCTGGAGAATACATCAAATTACAATGTATAGATTACAGTGGTGTACCAGGATCCTGGCAGCACATAATTTTGGCATTTGAAGTAAAATAGCATGTAAAGATTTAACATTAGAAAATAATAAATGCTCTATTTAGAAATGGTTTCCTGTTTTATTCAATAGTGTGCACATAAAATAGAATAGAGGGGCTGCACTGAGTTTTCACAGAGGGACAGATACGATCAAGTGGAAATGCCCAAGGGCTGAAAGTCCTTATCAACCTTTTTGAACTACTGACGTTAAAATGTCATTCCTCTTTTTTAGAGCTGGCCAAATCACAAATGTAGATGGCAAACATTCAGTCCTAGGATCCATAAATATTAAGAAGGCAAGTTAAAGTGGAACTCTACTTTCTGACCTTAAATAAACTGTTTCAGAGCCTGTGCTGGTTAAATGAGTTGTTGTGGGGCGAATAAAGTGCCCTGCAAGTCCCCCTGCTACCTCTGGGCCAAAAACGACACTTGCGAGGATGAGTGCTGCTGAAGCAGTGTTAGCAAAGTTTTGAGTGTTGCGAGAAAGCGGCACAAGCTGGTGATGGCTTTATTTCTCGACTTTTGTCAAGGCACAGTGGCCAAATGGCAGAAAAACTTTGCATGGCGGCATGGTAGCTTAGTGGTTAGCACTCTTCCCGGGTTTGATTCCTGGACAATGTGGGGCCTTTCTGTATGGAGTTTGCATGTTCTCCCTGTGTCTGGGTGGGTTTCCTCCGGGTGCTCTGGTTTCCCCCATCAACTTCAAAACATGCACAATAGGGTAATCCCCCAGCCAGTTACTCCTGACCACGATCCTGACTCAAGATCTGGTCCCCGGGCGCTGCTCGCGGCTGCCCACTGCTCCTGACAGGTTTCCCAGCAGCATTGAGGAATGGATCAAATGCAGAGAATGAATTTCTCCATGGGGATAATAAAGTATACCCTAACCTTGTGCTGATATGCAGAGGGGAAATTAAAGCTGAGCATGGGATCACATAGGAGTCAGTTGGACTTTACTCCAAAATGTAGCAGGAGCTCCATAAAGGAAGATGTGGCAAAAACAGAGAACCAACAAGAAAAGTTACTGAGTTCTGCTTTAAGGGTAATTCACTTTTGGTATCTTATTAAACAGCTTTGGATGGCGAATCTTGGCAAAAAAAACTTGGAAAAGGCTTGCAGATCTCCTATTCTGGAAGTCTCAAGGATTTATTTCTTGCATGTTGGTCATGAAAACCTTTGTACAGATTCGAGGAGGAGAAAACAAGCGTCAAACCAAGCAAAGGGTCACACAAGAGTCAACTGGACTTGTGAGTTTTTTGTGTTTTACTCCGAAATGTAGGGGGAGCTCCACAGAGGAAAATGTGACAGAAAACAGTAAAGAAACGAGCAAAGTTGCATAGTTCCCGCTTTAATGAATGGTTTAGCCCTTCAAGAAAAGAGGCGAAACATTCCCCCATTCAAGCACCTGTCAAGATTTACATTTTATTCCCGTATTACTAAAATCCCAGAGTGTTTGGTTAACAGTTTCAGCCAAGCCTTGTAATAGTGTAAAGTTCTCCAGCTCGTCTATAATAAAACCCTTCAAAATAACGCAAGGAAGTAACGGTGACAGAAGCGGGTATGTTTATGTGCAATAAGTCCCGGGATAAGTGGAGAGATGTGATTTAGCCCAGCCAGGACGAGAAAGTAGTAAATTTTTTCCTCCCCTCAGTGGTCCAAACTTACTGCTGGGGCTCCACACCTGATGAGGCAGTGATGAAGACCCCATTAAATCATACACAAGCACCTCCGAGACTCAGCTGTATGATTTAAAACACAACTTACTGTTGCTATAGCCAGGCCTTGGTCTGCAGTAACGGTACAAGGCCACTAAGTACACACACAAATACACAATACACGGGCTGTATACACACTGTCTGGGGGGAGATGTTGCTGTTGGTAATGAAAACATGCCACAGACTAGATTTACAGGAAGAGCAACTTGACCTCTGACCCCCCTGAGATTTATCACCAGTGGAGCATCTAATCTTCTCCCAACTACTGTATTTAAACTCTTGCACTTTGTACAAACAGCAGTAGAGAAAAAAATAGAAAATACTGAAATACTGTTACTAAATGTACTAATTAACATAAGTACATTTTGAGTACATGGAGTAATATTTGAGAAAATTTTTTACTTGTACTCATGTAGATTCTTATTGTCTCTAAATAAAGTATTTTTGACCGGTAGTAATAGTAGTAGCAATAGTAGTTGTAGTAGAAGTAGTAATAGTAGTAGGAGCAGCGATAGTAGTAGTAGTAGTAGAAGTAGAAGTAGTAAAAGCAGAAATGTAGTAGGAGCAGAAACAGAACTAGTAGTAGCAGCAGTAGTAGTAGTAGCAGTAGTAATATACTGAGAAAATAAAAAACACATTCTTTCAAAAGTACTTTCTAAATGAGTATTTTTGATCCCTAGAAGTATTAGTATTAGTAGTAGTAGTAGTAGCAGCAGCAGTACATAGTAGTAGTGTTAGTAACAGTAGTTGTAGTTGTAGTAGTAGTAGTAATATTAGTTGTAGCAGTAGAAAAAGTAATAGTTGGTCAGTTTCAAAAGTATATTTTATTGGTAAACTTTACAATCAATATTATATAATCATATTTAAAGTATTAAAGTATTAAATGTAAAGTTTACCAATAAAAAGTACTTTATGAACTTCCACTCCTAACAATACTATACCCTAAGAATTAAAACAGAGGCGATTACCTAAATTGACTTTAATTATTAACCCAATGCGTTTCTCAGTTGTTCCTCCACCAGCTCTGGGTCCAAAGTGTCCCCTTGAGTGTCCCCTGGAGACAGAAGACAATGGTCCAGTGGGCAGTCCATGTACGGAGAGGCTTTAATGTGCCTTTAATGTTGGACAAAAGCCAAACAGTGGAACAACTTGACCCATGAAGAGGTTCACTGACCCCAGAGTGGTGTTTCCTGTTAGATTCCTCTTAGAAAATGAGAGCCATAACATTATGACCATTAATTGTATCAAACAAAATGCAGGATAATGGCAACAATATTATTATTTCATTATTATTATCTTATTCTGTTCAGGTGAAGCTGGAGCCCATCCCAGCAACTTTGGGCCAGAGGCAGGGTACAGAGAATATTTAAGGGCACATTTACAAATAATTACTCTTCTATGCTTTCAGCTTTTAGCAGGTATGTAGTTGTAACAGAAGTTGCAATATTTGTACTATTAGCAGTATACAAGTGGTAGTAGTAGTAGTAATAGCAGCAGTAGTAATAGTAGTAGTAGAAGTAGGAGTAGTAGTAGTAGTAGAAGTGGTAGTAGTGGCAGTAGTAGTAGCATTATTATTATTATTAGTAGTAGTAGTAGTAGTAGTAGCACTAGTATTATTATTAGTAGTAGAATTAGCAGTAATAGTAATAGTAGTAACAGTAGTAGTAGTAGTAGTAGTAGCAGTAGAAGTAGTAGTAGCAGTAGTAGCAGTAGTAGTAGTAGTAGTAGTAAGTAGCAGTCGTAGTAGTGGTAGTAGCAGTATTAGTAATAGTAGCAGCAGTAGCAGTAGTATTAGTAGTAGTAGTTTTAACAGTAGTAATAGTAGCAGTCATAGTAGAAGTAGCAGTAGTAGTAGTAGTAGCAACAGTAATAATAGCAGCAGTAGTAGTAACAGTAGTAGTAGTAGTAAGTATTAGTGGTAGTAACAGTACTAGTAGCAGCTGAAGTAAAAGTAGTCGATGATGATTTTCTATTGAACTTTTGCTCTCTGTACAAAGCATTTTGTGTCTAACTTGTTCTTGGGTCTGGTGATGTAGATGTGGTTTCAATGAGACTAAGGTGTGACTGTCGCAGCTGCCAGTGTATTTGTATTTGTCTGTTCAGGAAATCACATCTTCAGTAGTCGCCGTAGGTGGGGTCGCCGGGGATTGTGGGTAATTGGAAATCCGGATGGACGCGCATGGACCTGGAGGTAGAAGCGGTTGCTGCGGAGATCAAACCAAACACACAGAGACCGCTCACATTAATATCGTTTATGTCCAACTACACACCTCTGCTTTTGCTTTTCTGGCTTCTTATTGTCATTCCCGTGTCATCCATCCTCCCTCGTCTCTCCTCTCCTTTGACTAATCACTGGAAAAAACTGGAAACCTTGGCTTAAAAATGAAGTGGGCGGGTCTACTGGGACCAATCAGTAAAAAAACGTACAATAGGAACAGCCAGTAGTTATGACTAATATTCACCGTACACTCGATTAATCTCAATACAGTGCAGGGATCCACCTTTTTACAACAGAGAGGAGAAAGGTTCCAAGATTCAAGAGGCCGACGTTAGCCAGACCTTCGATCATTCTCACTGAGGAGATCTTTAGATTAGTGCTAAGCGTTTTACAGTCTGCTGACAGAGAACACAGCCAACACTGCTAAAGTCGACAAGGATAACATCAGTTCAAGCAAATGCAAGTAAATCTGAGACTTGGCTCATGTTATAGGTCTATGCAAATCATGATACAGAAAGAGGTTTGGCCAATACAGCACAGCAAGTGACAAAATCCAGTAAAATACAATGCTTTTACCCCTTTACTTAGGATATTTTGACAACTCTGTGGATTAAATATAATTTCTTTCGGGTAAATTGAGATTGTGAGGACTTAGTTAACCCTCTCAGGCTCAAATTAAGTTTTAGTAACAGGAAAAATCTGATATTTGGGGGACATTATCATATGGGGTAGTAATAAACAATTCTGACTTTTTTTTTTTTTTTTTTTTTGTAATTAGGTAATGAGCATTTAGCTGTTGCAAATCTGCAATGCCTGCCTGGACAGGGTTAACAAGTGTCTCTGCACATCTTGCATGGGGCCAACCTCAGCTAGTTACTGTTCTTGTGTTTTGTATGAGATATCAGCAGAGGAGGACAGTAACTAAGTCAATTTACTTGTAGTTTTAAGAATCTATACTTACCTTGAGTAGTATTTTTAGGGGAAACTTACTACTTTTACTCCACTACATCTAAAAGATAAATATAATAATTTTTATCCCACTACTTTTCTAAAACAACTAAAGTAACTTCGGCAGGGAAATTGTCTTAATACCAAAAGACAAAAGGCCTTAAACTCTAAACATAATCATTTACTAATAGTAATTTAATTCTTTGAACATTATTTGGATGATTCTAAACCAAAAAAAAAAAAAAAAAAAAAATGTATTAGTATGATCATAAAACCCATCCTTTATTTATCCATATGGTGCGTTTTTGCTGTAGAACAATCTCATCTATTATGGTTTTAATTAACTTTGAATACTTAAGTATTTTTGAGAGCACATACTCCAGTACTTTAACTCAAGTAAAATTTTGATGTAGCAACTTGTACTTGTAATATTTTACCAGGAGGATCTATACTTTTACTCAAGTAATGAAGTCGAGTACTTTATCCACCGCTGGGTTTTGGGTAAATTTGAGACACATCTGGGAGATCCAATTGGTCCCCCGAAACTCAAATTGCACACATATTTAAAATTCTTTTATATCCTGGATTGGCTTTCACACATGTTGTTTATTGACTGAAAAGATAACATCTATTTCCAAGAAAGCCTTTGAACAACTTGGTTTTGTGTAATCATGCTTTGTAAACTGCAAACAGTGCTTACATGAGACATTGCCAAGACCCCACTTGTTCAGGCCAGTGATAAACAAAACAAAAATGGTAAATTTGGCACACATTCTTTCTTATGCATTTCTTTCAGTGTATGTCTACTTTATAACTGTAAAATGAAAAAAAAAAAAAACAATAAGAGTAAAGCAAGGTAACATTTCCATCCAGCTGAAACTGACTTTTTCATTTTCATAACTTTCCGACCACTGAAAACTTCACACAGACAGTTCAGATACCGCTCTAATTCATCCATCTTTTTATTAAATCACAGTTAT
The DNA here is from genome assembly GCA_020698575.1 of Bostrychus sinensis. NCBI lineage: Eukaryota > Metazoa > Chordata > Actinopteri > Gobiiformes > Eleotridae > Bostrychus > Bostrychus sinensis. The sequence goes on along the minus strand of CM036257.1, from coordinate 21,591,739 downwards.
TCGTATCAAACTGTGCATTAAACTATTCAGAGCTGATCTCCCTCACAGGTTCCCACACTGCAGATATTAAATGACGGGTATGGATTTGGACAGCGCTGATCTACAGGTTGCTGAGTCATTGTTTCTGACCAGCCCTGATGACTACAGTGGGGCTATTGGATGGCCCGGGGCGACTGCTAACTGCTCTGGCAGAACAAATGCTGGGCTGGACTGGCCCGAGCTGAAAATGTGTGCTGGACTAAATGCGGTCCATTAGAGTCGGCCTGAGCCAAATAGAGAGAGCTTCACTTGTTAATGCTGCGACAAGTTGAACATTTTAATCGTTAACGTCGGTCTTTTGTTAGAACTCAGTCTTTTATATGCTTTGTGCTACATTTTGGCAGGTATATAATTTAGTTTCCATTGTATGTTTCTGCATTTACATGATTTAGTGCTAAAAAAGGATTAACAACTTGGATGTTCACTGGATCAGGGCCAGAGTTAGTTTAGTTGAAGTTCCTGATTTGGCCTTGGTTTGGTCCTGGTCTGGTCCTAATCTAGTCTAGGTTTAAGTCATGGTTACGTTCCTGGTATAGAACAAGCTTTATTCATAGATAATGTGATCATATCTTAAAGTTTTCAAACTGTTGTTTAGTTTCTGAAAAAAGGTCTGATTTCCCCTGGTTTAGTCCTGGCATAGTCCAAGTTTAGTCCAGGTTTAGTCCTGGTTTAGTCCTGGTATAGTCCAGGTTTAGTCCAGGTTTAGTCCTGGTATAGTCCAGGTTTAATCCAGGTTTAGTCCTGGTTTAGTCCTGGTATAGTCCTGGTATAGTCCAGGTTTAGTCCTGGTTTAGTCCTGGTATAGTCCTGGTATAGTCCAGGTTTAATACAGGTTTAGTCCTGGTATAGTCCTGGTATAGTCCAGGTTTAGTCCTGGTTTAGTCCTGGTATAGTCCTGGTATAGTCCAGGTTTAATACAGGTTTAGTCCTGGTATAGTCCTGGTATAGTCCAGGTTTAATACAGGTTTAGTCCTGGTTTAGTCCTGGTTTAGTCCAGGTTTAGTCCTGGTTTAGCCCGGGTTTAGTTCTGGTTTATTGTTAGGTAAAATCTGGTCAAACAACAGTATTTTATAATAGAAGTTTGTAGAAGTTCTCAGTTTGTGAAGACTAACAGGATATCTTCAAATGGTGAAAATATAGTGCCCTTTACAGACTTCCAACATCTATTAGTTCAGGGGTAAATGCTCTATCTATTAAGCCACAAAGCCTATCCTATCTCAATTTTTTTTCTTTAACCTTTTCGCTGCCCTCTTTTCTTATTCAGCGTCGCCACAGTGAACGAGTCGCACAGTGATTTGCTAAGTTTTTACATCAGATGCCCTTCCTGTTGCAACAGGAACCAAGACCCCAAAACCCTAACATCTCAATATAGTAACAAAATCCAATTAAACTACTAGTTACTTTACCAATACTTTGTGGTTGGAGTTAGTATCTTTGGCCCTGTCTCGCAATGGTACAGAATTCTTTGATCCAGATAATGTTCTGCATCCACACACACAAAAAAAGCATTACCTTCTTCAGTGTTTCTGCAGGGTTCAACAAGTTGAATTTAAGACTTTTTTAAGACCCTTGTTCAAGAAAATTAACTTATTAACTATTTTATATATATGCAGTGCACAAAAATAAACAAAAAAGATCAAATTTACAAAATAAATTGCATTGAAACTGTTTATTTGCAACTGCTTGCGACAGTGAGTGCCACAAAGCATTTTGGTCTTGGTAAGAAAAGCTCTGAGCTCTCGAATCAGTGACGGTAATACACCTTTAAATGAGCATTTAAGAATAAGCTGTGAACACAAATAGTTGCACTACATTCACTCAACATATTTAAAACCTAAAACTCCACATTTCTGCAAAAAAACATTTTTTTTTTTTTTTAATTAAGGCTTTAAATTCAGATTTTTAAATTTAAGACATTTTTAGATTTCTAAGACCCTGCAGAAACCCTGCTTCTTGGGACCTTTACTGAAAATGTAATGTTCGAAAATTACTTGTTTTTTTGTTTTCGTGCTAACAAACAAACAAACAAGCAAACCAGTGAAAACAGGGCTTCCTTGAGGTAAAAATAGTGGCAAAGCTAGGATAGCACACTAGCTATATATCAATTCTAGTACACTGGAAAATACATTTTAGAGTGATTTACAGTAGAGTATAGATGTTTTGTTGCCACATATATGCTTCTAATGCTTTTGGCCTTGGACCCAATTGCTTTGGACACATAAGTGGCAAAAGTCTAGCCCAGTTTTGTTTGTGTGAAAGAGAAAAAAATGTTTTGGGCATTTGTGTGTATAGCAGTATATAGCATTCATTACAGTGTGGCTACAGACAAACTACTCCCTGGATAGACATTGATTTTCACCCAATGGATCTCACTGTTAGCAAACCTAATAGCTTGGTGGGTAATGGGTACACGTTATGAATGAGCCCCCATAGGCAGAGGAGCAGGGGAGAGGGATGGGATAGGTGCTGCAAAAATATGGACAATTTGGGGATGAAAAGAAATTGTATTGTACATAGAAAGGTGAGAAAGAAAGAATGAATTGATGATAAAACGCAGGAAAAAGAACAACAGAGAAGGATAGATGGAGTTAAAAGGGGAGCTGCTATTTACCATTACTGCTAATAGGTTTCAAAAGGAAGCGAGTCGTTAGCTAAATGGATAGGCCCTAAATGACACATTACCATGTTAAAGGCTGATTCCACTCATTATTGGAGCTCTCATTCCTCCATGCATCACCGGCTAAAGGCCCAGAGCCGGCCACAGTACACAGACATGCTGCATCAGCAAGTACCAGCAAGCAAATACACACGGACACGCACTCACAACGGCAAGAAAGGATGTGGGGGAAAAAAAGACACAAAAACTATTGGGCAGTGGTCAGTTTGGTTTGGATGTGAATGAGAAAGCCTGGTTCTTCCATTACAATACAAAGTTGTGGCTTACAGGTTCTGGAAACACATGTTGAGATAAAAAAAATGAGCTAAAATACACATTACTGCACTTTGACTACAATCTTTACTGTTACAGCAGCAAAAATCTATTGTATAGTGCCCCATAGCATTCACTGAGCTCAATACACTATATTGCCAAAAGTTTTCGTTCACCCACTCAAATAAATGAATTCAGGTGTTCCAATCACTTCCATGGCCTCAGGTGTAAAATCAAGCACCTAGGCTGGAGCTTTATGGAAAACTTTGTGAAAAAGTTTGGGGATGGCCACTTCCTGTTCCAACATGACTGAGCACCAGAGCACAAAGCACGGTCCATAAAGACATGGATGAGCGTGTTTGGTGTGGAAGAAGTTGACTGGGCTGCACAGAGTCCTGACCTCAACCCGACAGAGCACCTTTGTGATGAATTAGAGCGCAGACTGCGAGCCAGGCCTTCTCGTCCAACATCAGTGTCTGGCCTCACAAATGCGCTTCTGGAAGAATTGGCAAAAATGATCATAAACACTTCTAAACCTTGGGAAAAGCCTTCCCAGCAGAGTTAAAGCTGTTATAGATGCAAAGGGTGGGCCAACGTCATATTAAACCCTATGGATTAAGAATTAAGTTCATATGCGTGTAAACGCAGGTGAGCAAATACTTTTGGCAATATAGTGTATATTGTGCCGTGTGTTTGTGAAGTGTGCTGAGATATGAATCACATACTTATTAAAAATGGACAGCATGAGACCCATGTGTTTGCAAAGAAGGTAAAAGGGAAGCCACAGATTGTGTTACCATGAGATCAACCAAAACACAAATAATGTGAATGTATTTATGTTAATGTATGCAAATTAGCCATGTGCTCTGCTTCTCACAAAGTACTTTATCTCGCTCTTAGTCAGTCATGTTTAATCAGTTGGAGGAGGCTGAACCACTCTGCCTCTCTGTACCCTTATGGAAAACACTGATCCCAGATAGCATATAGTCCAAATATCACTATAAGACCCTTTAAAGGGGCAGCAGTGTGATGTTTCAGTCAGTGGACAGCTGTTGAGTGCATGACACATTACTTTGGCGTTTTGTTGTGAAACAGATGTAAAACCTGGATTAGACACATTTTCTACATCCAAGAGCCAGAAAACAGAAGGAAAAAAGAACAACATGACTTCAAAACAAGTGCAAAACATGTACAAAATATTATGTTTGAGTGTATGGCTTTTTTGGACGTGCAACATTTCTGCAGCAGATCTGAGATTTGTTAATAAGTAAAACTGTTTGAGTATGATCTGAACTCCTTGTGCAGCCTATATCTAAGCCCAGCAACAGACAAAAATACCGCACTGACTTAGAGGAAGCAAATGCAGGCCAAAAATGTGTCCCAAAGCAGACTATACGGACAAACATGCATCTATCTGTATCTGTTATGGGGCCCAAGGCTGCAGAGGACAATGAGCTGGTCTGAGGGGCAGAAATGTGCTGACAGACCACCCACCTCCACCCACCGCCGCAACAACAGGACTCAAACTCTGCTCTGTGCTCCGAGGGGCCAAATAAGGTCAAGAAGAAGTCTTAACAACAAACTTTCAGAGTATACAAGATTAACGTATGATATTTGGGCTGGCCTATGCTTTCTCAGGAGTCTCAAAATGTTTCCCCACATGTGCCCTGTCCTGCTCATTCAATTATAGTCTAAGTAAAAAATGAATAGCCCAATAGGACAATCCATCTAATCATAGAGCAGGTCAATGGACTACTGCATGCACTCTAAAATATTTCCTGTTTACTTATGTTTAGTAACACATAGTTACTACAGCTACAGAATATAAGACAAAAGCCCTGTTCGCACTGGATTAGTATTACCTACGGACCTCTAGTAATTTGTAATAACTGCCGAGGTCATCTGTGATTTTTATCCCATGCGAATGTGCCACGTCTGTAAAAATTCCCCCGAAAATTACACATATACATATTTCGAACAACACAGGGGAACTCTGATAACACAAGTCCCGAGCGAATCCCCATGTTTGTGATTCAGGCTCTTTTTGTCAGCAGATAGTTTTCTAAAGATCGTAAAAGCGATCCAAAAAGTCTGTATCTAAACCAGGGGTGTCCAAACTTTTTCCAATGAGGGCCAGATCTGAAGATATGCAAATCTTCAAGGGCCGACAGTCTCTCCTGATGTTTTCTAAGAACTCAACAGAATAAATAAAATGTGCATTGTTTTATAAGTATTTTGTTTTCAAAGGTCAAATAATTATAAATTATTTTCTCTGAAAACACAATTTAAAAGAAGTCACTTTTGTCTTGCACTTTTATGTCTGTGATGCATGCTCACTTTATTTTCATGCTTTCTGTACTTTATTCTGTATAAAAGCTACCTAAACAAGTGAATTTCTCCACTGTGAGATTAATAAAGTTCAATCTAAACTAATCTAAGTTCCAACAAAATAACATCTTTAAACATATTTTGAACATTATTTTTTGACACACTATTGTGAAAATACAAGGCAGAGAGTAGATGAGCTGCACAAAAGTACAGACAAAGCTACAGAAACACTGTACAAAAGTAATGGAGGGCCACAAGTAATGCATTTTGTCATAGAAGCTGAGGGCCATGCGAAATCTCATCCTGTGCCACAAATGGCCCCCGGGCCGCAGTTTGGACACGTCTGATCTAAACTATATTAATAATAACATGTCTGTTTTGGTTCTACTGCAAAACGATTACTTTTTTCCTCCGATTAAAAAGTAGAAAAAAGAAAAAACAAACTACAGTGAAGATGTGACCCAGAAGCACACCTTCCTTTGTCATGGCAATGTTAGGCTAAGTTTTGGGCGCAACATGGAGGCTCTTTTGGAAAGTTTGGATGCTTTTTGTGCTAAAGTTGAATCAAGAGAGACATATCGCAATGAATGGTTTAAGAGATTTGCTGTTAATATTTAACAAGAGCAAAAACACAAAACATAATGGATGACATGCATCGTAGTGTGAGGTAAAGATTGTTTTTTGTCAGTACAGTAAAGCAACATAAAAGATAGTAGCTTAAGATTAAGTAAAGCTGGAAACATAAACAAAATAGGGGAGTTTTATTATAAATCTGTGTGGTTGCCAATACATCATATTCGGAATAAAGTCAGTGAAACTGAGTAAATGCAGACATCTCTTATCCCATATGAATGCCCTCCTAAAAGATTGATGTCGGGGGGTAATTCCTGAATTACAGAGGTCCAGGGGTAATACTTATCCTGTGCGAATAGGACTGGTTTAAAGTTTAAAGTTTGGAGTGACTGCTAAAGCATATACAAGCTGAATTATCTGTCTATCTATAGATGTTAAGTGCAGTGTTCAGCTCTGTGGTTAGAGCATTAAGTTACTCTTTAACATAAACTTAATCAAATAAAAATACGCATTAATATAATTTTTATGTAATTTTATCCCACTAATATTGTTTTGTGCTCTATTTTCCTACACATGGCCAGAAAAAGTTACTTAAAAAACATCTCTACAACTCCAGTACATTTTGGGCAATTTTCCCTGTGACCTTAAGAGGAAGTGACATTGTGAAATATTTCTCTCTGTGGCCCCCTCTCGTCCAATCACAGCCCTCTCTCCCGAACTCCCGCGTGCCACTGCTCTATTACTCCTAGCTCTATACAGAACAGCCTGCCCCGTCCACGTGCGCACTTTTCCCAACCTATTTCATCTTGTGTCAGTCGTGAACATTTGCTCTGCATTAGCCCCTCTGTGGGTTTGCCTCGGACCGGAATAATGGGAATACAAAAAAATATAATGGAAATGTGAAATTACATACAGAATATGTCCCACAATATTGATGAGAAAAGCAACTGGAATAATGGAAAAAAGCAAACAACACACATAGCTTTTGCCTTCACTCCGGCTGGGCCTAGGTGTGTATAAATGTTAAATCCATAGCTAACCAGGCCGCTCTAATAGACTCTTATTCTTGTGCTGCTTTATCAGCTCAATCACACAAACATTCAGCCCTAAAATAATGGCCTTTCTGTTTGCCGCCTCTCTCCGTGTCCTTCTATCTCAGAGCTGCACTGGTTGGATGTGCACTGCATACAAATCTGCCAGTCAGACCACAAACTGTTGCTATATCCCATACTTTTACTCGTCTATCCACCGCTAAGACAATTCATATTTGGTTTTAATTTAAAGTTGCAGAATAAAAAGAGTAAATGACTGCTCAACCCAGTGTAAAAAGAGCACTGAAGTCGGCGCTTTCTGAAATGAATCGACCAATTCAGAGAGACGTGGATGTGATTTTGTGGTTTAAACTGCTAGGGCAATAGCATTCATTCTTCTTCTTATGCTTTTTCCTGTTAGGAGGCGCTGATGGCTGGAGCCCATCCCAGGGCTAACTAGGATTTGGCAGTGCGATCAGATACGTAAATGCTTTGGTTAAATGTATGCAGAGACAGTATTTATGAAGTAATTTTAATGAATGTCCAGATCATAGGCTGTTTAAAAGGACAGGACAGAACATCAGGTCTGTGTATGGCTGCAGACTACATTATATTACACTAAACAAAAGAACTACTTCTGACATATTTTGCACATTTAAACATTTAATTTCATTACTTTTGGATTGAAGTTATTTGTTATTTGTAAAGTTGAGCATGTATATCATTGGAAAAGCATTGCATCTTTTCATGTAATTTAGTTCATTTACAGCTCCCCTTCAACTAAATTTGAAGATACTTCCAAAGCTTGCTCACTTAAAAGTGAACTTCTTTATTACGACAGAGCTAGACCCATGACATTGCTTAAAGGAGCTTTCTACCACATTATAATGTTTTTCCCTCATCAAAAACAAACCTGGAGTTGGGTTTTGTTTCATTCATGCTTGTTCAAGTAATCCTGTAGTCTCTGGCACTGAGTTTTTGAGGCCTCACAACGCTCGCTTCCACAAACCTCCACCCACTCGAAGAAGCACTGAACAATCAACAAACAAACAAAAAACGGTGTACAGCTCTGTAAAAAGGTTAAACAAGAAGGTCATCTGGACAAGGTTTGTTTTAAGAAGATGTTTCACTCTTGCTGCGAAGAGCTTAATCATTTCTGAGGGGCTAAACAGAACCTACACAGTGTGCAGCTTTGTTCCACTGATTCCTCACAGTTATTTTCATTTTGTAGTAAGATGGCTTCATACAAAAAAGTTTTATGAAATAAAAAGCTCTTTCTCTCTGATTTTGTTCAAATGCAATACTGTTATAAAAGACTGCATCCTCAAACACTGCGCATATGGCTCTGGGGCTACCTGACCTGACCCACACATCTGTTTAAACTCATCGTGCATCAAGCCCAATGTGACCCCCAGAGGTCAAAGTTCATGCATCTCCGAGAACAGAGGCTATAGAAGAATATCACATCTGGACTCAAACATAGACCAGATGCATTGCTCTTTTATGCTCAACGGCTTTTGATTCGAAGTATTTCAGTATTTGTTTGTCTTGTTCTGAATGAAAACCATATTGCCGCCATATGTTGATAGAGGATGTCGCGGGTGAGGTAATTGGTAACCTCTAGCAGCCACTAAAAGCAGCTGGTACCAATCCATACATGACTTCAGAGAGAGAGACCAGTCTAACAAGAAACCCGGACTGCAGACATTTTGACCACAGACTTTGGAAAGCTTAAGTGTAAAGTTCAGATTGTGAGCTGTAAAAACATCCAGAGTTGGTGGGAGTCTGGTACACGGGCTTTGGTGTGGCGGCTGATGAGCTCCCTAAAAATTATAAGCAAACTGGAAATACTAACTCTGCCAAACAGTCATACTGTTAGCCTCTAAACTTGTAAAATGTGTGGTAAAGGAAGGGATCTAACATGGACTAAGAATTATTGTCTGAGAAAATACGCTGTGTACGCTGAGGCTTTAAAGGCATTCTATACAGTCATTTAACCATGTTGTTCTGCTCTCAGTAAAGGGTCGTGGGTGGCCGGAGACTATCTCAGCAACTATGGGTCGCAGCACTGACACTTAAGAGACGTACACTGGCAGACAGCCATTCACTCTCACATTCAGTCACTATAGGCGAATGTAAACTGGCCATTTCACTGAACACATGAGTGCCTTTGGACAGTGGGAGGAAGAGGAGAGACCCCGCAGTAACACAGGGAGGACATGCAGACTCCACTCAGAGAGATCGAGAGGAATCGAACCCAAAACCGTTTAATTTATCCACAAATATGAACTTAAACTAATGTAAACTATGCTCTCTTTAATAGGTATTAGTGGTCAACCAATATATTGGGATGCTTTTTGAATTTTTTTTAGACACTTGGATGATTCTTGGACTTTTATACCAATTTTTGGTCAAGCCATGTGACTGAAGGACCACAGCTTCCCTGGACATCTTTTAGCAGTTTGGACTCTTACACTGCAGTTCATAGAAAACATCCAAAATCACTATATCTCAGCCTGAAAAGCTCAAAATGAGAATAAAAAGATTGTGCTCATTTCTCTGGCATAAAAACCCGTACAACAAAAATTCAAAAAGCATTTTGTACCTCTCCTCAAGCCCTAACTGCACAGAGAGTTTGGTGGAGATTGCCTTAATGGGTATATTTTCTTAATGTATTTCATAAAACTAAGAAAATTTGTACCCAAAAAATGTACCCCCCCCCCCAAAAAAAAAAAAACAACAACAACCAAACAAACAAACAAAACGGCAGTGTTTATCGGCCATAGGCTGCTCTGAATCGGTATCGGCGTCAGCCATGAAAGACCATATTGATCAACCTCTAGTAGGTGTGGCTTGTGCTAAGTTTAAAAACATTCCTATAGATATTGTATGAGTAATAATGGCAAATCAACTTCTCAAATTAGCCTAAAAATCAGTACACACTCATGTGATTCTCAGTTTTAAGCTAAGTCAGCAAAGAATAAACCCAGAAATCAAATCAATAAATAAGCAGGTTTCATGGTCTTCCTTAAAATTCAGAGTCTCAGGGTTCTTTACAGCAGCAAATGAAGGCTGAATTTGAACTAAATGACTTGTTCATCATCGCCTTTTTCCCATGGGGTTTTCAGTGAGGGTCATGGTTAATGAAAAGAATCGACTTTAAAATATGATTGGATTTTTAAAATTCACCTCAGGAAAAAAAAAATCCCTTAGAAAGCCATTACAACGAATAACAAATGACGGACCATGGGAAAGCTACTGTAGCATGCAGTGTGTATATGTTATGGATACAGCTAAATGGCTTTGAACCAGGATTAAACCAAAACTAAACAAGGATTAAGTAAACCAAGACTATGCATATAGATTTTCCAATATTTTTCCCAATATTAAACCAAAACCAAAAGTAAACCAGGGCTAAACTAGGTCTAAATCTTGCCTAAAACAGATCTTAACTAGGACTAAACTAGGTCTAAGATGGGATCTAAACCAGGTCAAAACCCAGCTTTAAACTAGGGTTAAACCAGAACTAAACTAGGATTAAGTAAACCAAGACTATGCAAATGAACTTTCCCAATATTTTTTCCAAGATTAGTTTTTTTTACTGGCAATATTGTCAATTCTCAAAAACACAGAGCCACAGACAGAAAAAGTACACAAGTATATATAATTAGAGCATGCACCTAAATACACAAACACACACTTGAACTAAGCCTCACTGCTCCTGTCTGCTTCTCCAAACTGGGAGTGCTTTCCACTGTTGGAAATTAGTTACCTATGCATCTCAAATACCCATTTTCTAAAATTCTGGACTATCCCTTTAGCTACTTATTAGGAATAGTTATGGACATAGTAAACTAGCCAAAACCTCTTTTTTCCCATTTACCTCTAACTGTACATTTCACTCATGTCAAAATCAAACCACAAACCCGTTCCTAAAGTTGAACTACGAACATGCACACACCAAACAAAACAACACAACACAACAGCAGTAGAAGAAAAAGAAGCTGGGGGCTGTGTGTTTCTTTATGGGAGTCTTTGAAGAGCTTGGTGTCTGACAGATCTGCAAAAGACAGCCTCCTCTCAGAGAGCCGGCGGTGGATAAACACAAGGGTTTGAGGCGCGCTGATTTGAGCTGGAACAAAACAATAAAGAAAAACCAGCGGCGAAGACAAATAAACCAGAGCAAAAAACGCAGGGCTCAGCTTCGGAGGCAGAGGATGTCAAAGATACTCCAGAGTGGATAAAAGGGTCGGCAACGAGGAGGAAGAGGAGGAAAGAGGAGGAAAGAAGAGTGATGCTTTTACTGTAGAGGTTTATGCTGTTTCCAAATCAATTATGTGTTTTTTGAGGTTCTTTATAGTAGTGGTAATGGCTATAATTATATGTCTATCTAGGTACAGAAAGTGTGGAGATTAAGTGAAGAAAACAAAGTTAAAAACACAAGAAAAAGGGTTATTGTGGAATAAAAAAATAGGCTTGTAAAGACTGGGATTGTATGGCTTTGCTGTCCAGTTGCATGACTTGATATAAAGGTTATGTGCATTAAGAAATAGGTTATGTTGTGTGCAAATGTTTTATTGTAAACATAGAATAAAGTATGTTTTAAAGAATACATTAAATTTTCAATATTGCAGCACTTCAGTAACTTAACTTCAAAATAAATATAATATGACGTAATAACATTCACGACACAATTTCACTAATACAGTGAACAGCAAAAGTACCAACCCTTTCCATTTATCCAGGCTAGGGGCTGGTGCAAAGACCTAATTCATTTAGAAAAGAAAAAGAAAATGCATCATTAATGTCATATTTGTTTCATTTGTTTCAACACATATCCCTCACTTAAGAACATTCATTTGATGATTATTTACTTTTACGTTTTAAGATCACTTGAACATTAAAATATAAAGTAAATGTAAATGTAAATGAGTTTAAACTGCCATCTTTTAATTATTTTTATCTTATTTCAAAGACAGAAAGGCACAGAGCTAAGAGTCCAACATATGATTATAAGTAACTATTTAGTATGTGAGAGTGGACAGATGATTATAAACAGGGCATGAGGGGAAAGTCTCAGGGTTCAGGCTCATTATTGACGCCATGTGCTGCCACAGGAAGCTGCTCGGGAAAAGATCAGACAGAGAAACAGAAAGAGGGAGAGGGAGAGTAAAGATGGAGGACAGAGGTGCAGCTGCAGATGTGTCAGGGTCAGTAGTCTGTGTTTTAGCAGCTGGACGTGTGTTTATATGCGGAGAGCAATGGTTCGGCCACAAGGTCAGAGGTCAAGTGTTGCAGCGAACCAATGCGGCTGGCTACTAACCACGATGTTACAAAACAAGATGCGCAAATGTGTAATGGTATAGCATCTTTTATAACTAGGAGAGCTGCATACAGAACATGACGCATAAGTTTAAATCATCTTGAAAATGCAAAAGTATGGCACTGATGACACAGTTGTTAAAAAAGCATTTATATAGGGCTGTTTTCGCTGCATATGGACTCAAAGCATTTTACATCAAGCATCTATTCAGCCTCCTGCCTCTAAACTATAATGAGTTTTACTTCTTTTTCAGAGTATTTTAATCAAATGGCAACAGGTGTTCATAACCTCTAATATTGTTTTTCACTGATTAATATGTGCAATGAAAATGCAGACCAGGAATCATGGCTTCTTTGGGCATGAGGAGGGCTTCACCATGAGACTAATACTGAAACTGTGTTTTTTATTCTATATTCATTAAAGATATTTTCTTGCAGTTTGGATTTAAAGGGATAGCACTTATATTTAACTCTTGTTTTTTTAAGATGCCCAATGTAATCTCGCTATTTATGACAATGACAAAGAGAAAAAAGGCACACACTCACAGCCATTCACTCTCACAATCATCACCTTAAAGGAAATATAAATTATCTGTATGTTTAGAGTCAACATGCATGTCTTTGGATGGCTGTGGGAAGCTGGAGTGGCCAGAGAGAGGACATGACCTTGTGGCTGTGAGCCTGGAGTGATTACCACTCTGCCACCATGCTCCCCTCTCTTAATTATGTTTTAGAGAATAGGAACAATCATCGCCATTATTTCAACACTTCTGTTATTATTATAATCATAACAATTAACAGTGCTGCTAGTGCAGAAAAACATAGTTAAATTAAGGATTTTCAATTTGATGGCAGCAACACAACTCAGAATAGTTTGGGATGGAGCAGCAACAACAGGCTGGAAAGGACGCCCAAAATGAGGTTCTATTGCAGCGGTCCCCAATCTTTTTTCTCCCAAGGACCAGTACTGGACATGATTTTTTTGCAGACCGGGGTTAGGGTGGGGCCGCAAAACGTACCCATGTAAACTATTAGGCCCATGTTTAAATACAGTAGGTCAAATGTAACATGACTCACCAAGGTAGAATCAGTGGGATCCTGGGCCCTGGGCTTGTTTCCCTGCAACAAGACCCTTCCCTTGCTTCACTGTCGGGTCTCTCCCTCCCTGTGGCCCGGTTCTGGCCCGTGGCCCAGAGGTTGGGGACCTCTGTTCTATTCTGAATATATGTTTTTTTTATGAGAGTTGGATTTGTTAGTATCTAATCTATCCAGGGAAAGTACTACTGCAGTGGTTCTCAGCCTTTGTACATCGAGTACCACCTAAACTGGGTTTAAAATAGAAATAAAACAGGTCTAAACCAAGACTAAACCAGAGCTAAACTAGATCTAAACCAGTTTTAAACTAGGACTAAACAAGGGCTAAACTAGATCGAAGCCAGGACAAAACAAAGTCTAAACCAGCACTAAACTAGATCTAAACAAGGACAAAACCAGGTCTAGACCAGGGCTAAACCAGGGCTAAACCAGGACTAAACCAGAACAAAACAAGATTTAAACCTGGACTCAACCAGGTCAACACCAGGACAAAACCATGTCTAAACCAGAACTAGCTCTAAGCCAGGACAAAAGCAAGTATAAACCAGGACTAAACCATGTCTCAACCAGGATAAAGCCAGATCCAAACCAGGACTAAACCCAGACTGAACCATGTCTTAACCAGGATAAAGCCAGATCTAAACCAGGACTAAACCCAGACTGAACCATGTCTTAACCAGGACAAAGCCAGATCTAAACCAGGGCTAAACCAGGACCAAACCAGGACTTAAATGGTCCGTACTTACTACTGGATCTATCCTATAAAAAACTAAATCAGGACTTGAACTGCCTCACTGGAGGAGACCCACAGTTTGAGAACTACTGCTGTATTTGTTTTTGTTTGCTCGCCATGTATTTTTCAAATCTTCCCTCACACGAGTATATATTGAGTGTACTTTTTCGGCACAGTAGGTACAAACTTCTCTCCACACACATACAGTAGACTCACCAATTCATCAACTCGTGGCCCGTTGGCTGTGTGTGTGTGTGTATCTAAGCCTGTAGTGGAAAAGAGCCGGCCGGAGCTGCTATTGTGTCCCTGGTAGAATTAACTATTGATTTTCTCCTCAGTATTATCAATGCTAGTCTGACAACAAAACAGCCAGCAAACACAGACACACACCGGGACGCGCAGTCCTAGATACTGTTCAGTGGAAAGACGTGGTTTATTTCGGAGGCAGCTAGAGTGGCGGCCCATAGGGAGAAGCCCAAGTCAAATATTAACACGCCGTTGTAATAAGCACACTTGTAGGGGTAGCTACATAACAAATATGCAAACAAATTCATGCAAATATTCAGCTGTCACACAGTCGCATAAATAAACAATGTCCCGCAAAGCATCAAGCTGTGTTTATGTGGCTGGGAATACCTAATTTTTCTGTTTTATTGCTTTGGATAAATGGCAGAGCTCACGTCAATCACTGTGTGCTAGTTAAATCACTGACAGGAGACACGGTACTGACAAGACGGCCATGTCCTTTCTGAATATAACTCAAGACCTACTGTATTTTAAATTAAAAGTCCTATATTATTCTTTTTTCAGGCTTTTTGAAATACCTTTGCGTTAGTATTTGATGTTTTATAACTTAAAATAATGTATATGTATGGATCTGTGTCTGTTGCCCCATGGTGGCAACAGTGGGGACCTGGATGGAGCATAAAATGGCTATTTAGCATGGCTGTTAGCCACCTGAGGCTAACAGATGAATAAGATAAATGAGCTGATTGCTTCATAGTGACAGTAATTTAAGTGCAAATACTACTCCAGGTATGTTTTTGTGGTGCAAACATTATGGTTAAATGCTCAAACAAGTAGTTGATTTAAAGGACCTTTAAGTGTTATTTGTACACCAATAGTAAGCCTGGGCGATAAATCAAATTAATTTGATGCTTTCAATTTTGGACAATGTCAAAAATAGCCAAATCATAAAATCAACCTTAGCGGAAATTAGCATCCTCTAAGCACTGCACGTTTCCTGTGTTATGGCTAATGCAGCTGCTAGCTCAAGAGCAGCTTCAATAGTTATTGTGGAGACTCTGCAGATGCTAAAAACACTGATAATCACAGAGAAAGGAGTCCATTTACCTCTGTAATGTCCTCGTTTTAAAGGGGAAGCAGTTTGGCCAAAACAAACACCATGCAAGTTGGAGCAGCGGTAACTTAAGTGTCTTTGTTTATGTATGCTAATTAGCCACATGCTCTGCTTAGCATCTTTTCACAAGCCTTTATGGCAGATTATAGTGTATATTATAATAGACCTGGTCATTAGAAGCAGAGAGAGCTAAAACTAAAACATATATAGCCTTGCTAAAATAAAATAAAAAAACTATGCAATTATTTCATTTAAGAATAATAAACTTACATTAAAATGTATGCCTTTTATGCCAACAAGTCAAATTGTAAATCGGCTGAGAAAATAAAAAATATCAAGATTTTATTTTTGCGCCATATCATCCGGCCCTAACCAATAGTGTTGCAATGTAGCAGAATATTACCTCCCTCAGGCCCAAAGCAGCTCAATGAAAATGGCAATGATACTATCACAACATGAATTTGAAGGTATAGTGTAGGTAAATTGTGCACAGAATGCTCTGTATATTTATTAACTTATTTGGCAAATGCAACCTCAAGAAATCAAGAAGTACAGTACCCATTTTGCTAAAACATGTAAAAAATGATTGATATAGTCATTATATGGGGCAAATGTATTGAGAATGTATTTCCAATCAATATTTGGTCCTAATTACAGTTGTCTGTAGAAAAAAAAGGTCTATTGTTAAAATATTCATTATGTAGATGTATTAGTATAAATGTAGATTGAGCACACCAACTTTTCAGTTGATGGGATGTCACCACTTTTCCACCTCATTTAAAAACATGGAACATTTGAGAGAGCTGTCGGTCCCATAGGCAAAGTCGTACCGCACCAATTTCGACTCAGTGCCCATGACCCACAATCCACAGCACAAACCAACCCAGTCCAAAGCCTGATCCTAACTCTTCCTAAATGTCAAAAGTGTGTGTCCTCTCCATTCATCTTCCACTAACAGACCTTTCCCACAGACAGGACGTATACTGTGCTGCTCCAACTTAACACCTGGCTAATTTTAGACCCCTCTAACGGTATACAAACATCCACACACCTGTTGGTCCTGTGATCTGTGTCTTTGGCCCAATGTCAATTCATTATTTCTTGGCTCCTTCAAAGCTCATCAGCAGCGCCGTCAGCTCCCGTTCTGACCACCGAATACATGTTCCAGTAATGTCAGAGGGATTAAATATGCCTCACACGATGTTCCTGAGAAGATTACCTTTAAACAAGCAAAGAGACGCAGTGCGGCTGCTTCTCGCCCCAGGCTGAGTGTGGGACTCAAAAATGCAGGATAAATATTGAAAATCCAAGGCAAACTTTCCAACTGGGAGCGCTCGGGAAGTACCAATGTGTACTTTTGGTATTAAATCAAACCAATTTTAACGTGAATTTCTTGCAGTTTCTAACATGTATTCCTTTTATTCTATATGGCTGTACAATCAGTCACATTTGCAATTGAACAGCAATATTATGAAATGCAATATTCAAATCACAAAGGCAGCAATTAATCACAATGGAAACAATTACAGTGTAGAGGTGAAAGAAAAGAGATGAAGAGGAGAGTTTCGAGCCTCAACTTAATTCTTCAACTCCAACAAAACAAGCAAGAGAAAGAAACATTTCACGGTCCCAAGCCAACTCTCCTCACCGCCTGGACATCACTTCTCTTGTGCCACACTCCAGAATAAAAGCGAGTGAGACAAGTCTTAACATTCATACATTTTTTTAAACAATGACAGATACTTAGATTAGACTTACTTTTTTTTTTAATATCTAATATAATGTGTAATTATTTGTTTATAAGATCATAAATGTTTTGTACAATGTCTATCTAAATAGTATTTAAATAAAATAAATAAAATTGTCATTATCACCTTCCCTCATCAACATGTAAATATTTATATAGTCTGTGTCTTGTACTTGTAAATCATTTATATTGCACCTTTTGTTTCTGATGCATGTACACAGTATTTTCTGGCTTTCTTCACTTTATTCTGTAATAAAGGCTGCCTTACCCAGTGAATTTCTCTGCTTCAGTCTAATCAAATCTAAATAAGATCATTTCAGTTTGATAAAGGGATCCAAATTATGTTTGAATAAAACAATGTTAAAATAGGACTGCAGCTCATTCTTTTAATAAAAACTGTAAAAAAAAAAAAATTGTATTGTGAACTTAAAATTGTGAATAATACTGTGACTTCAGTTTATTGTTACTTCCCTAAATGATACACAATATAGTTCTGATTTCGAGATTACTAATGTTTACAAGGCACGCTTAGCTACTCAGTCATCAGAGTACTTTGAGGTTTGGCAATTGCAGCATTGGTTTTAAAATATCACTATTTTTTTTTTCTCTGCCCTCCTCTGTTATTACTGGAGACGACACTCATTATATTCACTAAATTTAGGTCCCAAGCAACCTCCAAGAGTGACACTTTTCCCTCTGGTGTGCTGCAGCCAAATTCAATCAAACCAAAACCCTGCTAAAATTTGCATCAATAGAGCGACTTGAGATCAACATATTTGAGGGAGAAGATGACTGAGGAGATATTTCACCTTAAAATAATGCTTGATTTCTCAAATGGCCTGCACAAGCTCACTCCAGTTTCTCAGCACTTATAACTCTAGTGGGTTCACAACATTAGCATACCCTCACAAACATATCTGTAGAGACCTTTATCTACAAAATTAAGAGTTTTTTGAGGATCTATCCAACATTTTAGGCTGCACTTTGATTATGCAAGTCCAAAAAAATACCAACAGGGAAATCAATCCATTTTGACTTCAAGATATTACATTTTCTGAGATGGAGTAAGTTCATGGACAGCAGTACAGAGTCCTCATGCAAATGAGTCCGGTAAGTACGTCTGCAGCAGGCAAACAAGACAACTTGTCTGGCAACCGCTCAAAGCTGTGCAGATTCCTGACATTTTAAAGTTTAATAATGGTGCGTTGACCTGAGTGTGGAGCAGCGTGCATCGTGTTTAAGGTCATAGTTTGTGTGTGAGATTGCAGATGTAGACTCTGGGAAGTACAAAGTATGAAAACATGGACTCAAGAATGCATAATGTTGCTCCAGGAGTATTGTTATGTTACTCTTATCCAGTAATGTTTAGTATAATACTGTATTAGTATAATTTGACAATTTGATTTATTCATTTTTGTTCAATACATGATGTCATTTTAAAGTTGTGATAATTCATTGACATTTCTATATCTTCTAAATCCAGAGAGTTACTCAGTTGTAGGCCCAGATCTATAGCAAGTACTGTATACAGTAATTATAGAGAAAAAATACTATTGGATATTAATTTATCTTCTGCTCATTCAGGAAGGTGGCTATGGGCTGGGATCTGGCTAAAAAATAACATATAACTCTTTTCTTTGAGAAGGTGTTTTGAGCGTCCGCAGAGTCGCCACAGTCAGTAATTAAGCTGCTCTGGAGCTAGTAGTAGCATTAACCACAACACAGGAAACAGTGCACCTAAATTCTTCTAAATTTGATTCTATGATATTGCTTTTTGTTTGAAGTCGTCCAAAATTAAAGTGCAAATTAATCAAATTAATTTACTTTATCGCTCAGCCTTACAGGTGGCTGGTGGTTAAAAAACAACTTATATACCATACACCATTATGTAACTTTCTACTGTCCAAATAGAATCTGTTATCGATTTCCGGTGACCTTAACCGTTGTGCTAATTTTTGATGAAAAATTAATAGAATTTCTGAGCTTACAACCTGGAAACATATTGCTTCCAAAGCGCTGGCATTTGGACATAATTAAAAAATGCCCAATGAGAAAACCAAGGTCATCTAACAAAATCACAGCTCAAGTTAGACAGCCAGCATGAATCGCAAAATATTTGAGCCATTTCACATTTCTACTTTTTGCTATAAACAACTTGAAAAGGAAAGGTTGTAGAAGGTTCCTCTCATCTTTTTGCCATTTATTTTACCGTCAGCCTCTCCATAACTGCACATCTCTCACTCTCCTCACCCCGGACGCCCTCTGTCACCCAGTCTGACCCGGTCTTCAGCCCCTGCCACTGGTGTCTTCTCCAAACCTGAATACCTCTCGAACAAACTCTCTCATCTCACTCTCATCTCTAGCAGTGCCTCCTCTCCTCCTCCATCTGATTATCTGTCCCTTGTGTGTGTGTCTGTGTGTGTGTGACTGTGATGGGGGGTACGGCTGGTTGACACTGCTGGTAATGAGGCTGCTCACCCAGATGGCCTCTCCTGCAGCCTCTCCAACACAGATATCATAGAGTATGCAGAATCATGCAAGAAGTAGCTAGTCCACCCTTCCCCCATGTGTTCTCTCCAACAGACCAGAGTGGCACAAAAAATAAATGTCAGGTGTTTCATCAAACCATCAGCCTCCATCTAATCCTTTGCATCCTCTCTCACACCAACTAACTTCATGCTCTCTTTCTCTGCATCTATAAATCTCCTTGTTGGTCTTTCTCTAGGCCTACTGCTAGCAGCTCTAACCTCAACATCCCTTTACCGATACAAATACACACATATTTACTGTCCCTCCTCTGTACATGTCCAAACCATCTGAATCTGTCCTCTCCAACTTTTGTAGCCCCAAAACATCTAACATGATCCTATGATGCACTCATTCCTAATACTATCTATCCATCCATTATCGTCACTAACACAGAAAACCTCAACATCTTCAGCTCTGCCTCCTCTGCTCTGTCTCCGGTCTCTTTCTCGCTCTAAACCAGTGGTTCCCAACCTTTTTTTCTTGATAAATAAAGTGATTAGTTACAAGCATTTATTTTTAAAATCAATCAGCAGCAGTAGCAGATTTTTTGTTGTATTTGTACAAAAGGATTTTTTGTATTCCATTTGTTTTCCAATTGGGTGTGGAATTTCTAGAATTGTATGTGCACAAATATAATTCTGATAAGGTAAGGTATGTTAAGGTAAAGGTAGATTTTATTGATCCCCATGGGGGAAATTCCTTCTCTGCATTTGACCCATCCTTCAATGCCACTGGGGCAACCTGTCAGGAGCAGTGGGCTGCCACGGTGCAGCGCCCAGGGACGCTTCTCCAGATCTTGAGCCAGGATCCTGGTCACGAGTACCTAGCAGGAGGTTTTACCCTGTTGTGCATGTTTGGAAGTTGATGCGGGAAGTCGGAGCTCCCAGAGGAAACCCACCCAGACACGGAGAGAATATGCAAACGCTACACAGAAAGGCCCCACACAGTCTGGGTATCGAACCCGGGACCTTCTAACCTCAACCTCAGAACAGAGAGAGCTCTGTGGAGCTCAAATAGCTGTGCTAAATAGCAATTTTATGCCCCACTGTGGCCAGCAGGCTGCGACAGACGTTCTCTGCAAATTCAAAGTGACAGCTCCCCAAAAGAAGATGTTTTCCATACATATACATTATTTTAAATTATAAAACATGAATGCAAAGTGTCCAAAACTATTTCAAAAAGCCTGAAAAAAGCATAATATAGGCCATTAAGCGCTAATGCGACCACAATAATTTCAACATGACCCAATCCAACAGAAGCATGTACTGCAGCAATTCCATTATTACGTAAAAATATTGCCTCGCATTGTGCACCATGTAGGCCTAATATTGATTTTGTTTCACCTGTCAGTCTCTATCTCTTTGGAGGACATCGTCGGCCATTTCTGATTGTTAACAGTGTCAGAGTCTAGAACATCAGCTCATAATTAATCCTTCACAGCCGCCGAAAAACATGGCAGTATCCTCAAGAGTATTTCACGACACAATTTGTCTCGTAAAAGGGTTGCTCCACTCAAATTATATAAGAAGACACAATATTTTGTCACTTAACCTCAGCGGTGGCTGGTTGGACCGGGTGATTGGTTTTATTTGTCTAGGTTTGTAGATTCTTCACCTCAGAGATTAATGCGGCCACGCCAATACAATTGGAGATAAATTGGATTTTTTTTTGGTAAATAGGATGTTACAAACAAAGAGGCTAGACTTGAGATTTTCTTTACACAAACTGCATTAAGAGAAGATTTTGTAGTGTTCATGTCATGCCAGTTTACATTTAGTTTACTTACATCACATACAGATGTTAATGTGGAACATGCATGATGTGGTTGGTTACAATGCAATAAAATTATAAATAAAAAATCAAACAAAGTTCTTGTTTTTGTCAAGTACCAATGCATTAATTTACCAAATTAAGCCTTAATTTCCCATGACAGGGTAAAGTGGGAATCTAGACATCAAATGGTATGTGCTCTACTGAGTGGACCACTGAGGTTCCCCAAATCTAATCATCCACAAGATATTCTCAAAGCTCCAGAAGAACAGGAAACTCTCTAAAGCTCTGGAAATTGGAAAGGCATCCAAAGTGAAATAAAACATCATTTTTTGACCACTGCTGCCATGCCTTCTGCCCAGCACTGGCTAATCCAGTCTTCATTACACTTACTACTTCAGTAACTAATAAGCATAGGTAACTAAAGTTGATGTAGGCCAATATAATGTAGGCCTTTACGAACACATACACATAACGCTGACAAACTTCTTGACAGTTTTGTGAGTCAGAACCAGCAGCCCCCTGACTAACCACTGCCACATGTTGTGGCTGTGCCCAGCTGTGCCTCTCTGGGTCAGCTCTGAGTTAGCTGTAGCTGATTAGCCTGATGAGCAGCAGCCCCAGTGAATGGCACGAGCTCATTTGTGTAAACGACTCTCGCAGCGCTGCGTATCGATTAATCGAGCAGCTACGCCACTATCAATCAGTGTCTCTATCAAGGACTCACCTCTCTGCTGCGCGTGGCTGCATTGCCATAGCAACGCGGTGAGAAGCGCGAGCCGCGGGAGCTCCATTTGATCCAAAGTGAAACAACGAGGCGTAAAGCGCGCGTCCCAGCTCCGCGCAGTGGTGTGGAGCGCCTCTGTGCCGAGTTAAATGTCATCCGAAACTTTTGATCCAAACTCTTTCCCTGCGCCTCTCCGCTGCTCGTCTCCTCCTCCTACTCTCCCCACTGCGCCTCCTCCTTCTGCGCTCTCAGGCTACAGGCCACACATGGATTTACTCTGTGTGTACGGCTGAATCTGAATTCTCGACATAGCTTACTTTGTACCGCTATTCACACCAGCGCGTGGAAGTAAACGCAGCATATAGGCAGTAAGCTGCAAAACTGACAAAGGACTTGGTAAAACACAAACTGCATCGCGGACTTCACCTCAAAGTTTCCACTGTGCACAAAAATCTTCCCTGTAATCACAAATAGCAGAAGGCTGTCATCTCCAATTAACAGCCCACGTGACAATTATGGCACTGGTTTATTATAGGTAGAAGAGAGTGTGAGAGTGAAAGAAAGGGCCTATTAATTCATCAGAAAGACTAAAGTAGAACAACATTTGATGGAAAAAAGACTGAGAAACATTAACTGTAACAGGACAATCTGTCTCTTAATATTATTCCACTGTGAGGTAGAACCTCTAGTATCATCTCCTTGGATCAAACTTCAAATGCTTCAAAACAAGCATAAAGTTGCATCACTTGCCTAAAGCTGTATCTACCACAAAGCAGCACATAAACAGTATCTGATACCCACAAAAGCACAGTGTTGGGTTCAAATGACATAACAGGACATGGATACTGTAAGGGCGGTGTGGGGAGGAAAAAAAAGGAGCTTGAGAAAAAGTTTGGAGTTGAGACAGTGGCACTACTTTGTTGTGTAGCTCCTCCTGCTGCCCCGCTCCTCTCACCGCACTCAGGGGCTGGACCGTCCCAGACACACTATAATTACAGTAAAGTATCCAGATGTGGAGCATGCAACACAATATGAAAGGAAACTCTTGGAGAAATGTTGTTAATTTACAGCAGAAATAAATCCTCAAACTATAAGAAAGAGTGTTAAAATATAGTCTTTGCAGTTGCATGTTTCGCTCATACAATCCCCACAGTGTCCAATCTTGAGGGAAACAACACAGAGGAGGTTCATGAGTAGAAATACCTTGGTGTACTGAATGATTGAAGACTCCCTCACTTTCAAAACACATGGAGAATCTTGTGAAGAAACTGAGACTAAAATTAGTTTTTTATTTTCGAAACAAGCTGTGATTTATGTTTGAAGTAAAAAAATCAACTTGTCGCTGCAACTTTCCCATCATCTGATCTGTTTTATATGAATGCTTCATCTCAGCGTCTTCGAATGGTTGACACTGTTTATCAAGCTTCTCTGAGGTTCATTACTAACTGTGAAGCAATGACACATCACTGGGAGTTGTATTCTTGAGTGGAGGAAGAGTCATTGGTACACTTTGATTTATAAGGCAATGCTTGGACTACTGCCAAACTATATCTGCCCCTTACTGTCACAGAGAAGAGCTGATTCTTATTCTCTTCATTCACAGATCATGTGTTGCTCTCTGTTCCATTTGCTGGCACTGAACTGGGCTCAAAGGTTTGTGTCCTCTCTGCAGCTTATGCATGGAATATGTTGCAGAAAGACCGAAACTTAACTGAGTTGATTTCTTTGAATGTTTTTAAATCCAAAGTGAGAGCTCTAGAGGTAGACTCAACAACATGCACTTGTTTTTTATAATCTGTTTGTCTCTTCCTGTTATCTTCTTTGTGTAATTATGAAACTCTGTTTTGTATTTGCTGCTGCCTCTTGGCCAGCACTCCCTTGGAAAAGAGGGACTTCCGTGATTAAATAAATGCTAAATAAACAAATAAAAAAAATATCAGTTGTTTGGCGCTGAGGAAACAATAGGAGGCAGAGCTGGAGGTAGCAGAGCTGAAGATGTTGAGGTTCTCTTTGGGAGTGAAGAAGGCAACTCCTGTTGTTTGAGATAAAGTCAGAGAGACCAGACTGAGATGTTTTGGACATGTACAGAGGAGGGGTAGTCAGTAAAAGGATGATAAGGCTTGAGTTGCAGGTGGGAGGCCTAGAGGAAAACCAAAGAGGAGATTTGGTGCATGAAAAACACTACTTAAATATAAAAATCAAAAACTTGGGTTGGATAAAAGCTTTATTAAAGTAACTGTGACCATGTTGTGAGGCCACGCAGCTACTTTGAATAAAAAGTGTTTTTTGCACTACTCTGGAGAAATTGGAGACAGATTGAGTAAGTTTTAATATTTTGGTGAGCTTATCTGAAACCAAAATACTAAAAGTGCAAAAGAGAAAGAGACTCATCTTCTTTTCTTTGTTAGTTTTAGACTTTAAGACTCTGGCAGACACTGCAGTATCCTGATATCGGCATGCTTCAATATCAAATAATAATTTATAAGCCTTCTTCCTCCTCCTCCTCTCACATTTTTGCACTTGACAATAGAAGATACAGGGAATGAAATGTCAACACAGATTGGTGCTGGTGTAGAGTGAAAGGTTAGTTCAGAATGTAAAAGTTTTCATATTTGCCCACAAAGTTTGACGGCCTTTGCCATTTACTGCTTTTCTAAATGTACTTTATCTACTGCCGGGCCATTAGCAGTGTTTACCTCTTCACTGTTGAAAACTATGGCATATTAAAATGTCTCGGCTCACCAGCTTGTCAGTCACTCACCCGTCCAAGTCGAATATTAGGCAGGTTTTCTTTTGCGAGATCCAAAAAATAACTACTTATAGACAAGATTTGATTGCAGATGTTGATTGGGGGTCCACTGAAACCTTTCGTGGAGCTCCTGGGGCAGAGAGACTGAGCTGGCAAACTCTTGGGGCTGAAGATGAGCTCTCTTCACCAGACGCTGAGCTCGGGACAGGCCTGGGGATCGGCTGGGTCACTGTGGAGCTGGGCGGCAACGAGGTTACATTTGGACTGGACAGCAAGGTAAGGCTCTTTCCTTCTAACATAATTTAGATTCTGTTTTAACACTTTTTCGGCATTCTTACCATGCTATTGCAGTCTGTTTAATACAACGGTCACTGAGAAATATGGTTCCACTTTCCGCTTTACGTACGGCTTTCTTAAAAAAACAGTGACTAAAACTTCCACAGAAGAAGAGCTGTACAATGCAAGTGTGTTTTTCCAGAATCTGACAAACCGTTTTTATATTTGGGTCTTAGGAGGAACATTAGAGGCGTTTCAGCAACTTTCGAGGATGAGGCAAAAGAATAACTGTGTTTTGATCTGACAGATTGCCCTTAATGATAGAAGATACATAAGACAAAGCTCTATTGGATCAGTTCTGTATCAGATTTTAAAGATTTATACCTCAGCCAAGAAGATGTTTTTAGGTTAGCATCATAACTCGAAAATGTTACAGCCATTGTGTATTTAGCAAAGGCTAGTAAATGGTCAGTGAATACATTTTTGATTTTTGGCACAGATTTTAGTTCTGGATTTTTAATTTAGGAAAAAGTGACATTATGCCATTTTGCACAATATATTTTTATGTCACCTCCAGTATTAAAAATGCCCTTGCGCCCTTGTGCCACTGAATGAATCCTGTCTATAACAAAACTTTTTACAGGAACCTCTGGAACAGCCCACATCTCTCCGGTTTTACATTCACATCACCGGCTGCCAGTAAAGTTTAGAATTGATTTTAACGTTTTAGTGCAAACTTTTAGAGCACTACATGGACAGGCCCCCAAGTATCTCTCAGACCTCTTGACCACATCCTCGCCAAATCGCCCTCGTCGATCCAAGTTGCAGTGGACCTTACCTTTCAGGATGTAGCCCAAAGACTTTAGGTTTTATTTGTTATCTTTATGTATTTCTATTTTATGGCACTGTATTTTCTATTTTATCTGCGCTAACTCCAAACTAGTGGTTCTCAACTGGTGGGTCAGCATTTGTGTTTCATAGGGTTAGGATTTTTTTTCAAATATCAATCTTTTCAAACATGTTATTCTGTTAAAAGCCCCTGACTTATTTCATTTTCCAAAGCCCGTCCCGTTAGAATAATTGGGTTCTATCTGTGTTCTGAGTATTTTTGAGATATTTAGGTTTAAAGTTTTGACCATAAAAATAGCAAAACTGATATGAGGAACACATTTCTTTAATACATGGGAATTAAAGGCACCCTAAAGACACTTTTGAAAGTGAGACGCAATAAACTTTGACAATACTAATAACCTAGAATTTGTTGGCATGTAGAAGCAATAGCTCTACATTTTAAATGTTTAACACGTTATACTTTTTAATACTACGTTTATACTTTTCCAATATAAAAATATTACAGACCACAGTTAAATTATACTCTACACTTTTTATATTTTCAGCTCTCATTCTCCAGAACAATAAAACTAAGCAGCCTTTTTGTGTCTAAAGTTGAGCTCCAAATTAAGGTTTGACCTTGCAGATAGAACTTTTTATTTTCCCAGATAAATGCCCCGAAATGGATAAAACTGTAGAAAACAAACAAAAAAACAAACAGATAAAACAGATATAGTGTAGATAAGGTATCCAGGAGCACAAATATATGTATAACTCAATTCTAAGGGGACACATTGTTATTTTGACTGATCTTTTTTCTATTCTTTCCATAGGTTTATTCCAGAGAATGAAGAGACCCTCATCCTCACACAGTCTGATGAACTGAGCAGAGTCTACAGTGAAGACAACAGACTGCCTCTGAGCAACGTTTCATATTGTTCAAATTACGATGACTCCAAAAGACAGAGAACGTCCAGAGGAGAGCTGATGTTTCCGCAAGACAGCGCCGCGTCCGACCTGCTGGTGTCTGCTGAGGTAACTCCAGCTGCAGATGTATCACAAAACACTTCAACATATGGCAGAGAAGAAAGTGCTGCAGAGATAAAAGGTAAAAGAAGCAAAGCGAATACGAGGAAAAAATACTACAAACTTGCCAAAAATGCGCAACGGATATTTATTAAAGATGGAAGAGAAGAAGTGGACAGCTCTGGTGTAACATGTCCCGAACAGGTGAGGTGCAGGATGAGCCAGGTCGCTATTACAACAACTCTGAAAACAACTCCGACTATCACAGCATGGGAGGCGGGCTGGAACGTCACCAACGCCATTCAGGTAAGTGTTCATAAACCCTGTCGAAAGTACACTTGCGTTTATGTCGGTGAAGAATGAGACAGTGGTGAAACCTGCTCAAAATACCTCCTCTATGACAAATGTTGTCGTTATGGCAACATAAACATACGTTTATAGTTAAACAAGTGGTTGTTGTGTGACAAAAGGATGAAATCACAGCTAAAGTGTTTAAACTTTCTTGTTATCCATATGTCCATAACTATACATACACAAAAATACTTCTCAATTTGATACTATATCTGGTTTTAAAAGAACAGTACTCTGACTTTTTTATCTGTTCCAGCGCCAGTGCATGTTTTCAGAGGTTGTTGTTATCTAAAGCAATACTTTTATCTGAGGTTGTTTATATATTTTTGAATATTCAAGTTTATTTAAGACAATGAAGACCTTAGATGAACTATTTTAACCCTAAAAAACAGCAGAGATTTACCAATAGAGCATATTAATACATTATATCAAACTGAAGTTGAGAACTTAAACACCTCTGTTAGCGTCATGTTGCTAAAAGCTGTGCAGAATGGCCATTTTATGCTCTGTTCTGTCTCCAGGGGGCATCAGACACCAAATCCAAGCTTTCTTCGCAAAGTCAAAGTAACAGCTTCCCAACAGAAGACGTTTTCCATACATATACAAATATGCAAAGGTGTCCAAAACTATTTAAAAAAAACTGAAAAAATAGGACCTTTAACCTCTAAACATTAGAATCAATATGCTTTAAAGACTATGATTTAGATCACGTTCCTACTCTCACCTATAGTCCTGAGCTTTAGGTGATGACCAAAAGGACAAGATCCTAGATACAAGCGGCCGAAATGAGTTTCCTCCACAGGTTGGCTGGGCACACCCTTAGAGATAGGGTAAGGAGCTCGGTTACCCGGAGGGGCTCGGAGAAGAGCCGCTGCTCCTCCACATTGAGAGGAGCCAGCTGAAGTGGCTTGGGCAGCTGTTTCAGATGCCTCCGGGATGCCTCCGTGGGGAGGTGTTCCAGGCATGTCCCACCAGGAGGGGGCCCCGGGGAAGACCTAGGATGCGCTGGAGGGACTACGTCTCTCAGCTGGCCTAGGAACGCCTTGGGGTTCCTCTAGAGGAGCTGGAGGAAGTGTCCGGGGAGAGGGATGTCTGGGGTCCTTGCTTAGACTGCTGCCCCCATGACCTGGCCCCGGATAAAGCGGAAGAAGATGGATGGATGGATTTAGACCAGCGGTTCCCAAACTTTTTGGTTCTGTGTTCTGTGTGGCTTAGTCCTGATTTAGTCTTAGCTTTGTTCTGATTTTAGGCATGATTTAGTTCTGGTTTATTCCTTGGTTTAGTCCTGGTTTGTTGATAGTTTAGTCCCAGTGTGGACCTGGGTTAGTCCTGATTTCAGTTTATTTTAGTCTTAGAAAGCCAAATAAATGCATGTACTATATATATTCACGTGGCCCCTGCAATGTGATCACGTAGCTCTCGGGCTCCCTGTACCCCTGGTTGAGAAACACTGATATATCTGTGTTTTAATACAATCAGGAAACGTGTTTAGTACTGACCTGACATTTCTTTTCTGATTTTTTTATCATGAAGTAAATCATAAATCATTTACAAAAGCAGCGTTCCCGGTCAGAGTGCGTCCTTGTGTTGATAATGTCTTATTATGGTGTAAGTGATGTTCTCCTGTAAATGTCTCCTCTCACACACGATCTTCAGGGTAATTGTGCAGCACTGGGGCATCAGTGCACTGTATACAACAAATATAATGAAAGACGTGCGCATGCAAAACACCGTCCGCCGGGAACGAGGTGAATTTACATAAAATGTTTCTGTCTGAAAGCTGTAAACACACAATTTAATCATTAGAAGTAATTGATTTTAGCAGTGGCGTCTGTACATAAATACGCGTTCGACAATGAGATTGAATTTGGAACGTATACAAGTGTTTCTTATGCAAATGTGGGACGTTAGCGGGCTACATGTCTTCAGAGAGCAGGCTTTTCTTTGTTTAGTATCCAAATGTATTGTTTTTTTCATATCTACACAGCAGCAACGGATCACAAATCCAAATGAAATTAACCAAAGAAAATATTTGAAATGTAAAAAAAAAAAAAAAAACCAGAAAAAAAACATGAGGCTAGTTTGGGTGGCGCAGTGGGTTAAGCATTTGCCCAGCAACCGGAGGTTAGCCGGTTCGAATCCCATCTGAAGCGCATACTGTCGTTGTGTCCCTGGGCAAGACACTTCACCCACCTTGCCTGTGTGAATGTGTTAGTGTGGCTGTGTTTGGTGGTGGTCGGAGGGGCCGTTGGCGCAGATTGGCAGCCACGCTTCCGTCAGTCTGCCCCAGGGCAGCTGTGGCTACAGAAGTAGCTCACCACCACCAAGTGTGACTGAGGAGTGAATGAATAATTGATCAATTGTAAAGCGTCTTTGAGTGTCCAAAAAAGCCCTAATTCGAAGAATTATTATTATTAATATTAGTTTGTGGTTAGGCTTTAGATAATGAAAAATAATAGCAAAAGGGATAATGAATATAAGATTTTGAAATGGGCAATGGGCACTTTAACTGTAGTGGTACCTTAAAAAACAAATGATATTGTTTGCTGCTAAGTCAGACAAATGTAGTGAAGTTTTAGAGAAAAATTAAATGTTGTTTATATTTTCCAGCTACTGTTTCTATTCAGTGATTTGGAACAATGTTGGTGATTTAGATTAATAGTAAATTAGACAAAGTTAGGTAAATAATGCAGTAAAACAACAGCTATAAGAATGGTATTAAATCTTTTCTGTGGACTACAAGCGGCTGCTTGTTGGCAGAGTGGTTAGCCTGGTCAGCAGGGAGGTTGTAGGTTCAACCCCCGGGAGTCAGCAAGCCCTCCCCGTGTTACTGTGGCTTTTTTTTTTTAGCTTAAATCAGGACTAAACCAGGACTAAACACTACTGATGCTACTATTACTACTACTACTACTACTACTACTACTACTACTACTACTACTGCTGCTGCTACTGCTACTACTACTGCTACTACTGATACTACTACTGCTACTACTACTGCTCCTACTACTAATACTACTACTGCTACTACTACTGCTACTGCTGCTACTACCATGACTGCTACTATTACTACTGCTGCTACTACTACTACTACTTCTACTTCTACTACTACTACTGCTGCTGCTACTACTACTGCTGCTGCTACTACTACTACTTCTACTACTAATACTACTAATACTACTACTAATAGTGAGTGGTTGTCTTCGGGCAGCAGTATCTCAGTTGGTAGAGCCTCTTTTCCAGTAACCAGAAGGTTTGCGGTTCAAACCCTACTCCCACCGTTGCATACTGTCGTTGTGTCCTTGGGCAAGACACCTAACCTTACCTCCAGTGTCTGCGCACACTGCTGTATGAATGTGTGAGTGTGAATGAGTGACTGGTTCCTTGATGTAAAGCGCTTAAAGTTCCCATGGAGGTAGAAAAGCGCTGTATAAATCTGAGTATTTATTTTGCCTTTCTCTGTTTCTATCATGTACTTTGCCTGAGGCCCATAGTCAAGATCGAAACCTGTGCATGATCCACTGAAACAGATCCTTGAGCATAAAATCCAAGCAGTCCAAGTTCAGTCTTACGCCAGGTCCAAAGTCATGGACTGGGAAGTATTTGATGAAACAGGTAAAGACGGAGAATATATCTGAAATTTAACACAAAACAGAACTGTGGAAGTTTTTCTTCCAATCCTAATCAATAAAGTGTAGATAAACCAGGTCTGCTCTTGATTTAGATCTTATTATACCAGACTTTGAAAAGACAAAATCTAAATTCTCACCAAGAATGTCTCAAGACTATTGTTAAAATCAACTACAACTCTTGTGCAAAATATACTAAACCCATCAATCTTAAAATAAGCTAACAGATGTCTTATTAATGTTGAGAAGAACAGTGGTTTCAGCATCAAGGCTAAAGAAATCTGTATTTTCCTGTGGTGGTTTATTGATGCCAATATCACTGAGTGTGTGCCAGCTTAATAAAGTTTTTATTAGATTGTGTCTTTGCTGCCAAAAATATATAAAAACAACCCCAGCTCTTGTGGCTCCTAACATGGGAATATTATGAAGCTAAGGCTGAATTTAACCTGGTTCTTAATAAGGCAGTGTGTTTGTTGTTATAAAGATTTATATTTATAAACCAGTATGTTGTATAGAGATTAGAAAATTCAAAGCCCTTGTAAATACTAAAAAGAAAAATACCACCAATACATGTACGGCCCTATTTTATTCCGGAAAGTTATTATGTTGTTAAAATCATCCCAAAAATCATAGCTTATTGATCAAAATACAAGGCCGTACACAGGATTTTAGAAATACTGTGGTCCATCATAATGACAGCCAGTTTAGTCCTGGTTTAGTCCTGGTTTGGTCCTGTCTTTTTCATAAATAAGTCCTGGTTTAGAATATTTTTTTCTGGTTTAATCCTGATTTAGTCCTGTTTTTTGCCTCGTTTAGATCTGGTTTAGTCTAACAATAGAAAAATACCAGATCAGAAAGTCACTGTACTCTTTGTGCCCGTCCCAAGCCTGGATAAATAGTGAGGTTTGCATCCGTAAGGGCATCTGGAGTAAAACATTAACCCAATAATTTTGCAAATGACTGCACGCTAAGAAGCAGACAGTGGTGAGCTCAGAAGGGACACTCCTTTCTCATAAGAAATCTTTTTCAGACTTGATTAAAAATGTAGAAACATGACTTGTTAGAGTGAGCCGACACCTTGAGTTATTTAAATGTCAAATCGGTGACATTTGTGTGTATGTGAGCGGTGTGATCCAGTCACATGCGCATCTCTGTGGCTTCACTGAGCGCGGCTGTGTTTGCATAAAATATTGCATATGACCCCAGGGGCAACATGGGAGATCTGAGAGTCAGGCTCTGCACATAGCCACAGCCTTGGTGATGACAAAGAGGAGATTGGAGTTTATCGCTGCCATCTTTTCAGTCCTGTGAAAGCTAAAATCGATGCAGGTTTGCCTAAATATAGCAAATGTTATAGAAGACAATCTTATACTGTTATTTTTTTGCATTTCTCTTATAAATATTGGCATGTGTTTCTGTTTAATGCCTCACTGCCTGGTCTTTCTGATGGCTGCACAACTCTGCACTCTGCACTCTTTTGGTTGTGAGATGGTCCCCTATGCAGTTTAAGTGGGACAAGGAGGGACAGACTCGAGAAATAAAAGCGTTGTTATTTGACATTATCTAACTTACCAAGTTAATGAGTCTAAACCTCAATTACATTACATACAGTTGCTAAAACATGCATTTTGCTAAGTAATATCGTTACTTTTTTTATTAAAATAAAAAAGCCCCATGCAGAGGCCTTTCCTGAAACACTGGGGCACCAACACACCAACCATATCTGCCAACCCAGCAAGATATAGGACAGACCACAAATATTTATTTTACATTTTACACAAGGAATACTGACCATACCTAGTTGTTCGTAATGTGAATCTCACTTTTTATAGATCTACTGAAAAAGTGGGACATTACCTTAGTAAGTAAGACGGGGGATAAATGCCTAAATGGCTGTGTAGTACAACCAAAAGTGGGACAGGTGGTCTCTCACTGCAGTTCCTTATTTTTTGGATTAACTTGGTAGCATTAGTGTATACCTCTGCACACCCTAAGCAGCTGCAATAGCCCCCATTTCCTTAAATACACAAACAGTATTAAATGTGGACTCTTGGAGCCAACACTCACTTTCCCTGAGTATCTTCTCACTTGTCTTTTATTTTCTACTATATATAGCTCTTAGTTCTTTTTGTTTGCTGTTCCTTGATGTTTAGGTCCATAAAAAATAGCTATGCACTCTTGCAAAGTAAATATTATATCCTCATATGCCTAAAGCCAATAAGAGAGTTGTTTCTCTCTCTCTCTCTCTCTCTCTCTCTCTTTGCGACTGGAAACCACTTCAGGTTGTGCTTTAGCCAATGAGGAATTAGCTGGCAGGAGCACACAGAGAAAAGAGCAGCGTAGACTTAGAGATGAGGAAGATGGCCGAGGGGGGGAGGGGAGGTGGAGGAGGGGGGTCCAATCTGATTCTTGAGTCTTTCATCCCCAGAAGCTCCATTTCGACATCAAAGCTCCATCAGCATATGCCTAACAGTCTGCAGTTACCAAATAGTGACTTGAAAGTGTATGTGTTTTTTTTTTGTTTTTTTTTGGCATGCATCAAGTCTCTATGATGAGCCTCCATTACTCTCCGTGTTCCAACATCCAAAACACTATGGACTCATCAAAGTGGTTCGTCGCCAACTCTGATCTCTGCTCTCCAGTCGTCAGGTCTCTTCCATTTTTCCTTCTCTACCTTCAGCCCGGATCTATCTTCATGTTTTTCCCTTGTTAAAAAAAAAAAACAAAACTGAGAAGCTTGTGTCTCCTCTCTCATCACAGCAGTGGAAAGTAACTCTACAACTCGCACATTCTGAGTACATTTTCTTAAACGTACTTTTACT
Source organism: Bostrychus sinensis (assembly GCA_020698575.1). Taxonomy (NCBI): domain Eukaryota; kingdom Metazoa; phylum Chordata; class Actinopteri; order Gobiiformes; family Eleotridae; genus Bostrychus; species Bostrychus sinensis. Next base: position 21,557,875 of record CM036257.1, on the reverse strand, counting down.
TTTGAAGGTAAAGGAAACAAATGTTCTCAAGTAAGTCAGGGCTCACAGCTTTATGTAAACACATAAAACCAGGAAGTTGTAAGTGCTGTCAAAATGAATAAGTCAGCTCAGCTCATTTATCTATCAGTGTCATGTTGTAAAAGCCTGGAAAATTAGCCATTTTTTGCTCTCTCCATTGCCCACCGTTGCCAGCAGGGGGCAACAGACACATTATTCAATTGAAAGTAACCACTCCCCAAAAGAAGATGTTTTTTAAGTCATAAAACATGAAATACTCATGCAAAAGTGAAAAAAAAAAACATAATATTGGACCTTTAACCTCTACACTAGTAAGTTTAAAAAGTGAAAGCTTGGGTGTTGGGTAACATGCCAAAATTGCAATCAGAAGGTACCAGTTTTAAACCAAGTAGTAGTAGTAATAGTAGTAGCAATAGTAATAGTATTAACAGCAGTAGTAAAAAGAGGAGTCGTGGTAAGAGTAGTAGTAGAACCAATAGAAGTAGTATTAGTAGTAGTGGATTTTGCTGTGCAACAACAATTAACTTTGAAAGATAATTTGCAGTTAAGACCAGTATATATCTAGAATATTTCTTCCACTACAGATTGTGTGTACTTCCTTCCTTCTGCTTGTACATCTTCATACATTTCAGGCACAAAGCCAAAAATCCTCCTTTTTGTCGTAAACATTTCTTTCATATTCCCTGCTTTTCCCATTCTCAATCACCGTTCTCCTTAGTGTTTAAATCTTCAGCTTTTTTCCAGTTATTGCTTCTCAAACAAGTCACAACAATCGTTCCCAGACCTCAATTTTGCCGCCATTTTATTTCATTTCCCATTGATCATTCTTCTCTGCTGAATGCCTCTCAGACACAGGAATAGAAATACATTTTGTGCCATTAAGGCCGCATCTGAACAAAATAGAAAATGTCAAACAGCTGTGGAAATAGGTGACTTTTGATGCATTTTTTTCAACAAATGGTCCTTCTTTTGTTCAGGGTATATTTGTGTTGGACCTGCCCTTCGCCCTGGTGCATTCTGGGTACATGGGGCTGGTGCTGCTGGTGCTGTCGGCCTGGGTCTGTAACCACACAGGACGCATACTGGTCTCATGTCTGTACGAGGAGGGACACAGGTAAACAGTTATCATGTGTAATGTGTAATTTAGGCTCTAAGCTGACCTAGAACATATAAAATTAATATTAACTTTACATTTTAAGTCAGTTATTCCTGAACTAAGAGTCAATAAAATGTCATCAGAGGTCAAAGAGGTTGTGTGTTCTCCAGTGTTGGTTTGTTTGTCTGTTTGATAGATAACTGAAAAATTAAGGACTGGATCTTGATGACATTTTAAGACAATAATAATAATGAGCCATGGAAAAAATATTAGTTCTGGTGTGGATCTGGAGCTTTGTGTGGATTTAGGAAGATTCAGTTAGATAGGCCATAAGATACTCCAGCCACAAGGGGTCAGTAAAGAAACAAATGATACATTTTAGTGGATTCATTACCTTTGGTTGAATGGATTGATAATTTACCCCTGAACTAAAAAATCCCTGGTTTGAGTCTAGGTCTGGGAGCTATATCACTGCCATTGTGAGATAGAGCCAATGCCTTGGCAGAGGTCTATGCTTTCCAAGTGCGATACATTTTAGTACTAAAAATAAGGTGTAGTTCCTTAATTTATGCAATATATGTGCAGTGTTCCCCATTAACTCAGAAGATTACAGTGGTGCACCGTAGTCTAATCTTGTCCCCATAAAAACTGAATGTTAAAACTTTATTTTACCAATAAATGCATAGAATTTATAGTATTTTCAACTGATGCCACATATATATTGATATAAAAAAAAAAAAAAACTGTAGACACTAAAAAGTTAGATGTGTTTACTGGAATATTTTTTACATCAATACTAATATTATAAAAAAAATTAATAATGAATGCAAAACATGAATAAAAAGCTTTAAAGTGGTTAAATAAATATTAACAATTTCAGACAATAAGACCAGCAATCACTGAAAAAGTACTGCAAAAGTAAAAAAAAAAAAAAAAAGAAGTAAAGACTGATTATTAGTTTTATGTTAAAGTGGAGGCCCAAAAGTGAGAGTGCGGCACAGCTACCAGGACATCGCTGAGACCTGCTGCAGAGGACTGTGGCCCAACTATCCCAAACTGGGAGGCTGGATGGTCAACGTAGGCTCAGGTTAGAGATTACAAAATGTTAAGCAATAGTTTGATCATGCACGTACGTTTGAGTTTGAGTTTGAGTTTGTGTCTAACTCCTCCAGCTGATCGAGCTGCTGATGACCTGCACGCTGTACCTGGTCGTCTCCACCAGCCTGCTCTCAGACAGTCTTTCTGAACTGGCCGTGCCCAGATTGGTGTGTTCTCTGGTGGCTCTGGTGTTCCTCATGCCCTGCCTCCTGCTCACTGACCTCAGACCAGTGTCCACTCTGAGCCTGCTCTGCTCACTGGCTCACATCCTCATCAGGTTACCATCAGCATGTGGACAGCTCATTAATATTCCTTAGAGGGTTTAGAGTATTAGTAAAGTAGTAGTAGTAGATCTTAATGTGTGTGTGTGTGTGTGTGTGTGTGTGTGCTTGTCCCGTCAGCCTGTTGGTGATGCTGTACTGTCTAAGCCGGGCCCGGTCCTGGATCTGGTCCACTCTGTCTCTGTCGGTGGACCCCGAGGACTTCCTGGTCTCTGTGGGCGTCATCATCTTCTCCTACACGTCGCAGATCTTCCTCCCGTCACTAGAGGGCAGTATGGAGGACAGGGGGAAATTTAACAGCATGCTGGGCTGGACGCATGGAGCAGCCTGCGTCATGAAAACTCTGTTTGCTCTGCTGGTGAGTCAACAAACAAAAATCAAAACATGCACACAAATTCTGAAATACGCACACAAAAATCAAAACGCACACAAAAATTCAGAAACACGCACACAAATTCTGAAATGCGCACACAGAAATCAAAACATGCACACAAAAATCAAAACATGCACACAAATTCAGAAACACGCACACAAAGACCGAAACATGCACACAAATTCAGAAACACGCACACAAATTCAGAAACACGCACACAAAAATCAAAACATGCACACAAATTCAGAAACACGCACACAAAAATCAAAACACGCACACAAATTCAGAAACACGCACACAAAGATCGAAACACGCACACAAATTCAGAAACACGCACACAAAAATCAAAACATGCACACAAATTCAGAAACACGCACACAAAGACCGAAACATGCACACAAATTCAGAAACACGCACACAAAGATCGAAACACGCACACAAATTCAGAAACATGCACACAAATTCTGAAATATGAACACAAAAATCAAAACATGCACACAAATTCAGAAACATGCACACAAATTCTGAAATATGAACACAAAAATCAAAACATGCACACAAATTCAGAAACATGCACACAAATTCTGAAATACGCACACAAAAATCAAAACATGCACACAAATTCAGAAACATGCACACAAATTCTGAAATATGAACACAAAAATCAAAACATGCACAAAAATTCAGAAACATGCACACAGATTCAGAAACACGCACACAAATTCTGAAATACGAACACAAAAATCGAAACATGCACACAAATTCAGAAACACGCACACAAAAATCAAAACATGCACACAAATTCAGAAACATGCACACAAATTCTGAAATATGAACACAAAAATCAAAACATGCACACAAATTCAGAAACATGCACACAAATTCTGAAATATGAACACAAAAATCAAAACATGCACAAAAATTCAGAAACATGCACACAGATTCAGAAACACGCACACAAAGATCGAAACATGCACACAAATTCTGAAATACGCACACAAAAATCAAAACATGCACACAAATTCTGAAATAAGCTCACAAAAATTGAAACACACAAATTCTGAAACACGCATGCATGGAAATGCAGAAACGCACACAAAAACTGAGACACGGACAGAAAAACTGAAACACGGACACAAATTCAGAAACGCGCACACAAATTAGAGAACATGCACACGAATTAAAAAACACACAAATAAAAAAAATACGCACACTGATAATAAAACATGCACACAAAAACTGAAACACGCACACAAATTATAAAACGCATCCAAATTTGGAAACACACCCAAATTTGAAAACACTCACACAAAATGAGATTACAGAAAGGGTTGAACCTTTGTGCTTGACTGTGATCAGACAGAAGAGAGCTGTTTTTGTGTGTGTGTTTCCAAATTTGTGATGTGTTTCAGAATTTGTGTGCATTTTTTGTGTGCGTGTTTCAGAATTTGTATGTGTTTTTGTATTTGTGTGCGTGTTTCCAAATTTGCAGTGTGCTAGTTTCAGTTTTTGTTTGTGTACCCATGATTGTTTACAAAGTAATAGCAATGGTTTCTTTACCATTAAAACTAGAACATGCTCATAAACCAGAAATATGCTCCTCAGTGCCACCACTGGTTCAAAACAGCAATGGTTAATGGTAATTACATTTTGAGTCATAGGATGAATTTTAGTGAGTGTAAAATATTCATCATTCATTGTTTTCCAAAAGGGAGTCTAAATGGCCTAAACTATTAAATTACTAAATGGTTATTAATCATTGTCTCAATCCATTTCATGTTTACTCTACTCTCCACTGTACACCCATCCATGCTTTAAAGGCAATATATCATGCTTTTATTCACATTTTTAAATTGATCTTAGTCGCCTCTAGAACAGCATTGCAAATTTTACAACTTTTAAAAACATTATCTGACTTTAAGATAGCGTTTTTAATAAGTACTCTACTGGTGCCATAAAGAAACAGGTGAAGAGACCAGCAGAGGGCAGCAGAGTGTTGCTGCCTTTTGAACATAATCAAAGAAAAAGAGCGCCAAACTTTCTGAAACATTTTAATTGATTCCAATTTACTACAAAATGAAAACTAGCTGTGAGGAATCAGTGTTTTGGGGCCTCAGAACAGCCGTGCCAGACAACAGAGGATTACTTAAACATGCGTGAATAAAGCAAAACACAACTTCAGGTATGTTTTTAATGAGGAAACAACATTATAACACGGCAGAAAGTCACATTTTAAGGCTGATTTCACTTATTTTTAATGTAATGAACTACTCTTCTTGCCTGGCAACTGTAACCGTGGAGGTCATCATTGTGGGCGGGGCTTTGACAAAGGGTCAGTCGTCTCCAGACCACATCATCTAATGAGCGGGACACGAGGAGGGGGATGATTGACTGACCGCATCGACTGTTTCTTTTCTCATCAGTCCGTTCTGACCTGGGGCCACGACACCAGCGAAGTCATCACAGACAACCTGACCTCTGACCTCCGACCTCTTGTCAACCTGTGCCTCCTGGCCAAAGCTCTTCTGTCGTACCCTCTGCCTTTCTACTCTGCCGCAGAATTACTACAAACGTGTCTACTAAAAGGTGAATGCATTTTTTCAGCCACAAAATAGAAATACGTGACATCAAACCAAAATTTAGAAGTTAAATTAAACTTCAGGGCAGCCCCAAGGCGTTAAAAATATTCAATTCTGTGGTTAGGTATTAAATTTGTTCATCTGTGTCTTTTTCAAACTGTGACATCTAAGCCAAGTCCTTGCAGTTTTGTAGGTATAAGATTAGTCACTATTTGTTAGCAAAACATTTTTTGGTGAAATTAATTAGTTCAAATTTTTGTCATTAGGAGTAACACACATAATCTGCCCAAACTGGACACATGCACTTGTCTACAAATAGAGTACATTTTGTTTTGAGTAATACTTTAACTTATAATAGAATTTTTTTTTTTTTTTTTTTTTGCAAGTTGTGTGTGAATTTGGCATTAAACACTCTCATTAGTAGATTTAAAATGTCATAAAAGTTCCTCACGTGATTGTGCCTTTAGTTTGTGTTTTTGAAAGCTTATACTTTGACAGGTCTTACATTTGCTGCATAATGTTGCAAAGAAACATACTTTATCACTGAAGTCTATAAGTCAGTTTTATTTTTTTTCAGTGCAGCACTAGACTTATGCCATCTGTATTAGGCTTTCAAAAATAAAACCCTTACATTAGTGTACTTTTTTTTTTTTAACCTGATTTTATATCACACAATCAATCAATCAATCAACATTTATTTATAGAGCCCTTTACAACACTCAAGGTGACCAAATGTTTTCCAATTAAATCAAATTAAAATCAGTAAAATCAGAAAAATATAAATACATTAGTACAACAAAATATAAATAGTGTGTCACAGCAGTGCTAAGTGTTGAAAGTTAGTCGGAATAAATATGTTATAAGCCTGGACTTAAAAAGACCAAAGACTGTGATGGTACACTTAACAGGAGGCAGCTTGTTCCAGAGTCTGGGCCCGGCCACAGAGAAGGCCCCATCACCACAGTTCTTCTATCTGGCTCTTGGGCCTTCTAAAAAAACTTAATTTGATGACCTCAAAGGTTTCGGACAGCTAACAACTCAGTAAGATAGGAATGCATTGCCAGTATTTATCCTCATTTTAGTTTGCTTTACTTTTTGCTTTTTTTACTTTCTCTGTATTATCAGCAGCCACTAAATCTTCATACAGTGGTGATTCCTCATTGACAACAAGGGAAGCTGAGCTTCCCCTAAAATTTCATTAAATAAATGGTCAAATATGTACTGCTGAATTTCATGAAATTAAATACTAAGTTGCATTAAAAGTGCGCTAGAATGTGTTTAATTTCGTGAGTATGTCATTCATTAATCAGCTGTTTAGTCTGGTTCTCCAACATGATCCTCCTCTCACTTCAGAGCAGGGGACGCTGTGTAAATCCTTCTGACACTGAGCTTCAATGGATTCCTATGAGACTGTTCAGAGTGGGTTTTTTCATAGCAAAAATGCAAGATGCTGAGTGGCTAAATGAGCCAAAATTGTCCCACCTGTGGACGCTGAGCATCTCTGGGAGTGAATGGAGCAGTGGGCAGGCTGTGACACTGGCTGATCAATGATGATTGGCGGAACTGGCAGAAAATTTTGACAGACAGCAGTGAGCGCCAAGAGCGGCCTGCTGTTCACCGACTTGAACTGGACTTCAGCTTCCCCTGTGTTAAAGACCAGCAGTCACCACTGGACTACTACTTCACATACTACTAAAAAGTATGCAGTAATTTCCCTTTAAATCTCTATCTGCAGGCAGCTTTACTGCCCGTGTTACAGATGCACACACATCTGTGCATTACAGGTTAAACTGACTAATGTGTAGATGCTGTAGGGAGTATGAGTTTATTTACATATTAGTAGTGTATACTCAGATGAGTGGGAGAAACCTGGTGAAATGTGGCCCCATGGCTTGAGTTTGTTTATTCAAATCCCCAGATAATCTGCAAAAGTAAACATAAAGAAGATAACTGTTGATATTTTGCTCTTTTTGACAATGCCCTGCAGTGAGACAGCAACAAACAACCTGAACCTGCTTCTGTTGTTATTTATGTAAAACAGCAGATGACTAACCCAAGTTCATCACCTTTTATAAATACTGTTCTCTGCCCTTTAGCACTAAATATACAGGAGCACAATGAAACCATCTGACCTTTTATTCACACAATAGTATATAATGATAATACAGAAATCAAAGAAACTGGTAACACTTATACTCACATTGTAAAGCATTTTTACAGTTAGTTTATTTATAAAGCATTATTTCAACATTGACAAACACCATTGAGTATTATTATTATTATTATTAGGTAACACTTTATTTTACACTACACTGTATCTATAAAGTAACTAAAATGTAATGCATACTTTAACAAACTCTAACTCTAAAAATACTTGTTACAAGTGCAGTACAGTGACTACTTTGTTTGGTGGTAATGTGCACTAATGTAATGTAGTGTAACAAGTATCTTTTATTACATTTGTACTAAACTGTTACACACAATGTCATTATGTAGGTACATCATAAATACATGTTATTACAGTTTGTTATGGATGTGTTACATAGTAGTGACACTATTACAAGTGTAATGTAAAATAAAGTGTTTTCTATTATTATTATTATTATAGTTTTATATATGACTTATAGCGCTCATGGCATCAGTGTAAATACAGTAGCTACAGTATAAACTATGAAGTAAAAAATAGTGTTAATGACACATTTATTCATGCTTTATGTCTGCTTAATAGTGGTAAGTTAAAACCACACATTGATCTATTTTGGCTGAATATTTTTTACAATGTTGAAATGGTAAGATAATAAATGAAAAATACTTGAATTTATTATCAAACAAAGACAATAAAGGCAAATCTCTCTCACATAAAACAGTGTGAGTTCTTCATTAATAGCCACTAATAAGAGTTTATATAAAAAAGTGTGACAGAAACTCTGCTGATGACATTTTTTAAAGGAAATACCTGGAAACAGGATGAGCTCATAGTTGTTGACAGTCAACATTAAAGAAAGGTGCGGGCAGTGATACAGCAATGTGTTGACAGTGGATACATTGGTTACTTCTCTGACTGAGGAACAATGAGATGATCCATGCAGCACAGCAGAAAAATTTCAGAAAACTTCAAGAAATGCTTTCCTTTTTTATTTGGGAAGCAATAAAAAGGCAATCAATGCATGTCCATGTCTCTAAACATGTGTGACCTTCACCACAGGAGCCTGTAGTTCAACCACAATTTGTTATTCTTTTTATTACCAGTGTTTAATCTGTAATATATCTCCACACTGTCTCTCTGTTGTGTCACTGAAATGATGTCTAGCTGCAAAAAAAAAAAAAAAAAAAAAATTGCCTCATGGTTGAGCAATTAATCAAAGTAATCACACTTTATTTATGGTGCCTTTTGTGCAGGCAGAGGGTGAGTTGAGTGGTGAGGTGGAGGCTCAATGACAAAATAATAAAACAGAAGCGTTAAATACATAGAAAGAATAAAACTGAATTTGAAACAGGGGCATAAACAATGGCTCATGATGTACCAGGGACAGGAAGAAGTAAAGAAATACTGAGGGTAAACTATTCTACAGTTTTATTTTATTTTTTTATTATTCCAAGTAGCATGTACAAAACAAATCAGGGAAGTAAATCTGACATAAAAATAAAACAATTTTCAGTACAAAAATGGTGAAGTTACTAAATATTCTTGTAGAGTAAACAAAAAGTTATCAAAGATAAACAAATCTGACACAGGCAAGGCAAAAACAGTAAACAGTGGAGTAGTGCTGTATCATTTACATGTATGATGAAGATATTGAGTTTGAAGTGAATTACAGTTATATATTTGTTTAAAAATATTACTTTAAAACCATTTTTAGCAAACAGTCAGTGTTTGGTTGTAAGGTTTTTATAGAAATATGTGGAAAAAAACATGACATGGTTTAGAGAAGTTGTATACCGGGAGGTTCGCTTGAGCCTTTTGGAAATGTAAAGGGGCCACAACTCTCTTGACTTTGGGAGCTCCTCTACTGTTCTACTCCATCTATTAATAAAGGATTTCTTACAGACAGAGCAGTATTTTTGTGTAGCACCTTGATGTCACAACAACACATCACATGACACTTCTGAGGAAGACTGTAGGAAGCAGTCGAAACATGTCAAGGTAGAACACAAAAACACTGCTCTGTCATACCATACCTTTTTAAATTAGCAGAAGACCAAATTAACCTTTTCAGATTACTCCTACTATTACTACCTTTTCCTAATTACAAGTATCAGTTTACCTCCCACCACCAACGTGGCCTGAGACATTGTTAGTTCAGTATTATCTGTGTTTTCTAAATGGTATGGTCAACCCCCTAATTTGAATCAAAAAGTGCTAGCAACACCTTTTGGACAAATTATTACTTCCCACTCAGCCTTTTTCACACTTCAAGAATACAACACCACAATAATAAATGCAGATGTTTGTCTTTGGAAACAAATTTTGGTTGGAATAATGAGCAGCTGAAAATAGACTAGAATAAGGATAATAAAAGGAACAATATTTATACGTATATATATATCAGTACGTGTTTTGTTTGATATTAAAACACTTTTAGTTCCTTTTAGAATAATTTTGTAATGCTTTTTTTTATCATTACTCTGGTCTATAAGCAAAATGCTTTCGGAACAAAAGTAGTGAAATTTTTCTTGGATTAGGTCACTAATAAAGAAAAAGTAAGTCAGAAGTGCAGATTGGCTATAGTTTCCAAGAAACAGTATTGGGTCAAAATAGGAAATTTATGCAAAATAAGACAAAAACGGTAGTTTATCAGAAGGTACAGTGTCTACAAGCAACCAGTTCTATCTGAAAGCCTGTCTGCACATTCAATACATTCATTTTAATATGTCTATGTCATTTTAATATGTAGAGTTTTAACATAAAATGTTTTGTTTTTATTTGCAGAAATCTCTCTTGGAAGTGGACAAAATGCATGCATGTAGAGAAATTAAATATTTTCAAAATATAAATATTATTTTTAAGCAAAAATTCTTAAATCTATTGTATAAACAGATGCGATTTTGATGTGAAACAATATCATTAAATATCTTGAATACATTAGCTAACCAGCACAGTTATCAATTGATTTTCAGTTCATCTTATCAAAATAAATGAGATTTAGCCACTTTTATTTCGGAAGCAGATCGAGTCCAAAAATTTGTAGACCAGTGTTATTCATTCATTCATGCATTCATCTTCTTCCACTTATTATTACTGAAGCCTGTCCCAGTAACTTTGGGTCTTAGGCAGAGGTGGACAGTAACAAAGAAAATTTACTTGAGTTCTCGAGTACTTAAGTTTTTAAGAATCTGTACTTTACTTGAGTAGTATTTTTAGGGGAAACTTACTACTTTTACTCCACTACATCTAAAAAATAAATATGCAACTTTTTACTCCACTACATTTCTAAAAAAAATCTAAAGTATTGGGTATTGGCTTGTGGTTCATCCATTCACCTAAATCTAAATCATCTAAAATGTAAAAGTGTTGCAGCTGGTTTGGTGTAAATTAAATTACGGAAATTATTGACAGGTACTAAAGATGGTTTTTTTTTTTTAGGAGTTTTTCCTTTACTCTTTGACTAAACATTGCTTACAATATCTGTTTACTGTAAGCTTAGAAGTGCATAGAAGTAACAGCATTGCATTAGAAATTCAGCTTTTTTGTAGTGAGAAGACTGGAATATTTTATCCAACACTCATACCTTCCATATCCTCTTAGATCTGGGGTACTACCACAAACACAGCGACGGGAGTTTGCCCCGTCCCGTGCTGCTGGTCCGGGGCTCTCTGCTGATGACATCCTTCCTGCTGGCTCTGCTGGTTCCCCGGTTCTCGCTGCTCATGGGTCTGACCGGCAGCGTTACGGGGGCCGCCATGACGCTCATCCTGCCCTGCCTGTTCCACCTCAGGCTGCAGTGGGACAGGCTCTCGGGACGGGCCCGGCTGATCGATGTGTCCGTCCTGAGTCTGGGGGCCGTGTGCAGTGCGTCTGGAGTCATCTGTTCGCTGAAGAGGCTGCTGCAGGGGCTGTAGCTCTGCTGACGGGACACTTTCCTCTACCATTTGTATCGTATATGTTTTAAAATGCTTTATCAGTGCACAGTTACATACTCTGAAAGATATTGATTTTCTCTTCAGATTGATGCTAAATTCTGTGGTAACATTAGTGCATTAGTGACTTTTACCCAATATATTTCTTTCTTTAGAGAAAAATGACCACATACAGACCATCGCTGTTATAAAGGCAAGTCAGTAAAGTTTATACAGTGTAATAAAAAACAGAAACTCTCTCGCTTTTTATCAGCGTTAAAAAAAAGGGAGGGAACACTAAACGCATTTTTTTATAAACGATTTATAGTCACATGCCATTTTGTAACAGCGCACTAAAGTTGAAAACCATTTTTTACTTCACTGTAAAAAAAATGCTGTTCTTTTTGAGGATAACTCAAGTTTTTTTAAATTTTGGGGCAGCTCAAAATCTCAAGCTTTCAACAACCAATATTTTTTTGTTCACTTTATTTGAAGTTCATTTGTCTAAAAACTTAACTTTACTCACTATCATTATTTTTTAACTCATCTTACAGCCAACTTACTATTCATTGTTCAGAAAAAGTATTACTCTTTTTTTATATTTTGTGTAATAAGTTAATTCAATTTAATTCAGTTTTATGTATACAGCCCAGTATCACAACAAAAGTTGTCTCAATGGGCTTCACAAACAGTTATCAAACATAAACACACAATCAGACGTAACACACAATCAACACAAACAATAACTACACTAAACTAAACAGACCCAGGACATCCCTGTCCTTAGACCCTTTTTCTCAGTAAGGAAAAACTCAGCTGTGGGTAAAAAAAGGAAGAAACTAATAAATAATAATTATACCTTTTCTGAACAATGGATAATCAGTTGGCTGTAAGATGAGTTTAAAAAAATTATAGAGTAAAACTTAAAATTTAAAGTTTTTAAATGTATGAACATGAAATTAGGTGAACAAAAAATATTCATTGTTAAAAACCTGAGATTGTGAGTTGGCTTAAAAATTCCAAAATCTTGAGGGATCCTGTTGCCTTGAGTTTTTGAGTTTTCACTTTTTTTTATTTTTTGCAGTGTGTTTACATTTAAATCTGGGGACATGTGAGTAATTTTTATTGGGTAAGTATTACAGATATATACTGCTCATGGAACCTTTAAAAATACAGTAATATCTGTACTAATACTGATCACTGAGTCCTCAAGAAAAAAGTTTACGGTGTATTTATTTTCTCTACATTGCACTGTGTTATGGATACAATATGAATCAATAGTGTTTAATAAAAAAGAACTGCACCGATTCAGTTTTGTACACCAACACGCTTTGGAGAAATTATTAATTTCCACTTTGCCAATTTCACACTTACAACACTTTTAAAAATAAATGCAGATTTTTGTCATTTTTGGTTAGAATAATGAGGAAATGAAACAACTCTAAGGGTGCCAATTTTGGAAAAACAATCAGTATTGTATGTCTTATTGAAAAGTATACAAGTGAAATTATGTTACTTCAGATAAATATTGCTCAAATACACAGCAAAATAAGTTAAAGTAACTTACTCCCGGGCTCCAGGGTCAGGGGGGCCCAAAATTAGACCCTCCTATAGTTCAGATTGAAGTCTTAGCAGTACACAATAAGTTCTGCAGTCAGAAGAGGTAAAGGTATTGAGTTTATTTTCCTATCTAAGCAACAAAAATGAAGATATAAAGTTATCTGTGGCTATAAAATGCTTTAGTTTGTTTAATTTCCTAAATGTACCAATGCTCAGTCACCTGCACTGACCTTCCGGACTAACTAAACTGTGTTCAAACCAAAACACAAACGACATTTACAGTCCTGGCTTTGTAGTGTGTGTATAATTGTGTAATGTTACAAGTGCACATATGTCGGAGAATGTGGGAGTCTCTTTGTCTTTGTTTGAACATCTGTTTATGAGCTGGCAGTTACGAGCCGCAGTGGGAGGACGGAGAGGCAAGCTGAGAAAATAAAGAAACCATAGTCAAGTGTTTCATTTTGCACCCTCCTGTAAACTCAGCGAATATGGAAAACAGCAGCAATAAGAAGTTAGTGCAGAAAAAAAATGGTTGTGTTCAAAAAGGTTAAAGCAAAGTTACAGAAAAGATGAAATTTGAACTTTTTAGATTTATTTAACAGTGTCATTGTGATGCTATGACATCTGGGATCTCAGAGGAATCATATTACTGACAGATATAAATTGTGACAACACCCAGGTGAACTTGAAATGGGCGTGTGATTAAAAAAAAATTATTTGGGATAAAATGATGGTGAATCTGAGAGCACGGCACTCTCTGTAGTTAATGATGCTAACAGTAAAGAAGCCAGTGCATTAGGAAAAAATGGCTGGACTCTATTTATTACTCTAAAAGCAAACTGGATACTTAGATAATTGTTTTTTTATATATATTTTTATTTGTCCTACAATGCTCAAAAACATACTTTATGACACTTTTTTTACACCCACTGTGCAAGAAAAAAAGCAAAAAAACAAAAAACAAAACATTGCACATTCACTTGAACGTCCATTACTCTCTATAAATTAATTTTCCTTTAGTTATCCAGAATAAATGGCTTGTTTAGCAGAGTTATTAATACTTTGTCTTTATTATAATTAACCATAGCAACTTAACAATAACTCAACAACATCTCATGAACCAGGCTTGGATTAATAGACAGCAATTAATTTTTTTCTTTCAAATCTTTCCAATTGGTCAGTATAGGCAGACCATTTTGTCTTAAATAATTTTAAGTTTTACCCTTAATCTTAAATGTTATTTCTTTTTTTTTTTTCCAATTTTAGGAAATTTGTTTAATTGTGATACTTCTTAATACCCAGAAAATGTAATAACATTGGAATGATGGATACTTGGATATTTGTGAGAGAAATTCCCACCAATACCTTAAACTAGAGAGAGAGAAGCTAGATATCACTTACAGAAGGCATTTGTCTCATACTTGAAGTCATTTGATTGTTGGTTTTATAGAGCTACATAATCATAGATGGAACATTTTTGGATTTTGTCATGTTTGAGCTTGTTTGCCACCAGCCGTCATAATCTTTTGGGTCATGGCCATATTATACAGCCCTGAGGTCTCTCTGTTCCATTTATTTGATTCTGTTTATCTGTTTATTATTGATAACATTTGTATTATTATTAACAATGAGCACTTGGTGAAACTTTTAATCAGTGTACTGAGTTTATCTATGATATATTTGTCTCTGTGTGAAATTGTGTCATCTTCTTCCAATTTCTGGTGAGTTTGATGTATTTTTAATAACCTCAGAACAAATATGACCTATTTTGACATTTCCCACACTTTTTTTGCTCCTCCGTATCTCCATAATCCATGCTTTTGATATGTTTTACTTTTTACTTTCCTTTCACTTTCCCATGCTTCGCTCCTTTTCCTCATCTTTCTGGCACAGTTCGTGTTACAAACCGCCTCTCGTCTCATGTTTCACTCACTTTACTTTGCGACACAGTCAGACACGCACCAGGCCTCACAGCTGACAGGGCGACAACGCCGTGGAGCCCGCACCTGTCACCTCCTCCGAACATCATCATAACAGGTCTGAGAGGGAGAGAGACGGGGAGAGAGGAGGTCACTCTCACTGGTTTGATGTGGCCTGGACACAGCTCGTCCCTCTGTCAGGTGTCCACCCTTTGCCTGTCCTCCTGTGTCTCACTCAAAAAAAAAAAAAAAAAAAAATGCATTTGGTGTTAGAGGTACAGCTCACTTATCAATCACACCAAAAAGAAAAATCTCCTTCCCATGCACAATGGATAGCATGTAACGATACAGTAACTATATCATTTTTTTCCCCCCGTGATACAACTATATTGATACACATTACCTTGTTTCGAATTGTATCGAATTGATCGATAATATCGGAATATATCGGAAAAAGTTATTTTTAACTACACTTCAACCCTCTCTGTGATGCTAAATTTAGAGTAAACCTTTATGATTTTTGGCAGAAAGTTGCTGTATTGTTTGTATTGATATAAAGGAGTTGAATTGTATCAAATCATTCTAAATAAGCCAATATTGTTTCTGAATCGTATCAAAAACATATCGTTACACCCCTAGTATTATGTCATGTATGGAATTTTTGGAAAATGTTTCTTCTTCTTCTTCTTCTTCTTCTTCTTCTTCTTCTTCTTCTTCTTCTTCTTCTTCTTCTCATCATCATTATTATTATTATTATATTTTAAACAGACTGCCTATTTATTTAACATCAATTTTAAATTCATGATGCTCTCTTTACAGCACTCGATCACAGGAACACTTTACTCTGGATGTTCTTTACACAAACACACAACTCAGAAAGACAGCATTTGCATATGAGCCATACAGATGGAATAAGTTACATAACATACTCAAAGTGTCTCAATTTCCATCTGTAAACCTCTTTAAATCTCTTTTAAATGGTGTTTTGAGTGATCAGTGTACCTGTTTTATTGATTTTAATTTGATTGTTTTATTGTTATTAATGTTTTATGTCTTCATTTTATTTTATTGTCTTTTGTTTATCATACTATTTGTATTTTATTAATCTGTACAGTTCATATCCTTATCTGTATGAACACGTGTTTATCTGCAGGGCACCATTGCAAAAGAGAGCTAGACTCTCATTTGGTCTTCCCTGTCCAAATAAATGTTATAATTATTTTTATTTATTTATTTATTTATTTTTTTGTATGTGTGATATTCTGTTTTATGTTTAATATTTTGCCTTTGTTTCTAATTTTACAGCTGTCTCTGTGTGTGTCTATGGTCTATGTTTTTGGGGAGATGTTCTAAAAAAAAAAAGTAGTTTTTTATTTAGCTTTTATAAATTCTGTAAATCTGTAAGTTTTTTTTTTTTTTTTTTTTTTTTTTAAACAGGAAAACAAATCCCTACATTTACAGCACATGCAGGTCAAGAAAATCAAATACTAGTGCAAGTACAATACAAATGAATAGACATATAATAATTATCAATATCAAGTTTATTTATTTAGATTTCTGTAAACTATAAAAAGAAGTGATCATATGTCATTGT
Source organism: Bostrychus sinensis (assembly GCA_020698575.1). Taxonomy (NCBI): domain Eukaryota; kingdom Metazoa; phylum Chordata; class Actinopteri; order Gobiiformes; family Eleotridae; genus Bostrychus; species Bostrychus sinensis. Next base: position 21,541,300 of record CM036257.1, on the reverse strand, counting down.
TCAAAAAATTAAAAAATATTCTTCTCACTCACCAAATTTGATCCCATATTATCAGAGAGTAGTGACTTTGTGTTGGTGTCACTTCTGGAGCTGTCCCGGTCGCCCGCAGGTTTAAACGTGGGTCACTGAAGGACAGACACTTTGACTGAAATGAACACTGCATAGATTTTGTTTTTAATTGGCTCCAGTGGGATTGACTCCGATGACCTTCTTTACCTGACCCCCATCGAGACAGACGCACCTACACCGCGCTCAACCCCCCGTCCAGATAATCCAGACTCCCCAAAATAGAGCACCTGTAATTACTGAGCGTCACACTGAGTCCAGATTGAACTGAACCTGAGGTGGTAAGTACTCAAGTACACTTCATGAGCACATTCTCCAAAACAGCCATTCCAAACGTAAACAGTGGCCCGCTTAAAAATGAGAAAATCCCGCGTGGCCCCCCAACAATAAACTTTATTTAAAAGATGATTTCATGGTTTTCCTCAAAGATTTCTATTAAAAAAATCACAAACTGTTGGGTAAAAAAAATGTTCAAAAGTATTATTTTCACAAGTACTGTATATAACTGCACATGTAATTCATTTAAAACTTAATTTCTTTTTATGTACTTAATGTAGACAACCTCTGGTGGGCCCCCTGCAGTACCTTTGCAGCTCACCAGGGGGCCCCGGGCCACACTTTGGGAACCACTGCTCTAAAGTATTTTTTGAAGGATTTTTACTTCTCAAAATCTCCAAATTAGTTAGAGCATTTGTAGTAGTTTTGATTTTCAAAAGCAGTAGTTTTACAGTAGTACCTCCTGTAGTAGTAAAAGTAGTAGAAGAGGGACAAGTACTAATAGAGGTAGGAGCAGCAGTACCTCTTGTAGTAGTAGTAGAACCAGTAATAATAGTAGTAGTAGTAGCAGTAGCTCAGTTGGTAGAGACGTTCGTCCACCAACCAAAAGGCTGCCAGTTCAATCCCTATGCATACTGTCATTGTGTCCTTGGGCAAGACACTTCACCTACCTCTAGTAGTAATATAGGAGTGTTAGTACTTTTTACATTTCTTAAAGCATACTTTTCTTGAGTATATTTAATCTTTTTGACCTTAGTAGCAAAGTGGTAATAGCAGTAAATAGTAGTAGTAGTGGTAACAGTAGTATTAGTATATTAGTACCTAGTTATAGTATTAGTAGCTATAAAGCAGTATTTGTAGCAGCAGTAGTAGTAGTAGTTGTGATAGAACCTGGTCTAGTGGTAGGAGCAGTACGCACTATTATTTTTTGCTTTTATTCAAGCAATAATGCTGTTGTGTAACTTGTGTAATGGTATTTTGAAGTACCAGTACTTTCACTTGAGTACTTTTTCTTCCACTCCTAAGCTGTAGTAATGCAGTGGTGAGATACACTGTTACTGCTATGAGCTAAAGGCTAACTCAGCATATAAATAGCGTCATTTATCACTGAAAAAGTCAAGGTCCAGTTATGTTTAATACTCTTTTTGTGAGTCCCGGGGCAAAGACCGATACCAACACAGGTCCACTTAATGATAAATCAATGAGGTCACCAACAGAAAAAACAGAAAATTTCATTTTTATGTAGGCTTTTGTAAAAATATTCAGTGGTATCTTTGATATGTGGTGCAGTTTTTAATTTACTTCTATAAAACAACTGCAAAAGTGGCTTAACTTTCACTGCTAGCTCCATTTGCAAGTCAATGTAAAGGTCAAAGCATTGTATTCACTGCAAGCCTAAATCTAAAATATACCTTTAGTGCAGTGCTGTGTTTTTTTCCCCTGCCCTGACATTTTATATCTGGCACCATCATTTGTATTTTTCATACAAAGGTGAATGTCTTTGCTTCACCTAACCTTGCTTTCCACACTCTACATTACTGTAAGTGTAAAGCTATGAGTTAACATTTAGACTGAATGGAAAACCCCGCCAGCTATTTAATGTCAACCCAAGCTGACACCTATCTTTCAGAGCCATAATTAAATTAAATGTGATTCTGTGTCAGGTCGACTGTATGTGTAAAGCGTAGTGTTGCCCCGGAGCGCAGACAGAGTATCGTTGTTGCAGACTACATGACTTCCTGTACTTTACTCAGAGCTGCTGAACAAAGCACAATGAAAACTGATACGACGGTGTTTTGGGGGCAGCTGCAGCTTATGGGAAGTGGAGCGGGACGTCAGGTGGCTCTGCTGAAGTGTCCCGGGGGCGAGAGGGGTCGGACGGGTCAGTGTGTCAAAGAGAGAAGTCCTGAGACAAATCTTTAAAAAGACAGTACAGATTTTTATTTATTCATTTATTTTTTTTGAGAAGCATAGTTGGAGTGGACCCATTAATCTGGACAAAGTAGCTTTAGCGCCTAAAGAGTGTAAATACAAAATACAATTACATTCTACTAAGCTCTTTATTTATCCAGGCTTGGGATTAGCACAAAGTGTGGCAGAATTTTTTGACAGTCAGCATACTTAGCACTTCACTAAAGAGAGGCTTTCTGCTAAGATTGGAAAAAAGTGAGCATTATTTTAGCAAATCATGCAACATCGCCAAACATGTTGTCATGGCATTTTTGCTGTTTTTGTAAATGTATAGCAGTATAGTATACATCACGTCTTACTGCGTTGCCATGTTGTTAACAAGTATCACTTCGCTCATTTATACTCTACGTTATTCGCATTCAGATATGGACGGAGAGCTTTGTCTGTCTTCCGTGTTTATTCTGTTCATACGTTGGTTTGTTTTCCTAGAGCTTGTGGATACGGACAAACGGAGCAGTACATGCACTGACCGTTGGGGGCGCTAGTATACACAGCTCAACACAGTCACAGCAGAAGAAATGGATGAAGCTAAAACTACAAAATTCGACCATTTTCTCAGCTGTAGGTGTCCTGTCGCTGAACACCAGGAGTTTCTTTTTACACTGTGCTATTTCGGAAAAATCATTTCTGGGCCACATGGGTTTTTTGCTGCAGTTCCATGAAGCGGCCACTAATCAAATTGGCATCAGGCGAGAGGGAGCAGTGCCTTATCTAGGTCTTATTATACATCCATGGACAAGAGCAAGTTAGTGACGGTATATTCAAAGACTGAACAGGCCACTATACTTTCACCTCATTTATATACTTCTGTAAAAACCTCCGTCAGCGCCGCCATGTTTGTTGTTACTGTTGCTCTTTTTCTCTTTTTCTTTTGATTATCGGCGATTACCCCCTACTGGCTATTTAACATAAAACACACGCTGACATAGAAAACAGCTGGAAGTATAAACACTGTGACGCCAACAATGCTTGGAACAAATTGATCTATTTTTGTATGAAATGGCAGTATAAGTGAGTATTACTAAGCGTGCACGTTGCTGTTGGCAAGCCTAAAACCCTCCCACTTGGGACATTACTGCCACGCAATTAGATGAGATAGATTTTTTTAAAAACTTTGTGAGCTGACCTGAACTAACTAAAACATTTTGCTCTGTTGATTTTGCCCCTGCATAAAAGATACGCTTTTAGCAACACCATTCATCCCAACCAACCTTGAATCAACATCTGGCCTTTAACCACAATTCAAACACTATTACAAAACTCCAAATAGTTTCAAATGTGTGAGTCACATTGACAAACTTTTAATACATTTTCACAGGAGCTGATATAATGTTATGAGCCCCGTCTCCCCTCTGTCCCACTGTTATCAGGAGCACAGGTTTTTTACAGCCGGAGGGACAGGCGAGAGACAACCTCACTGCCCCACACTGGAGTCTGCAAATAAAGCCACAGAGGGCAGGAGACATGGGGACGAAGACAGGAAGGAGAGGCTAAATTTGTGAAAATGTTATATCAACGTGCTTGTTTAATGTGAATAGTTTAATCTTTTCTTTGCCATTCATGACCGGTCTATTTGAGTTTGTTTTCCCTGAGGAAGAACATTAAACTTCTTCTCAATGAAACTAAATAAACATATAACCAAATAGAACTCATAGGTTATTTAGGACTACAGCATTGACAGCATGCACCAGGCTCTCTGATGGTTATTTGGTACCTTCTTGCCTTTTTATATTATTTGTACTAATATGAAACCTAAAATCTTGCATTGTAAAATATAAATGTTCATAACAGACACAGCCATTCTACCAGACAACAAACAAACAATGACAGTGGTCCCTGTTTCGAGAACATGTGCAACACAGAGAACAGTTTTGTACAGGTTGTCTTGTTACTTAAAAGAATCAAATAGTATAAGATGTTTTAAAAATAATCTTAATCTTAAAAAAAAATCTTAGTCATATTAGCTGTTTATTGTTTTTATCTATGATAGTACTATACTGTTTTGTAGGTATAAGTGTTTCTCATATATAACACTTTTGTTTTTAAGTATTCTTTGTATGTATTGTTGAATTTTGTATGGTGTTGTTTCCTTATGCTATGGACCGCAGGAAGACTAATTGCTACTTTTGTTGTAACTAATGTGGATTCATTTTAAACACATAAAAGAAATAAATAGGCCAGCTGCAGTACCAAAAACCACAAAGCAATTAAAAAAACAACAAAAACATACAACCAAATGGACTAATTGCAGAGGTAAGAGACTCGAGTCACATGACTTGACTTAAGTCAGACTTAAATCACAATTTTTAAGACTTGAGACTTGACAAATATTCCTAAAAGACTTGACTTTGACTTGCTATTCATGACTTTAGACTTGACCCGGACTTGAGCTAAATTACTTGAAAAGACTTTGTTTTTGCATAAAATTTGTGGTGAATTTGAGAGAGAACATGTGTTAAAACAGTGGTGCACTTGTGTTTACTTACGCTAATGAGCACAGGAGCTAAACAGGTTCAATAACCTGAAGGCAGGCTATGTTTTGATGCTCAGATATAACTCACTTTTGCAGCCTTCTAATACGCTTTGCATACCTTAGTACACTTCATTAATCTGTTGTTTCATTATTAAAGTTACTAATCAATATAGGCACATTAAACATATTTCATATTTCATATTTCACATTTCATTTTAAAAACCCTCAGCTCTGTGTGGCTCTCCAAATAGTTTTTTGCCAGACACTTTATGCGATAAGTACTGTGTGCAGATTATAAATGTGTAACAACAGTTCAGCCAAAAACAAAACATGTGTATGACTCAACAGGACTTGCAGACTAAAAGCAGGAACTCGACTTGTCTTTCTTAGTTCTCACACAGATTGACTTGGACTTGCTTGTAACTTGATGCTCGACTCGATGCTCACTTGTGACTTGCACATGAGTGACTTCCTCCTACCTCTGACTAATTGTAATTGTCACTTTATTCCCCTATTTTTTATTTAATAAGCCAGCTACACCTTGAGTACTGGATTTGACCTTAGGCAGATGGGTAAATAAAATGCTCTGTAGTGTTGCTATATGACTCTGAAGAGCTCTTTTAGCAAAACAAACATGGACTATTGACCATGTGAAGAAAACAGTGGTGCAAGAGCTCACAAAAATTACAGAAAAGCGCTGGTGTAATAAACTGGAATTAGCTTCGGTTTTGTCTGCCAACTTCCCTCATCCCGGTGCATCTGGCTGAGGCGCGGGGCAGTGTGAATGTGTGAGTCTTCACCTCAGCTCTGCATTTCCGTGCATTTCTCTGTGTGTGGGCGTGCTTCAGGCTGTGCACACTCAGGCTGTATGGGCAATATGCATGTGTGTTGTTGTTTTTTTATTTTTTTTATGTGAGCCTCCCACTGCACACGGCTGCATTCACACTGATAGTTCTGTCACAATAAAAGCGAACCACTTTGCAGCCCATCTGCCTTTATTGGCTTAGATTGGTGAATTGTTTTTCTTCTGGGATCACATCTTATGACTTGACTGTACTTACCATTTTACCATAAGCACTGCATTCAGGCTCAGTTTTCGCGCACACCATAAAAATTCTCAAAAGGTTATTCAAAATGTAATAAATATACACCGATAAGGCATAACATTATGACCACCTCCCTAATATTGGTGGGCATTATGTTATGACCATCTGTCTAATATGCAGCCCTATATGTAATAACCTGTGATGCACTGTGTATTCTGCAGAGGTGGACAGTAACTTTACTTGAGTACTGTACTTAAATATAGTTTTTGAGAATCCGTACTTGAGTAGTATTTTGAGGGGTAACTTACTTTTACTCTGCTACATCTAAAAGATAGATATAATACTTTTTACTCTGCTATATTTCTAAAAAAGCTAAAGCAACTTCTGCAGAGAAATTGTCTTAAAACCAAGGGACAACTGACTTACTCCCTAAAGATAATAATTTACTACATAATACTACTCATATTTGCTCTCAGGAATTAAAAAATAACAAACTCTGGACACAATGTGGAAGTGATTTAGCTTTAAACATTATTTGCATGATTTTATAATAAACCAATTTAAAAATAATTGATTCGTATGATCATAAATACCCAGCCTTATTAATAATATGTATCATTTGTTTTTGCAGTAGAACAATCTTGTCTGTTATGGTTAAGTTGATCCCCACATTTCCTCCCTAAAATGATGTAAAATGTATTTTATTCATATTTTTGGAGCTGCAAATTTTTGACTTGAACGTAGTTGACATTTTACTCAAAATTCTTGACTGCACTCATTTGAAATACACTGTATTTTTTTTTTGTTTTGTTTTGTTTTGTTTTTTTAAGTACTTTGAATACTAGCACATACTCCAGTACTTTAACTCAAGTAAAAAAATTGACTTAGCAACTTTTACTTGTATTGAAGTAATATTTGACCAGGAGGATCTATACTTTTGCTCAAATAATGAAGTTGAGTACTTTGTCCACCTCTGTTCTTCTGACACCTTTCAGAACCAGCATTAATGTTTTTCAGCTTTTTTTTTTTTTAGCTCCAGTGGCTCATCTGTTAGATCGGGCCAGCCTTCGCTCCGCTGTGCATCACCTGTCGCTGGTTCACTTCTGTTCCTTTCTTGGACCACTTTCAATCGATATTCACCTCTACAGAGTAACCATTTAAAAAAGTACTAAAAGTAGGACAAGTTGTGCCGTTTGGTGGGACAAGGTGACAGACTCGAGAAATAGAATATTTTTTATTTTGCCAGTTTTTCCTGCTTCTAACACATCAACTTTTAAGACAAATTGTTAACTTGCTGCCTAATGAATCCAACTAACAGGTGCTGTGATGAAGAGATAATCTGTGTTATTCACTTTATCTGTCGAGTGGTCACTGTCCAGGGTATAGCCTACTACACTGAGGCCCAAAGTCGCTGGGATAGGCTCCATCCGCCCAAGACCCCTGACGGGATTAAGCAGAAGATCAGTGAATGCTTCTGACCTGTTTTATAACCAGTTTTTCACCTTTTATCATTAATTCAATAACACCATAGGCAAAAGATGCAATTACACAAAAATAAAAGCATGTTGCAACAGCAGTATCCAAAAACTTAAAAGCTGCTCTGTTGTCAGATTGTGGTGAATAGTCCAGAGGAGTGCATTGTGGGAGAAGACAGGCTTCAGATGGTGCAAGTCTATGCAACACAGTGTCAGCGTGAGTACCTTGAAATGTGTGCAGATGCAAAGGGTCAGCGCAGGGCTAATGTGAGGCCACTGAACACAGGCTCTGCTCCTCTTTGTAGTTGTATTTTAATCAAGCTGCAAGGAATCAAAGACACATTTTGTTCCAGTACAATGTATCCTTTCATGTTGCCTTTGTCATTTTATACTTTTGACATATATATTTTTTTTAAATACAAACGAGCTGGTACCTGATCCACTTAGCTAGAGATAGGGAGCATAGAAAGGTTTGGTTATAGCCTATATCAAGGTATATATACGTTAGGTTAGGAGCAGTGGTGAAAGAAATAAAAGTACAGATACATGTGCAAGCATTTATTCAAGTAAAAATATCACCTTAAAATTTCTACTTAAGTAAAAGTATAAAAGTACTCACTTTAAAAATGTACTTTTAAGTAAATAAAAGTATTTTGCACAGATTCAAGAACTAATGTGTTAAATTTGAGGGATTTTGCTGAAAAACTAATGGTTAACAATGCACAGAAGAGACTGAAAGTCAAGGTTTTTCTGAAGAGTACTACCCTACTGCGTCTTTTATATTTATGTACTGTGTGTAATGACTGACGCGGCAAAAACTCATGATTTTAAACCAAACTCATAATACTTTTTACATCAAACCAATTCAAAAAAGTAGTGGTGTAAAAAGTACAGATACGTGCTCCAAAATGTAGTGAAGTAAAGGTACAACTTGTAAAATCAAGGGGTACTCAACTCAAGTAAAGTACAGATACATGAAAACTGTACTTAAATTAACTAAGTACTTTTACTTCGTTACATTCCACTGGTTAGTAGCCTATATTTGCAGCAGGCTGGGAACAGGATTAATTAAGTAACCATTCAGTTTAATGTATGGATGTATATATATATATATTACATTAAACATATACATTATAACTTTCCTTGCCATAAGTGAGTACTAAGTATTTTTACAAGGATGTAATTGTTAACCTCTTCACACTTGAACAGAACAATACAGTTCAGGGGCATGTTCAGGGGCGTGTTCAGGGGGTGGCATATAGTACCACCCCTGCAATTTTATTTGTAGTATACCCTATGCCATATCATAACAAACATGGGAAAGTGGTAATAAAAAGCACAAGCTGACCAGAATGCAGGAAGTGAAATGTTCCATCCTCAGAGTGCTTCATGGGTGCCACCCTTGCATGATTTACTGCCCCACCTGGGCCACCCCAGTAAAAAAAGTTTACTTTAAATTTGTATTTCCACTAAAATACTTCCAAATGCTGCATTAGACAAAAGGAAATACAATAGTAGTATCACAGTATTATGTGAAATACACTGAAATGAGGGCCCAGTATCAGAGTAACAAGTATCAGGATTAATATTTGGACATGGAAATACTGTACTCAAGTCTGTACTCAAGAAAAAACACTGCAATAAAATAATACTTAATTAGAAGTAAAGGTCATATAGTGTTCTTTTTCCAGACTTTTTAAATAATTTTTAACCACTTTGCATTAGTATTTCACATTTTATAACTTAAAATAATGTAATGTAATAATGTATAAAATATAGAAAACATCTTTTTTGGGGGAACTGTTACTATGACTTTTGCAGAGAAAGCTTGGGTTAGGTGTTGGTCGCCCCCTGCTGGCAACTGTGGGGAATAAATGGAGCATAAAATGTCTGTTTACCACGACTATTAGCAACGTGATGCTAACAGATAGATAAATGAGCTGGCTGCTTCATAGTGACTGCAGTTTAAGCACTGAAATGATCAAAACGAGTCTGGTGGCGGTGTATGGGCTTCAGAAATGCGTAGGAGCAACAGGATTACTCAAACAAGTGCGAATGAAAGAAAATACCACTCCAGATTTGTTTTTGAGTTGGAAACAGCATTTTATCATTAAAATCTCAAAAACAATGGTTTAGCATTGTAATAGGGGGACTTTAATTTTATTTTACCCACTTGGAGTAAAATAAAACTTCTCTAAATAAAATTAACAAGTAAAAGTATATGTTGTTTTTTTGACAGTTTTTTAAGATACTTTGAATTATTTGAGCAAAAATATCTAGTTGCCCTCCATTTCTGCAGGACACTGTATTTTCATATATACCTCTTGGCTCGGGGCGCTTTCTGGTAGCTCCACATGTTCCTGTCGGTTTTTGAGGACTTCCACTTGGCTGGAAAATGAGTTGTCATTCGAAACCACATTTTAATATTTCCTCAGTCAGGACCAATATGTATGCTACGTAAGTCAATTTTCACAATATCTACAGTAAGAGTGACCTTCTTGCAATATTCTTCATGCGTGTTGTTTATTGCTTTTAATCCCTCATCACCATTTGTATCATTTTTTTAGCATTCTCCTTTTTCAGTACCTGTAATGAGCTTCTTGTTAATACCAAGCTTATACTTACGCTGTGTATTTGAAGTCAAAGAAGAGATGCAGGGAATAAATGAGAGTACAGAGATGTACTGGAGCATGCTAGGTTGGGCCTCACAGCGCTCTGCACATTATAATAAAACCACTTTGGTCAGCTGGCACTGTCATAAATATTAACCAGTCGTGGGCAGTCCTACAAGTCTATCAGCCCTGTACTCTTTCATTCATCAGAGCTACTCATCTGCAAATCCATGCCTTGGCAAGAGACCGCTTTATCTCAGAGCACCAGTCCCATCCACCACCACCTCCCCCTGTCCCAGCACCCCCTCCCCTCCCCTCTCTCTCCAAAGCTCACACCTCCTTTGGCTGTGGACCATTGTACGGAGCGTCTGCCAGCGAGCGCGCCGGCTTCCAAATCCCCCAAAATTGATCTTTTCATCCAAGTCATATCCTTTAAATAAGTCAAAACAATTTCTGCTCCTGTGCACCTGCTGCTGTCTGTTTTACACTAAGACTTTTATTTTTTATGTAAACAGTAGAAAGGAAGTCAAAGAATTCAACTTCATAAACATTATTTCATATTGTTGTAAGTAGTTGTAAAGCTAATAGCAATTTTTTTGAATGGTAAGTCCATTGGTGTTTAGTATTTAAAAAGAGATTTTAAGAGAGATTTATTCATCCTTACCCTCACTCGTCACTTTTGGATTTGTCAGCCAATTGGTAAATGGAGTGTGGCATTCTTTCAAAAGTTTGATCCAAGTTGGGATTGAAACGTCTGAATAAAATGCAGGGGTACTGGGGTAAGTGGGCAGGCTTTGTTTCTTAGTCTATGATGGGAACTTAGTTTAACAATAATCCATGAAACAGGTATAGGTTCAGTTTAGCTCTGGTCAAAAATAGCTGCACTCTTATGGGTTTTAAGAGTTTATAAATAACATTGCTGAATTTATTTAAGTTTATTTTTAAGTTTAAAGAACTACTGATTTCCAGACTCAGTATTAACCCTCTGGCACATATACAGTCTACAGTATTTACTAAAATTATATAGTATCTGTATCAGGTTTTAGGTACATGGACTTGTTATTGCCATTTTTTTTATTGTCCCCCTTGTTGTAAAGACTGATGCACCCTTATTATACACTGTATTGCAAGGAAGGAAGGTACACTTTATTGATCCCCATAAGAAAATTAGTTCTCTGCATTTGACCCAAACAAATGCCTCAGTGCTGCTGCTTGTTAGGAACACCTGGCTGGGCGTTTTAGCCTAATGTGCATGGTTTTAGGTTGATGGGGGAAACCGGAGCACCCAGAGGAAACCCACCCAGACACAGGGAGAACATGCAAACCCACACGGTCAGGGAATCAAACTGGAATAATTTCAATGGTGCAAATAGACCCAGCAGAGATCCAGACTCAGAAATGTGAGCTACCAAAAGCTAATTAAAACACTTAGATTCATCAGTTTCATTCATTCATTCATTTATGGAGCCTATCCCAGCAAATATTGGCCTTTGGTGGGGTACATCCTGGACAATGGCTAGTTTAAGGTGACACACATGTTGACAGATAACCATTCACTCCCACATTCATTCATCGAAGGGACAATTTAGATTCACCGCTTCACTTAACACACATATTTTGCCACAAATAGTAACCTATAATGTATTTGTATGTTTTCAAATGTCAACAAACATCTTTTGCCGATGTGTGTGGATGCATTTTAACAGGCACACAAAGGACTGACTCACTTTGTCTGCTTTTGGAGACTCGATCCCAGATGTGCCCCTGGCCCAACTGTCGCTGCTAATAAATGAATATCCAGCTATCCTACGCTGCGAAATAAACAAAATATCAACAGCTCATCCTGCATCAGAGACAAGCGCATTACGATAATTAAAGGTCCTAATGAGCCGGGGTCGTTTTTAATCTGTGGCAGACCGGGGTCAGCAGATGTGAGCGACGCCTCATCATAGAAATGCACACTACAGACTCTGCATTGTTCACTGTGTTTCTATGTGTGGGCTGGTATTTATGATCCTGTTTAACTTTGATGTCTGCTCACTTAGCCCACTTACACATCTGCTACACCGAGGCTTACTGCGCATTTCACTTCAGCATATACATATCACAAATAAAATACAGTTAAGTCATTTGTCAACGTTTGAGTTCCCCAATTGTCAGGACTTTGCTTTAAAATGGCAAATAAAATGTTCTTTCATAGTCTAGTAGTTATTGGAGACTTATTATTATTATTATTATTATTATGTGCAGCATCACAAAATCTGAAAGAGACATCTATGGGCAGCTGCATGTTGGTGTTTTAGTCTAGTCTGTTTTGTGCTTCCTTTAAAGAGATAAAATCCTGTTTATAATAAAAATACAGAGAGGTAATGTTAAGCACTAAAAAACGTACCTCAAACAATGAGGCTAAATTAACAATATGCTACATGAAACATTTAAAAAGGCATAAGACGGTGTTATTATAATTTCAAGAAGAATCTGGAGACTTCGGCCTAATCCAAACTATTTTTTTTTTTTAATAAATAATGAGAATTAAGTGCAGTATTGGATATTGTTGAATTTATGAGAGCAGGGCTTGTAGAAACACAGAGTATAGTATAGTAAGTACCATAGTAAAACACAATTACATTAAAATGATTATTATTTTTAAATAAGTATATACTGGGACTCTGATTATGGTGTAGAGTTATTTTGTGGACCTTGATATTGAGACAGTAATATAAACCACATCACCTTCCACTTTATTTTTGGACAAATCAGCAAATTAAAATGGTCAAATGTTATTGTGGAAATGACTGCAGACTACTATTGTGTATTTATTGACACTTAATTGACCCAAACCATTAATTATGCAACACTTTGTATTTTGGGGCAAATACTTAATGAGTCCTATTTATTTCCACTGTAAAATGTAGCCTTCCTTTTACTATTTATTTGTGAAGACCGGTGTCCAAAAGTGAAACCCCAATTGTTCTTTCCCAATATAACTTTTGCCTTGGAGTCTAGAGTTACTCCACTCTAGTAATTCCGGCTCTACGCTGAGGCAGCTGTGGTGTGGATAGACAGATGATGATTAAAATTAATTTGGTGGGACACAGATCGCATGCACAACGACCTATATATGACATGGGCAAACACACGGGTCACATGATCGGCCCGGGACAGCCTCTCTGTGAGTTGTGTGGTTGGGGGTCAGTCATTAGAGATATTAGTTTCCAGCAGCTGTCGGAGAGATTTGGTTCAACAGCAGGATACAGGATCATCTCTGAACTTTTTACTGTGTGAACCTTTTTTTTACAGAGAAATCTGACCTACTGTTATAGAGCATGCTGGCACACACTCACTCTGGGATTAGGTAATAATTAGGCTAACCTTTATTTTAGAGGTTATGTTTATGAGATGATGTCGATAAATGCAGCTTTATACCATTTTAGTGAATATCCTCAAAAGTTGCATTGTATACATTTAAGTACAACAGACATTAAGGACTAAACTAAAATCTTTATTTCAAATGTTCAATCCAAAGTGTCTGAATTCAGTACACACAATGTTAAATATCTCTAGTATCTATTTTTTGTGATTATTATGACTAACAGTTTATAAAAATCATCACATAAAATTAGAATATTAATGTTACATAATCCTCACAAAGGACAGATAATTGTTTAACAGCATGTCCCAGTGTTGAACTGGAGCTACAAGTCCACAGCCCTAAACACACAGCATATGTGGCAGATGTGCTGTGTGTCTGCTATGTAGCAGAGACGCGAGTGTGTGCACACCAACAGCGTGAGCCGTGCTGCTGCTGGCAGCTCTGACTTTATGTTTCCCTGTAGTAATGCCATACATAAGACTGAAGAGAGTGACACTATCCAACAATTTTGATAAAAACCAGTAGCTTGTGAACAGAAGCTCTCAGCCTCTTTCCAAGTAGCTCCCCAAAGGCTTAATGAACCCTACATAAGCTTGATAAGTCATATTTGATTTATTACTGGGCAAACCAACTTGTGTATTGGTCCAGTTAAATTCATAGAATACACAAAGACCAATGCACATGCAGATGAGTTGTGAATGCCAACATTTTGTAAATGTTCAGGTAATTGTTAAAGGACAACAAATTGTCTTTGGGTTGAAAGTGTCAGTTCTGCAACTAACTGGCCACTGTCCCGTACATCCCCTGCCTTAGGCCCATAGTTAATGGAATAGACTGTAGTACCCACCCCCCTTTGTAAAAGTAGCTCTCAGGGGAAAAACGGTTGGAGACCCCTGCTCTAGGTCTAATTAAATGTCTTCTGTAGTATCTGATGTCAGTACACACTACAAATACCTTATAGTATATTTCTACAGTGGATATTTATAGATGAATGTATAGCCCATCAGAACAGTAATCCTTCCAACGTGTAAAAAGTGTATCAGGTATGTCCACTACCGATGATATTTGTATAAATAACAATAAATAACAACAATAAAAGCATATACTGGAATTTTATATTTTATATCTGGATTGCAAATCTGCTTCCAAACACTTGCAGCTCACATGGAAAAACAGCATCACTTCTATTTTCTAAATGTGTTTTTGGCAGCGCACATGCTCCAATCTGCTGAACATGGATATATTATAGAACTGGATAATGAATGACGTCATGACTGCTGTTGTTTTCAATAGCGGTGCTAATTGAAAACAAGAAAATATATTTTTACTTCCGTGTTGTGCGGCCCATAGAGGGTGCACTGCTGCCCTCGAGCAAGCGCGGTGTTGCTTTCGTGTACCACATGATCAACTCTGACCAATGAGCGTGATGGGGGGCTAGAGTGGCGACATCACAAACCAAAACTAGTCATTTTTTTAGCAAAATTTTAAATTTTGAAGAGGGAAAAAGTCCACGGTGCGAAAATAGATAATAAAAACTACAGAATCCAAGATGTAGGTGTCCTGTCTGGGAACATCAGGCTTTCTTTGGGAAAAATAATTTATGGGCTGCATGGGATTTTTTGCTGCAGTTCCACGGAGCGGCCACTACTCAAATTGACATCAGGGGAGAGGGGGCGGTGCCTTATCCAGGTCTTATATACATCCATGGTGCTGAAATAAAAATATGTCTGTCATGCGTTCAGCTTTAAATTTTGCTCAGCCCTTATATTCTATTACTCAGATTTGTATAGGTTAATTATACGTAGGCACTTTGTAGATCTTCTCAGGTCAAGCTTGCATTGATACTTTTAACCTTTGACCTTTGTGGGTAAAAAATTAAATAATCATTTATGTACGAGACAAACTACATTTAATGGCACTACAGAGGAAGCATTAACAATATGCGTTTCCATTGAAGTGTCTGTGAACCAATAACTGTAAAAGATGACTGCTCTCAGCTTCCTGGTTCAAATGAAATGGGTCTAATGGGGGTTGTAACCTGGAAAGTGCCTGTATTTGCTGCCTCCATCATTTAGCTGTAGGCAAACTTGAAGATCCCAAATGAGGATTAAAAAATTTCACATTTTGATTAAAAATAGCTAGATTCCCCAAATTTGCAGCAAAGGATGTGAATAGTTTCTTGGGTTTTATGTGTCTCACAGGGGTCAGTGAATTTAATCACCACACAAAGGACCATATAACTTTTCAATTATAATTTTATATCCAATAAATGAAAAACCACTACGGGAATAACTTCAAATTGTGTATTCTGTGCTGGAGATAAGGGTCCCGTGGCCGTTCTATGGGACAGTAAAGGCTATGGTAATTTCCTGTAGAAATAGCAGCAGCAGTTAGTGAGATAGATGGTCCAGGGAAGAGGTGGAAAACTACAACTCAGCATTTTGTACTTTATCTATTAGAGTGGTAATATTGCATGACTAACTCTCAGAGTGCCCTCCCCCCGCTCCCTCTGTCCATTATGTTGACTAATGAGAGCAGAGTTTACTGTCCGTTTCATAGTTGCTTGGCTTTCCACGTTCAGGTGACTCTCGCGATGGGCTTTTGGATTTAAATCACCATCATTAAGTTTTTTCTTATATCATATATTATCAAGGGGTAAACAGAACGAGATAAACCAAAAAGTGGCTGGGCTTTCTACATTTTATTTGGAATAAACCAGACCTCAAAACCCTCACAAACTAAAGGTCCTAGCTTTGTTTCTAGGCACTGATGTTTTTTGTTTTTTTTTGTTAGTTTTTTTTTTTTGCTGTAGTAACGGTGGTGATAGTAATAATGGTTAGTAGAAGTAATAGTAGTGATAGAAGAAGTGATAGCAGGAGTAGTGATAGGGATAATAGTAGCAGCAGCTCTAGTAGTAATAGTAGATTTTGCCGTGAAATTACAAAAATGTACTTCCAAAAGTCATCTGTAAACTTAACACGCAGTACTTTTTATTTTTTTTATTTTTACCGAACTAATAAGTTTGTACTTGTAATTTTACTTCAGTATTTGAAATATACTATATGTGTCATAAAGTTCATGGTAAAAACTGGATCACAATAAAATCATGCCTTTCTGTAATTTGATATGTCAGCCAAATTTCTAGTAGTCTAATAGTAGTAGTACTAGAACAATATTCTATGTGGTGGCCATTCTGCTAAAATATTCATTCAGTCATCCTTCACTTGTTCATATTAGTGGCTGCTGGTGGCTGAAGCCCAGCAGTTCACTGTCACATTCATTCACTCGGGGCAGTTTAGAGGATCCACTGTAATCCAGGGCGGGTGTAGGTACAAAATCTGCTCAGGTTAGTAACGTTGCATGTTGATGATGTCAGCGAGCGATATTAATAGTGTTTTCTGTTTAAAAATACATGTTTATAAGTGTTTTATTCTTCCATTTCCAGTGAAAGGAACTGAATGCTTCAGCACCAAGAGATTTTGGACAGTTCCATGCTCCCAACTTTGTGGGAACAGTTTGGGGATGGTCACTTCCTGTTCCAACATGACTGCACCAGAGCACAAAGCACGGTCCATAAAGACATGGATGAGTGAGTTTGATGTGGAAAAAGTTGACTGAACCTGCACAGAGTCCTGACCTCAACCTGACAGAACATCTTTGGGATGAATTAGAGCAAAGACTGCGAGCCAGGCTCGTCCAACATCAGTGTCTGACGTAGATAGATGCAAAGGGTGAGCCCACGTCATATTAAACCCTATGGATTAAGAATGAGATGTTACTTAGGTTCATATGTGTGTAAAAGCAGGTGAGCTAATACTTTTGGAAATATAGTGTATCTTACAAAAACTTCAATAAATACGAGAAAAGTACAGAAATGTACTTCTTTTTTCATTTCAACTGTTATTGCAGATAAGCTATCATTTCGTCTGTAGCAGCAGCTAAAACCTTAACTGATGATCTCTCAGTCAAGAATATAAATATTCTTTTTTAACAAATACAAACAAAATATAGGTAAGAATATGCATTTTCTATTAAGTATTCATAATGAGCTCCGTCTGTTCAAAGCTACTGAATCTTCGGTGGTCAGATCTTCTCGGGTTGACATTTCCATGTTACGCGGACGAACAGCCAATCACACTGCTTGCTCTAAGTCACGTCCAATCATAATGAGTAACGTCCTCATTTAGCGGCGCTTTACCCGAGCAAATTTTGCAGCCCGAAAAGACTTTGTACCTACACCGGCCTGAGGACCAAACCCACAACCACCTTGCTAACTACTCTGCTACTAAGTGGACTGGTAGTAATACACTCATCACCTCTTAGTCTAGACATGTGACACGGAGATGCATTCAAAACTGCATTTGAAACAAAACTGCATCGTCTTTACAACAAACAGTGCTTCAACTCACATCTTCGTGGGCAAAACAAAACCCTGATGTATCATAACAGCGATTGTACTCGACACACAGTTTATTTCCATCCTTTTTTAAATACATTTCATATTTTATTATTCTGCTGCGGTCATCACTTTGTTTTGGGGCTGTTTCCGTCCTGTCACGGCTCGGAAAAGTCTGCATTGTGGTGAGTTGACAGGCTATAAGTACTCAGAGTCACAGAGGTATAATTCTACACGGCTCGTACTTTAAAAGCCTGTTACACACTGCAGGAGGGGACAGTATGTGTATAATTTGTCAATGTGATTTTAAAACTGCTTTTCCTGTGTACACTGCATGCAGTTGTATCATCCAGTGTCATAAAATTAGATGTGGAGGGTTGAAAGATTGTACATTGAGCATGCCATTTTCTATACCATGTGTCGAAATGGGAAGAAAAATGATGAAATAATATTATACTAAACAAATTATACTTTATTATATATATTCTGCAGCATGAAGCAGAATAATATCAGTCATTTTCTGGCTTATTTACATATTTATTCTAGTGCCAATCTCATCTCCAGCCCATATACACCACATCTGCAGTACTAATTTAGTTTTAAAGGTCTTTTAAAGGTGTCTTTTTTCAAATAGTAAAACTCACAGGGAGCTCATAGTCAGCTCACCCAAAGATTGAACCCACAACCTCCTTCCTAAGAGGCAGAAACTCTAACCATTCTGCCACTGTGCACCCTCTTCTGCCAAAATATTGTCAAATTAAAGCAAATAATATTAGCAAAATGCACAAAGAGACAAATAACTACTGTATAAGTCAGATGAATATGAATCCTTCCTAACAATGCAACAATTCTTCACGGTCTTTATCTGCCGCCATGGGACTAGTGTTTCTGCACAGCCAGCGTGTTGCCCTCTAACAGCCTAAATTGTAGCATATGTGTGTGAGTGTGTGTGTTGTACCCGAGTGTGCGTAAGTGGATTAAAAACAATGAGCGCTTTGTGATGAAAAGACAATAGACTTAGGTTCTGCTTCGCTACATCTCTCCCTCGTTCAATGCGATTTCTCAAATCACTCCTCCACTCTGCCTGAGACTGGCTGCTTCTTTCCCAAACACTGAGATAAACCTATTGTCTTGTGTATTATTGTGTGTTCCCATGTGTGACTGATAATCCTGATATTAAACATTTATCCAGGAGAAGTCAGTCAAATCTGATGATAGAGCTGCCTTTCTCTGCTGTGGTTGAGTTACAGTGGTTTTAGTTGTACTGCCAGCCAGTGTTAGTGTGGCAAGTGGAGGTAAGTCTCGCAAATAATTACAAAAACAGAAGTAGGAAAACAGAGGCATTTATTAAATTCTACATAATAAATACCTGTTTTACATTATCTCTAAAATTACACACCTAATTTGGATGCTAATGTCATTTTTCATATAAAACCTGTGCTAAACAAAAGCAGTATGAGTGGTAACAAAGCTACTTCATGGGCAGGTTTATGCAAAAAAACAAAATATGAACAAACAATCAACTAATATGAAACACGCCAAACTCAAAGAAAGCAACTTAATGTAAAAACAAAGCAAAACAAGACAGCAGTGGCTGGCTGTAAAAAGAAGACACAAACTATTACCCAGAACAAGACTCAGATCTGTTACCTTGGTGATCTGGTTTCTCCTCAGCAGGGTTCTTTACGCTTCTTCACAGTCGTACCTGAGCTCGACGTGGACCAGCAGCACCTTGACAGGACTCTCTACACTCCTTCCATGGCCACCTATGTTCATCTCACAACTCAAGTGGACCAGCAACACCCGAGTCAGGCTAACACACAGCCAAACACTGAAGTGAACCCAGCACCTGTTTATACTCCTGCTGATTACCACTGTAACACTAGTGTGCAACACTGGTGATGCCTTCAGTGCCAACATGTACAGAGCTCCTTTATTTACTTATTATTGACTAAAACGCAGGCTAAAATACCGCCCTGTCACATTAGCATCAGCTCATTTTCTGCTTGTAGGTAAACCTACAATGTAAACTGTAAAAAATTTATTGCAAAGAGTAAATTATGGTTAGCAGGTCATGAGAGGCTAGAGGTATGGCTGTATAGTGCTGCAAAGATCTGCTGTCCACCTAACAAACTTAACTGTCCTGTACTGTTATGATATGTATAATATGTTTTTGTCTTTTGTCTTCTCTTTTTAAACTAGAAAGTGCCATTTGTGCAGCAATGAAGCCTCATACGCTCCACAACTTGTATGTTTTACTATATGCTGCATGTTTGTTTGATTGCAAAAATAGCAAGAAGTATAGCAATAATGACTAGAGCTAGCTATCTGCCTGACTGTAGAGGTTTACATATCATCTAATGCTCCTTAATTTTACCTTATAACAGCTACTGTGCAGAGGTTTGGGGAAATACTTATAGAAGTAATTTAGATGCATTTTTTAAACGTCAGAAAAAAGCACTGAGAATTGTCCATAATGTTGGGTTTAGGGACCTTACAAACACACTCTTTTTAAATCACAAGCTTTGAAAATAGAAGACTTAGTTTTAAAACTCTTATAATAATATACAAAGCAAGTCGCAATCTTCTTCCAGGGAACATTCAAAACATGTTTAACAGTAGAGATGAGAAATATAATCAAAGAGGAGAATTTTTCCTAAAAAAGCAGTGTGTTCGTACCACTCTGAAAAGTACACTATATTGCCGAAAGTATTCGCTCACGCACCCAAATAACTGAATTCAGGTGTTCCAACCACTTCCATGGCCACAGGCAGCGGCATCAGACTGGGGGGGTAAAGGGTACTGTTAACCCTGGGCCCACTGCAGGGAGGGGCCCTCAAAAAGCCTGGAACATGCTTAAGAACTATGGATCAAGTGAACCTGGGGGTCCACCAAGATTGTTTGTACAAAGGGCCCAGAATTTTGTGCTACACCTCTGGCCACAGGTGTATAAAATCAAGCATTAAGGCATGAAGCTTTGTGGAAAACTTTGTGGATGACCACTTCCTGTTCCAACATGACTGCACCAGTGCAAAAAGCACAGTCCATAAAGACATGGATGAGCGAGTTTGGTGTGGAAGAATTTGACTTGGCTGCACAGAGTCCTGACCTCACCCTGATAGAGAACCTTTGGCATGAATTAGAGCAAAGACTGTGAGCCAGGCCTTCTCGTCCAACATCAGTGTCTGACCTCACAAATGAGCTTCATGAAGAAATGGTCAAAAATTCCCATAAACTCTCCTAAACCTTGGGGAAAGCGTTCCCAGGGGAGTTGAAGCTGTTATAGATGCAAAGGGAGGGCCAATGTCATATTAAACCCTGGATTAAGAATTAAGTGTGTAAATGTGTGTAAAGGCAGGTGAGCAAATACTTTTGGAAATATAGTGTATGTTACAACGGGGATGAATTTGTGGAAAGATTTTTTTTGTGAATTTGTAAACTCACAAATCTATTTTACCACTGCAATGCAAACATCAGAATCACCTTTTATATTATATTTCTGTCTTATTTGTCAAATAAATGGCACTGGATGTCCATGCATCCACTGTTCCAGATGTTGCTAATGCAAAAGTGCATGATTTTCCTTTCTTTGTAAATTTAGATTCACTGTGGTTTCATTTTCTTAGTTCAGTATCTGTTGATATTTCCTCATCTTCCTGGCCTATACTCGCACACAGGGCTGGACTGGGACAAAAATAACGGGCCGGGCATTTTTGGCTTTGACAGGCCACTCATAATTACCGGAGCACATTATCAACACTCGCAGCAACGCCACTCCCTTGCGCTCACCTTTAGGAAGAAGAGAATAGACAGCAGCAGTAGTTTTGAAGCCTCTCATCTTCTGCGGTGCCTTCACTGCTCCTCGTATGTGGTTTATTCCAAAACGTGTAACAGAAGACCGCGTCTCACAAACGAGACTCAAAGCAGAATCACAATAGCACAGATACTTCATGCTGCTGGTCTCACATTTTCCACTACACCGGTTTTAAAAGTGTTAGCAGCTCGCTCATGGATGTATTATTAGACCTGGATCGGGCACCGCCCCCTCTGCCTTGATGCCAAATTTCCTAGCGGCCGCTCCATGGAACTGCAGCGCGGCCCAGAAAGGATTTTTCCCATAGAGCGCAATGTAAAAAGAAACGCCTGGTGCTCGGCTGACAGGACACCTACAGCTTTCAAAATGGTCGGATTTTGTAGTGATTATTATCTATTTTCACACCATGGACATTTTCCCTCTTTGAAAAGTGTAATGTGGCTAAAAAATAACTTTTTATGGTTTGTGTGTGTTTTTATGGTTTTGTCTGCTCTATGGGCCGCACAATGCGGAAGTAACGCGGAAGTAAAAAAAAATTTTGGCATCACGCACCAATGAACACAGCCATTGAAAACAACGGCGGTCATGACGTCATTCATTATCCAGTTCTATAATACATCCATGGGCTCCCTCGACTTGTAAACAAACCGCGCACCATGATGACGTAGCAGTCTGTTGCCCTCAGAGCTGATGACGTAACCGGGCCGCAGCACGGATCGGTGGGGGACTCAGACCCCTCCCCAGTCGTACCTGGGAACAGCGCAGTTCGAATGGCCCTAGTGTGAGTGCGCCCTAACTTAAAATAAGAAAAAAAAAAAAAAAAAAAAAAAAAAGGTGGACCATCAGGCCACCGGGATTTTGCCCGGTGCCAGATTATCAGTCCACCCCTGCTTGCATATATGAGAATAAAGAGGGTCAGGGAGATCACTGCGGTGGTCATTAATCAGTAATTAGTGCTCTACGATGTGTTGTAAATTAATTTAGTGATTCCTGTATGGCCCATCTGTTGTCTCCCTACTCCTCACTGTTCCTCCTCACACATAAATGATTTTAGAAAACAGGATCAGGACACACACACACACACACACATACACACACACACACAGCAAAGGCCTATATCTTCTGTAATGGTCTTGTCTGATTCCACAGTGCGTACGGCTGGTCTCAGATCAGCGTGGACCGGCTGGACTCAGGCTCCCTGCAGCGCCACAACCTAACAACACCACCCTTTTTCATACGATAAGCAGTGTGTCGCCTGCACAGCCACGGAGCGCTCCCCATGTCCCAGAGTCTCAGAGTGAACCAGGGACAACCAACAGCAGCTTTATTTTCAACAAAGCACGTATTTTGTAAGTTTAAATTGTCTACCTTGATGGGAATAAGATTCTTTTAGTGGTACTGAGGAGTCTCTTACAGTTCAAGTCCTGGTTTAGGTTAATTTATTGTTTGATCGAGTCGTAAAGTGTGATTTAGAAACAGGTAAGTCTTGGATAAGTTCTGGTTTAGTTCTGGCTTAATTCTGTTTGGTCTTACTTTGGTTCTGTGTTATTCCTGGTTTAGACCTGGGTTAGTCTTGATTTATGCTCACTTTCATCCATTAAAATTGTACTTGGAGAGAGCCATATCTTTTCTGTAAGAAAATGAGGACCACTGCTCTATTGTGACAGAAAATTCTCATATAAATACTTCTATATACACTTTGGATGATGATTGCACATTGAGAGACCTAGAGAAGGACAGAACAAGTACTCTCAGGCTTTTCCATTCATTCATTTGATGTAAAGATGTGTTCAAAAGTAAGCTTTGTTCCATCAAATCAATGAAGATTACTTATTGTATGGATACTATATATGAATGCTGTATTGGCCCTAAAAGGTACTTGCACTGGATGGCATTCTTGTAGCCTAGTAAAGATGAAAAAGAAGCTCCAAGATGGTCATAGGAAGGCCAGCTTTTCAATTTCCATGGCAACTTTGCTCAACAGAAATAACACGGATAACAAAAAAAATGAACAGATCCTTCCACGAGTGACAAAAAAGCTGTGGCTACAGAGCAGCTGTGTTTCCTGGTCTTTTTTATGAGTGCAGCTAAACCTCAGTGCACTTGCTACAGTTTTTTTAACCAGACTCTGACATTACACACATGTAATCATTTGGTTTTCTGTTATCAAAACTATTCTGATTATTGATTATATTATTCTTCCATAGGAAATGTGATAAGGCATATGTTACGACAGTATACACATTTTTCACAGTCCATTTGAAGTGTAGAGTACCTTTGGAAATGGTGAAATTCACTTAAGTGTGCTCTGCCTGTGCACACACACACTACAGCACGTTCCCTTTGTGACAGCGGTGTCAGGTTTGACACGTCAATGGTCAAGTGCAGAGCTCAGTGTGACTCACAGTTTCTCAGTCTTTCTTTCAGAGGGACAGCTCCAGCTCCGCCTGCCTCTGCCTCAGCTCTGCCTCTACTTCACTGGAAATGGCTGATTTCTCGTCGGGCGTCACTTACAATGGCAGCTGACCCCAGAGCGTGTCAGACAGGTTCCTACTGCGGCACTAAAAGCTCTGCTCTGACACTGACATTGTTGAGTTTATACTGAGATCTGAATGCACTAAGTTACTAGATCTTTTATCTTTACACTGTAAAAATCATGTGTTTTCTGTGCCATATTTTATATAGAATGTAGTTTCCTCATTTTTTTCTTGTATTAAAGAAAAACTATTAAATTAGTGAAGAACTCAAGCACTATGTGCCAGTCCTATGCTTAAATAAATGTAAGAGTTGCATCAGGAATGACATCTGGCATAAAAAATGACCCATGTGAATGATTTGTTATTGCAACACCTGAAGGAGAGGAAACAGCCAAAAGGCACTTTTCTTGGTTTGAATAAAACATTTTAGTCATCTAAATGAATATTACAGTAAATGATCCAGTAAAAACAAGAATGTTCTACATCATATAGACTTTTTATTAAAGACTATAATAGATGACAAATTTAATTTTCTTTCTTCTAAATTCATGAATTTAAGGTAATTATTTATTTTAAACAAAAATATATAGCAAATAAATAACTCTAATAGTGTTTATATTGTTATATTTTATTTTATTCACAATACAAAAAAGGTTAGAAACCACTATAATACTGTTAATAATAATACTGTACCAAGTTTCAGTAATCAAGTCCTTGAATCTGCTCTCCTTTACTCACTCACCAAAATTGTTCCAATATAAATATTTATACTACTACAAGACTTTTATACTTTTCCGTTTGTGTTTTCGTTTCTGTGTCAAATACTGAGCCCAGTGCCATGATCTCAAGGACAGGACATAGTGGATATTTACAACCAGCCGACAGCTCTTCCTCCATTCACTCGCTCGTACATTATCCTCTCCACAAAAGCCAGTGTGCAAGCACCAGGCGTGGGTCTTTGTAACGCGAGCTTCTCTGTAGTAATAATGAAACTCGTCTGGAACAAAGCGAGCAGTTCTCATATCAAACTGTGTCCTATTACCATAATAAGTGACCTTTTTCTATTGGCCCGGGATAGGGGACGGCGAGCTGCGGGTTCAGACTCATGGCCTCGATAACAACCTGGAATTAATGTCCGGTATAATGGAGTGTGGGCATAGAGAGAAGCAAAACAATAGGCAAAGGTGCTGATGAGGAGAGAGTTCGGAGTGGGCGGCAGGAGCAAAAAAAAAAAAAAAAAAAAATGCCAGAGCGAAAGCCAAGTGTTCCCACAAAAGGTTTCATGTTGAGAAATCCTTGTGTTCTAACTCTACAGGACAGAGAGGAGGGGGGTCGACCGACGAAGTAATGACATTTTCATTTGTTCTTTTAAGGGCTCCTTATTATCACCTTTCACTTTGCGGTCTTTTTTCTTTCCCACAATAGGTTCAAATGCAACTTTTATACCATTCTTCTTCTCTCTCTCTCTCTCTCTCTCTACCAATGGCTTGTCCTCTTCAGCCCTGTCCCCTGCTCGCCTTGCTCTCTGTTCTGCTGTATAATTGCATGGCTGATTAATTATAAGGGAATCAGTGAGAGTGAAAAGAAAAGTTGGCATTTCAACCTACAAAGTAAAAAAAAAAAGGAGCCTGCACCTGCAACACTCACAGACAGAAAGTCACAAAGCCAGTGTGCAAAGTGTTCACCTCTTTATTATCTGCTGCAAGAAGCGGTGTCTCCAACCTGTGCCTAACTATCTTCTAACTATCTCAGGCTCACACTGGGCTCTGGCAGCAGGGTTATTTTCCTTCCAGTGCTAATAATAAACAATAAAATGTGCTTCAGTAGGCTGTGTAGACCTACAGGGGAGAGTATTTTGTTGGCTTTTGTGTGGTGGCTTATGTGTATTAGGGAACACCTCAGACTGTCCAGTTTGAAAACACATGAGGTCTTTAATACAGGAGGTCAGAGGTTTAATTCCCGATGCAGAGCCAAAGCCTCTAGCCACAATAAAGGCCTGCCCCAAGCCTGGATAAATGACAAGGACTGTATTAAGTACGGCAGCTGGCATAAAAACCAACCACAGTGAAGATGGATGTGTAATTTTAACCAGCGAGACTGTCACTGTTAGCCAATCACAGCCTGCCACTTCATCCAGTTTGGCATGGTGGCATAATGGTTAGCACTCCTGCCTCCCAGCAAGAAAGTCTGGGGTTCAATTCCAGGACTGGGTGGGGCCTTTCTGTGTGGAGTTTGCATGTTCTCCTTTTGTCTGCGTAGGTTTCCCCTAACACCAAAAACATGTACAATAGGTCCCCCATGGAGCCAGGAATCTCAATGCAACTTACCGTTAAATAAAGGCAAAAGAAAAAAAGAAAAAAAATCACCTTTTAGTCCGTTCATACACCCTCTCCACAACTTTACACCGCTGCAGCAGAACCTTTAGCCTCGTCAGCCTCTCCATTTCCTCTTCTTCACCACCATCACAAGTGAGGAGAAATCTTCCCTAACTAATCTAAACTCTCCCTTCATCTGCATCCATCACTGACATCTCTGCTTGCTGGGGTCTAAGCGCCAGTTTATTCCTTCAGTAAAAGTCACTTCACTCCTGTTTGTTTTACATCTCTGGCTGAAATACCCATGCAAATGATTTTTTAGTGTTTTGTAGAGACTTTCTTTTTACTGTATGTCAGCCAAAAGATGATTTCCAAGGTGCCATTACATTTATTGTCCTTTGCATTTTACATAGTTTACATATTTCCAAAAGATGGGCAATAGTTAAAGAAAACATTATTCTTTTATGCAAACCAATCTTGGTCACCACTAGAACAGCACTGCATGTTTTACAACCTTTAAAAACATTATGTGACTAAAAGAAATGTTCTACTGGTCCCACAAAAACCAGGTGAAGAGACTTATGAGCCCCTGAAAAAGAGGCTGCTACACTTTTAAGAGCAGTAATTCCTAATTCCTTCGTCCAATTTGGATGTGGATATTCTCAAATTACAGCTGATAGTCTGCACTTTAAGCACATATGAATTGTATAACTGTATTTTTAATATGTTTTGGTTTACAGATTAAGTAACAAAACGTGTCAGTGTCAAAATACTTATGGACCTAACTGTATATTTTTTTTCTATATTACATAAAGCTAAGGCTATTTTTGTACATGACGTTCTTCTCTCACTTCTTTCAACAACGCACAACATTGTTCCACTAAAGACTGACTGAGATTTGATTTCTGTCCTGGATAAATTGCTCCGCATCATCCTGCCATGTTGTTTCTCTTCTTGTCTTGTACTGGACTGTCTATTAAAGACTAAACGCCCAATAATAAAAGAAAGTGCTGATGTTCAGGCAGTTTTTATATTGTGGATTGGATGGGAATCTCTCACAGTCAGATAACTCTCTCTCTGATCTTTTTTCCTCTTATCCACAGTTTTCTGAGTGGATCAATTCCCGGAGATTTGATGGGACTCTCTCAGCGCAGATTGAAGTTATAGATGGAGCAGATCTCTCTCTCTATCTCTGTGTGTGTTCCAGTTTGCTGTGTCCCGAAATGGCCAGCTCAAACAGGATAATTTTGGAAACACGTTGAAAATATCCTGTGAGTCATCTCAGCAAAAGTTTTTTGTTTTGTTTGTTCATCTTTTACCCCCAAACTACTTTCACTCGAATTTATTTGATATTTTCATTCTGTTACTTGTCAAGGCTACAATTGAAATCTCACTAATAACAAAAAGCATGAAAGACCACTTATTTTTAATAAAAGATTGCGGGTCCCATAGTTGTGGTCCCCACAACTATGGGACTTAAGAAGGGTACAGAGGGACATACAAAAACTATTCACTATTCAAGGACAATTTAGATTCACAAATTCACCTATTGCATGTAATCAGATGGTCAGAGGAAGCTACCTGGAAAGAAATCATGAGAACACAGAGATTGAACCCACAACCAGGGCTGCACTGGGACAAAAAAACGGGCCGGGCATTTTTGGCTTTGACAGGCCACTCATAATTACCGGAGCACAACCAACTATTAATTTATGTATGTCTTCCCTGGCTGCTTACCTGCTGTGCTACACTTCCCCGCTCACTCCACGGCAAGCGCGGTTGCTCATGCATGTCATGTGCGCAACTGTTCTTATCTCAGTAAAAAGTGAATAAACTCCATTATCAACACTCGCAGCAACAGCCACTCCCTTGCGCTCACCTTTAGGAAGAAGAGAACAGAAGAAGAAGAAACAGACAGCAGCAGTAGTTTTGAAGCCTCTCTCATCGTCTGCGGTGCCTTCGCTGCTCCTTGTATGTGGTTTATTCCAAAACATGTGACAGAAGACTCAAAGCAGAATCACAATAGCACAGATACTTCATGCTGCTGGTCTCACATTTTCCACTACAGCAGTTTTAAAAGTGTTAGCAGCTCGCTCGACTTGTAAACAAACCGCGCACCACGATGACGTAGCAGTCTGTCGCCCTCAGAGCTGATGATGTAACCAGGCCAAGGCACGGTGAGAGTGCGGGCCGGCGGGGGACTCAGACCCCTCGCCAGTGGTATCTGGGCACAGCACGGTTCGAATGGCCCTAGTGTGAGTGCGTCCTAACTTAAAATAAGAAAATGAAAAAAAAGGTGGACCGGGATTTTGCCCGGTATGCCAGATTATCAGTCCACCCCTCCCCACAACCTACATGCTGAGAGGTAAGCTAACCATTTAGCTAACACTGTGGCTATGTGGAGCTGTGTTAAAAGGGTTTAGCTTTTAATAATAATTTTAAAAAAAGCTGGTCTGGCTTTAGAAAAGCATTGAAAAGAGCCACTTCTCCAGCACCAGAAGAGCGTTTTCAGCTGAAGCACAGTAATAACCAGCCGTGTGAGAAGGAGACCTGAGCCTCACTTGACTTTTACAGACACTTGGTCCCTATACAAACTTTAAATTACAATTCCATAATTAATGTTTACTGACTGATGCTATGATAAAATTGTCTGTGTATTATCTGGCTACTTGAAGCTATAAATACTGTCTTGCTCTTTTTATTTGTTGTTTTGTCAATATTTTATTAGAGTGAATGTTACAGGAACACCATGAAATTACAAACACATCCGCTCCACCACTAATAGAAAAAAAATCACTAGTTTTCATAAAAAAGGGAGAGCAAAGATGGGCTGAAGTTGAAAAGAAACTACAAACTACAAAGTGCCATGTTTACATTTCAGAATAGATTTAAAACTCATAGTTATAATCTAAGAGCGAATTGTGGCAAGGTTGAATATAGTTGGAAGTTCAGGTTATTTAAAATGGTTGGACTTTAACATGAGAAGGAGAAGTTAAAATATATGTGACCACGACCACGAATTAAATTGGGTCCTTTATTTGGGCTGGCGATGTTTGGTGTGTTCTGTGTCATCGGCCAGTTGGACCCACTTTTGGCCAATTGAACATGTTAGCTTACCTTAGCTTGTAACTTTGTGCAGATGAAAACATAACCACCCTTTAGGCAAACAACTGCAATAATCCAATCTGTTTTATCCTTTAATGTGATAAGATGCATTTAATGAAGCACATATGATTATTATAGACTGATAAATACTTGAGTGAAACTTTACTGCTGCAGAGTTTGTTTGCAGAAGCTCATTATCAGCAGAGTTTAGCCATTAGTGCTACAGTGCCTATATATTATTTGTCATTGGTAGGGACTGGGAAACTGCTAAGAACTGAAGGAATGAAGGATGGAGGCAGGACAATTCTGGCAGAAAACCACTCTAACAGTGCTGTACAATGCATCCAACCTGAAGGAGCTAGAGCTGTTTTTAGATGAAGAATGAGCACAAATCCCTGTGTTTTTCTGACCCAAGCTCATAAACACTTATCCTAGAAGACTTGGAGCTAGAAGTCCTTCAGAAGGTGGTTCAACAGACGACTGACTTCAGAGGGTGAATACTTTGGCACACTCAAGTTTTCTGTTTTTCTAGCATATTTCTTATTTGCTGCACAATAAAAAAATATTTTGCATCTTCATAGTTGTTGTGGATGTAAAGTGACTGACATAAACCTCCCAGAGATCCATTTCAATTCCAGGTTGTAAGGCTGTCTGCTGTTATGAATAGTTACTACGTCTCGCACATGCACAGAACCTAAAAGCTGCTCTGTCATTGATCTAGGTCTTCCTGGTGTGTCTGTAACCACTTTTTGAGACGACCAAGGGAGACCGAGGTGACAGAGAAGTCACCCTGCTTCTTCTGACGGCGGTTGAGGGTTGGGTTTGTTGTGTCGCAGCCTTAAAAGTATTTCAGACCAGGCCAAGACCATGAGAACCAAAAGTGTGTTTACCCTTTGGCTTTGATCAAAAACTCCTTCTATATGTTTATATTTGTACCACTGGTACAACTTGTCACTCTCTTCCTCCTTTTGGGTTTGACGTCAACATGTCATCTTCACATTTCCTAGAATATCTGAATTGTGTGAAGCGGACCCATCTCACCTTTCTGAGGGCCGTTGGTGGTCATGTTTCGGCACTCTGAGGTTTACATTACAGCGAGTGGATTACAACAAACAGTGGTTTCAGCTCCTACAACACACTACCTGATACTTGATTCTTAATTGTGGATGTCCATTAGGATTTTAAGGTGTGTTTGTTTTAAGTGCAGGCTGAGATGAGATTTAACCAGACGCCAATAAGAGCAAATCTCATTAACATCAAACCGCTTTACTTCTAATCAGGTTACCGAGCAACCAGCCAGCCAATCGCAGCTCCTAATGGCATTACGCCGCGCCCTGATTGGATTGGGATCTCATTTCAACTTCCTGAAAGCTGCCAGCGTTTTAATCAATAAACACGAGCACGGTGATGTCACAGTCTGTTAAGATGGTAAAAGATGTGCCGCGAACGGAGGAGGTTTTAGCATTTACAGCCAGATCTAAGGGAATTTCTACCCACTCGCACCAAAATGAATGTGATGAGGCTGCAAATATGAAATGTGAAAGAAAAGACGAACACAAACACAGCACATCTGTCACGGTAATTACACAGTGTTGGCAAAGGGAGAAGAGAAATGGAGGATTGGATGAAGAGTTGAAGGATTTGGTATTGGGGAAAGATGAGAAAAATGTGGGAAGGCGAAACTAAATCAAGAAACTGAGGAGTCCACATGGAAATTTACTATATTTAATACTTCTGTGAGAAAAAGAAAGAACATTTCAATAAACAGTATGATTATAACAATATAGCATGACCGAGTGAGAGGTTTGTGGTAGGAGCTTTCTTCATGGATGGGCTGGGAACCGTACTAAAATGATACCTGGTTTTTGATACAGGTTCCTGGGTGATATTTTTTTCGATACCTATGGTGAGCTTATTCATCTTCTACAATCATAAAACACAATAATACTGAATAAAAGACCCATTTTTGGAGCATAATTCTTAGCTGTAAGTTAAAACCAGTAGTTTGTATGATTTATTCTGTTATTTATTTGATTCATTTATGCACAGGAACATTAAAGGGCCCACTAGGTATTAAAACTAAAAAAAATATTTTGATACAAGTAGTATTATAACTTTTTCTTCAATACCAGAAAGGTATTATTTAGCAGTACCCAGCCCTACTGGTCTCAAAGTCAGCCCTGCAACTAACTAGTGAGCTACTACTACTACTACTACTACTACTGGATTGGCTCCAGCCCCAAACATAAATAAGTACATTTGTCACTTCTGTCCTTCTATTTATGGATTTTAGATGTTTGTATCTTAGCAGTAACAAAAATGACTATAAAATATGTTTCTTATTGTTGTGAGTGTAACAGATTTCAAAGAATATAGACCTTCAGGAAAACCTGACAAGAACAGCTTTGGAACATGCAACAGAGTAAAGAAAAAGGTCTCATGTTGTATCCTCTATATAGGAAGTATAGATTGTGCCCAATGCCATTTGCCTTCATGTCACTAAAATAGGATAAGTAACGGAATTTTCCTCTTGAGGTCGCCCTTAAAGTGGCTAGAAAGAGCTGAAGAAATACACTGACAACAACATTGAACAATTCCCTTCTTTGAAAAGCTCATTCATATACTGTATTCTGTGCTTGCTCTATAGCTGCCTCTCCAGTAATCCTCTTTGGTTTTTCCCTCATCCCATTTTATGTCCTCAAATAGAGCGAATGCAATGCCGAAACACGCTGGGGGCACAAAATGGCCGCCCTATCAGCCCCACTTACGGGACCTGTGACATTAAGTTAAAACAAAGCATTCTGGACACTTTAATCCATTTAACCTGCGCCGATCCTGTTGCGGTCACTCCATTCACTCTTTTATTCTGTCCGTCTGTAGCTCCCTTTTCTCCTTTCCACTCCTCTCGTCTCCCTCAGATCGATGGCAAGGGCGAAAAGCTAATGACCCATCTCAGCAACCAATTCACTCAGCTCTGCCACGCTCAGTATCTGTCTAAACCGATGAGGAGACTCACCAAGAGCACCAGCGGTTATTTATATATAAAGATTTCTGGTTCGTGGGCTGAATGAAGTGCTTATAGAGTGGAGCAAAGTGGAGGAAAAGATGCTGAAAACTGATGGAGGGCTAACCTTTGATAAAGCATATTAACTGTGCAGAATTATATTGGCTTTAGGTGGGGTGCATCCTGGACACCGGCCTGTCTGTGGTTGGACACAAACACAACCATTCATGGGCATTTTAGATTCACCAGTGCACCTATACATATTTGTCCCACAGTAACAATGAAAGGACATGCAAACTCAACTGTGTGTGCATGCGATTGAACCCACAACCTTCTTGCTGAGAGGTAGGGGCGCTAACCACTCTGCCACCAGCCAGTAGGTGGGGCTAATGGTGATCTAACCAAATCTGTGATGTGGCTTTGATGGATGAGGTTGACAGATAAAACAAATTCATAATGCACTGCAGCACAGAAACATGAAATTATTATTATAGAGAAATAATTATATACTTTTGTCTGTTTGTTTTTTACATAAGATTAATAGTTTTTTTATTAATATATATTTTTAACATATGATTAAATTATTAGTTGTTTTGTTTTTCTTTTTACTTTTTTTTAATGGTACTTTTCATTCACCTTAGCCACCATGCTCTAGCACTGAAACACAATGTGACTAAATTACCATTGTATAAGTTGTAGAGCAGCCATTCTCAATGTCAAGACTGTCGTAGCCCACTTAAATTTCCAAAAATCCCACATGGATGCTCAACTATGGAACTTTCCTCTATTCATGTTTTTCTCTGTATATTTTTATAAAAACCTTACAAAAACACAGACTACTGGCTACAATTTGTTTTAAAGTAATATTTTAAAACAGTAAATAACTGTAATTAATTTCAAAACAGATTTTTCTTCTATGTACTTAATGTTTTTATGGACTTAATATTTTCATTGACTCATTTTTGTATGTTTTATTTGTTGTTTTCAACCAAAACCATGTGTCTGAAACAGGTCTGTTGACAAAGTCTGTTGTCCCAGGCCTCAGGGTCAGAGGGGCCCAGA
Organism: Bostrychus sinensis; assembly: GCA_020698575.1. Taxonomy (NCBI): domain Eukaryota; kingdom Metazoa; phylum Chordata; class Actinopteri; order Gobiiformes; family Eleotridae; genus Bostrychus; species Bostrychus sinensis. The sequence goes on along the minus strand of CM036257.1, from coordinate 21,507,835 downwards.
AATTGTCACTCTTCTTATATTTTTTATTATCATGGGCTTATGTGAACCCTTTTCTCCCCGGGCCCAGAAAAACTGTCGACGGCCCTGGTCTGAAATAAGAATAAACTGAAATTGAATTGAAACAACTGAGGGCCTCTGGGGGCCCCCCTGCAGTACCTTTGGGAACCAGTACGTTTTGCTGATCATTCTAATATTTTTTATCACTAAAACATAACGGACTATTATAATAATGTAAGGGTGAATGGTGGCAGAGTGGTTAGCTCTCATACTTTACAGTAGGGAGGTTGGAGGAGGAACGGAGCAAATTCGCAAAAGCAGGACTCAATCTCAGGTCGTTCTGGTTTATGTGGTGCTCGCTCTACCAGGTGAGTCACTGAGGTGGCCCACAAATAAACATTCTTGTTCCATATACTGGCAATTAAAAAATAAACCACACTTCGAGCTTGGGCTGCAAGTGATCCTAAATCTCCCACACTCACCTCTCACTGGGTTAAAGCCATTCATTTTCTTCCAGATCTGAGAGCCGATAGTCACTGAAGCACAAATGAAAAATGACTGATGCTGCAGTCATTTCAATGCAGATTTTGTTACTCCAAACTTTACCCTCCTCTGTGTCTCCTGGCCTTCCTTGCTCTTTATCCATCCATCTCTCTGCCCCCCCACACCCCCCAGAGTTCAGCTTCAGTGCCTATCACATCTAAATTCATTATTGCCTCTGGAGACAGTGGCGGCTTGTGTTTGTGTGTGTGTGTGTTTGTCAAATGATTATAAAGCATAGTTATTAAAAAAGTGCCATAATTACCATGCCTGTAGCAAAAACAGTGTGATATGAATTTAGCTGCCGTCCTCTCCACAGGCAAAGACATGGGTGCAGCACACAGGAAGCTGACATGTAAGAACAGGCGTCTATGGCAAAATATATTAAAAAAAAAAACACATCTTCACCAGCGGCAAGAACACACGTTTACACTCAGCGTTATGTCATTATTCATGTTCAGCGTCCTTTATGGCACACACCGAATGTCAATTATTATAATCCTGGGGACTCTAGTTTAGGAGGCTTTACCTTGGTCCAAAAACGTACATAGTAACATTATTTTTATTTTGAATGCTTTAATAACTTTACATTACTTAGCTCTAATAAAGTATTTATAAATATGTAATATGGAATAATTTAAGGAATAAGCAATTTATAGATACTATATCATACAACTAGTGCTCATAAAGAAAATTTACATATAAAAGAAATGCACTATTAAGCAGTAGCAATAATAAAGTGCAATTAACAAGGAGCTAATTACATTTTTTAAACATTTCAAATACTAAACTGTCATTTGATATCAGATTTACATGATTATTATATATAATGTAAGGATTCTTAAACTTGTAGACCAAGTACCATGCAGGAAAATATTTGGTTTTACTAGTACCAGCTTTAATGAGCTAAAATGAGTACTATTACTGGACTAAAACAGGACTAAATCAGGTCTAAATCAGTGCTAACCCAGGATTAAATTAAGATTAAACCAGGTTTCAGCAAGCAGAAAAAGAGAATAAACCCAGCAGCACAAAACCAGGACTAAACCACTACTAATCCAGGACTGAAACAAGTCTAAACCAAGACTAAACTGGATCTAACTGGAATTAATCAGCACTAAACCAGAAAAAAACAAAAACAAAAAACAAATCACAGTGCAACTGGTTTGCTGTGGCGACCCCAAATAAAAAAGGGAGCACCCAAAAGAGTAAAAATAAATGCGTTTCACTTCACTTAAATTGAACCAATGAATAGACTTTTCCACAATATTCTTATTTATTGACATCTCTGCTATTAACAGAATATGAAAACATCAACCACATAAAAAAAAAACAAAAGAAAACATCAACCTTGGTTTTTAAGTAGAATCACTTTCTCCAGATTTATTCCAGAGCTGCAGATAAGGCTGTGACAATGTGTCCTTGCAGGAAGTCTGTCTATCTTCACTGTCCTCATATCACCAACACAGTCAGCCGCCGCCTGCATCTTCTGAGCCCGCACTTATCTCTGGCCAAGGTCCCACTGCTTCTTCCCAGGCACAAACAGCAACTCAGGACATCCCATTCCCTTCAGAGGTACGCACTTTACCAAAGTCAGAGAACATGCTTTTATATAAGGCTTTCTTCTGACTCTTGACGTTGGAGAGGAGCACCCTATGTTCAGCTCAGTGGCACTTTACTCTGTGGAAGACGTCATGGGTAGAAATGCACTTGTGTGTATGTGTCGACTGATGCTGAAGGCACCAATATGGTACACTTTGTTTCTCATAGAGGCTTGTATTTTAAATTCTTTTCTTGATGATATCCAGGTACTGAGTTCATTCATTCATGTTCTGCTCCTTATCCTGTTATACGTTGTACAAAATAGGTAAGATGTTAGTTTGTCTTTTGATTGTAATGAGACAGAACCTGCTTCATTTGTAGCGCTAACACATGAATATTGACATCCATTCACATTTCATACATTCTCTCACTGTGGGCAATTGGATTTAAAGGCACATTTTCTTTCATTTAATTTGTTTAATTAGTCGGGGCTTGGTCCTCCAGCTCTGCCCTCAGCTCCTTCTTCCTGAGTCCCGGGAATGTTGTCACCTATATATATTGAGCTGCCCTGTTCCTTCTTCCCTTTTGAATTTGTCCCATTGGGAAGAGGTCAGTTTGTCAATCCATTGTAATCCTTTTGCTTGTTTTGTTTATATGTTCATTTTTGTCTTCCCGATGGATGGTGGTGCATTTGTATTAAACTGTAGTAGCACCATTGTGACGTTTGATGGTGCTGGTTACATGTTTTGTTCGACAAAGTTGGGCGATGCTATGCTAACATGGTATTATGTTTTGTATTGGGCTGGGGATCCGTTGCAGCACATGCTACGTGCTAAACTGTTATTTGTTTCCCTGTGTGTCAGGCTAATTAAACAGAGCACACCTCCAAATACAATCCCGGTGTTGCGTGGATTCCTCTCACAACCACACAAACACAACACAGAAGTCCACCGGTCACACTAGCAACTATGGACCTGAGGCCAGTAAGTCTCAGGCCCAACACTACATTGACACTGGAGGTAAAAGTGGCCCAAATCTGACTTTTTTGCCCATATGTGGCCTGTATCAGACAGTGTGAACAGCACAAATCAGATTTTTTCAAATGTGACCCAGGCCACTTTCATATGTGCTTCTAAATCATATACTTATGTGATATTTTACAATGTGACTGCTGCCTGAATGGACAAGTCTCATTTCATCTGACTTTTACATTACTGAAATGCAAAAGACAGCCCAATTCTGCGCTGGAAGAGGCAGGAACTGGACTGATCAAAGGATAACAAGCAGCAGACAGCGGTGATGGAGCTGGTCAGTGAAATAAATGAGGTGTTAAACCTAATTAAGGTGACAATCCTGTTAAAGCTAAACTTGAGGGGTCATATTGTAACTGTATTGAGGAAAAATGCAAAGAGAAATAAGATGAGAAATATTAAGAAATTAGTATTGAGGAGTGTCACTGACAGATTTATTAAAACATCTTCCACAATATCCTGAACGTATGGATAAACTCTGTGTCAGTGAAGCCTCTCACATCACAGTCCCACTGCTCCAGGCTTCTTCAGCTCTTTTTTTTTGCGTATGCAGGTCACTTTAGGGCTGGAAACTGTTCACCCATGGTCACATTTAAACTGTAATGTGAACAGCCACGCAAAAAAATAAGATTCAAGCAAAAAATCTGAATTGAGCATTAAGACCTGCAGTGTGAATATATCCTAAGAGACCTACACAGACAGTCTCTCACTGTTGTGTTTATTCACTAGGGGACATTTAGATTTACATATTCACTTACACATATGCACATTTGGATGGCCAAACTGACATTTACTGTGTTGTTAAAATCACACAAAAATATAAATCTCTAATACTCTGTGATATATATTCTCTTTGACATGGGATTTATCCCAAAAAAATAATGTCTTGTACTCTCATTATCAGCAGTAGGGAACATACAGTACTATCATGAAAGAACTGAGATAAAGGTCAGTGTTAACTTTCACAGCAGTGGGTAGAGCTGTGATTCCTATTGATATCCTATGTCCATGTTTATTTTTGCTCAGATTTGCTTGATTTTAGTCATGTCCCAGTCCTCTCTTCTTGCTGTGTGGAGGACGTCCATTACAGTTCGCTGACAGCTGTCAATCAAGGTCCAGGCCCAGCGCCCAGTTCTGCCCTGCCCTCGGTTCTTGCCCTGTCTCTGCCCACTTGATCAGCATTTTTAAGCCTTTGACAGTGGGCAGAGTAAGACCTGTGCTAGGCAACAAATTACTCTTTAAACTTGACAATGTGCACACTGCCTTATGCAGGTTCCCCTGAGTTTTTCTTAGTTGTTGCGCTCCCTGTTCACTGGCTGAAAAATGCCATATTTTGTGCTATTTTGGTAAGAGATAATAGGCTTTGAATAACTCCCTGCTACAACTGAGAGATGAGGAAAAACATTTTACTTCACACTCTCATCTTATGACAAAGTTTCAGAAAAATAGTGTGGCACCAGGCTCAAAAACAGTGATTTATTTGCTGTGCAGAAGAGCTGTACTCTGCCTTCAATAGCACACAAAAATAGCATGAAGTGGTTGAAATGACTGATAAGTGACAGTACATGTGCACTCTCTGTCATTGATTCAACATAGCAATTTAGATACAGACTAATGTGACTGCTCTGAGAGAGATTACAGGTGACAAACACAACAAAGTGGCTGTAAGCATATGATTAAGTCTATGAAGCTGGAGTCTTGATGCTCCTGGTTTTGGACTTACACTTTATTTCTTACTTCTGTACTTACTCCTGGATGTCTCTTTAGTCTCTTTGCTATGTCGCCAATGTTGGAGAATTTTAATTTCCAATGGGACAAGTCTCCATCGATATATTACAGTAGATGTTTGATAACTATCCATAATAACCGCACACTACTGAACTGTAGCATTACAGTCATTAGTGGCAAGTAGATTTTAATAAAAGTCAGTAAAAAGTTGATATAAATGTTGTATTTACGTAGATGAGTCAGCATCAAATCCAGCCACGAAGGGTCCTAGGCCAGTGTTCTCCTGAGCTGGTCCCAAGCCCTGATAAATGGACAGGGATGTGTCAGGAAGGGCATCTGGAGTAAAAATCTAAATCGAACCAATGTGCACGCTAGGTAGAGCTGCTTGATTATGGAAAAAATAATAATCTCTCTTAATTTTGTCATAAATGAAATTACAATTACTCAACAATTATTCATTAACTTAATTTATTTATTTATTTACAAAACAATGTAAAATATTTTCTTTGCACACAAATAAAAAAGTGCCTTTCTCCTGTTTTTTTCTGCCATGTTTCCGCTAACGTCTCTCCACATGTAGCTTATAGCTATCAGAGCTTTGAGAGAGAAGGGGCAGAGCAAGTGTGGGCATTCAAAACACACTGCAAAGTTTGGGTAATTATAGGAGCTATATTATGCAAAATCGACTTTTCTGAGCTTTCTACTGCGTTATAATGTTGTTTCCTCATCAAAAACATACCTGGACTTATGTTTTTGTTTCATTTGTGCATGTTCGTGAAATCCTCTATTCTTTTACATTGAGTTTGTGAGAGGACAAAATCATGTAAACTCCACAGGCTTCAGAGCGCTGAAGGGGCCTGACAGCAGCGGGACAGTGGGGAGGGAGGGCTCTTAAAGTGACAGGGGCTTAATCTGAGTGTTTCTCACAGAGTCAAATGATGACTAAGGTTTTTTCAATAATTATTGTGTTTTCTGACCAACAAAATGTAAGATGCTGACGTAGATGTGTCCTAAATTAGTTTAAAAGATTCACAATTTTTCTCAATGATATCAATTTTGTAATTGTTGGGTGTAATAATTGAAATTCGATTAATTGCACAGCCCTAATGCTTGGACATGGATGATTTGCTGTGGTGACCCCAGAAGGGAAAAGCCAAAAGGAAAGAAAGATAAGTCAGCTTGTATAATTCCATAACATCTAAATAATAATATTTATGAATACATTACTATTGATTATTGTGTAGTCATTATAAAGTGTTGACATATAGTTGAGGTTATGTCCACAACAGCTCACTGAAAACCCTCAGTCCCGTGTCACTCCCTGTGGCTTATCCTTTGTCCTGGAACCCGAGTGGTTCTGGTTTATCAGTCCTCCCACAATGCACCTGTCCTGACCAGCTGGCAGACACACCTGGCTCCACCGGCGGCGGCCCAAAAAAAAAAAAAAAACACACACACCGTAACCGTGGCAACCATATGGCAAGGACAGGCATTGTCATGGAAACAGCCAAACAGACAGTGGGCAGTGCCAGACGCAGAGGACACAGGCTGGACCACGCTCACACAGATCCTGGACGTCGCTCCACAGCAAAAGCAAAAAAAAAAATCCTCCGATACTTCACTTTTCACATTGGAGGTTTTAGAAGTGTCACTCAGATATGGATATGGTGTAAGATCCTCATAGGGTCAAATTTGAGTTTACTTTACTGTGAGGACAATGCTGGACAACCACTGTTCATGTCCTGTTATTTAGATAAAAAAAATATTCACTATCAGAGTGGTGAAAGGGCCTTAAATGTAAAAAAAAAAAAAAAAATACTGTAAACGCAAGATGTGACTTTTAAAAACAGGAGAAAGCATTAATGATTGCCTATAATGCTAAATTGACTTTTAATCATGTTCTAATGTTTGCAGCTGGGGTGACGTTGGCACAGAGGGTTAAGCATTTGCCCAGAAAGTGGAGGGTAGCCATTTCGAATCTCACCCGAAGTGCATGCTGTTGTTGTGTCCCTGGGCAAGACACTTCACCCACATTGCCTACTCCAGTCACTGTAGGTGGAATGGTTGCAACAGGAAGGGCATCTGGTGTAAAATCCTGCCAAATCCCTGAGCGACTGGTTCCCCAATTAGAAAGGGAGAAGCTGAAAGAAAACAAAAAAATGTCTGCACCTCAAAAACATACCTGGAGTAGTATTTTGTTTCATTCACGCATGTTTGAATAATCCTGTTACCTTCTCAAGAGCTGGAAACGCTTGGTCTCACCGCTCTATGTGAAACCCAAAAGTGCTCCTGTGAGTTTCTAAAGCACATAAACCGTCACTGGACCCGTGCTGATCTTTTCAGAGCTTAAATTGGCATCACTACGAAACAGTCAGCTCATTTATCCATCTGTCCAAGTCCAGATGACTTATTTTTAACCTTTTGTTGTGAGTCAGTTAGCCTGGATGAGTGATTTTTTATAGAGGAATAATGTAGATTTTTAAAATTTTATTCAGTGTGGACTGCTTATCTTGGATCAAACTGAAGAGAGCATATGTTATTACTGACCAAATTGCTATAATGACTTTATTTCTTTGTAAAAATATATAAAAAACATGAATAATTAAATTGTGACTTTGTTGGCTTGGAGCTCAGTGGACATACCTTGTACACAGGAACTCAAGTGAAGCAATCTTTAAAAGCTGTGATTAAGGAGAAAAGGGAAAGCACTCATGGAGAAGAGTTCTTTAAGTAGTACATTAAATCCAGGAAACATAACAGTGAGTTTGACTTGTGTGTTCTGGCTTATATTTAACTTGGCTGTGTGTTGTCCAATGCCGTCTGTATGGGACTAACAGAGACTGGCAAACAAAAAGCTGGCATCAAGAACAACATTACAGTCAGATGCTTTCTATTAAAAGTGTTTACTGATTTTAAGGCCAAACAGGAAGTTCATTATTTGCTGTTTGTGAATGCAGCACAAGACAACAACATACATGTTTGTTTTGGACGATGTATGTAATGGATTGAGGACAAAAACTTTACTGATGGTTTTTAATGTACTGTATTTATTTATTTACTTATACTTGCAATAATTTAGTCTAGTAATAGGAGTGCACATTCAGTTAATTTTCTTTATCCGATTATAGCACTGTAAGAAATTGCTGTTAAAAAACGACAAAAACATGACGGTAGCCTACTGTTAATCATTTAAAACAGTAGCATGATGTTAATAGCAATGCCTTCTGGGAAAAGGTTTGGGCTGTTGGGAATTTTCTCAAAATACTGTACAATACTGTAAACTGTGTTGCATTCTGGGAATGAATTTTGAATCATGCAGTTGACAGTAAAATCACAGTACACAACTGTACTGCAGGCACATGCTCTCAGAGAGGACACAGCTCAGACTCAAACATGATCCGCTTCAATCCTGCCTCTTTGGAGATAATCAAAGGTAAGGTAAAACACATTTTATTATTTGAGATGTTTGCTTATTTATGTAACGTTAATCATCATATTACTGTTCATAAACAAACTAATGCTGATCTGAGCGTTTAGCTAACAGTTAGCCTGAACAAAAACTGCTTTACTTAGAATGGGATTACAGCTTTTTATTCCAGAGTTAATAGTGTTTCTTATATTAAAAATACCACTTAATATCCAGAAGATTTGTACTTACTTTGCTAAAAAAAAATATTCTGTGGAACTCAATCGCCCAGTAGGCTAATGCTAATACCAGCCAGTAAAATGTAAAGTGACATGTAACATTACTTTTTACTTTGTAGAAAAGAGGAATACAACTTTTCCTCCATCTGTGGAAGTAGAATCAACACAGCAAGATGCTCTTCAGATAAAAGAAGTAAGTTGTGCGATGTGTATTCAGTTTAAAACACTGACATCCCATGAATGGCGCTTAGTCACATATTCCAGTTTTCTGCTCCAGCCTTGGTGTTTCGGTGCACTCTGTTCTGTGGGGCAATGCCTCTGCTGAAATAACCAGCAGCAAAGTAAGTAAGTAAGTAATATTTATTTTCTGTTAGCAAGTTAATTATATCCACTGTAAATTATTTGATGACTTCTTTCCAAAACCCTAATCTCAGACATTGTGTTTTCTCAGGTGAGTTGCTGGATTAAACCAAGAAAGGCCACTTCAGGAGAGATTTTCTCAAAGAAGACGAAGGGTTGTGCAGAAAACGCTGGTAACAGTCAGCCTCCCTGAAGTCCACATAAATAAGGTTGTTTTGAACTTCTGTGTACAAATGCAAAGACTATTTGTTCTTTATAACATGGAGAAATCTAATAATGTTATGAATGTGAATTTTGAAATAAATTTAAATTAAAGTTAAAGATTACTTTTTTTTTAATGGCTTTAAGGGAATATATTCAGCTCTATTTTTGTTCCACACCACTAGCAAATTGAAACAGTACACTTTGGCTAATCATAAGTTCTCTTTCCTAGCATTGTCTTACTTTAAGAGATAAGATATTTCTTGTCTCCACATCAGAACAGCACATCTGTAGACATTACAGTAAAATACTGACATTAGATCAGTACAGTACCACTGTATAATTGACAGTAAATTACTGTTATCAAATTACAGTAACTTACTGTTATATGTTAAAACAGTACCAGTGTTGTAAATTAACAGTAAAATGCTGGCAACCCTGCTTCCAGTATTTTACTGTTAATTTACAAGTAAATTTCTTACAGTGTAGTCCTAAACAATAGTCAATTAACCGACTTGACATACATTTTATAAAAAACAGCTCTTTATTAACTTCAAAATCATGAACTCTAAAAACTGGCTTTTTTAAAACTAAAGACAAGATTTAGGCTTGTATATTTTAGGAAACAGTTGGTTAATTTTATGTTTAATTTTACCTTTACCTTTTTAGTTTACCTTTACTCCACTGTACAGCGTAACAATTAATTGTTAGTATTCATTTCAATCGATTATGACTATAATGCTGCTAAAGAGTATCTTGGTTGGTGTGCCTTTAATCTGAACATGTTTCTCTGATTTCTCATGTTAAAAAGTGAAAGTATTCAGCAGTCCCTGTCCAATTCAAAGTAATTACACAATTCCTTGTTAAATCCAAATGACTATGCAGATAATTATCATCGTTTCCGTCTCAATCCGTTCTTGGCAGAGCGTGTGGACAGGTTGTATGCAGGCTGGAATTCCCTTCAGCGCTGCGTTGGACAACTCCACAACATTTATGCAGCTCCACACTAAGACAAAGACAAAAGCAGCGTTGAAGGATGAGCTGAAAAACTGGCTCCGAGTCTTGTTTCTGTAAATGCTCGAGTGAGGGCATTAGCACATATTTGCACACTCCCACAGCGGCACACATACCACAAGACTGAGTGTACTCTGAAGTATTGCTACAAACTTTCTCCTCATATCTGTAGTTTGCAAATATTGCTGCGGTTTCCTGGCGGTGACCTTGAACATCGCATATCTCCGGCTCACAGACCAAACCTTTGTATATGCATGGATTTTGTGGAGCGTTTCCAAGGTTGTTTTTTTTTTTTTTTTTTCCTTTCCTCACCTCTCCGGCTCGTCCTCTAGTCTTGGCTCACATCTAGAGTGGGTAAAATTCAAGCGTGAAATTTAAACTCACTCTTTGAACGTGTCCGATATTGTACACTGGCTGTCTAATAAATGACATGCAAGGTTGCCTTCTGTGTCTGTGTGGATTCTGTTTTGGTGCACACAAACTGAAAAGGCAACAATTAGTCAGTTTTGACATTGCAATAATAATAACAACAACCAATTATTATTCTGTCTGACCCAGTGATCCATGAAATAAAAGCAGCAAATGAATATTTTTGTTTTGTTTTGTTTTTAACAGCCAGGACAATAGGGTGGGGCATTAGTGTTTATTTAACAAAGGTGAAGTTGTGTAAAGTGAGGATTTAACAAGTGACAACATGTAACATTTTTGAAATCAAATCAGAAATACTAGTTTGTATTAAAAAGGTTATGGGGTAATTAAAGGCACACTCAAGAACAGCACTGATTTTGGATACAGTTTGCAAACACTTTAAAACATTATACTTAAGTTTATCCAAAAAAGTACTGCGGTGTATAATAGATTTTACTGTGAAATGGGGTCATGGGCAGGCCCGTTGACAGGGAGGGGCAAAGGGGTCTGTTGTCCCGGGCCTCAGCGTCAGAGGGTCCCAAAAATGATCCCTCTTCTTATATTTTCTGGGCCCATGTGAAGCTTTCTTGCCCCGTCAACACAGTACCCATGACCAGGCTGTTGACGGGCCTGGTCATGGGTACTGGAGCCTATCCCAGTATTTATGGGCCTTAAGTGGGGTACAGCCTGGACAGGGGCCAGCTAGGCTCAGGGCTGACACAGACAGACAGTCTTTCACTCTCACATTCATGTTCTAGGGGAGTTTTAGAGTCACTAAATCTCCTATCACATGCAGGGCTTTGGACGGTGGGAACCCATGGTAACACACGGAGGACATGCAGACTCCACCCAAAGATTTTGTGTATCAGCTGCCCTGAGGATAGGACCAAAAACCCACAAAGCCCCAAAACTGAAAATTTATTTTGAAATTGAATTTTGTAAAAAAGCTACTTTTCCTTCAGTGCAGATTTGGAGTACAAGCAAATGTGGCAAAGTAGGCAACTGTTACTAAAGCAGGAAGTGTACCTGTGTTGTTGCTGGGCTGTGACAGAATGAACATTGGGGTAATGTAGCTTTTGCCCAATCAACAACGAGACTATCAAAGTGGTTTTGTTTGCAAATCCAAGATAAGACAGCATCTGCTAGAACCATGTTAAATTCTTGATATAACCTGTTTAATCCCAAATTTTTCTTAGACATTATAATACTACAATCATATGTTATTTGTGCTCTGTTGAAACAATCAGTTGTTATTTTTAACAATTTTAATGAAAAAGTGGGTGAAAACCTGAGTTGCCGATGGGATAATGTGGTCAGTGTTGAGTACTGACAATTTTAAGGTATTTAGTTAGATTTTACTTAATATAATGCAACATAACATATATTACAGTACAGTATATTACAGTCTTTAGTTGTCAAAAAGATGTAAAATGATTACTTTAAGCAACAAAAGTTATGAAGTGTTTTTCTATAACAATAGCACACTATTATAAGCACCACTGGAGCATATATACCATTTTTCATAAAATCATGTATTGACTTCCATATATTAAAGCATTTTAGTTTTACAGTTCACATTGTAAATCTTTTTTTTTTTTTTAGTTTGTAAGGTCACAAAATAAGTCCCTCAACTCATTCTGTGACTGTCTGTATTGAAGAAGTAGTAAGGATTTATTTATTTAGTATATATTTTAGTGATTTAGTGACAGTGGCTCTGTCTCTGACCTGCCCTGGCCTTTATTTCCATGATAAACTGTGGTGACTGTGTTTATTCTCTACATCTGTAGTCTGTAGATTGGTGGAAATGTGCAGGTGAAGAGTTTAGGGCTGAGGAAAGCTCAGTGTCTATCTGTTCTACGCAGCATCAAAAAGAACGTCTCAAACTTTTGCATTAAAAATTCTCAACATACAGTTTCAGAGGCCTGTGATAAAATATGCATAAATCCTCACACACCTCACATTTTACTAACAAAGGCTTCAGGCTCAGTTGTGCTTTTTGTCCCTTCATATTTTAGAATCCACCTGCCACTGACTGGTATTTGGGTTGAGGGCATAGCTTTTCTATTTTTAAGGTAAAATTCTTCTGTTGATTTGGTTGAAATTTAAATCCTTTTTTCATTTTTTGTAGTTTTTCTTTTATCTGCAGTTTGACCTTGCAATTTTTTGAATATTCATATCTCTAATTTTTGTCTTTTACAACATTTTCTGCACATAAATTTAAAAATGTCAAACAGTGGTAAATCACTGTAAAAAGCATTCCTTTATCTGTTCGGCTTAACAATATATTTCTGTAGATTTCAGCAACATTATACAACACAGTATTTGTTAGGTTTACATTAAACAAGCTTTTCAAGTTGCCACTTTTTATCAGAACTGGAAGAAGTATTTGAAATCTTACTTAAAGGTACTGGAAGGCAGCATGTACAGTATTGCAGTCTAAATCAAAACAGTGGGCTGTGGTTGCCAGATTTTCTGATTGGACGATCACAAGGCAGGGTTTTACAAAGAAAACAAAAATGTAAACAAAAACAACTTGGCCATTATGAAAAATATTTTTCATTGTTTAACTCATATCTTGGGATACATGTGGGTAATTTTTATCAAATATAAAAAATATATACTACTCTTTTAAAGGAGCTATATTAAGCAAAAGTTATAATGTAGTTTCCTCATCAAAAACATTCCTGGAGTTCACATGTTTGAGTAATCCTCTGTTCTTTTACATTGAGTTTGTGAGAGGACAAAACAGCTAATTTTACCGGTGTCTGACTTTTCCACCTGACCACGCCCCTCCCCCATCACGGTCCTGCCCTGTTCAGGAAACACTGCTACAGCTCACCCCTCCCCTACAGCAACCAAACAAACCCACCCACTGCACGGACAACACTCAAACACTCAGCATGTGTTTTTGTGACGAGCACTGAAGGGGCGTGACAGCAGTGGGACAGCAGGGAAGGAGGGCTCTTAAAGTGACAGGGACCTAATCTGAGTGTTTCTCACAAAGTCAAATGATGAGTTTCTTCAAATAAGGTTTTTTCAATAATTATTGTGTTTTCTGACCAACAAAACATAAGATGCTGATCTAGATGTGTCCTAAATTAATTTAAAAGCATCACAGCAAAGCATAATATAGGTCCTTTAAGTAGTAGCGTAGTTACTTTAAAAAAATAGTATTACTCAAGTAGAAGTAAAAGTAACCAACAAAATTATTACTTGATTAAACATTTAAGTGTTGAGTATAAACTTTACAAATTGCTTTTGAAAGTATTTTTTTCCAAATGCACAACAGACTGTGCAAGCACTACTACATATACTACTGTAACTACCACTCATAATACTGCTAATACTGCTGCTTGTGCTAATAATGCTACTACTATTACTACTACTGCAACTACTACTATTACTATCACTTCTAATGCTGCTTCGATACAGCCATGGTGAGTGTACTACCTAGTGCCACTGAAGTAAAACAAATACTTATACATACAATACTAAGTTAGAGAAAATAAATACTTGAATAAAAGTAAGGGTGTTTTAGAAAAAAGTACTTTTTTTACAACATACACTTGTGTAAGTAGTAGTAACTTTCCACCTGCTGCAAAATTATCTAGATGAAATTTTTAATTTAAAAGTTCAAAAGTGACTCATATTCAACATGAAGTGTTGGAACGCCCTGACCTTAAGTGCTTCTCTTCTTTTTTTTGTTTCTTCCTTTAAAATCAGTGACAATAAGGATTTATGTGGAGTGTGTTTCTGTGGCTCCTGGTCAAGGTAAAGGTCACACGACTTTAAATGCATTTTGTAACACCCGCGGTTATGTAAAAATCAAATGCTACCTCCCTTTTCGACAATCAAAGTTCACAATATTTCTCTTTTAGCTAAGGAAAAAAACTCTGGTCTCAGCCTTGACTCCTGTGTGTGTTTTTGAATGAAGTATATGACAGCTACCCTCCCTTTTACAGGCAGGTAAGGACTCAAAGAGGAGTCACAACTGTCACTCAAAAGCTGCTCAGAAGGACACAAAAAACAGCAATGTGTTTAGGCCCGACTGTGCAAAATGTTTGAGTAAAAAGTGAGGTCTAGGACATGAAGGTCCCAAGTTGGATTGTTTTCATTTTATTGTTTACATTGTGTCTTTATTATACATCTAGTGTATACCTTCTATAGCATCATTACTTGTTTGGCATTCATTGTGATTTGCAAAGAAAGATTCTCATTGTACAGGAAAACATCTTTTGTAATATGACAATAAACACTTTGAGTCTTGGTGCAATATGGTGAACTTTTTGAGACCTTCTGACAATATTTCTCCTAATTTTCCAAATAAAACTATTGTTCTTTAGAGCATGACTTTAAAGGAAATTACAATACTTTAAAATAAGAGAAATCAGTGTTGCCATGTTTCCAGTGCAAAGATTCATAAAAAAAAAATGGTGATAATGTTTTGAGTAAGGAACATTCAGAAATCAGTATTAGGTGGAATAACCCTGATCTGTAACCATCATAAAACAGAATGAGGTGTGCAAAGGATTTTAACAGGGGACTAACCAAAAACAAGACATTTGGCCAAGGGGCAGGGCTTAACATCCTATGTTACACACTCAGTTTGTGACCATTAATGTGGAAAATTAAATAATAAACTATAAATAAAGAGTTTATTAGGTAACGTATTAAGAGATACTTTTTTTTTATTGCAGTGTTGTTGTATGTGATACGTGTTTTACTGCCACATACTTGTACTAATAACATAGAATAAAATAATCCTGACCCTAACCCTAACCAGTTTGTCAAATAAAATCATGTTTATTGTAAAATTAGCATAAATACTACATGAGTTGTGGATGTGCTTCAGAGCTTGCATGCTGATGTCCTCGCTAAACCACACCCCTTACAAAATCCCTAGTTTTTAGTGTGTCCCATTTAACAGACCCTGTCCTGGGATGGTTGTTGACTTGTTTTGTACATTGCAATATAGTCACATCCTAAAAAATACATTTTCCTCCAAAAAGGGTTTTTAGGTCAATATTTTAACAGGGAAATATATTCAATGGCAGATGACGAACAGCATGTGACATTTAGAGTGACACTGACATCTTGACTGCAAAAAGTGCATCTGCCCCAGTGTGGCGCCTACTGCATCCACATACCAAGTAAGTTTAAAGTAGGAATATGTATACACGGTTTCAGCTCAGGGCACCGCGAGCTACAAATGTATACAACAGTGCATACTAAAATATGACATGGCAGCGTGCGAGAGGGAGAATAGCTACAAATAACAACCTGAGAACCTGCAGCTTCAGCAAACAACACAACAGAGAGGCAGCTCATAATGGGACGGCAGCCACACGGCACTGGGATGAGGAGCAAAGTGCTGTTTTGAGACAAGATTACTGGAAGTTGTTTTATTTTTTTACAAGACACTCAAAAATGTGGGGCAAGAAAGGCTACAGCACATCCTCAACTTAACTGACCAGGCATAACATTATGACCACTCAGAGGTAAAGTGAATAACAGAGATATCTCTTCATCATGGAGTGGCCCGTATCTTTCAAAAGTGGTCCAGGGAAGGAATAGCTATAGGCAATAGCAGGTGGTCATAATGTTATGGCTGATCTACATATTTGATGGACGAGAAACTAGAGGAAGCCTTGACTAATGCGTTTCTATCCTGAACATATATTTTCATCTGTAATCAGAACATTAGTTATGTCCTTCTGGCAGGCCTGTCGGGATGTTTTTTTTGCCTCCTCTTTGATTTGGAGCCCGTCACTACAGTTGACAGATGGAGGAATGCAGCAAGATGATTTGTTTTTTTAAATACGGACAAGCAAAAAATGATACATGGTTAGTAATGAAGGAGTCAGGATGAGATTTTGAAGATGCTAGCCTGTACAAAAAATAATTATGCATATGCTTATGCTTAGAAACTATATGCATACTAAATCTTTTTACTGGAAAATACATAGCCAGGATGGTTCCTTATGTAACTCTAAGTCATGGGACATGTTATCTTGCTCGTATCTTGGCAGGTAAATAATTTCTCTCACAACATTGCAGATACTTTCTTTTAAACCAACCATTCCAAAAGTCAAGAGTCTCGCGGGACCCTTAAAAATCCTAAAATCCAATGCAGACCTCCAACAATAAAATTTCATTCAACTGAAAAGACTATGTAATTTTTTTCCCCATAGGTTTTTATTGAAAACTTTAAAAAAAAATTGTAACACTTTAGAATCCCTCACACTTTTAAGCATTATTTAAGTATTAGCTTCGACCAGTTAACTGCATATTTATAAAGACATTACTTCAACATTTATAAGCAACATTAAGTTATTAACATTGTTATTAAAGTTTAATTCTTTAGGAATCAGTTCATGTAAATCATTGCACAATTAAAAACATCAGTGGTAATTCAGAATCTAAAAACTATTCTAAAAACTACTTAATTTATTGTACTTATTATTAAGTTGTGAGTTATTCTAAAGTGTTACCACAAAAACAGACTGTTGGCTAAAATAGCTTCAAAGTAGTATTTTAAACAACTAATTGTAATTTGTTTACAAACTCTTTACAAACTCTTTGTTTACAAACTTTCTTTTTGTATACTTAATGTAGACAACCTCAGGGGGGACCGCCTGCAGTACCTTTGCAGCCCACCAGGGGGCCCCGGGCCCCACTTTGGGAACCCCTGTTTTAAACCGTTTTAATATGGGATGACCTGAATGGCTGAAACATGCATTTTTTTTTAACCTAACACATACCCTTACATGTTACAAAAAGTATTTACACATTTTTTTAAATTAATTTTCTTGGGCTTATTAGAGGCCATAGGTGGCTAGAGCCTAGCCCAGCAACTATGGGCCTTAGGCGGTTTACATCTTGGACAGTGACCTGTTAGTCGCACGGCTGAGACAAACAAACATTCAACTCATTCAAGTTTCTTTAACACATGCCTGATGTGAAAACCTGGAGAGAGCCCATGGCAACACAGGGAGACTGTAGGCAGCTGGACAAAAGCTCAAACCCACAACCTCTTTACTGAGAGGCAGGAGCACTAACCACTCTGCCACTGTGCACCCTGGGCACAAAAAGTAAATATACAAAAATGTGTTACAGTAAAATGAAACAATGAGGAACTGTTAGAGGCTGATGGGTGGTATTTAAAATAACACGGACTTGTTATGTTTTGTGTTTTTCTTGTACGTGCCTGCACATAGCTCAGATACTTTTCAAAATAACTTGTGCAATCAGTACTGCCATTGTCTCTCTAAGGTAGACATGTGTTAGCATTAAACTGGAGAAATAAATTAGACATGAATAAATTTGCACCATATTCACTGCCTGCGCTGCATTTGTACACATAACAAGTATAACACAATAAAAGACATATAAAGTAAGGTGTAGTGTGTCTATAATCCAGTCCTGCAGTGTGCCTGAAAAAAAAGAGTTTAGTCATGCCTACCCTTCTCCAACTGTCCACAAACCCTGCTTTAAATCAAAAGAAAGCTACTCCTGGCTGTATATCCTGATGACTCTGCACATCTGAGCCTCACTGCTCCACTTTCTGACCTGAAAGAGACTTTTTTTTTTGTTCAACAGAAGGATTTTGTGGCCCTGTTTTGCTTTTCTTTTGAGTTGTTAACACGAGCTAAGCGTGCAAATCGAAAAGCTTTTCTGTTCTTTTTTGTTGCATTATATATGGATGTGTTTGTAGCCTTTTGAGGTGGGGTCATTCAGAGCGCAGGGGCCGCCATGGCGATGGTTCCCGGGACATATAAATATTTTTGGGTCAAAGCTGTTGTTGAAGAGGCCCTACATTTGTCATGCAGCTTGTTTCAATAGAACAACTGGGTTTCACTATAACCTGATCTTATATGCCGTCTTATTTTGCCCTACTCTTTGAAATGCTCAATTGAATTTTGAGTGAGGACATGGGACAAAGAACTTGTACATAAAAATGACGCAAAGGGCGGAATCAGTGCTTTTAATATTGGACTTTTACTGCAAAGATAGTATGAGATATAAGATAACAAATGGATAAAAGCCATTGCTTTACATTGCTTTCACTAGTGCATAATTTAGGTGCAAGAAAAACTGTACCCAGGTAAATGTACTGTTACTCCAAAATAACATTACTCAAGTAGACGTAAAAGTACCCAAGAAGAATATTACTTAAGAAAAAGATTTAAGAATTGAATGAAAATTTTACTTTAGTAGAAAGTACTTACTGATACTCTCACTACTGCTAATTATACTACCAGCAATACTTTTACTGATGCTGCCCCAACTACTATAGCTACTATTATTACCACCACTGCTATTGCTATTACTCTAATGCTATGATTTTAAATGTTCCTAAATGAATGTGAGTGTGTCTCAAAATGTCAGCCCTGTGACTAAATAACCATTGTCCATTGCTCCAGCCACTCGCAAAGCCTGATGAGAGCAGATAACCAGGCAAAAGCGATTACAGTATCACAATTTGGAATGGCTCCTGTTAAAAACGTTAGTGCAGGGGCGGGACTTTCAGTAGTAGCTAACAACAAACCGCAATGACAGTAAAACGCTCTAAACAAGACGTTGTTAAAAGATTTTTGCTGTTTTGTAAATGTAGAGCAGCATACCTTACGTTTTTCCGTGTCGCCATGTTGGTAACAAGTATTGCTAAAAGTGCTTGTTGTCGGTAAACCTAAAACCTGCCCGCTCACAGCAGTACTGGCTGCCACAGGTCCGGACCCAAACGGATCAGCAGGAGCAGGACAAGATGGGTTTTGTGCATTTGTGAACTCAGCAATCCAGCTGCGATGCCATTATTGTATGCAAGACAAAGTTGCTGAAGCATCTTTTGTTGTTTTTTCTTTTATTATTCTAAAGAGTACTTGAAGGGATGTCCTCTCACAGAGTTTTTGTCCTGTTTTTTTACCTTACCCTGATATTAATAATGCGAAATTTTAGATTTCAAAACTTGGCATTGACTATTGGACGACTTTAGTCAAAAGCAAACCTTTGCGAGATAAAGAAAGTGATTTATTTCATTGCCACAGTGCTGTATTTTACATTACATCCTGCAGCTCCAATTTGAACACCACTAAAGGCTGTTTTGAATTGGCCAAATGAGCGTTATTGTGTGCCGCTGAAAAGGACATTTGGCAAAGTACTGTGCAGTCTTCTACAGTAGATTTTATTTGACTTCATGTTGGGTTTCTGTCCACAAAGTGCCCACTCATCCACACAAAAGGATTCACATTAGTTTCGATCCTTTTTTCCTGACAGTCAACGCTGTACATGAAGCTTTCTGCACATTTCATACTGACTCCTACAGGATTTTTAGTGTGTGATGACATATTGCAGAGGTTCTGTAGGTCTACAGTGTGTGTGCTAATGAGACCAATGGTGAGGAAAAAAAGCTTAGGTGCCCCAGTGGACTTTTGTTGCTGTTCCCCAGACAGTTGTACCACTGTTTTTAGGATCAAACCATTTTCTCTAATTTTCTACATTCAACTTCTCTGTGGCTTTTTTAGGTCCTGACCCACCAGCTGAAAATGTGTAGAGCATGCTGACTTGTTTTTTTCCTCCCATCGCCAAAGCCAATCATCTGCCACTTAGCGTGCAGTGGCATGCATATTAATATTGATGTTTGTCAAAGGTTTTTATGCCAAATGTCCTTCACAACACTCTCCGTTTATCCGGGCTTAGGACTGGCAAAAGGAGGCCGACAGCAAGGCTTGTCACCACCTGTGGCTGGATCAGGAGCTTACAAGATTATTTGTCTGATTTGTGCTAAAGGTCCTATATTATGCTTTTTGAAATAGTTTTGGACAATTTTGCATTAGTATTTCATGTTTTATAACTTCAAATAATGTATATGTATGGAAAACTTCTTCTGTTAATTGGACTTTGCAGAGAACACTTGGATTAGGTGTCTGTCGCTCTCTGCTGGCAACAGTGGGGACTGGACAGAGCATAAGATGGCTATTTTGCACAGCTATGAGCAACATGACGCAAATAGAGAGAGAGAGAGATAAATGAGCTGACTGCTTCGTCGTGATGGCATTTTAAGCACTGAAATGAGCAGAATGTGTCCGGTGATGGTGTATGGACTTTAGAAATGCGCAGAAACGCTTCCTGGTTTCACTTTTCTACGTAGCGCTGTGAGCTCTTGAGGGCTCAGACAGGTTTAGTATACAGGATTACTCAAACATGTGTGAAGGAAACAAAATACTACTCCAGGTATGTTTTTGAGGTGGAAATATTATAATCAGGGCTTAACATTAACATTTTTGCTCACTGCGCACTGTGGTAAGTTCTTTTCAAAAGTTACTAGCCACATAGTGTTTTTAATAGCCAGAATGTAATTAGTTTAAATGTTTGTTTGTTTGTTTTATAGCATAGAAGAAATGTAGAGTTTGGTTTTATGTGTGGAAAAGGATTTATTAAATATGTTTATCTATAGGCAGAATACATTTGAAGCTCTTGCATTTGGTCAGTCTTAATCTGTTTTTTGTTTTTTTCTCGGCTCATGATCAATTATTATGTACTAAATTACATATTAGCATAGAACAGCATAGCAACAGAAATGGACAGCCACTAAAGTTAAGATACATGCATAAAATCCAACTGGCCAAAGTGACTAGTGAGACTAAAAGTGTCACTGGCCAAAATAGAAACCTACCAGCATTTGTCCGATTGGCTAGTGCTAATGTCAAGCCCTGAGCTGACTGTGTTGTCAAAGTACATCTCTTTGAAAACTGTGGTGTGCGATTATTGTCAAATGTCAGTGTATTATAGCTCATCTGCTCCAGAGGGTTTTTCTGGACACTAACACATAAACTGTTACACATAAACTTTTGTCTATTGAGAATTAATACAATTACTACTATTATATTGTATGATGTTTATATATCTTCAAGAACTATTCAGTATTTATCCACTGTATTCTGTTTTGTGCTTTTGTGTGGTTAAGCGTTTTCCTGCAGGCTCCAAACATACACATAGTCAAGTGGGGTTTTTCATGGGGCCCAGCCTGTAGACCCCCAAAGCGACCAAACTGTGGCATTGGCAGTGACCGCAGCTCCTTCCCTCTGAAATAAACCATGGACGATTTGCAATGACATCTCTGCAGGAAACCTCTCTGAAGGGGCCCACAGCTTAGACCACTGGCCTTATAAAGAGGGTTAAGTATTCAGTAATGTTGTTTTTGTTGGAGGTTTTCTGACAAGGCATGAAGTTGTGTTTTTGTCATCACTGTGCATTTCTTTTACTTTTCTTGCACATGTAACGCAACAACCCAGCCACAAGGGGTCACAAATGTAATCTTTGTGACAATCCCAAGCCTGGATAAATGGAGGAAATGATGTTAGGAATGTCATCAAAACTTACAGCAAATTAAAATGTGATTCACCCTATGCACAAAAAACAACATTAAAGCAGCTAAACCAATGTAAATTATTTGACTAAAGGAAAACGTTTTCAATAAATACTTCTGGTGTCATACAGAAACAGGTGAAGAGACCAGCAGAGGGCAGCAGATTACAGCTCTGTTACATTCTTTTGAACAGAAACAATGAAATAAAGTTGTATACCTACTAAAACTTATTTATTTACAAAATGAAAAATAGCTGTGAGGAATCAGTGGAAACAAAGATGTACAACGTTTGTTTGGATAAATGAGAGCAGGTTGGATGTAGAGGGCTTGTGATTGCTTCCTGGAGGGAAGGGAGAGAGTTCATAGAACCGAGCATTTTGAGGCCTCAGAAACTTAGCACCAGAGAATACAAGATTACTCAAACAGGTGTTAATGAAACAAAACACAACTCCACTATGTTTTTAAAATGTAATGTTGCATTTAACTTAATTACTTTTCAGTGACTCATCAATGGACATTTTTAACCACAACTTTAAAGTAATGTATATAATTTATGTGAGTATAACATTTGCAAAAAAAGTCACCAAAATCAATATAAAATAAGCTTTTATGACACAATGGTGGAATATGCTAATTTTAAGATGTAGTAACTGTGGTATCTTATATCTATTAACTGCTCAATGCCATTAACATTCATTTCTGTAACTGACTGTGACCAAACTTTGGGCCACGACCCACCGTTTGGGAACCTCTGCTTTAAATAAATATTATTTAGCAGGTAGGCTATTTGGAAAACTTCATGGTTAAAATGACTTTATTCAATAAATTAATAGTAAAATGAAAATGGATAGATGCTAAATCCCGTCTCTTTTACTTCTTTTTAAATATACGTGCTGCTTTCTTTTCTTTTTTTTTTTTTTTTTGGTTCAATCGGCTCGTGCCTGCTGACGTCACGCACTTTCGCTCGCGCCGTGGCTGCTCCGCCGCTCTCACCGCTTCAGTCTCGCGCTGTGCTCACTCCGCGTCCAACAAAGTGTAGTAGTAGTAGTCGCGTCCTGTGTCTGCGTCCGTCGTTCAGCCAAAAAAAAAAAAAAAGACAACACCGGACTGACGGCAGAAGAGGAAGAAGAAGAAAAGAAGAAGAAGAGGAGGAAGAGAATGGGGCGCACGCTTTCATCGCCACTGGAGGACTAACTAATAAACAAACTTGCATTTAAAACAAGCGAAGAAGACAGACGAAGGGGGGAAGAGAAGACGGAGAGGAAAAGAGAAAACTTTTACGCAGGAAAACTGTTACCATTTCAAACATGGATACACTTTTGGTATTACTGGGACTTGTCTTTCTCCTCTCCACGCCTGTGTCCGCACAAATACCAACAGGTAAGAGCCCGGTTTTTACTCAATTCTGCCTTTGTTTGAACGAGGAGGAAAAAAAAGTTAGAGCCACATTACGTGCATCCTCGTAAGCTTTTAATTTCTCACAGGTGTGTCTACGTATGCGCTCACAGTCACGCTTCCTGTGTAGTGAATGCTCCAGTACGGCTTTATTATTGTGTGTTAGTGATTTTTTTAGACGTGACCAAAAGGCGTAAAAAAGATGTGTTTTGCCACGACTCGTACTCCGTGGCTTGCAGCCTGTGGAGGGCTCTGGGCTGTCTGTCGGCTTTTCTTTGAACTCGGACTGTGTGCCAAGTTGGCTGCTAACCCCGACGTTAGATAAAACTTGCATTGCCGCTGTTTTTTTCCATGCTTTAAGGGGTTTAAAAAGTTGAAATGAATGAACATGCACGTTTTGTTATCGCTTGGTCTGCTACGAACTCCGGGACTTTACAAAGCCAATGTTTTATTCTGTTTACGTGCATGACAAATGATAGTATGCTAAAAGTCACTGTCACCTCTACCTTAAGGGTTTTGTGTTACTAAGGTCGTAGTAAATTTACGTTTAGGTCAAAAATTTGCCACGAAATCCGCTTCTGTTTGGTGTAAGCGGTTGACGAACTGCTATAAACTTGTAAATACAAACTCCAGTGACCGCTACTGAGGTCAACATTTCTACGTTTTGTGTCGTGTGAGCAGCTTTTAACAGTTTAAAAAGGTAGCTGCCCACGGAAAAAGCATTGTATCTCCTCAGCGCTGCAGCCTGAGCGTGAATGGGCTTAAAAGTTTGCACAGACACGCAGGTTACGGACATCATCGCATTTGCTCACACTCTACAATTTATTATTAACTTTATTTGCAGTGAGATTCATAAGGACAGCGCGCTCCGAGTCATTTGCAGGCTGTGGTTCACTTTCTTTCCGGGGGATGATGAGGTGGATGAAAGGGAAGACGGTCGGTTAGGTTTTAGGGCTCAATCCGCGCAGCTCTTCGGTCCCTTGCAAACCAAATGACCCCCTTCCTCTCCCAACTTCATCCCCGCTGCATGCTGTGAAACCTAATGTACGTGAAAAGTGGCTTTCTACTCTTGATGGCACGTTTGGTTAAAGACACGGTGCGCTCCTTTGCTACGCGATCTGACCCGAAACAGCGAACTTGTATTAGACTTGAATGACGCGAGATCCGTGCGTAATGTTGATTTTACTGCTTGTAATTGGGTCAGATATGAAGTTAGGCTAGTCGGTGTGACACTATGACTAAGTTATGCGTGTCTGTGTTGTAAAATACTGATCTTTACAGCTTTGGCGTTCACTTTGTATGACTTATTTCAGCCTCGAAACGTGTCGGATCTCCGTAATAACGAAGCTCAAATTTTAAAGTAAAAGAAAACAGCGGTGTTGCATATGGAAAAAGTGACTAAATGTCTGTATTAACCTTTATTTGTTAACGTAATAATGCTTTTGGGAACAGGGGAAATCTGCACCTTCTTAACCCAGGTGGCACGCTCTCTCCTTGGGCTTCTCTTACCTGCCTTTAACCGTAAATGCACGCGCTATTTCCGCCTTTCAGTGCTCACCTCTCAGGGGAAAAAAAACCCATAAACGTCCCATTCACACGGTTGTTAGAAAGTTGACCTCCAAAAACACACTATTCAACTTAGTACGTCTTGCTTTCAAGGACGTTTAACGCGTGATTAAGCCCGGGACGTTTTCCAGAAGATGTCGTTTTCTGCTCTTTGCTCACTCGCTTAACGATTTGCATAGAAATTAGTCAATTAATTACACAAGAACGTGTTAATGCCCCGTCCTGTGCTACCCACCTCCCTCCCTCTTCCTCGCGCCTGGCTGTAGGCTATGCCCCATATCCACCCTCTCGCGCAACCCCTCCCTCGTGGCCATTTGGTCCTCAGGGATACACAAATGTGAGGAATTTCTTTGAGGCCTCTCTCTCTCTGGGAATTTGAGCGCTGTTAATTTGCAAGTAAATACAAGACAACACGCAGCCCCACTGTTGAGGGAGGCTGGGCAGAGTGGTAAAATAGTCTTCTCTGTAGTGTTGTGGTGTAAAAACAAACTGATTTATAAATGGAAAAGCCACATTTTTAGCAGATAAGATGAAAGTAGTGTTTTTATTACTTGTTGTAATGTTTTTTAGGTCAAATGCATAATTGCAAAGCTGGAGATGTGCAAAAGCAGCCTGTTACAATACTAGTCTAATCTATTACATTAGTGTTTCAGCATGGCGCTTGAGAGAAGAATCCATTTTGATTAGTTATTGTGGGAAATCAATGAAAAATCAATGTTTCTTTAGTTAGAAAATGAAGTTGTGGTGACAAATGAAATAAAGGACAAGCCAATTTACAACAAGTATTTCAAATCCACAAAACATTCTTCACTTTGATACACAAACAGATAAATGTGTGGGATGTCATTTACAACAAGGACTCACACATTCTCGTTTTTGTCTTTAGAAAGTGACAGAGTCTCATCCTCTCTCAATGTTGATTCCTCCATTATGAACTTGTGTTGTCAAGCCTTAACAAAGTCACTTTGAGTTTAAAGACATCTGTCCTCCAAAAAATTATCAGCCTTGTGACATTTACAGAAGTCTGTGTCTCGTCTTATCACGCGCCGTGTTTGGGCTTATCACTTTGAAAGTCATTGCGAAATAAATGTGTCTTCCTCCCAAGTCGTCCGCCGTCTTCTTCACAAAGCCTCTAAGTGAGTTTATGTTAATTTGACAAGTTTCTAAATCTGTCTTCTTTCTGACGGAGCTGTGACATTGATCCCAGCCTCTTTAATCTTAATGAAGTGAAATAATTGTTTTCCATTACTGTGGCTGTGGAAGAAACGAGGAGCCCACTGCTGCCACACAATATCACATCTGAGCCGGTTTAATTATAACTGTAAATTATTTTAGTAGTTTGAACATTAAGACCAAGTTAATTATAATTACTTTTCAGCTCCAGTTGGAAGATGAAATAAAACTGTGTGTTTTTGTCCCAGAGAAGGAAAAGAAAGTAGAGAGGAGCAGGAGAGACAAGAGGAAGATGAGGAAGGAGAAGGAGGAGGAGGGAACAAACAAGAAATGCATTGGTTTTTGGCCGTGGGCATCTCCTCGAATCTAGAGAGAGAGAGAGAGAGAGGGAGGGAGGGAGAGAGACTGTGAAAACGGCAGGAGGGACGAGCGCTGGTGCAGCCACTGTGCGTTACTGTCACTTAAAGCTTAAGGGGATACAGCGAGCGACCGTTTGCTTCAAGCCCTTCAGCTTTACAGTGGCTCAGAGACACAAAATGTTCAGCCTCTCATTTGGACGCACAAGAAACGCCTTTGTATATTCTTCTCATGCCAAGCACCACACAGCCCAATCAAACAGCGCTTTATTTATTCTCTCATTAAAAGCCTCACCAACAGTCTGCTGTTGCTCAGATCACCGCTAGTGTCTCAAGTCTTACACCACTTCGCTCAAAGCCAACGTGTTTCTTCAGATTTCAATTTAAAACGTCTCACTCTCTCTCCCACTCTTTGAAAGTATACCAGCTCGTTTCTCCTGAGTTTTGGGATGAAGTTTGAAGCTAAAAAGTAATTAATGTGCTGCGAGAATTCATTAGCTAATCCCTCATTTGACCCTATACATGTATGTGTGCGAGAGAGAGACCAGAGGCAACATGCTACAATAATTCAGCCTCAAACTGTTTTTAGAAAGTGAAGAGGGACCAGGACTGACATTGGCTTCAATTCAAGTTTCCATACAATGTGTGTGTCCTATTCTGGGACGTCCAGAGCTTTCCTATCACGCAGGTTGTCTGGGCTGCATTCTGTACACCTTAAAATCTCAATCTCATGACCAAATAAGGATTAGCTGTGTTTAACAAGTTGGGAAAGTTAGGAACTTTGAAGCAGGTCCAAGACACTATTATCTGTATAACATCCTTATTACATTGTGCATTATATGTCAGACTCTTTGAAGACTGAAAAAAGTGAATTGTTAGGGCCATGTCTCATGTTTGGACCTGCTCAGTTACATTATCAAAGCAAGTGCTATAAAAGATCAAATTAATTTCATTTATACAGTGCCAAATCAAAACTAATAAAAGTTGTCTCACGGTGCTTTCCAGTAAGAGCAGGTCTAGACCATACTCTGGATCATAGATAACTGATAATTGCAGTATTTATGTTGTAGTGCCCATAGATTTGTAAAAATCTGAAAAATATTGGAACTGGAATTAATTTGTGATTCCTCTTTTATCATTGTCACTGTCACATAGGAGACTTAAAAACCTCTGCATTCATGAAAACATCAAAATATCATCTAATTTCTGCAACTGAACTGCACTAGAAAGTATACATCACTAGGAGCCCCTTTGCTTCTGCCTCCAAACTATTCACTTTTCCAGAAAATTGGAGGCCTATTTGGGACATTTTACATATTACACTTTACTTTGAACATTTATTTACTGCAGAAGTAGTGTTTTGGTGAGCTCCCTGGGAATCAAAAAAAGCTTGACTTTTCACTCTAAATCTTTCCAACATTGGCATCTATGAGGTCTCCTGCAAGGGGTCGGAAATAGGCTCATATTGGCATTTGCACAGGAAAGTTTCAAGCAATGTCCCTACATCACACTCCCACTAGGACTCATAGATTAAACAGAATAAATAGTCATGCATTGAAGGTGCATGTGCCTTGTAAAGGAGGGATAGATTTTTACTTGCAGTCCGCTATCGACACAGTTTGTAGTATGAACTAAAGAAAGCATGCCCTACAGTGTCAAAATGTTTTACTAAAAGTGTTTCCAACAGGCTTTAACTTTGAGCTCTGTCTCTCACCCGCTGCTTATTCATCTGTATCCATTTATTTCTGGCACAAATGGAAATATGCGCATTCAAATATTTGGACTGGAGAAATGACAGATGCATTAAAAAGCAGTGAGAAGTTAACAACAGCGACAACAATGGTAAAGCAACAAAGAAACGTGTAACAATGTGCAAAAATACATAAAATTACTGGTCTTATCTTGCAATGGTAAAAATATGGTGCCCAGACCTGGACTCAAACTTAGATCTTTTACTTCAGGGGTAAATGCTCTTTTAATTGAGCCACAAAACGCTAACGAATCTACTAAAACTAACCAATTGTTCTTTTAGTGAGTTAAGTTAGTATCTTCTGTCCGTGTAAAATAGAAAATAAAATGATGTATTTACAATAGCGCCCTTAGTTAACAGCATTCACTGAAAGCCTTTGCTCCATTCTGAATGTCCCACCAAATCCTGAAAATCTCAGCTCCCAGATGAAGGATGGCATTAGTCCAATATCATCCATCTCCAGAGTGGCCCCGTTCAGCTCCGGTCACAGCTGTCGGTACCAGGGTCCCTCCGAAAAAACAGCAGTCGTTACACACATGGCTGGCCAATGACGGATTAAGTAATCAAGCCTCTCCACTGATTAATTACATTTACTCCACACGTACACAGATGTGGGCAGTTGTGTGGGATGGGAACGGTTGAACGTGGCTAGTACCTGCTTAGACTTTAAAGTAGCACTATGAAGCATTAAGACCTTAAAATAATGGTTTGAAAAATTTTTTAGTGGTAGATCAACTCTTAAGGGGAGAAACTGACCTTTCCCTGACCCCTGCAACAAATGCACACTGCCCATTGTGTTGCTTAAAGGGAATGAGGGAAGTTAAGTCTAGTGGCTGGGACATTACTGGGAATGGGGCTATTTTTAGGATTTGCTGAAGCACAAAGAACAGGCTGAGAGGTCACACGTGTGTTGGTCAAAGTCCAGAGGTCGTACTGAGAACAGTGCAAACACTTGTGCCATCTTGTCAAATGTAAGTTCAGATTCGGGCACTTTGCATTTGTTTATTTACTTTCCCGTTATAGCTCATAGGACATATGAGTGTCTTGTCTGGGTTTGGACTTTTTTGTTGTTTTCTGAAGTTCTTTTCCAACTCAGATGACATATTCATGACTTTAAACTTGCTTTATCTTTAACCAGACATATGGCTTAATGCATAGTCTCACCAACAAACACATAGCTAATCAAATTTGAAATAAAAATTTGAAAATGGTCTTTTAAAAAACGGGTTGGCTGTTGATTTAAGATGCTGTAATGTAAAATACAAAGCAAGTGAACATACAGACGTTTTCTTGGCCATATTGTACGACCCTAGGCTCGCGCTGCTCCTTGGAGACAAACCCCAAATGCCTTGCAGCTGTGAATATGTGACTATTGTTCTGTGCACCAAGGCGAAATCTAACTCTGTCTTGTTCTTTCTCTGTTGCTCCTCCCGGTCCTAGCTCACATGGGACGCGCCGAAAAGGGTGAGTTACGATTAGCTTCATCTGTCATAGTCACCGCCATAGTCCCCGGTTAGCCATTAGCGCACATCGTCATTAGCCCTTTCCATTGCAGCTCATCTTGGATTCCTGCCTGGAGTCATTGTTGGTGGAGTTTAGTTTTGTCGTCCTCCATCTCATGATCATTGCCATCTCGTCACTAACCATCCACTCATTACTAAATCTCATTGTTTGGTCTGTACTTTGTACATGTTGTGCCTATATTTGCTGACATTGGGGCTTTTAAAAATAAAGAAAAGTCCTCTCTAAATGAATGGAAACTCTTTTAGCTGGAATTTGCATCACAATATCTCAACGTAAAGCAGCTGTTATTTGGGCAAGTTTAACAGTGCTTTTCTATCATGTGGCATCTATCTTGAGTACAACATTTTGCTCCCATGCTCAAAAGCTACTAAGAGTTACCTTTGGGCATAGGATTAAGCTAAGAGTAGAGACAACAAGTAGCTGTTTATACCTAGATAAGCGTGTAGTTGCCTATTATATCACTTATAAGTGCAACATAATCTTATTATATTAAGTAGGACTTTGGTTCTAAAACTCTACAGGTACATGACACTTCAGTATATACTGTGTATATACAGTACTGTGCAAACCCTTTTCTGGTTCTGGGATAAATGCTCTTTCTGTTGAGCAACAAAACCATTATATCTCACAATGGTAAAGAATACATTTATCACAATAATGTTACGGTCCTCCATCTGACAGAGATTTACACTGTAAACATAAATGTCTAATCAGAGACTTTAATGAAACTATGTTGTGACCAATAAATCATTAAAAAGACTTGATTTAGCCCTGGTTTTGCCCTGTTTTAGTCCTGGTTCAGCCCTGTTTCAGCCCAGTTTTAGCCCTGGTTCAGCCCTGTTTTAATCCTGTTTTAGCCCTGTTTTAGTCCTGTTTTAGCCCTGTTTTAGTCCTGGTTCAGCTCTGTTTTAGCCCTGGTTCAGCCCTGATTTAGTCCTGGTATAACCCTGTAGTAAAGAATTGACTATAACTAATCATTTGTATTAGTGAAGTTAATACACTCTTGGATCTTGACAATGATCAGGACCCTCATCAAAATTAAACATTTTGTCCATGGCCCATTACTGACCTTTCCTGTTTTTTTGTTAAATAGAAATAAAATGATGTATTTATTGAAGCACTCTTAGTTAACATCATTTTTACGTGTCAAAACTTTGCACAGTACTGTATACACAAACATCATAAATCAACATGACAAGTTTTTCTGATTCATAAAACTTTCTGGTCGGGTTTTGAGTTAAGTTGATGAATTATGGGAGTCCCTCTTGCCTTTTTGTCTGTGTTTGTAACCCTGCCAACCATCAAGTCGTCTATTTGCCATTTGTCTGCTCAGATTTCTTGTCTTGTCTGTGCAGCGAGACAGCTGTCTGGAGCTCCCAGGTGTTGTTTGTTTGGTGTAAGTTTTTATTAAAGGCGCCGATTCAATCTCTCCATCCTAACTGTCGATATTAGCATCCCGGTGACACAGCCCCCCGTCTCTGTCTGTCCCTCAAAAACTCAAATGGATGCTTCCTAATGAGCTACTTGTTTTTCTTTTCTTCCGTGAAAGTGACAGGCTCGTAAAAAACGCGCACCACAGACGCCATCCACAGAGGAGGCAGACACAAGAGTTTGGTTTCCCACAAGGCTTTGCAGCGACAGCATCAAAGTCAAAGTCTAATACAGCATGTTGTTTTTGTTTTGGGGGGAAAAAGTGATGAAAATCCTCCATTTACTTTACACAGGGTCAATGTGGGGTTAATCCCACTTAAAACAGACATAGAGCTACGATGGCAATGCCCCAAAATACAAAGATTTCAGTATATCTAATAGAAATTTAATGGACAGGGCTCAACAGTATGAAGTCCTATTACCACTCTGGGAGGTTCAAAGCCAATAACCCTCTGATTCTGATGTGGGACACTTTGAAAATTATTTAGGGGATAATTAAAACCAAAAAGTTAAAATTAGGAACTACAAGAACTCACATATCTTGTCCAGATGGTGATCCATAGCCACACCAAACACTAATAATTTGTCTATTGGCCCATTACTGATCTTTTCCATATGTATCTAGCAGATGATCCAATGCCAGTTCATTCAGAGTGTTGTATTTTAGGGACATTTGCCTTTGCCTGTCCTGCCTGGGGCACTTTTAGTCACTGTCATAGAGCCAGTTTCGACTTTGATTTCAATGAGAGGAACTGTTTTACACCTACTTAAAGGGGCAGGTTAGGGTCAACAATAGGGCTGTGCAATATATCAGACGTTTATGATCACAAGAAGCTTAATGTAGAGTCCTCCATCTATAAATGTCCAACCAGAGCCTGCAATGAAATTATGTTGTGACAAATAAAATAAAAAATTAAAAAGGCTCAATTTAGCTCAGGTTTAGTCCTGGTTGAGCCTTGATTCAGCTCTGTATCAGCCCTCTTTTAGTCTTGTTTTAGTCCTCTTTTAGTCCTGGTTTAGTCCTAGTTTAGCCCTGGTTTAGGCCTAGTTTAGCCCGGTTTCAGTCTTGTTTTAGTCCTGGTTTAGCACTGTTTCAGCCCTGGTTTAGGCCTAGTTTAGCCCTGTTTCAGTCCTGTTTTAGTCCTAGTTTAGTCCTGGTTTAGCCCTGTTTTAGACCTGTTTTAGTCCTAGTTTAGTCCTGTTTTAGCCCTGGTTTAGTCCTGGTTTAGTCCTAGTTTAGCCCTGTTTCAGTCCTGTTTTAGTCCTGGTTTTGCCCTGGTTTAGTCTTGTTTAAGTTTTAATTTTGACCCAGTTTTGACTATAAGATAAATCATTATTATTTGCACTTTAACTGAATTCAACATATGTCAAAAAGCATATCCAAACATCACCAGTTACGATATTGTTATTGCAAAAGTCAGCATTGTTATTGCATATTGCCTGTTTTTGTAACATTGCGCTGCCCTAATCATAAATGTAAGATTTTGACAAACCGTCCCAGTTGTTTTTCATTTCACTCCAGGCACCGTCTTTATTTTGGAGTAAAAGTGACAAAAGGGCACAGTGTAGCTTTGTGTGTCACGTCAGGAGGTGGATGTGGTGGAGTGACATAACCCACAGGCCATAGGCATCGGCTGAAGTGCTTTACATTAGTCCGGTTAAGAAGACATCTGTCATGGGGCCACATTCGTAAGCAAAGTGTGCGTCATATCACTTAAGTCTTATTCTCTGATCTCATCTCGCACTTAAAGCCATACATCCACTGTCTGATAGTATTTTTACAGTGATTTTTTTTAAGCTGATTGCACACAAGAGCAGCGAAAAAGCTTTGTAGATGCATATAAGCTCTCTTTTGTATGTGTGTGTGTGTGTGTGAATAAGGGCTTACAGACAGATGACCGGTCCATTAAGATTATCATCTCAGGGCTAGCTCAGTGCATCTTCACTCCTCTCTCACCTCTTGTCTCCACATTGGTGGGAGCCGATCTAAATCTTCTCACTGATTTTTTTTTTACACCGTTATCTGTATCTCTAAAGGTTTATATAATCTGTGTGCGATGGTGATGTGTCGTCTGGTGTCTTGCCTGTCAGCTGTCTGCAAAATGACTAAAGAGAGACAGACACATGGCCAGCATTCACATATACTCACATATATACACACAGCTCTGACACTCAATCACTCAGGTAGACACCTAGACAGTCCACATCTGTCTGTCTGGGCTCGGGTTTGTCCCACTTGACATGATTTGTTAAATGCTGTCAGGGGAAGAGTACTGTATGTTGCCTGCAAACGCTGGGTAAACTGCATCATGTATTTTTATTTTGAGATTTAGCAAAAGGACGTCCACCAGTGTAAACACAATAAGAGAATGAAACTTGTATGAAAAACACTAGCAAGATTATTTAGACAAAATTTACCAAAGACAATAATAAAGAGAGGGCTGGCTCCAATAAACAGACTCCTCTTGACTACCATTAAAAAGTGTTCTCTTATTCTTTTGTCTGTCCAGTGCATTGGGACTGCATTGCTCCAGCAATCATCAGTTGTTGTCATCTGTGGACCCACTGTTTTCTATTGTTACTTTGTTGGGATCCACTTTTTACACATTTATGTCAAACTTTCACCAGCTGAGAATCCAGTAAAAAATAATGATAGTGAGTAAAACTTAAAATAATTTTTTTTTTTAGACATATGGACGTCAAATTAAGTGAAAAATGTTAGTTGCTGAAAACTTGAGATTTTGAGTTGGCTCCAAAACTCAAAAATATTAGGGGTCCTGTTGCCTTGAATTTTTGAGTTTTCGCAGCAATTTATTTATTTATTTTTAGAGTGTAGGGATGTGACAAGATTTCATAATGTCCTGATCTCGTATGATCAAAATGTCACAAGATTCTCATGACGGTAAAAATTGATCTCAGGATCAGGTTTGCACTTTTCACAAAGTTGAGTTTGTGGCATAATATTTGGCAGTATATATGTTCTGCTGTTGCAAATAATCCAAATAATAGAAGTCAGTACCATTCATTACAAGTTGGTTTTAAAAATGTACCTAAATAGTTCTGCATTTTATGATTTTCAGGTGAATAAATTACATTTTTCATTTGTGTAAAATACATATTTCAGTAGTGTAAAAATCTCAACTCGTCTCGTGTCTTGTCTTGTCACACCCCTAAAATCCAGGTTTTATGACACCAAGCCAATAACTTGTCATGTTTCCGAATTTGTTTTTCACCAACATTTTACCATCACTAGCTTCAGTCTATATGAGTGGTGAGAAAAAATAAGAAATATTTCAGGAAAATTAGAAGATATTGAGGAAAATTAAGCAGTACTCATGTCAACCTTAGGTATAACAGTAATGTTATAGAAATGGATTTTTTGCTCTGGTTGAGTTTCTTTTATATTATTCTATTCTTTATGTCCCACACTGCCACCTACTGTTAAGGAGTGTAAATTGATCTTTTTTTGCTCTGGCAAAGGCTGAAAACTGTTCTGCGACCCACTTTTGGGTCCCGACTCACCAGTTGAGAACCACTGGTCTATATAACTCTCTGTGAGTACATACACTCCTTTTTGCTTTCAGTAAAGGCCGTACATTGTATTTGCCATACTATAAATTGATATTAATGGTGCTATGTTAGGAGTATAGTAAAAAAGTAGCTCTATTATTTGATTTAAGAGTTGTAGTTTGTTGTTATAATGAAGGGGCCACTGGTGATGTACAAACCCAGTGTGTGTCTCTGGCTTAGGTTAAAATTAAAATTTATAGCCTCATGAACAGCTTTTAACTTGGGAGAGCTTATTCTTTACCTCCGAGCACTAAACCATTCACAGTTATTTTGATGCATTCATGAGGCTAAACAACAGTTATTTTTCCCACCGACTTTGGGGTCAAGACAATCACGGAGTCTGTCTGTTCCCAAAGGCGCTCGTGTTTGTAGTTTGTTTGTGGCCGAGGCAGAGCATGTGTTTGTGGGAAACCTTGGCCTTCAGTTGTGGCCTATTAAATTCTTCAAACTGTTTTGTGAATGTTGCAAAGTGTTTCCACTGGCAGTGATAAGGATGAGGAGGCAGCGCTCTTTCTCTCTCTGTGTGTGAAGGCCTTGGTCAAAACACAGCTGTACAACAAAGTTACCAAGAAAAATACCAAGATAGGACAAAGTTTGCACAAAGAGGAGACGTGAGATTCCTGATGTGAAGGTATTTTTCTGTGTGGACACATATAGGTGCAATGTTGATACTGTCCAAGCTGTGCAAGCTTCCTGTGCTCAGTTCAACTTTAGACCTGATTTAGTCCTGGGTTGAAATGTGTTTTATTCCTGGGTTAAAGCTGTTTAGGGTGCTCTTAGTTGTAGTTCAGGACCAGTTTAGTGCAGGGCTTTTTAACAGTTTAGTCCTGGTTTAGTCCTGGTGCAGGCCTTTATAACCAGTGTTAGTCCTGGTGCAGGCTTTTGTAACAGTTTGGTCCTAATTTAGTCGTCCTTTTGGCCTTGTTTACGCCCAGTTTAGTCCTAGAGTAGTCATGCTTAAGATTTAATCAGTTTTTGTGGTCTGCACCTGGGCTAGTCCTGCTTTAGGCCCATTTTAGTCTGTTAAAGCTGGTACTTAATAGACCAAATATTTTCTCAAAGCAGTACTCAGAGTGAAAAGTTTGAGAACCACTGCTCTAAACATCGTCAGTATCACTTCTTTCTTTCCTAACGGTTACTTTACCTCAGCTCTTGCTCCCCCCATTTTTTTTGCTGGAATTTACGACCCACTAACCTAAACAAAGAAACACAGCGTTTATCATACCCTCCCCCCGACTCCCCTCTACTGCCCCAAATCTCCTCCCAGTCTCTCCAGTTTCCACACTTCCCCTAAAGACCCACAACACAAGAGCAAGGGTGGGATTTCATTCTCACAAATTCACTGTCAGTGGTGTAGAGTTACAGGGATGAAGTTTGCTGGTGGAAACTTTCCCCTGTAAAGA
This sequence comes from Bostrychus sinensis, assembly GCA_020698575.1. NCBI lineage: Eukaryota > Metazoa > Chordata > Actinopteri > Gobiiformes > Eleotridae > Bostrychus > Bostrychus sinensis. Next base: position 21,471,836 of record CM036257.1, on the reverse strand, counting down.
CAAATTAACAGGAACAGCTTTTGGCTTTTCAAATTCACACGGCAAAATACGTGCTGAAGAAACTGTAAAAGTGTAGTGTCCAAAAGTAAACTACTGCTATTGCTACCTGTCTATCTTCTAACCAGGGGCCCAGAAATTATGATCCACAGATGATAGCTCAAGCCCTCCCTGAATAAATGGTCCCAGGACAACCTTCCTCAGATGCTGCCTGTCATAAATTACCTCAAACTTGCCCCAAGTCCTTACTCAGATCCTCCTGGTCACAAATCAAGATAGTAAAGATAGAAATGTTTCTGGACTCTGTAAGTGGATTTTGAAGTCTCACATTAAAGTTGGGAAGAACTTCCAGTTGCCCACTGCCGTTTAAAGGTGCAGTGTATAGAGTTTGGAAGTGTCTGTAGGCAGTGTTGCAAATTATTCTACTGCATACATTTACACATCTTTCCTTTTTACTCCCGTTTATTACATTTTACTTACTATTTTTTGAAAGACTGAGCAACTGTTGTCAAATACAAAGCCAGTGGCAATGGATCAGATGATGAGTTCACTTTATAAAATCTGAAAACAAAATGAAAAGTTGTTCTGAGATGTCTCGCAGATGTGTTTAATTGATGAACATAAAGTGCTCATCTTTTCCCGCCATGCTCAGTTTGTCTGTTCTGAGTAGGAAATAACCAAAAGAAGAAATGAATAGGCCTTTTCCCTGGGTTTTATTGAGCTTTGATGGCGAAAAGTGTGATAGGTTATATATTAATGGAATAAAAAATGTATTGGGTCACACTGAAATGTCCACTAAGTAACCTTTTACTCTGCCACAGAATCACTTTGTATCACTTTAAGGTCACAAATCATATCCAAAGCCATGACCAGAACAAAGAACTTTTCTTGAGTAAACTTTTGTCACGCCATAATCTCAGTATGTCTTCACCCGTCTCTTACCAAGGTCTTCCTCATATTTTTTTCCCCTCTTGTCTTACTAACTCTTTGAGGAATGCTGTTGTTAGCATTTTCTCATCTTTGTTTTCAGTTTAACCAGATTTACTCTGACTCACAAACCCCCCTCCTCCTCCTTCTCCTCCTTCTCCTCCTTCTCCTCCTCTTCTCTCCCCCTGAATGCGAGTCCTTGTAGAAGACAGTGTCGCTTTGTATTAAGTGGCTGGCCTAACTGTCACTATGTCTATATTGGGCCAAAGGTAAATAGCATCTCGTCTGCAGCTCGTGTGTTTGGTTGAGCCGAGCGAGCTGTCTTGTCGGTGTAACGGTTAGCAGATACACAGCTACCTCCCCGTGACACTACTTGTCTCTTAGCGTCAACCTCACACACGCGATACTTACCTTAGAGCTGCAGTACTGCACTGTCGACAGGGGTTAGTACTTCAAAAGAGAGCGCCAGCTCAAGTTAAGTGCAGGTTGGAAAGAAAAGTACAGCCTTCAGCGTCTTCGGGCTCCTGGATTAAAAGAACACATATGGATGCTTTGTTGTAGGCTCTGGTTTATCTAATGCTCAGACATTCAAATACACAGTACCACAGGGTGTACTTAAAGCACAAAGACCAAGTACAGTAAGGCCCTGTTTACTAAACACAGTGACTTGAAAACATTACTGTACCACCAATGCATTAGAGTTTGACTCTGGATGTGGAAAATTCCCAATCAATTTACATGTTTACAGCTTAAAACATTTGTTAAATTAAGTATTCCTCACAATAGATAACTAACTATGTGACCACCTGTCCCACTTTTGATTGTACTGTCCCTCCGTCCCACTTACTAATATAATGTCCCACTTTTTCAGTGGATCTTAGCCTATAAAAAGTGAGATTCAAGTTAAGAAAGATCTCACTAAATGGTTGGCGTATTGCTGCCCCTGTGTTTCAGGAAAGGGCTCTCTCCCCAGGGCTTTTTAATTTCAATGAGTAAAGACATTACTTTGCAAAATGTGTTTTTAGCAGCTGTATCTTTTATATAAATGAGGCTTAGACTCATTAGATTAGTAAGTTAGATAATGTCAGATGGCAAAACTTTTATTTCTCGAGTCCGCCCCACCTTGTTCCACTAAATCACACAACTTGTCCCACTTTTAGTATTTTTTGAGGTGGTCACCCTGACTGTAATGCAAGTGGGCTCACTCTTTGACTGCAGTGAATGGATCATTTGTACCAACACAGTGATTAAGTGATCATATACAGTACATTACTCAGACACAAGCTTGGATAAATGAACAGGGTTGTGTTTGGAAGGACGTCCGGCATAAAACCTTTACGCCAAAATTAATATGTGTATCACAGAAGCAGATGATTTGCGAAGCAGATGATCCAGAAACAAAAATCTGAAAGGGAAAAAGACAACTGTATTGTGGCTCCCTGTTATTTGTATCTTTTACATTGTATACTGTAGCCTTTAAGGCCCAGAAATGCAGTATTCACACTGTTCATTAGTAAGTCAGAAGCGAGTACCCCCTGCGGAGCTGACCATTTGTTCAGTGTTACACGTCTCTTTCTCATCTCCAAGCGCTGTTTTGCCTTCTCCTCCAACTGTAGGAGGTTCGCACTTCTCCAGAAAGCGTTGGACAAAAAAGCCAACATTAGGCTCATGATTCAAACTATATGATTAATGTGAGTCATGTCCTGAAGGAATCCCAGAGGAGTTTGATTATTTTGTAAAATACCCCCCACACGTTCTTATGAGCAACGGACAGGTCATCCTACAAATCATCAGTAAATGTACAAGTTGTATTTAGGTTGGCAAAGTTGAGCAGAAAATCTTCATTTATCTTAACTATAAAATTACCCTCCTTGTTTAAAATGTCAAAGGAGTGAAGTATCAGCCTCAAAAGAATGTGGTTCCAAAACCTTCGTGTGTACTTTTTATATCTGGATTTACCGTCCCTGAATATCAGCGCTCAAAACAAGCGGCATGACCTCAAAATGTTAAATTGAAAAAATAAACAGGCTAATAAGTAACTCGAAGGTTACTCTCACAGTAATAAGAAACATATGCCTGCCCATTTGTCTGTACAGAGTTCATTTTTTAAGCTAAAAGGAGGTCTGCTTGGGTCAAAAAAGTATCCCGAAGCTTAACAAAGTAGTATATAAAAACTATGATGATTAAACCAGAGCAAGCAAAGTGAAGTTTCCCCTTGAGTGGCCGCTGAATGTTCCTCCAACTTCATAAAAATCTCTTTGGATGTTTAAAACAGAGGAAAAGGAGGATGTCTTGAGCACTGCCATTGTATCTATTATTAGGACCAAAAGACAGACCCTTTATGGGCAGCTTACTGTAATCCTCTGTGAAGTTTCCCATTCATGCTCTATATGGCTAAGCTTTAACATGAGCAGCGCAGATGAAACAATTATCACACAGTGCGCCACGTTAAACGCTATAACATCCCTTCTCATTCACTTACAAGTCTGTCCTTTTATCTGATACGGTGTCTCTCTGGGCCGCTAACCTCGGTTCACCATTGTACTTGGCTGTGCCTCGGGCGAGATCGTGCCTCCGCCGTTACACACGAGACCAAGAAGCACACGTCGAATGCAGATATCCAGATGCATGCAGACCGTGATGAAGTAGGAGCGGTTAGTTTGGGGCCGACACGGGGGGAAAGTGTGGCTAACCAGAACCACATGTGGCCGGGTCTCTGTCAGACTAAAGGCATGTGGACAGAGAGGGAACGGGACGGAGGGGCGGGGGGGCAGAGTTAACCTCTATTTGTCCAGGGAGCACCGCGTGGAGCAGACCAGACGCACTGTTTTGTAGCTGCTACATTTCACATGGTCCACACCTGGGACGTACTCAGCTGTGAGCTCAGCCCGTGTCCGGTGGCCAGTGCTGATCAAAGGCAACACTAAAAACTTATTCTTTGCCACAGTGGTCTCTCTTTTTAGTTAACCACACTACACAAGACATATGCTGTGATTTAATTAAATAAACTTGAAAATGACTATGTTGTACATTCATTCATTCATCTTCTTCCACTTATTGGGGGTTGCAGGTGACTGGAGCCTGTCCCAGCAACTACTGTATGGGCCTTAGGTGGGGTGCACCCTGGACAGTAGCCAGGTTGTCACAGGACTGACACAGACACGCAAACATGGTATATTGTGAATATTTAAAATGACTTTTCCCTAGTTACATACAAGGCCTTACACTAATTTCTACTTCTACTTCTTGATGTCGATGATGTAATGCTATGCTATAATTCTGGTGTACATTGTGTGAAATGTCCTCCAAATATGATGCTGAAACTTGTACAGATATGAAACTTTTTTTTACGTTGCAGTTTTTTGAGATGTTTCTATTGCAGATTTTGACACTGCCATAACAATAAATGTACAATACTGTGCATCCCAGTAAACGCTATGATTAATCTTATGGTTGGTAGACAATTGCATTAATACTAAAGCTTTAAAGTTTGAAAAAAAAAAAAAGCAGTGAGAAGTTTTTGGTACACTCAGGTTTCATGTCTCCATCACTGCCAGCGGGAGCTGTATCCTATAATTACACAACAACTGTAATTTGACCTGAGATTAAATGTGGATTGTAGCCTTTCACACTGAAGACAACAGCTAGGACTTTAGTGGCACTGTAATGAGACATTTGCTGTCAGCTGTTTTGTACAAAAGTGACTCATCGGCAGTGATTTTAAAAAGTGCAGAATTGAACTTGAAATCGCTCGAGTGTGCTCAGAACTGGAGCTCACTTAACCGTGTCAAGTGTGGTCTTTAAGTGCAGTACATGTGAAAGAAAGGTTAATACTGGCAGAGATTGGAGTTTGGAGCATAATGACCAAGAGGAGAGAGTTGAAGGTGGCAGACAATTTGCTTCTTTTGCTGCAAATGAAGCATCAAAACGTTGGCAATTTACATGATTACTTTAAAAGTTTGCAATTTCTACTTCTGTACTCAGCTGGACTAGACTGCCTGTATCCCAATAACAATGTGGCCTTCCATGTGACACACAATTAACACTTTCTATGTCAAAATAATTGAGCATTTAGAGCTTTAAATTATAGTCTTATGACTACATTTATTCAAAACATTTAATAAAGGTTGCTTGACCAAAACAAGTGGAGGCTAATGTCTTCCACTTTTACTATGGTGGAGTGGATTCAGATGCAAGTTTTATCGTCAATGCAGTTTTCAACAAAATAAGTTTTGCTGAGGTTTTCAAATAAGCTACAAGCGGTCACAAGTCAGTGTATTCTTTGTGCCAGTCCCAAGTCCCAATAAACAGAGATGGGTCAGGAAGGCATCCTCTAGGCTTTAGATGATTTGCTGTAGCAACTCCAAAGGAAAAGCAAAGAAGTAATTATGTTTTTCAATATTGTCTAGCCTTAATTGACAGAAAAGTTTGGTGCCAAAAGTTGCCTCTGTCTAAGAGAAGAAATTGAAAAGTAGACAGTTTCTGTGCAATAATGAACCAGCTCCAAAAAAAAAAAAAAAAAAAAAAAAGTCTAAAAACAAAACAAAAAAAGCCCAACTCTTAAAAACTCTTAAAGATATAACTGTAAGACTTTCACAGATGTGGTGGCCCTAACCTTCCTGACCGGGGCCCCGGCTGCAATCCTTGATGAAAAGTTGGTGGATGAAATGGCAGTAAATGATCCCGAGATGAAGTGGGCAGTGTGAAGTGTGTGGGAGAGCGAGAGCGTAGCGGTTTTGAAGTGTGATAAGAAACTCCACCACAAACACTAAACGCAGCTGCACTTTTTCATTCTCAACCTCCTCCATTTGGGCCGATAACAACGGCACAGACAGACACAAGAGGGAGAGAAAGTTGAAGTGCTTCGATACGATCCAGGCCTCAGATATGTTCCTTTGTTTCATCTTATTTTGAAAGTTTTCTCATGCAGCGGTGGAAGTACTGTTACTGCAAACTAATAGTACTCAAATAGAAGTAAAAGTGCTCAACAATATTATTACTCGAGGAAGACAGCATTGAATTTAAAGTTTACTTAAATAGAAAGTACTTTTGAAAGTAGTAGCAAATATACAAATACAACTGCGGCTACTACTACCAATAATAATACTTTGATGTGATCCAGGCTTAAGATATAGCCATTGTTGCATCTTACTTTGAAAGTTTTATTGTCTGGCGTATTCAAAATCTGTACTCAAGCAAAAATAATATTACTAAAGTAGAAGAAAAAATACTTATTATTGCATTAGTAAAGAAATATAAGTGTTGAATTTTAAGTAGTTTTGACTTTACAGCACTAAATCTATAAATATAACCTATAACCAACACTGGATTATGTATAAAACTTCTTAAACTCTTAAAAAAATTCAACCAGGACAACTTTTAACCCACATTCACACAGACAGAAGCATGAGAAATGGACTTTGTTCCTTGTCCTGGTGGTGCGGACAGTGTTTACACTACTAACTGCCTGAGTCCCGAGCAGAGATTGGCGAGTTTTAAATCAGCGTGTTTGTCTTTCAGGGGCCTGGCTCTGTCTCGCATTCTTTGGCTTCTGGATGGATGTAGGATTAGAGCCGTGTAAATGAAGAGAAAATGACTCTCGCTCGGAGCTGTTCATGATAATATTGTTCCACATTCTCTTGACCGACATTTGCTGCTCCAAGTATCAAGATAATGCTACACTCTGATACTTGTGATTTCATGCTGCAGTGTTAGCGAGAGAAGCAGCATATTGTAATGATTAACAGGGAAGTCATTTTGTTTTGGTTTGTGTAACGAATCGTGCGTCCTTTGAAGTTAGCGGTTAGCATCTTTTGCAGCACTAATACAAAAGGATTGCAAGTAAACAGCAACATTAATTTACTTTTTTCATGTCTAAATGTGTTTTTGTTTTTTTTATCTCAGAGGCAAAGTAGGTTGCACTCTTGTCTTGAAACCAAACAATCCAGGGGTCAACAGGTTTGGAGACCTGTCCAAACCTGTCGTAGTAGTGGTAGCAGCAGATTTTACTGTGCTTCCAAATACTCAAAGCTTACATTTACACTTTTACTTAATGGTTACTTTGTACTACTTGAGTTATTTTGAAGGAGCAATACTTTTTCTTGAGTACTTCATCTATGGCAATGTGCTACCTGCCTATTTTCTACTGGCTATCATGAAGCTCTCTACTCCCCCTACTGGCAAGGATTAAATGGCTGAACTTTTTTTATCCTTTTAAAACCAATAACCTACAAACAAATAATTTCTCTTCAGGTAAAATATTTTAATCTTTTAAATTTTATTAGTCCAAGATGCAAGATTAGTTTTTTGAGTCAGCATTTAAACCATAAACTGCTATACAATAAGCTTAAAGTGACTTAAGATTACTGTCAAACAACCCAGACTCTTTTGTTGACAAATATTTTTCTCTTTCATTTTTACACTCTGCTCTGTCACATTGTCAGAAACATAAAAAATAGCTATCAGTGGCACCAACAGTCCTCAGCTTTGCAATCAATTGTTTCCAAAATAAGTTAATCTAATCCCCATTTCCTGTGCATAGCCAGTCTGTCTTGTCCAGCCTGATGATGTCGTGTCTGGCCGTCATTCATTTTGCCGATCACTCAAGTCGGCCCTGACGCGCTGGAGTCACACCTCATTACTGTAACAGGACAGGCACCGAGTCATTTGCACGGCTCTCTAGATACTGTTTAATGTGGTGTGGATGGGTCACTCCTGTCACAGGGATACAAGACTTAAAGAAAAGATGGGTCAAGTGGAGTTTAATGACATGCAATTGTAGTCTAGTTAGGAGGAGCCGGCAGGAGCAAGAACATGCAGGCTAAAGATGTAAAGACAATACAGGAGAACAAGTGCATTTATTACTATCAGATTTCAAAATGGTGCTATATTGTGTTAGTAAAAGCAGATAGACAGATGCAACATAGCTTTTTCTTACTTTCTTTTGACTTTTCTTTTCTGGGCTCGCCACCTCAAAACATCTGTCTTACAGTGTGCACTGATTTGCATATTGCAGGGTTTCTGCTGGGTCTTAAAATGTCCTAAATTTGCAGAGATGCAGAGTACCAGGTCTGAAATATGTCTAAACAGTTCTTAAATATGTCACATAATGTTAAATTCTCCAAAGTGTATCACCGTCGAAGAACAAAATGCTTTACGGCACTCACTGTCGTCAATAGTCACAATTAAACGATGCAGCCATGTTTACGTCTCAGCTTTTTGTGCACTATGGGATTATGAAAGTCATTTTCTTCAACAAGGGTCTTAAACAGGTCTAAAAATGTCTTAAATTTAACTTGTTGAGTCATGCAGAAACCCTGAGGTCTTGCATCCCTTCATGACACAGCCCTTTCCATGTATCCAGGCTTGGGATGGGCTTGTGTACATTGGCTTGTGCCTCCCTGTGACTGGATTTACATAATAATGACTATATTTCTCTGTAACAGTCAGTTGAACTAATGGGATTCTGTGAGTATCCAGTGCTTGGCATTACACTACCTATCCATAAACATCCTCTTTCACCTAATCATGCTGAACAAGACTTTTAAACTCAACTACATGGCACAGATGCAAAGTCCACTGAACAAAATATAATTAATTCCACACAGAGACGCCCAGTTTAGCTTCGTTTCCCAGACTTTGGCTCAAAAAACTAATAGATTTACACAAACGAGCGGGGCCTCCAGAGAGACCCATAGCGAGCGCGAGAGAAGAGAGTTTCCCGGTGCAGTGGGAGTGTTTGTGTAGGCGTGCGGGTGACTAAACTCGGTGTTGGCAGGTCCAGCGGCAGCCCCTTATTGGAAAGTGTGTGACAGGTACTTAATTATTGCAGTGTTATTTGTCTTCACATAACACTGACCATGGGCCTGACGGGCAGCTCTTAATTAGTCGCTGCGGCTACTGATGATGCGCCCTGACAGATACTGTGGAGCTGACAGAATCGGGAGCAGAAAGGCATGCTGGGAAAGACACAGGGGCCATTGAGTTATCCTGCTGTGAGCTCTGTGTGTTTGTATACCGGAAAAAAAATAAGTTTGCCAGTTAGCTGCTTCCTATAAAGTGATTTAAGGCAACATTCGCAAGCTTTTTGTGCTGTAAAAATAGTGAAAATGGGAAATTGCTCTGGCATTTTTTTAATCTTTAGGTGTGAAGTTAGAGACATTTCAATCATCACTTCTTTTTCTTTTCTCTCTCCCTCTCCCTTCCCCTTTATTTGTCCCCAGAGGCGGCACAGGAGCAGCGAGTGCAAATAGTCTGAAATGTGTCGCTGGCATGTCACAACAGATCTGTCGAAAAAGAAAAGAAAGAAAAAAACACATTTGCGATTGTTCAACTCGAGTCGAAATCACTTGACAATACACAACGTACAATTACTGCTTCCATTATGCACACAGGGCTTTTGAAATGGACCAAATGACAGTGGAGAGCACCCTCATCTCGTGCGGAGATGGACGTGTGGGGTGTGTGTTTGGTTTGCCGTAGTGAGCTGAGAGATGAATCTTAATGGCCATCGTTTAACCTTTGACCCCTGGCTTATGCTCGCACAGGCGCTGGCACAAAGAGGCGGTTTACTGCAGCGGGAGTGAAGTGCCGTGGAGAGAGCCGTGGATATCGAGCGGAGAGTGTTTGTATGTTTGTGTGTGTGCCATAGTGGGGCATTGTCTGCATGTATGAGAGGTTGATCAGGGTTAATAGATACACTCGAGTGTCTGAGAGCGCCAAGGATCCTCTCTCAGCAAAATCTTTCAGTGCTACGGGGCAGTTAGGGATCAGATGCTGTGGTTTAGCAAGTGCTAGTTTTAGGCCTCCCTTGTCATTATCATTATTGGACATTTACTGTGTCTATCTCTCAAGATATGGCTTGGGCTCGTTTAGATGGTTCAAAGTTTGAGACCAATTACATAGAGCCATGACAGGTTACTGTCATCTATTAATGAAAGGAGGAGGAAATGAGCTACAATAACAAAGAAATGGTTCATTTAGCATGACAAACATCTGTCAATGGGGAGCAAACAAGTCTGTCAGTACTGGTGAATGGACCCTGGACAGGACTAGGGCTGCAACAACTAATTGAATTAATTGATTATAATCATTTATTGAAATAATTGTCAGCTAATTTAGTAATTGTTTAAACGTTAACTGGGGTATTTACAGACTGTGAAACATGGCATGTTCTGAGAGAGAAGGATTTGTTACCAACACAGCGCAGTAAAACAAAAAAAAGCAGTTAAAAACAATGTACATTTTGTGTTTTTGATAAAAAAAAATATCTTTGTGTGTGTATATGCTCTATCCAAACATCCTCCAGTGACATAGCTGTAGCTTTGTCTGGTTCAAATTTAGTAAAAATTAAGTGATTTTTGGTAGAATTTTCAAATTTTTTAACGAGAACTATAAAACGCTGCAAGTTTTTAAACACTTTAACCACAGAGGCTTCACTATCTGATTAATTGATTACTCAAAACAATAATCGATTATCAAAATAATTGTTAGTTGCAGCCCTCGATTAGACATTGGAAATTTCTTGTCCTTGAATGTTTCAAAACCCTTACACATATTTAGCTGTAAAATAGTCTCACAAATTGATAAGTAAAAGTTGCACACTTCCTGTGTTTCACCTCTGCCCTCCTCCGCCAGTCGTCCATGTTTGAACAGGTGTTGCCCATTTGTAATCACAGCACAACACTTAGAGCAGAGGTTAGTCCACACACACAAAACCATGGATTCAAAGTGTCAAAACCTGAAGGAATTAGACCAACAAACAAAGCTCGCCCAAGTTATTTGTCAAAGCCATTATTTGGTGCCAGTTTCGGCCTCTCTCCTGCTCCTGTGAGAAGTGAAGTGTGGCTCGCTGGCTGGGTGGCTGGCTTTCGTGCAGGAGCGAGTTTGGAGGCCAGTGGGCGTGTAGTGTGTGTCCATCTGGTGCGACCCCCGTTCATCTCCTCCAGCTCTGAGGCACATATGGGCCGCGCTCACACACCCATAGCACCCATACCAAGGAACAGCTGAAGGGACCCCCCCTCCTCCTCCTCTTCCTCCATCGGACCCTCCTCCCGCCGAGACACACGACTCATCCAGGTGTCCACTTCCTTTCCCCGGGCTTTAGCTCCGTCCTAGGCCTCTCTGTGCTTCCTGTCATTGCATATGGGTCAATGGCTTTGGGTCAGCCACAGTTTAGGACAATTTTTATGATACAGTCTCTTTTCTTGGGACTGGCATAAAGGTCTGGTTTGTGACTCTTTGTGTCTTAATTTTTTGGGGTGACACAACCTGAGCGCAAAATACAAGGCTTTTAAGTCTCATACGTTCATATTTGGTCCTGCAATGGTCAGTAATATCTGTCTAAGTACTTCATTTTGTGTGAGACTTTATGATAATGGCTCCAGAAAACCATAAGATCCTCAAGTATTAGAGAGTTACAGACCGGCGCTATCACTCTCTCGGTTGTTTACTCACGGTGTGGTGAAGAGCATTTGCGGGGCCCACAGCACCTTTTGCTGGACAAACACAGGTACTACAGTTTACAATAGTTTTCCTTACACCCCAGCGTTGTCGTGTAAATGCGACTCGGCATCATGACTGTTGTGTTTTCCTGGCCCTCTGTTTCTTATTCATTACTCCTGTAACTGGATCATACGTAACTTGAGCCTATCCCAGCAACTATGGGCCTTAGGTGGGTGATAGAGGATCGAACCAACAACCATATTGCTGGCAGGCAGAAGCACAACCCGCTCTGCCACCATGCATCCCAATGTTGTCATTTTTTCCAGAAAAAAGTTTCCAGTTAAATGATATATATGCCTCTTCTACTGCTACTTTTCTTCTACTCTTCCTCTAATTCCTGGTGCATAATATTATTAAAAGATATTATCATTTTGACCATGGTACTTATATTTTCCCTTGCAACAAAAAACCTATTTATTTTATCTATACTATTTCCGCCCTCAGTATTCAGCCACAAGGTTTAACCAGAAAGCAAATACATGCAGTCTTTGCTCTCAAGTCAAATTGTAGCGTAAATCCACCAGCTTTTAATGGAAATAAGGTTCAGAAGTCTTAATATTTCTCACTGCAAATTGTGCCGTTAACTGTCCATCTTATATTTGTAAACGTTTTTTCACTTAAATTACCACATAAGCTACTTGTTTTTTGGGGGGAGGAGAAAGCTCTTGTTATGCTTGACCTCCTTTTCGTATACCACATGCTACAATGTTCTTCTATTCTATATTAAAATGTAAGAAGTCCAGAAGTCATGGTGTGTGGGCGGATTTAGTCAAACTAGAAGATCTCCAATGCATTTGACTTTTGTTGGCCATTAATTTGAAAATCAGTTTTTTAAGTCAAGCTGAGAAACCAACAGAAATAAAGAACTAATTTTCAGTAAGGCATTTGCCCAAGACTTGAACCAGGGATCATCTAGTTCCAGGGTAAATGCTCTGTCCATTGAAATACTTATTCTTTCCGCAGCATATTATTAGCCTCCTAGGGTGCAGTGGTTAGCATAGGTTTTACAGCGGGTGCTCTTCCTGACACAGCCATTTCCATTTATCCAGGCTTGGGACTGACACAAAGGGTAGACCAGCTTGTAACCTCCTGTGGCTGTTTATTGAAACACAAAGCCCTTTGATCGCACAATAATAATAAGTCCACTAAAAATTGTAATTTGCCCCTTTACTGACCCCTTCTGGCTGGAGGTAAAATCTCTGGCCCTATCTCGCAATGGTACTGAATGCTTTTTGAATCTTTAAAATGGTGTTCTGGATCCACACGATAAATTAATAACTTTATTTCAGTTATCTTGCTAACAGAAGCATAACTCTGTGACTGATTGTGTCTGTAGTTAGTATCTTTGGCTCTGTCCTTTTATAACTTTCTCTAACCTTTCAAGCTCATCTATCCATTTTTCATTTAACAAACAACCAACAAACCCACCAACTCTTGCCAAAACGCAGGTAAGAGGTATTATAAGAGGAAGAAAGGAGTCAACATGATGCAAAAATGCTAAAGAAACATTGGGACAAAGGACACAGAGAGCGAGAGAGAGAGATTTGTGCAGGAGTGCAGTTTCAGCTTCTGTAGACCCAGGAGCTCTGAATAGCGCTTATTAAGCACGGGCCTCTTTGTCTGTGTGTGTGCGTGTGTGTGCGTGGACATGGTTGTGTGTGTGACAGCGTGATATATTGAAACACACCTCTGTGGAACAGCTGCAATGATGAGACAGAGAGTAGGGAGTAAGAGGTGTCGTCTACCTTACACACACACACACACACACTCACACAAACTGGAGCTACGCTGAGCCAAGAAGTCCTTTATTGTATTACCGAGCGCGGCCCGAGACGCACGAACAAAAAGTGTGGGGGGAAAGAGAGAGAGAGAGATGAATTTGTTTTGACTGCTCAGGTGGACTCAGCTTTTTAACACAGGGAACTTCTATCCCTGCTCCTCTTCTCATACTCTTTGTGCCTTTATACCTTTGCAAGTGCTATTTATAAAGTGTGGGACAGGAGAAGTAAACTTTAGAAAACTTCTGTATGTTACACTACATTTTGGACATCATGCATTAGATTGGCACATCAGAATAGTTTGGTTTAAAGTGCGTTCCAGCCGTCTTTTGATGCCACTTGCAACAGACTTCAGTGCTTCAGAAAATCAGAATAAAAAGTGAAAAACATGAAGTGAAATATATTTTAAAAAACAATATCTAGTTATAAAAATGCACAAAATTATGTTAGATAAGTGGAAAAACTCTTCATACTGTACAACCAGAAACATGTGATAATTAAATCCCACATTTTTAACATACTAGTCACTTTTTTCAGTGTAACAAAGTTGCTCTTTCCAGTAATGAAGCTAGTGACAATAACCTCCAATAACCTAGACCAGTCTCCTGCAAAACAAAACAGAAGGGTGAATATAAGTAGTAGGAGTAGTAGTAGTAGTAGACAGTAAACAGTAACTTGAACTGAGATCCCAGTACAAGGACAGAAGGACACAGATGTAGAAATCATCAAGAGCAGTAACCACTGAATTCATCCAAAATTACTCAGTGTACAGTTGACAACTGAAAAACCAAAGTTGCCTTTTGTACAATAAACATGTAAACCAGCAAAATTGCATTTTTTAAGGCTTTACTCACATCTAGCACCAAGGCCCTGTCCTTAAGGCAAAGGCAAAGTCGCGGCGGTGGCGGCGTTACAAGCTTCACACAAAATCTCTGAACTTTTTCCGCCCAATCCCATCCCATATTGCTGTTATTATATTACCGAGATAAGGAGACCGATATTGGGCGAATGACAGAAATTGAGAAAGACAGTGAGTTCAAAAAAAAGTAAAAGGCTCGAGAAGAGACACATAGAGAGGAAAGAGGCAGACAGATAGAGGAGGAAGGAGAGATTGAATAGATGAATGTGATTTATCTATAATGAAATCAGCCTGTCTGTATGGGGGACTGCGCACCATTCAGGCCTTTTTCTGCTTTACACACAGATTTAGCCGCTTAATATTCCCAAGATCAGTGAGAGTAGATATATCGCCTCAGTCCAAGCGTTGGGGAGGTGGAAGACTGGTGAGCACTACTTTGAATAGAAACTTAATAAATCTTACCAGTTAAAACCAGTGCTCAAAGTTGACAGTAGGCAATTTTAAATAAAGAAGTAGGTTTTCAATATTTTAAGGAAAAGCACATTTCAATCAACGCAGTTTTTAGATTTTTTTCACCCCTGGTACACACAAAATGATTACTACTGAAGTAATCAATTAAGCACACTAACAAGGAGCCTTGTAAATCAGATATGTGTGTGTCACAGAAATCTAGCCATAGAGGGTTACAAGCCAGTGTACTTTTTGTGCCTGTCCCAAGCTTGGATAAGTGGAGAGGAAAGCAAGAGGAGGGGCATCTGGGATAAAATCTGTCAAGTCAATATACAACTCAACAAACATTAGGAGGCAGATGATATGCTGTAGCGCCACACAAAGAAAACACTGAAAGAGAAGAACCATTACACCATTACTTTGATATTAGTATATTGTTATATTTATGTAACATTGACAGATCAAATTAAACTAAACTAAAAGGCATATGTGATATTTAGGTAGGCATAATCAATGTTTAAAATTGAGTCAAGATATAAGTAATGCATTTACAGTAAGATAAAAAAAGGAAAATTTTGCGGTCTTCAAAGAAACTGCTTATGTTTCTGTGTGTTTGTTCAAAAGATGGCCATGTTGAATACACACTACAGATGAATGCAACTATGGCCAAAGGTTTTTTTACAGTTTGTTGTGTGGGCATCCTCCTGCTCTCTCTCTCTATCTCTCTATCCCTCGCTCTCTCTCTGTGCCTACCTTTCATGTGCGTCCAGGCATGAAGCTATCCACTCCCCGCATAGACACACACAGACTGCCCCGGGCCAGCGCTCTCACTCGCCCATCCACAGTAACCACGCACTCTGCGCCACATCGCCCCTGGACATGCATTCGGTCCAAGGAAGGCAGTTTTTTTACTCTTCAAGTTGTTTGTTTGAGAGGATTTTACACAGCGCCCTCGGCCTAAAAACACATTGCGCGCACGTTTGTGATTGTGCGGCTTCTCCTCCTGTGGGCATGGCATGGAGACATGTACGTTTTCAGTGTGTGTGTTCTTCTCATTGAGGCAGCAGCCATGGCAAAGAGCGGTGTCCACAACTGAAAGCCAGATTGATGTAGCTTACCTGCCAAAAACTCCCATTATTTTATAAATACATCTCTCTAACCCTCTTTCATAGATATATTATGGCTTTAGTTTGGTTGGCACATCCATCACAGCGGCAGTGTTTTTTCAGTACGCGAGGTAAATTTGGTGAATGGGCACATTTGGCACTAATTTGATGCTGAAGTTAAAGTTGCAAGTTGTTAAGGTATTGTATGTTATGTGTTATGTGCTAATAATAAATAAAGTACATTACCTACTTACTGTTATTTGCCATGTTACATTTTATTAACCTTATCTAGCTATTACTTTGTCTAAACATTGAACAGTCTATTAACCAGAATACATAGAAAGAAAAGGTGCACTTCCTAATTTGGCATTAACTTTTACGTCAAATGCTCTTCCTGATGCAACCCTCGCCATTTATCTGGGCTTGGGACCAGCACAAAAGCAGCTGGAGTTTTTGCTTCACTACCATGGAGCAGTTTATCAATCAAAACTGACCATTGTATATTTCACATTATGAAAACTGTGCCTTATAGACTAGATAGGTGGTTGGTTTTGATGGGTAAAAAATGATATAGTCTACACTTGGACGCTGGGATTACAAGTTGGTATTTAAGTTTAAGATATTTACCGGTCTTAAAATGAAAATGAAACCTTGAAACATGCCATACCAATCTATAAAGCAGAAAAAGTCAATCTATACATCAACATAGGGCTTTAAAGCGTGCACAAGATGGGCCCTTGACCATTGCCTATCGCTGTGTTTTTCATAATGTTTCTATATTTAGGCTTCAACTCTCAGTCTGTATTTTGCCTGATGGATGTAAAGAGCTGGCAAATCAAAGGACAGAGCTGCATCAGTGCCGCTGCCTCACGCTTTTATATCATGCTGTGATTTAGGAGAAATTACAGTCATTATAAGGCCTTTAGCATTACCGTAAATGATGGGTAAATGGCGCACACTGATCTTCACTGGGGATTTGTTTATGCTGAAAGTATAAAAAATGTCTGCCATTGCCGGGACAGAATTGGCCGTTAATGGTGCAAAAATGGCCAACTGGTTTGATCTCGTCTTTCATCACGTCTTGGGACATATTTTTACTTCTCTGTCACTATCATTTGTCCCATCTTTTCACCCGCCCCACCCCCCTTTTTTTTCGCCCGCAGGACAGCGGAATGGAGTCTCTCTCTTCCTACAAAGCCCCTTGTCCACTTTGATTACTTACATTAATGTGAACAAGAAGAAGACTCTGCTTTCGCCTGTGAGTGCTTCAGAAATACAGCGCAGACTCACTACTGTGCTTACGGCCCTAACACAAGTCCACAACCAAATAGGGCAGTAATTGTTGGCTTGAGAGCCCAATAATATCTTTGCAGAGAAAACATGATATTTCATCCAGTTTGCTTTGAATCATAATGGTTACATAAAGAGATGGAGAAAGAGGAGCAGAGATAACTCATTCCCGAGATGAGCAATGTGTAAATGACAACAGCAATGATTTTAGTAGAAAAAGGCAAGTAAAACAAGTTTATTTTACAGGTATTGCTCATATGTGAATGACCAGTCTAAAAAAGGAATACCGCTGAAATTTTCTAAAATAACTCCTTCACAGTCACCTCCGCCTTAGCTCCTGGGGAATGTTTCTATATGAAGGCAGCTCCATATGCTTTGTGTACACCAGCTTGTTCTCTAAGCTTTCTAAGTTGATTTTTAAATGTGGTAAAACTAAAGAAAAAAGCATTATAGTAAGAAATGCAAAATTAGCAGGTACAAATTGTTAAAGATATTTTATTAAAAGAGGATTAAAAAGTGGAGAAACAAAAGAGAACAGTACATCAAGGTTGGTGTAAAGGCTACAAGTGAAAAAGCACTATGTTAACAAATACTCTTTATCAAGTAATTATTGGGTGGGCAGGATGTTGATCAAAAGTAGGTGGTCTCGGCTAATGAAAGCTATAGACCTTGTGGATAGATTGTTAATAATGAACAAGGCCGGTCTCTACTTGTTTTCTATTATCAGTCTTCCAAACAAGAACAAACACAAACGCGGCGTTAATTACTTGGCACTCATTGCGGCCTATACATGTGGTCACAATGGGAGCCTTGTGTGTGATTGTGTGAGTAAGTAATGAGTAAAAGAAAAACAAAGCAAAAAATAAAGTACTGTATGTGTGGCAGAGGCGAGCAGAGGACGGACAGCGCTGTGGGAAAGTTTAAAAAGATGTAGGGCAGCACTCACAGGGGTTCGAAGGTAACACCACCTCATTGTTCCAAATACAGTGCAGCATTTTTAATAAGGAAGGTTTTTTATGGTGCGGTCTTTTGTTTTTTATGTGGCAATTTGGAGATTTGTAACCCATCTCTGGTGTCTTCATGAACGTTGCATGACCTTGTGTGCCGTCCAGCTTGAGTAGCCTGTAGTTTTTGTTTTTTCTTGGTCTGAAGTCGTGGGATGGCTCTGTGCTCCTCCTCATGACACTGGCATTAAAGGGTCCCGTCTAGGGTTGAGTCCTGATGCCTCTGGGCTATAGGCCACAGCCTCTCCAAATGTGCACTCGCGCCGCCTTGGACTGGACGTTTCAGGGTCAAACACACCGCATGCAGAAAATCACGTATTAAGGGCAAGTATGCAGTTCATAAGAGCATTGAAGTCAGCAATGTAAGTCAATGGTCATTACTACTACTACTACTGTTACTGCTATTACTACTACTGTTTACTATTACTACTGCTTAAATCAATGGCAAGGCTTTTTATGAAGGTCAGGCAACATTTCTGGCTTAAAACAGGGAGTGTACACTGTTAGCTTGTGCAAACACTGACACAACACTGACAAGATCCAAGTATACTAAACCAGGACTAAAACAGGACTAAAACAAGGCTAAACCACTGCTAAACCAGGACTAAAACAAGGCTAAACCGCTGCTAAACCAGGACTAAAACAAGGCTAAACCACAGCTAAACCAGGACTAAAACAAGGCTAAACTGCTGCTAAACCAGGACTAAACCAGGACTAAAACAAGGCTAAACCACTGCTAAACCAGGACTAAAACAAGGCTAAACCACTGCTAAACCAGGACTAAAACAAGGCTAAACCGCTGCTAAACCAGGACTAAACCAGGACTAAAACAAGGCTAAACCGCTGCTAAACCAGGACTAAAACAAGGCTAAACCACAGCTAAACCTGGACTAAAACAAGGCTAAACCAGGGCTAAATCAGGACTAAAACATGGCTAAACCACAGCTAAACCAGGACTAAAACAAGGCTAAACTGCTGCTAAACCAGGACTAAACCAGGACTAAAACAAGGCTAAACCACTGCTAAACCAGGACTAAAACAAGGCTAAACCACTGCTAAACCAGGACTAAAACAAGGCTAAACCGCTGCTAAACCAGGACTAAACCAGGACTAAAACAAGGCTAAACCGCTGCTAAACCAGGACTAAAACAAGGCTAAACCACAGCTAAACCTGGACTAAAACAAGGCTAAACCAGGGCTAAATTAGGACTAAAACATGGCTAAACCATGGCTAAATCAGGACCAAACCAGGACTAAAACAAGGCTAAACCACTGCTAAATCAGGGCTAAAACAAGGCTAAACCACAGCTAAACCAGCACTAAAACAAGGCTAAACCTAAATCAGTACTAAAACATGGCTAAACCACGGCTAAATCAAGGCTAAAACAAGGCTAAACCACGGCTAAACCAGGACAAAACCAGGACTAAAACAAGGTTAAACCACTGCTAAACCAGGACCAAACCGGGACTAAAACAAGGCTAAACCAGATCATAACGAGGATCTAACCTGGCTACACCAGGACTAAACTAGTATGAAACCAGCAGCATTTTTCTACTACTTCCTGGTGATTGGACTTACTGGTATTTTTAGGAATGTGGCTAATTATTTGTAGTCTTGTGTAATCATCAACTTGAGCAGGAGGACTTAGGGATTTACCAGTTAGGGAGGAGGGGAAAGTGAGACGCAGTGAAAGTATCAGGGCTGAGTCATGAGTAAATAAAAACCAGACCTCTTCTAATTCATTGGGATTTTTCATCACTGAGCTATTTCTACCCCTGCACTGCTACAATATTGAATAAGTAACAATGTACGGGAAGTGTGTTTTTGGGAAAGAAATGCCACTAAAGGTCATTCGTTCATCTTTTATTGCTTATTTGTGGGATAAAACCTGGACACTGGGCAGATAGTAACATGGCTGAAACATACATTGACATACAACCATTCACAATCACATTTATTAATTAGGCGCAAACAGCATCAGCATCTTTTGTATGTTCGCCAAAAGTATAAATTATCCCTTGTCTCTAGTTTCAATGGCTGGGAGTTTTGCCTTAACTAGGTTATGGCATCTCGGTGACCCATAGTGCACTAATGTCAGTCAATAGCCTTCCCCTTTAACAAAAGCAAGGCATGTCATTAGTTAATTGTCCTGGCGTGGTTTGTGTGCTTTCAGGAATTTAAACCAACAACCTTTTCTTTTATTGTTGTCAGCCACTAAACCTCAAAGCAAAGGCTGTAAATTTGTCTGTGACCTCAGCACACTGGATAAAGAAGAAGAAGTAGAAGTCTTTAACAATGCTGTCTGGTGTCTAGTGAGTGTGTGGCAGCCCCACGGCGCTGCTCTGTAACCTCTGTGTGAGTCAGAAACCTGTTGGACTCATTTCCTGCTCACAGCTTTGTCATTTAACAATAGGCACAGGCACACACACACACACACACACACACACACATACACACTCACACTGTCATATCGGCATTGATTGAGCACTCCCTGTAGGCGATTGTCCCTCCCACGAGCCACTCCTTATATCCAAGTTACATGTAGAGTAGAAACATAGGTGTGTAACTACTGACCTACTAACTAAAATGGATAATCACTAATTGAGATTGACTGATATTGACTTTCATTTCCTTTTATTTAACACGCTTCTGTATTTATGGCATATGTATTAATGTAGTTAAAGCAATTTTTAGGCTTTAATTAAGCTGAACATTTAGACTGTGTTCATATAACCTCCCCATGACCCACTATTGAGTCCTCACACACTGTTTGGGAAGCACTGAATTGAGCTGCACAAGATTAAAAAACATGAAAAATGTGATTGTCATGTTAATTATTAAGGTGAATTGTGGCGCCTATTAAATACAAGGAGTAACATTTGATCAAAATTGTGGCTAAATCCAATCTAAATGAGAATATTAAGCCAGAACTAAATCAGATCAAATCAAATCACATAACATTATTGCAAATTAAACGGATCTTTTGCAGCTCTCTAATGTAAATCACAACTTTATTTTGATGCACAACATCATTTCATTTAAGGCTCTATTTGGACTTCTATTTTGAAAGGCAAAGAGAAAATGTAACATGACTATTCTGTTTTTCCAATGAAAAACAGTGCTTTGCTCCAGGAAATTATGTTTTTTAATATTCTAATAATGATACATTTCCAATATTTTATGCAGCCCCTACTTTTATTACAGTGCTCTCTGTTTTGTTGTAATCAACACACTTTGTCTTTGTGGCACATTGTGGGACATTAATGAACTCCGTCTAAATGAACATAATTTGCTCTAAAAGCCTTATTTTGAAAGGGGCCCATCCGAAACATCTTTAATTTTCTCTGTCATTAAACTCAAAGTCAGCTACACAACAGTAACACTTCTTCATTCCCAGCTCTCCCGCACACACTCACATAGACTATTTCCCTGTTGTAAAGTGTAATAACAGCTGTCCTCGGGCCAGTTACAGCTATCGTAAAGAGACGACAACTCCCAAAACTCATTTACCCTGCACACTCGCACACAAGCATGCACACGCCACAGTCCCGTCCTGTAGGGAGGGGGTCTCTGTTGCAACTCTCATGGCCCTCTCCCTGCCCTATCCCGCCTGTCTATCGTCCTGTCTCACAGCCAGCCAGCCCCGAGTCATGTTTGACCACATTTTACAAGGTGACAACTTACACACGCTCTTGTGCGCGCTGCGGTATGCACGCTGTAAGCTTCGTGTGTGAAAGGGTGAAGACCAGAAAGTGTTCACATTCCTGGAGGTTGTTTCAGTTTTCATAAGTTGGACAGGCCCGGCTCTCTCAAATCCCACTGACGTTACTGCAAACCACAAATGTTTACAAGAAAATGAATTCAAACTTTTTTTGGGTTATGTTTATATGAATCTGCACTTTGAGAATTGCTTGGAAATTAATCTAATATATGCAAAGTCTTTTTCTTCTAATCCAGCCACAAGAAGTCACAAGCCACTCTACTCCTTGTGCCAGTCCCAAGCCCGGGTAAATGTGGAAGGGTATGCATCAGGAAGGGCATCCAGAGTAAAACCTAAATGAAATCCATATGCATATCTCTCAATGCAAGGTTAATGATATGCTGTGGCCAACCCAGAAAGGAATAAACCAAAAGGAAAGACGAATATATGCAAAGTCTACAAGAAAATATGATGTTAGCCAAGTATCCAAACATTGCATTACAAGTCTACTTTTAAAAGATGCACTATATAAGGCATTTATAATATTTTGTACAAAAACAGAGTACAAATCAGGCTTTGGATTTTGTGCTCCTCTTTAAATGTATTTTTCTGAAACCAAGGTTCTTAAACTTCTTTATTCTAAAGGAATGCTCCTATTTTTTAACTGCAGCATATTACTTTCTAAACTTACCACAATGGATCTAGTTGTGCAAGCTGACATTGATACACTTTTCACTTCATGTAACTCTCTGAAGGTGGAAGTCTGCTATAAAATCCTTAATCTCTAAACTTGTAATTTGTCGTAGGTCAAAGTTCAACCATAACTGTCTTGTTTCTAGTGGTGGATGTTTTTGCTTATTCTGTCTAATGCTTTTTAAAGTCTTCCCAATCCTATAACCACCACTGTTACCTGTAATTACTGTCTTTTAGCATCGCCAGCCGTGTTTATTCAATACCTAAACTCTAGCTCCAGTACATTAAACAGTACATTGTTGCATTTCCAAATAGACTGCCTCACCGCCGTGCAAAGATAAATAGCTTTTCATGTTGTTTATATCTACACTCAATCTGAGACACTGTCGTGCTCTTTATTTATGCCTGTTATCATTGCCGGCACCCCCCCCATCCGTGCGGGCCCCTTCCCCATAGACTAATAGCAGCGTGTAATGTATGTTTAGCTTTGCAGAACTAGCTGCTTTGGTAACTGTCTTGCCTGTGTTATTCCCACCGGTGTGTGATTTTTCTTTGTTTGCGTCTCTATGGCTTCACTGCACTTTTTTTCCCCTTGCACTCACAGCCAAAAGTAAATTTCCTCCAGGACGCTAAATGCTATCGTTAGGCATCTTTTTGTAGTCAAGACAGAACTGTGTCACAGATAAAAGAGCTTCTTTGACATCATTTTATATTGGTTTTTAAAGTCCCAGTTACATTTTCCTATTGTTATTTTAGGACTCTCCTATCGTCTTTGATGTTTTGATGTATTTTTATGCCAAGCTTTTCTGTTTGTCTCTTTCCATCAGTCCCTCTGGTATAACTGCTGTTTCAGGTTGTTCTTTGTGTATTGAGGGGAGAACAGCATTTTGTCCCGACAACAGGAGTGCTTTAGCTGCACAAATACGGGACGAGACTAAATCCTGAGCTGCCAGTCCATGAACCAGGCTTTGAACCAGCTCACCGGACAATTGGAGGAGTCATCGAGGCAGTGCAGTGTGTCACCAGCCTGTGTGCTGACGCGCTAAGCTACAGCGGCTTCACATTTAACCTGCTTATAGTCGCTCTGGGCAGGGATTTTTCCTCTCACTCTCCCTTCACACGCATAAAGCCCATTTGAACCATGCTCATAGTTTGATTAAGTCCTTCAACTAGATTTCTGCCTTCTACTTTTAGGGAGCCATCTGTGGCTCAAGCCTATCCCAGCAACTATGGGCCTTAGGTGGGGTACACTCCAGACAATGGCCAGTTTGTCACAGAGCTGCCACAGAGACATACATAGATAGACAATCATTCACTTTCACTCTAATGTGGGCAATTTAGAGTCATCAATACACTTAATATATGGATGTCTGTGGACGGTGGGAGGAAGCAGGAAGCCAGGAGCGCTAACCACTCTGCCACTGTGCAACCCCAGGGTAGCTTGAGGTTTTTTATTGTAAAATTTAAGACCTTTTTAAGAATTTTTAATGCCAATTTAAAGCCAAGATTGCCAGAAAAAGAAAGATTTTCGTGAATAAATGTTACATTAATATAAAATCAGTATTACTCTCTGAAACTCATTAGTTTTATTTTAAAAGTCTAATGCGGGTGAAATAACTCCAGTTCTACATTACAAATCTCAGTACATCATCATAAATTACAGTGTAACAGCTTTTACTGTATTGTGGGGATGTTTTGTGTAACAAATATGCCTGCCACATTACTCAGCCCATGTAGACTTAGCTTTATAAAAACGTACTAAACAAAAGCACATTTGATAGGATGACTTTAAGATATTTGTAAAACCACTATTGATTTTATTTGTTGCCATAATTCATCGAACTTGCACAAAACATTATACTTCTCCGTGGTGACCAACAAAGTATTGATCTGAAATATGTTTTTGACAAGTATAACACTAAAAAACTTGACTTAGACTATGTAAGACCTAGATGAACTAAATGTAATACCTGCCCATACGGTTTACCCAGCACATTAACAATCAGAAACATGTACAGCTTACATGGCAACCATATTTTTAAAACCTCATTATTCTTTCCTTTTTAATCTTCACACAAACCACCAAAACTACTGACCTAAAATGATTATCCAGCAGCAGAGTGACCTAAAATATTTCTTTGCCTTCTAAAAATGTGCAACTGTTACTCGTCTTCATGTTTTTTTATGTTTATAGGAGTTACTGTGCGCCACTTTCTGACTCTGGAGCATGCTCAGAGCTGTTTTTTTTGTTAGATCTTGATGCGACTAAATTGTATACATGGTTGCTAAAATCCAACAATAAACAATTAGGAGAAATTATTCACACCACTCACAGTAAGCTGACTTTGAAATCTCAGTTTTAGTTGGACTAAGTAAATAATTCAGTCTTTTCTGCTTGCATGTAAACGTTCTGGCTGTCGCTGACCAGGTTGGCGAGTTGCGGCTTCAGATTCAACCTCCTTATATACCTCTAGGCTGGGATTTTTCCTCAACTCTCACTCAGGTTTCCTCCTCTTCTCACTTTACCAACGCATCTTTTGTTTTTCCCACAATCCCTCAGTCCACCTTTTTCATTTGGCCTTACCTTCCTTGTGTGTGTATTTGAACGCATGTGTGTGTATAACTGTGGGGGTTGCCGTTGAATGTGTGTGTTTGTTCTGCTCCTTATCACAGCCACACCAGACCTGCTTCAGCGTCCAAAACCTCAGCCGTGGCCTGTTTGGCTCCGAAACAAACGGCCTCCTGCCCGCTCTCTGATTGGTCCATTCGAATCCTGTGCAACGGCAAAAAAGGCATTATTCGATTGTACTCTCCTGGTAATTTATCCGTTTGGCTATCGGTGGATGTGATGAATGGTCACAGTGTAAAGGAGCCCCGAAAACTAAAATGACTGCAGTACTGTTTCTTCTTCCTTGTACATACAGGTGCAAGGGCTCGCTGCTCCACCCAAATAGCCCTCCACACGCCAGCAATCATTCTGACCCCATTCTGTCCGCCATTGATCCATTTACAGGCCGGGCCGCTTTTGTTTAACTCAATAGGACGTGTCCATCCAGGCCCCATTGAGCTTCTGCATTTAGTACAGCCAGAAGTGTTTAAATGGAGGTACTAGGTTTGGACACTGACTGTACTTTAATTCATGTATTTTTTTTTACTTTTAGCCTCTCTTTCAACCAGGTTATAATATTGTTTCCTCATCAAAAACATACCTGGAGTTGTGTTTTTGTTTTATTCTGGCATGTTTGAGTAATCCTTTATTCTTTTACATTGAGTTTGTGAGAGGCCAAAATGGCTTGTTTTACCGGTGTCTGCCATTTCCACCTGACCACGCCCCTCCCCCCTCACAGCCCTGTCTTGTTCAGGAAGCACTGCTACAGCTCACGCCTCCCCCTCAGCAACCAAAGAAACCCATTCCCGAACTGCAGCGGATGATGTATCCTAAATTAATTTAAAAGACACAAAAAAAGCATAATATAGGCCCTTTAAATCTCATTGTATCATGAAGAAATTAGTAAAAGACAGGTAAAAAAAGCAGTTAGACCAGTACAAATGGATTCTAGAGCTTTGTATTGCGACTTTGCTATTGCAAAGTCCTATCAATATCCAACTTTTATTTGGCTTAACCTATTGAAGGTTTTGCTCATATTGCGCCATGTGAAGCACATGTAGTATTAAGGTCTTTTTAATAGCTTTTGATAAAATATACCTTTAGCCTAAATCCGATCTTAATTACCTAAAGTTTGATTTCTTTGTGGTGTAGCCAGATGTTGCTGCCAAATCCCTCATGTTTCAATGCCTCAAGGTAGTGTAAGCCAGACACACTGAAAACATCTGGCTTCCAGTACACAAGCAGCTGTATTTCCCCTCAAGTCAAATAGTGTGATAACAACATAACAAGATGTTTGGTCCATGCTACACTTTAAAGCATTGTCAGATAATGCAGCAAGCATCAAGAGAATGGGAAAATGCATTAAAATGCCTCAGATATGAACTCTTTTTACAATGTGGTACCAAAAACATGCTTTTACTCTGATGGTAATTACAGTATATACTAACTTGTCCATCCAGCTATATCAGGTCACAAGCCCGTGTACTTTTTGTGCCGGTCCTTAGCCTGGCTAAATGTAGGAAACCAAATCAAGATGGTGGCGAATCCACATAACATTTCTGTTTAAATTTGACTCCAAATAGTTATCCATGACTTTTGAGAAGCCAAAACATGTTGTAGTGCAGTTGGAGAAAGATAACATAAGGACATTGAGTGAAAGTATTGACGCAAAAGTCGGTTATGTATAGAAAGTACACTTTATATACAGAGCTAAGTCAAGGGAAAAAAAAGAAGCATGGTTGAATATAAATGGAGGGGATTGTGTCAGGAACGCCATCTGGTGTAAAATCTATGCCAAATCAGTCAAAAGGAAAAGCCAAAAGGATTAGATGTGAATAATGGTGTGTATTTTGTTTATCATGTTTAGTTAGACAGTCACAACATTAAGGGGTCTGAAGTAAATCAGTTGTGCAAACTACCTCCATTTGGGAAAACATTTTACTTGTATCAGTATTTATGAGGATGTTTGTCCAGGTTTGTCCACGGTCTGGTAACTCAGGGATTCATATTGCTTACTTGTTATGAATTACCCATGAGCACATGATGTTAGGATACGTGGCTGTGGAGTTGTGGCATAAAATATTAATGACTTCCCAGATTTTTCCCACTTTGAGTCACTGTATTTCTAAAGTTTACACCGGCTGAGCGTCTCCAGTGAGTCAGCTAGTCAGCATTTTTGAGGTCAAGAGCTCCGTGAAGGGTGGAGCGGAGCAGCAGCCTGTTGAGACTTGCAGTTTAGGGATTTTTAGTTAAAAGGAAAACCAGCTGTGCTCTCGGGGCTAAGACGCGCTGGAGTGCCGTCTAAGGGCATAATTACTCCCCCCTGACTCATTCGAGATGACACACTGACATGAGATCTGATCTGTGGTTTGGTTTATGGTTTTGGTGCTAGTGCCGACTTCCAGAGTCATTTTAGCATGTCTCTTAGTCAGTTTGTTGTAGTGTGTGTGAAAAACAACAGTAAACAGGGTGTGTTAACGTCTGTGTGTATCGGTTAACACTTGCCTGGCTTTGGGAAAAACATTGACAAGTTTGAGTTTTGACTCTGTAAAGTTGCTGTAGTTTGAGTTTTGACCATCTGGGGCATCTGTGGTCTTAGTATTGACCCCCTATGATTGTTGTAGTTTGCTCCTTTGAGGTTGTTGTAGTTTGTGAAACAGTTAAACCCATAGTAAAAGAAGAAATCTACAACTGATGGTTACACATAAAGCTGGCTATAAAGGATATCTAAGGTATATTTTATTGATCCCCCATAGGGAAATCTGTTCTTTGCATTTAATCCATCCCTCAATTCTGCTGGAGCAAACTGTCAGGACCTTCTCCAGATCTTGAGCCAGGATCCTGGCCAGGACTACCTAGCTTGAGGATTAGCCTGTTGTGCATGTTTTGTGGTTGATTGGGGGAAACCAGAGAACCCAGAGGAAACCCACTCAGACACAGGGAGAACATGCAAACTTGTGGAAGGCCCCACACAGTCCTGAAATCAAACCCAGGACCTTCTTGCTGGGAGACAAGAGTGGAGTGCTAACCACTAAGCCACCATGCCGCCAAAAACAAAACAAAACAAAACTAGGAATCAAACAAAATATGTGCTAATAAAATTTGTGGGGATGAAATTTTAAAATTGTCAAGAAATGTCTTGAGAAAATATGATAAGATTAGGAACCGTGCATAAATAGAGTGATGGAGCTTAAATACTGTATGTGAAGATGATAAGCAGTGGCAAATCATTATGTAATTTGCAATGATTTTAATTATAAATAAGCAATATATAGAGTGAAAACTCACTGCTGAACGACTAGTTATCATTTACAATCAAACCAAGGTTTGTATTACAAGGCTAAAATATTCATGTCAGTAGTTAGTGTCAGTAGAACTGAATTGTCATTGTACAAGTAATGGTTTGTATATACTAACTTATCATAACCCATGCGTGATAGTGTGTTCTCATTGATAGTGAGAAAAGTGTAGCCTTGAGTGGTGGGCGTGTGAAAAGATAAATGTGTGAACAAACAAAGAAAGAAGGGGGTTGTTTGAATTTACCTTAAAACTTGCGAAACCTGACTCCCTCAGGGGCCTGCGGTGAACTCATTGATAAACACACATCCCAGGATAGGACGGGGAGGAGGGAGGGAGGGTGTAGAGGTAAAAGAGAGGTGAGAGGTTTCCTAAAATTTTCTGTCTAACCACAGCCCCCCCCCCCCCCCCCCCCCCGGCTCTCACCCCTCCTCCCACCCACTGTTCTCCTGCCTTAGCTGCCATTCAGCCCCAGCGCTGTGAAGTTCCTCTAAATGTCAGAATTTGAATAGTAATAGAGATTAACGACACAGAGATAGATGCGGAGAGTTAGATGGAGAGGCAAAACACAGCTGAGAGGTGAATGTCATAAAGATAGTGGATAGATTTTAACCCCTGCTAACGTCGCTAACAGCTAACCACAGGCTCAGACTATAGTGGACGGACGAAGAGAGAAAATATACGCACACAACGTTTTCAACAAGATGCTGTCTGGAAACTTCAGCCAATTTGGGGGTGTCCTGGGTCTGTTTAGTTTATTGTAGTCATCGTTTGTGTTGATCGTGTGTTATGTCTGGTTGTGTTTTTATGTTTGTTTAACTGTCTGTGAAGCCATTTGAGGCGACTGTTGTTGTGATACTGGGCTATATTAATAAAATTAAATTGAAGTGAATTAATTTTTCTCAAAATTCTCCTTACAAACATTCACATTATTAAACACTGGCCTTCAATGTCTCACAAGACCACTCTAAAACAGTATGGCCACTTCTTAAAAGCCCAAAATATATCTGAAACTTGTTGGAAAAGGGACAATAGATGAAAGATTGTCAATGTCATTTTATCCAGAATAGATGTGCTCCAGCTTTGGCAATGGAGCCAATAGTAAAAACCTATTCCTGATGCAACACTGCTGAAAAAAGTGAGATTTTTCACTTTTTCTGATTGAACCTTTGTAATGATTGACTGCCGTGTGGAAACTTGTAGTTAATTCAGAAGCATCAAAAGAGGGCTCCTGACTGCTTGTTTCCAGGCGTAACCTGTGAGAGTGACACTTCTGTGCTAGGTCATTAATAAATACTTCACACCATATTGCCACCTGGTTTTTGTTTGTGTTATCCAAACGTAGATATTCATGTAGCCTACCTAATATATCAAGGGGATGATCAAAGCTTCACTTTTCTTTTGTACACAATAGCTCTTTGCTCTGACGTGCATTGTTGTTTTGTATGTTTTTTCACTTCTCAAAAGTATAGTGTTCATAAATGGCATCATTACATGCTTTAGTCCTGGTTTAGACTTGGTTAAGACCTGCCTTAGACCTGGTTTTGTTCTGGTTATGCTCAGGTTATGGTCTGGTTATGTTCTGGTCTAGTTCTGGTTTGGTTTAGTCTTGATTTAGACATTGTTTTGTCCTGGTTTATACTTGCTTTTGGCCTGGTTTTGTTCTAGTTATGCTCAGGTTATGGTCTGGTAATGCTCAGGTTATGGTCTGGTTATGTTTTGGGCTAGTTCTGGTTTGGTTTAGTCCTGATTTAGATGTAATTTTGTCCAGGTTTATACAGGCTTTTTACATGGTTTTGACCTGGTTATTCTCAGGTTATGTTCGGGTTATGTTCTGGTCTAGTTTTGGTTTGGTTTAGTCCTGATTTAGATGTAGTTTTGTCCTGGTTTATTTATGCTTTTCGCCTGGTTTTGTCCTGGTCTAGTCCTGGTCTAGTCTTTTCAAACATGGCATCATCACACCTTAATCAAAAAACACATATTTATGTAGCAAGAGGAAAGAAAGCCATAACAGTTTAAATTGTTAATTGATTTATAGGCCACAGGCACTGGTGCTGGAGCCTATCCCATTTGCTTTGGGCCTGAGGTGGAGTACTTTCCTGAAAATTGCTTGATAATGAGAGGGCTGGAACAACCTATAGATAAGATTACTCACATTTCTTACAAGCAATTAAGAGTCATTTTACCTTTGGATGGTGGGAATAATAATTACAGACTACAGAGGAAGATCATGCAGGCATTTCTCTTTTTGAAGTGAGAAAATAACATATTTTGAAATTATGCTACAATCTACAGTAGTCCTTATGAATCCTTACGTTCAAAGATGATTGAATTAAAAATGCAAGGTTCCTGCTCTTCATTTCAGTAATTTTAAAGGTATTGTGATAAAACTATAAAATAGAAGAGCCCCAGTCACACTCTGTCCTTTTCAGTGTCTAATCTATAAGGTTTTGAGGTCACCGCATGGTTTCAGAAGACAATCCTTGGTTTGAGAAGCGCTTGAGTTTTGAATTTGAGTTGAAAAGCCGCATTAACCCCAAGAGAGGAGCTCGGCAAGGAGAGGGAGAAGAAGATAGACACCATTTCTGTTTTTTTTACTGTCAGCGTCAACGGAAAGTCCTGAATCAGCCCAACACACACGCAAGTATACACACGATTCAATTACAACGTTGTGAGATGAAGGAGGAATCTCTTCAGCCTTCAGCACTTCCAATTAAACCACTGGAGAAGTCATGTGTGTATTTTAGACGCGCGTGCCACTTTTTGTAGAGAGGAGGTGTGGGTTTTGAGGGTCTGAGGCTTTGAAGGCGCTGCGCTGTGAGGACCACCGAAGCGTGACGAGCGGGATATTGTGTGTGCGCTCCTCTGATGTCACCTTGTATCATTTCAGGCTAATTTCACCTATTCTTTTTATACACAGAGAGTGAGAGAGAGGTAGAGACGTCACAGAAAGGAAATGATAAGGTACAAGTTTATTAGTGGTCAGACGTGGATGACAAACAACCGCCCTGCCGCTTGGATTTCTGTGAATTATAGACTAGAGGAAAGCATATCACAGTGGACTGTTGTTCAAAGTCAACATGGAGGAGCACCTGAAAGGGTCCACTGCACAAATTGTGCAGTGGACCCTTTCAGGTGCTCCTAAAAGTACTCAGAGACAGGAGAACTTCATCAAAGAATTGGCCCTATCTCACAATGTTATGTTAAAGATAGAGTGCCTAGACCTGGACTTGAACCAAGGATCTTCTAGGGGGTAAATTCAGGAGTAAATGAGTCAACTAGGCCCTCATACAGTATCTTACAATGGTAAAGAATCCACTTAAAATAATACTGACCCCTTATAGCTGGAGTTAGTAACTAAGGTCTATATTGCTATAATACAAAATTCTTAGATCTCCTATGATGCTAAATCAACTTTTTTTTATTTTTAACCATGTTATAATGTTGTTTGCACCTAAAAACATACCTGTAGTAGTATTTTATTTCTCTTCTGGAGAGCTGGAAAACACTCGGTCTCAAACCAGGAAGTGTTCCTGCACGTTTCCATCCATACACTGTCACCGGACTTCTGATAATTTCAGCGCTTAAATTGCTATCAGTATGAAGCAGTCTGCTTATTAATCTGTCTGTTAGCCTGATCTTGCTAACAGCTGTGCTAAATAGCCATTTTATGTTCTGTCTATTTGCCATTGTTGCCAGAAGGGGGTGTCAGACATCTAATCCAAGCGTTACCTGCTATTTGAAAGTGACAGCTTGTTGTCCAAGACGTTTTCCATACATATACATTATTTTAAGTTATAAAACAAGAATGCAAAGATGTCCAAAACTATTTCAAAAAGCCTGAAAAAAAGCACAGTGTAGGACCTTTAAAATATCCCTGGATCTTGACAGAGATTCAGATCCACAACAAAATCTAATCATTTTGTCCTTGGCTATTGCTTTTTATCAAAATCCGACCATTGCTTTTTGAGTTATCTTGCTGAATGAATGCAAACATAACCTTCTTGGCTGAGGTAAAAAACACAAAAGAATCTAAATGTAAAATGTACCATCTTTTTCAGTTAAATGCTATGGGCTCCTAAAAAATCGTGCATCCCCAGAGTTAAACCCCTTCAAATCCGTAATAATTACTGTATTTTGCCAAAAGTGCAGTGAAACTGGATTATAGCTGCTTGTAGTTGGATTTATATGACAGAAATTATTGTCCTTGAAGTTCATGTCTTTTACAAATGCCTTTTTCTTCTCTTTGCAGACACAAGACCAAGTGAAACAGATTGCGATCACAATTACACCACTATAATTAATGATGAACAGCCTCTATATGCATATTAATATCTGCAGTATCATAATTAATCAACAGGTTTAGTGTGATCTCTGTAAAATTAATTAGTGTTTTTTTCCGAACCGTGTTTTGCTCTCTGCTCTTTGTTCATCTTCCTCGTTCATTCAGTCTTATCTTTTCGTGTGTGATAGTATCTGTGGCTTCAGACCGAAACAGAGCTGTGAGATAAATACTCAACGCAAAGATAGAGAAGGAACATTGTTGTTTTCTAGTCTAGACCTGCTTTAATTCTGGTTTAGTTCTGGGTTTGACCAAGTTTGGTCCTGGTTTAGTCCTGGTCCTTTTTAGGTCCTGGTTTAGAGTTTATAGCTGTTTAATCCAGGTTTAGACTTTGTTTAGTCTTTGTTTTGTCTGGTCTGGTCCTGATTTACTCCTTGTTTAGTCTTTGTTTAGTCATGATTTATTCCAGTTTTTATTCTGGTTTAGACCTGTTTTATTCCTAAATCTTGGTAGATAACTGTAACGTTCACATTACATTGGTATAAAAACTTACATACATTATTTCTATCCAAAGGAAGCCTCCATCTAGTTATATTCTTTCTGTAACTTTGCATTCATTTGTAAATGCATTTTCTACTGGTAAAGAGCCTTTATACACTCTGGTGGCAACAAGAAAATACTTTATATAATTTAAATTGACTAGTCAAGGTCAGGCTGCACCGGAGATGTGTGCAATAAATAGACTCGACAAGGACATAAGCATTGACCAAGCATCCATAGATTTAATAATCAGCCTCCTCTTATTATTACTTATTTTGTAGTTCATCTGTTATAATAGACTGTGTTGAACCATGAGGAGAAACAAAAACTACATTAAACATAATATTATGCCTTGGACTCTTAGGACCTTAGCCTTTTCACAGATCTGACTGAATGCTGCCTATTGTGCAGGTCTGCCATCACATTTTATTATTTTTGTTTAACATTTATGTAGCCACGAAGGTTCCATTGAGAGTAACCTAAGCCTGTAAATCACTTCATTACTGTGTGTTGTGTCAAGCAAAAAAACTAACCATGTAGAACTAAACCTGACTTTAAACAGAACAGGAACCAAGCAAACAAATCCATGGCTAACCCCAATTTTAAGTAATTAAAACAACATCACAACAAACAAACAATACAGCACATTTTAAACCTATTCTAAGGTCCATAGAGTCACCTTTATCTGGGAGCTCCTGGTCACTGTGTTGGCTTGTATTTGTGCACATTTTTAGTCAAAGCGCTCATGTCTGACTCCCGTCTCAAGGTGGAGGTCAGTGCAAATCACCACTAAATGATTGTGAGTGACGGTGGCAGATGTTGTGTCAGATGCCACTCACCGATATTTTACAAAAGTCGGCGTCTGTCCCGTGTCACCGCGAATGTGCGTGTGTGTGTGCGGCTCCTCTCTCTGCCCTTGAGCCTTTATCAAGTCCCTCTAATTATTTTATTATGCAAATGAGCCGCCATTATTTCATTAGCGAGGCAGCCAATCACACAAGCTGATTAGGAAGTGATTAGCATGCAGTCGGGTTCTTTTTCTGTGTCCTTGTGAACAGGGGGAGAGGGGGGCAAGGATGACCCATCTGGACACACACTCTTGCATGCTAAATGTTAGAGATGTCTTTTACACTATAGTACAGTGGTTCTCAAACTGTGGTACAGGTACCACTGGTGGTACGCAGGCTTTTTCTGGTGGTACACAGAAGATTTTTGCAGTTAAAGTCCTAATTAAGTTTAATTTGGAGCCATTTTTATGTCTATGTTTTAGTTCTGGTTTGGCAAGGGCTCCTTCCTGGTTTAGACCTGGTTCTGGTTTACACCTGGTTTAGTCCTAATTAAAACCTGGTTTAGACCTGGTTTAGTCCTGGTTTTGACCTGGTTTAGTTCTAATTAAAACTTGGTTCAGACCTGGTTTAGACCTGGTATACACCTGATCATCATCAGAGACCTGGTTTTATCCTGTTTTTGTACTGGTTAAATAAGTCCTTGTTTAGTTTGAGCTTAACTCTGCTTTAGACCTGGTTTAGTCCCAGTTTAGACATGGTTTAGTCCTGGGTTAGGCTTGATTTTGACAAATTTTAGTCCATTAAAGGTATGGTGAAAATTTTGAGAACCGCTGTGTGCAGTACATTATAGTAAATTAAAACACACAGCAAGCCTCTATAGCAAGGGCACAGTCACGGACACTACATTTAAAACATTCTTTCTGTACATGCAGTATTCATCGGGTCTTTGGTTTTATTGACCTTGCTGTTGGTAAAATTTTTACATTTGGCTTTTGTGAATATATTTCAATACATCGTCTAACGCAATGAAAGGAGGGAAAAGAAAACCTTGTATATGAAAAGCACTAACAAATTAGTGCTTTTGATATAAAGGTCGAATCTAAAGAGCTGATCTGGTTGCTTAAAAGTTTGCCAGTTTTTTA
Organism: Bostrychus sinensis; assembly: GCA_020698575.1. Classification (NCBI taxonomy): domain Eukaryota; kingdom Metazoa; phylum Chordata; class Actinopteri; order Gobiiformes; family Eleotridae; genus Bostrychus; species Bostrychus sinensis. The sequence goes on along the minus strand of CM036257.1, from coordinate 21,436,871 downwards.
CGGAGTATTTCAATACATTGATTATAAATATATCTAGATAATTTTGACTTATTAAAATAGTGCTCTGGTGGCTGCTTTGCTTTGTATAACTTGCCTGGAAATTCCAGACTCACCGTTATACCAGCGGATGAGTCTGGTCACCTTAGAATCAATTTGATTTCTAGGGCGGAGCAAACCCGAATTAACGGACAGCGGAGTTAGCCAATCAGAAAATGGCGGATGTGACGTTAACAAAGCAACAAGAAAGTGAGAAAGTAAACAAATGGAGTAGTGAAGCCACGACGGAGGAATGATGGAGTTATTTCAACATTACCGTACCATACCGCTGAATGAAACAAACTCTCGGCTCCTCGGTGCGCCATCTTGATTGTTGTCGGCGAGGAGACGCGTACGAGTGACGCTGCTCACGAAGAACACGTGACTTAAATAAACCAATCAAAATGCACAGTACGGTTGGGATTTGAGTAAACCACTGCGGATGGCGTGGTGACCAGACTGATATTTCTCTGTAGAATAACACAGAGACATATCAGTCTGGATTTTCCAGGCAATTGTATAACAGGATGAGCTAGATAAATATAATATGCTTCTTGGAAAAGTTTGGATAAAAACTTTGGATAAAAGATACACAATGCTCTTCATTTATCCAGGCTTGGGATTAGCACAAAAAGTACACTGGCTTGTGACCCCCTGTGACTAGATTTTCCTCCAGTCTTTCTAAACTTTGAATTGAGTCAGCCTTACTCTTCCAGTATATTTTAGAGACTTACTAACACAATGGATGCAGTGTTTGACATCCCCAAAATAAGACGCCAACACTAAAACTAAAGCTGTGCGATAAGACGATAACAAAGATGATAAAACATGATTTTGTTTTGTTAAAATATGCCGCTATATTGCAGCAGACATCAAAAACAAGACTTCACTTCATTAAGATCAGAATGGGAGACCCTCGAGCCAAAAGATGATGTACTGGAGATATGTCACCCTCAAAGAGCATCACGACTATGACCTTGATTTATCAGCTTGTTTTTTTGTACCTACAATGAGATTCAGAGATTATTGTCATGGACCTGTTTTGCACAATCTTTGGCATGACACGGCTTGGCTTGTCACCCCTTTTTTCCCTTCATGCAAGAGGCAAAATAATAGTTCAAGGTCTGCTCTAGTCTTTATTGGCAACCAGGTTCACTGTCAGATGCGTATCGGTCCAAATTGGCAGGACATAGAGGAAAGGGAGAAGTGCTAACTGCGAATGTGGGCGGGCTGCTGAGAGATTTATTTCACTGTGTGTCTATGTGGAGACTGCTTCACACATATCTGGTTTCTACAGACCACCATTCTGCTTCTAGACACTCAATGACACTGCTTTTTTTGTTTGGTTTGTTAGCAAAGAAGAAAAAAACATGAAAGTTGTCTATCAGAGCTGCATAAGAGAGCAATGGTTCTTAAACTGTGGTAAAGGTAACACTAAAGGTACGCAGGCTACTTCTCTGGGGCCAGTTTTATTCCTGTTTTAGTCTTGCTTTAGTTGGGGATTCAATTTGAAGTGTATCAATGCTTAGTCCTGGTTCAGTTCTGGTTATACACCAAGATTAGTCCTAGATTAGTTCTGGTTTAGTGCAGGTTAAATGGTGGTTTAGTCCTTGATTACTACTTCTGATTTAGACCTGGTTATGACCTGGGTTAGTCTTAGTTTCATCCCATTTTCAGTCTTGATTTAGTCCTGGATTAGTCCCTAGTTTGACCTTATTTAGCAGTGCACATTTAAATACATGAAAGCCAAATATTTTCTAAGGTGCTACTTGTTGTGAAAAGTTTGATCCCAGCACTAGTGGAATCCGGTTTTGATTGAGAAAGGCCCTTTGAAACCATTCAAAACAAGGACGTGGTTTGCCAAATACTTCTTGTTTTTCAGTATTTTTTCAAAGCGTAGTTAGAAAAGGCTAGGGTGCATTTTTTAATTTGACTTTATACAATGTGGTGCTTTCAGTGGCGTAAGTGTAGGCTTCAGAAGTATCTATGCTTTGTGCTCTTTGTGGCTTTAGCGACAAGGCCAAACAAGGCTTCAGATGATGCAAGGTTAGTGCCATGAAGTCAAAGCGTCGTAATTGTAAGTTTCAACTATGAAAGCCTTTCTAATAAAAATGCATAATAAGGTGACATAATGTAACTTCAAGCATGTTGCATTTTAAACTAATGGACAACCAAAAGTGTTAGTGGTTTGCAATTCTGGGCTGTCTAAAATCTTTAACTAAAATGTCATAGGTAACTATGTGACAAGTTGAACATGGCTGAAGAGCATTGCTAATATAAATAGAATCATTATTTTATGTTATTTAGCCTATATACCAACAAGCACCAACGTTCTACTCAGTAAATGAACTGCACATAATCATTTTAACATTTCATTGGTTTTATTTGTTATTTTTAGGCATGGAGACCTGAGTCAATATTTTGTTTATGTCTCATGTGGTCATGACATAAAGCAGGGATTCTCAAACTTTTCACACCTCAGAAAATATTTGGCTTTACCATCTAAAATCTGTTGAAATATTGACTAAACCAAAAATAAACCAGGACAAAAAACAGGTCTAAACAAGGACTAAACCAGAACTAAACCAGGACTAAACCAAGAATAGATCAGGGCTGCCAAAGACTAAATCAAAATTAAACCAAGACAAATCAGGACCAGGACTAATCCAGGACTAAATCAGGTCTAAACCAGGACTAATCCAGGACTAATACAGGTCTAAACCAGATCTAAACCAGAACTAAACCAGAACTAAACCAGGTCTAAACCAGAACTAAAATACGAAAACTAAATTTCATGTAACGATAAGTTTGCATTACTTACCAATTTTAAATCTTAGATTCTTTTTGTATTTGTTCAAGACCACATTTTCAAAACCACTTCATTATGGCACCAATGTCCAAAGTGCATTTTTACTTACAGAGTACATTCATGTAATGCTCCCTGTTTACATGATTCTCTCCATAGGAAATTTGGCAATAAACCACTTTGTTATGATCAGAGAAACAGTGCTAAATGTTGCCTTTAGCATCAGCAGAGCCAGAATGAGGCCATTGACTCTGTGACTTTATTAGTGCTTGGTATGACAATGGCTTTACTGTACTCAGTAATAGTAGCTGTAGGGTGGCTGGTAGATAAAGTGGAGATAAAGTCGTCTCTAAATGCCACCTCTAACACACTTTGATGTTAAAACTCTTCCGGACAGACCTACCTGACACATACACAGACAAGAAGTCGTGTGTTTTTTTAACATTTCCAGGAGCGCTTCGTACAAATGGCCAGATTAGATTGTGGTGTCTATAATGGAATCAGGCAGGGCAGAAAAATGAGACTTGTCGTGCTGTACTACATGCCCTCCATGTCCCAACTTTTTACTTTTTTTTCATTCATGACTGGAGGTAACTTGGTGTGACAAAGACTTAATTGAATTGAATGGGAGTGGACTGGATTGCATGGCGAGAGAGAGGCGCTGGTTTGAAGACCGACGCCCAGAGGAACATGCATCTCGAAGGCATTGAGTCAGTCGGTTAGTTTGATGTTAACTTGTTTGTCTTGCGGGCGGCAGTTGTCAGACCTCACTATGCTTGTGTGGAGCAGCGCAGATCTGCAGGAGATCAGGAGGAGAGGCTGTCGCTCTGCTCTTTGTCAAAGCCACACAGAGCTTCGGGACACAGGTAGCAAAACTGCGGCACTATATAATGCAACGCTGGAGATTTATGGAGCTGCCAGTGATGGGTCTTGATAGCGCTTCATGGTGGCTTCAACGACTAAAAGATGTGCAACCGAGTTTCAGTGTCAGTTTCGTTTTGCATTGTAATGTGAAATAAAAACTGTAAAAATAGTGGTGTTTTAATCCATTTCAATTTCAATTTTATTTATATAGCTCAGTATGACAACAAAAGTCAGTCTCAAAGGGCTTCACTAAACAGTTAATCAAACATAGACACACAATTAGACATAATACACAACACAGACAATAACTACATTAAACTTAACAGACCCGGGACATCCCTGTCTTTAGACCCTCCTTCTCGTTAAGGAAAAACTCCTAAAAAAAGTGCATTCCAAGGGTGTCCTAAGCTGTAAAATAAAATGCAAGTATTTGTTTTATATTTTAGGGAACTCTTCATCTCTTCATCTTCAGTTTTTTCTTCTAGGGCTGCACAATCAAAATTTTATCAAAATTGTAATTTTAATTGTCACTATTAGCAAATTGCATAGGCATTCGTTATTTATGTGATTTAATGTCCTCATCAGAGAATAAAATATCCCATTTTCACAGGGTCTTAATCTGTATAATTCTTGCTACAGCTTTAGTTTAGACCTCTACAGACATGACCTAAAAAGCTTGCAATTCCTTCTATTAGATTAGCAGCCGAATATTTTAATTTTCTCTGTCAATGCTCCATCAAATATTTAAAATGTAAACTGTCATCTGAACATTGATTTTACAAAACATATCGAAAATCTAATCGCAACCACAATATCTGTCACAAAAATTGCTATTAGATATTTTTTTCAAAATTGTTCAGCCCTAGCATCTACAGTAATTCTGTGTTTATGATTGTAGAAGTTTAAACTCACATAGCATGGAAAACACAAGCAAAAAAAAAAGTTACACACAGCAAGAACATGTGGGGCCTTTCAGTGTGGAGTTTGCATGTTCTTCCTGCGTCTGTGTGCATTTCCTCCACCAAAAAACATGTCCAACAGGTCCCCAGTGGGGCCAGGACTCCCCTGCAAAAGAGAGTTTTCATTCCTGGTTAAATAAAGGTCAAAAACTATAGTGAGATCAAAATGAGTACTGTTTTAAGAATTAATGAGAAATGCTGATAACAGTCTCAACAGTTGTTTTACTGTTGTAGCAGTTTGTTGTCTAGCTATGAAGCAGGTGCTTTATCCAATCATCTCTCAGTATTCTACTGAAAGTCCCACCCCTTCACAAACATTTTCAACGGGAGCCATTCCAGATTAATATAACGTTAGCCAGGTTAGCTCTAGCCCCAGATATTTTCAATGAGTGATTTAGTGTAAAACCTCAAGATCCTCCACAATTATTAACTTGAACATTTTATGGATAAAATGCCAAAATCAAAATATTGTTATAACCTAAACTTTTAATATTCTGTGAACAATGGCCCAAAAAACATGTCATGTGCTATTTGTCTATACAACCACTATAATTAACATAAAAAATATTGTTATTACTTAGCTTTGTCTTAAATTACTTTAAACTTTAAATTATTCCTCACAGAATGGTCAATAAACTATGACATGTGTTTGTGAAATGTGCTATTTGTATATACAACCACTATAAATAACATAAAAAATCTGAGCAAACAACAAAATTGAAATACTGTTATTGCTTAGCTTTGTCTTAAATGACTTTAAACTTTAAATATTCCTCAAACAATGCTTATTAAAGTATGGTTTATAGTTCATAATTGACTGTAGCATCTTCAGACTTTAACAAAAGACACACAGAGGACACCCATTAGCTCCCAGAGACATGAATCAGATGGCATTGTGGCTTTTCTTAGCTTTATCTCTACCGGCCATTTTATTAACACACGCCGCCCGACGCTGCCGGCTCCGTGAATCAGATAGCTGCCAGTAAACAGCGGGTCCACATATCATCGCCTCTTGATTGGTTCGAATGGCCGGCAGGGACAAGCGGCGTCTTTCTCAATTAGACCCCCTTCCTGTTTAGGTGGATCCGGGGGGTAGCAACACACACACGCAGCACATGTCCATCCCGGGGCAGTGGAGATGGGCTCAGATGGGGCGCTGTAGGGGGGTGGTGGTGGTACTTGAGTCAGAGGTGGTCCTCCTGACTGGCCTTGAGTGATGTCTGCTCAAACTTGGACTCCTGGTGGTTCGCTAATGAGCCGAGACATCATCACGCAACAGAGAAAACAACAGGCAAGGAGCAACCAAAAATGGATAAATATAGAGCTTTAGATCAGTGATTCTCAAGCTGTGGTGGGGGTAAGACTGGTGGTACGTGGGCTTCTGGTGGTACTCAGGAGTCTTTTGCAGTTCTGATTTCTGTGTAATTTAAAGAGTTTTATTCATGTTTCAGTCCTGCTCTGGTTGGGAATTATATTTGAAATGTCAACCACTGCTTAGTACTAGTATAGGCACATTTTTGTCTTGGTTTAGACCTTTATTAGTCCTAGATTAGTCCTTGTTATGTACTGGTGTAGATATGGTTTAGCCCTTGATAAGTCCTGGGGCAGCCCTGGCTTAGACCTGATTTAATCCCAGTTTAGTCTTAGTTTAGCTCAAGATCACTCCTGGTTTTAGCATATGTTTAATCCACTTTTAGTCCTGGTTATGTCCTGGATTTGTGGTTTAGTCCTAGATTAGTCCTATTTTGGTCCAGGTTTAGGCACAGTTTAATCCTGATTTAGTCTTGGTTTTGTCCTAGATTCAACCTGGTTACATGCTGGTTTAGGTTTGGTTTAGTCCTGGGTAAGTCCTGGGTTTGAAATGGTTTAGTTCTAAATCATTCCTGGTTTAGCCCTTGCTATGTCAATCTAGTCCTGGTTTTGTCCTGGTTTTGTCCTTATTTTGTCCTTTTATTACTAATTTTAGTCCCGTTGAAGATGGCACTTTGAAAGACATTTTTTTTCCTAAGGTGGTACTTGGTGTGAAAAGTTTGAAAATCACTGCTTTAGATAATGTGGTTAGAAAAGGTTAATCTAATTGTGTTTGGTGTTGTTTGTTTTGCAGGAAGCTGTACATTCGATGAGGGCTTCTCTCCGTGCGATTACCAACAAGATCCTTACGACGACTTCGACTGGACGCACATCAACACACAGGAAGTGCCATATGTGTCACCAGATCTGCCACAAGGTGAGACTTTAATATTGTACTCATCACTAGCAGCAGTTGTACATATTTCAAACATAAACCAAGTTGACATTGCATAGAAAGTTGTACAGTATGTTAGCAAAATCATAATGATTTTGAAATAGCTATTTAATATTTTTTACAAAACATTTTCGGCCCATAAAAAGGTCAACAAAAGAACAAAGTCAACAGCCATTTCACCTATGTATCCACAAAACTCTGTCAAGTTTTAGCATGTAATCCATCCACGTGTCCTCCCTTCCTTATCTTTACAGAGACCTCTACTCTTTAATCAGTTGTTTTTTTTCTTCAGTGACGATGATGATGAAGGGGGAATTAAATCTTTCTGCCGCCGGGCTCAGGGTCTAATTAACCGAATATGAGGTCATTAATCAACAGCGGGGAACAGGGAAGGTTGCCTACTTTAACACTCTTAAAAGCAAAATGTTATAATAATGACCAGCTATGTTGAAATCATACTGGCTTTACAAAATGAAAACCACATGAAGAGTGTTTTGACAATGAAATAACAATCGCATGCAAACATGCATTGATTATCTCTGAGGTTAAGTTTTTGGCAGCATTGCCCTTGTTTGCTGGTGTGTTAGTGTGTTAGCAAGATAACTAAAAAGGTAATAGCCAATTTTGTATATTTTTTTACCCTTTTAAAATAATTTAAGACACCTTTGCATTAGCATTTTATATTTTAGAACTAAAATAATCCATATTTATTGAAAACGCCTCCTTTTGTAGAGCAGCTGTTACTTTCTCTTTGCTGAAAACATTTGGATTAGGTGCCTGTCCCTTTAAGGACTTCTGGACCCGCCCACTTTACTCCGTCAGCCCAAGCCAGTCTATACTACATGCTGCAAACATTGGAAAGTAGTAGGGTCATCTCTTTTTAGTTCACCTCAATAGAGTTTACTATCCAGCCACTAGTAAGTAAACTAGCACTAGAACTAGAAGATCCCTGGTCCAGGTTTGGGTTTTATATCTTTACCATTGCCTTAGTGGATGTCTATGCTCTGTAAGTGCTTCTAGTTTTGGTAGGTCTTGTTTTCTCTAGATGGAAAAAGACTTTGTTACCATGACAAAATAATTTAGTTGTTTGTCGTTCATGGTAATCATCGTGACAGTCTAGTCCTGTTGACATTTAGAGAAAGGTCCAGTTCACCACCAGCACCTAATAATAATTTCACACACACACTTCCTCATATATACTCTCTGGTCCATTTGGTATTTAGGGAAAGGTGAGCTGCCTTGCCCAATGGCACTGAACCCAGACCTTAGCATTTGGCGGTGTTAATAGCCATCGAAAATTGCTGTCACTATGCGACGGGCAGAGTCTAGATAGGTTAAATAGCTTGTAATGCCTGGAATTAGTGGAATGAGCGTAGCCCCGTGGATGGCAAAGCTGTAACCATTTGTTTGTTGCTAAAGGGGACTTGCCTAAAGGTATGGCAGCCCACGAGTGACATTTGATGTGTTAATAATGCCAGCAGGGTGTGGGACAGCAGTGGAGCTAATGGAAAAAGCCCAAAGGGGTTAACAGATAAGGCTAGTATTTGGAAAGAGGTTTGGAAATTGGTTTGTAGCTTGAGGACAGAAATTCTTATTCCAACCACAGTTCAAACAAAGTTGGGGTGCAGTGTAAAATGCAAATAAAATCAGATTAAAAAATATTTGATATAAACATATTTTATTCACAGTTAAACCTAAACATTTCAGGTGTTAAAACTTTAGATATTTTACCATATTGTTTATCAGTCTGATAGTAACAACACATCTCAATGGAGTCAAAGGATCTGGATATAAAAGGATCATTTCAGAAAGGCAGAGTTGGTATTATTCGTATTAAATATTAGATGCTGGTGATATTTAAGTCCTCAAGCAACACTGCACTAAAACAGACAAAAACAGTCTTATTCAGTACTGGAAATCACTGCATGGATCATGAACATTTCCAGAAAGAACTGTCTTTGATCATAGTTGGCAAAAATCCAAGTTACAGCTGTATCATGCAAAGATCATGTATTTACATTTTGCAGGTCTTTTTTTTTTTTTTTTTTTTTTTTTGAGTTGGCAAGAACTTTAAAGCTAGCAGTGTTTTCTGATTTGGCCAGATTAAGTTGTCCAGAGGGTAAAGGAAAAGCATTTAAGGCCAATCTCTTTTTGCCTTTTGACCCCTGGAAATAAAGGGACAGTGACTTTTTTTTTTTACTGGGGGGAGTTGTTAAGAGCATTTGGCACTGCACAGCCTTTTGGGAGCAAGTCTATTTAGCTGATTAGTAGTTCGGGGGGGCTATATATTGTTAAGGGAATTGGCATGGGAGAAAAACAGCCATCTCGGGGCTTTACACCGAACTGTATCAGAGATGTGTAGCAGTAGCGCGGACAATTATATACTTTTGTTTCTTATAAGCCACATCGATTCGTTGCAGTTGCTAATCGCCATTTGTGCTCAAGGCAGTATTGAGTGTGCAGGGATGGTCTGGCTCTCGCTGTAATAGAGATAAAAACCGCCCATGCTAATCTCACTGGGGGTAGATGTTGGCACCAGTCGTGGATGGCAGGGTCTAGATGCCGCGCTGGCAAATGAGGAGCGAGCCAGTTGAACATTCACGCGCCGAGGCTCTCAGGGCTCAATGGACTAAAGCAGTACTCTTGACTCATAATGCTGTCCGCCAGCTCCACTTTAAACCTAGTTGGCGCACCGTTTTTTTCACCCATCTCTCTTGTTTTTCAATGTGTAATAATATTATGGCAGGAGAAAAGAGAGATTTCAAATTAAGCACAGTTGGGTTTTTTCATCCACGGCATGGACACTCTCTTGCTCATAATGACCCACTGGTATTGAAAAGGCAGCGCTAACCAGAGCCAACTGAATGTATTGACAGAAATTGATGCCTCCCTGGGTAATTTAGACAGGCTCTTTAATATAATGACTTCTTTGACTTGGAAGCTAGTGCTATTATGAAATGCCATTTGCACAAATCATATGGCGGGGACATGGATATCTGATGAGCCTGTTTATTCATCCTAAAATCTGTTTAAAGAGCAATAAGCAACAGAAAGACCTCCACTTTACTATTTACAACTATTAATGCCTTATGTTTGTGAGACTCTTTTATTACACATGTAGCCTATTAAGCACAAGATAATAAAATACAGTTAAGCGTTTAGAAAGTGCTCTCAACACGTAAGTGCAGAGTATACATTACATTTAGGATATTAGCAATTAAGGATACATAACTAATAATAATTGCGGTGCTGTATCTATTAAATATTGGAAAGCATTATAGTTTCTCCCTGGATTCACACCAAAAGCTATTTATTTCTTCCTTGGCCCATTAACGCTCATTTATACCCTATGTTAGATATGCATTTGGATACGAACGGAGCCTTCTGTCTGTCTTCTGCGTTCACGCTGTCCTGTACGTTGGTCCATTTCCCGAGAGCTCATGGATACTATTTTGACTAATTTCCTAGGCTTTTTTTCATTTAATGCGGTGTAAAAACCTCCGTCAGCGCCGCCATATTTGTTGTTACTCTTGCTCTTTTTCTTCCATTTTGGTAAAATCTTTGACTGCCGATGATCACCTCCTAGTGGTTATATAACATAAGACACACAATGACATACAGTAGAAAGTGGTTGGAAGTATAAACAGTGCTTGGAACAAATTGACCTAATGTTTTTACATATGAAATGGCAGTAATGAATGTGCCTTTACGGACCATTCCTCAAAATTTGATCAAAATCCGACTATAACTTTTATATGCTACGTCTAACAAAAAAAACAACAAACCAAACCAACAAGGATAAGATGTGTACTGTAGAAAATTGCAGAAAGGTTGCTGGATAAAGAGATGTACTTCAAAATATGAAATGACATATAGAATATTAATCCACTGCAATGCATAACTTTTTTATAATATGGCTTCCTTTTGCACTTTTTTGTGTATCTCGCATTAATTGAATTTTTTGCATCAATGCAAAAAAATCAATTTAAAGTATTTCTGAAGCCACATTTTTCATTTGGATATACAGTGTTTATTTGTAAAGGAAGAAGTGCCAAAGAAGTGAAGCTGGGTCCTGCGTCAGCCATATTTGATTCTTATGCATGTTGTTTTTATTGTTTTGCTGAAGAATCCCACTCTCTCTTCTCCGTTCTGCGTCTGCTGTTGTTCTGTGACATATCTAGGCCTTAATGCTGTCACGGTGGTATTTTTAGCCTCATGGTTACATTGTGTCATCCCTCTATTAGCGGCCATTTTATACTGCCACACTTCAAATGCAGTAGCCATTTTGGAAAACTGGCAGGCCTTATCATGAGCAATATGTTCTTGGCTCCACAATTATTTTCTTTATTGTAATGATCCACCATCCCATTAGTCATATTATGTTGGAGGTTGCTATAATTTATAATGTCTGGCTTATTTTGACACTTAGCTTTGTTATTATGATTTAGCAGCAGGCAATATTATGATGAGTTGATGTGCGAAAGGTTATATTTTGCTATTTTACATTTGTGTTGTGACATATCTGGGTCTGTGACTGATAGGAATATTTTTATCTAGCGTACACCTCTCGGCAGCCATCTTGAAGCGTCTGTTCTTCCTTGTCAATGACTTACTATGGCTGCCAAAAAAGAGTGATATGCGTCATGCAATATCTGGATAGGTTCAGATCAGACAAAGTTTTTGGTTGGTTTTATTGGTGCCTGTCAGTCTTGGGTTAACTTGATACATATTTAAAGAGTAGATACATGAAATACAGAGATCAGGCATAACATTATGACCACTGACAAAGTGAAAAACACAGATTATCTCCTTATCAAGGAACCTATTAGTGCAGACATGTCCAAAGTGTGGCCCGGGGGCCATTTGTGGCACAGGTGGAGGGTTCATATGACCTTTAGCCTCAAAACGTGACAAAATGTATTACTTATGGCCCACCACCACTTTTATACAGTGTGTCCATAGCTTTATATGAACATTTGTGCATCTCATCTACTACTCCCTGGCGTGTGTTTTCTAAGCTAAACATATTACCATAGAGGATGTTTTTCTATGTCAAAGATGTTATTTTGTCAGACCTGTTTTAGATTTTGTTGTCAAATAGAATAAATAATGAAAACAAAATATGGTAACACTTTATGATACCACACCACTATTGAGCAGTAATTTAAACAGTATTTAAATTAATAACTAGTTCATAGATACCTTACTGACGTTTATAATTTTGCTTTGATTTACATGAGCTTATGACTTTATAACTCAGTGGTGTTGATTAATCTTGAAGTAATGCTTTGTAAACAATTAATTAACTGGTTACTAATTTTTAACTAATACTTCATAGTATAAGCTATTCTAAAGTTTTACCCAAAATACTTATAAACATTATGCATTAAATGTATGCTTTATGGGCTTTCAGTTCCTAAAAAAAACGAAAAAAGAAGGGACTGTCTGCCCTTGAACATCTTCATATCTGGCCCTTTTTGGAAAAAAGTTTGGATGCCCGTGTCTTATTGGGATATATTAAGCAGCAAGTGAACATTTTGTTGAAGGTGATGTGTTAGAAGCAGGAAAACTGGGTAAGTGTAAGGATTTGAGCGAGTGTGATGTGGGCCAAATTGTGATAGAGATGGACGACTGGGACAGAGCATCCAAAACTTCAGCTCTTGTGGGGTGTTTATGGTCTGCAGTGGTCAGTATTTATCATCCAAGCTGTCCAAGGAAGGAAACAGTAATAAACTGGTGGCACACAATTTTAGGCGGGTGGTCATAATGTTATGCCTGATCAGTGTATGTTTTTACGCTTGGATTAGAAGGTTAGTGAAATGGAAACGAGAGCTTGACAGAGCCAGACATTTGTGCTCCACAGCAAAATCCTAGATGTTGTTGAGCTGTATTCTGCAGAGAAATGTGTTTTTCACAGTAGATTAGCAAAACAATGACTGTTAATCTCTATTGTCTTTCAGTGTATTGTACTTAGAGCATAATGCACAGAGTATTTTGTGTAAATAGAATTAACCAGTTCTTATAAAGGTGCTGTGTTTGTTTTCTTTATGCCGTTATCTGCCATTCACAATTACGGTTCACTGATTTACTTTATAAATCATTGAAAATATTGTGAACATATAGTTTTCACAAGACAGGGTTATCATAAATACAACTACTGGGTCTGAGCTGAAAACTGTGATTCTCAACTGGTGGATCAAGACCGAACAGCAGGTCACAGGGAGATTGAATATGGTTTCAATGTTTGCCTAATATTGTTTTAATAACATGAAATGGTCAAGTGATTTTACAGCATGTGCCATAAAAGTAAAATAATTTTGAAAAGGCGAGTTTTGATAAAATGATCGGGCACAGAATTGGGTTTCAATTCAAATACTTAGACTATGGTGGTGCTCAACAAAACTATCAGGCAACAGGAAGTGCAAAAACAACATCTGTATTACTCTTGTATAATTCATAGTTTTGTCTGTCCCCATTGCGATGACCTTACACTGTTGGTGCATAGTAACTTACTTTATAAAATATGGGACATTTCATTTTTGTCATTAAACCCATATATAATCAGCTTTAGCCCATTTGTTGTGCTGTATACTGTCACACAAACCAGTATTATTGCTCCTTTGTGGGCTGACCGGACTTCATTTGTAATAAACTAATGTGATTTGAGAGATTAAACATCAGCAGGAAGAGATCATATTTCAGCATATTTCACTGGATCAACATCTGGTGAAGGCCTGAGCTGATTAGCACAACATCTGGACTCTCCTGACCATAGGCACAGATTATCTATTATTTTTTTGAGCTTCATTTCTCTGTCTACAGCTGGAGGTAGCAGGTAGAGGATGCTCCTTGTAAAAAAGGAATTACCAAATTAACAATACAAGGTTAAATGCAGTAACCATTCAAACGAAGCTATGTTATTGGTAAAAATGAAATTAAAACTTTTACTGCTGTTGCTGTTATATGTTCTAGCCACACACGACCTCACATGGGAACTCTCATGTGGAAGAAAATTAATGAATGAATGTTAAATACAATGGCAAAAACAAGCCTAGTTTGCTAACAATTTTCCAAAAGATGTTAGCTAAGTTATATAACAAGTTACCATCAAAGACATACTTACTAAACCTACTATCTAAACTAACTACCTAAACCTTGCATTAATCCATCTCAACTGGAGGGTGGGGTTTGTCCATAGCAGGTTGTGGAGTAAATAAGATATAGTTTTGGTGTTTTGATATATGATGTGAGACTAAATGTTTTATGTAACAAGTTGGTCTCAATAAAATGTTATCATATGGGGTAGTCCAAATGCTTCAAGGACAACCCCAGTTGAGAAGCACTGGTCTAACACATAGTAACAAATCAAAAAGCTGTTTGTCTGCCTTTTTTCCTGACATTTGGTGTTTGAAGACAAATGAAAAACATTTTATTACACCGTAGCTTTTGAAATCCTCAAAGACCAAGTCAAGGCCAGGTGTAAAAGACATTTAACCTGAGATATGGATCAGTATTGGGGTTCACACAAAAGGTTTGAGTTCAGTGGGATTGTAAACCACACACAGATATGGACACACTGTAATTGTTCTTGCAGCCAGCTATTTAAAGAAGACACCACAAAGGATTGAATTAAAAAAGTGGATACACATGGCATTTTTAACAGTGTCTGTAGTGTGTGTGTTACAGTGGTCTATGGCAGTGTTTCCCAACCAGGGGTACGCGAGCACATTGCAAGGGGCACGTGGAATTATTTGATTATTTATAGTACCTATTATTTATTTATATTATTTATTTATTTATTATTTATATATCTGGCTTCCAAAGACTAAAATAAACCTAAAACAGGCCTAAGCCAGTACTAAACCAAGTCTAGATCAGGTCTAAAACAAGAACTCAACCAGAAAAAAAACTAGGTCTAAACCAGGACTAAACCAAGTCTAAAACCAGAACTAAACTAGAAATAAAGCAGGACAAAACCAGGTCTAAACCAGAACTCAAACAGAAAAAAACAGCTCCAAAACCACAACTAAATCAGAAATAAACCAGGACAAAACCAGAACTCAACTAGGTCAAACAAGGACTAAACTAAGACTAAACCAGGACTAAACTGTGCCTAAAACCAGAACAGACTAAGACTAAATCAGAACTAAGCTGTGTTTAAATCAGGACTAATCCGGGTCCAAATCAGGACTAAATCAGGTCCTGGGGGTACACAAAACCAAAAAAAGCAGGGAACCACTGGTCTATGGAATGTCAATTGTATTTAGTATTTTAGCTACTGAATCCAAAACATCTCAGCATCTACCATTATTTCAGCTTGTCAGTATTTACCATTGTGTTCATTTAAACTGATAGTAATGACCACTTTCTTGCCTCTGTGTCCAGGGTCCTACATGTACGTGGATGTCTCCCAGTATGACGTTGGGGAAAAGGCCCGGTTCCAGCTCCCTGTCATGAAGGAGAACGACACTCACTGCATTGACTTCAACTATCTCCTCACCAGTCCCGATGGGTCCAGCCCGGGCACACTCAACATCCTTGTGAAGGTACCAAATGTTGAAATATCAAGTAGGGCGGCATAATATTCTGTATAAGAAAACATGCATGCTTTAACTATGTCCAGTAATGGTATAATGACATACAATATTATCAAAGTTGAATTAGATCAAGAAAAACAAGAGGCATTGCTTGTATTGGGCAAACAGGTTGTGCTAACAGCTTTGTACTAAATTGGTCTTACCCCAAGTCCCCATGAACATTAACAGAATGACTTGCCACTTAAAATTGTAGGCACAGTAATTATACAGTAAACTGGGGTCTAGCTGGTCAGTTTATCCTTCCCATTCTTTCTGTGTCTCGCCTGAGGCCACAGATCTCTTCATTTGGTTTCTTGGTTTGTGAGCAAGCTGTGAAAATCTTAAATTGGGTTTTTCCTTGACTGATTGATCTGTTAGATATGCCTGCAAGCTAACACACATGTTACGTTTTCTATAGACTTGAATATGCACTCAAGTAGTGTACATTTCTTCTTTATTGTGTCTCTATAGGTGAACAAGGGTCCTCTGGCAAACCCTATATGGAACGTGACATCCTACACCGGTAAGTGCCGCTTTAGGCCATAACTGTTCACACTTTTACTGATGGTACTCTTGGTGGCTTTATTGCAGTATTGACTGTAATGTTGTCTTCTCAGGTAAAGGCTGGCTGAAGGCAGAGCTCGCCGTCTCCACATTTTGGCCCAATGAATACCAGGTAACACTGAAAAACCTACGGAGCAGCTGATGACTCTTTGCGGGGAAATTAAATGTTAATGGGAATATGTTATGGGAATACAATCAGACACCACACAGAAACACACGCGGTGAGGAGAGTGAGTGATTTATCGGTGTTGACTGGGGCTCAGGAGGTGACGATTAGGCTAAAATGGCACTGAGAAAGACATGAGGAGACTGTGTGTGGCCATTCTGGATACTAATAGTGAATCAATGAACATTTGCAGAGGAACAATTCTGGCAACAGTGAACTAGAAAATGGTAGAAAAGTGAATTTTTTTTCAGTAGTTCAATTCAAAAAGTGAGTTTATTGATAGAGTATACACAGTGAAATATTTTAACTATTTTTAATGTGATGATTTTATAATACAGTAATATGCAAAAGTTTCAGTGAGGTGTGAAAAATGCTGTTAACTAAGAGAACTTTAATAAATACAGCATTTCTTTTTTTTTGTTTTAGTTGTTGTAGTAATAGGCCTAGAGCAAAATGAATAATAGAGTATTTTAAGGGACTCAGCACCATTTTGGGATACCGACTGAAGATGCTTACTAGGGCTGTAGTCGACCAAAGAAATTGTTAGTTGACCAAAGTTATGCCCAGCACAGGGATTAATTGGCAAAAAATGACAAAAGGAAATGTGGGGGGACTTACCAGAATCTTCTATAAACAAGTGATTTTATATTAGGTAACAAAACATTTGGAAAGGATGGTTGTAAATTATTTTAGTTAAAAATCATCTATGCTATCTTAAATAAAATGAAAAATAAAAGTTATCAAGTCATAAATTAGACCAGCTATTGATGCAAAGAGAGGCAGCAACTAATCAACCAATAAAATTTTAGTCGACCAAGACCTCACTGATTAATCGACTAAGTGTTATTAGTTTTAGTAGATTCTTTAAGTTCAGGTCTTGGCACTATATCTTTACCATCGCGAGATAGGACCACTGCCTTGGCAGAGGTCTATGCTCTCTAGTATGCTCTCTAGGTCTATGTTTCTAGTTTTGATTCAGATCTTTTGCAATTTTGTGTATACTGATAAACCTTTCTTTGTTCATAACCTTTCTTAAAAACCTGCCTAAGACTTTTGCACAGTACCATAATCATCACAATTAAAATACATAAGTGCTTGCAACGTTTCCCTCTGTCTGTACTCAATCTATTATGAGTTTCACTTGAATGGAAGTACAAGACAAATTAGTTTGACAAGGATTGCATCTATTTTGGAGTTTAAGTGTGGCTTCCATGCTCTATGTGTAATTATAGAGCTTCCTTATCCTGCTGTTGTGAGTTGTTGTTGTTGACAGATGTGTCCATGTTGTAGGTCCGTGGCTTGTCCTCACAGGCTTTTTTTGCACACACATACACACACTTTGGGATCATGTTAACAGATACAGCCTGGGGGAGCTGTAATATGCCTGCACTGAGCATCCTTCAGTGGACCCATCTGGAGCGTCCCCCTCAGTGACGACGGGCATCAGCAGAGGCAGAGTCGTGTGTCAACATGTTTTAATTAAACATAATCACCGAGGTTTGCCCAGGCTTATGCTGGCTTTAAGGGAACGCACAGGTTATTGGATCACAAGTTATGAAGCTATTTTTTTCCCTTGTTTGAACATGTTTCTGTATTTGCACTTTAGCTTGAGTTGTAATGAGACTGGGAAGGGGTAGGCGCAGGCAGACACATGTATGCACATGCTTAAATTAGATTATACATGCACGCCTATCAGTGCACGCTCACTATTAGACTTTCATTGGTTTCTGTTTTAATTTCTGCTTAATTAAGACTTGAATTTTACACTAAATGTTTAAAAAATCTTCAGTATTATCATTTGTATCCAACTCTGGCATATAGCTTTTACACTTTTTATCACATCTGCAATCCATCCACAAAAGGTCACAAGCCAGTGTACTTTTTGTGCCGGTTCCAAGCCTGAATAAAGTGTGTCAGCAAGGGTATTTGGAGTAAAACCTTTTCCAAATCAAAATCACTGCACACTGGGAGGCAGATGATTTGCTGTGGCGACTACAGAAGTGAAAATCTAAAAGAAGAAGGCTATCAACTCCAACGCCTTTGCCACATTATTACACTTTTAATAACTCACCGCATATGTCGAGGGATGTCTCCTATAGATTTAAATATATTCTGGACCTGTATGGTTTTATACATTACAGTGATATTTGCAGTGCCTGATAAGAAGAGCAGAGGCCATCTTTCATTTAGACTGATGACATGTCCACAGTGTTTGCCCAAGAAATGCACAAGCTGTCACTAACCCTGCTTCACTTTTATGAGACGAGTGAGAGTCTGACACCTCCTGTGATCCATGCACTGCCAGCTCAGAGGTGACCAGCCACAGATCTACGGCTGTAAATCACCAAATGCAAATGGCCTACTACAAGTATAAATGATCTGTGTTTGCATGGGATTAATATCTGCAAGTGTTTGTGCAGTGTGTTTTCATGATGGGCAGGAAGTGTGTTCGGGCAGTAAAGAAAAGAAACCAAGTTCTTCAGACAATGAAAGTATACTGCATTTGTCTTAAGAGAAATGTTTTAAAGAAAGTGCTTGTGTGCACTTTTCACAAACTGCTCCTTAATTATGCCTCAACATAGGAAGCTATAGTGCACCTCTAGTATCTGTAGGGTAACTTATCAGTATATTAAGTTATGGGATTATGGAAAGGCTCCATTTGTGGGTAATTCATTTATTTTCTCCTGTTTATCTTTTACTGGCAATAGGTATGCAGCCTTTCTTAGCAGCTTAAGGTCAATATAGTGTGTCCAGGCATCCTACTTCTGGTTTCTGTTGGATTTCCAATAGGCAGGACGTATAGACGTGCATTTAACTACCTCTGAATGCATCTGGATAGACACACAACCGATCGGAACAGAAATTTTAGATGAAAGTTCAGATGAAAGTTTATGATTGGTCAGGTAGGATTAGTTCTGCTGGAAAGTTACCCCTCAGGCTCTCCTTTAAAAAATGATGTTCCTCCTCTTAAAGCCCTTTAATGCCACTGGGTCACATTTAAAAATATAAAACATTAAAACATAACAAGAGGATTCATTATAGACAGTTTGTTCACATAATTCCAACATATTTGTAAAAAAAAACAAAAAAACAAAAAACATGTATTATTTACTATTTAAAGATGCAAATTATTTTTTGTTTTTATAAAAAATGACCAGCCCCGGGTAGGTCTCTGATTAGTCCTAAAATTGAATTTGATACATTTTTACTTTTTGTGCCATTCCCAAAAAAGGGCAGAAAATCACACAAAAAGGGCTAAAACTCATGTTCTTCCTCTTAAAGCCTAAAAAGGCTGAGCTACAGTCACTGTTATTTAATTGGAATTATAGGGGAATTATTTCCCACGATGCAATGAGAAAAAGGTGGATCTGGTGGTGATTGTTTTTTGTCTGTTTGTGTATTTTTTAGCCTCTGACTGACAGGGTTACAGAGGAATTAACATGATTTAACATTTCTGTATTGCAATGGTAGCAGAGTGAAAATAAGTGACTGATGTAAGTCAGTGAGACCAAAAAGGGCTTTAAGAGGAAGAATGTGAGTTTTTTGCCCAGGCAGTAGATTTTTTTCCCCCAGTGGTGACGCTTCCAAAATTCATTTATTAAAAAACATCTTTGTCAAATATCATCACTGAGCATGAGAAATGACAAAATGAGAGCAAAAAATACATTTGAAAAACCCTAAAAGGGAGCCAGGAGGGCCTGATGGTTAAATGAAAGGGGTTCAAGACCTACTTCTTTTTGTTAAGAATATGAATGGGTTGAGCTCCAGGCGATAAAAGTCTTATCATTTGCAGGCAATAGTGTAGCCAGCAGTACAACGATAGCTCCCAAAACATGATAAAAAATGGTGGCGTTAGACAGATAGACTGATAGATAGACAGGCTAAGATGAAGGTATTAAAAGTCAACTGATGTCTCTCCGTGGCGCTCCACTGTGAGCTGCGAGTGAAAGATGATAGGAGGGAGACAGGATAGATTGGTAGAGGTGGGGGCAGAGAGAGAGAGAGAGGGGGGTAGTGACGTGCTCGGGACAGTAAGCTATGGGTAAACAGTTCACGGCAGATTTCCTTTTGCAGGTGATGAATGACAACAACTGTGCCGGCCCCCCCTCCCGCTCCCTTATACCTCCACGGACTTTGTGATAGCGACCTGTCCCACCCACCCCCTCCTCCTCCTCCTCCTCCTCTCTGTTCATTATAGCACTCCTCTGAGCAAACACGGTTAGAAAACACAGAGCATAAGCCACAGACGGGCGCGAGACCGGGGAAGTGTTTGGAGAGAGATGACAGAAGAAGACTGCTAACATAAGCCTGTTCAAGGACTGATTTTTAGATATAGACCATTTACATCTAGATGATCCTGCGGCACAAGATGAAGCACTGCCATTACTCTGCCATTACTTTTGCGTTAGGACTAAGGACTATTCCCCATTCCTTCCACTGTGGCTTCACCTGTTGAGTCCTCTCAGGAAAGTGAAGTGTAACAACAGCTGCAAAACTTCACAGACATGCACCTTGTTCATTCTTAGCATATGTTACATACTGTGAGACCCTTTGTAAGTAGTTTCCCACAGTTAAAGGGAAAGTACTTGGGTCATCAAGATTATTTTTGTAGCCTTCATTTCTAACCCCCCTTTTGTGCAGGAGGGGCGCTAAAAACTCAAGCCACTATATGTGCTAGTCCCAAGCATGGATAAATAGAAAAGGTTGTGTCAGGAAAACTTATGCCAAATCAATATGCCATTCACTGCACACTAGGAGGAAGTAGACATGATAATAATGGAGACTGCTTTGCTAACAGTTTGTTTACATAATCCACTCTTTTTTTTTCTTTCCAGGTTATTTTTGAAGCTGAGGTTTCAGACAGCAAAGTTGGCTTCATCGCTGTGGACGACATTCAGGTGCTCAGCTACCCGTGCGGTGAGTCATTTGCATGGCAGCAATTAGTCGTAGCCCGCTGAATAGACGCTGATAGCTTTGGCCACTAATTAGACTGTACCTGGGATGGTTTTCTGTTGCGGCTGAGCGGTCAGATAAGTGGGAAGGTGACACAGGAGAAGCTGGCGTGTATATAGGTGCGAATAGGAAGAATAAAAGGAAAGATTGTAAGCAGAGGAAAAGGATGGAGGAAAGTCAAGCGAGAAATGAGCTAGTATTAGGGCAATCATGAGTAGAGACGATTTCGACCACTCAGCAGTTTCTCTCCTTCTCCCGAATCCGCATGTACAAACACACACATCTCCACAGACGCGCACACACCATGAACACTGGCTGTCTTGTCTGAGAGATGAGGGCTGCAATCCATTTTAAATTCTCGCTACGTTTCAAGTCCCCTTCAGTGTTTCCCTCGCCGCAATAGCCCTAAGTTAAGTCGCACTTGTCATGGCTAGCAGCAAGTATTTTACACAAGTATCTGTTAATCTAAAATAAAAAAAACAGGCCTATTTTTCTAGTGCCCTCAAGTAATATCACTAAGAGAAAAGCAATTATATACATCTCTATTTGGTCGAAACTGCAGCTCAGAAATCCCACAGGACATTTCTGTTTCCTAATAGACTCTATTGATTATAAGTCATAGAAATAAACTAGCTCGCACTTGTCCTCTTGTACAGTCAGTGAAGTATTGGTCTGCTGCTGTTGTTATGTCAAAAAAAGTTGTCAATATGTCTATGAATAGATTCCCAGGACATTTGTGTCGACAAATGCTGTGTACCTTGGTGTTGCTAAAAGTTTGTTATGTGGATATTAAATCTTACGGTGTAACTTGTGTAGGACTGAGAAGGGCAAAACTAAACATTGTGTATAATATCATAGCAATGACCTTTTTATTGAGCAACCAGAAGATTTTAATGAACTAGAAATAATGCAAACTACAGTGTTTTAGTATAGAGAGCTGCTATAAGGTTTAATAAGCTTACATTCAATCAAGCATGCTCCTGTTTTACAACTACATTATTAACCCATAGCTCATAAAAAATCTAGGAAGCCACAAAGGAATTCTTTTAAAAAATTCTATACATTTTTAACATACAGTATTTTTTGAGTAATAATATGAAAAATAGTATAAAATATATGTAAAAAAAAGTTAAATTAAAGTTTAAAAAAAGCTTAAAAACTATTTAAAAGCCCTTGGTCCCTGAAAGGCAGGACTCTTTTTTTAGGAAAGGGACTTCGTAGTGAGTGTCCACAGTGGAAGCATTCATTCTCACAGCTGCATTTCTGGACACACGGGTTTGGTCTGTGTGTGTTTGGGCCCATTTGCATGTCCAGTTTGTGTGTCTATCTTTAACACTGTAGCAGCTAAGTATGATTGCAATCACTGTCGCAGAATAAAAAATGTTCCAGCTCTTTCAGGTCAAAACAGTTTATTTCATATCTTCATTTAGGAACAAGGTTGTGACATTGTTTCCTTCCAATAGCAATGTAGTGAAGCTTTGGTTTAGTTTGAGTCTAATCTAATTATAATGAACATTTTCCTGAGGCTGAAGAAATGTGCATAAAAGTAAAAAAAAAAAAGTTATGATGATCAGTCAGTCCTTTTGTATATATACTGTATTTCCCCCTGGCTCCGTCTGTTTGAAGTCTACAAAGCTAAATCATTTATATTCTTTCAATGAACAAGTATTACCTTTTTGCAAAACTCAAACTTGTGACAGATTTGTCTAATTTCCTACCTGTGTTTGGTCTAATTTTACTCAGATAAATCCCCTCACTTCCTGCGTCTGGGAGATGTGGAGGTGAACGCCGGGCAGAACGCCACGTTTCAGTGCATCGCCACGGGACGAGACACAACCAACAACAAACTCTGGCTACAGGTTTGTACTCTCTGCACATAAAGAGGAGATACTTGAACGTATACTTGATGCATGGCGGCAGAGTGGTTTGTGCATTCAAAGAAAGAAGCATGTGTTAGGAGAACTGTCTCTGTCTATGTATGTTCCTGTGCCAGTCCTGCTACTAACTGGCCATTGTCCAGTCACTGGGATAGGCTCCAGTCACTCACAACCCACTAACAGCATGACCAAGACGAATAAGATCATATCAGTATACCACACCATTATGATTGAATAACACACACTACATTTACATGCAGGTTGAGAAAACTGAATTATTGCCTTACTCCGATTATAACTGGAGTTTTAAACTGCTTGTAAACCCGGGACGCTAATTGGGGGAAGTAGTTATTTGAATTTCTCTTGTCGGACTACTGCTGCATGTATATACAGTGTACTCTGTTTAAAGGAGCTATATCATGCAAAATCGACTTTTCTGAGCTTTCTACCATGTTGTTAAAAGGTTGTTCCCTCATAAAAACATACCTGGAGTCGTGTTTTTGTTTCATTTATGCAAGTTTGAGTAATCCTCTATTCTTTTACATTGAGTTTGTGAGAGGACAAATCCACTAATTTCACCAGTCTTTTCCACCTGAACACGCCCCTCCCCCGTCTCGGTCCTGTCCTGTTCAGGAAGCACTGCTAGAGCTCACACCTCCCCCGCTGCAACCAAACAAACCCAACTCCGAACTGCACGGACAACACTCAAACACTGTTTCTGCACCGACATGTGTTTTTGTGAGGAGCACTGAAGGGGCATGGCAGCAGTGGGACAGCAGGGAGGGAGGGCTCTTAAAGTGACAGGGACCTAATCTGAGCAATTCTCACAGAGTCAAATGATGAGTTTCTTCATATAGGGTTTTTGCAATAATTGCAGTTTTCTGACCAACAAAACGTAAGATGTTGATCTAGATGTGTCCTAAATAAATTTAAAAGACACAAAAATCATAATATAGGCCCTTTAAGCTCAGAGAGGCATTTTACTGCACTCGATACTAAACAGACTGGACAACATTGGACAGAACAACTTTAGTGTTTAGAGGCGCATATTATGGTCCCTCTGCAGCTTGTGTTTTGTTTTGGTCCATCGTGGTTAAAAGTGAAAGCTTGAGTGACTGCTGTAGCTTTGATATGTTTATGGGGCAGCATGAGTTTAGCCGCATTTAACGTTACAAAGTTTTAGCGCTGCTGGTAAATCCCCAGACCACTTGAACGCCTCTCAGCAGCTTGGTCCCATAATTCGATTCTGTGTTCTGCCTGTAGATCGAGACAAAAGTAGTGGCTCTCTGGAGAAATCTGAGTAAAAACAGAGAATGAGCATAGCCGGTGTAGTCTCTGAAATGTAAACGTAGTGACAGTTGTATTGGATATTTTACTATATTTGTCTATTATTACTCCCAGGCATGGTTGATCATAGTTTAGTAGTAGTAATAGTTTTAATTTTTGGTATAAAAAAACATAGGATGATTAGCTAAACTGTGGAAGATTTTAGGCATTCTGTATGGGTTATATTTAAAACAACAGATATTTTAAAGAGAGCACCGGTTTGTCACCTTTGTAAGTCTTTATAAACAGAACCTAAACATATTCTGTCACTTTCAGAGCTACTTGATGAGTCTTTTTTATTGCTAGATTCCTTCCCTACAAAACAATAAATGGGAGTAGCTCAAATATAGCCAATAGCAAGTTATAATCGAAACAGTAAAGTGCATATAAACCAAAAACACAGAATCTGTTCATTTGTTGTAAATGTCTCTGTGATGTGTGCCCAGAGTCTGCTCCAGGCTATACATCCTCCCTGCTAACATAATTAAGAGGTTAATAGCTGCCGTTTTCATTATAGCTCTATTGTAGTCCTGACCTTCAGACCTGCTGTCATCAACTAAAGCGTGTGTGTGTGTGTGTAGAGCTTATACTATAATGTGTGGTCCAGTGCTGCCTTGTGACCTTGAGCAAGGCACTTAACCCTCCACTGTGCCACCTCTGAAGCAGATGATAAGTCTCTCTCTCTGTGTCTTGTCTTTTTTATTGCAGAAGAGAAATGGAGAAGATATCCCTGTGGCTCAAACTAAAAACATTAACCATAGACGTTTCGCCGCCTCCTTCCACCTGAACGAAGTTACCGGTCAGGACCAGGACCTGTACCGATGTGTGACCCAGTCCGAACGAGGGTCTGGGGTCTCCAACTTTGCTGGGCTCATTGTCAGAGGTAAGGATTGAGAGAATATGTTAGGATTGTTCATGTGAATTGGTATCTTTAATTTCCCATGAATGAATGACTGTACATGTTTGTGTGAAACGTGTCTGTCTAAATCCTACCACTTCAGTTTATTTTTGTACAGGAGTACCTACCTCATGCTTCAAAGAGCTGTTTGAATATACTGTTTAAACTCCAGTGGTCTGCAGACATGTATGAATAGATACATGGATTAAGGCCTTTTTATTAGCTTGTTGTTAATATTGTCTATCATAAGCAAACGGCTCTCAAAAATATATTTTCACAGAGAGAACCAAATGTATACATATATTCTAACACAAAAAACATTGGACAAATAGATAGGATTTAAATGTGCCTGATCATTATGAGGCACTGAATTAAATTATTTTCTTCCACTTTTATGGCTCTAGTATAAAGTATTTTAAAATCTGCTTTACTTTTTCATACAAGTTAGCCTTGAAATAAGCTAAACATTGATACTTCAAACACTATATTTCCAAAAGTATTCACTCACACACCCAAATAACTGAATGTGGATTATGGTGTGGGGTTGTTTTCAGGAGCTGGGCTTGGCCCCTTAGTTTCAGGGAAAGGAACTCTGAATGTTTCAGCACCAAGAGATTTTGGACAATTTCATCAACAGTTTGGGGATGGCCACTTCCTGTTCCAACATGACTGCACCAGTGCACAAAGCACGGTCCATAAAGACATGAATGAGCAAGTTTGGTGTGGAAGAATTTGACTGGGCTGCACAGAGTCCTGACCTCACCCTGAACACCTTTGGGATGAATTAGAGCAAAGACTGCGAGCCAGGCCTTCTCATCTAACATCAGTGTCTGACATCATATTAAACCCTACGGATTAAGAATGGGATGTCACTTAAGTTCATATGCATGTAAAGGCAGGTGAGCTAATACTTTTGGAAATATAGTGTATGTTGAACTTCCCAGTAACCCACTATTGGGTCCCACTTCACTGGGGAAGCACAAATAGCTCATTTTTTGAATCCTAAGATGCCCAAGCTTAGTTTCATATTTTAATCTTTTGTTGATTTGATTTTTTTAGACATAACCAGCCATTTCACTCAATAATTTTACACTTACAGAATTGCTTCCAAATGTTAAAACAAAAAAGCATATAAACCTAACAAAGATTTGATACCCATTTCTGTATAATGTATCTAGATAACAATACATACATGTAAATTTCACAGACTGTTTGGCCATAGGGGATTTTACCATCTATTATTTTAACCCCACTCTTTGGAGGATAATTGCTAAGAACTTTGAGACAATCTCTTCAAATTTTCAACCATGACCCTGTTGGTCGATATCTCGCTGTTCACTCTAAGTTATATGTCAAAATGTCTCTCCACAATCACCGCGTCTCGACTGATACAACGTAAGTCGCTAACACAACATGGCCTAATGAGAATTTGTGTGTTCCATTGGTGTGTATGCGGGCTGCGGTGCTGCCATGTGGCTATGACATGTGGTTAATAAGGTGTCACCAATGTGTGTTTCAGATGGGATGCTTTATTCACTCGCATCCAATAGCTTACAATTTATCTACCGCATAGAGAGACAGGGGATATGGGACAAGGAGGGTGTAAAAGATCCACTTTGAATAATAGGGTTGTGACAGATACTATGGGGGATGGTGGAGTATAGAAGAAGTTATATGTAAATAGGCATCTCATTATCAGAGGTATATATCCATATCAAACTCGAATATGTTTGAATATTTAAACAGCCTAGGAAAGATTATTATACATGAGATATGGCAGGAAGAAATGATAAATCAAAGCAAGGATTATAAATATGTATATTAACCAATGTAGTTCAGATAATAAGGCTTTTACACATGTCCAGTGCAATTCTCACTTGGCCAAAGCAGGAAATTAAGGGTCATATTTCTTGCTGAATATGATTTTGGCACACTTTCTGCATGGTTTTGCTGGTTTAGTAAGAATATATAAGCCTCTAATGTTTATTTATTATGAATTTTTGAAAAAAAGAGACGAGGGATCCACGCAGCGGGGGTCTAAACATGAAGAGGACCAATCTACATATATGGAAAAAACACATCTAAGTTCACAGTATGTTCAGCTGCTTTTACAGTTGGCACAAAGGTACTTTTTCCGAGCCATAAGAAATGATTATGAATATTGATTTAGGACTGAGTTGTTAGGGAGATATCACAATGAAAGAGTGCCGAATGAATGTAGAAGGAGAGGAGTCTCATGTTTATGTATCAGAAATATCAAATGCGAAATGTGAACCATGAGGAAATCAAAGATATAGATATATGTTTGCTTGAAAATGTGTGGGGTTTTTTTTAGATTTGGTGGCTCTTACAGGACACTGACGACCATGAATAGATTCACAGTTTGGTTGCATCACAAGGTACATATTTTTATTCAAATTTTTGAAGTGCACGAGAGAGATAAGGAAGTAAGTAAAAAGAGAAGGACTATCTATGAGTGTGACAGATAATAGAGGAAATGTGTTCATATAGATGTTTGGAAAATATAAATTGTATACATTAAAAATGACTGGCAGCAGCACAGGTTTCATTTTGGCGAGTTCGAAAAGTGGTCCGCTGGGTGAAATTGCCTCAGAACAGGTAGGGCCTGGGCTATTGATATTTATAACATGGAGATGACAGAGAAGTGCCATTATGGACTGCCTCTGAGTGAGCTGAGGCTGTCGAGCTCGGGGGAAAAGATACAGAAATGCATGATGGCAGAAGAAAAAAAAGTCGTAGCACGGGTTTCAATTTCATGTTTCATGTTTTTGATGAGTGGAAATGGGAATTGATGAAACATGGTTGCAAAAAGTTTTGATTAGAAAGAATAAGTCAAAGGCTGTCATGTAGTGTTGAGAGATGAAAACTTTGGGGAAATTATGACAGTCAGTGTCATATCAGATTCATCCATTCATCTTCTTCTGCTTTCTGAAGTTAGGGGGTCATGTGTGGCTGGAGCATGTCCCAGAAACTATGGGCGTTAGGAGAGGCACACCCTGGACATGAGGCCAGTTAGTCGCGGGTCTGACACACAAAGGATTCAACATCTCAACAAAGCAATCAATAAAAATTATGCAATTAATTTTTTACGGATGGGCAATCACAAACTCTTAAATTTGTGCCAGGTTGCTTTCTTTGTTTTTGTAGTGCGTCAGTATTAGACATCCAAATCAAATTGTAAAAGCTAAGCCTGATTTAGCATAGACAACATGACTGAAAACCATTATTTAGTTTGTTCCATTCTATTCTTAGAAATACTTTTGGTCCTCTTCATTGTTTTTAACGTTTCTATGGAAAGATGTTATAATATTATAGTAGCTGTAAAGTAAAAGTGCCAGAAAAACAAACTCAATTTTAAAAAAGACAATATTCATGCTTTAGCCGCACATTTAAGCAGTGGTGGAAGAAGTATTTAAGTAAAAGTATTTTGCACAGACTCAACAACTCAAGGTGTCATATGTGAGGGATTTTGCCAAAAAATTATGCTGATTACAGATGAAATTAATGAACTTGTGCAGTAGAAGAGACTGAATCTGTCGCTGAGGTCTTCTGTCTTTATTATTCTGATGTTTCTAAAGGAGTACTACTTTACTGTTATATTTAAGTACACTGTCTACAATGAGGGCCCGACAAAACACATAATTTTAAACCAAAACTCAAAATACTTTGTACTTCAAACCAACTCAGAAATGTAGTGGAGTAAAATGTACAGATACTTGCTCTAAAATGTAGTGAAGTAAAAGTAAAAGTACCCTTTACAGATAAATAAAAATTGTACTTATGTAAAGTAACTAAGTAATTTTACTTTGTTACATTCAACCACTGCATTTAAGTACATGAACCTCTGATCTGTACAGTCTTTACAGTCCTTGTGTGGACAGACATGAGTTTCATTCTCAAGCTCTATTAAAATATAAAAACATAAAAGTGTGTCCCAGGTCAATCCAAAGCCTGTATTCAGTTATAAAGACGTCCGAAAGAGTCTCACACTGTTGTTTTCTCAGTCCGTGTGTTTCGCGTGTCACTTGCGGTTTGGTCAGCGCTTTGCTCCGATGATGTTGTGCCCTCTGGTTGCTACGGTGACAGAGCGCATCATCAACAAACACACAAAACATAAACACACTTCATCATGCCAGTTTGCATTACGGACAAACCATGGCCTAAAAAGCTCCTGCAACATTACTGTCACACACTCTCGCGGGCATTTGGACGTAAAGCTTTACCTAAGATACAAAATGTCCGCTTTTCTTGATTTTACGCACGTTTTAGTCAAACAGCTCGATGTAAGAAGTAGTGACAAGTATGGCTCCAGGCATTAAGAAACTATGTTAAACCTACTACTAGTGCTGGCTGTCAATGTAAAAACATATAGACACTGCTATTTTTTCTTTCTGGAGGTCAGATGTCCTCCAGTGGCCACCGCAGTGATGTCAGCAGTGATTTGTTTTAGATAAACTTTATTGACAAAAGTGCTGATGGTGGGCAAAAGGGGAAAAAAATATCTATATATCTAGAGGATGTTGGAGAAACATGTTTCTGCTCTTACTTTTTGCTGTCCATTTTTTATTCATCTGATAACTTAAAATTTGATGTTTTAATCTTAAACAATGGTAAAATAGTTATAGTGTAAATTTAACTGTATTAGCTTCCTCACTCTTATGGCCCTGTAAGTGTCCAAACAACTGAACGCCTTAGTGCTGGGCAATATGGCTCTAATATGTCTATAACTTATATGCGTTCATCAATATAATTTCCATTCCAGCTTTAAACTTGTATTGCCAAGTGAAAAGCTTTTACAATGTTTCATTGATTGTAAATTATAAAATGTGTTCATTACTATAAACACACTATCCACAAAACAAGCATGGAAGATTGAAGAGTTATATACAAATCGTATATACTTACACAAACAAGACACTTGTTCATCAATTACATTTTACAAATATAACATTAACCATACATTCCAAATTAAATACCTGTCGACCTTCTTCATTTCTGTTTGTTCTGTTGGTTTCATGTTTGGACAGTCCTTGAGCTCTACATGCAAACTATTCCACAATTCCAAAATAAAAACATATGACATATCAATTACAAAATAAAACATTTTGTAGATAATGACTATGAATGTTATTAAAGAGTGTTGGCATCTCACATACACTATATTGCCAAAAGTATTTGCTCATCCACCCAAATAACTGCGTTCAATCACTTCCATGGCCACGGGTTTATAAAATCAAGCACCTACGCTGCAGCTTTATGGAAAACTTTGTGGATGGCCACTTCCTGTTCCAACATGACTGCACCAGTGCACAAAGCATGGTCCATAAAGACATGAATGAGTGAGTTTGGTGTGAAAGAACTTGACTGGGCTGCACAGAGTCCTGACCTCAACCCAATAGAACACCTTTGGGATGAATTAGAGCGAAGACTGTGAGCCAGGCCTTCTCGAACAACATCAGTGTCTGACCTCACAAATGCGCTTCTGGAAGGATGGTCAAAAATTCCCATAAACACTTCTAAACCTTGGGGAAAGCCTTCCCAGAAGAGCTGAAGCTGTTATATATGCAAAGGGTGGGCCAATGTCATATTAAACCCTATGGATTAAGAATTCATTTGCATGTAAAAGCAGGTGGGCAAATACTTTTAGCAATATGATGTATTGCCCTAGGTGGAGTTGTAAAGCTTAGATGTTAGTTCATTTGCCACTAATCCTATTGGAATATCTTACCATAGGCCTGAAGGTGCAGGTATACCATGAGGAACAGGATATGCCACAGTCAGCTATGGTAGAGTTTTTTTGTGGAGATTTACAACTACTCTCAGGGCTAACATTCAGAGTTGTGAGCAACTTATGTCAACCTCTGCACTATTAAGACTTAATTTGAGTTTGTTTAACCCATTAGAGCATCTTGCCATAGGTGTGAAGGAACTAACTCAGTAAATGCCATAGTTTTGTGTGTCTTCATCTTCTCACTAAATCCTCCCATGTGAAATTAACAAACACAGTAAATTTCAAAACGTCAAAAACTACAGATGATCTTTTAAATTTAAAAATCGACCCCCTCCGAGCCTCGCCACGGGAGTTTCACATCACTGAGGAGACTGACTGACAGATTAAACAAAATAATCACGCTGGCAAGTTAGCAACATGCGCATTTGAAGTTCCTCTATCTTGGTTTGTTTTGCTGTTTTTACTCAACATTTGACCCGAAAATAAGAAACGATAAGGGGGTTCGCGCATTAATAATGAAAGAAATTGTGACAACCATCCTACTACAAAACAGCAAGAAGTGTTATATTTTTAGGTCAACTGTAAAGATGACAAGTGATGAGAGAAGAGTGAAAAAAATCAAACCTATTTCAACATTGTTTTCTCCAGAGCCGCATTATGACCCACTTCTTTCCTTTTTATGTGTATTATTTATCTTTTAGAAGCTCAATAGGCTTTTCATGCAGAGAAAGGGAAAGCGTTGGCAGGCAAATCCACACCTTTTATACAACAATATATTTCTTTATTTGTTAATGATCAAGTTGTTTACTCTGTTTATTTGATGGTATTGCGAGCTGACATGTTGTTGACGCTGTGGGTTTTTCTGAAGTTATTTCAACATTCATTATCTGGATTCGGCTGTGTCTGCACGTGTGTATATGTGAGAGGGAGAGAGAGAGAAAGTACGTGTCAAACTATGGTGTTTCATCTGTTGGTTAAAAAGACACTTCTGCCTGCTCCTCTCTGACAGCTGTATTCATACACACACATATACAGAGGCAAAAATAAGGTGACAGCAATTCAAAATACTGCTATTTATAGGCCTACACATGCATATGGACATGTTATATCATAGCTATAAAATCCAAAGCAATGGTGAGTGAGATTAAGTAAGGACATAGAAACTAAACTTCACAAAGACTGTTATTTTCAAAGATTTACAGAGCACAGCATGTCCTTGTGCTACTATGGCTTCTCTGTGGCTTCCTTTCATTGTTTGAAGACATGCATGCAATGATAAATCTAAATTGCCCCACAGTGAGTGTCAATTGTTTGTCAATTTAAAGGCCTTCCACTAACTGGCCATTGTCCAAAGTGCACCCTGCCTCAGGCCCATAGTAGCTTAGGTAGACCGCCTCTAACTGGATGAATCTTTAAATGATATGACATTATTCTCTGTTTAAAATTGTCACAAAAAGAAAGTGATTTTGTAAAATACTCTTCTTAAAATATTAATTAAAGCAACATCTACTGCTTATTCTTATTGGTGATCAGCTGACAATGGCCTGTTAGTCGCAGCACTGTTATTTAAAGTCCTGTATTATGTTTTTTTCAGGCTTTTTGACATAATTTTTGACACCTTTGCATAAGTATTTCACACTTTTATAACTTAAAATAATGTATATGTATCTTCTTTTGGGGAGCTGTTACTTTGACTTTGCAGAGAATGCTTAGATTCGGTGTCTGTCGCCCCCCGCTGGCAACGGTGGGGAATGGACAGAGCGTAAAATGGCTATTTATCACTGCTATTGACAACATGACGCTAACAGATATATAAATGAGTTTAGTGCTTCGTAGTGACGGCAGGTTAAGCGCTGACATTATCAGAATGAGTCCGGTGACGGAGTATGGGCTTTAGAAATGCTCAGGAGCACTTCCTGGTTTCATGTGTCTACGTAGAGCGGTGAGACTGAGCGTTTGCAAATCGTTAGAAGAGAACAGGCTCAGCAAACAGGATTAATCAATCAAATAAACTACTAACTACTACTCCAGGTATGTTTTTGAAATGGAAATAACATTATAACATGGTTAACAACTCAGAAAAGTCAATTTAGCATTATACAGGACCTTTCATACTGAGACACTGATAGACAACCATTCATTCTCACATTCCTTAAATTTAGCCAGTTTACCACCAGTGTTATTTATATTTGGGAATGGGAATGGTATTTATATAGCGTTTTACCGATGACACAAGTCACAAGCGCTTTACACAGAAGGGAAGGGGTATTTCATTCACTCCATAGTCTCTCCATATTTGTGCTATTGCAACATACAACATACTAATTGTCTGTTACAATTATAACCATTTTGTAAATACAAAAAACAACATTGGATACTCTGATATCTAAGGACAATTTCTTCGATATCTTTGTGCCATAAAAAAGTCAACTTCATCTTTGATTGTTGATAGTGAACAAGTTATCAAGCCTGGTCCTATTAAGGTCTTTGTAGATCAAAAAGAGGACCTTTGAGTCATGTTCTTCCAAGCATTTATAAAAAAGAAACTCACATTATATGATGCTGTTGCAGTTGGAATGGAAAAAGCATATTTCTTGCTATCTGGATGCTGATAGTTGTATTGGCTCACAGTGTGTTAGTGCAGTGGGGGAGATAAAATCTGAAGGATTTACTGTATGTAAAAGATTAGACGGCATGTTGTGTGTACAGGGAGCCTTTTTGATTAATTCATGTGTTGATCTGTGAGTGTCTATGTGTCACGAGGATGAATCATTGATGCAGTGTGCTGTATGGTTGTGTGTGTGTGCGCGAGTTTTGCGTTGCACTCTCCGGGCTTGTCAATCACTAAAATGTCTGACAGTCAGCGCTGATCTGACTGGCCCTGAACCATCGCTCATACATCACAGTTGTAGTTATGTATACACTTTATTTATTCACTGAGACCCTCGTGGAGCAGTGGGCATGGGTGAACTTCAAGGTTAACTACATGCAATGAAAAGTAGTTAATGGCAATGGTACAGACTGCAAGCTGAGTACCCAAAAAGTGCTTTTGTTTAATTAATATCTTCAGATCTGTGTGTAGGAGTGTTTTTGTTCACACTTCATGTTTACAGCTTCTCAAGTGTCACTTCCTGAGTCCTCATTCATCAGCGTAGAGCCCTTAAAAATCTGTGCTATTAGTATTGTTACCATTGTCTGCTATTATTCAGTGGATATCACATTTCAGCTGAAAACATTAAGTCTGCTTTGTAAACTTCTGTCTACAATATCCTTTTGATGTGGCACCGCCCTTCCCTTTTCTTGCCGTGACCTTGTTTGAATAATGCTATTACAGTGATGTGATGTGTGAGAAACTTTGAAAGCGTCTGATCTTGTTGTCGTTTTGTCTTTTTCAGAGCCTCCGCACCCCATCGCCCCGCCGCAGCTGCTGGGTGTTGGCCCGACGTACCTCCTCATTCAGCTCAACGCCAACTCCATATTCGGAGACGGACCTATTATACTGAAAGAGGCGAGTGTTTTTTTAAATTCATGACTTTGTGAATGAACTGTGAGTAATGGTGATAGTAAACAATGATATCTGATGTGCTAGGTGGAGTATCGGATGACCTCGGGCACCTGGACAGAGACCCATGCGGTGAACTCGCCCAACTATAAACTGTGGCATCTTGATCCAGACACGGAGTATGAGATTAGGGTGCTGCTGACTCGACCCGGAGAAGGAGGGACAGGCAAAGCGGGACCACCCCTCATCACTCGGACCAAATGTGCAGGTTTGTTAAGAGCACGGTTTCAGTACAGTAGCATGCCTTTTGACCATTCTTATCGACCATCGCTTATGCTGGGGACACACTACATGACTTTCCCAGGCCTTACAGATTTTGAGATGACTATGAGCACACACTAAACGACTGGTTTGAGCAGATTTTGTTCTGACGATTGAAAGATCACACATTTAATGACCGTGCCAGTGTCTGAATGTCATCCCCATTTACTTGACCTCTCAGGTTTTAAACTGTACACAGCAAATTTGAATAAAAGCTTTTGAGACACTTTTTTGTGGCGTAATAATGAATAAATTGTTACAAAATAAGCTGCAGTAATATTGCTAATGTTAACTGACCTTAGCTTGTACAGACAGCTTTCCCATATAACGTTAAGGCAAAAAGCTGCAATTATCCAGTCTTATTTTTTTTTATTTTTATTAATGAATGTCATAATTCATGTTAAATTAGAACACAAATTATTGTTGTTTTTTAGTCTATACACATTTATATATAACAAACAAACAAGCCGAGTTCAGCTAACTTTTTATTTTTCACATACGCCAGAGTCATGTGATCAACAGCAAGAGTCGGCTTTAAATATAAAACATGTTTGATTGAGTGCGACTGAGGTCTGATCGAGTCTCTGCGATGCCGATTTGAGACTTTAAACCTCCCACACTGACCGATTTCTGGGCAAACAACTCCTTGCAACTGATTGTGAATCATTGTAAAATCAGGCATGTAGTGTGTCTTCAGCTTAAGTCCTGGTTTGAGTCTTTTACATTTAGACACAGTACCTTTCAAATAGCCCAAGGACACCTATGCACTGACACAAAACAGATAATATAAATAAGACCAGAAGCTATAGAGGTAAAAGGCATTTTTAAAGGAGTTTTTCAGTCCGAGGTTTAGTCCTGTACCATAAACCTTTTCAAAATGTGCGAACAGTCATTACAAAAGCTTGTGTGGAAGGACGATCTAAATTAAATCTTATTTATAAGTAGCCCATGATTGTCAGTCTGTAAATGTCAGCTCTCTACATAAGTCGTGCTTGTCTAGTGCGTGTACCACCTCATGTACTCTTAGCAGACCTTGAGAACTGATGGCCTCAAACACTCTCACTTGTTCATCTTGTCTTTCTGATATATTTTAGTTGAAGTAATATTTGTACTATGAGCCAGCGGAGTAGTGCCCAGTGAAGGATTGAATTGAAAAAGCTCAAAGTGTCCTGGTTTGTTCACTGAGCTGAAAGAACGGCTGATTAAAATACTATAGCCTCCCGTCTTCACCTCTTTTTACCTTTTCGAACACTTCTTTTCTCATATCTCCAAGCTTGCTTTTATGCATTGTTCAGTTCTTGCCTACCCTCCCGTTTCCCCAATCCTTTTTTTTTCTTCCTTTTTTTTCTCTGTGGATCAATAGACGGAGGGCAGAAACACTGTCTGACATTTGTAGAAATAAACGAGTGAAATATAAACACGCTTGGCCTCAGGGAGAAAGGCAAAAAGATGGCGGAAAACAATAAGAAAGCTGAGGAGAAATAGAAGTGTGCTAGAGATGAAAACTCATAAGACTGACTGATGTGTGCCAACCTGTTTATGTGTGTGTTTCATTGACAGATAGGAAGCCGGTCTTGTTCAGGCGACTTTTGTATCCAATAGTTTCCGGTTTAACAGGAAGAGGAAATTAATCTTCCCACTCGTTCATTCATTAAGACTTTTGTGCGTCTGTTGACATCAGGCCACAACACTGCAACATGTTATCAGCTCATTAATGTGGGAGCAGTCTTGTCTATAAACTGAAGTGTTATCAAATGTTAGGTGTTTATAATGAACACAATGGCAGAGTGGTTAGCTCGCTTGCCTCTCAGTAAGGAGATTGCGTGTTCTGGTGTCTTCCCATTGTTAAAAGGTGCGCATGTGTGAGGTGGCTAGTCCAAATTACGCATAGTGAAAGAATGCGAATGGTTTTCTGTCAGCGTCACCCATTGTCCAAAATGTATCCTGAGTTCTAGTTATTACCAAACACAACTATCATTATAAAAGTCGTTAATATACAATGTTATTATATTCTGAAGGTTTGGTATTGTGTGGTGATAGTAATTTCAGTATGGCCCATGTTATAGCAGGTTATATCTGTAAAACTGCCATAAGAATTCAGCTAAAGTAAAAACAAAATAATATTAATTAAACTCTCTTTGCTATAGGTTATTGCAAAAAAGGCATTTGTCACCCATACATTGGAAACTGTGAAGTAATATACTAGTCTTTCCACAAGTAAAGGCTATACGACCCTATTAAAATCCATTTAATGCTCAGTTCAGTTAAAACCATTTGTTAAACAAATGAGGCGACGCTGGCAGTTGGTGGAGGCTCTCCCACTGCACATCCCATTATAATTTGTAAGCTCAGAACATAAAGATGAAGAGTATTTTATTTTATTTTCTTACCCAACTTTTTATTATGACGTTGCCAAAGATATATTTTTTTAAATTTTTTTGTGTTTCATTTGTGTTCTTTATGTAGAAACCTAGGCATCCACTGGGGCCAATAAACATTTCTACCAAACACATTATTGCCATGCTGTGCCCCATATCACATTCTGCAGAAGTAATTAATGCCGTTTGAGATGGTTTTGATATCTTTCCTATTCTATTATTTTGAGTAAGTGATATCTTCCTACCTTGCCCCCTTCCCTGCAGTATCTCCTGTGTCTATTTGCACTGAGATACAGCCGTTCACAGCCACACAAACAGTTTGTTGAGAGACAGAGAAAGACACAGAGAGAGAGAGAGTGTGGAGAAATGTTATTTAAATGGTAATGATTCCTTTGCCTTTTTCTGTTTGGTTAGTTTTGTCTTCACTCGCCACCTGTAGTTTTGAGACTGAATATTTAGCCCAGTGTAATGAAGACATGCAAATGCAAACACACTCGCGGATGTGTGCACACAAACAGAGAGGATAAAGCAGGGTCTGTGACCACACAAATCAGAGCTTAATTAAAAACCAATAAAGCTAATAAAAGACTGAGTAAGCATAACACACACTGTGGAGCTGCTGACAATGGTGCTGTATGTATTTCCACACTAGGGAAAGGATCAATTTATTCCTTACAGTAGATAAATGACAATACAGTCCAGCCACAGCAGGTTATAAACTGTGCAGTGTTTTTTTGTGCAGGTCCCAAGCCTGGATAAATGGGAAGGGTTAAATTAGAAAGGGCATCTGGCGTAAAACCTATGCCAAATTATTGTGGTGACCCTGGAAGGGGAAAGCCGAAAGCAAGGAAGATAACTAACAATAGTAGCTCATGTGGTGGAGCCGTTTGTCCACTAACCAGAAGGTTGGCAGTTCAAACCTCGCTCCTACCATTGAATACTGTCATCATGTCCTCTCCAGTGTCTACATACACTGCTGTATGAATATGTGACTATTTATTTACCATTTTACAATACACTGCCAGTTTTAAAAAGCAGACAGGAACAGCTTCACAAAGACTAAGCCATAAATAAGTTAATGAAAAGGTTTTCTAAAAGCTTAATTATGCTGAACTGCTTCAATGTCCACACAACTCTGACTCGCCATGGTTTTCTTGATCATATTGCCACCATTATTTTGCTTATAGAAATGACCCATATTTTTGGTTCACACAGAGGTGCTTGTGCAAATGATACTATGTGGTATGGGCCCTAGACAAAGGTGAAACTGAATATTCACAGTCAAATGTTAATACAGATGTTAAACATCATAACATACTATGCACTTTCTGATGTAAAATGTATGCCAATTTAATATGCAAATAACTGCGTGCTAGGACCCAAGAAGTGAAAGTCGAATGTATACCTTATATTGGATGTGAACATAACTATATGTGAGAACTCCATTTTACCTTTATTTTCATCTTTTTTTTCTGAGAACTCTTTCATTTCATATCTATCTGGATTTTTTTCTGTAACTCCTTCTCTCCCACTCTTCTCTTCAGTTTTTCTTCTGCTGTGATTTATTGCTCTTGTCTGAAGGGTGAAAAATAATCAACTTGAAGTGAGCAGAGAAAGAGAGAGAGAGAGAGAGAGAGAGAGAGGCGGTGGGAGAATAAGAAGGTGAAGTAGACAGAAGTAGCTTTTAATCCAAATCCTGAATTTTCTGCTGAAAACCCCTCGGTCACGGCAGGTTACACACACAGAAAACGCACTAAAGCCACAGTTACACAAACGGCACAGGCACATCACAGTATAACCCACAGTTCAGAGGAGCCACTGTATTTCACATATGTTGCACCAAGTCAGCATCACTTGGATTAAAAAAAGGTGGGGAAAAAAAGAATGATATTTTTCTGACACATAGACAGGAATCTCTTTATTTAACACATATGGGGAGCTATAAGTCACAGTCTCAGCACAAGGGACATTTCCTGGTCTGCCCATTGTGACATTGGTATAGCATGAGAAAGAAATTTCTTTTTTTTAATCATGTGTGGCCTTCTGATATAATGTATATGTAACACAACTCTCTTCTGCTTGTATTTTGCCATTTTAAGTATTTTTTGCATGAAAGGAATGCTTTTTGAAGGTCAAAAAGAAAAAGAAAAAAGAAAAATATGGCTAATTCAATGCTAGCACTAAAACTGAAGCTGCCACCAATGCTTCAGGGGTCGCCACAGCCAATTATTCACACCACAGCAGATTTTTTTTCACACCAGATGCTCCTCCTGACACAGCCCATCTCCATTTATCTGGGCTTGGGGAAAAGGCACATATTAAGGTTAAATATTTTTGGCTTTTTGTAGGGGAATTAAAGCCAAGCCATTTAAAAACAACATGGGTTGTGCCAAAGTGCTTTACAGCAAAAGGGAAAAGCAGCGTAATTTAAAACAAGTTGACACACAGTAATATAAATACTTTCATTGTAAACAGAAAATAAGTTACAGTAGATTAAAAGTATAAATAGAAGTGATAAAAAAAAACATCCAGATGAAAGTCACAGAGAGAAAAAATAACTCCCAAAATTAAAAAACAGATTTAAAAGGTGAATTTTAAGCAAATATTTAAAAAGTTGTGTGGAGGAGCTGGTTTTGATGTGGAGTAGGAGTTCGTTCCACAGTTTAGGGGCCATGACAGAGAAGGCTCAGTCTGCTTTTGTTTTAGAAGAATTAAACCCTTGATCTCACGCACCAAAGGTGGCAAAACTAATTTAACTAACCAAAATAAGCCACAAAATAAAAAAATATAGTTAAAAAATGCTCTGGAATAATATGATTGGTGATAATAGTTTTGATAAATCCTACGGTAGTCCTGCAGATAAACCAAGGAATCAAGTGATTACTCTCAATATTGTATCCTAAAGGAGGTGTCAGACCATTTTCTGCCACTAGATGGAGTCATGAGCTATTTTAGTGCTTAGCCCAACTTTCTTTAATGTAAAGTAAAATGCCATTGTTGCAGCCTTTCATAGTAAAGCAAAGCTGAACACTAAAATACCTTGTATAAGGCTTTTTACCTAGCCTTTGTACATAACTCACCAGTTCATTTTTGTCATTTCATGGTCAACTCTTAATAACAACCAAGATTTCACAAATTATATATTTTTATTTAAATTCATTTTGAGATGATCCG
Source organism: Bostrychus sinensis (assembly GCA_020698575.1). Lineage (NCBI taxonomy): Eukaryota > Metazoa > Chordata > Actinopteri > Gobiiformes > Eleotridae > Bostrychus > Bostrychus sinensis. The sequence continues at coordinate 21,396,474 of CM036257.1, read as the reverse complement.
ATTATAGAGCAAATTCAATTGGTAATGCATTCGGACTTTGCGCTTTTAATTCACTTTAGGTTTTGGATGGCGCCGACGACCGAGCTTGAGTTTCATTTGTCTTTCTCATGACAGTGAAGGGATTACCAGGAACTAATTGGACAGATTAACTTGGATTTAGCCGCATATCCTCTCTACCTTTCTCTGTGTGCCAGCCTTCTTTGCTCTCACCCTTTTCCCCGTCTTTCTTGTGCAATGTAAGCCTTATTTTGCCCTCCCTTTATGACTGACTGTATATTTCTTAGCTCTTTGAAATGGCTTAGAGACCAATTTCCCAGAGTTTTAATTCAATTTACTTTCATTTTCTTTTGTTCAGCGTCCTTTTAATTCCCACCTCTGGATTTGGGTGATACGCCGCTCGCTGTCCTCGCTGTTATTGTTGCTGTTTATTGGTTTATTGTTGATGTTTTCAAAGCTTCGTCTGTGGAGAACAAAGCCTTTTTAGTTCAGACGTGAATCCAGCCGTTTGTCTGTCTCTAGCGGAGGAGGAGAGAGGGACAACGCGGCCTCTGTGGTTCTCCATTGGACTCGGTCCCGCTAGTTCTTGGCCTCGGTCCAAACTAGTTATCGCCTGTCCCGTTCCTCTGCCTCCCTCCCATTTCTCTCTTCTCTCTTTCTTTATCTTCTCTCCAATGAATCCCTGTTATAATTTTCCACACATTGCTTTGTTTTTAATACAGTGCTTCTCAATTTCTATGCTACTCTGTTTGCCCTTTTCTTTCTGCCTCACCAGTGGCTTGTGATGATGCCAGTTTTGAACACGCTCAATGTGATTCCTGATTGCGTCCTGAGATCTGATCACTTGAAAATGACTCATGGGTGGCCCGCAACACTTAAGATTGTATCCCAAAACAAAAATGGAGGGAAATGTGTCCTGGCTTGAATTGAGAAACCTCCTACGTAATTGTAAATGTGGTTTTCATTTAATTAGTGTACTACAATCAGAGGCTTTAGATGATACTGTATTTTGTTACACATAACATTAGGGTCTTTCACACTTTAGGAAGCTATCGCAGTTCCTAGTGTTGTAGTCGAGACCGTACTAGTCGACCAGTCCGAGTCCAAAGTGAACCAAGAGACCAAGACAAGACAAGGCTGAGACTTCCATGGTTTGAAACCGAGGTGAGACCAAGACTTTTAAGAACAGAGACCGAGGCAACTCGACGCTAGACCAAACTCTGTGAACTAAAGGGGAAAAGTAAAAAAAAGAAGAAGAAAAATCTTTTTTTTTTTTAATAATCTAATGCAACAGACTCCACAAACAAACAGAGACAGTCATTTTCCTGGTTCTTCTGATTCAGAAACCAAATTACTCCACAATTATGAAGAATAGCTTGTTCTTGTAATGTTTGGTAAATAAAATCTCTGAGACTGCCACAGCTGAGACTGAGACAAAACCGAGTAAAATTGGATTTGAGACCAAGAGCAAGATTGAGTAAAACTGCAGCCGAGACTGAGACAAGACCAAGACTGTAAAAACAAAAAGGTCTCTAGACCAAGACCGCTACAACACAAGCAGTTCTTATAACATTTTTAGGAACTATCCCATATTGTCATGCATTCAGATGTGATAGGAACTGGGGACTGTGGCCACGTATCTTTTGTCTGGATGTCGTGCTTCTATTATGTCAGACAGCGGCGCTTAGTTTGTGGTTCCTATTTGGTTCCTATCAGGTTGCTATCCTGCAGTGTGAATGCGAGCCAAAGAAAGGTTCCTGGAGCTGTGGAGCTAAGTCTAAATAATACAGAACTAGGTGGACACAGGAAAGTGCAAGCTGATGTGAGACTGGTCACCGAATTAGAAGAAAGTTAATAAAAGCTCAATTTTTATCATTCTTTCTTTGTTTCTTTCTTGGCCATCACCTCATTGTCTCCTCTTCCCACTTTCGCAATAAATAGACAGAGATGAGCAGCAATGCATTATGGGTCATGGGGGGAAATGGGTTTTTATAATGCAGGTGTATGTATCTGTGTGTGTGTGTGTCAGAGAGAGGGGGGTGGCCATATATTTAGTTTTAATTCCATGTTGAAAACCATCCCAGTGTGAAGCAGCGTTAGCATCAAGAGACCCCGAAATCAATACAATTTATTACCCCGGCCTAACTGTGTGTGCGCCTGTCCTAATAGCCGGGTTTATGGGGAGGACCACGAGTATCGATCCGAACCGCAAGACAGACAGGAAGGAAGAGACAGACAGAGAAAGCAGCGGGTCTCCATCTCACTCTATTTAAATGTCAACCGAGCGATACCAGGACGGGAAAGAAAAAAAAATGAAAAGGCTGACCTCTAAGCACATGCACACACAGTTAAATCGTATTTGCTCTGCCAATAATTACCTGACCACTGCACCCGCCATCTTTTTTCATTTTCTTTCACATCACAGTTTATCCTGTCATTAGTGGGCTGTTTACATTCACAGAAATACCACAGTACATGTGTTTTAGCTTATCAAGGGTCAGTCTGGCCATAAGTCGTATCCAATCCACAAATAAATTCCCTTAAAGTAGGTAAATTATGAGTTCACATTAAACATAGTAGTGAAATTAATTTAGTTCATAGATGTTGAAAGCTTCTGTGCAGAATTGTCAAACATAAATGTGCTTGTTTTTAAGCAGCAGTGCTCAGTTTGTCTGCTTTGGGACAGTTGTGGGAAGTGGGACAGCAGTTTACCAGAGGCGCATAGTTATTGTTGTTAGTGGTAGTAGTAGTAGTAGTAGTAGTAGTAGTAGTAGTAGCAGTAGTAGTAGTAGTAGCAGTAGTAGTTTGTAGTAGTAGTAGTAGTAGTAGTAGTAGTAGTAGCAGCAGTAGTTTGTAGTAGTAGTAGTAGTAGTAGCAGCAGTAGTTTGTAGTAGTAGTAGTAGTAGTAGTAGTAGCAGCAGCAGCAGTAGTTTGTAGTAGTAATAGAAGTAGTAGTGGTAGTAGTAGTAGAAGTATCAGTAGCAGTAGTAGTAGCAGTGGTGGTAGTAGGAGTAGTAGTAGTAGTAGCACAGTAGTAGTAGTAGTAGTAGTAGCAGCAGTAGTTTGTAGTAGTAGTAGTAGAAGTGGTAGTAGTAGTAGGAGGAATAGTCTTAGTAGTAGTAACAGCAGTTACAGTAGTAGTAGGTAGTAGTAATTGGTAGCAGCAGTCATAGTAGTAGTAGTTTGTAGTAATAGTAGTGGTAGTAGTAGTGGTCGTGGTGGTAGTAGTAGTAGTAGTAGAAATAGTTGGTAATAGTAGTACAAGTACTAGTAGCAGCAGTTATAGCAGTAGTAGTAGCAGTAGTAAAAGTAGAAGATATAGTAGTAGTGCTTGCAAAGATTTCACTCTGCAATTGAAAAAAATAAAAAATACTTTGTAATTGAGTAAAATACTTTTTTTAATAAGTAATAATCCTGGCGCTTGCTTTTCCATAATAATAGTAAAGTAGAGTATTGATCTTATTTTAAAGTAGCAGTACTTCTTTTTCCCCTTTAACAATGCCTATGCACCGTTATTACACACTGGATATTTTAAGACACCTCACTATATTTCGAGCTAAAAATATTGCCTTTTGGGCCTTAAAAATAAGAGTTAGACCTGTATTTGCCCTTGACAGTGCAGTCTTATTATTAGAAGTTTTATTAAGACGTGCACACACATCTACACATGCGCGTGCTCTTCCTCCCAGATTTAATCTTGATTCTGTCACAACCTGATGCCCGTGTGTGCGTCGTCGGGGTAATAACCGTCTGTGAGCGGCCGCATGTGTGTGAGTGACAGGCAGATAATGGGTTGTCAGAAGAAGCGACAAGTTTGTGTCCTTGTGTTGTCTTCTTCTCTGGAAGAGTCAGGCCCAGGGAAAAACACCGACCAATGTGAGAGAGGTGGAGGAGAAGCTCTCGTCTTTATTTAAGGTGAACTGTTTTTTTATTAAACTCCAGGAAGGACACAAGACGAAGACAAGAGACACACTAAGGCTAAAGGAAAAAGGGAAAGTCAACAAGTGATGGGATGGGGCGGCTGCTGTCTCGGCAAATGACTGCTTTTCAGTTTATGGTGTGCCACAAAGATGAGTTTTAATTATAAACTGTGGTGTTTATGTTTGGGTTGTCCTGAGACAATGACAAACATTTTGAGAGAAGGCAAAGTGTTTTTCTACAGTACGCTTGGATTTATAGGCGCTCATTGTTAGTTTATGCAGCCAGACCTATTTACTTTCAAGCTATCTCCTCGTCCTGGCTTAGACCTGGTTTAGTCCTGGTTTTAGTGTTGGTTTAGTCCTGATTTAGTTTCTGTTTAGTCTCGTCTTTCTCTTGATTTGGAACTGGTTTAATGTTGGTTTAGTTCTGGTTTTGTCCTGCTTTACTCTTGATTTAGTCCTGGTTCAGTCTTGTCTTTGTCTTGAGTTGGACCTCAGTTTAGTTCTAGTTTAGTCCTTGTTTTGCTTCTGATTTAGTTTTGGTTTAGGTCTGGTTTAGTCCTGGTTTAGTTCTGGTTTGATCCTGCTTAAGTTCTTCTTTAGTCTCTGTTTAATCCTGGTTTGCTCATGACATTAGTCCTGGATTTAGTTTTTGTTTAGTCCTTGTTAAGATCTGGTTTAGTCCTGGTTTAATTGTGTCTATGTCTTGATTTTGACATGGTTTAGTCCTGGTTTTGCTTCTGATGTGGACCTGGTTTAGTTATCATTTAGTTCTACTATAGTTTTGGTTTAGTACTGGTTTAGTTTTGGTTTGGTCCTGCTTCAGTTCCTGTTTAGTCTCTGTTTAATCCTGGCTTGTTCTTGGCTTTGTCATGATTTAGAGCTGGTTTATAACCCTGGCTTAGTTCTGGTTTAGTCCTGACTTTGTCTTGATTTAGACCTTGTTCAGCCCTTGTTTAGTTCTGGTTTTGTCCTGGTTGTGTCCTGCTTTAGTCCCTCCTTAATTCTGGTTTAGTCTTGGCTTTTCTCGTGGCCTTTGTTATGGCTTGCGCTGGATTAGACCTGGGTTAGTCCTTGTTTAGTTATGGCTTAGTCTTAGCTTTGACCTGGCTTAGTCCTGGTTTAGCCTTGTTTAGTCTTAATGTTTTCTGATTAGGTAAATTTTGATACAATTGCTTTACATTTGAGACTTGTTGTGCCCTCTGCAGATAAAACTTAAATTGTTACAAGACCTAGCTTAGCATAGAAGACGAATGTTGCACCTGCTTACTGTAAAGTCTGCAGGTAAAATTTTGTAGGTGTTACAAATAAACTTGACCCAACATGATTAGGCAGCCTTTATCACCCAGCTATAATGCAAACCTTAAACCAGTATTGTCTATAGTTGCTTCATCTTCCAGTACTGAGGTGTGAGTCATTTTTTAGTTTTCTGGCAGTCCAAAGAAAACAATTCATATCTATCAAGGTTGAGAAATGTTGAATAAAAGCTTTCTTCACTTGGCAGCTGGTCCTGATAGATGAGTTGCCACAGGAGCTAAAGGACTAGCTGTTTTGTGTGAGGTGGTCAGGCCGTCCTGGGCTGGGGCTGGGGCTGGGGCGATCTCAGGAAGGTAAACACACTTTGACACAGCGTACTGTCTGAAATTTAGTGCATGGTTTTGACCTGGCAGGAAGGGCTTGGTTCAATGTTTGCAGAAAGTGTGTTGTCGGTGGTTTTAGTCCTGATTTAGTTGTGGCATAGAACCGGTTTAATTCTTGGTTTGGTCCTAGTTTAGTCCTGGTTTACTACTGCTTGAGGTTTAGTGATATGAAGTGGCAGGAAAGGCTTGGTCCAGTATTTGCAGAAAGTGTGTTGTAGGTGGTTTAGTTCTAGTTTAGACCTTGGTTAGTCCTGATTTAGTTGTGTCTTAGACCTGCTTTAATTATGTATTAGTCTTGGCTTAGTCCTGGTGTAGTCCTGGTTTACTACTTCTTGACATTTAGTGATATGAAGTGACAAAGGAAAGGTTTTGTTCAATGTTTGCAGAAAGTGTGTTGTGTGTGTGTATAAAGGTGGGTAGTTTAGTGCCAATTCAGTCCTGATTTAGCCCTGGTTTAGTCTTGGTTTAGCCCTCGTTTAGCACTGGTTTAGGCTTGGTTTAATAATAATAATAGATTTGATTTATATTGCGCTTTCTAAGCACAGGTTTCTCAAAGTAAATTAGTCGATTATTTATTCACACCACAGTCTCACGGTGTTAAACCACCTCTGAAGCTACAGCTGTCTCGGGACAGACTGCCCAACATGTGGCACATACAGACACCAGTGCCACAGACACTCGAGTCAAGGATGGTGAAGTGTTTTGCCCAAGGACCCAATGGCAGTATGTCATGCTGGTAACGGAGGATCAATCTGCCAACATTACACTTAGTGGCATCCTTATTTAGTCTTGTTTACTCCTGCTTTAGTCCTGGTCTTGTTCCTAATTAACTACAGCCCAAAATTTAGTGCACGGACATGAACTGGCAGGAAAGGCTGTGTTCAGTGTTTGCAGAAAGTGAAAGTGTGTGTGTGTGTGTGTGTGTGTGTGTGTAAACGTAGGTGGGGTCTCAGGGCATATTGATCTGGTTAAATGAGCCAGTTAAGGTAATTAAAGCCCTGAGCTGAAAACAGAGAAGGTAGATTATATTGACAATAACAGTTCTCAATCCACATAAGATAGAAATCAGAGGCGTACCTTGTAGGAGTTATTGCATTTTACAAATGGCTTAATGGCATTGAGGAGCAGGAATAGACGCTCATAAAATACTGTTGTTGTACTTAGGGACAGTGCTGACTCAGCTCGGTTTGCTGGTCCTCCTGGCAATACAACGCACATTTATGTCATAGTCTGTTCATTTATTGAAGAATTCAGCTAATGACGCTAAACACTGCCGTCGCAAACAATAAACTACAGAAGGGTTGCACAACGTATTGCAATATCTGTAATATGTGCTGTTTTAGTCCTGGTGAAGTACTGGTTTACTCTTGGTTTAGTTCTGGCTTAGATGTCTTTTAGTCCTGGCTTATTGCTGTTTTTTTCTAGTTTAGTTCTAGTTTCGACATGACTTAGTCCCTGTTCAGTCCTGGTTTAATCCCAGTTTAGCCGCTTTTTAGTCCTCTTTTATTCATGCCTTGGCCTTGCTTTATTGCCGGTTTAGTCATGGTTTAGTCCTGGTTTAGTTCTGCTTCAGTCTTTGTTAAATTTTGACTAGTCTGAAGTGAAAGATCCTTGTATTTCTCTTCATACAGGAGTTCCCTATCGCAATATTCAACATAGTTTTTTTTCCATACATGTTTTTACAAATACCATGCCTCCCTTACGATTAATATGTTTTCTTGTTTCTCTTTCTTTTACTGCAGAGCCAATGCGGACTCCAAAGCGTCTGAAGATCGCTGAAACCAGGTCTCGTCTGATTGCGGTGGACTGGGAGTCTTTGGGCTACAACATCACTCGCTGTCACACCTTCAACGTCACCATCTGCTACCATTACATGACTGCCAACAATCGCAGCAAGGCCGACTGCCTGGACATGGACCCTAAGGGTGAGGGCACCGAGTTAAAGTTAGTCCCTGCTTTTCAGTTGCTTTTCCATCCTAACTCAAATGTTTTTTTTCCTTTATTTTAGCGCCAAGACACGTAGTTGGAAACCTGCCTCCTTACACCAACGTGAGCCTGAAGATGATTTTGACCAACCCAGAGGGACGCAAGGAAAGTGATGAGACTATCATTCAAACAGATGAGGATGGTATGTATTGAAATATTGGACACACAACATATTTTATTCCCCAATGGTTTGACTGACAAGAAAATGTTTTTACCAATCACTACATATTTGAAATCTACAGCATAGCCTGGCTCAAAAAAATACAGTTTACAAACAAGTCATCCAAGAAAATCCAGATATACAAAAACTTAAAAAGATCTACTGCCTGACCACCCAGACCAATTTTGTTTTATTAGTAAAGTGGGTCCAAAAGCCTCCCCATTGAAATCCAATAAATCATAGTCGTTTTTCCTAAATGGGACGGGCCTTATCCAGTGCTTTGCGTCTCTGATTGGTTGTAAGTTTTTTCAAATTGTGTCAGTCCAGAGGCACCTTATTTTTGTGTGCTATCTCCTGAATACTGATTGGATTGTTTCTTTATCAATTTGCATTCAGAGGTAGGGTTTAATCTGTGTCTAGTTTCTCTGTCCCATGGAAATTTAATTCAAAGTAACAGGACCCAGTCTAATTCTAGTATGTACAGAACTAAAAAAAAAAAGTATGGCTGGTCAGGCTACTGCATGTGTTATTAATTAATTTAGGGTAGCACTAAAAATCTGTTGTTACTAACATTGTATATCTCCACGTTAACAGTCCCAGGACCAGTTCCCAGTCAGTCACTAAAAGCCACTCCATTTGAGGACAGGATTCTTCTGATGTGGAAAGACCCAACTGAGCCCAATGGCATCATCATACAATATGAGGTATACTATCATTACAGACCAGTGGTTCCCAACCTTTTTTTGTTTTTGTGTACCCCCAGGACCTGATTTAGTCCTGGTTTAGACCCAGCTTAGTTTAGTTCTGGTTTAAGGCATGGTTTACTCCTGATTTAGTCTTAGTTTAGTCCTGGTTTGACCTGGTTTAGACTTGGTTGGACATGGTTTAGACCTAGCTTAGTTCTGGTTTAGGCCTGTTTTTTCCTGATTAAGTTCTAGTTTTAGACCTGATTTAGTCCTGGTTTAGGCCTGGTTTAATCCCTGTTTACTCCTTCTTTAGTGTCCCATCCCTCTCTATAGTTCTGGGATAGTCCTGATTTAGGTTTATTTTAGTCTTTAAAAGCCAAAAATATAAAGGTACTATAAAAGATCATATAACTCTACGTACCCCCTGCAATGTGTCCCCACCCCTCTGGTTGGGAAACACTGCTTTAGACGAAAACACATTGTTATTGTCGATTATTGACCTAGTGCTAACCCTCTCGTCTCTCTCTGTCCCACTACAGCTGACATACAGTGGGGTGCGTTCGTTTGACCCGTCAGTACCACTCCAGCGTCCCGGGCTCACAGTTTCTTTGCCCTCAAATGCAACACATCACCTGTTTTCTCTGCTTCATCCCGGGGTCACCTACCAGCTCTCGATAAGGGCATCCACCTCCAAAGGGTTCGGGCCAGCAACCACACTCAACGTAACCACAAATATATCAGGTAAAAATTATGGTTAAAAATATCTCCATTCATACAGATACCCAATAGATACTTACCCTTTCTATTTTGAGGGATTCAAGTAGAGTTTAACTATATTTTGAATACATAATTACAATAATGTTTTCTTTTTACAGCCCCTACATTAGAGGAATATGATGGGTCAGAGGCCTTTTTGAATGAAACTGCAACAACTATCACCGTCTTGCTCAAACCAGCCCAGGCCAAGGGAGCACCCATTAGGTACAAACACATTTACATTCATTCTTCCTGGTTTAGTCCTTGTTTTGTCCCAGTTTAGTGATGGTTTAGTTCTGGTTTTGTCCTGATTCGGTCTTGGTGTAGTGCTCGTTTAGTTTTGGTTTAGTATTATCTTAGTCCCAGTTTAGTCTTACATTAGTCCCTACTTTGTCTAGGTTTAATCCTTGTTTAGTCTTGTTTTAGATCCGATTTTGTCCTGACTTAGCTGGTGTGATCCAGGTTTAGTCCTAATTTAGTCCTGGCTTTATCCTGGCCTAGACTTGGTTTAGTCCATGTTTAGTCCTGCTTTAGTTCCTGTTTTGTCCTGGTTTAGTCCTGGTTTAGTCCCTTGTTTGTCTAGGCTTCATCCTTGCCTATTTCCTGGATCTGGTTTACTTTTGGCTTAACCCTGGTATAATTCAAGTTTAGGTCCTAATTTAGTCCTGGCTTTAACCTGGCTTAGACCTGGTTTATCCTTGTTTTGACCTAGCTTAGTCCTGCTTTAGTTCCTGTTTTAGTCCCTGTTTAGTCCTGCTTTTTCCTGTTAAGTCCTGGTTTAGTCCTGGCTTTAGTCCCAACTTAATCCTAGTTTAAGGCATCTTGTGTTTTTTGTAAATATACTTTAACAGGTAATCAGAAAAACTATTATATGATTAGCATAGGCTTAAAGGCACCCATTCATTATGTGGGCGTTGGATGAAGATAGGCACAGTTCTTGAAGTCAATAAACAGTAATTTAATCAGTAAGGTTGCACACATATTTTATTTACTATAGTTTTTATATCATTGAAATTTATTTGTTTGAAATTTTACACCACAGTGCATACCAGATTGTGGTGGAGGAAGTGAACCCACAGCGCTCTCGTCGCCAAGCTTCCTCTGACTGCTACGAGGTAATTATTAGTATATACACTTTTGCATACTATTTGTAAGTCTTTCTACGCAACATATAGCCAAATAGATGATGCCATTTTAAACTTAGATGCCTGTTCTGAGTCTTGGTGTTTACTTTTAGGTGCCAGTGTCCTACCACAGCGCATCCACCAGCGGATCTCCATATTACTACGCCGCCCAGCTGTCCCCCAGTAACCTGCCCGAACCTCTGCCCTTCACTGTGGGAGACAACAAGACCTATCAGGCAAGTTTATAACAATTTTTCAGATTTTTCCTCAAATACCAAACAAGTAACAGCTAGTATCTCATTTAAGTTTAGAGCCGCCCTATAACAATTACAGCGCAAGTGCAAATGAAGCGTGCATTGTTTGTTATTTATGTAAATCCTCTTTTTTCCTTTTTTGTTTTACTTCAGGGTTTCTGGAATCCTCCTCTGGCTCCAAGGAAGAACTACAACATTTACCTTCAAGCCGTGAGCAGCACCGAAAGAGTAAGGAAACATTAATTAACAAAGTAACTCATTATATATTTACAAACAGCCTCACAGACACATTCGGATTAACTTGTATGTTGCTGTTTTTTCTAAGTATAGCAATAAAATGAATTGAATGTGTCTTTTCTGTTTCAGGAGACTAAAACGCAGTGTCTGAGGCTAGCCACTAAAGGTAAGTAAACAAATTATCTTCGGTCAATTGACATTTGATGGAAATGCTTTTGATAATTACTAATGAAGGAAAAACATTTTAGGCAGCAGCAGATTGTCATTAGCACAATTATGTAAATGTAGCCAAGTTTTTCTTTTTTGTCCTCTTTCTTTCTATTGCTGCCCATAAATTTCAGTTATATTTTACAATCTAGATTCAGTATTCATTCATTGATCTTCTGCTTATTCTTGTTAGGAGTCACAGTTGCCTTTCCCAGCACCTATGGGCTTTAGGCGGGGTACACCTGGACAGTGGCCAGTTAGTCTCAGGGCTGACACAGAGACAGACACTGACAGACAATCATCAGGTCCTCCTGGCTACATTAGGGTTTTTCAGATGTATTTTTTGCTCTCATTTTGGCATTTCTTATGCTAGGGTGATGATGACCAAGATGTTCATTAATAAATGCATTTTAGAATTTCAGTGTCACAACAAAAAAAAAAAAAAATACATATATTCATTTTCAACTGTCTGGGCAAAAAACTCACATTCTTTTTCTTTAAGCCCTTTTTGGTCCCACTGACTTAGATTAAAATCACTTATTTTCACTCTACTGCATTTTAAATCATGCTAATTCCTCTGTAACCTTGTCAGTCAGAGGCTAAAAAATACACAAACAAAACAAAAAATCACCATCAAGTCCACCTTTTTCACTTTGTACTGTGGGAAATAATTTCCTTATATTTCCCAGTAGATAACAGTGACTGTAACTCAGCCTCTTAGGGCTTTAAGAGGAAGAACCTGAGTTTTAGCCCTTTTTGTGTGATTTTCTGGCCTTTTTTGTAATGGCACAAAAAGTAAAAATGTATCAAAATCACTTCTAGGACTAATCAGAGACCTATCCGGGGCTGGTAATTCCTGCACAAAAAAAAAGTACTTTGCATCTTTAAATGGTAAATAATACATGTTTTATTTACAAATAACTGGCTTTTAGAGGGTTTAAGATATAAAAAATAATTTTCTTTAGTTATGTATGATGAGGACAGGGGTTAATAATAAAAAAAAAAAAAAAAAAAAAAAAAAAAATTCTAAATGTATTATATTTTTAAATGTGACCTAAAAGGGCTTTAAGAGGAAGAATGTGATTTTGTTAAAGGAAGGCCTGAGGGTTAAGTCTCACATTCATTCACCATTTTCTCTCTACATATCATGTTTTGGGACAATGGGAGAAAGCCTTAGTACTCAAAGTGAAGCCACAGTAACACAGTGAGGGCTAACCACTCTGCCATGGTGCATTTATAATCATTAGTTTCTTCTAAAGACAAAGTTTCCTGGATCATTTGGATTCTTGTCCACACCTCTTCTCACATTCACAAGCTTATATTAGCTTGATAGATGTTACTTAGTGGAGTCTTTGTGCCAGTCCCAAGCCTGTATATATAAAGAAGGTTGCAGGAGGATTGGCATCTCGTGTAAAAATCTATGTCAAATCAATATGCTAATTACAACTCAGAGACAGTTGGAGGAAAACAGATAGTGATGTGACTATGTAGTAACTATTAGCAAATACAGTTGTTTGTGCAGAGAAACTACAGATCGTCTAAATGTCATGTTTCCACCAGCTGCCATATGCTGAAAGATTATCGAATCGGTTTAGATGGTGTGGCTTTAATCCCAGCGGGGCCATACACACACAGCAGCTCATACACAGTAATGCACAAGCACGCGGGCCACACACTGTTTTCAGGAAAGATTTTCAGAAAAGCGACTGTGGGATCAGAGGTGAGCCGAGCGCAGTAAGAACATGGATAAACAGCAAAATACATTAACATGGGTTCAGTGAAGTTGTCAGCCATTTCAACAGCTGTGGAAATCCTGTTTGTGTTTATTATGAGGAAAAAAACAGGCAGATGGAACAATAACACAGCGGAAAAGTGGGGCTAGATTTATAAAAGAAAGGCTCAGGATGAAAAATAATGACTGTCAGTCAAACTAAACAGTAAACATTGTTTAAGGGTACTTGAATAAACATAGCCCTAGTAGTAGTTGTAGAGCACAATCTATTAATTTACAGACATGTAATTTGTAGACCATTCTTCTGTCCATTGTTTTATAAATAATAATAATAAAATAATATTTATATTTATACTATATATTTACCTAAATTAAGATGTGTTACTTTAGCCAGAGTTGTAGAAAAACAAACTTCAAATTGAGCTTTTCTGTTTTATGTTAGCAAAGCCAGAAAAAGACTTGGCTATTTCCAATTAAACTACAATGTCTTTAAAGGGAATATATTGTGCTTTTATTCATGGTTTTAATCCAATGTTGGTTGCCTCTAGAACAGCAGTTCATGTTTACAACCTTTAAAAACATTATGTGACTAAAAGGAAATATTTTTTTTACTGGTGCCATAAATCAACAGGTAAAGAGAACAGCAAAGGGCAGGAGAGTGCAGACTGTTGTGGTCTTTTGAACATAATTTCAAGAAAAAAAGGAACTTCACTTCCTTAAACCTTTTGTATGACGCTATTTTACTACAAAATGAAAAATAGCTGTAAGGAATCATTGGAAACAGAGCTGCACACCGTTTTTTTGGATAAATGAATGAGAGCAGACTGGATTGGTCAGTGCTTCCTGGAGTGGATGGGGTTCGTGGGAGAGGTGGAAGTTTGTGGAATTGAGCATTTTGAGGCCTCAGAAACTCAGAAGTTTACAGTAAGCTCTCTTATTGTTTCAAGTCAGCAAATTCATGTATATTGCAGATTACAAAAAACAAAATTGGTGAATCAAAATGAATCCTAGTAAAACAATGTGAGTTAATGGATGCCTGTCAGTGTCAGCCCTGCCTAAGTAGAAGATGAATGAATAAAAATATCATGTTGTGTTATGCAATGCTCATATTTAGCACGCAGCTGAAATGAAGTCAACCTTTTAGGGGCCCAGCTCTAGCCTGTGGAGTTACAATGCAAGTGTAAGACATCTTAGAGGGACCTTGATGTTGTTATTTTGTTACTATGATGCACTAATGGACAACGTGCTCAGATGACTCTCCTCTCCTCTATGTCCCTTGGCATGTGTTCATTCACTCATCCACACACCCCTGAGTGATGCTTCAGTACAGGACAGTCCCATTAGGTCATCTGGGCCATTGTATCTTGTCATTGCCGCCCGAGGGTAGCTGCTTGTGATTGTTAGTGAACTGACCTGAATGCATTTTACATTAAGAGCTTCCGCCGGCATTATGAGGTCAGACCCCGAACCTTTCAAAAAGTGTTTTTCTCTTTTGCTTCGACGGCTATTGTGACCCTGCTCCCCTGTGAGTTTGACTGACCCAACAGTGAATAAAAGCAAGACAATAGTTAAAACCTGACACTAAATGATGATAACAAATGTGGCTGGTGGGGTTTTTTCCACCTAACCACAAAACCAGCAAGAATACGGTCTTTCTATCACAAAACACAGGTATTTTTGTGACCTTACAAGCCCACTTAGTTTAAATATTAAACTTATACAAGCAAGATTTTTGTTATTCACTTCATCCTCTCAGTCCAAAGTAAATTATTTCAGTGGGTCAGACTTTGCCCGCCCTAGACTGTTGTTGACAGGTTGACAGGTGTTGAAGGTTTTCTCAGACATTATAAAAGTGTATTTTATTCCTAAACAGAGAAAACCAGTGGAAAATGGACATCAGTGATTTGTAGGAATCAGCATCAGTGTTCGCAAAAGCCAGATTTTCCTGTCCACAAAATAATAGAACAAAATCCTAGTGTAACAAAACTAAATGTCATCAACTTTTTATCCATTTAAAATACAGTGTACTGTTTTAAAGGCACAGTGCAGAGGGATTTCGGTTAAAACTAAACTAGAACCTGCCCTATCCCTAAAGCTAAAACATAAATTGGTAACACTTTAGAATAACTCACATTATTAAGCGTTAAGTATCAGTTAAGGCATAACTTTAACATCTATAAACACCATTAAACTTTTTAAAATTACATATTTATTAATGCTATATTACTGCTCAATAGTTGTGAGTTATTCTAAAGTGTTACTAATAAAAACTTCAGATAATTCAGTCATTCATTCATCTTGTTCCATTTATTCCATTACATGTCCCGAGTGGCTGGAGCCTATCCCAGCAACTATGGGACTATGGGTACACCCTAGACACTGGCCAAGTAGTCGCAGGGCTGACACTTAGAGACATCCACTGACAGACAGTCGTTCACTCCTCATCCCACATATTTAAAATAATGAGTAATATTGAAATTGAGACTTGAGGTTTACAAAATTCTCCACATCCACTATGTTTATAAAGGCTATAAGTGTGAATAAACAGGATTACTTACTGTATATTTTCATGCAAATCCTCCATACCTTACCTTTAATATAAGAACATACATTCATATTTATTACCTATGACTGCTCCATGTTCTCCTGACAACTCAGTAGAGCACACTGGGGCATAATATTATTGCATAATGATATTTTCCTCTTAGAGACTTACATTTTATCGCAAAGTAATATTGTAATGTTGCAAATGCAGCCGCAGATAAAGAGTGATTTGTTGACATTTTGTATTAGGAGAATGGATTATTGTTCGATTGCTCTATATTGAGTTTTTTCATGGTTCTTGTTGGATTATTGGGATTATGATAATGCTTGGTAATGTTCTTATAGCCGCCGCATGAAATCAGATCACTAAGTAGAGCTTAGGAGTGTAAAAAACAGATGCTTTTTTACTCTTTTATGGCTACAACAGGACTGCATATTCTCCACTGCTGCTGCTCTCTCCACACCACAGCAAGCAAGTCCCGCCTCGAGCAGGGGTGGTTGTAAATTATATCCCAAAACAGACAAAATCAGGGAGTTCGCTCAATCCTCAGAAGTCATCATCGGCTGAAATGAGTTTGAGTACAAGTAATATTCGGTGACATTGGAGCAGAAACGTCGGACGGCTACAGTCAAATCACATTTTCAGGAGCGTTTCCCTTTGAGACTGTGCTGCCCGGAATAAACTGAAAAACAATATAAGAGCTCACAGTCGATTGAACCACTGAAGAAGTCAGTGCCGGCTTATTACAAATGTTTGTGTGGTTACAGCTCAAAGACATCTAATTGATTTACTACATGCCGCTCCTGTGAGAAACCCCAATTAGATCAGAAAGGAAGAAAGAAAGTGTGTGGGAAAGATTATTTTTGTTTTGCTATTGACCCGGCACAAGAGAGACTAAGATAAACATTTGATATCTTTCTGTGAGCGTTTTACCTTTACAATGAAATAATAGCTTTTACTACAGTCGTACTTTATGAAAACATCAGGTGTATTTGATTGTGGTTAAAGGGGCTCTTGTGGCTTTGACTTAAGCTGAATCAATAGACAAAAGAACCACACATGCCATTCACAGCCAGTCACAAGCCATTTTGTGCTGATCCCAAGCCTGGATAAATGGCAAGGGCTTTGTCAGAAAGGGCATCCTGCATAAATCATTTACCTACTCATTATACAAATCGCTGTACGCTAAGAGGCAGAAGATTTGCTGTAATGACCCCAGAAGGAAAAAGAGTAGGAAAGAAGATATAAAGCTTTACATTTTTAGACTATTTTTTCATCAAAGACGTGTTGTTTTGTTTGCTAATGACATGGCATCTGCAAAGTAAAGCATTTTGTCAGCTAACACTATGACTAATAGAGTAGATAGCCTTTTGTACACTGTTTAAAACAAACCCTCCATCTGTGCTGCTAAAACACAAAGTACAAATATCTCACTAAACTCAGCTTGTAAGAGAAATCTCAAAAAATGCTCACATTTTAAATGTTTATTTTTTTTCACTTGTACAAGACTAGAGAACTAACACAGATCATTTTATTCTCACAAAGCGATTTTTCAAAATTACTTTACTTTGACATGAATGGCACATGTATTTTAAAATCATGTCATTAGAACAATGTTTAGGCTTCAAATAAGCTTTGAAACTATATTCAACCTCCTCTAATACTCACTTTTGGGTCCTGATCACGTTTTGTGGTTAGGACCCAAATCTGATCACTACACTGAGGACATCAGATTTATTAAAATAATAAACAAGATAACCATTACCCAACCCATATTATAGGCTACGTTTAAATAAGCTGGTTAAATAACAGTGATGATGTTTCCAGGATATTTCAGAATATATTTTTAAAGTAGGTATATTACGTATAGGCCCTTTCATAATGAAGCTTGTCAGACCTGGGTCTATAATTACATTATAAATGCATATTAGCCTGGCATATGTGTCAGCCTCGGTCTGCTGCAGCCTTACCTAACTCTGCACTTAATCACATGATTAGTCTCTCTTTTTAAATACCGCCTGTGTTTCCTTATCACCTGCACCACTTCACTGTTGTGAGGGCATTTAGCAGAGAAATCATCCAAGAACCTCTCAAAGCTGTTGGGTGGCATAGTTTTACAGCCTTAGGTCACTGAGGGATTTGTAAATACTCAAAAACAGTGCCAAGATTTGACAATATTTGGGTAACAGGCTTATTGTCAATACATGAGTCTATGAAACTAGAGCACAGTGTTTCTGACTAGAGAGTTCTAATTGTATATGTATTTTGTAGGGCTGCACAATGTATCACATTTATTGCTAGCACAGTGTTAAATTTATTGTTATTGCAATATCAAATTTCTCATTATCACAATAATGATATTACTAACATTGCATGATGTGTGCCTTTTGTAACTTTTGTGATGCTGCTGCAAGATCCTGAATTTCCTTTGGGATTAATAAAGTATCTGTCTAATCTAATCTACTTATTATTTGTAGGTGCTACAGAGGAGCCAGAAGTCATCCCTGACCCTGAGAAACGGGCTGATCGTGTTGTAAAAATTGCCGGAATCAGCGCTGGAGTCCTGGTCTTCATATTGTTAGTGCTGGTAGCCATCCTCTTGGTCAAGAAAAGGTGAGTGACGGTCAACCACAACAACTCCGCCCTGAAATTAAGTTGAAAATATGATGTACATTAACTTACAGCAGCACACCATGTATGCACCAACAGCATGCAGCAGACACAGAGCAACACATAGAAATGAACTTAAACCCATCCAGTTGTTGTGTGACAGTGCGGCACTTGGTTTAGTGTAACACCATCTTCCATTCATCCACCATTAATGTTGATCTCCCCTCGGAAACAAAAGGAAAAATTATACTGGAGAAGGCATAAGTACTTTCTGACTGGGTATATCTTTTAATCTGAAACTGAATCTGAAGGTCTTAGTTAAGATTTCCTTAAATTGATATGCCATGAAACTGTAATAGGGAGACAACAGCTGGTTATATTTTTTGACAGAAATGTATTTTTTGGGAATTTGACTGAGGTAATGGAGTTTTTTTTTTTTTTTTTTTTTGTAAAGCTGCAGAATGACAGCTTGATCTCTTATTATATCATGCAAACACTGTGTATATAAGACACCAGCTTTTACATAACATCAGCATTTTTAAAATATTACTTTGATATAGTGTAGATATTTTCCACACTACTTCAAATATATATAACAGAAATGCCTGGATTTAAAGGAAAAAAAGAGATAATTGTGGTTTGAAAGCTGAAACTTCTTGAACTGGAAACAGCTTTATTGATTTAAATTTATTTAAACCCACCCAATTATTTATAGTGCATACAATGGCCCGCCTTATATGTTCATAAAACAATGCACAACCAAGCGCATAAAACATTATTGTTTAAAATTGCCTTTTGGACACAAGAAAAGTGGACTTGAAGCCAGCTCCAGGGTCTTCATAGAAAGCTTTCTCCTCACAGTCGATGTTTATTTGATATAGGGCTCCCTCGTGTGGTGATACAACAGTAGTACAACAAGTTCCAAAAATGTCATCAATGTAAGCGGTACAATTTCAGTAAAAGGCTTTTGGTCTGTTTTATTTAGTACTTTTGAGAAGCAGCAGGGTCTGTTGTCTTAATGGAAGTTTAATAATAATGTTTTTTCAAATGTGCCGACTGACTGAATTAATTAAGTAACATTAATTATATACTTTTTCTTATATTAAAATTAATTATCTTTGCACGCAATGTTGTGCACCTTTCAACATTCCTGGAAACTGTGGTGTAATAACATCAAAGTAACTTCTTACCACTTAAAGAGAAGTGCAATTTTCTCCAAACATTTCATCTCGCCTCAGGCTTTAGGGAAAAACCAAGGCCTCGCTCTCATTAGAAGTAATCACGATGACACTCGGCAAATCAGAAACAATTAGAAACTGCAGTCAGTAATGAACTAAAGAGAGACGCTTGCTCTTACATCCCCCAAACTGCTCTTTTTCCACTAATCCCTGTAATGAGTTCATAAGGTATAATAGCTTTGTTGTGAAAGTGTAATTATGTTGTGTTAAATTATGACTAAAAGGTGTGGGCTAAAGGTTTAAACTACAAATAATGTCTGTTGAAGATAGCAGCAAGCATGTTTTCAGCTACTCTACAGGTAATAACAACTTTCCTCAAAGCAGAACAAATATTAAAGTGTCCAGTCACAAGAGGTCACAAGCCAGTGTACCCTTTGTGCCAGTCTCAAGCCCAGATAAATGGAACTACATGGAGGAAGATGATTTGCAATTAAGAAAGTTGTGTTGAGAGAGGCTAAATTGTTGGTGCCTATGTATAGACAAGGCTTAGTTTCTCTCTTTGAATAATAAAATGTATATCTTAGTAGGAGTTTACTGTTGAAGAAGCCCATCATAGAAACCACTTTTTTATTATGTAACACTTTTTTTTAGCTAAATCCAGCATGCTTTTAGTGCTAATTTTATTCGTAGTAATGATAGGAGTCCATAATAGTTTCTGGGGAGATCAATCATCATTATACCATCGATCCTTTTTGACCTTTGAACGATACTGCATCTTTAAAATGGTGGGGCATGATGACACTGTGATGGCATCATGCGTGCTCTGTATGTACTGTAAGCCTGATGTTACAGACGGACAGGCTGTACGTCAGATTAGGACCAAATCCTGGACAGGGCCAGTCAGCCGAGGCAGCTCTCAGATAGTGCATGGAAAGTTTTTACAGCAACACTTTCAGAGCTAAAATGTGTGAGGCAAGAAACTGCATGTGGAAAAAGAAAAATGATCTGTCTTCATAGTTTTAAGTACTAAGTTTAAATTGATAGTATTCATTATTTTTTATTTGAAGAGCCCCTAGTTTGTATCTCGAACCCTTGCATGAAACTTAAGCTGTAGCTAAAGCAATCAAAAGCTGTTTTTTATGTTTTTGTTGATGTTGGTTGGGACAGGACAGCAGTTTTTGTCCTAATTTGCATATTCATGACCCTTGTGTCTCATTCTTTGCTTTCTGATTGGCTCACAACCCCAGGAGGACCTACTATTCATACTCTTATTACCTGTAAGTAAACTACTAACCAACGATCAGCTCACCCAGCTGCTGTTACCTTATTGGGCGACTTAGTGGCTAGTTGTTGTTTTTTTTTTTTTTTTTAAAGATGCAGTATACTTTTTTCAAGAAAAACACATTTTCAGCTGATCAACCAGTCAAAGCCATCCTCATTGACGCCTCGCCGGGACAGAGGTCAATTCACTTTGGTCTGTTAAGACCACCATAAACGACCAGTTATATTGTCATCTGTCAAACTGATAAACATTCATCATTTTAGTTTCCTGTGAGTTTGAACTTGAAAGTGAATTGCCCTCTTCCTGGTGTCCTCTACATGCTCCAAAGTTGCTCTGAAGCAGACTCTAAAGGCCAGTGTTGGCTGTTCAAACCTAAGCGTGTTATTTGAAAAAAGGATGCTGCACTTGTGAACTGTAGCTCTTTGTGTGCATGTAGTCATGTGACCATCCATCTGCCCATCAACTCACAGGTATCATGGTGAAAAAAAAAAAAAAAAACCTGCTTAGTGCTTCTTCTCTTGTGGAGCGGTTCACTTCCTGTCGGAGACAAATGGCAGCTTCTTTGGTTGCACTATTTTTTAACAAAGGCTTTTTGTTCTAGTGGGGAACTCCTGCTTTTAGTATCTCTTCGTGTCTCTTGCTTACAGTGTCCAAAAACGATGCTGACAGATTATTTTTTTCTTTAGTGTGTCTCTCATACTGTATTTTATTCCACACTTGTTCCATCTGGTTATACTGTGCAAAGCAATATGCTACCAAGGCTGGCACTTTCTAAACCTGTTAGAGCTTCAAGGTTTATCATTGTGTCTGTTTCTGTTGCTATTTTTGAACAGTCAAGTTATATTTCTGGGATATTTCACAATATAGCATAACACAAAAACTCTGCCAACACAATAATATTACTGCAGAATGAGAAGAATGGCCCAGTGTTTGAGCTTAGCAACATTAATAGTGATATTTATTCATTATATTTAAGTGTTTTTTGTTACAGTCCCTATAATCATCATCATATTTATATAGCACTCAGAGGATGTAAAGATGTTGAATTTAGTTCACATCATACCAGCTTAAAATGAGACAGTTTAGTCGTGGTAACAGCTAACTCTCTGTATTTATTATACTGCATTAACAACATGTTTAAGTGCAGCAAATGGTGCTTAGTGGTGCTGCTTTCTCTTATAATTTCATTAAAACTTTAGAAGATTTTTGATATGTTAGCAGCTAAATCTGTTCCTACTGCAAGTGTGAGTGTGTGTGTACTGACGTATGCATCATAGAGGTGGAGGTGGTGTGTTTTGGGAGACCCGAGGTAAAATATTGAATAAAAACAGCATGCTTTATGTGTGTTTGTTGGGGAGAAATCAGAGTAGTACATACTATCAGTTTGACAACATAAAATACAGTGCTGTGCAAAAGTTTTAGACAACAAAAAAATGCTTAAATTATTCATTTGTTCTAGATCCAGGAGTGATTTAAGGGATTCTGTAACATTTTCAGGTATGGATCAAAGATACTAACTTAACTCACTACAGCAAGAACCATTGTGAGACAGAAGGGTTTTGTGGGTTAATGGAAAGAGCATTTACCCCTGAACTAGGCAAATTTTGAGCTTGCGTCCAGGACTGGGCACTATATTTTTATATTGCGAGATAGGACCAGCGCTTTGGCAGATGTTGACACTCTCCAAGTACTTCTAGTGCTTCTAGTTTCTATTTTTTTTTTTTTTTTCTTCTCCTCTTTTTTTTTTTTTCTTTTTTTCTTTTTTGCACTTTTGTACATAGATATGCCAAAACCTGTCTTTAGACTTTGGCACAGTACTGTAGATGAAATTCAAGCCAAGATATAAATTGCCATGCAGGAAGAAGTATCTCAACAGACCAAGTTTAAGTATAAACCACAGGCATTGGTTTCCATGTTGTCCGAACTGATAGCTATCTATGGCTCTGGGTACAAATGTTCCTGCACGCTCTGTCATGCTTGACGTATTAATCCCTCTGCAGTGATGGTCCTGGGATTTGATGGATCGCACACACTGAGAGAGAGAGAGCTAGAAAAGCGATACCTTGATGTTTGGTTTCTTAAGACATGATATTTCATCACCAGGCACCTGTCTGATGTTAGAAAAACAGCTCAAAAAGACAAATAAGGAAGTTAAAAATAAAACTGAAGAACATTGCGCCCATGAAGAAATAAACTCCAATATTTTTTACGTATATTTTAAGGGCAAAGCTAGTCTATTTATAAATTTTATAGTTAGGTAGTTTGTGCAGTAGTGTATTTGGTAATCCAGCCACAAGGGGTTACAAGCCAGTGTACTTTTGTGCCTGTCCCAAGTCTGGATAAATGTAGAGGCTTCCATATGATTGCAAATTACTGCACACTAGGAGGCAGATGTGGGAAAAGTCTGAAACACAGAAGTCTGTAGTGTATTTGGTGGTGGCTTTAAACTCTGCTTATCTTTGGTTAAGTTGCTAAAACTCTTCCCATTGCTTCTGATATGTTTTGGTCCTTTCCCCTGGTTTGTATTACAGTAGATGCTACTGTCCTAATGGTCCTCCTAGTTTTTTTACATGCTGCCATTTAAAAAAAAAAAAGCTTCTCCTCTTCTCTCCTTGCTTGGTCTCTTTCCTGGCTTGAAATTAGTTTTTTATAGCAGCCTGCAGTCCTCAGCCTTACCTGTGTAGCCATAAAACTACACCACGAGGCAGCGGTCGGCAGGCCAGCTCATATTTAAAGATATTTAATTGGTAACTTCTTTGTCTACTTTTCTACTTTTAATAGGAAACTGGCGAAAAAGCGCAAAGACGCCATTGGGACGACGCGACAGGAGATGACACACATGGTGAATGCGATGGACCGTAGTTATGCCGACCAGAGCACTCTCCATGGAGACGACCCCATGGCGGTGACCTTTATGGACAGCCACAACTACAACAACAGATGTAGGTTCACTGTCTATTTCACTGGCATCATACTTCCTGTATTATCCTGATGTGTTGTGACCATAGACAGTAGAAGAATAGTCGACCCTTGGCTCAGCTCAAAGTCAGTTTATTGGCTCTTTTCCACCAGCACCACTTGGTTTACTCTACTCAGTTCTACCCACTTTGTCAGCTTTTCCATTAGGCAACCGTAACCAATACCAGGTACCTTTTTAGTATCTGCTTCCACCTGAGCCAAACCAGTACTAAAATGTGACGTTGACAGATTGCTGGTCTCTGATTGGTCAGAGAATGTTGTCAGCTGTAAGTCATACATGTGACATTAGCCACAAAAACAAGCCACCATTTTTAAAAGTCCCGACAACCAGCTGCTATAAACCCATCAAAATGTACTTAACCCTACATAAAACACACTTGATGTGTAATGTATAGCTTCCCAAACTCAACAGTGGTGGAAGAAGTACTCAATGTCTTTACTTAAGTAAAAGTACAGATAAAGGAGCAAAAAATGTACTAGTTTTAAGTAAAAGTCAAAGCATCACCTTAAAATCTCTACCTAATGTCTACCTAAGAAAAAGTATAAAATTACTTACCGTCAAATGTACTTGCAACTAAAAAAGTAAAAGTATTTTGCACAAACTCGACAGCTCATCAGTGTTAAATGTGAGGAATTTTGCTGAAAAATTGTGCCGATTACTAATAAAATGAAAAAACTTGTGCAGCAGAAGAGACTGAATCTGTCTGTGAGGTCTTCTGTCTTTAATATTCTGATGTTTCTAAAGGAGTACTACTTTACTACATCTTTTATATTTAAGTACTGTATGTCTACAATGAGGGCACAAGAAAACACATGATTTTAAACCAAAACTCAAAATACTTTGTACTTGAAATTAATTCATAAATGTAGTGGAGTAAAAAGTACAGATAGTTGCTCTAAAACGTAGTGAAATAAAAGTGCTTCTTATAAAATTTACTCAAGTAAAGTACAGATTCATGAAAATTGCACTTAAGTAAAGTAACTAAGTACTTTTACTTTGTTGCATTCCACCAGTAAAACTCTAATGTACTTCTCGATAGTATTTCGCCTCGCCGCTTGTAGCCTTTTCTGGCTCTTTTCCTTGGCTTTGTGGACAAAAAAAAAAAAACACACAAAACCAGGACAAAGTACAACATTGCCTCTGTGTCCTCTATTGTTGTTGTTTATGTTGCGTTTACAGGACATCACATCAGTGAGGCACCACTGTCCCCACCCACAATAAACTGGTAATTGAAAACGACCCAAACCGAGTAAAGTAAAGTAGAGTTAAACCAAGTAGTGCTGGTTGAAAAGGGCCATATGTGTTTAATTTTTTTTGTTATATATGCCAAGTTTTTATGGGTTACATCACAATTACGCAGTCCACTGTTCACCTACTGTCTATGGCATTCAAATGTAATCAAAATGTAGCAGGTATTACTGGAAGAATTGCTTACTAATTCATATGCAGTGTTTGATGAGAGCTCTGAAGTTCACATATTGCATAGTAACACCTGAACTTCACTGTTTTTTTAATAATCAGACTTCATTCACAGCTGCTCAAGAAGAATGACTCTTGTTCTTGGATATCTTTAATCGTGTTTTTAATAAGCCAATATATCTGTGTGTTAGTTAAATATATAAAACATACTTCCTCACAATGTTTCCTCCTACAGTGCCCAACGACCCTCTGGTTCCCACCGCTGTATTAGGTGAGATTTTTTTAGCATGGATGGACCTTTTATTAGTCACCAGTATCCCATAGAGACCACCCATCCATCTCCACACGCCCCCTCTCTGTGCTTGTGGGCTTGTCCCATTTGTCTCATTGTCTCAGTAGTTAGGTTCCAGTTTTGTCCCTAATTGTTGGTGACTGTAGTGGTTTAAATGTCAAACACAGTCAAAGTCTTCATTATTACATCCCACTGTGTCCACGCAGTCCGGCTTTGACCTCTGTTTGACCTCAGCTGGTGTGACTGTCCTGGGGGGATTTGGGTGTCTGAAGTTTTGGTGTCATTATGTTGTTAGTTCATTTAAATTAGTCAGTTCTGAAATGCATCTTGTAACAAAAAACCTGAGCAACAAGATTACCCGATCATATTGTAAAGAAATACATCTAAAGAACAACATTTTAATGGTGTTTTGTATGAAACTGGAGTTGGACCAAATCAAAAAACAAACTTAGTATAATAGGCATTCAGACCAGGCATTCTCACCTGACAGGTTGGGACCCAAAAGTAGGTTGCAGACTTGTTTTAAGGAGTATGTACTAAATGATAATATTAATGTATTTTGCAATACTTTTATACAATACACTGGCACTAGTTTGTCTGACATTAGGCACATTTATTTTCAAATTTAATTAATTGTTTCAAAAGAAATAAGTGAATGTCTCCATTCAGCTCATAGCTCGTTTCATTGTCTCAGAAGATTAGAATAACTTTCATACAAACATACTGTACATATAACTTTAATGTGTTAAAATAATATGCTAGAAAAATTGTCGATATTCATATAATAACTATAAAAATGTGTCACAACTAGGGCTGGGTACCTTTAAATGATACCTTTGTTCTATCAAAAGAAAAGTTACAATACTACTGGTATTGAAAAATATTTTTTATTCAGTTTTAAGTTTCAATACCTAGTGGGACCTTCAATGTTCCTTTGCATGTCAAAATAAATAACACAGAATAAATCATGCAAAGTACTGGTTTTAACTTACAGCTAAGAATTTTGTTCCAAAATTAGTTTTTTTATTCAATATTATTGTGTTTTATGATCGTAGACGATGAAGTAGCAGACCATAGGAATCAGAAAAAGTATTGTTCAGGTACTGGTATGGAAAACCAGGTATTGTTTATGTACTGGTATCAAAAAATCTGAACGGTACACAGCCCTAGTCACAACTAATGGTTAAGGAAGAATATGGAGTCTGAGTTGAGACCACTGGCCTAGATACTGAGTGTTGTGTTGATTTGCACTGCCCCTTTAAGGTTTTGAGAATAAGTAAAAATACTTATCTTTATTTTACTTTTTTTTCCTAAATGATGTCCAATACTAAAAGCTTCAAACATCCAATCTTACTTTCCCTGTTGTAAAACTTGTTTGCCAGGTTCAAGTCATTCCTAATTCAAGTCATGTTTTCTGTTCCCTGTTGATCACTATTGATATTCACAGTAATTACCATCACTCTCCCTCTGAGGCCTCATTATTTCCACAGCTTGCAGTTGTTTTAAGCCATGCCATCGCCTATCTCTAAAAACTACAGACACTTAGCACTTAAGAGGAGAGGGATAATTTGTCATCTGAAAAAAAAAAAAAAAAAAAAGGGTTTGCAAATTGTGACTTCAAGTGACGAGGACATCTCAGAGCCTAGAGACCTTGGCACAAATGCAGTGTTTTTCTGCTTGAAGTCTGCTTGAGTACCTACCATCTGTGTTATCCACTTCTCCTAAGGCTTGTTTGTCGCTCATGCCCCAGTCTGCTGCCTGCCGCTGTGTGCGATGTAAAAGCCGTGCCAAGTCGGATGTTTTTCCAACTTTCCTTTCGATGTGTTTATCTTTAGTTTTAGTCTAGTGTTGACAGTGCGGATTAGATGCGGAGCTCTGACATACCCTAAAGGCCCCCACAATGCATCACGCCACCAAACCGTGCTAATTAACTGTGCCGTACTTTCTAATACGGAGTGAAGGTTGCACTAACAGTCTGTCTCGGCCAATCATATCACAGGGTCACGAGAAGTAGCAGGAAGTGGAGAATTAAGTGGCAGTGTCGGGTCAACTTTACTGTTAATTGGCCTGATGAGGACTTAACAAACTCTAACAATCAGTAATGAGCTAACATGGCCGCAGAGCAGGCACGAGCAGGGGTTAGATTAAACGAACACTGTCACTAAATAAATGGCGGTGGAGGTGAAATTGGGCACATGTTTACCATGTCATATTGTGCATTACTCTAGCCTATTACAGTGATTCTCAGCCCTGTTTTATCTCTGATTATTTTATTTTGACCCAATTTCTACAGAAAGTTATTTTTCAAAATTATTTTCCTGAAAATATACAACTGCTCAGTGACCCACTTTTGGGTCCCAGCCCACCAGTTGGAAGTCACTGGCCTACTGGATTATTCTGCACAATACAGTATAGATAATAAAATGTAGATTTCATTATTCACCATTCAAGTACTGCACCATTGTTATGTTAGCTTTGATTTAATACGTAAAATTAATCAGAAATCTTACCAATTGAGTCTAATGTTCTCTAAAAGAAGAAAGAGACTATTCAAGTAAATTATGTAGCAGATAAAGAGCTATATTTTAATAAGATTAAAAAAGCAATAAAATGTAATGCTTGTAGAAGAAAATGTATCTTTCTTTGTATAACATGGATTGAAGTTTTTTAATTATAATGTATATTTAGTTAATTGCAAGTTGTTGTAAAATAAAACATCAAATTTTAAGAATATAATTATATACATATAAACATTTTTGGTTTAAAGTGTGCTACTACGACCATCTTCATCTGTGTCGTCATATCATCTTGTGTGGTTTGTGGATATGCAACATGTACAATATAGTAGACCTCTCCTTGTAGTTGATGAACCAATGTTTAGAGATCAACTAACATCTCTTCAACTTATAATCTTACTAATCTTTTTCCTCTCTTCCTTTTTCTGCTGCTTTGACTTGTATAGTCCCAATAACAGGTGAGTATAGGCATAAACAAATTTACTAAACAGACCTTCAGTTTGTGGAAGAAAACAGCTTCCACTGCTACAGCTTACTGCTTGGGAAGATACAAAAAAAAAGATGCTTATAAAGAATAGTCCTATACCAAACACAGAATTTGTCTGACAGAATCATGTTTTGTATTTTGTATTTCCAAATATATATTTTTATTTGCTAATATATCTTTATTATTTTACATGAAAAGGAGGAAAGGAACTGACTAAATTGAGTGTCTGACCAGCGGCGTGTTTTTGTGTTGCCTTATTTCCAGATGAGAACCACACTGGGTCAGCTGCAGAGAACAGCAGGCTCCTGGACGTCCCGCGGTATCACTGTGAGGGCACCGAGTCCCCGTACCAGACGGGACAGCTGCACCCCGCCATCAGAGTGGCCGACCTGCTGCAGCACATCAACCTCATGAAGACGTCCGACAGCTACGGCTTCAAGGAGGAGTATGAGGTAAGGATCATGGGAGTATTATTGGGTAGCATGGTATAGTATCGTAGGTGGAAAGCAGCTACATGCCTTTACTTAGGGCCCATTTATACTGACAACGCTGGCCAGGAAATCTTCACATTTACTCTAAAACAGTGAGGGGTGAAGAAAACGAGGATTAGTATGAGTAAAATGTATTACCCGTACTTGTGGGCCCCGCAAATACTTTACACCACACAATGAGTAAACAGCGGAGGAAATGATAGCCCCGGTCTGCCAACTTCCCAGTAACTTTAAGATCTTGTGGTTTTCTGGAGCCAATTTCATAAAGTCTTGAGTAAAAGTAAGTACTTATACAGATATTACTGACAGTTACTGGACTAAATATGAACGTTTGAGACATAAAAGCCTCATAGTCTGCAATCATGGGTCAGCTGGCATGTGCACGGCAGACAACCAATCACTGTTCAGACTGGGGCTGTTACGTCATCATTTTCAGTGAAGACGCTGTTTTCACAGTTTCACGAGAGCAGAGTGGCTCCAAGAGGTGCCCTGCTGTGAGACCAAAACACCTCTTCCAGCGTTTTCTAAAGATTGCGGCTTTGGAACACGTAAACCCTGTCCATGTGTAAACAAAAGGTCAAACCACAATCAAACCTTTTCAGATTCGGCAAAATGCATTGCCGTCTAAACAGCCCCTTAAACTGTATTAGTAATAGAACTTATTACTGAAAAGTTGACCATTCAATACTTTACCTTGCTTAAGGTAATACATTTCTTAGCTACTTTTAGTTTTACTTGAGTTTAACTTTATATTGGAGTAACAGTACTTTCACATGAGCACAGCTTTTGATTATGTCCTCCGTCTTGTATACTGAAATATGGCAAAACATAGTTTGTGGAAAGTAAGTACATACCTTTACTCAAGTAATTTTCTGAAGTTAATTTTTTTTTAGACAATCTAGTAGTAGTAGTAGTAGCAATTCAGTTTTATTAATATAGCCCGATATCACAACAACAGTTGCCTCAAAGAGCTTTACAAACAGTTAATCAAGTCTAAACACACAGTCAGACATAACACACAATCAACACAATAACTACACTAAAGTAAACAGACCCAGGACATACCCTGTCCTCCTTCTCGGTAAGGAAAAACTCCTTAAAAACCCAGCTGTGGGGGAAAAAAAGAAGAAACCTTGTGGAGACCACATTGTAGGAGAGATCCTCTTAAAGGACGGACAGACAAAATGTGTCTAGGACTGGTAAATAAAGTCCATCAGCTCAATTAGCAGCAGTAGTAGTACCAGTATTAGATATGTAGTGGTAAGTACTTTCTATATACTTGTAAAACTTCCCAAAGTACTTGTAATTAATCATAAACATAACATAGATCCTAAAACTGTGTGTAGAAATAATACAATATGCAATCAAAGAATCTTGGATATAAACCTGAACTCAAAGTGCCTTCAATAAAATGTCATGTTCCACCTTGTTAATTATACTGTCTTACCGCTATAGCACTTCACACGGTCTTCAGGTTTTACCGTCTTCACTCTGCTTAGTATTCATAATGTTGTAAATTTCTTTCTGTTGTTGGTGATGCAGAGTTTCTTTGAGGGACAGTCAGCCTCCTGGGATGTGGCCAAGAAGGAGCAGAACCGCACCAAGAACCGTTACGGCAACATTATAGCATGTAAGCACCATTTCAAGATACCCTAACCTTCTTTTTTATATTTATTTGGCATTAGGGCTGCACAATATTTCTGTCAGTTGGACCATAACGTTATTGCGATACATTTAGTTTTGTGCGATATGCATATTTTTGATATATTGTGCAGCTTTAATTGGCTTTTTGGCATGTCTCTATTGCTGTTCCCTTTAGTCACGCTGTATTTTTTTTTGTCTATCTAGATGACCACTCAAGGGTTATCCTCCAGCCCATAGAAGATGACCCTTCCTCCGACTACATCAACGCCAACTACATCGATGTAAGTGGAAACGCATCGAATGCTACTATTGGCTCCCAACGAAACCAGAGAAACCACACTCCCTCGCTCGTATGTCAGGCCTCTATACCTTTATTGCGTCAACTAGTCATCCATCCCACCATTAAACGCATCCAGCCATCTCCAAAAAAACATTTCATATACTTGCATTTATGTGGTGTCGGCTTGTTGTTTTTCACCAACCATATGTTCACCCATCTGTCTTGATCATCTGTTGGTCTCATATGGCATTTTTTATTTTATTTTGCCCGATCCAATAACTTACACTGTCCTTTGTAATGTAATTAATTCAATTTTTTTGAAGAGATTCATTATTGCAGCACAATTTAATGCAATAATTAAACAGAAGGATAAAAAAAACACCCATTTAGTTAAGTTTGAGACTATCTTGCAATGTTATATTGACCAGGCCTGGACTCAAATCTGTAATCTTCTAGTACACAGGCACAAGGTCTTTATTATTTACAATAGAATGAATCCACTTTAAGTAATAATTTGTTCCTTGACTGTCCCCTTGTGGCTGGAGTTAGTATCTTTGGCTCTCATCAGTTTCTTTCTTGGCTCATCAGTGACCTTTGCTGATAATTTCACCAAACTCCGACCATTATTTTAAACGTTTTCTCACAAATAAGCATAACATTCTTGACAGAAATTAGACCAAGTTTATTATAGTATTCATTAATGTATTGTAGCACCCCATACAGTTAGAGCATCTTATATCACTTTGCATTTATTGTTTTTCTTCATCTCGTCTGTCATCTTAACACCTATCATGTGCATGTCTTTTCACTTTGTGCTTTTTAAATGTTTCTGCTTACAGCATTCCCCTGCTGTATAACTCTCATTAACAGTCACTCTATGTGTTGCTTGCTTCTGTCATTCACAGAAGAGCTAGAATTAGAGCGTTTAATGTGGACACTTCCTGATGATTATGTAAAAAAAAAGTTGTTTGTAGGGGTGGAAGAAGTCCTCCTAATCTGTATACAAGTAAAAACACTGTTAAATATTTAAAATATTATTACTCAAGTAGATGTTGCTTCTTGAGTAAACGGTTAGGAGTACTGAGTGAAAGGTTTACTAGAAAGCACTTACTACTACTACCATTACAAGTACTAATACTGGTACTACAATTTGCTCAAAAATGTACTCCTTTGGGGATATTACAAATGCGTCAGGAAGTGTCCTTTTGGCTTTGTCTAATTCTAACTTTAAGCCACGTTTATTTTCTGCATGTGCTGTTCAAACTTCCATTTTGTCAATGCAACTTTTTTCTTTTTCTGATTGACTCTCACTGACATTGTTGTGCTTTCTTTCCTCCACTCCTTCTTTCTACCTGTGGCTTGGCCTATAGATTTGGCTGTACAGGGATGTAAGTATCACTGTCACTTCTTTCATTCACGCCCCTAAAAATGCCCCCCGCTGCACTACATCCCAAACCACAGATCTGTCCATTTATCTGTCTGCCACTGTGGAGGCCTCTGCTGCATGAAATGCCTCATTCCATCTTTCTCTTTGTTTCCTTTTGGGCTACAATCCCCCTGTTTCTGTCAAATGATTAATAAAAAGTAGACCACCACAGTGCGCACCAATGTGATATTAGGCTATTTGGAAAGGGCACACAAACCTAATTAAGGTTTGAACTGGAAAGGCAAGTTTTAAAGTCACTTTTTTCCTCACATACTAGTTTGGTTAGTTTGTTAGTTTATAGATTATTAGAATGAGAAAATGTGAAGACCAAAACCACTCTAATGCAACATAACATTCTTTAGACCCACGGATCTCAAGTGATCTAATTGTGGGACCAAATTTTTTGCCTGATTATTGTATTGTGACTCATTTTTTACAAACCCAAATTACTTTACTACAACCTCTAATTCAGCCACACAGAGCCACAAGCCAGTGTATTCCTTGTGCCAGTCCCAAGCCTGACTAAATTGAGAGGGTAGAGTCAGAAAGTGCATCCAGCATAGAACCTATGACTGTTCAATATTCTTGTTTTACATTTCATCCTTTAGGCTCCTTCAGCACCACAGAACAAGATTAAATTCCACCAAAACAGGCATAGGTTTTTGTAAACATGCTTTATTTTGTGACTGGAGAAAGAGCATTTGAACCACGGCTTATCAATTATTAAAAGTATCACTAAAACATCCCACTCCTTCCTTTTGATGATTATTGCTTTGTGTGTGTCTACTTGTGTTTCAGGGTTACCAGAGACCAAGCCACTACATTGCTACTCAGGGTAAGAGGAGGAGAAAAGCATAAATGAAGTTGAAATGATGCTTTTGATTCATACAGTAATCTAAATTAAATGTTTTTGTTTATTGTGTGTAGGCCCAGTGCATGAGACGGTGTATGATTTCTGGAGGATGGTGTGGCAGGAACAGTCGGCCTGCATCGTCATGGTAACCAATCTGGTGGAGGTTGGCAGGGTAAGAGGCTGTTTGTTTGTTTGGTTATGCAACACATTTTCATTACCTTCACCAAGGAATTTAAGTTATTTTTTTGTTAGCATGTAAGCAAGAGAAAGAAAAGGAAAAATACACCCTATTATGCTAAATCGACTTTTAACCATTCTATAATGCCGTGCATATCTGGAGTTGTGTTTTGCTTCATTCACATATGTTTGAGTAATAATCCTGTGTGCTGAGGCTGTTCCCATCTCAAGACCTAAAAAAATGCTTAGTCTCACTGCTTATGTGAAACCAGGAAGTGCTCCAGCACGTTTCTAAAGGCAGTACACTGGATTTGTTAAATAGCTGTCACTGTTAAGAAGTGAGCTTACCTGTCTGTTAGATAATAGATAATGTTGCTAACAGCCATGCTAAATAGCCATTTTATGCTCAGTCCCAAATGTTGCCAGCCAGGGGTGACAGGCACCTATTCCAAGCTCAAAATAAGAAGTTTTTCATACATGTATATTTTACATGAACGTATGTTATGAAACATAAAATACTAATGCAAAGGTCTCCACAATTATTTCAAAAAGCCTGAAAAAGGCATAATTTATGACTTTTATGGCCATGAGTCCAGGTTGGGGCACCATGTATTTACCATTGCAAGATAGGGCCAATGCCTGGCGGTGGTCTGTGCTTTTTTAGTGCTTCCAGTTTTTAATGTAATCACTGCTCAGTGTAAAATGGCTGCTTCCTAGTTTTGTGACCAAGAGACTCATATATATTACGTATAGGTTAAGTGCTACAAGTACTGGCCCGATGATGCAGAGGTCTACGGAGATTTCAAAGTGACTTTTGTGGAAGTGGAACCTCTCGCCGAATACTGTCGTCCGCACATTTACTCTGGAGAGGGTAAGCAATTCACCTCAAACTCATGCATACCTCTAACTGGTTAGGGACCTTCCAGTGTTAATAAATGGTATAATATTAACTTACCCTTTGTTTTTTGTTGTTTTTTTCAGCGTGGTTTTAACGAGGTGCGTGAAGTCAAGCAGTTCCACTTCACAGGATGGCCTGATCACGGAGTCCCATATCACGCCACCGGGCTCCTTTCCTTCATTCGCAGAGTTAAGATGTCTAACCCTCCCTCTGCTGGCCCCATTGTTGTTCACTGCAGGTAGGAACCAGTGCTTTTTTTTTCTACAGAATTATCATTATATTAGCTAGATCTTACATATCATCTCTTCTGCAGTGCTGGAGCTGGACGCACCGGCTGCTTCATAGTGATTGACATAATGCTGGACATGGCTGAGCGAGAAGGAGTGGTGGACATCTACAACTGTGTGAAGGCGCTGCGCTCTCGGAGGATCAACATGGTACAGACTGAGGTGACTGCATTACCCATCCTCCATCCTCATCCACATCAATAATATTTAATGTTTTTAAAAAATCTAATGCACACATCAGTCTACTTTTATGTAGGCTGATGCAGCTTTATCCATCATCCATCTTTCATTCATTCATGGCATGTCAAACATCTTGTACTGGTTCCAGAACCATACTGCAGTCTAAATCAAAACAATGGACTGTGGGTTGCCAGTCTTTCCACTTTTCTGATTGGACGATCAGCAATGCGGGGTTTTAGAACCAAAACAAAAAATGTAAACATAAACAACTTGGGCATTACATTTAGTATTTTTTTATTGTGAATAAATTAGCTGTACACTTGTTATCAGTAAAACTAATATTTGATTTAAACATGTTTACCTGCTAAATACAGTCATGGAAAGCCTGGAAAACTCATGGAATTTTAGAATGCAATTTCCAGATCCTGGAAAAGTTTTGTAAATTTAAACAGTATGAGAAACATTCGGCCACTACTAGTTAAACCTGCACCAGCATGAATATAGTAAATCTAAGTGGTCACTGCAGGAAAAAGTGACCTATATCTATTTTTGGTCAGAATATTTGAAATAACACATTTTTTTGCTGGTCTTTGGATCTTTTGGTTTTAGTAATGCTTTAAAAAACATAGATGATTAATTAATATCTAAAATAGCATAATTATCTTTTAATCACCAGTGTATAGACTATAAGTTAGTAAAATTAGTGGAGTAATATATTTCTGGCAGAATTAGCACCAATTGTTTTGTTTTTTTTCCAACTGACTAAATTCCAAATTTAACAAAGGAAATTGCAGCAAAAGTATGTTTCTAATGCACCACATTGGACATTTTGAATACTATTTAAACACGTGTAAGTCATTTTCCAGGTCTTTTGTCAGAGGTTTTGGAAAAGTCATGGAAAATTCTTGGTAAAAAAGTAAATGAACGCTGTAAATATAGAAACCAGCTGAAACCAATGGTATAGTATAGTAAAATAGTGATTCTCTAAATGTGGTGCAGGTCCCACTTATGGTTCATGGGCTCTGACTAATGGTAGCCTTAAAAAGTGCAAAAAGTTGTCCTGTTTGCAATTTTACTTCTAGGACTCAACAATATAAATTTCGTCTCCTAGTATTAAACAATATTGACCTAGACCGACTGTATCTACTTTAATAAAATGATACATTGAAAGACAAATATTTTCTGAGGTGGCTACTTGCTGTGAGAAGTTTGAGAAGAACTGAATAGTAATAATTCCTTTTTCTATTAATTAAATCATTCTTTAACCAGGAAAGTTGTATTGAGATTGACAGATCTCTTTTCAAGGGAGTCCTGGCCAAGAGGCGTCAACAACACAACCCACATTTTATATAAAATACTAAATAAAACAAAGATAAATAGGAATGAAAGACAACGATAACATTTCTCAAAAGACACATTTAGAAGCAATGGCACTTTGGATGTTTATTGTAGTGAACTAACAACAAATGAACCCACCATTACAAGAAAATTCAAAGTGGCATAATAACCTTGTTTCTTTATTTATTTATAATTCATACAGTAACATACAGGCAAATGTTTTACACCAGTGCTAGTCCCGTTCTTGCTCATTTCTGATTACTGAATGAAAGCATGGATATCTTTTGTATCTTAAACTTTAATAGATTAATCTTGTGCTAAAATGATGATCAGTTATAGGAAGTCTTCATGCCACTCATAGCTCCACCTCTCATCCTCCATCCTTCACTCACTGTGTTTGCATGCTGCCATCATCACAGCTTGTGTAATCAGTGTAACACCTCAAGCAGTTTGTTTGCAAGTTCAAATATGATAATATAATGTAGTGTGTGTTGTTTGTGTACGATGCAATAATATGTGTTTGATTGCATGTCTTCAGGAGCAGTACATATTCATCCACGATGCCATACTAGAGGCTTGTCTGTGCGGAGAGACAGCCATACCTGTCTGTGAGTTCAAAGCAGCTTTCTATGAACTCATCCGCATCGACTCCCAAACCAACTCTTCACATCTAAAGGATGAGTTTCAGGTAAGTGTGGCCTAATGCCCTATGGCTAATACCTTTCATGCTTTACAACGTGATCTTAAAAATGTATTTGGTACTGTACACTGAATATTGTTCAAAGCATCCTACTTGAGACAGCGGGCTTTTTCCAAGGAGTAAATCTGTCTAAAATTATACACTTATGTCAAAACTTATGTCAGCTGCTGAAAGAATAGTATCAATTAGAAAAATGTTTCTCAAATGGCGGATCAGGACCCAGAATTGGATTGTGAGAAGGCTGAAAATAGAGTAGTTTCAATGAGTCATAAAGCGCATATTAAGATCATTTATAATGAAAGCATGGGTTCTGTAAAAGCTCCTAGTTAGTGAAGTGGTTAAAGATGAAGGTCAGAGGTTTGATTTCCAATGTGAAGCCAAATACTTCTGCCATAAATTGTGCTGGTCCCAAACATGGACAAACCAAAAAGGTCAAGTAAGAAAGGGCATCCGGAGTACGAACCTATTTCAAGTCACCCATGTGAATTATTGCTGCGGTGAACTTTGGTTCACTTTTCGTGTTACAATAAATTCGTTAGGGATAATATATAGATCCACAATAAGACACTGATTTTGAGCTGTATGGGGTCTAGTAAACATTATATATAAAAATGAAGCTTTGTAGTTATATCACACTAATAAAATATATAGTATATAGTTATATAGCGAACTATAAAAAGTGTCTTGTGACTAACTTGTCATATCTCCTTGCAGACCTTAAACTCAGTGACTCCGCAGCCACAACCCGAAGACTGCAGCATCGCTTTGTTGCCTAGAAACCAAGATAAGAACCGTTTTATGGATGGCCTCCCTCCAGACAGATGCCTGCCTTTCCTGATTACAATAGATGGAGAGAGCAGCAACTACATCAATGCCGCTCTGATGGATGTAAGTCATACTCACATACAGTGTTATTTTCAACACATTCAGGAAAAAACAAACAAACTGTGGTTTGGGACAAAATGAGAACATACCTTTTTAGATAGAGGCATGTTGCTTTTAACACATAGAATGCTACATAAAAAGTCCCAAACTGCACTGAAGGAACTATACACAAGAAAGTAGACCTGAATACATGCAAATTTTAGTCAATACAAACAACATGCACTCACACTCCACACGGACTCCCTTCCCTGTTTGTGTGATGCTGTGTTTGTGGTTTATAAGCAGAAGGCTAGAGACAAATCCAGGTTCTGAAAAGACCGCTAGCTTCTCTGGCCACGAAACTGTTGTTTTTGGTCTTACACTGGCAACATGAGACACTGCTGTGAGTTGCCTGTGTATCATTGAATCAAATAGAAAGTTGTGTTGAAAGAAAAGGTAAGATATCAGTGTGCTAAAGCTTGTAAAAACAATGTGGTTTTCAAAAGAAGAAGAGGGGGGCTGTAGATATGTTCTGATGGTAGTAATGTAATGCATGTTGTAAAAAAAAATTAAAAGCATATCTTCAGCAGAGCTGTTGGAGAACAAAATAAAATGTAAGGGATTTGTCCCATTTTAAGATTATCCTTCTAAAGTTTAGTTAAACTTACTTTTGGCCTCTCCCTAAACAAGCTGTCAGAAGAGTTCCAGGTAATGGGATTTCGCTTCGAATTTCCAATACTGGATTTGTTTCATGGCTTCAGTGTTTTTCTGCCTCCAGGTTCATCTGTGCAAATGTCATCTCCCTTAGCGCCTTGTACCTTACCCTCACCCTGACCCTAAGTTTAAACTTACAGCCACTAGCTTGCCACTCCCATCTGGCTGAACATGTTCATTTAGAGTCATTGTGGGCTCTTCTGGCTTTCTGTTCAGTCTTCTTATGGACGGACCAATACATGGACCATATATTGTCCAGCTGCAGAGGTCTGGTCCAGAATCAACTGAACATGAAGCTAACGGGCCCATTCAGTAGGCACTCTGTAGTAGAACTGCACAATGTCAGGAATGTCATTTACAAAACAGCTAATTGTAATAAATATTCTAATGATAACTGTATGGTTGCATCTGAATGGACATGCATAGTTTATAAACCTAGAATTTAGATCATAGCATGGAGTTTATACTCCCTTTTGCAATCTACATATATGTACAACACACACACACACATATATATATATATAGTATTCAGTATAAGTATTCAAGTATTCATGTTATTGTGCAGGTCGACTATTAGAATATATATATATATATATATATATATATATATATATATATATATATATATATATATATATATATATATGCACATTGTATTGTCAATGCCATGCATGTTCCCCGTCCCACATCTGATAGGTCAGCTGCATGACCATGTGACCACCCTGTCCCACAGTGCTCTTCTGTTAATGTGTGTGTGTGAGAATGGGAAAGACAAAGAAATATCACAAATAATACATGATGTAAACAATGTTAAAGATTACCAATGACAAAACTGTTATCACTGCCAGTAGAAGTAACACCATTTTATTTTCTGTTTCTTGTAGAGCTACAGACAACCTGCAGCATTCATCGTTACCCAGCATCCTTTGCCGAACACTGTCAAAGACTTCTGGCGTCTGGTTTACGACTATGGATGTACCAGCCTTGTGATGTTGAATGAGATTGATCTGGCTCAGGTATTTCTCTAAGACTATCTTAGATTATCTGCAAAATAAAATTTCCAAAACCTCTTTATCTTGCTCTAACTCAAACTCTTGGGCCTCAGGGTTGCCCTCAGTACTGGCCAGAGGAGGGCATGTTGCGGTACGGTCCCGTCCAGGTTGAATGTATGTCCTGCTCCATGGATTGTGATGTTATCAGTCGGCTCTTCAGAGTTTGCAACCTCACCAGGGTAAGTAACAATGTTTTTAAGTTTACATTAATTTGTCTTTCGCAAGTCATTGAAAAATTTACCAGTTATATTGAACTTTTCTAGATATTAACAATTTTGCATTCTTTTTTTTTTTTTTTATCCAATTCTTAGCCTCAGGAAGGTTACTTGATGGTCCGTCAGTTCCAGTACCTGGGGTGGGCGGGACACAGAGAAGTCCCCGCCTCAAAACGCTCCTTCCTCAAACTGATTCTGCAGGTGGACCAGTGGCAACGCGAGGGAGAGGAAGGAGAAGGGAGGACCATAGTGCACTGCCTGTTAGTACCAGTACTTTCAAATTTTTATTTTATAGTATCCCCAATGCTATGTCCCTTTTTAATAATTTCACTTCAGCATTTACAATGGCAGATTTTATTTTTTATATCACAATGCAACATTCGGGCTATATATAAATGTACTAATATTGGTTATACAGCTGTAGTTAGATGGAAATGTTTTCTTTCTGCAATGCTGATGTAAGACTGTGTGCAATATTGAGGACATACGACTGAAGCTGCCAGCTTCTTGGTGACCAGAACATATTGTACTTTATTTTGTTTTACTTTATTATTGTATGCTTACCGTTGTCTTATCCGTGTGTTTACAGAAATGGAGGTGGGCGTAGCGGAGTATTCTGTGCCTGCAGCATTGTGTGTGAGATGGCCAAGAGACAGAGCGTGGTCGATGTTTTCCATGCAGTGAAGACCTTAAGAAATAGCAAACCCAACATGGTGGACACTCCGGTGAGTTGAAGGCAATCACAGCTATACAGACTAGCAAGAAGTTTCACCTATATGAGGTTGTTTTTTTTTTTTTTACTTGCAACTAGGTATTCAAGAGAAGCTAATAATACATGTTTTTTTAGGCTTTGTGTCATGTTTTGTTTGTCTGCTTGGTAAAGAAAGTTTATATACATCCATTTATTCTGCCCTCTGGAAATCAAACTCAATCACATTCATTTTTTGCATAGACTAGTAAAATACCCTTGGCTGAGCATCTACACTTCATGCAAGAGGTTGCGGGAGTTCAGTTCATTGCTGGCCCGTAACCAACTTCATTCACAATGGCTAACAAGCCAGTGTGTACTTCCAGTCATAGCATAAAAGCGGCAGGAAGGGCATCAGGCATAAATACCCATGCCAAAATAAATGCATGTTTGCTGTGATAACCCCTGAAGGAAAGGGAGCATGCAAACAGGACTTTCTTTTGACCCTTGAGTAAATAAAAATATAGCATTCTTGTTTGTATTGCATTATATTGTATTATTTTTCTCTGTGTCCACAGGAGCAGTATCGTTTCTGCTACGACCTGGCGCTGGAGTTCATTGAGTCCTCCTAAAATCAGACGAGACACAGAGGAGAGAGAGAGCAGGAGAACACCTTTCACCTCCTGTACGTTTGATCCCAGCTCCCTCCATTGGCGGCCATTGTGTAGCATCCTATTTGCGTCCCAACAAATGGCAAACAGACTTTAATTTAAAGGGAAAATGCTCGGGACTTGAATAGGAAGCATGCCAGAAAGAAGAGCAGCAGAGGATATACTTATTATTGTACAGCTTTTCAGTGCCAGCGGGTCCTTGTATGTTTTGGGCCCCTAATCAGATGTTTGCCTCGTTCTTCACTGCTCCTCTCATAGACTTTGAACTGCAGTACCCAGTTTGTACTGTAGATGTCGCACCTGCCCAGAAGGAGCTGACAACTTAGCTCAAGGTTTCAGGCCCCACTTTCTCACATCACGAGTGTGGGGCTTTGCTTCATGTTTTTAATTGCAGCCTGGACTTTGTTACAAGAACAAGAAACTCAATCATAGCCTCTGTGAATGATTGGAAGAGATTATTTTTTCACTCTGTCATCCATAATGTATCTTTTATTTTTCTTATCATTTTATTGAAGAATATATCACTTAATATACAGGTCAACAGCCACTCTGAACCCATTTCATTGGTTGATATAAAGAAACATATGATATTGTAAAACAAAAAAGGCTGATAGTAAAGCAAAAGAAGTTTACACGATAATCATCTGGCATTAATTTTATTTTTTAATCTGACAATAAGAAGTGACGTTGTGCAAGATATTCACTAAATGTATATTTTAAAACAAAGTGTGACTTGTTAGCGTTGTTTTCATTATCTGCAGCTCTAACCTGCAGCCACCTGCAGGTTAAATGATATGTTTTTAGTTTGGTATCATCATGTATGAGTCTACTGGTTAGAGCATTTTGAAATATGTACACCATATGTGACATTTGCTTAATCATGTTTATTTTAGGGCTGGGCCCAATGCACTTTCAATTCCTCCAATACAAAAATGGCATCTTTAAAAACAAAAAATTGTAATAGATACAGTACATGAGAGTTGGTTTGTTGACGTTTTGACTGAAAATGTGTGAAGTAAGGAGTCGATTTTTTTTCCATTTATGTTTTGAACAGAATTGGAAGTGATGCAACCCCAGGCTTCTTTTGTTTTGTGCACTGGCGGCCAACACTTTTCTTATTTTGTGTTGAATTATTATTTTGTAGCTGACGTTTATTCATATGCCAAAGACTTTGTGTAAATATGTCTATATGGTTAAAGCACATTGTTTGTATTTATTGTTTGTTTACTTGCATTGCTTTTAAGAACAATCTTTTTTTTTCATTCCATGTTTACTCTACCAGCAGCGTTTCTCAAACTGTGGGCCAGGTACCATGTGGGCCACGTTGGTCCCACAGGGTGTGAAAGACAACACCAGCTCAGTTCGGGAAAGTTTAAGAGCCTCGCCATCAAAGCTGTATATTGAAGCATTAGACGTAGTTTTTTCAGTATTTAGGTGGAACTCAGTAGTATTGTCTTGTTTTCCCTTATTGAATCTCTGTGATGTTATTGTGGTTTTCTTTGTATAAAATGCCATTGCTGTTTGTGGTCAGTAGTAGCCTCAGACAGTCTTAATCAGTGCATTTCTCTGCACATAGTATTTTGGATAAAAGCTCCTATGCCTCTTAACGTCTCAGTTGGGGTAAGCTGTTTATCTTCATATCCTGCTCAGCGTTATCCCTAAACACATATTGACTTGCAAACAGGCTTAGTGAGTGAAGCTAGCAGGACTGTGAACCAACACGTTTATTGTGCCTAATCATTTGTTGATACAAGCATTTTAACAGCATTGCTACCAAGGCTTTGTTGTTTGAGCGTGTTCTTGTGGATGATCACTGTTTGAATTGAAACTTCATGGCTATGATTCAATGTTTTAGTCACCAGAATGCTCCATCTTAGTAAGGCTTTGCAAGCTTACATGATAAAGTATGTGCTTCTGTTGTGAAAAAAAGAAATGTTTTCTGAAAAAATATTGTAAATAAAATATGATAATAGAATGGGCCTGGTCTACTGTTTAAAGGGATGTTAATGTAAATAGACTATCATTAAAGGCTCTATTGGAGAGATGGAGCTGATGGTTGACACATCATCAGTTCTGCTGTAGATACAAAAGTCAAAGATTGTACTCCAGGAGGATTCAAAAACTGATATTGTTTTAAGTACTTTTTTTTTTTTGTTGTTGGATTATTTAGTTCTGCAGATTTTTGGCCTGACCCAAAGAAAGTCAGATGCCTATCGCTATAGTAAACACTGCTTAGTACAACTGAGGTTGATTGAACCATATCAGACAAAACATCTAGCATGCATAGAGCAATGAATGAAAACTGAGAACAGATAGATTACTCTTTTACAATGTCCACTGTACCTTCTTAAAATCTGAAGTCTCAAAGAGTCACAAATGAAGTTGGTGTCTGTTTGAGAGGCCAGTTGGAGTATACAATTAATTTTCTTGGCTCATAATTATTCTTATCTGTAATGTTTGGCTTCTTTGCTGTAATAAAGACCACTTCTTTAACTACAACTGATAAATGCGTGTCCTTGTTTTTATTTTAACATTCAGGGATAGAGGAGTGCCTTTAAATTTGCCAAACTTGAGGCAGTAGTATCTAATGGGATAGCAATTTATAAGTTTTATATTATTATTAAGTAATATCTGGCAATAAATGTAATAAAGCTCTTTATTCTAAATTCTAAATACAAACTAATGCAAATGTAGTCTATGCTAATGTAAACCTAAATGGGATTTATTGTAATGGCAGTGTTTTCATTCTCTGCATATTCTTTACATGTCTTTGACCAGCTGCACCATATGCATCTAAGAAAGGGCTGTCCAAACTTTTTTTACAAAAGACCAGATTTGAAGATGTGCAAACCTTCAAGTGCCGACAGTCCGTCCTGATGTTGCCAAGTAACTGAACGCACATGCAGTTGCAAGAGAAAATATGTGAACCCTTTGGAATTATTTGGATTTCTGCATGATTTGGTTATACAATGTAATCTGATCTTCATCTAAGTCACATCAATAGGCAAACAGAGTCTGCTTTAACTAATGCTGGAAAAAAAAATAAAAAACATTTTTCAAGCTTTTATTGAATATGTATGTAAACATTCACAGTGCAGGATGGAAAAAGTATGTGAACTGCTTGGATAATGACCTCTTTAAAGACCTAATTGGAGTTAGGTGTCATAGGATTGTAGGTGTGGTTCAAAGTGGCCCTGCCCTATAAAAACACACACCAGTTTTGAGTTTGCTATTCTGAAGAAGCATTACTTGATGTGAACCATGCCTCGCACAAAAGAGCTCTGAGAAGACCTATGAATAAGAATTGTTGACATGCATAAAGCTGGAAAGGGTTACAAAAGTATCTCTAAGAGCCTTGATGTTCATGAGTCATGAGTGGTACAACAGATTGTCTATAAATGGGGAAAGTTCAGCACTGCTACTTCTCTCTCTAGGAGTGACCGTTGGGTAAAGTTTTATTTATTTATTTTTTGTTTATACATTTATTTAACCAGGAAGTCCCACTGAGATTCAGAATCTGTTTTACAAGAGAGACCTGGCCAAGGTAGCAGCCAATACAGTCATCAAGACAACAAATATGGCAAGATTAAGCAAGAAACTACAACTGTCCAAAAAAAAAAAAAAAAAAAAAAAAAAAAAAAAAAAAAAAAATTCCTGCATGTTTAAAGTTTGCAAAAGAGCATCT
Organism: Bostrychus sinensis; assembly: GCA_020698575.1. NCBI lineage: Eukaryota > Metazoa > Chordata > Actinopteri > Gobiiformes > Eleotridae > Bostrychus > Bostrychus sinensis. Next base: position 21,352,303 of record CM036257.1, on the reverse strand, counting down.
TGATGTTTCACAGCAGTACTGGCAAAATATTCTGACAGATGAAACCAAAGTTGAGTTGTTTGGAAGGAACACACAACGCTATGTGTGGAGAAAAAAAGGCATAGCACACCAACATCAAAACCTCATCCCCACTGTGAAGTATGGTGGAGGGGGCATCATGGTTTGGGGCTGCTTTGCTGCCTCAGGGCCTGGACAACTTGCTATCATCAACAGCAAAATTAATTCCCAAATTTATCAAAACATGCAGATCATTTTAAGACCACCTGTCCACCAACTGAAGCGTTGTGCAGGTCTGATCTGCAACTACAGAAAATGTTTGGATTAGGTTATTGCTGCCAAAGGAGGATCAACCAGTTATTAAATCCAAAGGTTCCAATACTTTTTCAATCCTGCACTGTGAATGTTTACATAAATGTTCAATAAAAACATTTTTTTTCAGCATTCGTTTAAGCAGACTGTGTTTGACTATTGATGTGACTTAGATGAAGATCAGATTACATTTTATGACCAAATGATGCAGAAATCCAAGTAATTCCAAAGAGTTCACATACTTTCTCTTCCAACTGTACAGTGCAAATTTAATGCACACTGTTTTATAAGTATTTTTTATTTGAAAGCCAAATAATTACAAATAATTTTCTTTAACAACACAATCTAAAAGTTGTAACAATTTTTTTTTTTAAACATAGCAACTGCAAATATTTTTTTTACAAACTAATTTTAAAAAATCACATCATAGAGTAGATGAGATACACAAAAGTACAGACAAAGCTACAGAAACACTGTATGAAAGTGCTGGTGGGCCATAAGTAATGCATTTTTCCCGAGAAGCTGAGAGCCATATGATATCTCAACCCATGCCACAAATGGCCCCTGGGCTGCACTTTGGACATGTCTGATCAAAGACATAGCACCATTATGTCAAGCTTGTGCACTATATTGCATCTATATTAATTTTCATATAGCATGAATGCGATGTAGTTGTAGGTGACTAACTTAACTTCAGTCAGTAGCCTATTGTCAACATTTATTGCAAAAAACCAAAGTATTATTATCAGGGGATTATAGTAAGAAAATATGCGGATGTTTATTACGTTGGCGATGTAGATGTGGTGGTGAGTTTTTACGTTCGATTCTAAAAGCCTAACCACTTCAGATGTATCACTCCGCCGCATAGGTGTTTCATATCAAGGGCAAGTAACGTTAACCTTAACGTAGCCTACAGTAAGTAGCGTTTAGTTTGGTAGCACACAGTTCGATTGAAAAAGAAACAAAACATTAAGGTTTGTTTGGTTAAATAGTTAAAGTTTGGTGTAAATATGTATGTATATTTGTCTAGTTAAGGCACAGGTGAGAAAGTAATTTTGTGATTTCAATTCTTCTGAATATTAACCGGAGCTAACATATCGTTATCTTAAGCTAGGTCAAAGTAGGTTAACAGTCAAGTTCCGCATAATTTGGCGTAGGATGTTGCTGCTGCGTTTGTTCGTCTAACGTTAGGTAAGTTTAGATTTACAAAAGCCGAAGTTAATGGATAAGAAATTTAACAGTTGGATAGTTGGATAAGTGTTACTGTGTATTAGATTAAAGTCAGACTACAAACATGTCTTGCTGGTAAATTTAGCTGATGTTGAATATATTTCTGAGGGAGTTGGCAATTTTGACCTATTATACTGGATATAGTCTAAATGGCTAAGGAGCGATGAATAATTGAAATATGTCTTATACTAGGTGTGTGGCGAGATTGGTTTAACGAGGAAACGAGATTTTTAAACTATTGAAATATGTAGCTATTTTACAAAATTGAAAATGTAATATTTTTTTCTCCTGAAAATCATAAAATGCAAAACTATTTAGGTGCATTTTTTTAAATCAACTTGTAATGAATGGAATTTATTTATATTATTTGCATCATATGCAATTGTAGAACATAAGCCTACTGCCAAATGCTTTGCCACAAAAGCAACTGACAGCTTCTCCCCTGTAAATTGTTCAAACAGAACCTCGTCCCGAGATCACAAGACTGATTTCTACCTGCACCAGAATCTTGTGGCATTTTGATCTTGTGAGATTATGTGATTGTGAGATCTTGTCACACCTCTATCGTAGAAATTTGTTCCAGGATAATGTTATTTACTGGAAAACAAGGAAAGTTAAGTAAAATAAGTGGTAAGAGAATACTGTTATGCTTTTTTCCCACTATGATACTATTTAAGGCTAGTTGAGAATTCACATTTAACTCTTGCCCTTTCCCCCTTGAAGTGTTGTGACCATAATAATGCGCAGTCCCAGCTGAACCTACTGTAGATGTTACTGCAGCACCAGCCATTACTTTCCAGTACTTGGTAAGTGCACTGTAACCAAATCAAAGGTCATTAACTAAGGACAAAGAAAACTCACTGACAAAACTTAGTTGTTTTCTTGAAAAAGTTTAATTTGCATAATTATTTACATTGTATGGATATATCGCAGAAGAGGCAAATTTAACAAACCACACTGAAAAGCAGTAAAATAAACAAATGTTATAATGTCTCAAAACAAATTCTTAATCTTGCATTTAGAAAAGAAAGTTTACAATTTATTTAAAGGCTAGAAATGAAATAATCCTCTTAAATTAAATGTACACAAACAGATCTGTAGATGCTGTAATACTGAACAGCAATGAAACACTAAATAATACATTCAGTTCACTATCCTGCATGCTATCTGAAGGTCTTGTAAAATAATGTTGACAAAAAAACATTAACCAACAAAATTATGGTCAACAGCGGAAAATAGTTTAATTTAAATTAGGCATATATTATATATTTATATATGTATATTTCTGTACAAATACTGAATATTTGGCATTATATTTATCCTCATTATTGATATCTAACAATTCAAAATATTTTTTTTAAGCTAACCATCACAAACCTTAATATGCTATCAAATATTTTTATATCACTTTCCAAAACCCTTAAGAGGCCCTTTGTTATCTCTACCCACAGCCACAACACAAGACGTTGCTTCACCAAAAGGCAAACAGACTGTGACTGCTCTCTCCTCTCATGAACACAGACTAGTCTAATCCTTCAGTAAAGTAAATAAAACTGGATTTTAATCAAATGTAAGATTGATTAAGTGGCTGCTGCATTAATCATTCGTAATTTTAGAATTAAAGCTTTTATTAGCAATTTCGTATTCTTTTTCAGAAGTTAATGTGTGGCCAGTAATAAAGACTTTGACACATGTAACGGGCAACTGTCTGTCAAAGAATTAATGCCAAGGTTTAATTTTTAGCTTGGGCACGTTGGTCTATATCTAAAATGTATACCCCGACCCTACTTTTCAGACATTTACAAACCCTTTGCAGTTTATATGTGAAATGGTCCAAGTTTCATTTGCTCTACCATCTAAAGCCTCAACTTATGCTACTGGCCAATCAATTAATTGTCTGCTGTAAGTCATATGGATTTTTTGAAATGATTTATAGCGTATGACTTTTAGGGAGCTGCCACTACATCCATCTTTATACCGTCTCATGACCTACGCATCTTGACAACATCTATCCATTTAATTCAGGTTTGTTTAAAGTCTGGAGGCAAAGCATGATGAAGAGTCTGAGTTAAGCTTATTGCTTGGGGAGCTCTATGTGGTGTGTTTGTGTGTTTTTTATGAAAATATCAAGAGTGAGATCTCCCTATAGTGGTCCATAATGTATTTATGATAACAGCTCTTCATTGTCTGATGATTTATGAGAGGAGAGAGCAAACAATAGAAAAGCATCTTTGCAGTGCAACTGTTTTAGTAACTAGGAGAGAAGCTCTGTGTCACACCTGGGCTGTCTCCAGGATAAATGACAGTGCTAGTACTTTTCATGAGTTTTGTGTATGTTTTTGGTGTGTTGCTGATTGTCTGTATAAACAAAACAAAAACAGATTGAGCAAACTACCAGGAAAGAAATATTGATTCAGCACCCAAACAGATCTGACTGAGGTTGTAGGACAATGGGGTTAAAATATGGTGCTGATGCCTGTTGTGCAAAGCATGAATGGATGTATTTATAGCGACTAGACCAGGTGGCCCTGGTTAAAAAAACTAACTTACTTTATTTTTAGGTTATAGCTGTTATGTTGCTGTGATACTATGAGAGTGACACATTTTCTCCTGTGTGCTTTCAGTGTTCTTAAAATGAAAAGAGATTTGCACCTGGGGCCTGCAGGATTTGCAGCCCTTTAAATACTGCTGCATAGTACACGGGCTGTGTAATGTATTCCTTTATGTTAACTAGTGTTACACTGTGAGGTAATTAGCTGTAAATGAGCCTGTATCTTTGTATGAAGCACTATTGCACTATTTGGCTGGTCAGGATTTTAGGCAGATGACACACGGCTGTGTTGCAGTGTGACAGCAGAGGGGAATGACACCTAAATCATTTAAAGCCAGTATCTGCTCTAATATTCTCACTGAAAGTACACTTCACACTTCATACACTCTTCAAAATATACTTTTTAGAGCTCTGACTGCTGTCCTGACAGTAAGTAAAAAACGTAAATGACTCTCTCATATATTTAAAACGATTTTTGTGCTGAATTCTTTACATTGTGTAGTTGTACAGATCTGCAGTCTGACCCAGCCCCATTTCCAGCCCTTTATTAATGATATTAGTGACAAACCTGCCATACCACCAGCCAAACACTAACTTACTTATAATCCTGTATGAATGAAACTGTAAGGCACCTGAGGATTGGTCATGTACATAGTTGCCATTCTAATAAGCCCCTCAAAACATTGTGGCTATTGCGAAATTAAACACAGTATACATGGCAATGATGATGCGTAATGATACAATGCACATAGAGTTGTGTCTTCTGATAGAGCTGCAGTGTCAGAAAGACTGACCTATTACATGTACTTGGCGCAGGATGAGAAAATGCACTCTCTTATAATAACCAACAACTCTTTGAGTTGTTAGTGTATTTAAATTGATAATATGAAGCAACAGCACCATATATGAATGTACGTTGTATAAAGAGCACAGAAGAATGACGCCACTGCTTCAATGCTGTTTAAATAATCACAGAATTAGTAAATATCAGTGTAACCACAAGACTATTTTCCTCTCAACATTACTGTGCCATCATGAAGCACCTGTTTAGAAAGATATTTTTTTCTCAGGAAGCTGTAGATTTTTTATTTTACATAAGTCTTCAAGTGGCTTTTTGCCGAAGCAAAAAAGTCAAATTCACTCCAAACCAACCTGAATGCACACTACTTTCTCTTTATTTGCTTTCAAACTAGGACATAAAAATCAAAGATAAAAAAAGCATTAATAGGTAGTTTTGCAAGAAAGCCCCTCTTGACGTTTATGCTAATGGTGATGATGAGGCAGATGAACCCCTTAGTACTCACAGGGAGGGAGTCACAGTATGCAGTCTGGGAAGTAGAGGAGATTTGCATTAGTTGTGTCAGGAGGAAGAACAGTTACAATGTGTAGCCCAGGACAGACTTCAGTCATTTTCCTCTCAATGTGAAATCAGTTCATAATAACAGGGATGTGGGATGGTTAAACTTGAATGTTTTCTTGTCCAAGATTTATTTTAGAGGAAACTCTTATTTTAGGGATATCTTAAGAAGTTTATTTATTACTATCCTATCCTTTTTTTCTATTTGTTTAAAAAATGTTTGGATCCTTGTTAACTGTAGAGATAAATTACACATGATCATGATCAAACAAGACCATAAAATAACTACACTTCTTTGACTTTTTTTTTTATTTTTTATTTTTTTGCATGATTAGGGCCTGTACAATCGAAAGGAGTTTGTTAAGGCTTTGTGCAAGGGTTAGGGTTTTAAAATTTAGCCCCGTGGTGTGTTTTTGTCCATTTGAGTTTAATTTCTATTCATTAAATAGTGGGGAGTCTCATACTATAAAACTTAGGCACAGTTATACAGTATATAGCTCTCATTAATACTGGTTTCACTGGTTTGTTGGTATACAGTACCATATACCAACAAACCCTGAATTTAATTGTTGGGTAAATGTTAAGGACCATGTAACTGGTATAATATACTTTTTGTATTATGCCTGTGGCCAAAGAGGGGATACCACAGTTATGGTGAGTGAAATGTCAAAGGCTCAAAACTCTACAGTGAAACCTTCTCTCTATGTACACATAAGAGGCAAAAGCATTGCAAAGATGGTCTTTTCTAAAGTCACAATTTATCACAAGTTGCAGGAGGGACTGCGGGCACCGTATTTAATAAATCTCTGTTTAAAAAGTCCTTGAGTATGTGTGCGTGCACGTAGGACAGGGTAAAGGACAACAGTTTTAGAGTAAAAAGCAGCACCATTTACTATAGTAACTGAATTTTGTTAAAGTGTCTGTTGCACCTGTCATTTCCAGACTACGTACATGAACAGATCAGAATAATGAAAGTTTTTCTAATGCTCCACTTAGAACCAAAGGTTGGCTGTAGTGTGTTACAAATGTCCTGGACAGACCAGGACTAAATCACTACCAAATCAACCACAACAGTTTCACTCTGAATACTAAGTATGTCCTGTAGTGTGATGTCCGTAAAATGATACTAAGTCCGTTTTCACATAAAGAGGCTGTAACCATGAAAGGCCCAAACAATGTCTAAAACAAATGAAACATAATATAGTTGAAATAGAACAATTTTATGAAATAGTACAAGTCTGTATGAGTTTTCCCATATCATTCTTTGCAATTCAACTGCAACAATATCACATGAGCATCATAAACTACATTTCCCTTGGAAATACAAACATGAATATTATAAGGTGCAAAATGCATTATTCAATACAGTCACCTTTTGGAGCAGAGTAACATTGTCTATTGTTGATAATTCATATTTGTTCTGCAGTGGAAATGTATCCAGCAGCAAATAACACACATCTGCAAAACAAAGCCCAAAAAGGATGACAGCATAAGAATGAAAATGAGTTATGTAAATGTCAATAAGAGACTTTAAACTTTAAAGATCTCGGACAGCAACAGTGGTCTCAGCTGCACAATAAGTAGAGGGACCCTGACTGACAGCCAGTGGACACAACAGTATACCCTTATTACTTTATTTACTTTGTAGGCTTTTTGAACTACAAAGTTAGCAGGGCATAAACTGACAATTTTTAGTTTTCTGGAGCATTAAAAGATCTCAGGCTCCTCAGACTTGTTGCTTTTGAGTCCAAAACAATATGTCGCATGACGTCAATCATTGCAACACTGATAACAGTGCTCTTTATTTCGGAAAAAAAAAATAAATAAACACAAACATGTTTTGCATAAATTAATGCAGAGTGATGGATGATGTGAATGAATAGCAGCTCATTCTCATGTATTTTTAGTGCTGTGTGTAGCAACAGAATTGAGCTTAAAGCTACACTAGGCAACATCACTTCTGGTTACATGGGCTTAATTGAAAATTAAATATCCTGAAATAAATCAAGAGAGTAACAGCACTTTTTACTGTTCATTACTCTAAAATCCCTGTAATCACTTAACCCATGAATACACTAAGAAGCAGAATGGCTTGAAAGTTTGTAATCAAAATAAATGATTTCATAGAAGGAGGGGCACACTGTCCCCTGGCAGTGCTTGAAAGAATAAATGAAACACATTTTTCAACATGTGCCTAGTGTAACTTCAGCTGGGTAGCCCAGAGAATGGCTCACACGGATGACACGGTAGATGAGCTATGACTGGCTGGTGTTGGTGGAGGTGGAAGAGGGGCTGATCAATCCTCAGAGGATTGGACCTCAGAGTCTGGTCTGGGCCTCTGGGATGTAGATTTCGATACTATCTGCCCGCTCAGTGGCTGAGTTCTGTCTGAAAGAAGCTGCTCGTTTAGCGGCCATCAGGCGTCTGCGTGCCTCCTGACGCTGCCGGTCCTGAAGGTCCAAAGACCTTTCCCGGGTCATTGCACCACGCCCCTTGGCTGGCCGCTTTGCCAGAGGTGGAGGCCACTTTGGCTCCTAAAAGTTGACAAAAATATTGTTGCTTGGTTCATGGTGCAGTCAGTTCTTAGTCTGTTCAATCTTAACCCTGTAATCATAATGATCCTTCACTCTTGTAAATTTTTAAACAAACATTTAAAATTGATTGCAACTCCAAAAGCAAATTGTTGCAATGTGTTTTCTGAAAAGTGAACTCTGCATGTACCGAGAATAATGTAATACATGTTTACCTTCTTCTCAGGGCTCTCCACCAGCTGCCACTGGTTGCTTTTGATCTGCTGCAGCTCATCAAACTTGGCAGTGACGTCATCGATGGAGAGCTGCAGGAGGTCCCAGAATCCAGCCAGGTCCTGAGAGGTGGGTCTGGGCATAGCACTCGGGTCCTGGCAGAAGGAAGGTATCACAGGCACAACACTGTGTAACCTCAAGTCTCTAGTATTAGTTTTTATTATTGTGTTCTCTTGTTTTGCAAACAAGTATTGTTTGAAACTACAAACAACAAATGTCAAAATAACATGTTTGACCATTGTCTTAAACATCAACCTCCACCAATACATATTTTCACCACTGAGTGGCAGCACTGCTCCACTGTTGAGTCATAACTAGACTGCCTTCAAAATATTTCAGATACCCAATGGCCCCTGTACAGGCAGTGATGGACATTAATAAGTTGTGGTCCTTTCTTCACCACAACTACTATGATTGCATAAAGACATGTGTCAGTGTCTGTGGCACTGGTGTATGAATGTGTTGCTGTTGGTTGGTAGCTCACTACCACCGAGTGTGACTGAGGAGTGAATGAATAATGCACCAAATTGTGAAGCAACTTGTCTATACACTTTATACACTACACTTTATAAGATCTAAGCATTATCATTATGATTAATAATTTTGTGTACTACAAGCTAATAATGTATTGTGATAAATTCTTTGCGGCTGCATTGATATAGCCGTAAGACAAATGCTCTATTTAGATTGTCTAATAATGTTTAATTAATCAAGTTGACCACACAGTAACTTGTGCAAAGTCATCCTCTCTTCAATCAGGTAAACCTTTACTGATGTACTTTCTTATGTACTTTCTTCTTCGTCCAGCAGGGCGACAGTCATTTAGACTCGTCTGAATAGCTCAGGGCAATCGACCAACTGTCACTACCAATGTTCAACTTAATTCATCATCACTTTGTCTTTAGGGGGACAGAGTGTGTTGCCCAAAATTTAAGTCAAAGTTATCAACCCTGTAACAAACTAAAAATAGCAGTAGGTTGTGAAAAAGAGAAGAGTTATGTGACTTACCAAAGCCCTAGCACACTTTTCATTAAAACCGTGCAATGAAAGAAGTGGTAGGTTGCTTGCCTGTCTCTCCACTAAATTTCTAAGAGATGCTGACTCTGTGGATGTTAAGCTTTAGAAAAGTTTTTATTTTCCACTGGACATGGCGTTAGGAAAACAGTGAGACGGTAATGCGGTCCATTATTCAAATCTGCCATCTCATTCAGATTGCTGCCTGTGTGCATTAATAGATGGTCTTCACACTGGTGCTTCTTCTTATTGGTATTCCTATTTGGTTTAGTGCAGGGTCAGTAGTGGAACAATCGATTTTTGAGAGCTATTTAAAAGAGGCAGAGGTAGGGAGCACCTTCTTGAAGTTCAGAAATAGAGAACCTATTAGCAACTTACCCCCAAGCTGCTGTTTTTGGAAAAAACACATGAACGGCATGCAGGTCCACTCACCAGATTCTGCTGACATAGCCAGTAAAACTGCTGAAACTTTTGAGACATTAGGAGCTGAGCACTTCCCACCGCACTTCGGATTTTTCCTAAGACTGATTGACACACAGAAAGAGAGAAACTGGTGTCATCACTTACAGCTTGGCATGGGCAAACATGTTGAGTGATGTCTTTCACAATGATCCAGTCTGCTCTCAAAACTCTCCTGCCATTGTCACAACGTAGCAGTTAATACTGTGAGTGTTAGAGCTGGCTGCAAAGACAGTGGGCTGCCTTCAGTTCTAAAGATCAAATCATTTTACTTTATGGGTGCTCAAAAGTAAGAAGGGACTAGGAAACAGACAGATGTTATGAAGTGCAACTTAAAAAAAAATGATTTTGTAGAGATGCATTCAGTATATTAATGTATTAAGTTAGTTAAAAGTACCTTTAAATAATGCTGCATTAGAAAGAAAAAAGGACAGAATTAACACACACAAAGCAGAAAAAGCTCTTTGTGAAACATTTACAAGAAGCAAGCCATTGTTAATAAGAGCAAATATCCCTCAGACACTCACTCTCCTCCGACAGGTCATGCTCCTCAGCCTCTCTCTCCATCTCTTTGCACCATCCTTCCAGCCGCTTAGTTTCATTGTGAAGTAGCTGCATGAACCAACTGCCATCTCTGCGAATCGGGGATACGCGGCCAGTCTCAGTGCTTTCCAAGCTAGGTTCGATGAGCCAGGGCTCGGGCTGAGGGCTTGCACGTCCTCCACTGGACGGCCGGTAATCCTCTCTGTAACTGAACAAGCCCTGTGTACGCACAGTCCGGATGGCGCCATACTGAGTGGGCGTACTGGGCTCAGAGTGGCGCCCAAAAGCACCACCGAACTGCAAACCTTTGTCCTCCATCGAAGGGAAGCCCTCCAGCTCCATGTCTGCCTGCACCGCTGTGGTCACACTGTTGGAGCGTTTGACCCGCCCGTGCCTAAAAGTCATACAGATACTTTAAAGCCACAAAAAGCAAAACCTTATTGCCTATTTTTCCACTAGTTACTGTACAGAAGTGCTTAATCAAGGAAAAAATTTTAAGTTTTTTTTTAAACACCTCAAATAGTTTTGCCATAAAATGGCACTGTATAAATAGTTGAGCTGAAATTATCTGATAGCCTCATAAATTATTTAGTACTTTCTGGAACATCAAATAGTTACCGTTTATGGTCTTCCACCTGGATCCCTATGGAGTGAAACTGGGGGAGGCCTTTAGTCTCTGTCTCAGAGTCTGTCACAGTTTCCACCTGGAAACAGACACAGAATGTTTATGCTTTGGGGTCAGGAAATTTCTCTAGGATTTAATTTCATGTACACTCTCTGTGCACATGTCAGTTTTTACCTGTATCCCGATTGAGGAACGTGGGGTTTTGAGGTACTCCTCGGCCTTGGATACCAGCACTGCTTTGTCGCATGTCTGGACTGAGCTGTGGCTGCCCAGCGATGCATGCCTTTTGCCTGCTGCTGACTCCATGGCCATGGTGACCGCCTTGGTGCTATCCAGGCTGTCGGTGGAGCTGTAGATGGGACGGCCCAGGCTGTCCGTGGTCCAGAGAGCACCCCGTGGATGCCTGCCCTCTTGGTAGGCATCTTGGGTGGATTCTGTACTGCTCTGGGCTGTCACAGAGATAATAGGCTTGGTGGTGCTGCGCGGGGGCACAGGAGGTGGAGTCTTCTTGTAACTGGGAGGATATGATACCGCTGGATAGCACAAGCGGGATGAGACGAGGACAACAAAGCACGACAAGGTAGAGGATAAAAACAAAAATGAGAATGAAAAATGTTGCTCAAAGCTGACAGCCGAGTGCTGCAGTTCACTCATATCAGACCATGTGATAGAAGAGCGTTGAGGCAGGGCTGTAAAGAGGAGAACAGCAGCAGCTCTGTCAGATGTATGCATGTGTGACGTGAAGGAGCATGAGAAAGATTTGCCCTTTTAAAAGTGCAAATGAATATCTGATGGTAATCCTCCCGCATCGGCCTCACAGATTGGCAAAAACTGATTTACTGAAGAACCAAATATGTAAGACAGCTGTGATTAACAATAGACTGTGGTATATAGGATGGACTACTCAACTTCTCAACATGCCAGGGGTTATTATGCAGAGGAAGAGTTCTGTAGTCCTTTTCAGGTTATGGATAAAATAAGAACAAGTATCAAAGCAAATTGTACTTTGTTCCTTTCAGTCACAGACTTGACTTGCTTCCAACTGAAAGTGGCTACAGTTCTGTAAGACGCAGTGGGTGGATACCAAAATAAAAAGAGCACAAGTGACTCACTATCTATTTTTAAAATCTTTTTTTTTTATCCTACCATTTTACAGAAAATTTTACAGACCTCTAAGTAGGGTGAAAAGTATCCAGTAACTAAGTTATTTTTGTCTTTCGGCTGCTCCCCTACAAGGTTGCCCAAAACGAATCAATCACACGGTGATTGCATGTTTTTATGCCGGATTCCCTTTATTCACATACAGCCACATACTGTGACTGGAGTTGGTACTGTGGGCGTCTTGCCCACAGACACAACAACAGTATGCACTGGGTCAGAGCTGGAACTGAACCACCAACCTTCTGGTTAGTGGGTGACACACATTTAATTTCCTATCACTCTAGCCAGTAACTGAAAGTGGTTGTTAATAATTTTTTTCACCAAATATTATAAAGCTTTTTTTCCTTAAGTGAACTGGAGAATAGTCTTTGTCCTTAACAAAACAACTTTACGAACCGATCAAAAGTTTTAAGACAGATGTTGGCTCCAGTCTCCTGTTGTAAAGGAAATGAATGTCAACTCTGTAGTAAGTGAATCTTTAAAATGAGTCAGCATTTGGAAGTGCATTTCTCTTTATGCTCATACATTTATATGCCAGAGGATAATTGCTTAGTTGGTTAATGTTGTATAGTGAAGACAATTAATTTGGTAACTCCTTTGAGCTACTCTTCTTAAAAGGCTCCTGGAGACTTTAAATGTAGCAGTATCGATGATTGAACACCAGAGGGTGCCCTACAGCCTAATGCACTTGAGAGACACTGTAAAAATTAGACAGTTTTGGCCGTGTACAATATATGTAAATAATATTGTATTAGATTAACTGCAGGTTAATTGCATATTGTATAATGTATTTCATAGTAGTTTTGCTTCTCTGACAATTGTTGGTATTGGTAAGTGTGTGAAATGCTTCTTCACAAAAATGTGACACTGTACCTACTGTAATTAATACTGTAACTAATTTTAGACAGTGGACAGTCGCCAAGCATTGTGAAACAAGGATGTGTTGTGTGTTGCAGATGTCGCCACAGATGTCTTCTTTTCTACAAACAACACCAGTGTAGGAGGGCATGCAGTGAAACACATTTAGTAATAATACTCAGCATTCAGAAAGTAATATTATGGTGAAAAAATAACTTAAAGACTGATGATATAGTAAGATTGGAGTACCAACCAACAACAGAACTGAGGTCATAGATTTCAGGTATTTTTGTCCTTAAGCCTCAGAAAGTGGGTGGCTAAGTCCTACTTTTAACACAGATGCAAAACACGAACATAAGTTCCCTTATGTAGGTTTACATTTGCAATCAGAAATATTCAGTTATCAATTAAAGATTATTAAAGAAGACTGTCCTGGAGTGGCCTTCTCAGTCACCAGATTTAAATCTGATTTAAAATCGTTGTGAGATTTAAGCTAGAGGCTTTTACACGAAAAGAATGGGCAAAGAGTCCAGTCGAGAGGTGTAAGAAGCTTGTTAGCAATTACTGTAAAGGTTTGTTTGAAGTTATAAAGGTTAAAGGATGCGCCAGTACTGAAGCCAAGGGGTGAATAATACTGCCCATGGGCATGGGTTAAAAGAGTCACATTTTCCATTTGAACTTCAAAGGTAAGTCAACTTCTGTTGTTAATAATTCAGACACAAATAGTTTTTGTTGTTTTCATTTATTCTCATGTGCACAGGGCAAACAGTTGGTTTATTGGAATAATAACAATAACTATGTCAAAGCTCATAACCATACTTGAAATGTCCTTTTGACTGCCCTATTATCAAATTTCAGAACTATAATCCCTTAAATGGTTTAAAGCTGGTCCCTGTCGTCCTCTGTTATCAGTTGTACCAGCTCTATTTGAGTTTGTCTGTTTGGCTTTGCACTGTTATGCCAGCCAGTTCAGTAAACAGACTGACATGGACCATACAAGACCTGAATGTCAGTTTACATCGTGGCCTTAAAGACTGACATAGCTCTGCACATTCAGTATATATGCCTTAACATTTCAAATACGTTATGGTCATAAATATCATAATTTCAAAATATGCATGATCTGACCCAGTTGTATGTTAAATTATTGCTTAATATGACATCTGGATATTGTTTTAATTTTTTTTATACAGTGTGTTGTGAAAATAATGTATGCTCTTGTCTTTATCAGCAGCAGTTGGGCCCCCAGTGCTTTATTGATGGATGCATGGCAGCAACTGAAATGCTGTTGGCAAAGATTGGCGCTAGCATGAATTAAAGAAGTTAAAAAAGACATTGGTACCTGGAGGCGGGTGTGCTCGGTCCACGCTGCACGAAGTTGGGAGACGAAACTGAATCCCTGTAAACAGCAAGCATTATGGGTTACAGAAGACTCAGCTTTAACTTCAACTTCAAGGCATTTAAAACTTTAAATGTTTTGACAGGTATGTCTTCTTTTTACTGAATAGGTAAGTGATTAACAGGTTTATGTTTGGAACAGAAAGCACAGGCTCAATCAATAATGCTAAGGACTATAGTGGAGGCAGTGGATTGGCCACATTCAAGCTTCATCTATATTTACCAGTATTTAACTGTAAATATTTTCCTAAGAAATAAAATGAAAGTTGCAAATTTAAATTGCATTTAAAATGTTTTTATATGACGAGTGAAAAAGCAGCCATGTTCTGTTCCAAAATTCAGATATTCTGTTAACACCCACGCACGACTCAGGGGCCATGCACAGAAGCAAAATGTGTCAATATTAGACATACTTTATTTACTTATTATAAATAAACAGTTAAAAAATTATTTAACTTTGGAATAATTCTTATCGTCATGGCCTCTGAGTTTAATGTTACTTAAAGTTTCTATAGAAACAACATAAAAAACATGCAGCATGTCATTCTAAAAACAAACATATTTTATCTAAACCAGAACATACCTGTATACAACAGAGTACAGAAATATACACATATTTCATAAAACATAAAAGTACTAGAGCAACATTTGTGAAGTGGGGTTGTATGGTAATAGTGCCAATATAAGAACTTTAACTGCAAGTATGAAGTTGTCCCATCAGCCAATTGCTGAATCTCTGGGAAGTAGATCTCTTTTGGATTTTGCAATCCATTGGAGATCTTTAGATACACAGACAACAATGAAAAAGGAAATGTTAAATAGCATCAGCCTCTAAAGACTGTGGCCTGTTCTGCTGACCATCAAAGTACTAGATGACCTACTGTATATGGAAGATACCCATACAACCCACACTATCACAGGTAAAAATAAAATGCTCACTAAATTATTGAGCTTGGTATCATAGCTTAATACTATGTTCATCTCATAAATCTATCAGGGTCATATACAGTAAAAGACAGGGACACACATTAATTTTCAGAATTTCACATCAATAGCCAACACAGCCAAAAAATTGTGAGAGACTTACCTAGAACAATTTTTTTTATCTATCAACAAGGTTGACCTTGCTAAGACACTATGAAAATATTTGCTAAAGCAGACGTTTATTGGTGCACGCAGGAAGATCTGCCCTGCAAAGTTTAATTTTGCATTAATTTGCAACTTTGAAGCTTTGTTGTTCATTATTGTCAATGTGTGTCTCAAGTCCTAAAAATATAGCCGCTGTAATAATCACAGATTGAGGATTCAAAACAGTAACACTTGGTTCATTATCACACATTGTTTCTGTCTAAACACCTGAGTCACACCTTACACCAGCTGCAGATACGGTTGTACTATTGGAGTTTACACCTACTTATTACATGGATTGTATGGTTATACACTGTACACTGCAGTGTTAAGTAATCTAAACAAAATGTTCAGTTCTCTCTGATTTAATATTGAAACTTGAAACACAGGAGAATGTAAGATGTGACTTCATGCATTTTGCAAAGAATAATAACAGACCTTCAGTGCTCAGCTTTTGCAAACAGACATCTCGAACCTTTAGTGGTCACGACTTAAATTTGTGTGAAAAAAAAGTTCTGACAGTCCCTTCTCGGCCCGACTCGCTCCACTTGTGCCAGAGGCCGTTCTTGCCTTGGTTGTGTACTAAGACTGGCAAACAGGCTGGTGACATGCTGTTCCTACTAAGGTCAAGATGATTTGTGACTTAATGGTTAATGGACTGACAGGCTGCATAACATGAGCATGGGGGCTGGAGATGTGACAAATGAATATGAGGCGTCTGGTTCAAGAAGTTTTGTTTGACTACTGTCTGCTGAAAACAGAGCTATAAACTCCTATGGTTTACTTTAATTTGGTTAGTGAAAAAATGCTATTATTAATCTATGAACCCTTGGCATTTTTCAGCAGCACTCTCTATTTAAGGTAGGCAACAAGCACTAACCACCTTGACTACCATTCAATATAGGCTTAATGAAGTATTGAAATTATATATTGTAATAATACTGTATATTTGCTTTTGTGGTGAAAGTCTTTGGTAAGTTAACTTTTTGAGGTATTTAGGGGCTGTAAATGTGGTGGCTAAATGTCATTAATCTGTAGCTACAATGAATTGGATACCACCTTATCTGACATTATTGTGGGAATCACTGAACATGCAATGACTTTTATGGTTATGTTTATAAAATGCCAGCACTAACCTAAAAGAATGTCCCACTTCTATCATGTAAACATTACTAACTTCTTAGTAATTCAATTAAATGGATGATGCTGTTCTGGACACTATAATTTCCCTCAAGACCTGCAGCTGGGCCCTAACATGTCATTTGTAACAATGGATAAATGGAAGTGACTGGTCTTGTGTGAATGGACAGTTGGATGATTGGACAGGACATATAGCAGGACTCTCGGGTGTGTCTCAGTCCAGCTCATTTTGCTGGAAGTTGGCATTTGGATATATTATTGAACAACTTCACAATAAAACAAGCATGTTGCTTATAGCTACATACATATATACATACAGTGGTGATGCCCCCATGGATGCAGGGTGGATTAACCTCTACTTGTGATACACAGTGTAACAACAAACCAGTACAAATCAATGGCTTTTTTTTTTTTTTAACAAATTAGCTTCTTGTGTACACAATTATTTGGACTGAGATTTCCTTGCTCAAAGGCAAATCAGTTTTTATAATGTTAATAATAAAGTACTTCTGCCAGGGAAAGTTTTGTTTTTGTTGGTTGATATGTTGGTTTGGTAGAGTTAGAGATACCAAGAACATGTAATAGATGGATTTTCATTTTCAGGAAGAGTCAGTAATGGACCAAGTAAGCCATGTAGTTTTTGGTGCAGACTGGAATACTGTTTGCATCCAGAGAATTTTTTAAAGAAGAAGGGGTCTAGTTAAAGTAATTTCTTAGACCTGGGAAAATTAATGTAATAACCTTTTTACTAAATAGCACCAAATTTTACAAAATTTTACATAAATACTCCAGTCATATTACTTTTGAGTAATGCTGTGTATATGCCTGACCATACTACATGTTTGAGACTGAGGGGCCATTTACACAATAACGCTGGCCAGGAGAATGCAACATTCATGTCATTTCTGATTTGTATCTATACAGATATGTTCGAGGTGTGAAAGGCCCCAGTAACCCTGTGAGACCAGCAAACGGCGCTGTTCACACTGCTGAAAAAGTCACCACTGCAGAAGAAGCCACAGCTCAACTTTTACATCTTGTGGTCCTCCTGGGCAGAGCTGACATACTCTGAAGTACTATTACAGATCAATGCATGTATTACTAACAGTAAGAATATGAATGTATGAAGAATAAAATCACTGTATTTTGCGACCGTCCAGCAGACTCGGGACGGTGCTGTTACATCATTGCTTTCACTGGGTACGTTGTTTTCCCAGTGCACACAAGTGCGGAGCGGGGTCCCAAACGACCCCCTGCTGAGAGACAAAAACACCTCTGAGCGTTTCTACCGTTCTTGTGTAGACTAAAGCCCAATTCACAACTGCATCATTGCACATGCGGCAAAACACGTTGTTGTGTAAACGGCCGCTGAGGAAAGGGGGTTTTGTACTATTATGCTATTATTACTCATTACATTACTGAAGAGAAGTGAAAAATTACTTGTCTGAGGATTCTTATGGAAACAATCAGTTAGTTTTGTTGTATGTTCTTTGAAATAACAAAACGTTCCAGGAAAATCTGAACTGAAGCATCTTTAAAAAGATTTTGCTGCATTGATTTGTTGTGGTTTGAGGAAAAGGCTGGAGTAAATGTATGTCGTATCCTGCCTGGCCACATGTTAAGACTTTTACAGTAGGTACTGTGTGCAGACTTTATTTCCTCTGTTCAACTAAACCAAATGTATACAATGGTTAAAAGCAAGAAAAATACTAATGGATTTGAACAGAACTGTAATTTTAAAACATAGGGAACAAAAACAAATATGCATGTTTTTTTTTGTGAGTGTTTTTCTTTTTTTTTTTCAAATGCCACATTATATATATTTTTTTATATTTTATAATTGAACAGGAAGTGTCTAACTCTGTTCAAATACAGTAAAAGCACTTAAAAACAGTGTGCAACGCAAGGCCTATGGTCAGACAGCAGTCAACAGTCAATCTATTGCTGTTGACTATTCTGTCCAGTGCTGTTAACATAGTACATTAGATTTAACTTATAAACAGATGAAGACACTTAAATGTAGAATACTTATGGCAAGCAAATAACATATTTCTTACTTTTACTAAGTGGAAAATGTTGACACAAAATAGACAAAATGAATGACCAACATTGAAATAAAGATATAATAAACTGGTCCCCTACCAGACCTACCGTACTCTCTACGCCCCCCTAAGCTACGGGCGCCTAAAATGAGATACAAATAGAAAAGGAAAAAGAAACAAACAGAAAACAAAACAAAAAGGTGATAGCTTAGTACAAAGCATTGAAAACCATTGAGATGCTCAGAATGACAGACAGTGCTTGACCCATGCTGTGCTTTGTGCCTTTAGTGTAGTGGTGCACTCTGTGATTCCTCACTGTAAAGCTATGAGCCCCATTTTTTATTTAAAATCATAAAATCAGAAATATTTTAATTCATTGTTGATAACAGTATATGAAAATACACATGTAAAGCCAATAAAGTCACACCAAACACCACAGTAAAAATCAAAGTAACACATATTGGTTTAATTTGTTCAAAAGAATAGCATTTCAAAGGACGCTTTAACTGTAAATGACAAAATAAGCTTTACTAAACAATGCCATTTGAGATCCCTGAAAAATTGGAATATGGCTGATGCAAAACAGAAGTACATTTAGTTCAAGATAAATGCAAAACTACAACATAATATAAAATGATTTCTGGTCCTTTCTGAAACTCTTCTGAAACCCTTGTGTCACACAGTTGTTGCTTCAAATCTCTAAATGGTATGTCAAAAAATTAAATAAATACAATATACATTTATATTTATTACATATTATGGTTGCATGGTGAAAAAATAATTATACAATCCCACTGGACTGTTTCGTAATTGATAAAATTTAAATTATTTGTTTATACTGTATATAGTAATAGATATAAGATATAATATTTTGCTGAATATTTCTGCTACATTTAAACATTTTAAATGAAGGGTTATTTCTTTGGGCTGAATAATGAAACAATGATTAACTAAGATTAACCCTTCATTGAAACACCATACTCACAATTGTTTTGGACTCTATTTGAATAAAAAAAGTTTTAATTTAGACTGATATCTTACAGCTAAAGTTAAAGTGTCTATGCAAAACCACTGTATATAATGATGGACCAAGTGAAGCTGCCCTGACACTGTAGTAAATTTGAAGCCACATTATTATTTTTTCCTTTAAGGCCATTTAAAACAAAATTTCAAAATGAAAATAAAAGTTACTTACAAGGAGCATATGGTTTACCCAATAAGCAAGTTCAAGCAAGTGTGACTTCTCGCTAAGAATAGTAACAGCTGTTGTTATTAAACAAAATAATACTATCAATTTGTCACATGTGGAAAGGAATGTATGGATGTCCAACTGATTTCTTTTCTCTGTCAGATGGACTTTCAACAGTGATTGGTCATTAGCTGCTGCCTGCAGCTACTTTCAACACTAATTACATTAAAGTTAGGTATCTGGCTCTAAAATCATACACACAAAAATATTTCCAACACTAAAAATAACTCTAAAAATATTGGTTTCAGATTAGAATTTTTTTAGACCAATTGAACGTTTTAATTGTCCATCTTTATCTACAGTTCATGTTAATGCACTTTTGATTGTTACTTTTTTTGTCATGACGCATATTACTGCTGCTGAAGACAGATTGCCTTGTTCATAATACTAAATAACATTTAGTATTGCAGGGGTTTTAAGCAAAATAATTTAAGACCAACATTTTCTCAAAACACTACCCCATTCTCGGCCTAAAGATGATTTCTATGAAGGCTTAACACTATATTTAAATATCGAACACAACTTGCATAGAATGAATGAATGTATATTGGAGACATCATAACTGGCCAGTCTTAAGCACCTTTAGATTAGTTTGATTCCCACATACAATGGGAAACAACATGAAACAAGTGAATAAAGAACACTGCATACATTCATCTCTCTCCATAAATAAAAAAAGACACACCTGTCATTTTTTTAGTATGAAAAATTCAGCAGTTAATATATAATGAAATAATATAGGCTAAATATAGTCACAGTCATATGCCTTGTACTAAATAATGATATGCTAATCCAACCTTGGGCTGGTCTGTAAAAAGAACCTAAAATGTTTGTATTTGGATTTATAGCAACAGTAAATATTTAAGGAGAATATAAAGACAATAATTCTGTATTGCAGATTGTTATTGTTAAACTAAATTTAGATCAGGTTTTAAAGGAAAAAAATATGTTTATAATGAAATCATTTCAAAAGAAGAATATGCTCAAGGCCAAGAATTCATGTTGCTTAACACTGAAGCTAAGTTAAGCTTCAAGCTGCATTTACAAACAATATCTGACATTTTGTCTTTTGTGCCTTCAGCCTATGGTGATCTTATCTGAAAGACAAGGTTGGTATAAATCATCTTTTCAAAATGCCACTCTTTCTAGTATTGTCTTTTGGTCTAACACAGAGGGAATAGTGTGCTATAGCAAAGTCAAATTAAAGGGGTCATCTTCTCTCCCATAACCCTGTGAGGCAGATTCAGTCCCGTGGATCTTACAGTGAACTTACTTGTGAGTGAAACAAAGGGGTTAATGATGGTTGAGAGCTAAGAAGGTGGCTATAATGGAAAGTACAAAACAAGAAATTGGCCAAATGCAGCAGATGATTGTTGGCTCCTAGCCACTGGGGTTTGTATGGAGCCCGGTGGAGCTATCACTAGTGATGCGGTGTTAGTACATTCTCCGGTACTGCACTGCACCTCTGGGGACCAAACGATCAGAGGTAGAGGCCTACAGGGCCCTGATTGTCTATGTAGAGACCAGTGTTCCCTCCTCTCTTTCAGCAGGGCTGAAACACTGAATTAAATTTATTACTAGAGAAATGTGGCATTTAAAAAAGGTGAACATGGTGGTACATGGATTAAATCCTGGACTAAGACCAAATATTAGATCCATATTCATAAGATGGCTCTTAAAAAAAATCAAACCTGTGTACTTGTCCATTGATAAAAACTTAAAAAAACACTGGACAAATATTTTTGTATTGAACACTATGTAACAGACAGACCTTAAAGACTGGAGAAAGTGCTTTGTTTAGCAGGGGTGTAATGGCACGTTTCACTGTCTAGTTTAGACTAGGGCTCAAGTTTTGGACAAAATAATTCTCTTAGAGCACATTACATCTGTAATTTCTAATTTTACTTGGCGTACACCAGAGTTGGAATTGTTAGATTTTTGACAACATATTTTTGTATCATTACACCCCTGTTTGGTAAAAAACAAAACAAAAATACTACTCTCTGTTGAGCTTCGCCAGAACACAGCATTTTTACAAGTATTGAATAGGTTTTTATGTACAAATTGGTACACTTATATACATATACACAGTTTGATCATGAGTGCAGTTTGTGCTGGAATGAATTGAAGCCAGTACATTCATACAAAATGATTAATGTAAATCCTTACATTTTTTCTTTACAGCACTCCACTTTAAAGTCACTAATGCATTCACGTAAACATTTGAACCACAGCTTTTGTCCAAACACAGTCGAGATGAGTTGGCTTTTAAAATTTCCCTTCATATTTTTGTCACATTTACAATTATGTTTGTCTTTAAGGCTGTATCATTTACTCTACTACACAGCCATTAAAAAGTTCTAAAATTTAAAATGTTAATTTCACTTGCAGTAGCTATAAATGGATGAAATTATTGATTACTACAACTAAACTTCAATAGATGATGAATTTATAAATGTATTCACCTTCGATGAACAGAATAAAAAACTAGGGTTTTTAAGTTATTCACAGTATTTTTCTGTCTCCTCAGGTGCTTCAGAGAATTATTAAGCAGAAAGAGAAACTGGTGCATAGACAGTAGATTAATGGACTGAGGAATCAGTCTATAAGTATATTTTATTCCCTTTAAAGTTTGTCATAAAACACTAGCCATTATTCTTTTACAGTTTTCACAGGTTTAGTTATACCTGCAGATTTATTGCTGCAATAACTAATTTTGATTTGGGGGAATACAGTGTGTTTGACAATAGCTTTTAAAGCATACACACTCGACCACTGGGCTGGGGTCCTTAAGAGCCAGAATATGAACATAGTTTTGCACTAATTAAGATACCTGATATTTTATTGGCTGTTCACCAGGTACTACACAGTTTGTGCATTATTAAACTTTTAAATTTTTTAATGGAAAATGTCACACTCTGTTGGTCCAGTAATGCTACTGCCTATGCACTGGAATAAACATGAACTTTAACATTTATGTGCAGGGTCCACCTAATTCTTATTTTTTTAAACATATTAATTACATTTTTGATTGATCCCAAAGTTTTCATTAATGTGTACTTGATGTTTGGTATTACTGACAACAGGATTCTGGTGGTGTTCTTATTGGCACTTGAGGATCAGTCACATGATCTTATACAGTTGTCTGTCACCTCCGTCTGCTGTAATACATTTTTAATGGCTAAGAAAGACACTTGAACAATATTACAACCTGTTCAAGAGATGACAGACGCTGTCTGTGTAAAGGGACATTAAACAGCTCCACTGCCCTGCCCTTTTTAAGAAGTGTCCAGTGTTAACCCTGGCATCTCCATATTTTGTTGATGTGCACAATGAGAATGATTAAAATGACATAGACAGATATGACATGGGCCCACTGGTGTACTTCCGGCTCCACAGCTCAAGACTGGCGCTTCTGTGACCACCTGTGTGGCCAATTATGTCCTGTTGCTTGTTTGCCTTTTGCTTTTTGTTGATGTCCCAGGGGAAGTCCTCTATTGGAAGCGGGCTTGCAGGACTTCCAGACCCCTCTGGGGTGCTTTCCGGAGTCCCCTCTATGATCTCTATTCGTGGTGGGTCCATAAAGTCCATAATATTGAAGGGTGTCGGCTCTGGCTGACACATAACTGACTTGTCCTCTGTATTTTGCCGAACTGCCCAACTTGAGCCTGTTTGGATCCCTATGGACACACGGTCATCCGTTTGAGTAGTGCTGTCACTACATGGCTCCCGGCACAAAGTCCACATGTTGTAGCACTGAGTAAAGTTGAAAAAGTTGCTGTTAAAAGTCTTCAACTCCCCACAGACGTCTCTCCGTAGCTCCGCTAGCTCGTAGCGCATTGCCGAGATTTCATCCTTCCATTGCATGTTGAAAGCTGCGACCATGTTGGCAGACTCTTTGAATGCCTGAATGGCCTGAGGGACTGGGGGCTCAGATGTGGCTATAGGTGAAGCTCCAGGCACCCTGTATGAAGGCGGGGTTGCCGGTGGGACAGAAATGGCTGTTACAGTGGAACTAGTACTGTGCTGGCTGCGCGCAGCAGCAGTTTCTCTCTCCAGCCTCTCCAGCTCTGCATATGCAGATGAGCTGGCTCCATCATCATCTTCTATCATGTCATCATTTAGTAAAGATGTGGCATCCACAACATCATATCCCTCTGAAAAATAGATTGGATATGCAAACAAGGATATTCACAGTGAAAGGAACAGCTGGAGTGTGGTTGGATGGGATTCTGAACTAACAAACACATATCTATGGAAAACATACAGTATGCGAGAACCAATGCAATGTTGTCAACATGGATTGAATCAGTGCCTCTTTGGCTTTTGCACTATATTTATACAAGCTGTGCATTTAAGTGAAATAATTAGTAAAATGAGTATAACAAACTCTCACATACTGTAGGCTTTCACAATGTTTTTACACTGCCTTCTCAGTCAGCTCAAGGTCCATCAAGCTTCTTTCCATCTTTTCACAGCACAGCACATTAAAGAGTGGAATCACACATAGATTAATACAGTCATAATTATAGGCATTTGTAGATAAGGAGTCTGTGTTTGGAGAATCACTTTTGTGAAACAGGAATATTAGTCATTAGCTTGAACTTGTGCTTTTTTGTGCAAAAGAAAAGATGTTAAGAGAAATGAGAATAATCACACTCCACTGGATCAAGAGGCAGATATGAACCCTATTGAACATATCAGGTCCAAGATTAGGATTAGACCATGCAGAGTAGAAAACCTGGTGAGGGGAGGGGTCACGGCCCTTGGGCTGCACCAGGAAGAGGCTGCAATCCCACAGTCAAAGACAGCTGACACATTTACTGCCACACTTTAGACACTAATTTAGACAGCTCCCACAATGACTGGAGACAGTGGCAATGTGATAATTTAGTGCTATTTTACAAGAGGATTTATAAAATGTTTTTTCAAAATACATCTATATATACTTTGTGTGCACGTGGCTAAGCACATGTAAATATACACAGTGTCATCTGAGTGTTTGTAGGTTCTTTCAAACCATGTTTGCTGCTTAAGTGTAAATACATTAATTCTACCAACTATACTTAGTACTAAAATCTTATTTTGTATATTTACTGAGAAGGCAGTGCAAAAACACACATATACATAGATATATGTATGCGTGTCAACATTAAAATACCTGAAACAATCATCCAGTTGTTCTTTTCCCCTGGTTATCCTTCAAGAGATCGATGGTCAAATGGAGAGGGGTTTGCTGCTCGTCTGCCCTGCATCATGGGAGACCTTCCCCACACATGGCCATAACCTCACATGGACTTGTTAGCTAGTCAACTAGTGCTGCATACTAACAATTGGACAAATCTAATTTACCTCTATCAAATTTAGCCCACTCATTTAACAAATACCAAAATACACAGTATGTTGTAAGTGGAATGTCTCCACTTGGATTTCTTTCTGTCTGATATTTTGTAATAAAAGCCAATTGTCAAATTACACTTTTACAAATCTAACAATATCCAACTTACTATAGCCCAAAAAGGCTAATTGAGTAGGAGCAAAGAGCTACATGAAGAGTTCAGCAAATAAGACGGTGGGATTGAAGAGCACCCCTTTGTCCACAATACTTCTGAAAATGTTAACACCAACCCCAATTGAAGATCACAAGACTTAAAAAAAAAAAAGTCCAAATTGATTAATGAAATAAATGTTACAAAAAATACAATTCAGTGTTTTCCAGTATCCACAAAATGACAGAATATGGCAAAAAGTTTATACATACAAAAATGTACAAACAAGAAAAAAATGTTTCAATAGGGTTCATAGCTTTACTCCTCCAAGCAAAAAACAAGTGCACTTAGTGAGGGTTACTAGTATGTATGTTTGCACAAAGAGACAGATTTGTTCATTTTAGATCATTTACTGTTGCATGATGCATGTTATGATAAAAACTGACCCATTTAATTAGTGTTTAAATATACTCTTTCTTTTATTTGGTGCTTATTTTGAGCCAACAGGAAAATAATGCTATGGAATACTGTAAAAACTCAAGCCTCAATGCAACACAGTATAACATACTATCATTTATGAACAGGCAGCTTCTTTGTGCAATCAGCTGTGTAATTGTGTGCATTATTCTCTTAAGTTTGGTAACTTACCTTTTAATTATTATTTTTTTTATTACATTTTATATTGTTTATATGTTTCCCCTCCCTAAGTAACTCACAATACATTTAACACCACAGTTTCACATGCGTAGGGTAGAGCCTGCTCAACTAAGGCATGCCATGTAAAGTGGTTGTGCTGTGTATTGTCAGTGAGTGTTTAATAAGGGACCCTCCCACCCCAAACCTAGATGACCTGGAGCAACAAGTGTCCAATCAGTAGCTCAGTTAATGATTCATAGATCGTGCAAACTAACACATCCAAGCAAATCCATCAGAAGGGTGGGGGGTATGCAGAGGCAAACAGACACGCATACAGTAGTGGCTAAGGGAAGAGGGGGGTCATTCAGCCTGGCATCCCTGAAGCTCAAGGGTTCCCACTGTACATATGTAGGTATGTTACAGTAGTGCATATGTATAGGATGTATGAGAATATGTGGTCTAAGCCCTTGCTCTTTTAGGGGGGATCATTTTACCTGTGGATCTGAGAGTTGAAGTGACTGTGGAGGATGTCATTGAAGGCAAGCAGTCGTCATCTTGGGAATAACCAGCCTGAATTGCACGGAGGTAACTGTGGCTTCGAGTGCGGAACGAACCGGGCAGGTCCAAGGCCTCCATGGCCTGGGATTCTACTTCACTAAAAACGGACTCGCAAACTGACTCAAACTGGCCATTGATCTCAGTCTCACTCACCTGAGAGACAAAAACAGGAATAGCAGTCCTTAATTTTTCCTCTTCCTTTCTCTTTCTCACTTTGATTCTTCCCCTTTGCACAGCAAATATGGAGCAGCGTTAGCATAAGGACATGCCACTGTCAATTAGGACCTTAAACTGAACGGATGAATGTCAGGATTAAATAAAAATGCAGATAACAGCACAGCAAAAACAAATCAGTTTAGTATGTGTTGAGCAACATTGCAGACATGTATAGCACAACAAAAGCAAAAATGTAGTGGTGTGTATTGCTGTATGTTACTACAGTATATTGAAATGGGGCAAAACACCAGTCAGTCTCATATAACAGGTATTTTGCCAAAGCTACAATTCTGCAGACAAGCTAATAAAACCAATAATTTGTCCAGTTTAACCACCATTAAGATGGTAATTGTAAATGCATAACTTAATGCTTTAGTCTGCATTTAAGTAAAAATTAAATAGGCAAATGTATTAAAACATAAATTATACTGAGTCAAACATAATTAATTCAAGTTGCTTATTACAAAGTGTGATACTTGTGTTCATGTCTCCAGCTGTTGGAGCAGTGTCTTTGGACTCACCTGGCTCACGCAGCTAGCCTGACTGAGGGTGCTGACGGCACGCATGTAGCTCTGGTTACGAGAGCGGAAAGGTGGGGGGTGAAAGGTGGTGGCGGGATCCAGTGTAACACTAGGGTGGGGCCGCATTTCTCTGGTTTGCAATTGGTAGCCCTGGCTGAACAAGGATAAGGGGTAGGGGTAGACACGAGTGCACAGTTCAAAAGCCACACAACTGAACAAAATTAACAAAGCAGCATATTTCTTCGTCGCGTATCTCTCCATTTTCTCTGCATAGTAACAATATATGATCACTTGGGTCAACAGCCCATCACATGCTCTACTGACAACTGTTTTTTTTTTTTTAATGCAAAACCAAATTGATTATTTTTTGTGAAACAACCACATCCATACTACACTCCTGCAAAGTCCTCCAGAGTTAGTAACAAGCAAGCTTTTTCTGGCCCAACGCAACTAGTTGTGACATGGGTGTATTTACTTTGGGATCGCTGGCTAACTTTTGTTATATTGTTGAGGCACCTTCGGCAGCAGTAGTAGAGCAGAAGATGGGGCATTAACACTGTTATGCAAAGCAAGGGATTGTCTTTTAGCTTTGTATAATAAATTGTGAAATCTTAAAATCTCCTGGGTACAGTCCATAGCTTATCTAAAGACATAACAAGACCCCTCACGTTCACAAAAGGCTAACTCTACTGATTTCACTTCAGTAGTACTGAAGAAGCAGGAACAGTCTATGTACTTCTCCACTTTTAAAATAGGTTTAAACAAGGTTCAGAAAACAGCACAGCCTAAAAACAGCCGCTAAGAGAAAACAGTCAGAGAAACATTAAGCCAAACACAAATGTGTAGCTGTAAAATCCTTTGGGTATAAATACATTTTATGGAACATTAGGTTGTTTACAAGCAGCAGGGACCACTGAGAGAGAATTGGCAATTTAAAAATTTAAATTAGTACACACCTGTCATCTACACTGCATCATTCAAGAGCTAATATTGTAACACGTACGTATACATTTAAACAGCTGGAAAAAAATTAATGAATTTAGCAAATTCCTTTGACTGGGTCTTTCACTGTAAAAGCTCCATCCAACACATTTAAGAATTCCCACGAGTCACACATTGTATAAACGTGACAGCTTTCTAGCAGACTTCAACGTTGCGTTAGTAAAATAAGTGTAATACATTTCCAGGTTTAAATCAACAGTCAAAGATTGAAGTGGCTGAACAAAAAGGTGCCACACATGGCCTATTTGTGACACTTAACAGAGCTCTGTCAGAATATGAATGAATACTTAACCAAGAGCACTTAAGAGCAGTCTAACAACACAGCACTTAATATTAAATTATCACACCCGCAGTCCATATAAATTTCATTAAACTAAGATTGATGTAAGTGCTAGCAACCACAAAGTCAGAACAATTTGCATCATAGGCTTACGTAACCCACTATAATCACACAAGTCATACTTTATATTTCACTACTGTATTAAGACATTTACATTAACATGTAAACTGTGTGAAGAGCTTGAGCAGAAACATAATTTGAATGGCCAAGCCTACCTGTGGGAGTCTAAATGGGGCCTCTGCATGGCTGATTTAAGAACCAGAGCGTCCGGTCGTATGGCCTTTTGTGGTGATGTCTTAGGACTGGGCTCCGAGTCTCCACTTTCGTCATCGATCTCTCCCATGGCTTTGACATAGCTACTACTGCGCATTCGCCGACATGGGATCTCTTCATCCTTGTCTCCGGGGTAGCCACTCCATTCATCCTGGGGCACCTGCCGCAAAAACAAAACACTGAATACTCTTGATTTATTTTATGCATATTTTTTAATGAAAGTCATAATAGTAATTCCAATGTGGACCTGAAGTATTGGATAGGAAAGTTTAATTACATCTTGGTTCTTTTGATTATGTCAGTTGTGCAGTATTTCTTGTTTGGTAGTTGATTGTGTCATCCATTACGCACATCCCAAAAACATGTATTGTAACAACTCTCCTTTTTTAATTAAACTATTTTAACAGCCTCTCCGAAGCAGAGGGTCTACACTGTGTTATACGTTAATAGTTGTTGTCAGCAGGATGTATGAGCATGATTAAATGAGGAACCCAAAATAGTATTGGTTTGACTTGTTAAGTCATGGCTGAAAAGGCAGCCACTTTCCCAGCAATGCACTGCAGGAACTAGATATTATTTGTGTAAACCCGATTTCCCAGATATAATACCATTTCCAGAGGTTAAAAAAAGTTTTAAAATATCTATCACCTTCATTGATAATCCAAACCCCTGTCTTTTGTGGATAAACACTTTGTCAACATGTCAGCATTTTATTGGCTGTCTATCCATTTTCAGATCCATCTGTCTAGCCCTGCATTCATTCATATTTAAGTCACAGCTTGTGCTTTGGATCCCAAAATACAGTGCCATTCATCAGCACATTTCTAATAGGCACTCCACATCTGCAGGGTCATCAAACTGAGTGAATGCTACGACTAAAGAGCCTTAAAGAACTAGCATTTACTGCAAATCAAATCATTTCAAGCACCTAATTGAGGAATCATCTAAAAAGATAAAGTTTTCCTCAAACACGGCTACAATGCAGTTTGCAAATTTCTCCTTCCAGCTGCAAAAGCATCTATCTTACCGTGATGGCTGAAATAGGGTGTTAAGTTGTGGGTGGCTCTATATTTGATATAGAGGTTTTTTTTATAACATATATTTTGGAATAAATCGATGTATATTCTTGCAGTTTATACCAGTGGCTCTCAGTAGATCTTGTCTGCTTCTGGAGATGTGTGTTGTCATATGCCTTACACTGCATATGGCTCTGTATTGATGAGCCAGTATATAACACTGTGTGGTCCAAATGTAGCTTTATTCCCATCGGACAGGGCAGCCTCTGCTCTTCAAACAACAGCCTCCGGCTCTCTCTTATTCCACTTACTCACTTCACCCAATCACTGAGCTTGGCTATTTCTCTGCCACAATCACTGAGCGGTTCTTACAGAAAGCAGAGTGGCTTATTCCCCTTTTCACCTGGAGCTATGGAGTAATGCTTTTTCTAACACCCCTGCTCTCACTATCTCACCTTGTCAGGCTTTCCTTTAACGACCAATATCCTCTTAGATTTGACAGTCTGTTTCAGAGGAGCAGACAGGAGGGAACTATGCAGCATAAGTCACTTC
This sequence comes from Bostrychus sinensis, assembly GCA_020698575.1. Taxonomy (NCBI): domain Eukaryota; kingdom Metazoa; phylum Chordata; class Actinopteri; order Gobiiformes; family Eleotridae; genus Bostrychus; species Bostrychus sinensis. The sequence continues at coordinate 21,321,832 of CM036257.1, read as the reverse complement.
CATAAATATGATGAAACTGTTTTCTCATTGGGAGCTGGCAGAGAGGAAAGAAGAATTGGTAGCCAATAAATATACATCATTATTCATTAGTCTGGTAGATTTTACTCGTGTTTTGAATGCTTTTATAAGTACATATATGAAAAAATATTTGAATTGATATCAAATACGTTGCTAGAGTATGCCCCCAATTGCAGCAGTAACCACTACAGTACATAAATATTGATTATTCAACAAAAAGATAAAAGAAAGGAGGAAATCCAGCCCATCCTTTTTACTTGGGGAGGTAATATGCAAATTACCCTCTCAGTCCTAACGGCTCATTATTAAAACTATCACGTACACTAATCTGTTATGCATACATTTACCCTCTCCCACATGAGTGGAATAAAATACAGCAATTGTCTGGCCTCTAAATTAATCAAGCTTAAAGACAGCAATAAAGGCAAGGAATCATTTTCCTCCCAATGCACAAGCATTGATTGTCCAGGGCTGTGTTTAACAAGGCAGCCGTCACTCAGTGAACCATCACTTTCACTCATTAATATTGCCTTAATTTTGAGCTCATTTGTTGCTTTACCTGAGTAAATGTGTTTAGTGATGCCCTGGAGGCAGCTAGACAGCTACACACTCATTATTATAAAACACTAGCAATATTTTGTACTAAAATAACCCCAGGATGAAGCATGTTCTCTCTGTACAGACAAAAATAAATAGTTGACCTATTTTGGACATAAATTAATATCCTTAATAGGATATTAGAGTTTCGTCTTTGGCCCAACTGTCATGGGCTTATGGTTGATGTCAATAGCGTTTGTATTTTGATGGACACACAACATATTATATCCAGTAAATAACCCTTGCAACCCTTCTCTGTATCCACTATATACTATAGACAGCACTATGTATACAATGTAATATGGACTTAATAATAACAATTTTAGTCGATTAAAGAGGTGATTATGGTTAACTACCATCCTTTAAAACAAAACTTCTCTTTTGTCTGTGGTATGTATCCTTCACAAGATACGGTTTATGATTTTGTAGCACAGTGAAGAACCAGTGTTAGGAAAACATGTCCTGCAGAAAACCTGACTTTGTGCTGCTTGTTTTTAAAAATGACAAACCACTTTTTTTTCCTTTTGTCTTGAGGAGCCAGCAGTGTGTCAAGTTGTAGCTTTCTGTTTTAGCATGATATTTGCTGACTGTGAGTTTTGACATAAACATAAGAGAGCTACTGTGCATTATATGGTCTGTATTCTGTACAGTTTAAGAAGAAGGTGTTTTTGGACTAAGTAACTTGTTGCTAAACAGCTTATTAATGTGTCAGTGGGGTAGCAATGACAGTGGCCCACAGTTAAGTGTGGGGAGTAAGATTTGGTGAAAGAACCCATCCTGTGCTTGTCTACCTCTACCTCTTTATTCACAATGTTCCACCGAGACATTGATTCACTCAATTGATCTCTAGTTCTTAATAGACAATAGCTCCCTGAGGTGACAACACAATGGAGACTTATGCTCAAATGTATTGGCTTCTCACACTCACAGACACTGTAATTGCCCTCTAGAGAGCCAGCGAAAGAAAAGGTTGAATCCACAATACTTTTGCGACAGAATTTCTAATCGATATATCAATCACAACATTTTACTCAACAGAGGCCTTTATGGGAATGAGTGCATATCAATTATGGTTATTGTTTGTTATACATTTATTAGTTGTAGTTTGGCCTTCATATATATCATCATCGGGTAAAAGTAATGAGTAAGGACCTTCAATTGATCAGTAAGATGTTTAAACATTAGTTTCCAGTGCTTCGCAACAGTCTGTAAAAACACAAACACCATAAAATATTTAAATGGGACCTATTATATTAACTCGACTGAGCTTTTATAATGTACTTTGTTTCATTCGCGCAAGTTTTTGGTTTTCCTATATGCTTAGTTGCTAACCTTTTGAGGAGCTGAAAACGCTTCACTTCTTCAGGAAGTGCTTCTGCATGTTTCTAAAATACATCATCACCGGACCTTTGAGTACATGTACTGCTAATTCCATCACTTGAACTGCTGTAACAATGAAGGAGTCAGCTCATTTATCTATCTGTTAGCTTCAGATTGCTAACAGCATTCATAGTCCACTCTGTCCACCCCCCACTGTTTAGGACAAGAACTCAGACATTCTCCTCTCATGTCTGAACTCAAATGCTCGCTTTATTCATGTGGGAACTCATAGGAGATCAAGGCTTCTCCTTTTCTTATTTGGGGTTGCCACAACGAACCAGTCACATGGTGATATGGCTGGGTTTTTATGCCAAATGTCCTTCCTGTCGCAACCAGCCACATACAGTGACTGAACTGGGCAATGTGGGTGAAGTGTCTTGCTCAGGGACACAATGGCTTCAGGCAAGATTCGAATGGGCTACCCTCTGATTGCTGGGCAAATGCTTAACCCACTGCACCACTGTTGCCCCACGTTTTTAATAAATATTTTATTTTATTTATTTATTTAACCATTCTTTAACCAGGAAAGTCCCATTGAGATTCACAGATCTCTTTTTCAACACAACCCACATTTCATACAAAATACAAGTAAAAGAGAAATAGGCAATATAGTTCTATTTTGTTAAAAAAAAAACATGAAATGCTTAGGCAAATGTGTCCAAATTCATTTCAGAAAGCTTGAAAACCAGCATAATAGATCTCCTTTAAACTTATCTTGTGTGTTTGTGATATTGTGTTGTCACTTTATAGCCAGTACTATTGAAATGGATATACCTAACTAAAGTTTCCAAAGAAAGCCCTTGCAATGTCCAGTGCTCATATGCGTTGGACAAAAACTGCTATAAGAGGACAAATATTAAAGCTCTGAATCTTATACAAAGTCAGATATAGATATTCATCTTAATATAATGTACTGTTTCACACAGTAGGTTTTTTTTTTTTTTTTTTTTTGTAGAATTCTATCATTCGCTGGCGATGTGAAAACACAAGTAATAAAATCTACTACACCTTATGGTCCCAGTGGGAGAATCTTTCTGATCCTATTAGTGGCATTGCACAGCTACTGTACAGCACTCAGCTCCAGATATAAGCTTGTGCTTTGGTCAAGGGCAACAAGAAAATTAAACTATTTTTTGTTGGCAATGAAACCACCTTCTGGAGAAAGCCCAAGTTTAGGGATAAAGTTGAAAAAGGAAGCCGCTGCCAAGCTGTAGAACAAACCTTCAAGTATTAAACACTAGACCACAGTATTACAAAGCTGAGGTAGTGGCAGGTTAGGTTCAGTGCATTTACAGAAACTGAAAGATTTAAAAGTATACTGCAAAGCATCCCTTACCTGCAGGTAATGACAGGTCCGTGTTTTGAGGTCTGTGTGCATCATGGGCTTATCGAGATTTAGGGATGACTTTCTGTAGTGCTCTTTAGCCTCCCTCACTGTTAATGTTGACCAGGAACTCCTCTTCATGAACTTCCCCTCAGGCGCCATGGCCATGCTCTCACAGGCCGAGCACTTGACATCATTGTTACTCTTAGAGGTCTTTAGTGAGTGGTCTCCAAAGTGATGGCTGTGCATGGGATCCGGGTAGCAGTGGTGATCCCCGTGATGCCGGGACATGACGCTGGCGGGACGGTAAGTGCTGTCGCTGTCTAAGTTATCGTCTGAGCTCCACCAGCCTCCCGAGCGGTGCCTGCGTTCTTTACTCTTGCTCCTTTTGCTACCATGTTTGGAGGGGTGATGGCCGTGGTGGTGGTAGCTCCCTGCTCCTCCTCCACCTATACTGTCACCTCTTGTGCCGTTCATCTTGGATGATCCTTCGAGGGAATGGGACTTGGTGAAGAGCTTTTGTACCGAATGAACGAGGTGTCTGATACGGCCAGGACTCTCGCTGCGTTGCTCAGTGGTGGTCGAGGTGCGCTGGTATTGTAATGTGTGGAAGCCATCGCGATGTAGTGGCAGTTGTTTCTCAAACTGGTCCAGCAGGTTAGCGGGAAGGCGGTTGCTCTTTGTGCCTGGGTGGTGAGAGGAAGCAGCGGCTGCGGCGGCAACAGCTGGGGAAGTGGCAGATGCTGTGATGGCCGCGCAGTCGTCTCGTGTCGCTGAGTCGTAAAACTGAGAGCTGTAGTGCATTCTGGGAAAGGTGCTGCTGGAGATGTGCTCAGATGGGGCGGGCGGAGCCATCAGGACAGGGGACATTACCATGCAGTCGGAGTGGATGGAGCTACGCGGTGAGTAGCGATGGTGGAAGTCCATAGGGCAGCTCTCAGTGGGGCTGAGCAGGTAGGATGGGTGGCGGGACTCGGGGCCATGATGAGCGTGGAGGTCATGGACGTGAGGGTCATAGTCCAAGCCGTGAGCTAAAGGGATCTGGTGATGGGAGCGGCTCCCCGATAAGCCCTTCATGTTCCGGCCCGATTGGGGGCGTCTGCCTTCATGGAACTTTGGAGACGGGGACCAAGGGGAACACTTCTGGTCTGTTTTAAAAGATAAGGGAAAAAACATGATTTTAGAGATCTGCAGTGTCAATATTGCTTGTTTGTCATGTAAAATGGCAAACATCACTATTATAAACCTTGTTAAATTGTTTGTCACTGTTTCATACACAATGTCTGGACCTCCCTCAAATGTGTTTTCACACTTGAAGCAAACCTATCACAATATATTAAGGTTCTGTATAAAGAGTGCTTATAATTCGTACTAGGCAGACTAAACCTCTGAACCAGCTGGCATGGGACAGTAACATCACAAGTCTGAGAGAGAACTGCAGAAAGCCACTGGTCTACACATACCCACGTACAATAGTCACAAGCTTTTTAAGTTTATCTGTGGAAACCTTGTAGTTATATCCAGTTTACCAAGGTTTTCTCTACTCTTTTCTATTTGTATTTCTATCTAGAAGTTTGCCCCACTAACTTGTAATGTGCCCATTAGTGAACATAATTTTGCCCCACTTGGGCTTTGATTGTATAATATTAACACACACTCCTTGCGCAGCAGGACTTCTCACTTTTCTCTGAGTTTGCATTCATGACTTAGCTCTGATCAAGGTTATAATCACACCCGCTATCATTGGACTAAGGCCATTTCAATCTATTTTCTTGTGTCTCCTATGGCAGTTCTAAATGTTGTGAGAGCTTTTATTTCCTCAAATGAATACTGCAGATAATAAAGTATTAATTTATATTCAGTTGAAAAACATTTATGATAAAACAAGTGTAGCCTACATAAAACTACCATGTAAGAAGAAAAGCAGCCCATGAATAAAGCATTGTTTGCACATCTCAAAATACCTGCCATTCCCCTATAATTAATTACTTTAAGGTCTCTGCAGCAGGAAAACCCCCAGTCTGGAGCACAGCAGGCATCTTACATAACGACTGGGATCTCACACCCGTTTCAAAGGAGCCAGAAATAAAATGCACTGTTGTCATGGCAACCACTGCTGAAAATCCAGGAAGTGTAATGGGATTTTCAAGGTTGTTTGGGGTGGATCCTAGTCCCCCCCAAAAGACGACACACACTGTAGAGAACGAAGAATGTGACACTGACACCAGAGGCCATACATCTCCTGTGGTGAATAAAATAGAGCAAACACATAGCAGCATTGTTTCACCAGTATTTTCTGGTTGCAATGATATAATTATTAGTTGAGCACTGTGTACTGATTACTGTTCTCATGTTTCAGATGAGCTGCATGAGGATGATGGCATGAGCAGGTTACTCAGGCAGCAAATTAAAACTAACAATAGTAATGCATGTAGTAAAGACATTTTAAGCACATTTTGCAGTTTAGAAATGGTTTATAGAAAAGTATAAGAGAAGTACATTATAACTTGTGAAATTTAAAGCAAAACATTCAAGGCTTTAGTTTAATTTCATGAACTCACAGTTTAAACTCAATGCACTGCTGTTTTATGAATATTTAGACATCTAGAGCCATCAAGATACAACAGCTGTTATCTCCAGCAGAGTGCTGCCTATTCACTGTCAGTTAGATCTGCAGTGTCTCTCTCCCATCACTGCAGGATCCTGATTGCACTCTCCAGTGTTGGGGTGATTAGCCCATAATCAGCTGTTTAGAAACTAATCTTTTCATTCTGATTGACTTCGCAAGCTATCAACAAGTCTATGGCTCATATTTATTATTCAACAAAGGAAAGATAGTACCACCCTGCTCAGAAGACACATTGCCATCCTATACAATAACTTTAGTCCTTTATCACTTGCTTTTGTCTTTAGCAAATGTAAAAGCCTTGAAGTAACATTTTATGCCTTGAACTAACATTTTAAGCTTGTACAATATTCACATGAAAACATGGTGTAATGATTAAAAATACCCCTGTTTGAACACATTTTTACTTGAACACAAATTCTAGACTAGAGCTCGCCTTAGTACAGCTTCAAAGCTTATTATTAATAATATAGTGTACACTCTTCTCTTCTAAAAGCTGCTAATATTTGCTTCTCCTCAAGGCTGCGAATCTGATGTTTGTAGTGTTATATGGTATACCAACTTGACAAGCACAATATTTACAGTGTCAACTAACTTAAGTGAATTGAAGTTGCCTAAAGCAGATTTCCAAGCTGAGCAGAAGGCACTAGCTGACCTCTATAGTAAGGACGAGAAGGCTATCAGGAGTTTTATATCATATAACAACTTGCAGTCTGACAACACAAGTGCCCGCGGAGGCTTGTGTCATCCAGTATTTGCACCAGACTGCTCCGCAACATCTCCTAATATGCAGCGGCCGGAGCACCTTTGACTGCGGGGGAGGTGCCATCGATGTGGGGGGTGCTGGCAGGCTCAACACAGTGCTTTAAAAAGAGCTGGCAGTGTCATAGCCTGGAGTCTGTATGGCCCACAGGCGAAAGCAAGAGGGGAGGATGAGTTCCTTAGCTCTATCTTGGACAATACCACCCACTCTCTGTGCGAAGAGCACCTTTAGTCAAGCTTATCTGCCGGAGCTGAACCATGAGCTGTTTTAAGTGTTTCCTACTTGAACACACTGCCATTTGGCTCACTTCGATTGGCAAGTGTTTTAACATCACCAGTTTGGAAAAGTACACAATGTTTTGAACTACCGTGGAATGATGTACTAGGGCTTTCCAACACAGTCTTACCTGTTGTGACTAATGTTCTTCTTTAGGCACATTTTAATAAAACAGACTATAACCACATCCAATGTTAAGCATTTATGCCAAATTTTAGAATTGTATTTATTTAATATGCATGCAGTAAATGGCAGACCCACTGCTGAGGATGGCCAAGCAACTAAATGCATTCTTGTGATATGGTTCAGTACATAACTCTCAAGTAGGCATTTGCAAAAACCTTAGAGTCACATGAAGGAAACCTGTTGTTGCTGTTGTTTTTGACAATATTAGAAATGGATTTTACATTTTAATGTCTTAGGAGAATAGGGAAAACTTAACTGCTTCCAATGAATGAATATAAGTGTTAATGCTTGTATATAATCTCATTGTATGCCTCTATGTCAGCCCTGTAAACTAACTGGCCACTGTCCAGGGTGTACCTAACCTAAGCTCCAAACTGGGATAGGCTCCAGCCACTTGCAATCTATGTGAATAAGCATAAGAATATATAGAAAGGGGAAAAAGGCCTTATGTTGTATACAAGGAATACAAACAACTTATGCCCTGTTGGCTTTTCCATGATTACTGCCTTTGAGTGGCCCTTGAAGAGCCACTTACACCATACTGTTAACATGGCCAAGTTTTCACCTGTGAGGTTCTAGATGAGAGTAGATGAGAGTGAATGAATGTTGAGTATGGTCATCCTGGAAATAAAGAGTTCTCAGCACAAATATGTGGGGAAAAAGTCATAGTTAATCAGGTCTAATTTTAGCACTAACAACATTTAGACTACATTTACACCTGAGAACATTGCCTGCGACTATGCTGTGAATTGTAAATCATAACTGTTGAATGAAAGACAATGGGGCGTATTTTACAAACTATTTGCGAAAAGTGATAGATGAAATACTAAATAGAAAGGTTTTGTTTGATATGAATGAATGTTCTGAAAATGCTAATGTATTTCACGCTCACATTGCAAGTCCATGAAATATTAATTAAAGCCCCCCCATCCAGATCACAGCTTATACAACAGCTTCTGTGCCTGATCAACAGGCTATTTCCGCCCTTAACTGTGCCCCTGTCAGCACCTGATGGAGCCAGTACAGCTTCTCCCCAGATGCTACACGCTGCCGACCGAGAGATTAGGATTGGCGCAGTAGATAAAAACAGAGAGAGGAAGGAATGGGAAAGCCTCAGAGGAACCACCGAGCTGCTGGCTGCTATACTCATGATGCTAAAGTCTTCGCCTGGCCAGCTTTTTCCCAAGATGGTGGTATAACTTTGAATAAATGAGACTTCCTCCTCCACACTACCGAATGCCACAGGGAAGAGGAGAGCCACAGGAAGCTAAACTGTAGACTATTGCACTGCTAAAAAAAAATTGTCAAATATTTTATTGATTAATGCTGATGGATATTGTGTTCTTTCGGTGACCTCAGCAACTTTTGTTTGTAGAAAGAAAGTTTCAAATCTAGACAGTATCAATTAAAACCAATAAGACAGCAACAATGCATTAATATGCACAGTCTCGCATTGGCTTATGTGGCTTAAAGGGAAGACCCAATATGGCTGACTCTCAGAGGAACTGCCTTGTGCTGATCAGATTCAGAAAGACTGTAGCATTTTGTCTTGATGTGAGACCGCATTTTCATGGCTAGTCTTGTGTATTTTCTCTTGCTTTATTGTTAAGTAAAGTTTACAACTGCAGCATTGCAATGGAGAGTCAAAATGATATTCAGTTGGAGCTGTGCAGAAGAGACTTGGTTCACCTTTGATATCCACCCACTGCCGCCCACAGCCACTGCTCCTCTGCAGCAGGCAGACACTGGCTGATGTTGCAGTGATGCCATACACTTTGGTCATGGCCCTCGTCTGTTTCAGCGGAAGAAAAGTCCAAATAAGGAGCTTTTAGAGCCCTGCCCACTGAGCAGCAGCCTCCCACACCAGAAGATAAGCTACTCGTAAGCTAAAATATATCAGAGATAATACTGTCAGCATATATTTATGTTTTTTATTAAGTAGAAGAAGCTAAAACTTGCCCATTGGTCTGAAAAGCTGTGATGCACCAAATCCCCGGAATATTTTCTTCAACAATGTGGTTAATGCTGTGAAATCTTTCACTGCTAATGATATGATATGGAAATGAGAAAAAACAGGTGTAGGAGGCTTAAGGCTGGCATCTTGACTCGCCTCATTCAAGTCTTGCAATAAATGTTGACACATCTCCATGGAAACTGCTTGTGCACAGTGTTTAGCCATTGCATAATTCTCAGTTTTTACAGTTGGTGTTAGCTTTAATATAAAACAATCATTGATACAAGATGTTACCGTTTCTGTTTATATCGGAAAACAGCACAACATAATCTTTATGCCTACGGGGAACATGTGTAGACATGTTGTTGTGTGATGTGCTTTTTGAAGCTTATGAGAAAATGGTAGCTTAGCATTGGTATGCTCATACTATATTGCAATAAATTCTGATCCTGATACCATCCATCTTAACTAGACTGCTCTAGAAAGTCCTTTCCAACTGCTATTGCTTCTTGAAAAGTAGCGAGTCTTTTTTTGTACATTGACTATACAAAGCTAAAAATATGTTTGAAAGTGAATGCAAAGTTCACACCAGAGCAAACTTTGCTTCCTAGGAGCTTTGAACATACATCTAACCCACTAGTTTCGCTCGGATCATGAATAAATATGAGACATAGACTTGCTCATACTTATTTGTAGCCTGTTACCTTTTATAGGCAATTAGCTAATAAAGTCTGTAAGGAAAATAGAGTTTTCCTTAAATTAAGATTGTATGAGGTACGTAACATAGTTTTCTTGTATGTTAACATAATCAGCACCAAGAGCTATAAAAGTAAAACCCAACCAGTGTATGTTTATGTCATATTTGTGTATCTTATAGTGCAGCTGTAGCCCTATGCAATGCGTTCGCACAAAAATCATATGTTTCATAACCATTTGCCAGAATGACCATGAAACATTAAACTCTATGATCTCTTTTACAGTTAGCAGCAAATTATTAGCTTAATAATTAACCCTTTGCATGTTTAAATAGCCATAATTCTTTCCACAGATGTGCACATTACCCTTAGTACACTAGCTTATAGTTAGCAGGCAAATAATTTGTATCTATTGAAGATGAACTAGCAGATTTTTTCCCTTGTGTTTTTGAGGGAAAGAAATAATTCAGTCAGTAGCAGCATAATAGAAGTCATCTCTGAAAAAAATGAGACTCTTAGATCTGGGCTTTATTATTAAGCGTTTTTGACAGAAAGGGAACGAGAGCAGGGACTAAATTTTTTGACAAATTGACACGCATTTAGGCATCTGTCCCTTATGTTCCACTTATTCATATAATGTCCCTCTTTTTCATTGCTGCTCATCTTTTAAAAAGTGATATTCGAGTTAAGTACAAGATGAGGTCAGTATTCCTGGTGTAAAATGTAGAATAAATATTTGTAGGCGTTCTCCCTCTGAGTTGAATATAAGGTTGCTGCTGCCTCTGTGTTTTAGGTAAGGCCTCTGTTCCACCTTTTTTATTCCAATGACTTAAGTCTCAGTAAAGACATTACTTTGCAAAATGTGTGTTTTGGGGATTAAAAACAACACATCACATGTTCTATAGGCCCTAAACTGTAGCAATTTGTATCTCAGTAAGTTGGTAAGTTAGAATTGTATCAAAAGACCTTTTTATTGAGTCTGTCCCACCTTGTCCCACCAAATCACACAACTTGTCCCACTTTTAGTACTTTTTGAGGTGGTCACGCTATGCACATCTTTAGACACTGGAGTAACGCCGGCTGCAAGTCCAGTTCTAGTGTTGGCTCCTACTGCTTACGCCACAAAACAGCAGAAAAAGAAAAACAGGGACAGAAAAAAGAGAAGCAAAGCTCAAATCTGACAATAAATGAAATAATGAATACTGTATATAAGAGGGAGGAGAGGAGAGCTTTTATGAACTTAGAAGTTTTTTCACATTCTTAGAAACTAGTAAGCCTTTTATGTACAACATACCCATAGATGAACACTTCAAGATGGCATGGTTCACAAAGGAAGTGTATATTTTCGCCTTCCTTTCTCTTCAGTCTCTTATAGTGCTTCTCCAACCATTTGTCTGTGTTTGATCCATGACTAACTGATCTGCATCTTGTAAATTTAGTCATCCATGTATCTCATTAGGACTTAGGCTGCAGTTCTGTGCCGAAGAGTCATTGTGAGCACACGTTTTAATGACAGGAAAGCATTTTAGCTATGCCTCTAGGAATCTCAACAGCTCAACACTTAGCCTAACACTGCAGACATAGATGAATGATGGTTTGTTCTTTCCTTGCTGCCAACATGTTCAGGAGAAGCTTTCCACATGTGGGAATTCAGAGGTGCACCACTCTCTTAATTAGGCTGTTTTGTCATGTACCGCTCCATCTGTCTGCCTCGACTGCAGCTGACAGGGGGAGACGTGGAGGTGACACACAGAAGCTGGCTTCGGGTGCAGCAGCTCTTTTCTGAATACCTACTACAGCCTGCATCAGATTTCAACAGCCAGGGTGGAAAGCTGAGCTTTAATGATGGCTAACCAACTGTGAAGACCATGAAATATAGAAGACAGGCTTCTGCCAGAGACAGATGAAACTATCACGCTGACAGAACTGTGTAACAATTAATTCAAACTATGACATTAAAGGGAAAATAGCATACTTTTTACTTATATATGGTATTAGTTTTGTCCATTGGGTGTGCAGAATTTTAACAGCTTTCATTTAAAGGTGAAATATGCTGGATCTATATGAAAATATTTGTGAATCTGTGTCTTTTGTACCCCGAAAAAGAAGATAATGTTTTGTCTGTGTTAGTCTGTCAGCAACATAGTACCTCAAAAAGTTATAGTCAGATTTTGAGTACATTTTCAGCAAAAGTGGCTCAACTGGTAGAGCACATACCACGAAGCCTGAATTTGATTCCTGATTTAGGCCAATTTGCTCCTCGTCATTGCCCTGTCCTAATTTGGTGTCTGTCCACTGTCTATCAAAAAAGGCTAAAAAGTAAAGGTCAGCAATGCCAAGTAAAAAATATACTACTAGATATAAATATACTGGATCTGGGAAATTTGGACAGGATTTTTTACCAAGTGAAATATTGTGCAAATCTTTACCAATTAGCAACATAAGCTAAAATGTCAACACTTAGCCTACTATATTTGTGAGGTCTAGTAATCAAAATCCACCACAAGCAAGTGGTGGTTTAAGATCTCCAAATACTTAATGAAACAACACAGAGTAAACATAAGTGACTCTTGTATCACTTAGCCATGAGAACAGTATATGTCAGCCCTATGATTTCCAATTAGGTTGATTGTGTCTGAATTTCTCTTGATGTAAATTATTCTGAGCAAAGCAGACCGGTCATTAAGGTCACAATGGGGTGTTGCAGAGATGTCCAGACCAGGTCACACCGTTTGTCTCGCACTCAAGAAACAGGAGCATAAAGGCGTGTTGCTGTGGCAACCGCATGTCTAGCATCATGAGGATAAAAGGCTGCTTTGTGAAATCCAGCACAACAGTAAAGGATTTACATGACAAATTAAGCTCTTCTCATTATCATACAAAATGTGAGATTGGTTATTGTACCACACTCACAGCCAATAAATATCTGTTATAGTCTCATGGAAATGGGTGATAGATGATAGAGACCTAGTATTAGCAAGACTCTTGTATATGTGTGGGAGGGGAACATCAGTTAACCAGTGAACAGTGTGGCTATAGCAGACTGTATACTGCGGATTTTTCGGATCCTATAATTTAAAAAGTCACAAATCGATTTTATTGACAGTTTTTCCTTGATTATCTCATAGATAGTAAGCAAAGTGCTTTATTTGTCATTATACATACAAGTTGTACAACAAAATTGTGTAGATCAGATGGAGGGTTAGTTCTGTAGTCGTAGTAATTGTATAACAGAATCGGTTCTTAATGAGGAAGCATGCAGACGTAAGACTTGGCTACAAAAAACTTGGCTTTCATTGCCTGCAGTTAGAGCTGTATTTGAATTAATTTGATTAGTTTTAGTCGAAAAAATCAAGATCAAAAATGTAACTAAATTGAATTTAAATAAGAAATGGCGTTGTCTCAGGGCTCCACTAAAAGCTATGTTCTGGCTAATGCTGCAGCTAGCGCCAGAATAGCCTAAACATGGCTGTGGATATTACGACTATTATCTTGTTATTGCAAAATGGCAGCAAACTGTCATGAATGTGAGTCTGCGCAGTGCTGTATATGTTGTTTACTTATGGAAATTAGCCATGTGCTTGAGTGCTGTTGTGCCTCTTTATAATCTATTTGTGTGGTGTATAAATGATATTAAATGTCTTTGAGGTGGAGAAGGCAAAAACTGAAAAACATAAACACATATATATTCATTGTGAGGGGAATGCACACTGCTGTTGCTTTGCTACTTTGTCGTTTGATCAAACTTAAACATTTATTATGTGTAAATTCTGGATATTAGTAGTTTGTTAAACATGTCAGTCAACAATTACATTTCTGCGTTAAGAAATAAATAACAGCTTTCTCAATGAATTTCTAAAGTAAGTATAATACTGGCTGTACTGAAAACCGATCTCCTCTACCATGCTTGTGGCTAAGGTCTTGTAGGTACCTCGAGCAGCAAAATTTTACATTGCAATGTCCAAAAAAAAAAAAGAAAAAAAGAAACATAAGTAGACTGTGCAGTTCCATACTTGTGATGTTGAAATAATGAGATATTTTGATATTATGTGAGGCCACCTCAGCATCCCCCTGTTCTTCTGTCAGAGCAGTGCTGCGCGGCTCCATCTGTCACTCAGATGACACTTCAGACTGTCAGAGCTTCGACTGAGGCCAACCTGTAGCCACCAGGTCCCACGATTCATTACTGCTGCTGTGCTGGACACACTACCACAGTCATGAACTGAACTCACACATGTCATCTTTGTCCTAGAGACTGACATGAGAGGTGAGGCAGTTAAAATGGAGACAGCTATAAAGGCCAAAGCTCATCTGTAGCACAGACTTACAACAAGTGGGGCACCATCTGCTCCTAAACACAGACATATCCAATGACAGCATCACTAGATGACTCTGACCACCGTAAAATCCCACAGGACACAAGCAGCATGTGCAGCTCTTAAAGGTTAGATTCAGTGTCCAACAGGTTTCTGTCTTGTGATCCAGTTATAGAAATTTAAAGAAAATAGCAGAAGGTCATGTATGTAGCATTGTAGACATTGAATTGTACAGCATTATTATGTTTTATCTTAAAGTTGTTTTAAATCACATAAATGTATATGGCCAATAATAGGAAATAATGATTTATTCTAAAATTAATCCTACGTAACCTATTAGCACAAAGTACATTAATTCATTAAAATATGTATCCTGAATGTCAGATTCATGTCAGGTTCTCAGACGTAACAAAGAAGGGTAAGCTTTGTTGATGTAACCACCTCTCTACTATCTGGGTGACTGAATGATTATATAATCTTGTGAGGTACAGTATTTTAGCAGATCTTATAGATCAGAAGTTACATGGAGTGTGTTTACATGCAGGCCTACTCCAACTATGCAACTATGCTCCTAACTCAGTTAAGCCCTCATTGGAAATAATCCTACTTTGTGCGAGTTTGTAGGATAGACAACCAAGCAACTGTGCAGACAATATTATTTTAATTCAAATTGTATACACTGCATTGGGGCATATTTTGCCCTGGCGGCAAAGGTTTAGGCGTGGCGAGCTGCTACACTGAAATGACTGCAGCAGAAACCCTGACATTAATCTTATCATCTTTCTGAAACTAGAAATAGTCTCCTCTGTGGTATGAATGAATTTTCGTTTGATTGGATAATAATTTATATAGACCATTCTTACTTTTGACCTTTGACAGTGCTACACAGTGACACTGTTATGACTCACATCACAAAAACTGCATTATCTTTTGTCTTTTGTCCGTGAATAACATAGACTACGTTGTTACCATGGCGATTATCAGTGGGTGGTTAATATTAGAAAGCGAGAGATCAAAGAATTTAGACATTTTCAGATCTGTGACAATGACTATACTGTGGTGGCTAATTTCAAAACGTAAGCTTTTGTAGGCTGATCCCATCCTGTAGTGGTCAGTGGCTACCAAAGGAGGGTCCTACCAATACATTTGGTCATGAGCTCTAATACACAAATGCCAGTATAGCAATGTTGAGATTCAGTTCAGCATACCTCTCTTATCTGTAAATTATTTTATTTTTGCCACTAATTAATATAATCTGTATTGAATGACACACAGCCTTACACCTAATTCACAATGCAGTAATTGTTTCTTGCATCTACAGTAAGTTGGATGCTGAAAATAAAATTTCCACTGCACATAATTAAAACCCATTTTGTATTTAATGAGGGTTAATGAGGTTATAGAAGAATTTCAATCATGATGGAACTTGCACTCTCCAGTGCTCATCTCAGCTGTTTATAAGTAATTCTGAAGTTTCCACCTGTGAATAGCATGAGATATAAAAAAGGCAAAGACAAAAAGGCCCTCAGGACCCTTTGCTTTGACTGCAGCACACCTGAACATAGGCAGTGGTATAGAAGTGTGTACAGTCTCTAGTTCCACCTGAAAGAGCAGGCAGCTGTGAACAGTCCCTTCACAAAAGCCCCAGATAATAACATTGGACGATGTTAATGTCTCACAGCCTGATATAATGTGAATGAGTCATAGCCTTACAGTGCAGAACAGTCATTCAATTCCCACACAAAACTCCTGAAGTGACTCTAAATATGTCTCAAAAATTATGACTAATGTTTCTGTGTCCTGACCTTAAAATGATTGTTTGTGTTTGTGTTCCGTAAGGAGTCTGTGGTCAGCACAAGAGCAGAAAGATTTTACCAAATATACAACAACATTTTATTTTTTTGAAAGGTACTTGGAGAATGCAGAGATTGGTCCTATTTCAAAATGTTGAAGATATAGTGCCAGATTTGGACTCGTAATTGTAGTTCAGGGGTAAATGCTTATCTTTTAAACCTAAAACTGATAATTTGTTCCTTTACTGACCTCTTGCGACTGGACTGAGTATCTTTGGCCCTATCTCGCAATGGTACAGAATCAAGGAATTTAAAGCGGCACCCAGTAACTCTTCTTTGCTGTTTTTGCCTTATTCTTTTCTATGGAGCGCCCCCTACATTTCGGAGTAAAGCACTATCGTAAATACAAGTCCAGTCGAGTCCTGCGTGATCCCTCGCTTGCCTTTTATTTTCCCCTCCACGTAACTGTACAAAGTTTTTTCTTCCATGATGAAAATCAAGAAATAAAGTCATCGCTAGCTTGTTGTTTTGCTAACCGTGATGTGCCACTTTCTCCCGAGACACCGGGTTGGCGGCACTCATACTTGTGTAATTTTTTAGCCCAGAGGGGGCCCACCAGGGGGAGAGGGCTCTTTATTCACCCCACAACAACTTGTTTAACCATCACACAGACTCTGAAACAGTTTAATTAAGGTTAAAAAAAAAAAAAAAGCTACTACGTTTCACTTCAAATTCCCGCATGCAGACATGTTCTGAAGCCGCACTAAAACTACTATTACTTTTGGAATAATATTAATCTCAGATACTCTATTCTTTTCACCAAGCTGTCCCTCTAACAGTAATATATATTTCTGTACACTGGCTGCAATTAATTATAGGCCGTAGCAGTCTATCTATTCTTAAGTGCCTCATACAGCCCTACAACAGCGTCTGAACTCTACATGGCATTCATATAGAGTATTACCCATTATCTTGACATAATCATGTAGCTATGTGATATATCTGAGTGACTAAATTAGATGCAATAAAAGCATTATTTTGACAGATACTACTGGCTGCGAGTGTGAGTCTCTTTTATTTCCTCTCCTAGTTCTTCATCTGATTTGCTTTTTATGGCGGTTAATACATATGTAGTTTCAATTAAACGGAGATGAAGCATGTAGAACAAGGAGGAGAGAAAAATAAAATGGGGACATGACATACATTATTGACTGCTGTCATCTCAAAGAAAGATTATTATTATTATCAGTTTGTCACCATACAATAAAACATGTCAAGCTGCACTGACACAGAAGTGGCAAACACAAAGACAACATTTTATAGAATTGCAGAAATGCATTGTTTAATCCAGTCAGTGTAAAATTTTGGCTTTAAAGGCTATATTATGCTTTTAAAACAAATCTTGGTCACCTCTAGAACAGCATTGCACCTTTAAAACTATTGTGACCAAAAAAAAAAACAAAAAAAACTTTTTCAATCATTACTTTACTGCTGCCATAAAGAAACAGGTGAAGAAGAAACCAGCAACACTCTTTTGGGCAGAACCATAAAAAAAGAGCTGTTTATTTCCTTAAACTTTTTGTACGATGCAATTTTACTACAAAGTGAAAAATAGCTGTGAGGAATTAGTGGAAACAGTGCTGTACACCGTTTTTTTTTTTGTTTTTTTGTTTTTTTTGATAAATAAATGAGAGCAGACTCAATGTAGAGGGCTTGTTGATTGATCAGTGCTTTCTGGAGTGGGTGGGGGTTTGTGAAACCAAGTGTTTTGAAGTCTCAAAAAGGCAGTAGCACAGAATATAGGATTACTTAAATATGTGTGAACAAAGCAGAATACAACTCCAGGTATGTTTTTGATGAGGGAACAACATTATAACATGAAAGAAAGCTCCAAAAAGCCAATTCAGCGTAATATGTTGTCATATATAAATAAATGCTTGATGGTGGCCATGTGAGAGTTTAGTAAAGCTCCTGTAGTGTGAGTCCCCCGGCTAACATCTCAATGAGGAGAAAAGCAACTTAAAACCAGGCGGGGGTAGTAGTACTAGCTGTAAGAAGTAATTGAAAGAATACATACACACAAACAGCAGTGTGTTTTATTGGCCAATTAAGTGTTAAGGGCAGGGATTGTACAGTCATGGAAAGCCTAGAGAAGTCATAAAATATTAAAATGCAATTTTCAGGCCATGGAAAAGTTTTGGAATTTTATATTTTGGTGTAAAGCTTTGGAAAGGTTTTGGAAATTTAAAGTCTGAGTAACATTCAGCCACTCCTCGTTAAACCTGCACCAGCTGGAATACAGTAATATAAGTGTTCAGTAGAAACACTGTCTTCTTGGCCTCTTCTTGTTCTCACTGTAGGAGAAAATTACCTATAGCTATGTGTCAGAATATTTGAACTAATTTTTATTTTATTTTTTTTGGGGGGGGGGGGTCTTTTGATTTTGGTAACACTTTAAAACAGCATAGATGATTCATTTATAGCTAATATAGTATAATTATCTTTTAATCACCGTTGTGTAGGCTAGAAGTCAGTAAAATTTGTGGAGTAATATATTTCTCAATTTAACAAATACAATTGCAGCAAAAGTATGTTTCTAATGCACCACATTGGACATTTTGAATACTATTTAAACACATGTAAGTCATTTTTTCAGGTTTTGGAAATTTATTTAAAAGTTATGGAAAATTTGTGGTATGTGTATGAACCCTGTAAGGAGTTAACAACTCCATCTGATGGTACCATGATTTAACAGACTGCATGAGATGGTGCTATCTTCAGTTGAAATGACTTGACTGCGACAATTGTTTTTTGAAGTTATTTCTACACACCAAGAATATTTTAGGACACAGATTTTATGTTAAAATTGCACATGGACAGTTTAAAATATACTTAATGCATCTAGTTGTTTTTCTGTGTTGGGTTTGTGCTCCATCTGAACTTCTTTAAAGTAGTGGAAGACACTTAAGTACACCCCTGAGGCTACTCTTTATTTTCACTTCTCACTTTAATGCATCTGGCTGAATCTGATGACTTCCACCACACGCTGTCAAAATCTGTTTTGACATAAATATCTCACAAGTGCTGTAATCTCCTCCTCAGGTGCCATGACATTTTCTTGTCCAATTATGACTGAAAAGTGTACCATTTTGCAGTAAGCTGACCTCAGTCAACCCTGTGTGGTGTTGTATAATGAATAATCAGCCCATAATGTGAGTTTGGAACAGACTTAATTACTAAAATAAACAAACAACCTGAAGCCCCTTATGCATTATTGATATGTTGTGTGTTGAAAGGGAAAATGCCGCTTCCAAATCTGGCCTGTACTAAGGGTTTGTTTGGGGTTGAACGGCTGTGTGTGTGCCGTCCATATTGATTTTACCGCAGGGGAAGTGATTTATCAGAATTACTCAAGGATGCTGGACACTGTGTGCATAAATAATAAGGCTGTGCGGCTCTCATTTAATTAGGTGGGCGCTCTCTGTGTCTTTAGGACTGCAGATGTATTAGAGACTCATTCATAAATGTATTAGTCACTGATTTCTCCTCCTGTCCTCCCCATTCGTCCCATTAGAGCAAAGCCACACTTGCACTCCAGGGACAAGTGGATTTCTGAATGGTTCTCTATAAAAATACCTGTCAGTATTACAGGTAACAAAGAAAATAATCCATTATTACATTTGACGTGCTTTGAAATAATGAAAACAATATTAATTTGTTGAAAGTCGTAGATTTATAAACGGGATTGCCAAACCAACTTCAGTTTTGTCCTTGTGTAACCTCTTGCTATTTTTAGACTAATACTTTTATTTTCTTCTGTTCATTTCCATTCGGGGCCATGGGGCTTAGGCCTATCCCAGGAACTATGGGTCTGAAATGAGGTACACCCTGGACAATAGACAGTTGATTGATAGATTTACCTATAAATTGGTCCTGGGGTAGTGAGAGGAAGCAGGAGAGAACTAGAGAAATCCCTTGCCACAGGGAAAACTATAGGGTCCACTCAGAGAGACTGTGAGTTGATCAGCCCGATGATCAAATACACAAACTCCCTGTTATAAGGTAATAAAAGCCACTCTGCACAGTGCACCTCCCTATTTGCAGATCACCATCATCTGTAATTAGTAATAAAAATAACTTTTTCTAGAATAGTTTTCCCAGGCTATTTATGCAGCCCTTTGAGATAAAGCCGGCTAAATCGTTTTTTGACACAACCTTCAGCCTATTGACAAGCCCATGCATCACCAAATCAAACACTTCTTTTCAAATTGCATGTCCTCCTTTGTTTAATTTCCTAAAATTAAGGTGCGATCCTATTAGAAAAACCTAGTGTCTGAAAATGGGGGAGTTTTCACACTGCGCCACAGGAACACGCTCACACTTCCATAAATGATACTGTTTGAATTAAGACCAAGTTTGTTTTCTCTCATGTCCTTTTAATTAAGCTGCTATACTGAGTTGGACAATGTACACTGCGGATTGGTGAAATTTATCTGGGTTCAGAGACAATGACTCACAAAAGTGTTCTTATGAAACAATGAAACACAGTATAAACCTGTATAGTCTGCTTAAATATATGCCAGGTTTTACCCACAACTTTAGATGAAAGGACTTTCTCTCTTTTCGAAAAACTCTAGTGTAAAGTTTTATATGTGCGCTGGTATGTGTATTTCCTCACAGTTGTGCTGTTCCTCTGAGATGAGTCTCTTCCAGAGTCTTATTAATTTGTTCTCATTTGGCTGTCTAACACTTAGCGCACTGTGGAGATGGGCTGCTAATGAAAGTAAAAGCAGGATGTGGAGATAATTACAGTTACAGGCGGATCAGCTGCTGTTCTGAATCCATTACCATCTCATTTGGCCGAGGAAGGAAATTCCTGCAATTCATGTGAAATTATCAATATGACAGTCGTATGTGTTCCCAGGCTACAAAGGTGTTCACTAGACCACCGGTGACTAAACGTGTGTCAATTTCAACAACTTACTTCAATATAAATTTGATAAAGATTAATGAGACTCCTGTAAACAGTGAACAAATAAACATATTTCACAGAGCTGCAAAAGTAAAAAAAAAAAAAAAAAAAGACATCTGGACAGCTTTAAAGCAACACAAGCATCCCAAGAAACTGCCAATCAGTAGTGAAATATTTGAGGAAGAGGTCCAAGCAAAAACATAGCATCTTGAACATCCAATGGTGGTTACTGTGGATATTATTTTAGCTTAACATGTGTTGGAGTATGAGCATGTGTGTCTTAGTTTCCACTGCCTTGTCCTGTCTTCACAATACTCCCAATAAATTGAACAAGTTGAAGGAAAAAAATGAGAACTAGCAGGTCTGCACCGAATGACTTCAGTATTGTACAGTATGTATCTGATTCCACTTAAGCACAGACTTCGTTCTCCAGCTCCCCGAGACATTATGGCCTATTGATTTTTCAGGAAAAAGTTAATGGAACTAACTTTCTGTAATTTCTACATCTTGTCGTTCCTATAAAGTTTGTGTGTTTTTTCCGAGCAGTAATGTTGCCTGAAGAATAACATGATGCTGCTGCTTCCAGTATTTGTCGACAGATTTGATTTCCCTATTCAAAACTTAACCTTCAACTTGCCTTTTGTGTATGAGTACTCTACAAAAATGCTAAGCAGCTGCCTGGCAACAACAGATACTGTACACAAGGTAAGGTTAAGGTAAGGTAAGGTAAGGTAAAGGTAAGGTTTAAATAAAATGAATATAGTTATGCTTACCAACCCACAAAGAAAACAATGTATAAGATGTAAATAAAAACAGAAATAATTACTGGCAAATCCTTCAAATCAATTTATTCACAGTAAAATATAAATGGGTTATCAGGTGTTGAAAAAAGTATTTTACCATTTCATCAAAAATAGGAGCTCATTTTTAATTTGATGGCAGCAACAGGTCTCAAAAATGTTGAGAGGCGGCCAAAAGAGGGACATTGTTTTAGTAATGCAGAATTTAGGTTCATTGGCAACATTTTAGTAAACTAAAGGTTGTAAAGGAGTATTTTTGAATGGGAATGTCTATATCTATTATTAATAGTGGATGTATAGGATGCTGATAATCTTAAGCCCCTCCAGTAGCACTGCATTAAAACAGACAACTATTTTTAAATTGCATTTGCTGTTTGCCTATAGTTCTCTAAAGCCCATTGGTGAAACTATTGTTGTGTTTAAATGTTCTATATTATTGGTTTGGCACAATTCTGTACTGGAAATTACTGCATGGATCAGGAACAAGTCCAGAAGTCATTGTCTTTGAACACTGTCCACAAATGCAAGTTAATGCTAATATGACTATTTTGAGCTTTTAACCAAGTTATAATGTTGACTGCACCTGGGCTAATAGCCATTTTTCATGCTCTGCCATTCCCCACCGTTGCCAGCAGGGCGTGCCAGACACCTAATCCAAGCATTCTCTGCAAAGTCAATTAACAGCTCCCCAAAAGAAGACGTTTTCCATACATTATTTTAATGAAGACTTTCACTTATCCTGGCTAACTGAATCACAACAAAAGGTTTAAAAAGCATTCATCTGAACTTGGTTTTTAATGTTGAAGAGGCTTTCTCAAATCTTGTATAAGACATTTTCAACTTTAAAAACCAAGTCCAGATGACTGCTTTTTAAACCTTTTGTTGTGACATATTATTTTTGTTATGAAACGTGAAATACTAATGCAAAGGTGTCAAATGATTTTAAAAAGCCTGAAAAAAACCATAATGTGGGACCTTTAAAACTAGGTCATACAAAGAAGAAACCATATCTAAACATGATCTAGTCATCTTTCTACACTGTCCCAACTTTTTCAGAACTGGGTTTGTACAGTCTGAGTGTAATATGTCGCACAGAAGGAGCACATGTTCACATCAGTCTTCCTGACAGCTCCTCCCTGCTGTAATTAAACCACAGGGCTCTGCACCATTCACCAAGCCTTTCACTTCCTTAATGACCCATAAGCACATGCTAAATGTCCCATAAAAGGCGACATGGACATTTCATACATGGAATAATGCTCCAACATGGCTACATTACCTATAAAAGCCCACATAAAGATATACCATTTCACTTCAGTACTGTATATTTCTGTGTTGGGTAATCTTGCCAACAAACTTGCAAAAAATCTGTCACCCCTGAAACTAATGATCTCAGTTCTTGACTTCTTCCAGTCTCTCAAATCAATTCAACTACACAACCCGCTTTCTGCCCATTGCATCAGATCACATACATGCAATACAATGTAAAATAGATATATACAGTGCAAAGACTTGTTATTATGTCAATATTCAGAAAACAAAATTGCATTCATTGCGCTTCTTTTAATGACAAGTGCTATGGTCTGCAGTCACAGTTAATAGAAGATGTAGGCCTACAGTAACACACAGATTTAATAAACAAAATTACAAAAAACTACTTGTGTTGCTATTGTACTGTGCCCAATTGTCAACAGTGCCTATTTAGCCTTGCCACCCTCACTAAGTGCCCACCACTGCTCGTGACGTGAAGCCTAATAATTCAAAACCCCTGTCAAAGCACATTTATAATGGAGTGATGTACGACCTACTCACTGGATGTTTCTGTGGGATCTTTGCTGTAATTAGCTAGCTTACTCACCTCTATTGTGCAAATATGACTAGACCTCATTGTTTGTATTGAGCCTGGGACACTCTGAGTGCAAAGAATAGACTGTGTGTGGTTTGCAGCGAGCGCTTTTGACCAAATGTGCTGCTATTGCGGCTATGGCGGCTTCAATTTCCACATTTTAATGGAGATTTGTTAATGTTCTTGCGAAGCATAAGTCTGAGTGACAGTCAGGTGTATCAGAGAGTTGCAGTTGTTGTAGGTACGGTAGGTTTTTTAGTTAAAATATTCTGCTTCCATAACAGCAGATAAGTTTTATAAATTCCCACATTTCCTTAATAGCTCTGAGAGACTATGAGGACCGAGATACCAGCCATGTCTTTTCAACTTCATAGCTTATCGTCATCTCTTTTCTCTGAGCCACATGCTGCTAATTAGGCTCTTCAAAATGCTTTTCAAGCGACAGAAATGCGTCATGATTGCCAATCTAGCAGCCAAATCTACAGTAAAGCCGGCTGGGCGAGGCATCAGTGAGTCATTGGTGACGGACAGCTGGCAGCGAGGGTTCATGTCACACCGACAGACCCTGCCTCCACCGCGGGTCACAGTCGGCCCCTCAGAGCCTGCACAGACCAGCGAGGCATTTTGTCACCAAACACAAACACAAACACATTTCTTTTACTGGAGCTAAAGCAACAGTGGGAAATAACTGCAGTCCCTGGTCATACTGCCTCTGAAAATATTCACACACAAATATTTTAACCTCAAAAGAATGTCCAGATGTCTATGTAGTATGTGGGACTATATGAAACCACTTCTTTCTATAGCCAGCCTCTAATATTATTTTAATTTTCTTGTCATCACAGCACTGATTATTTTGTGTGTTGGTTTGTTAGACTGTTAGCAAATTAATTTAAAATGTAATGGATGGATTTTGATGAAAATTTCTGAAAAAGTAATGGGCCATGGAATTATTTTATTTTTTGTACTAGTCAAATAAAATAAATAACTTTTTTTGTGTGTGTGATTCTGATCACTGACTGGATCCAGAAATATTTTTTAATTTGAATTTTACTGCTGTATTGTGAGATAGGGCCAAATATACTAATTACATCTACAAAGAGTCAAGAAAACAAAAGATTTGTTTTAGTGGATAATATTCTGGGCTTTGTGGCTCAGTGGGAACTAAAAAATCCCTGGTTCGAGTCCAAATCTATGCACTATATCTTTACCATTGTGAGATAGGGCCAATGCCTTTAGTTTAAAAGGGCTCTATTATTTTTTCAGGCTTTTTGAAATAGTTTAGTACACCTCTGCATTAGTATTTCACATTTTATAACTTAATAATGTATATGTATATAAAACGTTTTCTTTTGGCGAGCTCTTACTTTCAATTTGCAAAGAACACTTGGATATTTTGCCTGTCGCTGCCTGCTGGCAATGGTTGGGAATAGACAGAGCATAAAATGTCTACTTAGCAGGGCTATTAGCAACATGACACTAACAGATAGATAAATGAGCTGACTGCTTCGTAGTGACGGCATTTTAAGCGCTGAAATTAGAATGAGTCCAGGGATGGTGTTGGGGCTTTAGAAAAGCACAGGAGCACTTCCTGGTTTCATGAGTCTACCTTGAGCCATGAGACCTGAGCATTTTCAGTCTAGAGAAGGAGAAGGGCTCAGCAAACAGGATTACTCAAACAAGCATTAATGAAACAAAATATTACTCCAGGTATGTGTTAGAGGTGCAAATAACATTGTAACATCATTAAAAGCTAAAAAAAAAAAAAAAAAGGTTGATTTTGCCAAATAGGGGGCCTTTAGTTTTTTAGTTTTAGGTTTATAAATGTTAAAACATGTAGCTTACTAAAACTTAAATTGATAGTAGTCTTAACTCTGAACCTACACTAGTCCCTCACAGAACATCTCTGAATTAAGTCGAGTACAGCTTGAGAAAACACTTTTTTGTCCTTTGAGATTCAAGGCTGTGTGGAGATGCTTTTTTTTTTTCTCATGCGTCTTTGGCCACCTTTGAAATGTAATCCAACACTCTAAGAAATGAAATGTTGGAATTAATTAAAAATGTTTTGTCAACTTGTTGCACGCAACAGGCTTGTTTAAATCTAATAAAACACATCCGATTAATATTAACAATCAGTTTTTAAGTAAATCCAACTCTACACTGTTACTTAAATGCTACAAAGCGGAGTTATGTTTTCTTAAATCAGTATTTTTGGTTTGGATTTAATTATGCCATGTAAATTTTAATTGATGTTATTACATTGAATTTAATTTATAATGGGTACTACATATGTATATATTTTAGGCTGGTTTAAGTAATAATGATAAATAAATACAATATGCTTTAATGCATTTTATTAACCATTGTCAAACATGACATCTTGAAATATAACAATGTTTACATAATTATGTAATAAATCTCTCAGTACTAGTCACTTAAAATTGTAGACCTGTTTTAAATCTTTAGTCTATCTGTTTAAACACAAAAAGTGCATTTAGACAACTTCCTTTGACAAGTGAAACTTGCTTGAAAAAAAAAAAAAATACAGCAAAAAAAAAAAGACTTTTTTAATATTACGGTTACTTTTATCAAGCTGAAAGCAGTAAAAATTGTGTTTTTAAATCTTAAACATATAAAACCTATACCAAAACAAGTAACCAACTTACTTCTGCCACCAAATGGTTAACAGTGCAGGAAATATGTGAATTCTGCTCGTATACTTTCAAAAAAATGAAAATAGTGTATTCCTCAAACCTTACAAACATCTCCTAAATCAGACATCAACAAATTAGCCAAACTCCAACAAATCCTAAATAAAAGTTTGGGGAAAAAAAAAAAAAAAAAAAAAAAAATCACATTCCCTTAACTCAAATATTTTTAAAATGTAAATGTATATTTAACAAAAAAACACAAGTGTCATAAAAACACTTTCACAGAAGGAAATGTCACTTTTGCATTTTTCATTTCCCAATTTTACAACAAACGGCACATTAGTCCATTGCAATACAGGTAGCTCAAGGATGAAACGTTTTTTTGGTAAAGAAATAAACATGTACTCAAAGATTAAAAGGCGGTGAATGTGGAGCACAAAGCAATGACCCTGTTGGTGGAAAACAATAAAAAAAACACTTCTGATATACAGTCAATGTAATCAACCAAAACAAGCTGGAAAACACTTCACATTCGGGTTTCTCCAAAAATCCCAAGAAAGCAGTTTCATCCTGTTAATCTTGTTCAGTTCCAGTAAAGGTTGCAGGTTCTGTTTTGTCTTTCGTAGCTAGTTTTTGTTTAGTTTGTTTTTGAGAACCTGCACCTTATTGGTCAGCTTCTTTCCGTCCAAGCCCATCAGTACTTTCTGATAAAACTCAAAAGTGTACCTTAGGTCCTTTGGATAGCTCAAATTTAGACAGTAGATCAAGCCGAACAAAAGTGCACATCCCGTTGCCACATCATGAACGTCTTGGATGACTGTGCAGCCCTCAATGAGGATGCCGATGTCCTCTGGGCCATCTGTGGGATCAGCTCCTTCATGGCGAACCACGTAGACTCCCATAATAACCTCCTCCATTGATCTCACGCCTCCAAGATTTACATCCTAAAAAAAGATATTTACATACAGTATTTTAGGCATTTTAATGTAGCTACCAAGTGTGGTTGTCAATATGTACATAGCATTGGTAGTACTATACAAATCACATTTAGTATCAGTATCAATAACCAGTAAAATTCAGTAGCAATGTAAGACTATAAGTTACATTGCTAATAAAAAAAAATGCTGTTTAAAAGCTGCCTTATACAGTCCATATAAAAAGTATTCACCCCCATAGCATTTTTACTTTACAATGAAAATGAAAATGATTATGAAGCAAATAATGACAGAAAACTTGAGAGTGCATAAGTTAGACTAAAAATGTATCATGCATGCCAAAGCTTACCCAGTACTCCTTGATGAGGCTTTTATGATCCTCATTTAGGTAGAGAGACAGTGCTTTCAGTATGCATTCCCGTCTCACTTCAATACTAGAATTCTGTGATACAAAAAAGCACAAAAAGATGTATAAAAAAAAAATACATTTCCTTCCATTTTCCTAACAAGGGTCATCATTTTAGACAAACGTTATACAATTCCCAGAAGATAGCAGTAGTTAAAAAAACATAATACTTCAGTTTAACATCACCATAGAACAAGGCACAAGGTCTAACAAATACTTTTTTTAAAATCTCAACACAAGCAATTACTGTGCCCTGTAAAAATGACATGCCGGTCTTTCATTATTATGTCATTCTTGAGCACCAACATGCTGTAACCATATAGAATGACAATTACTCATTTTAACTGTAAAAACATACCTGGCCCATGGCAGACATGGCAATGCTGATACTGTGTCCTTTATCTCCGCCCTTTCTCCTTACAACCCTCATTAGCTGGTCGGAGTATTCGTCTAGTTGGCTCATGAAAGTGGAGAGGAGGGGCACCGTGGTAATGCGCGTAAACTCTGCATTTATCTTTGAAACATACAAAAAATTAAACCAAATATTTTTACATAAACTCAAGGTTTTAATTTACCTTACCTCAGACACACAAAACAGAGCTGGCCATCTGTTTTTAAATTCGGCAATGAAGGGCATATCTTCAATTACTTCCCGTCTTCTGTATGCAAAGGTTTTTTCCATTTTTGTTTTTATGAGTTGTTGGTTATTCTTCTTCTTGACCTCTTCAGTAAGGACTTGCCGTTCCTCCTCAAGGGTATCCTTACTTTCACCTGAAGGGTAATCCGGACAGAAGTTGACCTCTGCTTTCCTTGGTTTCTTCACCTGGTTAGGGTGCTGACTTGCATCACCTCGCTTGTTTTTCATTGCATTGATGGTCACCTCTGGACACCCAATGTTCCTTAGGATGGTGCGATAGTTGGCTATTTTATATTTTAGACTAACCCTCCAACCATAATGCCCAGACACAGAACCACCCTCTTTCAGACAGGGATATTTTGTTACAAGAGCTAAAGCCACATCATCAAGTTCCGCAATCGAAGGATAGATTTTGTATTTTGCAATTTCGGAGACCAATGCATCCATAATGTCTGATTTTAGCTTAGTACTTGGGTCCAGACGAGTACCATTATTGACATAGTCTTCATTAGCCCTGTCAAGCTGAAACTGTACGTCATAACTAAAACCGGGCAATGGGAACTTTGAGGGCCATCCCAGCAATCGTAGAGAAGAACATGAAGCATTGGAATCAGGGGAGGAAAGAATGTCTGTGTCTGCAGTGGAGAATGAACTATCATCCATCTCAGGCGAAGCAGAATGGCAAGTGGTTGTATCTGAACTGTTTGGCATGTACACAATTTTAACTGTGCTCTTGTCTTTAATTTCTTTAGTGTCTGTCAAGTTCACATATTCGTTATCAAAGTCAACATCACGATACTGCAGTCTGAAATTCCCTGACAAGCCAAAGTGTCTCTCAATCTCAGCTGTAAGGTCCGTTACTGAATTTGGTATCCCAGTGGGTAAGACCAGCTTGGCTGCGTTGTCCACACCAAGTACCACTCTCAGTGTGGCAGGCATTTTTTGTTACTCTGAAACATAAAAACAAGGGTTTCATTAGTAAAATAGTCATAAAAGCAACTATTAATGTACATGCATTTTAAAAAGTTCTAGGGGTGAGCAATATGACCAAATATTTATACCATGGTATACCATTTTGTGTTTATCACTATACCATTATTTTTTTCTTCTTTCACCGTGTTATTCAAATGTGATGCTTATCAGTTTATGCCATAAAAAAATGCTTCAGTTGCAATCAAACTACAAACAGTTAAAGAATGTTGTGCTTGTCTTCACAAACAAATACAATATATATTATAGGCCAAAATTAATTTAAAGGGGAGGTTAAATGGATGTTCTAGAGCTAAACAAACTGAAATTCATTAACAAAAAAAAAAAAAAAAGAACTATTGATGTTTGGTATAAAACAGTATATCGCTCAACCCTAATATTACTTAAATTATCTTTTCAAATAAAACTTTTTTAAAAATTACCCGTCAAATGTAAAAATCTTTTTAAAGTCACCATTCGTCGGGATCCAACTTGATAGTCACATAGAGGATACTTGTCAGCAAGTTCACTGAATTCCACAACTACTACTTCACTAGTTGGGTGCAGTTGAAAAGCTCGGTAGTGCTCCCAGTACCAGGAGGAAAGTTTTTTTATAATGAGGAATACCTCTTCTTTTATAATGCAAAGATTGACTATTTCTGAAAAATCTGGAAGACCACCACATGATCCATGCACAACTATCATCCCTTTTTTGTATTTTATTCCATTGATAATGACACTTTGGCTGAGATTTACACTAGCTAATACAGGGTACCTCTGGGTGAGTGTGCTCACAATGCCATTGTTAAGGACATCAATGGGGACTTCTGAGACATGGGTAACATCTATAGAAATATTTTCATTGTCAGGACAAAGCATGGTATAGGCAATCATTAACTGATGCTTTATTGCCAATGAAGAAGTGACGTTTTTAAAATTTTTTAAGTTCCTGATGACCTGTTTAAAAAAACTGTGTTTGGCCTCAAATCGCATGGTCCATAATGAGACCAATGGACCAAAACATTTAATCATTTCAGGATAGTGTTCGAGAAAGTGATGTTTGGGCATCAGTCTTTGACTGGGAAAGAGTTCTTGATAATGTTTACGATGCTCTGAGATTTTCCACTCCAAGTATGCTATGGATTCCTGACTATGGACAGGCGCAACTACAAGTTCAGCAATGTCCTTTAAGAGTAAAATAACCTGCCAAGCAGGTTCATCATTGGGAACATGTTTACCAATGATAAGAGGAAGTAAGCGAAGAAGACACCAATTCTCGTGAGCATTGCCACCCAGAGTGCGTTTTTTTCTTTTACTCAAAGGCTTTTGTAACAAATATGGGCGATTAGTTTTATCTCCGTCTTTGTAGGGAAAAGAACGGATGAGACTGTTTAGTTGTTCAAGAGTAAAGAACTTTTTTGAAATGAGAATATCAATGCACTGTGCCAGCTCTACAGGAACTATTCCCTCAAATATATCATGGACAATATCTGGGGGGTAACCACTAACCACATTAAAATGAGAAAGGTTATCAGTTAGAATGCAAGATTTTCTTACACCTAAGTAGCTCACCCCTTTTTCCTGAGCTGCCTCGATGTGGAGCTGATGAGCTTCCTTTGTTCTTCTTTTGAATATCCCTGTTTTTACTTCGTGATGATTAATTTCAGAAAGCTGAGCTGTACAAAAACGACAGAAATATTTAGCTGAGAAACTCTCTAAAAACCCAGCCAGGCCATGAGCCCCCAGATTATCTGCAATAACGCACTGCACCGTGCCCTTAATAAATGACCCAAGGAGTGGAATAAACAGCCCTTGCTCCTCTAAAGTCACTAAATCACGCAACAGAGGTTCAAATATTTTTTCATAGCCAAATGATTTAACAAGATCACTTTTGCACAACAATGCTAGGTATATTGAAGACAGGGCAGAGCTGTTACCAGGAGGCAAGTTACCTATAATCCAATAAATGCCACAAAGTTTATGTTTTTTGCGAGAGGTTCCGAGTGGATTGCACACCTCGAAGTCATCAATATACAAACATAAGGATATTCTTAAATCCCCAGATGAAAAGAAATGATTGTTTTTGCAGTAGTCGCTGTCTTGAAATGATGCCAACAGTTGTGAATTTGAAGGTAACAGTTTATGTTTATCAACAAGCTTAGCAACTATATCTTTACGTGCAAGAAGCTGCTGCAAAGACTTGAGTAAGGGCACATAGTGAAATGTTTTATTAGTTCTAGGTTCTAGTAAATACTCAACTGGTTCCACAACATTGAAATTATCTTTATAAAACTGTTTGCGTTTGAAGGTGGTTGCAAGTTGGCCTCCTTTTGCTATAGATTTAACCAGCGGATTTTCAGTATGTAAAGCTGTGGACAATTCATTCAGTAGAGATGGACTAACTTCAACGTTATATTTTTTGAAAATATCCAAAGCTTTACTATGTGACAGAGGCAGTAAAGTTGAAGTTAAAATAAAATGCAACTCTTCTAGTAACTCATCAATAGCTGATGTTGGCACATGTGAAAAAACCTCCAATTTTAATAAGACAGAGGCCAGCTTCTTAGTAACTGTGTACTCTAAATCCTCATCTGATACACCTGCTTCAAGCAATGTATTAAGGTCCAAGTCAGAAATTTCTCCAAGCTCTTCTGCACAGTCTTCTGGTACCTGTTGCTCACTGGTGAATTCACTGTTTTGTACTATTTCAACTTTAAAGTCTTTTACTGTGCCATGAGCATGCTTTCTACTCCTATGAGACCTAAAAGTAGTATATATGTTTGTTTTAAAAGAACAATTCTGGAATACACAATTAACTGTTTCATAACACTTAAGATGATTACCGATATGAAAAAAGTAGTCTTTACTGTTTGATATCTGGCTTTCAGAACATAAGAGACATTTTAGAATTACCCGATCTGTACTTTTAGACAAAATATTGACATGGGAACGACTCAAATGAGATTTAAGACCATTCCATGTTTTGAATGCACAAGGACAATGACAGTATATGCATGGATAAGAGTGTCTTAGACCATATTGTCCATGTTTCAGTCTATAGTGTTTTAGTAACTGGTACCTCGTAGAAACACTTTCGGAGCACTGTTTGCACCTCCACATTCACATCCTAAAAAAAAGGGAGAGATAGAGACAGAAAAACACGAGATATACAGAAATCAATCCATGCAATAGGACAAGTAACGTTTTAACTGTGTATTTGTGTGAATAAAAATGCTATACTGTGTTTTTTGCTTTAGTTACCTGAAAAACATATAAAAATATTATACTATTAATTATTATTTTAATATTCAGATGGAGTAAGATTAAAACAAAGTCATCTGAAAGTGGTTTGTAGAGTTAATAATTCATGAATTGAGGACCCACAAACCATGCCCAGATTACTCTAGTGATTGTGACAACATGAAATATTAAGGTTAATCTTCAAATTTTTAAGTTTTAAATAGAAAAAAGTACTGTAAATCATATGCCATTCTTTGAAGATTCTTTTGAAATTATTTGACTACGTTTATCTTTTACACAAAATAGCCTTAAATTTGCATAATCACAACACCTACAGAAAATTATATGGTGATATAAAAAAAAAAAAAAAAAAAAAAAAGAAAATCAGCAAAATCTTAAAACCATAATTACAAACTACATTTTCTTTTTTCTTTAGGCACATGCACAGCATAAATTGACACAACAGACAAACTAAACAATTTACAAATGTTATAAGCAAAGCAAGCTACTCAAAAAAAAGCAAGGGAAACAACAGTGATTATCTTAGGTTGAAAAAAATATGCCTTAAGACCACGTGAACACAACGCGTTTTTCTTACCTGGGCGCGACCCTGAGCGGGACCCTAATCTTATGTCCGAAACGTTACCTGAGCTAACGTTAGTTAACGTTAGTTCTGTGGAAGTGTGACGAGGATGAGGCACGTACTGCCCGCCCTGACCGTGTGCAGACTGCCACGTACCGCGGCTTTTGAATACTGCATAGGTTTCGATGTTTCAAGTTTGTTATTAGAAATACCCCACTCCTCCCATGGACTGCTGCTTACGTGCTCAGTAAAACCACTCGAACCTTCCTCTGCCCTCTTCCCATACGTTTACATTATTATCATGCGGAGATCTGCTCTGAACGGTGCATAAAAGGTGCTTCTAATGAGACTTCTGAGAGCAACAGATCTACCGCGAGTACCGCGAGTTTTAAATTAAGCATGCTGTAGCACAAAATTTACAAAAACTACACAGAAGTACAAGACCAAACTGGTCCGCTTACCTTTTCCGACGCAAATCGAAGTTCAAAGTTAAAATTAAGCTACACGCCGCACCGGAGTGGACTGTCTCTGAGGTTCTGACAAATGCCGCTAGCATAGCATTAGCACAAATAAGGTTGTTGTGCAAAAACAGATTCAACCATCTGACGATTATGAAGGGGATTATTACATTCACATAGCATGGCATTCAATAATAAAAGCGATTTACCTGATTTGAAAGAGATTAGATTTACAGCTAGCAAAAACGGTTAAACGTTAGTGGTCTGGCCATATTGCAAAAGCTTTTTCAAAAATTGACGGAATAAAAATCGTAAATATACCTGCCTCGTTGTCACAAATTAGTAGTTTAATCACGTAAAATAAATTAGTAAGATGTACTTACCAAACTTTGATTGATGGATAACGATTTACTCGAGCACATGTGAGATTAGCGAAATCCTCATGGCACAGGACGTTGACGTTGCCTTTTAGCAGTACTGCGCATGCTCACGCACTACTTACGTCAAGTGCGTCAATTCATGCGTAGTTTTTACATAAAGCTTTTATGTTACATTTATTCCACAGTTTTATTTGCATTAAAAGTTGTATATATTAATTAAAAAGTATGAAAACCAATCATTTAAAACATAAAAATTAACCAGTTAATGTTATTTTACCATTAAAAAGTTATGTAATAAGAACAACTCCAGTGTTTCATTTCTTAGAGTGAAGTTTTACAAGTAAAAAAGTTCTTCTGTTGCCATGGTAACCACCGGGTTCACGTTGCCTCGGATGAACTAAAGGAGCACAACACTGTTATAGATGCAAGAGCTCGTCACCACCTCCCCATCTCACAAACACAATTAAAAAGTAGAGTGAAGAGAACCGTGTCCATGGGAGTTCCCTCTTGATGGGGGACGTCTGTCTGTCTGTGGGTTTTATTGCCTTGGTACATGACAACTGGAGTTTAGCACTGTATGTAAACTCCTATACTCTGATTTGCGTTTTAATTTATCTTTCATGCACTAACACACCTGCATAACACCACTTATTGACTACTGCTGCATGTACGTATGTGGTTTACTTGCAGTTATGACCGTAGAGGTGTTGTAAGCATGCTCCAGGTTACAGTGGAGAGAAAAAGATTGAAGTCCAGTGGTTAAATTTTATGCTCACATTTTTAGACCAACACACCAGACACATTTTAGGTCACTCTGACACTGGCTAGCCTGTTTATTGTTTTGGTCTCTCATGTTGTAAACATTTAAAAGTGAAATCTTTGCAGCCATAGCTTAATGGTGCGTTTATGTGCTTTAAGAGGGTGCAACTGCAGATTAAGGAATGCATTTTTTTCTGATTTTGTGTCATTTTATTACATTGTAATATTGTGGTGATTTTTAATAAACATAATTACGATTAGGGAGTTTATTAGCATTAGGTCAGGGGTCACCAACGAGGTGCCCGCGAGCACCAGGTAGCCCTTCTGGAGCTTGTGAGGTGCCCGCGAGGGATATTTATAAACAGTGACTACTGCAGTGTTTTAGTCATAATTAATTTTTTTAAACTTGTTTTTATGTTTAATTACAAGATTATTTTTATAAACATTATCATTAATGCAAAGCAAACAATCATACAATCCTAGTGTCATTTGAAAGGCATGTCAAGACTTTAATATAGAGAATTATTTTGCACGAGTAGCCCTCAGTACAAATTCTCATCTTTTGGGTAGCCCTCAAACCCAAAAAGGTTGGAGACCCCTGCATTAGGTGCTACAAACAAGACAAGTTTAATGTTGGCTTAATACTGATAAATACCCAGTCTACTTCAATGCAGCAAGGCACTGGGGACTAGGGCTGCACAATATGAGAGAAACATATGCGTTATGCAATAACTATGTTGACTGTTATGATAATATTTCTATATACAATTTTGACATTGGTTCAATTAAACTAAAGCAGAAATATAAGCCTAGTCAAAACTGTGTTAAAACCAAAAACTTAAAGAATAAAGCATGACCAAAACAAGATTAGATGAGGATTAAATTACTTATTTTTATTTGGTCACAACATATTTTCTTTAGGCGATGATAGGAAAATGGCAGTGAAAATCTCTGCCAGATGCAATCACAAAAAAAAATCACAATATGTTGTGCAGCTCCTCTGGGGACATAACAGTTTGTTATGTGTCCTGCATGTCTTCACATTTCTTTTTTGCATTTTCTCTTCCAGGGTCGCCACACCAAATCATCTGCCTTCAAGCATGCAGTAATTTGCATATTGTTTGTTGCTTAGGTTTCACGCCGGATGCCTTCCTGATGTAAACCTTTCCATTTTCCCTTGATTGGAACTGGCTCAAAGTGTGCACTAGCTTGTGGCACCCTGTGACTGGATTCATTCTCTTTCCTGCCTGTAAACTTGGACAAAAGTGAAAAATCTCACTGACAGGGCTTACTCGAGCTATGAACATAATCCAAGTGTCCTCTGGCTTTAAATGTACTGTATGTTGGGACAAGAGGAGGGGGCAGGATGCAGAGGGTTACTTAAAGAAGTGGTAGAACATCTAAAAAGCAGTGGTGTTACATAATAAGGAAGCTTAACAAGTTTGGGCAACAGCACCCTCTGGCCCCTTCAGGAAAATGATCTAATGAGGATTTTAAAACGAGCCCACATTGGTAACAGATTGAACAACTGTAGCAGATGGTGTTGTATCGTTAACATTTTTCTAACTGATGTAAACGTCCTGAGGGTCCCAGGGACAGAGACAAGACCCGGGCCGGCGTTTCTCTACTATCAGCTTGTATCCAGGCAACAGCAAACCACCACCGTTATTACATCATCTGGTAGAAAAAGCCCGCCGTATACTAATCTCAAAGCTGCACTGAGCTGAGTTTAGTAAGTGAGGAGAACGGCTGCTCATAGGACAGAGGAGAGGGCTGTTTGATGTCTGAAGAGGTTTACTGGACATCATGCAAAAAGTTTTCAGTAATGCCAATGACTTTAATCGTGAAAATGCATTAGAAGCTTCAAGGTTCATGTAAATATACAGTATGTGTTGCTTTATTTACAAAATAACCCAATTCTTAAACCCCTTATAGCATTTATTCAGTTTTCCTCTGCTTATATGCCAGGAACTTTGGGCCTAAGGCAATACACACTCTGGACAATAGCAAGTTAGACACATGACTGATTCTTAATGTAGACATAGACAGACTACACTATGGGATTTTTCATCAATTAATTCATCTATACATAGGTGGATGTTGGGAGTAAGCTGAAGTAGAGAAGTAATCACAACACAATGACGGTAGCCCAAAAATGCAAACTGTATAGATATAAGCATTGCCAAATACAGAGCATGAATATTTATTATACACTGCCTGGCCCAAAAAAAAAAAGTTGCCATCTGGATTTAACTAAGTAAATAGGTAAGAGCCTCCCTGCAGTTGGTCAGGTCTGGGTTCAGAAACGTTATGTGCCCAAAGACTAGCTGACAGCTGACTACCTGCATATACTGAATGACCAGGTTACTCCATCAATTTTTTCTTCCCTGATGGCACGGGCTTATTCCAAGATGACAATGTCAGGATTCATCAAAATTCACACACTAGTATTTTGTTGGACCTTTAGCTTTGATTACAGCATGTATTTGCTGTGGCATCGTTTCAATAAGCTCCTGCAATGTCACAACATTTATTTCCATTCAGCATTGTATTAATTTTTTGCCAAGATCTCGTATTGATGATGGCACTGCGCAAAGTCTTCTCCAGCACATCCCAAAGATTTTCTGTGGGGTTAAGCTCTGGACCCTGTGATGACCAGTCCATGTGTGAAAATGATGTCTCATGCTCCCTGAATCACTCTTTCACATTTTGGACTTGATGAATCCTGGCATTGTCATAATGGAATAGGCCCGTGCCATCAGAGAAGAAAAAAGTCCATTGATAGAGTAACTTGGTCATTCAGCATATGCAGGTACACATAACTTCTTTGGGCACATAACGTTTCTGAACCCAGACCTGACCAACTGCAGGGAGGCTCTTTCCTATTTACTTAGTTAATTCCAGGGGGTTTTCCTCACATTGTTCATAAGTGAGAAGTCTAAGGTGCTTAGGAAATAAACAGTACTTAAATCTTTCCAACAACTGACCTTTGTTTTTCACCACAGCTTCAAGAGTAAATCTGAATTTTACCTAATACCCACAAATAAGTACAAACACCATCTGGAGCCATGATTATTTAAAAAATATTATTTTATTGTGAGTCATAAGAGCTTTATGTGTCAATATATAGAGCATTTACCCTCTGCTGGAGTAGAAGATGTCTGGTGTGAGTACATTTCTTGTGCTTCTAGTTTCTGTTAAATAAATAGTAACCTTTATTGTACCTCAGGATGCATTTGCCTAATCCTATGACCTGCTATGTTTAGTTTTACACATTAAAAAATAATAATAATGGGCCTGATTGTATCCCAAGTTCACTCCCTTTTTAATTTAATTTTCATCAAGTTGAAAAGTGTGTATTGGGTTCATTTTCTCCATATCAAGTGTAGCGCTGACACTCACCAGTGCTTTGTCAAAGCAGCCTGACATTCACAAGGAAGCTGTCTGTTCTAAAGACCGGAGCCCACTGTAGCCACTGAATATTTTAATAAAGAGGAGAATAGAGGCAGATTACACAAGCACAAACTGTGTTTTTCACAGGGCAATATTACTTATTACGGCCATCTGCTGCTGCAATAGTACGCTGGTTTGAGTGCTTTGTGTGGTAGTATTGCTTTTGTGAAGAGTTTTATTCATGGATAGTGCTCTGAGGCAAATGTAAGAGAACTCAAATCAAATCAGAAACATTGAGTCGCTCATTGAAATGAAGTGTTGCCGCTACAAGATGCAATCTACTTGTTAATATGATTTCAGTAAAAGCATGTGATTTGATACCACAGGGCTGCGCAATTTTTTTTTCCTCCCATGCAAATAAAACGAGCAGCAGCTCATATTACAGCTCCAGGTTTTATTAGGGATGACCTGTGGATACATTCCCAAACACAAACACAGATAAGGAAAACTGGAAATGAAGTGGTGCCTTTGTATTTGGTCAAAGTTTAATATTCACCATTACCTTGCCAGTACATGCTTCAGTTTTGGCAGAAAGAAATTGCAGTTTTATAATTTTATTTTGACATTATCCAAAACTAGCCTTTCCAGTTCATAGTAAACCATGAGAGAATGTGACTGGTGTTTTAGAGGAAATTTGCAACCAAAGATGAACCTGATAATTAAATAAAATATCAACATAACCTTAAAATGACTTTGGTATACTGTATGCTATTTTTTAGATAAACACACTGTCTACCCAGTGAATGTAGAAAATGAGGCTGCTGCGGTTTATAGTCAAAAATAATTACCATAAATTGTGATAATGATGATAATAATGACATTTTGTGTAGCATGACTCTGTATAAAAAGACTATGTAAGGCTGTAATACAGTCCCATATTAGCAAGAAAAAAGCCTTGAAACTTTTCTGGACAAATATAAGAACCTTGTTGATCAGTATTGTTCGAAATTGCACTGTGTATAAGGATGCTCTGACCTTTGTCTCTCTCAGTTGGACTTTTAAATGGGACCTGGAACAATTGGTATTCTAAAGGCTCAGCGAATAATGGTTCAGGGGAAGGTATGTGTCTTTTCAGGTCTCTACTTGCTCATTATTCGCAGCATGACCCCCACAGACTCATTTTAAGAGAGCAGACCTTTGCCACTGGATTAGCCCTATCTGACAATGGTATACATATAGTGCCCAGACCTGGATTTGAACCTGGGATCTTGTAAATGCTCCGTCCATTGAGCCACAAAGCTTTTATAACGCACAATAGTAAAGAATGCACAAAAAATACCTGGTTGTACATGGGACGGCAGTTGCTCAGTCGGTAGAGACATTCGCCCCTTAACCCAAAGGTTGGCGGTTCGATCCTCGCTACCAGCATTGCATACTGTTGTTACGTTCTTGGGCAAGACACTTTACCCATCTGTATGAGTTTGGTCAGCGTCTGTCAGTCTGTACAGCATCCTTAAAATAAATCCTGGAACTGGACAGTAATCTAAATCTGCTCAAAAAATGAATAATGTCCTTGTTGACCTTTCCTAAAATATCTATCAAAATCAGACTTTTTCAGTTTTTGCTAAGACAAAGAATGCAACCAACCAACAAACTATTGAGGCACAATGGTGAAAACATAACCTCCTTTGGTAACGACAGCTGCAAACAAGCCGTGGGACAACATTTATGAATTTGTATGAAACTTCAATTTATATTCCAGACAACCAAAAGGCATATGTCAACAGCTCCCCTCAGTCTCCTCTGAGGAAACCCAAATGAACTTCATAATTCGGCGTAATTAGTTTTGAATTACACTGTCGCAGCCGGTGGGGTGCCAGGCCGTGTTGTTGCTGTTCTCACCTCAGTGTGTCGTGTCACATCAGAGCATAGGCCACGCTATTTAAGCTGCAAATGTTTCTAGCGACAAACAGATCTGTCTAATCCTATGCAATTAAAATGATTAGAGAGTGCTGAGCCTGCTAAAAGGTCTCCATCTGAATGTGTTTTTGAGTAAGAACAGCGCTTTCCCAGCTCAACCAAGCTGTGAACTCTTACAGTACATCTATTACATCTGTAGACAAATCTAACTTTCTAACTAATTTAAATTTATTTCAGGCTCTCAGATTAAACACGTTCTAGACCCGTGTATTTCATCAACAGCAAATTTATTACTATATTACAAACCCAACAGGAAAAGTCAGAACAGAAAAAATCGCAACCTATTTTTAACCTTGAACATAATAAAAATGACTTTTGCCTAGACAAAATATATGAATAATATATAATATATTATCCAAAAACGACTTTTGAGCTTTCTACTATGTTAAAATGGAGTTGTGTTTTGCTTCATTCACACATGTTTAAGTAATCCTCTATTCTCTGGCAGAGCCTTTCTGATAGGGCTGCACAATATATCGCAAAATTATCGTTATCGCAATATCAGCAAACACAATATCTGTATCACAAGAATCTAAATATATCACAATAACACTATGGTCTTCCATCTGACAGAGATTTACACTGAAGAATCATTTTCCTCCAGAGCCTTAAAAGAACATGTGTTGTGACTAAATAAATTTTTTTAAAAAGTCCAGTTTTAGTGGTAATTTAATTAATTTAGTCACAGCTTATCCTTGTTTTATTCCTGGTTTAGTCTGTGGTAAGTTTTGATTTTGTCGCTGTTTTGACTTGGAAATACAGGAATTTACATTTTTATGAAATGTAGTGAATTTAACTTACTATGTTATGAAAAGTAGGCTCTATTTTCAAATATCACAATAATATCATTATCGCAATTTTCAACATAGCTATCGAATATCGCATGTTTTTCCATATTGTGCAGCCCTACTTTCTGAGTCCTCAAAACACTTGGTTCCATGAACCCCCGCCCACTCCAGGAAGCACTGACCAATCATCAAGCCCTATACATCCAGTCTGCTCTCATTCATTTATCAAAAAACAATGTACAGCTCTGTTTCCACTGATCTCTCACTGCTATTTTTCACTTTGTTGTAAAATGGCATCATTCAAAAGGAAATAAGGAAATAAAAAACTGTATTTTTATGGTTCTGTTCAAAATAGTGTACCAGCTCTGCACTCTGCTGTCCTCTGCTGGTCTCTTCACCTGTTTTGATATGGCAGTAGTAAAGTAATGGCTGAAAAGCTTTCTTTTAGTCAGATAATGTTTTTAAAAGTTGGAAAGCTGGCAGTGCTGCTCTAGATGTAACAAAGATTGGTTTAAAAATATAAATAAAAGCATAACATTACCCCTTTGAAAAACCAAAGGCTTTAAATTGTAATTTTGTTAACTTATTTGGAAATAGAAACGCAAAAAGCCAGATGATTTGCTGTAGCTGGAAAGGAAAACCCGAAAGAAAAGAAGGATGGTTTGACCCTCTGAGGCTGCAGTAGTTTGTGTTTAAATCACATCAGAGAGGAAAGCCTTGCTTAATACAATACAGTTACTCATATTACAACAACAAGGCCAGCAATGCATAAATGTAAAATTTTTAGACTTCTATGCTATTAACATGTTTCACAACCCCTTTTCATCCTAGGACATAACATACAGTACAGAGATGGTAGTCTCATCTGACACTGACAGACTGGCAAGAGCCATGTTGGCAAAAAGATCTGCCAAAGACCCAAGTGTTAAGCCAGTTGCATCATGTTTCAGGTCAGTGGATGTCAACGGTGGTCTCAGTGGTGGATGTGACTTTGAAAGTATCTGCACTCTGAAGCGGTTATGGAGCACTACGAGGTGGCTGAGATAACAAAAAAATAGGTGAAAGTTATATTTATTGCTTTATGTATGTGTCTTTATGGCTCTAGTGACATCGGTATACTGTTGAACATTTGACTTAGTGAATATCAGTGTCACTGTTAATGAGCGGCTGGGTGGATTCTTGCTAAAAGCAGTATTCAGTTATTAATTTCATTCCCTTTTTTTAAACAGTGTGCTGGCTGAGCTTGATGTCCAGGCCAGGAGCAGTTTGCCAGCAGCCTGCTCGAGTCAGTACAAGCCTCTTACACAGCCTGCTTCCAAGTGGGCAGAGCTTCTGATCACAGGCTAGTTAGGGATGTGCCAAAGTGAATTAAAGTTGAAAGAATGGTTTAAAGGGATTATATGCATAGTCTGTGTAGGTTTGGAGAAAAAAAGGACATTCCAGTATTGTAAGAGGACATTAAAGTATCAACTCATAACACCACAACTTTGAATTCAAACTTTTTTTGGTTGAAATTACAGTTCCTTAGGGAATCTGTGTCAGTCAAACTAATGACCAACTGTTCTAATAGGCTCAGTGACAAAGAGTCCCAATCAGAGTGACTCAGGCAAAGTGCTGCAGTGGTTCAGTACTTTGCCAGAGGATACACAGTGAAATAAAAGGCTACAGGTTGGCAACATCTTTATCTTTGTCATTCATGTAATTAAAGTTTTGGCCTACATCCTATTAAATATTATATTATACTACAGCTGCACAATATATCACAAAATCAACATTATTGCAATATCAATATAACAAGTATCTAAATATATCACAACACTATGCTCTTCCATCTGACAGAGATTTACACTGAAGAATAATTTTCCTATCAGAGCCTGAAACGAAAACATGTTGTCACTAAATAAAAATGTTTTAGTGGTCATTTCCTTAATTTACACAATTTAGCTTTGTTTTATTCCTGGTTTAGTCCATGTTATATTTTGATTTTGTCGCTGTTTTGACTTGTGAATATAGCGACTTACATTTTTGCTTTAAGTGAATTTAACTTTAAATTAAAATATCCCAATAATATCGTTATCACAATTTCAACAGTTATCAAATATCATGTTTTTTTTTATGTATTGTGCAACCCTATATTATACCATGTTCTACTACCTATCTAGGACAGGGTGGCAAAGGGCAGTAGTTTTAACAGCGATACCAAGACTTCCCTCTCCCCAGACACTTTCTCTTGTTCTTACAGAGTCAGTTGCTCCAGCACATCCTAAAACCTAGGTCTTCCCCAAGGCCTTTCATTCCCAGGTAACTGCCCAGACCATCTCCCCTATTAAATACTATCAAGTAAAATAAAAGTACAGTGTGTAGGTCCTGGTCTTAGTTTGTTATGTCAAGGTATTTCTTTGACAGTAAATACCGGGGCTGGGAATCTTTGGGCATCTCATGATTTGATTCGATTTCGATTCAGAGGCCCATGATTCGATTCAAAAGAAATTCATCGATGCATAAGACACTCTCCTGGTTCATGTCAGCATTAATTCTTCAACAATATATCTTTTTAATTGTATGTTTT
Source organism: Bostrychus sinensis (assembly GCA_020698575.1). Classification (NCBI taxonomy): domain Eukaryota; kingdom Metazoa; phylum Chordata; class Actinopteri; order Gobiiformes; family Eleotridae; genus Bostrychus; species Bostrychus sinensis. The sequence continues at coordinate 21,278,538 of CM036257.1, read as the reverse complement.
ATATCTGAAATGTAATTTTAAACACTTTCTACTCCAAAAACCAAAACTAGAGAATGAACTTTTATTTACACTCTGACCAATTCCACACAAAGCTCGGTTAGGTTCTTTTCTAGACTGTGGAATCACTGGTGCAATAGTTTATATAATGAATGTGTTTTACTGTGTCTTCCTATGTGTTTGTTTGCCTTCTTTCTTTTTATGTTATGGACTGTAAGCGTCTGAAATAAAGTTTGATGATGATGATACCTTGCAGTAGCAAATTCTGTTAGCATTTGTCAGAGCTGACTTTTTGCAACCCAGTAGGATAAGATTTGTATTGAACTTATCCTACTTTAATAATTTTAGTCCGATAATTAGGCTTTCTGAATCGATATGAATCTTTTTAAAGATCAGAAAACTTATTTTTCCCACCTCTTCTGAATAGTGAATACATTTTATCTTGTTGTGATGAATGTCCATAATAATTATAATCCCCTGCATTTCACATATGTTTAGACTAGACACCTGCACAATGAGCCCAAGGCACAATGTATATAAGATGCTGACAGAGAGTGAAAGTTGTGACAGTGACAGTTTTAAGCTCCTCTTCCCTGAACTCAGCCACCACCACCATCATAACGTTACCATTTCGTGCCCTCTGTGACTCTTTAGCCCCTCCTTTAGCGACCCGTTTAGCATATTGGTATTAGCATTGTGATTTCTCTGTGTGGACACGCACCACCTGGCAGGCCACGCCACCCGGCATGACTCACAACACTGTGGCCATTAACGCGCAGCAGGTATCATGGCACTGGCTGAGTCTAGTGTTAACCTTAGTGTCCCCCCACACACAAACACACACACTTCTCTTGTGGGTCGTTCGTACTGATCCTATAAGAGCTCCCCGGAGGGCCGTAGACACAGACCACTGCTACTTTACAGGCCAACGGTGCTCACTGCGCATCCCGCGATCTGCTATGAATCACTTCAGAGACCGCCTGCCAGAACACACAGACTCAGGTCTATTTCATGCATGATGGCCTATTGATTAAAATAACATGTCAATAAAGCCAGTGTATGTTTCCATAGTATTTCTCATAAAACGCCAGAAAATATCCCATCAAGAATCAGCTTGCTTCAATCAATCAGTTTTATGTGGAGCACGCTCATGTCACTTCCACTTAGTCATTTGGCTTGTCACGCTGCTCTTTTCAGCGGCTAAATAAGTTACTCTAGGTGCATGACAAGTCTGAGGAGAAGCGAGCGTCAGTCAGACTGTGTACGAGTCACTGGAAAAAGCCCACGTTGGTAGAGAGCCAGTCAATCCAAAAAGCAGATTATTTTGTCATAGAATCAGTGGTGAAAAACCTAGAAACGTTTACTCAAAAGATATTTGTGAGGATAAAATGTGACTTAAATTTGAAATATCAGGTACAGATAGGTAGGTACAGTAACACACTCACCTCACAATCTACTACTACTACTACTGCTACTACTACTAACCTGGAATCACTGGAATTTCAATCCAGGTTAGTAGTAGTAGTAGTTGAAGTTCCAGAAGTAGCAATAATTATATTGGTAGATTTTGCTGTACAGTTATATGTTATAAAAATACTTAACCTAGAAACAATTACTCAAAATATATTTTTGAGGATTACTTGAGTACATTTTTTATATCTTTGTGGCAAAGTAGGCAACACACTCCTCACAGTCTACTACTACTACTACTGCTACTACTTTTACTACTACTACTATTGCTACTAACCTGGAATCATTCCGTTTCAATCCAGGTGGGTAGTAGAACTAGCAGTAGTGGCAGCAGTATTAGTAGTATTATTAGTGTTAGTAGTGGAAGTTCTGGATATAGCAATAGTCATAATACTACATTTTACTGTACAGTTATAAAAATACTTAACTTTGCATTTAATAGTTTTGTATTTTTATTTAATTAATGATTTGGCTGATTACTTTTACGCATTTGTCTTTCACACAGTGAGTGTGTAAGATAGCTAAGAACACAAGTCCAAATTAAAGTTAATATTTCCTAATGCCCGCCAGCTGTTTACATATACTGCTGCTAAAACAAAAAGCACTGCCTGATTAAATATAAACAAAATAAATCCAAACATATTTAAAGGTAACATTACCAAGGGGAAAACACAAAATTGTTACTCTTACACTGGTGATCAAACAATTGGCGAGGCATTAGGAGTGTTCATGGTTATTTATTTTGATTAACATTGCTAATTAGCTGGCTCATCAAATAATAATTGCCACCTCTCACAAGTGCGGTGATGGCAAAGGCGCTCTGTGCACTGTTCCCCTTTAAGAATAAGTAATGTCATGAATAAAGTTTGAATAGGGCATGAAAAAGAAAAGGTTAATCTCGCCTGGATTAATGAGTGTGCTTTTTCTAACAAACTTGGCAGTGTCATCGAAAAAGCTGGCCCGAAATGCTTGATGAATCAAAGGGCGGATCTGCTCTTCAAACGGATGCAGCTGCGTATTGACAGAGCAGAGCCCGAGGATTAGCAGAGCTGTTGCTACAGGGATTGCCCTGGCCTCCACATCCAGCAGGGACCCTCTGTTCAAGTCTGCACTGCAACGTTCGGCCAAGTAACAAAGATTTCACAGTTTTAGTAAAAGATTGTATTGTATTGCATTGGTAATATAGCCTTAGAGGTCGTAGCAGTCCCTAAGTAACCATAGTTGTAGAAGTAGTTTTTATAAATGTGTTTTTGATTTATGCCATTTCTGTATTTAAAATAATTATAATAATGCTGTAAGACCCAAATCTATGTGTGAAGTGGTTGGCCTGTGGGGGGTGCTATTGTATTGTATTGCCTGTGGGGCTCAGGTACACTATATTTTCAAAAGTATTCGCTCACCCACCCAAATAACAGAATGTGGATTATGGTGTGGGGTTGTTTTTCAGGAGCTGGGCTTGGTCCCTTAGTTCCAGTGAAAGGAACTCTGAATGTTTCTCATTTTGGACAATTCCTTGCTTCCAACTTTGTGGGAACATTGTGGGTATGGCCACTTCCTGTTCCAACATGACTGCATCAGTGCACAAAGCACGGTCCACAAAGACATGGATGAGTGAGTTTGGTGTGGAAGAAGTTGCACAGAGTCCTGACCTCAACCTGATAGAACACATTTGGGATGAATTAGAGCGAAGACTGCGAGCCAGGCCTTCTCATCCAACATCAGTGTCTGACATTGGATGAGAACGTCAGACATCTAGATGCAAAGGGTGGGGTGACGTCATATTAAACTCTATGGATTAAGAATGGGATGTCACTTAAGTTCATATGCGTGTAAAGGCAGGTGAGCTAATACTTTTAGAAATATAGTGTATAAAGGAGCCACTACAAATGCATTATATTGTGTTTTTCTAGGCACTCAAAGTTGCTTTACAATTGTGTTCATTAATCCCTCAGCCACACTCGACAGTGGTAAGCAACTTCTGAAGCCACAACAACACTATACAAAGCCGGTAGTGGGGATCAAATCGGCAACCTTTGGGTTTGTGGGCAAACATCTCTACTGACTGAGCGACTGCCACCCAACTAGCAACAACAGTAGTACTAGTCATAGTTGAAGTAGAATTGGCAGTATTACTGTTAGTAGTTGTAGCAGTCACAGTCATAGCAGTAGTAGCACCAACAAGTAGCATCAGTGGTGGTCGTACAGTAGTAGCAGCAGTGGATTAAAGGTAGTACTATTAGTCAAGACCCCTGCTATTTTAATCTTTTATTATGAAAACAAGACTCTTCTGTTGCTACAGGGATTGCCCTGGCCTCCACAGACAGCTGGAGCCCTCTGCTCAAGTCTGCACTGCATCATTCAGCCAAGTAACAAGGATCCTTTTTGAGGCTATTTCTGACCACTCTGGCCCTGCAGCTGCCTTTTGTCTGCCCAAGAATCACTTGTCACCTTGGTCACCTTGTAAGCAACCCCAGGAGTGTGGAGAGGGTGTGGATGGCAGCCTCAGGCAAGCCACAGCATGGTAACATAACATGTAAGTAAAGAAATTCAAGCCTCAGTCTGACTATGATTAGACTTGCATGCAATTAAATACTATGTCCAGGTCTGATTAGAATGAATAATACAGTCTCTTAGTCGGACTATGGCAAGAATGCAGTGTAAACCTGAAAGGAGCTTTGAGGACAGACAGAAGTCCAGTTAGATGGATTAATCAAGCTTATTACATGTAGTGACATTTATGATGCACAGTAAACCACTCTTAGACAAAAGCCATGAGATTTCTTGTAACTTGTAATATATTTATTTGTTTTTTTATTGCCCACATTTTGTTATAAAAGACTCCACTGCTCCATAACATTTATCCAGATGTAGCATGTCCATACTCCCAATTTATAGCTCATAAATGTTGATTTATCTTGACTGGACCAAGTTTTATTTACAGTTTTGCCCCTGCTAGCTCTTAAACATTTTGTCGGCTACCTTTAATTATTAAAGGTTAGCACCTCTGTCTTTATTTATTCATTCATAAGATCATGTCACAAATTTTGTTTAAATAAAGGACAGAGATTGAAAGTTGGGTTGGTGAAATCTGAGATTAGGTTGTTTCCAATTAACCACCGTTTATGTATTCGTTAGATCTTTGTGTCCTTTAACCTTCTGTTTCTGTCTCTCTCCTCTCCATCGGTCTGAATCACCATCTCACGTACACAACACACACGCACACACACACAAAAATGGTTACAGCCGCTCTCATAGACACGCTCGCTGTCAATGAGCTCTCGGAGTGGCACGCACGGCTGTTAATTTAGCCACAGTCACACATACGCACATACAAACTTCTGCAGGATTCAAGATTAGCAGCTACTACGACCGACTGACGCGTTGTGTGAGAGAGAGCCCGAGAGAAACCACGCAGCCTGGCCCATTTCTGGTGAAGCGGCAGCGTTCGGAGGAATGTACAGCAGAAGGAAGGGGGTGAAAAAAAAAAAAGAACTAAAAAAAACAAAAAAAAAACAGCTACAGCTCCTGAGTATCTCCATGGAAACAGGCTGCATATCCCGCTACTGTCAGCCACCGAGGATCAGGCATCCGGTCCTCATTAGAGAAGGCAAACTGCACCACACACCATGCAGCTGATTCCATTATTAATTGCACCAGCAACACGCAGTCTCACCTGGATGGTTGAGGGGTTTCCTCATGCTCGACGCAATCAATGCCCCACGGCGACTTAAACAAGCATCGACGAGGGCTTTTTATGAAGTAGATAGTAAAGTACCGCAAAGCCTCTAACCATATAATCACATCACATACCACTGCAATTAGGGTGAACAAAGTTATCTTCTTTTTCCTCTCACATAGTTCACTGACCAGATTTAAATTGGAGTGAGCTTTGTGCTATGCTTTATTTCTCGGATTCATTTGGACGTGGTTTATAGAGTTGAAGACATTTTCGGGGTTAGGGATAGGAATCCATCCAGGAGTCTTTCTCAAAACCTGAATGGCTTAGAACAAATTACATCAGATTCTTTACCGAGTTTTAGTACTCATTTTTGTTTTCTGCATGGTTGTCTTTCCAAAGATGGTTTATTGGCAGTTTTTCAGTGGCGTACATTCATTTCACATTGTAAATCCAACTTAAGGCCTTAGAGCCCAGACTGGTTCTTTTTATAGAACAGATTTTAAAAAATCAAAGCCATTTTATACCATTGTAGCTAATGTAATAATTTCTTGCCAGTTTAATATTACAGATTTCTTCCAACTTAATTTTCATGCTTTTTATATTTTCCAGAAAAAAACTAAACTGCTCAAAATAGGATTCAGTTTAGTTATTAACTTAATCAAAAAATATAAAGAAAACTTCCCTTTTGTGAATTGCCTAAATAGCAGTGACGGTTAATTTTTCCAAATCTAATTAAGTGTTTTTTATTGTGTCAAAACATGTAGGAACTATTCAACATTCAATTTCCTGACATTACGGTTTATAGCAGATGCTAGAAGCGCGAGCACACATGTTCTCAGTGAAGTAATAAACTGTATCAATCATGCTCTTTCTGCCAATTTCCAGCTCATCCGCCTCTGAAAAGCTCTCCATATTCAAACTCCTATTTGCTCCTCTACCCACTCCCCACGCCCACTCACTTTTCTCCACCACTACCTAACATGGTGTTGTAGCGAGCGCCGCAGCAGGATTAAACACCCGGAAGTGCGGCCCTGGTTATTTCTATCCATTTGCGCTCGCCTCGTCCTACCTCAGGAGTGAACATCAGGTGGCCAGGAAACATTAAGATAATGGCATGAAACTCAAATGATTCCAGTGGGGGGGCCGGGGTCACTGCTGCAGCAAAATAAAAGGCAACAGTGTAGACAGGGTAAAATATCACAGGACTGGTGCCATTACCAAGATGGCAGACACAATGCAGCTACATGTAATCTGCATTTGCTTCTACTGGTTCAATTAAATCCAACCATCAAGGGTCTCAAGCTAGTTCACTTTTTGTGCCTGTCCCAAGCCCGGATACATGGAGAACATTCCATCAAAAAGCAGAAAAACTTGCTAAATCAATATGCAAATCATTGCAGGGTAGGAGAAAAGTAATTTTGCTTTGGCACCCCTGCAAGGGAAAAGACCCCCTTAGAGGAAAGAGGAAAAATCATTCCTACTGGACTGAACCAAGTACTAAACCACATACTAATGTTGTAGCGCCTGAGACTGGTCTTGGTCTTAAAACTGGTCTTGAGACCGTTTTTGTACAGTCTTTTGTACAGGCTGCAGTTTTACTCGGTCTTATCTTGTCTCAGATGTGGTGGTCTCTGAGATTTTATTTACCAACCAATTATATGAAAATGCTTCTTCATAATTTTGGAGTCATTAGATTCGCACATTAGAAGAATCAGGGGGAAAAAATTTCTCTGTTTGTTTGAGGAGTCAGTTGCATTAGATCATTACAATTATCATATTATCACATTATCATAAAATAACATTTATGTTTTTGAATCACTTTTTTTAACCTTTATTTAACCAAGAAAGTCCTACTGAGATTAGAATCTCTTTTGCAGGGGAGTCCTGGCCTCATGGAGGACCTATAGTACAGGTTTTTAGTGCTAGAGGAAACTGGAGCACCCGAAGGAAACCTACTCAGACACGGGGAGAACACAAACTCCACACAGAAAGGCCCCACCCAAATATTTTACTTTTCCCCTTGATGTACTGATAGTTCACAGGGCTTGCTCTCAACCTTTGGCTTGGTCTTGGCCTCGGACTCGACTCTGTCACGGTCCTTAAAAGTCTCAGTCTCAACTTGGTTTCGAACCATGAAAGTCTTGGTCTTAAAACAACTGTCTTGGTCTCTGTTCACTCAGGACTTGGTCTGGTCTTGGTCTCGATTAGTACAGTCTTGACTACAACCACATACTACACTGTTTAAACATTTACAAGCAGAGAACACTTGGACAATGCCAAAAGAAGTGGAAGTATTGCTTCAAACTGTGGTCTTCATGTTGTTCTGCTTGTTCACTTAGTGCTGCTGAACGTCGTTCTGTGTCAATAAACCATGCACCTGCAACAGAAGTCCAACAGTAAACTGCATTATCCAGGTGTTGTAGTGCTGTTGGACAATACCTCTGTCTAATCCAGAGCTGATCCCAGCCCACTATCACTTTGGGATTAAACTAACGATGAACAGAATTCAGCCCAGGACTAAAACGTCGGTAAAACATGGAAAAAGCAGAACTAAATAAGGAGAGATTATGCTAGGCTAAATTAGCATTTAACCAGGACTGAACTCATGGCTCTATTTGTAACTTAATAGGACTAAATCTGGGACTAAAGTTGAGCTAAATTCAGCCAGGACTAGAAGCGGGCAATGCTAGTGAAGATGATAAAGTGGCCTAAATGTAGTGAATGTAATGAATTGAGTCTATCTATAATAGAGCCATACATAGTGTTATCTGTGACTCATTGCTAACAACCTGCAGACGAGCGAGTTTCACAGAAGACACAAGCTGACAGCTGATAAGATGAGAAAATGCGGTGACTGTTTAAAAGGCAGTGGAAAGGTAAAACTGGATTGATTACGCTCTCGGTACCACTTTCATTTTTAAACTCGCCGTAGTCCTGTGGTTGTCCTGATCTGCACTCGCTAATGAATTGGCCGGTCCGTTAATGGCTGCTAAATCATTTCAACCTGACCTCCAAACCCTCCGCAGTAAAACAACGAGGGGGGGGGGGGGGGGGGGGAAGATGCCACTGACAGACAGCTGTACTGCGCCTTTTTTATCCGAAAAACAAACAAACCGTCTCGGGCTGGAAGTGTGGGCAAACAAATTAGGCTTTTCATAAACTGTGTCAGATGATTGATTTGCACATTCTCGTAATTAAACACCAGCTTTCTGCTACAGGGGACCTTGGACATGGCTTTCTGTTAACCAAAAAGGATCCAAATTCAGTTACGGGCATAAAGAATGGAAAAAATAACCAATTTGTCAGGGTTGCTTCTCAAAGGACCCACTGCTATTATAGCAAAATGTCACAATTCAACTTTCCTTACACTTGTCAACTGCAGTCTAAAGCCTAACTCTGGATTACAGACAACTATAGGCTCACTTGTCATTTATTTCACTGCTCGGTAATGACTCTTATCCTGACACTCTCCTGGACTGTGGTGCCGCTCACTGCAGAAGACACAATTTAATGAGCGCCTTCAACTTCCCAGGAGAACAGACCTTTTGTGAAAGGGATCGACTCAAACATCACTGCATAATTTCCTCATTCCAATACTGCATTGGAGACAGTTTAAACACAACCTTGCAACAAACCAGTCCTATCCCAAGGTGTAAAGTATTGATCAGTGACTCAAGATCACCACAGACATATGTGACCGTGGGTTCCTTATGTCTTCCCGCCAGGTTTGGATTCAATTTTTTACAATGGGTCATGCACAGTCACAGATTTGAGCCTTTTTTAAACTTTTCATGTTGGGGCAGTGGATAGAACGAGAAGTAATCAGACTTTGGTACCAGGGGTTCATACCAGGGCCCTTCCTATATGAAAAGTGAGCGACTGCATACTCTAGCAATGTCTACATATTTGATTGACTTTTTTGTTTTGTTTTTTGTTTTGTTTTTTGTGTGTTGACAATATATGTATTTTTTTCAACTTTCTACTTCCATTCAGAGTTAATCTGAAATTGGAGACCAACGCTATTAAGGGTTTTTACTGCCTGTTTACTTGGGGCCCCTAGTGTTGAGTTAGTAAAGTTTGCAAGTCAAAAATTAAACCATTCATAAACTTTGTGCTAGAAAAAAAACAGTGTTATAAAGAAATAAAAGGTATACTGTGTCAAGTTTACCTTTACAAAATGATTGAGAGGATTGGCCCCCAATCCTATCTTGCGTAGGGTCCCCAAATGTGTAGAACCAGCACTGGTTCACACCTAGACAGTAAAGTTACATTGGATTTCCGAAATAGAGAACATAGGATATACATTTTGCTAGTAATCAACAATATACAGAGTGCCAAAAGACAACCCACATTAACATGGGAAGGCTAGAGATACATATCAATAATGGCTAGTACAGATATCAAGCCCACGGATCTTATGTATGTCTCTAAATGTTAACCCTGCGCTTAACTGACCACAGTCCTGTGGCATAAGGCCCAAAGTTGTAGGGCCCGGCACTAGATTCTTTCACTGAGGCTGTATATACTGACATTCATAGCATCGCCTACCTGGAACATTTACTGCTGCTTACAGTATCTCTGTGTGATCTGAATATTGTGCATGCGCCGTGCGTCTTCAGTGTCAGTGAGGACAAGCAGCCCCTTTGCCAAATGGTATATTACTCCTTGAACTGAGACTAGGTAGAATCACTGGTCATCATTACTAGCCTTTCTGATGCCTGCTTTTAGCACAGCAGTCTGTAGTGTCATTATGTATCAAAAGACAGTGGTAAAAAGGCTTGTTAAATGATGCTACAGTTTCTGCTGAAGAATCAAAGCACAGTGGAAAAAATAGCCCCAGAGCCGAGGAAAGCTTTGCTCTACTGAGATCCTCCTCTGCATCCCAATGCAACAAATGACAAACGACCACCTGAGTCAGACACCGAGCTACACATAGAGGCAGCCTAGTTCAGTCCACAGCTGACTAAAGGTGTGCTCAGATCTGCTGTAAGCATGTTTCACTGAATAATGTTTCCAGGAGTAAAGAGAGTCATCTCTCCCACACCATTCTCCTTCATCTAAATGCAAGAGTATATAGCTACATAAAATATTTCAAATGCTCCTTTTATCTTTTCCAGGACTAGCGCCTGTTACAGTACATGAATGAACCAAGACACGCTCCATAGAAATCCACTGAAGCCCGGTCCAGCAGCAGAATGCAGGATCCTAATATTGCGGCAGCACCAGCTCATCTCCTATTATGCCATTTTAAAGGGTGTGTGTGTGAACCGTCTTCATTAGATCACCGGCTTAAAACTCGACATGTGACTGACAGCTTGTGGCATCTGAAAGACATCACAGCGTTGTCCAACAGGAGTGAATGGGTAAGTTCTCATTCCACCTGCTCTGCTGTCCTATCCCCATCTACCCCGCAATGTTACCCTGAGTACCCCTTTCACATATCTTATTTATGACCAGTACAGCATTCAAAGGCGAAAGGGGTTTTCTCACTTAACAGCCGAATGAATCAATAAAAATGATTACATAATCTTTAGCTATTGTCATAATGAAAAGGAAACGCTCCGGTATCTTCAGCCTGACGTGAACGGACATAAGAAGATAGATGGAAAGCTATTTGGCCACATTGTAAAGATTAAAATCCCCTTGATGCTGGTTGAGAAGCCTGGCCGAGGAGCAAACCCTCCCATCCTGCCAAATTCTGTCACACACATATGAACACACACGCTGTTTGGCGTGATTAAGGGACAAGAGAGGCTGAGGTTTTTCATCTGAAACTGAACACACATGTGATTGTCATGAGATAAATGTTGGTATTTAAAAATCACTGCGAGGAATGCCAATCAGCTCAACTTCTCATCTACCTGTTAAATAACGCTCATACGAGATTGCACAGAAAATGAACCCAGAATCCCAAATACAGACTAATAATGAGCGGTCCTACCTTGGTCTATGTTCTGGAGACATTGGAGCACATATGTGGTGTGTCTTCACGCGGTGACTTTCTGTGGACCGAAAGGGGTTTTCTCCTCTTGTTTTTCTGTTCCTTTCTCGTTAGGATTTGCAGAGCCCTCAGAGGAACGGAGGAGGAGAAGGTGGAGGAGGAAGAGGAGGTGGTGGTGGAGGAGGAGGAAGAGGAGGAGGAGAGGGGAGGCTGAGCGGGGAGCAGTCTGCCGGGCTGTGGCTGCTGTGGATCAGCTGGAGCAGCGGTGAGCTCTGCATTTACTCCTCCACTGCTGCAGTGCCAGGCAGCGGCGCGAGCTGCATGTTCCACAGGCTCCCACAGAGCGCCGCAAAACCAGGATGCGGACTCTCCACCGGCTGGATTCAGGATTCTGCAGCGCTCCAATCCCCATCAGCATGCACCAACACGCCGCCTTTCCCCATGGCTTTCTATCTGCATCTCTCCAAGCAATTCACTCCAGCTCCCTCTCAGATGGCAGCACAACAAGTCGCACGTGTTGCAGGTTATTTAGCCCCCGCTGCCCCCTTCTCTGTGTCCTGGTATTGACCGGTGCAAGTGGTCATACGTCTCTTGGTAATGAAACGTCAAGCTCAATAAACCCTCGGCCAACCTCACACCCCCTTCAATGACATCACTTCGACTGAACGAGAGAGGCAGGCGTTTCCTTTGTCGGGACCCTGCTGACGTCACGCCGATTGGACACGTTTGTCAGGACATGTGCAGGTGGTCAATAGGATCCATAGAGTGAGTTACACAAAGTCTTAACACGATCCACGCATGAGCAGAAAACAACTGCTTCAACTGAGGCGTAGACAGCGAGAGATGAAGACATGACTCATACAGGTGGTAAAACCTTGTAGGACTTGACAATACAATTCATTCTTTCAATAGCACAAAGACAAACAGGTATTTCCAATTCTGACCAGCGACTTATTCCCCTCACGTCCCCCTTCCTCTAGATGTCTCCCTGTCCTAAGGCTCAGTGAAGCTTCGAGGTTAAAAGACGTCTGAGGAAAATGAATAAATGCAGATTGAAAAAGGATCATATTCAATTCAGACCCAAACTTTGATTCATTGGTATTCGAAGGAATCTCAAGTACTCTTTCTAAAGGAGAAAAAGACGTGATGCCAAGAGCAAATGCCAATAGTATTTTCAGGTATTATTAAACCTAATCGGCAAATTCTAGCCAATGAGAAAATGTGAAGAGTAGCGCTAACAATAACAATGCACCAGTGCTGGAAAATGAACAAGACACAATTTTTTGGAGCCCCCACAGCAACTACTAGGGTTCTGTGGCAGAGACAATGGCCAGTTACAGACAACTTTTTACTCTCACATTTATCTAATAGGGGCAATTTAGATTCACTAGTTCACTTGCATGTATGTCTTTGGATATCAGGAGGAAGCCAGAGATAACCCACGGGCCAGGACATGGGGTTTAAACACACGATCTACAGAAGTACTAACCACTTCACCACCGAGCACCCCCACACAACTGTTTGTCCTCAGCTTTCTGCATTTTGTTCTCACGTCTTTACCCTTGCTTACCCTTGCTTCCTGAAACTGTTATGGTACAAAAGTGAAAGTAAATACATTTCTCAAAACAGTAAAAACACACAGTCTGGCAAAGTGTGATAATGCAAACTTAAGAAAGACCAGCAGATACTGTAAGAAGCAGAGACACTATTTGTGAAGTAAACAGTCCCATCTAGTGGTGCTCTACTCTACTGCTCCAACACTGTAAGTTTGTAACCTAAAGAGGTGACTGGTATATCCTTGGCGCTCATAACCCACGTGTTTTTAGGGTTATGCAGTTGAACGAGAAACATTAAGCAGCATCACTGCTCTTGCTGCAAAGACATCTAAATACTTTTAAATGGATTCGCTCCACACAGTCATTACTATTCTGCCTCAACCTTGAGAAACTGATGAGTAAGGTATGATCATAGCTACTTGTGCGGATGGCTGATAAAGGAGGCACATCAAACAAAGCAGAGATGTTCCCCATCCACGCTCACTCCTTCACATTTGTGCTGACAAAGCTTAGAAAAACACTGTAGGAGCCAATTGTGAAGAGCTCTATGATAATTAGTGATGTGTGGTTTGATGACACTCGGGCCATTTGTAAAACTTCAAATGGTTAACACTTTTGCCAGAGATACAGATACACAAATAACACAACTAACAAATTAGACGTACAAAATGTTCTTGAGATATTAATGAGGCAAACAAAATGGTAAAGCCTTGAAATAAAAATAGACAGCATGACCTGGAAATGTGTGTGTGAGTTCCGCAGCAACAAAAAAATATTGTGCTCATTTGCGAGTGTGCATTTCTATTCTATGATATTTATAACCATGCAAATTCAAATTGACAAAGAAAAAGTTTTTATGTTGTTTGATTTCAGAAGTGACATCCTGGCTGTGTTTGAAGTTTGTGTTGACGTGTGTTTGATCTTGTACAGTGCCCAAAACCCGCCAGAAGAAAGACAGCCCCCTGCAGTGCTGTTTCCTTGGATGTATCGCAGCTCTCTGACCTCTGCTGTGAGGAGCAGCCGTGCAGGTTTAACTAATTAACTAGTTGTGAATTTGTACTCAGCAAACATTTTTCACACTCCCATTTCCACAGCAAATGTCTCTTTTAAGTCTAAGGCAACAAAGTCGGTGTATGAAAATACGTCAGTTGCACTATACTAATGTAAAACAGGCTAACTGACCTTTTTAGTCTTATAAATTGCATTACACCTATAAACCCATTAAGTAGTCTAAGCATCTTGTAGTAGTGCTTAGCTGGTCTGGTTTTGAGACTCATTTTATTATGACCTACTTTTTTTACTATTGTTTACAGTTCTTTTCTAAATTATTGTACTACAGGCTTTATCGCACGTGTATTTTAAGGTCAAAATAAAATGAACATTCAAAACAATTCAATCCCCCCATGATCTACTTTTGGGTCCCAACCCACCATTTGGGGCTTAAACCATACTCAAATAGTAAGCTTTAACCTCTAGCCTGACAGTGTTATGTAGAGTGTAAAAAAAACTCCAGCCAGTGTAATTTAAGATGAGTTAAAGCTTAATTCCTCCAGAGGTCTGCTGTTATTGTGTGCTTTAATAATGTGTGTGTGAGTGTGGTTGAACTGGCTGAACTCCTTCCGCCTCTTACCTGAGTCCTTCTCAAAGAACAGGCAGCATGGAGTCTGGAGTATCCATGGTAACACCTGTGACAGATGGAGAGCCATGACAGATACTGGGTCTGGTACAGTGCAGCTGAGTCACTCACGCCCTGGGCGAAAGGAGGGGGGCAGCACAATGTGGTCCACACTCATAACACCCCTCCATTCACGCTGTTACCGAGGACGAACAGCGCCCTCCACACGCGCACACACCCACCCGCCACCCCCAGTTACATGCCCCTGATCATCACAACAGCACCACTACTTTACATCAGTCAGATATTGACAGGTCAGAGCAGAGGAACCCCGGGGTGGGACACGCGGGAAATTACTGTTCTGCATAACTTTGTCACTAAATCACTGTGAGTGGTAGTTCTTTATCCAGGTGTCGACGCAAGGACTTCATGGTACACCTGATAATGGTCAATAACATTTAGGAGTAAGCTGCTGCTCAGTTCATGCACATGCACACGCCACGGCGCGCTTGTCCTACCTTTGAAAACATGGACATGTTCCGCCTCCGAGGGTCACTTCACGGAGCCAAACGGCGAGTCAAAGCGCGAAGTGGTGAGGCGCCCATGCCCCCCTGCAGCCGCGGAGATGTTCTCTGCCTTGTTCGGTGGAAACATCTGCGGAACAACAGTCAGACTCTCCCATGATGAAGGCTCTGCGTGTGTCGTCCAACGCAGGTCCCAGTGCTGCAGCGCGCCCCATTCTTTGGAGATGACTTGTGATGCACTAAAGGTTGTTTTGGTCACCGATAGCGCAGCTCCTCGTAAAGGCAGCCTATATCTGACGCCATTTTTACAAAGTCTGCGCCACTGTAGCCTACTTCTATTGATTTATTATAGGACATAAACACACACGCAACCCTTAAAGCACAAAAACACGCAAGAAACAACATACGCGCACACACACGCACATACACACAAACAATATAAGCAGCGCTTTTAGTGCCCTTGAAACAAATTAGTTTAATTACAGAAGCATAAAAAGAAAAGGGCCTTGTGCTTATTTTAGACTCTCGTATTAAAACTTAATTATGGTGAGCAGATGTCAGAGTATTTTAAAGTGTGTAGTGAGTAGCCTTGTAAAAACCAATAAAACTGACCATCGTTTGATAATCAACAAAACGCTTTTTACCCAGTAAAAGTTCCAGATTAATAGTTATTTTACAAAAACTTACAAAACTATAAATACCCTTTTATCTTTTTGGCCTAAGGTTCAAACAACGAGCGCCATGGACCAAGTTTTTACCTTCTCTCATCTGCAATGCAAATATACGTTTAACAATAAAACTCACACAAGTCCTTTGTAGTCAACTTTAATTAAAATAGGGCTACATAAATAGGCTATGTGCTAAATTGGTCTGTTGTTGACGCATTTATACACTAGAGGGCGGCAAAGAGAGGTTTTATTGGCGGCGCTGTCCATGGTTCTGAAGTGTCCCATGGAAAATGCAAAATCAAAGCAAAACGTTTACTTTTAGTTAAATAGGATACTGTCGGATGGGGTACAGTTGTGGAAATATCAAGCAGAAAAGGATGTAGGATATTTAAGGGCCCCTAAGCAAGTCTTTAAAGTCATGTAGAAATAAAAAGCCAAGAAGTAATAGTTTTTATATTTAGGTTAATTCACTCACATTAAACTAACCATGGCTTTTAGGAATCATATAGTCTATAAATGCATCTCAGCAAAAAACTAAAACATATTTGGAATTAGAGAGCAGTCTTGATGCCACAGTCCTGAACAACTATCGGCCCATATTAAACCTGTCATTTTTAAGGTAAAGTCCTTGAGATAGTTGTAAACCAACAAATTACTGACTTTCTCCTGTGGACCTGTGGATTCACTGTCACTGCATCGACCAGATCAGTGAGTGGATGCGAAACAACTTTCTCCAGCTAAACACAGACAAGACTGAAATAATCATCTTTGGCCCACAGAAACAAAGAGAAGGTGTCTGTAGTCACCTTGAGTCTCTTTCTCTAAAACCTACAAGTCAGGTTAGAAATCAGAAATCTAGGGGTAATCATGGACTCAGATTTGAACAATCACATTAAATCTATAACATCAGCAGCATTTTACCATCTCAAAAACATTTCCAGAGTCAAAGGTTTACTGTCTAAACCAGACCTAGAGAGGCTTATTCATACAAGCAGCCTAAAACTGGGACTGTCCCCATTACATAGGGACATATGGTCACCCTAAATATGTCTCCTCCTTAGCCTATGTATGATTTAAATTATCTATTTGATCAGAGGTAGCATTTTAAGAGGTAGCATACTCAACCTTAATAACGCTAAATGGCGAAAAATGTAGGTCAACTAGTTAACTAGCTCCACTATTTATTTTCCCCAATCTAACAGTGTTAGCCTATTTTAAACTTACCAAACAACTCACACTGTCCAATTTGTAAAGTTTTACAGATTTAAGCACATCCCTGACATCAAAATGCATCTGCGCCCTATCCGGGCCACTTATAGGTGTGCGTTAGGCTCTGATCTGGCAAACGGATCTGGACGGAGTCCTTTTTTTCCAACAGGCCAATACTGCATCAGGATTACAGCTGTGGGACAAATCTGGGCCAGAACTGCAAAAACCGTTACCACATTCTGCCCGGATCTGGCACAGATGTGCAATACTTATTTTAAAATTAAGTGGATTTGGGCCAAATATTAAAGCTACACCCTGCATTGCTGATCATCCAATTAGAAAAGCGAAAAGACTGGCAACCCATAGACCATTGTTTTGATTTAGACTGCAGTACTGTTTTCACACCAGTACGAGGCCATGCTGCTTACAGCACCTGTAAGTATGGAACATGCTGTAAATGTAAAAGCTGCTGTCTAGAAAAATATACATTTACCTTAAGCAGTAAAGTTTCTGGCCAAGGCCCTTCGTCTGATGAGTATCGCAGTAGTTCCTAAGCTTTACTTCCTGCTTTGTCCAGACAATTTTTTAAAAAAGTGGTCCACCTTTCAGAAACAATAAAATGGGTTTGTTAAAAGTGGTAATATGGGATCTCGATTTTGAAGATACAAAATTGAATACAAAACAAATTTTCTTGTGTGTTTGACAAGAAGGTCAGTATGTTACCATGGAGTGGTCTTCCTTCTCCTCCATGTCATCTTCAGCCATTCACGCTGTGGAACTAATTCTTCAACTTTTAAACCTCATCTGCAACTATAACCATTAGTGAAACAAAACATGAAAAATGTGACTATTACTTTATGATGACAGGAAACTGTGGCCCTAGGGCTCTGGGTTCTTCTGGCTTTAACACACATTTCATGAGGTTCACCTCAAAGGCAGCGTGAATGTGCAGTGGTACAGTGGTACAAGTGAAGCGGACTTGTATAGCTCAGTTGGTAGAGCTGCAGCGCATACAGGGCAACTACAGCCTGCCTCAGCATCGTGTGTTTGAGTCTGGACTCTGACACTTTGCTGAATGATTCTCCCTGCTCTCTCCCACATGACTTCCTGTTACCTCTCACCTGCACTATCTAATAAAGCCAAAAAAGGCTTTAAAAAAAAAAATATATATATATATATATATTTATATTTATATATATATATATATATATATATATATTTTTTTTTTTATTATTATTTTTTTTTTTTTTCCTTCATGGGTGTGGAAAAAGCAGGTCTAAAAAATGTTTTTGAGAAAATGTAATCAAACTTTGTACTGAATCAGTGTATGAAAGGTCTGCTAAACTGAACAATCTGAATCTGAATCATCAAGAGACATAATCGGACTACAGAAGTGTTCTTATTATAGATCCATGGTCTGATCTGCAGGAGGCCTATCAGTTAGCCTCATAGCTAACCTGTCTCACAGCTATTTAAACTTTAAACAAATGAGCCAGTGAATAGATTTAACCTTAGTTAATTCAAAGAATGTAAATAAAAACATGACATCAAACATTAAGCTGAATATTATTTAGAGTAGATTTATCAGAACTCCAGCGCTGCTTGCTGCCAGTGTAGGGTTACCAGATTTTTAGATCCAAAATCTGGGACACATATAGGGTGACCACCACAAAAAGTACAAAAAGTGGGACAAGTTGTGAGTTTTGGTGGGACAAGGAGGGACGGACTCGAGAAATATATCTTTTGATACACAAATCTAGCTTTACCAACTTTACTGAGATAACCTACAAGTTGCTTCAGTTTAGGGCCAGTAAAACATTTGAAGTGCTGTTTTCACCCCAAAAACACCAACATTTGGCAAAGTAATGTCTTTACTGAGACTTAATCCATTAGAATAAAAAAGCTCTCAGTCTGCACATTCTCCAAAAACTATCCAGCAGCGGGACAGCACCAGCGCACAGCTCCAAGGCCTTTCCTGAAACACAGGGGCAGCAACTCACCAACCATATATTTAACCTGTCAAGATAGGACACCCTCAAATATTTATTCTACATTTTACACCAGGAATTCTGACCTTACCTTGTTCTTGACTTGAATCACACTTTTAATAAGATCCACTGAGCACCAATGAAAAAGAGGGACATTATCCTGATAAGTGGGACAGAGGGACAGACGCCTAAATGGCTGTGCAGTACAACCAAAAGTGGGACAGGTGGTGACCCTAGACACATACATTTTTCACTAATCACAGTGCATTTGAACTTACCAAGTGACAAAAAAGCTTCCGAAATCCATACAATTTTCAGTCATGTAATTCAAAGAGAGTAGAGTTTAAGTTCTGGATTTTAATGTAAATTTATTTGTAAATATACAAATTTGAGAGCCAAAAATCTTTAGACAAATGAGTTTTACCTTTCCTAGGTTTTTCTATTAGTTGCAGAGTAAACCGATCCGACCCAGATCTAAATGCTGTCTGGGATCTTCTATTTTTCTAGTGTCGTTCCTTATTGCCTTAGATTTACCCAAACTAAACTAGATGTGTTTCCCAACCAGGGGGGCGGGGACACCTAGGGGTACACAAGCACATTGCAGGGGGTACATGGAGTTACTTGATCATTTGGCTTTCAAAGGCTAAAATAAACCTAAATGAGGAAAAAACAGAGACTAAACCAGGTCTAAAACAGGTCTAAACCCAGAACTAAACCAGGAAATAAAACAGGTCTAAAACACGACTAAAACCAGGATGAACCAGGACTAAATCAGGTCTGAACCAGGATAAACCAGGACTGGAGTCAGGATAAACCAGGTCTAAACCAGGTCTAAGCCAGGACTAAAACCAGGTCTGAACCAGGTCTAAGCCAGGACTAAAACCAGGTCTGAACCAGATCTAAACCAGGTCTTAACCAGGTCTAAACCAGAACTAAAACCAGGATGAACCAGGAGTAAATCAGGTCTGAACCAGGATAAACAAGGACTAAAACCAGGATAAACCAGGTCTAAACCAGAACTAAACCAGGTCTGAACCAGATCTAAACCAGGTCTAAACCAGAACTAAACCAGCACTAAACCAGGTCAGACCATGTCTAAACCAGAGGAAAACCAGGAAGAAAAAACAAAACAAACAACAAAATGAATAAATAAAAAACAAAACTACACTTAGTCTAAACCAGCACTAAACCGGTTCCAAACCAGGACTAAATAAGGTCCCGGGGGTACTCAAAACCAAAAAGGTTGGGCCTCGCACCTGTGCCCAATCATCTGTGGCTCCCGCCTTTGTCCTTCTGCAAACAAACAGACGAGAACTTCTCTGACGCCAACACAGCGTGCATCTGCGCCACAAACTATTTTGCTTCTCCCTCATTTTATTTCCACCCGTGGTCTTTTGTCGCATTGGATTCAAAAGCGAAAAGGGTGGGCTTAAAATAAAAAAAATTTGACTGTGAATCAAGTTATATAGTTGCTCGGTGACTGCTGGATGTGGGATGTCCAGGGGAGCGACTTGACCGAGGAAAAACACGGACTGGGACGTCGAGTCAGCTGCGGAGAGCGCTGGAAGAGGTCCAGGCTGCACGCTGAGCAGGTAAGATGAATGAAACCCGGGCTACACACCGCATGTCGCGTGCATGAAGCTCTCAAATGTGTTTATTGAACGTAATCTGCTTTGACTGCCCACGTCGTTACCGCGCTATCATGCAGCAGCAGCAGCAGCAGCAGCTCTGACATTCAACTTGATCCATTGAGCCTATGCGCTGCTATGTGGATCACAGTAAGCTACATGTTAAGACACTTTCAGGTCTGTCTGTCTGCACACTGGTCACCCTTCAAGCGTGCTGCACTAAAATAAACCAGAATTGTGCAAAATACAATGTTGCCAAACGTGAAGAGGACAAATGACAACTATAAATACAGCAGAGGAGCCATTTGCATGTTTAAGGTGCTCTTTTTGTATGTTGTTTCATCATTCTTTACTAAGAGGACATGTTAAAGACTTGTAACGAGGAATACTGTAGCCTACTTTTGTGTTTAAGACCTGACCAACCAATTCCAAGACCAGCATTGAGGCTAATGCATGAGGAAATGAGGAGATACTTTAAAATCTAACAGGACGGATTCATGTCTCACCTCTTCACAGCAGAATGACAGGTCTTGGTTTTGGATGCATAGAATACATTTCAGAAGATCAAAAATATAGCAGTATTAAAGCTGTGGTCCTGTGTTTGATTGAATAGAAGCTCTCAGTGTAATTACAGTAATGGAAAAATTGACTGACAAATAAATCGGCTTTGGTCATTTGTCTTTAAAACCAGGACATGAGTGCACAGCTACAGCCTTACGGACAAGACTGGGTAAAAAAACATGCAAGTTACAGAGATTTGCAACTTAGAAAATGAAGGGTGATGAGTAGTTTAAATTAAATAAGAAAGTAGCTAAGTCCTAAGTTCAGAACAATGTCTTCTTTTGTTTTGAGCAGGTCTAACTGAAGGTTTGTTTTACGCTTCAGGACAAACGTTCAGAGGTGTGTGATGTTAGTTATTTATCCTCCCCAGTCCCGAAACTACTAAGCCTTAAAAACAGAGGACAGAGTGGAGGACACTGGGGCTTGCTGTCCAGCTACGGACCCCTGCGGCATCATGGGTAACCACACTGGCAAGGACAGCCATGGATCTACAGGTACATGAACATTTTGTCATATCTTCCTCCTTAAAATAGAAAGATGTGATGAGTATAGTGTTGTAGTCAAGACCAGACCAAGACCAAGACAAGGCCGAGACTTTCAACAATCTAGACTGAGTTGAAACTGAGCCTTGTAAGGACCGAGAGCGAGTCGAGACTAAGGCCAAGGCAAACCGAGACCAGGTCAAGACCAAACCCTCTGAACTAACTCTAAATATAAAGAGGAAAAGTAGTTTAAAAACATAAATGGTTATTTTAATGATTTAATGCAACAGACTCCACAAACAAACAGAGACCGATCATGTTCCTAGTTCTTCTGAAAAAGGAATTACTCCAAAATTATGAAGAGTAGCATTTTATATTAGGTAAATAAAATCTCAGAGACCGCCACATCTGGGACTGCGACAAGACAGAGTTAAATTGGATTCAAGACTAAGACCGAGTAAAACTGCAGCCAAGACAACTATGGAAATGTTAATGAATTGATAAATGTTTAATAATATATATATTTTTAAGTGCTTTTCTAGACACTCAAGGTCGCTTATATCAAGTAAAAACACAACAGAAAATAAAAGACACAAAATACAACCAGAAGAGGGTCACACGTCACTGTGCTCATTGCGCCGGTCCAAAGCCTGGTTAAATGCAGAAGGGTTGTGCTAGGAAGGGCATTTGGTATAAAACCTATGTCAAAATCAAAATGCTTATCACTGCATGTTAGGAGGGGAAGGGAAGCCAGTGACCCCTTGTGGTTGGATCAGTACATGACGTACATTGGACTAAACACCGCAAACTGCATTCTCTTAGTGTCTCAATAAAAAATAGATTGGCCCACATTTAGATCGCTTTCACGTCCAATGCCTCTGGTCTTCAGTGGTTTCAGGCTTCAGAGAGCAGCTGTCTAACGTGCGCAGCCTTCCCTCTCTAGCTGGCCGCTCATTCCGGGTAAGCTCTTACTCACAGCTGCTTAAAATGCGGCCCCCGGGTTCCTTTTTAAACTTGTGTGTGAGTGAATGGGACGAGGGCCCAGGCTGCGGGATGAGAATGGCTCCCTTGTGAACACAGTCGGGGCTCATCAAACCACATCACACGACGGTGCCGCTGGGAAACGATGACTCTGCACTCTGCTCTATCACGCTGTAAAAACGCAAGGGCAACAGGGAGAGAGGCACTGAAGATCTGAGCGTAGGCAGGCGTTGTGTCAATCTGAAGGACTGAAAAATATCCTATACACACATCACATAGCACTATTTAGACAAGAGACGAGTATAACATGGAAAAAAGGAAGTACATACATACAAGCATTTATAAAAAATTTTGTGATGATTGTGGCTTACAGATAAAGGTCCCCTATTTTGCTAAATTTACTTTTTTGAGCTTTTCACAATGTGTTAAAGTTGTTTCTACCCCAAAAATTTGCAGTAGTATTTTGTTTCATTCACGCATTTTTGAGTATTCCTGTATGCTGAAGCCGTACATTTCTCAAAAACTGAAAACGCTCGGTCTAGCTGCTCTACATAAAAACATGAAACCAGGAAGTGCTCCTTTGTGCTTCTAAAGCACATACACTGTCACCGGACTCATTCTGATCATTTCAGCTCTTAAATTGCCGTCACTACAAAGCAGTCAGCTCTGTCTGTTAGCATCATGTTGCTAATAGCTGTGCTACACAGCCATTTTATGCTCTGTCTATTCCCCACCGTTGCCAGCAGGGGGCAACAGACATCTAATCCAAAGTAGCAGCTCCCTAAAAGATGTTTTCCATACATATACATTATTTTAAGTTGAAAAAATGCGAAATACTAATGCAAATTAATTTCAAAAAGCCTGAAAATAGTATAATATAGGATCTTTAATCAAAAGTAAAATTCATTATCTAAAATTATAATAACGTATCATATTTATGTTTTTGCATAATCATCATAACTAATCAGGCGTCACCACAACTAATCATCCGCATGGGTAATTTGGCAGATGTTATGTTGGATGCCCCTCCTGATGCAACCAGTCACATGCAGTGATAGGAATTTTTGGTTTGATCCCATGGCCTTCCCTACACCACTAAAGAGGGGAGAATGAACCACTACACTAACAGGACTCGTTCACAGTTCACTCTGTGTGTACTATAGTGAACAACTGAAATAAATGTATCTTTTCTTCACTAGGGCTGTAAATATTTTGTCAGATGCTAAAAAGGTAGTATTGATTTTGGATGTAAGCAGCTTCTAAAGGGGAAGTAGGGCATCTCTGAGATTTTAAAAAGGGGAATAGCCTCTTCCTGAACGATGCCACATGGGGCAACAGCCTGTGTGTGTGTGTGCCAGCAGAGACTTTGGCAGGAGAGGCTTGTGCTGCCTCAGAAAGAAAGGGGAAGACAGTTTATCCTCACTGCACTGGAGAAAGGGCTGTGCAGCTGATGATATGAAGACATTTGGAGTGCTGTCTTGTGGTTTTAATCTTGCTCTGTCTATTTTTACATTTCAGGATCTCCTTTAGATTTCTTCCAAACGCCTCCTACCACGCCCACAGAGGCGGTTTTAAATGCCATGGCCTCGAGAGCTTCCTCTGACTCAGCGACTCCGGAGACGGCAGCCTGCACCACCCCCTTGACCCCCACCACTCCCCTTTCGGACTGGGCGCACAAGCTGACGACTCCCTCCGAATGGGCCGTGATCAGCGTGGACAGCTGTCGCCTCCTCCCACACCAGCGCGAGCGATGGGACGACAGCAGTGCTCAGCCTGGACAGTTCCATACAGCCGGCCACATCCACGGGGTCGCCCTCGGAGCAGAGCTGGCAGGAGCGGGACAGCGGGCTGGAGCCGCAGGCAGCAGCAGAGCGAGCCGGCGAGGAGATGACTTTGGTTTTGCTTAGTCTAATGGAGCACTATCAGACCTCTCTGGGACTGGCCCACAACACGGACCTTACCTCGGGAACTGTGGGTACGTTGTGTTTCCATTTTACAGAAAAGCTTCATCTAATTTTGGTTCGTTTTTTTTGACAGCTTTTTTTTTTTTTTTTTGATCCTAGAGCTTCTCAGACACTTGATAACAGAGAGAGATGAGCTGAGCGAGGAAGTGCAGACTCTGAGGGAGACACTGAGGGTGAGCAATCTACTTTCTAATTACAAATGCATATATTTTATAGCTTCAGTACACACAGTGAAATGTTCTTAGTATTTATTCATTTAAATTGTAATGATTATGAGAATTATGTAATCTACTTTTAAGAGATACAGATTTGTTTTTAACTGCAAGTCAATTATCACAATTTAAATAAATAATGATGGAAAACATGTCCATTTGAAACCTGGTTAAGGGACTATATCATGGAAAATCTACTTTTTTAATGCTTCCCCCTCAGGTTATAATGTTGTTCCCTCATCAAAAACTTACCAGGAGTTGTTTTGTTTCATTCATGCCTGTTTGAGTAATCTTGTAGTTTCTGGTGCTGTTTTTTGAGGCCTCACAACGCTCAATTGCATGAACCCCCGCCCACTCCAGGAAGCACTGACCAATCAGCAAGCCCTCTACATCCAGTCTGCTCTCATTCATTTATCCAAAAAAATTCATACAGCTCTGTTTCCACTGATTCCTCAGAGCTATTTTTCATTTTGTTTGTTGACGCTTATGTTAACAGCTCTGCACTCTGCTGCCCTCTGCTGGTCTCTTCACCTGTTTCTTTATGGCAGTAGTAAAGTGTAATTGGTGGATTTGCTTTCTTTTAGTCAGATAATGTTTTTAAATGTTGTAAAAAAAAAAAAAAAACAGTGCTGTTCTAGAGGTGACCAAGACTGGTTAAAGAATATAAATAAATGGATATTTATTTCTAGTTCAATTCTAAAAGTTACATTTCATAGACCCAGAGCATCCAGATAATGCAGTGACAGAGCTTGTTAAACACTTTGTTTATGTTATAGACATATTCCATGTGCAGTTTGCACACAGTCTAAAGGTTACTTAGTATTGCTCTAAACATTGTTCTGGATTTAGAGTTAACATTTTTAGTTTGGAAAAATACAGTACAAAACTTCTGAATTTATAGCATTGTCCAAGAGAATCAAGTTTAATCCTAGCATCATATCATAGTCCAAATGTGAC
Source organism: Bostrychus sinensis (assembly GCA_020698575.1). Classification (NCBI taxonomy): domain Eukaryota; kingdom Metazoa; phylum Chordata; class Actinopteri; order Gobiiformes; family Eleotridae; genus Bostrychus; species Bostrychus sinensis. The sequence goes on along the minus strand of CM036257.1, from coordinate 21,253,106 downwards.
TTTATGTTGGTAATGTATGTAACTGTTATGTGTCTGTCTTTCCCGGTATAGACAGAGCGGGAGGACTGGCAGCAGTTCCAAGGTGACCTGCAGGTGGCGGTGTCTGTAGCCGACAGAGTGAGACTGGAGTCGGAGCAGGCTCTGGACTCACTGCAGGAGAAATACGAGGCCCTAGAGGAGCAGCTGGACCAGGCCTTAACCAGGGAACAGGCCAAGGACAGAGAGCTGGAAAACCTCAGAGCTGAGCACAGAGAGGCCTGCCGCAAACTCATAGACCTCGCTCTGCAGAAGCAACAAGCGGCAAAAGACACACGAGTAAGTGTCAGTAAGTCAGAGAGCCAGGACTCTGAGGAGAAGGCAGTGAAGGACACAGAGGAGCAAGAAGCAGGAGCTACAAAGGATAATGAAGGAAACCAAATGTTACAAGACGGTGATGTGGCTGAAAATCCTGAGAACTTAAATGAAACAGGTTTGACTGGGAAAGGAGTGGCTGAGTGCTACCTTCGCAGGTTGGCGGCTCTGGAGAAGAAAAAGGAAAGGGTCAATGTCCTGAAGGATTCAAAGAGGATTGTGATGATGTCGGAAAGATCCTGGTGCGTCTTTAGCGCAGAAAATATTCAGTGTCTCCCCTTGATAAGATTATTCATCATGAAAACCTTTGATTTCTAGGAGTCTTTCTCGTCTACCTCTGCTCGCGGAGGCTCCCAGGCAAAATGAGGCCCCAGTAAACACAAGCACAACATTGCCTCTTTGCAAGGTAAAGGATTTGGAAAAAATATGGGAGAGGTTGTATAATCGTCATTTTAACATGTCTGTCAAACTTCAGAAAGAGGAAACCAAAGGAAGAAGGATGGACCGAGTTTTACAGCGACAGGACAGCTGGTCCAGCTTTTACACAGGTACCAGCACTGGGAGTATTATGGTCTGCTCATCACTCTTAACTCTACAACAAACCTTTGTGTCAATTTCAGGAAAACAGGAAGAGGATTCAGATTGTATTAAGTAAGCAGTCTTGAGCTATTTATTTTACTGGCCTATTTTAGCACCAAAATGTCATAATAAATAAAGTACTTTCCTTAGTCCTCATAAATTTTAAACATTAAAAGTTGTGACCTTGTTTTTCTCAGACCTCAAGATGGTTTCAGTGCCCTGCTGCGGCGTCATGGTGGCTCCAGACGAAACTCTCTACTGCGCTGGTGCCAAGAACGAACACAAGGTTATGAGGTCAGTGACATTACTTTCAGTGTTGTCTGCAGATAAATTGAAATAAATTTGTGATTAAATACTTTATAATGTTATTTAAGGAAACGGTGTATAATCAGCCTAATGTTTTGTTTTGTTTTTTTTCTGGTGGCAGAATATTGATATAACCAACTTCAGCAGCAGCTGGGAGGATGGCTTGGCTTTTTGTGCTTTATATCACACATATTTACCTGGAGCCATCCCCTTTGACGTGCTCAAACCAGAAAACAAGGTAACACACATTACAACTGTTCTCAAATGATTCAGACCCATGTAAAAATAACTTCATATATCACTTTTATAATTCATCTTACAATAAAACCTTTAATGACCTGTCTGTCCGAAGAAAATAAACAGTTCTTGAATAAATGTTAGTACTAGCGGGTACAAAGCAGTTTCTCTCAGCAAGGAGTTTGTTCCCAACTCTCAACCTGAGTCATGTTCTGCTCTGGGTTCTCTGGCTTCCTCCCATTATCCAAAGACAGACATGTGTAGGTGAATTGATGAATCTAAATAGTAAATGAATGTGAGAGTGAATGGTTGTCTGTAATTGTATGTTTCCAAGTGTCAGCCCTGTGACTAACTCCTGCCTAAGGCCCATAGCTGCTAGGATAGGCTACAGCTGTGACCTCTAACAGGAGTAAGTAAAATTAAGTTATTTTGAACTGTTTTTGCAGAGCGGCAATCTGGACCTTGCTTTTAAGACAGGAGAGACTATAGGAATTCCTACCACACTGGTAACTCAGCTTTTGCTAAATGCCTCAGAACATCAGAGTAATCTTATGTCAGAAAAGCCATGGTCACCACAGTGTGTCCCCATATTAAAATGCCTTCTTTAAATGCTCTTTGCAGACAGTGGAGGACATGCTGAAGGTGGATGGACCGGACTGGCAGAGGGTGCTGAGTTACGTTGAGAGCGTGTTTCGTCATTTTGAGATGTGAGGAGTTCCCATGTTTCTGTTTTTACATTGATGTGATTGAAACAAACAAAAGGCTATCACAACAGTCAATACTATGACATACAATGTTCATTAATTCCTTGCACAAATGTCCCTAAATTATGATGAGGTTGGAGGATGATACTTTTATATTCCTACAAACTCAGCAGTAACACTGGATACATAGGCTGTTTGGTGACTTTGCACAAGACACAGGTTTGGAAAGTTATAAAACATTGGATATTGATTGATGGAGACTAAACCCTCCTCAAAATCTACACTTACATGTTTTTGTTACATTGATCACGGCTGGGTAATGTTTGCACTGTTTTGCACTGTTTTCTTGCTTTAAGATTGAGCACTTTATAATTAATTTATAAGCTTATCAGGATCTAGGCACTTATTTATTTTGGGAAATGTTTTAAATGTGAATAACTACAGTAAATGTCCAGAGACTTCCATCCTGACAGCCACATACCTTATAAAGCCAAATACTTATATTTTTATGTTTTAACTTCTATTGTTTGTATATGTTTGTAAATGTGTGTAAATAAGTATTTTTAATTGAGACCTATTTATCGTGGTTGCCTAAGCCTTACTGCAATAATAAAGTTATCACCATAAATATTTAACCCTTTAGGTTTAGTGCGTGTATTTTGTCATTTTGGTTTATTATTGTATTCATTTATATCAGACAAACAATATAGATGTTATTTTTTTAACTAGACGCTCGGAGGAAGATGCCTTTTGCCAATTGAAGCATGTAAAGGTAAAAAAGAAAACTTCTACATTGTCTGATTTAAATGAAAATAATTAACCCTTTCTTAATTTAAACAAAACTCAATTCACAAAAAGTTAAATTTAATAATACAACAATAAGTTTGCTTTGATTCATGACAGCATATAAAATGGTATAAAAGATGACAATGGAAATGTGAGACATAAAAAATGACATTTGTCAAAAGTAAATAAATATTTGACATTAAAAAGAAATAATTTAACACTTTGCAAGAAATACAAAACCATACGATGTTGAACTAAAAAAACAAAGGCGTCTCTTGATGTTGATAAAACTGGTAAAAAGCACTAAATAATAGACATGATGTGGGTGGTTAATACAGAGCATAGGATGACTATTTTGCAGTTGCTGCAGCCTCCAAAGAGAATGTCTATGAAGCAGGAATAGCGCCTCCTATAGGTGGTGTTGAAAGCGGAGGGAGGAGCAGAGACTTTAATTTGGCTGACATTGCTGCAATCTCAGGATCCTGTGTTTCGTACATCTTCACCAGTCTGGCAAATTTAAGGACACCTGAAAGACAGCCACAGTGAAGAAATAAATCAAGAAAAATAATTGTAAGTTGAATATAATGTTTCTACAGTTCATATATGGGCACAGAACTAATAATGAAAATGATGCACTAATCTACAAAGTGGTCTCACCTTCTCCCTCATTGTTGAAACCGTATGCTTTGATAACCTCCTGCTGAATCTGTGTTGCCACTGGGAGCACGAGCTGCAGCATCTTCCCCATGTCGTTGCACGCACTCTCTCTCGCCTCGTCCATTCGGGCTGCATTCTCCGGGACAGAGAAAGCCTGGATAACTTCACTCAACACCACTGGGACATAAAAAAAATTAGAAGTGAGTTAAATCAGATCACCAACAGAACAACTAAACCACACTTTTGTTTTAGCATCAGTATAATGGCTAATAAATTTACATGAACTAAAATACAAATCCCTATCCTCTTCTCTCTCGCCAACTAACTTCATGTCTTCTTTTACTATTCCTCCTCTGTACTTGTCCAAACCATTTCAGTCTGGCCTCTCTGACTATCTCCAGCTCTAATATGAGCTGTCCCGCCCATAAAGAATCTCACCATCTTATAACATAACTGGTCCCCCCACATTCTTCAACTTTACATTCATTTTTGCTGGTACTCCTTTATCACACAATACGTGTGACACCCTTTCTTTCACTGTGACATGCTTGCACTTTGGACTATGCTGTAATATTGTAATTTATAACTACATCAGTATTTTTATTTATTTTTTTTTTTGTAAAAGAAGCAGACTAAGATAAATATTACAACTCTGTTTCTTAAACTTTTTGCACAAAGTACCATCTTTAATGGACTAAAATGAGCATACAATATAAGGACAAAACGGTGTCAAAAGTAACACCAAACCTGAAATAGAAGTGGTCTAAAACTGGACTAAACAATTACAAAACCAGGTCTAAACCAGTGCTTGGACAGAGCTGAACCAGGACATACTCAGGACTAAACAATGACTAAACTAGAACTAAGACAGAAATAAACTAGGCCTAAACCAGACCAGGTGGTCTACACATCCCAACCAGACGACTAAATCAGGACTAAAACTGGCTCTACATTAAACTAACCAGAAGAAGCCTGCGTACCACAGTTTGAGAATTGTTGTGGCATACAGTATGTACTACTCTCTCTCTACCTTTTGACATACAGTCAGTAATTTCAAAACTATGATTTCTTAGGCCTTTCAGTAGCTACATCTAATAGAAAAATATATGAACATCCAGATCCAGTTAGGGCTACCATGAGCTCTACTCACCTCTGGTTTGCTCGACAGTCAGAGTGGGCTGCTGTGCTGGAGCTGAGGCCATGGCTGAAGGAAAAAAAAAATACAAAATACAGCTTAAGGTCAGTGTTCAAAGTGACATGACGACAATAACACAGTAATAAGTGTAATAGCTAACGCCCAAAGCAAACTATTCCAGTGCTGTTGCTAGGTGTTGCACATCGAGTAGCGAGTGTACGTATTAAACCTTTTAACAACTCGTTCATTTGAAAACGTGAGTAATACACTTTATCAAAACTTCAAACCTTCGGTGGATAAACTAATTTAGAGTAGACACTTACCACTACGATTCAAAACAACCTAGCTTGTTTGAAAAGAACTGCTGCTCATCACTCTTCACGACAGTAGAAAACGCTTTACGACACCACTTCCGCCTGACGCACAAACGTGGACGTTAGTAGAGAAGGTAAACAAACTCAAAATGAAATTCTTGGCTTCGTAACATCACCGAAGGTCACTCGGTTTGAAGTAAACGAACTCAAAGATATAATTTTTAGGAGCTGCGAAGCTTGACGGGAAATAATATAAAAAACAAACTGAAACGGACTTAGCTTTTAGCCACACGTAAGCTATACTCACTCAAACCATCTGTCAAGTTTACGACGTTTCACAATTAGACTAACGTTAGCTCTAGTTTTTTTCAATGGAGCAGAAACTTGCGGAGTTCAGAGCTCGAAGACAAGCGGCTAAATCTGCCCAAAAGGAGCAGCCTGTCCCTCCAGAGCCGGTGGACCCAGCTGCTGCTCAGTCCACGGAGGAACAGCCAGAGGAGACGACCCAAAACAAACCAACACCAGCCTCTCCAAAGCAGGTAGAGATAGCGCTGAATAGTATTTTTCACGTCTAAATCTCATTGCCATTACCAAATAATGCCATTTCAGTAAATCTAAGGTGATATTCTATATATTTGTCAATAGTTCTCTTTTTTGAGCACTTATGTTGCTATCCTCATGTGAATATAAATAATGGTCACAGACCGCGGTGAAGTTGGTTGGCTATTGGACATTCAGCAGATATTCGCTCCGGGAACAACTGTGGCACTCGAGCCGAACGAGAAGCCTGTGAGGCGGATTGTGCAAGCAAGAAGTGCCGGTGTTCCGTCGAGATGTGCTGCCTTGTCGAAATAAGCTACCTCCATTCAATTTCTATGGAACGCTAACCCCCGCCCCCACCCTAACCTTAACCATAGTAGGGAGTGGATAGTTAGATAGATAATTAATAATAGATCATTTTCGACGGGTAGCACATCTCGACAGGACACCGGCTAATGTTTTCCGTTCATATTTAGGGACCGTCAAAAAATTACTCTACGAAACGATGCCGCAAAAAATAAAATATACATTATCTAAAAAGCATTTTGCTTATGGGATCATATTACAGTAGTGACAAATATAATATAATTATATAACCCCAGCTCAGCAGTTTAGATTGGGTTTTAATGCTTTTTATGATTTTTAATAATTTTTTACAGTAAAATTTCTCGTTTTTCTTCAATAGCTTTTAAGTCATTTGACCCACTCACCCAAAATTACTCTGGAATATACTACTAATTAAAGACTATCAGGCTCAGCATGGCTACATGCCTAAATGCATTGAGTTGCTGCCATGTGATTGGCTGATTAGAAATTTGCGTTAACGAGCAGTTGGACAGGTGTGCCTAATAAAGTGGCCGGTGAGTGTATATTTACTGTTACTTACTGTACTGGATTCATTTTAAAGTGGATATTTGTAAAAAAAAAAAAAAAAAAAAAAAAGAATTATAACACCATAAATCCTATATTTTCTACATTTGTGTGTCTCTTGAACACTGTGGAGGCGAGTGTTTGATTTGTTTATCTTCTGCAGGACAAACGCGACTGGCTGCTGGATACTGCTGTGGGTCAGTGGCTGTCCTCGAGGTTCGTCTTTTCAAACCTTACTTTGCTTAAAATCCTCCTGTGGCTGGTTCTGCTCGGCCTTTTCGTTGAACTGGAGTTTGGCTTGCCCTTCTTCGTCATCTCCCTTTTCTACTGGATCTACGAAGGACTGAGGAGCCCAGAGACACGCCAGCCTGGAGAACTCAGTGCTTACTCTGTGTTTAACCCAGACTGTCAGCCATTATTGGGATCACTCACTGCAGAGCAACTGGAGGGCGAAATGGGCTACAGACCCCTGGCGAACAGATGACGCACTTATAAACCCAACTTTTGGTTTTAAATTATTTTTATTCATGCAGATAGTATAAAAATAAATATTTCATTGTTTTAAATTTGTCTTTTGTGTCATGATGTTGTTATAAATACTTGAGTTTTTCCACAGCAACTAGCAATGATCAGCTGTACTATTATGAACTGTCGGTGGGGGTACATATTAGCCAGCAAGAGAACATTTTGCTGTCAAAGTTGTGTTAGAAGAAGCAAGAAAAATGGGTGAGCGCAAGGGTTTGAGTGAAAGTCAAGGGCCAAATAGTGATAGGAAGATGACTAGAGTGGATCTCCAAAACTGCAGTTCTTGTGCGGTGTTTCTGGTCAAAAGGCATTCACACTCCACTGTGTCTCTCTAATATGTATTTATGAAGGACTTGGTGTAAAAAAAAAATTAAATAGGTTGGGGACTGCAAATTTCCAGCCCATGGTCAGATGTGTCAGCAGTGACTGGCCAAAGTTCAGACCAGTAGACAGCTTTTATTATAGAAAATAAAGACTTAAAGCATAATCTGAAGTTCTTTCCAATTCAAAGAGCATTACTTTATTGATATATTGTCCTTGATTACGCATACTTTTATACTTCAACTAGATAATTAACATTTACAATATGACACAGGCAGATAAGGGATGTACAAATGTCGTGCAGTACATTCTTATGCACGCTCCTTTCTGTAGTACTTGTCCTACTGAAAACCGTGAAGCAAAAGAAACACAATAATTAGAGAACAATGGGATGGAGTCTGGTGCATGCGATCATCATCAGTGCAGTATTAGGTAAGATATAACTGACTTTGTTGCGATAATGTGTGTATATTTGATTTGATGTCAGTTCTCACACACGTTTGTGACTTGATTGACCATTGTCAGTGTAATCTATGACCAGAGGTGGACGTTAACTAAATACTGAAGTACCTAACTTGTTGGAAGAAAGATTATTTTTGTACACTTTACACTTTTTACTCAGAAAAAAAATTGTGTTGACTACTTTTACTTTCTCTAGTACAGTGTTTCTCAACCAGGGGTATGGGTACCCCTAGGGGTACACAAGCTCTTTGCAGGGGGTACGTGGAGCTATTTCATATTTTACTTCCTGGACGATTAAAACATATTTGCGATCTTTTCATATTGAACGATTAAATTTTATGAGTGATGAAAAGGAGGCGCTAAAAATATTTTAATATTCTCTTTTGTTACATAGATAATATACACATAATAGCTTGTTATTATTTTTTTCTTTGTGGTAAATTCAATTTTAAGCTTATTATTATTTTAAGTTCATTTTGGCCATAAAATATAGCGTAAAACAACTATGTGTAATAGGAGTTTATACTGTTATATTTCTATTTTATATTTTCATTTTAAAGACTATATTTTTTTTGTATAATTTGAGTTTAAAGAAAAAATGCAGGAGAATTAGCATTTACAATAAAGTAAGTATAAAATGTCTTTTCTTGGTGTCTCAGGGGTACACAAGACAAAAAAAGTTTGGAACCACTGCTCTAGTAGTTGTAGTAGAGATAGTTGTAACAGAAAGAATCGAAGTAGCAGTAAGTACTTTCAACTTAAATGTTGCACTGAATACATGAAGTAACAGTACTTTTAGTTTTTGAGTAAAAGTATTTTACCTCAGTGGAAAAGTGGGTAGCAGTAACAGTAGTAATAGTATTGAAGTACTTCTCCCAACTCTGGTTATGTAATATTCTTGCTTATATGGATATTTTAGCTGTGTATTGTTGTCTCTTTTAGGTTTGACCTCAGGTTTGTCTGAATCCTTTACTGGAGAGACCTGGCTGTTTAACACGTCTCTGGATGCAGCACCATTTACAGTAATAGCCTGGAGCCATTATAATAAATTACATAATATAAGTATTATAATTGCTTCAAGTACTGATAACAGTTACTAGTCCAGAGTATGAAGACAGGATCACACTGTTCATGTCGACTGGATCTCTGGAGCTCAGAAACCTGACTGTGAATGACTCTGGACAGTACACCGTCACCGTCACACCGACAGAAGGTCCACAAGTAACCAAACGCTTTTTACTGTGGGTGTGGGGTAAGTGATAACAACAATATGTCTCATCAATTTAGAGGAAAAATGTACTTTATTATTAGTAATATTTTTAATTATGTAAACAAAACAAAACAAAATTTTAAACTTGGCTGTTGGGTAGAAAGAATAGTTGTAGTAGTAGTAGCAGTTGTAATACTAGTAGTAGCACACTTTACAGTCAATACTTTTTTACTTTTACTCAAGTAATAATATTGTTGTACTAATATTTCTACTACTAATAATATGTTGAAGTATTAGTGCATTTACTTATGTACTTCCACCACTGGTTAATGGCTGTAGTAGTGGTAGTAGTAGTAGCAGCAGCAGTTGTGATAAACTAAGCAGTAGTAATAGTAGTAGCAGCAGTAATAAAAGTAGTAGCAGTAGTAGTACAGTTCTGGAAGTTTCCGGAAATGTTGAGACATTTTTAAAATTTGAATAAAATGAAAACTAAAAATCTTTCAACTCACATGAGCCAATATTTTATTCACAATAGAACACAGACAACATAGCAATTTTTTACACTGAGAAATTTACTCTTCTGTGCACAAAATGAGCAAATTTAAAATGTGATGCCTGCTACAGGTCTCACAATAGTTGGGACAGGGGCACCAAATGGCTGAAAAAGCAAGAAATTTTAAAAAGATTCCGCTGGGACAATATCTAGCAACCATTTAAGTTAATTATTATCAGGTCTGTAACATGATTAGCAGTAAAAGGGATGTCTCAGAAGTAAAGATGGGCAGAGGCTCGCCAATCTGTAGAAGAGGATGCAAATAAATTGTGAAACACTTTAAAAACCATGTTCCTCAACATCAAACTGCAAAGGCTTTGCAAATCTCATTTACAGAGCATAACATCGTCAAAAGTTTCAGAGAAACTGGAGAAATCTCTGTGTAAAGGACAAGGCCCCAGACTTTCATTGGATGCCCATGGTCTTGGGGCCCTCAGATGACACTGCATCATTCATTGGCATGATTGTGTCAATGGCTTTACTAAATGGGCCCAGGAATATTTCCAGAAACCACTGTTGGTAAACACAGTCTGCCATGCCATCTGCTGATCCCAACTTTAAAGCTCTATGATGATGAAAAAAGAAAGCCATATGTGAACATGGTCCAGAGAGCCGTCGTGTCCTGGGCCAAGGTTCTTTTAAAATGGACTGTTTTAAAGTTGGACAGTGTCCTATGGTCAGACCAGTCCAAATTTGACATTCTTTTTGGAAATCACAGACGGCATGTTCTCCAGGCTAAAGAGGAGAGAGACCTTCCAGCGAGTTCTCAGCATTCAGTCCAAAAGCCAGATTCTGATGGTATGGGGGGCATAAGTGCATATGCAGGGGATGGGCAGCTTGCATGTTTTGGAAGGAACTATAAATGCTGAAAGGTTTTAGAACAACATCTGCACTAAAACCCAGCTTCTCTTCAGCAGCTGGGGACCTATACCAGACAAGAATGGGACCAAATTTCAACACCAAAACTCCAGAAACTCATTACCTCGATGCCCAGATGTCTTCATACTGAAAAAAAGGAGATGGTACTCCCTGGTAAACATGCCCTGTCCCAACTATTAGCAGGCATCAAATTTGAACTGAGCTCATTTTGTGCATGAAAGTGTAAAATTTGTTATGTTATCTATGTTCTGTTGTGAATAAAATATTGGCTCAAGTAATCTGAAAGTCTTTTAGTTTTCATTTTATTCAAATTCAAAAAACGTCCCAACATGTCCAGATTTTGGGTAGCAGTAGTAGCAGCAGCAACAGTAGTAGTAGTAGTAATAGAACTTTCTACTTAAATACTATATTTTCTAAATTCACCACTTCACTACTATTTGAAGTAACTGTTCTTTTATCTAAGTACAGATTTAATAATACTAGCAGTATTATTAAAAGTAGTAGTAGCTTTGTCGGAAGAAACAGTACTTTTACTTGAGTACTCTGCTGTGTGTACGTGTACCTCCTCAACAGACCCGGTCTTTAACGTGACAGTGAGTGCGAGCGCCACAGACCTGGTGGAGTTCAACAGCAGTGTGACACTGACCTGCCACTCCTCTGGGTCCCCATCATCCTACATCTGGTCGAACGGCAGTATCAGCCTCTTCCCCGAAACACTGACTATCTACAGAGTGAAGCGCTATGACACGGGACCGTTCAGCTGTTTTGCATATAATTTAAGGAATCACAAGTGTGGCACCAGTGATGGAATTAACTTCACTATCAGCTGTGAGTAATAAACCTGTTTTCTCTCCTTGTTTAATGTGTGCAACTTTATACCAGATGCCATTCCTGATGCAACCTTCTCCATTTAATCAATAACACACTGTCAATCATATGATTTTTTGCCCTTAAAGCTCACCTCTGGCTTGTTAAAAAAGGCTACCAAATACTTAACAAACATAACCTAATAATAGTAAAAATATAACCCATTAAAAAATCTAAATACTACAGTCACTCCATATGATGCCCTTTTTACTGACAAAATGTTTTGGACCAGAACTTGCTTAAAAATAATGCATAGACTTTAAGACTTCTCTATCAGTTAAAAAACACTTGTACATTTTATTTACACTTTATATGAAAATGTCCTGTTATTATTCAAGTCAGCCGTAGCCCGGACAGTCACACCATATGACATTTTTGACTTTTGAATCTAAATTTAAGGTGCAAGTCTTAAAAAACCAACTGCATCTTTACTATGTTTTAATAGATTAATGTTAGAAGAACACCTTAAACTACTATTGTATGTTTTGCCATTGCCAGGTTATTCCATCAATGGATCTTATGCATAGTTGACTTTTTTTGAGCTTTCTACTGTGTTATAATGTTGTTCCATTATCAAAAACATACCTGAAGTTGTGTTTTGTTTCATTCACGCCTATTTCCTACTTTTCCCACAAACCCCCGCCCACTCCAGGAAGCACTGACCAATCAACAAGCCCTCTACCTCCAGTCTGCTCTCATTCATTTACCCCCCAAAAAATGGTGTAAATCTCTGATTCCACTGATTCCTCATATTATATATTATATATATTATATATTTTAAATTTTGTAGTAAAATGGCATCATACGAAAATGGCAAGAACGTAAACAGCTCTTTTTCTATGTTCATGTTCAAAAGACAGTAACAGAGCTGCACTCTGCTGGTCTCTTAACCTGTTTCTTTATGGCAGTAGTAACGTATTTAATAGAAAAAGTTTCTTTTAGTCATATAATTTTTTTAAAGGTTGTAAAACATGAATTGCTGTTCTAGAGGTGACCAAGATTTGTTTAAAAAGACATAAAAAAACCTCAATGAGATACTAAATGATACAATAATTTAGTTAATTTTTCCTACTCCTCGCTTTTTACATTATACCTTTTTAATTTAAATAATAAAGTAGTGTATATAGATATGGATATATATGGATATTTCTTTCTGGTGTTCAGATGGTCCTGATGAGGTGACTCTGAAGATCCATCCATCAAATGAATTCTACGAGCAAGGGTCAAAGGTCAATCTGTCCTGCTCGACTGACTCCAAACCTGAAGCTGAGTTTAAATGGCTTTTAAATGGAGAGTTGCTGCCTTATACTGGACCAGAGCTAGCACTGGTGGGTCTAAAGCCAAACCAAAGTGGGAACTACAGCTGTCAGGCCTTCAACAACAAAACCCTGAGATACAGAGCATCCCAGCCTGCAGTCATCTCTGTAATTGGTAAGCTATGATTTAAAATAACTTTGTTTGAACATAACATAACCATATCTGTCCACAGCACATTGATTCAGTCCTCAAAGAGTTTTCAAAAGCAACTGGACCAAGGGCTCTTTGTACCCAGTGATTTATTTTCCTGTAGCTGAAAACTCATTGATTATTATTTAGAAACATAGAACAGGGATGTATCCAACGTATATGGTCCTTTGTTTCAAAGATAAAATATAAAAAAATTGCTTATAGCCCTCTAGCATTGTCAAGCAGCTTTTCAGAAGCTTTGTTTGACACATACTGTATTATATTTCTCTAAATCTAGACCTAACCTGACCTTAGTGTCGCTAATTTAGCCATTTATGTAAGATACAGTAAATTCAGTATCAATTCCCTCTCTCACCCGCTTTATTTTCCACAAACTTCTACAAAAGCCCCAAAATACTTGCACTTGGAGTTCTCATTTAAAGTAACAAATTTCTTATAAAACAGAGCATTTAAATGTGTGTTACATACTCCAATGACATCAGGAAAGATTGTTGGTCCTTGGATTTTAAATCTGGCCATTTTTTATGACAAAAATGTGGACATCCCTGAATCAAAAAGCCCGTAAAAACTTCTCATCTAGTATCCAGACAAAACAGAAGATAAAAAGGTCAGCTAAGCACTTTACAAAGTACTTTTATAATGTATGGTTATACATATATTTTTTTTATGTTTACATACAGGCTAAATAATGTTGAATTTCTTACACATTAACTTTTCTATTTTTGATGCTACCAATATTCCTTAATTGCTATAAAAATGAAAAAGAGGCTGGTTTATTTGATAGCTCAAGCTCCACACAGCTGCTGCAGCACTAATCAGCTTCCTAGTTTGGTGACTGACAGATGTGAGGTCCGCATGCTTTAGTTACTGACTATTGGGACTGAAACATTAGCATGCCGAAAACCCTCTTAATTTTATCAGACCAACATCTCTTTCTTCTTCTTCTTCTGCTCTGTGTTTTCAGATGGACCAAAAAATGTTCAAATCTCTGGTCCAAAGGAGGTACAAGAAGAAACACCATTAAACCTAACCTGCTCTGCTGATTCTGTCCCGACGGCCAACTACACCTGGATCAGGAACGGGACGACTATTGGTCATTCTTCTGCATACACTAAAGATACAAGTGAATTTTTGGACAGTGGAGACTACATCTGTCAAGCCACAAACACTTTCACAAATAAAACCGCTGAAGCATCACACACTGTCGTTGTAACAGGTGAATATAAGATTAACTTTACTATTGTTAAGATCTGAGGCCAATGCAGAGTCACTTTGTGCCATTATATTTTTAGGTTCACACATTTACAAATTTTGCCGTCAAAGTAATAGGTTACTTGCAATAGTAGTAGTAGTAGTAGTAGTAGTAGTAGTAGTAGTACTAGTGCACTTGTAGCAGCTGATGTTTTGGCACTAGCAGTAGTAGTATGAGTTAGAGTGGTAGTAGTAGCAGTAATCATAGTGGTATTCCCAGTAGTATTATTAGTAGTAGTACTAGTAGTCATGGTGGTAGTAGTAATGGTATGAGTTGTAGTAACAGTGATAGTAGTAGTCAGTGTTGTTAGTAGCAGTAGTATAAGTAGTGGTGGCAGTTGTAATAGTATGAGTTGTAGTAGTAGTAGTAGTAGTAGTAGTATATGCAGTAGTAACAGTATGAGTTGTAGTAGCAGTAGTCATAATGGTATTAGTAGTTGCAGTAGTAGTAGTATAGGCAGTAGTAATAGTGTGAGTTGTAGTTGCAGTAGTCATAATGGTATTAGTAGTAGTAGTATTGGCAGTAGTAACAGTATGAGTTGTAGTTGCAGTAGTTGTGGTTGCAGTATTATTAGTATTAGTAATAATGTTGCAGTATCTGTAATGGTCGTGGTAGTTGTAGTTGTTTTGACAGTAAATGTACTTAATTTTGTTCAGTGCTTTAAGCTCTACTTGAGTAACATAATTTTGAAGTAATAGTACTTTTATATGAGTACAGATTTTTAGTACTTCTTCCACCTCCGTTGTGTAATAGATAAAGTTATATTTTAATTTTTGTTGTTTGCCCTTTGAAAAGCTCGTCCTAAAGAAGAAGATTTCTCAGACGGGGCCATTGTTGGAATAACCATTGCATGTTTAGCCGCTGCTGGTGGAGTTGCTGCAGGAGGGGTCTACCTCTATAAAAAGGTAAGTTATCAACTCGTGACCTAATTTTACTGGAAGTATTCACAGTCATACTAATTTACATATGTATTCTGTTTTAGAAATGACAAAAATCAAGAAAACAATAACAGTAAGTATTCATCAAAATGCCTGGTGTTAATAACAGAGCAGTGCGTTGCTTTATGTAGTTGTTAAATCCTTGCCTTTGTTTTGCACAGGTCTTGAAGACAATTTTATGAGAATATATGAGATATGTTCATAGATACAGAAAATAATGTCGATGAGAACAACCCAAACATAGGCTACTGTATATTAAACTCAACTTTAAAAACTAAAATGTTTTTGTTAAATGTTGTAATCTATATAGTTTTTAATTTTTAAACTTTAGGGTATTTAATGAAATTGGGTGAAAAATGTATTTGTATGTTTGTATGTAATGTTTGTTGTGATTGTATATTACATTTGTTATGATTGTTGCATGATAAAATAAAAAATAAAAAATATATACTTATTTCTCCTACCGTCATTGTCATTAAGAGTCACTTGATGGACAATAGTTGTACAATAGTTGCATACACGTTTATTAAGCTAAAGCAAGCAAAAATCATACTAAAATAAAGATTATTTTATTTATACAAAACATAATAATATATCCAAAAATAAAACATTATAAAACAATATGTACAGTATTTATAATACCCAGACATTCAATTTCAAATTAAATGAAGTTAGAATTAGGAAAGAAAAAAATAAAGAAACCTTATCGTAAACGGAAGCACATCATTTTATTTACCCGGAAATAAAGATGACAAAACAAGATAAGTAAGTCACGTATTTCCAGAATTTCGTCTGCAGCGTCAGAGAGGTTTGTCAAATCACATCCTATAATATACAGTCTGTTTTTGTAACACCGTAGCGTAACATCGAATATATTTTGGTCTTTAGATGCTTTTTAAACAGTCATCAGTCTGCTATTTTTAAAACAAATTAGCTTTAGCCTAACTTATCCGACGAGGAATATTTTCTTGACTGGTTACACAATCTTTCTTTTCGACTCACCTTTCCCTCATTTCTTTGCGGAATTCCATTCAAACAGGGAAAGTGAGCTGTTTGTTGGCTACCTGTACGTTTCTTCCAGGAAGTATATAATAACCTTCACCATGTATGTTTAATTTACTTATTTTATTTTTTGTATTACTATCAGTTCTACCTATGTTTACTGTGGCATGCTCCTAGCTAAAATATCTGTTTAATGTAACTGCATTAGAGCTCTAATTCTTTCGGTAATGCTATTTAGAGCTAAATATAATATTGCCTAGACATTTAAAGATCCACGTAATCACGAACGTTTTCTGCTGAGTTAAAAAATGTTTGGAAAGGGCGTTGCAGTGTTTTGTACAATGCTAGTTACTCCAGTTCAAAGCCATGGGTTTTTTGATTATTCTGATAACAAAGTAAAGTGTTGCATGTCGCTTTTGCAGAGATGTCTGCGAGTCCTCCCGTGGTGATGCGGCTGGTGGCCTCGGCCTACTGTGTGGCAGAAAAGGCTGGTGCTATTGTGAGAAAAGTGCTTCACAGTGGAGAGCTGGGTATTGTGGAAAAGGTTAGAGCTATATACTTTTTAGATTGTACTATAAACTGAAGGTGTGTTCACAATGAGACCAGTGTGTACTAAGTGTGTGACACATGATTTTGTATAGCTTTTAGCTTTAGCTTTGAGTGAAAGAGGCATAGTTAGTAGTTTTATCAAATCAAAATCAATCAAATACACTTTAATGTCCCAATGGAAAATTTGTCCTGGGCAAACTATTGAGTAACTCCAGAACAATACATAAGAAGAAAATACATGAGTGCGCACTTATATGTACCATCTCAAACATTTACAAACGTACTGTAACCAGCAGCAAATCTCCAAGTGCAAAATGCAATGATACAGTTCATACCACACAGTTTAACCACACCAGGCTTATTACCAGCCGTCGGTAACGGTCGGACAGTGTATGTCTGGAGACACTTTGTGCTGACCAGGAGTGACTTGAGGTGACAGAACAGCCTGCCTTTTCTGACAGTGGTCAGGCGCTGGGTTGGCCTTAAAGACTTGGAGACACAAGTGTACCTTACCTTTTCTGCTAAAACATATGTAAACTAATTTTAAACTAGAGACTTAGAGACAAATATGAGTGTGATACTAAACCTTTGGCTATTGTTCTTTGTTCAGACTGGTGCTAATGATCTACAGACTCTGGCAGACAGACTGGCACAGCAGAGC
The DNA here is from genome assembly GCA_020698575.1 of Bostrychus sinensis. Classification (NCBI taxonomy): domain Eukaryota; kingdom Metazoa; phylum Chordata; class Actinopteri; order Gobiiformes; family Eleotridae; genus Bostrychus; species Bostrychus sinensis. The sequence goes on along the minus strand of CM036257.1, from coordinate 21,235,941 downwards.
ATCTGTGCCTCACTGTCCAAACGGTTCCCAAAAGTCACCATCATTGGAGAAGAGGTGAGAGTATTTAGCAACACAGCATAAGTCTGTTTTTATGTGGTGCTTGTGTTGTGTCCATAGGGTTTTAGGTGGTGCTATTCCATACATCACCTTTGGTAATACATGATATACATTACTGTACTGGGGTAGTATTTCTGTGCCAGGCAGTGCCATAACGAGTATTAAATATTCAGATTTTGCAAGTCACAATTGTCATTACAATGTTATATGGATATTTTACATTTTTCCATTGCCTGAGGTTACTAAACTTTTTTGTCTTGTGCTCAAACAGGATCTCCCATCGGGGGAGGTGAGGGAGGACCTGATTGAGAGTGGCCAGGCCGAGGAGATCTTCCAGAAAACATGTCCAGCCGAATTTAGTGATCTGAAAGAGGAGGAGGTAACGACATTTGTATAATTAGACTTTTTCTGTAAGTTTTCACCAGATGCTAACACTCTCATGACATCGTAACATAACCCCATAAACTTAATAAAAAATTATGTTTTATATTTACTAAAAACTTTTTTTCATTTTCTGCCTACCCTTTATATCATTCCGAGAACACAACCCAACCTAATATTCTCATTTATTGATAGGCGCCTGTAGCAAGACATTAATACAGTGGTTCCCAATTTCTTTTTCCTTGAAGCCCTTTCTTGCTTGTGTCCCAGACAAGCCAGGCCCCTCAACCCTAACTCCTGCCCACACAAATGCATCAGAGGAATAAAATGCCTAACATTTATTTACAAAAAAAACAGCAGTTTTCCTATTCCTTTTGTTTTTCAATTGGGTGTGTGGTATATTTAGTATTTAATATACACAAATAAAGTTTAGCTAACCTCAGATCAGACAAAGCTCTGTGGATCTCTGGCGCCCCCTTGAGGACCCCATGTTGGTAACCACGGCATTAATATATTAAACCTCTTGTGAGCAGAATGCATTCTAATCCCAAACTCACATAGGTCAGATTGTAACTTATTTACACTTAAATGTGACCAGTATGATTTCGGTGATGTTTCTTCCTCTACTGAATGTGTTTCCAGCTCGTTGTGTGGGTGGATCCTGTCGATGGAACAAAGGAATACACTGAAGGTATGTCTTTTCTGCGAGTGTCCACCTTCTGGGACTCTTCAAAAAATATATTAAATCATGAAATCTTGAAGCAAAATTTTGGATATATGTATTTCTTGGCGCAAAGTCTGTAGAGATTCTCAGTCATTCAGGTGTCACTATAAAAACAAGGTTATAAAGAAGTCATCTGGACATAGTTTGTAGAGTTGATGAAGTCTGTCTCTCATTCAAAAGACTTTGTCAGTTCTGAGAGGGCTGAGTTTATACCCCTCTAGTGGTTGGGCCTGATACCTATAGGCCCTCCTGAGGACCATTAGCATAACCTGCTCATTCTGATCTTAAGTGGCCTGAGTGAAACTGTTTGGAGCTAGGTTTAAGGACTCTGTTGTAAATGATAAAAATGAAAGGTTATGTCTTTCTTCAAAGAGGGTTGTTCTTGTTTGACGAAACAGAATAACATGTTAAATCAAGAGACAAGCTGTCACTAACCATTCACCAATAGCATTAGAGACCAGGAGACCACCCTCTCACCAAAAATATGAACTAGATCTAAACTGAAATGAAAGTTATCATTGTAATTACATAACCTTTAAGTATTAAGTGATTAAAAAAAGTTTGAAACCTGACTATGAAAATGCAGAAATGTTGCACTGACAAAATGTTTAGGTCTGTGCCTATATACTTTATGCTGATGTCTATTTCTTCACTACTGGGCTCAACTTTTCTCTATACCTTTCTGTATTCTCTGTCTGCCTCCCTGCTCTAACCTCAGCCGCGAAGTGCCTCCATCTGCGAACACAGCCCCAGATCCCACTCAAATGGTCGGACACTTCTCAGCTTTACACTGCAGCTCTCTGTATGGGTGACAGATAGAGGCCAAGACATAATATGGGCCATAATCTAACTTTAGCGATCTAGGTTTATTTATAAAATGCATGCACTTCTTCTGTCTGACCTGCATGCATCTGCTACTGACACTTACAGAAACCAATACAGCCTAATTTTTATGTCATAAGATTATCAATAGAAATTGCTTTTTTTGTCATTTCAGGGCTGTTGGATAACGTGACAGTGCTTATTGGTATTGCACACAGAGGAAGAGCCATTGCAGGTGTCATCAACCAGCCTTTCTACAACTACCAGGTGCAGTTTTTTTTTTAAACTATAAATCTTTTTTTTCCCCCAAATGGTGAGTTGGGATCCAAAGGTGTGCCAGAGGACATGAACTATAATAAGCAAAATATAATCAGGGCGTAGATTTATATAGTGCTTTTAAAGGCACCCAAAGGCACTTTACATTATTAATTCCATCCACGGTCACGTGCTGTAGCCACAGGACTGACCTAGGACTGACAGAGACATGGCCTCTCCGAACACCTCCAAACACACAGGGCACGTCTCAATTCTCGGGACTTGCCTCCACTATGCTCCCACCCACAGATGAGAGAGAAACCCACGGGAAACACCATGCCTCTCTCTCCTCTGAAGATGGGAGTAATGACCGAGGACACAGACACTGAAGGCAGGGTGGGTGAAGTGTCTTGCCCAAGGACAGAACAGCAGTATACACTGGGAGAGCCGTCAGACTTCCAGTTAGTTGTCAGCCTGCTCTACGTACTGGGCTACTGCTTGAAAATACATGTGTCATAAAGGTCCAGGGTAGCCCCAAGGTCTTAAAAGTATTAAAAAGGTATTAAATTTGATGTTTCCAAAATCAAGGCTTTAAATGTAATCAATTGTATGGGCAGGTCTAAAATTTTGTTCATCTAGGTCATCTAGGCTTAAATTGTCAAATTGGATGTCTAAGTCAGGTTTTTCAGTGTTGTACTTGTCAAGAAACAACAGAGAAGTATGTATGTATTTTTTGTGAGTTGGAAGTAAATTTGGCAACAAATTCTATCAGTAGAGTTTTTATGAATATCTTAAAGTCACCCAATTGAATGTGCCTTTATTTGGTATATTTTTCTAGGCCAAATCTGCTGTTTATATGGGCTGCGTTATGAGGAATATTTGTTGCAAAAACTTCTCCTCTATACAGTAAATGCTGTTAACCACTGAAACTAATTATTACATTTATTAATGCAGAGTTATTTTACCTGTATTAGACTTTTAAAATTAAAATGAGTTTCAGAGAGTAAAACTGATATTTTATTAGTGTAAAATGTATACAGATTAAAGTTTTTTGTTTTGTTTTTGCAATCGTGGCATTCAATTTTATTCTAAGTGGCAATAAAAAGTCTTAAAAAAAGTCTTAAATTTCACAATGAAAAACCTGGAGCTACCCTGAGGCAATGGTAAAAAAAATTATTAGGGATAAGACTGGGTCCCACAGTCAGATGAGTTGAGAACCATTGGTTTTATCAGTACTAAAAACAACACACCATGTTGTTGTAGTTGTGAATAAGTTAGACATTTACTTCTCTCTCAGCTCGGGGCAGGTGCAGTGTGGGGCCGGACCATTTGGGGCATGCTGGGACTGGGTGCGTTTGGGTTCGAGCTTCGGGAAGTCCCCGGCGACAAACGCATTGTCACAACAACACGCTCCCATAGCAACAAGCTGGTGACGGACTGTGTGGACGCCATGGAGCCGCACGAGGTCGTGAGAGTGGGCGGGGCTGGGAACAAGGTGAGGTCCTGGATGTGACAAAAGTTAAGCCCCTGTTTTACTAACATCACTAACAACAGCTTTGTTTGAATCCTTTAATGGTTTGAATGTGTGTTGGTGATTATAATTATTTAATGTTTTTTTTTTTTTTTTTTTTTATTCAATTTTTTTTTTTTTTTCACAGTTTTGGTACAAGGGACATGAGGAAAAAAAAAACTAAAAATACAAAAAACACGGTACAGATTGCAGGAAGTAGTGACAGCCACAGAAAAAAAAAGTAGGCGTACAACAAAAAATAAAACAAACAATTTAGTAATTTTTTTAAAAACAATGTTACAGGGTCTAAAATGGAGAAAAGCCGTACAATTGTTTTAGTTGGGTAGATTGTCTGACTTTATATGGTCCCAAAACCTGTCCCATGGAGACACCTCCCCTTCCTTCCAGGTGTCATTTAATCTGCTTAGCATACTTTCGTAGGATGCAATTTCAGTCATAGACATAGCCCATTCCTTTACCTGTGGGACATTTGGCGACTTCCAATTTCTTAAAATAATTCAACAGGCTGTTATTGTACCCACAGAGATTACAGAGAAATCACATTTAGAAACATTCAATAAACAGGTTTTGTACCCTAAGAGACAGGGGAGGGTTCTGAACCAAACCAATTGCTTAGTGTATTTAAAACTTGAGTCCAGAGAGGCCTGACCAGAGCACAGTCCCAAATACAATGAATGAAAGCTCCTTTTTCAGTTTTACATTTCCAGCATAGATCGTCATTCAACAGCTTCATTCTGTACAATCTAGAGGGCATATAAGAAAATCGCTGGATTATTTTTTATTGTGTTAGCTTGCCCCTGGCTTCTCTGACATATTTGCCACAGTCAGCCACTATTTTTATCCATTTATCATTGTCAATCTCTCCACCCAGGTCTCTTTGCCAAATAACTTTCAGCCTGTCATAAGCATTATTCAGAGTGAAATTAGCAGATTCATAGAACTGAGAAGCTTTATGCTTTATCCTTGGTAACTTAATATAGTTTATGTCATTATCAACAGTGCTACATGGCAGTGACTTAATGCAACTCCTTATCTGCAGATATTTCCAGAAATGACCTCTCCCCACCAAGTTAAATCGCTCTAACAGTATCATAGGGTAAAAACACACCATCTTCAAATAAATCCCCAATAGTGCTCAAACCTTTCAAATGCCACTATTCCCAGTACACAGTTTTTTTTTCCAATACAGATATCAGAATTGTGCCAAAGTGGCGAATATCTCTGTACAGTATGGGTGAGTTTAAAAAGTTTGTGGGCCCTAGTCCAAACATCCCTCGAATGAATGATTACTGGGTTTGTAATATTGCTAGTTTTTTGGGATAAAACCTCGACAGGCTTAAAAGGAGAACATATCTCGTTTTCAATAGCTGTCCAAGGTGCCGTAACCTCCACGGACCGCCAGCTTCTTGCTATTTTGGCCATCTCAAAACCTACATAATACAGCCTTAAATCAGGAAGGCCCAACCCCCCATTTTCTTTGGGAGCACAAAGCTTACTCAATCTAATTTTAGGTCTTTTCCCACTCCACAGAAAATGTTTTACTATATCATCATATTGTTTAAAAATAGTAGATGGTATTCTGAGAGGGAGCATCATGGTGATGTAATTAACTTGTGGGGCAATCACCATTTTAATGATATTCACTTTTCCCCACAATGAAAGTTTCATCTTGTCCCACTTGTCAAAGCTTGTTTATATCTTTAGAAGTAATGGGTTGAAGTTAAGTGTTATCATTTCGTCTATATCTTCAGACAGTTTAATGCCCAAATACTTCATTCAAATACAGGTATTTTTAATTAGATTAATTACCACCTCACATATGTTTAAAAACAGATTTTGTTAGTTTTTACAGTTCTAGTTAATATTTTAAATTTTAATTATAGACAAAAAAAAATTTCAACTTAGCGCAACTTTTAAGAAAATCCCCGTAAAATAACAGGGCCTTCTTTTCTATTTGACTAGTCTGATTGCACTTTAACCTCAAGAGGAAATCAAAGCAATAAAGCTAAACTTGTTTTGGACAATTTCTCTGTTGTCTTCAGTTTGATTTTAAGTAAGTGGGAGAAAAAATCGTTTTTAAATCGTAAACCGGGGGGGGGGGCTGTGTCCCCTTGTGGCTAGATAAATAGATAGGTATAGCTAGATAGATAGGACTGCTTTCTGTTGCCAAAAAATTAAGTCCATGTAGGCGGTTGATGAGTTGCTCTAGTATGTAGTAATAATAAGGTCACAAAGTTTTGTTATTTAATATCTCACCTTAAATCATTTTGCAGATAATCCAGCTTATTGAAGGCAAGGCTTCTGCATATGTCTTTGCGAGCCCCGGCTGCAAAAAGTGGGACACCTGTGCACCTGAGGCAATCCTGTGTGCTGTGGGAGGTATTTGAGCCTACAACAGTTTACAACCCCATGAACTAGCCCATTGCTTTGATTGCTTTGATATTAAATCATAAAGTTTCACATTGCAGGTAAACTCACAGACGTACATGGAAACCTGTACCGTTACGATGCCGACGTGAAGCACATGAACTCGGCCTGGGGTCCTGGCTACGCTGCGTAACCACGAGTACTACACCAGCCGAGTACCGCAGTCAGTACTGCAGGCCCTGAAGTGACTCACATGTGACCAAACGCTAATCTCCTCCTGTGCAATTAACAATTCCAAATTATAGTCATGAGAGATTATTAATTTGTGCCATATAACCTAGATTTTGTACTGTAACCGACATGATTTTAACTTTGTAAATGAAATTCTGTATTGTTGATTTCATATTGACTGTGTATAATAAAAAAAAATAACATTAACATAATTTTCTAACACTAACAAATAGAAGTAGAACAGTGTTTACATAAATTAGACAAACCAAGTCCAGATGGGTCCTACAGTGAGGAAAAAAATGCATCACTAGGTCCAATAACTACTTCTTCTCCTGCCTACTTGATCTGGAGTTTTAATTAATTTTAATATTGTTGAATAGTCCGAGGAGTGAGCATTAGGTCAGCCAGTGGCATCCTAGCAATGTAATAAGTGTTCATAAAAAATACAACCATAACCATCCCTGAAGATTTAACACAGTAATAAGGAGGCAGAGACTGTCCTACTAGAGTCCAGAGTGTTATCATATAATGGCCCTAAACTTTGTAACTATGTTCTATGTTTTACCACTAGATATAAAACCTCAAAATCATTGAAATGTCTAGCCTCAAGGTAGCTTTTTAATGTTTCCCTATTATGAAAAAAATGGTGATTAGCCCACCTTTTATTAATTTAAAACATCCAATTTATAACAAGGAAGTCTTTGTAAATGTCTTTTGAGTCGGAGTAATCCTTGTTTACTCCAAAAAAAACATGAACTAATTTAGCACGCAACCATTAAGTGCATTTTATTTAAACCTCAGGCCCTCCTTTAAAATAAAAAGAAAGACATTCTTTCTCTTAAACTACTTTTAGGTCACATTTAAAAATATAAAACATGAAGAAAAAAACATTTCTTTGTTGTTTTTAATCATTAACCCCTGTCCTCATTATACATTTCAAAAGTGAATTCATTTATATATTTTTAACCCTCTAAAGGCCAGTTTGTTCACATAATTCCAATATATTTGTAAATAAAACATGCATTATTTACTATTTAATGATGCAAAGTAATTCTTTTGTGCAGGGACTATCAATCCCAGATAGGTCTCTGATTAGCCCCAATACTGATTTTAATACATTTTTACTTTTTGTGCCATTACAAAAAAAAAGGTCTTCCTCTTAAAGCCCTAAGAGGCTGAGCTACAGTGACTGTAATGGGAATTATGAGGAAATTATTTTCCACAATGCAATGAAAAAATTGTGAATCTGGAGGTGATTTATTTATTTATTTTTTGGTTTGTTATTTTCAGCCTCTGACAGGGTTACAGAGGAACTAACATGATTAAACATTTCTGTATTGCAATGGCAGCAGAGTGAAAATAAGTGATTTGAACGTAAGTCAGTGGGACCAAAGGGGCTTAAAGAGGAAGAATGTAAGTTTTTTCGCAGACAGTAGAACATTTTTTTTTTTTCAATTGTGACGCTGAAAATCTAAAATTAATTTATCACTGAACATCTTTGTCAAATATTATCACCGTAGCATTAGAAATGTCAAAATGAGAGCAAAAAATACATTTGAAAAGCCCTAAAAGTGAGCCAGGACGGTCTGAGGGTTAAATAAATCAGCCAGATCTTTTAAAATGTTTTTATTTTTTTGCAATAAATACAAATGCATTGTGATAAACACAGAAAACATAATTACGGATTATAAATATGTATCAGGACAGAGACCTACTTTTGCCAGGCACCACATTTGTTTTTTAATGCGACTGTCAACAGTGGATCCTAAAAGTCTATCAAAAGTTTGTTCCTTTCATTTCTACGCCTTTCCTTTTCTTTACACATGAACAAATCACCCACGCTACAACAAAACCCGCCAGGAGACTACCAATCGCTGTCAGCACCGGGACCCACACGGGCAGGCTGGAGGAGCACAGGGGCTCGGGTCCCGTCACTGAAGGGGTGTGTGCGGCAGTAGTAGTAGTCCCAGTGAGAGGTGACCCAGATGTGCTCGGTGGTGGGACAGTGGAAGGAGGATCAGGCAAACTGTTGGTTTTAGTGAAGATGAAGGGGCTGTCCTGTAAAGAAATCAAATATAACCATAGCCATTCATTTTAGGGGATGCAGATGGCTGGAACTTATCCCAGCAACTTTGAGCCTTATTATAATTTTTTTAAATAATATACTAGATATTTTTACTTAAGCTATTTAACTAAGAAAATAAATGTTTCTTTTTAAATGAAGTGGGTAGTAATAAATGAGGTGGTGTTTTAGTGATGGTAATAATCATAGTAATAGTAAAGGCAATTGTATTTAGTAGTAGTAACAGAAGTAGTAGCTGCTGTAGCTTTGGTAGTATTAGTACTAGAAGGACCAGCAACAATACCAGGGAAGCTCCAGGTATGGTCTAGTGACGTTTAAGACCTTTTTAAGAGGTTTTAATGCCATTTCAAATTAAATTTAATGCCAGTATTGTCAGCAACGGAACAATAATAAGAAACTGTGAAAAGTAAAGGTTTTATTTTAAAAGCACAATACAGATTAAATACTAACGCCAGTGCTGCATTAAAAAAATATATATAAATTTCAATGCGTACTCATAAAATTTAATACTTTTGAGGCCTTGGATAGTCAACATAAAATTTTATACTTTTTGAAATACTTTAAGACCTTGGGGATAGCCTGAATAGTTGTGCTAGGTCGATAAACCTTTCAGAGTAGCTCCAGGTTTTGTCTTGTGAAATTTAAGACCTTTTTAAAACTTTTTAATGCCACTTAGAGTGAAATTCAATTCCAGCATCGTCAACAACAGAACAATAATTTGTATGAATTTTACACTAAGGAATTAACCTGTACTGCTCTCTGAAACCTAAGGGTTTAATTTAAAAGTCTAACACAGATGAAAGAACTCCAGAGCTACAATAAAAAATCATGAACAAGTGAATCATGCACTTTTTATTGCAGTGACTCTACTTTTTTGTAATATTAGCATAATGTTTTGACAAATTGTAAGCCCTAGTTTAACAAAATGTAATATCTACTCATAATATTTAATACTTTTAATTACATTTAATACCTATTTAATGCTTTTAAGACCTTGGGGATAGCCTGAATAGTATTGCCAGTGTGATAAAGACTTTACACTCTTACTTTTTTTAACTTACCCTGTGCTTGAACAATAGTACTTTTGCTTGAGTACAGATTAGAGTACTTCTCCCACCTCTGAGTACAACGGGACAGACCTCCTCATACCTGTGCTGGGACAGTCGATCTTGGAGCGGTCGTATGTGTAGTTGTTAAAGCTCGTCTTTCTTCCTACAGGCTCCAGCTGTTCAACGCAGACACATTCACATCCATAAACAACCATTACACTCACTGCTGTTGTTTATTTTTCTGTCTCTAAATCTCACCATGTTGTTCCACAGAGCTATGGCCATCTCCGCCTGCGCCCGCTCACTGAGGTGGAAACAGTCCAGAGAGTAGAAACTTGTATCCACTTCTCCCTCCTGGAAAATAAACAGGATTCAACTAGATTTAGGTACATAACTTTATTTGCTTTTAGTACTTATAAATGTCACTGACTCCAATGTGTGGGATGAAGTAATTGTGTAAAAAGGGCTGAAGGACGACAGCAAAGTCTTCCTTTCCTTCATATTGATCGCTGGATAAAAGATACTCTATTTCTGCCTGTGGGAGAAAAGGAAATAAAATTATCATTACATTTAAGTTACTCAGAGGTGGAAGAAGTATTCAAAGTCTGTACTCAATAAAAAATACTGTTACTTTAAGATAAAATTACTCAAAAAGTACTCAAACTAAGTAAAAACTACTGAATGAAAAGTTTACTTAAATAGAAAGTTGTCAGTGCTACTTTCACTATTACTACTACTACTACTACTACTACTACCACCACTGCAACAATTATTACTATGATTACTACTGCTACCATAGCTCCTATAACTACTACTACAACTACTACCACTGCTACAATTATTTCTAATGAGTACTATTACTACTACTACTATCATTGCTCCTATAACTACTACTACCAGTGCTACGACTACTATGACTACTACAATTACTACTATTACTACCACTGCTGCTACAACTACTACTATGACTACAACTATAGCTACCACCATTACTACTACCAATGCTCAAATAACTACTACTATTACTACTACTATTACTACCACTGCTACAAGGACTGCTATGATTACTACTGTTACTACAAGCATTGGTCCTATAACTACTACTACCACTGCTACAACTACTACTATGATTACTACTATTACTTCTACCATTGCTTCTATAACTACTACTACCACTGCTACTATGATTACTACTGTACTACTACTGGAAAGTGAGGGTACTACTAACCAACAAACCACTGCGGTCAAAGATTACTTTTACTCATTTACAGACAAAATTACTCACATAAAAGTATTTACATTTCTTGAGTAAAAGTATCAAGTTACTTTCCACCTCTGAGATTACTACAAGTGTAGAAAAGCTTTTACCTGGTATTCACGATTAATACGTTTAATTTCTTCAATTTCTGGAGAGTTTGCTGATGGGTTCACAACACAAGGGCAGTTCGTTCTGGAGAAAATAAAAGTATAATTTGCAAAGTGTAGTTGTTGACAGACTAGATGTATTTAAACCAAACCTTTGCAGCAGTGAACAGCCGAGTGTGTTTCTCTGAACTTTTTTCAAGGGATCTATTTGTAAAATCTGCACAACGTTGACCAACACTCGCGGCACCTGTGGACATGCAACGGGATAGTGCATAATTTAGTAAAACAGGTCAATTTAATCCATAATTGTATGATTACTTTTTTCCTGTTCCTCATTTTTCCAACCCCAGAAATCCTCAATACAAGCACCTCAATGTGGCTCTGACACAGACTTTGAGTGATTTTACCACCAAATACACTGTAGAAAAATCCTATATAGACACACATTTAAGTTGACATGTGTATGGTTTAGTCTCAGTGGCATTGCTCCTCCCAAAATACTGAATCATTGCTTTAAACGTCAATAAATGCCATAAAAATTATTATAAACGTCTCACGTACATTTTGATAAAGTGTGTCCAAGCTGAGCCTTAGGTTGTGGCTGTAGTTTTTGGCTGTAAGGTTATACTGTAGGGATGCAAAAGACAAAATAAAAAGTAAAAAATATGCAAGTTTTAAAAGTATGGGTAGTATAGTTGAGCATCTTTACTTACTTGGTCTAGGCAGTAAGTACAAAGGTCCATTTCGCCCACAAATATTGTCACAAGTTTCCAGTCCAGTTCAAAATTAACCTCCTGTGGTTTATACAGAGGCAGTGAAAGAGTGAATTCTTTATGTGTAATCTCAAATGTTAAAACAGATGGATGTAAAACTGACCTTGTTGTTTTTCAGGGCTTTGACCAGGGCTTCTGCTTGAGTTTTAATGTCTCTGTAAGAAAACACAAGTTGTTGGAGAATACTTATCTTAAGCAGTGGCTCTCAACTGATCTAAGTGCAGGACCCAGCTTTCTCATTGTGACCACCTTTTTACTAAATCAAAGTTATGGCTTTTGAGTCCTGGCCCACCAGTTGAGAAGCACTGATCTATAGATTAACTTGGAGTACATACAAAGACTTAGCTCCAGGTTCGGCCATGTTGAAGCCCTTTCTAAAACCCATCTGGCCCACAGAGAAACCCTTCAGCTTGGGGTTGAACTTCTTTAAAATGTCTGTACAAGGAAAAAGCGGAGTGTAAAATTCATTTTGCTGGCCATACATATGTAGTCAGGTTAGTCAATCTGTGTCACTGCGCATACAGAAGCATAAAACTAAAAGCATTAAGTCCTAAAAGATATTACACACAGACAGTACCAAGTTGGCTTTTAAAATAAATCACAGTTTCCCCCTTTTTAAAAGATATATTAAACATTTACATTAATTATACTATCTGCAGAGTGTTGCATCAGTAAGAAGAAGGGCATCTGATGTAAAAATTTTAGCCAAATGAAACATGAACAACATAAACATGTGAACCCCCAGATGAAAGGGAAATTAATCTGTATCCTGTACTAGAAATGGTGTGTATTTTTAGTTTATATCCTTGCTATAGTTGCTCAACTTTAGGTGCCTATGTACCAGAAAATACAATATAAAGTATGTGCTGTGTATACCAGCGTATGCAAAAGTAACATTTAAACTCACTTGGTAATGTGGTCACAGTCTCCAGACTTCCATCTCCTCCAATGCTGCAAAGAAATCCTCAAACTTCAATGTACTGTAAAGCTAGAAATCTTATAAATGTTATTTTTTTTACACATTACCTCCATGAGACTCCTCTGTACTGTTTATTGAGGTCAAACAGGTTCTTGGCTTTAGCAGCGACTCCAGCCTGTGCACAAGACACAAGAACATAAAAAGAACAATTATCACACTAGACTAGGTTTGATTACAGGTCATAGTTACAGGAAAATGCTGATATAGACAGTTTTACAATTAATTCACTTCATCCTCTTAATAACAGAGGTGGAAATTAACTAGATATTTTTACTCAACGTGCGTACAGTATCAGAATCAGTAGTAGTAATAGTAATTGTAGAAATAGTACCAGTGATAGCAGATGTAGTAGATGTAGTAGTAGTATTCATAGTAGTAATAAGGTGGGTTGTAGGCTCTCCTTGTAATCAGAGGGATTGGGGTGGTAGTAATAGTAGTAGCAGTAGTAACCAATAGTAGTAGTTGTAGTAGTAGTATACTGTGATATTGGCCAAAGAGGCAAGAAACATACTTTTCTGAGTTCTTTTACTTGACTTTGAAGTAAAATTACTTGAATACAGATGTGTTTTGAGTACTTCTTCCACCTCTGCTCAGTAATAAATAAATCTCTTACCGTGACAGAGTCTCCGAGTGCCGCCACCACTTTGATGTCTGCAGGTCTGAGTCTGTGAGCTGCACAGTACATAAAACATAGACAGGGTTTGACATTTTGGTAACAGATTGTACGAGAGAAAAGTGAAGCTGATAAAGTGGCACTTACCTGATGAGGGCACAGAGTCAGACGGAGCAAGGTCCACACACGAGAAGTCACTGCCCCAGTTCTGTCAGAGGAGAGAAAAAGCAGTGCATTTTTTGTTTATATCAACCATATTCTCTATTTTGGGTCCTGCGACTAACTTTGTCAAAGGTGTACTCCGCCTCAAGCCCATAGTTACTGTGATTTTTAGTCAAAATTGAAAATGTACTGAGAAGCCTGTACTGGTATCTGCCAGTTTAACTTATATCTGATTCATAAATAATGTGACTTTATGACTTACAGTATTATATTCTAGTTCAGTTCAAATATTAAATCAAACTCTTTAAATGCAAACTTGAGTTTGTAATTTGTTTTAAATCCACAACAGATTCACACTTTTAATTTGGCACTTGACACTACCAATAACTTATAGCTATTTTAGCTGAATAGTGGGACCTAAGATGTAGTTAATGTGTTGTGACGGTTTGGCCCTGCAACAATGTGTGTTTTTTTTTTATTATTTTATTTTATTATATCATTAGTTTTTTGTGTGGGGTGCCAGCCAGGTCTCTCTCCTGACATAAGATTTTCTGTTAAGTAAGTTTTTGTTTGTTAATTTAGGTACAGTCAGTCCAAACGCACACAAGGACATACACTCAAAATGTATACCCTTTCATACAATCAAAATGACAAATAGAGCACATCAAAGGCAACTTCGTTTGGTTTTCTTTTTTTATATATATATTGAAAATCATTGAAAAACATAAACAACAAAGAATACACACACCATAGAATAAGTGCCTTTCAAAGGCTGAAAAAGTCCATTCAAAAGTTCATCAGGCAAATGTTAAAAATTACATAAACACTCCAATTCCCATCGGCCTCGGGAACCAGCACTCCAGCACTTCCGGCTTGAGTTTTCCCCCCCAGGAAAAACTCCACAATTTCTGCCAATGTACAAAATAAACACTTAACAGAATTGCTTGCCATTTAACAAAATGCATTGTTTAAATAAAGAAACCAGCAAAAACAAACAACAATAAAAAAAGGAAACTCACGGGTCAGTCCGAGTCTGAGTCACGTGTGTGATGACGCAGTGGGGTCCTGACATGCGGAGCAGAGTGGATGGAGTGAGAGGACGGCTACGGGAAAAGTTAGGGTTTAGAGTGAATTACTTGAATGGATTTAACTGATTTCAATACGTAATGGAGGATATTTACCGTTGGATGTGTTCAGGCGGTAACGCAATCGCGAGAGGCTACACGTCTCGGTATTTGCGATGCTCGTGCTGCGCTGTGGCTGCTACGCACGGGGCTCATTGGCATTGAACTGTGGCGCGAGCGGGAACGAATCAGGGAACAGTGGAGTGGTTACGCGTTGTGGGAGTGGTAGGCATGTGTTGTATGGAGCGATATTTGTTCCACCTTCGTGCGCGTGAAGAGTGAGTGTTGAGCGCACGTAGTGTGAGTGTCGCGAGCGCATACTTTACCATTTGAAAAGAGAATAATAATTTGAGCACACAAATCTTTGTTCCGTGCGCGCTCAACTCTGCCTACACGCTCGCTCAAAGTCTACCTAGGTGCGCGAGTACGTGGATGCCCGCTCGCGCAACATCTTTGCTCGCACGACACCTCATTTCTGCTCGCGACTCTGGCTCTGCGCTCGCTCGAGGTGGCACAGGGCAAACTACGATTGTTGCGAGCAGCACAGCCAATCACAGACTGGGATTCACAAATGTTTCTGATTGGCTGTCTTATATCCAATCATTTATATCAAATACAGCAACGGTGGGAACGCCCACAAAACGTCACTCCTATCCCCCGTGGGTGAAACAGACCACTCACAACAATGCACAAGAGTTACTCTGTCGTCTTCTTTTCTACAAAAATACAAACAAGAGCTGGATATACATTTTATATTTTACATTAAAAAGACATGGAGACATAGAGGAGGACACAGTGGTCCAGCAGTCCACATTTGTCCATAAAATACCATCACTGTCTGACGTTAGCTGCCTACAACATGCTAATCTAATCAACGTCAAGTTGCATCATAACAGAACTCTCTCTAATATAAAGACACCAGTTTAATTCATCATATTTATTGTAAACTAAAATGTGCTTCTATAAATGTGTTAAGGATTGGTTGACTCGTGGCTCATCATAACAGGCTGCAGACTGACGCACGGCGTTAGCATGGCTTATTCAGTGGCGCTAGCATTAGCATTAGCTCAGTAGCTGTATGAGCTCTGTGCCATAAAAGAAAAGCATGGCTTATGGACTGACTTCTACCTGGAGTTAGTGTAAATATAGGAGATGGGGCTTAGCTGCTTCATAAGACGAGTCTGGTCAGAGCTCAAAAACCTGCTGAGCTAGTGCTAATGCTAACGCTAATGCTAGCGCCATTGAATGAGCCGCGCTAACACCGTGCGTCAGTCTGCAGCCTGTTATGATGAGCTATGAGTCAACTAAGCCTTAACACATTTATAGAAGCACATTTTAGTTTACATTAAATATGATGAATTAAACTGGTGTCTTTATATTAGAGAGAGTTCTGTTATGATGCAACTTGACGTTGATTAGATTAGCATGTTGTAGGCAGCTAACGTCAGACAGTGATGGTATTTTATGGACAAATGTGGACTGCTGGACCACTGTGTCCTCCTCTATGTCTCCATGTCTTTTTAATGTAAAATATAAAATGTATATCCAGCTCTTGTTTGTATTTTTGTAGAAAAGAAGACGACAGAGTAACTCTTGTGCATTGTTGTGAGTGGTCTGTTTCTCCCACGGGGGATAGGAGTGACGTTTTGTGGGCGTTCCCACCGTTGCTGTATTTGATATAAATGATTGGATATAAGACAGCCAATCAGAAACATTTGTGAATCCCAGTCTGTGATTGGCTGTGCTGCTCGCAACAATCGTAGTTTGCCCTGTGCCACCTCGAGCGAGCGCAGAGCCAGAGTCGCGAGCAGAAATGAGGTGTCGTGCGAGCAAAGATGTTGCGCGAGCGGGCATCCACGTACTCGCGCACCTAGGTAGACTTTGAGCGAGCGTGTAGGCAGAGTTGAGCGCGCACGGAACAAAGATTTGTGTGCTCAAATTATTATTCTCTTTTCAAATGGTAAAGTATGCGCTCGCGACACTCACACTACGTGCGCTCAACACTCAGTCTTCTCGCGCACGAAGGTGGAACAAATATCGCTCCATAGTGTTGTTGTTTTTTTTTTTGTGTGTGTATATTTTACTGAATAGGATGACATGCTACTTGTGCCCAACAAGGAAGGTTGTCACAGTGTAGTTTACGTAATGATTTTATATTTGGTTCTGCATCCTTCTAAAAACTTCATTCTGGGTTTGAAAAATAAAACATCATTAGTGATTATATTTTATCTGTTCCCTAATGAGAGTCTTGTGATGTTGGTCTGTTTCAGGATGACTCTGTTATAGGTGGTACAGTATTTGAATAGGATAAAGAAAAATTATGTCTGAGGTGGACAGATTAAATTAAAATACCTGTCTCTAGATGGAAATGTTTAAACATGATAAATAAAGTAAACAGGATATTACTCACAGGAATAGGTCCAGGAGTTGGAGGAGGCCCTGCGTACATGTAGTTACTGTTGTTGTATGTCCTGATGAACGGGGACGTCTGGAGAGAAAGTCAGAAATTTACTTAACACAATTTTAACAGAACGATAATAAATTGTAAGCTATGTTTATGTTTATTTTTGACCAAATGTTCTCCTTCATACCTCTGTTGGACATTTAAGGTCTATATCTGCCATAAAATCCTGTTTGGTGGTTTTATTACCCAGTGGCTCCAGCTGGAAAAAGCAATATTAATAAATGTTAATTTATTACACTAAACGAAACATATTAAAAGATAATTATCATAGTTAAATGTACCATGTTATTCCACAGAGATCGGGCCATTTGTGTTTGTGCCTTTTGACTCAGATGGAAACAGTCAGGACTGAAAAATGAACGGTCGGGTCGGCCATCCTGCAAACATAATATAATACATTTGTCTTCATTTATATACTGGATTTTATGTACTTACCAGGGTTAACAGTAAGGGGGAGTGTTGTAAAGAGGTGAAGAGGTATGCAAGCAGGTTTGAAAGGTGGGGAAAGATACAAGACAGTGGTGAGACCAGCAGTGTTGTATGGTTTAGAAACAGTGGCACTGAGGAAAAGACAGGAGGTAGCAGAGCTGAAGATGCTGAGGCTCTTTTTGGGAGTGATGTGGGTGGATGGATAGGATCAGGAATGAGTGCATCAGAGGTCCAGCTCAAGTTAAATGTTTTGGAGATAAAGTCAGAGAAGCCAGACTGAGATGATTTGGACATGTACAGAGGAGGAATAGTTAATGTATATTTGGCAAGAGGCATAGAGTAAGCCCAAAGAGGAGATTTATGGATGTAGTGAAACAGGACATGAAGTTAGTTGGTGAGAGAACAGGATATAGAAGATAAGTAGACAAAAAGGAAAAGAAGAATACAATAATTTTAAATACTATGTCACCAGTGTGTGCTAAATGTGTAACTAACCGCCAGTGTGGGAACAACTATCTCCCTGAAGAAAGGCTGGACGACCACAGTGAAGTCTGGGCGAGTGTCGTAGTGGCCGGACTCCACCAGCTCATGCAGTAAAGTCTAAAAAAAAAAGTAAGAGAAATTATATAGTGATGAATGCTGCAGGTTTTGCGTATTTTTTAAATGAGTTTGTACCTGATAGTTTCTGTTGAGTGTCTCCAGTTTGTGCATAGCTTCAGAGCTGGACTTGGGCAGGATCACACAAGGACACAGGATACTGACACAGCAGAGAAAAACACAAAATAAATGTATTTACTGGACAGCTGACACTAGATCTATTGTAGTTACACAAGTCAGGACAGAGACTAATCACAACCTGGTCAAAGTGTTGATAAAGCCAGAATATTGTCTTGTACTAATTTAATTTCCTCTTGGGCCAATTTGTAACTTGAACATATATGTATTCACAAAATACTTAAGTCTTTCTGAACCCTAAATATAGTTTTAAATGGTGAAAAATATTTTAAAATAGATGCATCATAAAAGTAAAAAAGGATCAGAATAAATGAGTCACAATGAGGAATAAAATTTGGTCCCACCATCAGACAAAAGGAGGATTACTTTTATTGGTTGCATCACATGCCTAGTACAAAAATGACGTCACCATTTGCAGCTTACGCAGACTGAAATATGGATTTTACCCTTTTTGATGTTGCAATGACACCCATGAAGGCTAAATTATGATTTGATGAAGCCATAATTAGGTTAGTGTTATCTAAAATCTGATATCCCTTGAGACATAGAGAGCAAAACTCACTTTATGAGCCACGTTGGACATTTAAGTGACGTGTCCAAATGCATTTCTCTGAGTGGAGCGATGTGTAGAGGCTCCACCAGGTTCACCAGAGCCCGAGGAACCTACAACACAAACATGATTATTGCAAAGACATACAGTAACTAAAAGAAGTAACTCCTGCCCATTTGAAACGGTGTAAGACAGGGAGATTTTACCTCTTTATGTAGGTAATCCAGAGTCTCTCTGACATTACTAATATAATTTTCCACAGAATAAAACAGCTGTAAACAACAACAGAAAGTGTAAAGGTTATTGGCTGTACTTAAAGAGCCTATATTGTGCTTTTTTTTTTCTTTTCAGGCTATTAGCATGACGCTAATAGATAAACAAATGAGCTGACTGCTTCGTAGTGACGGCAATTTAAGTGCTGAAATTATCAGAATTAACAGAAGTGATTGTGTGTGGGTTTTAGAAACGCATCGCAGCACTTCTTGGTTTCTATGTAGAGCTGTGAGACTGAGCGTTTCCAGCTCATGAGAAGAGCAGTGGCTCGCATACAGAATTACTCAAACGTGAAAAAAACAAAATACTACACCAAGTATGTTTTAGAAGTGCAAACATTATAAAAAGCTTTAAAAAATAGTTTTAGCATCATAGAGAAGGCTGGTTATAGTTTATTTCCAGTGCATTTGTACTCACAGAGTTGTGGCAGTGGTCACATAAGTCATTTCCACCGATGAAAATAGTGATCACCTTCCAGTCCTCTTTAAAATTGATTTTCTGTAAAGAGGAAGAGTGTTTAGTTAAAGCTACCGGAATAATTATCTCAAATGTAGACAAGAGTGAAATAGTTTTAAGTTTGTGGTCTCACCGAGTCATTCTTCATCCTTCTCACCAAGGTCCGAACTTGTGGCAGCAGATCCCTATACACAAACAAGTAATTAACAAAAAGACACGGGAAAAGTTAAGCATACCATAATACATTTTCTATTGAGAAAGTAGCATTATATGACAAATTATGAATCAACAACAAACAATCAATAATTACATAATAGTTACATATATTATGTATATGTATAGGTTGCATTCATGTGAGGTCACAACCAGACCTAATTGTTTTTTCTGTCATACAGACTCACTTGCTTTTGGCTCCCGCCACAGCCTGGTTTAGAGAGGCCTGAGGAGTGTCCTGTTTTCCTTTCCCCAAAGAAAAACCCGTCAGGTCTGGGTTAAAGTGCTTTATGATGTCTGCCAAAAACAAACATCACAATATTTATTATTAAAACATTTACCTTTCATTTTCAAAAAGCACTTTCATTTCAAAAATGTTGTTATGCTTTCTATAACGACTTACTGGGCAGAGTGGTGACAGTGGTCAGGTTTTCATCTCCACCAATGCTGAAAACAAAAGATTTTTGCATTAATTTTACTACTGGTGTTGACAAAAATGATAAATAAACTTGAACTAACCTCCAGGACAAGCCTCTGTACTGACTCAGGACGTCCATAATGTTGTTTGGGCTCGATCCAACCCCATTACCTGCCTGTGATTAAAATGTGTGATATAGATACAGAATACTGCATTGCATAGTAATAATGGTAATGGAAGTAACAGTAATAATGTGGCTAGGTGTATTTATCTTTACACCCAATACATTCTTACTTTGACACAAGTAATTTTGTAGCATACTTTTAACCACCACTGTATTAATAAATGTTGACAAATGGCATAGACCAACGATTATAATAATAATAATAGTGAAAGAGAAGTCTTCATTAATCAATCATCAAAATGTATTTGTATAGCACCGTACAACAGCCTAATGGTGCTCAAGGTAAGACAGAGTCATACACTTATCAAGAATAAAATTACAGTATAAAAGTGAGAGAGATGTACAAACTGAAATGTACAGTCACTTATACAGGAGACATCAAAGAAATAACTACGTCTCAAATGCCAGTCTGAATAAATGTGTTTTTAGCTGTAATTTAAAAACTGCTAGCTCAGCAACTCAGGAGGAAGCCAGTTCCAGAGCCTGGGAGCAAAAACATCAAAGGAACAATCACCCCATTTTTTGTTTCTTTACCGGACCGCCAGAGATGTACTGTATGTTCAGTGGGGCACAGAGCTCTGACTGAGTGATGAAATGTCACAAGATCAGTCAGGTAGGCTGGGGCAAGGCCACTCATTGCTTTGGACACAAACAAAAGGACCTTAAACTCAACACTGAAACGCACTGGAAGCAATGGAGAGCCAGAAGAACAGGGGTTATACGGGCGTGTTTTAGGAAAGAAGGCGGGCACTATTTTAACTAACGGGCGCTTGTGGAGGAGGTACTGATTAACTCTCGTATAGAGGACATTGCAATAGTTGATCCTCGAGCTGATGAAGTCATGAATAGTTTTTTCGGGGTCGACATGGGATAAAAAGGGCTTCACCTTTGCCAATAGCCTAAGCTGCAAAAACCTCGCTTTCACTACAGCGCTACTCTATCTGTCAAACCTTAGCTTACTGTCATGACCTATTAAAGTCTTGTTCATCAGTATTTACACAATAGACCAAAAAAAGGGATTTCTAAAATACAAGAAACAAACTTACTACTACTTAAAACTTTACTCACCGTCAGAGAGTCTCCCACTGCAGCCACGACCTTGACATCTCCTGGCCTGAGCTCATGAACTAAAGAGAGCATCCACACACAAAACAACCCCCTATAAGACATCCAGGACCACATTCAAACATAACAATAAATCTGAAATGTCTTACCTGATGTGGGCACTGAAGACGAGGAGTTTAAGTACGCACACGGCATCTCCGTTCCTGTGAACTGTTCAGAAACATGTATTAACCCAATTGTAACAACTATAAAGGGATTTAGGACCTCCATTTAGAGACGCTACTCACTGGCTGAAGTAGTAATGACAAATCATTGTTGTCTTTTAAATGGGAGTTCGCTGGCGTCCTTAGAAAGGGCCGGAGCTTGAGGATAGAGAAGGTGTGAGATGTAAAAACCACAGGTAGTACAAACAGCAATGTGTAATAGTAGTAACAGTAGTATCTTTGAGCCATTTGTAAGTACAGGACGTCCTAAATGTGCATGGTCTGTGTGTGTTACTCACCTCAGAGGGACACGGCAGAGCGATGATGTCTTGTCCAGCCTCGTGTTGGTCGACTGTAGGCTGCAGCTACAAAACAATCAAAACATTGTCTTGGTGTTTGAATCAGTCAGGACAATGGTCTGTATGTTTCTGTAAGTCGAACACAGTGTCCAAAGCTAACTCACCAGTTTTGTCCACATTTGAACCAGCAGCTTATCTCTGTGGTATGAGTCAGAAAGAGGTCGCTCCGCTCTGATTAAAAACATTTACAACACAAAAAACATTTACAAACAAAACATTTACAACACTGTGAGGAAGATAGTTGGTGCAGAAACACATCTAATAACTGTATGTATATTTCTCTGTAGGGTTTGTTAACACTGGAGCGAAAAGTCCAAATCTCCTGTTTTTTGGATCTGATTTTGATTTATTGTGACTGTGTCTTGATCCTTGGTTTACTTAGATCAATTTTAAAGGAAAAGAAATACTTTTACTTAAATAAAGTTCGGTTCAAATCTCTAAAGGAAATATAAGGATTTTTTTTTTTTACCTTGGTGACAAGGTAAATAGTTAGAGTCAGGGCTTAATTTGTAAATCAAACGATGCAGGAACAAAAATTGCGCTTTGACACCGGAGTCCACAAGGCCAACACTGTTCCCAGAACGTACACACAACACAAGGCTCAGGCGCACACACACATGCCAAGAAACTTCTAATTTATACTGAGTTTTAAATTATATTTTAACATATTTGTTAACATTATTATACATTAGCAGCGTTTCACTTCAGTGTAATGTGTCAGTGTACTTTGTGTGATTGCTCAGCTGATGGAGAAATCAGCTGCTACGCATAATTACTGCGCTTTTGTAGACTTGCTCTGTCATAGATCTATGGGTCACCAGTCTGAAGCAAAAACACAGACTCATGCAGCTGTGGTCTGTATAAACAAAGTCTAGAATAGGAAAGGGAGCACACAGCAGCAGTAAGCTTTCAGCCTATGTTTCTCCTTTTGCTTTCGCTTCTTTTTAGTGACTGCGTAGAGCGCGCGGTCTTCTCTGCGTAATGGCGTTTCACGGCTCCAGGCTCTGTGACCCTCAGCGCGTTAGCTCGAGCTTACAGATGCATTTGAACAAACAAAAAAGAACAAACTGCTGTGGATCTATGTCTCGTGTGCACAGGGGATATAATGGAGGAATAAAAAGCGCACATCGAGGGCGCGTGGCGTAGGGTTTCTCTGCGTAACTATGGCTATGTAACAGTGACACTGGCGTTTAAGTGGCCCCTGGTCTCATCCTGTGACCCACGGTCAGTGCGTTAGCTCTAGCTTTCATATGCATTTGAGTAAAAGAACAAACTGACGTGGCACTGCTATGTCCCGTGCGGTCTCGGGCACAGTGGGGAAATAACGCGTCACATCCAAAGCACATCACGTAGGTCCCCTCCGCGTAACCAAAGTCAGGACAAACCTCAACAGATCTACTGTCTTCTGGCTGAAAGCAAACACATCACTTTTGACTTAAAGAGCAGCAGTCAGCTGTAGCTCCACTCGCGTTTGTAAATACACACAGCCTACTATGGCTCAGTGCAGCTCTGTGGGGATTGGGCGGGGTTGGGGCACATCTCAAGGTACTCACAGTGCGTACTGCTGTACACCTGCAGACACCACTGGTGATAACAGTGGTGAATAGATCTTTCAGTTTGACGTGAAGGTCTTTTCCACCCGATTCCCTGTCCACTCTATAGACATGAATTACAACGCGGGGACCGTCTATGTTGAAACGCTCACGCAGAACAGCAAACAGTTGCTGGATCAGACCGCGTCAAAATAAAGGAGTTTCTTGTTCCGGCAAGATCCTAGCCCTGGTTAGAGTAATAGTTGTGGTAGTAGTAGCAGAAGCAGTAGTAGCAGTAGTAGTAATGGTAGTAATCAGGGGTGTAACATTAGGCAGTGCAGCCAGTGCAACTGCTCTGGGGCCCAGGAGGTTTAGGAGCTCTTGTAGGCTATATCTCTTGTCACGTCTGGGTTTAGAATATCCATAATAAACAAGAGCAACACATGATTTTGTTACAGATTTTTTTTTTTTTACATTGATTACATTTAAATTGATTTTAAATAAAATATATGAACTCATTACAAAATGTAAGCCCAGCATTATATGTAAGCTTAAATTTGTCTTTTAAAAAAAATCATAATTATCAAAAACTAAAATAAAAAAAGATGTAAAATTGTCCCTTAATAAATATGAATTTTATTTTAATAAAACTATACTGCCAGTAGAATTATTGTTAATATTTTTTTTTTTTTGACAAACTTAGCTTATAGCTATGACGTTATAAATTAGATACCTAATGCATGAGCTTAATGTACTTTAAATCTTTGGGCCCCTTCTTAAAACAAGCACTGGGGCCCCTCATTACCCAGTTGCGCCACTGTCATAGATTTGGTAGTAGCTGTACTTTATAGTTAAAATTTACTTACTAAGTACTTTTTTAACTTTTGCTCAGTCCATTCCTTTTACTTCTCCTTGTGTCTTGTGTAATATTACCTTTAGTACAGATCCTGGTTTAAACTATTGCTATGAACAAAAGTTATACATACACATAAATATTTACAGCTCCAGTATACGTTTAAAAAGTTACTAACATGATTTTTTGTTTCTTTGAAGACTACAAATAAATGAGAATGTCTATAAACAACTTGATAGGCAGTGGGACATAGCTATAATGACTCATGTGACCAGGCTTAAGACATAAATGCAAATCTTCTGAAATGTATTATGATGTTAGTTACAAAGTAAGCGTTTTTGTGTTACTTTTACTATGGTTGGTATACTTTTAGCTTGACTGTACAATAATGATTTTCAGTGCTTTTGTATGCTCTGACTCACAGCTGCGGATGAAGAGTCTCTAACCAACGGCGAGTCCTGGAGAACCACAGTGAAATCACCTCTGCCTTCGTTAAACCAGTTTTTCTTCACCAAGAGTTCACCCAAAGACCTCTACTCACAGTAAAAGCACAAAGAAACATCCTGTGTGGTTATAGCTGCAGAAATATAGAATAGACAAAAAAAAAAAAAAAAAACATTAACAAGAAAAGAGGACAAACCTGCAAAGCAAAAGTCTGCATCGCCCTCAAAAGCTTGGCCTCTCCTGCACTGTTAGTCTCTGGGCACAAACACTTCCTGTCAACATAGATAAAACTTCACATTAGACGTTTTAGTTGAGAAGATTGTTTCTTAGTTTTATGTAAAATGGCTGACGTGTTTTGGTGACTGGCTTGTTCTCCGTCCCACAATGCAACACTGACAATGGTCTTCTTCAGCTACAAAAAAAAGAGTTGGTACAGTAAAGAAAAGTTATACAAAGGATGACTTGAAGTGAAATTGAATGAATTACTGTGAATACCTGAGACTGGAGCAACTGTAAAGCTTGATCCACCTCTTGTAGGATTTCATCAAGAGCAGATAAGGGCTATAGAGACAAAATAATATTTGATTGAAGGTACAGATGTATAACAATTAAACAAGATACTTCAAAAAAATATTTAAAGGGAATACATTATGCTTTTATCCATATTTTTAAACCAATCTAGAACAGGATTGCACGTTTTACAACCTTTAAAAATGTGGCAAAAAGACAGCGTTTTTAATAAGTACTCTACTGGTGCCATACAGAAACAGGTAAAGAGACTATCTGAAGGCACCAGAGTGTTGCAGTCTTTTGAACATAACCAAAGAAAAATAGCACTTCACTTCCTTAAACCTTTTGTATATTGCCATTTTTCAACAAAATAAAAAATAGCTGTGAGGAATCAGGGGAAACAGAGGTGTACACTGTTTTATTTTTGGATAAATGCACAAGAGTAGACTGGATGTAGAGGGCTTGTTGATTGGACAGTGCTTCCTGGAGTGGGCGGGGGGTTCTGGAAGAGGCAGAGGTTCGTGGAATGTTTTGAGGCCTCAGAACGGCCGTGCCAGAGAATACTCGAATACTTATAAATGCGTGAATGAAGCACAACACAACTCCAGGTATGTTTTAGATGAGGGAACAGTATTATAATGTGGTAGAAAGCTCAGAAAAGTCAACATAATATAGCCCTTTTAAAACGAATTAGTAGGGTATAGTATTTATTCATAATCTTCTGCTTATTGATGTTTGGGTGGCAGGGGGACTGGTTGGTGCCTAGCCCAGCAACTATGGGCACTGTAGGACACTTGGTAACAGGGCTGACACAGTCACACAAACATTCATTCTCACATTTATTCACTGTCTTGCACGCTCCTTGGTCGACCGGCCCGAGTATTAAACCACAATCCACCATCAGAGAGACAGGAGCACTAACCACTCTGCCGCCATGCGCCCCATTTGTACAGAATAATAATAAAAGTTAAAGAACAGGACGGAAGTGTGAATGGGCAAGGATAACCATTCGGACATATGTTGTATCTCTATTTAAGACTGTGACGTTTACGGTAAGTTTGATATTTACCTGATGCTGCTCACAGGCACAGAGCTGATCCATTTGAACAAAGAACAGCACCAGTTTCCAGGAATCCTAGTGAAAAAGCATGCTTGCTTTATGAAAGGCTAAATATGCATAGGTTAAGAGTAAATAAAGCTGATGTGGCCATTCACCTGTTTGTCCTGGAGCTGAAGGGAAACTTCCTTCGCCTGCTCCATTAGAGAACTGCAAACAAATGAAAGGTAGTAATAGCCACTTTGCAGTCATCACTTCAAACGGAAGAATATGGTTTTAAGTGCAGTTTACCTGTCTGATAATAGCGGAGGGGAGAAGATGCTGGTTTGATCTGAGAGTGGACTGAGTAGAGATGGGCTGAACAAACTCATCAGCTCTGAGCGAGAGATAGTGAGGAGTGTTAGACTGAAGTGCTATCACAGTTCTCTACAGTGACACAACATTGGGATTACCATTAACAAAATTGATTGGTTTAATTACGTTTTAAGGTCTATTAATGTGGGCTGGATCAATAGTGCAATAGAGTTAATTATTCCTTTCTTACTATTTTTGTTTGTAACGCTTTTTTGTAATTTGTCTATTATCAAATGCTTTCACCTATGATTGCATAAAAGAGGCTGTGGTGACATAAAATCTATTCACTGTTTGTTGCAAAGAAGAAGGGCTGGGATACCTATGTTACAGACTGACTATAAGTATAATCTATATGATGTCTGTTTAAAATGTGAGATTTGTTTCACATATTTCGACATTAAAATGACATTTTTCTTTTAGCCGTTCTTTTCAGTGATCACCACAACCTCAACCTCTGCACCCTCTTCTCTCACACTAACAAAACTCATTTCTTCTTTCACAACACCCATAAATCTCCTCTTTGGCCTTTGTCTAGCATTTCAACTTTAAAGCCACATAAATAGATATAAGTTGTGACCTTTAATAATTAAAGCTACGTCACTATAACATATTACTAAAGAGATGAAGGGGCTCACATGCACATCAAGTGATTTGCATTGAAAAATCTTTTAGAGCAATAAATGCCAGGCAGAAAACCACTTGAAGCACCTGCACCATACAATATCCAGCTCTATAGATTTTTAACATGAGACATAATAAATCATTGCACAGACTGTGGGTTTATCAGGGTTCACTATACAAGTTATCTTTAGACATTAGAGTAGTAGAGTAATAAAGATAATGCACAGTAGGGAACTAAAAGCCCTTATCAAGCCTTTTATATTAATGATATCTCTATAGTTGGCTAGTTTTTCTTTTTCATTTATTAAAGGCATGATAGATACATGTATTAGAGGTGCATGGAGAATACACCTGCACTAAAGGAGATGAAGCAGAAGAAATTATAAAAGGCAATAAAGTTTGAAATTTACCTTGGAGCCTTGATAAGACGATGGAAAGCTCAGTGCTGCAGGAAACACAATAATAACTGTCAGTCAGTCTCCACCTGTTTAACCATATACTACGTAGTACAATATTTAATGTGAGTGTGCTGCAGACCTGTGTGAGTTCAGTCCAACAGAGGAGAGCACAGCCACATCTGAGGGACGGACGCTGTTCACTATGCAGAGAAAAAAATTATATATTTACAATTACATTTATTTATTCAATTCATCCAACATGTCTTTGGACAGTGGGAGGAAGCTGGAAATAAATGATAGTAAAACACAGAAGACAAAAACAGAGATGAGTGGGCTGGACCAGGAACCAAACCTTCAATCTCCCTGCTAACCACCCAGCCACGTTACACCCCTAACGAGATGTATTGTAAAAAAAATATTTATTCCCTTTAGAGTTTTAACAGTGGCTTAAATTGAAATTGCATCTATTTGTGCTATCAGACTCACTGGTTGCCGGGGGAGACGGAGAAGGAAACATCTGGCCACATGGCAGCGTGACCACTGTAAGTAAAGAAAGTGTTAAAAATATATATAAGAAAATGTAGGAAGAAATTAAAGAAATAGAAGAAACAAACTTCACTTTTTAATGAATTTATGCACAAACAAACTCCAAATCTTTGTCAAACAAAGATCAACCATTTTATAATTCCTAAAAATAAATGGCGCACTTTTCTATGAAAAAAAAAATCATTATTAATTTGTTTATTTGTGGACTTTAAATTACATAAATGTTTACGTCTATTAATTTTTTATTATTATGCATATTTGCAAGCACAAATAGTTTTCTTACTTTGCTTTTTTGTTGTCTGAAAATCCAAGGTGAGATGCTAAACTAAAAAGCATTTTAAGCACTAAATGTTAAGCTGCAGCAGCTTTTCTTCTGTTTACTTACATCATAATTTGAAAAATATACATAATTAAAACATTTTACAAAAAGTCAAAATCATTGCAGCAGTGCTTCCTATCTTTTCTGATTTGTGTCAATTGTGATTTTTTTTTTTTGCTGGTCTGACTTGAGCAGGCCTGTTATATGCCTTTGTCCACTTGTAATTTTTCACACAATATCACTCACTCTTTTTTAATATACACTATATAGCAGAAGAAATTCAAATTTACTACAACTCAAGTAAACCACACTGGGAGGAACATTACACATACACAAGCATGAACCAGTCACTCAACTCTATCATATGCACTATCAAATCCACATAATTAATTAAGATACGAGAAAGCAATCAACAAGGGAAAAAGTGTGAATAACCTGTTGTCCATGTGAGCCCCAGGACTGAGACCAAAACCAGGTCCAGAACTATCCTATTCCTGACCATAGTAAGTCCTTATGGATCTATACAGCCTCCGTCCTGTCTCTCCTCTTGGTCTAATGATCTTCCTAATTATCTTTCAAAGTGATGATCAGATATACCTGCGTGTCCCGCACATGTCGTAAACTTACTCAGGGGGAGGGACTGGGCCATTGTTCAAAGGTTTTATGGTCAATACGTGACACTGATAATGGAAGTCTGTTGTATTAATACGAGAGATATAAGGAGATTTGTAAACGTCTTGCAGTGTGAAAGTAGTTTCACTTCAGATGGATTTGAATGAAACAAAGACATTATTGGTGTTGGTTAATGTTTACATTGATATCTGGTGTAATGCCTGGAGCTATAGTAAATTTGAATTCTTCTTTCCTCATGGCTTTTCCTGACACAATCCTCTTCATTTATCTGGGCTTGGGACCAGCACAGAGTGTACACTAGTTTGTGACCCCATGTGGCTGGGTATTTTCAAATGTTACACTGAAAATGAATTAACACTAACCTAAATTATAAAACAAAGTACTGCTGTTTGCTGCTAAAATGTGTGTTGTCTATGTTTTTGAAGCAGTCCATAGGTGATGGAGCAAAAGAGATGCAAAGTAACTAGATACATTTACTCAAAGTAGCAGTAGCATTAGTAGTAGTGCTAGTAGCAGTAGAAGTAGCAGTAGTAGAAGAAGTAGTAGTATTGTTAGATGTAGCGGTAGTAGTCATAGTGGTAGAAGTAGTAGTCGTAGTACTGATTGTGAGTAGTATTAGTAGTAGTAATTACTAAACATGTGTTGCATACATTGTTATGTATGTTGACCTGACCTCTGTCGTCGTTGATAAACCGGCACCACTTTGCCACTGTTGCCTGTCACAAAGCGGTGATTGGCTGGTCTCATGTAACATCAGATGTAGTGGGAGGAGTAAACAGCAAAATACTATATGCAACAGAAAGATAATGGGTCAAAAAAATGTCAGAAGTGCAGAAGATAAATGTATGGCCATAATAATTGTAAACAAAAAAAAGGAAAACCAATTTTCTTACCCGTACAAATCACTGAAGGGACCTAAGTTTGACTCATTGATGGTCTGTTTGCTCCATGTCACTTCCTTATTTCCAGCTTTGCGACTATCTTCCATTAAAACAAGGCAAAAATATAAATTATTATAAAAGACAGAAATATAAGATAAGAGGCCAAATGTTAGATGTTCCATACTAAGTTAAGTTAAGGTGAAGTTAAGGTAAAATTTTATAGTCCACATTCAGAAATTTGACCCATCCTTCAGTGCTGCTAGGGCAACCTGTCAGGAGCAGCGGGCTACCCCTGTGCAGCGCGCAAGGACCAGATTTTGAGCCAGGATCCCCGTCAGGAGTACCTAGCTGGAGGATTAACCTATTGTTTATGTTTTAGGTTGATGGGGGAAACCGTAGCACCTGGAGCAAAGCCACCCAGGTACGG
Source organism: Bostrychus sinensis (assembly GCA_020698575.1). Taxonomy (NCBI): domain Eukaryota; kingdom Metazoa; phylum Chordata; class Actinopteri; order Gobiiformes; family Eleotridae; genus Bostrychus; species Bostrychus sinensis. Next base: position 21,205,501 of record CM036257.1, on the reverse strand, counting down.
AGAGAACATGCAAACTCCTCACAGAAAGGTCCCACATAGTCTGGTAATCGAACATGGGAGCCTCTTGCTGTGATGAATAAAGTTTTCATGTTTATGTTATGGGTAAAAATATATTTCTACAGCTGCCACACTGACAAAAAGTGTAGTGTCATTGCAACAATAATTAAGGTAAATATTACTTTTTCCTATCAGCGAGTTTATCTAGGAGGCTTAGTAGAGATAACAGTTACACACGATGGAGAAGACATATGTAGGGCATCTGTGTCTTCTAAATCCTGGCTTGTTTTACATAATGATGAGGCAGTACTATAAACCTTCACTATCGCATATCTACTGTCTGATTACAGAGGTGAGGGATGGCCAGAGGAAAAGGTACAAAACACTACTTACCTAAAATGTACTGCTAGCTATTGATCAGTAATCTCATGTCATTAACACACCACAAGAAGAAGGTAATTTTTTTCGGCTTCCTATAAATAAAATGTGAAAGTTGAAATAGTGAATACATGCTTTACAAAAAGTTGTGACTTCTTCATTGCTTCCTTATTATTGATCTGATTCCTGATGCTACAGAGCAGGGACCAGATTCACCTTGCTGATTACTGTGACTCTGATATAATACACAGCTGTTTTATTGTCTGTTATCTCAGCCCAAGGACATTACCTCCAAGTGAACCTCCTGCATTTATCTAATACATCTGTGCTAATCTTTGAACAGGCTCGGCTCCATTGAACAGTCTGTTCACGTCTGCATCAATGCGGTCATCATATTGCAGCCTCTAAAGAATAAAAGCTTTTTTTATTACTGACCCCTCGTGGCTGGAGTTTGGATCTTCTGGGATGCTCCTAGAATTTCTCAGACATTCCTAGACCCTAACAATCACCTGAATTCACACAAAACTTCCTCAGTCCATTAAATGACTTTTCCTGAAAACTTTTTCCAAAATCCCATCTTACTTTTAAAGATATCTTGCAAACAGACTAACAACTCCAGTAAACATAACTTCCTTGGCAGAATTAATAAATGCTTACCCGTTGCTAGTTTTTACCAGGTCCACTATGGTTCAAAGCCCTGTGAAGAAGCACACAATTTATTAAGCAAAGTCTTTCCTCCAATTGGTCATAAGGGAATAGGATACCATTAAAATGCACACTGTCTTTGCATTGTGAGTGATTAAACTGATACACTTAAACATCAGTGCTTGTTTCTGTTGTAGTATGCAACTAATTAACTATTCATACCAAGACATACTTAATTCCCTTTTAAATAAATCAAAGGTCAAAGGAGAAAAGTAATTGTGGCATTCTGACTTGACTGAAGCTGCAGTGGCTCATATGAAAAAAGATGGCTGAATGTTAGGGCACAGTTATCACCTTTAATAATAATAAATATATTGCATTATAACATAATTGCAATGGTTATAAAAGTAAATTTAGGATAAAATAAATTCAGTGTAGTTTTATTTTAGCGAGGTCTTCCCTGTCTGACCTATTTAAGTGTCCACCACTTTCTCTCCCTTACCTTGCTTGACGACTATTAGCAATTTAACCATATTCAGTTAAAATGTTAATATTTACGTTATGTTTTAAATACAAATCAACAATAATTAGTTGAAATGTTTAAACTATAAACGCTACGTCACCGCACTAAAATTACGAAGCACCTTAATATAAACATAGCTACCACTACTTATGGCTACTGCTTTTTTAAAAAATAAAACAGGCTAAGCAATAAATGCAGAATTGAGCTAGCAAAACTAACAGTGCTAGTTTTCGCCCTCTAGTGGTCTTTTTTTTAAACTACATAAACATTCATAGCACGACCGGAATTACAGTATAGATATACATTTCAAAATAAATAGCATCAACATAATTAGTATCGCCAAATTAGAGACTTTAACATGTTTTGTATGTGTAGGTTAATCTTTGAGTCTAATTTAATGTTTTGGATATAAATTAGACCAGTGAGACGAATACTAAACTAAATTATTCTTGATATCAGTTTAGCATTTTGATTATGACTTTTATGTTGAAAGGGCTTTACAGGAAATGTGTTCTAAACAACGCTGGTTTAGTTTCTTTTCTTTCGGGTAGAGTTTAACAACAACAGCGGAGACAAGACGCTAGTTTTCGCCAACAAATACGAACAGAACAGCAAATTAACCAAAATCCTGAACCAAAAAAGTCATTATTACTCGTCACTATCTCTAGGAACCAACAAAACCGCGACGAGGTGAGTCATTTGGCTTCGTTAAAGGTTGTTTTTGGCCTGTGAGGGGCTAGTTAAAGCTAAACAAAGTCATGTGCGAGATGCCTTTTACATAACCTTGTTATTACACAATACTCAACTAAAGATGAGTTTAATTTGGTATGGAAAATATGTGTCACACTCAAAGAATGCACACATACTACATTTTTTGTCAACAGAAACGACCTGGGGTGAAGTAAATTAAATCTTGAGCAATAGTATGTGAGTTGATGACCCACCCCCAGTTTACGACATTTTTGAGTTATGTTAAGCATTTGGCTCAGTCTTCTCAAAGAAACAACCATTATTTATATATAATCAATTTTGCCTAACATTTTCTTAATTGAAGCTCACAATGTACTAACTATATTTCCATTACTGTTGCTTTGTAAAGTGTAGTAATTATGCAATAGGATCTCTCTAACATGACCTCATCTTTACTGCTTTTCTCCTCAAAACAAGAAAAAATGGGGCGTATCTTCTTGGATCACATTGGTGGGACTCGCCTTTTCTCTTGCGCAAACTGTGACACTATCCTGACCAATCGAGCTGAACTCATCTCCACACGCTTCACTGGGGCCACCGGCCGAGCCTTCCTGTTCAACAAGGTACTGCACCTGCTGCTTGCAAGAAGTACTACACAGATTTTAATTGTTTTTCCTCTGGATTGGTTTTAACACACACACTATGCAGAAATGTCTGTGAGTGGTCTTCGGACGAAAGCTACACATTCAAAACCAAACCTCCCATGTAAACAAACATAATATACTGAAAAATATACAGAAAACAGTTGGTTTGCAGATACACTTTTTCTTTTAATGTCCATCTTTTAGGGAAATCCTGTAAATGTTGACTGTACACAAACAGGCATAAGCTTTTTTTTTAGTCTTACATTTAGATTTGGAAATACATTGATCAATTTGCTGTTCTGAGTAGTCTGTTGGTTCAGAAATAGAGATAGTTAAAAATAGGTGACAAGGAAAAACAAAAACACAATAAAGACTGCAAATAAATGCAAATATGCAAATAAAACTATGATAAAATTAAAAGAATGAAGCTTATAGGAACAACAATCAAATCAGCAGTTTCTACAAATAATTCAACAAATAGAACTCGAACTCCAGGCACTAGAAGAAAGTGTAATATTTCCAATTTTTGGTTGTCACTTTGATCAAAATGTAACAGACTGTGATCAGGAGCCACACCAAAAACTACTCATTTATTTTTTATCTTTTATTTTATTTTTTCTTTATTTTTATTTAACCATTCTTTAACCAGGAAAGTCACATTGAGATTCAAAGATCTCTTTTTCAAGGGAGTCCTGGCCAAGAGGCATCAACAACACAACCCACATTGCATACAAAATACAATAAAAAGAGAAATAAGAGTTAAAAACAATGAGATAAAAAAGACACATTTAGAAGCAGTGGAAGGTTAGTGATTGCATCTCCAGGTCTTTCAAAATAGACTCAAAATGATCCAAAGGGACAAGATTTTGTAGTTTTAAGGTCCTTTGTAAATCGTTCCAGTCTGTAGGAGCACGATACTGAAAAGACATTTTTCCGCTCTCTGTCCTGACACTGGGGACAGTCAAAATTTGGAAGTCCTGAGAACATAAGGCATAAGGTCCATCAGACCTCTGCTGAAGATACACAGTCAGGTACAGAGGGAGCAGACCAAGAAGTCCTTTGTATATAAATCTGTATCAGTGTGTCAACCGATGGGTCACCAGGCCATCCGACCCGAGAGTACAGGTCGCAGTGATGAGTTCAAGGTCCACAGTTTGTTATAAAGCGAAAGGAGGCATAAAAAACTGAATTCAGCATACGCAGCGCCTGGTCTGTGGCATGCAGATATAAAAGGTCTCCATAGTCCAGCACTGGTAATAATGTAGCAGCAACGAGTTTCTTTCTTGCTTAAAAAGAAAAACATAACTTATGTCTAAAATAAAACCCCAATTAAAGGCATAACTTTTTTACAAGAGAGTCAACATGAGGCTTAAAAGTCAATGAGTAATTGATTAAAATACCCATGTATTTGAAAGTGTTAACAACCTCAGTGAATGATCCATCGGGGTGACTACCGGGGGAAGATTTTGCAGCTTATTCTTACTTTTCGAGAATAGCATCAACTTAGTTTTGTTTACATTGAGAGAAATTTTCAATTCAGAAAAGGTATTACAGCCAACATTAAAAGCACTTTGTAAATGGTCGACAGCTTCAACAAGTGTGGATGCGAAAGAATAAATAATGATATCATCAGCATAAAAATTACAATTTGCATTTCTTACATCATGTCCCACATCAATTATATAAATAGTAAAAAGGGGCGAGCCAAGAATAGAGCCCTGTGGCATGCCTCTAGTAACTGGAAGAACATCTGAGCATAGATTTTCACATTTAACACTTTGAGTTCTGTCAGAAAGATAGTTGGAGACCCAACCAACAGCTTGCCCTGAGAGTCCAATGCTTAAAAGTCTTTGTTTCAGAATAAAGTGGTCAACTGAATCAAAAGCTTTAGACAAATCAATGAAAATAGAAGCACATTGTTGCTTCTTGTCAAGGGCAGAACAAATATCATTAACAACTTTTAATGCTGCTGTTATTGTACTGTGTTTTTTCCTGTATCCTGATTGAAACATTGATAAAATTGTGTGCGCTTCTGAAAAATCTTTCAATTGTCTTTTGATCAGACCTTTTAAAATCTTGGATAGAATGGGCAATTTCGAAATTGGTCTATAGTTATTTAGCATACTTGGGTCACCCCACAGAAGCAGATTTCCAGATTTTAGGAATTTCCAAGGTGGACAAAGTTAGATTAAAATTTGTGTGTGGGGCTCTGATATGAAGTCAGCTGCTATTTTTTAAAAATAAGGATCTATAGGATCTGGGCCCTGAGCCTTTTTAGTGTAAAGGTGTTGGAGCTCTTTATGTGCTTCCTCCACAGTAAAGGGCAGAAACCTATAGATGGAGTGCCCAGATGCTGAAAAACTTGGCTGCTATTTGCAATTCCAAATTGTGGATTTTCTAATGAACAGGGAGATATGAAATATTCATTAAAACAATGTAACATTTCATGTTTATCTTGAACAAACGATGATTGATTAACAATGTGACTAGGCAAAGAGTGAGTTTTATCACTCACAGAAAGTGACTTGATAGTTTTCCAAAAACATTTTGGATCATTGAGGCTGTCTGTAGTAATTCATAAATAATACTCTGCCTTAGCTTTTTTAGTTAAAGAGGAACATTTGTTTCTTAGCCTCCTAAAAGTGAGCCAGTCATCACTAAGGCCTGTGGCTCTTTTTCCCAAGCTTTATTACGTTGATCAATAAAATTTGAAAGTTCTGAAAATGTCTTAAAAATACAACCTTTACTTTTCAAGTTATCAGCAGCCCAACAAATGCTAACAAGAAACATAACCTTCTTGACATTGCTACATTATGACTAGCAGTTGATATGACAGTTGATTTTAATGTTTTACCACTTATATACCATTAATAATATTACTCTTTAATTATAATGTACTAAAACTGAGTTTGACACAACTGCCCTAGACAAAGTACCTATTTATTGACATATCTCCTTATTGCTTTGCCTCCAGGTGGTGAATCTACAACACAGCGAGGTCCAGGACAGGGTCATGCTGACGGGACGACACATGGTGCGGGACGTCAGCTGCAAAAACTGCAACAGCAAACTGGGCTGGATGTACGAGTTCGCCACCGAGGAGAGCCAGCGCTACAAGGAGGGGCGTGTCATCCTGGAGAGGGCGCTAGTGAGGGAGAGCGAGGGTTTCGAGCACGTACCCTCGGACAGCTCCTGAGATCAATATGAAGATTAGAATTGGTCATAAATGCAGTGTACAATCCATGCTTTCCCCTCCAGAGCAATGCATGGTCTTAAATGGACAGAGTGCCATTTGTTTAGTACCACAACAAAACAATAATATCACAGATTGAGGGGTTTTTAGGGAGTTGAGACGAGAAGTATGCAGTATATCCTTCCCATTTGTCAGGGTAAGTTTATCTCTATCCCTTTAAAATCTCCAGGCTGTCGATGTGGGAAAACTTGGTCATTGTCAGACGATGGGGCTCAGACTTGCTTGTCCCTTGTGCTAAAGTATAGCTAGGGTTATGTTGAATTTATAGCTGGTATCACAAGGAAAGGGAGACAGTGACTTGTTGTAGTGCATCAGGCACAATGCATGACAATAGTAGCAAATAGGTTTAATTTGCAGCAAGACATTCCTTCAAAAGCTAGTGTACAGAATAACAATATGTTGGAGATACACTTCAAATACATGCAAAGTTTTGTTTTACTGTTCCCTCAATGAAAAAAATGGTTAATTATACTTTCAGCATGGTAATACAATATGTTAAAATGGACGTGGTCGTTTATAAAAAAAAAGATTTAGCTTGTTATTTGGCTTTTTTTTTTCAGTTCTGTACCAAATTTATCGAGAGAATTTCTGGATTATTTGTTTTTGTTTGCTTGCCTTGTTTGGATCAAAGTGATTGTAATGTGTATTTGGTTTCTGTCGCAAATAAAAGTCAAATATGTGTTGGCGTTTCTTTGGACTGTATGTGGTGACAATGCAACATGACCTAAGGTAGTACTGGTACCACAAATAAGCTCATCAAGTGTATGTGCATGTCTGGAGCATTTGGGGAAACATTAGTGATTAAAATAGAGTGTAATTATTGAGATTTTGGAGTCTAGTATTTTTGTGATTGTAAAATAAAAAGAGAGACCAAGAGCAAAAAGCAAGTGCATTAACAGGCAAAAAAGATACCATTGTAAAATTGTTAAGTAAAAGAAAAATCTGCACAGTTGCTACTTCTTCCCTATTCTTCTTTCCATAGGCGTCGTTTACAGGGGTTATGGAAATGTTATAACCTCTCCAATAATCAAAACCAGCCAATACAACCCCCTCTAATAATCATGTCCCTTATTGGACAGAGATCTCAACACCCCCTAAAAGTGTAAGCCAAAGTTACGCCCTTGCCTCTCTCTACTTGTCCACTGAAAAGTAGTCACTCTCAGTAGAGACAATAAATAAGAAAAAACACTACAAAAGCGGCTGCATTGCAAGAAAGTAGGCAAACTAGGCTAGTGGAAACTTTAGGATGGATACTCTAGGATTGTGGCAGAATGTTTATTACAACAAACCATGTCTCCGTTGTCCCCACTTTAACCAAAAGAAATGCATAGAAAACTTAAAAACATTTGTCTAAAGAATGTTGTCACTAAATGCATTTATCATGTAATTTCCAGGCTAATTGAATCACAACAAAAGAATGAAAAAGAGGTCCAGATTACTTCTTTTTCCAAAATTTCTAAAGCTTTTTTTTTTTTTTTTTTTTGTCACATTGTAAGTTCAAATGCACTGTGATTTGTGAAAAAAAATGTGTATCAGTTTTTGGGTCTAGTAGTCTGGTCACCCTACTCAACCTGGCATGGCCCCTTGAGTCTCACATGCTATCTCACATATTTTACTGAACCTCTGTCAGGCAGTCTAATCTCCCCTCAAATGCATTTTGTTTTGTTTGTACATAACTTTGTGGGCAATGGGTTATATGTTAAAACAAGCCAGATTTCTAGACCCAAAAACTGGGACACTTTTTTTTTTTTTTTTACTTATCATGTTGCATTTGAACTCACCAAGTAACAAAGAACCTTCCAAAATCTATGCAATTGTCCATCATGTAATTAAAGAACATGACGCTGGGGCTTGAGTTTTTAATAATAATAATAATAATAATAATAATAATAATAATAATAATAATAATAATAATAATAACGAATGATATGGTAAATGAGTTTTGTGACAAAAGTCTTTAGATTGATGATTTTAAGTGTCCTGCGTTTCTATTGGTTGAATGGGGACAACTGGGACATATTAATGTTTTTATAGGTATCTGTTGTTGGGACATGGGACATGGGACATGAGACAAGGAGCCTACACCTGGGACTATCCCGGTTAAATAGGAACATCTAGCCACCCTAAGCCATAGTAAAATAATATATGAATGTAATGTACAGTTTAAAAGCTACTTCTCCAGCGGCACAGTGAGCTGTATGAACTAAGATGGACATAAGGTTACACTACGCCGGTTGCTCTCCGAACGTAGAACAAACTCACCCTTCCATCTATAGTTCCTGTTTGCAGCGGTGCATTGTGGGAGATGTAGTAACACTCGAATGCAACTCAGATGTAGCTCAAGCTACGCCTAAATTGGATTCTGGTCAAGCGACATTCTTTCCCAGAAACAGCATTTAACGTTTGATCTTAATGACATGCAACCTTCTCTACATCTGCACGGACACTGAAAAGAGCAACGATGGCGGGTAAGTTCTATTATTTTATCGGCTAGCCACAACGTTATCATTAGCTTTAGCGACTTCTGAATGAACACTAGAGTGTTGCTTAAATGAATTTTGTCCCTTCTTTGCTGAGACAAATCTCAAAGTAATGTTCTCAAATAAACCACTCAGCGTAATTTAGATGTTTGTATTATTTTTATATTGGGATACATGTTAATTTTAACATATGTTACATTAATTATGTCTATCACATTTTTTATTTTTTTTTTTAGAAAATGTGAGTGTGGTGTTCAAAGTGTACTGCCTGACGGTAATGACATTGGTGGCAGCTACGTACACAGTGGCACTGCGATACACGAGGACCATTTCATCTGGAGACCTGTATTTCTCCACGACAGCAGTGTGTCTAACCGAGATCATTAAACTAATTCTCAGTTTGGGGATGCTCTCAAAGTAAGCCATGTTAACCTAGGAGTAACACCATTCTAATTTGGTACAGGTTTGCCAATTGCTTTCTAGTGCAAAGTTTAACTAGAAAGGTAGGACAAATTATTGAAATATGTCAGCATGTATTATTTTTGGAATCACTCTGTTATGTTCTGAATAATGCCTACCCCAAGATGGTAAGGTTTAGTTATTGTGTCTTGTCTACAGGGTATCCCCAAGGTCTTAAAAGCATTATATAGATATTAAATTTAATTGTGTCTGAAAAGCCTTACGTATTAAATATTATGAGTAGGTTTTGTTCATCTAAGTAATTAATAATAATAATAATTCCTTAGTGTAAAATTCATACAGATTATTGTTTTGTTGTTGACAATGCTGGCGTTAAATTTCACTCCAAGTAGAATTCCTCCAAGACTTAAAAAGGGCTTAAATTTCACTAGACAAAACCTGGAGCTACCCTGGTCTAAGTTGTCTGACACTTTAAAATGTTACTTCTGTACTAGATTTCAAATGTCAATTGTAAAATGCAGTGCCTACAAAATTGTATATAAAATGGAATTATTATATTAACTACTTTTAAGGTCATGTTTTAATGCACATTTTGCATTGCAGAGAAACTGGGAGTCCCATCCGGTTGAAAAATGTCATTGTCGAGCACATCTTCTCCAGCCCTAAAGAGCTACTAAAACTCAGTGTACCCTCCATTGTGTACGCCATTCAGAACAACATGGCCTTTCTAGCCCTGAGTAATCTTGACGCAGCAGTTTATCAGGTAACAGGTCGTCCCGTCAAAAAATGTAAGTAATATCAGGTTTTCCAAGAGGCATCCACATAGTAACTTCTGGTTGAACTTGTTTTATCGTTCAGGTGACATACCAGCTGAAGATACCGTGCACAGCATTGTGTACTGTCCTGATGCTGAATAGGTCTCTGAGTCGGCTACAGTGGGGCTCAGTCTTCATGCTTTGTGTGGGCGTAACTCTGGTACAGTGGAAGCCTGCAGAAGCTTTGAAGGTCCAGGTAAGGTCGGGCACGTGGTTTGCATACTTTTCATGTAATTAAATATAATTTTTTATGATAATGAGGATGATTGTACTTTCTTGTATATACCTAAAACAGTAATATTAAGAGCAGCAGTAGTAGTAGTAATAGTAGTAGTTAGTGCAGCTGCATGTGGTCAAAAGTCAGTGTACTCCTGGTGCCAGTCTCAAGCCTGGATAAATGGAGAAGGTTGTGTCAGGGCATCTCGTGTAAAACCTAGGCCAAATCAGTGTTTGAGTCATTGTTTACTAGTAGGCCAATTAGTGGTAGTAGTGGTAGTTGTAGTAATAGTAGTGATAGTAGTTGTAGCACTAGTAGTCATAATAGTAGTAGGAGATCTTTCGTCTTAACTAAACATTAAACTCAATACTTTAACTTTTACCCAAGTAACAAATTTGTACTTTTACTTCTATTTGAGTAATAATATTTTTAATTAACAGTACTTTTAATTTAATACACATTTACTTCACATTTACTTTACACAAGTACTTCTTCCACCTCTGGTTAAAAGCAATAAAATGTCATAAATACTGCCTATACACATCTGAATAATTTTGTATTTCTTTTTCAGATTGAACAAAATCAATTGCTTGGATTTCTGGCCATTGCTATTGCTGTGCTTTGCTCTGGATTTGCAGGCATGTTTAACCACATACTTTGTTTATTAGTTTAACATTTCCTAATATGAACTGTGCCAGTGTATTGCATCATCATATAGGTATAATTCTATTTCTAATCCTGGTGTTTAAGGAAAGTGTTACACCCTTATTTTGCTTTAGGGGTCTATTTTGAGAAAGTCCTAAAAAGCTCAGACACGTCTCTGTGGGTGAGGAACATACAGATGTACATCTCTGGGATTGTGGTGACGCTCATTGGCGTTTTCCTGAATGATGGAGAGAAAGTCAGGGAGAAGGGCTTCTTCTTTGGCTACACGCCCTGGGTCTGCTTTGTCATATGTAAGTAATATTAAGTGTATAATCAATATGTAAGAATAAGTTTATTTTAATTAAATTGAATCAGCAAAACAGAAGTAAAATAAAAATAAAAAAATAGCACACAAGATAATTTTGATTTGTGGAAATTAAAATTCAGGTTAGCTTAGATTATAAATTAAAATAAATACTTACTCAGATGAGCACTGTATTATCAGTTGTTAGAGAATCAAATTACTGTAGTCACCCCTCAGTGCCTATACATAGGATAGGTGAATTGCATAAAGTGAATTTCAATTGAGCGACTGTCACTGCATCTCTCTAACAAACCCACAGTCAGCTACTTGCAAACTTTTAATAACTTCATAAATGGGCCACATTAGTTGTTGTAGGCCATTAAGGCTTCAGCATCTGTAGTGAGCCTCATCCAAACAGCAGTACATCTCACTCATTTAGCTCTCTATGCTACACAACTCATCCTGAAAGACACCAGGCCTGTCTCAACTATTCAACAGTGGTTTTAAAAGCTCTTTCTGATTGTTTTCCAGTCCTGGCTAGTGTGGGTGGATTGTACACATCTGTAGTGGTCAAATACACAGACAACATCATGAAGGGCTTCTCTGCAGCAGCTGCCATTGTCCTCTCCACTGTGGCTTCTGTCCTACTCTTTGGACTTCAGATAAGTACGTCAGTAGTTTATGACATCATTGTTTCCGCTGTTGACTTATTCCATTCATCATTTTTATTTGGAAAGGGAGGAGAAACGGGTATTGTTAGTTTACTCAGTGTCATTGTCTTGCAGACTTTTGTACAAGTGACAAGTTATGTACACACTTTGGAGACAAGAGTAGTGTTTATTTATCATACATTTTTATGAGGGAGCAAATGAAAATATTAAATTGGAAGTTTTTAGACGGCAGAAATGTATGATTGTTGCTAAAACAGTTAAAATTTGATCAGGTCAGATAGTTATATTAGCTGAAGGTATTAAAGTAGAATTTGTGGTGATTGTCAGTGTATGCTCAAATATATTATTTGTTATTTACCAAACTATGGAGGTCTGCCACATTTCTGTAGCTACTTGTCCAGCACAAGAATTAAGAAACGTATATTTTTTGGCCTTCAGCTTACATGTTAATTATGATGCTAATTGCTGCATATAAAAGCAGCTAAACAATTATACACTCGTTACCAGGCTCTGATATTATTTACATCAATTGGTCATCTGTTTCCCATACCACTTTGATTATTCATACTTTGGTGGCTAATGCTAATTCCTCCATAGAAAATGTATTGTGGTCTAATTAGTTTTTGGCACCACTCTTTCGAAACTCAGCTGTTCTGTTTACCAACACTAAGAGGGTCAATGGTTAACATAAAAACAAACCACTTCTCAAATCACTTCTTCTTAGCCGTAACAACAAATGTGTTTTTTCTTCTCTTGCAGCTTTCACGTTTGCCTCCGGTGCCCTCATTGTGTGCGTCTCTATTTACTTATATGGCCTGCCGAAACAGGACACCACTAAATTGCCCCGAAAAGACGCAGACAAAGAGCTGAAGGAAAGACTGATAACTGTGTAACTCCGTGACCTCCATAAAGGAACAAAAACTTATCACAGTGGACAGTTTGGAGACAGTGGTGCATCAAGACTGTGGTCATTTTAGGGCTGTAGTCTCTAATGTCCTGATTCAAATCTGCACATACAGGACTATAGCACTGACAATTTAGGAAAACCTTTGTTCTTTTTGCCAAAATGGATTTTATTTTTGCCTGCAATTTTAATTTGAAGTCCGTTTTGTACAAACACACATTTTAAAAGTTAGGACACTGTGTAAAATTTAAAAAGCAGTTTTAAAACCATATTTTATTTAAGGTTGGTTGTTTTCAGATTCTAGTATGTGATGAAGTCACACTCCCAGATGGGGGGCAGGAGACAGTATTACATTATATTAAGATATAAGCTCTTTTCAGAAGAAATAACCACAAAGAAAATTCACAAATGCTCAACCTGATCATTTATGTTAGTGGCAAGGTCCATGATCTTGCTATATGTATCTAACCACACCAAAATCTGTATAATAAACAGAATTTTTGCCTGCCCCATCTTAATTAAACTCTACAGGCCCATAGAATGTGGTGATGTCATCTGAAACCCAGCAACAGAACAGAAACAACACATGGAAAACTTCATGAAAACTAGTAGCTCATTTTGAGTTTGTTGGCAGCAACACATCTCAAAAAATATGTACATGTGCAACTAAAGGCTGGAAAAGTAAGTGATGCTAATTAAAAAAAAAAAAAAAACAGCTGCACGAGTTATGCAACTACTTACAGTAATTGTGACATTTCAGGATGGCTTGGCATAAAAATACAGTTTTTATTATTAGTATTGTCTATTTATACTGCAGTGTCACTGCAGGTCATGAAGATCACAAGCATCCTATACTAATAATACAGACTCTGCCTTTTCTGCTTTTTTAATACCCATTTATATTCAGGGCATCCCCAAGTTCTTAAAACCATTAAAAAGGTTTTACATTTGATTGTGTCAAAATCAAGGTCTTCAAAGTATTAAATATTATGAGTAGGTAGTAAATTTTGTTCATATAGGCCTTAAAATGTGTAAAAAGTAGCGTCACAACAATAGTAAAATATGCATTGAAATTTTATTGAAACGCTTAATCCATTTTTTTTATTTTTTTATGCAGCACTGGAGTTCTTTCATCTGTGTTAGACTTTAAAATAAAACCCTTAAGTTTCAGAGAGTAGTATGGATAATTCCTTAGTATCAAATTTATACAGATTATTGTTCTGTTGTTGATGCTGGTATTAAATTTGTGGCATTAAAAAGTCTTAAAGGTCTTATATTTCACAAGACAAACCCTGGAGCTACCCTGTATACTTATCTCAACTAAAATGCTGATAATTAACCTAATTATTTGCAAATCGCTGATCTGCTTTTCCAGCTTTTTGTTGCCACTGTCTCATCGTTTTTGAGACATGTTGATGCCATCAATTTTTTAATGAAATGATGAAGCATCTCACATTTAATTGATGTAAGAGGAATGGTCTATGGTGATAGAGAGGTGGTATAGTTGTATGAGATGAGCTAAACCATTATATCCTGTTTATAATTTACATGGTCCCACCATTTTTGAACTGGGATTGTACTTATTTTATGGCAGTCATTGAAGCCTTGTGTACTTCAGTTGTTGCTGGATAAGGATGAGAAACTGGACTGTGCCTCTATGTCCTTTACGTAGGACATATAAAGGAGTTTTTAATTGTTTATTACATAATCTGTTGTGTGTCTTAGGTACATATCACGTTGTGCTGATTTTGACGCACATGCTGCATGTCTGTAATGGCTCAGTCTTGTGTTTTGTTTATGTTTTCTTAATTAAAATCAAAATAGTAAAGAAAAATGGCAAAAAGTTGAATCATAAATTGTTTTAATAAAAAAAAAAAAAAAAGAGTTTATTTACATATAATTTTGCATTCACATTTTGTTGACTGGTGTGATGCCAAGGAGCTGCATCCCATTGGCCAGAACTGCACAAGCTCCTCTGAACAGTCGTATTCTCGCCTGTAAAATATCAGAAAGATGGATTATTATTTTTGTTTTTAACTACTAGAAATTACAAGTGACTGAAGAGTCCAGATGACTACCTTTTAACCTTTTGTTGCGATGCAGTTACCCTGGATGAGTGAGAGTGAGAGTCTTCACAGACAAGTGACTGAAGAGGCAACCTATGCCATTTAGGATGTGTTCAACTCACAATAAAATCCTCAAGTATTGCTCACCTAGCAATTATTGTCAACTTAAATTAAAAGGAATTTTTACTTTATGTATTGTTTAACTAGGGCATTCCTGCATTTTTTTTTATTATTACCAGAGGTGGAAAATAACTAGATGCTTTTATTCAAGTCATTTTCTTAACTACATTCTTTTGAAGAAAATGTACTTTGTAAGTACATTTTCTAAAACATATTACATTTTACTTTAGTACATTTATAGGTGAAATTGTTTTATTTTATTTTTTTTTATCTTGATGGCAACTTGGGTAGTGTGCTCCAATTGCAGTCAGACAGTCCTGGGCTCAGGGACAGTAGCAGTAGTAATAGTACTCAGGCCAGTTGAAAGAGTTGCTGGGGCCTGGGGCAAGGAGGCTTCATATGGGCCCATTTTAATAGAAAATATATGAAGAGAGCCACTCTGACCCTGAGGCCCGGGACAGACCCCTTTGCCCCTCCCTGTCGAAGGGCCTGATAGTAGTAGTACTATCCGCAGTAGTATTATTGTGAAGTCCTTCAAAAAGTAAATTAAGGTACTTTTACCTTGAGTACAGATTTTGAGCACTTTTTTCACCTCTGGTCATGAAAAAATGTAGTATTTGTGTAGTTTTCTTATAGAGGTGCACAATATATCATCATTTTATGATATATACATTTTATGAACTTAGTCCAGAGCCTTATATTTTACTAGGCTATTCAAGTATTTAAGTCTATGAAAGTAGTTTTTGTAATATTTAATGTATTAGTCATTTTACTCACCTGTGCTACTTCTGCCAGACTTCCTTTCACTGGCAGCTCTCTGTGTGCAGACGCAGTCAAGTGGCTGGGAAAGTAATCAAGTATTTGTATTATTCAAATATAACAACTATGCACTACTAGATCAAACAAAATCAAGGAAGAAAATCAACATCCTGTTTCTCACCACAACTTCAATAAAAAGTTGACCAGGTGTTTGGGTTGGAGATCCTGAGAGGACTGGTACAACACTTCATCAAAGCTAAATTAACAGAGATATTTGAATTAGACACAAGGCAAATATTGATACTTTCTACCAGTATATTTGTAAATATATGTTAGTGATTGAACATGAGAGTGTTACCGAAGGAAGTGCTGCACAATGGAGATGGCCGACTGTTCCCTCAGTAGAGAGGGATTAAATGTAGCTGCCTCCAAGTCTTCATTCATCTGTATTAAACTGCAAACAAAAAATACAATAGCATGCAAGCCTAATTAATAACAGGACAAAAGTATGCAATTTATTGTTTTGAAAGCTAAAGCATATTGTGTTGAAATGTTGATTTATCTGTGATCAAAACAGGACCTTAATACATCCTCCGTATTAAGCTCCCACTGGTTGTTCTACACCACTTAACAATAAAATACTGGCTGCAGTTGATAAAAAGTGTCAATCTAGATTGGTCTACTTTACACAGACAAACATCCGCAATTAGAGAAAAAGGAAGAAAAGTAAAAGACGGCTAAATATGGGAAATGCAAAGATGTTTAACAAAGCAGGGATGTAACTTTTTCTGGGTGCCAATTAACTGTTACCAAGTTGGCAGCTTTGCTTCCATAAAATGCACGCATACATACAAGCTAACAGACAATACAATAGTTATCATGACTTAAACATCTGCAAAAATATGATATAAATCAGCAATAGGACGAAATAATGATGACTTTTAGTAGTTGAAGCTTCAGTGATATAGCAAGAACAAATTTTATTTTAATAGTTACAGTGTGAAACTTCACAGGTGCGCAGTACTTCAAATACTGCGTACTGGTCAAACTAAGTAATTGTAAGTGCCTGGTCAAATAATCATGAATATACTGTATATTACATTTACTTCAACATATGTTTCTTAAAAAGCAAACCTTTAGGTACTGTTAATGCTCATATTGAAGATCGAGGCGTGCCTGGCTTTAAGTAAACCAGCATGTTTAGATATAATTCACTTTAATATTACTCGTAATGACACTGCAGCAGATAAAAGAGAAAGTAGGTCTAACACAGACCTGCAGAGTCGAGCGTGTGTGTACTGGAGGAAGACCCCCGTGTCACCCTGAGCCTGTAGGATCCTGTCCCAGTCGAAGCTGTAATCTGACTGGAGCGGGCCTTTGAAATCCTGAAACAAAAGTGCTAGAAATGTATTTTGTAACACACACTGAAGCAGCACTTTTGGATTTGCTCCAGGACGTTGCAAATTAACCCCACATAATTATCAGTAAGGTTTAGCCCGTGCTCAAGTTATTCTTGGCGTGTTATTCACTAATTAAGCAGTGGATTATCTGGTTTGACAAAAGCGAGACAGCACATCACCTTGGGCCTCACTACACTGGTTCCCTGTGCTTAATTAATTCTTAATCCATAGGGTTTAATATGGCGTTGGCCCGCCCTTTGCACCTATAACAGCTTCAACTGTTCTGGGAAGGCTTTCCCCAAAGTTTAGGAGTGTTTATGGGAATTTTTGCCAATTCTTCCTGAAGCACATTTGTGAGGTCAGACACTGATGTTGGCTTGAGGTAGGCCAGGCAAGTTCTTCCACACCAAACTCACTCATCCATGTCTTTATTGACTTTGCTTTGTGCACTGGTGCAGTCATGTTAGAACAGGAAGTGGCCGTACCCAAACTTTTCCACAAAGTTTACCACTAAGCTGCAGCCTTAATCCTTGATTTTATTCAACTGTGGCCATGGAAGTGATTGGAACACCTGAATTCAGTTATTTGGGTGGGTGAGCAAATACTTTTGGTAATATAGTGTAAGGCTGGCACCGTCTATAACATCTTGTAAATCACTTCTTAAAACCCACTTAATGTACTAGCCTTTTTATATATGTTCTTCTATGCATTCTGTTGTTCCTGTAGATTTTTATTATCATCTTTTTGTTGTTAAAAGTGTTGGGGCTATGTGCTTTTGGTATCCGTGATGTATAACTAATTTTGAAAAATTAAAATAAGTTACCTGGACTATTAATGCACTGATCCCCACTTTCTCTGCAGTGTCCTCTGGGTTGTCCAGTTCCTTTGTCGCTAAAATTAAATGCATAA
This sequence comes from Bostrychus sinensis, assembly GCA_020698575.1. Classification (NCBI taxonomy): domain Eukaryota; kingdom Metazoa; phylum Chordata; class Actinopteri; order Gobiiformes; family Eleotridae; genus Bostrychus; species Bostrychus sinensis. The sequence goes on along the minus strand of CM036257.1, from coordinate 21,187,661 downwards.
ATAAATAATGTTAGGGGTCACAGGTGGAAGGGGCCCATTGCAGCAACTATGGGCCAGAGGCGGGGTACACTCTGGACCATGGCCAGTTATTCACAGAGACATCCACTGACAGACAACAAGCTCACAGTCAGTCACTATGGGCACTGATGTTTCTTACTTTTGGACTGGCTCATGTTGTGCAGCATCCTGTTCCGGGCCTCGTCCAGGACGTCCTCCAGAAAGACCACCTCTCCAGTCCGAGTCTTCATCCCCTTCACCAAACCGAACGGGACATGTCGACAGCTGCAAATAGAAATAGAAACTGCATTAAATTTTAGACAATTACAGTGACTTCTTATTATCTAGGCTCAGGCTGTGTCCTACCTTTCAGCCCAGGGACGTCCCAAAGCCGATAAGATCTGAAACAACTGCTGGAAGTGGTTCGCTTGACTTTTATCTGTCTTAAAATAAAATAAGACAAAGATTATGAAATTGCTACACATTTATACAATAGTTTAGTGTGCATAGAAAATACATAAAATGGGTACAAGAAAATATAAAACTATACAGTACAAACAGGGTTTCCGCAAGTTTACAAAGAATCTATGGGGGTGATTAATTAATGAATATCAGTTCCCTTGTAATACAGTACAATGTGTAAAGTGAGATTCAGTTTTAGACTGAAGAAATTAGTTTATGGTGGGCTGCCATAGTCTGCGATGGATATAAAACACGGGTACAAAATATATATACAAAAATACATATACAATTAGTGTTAATATGTATGTAATAATATGGTCTAATTTTCAATGAAACACTGTAATTTGTTTTATCCTGTCAGGGTTACAACAGCTAATGCCTAAACGAGCTGCTATGGGCTTGCTATGGGACAGACCGACAGGGCTAAAAGACAACTATTTTATCTCACATTCATTTATAGGGGCAGTCTTGATTCACCAATTCACCAAACAAAGTGGTTCCCAAAGTGGGAATTGAGTTTGTAACCAAATTACAATTGAGTACAAATATATAGTTGTTTAAAATACTACTTTGAAGCTATTTTAGCCAACAGTCTGTGTTTTGGTAACACAACCATGAAGCAGTAATAAAGCATTAATATACATGTTATTACCATTAAATAAATAAATAAATAATCAGTTTTTAGATCCTGAATTACCACTGATCGTTATAATCTTAAATTGATATACATGAGCTTATTACTAAAGAATTAAACAATAATAACAATGCTTATAACTCTAAACTGTTGTTTATAAATGTTTAAGTAATGTTTTGTAAATAATTAACTGGTCACTAACTCTAAACTAATACTTAAAAAATGTTCAGTAGTGTGAGTTATTCTAAAGTGTTATTGTTTTTTTTTTTAAAACATTTTAATAGAAACCTATGGGGAGTAATATGACAGTCTGAAATATTATAGTTGGGGGTCTGCATGGGATTTTCTGATTTTTAAGGGGGCCGCAACACTATTGACTTTGGGAATGGCTGACTTAACACATGCATGTCTTAGACGGTGGAAAGAAGCCAGTGAGAGCCAACAATAACACACAAAAGACAGGTACTCTACACAGTAAGACCATTCCCCAATAAAAACATTGATGACATATTGTACAATAATGTGAAACTCCAGGTCCGCATCCTTGATATATGTGAGATTATTGCACAAATGCTGCTGCTGAAATGTCTAACTCTGTGCTTTGTTTTTGCACGAGACACCTTTTATAACTTGCTCTGGTCACACACACAGTTATAGATATAAATAAGATATATTATGTAAGTCTCAGGTGTAAGTGTGGAGAGCAGATGGAGGCTGTTTATTGTGGGTTATGTGTCACAGCTGCTCTGTTTGTATGGATTGTTTTAGCTGAAAACCATCTGGATACAGAGCTTAGTCTGGGGAAAAAAGTGTGTTGATGATATTCTTACCACATAAATCATCTCAGTGAACTGGTACCTTTCTTTTCTGTCGATGGCTGCAGCAATGTCTCTGAAATATACAGTCAAAATCAGCAGTTAAACAAATAGATTATATACATTACAATGTATTGGGTGATCTATAAACTAGACAAGTTTTTTGCAAACAGTGAAAAATTAATTAGGCAGTGCTTAGTAAATATCTATTATATCAGTGACTACTAAATACTTGGCTTGTTTTGAAAGTCTAAGCATTTTTAACAACTATTATATCAATCCCAGAGTCTCATACTTGCATACATACATGCTATTTAAGTGATGAGTTATACACATCTTTAAGAAAATGAACACATCATTTGCATCCAGTGGGAGGATGGCTACCATAATTATTTCAAGGTCCTGTATGAAGTTCTTAACACCAAAGACTCCCACGTACATACTTAAGTTAATTTGCTTTCAAAGTACACAGTTTGTCTCTTTTTTTCCTCTTGACACAAACACATTTTCCAAACTTTTTTCTCATTGATACCACTCTTCCTACTTGTCGTTCTCACCTGGTGATGTAGAGAGTGGTGCCATCGCTGCGACGCACAGTGCAGACGTTGCTCATGTCTCCAGCAGCAGAGAGGTCCACCACACCTGTTCCCTTCCTGAAAATACCACATGTCCCATTTAAAGGTGCCATAGAGCAGAGCTTCACAAATAGAAAGTTGGGCCCCAACGGTGAGTCTCAGGGAGCTTAGATATTTCAATATATTTTTATAGTATTTTAAGTATTTATTTTAATTACAGTATATGAAATTATGAAACTGATTTTGAAATACATAAAGGTTGTGGTAATAGGTCATTTGGAGAAATAACTTTTGTTCTGTAAATGGCCTCTATGGCATCTTAGGACCCACATTTTTGCCATTTAGTTACAACCTGTGTTTAACCAAACCAAAGAAAAATATAGCCACAAACAGCGATGGTAGGCCCTCGCCTGTCGTGCCCGGAGCTGGGGCAGATTTGCTAAACATGCCAAATTTTAAGATGTGGCTCTTTAAAAATCTACCAAATGTTACATAATTCAGTGGCTCCATTTGATTACGTTGTATAGGATTCCCACTGGAATATAATGGGGGGATTAATTGCGATTAATTAATTACAAAGCCTGTAATTAATTAGATTCATTTTTTTAATCGAGTCCCACCACTAGAAATTATATTGCTACTACTACCTTTATAGTACATGCATTTTAAAGCTTAGTTTCACCATTTAATGAAATTACAATATTTACACCGAAACGATATTCAGTCTTCATGTGACCCAACCTCTGCTGTAAGTAAGTGGGTGTCTAGGCTCTGAACCAATATTTATTTTGAAAGTGGTCAAAGTTCATTGTAACATACTCAGTGGTTTTTAACAGGCCTTGTGTCTGCAGCTGCTGAACCACCTCCTGGGCCTGGTTTTGGTGAAGGGACTCTCCAGAGTAAACATCAAAGTGCACTCCTAAACGCTGGGAATATAAGACAATCAAACCCAATGCTAATCTTTCACATATTAAGACATTTTTGTTGTTGATATTATGTCAAAATACTAAAGAGTCCTTCACATGTGTACCTTATAAACATGCTGATACTCCTCCACAGTGATGTCTCTGAAGCTCTGCCACAGACTCACAGCCTCAGGTTCATGTTGTTCCAGTTTTCTGAAGAAGTCTCTGGCCTTTAGTTTCAGCTCCTCGTTGTGCTCGACCTCTCTGTTCACTTGTACATACACCTGCAAGCCACAAGACATTCAATACTCAAACTAAAATCAGAAACATCACTGACACTAAAAGCAACACTACCTCAGATTCCCTACCAGGTACTAAATACACTTATACAACACACACTCCACAAGCATCAGGGTTCATACACTTTTTTAAGAATTTTCCATGATTTTTCCAAAACTTTTCACCAAATTTCCTAGTACTGAAAAATAAATTACACATTAATAAATAGTATTCAAAATGCCCAATGCATTTTAATTAGCTAAAATTTTAAAGAAAAAAACAGTGCACTTGAAGAAAAGAAAACAGTTGGGTTCTTCCCCCAAAACTATGTTACTGCATTAATTTTACTGACTAATAGCCTACACGCCTCTGATTAAAAGATAATTAGGCTTGATAAGTTGGTTCAGTACAAATTTTTATAAAAGTAAATAAACATATAACATAATCATCTATCTTATTTTAAAGCTTTACCAAAACCAAAAGCCAAAAACCAGCAATAAAATATTTAGTTCAAATATTCTGACAAAAATTAGATAAAGGTCATAGGTTTCCTGCAGTGAGAACATGGCCAAGAAGACGGCGTTTCTAGTTATCTCTCTCACTTTGAGTTTGATGAGTAAAAATTAAGATCCATCATCAGAGCAGAGACAGAGCTCTATGCTTTAGCAAATGCTTTTAACAAAGTTGGTATAATGATGTTAATGCTGTTGTTACACTCTGAACTGGGCTAATATGTGGCCAGGACACTGCTTAAATTCCTAAAACTTTTCCAAAACTTTACAATAAAATATAAAGTTCCAAAACTTTTCCGGGGCCTGGAAATTTTATTTTAATATTCCTTGACTTTTCTAGGTTTTCCATGACGTTACGAACTCTGTAACATCAATTAATGGGGCATAACACATACATCAACTTGTAATGCTAAACTTTGCCCCTTTAGCATCTTTTGGTTTGTGCACATGCTTAAAACTTACATAGCGTTGCTTTAAGTAATAACAAGTATTCACATTTGTACAATAACCTTAATAAGTAAAAAAAAAACAAAAAAAAAACTGAATTTAAACCAGTAGCTGATTGTATGTTATTCCCTCTTCCATACCTGAGCCATATGAATATACTGCCACTCCATGACAGGTGGCAAAACAAGTCTCAATTGTTGAATGACAAAAGAAAAAGAAAAAATCTGTTCACCTCAAACAGATGCTGTAAAGGGTTGTCCTTGAGTTTTGAATAAGAGCCAAACTGTGTGAAGCCAGCGCCCAACAAACCTGGAAGACACAAGAAAACTAGAGTAAGTTACTGTGGAGATTAATGAGTTAAAAAGCTATAAATGTTGTTACTTTTGGTAACTGTAAAATTGGTAACATTGAGGGTTGATTTTCTTATGCTTTTATGCTAAATATTAAAGGTACAGACAAGCTTTGAGTTATCTATGTTATTTACATTTTGTTGGTTATACATATAATCAAGCTTCATATAATCTTATATATTCATTATAGTAAAAAACGTCAGTGCTGTGGGTGATTGCAGTGTCACAAATAATGTAATGACGTGTTCATCTTCATGATTTCTAGGAGAAATGTGCGACAGTTAACCGTGAGAGAAACACACTGGGCCTCACTAAAGACAACACACGCGTGCACACGCACACATAGTTTGAGTGTGCTGACCACTCCCAAATCAGATGACATCAAAATAAAGGGAACATAGTGTCACAGGCTACACCTACATTAGTACTCAGTGCTTGGGAACATTCCATGGCCTGTCCTGCAGGTGTGCAGACCTGGGCCTGGGGGTGGCATGAATACATTTAGGGTGGTCTAATATCTATATTTACATAAAAAACTTGAGTCACACCTTTCTGGAAGAGCCTGACTGGTCATTGTCAAGTGCATATGTAAATCAGAAAAGTATAAAAGATCATGTTTGGATGAGCTCGGGGGCTTTTGTAGGGACCAGACCATTTGTTGTGTCATGCAATAAATGTTTCTGTACCCACTGTAACAAATGAGTATGCCTAGACTCTACAGCGAGGCAGAAGAAGTACTCAGAAACAGTTTAGTAGAGTATTTACTGCTACTACTACAACAATGACAAGCACAATTACCATTACTACTACTAGTATTACTACTACTACCTTAATTATTACTACTGCTGCTACTAGTACTACCAACATTGCTTCTAAAAAATATTTTTTCTCTTTTAAATAATTAATAACCTCAATCACAAAACTATGGCTGTGCAGTTAATTGAATTTCAGTTTCAATTATTACACACAAGAATTATAAAATGATATAATCGAGAAAAAACAATTAATTACACAAATTTCAAAGCGTGCACGCTCACTCTGCATAATCAAGCAGCCCTACACCAAACTCCACACCCCAGTCTACAAGATACTACCATTTTATACTACTACAACTGCCTTAACTACTAATACTACTACTACTATTACTACTACTAACTTTATATACTGTATTTGAAATTCTCACTCACCAAACTGCATGCCCCAGTCTCCCAGATAGTTCATTCGAATTACATTGTTCCCCAAAGCCTGCTTCAGGTTAGCAATGAAGTTACCTATTGGGAAAAGAAAATAAAGTTTTACATTTGTTAAACAGTAACCTGTAACAGCATCTTTAAATACTCACCAATTATTGTAGAGCGGAGGTGTCCAGCATGAAACTTCTTGGCAATGTTTGGAGAGCTGCAAAAGAACAACAATATAATGTCTACTGAGGTTGAGACCATGTAGTAATCAATAGTAACAGGTCACACATACCTGTACTCCACTAATGTTGTTCCTCGCTGAAGTGTGTTTAAAAGCTCACTGTCTAAACTAAGTTTCTTATAACTATCTTTTTCAAATGGTTCCAACAATTTCTAAAACAGGCAAAAACAAATGAGTCACAGAAGACTATAAACCAGGCTTAGAAGTAAATAAATAAAACCAACCTGAATGAGAAGTTTACGATTAATTGTGAAGTTGACGGCTCCACTTCCAGCAGAAATGTCTTCAACCACATTGTCTGGTTTTACCTAAAAGATAAAGCAAAGACTAAAATTTCTCATCTTAAGACCTCAACAGGAAACCCTATAATGCACAATATCATGATTGATAGACACAATCAACGGATGCTAATCAGCTGATACATGTAAATATAAATATGTAAATATTATTTAAATCAGTGTTCCACAACTGGTCTAACTGTGAAACCCAATTTCATCCCTAATCATTTAATAAAAAACACTTTTTACACAACCAAAGGAACTTTTCTAAATTATTTTATTACAACTTTTATATAATTGACTTTTTAGACCTCAAATAAGCTGAACACTGAACTATTTATTTATTTAACCTCCCTCAAGACCCACAAGTAATTAATCACTGCTTTAAAGCATGTGTTTGTCATTAAGGTTTGCCAATGAAGCTTCTGTATTTTAAGTAAAACTGCAAATGTTAGGGCTGTGTATTGGCAAAAACATGGTGATAGGATGGGTATTATGATATTAGTATCACAATATGATAAATATCAATATATCACAATACTGTAAAAAAAATCATTAAAAAAAATCAAACAAATCAAAAAATCATATACTGCAGTATAACCACAGTTTAACAATATGATTTTAGAAAACCTCACTTGTTACTAGTACACCACTACATGTTCCAAATTTTAAGAAATGCATTTTATTTAATAATCAGAACAGTGAATACTGCCACTGTAATTATCCAAAGCTTTAAAACTCTTTAAACCTCTCTTTCCAGATAAAAAATGCACTGCTCTAGGGTTGGTTTAGATAAAGGGATGTTAAAGCTTACATCTAAAACATACAGTCTTATAGTATGAGATACTATTAAAACTTGTTATTTGAGTGATGATGCCAGGCTTTGTTTAAAATAATAACATGGATTAAGTGTAGATACAGGTGCGTCAGATCAAAAAACATATAACACACATTTAACAACATAAGGATTTGCATTCACAAACATATAATAAGCACTCTAATAATCAGATCATGACCAGTCTTTCTTGTTTCTGTACATCAACTGTTAAACAAAGGACTATGTGTCACCTGTCGGGCTAAGTCCTCTGTCTGCACCTGAATGTCTCCTGTTGACGGTAAAATCCCACTCAGTCGTAAAAAACTCACTGGCAGTTTGAAGTCGGGAGTCTGTCTGGAGGAAATAATGAAATAATAAACCTTTTAATATGTGCACTTGTTAAAAGACAGCCACTATAATATGTGGGTCATTGTTATGTCTTAGCCTGTCACTAAACTGTGCTGGTTTGCAGAGATGTGAGTTGTAAGGAGGATGGTGAGCCTGTTGCACTGTCAGCGTTTTCCCTTCCTGTTTTATTTTAGGGAGCCATTAGAATGACCTTGGATGCTTTTAAATGGTTTTAAAGCAATGAATTTATGGGGACAAAATTAACATAGTGTTGCTTAATGGGACACAGAATGGGTTTTAACATATCACAGTATTTATCTCTAAGGCTAAATATGTACAATACAAAATAATGGTGATTTATATGACACCACATTGAGAGATTGGTAACTGCATTTACTTGGTCATCCTGTGTAGAAACTTTTTGGCTATTGGTTTACCAGGCTAACGCATTATAATTTTAGCCCTTGGTGGGCATATGCTGTGCCTGTGGGCAAAGTGCATATTGTATTTGTGGTATTAGTATAGTAATAAGTGAATAAGCTCCCCTATACCTCAGATTTTGAGTCAGTTTTGTTCAGATGTTTCAAATGTTTACAGTATTCATTGGTTATTTTTTTTAACATCCTCCCATTTAAAGAATAAATGAAAATGTTCTAGATATTTTATATAATAAAATACATTTCTGACAATTCCATTAACCCAGCTGATGTTGTTGAGATCTATCTGAAATCTTAAATACTAAAATAATAAATCACTTAACTGTTTTCTGAAGACTGGGACAGCAGACAGAGCTGGCAGTAGCACCTCCTCGGGCTGCTGCAGCGTCCTGCCCAGCTGTAAACCCAAAACAGAAACTTACACACACTCTCACACACACACGAGGTAATAGACTTCATATAAATCTGTTCTGCTTCAGGGTCAAACCATGCTTCAAAAGAAAACCAGCTTAATTAAATTGCTGTACACTTTAAATATTTACCTTGGCAGCTATCGTTCTCCTAAAGAAGCAGGCCATGCTTTTTTAATAGTTACACTTTTAATACAATCATAATGTTAATTTATAAACACTGTACAAGGCATGTTAGCTCAATTGCAGCATTGGAAAAGCTACAAAACTTCCGCTTCCTCATTGCGCAGCCAATCAGAGGCGACGCTCTCCAAAGACGTCATCCACGAGAGAGGTGCGTTCGATTTATCCCAAAGCTGCCACCGACAACAAACCCCAAAATAACATAAGCATACAAACAATTCTGCATTAATTTCAAGATACCCACAATCATTGCTACTCATGACACTCTACATGTTGTTTCCCATTTTATTGGTAAAAATTATTTAAGCTCTGAATAACTACTGCTTCTACTGAGTATGTCTTTATTCACTATAGTTTAATTACACCACTCAGGAACAGAGCAGTCGTACAGTTCAAATACTATTGTGTGGGGTACTTCAGTTTTACCGTAGCGCTTCACTGCCTGTAGTTCTGCAGACATAAGCCAAGTTAAATTATTGCCCAGATGGCATGTGCGTTTATTTAAGGAAAAGGTGTTTTAAGATTACAGGGTTGAGGGTTAAAGTACAAATGATTCAAGAGACATAACTCAGGGATAAAAATGTCTTCTGTCTTGTTGCTATTAGGCATTGTGATGAAAGATACAGGTTAAGTGATTATTGGTGTTGATTGTTAAAGCCATGCTGACAAAAAAATACATGTTTTCCTATGCCCAATCTTTTAAGTGCTTATTGACAAGAAAGTTTGCTCTGGCTTTTGAATAAACCTGTTATGACCTGTTGGTCATAGTATCATGCATTTCTTTCCAGTAAGGTGACCGGATGAGACTTACACATTGAAAAACCTCACAAGTAGTTATCTGATGATGTATGTTGTGATTCAAGATTGTTCCTAAATATGGTGGATTTTCCTTTTTTTCCATGTCAGGAATGGTTAAAATGATGTTGGGAATGCATATTTATAGGTTTTAAAGATATGTATTATCTGGAAAAAGGTTTATGCCGTAAGAACTAAACTTTATTTTGTTTACCAATAACCCAGATGAGTAGTTCTAGTCAACCCAAAACAGAAAGACAAATTGGACACAGACATTTATGTAAATGCTTTATTTGTAAGCTTCTCTTGAACCAAAGCCCAATATAACTACAGCAAATAAAATTTTGGTACAATGAACATAGGTCAAGCAAAGAAAAATAAAAATAAAATTCAGTGTATACAAACGTAATAGCAGAACTGCCAGAACAGGTTAAGTCAATGGTTTGAAAAGCCTTTCGCTAGAGTCCAGTTAAAAGGCCTCCAATCGTCCGTTTGCATAAGTCCAATCCCTTTTCAAAATGTACACGAACATCCTTCTCAAAAGAAAATAATTCACAAAAAAATAAAACATCAAAAGGCCAAGTGTGTGTGGCAGTGAGCCTTGTGAGAAGGCATCAGAACAAACCAAAGAAATATAGACACGGCAGTTAGAGGCCACTAGGAGAGTCAGAGAGGAGCAGAGCCGGCCCGACTCTGAGCAACAGCGAACGCCACTGACTGAGGTCCACACAGAGGCAATATATGGCACAGCGACAAGTCCAACTACCACTGAGTCCCGTCAGGCGCAGCAATGGTCTCAGAAACAGAAACAAACTCTAGAACTCAGGAAACATCTGGAGAGAGAAAAAACAAAAGAGTGGGCACATCTGAACATATCTGAGAAAAAGTTCTCAGTAACAAATAGACAAGAGTTCAAAGATGGGCCGCTGCAAGTAAATGGTATGCGCTCCACCTGGACGAGCAAATGGTGCCTATTAGTTCAGGTGTGACCTAAGTGTTGAAATGTGCGTTTTTTTTTTAAAGCGTGCTGCATAACTTTTAAGCCTTTGTATCATCTAAAAGACCTTAAACTCACACAGTATCATTAAGACCTTTAAAAAAAAAAGTTAAAAGTGTGGCAACAAAATGGCTTCCTGTCATTGAGAGCTGCATAGGGGTCTCTTATATAGTAAAATGTTAAGGCCTACTAATATACAACTGAAAAGGCCCAACCTCTGACCTAAAAATGCTTTTGTTCCAGTTAAATCCAAGCAAACCAAAGATACTCACAGCTAGCAGGCTGCTCTCCAAATCGTCGCATCAGTTGATCGTGTGTGAACTTCACAAAGGCATCATATTGTTCTGTTGGAAGAAAGATTACTTTAACTCGATGAACATTAGCTGTTCCAGTCGAGAGAAAACACGAAGGTGCGAACCTGCAAGTTTAGTCGTCAGGATCTCGTCGTACTCCTCACGGATCTTGTCCTCGCGTTCCTTCAGTAGTCTTTCACAGATCATGCCGACCTGCCTGAGCGAGAACAAGGGCTGCTCCTTCCTGGTGGGAGACGACGCTCCTGAGGACATCCCTGTTCACACAAGCAACAGGACGAGGGATGCAAATGAAAGCAGGTTACAATGGATGGTTTGAATAAATACTCAATTTATCCAGGTTTACACTAAAGGCGGCCTGTGTTAGCATTACAGAAAAGCATTACAGAAAAACATGGCAGCTGTTTAAAACTCAAGAGCAATGGTACTGAACCTATTGCAGTTTTAACACTGACTCCCCTTAGTCTTTATATGCAAATTGTGTGATTGCTGCTTTTCTCCAGTACTGCTAAAAACTGAAAACTAAAGTGGCTTTCAAAGGGGAAAAAAGCATTTAGGAACAAGGCTGAGTTTAATTGTTTAAAGAAGAATAAGAGAGGCATAAACAATGGGGTTTGATACTTCAGCTGCCCTTTTCCCTTCGAGAAGTGGAATGACTACACACATCTTTCATGTCATCTGAGACCGAGCACAACGACCTTTTCAACTCTGTTCACTTCCCTTTACTGTCAGAGACCATTTTTTCCTGATACACAGGTTTGGTCTGGTGTTAAAATGCAAAATTCTAAAAAAAAAAAAAAAAAAGCTCCCATCAATTGTAGTAAACCCCCTGAAGCCAGGTAGTATAGAATAGCAAGGAGTAATGAGCTGTTTATAAATAACATTCCTGAGAGTTTTGACCAAAGCTGTTTACAGATGCTTAAGCCACTCTGTGTCCTTGTTTTACCTGGAAGAGCCGCTCCACTGTGGATGGTCTGCAGCTCGACGGGACAGCAGCCGTCGGCCTGCTGGAAAGCGCTGTCCAGGTGTCGCCTCTTCTGCAACCGCTTATACTCCTGCTTAATGTTGTGTAGGATTTGCTCTAGAAAGAAATAAAAAAAAAAAAAAAAAAAAGAGATAAGGAAAAAAATGTCACTAGTCCCAGAGCAGAGACAGGGTAGCTCCAGGTTTTGTCTTCTGAAATTTAAGACCTTTCTAAGACTTTTTAATTCCATTTAAAGTGAAATTTAATGCCAGCATTGTTAACAACAGAACAATAATCTGTATAGATTTTAGATAAAGGAATTATCTGTACTACTCTTAGAAACTCAGGGATTTTATTTTAGAAGTCTACTACAGATGAGAGAACGCCAAAGCTGCATGAAAAAAATAAATAAAAATAAACATGAAAAATGTATGCATTTAAATAACATTTCTTCAATAAATATATTTTGTTATCGTGGAGACTCTACTTTCTGTAATATTAACAAAGTTCTGACAAATTAAAAGCCCTAGATTAACATACCTTTAATAATACCTACTCATGATTTTTAATACTTTTAAGGCCTTGACTTTGATAAGATCAAATTTAATACTCATTTAATGCTTTTAAGACTATGGGGCTATCCTGAGAAAAGATTGCAATGCTACAAAAGTATGTTTACATAAAAATTAAATAAATGCATAACAATAACAGTATTATGGCCAGGGTATACTGCCTTTTTTGTGTCATTTGTTGTTTTATTTTATTGTTTTTGCTTAATTATTGTTCTGCTTATTATTTTAATGAGAACTAATAGAGCTAAACTGTTATTTGTTTTTTATAATGTTTTGTGTGCAGCACAATGGAAACTGTCTTGAATGTAAAATATGCTATACAAATAAAGTGGACTTGTATTGCTAAAGGGCCGGTGGATCATAATAGAGAGAGAGATTATTTGAAGTGGACAGGTGGCTGTGAAGTCGCGTTAAATTTGATCTATCCAGAAACATAAACACCATAAACACAGGGGCGAGGTAACTTATATAATGTTAACATTTATTAAAAAAACAAACAATTGGAAAATAAAATGTCAGTAAAGTGGGCCTCAAGTTTGCAGCCTGGCACAGCAGATAAGAGTTAACTGGACGTGTAACGGGGTGAGCTGCGGTGGAAACGCAGTATCAGTTTCTGCGTCAATAGGCGTTTTGTTTAGACAGCTCAAACATTACCAGAGCTATCAGTTACTTTAGCACCTCCACGCTACTAGATCATCAACTTAAGCCTGCATATATGTGTACTGTTAACCGTGTGCTGGTACCTGTGGTGAGTCTGGACGACACTTCCCCAAAAGGCGAGGGCTCCAGACGCAGATATTTCTGGGGCGAAGACACCGGAGACACCATCGGGGCGCACCTCCGTCTTTTTGGTGAAGCCGGGTTCATTAGAGGATCAAAATCCAGACTTCTCTTCAGAGTAGCCCCACAAGCCATCTTACTGAGGAGTTTTTAAAAGCTGCTACACAAGAAAAAAGTCTAAATCGAGCTGGCTATGTGTGGGCCCCGGTTTTTCGCTGCTAAAGCTAGCTAACCTTAGCGGCTAAAGGTAGCAGCTTTCCGGGGAGCAAAGATCTTCCCTTTTAGCGTCTCTAGCCGCCTTCTGTCGCTAAATCTCGAATCCTACAAAAAGGAGATGGTGTTGAGAAAGTAAAAACCTAAAACCTCTAAAGATGAAGGTTGTGTAAAATCAGATGACGACAGATTTAAAGTCTCCACTTCCGAGAGATTGATACAACGGCTAAGCGCTCTGGCGATCGATTACCGTCACAGCGTAATCTTGCGCATGCGCAAAGAGGACGCCCAATGCCGGTAGTTGTAGTTTTTGTTCCTATTAACCTCATTGTATGTTACTGTGATAAAACTACATTTCCCAATTACAGAGAAACGCCAAGGGATTTTAAATTTGTTTTGTTTGACAACAGACCTCCCCCACATACCTTACTTACAGTTTCAATTAAAACAAAAAGAAACTAAAAAAAACAAAAAACATTTTCAATCATTTATATTATCACTATTATTTTATTTACGATAGGACAAAGAAGTGTACCTCTAAACAATACAATACAATAATTTATGCTGACACAAGTTCTTGTTTTCCTGATCAATGCATTCAACAAAAAGTCAAATTTTCACTTCTTTTTATGAAAACATTAATATATCAGGCCTATAATATCAGTGCATACCAAGGCTTAGACTTGGGGAGTGTTACGCTAATATTCTAATATGGTTCAACAGGTAGTCTCAATTGCACATGTGCTATACATGTGCAATTAAATTGTCATGCCAAAATTTGCTTTGAATTTGTTAACTTTTTCTTTTTTAATCCTTTAACAAACTTGGAATATAATCTTTCTATAACAGCTATTTGAAGACTATTGTTAGACTGATCTTAGGACCATATTTGACATAGTTTCAATTTAGGGCACTTAAAGTAAGCTATCTATATGCTGTATAACTGTGTTTATAGCATTTAACAAGGTACAAAATGACAGAAAAGTACAATCAAACATAACATGCCCCAGAAATTCATTCATTCATTTTCTTTATATTGTTGTCTAATGTCTAACACAAACATTTGTTTTGTTGTTTCATGGTTGAGCCTAAATTTGCCCCTAAACAGCTTTTGAAAGTGAAGCAGGGACATTTCTATGAATATTCAGGATGCGAGACAAGGAGATAGGATTGTTCCATCAGGTTGGGGGCATATGGTTGTTCACCCTAACTATATATGTGTACATTTTTATGTATAGGCTAGTCAAGTTGGTTAACTGTTAGTTTATTGTACCTATTCTATTGGATTAGCGCAATTACACTGAATAAACCAGACAGTACTTTTTTATGCCAGTTCATGTTGTTTTCCAGCAGTAGTGTAATCCTGTCTTGGTTTAAGTTGCCTTTTGGCCTCTCAGAGATTGCTCGGTCTGGTGCATAATGAACAAAAGCTTGCTGGCATCTGTGTGAGCAGATGTTGTGACTTCTCACTCACTTTAAGCAAAGACATGAGAGGAAACGAGCAGATGCTGCTGTCAAAGCCAATTTCTGTGGCTTTACAAGTAGAGGCCTCAGGAACAAATACCTCTGTGGACACAAGGGGGCACTGTTGCTTCATTGATGTCGCCTCCACTTCGGGGCTTGTCTGTTTTATTTTTGTGAGTGATTTTTCCTGTTTTATTCATCAGTCAAATAACTGCAGGCGATATTGACAACCATTTGCGACTTTATTCAAAAGTTTGAAAACAGCAATACTAAAAACACTTGACCGACTGTTTTTTAAAGTCCTCATTATGCCACCATTGTACAGAAGCCACTTGACAGTTGACAATTTGATCTTCAATACTCACTAATACAAGAGGCAGCGAAGCATACTGATAAAACAGCTGTTTGGACGACTTTACACCAAGATAAATGTCTACAGGACGATTGTGCTGTGAGATTTCTAAAAGTTTTTTTTTAAAGTACATTGTTTATTTTAAAACAAAATCACATATTCTCAGATTGTTTTGTAAGGTCAGTTTGTTGCTTTTCTACATTATGCATACACACAAGCTTTATTTCAAGTTACCAGCTAATAAAATGACCCCTTGTTTTTTTTTAGGAAAATGAATATGTTTAATGCCAGAAGTACTTTACTCAGCCTGTGCATGGTTTTGCTTTTATTTTCCCCACTGAAAAGATGTCTGTTGCAACAGTATAGCACTAGAAAACAAGTTACTGCAATGATCAAAGGCTTAGGGTGGATAAATATCACCGAGTTACACAATACCGCACGCACAGTAATAGTCAGTCATACAGTAGATGTAAGTTGCTCTTCAAACCACACCATTTGTTACAGTAGTGACCAGCACACTGCGTCCAAACTCATGAAGGCGTCCAAGCTTTGGCCAGAAGCTTGTCGAGTTGGCTGCTGCTAAATGAGTCAAACACTATCATTGTAACACTGTACAGTTGGTTAGATTTACATTTGAACAAAGACACTTTACTCCAAAAGTTTAACAGTTAGCGAGTGAAGAAGTTGACAACAGGGACAACTGTCACTCTGTCAAAGAAAATGCCATTTTAGATTTTATGTGGGTGAGCCACATTTGAAAAAGCTGTTAATCTTTTTACCTCCATCTTTTAGTTTATTTTTGATGGTGATAAGTTGATTTGTTTTTGCATGACCTTTTGTTCACCTATTTAATTTTTTTTTACATATTTGCCACTCATTGAGTGTTGTCGGATGTTAGTTGCTAAAGTACAAAAGAGACACATTTGATGCAAAACAAACAAACAGAGTTATGGTTCTGTCCTCAGAAATGTTCAAATGCAGCATGTACATGAAGCCTATAAAAGTCAAGGCCTGGATCCTTTATGATGCAAGACACATGTGAACGTCTACATGACACAGTCAAACTTTGAGTTGAATTAAAAATGTCAGTAGCCCCTTATCCCATTGATGAAGTTATATTGTTTTCAAAACCTGAATTCACAGTATAAAAATATAATATGCCTTCATTAACAGAGTATCATAAAGTCTATGGCAGACTTATGATACTCTTTTATCATCTTTTAAGATGTCAGTCTTTTCTATGACCTTGCAATACCATTTGGCACTTAGGCACACAAACAAAAGGATGCAGCCACTAAAGCCTCTATGTGAATATGTCAGTCAGACTAAAATGGTTGTTTTTCTGCTTAATTGTGTTAAATGTTTTGGGGAGGATGACATTTACAGAGCTTCCTCGGTGACAGCCAATTACACAGCCTCAGCGGACGTGTCGGTGGACACAGAGATGGTGACTTTGGCTATTTTCACAGTGGTTTTGACAGCGCTCTCGGCGGCCCGGTGGGCGGAGATGTTTCTGTTTTGGCAGTCTGACTCCAGGCTGTTGTCCAGCTGCTGCCCACTGCCTCGGCAGGCATGGCACGAGCTCAGGAAGGCGTGCCGCAGGTCTTTGCTCCTCAGAGCGTAAATTATGGGGTTGACGGTGGAATTGAGGAGGCAGAGCATGCTGCAGAAGGCAAACACTGTCTTTATGTCGTCATCCATTCTCCAGAACAGGTCGTAGACCATGATGGCCAGCACTGGGCCCCAGCAGATGACCAGCACCACCAGGATCAGCACCAGGGTTTTGGCCAGACGGATGTCCATGCGGGCCTGCTCCGGCCGGGTCGTCTGAACTTTAGTCCCATCAGCAGAGTACACCACCAGGCTCTTCTGAGAGGCGCGGCTCAGCATCCGCACCGCATGATGATGGGCCTTCCATAGGATGTATATGTAAGCGTAGATGATAAACAAGACCAGCACACTGGTCACCCCAATCCAAAACATTAGGTAGTTCTTGTCGATGAGGGGGAAGATGTCTGAGCACACAGAGTTGAGACGCTTACAGTTCCAGCCAAACAGAGGTAGCACAGCGATGACAATTGAGATGGTCCACATCATGCAGAAGGCTATGACCGCCTTGGTGCGGGTCACAATGCGTCTATAGGCCAAAGGTCGGTGGATGGAGATGTATCGATCAATGGCAGTGAGGAACAGACTCCCCACTGATGCAGTAAATGAGGCGGTGACTCCGCCCAGCTTGAACAGGAACACATTAGGGCTGTCCTTTCTGTGGAAAATGTGAAAGTCCAGAAAACTGTAGACAAAGATAATGCTGCCCAGCAGATCTGCGATGGCCAGACTCCCTATGAAGTGGTACGACGGTCTACAGCGCAGAGTACGAGACTGTAGGATCACACACAGTACCACCAGGTTCTCCAGCACAGTGAAGGTGCCCAGAGTGAGAGACAGAACGGCCACAGCCAGCTGCTGGCTCGGGGTCAGGATCATGAAGCACTCCATGTCCATAAAGTTCTCTCCACACTGAATATTACTGCTCTCATCTCGGAGCGTCCTGTTACTGAACAGGTCTGTGGCATTGGTCGGGAAAAACGGGATGTTTTTTAAAATAAGTTCCTCGTCGACGGGGACTTTGTCTGGGAAAGAGTTACTGCGGAAAGCCGACAGAGGCTTCTGCAGTGAGATGGAGGTCTTAAAGTCCACATTGTTCAGGGGGTCGTCGTAGTTGGCATCGTTGGAGCCCAGATACTGTAAACCAGAGGTGATAGTCCTGAAGGTGGTGTCGGCCACTCCGTCCAGCACAGACTTCATGGCTGTGGCTCTATGCAGTCAAACACGGCAGGGAAACCTATGAGTAAAACACAGTTATTTCACAAAGAGCCTTTCTGCAGATCATAATGTGGTTGCATTTTTGTTGGATTCCACGCTTTTGTGAAAAATAACATGACATAATCTTTCAATCTTTTTACACTAAAACAAAAAAAACATGGTTTTTAGATTAAATTATTTTGATATCTGTGAAGTTTTGAGATTTTCAGACATAAACCTCATTTGCCCTCTGCACAGCTCTAAAAACACCCTGTTCTCTCAGTGCAGAAACCATCAATCAATAAGCATCACTTTACCAGAGGAGGCAAGAAATGGGACTTTAATTGCTTTAATGGTTTTCCAGACGAGATACAACCTAGAGTACAATGTTTATGTAGTAAAATGGACATTTTACTAAATTCAAATATATCTAATTTAGGTGGATTTATATATTGTAAGAATAGTATGAGAGTAGTGTTTTAATATAAAATCCATGATCTATTTTTTTAAATGCTGTTTGTGAGGTCTGACCTCAAAAAAACGAGAAGGAGAATGTTTTGGTGCTCAAAGCGCAGAGATGCACGATGCGCACAATAATGAAAAATACCTATTACTTTTCCACTCGTTAAACTGCACAAATCTACAGAAAAATCAATTAAGGCAGAAAATACACTCTAGTGTACCCATATCACACAATGGCAAAATAAAGTAAAAACCTTCTTTACCTTACATAATACCCCAAGTGCGCAGAATCGCCCTTTTATCTCCGCGCGTTAATCCAAGTCAGAAACGCATCATCAAACCAACACTGATCTTACGTAAAACCAGCTGATGGAGAGGTTAAGAAACAATCCGCACTCGGACCATAATTGTTTTGTTTTTTTCAAAGTTGTTCAAGTTTGCAAAAGGTGTGCCTCTCTCCCGTAGCGCGCTCCTTTTGGATACTTCTCCGCGCCTTCGCCTTGATGCTGTTGCTGCTGCTGCTGCTGATGCTGCCGCTCGTAAGCTCCAGCGTCTCTCTGCGCTCTTGCTCTTGTCTCTTCACACTTTATGAACGCCGCTCCTCCAAGCCCCGCGTCACGTGTCTGCTGCTCCCGTTACGGCTTGATCTGCCCAACCCATGAAAAAGCAGTCAAGTGTGGCGCATATAGGAGCATGGCAGACGGCTGCGAGGAGCTGATTTAGATAAAGGACATGGATTATAAATTCACATTCTGGAGACTTTGTGCGCGGACGGAGATGTTGCAGAAATGGATGACACTTTATTAATTAGCATTGCACAACCAACTTTATGGTATAAGGCCAAGAATATACCTTCATTTAAGACTTTTGACATATGATAGACCATTAATCCAGCTACAGAGGGTCAAAATAAAAATATTTAAATAAAGGCTAAAGTCATGGACAAGAGAGCGTATGGAGACAGACAAGATAAGGTTTTTGAGATCAAGGTTGCATCAATACAAAAGCAATTGTATGATATGTTGAATAATAGCAGTAAACGTTTAAAATCTATACAAAGTACAGACCTATATAGTCCAGTCCAAGTCCAACTGCTGGAAGGCTTGCCATTTGATAAAGGGGGTAGAGTTGGTGGGATAGATTTTCACTGACAATAAACAAATGGATCACTTTAGGCGAGCGTTTAGTGACTCTTGAGTTGAAGACCCACAAAATCTATGCATATTGTTAAATGTTGAAGTTTATAGTGGAATATTATAGCACACATTAGACAAAAATATGTTGTGATGGCCTATGCATGTATCTCTTTTGTTTGTATATAGACATTTACTTTATTCACTGCTGGAGGAGAAGCACACACTTTTTTTTCTTTTTGAGCACACATTCTTGAGTAAAGGTTTAGTAAGTAACACATCAAACCTAGCTCCAGTGCTTTAGTTCCTGTCCTCTAATAGTCAACAAAATACTGCTACTTCCTCTGTTAGCAGCACTATTATATGTAGCTATGCCCAGTGCCGGTCACAAATATTTGGGGGCCCTAAGCAGGATAGGTTTGAGGGCCAAGTCTCTCATCATTAAAGAATTAAAGAATTTTACTATATAATGTTTTTTGTTTTTTTTTTAAACACTGACTAACTATTTTTATATGAATGTTTGGAGAAATTTTTTTAATTTGCAAACTTGGCAAGGAGGGCCCAGGTAAACAGGAAATAAAACACAACATCAACATACAGGCTGCACTGGCCCCCACTTTCAGATAGACCCTCAAAATTTACAATAGCAATAGCAAGCAGAAGATTATAACCAGAATTTTCATCAAATAGATTTGACAAATTAATCAAATCAGCAAATGATAAATAAACCTTGGGGCCCTCTAATGTCTGTGGGGCCCTATGCAGTTGTTTAGTTTGTCTATAAGACGTGCTGGCCCTTGTGCTGCCAATGCCTCATAATTATATCTTTATTTTTGTACTATATTGGTGAAACAAACTGTTATTGGTCTATAGTGCAACAAAGACTTCTCAAATGTCTTTAATTGAATCATATATATATATTTTAATTTTTTAATTGGATTTTTCCAGAATCTGTCAGTCACTGTCAGAGCTCATATTTGAAGACAATTGTTACTATAATTAGTATTTTGAATGGATTATAGGTGTAGGTCCTTTGTCTCCTGTCTAGTGCTAAAACTCCTTTGTCCTTAACTTGCTGCTTTCCCCACTGAATATAAAATCATCTTCTTTCACATAATGAGTTTTTCTTGGATATAAAAATGCTAATTATAGTCACTAATCTAAAATTCACACAGCGCTAACTGTTAATAGATAATTTCTTTAACACTTCTCACTCCTAATGATATTTTTCTGTTATTCCCATCTTTCCTTCCCTTTATTTGCTCACACCAACAACACTCCTACTAATACAGATTTGCTGATTGTAATTCTCCTTAATCGCTTGAATATTTATGCAAACGTGACCCGGGACAATGGCTAAATCAGTGGTGCAGACAAAGGAGGCTGGACCTAAGTGGTTGAAATATGAATACGGCATTATTAGCAGCCGCAGACGAGACAGGACACAAAGATCCGGTCGTTATGACAGGTGTAATTAGGAGTCTCTCAGCTGTGGCGGCCATCTTGGGCTGAAATGGACAAAATGTTCCCCCTAAAAATGAGAAATGAAGACGATTACTGTCTATAAATGCCAGACAGGTTATGAAGCCTTTGAAGAGCGTGGGGAATGTGATCAGAGGTGGGAGAAGTACTCTAAATCTGTTCTCAAAAGTACTGTAGAATAATATTACTACAGTAGAAGTAAAAGTAATAAACAAAATCACTTTAGGCCTACTTGAGTTAAAGTAGTGAGTATACTATAGGCTACATAAGGGGGGAAAGTACTACTACTGCTACTACCACCTATTCTGCCACTGATGCTACCACTACTATTACTGCTACTACTACTGTTAGTACTATTGGTACTACTACTGCTTCCCTTACCTACGATTACTACTGATACCACAGCTTCTGCTAATTCAGCTACTATTGTTACTGCAACTACAAAAACTGTTACTACTACTAACTACTACCACTATTGCTACATCTACTACTACTACTACCACTTCTACAACCACTATTACTGCTTCTACTACTCCTGTTACTACTTCTACAACAACTACTACTACTACTGTACTTTTACCACTACTACTTCTACTACTACTACAACTACTACTACAGTACTTCTTCTACTACTACTTCTGCTACTGCTACAACTGTATTACTACTATTATTACTACTTCTACTACCACTATTACTATTTATATTACTACTGTTACTACTAGTACTTCTACTACTAGTACTACTACTGTTAGTCCTTCAATTCCTACTGCTATTAATATTGGTACTACTAATCCTAGGACTATTGCTACTATTACTAATACTACTACTTCTGTTAGCCTCTACTTCCTCTAATACTATAACCTACTATGACTACTACTTCTACCCAGCACCTTCTGGTAGTGAGGCCAAAAATACTTTTACTGATTTAGAGAGTCTAACAGTTGAGTAAACTTTTTAATATTCTCAGTATAAGTTAACAAATGTTTTTATAATACTCATGTTTTAGCATGTTTTTGAATAAAATGATCTAGTTACTTTTTACCTCTGAGTTTCTCACTGAGTTTCCCCAAAAATCTCCCCAGCTCTGGTCGCATTAATCTTAAAAAACAAAAAAAGAGAACAATACTGACGGCCGTGATCTGCCGAGCTAGAGATACAGATAAAAAGTAAGGCTCAAAAAAAAAAAAAAAAAAAAAAGAAAGAAAAAAAATGGTTCAAAACCTCGAAAACCGTCCGAGATAAAACCCATTTTCTACTCGACTGTTATAAAAGTGAAATGACAGACGTTGGCGGAGAGGAGCTGGCAGATAAATGAGAGCTTCCTGAGACTTCAAAGACACGTCGGAGGCAGGAGGAAACTCTGCTTTAACTTCTCTGCTCTGGGTTTAAAGTAATGATCCCAAACGTCTGATAGTGGGGCGGCAGCACTTCACACACGGGCTGGGGTTGTGTCACTGGAGAGAGGATGTTTAGAGTGGCTTTTATGAAATACTTTTTGCTTGTTTGTAGTAGGTAATACGGTAAATTGCCCAACATTATGAGTTTACAGTTACGGGATAGTACTGTCTTTTCAATATTGTATAAGTGTCATAAAATATCCCTTGAATTAACAGCATTTTTATCCATTTGTAGGTGATCTTTATGCTATAAGTGGAACAAGGACTACAAATCTCCATTCAAGTAAAAAAATAGAAATACTGCTACGTGAAGGTATTATTACTCAAGCTGATTTAAAAGTACCCAGCAATATTATTATTTGAGTGAAAGTAAAAAAATAGTAATGAGTGTAACGTTTACCTAGTAGAAAGTACAACTCCTAATATTGCTAATAAATAAATAAATACAGCTACTACTGCAACCACTACTTTGCAATCATTGATCTTTTATTTATGCAGATCAGACATAACATTATGGCCACTGACAGGTGAATAACACAGATTATCTCATCATCATGGCACCTGTTAGTGGGTGGGTTAAAAAAGGCAGTAAGTGAACATTTTGTCCTCAAAGTCGATGTGTTAGAAGAAAAAAATGGGCAAGCATAAGGATTTAAACTGGGATGGCTAAAGACGGCCAGGTCTTGTGAAGTGTTTCCAGTCTGCAGTGGTCAGTATCTACCAAAAGTGGCCCAAGGAAGGAACAGTTTTTAATAGAAAGGTGTTAGAATACACATTTTGTTAAATATAGGGTTGTATATTAGGCAGGTGGTCATAACGTTATGGCTTATCAGTATTAACCTTAAGCAGTATGATTTGTTTGTAGAATCATTTCATAACTTCCTTATAAGAAATGTGAATAGTTGTGCAGAAGATATTTTCCTGGAAATACAAACCTTATAAAAGTACAGAGAATTTGTCAAGAACTCAGTGCTGTGAATAAAAGCTGGAACATTACACAGAAGGTCATGTATTATTGTTCTTATGACCGTGACAAACAGAGAGATGCAGATCTTGTGCAACCGTGAGATTGTTGAAGACAACAGATTTATTTGTTTGTCTCAAGTAGAGAGGACAATTTATAAATGCTCCTGGTTTTAGCTTGGATCAACTTTTTAAATTGCAATGTTTTAAAAAATGTAGTGAGGGGCTGCATTGGTTTTCAAGTCGCTTTTCAATTTGTTGCATTATTTATTCACTTTTCAGTCACACTCAGTGGTGAGCTACTTCTGCGAATATGCACCTACAGCCATCTTCATACAGGCAAGATTAACTGTCTTGCCCAAGGACACAACAACAGTATGCTATGTTGGTAGCTGGGATTGAACCCCCAACCTTTCTTAGAAGAGCTGTGAAAAAAAATTGTCTGTGTAATAATAGAAATAATCAAAAATATACAATCTTCAAGTTATTTTTGGAGGTTTCCTTTTTGAGACAGAATATTATGGTTTACTAAGGTATACTTTTTTGTCCCCATAGGGAAATATGTCTTCTGCATCCTTCAGTGGCACTGGGGCAACCTGTCAGGAGCAGTGGACGACCTCAGTGCAGCACCCAGAGACCCTTTTCCAGATCTGGCTGGAGGATCACCCTTAGCCTATTGTGCATGTTTTAGGTTGATGGGGGAAACCAGCGCACCCAGAGGAAACCCACCCAGACACAGGGAGAACATGCAAACTTCTCATAGAAAGGCCCCACACTTGATCCTGGGACCTTCTTGCTGTGAGGCAGCAGCGCTGCCCTCTCGGCCACCATGGACACACAAATCCAAATGTTAAAAAAAAACATAAAAATCTCAAAATCTGGCTAATTTAAAAGGTTAATGAAATTATCTGAAGTAGAATAAGTAAACTGA
The DNA here is from genome assembly GCA_020698575.1 of Bostrychus sinensis. Taxonomy (NCBI): domain Eukaryota; kingdom Metazoa; phylum Chordata; class Actinopteri; order Gobiiformes; family Eleotridae; genus Bostrychus; species Bostrychus sinensis. The sequence continues at coordinate 21,163,169 of CM036257.1, read as the reverse complement.
CCTCTGTAGACCTCTGTGGAGAACTGCAATCAGTTTCTGTCTAGACTAGTATAGAGATAGTTTAAGTAGAAAATCCCCAATGATGTCAGCAGTAATCAAGGTGTTTCCTCATAATCTGTCTGTTTCTGTGTAATCCTTGGCAGATTTAAGCCAGATCCAGGAATGGTTCACCACCTCAGACTCAGACCCGCTTTTTCACTGTGTGTGACACTGCTGCTGCTGCTGCTGCTGCTGCAGGAGACACGGCGTGACATTTCTATGATTCTCACACATGTGGATTTATATACTGTAGTTCTGACTGGCACCGGGTTGTAGCTAAAAATACCTCACAGACTGTGTACAAGTCTTCATGTCAGTGTTGTTAGAGTTACTGTATATCGAGTACTTCTGCTACTTCTGAATATTAAAGTGTTTAAAGTAAAAGTAAAAAGTGTGTAGTTTATGTATGTAAGTTTATTCAAGAAGCAAGTACTTACTGCTACTACCATTACTACTATTATCACTACTGCTGCCACTACTACTACTACTACAACTTCGACTACTTCCAGTGCTACTACTCTTACTACTACTGCTGCTACTACTAATACTACTTTTGCTACTATTAATACTATCACTACTACTCTTACTACTACTACTGATACTATTAATACTTCTACAACTACTACTACCAGAGCTACTAATATTACTACTGCTGCTACTACTACTCTTACTACTACTACTGCTACTACCACTGCTTCTAATACTGTTGCTACTACTAATACTTCTACAATAACTACTAAATACTACTACTACTAATACTCTTACTACTACTATTGCAACTACCACCACTTCTAACACTACTACTGATATTACTAATACTTCTACAATAACTACTAAATACTACTACTTCTCTTACTACAACTACTAGTACCAGCACTACTAATACTACTACTGCTGCTACTACTAAAACTTCAACAACAGCCGCTAATACTACTACTACTACCAGCCCTACAACTACAACTGCTACTACGAGCTACTACAATTACTACCACCAGTGCTACAACTGCTACTAATACTACTGCTACTACTGCTACTACCCACTTTGCCAGAGAGATAAAAAAAAAAAAAAAAAAACTTACTTATTTAAAGACTCTAAGCCCTCGCTCTAATAAAATCAATCACCTTCCACCTCTGTATCTCTGTTCACTATGAATATTTCTTCTCCGGGTTAAAATAAATTACTTCATGTTCCAGCGACATTAAAATCTTGCCGTCTTCCTGTTGCACTTTGGGTTACAGTGACTCTGGATCTGTCTGACTCTCAGCTTTGGGACAGTTTGCCAAACACAGTGACACTTGTCTGGGACTTGGCCCACAATGAACCGGTCCCATCTGTGTCTGTGGTACATAACATTTTGTCCTGTAGTGAGAAAAGCCGAGACACAGGATGTTAAAGGGGGGAATAATCAGAGTAATAGGAGCGCTGTGTGGCTGTGGCGGTTTGATGAAATGATTGCCGTTTATTACTAAATGTCAAACTCTGTACCAGGTCTCATCATCTCGTTGCCATGTCATGTGGATTATTACATCATTGACTGAAGTTATTATTCCTATTAGGAGAGTTATTTTCAACTTTAAATTAAGGAATTTTATTTTGTCTGCAAACACATGACATACACATGGTTTTTGTTCTAATTACATGTCACTGTGCAATTTAAATGGGCTGCAACCTGGCTTTCATACTGAAAATATAGAGTAAATGTTAGTTAGTTAGTTTGATCCTGTGGCTATAAAAACAGACAAGTAGAAGTACTCCCAATGTGTACTCAAGTAAAAGTGCTACTACTTCAAAATATTACTCAATTAGAGGTCAAGTACACAATTATTACCTGAGTAAAAGTAAAAAGTTTAAGGTTTGAAGTACTTACTGCTTCAACCTTTACTACTACTACTACTATCTTACAGCTACTGCTGTTGGTACTACTAGCTAATACAACCACTACTACCCTTCTACTATTGCTACTGCTAATACTACTATTGCTACTACTTCTACTAAAGCTACAACCAATACAAATAGTCAAGGCAAGTTTATTTGTATAGCACAATTCATACACAGAGTAATTCAAAGTGCATTACAGAAAAAAGACATGGTAAAAGTACTTAGACAAGATCTACAATTAAAACAGTAAAATCAAATTTAAAAATTATAATTAAGAATCCTTTTAAAATTAATTAAAAGAGAAGAGTGCACATAAAACACTTTCAGTTGTCATATGCAATGGTGCAACAGGGGAGTGAGGGGGTGGCTTTTGAGGCTCAAGCCGTGGATGTTTTTTCAAAGCCTCTGATCTTTTTAAGTAGCCTAGGCCTAAAATATTTTAATAGCCTACGGTTTGTTGTCTGGTATAATGAAAAACATCTTAAACAACCACAGATAATTTGTTACTTCCCATAACTTAGTTTTGGTGGTCGTAATAATTGCGAAGTATGCAGAGAGAGGAGGAACAGAGAGCATCAGCATCAGCAGGGACACATGACAGAGACAGCAGGAGACTTTTGGACTAACGTTTTTAAAGTGATATATCAAAGTAAACTTAAAAAATAGGTTCAGCCCTCCAAAGGTAAAATAAAAAAATAAAAAATCTATGATAATATTCATTAACTACAAGTACTTTGAACAGGCATTTCCTAAAAATGTAGGCCTATTAGCAACCGTGTACTTTATCTGCACATGAGGTTTATTATTTGGGCTTTTAGGATTTTTTTTTAAATAATTTGGTGCTTTTTAGGCCCTACACACACAAAACATTGGCAAACAAATAGGCTAAATTCTAAAAGCTTGTTTCTGGTAAACTATCTGGGCCAACACTGTCCATCATTAATTAAACCATCATTTGTTAAGCCATATTACTTCTGAGTAGCAAAATATTCAATATTCAGTCACTGCAGTGCTGATTCAGTAAGCTCAGTTTGTTAAGGGCATGTCTTTTTCAAGTCTTTATTAATAGCCAGAGCTTATTATTTGAAGATTTATTTTAAAAAAATGTTTCTATTACTCACTGGGCTAAGTCCCGGATGTTTTCAATGTGGGACCAACATGTCAGAGATGTACTTTGGTGCTAAGCCATGGAGAGACTTGTACACAAGCAGAGATGTTTTAAAGTCTATTCTCTGAGCAACAGGAAGCCAGTGCAGAGACCTGAGGACAGGACTAATATGGTCGTACTTCCTGGTTTTAGTTTTAGTCTGCTGGAGATAAATGCATGAATAAGTCTCTCTAGGTCTGGTTTAGACAAAATAACTTTGATTCTGGCAATGTTTTTGAGATGGTAAAATGCTGATGATGTTATAGATTTAATGTGATTGTCAAAGTTCAATCTGAGTCCCCTAGATTTCTAACCCGACTTGTAGGTTTTAGAGAAAGAGACTCGAGATGACTACAGATACCTTCTCTTTGTTTCTGTGGGCCAAAGGCAGCATACTACTCCTGTTGTTACTGCCGCTGCCATTCACAGTAATGAATGTGCTTCTCCTCCAGCAGTTTGTCCTTCCTGAGCAATAGATAGAAAAATGCAATCAGAATTATATTTTTGATGTGGTTATACAAGTACTGGTAACGTTCTGATGTTGATTTTAGCTGTGTTTATAACTTTGAAGTGCAACTTTAATTATAAGAAGAGGTCCTTGCTAAAAAAACCTTTTTAATTACACATTTTAATAATAATAACCCTATATTAATTATTTATCTATGCTTTTCAACATTTAAAAAGTCATCTGTTGGGCTGCGCTGTGCTATGACTCTATCCTTGAGCTTCAGCTTTCATCAGCTAAGTTAATTGGTTAAAAACATTGTATATTTAATCTTTAATGTAACCCTCGATTAACTCAAATTGGCCTTTACATTTCTCATTGCTCTTATCGTGAATAGCACATGTTCCTCCTCTCAGGATTACAGACCGGACACGATGGAGACTTGTATATTAGCAGCTTAGAGAGCACCTACTTTATTAGTTGTTTTTACTTAGGCTTCATAAAAAGTGCATGAAGGCTGCTGTTGCATAGAGCTATCATCATCGCACATGCAGAGTTGGGCCGTGCATCCACGCGAGACGTCTTCTTGAATTTATTTCGTTCAAGTTCAAGAAAAAGGCAGATAAACAAATGCTGATTTGCTATTTTTCTTGCTGCCTATGCATTATTTTTTTCCCCCACAAAAGCTTTTTAGACTTTTCTCATTTGTCTGTAGAGCTACAGTAGGTGAGCATTTCCGACATATACAGCAATGTTTACTGACTTCACATTTGGGGTAGAAGCAGCCTGTTTTTCTGGCTGTTTTTCTGAAGCTGAATACACAACAGTAACCCTGTAGATTCTTAAAAACATTTTCAAAACCAAACATTTAGAATAAGTTTAACACCTGAGATGAACCACCTCAGGATTCAAATGTAACTGCGACGTTAGAACAATAATACAATATTACTAATAAAGGAAAAGGCATTAAAGGACTTCATAAGCGTACAAGGCAATCTTATGATTAAAACATTGTAAACATGCCTTATTTTACTCAATAAAAATGGAACCGTCACTTTTCAAGAGGACTGTCCACCTACACAGTCAAAAGATTGTGATGGGGCGGCAGTAGCTGAGTCGGTAGGAACGTTCTCCCACTAATCCGAAGGTTGGCGGTTTGATCTCTGCTACCAGAATTGCATATCTTCATTGTGGCCTTGGGCAGGACACTTCACCCATTTTTCCTATGTATGAATGTGTCAGTGTGTGTTTGGTGGTGGTCAGTAATGCTGCAGATTGGCAGCAACTCTTCCGTCAGAAGAGTGAATAAACTATAATAATAATGGTCTAATGTAAAAATAAATAAATAATAGTGCTTTGAGAAGCTTGAGGAGCTTGTAAAGTGCAATATAAAGCCAATCAATTATTATGATAATCTTAGATTATAAAGCCTAGTGAGATTTAAAGGTAAACTTCTCATGAGATTTTCATTCATTTTATTCTATTTTCTGCTAACAGCTATGAGACTTAGGTGTGGTACACTCTGGACAGTGGCCATTCAGTTGAAGCTCTAACACAGAGACATACACTCACAGACAGCTAATGACTCTCACGTTCAGTCACTAGGGGCAATTTAGAGTCAACATTTTGCTAATGCATGTCTTTCTGATACTGAGACTAAGCCAGAGAAACTTGCCTTGCCAATGGTAACACAAGGAGGACACGCAGACTCCAGATAGAGAGATTATGAGATAACTGGACCGAGGTTAGAACCCATGACCTCCTAAGTGCTAACCACTTATGTTACAGCTAAAAAAAGAGTCCACACAATATGCTTGCATTGTACTGTGCACATACACTAAATTTACAAAAGTATTCCCTCATCCATCCAAATAACTGAATTGGGATTATGGTGTGGGGTTGTTTTTAGGAACTGGGCTTGCCCCCTTAGTTCCAGTGAAAGGAACTGTGAATGCTTCAGCATAGTAAAATAACTTGGACAATTCCATGCTCCCAACTTTGTGGGAACAGTTTGGAGATGACCACTTCCTGTCAGAAATCAGGATAGATGCAAAGGGTGGGCTGACGTCATATTAAACCCTATGGATTAATAATGGGATGTCACTGAAGTTTATATGCGTGTAAAGGCAGGTGAGCTATTACTTTTGAAAATGTAGTGTATTTATTTGTGAGTCATAATAAAGTAATTCAATATAAATATTTACAACTATGCAGTGCAGTATAGTAGTAAATAAGGCATGCATGAGTTAGGAGAACTGGTGAATCTAAATTGCCCCTAGTGAATAAATGAGAGTGAATAATTATCACTGTGTCTTCAAGTGTCACGCCTTGTGACTAACTGGCGACAGTCTGCAGAGTGCGCCCTGCCAAAGGCCCATAGTTGCTGGGGAATAAATATTATACAATGTTGTAATTGCTCCAATGTACCTGCCTAAACCCTCAGTATAGACAGAACACATAGTCACAGAATACATTCATAGCCTGTAACTATATCAATCTTGTATTACTTGCAGTATTTTCTAAAACACCTCTAAAAGCAACTCATAACATGGCCTTATGTTTAATTTATGTCTTTGTTTGAAGCAGACATTAAAGTGTCCTCACCCAAACGCATCTCAAATCAATAATAAACAAACCTTGAATTGTGCAGAGAGCATTTCAATACGAGACGACGCTGTTCTGAAAACACAAAAGCTTTTTAAAACAGGAGCCCGGACACAGTTATTTTAGTAACACATGAACATAAAGTGCTAGAGATAATTACATTTACTCAATGCGAAGGGCAGACAATTGTTCTCTGTTTGATATGGTTTGTGGAAAAGTTCACATTGGCTGCTGTAGAGCTGAGAAAACCATAATTTGTGGAGATATGAAAGTGCAGCTGTTGTTTTATAGCATTAGCACTGTATCGGGGGCTGTTTATGGAGGCTGCACAGAACAACTCATTTATCATCTTAGCTTTCTTATTATTTTACACAGAGGTGGAAGAACTACTTTAAATCTCAAGTAAAAGTACTGCTACATCAAAACACGTGTACTCAAGTATAAATATAGTACTTCAAAAATATTATTACTCAAGTAAAGGGTTAAGTACAACATTTTTACCTGAGTAAAAATGTAAGATAGAAGTACTTACTGCTCCAACCACTAATAGTATTTACTACCATCTAACTACTATTGGTACTACTAACTGCTACTAATACTACTATTGCTACTAGCAGCCCTACTACTTCTACTAGCGCTTCAACTACTATTACTACTACTAAATTACTGTTACTGCTGCCACTACCATTAAAAGTAATGAATGTGCATTAACAGCAGCTGTATCATAAATTGTTACTTCAGTAAAAGTAAAATACAGTACTGAGTGTAAAGTTTATGAAGGTAGAAAGTACTTAATGCTACTTCAACTACTACAACTATTACCATTACATATTCTACTACTAGTACTGCTACTACTGTCTCTGCTAATGCTACCACTACTGCTAAAACCATTACTACAAACTACTTACTCCTACTACAACTACTACCACCATTACAACAATTACTACTAGTACTACCACTATTATTATTTATATTATCACTACTCCTGCTATCAACTAGTGCTACTTTTACCAATTTAAAGATACTAAATGTGTTCTCAAATAAAATTATAAACTTGTATGTGTTAAGTGATGTATCTGAGCTTTCACTGGTGCAATACAAAAACCTACTGTATGCTACATTTGTCCTATTTGTGTTTGGCTCACGCACAGCTCATGTGATAACTCTGATCGCTGGTTTAGCCTCTTTAGTGAAAGCAGGAGCAGGTTCTTGCTCTCGTGCTGCTCAGAGATGGAGATTTTAAGTTCACATCAGGGAATTACAGCAAATAAGGATCAGAGAAATCCACTTATGGCCCATATTTCCATGTATAGGCTATATTTGGGCAAAAGTGAGGTCATGTACTTTGTTGCCAGTACTTTTATTATACTCTTTATGCTTTATGTATTATATGACAAGAGTCTAGAAGTGTAAAACTGAATTAAGCAAAAAAATACTGAGTGTACTGAAAATGTATTGAAAGTACTGCTACTACCACAACTAAAACCCACTATTACCATTACTACTACTACTTCAGGTATCAGGTATTAGGGTGGCCCAGAGCTGTAGGCCCCCTAACCCGAAGGATGTCAGTACAATACCCGCTACCAGCATTGAACACTGTCCTTGTGCCCTTGGGCAGGACACTTCACCCATCTTGCCTGTGTGAATGTGTCAGTGTGAGTGTGTTTGGTGGGGGTCAGAGGGGTCAGAGGCGCAGACACGGCACCACCACCGAGTGTGACTGAGGAGTGAATGAATAATGCATCAAATTGTAAAGTAACTTCTAATCTCTAGAAAAGCATTAAATACAGTAAGACTAATAATAATAACTTTATTTATATAGCACTTTTCAAAAAGAAGGTTACAAAGTGCTTTACAGGAAATAGAGCAAACATACAACATAATTTTAAAAACAAACTCAATAACAAAATCAATAAAACCAAATAAAATACTGTAGAAAGGCCTTCCTAAAAAAAGTATGTTTTAAGTTTAGATTTAAAAATGACCACAGAGTTGGCTGCTATAACTCTCCACACTGTTAAAACCTAATTTGCTTCTTTTTTACCCACGCAGTGATGGAAGATGACAGGATACTCTCCACCACACACTAATAAAATGCTTTTAGGTTCTGATACTCCATCCTTCTTCAGCCTCCTCTCAAAGTACAGGGGCCTTTTTGAGTATACTGTCCCTATTTTTAGCCCATGTGAAGCCTTTTTAGTTACTTTATTTTATTTTAGTGCATACCCAGTTATATGAAGGTGGCCCCTCTCTCCATGCTCACAGTATACGGCTTGTTCAAAATGCATTATGAATCCTGAGTGAACTCTATCCGGCTGCATCTGTAATCTGAAACCTGTGAGGCACGAAATCACCGAGCACTTCATGGACCTAACCTGAGCCACTGCTGCACACCACAGCTGCTAGAGGAAACAGGAAGCGGGGGATAAACATCTGGAGTGACTGCATCGTATCTAAATGATAATCAAATATGGTTATATGGAAAAGCATGCTAAAAATATCAAGTAGTTGGAGTTGTATTGCTTGTTAAAATTCAGCTTAAGGGACCTTATACACACTGTACGCAGTATTTTTAAACACAGTAGGCATATTTTCCCTATTTCCCTTCTTCTGTTCTGCTCATTCCCATTAGGAGTCTATGGTGGCTGAAACCTGTCCCAGCAACTATGGGCATTAGGAAGGGTACATCCCAGGGCAATGGCCAGGACTATGGAACAGAGAGAGAGAACAAGAGACAACTATTCACTCTCACATTATTTGACTATTTCTCCTCACACATTCATGTCTTTGGATGGCGGGAGGAAGCCATTATACCCAGGGATAACCCAAACTCACAGTAACTCACAGAGGACATGCAGACAGAAGGAGTGTACACCAACAAAGCATCAATTAAACATTCAGTAAAGTATTTTAATTTCCCAAAGTGACCTATCCTGTCCACATTCGTTCATTAGCCTGATTACAAAGCCCTTATTCTTCACTGTCAGACTGCAGCAGTGAGTGGTTCTGAGTGGGACAGCTGGTGTGAACGCCCGCTGGCTGCCTCCCATCGGACCGCTCCGAGATAGATTGACTGTGAAGAGACCCAGGGACCGACCTGTAGCGCACTGTGGGACCATGTATATCCCATCTGACGCTGCCCCGCTCCAGGCAGGCACACACTTATTAAGTCCCTCCAGCGACAACAGTAGACACTCTGTGTGAAGTGAAGGCATTAAAGAGGCATTAGTCCACGTTTAAACAGTGATCTTATGTCACAGCAGAATTAATTAATGATAATTTCACATCGAGAGGACCCTCAAATGAAGTCTTTAATCCTTGTAATGGATTTCAACTTTAAAGCAAGGGTTTTTTCTGTTGATAATGTCACAAAAAAAATGAAATTTCATTGCCCTCATGCTTTATGTATGAGTGGAGTCAAGACATAGGCTTTGAAACGGGACCCTGGACGCTGTAAATGATATATGCTCTGAAAGTTAGTATGGCTAAAACAAGCTTATTACCACATAATGTTTCCAGAAAACCACGATACAGCATATCTACTTTTTTTTAGTGCACGACAGATTCAGAGACAGAGCCTCCATTTGTTAGGGAAGGATAGACCTCAGATGGGTCGGTGCAGCATCAATGTACTGGTCTGTTATGATTACGAAAGAGATGAGATGAAAGGGAAAGCGCTCCATTTACTGGTCGATCTGCGTTCCTATTCTCACCTAAATGGTCATTAACTGTGTGTTGGGGCCGAAAGGACATTCAGATACCAGCAGCGGCTGAAATAAGTTTTCCTCTTAGCAGGGGATGGGTGCTTCCTTAGAGATTTGCTGAAGAGCTCAGAGTAGAGATGCTGCTTCTCCACATTGAAAGGAGCCAGGTGAGGTGGCTTGGGCCTCTGTTTCATCGCCTGGAACGATCTAAAACCAGAGGAGCTGGAGGAAGTGTCTGGGGAGGGGGAAGTCTGGGTATCTCTGCTTAGACTGCTGTTGAAACTTTGTAAAAGGAAAAAGATGGTTATTAGCCCTTATAAGACAGCCTTTTGATTATAGTTTTGTCTTTTTTTACTTTTTTAACAATATTTCTGACCATTTTTTAGGTTTTATTGATAGGACAGATGGTCGGAAATCAGGGAGAGAGCGGGGAGAGGTGTTTGGCAAACCGTTGGAGTCCGGATTCAAACACAGTTGCCCTGCTTATGCTCCGCAGCTCCACCACTGAGCAATGTGGCGGCGCAACATTTAGCTTCATTCTAAAAGCTGCAGGTGTTTGATTACACATTTCATTTTTCTTTTTGGCGAGATTGCACGGACATATTTTATTTTCAATACAAAGAAGAATTCAGCAAATGTTATTCAAGTCACAAGTCAGGACAGTATTCTGTGGCATCCAGGGTCTTTGTATATTGATCATATTTGGATATTGTATTAATTATTAAGACTAATAAAGACATAGACATCTAAATGACATAAACTGGCAGCCGTATTCACTGCTGTAACTAAATCTAGCACTAATATTACATCCAAAATAAATCACATTAGCCGCACAGATTATTACTTTAACAGCAAAACAAGATACTCAGACATATCCCGCAGAGGACGCTGTCATTTGGGAACAGGCCTAAAAGTGTATAATCCTCTTAAAGTTGCTGTCTCAGGCTGGAACTAAACCTAATGCCACAATGATAAAGTGCCGTGTGGATGTGAAAAATGTCTTGTCCAATCTTCAACATCCATGGGGCCGGGATGGAAATGGGACGTCCATCAATGACCAGCCTTAAATGATGAATGGCACAAATGTCCACCCAGGCTGCGATTTCTCTGTCAACCATAATTGTTTCAGATTACACATCGCTGCAGGCTATAATTTAATAAACACCCACGAGAAAAGCAGTTTATAAACGTCAGTCACTTAAGGAGTTGCAGTTAGGCCTTACATTTAAACAACTTCTCCTCAATCATTGTCTGCATGCATACTGTATATGGAGAGAGCACACTGGTTTTAATTGGGTTTCCTTGTTTTGTGCATGTAAACATCTTTTTTTTAAATTTTGGACATGCCCTTATCCCAGTTTTTGGGAAATGTGGAGAGAAAGTGCTTCTGTGAGCTCAAAAAGGCAGCGTTTCTCATAATTGCTTTGTTTGTACCATCTTATAGTCACACTTAAATATACAAAATATACAGTATATCTCCAGTAGCAGTGTGTAGTTGTATGATATTGTTATAGTTGACTTCACTATGTGTTTTATTCAGCAAAAAAAATCTCTAAATGCTCTATCTATTGAGACACAAGGCTCTTATACTGTATCTCATAATGCCAAGTCCACTAAAACTAATTATTTGTTCATTTGTGGCTGGAGTTTGTACCGTTGGCGCTCTCTAGCAATGGTCCAGATGGTGGGTCTTTAAGTATATTCATGAGAAACAGTAAACAAAATACATGCAAAAAAGTAAGGGTGCTCCGATCGATTGGCCGCCGATCATGATCGGCCGATCATGGCTAAAAATAGAGTGATCGGTGATCGGTAAAATGGGCCGATCAGAAGGGCCGATCAAATTACAATAAACACACGAGGCTCTCACATTTACTGTCCTGCAACTCAGGTTTGATTAAACAGCAGTAGCGTTATTTTAGCAGTGTTTTTAAGTTAAGCCCTGGTTATAACTAACACAAACCTGCCCTGGAGGCGCTGCTTTGTGTCCCCGCTGTGTCCCCGCCTGCTTTAGGAGCGCACGGGACAGAACCGAGGCGCAGCAGTGCGTGTATTTGCAAACACCAACGTAAATAGAGCTACAGCTAACCCGCTAACAGTTACGTTAAAAGGATTAAGAAAGTTCAGAGTCTGCCTGTGTCTTGTTGCGCGGAGAAAACTGTGCGTTTTGTGGCTTAAACTGCACCAAATGGCTGCTAATGGAAAGAGAAAGTAAAAAGGCAGCCCATGTGTCCGTGTGTCTGAGAGGAGCACCTTTCATCGTTGTCTTCTCTGCTCTCTTGGCACGTTTTCTTCATTCAGACGTTGTCAAAACTGGCAGCAGGAGCTGTCTGCTCTTTAGTCCACTGTGTTTCAACCTGGTTTGGCTGCGCGTTACGCGGACACAGGCACCCGCGGACTCGCATTAAAGGAACCAATTAAGAACAGCTGATTTTTACATCAGCGGAGCATTCAAACAAAGCCACAGACACTGGGCACACATTAAAGACCAATAAAGCAGCAAAACCTCTTCTAAAACAAAAATAAGTAGAATTTTGTTGTTCTTTTATATTTACAAAGGCTACAGTATTTTTCAAATGGAACTAATAATAGCCTGCATACAATACATTACTACATTGAAGACCACGTGATCGGTATCGGCCATGATCACAGCAGAGGCTGATCGGTGATCGGCCTCAAAAACCCTGATCAGAGCACCCTTACAAAAAATATATGAATATAAAACATGAAACTACTAAAACTACACAAAACACAATTGTCAAAATGGACAGCACAGTAGAGTCAATGAATGCCACATTTACAGCAAGTGAAGACCCACAATGGAAAACATTATAAAATGTAGTCACAGAGGCCTTCAGTCAGTGAATGTAAACCATTTCTGAGCAAACATGCCATTCAACATAACAGTAAACATAAAGAATACTGTACTTCAATAGAGTTGGCTTTGTAATGGCAAAACAAAGAGCTAACCTTGACGTTACTGAGTTTACTTTTTGTCACTGTAAACTGTCACTAAAATAACACTTTGCTTAGTCCAATTCTCAAGTGGTATGACTGTGAGACCCAGTTTTATCACAGATCACTTTATTATCACCCACATTTTACAGTTATTTATTTATAAATGATGTGACTACAGTCTGTATAGCACACATCTTTTAAAATCTGTATCACCATTTAAAGTATTTGAACCAATATTGATGCTTCAAAAGAGCATAGCATTGAAACTATATTTAGCCTCTCCAACAATATATTTGTAAAAGCAAAAAATTACAAAACAGCTACCAAATATATACAGTAGTCTAACAGTAATATTTATTTTGAAAATCACTAACCAGATTTTCATGTGTATATCCAGATCTGGACAAAAATAAGGGACTCCTTTAGTTTATTACCTGCCAAGGAGGTTATTTTTTTGCCAAACATGGTTTGTTTGTCTGTAAGCGATGATACATGTGCATTTTTATTACATTTTCAAGAAAGATTAGTAATGGGCCAAAGAACAAACAATTTCCTTCTGGCATAGATCCAGATCACAGCCTGGATTCAGTTGTTTTTTTTACTGTAATGCCTTGGTCTGCCCTTTTTGAGAGTTCCTAGACACCTTTGTCAACGTTGGCTAGTTTGTTGGTTTTGTTGTTGCATAATAGTAACTCAAAGTAGCTGCCTGATTTTTATTATATTTTCCAAGAAAGGTGAGTAATGGATCAAAAAGAGTATTTATTTCTGGTGTTTTTGGGTTGTTTTTTTCCTCACATAATTTTGTAATATTTAAAGGGAGGAACAGCAAACTTGTGGCAGATGACTGCGACTTCTGAGTGCATCTAGTATATTTTAGTTTCACTGGGACAATGTCTCATCATCTGGGAAAATGTCCACCTAAAGCAACTTGGTCAGAAAACCAATTGTACCAAGCATGAGTAGTGAACATTTGACTGTCGTCCTGAATGCATGTACCTGAGTGTCTACAAACATGTCTCCACTTCACGAGCCTCGCTGCTTCAGATATGCTGTTGGCATGACAACCAGCGAGGACTGAAGTCGCATGACAGAGCCAAGGTTGAACCGCGACAAAGCCAGGAGAAAATCTGCTCGTGTCTTTTTCCCAACACAGATTCACAACCGTGATGATTGCACTGAAAAGGGGCCAGTAACAAATGTTCTGTCCCAGTTATCGGCAGGACGTCCCGGAGGTGTAAGGAAGCCCTCTCTAGAGCTGGTGGTGCTGAAGTGGGTGTAGTATCCAGGAAAGCACATCAAACAAGTGTTATCCATCCATATACAAATACAGAGGAGGAAAGAAAATCATCTACATTTTCAGAAAGCTTAGATAAAAATATTCTACTTTTACTTCAGGACATTTTTGATTGAAAGTATTTATAATTTAAAAAGAAATTAGGTTTTTAAAAAAACACAGATTCAGAACAGTGGCAATGGAAATGTGTATTTCAATCAAAGGTGTCAGTTTATGGAACAGTCTTGACAGTGAAATCAAGAAATCTAAATCTATGAATGTATTTTTAAAAAGTGTTGCATATTGTATGGAGAAAATGTATGAGACTGTAGAGTAGTAGCTTCTCTATTTCTGTGAAATAGAAAAGTGGCTGTTACAGCTTTTATGAGTTGATCAGAAATGTTAAATTGTGAATAAGGGGCAGACTCTATACTCTCGTTTATAGTTCTTTCTGCTCCTTTTTATTCATAATATTTATTTTGTTAATTTGTTTTATTTGTTATAATTGTTTTTTAATGAATGAAATAAATAACAAAATGAAAATGAAAATGAAATGAAGTAAAAAAAAAAGAAGTAAAATCGTCCACTCTCTAAAAGTGAAAGGGTATTTTTTGACCTTGGATGCAGTAGTAGCAGTGATATTAGTCATGGTGATTGCAGTAATAGTAGTGGTATTAGCAGTAGGAGTTATAGGATTAGCAGTAGTAGCTAAGAGTAGTAGTGCTGGTAGTATTAGTGGTAGGTAATAGTAGCAGGAGAAGTAGTGGTTGTTGTAAAACAGTAGTAGTTGTAATAGTAGTAGTGGTAGCAACTACTAATAGCTAAGTAAACTTTACACTGAATTTTGTTTTACTTTTAGTCAAACATGATTACTACACAATGGGTAGTACTGATCAATAACTTTTTCAAGAAATTTTACTTGAGTACTTTTTCCACCTCTGCACAAACAAACACAGCTCTTCCAGTAAAGGTAAGAAGACAAAAGAGTAAACATTGTGGACCAAGGCTAAACTGGAGTGTCATGGCAACCGTCTCCCTGCGAATGAGGTGTTGTTGTTTATGGATCATGCCGCTCTATGGCCTGTATATGGACAAGGGTAATCAGAGAGGGCCTATGTCCCAGCTGGAGTGTGAGCTCTGCCAGGTCACTCTCATTTTGACCACTGCCCCGAGAGATGCAGACTCTCGGCTCAGACATTAGCAGCAGTGAGGACGGCTGCATGTTTACAACGAAAAGCATCACAAGTGTGTAAAATGGCTAACAAAATGGCTACTGGGGTTTGGTTTTCAAACACAGCGGTGGTTTGACTTCAAAAGAATTAGTAGTAGTGGTACTACAGTAGTAGTAATAGTAGCGGTGGTGACTGTAATGGTAATAGCAGAGTGATTAGTAGTGTTATCAGCAGTAGTAGTAGTAATGATGGTTGTAGCAGTAATGGTAGCAGCAGAGTTAGTAGTAGTAGTGTTAGCAGTAGCAGCAACAGTAGTAGTAGAAGTAATTATTGTTGTAGCAATAATAGTAGTAGCAGAGTTAGTAGTGTGGTGTTAGCAGTAGCAGCAACAGTAGTAGTAGTAGTCGTAGTAGTAGAAGTAGTAGTAGTAGTAGCGGTGGTGACTGTAATGGTAATAGAGATTTTAGTAGTGTTATCAGCAGCAGCAGTAGTAGTAGTAGTAGTAGTAGTAATAGTAATGATGGTTGTAGCAGTAATGGTAGCAGCAGTTAGTAGTAATAGTGTTAGCAGTAGCAGCAACAGTAGTAGTAGTAGTAGTAGGTAGGTGGGTGGTAATGATAGCTGTACCAATAATGGTAGTAGCAGAGTTAGTAGTAGTAGTGTTAGTAGTAACAGCAACAGTAGTAGTAGTAGAAGTAATTATTGTTGTAGCAATAATAGTAGTAGCAGAGTTAGTAGCAGTAATGTTAGCAGTAGCAGTGACAGAAGTAGTAGTAATGAAGGTTGTAGCAGTAATAGTAGCCAAGTTTGTAGTAATAATGTTAGCAGTAGCAGTAGAAGTAGCAGCAGCAGCAGCAGCAGCAGCAGCAGCAGCAGCAGTAGTAGTAGTAGTAGTAGTAGTAGTAGTAGTAGTAGTAGTAGTAATGATAGTTGTACCAATAGTGGTAGTAGCAGAGTTAGTAGTAGTACTGTTAGTAGTAGAAGTAGCAGCAGCAGTAGTAGTAATAGTAATAATGGTGTTAATGGTGGTTGTAGCAGTAATGGTAATAGCAGAATTAGTAGTAGTAGTAGTAGTAGTAGTAGTAGTAGTAGTAGTAGGACTAGTAGTAGTAGCAGTAGAAGTAGTAATAGCAATGATGGCGGTTGTAGTAGTAATGGTACATTCTGTGATTGCCATGGGGCAGCAGTAGCTCAGATGGTAGAACTGTCCATCCAATAACTAGGAGGTTGGCGGTTCGAATCCTGCTTCCACCATTGCATACTGCCTTTGTGCCACTGGGCAAGACACTTCATCCAACTTGCCTCTAGTGATTGAGCACACTGCTGTATGGATTTGTGAGTGTGAAATACACATGGAGGTAGAAAAGTGCTATATAATCGTGACCATTTATTTATTAGTAGTAGTAGTCGCAATAGTGGTAGTCACAGCAGTAATGTCAACAGTAGCAGTAGTAGTTGCAGTACTAGTATCGTGGGTTGTCTATGGTGTATGTCCATGAATGACTTTAAGTGTCAGCCCAGCAACCTGTGACCCCAAACAGGAAAAAGTGAAAAATGACTACAATTTTGTCATTTTTTGGAATAACGTAGAGCAAAAGAGTCCCATTATGCAGTAGCCACCCAGACAAATGTACCAATGATATTCTCTTCATTGTACCAAACAAAAGTATGATGTGTGGGTAATTACTTTGACTCTGAGTTTGAATAAGCCCAGCTCTGTAATCTTTGTACTAGCTTCCTGACAGACAATTCATCACCAGCTTTGCATTTCACCCTCACAAAATGCAACTCTACACTTGCCAGACGCTCAAACAACAGCATCAGACACAAGGTGCTTTTTCACTTTGGCAGATCTGAATACATCGGAAAGACAGACTTAGGTTCATAAAATGTATCAGCGCTGAGGACTGAAAATGCAATGTATGTTTCCTGAACAACATGAGTCACACATGGGCAAAATAACTTTTATGTACTGAGAACTTTAACTGTACTAGTAGTAGCAGTTAGTAGTGGTATTAGAAGCAGTATTAGTAGATATAATGGTTGTATTAGCAGCAGCAGTAGTAATAAATGTAGTGGTAGTAGTAGTTGTAATGGTGGGAATTGCAGTACTAAGGGCAGTAGTACCAGAAGTAGTAATGGTATTATAAGTTGTAGGAGTAGAAGTAATGTTTGTAGTAGCAACAATAGTAGTAGTAAAAGTAACAATAGTTGTAGCAGCAGTAGTAGTGGCAGTAGTATTTGTAATGGTGGGAGTTGCAGTACTAACGGTAGTAGTAATGGAGGT
Organism: Bostrychus sinensis; assembly: GCA_020698575.1. Classification (NCBI taxonomy): domain Eukaryota; kingdom Metazoa; phylum Chordata; class Actinopteri; order Gobiiformes; family Eleotridae; genus Bostrychus; species Bostrychus sinensis. The sequence continues at coordinate 21,145,658 of CM036257.1, read as the reverse complement.
AGTAGTATTAGTACTGTAGATAAGTAGTGGTGGCAGTAGTAGTAATAGCAGTAGCAGCAAATTAGTAGTTGTAGCAGTAATGGTAGCAGTAGATGTAGTAGTATCAGAGGTAGTAGTAGTAGTAGTAGTGGTAGCAGTAGTAGCAGAGGTAGTATTAGTAGTATTGTAGCAATGATGGTGGTAGTCGTAGTAGTTATAGTAGTAGTAGCAGAGGTAGAAGGAGTAGTATAAGCAGTATGATAGCAGTAGTAGCAGTAGTGGTAGTAGTAAAGTTACACAGTAGTAGTGGTTGTAATAGTAGTAGTAGCTGGGTAGTAGTAGTATATGTGGTAGCAGCAGCCACAGTACTATTGGTAGTGCTGGTAGTAGAAGCAGAAGTATTAGTAGTATGAGTAGTTGTTGCAGCATGATAGTAGCAGTGAAAGTAGTAGTAGTGCTAGCAGTAGTAGCAGTATTGGTGCTGATGATGAAATGAGTCCTCAAACCTTTAACACATTATTTGAACACAATCTAACCCAAATACATGCCTGCAGTGTGCACATGTAAAGGGTTAATTATGTATATGGGTAGAGAGTGTTGTATGTGTAAATAGCTGTGAGGATCCAGAGCACAGATTTAGATTGGACAACATGTTCAGATCTGAGCGTCCGTTTAGCACCTCCAGAGACGCAGCACACAGTGTACAGGGAGGACTGACACTTCACTGAGAAACACTGACAAACACAGTGCAGTCAGTAATTATAGCAGGTTTTACAGGTTCAAAAAAGACAAACTGCAAATGAAACGACAAGGATTACATGGAGACACTGCCGATGTGAATGAATGGGATGGAAATCAATAGGCATTTTACTGAGCAGGAAGTGGTTACCATATTTGGAATCACGTCTGAATTTGTGTTAAACATAATGGGCAAACCCTTTGTTGCCAAATTTGTAGAAAAACACCCCTGAATTGTATTGTGTACTGGAAAAATCATAGATAGCCAAAGGGTGGCTGGGCGCGCCCTTAGAGATAGTGTGAGGAGCTCAGAGTAGAGCCGCTGCTCCTTCACATTGAGAGGAGCCAGCTGGGGTGGCTCGGCCTGGGGAGGTGTTCTGGGCATGTCCCACTGGAAGGAGGCCCTGGGGAACACCTTCAAAACGCTGGAGGGACAATGACTCTCTGACGCCTTGGGGTCAGAAGGAAGTCTGGGCGTCCCTGCTTAGACTGCTGCCCCGCGACCTGGCTCTGGATAAGCAGAAGAAGATGGAGGGATGTATGATGTATTGGTAAAATGCATGTATATACGTATATTGGTATATATAATAGTATATTATCTGTCTTTAAAATCTACCAGAATCCAATGTATTTTTCTATATCTACAAATTAATCTGGGCAAAAGTTTAACACAGGTAGTGGTAACTGTTTGTAATGGTAATAGCTGTAGTAGTAGTAGCGGTATTAGTAGTATGGGTAATATTAGTGGTGGAAGTAGTGGTAGCAGTAGCAGCAGAAGTAGTACCAGTGCAGTGGTAGTGTTATGGTAGTGGCAGTAGTAGTAGTAGTAGCAGAGGTGGTAGCAGTAGAGGTAGTGGTTGTAGTAATAGTAATTGTAGTAGTATTTATGAAATGCATGTTTAAAATAGAGTACCAACACGTCTTCATGGCAAAGATGCATTATTTATCTACAACTAGTGGTTTCCAAATGGTGGGTTGTGTGTGAGTTTATTTGAGTTCATTATTTAAAGCCTATATTTTGATTTGAATTGCATGAAATCAGAAAATGTGAAAAAAAACTTTGAGTTTGTAAAAATGTGTCACAACAAAATAGCAAGGAATAAAGAAGGTCCCGGAGACTTTTGGATTCTGGCGCAACATTTGAGAACCACCACCATAGCAGGACATGCCATAATCACAAAGTGGGAGGCGCTGAAGTTGCTGCTGAGTGATGAGGAAGAGGCTGGAGTGGGAAGATGGCTGCCATTGTGACGGACAATCTGGAGGAAGCACTGTCTGTCATGTCCCACTACTGCTATTTACATCCGACAGACAACACACACGACATGTTGACTGTCCACACGGTAAAAGTTTACAAAGAGAAGACGTGGTTAAAAATTTTAACCAAGAAAAACATTGTCTTGAGGTAAACTCTGGGGCGACCGTCTATCCTATAACTTTTTATATACTGATGGCACCATTGTTTTGGGCTAATTCTCTCAGCATAATTGTTAGGTGATGGCGATATTGTGCAGCTGTTGCCTGTAATATGGGGCTGCAAAGAGATCAATTCGGGCAAAACAAAAGTCCTTTGTCTGACAGTCAAAGCCTAAACAAAGCCACATAACAGGTGCAGTACATCACTAAGAGACTTTGGGCTTTAAGTTAAGGACAAAATAACAAAGTCAAGTGTAAGGGAAAATCACCGTCAGTATCTTATTATTCTCAAAGTGGTTTGTTTTGAGCCTCAGCTGTTGACTGAAAGGGCCACTACCCTAATTTTTCTTGCATTTGAGAACAGTTTATTAACCTATAGCATATTGTAATGAGAGTCATGTGAAAAAGTTAAACTTGGTAGACTTTTTTATTATAGTTTTTAATCTATGCTATTGTTCTGCCTGTGACTGTAAGCTTTGGCCACTCACACAATTGCATACTTTTGGGTCTACAACTAATCTGCTTTTCCCAATACTGGATGTTGATTTTTTGGAAAATGTCTATTCCAGCACTGGCTACATCAGCGTACACAATGAAACAACTATGGGTCTTAGGCAGTGTACACCCTGGACAATGGCCAGTTAGTTTCAGGGCTGATGCAGAGTGACAACCATTCACTCTTAAATGCATTCACTATGCGTAATTTTAGTTTTACCAATTACATGAATGTTTTAGGACAGTGGGGGAAGCCTGAGAGAACCCACAGTAATAAGGGCCTGGGATTGAACCCACAACCGCCTTGCTAAGTGGCAGGAGCGCTGTTATTAATGCAGAGATAATTGCAGGAGGGGAAAAGCTAGACATTTGGGATAAGCATGTCACTTTGGTCCACCTTAAAGAGGCTATATTATGCAAAATTGACATTTCTGAGCTTTCTACCATGTTATAATGTTGTTTCCTTATCAAAAACATACCTGGAGTAGTGTTTTTGTTTCATTCTATTCTTTTATATAGAAGCTTGTGAGAGGCCAATACAGCTCATTTCACTGGTGTCTGCCTTTTCCACCTGACCACGCCCCTCCCCCCTCACGGTCCTGCCCTGTTCAGGAAGCACTTCTACAGCTCCTCCGCAGCAACCAAACAAACCCACCCCCGAACTGCACAGATAACACTCAAACACTGCTTCTCCACCGACATGTGTTTTTGTGAGGAGTGCTGAAGGGGAGTGATAGCAGCGGGACAGCGGGGAGGAAGGGCTCTTAAAGGGACAGGGACCTAATCTGAGTGTTTCTCACAAAGTCAAATGATGAGTTTCTTCAAATAAGGTTTTTTCAATAATGATTGCATTTTCTGACCAACAAAATGTAAGATGCTGATCTAGATGTGTCCTAAATTAATTTAAAAGACACACACACAAAAAAAAGCATAATGTAGGCCCTTTAATATTTTGCTTTGCAGGTAGTTGCCTATGTTATTGTCAGGATGCCCTGACACAACGGTCTCTACTTATCCAGGCTTGGAACAGGCACAAAGACTACGCTGGAATGTGATCCTTTGAGGCTGAATTTTATGAAAAAGAAAAAAAGTCTAAACTACATTTCCCATGACCAGTACTGTATACATCTATAACTCACCTCAGCAGTGAACTCCTCTTCCCCACCCTCCACCCAGAGGTGCCACGTACGACTTCAAACTCACAACGATTACCCACAATCCTTTTCAATCACATTCTCTTTCAACCTGCATCTCAACGTGTTATCTCAATCAAGGTGAATAAAGGTGAGTAATTAATTTGTTTTTTTGTTGGTTTTTTTACATAGGCATCACTCATATTCTGAAGCATTTAAAGGTTATGGTTATTAATAATTTGTATAATGTGACCTGATGGCACCGAGCCAGGTCCAATGTACACATTTCTAAACTATTAATGAATGACTGAAAATAATTTATAAGCTAACTATTGACTTTTTCCACCTATTTTCTACTCCCATTTTGGTGCCAGAAAGCAGAATAATAGGAAATGTAACTCATAATAATGTATATGAGAGATTTATTCATCTTTTACTGCTTAGCCTGTCTGAACTACTATGGGCCTGAGGCAGGATACACTTACACCAAATTTTATCTATAATCATTTTATTGTTTTTGCCGATCCAAAGTTATTTCTCTAAATTACTTTACTGTGACTTTTATGGCACATATATTTTTTTCCATGTAATTTGAGCAATAGTGAAATCATATTCAAAATCTCTGCAGGCCACAGTTGAGGTCTGACCCACCAGTTGAGAATCACAATGGCCTTTTAATCACAGGTCTGACAAGATGGAAAGTTGTTGGGGAGAAGCCCACTGACTTTGACAATAGGGACAATTGACAAAAGGTTGCTGCTCAAGTCATAAAATTTAATTCAATCAATCAATTCTATTATTAAAACCTTTGAAAATATGACTTTTTATAAAAGTTGGCAAACCATTGGTGAGTATTGTTGTACTAGAAGCATCTCTATCATCACTGTCATCTATTCTGTAGATTCTATACAATATAAAACCAACACACATGACCTCACCTCTTACCAAAGCCACAGTGTTACCTTTAGAGCATCCTCAAACTTCTAAATGCATCAAGTTCCTTGTTTACCTACTGTGCTACACTTCCCCGCTCACTCTGTCCATCGGGTTTCCTTTCAAAAATCCCTGGCTGCTCCTTTCCCTGTTCGCTGCTGCTGCTGGCTTCACCTTCAACCTGCGCTGTCACAGAGGACGTGGGGGCTACAGCAGCCCCTCCAGTGAATAACTCTGTAATTTTGGCACATTTTGCAGCGTCTGCTGTGAGATTCTTTAACTTCTTTTCTCGCAACCTCTCCGCACCCCCTTTCCGCTTTGATTTCTCCATTTTTCCATGCTCAACGCTATGGAAAATGGCGGGAGTCCGGAACGCCCCTAAAGCACGGCACGGTTGCCTAATGTGAGTGCTCCCACGCTTCAGGACTTTGGCACGGTTGGAGGAGGTGGGCCACAGCACGCGTGGTTGCTCATGCATGTCATGTACGCAACTACTTATCTCAGTAAAAAGTGAATAAACTCCATTATCAACACTCACAGCAACGCCACTCCCTTGCGCTCACCTTTAGGAAGAAGAGAACAGACAGCAGCAGTAGTTCTGAAGCCTCTCTCATCTTCTGCGGTGCCTTCGCTGCTCTTCGTATGTAGTTTATTCCAAAACATGTGACAGAAGACCGCGTCTCACGAACGAGACTTAAAGCAGAATCACAATAGCACAGATACTTCATGCTGCTGGTCTCACGTTTTCCACTACAGTGGTTTTAAAAGTGTTAGCAGCTCCCTCGACTTGTAAACAAACCGCGCACCATGATGACGTAGCAGTCTGTCGCCTTCAGCGCTGATGGCGTAACCGGGCCGCGGCACGGATCGTTTGTGCGGTGAGAGTGCGGGCCGGTGGGGGACTCAGACCCCTCGCCAGTGGTACCTGGGCACAGCACGGTTCAAATGGCCCTAGTGAGAGTGCGTCCTAACTTAAAATAATAAAATGAAAAAAAAAAAAAAAAAAGATGGACTGTCAGGCCGCCGGGATTTTGCCCAGTGCCAGATTATCAGTCCACCCCTGAGTTCCTTCTAATATTATGTTTTTAATGTCTTGACTTAACCACCTCTGAAGAAAGATTTTGCTTCACTTGGAGCTCCATCTCTAAAGCCTCTACAACAGCCTCTACTTTCTATGGCTAAAAGCATTTCACGTTATTTCACAGCTTGAAAAATACTTGAAATGTATCTACAGCCTTGGAAATGAGCTAATTGCTAATCTACCAGTATCACAGAACTACAAGCAAAGCACTCAGGTTTACTTAACCAAATAGCCGTACTGCATTTAGAAAGACTTTCCTGCATATTAATTTGGTGCACATCTTTGGCATAAAGATGCTTTATAAGGGATTAATGCAATTGATGGCTAACTTCCCTTAACACTACTAGTGATGGGAGATACCACACTTTTTAGATTCAATACAATACTGATTACGTTTGGGAAATTTAATCGATACCGATACCAATACTGATCATTTGCTATGGGTATATTATTTTTCAATCAAAATATTATTACTCTTAAAGACATATCACATGAGTAATACTGGCCATTTATTAAATTTAATGTGCACAATAATGCGTTGTTTACTAGTAGAGTCTAGAGTACTAATAGAGTCCAATATGCTGCTGGGTGGGGGTATTTCACATGTATACATTAGTATCAATACTTTATTCAAATAATCAATACCAAAATGAGTATTGCGTGAGATCGATACTCCCATCACTAATCACTACACTTAAAAAAACACTATTCAGATTTGTCTGTCTTGCATTTGAATTGCATTTGGTTAACCTGATAGTAAATGGGGATATGAATGATCTAAGATCAAGACCAAGAATCTTTTTCACTATTTTATGTGATAAAAACAATACTTAATCTTCAAAAGAACTGAACTGTGAAACTGTATTCATCCTCTCTGCAGGCCAAACCTGAGATCTAACCCATCAGTTGAGAAACACAATGGCCAGTTAATCACAGGGCTGACAGTGGAAAGTTGTTGGCGAGAAACTCATTGACTTTGAATGTCAGTCATGGTTGCAAGTTAAGTCCTAAAATTCAAGCCAATCATTTATAATTATGATGACTCTTTAATTATTACTTTTTATGAGGACCATCTCCTTATAAATTACGTTAAATGTGCCAGACTGTACCTGAAGCCTTTTAATAATCCATCTTTATTTAAAACCATTACATTTGCCCTCCCCTTTAACCAAAGCTATAGTTTTACACCATCTTCAATCTTCTAAACGCACCAAATTTCATCTTACAGTGACAAATTGTGTTTGGATATCTTGACTTATTACATCCAGAGAAATAATATTTTCTTGACTGTCAAAAGCAAACTTTAATCTCCATCTATAAAGTCAGCGGTGGCCTCTCCAGCTCATTTCTTTCTTCTGCAACAAAACATATTTTTCATGGAATGACACAGCTTAGAAAATACTTTAAAGTGAGTAAGCTAAGTGTTAAACAATATCACAAAACTACAAGCAGAGCATTCATGTTTACTTCACAACTACTTACTTTACTTTCAGCTTTTCCTTTCTGGGGTCTCCACCACAAATCATCTGCCTCCTATTGATTTGCATATTGTTTTGGCATATATTTTCCACTAAATGGCCTTTCCTGATGCAATTCTTTACATTTATTCAGGCTTGGGACTGGCACAAAGAGTATACAGGTTTGTGACCCCATTGTGGCTGGATTACATTTGTTAGAAAGACAATCTAGGACATTAAAAAGATGAAGCAGGTATAAAACTGCACAGATGTAGCATCCTACTGTAAAGATGTGTGTGACGTCCAAGTAGAGCACTCAAACCACGTGAAAAGGTGAAGCAACCCTTATATCAGTGGTTTTTGTCCTACCCCGAGTACCCCCTCATTCGTTTAGGTGTTAAATTTTCAAAACGTTGTCATCTGTATTTATTAGTACATTATACTTTATTGTAAAAGCAAATTTTCCTGCATTTTTTGCTTTGAAAATTAAATTCAAGATACAGATAAAATCCCAAGGCCTACATACAAAATATTACAATACAAAAAAAATGTTTTAAATAAAAACAAATAAAAAAATAACAATATAAACTTTTGACTATTACATTTACTTATTTTACTACTTTTTTCAACTAAAAAACTAAAACTAAAAAAAAAACATTTAAATAACTCTCCTTTATAATTCAAATAATATTCATAGTATTTTCACCTCATTTTAATCAAAAATCTTTAATCAATCAATCATCAATGAGAAATTTGAGCTTATCTTTTACAAGTTTCAATAGTTTAATATGAAAAGACCACACATATTTTATAACATTATTATTATATTAAATCATTCCAAGAGCCCCCTGTAAAGTGCTCATGTACCCCTAGTGGTCCCTGTACCCCTGGTTGGGAAACACTGCTTTATATCACTATTCTCATGCACTTAAAGGGACACCGCATTATTTTTTTCCTCTCTTGCATTTGAGAAAAAAAGTTAAATAACCTAATAAATGGCAATAAGAATGATCTAAGACTAAGATTGCATACAGGCTTTGTTATTAAGAATTTTTTATAGATGAGATGGTTCAGCACATGACACTTGCAAGCTTTGATTATAAAACTGGGTTTAGTGAGTTTGTAAACATTCAATCCAGCCACCGGAGGTCACAAGTACTCTTTGTGCTGGTCCCAAGCCTGAATAAATTGTGTCAGAAATGGCATCTGGAGTAAAACCTCTGCCACATCAAAATGAAGATGGTTTACTGTGGCAACCCCAAGACAGAAAAGATGAAAGGACTTTTATGCCTCAAAACAAAATTTAGACTTCAAAAGAACAGAACAGCGCAATTATATTCAACCTCACTGCAAGCCACATTTGGGTCAGGACCCACCAGTTGAGAACCATAATGGCCATTTAACCACAGGGCTGACACTAGAAAGGCATTGGGAAACATGGATATAGTGACAAGATTACAGGTTAAGTTCTGAGCTATTCTTTTCTTTTTCTTCAATAACTGGAGGGTTGGGGGTTCAATCCCTGATACTAGTGTATGAATGTGTGACTGTTGTGGTTGAAGAGGCTGTTGGCATGGGAAGTTGTGTGGCTGTAGAGTGAATGAATAATGGACAAACAACACATTCACGTATTTATCTGTGTAAAACAGCACTTTTTCCTGCTGCTTTGTTCTTCATTCATCACTCACTTGACTCTGAGCCCAAACCCGCTGCATAATTACTCTAACGGGTAACTTCCTGATCCTCTCTGTGGGTCGTGTTTGCAGATATACACATTATCGTATGCGCAGAGGCAGCGGGAGCGGAGAAAATTAGATTTGTGGAGGGCTTTTTACAGAGCACCAGCCATTTTTCATGTGGAGGAGCTGCAGGACTGGGAAAACGTTGTATGGAAATGACAGAAGAGAAAGTATCTCTCACTGGGTAGGAGTACAAAGTTGAATTTTTGAGTCTGAAATTTTGATGCTGGAGGTAGAGTGTTGTCCTGCTACAGCTCATTATGTTTTATCAAGTGAGGTGAGGGGAAGTGGTGTTGTGCATGTAATAAACAGCCTCAGAGGACTCACAAACATGAACATAGAGGTAATGATACATGAGGAAGACGGAAGTGTTTTTGATGAATGGCCCTTGGATGAAAAAGCACATTATTGACATGCCTCGCTCTCACAGAATGCATCTATTTACAACACTGGCTTTTAGAAACGTCTCTAAGGTTAAGCCAGACTTTATTGTCCACATAAGGTTGTTCATTCTCTGCATTTGACCTATCCTTTAATGGCACTGGGGTAACCTTTCAGGCGCAGTGGGCGACCGCAGCGCAGCGCCAAGGGGGCCCTTCTCCAGGACTTGAGCCGGGGTCCTGGTCAGGAGAAGCTAGTTGCAGGATTAGAACATCCAAAGTCAAAAAAAAGAAAGGCCTGCACTTTGGAAAATTTTGATAACAATGCTCGTAGAGTTGTGGTTTATGGTATGGTCACTGCAGTTTTAAAACTGTGATCTGACTCAGCGCCCCACTTTGAAAGCTGGCGGCGAGAAATGATTGAGTCCTCTACACTGAAAGACTGAGATATGCACCCAAGGGACCTGTTGTGGAGCATTTGCAACTTTGAGTGGCCTCAAACGTTTGTGCACTCTAAGAAAGATGCGCAAATATTTGTTGTTTATTTTACTTTTATGTGTCTCTGCATTTTGAACATTTATTTAAATTTATTTCTAACTAAATTTTGGATAATGTCATTGGTATTTCATTTGCTTGGTCAAGTCCTCTCTAGATCCAAACTTGTTGGGACCTCCTTGCTGTGAGGCGACAGTGCTAACCACTTTTGCATCATGGTCAAAAAGTATACAGAGTCCAAAGTTTAGCACTGAATGGCTTTGTTGACAATGACAATTTTTACAAACACAAAATGTATGCATGCAATAACAGTTTGTCCCCACAGTCGAATGTTTTAAGTCTCGTCTTAAAACCCACTTTTATTCTCTGGCTTTTAACCCAGCGTGAATTATGTAGTCCTGTGTCTTTTATATTGTTTTGTTTTTATTTACTTCATTGTTTTTATACTTGTTACTTGTATACTGTACTTGTATACTTGTTATTAGCTTTTGTATTGCTCTTACTTGTTTTTCTGGTTCTTATTATTTTAATGGGGACTAGTGGAGCTAAATAGAGTAATTTATTGTTATTTATTGTTTGTGTGCAGCACTTCGAAAACTGTCTTTGTAAAATGTGCTCTACAAATAAAGTGGATTTGGATTTTGAAAAATTTTGTAAAAAGTGTTAGAATAAAATGATCAGGGACAGATACTTTATATACAGTGAGATTTATTAGCGGGTACCTAAATTGTGAATAATAAAACATACTAAATGACTTGTAGGATTTATTTACATTTATGTATTCATAGTTAATGGAAACATAAATAATATATTATTTTTTATTGAGATGCATAACTTCCAGTCTCTGCAGTGCTGTGTTGTACAACCTGTTCCTGCCACACCTCTCACTCTAACTCCTGTCAACACACTGCTATAACTCGCTCTAAAAAACAGCATTTTTACACTTCTAAGTAATTGCAAGTTGGCATTTCCTTCATTTTTCTGAACTAGTGATTTGTAGCCACTCGCACCGCTGGTTTTAATTTGTTCTCTTTTTTTGCATGAAACGCTTTAATGATGAATGTGAAGAGTAATTGTCAGGTCTAGCTCCCTCTTCTATTATGCATGACAGTACTTAAAAAGTATTAAACTAAATCCATCTTTTTAGTGCAAGGCGTCTGAAAAAACTTGAACAAAACTTAAGGAGAAATTATTAGTTTTGGGGTTGGAGCTAGAGTGTTTTTTTTTGTTTTAAGTTTCTGCACCATTGTGAAATAGGGCAGAAGAACTCCAGCCACAAGGGGTCAGTAAAGAAACAAATCATTAGTTTTAGTAGACTGAACAATTTAAGGGGTTTATGACTTTAATGGCTTAAGCATTTACCCCAGAACTAGAAGATCCATCAGTTTGAGTCGAGGTCTTGGCACTATATAAGGTTACCATTGTGAGATAGGGCCAAAGAACTCCAGCCACAAGGGGTCAGTAAAGAAATAAATCATTAGTTTTAGTAGATTGAACGATTTAAGGGCCTTATGGCTTTAACGGTTAAAGCATTTACCCCAGAACTAGCAGATCCGTCAGTTTGAGTCCAGGTCTTGGCGCTATATACCGTTACCATTGTCAGATAGGGCCAAAGAACTCCAGCCACAAGGGGTCAGCAAAGAAACAAATCATTAGTTTTAGCGGATTAAATTATATAAGGGCTTTATGACTTTAATGACTTAAGCATTTACCCCAGAACTAGCAGATCCGTCAGTTTGAGTCCAGGTCTTGGCACTATATACCGTTACCATTGTGAGATAGGGCCAAAGATGCCAACTCCAGCCACAAGGGGTCAGTAAAGAAACAAAGCATTAGTTTTAGTGGACTGTAAAATATAACATCAGGTCTCTGTGGCTCAAGGGATAAAGCATTTACCCCAGAACTAGAAGATCTCTGTCCAGGAGTGTAACTTTAGGTGACGTTAAGTGTTTGGTCTTGAGATGTTTATTTTCTATTCTTACTTGATGGAAACACACACAAACAAATAACATTGCAACGCCATGAATTAAATCACAAAATCATTACAGAGGTCTTATTATTATTGTAGTTCAAAAGAAAAACACATCTCTGCAGTAAAGGAGACACTTTAAGATCCTTTGTTACCTGGGAGATTTAAGGGGAAAACACATTTAGTTATTATGCTACATTGGTGTTTAAAATTTTACTAAAGTAATTGACTTAAAGGGCTTTTATTGATCTTTTTGAACCATGTTTTGGTCACCTCTACAACAGCACTATGAATGAGAGCAGACTGGATGTAGAGGGCTTGTTGATTGTTTCCTGGAGTGGGCAGGGGTTTGTGAGACCAAGCGTTTTGAGGCATCAGAACAGCCGTGCCAGAGAATCAAGGATTACATACACAAATCACAACTCCAGGTGTCTTTTTGATGAGGAAACAACATTATAACATGGAAGAAAGCTCAGAAAAGTCAATAGCTGATTTAAGGACATTTTTGACAGAGCAATAGTAGTGGTAATGGTAATAGTATTTGTTGTACTGTTCATAATAGAAGCACTAATATTTGTTGTGGCAACGTGGGAGTTGTGGTAGCAATACTAGTACTTTCTATTTACTCTACTTAAAATTATTTTGTAAGTAGCAGCACAGATTTTTATTTCTCTGTTGGTTGGAATAATCCTACTCTACTTACAAAAAGACACATGAGACACAAAATGGACGCCATAAGGATTTGTCTCTCTTCTACTCTGCCACATGTTTTGTTTACTGGCTCTCATTTCTCTGGGCTGACACTTGGGGATGGCAGCGATGTTCAGTATATTGTTTATCCATCTGACTGTGAAGATTAAATGGTGTTAGATAGATGCATAAATTCAGTGGCTTAGCTTTTATAGTTGTTGTTGTTGTTGGAGCTGTTTGTAGTTTAATGATTTAGTTTTGAATTATGAGTTAAAGCTAATTTGTTTTTGCTCATGTTAATTGAGGTAATTTGCATTTATTTTGTATTTATTTATTCATTGTTTATATTTCTTTGTTAAATTAGTACATTTATTTTTTGTTTAGCTTATTATTTCATTTGTAATGGGCTGCCAGGTTCATGTTCTGCATAAACAGGTCAAGTGGGATGGGTCTGCAGGGGTCGAGGGCATATGGTTTTTTACCAGGGGACGGAGAGGCTGCAGACTCAAGGGCTACCCTGTAAGTTTGCTGTGAATATGATGAATAAACAAACACAAAATGCATTTTTGATTTGGACATTTCTTTCATTGACCTGTGTAAAGACTCACTGGCCATTTGATTTGTTTAAGTTGTTTGACAAAGTTATGGACATCTAGCCACAACAGTTGTACTACCTTGGCTCATGAAGCAGATGTCTGAAACAATTTTATTTGTAAGTGATATTTAAAAAACAAATCTTAAATTTTGCTGCCAAGATTTCAGGCAACAGGGGAAGAAAGTACTGCTATATTTTTATATATTCTTGCATCACTCTAATGGCTGTTCAGCTGTTCTCTGCAGAAACATATCTGATAATCTGCATGACCTTCGTAGCTCAGATTTATTCATGCATGAAATTACAAACAATTTAATGACTCTATTTGAAAATATGAAATGGGAAAATCTGTCAGATGCACTGAGAGACAAGGTCAGAGGCGTGGATCTCTCAAACCTCAAAACTTAGCTGAAAAGGCATTATTAAAACTATTATTTTACTTGCAAAAATCACTGCCTAACAAAGGATAGAAAAGTATTTCCTGAGCCAGTGGAGTCGCTACAGCACCGAGATAACAATAAGTGACTAATACCATTGGAAAAAAACGTTGGTTTAATTGTATTTCTGCAAATAGAGATTCTTAATTCGGTATAAGCCTCAGGCTTTGTGGACACAGTCGATTCTCGTTAGTTAATACACTGTGGTTTTAATGTGTTTGTGGCTTTTGTTGGCTGTTTACAAGTAAATAAAGTCGCCATTGTTGTTTCATTTAAGTATTGAGAGAAGAGATTTGTAGAAGTCTCAGCATCCAGATTCAAAATATGGCTTTGTGTCAATTACAGTCGTTCTTGCCTCAGAGACAAGAGCACTTGTCTCCAGTCATGTTGTATTTTTTCCCAGATATTTTAACACATGTAAAATCTTGAACTGCTGTCCTTGTGTTGTTCTGCTTTTACTCTGCGTGGATCCATTTGTTTCGACTGCAGCTAAACTAATGACTTATGTAAAACAGGAATAGCTGTATGAGTTCAAGCTGCACAATTTGTTAACTTTTAATCTCTTTCTCACTGCCCCTGTCTGGATGATAAGACACCAGAACCCTGATTTATACAAGTGAACAGGGTTTGACATTAACACTCACCAACCAGCTAAATGCAGACAGAAGTATATATATTTTCTGGAGATTTAAATTTTGTTTCCTGTTTTTTGGATCTTTTTATTTAGAATTTTTGACATATAAAAGTGAACATTCCCTGAAACAAAATTAAAGACATGTAGACAAATAAATAACACACTCAAACACCATTATACAAACATCTAAAATAAAAGTATATACCTGTACATTGTTAAGGTACAAACATACAAAAAAGGCAACAAAAATAAATGAAAGTAATAAACAATAAGAACAACAGATTCACCTCGGGACAAGGCCAGTTAGGAGCAAATACTGTTTCAAAAACATTGCAAAAACAACATATAAATGCCATAAAAACATACATAGATCAGCATTTTAACATCTGAATTATGGCTAGTGAAAAACCTAAATGGCTAGTAACCTTTAAAGAACTAAACTATTCCAAAATGGTCAGTGAGCAAAAAAATGAACGTCAAGCCCTGCAAGTGAAATATTATTTTGAGATCCAACTACTACTCAGTGCTGAAGAAGAAACTCCCAGGTTGATGTTCACTAGGACTAAACTGACACAATGTTGTATAAGGTTGTTTTACATTAAACATGATATGAACAGTGGACCAAGGGATGAGGTACTGACAAAGATAACTGTGCAGAAACAAGGGAAGGCTTCAACTTGCATTCAAAAAACAGTATTATCTTTTGTTATGCTCATGTTTCTGTGTGATATTCTTGTCCTAGGTCTCACCTCCTGCTGATAGCTGCAGTGTGCCATGAAGGGTGTCAGCTGCTCTGTATTCTGCAGTGGGAGGTAGTAACAGAAGCATCACAGAGGTGAGAAGGTTCAAGAGAGCCTGAATATGAATCGGACAGCTCGACGTCAGATACAAAAATCAATGACATACTGTAGCTGCTGCATTTAGACAACACGTAACATGGAGAGGCCGCTACTTCTACTTTCTGCTCTCACAGTGAAGCACAGAGGAAAAAGGACCCAAAAATGCAGGACTGTGAGGTAAATTTATTAAAGAAAACAAACGAAAGCTCAAATCCAAAGGGGAAAAAGCAGAATAAAACAGAAATCCAAAAAACAAGGGGATAACTAACTGTAAAAGTTCAAAATCAGGCAGTGCTGTATACAAAATACAAAATCAAACTTACACAAAACTAGAGTCACAGGGACACAGGGAACTCAGGAGACACAGGAGACCAGACCAGGACGTCACTCGGACAATGACCTAACAAAAGACTAGGTAGAGCTGAGGAACTAAATATACAAGGGGAACGAGGCACAGGTAAAACACACTGGGGCGGGACAGGCAGGCACAAAGGTGGGAAACACAGGAGGACAGGAAATAAAACAGAAAAACACTACACATCAAAATAAAACACAAGGGAAACAAAACATAACAGGACACAGACACGGATCATGATAGTCACATTAAATCAGCTGCTGTCGTTTAGCCTCACTCTCTGCATCATCTTCTTTCACAGATTTACTCTGCTAACTCTGACTTATCATAATACATAGAGACTGAAAATAGATGCTCCTTTTGAGAGACAGAAGAGGAGACACTGAGACATTTGTTTTTTGAATGTGTACTCCTTCTTTAGTCCTCCTGCTCACTGTCCCTCCTCTGTACACGTCCAAACCATCTCAGCCACAACATGAGCTGTCTCTCTGATCATTCCTAAGCCTGTCTTAAGCCTCTTCATTGAGCCTCACTAGCAGCATAAACTGTACAAACTATAGGCTCACGTTTCTAAAGCTGACATTGGAGTACATTGTTTCTGTTATTATCCGATCTTGTATGCACTCATTTCTTAGAGTAAAGACACAAAACTGAGTCATTTTTCACGCTGGTTATAATTGTACACCACGCTTCGCTCCCAAAAAAACCCACACAATAGTCATTCGTGACAAATTGCTTTTCAAATTCCATGCATCGATACGCATTATAAATCTTGTTGCCTTCGGGAGATTGGGAAGGAAAAAAAAAAAAAACATGTTCCAAAATTGCACCCTTGCGCTTTTTGTAATTATGCATTTTTGAAATGCTGGAGCATAAAATGGAGTTGGATTTTGAAATGAGGGGGCGTTTGTAATTGATATAATGGATTTGAAAGAAGGCTTTGAAACTATAGAGCTGCAGCGTGGAGACAAGAGAGAAAAGCCTTTTTGTCTGTGTGTGCAAAAGGAAGCAGATGTAAGCTATGCCACTGTTTTACACACACTGTAAAACAATTTAACCCTATTCAAATATATTGTGAAAACAAATCGCCCCAAAAAGTTAAGGTTATTAATTCAATGATTATAATTAGTCTGTTACTAATTCTTATATTTGTATTGTAAACTATATTAATACTTAAAGGGAAACTATGCAACTTTTTTACCTTAAAGCCGTGGTTCGCAACCTTTTTTGTCTCATGTACTTCCTTGCTCATACATGTAGATGATTCTAGGGCTGTAGTCGACCAAAGAAATCGTTAGTCGACCGAAGTTATGCCCAGCTCAGCAATTAATCGACTGAAATCAACCAAAGGTCATGTGGGGGAACTTACCAGAGTCTTACACAAATAAGTGATTTCACATTCATTAGGTGATAAATCATTTGGAAAAAATAGCAAAATATATTGTTATCTAAAATCATCCATGCTTTCTAAAATAAAATGAAAAATAAAAGTTCATTAATTTTTTGATGCAAAGAATGGATCAAACTAATAGACCAATAGAATTTTAGTCGACCAAGACCACACTGACTGATTAATCGACTCGGTGACCTGTCAGTCCTAGATAATTCTTTAAAAAAGTGGTCTTAAAATGTAAGTCTTCCGCTTCCTTTCCTATATATTTTCTATAAAAAAATAAAGGTAATAAATTCTTGCTAATTACTTTGCATTTGTGACATTAATCTCATAATAAATTTACCACAAATAAAAACATTTAATCATTTGAATAACTTCCCTTTAAACCAAAAAATCGCCTCCTTTTCATCACTCTGTGAGACACTTGAGCTTGGCATTCATAAATAGTTTCAATAGTTCAGTATGAAATCACAAATATTTTCTCATAATCTTGGAAATAAATGTTCAAATACTTCCAAGTGCCCCCTGCAATGTGCTCGCCTACCCCTTAAGTTAAAAAAGGAGTCCAAAATTATTTTCACAAAAGCATAAAATCTCACTTTAATTTAATAGCCTCAGAGTCAGTGTGTTGACTAAAGAAGTTGTTGCAGGGTGTCTAAAGCCCCCTGCAGCTACTCCTGGCATATGCTGGTGAAAAGTCTTGCAAGAATGGAAGCACTGACCCAGTGTCCCTAAAGTCTTGGGGCCGGAGAGAAAGTGGTACATCCTGGTTAGCCAGAACAACAAGGCAGCAATGGCTTTATTTCTTCGACGTTGTTCACGGCAGAGCAGCGAAAAGGCAGAGGAAACCCAGTCAAGCTGAGTGAGGGGTCACACAGGGGACAAACCAGACTCGTGAGATATCGCCGAAATGTAAAGGGACCGCCATTAAAAAAAAAAAAATGCAATCAAAACAGTGAAGAAACAAGCAGAGCTGCATGGTTCTGCTTTAAATAATATGCATTATTGGGTTTTACAGTGTAGATTTCACAGTCTGCTACTTCAAAGCTCGGCCTCAGATTCTGATAAAACAGGCGAGACATTGTCGGGGCGACCATAGTGGTTTAATACTGGGCAGATTTAATGAATGTCTCATTGTAAGAAGGCATTTTGGGATTACGAGCAGCGCCGAACAACAAGCAAATCCTTCAGATGTAGAGGCATATATTACACAGTCAGGGTTTCCAGCTGAGTTCCTCTTCTGTCTGATGTGAAAACGCTGGCTCATGTTTTGCAGGAGTGATGGTGGTAATTGGTGAAGCACTAGTCTGATAAATGAATGGGAGGATATCAGGCTGCAGGTGGACTGAGCCAAGACTGATAGAGATTATCACTGGGCGTAATGATTAATAAGATATAAAAACACTTCTTGGCTTTAGCTCAGCAAGATACAAATGAATGAGTCAAGCCTGTTTGCCTCTGTAAAGACCACTGTGATCTTTACACACCAGTAAGATTTTTACTGAAACTTTAAGATAGACAGCACGATATCAGTACCGAACACATTTTATTGGGCTTCATTAAAATAAATAATTTCTATGCAAACATTATTATCAGTGGCTTTTGTATTCCATTTAAACCTCCAATCAACAATATATTTTATTAGTCCTGCAAGCACTTTCATTTTGTTCCTTATTCAGAAAAAAGAAACTATTACCACAATAATGCTTTAGTCTTATAAAAAGTTGCTTTACAGTTTGGTGCATTATTCATTCCCTCCTCAGTCACACTCTGTCGTGGTGAGCTACCTCTGTAGCCACAGCTGCCCTGGGGCAGACTGACCACCCCTAAACACAGTCACACTGACACATTCATACAGGGAAGGTGGATGAAGTGTCTTGCCCAAGGACACAACAATGGGGGCAGCGGGGATAAAACTGCCAACCTTCACATTAGTGGGCGAGCATCTTTACCAACTGAGTTACTGCCACCCCAATATACAGTTAAGGTTTTCCAAAATCATATTGTTAATAAACACAATATGTCTTTTGTTACTGATACGGTATATCAATATATGTTGGATTTTGACACTTGTATCATGATACATTTATTGAAAATATTTCCATTTGAACATTGCCTCTTTCAAAGTATGCGCCTTGTGAGTGTACACAACTCTCCCAGTGATTTTTCCATGATTCTTTCATCTTCAGATGGGACGGTGTTCAGAGCCTGGGCAGTGCCTCTTTATCCACATTAACAAAAAGTGTTCTTTCCAATCGATTTTTATCTCTGGGAATATGAAAAAAAATTGCAAGGAGCCAAGTCAGCTGTGGGATAAACAGGGAAGCATCATATGAGTTTCCAAATATTTAGGCTTGCAATGGACTCTTTGTTGCTAAACATTAAACACACCACTGGTTCACCATTGGTCCTGCCATATTCTTATCTTTTTCTGCTTATTCCCGTTAGCGGTTGCTGATGGCTGGAGCCTATTCCAGCTACTTTGGGCCTTAGCCAAGGTAAACCTGGGACAGTGGTTAGTCACAGGGCTGACATACACTGAAAAACAATCATTCACTCAGTCACTCACTCACATTTATTCACTAGGGGCAACTTAGATTGGGAAGAAGCCGGAAACAATCCACAATAACACAGTGAGGGCATGCAGAATCCACTCAAAGATATCATTGTTTCTAAAAATAATAAATATCCAAGTCACTCTGAACACCAATCTATTTGAATTTAAATTGCGAAAATAAATTGATTTTCCCACATAGTAATTAATGCCTTGGCACATTCTTAATAACCCAGTATGCGCTCAATAGGCATCTCTCAATTTCCTAAAAAGTTGTCCTACGTGCTGCGCAGCTAACAGTCTTGGTTTCCTGGAAAGTGGTCTCTCGCTGAGCAGGAGCCGGTCTCATTCTGAACGCACACACTGCTGAAGGTGTGAGAGCTTGTCAACAAAGGAAACGTCAATTACGGAGAAAATGTGAGTCAGCCTTGTGAATTTATGCTGATAAGATGAAATTGTAGGTCTGGCAACAAAAAAAAAAGTCAACATTTTGAAAAGTAAAAAGAAAAGTGCCACGTCTCTGCTTGAGATAATATTTGTTTATGTGCTAATGTGACAGGCCAGCGTGAAGTCAATTAAAATTTAAGCAACTCAGTGACGAGAAGAGAAAAATGCCAGAGATGATGACAGGAAAGGTTTTTACAACTCGTCAGCCGTTTTTATTAAAACTTTGAAGCAAGTTTTTACCAAAAAAAATGAGAAATGAAGTTGTATTTTGAAATAAAGTTGTCATTGTGTGTTTCTTAAGGACATAGAAATTGTGGAAGTAGTAATAGTAGTAGAAGCAGTAGTAATGGTGATAGTAGGTCCTAAATTCATCATTAGTACTCACGACACAACAAAAATGGGCAAAGCAAAAGTCATAGAAGAGAAAAAAAGAGCGACATAAACCACGCTACTCTTATTTTTTTTCCTTGTCTTTACTGCTGCATACCAACAACATCCCATAATGCAGTGCTGCTGACATTTTTGCTCCAGCCATCTCACTCATCTCACACATGCGACACCTTTGCTACACACTACACCACCCCCATCCCACCACAGACACAAGGGACATAAAGGACAGGACCATTTCAACCCCCCATGCCCTCAAAGCATCTTTAGAGCACATACACTGCCTGACCCAAAAATAACACAGTAATAATTTGTTGGAGCGCCTTTAGCTTTGATTATGGCAAGCATTCTCTGTTTTAATAAGCTTCTACAGTGCATCTATTATCTTATCCCTGCTACTATGGGCTTGAGGTGGGGTACATGTGTGACAAAAGACAAATATTCGCAGGGCTGATGTTTAGAAACAAGCTGACAAACAGGGCTTGTTATTAACACCAGCCAACTGGTCCAATGAGGGCAGATTTTTGTTTTGGCTGGTGATACCCTTCGTCCCACTAAAGCCACTTTGTCTGGTTGAATTTTATGCACCTATATCTTAAATTTAGAGGTTATAGGCCTGAATTTAGGTTGCTCTGCTTTACTGTACACCATTTATATATAGTAATTCATCATGATTAAAGAAAGAAACATATCAGTTTAAACAGAATAACATGAGACACATTTATTTATTCTGCCTATGTAAACTTGTTTTTTAATATTTGATAAATCCCTGTCCATACATGAAAAACAAATTCTTTAACCGTATACTATACTACTATTAAATATACAAAAAACTTAACTAATACTTCACCTATATATGCATGTGTAGTGTTAACATACTACATCTATTTTTGTCAATGGATCCAATTGAATAGTAGTGGAAAGTCACTAACCATATTTTGAAAGCAGTATCCAGTTTGTTTGTGTGGGATTTTCCGACTTGGAAAGATGTTTTAGCAGTAAACACAGGGATCCCTGTCAGAGACTTGTAACTGAGCGAATTAACACACCCGGCCCGCTCTCAGGGGAATTGCCTGCCCCACATCCTTGTGAACCTGGTTACCACCGGCGACCACGAGATAAGGATCACCATGGCGATGACACTGAGGAGGATGTTACTACGGGAACAAGGACCACGCTGTTGCCACGTGAAAGAGGAGAGAGCAGAGGCCGAGTCCAGCTGTAGTCGCTCTCTCTGTGACCTGGACCAGGACTGCCTCACTGGACCAGGACCGCCTCACTGGACCAGGACCGCCCCACTGGACCAGGACCGCCCCACTGGACCAGGACCGCCCCACTAGCCCAGGACCGCCCCACTAGACCAGGACCGCCTCACTGGACCAGGACCGCCCCACTGGACCAGGACCGCCCCACTGGAGGCAGTCTTGAAGTGAAGTCTTGAAGTGAAGTCTTGAATTAATCAGTGTTTCACTTTGAACTGAAGGCTGTGAGAGAGTGATCCCCCCAACTTGGGCGTCTAAAGGAAAAATCCATGTGTCATGTGTTAGAGCAGCTAATCAGAAATGTTGAATAGTAACATGGAGTAAAGAATTAGCCAAGTGTAACTATCAGGTCAAAAATTGTTACTTTAGACACTGGAAAAGTATAATATTTTTATTTTCTAAACTAAATAATGTGTTAATGTTCTAGTTATGAGCATGCGTGTTAGGTTTGTGTTGCCATTACTAGGTAAACAGCAATTCTCTGGTTGGATATATTTTTTTGTTAGTGGCCTTTAGTTTCAAGCCCAGTTAGTTAACCCTACTATCAAGCTTTTTTAAAGGGCCTATATTGTGCTTTTTTGTGTTTTTTTAATTAATTTAGGATGCATCTAGTGTAGCATCTTACATTTTGTTGGTCAGAAAATGCAATAATTATTGTAAAAAACATATTTAAAGAAATGCTGTCCACTGCTGTCACGCCCCTTCAATGTTCCTAAAAACAACACATGCCACGTGTTTGAGTGTTGTCTGCTGCAGTTTAGGGGTGGGTTTATTTGGTTGCTGCGGGGAGGGGTGAGCTGTAGCAGTGTTTTCTGAACAGGACAGGACCATGAGGAGAGAGGGGCGTGGTCAGGTGGAAAAAGGCAGACACCAGTGAAAAGAACCGTTTTTGTCCTCTTACAAACTCAATGTAAAAGAACAGAGGATTACTCAAACATGCACAAATTAAACAAAATACTACTCCAGGTATGTTTTTGATGAGGAAACAACATTATAACAGTCGATAAGTCGATTTTGCATAATATAGCCCCTTTAAGGTCACAGACCATCTGTCCAGTCAGGTTACATGTATGTATATATGTTTGGCCCTGCTCTTGTACACTTTGTCTGCATTAAATCTTTATGAATTTAATTAATGCATTTCTTTTACAGCTACAAAAATACTGAACCAAATAAACCCAAATCTTTCTTTAATCCCCTGCAAAAACTGTTATTTACCACGCTCCTCTATTTGCATAATGTACTCAGCTCTGGCTCCATTAACGCCCCAGTGACTGAACACAGAGTGGCAGTAAAATAAGTGCCAGCGATTGCCGACAAGCCTGCGTTTAAACTGAAAAGGTCAAGCCATTTTTTATTGAATTTCCCTCTATTTTCCGCTCAACAAAGTCTCAAGTGACTAGATGCAGCCGGTCCTTCAGCTGCACCACATTTACTGTAATCAACATCAAATCACTTTACCGATAAGTTTTCACCAAGTTTGGTTCAAGTCAATGAGGTTTTTCTCCCTCCGGCGACTGGAGTGAAAAATACAAAAATTAAAGTAATGTTTGTGTTTACCCCATTAACTTTGGTGCAGACTGTAAATAGGGTTGCACACATTTGCCTTGTAGCTGTCAGTTCCACTTTGGTCGATGCAAGACACTGGCATTTGAACAAGCCTTATCAACACAATGTTAATACTTTGGGCTCAGAGTTTGTATCAACACTTACATTGATAGTTGGTGTATATATGGTACTTTGACATAGTCTGCTGTGAGAAAAGCCAACTCCTTATTTAGCACATCTTTATTTGTCTGTTCATAGGTTGAGAAAACCGAATTATTGCCTTACTCCGGTATAACAGGAGTTTTAAAATGCCTGTAAACCTAGGACTCAGACTGAGAGGTAGTTATTTGACTTTCTCTTAATGGAGTGGAGCACCTGGATGATAGGGTTCATTGTCGGACTACTGATGCATGTATACAGCATACTCCAATAAAGCTGGAGAGACATTTAACTGCAGTCAGTACTAAACAGACAGAACATCATTAGTGTTTAGAGACATGCATTTTTTAGACCAGCAAAGATACATTATGGTTCTTCCAGCGCTTTTGCTTTGGTCCATCGTGTTTAAAAATAACTAGGTTTTATTTAGTAACGTGAAAGTGTTATTGTATATATTTATTGATAAAACAATGATTGCTGATTTGCCGGGTTTATTAGCATGTAATGTTACACCGTTTTAGCTCTGCTGGTAAATGCCCAGACCATGTGAAAGCCTTGCAGTGCTGTGGTCCCAGTAGTTTGGCTCAGTGCTCTGCAGGTAGAGTGGTTTGACCTGTTCTCTGAGAATGAGAAGAGCTCTGTATACAAACTTAGTGATAGTCAAAACCAGGAAAAGGTCTGCATGAGACCGCATGGGTCTATAGGACACTTTTTTGGAATATGTGCTAATGAGCAACTCCTATTAGAGCAACACTATGTAGTATTTGGAGTTAAAAAGAATGGATTGAGTGGTAGATAAACTCTTAACGTGAAAAACTGCCCCTCCAATATCACGAAGGTAGATCACACAGAGAAAAAAAAAAGACCCAAAATGCACAGCTGAGGTGAAGTTTTAATAGATAAAGTATGAAAGCCAACAGAGAAAAACAAAGTAACAAATCCAGAAATAAAAAAGGGAAAACTATCCAAAAACAAAACTCCAGAAGATAAGCTAACTGAAATATTCAGATCCAATCCAAAATCAAAATCAAGCAGAACAGGTGAAAACCCAAAAACAGACTTACACTGGAGAACTCAGACAGAGTGACAAGAAGCCTTACTCAGACACAGACAAGACAATGACCCAACAAAGAGCAGCAGAGAACACAGCGATTATATAAACGAGGAATGAGGCACAGGTGAAACACATTAGGGTGAGACAGCCAATCAGGAAGCAGGAAGTAAAACAGAAAAGCACAAGACTACAAAATAAAGCACAAGGACAAAAACACAGACACAGACACCCATTCCCTAGTACTTCTTGTTATCATCCTTTATCACTACCTAACTAATACTAATGCAAATAAAAATGCTTTTGAAATTATCTTGTTCTAATAATACATCAATGCTTCAAGTCTCTTGGGTGAGAGATGAAACGTATTTAACTTAAAGCAATATCCACACTTCTTTAACTTTAGTTGTTAAGATCTGGATGACAGAGACACAGACTCAACGTTCTGATGAGACTTTCCTATAGATGCTGCACTTACTGTCATAAAACAGAGATAACAGACATGTTTAAGACACTTTGACTTTAAACCCAGACTAGTGCTTTAACACATCACCTCCTTACCTGCTCTTGAACAACCTTTCATCATCCGCAGACAGCAACAGCACACATTAACATCATCATTATGGGCCTCAGTCAGACACTACACCAGCTCAGAAGCATCTGTGCCTCACTCACAGGTCTCCTGCAGTTCACTCAACGTCTGCTACTGCTGTTGTGCTCAGAAGAGAAAGTCACAACACGTTCACAGGTATTGTGACTGAAACTATTGCGTTTCAGAAATGTTGATCTACTCTACTCTGTCTAAGCTACTCCAAATCTGCACTCAAACAAAAGTACTATTACTCGAAAACAATACTACTCAAGTAAAATACACAACAGTTGTTACATGAGTAAAAATATAATGTGTGATTAGGTAGAGTACTGCTTCTAATTCTTGTACTACTACTCTTACTACCACTACTACTACCAGGGCTGTACACAGGATTTTAGAAATACTGAGGTCTATCATGTTGATGACCAGTTTAGAAGCTGTTTAGACCTGGTTTAGTCCTGGTTTAGTCCTTGTTTAGACCTGGTTTAGTACTGGTTTAGTTCTTATTTAGACCTGGTTTAGTCCTGGTTTAGTCCTGGTTTAGACCTGATTTAGACCTGCTTTAGTCCTGGTTTAGTCCTGGTTTAGACCTGATTTAATCCTGGTTTAGTCCTGGTTTAGACCTGATTTAGTTCTGGTTTAGTCCTGTTTTTTGCCTGGTTACTACTACTATTTGTAAGCTAGTATTTGACATAATACCATGCAATAACCTCCCAATTTGTATCAAGGAGGCTATAAATGCTAACACCTTGGCCTGGTGTTTTGTGCAAACGATGTCCCACGTTTCAGCGAGCGCGACATGGTTGGATGAGAACTGAAGAGGCACGATGAAACCTTGTATTGTCCACAGCATGCATGTACTTTAGGTTACGTCATATACAATGTCGCCGTCTGTTAAGGCCTATTCTATCTGCTCGCTTTGTGTTGTGAATGGCTGTGATTAGGCGTCGTACTCCACTCTGGCTGTCCCCTCTGCACTATTTCCTGACAAGTGTGCTCTTAGAAAAGTCTGAAGAGAAGTGTTATTACATTGTTCAGAGCAAGGAGGAGGTGTGAATGTCGAAATCAGAGGTCTCAGTGTGGTTCACTTTCAGCTCCGGTGTGGTCCGAACAAAAATTAGACTGCAATGAGGACCAAACTACAAACTAAAGGCAAAAAGAAAAATGCTGGTTACCTCCTCCTCGTATTTGTAGATAGATTTCCTCTGCCTTTTAGCCACTCTCCCATAATCAACATCTAAGAAATAAAGTGATCGCTGGCTTGTTGTTTTGGATAACTGGGTTGTGCTGCTTTCTTTTTTACAAGACCCAAGACTTCAGAGACACCAGGACAGTTCTCCCATTCATGCAAGGCTGGATTTTTCACCAAGATACAGCAAATGGAAGCTGAGCCTTTATTCACCCTGCTACAACTCATTTATCCATCACAATGACTCAGAAACAGTTTAAGTAAGGTAAAAAAAAGTGGCATACTTCATCTTTAAGTGGACTTACCTGTAAACATTTAGTGGTTAAGATCATAATAATGCTTCAACAAGGCTCTTATCTTGAGAATCATTTAAATTCTCATACGAAGCACCAAGTTTGAGAGAGACACAAGAGTAAAACTAAAGTGAACTAACTAAAAAAAAATCTTCCTTTTGGCCTTGGGCTGAGAGACTGAAATAGCTGAAAAATGATCCAGTTTTGCGGTGCCTTCCATCTTCCACACCTCGGCGTCGTCTTGAGTGTAACCCAAACTGCATTAGTACACTGTGGATAGCTCTCGTTACAGATGAAACGCACTGCTGTGATTTCTGATGCTGGAGAAGGAGGCAGAGCGGCAGCAGCAGCAGCAGCAGTGGCACAAATGGCAGTCATTTGTCGCCACATGGCACTGAGACTCACAGGGGGATTATGGGAAGGAGAAGGCGTGATAATACATTTGCGGCGCCATGCCTTCTTGACTTCACGGCTAAAAAATGCTCCCAATTAGATTTGTAATTTCAGCGAGTAATCAGGTCAGGAGAGGAGTTCATTATTAGAGCGTAACTGTTATTACAAGCTCTATAGTTTGTGGAGAAATGTGAGTCACTTTTTACTCTCACAGATTAAACAGAAAGTATGCAGTTTTTCCTTCAATTTGAGAAAAAAGCTATTAATCATTTAATAGGATAATGTAATCGGAATATGAGAAAAATGCAAGAGCTTAAAACGTAAAACAGTGTAGGCTTTATTATTATTGATAATAAAAGATGCTCCCATAAGCTGTATTTTTCCCCATTTTTTGGCTTTATTGATAGGTCAGAGACTTTTGGCAAACTGTTGGAGTCCAGACTTAAACTCACAATGCTGAGACAGGCTGTAGTTGCCCTGCCCCAGCTCTACCACTGAGCCATACAGCAGCAAATAAGCTGTTGAAATAATTTGGAACACCCTCTGGATCCAGAATCCTTTAAATGGCCATTGCAAGATAGGGACAAAAACACTAACTCATGCCACAAGGGGGCAGTAAAAGAACAATTATTAGTTCAAGCTAATACTTTGAGACTTCAGGCTTTGTGGCTTAATGGATAAAGCATTTGCCCTGAACTACAAGATCCTCAGATCAAGTCCAGGTCTGGGCACTATACCCTGACCAATGTGCAACATGGCTTCCAGAGATACACTAAATTTCCAAAAGTATTTGCTCACCCACCCAAATAACTGAATTGAGATTATAGTGTGGTGTTGTTTTTAGGAGCTGCGCTTGGCTGCTTAGTTCCAGTGAAAGGAATTCTGAATGTTTCAGATTTTGGACAGTTCCATGCTCCCAACTTTGTGGGAACAGTTTGGGGATGGCCACTTCCTGTTCCAACATGACTGCATCAGAGCCCAAAGCACGGCCCATAAAGACATGGATGAGTGAGTTTGGTGTGGAAGAACTTGACTGAACCTGCACAAAGTCCTGACCTCAACCTGACAGAACATTTTTGGGATGAATTAGAGCAAAGACTGAGCCAGGCTTCCTCGTCCAACATCAGTTTCTGACGTAGATAGATGCAAGGGGTGGGGCGACATCATAATAAAACCTATGAATTAAGAATGGGATGTCTTAAGTTCATCTGTGTATAAAGGCAGGTGAGCTAATACTTTTGGAAATATAGTGTATTATTTTAGCTCTGGCTACATTTGTCTACTCAGAGGAATGGCAGAAAAAAGAAAAACATGAATGTAAGTGAAGTGAAATGTGTATAAATATTGGCAAAGCATTCACAAGCTGTTTAATGAGGTGGAGATCACTTTTGATTTGCATTGATCTATCACTAAACTCAGTGCAAGAATTTTTAAAGAGGGCTTACTCCAAAAAGTGGCCCGGAGGCCAGACAGAGACAGAAGGGAAGAACTGAAATGCGGGACTGAGCTAACCCTTATTCAAATAAAAGCAGAAAACGTAGCTATGCTGTTCTTGTGGGGAATTTTTGACCCTGAGACAAATAAAATCTGGTCGTAGAGCTTTAATAGACACAAACACATTTATGCTTAGTGTCGGGAGCTCACAGCTCACTCACCGCGGAAGAGTGAGAGTCATAAATGTATTATTCAAATGTGCATCATATCAAGTTCATAATGGTGTATAAGCTGGTCTTCTTCTTCTCTCACTGGTTCAATACGGCTCTATATCTGTAATATCCATGCTTTAACACCTGGGCTGGAAAACAGTAAGAGCTGTATAATCCCTTCCTCCCCACCTGCGTTTCGTGTTTACATTACCTCATCTATCCGCGCTACACCCGCCCTATCCTGCTGCATCAGGGGTGCGCACAGCCACCTGGGAAAACAACGCTGTAGTGATGAGCCTTTCCACCAGTTTGTGTCTCCAGCTGCCGGTCCACTGAGTGTTGTCTCAGTTTGCAGAAACACTGGAAAAAAATAAGGGATTTTGATTTTGCATTGGTTTTAACATGGCAGCAAAAAATGTCTTTGGTAAAATATTGTCTTAATCAGCTGCAAGTTATCAATTTATTATAAGAAGTAGCACAACAGGGATCTGAGTTAATCTTCCTTCCTTTTGGCTTCTCCTGCTCTGAGCTTCTCATACAGTGATTTACATATTTAATCTAGCATTTGTTTTATTCTGAAAGCCCTCACCTGGCACATTTATCAAGGCTTGGGACTAGTAAAAAAAAGTACACTGCTGAGTTGATTTAATGGATAGCTTGCCATAACACTACACTACTACACTGTTTAAAAAAAAAGTTGCAAAAACTCAAGGCAACAGGATCCCTCAAGATTTTTGAGCTTTGTGGCCAAATCAAAATCTTTTTCAACAACTAATCATCTCATTTCCTCTAATTTATGCTCTGTCAGTCCACACCGTTGCCAGCAGGGGGCGACAGTCACCTAATCCAAGATGTTCTCTGCAAAGTCAAAGTAACAGCTCCCTAAAAGAAGACAAAGTTTTCCATAAATATTCATTATTTTAAGTTATACAACATGAAACACTAATGCAAAGGTCTCCAAAACTATTTCAAAAAGCCTAATATGGGACCTTAAATGATAAATTATGAATATGAATCTGTTTTTTAAAAGCTAGATGTAATGATTTCTTCTCTTTGCACTATATAAATGTAAGTAACATATTTATCTCAGGTGTGTTGTGTTGCGCTTGTGTTGCACCTGCTTCACCCACACGTCTCGGCAGCAGAAACCTGCAGACCAAAAGGTGAGTGCAGCTTTGATGAGAGCCTCTCTGCTTTTATGTTAGACCTGAGGGAACGACCGGCCGGCGAGTACAGCTCCTCTACGTGAGGTATATGAAGAAAAACACTGGCCTCAGGCTCAACATAAAGCATCCACACATAAATACAAATAAATACACACATATATATGGATACACATATACACATATACTGTATATGGATACACAGGTCTCAGCTACTGTTATTGTCTACTGGATTAGGCCAATGCAGCATCATTTTGATTTTATTACCCTCACCAACATGGCCGTACACACTATAGAGGGTTGAACCAGATCTAAACCAGGGCTAAACCAGGACTCAACAAGGACCTAAGCAGGTCTCAAAAAGGACTAAATCAGGTCTAACAAGGTCTAAACAAAGAAACCAGGATTAAACAAAAAATTAATCAGGACTAAACCAGGACAAAACCAGGACAAAGCCAGATCTAAACTAGGACTAAACAAGAACTAAACCAGGACAAAACCAGGTCTAAACCAGAACTAAACCAGGACCAAATCAGGACAAAATCCAGGTCTAAACAAGGACTAAACAAGAAATAAACCAGGACAAAACAAGGTCTAAACCAGAAGTAAAACAGGACCAAACCAAGACAAAACCAGAATGAAACCAGGTCTAAAAAAGAACCAAACCCAGACCAAACCCAGGTCTAAACAAGGACTAAACAAGAAATAAACCAGAACAAAATCATGTCTAAACAAGGACTAAACCAGGACCAAACCAGGACAAAATCCATGTCTAAACAAAGACTAAACAAGAAATAAACCAGGACAAAACAAGGTCTAAACCAGAAGTAAAACAGGACCAAACCAGGACAAAATCCAGGTTTAAACAAGGACTAAACAAAAAATAACCAGGACGAAACCAGAATGAAACCAGGTCTAAACAAGAACCAAACCTGGACCAAACCCAGGTCTAAACAAGGGCTAAACAAGAAATAAACCAGGAAAAAAACAGAATGAAACCAGGTATGAACAAGGACCAAACTAGAAATAAACCTCAGTTGATGGACCTCAGTATTTCTAAAATTCTTTAAAGTATGTTATGTTTTTGGTGGTGCAGGTTTTTGTATGTTAGCCTGTTAGCAGTAGAAAAGTAATTGTCAGGTTTTAAAGAAATTATCAGAAAATATCAGTAACCAAGTGTCTATCAAATGTATTTTTAAAAAGTTCTGTACCAGATAGAGCCAAAGATGTATAAAGAAGCATGACAACAAGTGTACCTAATAAAGTGGCCAGTACATAACTCAGAGACTTAACTTTGCTTGTACCCCCCAAGTTAGAAATTTGCCCTTGTCCTTTTTGTGTGAGATCTTACAATATTATTACGACCTATCACAGAATATGATTGAAGCATCAATCCAAAATGCAGCAGGTTGACAAAGATTAATGGAAGCAATAAAAAGAGATTGGCACACATTGCAACAAGTTTGCAGTTCATAAAATACTAGTACTACACTGTGTGACATATAAAAATCAGGGTTTGTTATAAATATTCAGTCTATTCTTGACTCAACATATGGCCATCGGTCTCTTCGTCACTGTAGCGTATTATTTCTCACACATATTTTAACATTTCCGATTTCAGCATTAAATGCGTGGATGGGTTTTCTTAATGTGGCCATGAAGCATGAACTGAGGATTTCCGTCATTAAAATTCATGTTGTCATCGGAGCCAGTGACTCAGTGAAATGTCTTCCTGGGACATATTTAGGTTTTACCATCTTGTCAGCAACTTAGCAGTAACCTCATCATAACCCAATACAAGTCAAAACACTAAAGCAGTATTTTTCACTTCACAACCTGTCCTATACCCATGACACACTTATGGATCCTGACCCACCAGTTGAGAAACTGGTTGAATTTGTGAAAGCATATTATGTACATGTATTTACTACTGCTACTACTACTACTGCTGCTGCTGCTGCTACTGCTACTAATACTACTACTACTACTACTATTACTACTACTACTACTGCTGCTGCTGCTACTGCTACTAATACTACTACTACTATTTCTACTACTATTACTACTACTAATACTACTAGGCAAGGCAAGGCAAGTTTATTTGTATAGCACAATTCATACACAGAGCAATTCAAAGTGCTTTACAGAAAAAAACAAAAAAACAAACAAAACAAAAACACAATTAAAACAATAAAATCAAATTTAAAGAGTATAATTAAGAATCAATTTAAAATTAAATTAAAAGAGAAGAGTGCAGATAAAACACTTTCAGTTGTCATATGCACAGCTAAAAAGAACAGTTTTAAGTCTGGACTTGAACATTGTCAGAGTAGAGGTCTGTCTAACATCGTCAGGAAGACTGTTCCAGAGTTTAGCTGCATAAAACTGAAACACTGCTTCACCGAGTTTAGTCCTGACTCTGGGCACCAGCAGAGACCTGTCCCTGAGGTTCTCAGAGTCCGAGATGGTTCATATGGGACCAACAGGTCAGAGATGTACTTTGGTGCTAAGCCATGGAGAGACTTGTACACAAGCAGAGATGTTTTAAAGTCTATTCTCTGAGCAACAGGAAGCCAATGCAGAGACCTGAGGACAGGACTAATATGGTCGTACTTCCTGGTTTTGGTCAGGACCCGAACAGCAGCATTCTAGATGTACTGCAGCTGTCTTACAGCTCGCTTAGTGAGTCCAGTGAGCAGACCGTTACAGTTGTCTAACCTGCTGGAGATGAACATGAATAAGTCTCTCTAGGTCAGGTTTAGACAGTATACCTTTGATTCTGGCAATGTTTTTGAGATGGTAAAATGCTGATGATGTTATAGATTTAATGTGACTGCTGAAGTTCAAGTCAGAGTCCATGATTACCCCGAGATTTCTAACCTGACTTGTTTGTTTTAGTGAAAGAGACTCGAGGTGTCTATAGACACCTTGTCTTTGTTTCTGTGGGCCAAAGTTGATTATTTCAGTCTTGTCTGTGTTTAGCTGGAGAAAGTTGTTTCTCATCCACTCATTGATCTGTTGGATGCAGTGACAGAGTGAATCCACAGGTCCATATTCACCTGCTGTCAGTGAGATGTAAATCTGAGCGTCGTCTGCATAACTGTGGTAGGATATGTTATTGCTGCTTATTAATTGGCCTAAAGGGAGCATGTAAAGATTGAACAAAAGAGGTCCCAGGATGGACCCCTGGGGCACCCCACAGGTCAGGGCCATTTGGTCTGAGACACAGTTATCGATTTCAACAAAGTACTTCCTGTCTTCAAGATAGGACTTACACCATTTAAGGGCAGTACCAGAAATGCCTACCCAGTCCTCTAATCTTTGTAACAGGATCACATGGTCAACTGTATCAAAAGCAGCCTCAGATCCAGCAGAACTAAGACAGAGCCTCTGCCTGTGTCAGTGTTCAGGCGGATGTCATTAGTCACCTTGATAAGAGCAGTCTCAGTGCTGTGATGGGGCCTAAAACCTGACTGAAAATCATCAACTACTACTACTACTACTATTACTACTACTACTACTGCTGCTACTACTACTATTACTACTACTACTGCTGCTGCTACTGCTACTAATACTACTATTACTAGTACCAATATTACTGCTGCTAATAATACTACTACTACTGCTATTACTACTGCTCCTGCTACTACTAAAACTACTACTATTACTACTGCTGCTACTACTACTACTACTACACTACTACTACTGCTCCTGCTACTACTATTACTACTACTACTACTACTACTACTGCTGCTATTACTACTGCTCCTACTACTACTAATACTACTGCTGTTGCTACTACTAATACTACTACTTCTACTACTAGCCTGACCAGCCAATCCCAAGTACTTTCTTAGTGAAGTAAAGTGGGTCTAAAGCTTTCCCATTAAAACCTATTTTTAAGCAGAATTAATCTCATCTGAGTATTTGTTTTTATGGGGCAGGCTTTCTGCGATGTGATTGGTTGTATGCTTTTCATTTTGTCCTGGAGCAGTTCTGTGTGTCACTAGTGTCCAGTGTTTTCCAATTGGTTGCATGTCTATCTTATTGCATTTAGAGGTAGTTTAATCTGTGTCCATTTGTTTCTTCTCTTACAAATCCTACTCCAGCTAATTCCTTACACAGAAAAGAGAAAATTTGGAAATGCCTCTGTTGTCAATCAAATTCAAATTTCAGTGTGAGCTAAATCAGATTTGGTCTGAACACAGCGTATATCCTTCCTCTCTGTCTGAATCCTTCACGCTGCATGACTAACCACAGCCTCATGTAAAAGCCAGCTCCAAAGGCTAAAAATAAACATTGGCACATTTTGACTTAAACTTCTATGGCGCATTGTTCTTATTCCTCTCACACAAATGTTCTTCACGTCACGTTGAGTCACCTCCGCTGTCTTCATTCTGCCAACATTAAAATAAAACTGGTATGGTTTTAACACCAACTGTGCAGAAATATTCTAACTCTAACTAACTTAGAAATATTCAGTATGTTACTGTGCTTATATCTTGATTGACAGGAGAACTGGACTACAGTCTTCATGTGGTCTGGGTATTTACCAGTAGCCACAAATGCTAATAAACTCAGCTAATGTACTTGTAATTAAAGTTTTATTTATAAACTTCAAGGGAAACACTTTCACATCACAGACTGACACACAACAAAGTCAGCTATGTTTGAAAATGACCTCAATACATTTTCTATGAAGCACGAAGTATTTTAGCCACCACATACTGCATGAATTACTGCGAGAATTAAGACACTGACAATCAATGGACAGCATGTGTGTAATGTCAGAGAGCTTTAGTTAGAGCTTTAAGAACGTCCTTCACTGAAGCAGTGCTATGTTTGCAATGACCTTTTTTTTTTCAGTCTAAAAACCTCTTATTTAATGTTTTGACTTTGCTCCTTTGTAAAAAATGATGGTAAAGAACATTACCTCTGTTTGTAAAATGTGGGAGAGGATGAATGACATTGTCCCGCTGCTGTGGAGTGATTAAGAAAAAGTTATAAAAATGTCATTACTATAATACTATAATGGGACCAAGCCAGTCATTTGGATTTCTGCGTACATGCATGTAAACATACTGACTGTCGCTCCAGGCAGTGTAGTAGCTCCTGCTGCTGCTCTGAGTGCGTGGAGGCTCTTCACAAACACAGAGCCTGATAAACAGCTCACAGGGGCAGCACTCTTAGCAACAGGCAACAACGAAAGAAAAAATCCAAATGTTCCCTGGCAACAAGCTTTTCCTGATGGGATTAACATAAAGAAGCAGTAACAAGGCTTCTGTCAGACGGGAGCTTCTCTGCAGGGAAATCTCAATGAGGACGACACAACTTCAGCAGGGTTTACACTGCTACACTGCAGCAGGGGTTCTCA
The DNA here is from genome assembly GCA_020698575.1 of Bostrychus sinensis. Taxonomy (NCBI): domain Eukaryota; kingdom Metazoa; phylum Chordata; class Actinopteri; order Gobiiformes; family Eleotridae; genus Bostrychus; species Bostrychus sinensis. The sequence goes on along the minus strand of CM036257.1, from coordinate 21,110,842 downwards.
ACCTGTGGGCTTCTTCTCATGCTACTCAGGAGTCTAATGGAGTTAATTTAGTTTAATTCAGAGCCAGTTTACTCCTGTTTCAGTCCCACTCTAGTTTGGGTTTGAAATGTGGACGAGTGTTTAGTCCCAGGTTTAGTTTAGGTAAGTCCTGAAGTAGTCCTCGTTTGTTCCTGGTTTAGTCCTTGTTCAGACCGGATTTATCCTGGGAAGTCCTGGGTTAGAACTGGTTTAGTCCCTGTTTTGTTCTTATATTTACAGAAATGTGTGTAAATGGCTAACTCATCCCTTGGTTTAGATCTGGGTTGAGTCCAGATTTAGGGATGTCTTAGTTTATTAAAGACATCTCTAAATGCCTAAAAGCCAAATATTTTCTGAGGTGTGCTTGGTTTAAAACGTTTGAGAAACACTGTCTTACAATGTATAGTTAATGAAGAAAATCCCATAAGACATTATTGGTTAACTAAACTTCAATTGGTATGAACTGGACTTGGAATTGGAGACCTCAGCTCAAGAAGGCTCAACTCAGCAATTTTTTTTTTTTTTTTTTGTGTGACTCAGACTTGAATTGATTTGGACTGGGCTCATACTCACATCACTCTCCTCATTTCATGCTGTCATTGTGTCCTTGGGCAAGACGTCTCATACACATTAACTACGAATGACTGACTTGATGTGGTCGTGTATTTGCAGAGGCTGTATGTGCAGAATGAAGAAAATACAACTCACCTGCAAACCTGTTTCTTCTGAGTGGATGAAAGGAAAACAGGAAAACAGGAAATTTCCTCTCCATTTGCTGCAAAGTAGGTTCAGACACTTTTTTACCAAGAATTTTCCATGACTTTTCCAGAAGTTTTGGCTGAATTTCCAAGACACGAAAAAAACGTACACATTAAATAGTATTCAAAATGCTCAACATGATGCATTAGAAACATACTTTTGCTGCAGTTTAATTTACTAACATTGGAAACAGTTAAATTAATAAATTATTTCACAAATTTTACTGACTTATAGCCTGCACACCACTGATTAAAAGATAATTATGCGTCGTTTGTTCAGAACATATTTTAAAAAAAGTAAATAAAGTAAAATAAATAAAAGTTAGTTCAAATTTAAAAAATTTAGATATAGGTCATTTTTTCCTGCACTGTAGAAAAAAAAAAAAATGCTGCGAAAACTCAAAACTCAAGCAACAGGATCCCTGAAGACTGTTGATTGTTTTGGGACCAACTCAAAATCTCAAGTTTCCAACAACTAATATTTTTTTGTTCACTTAATTTAACATCCATGTCTGAAAACTTTTAATTTTACGTTTTACTCACTATCATTATTTTTTTTAATTCATCTTACAGCCAACATACTATCTATTGTTCAGAAAAAGTATTATTCTTTTGTTAAATTTAATATATTTAGTTTTATTATTATCAATAATAATCTATTTTTTGAACAATGGATAGTAAGTTGGCTGAAAGATGAGTTAAAAAAAATAATGATAGTGAGTAAAACTTAAAGTTTAAAGTTTTTAGACATATGAATGTCAAATAAAGTGAACAAAAAATGTAAGTTGTTGAAAACTTGAGATTTTGAGTTGGCCCTAAAAGATCCTTGAGTTTTTGAGTTTTCATAGTATTTTTTCATGGCCAAGAAGACAGCGTTTCTAGTTTTCTTTCTCTGGCGGCTCACTTTAAGTTTGACTCGTACAAAAATGCATCAGTGCAGAGACAGGGCTCTGTGTTTTAGCAAATGTTTTTACCAAAGTTGGCATTAAGAGGTTATAATGGCGGTATTATGATCTGAACTGTGCCAGATCACTGTTTAAATTTCCCAACATTTACACCAAAATATACAATTCCTAAACTTTTCTAGGTTTTGAAATTGCATTTGAAAATTCCTTGATTTTTCCAGGTTTTCCATGACTGTACAAACCCTGATGTATGCACTTTGTCTTTGTAACACAGAACTGCTTAAGCCTCGTATTCTTATATCCCTTATGTTCCTTTGAATACTGAGTTTGGCTCGTGACGCTAATTCTCCTCCATTCTTAAAGATTAGCCTTTGGTCTCTGCTCACAGACCCTCAAGGCTTTTCATGCTTCAGACGACTTTTTACACCGGAGCTATTTCACTGTTTCACTGTTACATAAGACCAGCTTTCCCCATAGGCCATTAGAAAGATAATATGGTGAGATTTCAAAGAAGCCACAGGGCATGATGCATCTTATCGACTTTACACATGGTTATAGGATTACCCACAGGGATTTAAGTATTCAACACAGATCAATGGACTGAGCTCGGAGCGACGAACCACCCGTTTAAGAGACCGAGTTAGGTTTTGTACAAAGAAATCACTCAAAGCAGAAATTAACAAAGCAAATGTGAGTCTGTCATTCTGTGTCAGGGCAAAAACTACCAAAAAGGTCACCTGGCTCTTATAGCAAGGAGGTTGTGGGTTCGATCCTCAGGCCGGAGTGAAGTCTGCATGCCCTGTCCACACTGTAAAAAAAAAAAAAAGTTGCAAAAACTCAAGGCAACAGGATCCCTCAAGATTTTTGAGTTTTGGGTCAACAAGTTTTCAAAAACAAATATTTTTTTTACTCACCTAATTTTAATGTTCATATGCCTAAAAACTTTAAATTTAAAATTTTACTCTCTATCATTATTTTTTTTAACTCTTCTTACAGCCAACATACTATCCATTGTTCAGAAAAGGTATTATTATTAATAAGATAAACTAAATATACTAAATTTAACTAAAGAATATTACTTTTTCTGAACAATGGATAGTAAGATGGCTGTAAGATGAGAAAAAAAAGACATATATGAGAGTAGAAAAAAAAAGTTAAAATTTAAATCATATGAACATCAAATTAAGTAAACAAAAAATATTCATTGTTGAAAACTTGAGATTTTGAGTTGGCCCCAAAAGTAAAAAAATCTTGAGGGATCCTGTTGCCTTGAGTTTTTGCACCATTTTTTTTTTTTTTACAGTGTAGTCCTGCTCTGATTGCCGCTTAAGAGTTAAATAAATGACTTCCTTCTCCACATTTTAAACATGCTTAGTGATGTTGCTGTTAATAAAGTGACACTAGGCCCATTGTAATTACAGATAATTGCAGAGAGTTTGAATAATTTGTCCTGATTATTTCCTGTCACCTCTGTACAGGAGGCGGGTGAAGCTCTCAGACGGGTGACTAAAGTGCGCTTCACTTTTTGACTTTAGAAGTGCTCTTAAAAATACATGCGCTCTTGACTTCTCGTGCTCGGGGATCCTTTAAACGTGAACACGAATGATGGCTGATGAAAGTGACCCTGCAGAGATAAACCATGACGGTTTATCATAAACACAGGCACACAGGCAATACAGTTGAATATTGTATTATGTTTTGCACTGGATCTGAATATAATGAGTTTCATTTTGAATTGAATGAAATACAATGACTTTTACAATATTCTAATTTACTGATGCTCTCCTGTGTATAATATTTGATAGTTAGTATTTTAAACATTATTAAAACCACACTATGAGGCTTCCTGCTGCTGAAGTGGTTAGTTCTTGTACCACTGATGCAGGAGGTCAGGGGTTCAGTTCCCAGAGATGGAGCCAACACTGCAGCCACCCTTTGTTGTGTCAGAAGGGCATCTGGCGTAAAAACCTGCCAAATTACCCATGCGTAAGATCCAATATGGTGACCCCATAGGGAGCAGCAGGAAGGGATTTTCTCTGCTTGAGACTTTGCTCAGCAATTTTATATGTAAACTATATATACCTTTTTAATCTTGCATGTAAATCATATTTTATGTTTTTATTTACATGTTTTTATCATCCTTGATCTTGATACAAGGTTAAAAAAAAAAACTCAAAAACTCAAAAACTCCAGGCAACAGGATCCCTCAAGATTTTTTGTTTTGGGGCAAACTCAAAATCTCAAGTTTTCAATAATTAATATTTTTTTGTTTACCTAATTTGATGTTTATGTCTAAAAACTTTCAATTTTAAGTTTTATGTAGTAATATTTTTTAACTCATCTCACAGCCAACTTACATCAACAACACCCATTGTTCACAAAAAGTACTAAATTTACTAAATTTACTAAAATACTACTACTTTTTTCTAAACAATGTTTGTTGTTGATGTAAGTTGGCTGCAAGATGAGTAAAAAAATAATGATAGTGAGTAAAACTTAAAGTTTTTAGATGTATGAACATCAAATAAAGTAAACAAAAAATATACTGTAAAAACTTGAGGTTCTGAGTTGGCCCTAAAATCTTGAGGAATCCTGTTGTCTTGAGTTTTTGCAGCATTTTTTTTTTTTGCAGTGCATGTTCTTCTTATTACTCTATGTTGTCTGCGTTATGCTTAGGCATAGCTGTACATATTCTTATCTTGTTCTTTTGCTTGTATCTTTGTGTAACGCACCTTCAGCTGTCTTTGTACATGAAAGGTCCTTTATGAATAACCTTGCACTTACAAATGAATATTGGAAATTACCTTGAAAATGTTAATTTGTGCCCACAGAACAAGATAGTATCATCCACTGTCAAGTTACACAGTAAAGTAAGCAGGTACTTCAACCAGGTTTTCCCTTCTCACTCCACATTTCATAAATAAATGCATATATTAAATAATTTAGGCTGTACATATTGTGGTTTAGGATCTCTCCATGTACAAAGTAACATATTGCATTAATTAAGTGTACATCAAAGCAATTTTTTTTGTCCAATCTGGTTTGAAACACTCACATCTGATGTAAGTCTGTCTTAACCTCTTGACCTGTCTGTGCACAATGCCAGTGTGGTCTGTCTTATGCTCTAAAGTTATAGCAGAGTTTGAGTTCTGGACATAACAGATAAACCTCTTGTGAAAAAGATTTGTTTGTTCAGCAAATCCCTCAGACTTGTGCTTGGTGCAGTTCGCTGCCAATCCCAAAAATAGAGATGCTCTGACCCAGCTGTCAACCCGGTGTCACGTGGCAATCGTCACATTAGCTCAAGGCTTTCATCGTTTTGCTTTGATTAAAATAATATAATGACTTATAGTATCACTTATTCGTATAAATGCTAATGATAATTGTGTTACGGCTGGTCGCTGTACACTCACCAGCTACATCATTAATGTGCTGCTTATAAATGCAAAAATCTCATCATCCAGACTGATGCCAACAACTTAAAACATTGTACTAAAAACCAGCCTTGAAATCAGTGTTAAGATGGTTTCCAGACATAAAATATAGAGATTTTAAAATTAGCTTTTTCGGTATCTTTGTAAGACATTGGCTATGAGTTAATTCACAGTTAAGAGAGTTATTGGGCAGTCTGTACTATCTGAGCTTTTATTCTCAGTGTTCGTCTAAATTAAAGTCTCTATTGGCCACTGTATTGGAAAATGCATTCTCTACATTATATTGCTTGTGTTGCTCTCATTTGGTCACAGTTACATACAAGTGCTAATACAAGTTACTGCTAATTTTGTGCAACTTGTGCTGCAGAAAGGAACTTGTGACCTATGTGACCTTGGAGGCCTCTGAGCAGACTTCCAAAGCAACAGAGTTGTTATAAGCACCCACGCAACACCTTAATCTGCTCTGTTAACTCTGGTAACACATCTGCAGCATACAGCAAGATGCAAGATGCTCATTTGTCTTTTCCTCTCTAAGAGACATGGGGGAGTTGACAGAAGGAGGGGACAATATTAGCAGTAATGTTAAAAAGAATGTATGTAACTGTGCCCAAATGAGAGTAACATAAGCAATAAAATGTACAGAATACATTTTCCACTAAACAATCATTCATATTGAGCTTTATGTACTGGTAACTCTTAATCGACTGCACCAGTAACATGTTGTGAGAATAACATTGCAGATAACTTTGCACACATACAGGCTCTGCAGCAGTGCATTTGCAGACCTTTAGTGGGAGTAAATCCTGAAAAGTGACATAGTACTGCTTTAATTAAGCCATAATTTACACAGAGAGGTTCAAGGGTGGTTAGCACTCCTGCCTCTCAGCCTGTCCAGCCAGCAGACTCTGGCACAAACACAAACACAGATATGTTAGGTGACTTAGTGAATCTAATTTGACCCCCAGTAGATTAATTTGAGTGAACAGTTTTCTGTGTCAGCCCTGCCACTAACTGGCCATTATCCAGAGTGTACCCCGCCTAAGGTCCATAGTTGCTGGGAGAGGCTGGGAGACCTGCAGCCCCTAATCGGAACAAGCGGAAGAAGATGAATGAATATATGGCCTACACAGACTTAAGATGGTACGTTTATAATATGCAGCAAATAACACAAAAGCATCACTCTATGAAGCCAGTCTGGCAGTAAAAGGGCCTTTAACCACATCTGTGTTTGAGATGCTTCAGCTTCAGCTTCAGCAGGTCTGTCATCTACAGCTCAATGCGGGGCTGTTCCCATAACTGGGTCTGATTGAATGCCTAGATAATTGGTCTATAAGCTGCTTAGCAAAGATACTTTTTGATAAAATCTATACCTCCTGTCCTTATCTCACACCAACAATCATATTACTGTGACAAACCTTATAGCACTGATGCCAACAAGCACGTCCCATATCAGTACAAAGTTTTGCCAAAGGAGACCTTCAGACCAGCACCAAGAATAAATGGAATCACTTAGATAGTACAAGCGGCCCAAGGATGCTATTGATTTGAATTATCTCACTTTACAAAGATACAAAGCTGCAAAAACTCTCTTTAAAAAGGAAATTTAGAGGACACAGTCTGGGCTTGTTGGATTTTTGTCTTGATAAGCTACACAATACAGCCACATTGACCTTCATAACTAGATAAAGGCATACAGAACACTCTGGGCTTTGTGGATCTCAGGCCAAAAACTATTTTTAAAACATGTTCTCATTTTAATGCATTGAAGACATGAGATTTCTCCATGATGTTTACTCAAATTCATTACAAACCATTCACAAAGCATGAACAAGGTCCACCCTGTGGCGAATGAACAGCAGTTAGCTCCGACAATAAAAAAGTATAAATAGTAGAAGGAAAAAAACTAAATGTTGAGTTTTTTTTGGGATTTAATACTGGAAATTAAAGCTACAAACGAATTAAAATGAATGACATTGTTGCAGTCTTTCGATGTTGGGCGTCTGTACAGTCTGCTGCTAACATGCTGTGGGACAAGAAGGAGGAGGGGGGGCAGAAATTGTCCCACGACAGAATGAAAATGGTGGTGGCGTTACATTGGACAAGTGGGACACACAGCAGGGCTACGGGATGGCTCTATTGGGTCTCTTTGGAGGGGGAGGGGGCATGAGGGCGGCGTCCGGGTCCGGGGGGTGCCTCTTGTTCTGGGTCGAGACGCTCTGAGCGCAGCACCGGTCCACGTACTCCAGCAGGATCTCCTTCGTCACAGGCTCCTGGATGCTCTTGCACACAGCTGGGCAGGACAGAAGATGAAGTTAGTTATGTGTAGGCCACAACAAAAAATCTTTTCAGTGTTTCAACAGGTCCCATGTTTCAAAGTGGCAAGAAATTGTGACACAACTTTCTGATCTGTTTTAGCATCCATTTGTTCATCCATTTTTTTTTTTTTTTAGACATTTAGTTAAAAATATTATTGAAAATAATTGAAAGCTATGGTCAGCTGAGTTCACGACAAGTGACTGGTTAACTACATTTAGCATTTATGCAGCTAATGTAAAACACATATTTGTAAATATATTGAATAGTTGCATGTTTTTAGGCTTGTAACTATGGATGTAACAATGTCTACATCTCATGGTACAGTAATATCACAATATTAATGTCACGTATGATATTTATTTGTGATATTGTGGCTCATGGTATTGTAGAAATGCTCACAATAACAAAATGTATTCTCTAAAAATGCCCTGACAAACCTTTAGTGCATTAATTATTGTGATATTTCAAAACATTAAGGGTAAATAAGTTTGCAAATGCTATCTTGTCATGTTGGCTGCACTGAAATGGAGCAAAGGATCATGGTCTATGTAGTTCTCTGCTTTTTTTTTTTTTTTTTTTTACCATTCTGCTACAACAAAACAGTACATATTAGGCCGACGAACTCTCCATTCGATATTGTAAAAGTTCACCATAATACTGTGAGTCATTTGATATTGTGATATCACAATATTGCCAATATTGTTACATTCTTACTTCCAATTTCAAAAACTACTATTTATTATCAAAAAGACATTATCAATCTCAGCTTTTCTGCTATGAAAACTACTGACCTCTCTTCTAGTGACCAAAAAATTACATGTTTTGGCCATCCACATATGGGACCCAATCAATGCAGTACTGGATTTAGACTAGCGCAGCACCAATGTGACCTGCTTTCTACAGGTAAAGGTTAAGCGTGTGTATCATAAAATGTAGGGCAACACAAAATTGATTCACAGCCTGGGATAATTTCCTCTCTGTACCTTCTGCCTATAGCTTATCTACTGTCGGTCAAGTTCTGCTCCCTGATAAAACTAGAACCATGAACCAATGACTTCTTGTCTGTATTTAATCAATTTTGATCCAAGGCACTAAATATTATGTTTATTTTTTATTACAGACGGTTGTCTCGTTTTAAGACCCACTTTTATTCTCTGGCTTTTAACTTGGCGTGAATTGTGTGGTCCTGTGTCTTTTATACGGTTTTGTTTTTATTTACTTCATTGTTTTTATATTTATTTATTGTTATTTTATTGTATTGCTCTTACCTGGTTTTACTGGTTCTTATTATTTTAATGGGGACTAGTCAAGCTAAATAGAGTAATTTATTGGTATTTACTGTTTATGTGCAGCACTTTGTCTTGTGCTATACAAATAAAGTAGATTTGGTTGGCTCTAAACTAAGCAATTGACAGCAGCTTTTTTAACATACATACCTTCTACTATGGACAAAAATGCATTTAATAATTCCAATGTTCCATGCTTCCAATTAAAAACACATAAGATAAATAAATGAATAATAACTTATTTTTCTATTACGACATTAACAACTTAAAGATCTTGATGCTGTATGGTAGTAACACCACTGCCTACCTCTCTGGCAGTGGATAGGGCCACAGTGTAGGCTGCAGTGTGGGAATGAATGCCTGCTGTGTGTGGGTGTAGCATAGTGCCAGTTGGTGGAGTATAGCTTATATAGCACCAGAGCAAACGGATTATACTTTTTTCAACAAAAGAAACCATTTTGGGCTTTTAAATGAAGCTGAACCAAATGTAGCTGGAAAATCGATTATAGATATTTACTATTAGGCAAACCACCTTTGGTCCCTGACCCATAGTTTGTGATGGGATTTTGTCTTTATTGCACCGACACACATGCAAGTCATGACCTGCTTTCTATTACAGGCACAAAATGTTAAGCATATTCAACACAAGATGTCCCAGTCCAGGTCCATTTGCTCTGTGGTTCACTGTGCCTTCCCAGAAATAATGTGCTTCAATTATTGCTACTTAATAAAAATGAAATTAAAAGTTATTTTCATGACTACCTGCCTAATATGCAGCACCATCCTGACACCTTTCTATCAAATCCAGCATTACCTTCTTCAGCAATTAGAGTGTCACCTGTCGCAGATTCTCCTCTGTTCTTTCCTTGGACCACTTTTTTCATTTCATTATAACAATTTAACATTCAATTTAAATATCATGAATAAAAAGGAGCAGAAAGATGTATAAACTTCGTGTCTGTCCTCTATTCACACTTGAACATTTCTAATGAAGTCATAAAAGCTGTAACACAGCCACTTCTCTATTTCATGCCATAACACATAGTGAAACAGAAGCTGCTACTCTGCAGTCTCATACATTTTCACCATACACAATTTGACACTTTTTAAAAAAATACATTCATAGATTTTGATTTCTTAATTTCACTGCCATAAATTGATACCTTTGAATGAAATATACCTTTCCATTGTCGCTGTTCTGAATCTGTTTTCTGGTGTGCTCTATACATAGTTTTCAAAATATTAAGTTCTACTGATTCATTCAATTTCTGTAAGTTTAATTGTATAAATAAAGAGTATGTATCCACTCCCATTTATAATCCTTACTGCTCTCTTCTACAATAGGAAAACTGATTGATAGAAGTAGAAAAGGGTACAGTGAATTATACAAAATAAACAATGCATTTTGATTTAATGATTCTTTTACCTTATGTAAACCAGCTATAGTTTGGAATATTACTTTTGATAGACACTGACCACTGCAGACCAGAAACACCCCACATGAGCTGCAGTTTTGGAGATGCTCAGTCATCTTTAGCCATCACAGTTTGGCCCTTGTCAAACTCACTCAAATCCTTCGACTTGCCCATTTTTCCTGCTTCTTAACACAACAACTTTGAGCACAAAATGTTCACTTACTGCTTAACATATATCACCCACACACAGGTGCCATGATGAAGAGATAGTCTGTTATTCTCTTGGCCTGTTAGTGGTCATAATGTTATGCCTTATCAGTGAATAGCACTGAAGCGAATGCAATGTACTTTTCTCAACAAAAGAAACTATTTTTATGCTACTTTAAATGCTGCCCATGAAAATCCAATTGTGGTTGATAACCATGCGGCGCTGGCTGAAATGCAGATGAGTGCTTCTGTATTTTGTTCCCATAACCGTGCTGTTTGTTGGAGGACAATATACTGCTCTGCGTGTCTGGATTTTAGATTAAAGGTGCCATTGGGGCTGGCAGGCTGCATCGAGGCGCGCCGCTCCATAATTCACAAGTATCTCTTCGATCTTCTATCAATACAATTCATTTCTCAAATGTGTTTTTCCCCTCGCCTCGGCTTCTTGTTTTTATGACTTCAATTTGTCCTTTCAGGCTTTGTTTTAATGTTAGTGTTTAGGTGAGCGCCACACAGATAACTTTGGTCAACACTGCACACAGACTCTTGCAATGTCTTTGTAAAATGCTGGTGCACTGTCTGGTTATACAAGGGTTTCTTTTTTTGTAAATATGTAGAAAGATTTGTGGAAATTACTCTATATTGTTGTCATTAGACCTTTTTATTTACTACTTTCCACTTGTTTATAATTAATGACTACAGGTAATTTACTCTATATTTGAATGTATTCATATGGTATTTTAAGATCTCTGTTATTTATGCGTATGGTACTGTAAAATCCTATTACTTTTTCAACCTAATTATGTTGTATTTGTATTGTATTAATTACCTTCACTCGCTTTGTTTTCTGTCTCATAACTTTGCCTCTAAATGTCTAGACCAGTTAGTTCAACCTTTCCACTCGTCTAGGCTGGTCCCACCTTTTTATTTTATGAACAAACATCAGTTTTTATTGCTTTGTTTTTTTATTGGACCAATGGTATTTTGGGCTTAAAGCAAATAGTAATAGCAGGTCTGAAGCATAGGTGAATGCTGCAATGCAAATATTTAGTTAACAAAGAGGAAAAAACTTTTATAGCACAAAAATGTACATTCACTGAGATATTTAGTGTTTACCAAATGGATAAGGATGTAATGGCGTTAGTAAAGTCTCTCAATATCGTCGTGGTCTCGTTACGTTATCAAACAGTATTCTCCCCGAGCAAAAATACATAGTTTTGTGGCGGCAGCGTGATAAAAAGCAGAGAGAACTACATAGACCATGATCCTTTGCTCTGTTTGAGCCTGAGCGCAGCCAACAACATGAGCCAACATGGAGGAGGAAGCTGGTGTTTTTAAATCAACAGATATCAAGACTCACTGGTGTTTTATATAACGGAGGATTCAAAAGGTTAGTAAATAATACACTAAAAGTAACAAAATAAACTTTTCACGTTCACCCGTGACACCGCGTCGCTTTGCCCTTTCATTTCCTCGCTCTCCCCGTCTCCGTGTGCTCCGTTAGTCTCAGAACAGCGGACTACAGGCTTGGCCTTGACTTGCACTTAAAACCGTATAAACTAACTCTAGTGTCCAGCAGAGGAAGGCTGTGAGCAGGAGTTTGTGGATAAAAGCGAACAGTGAACACTTGCCCCTGTGCTGACTCCTGAGCAGTGCTGTCTGAGAGACCTGCTGTTTGTTTACAAGAGCCTCATAGCCAGTGATGTAAAGGGGAAGTTCATTATATGATCATTTTTCATGGCATGGTTTGAGCTGCTGCAGTTTTTTTGTTGTCAGAAAAAAAAAAAACTAATGTGAACCAGATGAAAACTTAGTTATCTGTCACACTTTAGATCAGATAAAACATGAAATATGACAATAATCAATGCACCAAGGGCTAGGCAGGGCCTTTTTATATAATAAATGTTGTTATTGTGAGCATTTCCACAATACTGTGAGCCTCCCCCCATTGCAATAAATATTTTGTCATAAAGGTTAATATCACGATAATATTGTACCGAGAGATTTGGTTCGTTACATCCCTACAAATGAATGAAAATAATTTAATCTAAGTTCAGGCTATATTTAAACTGAAACATACCTAAAATTTAAACAAAATATGATATGTAGCATTTCGGTCCCTAGGAATTTTCTGAACTTCACAAGAACAGAAACACAAGTCGGGAGCACACAGCAGACAAAATGGCCCTTTTATCCCAGGTTGTTCTTCACACTGATAGTATAATATTTAAGTCTTTATAGGACAGAAAGGACAGTGCCTCACCCATAGCCGTGTCGTAGGAGTTAGGGAAGCTCTTGTCCACTCTCTGCCTCATGAAGACCCAGCTGTTGTTTTCAAACTTACACTCGATGATCTTGTTGTCGTAAAGTTTCAGCTCCTTAGTGGCCTGCACAGACAGACAGACAGACAGATATTAAAGCACAGAGACGTTAGTACTTTGAACGCTGAGAACACAAAATACTAGGACATTTTTCATCTTCCATCTTCTCCTTTGTCGAGAGGCCTTGAAGTGTACACAGACAGGTTCAATGGTTTGAAGCAGTTCATCTCAAAGACATTATATTACTTGTCTTAGGCTTGGTGATTAAATATAAAATAGAGAGGCTCAGGAGAAAAGAAGTCTCGTTACCATAGCACCAGTCAGAAATTATAGTATATGTTCTTGAAGCGGATGTATCATACAAATTGTCATTTTATAGTGCTGTGTTTAGAAGGACAACTGGATAAGAGTCTCGCAATAGTATACAGTTTAGCGCCCAGACCAGGACTCGAAACAGGCAGTTAGCTTCTAGTTCAGGGGTAAATGCTTTGATTATTGACACACAAAGCCCTTATACCCCACAATGGTAAAAAAAACATCCACTAAAACAAATCTTTTGTTCCCCTTATGGCTGAATGTAGTATTGTTGGTCCTCCACCCTATATTTTTAATGAGATTTGTAAATCATTTCTTCATGTTTTTTACATGTTAAGATGTGTCCTAATATGGAAAAGGGTTTGCATTAAGAAGCTATAATATGTTTTTATTTATCTTTTAAACCAATCCTGGTCACCTCTAGAACAAAACTGCACATTTTACAACCTTTAAAATCATTATTTGACTAAAAGAAAGCATGTTCAGTATTTTTTTTTTTTACTTTGCTACTGCTATAATTAAACAGATGAAAAGACCAGCAGAGGGCAGCAGAGTGCAGCGTATTATGCTCTTTTGAACAGAAACGTAGAAAAAGAGCTTTTCATTTCCTTAAGCTTTTAGCATGACGCCATTTTACTAAAAAATAAAAAATGTCTGTGAGGAATTAGTGGAAACAGCTGTACACCGTGTTTTTGGATAAAAGAATGAGAGCAGACTGGATACAGCGGGCAGCAGTAGCTCAGTTGGTAAAGACATTTGCTCACTAACCTGAAGGTTGGCAGTTCAAACCCTGCTACCAGTCATTGTGTCCTTTGGCAAGACACTTAACCCTCCTCACCTCCAGTGTCTCCGTACACTTATGTATGAATGTGTGAGTGGCCATGAAGGTAGAAAAGTACTATAAACATGTGAACATTTAGCTTGTTGAGTGGGCCGGGGTTTGTGGAACAGTGCATTTGAGACCTCAGAACGGCCATGCCAGAGAATACAGAATTACTTAAACATACGCGAATGAAACAAAACACAACCAAGTACGTTTTTGATGAGACAGCAACATTATAACATGGTAGAAAGCTCCAAAACATTGACTCTGCATAATCTACGGTATCCCCTTTAAAGTAAGTTGAGTTTCAAATTCAAATACACGCCAGTCTTTACAAACAAAGATTTATCATAATGTAGGACAATATATTGTACATCCAGGGCATTTGGACAATTTAATCAATTTCCAGTAAAATATGTTTCTCCCAAAGCTAAATATGTTGACTTGCGTGTGTGCACGTAGAAGCCACTGATGTCTGGTTGTACTGTGTGAATGCAGGTGGAGACAGCATGTTGCTCTGGGCGGTGTTTGTCTGTGAAAGCGCCTGCTGTTCTTGTGGATGTTACTTTGACCTCGAATCAAGCGTCTGTGACATGAGCCGGGACAACAACAGACACTCTTTTCCCACAACTGAAAGGGGTCTGCTACCACTGTTTTAATGCCACATACTACATACTATGTAGTATGTAATGTACATGTGTAATGTATTTGTAGTATTGTGAGGTTAGAGAAAGAATCAATGAATACTTTTTTTTGTTAGGTGGTCGTGATGTTATGACTGGTCATTATTTGTAACAAAGAATTAGTCTGATCCCTGTTAATTAAGTTTACGCTTAGACAAAAGGGTAATGAGTGGTTAGGTGGGAATGATTTAGGTAGAAATTTGTTTGAATGGGAAAAGTTACAGATACACTTTATTCAAGAAAATGAATATCTGACTGACTAGCATAGTATTACCCATTATAAACCTGTCTTTCCTTTTGTTTTTTTCCTTCTGGGGTCGCCACAGTGAACCATCTGCCTCCTAGTGTGCAGTTATTTACATATTCAGTTGGTATAGGTTTTATGCCAAGTGCAATTCCTGATGCAACGTTGTCCATTTATCCAGGCTTTGGACCAGCACATACACTGACTTGTGACCTCTTGTGGCTGGATTAAAATTGTCCAACTCAATCTAAACTTATAAAGACACATAAATGGTCAGTATTTTGTATCTGCACAGAAAAAGCTGCATTTTAACATTTACAACAATTGGCAAAACTTCAGTGTAAAAGGGCAAAGGGGTCAATACCACAATCACACAGAGAAACATGCTGTTTCACTGATGAATGGTGTGAATACAGGTCGGTCCGTGGGAGCCGCTCTGCCCTTGTGTCTCAGACAGTACATATATACCAGCCACCAGCAGAAGTGTTGTGTCATCCATTTTAATATGTGGTCTAAAGGCCACATAAAAACATATTGATTTTTGTTGTTATTTATTTCAAGTGTCATCTTGTGAATGGATATTAAGGCTTCTGGTATGATCCAATTGCCAGCATATAGTATACCTTTCAACATGTTGGGAGACCACAAAATACAAAGTCATTACAAACGTTTCCTTCTTTGGATTGTTTCTCTCTGTCAGCAGATGTAGCCACTCCTTACATGTTTACTTTCTCTGTATTAGTGGCTTCTATTGATAAACCAGTTGAAAATCACAGCAAAACGTTTTTAGAGTAGTAAACCATTTTTCTCAAACACAAGCAACAGATATTCAACACTAAATCCAAACCAAATTGCACTGACATTGTCTCGTGGCTAAAACCTGGCTTCCTTCTTAGAGTCTGTATCCGCAGCTTGCAACAAAGAGCAACAGTTCCCGCTCCACCTACTGAGTGGCCTGGGGATCACTGACTTACATCACACTGGTCTTTGAACAAACAAAATGAAGGCAACACACAAGCTGCGACACCGTGGAAGTCTTTGAAAACGGCACACGATGGTGAAGATCAGGCATGAGTCAAATAAGACATTTCAGCATCTGTTGTTTGTTTGTCGTGGGTCCGCGTCGCACTGAGAGGATCTCCAGACTTTGGAAAATGCCAGTCCCTTTGCATCTTAGGAGGCAGCAGTTAGTCAAACAGAGAAACAATACAGTGACATAACCAGCTTTCCACTACGAAGAGCAAATGATATTTACAGCTCTGGAAAAAAACAAAAAAACAAAACAAGCCACCACTGCAGTTTATTCTTAAATCAGCCTCTCTTTGATTCTGACAACCATCCCAGGCCAGCGTCTGTCAAATTTGTTCACACACCTCACTCTGCTTTATGAACTCATAGACCATCAAGCAAAGCTGAGAGAGTGGTATAAAGTTACACAACAGCAATGTGAAAAACTGGTGGAGAGCAAGTCGCAGGAAAGCTATGGTTACAGATCAAGGTTATTCCACCTAATACAGATTTTTAAATTATAGTTAAAACATTATCACCAATTTGTTTAAATGGTGATAGTGAAATGGTTGCGTTTCTCTCTGGTCAATTTGGAACTATTATTTTTGGGCCTATTACAGCCGTTTATCTGCAGCTCATCTTACAAATACAGAAGCAGAGTGAATTTAATCCCCTCTCTCACCTGATTAACGGCGTTTAGCGCTTTTCTTTATCACCTGTTGATTCTGCTGAAGTCCACGTTGTTGTTCAGTCCTCTGTGGGATTTTTTTTTTCTTTGTCTTGTTTCCACATTAACAACAGCTAAGTCCAGCTGACGTCCGACGTAAAAAGACCACATTCAAACAAACAAATTTTCCCTGCAAGTCTAACAAATTGCTTCTGCTGCTGTCCCCGTTCAGAAATAACGGAGCTGCTCATAATACGCAACACACCACGTTTTATGGCAATAATGGCAAGAAAATGTTAGTTTTGATTACAGGACAGAGGTGCACTGCTTATGTCCCGCCCATCATTTCTCTGATTGGTTACTCCACCCGTGACTGTTCCACCCAGAGAAATGAAACTTAGGCAAAAGGATATCAGACTACTCTCTTTGTATAGAATAGGTAAGTGTTTGTGTGGCTGGCCAGGCTAGTAAAGTTGTGCTCTAAAGAATAATAGTTTTATTTTGAAATTAGAATAAATATTATATATAGCTGGTCACAACATTGCACCTATAAAAGATCAAAGCTAAGAAACTGGTCATTTCACAGTGGTCTCTTATTTTTGGTCAGAGCTGTATTCATGTTGACCGAGACATTTTTTGGGCAGTAGACCTTCTGGGAAAAGGGTAAACACGTGACCTCCACTTGAAGGTCAAAAACAACTGCCTCTGCCAAAAAAAGCAACAGTGTTTGGCAAGTTGCAAAAACGCAAAGAGAGAGCTCCTCAGATCCTGTCGAGAGGAGCATCTGGGCTCACAGTGGGCGCCGCTATCACACGGGAAGTGTTTGAGGAAGAAGACACAAAGAGAGATGAGCGAGGCAGGCCAAAAGCTGTACCACATTTGCTGATGAAGTTGAAAACAAACTTCAGTCACGGAAATGTAAAATAATGTCCTAAATACTGTCTTCTGATCTGACTTTGAAGATTTCCCCTTGATAAGACTGAAAGACTCAAAGCTGGGAAACAGTTCAATGTTTGTAGCAACAGAAACAAGTCAATATAAAAATATTGCTGAAAAACTGGAGATATCCTGGAGAGATCTTGCTAAATACACAAGCCATGGCAACATCATACAACTTAAAAACAAATATTACCACACAGCCAATGTAAACTATATCCACAATAAGACACACCTGTAGATGCAACAGATGGCAACAGAAGCAGCAGTAACTCACGTTCATTTATATGACCATAGCTTTCACTTATTCTTGCATAGCCTTCACATTGCGCTACTGTCCCTTCAGTGCAAATCTGTAACACCTAGATCTATAATTGTCATTGTGTATTTGACCTTAATTTAAGTTTTGTGGCTCTAGCAACGCATATGCTAATTTTGTAAGGTAGATATCACTTTAAGAGCCTTTTATTAGAAAAGACAAGTCCTTAAGTCATCTGCATGTACTTCTTGTTACATGTGGTGCTTATTCTGTGTAAATCTTGCATTTCCTATCCAGTGACTTGTAGCATTTAGCTGCTATATTTACCAGCCAAAAGCAAGTGTACATGCTTGTATAAAATCAAATACCAAGCCACTAGCTAGCCACAATCTCCTCTATCCCCTTAGTAACAGCTCACACACAGTCAGTTAGTTGACATTTGCCAGATTCTGTTTTTGCAGAATTTGCAATTTTTAATGCTCAGAAAATGTCTTGCATTATGCTTCACTTGTGTTTCCAAAATTTGCACACAGCTCGTGCTGTTTACAAAAGGCTCTATACTAAAACCAAAATTAAAGGTAAGGCCTCAAGTAAAACATATTTTGTGATCAAACAGCTGTCCTCTGCTCACGTGTGGTACATGCTGTGGGACGGCGGGCTGTAGCCTGGGAGCTCTTCCCAACGGCGAAGGGTGAATTGTTGGCTGCCATTTTGCATCACCATTTGGTGCCTAATCCACCCAAATCTGCCTCATTATGGCGGCGCGCATGTGCCACCAGCTATCAGGGAGTAGAGCAGTCGAGTCTCTATCAGCCAGTGTTGCACTAACCATGAGCACTGAGACCAGGATTTGTGATGAAAATCTGGTAAAATCTGGTGAAATCTGGTGACCACGTTAACTCGTGCTGAAGGGGGGCTCTGGGGATCTCACACCACTTTCGCAAACATTTACTTTGGACACAGACACAGAGGATACAAATGGACACAATTTATATTTAAGTATATCCAAAGTATAGTCACCAGACAGGTTACTGTATACAGATCTACATTTGAACAGAGACAAACAAGAGCGTAGCAATGAAACAGATGTAAGAATGTGGACAGACGGTGATGCTACAGACAAAAACACCTCAAGTCCTTTTCCGTTCAGCTGTTCCCTTTCAGGGGTCGCCAAATTGAATTACCTGCCTCAATTTAACGCCTTCTCTCACACCGACTAACTTTATGTCCTCCTTCACTCCATGAATAAATCTCCTCTTTTGTCTTCCTCTAGGCCTCCTATCCTCAGCCTCCTTTTACCAATATATTCACTATCCCTCCTCTGTATATTCTTATTCTTGAAGTGACTTACAATTATGTTTTTCATGGTCATTTCAACATTTCTCATCAATTCAATGGCCGTTAAATCAAACAACCCAGAACTAAAACCAGTAAAATTTAACTTATGCCTGGTTAATTAGCTCCTCAGTTCATTAGCTACATAAAGATGCTGCACCACTTGGCTGCTTGAGAGAAGGACAATGGCAATATCAAAGTTGCACTATTTCTGACCCCAATATAAGAGCCATAATCTTGCAACTGCGATGAGGAGTTGGTTTTATAAGGCATCACAGAACAATCGCACAAACAGAGGATCCATAACAAAGACCATAAACTATAACCTTTTACAAGCAGAGAATGTCCACCCAAAGGGAACCATTGTCTTGCTTTATATTCCAGGACATATAAGGATAAGTAAACATTCAAAGTTTCCTCCTATACTTGTTTTTATATTCTTTATACATTTTCATATCCTTTGTTTCATGGTAGACTTAATCAGAAGTGGCCCCGGGGTAAGCCACACAGCTGCACTCGGGTCCATTTTAATAACAACAAACAGATGAGAGATATATAAGCACCAAGGATATGCAATGCAAGTGCCTATAGAGAAACCTTACAGTATTAAAATGAATACTGAGCTATACTGGAGCCGTAGCGAGCGAATTTGGTCCTGTGGTCCTCAACTAGATCCAACTTTGGACAGTGTGTAAAATATAAATTAAAAAAGGTGCTGAAACTGATTATTTCACCATTTCATTTCTTTTTTTATTTGAGCATATTCCCGTGACCCTTTGGGGCTTAGGCAGGGTACACCCAAAACAGTGGCTAGTTAGTCACAGGGCAGACTGGGGGTGGGGTGGTGGTGGTGTGTGTGTGTGTGTGTGTGTGTGTGTGTGGGGGGGGGAGGGGGGGGGGTATGATAGCCAGCAAATTGGGCAAAAGTTTTACTAATAAAAATACAGCTTAAATGCCCACTCTTATACCACATGTATTATTCCCACAACACGCTTTGAGTCCATACCCCTCATTTAGTAGCCACTGTTTCGGACATTTTTAGCGCATTTCCAAATTTATCCTGCACCATGACTTGACAACCCTAATATTAGCCACTTCCTAATGCTAGTCCACCATGCTCGGTTGGCTAGTGTGTAATTACAAAGCTCAATCGCAGCTGTATGTGGCTCCAAATAGCCATATGAGAGACATACAAATGGCAGTGCAACAATTGTCTTCAGATACTATTACATGACGTCAGCTAGGGTCCCTCTGGAGAATATGCATAATGCTGTTCATTATCCCACGCATTGTAATCAACCGTCACATTACAACTGAGAGATTTCAGAGAAGAAGAATAGGGCAATAATGTGGGACTGAGGCAACGGGAGGGAAAATGCTAAAGTGCTAAATCTTACTTTAGCGCCTGAACGTAGTGAGAAGAAATGCAAGCGCTGTGGTTCAGGGAGTTCACAAGTCAATTTTAGATTTACATTTGGCCACATTTACTTTATTTTCAGGCCAATGGCATTTTCCTTGTCATCACAAAATATTAAGCCTTTGTGAGTTATAATGATATTCATACTGTTTTTCCAAAAGAGTGTAAGGGTTGGTTTGTCTCATTACAAAATGTCCATTTACATTTTTGAGATACTGTAATTAAGAAAGTACAGAGGCATAAAAATGTTGGTGTGTTTTGTGAAAAATAATAGCTTTAAAGCGGAACTCAGTAACATTTCTTGTTTCTTCAGTTTTTGGCTAATATTTCTATATGGAGCTCCCCCTATATTTTGGAGTAAAGCACTATCGTAAATACAAGTCCATCTGACTCCTGTACAATTCCTTTGCCCAGCTTTACTTTCGTTTTCCCCTCCACATATCCGTACAAAGTTTTTTTCTCTGCCATGACAAAAATCGAGAAATAAAGGCATCACCAGCTTGTTGTTTGGCTAACTGCGATGTGTCGCTTTCTTGCGAGACTCAAGACTTTTGTGACACTGGGTTGGCGGCACAGACTTGCAACTGTGGTTTTTGGCTTAGTGACACCAGGGAGAGATGCAGGATGCTTTATTCACCCCACAACTACTCATTTAACCATCACACAGACTCTGAAACTGTTTATTCAAGGTAAAAAAGTGTAAATGGAACAAAATAGTCAAGAGCAATGGTAAACAGAGCGAAAACTGTGATAACTTCATGTGGCAAATTCATGAATAATGTGGCTTTTATTCCTTTTACATTGTGATCTATAGGAAAAATCTTCTTTGGGTCACTTGCATTTCTTTCTATAATACTTGGGGTAACCACAAAAAAACTAGCAGCAGTGGCGAGTGGAGTGTTGCTATATTCCACTCTTGTGATAGATCAATTTCCAAGCAAAACTTTAACATCACATTATAGGAAAAAATTTGTCCTGACGGCCACTCCTGGTTTTACAATGGCAAATTCAACCAGCCACATTTTATATTTTCGCAATTAAAACTAAATTAAATTTAAGCCTTTGATATATTTTCTTTCAATTTTCCCATTGGATCTACAAGCTTTGTAATAGAATTGGAAGTATTTTAATAAACTTAATTGAGATACAGCTGCAATGAGACAAATAACAAACACACAAGCTCGCTATGGTCACGACTGTGATAGCGAAATAAATCCCTGAAGAGATGCTAGCTGCACAAACCATAAAACTCTGTATTTACTCCAAAAACTTTTAATTGATTGCACTGTTTTGCTGCTTGCTGTTGATGAACTGTTTTTCTTCTATTTTGTGAGCAGTATACACAATTACACCTGCAGTTTTTATGAATCTTAAAGCAGTTCCATCTAAGGAGACAATATTTACAATGGACAATGGTAGGACACTTAAAAATGTACACTGACAGACAACCATTCATTCACTATGGTAAACATTAGATCCAACAATTCACCTACACGTCTGTTTTTGGACCATGGAAGGGAGCCAAAAGTAACTTGGGGAGGAAGACAAGATTCATTTAAAATTTTATGACAAAATGTATCATATTGCCATCAAGATTTAAGCATTGAGAGAATATGGGGCTATTATTGTAGCCAAAAGATTTGTGTGTGTGTGTGTGTATGTGTAAATAGATTTGTCTGATATATAATGTGTGGGTATCAAGTTTTGTGCGTGCGTATTTCAATTTGTACATATCACGATTTGTGCTTGAGTATTATAATTTGTGCGTGTGTATTATGATTTGTGTGTATAACGATTTATGCGTATTACAATTTGTGCATGAGTATTACGATTTGTGCGTGTGTCTATATTGCAATTTGTGCATGGGTAATAAGATAATAAGGTTTATGTGTAAAATGATTTACTGATTATAATCAGTAAATCAGTAGGTGTAAAAATGCTAAAAGGTACTTGATCTTTTGAGCCACAAACATATGGGTATATCTCACAATGTTAAAGAATCCACTAAAGCTAACAATTAGTTCCTTTACTGACCCCTTGTGGCTGGAGTAAGTATTGTTAATATCTCACAACTGTACAAAATTCTTAACCGAAAATCCTGTATCCAGTCGTCCTGACCCATTACTGATAAAATTTCATTAAAATCCAATCATTACTTTTTGAGACTATCAAACTAACACAACAATGAAAACCTGGAAATGCATTTAAATAACATGTCCACACAGCTGATTTTGAGACTCATTAATGCTGTAGAAATCAAAGTAGTTAAAGACATTTCAGCTCCCAGCAGGTGTAGAGAGCACCGACAGAATCTCAGAGCTTCATCAAAGCCTAAGCACGCTGACGGAGAGAGCGGCTCTTATCTCCCTCTCCGCTGACGATCTGTCGCACACTATTCTAGGTATTTATGATTAATGATCTTAACGCACAGGCCACACACAGGGCTGCACCAGGAGAGACTTCAGCTGCAATGGGAATCAATAGTCCTTACCTCTGCCTGCGGCAAATCACCATTTTCTTTTATGTTTTTAAGTTTAAACTGGAAAAATGTGGATGGCCTTAAAGACACTGGTGCCATAAAAACATACAAGATAAAGGCCATGACCATACTCATGATTTACAATAGAAAACTGGCTTATATCATTGATTTTGTAGTCAGAATAAAGTCAAAAAGTCTTTCCTGCACAAATTGGTATTGATTAGCAGTTTATTGTGGCCCATTTCTAAGTTTTTTTTTTCTAAATGATTGTACAATAAACTTTATGGCATACAAAATTGAGTATTTTACAAACTTAAAGTTTATAATATTTACC
This sequence comes from Bostrychus sinensis, assembly GCA_020698575.1. Lineage (NCBI taxonomy): Eukaryota > Metazoa > Chordata > Actinopteri > Gobiiformes > Eleotridae > Bostrychus > Bostrychus sinensis. Next base: position 21,087,682 of record CM036257.1, on the reverse strand, counting down.
GTATTTTCCAGACTATACGTTGCTCCGGAGTATAAGTCGCACAAGCCAAAAAATGCATAATGAAGAAGAAAAAAACGTATATAAGTCGCACTGGACTATAAGTTGCATTTTTAGGGGGAAATTTAGTTTACAAAATCCAACACCAAGAACAGACATTTCATCTTGAAAGGCAAGTTATAGGAATAATAGAATAGAGAACAACTCAGGCTGAAAAGAACAAAATATAACAAGTTCACCAAACAATCTCACTCCTAATTGCTAAATCCTTTAAATTCTTCATCCTTGGTGTCACTTCTGAACAACTCCGCCAACTCCAGAGGTAGACGAAGCGCTGCTCCCATTTCCAATTATTCTGGTCTTTCTCAGTTGTCTTTATAGCCTAAGTTGTTAGCGGTAATGTTTACATTTTAAATAGTCAGTGGCACACAAGCCTAGAGTGCCCTGTCGTGGCTGTCAGTGTGAAAGTAACCAACACGTGAAATATTTTAATATATAAGTCGCATCTGAGTATACGTCGCACCCCTAGCCAGACTATGAAAAAAAGTGAGACTTATAGTCCGTAAAATACGGTAGGCTTCAAAATAAACTGAACAATCACACTATATGTAACCTCTTATTGTTCCACTAGTAAAAAAACAAAAACAAGGAAGGAAGGATTGATACTTAATTTGTTCCTTACAGGGAAATTTAAACGTAGACGCAAATAAAAAAGCAGAAATATTACTAACAACCTTCTTTTAAAGCATATTAATAAGTACTAAAATACAGATCAAATCAGATGAAATCCACTGGTGTGGCCACAGCAAAAGAAGTATGCTTTAATTTATCTATAAGACTGGTGTTACTGTTATTCATAGAAAAAGGTGAGAAAAAAAAAATAATAATAATAATAAAAAAAACAAAATAAAAAAAAACAAAAAAACTGGACGTGCACCCAATTGCCCTTATAATAATAATAATACTTTGTTCTTTTTTTGGCTACAGGCTTGGGACTAGCACAAAGCCTACATTTGTTTGTGACCCTTTTTGGCCAGATAGCTCATATGCAGTTGTACAATTCCCAAAAACAGTCCATGCACCTAATATTTTGAAAATATTTTCCTCACAAAACTGAGAAACGTGAATTATTCATTTATTCACATTCAACAGCTTAGCCTGTTACAGCATTTAGAGACATGCACTGACGGGCAACCATTCACTCACACAGTTATTCACTATGGGCAATTTGGAGACAGCAATTCACCAATACATGTATTTGGATGGTGGGAGGAAGTGGAGAGTACTGCAAACATGGAAACAAATAAATTTTTTGCTGGAAGGCAGGAGTCCCATCAACTCTGCCCTGGTGCACCACAGCATTGTGAATTATTAAGTAAAAATAAATACTACAGATCTCTAATACATATAGGATCACCCTAAACTATGCTTTTCCTATTCTGTCTACACATGATTACAAGAGCAGCTGCTGAGTTACTGAGATTGTGCACAATTTTACAATTTCTAGCTTTACGTTTCATGACCTTGTTATGGCACTCTGTCTAATTATTTTATCGCCTTATCTATTCCAAATGTGTTTCACTGGTACAAGTTTCATAATTAGCTTTGATGTTGGCGCTACACTTGTTAAAGCTTACAGTAGCTACTGTGAGCAAATTTACAAAACTGTCCACATAAATGCAGAAATGGCTGAAACTCCACACCCGGTCCGGGAATCAAACCCGGGACCTTCTTGCTGTGAGGCAGGAGTGCTAGCCACTATGCCACTGTGCCGCCACATCTATAATTACATGGTGTTAATAATTAAGTCATTTTCACCCAACGATCTAAAGGCCTATGGGTATTTTATTAAAGTATACAAACATGATTTCATCTACTGCTCGTGCAATCTTTGCTCTTTTGCTGCTTATAACTCTTCATCACAGCCGTCTTCCAAAATTCACTTTAGACGTTCCCTGAAGGGCTAGACTGTAAGTAATTACAACAATAAAAACTGGCTGGGAAAGATTGAGCCAATAAAACTAATTTTCATGAAGATTTGGACATTTTTCTAATTATTTGGTGAGTTCACATTTCTCTTGAATCATTTTTGGTGAGCAGGCGAATGGAAGTTCCTCAAATTACAAAATCTATATTACTAACATAGCCATAAGCAAAGAAATAAAAACTTGTAAACATATGAAGCCAAATGTGTTATTTTTTCCTTTGTTTCCCTGACTAAAATATAATGACAATTTCAAAGTAAATATACAAAATTTTCTTAATGTTTTGGAGGAAACATAATAACATATAGTGATGGGAATAATTTAGGTCATTAAAAGGCCATGTTGGCTGTTTTTCATCAAGCTGCTATTTGATGGTCTAGAGCACTTGTCAACATCAAAATAATGGTTGTGGGTAATTCAGAAAAAGCGGCTATTTAGCACTGGTTTTGTCTGATTAGGCAAATAGAGTGATTCAATTAATGTTTAAATTAATTATATGGCTTATTTGTTATTAGCAATGGCAAATTTGTACAAAGATAGCTATGCTGTTGTTGGGAGTTAGGGTGCAATTGGCACCTTGCAAGTTTCCCAAACAGTGGGTCTGAACACAAAAGTGGGTTGCAGGGAGGTTGAATTTTAGTTCAATGTTCTGCTTATTTGGAGTCTAAATATTTAATTGCATGAAATGTGTGCAATTCATTTCAAACACATGACATTAAGGCCTTTGTAATGAATTTAGAAAAATCATTTCTGAAAGTTTTATTGTTTCTGTAAAAAAGTGGGTCACAATAAAATAATCAGGGATAAAACTGGGTTCCACAATCAGACCAGCTGAGAATCTCCGCCTATAAACATCCACATTAGATTGAATGTAAAACACATCTTGTGACTAAAATAACTCCATAAAGCTGACACAATCTGACCCCAGGGCTGCCGTACCTTCTGAGCCCAGAGCTGATCCACAGAGAACTGCCCTGGCACAGACACCACCACAGAGAAACCACTAATTACTCATGTGTCTCTCTATGTACCACTGATATTTACAGGCTACACATGAGTCACCGAGATGAGGCAGGAAGTCTTGGTAAGTGTGAAGACATTACAAGAATAGACATGCTTTAGACCCCTATAGACCACAATAAAGATAAAGCAATAATTACTAAGGTCAAGGCCAATGATAAGTCAATTGTATTTAGACAACATCATCTTCCTTCGCCACAGCAATGATTTGCCTCCTAGTCTGCAGTGATTTGCATTGATTTAGCTTTAGTTTTTATGCCAAATGCCTTTCCTGACACTCTCCAGTCGTCCAGGCTTGGGAGCGACACAGAGTGCAGTTGCTTGTGACCCTCTGTGACTGGATTATTTAGCCTAACAGCATCTAAATTTAACAATAAATGACATTGTTTTTGTTTTGCAGCAGAGAAATCCCCAAAACAGACAATAACAAAAAGCATTACAATGGATCAGCAAGGCTTATCTATGGAGAATTATTAATCCCTGCAGTTAATGAAAACTTTATCTCGCCAACTGTCCAAAGTGAAACACACGCTGAATAATATTTCCAAATTCATTTACATGCAATTTGCATAAAACACTTGCAGTCACTGATGTTATGATTTATTAGGGCAATTATTATCCTGAATTATTCATAAATGGTTGTGTTCATTTGAGTCAGAAATAAGTGAATTGTTACAAACATTACAAGTACTTTAGACTTACCATGACTTCTTTAAAAAAATCCCAAAAAAGGTATTAGCGTTTAGCATATCATACCAGCTATATTGCTAATAAGCAAATTAAACTTACAATGGTCAATACCATTCTGCAATCATATTTCAATTCAAACAACAAGAGAGTTGTCCTCAGTGCACAGCAAACACCCACCTGTTTTATAGAGGCACAGTCAAACATAATATGATTTATTCAAAAGAGAGAACATGTGCTGAGCTGACACAATTTAATCAGTGGAAAAACACCACATTACATTAATCTGCTCAAAAAACAGCACCACCCCCAGTGGCCAGCCTGGGAACTGCAGACAAACTAGTGGCGATAGGCCTGCCACCGAAAAGATGTAGCTCATTAATTATACATGATGCTGTCACAAATGTATTGATGCCTATAAAGAATTTCGATGCTTAATATTGTTCCCCGAAAATGTCACAATATACCACAAAACACATTTTTACAACCCTAATAGTTGAGCTGACCAGAAATATGGAGTCTGCAGTCTTGAGTTTGGTAGTGTTGTGGAGATCAGCTGTGCATGTGATAGGGGGATGCAGAGTGCATAGAAGTTTATGCAGAGCAGGTTACTACATGTACCGCAGGTTACTACGTGTACCACAGGTTACTACGTGTACCACAGGTTACTACGTGTACCACAGGTTACTACATGTACTGCAGGTTACTACATGTACCGCAGGTTACTACGTGTACCGCAGGTTACTACGTGTACCGCAGGTTACTACGTGTACCGCAGGTTACTACGTGTACCACAGGTTACTACGTGTACCACATGTACATGTGACTGAGGAATAACACAGATATTTAAGTGTTTGTGTTTTTTATGCTATAGTATATTGCCCTGTCATGGGACAGCTTTGAATTGTGTAAGTTTATTCCCATAAATTCCCTTAAATTCCCATAAATTCCCATTTATTCCCATGGAAAATTCCCTACTTTGAAAATTCCTGGAATTTTGCAACCCTAGTCTGAACTAGGACTAAATGTTGTATTGAACCAGATCTAAACTAATACTAGGCAAAAAAACAGTTGGCCTCTAACATGGAAATGCATATGTTATTAGTCTTAAGCTGTTATCAACATAAAGATAAAACATCCCATTCTCTTAACCCTTGATGAACTGATGATACACTGGGACTCACATTAACTATATAATGATACAAACAAACAGCCACTTTCAACCATGACCTGTCTAGAGCAGTAAACAGTCCAAGACATTAACAACATGAGTAAGTTGTACATTAATTACATCTTAATCACTGTCTTGATAGCTATAAAACTATATTTTAACTTCTCTGCCCACTCTACTACATGTTAAAATGTCACTGTCTGTGTATCTATGTACAAGGATAAGCCTTTCTAATTTTAAAAAGCTTGATATAACTGATTCAAAACAAAACATAGCTATTTTGGGAAATACCTGGTGTATTGCTCATGGTTTTCTCCAGAGGTCTAATATTTTTGTGGTCTTATAGGAACGCTCTAACAGCACAGGGGGCTCTAGTTGGTTGGCACAGGGATAAATTGAACAAAACAACACATTTATTTTCTCACCTTCATGGTTGCAAACGGCCTGTCATAGCTGCCGACATAGAGCAGCCCGAGAGTCTGAGGAAGCAGCCTAGGAAGACAAGAAGAGATCATGGTTAACACCTACAAACAACCTCTCAACAAACAAGTACTGCACTGTGTAAAAGCTTTAGACAGACTTATAGAAAGGCTATGAACAAAGAAATGTATATTGGTGTACAAAAATGCCATTACTACTACCAATTTAATAACAAAAATAAAAAATAAAACCCTGTATTTATAAAACCACTCTCAACAGTCCTTTATCACATCTTACTAAAACTTTTGCACAGGATCTGGATCTAACAATGGAGCTGCTTTTTTGAAGCTAGTAACAGACCGACATAGACGTGAGATTACACCTCTGAGCCCGTCTGCCTCTCCACAAACGTGTGAAGTTGCTAAATTAAGAGCTATGGTATAGGCACATTTATTTATTTATTATTTGTTTTGGAGCAGTAAAAACAATGAGATGTAACCCTAGTACTTGTACAGTCAGTGTGTCTGGGCTTGAGAGCTGAGTGGGAGAGACTTGAGTGTGGTTAACCGAGCGGACAGAGAGGTGTAAAACAGCAGTGTTTTTGCAAATGTGTTTCTGTCTGGCCTCTCGCTGCATTAAACCAAGGGTACAGCTTGGGTTACACCGCCCTGCATCTAGAAAAAAAGTTTATGCTGTTTTGCAAATTTTTTTTTACCTATTTTGGTCATGCTGAGTTCAAATATGCCACTAAAAATTCCCTATCACGTACTGTTTTTCCACAAAATAAGAATGAAATTTTTAATAATTGTGGTAAATTACAGGGTTGTACATACAGCATAATAGCAGTCATCACTATGATTTCTTGGCACCCTCCATGCCAGTGAAATCCCAAAATTTTTATATTTCCTTTTGTCTACTATCTAAGGTTCTCAACACAAGCCCGGCCCACTCTGTGAGGAGCCCATAGTTTGTCCTGGTCACCACGCTTCATCCCAAAATATGCAGAACATGCCTTTTTTTTTTACAAAGTGTGTCTGCCGTTGTTTGGATGTTGTTGTCACAGATGTAGCAAAAATCATCTGGGCTATGCTTGCATTTTCATCTTTCACTGGTCATTATAAATCCCTGAAATCAGGAGTTCTGTGTGCATGTGAGTGTGCCTAGCATTCATATAAGGGCTAATCAGAGGAAAAGTAATAAATGTTGCCCACCTATTGTACATAAAGATAGTGTTTCCTGTGTTGGTGGCAGTGTATCTGGCAATAGCTCTAATGTTTGTGGTCCATCTTAGGCAAAAAAAAAGCTCTACACTGGACAGCAGACTTTGTGAAAAGTTGTGATGTTCTAGAGCAAAACTAACAACATATCTGGACTCAGCATCTAAAAATGAGAAAGAAAACGATCAGATCCTGTTCAGCAAATCTGATGCAGGACGGTGTTATTTTTTATTAGAAAAAAAATCAATTTTAGTATATTCTCTATTTATTTGACAATAAAATGACTCTTTAATGGGATACTTTCAAAACCATTTCAAAGTCAAAGACAGCACTTTGTGGCGCAACTAGACAGATAGTAATATCATGCTGCTTTCAAGTGCATGTCAGACAATTCGACTGGTAGTTTTCTCTGAGGGCGGAACTCTACACGACTTGTGCGCATTCAGGAACTTTTTGGACAGATGGTGGAATCTTGAAATGTCATAATAGAGTTCAATCCAATTATCTGTTTGTGGCTTCTGATTATGTATCACAATCACGTTAGTAGTTGTTACCAGTACCTTAACTATAATGCTGAAGCTTAAAGTTAACTATGATAAATATGAAGTGCGGTATAGCACAAAATAGCCATTTCCCTAACATTATCAAACTTCAAAAAATTTAATTTCATGCTTAACTTCTCTCCCAAAAAATAATATTAAACATTTAACCATTCACAACTCGCTGTTAATTTCCACCAATGACAAGTCACTGCGTCAGAACTCAGACAATTCTTGATCAAATGACTTGGTGGGGTGTTCATGTGCTCTTTCATGTTGGAAACTCGTATATACGATAAACCCGACACCGCTTGAAAGTAGCATAACCCCAAGGAAAAATATCACAGTATGGTGCTACAATATTGAAGTGACATAGATAGTTTCACTGTAAATGAGAAATATTGGTGGTTATAATAATAAAATATGAACAGTCAGTCTTTCTGATTGCTTTAGCTGTGTTACCTAAGCCAGCAACTATGGGCCTTAGACAGTATACATCCTAAACAATATGTTTCAGCTCCTTGTCTTGTTGCTTTGGCCCCCCACTTTAATCACGTTGTCAAAAATGTGGGGTGAAATTAGACAAAAAAATTTGATAAGTAAATAGATTCTGTGGTCAGGGCAAGCTTCTTTCAGCTTCGCCTCCTAGCAAAGGTTAAACCCTTCTTGAGCTGTTGTGACCTGTAGAAAGCTATCCATTCTTTTGTTAGTTTCCGCATAGATTACTGTAATGAGCTCTATGTGGGAGTAAACCAAGCTGCAGCTCATTCAAAATGCTGCAGCCCACCTGTTCACTCACAGTCAGAAACACAAGCACATCACACCTGTCCTGTATTCCCTGCCCAGGCTCCCTGTCCAGCTCAGAATTCATTTTAAAATTTTGCTGTTTGTTTTTAATGCTGTCAATGGCCTTGCACCTTCCTATTTGTGTGAGATTTTGACCCCTCACCAACCCAGCAGAGCACTGTGATCTGCTGGGCAACATCTGCTGGAGGTGCAGACAGTGGCCGGTCCAAAACTCTGAAACTCTCTGCCCATTGAGTTACGTTCCAATCACTGATCTGCCTCTGTTCAAAGCTAAACTTAAGACCTACTTATTCAGAACGGCTTTTGACATTTAGTGGCCCTGTGACACTTCTCTTTATTTTAATGTTGTAACGTGCTTTCTTGACCTATTTGTATGATGTTTATTGATATTTATCTTGTTTTAATGTTGTACAGCACTTTGGTTGTTGGAAGGTGCTATAGAAATAAAGTCAGATTGATTGATTGAAATAATAGCTGGTTTGTTGCAGGGCTGACTCAGAAACTTAATACTGACATACAACCATTCACTCTCACATTCATTTACTAGGTGCAATTTAGAGTCATCTATAACACCTGCATGCCTTTTGTCAGTGGGAGGAGGCTGGAGAGCACCTGTAGAAAACCCACAGTAACACATGCAGACTCCACTGAAACAGACTCAGTCAAACCTGTTGAGATGCAGGAGTGCAGATTCAGAAAAAAATATAGCCGCAAGCGGCGATGGTAGGCCCTCGCCTGCCGCGCCCGGAGCTGGGGCAGATTTGCCAAAACTTGCCAAATTTTTAGTTGTGGCTCTTTAAAAATTTACCAAATGTGACATAATTCAGTGGATTCCATTGTATAGGATTCCCATTGGAATATAATAGGGAGTTTCTGACATTGCCATGTCAAAACTGTACAAGGTAAAGCATGAGTCCTATTGACTTTTTTCATTGTTGTGAGCTGATGGTTTTCTCTGCCAAATTTTGTACATTTCCAATAAACTTTATTTTTGCCCTTCCATAGGGATTTTTGCCTCACTCTGCAGGGGGCGCTATTGCAGCAATTGGCATTTTTTCTTCTTTCATACCCATAGGTCCATGGAGTTAATAAGTGATTAAAATTTGGTCCACATTGGGCTCTGCATGTGTGAATTATAACAAATTAGGGGTTGTTAGCGAGCCACAGAATAAACATGAAATTTGGGGCTGTGCTGTGGCAACACCGTTTAATATTCTACACAACCTTCAATAACTTTTGGTCAGACGACTCTCCAGATGATGTTGACAAAATTTGAGGTCATTTACTTAAACGCCCTCAGACGAGTTCGTTAAAATGTGAAGGCTGCAAATCAAGGGGTCACATGATCAATCCAAGATGGCCGACTTCCGGTTGGTCAGGGGGCGTGGCCACAATATAATATTTTGTTCGTATGGACATGAAGCATATGTGTACCAAATTTTGTTTGGCTCTGTCAAAGTAAGCGCTGGGACGTCCCATTGGCTTAACTGGATATTTGGGGCATCACCATGGCAACAGGATGGGAGATGGGGTGGGGCCATCATTGACTTTTTTGATGAAGGTCATGTGACAGATATATGTACCAAATTTTGTTAGTGTACGATAAAGTTTATTTTTATCGTTCCATACAAATTTGTATTTTGCTCTCTAGGGGGCGCTATTGCGCCCATTGTGAATATTCACATATTAATCTGTTCAGGGCTGGGGACTCCACCAACGATTAAAATTTGAGAGAAATCGGTCAAGATATGTGGGAGTTATGACACTTTGAAGGGTGTCGGCGAGCCACAAAAACGACGCCAAAATTTGTTGCGTCGCTTTGCGCACTGCTCTTCAGTTACAATAGGCCCTACGCCATCCTTGGGGCTCGGGCCTAAAAAACACCCCATTAAACTAGTTGCATTTCAAACTAGCAATTAACGGATAATATGTGGTCGTGGGCCCTTGAGCCAGACGTTGGACACTGTTCCCAAACCACAGGCTGCTGTAGTCGTGCTGTATCTGTGCCGCACGCCCCACACAGATGTCTTAATCACAGAGTGCTTCTGACGTGCCTCCATTAACGACTCCTCTACTCGCCTGCTGTTACTTCCACACACTTTATCTGCACAAATGTGGCTCTACTTCACACCATTAGAGCCAGCATCACTGCCTTAAAGCACTTTCGGACAACATTAGCAGACCGACAAAAGGGTGTTACTGACCTAAAGTGACACCAAAATAAAGGATTTTTTACATCCAAAGCTTATGCTGAGTCTTTTGAAACTGCCTTAGCTTCTCTCTACCCCTATTCAGTGTAATGACAGATCAAGCAGGAAGGAAGCAGCAGTGCACATTTAGGGGGCTAAATTGTCATTTAATGATGGCCATTGTCCACTGCCAAGACCAGGCATTAGGCTACCAATATAGCCTCTGTTAATACAGCTGGACAACACAGCCACATAACAAACTAAACCAAGACTATGGACATTGTTTTGTAGTGACGACCAAATATTATCAAGTATTAGCATTGCCTCTATCTCAGCAATGTTAAAAATATTGCAGTTTTCGTAGTTCAGAGGTAAATGCTTTACCCATTGAGCACAAAGCCCTTATATCCAACAATGGCTAAACTAAATAAAAGAAAAAAAACTTTGTTCCTTTAAATCTAGCCACATGGGGTCACAGGCCAGCGTACTTATTGTGCCAGTTCCAAGCCTGGATAAATGGACAGGCATCAGGAAGGGCATCCGGGATAAAACCTGTCTCAAACCAATGTGCAAATCACTACAGAGAGCAGATGATTTGCTGTAGTGACCACGGAAAAGCCGAAATGACAGAAGAATAATAATTTTTTCCTTTACTGACCCCTTGTGGGTGGAGTTAGCATCTTTTTGCAATGGTAGAGAATCATAAAAAAAATCCTGAAGCCACACCAAAAACAATTCATTTTTTCCTTGGACCTTCCCCTGTATATTTCATCAAAATCCAACCATAACTTTTGAGTTATTTTGCCATCAGATTAACTAACAAACCAACCAACTCTGAAAACTAAATTAAGACGAGGAAATCAAATTAAAAGCAGAAATCCTACAAAGGAATAGTAAAACAAAAATACTGAGGCCACATTTAGTTTTACAGAGCAATGAATATGACTGTGTGTGCACTTTATATTAAACTTATTAGATGTTCATTTACAGGGGCTTACATCTTCTGTAGTGGACCCCAAAAAAGGAGGATCCATGAAGAAATGTAAGACTAAAATCTATAAAACATATTGACATTTCTCATGCTGTGTGTAAGAGAGACATTTGATAGCTGTGATTGATTGTCTCTAAAACATACTGTACTGCAAGAACAAAAATGAATCCTATTGATCGCTGTTTAACGTTGGCTCTTGTAGATCAGCGTGAATGAAAGGGAGAACCTGTAAGTAGCATCTATTCAAAACAATAGGGCTTTAGGATGGCGTAATGACAGGTAAAAAGAGGTAAGAGCTAACAAGAATTGTGGATGTCCCGCCTCAGGAGACACATATTTAAGCAGACACACACAGAAAGAGCATTCACCAATTCAGGCTTCTCCATTTCACTGCACACCAAATGGAGGGTGATGTAACCTCCAGCACTGCCTCACAACACCGCTGCTCTGAATGATCCATAATTCACAAAATCTATACCAATGTTTCCCAAGCTTTTTTATCTTTCAGGAGACCCAATTGAAACATCTGTGACTCAATAAGCTGGTTACATACTAGTGCTCAGACATAGACTTGGCACGGATCTGCCAGTTCAGGGGTTAATGCTCTAAATTGTGCAACAAAGACCTGATATCTTAAATTGATAGAGATTCACAAAAAAGTAGTTAGCAGCTGGGCTTATCTTTCAATTGCATAGAATCGTAAAAAAAAAAAAAAAAAGAAAAAGAAAAATCCACACCACAAATACTTCTACTTTTTCTTTGTCCCATCATTAAAATTTCCTGAAATTTTTATTAAAATCAGAATTACTTTTTGAGTAATCTTGCTAACTTACAAATGAACCAAAAATGTTCACCAGAATTCAATTTTTATTACTAATTTAGGGTAATGATGAAAACCCAAATTAAATCTCTCACTTTGGGCCCCCAGAGAACCACAGACCTATACAATAGAAGATACTGTTTCGCTGCACAAGGGAGGGGCAGTTCCATGCCTTCTGGGATTGATTCATCTTTTCCACTTTGTTCCTTTTTAAATCACAAACTTTTTTTTCTTCCCCTCCAACGTGCAACGATGACAGGCTGCCTTTGTGCTTTCTCTTAGTGAAAAGGTAATAAACTTGCAGGGTTGTGTGTGTCTCGGTGGTACACAACTGATGTGCTCAAGGATTGATTGTGTGGGCCGATGAATAAACAGTTGTTACCTCCTTCCACGTCTGTCCATCTCTCTCTCTCTCTCTCTCTCTCTCTCGTTCTGCCTTTCAGACGCACAACAAGCCCACAACGAGTCCAAGGCCTTTTTAAGTGCCAGAAAAATTCATCTTTTTTGAGGAAAATATCAGAACATTCTCCACAGTGATCGTCTGAGCTCGCCCACGCTCGGGGAGGAGTCAAGATGCTGACTCTGTGGCCCGCTGGCATCGCTTTGGAGAAGAAGAACGGGTCACAGCTATGTACAGTCAGTCTGTCGCTGGTGCACAGAGGCTGGGACAGTCACGGAGGTCGCCTGGCTCTCGCACACTAAAGGCTGCACGGCCAAAATGTGCTCACTGTAACAAACACGGCGAACAGACAGACCAGAAGAGACTGCAGATTTTCACACAGATTCAGGGTGTGTCCACGTCATTTGTTTTTGTCTAGACTGGGACAAAACTAAATCTCCATGTTCGTAAGAATGACATAATGATGTGGTTCAAAGCAGTTGCTCTTATTGCATCACCTTTTAACAGACATACTTTTAAATCTATTTAATCTAATTTTTAATCTTTTTTAATTAGTTATTTTAAGTAGAGCAGCACAGAAAAAAGCAATATGCAATTGGCAATACTTGGACTATATTTTTGACATCATAACTTAAATTAAAATTAAGCTCATAGTCTAAGCAAGGACAAAAACAAGGTTAAACTAGGGCTAAATTAAAGACTTTTTAATGTAAATTTTTAGTCACAATGCAGTGAAAGGCCCTGTATTATGCCGGATTTTTGAAATAGTTTTGGACACTTTTCCATTAGTACTTCACCTTTCATAACTTAAAATCATGTACATGTATGGAAAACGTCTTTTGTTGTGGAGCTGTTACTTTGACTTTGCAGAGAACGCTTAGATTAAATGTCTGTCGCTCCCTGCTGGCTACGGTGGGGAATGGACTTTTTAGCGCAGCTATTTGCAACATGACGCTACAAACAGATAAATGAGCTAACTGTTTCTTTGTGTTGGCAAATTCAGCGCTGAAATTATCACGAGTCCGTTGACGGTGTATGGGCTTTAGAAACGCACATGGAGCATTTTCAGCTCTTGTGAAGGGAACAAACATGCATGAATGAATCAAAATACCCAGGTATGTTTTTGAGGTGGAAACAACTTTATAACATAGTTAAAAGCCTAAAAGTCCATTTAGGATAATAGGGGACCATTTAAGTCCTTAATAGGACAATGATAAATGACAGTGTAAATCTGTGTAAGATAAAGGACCATAACATTATTGCAATACATTTAGATATATAGATAGAGCGATCGACTTTATTGCAAACTTGTGGTCCATAATAAAAACAAACAACAGTTTACAACATGGGCATAAAATTACCAATAAAAGAGCCTTAATCTCTTAAAAGGCAATTATACCAGTGTCTCCACAGATCAGAGAAATAAAAATATATGTGATACAAATATTGTGTTTGCTGATGTTGTGATAACAATAAATGTGTAGAATATTGGACAGGCCTAGTTTTGTGTGAATCTTTTCTGTTGTTTCATGTTTTATTTTTCCAGTCCCTTTAGGATGGACTCACACTGGCAGTCCGCACTGCGCCAAAACACATTTCACACCTTGATTTGCATGTTTGGCAATGAGAGTGTTTCCAATCACCCAGGTGGAAGTGGAGTATGGTTCCTGGGGTTTGGCAGAATTTGGAGAGATGATTCCACACACAGTGCCATTGCATTATTGTCTAAATGAAATTACTGAGCGTGCACAATGAAGTAGATGTAAGCAAGTCAAACACCTTCTTTTCATCTGCCTCCATCTAACCTTATCCTCTACAACCATTTCTCTTACATCAGCTACCTTCGTGTCCTCTTTCACTACATCCATAAATCTCCTCTTGGGTCTTCATCCAGGCCTCCTACCTGGCAGCTTCAACCTCAGCATCCTTCTACTTGCTGCATATATTCACTATCCCTCCTCCGTACATGTCCAATCCATCTCAGTCTGACTTTTCCTATAGTTAATTAAATGCTTCTCAAAATACACCACCCTAACACTACTCATTTGTTCTTTTGTTCACTTGAAATGGTAAAAAAAATCTAATCTAATAATCTTATCTAATCATAAGTAATGACATAAAGTCCGCTATGAATGGCAAAAGGCTTCTGCAATCTGAGTGTGGGGCAGTGAAGAAAGGTAACTTTGGGCCCTAGCACAAAGCAACTGCCCCTCGCGTCCATTAGTCTATGTAACTTTCACTTCAAAATTTCAATAACCTGGAAAAAACTAACACTCTGTTTTCAAGACCTAGGTGCTTGGTGCATACAGAGATGAGATGGCAGTCTTCACACCTGGCAAAATAATTTGATCAATTAACTTGTTTAGCAGAACCAACACAGTCTAGATGCACTTACTATGGAGAGTCTTGTAGACAAATAATAGTTATATCATAGTGTAAAGTCAGATAAATCGAATTGGTGCAGCAAATTTAAATTAATCCAGGAAGTACCAAATAATTTCTCCTACTTACTGGTCTGGGCAAGAACACTGACAGTCTCAGACTCAATAGCCTCTACACTCACTATCAGCTTTAATGTCTTGCAAGCATGCTATTGTTTATTTCTATAGCTTCCTGCAGAGCACTAATGCCTACCAGGATAAAGGGGTGAGCACAGGTCGACCTGAATAATTTATGATACAGCGATGATAAACAAAAGTTGATGGAATACGAAATAGTGGTGGACCTGCAAAAAAAAATTAATCTGATTTGAACAACAGGCGATAATAATAGGAAAAGAATGATGTTGCTGCAACACTGAAAGCCTATGAGGAGCACTGAACCCTGACGCTAAAGGAATTGCGA
This sequence comes from Bostrychus sinensis, assembly GCA_020698575.1. NCBI lineage: Eukaryota > Metazoa > Chordata > Actinopteri > Gobiiformes > Eleotridae > Bostrychus > Bostrychus sinensis. Next base: position 21,072,595 of record CM036257.1, on the reverse strand, counting down.
GAGAACGATGAAATAAGTCAGAAAGGAAAAGATTAATGTCAAAGAAACACAGTGCGTTTCTCTCTCTGAGGCAGACACACCTAACACTGTGCGAGCGAGTGGGTGAGTACTCCAGTGCGTGCCACAGAACGATAGGTGCTATTACGATCACCGGAGTGGAGCGTTACCGTGGAAACAGACTCACCCCTCTCCGCCAACTTTGGTGATCTTCAGCCGAAAGTCCACCGAGTTCAGGTTGGGGGGCTTCCACTTCAGGATGTCGTCACAGCGGCCTGCTTTATACCTCTGCGGGGGGAAAGACAAAACAAAGACAAAAAAACACAGATTCAGTCACCGGGGTTACGGCTGCTGTAACAAGGGCGTAGAGACAAGAGGGATTAATACTTGGGTGGTGTACTATGGTAACTGAGCCTATTCCAGCTACTTTGAGCCTGAGGTGGGGTACACCCTGAACAATGGCCAGCGAGTCACAAAGGCTGACAAGAGAGATACATTGACAGACAACCATTCACTCAAGCTGGGGACACACTACACGACTTTCTCAGTCATCACAGACTTTTGAAAGACGAGGACCACACACTAACCAACTGGTTTGAGCAGATTTTCTCCTGACAACTGAAAGACTGGGGATCACACATTTAACAACTGCACCAGTGGCTGTGTCCGACTGTCATCCCCTTCTCTGTAGAGCACTACAGAGGTCATGCTTTGTGATTTTCAGAGAACAGCAGGACCTCTGCAGGTCTTTAAACTGTACACAACATGTTTGAATAAAAGCAGATGGAGAAGCTTTTTGTGGCATAATAGTGAATAAATTGTTACTAAATAGGAAGCAGTAATATTTCTAATGTTAGCTGACCTTTACTTGTACAGATGTCAGCTGTATTAATTAAAGTCATACTTCATTTTATATAGAATGCAGATTATTATTTTTTATCTTGCATATAAGTACCACTCAGCTCTGACAAGACTTTATTACAGAAGTCCACAAACCTTAAGGTTACTTAACGTAACCCTGGTTCTTTGATAACAGAGTGAGGTGTTTCACTATGGGAATCGCCTTGGGTGAGACCAACTACGGAAGCTCCAATGGCACCAAGTCTGTCTTTGACAGACAGGTCGACTGTACCACTACTGTACCTAGGGCCCGCCCCCTCATACTGGTACAGTCAGCCAGCTCCTCCTACAATCATTCAAGAGCGGTTTCTTACCGTCTTTGCAAGGAGGGCAGTGAAGGTGAAACACCTCACTCTGTTATCAAAGAACCGGGGTTACGTTAAGTAACCTTAAGTTCTTTTTCTAACTTTGTTCGGTGTTTCACTATGGGAGATATAGCCCACTCCCGGATTGCAAACAAGACTCACGAAGCAGCGAGTCCCTGCGGTACCAGACAGTGACCTCACAGAGAGCCAGCAACCCTTGATTCCAAAACCACCTGAGCCAAAGATGGTCCAGAGACATCCAGTACTGTAAAACCGCATAAATGTGTGTGGTGAGGCCCAGCTAGCTGCAGCGCAAATATCCTGCACAGAAATGCCCCTGAACAGGGCCCATGAGGTTGAGACACCTCTGGTAGTGTGCCCTCAGTCCTTGAGGAGGTTGCATACCCCTGCAGCTATAAGCAAGAGAGATGGCTTCCACAATCCAGTGAGACAGCCTCTGATGGGACACAGGCTTCCCTCTGTGAGGAGTTGCCCACGACACAAACAGCTGGTCTCCTCTCCTAAAAACAGCTGTACATACATGTGCAAAGCTCGAACAGGACAGAGTCTATTAAGATGCTCGTCCTCTTCATAGGAAAAAGGCGGAGTATGAAACGCCATAAGCTCAACTGTAGAGCAGCTATAAGCAGAATCCACTACCTTTGGCACAAACGCTGGATTAGGGCGTAGGCAGGCCCTGGAAAGTCCAGGGGCGAACTGTAAACATGAAGAGCTAACTGACAAAGCCTGAAGCTCACTGACATGCTTCGCAGTGGTCAAAGCAAGAAGCAAAGCAGTCTTCAATGTGATCCACTTCAGGGCAGCAGCCTCCAAAGGCTCTAATGGGTGATGACAGAGTGCCTCCAGCACGACTGACAGATCCCAAAGTGGAACCAGGAGCCTGACAACTGGTAGCTTTCAGCGTGCACCCTTCATAAAACGACACACCACGGGGTGTTGACCCACTGACTTGTCTCCAAAACCAACATGGCAGGCAGAAATGGCTGCCAAATACACCTTAATAGTAAACACCTTGCGCTTGTCAACTAGTTCCTGTAGAAAACATAAGAGGTTCAACTACAGAGCACTGAAAAGGATTGACCTGTCTTGCAGTGCACCATTCCTCAGAAACCCGCCACTTGCAACCATACAGACTTTGCGTGGAGGGGGCCCTTGCACTTTGGATAGTATCAATAACATGCTCGGGCAAACCAGCAGCATTCAAATTCCACCTCTCACATGCCAAGCTCAGAGTGCCAGGTGGTCTGGGTGAGGATGGTAAACCTCCCCGCCCGCCTGAGACAACAGGTCCCTCCTTGCAGGAAGGGGCCATGGCTTGCCCCCCAGAAGCTGCATTATGTCCGCCATCCAAAGCTTGGATGGCCACAGCGGGGCTATCAGGATTACTGAGAGGCTCTGCTCCCTCACCCGAGCCAGGGTCGGCGAGATCAGACTGAGCGGGGGGAACGCATAGAGCCACAGATGAGCCAGAGCGTCCACCCCGAGGGGTGCGTCCTTGTCTTTCAGGGAGAAGAACAGTGGACAATGAGTATTTTCTCGCGAGGGTGAAGAGATCTACGGCCCAGCCGTACCTCTGCCAAATCTGCTCCACCACCTGTGGGTGCAGAGTCCACTCCCCGTACAGGGGGTTCCCCCGTGACAGGAGATCCGCACCCCTGTTCAGTACCCCTGGGACGTGAGTCGCCCGAAGAGATAAGATTCTGGTACTGCTCCACAGAATTAGTCTCTTTGCTAATCTGTGTAACTGCAGTAAACGAGTGCCGCCTTGGCGATTGATATATGCCACAACAGTTGAGTTGTCTGTTTTCACCAACACATGCTGACCCTGGAGAAAAGGGAGGAAGTGTTTCAAAGCCAGAAACACTGCCCAAAGTTCCAACACATTGATGTGCATTTTGGCCATATGTGGTTCCCAGGTGCTGTTCACTGTTCTGACAGACAAGGCGGCCCACCAACCTGACAAGAATGCGTCCGTTGTCAAGGTTACTCTCGACGACACTGGCCGCAGCGGGACCTCCGCCATCAAAGTGGGCGTGTCCCGGATGCAGCGCCATGACGCACCACGCATCTACTTTCACTTTGCGGTGAAGGTGTCTCCGGGAGCATAGGCGTAAAAGCTGCGACCCTAGCGTTGAAAATCCCTCATCATAAGCAGATCCAAATGAACAACAGATATTACTGACGCCATGAGACAGAGTAGACGAAGGCACAGTCTGAATGTGACTATCTTGCCCTGTCTGAAGTGGGAGAGACACTGTGTGAGAGAGAGTACTCTCCCCTGCGTCAGTGTTACTCGATAAGAGAGGGAGTTTATGCTGAAGCCCAGATATTCTGTGAGCTGCGTGGGTACTAAGCGGCTCTTTGAGCGGTTTATTCTGAACCAGAGCGCCGAGAGGTGATTTAACACCGTCTCTGTGTCCCTGATCGAGTGTATCCGCGAGTGGGAACATATCAGATAATTGTCTATATAAGAGAATATTCTGATGCCGCTGTTGCGCAATGGAGTCAGCGCAGCGTCCACACACTTGCTGAACACTCTCGGGGCCAGTGACAGCCCGAACGGGATGGCCTGGTATTCGTAGGCTTTTCCCCCGTAAGCAAAGCGGAGGTACTTTCTCTGTGCGGGATACACGGGATATGGAAATAGGTGTCTGAGAGATTCGATTGTTGTGAACCAATCGTTCTGGCGTATAGAGCGACAGAGCACTTTGTGAGTTAATATCCTGAACGTGTATTGTCCGTAGGTGTCTGTTTAACACACGGAGAATCGAGGATGGGCCGAAGGGACGTAGTGCCCTTCTTTGGGACAAGGAAGTAACGAGAATAAAAACCTTGTTGAAGTTCCCTGTCTGGGACAGCTCTTATTGCTTGTTTGTCTAATAGGGATGTGAACTTGTCCTCTAAGACGTGCGCTGCATCCCCAGTAGCCGCTGAAACCAACACTCCGTTGAAAGTGGGTGGTTTCATAGCGAACTGTAGCCTGTATCCCCGAGAAACCGTTGAGAAAACCCACAGATGAACTGTGCATGCGCGCCACTGCTCTGTCCGCGCAGATAGCGGGCCCATGTGACTGCACAGTGACGTCATCCCTTTTAAAGGGGATGAGACGTCTGTCAGAGGAAGAGTGTGAGCTCTTGTGGCATAATGTGAGAGTGAGTCAACATTGAAGTGAATTTTCTTTTGGATTTTGGGGAACAAAACTCGCCCTTGGCCTGTGGCCTGGATGCGAGGGTGTGAGCTTTATTTCTGAACAAAGTGCTTCGTGACACAGCCACTGGCTCATCCCCCCTGGAACAAGAGGGAATAGAGAACAAGAGAGGAACTGGGGCTGGGGCTCAACTCCACTTTCCTCCTTTTTATAGGAGGTGGACAGTAAGAAGCCAAAACCGTTAGGTCATGCGCTTCTTCTTCCCTTAGCGGCTCTTAGCCGCCGCTGCTGCATAGGAGTGTTTGCCCCATGGTTTGGGATTTTCTGACCGCTGCTGCTGATTAGGCTGCTGTCTGGGTACCTGCCGCTGTGGCTTGGGACCCACTTTATTCCCTCTATTTGCTGTTGTGGCTGTAAAGCCCATTCTCTGAGCCTGAGCTGGACGAGAAGGCTGTTTACGAGGCAGACACAGGTCAAAGGCTTCACCTTCCTGCTTACGGAGGGTGCTGGTCTCTCTCGTTTTTTCCAGCGCCGGACCAAACAAACCTTTGGTGGGGTCATAGGTCACGTCCATGACCTCTACCTTCTGAGGGTCGGTCAGACCTGAGTGGTTTAGGCACAGGCCTCTCTCACCTGCAACAGCAACGCCCATAACTCAGCCACAGCCCTGAACTGCTCCTCGTGATGAGCGCAGAACAAGGTCATTAACCACACAGATTTCATCCCATAGGATCGGGTTAGGTGACCCAGAATCTAACTGTCAGCCCATTATCCTCAAGAATCTCTGCTTGATATGCGGACAGCAAAGTCACTGCATTAAGAGCGCACACAGACTGAGCTGCATATTTGTACACTCGCTGCAAAATGGAGGATGTGAGCCTCTCTATTTTATTAGGCAGAGAAATGCTGCTTGAGGCTGAGATGGTACTGGCGATCAGAATGGAGGTGGTGGGCCACTGACGACTCCACTGCTGGGGGTTCGGCCAACCCCAGTTCCTTCATTCCATGTATCTCCAGCTTGGAGTAGCCCTGTGTTGCTTTTGAACGGGCTGGACCAGAACCGGCTCATTCTCCTTCATGCAGGCGGGTACTGCTGGGAGGAGCTGTTTAGGAGGCGGTTGAACTGGTGGGAGCCAGCTTACCATCATACAGGTCCCTTTCCCCTCCTTCTGCATTAAGGGCTGCGGGCCACGGGATCCCCAGTTTGGAGGCGGCCCTGTTTGCAGACCTCGTACAAGCTGCTGTCCATGGGGGGAGCAGCATCAGACGCACTCGGGGCCCGGGACTGGGCCGGTGGAAATGTGGAGTCTTCCTCCACATCCTCCATATTCACAGCCTCTAGGAAGTCAGAGGTAACATCTTCCTCTGCGTCCTCATCTCCCAAGTCGAGGAAGGTCCTCAAACAGTGGGGGGATATCAGGTGATTCAGCTTCCATCATGTCTGCCTAGCTCTTAGTAGCTCGCACCTGATGGGAATCGGCTGTGGTCTTAGCGGTGGCTTCAGGCAGGCATGGGTCCTGATTGTTAGCCACCGCTACTCTAAGTCTCCTCTCCAGTAACTTCTCAGGCATTGATGCGCAGTGGTTGCAGGACTCGCGGTCCGCCAACGCTGCTTGAGCGTGTTTAGGGCCCATGCAGGCAGATGCACATCGGATGAGGGTCCCTACCCGAGATAGTAGACCTGCATGACGCGGGGCACGGGCGGGATACAGCCTCCTTAGCTTTCGTGTCCGACCCTTTGGTGGGGGTGGAAACTGAAGACATAGCGTCTAAGAGCGGGAAGAGAGACCGCGAGACTGCTATGCTAGGTGCGCCGTGAGGTTTAACCTAGCAGAGCAAACCAACACCCGGGGGTTTAGCCCGTAGTAGTTTGGATCAAAAAGTCCTGCTTGCCGTGACATGTTAGCAGAAACTTTATTGCAGCTAAGTCAGCCAACAAATGAATGCTAACTAACCCGGCAAGGACTCACCGTGACGCATTAGCCCTATAAAAGCTATATGGACTCCGGTGCACTAGTAACTAAATACAAAGCAGCCGGGAAGAAGCAGTTCGCCGTGACGCGGACACTGCTAATAATTACCGCTAGCTGATAACAAAGTTAAAGTTGAAGTGTGAACTTACTCAGCGAATCCAAGCCGAAGCCTGTGCAACTGCGTTTGGCAATGATGTCCTTTACGGTTTGTTTGTGAACTGTTAAACAGCTTGCTAGCTTACTAGCCTGGAGAGCTGAGGGAGCGTAGTGTAGTCCCTCACGGGAAGAAAGCGAGAATGATTGTAGGAGGAGCTGGTCGACTGTACCAGTATGAGGGGGCGGGCCCTAGGTACAGTAGTGGTACAGTCGACCTGTCTGTCAAAGACAGACTTAGTGCCAGTGGAGCTTCCGTAGTTGGTCTCACCCAAGGTGATTCCCATAGTGAAACACCGAACGAAGTTAGAAAAAGAACTGAGTTTGACAAACTTTTTTTTTTAAAAACAAATACGCCTGACGTCACGTGATCAACGGTGAAAGTTGGCCTGAAAATTCAAACATGTTAACTGCGACTGAGGTCTGGTCGAGTCTCTGAGTCCGCCGAATCCAGTCTTTAAACCTCCCACACTGACCGATTTCTGGGCTGATGACTCCATGCAACTAGAGCTGATTGGGATAGACTTGGCAGAACTGTGAATCGTTAGAAAATCAGGCAAAAAATTGTGTCATGTTTCCTCAGCTTAAGGGAAATTAGGAATCACAGTTCACCAAACAGATACATGTCTTTGAAAGGTGGGAGGAAGATGAAGTACCTGAAATAAACCACTGGTCATCAAGTAATTTGAAAATGGCTCTACAGAATCAATCTCTTTTCAAAGTAGCCTTGCATTTAAGTGGAACTCAGTAACTTAGCTCGTGTCTTTGCCTCTTTTGTGTCTATGGAGAGCCCCCTACATTTACTATCATGCATACTCATAAGTCCTGTTGACTCCTATATGACCACTCGCTCAACTTTATATTAATTTTCCCCTCTGCATATCTGTTTAAAGTTTTTTCTGCCATATGGCTGCTCTGCCATGATGAAAATAACAAGAAATAAAGCATTCACTAGCGTGTTGTTTTGCTAACCGCGATGTGTCGCTTCCTTGCGAGATTCGAGACTTCTGTGACCCCGGGTCAGCGAGAGTCATTTTTGGCCCAGAGACTGCAGAGGAAGATGCCAGACGCTTCATTCACCCCACAACAACTTATTTAACCATCACACACACACACACACCAAAACAGTTTATTTAAAGCAATAAAGTTACTCAGTTCTGCTTAATAAACACGACTACCAATATCAATAATATTATCAGTGTGGCCAGCCATTCTTTTTGCAAATCACAACAAAATGACTTGTCAAAAACCATGACCAATTGTAATTCAAAATGGGATAGGCTTTATACAGTGCAGGAATTTCTCTGATTTATTGTATGGCGTTCAAGTTGCAATGATCCATGGCAAGAAAGTATGCTCCATAGGCAGTTTAGTTTGTGCTTCTTGAGTACATGTTTCATTGTTATATTTGTTTAATTTAATCTATGCAAGTGAACAAAAGGCAGCGTACATTACATTCAGCCCAAACATGGTCCAACCTACAACCAGTCTAATTGTTTGCATAGAATGAAAAAAATATATATATTGATGATGGCTGTCCAAGCTAGTGCATTAAAATAAGGACAAACAGAGCAAAATTTACTGAAAAAAGACGAGTATATGCATCATCAGATTTTTCAACCATGAAGTTTTCTAATTAAAACATGGTCCGCAGCATTTTCAAGTTGGTACAATCTAGCCTGGTATAGATTCTATATAGGAAATGCAGAAAAGGAGATTAATGTTTGCCTGAAGTTCCCATTTCAGAATACATGATTGTCTAATAGGCGGCCTTTAAAAAAAAGCTTGCAGGCAACGTTGTGATTGGAAAACTTTGGTGCCGTCCAAAACTTTTAATGATTAGATTTAGATTAGAAATTTGAACTTTTGCAAATGATGACAAAGGCAAACGAGAACCAATAGGAGTGAAAAAAGCTGTACAATGGTAAAGAATACACTAAAACAACCTTTTCTTTAAGCTGTTTTTTTCCCTGTCGCCACAGCAAATCATCTGCCACATAGTGTGCAAAGATTTGGATATTTTTTGGCAAAGGTTTTTATGTCAAATGCCCAACCTGGCACACCCCTCTCAAATTTATCCAAGCTTGAGCCTGGCACAAAGAGTTAGTACAGATATGCTCCGTGACTGGATTAAAGAATACACACAAACTAATGGTAAAATGCAAATAATTTGTTACTTTACTGCCCCCTTGTGGTAGGAGTTAGCATCTTTGCCCCTATCCAGCAATGCTTGATCTATCCATTTTTTTTTTTTTTATTTCATCAAAATCCAACACTTTAAGTTATCCTGCTAACACTCAAACCAACCCAAAAGATAAAATAAAAGAATCATGTGACAAGTTTTGGGGATATTTATTGAAGCAATAGTGTGGAGAGAGGTTGTTTATTTTCTAAAGTGCTTATTTTAAAATGTAAATGAAAGTGCATCAGTGTGAACAAAGTTGTAATGATGAGCTAATTTAAGAGCTTAATTTTTAAGCGACAGTGACGGTTAATGAACTGAAAAGCTGTGTATAATTGAGACTTCATTAAGATGTGTGGCGAATTGTAAGTGAAGTGCAAGCTCAAATATTAAGATATAAAAGACATTGTTTTGGGTCTAAATACAGCCATCACAGGCAAGCAATTTCCAAAAGGAGAGATGTAATTAAAGGATTTGTTTCGAGTATTTCTGTTTGTGAATGCAAGTGATTTAAAAAGTGGAAAATTGCCAAGCATCACGAGCATACATATAATTACATGCAGAGAGGTGCACAATGAGTCAAGATTCATAACATTTCTGACATTACTGCCGTTTTATTGCACAACGGCATATGATAGCAACAAATAAACATGCTTTTCTCCTCGGGTTATTTATGCGTGGCTGACATTTAGGTGGACATGAAGTGGTGAGAGCAACACGAGGAATGTAAAGGCATGACGAGAGGAGGCGAGAACAGATGACCAGACTCTGTCACTGTCAGGTTTCCCCAGGTAACACACGTCTGTACTGCGATGTGGAAAAACAGACAGAAGTCCTCAAAAGGCACCAGCGCTGTCACAAGCTCACGGCAATAGATGATGAGGGTAGAAGTTAAAGGAGAGGATCTTATCTTATGGGAGGACTTTGACAAGGCATCATGTAAAGACAAAGTGGTTAGCACACTTGCCACACAGCAAAAAAGTCCCAGACTGTGTGGGGCCTTTGTGTGGAGTATTCTGGAGTTTGCATGTTCATCCTGTGCCTGGGTGGGTTTCCTCTGGGTGCTCCAGTTTCCCTCATCAAGCTAAAACATGCGCAATAGGCTAATCCTCCAGCTAGGTACTCCTGCTCCTGACAGGTTGACCCAGCAGCATTAAAGGATGTGTCTAATGCAGAGAACAAATTTCCCTACAGGGACCTTACACCATGGATAAAAAATATATAAAAAGTCTTCATTTTATTGTCAAAAACAAAACAAAACAAAAAAACCCTAGGGTATTTAAAATTTGACTTTGACCTTACCATGAGCACCATTGGTTTGTGGGATACCAGCTGCTACATTTCTTTTTTGCATATTTCTTTTTGTTTAAAGACAAAACAATAACAATAACCTTAAAGCACTTGGACAGCGCAGATCTACACCAAGGCATTACAGTTTAGTCTTTTAATTCAGTCACCTAAAAGTTTTCTTCCCATTGTTGCGCCACCCTTGATGTTATTTTCTAAACAAAACAAAAAAATCTAGGCTTAAAAAACAAAACAACTAAATTCTCTCTTACTGACCTCTCCTGAAAATTTCATCAAAATCTAACCTTTACTTTTTGAGTTATGTTTGAGTTAAAACTTTAAGCAGGTTTTTACATTTTACTTGTTGGAAACTTTTGCTCCGTGTTGCCACTAATAAATTAGTTTGGAAAAGACTTGCATAATTTAAAATACTTTTGTTTGTTTTGGACAATTTTATTGGAGGCAAATTATTTATTGATTTTTTTATTTATTTAAGTACTGTTTCTACAAAAAAAAAGCGGATTTGGAAAAGATGATTTTTTTACCTGACGCTTTGAAAATGTTTTGGCGGCTCTATGGTTGAATAAATGAATGCATAAATATTCATGGTTGCTTGGCAAGCTGTTAAATAGTTTAGCTGCCAACCGTTTGGAAAATTCCTTAAAAACAATCCAGCACTCATTTTAACCTGAGAATTTCACAGCACGGATGCCTCAACATCAGAAAACTTAAATAACAATATAGAAAAGTTACATATAATACATATAATGTAATAGCAGGTCTTGTGACACAACCCATCGTAGCTGGGATAAGCTGCAGCCAACCCCTAAAGGGAATGGGGCCTTTCTGTGTGGAGTTTGCATGTCCTCTGTCTCTGCATAGGTTTCCTCTGGGTGCTCAAGATTCCCCTACCACCAAAAACATGTACAATAGGACCAATGGGGCCAGGACTTCCCTGCAAAAAAGATTCTTAATCTTGGTGGGACTTTCCTGGGTAAATAAAGGTCAAATAACAATAAAATAAAAATATCTGGAAGGAATGAATGGTAAGTAAACAATTACATTTAAAAATCAAATAAAACAAAATACTGCTTGTTTTATTGGTGCCTGCAAAAATATTATTTCTTAGTTCTATAGAATTGGCTTCTGATGCACGTTCTCTGTCATCTGCTTCCTAATGTACACTACAGTAATTTGAATATTGAATTTTTATGCATTCCTCTCCATTTGTCCAGGCTTGAGAGTAGCCCAAAGAGTAAACTCGCTTGTGATTCTCTGTGGCTAAAATGCACAGTTAGCGTGCATGCAATAGTAAAGCATTTTGTCCAAAAAAGTCTGTGTATAACCATTTGGGAATAGTGTGAGAATGTTCTACTATTACAAATCATTTTGGGCAAGCCAGAAGGAAGTGTGTAGTTACAGATTACTTGTTTACTTTTGTTTGTTTTTTTGCACTCCATATATAAAAAAGTCATTATTAGTGAACAGACACCTTATTTGTCTGACAGTGGGCTCTGACACAATGTTCTGCCATATAATAGAAAGGAAAATGTGTTCATAGTGAATAAGCTTGGAAAACAGGTTGTATACACATAGCAACAAGTTAATAGTGACACTGCATTATTAGTGTGTGGGTATGCAACTCTTTATATTTGTTTCCTTTTGTTTGAACGCCTTTGTCAGTCTAAATGGCTTTTCTAAATGATGACTGACTTAAGGTGCTTATGACAGGAGTGAGTGTGCCTAGGTGTCCTTCTACTTTGTCAGTGCTGGAGCTGGAGTGTAGGAGGCAGCCTTCCTATGCCTTTGAAACCATGCGCCTGCCACAAAGCTCTATTCACTGCAGCAAGTTAGAGAGCAGCGAAAGAGGCCATGTCGCTTTTTGAACAACCTTTGGCGAGTACATCTTTTCTCCTGGAAACGTGGGAGTGCAGGGAACATTCTTCAGTTTGTTTCGTTCTGCCGTACTGTACAGATACTCCAGCAATGGGACTTATTCACGTGTGCAAGTATAAGGCAGAGTGTACTGTAATGCTTAGGGGACTGGCTCGCTTCTATGGTCTCTACACGTCATCAAAGACGATTATCAACTGAGGTCAGAAACATCTCATAGTTTATTGAATGTATGAGGAAAAATTAGTAATACAGAGTTTTTTAGTTTGTAAATGACAAGTGGTTCAAGGTGACAGAGTGGTTTGTAGTGTTGTAGTCAAGACCGTACTAATCGAGGACTAAGACCAGTCCAAGTCCAGAGTGAAAGGAGACCAAGACAAGGCTGAGACTTTCAGGGTTCGAGCTCGAGTCTAGACTGAGGCGTTTAAGGACCAAGACCAATTCGAGACCGAGGCCAAGACAAACCGAGACCAGGTTGAGACAAAACCCAGGGAACTAACACTAAACAAAGGTGAAAAGTAAAAAAAAAGTGGTTCAAATTCATTAATGAACTAATGGAAAAGACTCCACATACAAACAAACAGAGAGAGAACATTTTCCTGGTTCTTCTAATGTGGAAAACTAATTACTCTAAAATTATGAAGAAAAGCATTTCCTTATAATGTTTGGTAAAAAATGTATATCTCAGAGACTGCCAGATCTGAGGCAAAACCAGGTAAAATTGGATTCAAGACCAAGACCGAGTAAAACTGCAGTCTGTCTCAAAAGCAAGACCAGTTCCGGGTGCTACAACACTAGTGGTTAGTACTCTTGGGTCACAGTAAGGAAACTGTGGGTTCTATCTTCAACTATAATCTCTCTGAGTAGAGTCTGCATGTCCTCAGTGTGTTACTGTGGGTTCTCTCCGGCCTCCTTCCTTGGTCCAAAGACATGCAGTGTCTGTCTCTGTGCCTAACTGGCCATTGTCAAGAGTGTATGCTGTCTAGGGCTCAAATACTGAAATAGACTTCAGCCACCCACCATCCTAACGGGAATAACTGACTTCAATACATTATCAAAACAAACTAGCCACCAAAAAACGGTAATGGCAACTGACTACGTCCTGTCATTGAATGGGTAGCAAACATTGGCGAGGGGTTCCATCTTTAGCTGCCCTAGTTATACAAGCATTAAGGCTACACCAGTAAAATGCAACAAGTGTTTAGGGAATGGACAGCAAATAACACCACATGAAGGACCAAGGGTTATAGATAGTGTTTTAAGACCTGTGCTTTCTCTTTAAAGAATGTTAAAATTTGATCAGCCTGAAAATTAGTATACTGATTGCTAAAACTACAAACTTCAAGAAATACATACATGTCTAATGTAGCAGATTTTAAAAGCCCAAATGAAAAAAATAAATGAATAATCAAATAAATATATGCTGCCTTCATGTGATATGGAAAAGATGATATTTTCCACTTGTAAAAAGGAAATTACGAGTTGTTGTGTTCAAGTGCTGTTGTGGCCGTAGAATAATAAAAAAAAAAAAGGCAGACAGAAACTTTATCTTGAATTGCTACATGGGTAAAACAGTCCTGAACTTATTAATTCATCCACTACAACAACAGGATGTATCAAAACTCAAACAGTAAATGTGCTGTATTTTGTATGGATTATGAATCATATAGTAATTTTAAGGACAGAGTTTGCTAATGTTACTGTTAAAATTTCTACTTTAAATTGTGTATGCTACATAATTAAACAATGAGCTAACATGACTAAAAACACTTATTAGTCTACGCATTTCATACCATCCACAATTTCTTCACTGCTCTCCGCCATTTTGAACGGTCAAATCCTCATCTCGGCAACTCAGGTATCAAAATTATCTTTGAGTTCTGCAGCAGAAATTACGATGAAAGGGGGCGTTCATGTGCAAACGTGGTATTTTCCATAATTCCCATAGCACATGAAGGCAGCATTAATCATGAAAATAAACCTGCAAACTTGAAAAAACAATGTAGGATTCTGAATATATCCACAAAAAGCATAGATTAAAAAATGTTGCACAACGTTGCCTTTATTAGCTTTCTCCTTCTCTCCATCAGGCTCCTTTTCTCTCTTGCAGTTTAATGTTCAAGGTGGCTTGAACCTTGTCCACAGAGCATCCAGGGACTAATTGCCTTGTCAAGCCAAAAAGATTGCGTAGATTTCCCATTTATGGAGAGGTGTATGAGGTTATTCTGGGCTTGGTGCGGCGGCAAGTACAGGTCAGAAGAGTACTTAAAAGTTAAAATAATAAGTTGCACGCCCCGATATAAAAAATACATGAATTTTAGCTTGTTTTCCTCTTATGATAAACAATACAGTGACCCAAATGTTTGAGTAGTTTTGTGCTCTGTATCAAATTTGCTGTCTCTAATGAAAAATACCAAAGCCACACGTGTTGAATACTTCAATAATGGTAATTTACTTTTCTGCTGATATATACGTTGTAAATGAGACTTGATTGACAGTTGTACTAATTGGACACATACAGTAGATCTGTTCTCTTCCCTCTTTAACCACACTTGTGCCGCCACAGCCTGAAAGTCGATGCCACGTTTTTCACACAAATTAGTACAAATGAATGTAAGCCAGCAAAACCATGGCAACAACCTGATGAAAAACCAATTAGGCTGCACACTAAATAAACAGCCGACCTTGGTTTCTGAATCAAAAAAACATTTCCATTACTATTGTTAGTCTTGCCAATAAGCCGGTGCATATTTAAAAACAAGAGCGTTATTATCGAAAAAAAAAAAAAAAAACAGACCTTCAAAACTCAACCCTGCATCGCACTTCTTTCAAATTCATTTCCAGCTAATGCAGTTTCATTGCATATAAATCACCCTCTTTGTAAAGTCAGAGACGCGGCTGTCGGAGCAAGGACAGGCATAAATGTGAAAGAACAAACATGTCTAAAAGATATGTGCCAATAACTTTAATGTACAACTTCAAATAGCCCTGATTGAAGCCTCTTAATGCACACTGTTTGCAAAGAGTATCCGACCTCACATGTCAACAGTCGCCCACAGCACTTGATATGAAATACTGAAAAACCTATACACCTACAGTAAGTTCAAGTCTTTATTAATGGTAATGGATGCTTGTAAAGGGTCAGTTGTCTATGAAGTAGCAGTCCTTCCGGCTTTTCCATTCCAGGGTAGCCACAGCTAATCATCTGCCTCCTAGTTATTTGCGCATTAATTTGGCAAATGTTTTACGCCAGCTGCCCTTCCTGACTCAACACCACTCCATTTATCCAGGCCTGGGACCAGCACAGAGAGTACACTGGCTTGTGAAACCCTGTGGCAAGAGTTATGAGGTCTCAATATCAGACTAAAATGCTCTCTCCTATTTAATACATTGATGTTTTAAACTTTGAGTTTTAAAAAGAAGCTTTTCCCATTGAATATGACAAGAAGCCATTATATAGGTCCAAAGAGAAAATCAGTCCTGGAAGGCTTGCATTATTACTGAATATAACAGCAGATTCATTTGCCACAAGGCCTCTTGGGGGTTTTGTTTTAAACACCGCCAAAATGCAAATGCTACTGGTAGTGTAATAAAAAATGATCTGTGTTCACATGGCTGAGCTGTTGAGGATGGTATAATATAGTATGTCTGCCAGGATCTCAAGGCAAACTCTGCAAATGCTAAGTAATGACACACAAGGGAAAACAAACTATTTAAACATAGCATTTATTGGAAGTGTGCTGATAAACTCTGAAATCCAACTAAAGGTCTACAGATGCAATTTTATCAGTATATTGTCAAATGGGTTTTGAAGCACACAAGCACTGAATTTGGACACTGTTGTCTATTTCTACAGACAGACAAACGCTTTTGCATGTATTCAAAAGTTTGTAGATTCATGAAGTGAGAATGCCAGGTCTTGTTTTCCTGTGAACTGTATCACTTGCAAGTGAATTTAAGTTTTGCCAGCAAGTCTACTAAGGAAATAAATCAAATAGGGATGTAAAAATATCCAAATCTCACAGTACGGTATTACCACAATATAAATCTTAAGGTACAATATTTATTGTGACCTTGTGACGATATTCTCTAAAAATGCCCTAACAAGCCTTTAGTGTATTAATTATTGTGATTTTTCAAAAGAATAACAACAGAATTACATTCCTAAAATCAAATGTCAAATACTTCAAAACTATGGAAATATTCACACTAATAAAAATGAGACTATGGCCAGAAAAGCTGCTTTAAGAACTTATACAACAAAAGGTAAATGTCCTCTTTAGAAAATCAAGAAAATCTGATGCAGTGAGCAGATTAAATATTTTGAATAGTAAGATGGGGAACCACACTGTGCATGCTGAAGTACTTGACAAGCTGTCAGACAAATTTTGGGACACTTTGGTTAAACAGCAATCAGTGATTTCACAAAGGAAACCGTTGCTTTTCCCCATCCCATGACAGTATTGGAAAATAAATCATGTAGCAGCCACGAGGAGTGTGAACAGACAATGTGACAAGCTATCGAGTGGCTGTTCATGAGAGATTTGTTACCCTTTTTAAGTCCAGAAATAGCTAGCGTTTTATTTGATCCGATCCATACTTTACACAGGAGGAGATGCCATAACTCCTCCTTCTTCACTCGTGAGCGCAAAACAAGGCAAGTAGTATGTGACATTTAATTTCAGAAAGCTTTCATTGCCTTTAAATTCAATTTGTACAATCCCTAAACAAATTATCTTGAAAATGCATGCTACATACTCTCTTGTATGTGTATTAGAAACAGATGTTGTCAATGTAAATGCTATGAAAAGCCATACATAATTTACTAAAGCGGATTTAATGAAGAATGCTAAATACATGAGAATAAAGGAGCTTGCTGGGGGGTGTACTTTAAGATAACCCATTGATTACAATGTTTTCAAAGTCTCATTTTAATACCAGCTTTTCTCTTCGGCACAAGACTTCTTGTTTAAGTGAACCGGGGATTATAGACAAAAGGCTGGGCTAGTCCAGTAAATCTGCTCCCAGGAGGATAGCTCTGTGTGTTACAGCTGCCACAGTTTCTATGGGACTCACAATGACACTGAGAGGCTGGCTAGTTCCTCTTTGTGCAAAGTGTGGTAGTAAAGAATGGAAGGGATTTGTTGAATAAGAAAATGAAGTGATGAAAACACTAGAAATTCAAAAGTAAATCTTATTAAATGGATTACTGTCAAGTAGGGGTGCACAATATATTGGAAATGTTTTGTTATTGCAATATCAAGACCTGCAGTTCTTTTCATCTTTCTGCTGCTCCTTTTTTTTGGTTTGGGGTTGCCACAGCAAACCAATCACACAGTGATTTGGCAGGTTTTCATGCCAGATACCCTTCCTGTTGCAACCAGCTGCTTACTGTGGCTAGAGTAGGAGGTAAAGTGGGTAAAGTGTCTTGCCCAAAGACACAATGACAGTATGTGTTTTGAGCAAGGTTCAAAGCGCCCACTCTACGGTTGGTCGGTGGACATTTAAACCACTCCACCACTTACGCATCAACATCAAGACCTGCATAATACTTTTTAAAATAACATTATGATATTCCATAGAGACAGCTACAGATACAGCACTTTGTATGTCAAAACAAATCAGAGATACTTTTTGGTGTGGACCATATTGAGATATGAGGGCTTTCTGGGATAATGGATAGAGCATTTGCCCCCTAGGAGAACTAGAAGATTGTCTTGAATCTTCTAGTTCTCCTCTCCAGGCTGGGCACTTTACCCTTCTCTAGTGCTTTGCTGGACACCTCCACTGTGCTTCTAATTTTGCTAGCAGTAAGGTTAGAACTGTAAATATGCCAACACATGGCTATAATGGCTTCTGACTGTTTTAGTTTCATTTTACAGTATGTACAGTATGTTAAAGGTCTTTTAGGTAAATATTGGATGTCTATCTAGATCTTGTCCTAGTTATATTCTTGTCATAGATTTTTTAAATTTATCATTATCATAACATCAGCAAATATCTGGATTTCAAAGAACTGTTTTTATCACCAATATATTTATGTATCAGACATTCACACTTTGCATCCAAATAAAAATGGTCTAAAGCAGGGATGCCCAAATTGGGGCCCGTGGGCCAAACTTAGCCCTTCAAGGGGTTTGATTTGGCCCGCGGAGAGGTGCTGTGATTCATAAAGGCTATACTTTGATTCTATCGTGCACTGAATAGTCTGTCAGTGACCAGGAGTCTATAACGAGTCAGTTTATCTAAATAATGTCACAATTAAAGGGAGTTTAATCAAAGATCTGTTTGCATATGATCTAAGATGATTGCGCTTGGCTCGATGCTCGCAAATACATTTCTGTTTTGGCCCTCTGATAGAAAAGGTTTGGGCACCCCTGGTCTAAAGAGTCCTTTAAAACAACGTTTAAAAGAAAGTGAAATGAACAGAAGTTTTTACTGAAACTGTATCTTTATTAAACTTAATATTTTAATCTGCCTAGAGGAACATTCAAGTATGGCGTGCAATTACAATATTATTAATGGTTATTGCAGTTTTGCACAGCCAGCCGCATAAATTATCTTTCTTAAGAGACACAAAATAAACATGAATTTGTAGAAACTCTTCTTAATATATGCTGTAAAAAGTGTAATTTTTTTTTCTTTTACAATCATTTGGACCATCTGTGTAGTACTCTGCCATCTGTGACCAAGCTTCTGCTATACCTTTACTCTGTCCCTCAGACAAAGACAGACTCCTGCACCAAAGTCCCCACCAGAGTCTCCATGTGCTGACCGAGATAACGCACCGAGACCGGTGGCTCCTGAAGGGACAACCTCTGGGCTGATAATAATGGACGTCTGGAGCAGTGAGACCTGGCCGAGATTAACCCTGAGACCAGCCTAATCCCAGTCACACATGAAGAGATTAACATTACACTGGGCGGCGTTGGGACAGGGAAAAATCAGTGACTTTGGAAAATGATTCGATTACGATGCAGAGCTCGATCCAAACCACAGAGGCTAGAAATGGTAAGCTCTCAACATCCTACTGCTGGTGGTGTAAATAGATATACAACACAAGTCTAGTCAGGTTTTTTTTTTTTTTTTTAAGAAAAGGCTATGAACAAAAAAAGGTGTATCAATGTACAAAACTTAAAAAAATAAATAAGTACCCAGAGAGCATAGATTTCTGCCATGGTCCAATCTTGCAATGGTAAAGATACAGTGCCCGGACTGAGACTCAAACTTAAAAATCTTCAAGTTCAGGGGTAAATGCTCTTTTCATTGAGCAATAAAACCTTGATATCTTTTTAAAAAAAAGACCTTTATCAAGTCAAACCAACTTGAGTAAAATAAAAGCAAGTGTTACTACATGTAGACTTTAAAACATGACAAAGCCACTCTTATGAAGTTTGAACAAAAGCTAGACTTGGCAGATATAGACAATTAGCCTCCTCCCTGTTGATTCTGAAGTTGGAAATCTGTGGAGTGGAACAAATGAACACAGATTAAACTACCACCAAATGGGTTTAATTAAGTAATTATAATTAGTCAGGTTTGATTGATCTTGGTCAGCTTAAATGGGAGGGGGTCCAGCCTCACTTTGCTTATAAAGTGAATGGGGTCTGGCTGGGCAGGCTAGGAAGTGTTGGGCATGTGCATCAAAAGAATCTTGTAATTAAAGGATATTATTGTTAAACAACAACTTATGTCAACTAGTCTTAGTCCTTTCAAAAGTAAAATTAACCATGCTTGTAGTAGGCTGCTTGTACTACACATTCAATATACAGTATACAAAAAATAATTATTCATATTGAGAAAAATACTTGCATTGGTATTAGGGGTATTTCTGATTAATTTATCGGCATTATGGCCGTATGGATTTAAAGAAATACTAATAATTAATGGATATGCTGTACAGTAGAGTAAAGGTACAGTACCACTGGAGAGTTAGGACAAATTAAATATAAAATGAAGCCACTAATTCCTAAAACATACAAGCCAATAACTTGTCTTTAGTTTAAAAAAGTCAAGTTTTATCATGGTTTATGACATTGAATTTAATAAAGAGCTGTTTGTTTTTTTTTATCTAATAATGTCAAGCCGGGTTATTCAACAATCATCTGCTAAGACTATTAATTAATCCATTAAAGAAAATTAGCCAAATATGCATCCTCAATTGGTATTACTACTGGAATTGTAACATCTTTTCTTTCAGCTTTTCCCTTCCGGGTCGCCACAGCAAATTTCTTGCCATGGAGTGATTTGCATATTTAATGTAGCAGGTTTTACATCGGATGCCCTTTCTGAGGCAGTCCTCTCCATTGTGACACAAAAAGTACCCTGGCTTGAGACCCCCTTGTGGCTGGATCTGTAATTGAAATGTAATTACGTTTATAAAATCTAGGTTGCTGCACTTTTAGGTTAACATAAATTAGACTGGGCGAAAAAAAAAAAAAAATTCAATTTATCGCCCAGCCCTAATTGATATTAATATAAATCTAAATACTTGAATGTGTCTTACTAAAACACTAACAGAAAATGTAAATCGACTTCCAAATCCTGTCTTGTAAAGTGAACAAAGGATTTCAGTGCTCCTCAGTTTTGTGATAAATTTACTAAACGCGGATAATCAATCTTGCCTCCACACTGAAAACAAAAGGCTTTATCTCGACCACAACCCCTGTGTTTGAGCTTTCACATCTTTGCGTCCTTAAATAATGACCCGTTCAGACAGATTGCCTTGCTGTGGACATTTTAAACAAGTGCCAGTTTGTCAGTCAATAATCCAATGGCAGGTGCTAAAGGTCAGATTAGTGCATGCATTTTAAAGAGTGGATTAATTCAGGATACCACGTCACTGTTCAACACAAAACAAACTTTACTTCAATCACATTTTATCTTACTTGTTTAATTTTCTAATTGTGATAGACTATGCAAAAACACTCCAAGATTTTAAGGACAAAGCCATCTTAAAAATAACCATTTATGTTGATGACTTTTGCCTCCATTCCTCTCGCCATCTTCAAGTCCCATTAATGATAAAAGTGTGACACCTCTGTGTCTCTTCTGAGATGTGAAAATAATGATTTCAAAGCAGACATACAGCACACAAAAACCTCACAGTTGTTACAAGATAATTAACATTCATCATCGCTGAGGCTCTTGATTTCATTAGATTTCATTAGTCCAATGAAGTTGGGTGCATGCTACATTGACAATAACATTGAGTTTTCAATTTTCTGTCTTGAAAATTCAGGACAGTTTTCTCATTAGTGATTATATATTTTATAACAGCTCCAGTTAGATTAGGCAGGATTCAAGTGTAGCCATCACCTGGTAATTATTCTGCCTTTGCTTCTAACTCTATAAGAAGGTCATATCTTGTTAGTCAGAAAAAGGGTTATGCAATACAAATACTAATGCTACTGCTACTACTTGTCTTACTGCTAAGTACTACTACTACCACCATCATTACTACCTTGGATACTATTAAGGGTTTTCTTGTCCTTAAACAGGAACTACCTGTTTTTCTTCTTGAATTAGATAATTGCATGGGTTTCCTCTAATAGTATAGTGTACGACAAATCATCTGTGAAAAACTTCAAAAGGTCACATAGGCTTTATTTTTAAGGATTTTAATCCTTTGGCTCACTCAAATATGGGACAACCCAATTGGCTGTTGAATAATGGCTGCCAAGTTATAGAAAGTCTCTATTATAGCGGTAGATATACGTCTTATTACATAAAGGAACCGTGCTAAAAACTAAAACATATTGGAATAAAGGGAAGTTAAGTAAACTGCAGCTAAAAATTATTGATGCAACATGTGATGTTAACAAGGCTGAGATATTTGCTTGTTGGCATGAATTTAAAGCGAAACTCAGAGCTAGAAGTTTTTGGTAAGCTTCAAATTTCAGTTTTATGTGTCAAATAGTTTAGGTTTTACACTGAAATAAAAGCAGAAAGGTACTTATACTGTTGTTGGTGGAGACTGGTAGAGTTGGAAGCGCTATAGGTAACAGATTTTGTTGTTACAACCCCCAGGGCGGCAGTAGTAAAATCGGGTAGTTCAGCTTTAATACAGCTTTGCCCTTGGTTTGACTTGGCTGCACTATACTGCGACATTTCACTTCCCCATTGTTTTGCATTTTCAATATCCTCGTCAAGCCAGAACACTCAGCCCCATTAAGGTGCAGTTTAATGCGGTCGCTCTTATATAAAGGCGGAATGCAGAGCTTGTAAATTACACGGCTTTTATTATTCAACATCAGATGGTGTACTATTTGCACCATCATTTAGCCACATTAGGCGTGCCTGCCTATATCCAAACAGCTCCATTTGTCTGAGTGACTTTGCAGACGGGAACCAGCTGTTGGCCCGCGTGAACTGAGACATATTACCATCAATCACATACACATGAAAGCGCTAGAAGTCTTCATTAGTTGATTAATAAATGTTACTCAAAGACTGAAGTTTACATGTGTTCGAATAAGACAACCCCCCCACCCATCAGACATAATTTCTGTTTATCACACTGGGCTTGTACCATGAAGGGACTTGTATCCAATTCGAAGCTGAAAATTGTGTAAGGGGGAAGAAATAAATCGCCTGCCAGCAAAACGCACTGGGCTAAATGATCTTCCACCTTCGCAATCCCTTTCCTTATTGAAGCAACCTCCCCGCAATGGGCTTACGCTTGTTTAAAAGTAATCATTTTTACTACAAGAAGCCAAAAACACATCTCGAGGCCTTGTTGGTGATGTGTTCCTAATCCGTGGATGATGTAGTTGCATTTTCCTCCAGCAGGTTTGACAAATGCATAGCCCTCCAGACATGGGCGCTTTAAACACCCAGCACCTTTCTCTGTCTAGTTATTTATGAGACATTTGATCCATTGAATTCACAGAAGCTACAGGAGACAGCAGACACTAAATCAATGGTAGGGAGGCAACTAACAGTGCTTCATTTCAAAATCCCAGTCCATTTTCTGGTAGTATACTTGTATAGGAAATTTAATGCAGTTTTTCATGTCAAATACTGTATGCATATTACCTTCCGCAATATTGAATTAATAGTTGAACACAAACTCACAAAAATCAATCTTGTCATGCTCTCCCTGATTTGTATGGGTCTGCACCACTGGCAGATCGGACAAATGCTGCGATGGTACGTTTGCAAGTGGGTGGATTTTAGTTTTTTTGACAGCAACTTAACAACATGGTGATGCCGAAAAATGTAACATGCTGTTATAAATGCATACAAAAACCCAACAATACTTTTATTACACTTATTTCAATTGTAGCGGTTTGTTGTTTTGATACATTGTATGACTCGTTGCTATGATTGGTTAAAACTATGCCTGGGACAAAATATCAACCAGCACGAGTTGTTTGGACACGCTGAAAGGGCGTGACAGCGGGGAGGGAGGGCTTTTAAAGTGAGAGGGACCTAATCTGAGCCTTTCTCACAGAGTCAAAAGATGAGTTTCAAAAAAAATTTTTTTTTCAATAATTATTGCATTTTCTGACTGACAAAACGTAAGATGTTGATCTATTTGTGTCCTAAATTAATTTAAAAGACACAAAAAATAGCATAACATACCCTCTTTAATAATGGTGCTACAGTGATGCATTGCTTTCACAGTCAAATGTGGCCAAAAATGGTGAAGAACCCTGCCAGGACTGTAGAGGGCAGCACTGAATTTCTAGACACTGGGCTGCCAAATACTGTCACACAATGAAAATATTTCTAAATACTTGATAATTAATGGAAGACTGTGTGGTGGTGGATGTATAACATCTGGAAACAGGACTTAGGGTTTCTTGTTTATTTAAGTCTATAAAACAGTGATGTGTTACTCGATACCAAAGTATTGATATTTTTCATACTGGTAATTCTGGTATCAATTCTAATATGAAACCGTTCTGCAGCTCCAGTGGCATTACGTAGCCATAATATGTAATATGTATGTATATAGCTCTTTGTAATTCACAAAAACTCAATTATTACAACACTGGTTCTTTTTTTCTATAAAACTACCATGATATATAGGTTTATATAGGTTATATGTGATATAGGTTTTCTTGTGTAATATATTGATAATCTCAATATCGCTATACCGTGATATTATCGGTATCGTGAGCCATGCATCATGAGGGACCCTGTGATTCCCAGCCTTAGTTAAAACAAATCATGGTAGACAGTCACCTGCTGGTGCTTTATCCAGTCACCTTCAGATAATCCACTGAAAGTACCTCCCCATCAGTAAAGGTAACTCTTGCGGGGTGGATGGGACTGACAGAAAATTCAGGTAGTTTACCTTTAAGACTAAAAATCTATTTTAATCAGAATTTTAAATGAAGCTTTTCTCCATATTTTGGGGGAGGGGTCTCGGGTGACAAGGAGGTCAGCCATTACATACACTTTGAAAATGAAGACATCCCCATGCGTGTGCTGCAATATTGATCAAGGCCGTGCCACATAAATTAGCCAGCTTTAGAGACATGCATGTTTGGAAATGTATGATGTTGTGGGGGAGTGGGGAAGCAGCTGTGTAATCTTCCTGAGCCATATTCCTGTTGCCTACAAACCTCTGCCACAGTTATAGCCTTTATGATAATGACTTCACAAATTACAGATAACAGCGAACAGGTGACAGGAGGCCGGGTGCAAAAATTCATACGAGCTTAGGTAGGTTTGCCAAATCTCATTCTCATTAATGTGAAATTTCAGCATGCAGCAGCCGCTCAAATCAAACAAAATGGGTTGACTCATTTTGTCTCAGTGTTTTCTCTTGTTAGTCTTGTCAAGCAACACAGTGCATCAGTACAGGGTATTGTCAGGGTTTTTCAGGTAGAACATTTAATGCCAAATTTACATGCAATTTTTCAAAAAATACATATCTGTCTGTAATTAGTTACCAAGTGTTACTCAAATCTGTATATTAGCAAGTTTTTGTTACAGCTGTACAAGGGCCTTCTAATTACACATAGCTTGTTGTTAATTATCGCCATTATAGCTGACTTGAACTCAAATGTTTGCTAGCAAATATTTGCTAATTTACGCATTACCTATGATATTCAAAAAGCTATACGGATATGTTGCAATGTTAAAGATTTTAAAGGTGAACAAAATGTAGCACTTGTCTATGAAATATATTACCTTTAAGGCCTGGATTTTGACACAATCAAATTAAATATCTTTGTAATACTTTAAAAACTGGCTATTCTTGTTTGTATACTTCCTTAATCATTTCATCAAAGTATTTCATCTGTACAGATGTCAATTTGTTTTATATTCTATTCAAAAACCCCAGATTATGAAGAAGCCCTAAACCAGACAGATTTAAGAGCTTATCCTATGTTTTGGCAGAAACCTCTCACCTCCAATTTTCAAACACTAATCAGGCCTGTGACAGGGAAATGGCAGATTTATCTGATAAAGGACTGGTCTAGACTGATAACAATGATAGGTGTGAGGTGAATTTGTGTGTGTGTTTTTTTTTTTTCAGAAGGAACCATAATAGAGGGCAGTATAAGGAGACATAGCCAGTATGTACAATACAATCAGGCATAACATTATGACCAGTGACAGGTGAAGTGCATAACAGATCTCTCTTTATTGTGACACCTGTTATTGGGTGGAAGACACTAGGCAGGGAGTAAACATTTTGTCTTCAAAGTTGATGTGTTAAAAACAAGAAAAATGGGCAAGTGTTAGGATTTAGGCAAGGCTGACAAGAACTAAATTGTGATGACTTGTGGGGTCTTCCTGGTCTGCATTGGTCAGTATCTATCAAAGGTGGTCCAAGAAGGACCAGTGGTGGACTGGCAACAGGCTGATCAGTGTAATTTGCATGCATTTTGACATTGCTGTTTTGTATACAGCTTCACAGACTGGTACTTTTCTAGTGACAAATTGAGTTACTTAAAATAGCAGTGATGCTTAAACGCGACAAAGAACTATGGTACAACAGTAAGAACACCTTGGTTGTTTTAGACTCTCAATCAAATCCATTGTGGTAGTGGCCCAAGGCAAAAATATGTCTGTCTCCTAATACTTACAAACTATTATTTAGTATTTAGAGTCTATTGTCTGTTATGCACTAAAGGTTTTATTCAGAGCAGGTGCGCAACCATCTGATTTCAGTGACTGGCCTGGAGCTAAAGTGTCTCAAATGCATTAGACGTGAGCACAAGGACAGCAGCATTTATTTATTGGTTTATTTGACAGGGACAGTGTACATTAATAGCATTGCTGCAAATGCACCAAAATTAGCCAAAAGGCTATTTTTCATCTGTTGTCCCATGTCCTGTTTATTGACTGATGACGGACAAGAGTTTTTCAGCATCATTTACACTCTATGGGACACTAGGGACACTAATGCCCTGCCAAGTTCAAGTAAGTATGAATGATCGATTTTAAATTACTTTTTCTTAGCTATTTGCCATTTTGTGCAGTCACAAACAGTATATTAAATCACATAAAACACTTTTTAAAAACTTGGAAGCTGAGGCCATTTGGAAACTAATTTTAATTTTAGGTAAAAAGAGAGTGCAGGGCCCAGTTTACACATATTATGTTTAATGGGCTTGATGAGAACAAGTGTTTGTTTTTTTTAAGCGATAAGTTTCCAAATTATAGCCAAGTTTTAAACATTATCACATTAAGCATTTAAGGCTATAGTTCCTGTTCCTGATATACATTTGATTTAAAAATCCCCGGGATTAAATTAATGCAGATTTAACTCCCAATAAATGCAATTTGATATCCACAATGCAATCAGAAAGCAGAAGGCAGTACCAACATGCACAGGCTCTCTGACAAAGTCTCTGAAACAACAACAACAACAACAACAATCAGAGAAACAAAACAAAACATTAAGTACCACTTAATTTTAGACAAACAATAAGGATTGATCAGGTAGGATTCATTTCAGTAAGAGATTGCCAATAGTAACTAAATAAAAGATACTTGTGCTTCACTTAATTTTCTGCTTTGAAAAAACATTTTAATGCATCTGCGAATCTGTTAATTTAACAATGAAAAGTGCTTTTTCTCATTGTGAATGCATTGCAAAATGCATTTTAATTGTAGGTTTGATTGTTTTTAGTCAGAATATTGTATATTTATATAAATAATTAGGAAAACATTACCAAAGCTGCGGCAGTGTGCATTCCTCTCACAGAAAAAATAAATAACTTTTAGTTTTAGCTCTCTCTGCTTCTAAACACTAGCTCTATTAAAAGTCATACAAAGTCTTTTTACAAGAAGCTAAAAGTGATCAAGCACATAGCTAATCTGCACACATAAACAAAGTGGCACTGCAAACCACAATACACTGTTTGTTTTAGCCAGTTTGCTGCCACTGGTCGCTAGTGCGTTGTGCATTGACTGTGCAGAAATATCATTCTATGCAAGCTCAAAGCTACTTACCAGTCTGTTTAACAAATTTATGAACCAAAGAAATTTAATCAAAGCTTTTTTCAAATTGAATTACTCCTAAAAACTCAATGAAACATCTGAACTCTTATCTCAGTGGAAGATGACTTCAATGGGAAGGGATTTAGAACCACTTCTTTTCACTAAGAAATAGGGATGTCCTGATCCCGATCAAGAGATCGGTATCGGACGCTGATCAAGGAATTTTTTAATGATCGGATTGGTTTTAGTCACGTGATTGGGCCAATCTTATGTTTTATGTCTGCCGCAAACCAAAACACAAACCACTGCAGCATGTAGTAGTAGTGTTGCAGTAGGACTAGACAGAACACATTAATTTGAATAATTTTGTAAGTTTTTTTGTTGTTGTTTTTTTTATTACCTTGGACGATGTCAAATCAACTTCAGTGAAGTAGGTCCCTCAAGAGCTGCAGCTGTTAGCAGTGTTGTGGCTAATGCTAGCGCCTACAGCAACTTAAATACTGACTGTGGAGACTCTGCAGATGAAACACTAATAATCACAAAGAAAGTAGTCCTTTTACCTTAGCAATCCGTTTAGATGTGGCAGCAGTTTAGCCAAAACAAACAGTGTAGTGTGATGTGCAGCCTTCAGCGCTAACTTTGTGTCTTTTCACAGGCTTCTATGGTGTAATGGTGTATATTATACTAGAACTGGCCTTTAGAAGCAGAGGGGGCTTAAACTAAAAGACATTTATGTCTTCACTTATGTCACTGTGAGAGTAATGCACAATGGTGCTGTTTTGTTCAGACATTTTGCATAAAAACATAGCAATATGCAATATGTTATTATATTACAATGTTATTATATTACAAATTATTATATTACAAAATGCAAAAAATAATAAGGAAAAAGATTGGTATCGGACCTCGGCTCGGACAAAACTAAACATGAAATGATCGGTATTGGCAGCCAAAAAAAGTTGATCCGGACATCCCTACTAATAAAGTGAATTGGTCTGGCTGGCCTGAGTACCAGTTTTCAGAATACACTACATTTTGACATAATGACCTTTGAGAATTTGTAGACCTTTTTCATTACAAACATACATCTAACTAAATCTTCCAAATCCACTGAGTTTGTTGACTGGTGTGTCTGAAGCCATATTGAGCGATGCTTTAAGAGACTCCAGTTTTTACCCAGCTCTGAAGCTATAAATGCTACTGTGTTTTATGTCGATCTCACGGCTAAGAAAAGCTGACGCACTACATCTCTGGCTTTATGCTATTTCATAAATATTTTAGTGGTAAAACAAATAAAATATGGAAGAATACTGTGTGGGTGTCAATACTTTTCCAAGACTTGGACAGCCTGCAGCTTCAGCCCATATCTCCTCCTCTGTTTAATATGGGTCTCATGTATCGGGCTACAATCTTGCCTCAATTTTCCATTCATGTATTGGGCAAGGCATATTTCAGATATATATGAGGGGATGAGACCTTGAGTCCATCACGGTAGGAGAAAACAGTATCAGTCCAAGATAAAAAAAAATTCAAATAGCGCTACAAATAACTATATAGCATGCAAAGTTAACTCATATACAGTACAATCCAAACGTCTCAGGCAGGGTTTTAGGAATATAACAAAGAAAGGTGTGTCAATCTACAAAAATATAGAAAATTATACACACAAAAAACATCTAAAAAAGAAGAAGCACTTGGAGAGACATCTGCTAAGGCACTGGTCAAATCTCGCAATGGTAGTGCCCAGACCTGGACTCAAAATTGAAAGTCACCTAGTTCATGTGTAAATGCTCTTTCCATTGAGCCACAAAACCCTTATGTCTCACAATGGTAAAGACTCTACTAAAACTAATAATTTGTTTTGGTGTTGGAAGTTAGTATCGACGGTCCGTATCTCAAATTGGTACAGAATAGGGCTGTGGCAAAAATCGCATTTAAAGTTGAATCGTGATTAGATATAGGGTTGATCTCAGTGAATAGCTTGGAGCCTTTTTATTCAATCTGGACAAGTCTCCAGACAGTGCAGCGGCAGATTACTGGCCACCTATTACAGCGTCAGCAACAGAAAGAACAAGAGTGGAGTTTAGAGGAATAATCACCTAAAAGGTACTATGCATTTAAATACAAAAAGCTTTAAAAACATGCAATAACAGGAACAACTGCAGCAACAGTGCTAATAGTGGAACTAAGCTAGCATTTGCTGTGCTGCACAAAAACAGCAGTCCATACAATCATTTTACGCTGCAATTACTCCATAGGACAAACAGGCAAAACTATCCAAATACATTTTTCCCTGTCCTAACACTGCAAAAACGCCACCAGGGATTTGGAAATGGGGTGCACAAGTCGCAGTTCGCAGTCAAGTTGAAGGAGCGCACATCTGCAGTGCCGCGCGTGACGCGCTTCATTTCCGCGTCTTCTTACCTACGTGAAAAGGTTTCACGATCAGCACGGAGTTTAAAATAGGCGATTTTAAGGTGAATCATGTGACAAAATGAGGGAACTGGTTCGTGGACGTGTGAGGAGTGACAGGACAGTACTTTAAAAACAGACAGGAGTTTTTCCTGCTCTCATCATTGGAGCTGCTGCAGTTCAGACACTGCTCTCTCAAAGAGCAAGGAACTGAACGTTTTCAGTTGTTTAAAAATTTACAACATATCAGCTTGCCTTTTTTATTTGTTTAAATTATTACAGTTATTACTGTATAAAAACTAAGCCTTGCAATGAAAGACTTTATATTAAATCCCCCACTTTCCTATAAAACCTAAATCTAAGGATGAATCAAAGCCATAATTATTAGTTTTAATTCTAAACATAAAATCGAATAAAAAAAACTCAAGATCGACCAATATGGGGAAAAAAATCATGACTAAATTTTTTGCCATATTGCCCAGCCCTAGTACAGAATCCTATAAAAGTGCCCAATTATGCTTTTTTTCAAGCTTTTAAGCAAAATAGTTTTGGACACCTTTGCATTAGCATTTCATGTTTTAGAACTTAAAATAATGTATATGTGTGGAAACAGTCTTCTTTTGGGGAGCTGTACTTCGAATTTGTAGAGAATGCTTTGATTAGGTGTCTGTCGCCCCCTGCTGGAAATGTTAAGGATTACCCAGACTATAAAATGGCTATTTACTACAGCTATTAGCAACATATATTGTAGATAAATGAGCTAACTGCTTCGTGCTGACGGAAGTTTAAGCATTGAAATCATGAGAACAAGTCCGGTGACAGTGTATAGGCTTTAGAAACATGTAGGAGCACTTCCTGGTTTCAAGTGTTCATGTAGAGTGGTGACACTGAGTGTTTCCAGAACGTTAGAAGAGGACAGGGTTTGCAAACAGGATCAATCAAACATGCGTGACTGAAACAAAATACAACTCCAGGTATTCTTTTTGAGGTGGAAACAAACACCCTAACAAGGTTAAACACTTAAAAATGTTGATTTATCATAACAGGGGACCTGGGATGAAAACACTCTTTTATCTAAACAGTGATCTGGATCCACACCAAAACTAATCAGTTTGTTCACAGCCCATTACTGACCTTTCTTGAAATATAAATAACAAAAATAATATATCAAATTCTCTTAAAGCACTCTTAGTTTCATTTTGTCACACCTGCCTAAAACTTTTGCACAGTACTGTATGTCCTCTTTACTGTGCATTGTCCAGACAAGGTTGTGTGGACGTGGGAGTGTGGTTTTCCTTTGCAATAACTGAGGGCAATGTTGATACAGACAGTGACAAACAGTGGGTGGTAGTGACAAGCTGTCCAGTCTTCATGTAGGAGCTCAAAGCTAGCAAAAGATACGACTATGGCAATCAAACCTGGGGCAGTGTGGCTTTGTTAAGTGACAGACAGGCACAGTAGATGAAGGCTTACCCCGCACGGCTGGAAGATAAGGCCGTCAACTTCGTGGCTGACCTGGGACGTGAAGCTGCCTTCCAAAAGCTGAAAAAAAAGAAAAAAAAAAAAGACAAAATATTGGTTAAGTAATGTCACAAAAGGGGAAGATAGAGACAGAAGATTGTATTGAACGTTAACTAGAAGGATTAGATCAAAAACTAGAAGCACAAAAAGCCAGACCACAGCTAAGGAACTACTTCAAAGTAGTAACAATATAGTGCTCAGACCTGGATTAAAACTGCAGATTTCCCAGTTCAGGGGTAAATGCTCTATCATTGAGCCTTGTTCTTACTGATAAGTAACCACTAAAGAAGCTTATGTGTTCTACTTTGCTGTGACCTGGAAAGAGCTGACTGCTACGTAACAGTAACAAAAACAAAAAACAAAAGTGTGCTTCTACTGTATAAGAGATAAAAAATCCAAATAGGAAAAGGACAATTAAAACCTGAAGGCATTGCCAATATTTATTATGAAGAATGAAGTAAATCTTTGTGTGTATCCTGTATCAGGGGCGGGAGGTGTAGCTATACAGATTACTGCAATTTTAGAAATATGCTTCAGGTTTATTGAATCCTAATTTTTTAGGCTCACTGATTCATGTCAAAAGTCTTGCTTGAGTTTAAAGATCCCCTAGTCAGCTAAATCAACTTTTTTGAGAATTTAACCATGTTACAATGTTGTTTCCACCTCAAAAAACATAGCTGGAGGAGTAATTTTTGTCATTCGCCCTTGTTTGAATAATCCTCTATGCTAGGCCTGTTCCCTTCTAATGATTTGAAAACGCTCAGCCTCACTTCTCTATGTAGACATGTGAAACCAGGAACTGCTCCTGTGCAATTCTATGCTGTCACTATGAAGCAGTCAGCTCATTTATCTATCTATTAGCGTCATGTTGTTAATAGCTGTGCATTTTATGCTTTGTCCATTTCCCACCGTTTCCAGCAGGGAGAGTCAAGAGACCTAAGCCAAATGTTCTCTGCTCAAGTTTAATGCATTATAGCCAGCCAATTCAATGTTTTTGATTCACATAGCAAAAGGTCTACAGCTGGACACAGTTGTGTCTTATAAACTCGAGTTTTACTCCTGAAATATGTTTATCAAAAGTTTAATTTGAAAAGAAAAAAACAACTACAACTTCACTCTGTTGTCCAATACACAGCTGTTTTAGCTTTGCTATTTGGAAAGCTAACCACAGACTTCCCTAAAGCAGTATGGGATGCTACCCTCTTTGGGGACACCATTTGGTAACTTCCCCATACTGGGCCAATCCCTACCGTACCTCTCAAGTGGAAACAAGGTTATAGCGACAGCAGATTACCAAGACCCAACATCTGTCTTCACTGATGTCTTGTTTTTCAGCCCAAAACTCAACTCTATATGCCCTGATGATTGATAACGCTCAACTAGGACATCAATATCTGTAAGTCAGAGGAAGACAGGAAAAGCTACAAATCATTAGGCTAGTGATGACTGCAATGAGCGGATTTCATCTAATCCATTAACACCAAACCGCGGCACAGCTGTTGCGAGGAGAAGGAACCTGCCTTGCCATATGAGATGGAAAAGACCGGAGGGACCACACAGAGCTACTGTACAATTAAAGCATATTTTCCACATGATGAACAACAGCAGGCGTATAGTGATGGGAAGACAGAGGAATAGGGCTGAGTCTGGGAATTGTTATGTTACAAACAGATGTAAAATGCAATGTCAAAAAGTCAGTCAAGTAGGAAACAAAACAAGAAAGCACTGAGCTTTCAAAAATGAGTTTATGTTGAGATGTAAAAACATTTGCAGAGTGGTTCGTCTCCACTGGTTTATGAAATATTGACTGACAAGATTAGTCCAACTATGGGATTTGTAGAAAAGGCAAGGCAAGTTTATTTGTATAGCACAATTCATACACAGAGCAATTCAAAGTGCTTCACAGAAAAAATGGCAAATTTAAAAGTACAAAACACAATTAAAACAATAAAATCAAATTTAAAGAGTATAATTAAGAATCAATTTAAAATTAAATTAAAAGAGAAGAGTGCAGATAAAACACTTTCAGTTGGCATATGCACAGCTAAAAAGAACAGTTTTAAGTCTGGACTTGAACATTGTCAGAGTAGAGGTCTGTCTAACATCGTCAGGAAGACTGTTCCAGAGTTTAGCTGCATAAAACTGAAACACTGCTTCACCGAGTTTAGTCCTGACTCTGGGCACCAGCAGAGACCTGTCCCTGAGGTTCTCAGAGTCCGAGATGGTTCATATGGGACCAACAGGTCAGAGATGTACTTTGGTGCTAAGCCATGGAGAGACTTGTACACAAGCAGAGATGTTTTAAAGTCTATTCTCTGAGCAACAGGAAGCCAATGCAGAGACCTGAGGACAGGACTAATATGGTCGTACTTCCTGGTTTTGGTCAGGACCCGAACAGCAGCATTCTAGATGTACTGCAGCTGTCTTACAGCTCGCTCAGTGAGTCCAGTGAGCAGACCGTTACAGTAGTCTAACCTGCTGGAGATGAACATGAATAAGTCTCTCTAGGTCTGGTTTAGACAGTGTACCTTTGATTCTGGCAATGTTTTTGAGATGGTAAAATGCTGATGATGTTATAGATTTAATGTGACTGCTGAAGTTCAAGTCAGAGTCCATGATTACCCCGAGATTTGTAACCTGACTTGTAGGTTTTAGTGAAAGAGACTCGAGGTGACTACAGACACCTTGTCTTTGTTTCTGTGGGCCAAAAGTGATTATTTCAGTCTTGTCTGTGTTTAGCTGGAGAAAGTTGTTTCTCATCCACTCATTGATCTGTTGGATGCAGTGACAGAGTGAATCCACAGGTCCATATTCACCTGCTGTCAGTGAGATGTAAATCTGAGCGTCGTCTGCATAATTGTGGTAGGATATGTTATTGCTGCTTATTAATTGGCCTAAAGGGAGCATGTAAAGATTGAACAAAAGAGGTCCCAGGATGGACCCCTGGGGCACCCCACAGGTCAGGGCCATTTGGTCTGACACACAGTTATCGATTTCAACAAAGTACTTCCTGTTTTCAAGATAGGACTTACACCATTTAAGGGCAGTACCAGAAATGCCTACACAGTCCTCTTATTCAATTTCTAATTCAATTATTTAGTTAGGATGGTTGCATTTGTGTTTGCTTAAAATGATTGAAGTCTTTTGGCAATTTAGCTGTCACTTTAAAACCCAAGCAATATTGTACTTGGTAGTAATCAGTTAGTAAGGTGCTGCCAGCATAAAAACACAAACATTTTTATTAAGTGTTCAAATGTTTGCTAGATTTTCACTTTGAAATCAGAAATAATACAAACTACTTATTTTCAGAGATGTGTTTTTTAGTTTATTAACTTTTGTGTGGCCCTATCATGTAAAGCAATTTCACCGCTTCACTCCTGAGAAAAGTCTTTTGGCTACAACTTTTATTGTTTTCACCAAATCCATATTACAGCAATCAAAAAGCTTAATATTTGGACCACAATCTTTCATGTTGTGATTAACATTTTATAATTCAATCTGAGTGTTAGGGCTGGAAACTGCGTTGTAAATACAATGCTTTAGGTGTTTCCTCTCACACATTTATTGACCACTGTTATCGTGGTTAATAGGAATCCTGATTCAAGTTAATTCATTCATTCACATTCTTCCGTCTATTACACTTGTGGTTAAAGTCTATCACAGAGGTCGTTAACAGGCGGACCGCGGTCCGAATCCGGACCCAGATGCCCTCCCATCCGGACCCAAACCTCTGTCCCACTCCGCGGACCCGAACCCGTTCAGCCTGTTCACTCCCCGGGAGCGCAGCGGTGCGAGAGAGGCGCCGCTGCGGCGCGTCAACAGCATCGTATCCTGGTGCTTTAAAACTTTAACATGAACAGTGCGGGGGTTAAATCAGCTGTGTTTTCTGTTACTGTCCAACAAAATGAGAGGAGTAGATCCAGACTGAGTGCGGAGGGACAGGACTGTCCCGTTTACAACAGACTTAAGTTTTGTTTTTATGGAGCGGCGAGAGAGGAGGCGACACAGGCTGTGAGCGGCTCTGCCCTCTCGGTGTATCTCTGTCGAGGCTCACCCCTCCCCTCTCAGTGTCTCTCTGTCGAGGCTCACCCCTCTCCTCTCAGTGTCTGTCCCTCTGTTCCACAGAGGACAGAGCTGCCTCATATTCACCAGAGAATTAAGAGGAAACCTGTGTTTTGAGCCGCAGTACGTTCCACTTTAGTTTAAATGGGTGAATTGTCTCCTGCGTAAAAGCAGACAGAAAATCTTGCGTATGACACTATCAACCAATCAGATCTGAGGATTTGGAAACATATGGAGCGGTGACTGTGAGACAGACAACGGAGAAATGAGAGAGACAGATGTAGAAAGGAACAGAGATCAGCTCTAAACTCCTGTGTCTCCTGTGTTCTGAGCCAAGGACCATTATAAAAGAATTTTGTTTGATTTTTTTTAACTGTATTTGATTAACATAAGAAAAAAACTTTTTTATTTTATTATTTGATATCCCCTAGTTTTAAACTGATGCTTATGTTAGCAAAATGCTATTGCCATAATGTAGACACTGATGTGACTACAATGATTTTACTTATTTATTTTTGAGGTACAAATCAACATTGTGATGCTCCGGACCTTCGCGCGAGAAAATTTTCACCAATTGGACCTCGGTGAATTTTAGTTGGTGATCCCTGGTCTATCACAACAACTATGGGCGTGAGGCGAGGTATACCAAGGTAGGGCTTTAACAAGTAATCAAATGATTCAAGTGTTGATATCATGAAAACAGAAAAGCAGGGAACACCAAGGCCATAGTGTGACTGTGGTCAGTAAGGTTGCTTTAATGGAACAGACATAGCAGAGAGATGACAGAAATCTGAACACCCGAAAGTCTGAAAGTCTGAACTAAGAGTGTAGTTTCCCAATATCTTATATAGGATACAGAAGAGATAACTGTCCCTGGGTTGACATATAGACTGATCAAAAACGGACTAAGCTTAGGTGGTTAGGGTTCACATTTCATGCCTAGGAGACAGTGCTAGAGAGCAGGAACATGTCGACTAACATCTCATGACCAAATATGGAGAGAAGGTCAAAACAACAGGTCTCAGCTGCTACATACAAGTCAAGAAAGTAGGAGACATTCAAAAATCCATCAATTGTAATATATTATTAACATTTAGTAATTGATTAACTAGCTAACTGGGATATTCAACATGCCGTGTGCTGAGAGAGTAGGTTTTATAACAAAGACCGCAGAAACAGTTAAAAACTGTAAAAAATGTGTTTTTGATTAAAAATATATTTGTGTGTATAGATGTATAGAAGTGATTTTTAGCAGAATTAGTAGGATGTTTTAACGGGAACTATAACCAGATTAATCATTTGTCAAAATAATTGTTAGCTGCAGCCCTACACAGAGGACAATGGCCAGTTAAACACAGGGATGACAAGTTAAAAGTTACAAACTAAGCAATATTTTCATTTTATTTATTACATTTATTGTAGTTTCTTCCATTTCAGATTCTATACTAAAAAATGTATTTGAACATTTATCTGCTCCTTGAACATACTAATGCTGTTACCAAGGCTCAAGTTTCCTTAGGGACCTGACTAATTCCTGGACTAGACACAAGACATCAATGTTTGAGTGAGTGGATTGAAAGTGTATGAGATTTGTAGCGTGTGGCCTTGACTATAATAAAACTAAGCCCACAGTCAATAAGAGGGTCTTCAGTCTGTGTTTAATATTCTCCACCAGCGCGTTCAGAGGGCTCTGCTGCTGCTATGACTGACGCCGGTGTGAAGGTAGGAAATCAATCTAAAAACATATCGTATGCCTCTAAAAATGTTCACCTGTAAAGTAATACCAAATGCCAAATCTAATAAATGAGAGCACATAACTACGCTGTGTGAAGTTTGAGGAGAGCTTATCAAAGGCGGAAGGAAATTGAGAGAGAGAGAAGGTTATAAATGTGGTGTGAGATGAAAAATTATAAGGCAGTAAACAAAATACTTGCAAATAAAAAAAAGTCATTACTAAGCAAGCATTTCTGTTACCAACTGTATTTGTGAGTGGGGTTAAATAAAGACAGCAAGACAAAAAGCTATAAAGGCTGTTTGAAACTGCACCATGCTTCACAGCCAGCACACTTTTAGCTCTATTCAGTACTTGTCCATTTTTTTCTAAGAATGAAATATATCTTCTTTAATTAGCAGCACAGCTATAGTACTGTATTATGCAGTAAATCGAACATGACCACTACACTAATGATTCCCAATGTAAAGTTGCAAACAAAATTTTTTGGTTTTCAAGTTAATCTCCCAGACACCACAGAAAATGTCACTTGGACTATACTGTTGTTGGACTATACTTCCTGTTTGATTAAACCATCTAACTGGATCTCTGTCTCTATCCAATATTACAGCATGGCATGGCAAGTCCAACACACTAAACACAGTCTAGTTCTGCATTTATCACATCTAGGAAAACAAACTAATTTAACTTTTTCTTTTTTACGTTAAATACTAGACTCCTACATTTCTAACTCCTAACTGCACCTTTCAAAAAGCAGACAAGTGCATTGTAGGCTAAGATAAAAAAAAAAAAATCAATGTCAAAGATCAAAATAACATGAGTTCAGCCAATGAGATACACCTGTCGCAAACAGCCACATACTGTGACTGGAGAAGGCAATGTAGGTGAAGTACCTTGCCAAAGGAAACAACAGTATGATCTGCTTAACCACCTGTGCCACTGTCACACTATACAAAAAAAATAATATTCTTGCCTGTCTAAAATATGAGTATGCAAGACTGGTGTGAAATTAATCAGAAAAATTGATCTAACCTTAACAAGACTGGTAATATCCTAATAACTAACCACAATAATTTGACAGTTTAATATATTCCAATGTAGTCAGCCCATGTAAACATTTCTCTAGCGCTCTTACTCTAAATTTGTCCAATACACCAGAAAGTCATGTGCATCATCAAAGATAACAGATAAATAAAAAAGGAAACATTCAAATTTTCATCTTTCCATCTAAAAATGCTCTTTGCCGGTAGACTACATTCAGTTTGGGTAAATATAGTTGAAAAAGGCAGGAAATTGCCTTGGTCAATAAAAGAGAAGGCTAATGCGCTGTGCTGTGGGTATCAGGTATCATATGCAACCCATCTGCACAGGCACAAAGCAGTGTATTTGAGAGAAGATGTACTGAGAGGTGGAACAACATCGAGCTTTGAGCTGCTTTTCAAAACACAGTCCATCTCCTGCCTGAATGACAGAAAATGAAATGATTAAAATTTAATTAGCGATGCCTGCGCCGAGGACATTTCAGTGGCCCTGACTATGAAATAGTGTTCGCTGGATTCAGAGGCAGCCAACAAACATCTGAATGACAAGGAGCCGTGACATATTCACTTCTGTGCAAAAGGCATTAAAACATCATGAACATGAAGGCTTCTTCACACATACCACCCAGTAATTTACCAGGAAAACATTCTTAGCAGCGCCATGTAATATGGGAGCTGCTTTGCTAATGCGTTTTACAATGTGTTTTTTTGTTGTTGTTTTTTTTTTCATCAAAAAAGGGCCACTGCTACCTGAATATTTTAAGGGGGCTCAAGATTGAACTCAAATTTTATAGGGCTTTTTGTGTACATGTTGAAGAGTATATGGTCCTTCTTACTGTTGTTTTGGCCATGTTTGCTGCCACCTTGCTTAATAAGTCACGCTGATAATGCAAATACTTCCTCTGTGATTACTAGTATTTTTAGCCTCTGAAGAGTCTCCAAAGACAATATTTAAGCTGTTTGGTGCTAGCATTTGTCACAAGTGTCCAAGTTGACCCTAAATTAGATTTTACGATAGGGTTATTTTTGAGGTCGTTGAAATTTAAAAATCCTCAATGCAGGAAAAAGTAAAGTGAATAGCCTATTAGATGCAGCAATATAACTATTAGCATTTACAAAAGAAATTTAAACAAAGCTGGACACACATCTAATAAATGAGATGGTAATGTTTCAGCTTTCATGCACAACAAGGTCTTGTTAGTATTTTACAAGGTCTTGAAATGGGAAATCTCCGAACAGCCTTACAGGAAAATACAGCTTTCTTCAGTGAAAATGCAGAAACGTGGCTGGAAAAAAAAAAGGCTACAAGTGTGACCGCGGCTTAAGACAGACCATAATGTCTTCTTAGCTGATAGAGCTGTTATGTACACCCAAGAATGCCATGTCCTGCATTAGCCCAAATTGTCCTGTTACTCAGTGGATAACAACTTGAGATGGCACCTTTTATCTTTTGCAAAACATCTCTTTGAAGTCTTCAGACATCACAGTGCAAAACAGAGGATTTTCTTTTTCCGACAAAGTTCGACATTAATCTATAACCACACATATAACAGGAGTGAGGACGCAAAGACAAGAGTGACTGCATAATGTCTTGATGTATAATAAATGCTCCATTGTCGAGGAAAATATTACATTAAGCTGTTGACAGATATAGCTGTCTGGTTACACAGGATCAGTGTAGTTTTTTTGTTCAGCTTATCAGTCCCCAAATGGGAAACTAGATGAATTACAAGAATTGAAGAATACATAATTTAATGGAAACAAGCCACATCACACAAACAGTTCCACTGAACAGAGAATAGCCTATGATTATTATGTCAAGTAGTTATATTTAAGTTTCTCTACTGTGCCTAGGTTAAAGGCAGATGCGACGTAAGAAAGAGATCAGAAAAAAGGCAAACCACAAAGCCATAAAAACTGCTGACTTCTAGAAAACTGACTGTTAAAAAACAAGTATAATTTTCTTCTATTAGGATTTTCCCCAGGCAAAGATTTGCTTCTTGGTCCGTTACTGAAAATGTCATCAAAATCTGGCCATTACTTTTTTGGTTGTGTTGCTAAAAGACAGACAAATCAACCAGCAGTAGCAAACAGCACCCTTGACAGAAAAGCTATGTTTAGTTTATCTTTTTTGTTGTCAACTACATTTTTCCAATCGGACCATAATAGTGTCTAGAATCAAAATTGTTTTCAGCAAACACGTCATTAAGAAGTTGAACTCCTCTTGACTGCATACATTTATCCAAAGCAATAACACACTCTTAGGTCTATATCTGTGAAGACGGCAGTGCAACATCAGTGCAACCAGAATGATGAATGAGTCAGAGCAGATCACACGGGCTTGACAATCTCGCTGACATGGAGAAGGCACGCAGCCAGACTCTGAAGAACTGGGGCCTTTATGAGCGAACGGCATGTAGGCGGCGAGATCTGGGAGCTCCATTTCAGTTCTCTTGCCATCTTAGCACACCCACCCACCACATTCAAACCGGCACACCGAGCCTTGTGCATGGAGAGAAAGAAATGACTTCCACTCGCACATCCTCCTACAGTAAGGAAGTTCCTTAGAGCAATAACACAGAGGGGAGGAGGAGCAGCGACCTGGCTTTTATGCTTAAAAACCTCTTCAGAAAGAACACCAACAGGCAGTGAGGCTCGGTACAGTAGTGTTGTGTAGGCGGAGGCCAACAACATGGCCCCATTAAGACATCAAGCTGTCACTGTTACTCTTCAGGCCATAGACAAGACAACTTTAGAAAGAGTTGAGACGCTAACAGGCTAAGCTGCTGACACAATCAACGCAGGACAGCAAGTAAGTAAGCCATAGTTTTTGTTTTGTTGAGAACCATTTTATTGGGACATACTTTAAACATATTTAATCGCCTTACAATCTTGTCTACAAGTTTGGCATAATTTATCAAAACACTATATAAATATATTTTTTCTAACTACACGACCCAGAAGTACATGACCATTTTTTGGTGTTGCCCCACCAAGTGATGCACGCAAAAATTGCAAACTGTGCAGCAAGATGGACAACAATACCCATGACAAATGTATGCACACAGATTAACAATCTGTGGTGCTGACAGTACCATGTGCTATTTGAAGGTCACCAATTACAACAATATCCAGAGCAACTAGTTATTTATGTTGCCTAAAAAATTCTTGTTTTGTGTTTTAAGTTTGCTTCTCTGTCCAAATAATTTTTTGGAGAGAATTTTTTTGTCATTTTTAGGGTTTATTGATAGGACAGAGTATAGTCGGAAATCAGGGAGAGACTAGATTAGAGAGAGATTAGAACCCACGACGCTGAGGCAGACAGTAGCTGACCTGCATAT
Source organism: Bostrychus sinensis (assembly GCA_020698575.1). Taxonomy (NCBI): domain Eukaryota; kingdom Metazoa; phylum Chordata; class Actinopteri; order Gobiiformes; family Eleotridae; genus Bostrychus; species Bostrychus sinensis. The sequence continues at coordinate 21,031,220 of CM036257.1, read as the reverse complement.
GCGCCACAGATCTACCACTGAGCCATACAACAGTGCAGAACACAACTTTAGTAATACTGTAAAAACATAAGGGTTTGTTACCATTGCTTAGCTTAGCTCATTTATAAAAGAAACATTACATCTGCCTTTCTCAAAATGTAGATTGTGGAGCCCTTAAGGCATCAAGGCATAAAGAGCTGCTGAAATAGCGTTGCCTCACATTTTTAGATGGAAATTTAGCAATAACACGAAGAGAATATGCGTGTCCTGAATGTGTTGTATGTGCTGTCCTTTAAGTATATATGAATCTGTCTGTAATAGGGCTGCAACAACTAATTGGATCAATAGATTGTAATCGATTATTGAAATAATTGTCAACTAATTTAGTAATCAAATAATCACCAACAGGGATATTTAATAGACTCTGACACATGCTGTGGTTTTATTATCTTGATAGAGCAGTAAACAGTTAAAAACAATGTACATTTTGTGGTTTTGATTAAAAATATCATATGTATTACAGATAATATTTTATGTATATATGCTCTATATAAACATCTTCAGGAAGCATGCTTGTAGCTTTGTCTGTTTAATTTTGTAAAAATTAAGTGATTTTTGGTAGCATTATCACCAATTTTTAATAAAAACTATAAAACACCTCAAGTTTTTAACCATTTTACTCACGCTTCTCTATCTGATGATTAATCGACTAATCGAAAAAGAAATCGACAGATGAATCGATTATCAAAATAATTGTTAGTTGCATCCCTAGTCTGTAATGTCTTTCAACTTTAAAACACTCTGTTTTTCCAAGCACTTGTTTCACCTTGCAGACATTTTGGCTTCTAATGCGACTACAATATATACTGTTATATTGTATTTGTCACAGTGACATAATCATTGTTTTGTAAAATTTTGGGACTTTGAAGGGACAATCATGCATCTGACTGGAGCATTTGTCCTAACAGAAAAACAACATTTCTTGGTCCCAGACAAATTCATGAGTAAACACCACCTGTCAGCAAATAGAGATATAAAACCTCACTTGAATTTTTATATTTTCTCCAACATAGTCTCTTTTTCAGAATAATTTTGTTTTGAATTTGACCTTGCTGTTGAATGCTATTTGCTGGTGCTGATAATGACAACAGATTGCAAAGGCTGGACTGCTATTACTCGAACACAAAATACAATTTGAGCAAAGTCAAAGGTTTGAATCACTGAACCGTGGACCTATTTCCACTAAAATAAGTGCCATATAATAAGTTCTTGAGAATGGCACCAGGAAAACAGTTCAGCGGGAGCTCACGGAAGTAATGTAGAGACATGGTGTCTCTGTTCAACAATGTACAATTAACAAAACCCAATGAAAATCTGCCACCATCCAAAACAGGTGATGGAAACGCTGAAAGGTGCAAAAACCTCCCACTGTGACTGAGGAATCCATTTCTGTACGCTGACTGCTGACAGACTGATTGGATTTTTCAGTTGACTGAAAGTATCCTAAAATAAAAGAATAATAAAGTGAGATGAAAGCAATGCATTTAAATAAGGGGCGCATGTTTTTTGTTTCATCTCCTAATGCCATATTTTAATAGGAATTTTCTATTCTTAAAGCTTACAGTGTCTTCAAGGCTTTATTAAGGGTTTTAAGTCATGTTCAGTAAATAATAGAAGCTCCACCCGATCAGATGGTCGCATTGAAGAGAAAAAATTTGAGAAAATTACAAGGTCTGACACTGAACTCAGACTTTTTTGTATAAATAGTGGAAATGTCTGTTAACATGGTCTGATGATGAACTTTTGTGATGGCTGTTGTTTCAGTGTTAAGTTTTAGCAAAATCTTTTCTCCGTTCAGCTTTTCCCTTCTGATGTAGCCACAGAAAATCATCTGCCCAGTAGGGTGCAGTGATTTCATCACTGATTTGGCAGAGGTTTTAGGATGCCCTTCTTGGTGCTGCAACCCTCCATTTTTACAGTGGCTTGTGACCCCCATGACTGGATTTGTACTTTTTCATAAAATAAAGAAAAAAAAAGAAAGAAATGTTATTGTTGGGTTATAATAAAAAACCCAAAAGCTAGTTCAGTACACTGGATCAAGTCTATTATATTCTATTCAATGCTATTCTATTATGATATTTTCTGTTCGGGTTACTCGCTCTGCAGTTTTCCAGGAGGTTTAGATGTGGCAGCTGTATCAAAGGAAGGAAGAGGAAGGATTGGTATGCAGGTCAGACCACAGGGTTGGTAGCTGGAGGGTACCTCTCTCTGTGCAGTTCCCCATTAATCCCAAAGCCCACATCACAGTGAGCAGGCAGGGCTGGAGCTCACTGACTGGCCCCGAGTCATACCAGGTAAGAGCTCTGGACAAGTTTAACATTTCACTCAAATTGTCTTTCCATGGATCCAGGGTTGTTTTTGAGATGAAAGGCTGAAGATTATATTTTACGCATTGATTTGCAGTGACGGAGGCATCTATGGACAAAGACATTTACACGAGGAAGGGAAAAAAAATCAATAGGGGCAGGCATAGGACAAGCTGAGATAATATGTAATAAGTGGACACAGCGTGAAATTGAACCATGTTACAAAAATATCACTGCAGGCCAGCAAGCATTTTGAAGGATAAAATGCATTTTACATAAACTACAGAATAATTAAAAGTCACTGTGAAATAAATGTACTTAAAGTAATGTGCTAGGAGTAGCTGATGTTTAAAAGATAGAAGAAACACCCACTATAGTGCAAGGAGCATTTGTTTAAGACTCTCACAGACTTCAAAAGTAGCTTTTTCTTTTTTTCCAACATCCTAAAAAGTTTTATGTACCATACAATTTTGAAAGTGCAAAAGTAGATGGAGTAGCTGGGGTAGCTGAAAACATGCCCTCATTTTATCCCATTAAAATCAGTAAAACCAAACCACCAAATCCCTATTTCCCATACCATATTATATTAATTTGGCATAGGTTTTACACTAGATGCACTTCCTGATGCAAGCCTTTTCCACTACTAAGGTTTCAGCCCAAGTCTCACAATTTAAAACTACAAACACAGTGACTGTTCAAACAATATTTATGTGAAACGTGTCAACGGCGGCTGAAGCGAATGCCAAAAAAACAGTTCTTTTTGGTCCTACACTTTTCTGTGAAGTGAACTCTCCCCTGTGGTTAAACTTCTGAGCACCTGGGGACAAAAGCTTAAAAGCCTGTCTGTGGGTTGGGCAGAAGAAGTTAAATTGACACTCCAGTGGTTTGGAAAAGGGCAAACCAAGAAGAGACTGCACTCAGCCTCGGTGGAAAAGTGTGGTAAATCCAAGTTTCTCTATCTCACTCTGACTCAAAAACGGCATTTGAGAGACGACAGAGAGTTAAAAAACAATGGTGACTATTGGTATGACGCACAGTTGGGAGAAGATTTTGAAATCATTTACCTCTACAGAAAGGCCAAAGGATGAGAAAGTGCTTGGTTGTAAAGTGTGTGAAACATGAGCCATTTAGCAGCCGCAGTCACACAACCAAAGTTCATTCAAGTTGTCACATTGATCTAGCATGCAATCTCTCCACAATACGTCCTCTTCTTTCCTCTTGGCTTTTCCCTTCTGGGGTCGCCACAGCCAATCATCTCCTGCCTATAGTGTTCAGAGAGTCGCATAATGATTTAGCATAGGCCTGGACAAAATACCATTTTGTACAAAATACCTTTTTCCTTGTATGATATGAATTTTCCATATCCCATGATACTCCTAATGGGGGTTTGTGGTTTTATAACACAACTTCAATCTAATATATGTGACTTTTTTGTTTGTTTTGCTCCAGTACAATCCTTGATAAATGCCTCTTCAAATCTTTGACTATATTTTAATTTATTTTGACTATGAATAATATATTTTATATTATAGTTTGATGGTTTATTCACTAAGGTAAGATAAAAAAAAATTGCAGTTCAACCACAACTATAATGCATAGTTGCTCTTTTTAACAACATAAAACCATAAAGGCCTTAAAATCTGAATGAATGTGTTACTACTGAACACACTCAAAAAAAATAAAAAATAAATAAATAAAAAAAAAATACAATAAACATGTTTATTGTATTTTATTGTTATAATATATAAAAATAGTATGATATGAATATTTGGTAATATTTGGCATAGATTTAATGCCAGTTGCCCTTCCAGTGGCAACCCTCTCTATTTATTCAGGCTTAGGACAGGCACAAAGAATAAACTGGGCTTGTGACACCTTTTTGTGGCTGGTTTACACTCCATGTTACGTCATGTAATGGTAATTCTTCCTTCTGCCGGAAAGCCCTGAACAGTTTTAGGAGGAGCCACATAAGTCAAATGGTAGATGGTATTGAAAAAGACAATCAAATAAACCACAGGAGATTAGGTTATCTCAGAGGAGTGGATAAATGTCTTTGCTCAGGCGATATACAAGAGCCAGTTTAAAAACGTCACTGGCTCTGTCGCCAGGAGAAAGATGAACCGACAAGCACAGCCCACACACTCAGACACAGACAGTGGATGTGAAAGAGGCAACAACCGGGAGGCAGTGCTGCAGCCGGTCCAACATCGGGCTGGCTTTTTCTGATTCTGGCTTTGGGACAGGGAACAAGGCCGCTCTTTGGATTTGGAGGTGTTAAAAAATGTAGAGTGGAGCTAGAGCCAGCTCATCAGGATTTAGCAAGTGTCCAAATTATGTTTTGCGCCAATGGATCAGAAAGCTGAAAAAAAGGCTTACAAATCTAAATAGGTCTTTACTATAGGGATGCACAAAAGTTAGCAAATGTATTTTTCAATATCCATAAATATCCATATTGCACCTTACTGTTATGTTACCGTTTTCCAAGATGTAAAAAAATGTCAAATGCTAGCCTTAGCTTAAATTGTGAGGTTCTGTCTTATTGTTGTTTTTTGTTCATTATAAATTCAACCCTTGTATTTTCTTCATATTTCAGTTAAAATGTTTCAGCAAAATGACAATCCAGCCACAAGCCTGGATAAATGGAGAGGGTTGTATCAGGGAGGCCATCTGGTACAAAACCTAAGGCTAATTTCTGCTTTGGCAAACCCAGAGGAAAAGAAGTGTAAAGTGTGACTAATTTTAAATACATTTTAAATACATTTGGCAGGCAGAAACTTCCCTGGCTGCCTGTAACAATTGATGGAGAGAGCATTAAGATGGTTCCATCTTACAAATATCTATAAGAAACTGGACTGGTCAGTAGTAGGGCTGGGTACTGTTCAGATTTTTTTGATACCAGTACTGATACCGGTGCCTGAGAGATACTTTTTCTGATACCTATGGTAATTGGCTAATTTATCTTCTACAATCATAAAACACAATAATATTGAATAAAAGACCAATTTTTGGAGCAGAACTCTTAACAGTAAGTCAAAACTATTAGTTTGTAGGATTTATTCTGTATTTGTTTGATTCATACATGCAAAGGAACATTAAAAGTCCCACTAGGCATTGAAACTTGGTATAAAATAAAAAAAAAATTTCAATACCAGTAGTATCGTAACTTTTCTTTTCATACCACAAAGGTATCGTTTAACGGTACCCAGCCCTAATCAGTACAGACGAATGCATCATCTAAAAAAGGTCAGAGCAGACTTTTGTTTCTTAGGATGCTTAAATCATTGGAGGTCTGTAATGAGATGTTGCACCTTTCCTACCAGTCAGCTGTGGCCAGTGCTATATTTTTTGATGTTGTTGGTGGAGTGAAGAAAGAAAAGCATGATGTAGGTAATCCTAAACAACAGCAGACATGCTCTGTATGAGACTCTGGGAGCACAGAGAATCAGCCACATGGACAGGCTCCTTTCCCAGCATTGTAGGACTAAGAGGTTTAAGAGATCATTTATTCTGGCTGCCTTAAGTCTCTAAATGCGCACTTTAATACTATTGCTAGTAACTTATTTGTTGTGTAATATCACTATTGCTTTGAGTATGCTTTGGTTATGTGTGTTTTTATATGGTACTTGACACTTGAATTGCTCCTGATGGGGATGAATAAAATAGACATCACAGGTCATATTGTTATTGTAATGTTCAAACTGGTTATTCAATATGCATGCATGCCTAGTGTATACCAAAGACCATTTCAAAATCTATTAAAAATATTCCCACATTTCCACTATGCCTTTATTGTAGCCATCTTGAGATAATGCAGATGAATGAGTGGGTGTGCTCACACAACTCAATTTAATTAAGTGAAATTGTACCAACCTTAATAGCACGGACTTCTATAGTGCCAAAGAGGCTGATAATGTTGCAAAGTATAATTAGCAAAACTTACTGGAACACGGGAAAATAAAAAGCACTATGCATCGTACAAGCTGTTATATAAGGCGTTTCTCTGCACAAGCCGAGCTGCACTGGGTTCATGGTCATTTAACATCTCTGTAGAGGGTTATCAAATATGCAATAGCTTTTCCATACCTATGCATCATAGATTACACTTAAAAAAATACGCCAAGCCAAAATGTTTGGATGGCACAGCCTGATTTTACCTTTGTAGCAGCATGTAAGTAAAAAAACAGATCAGGAAAAGAGAAAGAGAGAAAGTATGCATTAACAATCAGACAATGCATACAAATTATTCCTGATCATAATAATTACTTATGTAAAGTTTAATTGTATATATTAGCACCATATTGCAGATTTGGTGTCAACAGCTTGACAGAAGAAGTGTTAACACAATATTTATAACTCTTGCATATTAATAATCTTTCTCTTATATGGTACATCTTGATGCACATTAAGTACAGCACCTTTTTCTTCTTCAAAAGGTTCAATCTCCTTCCTGATGCCCTATTGCTAGAGTTACAAAGTCACAAAAGTGGGCAAAATGGTCTGAGATAAGTTCCGTCAGCTATCTGAGAAAAACCCAGTGTTTACAGAAAAAGGCAGGAGCAAAGCATGTCATGACATTGTCAAGGGTCGAACAGAAAAGGATAGTACAAGAATATCAGCGCAGAGCCTTTGAAGACTGACACCTGGTGACCAAACCTGCGGTGGCCATGTTTGTTCTTACACCGACTGTACACCTGGAAGGCAAAGGAAAGATGAGAGAACACCTGAGTCTTCACACTTCACACAAGTATTTGATGAAAGTGCTTAATAGTAGATTCTAGTGTATTAGGAATCATAAGAGATGTCCCCTGGAAATTATGTATTATTATTACGGATTTTAATGCTATTTTAATGGATCTTTGGCATGTAGGGCAAGCTATGACAAATCACACACACACGTTTGCATCTACACTAGGTTTTAATCTACATATTTCAGTGATAGCTGCATCTGCTTACACATGCAGTGAAACAGTTGAAAATAAACTAGGAAAAACTCAGAGCGCAGAGTCCCATTATACGTCTAGGGCATTGGCCCTATCTCACAATGGTAAAGATAGTGCCTGGACTCAAGCTGGGGATCCTCTAGTTCAAGAGTAAATGCTCAATCCATTGAGACACAGTAGCATTATACAGTATGTCACAAAGGTAAAGGATAAACTAAAACTAATAATTTGTTAATTTACTGCAACTTAAAGCTGGAGTCCGTTTCTTTGGCTCTATCTTGCAATGATACAGAATCTTTAAAGAGTTCCTCGAAGTTCTGAATTCACATAGAAAAATTGTTTCTTACTTGGCCCATGACTAACCTTTGCAGAAAGACTTATTTTGCTAACAGACCAACAAAAGTTAAGGTACTTTTTATCAACTCGTGCTTTCCTCAATGTACCAACTACAACCCTTACTGTACGGATGCGAGGTGTCTCATCAAATGTTGCATAACGTCCTTGAGACTTTAAAGAAAACTCAAAAAATCTCTCGAAGCAGTCGTGGTAAACAAATGTTAGTCATCGGGGTAGAGTTGTGTGTTCTGGTGCGCGGCATAAGCCTTACACAACAACCAGCATGTTTCTTCTCTGTGTGAGTGGGAGAGAGGAAGAGGATGCAGGTGATCAAGTGCATGAGGATTTTGAACCTCAAAGTGGATGATGGGAGGCGCTCACAGACAGTATAAAGTCCTAGGACTGAATCTGGATTTTTTCCCCCAGATTTACAATTCTAGTAAATGTTTGTTTTCTTGACCTAAAAAGGTGATTAAAATGTAGGATTCATGTGTTTATTCAAAACATTTCCTTTTTATGCTCCCCGTAAAAAACAAAACAAAAACAAAAAAAACAAAACAAAAAAACAACAACAACACAAAAAACAACAACAAAGCAGCAGCAGTGAGCATTGCCCTTGAAAATAACTATATTTTAGCTTTAACCAACTCAGTCTCTAAAGACCTAATATACACTAAGGCATAACTTTATGATCACCTGCCTAATATTGGTGGACATAAAGTTATGTGTTATAACCATGGCTTGATATTAACCCTAGCCAATGAGCCAAACATGGTTCGATTTCCATTTTGGCTGGTAACACGCCGACTTCCACACAACTTAAAACAAATTTAGGCCTGAATTTACATGTTCATTATTGAATATATAGATTAGGAAGCCACCTTATGCGACAATAAATTAAGATACATTTCAATACATGCAAAAAGATAACATTTATGCATTCAAGTTAACTAGTTAACTGTAAAATATTGTAAAACTAAACTTTATTTTTTATTTTGCTTATCATAAAGCTTACTACATCAATAAACACATCAACATTTCAACTAACTAAAATGTGGCCAGTGAAAACCTTAACTGGCTAGTAACTTTTGACTGGTCACAGTGGCCAGTGTTAATGTTAATATCAAGCCCTGGTTATGACCATCTGCCCATAAATGCAACTCGATACACAACAAACTTTCTAACAAAACCAGCATTAAATTCTTCAACATGTTGCCTGTCACTGGTTCAACACTCTTCCTTCCTTGGACCACTTTTTCATAGATACAGGAACATCCCATAGCAAATGCTCTGACCCATTCGTCTAGTCATCACAATTTGGCCCTTGTCAAACTCACTCAAATCCTTACAGTTGCCTATTTTTCTTCCTTCTAACACATCACCTTTGAGGACAAAATGTTCACTTTCTGCAATAAAGTGACCAATGAATAAACAGAATAAAATCAATTTATTACCCAGGAGGTGCTGCAGTAAATTTTATGAATGGAGTATACACTGAAGATGTAAACTGGCAAGCGGCAACCCAAGGGAATCTTCGCTCTGATTCAGTTCATTAGAATAAACAATGCTACCTGTTTTGCCGGTCGTTAACCCCAGCTGAGCAGATATCACTTTACCTGATAACATGGTGCCAATTCTATGTGATTCAATTGTGCATTTGGGCTAATGAGTACGTCAAGTCAGATTTAGCACAAAGCTTGTCGATTTCCTTTTTTCCAAGAAAGCAAGTCTGAAAGGTGTAGAAAATAGAGCGTTGCAACAGCTGGAGATGAGACGGCTGGGAGAGGTGTGAGGTCAGCGAGTAACAAGGAAGTGCAGGCAGACAGCACTCAGCTAATGAGACATGCTGTACAGGGGAGACAGCTTCCTCCCAGAATGGCACTATAAACCTATTAGAGTACAAAAACAGGGATCTGACTCACACTGGTGGGATAGGGACTGGGGACAGCTGGACATTTACATCAAATCAAAGAGAATGGCTAGAGAAGGAGGAAAACATGGAAAACATTGGGATTGCTTTCTACTCGTGTGAAACCAGTCAGGCTTAACGTTATGACCACTGACAGATGAAGTGAACAGCACAGATTATCTCTTCATCATGGCACCCGTTGTGGGTGGAATACAGTATATTAGGCAGCAACTGAACATTTTATCCTCAAAGTTGATGTGTTATAAGCGGCAAGCCTGAAAATTTGAGCGAGTTTGACAAGGACCAAATTGTGATGGCTACATGGCTACAGACGACTAGGTCAGAGCATCTCCAAAACTGCAGCTCTCCTGGGGTGTTCCCACTGGCGGGAGAAGTGAAGGCTGGCCCATGTGGTTCAATCCAACAAATGAGCGACTGTAGAAGAAATTGCGAATAAAGTTGATGCTGGTTTGGCAGTTTGTTGCGTATGGGGCAGCATATTAAGCATGTGGTCATAACACAACATTGTGACCACCAATTTTAGGCAGGTGGTCATAAATCAGTGTATAAACATTTGATAACCTTAAGCATAGGTAGGTTTTTTGGCAAAGCAGTTATCATTGTCATAGCAAGACAATCCCAAGTACATGTGTGGTTTGAAGCAAATATCACAAGCTAATGTACTTTTTATGCCAGACCCAAGCCCGGAGAAAAGGAGCCAAATTAATGCCACATTAAACAGGTTAAGATTTAAAGGGGCTATTTTATCCAAAATTGACTTTTCAGAGCTTTCTACTATGTTAAAATGTTGTTCCCTCATCAAAAACATACCTGGAGTTGTGTTTTTAATTTTTCATTCATGCATGTTTGAGTAATCCTTTATTCTTTTACACTGACTTTGTGAAAGGCCAAAACAGCTTGTTTCACCGGTGTCGGCCTTTTCCACCTGACCATGCCCCTTCCCGGTCCTGTCCTGTTCAAGAAGCACTGCTGCAGCTCACGCCTCCCCTGCAGCAACCAAACACGTAGGGACACGTTGAAGGAGCGTGACAGGGCGCAACAGCAAGAAGGGCTCCTAAAGTGACAGGGACCTAATCTGAGAGTTTCTCTCAAAGTCAAGTTTCTTCAAAAAGTTTTTTTTTTTTTTAAATTGTGGCATTTTCTGACCAACAAAATGTAAGATGTTGATCTAGATGTGTCCTAAATTCATTTAAAAGACACAAAAAAAGCATAATATAGCCCCTTTAAGGGTTCCCTCATCCTTAAAAAACATGTACGCTACAGGCTAATCCTTCAGCTGCTACTCATGACCAAGACAGTGACTCAGGATCTGGAGTCCTTGAGGGTTGCTTAACAGCTGCCTACTGCCCCTGACAGTTTGCCTGAACAACATGGATGAGGATGGGTTTAGTGCAGAGAGTAAATTTCCTATGGGGACAATAAAAGTGTAACAGGAACGTACTAGTAGCTAGTTATTTTGGGGTATGTCAAAAACCTTAGAAAACAGGGACCTGACTCATGGTTACACTCACAGGAGTGGGACCAAAAAAACTTAACATCTACCTCAAATTAAAGAAGTTATAAAGATTGACAACTCATGTATAGCCATTGAAATAAGCTGCTTTAATAAGGCTACTTTCACTAAAACAGATTTTTACCTTGTTAAATGTGGATCCAGTGGTTTTTGGGAGGGCTAAATTTTCATATCTCATTGATATTGTATTTCTACCAATGTACCATACCACTGTGCAGTACACTGTATTAAACTGATTGGCCATTCTTACTATAAGACATCCTAGAAGAGTAAACAAATTTGCAACTGGTGACAAGAAATCAATTTATCCCACAGATAAGAAAAAGTTTTATATATATATATATATATATATATATATATATATATATATATATATATATATATATATATATATATATATATATATATACACACACACACACACAAGAAGAACCCCACAAGTAGAGAGAAAAACATGCATGGAGAATTTGGTAGATAAAATATAATGTCAAAATTGTCTTGCCAGGATTAAAATTGAGCAGATATTAGTATTCATGAATATTTGAAAATGTCCAGCTAGAATCTACAACATAATTTCCTGGACTACAGCAGCAGAGGATTGGATGGGAATAAATCTAACGTTTGAGAAACTACAGGTGAAGACAATATTAGTCTTTGCGCATCAACAAATGTGATTTAGTGCATTAGGCTGGAAAGCCTACTCCCCTTCACTCACCGTTTGCATTTTCGCAGTTGTCTTTTGCTGTTTTGTATTCAGCACATAGTCAGGGCTTAATCTTGGTCTGTGTGATTAGGTAGCAGCTCCCTGAAAAGGCTGCAATCTTATGAAAGAATCTACTCTGAGGTCCCTATCCAAACTCAATCTCCGACCAAAAAAAAAAAAAAGCGTTTCAACCTGAGATAAACTCAGAGGTAGGAAAATTCATTCTTTCTTTGTATTTCTATCTGATTTAGTCGTGGGTCAGGTCTGATAATCAAAAGGATGGTGTCTCTCGGGTCAAATGCCGGAATTAATCTATGAAAATGAGTTACTTTCTTCTACTAATGTCTTCAGACAAGTGATAAATGAGGAGGAATATTAAATGTTTTGCAAGTGGCAGAGAAAAATTAACACAATTTCCTTTTGATAATTGTAACACCAGGACACTGTGAGTTCATTAGAATGGAAGAAACCTATGAATCACATTTGATTATTACCTGCGACAGAGTGGTTATGTATTTGTCTGCACTGATTTGTTAGGCCATTGGCAAGTCAAAATGTCCCGATCACTAACTGGATTTTGTTTTTTTTTTTAGGATTTTGTCCCATTGCAAGAGAGGGCCAAAGATAATAATTTCAGCCACAAGGGGTCAGTAAAGGAACGCATAATTAATTTTAGTGGCATACATGCCTTTACCCCTAAACTAGAAGATCTCAGTCCAGGTCCGGGCACTATACCTTTACTACTGAAAGACAGCGTCAATGCAGGGGTCTGTGTCTGAGAGCTTCTAGATGGACACAAAGCCAGTGATTAATACAAAGATATTAATAATACTATTTTGCTTCCCTGTTTAGTGGAATTAATGTTTAATTACATGCTTATGTGTCATGTCTATCCTCTGCTCCTCTGTCACAGAAACATCCTTTGGGATCAAAAAAATTATTAATCTAAAGATATTATTAATATTTAAAATGTTGTTTGCATGCAGCAACTATTTTGACTTTCTATCCTGAATGCAAGCTCAAATAAAACAACATTCACATGTCCACACACTGTATGAAAATTGGAAAATCGGGAGCACTGAGAGTACAACAGTGACTTCTATAATCCCAGATGGAGCAGACTTTCTCCTGCTGAAAAATGTCTGAATGAATATTGCCAAGAAATTACAAGCCGGCTTCAGTGGTCTGAAAAATGACCAGAAATCTAATCCTGGGCTTAATATTTAATTCCTTGCAAAAATACATGTATCTCGTGCCAAAGGATTCTTCTCACTATACAACCTTGTGTATTGAAACCGATGCTGTGTATGTTAAGAGCATTATTAAATCAGTAAAAAATAATTATACAGTGATATTTCCTTTTACAAGAAAACAGACAGGCGTGCCATTTTCTTTGTTGGCACACATTGTTGAGTTTACAAGAGCTTATCTGAGAGCCAGGATTGCTGCTTAAAGACGGCTTCAAACAAGAACGGAAACGTGTCCAGCATTTTAATCCGAACTGGGAAGTGCATACAGTACTGGAGCAATTCATGAGCTGGGAATACACAAATTGGAAGCACTTTAACCACAAGAGACTCGAGCTACGTTCATGTATTCACAATGTCAATACCAGGACGACAGCCATCAGCACCTTTCTTCAACCCAGCTCTTAAGGTCACATCTATGATTCATTTGGTGCATACAGTACATACATGCTGCTTGTCCCACCTCTGCTACACTAGTTTGTGGGAATAGTGCCCACAAACTATGTGATGTTGTCCTGTGATGTTGTCCTGTTTTCCTGACTTACAGACTGCCAGATGAAGTGAATAACACAAATTATCTCTTCATCATAGCACCTGTGAGAGGTTGGGGTACAGTATATTAGGCAGCAAGTGAAAATTTTTTCCTCAAAGCTTATGCACTGGAAGAAGGAAAATCAGAAAGTGTAAGGATTTGACAAGGGCCATTTTGTGATGACTAGACGATTGGGTCAGAGCATCTCCAAAACTGCAGCTGTTGTGGGGTGTTCCAGGTCTGCAGTGTTTAACATAAGTGCTCCAAGGAAGGAAGAGTGATAACGCAACGACAGGTGATGCACATGGGGAGGGAAGGATGAAAATTAAAGTTGGTTCTAATAGAAAGTTTGTTGTTTATGGTCATTAAGCCTGGACAATATGAGAAAAAAATGCAATATGCAATAACTAATTTAAATTATGCAACAGTGATATGATTGGCAATATTTGAAACACCTAATAATGTTAAGGCTTTATAAAGCATATACACAGTGTAAGTTCAATTTTAATTTATGAAGAGATACAAGGCTCTGCAGTGGTCAAAATATGAATATGATATGAATCGACCGATTGCTGATTGACGGAAAAGGCAAAAATCGGCCCAATTTATCGGTCAACCTCTAGTCAAAATTAAGTCTAAAGCAGGTACTGAACAAGACTGTTATTCTAACAGTGTAAATTATTTGTTACTTTCATTACTGCTCTTTCGTTTGCTTGTTACATTGAGCATCCCTAATGGTCATTACACATAACATAATGACCTCAGGTGGCCACAATATTATGCCTGATTGGTGTATAATGATAATCTGTTGTCTATGAACTAACAAAATACATTATATGATTTGTTCAAAATATAGAATAAAGTATTGTAAATACTCTTTATTTGCTTACTGAGATCTTAAAACTCTTAAAACTTCAGTCAAGTTTGTATTTAATAACTAAACATAAATGCACGCCTCCAGCAGCAGTGCTCAGCTTGTCCACTGAGAGAATGCAACATAATTTCCACAGTGTTTGCGTGTGTTTTTTTTTTTTTTTTTTAAATACACAAAGAAAACCATGGTTATTTTGAGGGGAATAGTTTTAATAGTTTAATAGTTTTCTGTTCAGCTGTACACTACAACATTTACCATACTGGCCAAATTTGTAAATATGTGATCTCAAGTTGAAAGCAAAAAATTAGTTTGTTGCAGAAGATCTAGTTTAATACTATAATGCACAGACGTGTTTGTATGAATGACTAAAATGCCAATACCGAGTTACTAAGTCGGATTTTGGATGTTTGGTTTCAGATGCCAGAAAACGCAGATACTGAGGCCAGAACAGCCACTGTGACAAACACATTGTTAAAATCAATCTGTCTCCACTTCGCATGCCAAATCGCTAATAGCTTCCCCTAAATTCAGAATAATCACCTAAATCTATTTTGTCAACCAGACGAGGGGAAAGTCCAGAAATATGGTGGCTACTTTTTCCCATTGTACAAACTGTTTAATGGAATAATGGTTTCTTTGTGAGATAATTGCAGGAGTGGAAGAAGCTAAAGAATAAATGGTCCCCAGTGGAGGGCCAGTGGTGGCATGAATGGATAAGTGTTGAAGATGAAGAACAGCAGCTTGTGACTGAAATACCCCCAACAGGAGGCTCTGGTCGAGAGGTGATCAAGTGGGTGGTTGTGTGCCTCTCTGAATTAATGAGACGTGTTTTTTTTTTTTTTTTTTGGTCATTTATAATGTCGCAGACTACAGAGATATGACTGTATGGGGAGGCAGATGGCTACTGGACAGTAACAATAGGCCAGTCAGAAAGCAGTGACTTCATTTCGAGACTATCTTCAACATGGGGCAACAAGCACGGGGGGCAGATCTCTTAAAATGTTCCCTACAGCAGAGACTAAAAGTATTCATTTCAAGTACAAAAACAAGGACACTAGAAGACATGTGCGTTGGCAGGAGAAAATATGTGGCAACGGCAGTATTACGGTCTGTAACCTCAGCCCTTCTTGTGCTTTGATCAGAAGTGAGAGTAAAAAGGCCCAGACTGTGTGATCTTGGCTCGAGCAAAAAATCAAATTAAATGCGCGCTGACCTCCAACTGGCCTGATATTAGGGCAGGAGTGCAAAGCTTTGAGGAACCACATAAAAGCTTTTTCAACCTTACAGCCATGTCAATCCTCTTTTATGTAGCAAGAGTTTATGACCACTTGCAAGAACAAAATGCTCTTATTGTATGTAAATGTTGTTGTATTAAGCACTGTAAATTACACATATGCACTTCGTCACCAGCAGTGCTCAGTTTGTCTGTGGTCAGTAGAAACAATCAACAAACCTTCCACTGTGTTCTATGGATGACACGCACATCTTTCCTTTAGGCTTAGGCAAGTGTCAGGTAGTGATTGGCATATTATTTTGGCATAGGTTTTACACTGGATGCTCTCCCCAACACAGCTCTCTTCATTTATCTGCGCCTGGAACTGGCACAAAGTCTTAACCGACTCATGACCCCTGTGGCTGGATTTTAAGGTAGGCAAATACAAAGTGTTATTTTTTATAAGATTATACACTATTGAAAACTGATTTTGACAGCTGTGTTCTGCCTTTTTGTATACAACATTTACACAGCACTTTAAAAAGGCACACCAAATATTAAACAAATAAAATGTATGCAGCAATAGCTAATTACAACACAAATTGAATAGGTACAAAAATTCCTTATCATAACCAGTATAATAAAACAATGTTGACTTATGTCAGGTCAACTTTTCAGATTTTGGATGACTTTACTTTTGCTGCAGTGAAATTTCTTGGTGCAATATGCTATGATATGTTCACTCATCTGTGAATGTGAACTCTGCCTTGAGCGATATATGGAAATGCATGAAGACCGAAGTGCCTGCAGCACTGCATTTGAAGAAGGAACTCCTTCAAAGTGATTTGCTCTGACCAGCCCTTAGCAACAAAGATTAACCTCTTAGTTGCCAAGAAGTTATACACCGTTACACCTTGCAAACTTAATTGAAAGCTTAGAATACTGAAGATTGTAATTAGTATGCAGGAAGGACATTACCTTTCTTGATGCGTGGATGTCAAAAAACTGCTTGTGTCGGACACTGAAAGGCTCCTTAGTTTTGTCAATCTGTCCCGTCTTCATCTTTTCCATTCGTGGTGAAATTATCTCCTTCTCAATGCATAATAACCGGATGTTGAAATCACATTGGCCAACAGGCTGGCCCTGAAAAAAAAAAAAAGTACAATCTTTAATTGTTTGTGTGCTTTTAGTTTAGGATAAAGAAAAAAGTTAAGGCAGTGCCCCATATGCTTGACCAAGTCACACAGACAAGGTCACCAAGCATAGCACAAGTTCTTCAGAGTCTATTTAGTGTTTAAGGTTTCTTCAGCTAACTTAATGTCCTTTTTCACTACATCCATGAATCCTGTCTTTGGTCTTCCTTAAGGCCTCCTGTCTGGCAGCTCTTGCCTTGGTATCCTTAAAACCGATATATTCTCCGTCCCTTCTCTGAACATGTCCAAACCATCTCAGCCTGGACTTTATCTCCAAAACATGAAATGTTAGCTGTCCCTCTGATGTACTCATTCCTGATCCTATCCATCCTTGTTACTACCAAAGAACTCAAAAGAAAGAAGAAAATGTCTTCATAGTACAGCCAAAATTAACAATGCAATTTCAAAGGAGTAGAAAAGTAACAGACATTTGACTTAAAAACAGTGAGGAAAACCAGAAGACCATCAACTATTTTTTAGGGCTGGGAAAATTATCGCATTAACATGATTTAATCGTGTTAATTTCAATTGACGCATCGATTAATTTGATCACAACAAAAATATTACGACGACACTGATAGAGGCAGCAACACGCCGCGGGTCTTCCAGCGGGGCAGAAATGCACCACGCGAGCGTAGAAGACGACACATTTCCGTTTCCATCCATCAGGTGCGTTCAAGATGAGCCAGACTTGCGCAGTTTCGATCAGTGTCGGTCTGTGCGCAGTGCACGCCAGTTAGATTTGTGTCCAACTTGTTCCCGACTTGCTCTGATGCCACGAGTGCGATGGTCACTGTGAGATCCAAATGGGACCAGCGCCTGAGCCCCTGCAGGGCATCAGGAGCAACTGCGGAGGCTGCACGGCTCAGTGCATGATGGGAAGACGCACACCTGCGGTGAACGGACAGGTGATTGGATCTGAGTTTAGTGCTGATCAGAAATGTAACGCATGACACTTCACTGCCCTCCTCTCCTTCTGCCCTTGCCTCTTTTTAAAAAAATACAGACTAAAGATACAGTTTTGACCTGGATAAACCAACACATGTGAGAAGTGGATTTCGGGCATGATGGTGCGTGATCTGAGCCACAAACTGTCCGACTTCAGTACAGGCGTATTTCCCCTCCTCTCATTGCAGCCGTGCACTCTCGTTCACAATCCAAGCGAGGCGCAGTTCATCTGGAACGAGCCTAATGCAACAAGTGAACGAGCTAAAGCAACATGAGTGACCAAAAAGACACATTGCTAAATGGACAATTCTGCTTCAAGTCGTCACCAGACAGCAATATAGACAAAACAAAAGTTATGTGCAGTCTATGCAAGGATGAGTTCAATTACCACTGGAGTAACACAGTTCATAGTATTTACACTGTTGTGAACCACAACAATTGTTATTAATTGAAGAATTAAACTTATTTTTGTTAAAGTTCTAAAAGAGATTACACATGCTTTTTTTAGGTAAGTTTTGTGTATTTGTTGGTTGTACCTTATTTAGGCAAGATTTCTCTGAGTTACAGGTCTCAATGATACTATTAATTAGGGATGCACCGATACCGATACCAGTATCGGGTATCAGTACCGATACCATGTCCAAGTACTCGTACTCGTATTCATAAAAGTGGGCCGATACCAACAACCGATACCACTTTACAGCGCTGTCATGTGACATTCCCCTCTCAGCTGAGCAGTGATAACCGAGTGGAAGGATTTCAAAGTGAACTGTATGGAGATAAAAGCAAAGCTGGCTCTACATTCTGCTCAACCAGACATCCCAAATCATATGTGAGTCCTGAAACTTAAGCAGTTGTCCTTTTGTTGTCCTAGTTGTCCCGAAAATGATATAAGCGCGGAGTCTGAAGCAGTTGTTGTTTGATAAAACATAAGAAGTACCGTTGCTAATTGTGTTAGCTGCTGTGTTAGCTGCTGTATGTCTTGGCGAATCTCCGCAGGTGATGCGCAGATGCTCATTCTGTCTTTAAAATGACTTTAGCAACTGAATAGAGGAGAATCTAAGCTTTAAAATGAGGTATAACAGGTCCATATTAAGCAAATTTTAGCCATGGTTAGCTGTGTTCAAACCACTCTGTTGTAAAAATAACTTAGCATGGCAGAGCGGGGATAGACGGCCAAAAGACGACACAGTATGGGATGAATGAGATATAGTAGTGTGACTGTATAAACTATAAAGTAACCCCTATATAAGTACTCGTATCGGTACTCGGTATCAGCGAGTACTCAAATGGAAGTACTCATACTCGTATCGGTTTGAAAAAAAGTGGTATCGGTGCATCCCTACTATTAATTTATTTTCTTTGCAAGTTTTGTTTGCATTGCACACGTTTACAGTAAAGTATGTGAAGGTTCATTCAAAATAAATGTTCTAAATTTACAATTTTGTGTTTGTACGTGAATTCATAATACGATTAATCACGATTAATTGTGATTAATAACTGATCAATCACAATTAATCGCGATTAATTTTTTTCAGATTTGCGATTAATTAGTTAATTTTTTTATCGATTCCCGACCCTACTATTTTTTTTTCTTTCTATATGTATCAACCAAGCTGCCACTGAGATTTTGCCATCATGACTTGCATCAAATAAGATGTATTTTAATTAATTAGTGCACTATGATAAAGCATAATCACTGCCAGACTTTTTACTTTGCTGTGGGTACTTTATACAGTGATGACTCGATATTTCTTGATCTACAGGAGGAGACACTAGGGTGAAGAGGCAACTTGGGGGCCATTTGTATTCTGCACTGATATCTGGGGAACCACTTATCTGTTGAAAGATTTCTGTGGAGTGAGAGGAAAAAGTATAGTTTTGTTAGAGTGGTCTAAGATAGCGGTTAAAGCAAAGCCGGATATAATCATGAGCCCTCCAAAAGCCCTTTGGTGAAGAAAACTAAACTTCACTTGTCTGAAGTTTATAAAAAAGTCTTAATGATAAAAGCAGAAGATGCAGTAGTCAAGTCACACATATGGCATAACATAAAATACAGCATTACCTTTAAATGAACTAGAGGCAATGGCCCTATCTCACAATGGTAAAGAGCTGTGTGAACTTCGACCTGGGACCCTCTAGTTCAGGGGTAAATGCTCCATCCACTGACACACAAAAACTTAACCCTACAATGGTAAAGAATGAACAAAAACTTATCACTTGTTCCTTTACTGACCTCTTGTGGCTGGAGCTAGTTTCTTCTACCTCTATCTTGCAATGATACCCTTCTTAGTGGAGGTAATAAAATGTAAAACTGATAGAAATGTATAAAGCTTGTATATTTAACAAAATATTTATATACAAAACATTTTAATAATCATGGGCATAAAATTAGTAGACCTAACATTTGGGGGTTTGTTTTTCCACTAGAATGAACGGCTAAGTCTCCATTTTGCTGGAACAACAGCTGGTATGTCCCACACATTGTGCACCATCTGCCCACTGTGTCATCGGGACAGAACGACGTGTACGTGTGGGTGATTCAAGGCATGTGATGGTCAAGTCTGTTTAAACAGCCAAACACATCAATTACCAATCACATATTACTGTTATTACTACACCTTCTCTGGGATCTAAGGGGCTTTCACAAATGCTACATGAGCCATAATGCTAATGTCAGCATGCAAAGGTGACTTCTTTCCTTTGCCCATGTAACCACTTTTTTTTTAAGCATCAAATACATGTATTTCCCCTAAGGATGATTATTCTGACAATTTAATACATTATGGAAAGACTAAAAATTTAATTAAGACCATTTAGTTAAAAAGTAGCTAAACCAAACACCACTGCAACTGCTATTGTCTAAATAGGGTCAAAACATCAATGATTTTAAGAGATGGAAAGTAACTAGATGTTTCTGCTGAAGCCATTTACTAAGTACTGTACATTTTATCAGTACATTACTAAAACATACTTCTACTTTCAAGTATATTTTATGGCAAAAAAAATAATAGCTTTTTGGTAGTATTTTTGTGTTTCTAAATGAGTAAAAGTATTTTTTGACACTGGTGGGTAGCAATGTCACGTTGTAGCCAGAACTCAAATATGGTTCTAGTCGTAGTAGTAGAGTAGCAACACTAAAAGCATTAGTAGATTTTTCTGTACTGTTAATGCAACATTTTTTTTATTTTTTTACTTTTACATGTAACTGAGTATTATTTTTACAAGTAACTACATCAATACAGATTTTGAGTTCCTATTTTACAGCTGAATCAGAAATCTTGATAAAAGAAAAGAAAAAGAGTGTGCAGAGCCATGGATTTTGGACACTTGGACGCTGGCTGCAGTGAAGATTGCCTCTTTGACTCCTCCACTGAGACCTAATTTCTGTGTGAAGAGCTTCAAACAGAGAACCAGCTCACCCAGAACTGATTGACTGTGCATTGATTGAATATTATAAAAGTTTCACGGGGTACAGTATTATAACTGTCAATCACAGAGGCGCTCTTCTGAGAAACACATCCTTCAATCCAGTGAATCAGGACATAAAAATTACATTATTATTGTTACCAATGGACACACACATCAAGTGCAAGATCCCGCAACATGAATGCAACAGTGAGATCAACAGACACACTAAAGGAGGTCAGGTCTGGTAGACAGTGAACAGTTCATTACATAATGTCCAAAGAGTGCTTTAAGATCCTATATATAAACATGCATTAAATGTTAAAGGCGCTCTAGGGCATGAGGCTGGAAAACCTCAAGGACAGACTCAGGAAATATGCAAAAATATGTGCTCTACTGAAAGAGTGGAACAATTCAGTATATGATTATCTACATGTGACAGAAACATCATAACAAGAGCTCCCTTGGGAACCATAAGTCTTTAACTCTATAACTACATATACTGTAAAGATGAACATTCAGGAGACAACTGGTATCCAAACATAAACAATCTGCAAACAACAGGCCTAAAGAGGTCATTTAGTCTAGATCTGTAATTCTCAAAGTTTTTACACCAAGAACCACCTCAGAAAGTAAAGGACTAAAATGGGCACTACTAAATAAGAACAAAACAGAGACTAAACCAGAACTAAGCCAGGTCTAAACCAGATCAAACCCAGATCTCATTTAGGACTAAATCGGGAATAAACCAGAAACAAATCATGCTTAAACCAGGTCTAAACTGTGTCCTGGGCTATGCTGTGGTCTAGATTTTAAATGTAATCCACAACCAGAGTAGGACTGGCATAAAAGTGGCTCTATATTGGACTTGAACTGCAAAATACTTCTGAGTACCACTAAAAGAGGTCTGCAAATCTCTAGTGGTATCTGTACCACAGTTGAAAAAGAGGGTCTGCTTCAGCATTAGACCAGGGGATGTCCCCATTAAGTCATCCCACTCTGAAATGTATTTAACATTAAGCAAGAAATCTTAATGTATATCTTATTAAACTCTTTGGTGTACTTTTTGTGGTAAACCCAAGCCCGGATAAATGGAAAAGTTTGCATCAGGAAGAGTTAGACTACATACATATTGTATATATCATACGTAAGGGGGCTATATTATCTAAAATAAATTTTTCTTAACTTTCTACCATGTTATAATGTTTTTTTCCCTCTTCACAAACATCTCTGGAGTTGTGTTTTTGTTTCATTCATGCATGTTTGACCACCTCCTAACTGCAGCGGACAACACTCAAACACTGCTTCGGCACCGACATGTGTTGTAAGGAGCGCTGAAAGGGCGTGACAGCGGCAGGACAGCAGGAAGGGAGGGCTCTTAAAGTGACAGGGACCTAATCCGTGCGTTTCTCACAAAGTCAAATGATGAGTTTCTTCAAATAGGGTTTTTGCAATAATTATTGCGTTTTCTGACCAACGAAACATAAGATGTGAATCTAGATGTGTCCTAAATACATTTGAGACTCAAAAAAGCATAATATAGGCCATTTAAAACAATTGCTGCTTTCTGCTTAACACACTGAAAATGCAAAGAAATTAGTGAAAAGATTTTGCTCCAAAGCCAGTGAAAGTTTCAGCATAACTTCAACTAAAAAAAAAAAAAAAAAAAAAGAAGGCGGCCACGGGTACTGCTGACTCATCTTTTATCATTATCCTGTTTTTTTAGGAAGGAATCTTGTATCTTTTGTTTTCCTGCCTGCAGACTCAAACTAAAATCCCACGTCAGAGCCACAAAATGTGCTGACGACACACGTTCCTCCTAACCTTTAAATGTTAAGCTGTTACATCAATAAGATTTAGGCAATAAATTAGAGAAACCGTTGGCCACCAGAAGGTTACTGACGGTTATTAGCATTAGTGAAGGTGCAGTGATCAGCAGTAGATGAGTGTATGACAGCAGACGGTGGTGGGATGTGACTACAGAGGAGCCAGAGTGCGTCAGAGGCTGCTGTAGTTGAGAGAGATGATGCGGCACAGGAACTATTCTTAGAGTGGGAGCCCTGCATAGGCACTAACTGTAACTGAGGCATCGAGTGTCTGCCTAAAATGTACAGCTGCAGAGAACACACAAGATATATAGAAGATATTAGAGGTCTAATGGTACACGTGGTTGTAGTGTATTGTTTCGGTAGGATATGTTCGGTTTGGTCCACTTGTGAACTGTTTTTGGTAGTATTTATAATTAAATTTAATGATTTTAAGCACGGTGGAACAAAATTTCACATGCAAGTTTCTGCACAGACGCTATTAAGTGACGGACTGCGTACATTGTTACCATGGCAAATGATTACTCTCTTACCTCCCTACGGTCTCCTGTATGGGAACATTTTGACTTCCCCGTCAAAAACAATGACAGCAGAGACAAGTGGAAAAGACAAGAGTAAAGCATCAACAATGTTCTACAGAGAAGAGCTATGCAGCAGACAACACATCCAATTTGTTAACGCACTTAGGATGGCATCTATCAAGTCATTCGGATGGAGCAAAAGCAATAACCCACATGGACACATGGTTTAATCCTGGTTTAGGCTTGGTTTAGACCTTATTTAGTCCTGGTTTAGTCCTGGATTAGTCTTGATTTAGAAATGGTTTAGACATGGTTTAGGCTTGGTTTAGACCTGGTTTAGTCCTGGTTCATACCTAATTTATTCCTGGTTTAGTCCTTGTTAAGTTATACAGTAAACATATTAATCCTGAGGTCCGGGCCTCTGTGGTGCATACAGCCATGTCTCTTACCACAAATGGATGGACATCACAGGCTACAAAAAGCTATTAAACAGTAGCCATGTTGTTCCCTCATCAAATACAAAAAAAAAACTGCAGTTGTGTTTTGTTTCATTCACGCATGTTTAAATAATCCTCTATTCTCTGGCATCGCCATTTTGAGGCCTCAAAACAATCAGATGCACAAACCTCCGCCTCTCCCATGAACCCCCGCCCACCTCAGAAAGCACTGACTACACTACCTCTACATCCAGTCTGCCTTCATTCCTTTATCCAAATAACGGTGTACAGCTCTGTTTCCTTGGAATCTAGCCACAAAGGGTCACAAGCCAGTGTACTCTTTGTGCTGGTCCCAGGCCCATATAAATGGGAAGGGGTGCATCAAGAAGGGTATCTGACATAAAACCTATCCCAAATCAATATATGGAAATTTGTAGAAACCCAAGAAAGAGAAAAGCCAAAGGAAAGAAGATATCAGCAGAAGTGTATTTTTTCTTTTATAGATAATAATCCAACAATAAAAACTATTTTTATTCATATGCATGATTTTTATCCCCCTTTGTATTCAAAAGGTGGTCCAAAGCATCGAACTTTTAAAAAATATGTGAAAAGCCAACTACAGCACTCACGAGCCTAGAGGCAGTAATAACAGCTTTCTTTAGTGACAAATTAAGGACATATGTAATTAGCACAATGTCCATCACGTCCTGTCATGTCACCCACACAGAGGAGCTGACACTGACTGACTGTGACAGGAGACAGACTTCACCCGAGAACAGAGTATTCATACACAGAAATAAACTTTCATCAGTCTCAAGGTAAAACAGGTCTTTGAGCTGTTATCTTTTGTGCACTCAAACCCAAATACATACTGTCTTTCTGCATAACAAGTCAAAGTTATTAAAATCAGATAGAAGTCTTGTGAGTCATTTTATATTCTGCAAATAGAGCAAATGTATCAAGTGCTTTTTCATAACACAAGGCCTTTTTCAAAACTTCCAAAACACCCAAATCCTCAGGAAACTTGTGAACTTAACACCAAACTTAATATAACTGACATCAGCTCTCCCCCTGTAGTCAAATGTCCTGGTGCTACGCTTGGTGTATTTTTCCACCAACTCTAGTGTCAGACAAAAGTGAGATGGTCTTAGCGGGTGGTGGGTCGTCCCTCCTGCTGCACCTCTGTGCTCAGTCCCGAGATGAAGCCGTGGTGCCAAAGAGCAGACCACCGAAGATAATGGAGAAGGCCAATAATGTGCAGCGAGGATCGATGCGGCAGACGCTTCACCGGCGGCCTGGGGAGTCGTGTGGAGTGGCTAAACTCCCGAAGACGATCCCCTTGCCACTGGAGGTTTTATTGAGCCACTTGCCTGTGTGATACTCTGATCAATAAAGCGTGGAGGCGACAGACAAACTATAATAGCATGAGTGACCTCCATCACGACATTACAAAATATTCATTTAAAAAGGACACAACCCTATTTCTTTTCCCTTTAGCTGAAAAAAAAAATAACAGAACATATTGTATTGGCATGATCTGCTAATCTTTTCTTTCAGTAGGAAATTATCTGCCTCTAAGCATGCAGTGATTTGCATATTGTGTGGCATAGGTTTTATGCCAGAAGCCAATGTGGTCTAACGCTGAAATCAGAGCTTAAAGTTTAAGGTAAGCTTGAAACCTCAATTTGGTACAACATAATTGCTATTTTGTAGTGGTTCAGTTTGATTTTCTTTAATAAAATAAGAGCAGGAAGATCAGTATGTTCTTGTAGAGGGCGAGAGGTGGGGATTTAAAGTGTGAAGAAATTAGTTTTTGGGTATTACTGCTTTTACTTTTAAACCAAGATTATATCGTTGGTTTTGCTGTGGCTGTGGCTGTAGCTGTAGCGAGGATGTCCTTTGTGGTGAGCCTGTTGGCCGTTAGCAGCATGCAGATGAGCTGAAGGGAGGAATTCATTTACAGTTTGGAGAAGTGTTAGCAATTAACAGCCTTGTAATGTTGTCTTCAGGCTGTTCTCAAGAAAACGTCCACGTCAAAATAACGTGAACGGAGTGATTCTGCCACCCACATATTAAAGCGATTTCATATGCACAGATGCACAAGGGCAATTATCAATGCCCTTTCTTATGGCGCAGTAATAGAGTAATCAGTTTCGTGTCAAGTCACAGCAATGACACACAAGAAAAGTCATAAGATTAATAATATTTTAGGGCTGCATGATATTAGAAAAGCTTGAAATATGTGATAGAGTACATGCTGAATATTATAGTATTTGACAAGCCCCCATTCAAACCTATTTCAAAATAAATTCTGAGCCTGATCATTTATAAGACAATTTTTACACAAAGCTTTTTTTTTTTTTGTCTAATTGGTTGTATGTGTTTCATTGCTTCAGTTCTGAGGCAGTTCTTGTATGTTGTCCCCCACTTCATTTATCATTTATTATTTCATATTTTTGTATTTATGTCTCATTTTCTGCCTATACAACTGCACTGAAATGTAATTCAACGCATCCTGTGAATTAATCAGAATGAATGCTGTTATAGCAAGTGAAGCTGTTATTTGCAATAATGCATTTATTGGTATTAAAATTAAGACTTTGCAATGTATGGCTACATGCACTTTTGTCTTTGTCTAAAGTCTTGTACTAGGCTCAATTAATTAACACAAATAAATGATAAAACTACTCTTCCTCTGCAGGTTATTATTTTGGCAGTGGATGAATAATCACTTTAAATTATCGTGATTTCAATTATGACCCAAATTTTCATAATCAAGTAGCCTTAGTCAAAGGTATCAAAACTATATCAAAGGGGGTAGTGAAATATACATTAATATGAATAAATCATATCAAAATAGTTATGGCATATTAAATATTCATTTTTCACACTGTGTTGCCCTAATATGGTAAACATTATTTGCAACAATTACAAAAAAATATATCATTAATTTGCCTAAAGCTACTTCCAAAACTTGTGTGGAGATAAAGTTGAGGCAAAGTTTGAACTGAGCAGAGCCTGATACGTGACTTGCTGTAGGGTCACGGCGAGCTGCAGTCTGACAAAACCATGTCATCAAACACAGTAGAGCCTGGGTGAACACGCCTCAGAGCTGCCTGTTCTAACCTTCAAGCAACCCGACCAGGAATTGGATTTTCAGGTTTGAGAGAAAAACTAATCCCATTCCACATCAGTTTCCTGACACACAGTCGAGGACCCGGCTCTTATTATCAGAGATCAGGGAGGCTCAGAGACGGCAAAATGTCTGCATTAAAACTGAACATCTACTTTTGTGGGAATATAATGTATCTAAATATGAAATCTATGCAGACACATTTAGCAACATTAACTTACATAACTGTATGCTCACACAGATGACTTGATAATGGCTCGATGCCAAACTGAACCAGAGTTTGGTTTGTTTCCTCAATTCAGGGACAGTCCGGTGCTTTCTAAAGGGGTTTATCTTTTATTATGTAGTAGGTAATTCACTGTCTTCAGTACGTTTTAATCTTTCGGCTGCTTCCTTACGGGGTCGCCAAAGTGAATCAATATGCAATACACATGCTGTGACTGAGTGTGTGGGTCAAGTGTCTTGCCCAAAGACACAATGATGGTGTGCATTGGGTCAGAGCGGGTATCTTTATTCTAAAGACAGAAATCTTACTTTTCAGAATCTCTGCTCATCCTCTGTGAGACTTTAAAAGTGTCGTTTATGCCCAGTTATGTTACTTATTTCTTGTCAGTTCACCTTTTGCTGTACCTGTCCCAACTGTTAATGCTTTGAAATTAAAAATGACTCATTAGTTTCATGAAACAGTAAAACATTGTAGTTTCCACACCTGGTGTATGTTTTATTGTGAATAAAATATGGTTTTGGCAATTGTGAAAGGCCATGCATCAGTCGGAGGCCATGTTAATGACCCCTGGTGCACGAGGCAGGTACAGGCCAGAGGAAGAGGAATTTGTTTGTGGGGTGGAAAATGCTCAAATGGCTTTACTGATTGAAAATGGTCTCTTTCATGTGTGTGGTAAAAGCAAGAGTAGCAACCGTAAATGCACAAAAATCTCCCAAGTCTGTTTCAAAATGGTGTCTTTTAGCAATACTATCAGCTGTTCTGTATTCAAGCCGAACTGTAAGAAAAAGCCACAAACATGAAGCCAAAACATGTCAAGATATAGGAAGCATTTTGGAGAAAGATGTGAATTAAAAAATATATGTTACAAGATTTAGGCTCTTCACCAGTAAAGTGTTTGTTATGTACTCCTGCAATGTGTATTTCAGATCCAATTTCCAGAGTAGGTCACAGAGACGATAACATATTCTGGAAAGGCCAAGATACTCACATTGAATTTGATGATGTCGTAGATCAGGTAGCGTGGGACTGGCTGACCGTTCACCTTGTCAATGATCATCTCCTGCAAACATAAACACAAAAGTCGGGTCAAGACCTGGGAGCAAGAAGCATTCAGAGATCTGCCCTGCTTAGCTGTGACTGCATAGAGACACAGCACAGCAAACTACACAAGGATACAAAACAGGGCTGCACAAATGTATCATCGCAGTATTTACAGTAAAAATTATCTATATCACAGGAAAACTAGATATATCACAATAAATTAACCCTTTAACAGAGGTTTACACTCTACCTCTCAGTAATAAAAACTGTCTAATTAGAGCCTCAAATCAGACTGTGCTGGGACCAAAATTCAAAAGTCAGTCACCAATTTTAGCCCTAGAGTACCGGTCTAGTACCGGTTAACCCTAATTTAGACATGGTTTAGTCTTGGTTTAGACCTGGTTTAATCTTGGTTCAGTCCTTGTTAGTCCTGGTTTAGTCTCTGTTAAGTCCTGGTCTACTTCTGGTTTAGACCCTTTTAGGCCTGGTTTACCTTAATTTAGATGAGGTTTAGTCTTGGTTTAGTCCTGCTTTAATTCTGGTTCCGGTCTGGTTAGTCCTGGTTTAGTCTCGGTTTAATCCAGGTTTAGTCCTGATTTAGACACTTTTAGGCTTGGTTTACCCTGGTTTGATCATGGTTTAGTGCTGGTTTAGATGTGCTTTAGTCCTGGTTTAGACCTGGTTTCATCCTGGTTTCATCCTGGTTACGTGCTGGTTTAGACCTGGTTTAGACACTGGTTTAGACACTGGTTTAGACACTGGTTTAGACACTGGTTTAGACACTGGTTTAGACATGCTTATAAATGCTTTAGAAATGCTTTAGGCCTGCTTTAGACATGCTTTAGACCTGCTTTAAACATGCTTTAGACATGCTTTAGAACTGCTTTAAACATGCTTTAGACATGCTTTAGACATGCTTTAGACATGCTTTAGACCTGCTTTAAACATGCTTTAGACATGCTTTAGACATGCTTTAGACCTGCTTCAGACATGCTTTTGTCCTGGTTTTGTCCTGGTTTAGTACTATTCTTTACTGGAGGAGTGTTTTCTTCATATAATAAAAGTTAACTGAACTTTTGTTATGTTAAAAAGGATATCAGAACATCGCTGGTCATTTTGTTATTGCAAAATTTTACAGTTTTTCCATTTCTCTCTTTTTTTTTTAAAATTGTGCAGCTGTAATTCAAAAGATGACAGTGGTCGAAACCTTACATTGTGGCACAGGGGGGTGAGGACTCTCATGGGGACATACAGTACTTAGGAAAAAAATGGATACGCCTGCAGCAGTGAAGAGGAACTGGTGTGTGTGTGGATGTGTGACTTGGAGAGAGAAAAGCATGAAGCAGAAATAGCTCTGCACATGTATTATGCAGAACTCTGGAGTTGTGAGTCAGGTGCAGCGGTTATGCAGGACATTCGAACATATGACTGTTACCAACCACAAGAGAAAAAAAGGCTAATTACACAGTGAAAATAACTGCATCACTCAACAGACTAGACATTTTGGTGTGCGTTTTTTTTTTTTTTTTTTTCTCGTCTGATCAATTATTTAAGAAATGCTGAATTGCTGAAAGGTAAACAGTTTCAGGTAAGAGTCACTCGAAGCACCAGCTTTTTGTTAAATATTGTTTTAAATCTTTCATGCTGTTTTAACTGAGGATAGCCTCAAGCTAAAACTGTCCTGATGTGAGTTTACTTCAACACTGAGGTGCAGAAAGAATTCAATATGCCCAATATTACACAAGTGCATAGGAAAGTATTAGCCTATCGCTACCTTAGCTTGACGTGGGTCCAGAACCGTTCCCATTCAAACCCATTTCTATTTAAAATAATTTATATATGACCCTTAATCTAAAATGGGCTAGGATTTATGCAATACGTTGTTTCTCTTATTAGTCTGTGTCAGTGTCATCCTGAGGCAGTCTTGTATGTTTGTATTGTTTGGTTGTATGCCTTTATAATTGCCCTTCAAAAGTAGTTTTTTTTTTATTTATTTACATTTTAAAGAGGAATAACCCCTTGAGATGTAGCATCTCGTTTTCAAGGGGTCCTCTAATTGAACAGTTTGGCCACAGACAGCAGTGCCATAGTTAACATAAAGTACAACATTATGTAAACAAACAGACACAAAGTCACGCACACTACTCCACACACGCACGCACACACACACACCAGCTCTCATAACACCCCCAATAATAAAATAAATAATAACAATAAATGAGGTAATCATAATGATAACATCAATATCAACAACAACAACAAATAAATTGAAGTAAAACCATGACTGAAAATCAAAAACAAAGACAGACATTTGTTAAATGACATAGAAGAGCATTACGGAACATATTAAGAGTGGATATAGATCGTAGAGTGGCGGGAGGAGTATTCCAGTCATGGGGGGGCCCTAAACTGAAACGCAAATTTACCAAGCTCTTTTTTCACCCTGGGAACCGTAAAGAATAAATTATCTGTGTGGCGCAAATTATAAGAAGTACTGTAAGGTACAAGATATTGTTTAAAATATGAAGGATAATCCAAATGAATACATTTAAAAATAAACTGAAGCCAGTGATATTTCCTTCTGTCTGAGGGTTTGAGCCACAACAGCTGTTCGTACATCACACAATGGTGTGTTCTATAAGGGCAGCGTAGAATAAACCGGCATAAACTATTGTAGACAACATCAAGTGAGTGGAGACAGGAAGCTGTAGAATTTTGATAGACAATATCTGCATAATCTAAAATGGGAAGTAACAATTGAGAGACAATTTTCTTTCTAATTTGGAGATTAAAGCAATTGACTGATTGATATAATATTTTTAAACGGTAATTGAGTTTATTTGTAGTAGAATTGACATGGGTTTTAAATGACAAGTCAGAGTCAAGCCAAACGCCCAAATATTTAAATGTCTCAACGGGCTCAAGGAGGGATTTATCTAAAAAATAAAGTTCCATTTTGGTGTTAGAGCTAGACTTACCTTTCTTTTGAAATAACATTGAATATGATTTAGATTTGTTAATGAGAAGCTTATTGGACAATAACCACCACTGCACTGAGTCAAAGTCCTGTTGCAAAGAATTAGTGATGTCAGAGAAATTTCGTTTAGAACAGTATATAACAGTATCATCTGCATAAAGGTGAATATTACAATCAGCGCAAGAAAGTGGCAGATCATTAATAAAAATAGAAAATAACAGTGGTCCTAAAGAAGAACCTTGAGGAATGCCTCTGTCTATGCCTGTAAAATTTGACTGACTGCCCCTATAGGACACACACTGACGGCGAAGATGAAGATAGGAGTTAAACCAAAGAAGAGCAGGCCTACTGAGACCAACAGAATACAATTTATCCAAAAGCAGATAATGGTCAACTAGGTCAAAGTCAATGAAAATGGCACCGGTACACCTATTATTATCCCAATTGAAGAAGATATCATTAGTAAATTTTAATAGTGTTGAAGTGGTGGAGAAATATTTCCTGAAGCCTGACTGGCATTGAGATAAGAGGTTATAGTGTGAAAGATGATCGGACAATTGATTAAAAATAATTTTCTCAAAACATTTAATAACACAATTAATAATTGAAATGGGCCTGTAATTATTCATGTTTTGAATGTCACCTCCTTTGTGTAAGGGAATAACTTTAGTGCATTTCCAGGCCAGAGGCACTGTACAGGTGGTTAAAGACATGTTAAAAATTTCAGCTAAATGGGGTGAAAGAACATGTGAAGCCATTATAATGTACTTACCCTCAATGCCATCAGGGCCAGGAACACTACTGGCAGAAAGCTTGCTAATGACCTGTTGAACATCAACTGCATTTACAGGTGTAAAGGAAAATGAACTATTAGAGGCCTGAGAGTTAGGCAACATGGAGCAGGGATGTAGCATCGGACACTGGACCTGAGGTGACTGGGAAAAGTGCAAACTAAAAGCATTAGAAATCATAACAGGATCATTAGAAATGTCATTATTGATAATCATATTAGTATTAGTACTTTGAGATTTACCTAGCAAAGAGTCAATTTGCTTCCAAAAGTATTTAGGGTTATTAATATTATTTGACAAACTTTGACAATTTGATTATTTGACAAACGTTTCTATAATAATTGGCTTTTGCATTTCTTGTTTGTGTTGTACAATAGTTCCTTAATCGTTTGTATTCCTCCCAGTCATCTGCAAGCTTTGAGTGTCTATACTTGTCCCAAGCTCTATCTCTATGTTTATAATGTTTTAAAATGTTTCCTCTTCCTCCATTCAAGTTTAACCAACATGGATCAAAATAATTCTCTATATAGAATAACTGTATTATGGCTAGTCAGGCTAAGAAATTGTATTAGGTCCTAAAAAGATAAAACTTGACTGTTAAATTGCAAAGTTTTTAAGGGGCAAAGCTATATTTAAGTCTCTCATTTTTGTCTATTCACAGGTTTTTCAATCCTACTCTACCACAGCAAAACACACAAAATACTTTTAAAGGTCCCCCTAACATGGCTTTTAACCATGTTAAAATGTTTCCACCTCAAAAACATACCTCAAGTTTTTGTTTCATTCAAGCTTATTTGAATAATCCCGTATATGCTGAGCCGCCCTTTGGGAGATCTGGAAATGCTTGGTCTCACAGCTCTACGTAGACACGTAGACCTGGAAGTGCTCCTGCACATTTCAAACGCCCATACACTGTCGCCGGATTCATTATGATAATTTCAGCGCTTATTTCACTATAAAGCAGTCGGCTCATTTATAATGTCATGTTGCTAATAGCCATGCTAAACAGACATTTTATGCTCTCAGAGAACGACAGACCCCTAATCCAAGCGTTTTCAGCAAACTAAAAGTAACAGCTTCCCATAACAGGACATTTCCCATACATTGCTATTACTTTAGGTTATAAAATGTGAAATACTAATCTAAGGGTGTCCAAAATTATTTCAAAAAGCCTGAAAAAAAAGTTACCTTGCACAGCAAGCTGGATTGTTGTGAAAATTGTGAGTTCACTAATTTACGAAATCTTACGGTTACTTAACGTAACCCCGGTTCTTTGATAAAAGAGTGAGGTGTTTTACTATGGGAATGGCCTTGGGTGAGACCAACTACGGAAGCTCCAATGGCACCAAGTCTGTCTTTGACAGACAGGTCGACTGTACCACTACTGTACCTAGGGCCCGCCCCCTCATACTGGTATGGTCAGCCCGCTCCTCCTACAATCATTCAAAAGCGGTTTCTTACCGTCTTTGCAAGGAGGGCAGTGAAATTGAAACACCTCACTCTGTTATCAAAGAACCGGGGTTACGTTAAGTAACCTTAAGTTCTTTTTCTAACTTCGTTTGGTGTTTCACTATGGGAGATATAGCCCACTCCCGGATTGCAAACAAGACTCACGAAGCAGCGAGTCACTGCGGTGCCAGACAGTGACCTCACAGAGAGCCAGCAACCTTTGGCTCCAAAAGCACCTGAGCCAAAGTTGGTCCAGAGACATCCAGTCTGTAAAACCGCACAAATGTGTGTGGTGAGGCCCAGCTAGCTGCAGCGCAAATATCCTGCACAGAAATGCCCCTGAACAGGGCCCATGAGGTTGAGACAGCTCTGGTAGAGTGTACCCTCAGTCCTTGAGGAGGTTGCATACCCCTGCAGCTATAAGGAAGAGAGATGGCTTCCACAATCCAATGAGACAGCCTCTGATGGGACACAGGCTTCCCTCTGTGAGGAGTTGCCCACGACACAAACAGCTGGTCTCCTCTCCTAAAACAGCTGTCCTGCCCACATACATGTGCAAAGCTCGAACAGGACAGAGTCTATTAAGATGCTTGTCCTCTTCAGAGGAAGAAGGCGGAGGATGAAACGCCATAAGCTCTACTGTAGAGCAGCTATAAGCAGAATCCACTAGCTTTGGCACAAACGCCGGATTAGGGCGTAGGCAGGCCCTGGAAAGTCCAGGGGCGAACTGTAAACATGAAGAGCTAACTGACAAAGCCTGAAGCTCACTGACACGCTTCGCAGTGGTCAAAGCAAGAAGCAAAGCAGTCTTCAATGTGATCCACTTCAGGGCAGCAGCCTCCAAAGGCTCTAATAGGTAATGACAGAGTGCCTCCAGCACAACTGACAGATCCCAAAGTGGAACCAGGAGCCTGACAACTGATAGCTTTCGGTGTGCACCCTTCATAAAATGACACACCAGGGGGTGTTGACCCACTGACAACTAGTTCCTGTAGAAAACATAAGGGGTCAACTACAGAGCACTGAAAAGGATTGACCTGTCTTGCAGTGCACCATTCCTCAAAAAACCGCCACTTGCAACCATACAGACTTTGGGTGGAGGGGGCCCTTGCACTTTGGATAGTATCAATAACATGCTCGGGCAAACCAGCAGCATTCAAATTCCACCTCTCACAGGCCAAGCCCAGAATGCCAGGTGGTCTGGGTGAGAATGGTAAACCTCCCCACCCGCCTGAGACAACAGGTCCCTCCTCACAGGAAGGGGCCATGGCTTGCCCCCCAGAAGCTGCAATATGGCCGCCATCCAGAGCTTGGATGGTCACCGCGGGGCTATCAGGATTACTGAGAGGCTCTGCTCCCTCACCCGAGCCAGGGTCGGCGAGATCAGACTGAGCGGGGGGAACGCATAGAGCAGAGCATCCGGCCACACGGATGAGCCAGAGCGTCCACCCCGAGGGGTATGTCCTCATCTTTCAGGGAGAAGAACAGCGGACAATGAGTATTTTCTCGCAAGGCAAAGAGATCTATGCTGGCCCGGCCGTACCTCTGCCAAATCTGCTCCACCACCTGTGGGTGCAGAGTCCACTCCCCGTACAGGGGGTTCCCCCGTGACAGGAGATCCGCACCCCTGTTCAGTACCCCTGGGACGTGAGTCGCCCGAAGAGATAAGATTCTGGTACTGCTCCACAGAATTCTCTTCAGTCTCTTAGCTAATCTGTGTAACTGCAGTGAACGAGTGCCGCCTTAGCGATTGATATACGCCACAACAGTTGAGTTGTCTGTTTTCACCAAGCCTCTCCATTTTATTAGGCAGAGAAACGCTGCTTGAGGCTGAGATGGTACAGCGATCAGAATGGAGGTGGTGGGCCACTGACGACTCCACTGCTGGGGGTTCGGCCAACCCCAGTTCCTTCATCCCATGTATCTCCAGCTTGGAGTAGCCATGTGTTGCTTTTGAACGGGCTGGATCAGAACCAGCTCATCTCCTTCATGCAGGCGGGTAATGCTGGGAGGAGCTGTTTAGGAGGCGGTTGAACTGGTGGGAGCCGCTTACCATCATGCAGGTCCCTTTCCCCTCCTTCTGCGTCCAGGGCTGCGGGCCAGGGGATCCCCAGTTTGGAGGCGGCCCGTTTGCAGACCTCGTACAAGCTGCTGTCCATGGGGGGAGCAGCATCAGACGCACTCGGGGGCCGGGACTGGGCCGGTGGAAGTCCACATCCTCCATATTCACAGCCTCTAGGAAGTCAGAGGTAACATCTTCCTCTGCGTCCTCATCTCCCAAGTCGAGGAGGTCCTCAAACAGTGGGGGGATGTCAGGTGATTCAGCTTCCATCGTGTCTGCCTAGCTCTTAGTAGCTCGCACCTGATGGGAATCGGCTGTGGTCTTAGCGGTGGCTTCAGGCAGGCATGGGTCCTGATTGTTAGCCACCGCTACTCTAAGTCTCCTCTCCAGTAATTTCTCAGGCATTGATGCGCAGTGGTTGCAGGACTCGCGGTCCGCCAACGCTGCTTGAGCGTGTTTAGGGACCCTCGGATGAGGGTCCCTACCCGAGATAGTAGACCCGCATGACGCGGGGCACGGGCGGGATACAGCCTCCTTAGCTTTCGGGCCCGACCCTTTGGTGGGGGTGGAAACCGAAGACATAGCGCCTAAGAACGGGAAGAGAGACCACGAATTACTGACTGCTATGCTAGGTGCGCCATGAGGCTTAACCTGGCAGAGCGACCCAACACCTAGGGGTTTAGCTCGTAGTAGTTTGGATCAAAAAGTCCTGCTCGCCGTGACACGTTAGCAGAAACTTTATTGCAGCTAAGTCAGCCAACAAATGAATGCTAAGTAACCCGGCAAGGCTCGCCATGACGCGCTAGCCCTATAAAAGCTATATGGACTCCGGTGCACTAGTAACAAAATACAAAGCAGCCGGGAAAAAGCAGTTCGCCGTGACGCGGACACTGCTAATAATTACCGCTAGCTGATAACAAAGTTCATGTGAACTTACTCAGCGAATCCAAGCCGAAGCCTGTGCAACTGCGTTCGGCAACAATGTCCTTTACGGTTCGTTTGTGAACTGTTAAACAGCTTGCTAGCTTACTAACCTGGAGCGCTGAGGGAGCTTAGTGTAGTCCCTCACGGGAAGAAAGCGAGAATGATTGTAGGAGGAGCTGGCCGACTGTACCAGTATGAGGGGGCGGGCCCTAGGTACAGTAGTGGTACAGTCGACCTGTCTGTCAAAGACAGACTTGGTGCCATTGGAGCTTCCGTAGTTGGTCTCACCCAAGGTGATTCCCATAGTTAAACACCGAAAAAAGTTAGAAAAAGAACCATCTTGTCAGGCTCCCACTGATCTGTTTGTGTCTGGACCTCTGGCGGCTGGGCCAATGGTGTGGCAGTATTGCTGTGAGTGGGCGGGATTTAGGTTTGCCAATAACAACAAGCTCTTTTAGTGATACTTGTTAACAACCTATTGACGCATAAAAACGCAAAAATCTTCTAACAGCGTCTTTAGTGTGTTGTAGAAGTTTGTTGCTTAGCTACGAAGCTGGCGCTTTAACCAATAACCTTCAAGTATTGTATTAAAAGTCCCGCCCCTTCACAAACGTTTTGAATGGGAGCCACTCCAGATTGATATAAATAGATGTTGGCAATTTTTTGCTAACATTATATCAATCTGTTTTTTGCCAGTTTAGAAAAAAAGCACAATATGGCACCTTTAATGTGGCTAAAAAATATTTTTCAAGATTAGAAATAACACACAATTGCTTGCTTAAACAAGGCTAGGAGGCAAGGTATTACTGTGCAGAACAAAAACTGTAGTCAAGAACTTTTTTATAGCTTGTATAAAACAGGCACAAAAACCTAAATTTAGACTGTAATAAGTTTGGATGCATTTCCCTCAATTTTTAGCAGTGATTGGACTCGAGCCTGGTTGGCCATTCCATTCTGAACATCTGCTTCTTTGCTTGAATTTCACCTCTATTCTAGCTAACATAATTGGACAATATGGTATCTTTTTCAATACATGTGTTTCGGATGCCAAAGCCGGTCCGCTGGGGAGGACAGAGCAGAGATGCCTCGGCCTGTAGGAGGGGCTGCGGTAATGAAATGATGTCATTAAGCGTGTGGTGCAGAGAACCATCGCAGAGACAGAAACAACAGATGAATATATTATTGAGACCAAAGGAGGCCGCCAGGAATTCAATTTCTCAGAGAACCAATCCTGGAAGATGAGTGGATGTAAAGCTCATTAGACATTGTACAACGAAGGAGCGTGCGGAGACAAAGACCGTGCCTTTGGGCTCAAGATGAAACATATCTGGCAACGCAGCTGGGCCTCGACGTGGCGTCTTCGGGGTTCATTTTAAACAGCTAAAGACTGACTTTGTGAACCGAGACCCGGAAGCATGAATAAACAGCAGTCAAAACAAACCTTGCAGCAATTTTTTTAAATGTACATCCGCTATACTCCTTCAAAGGATGTGCTAATAGGCTGCAATTAGAGTCTCGTCTCGGGGAGGAGGGGAAATTCACCACATCTATCAGTGGGCAAAAGGAGCAACGGCTATGTAAAGTGCAAGAGCAGACTTTTGGAAAAGGTCAAGAGAAAAATCGGACCCAAAACACGATCTAAGATGGCCTGGCCAAACTAAACGAGGATTTGGGGAAGTCACAACAAAAGAAAATTTCAATATTCCTATTAGGGGACAATAAGCATATTCCCTACACTAGATAATTGGCTGCACACTTGCACTTTGTAGTAGCAAACAGGAGCAGTTACAAAAGCTTTGTGCTATATAGGGTTGTACTGCAGACCTTTCTTACAAACTACCTACCTCTCCTATCTTTTTACCTTCCTACCACCCTTTCTACCAACCAAGCTACAATTGAAATATTTTATGCAAAGGTGTATATATTATATTACATAGATGAACCCAGCAACAAGGGTCCATGAGCCAGAGCACTCTCTGCACCGGTCCCAAGCCTGGATAAATGTAAAGGGTTGCATCAGAAAGGGAATAATATGAAGTAAAACCTGTGACAAATAAATATGCAAATCACTGAAAAAAGGAGGCTGATGGCAACCCTGGAAGAAGAAAGGATTATACAGAAGAAAAGATTTTTTTCAACATATGACGGCTATATTACTCATCTTCTATACAACAACAGAACTGAGCACTCCCCAGTACAAGTACCTCAACCAAATTGTGGGCTAGCATCTGTTTACCACTATTCCTTCCTTGGACCACTTTTGATAGCTACTGACCACTGCAGACTGGGAACACCCCACAAGAGCTGCAGTTTTGGAGATGCTCTGACCCAGTCATCTAGCATTACAATATGGGCCTCGTAAAAAAAAATCCTTACAATCCTTACATCCAACTTTGAGGACAAAATGTTCACTTACTGCCTACTTCTCTGTTATTCACGCCACCTGTCAGTGGTCATAATGTTATGCCTGATTGACGTAT
The DNA here is from genome assembly GCA_020698575.1 of Bostrychus sinensis. Classification (NCBI taxonomy): domain Eukaryota; kingdom Metazoa; phylum Chordata; class Actinopteri; order Gobiiformes; family Eleotridae; genus Bostrychus; species Bostrychus sinensis. The sequence continues at coordinate 20,992,171 of CM036257.1, read as the reverse complement.
CTTCTATGGGCCACACCTCTGGCAAAACAACTATTTTTAGTGAAACAACATAACAAGGCCAAGAGGAGAACAAAAGAATGACAAGTAGCTCATCTGTCATTTCCAGTACCAGGAGGGCCTAGACAATGAGAGCCTGACTTTTATAATCTAATCAACTACAACAAGATGGACAGCAATTTCCGGGTGCTTTGAGTTGGGGGTGACTCATCCGAGCACCTGCAGCGATGAAGAGCGCCGACCTTTGTGACCTACACCCCATCAACATGTCAATAAACGTCTAAGCCCGGTTTTACAAGGCCATAAGTCCCCAGGTATCTGCTGCCAGAGCGCCCAGATCAGTGCCAAGAGATACAACAAGACAAGCTGCAGGAGGATGACATTTCACTCGCCATTTCTCCAGGATGTGAGGGAAAATCAGCCAGCTTTGACAGACAGAGGCTTGGAGAGTGGAGGACCATTTAGATAAGACATGTCCAACGTCAGGTCCCAGGGCCAATGGCATAGGCTCTTCATCTTGTGTGTGATAATGGCCAATATTCCTGTTTTAAAGCCGGGGGGCAAACTTTTAAGCTAGATATTCTAGTTGTCAGCGTTTTTGTGCCAAGTTACATAAGCAAAAGTACAGCAGCAGTAAACTTTGATAAAAATTGTGTGCTTTATTCTGTAATTTTAATTTTGTTTTAATAGGAAGTGGAAAAAATAATCAATTTCACGTAACGCAGGGGTGTCAAATGTGCGGCCCAGGGGCCATCTGCAGCCAACCTCCACCTGCTGTCCAGCCCTTAGCATAATATGAAAAACCTAATATAATCTGGACTGCAAAATAATTTTTACCTTTTGTTAAGTTAACCGTTTATGACATAAAAAAACACATAATATTTTATAAGTATTTGTTTGTGATTAGAGCTTTTGGTGCTATTTGATTATTTCTTGCTACTGCACTGAATATTCCATGATGCTTGACATATGTAATAAATGTATGTAAGTAAAAAAAAAAAAAAAAAAAAAAAAATCCCCTTCCAAATTTATTTCACTTACCCGGCCCTTGAGACCCTTATTCACAAATTGAAATTACAAGAGTAAAAAATATGTAGCTGTGTTCCACCTGTGCCTAATGAGCGAATGAAACAAATTAATTTGTCACCATTTAAATGCCTCACATTTGGTGCCGCTGTCATTTAAATAAATACCAATTGTGCCAGTCAAAATAACATTCAGTGCATTCAAGTTTAAATGGTGATGGCTTTTGGGCATTTTCACATTCTCATTTCACATCTATTTGTCCTTGTTTTAACAATGCAGTTAAGGCAAACACAGATTAACAGAATATTTAAAAGAGAGGGATATTAGGAAAGAACCTCAACTTACCCCATCTAACAGAGTATTTGACAGGTGGACCCGAAGATCTTTCCGGTAAGGAAACTCTAAGTTGTCTATGTGGAAAACGCTGTTGTCTCGGTCGAGCATGAACACTTCGTTTTTTCCGTTGATGAGCATCATGTACCTGTGGAGGCAGAGCAGGCTCTAATTATAGGATGTCGGACTGGGCAGACCTCATTATTAGAATAAACAGAAAAATAGCATGGCAACCAAAACATGATGATGAATGAATCAGCTTCAGACATCTCTCATGCTCTTAAACTTTGCACACACTTTTTCCTTCATAATCAACCATGAGCTTTCCAAAACTCTTCACCAAATCTCTAAGTAAAAATCATTAGATTATATTTAGTTTAGGATTTCAAACACATCTCTTTGAGTGGAGTCTGTATGTCCTCCCTGTGTTACTGTGAGTTCTCTCTAGGTACTCCGGCATCCTCGTATCATCCAAAGTTTGTTAGGTGAATTGGTGACTCTAAATTGCCCCAAGTGAATTGAATGAGAGAGTGAATGGTTGTCTGTTTTAGGCTCCAGTGACCCACAACCCCTAATGGGAACAAGAGGAAGATGATGAATGAATGAAAAACTAAAACATAAGTTGTTTCATGATATTAAATAATAGCAATTGGGCAAATAAGTAGCAGTTGAAAATATATAATGGTTGCAAAGTTTTTAATGTTCCTACTATAATATTTAAAATCTGCTAATTACGAATACTAAACATTATGGCATACTAAATAATTGGGGGATAAGCTTTAATAGTGCTGCAATTCATACAAAGGTCTGCAAATTTCCATAACTTAAAAACATCAATCTAACTCCAAAACCTGAAATAGTGCATTTACAAATTTTCATGACTTTTTCGTGACACCTTTTCAAGGACTTGACTTTAATTAGTTAATATTATGGTAAAATAGGAATCCAACCACATGGGGCTCACAAGGCAGTGTAGTTTTTGTGCCAGTCCCGAGCCTGGATAAATAGAGGGAGTTCTGGCGTAAAATGCTATACTAAATCAAAATGTAAATCACTGAACCCTAGAAAGATTTGCTGTGGCACTTCTCAAAGGAAAAAACAAGATGGTAAAATAGGTTTTAAAGCTAAATCATGGCGAGGAAAACACAAAAGTTTGGGGAACCACTATAAGCTCTACAAATCAGAGTGGGAAAATGACTGCTTTCTATTCAAATACAACAAAAGACAAGGTTTTAGAATTGCTTAGAAAAGAAGTAAACAACCTGCCAATTCCACCGTTTTACCAAAGCAACAACTTTCCTTTTAATCTAGGTGTGTTCAGGGAGTTATTACCGCAGACAGAGTAATTATGCCACAAATCACAAACATTTTCTTGTCACTACTGACTGTGGCAGTGTTGTCTGAATTTTAAGTGTCTCGGCGTTGACACAGCCAACCTCATAGGAAACGTGCTTAATTTTGCCAACTCAACTTCATATCTGGGACTGTGCAAAAAATGTGACTGTACTTCGGAGTGTTGAAACCCAATTGTATTTCCCATTACTAGGACATCCCTTAGCAGCCTTGTACCACCACAAACAAGAAGGAGATTACTCTATCTTCAAATTGCATACAGGGCGAGGTGATTTGAGGAGAGCCTAACTAATCCTTGGCCAGGCTTTGCAGGTGAAAAAAAAAACAAATTTGTAGTGAGTATGAATACACAATATATGCTTCAAAGTGTGAAAGCTCTGCTGAATTAAGCATGCAATTTACACTGAGGAAGTTATTTTAGAGCAAGGACAAAATAAACTTTGGTATTGGCCATGTGTTGGTAATTAAGGTTACATAATATAAAAACAACACACAAGAACTATTCTGGTTACTGAAACAATATGATCTGCGGCATCTGCAACGTTTATATATCCCTTTTGGCAAAGTAGTAGTGTTTAACTGATGCAGAATATATAAAAATACACAATACTGGAGTCTGGACTAACTTTTTCTAGTCAAAGCTAGTGATAAAAAATCCATATTAAACAAAAACTGACCCAGGGCCAATCCAGGACTTACATTTCACCCTAAACCATGACTTAACCATGGACTAAACCAGGAAACAAATGTTGCACTATACTAGTACTAAATGTAATGCAAGTAATTCTTTGAGATGCTAATAACTATAAATTTGCAATTTATTGTGTAGCCCTAGTGATGATACAGGTTAAGCAATGGTAAGGCAATGAACTCTTAGTTTCACGTTTTCTACCATAGATACTGTAGAACACATATAAGAGGCTTAGAAGTTGCTTGTAATTTAGTAACCTGTGTAATTGGTAGCTAGTAATGCTAATGGCCACATAAGCAATTAATATAAAGCGTAGGCTAAACTAAATTAAAATTGTCTTGCTTAGAAATGATTCCCTCAACAGTTAATATAAAAGTAAAGGTGTCAAAATCAATCCTCAATTAAGTGATCCATTTCTTTTTTATTTAATGCTTATTATTGGTAGAGGTCACAGTTGGCTAGAGCCTATCCAAAAACTTTGGTCTTGAGGCAGGGCACACAATGGTCTGACAGAGAACCATTTATGCTGACATTCATGGGCAATTGGCCATTTCAATTTGTGTGAAGTAAATGGGAACAATGCTTTTTGGAGCCAGTCCTGTGTACACTATCCTTGAGTGTACTTCATTACACTGTGTCCATGTCAGTGTTACTTAGTCCTGGCTTCTGTGAAACCAAAACCAAGTTAAAGCGGAAAATTGCTTTTCTATCTGGAGGCTCCCTCACCTCGGGGGATATTAAAAGTTGAGCGCAGTGACTGTGAGACTGCTGAAATAACTGTCAAAATAAGCCAACCTCACAAGCATGAGTCAGAATTTAAGCATTTGCTTGGTATTAATTTAGCTCCCGTTCAGTTTGTTCAAAGGTGTAGCAGGGTGGTGGACCATGAAAACCACGTAACAAGACATTTACCTTTGAGACCTTTTTGTGCGTGTCTCCAAATACTTTTTGAACTTGAAACTTTAGTAAAACTCTTTGTGTGAATCAAAGTGCAAAACCACCACCTCTTGATAATAAAAAGTTTTTTTAAGTGCCAAGTTGTGAGAAAAATGTCAATAAAAACTTATGGCTCCTCCAGCTGTTTTGTTTTTGGACCACTTTTGTTGCAGCCATCAAATTAAAAACTATTATGTAGCATAAAATGGTATGGTTTTATCAGTCATGTCTCTGTCTCTGTTTATGTTCTAATCTGGCCACCAGAGGTCACAAGCCGGTGTACTCTTTGTGTTCTAGTGTGAATAAAATATGATTTTATGTAATTTGTAAATTATTGCATTTTGTTTTATTTGCATTTTAGATAGTGTCCAATGTTTAGAATTTTCCATGAGTTTTCAAAAAAAAAAAAAAAAAAAAATTACAAAATTTCCAAGAGCTGAATGGCTGAAATTACTTAAAAAATAAATAGCATTCAAAATGTCCAGTGTGGTGCATTATAAGATTTTTTTTGCTATTTAATTTCTTAAAATGGAAATTAGTAGAGAAAAAAAACAAAAAAACATTTGAGGCTCTTCCCCCAGGAATATATTATTCCACTAATTTTACAGACTTATAGCCTACACACCAGTGATTAAAAGATAATTATGCTTGGTAAGTTGGTTCAGAATTCATTTTAAAAAAGTAAGTTAAAATATAAAATAATCATCTAGGCAGGCTGGTGCAGGTTTAACGAGTAGTGGTCGAATGTTACTCAGACTGTTTAAATTTCCAAAACTTTTCCAAAACTTTACAACAAAATATAAAGTTCCAAAACTTTTCCAGGGCCTGAAAATTGCATTTTAAAATTCCATGATTTTTCCAGGTTTTCTATGACAGTACAAACCCTGATCAGTATATTTGTATTTTTTCATTTCTCATAGGCAATGTTGTAATGTTGCATAATCTTAAAAGCAAAGTAAAATATCTCCAAAATATTTACAGAAACTAATGAGTGAGTCTTCTCCTGAGGAGACACAAAGTCAGACAAGATACAGACAGAAACATTGATCCACCTTTAGTTGGCTCTGAACTCAAGCCACACCTAAATGCAGTCTCTACCATTTCCTTTCTTACCAGCAACAAAAGCAAAGGTACTGCTACAATTATGTCCACCAAAATTATCTAGAAAGATTTACTGAATAGAACAAATACTTATTTTGAATAACACAAATCTTATGTTACATGGAAGCGCATATTAAATACTGGGCAAAAGACAGGTATTTTAAAAAAAAGACCATGAACAAAGAAATGTACTGTTATGTCAATGTACAAAATGTGCAATGGTAAAAAGATACAGTCCCCAGACCTGGACTCAAACACAAAGCTCTTCTAGTCCAGGTGAAAAAATTTAAAATAAAATCTTGTATTTATAAAAGCACTCTTAACAGCACTTTTCACACCCTAAAACTTCAGCCAGGGACGTCTAATTAACAGCACTATTGTTTAGGTGTAATGTTGCATAATTATTATAACTGTTGCCACAATTAATTTTTCATCATTAAATAAATACATGATGCGTGCTTGTAATTATTCCAGCTATCTGGCTATAGTTAGACAATGCCTCTTAGCAATTGTCCGGGGGATGCTTTCAGACCATATTGTGCTAATAAAATTACTGACAAAGGCACATATTTAGCAATGTGTGGTCTTCATTACAAGTCTCTCATGATCCAATTACGCTTTGCAAGCTACACACTTTGCTTTGAACGCAACACCCCAAATGGTGATGAAGTCAGATGAGCTAATGTCGGCATTCAAAGGTTAAGTATCCTAATCAATGCAACCAAAAGGTGCGGGCTAATTAGCTAGCGTTTCAGCATTTTCATTGTAATGTAATGAGTGCTGGAGCTTTGAGGTACAGCCGGACGTGCCTCTTTCCCGGACAACAAAGAGATAGATGGATGTCAGATTAACAACTTCCCTTATGACAAAGCCTCGAAGTTTCTCCTACCTGCTGTGGTTTTGAAGCATTACTGCGTTGGGATTAGGTGTAATAAATATGCCATCAATACCAGCTGGTTCAAAGTCGGACTTGAAAAGCTGCCAAAGAATAGGGATGTGAGAGTATTTATGCCGCCAGATGACAAGAGCCAAGATAGGGATAATAACTGCGAGTTTACAAAGGTTCCTCTATTGTAGCGGTTTTCAAACTGTGGTTCAGGTTCCTCTGGTGGTACACGGGTTCTGTCTACTGATACTTAAAAAGTCTGGGAGATTTTTTAATCCAACACTATTTGATATGAAATTACTGTAAGTAAAATAAAATGTCCTCGTATGTTAACGTAATATATTAAGTTATTCACATAACTATACCATAAAGAACAAAATATAACAAGTTCACCAAACTCACAATCTCACTCCTAATCGCTAAATCCTTTAAATTCTTCATCCTCGGTGTCGCTTTGGAACAACTCCGCCAACTCCGGAGGTAGACGAAGCGCTGCTTCCTCCTCTGTGGCTATTGTCAGACTCAGCATCAGTTCCATTTCCAATTATTCCGGTCTTTCTCAGTTGTCTTTATTACCTAAGTTGTTACCAGTAATGTTTACATTTTAAATTGTCAGTGGTACAGGTGCAGCAGATGCTGGTACACAAGCCTAGAGTGCCCTCTAATGAACACCTGAAATATTTTAATATATAAGTCGCACCTGAGTAAACGTCGCACCCCTAGCCAGACTATGAAAAAAGTGTGACTTATAGTGCGGAAAATATGGTGATCAATATTCACAGCAGTATAAACTATATGCATTTAAACTGAGTCAACTAAGCCTTAACACATTTACAGAAGCACATTTTAATTTACATTAAATATGATGAATTAAACTCGTGTCTTTATATTAGAGAGAGTTCTGTTATGACGCAACTTGACGTTGATTAGATTAGCATGTTGTAGGCAGCTAATGTCAGACAGTGATGGTATTTTATGGACAAATGTGGACTGCTGGACCACTGTGTCCTCCTGTATGTCCTCCATGTCTTTTTAATGTAAAATATAAAATTTATATCCAGCTCTTGTTTGTATTTTTATAGAAAAGGCGACAGAGTAACTCTTGTGCATTGTTGTGAGTGGTCTGTTTTCGCCCACCGGGGATCAGAAGTGACGTTTTGTGGGCGTTGCCCACTGTATTTGATATAAATGATTGGATATAAGACAGCCAATCAGAAACATTTGTGAATCCCAGTCTGTGATTGGCTGTCCTGCTCCCTACAATCATAGTTTGCCCTGTGCCACCTCGAGCTAGCGCAGAGCCAGAGTAGCGAGCAGAAATGAGTTGTCGTGCGAGCAAAGATGTTGCGCGAGCGGGCATCCACGTGCACCTAGGTAGTCTTTGAGCGAGCATGTAGGCAGAGTTGTGCGCGCACAGAACAAAGGTTTGTGTGCTCAAATGATTATTCTCTTTTCAAATGGTAAAGTATGTGCTCGCGACAGTCACACTGCGTGCGCTCGACACTCACTCTGTGCCCGCCCGAAGGTGTCACAAATATCACACCATAGACCTGTGCCTGAGCCGCCGCAGTTCTTCAGGAGCAACTGCGGAGGCTGCACAGCAGTGCATGATGGGAAAACGCACACCTTGGATCTGAGTTTAGTGCTGATCAGAAACGTAACGCACGACACTTCACTGCCCTCCTCTCCTTCTTCCCCCGGATGTCTGAGTTACAGGTCTCAATGATACTATTAATTTATTTTCTTTGCAAGGTTTGTTTGCATTGCACAAGTTTACAGTAAAGTATGTGAAGGTTAATTCAAAATAAATGTTCTAAATTTACAATTTTGTGTTTGTACGTGATTCATAATATGATTAATCGCGATTAAAAAACTACCAGTTATTAATCTGAAAAAATTAATCGCGATTAATAACTAGTAGTTTTTTTAATCGCGATTAATTTTTTCAAATTTGCAATTAATTAGTTAATTTTTTATATCAATTCCCGACCCTAATAATTATATATTGTCTCTATCATTTATATATTTTTAATTGATACTGTTTCTAATGTGTCTTTGAACCCATGTTGTGTGTATGTTGATGTGGAAGATGCAGCACCACATGCCCAAGAAAAATTTCCCCTATGAAGGACAATGAAGTATACCTTACGTTACCTTATTCTTTGCTTTGTTAGGCTAGAGTTCATTAATATTAAAAATAGCATTTATGAAGAGAAAACCTTTTGAAGTATCCAGACGGACATCAAAAACAAAAAATACCTTATGGAGTTTATGGGTCAAATGAAGCGGTAACAGCTTCATATTAATACATTGCCTTGTTTGATGTGTGCTGTGGCTTCATTGTACGTAGTTGTAATATCCTGGTTTTTCTATATTTGGGTGAGCTAATTATAGCTACTCTAGTTAGTTATTTTATACCCATTTGCAGAAGTTGGGCAGTTTTATAATTTTTTCTTTATGAAACATTTTGAGATAATGTTATTGTTTAGGCTCTTGGCAGTTGTTCAGACGATGGTGCAGGTTTCCTATCAATGGACTTTCCGTGTTTTGTGACACTTTGATTAAACAATTAAATAGTTAAGTGTTCAAAACATTTAGGGGTGTGTCTATGGGACATTTTAAATGTATATAATTACTTTTTCAATTACCCCCTTGAATAAAACCACTAATCCTACATAACTCTTCAGCTACTTCAGGACTAGCAAGTCCAGTGTTGCAAACTGAAGTTGTATTGTTAAGAGTCATGTAGTCTATATCCTATTTAGGGCTTCACAATATATCACAAAATTATCGTTATGGCAATATCAGCACACACAATATATGTATTGCAATAAAATAAATATATCGCAATAATGCTATGGTCTTCGATCTGACAGAGATTTACACTGAAGAATAATTTTCCACCAGAGCCTTAAAAGAAAATGTGTTGTGACTAAATAAAAATGTGTAAACAGTCCAGTTTTAGTGGTAATTTAATTTAGTCACAGCTTAGCCTTTTTTTATTCCTGCTTTAGTCTGTGTTAAGTTTTGATTTTGTTGCTATTTTGACTTGTTGAACTTACATTTTTGTGAAATGTAGTGAATTTAATTTACTATTTTTGAAAAGTAGGCTTTAATTTCAAATATTGCAATAATATCATTATCGCAATTTTCAACATAGTTATCGAATATCGCATGTTTTCTCGTGCAGCCCTAGTCCTATTCTAACTTTTATGTACCTGATGAGGAAACTGCATTTTTCTATGAAAGAATGAACATTCTTATTATTATTTGTAACCATTAGAATAGAGGCGACACAATTTATTTAATGCTTTTGCAGTGTCACTTTAACCAAATCCAGGAATTTTGATTGACTCCAGAAGCCACAAAGAAAGTACATAATTCTGTTAACTGAATAACATTTTCTCCTTTAGTTGGTTTAAGTACACTCAAATGTGAGCCATTGAGAGTGAGAGTGCTTTTCTGATATGGAGAAAAATTACACTATCCATTACAGTAGGGCAGCAATTACTCTTTTCAGTTCCCAACGTGACTGCCACATTTGAAGAAAAGCAGAGAATGTGTGGCTATTGTTGAAGGATGGGTGAGGTCACACACAGAGGAACAGTCAGTGTCTCTGTTAACTATAGGCTTACATTAGGAAAAATGTGTGGGTGGAATTACTAGGACACTCCTAAAAAAGTGTGGAGGAGAAATGCAAGAGAGAGCATTAAAGCACATGCAATGTATAAAATGTCCTTTCGAAAGATGCCTACAGGGAAAATGTGGGAAGAAGAGGAAACAGTGGGGTGTGGTTAGGAGGGCTTCAAAAACTGAAGCCATGAAGGACCAAAGGAAATCTCAGTTTGGACAAAGAAATCAAACAATTCGCCGGAGGATGGTTCCGCACAATGAATCGATATTTTACATTGGAAAGGGGGCTGTGTCTGAGGGGATACAACAGATAAACTGAGTGTCACTACAGAGAATATCTGTCAACCATAGCAGACACAACAAGGTCTATGCTGGGCAGAAGTGGTTCCCCTGCTGTTTAATTGGCCAGTTAGCCACAGCTAACGCTGTCAAGTACGTTCTGAAGAAAGCAGAGGGAAACCATTAGTGCTACACTACTCCCAGTGGTCCACTCCTTCATCTTTCCGTCCTTCTGAAGTTATGTTAACAGGAGACAATTCGGTTTTATGAGCCATCCAAAAATATACAAAGCCCCTTCAGTCACACCAGTCTGGGTTTGTCCCAGTCTGCCCCGCTCCATGATGGCTGCTGTGAGCCTCAGATTTCAGCCTTATCCCACCGTGTCCCGGGAGCACTTTAGCCCTAATGAGGCACAGGCGGCCGCAGTGTCGCTCCACTGGTCCCGTCCCACAGCATGACTGACAGCCGCTCTGCTCCAGGGGATGCCTCACATGTAATCCAGCAGCTTTGCCCATTATTAGTGGTACGTCAACAGGAAGGGCTGTTCTCAAAGACCAAAAAAGGACAGTCTGACTTCTTATTAAGGCAACAAAGAGAGAAAGAATTGGCTATTGTGTTTCTTCACCTTTGCATATTAACCACATAAACCAAAACACTAGCGACCCATTAAATAGGAAATACATTTTGGAAGCATTATGTAAATATCAGATAGCAATCCAGCCACAGAGAGTCACAAGCCAGTGCAGTCTTTGTGCCGGGATCTAGCCCGGATAAATGAAGAGACCAAGACCAATGTAGCAACCCTGGAAAGCCAAAAGCAAAGTAGAAGAAGTCTGATATAAATGGAAAATGCCACTGTTGACTATAGCGACATTTCCAAATGACTGATACAAAGCTTCAGACAATGAATGCAACTTATAATACTATAAAGTCAAGGTGTGAAAAAAGTTACAAAACCCTAAGCCGAAACACTCATGCGTAACTTCATTTGAGAAAAAAAAAGCTGCTGATTCCCTGAAACGTGACAAAGTGATCTTTACACCTCTCCCGGCCCGCTCCTCTGCTGATAAAGCCCACCAAATGAAAGCTAAAATGAAACTCGGTGAGGTGGTACAGAGTAATTCCTGAAGAGCATCTGCTAAGCCTGTGTTTTCTCGAGCAGAGCCGCACTTAACCACATCACAGCTTTAGTGGTGCTCCTCCCAACGTTTTTACTGACAAACGGCATCACACAACAGCTGCAAGTGTAAACAATCTGCAAGTCATGCCGTTTACAAATACCCCAGAATGCAATTTTGAACATTAAGAGAGCAGTAAAATTTGAGTCAGCTGCTAATTTTGGAGATGCTGATGCGGGCTGAATTAGCCCGCGCAGAGTTAAAACAGCAATAAAGACGATTTCTCTGATTGGTCCACACGGCAGCTTTGAACTGTCAAGAGACCTTATCTGACTCTTCTTCAGATGAAAACACGGACTGCCACCATAGATGTTAAGCTTGCACCAGTTTTAGCCTGTTGGTTGGTTGGTTAGTTAATTTGTTAGCAAGAAGACTCAAAGGTAATGGTGGTATTTTTATGACAATTTTAGGAAAGGTCAGTAGTGGGCCAAATTTTTTTTGTTTTTGGATACAGATCAACCTGAATCTAGGATTTAGGAAGAGTTTTGTACCATTGTGACAATAGGGCCAATGATACAACCGCCAGCCAAAAGGGGTCAGTGACGTAAAAAATTATTAGTTTAAGTGGATTATTTACAATTTGTGTTTAAACAGCTAGAGCTTTTACCCCTGAACTAGAAGATCTCTGGTTCAACCACTGCGAGATTGAGCCAACTCCTCGGTGGAGGTCTGCAAAGAAGTTGAAAAGTAAGGTGCAAAGTAATCTTTCCTGTAATGTCCAAGTTGGGCAGTGTTGTTTGTTGAAAGTAAGAAGTTATAACTGGCCACTTTCTCTTCTTCTCCTCTCTGGGCACAAACCAATCGAGCCCTGACAAAGAACTCAACAACAAGATGATTAAAAGGTCCAAAGACCATTAGACACCATTTCTTTGGCACTAGACAGACAGTTTCTTATTGTATGGCTACTTTTTACCAGAGGGACATCAAGTGTATTCTTTTAGTAGTGATGGCAGCCTAGTATTTCACCACCAAACGCCTTGCTGTCAGGTCTCCAAGCAAGTTAAAGTTGAACTGTCAGGTCTGCTGGCACATTATTGGCTGCACAGCACTTGTTCCAGGAACTGTCTCTAGTGGCCTGCCAAGCACTGTCCACCCTTCTTGGAAATTACCTTTATTGCAAAACAGACTTACAGAAAAGATTAGAAGTAATATGCTAATACAGGGTACGGCCAGGATTTTCCAGGTGAAAATTCTGACTTCTTAAGACCTTTTAAATGTCACTCATTGAATGCCAAATTCACATATTGAATTGATACATTAATTATTCAAAGCCATATTTTTTTTTTTATTAGTATTAATGATGATTATGTTGCAATTTGAACATTTAATACATGGATGACCAAGATTTAATGGCTGCCCATGAAACAAAATGTTTTTAATTTGACATAATCAAATTTAATACTTTTTAATACTTTTCAAATATTTGGGGATACTCTGGTAAAGCTGTCTGGCCATGACCAAAGGAACAAAAAGCAAAAAATAACAGCCAGAAAATAAGCTTAAACTAAATATTTATACCAGCAGCTTGACAGATAAACGTCATATTACATATCACTTTCAAGTCTTAGAAATGCCACAGGCAAAAAGTGGGACATTTATAAAGAAGGCGGGGTGCTGTGCAAAATGTGGAAGACAAATTGGGATCAGACAGCATGACTGCAATCAGTAAATCTGACTGAGAAAGCAACATAACCTCGAGTCTCATCAATCCTTCTGACGCATACTAAGTAACTTGCACATTAAAAATAGTTTTCCAGATTTTATCAGTGAAACAGAAGAAGATGCATTTTCATTCATGGTCCTCTGGTGCGATGATGTGGGCTTTTAAACCAAAATGTGCTGCAGTTTTCAATTTTCAAAAGCAGTGCATAAACACCTGCTGTGATTATATTCAAACATCAGATGGTTTCTTGCTCGTTCACAGTGCGCCTTGTGGTAACTATTGTGAACGCTCAAACAGGGAAAAAAAATCATTTTCTAAACCCATCATAGCAACAGGCTGTCCACAAAAGAAATAATAGTATCTTTTTTGTTTCCAACATGTACCGAGTGTATGAGATGAGTTTACAGCTTTACTATTGCATCCAGTAACCACATCACAACACTGCACCTAATATCCCTTGGTCCGTTTGTTCTGCTTTTGAGTTAATTTCCTAAGCCCTGAACAAAACTATGAAAAAATAACCATACACAAAGTTGCAGCATCAGGGGACCGGCCTCACCACAACAACAAGATAAAGCTAAATCTTAACAAAGGAAAACATCAAAGTAGAGCCAAACTCTTGCACTTACAATATATGAAACTTACTGTCCTGATGCTGTTTGTATTCAGAAAACTGAACAAAGCTTAGACGATGGTGGTGCATCAGACGCTATATCTGGAGGTAAGGGCAGGAGCAGGGCAGGTTATCACAGTCTCTGAAGATTAAAGCAGTGTGGATCTAGTTTCCACAGGTAACGCTTTTCTTCAACAAAAATATAAATACAAAGATGTTATGAGAAAAGTTTTTTTTTTCATTGTACAGGTAAATAAAATGGGAAATTCATATTTCAATCAGAGGTTGCCACAGGGAATTATCTGGCTCCATCTAACCCTGCGTCTGCATCTTCTTCTCTCACACCAACTAACTTCATGTCCTCTTTCACCACATCTATAAATCCTTTCTTTGGACCTCCTCTAGGCCTCTTGCTAAATGGAAAATGTATAATAAAAAAATCATCAAAAATCACAAAAAAATCTACAAAAAAAAATAAAAAATCACTAAAAATAACACTCCACTTAATAACACTTTATTTCTTGATCTCAGAGCGGACAACCTGAGCACATAAAGAAAAGAAGTGCCCTCATATGTCTTTTTTGAACAATCCTGCATAAAGACTATGTAATCTGATTTTATAATCATCTTATTGATTTATTTTCTGTGGTTTGTTCGTCATGTCCCTGCAGGGCTACTATAGCTGTTGAAAGGAAGGTGAAAGATTGTATTGCAGTCCACATTGTCACTATTAGACACTTTCAAAAACTAAACATTAACACGTAATGATGACCAAAAAATACACCGTCTTAAAGCCTTTAACTCTAGCCTTAATGATGTTTCCATAACTTAGCTTAGTACTGTAGTGTATTTGACCAAGTGTTAATTATAATAGGTGGCTAATGAACTGACTCTCATCAAATTCCCCTTTTTTCAATTGGAAAGCATCAATTTTAGTGATCAGACATAACACTGTATTGAACTTTGAAATAAGGATACAAGCTAACCTGCTTACATGCAAACATTAAATGCATATTACTCTTCCTAATTTAGTAAAGCACCTACCTACTACTTGTTTATAGTGGCCAACTAGAGAAACAATATGACTGACTGAGAAGAAAAACCTCAAAAAAGACCGCTTTATGTCATATGCAGGCGTTGTCTCAAACCTCAAACATGACTTACAGCTTACAAAGGAGGAACAGAGAAACAGAGGACGTGAATGCACAGGAGGGCGAATCCACCTTGAATTATAATTAGGCCGGATAAATAAGGCTCTCTTGATTAGTCTTAAGCACAGGGAGTTAGAGCGAGACCAGATTTTAAATTAATCCAATAGGTGCGAGTCAACGTGTTGAGAGGTGATATCAGCTCCCTAAGAGCCACCAGCTATTGTTCATATTTAAAAGCATGAAACATGGTTAAACTAAGAAATGCGTGACTACTAAAACACAAAATTCTGGCATGGTGAATAGTGAAAATAACTTAATAGATAATATAAATGGTATATAACCGTCAAATAAATGCTTAATTAAAAAGTTTAAAGTATTGTAAAAAGTATAGTATTTATGGCTGTGGACTTGGTTAGATGGAAGACCATAACATTACTGCGATAGATTTGGTTTCTTATGATATGGATACTGAGTTTGCCAATATTGTATTTTATTATTGTATTATAACAATACATTTGCCATATATTGTGAACATAATTATTAAATCATTATTAAATTTACATTATTTATTTTCTCATTTATGGCCCTGGCATGACCAGACACTCAATAGAATCAGAGAGGATGTGTCTAAGATGAGTGTGAGGCTGAGTCAACAGAGAGATGCTCAAAGTCACTGCTCCCTCACAGCAGTCTCCCTGGGGAGGTGTTTTGGGCATGTCCCACCAGAAGGAGGCCCGGGGCAGACCAAGGACCATGTCTCTCGGCTGGCCCAGAGCTGGCATAGCTTTTCCCTGAAGATACGGAAGAGCTGTCTGCTTAGACTGCTGCCTCAACCACACAGTCCCTAATAGAGAGCTGATGATAAATAGATATTGTGTTTAACCCTGACCAATACAAAATACATGATTCCTGTTGGCAATTTTGTTTCAGTATTACACTATATAATGATGGCATGGCACAATTTGAGACCTTGAGTAATATCACAGTATGATAGTGTCACATTATTGTAGTTGTTGTGGAGATTCTCAGTCATCCATGTTGTCAAAACCAAACAAAGTTAAAAAGTCATTTGCACATTGTTCCTAGAGTTGAAGACAAATTGTCTCTCATCCAAGAGCCAATTCTGGAGCAAACTAGTGAGAGAACCTCAAGACATTGCCAAATATTGTATTACAATATTTTAAGAGTCAAATATAAACTCAACACATGAAAGCAGTCTCTCTTACTGAAAGACTTTACGCCCACTTTCCGCTGGTTGCATTGACATAACTCGACTATTTATGCAGCAAATATGACAATGACAAATATGACAAATAAAACAAAACTAATGAAACTATATACAACACAGCATGCTTAGCAATGTAGGTGACAGTACACAGTTGCTAACACCCTGCAACTACCATTTAGCTTACCCTATACTAACTATTGTGAGTGGCTTTAACACTGGTTTAGACTCAACTGTGTTTTTATGTTACCATTAATTGCTATATTTTACTTGGTACATTTTGAAGCCTTAATTCAAATAACAGTTATAAGAGCACAGAACAGAAAGTCTAAATTCACACACTTGATGGTTACCAATCTTGATTTTGCCCTTGAAAGCCTAAATTGTACAGAGAAAAAAGTCTTGGCCCCTGGTATCTGTTATTAACTCAAGGTCTGCCTCACCACTTTTAAAAACTAAAATAAGCAGTGCAGCATCTTTTCAGCGAGAATAAATGTATCCCACAATGGATGGACCAATGACTCATGCCCATCGCAGTGCATCCCTCTCTCTTTATGAGGTATTTCTACTCTATAGGCTCCTCAAGAGGATTCAGAAAACACGGGGGACTTGCACCAAGAAGAGAAAGGCTTAGTAAAGAGCAAGCTATTTCTGAAGTCAAACTTGGAAACATTTACAGATGATGACAAAAATTACATACAGTACTGCGCAAAAGTTTTGGTATGGTGTGAAAAACTGCTTTTTTTTTCATGAAAATTTCAGGAAAGGTCAGTAATGGGCCATGGACAAAATTATCAAGTTTGATCCAGGAGTGTTTTTAGGAGATACTTCACTTACTAAAAGAACAAATTAATAGTTTTAGTAGATATCAGACCATACTGTTTCTGTCCTCAGGTCTCTGCAATGGCTTCATGTCCAGTATGAACCAACTCTGACTCTGAGAACTTCAAGGACAGGCCTTCTGCTGGTGCCCAGAGTCAGGACTAAACTCGGTGAAGCAGCCTTTCAGTTTTGTGCAGCCAAAATCTGAAACAGTCTTCCAGTTGGTGTTAGACAGGCCTCTACTCTGACAATATTTAAGTCCAGGCTAAAACTGTTCTTTTTAGCTCTGTTTTGGACAACTAAAAGTGTTTTATCTGCACTCTTCTCTTTAATGTAATTAAAATTCTTAAATCATAATTTTATGGTGTGTTTTAATTGTAATTCTTGTCAATGTACATTTAACTTCTTTTTTTGTTTATAGCTCTTTGTAAAAATCTGCCCAAGACTTACGCATAGTACTGTGCATCAATACCATGTTGGTCAGGGACAAAAATGAGTCGACTTTAGGTTGCACATTTACCAGAAATTAAAGCAAAGATATGTAAAATCCTCAGCTGTGGTTATGAAATATTCAGCAGCACACTTCGCATTTCCTCTGGCGCGGGAGATAGCAGCAGACTACACAAATACTAAAAACTGCTTTTCCCCTCAACACTTCTGGCATTTGGTGACAAAACCACAAAGTAGGAGAAAATAACAAATTTGTGCTGAATGTGACAGGAAAGACGATGAGGCTTATTCTGGAGGGGCAAGGCTGGACTGTAGCCTGTAGCACATTAGTCAAGCTTATATGCAGAGTCACTTCCCAACTCACCCCGGCTACGCTGAACCGTCCAGGTTGATTAGCTGAATAAAGATGTTGTAATTAAAAGCTAATGAGTAGCAGAGGCCATGCTACTATTCCCTTGTAAATCCGCAACCGCAAGCCATGAGGTATAATGAATTAACTCCTAGGATGCACAAATCCCCGACAAACAACTTCAACCTAATGAGTGGGAAGGCAAACTAATTGGTGCTGTCGGACAGAGAAGCAGCAGCTCCGTACATAAAGACAAGTAGTGATTTACTATAGTGACAATAGACTAACCGTGTGCCATCAGCTTTCCAGCTGACTTTGTATGGACTCTGCTCCAAGAAGCGAAGGTTCTGTCGGTCCATGGACACGGGCTGGGCACCAGGAAAACCAGATCTAAAAGAAAGGAACACCAAGTTAGCATTTAGTATAGATTTGCTTATACAGATGATGAGACAATGCCTATTAAAACATTTAATTTTCTTCAAAATTAAACATGTCTGTGAAGACTCTCACTCGTCCAGGGTAATTGCATTGTAACAAAAAGTTAAAAAGCAGTCATCTGGTTTGGATTTTTAAAGTTGAAGACCTTTCACCTCTTATCCAAGAGGCTTTCTCAACTCTGAAATTGAACTGGTAGGAGAGCTGGTTTATATTCTCCTAGGAAGGAGGAATTTTGACCTGAAACTAAATTCTATTGGTCAAGGTGACCATGAATAGCCTGAGTGGTTTCGGATTGTTAGGAGTCCTTTGTCCTCAGCTGGAGTGAGAGTCGTTAACCCTCCCCAGCCTGGTCAGCTCCTTCAGATGTTAATGACCTGAGTGAAACTGGTTTGTTTTGTTTGGGTTTCAGGAGACTGTTGTAGACAGAAGGAAGGTTGTATCTGAGCCCACCATTTCTGTTTAATGAAGGTTTATCTTTTTTGACAAAGATTGCTTCTTTCACTCCTCGCTCAAACCATCCATGCTGCCTTCACTCTCTACTCTAGTCCCTGAAAAATGGCAGAAAATTAATATTTATGTGCAAACAAACAAGCTGTGACCTTTTGGCAAATGTGCTTTTCAAAATTTGCATCTGTACACTCACAAATTCACAATTAGAACTATACAAAGTTACAAAGTATAAAAGAACCTGTTGTTTTTGAAGTATTAATACAATACGCTTTCATTCTTAGTCAGTTATAGCAAATGTTTAATTTGTTATATATATAATATTGTAATTACATGAAATGGTTACCATACCTGTTCTATAATGATTGTAGTAAAATAAAAGAGACTAGTTGAGAAGTAGTGACTGATAGTACAGTCAAATACACTTGATACATAACAGAAGGTAAACCTGATTAAAAAAAAAAGTTGCATTAAACATGATATATTTAACTTGAAGTCCTTCTGCCTAACATCACCCATAAAGCCCATGTCACCTAAAAGTATGTACCTCAATTCCTGTACAGTACCATTTTTACACTATACAATTATTAAGGGAACAGATACACAGAAATAAGGAAGACCTGTGAGAAGCAGCAGGTAGTGAAAATAGCTGTGTCGACTGTTGCTCTGCTTTGACAAGACGGGGCAGAGCATCACTGACGCCATAAAGTTTCATTTAAAAAAAACCTGCAAGTGCGTGTGTTTTTGTCAAAATATAAAAAAATCTATTCCTGACTCTACTGGCTGTCCAAAAGTGTCAAGATGGAAGACAAATGAGTCACTCTCGGCACAATAGCGAACACCCACATACGCACAGCTCTTCCCATCAGGCCTTGGGAGGCAAAAAAAAGCTAAGTGTGTTTCTTACTTATCCCATTCAGCCATCTCCTGACACCGTCGTTGGATCTGTCCCAGTTTTGGTTGTGTGGTGATCTGCGTGACCCCCTTCACCGTGACGCCTTCGAGGAACACTGCGCCCTGTCCGGAAATAAGCCACAAAACGCAGAGTGAATTTTGAACAAGCATTCACAGCCACCTACACAAGTGACACCCTTTTCCCAAGCAGATGTGCACCGTTCCCCAATGTGCTGCAGTGCTAAGAATAAAGGTCTCATTTTTAACCTCAAAAGCAAACTAATAAACCTTTTTTTACAAGCAGCTGTGTTTAGTGCTCACTCTCATAATACAGATATCTCGCACTGTGCTGAAAATTTTAAAACATCTCAAGACATTGCAAAATGTAACAATCAAGGAATACCTTATTAACTTTAAAGGTACCTAAGTTTACATGTGTGGACAGGTTTCAGTAGCTTCTTGTTAAATGTAAAACTAGTCTTAATCAAAGAAAAACATATAGAAAGAAATTGATCTAATTTTAACAGATAACCTTTAATCAAGCAGGTGTGTGCCACTCCACAATGCACTATTGTACAGTTTGTACAAACTTTTGTATAACATATTGTTTCTTCTCTACAGGAAGGTTATGTTTTGGCTGACGCTGGTTTGTTTAGCCTGTTAGCAAGATATCCCAAACCAGTGGGTGTATTACTGAGGATAAAACCTCCAAACAAGGTTCCAGCAAAGTAAGAAATTATTGCCTTTAGTGGAGTCATTGCAAGATATAAGGACATAAAGAGATAGGAGTAGGACGATAAACGATTATATCGCTCATTGTGATAAAATCAGTAAAGATTAATTGATCATGACAAATTTGAATTATTGTGATAATCGTTCTTCAAGCTAATCGCCATTATCATCACGAGAGAGCTGTGCGATCTGCTACTAACTATGTTTACATACAAAGTATACTCCAAGAAGGCTCAAAGCTTGTCTTCAGTCCAATTAAATTAAACCCAGAATTGATTAAAAATCTATCTATCTATCTATCTAAAATCTACAATTGGAGCAGACAGATGAACTGAGGCTACAGTAGACTGTGAGCCGTCAGGGATTTAGCAGTAGCGCTAAACGTTTGTAGCACTACATGCTAATAAATGCGGCTAATTTACAAGGTTAATCATAAATTTACCATTAAATATAAACAGTGACACTTTGACTGTACAAAATGAAACTCAAAAAAGTAAAATGCGTTCACTTTTGAACTTTTACAACGCAATGATCTAAAATGTGTAATATTGTGATCTATAGCGTTGTTTTGACTTTAGTTCTGCTGAGTGCTGTTTGAATGCCACTCCTACCTTTATTGAAGTGCACTGTACATGCTGCAGCAGTTTAACAGTCACTACATTATCCAGGTCACTATAGCTGCTGTTTACATGTGTATTCTACTTTTTGGCCACAAAGGGGAGCCATATGTTTGCAATAATTTATCCTAAAATCATGACCTTGAGTCTGTTGTGTCGCCATAAAATAATTCCAATATTTTTTAGCTACATTTTCAAACTACAAGAATAATTTCATAATTAATCGGGATAATATCATTAATAACAATTATTGTGGCCAAGATAATCGTGACATAAAATTATTTTATCGTCCCATGCCTATAAGGAGATATAAAAGATTATTAAAGAGAGCATTTACCTTTGAACAAGAAGACCCCTTATTAATTTTGATTATTTCTATTCAGACATGAAAAAAATAAGGAGATGATAACTTTTTACCTTTACATGTTTCAACTGTGCTACAGTCTTTGTCAGACGTTTGGATACGTCTGACAAAGACTCTGACTTTTTTCCTGTCTGAATAGAAATAATCAAAAAATAATAATCTATAAGAAGACACAATGAATTTTCCAAATCTAGAGGATCCCTTGTGTGAGTCCAGGTCTGGGTACTATATCTTTACTATTGAAAGAGAGAATCAATGCCTTGACATAGGGCTGTGCTCTTTGAAGGCTTCCAGTATTTATCTTAGCAGTCCTTATTGTGATATGTTTGTTTAATCTTTATTTGGGAAAGCACTATTTCCAAGAAAAAAATTGTATTACTTGGGAATTAACACATTTCAATCGAGCATGATGCAATGCTAAGAATAGAGCTTTCATATTTTGCCCTTTTATTCTCAAAGGGAGAAATTGTTTTACACAACAAGCAGCTGTGTTTGGTGCTCACACGTACGCTTTGCTGCTGTCTCTCATTAGAAAGTTTGAAAACATCCTACTTTGATTTGTTAGCACTCAGCTCATTTACCAAGGTATCTGTCGCTTGACACGTCCTTGTTCCTCTCGTTCACAATCATATAGAAAGGAGCTGGTATAATATGGAAATGTATGCCAATTAGATAGAGGAACAGCTGCAGAATGAAAATACATCACCCACAGATCCATTAGTGGAGTATTATGAATAATAACACAGTAGTAGAAAGCAAATGCAAAGTCATGGCCATATAAATCTGCTTTCAATCCAGAAGGGGCTGAATATATTAAGGTGCATTACTCATCTGAACTTCAGCTATCCTCTATCACAATTATCAATCACCCAAAATTTAACTCTTAAAAATAGCTGTCTTGTTGTTTATAATTATGAAGTTTTATGATAGATTTCTTCTCATATCACTGAACTATATCAGATGCCCAGCAGTCTGACTCCGGCGCAAACCACTCAAGCGAGAGACTGGGTTCTTCTTTAATGACAGAGGAGGAATGGAGTCTGGGAGACCTGTGCCGCTGGTGCTGCTCTAGCTTCACCTCTGTAGCTGTATCACAGTCTATATTAGATTTACTTTAATACAGGTTTCAGTAAGCTACGTGCAATAACGGTGACAGTGTCCAGGTGCTATTGATCGTGTTTGGTACAGGTGTTTCCCACTGTTGCCTTACTTGTAACTTTACAGACAAGATTTGATTGTGTGGGGCTGCTTTGATATTAAAATTACCATACAGGAATAATGTGATCTTACTTTTGACCATTTGTGTGCATTCCTGGTTAATACTCTTAGTTAAACCATACTTAATTATTATTCATATTTGTTAATTTACGCTGTAACAATTAATTGATTAAAAAAAAACACACACAAAAAAAAAAAAAAAAAAAAAAAAAACATCCAACAGTCTGACTTTAATGCATCTTAAGGTTATGGTAGACTAATCCATCACACTCCTCTGCATATATTTTCCCAGTATGAGGCCCTCAATGAAAATAAGTTTAGACACGCCTGCTCTAAACTCTGATCTTCACTACTTGCACGTAACCACTCTGAATGACTCATTAAGGATGTTTTTCCCTGTTCAGGACCATGGACAGCGCTCAGCAACCCCACCAGTCTTTCCTTGGTTGAGCGACACAGCAGTGACAGGCTCATTTATTATTCGTGATGTTTGACTGTATGAATAAAAAGGCTTGACATACTCTAGAATAAATGCATGCTTTTCTTGTTTCCCTTGAGGTTCCTTGGACAACAGTGTCTGTTGCATAAACATGTACACTTCTGTTTCTTAGATAAGGTATGAATATACAGTCCCCTCCAAAAGTATTGGAACAGTGAGGCCTATTCTTTTATTTTAGCTGTTAACCAAATCATAATCAAAATACAGTTATATAATTAATATGTTCTTAAAGTGCAGACTCTCAGTTGTGATTTGAGAGTATTAATGTCCAAATGGGACAAAGTGTTTAGGAATTACAACTCTTTAATGTTGAGCTGACTTGTTTTCAAGGAGTCAAAAGTAATGGAAGAAATAAACATTACCACAAATAAAATGCAAATTTTTTATACTTAAGTAAAAATCCTTCGCAGGCGATGACTGCCTGACGTCTGGAAACCATGGACATCCCCAGTACATCTACATGTTTGTGAACTGCATGAATTCAATTTGTGTTGCTCTTAAAATTAGTTAGCACTTAGCAGAGGTTAATAAACATGCAATACTTGTAGTTTACCACATAATTATCTCATGCAAAATTCTGGCAGTTGTGACTCACTCCAATTATGCACCTTAGTAATTTGGTCCCAATTAATTTTGTGTATCTAGGCTTAGATGTGTAGGCACTTAACAAAACCCACATTTAATGCCAATGTATTAAATGTGTGTTGTTTTTTTTAAACTAATCTGCATTAAAAGAAAAATTATTACAAATAAATTTGAAGTACTAAAACAGCTCAAACCCAGACCTTTGTCAAGGCATTATAGTTCTTCCTTGGATCCAGTGATCTACAGGAAAAACTAATCATTTATTCCTTGGTACATCACTGACCTTTCCTGAAATTCAATCAAAAATTGAAATCTGAAAATCTTGTACTTGTTATTCACACCAGACAAACAGGTCCAGTATTGCAAGTGATGTTTTGCAAAGCATGCATACATTTATATGCCACCTGAACAACTCCCAGAACAGCATTGTTTTGAGGCTGTGTGCTGTACCACCTGTCATCTTTGTGGAAACATTTTATCTGACCTTTATCTAACCAGCAAAGTCCCACTGAGATTAACAATCTCTTTTACAGGGCAGTCCTGGCCCCATGGGGGACCTATTGTAGATGTTTTTGGCTGTGGTAGAATTGGAGCACCCGGAGGAAACCTGCACAGATGCAAGGAGAACAAAAAACTCCACACAGAAAGGTCCCACGCGGTCCGGGAATCAAACCCAGAACCTTCTTGCTGTAGAGTGCTAACCACTACGCCATCATGCTGCCCATTGTTTTTAAATACGTATGTTGTATGTTAAGTCTGTTCTGTGCTTTGTTTTTCACATGGTCATTGAGTCTGACAGATAAAAATTATAATTTATTTCAGACTGCAAAGTGAAGCGACCTCATTTCCTGGACTTCTGTATATACTTAAACTTAAGGTGGGGGATTTCTTAGAAGCAAACCCTCCTTCCCTGTAGACTGTACATTACTCAGCATGAACCACCTCTCAAGCAGCGGGTAACCCATGGATTTCCTACTTAACAGTCCATTCCCGGGTCAAGTCTTACCAGCTTTAGTTTCTCTTTCTTCCTCTTTCCCGGTGCTGACCCAGAAGAGCTGGGGCCAGACTCCTGAACTGCGTTGCCATCGTCATCCACCTCGGCGTCATCGTCATCAAAGCACCACTCGGGGAGCGCGGGGGCTGGAGGGGCGTCCTCCTCGTCTCCATAGCGACGGAAAAGCTCTTTGAGGTATTCTCCCTTGTAGATCCCAGGGGCCCGGGCCTGCGAGAAGGCTGCCACGGCTGCTTCGATACTGATAAGAGAGACCGAACAGGGTATGGTGTAGTTAAAGTTGGATGTTATGTACGTATTCAAAGCTTGAACATTACACACATACTGTTTTTGGCCTTTATTATTGACATGTGATACAGGTACGATGCTCTGGGGCACGTTGGGGCTAATTTCTTCCACCAATATCCTCACCAGGTCTAACAATGTTCTATGAAGAAGTTGTTATACAGTGAAAAAACTATTTAATGTGAGCTTTTGATGACCAACAAGCTACAGGGGCCTTAGTTGGTCAAAACTTAAACCTGAGGGTCAAAACTCAAACCTGAAATTTTCATTTATCTTAACAAACTAGGATAGTCTAAAAAATGCATTATTAATGCACAAAGAAGTATCTTAAATGCACACATCATCTCCTAGAAACAATTATTTAATACAACAATAAAAATAAAAAAAAGCCAAAGGTGCCAAAGCCATTAAGACATACAGTATACAGATCTATACATTACTACTTGCATAGGTCAAAATTAAATGCTTTTACGTAATTTTGTCACGCCACAATATGATTTAAGCTCTGACTGGTCAATTGCTTTAAAATACACTTTGTCAAATGTCTATCACATGGAGTATTCCACTGTTTGGACATTAAAGCAAGTTGCCTTTATTATAGCGGATAAAGGTGGAACTGCAGCACCACACCCAACATACTGAAATAGTTGAGAATATCCCACAACAAAAAGGGTCTGTTATTCTGGTGAGGAAGTGGTGGGTGGTTGGGATGGGTTACCAAGCCTATATGTCTACATTTCCTGGGGATTCAGCTTTCTCCCACCAACAGCATACCCTCTCCCTCCCTCACTCTTCTGCTTTAAATTATGCACACGGATCCGACCTGAGGTGGTGAGCGCCGCCACTATCCACTGCCTTGATTAGTACTGACAGTTCCCTGGACCTATACCGAAGCTATCCTGACTGAAAATTTCTGACAGGGAAAGGAAAGCATTGAGTAACCGGGCTAGTAAATCTGGGTGGTGGTGGTAGAGGGGAGCCTTTGTAGCTTATGTTACTGGGCAAAATCAGGCAGAGTCATACAATGTAGTGATGTGAACTTCATGCAAGCTATGACCTCACCTCCAGTCCATCTTTTCCACCAGGTAAGCACAGATCAGAAATCCTGTCCGGTTGAAGCCATGCGTGCAGTGAACACCTTAGAGGGGGAAAAAAAAAAAACAATTTCAAGTGTACATTTAGCTTTCCAATAGGGCTGAACAATATATTGCAATATCAGTAAACACAATATCCATATCACAATGAATTTGACCCAGTTTAGACAAACAAATGAAAGAACTTGCAACAATTAGGCATACCATTATGACCACCTGCCTAATATGCAGCCCCATATGCAACAAGCCGTGATGCATTATGTATTCTGACACCTTTCTATCAGAACACCCCTCAAGAGGTGCAGTTTTGAAGATGCTGTGTCCCAGTCATCTAGCCATCAGCTGTCCCTTGCCATTTTTTTCTGCTTCTAACACATCAACTTTGAGGACAAAATGTTCACTGCATAATATATCCCACCCACTAACAGGTGCCATGACGCAGAGATAATCTGTGTTATTCACGTCAACTATCAGTGGTCATAATGTTTAGCCTGAAAGGCGTGCAATTCTTTTAACGTGGCTTTGATTTAATTGAAATTGCTATTTCAAAATAGCATATCAAAATATCAGCAGTTGTTTTTCAAATATTGTGCAGTCTTGGTTTCAAATACCACAAAAGTAGGAAAATAAAAGATGTTACTTGACCCCTATTCATGTTCAAATAAATGTAGTGTAATGTGTTAGAGCCAGCCCAGTGGTTTAGCAAAATCTTATTCAAAGGGTTCACTTCTCGCATCGGTAACATTGGCCCTTACTGAGATGTAGTGGCACATGTTACAAAAGAAGGGGCACCACTCAGAAATCAAACATTCTGAGCCCTGTCTTGTACAATGGGGGGTCCTGCTTTTAGATTCATATATACAAGAACGTCTTGCCGCAGAAAGATGAAACGCCGAGGGAGATGACAAAAAGCCTGCATGAAAACAATAAAAGAGAAAATAGACACTTTCTGTTCTGATATGAATTGAACTTGCTGAACTGCAAGAAAATGTCTGCCTGAAGGCACGAGCCGCCTCTGGATAGTCAAGATACTGTTGAGTAAAGCAAAATAGATCAATATTGTACTAATTTTGGATCAAAGAAACAATGTTATGTTACGCCTATTGTTCAGTAGGTTTCAAACTTTTGCAAATAAAAGCATTTCGCATCTTGTATTCATACTGAGCTATTGCATAGAAATGAAAATGAAATGAAAGCTTGCGTCAGAGAATAAAGATCACATTTAACAAGCATGACTGTCTAATTTCAGCGTGTGTGTGCCATCGGGACAACAAAGCCTCATCACCATCTGGCTAAAGAGAGAGGACATCACTGGGATGACATTCACACATTCTGCTCTGATGGCCAGGCAATTTGATTCACAACCCAGACAGGAGTTAGTCAACTAAAGGGGACTATAGGGGAACAATTACAAAACAAAAGGGCAAGGTAGAAGAGAGCGCCCTGCTGTCCCTCCAACGTAAATGCAAGTTCAGCATCTGTCTGAGCCTAAGGTGCAGAGTGTCCTCTTTAGGGTTCTATGAGGCTCTAACTAAGACATCAAGTAAAATATCAAGCCTGTTTTACAAGGACGAGCAAGGCACATACCAATAGACTACTTTTAAAATGCATTAAAATTATTCATGATCGTTTTTCTTACAATAATTTTCCCCATTTTAAAATTACCACTGCACCAGCTACAAGAACAATGAATCATGCTAAAATTAAAGATTTTTAATATGGATATATGAAGGGAAAAACTATTAGCTGACAAACTTATTTATTTGTGTCACCTCAGACCACTTCTGCCCAATTTAAGCAAAATGTTTGGTAAAAAGACATTAGCAGTTGGAAATAAATCACAACAGAAATGTCAGTGATGTTCTGCTCTGCATCACCAAAAGCTGTCTGTGTGGATTAATATGCATTCACAATAAGAAAAACAAAGCAACAGATAGAATGTGTTTAGGGTGCAAGTCGTGCATTTTTTACATTTGTACCATAATTGGATTGTTAACCTAAAGAGCAAGGCTGTCCTCTAGTGGATACATGTGGTAACAGCAAAAACAGTATTAATATTAACTGTCTATTAAATGTTACACAACTATATTTTACACAGTTTGTCATTTGTTCTTTGCTCTGGTATATACCCATAATTGGTACACATATCATTATTCAATTCTGTTTCATTTCTAAAATATGTATTTTAGTTTATTCTGTATTCATCTTATTATAATACCTGTTTAATTTTGTTTTGTGTGCACACCAATTGCCCAAAAAAAGTGAGAAATGGCTTACCTATAAGTTCTGTGGGGTTCTTCGCTACAAAGTGCTCACAGAGTGTGATGAACATTGCAGTTGTGTCTGGTGAAGGGCATTCTCCATGGCTGAAATTCATAATAACAATAATAATAATAAGTTAGAGAGATTTTTTGAATAAGGAAATGGTAATAACAGTATCTCTCATACCCTTTACACTGAAGTTTCACATATTTTATCCCTTCCTTTTCGATTTCATTGCGGTCATAGAAGCGAGTAGTGTTGGTTAAGTCCACAAGCAAACCCATTTTCACCTGATAAAACAGAGAATACAAGTCAGACATACCGTTGGCCAATGTCTAACACAGATAAATCAATCAGCAACTGTCCCAACTCTAAAGCTTAAAATAAAAATACTTACATTCATGCTCTTTAAGTAGTTTGACAGCATGCTTGGGTGAAACCTGTTCTCTTCTGCAACTTGTTCATCATATCTTGGACCCAACATTGTTTTCATAGGTAGGAATTTTCCTAAAATCATATCAATCAACCAAAATGTTATCAATACGATTAGCACGGCAAAGGTAATATTCGGCATACTACGTAAATGTGATGTTTATGTACAATAGGTTATTTTAAATTCTACCTAAAAATAAACTCCATAAAATAATCCTACAGTACATGCGTAGCATGCCCGCCATTGCTCGCCATCACTTTCTACAGCGGTTTGTTTGGACACGTGACCAAGCGGCAAACGTCATATACACAAGCTCTTTCAACATTTTGAAACACATAAAGGCAAATAATTGCCCCGAAAGGCTATACATTTTAATCAAACACGATTTACAAGTTGGGAGAATGTGTACGAAATAAATCTGAAAATGACAAGGCAATAACCACAGATTAAACGGCTTAAGGTGCGTATCTAAATGTGGCTTAAACTTAACTGATTTAAAAGTAACCAACAAATTACTACTACATCTTTTAAGTATGTGCTTTAACTGGCATTAACTGTCTTCTAATTTGCACAAGTCATTCATTCATTTAAAAATAGATGATTTAGCATTAGCATTGCCAAATAATCTTGAGACACCAGCAAATTTAGACAGAAAGTTGGTTCAATTTAGTTTTGGAAGGCTTGTTTTACCATGGCATCCTAAGTTTTTGACAGAGTCCCTTCTTTGCCATATGTCGACACTGGTGTTGTTTACAGGTAAGAAGTGCAGCCACAACACATGAGTTACACTAGCTCTGCTGGTAGCTTAAATAATGCCTTTAACACTGTTATTAAAAGCAACGTGTCTTTATTTCTCACCTGCCACAGGCTGTCCTCTTCGGGGACAATTCCGCCAACGAGGTGGGGGTGCGTTATGTGACATATTTAAGGAGTTTTGATGACTTGAGGTCCAAAAACCACTCAAGATGCGTACAGCTAGTTAGCTTTGGGCTTACTGCTCCCGCTGATAGTTTTGTGTATTTCCGCTGGCCGTTTACCCGAGCGCCGAGGATTCAAGGCCCTTTAGCTGCTAATGCAGGGCAACCATCCAGTAACCTAAAGCCTTATCCCAGTCCTGACAAGCCCGTATGCATTTCCGTGGTACACAAGTATTTAAGAACTACGGCGCAATGACAGTCCAAAAATATGTTATCGTCTGGTTTATCTCCTTCTATGTAACTATTAGTTGTTAGCAAGCAGCTAGCATCACATTTCCACAGCCTCCATTCCCGCCAGGAGCTAGCAGTGGCTAATTTGACTAGCTCTCTTCTTCTGAGAGGAAGTATCAGCAGAACTGAGCTACACTGCCATCTGCGGGATCATACACAAACATTAACATTTAAAAAATAACACCATGAAATAAGCGTACACCTTCACACAGTGGAGGAAGAAGTACTCAATTTCTGTACTGTAACGTTAAGTAAAAGTACAAATAAAGGAGCAAAAATTACTCAAGTAAAAATATCACCTTAAAAATTCTACTCAAGTAAAAATGTAAAAGTACTTGCTTTTAAATGTACTTGCAAGTAAAAAAGTAAAAGTATTTTGCGCAGACTCGACAACTCATTACTGTGTTAAATGTGAGGGATTTGGATGAAAAATTGTTTACAGATTAAATTAAAAAACTGGTGCAGTAGAAGTGACTGAATCTATTGGTGAGGGCTTCTGTCATTATTATTCTGTTTCTAAAGGAGTACTTTTATTATTTAAGAACTGTACAACTACAATAGACCCTTCCAGGAATGACATGCTTAAAAAAGTTGCGCACGCAACCTGATACCAACATTCTATCCCATTAATTTCTACGAGGGATAGAGTGACCACCTGTCCCACTTTTGGTTGTACTGCACAGCCATTATGGCATCTGTCCCTCTGTCCCACTTATTAAGATAATGTCCCTCTTTTTTATTGTTGCTCAGTGAATCTTTTAAAAAGAGAGATTAAAATTAAGAACAATGAGATAAAATCAGTATTCTTTGTGTAAAATTTAGAATTAATAATTGTGGGTTGGTGTGTTCTGGCCCTGTGACACGCTGGCCCCTGTCCAGGGTGTACCCTGCCTAAGGCCCAAAGTTACTGGGATAGGCTCAAGTCATCTGCAAAACCTAACGGGAATAAGTGGAAGAAGATGAATGAATTAATGAATGGTGTGTTCTGCTCCGAGAGAATTCAATTTAATGTTTTGTTGTTTTTTTTTAGTCACACATTTTTTATTCCAATGAATAAAGTCTCAGTAAAGACATTACTTTGCAAAAAAAAGTAAATCACAGTAAAAGTATCATAATGCATTTCTAATACAGAAATTCCAAATTAGCATACTCCTTTTACAAAAGTACATGATTCAATGTGTAAATCACACATTGAATCATGTACTTTA
Organism: Bostrychus sinensis; assembly: GCA_020698575.1. NCBI lineage: Eukaryota > Metazoa > Chordata > Actinopteri > Gobiiformes > Eleotridae > Bostrychus > Bostrychus sinensis. The sequence goes on along the minus strand of CM036257.1, from coordinate 20,961,189 downwards.
TTATATTACACCCAAAGTTACGCCCTTGCATTCCACCACTGCCTTCACAATTATTTATTTTATATAAGTGCTTAACTTCATTATGTTGTTTATTTTCACACAGGATTTTATTTTTCTAAAAAGCATTCCACCAAACATATACATTAACAATACTGATTCATTCTTTTAGATAGTGTTACTTTGTGTAACCAATACAACTTCAACATGCATACGAATTCTGTTAACAGTAAGATAATATAAATCCAGTAAAAAACAAACACAAAATACAGACACTGCTTTGTGACATGGATTAAATAAATAAACAAACAAATGACAAACAAAATGTAGCATATTCAAATGTGTGAATGAGCTCACTTGATAGGTTACTTCAAATATAATACTATTATTATATAATACTAATGCTATCTAGGGCTTTATTTAGTTTTTTAGTTTCATTGATCGAACAAAAAGTCCAAAGAGACATATGACGGTGTCTTTTCTTGCAGTTTTGAAGGAAGTCGTTTCAGCTGTTTACTAGTCCTTGGAGGAGGGCTTTCAATAGTAACCTGACTTCGGTATGGACTAACAATGGTCGGGCTGTTTTCCATAGGCAGCAGTGATGTAGACTCTCTAGGACAAGGCAAGTGTGATGTCTTAAGAGGTAAAGATGGCCTCTCATAATTTTGGGGAGATGGTATTGTTAGATCTCCTTGGTTACTGGTGAGGTTGGAATTATAGCCTGTGGTCATTGAGGTTTGTTGCATTTCCTCTGTATAAACCATGTCACAGAGGCTTTCAGATGGAGTGTTAAATGGCTCAAAGGGGAACGCTGCCTGTAAAAAAAACAAAACAATATTTCATAACAAACACAAACCAATTCGATTTAACTTTATTAACCATACACATAAGCAAAAGTTGAAGCTTTTCTGTCTAATTGTCAGACTTTAGTGCCATATTTTACCCAAGGGTTCAAGTCTTCATTGAATTGTATCTGGTATTTACATTTTTTTTTTACATAGCACTTTTAGCTGTACTGTTTTTTCATGCATTCATTCTTTCAACAACTTTCCCTTTAGTGGCTGCAGGGGCTGGACTCCATCCCAGCTGTGTTGAGCCTGAAGCAGTGCTAATGCTTAGAGGGCATACAATGACAGGTCTCTGGGCAGTACAAGGAAACACTGCTTTAAAATAAAAAAAATATATATTAATTTCATACATTGCTGTTCACCTTTTGAAGTGTGGTTTGTGGCCACAGAGCCAGAGAACTTAGGCCAGGGTTTGGCACCGGCTTCTCACTGAATTTTCTCCATCTATTCAAACACAGAAAGAAAAAAAAAACATAATTAAAATGTAGTTCACAGAGATGAGCATGTCTCGCAGTATGATGTAAAAAATATGAAACTTACAGAATAGCGCAGAATAAACCAAGAGATAAGATGAGAATAATTAGGATGCTCCCAGTGACGGTGAGGACTGTGATGAGCCTAGGATCTAGTAAAAATTACACATGTATTCAATTCGCTTATAATACTACAGAATAAAAGAAAGACATATATATAACAGTATCCAAGCATTGTTAAAAAACACTCTTTCTTCTTTTCTTTTAGCTTTTGGGGTCACCACAGCAAAACATCTGCCTCCTGGGGCCCAGTGATATGTGTATTAATTTGGCATAGGCTTTACAAGTTCCAGACTCAAACCTATCCATTTATCCAGGCTTGGGATTGGCGCAAAGAATACACAGACTTGTGACCCTCTGTGTCTGGATTTCCATATTACAATGTACTCAGAGTAAATTCTATAGTCATAGTAAATGGACATGTTTGTGCACACTTACCAAATCTTTTAGTCATAAAAAGTCTGTCATTGCTCTTGGCATTTCCAGTACGCGCTGTGGCCACAACATGGACACTGTATTGAGTGTTTGGATTTAAGTTTTTCAAATAAAAATCTTGCACTGTGTCTTTTACTGTTACATCTAGAAAAATAAATTGATGTGAGACATTAAAGAAAATGCAAATCATTTGGAAAAATAGTCTTGTCTTGGTTAGAGACTTACTAAATTGTGGTCCATTTGGTGTCCCATAGAAAACAATATAATTCACCACAACATCACTGCATTTGTCTTTTGACTTGATACTCCAACTCACATGGGCACTTTTGTCATACGTCTCAACATCAAGAATAGTCACAATCCCTGGGTCTGAAGATAATTTTGACAGATATAAAAAAAAAGTATTGTTTTGTCTCATATAAAATTTAAAACATTAAGAACATTATATACCTGCAAAACTGGAACAAACTCCAATAACGTGTGTGGAGGGGCCTGTCTTGTCTCCGAAAACTGGAGTTACTGTTATGTTGTAGGGTTTTTTATCTACAAGGCCTGTTAACCACAAAAAGCTGTTAGGAAGCAACCCGCATTCTTGTTTTATTACACCATAACATTACTGACATAAATCTTTATGACTCAGAATTATTAAAAACAAAACATTACTAAAAGCTGTGCCTAATGGAACTTTTAGCAGTAAATGCATTAACTGGTTAGATCGAAGATAAGAAAGAAAACCACAAAATGCCATAGGATTCAACAGTATTTCTGCATTAGATCAAACCATTTTCTCCTTTCTCTCACCATCTAAAGTTGTGTTGGTGAAATTGCTCATCTTCCAGTCAAACTCATTTCCAGTGTAGGCCCAATCAATCAAGTAACCACTGACAGGTTCAGAGGGAGTCTTCCAACGAACCACAAGACCGCTTTTGGCATGCTCGGTTTCAATATCATCAACACGAACCCGTCTCCTACTTCTCTGCTAAGTTTAAGAAGCACCAGCTAAATTATTCCACCATCGAAAAGGAGACTCTGGCCATGCTCCTGGCTCTTCAGCACTTCAATGTTTATGTCAGTTCTACCAGTGTTCCAGTCTCTGTGTTCACAGACCACAACCCTCTTGTGTTCCTCGCCCATATGTACAACCACAACCAGCGGCTGATGCGCTGGGCCTTGTTGGTGCAGGGTTATAACATTACCATCCGGCACAAGAAGGGAAAGGACAACATTGTGGCCGACGCCCTATCCAGAGACTGAAGACCACAACGACTACATATCCTTCCTTAAAATGTGTCATCCATCAATGTTACTACTCAGTAGCTGATGTGTAGCTGCTGGGTGTGGTAACTTGGGGGTTGACTGTATAGTAGGCTGTTATCAAGGGTATTTGTTAACTTTTAAGGGGGGGAGTGTTACAGCCTTTGTGCTGTAGTGTGTTTTTTTTGTTTTTCCTTGTCTCCACCCACCAGTCCTGCCAGCTCATCAGCCACACCTGGGTGAGAGCTGGGTATAAAAGGCCGGAGCTGCCTTCATTCTGTGGCCAGTGGGTCCTTGGTGCTGCAGCCGCAACCATCGCCTTAGTTTCATTAGTTCTTTGTATACTTTGTTGGTATTCTTTTTTTTTTCTGTAAATAAACCTTAGTGTTTTTGTTAATCCTACAACATCTCCATTCTCCTGTTTTTTTCTACCACCCGTAAATCTATTTTTAGTTACTGTGCCAGCGCCCCTAGCCATCCCTGGCACGTAACAAGGATCCAGGAGCGTTTTAAGGAATTCTGTACCATTTTGAGATACAGACAAAAGATACTAGCTACTACTCTTTAACACTGCGGTGTAGGACCAGTGCCTTGACAGAGGTCCAAGCTCTTGTCAAGCTATGTATTTTTGTTAATTAATGCACTTTTTGCCCATATTCTTAAAAACCTGTCTATTACGTTTGCACAGTACTTTACTTGTGGTAAAATCAATAGCACTTACTGTGTGTCTCACTCTCAGCATCAGCTGGAAGATAAAATGATTCCTCTGCCAGAAAGCCCTCATTATAGAAAACTGTTAGATTTACTCTGTGTGCGTCTTGGTTGACGGTAATATCACAAGAGTAATTTCCACACAATGTCTCAGTGTAATTTTCTCTGGAAGTGAGCTCATCATAGGATGTCTGTCTAACTCTGTAACTGAATGTGCCTTGGCAATGTGGAGGTATCCCCTGTAAAGACAAAGACAAGCATGCAATGTTAACAATAAGATGGGGAAATTGAAGGTGTTATAAAAGTCCACATTTAACATTTGGTCCCACTTACCTTCCATAAGATATGAACCTTCCTTTCTCCTTGGAGTTTTGATACCTTTCTCCACACATCCAGCTTGACATCCCTTTCTGTTACAGTGACATACAATTATATCAACAGTGACTCAATGTAATCAAAAACAAGGAGTAAATTGAAACATCTGTGCACTTACGTCATAGTTATTATTATACATTATTAATCAGATAAACAATATGACTAATGGCTCACTGAGTGGGTGGGAAATTTAGCATGAACGTCTCCCAAAATAAAAAAAAGAGGTCTTCTATTTTTAAACCTTCATTGTGATTCACAGACCAACAAATGCTTTCCTCACCTTGTACCTAAAATAATGGCATAGGTTTGGAATAGTTATGACTAAGAAGTATTTCTCAATGTCTCTGTCACATTAAAAAATATGGCTTAGATGTCCGGTGCTTATGGTGAATATTATTTATGGTGATGTAGAATTAGTAATATTCTTTTTAGCTAAAACTGTGATGACCTAGGTGACTGAGAAGCTCCACAAACCAATTTGCATAGGTAATCTTTCTTGACAAAAAGCCTATACTGCAAAAATATGCTTGGAAACTGTCTTACTTTTGAGTTTTGTCAGAACGGTCTTCTCTTGGCTCCAGTTGCTCCACGGAGCATGCTCTAACCCACAGCGAACAGAAACACTGTACTCTCTGCAGGACTCCACTTCGTCAATGGTCAGTTTTTCTTTTTTTTTACAGTAAAGGTTATTTTTCAAAGTTTTGTTTAACACCTGTAATGGAAATGGAAAGTTGAATAAACTTACCAAACAGGTGGAAAGTAACCAGATACAATTTATTCTGTAATCTTAGTACATTTTCTAAAAAATACCTTTACTTTCAGTTGAGTAAATCTTAGAGGGAAAATACTTTTTATTTTATTTTAAAAGTAGGACCAGTATATATATATATATATATATATATATATATATATATATATATATATATATATATATATATATATATATATATATGAATGATATATCTTTATGTCATTTAGTGTGTTGAAAGAGACTTTCAATATGACAGAGAGAGGGAATTTTTGGAAGTATTTACAACTCAGGAGAAGTGTAAACTCTGCTTTTGATCTAAAACTGGTACACAAAGAGAATACAATTCAGGAATGGTTGAACTTGCCTAGTAATTTACATTCAACATCAGTGTTTTATAAAAAACTTTTAAGCAATCAAGACAGACTTTGTGACAGCTTGAAATTGGTTTGGCAAAGGGATCTAAAAATTGTAATTACTGAAGAAGTATGGAGTAATATAATTTTAAACACTGATTGGTTCTACTAGAGATGCTAGAAGTAAATGTATTCACTCTAAAACTGCGCACAGATATAATTATACTCTGTCAAATATGTTTAAGATGGGCTTGTTGTTAGATAATAACTGTTGGAAAACTGGAAATGACACTGGTACTTATTGTATTTTTATGTTTTCTGGGATTGTCCCTTGGTGTTTTCTTTCTGAACTGAAGTGATTACAAATAAAGTAAATGTGACTGGACTACCGTTTCCTAAATCACCGCAGTCTCTCCTGCCCCCTGGATTTCCAAAGGAAGTGTTTGGGATTGTGGTGGCTGGATCTATTGTGCCTGCAAGACTTAGTCTAAGGAACTGGAGAAGTCCCCACAGGCCTCAGATCGAGGACTGGATTAAACTCACGATGGAGACTGCTTTAATTGAAACTTTATTTGCTGGGATAAACACTGTCCAGGTAAAAACAGGCCAAATATGGAGTCGTTTTATGTCATTTATCACATCACATGACTTTTCTTCCACTGCATAATAACTTGAAACGTGACATTTTTCTTTTTGTTGTATTGAACTATGTCGTTATTCTAGTAATTTGTTTGTTCTTTGTTCATTTATATGAAAAAATGAAAAATCAATAAAAACTTTAATGAAAAAAATAATAAATAAATAAATAAATAAAAATTAAAAACAGGACCAGTAGTTGTAGTAGTAATAATAGTAAAAATAGTAGAGTAGTAGTGGTTTATTTTTGGGTAAACTATACATTTAACACTATTTTTTATACTATTTTACTTTCACTTGATTAATATTATTCTGAACTAACAGTACTTTACAGATTTTGACTTCCTTTACCTCTGGAACACAAATATGAATAAATAAAATAAAGTAGCAGTAATAGCAGTATTAGTGCTAGTGCTGGCTTTTATTATCTACTTAACTAAACTTTACGCTCAATACTTATAAACTTTTGCCGTGGTAATGATTTTGTTGAGCACTTTTATGTCCACTTTATCTTGAGGTAACAGTATTTTTGCATGAGTACAGATTTTGACTACTTCCTCCACTTCTGTATCACAAATTTGAATGAGACTGAAATGTTTTACTAGAGACTGAAATGTTTACCTTGATGGTTGCTTCATCCTTGAACAGTCAGCAGAGTAAACAGATAAAGGAGACAAAGAAGAGATTTATAATATTTTGGCAACTGACGACACATAACATAGCCACACAGCAAAAATACATGTTTAAATATTTGGAGTCCCTACCTTTGTGTGTTTGTATTTGACTTGACATTGCCCATTGACCTTTGTTTGGGGTAAACAATCCCACTCTACCAAAATATGATCCGTGTGGGCAGTGACATTCAGTTTCCGTGAAGGAATCTTAACTGAAAAATACAAAAAGATTACAAAATATTATGTATCAGAAACCACTACAGAAATAATGATTAGTACGTATTTTTCATATTACTTACATGTGTGTAAAAAGTTAAATGTGTAACTGCTGGAGTTAGCTTCCCAAGCTTCTGTTTTGGCTCGTACATAAATGGTGTTATTATGCTTAGTAGATATCTGTTTGTTTTTTAATGCACTGGCTGTGTTTATGATGCAGTTTGTTACATCCGAGTTGCAGATTTCCCTCCAGACAACAGGACAATCAGGATTTAAACTAAAATTAAATATTTAGATAAGTTGGACAACAATATTAGTGCAGTACATATGAAAAGAAAAGTAGTCACAAACCATATAACAGAGTAGTTGATTTTCAGCGGTGAGTTCATTTGATGCTCCCAGCTGCATGTGAACAGACTCGGTAAACCCACATTCATTTCTTTATCTGAATACGAGATGCAAGCTATGCTATGGGGTTTTGCTGTAAAAAAGAACAGTAATATGGTTACTATTTCATCTGAATGAGAACTGAACAGTTTTACTAATCTTTACTAAACTAATCTGAACTTAAGTAATAATACTCAACAAAGCGGTTACCTAAGTATTCAGTGTAAAAGTAACTTAAGCAGAAAGTCTGTACTGCTCTATTCCTTCCTACTACTCTAGATACTTCTATAGCTACTACTATTACCAGCATACCACTTTGCCACTGAGGTAAAAAAATACTCATTTGGAGACTTTTTGCTAGAGCAAAAGGTAGGCCTGGGTACCGTTCAAATTTTTTTTTTATACCAGAACTTAAACAATACCTGGATTTCAATACTGGTACCTAAGCGATACTTTTTCTGATACCTATGGTGTGCTAATTTTTTAAAAACTTTTATTTAACCAGAAAGGTCCCACTGAGAATCAGAATCTCTTTTGCAAGGGAGTCCTGGACCCATGGGGGTTACCTATTGTAGATGTTTTTGGTAGTAGGGGAAATCGGAGCACCCAGAGGAAACCTACACAGACACATGGTTGAACATGCAAACTTCATACAGAAAGGCCCCACCCAGACCAGGAATTGAACTTGGGACCTTCTTGCTGGGGAGCAGGAGTGCTAACCACTATGCCACCATAAAACACAATAATATTGAATGAATAAAAGCCCAACTTTTGCCGCTAAATTCTGAGCTGTCAGTTAAAACCAGTAGATTTATTCTGTGTTATTTATTTGATTCATACATGCAAAGGAATATTAAAGGTCCCACTAGGTTCTGAAACTTGGTACTGAATAAAAATATTATTTCATTACCAGTACTATTGCAACTTTTCTTTCGATGCCACAAGTAATGTTTTTCCTCTAAACTTTACCCAAGTAAAAGTAAGAAAATGTTTGTACCCAGAAAGTACATTTTCTTTAAAGAATGTACATGACTCGAGTAAAAGTATCCAGTTACTTTCCACCTCTGAACGATCCTTACTGTATGTTCTGATGGTGGTCCCTCCCAGGATCTGTTTTTTCTCGACACTGTGGCACTCGACAGTTATGGTGGGGTGAGAGGGGTCCTGCAGCTCTGAATACGGCAGCACCAGGACGGTGTGTGAGGAGTTGATCCTGTGTGACAGGCTCTCGTTCACTCTTCTGTTATTGAGCTTCCAGAAGACTTTTCCAGAGACACAGGTGCTCCGACATGTTATTTCAGCACCAGATCCCGCCTCGATGAACTGATTTTTGGGGAAAACGCTGCAGGGGTTCTTATACTGACCTTCACAAAGATAAGAATATATTGACTAATTATTTTTAGCTTCCATTAATAAAAGGCAGAATGTATTTTAACTGGTAAAATTAGGCACTGATATCCTTTCTAACAATACAACATGGCAATTGAAGCCACTATAGCAAGCATATACAGGCACACATGGAAAAGTCAATTTAGCACAAATCACAAGAGAAATGCTTGAAATATTTTAAACTGAATCTATAGTCACTTTAAATTGAACTAGTGTGCATATATGCTTAAAAACATAACTGTTGCCACTGTTTCCTGTTTCTAAGCAACAAACAAACAAATAAATGTTAATTTTTCATATGAGTTAGCCCAAAAATACAATAAAAACATTAAAATAATGGTTCACAATGATATTAAAATTAAGTTATTAAGTTAAGTTATTAAAGCATGGACAAACAAAGAGATCGCAAAGGCCTCTGTTTTTGCTCCTTCAGTTAAGCTGTAAATGAAACCAAAAGAGAAGCATTTCCCTGTCAAGATGAACTACTGCCTAAAATATTTCATAACATTTTAGCCATCACATTTAATAGTGACAATATTTTTAATTGAATAAATAAAAAGTACACTTACCATTACAATTTGTTGAAAGAAAATCAATAATAAAATAGATTAGAAATAAATACATAGTTGAATCCGATTAGTTAAATCCAGGAGGCCTTACAGTTAATAATAAATAATTTTAACTGTCTGTAGCGGCATTGTAGGGAAAACGTTTGCTCACTAATGATAATCTCTCTATCTCCGCCATCATGTAACAGGAACTGAGGCAAAGACTGAAATAAACAGCAGAGATTACCCAACTGGAAACAACCATGCAAAAAGGGGAAGTGAAACAACTGCCCAGCAACCTAACTGTCCACTTTAATAATCAATACTCCCACAGAAAGAGGGGAGAGAGAGAGACATTATAGCCTCCAGTCAAGAGTTATGAGGAAATTTACTCATACATTTGAAAGTAAAATGAGATATTATATAATCATTGTGATTCCCAAACATCTTTTTATGGTGGAGGAATAGTACAGCTGATGATTTCTTATGAACAATGCGTAAGAGTGACAGCTGTGTGTAGCTACAATTTGCAAGAATTTGCAAAGCTTGGTATAAGCTGTAATATTTTACTGATGAAATGCTTTTTACTTAATAATCCATGGAAGGCTATTTATGCCACTAAAATAATAATAATAATAATAATAATAATAATAATAATAATAATAATAATAATAATAATAATAATAATAATAAATTAAAATAAAAACTAGATTTTTTTTCTTTTTCATGAACAGTTTTCTCATTATTATGAAATATTTTTGCATAATTTTGAGATACTTTGTCATAATTATGAGAAATGAGCTCATAATTATGATTTAGCATCTCATGAGATGAGATAATTTCTCATAGTTATGAGATACTAAGTCATAATTATGAGAAAACAGTGTTCATAAAAAAAATCCAAAATGTTTTTTTTTTTTTTTTTTTTTTTTTTTTTTAGTGGCGGATATAGGCTTCCGTTATAATCCATTAAATCCAGATATTAAAAATTGTGTTGTAAAATCTGTTTGTTGTTCATTGAAGTCGATGGCGGAAAACGTAAGAAGAATGTTTGACTCAAGACGGAATGATTAAGATGGTGCATTACCGCCCTCTACTGGAATTTTTACTTACTTTGGTAAGGTCAAGACGCTGTAGCCGCTGAACAGAAAGAACTAAAAGATTTCCAGAAAAGCATTGGGGAAGATAAAGGTCTCTCAGCTGATAGAAAAATACTTGATATTTTAAAAGAAAAGCTCAACTCAAAACCACTTATTTTTACGCCATTGACAGAAATAGAAAAAAATACTAAAATGTTTTAAATTTAACGTGTGTATAAAGACTGAATGTTTAACAATGCAGACAAAAATAACCCGAACATTATCTAGCACTAATACTACTTTTATAAAGAACCAAACCTGCCAAATCAATCAATAAATCAATCAGTTAATTCATTAATAAATGCTCTCATTGACAAACAATTCTTTAAAGAGGACAACAAACGCTAAAATAGTTTTCTCGACTGGCTTGAAACACCAATTTAGTCATAACCCGTTCTAATACAAACTTTTTACATACGTCTGTCTTTTTTTTAGATCAAAGTTAGAACTAAGTGATTAGGTAACTAGGTGAATTTTTTTTAATAGTATATAAACCAGGTAGATCCTTTAAACTTTTTAGGTAATTTGTTCCATAACTGCGATGATCACTTCATGAAAATGTGTTTTAGAAAAGTTATTTAGTTTTTCTGAGTACATGTTATGTCTTTAATTTTATAATGATCTGATTTTGAATGATTTGTAAAGTCTATTATGTATTTTGTATTTAAATTAATGCATTTTTTAATCTGGGCCCCAGGAAGACGAGCAACCACCATGGTGGAAGTTAATGGGCATCCTAACAAATTAACAAGTAAACAAATAAACAAACCAACTTCATGCATTTCAGTGACAGAAATCAATAAATAAATGAATGTGGGAATAAATAAAACGGTGTGTGTGTGTGTGCGCGCGCGCGCGTGTGTGTGTGAATAAATAAAAAAATAAATAACGAAAATAAATCAAAGCAAATATTGAAATAAATACAGAATAATTATAGTTCTTTATTTGTTTATTTGTTTATTTTAACCAAAACGTATTTTTTTTATTCCAGCATTTGTTGTCCTGTTTAAATAATTATTTGTCAATGAGAGTATTTATTTATTAATTGACTGATTGATTTGGCAGTTTTGGTTCTCCATATACTTTTACCCGCGCATGTGCTCGGAGGTCACCAGTGCCCAACCTGGCAACACGAAGACGTTACGTAGCGTTACGTGAGATGACGTTACGTAGCTCCCTGTCAAGCCCATAGCAACCATTCATTGTCCTTAGCAACGGGGACTTCTTAATTTTTTGGTTTACAAAAGTTTCTGGGTGACATTGCGGACTACTAGTTAATTATATAAACTTGAACAATTGCTACAATATACTAACAGAGAATGGGGGACAAAAAGCCAAACACTAAACGTATTTTCGTAAATGACGTCGATGTATTTTCCTCAAAACACATCGCTAAGGTCAGAAGCTAACTAGCCATAGTCTGTATCAAGATATTATTTGATGTCTATTTTAACGTTTCAGCTTACTATACTGTGTTTATTAACGTTTTTTAAGTATTTTAATTTAATTGTATATAAATGTCATGCTATTTTTCTAATTTGACGCTTTTCTTACCGATTATTATACCAGTTTTTATCAACATGCTTGGTGGGAGATGAGGAGGAGGGAGATGAACCTTCTTCTCTCAGAGGTGAACCTGCTTTTCAGATAGTGGGAACAGCGTCTTCTCCATTAAAAGATGAGAGAGACTGTGGTGTATTTGAACACTATGTGGTGAGTAAACCCCACCATTTTTCATATTTCTTCAATTTCAGTGAGTTGAACAATGTAATTTACCAGTAGGCTTGTTTAATGGTGCTAACAAGTTATAATATTGTATTTACACTAAAGTCAATACAGTTGGTCACACATCAAAACATCCAATATCTGCAAAAGTGATTTTTTGATAGAGACCTAGAAAACACAGTATGTTGCACTGTTTCTCATTAATTCCCATAATCTTATTCCCCCCATAGTCTAAAACTGAACTTAGAAATACAGAATGTAACTGTTGCAATATGAATGCAAAATGCCTTCTTTTTAATAGTATGATGCACCCAATTCACAAGACACATTTTATGGGTACTAGTCTAAAATACATGAATTTGTGAATATGAGGGTGTTGCTTTAACTTCAATTAATTTTGACATCATTATAAAAACGCACAATTTATGAATGTTAATGTGCTAATATTGCCTTATATTTGCAAATTAAAAACTTTGCTCCCCAGACTAACTCTACATTTGTGGGAAACTCTACTGGATGGTACTAGACGTTTAAAGGACCAAAACTTTGAAGTGTGTCATGATACATGTCTCGTTCACAGTCACAAACTCGCGAGGAGCTACTGAAGCATCTTTTGGAGTGTGATGTAATTGTGTACAACATCTCAGAAAATGCTACACAAGAACTGATTGATGAAGCAACGTGGGCCCTGACAAGTAAGGGCTCGCTCAGCATAAATGTATTAAATATGCCATTAAAAAAACTCTTTCTTTTTACTTTTTGCAAACAGCTCTTCATGAAGAAATGGAGGGCTTCAAGTCCAGGAAAATGTTCATCTTAATCTCCACAGTGATGACATGGGCCATGACTAAGCCACAGAATCCAGTAAGACTTCATATTGATTGATCTGATTAAAATCTATCATACACAACAAAGCTCTTACACTTGTGTGTTTAGGATGAAACAGACGTCCCATTATCAGAAGAAGAGTTCAGAAGAAGACGGCCACATCCTAATTTTAGAGCACACAATGAACTGGAGAAACTAGTGATGAAGCTCAGTCGAACTGTAGGTTTTAGACGCACAAATGAAATTATCAAAACATCATTATATTTATGAAATAATCTGGTCAATTTAATGTTGTTAATTTTAGAAAAAGACCAGATTTCCAGCATATGTTGTTGCTAGTGGTCTTCAGTACGGAAAAGGAGAAAACATCTTTCACTACTTTTTCAAGGTAAATATAATACTCTATGACACACAATGCTGTAAATAGTTCATATATTTTGAGTATTTCTCTTACTTTGTTCTTTTTTTTTCAGGTGTCTTGGTTGATGCAAAGTTCTGAGGTCCCCATATTTGGACAAGGCACAAACTACATCCCTATGATCCACGTGTATGATCTTGGAGGGTGAGTGTCCTTGCAATTCTCTGTGTGTTGTTACTAAAAAATAAAGTTGTTGAAATATTGGCAAATTAATCCATTGCCTATTTTAGACTGATACAAAACATTATCCAGATCAAACCAAAGTCAAAGTACATCCTCGCTGTAGATGATTCAAAAAACACATTGGAAGAAATTGTCCATGTAAGTTTCACCCTTCAGTATTCATTATTTTTCAGGTGAATCAAGTGTATCATATAAATATATGTTTGATTTTTTCATGCTTGTTTTTTTAGGCAATCAGCAAAGCTCTTGGACCAGGAAAGATAAAACAATTCCCAGAGCAAGAAGCCATCGCTATGAAGGCCTTTAAGGTAAAGGGCATACACCGTTCAGGCATAACATGATGAATACTGGGGATTTTAATGTTAAAGTATGTGTTATGACCACCTGACTAATATGTAGCCCTATAGCTTTTCATTTAAAACAAGCATTTGCTTATTCAGCATGTTGAGCTACAGAGTAGTTTGTCTGTTTGATCGGACCACACTCGCTCCCCAAAATGGAACATTTTTGATAGGTACTGACCACTGCAGACTGGGAACACAACACGAGAGCTGCAGGTTTGAAGATGCCCTGACCCAAGTCATCTAGCCATCACAATTTGGCCCTTGTCTCCTTATACTTGCCAATTTTTCCTGGTTCTAACATATCAACTTTTGGGACAAAATGTTTACTTGCTGCCTAATATATCTCACCCACTAAAAGGGGCCATGATGAAGGGATAATCTGTTTTATTTATTTCACTGGTCACAATGTTATGCCTGATTGGTGTATATTAATAGTTAGTCATTGTGTAGCTTTAGTTGTTATGAGGTCAAACCTCGCAATAATAAACTAATGTCATTTAGCCAAAGGAGCTGGACTATCTGAAGATCAACCTCTCCTTGGATGCTTTCATTATTAAAGACTTGAACCTCAGGTGGACTTCTGAAACTGGGATGGTGGAAAACATTGAGAGCATCATAGAGGAATACAAAGTCACTAGAAAACTCCTTGTAAGTTTGTTTGTCTTGCATCCATTTTTCAACCATTAGATCAGAATGAATTGTTTAGTAACTTGTCTCACAGCCCATTAAAATCTTCATGGTTGGACCTCCTGCTGTTGGTAAGACAACAATTGCTAAGAAGCTCTGTGACTTTTACCGACTACACCACATCAAGATGCAAGAGGTCATTGCAGAAAAACTGCAAGAACTGGTCAGTGGATGTTTAAACGATAAAATTATAGTATTTATTTTCTGTTTTATACAATGGTTGAAGCACTTATTTCTAAATGAAACAGGAGGAGCCTGAGAATCAAACTGGTCAAGATGCTGTAGCCGCTGAACAGAAAGAACTAAAAGATTTCCAGAAAAGCATTGGGGAAGATGGAGGTCTCTCAGCTGATAGAAAAATACTTGATATTTTAAAAGAAAAACTCAACTCAAAACCATGTTTAAACCAAGGATTTGTTTTGGATGGCTTCCCTCATACTTACAAACAGGCACAGTTACTTTTCTTCGGTGAGCAATGCCTATTCAATATAATGAATTAGGTTTATTAAAACTATTATTATTAATTCAAGTGTTGTTGTCTAGATGAAACTACAGAGACTCAGGAGCCAATAGTCATCGAGCCACAGTACAACAAGATCATTCCAGGTAGCTAATTAAAAAAAAAAAGGTACTAAGCCATTATTTCTAAAACACACTTTAACCATTGCCTTTCAACTTCTTTTTTTCAGAGAACATTTTTGCCCTTTCTGCATCCGATGAATTCCTGATAGAACGAGTACAAGGACTTGCGGAGAGTGTGGCGGAGAAAATGCACTACACCCAGGACGCATTCCTTTCCCGTTTGAAGCAATACAGAGAGCGCTGTGCTGCTGATGAAACACTGCTGGACTACTTTGAAGAACTGGAGATTTTCCCAGAAGAAATTGGTACTGTATCCAGAAACTCCATGTTATCTGAGGCATATTTATTAGTATAGATGCATCGTTATAGATTTGAAAATGTTTGTCTTTGTCTTACACAGACTCCTCACTATGTAGTATTTTGTTTTTTGAATAACAATAATAGGAATAATAAAGGTTAAAAGAGAAATTAAAATGTTCTTGTTTTTATGTCATACACAACCTTGTGATTTTTAGTGCCAAACATCTCTAACCATATACAGTACATAGTAGCATAGCTGCCTTTAGAACCTGCAAGTATTGGTCAGTTGATGCCTTGTTTTTCTAGAGATAAAAGAAGATGACCTAGAGTGCACAGTTGCTCTAAAGAAGATCACTGGGCTGGTGGGGGGCCCAAAAAACTATGGCCCAAGCCCCGGGGAGCTGGTGGAGGAGAACAGGAGGAAGGAGGAGGAGAGGAAGCAGAAACTGGCCACTGAAGCAGCGGAAGAGGAAACTGAGGAATGAGGCAACACTGGCTGAGATGGCTGCTCAGTATCAGCAGTGGGTAAGATGAGAGAGAGAGTTGATGTATATAGTTAGCATAATATTAAGGCCAAGTACAAAATTACACTTGAAACACTTCCTCAACACTGTCTTTATTCCCTGTCTTTCAATGGGCGTGAAAAACAATGACGGCATAACTCTCTTGTGAAGACATGGCTTCCTATGGTAAAAAATGACATATGCATAAGTTGAAACTGTTTATTTGGTATAATAAGCATCACAGCTTATTTACAAATCACCCAATTCATCTGTGAAGTGACAAAAACCACTGGCTATAACAAAATAACACTGCATACCAAAATTAGTAGAGCAAATGTTTATAAGGATATCTTTATTTTTTTCCTATTACAATAATATAATTAGAAGAAGAACCTGTCGGAGTTGGAGAGTCAGCAGCAGGAGTTACTGGCGGCACGTTCACTTCCTCTGAGGACGTACCTGATGAAGTACGTGATGCCCTCGCTCTCTGAGGCCATGCTGGAGTGCTCCAAGGTCCGGCCTGAGGACCCTGTGGACTTTCTGGTATGTCTGACACAATTTGTTAGATTAAACTTGGATAAACCTAGGATTAACCGTAGCAGCTCTTAATATGGTTTCTCTTTACAGGCTGAATATCTTCTAAGGCACAACATGGAAAACCCACAAGAGGGTTGAATAGTTTGCTTTCTAAGATGCTGCAAAAATATTTTTCAAATGTGTATTGTCATTTCTACTATGCAATATAAAATTAACAGTGACTCAAAAGCAATACGCCCTTTCACCACTAGATGGCGCAAACTCCATGTGAAATTTGGGTTTGATAGGGCTCATTAATCAATACACTATGTTTTTTACTATGAAATATTGTGTAAACATTGTATTGGTACCTTTTCTCTAAAATATTATATAAATAAGCTTGTCTATTTTCAAATAAAAGATATATTTAAAGTTTAATTGTTAAAAGCAAAGGCCACATTTCACTATTAAGTAACAACAGTATGTATTGTTAAATCATAACTTTATATAACGTCTTCATAAGTGGGCACCCTTCACACTTGGCACACAAATGACAGAGAGGGACAGTTAGTTGCACTGCTACTGTCCACCACCAGGGGCCACCAAATCTCAATAATTACCAGAACAACACTTATTGCTGATCAGCTATGGGCTGTAACAGGGTATTAGGAAACCAAAATACATTAATTTGTATGGTGGAGTATATGTTTCCATATCATGTAGGTCAGTGGTTCCCAAATTGGCCCCCTGGTGGGCCGCAAAGGTACTGCAGGGGGACCGCCAGAGTTTTGAAATGAATTACAATTAGGTACTTGTTTAAAAATATGACTTTAAGGTAATTTTTCAGGGAAGCTCCAGGTCTTGTCTTGTGAAATTTAAGACCTTGAATGAAATTTTATGCCAGTACTCTCAACATTGAATTTTACACTAAGGAGTTATCCGTCATACTCTCTGAAACTCAAGGGTTTTATTTTAAAAGTCTAATACAGATGAAAGAATTCCTGTCCTGCATTATAAAATATATGTATCTGAAAAATTAACAACGCATTTTAATGATAACATTTCTTCAATAAATATAATTTGTTATTGTGGTGATATTAACATAATGTTAAAACAATTTTAAGACCTAGATGAACTAAATTTAATACCTACTCATAATATTTAAAACTTTGAAGGATTTAATTCTGACACAAACAAATTTAATACTTTTTTAATGCTTTCAGGATCTTGGGGCTGTCCTAATTTTTAGCCAACAGCCTGTGTTTTTGTAATGTTTTTATCAAAATCTATGAAGAAAAACAAGATATAATATTTTAACTAGAGTTAAGTCTTATTGTTGGGGGTCTGCATGGGATTTTCTGGTTTTTAAGGGGGCCATGAGACTCCTGACTTTAGGAATGGCTGATGTAGGTCAAAGGTCAAATAATGCTTTGGAAGGGATCAGTACCATTCTCTTCGGCCAATCAAAGTAGTCAGCAATCAAATAAAGTAATTAATATGCTATTTATGAAGGAATTACACCATTTCCTGTCAGATTACCACATTTCCCATAACTGGATTTTATTTGTGAATGTGTTTGTACGACACAGCCAAGCTTCAAGCACTCCCCTAGTTAGGACTTAGCTCTTTGAAGAGGAGGCTATAAACACCAGTAGTACAAAACTCATAAATGGACCTGTATAAACAGCTCTACATTAGCTTTTTGTGTGTATTTGGCATCTTGAAAATGTCAGAGTACATGCTGAGGATGTATTGTAATTGTAAATAGCTGTTAGACTTGACTGGAAAGATGACTCACCGCTCCCAGATGGTCCACACACTGGTGACATAATGAAAACTCTCACCTGCTGCAAGGCATGATGGGGAAAGAATACACACATTATCGGATTAATAGTGCAAGTCCCCCACAATCCAAACAGATTTACAGCCGGGCTACCAGTAGTAACGTGCTACATGTAAGAATAATGTGTTTTATGTAAAGCAAATCATTTCAGGGCAATATAGTCATTTGTATAGCACAGGAAAAAGCACAAATTAAGTTACCTATAACATATGCAACATCTCTCCCAAGATAAGTCAATAAACATTTTAGACTATTAGGAAAAAACGACTTCAGTACAGGTTACCGCCCCAGGTCACAGTCTGGAAGACCACAATGGCTGCTCTCCACTGGAAAACCTTGAACAAAATATGTCTGCTTTCATACGTACTGTATAAGCTGCCAGGAATAGTGAAGAATTAAAGCCCTTCACCTGAACAAGCAAAGAAGAAATGTTTTGCTCTGTGGTGAAAGGCAGTGGCTTCTTAATCATCTTGAACTATAGCTGTCAAACACATAAGAAGAGTTTGCACAGCAGATCTATGTTTTTCAGTTAAAAGTAACTTGTAACGAAAAACTACAAAATTTGCTAAATTAGTTTAGTCTGGGTTTGACCTGGTTTGGACTTGGTTTAGACTTAATATAGCTCTGGTTTAGACATGGTTTAATCCTGATTTAGTTCTGGTTTTAGACATGTTTTTTTTTCCTGGTATAGTCCTGGTTTAGTCCTGATTTGGACCTGGTTTAGTCTTCGTTTTGTTCTGGTTTTAGGCATGATTTAGACTCAGTTTAGTCCTGGTTTGACCTTGTTTAGACTTGATTTAGCTCTGGTTTAGACTTGGTTTATTCTTGATTTAGTTCTGGTTTTAGACCTGTTTTTTCCTGGCTTAGTCCTGGTCAAGACCTGGTTTAATCCCTGTTTTGTTCTTCTTTAGAGTTGCATCCTTCGCTATAGTCCTGGGTTAGTCCTGATTTAGGTTTATTTTCTGTCTTTGAAAGACTAATATGTAAAGGTACTATAAATGATCATATAACTCCATTTACTGCCTAAATGTGCTCGCATGCCCCTAGAGGTCCCCATACCCCTGGTTGGGAAACACTGTTTTAAGCCCTTATATCCCAAAAAGTAAAAGTGAGGAAAGTAAGGAATCCATCAAAAATACCAGATCAACCAGACAGTGATCAAAATCCACACCAAAAAGTAATCATTTGTCGCATTACTGACCCCTTCTAGCTGGAGTTAGTATCTTTGACCCTATCTTGCAATGCTACAGAATCCTGTAATAGATCCCTGCATTCTAAAAAAGAAAACTAACCAATACACAGAATACCAAAATGATGCTAACAGACAGAGCAAATTGGGCCACAAATTGTTAAATTGTCTTTTGAGTCTCCTGAAATAATGTTTGGGAATGAGTACTCTTTAAAGCAGCAGTCTGGTGGTCCCGTACACTTGGACCGACTGTATTTTCCAAGTCACAGTCACAATAACCTGTGCTGCCCTTGTAGTGGTCTCTCTCTCTCTCCCACAGAAAGTAAATAGCCTCTAACCCAACGCCCCTGCTCCCGGTGGTCATGCAGCCCAACATCTGCTGGAGGCTCAACAGGACCACACACTCACTCCCATTTTAATGAGCTTTTGGAAACATATCGGGTCGTAACAATTTAAATGTAGAGTTACATATGAAACCACAACATGCGCAATCATATTTTAGATTGAATTTCACTGACTTACTTTTGGTGTGAGGAAATGCACTTTAAATTACATTAATCAAACATAAAGGGTTAAGCATTTGAACATTTTTTATCATATATATTGAAGAAGGTCAACTCTCTAAACACATATGCAAATGCAAGCAGAATTACGTACCAAATTTCCCACAATGCAATAAATACAAAGACCACACATAACGTACTAAAGGACATAAAACATAAAACAATCATGTAACTTTACAAACTATGCCTAGAGCACTTTTAACCTTGTTTTTGTTGTGATAATCTGAATGACCGAGAATCCCCACAGACAAAATGTAGGCAGATGACGACAAAAATTTCAAACACTGTATGCCTCTATGGTTTGTACCTCATTAACCACCATCTTAACATGACTGCTTACAGACAAAAGGATATGTACACCACTTTGTTTTCTTAAAGCAACCCTAAGTATGTTTGCAACCACTGAAACTGCAACTTCACTGACATTGTCTCAATATCTATTTGTAAAGTAAGTGGAAAATTGTGGTGATCTTGCAAGATTTGTAATGGCATAAGATATATTTACAGTACAAAGAAAATAATTTTAAAGAAGATATATTACGCAAAATCAACTCTTCTGAGCTTTGTACCATGTTATAATGTACCAGAAACCTACCTGGAAGTGTTTTTGTTTCATTGCACGCATGTTTAAGTAGTCCTCTATTCTCTAGCACAGCCAGTCTGAGGTCTTAAAATGCTCGGTTTCACAAGCCTCCGCCTCTTCCACGAATTCCCGCCCATTCCAGGAAGCAGACTTTTTTTTATTTTGTAGTAAAATGGCATCATAGAAAACAATTAAGGAAGTAAAATACTCCTTTTCTTTGATTATGTTTAAAAGACAGGGACACTGCATTCTGCCGCCCTCTGCTGGTCTTTTCATTGGATTGTTTATGACACCAGTAGAGAACTTATTAACTTATTTTTAGTAAGTTAATGTCTTTAAAGTAGCAAAGTTGTTCTAAAGGTGACCAAGATTGGGTTAGGAAATATGAATAAAAGCATAATATAGCCCCTTTAAGGTTACACATGATTTTGAGGCTATGTATTTAATGATGGTACTTTATGAAATGTACATAGTTTTTAGCTTGCATTTTAATATTTAATTTTGTATGTATATTTTAAATTTACATGGAGACTTACAGAGTCTAACAGTGAAGATTGTCAACATAACTGAGTGGTTCCCAACCTTTTTGGTATTGTGTACCCCCAGGACCTGTTTCAGTCCTGGTTTGGACCTGGCTTAGTCCTGGTTTAGTCTTAGTTTAGTCCTAGTTTTAGGCATGGTTTAGTCTTAGTTTAGTCCTGGTTTGACCTGGTTTAGACTTGGTTTAGACAGAGTTTAGATCTGGTTTAGTCCATGTTTAGACCCAGCTTAGTCCTGGTTTAGTCTTTGTTTAGTTCTGGTTTTAGGCATGGTTTAGTTTTGGTTTAGTCTTAGTTTAGTCTTGGTTTGACCTTGGTTAGTTGTGATTAATCCCTGTTTTATTCCTGGTTTTAGGCCTGATTTAGTGTCACATCCCTTGCTATAGTCCAGATTTAGGTTTGTTTCAGTCTTTGAACACCAAATATATATACTATAAATGATCAAGTAACTCCATGTACCCCCTGCTCATGTACCCCTAGGGGTCCCCGTACCTCTGGTTGGGAAACATTGACATAAATGATGAGAGAAGTTTAGATTTTGAAATAGCAGATTTACAACTACACTAGTTCAACTTATTACTCTCTATAATCCAGATATTATGAATCCTATTATCTGGATATTCTAAATAATAGTGTTGTTTATCCCAACCTAATTTATTCAAAGCCCCAGAGTCACGCACACTGAATGACCTCACACCAAATCATGCCTTATTTGCTCATGCCAAGGCCACATTGGCTCTTTGTGTTTGCTTTCTTTGGAAAACTGACCTGACACAGCAAGTTACTGTGTTTATCAGTGCTTCATGGTTCACTGTGCACGCTAATCACTCACCCATGCAGTGTCCAAGAGGTTAACCCCTGTTTGCTACGATGCCTCATAGATCAGCGTACACAGTGTCATCAGACCTTACCATATGTTTTAGTAAATACACTCAGTTACAGCTGGAAAAATGGATTTTGTAACTTTTTGCAACAGGAAGCAAAATCATTTAAAGCCACAAAACTGAAGCTGTTGTCTGAATCATATGAAAACATTTGTCCCTCACTGAATAATACATGTTAGGGGCTATATTATGCTTTTTTTTCACATCTTTTATCTTTTCACCTCTAGAACCTCTAGAAAACCTTTAAAATCATTAACTAACTAAAAGAAAGCATTTTTTTATAAATACTGAACTGGTAAAGAAACAGATGAAGATACCAGAATGATTGAAGCTCTGTTACAGCCTTTTGAACAAAATCAGTGAAAAAAGGTTCCTTAAAAATTTTTGTGTTTGTAAATGAAACAAAACACAACTCCTTGTGATGAGGGGACAACATTATAGAAAGGTAGCAATCTCAGAAACATTTATTGGGCATAATATAGCCCCTTTAAGGACAGAAACATTGTCAGCATCTGTCTTTAAGTGTTAGCTGTGCAATTATTAAGTATTGTCCAATGTGTATGTACCAACCTGATGCTTAAAAAGAGTCCATTAAAACTTTACAATAAAAAAACTTTACTTATGCTATGCACGAGCCAGTATGCTCTTTGTGCTGGTCCCAGATAAATGAAGATGATATGCTATGGAAAGAAGACTATGCTATACTGTTACTTTTTTCAAGTACTCTGATCATAAAGATGGTCAGTAATATCACAAACATTTTTGGTGTATATATTAATAAATATATTTGCTACATAAGCGATTACATGAGTCATTTAAACAACAGCTAACACAAACCAGGTGATCTGCAGCACTGAAATGGAGTGAGCTCATTTTTCCCTGTGCAGAATCCTGCTGTTCAATCTGGCAACCCTGTCTATGTACTGTATGTTCAACTACACACATCCACTTTTACATAATGGCATTCGGAGCTTTGAGGATGTTGTGTGTGAAACCACTCTGGCACTGCCAAACCAAATGAGTTGTTTTCTTTCATAATAATTACAGTTATGCTGCACGACAAAAGAAAAGAAAAATGAGCCACAAAAAGCATATTTTGTATTGTTTGCCTTCAACCCCGAGCGACCGCAAACATCCTTCAGAACTGTCATCTTGGTGTGAAAGGCCTGGATCTTATTACTCACTGTGAATGCTGCCAGATTGTGTTAAATGTACAAAAGAGTTGACAAAGCATGAATATACACAAAAAACTAGAAGAAATTGGAGAGTGCCAATCTCTGCCATCTCGGGAATAGTCTAGTTCAGGGGTAAATGCTCTAGCCACTGAGCCACAAAGTTCTTAAACTGCATATAGGTGAAGAAACCACTAGAAACTATTGTATAGAGTCCTAAAAAAACACACCAAATTAGTTCTTCTTTAATCCAGACTATTACTGATCTTTTCTGAAAATGATATAAAAATCCAACCATTATCTTTTGTGCTTTTTGCAAACACACAAACAAACCAACAAACCTTAACGTTAACACAACCACATGTCAGGCAGGTGTAGGGGTCGGGATTACTATTACAATGTCTTGCAAATTGTAATTTTAATGCTTTTGAATTGCAGAGATCATAGCTAAATCTGCACAAACTACTTTGCAATAGTTCAGTAAAATAATAAACAAAACAAAAAAAAAGTTACATTGCAACAATAAATAAAAGGACAAAGTACACAAGTTTAAAATATCTAGTTCATTTCCACCACTGTTGAATTTCTTTTGTCCTATTTACTGTAAGTACCCACAAAGAGAAAGAGCAAAACAAAAGTACAAAGAAATTTAACAACACAGAGCTATATCTGGTTGATCTCTCCATAATTGACTCTCTAAAAAAAATCTGGGTTAGATATACTTCACAAAACAGGCATTTGGACCTGAGTTGAGTTGTCCTTGAGGTACATACTTTGTTATGAAACATTGTGATCCACTGTTGATTTTTAAAAATGAGGTCAGATCTACAAATGATTCCTTTTGGGAGAATCAAAGAAGTTTTCTGGGCAAGCTAAAGGGCAAACATGCTTTTTATGATCTATCACAGATAAAGTATGCAACTTCTCCAAAATGCTAATCAGATCCAGGTCCATTGTGAATACTTTTTGTTCTCTGAAAAGCAAAAAGACACTGTAGTGAGGAAATCTATCCTCCCTTTAAAAGAACAGGGATATGATACGTTGAGCTTAAGATTTACGACAAAGTACCTCTAAAACCATTTGATAGTTCCCTAAAAGGCCATCTTGGAGTCTGCGTGTCTTTCTGTACAGTCAGGAATGCACTGTGTAGGTTATGTTTGTCTGTGTAAGGCAATGACATTACCAACATCCTATAATTATCCCTGATTGCCTTAGGGACCCCCAACTCCCACAAAGCCACAATTAGCATTACAGCTTTCACAACATTCATGTCCTTGTCACATGTGTAGCGTTAGAATAAACAGCCCCTATGGAAATTACCATACGTCTGCTTGGACTAGTATGTCATATTGTAATTGTACAGTTACCACACATCTTTATGAAAGCAATAAATCCATGTAATTGTTTGCATATGTGCTCTCTGTTGTCCACATGGTCAGTCATGTAGTCCAGTAGAGGTTGGACAAGAGAGGAATCAGCTTTGAATATGATCTAGGAAAGTGGACCAAATGATGTAAAATAAAGATAAATTGTCTTTTATTGTTGCTGTGAGATTTTCAAGTGTACTGTGATCTGTTAGGAGATTTAGCTGGTAATTTATTGATATTTTAGGCCTGTCGTTCCAGTTTAGAAGAATAGTTTTTTTTGCCAGGGCTATTGCAATCAGAAGGAATTGTAGGCAAAGCTTCTGAAATCCATGCAATTTTCTGTCATGTCATTCAGAGTACATGATGCTAGGATTTAAGTTTTGAATATGATGGACATTTATTGATAAAATAATGATCTTGTAAATAATTTTAGTGACAAAAGTCTTTAGACAAATGTGTTTATAGTTTCCTGTGTGTGTGTTGGGACGTGGGACAAGGAGCCTAAAACTGGCACTCTCCCAGTTAAATAGGGACATCTGGTCACCCTACTGTAACTACTTGTCCAAAATAACATAAAAGTGCAGAAACTTTTACTATTTAGCATTAGCTTTCATGCTAATTGTATAGGCCAATTATATATGATATAGCAAATCTCCAAAAGTGCTGATGTTTTCTAACCAGGCTCTGACAGTTGTGTCAATTGTTATCGGTTGCCAAAACCATCTTGTTGATTCACATTTTGTTGTTATTATTGGCTAATGTTTATTTTTCCATAGAAAATGTATTGTCTGCTTCGCTTATGGCATCATTCTTTAGAAGGAAGCCATGTTGTCCATTAAAAAAATTGTAAAAGGTCTACAGAGTTAGATTACATAACAATAAGGGTCGCGGCATGCTACTGAGCCAAGTAAATGAAGTTGGCTTGAAACAAAACAAAATGGAGAGTCAAAGTGTCTGGATGCTGTAGTTCACATAGAGAGCAGCTGGACAGGTGTTATTTTAAACACAGGAAGAGAAATAAAGGAATGCTTTTATAACCCAGCTCCTCCCAGATAACTCTGCACCAGGGTTAACCCAAAGTGCAACACGGGGTCTGTGCAAGGTCAGGTCATCCTGTGGGAGCAGCTCTTAGAGAAATAAAGACGTAGGCCTATTTTTAGCACACAAACCCATAGTAGCTTACTAAATCTGATGCTGTGGCAGCCATTTTGACCTTTGATATGTGATGCTGTCCTTTTTATTGATGAGCCAGGTGTTGAATAAAATCTGATTATGTAACACTATATCTACAACAATCCACAAGGCAGTGTATTTTTTGTGCTGGTCCCAAACCTGGATAGAAGGAGAGGGTTGTGCCAGGAAGTGTAATGATTATAAAACCTAGACCAGTGGTTCTCATACATGGCCTACATACCAAGTACCACCTTAGAGAATATTTGGGTCTCCAAGTACTATCTCTAATGGACTAAAATGAGCTTAAATCAGAACTTACTCAGGTCTAAACCAGGAATAAACTTGGACTAAACCAGGTTAGAAGCAGACAATGCAACTAGGAACTGGCATTGCCTCCTATTAAATAAACTAATCTAGCTAATCCACTGACCAACTTGCTTTCATCATGTTGAAATTGACGTTTTAAAAATGCCATCTATGTACAGTACACTAGCATGCCAAACAAGAACATTTCTTTGTGTCCTAATACAAACAGACAGTATAAAATTGGCCAAATTTTACAGTTCAAAGCAATGATTTCCAGCTGAGACTTTACTGTGCTGCCTATTATCTGCTGTGACACCAAAATCCTAAAGAAAAACATGACCGCGCCTCTGTTACTAAACTGTGCCAAATTATATTTCTTGCTTATTGGTGGAGACAAGAAATCCCCCAAAGAGTGTTCAATACAACACCACTGTAACTTGCCTGGTTTGTTTTCGGTGATGAAATGTCAGGAGGGCCCCAACGGTGAGGATGAGACAAAGAGCGATAGAAATAACCCTTGTTAACTCTCTAAATGTTGAAAGACCGCTCCACAGCTGTGTGCCATGTGTCCCAGGCTCAACACAATGTGGCCTGAGAAGTAAAAGAGAAACCCACAAAGCCACACAAGGACCACCATCAAGTTAGCGCTACATTCATACCACGGTTTGGATTAAGTTATTCTTTGGCTGTAGATGAATGTATCACATGCGTCAATTTTCTCCTGTCATTTCATGCACTATAATTGCAGGATTTTAACATTTTGGGCTGTTTTTGAGTGTATTCAGATTTGATCAGCTGGGGATTGGGACATGTCTTTATTTAGGTTGTTAAGGGCATGAATCCAACCCTGTCAAGCTTATCATCCTTTTGCCTTAGCTTAATACTGTAGAGGTACCAGGTTAGTAAACTTAAACTTGTGCAGGGCTGCAACATTTGGAAACAACATTAACTGTCATGGCGACAGCTCCAGTATGCAGAGCCCTTTCGTCACTAAATATACAGGAATACAATTATCTGTGAATTCCAAAGTCCCAGCCTCATTTTAAGTAAACAGTTTTAGTGTTTTAGGCTGACCTCACTTCCTTGAGTCAGCATTAAGTTTGGTCCTTCGAGGAGCATTAGACTAGAAACCATTACCTCACAACAGCACAAGCCACTGTGAAGACGTCAGCCAATCAGAGGAGAGAGCTGCTACATCCCAGCTCCTGTTAAAAACTTTTATAAAGAGGAGGAACTTGTGAAATATTGGAAGACGATTGGTTAAAGCATCAGCTAGTGACCGTTTATCATGATTTATTTTAGCCAGTGGCAGCAACAAATCATCTGATGTAGGTAAACAACCTAACAACTATATGATACAACAACAATGGAAAACAATGTGATAAAATGTTGTCAGAGGATATTTGCTGTTTTTGTAACGCAACATCTACACAATGTCTTCCAGAGTTGCCATGTTGTTAACAAG
The DNA here is from genome assembly GCA_020698575.1 of Bostrychus sinensis. Classification (NCBI taxonomy): domain Eukaryota; kingdom Metazoa; phylum Chordata; class Actinopteri; order Gobiiformes; family Eleotridae; genus Bostrychus; species Bostrychus sinensis. The sequence goes on along the minus strand of CM036257.1, from coordinate 20,933,773 downwards.
TATTGCTAAAAGGCAATCATAACCCACCTACTTGCAACAATACTGACATGCCATTTAACTTTTTATTTTTTATTATAATGTATACAATCAATGATGCAATATAAATTCGTCAGATTTTTTATTTATTTTTTTAAACCAGTGTTAATGAAAAGAATTTACTCTAATCTCACCATTTGGGAACTGTAAAGAACTCACTAAAACAAAAACAAAAAAAGTTTTTTACTGACCCCTTGTGGAAGGAGTTAGTATCTTGTAATGGGAAAAAAAATCTTCTTTCCTTTTGGCTTTTCCCTTCCAGGAGCATCACAGCAAATCAGTAACCTTCTAGTGCGTAGTGATTGTATATATTTTGATATGGCATAGCTTTTACTATGGATGCCCTTTCTTCCTGGTGCAATTTATCCAGGCTTGGGACCGACACAAGTAGTACCATGGCTTGTGATTTTACAATGGTAAAAATGTCAACATCCAGAAAAACTGAGTGACTAATAAACCAATTAATGCTTGCAAAAAACACAACCTGCGTGGCGGAGGTAGAAGACATGCTATGATCAAATCTTAAACGCAAAAATATACTACGTGCAATGGTTTAAAATCTAAAGCTAAAAGTCAAACTAGCTTCTTTTTACTTCTTAGCAGTAAATTAAACTATACAACATTATGACAGCGGGTAAACCTGTTCGGTGAGTAAAATAATAAATGATTTCTGTTCACACTCCCTTCTGTAGACCATGTTTGACTTTATGATCCTGTTAGATGTAGGTATGTACAGTATATGGGAGTGTGGGACGTTAGCTAACACAGGAGACATGAGCTCAGAGCAGCGCAGTACACTGGCAGCTGTGAAAACACACTTGGCCTTTAGCTTTGGCTCAGGTACATGTTATTCTGTGTGCGTGGACAGGGCTAACACCTGCTGTGGTGGGTAAGTGAGTCAGCAAGTATAACAGAAATACTTTATCAAGCTCTGGATTGAAATGGTACAGAAATGTATCCAGGCTGAAAACATGGTGTACCATTTACAACACAGATAAAAGACATACTGTGTGTAGTTTTGCACTTTGTTGCTAGAGCCATTTCTAGACATTACAGGGGCCCTAGGCAAGATGGACTTGGAATTGAGGCCCTTTATAGTCTCTAATTTTTTTGTAAGTCCTATTTCAAACCAAAACCATGGTAACAAGGTGCACTGGATCTAATAAAAGACAAATTATTATAAGATATGTAAGATTTCCTGTTTTCTGGTGCATTTTATGTTATTAATAGTTTAATCTGGATACAATTTATGGTTAGACTTCCCTCCAGATGGGGCCCTTTTGGAAGAAATGCCAGGCAGCGTCACTTCAGTGGTTTGTTTTCTGTTACTGAAACAGCTTGCTCATTATTGTACAGATAAATGACCATCCTTGGGTGCCCCCATTCAGCCCTGGGCCCTAGGCAGTTGGCTGTACCTTGCCTACCCGATTGTGACTGCACTGTTTGTTGCTGCTATAGATGGTAAACAAGCTAATTATTCATTCATTCAGAGAAAGCAGACTGTCCCCAAGGCACTGGCTCTATAAAGACAAAAAGAACCACATGGGCCAGCCTTTCCTCCCCACGTGCATCACCTGTGGCTGGGACCGAATTTTAGGATACTTTGATGGATACTGACCACTGCAGACCTAAAACATTCCACAAGAGCTGTAGTTTTCAAGTCGTCTAACTATCTATCTATCTATACTATGAATTTGGCCATTGTCAAATTCACTCAAATCCTAATGCTTGCCCACTTTTCCAGCTTATAACACATCAAGTTTGAAGACAAAATGTTAAATTGTTGCCAAATGTATTCCACCCACTAACAGGTGCCATAATGAAAAAATAATCTGTGTTTTTCACTTCAGTGCTCTCAATGTTATGCCTGAGCTCAGCTTGTATTTTTGTGTTATTTTTAAGGTGGAAAACCTATTTGGGTTATGAAGGGGAAATTGCAGAGTCTCTACAAACATATTTGTAATAATGAGCTGGGTTCAGTAATCTGTACTCACATTAACAACATTACTTTAAAATAAAACCACTACAGGATTTAAACTTTGAGTGTAGAAGAAGGCAACTAAAGTATTATATGCGTAGGAGTAACAAGGAGAATAAAAGACTAGCTAGTTACGTATGGTTTATTGGAAAATTAGTACTGCTATTACTTCAAGATTATGGCATCAAAGTTGGTAAGTACCTCCTAGACCAGGCCTATTCAACTTGTGGCCCAGGGGTATACATACATGAATTAATCTACTGCAGTGCAACCAAGCTGTCCTACAGAGCCTGGTATAGTCGCCTGTGTGGTGTTGTGTTGGCCTTTAGAGTGCATTTCTTCTAAAAAAGATAAGTTAGTTGAAATGTTCATCTGGCTTTAACAATGTGTTCATTTGAGTTAAAAACTGGGTATATTTCTGGATATACTTTTGACTATATCGCCCCAAAATGAGGCTTGGTACTTGAAATGTTTTTTGACATAGGCATAAGTATGAGAGAGTTTTTGCATGTTTGCACTTACGAAAGCTTTATAGTGCATTTGTGTAAAAAAAAAAAAACTTACTTAAAAAAATTACTTTGTGTAATGTACATTAGTATTACTAATAGTAATGCTGAGCAGTAATGTCAGCATAATGTGTTGAATGTCCATATGGCCCTTTTAAATCTTGTAGTTTTCTAATTTGGCCCCTTTGCAAATGAAGTTGAATAGTCCTGTCCTAGACCCATAGTAGATGTAGCTTCAGAGGTGTAGAGCTGTTACATCCTGGTCATTAACAATTCACATATAAAGGTTTTAAGCTGTTACTAAGCTACCACAAGTACAATTGTACATTACACGTATGTATGTGTATAAAGTGGTGACATGTACTCCACTTGGGAAAGCGCAACATCTGGTTAAAACGTTTACTCTGGTTCTCTCCTCACACCTCCCACCTCCATGTTTTACCAAAAAACCTCTGGTGCTATACTTTCTAGAGAGTGTATTTTCTAAAGAGATTCAAATGTACTAAAATACTTTTATTATTGGGAGGATGTAAATAAAAGTCTCTAAAGTATTCTTACTTCAGTGGTAGCAGCAGTAGTAGTAGCTGTAGTAATAGTAGTAGTAGAAGTTATAAAAGTAGTAGTAGAAGCAGCAATAGTAGTAACTGCTGTAGTAATAGTAGTAGAAGTTGCAGAGCTAGTATTATTATTATTATTATTATTATTATTATTATTATTATTATTTTTATTATTATTATTATTATTATTAGTAGTAGTAGTAGTAGTAGTAGTAGTAGTTGCTGCAGTAGTTGTGTTTTTGCTGTGCAATTACAAAAAACATCCTCCAAAACTAATTTGTTCTTAAGTATAATAACATTCAGTATTTTTTACCTTTGTATTAACTTTGTTGAGTACTTTTATTTCCAACTACTACTTATACTTGAGGGCAGATGTGCAGTACTTTTGTCACCTCCATACGCTTGATCATTTCTATGCTGTTATTTCATTGTCGGATTTTGTTTGAATGATATAAAATGATACTTCATTTAGATTAATAGACCCTTTAGTAAAGCCACAGAATAAACAAACCTCTACAGAACTGAGCCACTGCAGCACAAACGATGACACTTTGTAATCTGACTAACCTCACCTGTGTTTTTAGTGGGAGTAGGTCAGAGGATCTGAGATGATGAGTTATTATAATATGTGTAAAAACAATAATTAAACTCCTCCAAAATTCCCCCGGCCCTGAGGATACGGTATACAAGGCTGACCAAAATGAACCCGTGATGGGTGCCAGTTAAAACAAGCTGTGGTTACCCTGCCCAGTTTCCCACATTACTCACACTGTCCACACTTAGACTGGGACTTAATCAAACATGGAGATCTGCATCTTTGTTAGAAGTGAAGCGCAAACATGGCATTAGTCCTGTCTTAGTGCCCAGATGTGGTTCTGAAACAAGGATGTTCTCATTCAAGGGTAAATACTCCATCCATTGAGCAACAAAGCCCTTATATCTCACACAATTGTAAAAAAAAACAAAACACACTAGAACAACAATCAAAATCCTATCATTACTTTTTGCATTATCTTGATAATGTGACATTTTTTTTATTGGGTAGTTTAGATCATTCAAAGATGTTTAGCATGTCTTTGTCAAACCCTCAATCTTTTTTGCAATGAGGTATGATCTTAACCACTGTGTAATCTTTTTTTAGATATGTACATGAGATTTTACATAAGAACATGCTAAAAGTTTCTATAGCTAATGGAGTATCATTAGCTTGACTTTTGTCTATGAGAGCCAGATGTGGGCTCTCGTATCACTGCGTCCTGGTTGAGTCTCGGGCCTGTCCCAGTGATTTATGGCCCCACATGTTGAACCAGTTTGGACTGGACTCCAGGAGGTCTTTCTCACTTCTGTCACTGAGAGGAGCAGACACATGCTGAGGCACTAGAGCTGTTCAATTAGACAAATATATGACCCATTCTGGATGTTATCATTTTGAGGTGGTAATGTGATGCAGACCTTTGGGTTGTGGAGGCGAACATGGGGAACATACAGTAATACAACAGTAATACAACAGGGGTACACTTACCTTAAAGGTTCCCTGTTGTGCTAAATTGCATTTTTGTAGCTTTTAATCATGTTATATTGTTGTTTACGCCTCTAAAACATACCTGGAGTAGTATTTTGTTTCACTCACGTATGTTTGAGTAATCCTGTATGCTGAGGCGCTGCCCTTCTCAAAAGCTGAGAACGCTCAGTCTCACCGCTTTACGTAGACACATGAAACCAGGGAGCAAGTACATGGATACACTGGTACAGGAATGAAGAGAAAATAATAAACATAAAATGAGATCTGAATTCATACTTTATATTAAATAACAATAGAGACGGACTCCTCATTAACATTTATGATGTTGGAAAACATTGGTAAAGCATGTCTTTAATGGGAGAGGTTCCAGACCCACTTCAGGCAGACCAGGTTGTCATATAATCACACTTTTGTTCATGTTAACAAAACCATACACACATAAACTTTCCTTGGGAAATAAGCTGGGACATTTTGGAAATATTGAACTTTTAATGAACAGTCCATCCTTTCTTTGAAATCTAAAACATGTATGTTGAGTAAAATATGTATTACACCACCCAATCCAAAAAGTCAAAACCTTTTCAGATCTCAGGTTTGCTGCTTCATCCCAGGCCTAATCCTCCTCCTCCTGCTGTTTTATTCCTGGCTGTGCTCCAGGTGTAGGCTTAGGAAAGTATGTTTGGTGACTTTTTTGGGAGAATTATGTTTTAAAACAGAATATCAGAAGCATTATTTTAATGTATATTTTATGGCTCGTGTTAGTCTATGGTGGTGTCAATTAGTTTATGGCGGTGTGCCGTAGTCTCATCAACTGGAAACACTGGCTTTGGACCCATGACTTTCTGATTGCAAGGTGAGCAGGCTGCCTACTTTGCCACTTGAGAATTTAAATTTGACTCTATTTTTTTATCCAAAATTTAATAAAAGTATGTTTTAGAAAATGTACTCAAGTCAGGTTGTACTACAGGTACAAACTCCTCAAAAATGTACTTAAAATGTACTTAAATAAATGGCTTAAAAGTAAAAGTATTTAGTTACTCTCCGCTTCAGATTAAAAAAAGTTACTTCCCATTTCTGTCATAATGTAAGGACGTTATGAACTTGGGATTTGGGAGGATTCTTGGAGTAAGTCTGGCTGGAGATTGGTTTCCAAAAATCCCACTGGGCTTGTCCTGTTCCAGAGTGTGGGGGCAGAGAAAGGAGACAAAAACACTTTTAAATTATGATTCAGCACATTTGACCACAGACTACACAGAGCCTGTTTCCCACAATGCATCTGTATATACAAGTGTCACTTTGAATTTAAACATCTTTTTCTTACAAAATATTCAAGGACATTACATAAGATTTCTCTGTTGAGTCCAGTCACTGAACATGTCCAAGCTATTATCTTTGTAACACAACCCTTACATAAATGAAATACTAATATCTTTCAGTACAAACTCTATTATGGTAATTACAGGCCACATTTTAAATAAAAAATGGCCCAACCTGTGAGTGGCAGTTCACCGCAAAAATCTAACAAGATGGCTGAACATGTGTTTTGAATTAATAACAAAGAACCACTCCCTTTCTTATGGGGTGCAACAATACCCCTCTGGTCCTACAGTACGGTAAGTACCACAAGACACTGTTTCACAAAAGCCTTTATTGAAGTTCAGTGCAAACCAGTCGCACATCATGACAACAACTGTAACGACTTCCCAGTATAAGTGATAATGCTTGTGTTCATCACATATCCACTTACCGCTGTGTAATGTCACTTAGATTTAAGCCAAAACTTTAACTGCAACTTGTACAAAATCAGAACCAGATGGTACTAAACTTAGCTTAAGTATTCACAATTGAGCAATGAGGAACTGAACAAGCATCCCACATGTATTGGCTATTTGCAGCATTTACAGGCATAACATTATGACCACATGCCTAATATGCAGCATCGTTTCCATCAGAACCAGGATTAACTTTGGATTTCATGGTGCTGTCTTTGCTCCCCACGAGTGTCATCTGTCGCCGTTTCGCCACTGTTCCCTCTTTAGACAAATTTTGAAAGCTACAGACTGCTGCAGACCAGGAACACCCCACAAAAGCTGTGGTTTTGGAGATGCTCTGACCCAGTTGAGAAGCCTTCACAATTTTGAGGAAAAATGTTCACTTGCTGTCTAATTTATCTCTATATTCACAGGGATTGGTCTCAACCTGGTCTCGGTTTGCCTTGGTCTCGGTGTCGACTCGGTCTCAGCCCTTAAAAGTCTCGGTCTTGAAAAGCAAACCTGAAAGTCTCGGCTTTGTCTTGGTCTCTGTTTACCCTGAACTCGGACTGGTCTTGGTCTCGACTAGTATGGTCTTGACTACAACAGGTGTCAAGATAAGAGATAATCTGTTATTGACTTTACCTGTCAGTGGTCATAATGTTTGCTGAAGTAACCAAACTGCTTTAAACAAAAGCTTTCTGGATCATATTTTGAAGACATTTCACAATTGACTTTATATTGAAATACCTGCTAATTTTTGTCATGTTATAACAATGTCACAAATCTGCAAATCTTGGTGGCAAAACATTCATCTAGAGCCTGTATCAACCAAGTAATCGTCCTCAGAGAACCTGCTCTGAGAGTCCTCATAAAGTTTATTTTAAATCTATTAAAGTGCCACCACTACCAATAACAGGACAATACTTAATGGGCTGCTTTAATAGGGGAGGACAATGTAAACCTAAAGTAGTCAGAAGCTTGGATAACTCATTTTCAAACACTGCAACATTCATGACCTTTAGTACATTCAACTTAGACAAAATGCAATATATACAGATGGTGTTACTATTGATCTGGAGCGTTAAAACAGACAAGAGAAACAATGTGACAACTATAGTGCACATGAAAGCATATATTGTGGTAGACTAGCTTTTTCTCTTGCATTCATAAAAGACTAAACCAATCCGCCAAACCAAATTTTTCTAGTAACAGAGTGTCACAAAAGATGTGTGTCTTTGATCTAAAATTGTGATCTGGACACTTGTCTTCATGTTGTATTTGTGTTACTTTGTGCTGCTGTCTGGAGCTGCTGCTCTGGACTTTGCTCTTTCCAACCTTAATGTGGTGAAAGTCATGTACATGCAGTAATTACAGTGTACATGTAAATGTTACTTCAATAAAACAACAAACAAACAAACAAACAAAAAACTTCAGAATCCCTATTACTGCCCCATGATCAAACTAAGATGTTTACATGCACATAATATCTGGAATAAGGCAATAGCTCAGATTTCTCTCTCTGCATGTAAACAAACTCAAGAATTCATAGAGATGTATACCATAAAGCAAGGTTACAAAGGTTTTTCTACATCAAAATGACATTGACTGTCACGAGCCACACACAAAAACGTTTGTTTAAAAAAAGTTCTAAAGTGTCTTTGTTCTGATTGGATCCAGGTTTAGGCTCTTGTCCCAGTCCACCCCTCAGTGTCTCTTTGAGCCTACAGCTGGAGTTACTGTCTGGACGTTTGTCTGATAATGGTGGTAAGGGAAGCCTGGAGCTCCAGGGGTCCCTGGGGGTCCGGGTGGCCCCATTGGTCCTGGTTTTCCCCTGGGTCCCTGTTGTCCCTGGGGTCCTCGAGCTCCCTGGTTTCCATGTTCTCCCTTTGGTCCATCAAGTCCTGGTAATCCATCTCTACCATGTTTACCAGCATCTCCTTTCTGTCCCGTCTCGCCTTTCGGACCAGGGGGACCCAATGCCCCCTTAGCTCCTTTGACTCCAGCCTCCCCTTTGGTTCCGCTGGGCCCAGGTTCTCCTGGAGGTCCCTTTGGTCCTGGGACACCCCTCGCACCCTGAAATCCGCGGACCCCAGCTGGTCCTCTGTCACCTTTGTTACCACTTAATCCAACTGGACCTCTGGTGCCGGTGTCCCCTTTAAACCCTTTAGGTCCTGGAGGTCCTGGGGCACCTGTGGTCATGGGATAGTAGGTCAGTCAGGTAATTCATTTTCATATTGTTGTGTTTGGTTGTGGTTTAGCTCGGCTTAGCCAGCCATCCACTGACCTTTAACTATTGTGAAGTTCTTTATCAGCTGCGTGTGGTGAACATCCACTAACTTCATCTCCTCCATCACCATGGAGAGGTTTCGGACGTCCACATCCAGACGCACGTTCAGCAGCATGTTCTGTTGTCTCAGAGAGTCGGCCAAGTTTAGGAGCAACACCACTGTGGTGTTCATGCTCTGGGGAGATAATGTGGAGACCGAAGAAAATTACTATTTAGTTACAATACAAGCTCATGTTTCTCTTCTGGGTTTGCCATAGCAAGTCATCTGCCTCCAATTGTGCCGTGATTAGCATTTTAATTACAGTATAATATTAATAATAGTGGTAGCAGTATTAATAAAAGTAGTACTAGTGGTAAAAATGATTTAATATTAATGGCACTACTTTCATCTGTGTATATTTCTGTGAAGTACCTGTAGGTCCTCGGCCTGTCGGCCCAGACGTTGCTGGCAGGTGGAGCTCTCGATGTTGATGTATTTGTACATGCTCTGGACGTGGTTCACAGTGGCGTTGATGCTCATAGAGATCGTTTCAATCTCCATCTCAATGGAGTTCAGACGACCGTCCAGAGCCGAGAAACGCTCCCCTGTGCGGTTCTCGTAATACCTGACAGAGAAGGTTGAGATGTTTTAAACAATGAATGTATGCTGTCAGTTGTTTGTGGATGATTTTTTAAGATTTTATTGATTGTCACGTAAAGCATGAATAACCTTGAATGATAGTGAAGATCATGCATGTTCTCCTCATGTTCATCCATGAACGAAGTCACATTGTCAAGTTGCATTTGGAGATTCATCACCTATAATCATAAATAAGAAAACATAAGTAAACAACAACTAATTGGATGTCCATGTGTGTTAATGTGAGAGTAAAGGTTGTCAGTGTATGTCTTTAGGAATTGGCCAAGTAGCCAGGCAGGGTGTACTGCTTCACTCCATGTTGCCAGCATGCCGACAGCCCACACTAATTTATGTGTCATATGTCATAGACCAAAGGCATGCTGCGTTTATATGACAGCAAAGAAACAGGGACCTCGTCACTGAAAATGTTTTTGTTGAAAAACATCAGCCCACTAATTAAAAAAATGTTTGGTTTAAATCTGGCTCACAGTTAATGGGTCGGGTTCAGACAAAAACATGTGTGGGCTTGGAGAAGCCTTTGCATTTTGTTTTAATAAGATTTTACGCATTTGTCACAGCTTTTTGTGAATTTAATTGTGTATAGATCCCAGTGTAAAATACATCCTTGTAACTAAACTTTATAGTGATTGACACAGTCCTGACCTGCTGTGTGAGGTCATAGAAGATCTCGGTGGACATGGCGATCCTCTGCTGGTCGGCCTGGATGTTGCTCTGAAGGAAGCGCATGTTCTGAGTGGTGGCACTGGTGTTGGACTTGATGGCACTCAGGACCTTGGTGTAGTTCTGCCAGTCAGTGGTCAGTTTCTGCAGGACTAAAGTCTCCTCGTCTGCCTTTCTCTGTAAGGCATCGATCCACATTGTACTGAAACACACAGGAGTGCAATGTATTCATTCAAATCATAGGGCTAGAAAGAATAAGAGAGCCACAATAAGGTTACAATTAATGTCATGTTTAGTCTTTCTGCTATGCTAATTTTTTTATTTTATTTTTTTTTACCTCAGAGCCACTGTAGTATTGACTTGTTCAGCTATTGCTTTGACGTCGTCCTGATCTTCAGCCAGGTTTTTCATCTTCTCCTCGGTCTCCTCAATCACGTCTCTCCAGCCCTGGACCTGGTTCAAAAACCTCTCCAGGGTCTGGTTCAGAATCTTGATGGCCCGAAGGTGGTTTTGGACATCCCGTGTGAGGCGGGTGCTGGCAGGCCTGAAGGTTGGCCTGCGCTTGAGAGGACTGGTCCAGGAGCTAAGATACACAGTAATCAAAGATGTTTTATTTTGAAGATTTCTTAAGACTGAATAGTTGTGTTTTTTTTTTTTTTTTGGCCTATGCTGCCCCGCTTGTACCTGCTCTTGGCTCAGGATCATTCTCTGGATGTCCTCAAACTCTATTTTTAAGCGTCTGATCTCCTCAGTGTACAGGGTTGTGTCCAGATATCCTGAACAGTTAGTGGCCACGCTCAGATCTGTGGACGAAAAACACAAGGTCCTACTGGTCAATGGGTTTGATTCCCTGAGGGCCAAAAATCCAGTCACGCAGTTCACCTTTTTGCTTGTCCCAATCCTATACTCACACACAGGACTTTTGTCACTAAACTTTCGCAGGATGCAGCACTGGTATATTTTAATATAGAAGGCTATTTTGGGCAAGTTGCCTTCTTATATCTGCTCCAAGTTCACTGCTCTCCAGAACACCCACTGTTTCAGAGCCAGCAGCTGGCTGAGGTTTAAGGTACCTTTAGTGCGGACAGAGTCAGAGAAGAGGATCCTGTCCTATTTCGGGCCCTGGTCCTGGAATGAGCTGAAGGCCAGAATGAGGTTGGGGTCTCTCATCTTTTTGTTAGGTTTTAAACCAAAAAAGTCTGCGTTTTTAGTCTCTAGCTGTACCTGTATCATGTAATTGTGCAGGATTTTAATTGTCTCAATCTCTAATCTTAATGTCTTTAAGATATGTTTTTTTATTGGGATTGTAAATATCTGTGATTGTGTTGTACATCTGTCAAATGTCTAATGCCTGCTTGTACATTGCACTTTACTGCTGCCTCATTTTGGACAGCCAGGACATCCTTATAAAAAATATTGTCAATCTCAATGGATTTTTTTCCTGATTAAATAAAGATTAAATAAAATAGTAACAGTAGTAATATTAACAGCAATTAGCAACATTAAAAAGTAAATTAGTACAGTAAGTAAGTACAGTAAGTCTGTATGTGTTAAAGGTTACTTACCATCTAGTCCTTGCTGCATCTTGTTGATCTTGTTGTAGTAGATGGTCTCCTCCACGGACAGGTTTTCAACTTTTCTAAACACTAAAAATTTACAAGAAAGAAAGCAAAGTTGTATTGAAATAATGCACCCAAAATCACTATGCATTCACAACTTATAACATAACAAACCCATTTTGTGCAAATAAATTGAGCAATAAAATCAGAAACACAAGCTTTAATTCCAATGGCCCTAAAGGGAAATAGGAAGCATTTTAAGTGGTAATTCAGGAAGTTGTAATCAAACTCTGAAAACAAAATAAATAGTTTTTATTAGCTCCTAAATGCAACCAAAACATGTCACATACCGATGATAGTCTGAGCAGCTGGTCTAAACAGTGCTACAAATATTTACCAAGGGAGCCACATGTAACAAGCTTTAGGCAGATGTTATTGTTAGTATACCAGATAGAGGAAAAGTGTGTATGTTTTAGCCCCTAGTCTTTCACTCCAGGGGCCAATCTGTGTCCAGTGCTGTGTTTGCACTGAGAAGTCTCGAACGTGCACTGTGTACATACCAGCTGCTCAAATGTATTCACGTTCTACAGAAGTGAGGCTGACGCTTTACATTCTTCACTGTTCTGTAAAAACATTCCCTTAAAGTAATGGGATTTTAATTGTTACAAAAATATGGTTTGCTAACAGTAGTGGGAGTAACTGGAGAGTTTTTGTTATGTACTACTTGTATTTGTATATTTTTGAAGGCATACTTTTACTTTTGGAGTAAAACATGCTTTACAACAGACTTTAACTCAAGAAAGAAGTCTTTTTAAGGAATTGTAGTATTTTGTATGCGTGTAAGTTGTGTGTAGCATGCCCAGTGTTAATAGTATTACTTGCAAGAGCAGTAGTAGTACAATAGTAGTGGAAGCAGTGGCAGTAGTAGAAGTTAGTAGTCGGCAGTAGTACCGGTAGCTGCATTAGTGGTAGTAGTAGCAGCAGTTCTAGTAATAGTAGTAGTTGTGAAAGTAGTAATAGTTTATAGTAGTTGCAGTAGCAGCAGCAGTCATAGTAATAGTAGTAGTTGCAGTAGTAGTAGTAGTAGTTGTAGCAGCAGTCATAGTAATAGTAGTTGCAGTAATAGTAATAGTTTTTAGTAATTGCAGTAGTAGTATTATTGTAGTAGTACTAGTAGCTGTAGTAGTAGTAGTAGTAATAGTAGTAGTAGTAGTAGTAGTTGTAGTAGTACTAGTAGTTGCAGTAGTGATAGGAATAGTAGTAGTCGCAGTAGTTACTAAAGGTGATAGTAGCGTAACAACAGCAGATTTTTCTATAGTAGTAATAGTAGATTTGTGCATTAGTAGTAGGAAAAACTATTAAGTAAAACTGACATTGAAAACCTTTATCTTCTACTTAAATAATAACTTTGTTGAGTACTTTTACTTCTACTTGACTAATTATATAACATATGAGTTGTACTTTTCTTGAGTACTTTCCCCACCTCTGCATCGTTAGCTATGTAAAAATAAATGAGTGTTACTTCAGGCCCATAACGTTGTTTTTGGAGCGATTTTATAATGAAACCTAGTCTCAGAGGGAGAATCAGAGGTTACACTGGTGTTTTCTCCTGTGACCGCTCGAAGGGTTTAGATGCACAGCCAAGGACAACATGTTTTTGTTGATACAGCGTTTGTGAAAGACATGATGTTGTACAGCTGTGGAGAAATAATATCAACATGAGCGAACGTGTGTTTGCTTTGTTAATGGCTGTGATGAAACTGGAACTATATACTTTTCAATAAGGGACTGGCAAATCAGAGACAGGTTACAGCAGTTTCTAGTTGCTTTGGTGGTTTCTTAACATGAAAACTAAGAAAATAAACTCTCTTACATACTGTATTAACATATTTCTCTATTCATCTAATGCAAGATTAATGTAGGTATAGCAAAATATTGACAAGTGCATTTGCAGACAAAAACATGTATTAGCCAGCCTGTCAACAGGGGTGGGGGTCTTTTGTCCCAGGCCCCAGGGTCAGAGGGGCCCAAAAATGATCCCTCTTCTTATATTTTCTAATATAGTGGGCCTATGTGAAGCCTTCTTGCCCCGGGCCCCAGCAAACCTGCCGGCGGGCCTGGTTATTAGTGAGTGAAAATCCTAAAAAAGCAACATTGTTTTGCTTGAAAGTGATATGATTGTTAACTGGTGGGTCCAAAAAAAGAGGCACAGGTTGAATATTGTTTTAGTTTCAGCCTAAATATGATTTGCATGAAATGTTAAAATAGATTTTGAAATGCATGTGCCAAAAAAGCCAGAGAAAAATATGTAAATATATGAACATACACAACAAATAAAAAAAAAAAATACAAGTCACATTTTTTTCTATTTTTTTCATTCATACCTAAACAGCAGTACCATGTTGTTACACTTCCCTGTTTCTCTACTGGTTCATAATAGCAATACACAATTAATGACACTAACTTGCTCCTTTCATTTACTGCCAACATCTTTGAAAATACTGTAATTTTGATTAAAAGTAATATTGCTAAACATTTTCTTGGTCCAAAAACTCAAACAATCAAGTTCATGAGGCATAAATTTATATTAGTTTTTGCAATACAAAACTTGATGTTAATTAATTTACATATGTACTTGTTAACATGGGTGTGAGCTAAATCTAAAAAGCTAATCCAGATTATTGTGTTTCCTATAGTACTTGTGTTAGAGGCTGTGAATCAGTCTACCGACCCCTGAACAGCAGTAAAACAGTAAATTTACCGCTTTAGAGCCAATAAAAGTGATACTGATGTGAAGCACAGCTGTTGGGTGGAGCAGGTCTCAGGTGAAACACACACCACTGGATCAGGTTTACACAATGTAGGGACTTCAACAACTGTGTTTAAGACACTCGTGGTGTTATATCCCCCAAAGAGCGCTGCATAACATGGGAAATCAGGAAATTGAGAGTTATAAGGTAACAGTGATCTTACCGAGTGATGCCAGCACTGCCACTGTGATGATGAGGAATGCCACAAACCCATACAGGATTTTGATGGCCAACTGTAGAGAGTGGGTCTGCTGACAGCGAACACAGCCACTTCTGCTCCGACCTGAGACACAACACACAGGAGTTTATCGCGACACATGCAGGATATCGATCAAGCCACTATAGACAATTGTTGTTTGTGAATTGAGGATAAATTAAAAGCACTAAGGCATTTTTTATGGCTTTTTCACTTAGTTGTTTTGTGGCTTTATTGGGCAGGACAGGAAAGCATGGGGAAGCGAGCAGAAAGAGACATGGGTGTAAATCGCCAGAGTCTGGACTTGAACCAATGATGCTGAGGTGAGGTGTAGTCGCTCTGTATATGTGCGGTGAATATTTTTGAATTCCCGTGGTCCTTGAAAACTTGAGAACAAATTTTCCCAAGTTGAAAAATGCATATAAACATCTGTAGCCCTCGGTTTTAGTCCAAAAAGTTACAGACAAGTTTACACTAAAATGTCATAAATTGGACAAGGACCAATGGACTGAACTGTTAAAGCCCAATTTATACATTTTACAGCACAAAAATGGTTGTTTCGGGGTTTAGTTACAATTGAAGTTGGAAAATATTCAAGAACTTGGCTAAAATTCCTGATTTTGCCTGATTTTCCTGCATGATGTCACATGCATCATAAACATGGCAGATGAATTGGTTTGGTAAATTTTTTGGTTTCGTTTGCATTTTGGACCTCATCTGTGTGCAATGAATGCAATCCAGCCTTGTTCGAAATGCTTTTGACCATTAGTTAACTTAAACTTAGAAGATAAGATTCAGCTATGGACTTGGGATTAAACAAATAGCATTACTAACTAAAAATTGCATGGGTCTGTAATGTAAATATCCTGCACATTCGCGTAAAGCACAGAAACATTATAACAAATGAAGGAAAACAACTTCATATCTCAGAAACACAAGCTACTGAAGCTCTTGGTTAGCTTTTCCACTTTCGTAAGATGTGCTGCAGATAAATGACTGTGATAGCCCAGTTCCAAATCGAACGGAAGCTCCACTCTGAGAGGGGAACCAGACTGTCCTGCTTGCGAAAATCAAGTAGGAGAGTCTGGTTCGCCAGGCTACCCACTTCTTATTACATTGCCCAGATTACATTTACCTGTGTGTATAGACAAAAATTACCTCTAAATGAAGGTATTTCTTCCTCCTCTCCAGTGAAATCCTCCTCTGAAAGAGAATAAGCACACATTTAACAGCTTCCCATGTTGTACAACTGGCCAAGACTGTCTTCTGTCACAGTTTAAATAGATATTCCTGCCTGCAACCTTACACAGACTGGCAGGTATTAGGATAATTTTCTTGCTAATTACCTTTAAAAAGCTGGTTCTCGTATCCTCCATAGTTTTCTGGCAAAGACAAAGACAAGAGACACAAAACAGAAACATTTGAGTATCACAGCTTCATCCCAAACCTATTTTTTCATGCCTTTTATGAACTTAGGATTGCTCAGAACAAATCCCAAAGTGGTCAGTCAGCCTGGCGTTGCATGCTAATAGCTGTGAGAAGTGTAGCGTGAGTATTGTGTGGTTAAAATATGTCACAGGGCATTGTCATCACACTATTTGGCAGGAACAGAGTTTAACCAGAAGACCTAGTAAAAACACTACGCACAAAGCGGTTAATTTTCCAAATCCCAGCTTGCTTCAACACTGAGTTTGTGTAACAGCATGTAACAGCAGACGACCGCACGCCATTAAACATTTACACGGACCCAACGGCACATGTTGAAAAGTTGAGAAGTGGAGTTCTGGAGAAGGGCGGGACAGGGGGGAAAAGGGCAAAGGCAGGAGAGGCTGAGGAGGTGCAGGCCATGTTTCTCTGGTAAGACTTTATCCAAACAGTAAGGGTCCTGCAAACTGCTGTATACTGTCACATTATGGATAATCATGTTTGACATGAATTTCTTATTGTTGACATATGGCAAAGGGGTTGACATATGTGGCACATTTCAACTACAAACCTGGCACCTCAAGGTCAAGAGTTAATATTAATTTATGATTCAGCACTTTCCTGTGGTTAACACTATTGCCTCACTGCAAGAAGGTCCCAGGTTTGATTCTTGAACTGGGTGTGGGGCCTTTCTATGTGGAGTTTGCATGTTCTTTCTATGTCTGAGTGGGTTTTCTCTGAATACTCTGGGTTCCCATATCAACCTAAAAAATGCACAACAGACTAATCGTCATGCTAGGTCCTGACCAGGATCCTGGCTCAAGATCTGTAGAAGGGTCCCAAGCACTGCACTGAGCTCGCCCACTGCTCCTGATAGGTTGCCCCAGTGGCACCGGTGGAAGGATGAGTGAGAGACAAATTTTCCTATGGAGACTTGTACCCTAACCTTACAGAAAAGACAATAAATAAATTGATCAAGGTAACAGTTAAATGTTTTATCTGTCCCAGCGCCTATGCCAGTATGTTGGTCAAGTACAAGATGAATAAAGCTGCTGAAGTCTTAGCCTGGGAGCCAGCCTCTCCCACTTGCTTTTCGCAAGCAGGACAGTCTGGTTCCTGACTCGGAATGAAGCGCTTCGCTCTGGGCGATTTGGTACGCAACTTGTGTGTGTCTTACATATGCGGAAGCTATCCAAAGTAGCGCTGGCTACCGAGCTAATCTAATAACTTCTCTGACCTGATTAACGGTGTATAGTGCTTTCCTTTTGTCACCTGTGGGTTCTGTTTATTTATATTATATATGTTTATATTTATATTCAGTCCTGTTTCCATTTTAACAACAGTAAAGTCCCATTATGTCCAAAGTAATGACCACATTGAAAAAACCTTTTCTGAAAAAAACTTTCTCTGCCCCTCTTTGTACAACTTCTGTCCCCATTCAGAAATAAGTACAGAGCTGCTCATAATACACCATATTCTGTATTTTTATGAAAAAAAGCGGTGCACCACTTACGTCCTGCCTTTCTTTCCTCTGATTGGTTACTCTGTCTGTCATTGTTCCACCAACAGAATCAAAATGTTAGCGAAGGGTACCAGAATAACTTCTTTGTTTAGAAAAGGAATAGAGTTTGTCTGACAGACCAGGCTAGTGAAGCCTTTCACCTGGAGAAAAGCCTCACAGACATGGATTAGCATCCAAACTCCACACAGAAAGGCTTCACCTTGAAAGGACCGAACTGTGCAGGTGATGTATTAAGATCTTTTTTCCATAGATAATTCATACAATGTGTGGACTTAACATTTTTTCTCCTCAGTACCATATTATATTTCTCATATTTGTTCCTCATTGGTAAAGTGATTAGTTCTCTCAATTGTGGAGCCAAATGATGAAATGTGCCGACCTCTGAAAGACTTTCTACACAGGACAATAAAAAACACAAGCCTCTTAAGGAGTTACCCGTGCCAACTTGAAAATCAAAATTCTAAAGGAGAGTTCATAATATTTTGTCATTTGCTGAAATTATTCTTAAATAAGCCATGAAAAAAAAATCAGAGTGACAGCACAAGCCCAATACAAACGGTGGAAAAATGATTACTGCGTCTCATTTGCCAAAGGAAACTCCAGAGGGACTGAATATTTCACACAAGAATCTGGTCCGACACTAAAGAGGCAAAGGTTATGTTGTCACTTTTGATATAACAAAGAACTGAACAGATCTTTTGGCTGCATTTAGATGAATGACTTGGCCAAAAAGTATCAAAAGTATGAGGCCCACAAGCTAAAATACTCAAAGACAGATGTCAGAATAGTGGATTAGGCAAATCAGCAAATGGGTAAAAGGAACAATTGCCATTTAGTAAAGAGAGACAACTGGTTTATTGAAATCCAATTAGATCTAATCTTTTCTACAGTAAGATATATTTGCAAAAGACAAAAGACAAATGTGAAATGTGAACTTGCTGAGTGTTTTGAGGAGCAGTGGAAAGGCTGAGGTCAGGTCTGAGTCAAAACACAGCTGACAAAATTATGGAAAAAGAGGAGCTGTAAAGGTAACAATAGATCAAAGAGATGAGGAGAGTGTAATTACAGACCAAAGATAATTAGGTCGGTGAGTATTTCAGGACTTTTGTGACAAACACTCAATTACGACACTACAACTACTTTTTATACACATAATTACGGCAGCTTTTATTGTGAAGTGTGAAAAAGAACTATAATTTCTAAATTCTCCCTTTCATGAATCACTTCACTGTACTCGTTTATTATGTAATTAGCAAATGAAGTGAGATCTTCTTTTCGTTTGGGTTTTCTCTTCTGGAGTCGCCAAGGTGCATTGTCCCTCCTGAAGCCAATGGTTTAGCATCAATTTATCTGGGCTTGGGAGTGGTACACTGGCTTGTTGAGTTCTTGTGGCAAACCTGATGCCCACTACACCTGCTGCATGCCAGGCAGGCAGCAGCAGTGGGATTTGAGATGTTAAATACATGCAGCATTTTGTATTCATTAAGTCGGTACATTTATTTACCCTTATATTGTGGGTTAGGATTGAGATAATAAAAGGTTGTTTTTTGCATGCTTCATGGGATCTCAAAACTCAAGCTTATACTGGGTTTCAGAGAGTATTCAAGTTGAGTCACTGGGTAAATGTTTTAGCTTTAAATGTCTCCTTTTCTGCTAAATCGACTTTTAACCATGACTTTTAACTTTTACCCATGTTTGCTTCAGGAAAGACTATCCACCTTGGCGACTCCAGAAGAGAAAAGCCAAACAAAAAGAAGATTTCACTGGCTACTTTATGTGCTAATTATATAATAAACCAGTGCAGTGGAGTAAAGTTCTAAGGCTGCTTATATCATAACATGGTTCCACATGATTTCCACCGCAAAAACAAACCTGGAGTAGTATTTTGTTTAATTCACACTTGTTTGAGTAATCTGTGTTTGTTCAGCCACTGCTCTTTTCAGGATCTGAAAACGCTCGGTCTCACCACTCTACGTAGACACCAGGAAGTACTCCGGACTCATTCTGATCATTTTAGCGCTTAAATTGATGGCACCACAAAGCAGTAAACTAATTATGCTCTGTTTCCAGCAGGGGGCGCCAGGAACCTAATCCTCTGCAAAGTCAAAGTAACAGCTCCCCAAAAGAAGACGCTTTCCCTATATGTATGTTATTTGAAGTTATAAAACATGAAATATTAAGGCAAAGGTGCAAAAATGTATCAAAAACCTTGAAAAAAGCTAAATATGACTTACGACTTGCGCCTTTTTGTTTTTAAGGCTCAGACTTAAACTTCAACTGGTCTCTTCTCAGAGCAGACTCAGTAACAGTGAAGTATGACTTGGACTTGTGGACAATTGCTCAGATTTTGACTCGGGTGTCCTACTTTTAGCTCTGAGCAAAAACTAATATCCCGTACAACTCAACATGGAGACAGAATGACTCTACCCTTTAGTGACTTGGACTTAGACCTGTACTCAAAAACTGGAGACTCTACACAGTGCCAGTATCTACATCTGTGTCAGCCGCCAATCCTGTGTGCCTTATAACCACTGCTGCTTTCATTCGCCAGGTGAAATTTCTGGGATGGTGTTCATCTTTAAATTGAGTTAATTAAATAATTTCCAGTATATTACACCCGCTTTGACCACTTAACTATTACGTTCACAAACTGCTGAGCGTAGAAAAGAGGAGACAGTGCCTGCTTGTTTAACATCATTGCTTATTTTTTGTACTTTTGTGAGACCAACCTGAACTACAGTAAGTGAGTGAATATCGGCAAAAATCTCAAACCCTGATGTTGTTGGAAGTATGTCCCTCTCTGCAGCCTGCCACAGTCTGGTTGTCCATCTTCTCTGACCTTTTGAGCTGCTCATGTCTTGCCTCGTGCACGTCTGGTTAGTGAGGAAGTGGATCTGTCCAACACTCACAGAGCAAAGCTGAGGCACAACACAGTCTCAATGGGCCACTCCTATAGCCTGCCCTTCTCTACTGTGGCGAAACACTGAACCAGGATCAGCCAGTTCACAAAATGTTGTTATTCTCTGATTAATTGCCTGCTCCAAGGAAGTTTAAAGTGCACACATTTGTTTGTTAGTCTGTTAGCATGACAAACCAAACCATCATTTGGATTCAGTGTGTCGGATTATGATGTCAGGGAGAAATTGTTAGTCTTTGGTGTGAATATGAATCACTGTATGTTTTTAGTTTCTGTACCTTTGCAAGATAGGAACAAAGATGCTAACTCCAGCCACAAGGGGACAGTAAAGACAGACAGGTTCAGCAGCATTTAATAAAAAATAGAGTAAATAATTGTGAAAATTGTATAATGGCAATATTTCATCTCACAATAATCGTAACAAAAATTTGACTTTGTGACATCCCTAATCTTTACTATTATGACATATAAAAGCTTTGTGGCTCAATGGCTAGCTAGAGCATTTACCCTTGAACTAAAATATCTTCAATTTGGGTCCATGTCTGGTTTCTTTTTTTATTTTTGCAAGATTTTTCCAAGACACTGTAGTTTGATTGTATTTCACTTCAGTCACTCAACAACATCTGAGTACTAAAATATATAAATATTGAGTACATTGGTAACAATATTAGGAAAAGGCCATTAATCATCAGTATCATTACAACCCTAATTTTATTAACATTTTTGCCTAAAGGTTAATGTACATGACCTAATAATGTTGACTGTGTGTTTTTACATTTTCTCAAAAATGTCTAAGTTGTCCCTAATTGAGAAATATTGTCATTGCAGCTGCTGTGCAGAGCAGGAAGAACCAGGTAAGATTTATGGTGTTTATCCAGACATGGAGGCAGACAGGGTTGGAAAAATTTGGTTACAGTTTGGAAACAGTGTGACTTAACTACAGTAGTTAGTTTCAGTACAACAAGAAGCTTTATTGAACAGCCAAATACAGAAAGAAACACAGCCCAGTAATATTCAGGTGTTTGACCATTATAGCATCTTTTAAAATAGAATTTTCTCTTCACTTTTTGAGATTAAATTAAGTTTTGACCAAACAAGATGACCAGTACAGTGCAAAAATAAATTCATCTTAGCATGCTGCACAACTCTAAACTACAATTACTGTGGCATCTGTCATGTCACAAGTTACATGTGTTCATCTTCAGCTTGATCCTGGTAGGGGCTATCCAAGTAAACATGGGCCTGAGGCGGGGTACACTCTGGATAATGGCCTGTTAGTTGCAGGGCTGACACTTAAAGACACAGACAGACAACCATTCACGTTCACAACTAGTTCACACACATGCATCTCTTTGGGCGGACTGCACAATTTCCTGGGTGACAACCACTCTGCCACTGTGCAATGACAAGCTAACAGAGCCATGGGCCAGTTATGTAAGTCTTAAGAAAACTACTCTTACAAAGATATCTAAACAACATCTAAAATGCCATATGCGCTTATATACCTTATGTTACATGCTACTTTACATACTTCTGTAAATACACTTGATTGTTTCTAACTGGTTCCATACGGACATGGGTTTGAGTGAAATGGAGTGGTTACAGAGCAGCCCACTGGGATTTAGGCAGTGCTACAACATTCATAAACAATAGGCCTACAAATAAACAACACATAACATTGAGTAACATTTATTCTTCAGAAGATTGCACCAGGCTTGTTAGCAATTTGTCAGCTACCATGTTAAGGAGATGTATTTAGTAATATGTGCAACAAACTAGAAATTACTGTCAGTGGAAGAGTATAAGAAACTCATAGGCAATGTTCTCCCTCCATTTTAAAATACTGTAACTTTATGCACATGAGGCCAGGGGTTAAATACATGCTAAAACTGTATACTTCATAGCAATATTACTCAAGTAGAGGAAGTATAAAATAGTCAACAAAAACCTTACTTAAATAAAAAAAAAAAGTATTGAGTGTGTTAAATGTACTACCACTACTCTACCACTACTGTTTCTTTTAGCTTTTCCATTTAAAAGTTCCCACAGAAGTCATCTGCTTTGTAGCACACACAGATTTTACGCAGGACACGCTTCTTGACTAGAGTGACCACCTGTCCCCCTTTTGGTTGTACTGCACAGCCATTATGGCATCTGTCCCTCTGTCCCCCCTATTAAGATAATGTCCCTCTTTTTTATTGGGGCTTGGTGGATCTTATAAAAAATGAGATTCAAGTTAAGAACAACAAGGTAAGGTCAGTATTCCTTGTGTAAAATAAAATAAAAATGTAAAATAGGCCTAAATATTTGTGGCCATCCCATCTTGATAGGTTGGAAAATGTGGTTTTATATGGTTTTGTGGTAAAAACACCACATCACATCTTTTATAGGCCCTAAACTGAAGCAACTTGTATCTCAGTGAGTTGCTGGGTTAGATTTGT
Organism: Bostrychus sinensis; assembly: GCA_020698575.1. Taxonomy (NCBI): domain Eukaryota; kingdom Metazoa; phylum Chordata; class Actinopteri; order Gobiiformes; family Eleotridae; genus Bostrychus; species Bostrychus sinensis. The sequence goes on along the minus strand of CM036257.1, from coordinate 20,910,963 downwards.
ATATGAAAAACTTTTATTTCTCGAGTCCTTCTCACCTTGTCCCACCAAATCGCACAACTTGTCCCACTTTTTGTACTTTTTGAGGTGGTCACCCTGTTCTTGACGCAACCCTCTTGGGACTGGCACAAGGACTACACTGGCTTGTGATCTTTTGATTGGATTACCTACTTCTACTACTTTAAACTTGTCGTATACCAAAACTACTACTACTGTAACAGCTTGCCTTTTTAAAGCAATAACAAGGGTCCCGCATTGTACCACAATCAGAAATCGTGCCTCATTGTGGATACTACTAGAGAGAGGACATAGCTTTGCCACCTCATGCTTGTGATTATGTGGTTACATTTGTTCTTAAAGGATTTTGGACTTTCCAACCCACTTGCGTCGTTCCTCTGTCATCTTCTTCAGTGGAGTGAGAATTCCCCCTTAAACCTCTTACCATATAATCCCAGTCTTAAATAAAAGAGACTAGAGCTTCCACCACTTGTCTTTTTCAATGTTTCTTCTAACCACCCTTAAAAAAATCTCCCTGATGATGAACCTCAGCTTTAAGTGAAACCACGGGACAGGGCCTGGAGCCAGAATGGAGTGAGTGGGGGTCCCAACCACAACATCGTAAAAAGCTCAAAACCAGAACATTTTTCTGTTTACATCCAATTCATTTTCTTGCTGGAAATGTGTGGCCCATTCCCCAAACTCTTAATGCAAGGAATGTCCTGCACCATGTGGTCTAGAGCGAGAGTATGTGTCCTTTTATTGTGGTGCAGCTGTGAAATGGGGAGATTTTTTAAAGTCATAGCCCTGTAAAGCTGATGTTTTCTCAGGATTTTGGACACAGAGAGAGACGAGCATGGTTTGGTTTACAAGACTAAGGTCAAAGGGCATGCACAATCCTCTCCCATGCTATATAGGAAGGCTTCTTTTGAGTTTGACTGAGCCCCAAGTGTCACATGAGCAGGAATTCGCTCTGGTCTTGAAAAGAATAAGAGAAGTATGTTTTGGGTGATAAGATTGGTAAGATGTTTTATTAGATGTGAAATTTGGCTTGAGTTTTGACCACAGAGTACATATGACCAAAATACCACTGATTTCAATTACCGGGGATGTGGGTTCGTAATAAAAATCAACAATAGACCAAAAGTAGCCTACCCAAAACTATGCAGCGACAGTCCAAATATGTAATACTGGGATGTCTGGTTTTCTATGCTAAAGCAGAGTAAGAGTTACCTATAAAGTAAATAAATCCAGTCTAGTGAAAATTGCTGCATTCAAGACATTTTAATTAAAGTAGACATTGATTTTTTTTTATTTTATTTTATTTTTTTGCTGTGAATTTGCAAAGAACCGATTTTACAACTCCAATGGACTTTTTTGGTGGGAGGGTCTACAGGACATCATATCAGCCACAATGCTAAATAAGTCTACTTTCAAAACCTACATTTGAACAGATTTTCTTTCCCTGAATTCTTGATCTGACAGGACACAGGAGGCTTGAGCTTATCCCAGTGCCGTTGAAAAAGAGGAGGGGCACATCCTTTACAATCATTAGCTAGCTTCCAACAGAGCTGACACTTCCTAGAAAGTAACTACTTAGTAAAGTCCAGGGTTTATGGTGAAAGTCCTGCAGAAATGTAAAGATCAAAACTTTTCTAATGAAAGTTTTTTTTCATCTTTCAGCTGCTGTCTTTTTCACAGCATACATCTGATGCCCTTCCTGTCACAGCCACATACTGCGACTGGAGTAGTCTGTGGGTGAAGTGTCCTGTCCAGGGACACAATGGCAGTGTGCCCTTGAAGCAAGGTTTGAACAGTAAACACACCACTGTCACCCCACAGGGCGTTCATTAATTCATAATTTCCTCTGCTTATCCCATCAGGGGCCTTAGGTGGCTGAAGCCTATACTAACTGCCAGCACTGGCCTTAAACCTGCTTCTGACTAGGCTAATCCAGACTGTAAACCTACTCCTGATCAGGCTAATCCAGACTGTAAACCTACTCCTGATCAGGCTAATCCAGACTGTAAACCTGCTCCTAATTAGGCTAATCCAGACCATGTTCCGGTATCCCTTAAATCAGCTATCATTACCCTAATTCTTTAAAAGCCAGGCATAGATCCCTCTAACTTGAATAATATCCAACCAATTTCTAATCTACCCTTCATTTCCAAAATCCTTAAAAAAATTGTTGCATCCCATCTTCATTATCACCTCTCGAACAATTCTTTTTATGAAATATTCCAATCTGGTTTTTGCCCACAGCATAGTTCTGGAACAGCACTTGTAAAAATCACAAATGATGTCCTGGTAGCAGCTGATTCCGGTCTACTCATCATCCTCATCCTCCTCGACCTCAGCCTTCATTTCCCATAGTATTCTAATAGACAGACTTATCTCCATTGGCTTCACTAACACACCCCTTGACTGGTTCAAATCATATCTCTCCGACCGCTCTTAGTTTATTCAGCTCATAACAAATCACAAAAGTTCCCCCTCTCCTCTGGTGTTCCTCAAGGTTCTGTCCTTGGCCCACTTTTATTTATCATCTACCCTCTTCCCCTTGGCCATATTTTCCTTAAATTTGGTACAATGGACTGGACTTGAGCACGTTAATGACAGATCTAAATCTAATCAATAAAAGCATGTCTTATCTCATATAACTGTAGGTCTTTTTACTCCAGATTTTCACCTCTTTTACTGTGTTGTATAATGCTGTCATTGCAACAAAAAGTGCCCTTAAAAATGATTCTGTCTGAATGCCTTCCTCTCTTCTTCTGCCTCAGTTTTTCCTGCTGTGAGTCCAGCCATACACCTGTCTGCCCCCGTCTCCCCCCACCCCTCCCTCCGCAGCGGGAGACTCCTCTTCCTCCGCTCTGGGAGGAATGTATGAGGCAGCATGTTTGGTTCAGGGCTGCAGACCACATGAACAGACCTCCAGCACTGTGGGACTATAAGTGCACTATACACCAGAGCTAATGAGCTGTTTCACTGACTTCAACACAAATAATGCAACAGAATATTATTTGATTTATGAGTATTAGGAGCTCGAAGTTTAGAGGCACACCGTCTCAAATACAGATGCACTTTGTTTATAGTTCATGAAATGTATGCCATCTTGTCATTTTATGTATTAATAAGACAACAACAAGCAAAGAACAGTACAATGAATCAGTTTTATGAAGCCAGATGGCATATTGCATATAAAGGAGGTGGATAGCAGCCTAATAAAACTACTGTAACAAGCCACTTCTCACACATTACTCAAGAGGAAAAAAAAAAGTTGTTACTATTGGACAGAAAAGTGCCCACACCTCTTAAACCTTTCCCTTCTGAATCCTCCCACCTCTCTCTGCCCTGGGAAACATGTGAAAGTAAGTGGATAGCTTACTTTCACTCCAGCAATACATGCACGCAGATTTTTTTATAACTTTTTTTTTTTTTTTTTGGTACATTAGGTATATTTTGAAGGACCCCATGACGCCTTTCCTGATGCAACCCACTCCATTTATCTGGGCTTTGGACCAGCATAAAAAATACTAAAAACTGGCTTGTGACTCATGGCTGGATTTGTTGTAGTGGTAGTAATAATAGCAGAAATAGTAGTAGCAACAGTCATGGTAACAGGAGTAGAGGTGGTAATAGTAAATATAATTGTAGTTCTACGAGTAGTAGTGGTATTTGTAATAATCAGTGGTGGAAGAAGTACTCAGTTTCTCACTGATAAAGGAGCAAACGTATTAAAGTACTCACTTTTAAATGTACTTGCAAGTAAAAAAGTAAAAGTATTTTGCACAGTTCATGAATGTGTTAATGTGAGGGATTTTGGAAAAAATGTGCTGATTACAGATGAAATGAATAAACTGCTGCAGGAGAAAAGACTGAATCTGTCGCTGAGGTCTTCTGTCTTTATTATTCTGATGTTTCTGAAAGAGGATACTTTATTGCATCTGTTATATTTACGTACTCTGTCTAAGTGCACAACAAAAACACATGATTTTTAAACCAAAACTCAAAATACTTTGCACTTCAACTAAGAAATGTGGTGGAGTAAAAAGTACAGATACTTGCTCCACAATGTAGTGACATAAAAGTAAAATTACTCCTTGTTAAATTTACTCAAGTAAAGTACAAATACATGAAAATTGTGCTTGAGTAAAGTAACTAAGTACTTTTACTTCACTAGAATCCTACCACTGGTAATAATAGCAGTAGTTCTTGATGTGCAATTGCAGAAATCTTTCTACTTTTATTAATATATTTGTTTAAAGTTGCCTACTTTTATGTCTACTTGAGTAAAATTATTTTGAAGTAACAGTACTTTTTTGAATAAGGCTGCTTCTTCCACCTCTGCATGTGAGCCTGTGCCAGCGTCCAGCTCCTTTTTCACACTGTGTTGTAAAACCGTCCCCTTTACAATGCATATTACAGTAAGTCCATCTGCATTTTATGTAACGTTATGCTGCACCCACACGGCCGTACAGTTAAAGCTGAGTGATCAAACTCTCACATCCAAGAACAACAAAGCTTGTGGATAGTCTACGGAGCGCCAACATTTTCTGCACAAACTCAACGAGAAGCACATGTGGATCTAGCACAGGTGCCTGACTGCGCGCCATGTTAACAAATTCACTTCCTTGCAAATGTTTTCATCAGTAAACCACATTTAAAGGAGAGGCAGTTTAAATAGAAGAAATACTGGTTTATTAGCCCTATATTCAAAAGTAAAGTAAAGTAAAGTCACTAATTAATAAAATGGGTGTTAAATCCACTTTCCTTTTGGCTTTTCTCATGTGCCAGAGTGTACAGTGATGTGCATATTGATTTGGCATAGGTTTTATGCCGGTTGCCCTTCCTAACTTAATTCATCCAGGCTTGGGACTGGCACAAAGAGTACACTAGCTTGTGACTCATTGTGGTGTGGCACTTGCAGCAAATGCAAACACATTTTCAGTTATCCTATCCACTTTTAACCAATCAGAAATGAAAACTCACTACATGTGGCTTTACAGTGATTTACCTTATGGTTAAAAGAGAAGTATGTTATATAAATGGAATTAAATAAGCTCGATAATTGGTCTTCTGTTTCTGTGTAACTACCTTCCGAGAGTCAGTAATGTTTGTCTACAAATCCATCTGCTTGACAACAAAGGAAGAATACATTTTGTGGCATCCCATCCTCTTTCATCCACATAACCACATTTTAAAGGAAAATTGCAAAAAAGTGATAATAAATGATAAAAAAAATAGCTCTTCATTCACTTCTTTCAAGGAGCTGCCTTCAGAAATTATTTAGTCAGTAATATTGTTGTCCCAAGTCCATCTGCTTGTCAACACAGGAAAAATAGATTTCATGGGATCCCAACCTCTTTCAGCCCATCAGAAGATGTCTGTACAAAATAGCAGCGCATGCAAAGGCCAACTAACAAGTTTACAGATGTTTTCTAATTCAATTTTACTGACTTCTTTGAGTTAAATTAGCAAAAGCAGTCAATTATAGCTTAATAATAAAAAGCAACGCTACCTGCAGAACACTGACAGCAAGTTTGCCAAATTATTAATAGTAAAAAAGTTGAACATTGCATAGTATTACCTTTCATGATTGTTGTTCTTATCTGCAAGTGCTTGTCCTGTTTGCTTGTGTCGACTGCAGTTGTAGTTGAAGTTGTAAACCTCTTCACTTCACTGTATTCTCCAAGTGTCAGGCAAAATCATTGTCATTATTTTAGTGTCCCAATTTTACCCCCCAAAAAATAAAAATACACAATCCAAAATGACTATGGAAAGAGACTTTTTTGTTTGTTTTTAGATTTAGCAGCCCATCTGTGCAAGTCTACAACAGTATTTCCAGTCTATGTTTTTGCATGCAGCTCTCTGGCATCCTTACTGCCCCATCAAAGCTTGAGGAAACTTAGGCTGTGCACGCAGAGACCATGTGGCCCGTAGTGGGATGGGAAGAGTTTGGGAGAGTAGCAAAATCTGGAAAAATGAGGGAGGGACTGTATGGGGAAAGGGGGACAGAGCAGCAGAGAGAGAAACACAGAGAGAGTAGAGCATGTTTTGTTGAAAGTCCAAGTGCGGCTGAAGCTAATTGTTAACAAATGTTTTAAGGAGCACCTTGGAGATCTGTGCTGCTGGCCTTGGTTCTGCGGGACATGAAATTAGCCTGAGTGAACGCACACCTACATACACATGTCAACGCTGTAATCCTATTTTGGCAACACGCACCGGGGTCCAGAGCATGTACCAGCTAAAGTTAATGAGCAGTGTATGAGAAAGAACAGGTGGAAGGCTCACAGATGCATAACTGGGCCGTACAGCTGACAAAGCAACTTCATACTTTTACAGTATTTGCTCTAAAATTAAGTTATTACTGTCAGGCAGAGGTACATTTCTTGTTTTTTTTTTTGTTTTGTTTTGTTTTTTTTAGAGAAAAAACATATATTATTATCAGGGCTTGACAATAACACTAGCCAACCAGCCAAATGCAGGTAGAGTTTCACTTTGGTTAGTGAAACAAAAACTCTCACTAGCCAGTTTGGCTCTTTGAATTTTATGCATACCTAGGCCTATATCTTATCTTCAGAAGTTAGGCCTAAATTTATGTTGCTCTGCTCAAGTGCGCACTGTTTATTTTATAGTAATCACCATGAATAAAAAAAGAAAATTAGTTAGATTTTTTTTTTATGATATGACACCACATGCAGAGCTCTTTCTTCTGCCTCTATGTAAACCAGTTTTTTATATGTAATAAATCTCTATCTATACAAAAACACATTTGACATTACTTTAAGCTTATAAAATATACTCAAAAATGTCACTAATTAAAAGCTGGCATTAAAAACACCAATTGGCTAGTTTTGACAAAGACTAGCCACAGTGGCCAGCGAGAAAAGTAAATGTCAAGCCCTGATTATATATTGTATATAATTTTAGGTGCAGCGCTCTTGCCCAAGAAAATTTCCCCTATACGGGACAATAAAATATACTTTACCTTATTTTACTCTAGTATCTAAATGGTAGTAGTAAAATAATTTGACTTCAATGGCAAGGTGGGAAGTACCTTAAAACCAAAAGGTTCCAGGTTCAATTCCAGGACTGTGGTAGTAGTTGTTATACAAGTTAAGCAGTAGAACTAGTAGTAGCAATCAGGCTCGTCAACATGGGGGCAAAGAGGTCTGTTGTCCTGGGCCTTAGGGTCAGATTAGGCCTAGAAATGTTCCCTCTTCTTATATTTTCTATTATAATGGGCCCATGTGAATCCTTCTTGCCCCGGGCCCCAGTAAACCTGTCAGAGGGCCTGGTAGCAGTATTAGAACATTTCGCATACTTCTTCTAACCCTATAACAATGAAGAAGGTTGCCTCAGGAAGTGCATCTGGCTTAAAACCTATACCAAATCAATATGCGAATCACTGCACACTTGGAGGCACATAAATTGCTGTGATGACTCCAGAAGTAAAAGCCAAAAGGAAAAAAAGAAGTACAATTACCAATCTCTGTTAGTAACCTGTCTTTCTGCAACCAAAGCTATTTCCAAACCTGACTAGTACTCTCCAGTTGGTATTTGTTAAACATTACTGCCACAATTAGACAGACAATAAGACTTTAAAGTACCAAAACTTGCCCTGAGGACATTCCTAATGGTGATTACTTCCCAGATACTCTGATTAAAACATTTTGGTGCGGTTTCTTTTGCTGTATCACCATCGTAACCTTAATCTGAGTGAAATATTCCCTTTTATAGATGACTGGCACATTCCTGCTCTGGACCCTACACAACCTAGAGACCATTTTACATTGGATAATAAAAACTGCATACCACTGCTGCTTATAGGTCGCACATGTCAAACTCAAGTGCAGTTTGGGCGGAAACTAAACGCTAAATGTGAATGAAACACCACTAAATATCAAAAAGGTATTTACTGAATGGGTTACACAGACATTGGATGGCACAAAAATGACTATTATGAAGGATTATCTAATTTAAAGGTGCACTGTCTACTTTTAGTGGTTGGTATACTAACCACTAAAACTGTGGTTAGTATAACTGAGAAGAAAATATAGTGCTGTCCCATCTAAAGGCACCATGTGTAGCTTTTTGAAGGGGTCTATTGGTGACAATAGATTGCGAATATATACCCAACCCTTCTATTTTCTCAAGCCTGTAACCTGCTACGGTAGCCCTGCAGGGACAAGAATGCATGCAAAACAACTTGAATGGAAACACAATGAGTTTGGGTTCAAATAACTGTCAAATAGCATAAGCCTATCAGTCAATCAGGCATGATAATGAAACCCAATGGAGCTTCACCTCCAGATGTGCTCAGTTTATCCACTCTGGGCTACTGGCTACAATTCAACAAAAGCAAATGCAAAGAGTGTTTTTATAATACTTTTGACAGCAAATAGAGGTGTGCAGTGTATTGACCTTTTTACTTAGTGCCTCCTTAAAGTAATAATTTTATCAATATCTTTTTTGCTTGTGTGGGAATGCATTTAAGCTTCAGAAGAGGAAAACTTTGCACATCAGTTTCTGCAAAAGAGAGGAGGGAGCAGCCCAAAACTCATCAAATAAAAAGATTCCTGCACACTTTATTAGGATTCAGCAAGTGATGTTTCAGCACTAGGCCTTGATCTGGAAAATGCTTTAAGTGAGACGGTGCGGTAATCTTTTTATTTAATACATTTCAGCCTGACATCTTTGTTCTGATCCTAAGACAGTGTGGCGATTCTTAATGAGCAGCACATTCCAACACTTAACCAAAATAGAGAGAGAAATTCCTCTAAATCGATCCCAGAGTCATCCCAGTCGTTTGAAGTGCGGTCTGTCAGCCAGGGCTTGTTCAGTGCCACCAGCGGCAGCCATTACTAGGCCTGCTCATAATTATGTTTAGTGTTAGGAGCCAAACTGGCCCTTCTCTGCATGTGTGTGGGTCGACATCCGTGCCCCTGGTGCAGGCATCGGAAACAGAGCAAGAGCTAGCTTCAGTTCAGTTGTTGGCCCAGTGTACACAAGAGCAGCTTGGCACAAGGAGAGACACATCTGGATACCTGCTTGGGCTAAAAAGGCACGGTCTGTCAGAGAAGCAAAACACATGAGGTCGAAGGAGGTCACGCAGCAAATTTAGCCTCGTCACACTGGATATCCTGCTGCTGAAATGTCAACACAAACACCACAAACACACTGACGTGATTATGTAAGTGTAATGAAATTATTACTTGCGCTATTGGGAGTTAAAGGTGTAATATGTAGGATTTATATGAAAAAAACAAGATGGTAAATGGCAAAGATATAAGCCGCTTTCCTACAGAACAGCTAGTTACAAGTAAATATTTCAGGCAAATTTCATAATATGGCAATGTACAAATGTCGCCTGCGCCTCTAACTACATAACTATGCTATTGAATAGTTCCTAGGCCGGGACACAAGGCCCTGCTACGAAATAGGAGCTCAAAATGTCCCCGCCAGGGTTGTTCAAAGGATTTTACAGTGCAAAAGGCCTATAGTGCTCAGACCTAGACTAGAACCGGTGACATCCTAGTAAAGGGGTACATGCTCTAACCCTTATATTGCTGGCGTTAGTGTCTTTGGCCCTGTCTTAATTCTACAAAACCCTTTAAAAATATACCTGAATTGTGCCAACGCATGGTAGAGCTGCAGTGCATATACAGGGCAACTACAGCCTGCCCTGGCGTTGTGATTTCATGTCCGGACTCTGACAGTTTACCGAATGTCTCAGCCTGCTCTCTCCCTGATTTCCTACCTCTGTCCTATCAATAAAGCCTAAAAATTGTCAAAAAATAAAAGTATACCTAGATTGAGGCCTTTTACCTGGTCTGCTGCTATTGCACATAAAAAGAATATGCATCTGGTCTGGTCACTGATCTCGTCACTGTCTACTTTCACCCCAAAACTCACCTTTTTACTGTGAGAGAAGTACCACACAGACACTGCAGCAACACTGCTCCTAAAATGTAGCAGCCCATAAACAACATGTGAAAACCAGATGAGGTTAAGTATTTGGACTAAAGGTGGAGGAGAATAACACGTTTAAGGCAGTAGTTTCAGACCAGCGGCAATGAAGTCCAAGCAATGACTAAAACAGTGACTTGTAAAACTGTAGTAGTAATTCTTTTGGTATTACAACTAATATTACTCTCCTGAGCCACTTGAGGGAAACAGGCTTTGTGCATCAGCATGTTTATCTGCAAAAAAAAAAAAGCTATTGCACAATTGTTTTTGAAGCAGAGGAAGTGCTGCATGTGTTATCCAGCGCTCATCTGTGAACCACTTTCCGTGACTTCAAACAAGATCATATCTCATCCATGTGATAAAAACAAAATGATTTTTATTTGCTATTGTGTTATCTAAACTATGAGAGGCTAAACTGTGTGAAGAATGCATTCAAGCTGAAAGATTTACACTGGGTTAAAAAATCTCAAGAGCCTCAGGACAGAGGTCTGAGTTCAGGCTGCTTTTTTTGCAACATCACCGACAACAACAGAGTCTTTAGTAGTGGCATGAAGCAGAGGGCAGGATGTGGCTCTCTGAATGCATTTGAATAGTTTCCCAGTGTCACTTGTCAGCACATTGTTAGTATTGTTGATTTAGCACTGCTACATTTCCCTGCAGAGGTTTGGTACAATTAGGCCCAAATACATTTAGACATTAATGCACAGATTAGTTTGGGTTTGTGGGGAACATTACTGAAAAGTCAATATACTTAAAATGATGTTGTTTTTACGCACTTATTTAAATGAAATCTACTCTAGGGCACAGCCATAACAATGTAAATCATTAACAGCACTGCAGTTGTTGTAGCTAAATAGCCTAAATAGCAATAGATTTTAAACAAAAAACTAACATGCATTTAGTTTCAGCAAGCAATATGGTTGTTTTATTAGGCTATTTTGACCAACTTGCCGTAAACAAGTATAAAAAAAAAAAGAGGGCAATTTTCTTTGGGAGGCATAGTAGAATACTGCCACCTAGTGTTAGAGTCTGCTACTACATTTACTAAAATTTGTGAAAAGCATTTATAGTAGATAATATAAAAATACTTACAATGAATGGCTGGGTAAGCGCTGTAATTATCTGAAATTTGTAAAAAAGCAAAGCTACAAATGCATTTTGACAATTTTTGAAGTTTAGATAATCCTTTTGAAATTAATTGTGTTATGGTCATGAGTTAACGCCAACACAAGGAGCTTTTAAAGTATGAGCAGTATATTTTTAGATAACAGCAGAGCTACAAAACCAGTTGGCTTGAGAAAATAAATATGTAGCAAAAACATATATCACTGGTGCAAAAGTCTATATTTAAGAGACGTTCGCCCACTAATGCGAAGGTTGGCGGTTCCAGCCCCACTACTGGCATCGTGTCCTTGTGCAAGTCACTTCACCCACCTTGCCGATGTATGAATGTGTCCATGTGACTGTGTTTGGTGGTGGTCGGAGCATACTGTGACTGGCAACCCACAAGGCCACGGTTTTAATTTAGATTGCAGTACAAGCGCATGTGCTGCTTCCATTACATTTTATGCCAGATGCCCTCCCTGTCACAACCAGCCACTTACTGGAGAAGACTACATTGGTGAAAGGTCTTGCCCAAGGACACAACTGTATTAAAGCAGGAATCAAACCCTGAACCCTCTAATTAATGGGCGACCTGCTTCACTGTCGCCTTCCTAAAATCAAAACGTAATGTTATTAAGTACTTTACTGTGAACATTATTATTACTCTGCCTCTTAAAGCAAACATAAAACAAACAGATTTTTACTGTACGAGAAGCTTATTTTAATGTTTGAACAAATACTTAACCAATACATAACTGGCAAACAATGACAGACGAGACAGAGTTTAAAATATTGTGCCGTTTTTATTTTTGTGTAAAAATCACACAGCTGCTAGTTGACTCTGCAGAGATACAGTACATCCATGCAGTTAAACATCTAGATCCCACAGCCGACAGAGGAGGAATTAAATAGAATATTCTTTCGCTGTTAGTCAGCAATTAATGCAAATTTACACGAGTCCAAAAAGTGTGTTTCCATATACAATATACACCACAGACCTGGGACCAGACTCCAGTCAAAATCCCATTAAAACTCTTCTTGGCTTTAGGACTGACTGCTTTTGCCTGCCTGGATTGCCTTTTATAATTTCAAAGATTGGGGTGTGCTAGCAACATACAACAATCCTCATTATTTTCAATAGGATTGTGACTGTTTTTGAAAGCTCCCGGTCTGAAAATATAACGCACACATAAACTCACATACACACACACATAGTACATCCTCAAACAGCAGAAGAAAAAGAAGGCGAGTCTTGATACGTCAAAAGAGGAAGAGAGCGCAGTCAAAAAAAATACAGAGGGAACCTGAACGCCACGTTTTGTTTTTTCAAGGAGAGTAAGGCTTCAAAGACGGATACTTCACTGACACAAAGGAAGCTCCGGACGAAACAGATTTTAACAAATGAAACAAGATAAGACGAGCTTTAGGCAACTGGAACAATATAGTCCTATATCAATGAATTAAAATATGGCAGAAAAGCGAATTTCATTTAGCAGTTCAGTTCAATGCGAGTATATTGATGTCTCTCTTTGTGTATGTCTCTGTGTCATCTCTGTGAATGACTAGCCACTGCCCAGAGTGTGCCCTGCCTAAACCCCCCCGAGTTACTGGGATAGGCGCCTGTCACCAGTGACCCTTAACAGGAATACGTGGAAGAAAGAATAACTTTAGTGAGATTGTAAACCATAAACATCACAATTAAATTAAATTAATGCTTGAAATACTTCTTAATTGCTGCTCTATTATATTTTAATTTTTCAATGTAGGACTGTATAGTATAAAGACTTTTTTTTCTTCTTAAAGCATTGATTTAAATACAAGAAAGACAAGAACACGCAGGTTAAAAGAGCCAAGAAACAAATAAAATACCAAAAAAAAAAAAAGTGTTTAGGAAAAGGGTTTAAAGTTCAAAGTGCAGTCGGGTCGTTCAGGTCTCCTCTTTAAATTGACTGGACTCTGTGTGTGTATATAAGCTTCATCTACAACCACAAAGGGTCGTATCTTGCCTATTGGGATTAAAACTGCCCTGATAGCAAACACTGATTTCGAGTTACTTCCCGTTTGAAGCAGGAAGCCACACTTAAGTTCATCAGTACAGACGAAAAAATAAAAGGCAAAAAGACTCACAGACCGACAGTAAGTGGTGTTGTGTGGAAGATCTAAGATACAAAATTCACAGAGTTGCTACTATCAGCCAGCGAGTTGGTCTGTGAAAGAGCGGTCGCCATACTTTGCATAGAGCCGGACTGGAAATAGCTATCTATATGTTATCCATTTAAATGTGTGTTGTTTTTGGAAATATCAGCAACACAATTCTTCATAAACCCCCAACATTACAGGCAAATACACCGATCAGGCGCAATATTAGGATCTCCATTATTTTCCTGCTTCTGCCTGATCAATGTAGCCTCTCTCTGAGAAAATAAAAAATTGCTGAAATGCTAACCGGGTGAGGGTAAAAAGTAATTGCGGTGCTCCAGAGAGAACAGCTGAAATGAAATAAATGGTACCAAAGGATACACAGTCCGCATAGAGGTGAGAGAGAAGAGTGCTAGTTCAGTCATTTGGCATTAAGTGAAGATTCAGTCACGACTATTTCCAGGCATTCATTCATTCACAATATCATCCATACACTGACTCCAAAAGGCAGTTAAAAGGAGGGCTGAAATTTAGCAGAAGAATCATGACTTAGATTTTATACTATCTAGTCTGGCCTGCCATTTTAATTCTTTTCTATTGTACACTCTACAAAGTAAGTCTGGTCTCTGTCGATTCAGGCTTAATTTCCAGGGCATAAGACAAATAGATGCAGATTAAACTACTTCTGAAAGCATTTGGATAGGCTTACAAACAATCAAAATTTAGGGTGCAGTACCAGTGTACACAAAACTGCTCCAGGTTGAAAAATAAAACATTGCAAAAGCCTGCCCCATATGGTTAGGAATAGTCAAATAGGACTGATTTTGATGGAAGAGAGGGTCACATATCCCCTTCACCAAGATGGGTCTGACTGGCCAGGCTTAGAAACACCAGACTTTGAAAAAAAAACATTTGCCATTTTATTTTGTAGAGATATCCCATTTTTAAACGAGACGCTAAAATCCATTGAAACTATTGAAAAGAGTAAAAATACTGGACCAGGATGTGAGGTCATCCGTGTAAACTCAAACTGGCAAATAAACCCCTGGCAATCAGAGAAACTAAAAAACATCTAGCAAGATTACTCAAGACCAGCCATAGCTACTGCTAATGTAGTTTATATGGCCGATAACTTGCAAGAAAATGATATCAGTTTCATGTTAAGGGGTCTATACCAAAATAAACCCATAGTCAAAACAGAGGGGGCTGTTTTTAATATAAAATAATTTATTGATAATTAAGCTTTAACCACAACTACAAAAACTCAGAAATGTTACCCTGATATAATGAAGCCAAACCCCCACTTGTGCACGTTTTCTATGGAAATTATTACTGTGTCGAAATAATCTAGTTTTTAGAAAAGATGGTATGTTTTATAGATCTAGCCTTTGGGTTCACAGAAACTCATGTACACAATCATTCATACGCACACACATTTTCTTCAGTCGTTCAGGGGATTTAAGTAACCAGGCCGCGGCTGTTTTGTCTTCAGATTGGACTCGCCGTTTCTCATTCAGCTGTTGTCTTCTTAACCTTCACTTCTCCTCTCAGGAAAAGTCGAAAAGTGCCAGTTTTTTTGTTTTGTTGTAAAATCCCCATGCGCCCCCGTCGACTGTTACGACTGTGCTGTCAAGTCCTTCGGGTTGATGATTGATAAGTGTGTGATTGAGTTCAACAAGGGGGGAAAAAAAAAATATTGTAAGGCCCGGGAGGACAGTTGGGACGGATTTAGGGGGAATCACAACAAGGGTCTCTCTTTTGGATAAACTACAGCCGCCTCACATTGGTTAGAGATGAGAGAAAGGTCTGAGCTGCTCCAACTGCACCTCTAGGGATATCCTCTCCTCAAGCAAGTCCTGAAACGACACAATATATGAGACACCATATAAATCTAAAAGAAATGGGAAAATGCTGCCGGTTCCCTTTTTACCTTGAGCTGTTGCTGCAGTTCACTGTTCAGCCGAGCCAACACTGTATTCGTCTCCTTGTTTCTTCTGATTGACGCTTGAATGGCCTTTTTGTCCTTTCCTACTGACCTGAAAACACACAAATATACAATTAACTCAAACAAGAAGTATTTATTCACCTAATATTATACTGTCAAAGCAATCTGTCACAACTTAATCTAGGCTTATTAAAGGAGATATATTATGCAAAATCAACTTTTTTGAGCTTTCTACCATGTTATAGTGCTGTTCCCTCACCAAAAACAAACCTGGAGTTTCACTTCATTCATGCATATACAAGTAATCCTGTATTCTTTGGTGCTGAGTTAATGAGGCCTCAAAACCCTTGGTTACATGAACCCCCACCCATCTCAGAGCGCACTGACCAATCAACAACCCCTCTAAATCTAGTGTCATCCTCCATTAATTTATTCAAAAAACGCTGTTCAGTTCTATTTCCACTGATTCCTCACATCTATCTTTCATTTTGTTGTAAAATGGCATCATACAGAAACTGTTTCTTTATTGGCACAAGTACAGTAATTATTAAAAACGTAATCTTTAGGTCAGAGGTGACCAAGTTTGTTTTAAAAAATAATAAAAACAAAATATAACCCCTCTAACAAGGATTTCTGTAGATTTTGCTTTGCCCCATTAAAAGGAGTACTTTAGTTAGAGATGCTTTCTATGGCTGGTTAAATTAACTATTATAAATTGTAATAATGGCCAGCAATACAGAGAAAGTGTCTATTCCAATAAGGAACAAACACAAAGACAGAAAAGGGAAGTGTGGTGAAATGTAGATAAATATTGGTAAAGCATTAATACAATGTTTACTGATGCAAAAATAACAGTAGGATAGGGAAATTAAAGCAGCAAAAGTATGTTATTGTTGGAGGGCCAAGAGTAGGGTTGAGTCTGTGACAGAAAAAGTCTTGGGTAATGAAATGACAAAGGTTTATATAAAAAACCCTGGCAAAAGTGTCCCACCTGGGAATGGAGGGCTGCGTGGCCAGAACAGCAGCTATGACGTTGGACTTCTGTGGACCGTGCTGTTCATCCTCTGGTCGGAGCTCATCTTCAGACTTTAACCTGCGACGGACTGGTTTAGGAGGAGGAGCTAACGGACCAGATACACCTTTGGCCTGTAAAAAAAAAAATATTTGAGTGTAAATTAAACAAACAATTTAAACATTTAAGATAAACAAAAATCAGGATGCAGCAAAAAAGGAAATACAATGGCTCTTTTTTTTTTTGCTTTTGGTCATTGACTGAGACAGGATTGGTGAGAGAATTTCCCACTAATATAATGAATAGAAGGATAACAGTGGCTCCTATCTGGCAACCAAATGGGACTTAATATTCTTGTGTTTATGAGGTATTATTAGTTTCTGTATTATTTGTAACATATCTTTGAATAATGCCTTACAGAGTTCACAGTGGCAGCGGTTCTCTCATCGACTTGACCATCACTCTTTACTGTTCGCAACGGACCAGCTCCTTCTGACGTTTTATCCACCTACACACAGACAAAACAGATGTCAAGCTCACTGATACAGACAAAAAATGATTAATTGCAACCTACATCATACATTTTAAAAGCATATCAATAGGCTATATTATAATAGATGAATATAAGTTAGTTATTTGTAACAAATGAAAGTTTGGCAGGTGGTCATAACGTTATGCCTGATCGATGTAATCTGAAGCGACCAAAATGATCGACTAAAGAAATCCACTATAGCATCATGGGTCACCCTCTCCCTAACAACAACCACATACCGGTCCAGCTTCAGCATGTTTGTCCACCTCTGGCAAACTCGACGGCTGCTCGGATGCAGCGAAGGCCTGAAACTGACTGAAGTCTGCGAAATTTGGCTGTTGTGGGATCTGCTGTGGAGACGTGGTGGTGAGGACGGCTCCTCCAGGCACAGAGTCTGCATCTCCACGATGACCAGTGTGCGGTGCTGAAGACTAAAGAGAGGGCAGGAGGTTAGGCCTTTGCTCATTAAGTAGCAAAGATAACCTGTTCACCAAAAAATAGTGGTAAGAGTAAGTTAGAACAGTGGTTCTCAACTGGTCTGACTTCAGGAGCCACCATCACCCTGTAATGATGAGCTGCAACCCAAATAAATGTACAAAAGTAATAAAACATAAAACAAATAGCACATGGTGCAGTGAACATCACAGTCTGCAACACATAAAATAACATATTTAAAGATTAAACCAAGCAAGTACTGATGCTACAGAGGGAACTATAATTTACATCTAGATTCAATTTAAAACCACAACTTCAACCTTTCTAACAGGCTCAGCTGTGCTTTCACGCACAAACGCAAAATCAAAAGACTTAGTGTCCTGTTAAAACTGTCCAGTCACTTTATCGGAAGAGTTTGTCTGGCTGGTCAGGCTAGTTTAACAGACTCAGGTTGAGTTTTGATGCAAAAGACATAAAATAAAACAGAGCAACTGAGAAATAAAAAGTGCGATTCACAAAAATCTTCGTGCAAAATGAACTCTGCTGAACCTTTTCAGAGTAAATACTGAAAGACTTTGTGCTTTGAAGAAAATGAAGCCGCTGTCACTTCAACCTGAGGTGTAACTGTGACATTTTTTATTATTTCTGCTCTGGCAAAGACCTACAACCCACTGAAAACGGTTCTGCGACCCACCAGTTGCGAATCACTGAGCTAGCCCACAATGTCATGTAAAATCACACCACCACAGTGGCTAAACCAGCACAGAGTCTGTTAGCCCTACTATTACCTTTTCTTGTCCTATTATTGTCCCATATTGTCCTAAAGTTGCTGTGTGGGTGTCGTACCTGTGTGGGGAGGGGTCTGGGAGGCACGGCTGGGGGAAAAGCTATTGCAGAGGGCTGCTGTTGTCCCGGGACAGAGGCAGCGGCGAAAGTGCGGTTCATGTCCAGAGAGGAGGACCGAGAGTGAGAGGCGTGAGGCCGAGGGGGAGGAGGGGGTGGGGCTGCCACCACCTTCAGGGCTTCAGGAGATGTACCGGACTGGGACCTGGACACAGACACACAGGGATCAAACTGAATTTAAAACATTCCTTACATTACTCATTTTTTCAGTTTGTGGAGTTTTCTATTGCCAAAATTACAGATTGCAATCTCCCATCATGTTCTTTCTAGACAATGTGAGCAGCTACAGTAGCCTTGCAGGGACAAATGTAAGTGGGCCTGATTACGAGCAACAAAACCCATCGATATATGGCAATTACACATACATCCCACAGTAAAACTTGCTCTGACTTCTATAGAGATTTTATGTTATTGCTAAATAATTATTGAGTAAACATAATATTATCTGCTGTGTGGTAACTGCATACTGCAACTTTCATGCTATGTAATTAGTAAACATACTCAGAATTTAGACAGGAATAGGAAAGAGAAGAGAAAAAGAAGGAAAGAGAAAATAGGAAAAAGAATTACGTTCCACACCAACCTTTGTCTTGTGATTGGCTCCTGGTCTGACGTAAACGAATCAGAGCTGCTGTAACCATCACCTTTAAAGAGGTAAAACTGATATTTTACAATTCATATCAGGTATTTGTTATAAATATAGGATAAAGTCATAGTTTTAACAACATATTGAACAAAACTACAATGCAGGCAAGAGAACTAAACATCTTCTGAGCCGGATCATGTTGTAGAAAGTTTGAGAATTGCTGATGAATAATATTGAGATAATTATGACTGAATTCATAAGATCAGTCCTCACTCACCCACAGTGTTGGCGGCTACAAACTTCATAGAGGTGGTTAGTTTAGTTTCTTCATTCAGTTCAGGAGGTTTGGCCAGTAGCGGACTGGTCGGGTGGTTGTGATCTGCGGTTAGAAAATTCACAATGCTTGAATTTATTTTTAACATTTGTTGCAAAGCAGGACAAAATTATAGGAGAGTTAGAAATGTCTTCCTTCTTAACAGGATTGAGCAAGAATCCTTTATTTATCATCACATTCAGAAAGTCCACCCACTTTGTTTAATGTCAAGTGGCTCGCTTGTATAATTTATTTTTTTTCCACAAAAGCGTGACCCGAGCCACACTAGAGTCACGTCCCAGCTGCCTGTGTCTGATTTTTAATTACATTCAGAGATAATTACATAAGAGCCACAGCCTGAGTCACAGGAAGAATGCCAGTTGACCTTTTCCTCTTTTTCCAGTATCTGTGCTTCAACTTCCCCCGCACAAAATGAAACAATAACATCCTCATAATATCAAGTTTGGTCTAAGTCAAGGATACGGCAATAAATTATGATGAGGTAGGGATTTAGAAATTTAAGCCGTGCTGCCGATAAGCAAAACTTTGTCTAAATTACGATAACTGCAATTTTTTTAAGACAACTGTTGCAGGATCTAAGCAATTGGCCTCAATACATAAAAAGCCCAGGTGATACACAAAAGCTAATGTAGCTATTTAGTAAAAAATGTTAAGAAACAGTGAATAAGAGACACACTTACCGCTGCCCGTCCTTTTCAGCTCCATCTCCTGCATGTGGATCTTACTGGGGGTCATTCGGATCGGGACTGGGTGGACTATGGCTGTGTCCTAGAAAACAAACAGATTTATAATGTGAGATGGACAAGTTTATTTAAGAGAGTTTATATATTTATTGTTCAAAAGCATTGTCTACACCAATTTTTTTAAGTATAATTTTAAAACATAGGTACATAATCATGTTTACTATGCAAAAAAAAGTCCTTACACTTACAATTTTGTACAATTTAGACTCTGCATAGTAATGTTTTGGTAAGGTTTGTGATGCTGTTGCACAAAATTAAAATGTGAATACCTAATTTGAAATGAACATTTATCTTACAAGGAACATGGTAGCTCAATGTTACGTCTTGTGAAATTTAAGATCTTTTTAATGCCACTTAAAATGAAATTTAAT
This sequence comes from Bostrychus sinensis, assembly GCA_020698575.1. Taxonomy (NCBI): domain Eukaryota; kingdom Metazoa; phylum Chordata; class Actinopteri; order Gobiiformes; family Eleotridae; genus Bostrychus; species Bostrychus sinensis. Next base: position 20,890,890 of record CM036257.1, on the reverse strand, counting down.
GCCAGCAATGTCAACAGAACAATAATCTGTACGAATTTTACACTTAGGAATTATCCCTACTAGTCTGAAGGGTTTGATTTTAAAAGTCTAATACAGATGAAAGAACTCCAGTGCTGCATTAAAAAAAAAAAACAACAACAACAAATGAATAAATGAATCATGCATTTCAGTGATAACATTTCTTCAATAAATACATTTTGTTATTGCAGTGATCTTTTTGTAATATTAACATAATGTTTTGACAAATTTTAAGACCTAGATAAATATTCAAAGTAGGTATTACATTTTATTCAATACTTTTAAGGCCTTGATTTTGATAAGATTTAACTTGGAGCTGGTCAGCATATAAAAGTGGTTTGTAGGACATTTAAATATGTTTAATGTTCAGCAAATTTAAAGCCTGGATAAGGTTTTAATTACATGAAACGATAAAACAGATTTTTAAGCTACATGTGCCATTCAATACAAAGTAGAATGATCTATAAAAAATGGCCTTGTTCAGTAAAAAGAGGGCAACTATAATATATAAAAACAGACTAATCCCTATATGTGAAGTACGTACAAATGTATTTTTATTGGTGTATCTTGCATTATGAAAGTTATCCCAGACCAATCATAAACACCACTTGGATATTGACAGTATCATGCACAGATTGAGTAAACAGGACAGAAATGATCCGGAGAAAGGTTAATGTGTTTTTGCATTAATGGAGGTGAAACCATGCATGCTAAGTGATTGACTTACAGGGTCAGCTGGTGCAATATTAGAGTCAAATTGGGTCAGAGTTTGTGAGCTGGAGGAGCGCTCGCTAAACGTCTCCCACTGCTGCAGGAGACACACACAGACAGCGAGAGAAAACAGAGTCAGTCAGCCAGTGCAGAGACATCACACAATTACATCATCAGTACGAGCCACCAGCGACACATGTGACGTCATCAGCCATCGCCGGACGACCGAGTTAACAGGCTTGTTTGAGATGAACTGCGCCTCGTCTGTAGGCGAGAACAGGCGGCGGCAGCAGAGGGCGAGGAAAAGCACATGAAATCAAGTCGGACAGTTCACGAGCTGAGAACAGCGTGGAGTGTCTCAGATCACGCAGCGTCTCATTGGAAGAACAGATCTCGCGTTGGTTTGAAGTATTTTCTTAATAAAATAAGATTGTAAACACTCCTGTTTCCTTCACACACCTCTCACTGACACATTTACCATCAGAGCAAAGAGATGAGGCTGCTCCTGTTGCAGAATTTGCAGCTTAGGCATAAAATATTATATGGATCTATGATTACGAGTCAAAAAGATTATTTATTACTCATGTGATCCATATCTGACAACACCCTGGACACTTTCAGTCACATTTAAAGCATGTGTAGATATCAAAAGAAGACCACCAGTTTGGGTAAAGTTAGGAGGGAGGAGGCAGCCGAGTGTCAGGGCGTCATGTTTCTGATCAAAACACAACTCAAACCCAATCAGCTGTCAGCACACGTGTGGACAGGACCCCATTTCCCATCATGCATAAAGCGTTTGTAGTCCATGTAGGCAGCCGCAGTCGGTGGAGAGCAACTGCACCCACCTTGCTCTCACGAGATTCCCGTGACTGGAGCACAGGTTACGTCAGAGCAAGTCGGTGGCATGTTGGACACAAAACTAACCAGCATGCACTGCGCACCGATCGATGGCGATCGTATCTGCATCTGCCTTGCTCATCTCAAACAAGCCCAACATCACAGTCAGCAGTGGATACAAAAACCATTGACAATTTGGTGGCTCCCAAACCAAATAAGACTACATCATATTACAAGTAGTGAAACAGAAATGCTGAATTATCAAGTTAAAAAATTAAGATGGGTGGATACTGAGAGATGTTCAGCAGTCAATTAGGATGAATCAATTGCAAATGCAGCAAAAAGCAAGACAAGAATACTGAATATAAAGTTTGTGTGGGAAGAGTGTGAACCTCATTGCTCTGGTTCATCTCGGGCCAGGCCTGGTTGAGGGAAGGCATCGATGGGGACTTGTTGGGGGTCACCTCCACGGGGGAGGCTGAGTATCCAACATCAGCAGTTGGCTCTGGGACCTCTGTGGATAAAATCAAAAATGGCACAAATTTAAAAAGTTTTACTAAGTGCCACACTGTATTCCTGTCAGTGAAATGAGGATATCTATTTAACAAAAAATAGTGTAGGGAATAAGGAAATACTGTTTATGTAGATTGACTACAACTTAGGAATGTGAATAGTTGTACAGTAGTTGTGATTTTCAACTGGTGGGTCAGGACCTAAAAGTGGGTCGCAGGGAGGCTAAATATAAGCTTCAATGTGACAAGGCCTAAATATTGTTTTAATTACATAAAATGGTAAAAAAAAAAAAAAAAAAAAAAAAAAAAGGCCATATAGATTGCAGTAAAATAACTGCTGGTTCTGTAAAAAGTGGGTCTCCATAAAAAAATCTGTGATAAAACTGGGTCCCATAATTAGACAAGAGGAGCCCCAATGGTTGATGGGAAATAATTAATATAATTTTATCATTTATGTTCAGCCTATGTTTTAGCCTTTAGGGTTTAGGGTTTATTGGAAAGGACAGTGAATAAGCGATACACTGAGCTATATGGCAGCAAGGGAATTCATTTTTTAATCTCTTTTATCTTACTGTCTTTGCAGCATCACTATTTTAAGGTCATTTAAGTTTTTGGTTTCCACTAAACAAGAATAGACGGTCTATCCACTAACTATAGTCCAGGGGTTCCTAACCTTTTCAGTTTTGTGTACCCCCAGGACCTGAATTAGCCCTGGTTTAACCTTTTTAAACTTGGTTTAGACCTAGTTTATTGCTGGTTTTGTCCTGGTTTGGTCCCAGCTTAGTCCTGATTTAGTCTTAATTTAGTCCTAGTTTGACCTTGTTTAGACTCGCTTTAGATCTAGTTGGGTTCTAGTTTAGACCCATCTTAGTCCTGGTTTGGTATAAGCCCTGGTGTAGACCTTGTTTTGTTCTGGTTTAGACCTGGTTTGTTGCTTGTTTGGATCTGGCTTAGTCCTGGTTTAGTCCCAATTTAGTCTTAGTTTTTTGTTCTGGTTTGAACGTGGTTTGTTGCTTGTTTGGACCTGGCTTAGTCCTGATTTAGTCTTAGTTTTTTTGTTCTGGTTTAGACCTAGTTTAGCTCTGTTTTTAGATCTATTTTTTCCTGGTTGAGTTCTGTTTTTTTCCTGGTTTAGTCCTGGTTTAGTCCTGGTTTAGACCTGATTTAGTCCCGCTTTAGTCCTTCTTTAAAGTCCCATCCCTCTCTATTGTTCTGGGTACCCCCTGCAATGTGCTCGCGTACCCTTAGGAGTCCCCGTACCCCTGGTCAGAAAACACTGCCATAGTTGATGTGTGAAGATGCTTTTACACTGTCAGCAGAAATCTTAGTTAAGTATCAGCCAGATTTTGCACTAAATTTGCCGGTTTTGCAGTTGCAGAGCCATTGAGGAGCAGGTTTTATGAGGCCTGACGCTGGAGAGAGATGCCCCTGTACCTGCTGAGTCATCCAGGTCAATCAGCTTTGGCATCAGGCTCTCGGGCAGCTTCTCGGGGAGGTCGTAGCCGTTCTTCCTGGCTACAACCAGGTGGAAGGCCGCACAAAACTCGTCCAGGGTTAACGCTCCGTCTTTATCAAAGTCTGACAGCTCCCTGGATACACGCACACACAAAATACAATGAGGCTGAGTGTACAATGGCAGAGGTGGTTCATTCAAAATGGATGGGCTGCCTTTTAATTTGACTTTATTGTTGCCATCGTTCAGAGACTTGACTTCAGCTCCTGTCGGCTCAGATGTACAGGGCTCATATAGAAGAGTGTATTAGTCTGAAGCTCAAGGCTGATTTAGACATGACCTGTATAAGAATATAAAGTACAGTACAACTATAGAGACCCTGCTTTAGTAATGTCTGTAATGCTGGGAGAAAAATCTTCCTGTAAATGTCCTTAGCCTTTTTCGTGACATTTCAAAGCTGCATTTTGTAACGATGATAAAACTTACAACCAACCCAGTTTTATAAAATGGTTTTGTAATAGGCATCACCTGGAAATGCTATTCTGAGCTTTCCACCATGTTATAAAGTTATTCCCTCATCAAAAACATACCTGTGTTTTGCTTAATGCATGCCTGTTTAAGTAATCCTCTATTCTCTGTCAAGGTCGTTCTGAGCCTTCAAAACGCTCAGGTGTACACCAAAAGACAGTGTACAGTTCTGTTTCTACTGATTCCTCACAGCCTGTTTTTCATTTTGAAATACAAAAAGTAAGGAAATAAAAAGCTTTTTTTCCCTCTATTGGCGTCCAAAAGATGACAACAGTCTGCTGCCCTCTGCTGGTCACTTTTTTATGGTACAATTAAAGTACATATTAAAAATGTTTTCTTTCAGTCAGATAATGTTTTTAAAGGTCATGAATAAAAGCATAATATAGCCCCTTTAAAAACTAAACTTTGATTATTATTTCGACCTTTCGCAGATGTGAAGCAATAACTTCAGTCATTACTTCTACAAATCCAACCTAAACATTTCCCCTTCCTTTTCTTTATCAAGGTAATAACTTACCAAATGTGTGACAACTCTAAAATAGGTAATTTGGATTTGGTGAAGAACTCCTTTGCTGCTGAACCTAAGTAATCAAAGCAACATAAACATTAACAGATATCTGTAATACAAAATACTTTATGTGAAACCTTTGTAACTTTGTCCTACCTGGTATGAATCCCGTCAGATCAGGCTGAATGGTTTTAAACTGGTTTATATAATACTGTCTCTGCTCTTCTGTGATCTTCCATGGATCGTCGTAGCCGCTGGACTGTCGCTGGATCTCATTGGTCGTCGCTGCTGAGGCCACTGTTCGTATCGTTGTGCTTTCCTAAAGAAAAAAAATGGAGAGGTTTAAGAAATCAAATCCAGTGAACTAGTCAAAAAAAACAGATAACGATATTACACATGAATATTTGTTGCTAGAATGGAATGGAATAGAATCAATAGGATAGAATATTGCCTTTGTACAGAAACGTAAATGCAATCTTTAGATGACTCCAATCCAATTAAACTAATTTCCTTAAAACAGAATGGAAGATCATGAAAAAGCTGAGAATAGGTAGGTTCACTTTTAAGAAACTGCCAATAGTACTGTATGTAGGTAGGTTAACCACTATTTTAAAGGAAATATCCAAACAGAAAATCCACAAATGTTAAACTTAATAATTTTTTGTTTGAGACTGGGTCCACAAATTCACTATGTTAAGCTTGTGTAGCAGTTTTCATGCACTTTTTACCAGGAATTTTTCAAGGACTTTTCCAAAACTTTTGACTAAATTTCCAAGACTTGAAAAATGACTTACATCTGTTTAAACAGTATTCAAAATGTCCAATGTGGTGCATTAGAAACATAATTTTGCTGCAATTTCATTTGTTAGATTTGGAAATTAGTCAGTTGAAGAAAAAAACTCTGTTGGGGCTTCTTTCCCCAGAAATATATTATTCCACAAATTTAACTGACCTATAGGCTACACACCAGTGATTAAAAAATAATTATGCTATATTAGATTAGAAACTAATCATCTATGCTGTTTTAAAGTGTTACCAAAACCAAAAGAGCCAAAAACCAATATTCTGGAAAAAAAAAAAAAAAAAAAAAAAAAAAAAAAATAGATATTGGTCACTTTTTCCTGCAGTGAAAACAAGAAGAGGCCAAGAAGACAGTGTTTCTACTGAACACTTATATTTAGTGTATTCCAGCTGGCGCAGGTTTAACTAGGAGAGGCCGAATGTTACTCGGGCTGTTTACATTTCCAAAACTTACACCAAAATATAAAATTTCAAAACTTTCCCAGGCCGGGAAACTGCATTTAAAAATTTCATGACTTTTCCATGTTTTCCATGACTGTACGAGCCCTGTAGTGAAAAATGATTATACCTTAGGTAATTTGCGCTAACAGAGAGGACCTTGAACTATGTGCCAGTTCTTGTTTCATGTTGATAGACCCAGTAATTGCAGAGATATTAACTATAAACCATGCCAAGACACCTGCACTTTGAATCTTCAGCAGCAGATTCTATCACAGGATTTCTGCCTGCCCTCCAGCTCATTCTTACAACAGAGGACCTTTAGAAAGTTACGGCATCACGTAAACACAAACCACTGAATAGAAAGTATTAGAATGTTATGTAATGGAATCCTTAAGGCTCATTTATTCTACCATCTCGTACGTAAACAGATCCTTCCGTTCCAAGCATTTTTGGGGTCACAGCATTTATGGTTCCAACCGTTTTCTGTGTCAACTTGTGTGTTATGTTAAATAACCAGTAGGGGGCGATCGCCAACAGTCAAAGGTTTTACCAAGACAAAAGAAAAAGAGCAACAACCACAACAATCATCGTGGCGCTACCACAGGATTTTACAAGGCGTTTAATGAAAAAGAGCCAACAAAACTAGTACAAAATGTCTTCAACAAATATATTTTGTTATTGCGGTGATGCTACTTTTTGTAATTTTAACAATTTTTGAACAAATTTTAAGACCTTGATGAACAAAATTTAGGATTTGCTCATATTATTTAATACTTTTAAGCCCTTTGACAAGATCACATTTAATACATTTTTAATGCTTTTAAGACCTTGTGGATACCTTGTAGTGGTGGGTCTGTACAGTCTTTGAAAAAACAGAGACCAACTTGCTCTAGCCACTCCTTAAAAACTTCAGCTGTTTCTTCTGCCGTGACTGTTGAGCTGTGTTCACTACTGTCCCCAACAGACAACGCATGTAATGCTCCATTTGTCCGTATTCACAAAGCGGACCAGTGTATAGAGAAGGCAGACAGATACGCATTTGGATACGGACGATGCACTCTAACGTATACGAGTATAAATGAGCCCTGCCAAAGACAGTAAAAAATCCAATCCAATAACCAATTTCCTTAAAAATATGCATTTGTTTTCTTTTATAGCTTTACAGTTCTCTAATAAAATGGTCAGATTTAAGTCAGCATTAAAAAATAAGTCAAGCTTCCCAAAAGTTGGTAAATATGTAAAATTGATTAGCAATATATTCAGTCTCATATTTCATTTAGAATCAAGTCCATTCGTGTCATGTGACCGGCAGCTGGGCATCTCATTGTTGCATAACCACTTGCGCCTTGTGTTTTGGAAATTTGAGACTATTACACTGAGACACTGCCACTGCCAGCAACACAATCCATCCAAAAACGATTCTCACGCACAAAGCACTTAATACAATAATGTGTGTACTTTTAGCCGTACCTGGACTGATGAGGGGTGTATCGTAGGAATCGTGCTGGAGGGGGGCGTGTCTGCTGTGAAACTGACCCAGCTTTCCTGACTCGGAAGAGGGGGAGAGTGAGAGGACCAGATGCCATCCCCAGAGACTGGACCTGTGACTGCCACTAAAACATAATTAAAGAGATTTTAATTCATGCTTAGGACAAAAACATAGTCAGAAAACATATAGTATCTTCACAAACTAAAAAAGATTAGTCAGTCATCGTCATGGGACCATGTGAGACTGTGATTAGAATTGTAAATCCTTTTCCAGGTAAAAAGGCAAATATGTGGTTATTATAAAATATTTGATTACTTTGTGTTAGTCCCAAGCCCGGATGAATGGAGAGGGTTGAGTCAGGATGGACATCCGGGGTAAAACCTATGACAAATCAATTAGCGAATCACTGCACACTAGGAGACTTTGCTATGGCGAGTCCAGAAAGAAAAAGTAACTGGGATTTTCCACTGGTTACTTTATTTTTCTTCATAAAACTCAAAGTCAGTACAACACTAACTTTGTATGAAAACTAGACACCATAAAAGGTTAAAAAGTTTAATAAAAATGTCTTTTAGCAGCCTCGCTCTAACACAACTAATAAGTTATAAATATGAAACAGTGGTTATAGTTAATAAAAGCATTATACTTATGATATTATGAGCAGCAGTGGATGGACGTTACCTGTCTGTGGGTCTCTGAACCAGACCGCTCCTGCTGCAGACACCACCGGCGGCCTGTCGATGTTGCCTCCACTGTGCTGCCGCTTGTGTTTCCTCCACGAGTGAGGCGAGGTGGGGGGAGACTGGTGAGGAGAGACCACTGGGGACGTGGCTTCAGGCTGCTGAGAAGTTTAACAAATACAAAAAAAGTTTCATGTAAAAGCCCGTTTTAATTCCTCATATGTGATTAAATGTAACACTTCTATCTTAATGTATTAACTAGACCAGTGTTTCTAAAACTTTAAGAACCACCTTGGAAAATACTGGGCTTTCCAAGTTTCATTTATAAGACGTGAAATTAGCCTAGATCCTAATTAACCCAGGTTTAAAACAAAGGATAAACTAGAGACTAAACAGAAAAAGGCATTCCTAAATAAAGACCAAAACAAGAGCTAAACCACGACTAGAGCAGGTCTAAACCAGAACTAAACCAGGTCTAAATCAGAACTAAACCAGGTCTAAATCGAGACTAAACCAAGTCTACAATCAAGACTAAACTAAGACTAGACCAGGACAAAACCAAGAATAGAACATGGCTAAACCTGAACAAAAGCAGGTCTAAAATAGAACTAAATCAGGTCTAAATCAGGATTAAACCAGGTCTAAAATCAGGACTAAACTAGGTCTACAATCAAGCCTAAACCAGGTCTACAATCAAGCCTAAACCAGGTCTACAATCAAGCCTAAACCAGGTCTACAATCAAGCCTAAACCAGGTCTACAATCAAGCCTAAACCAGGTCTACAATCAAGCCTAAACCAGGTCTACAATCAAGACTAAACCAGGTCTACAATCAAGACTAAACCAGGTCTACAATCAAGACTAAACCAGGTCTACAATCAAGACTAAACCAGGTCTACAATCAAGCCTAAACCAGGTCTACAATCAAGACTAAACCAGGTCTACAATCAAGACTAAACCAGGTCTACAATCAAGACTAAACCAGGTCTACAATCAAGACTAAACCAGGTCTACAATCAAGACTAAACCAGGTCTACAATCAAGACTAAACAAGGTCTACAATCAAGACTAAACCAGGTCTACAATCAAGACTGAACCAGGTCTACAATCAAGACTGAACCAGGTCTACAATCAGGACTAAACCAGGTCTACAATCAAGACTGAACCAGGTCTTAATCAGGTCTTAGTGAGGACTAAACCAGGTCAAAATCAGGACTAAACTAAGACTAGACCAGGACAAAACCAGTAACAGACCATGGCTTAACCTGAAAAACAGCAGGTCTAAACCAGAACTAAACCAGGTCTAAATCAGGACTAAACTAAGACTAGACCAGGACAAAACCAGTAACAGACCACGGCTAAACCTAAACAAAAGCAGGTCTAGACCAGGACTAAAGAAGGACTTAAGAGGTCTTGGGACAGAAAGACTGGACTGTATTACTGACAAACAGGAAATTAAAACTTCACTTGACTTTGAATAATATTAACGTCAGGAAGAAGCTAACATTATTTTAAGAGCATATTTTTAGAAACTGTACCGTCCCTGTGACCTTTTTCTTTTACAAATGTTCCCTGGACATGGCAATAATCACTTAAGACTTGGTTTATCAAAATGCATTAAAATCATTGTCTTTACACAGCTTATCAGGGCTATTTTTGTAGTCTGTAAGACATGTGGATCTCTGTAGTAGTTATAAATATACCTGTGTGTCTATGGAGGGGCCATGGGGCTGGATGACCTCGTGCACAGGAAGTGAGGAGGAAGTGGGGGGTCCTTTCTTGTTTTGGTGCACTCTGCCTGGAGGTCGTGGTATTACTGATGTGGCCGAGGCTGGGTACAGGCCCTGACTGTCCGTGTCTTGGTACAGCGCTGCGTGTCTCGCCTCTGCCTCGTTCTTCCCAACAACAAACCGGGGCAGCGGCAGGTCCTTTACTGCAAACAGAGAACAGTAAGTGTTATGTTAGACTGACAGGTGATAGACACATTCATTTACTTATTTCATTGATATATTTCTCAAATGACAACACCATAGCTTTTGCTTTTTCCAGGTTTTAAGAATAACTCATCTAGCTATCACAGCGCTGGTTTGGATTAAGGCTGCACAATATCACAAAATTACCATCACCGCAATATCAGCAAACACAATATCTGTATCACAAGAATCAAAATATATCGCAGTAAAGCTATTGTCTTCCATCGGTCAGAGATTTACACTGAAGAATCATTTTCCCACCAGAGCCTTTAATGAAAATGTGTTGTGACTAAATAAAAATGTTTAAAAAGTCAAGATTTAGTGGTAATTTCCTTAAATTAGTCACAGTTTAACCTTGTTTTATTCCTGGTTTAGTCTGTGTTAAGTTTGACTTGTGAACACAAGGACTTACATTTTTGTTTAAAGTGAATTTCAATTACTGTGTCAGAATAGCAGGCCATATTTTAAAATATTGTAAAAATATTGTTATTGCAACATAAATTGCAAACATAAAATATCGCATTTTTTAAACCATATCGTCCAGCTCCTAATATATTTATCGTGTTCTGTTAAAATTAGTGCTGTCAATCGATTAAAAAAAAAAATCCAATTAATCACACTTTTGGGTTTTGATTAATCACGAATAATTACAATGTATGACTTGGTAGATTTTCAATGACAATATGCAGCTTTTGAATAATAAAAAAAAAAGGCCAGAGAGAGGTGTTGAGGAGTGTGTTTTTACTTGGATAAAACAAATACATCTCAGAAATAACTTTAATAAGTCTGTGTAGTCACTGGACAACTGTTTTGAGAAAACAGTGCCTGCTCAACTGTGCTCTGCATTAAATGTACTGCATGAGACTCTTGAGTGTGCCTCTCCTCCGCTCCTCTCAGCGCCCTGGACAGGGGCGGCGTCACTGTCACCTGTCTGCAATGAGGCTGCCGCTCTGCTCAGAGTTGAGAACTGACACTTTATGTAAAAATAAGACACTACTGCAAATGAATTGTTTGTAGGAGTTCACGGGCTGGGGCTGGGGCTCCATAAGTTCAGGGGTGCTCACGGATCGCCCCCGGCTCTCACCACGGGTCCAGGACGCACAGACAGCACAGCTCCCAGGAACATGCACGGACAGAGGCAGTGAACGGAAGCAATATAAAAAAAGCACAGATAACATTTATTGGTTAAAAGTTTTACACGAGACTGGTGAGGTGAGGGAAAGGAGCAGGCTGTAGTTGACCGGCCAAAGCACAGACACAGACAAACAGTCTGAATGATGTCTTCTCTGAACTGGACCAATAAAAACTGTTTATCTAAATGTTGGTGGTTGTATATTTAAATTGTATCGGTCCAGAGGCAGTTTATTGTATGTTGTATGCATGAAAGCACTCTGGTTTTGCCTACTATTTTCTGACTGGTTGTTTGTCTCTCCAACTGCTTTCAGAGACTACCTATGAAAATCAAGCTAAAACCAGACTAACTCTGTCTTTCCATAGTTAGTAGTAGTTTGAATGATGAGCTATTTGAAGCCTAAATATTGTTTTAATCATATGAAATTTGAAAATACATGTGCCATAAAAGTTGTAGTAAAATATTCCTGAAAAGTAAGGTGACAATAAAATGGCCAGTGATAAAATTGGGTCTTACAATCAGACCAGTTGAGAACCACTAGAACAGAAAAAGGGATTAGGTAAAAGGCAAACGTGAAATTAATACCCGTCTGTGAAAAATACAATTAATGTCTATAATCAAAAGCCTCAGCTGTGTTGGCTTGACTAAACTCCTTGTGTCCACCTGACCCACACAGAGCAAACAGTTCTTCGAAAAAGCAAATGTTATCTGAAGCCACATGTGCCGCTTGTGAACTGAAAGCTGTGAATGTTCTCAGTCCACCTGTGACTGTGCTTTGGCTGAGTTTTATTTCTTATCTAAACATGAACGAGGTGACTTCTGGTTTTACATGAATAGCTTTTTAATAAAACTATAACAATGTCTGGGAGAGTGTACTTTCTCTACTTTGTTACAAGAAACAAAGCCTTGGAGAGGTGAAACTAGATGGCTGGGTTCTTGAGCCTCTTGCAAAGTCTGGGGAATTTGAAAAGCCTTTTAAAGCGTTGCTAGCATGATATGGGGCTAGACAAATTAAATGACATTCACTAGTAAGCTTTGCGTTGTGTGTGTCATGCTGATAGTGCAAAGAGGAAGTACCCCTTTGCTTCCTTATGTTTTTTATTGTATTATGAAATGGTTAGGCGGCTTTTGCAATGGTTAGCCTGTGACACTTTCCCCGCACGTTATTTAAGACAGTGCACACAATTTGCATAACTAACAGTTGGAGCTGTAAGCTATAAACTTTATTTACCTAACACCAGCCACACACAAACAAGGCCCCAGGCTGCTAACGTTTCTGCAGAACTGCTACCAACCAATTATTGAGGACATAATTACATTTATTTGGCAGCAACACTGGATATCCAAAGTAATACTTATAAAACACAAAGCTATTGGCAACAGATTTCTCAGAACAATTTCTTATTTGTATTTTACTGTTAACTGTTTGGTTATTTATTAAAAAGGAATAAATTTACATTACATTTGCATGAGATACATTATCTACAACCACCATCACACAACTGATGGAGAAGGCAATGTTAAAGCTGAGCTACACAATTTTACTAATGCTGTCCTTTGAGCTGTTACAACAAATTATCAGCAGTGCCACCACTCTGAAGCATATAATTCAAGCACTTTTCAAACCTTGGATATACAACAATTAATTTCAAGCACCCGTACAAACCCTGCTAGCGTTTCCAACCCCACCACCAACAACATAATAGCTACATTTCTACATTTATCTTAACAAATGTAAAACTTAACCAAATTGCCACATCAAAATACAAATATATGACATTTACTGAAATCTGGAGCTTACCTTAAAGGTCTAGTTTGTCTTAATCAGTGCAAAAACAGCAATTTGCATTGATTATCTCCACCTCACTAAACATCACATCTTACATTGTTAATCATTTTGTTTAACCTGCATTATACTTTGCTTCCTTTTTTATGTTTCTTTTTAGCACTTCTACTCAGTGTAACAAGAGGTATCTGGACTAGTATACTATCAGATGATTACACAGATTCCCTCCAATCCAAAATTGTGTAGCTCCCATTTAAATAAAGGCATAGACAAATAAAGCCTTAATATAAATGGTTTTGAAGTAGAGAGCATACAAATAAGAGGGAGAATAATAAGATGAAAACTGAGTAAGTCACACATATTAATGAAAAGAGGTTATTTGTTTGACAGGGCATAGTGCACTCTTGTGTTATGATGGCTCTATACTCTCAACAGTCACAGGAATAGGCTGAAATGTGCCCATTACTGACAGAGAAGTACTCACCCGAGTTGAGGCTTTCCACCCTGAGGGGGAGGCCTGACTGTGCGATGGCTATTAGCTTCAGAGCGATGTAAAACTGGCTACGACCGAAGTGACCCAGTCGAGTGGCTCCACACAGCTCTGTGATCTGCAAACGAGGACAAGGAGGAAAGATTTACAGCACAGTATTAATCTGAAATGTTACAAACAAAAAATGTCAGACAGACTCCAATACAGCAGTTAGTTAGCCTGGTTGTTTTTTAGGCTAGGCATTATAACGCCATTAGGAAAAGCTCATAGTAGATTTATTTAAATGCACTATCATTGGATATTTGGTGTATTAGGCAGTGGAAAGTTATCAGCACCTAAAAATGCAGGGTTGAAATTCAAAACAAGAAAAGAGTAGAAATTACTCAGGGGCTAAGCTATGTAAATAGTAGGGCTGTAGCCAACCAAAGAAATTGTTAATACAGAGATTAAACGACCAAAATCAACCACAGGATGTGTGGGGGACTTCACAGAGTCTTACACAAACTAGTAACTTTACATTAATGATGATATGGTGATAAAACATTTAGAAAAGATGGCTGTAAAATATATTGTTATCTAAAAACATCTATGCTATCTTAAATAAAATGGAAAAATAAAAGCTATCAAGTCATTAATTAGACCAGTTTTAAGAGTACATGCAACTAATCGACCAAGACATCTCCGACCGATTAATCAACAAAACAAGAGGCTGTCAGCCCTTGCAAATCGTCTGCTGAACAAGCTCTTATGTGAAACATATTAAATACCATCAACATTAGGCTCCCCTGGTTTTGTTAGGCTTTTAGTTTTAGCACATGCTATCTACATCTCTAAACTGTCTAGTGTCAGAACTGTCTTTTAGACAAATTGCCGCAGCGATCATACCAACTTGTTATTTTGTTGTCATGCTATGTCTCCAACAAACAGAAGGCAACATGTTATAATCTATTGATGGTTTAGGGCTCCATAAACAAAGCTGTACACAGACAGCCAAGGATTTTTCCAAGTAAATGAGGTATGGGTCTAGCTGCACTGACAGAGCCACCACCACAGCCTGCTACAGCTGACTGGGCTCTCTCCTGCTTACTCTGACTAAGCGTATATGGATACAAAGCATTGGTCACAGTCCAGAGCCTGTCTCAACATGACACACTGGCAGTGCAAGTTAAGAAAAAAAAAAAATCACATTTATCAGACTAGGCCTTTATAATACTCCCTTTTTAAAACACAGCTCCCTTGTTGACCTTGAAAAGGATGCTGACTCACAAACTGCAAATATTAGCCCACTGAAAGATGTGGTGTCACAAGAATTGGCTGCTGTATCGTGTACAACTGGCAACAAATGTTTCTATTACACACCATGGCGACAGACTGTATAGTATAATAAAGGAAGGTGTGAATGAGTAATGGTAAGTGTTGTTATATTCATTAGGCTGATATTTTAATACAATGATGTTAAGTGCAATATTTCCCTTGCTTTTCCAACATGTCAGCCCTGGACCAAGCCATGGAGAAAGTAGCAGATGTCGGTAGTGGGAGAGGACAGGAAAGAGTGGGCAGTGATGTGAAGTAAAAGGCTGATGGGGCATAAATTTAGCACACAGGAGGCAAAGTCTACAAGTGTTTCTTTCTTTAAATAGGTAAACAAATGATTGTGTGTGTACCTTTAAAGCCCCTGAGTTTCAGGACTACATGATCAGCATTTCAAACCTGATTGTGTTACTATTTGACAGTAGTTATGATGACATGTGTTATTGTTCTCTCGTATGGTTAAAAGCATCATTATCTAACACGTATATAAAAAATCCAAAATAAGCATATTGTTTTTCTGGGGTCCTATACTCCTAATCACAAGCTGTAGTTAGACCTCAGTAATGCTAACATCTTGAGAATCCCATACGCACTAGCATATGTTATAAGCTCTAAAATTCACTCTAATTACATATGATGTTTAAATGATTTGATTACTTTTTGCTAAGGCTAACCAGAAGAGGTGTGTCTCTTGCTGCGCAGTAATGCTAATCACCAAAGCTAACTCCATAGCTGTGCGTGTTGACAGCTCCGCTCTGTCAGCCTAACAAGTTCAACAAATGTCACTAAAAAGCGGAGTTTAGTGTCCAGTTTAGGTGTATCAGCGCCACAGTCTGTAAACAAAGAGACATCCTTTGTGGCTTACCTGTAGGACAACTTCGCTGGGGAGCTGGGCCGCCCGGAAAAGGTCAAGAACTCTCCCGTTTGAAGCCACTTTTTTGGTGTTGTCCGTGTCGCAATAGACGAACAAATCAGAGTAATATTTCTGCTCAACATCGCTCAAGGTTAGACTTTCCATTGTAGTGCCAAAAGAGCCCAAAAACCCCGAGTAGTTTTCTGTTGATTAGCCCTTTTTAGCCAATGGCCGGGGCAGGATCCAAAAAAATGGGCGAGACTTCAGGATCCCAACTTAGCTAGCCTTACTTCACTGAGCTAAGGTTAGCAGTGGGTAATAATGTTCACGACGGACCGGGTTGACTCGTGGTCTCCTGGAGCCACTCTGTCCCTTCACAGTGACAGCTATTCACCACACAGGCATGCAAATAAGGGATGCCCTCGTGTGGTTAATCACTTGTTAACTTGTTGGGCTGGCTAGTGCAGCAGCGAGCTAAAGCTACCTTGAATCAAAGTCAGCTGCACTAATGATGAGCTAACAGCGGCTCGGAAAGTGCGTCTGCCTCCTCACTGCGGATGTCTGCTGTGGTCGTTAAAGAAAAGCACTTCTTCTGTCTGGTTTCACGCTGTGGGATGGCCCGTCTGCGTTTCGATACAAACAAATTCCTGTGCGGGGCCGCTAGAAGTAAAGTTTCAGCGTCTTTGGTTGCTTCCTCCAGTGATCACAGCCGCCATTCCTACAACCAGAATCAAGACGCACGGAGACGCAGCGGGGCTTCCGGTCTGACCCTTCAAAATAAACATAAAGACGTTTAACAATAAAGCCCTATTATATTTACCTATTTTATTGGTTTTGTTTGTTTGTTTGCTTGTTTTTTGTTCAAAAATTAAAAAAGTATTTTAAAAAGTATATATAAAAAAAGCTTTACCACAAAGACAATATTAAAAAGCTATTAAAAAATAAAAACATGTAACGAAGGAGCCTGCATGACGTTTTGGACCAAATTTGTGTCAGTAGTTCAATATGAAAAGATTGCACTTATATATTTTTTTATTTTTTTATTTTTTTCATTTATGATGTTCCACATAAATGATTAAATAATCACACGTACCCCTGGTAAAGTGTTCACGTACCCCTGTTTGGGAAACACTGCCTTAAGTGCTTTTGCAGGTTTACAGTGGTGGTCAAAACTATTAACACTTGGCATGTTTAAAAGGTTTTTGTTTTTTCTGTTAAAAAGGAAGGAAAGTCTTTGCCTTGAGTTGCAGAAGGCATGGGATTATTAAAACAGACAAAAACAGAACTGACTTCATCTGATATTTGTTGTACTCAGAGCAACCATCTGCATGTTTCATGAACATTATAAAACAAACTCATGTTTTGGAGGCATAAAAGGTCAATGTTTTCATACATATCATGTGTTTTAATGCTTTTGACCACCAATGTAGGTGGTGATAGCCTGGGATTATTCATTTTCTTTTGCCTATTCTTGCTGAGGTGGTGGGTGGCTGAAGCCTAGTTCTGGCTGCAACTATGGTCCTGAGGTGGAGCAACATCTTGGAAAATGGGCAGTTAGTCAGTGAACCAACATTTAGAGACATACACTGACCATTTACTGCAGTCATTTACTATAGCGACTTTACATTCACCAATTCATCTATAGCATCTCTAACGAAGGTCGGAGAATGATGGTAACAAATAAGCATTTTTTTTACTATTTTTTCTATCATTATAAAAAGTATTAAAGGGAATATTGTCTTGCTTCTGTTTATCTTGAATGAACTAAAACGAATCATAAACTTGGTTTAGTTAAGCAATATTTTGTCATTGTCTGATAATAAAACACCGTTCTGAATGGTGTGTGGAGTACAAAAGTAACACTTGACCCATTTTTGGGATAACATTCTTGACATTTATGTAGGCTATTAAAATTGTTTAGTAGTTTAGTATGCAGGATTTCCATGAATACTATATTTAATATCATTTTTTCCAGACTTATCATCTTCTTAAACAATGACTATTTAAACCAATGATTGTGTTATTATTATTATTATTGTTATTATTACAATATCATTTACCTTCTGGTTGTAGTTCACTAACTTACTGACGTTATCTTGAGGCAATTTTGTTGCTTTCTTGTAAAGTCTGTCCGTTTTAGTTTTACGTTAATATTTAAGTGGGTGCTTTTGATCTGAAATTAATTTAGTTCAATTTCCGGGACAGTTCTTGTTGATTATTGGTGATTTTACAACTCCTAACGTCACTGGGCTCAGATCCGAGTCAGCGCCAGGAGAGACCCGGATGAGTGATTTCAAAATAAAGGTTTTAGTTTTGGTTGTACTGATGACAGGAACTAGCTCTGTTTGGCATCATGATGGGCAAAACTAAATAAACAAATAGCCAATAGTAATTTTCAGCATTAGAAACTGACATTTTAGTCAAAATAAAATTGTTAAAAATATAATAAAACACAAATGTGACCTTTTTAAAAAAATACACTTTATGATTCCTTGTTTCCAAAGAGCAGTTCTTGAGTAGGATAAATAAAGGATGTGTTTTCTTCTGATGTGTATTGCTGGATTGCAGGATGACTTGGTGGTTCACATTCTTATATGGCTCCACTCCAACAAATCCTGGCTTTAGTTTTCTGTCTATCAACACTGTTATTATTAAATGAAGTCTAAAATATCCCAAAATGAACCTACTCCAAAGAACAGCTATGCAGTAAATTTATCAGCTGAGATTAAGAATCTCTTCTGTCCCATAGACCCATTATAGACCCATTGCAGACGTTTTGATGGTACCTACACAGACACGGGAACATGCAAACTCCACACAGAAAGGTCCTGCCCTGACCAGGGATCAAACCCAGAACCTTCTTGCTGAAGCAAAAGTGCTTACCACTCTGCCACTGTGAACTGTGAACTTCAACAGATGTTTGTGTTTTTGAGAGAACTGTTTTGAAGCCATAATGTTTTTAATTAGTGGTTCTTAAACTTTTCACTCCGAATACCACCTCAGAAAATAGTAGGCTTGCCCATCTTTAACTGACTAAAATTATAAATTAAAATCATAATACAATTTCATTTTAAGGATGCCTATACCAGGACTAAACTGGGCCTAAACCAAAACAAAAGCAGGACTAAAGCAGAAAGAAACAGACAAGAAATACTTCTGTTCAGAAAGGTCTGCACACAGGACTAAATCTGGGACTGAACTGGGTCTAAACAGGACTAAGGGCACCCGAGTAGGACAAAAACAGGACAAAATCAGGAGTTAACCCAGAACTAAATCAGAACCACCACTTTTTTATTTTGAAGTAAGTCCATGTGGTTGTTTGGGTCGTTGTAATGTATATGTGATAAGTATTTTAATGTATTATTTTTTATTTTTATTTTTTATTTTTTTCCAGTTTTTTAGCAGTACAGATTGAGATGCTGCAGGCTGCTGCAGACTCACTTCTCCATATATGGGCCAGTGTCTGCCAGAGTTTTACTGAGAGTCACAATGAAGTCAGTTGAGCTTTAATGTTGCGTTCAAGTATATCGGAAATCAGCACTCACAAACATCTTTACGCTGTTACTCCTTACATACTGTACATTGATTGTCCCATAGCGTATTTAATAGATTCATAGCGATATAAAACAGAGCTACCATTACATAATCCTAACCTTTATGTCACAACTTATTTTTATTACCAATTATTATGGTAAAAAAAAGAGCATAGCGTAATTATAAATACTTTTACATAACTTAAGCAGGCTGTATTTGCAAAAGGTTATGCTGTGTGACTTGTTTAACTGCTATACCCTGTTTAAAACCATTGATTAGCATGCCACCCGCAAACTATTTAGTTCTTTTGGGTTTTTTTTTTAACATAATTATAGCTTTTCCAAGTGACATTGAACGCGCAGCCCTCATTCAAGCCGGTGTCTCAATCGCTGCACCATCAAGCCGTTTATCCCTCTCCAGAAAAACCTGCAAAACACAACAAGTAAGTTATAAATACGTCTTTAAGTGTACTTTTAAATCAGATTTTTCTTTTCAAATACATAGCTTGTGATTTTATTTTAATTCACGTGATTGAACAACTCATTGGTGCCGCTGCAAATCAATTGTTTCACGCTGGAAGCTAGCGCAACGCCGGGATTAAAGCGTCTCTTACGGGGTTTCTGTCGCAGATTAAGCCGTGAAATTGCAACCAGATAAAGAACCATGCTCCTGTTTTGGTAACGAGCTCCTACAAAGGGCGTAAAGTTGGTACAAAAAGGTTTTGAAGCTAACAGCTAACAGGGAGCGCCTATTTCCGCGTTGATAATGAGGTGCGTGTTGTAGCTTGTATAATGTGTGAGGAAACGCTGCACAGATGTCTTCCCCTGACCTAAACTGTTTGAATTATTTTTTTCCCCATCCCATAATCTCAAACTGAACTTAAAACTCTATTATTTTTAACATAAATGCAAAATTATGTGGGGGAAAAAATAAAACAATTAAATATCTCTTTCCATGCATATTTTGGATACTTGACAGTGATACCAGTGGCGCAATTTGTTAATGAAAGGCCCCAGTGCAGATTTTTAGAGGGGGTCCTGAAGTTATAAAGCACATTCAGTACTTCGGAGTCATGCATTAAGTTTTTTTTATTTATAATATTTAGCAATCCGCTGTTTTCATTGGATACAAACACCAGTGCTTACCATCTGTGGAGTTTCATTCAAATGACTTGCTGATTATTATTTACAATTTGTGTTAATTCATTAATCTTAAGAAAAAACATTGATTTATTAAGACACATTCAAACTAACTAACACAGATGAAACAAGTCAGGCTTGGTCTTTCATTTTGCAATGAGCTGGCAAATTTAACATGAATAAAAATAGAATGATGGTAAAGATTTGACCCTAGATAGACACTTTCAGGGGCCCCTAAACCTCCCGGGCCCCGAGCTGGCTGCACTGCCTGATGTTACCCCCCTGAATGATACCTATGTGGCTTTAACCTGAATTACATTTTTGACTCCAGTATTATGGAAACTATGAAAAAATGTTACATTGTAAGTGGCTAAATATCATGGCTGTCCATTATTCATTTTATATAATAATTACTTAAGGACACAGTAGACTACTATTACAATAATATTCTTATGTAAAAATGTTACAACTGATTAGCAGAGGTGGACGTACTCAAAATCTATACTCAAATAAAAGTAATGTTACTTTAAAATATTACTGCTCAAGTACAAATCTAATTATAGTAAAAGTTAAAAAAGTGTAAAGCAGAACATACTTACTGCTATTACTACTGCCACAACTACTTCTAATGCTAATACTAATTCTACTGCTGCTTATACTACTCTTACTACTACCATCATCACAACTGTTTTTACCACTACTCCTTTTACTAATACTACTACCACTGCTATTATGATTTCTAACATTACTACTGTTACCACCTCACTTATACCTGTTGTATAAGTGACTGCACTAATGTCAGTCAGACACGTTTATGATCTTAATATTTTCTTACTTTTTCCAGTAAATATGAATGTGGATCATGAAGTGAAATTGTTGGTGGAGGAAATCCAGAGACTTGGCGAGAAGAGTGAGTCCAAGCACAATTTCATACTTTTTCAACCAAAATAAAATGCTTTACTGTTACTGTCAAATATTGTTTAAAAGCTCAAAGAAAAGAAGTACTGAGAAAATAAATTGTGTACATTGCAGTCTTTTCCACTCGATGCCACCATTAACTTGGGACACACTGTAAAACTGATCCACAATTTGAAAATTCAAGACCCGGATAAACAAAATGTATCACTTGGCAAGTTTTAAAGCCTTTGATTTTGACACCATCAGGTTTAACACCTAATACAGTTGTTTTACTTTACTTTTACTTTTGTTGTTATTATACAACTATTTGAGCCAGTTGCTTCTAATTTTCAGTTTTAGCTCTGAAAAAAATAATGTCTGAATCTTGAAGAAGAGACCCATAGCTCATTGTCTAAACCAGTGGTTCTCAAACTCTGGTGCATGGGCTTCTTCTGGTGAGACTCGGTCTATTGGTAATTTCGAGCCCTGTTTTAGTCCTGCCCTAGATGGGAACAGTAATTGAAATGTTTTCCTGGTTTAAGCACAGTTTACTCCTGGTTTAGTCCTAGCTTAGTCCTAGATTGGTCCTGGTTTATGTCCCGTTTTTTTTCCTGGTTTTGTCCTGCTTTAGTCCTAGTTTAGTGCTGGTTTAATCCTGGTTATTTCCTGGTTTAGTCCTGGATCGGTCCTGGTTTAGTCCTGATTTATGTCCTGGTTATTTCCTGGTTTAGTCCTAGATTGGTCCTAGTTTATGTGCTGGTTTAGTCCTGGTTTAGTTCTGGTTTATCCCTAGATTGGTCCTGCTTTAATCCTGTTTTATGTGCTGGTTTAGTCCTGGTATAGTCCTGTTTTTTCCTGGTTTTGTCCTAGGTTGGTCCTGCTTTAGTCCTGTTTTATGGGCTGGTTTAATCCTGGTTATTTCCTGGTTTAGTCCTTGATTGGTCCTGGTTTATGTGCTGGTTTAGTCCTGGTTTATGTGCTGGTTTAGTCCTGGTTTATGTGCTGGTTTAGTCCTGTTTTTTTCCTGGTTTAGTCCTAGATTGGTCCTGCTTTAATCCTGTTTTATGTCCATTTTTAGTCCTTGTTTAGACCAGTTTTTTCCTGGTTTTGTCCTAGATTGGTCCTGCTTTAGTCCTAGTTTAGAGTTGGTTTAGGCCTGGGTATTTCCTGGTTTAGTCCTAGATTGGCCTTGGTTTATGTCCTGGTTTAGGCATGGTTTAGTCCTGGTTTATGCTCTGTTTTGTACAG
The DNA here is from genome assembly GCA_020698575.1 of Bostrychus sinensis. Lineage (NCBI taxonomy): Eukaryota > Metazoa > Chordata > Actinopteri > Gobiiformes > Eleotridae > Bostrychus > Bostrychus sinensis. The sequence goes on along the minus strand of CM036257.1, from coordinate 20,868,550 downwards.
TAGTAATGCATGCTCATGTTAAAAGTGGTACTTTAGAGGCTGGTACTTGGTGTGAAAACTTTAAAAATCACTGGCCTAAACTTCCTAACTAGTGCCCTGCATGTTAAATGTGTATCTACTTTCAGATGCTGATGGCCAGACGAGCGTGAAGTTTGGAGTTTTGTTCAGTGACGACAGATGTGCTAACATCTTCGAGGCGCTCGTGGGCACCATCAGGGCAGCAAAGAAGAGAAAAATTGTGAATTACCAAGGCGAGCTGCTTCTCCAGGGGGTCCATGACAACGTGGAGATCGTCCTGCTGCAGGAGTGACGCCTATGCTTGGGTCACAGCACCACTAGCACCTAACCAAGTCTCATCTAAAGCCCTTAAAATTACATAACATTGTCATACAGGGTCAGACTTCAGCATCTATAAGGAATCAGATTTAAAAACACAAAGAGGACAACCAAATAAGTTTTTTAATATTTCTAACTGGTCGCTCAGGCACTCCAGTTTAAAACACTGGTCATATACAGTACTGTGCAAATATTTTTTTTAAAGAATGGCTATGAACAAAGAAAGATGTATCAGTGTACAAAAATGCAAAACAAATAAACATAACTGGAAGCATTTGGTGTAGGGCTGTAACGATTATTTTCATAATATCAATTAATAGTGAAGTGATTAAACACTTTAAACTTCACTTTTATAGTTCCAGTTAAAAAATTGTGATTATTCCTCCAAAAATCATTTAATATTTACAAAATTTGAAATAGAGAAAGCTACAAGTTCACAGCTTGAGGACGTTTGGATAGAGCAATATACATACAAAGATATTTTTAATCAAAAACAGAAAATGTACGTTTTAAAATTTTTTGTGTTGCTACTGCTCTGTCTTGGTAAATATAAACCCTCTTCTCATAGCACAGTGTATGAATACTCCACATAGCATTTAATTGATTATTCATTTAGTTGATGTATATTTAAATAATAATTTATAATCGATTAATTCCGATTAGTTGTTGCAGCCCTAAATTAGTGAGTGTGGACCTTTGCCAAAGACGCATGCCCAAACCTGAACTCAAACTCAAAGATCTTCTAGTTTTGTGGCTCAATGCTCTTTCCATTGAGCCACAAAACCCTTATATCTAACAATGATAAAGAATCTAAAACTAGTCATTCGTTCATTTAGTGAGTGATGTTAGTATCTTTGGTCCATATCTCAAAATGGTACAGAATCCCTTAAAACACTCCTGGATCTAAACAGTGAACTGTGTATTTTGAGTTGAGTTTTCACACCTCACTAAAACTTTTGCACAGTACTGTATAATACAACGCACACACAAAGGAATGAATGTCGTACTTTTTGTAACACACTTTTTACAGTATTTGGGCCATATCACTACCAAATGCCTTTGAAGATTTGAAAGTAATTTTTAAGATAAATTTAGATTCTCATGGCAAAAATTGTTTTGTAAGAAGCACAGTCACTATCAGTGCCTCTAATGTACTTTGTAGTATTAACCTTTAGTGCAAAAAGTACAATATGAATTAAATGACTGCATATCTGTAAACAATGTACATCAAATAGGACTTCCACTCACTTTTTACAGATGTTTCCTACCTCCTGGCTTTTTTGAGGATAAATGAACCTGTTTGTTAAGCAATTTAGCTCTAATGAAAAGGATTGCAAAGTTTAGGGAACAATTTTGTACTCGGTCATTAGTCAGTAGAATTCAGTTTAGTTTTTTTTATATAAAATTTTCTGCCAAACTTTTAAGCCAGTGGTGCTCAAACGTGTACTACTGGGGGTACGCAGACGTCTTCTGGTGATACTCAGGAGTCTTGCAATTCAGGTCCTGATTTTGTTTAATTTAGAGCTAGTTTTAGTTCTGGTTTAGACCTGGATTCATCCTTGATGTGTCCAAGTCTTCATACTGGCTGAGTCCTGTTTAGTCCTAGTTTTAGCCCTGGATTCGTCCTAGTTTTAGACCTGGTTTTAGTCCTGGTTTCTCCTGGTTTAGTCCTAGTTCTGTCCCTGTTTTGTAACTTATTCATTTATCTAGTAATGGATTTTTTGTGGGGTTATTTGGTGTAAAACGTTTACTGATTTAAGCCAATGGTGACTGATTATAGTGCAATCTTTCTTGATCATTACAGGGTGCCAAATCATCTCAGGACCAAAAAAAAAAAAAAAAAGACCAAAACATGTCTAAAAATCAACATTTAGATCCCTTTAGCACTATACTTTGTGCTTTAAAACTAGTAACACTTGCAGACCAGTAAATTGTGTAAAGTTTATATCAGCCATGAGTGCCAAATATCCCTATAAAGTGTATATAAAAATCCCATTGAGAAAGCAATACTAATAATATTGAACCGTGTTGGTATCTTTCCTTTTGGCTTTTCCCTTCTCATATATTTATTTAATATAGGTATAGGTTTTATGCCCTTCCTGTTGCAACCCTCTCCATTTATCGAGGCATGGGACTGGCACAAAAAGTACACTGATTAGATCAGTGTTGAGAATAACATCGGATGTCTCCTGCCTTGCAGATATCTTCTTATATACCAGGGCTTATTTGTTTATTGTCAATTTTACTGCCTGTGTTTGCTTCCAAAAACAAAAAAGCCAATACATCATTGAGTTTAAAATGTATATGAAAAGGTTATATCTGGTTTGTAAATCTTGGCTCAGTCTTGTTGGATCTTGTGCCATCACTAAATTACTATAGAGGTTTATTCGAGAAGGTTTATTGACCAAATATAAGTTCAAGTTGTTCATTTATTTGTACTAAAGTAATCATGTATAACTGAGACTACTGTGCTACTAACTGCTGCCATCTTTTGAGGAAAAATGTAAGCAGTCAAAGAAAATAAAAGAAATAAGTAAAATCCATTTACTTGCAAACCTATTTGCTGTTGCTTGCTGCTGTACTTGTGGGTTAACAATTCAGGGACTAAGAAAGAGTGCCACTGAATACCTCAATGTATTTCTTGAACTAAAGGACTTTGTGCAACATCAGTACTGTCTTTTGTATTGGCAATAACACATTCCTTAGCAGATGATTGTAACACACTCCAAGGAATAAAGCATTTTACTTGGGAGGAAAAAAACAGCCTCATTGTCATTTGTCAGGAAAGTGTGGACCAATATTTAGATTTGTGTCTTGTTAAAAGTTTTGGATTGAACCTGAGCCTAGAGGTGCGTTCAGGTATGATGGGAAATATGAGACCCAAGCGTTCAGACTACACATTGCTGAAATCTGCTAACTTTAATGGGACTGGTGAGTATCATCTCGTATCCATGAGATGTGCTGAAAGAGTGAGTTGGATAAAGGTTTACTATTCCAAGGTGGGAAACATCTTTTTAATTTCAGTGTTATTCTAAAACTTATGCTAACTTAAAAAAAAACGAATCTTTGACACAGCATTGATTTTCGTTGCTCAATACTTGCGTAAAATAAAATAAAATCCCAATTTCTTTTCCCTTAGTCTTAAAGAAACAAAAATTCCCATCTTTCCTTGAGCACACAAATGCCGCACGCTGGGGGCGTGTCCTGTGACGTCAAGGGGTGGAAGAAAACAGCAGGAATCAAAACAAGAGACGGACACGCCTTCAATCTTTAAGGTTATAGCAGCTTATTCCTTTAAAGTGCCGCTGTCAGTGCTGCACAAAACACAGCCTGAGGTCCACCCGAAAACCTCAAACTGCAACAACACGCAGCGTCCAACAAAGACACAACACTGCAGGTATCTGAGGCAGCTCTGCAGGAATGGAGTCCACAGAAATGTCAGGCGCTGACAGCAGACGCTCATAGAGGTCGAAAATAACACTGACACCTGAATCGCATAAAATGCCCAACCAGAAGAGCAGCAAAGGCAAGAAAAGCAAACGCACCAACAGCAGCGGAGATGAGCAGGAAAACGGAGCGTGTGCGGCCGCAACAGGAGGCGCGACGGCGGCGGCTGCGCCCACGAACGAGCGCTCGAGTGGTAAGACACAGGACGGATGGAGAAGTTTGGTGATGCTGCCTTCCTACCACGGGAAGCTCTGTGTTGTCTGTGTGACCGTGACATACGTGCACTGCTGCTGTCTCACTTTCACCTCTGCCCAATCCGCGCCAAACTTCATTTCCAAACTCCACCAAGCCAAATATTAGCCCGCACTCACTGTGGCGCACGACTTAGGCCTTGGAGAGTTTGCCTCGAGTCGTTGTCGGTAGCCTACTATTATACTAGCCTTTTATGGCCTAGCACAAACACTGACTGGTTTACAGTGATTTCCATTGGGCACGACCTAATTGCGTGTTTTGTTGCAGCAACACTTTGCCAATAACTATCAAATAGCTTTAGTTGCTAGGTGTGTTCCGTGTTAGCCGTAATCTAAAGCCACTGTAGTTCATCTGAGCGTGTGTTTTTGGCTACATCTCAACAGTTTTGAATAGCACCCCATTGGGAATAGATGCGTACTTGTGTCTGAGGTCTGGTGCGTCGTGCTCTTCCTGGTTATGAGCCTGTTAGCTTACCTATGCAGTAGCAGTGATAACCAACTTACAGCGAGTCTGTGCACCTCTCTCTGTATCCAATAATCCCCTGAAACATAATTTATCAATGCATTCTTGCACCCTCCTGACTAAAGGTAAACACTGTCGCGCACAAGCTGGTTTTACCTGCGTGCAATAGTTTCTGCAAGTTCCCCAACATTGCTTTATCTTCAATGCTACCGCAATAATTCAGTCATATTGACTTTTATGATTGTGCAGAGCAGTGTGTGATGCTATGCGGGGCGCTGCTGTGTTTCCCTGACGCACACCTTGATTCTGGGTCTTGGCCTTCCTCGGGGGCACAGTACACTGACAGTTCACCGCTTGTCTGCGCACACAAACTTTTAACAACGTATCCATAAAAGCGCAGTGGAGATAGCGCCTTGTTTGGCCCCATGAGAAAGAAACCTGTGGATGATACAGAAGTGTAATATTCACTTTTAATGTTTAAGTTGAGCAAACAAATGTTTATGCTGCTTGGCTATAATAATGACATATAGGTCATATATATATTTGATTGGCCATATGGTGAGGTGGAGGAAGTACTAAAAATCTGTACTTAAATAAAAGTAATGTTACCACAAAGCCAGGTCTAAACAAGGACTAACCTGGGACTACATTATGAATAAAAAAGAATTTAACCAGGACTAAAACAGGCCTAAACAGGAACTAATGCAGGACTAAACAATAACTAACCCAGGATTAAACCAGAAGTAAACACAATGGACCTCAGAATTTCTCAAATTCTTTGTTCGGCCCTGACTGTTACTGTTGCTCAGGTAGAAGTAAAAGTATTCAGCAAAATAAATACTTGAGAAAAGTAGTAAAATTTACTTAAGTAGAAGGTACTGCAGTACTACTACCACTACTACAAAGTACTTCTTTACTACTATTACCACTACTACTACTACTTCTATTACTAGTACTAGTGCTGCTAATACCACTACAACTGCTACAACTATTACCGCTGACTTTTACTCATTTAGAGATTTTGAAAATAGGTTTTTTTTCTAAAATGTACTCACAAACAAGAAATTATTATTAATTTTGTTCCAAATATAATCGGTCATTTTAGTCGTCTGTAGCTGATCATTGTTGAATATAAATTGCTCTAAAGAAATCATCTTAGAGCATGCAGCACTAAATAAAACTTTTTGAGATATATTTGTCCCGAGGAGTACAGAGTAAAAGCCGCACGCAACCAACTTTGTGAATCAACTTTTCAATGAAAGCGAAAGCCCTGACTGAACAGACTGACTACACATTGTCCTATCAGGAGCTGCTATGCCCCTGTTCACTTGATTCTCATCCAGTTTTGACAATTGGCAGAGCTTGAATAACACTCCTCACAGACTCCGAACAGACGGCCCACTTAGATTTAAAGAGGACATTCAAAAGTTTGACGATCAGCTTTAAAAATATGTCATCACAATCATTTCTCTAATCACTATATGTCTAATGTTACTAAAAATGAGCTGTAACAGAATAAAGCAAGTGGAAATAGTGCTTATTTCCAAGGCAACTAATGAGAGTGTACAACCAGGCTTTAGGCAGTTGCACTATTATTATTTTGAAACATCTGCTCATCTGTGGTTGTTAACAGCAATTAACTGAGTTTTCAAAATGAAAATGTGGACACCTTTTAGTAATAATACAGTTAGAAGTTAGTTATAGAAGTAGCAGTGGATTCTTAAGAAACAAAACCTCAGTTCCTTGTGGTTGGGTGCACATTGCGTATAGATGTTTAAGTAGTTGTCCAGCTACAATGTCAACATGGATTTTGAAATAATTTTTTAACTTAAGATACCATAAAAGTAAAGAAGAACATTTATTTTAATTGTGGTGATTATAGCTTACAGTTAAAGGGGCCATATTATGCTTTTTTCAGGCTTTTTGAAATAAGGTATGGAAAACGCCTGTTGTGGAGCTATTACTTTCAATTTGCAGAGAACGCTTGGATTAGGTGCCTGTTGCCCCCTGCTGGCAAAGGTGGGGAATGGACAGAGAATAAAATAACTATTTAGCACAGCTGTTAGCAATATAATGCTTACAGATAGATAAACAAGCTGGTTTCTTTGTGTAGTGATGGCAGTTTAACAAATTATCAGAATGTGTACCCCAGTGTATGGGGTTTTGAAACGTACAGGAACACTTTATGGTTTCACGTGTCTATGTAGAGCGGTGAGACCAAGTGTTTTCAGTCTTGCAAAAGAGACAGCATCAGCACATGGGATTTCTCAAACATCAACACTATTATAACATGGTTAAAAGCTCAAAGAAGTAGATGTAGCATAATAGGGGACCTTAAAGAATTAGTATCACAAAAACATAATATTACATAATTATTATAGTTATCACAATTATTTTATTTATTTAATATTGAGGATGGCCCCTTGAGATAAACCATCTCTTTTTCCGAGGGGGTCCTATAACATAAAAGTGACACAAAAACATAAAAGTACAAAATTACATACAATCATAAACACAAAACACATAACATACACATACACATCCTGCTCAGCACGTTCCCATCCATTCCCCAAATTTGTTTTCACCTCTCAGTGGTGCAGTACAACAGAAAGTACATTTATAAATCTACAGTAGTATACATGTATACATTATTTTATGTGTTAAAGCATCACATACATTTTTGTAATACAGTTAATCAGCTATGATCAGTAATCAGTAGCACATGCATGCAGAGTTTAAATATATATGCAGAGTTGACTTAAATAGATGTATGGATGTTAATGATCTTAAGTCCATCCATCTTCTACCGCTTATCCGGGACTAGGTCGCAGAGGCAGCAGTCTAAGCAAAAATGTCCAGTCTTAAGTCCATAGTTTTTATTAAAATAAATGGTTGAAAAAGTTCCCTCTGTGTGTACTGAATCTACATAATGTATGCGTTAAGTTTAAATTGTTTTTAAATTGAACTACTGACAGAATTTAACTTTTCGCCAATATTCTGACTTCAGTTTGAGTGTATAGAACATTTATTAATGATTAAATTCTTTTCTGTATTTTATTTGCAGAGGAGCAGTGTGCAACCCCCCTGGGCTGCAGTCTGGGCCGTCCCATCAACATGGAGAAGGACGACTACCAGAGGGTCCTGTGCAACAATGAGCTGTGCCCCTACGGGAACTGGATGCACCTGCAGTGTTTCTACGAGTGGGAGAGCTCCATCCTGGTCCAGTTCAACTGCATCGGCCGGGCCCGCTCCTGGAACGAGAAGCAGTGCCGCCAGAACATGTGGACTAAGAAGGGCTATGACCTGGCATTTAGGTTCTGCTCCTGCCGCTGTGGACAGGGACATTTGAAGAAAGACACAGACTGGTACCAGGTGAAACGCATGCAGGATGAGCGCAAGAAGAAGCCGTCCGAGAGGAGCTTGGGCAAGGCAGGGGCAGCCTCAGGGTCAGCGGAGGGGGGCATGGATGAAACCAAGAAAGCAAAACTACCGCTAACGGGAAAAGTTGCTCAGAGAAGTCAGGACATGCCCCGTAGACAATCGATGGAGAGGCAGAACTCTATAGAGAAAGGAGCGTCTGGGGGGCAGGCAGTAGGGGGCGCACTCCCCAAATCCCCTTGTGACTCATCCCCGGGACAGTCCCCTCCGACGGGCTTTTGCTTCTCCCCTACCTCAGTGTCAGGACCAGGGGGAGCAGCAGGTATAAGAGGGTCCCGTCAGCTCGGCGAGTTCCTTAAATCAGCAGTCCATGCAGATCCACAGAGGAAACACCCTTTAGTAGCTGGGGCACTTGGTCGGGGAGGAGGTTGTTTACTGGGAGGTCCCGGGGCAGCAGGGAGCGGACCACATTTGGACCCCGGGTCGATGCTGCCCATCCCGATCTCGCTGGCCCTCCCGCTGCACCACAGGCTGGGATCCGGAGGGGACGGCGGACATGGTCACCCGGTGCAGTTTCTGAGGCGGCTGGACCTCTCAGATCTCCTCACTCACATCCCCCGGCACAAACTCAACACCTACCACGTACGCATGGAGGACGACGCTCAAGCGGGACAGGGAGAGGAGCTGCGCAGGTCAGCCCACTCACAATTTTGGTGCATTGTTTTTCTTGCATGTTTTATGTTGTAGTTCCTTGTTAGTCTGTCCTGATTGTTTTATTATCTTTAGCATATGTTTTACCTCTACAGTTTAATTTATCATTGTAGATGGCAGACTCACAACTTCATCTAGTGGTAATAAATTATATAACAAGACTTCCAGAACAATGTTTGTCTCCTCAGACCTCTGTTAATACCACTGTAATAATCAGAAACACTTTGGACATCCACTGTATAGCATAGGCAAGTTCCTGATCATTTTAGGACAGTGGTTCCCAAAGTCTGCAAAAGTACTGCAGGGTGGGGCCCCAGAGGCTGTCAATACATAATTTAATTTAATTCCAAGTAACAAGCACAAAACAAATAAGGGAAGTACCGCTGACATAAAAGTACAGTACAAAAATGGTGACTAAATATTCTTGTACAGTAAACAAAAAGTTATAAAACAAAAACAAATCTGGCACAAGGCATCATGTTTAAAACAACAAGGATTTTTCAATTTTTTGGTAGATCATGGCAGTTTCCTTGTACCTGTTAGAGAGATGTTTAATTGACTTAAAATATTCAGCAAAGTAGTTAAAAAAACAGTAAACAATAGTAGTACTTTTCTATTTACATGTATGATAAGAAGATATTGGGCTTGAAATGAATTACATATATATATTTGTTTAAAAATATTACTTTAAAACCATTTTTAGCCAAAGGTGTGTTTTGTATGTTTTTTATAGAAATATAAGGAGAAAAACATGACATGGTTTTTGAAAAGAGGGAAGCCGTATACTTGGAGGTCCTTGTGGGATTTTCGGAAATTTAAGGGGGGCGCAACTCGTTTGAATTTGCGAATAGCTGTTTTAGGATATTATTTAAAGTCAGTATTTGAGTGTAAACTACTTGGACACAATAATAGATAGACAAAAAGGAAATGTCTATGATGTAAATCTTATATCTGTTAATGGGTCATCCCTGCAATTAACTGGCCGTTGTCCATTGTCCAGAAAATTTTAAAAATAGATTAATAAAGATTCACAAAACCCTATGAAGACAATCAAATCAAGGACCGTGACGTCGCCCGGTATGGCGCAGCCGGGGCCCCACCCTGGAGCCAGGCCTGGGGTTGGGGCTCGAATGCGAGCGCCTGGTGGCCGGGCCTTTGCCCACGGGGCCCGGCCGGGTACAACCCGAATGAGCGACGTGGGCCCGACCTCCTGTGGGCTCACCACCCGCAGAGGTAACCGTAGGGGACCGGTGCAATGTGGATCGGGCAGCAGTCGAAGGCAGGTGCCTCGGCGACCCGGTCCCCGGACACAGCTTCTAGCTGTGGGGACATGGAATGTCACCTCACTGGGGGGGAAGGAGCCTGAGCTTGTGCGGGAGGTTGAGAGATACCGGCTAGATATAGTCGGGCTCACCTCCACGCACAGCTTGGGCTCTGAAACCCAGCTCCTCGAGAGAGGTTGGACTCTCCACCACTCTGGCGTTGCCCGCGGTGAGAGGCGGCGGGCCGGTGTGGGCTTGCTCATAGCCCCCCAGCTCAGCCGCCATGTGTTGGAGTTTACCCCGGTAAACGAGAGGGTCGCGTCCCTACGCCTTCGGGTTGGGGACAGGTCTCTTACTGTGGTTTGTGCCTACGGGCCGAATAGCAGTACAGAGTACCCGGCCTTCTTGGAGTCCCTAGGAGGGGTACTGGAAGGTGCACCGACTGGGGACTCCATTGTTTTGCTGGGAGACTTCAATGCCCACGTGGGCGGCGACAGTGACACCTGGAGGGGCGTGATTGGGAGGAACGGCCTCCCTGATCTGAACCCGAGTGGTGTCTTGTTATTGGACTTCTGTGCTAGTCACAGTTTGTCCATAACAAACACCATGTTCGAGCACAAGGGTGTCCATCAGTGCACGTGGCACCAGGACACCCTAGGCCGGAGGTCGATGATCGACTTTGTAGTCGTGTCATCTGACCTTCGGCCGTGTGTCTTGGACACCCGGGTGAAGAGAGGGGCTGAGCTGTCAACCGATCACCACCTGGTGGTGAGTTGGATCCGCTGGCGGAGGAGGAGGCCGGACAGACTCGGCAGGCCCAAACGTATTGTGAGGGTCTGTTGGGAACGTTTGGCTGAGCCCTCTGTCAGGGGGGTCTTCAACTCCCACCTCCGGGAGAGCTTTGACCAGATCCTGAGGGAGGTTGGAGACATGGAGTCCGAGTGGACCATGTTCTCCGCCTCTATTGTCGATGCGGCTGTTCGAACCACCGCAGGGTGGCTGGGCGAACCCTTAGAGATAGGGTGAGGAGCTCTGTCACCCGGGAGGAGCTCGGAGTAGAGCCGCTGCTCCTCCACATCGAGAGGAGTCAGTTGAGGTGGCTCGGGCATCTGTTCCGGATGCCTCCTGGACGCCTCCCTGGGGAGGTGTTCCGGGCATGTCCCACCGGGAGGAGGTCCCGGGGAAGACCTAGGACACGCTGGAGGGACTATGTCTCTCGGCTGGCCTGGGAACGCCTTGGGGTCCCCCCGGTAGAGCTGGAGGAAGTGTCTGGGGAGGGGGAAGTCTGGGCATCTTTGCTTAGACTGCTGCCTCCGCGACCCGGTCCCGGATAAAGCGGAAGAAGATGGATGGATGGATGGATTAATAAAACTTCTGTGATATTTTTGTTATGCAGTGACATTTACCCAATAAATTACTTAATTTTTCCGAATTATTAGGGTCAGGGAGGCGAAGGGTTAAAGCTGTCACTATTTCAACTGATAAAATGGGGGTCACTTGGAAAAAAGGATGGGAACCACTGCCTTAGGCCCATAGTTGCTGGGATAGGCTCCAACCCCACAACCTGAAAGGGGACTAAACAGTAAAGCAAGATGATGAATGAATAAATAATTGTATCTAACAACGTTTAGACCTCTGTATTGAATCTATGTTGAAATCCAAAAGATGTGAGTTATCCATTCACTGGATTCTTAGTCAGCCTTTTTCATTTGATTACTGCTCTCATGAAAAATAAGATGAAAAAAATGAATGAATGAACTCTCATATGAAGCACTTTGGTTTGAAGTTCATGGTGTTGTTTTGTATGGCTCATGTTCTTTGCCCTCACTTTAACCTTGTTGATGTAAATGTTGCAGGTTCATCCTCTCGGCGCTCAGTGCGAGTCAGAGGAATGTAGTGAACTGTGCCCTGTGCCACCGGGCGCTGCCTGTGTTTGAGCAGTTCCCCCTCGTGGACGGGACGCTGTTTCTCAGTCCGTCACGGCACGACGAGATCGAGTACGATGTCCCCTGCCACCTTCAAGGTCAGCCCTGGTTTGGACATTTGAAATTAAAAATATTCAGTGAAGCATGGATTTATCTGTGCTGTGATGGGGTTGACTGTGCTCTAAATGGACAGGTAGAAGAAGTATTGTTACTTTTAAATAATATTAAGTAGAACTTAAAGTAGTCATAAAATGATTACGTGAGTATTTGAGAATCTATGTCGCCAAGCAAGACAAACAATTTCTTATTTATGAAGAGCTATAAGAAATGAAATGAAAAGTAGAAAGTAGACGTACTGAAAGAAGTACACATTAAGTATTTTTGGCAAAATTACTACTACTGCTTCTGTTGCTGCTTCTGCTACCACTGTCCCAAACCCACAACCTTCTGATATTGCAAGGCTACCCACTTTGCCGCAGAGGACAGATATACTTTTACTTATTTATAGACTTTAAACATTTACTAAATTAAAAGTATTTTCAGAAAATATACCCAGAAAGAAGTACATTTCTTGGTTTAGATCATCGAGTCACTTTCCACCAGTGCCATCCAGTAGCTTCACATTTAACACTCTCCAGAAATAAACAGCCTTTTTTTGATAATTTAAAAATGCCATTCCTTTTCGCTTTTCAACATTGAATTAAACTAGATAATCCATAAATTGGCAGTGTGTATATTTGAACATAAAAGGTTTAGTGTTGGCGTTTGCCCAGTCCATCTGAATGTGAATGAGAGCTGTGGACGTGTGCAGCCTCTTTGATGTTCTGCCTCAGCCTTTGATATGTACAGTACTGGCCTTGATATTCATCACAGATTATTGATGCAAGCTTCTTTTTTTTTTGTTTCTGTTCTAATATAAATGCTGAAAAATTCAAGGCCAAACAGGTTAAAGGAAAAATGGACTTTGCTCTCTTTACTTGCATTGTGAGGATTGTGTGGTGTCCTAATTCATCCTCTACAATCATAAAACACAGTAATATTGATTAAAAGACACATTTTTGGAGCAGAATTCTTAGCTGTGCGTTAACACCAGTAGTTTGTATGATTTATTCTGTGTTATTTCCTTGATTCATACATGCAAAGGAACATTAAAGGTCCCACTAGGTATTGAAACTTGGTATCGAATAAAACATTTACCAGCCCTAGCCTAGTGTACATCTCTTCGGTCCCAAATCCGAATAAATGGAAATGGATGAGTCAGTAAGGGGAAAAAAACTATGCTATAACGATATTCATTGAAAATTGGTGTTTAATCCTCAATAAAAGCCGACTATAAGCATTAATTGTGTTTCTGTTTTTTTCATAGGGAGGTTGATGCACCTCTACGCCATCTGTGTGGACTGTCTAGAAGGAGTCCACAAGATCGTCTGTATAAAATGCAAGTCGCGCTGGGACGGGAGCTGGCACCAACTGGGCACGATGTACACCTACGATATACTGGCAGCGTCTCCATGTTGTCAGGTATACTCAAATTACACTATTACTACTACTACTACTACTACTACTACTACTACTACTACAAGGCACTGCTGTGGTGTCTAATTGTGAGATGCATAAGGTATAGTATACGTTTTGTAATCCAGCCACAGAGGATCATAAGCCAGTGTACTTTTTGTGCCAGCCCCAAGCCTGGATATAATATCAAATCACTGAACATAACTGGAGGCAGACCCTGGAAGGGAGTGGATACATGAGTGAATATTTTGTGATGATGGCTTGTGGTCATAAAGATTACACAAATAACTGGGATATGGCAAGTCTGCAGTAGACAGTATGTACCAAAAGTGGTGCAAGAAAGAAGTGGTTAATGGTTGATCACGTCATCCTTACAGACTACAGACTTGCCATATCCCACATATTTGTTGTGTAATTTTTATTACCAGAAGCCAATTAAAATATTCATTATGGTTATCAGAGGTTATTTAGTTTAGAGACCAGTTCATGTCTTGTTCATCTTCAGTTATAAGTCATTGTAACAACAACCAGCACAGGGATAACCGGCAGAAACTAGCAATTTATCTAAAGCCTGGGATGACTCATATTTTATTATGGTGTATTATGTACGGTCCCCCGCCACCTTAAAGCTCAGTAATGATTTTAACTTTTGAGATTAAAAATATTCAGCATAGCATGAATGATTTATTATGGCTGTAATGGGGTTGAACGTGCACTAAATCCAGAAGTGGAGAAACTACTCCAAGTCAGCACACAAGTAAAAGCATTTTTATGATACAAGACAATTATTAATGCTGATTTATGTATGTATGTATGCCCATTAAAAAAGAAAAAAAAATATTCAAACCACAGACCACAATGACCTACACATAACCGTCAGGTGATAATGTTGTGGCTGATTGTGTATAAAGAATACTTATTAGATAAACTTGCATGCATATTTCTTATTAGATGCTTTTTAGTGTGGAACATTTTTTAAGTTAACATCAAACTTAGGCACATGTTTGCAGTTACAGTGCATCACTTTATGCTTAGCCATCTCTTACTTATACCAACAATTCACAACTTTTTTATGGTCAACTGTGCTTTCCTGATCCCACACTATATAGTTGTGTAGTTTGTCTTGATTTTTAAATGTGAATGGGAGGAGCAGTGCAGCTAATCCCCATAGTTAGTGGACAACCTATTCCCAAGCCAATGCTGCACCCACACATAATAAATCTAATAAAGAAAGAGTGGCTTATAAAAGGTTCTCAGTAATTGTTTTGTTCATGAAATTAGAGCTGGGATTTAGGGCTTTTGAGGTCACAAAAGATTCATAGATATCAAATTATTTCACTCTGTTGTTTGTTTTATAATAGGTATTAGGCAGTACAGGCGCATATCAATAAATCTGAATATTGTGAAGTGACAAATCAACCTATTTCAGTAGTTCAGTTGTAAGAAACACAGATGAGGCATAACATAATGAGTATGCCTAATATGCAGCCCCATATGCAACAAACTTTCCAGCAGTCTTAACTTCTTCAGCAATTTGAGCCACAGTAGCTCGTCTGTTGGATCATGGGACCACCACACTTGCTCCCCACCTGTCACCGTTTCACCACTGGATCACTTGTGATAGATACTGACCACTGCAGACCAGGAACACTCCCCACTCATAGAGCCATCACAATTTGGCCCTTGAGAATTTTTTCCTGCTTCTAACACATGAACTTTGAGGACAAACTGTTCACTTGTTGCTAAATATATCCCACCCACTAACAGGTGCCATAATAAAGAGATAATCTATGTCATTACACGTTTATATTGTTACATCCATAAAACTATAATGATTTGTAATTCCTTTATTTTCTACTTTTCTGTGTTTTAGGCCCGTCTTAATTGTAAGCACTGTGGGAAGCCAGTGGTGGACGTTCGAGTCGGGATGCAGTATTTTTCAGAGTACAGCAATGTCCAGCAGTGTCCTCATTGTGGAAACCTGGACTATCACTTTGTTAAACCCTTCTCCTCTTACAAAGTACTCGAGGCTTATTGACACATGTTGTCCTTGCATGCTAGTTATTATGCTGCTTCTGTTCTTATTGTTTTTCTAACAAAATCTAGGAAAATATTTTATTTTTGGGCCTTATGGTGGTTATTGGTTTATACCTTTGGCACTAGTTTTAAGACCATATCTCTGGTGTTAGAGAAAGGTGTCGATAAAATGTGGACTTCACGCTTGGAGTCACGCAAACACATTTATCTGTGACAAGTGAATGTAACTGTATGCCAAAATTGCTTTTATTTTTTACCAAAACATTGATATCTTAAAAATAAAGCAAAAAAACATCTACCGTGTGTTTTTTTTAAACATTTTACATAAGCCATTGAGACACATAATGTAGCATAACATATTTCTGAGCTCAAATCACAAGTTCTCTATGCTGTCATCACATTTTTATTTTCTTTTAGTTTGAGCATGGGAATAGCAAAGGCACACAATAAAAAACAAGGATAAATGGACCAGAGTTTATGTCTTGGCGTCTTGGGGACTAACCTTTTAGAGTGCAAATCAAAAAGACCTTTATTTTTTAATGGTGGTTTGGGCACCAATTCAGTAAACCAAAGTTACACAACATAACAAAGACACAAGGTTTGCTATCAGGATTCAAACAAGGAAGACACACAACTGTTATAAATTGTATGCATGTTTACAGTAATATCAAGTACATAGATGGCTTTATTGTGTCAGAAATAATAGTTTACCTCTACAGCAGCATCTTCCTTAACTTTGTCTAATAGATCCACTGCAAAATGTTCTTTTGAGATTCAAAATCTTTCATTTCAATTTAAAATAAGTAAGATGCATGTTTTTTTTTCTGTTTGTTTACAATGATATCAATTTCACGAATAGATTTTTTTGTGCCATCCCGTTAATGTCCATCTCCCCCCTGCAAAATATATTAAATGTATTCTGCTTCACGTATATAACTGTTTTCCTTAATTTTGTAAGTGCAATTGGTAACTGTCCTGGTATTGGTCATTTTTAGCACATAGAAAGTGATAAGTCCCATGTCCTCATTGCTGTATGGAGGTCTCTGTGGTGTCCTTTGTGCTGACCGGTGATGTGCTGGATTGAGACAACTTAGAACCAGACTCCGCTGTGGTCTTATTCTTTGATTTTTGAGCGAGTTCTTTGGCAGAAGGTGGTCTCAGGATGCACATCGCTGCTTGACCGTCCCGGATTAATTTAGGCTTTGATACAAATCCAAAATCTACAGCCATTTGCTGCACAAAGCTCTCTAAGGTTGAGTCCTATAGAGACAAAATAAGTGTTTGTCAATTAAAAAGATTATGTCAGATGATAAAAAGCAAAATTTATTCTTCCTCACCATGTTGCCTGTTGAGTTACGTCCAGATCGAAGAGTTATTCTGACATGGTGTTTCTTCTCCAGCCAACTCTCCACTTGTTTTAGTTTGGTCGAGAGGTCGTGAGCCGCAATACAAGATGAAAAGGTGAGCTCCTTCACCTGCACAGGTGCTGTTAAAGCAGTAGTAGTCATAGAGTAGTTTATTATGCAAGGTCAATAATTTTAATAAAACAATTTTATCAAAATTACAAAACATAATTAACAAGTATAAAATGTGACATACATGCATTATGTTTTTTTAGTTTTCTTTGCATTACAAAGATGTACATTCCAGGCTTAGTTAGCTAAAATTAAACAAGACCACACACCTGTGTTCAATTCCCGAGTACGTCATCCTCAAGAAGCCCCAAACTGCCTCACACTTAACTACGCTTCGTCATTTCTGTCATCCCAAATTGTTTCATATTTCAGGTTGTGGTCTACTCATTAATACAGTATCATACCAACTTTTTAGGTAGAGAAGAGCAAAATAATATATGCATTTATTTTATGAATTACAAAACAAAGAAAGGGAAATGAAAAACACAAAACCAATATTATTAGGATCTATCTTTAGTGGTTAGTTCAGCAAATGTTTAATTTCCAGGTACCTTTAAAACTGATAGTATTGCTTGCATAGTATTTAATGCATTTTTTAAATGAACACTATAGTATTTTGACTTTTCTTCTGTTCACTTTGTAAATTAATTACAAAAATGTAAATGTAAGGCCCAAAGTTACTGGGATAGACTCCAGTACCCACGACCCCAGACGGGAATAATCGGAAGAAGATGGATAAATGAATGAATGAATAAATGAATGTTACAGCATTTTTTCAGTCCAGCCTAAATCTTGTGTAGTACCAAAGAGCACTTTTACCCTATAACAAAACACTCTCATCTTTGTTAACTTCAGGACATACTACATAGCTGTATCATTTTAATACATTTATTTGTAGATTCTGAAAAGACTCACCTGGCTTGGCTTTTTGTTTTTCTCTGAGCCGTAGCTGTTCCTCATGGATTTGCTTCCCGCTCATCAGTTGGTAAACGGGAGGGTCCTGGTTTTCACTGAGCAGCACTAGTTTGAGTCCCTGTTCGTCCATGATCTTGATGACGTCTGACCGATGCATGGTGCCCATATTGTCCCCGGTCTCACCTATGACCTGTATAAGACGCTGGGGGATCTTACGGCCAACGCTGCTGATTGTGGCATTGCCTTGGCCACTCTGTTTCTTCTTCTTAGACATGGGAGTTTGTTGTGTGTCATCTGCTGCAGTACAAAGCCTCTTCCAGGAAATAGTGAAGGCATTAAGCTTGTCCTTGCATGTGGCACTTCTGGACAATGGTGACCAATACACCGGGCTTCCACTTAAAATGGCCCGGGCTGAGTAGTTGAGCAGCCATCTCACACAGCCGACAGACATGTCCTATACAGAAAGAAATTGGTGAAATAATTGTCTTCTTCAGATACTGGGATTTCCATGCCTTTCTAAAATACTTTATACTAAAATACTGAAATGTTGCCAATTAACTTAATTACATGCAAGGCAGTTTTGTTTTTTTACTTTTTGTTGCGTCATTCATTTTTTCAGATGTGCTGCTGCCATCAAAGTTAAAAAATAGCTTTTAATTGCTAAGAAATGGTAAAATATCTTAGTTTCAGCATTTGGTAAGTATACTGTTCATGGCCTATTGTGAATAAAATATAGTTTTATGAGATTTACAAACCATTGCAGGTGATATGGACTATTCACTACTGTTTTGACTAATTTGTCCCATTTTATTGGGATTATTTTGTATGTAATCTATATAATCTTTAGAGTGAACAATTTTTAACTTTTTACATGTATTCTTTCTAGCCATGGTTTATATGTGAGTGAAAGGATTGACAACATTGAAAATTTACACAATTGTAATGTAACAATAACAGGACTGCAAAAATGTTTTAACATAAGATGGCCCTAACTTAAAATGTGAAGTTTGTTGAGAGTGGGCGGAGATCCAATTCACAACGTTATCTTTAACACTATGACACATAATTGACTGATATTTTAAAGAAAACACAAATGCACTCGTCTCGTTAACGCAAAAGAACATTTTTACTTTAAGCATGAGCACAAATTATGTCTTTTTTTACTCACTGTCAATGTCGTTTGTTCATACTTTCTTCCAGGCTGAGGGTGAACGAACACTTCCGGTTTGTGCTTCTTAGATTTAATTTGGAGCTGAATAATAGCAACAAAGCTCTTTACTTCCCCCTTCTGGACGCTTGGTCAATTGTGAAAAAAAAAAATCCTAATGTGTGTTTTATTTTTCATTAACAACAAATGTAGCCAAAATGCTACCGCAGCTAAGTGCTAATACGACATGAAATTAAATCGTCGGTATGTAAATTTTACCATAATATAGCCGACATAGTCTCCAGTCACATGGTCATTTGACTGTTTTTAGACTTTTAAGTATGTGGTTTTAAAATATAATAATTCTCCAGATTAATTTATGTCTTAGCTAATATGACAGACATTTAAAAAGTTGATCTTGCGCTTGCATTTTAAACTACCTTTAAGCATTTGTTTACTTCAGCAGAAGTGAAAGGAATTTGTTATCAAGTAAAAGTACTGTTACTTCAAAACTTATAGGAAAAGTACAACAACAACAAAATTGTTACTCAGTAAAAAAAAAATCTTGAGTGTAAAGTTTACTTAGTAAAAAGTAATTGAAATCTACTCCCACAGCTACTACTACCACAACTACTATTACTACCAGTACTACTGCTGTTACAGTTAATACTACTGCTACAACACACACTGCAATTGAGGTAAAATAATAATAATAATTTAATTTTCTCAAGTAAATATATGTTTTTAGAAAGTACATTTTCTTTTAAAATTGTTGGTAAAATTACTTGAGTAAAATTATCTAGTAGTGTTGTAGTCAAGACCATATGAAACAAGACCAAGACCAGTCCGAGACTTTGGGGTTCCCGAGAGACCGGGTCAAGACCGAGATTTTTAAGGACCGAGACCGAATAGAGATTGAGACTATAACAATAAATACTTTATTGATTATGTTAATGATTTAATGCTAATTTATAACAAAATTATACCTAGCCTATTCAAAAGTGTAGTATTTTCTTATAATGTTTGGTTTAAAGAAATCCCTGAGACCGCTACATCCGACACTAAGACAAGATCGAGTAAAACTGGATTCGAGGACAAGACCAAGTAAAACTGCAGCCGAGATGAGACCAAGATCATAAGAACAGTCTCAGGCTCTACAACACTAGTAGTTACTTTCTACCTCGTTGTAGAGTTTTAGAGCACATTATTGTTGAAAGCAAGATCACAACTGTGTTAAAAACATGTACTCCAGAAAACACAGAAGTGTGATTAAACCATACTAAAAAGTAAGATACATATCAGAATATCACTATGCAAAATTCTGATAGTACACAAGTTACTGACTGGACACAAAGCACCGGTTTTCTCTGGCACTGCAGCTAAAAATAAATGAAGAACATAATGATATGGAAGGACATGCAAATACACTGTGTACTTTTGTATGACGACAAGTTTATGTCTTTAGGAATATTCTGTTTGTGTGTTATCATTTCCCATTAGTAAAACACATTTCTGTCAGAATGAAAGATAATAAGACATCATTTTAATTAAAGTATGGTTTAGTTTTCTTTAAAACACTGGTCCTTTGTAACCATGTAAAAACTAAAATATACAAAAAATATAAAAAATATACATTTTTAGATAACTGTACTTCTTTATATCATAACCCAATATTGTTTATAGATAGTAATATAACACATACTAAAAATATGGACTAAAATTAAGCTGTAATAACTGTTATCCTTTCCTCTTAGTACAAAACAACTGTTTTCTGTGTTGCAGGATTATGGAAATTAATTTGCAAGACAAACTTTTTGCATCAGGCACCTATATGCAAAACTCGGGTGGACTGATATCTGCTGGTCTTGTTAATGCAGCCGTTGTGTCTTTGTGTCATAATTCAACTGATACAGGTAAGACTTAGGATGTGGTTTTAAGGTTTTCCTTCATGTTACAATTTATTTTTTATATTTAGAGCTTCAACAAACAGGAAATGCTTGACTAATCCCAATTGAAATCATGGCACTAAACAACTGGTCAACCTGGATTTTGTTTTTCGGGCTTCTGTGGTGTTTGGGATTTGGTAAGTAAATCTTTTCCTGGTAGAATTATAAAAAAAAAAGACTTAGTAAAAGTAAAAAGAACAAGTATTGGGTGTAAATTTTACATACTAGAAAGTACTTGGTACTGGTAATTTCACAACTATATTCCCTACTACCATTAGTACAACTACTTCTGCTGTTACTAATACTATTACCACTGCTGCAACAACTGCGATTACTACTATACTAGGAAAAAACTACTCCTTTTCCTAAGTTTCCACTTTCAGTTATGTGTTTCTCTTGTTTACAACGTGACTGTTAAGCTTTTGTTTCTGAATTTGTTAACACCATACAAAAGATACAGTTTTATAAATAGATTATCAATATCCACACATCTTCAGTTTTACTACGCTTCCCCTTTCAGTTTCCCAGTAACTAAACATAAGTGATAGTGCAAAATGCCAAATAAGACTCATGCATCTTTAATATACTAAAAAAGTGTCTTTGATGTAAATAAAACAATAAGGCAAAAAGTACTGTTGGCATCGCTGTCGGTCCTGGGTTTGAGTCCCTATTTTCTGTGGAGTTTGTTTATGTTTGTCTGTTTTCCCTGTGCCAATATGTTGAAAACTACATGTGATGCCTGTTACAACTGAAAACAAACTTGTGTTTTATTATAGAGAGTTCAGGTGGAGGCCAGTTTTCCTGAAGCGTTACATATGACACCTGACATTACTGTTTAACATTATTGCTTAATTTTTATTTTCAGTTAGCCCAAACTGCTCAAACACCTCAAGCAGTAAGTGCAAATTATTCTCCAAATGGCATACATATATATATATATATATAGTACTTCAATCATCATAATGCATTATTATTGCTTTTACTTCAACTATTATGCTAAATTGCTTAATTTAATGTCTAGAAACAACAAGACATAATGATGAAAGGTCATATTTAAAATAAAACTAAAATAGGATAGTCTTAATCCAAAGCTTTGCTTTTCTGATTTCTCGCATCTGTCTGCTGTGGGCTCCTGTCGTTTTCTCCAAACTGGGACTTTTTTTTCCGCTGTATATACTGCTGAGAAATTTGAGGAGTGCTCTGTGGTCGTATAAAAAATGAGGCAATGAATTAAAAGCAGTAGAAGAACAAACAACACCTTGATAGTTGTTCCATAAATAAATAATAATAATAATAATGATAATGATTGTTTCTGAATGTTGCCTTTTTTTATCAAACCAGACCAGTTTTGCAAGGCCAAAAACGAGGTGGCTTGTAATAACGACGGTGTCAAGTATCTTGTAATGGTGCGTCACAGCAGTAGCCTAATCGTTGCTAATGACTCCTCTAACGCTTTTTGCAATAGCAGTGGTAAGTAAAAATATTACTATACTGTGAAATTGTGGTTTTATTATTTATTTTTAAACAAATTACTTAGTAGTACTGGCTGTGTATAATAATGTAATCAAATTTTCTTCTCTGTGTCTCTAAGGACTAGACTCTGTTATATTCCTCCAAAAGTCAACTTCCCCAAAGGCTGGTAAATGTTATTTATTTTTATAATTTCCTTTTTTTTTATAATTTTTATATTTATAATTTCCTTCAATGTTATTTTTTAAGACTATGTGAAAAGGAAATGGCCTGAAGTTGAAACAAAGAAAAACTCTCTCCTAGTAAACCTGACATATTGGCACATCAAGAACAATTTGACAATCTATGTCTTGTGGGGGGAAAAATGCAGTGCTGCTGTAAATCAAACCAGCGGTAATACTACACACAGTCTGCTTCTTCCTTATTTCTTTGTTTATGTATTTAATTGATCAATTATTCCTTAAATTTCAAACATGACTTTGGCTGCATGTAATGATGTGTGTCTTGTGTTCAAGTGCCATGTGAGCCTTACTCTCAAGGTAAAACTCCTTTTTATTTCTTATACTGTATTGTAAGCGTCATTTAGTATCCTATGTCTTCATATTGCCTCTCACTGCATGTTTACAGAAACTTGCCAGATAAAATGTTTGAAAACAATTGAGGAGTGCAAACAAGACACCTACAATGACAAAATCTGTGGTGAAAACGGTGAGGTAAATTTTAGTTTGAATGTAGTAGGGAAAAAACAATGCACTCAAGTCATGATTCAATATGATTTTTTGGCAATTTTAAAAGAATGAGCTGCAGTGCAATAATTGCAAACATTTTTTGTGGCCTCTTATCAAACTGAACTGGCCAGAATTATCTTATAAACAGAAATTAAGTAATAATTATACATATTTGTTTAATGATTAAACAAATCTCACATCAAATTAACAAAACAGTATCTCTTGATTGGAAGCTCATCATATGATGTTTTGCTCCAATGAAGTGAACCGTTTTGTTTCATTACACTTTGTGGCAGCCACTGTTTTAAATTTACATCATGCTTTATTTTAATTTCACTAAAGCACATTAGTGTGAATGTAATCTAATTATATTTTTCTTTTTAGGTCTACATGTTAATGATAAATACTTGGTAAATGTTACATCTACACCAAACTGTACCAATTGCAACAACCCAGTGAAAAAACCACAAAAAGAAGTAAAACTGACAGAAGAAATACGTAACATAACCATACCCGAATCTCATGAACCAGTGAACGCTGATCTAGCTGGGTAAGTCCAAATCGCAAAAATAATATTGCACTTAACAAAAGTTCTATTGCCTTGCAATGAAATAAACTTGATTGGTGCAATCCCAGGATCTCTCTGAGTGAAGTCTGCATGTCCTCCCTGCGTGACATTGGTTCTCGCAGATTTCCCCACACCGTCTAAAGACTTGCATGTGTTTGCTGAATTGGAAAATCAAAATTGCCCATAGTGAATGTGGGAGTGAATGTTCTGTGTTTCCCCCGTCTCAGGCCCAAAGACGCTGGCCAGCCGCCTCAAACCCCCAACAGTAATAAGCGGCACATCTACATAAACAATACATCTACAGTATAAATCCAACAGCTACTGTAAAACAAAGCGTGTCTCAAGTACATTAAGTGTGACTGTTCTCTTATTTTTTAACAGTCGAGTGATGAGTTCGATGAAGTATTTGGCCTCCCGCACCAACGATTCCAGAGTGGCTCTGTCTCTGGGGGAAAGCATCACAGGTGTTTTATTGAAACAGGAGGATCCTCTGGACATGGAGGAGGTGTCGTTTGGCTACACCGCACCAAATGAGAGCTTCAATGTGAGTGCAACCTGTTTTTAGTAGGGCTGTGACTCAAATCCCATGAGTCGAGACATGATTTTTACACTATTTTCAAATTCAAATTCAAAAAAGTATTTTATTTAACAAAAAATTTCAAAGGGTGGCACAGTGGCAATGCTCTTTCCCCCTTAGCAAGACAATTGTGAGTCAGGCCAATCTCTCTGTGTCCTTCCTGTATTACTGTGGATTATCCAATTAAAAAAAAAAAGAAATCTTGCCTTAAAAATGAAACCTCTCTCAAATTTTAAAAAAAAGAATATACAAAAAATGTAATGCATGTCTATAGTAAAAAGGAGCATCATCAAAATTATTTTTGTTTTTGTGCGAGAGCCACTCATCTGGGTTCTCTGAGCTGCAGCCTCACTTCATTAGTATTAGCTATATTAGCTGAAACCTTTTAAATTTAGAGGCAGGTTTATTTTTTGTGGCAGCCTTAATTTAAAAGGGGAGCATTTTTATTTTATGCGTTTATTTTATTTATTTTTAAACAAGCTTTTTAAAAATTGAGACATGACTTTATTTTAAAGGTACTGTAAGCAGCATGCGCTCATACTGGTTTATAAACAATATTGCAGTCAAAATCAAAATGATGGTCTGTTGGTTGCCAGTCTTTCCACTTCTCTGATTGGACGATTGGCAATGCAAACCCAAACACAAAAAAATGTACACAAAAACATCTTGGCCATTATGTAAAATATATTTTTGATTGTTAATAAATCAACTGTACCATTGTTATCAGTAAAACTAATATTTGATGTAAACATGTTTACATCATATCTTGGGATGTGAGTAATTTTTATTAAATAAAATGGGCTCTCTTTCATTTTTAGAAGTGAGTTTTCTTTTTTGAGGCCACACATTTAAAATCTTCCTCTGCTTTTATTTGTATAGAGGACAAAAATAATTTTGATGATGCTCCTTTTTAATCTTATTATTTATTTTAATTTATTTTATTTTAAGGCATGATTTTTTTTTTAAATCTGTCCCTGCCTTTATTTTTCTAGTGGTCAGAAACAATTTTGATGTTGCACCTCAGGGCTACCGTACTTTTAGCTCACTGTTGCTCATAATTGCTGTATGATGCTTTTTATTTCAGATTCTTGAAGACAGAAAAATTCTGGATAAATTTTCAAGATCTGTAACAGTGTCAAAGGAGGCTTTTGAGAAAGCTCTGAGTTTGAATATAAGTGAACCATTTGCTGCAGTTTTCCGCTTCCTCAATTTGTCCAAGGTAAGAAGACAGTGAAGGTACAAAGCAAATGTCAAGTTAAATTTTTTGTATGTGTATTTGTATTTGTTTAACTTTAGGATGAGTACAACAGCAGTGTTGCAGGTGACGAAGTTATAGCAATTGAGATGGGAACTGTCATCAAAAATCTCACAGACACAATAAACATCAACTTCTGGAACATGAAATATGTGGGTTCAGGAAAATACACTTTGTTTTGTTTTATTTGTACATAAGTTTATGCTTATTATGTTTGTACATTTACAGAGAGGAATACCGACTTGTCACTCCTGGACGGGCGAAGGTAATTGTCATTATTATTAATAATAAGCAGTAGAAGTTGTGGTAGTAGTACCAACACTGCTAAACCAGGACCAAAGAGAGAATTTGCAAATTCCAAACAAAAGGAGAGCAGTAAACTGGGTCACAATTAATTTGGCATTTTTCTTTTTTCCAGTTCAGGGGTAAATGCTCTTGTAATTACACCACAATAATACTCTATTTTACAATGGGAAACGTTACACTAAAATACCTGGATCTACACCAAAAGCTAATTTATTTGATTACCCCTTGCGGCGGTAGTTAGCACCTCTAGCCCTACTATATTTCAAAAAGTATTTGTTCATCTCCCTTTACACACATATGAACTTAAGTGACATCCCATTCTTAATCTATAGGGTTTAGTATGATGTGTGCCCACCATTTGCATCTACATCAGACATCTATGTGTCTGACATTCTCATCCAACGTCAGACACTGATGTTGGACGAGAAGTCCTGGCTCGCAGTCTTTGCTCTAATTAATCCCAAAGGTGTGCAGCCCAGTCAACTTCTTCCACTACAAACTTGCTCATCCATGTCTTTATGGGCCGTGCTTTGTGCACTGGAGCAGTCATGTTGGAACAGGAAGTGGCCATCCCCAAACTGTTCCCACAAAGTTGGGAGCATGGAATTGTCTAAAATCTGAAGCATTCAGAGTTCCTTTCACTGGAACTAAGGGCCCAAGCCCAGCTCCTAAAAACAACCCCACACCATAATCTGAATTCAGTTATTTGGGTGGGTGAGTGAATACTTTTGGAAATATAGTGTATGTCTCGATGGTACAGAAACAGAATCCTTTAGTTTTTTGCAATTAAAGTCCCAATTTAGTTTAATTTTGTGCCAGTTTTATTCCTGCTTTAATCATGCTCTAGTTTGGAGTAAAATATTAAATGTTTATAGCACTGCTAAGTCCTAGTTAAGACCTAAGTCCTAAGTCCTAATATAGACCGGGTTTAGTCCTGGTGTAGTCCTGGTTAGGTCACTTCTTCCTTGGCACATTATTCCTTGGACATTTTTTTATTATGGCCAACAAACAAACCAATACTGAAATAATTTTGAGGAGACAGGTTTTAAAGATTTTAGGTTTGTTATTTTATTGGTCAATGTTTATTTAGGATCATTAAACTCAAAATTGTGTTTATACAGTCAAAATTGTTTGTTTTTGTAGGAAATCGACCGAACTGGACTAATGATGGATGCGAGACAGTAGTTAATGGCAAAAATGTAACGTGCAGGTGTACTCACATGACCTTTTTTGCCATCTTGCTGGTACATTTCATATCTTTTTTATTCATATAAATATACGCTGTAATCTATCCTGATGACTAAAAGCTTGTCTGTGTTTTTACAGACACCTCTTAATGAAACCATCTCCAGTCAGGACCTGAACACACTCACCACCATCACTCGCGTTGGCTTAGGCCTCTCCATGTTCTTTCTTGGCATTGCCCTCTTCATGCACTTTGTTATGAGGTAAGTACATAAAACTGCATTTACTACATTTAGTGAATTACAAAAAATTTACAAGGGGTACTGTAAAAAAATGGTCAAAACACTAAGATTAAAATCAGAACTCTGAAGTAGATTGTTAAAAGGTATAGAGCAGTGTTTCCCAACCAGGGGTATGTGGGTACATGCAATTATTTCATGCTTTATTTCCAAATAATCAAGACATGGAAATATCTGTTGCGAAGTGAAATAATTTCTATATTTTTGATTTCCTTTGTGGTAAATAAATATAATAGAAAAGTATTTTATTTTTATTTTAAAGGTAGACAGATTATTATTTATTATATTGTATTATTAAATCTTGAGAATTAATATTTACAGTAAAATAAATCTAAAATGCTTTTGTACTAATTTAAAAAATTAATAATTTGTTGTCATTTTATATGACCACTTTTTTTTTTTTAAATCATTTATTGGAGCCAAAAAATGTTGGGAACCACTGGTATAGAAGATCTGGCCTTGCTGAATTTTAAGCCACTTGTAGTTTTGTTTTTAATCTCAGAAATGTTGTGTATGTATGAAACCTATATACTGTACTGTACATAGATATAGTGCCCAGACCAGAACTCAAACTCAAAACCCTTACATATCACAATGGTAAAGAATCTATTAAAACTTATCATTTGTTCTTTTAGTGAGTGAAGTTAGTATCTTCGGTCTTTATCTCAAAATGGTACCAAAATGTATAATTTGTCCTTGGCCCATCACTGACCATTCCTTTCTAAGCTTCACCACGCTACTCCACACTCACTGTAGCCTTGGTGCCATTCATCTTCCATCCCAACCCCATAACTAGGGCTGGGTACCGTTAATTATATCTTTGTGGTATAGAAAGAAAAGTTATAATGCTACTGGTATTGAAAAAAATCATTTTTATTCAATACCAAGTTTCAATACCTAGTGGGACCTTTTATGTCCCTTTGCAACAAATAAATAACAGAATAAATTATACAATCTACTGGTTTTAATTTACAGCAAAGAATGTAGCTCCAAAAACTGGTCTTTTATTCAATATTATTGTGTTTTATGATTGTAGAAGATGAAACAGCACACAATAGGCATCATAGAAGTATTGGTATCAGTATCAAAAAACAGGTATCGTTTAAGCATCTGAACAGTACCTAGGCCGGCTCATAACCCTTCACCCTGGGCACTGTTTGGATCCAACATTTCTGCCATATTCTACATATTAATGCTTATTCAGCAAACGTGACGACACCCCAAATTTATTTCTTAGTCTGGACATTGTTTCTGTTAAAGCTCATCATTACCTGCATCCCCCCGCCGCTCCTCAAAGTGACTAATTGGACTGGACTTTTAGTTTAAAAGGAACATAAAATAGGGTGACTTGTGGTCGTCAATGTAAATAAGCAAAAACAACAGACCACTGTGTTAACTTAGGAAGGTAGGAAAATTAGTGATTTGAATAAAAGCTTTAGTTCATAGAGTGTGGAATATTTTCTGTTGACAATGCAAATCAGCTCCAGCTAACTTCCTCTTCTTGTATAACCATAGGATATTTTGTAGACGAGTGCAGTGGGTTTTGCATATTGACCATTTGTTTTTTTTACTTCTCTTCTACTGCAACTTTTGTTCAGTAAATAGCATATGTTTTATACTTTTAAATAGCATATGTTTTATACTTTTTAGAAATTGATTGGGGCCACTAAGTCTTACCCTGTCTCATTTTACACACATTTTCCAGTAAATATTCATCATTATTATACAAAGTTATATCAAATCACAGTTAATCAGGTCAGCTTTCATATGCTTAGCAGAGGTGAAAAGTAACAAGATACTTTTACTCAAGTATAAAGTATTTATGCATTTTTAAGAATATGTACGTTGTGAGTACTTTTACTTGTGTGATTTTAGTTAAAGATGATTTTATTTTTTAAATGAGTGACATAGCAATCAGCAGGTCATGGATTGGATACTGGTTTGGGGACCGTAGTAGTAGCAGCAGTAGTAGTAGCAGACTTTGCACCTACTCGTACTTTTTACTAATACCTTAGTGGTAATTTTGAATACCTTTACTTCTATTGATTAACTGTATTTTGAAGTAACAGTATATTTACTTGAGTTCGAGGCAGCGGTAGCTCAGCCGGTAGAGATGTTCGCCCACTAACCCGAAGGTTGGCAGTTCGATCCTTACTGCTGGCATTAAATACTGTTGTTGTGTCCCTGAGCAAGACACTTCACACACTGTGAATGTGACTATGTGTTTGGTGGTAGTTGGATGGCTGTAGGGGCAAAATGGCAGCCATTCTTCTGCCCCCAAATGTGACTGAGGAGTGAATGAATAATGCACCAAACTGTAAAGTGGCTTCTGCAACATTATTATTGTTTATTTTTGCTTGACAGGAGAGCCAGATCCAGCGACTCCACAAAGATCCTCATCCACCTCGTGTTGGCCATGTTCCTGCTGGACTTCAGCTTCCTCGTCAATGACTTTGTGGCAAAAACGAAGCACGCGGTCGGCTGCAAGATCATGGCAGCTGTCATGCATTACTTCATGTTGACCACTTTCACCTGGTTTGCAGTGCATGCCTTCCACCTGTGTCTACAACTACACTCTGGAGGGAAGATAGCAATCCATCGCTATGTGCTTAAAGTCTCCATCACCAGCTGGGGTGAGAGCTAGATAGACCAACATTTACTGCATTGCCAAGACAGACAAAACACTTAGACTGACTAGGCATAACATTATGACCACTGACAGGTGAAGTGAATAACACAGATTATATCTATGTCATGGCACCTGTTGTGGGTGGAATATATTCGGCAGCAAGTGAACATTTTCTCAAAGTAGATGAGAAGCAGGGAAATGGGCAAGCGTAAGTATTTGAGCAATTTGACAAGGTCCAAATTGTGATAACTGGATGATTGGGTCGCAACATCTCCACAACTGCAGCTCTTGTGGGGTGTTCCCAGTCTGCAGTGGTCAGTATCTATCATAAGTGGTCTAAGGAAAGAACAGTGGTGAACCGGCAGTGGGTGATGTGTGTGAGGAGCGAAGGCTGGCCCGATCCAAGAGAATTAGTTAATGCTGCTTCTGATAGAAAGGTGCTGATAGAATGGTTTGTTGCATGTGCATATATTAGGCAAGTGGTCATAACTTGGAGGTGACCACCAAAAAAGTACTAAAAAGTGGGATAGTTGTGTGATTTGGTGGGATATGGTGGGATGGACTCAAGACATAAAAGCTTTGATACTACACATATCTAACTTACTAACTTCCTGAGTCTAAACCTCCTTTAGATAAAGACACAGCTGCTACAGTTTAGGGCTTATACAACATTTAATATGCTGTGTTCATTCCAAAAGCACTCAAAATTCGCAAAGGAATGTCTGCTTTTTCTCAACACACTCCAGCAGCACCATCACCAGCTCACAGCCCCATGAAGAGCCCTTTCCTGAAACACAGGAGCAGCAACACACCAGTCATATACAGTATTAAACCCAGAGAGAGGACGCCCACAAATATTAATTCTACATTTTACACAAGAAATAATGACCTTACCTCGTTGTTCTTAACATAAGTCTCACTTTTTATAAGAGCTACTGAGCACCAATGAGAAAGTGGGGCATTGTCTTAAAAAGTGACATGGGGGTAGAAATGTCAAAATGCGTGTACAGTACAACCAAACACACAACCTTATGACCAGCAACAATAGGCAGGTGGTCATAATGTTTTGCCTGATCAGTGTGTAACTAAAGCAGTTAATTCATTTTTATCTTTTCCATGCAGTTATGCCGAGTATAATTGCGATTGTCCTGCTGAGTATTGGGAAATATGGCGAAGAGGTCATCAACACGGAAAGCGTTAGTGTGGGCATGTAGGTTTGAAATCAAGTACTTAATATTTAAAGACATAAATAAAAATATTAACTAATAACTGGGGTGGAAGAAGTAGTAGTAATGTATCCTTCAGTAATATTGATTTGCTGTTTAACTTTTTTCTGTCCTGAAGGTGCTGGATCACAGACAACAACGTCCACTACATTGTCAACATCGGCTACTATGCTTTGGTGTTTATCTTCACCTTCTCCACCTTTGTCATCATGCTGACTTGGCTGTACTGTATGAAAAGAAACCAGAAAGCGGCAGCCCAGGGAAGAAGTGCCACGAGTTGCCAGAAAATAGTGACCATCATGGGCTTGTGTTGCATTTTGGGTGTGAGCTGGGGCTGTGCGTTCTTTGCCTATGGGATTTTCCGTATTCCTGCTTACTATGTTTTCACAATCCTCAATTCATTCCAAGGTATTTGCATCAACGCTTCTATCTGTTAATCTATTGTGTCAGAAAGGCTGGGCAATGAAGAAGTCTAGGTATTTTTACATGGCGGCAGTGGTTGTTATAGTTTTGGGAATGGGATAACATCAACAGTTACACAGGTTACAATATAGATTAAATTGATTATATAAGGTGTGTTCAGAAAGTAAGGAGAATAAAAAACAATTGGATTAATACAGTATATGTCTTTCCAACAGGTTTCTGTCTGTTCATCTTCTACTACAAGACCAGCCGCATGGTGGAGACGAAGGACCCCAACAGCTCAAGCAGCAGCAGTAGCACTCTTAAAACAAACCTGGATGAGATCTTCAACCCCTATGACAACTACATAACCAAGCCGATGCCAAAGTGATTGTCATGTCCTTGAACTTTAATTCTCATGTATAACTGTATAATCATTAGCAGGGTGTGTATATATGGTATAATCTAATACATATAATGGGTTACTGTAAATTTTATTTACGATTTAACTTGTTTATTCGAGATATATTCAACCACAAATCTACTTTCTGTTTAGCCCTATATTCTTCTTTTATACCAACCAACTTCATCTCCTCTTAGATCTTCCTCTATGCCTCCTGTTTGGCAGCTCTCACCTCAGCGTCCTTCTCCCCATATATGCACTGTTCCTCCTCTGGACATTTCCAAACCACTCTCTTACTTTATCAGTGCATAAGCTGCCTCTCTGATGTACTCTTTCAGTACATCAGAAAAGGTATGTTCTCAAAAGGAAGGGGAGATTTGACACAAGACAAAAAACTGTTTATTACGATTACTTTAAAACATACAGACAAGCATAATATAGTTATAGTAATAAAAATAATAATTAGTCTTTACAGTAGGAGAGCTTCTGCCTCATTGATAGCCTTTTCCAGATCAGCAGCCTCCAGGACAAACTTCTCCCTTTCCTGCCTCATCTGTTCCTGTGCTTTTGTCAGTTTGGACAATGTTGATTGGACTTCCTAAAAGACAACAGTGACATGTATACATTTTTAAATTGATGTTGCTTCTTTATGTTACATTATCATTCATAAACACTGAGAATTTACCTGTAATCTCTCACATTGCTCTGAGGCAATATCAGTGAAAGTCCTCAGTTCAGTGAGTAGCTCCATAGAGATGGTCTATATAGACAGGGACATTTTGACAAAAAATATGATTCACTTTGTGTGCTTAGAATAGTAAATTATTTTATTAAAGTAAAATAAATATGTACCATAACTTCTTTTCTTTGTTCTTGATTTTGTTCTGCAGCTTCTCCAACACATCCTCCCATCACTAAAAAAAAGTTTTCAGTTTAGTTGGTCAAGAACTGTCCAGAAGCATATAACAATAGGAATATATTACATTACAAATATTAAGTATTTACCTGGATCAATTTTTGCTGCAACTAAAAGCGCATGGCAGTCTTTTAGATGCTTCTGAACCTCCATTTTCTCCTTTTCAAGGTCACTGTTCTGCTGCTCCAGCTCTGTGAGTCTTTGCTACAAAAATATAAATTTGTTGGCCTGTGTTTTAATATTTAGTCATTACACTGATAAATAAACTAGCTGTTATTTTACTTGCGTCTCTGTTAGGTTTTTCTGCAGTTCATCATTTGCAACAAGTAGGTTCTGGTTCTGCTCCTTTAGCTCAGCTTGTTGCCCATACCTGGTGGACACCCTGTAGAATAAATAAATATTAACTTTATTCCACTGTCTGAGACTATCAATATAGATTTTAGATATGTTACTTATAAAATACAGAACTTCTCGATGTCTTTATTTGAATGCAACCAGGAAATACATACTGTATAAATTACAAAGGGATAAGAAAATTAAGAAAAATAGTTCTTCTAAATTAGTAGTTAGTGTGACTTTAACTTCCCAAAATATGTATGTCAAAGCCAGTGATTCTCAACTGGTTTAAAAGTAGAACCCACTTTTATCCTGGTTAATTTTATTGTTAAAACAATGTTACTTTCAAAACGAATTTTACAACCTCTGTAACAAATCTATTTCAAAAGAGATTACCGGTAATGTAATGAAAACATTATTTATGTTTCAAATAAGCCAAACCATGAAACTATAAACTCTCCCTGTGCGTGACCACCTTTGAGAAACTCTGATCTTACTCATTTGCACAGGATTGTATAATACTTCAAGCATTGCTTACTTACCCTTTGACTGTTTTAAAGACATTTTTCCTGCAAAATACATAAAAATAAACTGTTAGTGAAAAACTATAACATGAAAGACACAATTAACAATATAATCTAGACATTCTCCACACTCGAAGTCGCTTTACAATTTGGTGCATTATTCATTCACTCCTCAGTCACACTCAGTGGTGGAAGCATGGCTGCCATTCTCCAACCACCACAAACACAGTCAGACTGACACATTCACACGGGCAAGGTGGGGGAAGTGTTTGCCTCAAGGACACAACGACATTATTATATATTACCGTATTACCTTGGTATATTTTCTTTTTGGTGTTTGGAATCAGTCTCAGATTTGTGCCCAGTTTTCTTCTCTGGAAGTGAATTCACACCTAGAGACAAGACCACAAAGGATCTCTGTTTTATTGATGTCATACATCATACCTAATACATTTATAAGCTGTAAGTCATGTCCAGTAATGGCTCATCATCAAGTTACCTTTTGGAATTTTTGAAGTCATCATCTCTGACAGGAATCTATGCTTTCACTGGTCAAGAAAGAGGGTACCTGTAAGTAAAACAACAACTCCTACATTTATCTGTTTTGATTAGATTAGTTTATTTGAAGGAGGCAATGTAAATTCAAAGACAACATGATTATAAAAAGGCCAGAATTAGCCAAATAAGGGCAATTATTCACAACAGTCATATTGTTATAGAGGGTAGCTTATTGTCCGTAGTTTTACAGATTCTGATAAGACTGTGGGAGTTTCTGTACAAATATGCCATTACAATAGTTACACCATACAGACATAACGTTAAATTAACTACATAAGCGTGTGACTGAAACAACACAGAGGCCAACGTTAAAAACACGCGTACCAAACTGGCTTGTCTTACGAGATCGTTTGATCGTTTGTCCATAACTTAAAAACTAATTGCTCGTAAAAGGAATGTAAACTCGTGCATATTAATTATTCCTACCTTTAGAGATGAGTTATTTGCGATTTTCTCCGAAACTGAGCCAGACAGATTTTGAAAACGTCCCGCCCTCTGACGCAATTTCCAGGCTGTTACGTCGTTTCCACTGTAAACATCCTCAACGCTGTTATTCGATATTTCTTAAAATTAATGTCAAAATGTAAAAGTTTCGATATATTTACTAATGTTGTGTTGCGTTGAACTTAGCTGTGATGAACAATGACTCGTAAAACAGTTAAAAAGCGTCAAAATACAGGCAACTGTAGTCCAAAGTACATTGCGCATGCGCGAAGGCGGCTAAATTCAAAACTTAAGACGTTAGCATCAGGCGTCGTCGTCGTTAGCTTTAGCTTTCAAGATACTTCATAATACACGGAAAAAACAGAAATGAAAAACGCTTTAACGTAACCGATTGTGATAACGCAGCCGTATCAATATATTTTTAAGCACCTAGAGGGAGTTACGTACAGCAGGTATGTATGCAACTGTTAATGTTCTTGTGGCGCTTGTTGAGACAAGACAAGGCCAACGTCGGCTCAATTTTTATTGCAAACCTTAAGCACAACATTGTC
Source organism: Bostrychus sinensis (assembly GCA_020698575.1). NCBI lineage: Eukaryota > Metazoa > Chordata > Actinopteri > Gobiiformes > Eleotridae > Bostrychus > Bostrychus sinensis. The sequence goes on along the minus strand of CM036257.1, from coordinate 20,833,425 downwards.
ATACACGTTTATGTTAAAACTTTAACATTTCAGCAGTGTGAAAATGTGTGGGTGTATCAGTTTGTGTTTCTAACCAATACTTTTGCACAGTCCGTACATCTACAGCTCGTTGTAACGTCAAAGTAAAACATGTATTGTTTTTAATATGACCTAGGCATGTTTTTACATTGACATTGTTTTTATATTGTTAAAATAGATATAATCCATTAGTCTAAATGCTGTAAACCGCACGTTTTAAGCCTCTTTAAAACGTACAGTTTCTGACGCTGACAAAACATCTCTGTATCTCTAACGTTGTTACATTAAGTTAACGTTACTGTTTTAGCCTTAATGGGGCATATGAGTAACTCTTTGCCTGCGCTTTGATGAATGTCATTAATTAAACTGAATCCTTTTAATTTGCTGTCAGTCAGAGATGGAGCCTCTTGATCCTGTCAAGAATGAGTGAGTAATGAAACAGTCCTGTATGTGTCATCTGAATCCCATGATAAGCTTTATACAATGCTTTATACAGCTTTATACAGCCAGCTTTATACAATGTTGATTTGTGTTCTTTTCACAGAGAAAGCAGTGGAACCTCTAAGCGGCGCACTTCTGTCATGTGCTATTCATTATGTTTTACAGTAGATATTGATTTATTTTTCTGTTTTTACAAAATGTAGCAAGTAACACAGCTGTTGTGTCATTTTCAGATTTTAAAAATGCCCCGGAAATCCATCAGAATTACTGAAGCAGAGCAACAAGATAATGTGGTGGGCTGAAATCTATTTATGACATTTAGTATTGGTATGTGTATCTTTTACAGTGCTCGTTGTAAACTCTATTTGTACTTTTTAAAAGGTGGAATATACAAAGCCTTCTGATAAGAGGATTTCACGTAGAGTCAGCTTTGCTCCAGCCAATGATGTACTTTTATTCTCCAAGTACGAGATTATTTGCATTAGTCATTCAGGTGTTACTTTAGGTCATTTAATAACAAGTAAACTAATATATTTTACAGAGATGTCAAAAACACCTCTCCTGTACGAAGTCCTTTACAGGAGTTGATATCTGGTAAGCCTGCTTTTGTCAACAGAACTATATTATTATATACAACATTATTGCATACTAATATTTATGTTTTTACTTCACAGCAGGTGGTGCTCCACAAAATAGGTATGTGTAAAGTTTTTCTAAACTTATTATCAATTTATTCATTGTTTTCTTACTATAAAATATGTTTTGCTCCTAAACAAGGGTCCAGATGTCAGTCACTGTAGATCAACAAATTGCAGGTAAATAGTTTCACTACTATAAAGAAAACTAGGCAAATGTTGAGGACTTGTTGGTAAAATGTATATTTCACTTGTAGGAATGGAAACCCTATTAAAAGCACCAATACAAACTTCACAACAAAAGGATAAGGTATGATTAAGCATACTTATGCCTTATATATTAGATGCATTATGAAAAGTCTCTAAATTTTATTTGACCTAATCTGTCTCTTAAGGCCTGCATCTACAGTGGAAGTAACTTTGGAGAGAAAACAATGATCTTTATGGACATGACCCAGAGTCACACCATAAACATCGCAAATGAGGAGCACTTACTTGAAACATCGCATGGCATCCTACCCACACTTGGAGATAAAACAATGATGTTTGATAGATCAATGGATATGACCCTGAGTCAAACAGTAAATATGACATGTGACCAAGATTCATCAGTTTTGAGTCAACCAACTACTCCCAGTGGTTTTCCTTTTACCACCCAAATGATTCCTGGCACACAATTCACTCTGAGAGCTGAAATTGATAAAGAAAATCAAGCTCCAAAGTTGATGAGCAAATCAGTAAATAAAAAACTAGGCCACACTTATGTTGGTTTGTTCAGCCCAGAAGATGATATGGATATGACTGAAGCCCAAACAGGACGCATTATGGCCAACACTGTTGAAGATGACCCCCTACAGTGTTTATTCCCACAAGAAATCTACGCCCAGCCTGATAAAATATACCCCCAAACCAACCCAAAAGGTATGAAAATGTTCTGTTATATTGTGCTGCTTGTGTTTTTAAATAATTTTTTTGGAAATGGTCTTACTAAAATGTATATTTTTTTCGTTTCTGTTTATATTTCCTTCTAGTTGACAGGGAATCACCAACAATAGAGCCTATGCAAAATGCCTCTAAACAAAGATTAACAGTGAGTTTCAACAATGAGTTACTAGTTTTTTAATGTAAAATAATTATGAAAGTCATAATGAACATATTTTAACCTATTGCCATTTTCTTTTTTATATCAGGTCAACTTTGAAACAAAAGACTGTGACGGTGAGAAAACCACTGTGTTTGCTGATGGTGGATTCATGGACATAACACAGAACCACACTGTAAACATTGCCATAGCACCCTCTGTCCCTTCTACTCAATGCTGGGACAATCCTGCTTCATTAAAAGAGAGGAAAAGCATCACAACCAGGTTTCCAGCACTTTCCTCCAAAGAACTAGACGATCCTCTTCAGTGTCTGTTTCCTTCGCAAGACATGATTCAACAGAAGGACAGCAAACTCCAAAGAACTTCATACTGCAAAGGTATAAACATGTTGATTACACTTATATCTGTTGTAGATAAATTAACAATATTTTAACATGATTAATTTGAAGGAATTTCAGACTCAGCTAATTCTCTTTTTGTCTTTTCAATGAAGGCCTGGAACCATTGTTGAAGACAAACATGTTAAAGCGCCAGGTAAATTATGTTCAGTCTGTCTGTATTTCTTTATTTTGAAATCAATCATAGCATAATGAATGAATCTTAACATAAGTGATATCTAAATAATATGTTTCTGGTTTGTTAAAATACTCACATCTGCTTTTTGAACACATTTTTATCCAGTTTAATATTGACTCAGAAGAAGACAGCAGAGAGAAAACAGTGAGGTTCTCTGTGGATGATGCGTGTATGGATGTGACGAGGAGCCACACTGTCAAGATCTCCACTGATTTTCAACAGCGGCCGGACCTGGACTTTCTGCCTGTGAGTGGAGAGAGAACAGTGAGGTTCACCACAAATGAAGCGGGAATGGACATGACGCAGTGCCTTACTGTAAATATTGCCAGCGATTTGGTACCCAATTCATCTGTTGTGCCAAAACAAGAGGCATTACAAGGGTCTCAATCTGTGCCAACCCTGGATTTAGAATTTGAAAACTTTTTTGCATCATTTTCTAAACCAGCTGTCCCAAAGCAAAAAGAAATGACAACCGAAGTGATCCATAACAAAGTATCACCCTTCACGAAGACACAAGGGCAGATTAAAACACCGTTGTCCATAAACAACTCCAGAATAATTAGGGAGACAGCTAAAGGAGGTGGAACATGTGACGACGACATAAACATGGATATTACTGAAGCTCAAACAGGAAGCATAACAGAAGCTGAGAACCTCATTTATCACAATGCAGGCCACACGGGGATGACCTCTCAACAGCGAAGAAGTGAACTTGGATCATATACTAATAAAGGTGAGCTACAAATTTCTTTTGACACAAACTCCTTGAAAGCCATTTTTTATCATTGATTGTTGATAGAAATGTTTTTCCTATTAGGTTCTGAAAGCTCATGCAAGTCTCTGCCAAGGAATCGGGTAAGCTATTTTTTTGTATTTGCTCTTTACCATGGCATCAGAATCTCTATACTTGTCAAGTTCATTGTGACTACTTTGTTCTGTAGCAATTTACTCCACTACTAACTATTGGTCTTTTAAAACGTCCTCAAAACAGCTGTAGTTTCATGCTTAGAGAAGCATTGTCAATACAACAATTTGACTTAACCCATATGCTTTTGTTCTGACTTTGTTGCAGGTTGATTTTGATGCTGAAGACTTCTGCACAGAGAGAACAGTGCGGTTTGCAGCAGATGATGCACTTATGGATGTTACTCGCTGTCACACTGTAAACATTTCCACAGACACAAAACAAGATTTGCCTTTTTCAGGAGAGAAAACGGTGAGGTTTGATGTCAATGATGCAGAGATGGATGTAACACAGTGTCACACTGTGAACATTGGAACCATGGGACCGTCACATGGAAATTTAGGACTTTTACCTAAATATGGAGAGAAAACTGTGAGGTTTAATGCCACCGATGCAACCATGGATGTGACGCGCAGCCACACAGTAAATATTGCTTTTGAGCCAAATGAAAGTTGCAACAGTTTCCCTAAATATGAAGAGAAAACTGTGAGGTTTAATGCCAACGAGGCTGAAATTGATGTAACCCAGAGTCACACGGTAAACATCACTACAGATATTGATCCAGAATTATCTGCATACTATGGTGTTTTGCCCAAGTTTGGAGAGAAACATAAGCAGTTTAACACCAGTGATGCATGTACGGCTGTAGCACAGAGCACATCGTTAAACACTGTTGCAGACCCTGTGTCCCAGTCACTTGGAAATACTGATATCTCACTTAAATCTGTAGAAAAAACATTAAGGTTTAATCTGGATGATGCAAATATGGATGTGACAAAAGCCCACACCGTGAAGATCGATGTTGAACCACAAGTCATCCAGGATTCTAACTTTTTGCCCAGCGGTGAGGAGAAAACAGTGCAGTTCACCACAAATGACGCTGGGATGGAAGTAACGCAGTGCCTGACTGTAAACATTGGACTTGAATCAGAGGCTTTCCACTCAGAATTAAACCCTGTACCCCCACGTACCACCATGGATTGTCCTGCTGTGAAGAAAAGGGAACATAGTATAGTTACTAATCGAAGGAGCAGGTCTTTAGCTGGACACAGTTTAAATGCAGCACTTAAGACCAGGAAAAGTGTCCCATGGGCTAATCCACTCATTAATAATACAGGTACCCCATTACCTGAAACTGTTAAAGGGGACCCAAGTGCTACTCCAGCCTTTGAAGGAGACAAAAACAATGATCTTGGCCCTATTCAAACACGAAAGGCCCATGTGGAGAATGGAAACTCAGGCTTTGTATCCACTGTTACGGAGAAGCCAGTAAATGAAGTCTTGCAAAGTGAAGAGTGTCAAGACAGTGACATAGATATGAATATGACAGAAGCTCTAACTGGTCATTTATTGGGACAGACCCTCTCAGAAGACCCATGTCTAGGATCAGCTATAAAAGATTTGCCCCCAAGTGTAGAAGATGGGATCACAGAGGCTGCTAGAGCCAAGTGTGAAGTGGAGATAAGGATCCAGCCAGATTCTCTTCAAATAAACGAGAAAAACAATGACGTAGAGGCTTTACACAAGTCTGAGTGCTCACCGTCAGAAAAGGACTCGACCCATTCACGTAAAAGCCGTCGAATGAGTTTAGCAGATATCCAATCCAAAATAAGGCGTTTCAGCCAAATGCTAAACGCAGTTCCTGACAATGTCACGGTGGACAGCAACACTCATCACACACACACCAACACACCATTCTTTGACCCAGAGACTGATGTAGATGTAGATAAAACCAAATCACTCCCTGCTGATGAGCCAGATCTCAAAATGGACCAGGTACAGACTGAAACACACATGGTCACTGAAGAAGAGCCACTTTACACATCAACCACTCCCTTTAAGTTGGAAACTAAACAGCTCATGTCTAGGTTGTCAGTGGTCGGCTTCAGACCAAAACTCCCCCAGCGAAGCAAATTTGATGAGACAAAGAAGCTAGATGGCAGTCTTGTGCAGGCTGTGGGCAAACCTACCAAAACGGTAAACAATGGGGACCCAAAACAAGCGGGAAATTTTGACCTTAATGTAAGTGATATCAATGATGAGGAGCTTGGTAGCTATGAAGACGTATCTGAAACGCTTGACGAAAAGAGCCCGGAAAGTTCATTTCATGAGTTTGAGTTGGACCAAGAATTGCAAGATGAAGTGTTTGAAGAGGAGTTTGCACTAGTCAATGAAAAGAAACGCCCTTTGCCAGATGAGGAAAATGTCATAGGGGATGAGAAGAGAGTGAAGACTGCCAACAACACTATAATACTGGTTGGTGAAATATTTCAAATCTTTTTTTTTTTTCTTTTTTTTTTTTTTTTTTTCATTTTAATGTATTTTGTCTTTTTACCAGGATTCACAGTCTTGTACTTTGGTGTGTGATGAAAACATTACAGCTGCGCCAACCATTCACACAGAAACTACAGATTCCTCTAATTGTAGCCACACAGGCAGCCTCAGAGGTGAAGCTACCTTTGAGTCAAGTAAGTTCTGTTTGTCTTGTTTTTGTCTTCCAGCAAGACGTACAATCATATGTAAAAGTTTGTGCACCCCTGATAATTATAATTATTTTAAGTTCCAAGTTGTTGGGCATTTGGATCAGCAACTTCATTTTGATATATATAATACTGCATGGATACAGCAATATTTCATTAGTGAAATTAGTAATACTGGATTAACTAAAAATATGCAATATGCGTCATAATAAATTTTGACAGGTGCAAAATTTTGGGCACCCTAACAGAAAAATAAATCAATATTTAGTTGAGCCTTCTTTTGCAAACATTACTCTAGACGACTCCTATAGGCTCTGACAAGTGTCTGGATTCTGGATGGAGGTATTATTTTTGACCATTTCTCAAAACATCTCCACTTCAGTTAGATTTGATGCCTTCCGAGCATGGACAGTCCTCTTTAAATCAACTTATAGATTTTTAATGATATTCAAGTCTATGGACTATGATGGCCACTCCATAGCATTATACTGAGCTGTGTTTCGGGTCATTGTCTTGTTGGAATACCTAACCCTTGCGTCACTGTAAATATTGGGTGGAATCCATCCAACTCTCAACTTTATCAAGGGCCCCACTTCCTGAACAAGCCACACAGCCCCACAGCATGATGGAACCTCCACCAAATTTGACAGTAGACAGCAAATGTTTTTCCTGGAAGGCTGTGTTCTTCTGTCGCCATGCATAGTGCTCCTTGTTATGACAAAATAACTCAATTACTGTCTAATTGGTCCACACCACGTTATTCCAAAATGAATCTGGCTTGTCTAAATGAGTTTTTGTATACCTCAAGTGACACACACCTCAAGTGAGGTGTGGCATCACCCTCCCATACACCTGTTCTTTGTGCAAAGTGCTCTGAATTGTTGAACACTGTACAGAAACTATCTGTAGCAGGATGATCTTGTAGGTCTTTGGAGGTGATCTGTGGGTTGTCTTTAACCATTCTCACCATTCCTTGCCTATGTCTCTGGTATTTTTCTTGGGCTGCCACATCTGGCCTTAACATCAACTTTGCCTGTGTCCTTCCATTTCCTGATTACTACCTTAAATACCTTTTCTCATGATTGAATGCACCTGTCTATAAAGTTCAAGTCTTAATTAACTAAACTAACAAGTTTTGTGTTGTAAGTAATCCATTTTGAGAAGTTGCATGCATTCAAATCAGCAAACTTATAAGGCTGCCCAAATATTTGACTTTTTTTCATTTTTCACTTAATTTTATACACCTATATACTGCTAGACTTATGGAGCAATGCATTTGTCTATGAATACATATTTTATCCCTTAGTTTAGCTTTCGGTTAGTTACTAAATTTGACCCGTTGAAGATGGTACTTGAAAAAACAAATATTTTATGAGATGGTACTTTGTGTGTAAAATCTGAGAATCGGTGTGCTAAGTGTCGCAATTTCTCATTCTTGCAGCTTCCAAACAAAGTCTTTTCGAATCCCAGCTTGAAGACTATGCCAGTGACGTACAGAGGGTAACATCTCCTTTTTAATGTCTTTTACAGAGGTTGTTTTGTCAAAACTATTCATTTATTTTTGTACTTTTTTTTTTTTTTTTTTTTTTGGTCTTCTCAGAAATTTGACGATGGCACTCTCACCATGATGGAGTTCTTTAAGCTCTTCCACATAGACTTTGTCATTCATAATCCGCGACAGAGTGTTGTTCCTGGGAGAGTAAGTCTTTCTCAATTCAGACTTTATAATGTAATCCCAAGTACAGTACCAAGACTTGAATTTTTGTTTTCTAGGTTTTGTCAGACACAGATTGCACTCTGATGGATCTCTCCAAAGACAGACATATCAGTTATCCCAAACAGCTGGTCTATGAGGCAGATGTTCGTAACCTCACGGAGCAGGTGGAGGGGTAAGTTTCTCCAGTGAAAGTAATTTCTGTACCTTTTCAATGTGATCTCAGTTTATAATTTGTATTTATCACTTTCAACATTTAGGTTTCACTTCAGTATTGTCTTTTTTTCACAGACTCAAAGTTCGAATGCGTGACTTAGACAAACCTCTGAGATTAGTCAATAGGACTTTGTGGGAAGAGATGGAAAACTTTTCAGAGGCAGAGGTAAAATTTTTAACTTCATGTGGTTTTTCACTACATTCATACATCTCTTTGGTCTAAGCTTTTGACCTGGCTAGCTCTAATCTCAGCATCCTTGTGTCTTCTATTTTCAGTTTAAATCTTTTGGTGCCAAACTCAAAGAAAGACACAACCTGTTCAGAAAGATGAGTAAAGCTCAATCACATGAGATGAAGGAGGTCCTATACGCACATCTTACACAGGCAAATGTGGTAAGTTCTTTATAGCGATCCTTGAAATTGTTATAAGGAGTCCATTTCAATTCTTAAACTGTTTTAGGAGGAACAAAGGAAGTTGAGAGGAACGATTGAGGAAACTGATGTTATGCTGAAAAGCCTAGATGACTGTATTGAAGAACTAGAAGCAGGTAAATGGAGCAAGTATTATCATTACTATTTTAATAATCTTGGTACTATGTTGTAATTTTTTCTGTTTTTAAGATCTTGCTGCTGTTGAAGAAGGTGTGAAATCTCACCAGCAAGGTAAGTAACAGTTATTTGTGCTCAATTAAGCAAAAATGAATGACAAATAACAGTAGAAGTAACTACATATTCTTTAAACAGGGTTGAATAAAGTCACAGAGGCCTTGACTAATAATGAAAAGTGAGTCTTTATAACAAGTTTAACAGCAATAAACATTTGTTTTTAGGTAATTTAATACAAAATGCAAATAATTTAATACTTTTCCTTACATGTCCCATCACAGAGCAACATATGAGTTCGAAATCCAAAAGAAGCAAAATTTAAACAAAGTGAGAAGAGTGAAAGAAGAGACCAAGAACGTCGAGAGGCACCTCACCATTCTGCATACGTATGTTTATAAAATTACACAAAAAGCATCATTTGACTAAAATACATAATGTAGCTGGCTGCTCAGTGTTACCTCTATTACTGTTGAGTTTGAAATAAATATAATGTCTGTTGTTTGTCAGAATAAATGAATGGAAATTGGGAGAAATTACATCCACCGGTGCTGTTTACACATTTCTCCATGAAACATTGCATTTGGAATTAATCTATGAAGATTCAAAAGGTAATTTTTCTCTTAAAAAGAAGTAGAAAAAATTAAACCAAATTTTATTTAGTTCATCCAAGTTGATTACATTTTAAGTTGCAAATATGGTTCCTGTAGTCCGAATATCTTTTCTGCTTTTTATAGGAAATGATGATGAGAAGACCATAGCCAATATCTCCTTTAAATATCTACTTAATGGTAAGACAAAATAGAATGAATATAACAAATAATCGCAACAAAAGTATAACAAATAATGACAATCAAGTGAATGGATGCAGGTGTTTGGCATTAGTAGAATAATATTTTAGGATGAAGTATTCCTTAATTTGTTTTCCAGATGAGAAGTCGCAGTGCCATGCCCGCCTTGTTCACACACTGCTTTCTCAGTTCACTCAGGAACAAAACTGGGTAAAGAAGTATCCCACAAATAAACATGTTCCCCAGGTAAGTGTACTTCGTTAGATGTCTGGTGTGGTCCCATAACTGTAACAAAAGCCTTTGTACAATGTATTCAAGGCATTAGCACTGTACCAGCAGAGCAGTGTGTACATTTACAGTGTATGTTTGCTCTGTGCTCAGCTGCTCCAGGACGTTAGCCTGGTGGTGAGTCGCTGTCGACACATGGGAGAGGAGCTGCGGCGGCTCAAAATGTGGGGCAGTCTGCGCTTTGACATCCTCGACATCCACTGTCGGGACACTGAGTAAGAAGTCATCCCTGCATATAGTGTCAAATTTAGTTAACTTAATCATATCTATCAGTGTTTTTAGAGAATTAGTGAAACAATTGCACACACAAGTAAAAGTCAGAATGACCCACAACTTAGACTGACTGACTTTCTAACTATAGTATAAACTAGTATTTATTATTTTTGTAAAGTCTTAATATCACTTTTAATATGACATTTTAATAAAGCCATATACAAAGTGACTCTATATACTGATGTCAAATACAGATATGAGTAATTAGTGTTTGGAGCCTCATGCATTTTAGTCCCTTGTTGATTTTTTTTCAACATTTTATCATGAGACTTTGACCAGTTTTGAGACTCTCGACATTTTTAGGTATAGTTAGCATATGGCCTAAAAGCACATTTTGCTAAGCTTTTTTGTATTCTTATTGATATCTGAAACTTCTGATGTCTTATCTTAACAATTAAATCAAGGCCTAATATATACATTTTTAATGTTAAGAGGCTTGTAAATCCTTCTAATAAAGCTACATCTTTTATTTCTTTCTCTAGAGTGCACATTGTCTTCAGCAGTCTCAAAAGATTTACCAAGTTTGAGGTTGTCTTCTCTGTCAGTTTGACAAGCCAAATCTGTATATCTGATCTCAAGAGTTTCAAAAACTTTATTGGAAGCACAACGTAAGTATACAACTTTTCATAAGGCACCATTTATTCGCTCCACAAATGGCAAACAGTTTACATTTGTTTCTTACAGGGTCCAACACATTGAGGAAATCATAGCATCTTTCACTCCAGCGAAAAACTACTTGACAAAGATTATCCAAAAGATTCACAGCAGTTTACTTTGTTAAAACTGGAACAAAAAATTAAAATACACTTAAACGTCAGTCTGTAAATGTTGCAGCTATGAGTGCAGTTCCCGGAGCTTCCTCTAGGTGATGCACACGGACTGACTGTAATATACTATTGACCAAGGTTCATGAATGGCCACTAACATTTTCTAAACTCCATCCGACTATCAGGAAAAACATTAAGTCTTAACCAAAGGCTGAACATTTTTAATGCAGCTATGTAAATTTATGTAAATGTTTCTTCTTTCTGTTTTGTAAATCTGTCTTTGGTGAGAAAAGTATTCTATCATTAGCTGACAAGTTTTGTAAAATGAATTGACATAAGAAAATGATGCTCAGTAAAAAATATTGTTTGTTTTTTTCCTCTACACTTGCTCTACACTGCACCAGGCTGACCAGATGATGCACTATGTAATGTGACACTATAGTGAGAAACTTTAAATACATTTATATTGGTATTCATACAAGATTCATGTAACTTCTAGAAAGCCAGGTCAGCATCAAAAACAGACACTGGCTTGATATATTTTGAACAATATGAGGCTAGCTCATCCCCAAGGTCTTAAAAGTATTATAAATGTGTTAAATATAATCTAGCCTTTTTAATGTTGCTGGTATTGTATAAATTTGTTAATACAGTATATTCCCACAAACGTTGAGATTTATGTTAAAATTGTACATGTCCTAATTTCATACAAGATATAAGTGTTACAAGAAGTAGGGTCCAGCTACAGCCTGAATAAAAAGCTTGTCCTTGTTAGAAGTATGTATGTTGATAGATAGATAGATAGATAGATAGCTCACACATTGCCTACACCCATTCACAGTGTGGTTGGTTGCAACAAGAAGGGCATTCAGCCTAAAAAAACCTGTCAAATCACGGTGCAACTGGTTTGTTGTGCCGACCCAGAATAAAATAAAAACAGGAACAGCTGAAAGATCAAAAAGAAAAGATGGATTGGTAGGATTGATCGCAGTGGAAGGCAGTTTGAATGGGAGTGGTTCTAAACCCACTCCAGATGGACAGAGAATGGGTATAAATGGCCAGGCCTAAAAAGTTCCAAGACGTTACCTTGAAATTTAGCCTCCTGAAGAACCCTTTGTCACTACACGGCACAAATGACAGAACCGTTGTCTCCTGGGGTCATTTTAAAGGTCAACCGGCCGGAGACAATCCAAGCGGGTAAGCGGACACAGAGACTGTCCACTTTGGAAAACCTTGACGTAAAAGGTCACAGTTCACATTTACAACTGTCCCCCTGGAGTGAGCCATCAGAGCAGGACAAGCTCTGCCGCTCTGCCTCCTGTCAAACCACATCCAGGCGGCACATGGCTTTCCCAGGCAAGGGTTAGGTTTGGTCAAAGAGGCAGTGGGGTCACATAACCTCAGTCTCAGGGTCAACTCAGTTTTATTTCTAGTGATCCATTTAGGGATGTTTCATTACCACACATGGAGCCTTTTTATTTGTTTTAAGCAATGAAATTCAGTTATGTTGAAAGTGAATACTTGCTATGATTATCTGTGCATACATATATGGTTCTGTGGAAATGTGTGATATTATTGACTATTGCAAATATGATTAACTGAAAAAAAAACACAGTGGTGAAAAGTTACTTGATACTTTTACTCAAGTTATATACATTTTTGGAAGAAGTGGCCTATGTGCTTTCTGTGTACATTTTCATACATACGTAGAAGATACTTTTCCTTGAGCATTTTTAAAAGACAAATGTTTTATTCATGTACATTTTTAATTCCCCAAATTATTGTAAGTATTTTTTATTGTTTACCTTAGTGGCAAAGTGGGTAGTAGCAGAAGTCGTATTTGTAGTACTGCTAGTCAGGCTTGGGGCAAGAAGGCTTCATTTGGACCCATTACAATAGAAACTATAAAAAGAGGCTCGGACAACAGTCTCCTACAGTAGTCATAGGTTCTCTCTAGTACTTTATACTCAATACTTTTTACTCATTTAATAATTTTGCTGGATACTTGCACTTCTTTATAATTTTATCACATGAGTATATTTGAAGTAACAGTACCTTTACCTACAACTTGTAAGTAATCCTCCCTCTGGACAAAAAACTGATCATCTGTTTACCAGCTACATGCAACAAATTACACAAAACCCCCATTTAATGTAGAAATTAGGCTTTAAATGTGTGTTGCCAAAATTATGCTAACGTCATGAGTTTCTTCTTCCTGGTCCGGTTTAGCACCTAAATAAAATCTTGTCATTTTCAGCTCCCAAATTCAATTGCAGGACTCTGAAGCTCCCCTCGCTCTGTCCTGTCCCCTACTGATGTCACATAAAGAACACTGATGAGGTTAGTGAGGTGAAATACAGCCTCTAGGTGTGACGATAAACTGATTTGCACCAGGACGCCCCAGGCCAAATGAGACACTTTACAAAATTAAAACCACTGCTTTGACACCATCTTGTCACTTTTAAAACACACAAATCACTTTGTTTTGTTACAGAAAAACAAACAAGTTATCCTCATCTGAAGATGCTTCCTTAATATAATATATATAATATTACATGTTTGTGGAGTGAACAAAGTACTCACAATCTCTAAATAAGTATTTTTGACCTCGGAAGCAAGGTAGGTAGTAGCAGTAGTATTAGTAATTGTGGAAAAAGTAATAGCAGTAGTAGTAATTAGTAACAATGCATTAGTCTTTTATAGTGCTTTTCTGGACACTCAAAGTCACTTTACAATTTGGTGCATTATTCATTCACTCCTCAGTCACACTCTGTGGTGATGAACTACTTCTGTAGCCACAGCTGCCCTGGGACAGACTGACAGATGTGTGGCTGCCATTTTACACCTACAGCCCCTCCTACTACCACTTAAAACAGTCACACTGGTGAAGTGTCTTGCCCAAGGACACAATGACAGAATGTATTACCAGTTGTGGGGCTTGAACCGCCAACCTTCAGGTTAGTGGGCAAGAGTCTCTACCGACTGAGCTACTACCACCCCAATTATGCCACTACTACTATTACTAGTAGCGCTCAACTAGGGATGCACATTCAGTTAATTTTCTTTAATCTTATAATTGGTAGTCTTAACAAAGGATTTATAAAAAACAACTCTATTAAATTCAAAGTCATGAACCATAATTATAAAGTGTCTTTTTTAAACTAAACAGTAGTTTAATTTTATGTTTAATTTGCCCTAACTCTCTGATGGTACTGTACCTTTACTCTTCTATGGAGCATAACAATTAATTGTTAGTATTTCTTTCAATCAATTATGGCCTTAATGCAGATTCATTGATTAACTAATTAACAAACATCCCTATACACCAAAGGTAATAACAGTAGTAACATTTGTGGGAGTAGCACTTTTAATAGTAATTGTAGTAATAGTAAGAGTAGTAGCGGTAGTATCCTTATGTAGCAGTAATAGCAGTAGTGATACTCAGAGGTTAAAATGGACTAGAAGAAGAGAAGTTGAGCTTCTCTTAAGCAATTATTAGACTTTACTTTTCAAGTCACCTTTTAGAAACGTGACTACCATTCTTGGTGCACTAGATCCACTTATTCCTGCAGCTATAAGCATTACACACTTGGTATTACACAAAAAAGCACATTTTCTTTTAAAAAAAGTAGTAAATTTCTTGAGTAAAAGTATCCAGTTACTCTCCACCTCTGTTAGTCTGAAGTCATTCCTCTTTTTGTCAGCCCCTCCTTTGACCTTGGCGTCCATGTTTGTCATCGGCTGTGTGAAGTGGAGTCCAGCTGTGACGGCTTCATTATGCAGTTTTACACAAAGGCAATATATTTTGAACAAAGTGCTGGGACTTTTTACTCTAGGTCTATGTCCAGAGGGAGGTTTGTACTGAACGCAAAACACAATGCACTCATTCTTCAGTCATTCACACAACACATAATCCTGTACATAAACAGAGGAATTTGTGATGACAGAGTGTAACGCTGTCAGAGATTTATGAACAATTTGAACAAAGAAAAATTGTTTGTGGGGAGCGATCGTACAAGTCTAAGATTCTCTCTAGTGCAGGGGTGGTACTGAGGGGAAATGACCGACTAATTGGCAACACATAATTAAGCGTTTCTGCAGCAAAAGCTTATAGTTTGAACTTTTATGTTTTGTTCAGTCCTACTTAAAACTCTAATAATCGTTCTAACATTTGTGTACAGAAGTAGAAAGTAACTCGATTTATTTTGTAAATTTTCTAAAATACATGTGGCAAAGTGAATGGTGCATTCACCTCACAACTAGAAAGTCCTGAGTTTGATTCTGGCTTGGATAAAGATTAATAGTAGTAGTAGTAGTAGTAGTAGTAGTAGCAGTAGCAGCAGCAGCAGTAGTAGTGGTCGAAGTAGTAGTAGCAGCAGTAGTAGTGGTAGAATTAGTAGTAGTAGTTTAGCAGTAGTAGCAGTAGTAACAGCGGTAGTGGTAGTAGTAGCAGTAGTAGTAATAGCAGTAGTAGCAGTAGTGGCAGTAATAGTGGTAGTAGTAGCAGTAGTAGTAGTAGTAGTAGTAGTGGTGGTGGTATACCAGTAGTAGTAGTAGCAGTTTTAGCAGTAGTAGCAGTGATAATGGTAGAAGTAGTAGTAGTAGTAGTAATGGTAGTAGTATAGCAGCAGTAGTAGTAATAGCAGTTTTAGCAGTAGTAGCAGTGATAGTGGTAGAAGTAGTAGTAGTAGTAGTAGTAGTAATGGTAGTAGCATAGCAGTAGTAGCAGTAATAGGAGTAGTTGTAGCAGCGGTTTAGTAGTAGTAGTAGCAGAAGTAGTACTATTAGTAGATTTAAGGTGGGAATTTACAAAACAAACAAACAAAAAACTTCAGTTTCAAAATTTCAGTTAACTCCCTTTCTTTCACTTTTACTGAAGGAATAATTTTGTGAAGTACTTTTACTTCTACTAGAGTAATATAATTTGTAACAATACTTGTAACAGTAGTTTTACTTACAAATGCTTTGTGATTGGATCTTAAGTTTTATTGAACGCAGTGCCTTTTTATCTCATTTTGCCCTTTAAAAAAATGGAGAAGAAAATAAAATAAGAAATCCTTTATTAGTTCTTTAGTGGGGAAGCTGCATTGTTTTAACAGCAGAAGTACAATAAGAGCAGCATTAGCATGAAACAGTAACAAGTAGTATTGAACAAGAGCACTAAAGAGTATCAGAGACCAGTCACAGAGAATTAAATTAAAATTAAACTAAAACAAAAGAAGCTAAATAGACAAAAATAGACTATCAGCTAACCCGATGCACAACAACATGCATGCATCCAGGTTTTGAGGAAACTACATTAAAAAGATTTTGCACACACATCTGGTCGGTTTTCCCACACTTCTGCAAGGCATCTGCAGAGCTGGGCTTATTCTCTTATGGGACAGTACAATAAGGGGAGTCCCATAGAGATGCGAATGACAGGGACATGATGCCACCCCTCACCCCATTCACCAGGGGGGTACAGGAGTTAATACTGTGGCCTGATGAGTTTCCACAGTCCCCACTCATTCTTGGTAAAAGACAATGGGACTGTCCTGTTAAAATAGCCTGTGTCCCAGCAGGGGATAGAGGGGAGCAGCAGCTGTCCCACACTATCACCCGCCAGTGGTCCTGAAGACACTAGATTGTTATTTATATAGTCTCATTACCAACATTAGGCTTACAAAAATATGTATTTACCATAAAAGTGTGATACTGTGGGATAAGTTCAAATGTATGGCATGCTTGAATTAGTAAGGGCCAGTTAAATTCTTAATTTAGTAAATTTTCCACCCCTGTATGCCACAATAGCTTTGCAAATAACATTTCATGTCTATTTGTTACCATAAAAGACCCATAAAAACCCATAGGAAAGACCCCCAGAAAACATGAGAAATTATGGCAGAGAGGCCTGTTCTCCTTCATTATAGTGACAACAAAACCAAACTTCTGACCTTGTTGGGGAAACACATCCTGGGACACGTCACCAACATGGGAACAATAATAGCTTTCCTAAAAATATAAGAGAGACAGAGGTTTTCCCACTTACAATGGGAAGTGTCTTGAAAAGAAAGAGGCTGAGCATAGAGAAACTGACATTGAAAAGAACTGTTAATTTTGCTGTCTGACTTATTGGCATTGTTTAACACAGTATTCAAAGCCAGTATCTTTTGTGCATAAGACAATCTTTTCTTGGCTTCATTTCAGGAGTGCTGTTATTATTTCCTTTGACTAAACTTCTAGCGCACCATGCAGTATTCAGAGATGTATGGAATTGCTTGTAAACAAACCTGCCTCAAGCCTCATACACTCTTCATCTGTGAGTTAAAGTCAGTAGTTTGGGAACAGTGATTGGCTGAGAGTTACACGCACCAACAATTGTACAGCTGGCAAAGGAGCATGTAGGGGAATTGAACCCCTGATTTCTCACACCAAAGGCCGGAGAACTAACTCAGCAAATATTTGTATTAAAACTTGATCAATTTTTTTAACCACTGTGGCCTCCTGACAGTCACTCCTTCACCACCTCCTCCTGTCAGCGTCACATCCTTCACTGTCTTCACTTGGATCAGCTCAGCTCCAACACCAGACCCCCCCAGAACCCTCTCCCCCCTCCACCTCGGTCTTATCAAGTGACCCTGTGGCACCCGGCGCTATTTTGAAACCCTAAACTCGTGTGTAAGGATTTAGGAGCGTCTGCCGGACAAGGTGAGCGGCGGCTGAATGTCCAGACCCTGGGACTGTGGGACGGTGGACAGCCAGCCATCTAAAGACCCACACCCTGGGCCCGCTAACAGAGGTGCAGCCGCCGCCTTCGCTAAGTGCATTCCCAGGATCGAAGACCAAATCCCTGCTTGACCCTGACTGATAAACTATAGGTTATGGATAGGCCACAGAAGAGATTTCAGCTTAAATATATGTGCTTACAGTTTCCACAACACAGTATTTTCTCATGTTACCTTATCACAGTTCGTAGTGCAACTAAGAGGAAGGTTTTACATCGGATGCCCTTCTTGACATAACTTTTTCCATCTATCTGAGCTAAATCTGGGTAAATTGAAATGTAATCTCAATAAAACATGCACAAATCCATATATAAATCAACAATAAATAACATTTTGTTCCTTTAAAAACAGATATATATGACATGACTAGAGAGGATACAGAACAACACCGTCTGTTTGAACCTTTGACCCGAGGAGCCGAGATCTTCAGTGGTTTTAGGGACTGTCTTTAGCAGGCTCCAGGTTGTGTGTGGATCTAAGTCTGAGGAAGTCTGTGCTCAATCAGCCGCCTGCACGCTGTAATTGGTTGTGACTGGGAGGCTGCAGCACCCGCATGTTCGTGGAAGGATAGGATTAACACGTTATGGGTGCCCCCTAGAGCAGGCCCGGCAGCTGATAAGAGGTTTTCAGGACAGGAGGCCTCTTTATGGGTGAGGTTCCAACGAGGCCCTGAAGAGGAAATAATACAGCATAAGTTAAACATGTAACAAAACATTTTGACTGGTTTGAGAGTTGATAATCAGTCCAATCAAATTTTATTTATATAGCCCAATATCACAACAGCAGACACCTCAAAAGGTTTTACAAACAATTAGACACACAACCAAACACATGGTCAAACATAAACAATAACTACTACTACTACTACTAAAAAAAGAAGAAACCTCATGTAGATCACATTTAGATCCATTCCCAGGACGCACAGGCTATAAATGAGTCTAGGACTATCTAACATGGTGGAATAAACTCAAGGTTAAACGTATAGTAGAGGATTTTGTAAAAGATGCTCTCTCCAGGAAATGGTTCCAATCACTTGTTCTGTTGCACTTTGCTGATTGAAAAATAGGCAAGCATAAGGATTTGAGAGAGTTTGACAAGGGCCACACTGTGATGGCTCGACGACTAGGTCAGAGCGTCTCCAAAACTGCTGCACTTGTGGGGTGTTCCCGGTCTGCAGGGGTCAGTATCTATCAAAAGTGGTCCAAGAAAGGAACGGTAGTGAACGGGAACAGGTGATGCACGTGGGGATGTCCATGCAGTGGTCTGAACTCTTACTCAAACTGCTGAAGAAGGTGTCAGAAGTGCATCACAGTTTGTTGCATATGGGCTGTGTTTTAGGCGGGTGCTGATAACAGATGTACCATTTTTACATGTCTTTCAAATCTTTTTCTGAGCTCCAGGCCCTTTCCATTCCATCATTTTTCTTGCTTGGTCCCTTTGTGTCCACTCCTCTGACTCTCTCACAATGCCTCAGCACCAGCAGTCCCTCCTGTCTTATCGTGCCCTGCAGCTTGGCCGGATCGGGTCCCATATACTTTGGACTTGCCCAGAGGAGTTTTTTTTTTTTTTTGCCGGTTCCTCTTGTGGGTCCGTGCATTGTTTGGTCTATGCCTGTATTTATTTAGATGTAAATCAGCTCACAGAAGTCCTTGTGCGGGTGGGCGGTGGACTGGGGGCTCGTTTGCAGGAGGAAGTTAGCCCCGTTGAGATTGGAGCAGTGCAGATTGTTCTCCATTATGAAGCTGTTATTGATGTGAAGGCAGGGTGACATCATGTAGCCTCACCCATTCAAGGCAGTGCTGGTGAGAAAAGTACCCACACCCTGATTTTATTCATTACTCAGCACAGTAAAAAAACTGGGCTTCCTTATCACTGCACATCTAATAGGTGTACAACAGGGCACGTAAAGGTGACATCCATTACATCAAAATCCTACATCGAACCAACTACGGATTTAGATGTAGCAGGAAAACCATTGTGTTGTTTTAAGTAAAGGCAGGAAGTGCATTTGTTGACTTTGGATTTGTGTCAAAGTCCATTTCAGCAAAAGCCATACTTGTAAATGACATTCAAAATACAAGCAATCAGAAAAATAATGGTTCAGTGGTTCATGATCCGATAAGGCTTGTATATTTTTTGCCTCATATCATAATCAAATAAAAATAGTGGAAAATATCTTTAAATAATACTTGCTTATTAGTACATCTACAATACTGACCTCATTCTCCTCCTTTGTGGCCCATTGAGTTCTTTAATATTTTCACTCTTGTCCTAGGACAGTGGTTCTGAAACTTCAGGTATAGATATCACTGGTGGTGCACAGACTTCTTCTGGTGGTACTCAGGAGTTGTTTTATAGTCCTGCTCTGTTTCTTAAAATTGGACACAGCTTAATTCTGGTTTAAGCACATTTAAGTCCTCGTTTAGTCCTTGATCCTAGTCCTGGTATTGTGCTGGTTTAGCCATGGTCTAGACCTGGTTTAATTAATATGGTTAATTTGCTTGTCTTTCCTAAACCAATGACAAACCTACATACAACAAACATATCATTTACCTTACTGAAAATGATATGTTTGTTGGTTTCGGCAAATAATCCTGATAATATACACTACATTATAGCTTAGTTCTTGTAATTTTAGGAAATAGCGCTCTGCTGCACCAACAGCAAAAAGTCTGAAAGTGACAAGATACAAAAGTGACACAGAGTTTTCCATGCAGTACATTAATGTTGAAATCATTGCTTACAATGGTTATCAACTGAAAACTGCCCCGAAATATGTATCCTATACCTGTCAATTACAGACATACGCCTAATTGGAAAGCCAGTACATAGAACAGGCAAAACAATTAGAAGTGGCCATTATGCTGTGGCTAACATGCAAGCTAGAACCACTAAGGATTAGAGTAAGAAATATTTGAACAAAGCATTATCTTCATGTGGGATATACTGTAGAAAAAAATGCTTGAAATATAAGTACAATCACTATAATAATCTTAAAGTGGGTTTGACAAATTTCCATTCATTTGTGGCATATATCACAAGAACACTAGCCAAGTGTAAATAAAATGCTGCCAGTATAATGACTTTCACCTTCTCTGTGTATGCACCGTATCTCTTTTGTCCTCTCCGGGCTTCCGTACACATTCCTTCACTGTCAGTGCGGTGACAGCAGAGCTGCAGCGTCCGTGCGCCACCGAGCCATCCCTGGGTCCAAACTATGGAGGAGATAAACAACATTGATGTGGTTCCGTGCACAGAGTCCGAGTACCTGAAGCCGTTCACGGTGCACTACAACCAGGTGAGTAATATATATAAAGGCACACAACGGGGAAGAGAAGAGATGCTGGAGGATGCTAGCCCAACCCCCATTCATTTAGCGCCTAGCTGCTAACACAACATAAAGGCTGTGCTGACCTTACACGCGCACATCAACCCGTGGCACTGTCACGTTCCCTAAAACCGCTGTATTTTGTCCTCGGATGCTAAACGCTAACGATTTCCTCAGCGTTATCGCCAATCTTGAGGCTACCTGTTAGCTGTAGAGGCTAGCATGCTAACAGTGGCAGATGCAGAGATGACAGGAGGATAAGCATCACTTAGCAACACATGCTTTACATTAGAGTCAGGAGGTAAATGTAATGTGTGTACGGCCAATGTTCACAATGTTAGGTTAAGAGTAGTACCTTATTACACAACATCACACACAGCATGATTACAAAGTGTTACACCACTATAAAAAGAGAGCTGAGTGTTATAACCACTATAAAAAGAGAGCTGCTTAAATTTAAACTATTAATTGGGCGCCTACCTACCTGGTCGAAATTATATTCATAGACATTCTAGTATTTATATTTCAGCTATTACCATATATCTCAGCCTCAGGGGCTCGCAAACCAGTATAACCAATGTTTAGGACCACACAAACTAGTTTTTGTGCTGTGGTGATGACCATGGTAGGAAAAAGCTGATTACTATTTAAGAAAAGTAACCATAGCAAATTAGGTAGGTTACTGCACATAACTTGTTATAGTGTCCTTTTATTGACCCAAATAGATCCTCACAACTCACTGCTACCTCTCTCCAGAAGGACTTGAGTCTTTGATGTATTTTAGGAATTTTAGGAGTACTCTCAATCAACATTACATAACTTGTGTTAAAATATATAGCGTCAACATGTTGTGTTGCCTGTCTTTTTTCTTTTGGGCTAACTACAGCCAATTATCTGCCTCATAGAGTGCAGTGATTTGTACATCGATTTTGGCTAATATTTTAAGCTGAATGCCATTCCTGATGCAGTCCTCTTCTTTTATCTACACTTGGGACTAGCATGAAGAGTACAAGATTCATTAGTATGCAGAGTGCAGCAGTGCAGTTGTCTATAATAAAAACTAAATATATTTAGTTTGGTCCTAGTTCTTTTAGCTAGTAATCTTAAATGTATTACAACTTTTTTTGTTTTAGTAACCAAGATGGTATTATTTGACATTTTCCTGTTACTTTGAATGTTTTCATGTGTGATAGGCCATCCTCCTTTAACTTTATTTCTGATCTCAGTTTTCAAAAGAACTTATAAAGACTTGAACCTTTTCTCTGTTATTTTATTAGCGTTCTTCCACCAACTGTTTGTCCTGATGGTCACCAGCGAAGTGCGATATCCTTCTCTCACCAAACATCGGCTTCTGTCCAGGATCATTTTATTTTTAGCTTTTCAATTATTTGTGCAGCTCACTGTTTACTGCGTTACATCTGCCCATGGACAGATAAGGCTGGGGCATGTTATTCGAGCTACTTAATTTCCCTCAACCTGTTTTTTCTTCTTCTTTTTGTTCACTGAGGTAAACTGCTTCGACCGGTGTGTCCATTGTGTGAGGCAGCTGTGGTCAAGCTCAGTGAGTTTTTTGGGGATTTTTTACACCTGTGACTGACAACAGAAGTGAAGGGGGATTAAGCCTAGGTCCGCTCAATACAACAGCAGATGGACAACAAAAGACGTTTAATTTATCCTTTAAAGATCAGGAGGGCTTCTTTTTGGTTCATGTACTAAATATTTTAAATGTTTTAGACTAGGGTCGTCTTTCATTTTGTCTTTTCCCTTCTGGGATCACCACAGCAAATCATCTGCCTCCTACTGTGCAGTGATTTGCATATTTATTTGGCAACGTTTTTATTATGCCAGATGCCCGTCCTGATGCAACTCTCTCCATTTATATGGGCTTGGACCGGGACAAAGAGAACACTGGCTTGTGACTCTTTGATATGATATTGAAAGGAAGCTAATTTTTGGTGGTATTAAGTTGAATTGAAACAAAATAACTAGATTATATGTAACACATAGAAATGCATTACATTGTTGGAGTTAATTAATTTTCTGTACACTCCCTGTTTAAAGTAGGTTTGTAAAAAAGTTGGCAGTACATACCACAGGTGCTCAACTTCTGCACACTGGTTACAATTTATGCACAACATTTTTCAAGATGAGAAATTGAGTGCCCAACTCTCACTTAGTTGGAACATGTAATATTATAATACAAGTTTCTTCTTTCCTTGTGGTTTATCATTCGGCTTTTTTGGGATTTTTTACACCTGTGACCGTAGAAGTAGGGGAGAGGGGCTAAGCCTAAGTCTGCTCAATACAATGGCAGATGGACAACAAAAGATGTTTAATTTCTCCCGTGCAGCTCAGGAGGGCTTCTCACACATGGGGCTTTCACTTTAACTCAGGGAGCATCTTTCCCTAAAACCCTTTATTCTCAGCGGCACATCTGGTCTCTCTCAGAGGTGCTCTCCACATACAAGCGCACTCCTGAGTGGATAATGTCTCGTGTAATAGGCCTCTTCATCCCGAGTGTGTGTCATTAGTGTTTGTCTTCGTCGACTGGCCCTTCAGAGCAGCTGACCACCTCTTGTTGACTCTGGGGAAACCTCTCTCATCGTCGTTACTGTGCTTATGTTGACTCACAGTCCCACATTGGGCTAATTGACCTGCATTTATTCATTAGAAGTATTGATCTTGTCCAGTAGCCACTAGTGGGTACTCATACAAAGAAAATAATTGCAATTATGTAATGGGGTGGTTGTTGTTAATATATGTTAAATCTATGTCGATAGGAGCCAGATCTGAAAGTGTTTTGATCAAGTTAACTGTTCAAAGTAGTTTTTGTGGTGGTGGTCCAACACCTTTCTGTAACTCCAGCATAACAGAAAAATTTGTAAATTGTGTAACTTTTTGCTTATGATAGTTATAGATTGTAATTGCTATGTTAAATAAAACAGCTAAACTTAGATACACATGCTAATGTTTGACTCCAGTGCTCTGACATTACCTACATGCAGTCGATTAGTTCCCAAAAGCATCTCAGTTATTCATGATTAGGGCTGGGAACCGTTAAATGATACCTTTGTGGTATCAAAAGAAAAGTTACAATACTACCCGTATTGAAAAAAAAAAAGTTTTATTTGATACCAAGTTTGAATACCTAGTGGGACCTTTAATGTTTTTTTGCATGTATGAATCAAATAAATAACAGGATAAATCATACAAACTTGGTACTGGTTTTAACTTACAGCTAAGAATTCTGCTCCAAAATGTCTTTTATTCAATATTATTGTGTTTTATGATTGTGGAAGATGAATTAGCAAACCATAGGTATCGTAAAAAGTATCATTCAGGTACTGGTATCAAAAAACGGGTATTGTATATGTACTGGTATAAAAAAAATCTGAATGGTACCCATCCCTATCCATGATTGTCATATCTGGTGGCTAAGGTTGTAGTTGCCATGCATACCTGCCACAGCTCTACCACTGAGCCATACAGTGGCACAAGCATTATTCTTTTAAATGCAGCCATATTGTTTGACCACTAAAAGAGTCTATATAATCCTTGTCAACTTTACTACGGCTAAACTGATTCAGATAACAAGTCATATCGTTACTGTAATATTCAGCATCACATACTGAATCCATGCTTTCTTCATTTTTTTGCGGCTATACTCACTAATAAATAAAACTTTACATGGCCTATTAAACCTTAATCAGAAAACATGCATCACTTCATACAATGCAGAATTTCCTCAGCCTCATAGTCACGAAAACCAGCATTTTCAAATCCCTATCAAACAATTATCAGTCTGGGAGTCCACAGGAGTCCTTTCTGGATCTTGGTACCACTTGCTGAGGCTGTATCTCTTGGCAGTTACTGTAAAATCCAGGGAGGAAACCAGTGAGTCTGTGATATCAGGAGCATATGTGGGATATAATTTCCTTGAGAACAGACCCAGAGCATTAGTATTTTATCAGTGCAGTTTCTGAATGGCCCTCTGTAGCTCAGATAGAGTTTAAAAATTAAAAGCAGCAGGGATTTAAGTCTCCAGCTCATAAATATGGCATATAGTGCATAACCCATACTGGTAGAACATACAGTAATATGTCATATCTTATTGGGGAACATGATTTCTGTGATTTTTTTGTTGAGGATTTGTACTTTTAGCATTATGTACTTGGAGACTATTGTGAGGTCACCACAACCAATACCAATACTGTTATTGTTTTATGTACTAATATTTTAAACCAGCCAAAAGTATCAGAAGGATTTATGTGCAAAGATTATGATATCACTAGATAATATGGCATTTTTGAATACTGTGACTATGATATTATATTGAAATAAATCTCCCTTTGTTGGCTTTGAATTGATTGGAAACATGTCAAAAGATCAATACATGGCACATAGAATTGATCATAACACAGGTGCTTTATTTCTGTTCACTGGTCACATTTAGTGCACAAAAAGATTTTGATTTGACAAGTAGGATACAAGGCTATTTGGCATTGGCTATTAGCAACATGATGCTAACAGATAGATAAATGTACTGACTGTTTCCTAGCGACAGTAGTGTGAGTGCTGAAATTATTAGAACAACGCCGGTGACAGTGTACAGGCTTTATAAACATTAAAAGCTCAAAAAAGTCTTTAAGTGGCCTGTCCACATTCAATAGCTGCCATCATGACTATGGAAGATGTTCCTCATTTGGCAAAAAAAGCAGCTATGCATTTTGAAGAATGTAAGTTCATATTATGTATTTTCTTTCCTTTTGGCTTTTCCATTTTACCACAGTAAATCATCTGCCCTCTTGCACTCTAGATGCCCTACCTGATGCAGCCCTCTTCATACATTCATAATCATAACAATGTACTAGAATGAAGAATATTGCTAAGTATCATATCAAGTTACAGTGCAGCATGTGTGTAAAAATGTATGCAGTATAGTTTCAGAGGCATGAATTTCAGGAGTGATTAACTCTGTTTGTCTGTCTGCTTGAAATCAGATTTGGCTGTATTGAAAACACACTCATTATCAGCCTATTTGACAAAGTGTGTGCATGATAGTCCTGTGGCTGCAGCGATGCACAAAGACCGAGGCTTAAAACAGCATATTGTGGGATTCAAAGAGTGCTTTTGTACTGAGGACCGCACTTTCTGATGTTTTTTTTTTTTCCCTCTTTGCTGCAGCTGCCGGCTTTAGCTCAGGAGGAGTGTGAGCGTGATGTGATGGTTATTAGACTTTAAGCACCTAAAAGATCAATGCTGTACATGGCTTTCACAATGGCCATTCACACTCAAGACGGTCATTTCTGATGCCCAAAGCCAGAGGGACCGAATTAAACTCAAGGTCCTCGCCCAGCGTCCCCTCTTCCTCTCTCTCACTCGCTCTCTCCCTTTGGGCTAATCACTCTGTCGTAATCCGTGTCGGCCATGATTGTGCGTGTCCCACGGGACGCCCAGCACCTCCCCACCCCCCTCTGCCCCCCTCTCAGCAAGTGTCCTGAGTAATGAGGGGAACCCCACCATCTGTGAGCGCTGACGGGATCTTGCAGCGAGGATCAATGTGTGCCACACTGGAGTTTACCTCATAGGCTTTTGCAGAAAAAAAAACCATGCCATTTTTAGTATTGCATTGTTATGTTTTATCATAACAAACAAAAAACCTTTTCTTTGCAAAAATAATGCGATTTTAAGATTTCACCTTTGAGAGACTTTTAAGGTAGGTCCCATGATATCCAAGTTAACCCAAGCTCCTGTCTTTTTATATGGAGATACTTTTGAGATCGATTAGAAATTAGCAAAATATATCCTATATTGTCAATGCAATGCTAAGCAAAAGATAAGATTTGGCCTTCCTAGTCAGTACTACCAGAATCTTTACACAGTTTTTTACTGAATGTTTACTGGCCATTTATGCTGTATTTCAGTGGTTCTCAAACTGTGGTACGCAGGCCTCTTCTGATGGTACTCAGGAGCCTTTTGCAGTTTAAGCTCTGATTTAGTTTAATTTAGAGCCAGTTTTATTCTAGTTTTAGCCCTGCTGTAGTTGAGATTGGATTAGTCCTGGTTTAGTTTTTTGTTTACTTCTGGTTTAGTCCTGGATTTGTCCTTGATTAGTCCTGGTTTAGACCTGCTTTAGTTGAGGCTACTCATGGTTTGGTCCTCATTTATTCCTTCTTCAGTCCTGGATTTGTCCTTGATTATTACAAATTTCGACTTTGTTTAGTCCTGGTTTAGGCATGGTTTAGGCTCATTTTAGTTCATTAGAGATGGTCCTTTGAGAACCAAATATTTTCTGAGGGAGTACTTGGTGTGAAAAGTTTAAGAACCATGGCTGTATCTGTCTTAATCCATAAGAAATTAAAACCTCCCCTTTGTCCCAAATAATGTCCTAGCTTAATAATTTCAATAAGCTTGTTTAGGCTTTCCACATTTTACTCAGCTAGTCACAGGACTGACACTTGATAACATACAGTGACAGAAGCATTCACTCTCAAGCATTCATGCACTAGGGGCATTTTCACCACACAGCCGTTGATCCAACATGTTTACAATAAAAAGTAGCCTATTTTTGAATGTAACATAAAAAAAAAATATGCAATACATTTCACCATATTTACATGAAGAGAAATGGTAACAAAATCACACAGAGGCTAATTCTTATAATGTTTATAACAAAGCTGTTGTTGCCTAATTCATAGTCCACCATTTTTCCTATAATAAACCAGTTTGACCAGCCAGTAGGATCAGTCACATCATTGTTTTTCTGTGCACAACATATTACCCACACAGAATAGATAACCTACAATTTGGCTTTGAAAGACTTAGCGACAGGAAAAATACTAAGCATCAAGATTTACTCAACAAGGCCTGGTTACAAACCAAGGGAGGTGCATCGCCGCCTCAGTCACGAGAGATGATTTATCAAAGCATACCTTCAATGCTATTTGCTTTGACCGAGGTAAAGAGATGGGCGTGGTTAGCCTGAAGCGGGAATAAAATGTACAAGACAAACTCACTTTTCATAATAATTATAGCAATAGATGTCTGCAAAAGCATGACTGAACGCATTTGTCCCACCGGCGAGAGTAAATAAGCGGGTTTGGTGCTGACGTTCGGGGGGATCACAGCACAATTTACTCTGGAAATCCCATTAAATCCCGCTGTTTGGTTTTATGGACAGTTTAGAAAATAATCATGTTGTGTAAATGAACATAAGTAGATCATAAAGTGTGTTTATGTGAGACGGCTACTGATGTTCAAATATCACCTTGTGCTGTTAAGTGTATAAAATTCCCCACAGTTGTATGAAATAGGCCATTTTAAATCAGACATAAAATTGATTTATGTGTATTAGGACTGCACGATATGAAGGAAATATACATAATATGATTGTAAATTTAGCACCCTTAGCAAAGAGGTCGTGGGTTAGATCTTTAGGCTGGCCGTCACACAATCTCCCAGATTGGAGTGTGCTGCATGTTCTTGTACTACTCCTGGTATTTCTCTGGCTAAATGGCTGTCTGTCTGCGTACGTCTCTATGTCTCAGCCCATGAACTAAGTGACCACTGTCCAAGGTTGCCCATAGTTGAAGGGATAGAGTCCTGAATGATTTCTATAACTATATTTGTGGATATAACACAGAGAAGGTATTTGTAGTTGCATTTGAAGCCGCTGTAGCTTCTACTTTCACTAGTCAAACAGCTTTTTACTATTTTAGGCATGACATTACAGTGTGATATAAAGCTTTGACTTGCCTAGGCATACATGTTTATTATGCATTAACAATATGTTTTTCCATAAATATTGTGCAGCCATAATATTGATTTATTTTCTTCCTATTCCTGTTAGGAGAAAGCCGGAGTACCCAGCGATAGAGCACGGTAACAAGAGATGGTTAGCACTTCTGCATCAAAGCAGGAAGGTCATGGCGAGGTCATGGTTTAAATTCTTAGCGACTGCTATTCTGTCTCGGTATACATGGGTTCTCTTCAGGTTCTGCTTGTCTCACCTTTGATGGATGATGAATGGATGATAGGCAAATTGAGGACTATGACTTGATGAATTGAGTAAGCTGAGGTGTGCAATAAAACCCACATCAAAACATTCTTTGGATTTAATTGAGTAAAATAAACTTGGAGTACTAAAACCTCCACCAAACATCCATCACTGTTAGGATTACACTGTCACTTTTTCCATCTTTACAAATTGCTCTTGTGTTGAGTTGATTTGTTCCCGATAGAGATCTGAAAGTTGCACATTTGAGCCGAAAGTACGTCTTTGGCACAGTCACACATCCCAAGCTCAGATCCTGTTGCCACAACAGTAGCTTTATTATGCCTGATGTTATCGGTGCAATTAGCTCGACATTTCACCTCCTCCCTTTTTTTCTTGGGTGGTACTGAGCTGCGCTGAACACACACACATACACATACACACACACACACACACACCGGAGGCATGTATTGTAGCAGAAATGAGGGTGCTCCAGTAAAGCTGTCGTCCCTGAGACCGAGGAGCTGGTGGGTGGAGAGGAGGTGTAGCCTAAATCTGAATCAAGGCCACGAGTCCTCAGGCACACAATATGTAGGCCGACTTTACCCTATTTGTAAAACATATGAGAGGAATATGCGTCTGTGGGCTAGTTTAAAACATAAAAACCCCTTCTCATTAGTCATGCTGTGTTTTTTTTATTTTATTTAAAGATAGAGAGTAGTATACTCACAACTTAATATTTCAATATAATTATCTCTGCCAAGAAGGTTATGTTTTCCTTGACATTGGTTTGCTCTTTGGTTTGTTTGTTAGTCTGTTAGCACAAAACCTCAAAAAGAAAGGGTCTGGTTTGATGACATTTTCAGGAAAGGTCAGTAATGGGCCTGTAGGTAGTAATGCGTAGTTTTTGTTGGGGATTCAGCACACCTCGTCTTGACTTGGTGCTGGTCTGCACTCTCCAAGTGCTTCTAGTTCTCTTGACTCTCTGTTCTTAAAGCAAAATGTCTGATTCCCAAACAGTAATGCCAAAATATAAAATGTTTTGGATCTGAATGTTATTTATTATAGGGCCAGAATGTGTCACGGGAGGACTGAAACCTATCCCAGCTACTTTGGGCGTAAAGCAGGGTTAATAACAGGGTTAAACAACAAGATCATTCACTATGGGCAATTTAGATTCACCAATTAACCAAAGACATGTTTTGGATGGTACCCGCAAGAACCCGCCAGAACTTGGAGAGCCCCACCAAACAGCTTGTTAAAAAAAAAAGGCAGCATGAGCCACACGCAAACACAAACCAAATGCTAGAAATCGCTATATCTGGATTTCTAAAACAGTGCATCAGTGGTTTGTGGAAACTGGGTTGGTTTTGTGTTGCACCAAACTCGATGCTTGTCATATTTACTTCCTCCGAGGCTTTTGTTTTGCAGATGTTTTTATTGGGTGTGGCTGAGATATTCATTCAACATGTTCAAACACGCGTAGGTTGTGAAGGAGCTAATTGGCTTCACTGTCATCCCATTTTAGAAAATCAGATGTGATTTAACACCTACACTGACTGATGCTAGAAACAGAACAATAGTGTCTCGTTTCTTTTAAAGCTCCACTACCAGATTAAATTTTTTCACCCGTCTTTCATCAACAACAGCAGAGCCACCCTTCCTTTTTTCTATTTTAATACAAAATCTTACACTGAACAAGATTGCCTTCTAAAAATACTAATACAATTACATCAAAACCTTGTTAAACATTTTGACTATTATACTAATTGATATGTTTATTTCCAACATGTGCATGGAAATATAAAATGTATAATACTCACTGTAGAAAAAAATGACAGAGAAGACAAAAAATACAAAAATATCTAGATAAAGTGAACAGGAATGCATGAACAGGAAGATGAAGAAGTGTAACCTTATTAAATCCCTCACCTTCCTAAAATATAAACATCTTGTAAATGTATTACCAATATTTATCCACATTTTGCCTTTGCTTTACTTTTTTTCTATTCATGTTTTGTTTTTTGTCCTGTTTTCTTAAGTACACATAGCCAGCACTAAATTACACACTTTCTCTTACTTTCTTCAGCAGCCATTAATTCAACAGCCAATGGGAGCGTGTCCTATTGGAGTGTGCCAAAGTATACAGTAATGTCTGTATGACATCTTAAGGTCTATTTCAAAGATGATACCTATTACAGTTTGGTAATATATGGTTATTAAACAGTTTTCTAAATTACAGTAGAAGTAATTGCTAATTTTAACCACTTTTCTTACAGCAAAATCTGAAATCAATCCTTAATACTTACTTAACTAACTACTGATTAATATTTTTTATCACCAATCATTAATTCAATGGCCATTAACTGCATCCCCTATTGGAGTGTGTATTACGTGTATTATATGGCGATTAAACCTCAAACCCCCCCCAAAACTGCATACTTATATCTCCTCCCTTAACTCAAAATTTGAAATCAATGCTCAATACTCACCTTCAGCAGCTGCCTCTAATATAATAGCATTGGGCGCAGGCTATATGATATCTTAACACTTTTTTTTCTGATGATTCCTATATAAGGTGATTAAAAGAAAGAAGAAAATTTAATTCAATTTTTAGCTTTGAAAAATATAAAAAAAAATAAAAGTTTAATGTGTTTTGTTTGTTCTTCCAGAATGGCACAAAGAAATCCTGGGACTTCATGCGAACCCATGACAGGTAACTCACTCACACATTTTTTTTTGGCTCCTTGTTATTCTTCCTCTGCATCGGCTGTAAATGTCTGAGCTTCCGGGGGCACTGTAAGAGAAATATCACACTTTTGTGTCAAAGCTGCTTCTCCCCAATTTACCCAGGGTCCCATCGTGCCCCAAGGTAGGTCTCAGGTCATTTAAGCCCTCTTTCCTCTACCCCTGACCCAAGCAGAGGTCCCAGTGAAAAATCGTTCCACCGAGACAAAGGCAGTAAACCCCAAGCCTGCATTTTTAAGAGAAACCTCCCCACGGGAACGTCCCTGTTTCCCCTAAAGGTATGGACTGTTATCCCACATCTGCGTGTATTGAATAGGGCAAGGCTTGTTTTGCATTTTTGTTCAAGTGTGCATAACATTTTCTTCTCAGCAGGTTTTATTTGGCCGTTCAGCTCTTGTCACATTTTGGAAGCGTTAGCAAAAAATGTGAAAGACAGATGAGGCTTGTAGGAAATAACAAATTTCTATATTATGTTATATTTTGTAAATACTGAAGAGTGTATTGTGCTCCTATTTTATACCTTACAAAGAAAAGTTAATCAAGCTGAGTTATCTAATATTATCATTTGAGCTTCCGCCTATGCTTTAATGCAGCCCCATAACAAAATAAGACATGCACTGAAATTGTAAGTTTGTAAAAGGCTTATTATATTAAAGTTATATTATGAACTTGCTTTCTTAACATGTGGGTCTAGACCAAAAATTGAATCATGGACATGTTGGGTTAGGTTAGTTTGTGTTGTGTTGACATATTATGTGATACTTTGATCATAAGCTTAGGGTTAAGTTGTAGACAAGCTTGTAAAACTGAAATATGTAATCAGAATTAAAAGGGAAAATGTTTGTTCCCAAGATCATACCTGATGGGAATTACTGTATTAGAGAAAATATGCAAAATTTGATAACTATTTTGAATATTGTAACTATTAAAATGAATTAAATTTAATATAAACTTAAAACAAGGTTGGGGATGAACTGCCACCTATTTATGCTAAAGCTAAATCAACATTTAACAAAGTGCGAAAGAGGAGTAAACAAGATCTAACTTATGGCTAATTTTAAGACTAAACCAGGACTAAATGTGGGACAAGATCAGAGCTAAACCAGGACTACACACGTTTAAAAGAAATGTAGAATAAATCAGGTCACAGTTGCACCACAGTTTGATTGAACGCTCTCATTAAAGAGCTAAGTATTTTTTTTGCTATATAGATATTACAATAAATGATACTGCAGTAACAATAAATAAAAGTTATATTACTTAGCCTGATTGTGGTTATGTAGCCCTTTCAGTTTAAAAAGATGTTAGATTTACTTGTTTCTTTATCTGAATATTCCTTTGTCCCTTAATCCCTATAGTCTCTTCCAGGTCTAACCCAGATTTCCCGCTGTCCGTCCAGAAACCCCGCTCAGAAAGCTCCAGGCTTAACGGTGCATGAAAAGTCCTGAGTGTCCGTTTAGCTTCTTGGTTTAACCATTAGGGCCGTTTTCAGGGGGAAGCAGTAATGGTGTGGAACAGCAAGACACAGAGATACCCTCAGGGGACCATACTATCCTGCCTCAGGCCTGTGTCTGTCCCATTTTACTGTTATATTGTAATGCATATCTCACACTGTCTTATCGATACTGATTGTGTGTCACTGCTATTCATGGCCTATAGTCAAAATAATGATGATTTTTTTTCACCTTTTCTATATATCTGTACAGACAAATTATGTGTGCTGCACCAATCCTGTTGAATATGGCTGACACACTATGCCTAATTGGCTGTGTTTTGTTGCTATATGCCACACAATTTACAGTCTGCACATACAGGTTATTTTATACTGTGGGCCTATGCATTCTACAGCAATGCAGAAAACACTGCCAACTCTTGTCAAATGATATCATAGTGTGTCTAAGATGCACATGTTACTCTGAACCAGTTACACTTGACTCCTACATTCACCATTGTATGTTTTTATGCTATTTGTCAGGATTTTACTAGTACTGAAAATGACATTGACATAACTTGTATGTAAGTTTTGTTCTATATGCAGGGTTCCTGCAGAACATTAAAAAGCATTAAAAGTCATTAAATTGATTTAGCAAAAATTAAGGCCTTAAATGACATTAAAAAGCATTAAATTAGACCCTAAGGATACCTGCATGAAGCCTGGGATGTGATTAAACATGTCCATAATCAGATGGATGCTATACTAAACAACATAGACCATCCTCTGCATTCTGCAATAGAGCAAAGGAGAGTAACCAGTGGATTTCTGTTGCAGGATGGTAGTAAGATAGTAGGAGCTCTTTAGACCCCATTAAGTAGCAGCAGCAGCAGCATTAGTAGTTGTTGTAGTAATAGCAATTTATGAAACGCACCCTAAGTCATCACTGTAGGTGGGTGCAGCCTGCCCCAGCAACTGTGGGCCTTAGGCAGGGTACATCCTTCTAAGCAATGATGAGTTAGTCACAGGACTGACGGACAACCATTCAGTCTCACATTCATTAATTTAGTATGGCCAATTCACCTATACATGTGTGTCTCAGTAAGACTGAGAGGACACACAAACTCCACTCAGACACATTGTGACTTAAGTATTGTGGTGTTTCAAAGGCTGAGCTGGAAAAGACTGGGCATACTAAGTCTATTCCCTATTTTTAAGCAGCCAAAACTCTTTAATTTAAGTAGTTTATTATTTATAGTACATGAAAATGAGTAATAGCTGTAGTCACACAGGTAAACCCAGATTTGGACACACTTCAGACAACAATAAGAACACAGTGTACAGTAACATGTATAGCAATTGATTGTAATGAGTTTACAAACAGAAGCAGTTGATTAGCCCTGGACTCCTGATAAAATAAACAATCAAAATGATAAAAAAGCTATCAGACACTGTCACTTGAGAATACCTATTGTACTGTAAATATCTAAAGTGGCTGTAGTTATCAGCGTATAGGCACCGAAGCTCGGGGCCAGTTGTAATATCCACTTCCTGGTTCCCTTTGAGCATGGGAAAGCCGGGGCTAGGCTTCCTGCCGCCTCAGACACTTCCTCTTTCCCAACACTCAGCCCACAGCTCCAGTCTCCATCGAGGGTACATAGGGCCATAATCCACCTGAGTTTGTATGGAGCTTAAGGGCAACGCATATTGGTACTTTTTAGAACCATTATTAACAAGCCAAGGGTCCCATGTGAGTTGTGTCACAGTATTTGTTCTCTTTAATCCTTCGGTGGGTATTTAGAGTGAAAATGTTACATAGTGTGCTTTAAATTTGTATAGTTGCTAATAACAGGTACTTCTGTGTACATCTAAATATTGTCCACTCTTAGACTCTGAACCTCTTGACATATTAATTGCATCTTTAGGAAAAAGAGAAACAATAGACAGAAAAGCTTTATTGGCTGTACTGGAGGAGTAGAAAACAAGTACTATCTCTCATTTATCAAAAATAATAACAACAATGCAACTGGGATCAGCTTTACTTGGTTTGGTTACCCCCTTCCCTTCCGCAGTTGTGAAGTGGTTAGTTTCCACACTTGTTTGGCAATCCTGTTTGGGGCTCGAGCAGGGGACTGCAACCCTTTGGATCCAAAGAGCCAATAATGCCAGAAATACTAAATTTGCATCTGTGAAGAGCCGCAACAAATTTGAATGCACAAACGTTGTTTACCCTATGAAATATAGTCTATGGATGGTCAATAATTATTACAAGCTAACAAAGAACTGCGTTAAATACTCATTGCACTGATTATCTTTTAATCGGCCAAAAAATAGCAGTGCAATACAGGAGCACACACACTCAGCAAGAGAACTGAATCCAGTAACTATTTCTTGGTGCTGTTTATTTAACAAATGTGTTTATAGTGTATTGAAATCAGTCCATGCCATGCATAATCATAATAATGCATTAGTCTTGTATAGCGCTTTTCTAGACATTTAAAGTCGCGTTACAATTTGGTGCATTATTCATTCACTCCTCAGTCACACTCGGTGGTGGTGAGCTACTGCTGTAGCCACAACTGCCCTGGGGCAGACTGATGGGCTGCCATTTTGCGCCTACGGCCCCTCCGACCACCACCAAGTCACAGTCACACTGACACATTCATACAGGCAAGGTGAAGTGTCTTGCCCAAGGACACAACAACAGTATGCATTGCCGGTTGTGGGCAAGCGTCTCTGCTGACTGAGCTACTGCCGCGCCATGCACTGGGCGGCCAATAAATGCTAGAAAAAGCGGTTTATTGTAAGCCCACAGCATATTGTGAAAAACTCAGAACATTTTATTTTAAATTGACAAGATAATGCACATTGTTTCAAAGTCGTCTACGTATTTGTTAGTAGTAGTCCTACCAAAGAGCCGCAATTGGCTCTAAACCCATAGGTTGCAGATGTCTGGACTAGAGGATATTGTTATTGTATCTTCCAAATAGCACAGTAAATGGTAACTGGTCACATTTATATGGCACTTTTCTACCTTCATGCTCAACGACACAATGGCAGTATGCAATGGTGGGAGCGGGGATCGAACCTCAAACCTTTTGTTTAGTGGGAGAGCATCTCTACCAACTGGGATCTCAGATACAAATACATGTTAACATGCCATCACAGCACGAGTGATGATGGACTTTCCTCAAGAGAAGATGACTACTTTAAGAGTCACCGCAGGCTAAAGTCTCTAACCAGCATTTATTTTCTTGTTTCCTCAGTGTATCAGTGCTGATCTTCAACACCAGCTCACACTGTTTTGTCCTTGTCAAACAGTTTCGTCCAGGTATGTTTCTTTGTGTAAATGTATTAGGAAACAATAAAAGCCATAAATCTTAGCCTATACTAAACTATATAGAGAAATAGAGAATCCTACTTATTTTTTCTATTCTATACAAAAAGTAATAATTTGGTCTTTGTCACTTAATGTTGGATTTTGGGGAGGAGGAAAATTGATGCACCTGAAATTACCTCTGAAGACAATTGGATAGTCAAGCAACCAATAAGAGAAGATGAGTTTTTTTATCAAGCCTGCCACATTTTAAATGAATGGTTAGGATTGGTCTGGTAGGACTGATTCAGCTGCAAATAGGTTTCATGGGGTGAGTTCTTAACCTACTTCACTAAACTACGAAAGTGAATGAGTTAACCTGACCAGGCTATCATACGGTGAGCAAAACACATCATTTGAGATCACTGCTTTTCAAGACTAGTTCAGTGTTTAACATTAAAAAAAAGTTTTTAATATTTTATGTCTGTCATACGTGTCAAACTGTTTTCCCAGGAAATGCTGTATACTGACCATTTATTCTTTCACACATCTCACTAATGCCATTCAAACATATTGTTCTCCAAATTCATCTTGTTAACTTAAAGAACAAGAAAAAAGAAGGGGGTAAAATATGTATCAATGGCCAGACTTCCTTGTATTTAGCTCAGAGTGACGTGGAGCAGTCCCTGGCGACTTCTAACAAAAGAGGTTACCCTGCTTTGTTAGTTAGTCTATTTCTCTTGTGGTCTATTTCTGAGTGTGTATTGTTGCATTAGAATAAACAGGATTGTTATATTGTACTGATATTCTTAGTGAATGTGCCCCCAGGATGCATTGCAATCTAGATCAAGATTGCCACCAAGATAATAACATCATAATATTAGTAAATGGAACTCAATTTTAGTGTTTTGAATGAGACTATGGAGATTTGTTGAGCGTGGTCTATGTGGGATGTGAACCAGGTATAAAATTAACGCGCAAAAAGTTGTTCAGTTGTACAAAGAGTTTTATTTAACTTCAGTCAATTTTAAATAAGCTTTCTTACGTTATAGAACAACATATTTAAAAAAATATGGTATGACTAATGTAAGAAGGTCGGTAATAACAGAAGTGCAAACGAGTCCAAAAGTGTCCCAAGTGGAAAAGTGACAAAATAGGGTGGTAGTGTAAAAGCTATTAACTGGACTTTATATTAAAAGTCTTCTCTCGTCAAACCTGTAGCTGTGTACATGTGCGAATGGGAAAGAGCTAAGTCCCAGCCGCCGAAAGCAGCCGCAGCAGCAGAGAAAACGGAGGAGGGAGCAGCTGAGGCCTCTGAACCCCAGGAGGAGACGTCCAGTGCTGGTGAGGGGGAGGGCAGCTCGGCGAGGCCCCCTGCCTCTAGAGGGATCACCTATGAGCTCTGCGCCGGCCTGGTGGACAAACCCGACCTCTCTCTGGAGGAGATCGCCCGGCAGGAAGTACTAGAGGAGTGTGGCTACGACGTACCTGCCTCGAAACTGAAGAAGATTACTTCTTACAGGTGAGTTTCTGAAAATGTTTGACTTTTGACTTCTAGTGTGCAGGGATTTGCATATAGATTTTTACACCGGATGCCCTTTCAAACACTCAGGCTTGGGACTAGCACAAAGAGTACTTAAAAATGAGTCATGGGGTTGTTGTAATGTACCTTCAATGTTCAGCCAATTTTAAATCCAGCCTGTCCCACTAGGACTAGGCAGATATTTAGTGTCGCTACCCCAGAGTGGAAAAGCCAGGAGCAAAGAAGAAGGTCAGGTTATTAAAATTCTTTCAATTTTTCAATTTCTTTCAAAGTGGTGAAACCAATTTTAAAACACGAGCTATAAATGTTGTAGTAATATAATTAGGGGGAAAAAAATGGTTCTGTAAAAAGTTGGTAAAATGTTTGGGTCCCATTATCAGACCATTTTTGAACCATTGTGTTAGATATTATCTTAAATTTAAGACAATATCCAACACATGTTGAAATGTTTTTGTCCACACAAATTGTCCTGCAATGCAGACATTTATTAGACGTTATTTCTGGCCTCCCACAAGACTTTCTGAAATGTGACCAAGTGATTGATTTGTCTGAATGCCAGACAAAACATGCTTGTCAGATGGTATACAGTAGCTTCCCACACACCATATCATTTTCTATTGGCCTGTTTTTTGCATGGTGAAGTTTCAGTGTTAAAATAATTCAAGAGCTATTATGGACTAAGTATGAAGATTATATTCAATTGTTATAATTACTTTAATAACATACTTCAACATGTCCTCTTTTACTAACTCTCCAAGTGGAGAAGAACACCAGGCATTTTGTTTCCCAGACTGACAGGAGTTCAGACTAAAGATGAGAATCAGTGCAGAGGTTATATACATGCACTTTCAGGGGCCATCCATCTCTTTCAGCATATTATTATCTGCTATAGACACAGCAGTAAGTAACATAGTGTCAGGAGAGGAACCGGCCCACATTGGACCATAACACCTGCACAGATATATGAGTGACGGCTTTCCTAAGTCTGCTTTGATTTGACTCCCACACCTCCTCT
This sequence comes from Bostrychus sinensis, assembly GCA_020698575.1. NCBI lineage: Eukaryota > Metazoa > Chordata > Actinopteri > Gobiiformes > Eleotridae > Bostrychus > Bostrychus sinensis. The sequence continues at coordinate 20,794,415 of CM036257.1, read as the reverse complement.
GGCTTTGTTGGTGTTGTCTCTGGCCATTGTTATGTGTGGGCTGCTTCCATTAAATAGCCAGGTATCACTTTAACCCTCATGCCCCCTATGAGCGGCGCTTCTGACAGGAGCTCCCTGGGCGGTTAAGCTGTGAGAACAGGCAGGTCTGTAATGGAGAAGAAGAGATTTACTGTATGTACTGTGCTTATATGTTTACTGTATGTACACTGTATATACCGTCTGCTTTATGTGTCTCTTTTGTGTCTCCCAATTTATTTTTACTGGTGATTTTTGCAACATGAGTATAAGTTTGTAGGTAAGATCAATAGATTTTTTTTTTTAATATCCTTCATGCTTGTGTTAGGAACATTGGTCAGTCTGAATTGCCCATAATGAATGTGAGAGTGAATGGTTGTCTGTCAGTTTCTGTGTCAGCCCTGTGACTTATTGACCATGGTCCAGGGCAGAGGTCTGCAACGTTCGGGATCCAAAGAGCCAATTTATGGCAAAAAAATTAAATTAGCATCTGTAAAGAGCCGCAACTAATTCTCATACACAAATGTCGCTTAGGCTATAACTGAAATATAGCATGTGGATGGTCATTAATTATTGCAGACTAACACTGATTATCTTTTAATAGGCCACTAAACAGCAGGAGCCACACACACTCTGAGAATTGGAGTTACATCCAGTAACAATTTCTTTCACTGACAAAACTATTCAAAATATAGTTAAATATTAATAAATATGTGTTTAAAGTGCAGACTCTCAGCTGTAATTTGAGACTGTTCATGTCCAAATCGGATGAAGGGTTTAGGAAACACAGCTTTTTAATATGTAGCTGCCACTTTTTCAGGGGCTCATAAGTAATTGGACAGCCTCTTCAAAAGCTATTTCTTAAGCTGCCTGTTTTAAATTATTAATCCATCATAAACTGAGCAGGTAAAAGGTCTGGACTTGATTCCAGGTGTTACATTTGCATTTAAAAACCGTTTGTTTGAAATCACAAGATACAGTTCCTCAATGGAAGTGAACCAGACCATCCTTAGGCTAGATCAAAAAATTGTGAAAAACCCCTTTACAACATACACCTTAGTGCAGAACACTCTCCAGGAAGTAAATCTATCAGAGTCTAGGTCCACCATAACAAGAACACTTATAAAATACAGATAGTTCACCACAAGATGCAGACCATTCATCAGCCTCAACAACAGAAAGGCCACATTAGACTTGGCCAAAACCACCTAAAGAAGCCAGGCCAGGTCTGGAACAGCATTCTTGAGATGAGACTAAGATCAACCTGTACCAGAATGATGGGCAGAGAAAAGTCTAGAGAAGGCTTGGAACCGCTCATGATCACATCTTCGATAAAACATGGTGGAGCAGCGTGATGCATGAGCTGGATAACTTCCAATGTCACTGGGTCACAACAACAAAACTTGTGTCAGTGTCCATATACTTACTGACCTAACTGTATGTGTGTTGCACTTCAAATCAGCTTGTGCACTGTGCAGCCATTAGGTTATAAACCGCTATATGATAGGCTCATAGCATATTCTGAAAGACAGAGAAGTTTTATTTTAAATTGACAAGATGATGCAGATGCTGGTTGTTTCAAAGTCGTTTACGTATTCCTGTATTGACTTTACATAACCAGATATCAGATGCCCAAAGAGCCTTAAGAGCAGGAGAGCCACATGTGGCTCTAAAACCATAAATTACAGATGTCTGGTCCGGGGTATACGCCGCCTAAGGCACATAGTTGTTGGAATTGTCTCCAGCCACCTACAACCCCTGACAGGATTAAGCTGCATAAAATGACTGATTGAATGAATATTATAACTAGACTTTAACTTTCTTACCTTCAGGTCGGGCGTGGGTGTAACAGGCTCGAAGCAGACCATGTTTTACGCCGAAGTGTCCGACGATAACTGCGTTAGTGCCGGCGGAGGAGAGCCGAAGGAAGGAGAGCTCATCGAGGTGGTCAAGATTCCACTGCACGAGGCCATGACGTTCGCTTACAATGAGCGTATACCCAAAACCATGGGCGTCATCTTTAGTTTTATGTGGTTCCACAATAACATGGCTCCCAGGTATAAGATCTCCACCAACGTGTAACAGTATTTATCAAATCCATATTTATACTGTTTATTCTCAATTGAAGCCAAACACTGGTCTAGCACATTTGTCCCCTTCACTGCTCTTTATCTTGTGTTGTATTTTTGATACAAGGCTCATGTCAATAATTTACAATATAGTTGAACAATCGATTTATTTGGGTAGTTCAATTTAAAAGTAAATGCATGTATTAAATAGATTCAGTACACACGGAGTAAAATAATTCAAACCTTTGTTTATTTTAATTGTGGTGATTATGGTTAGTTAGTTAGTAAGTTAATGAAAACCAAACGTCTTCTTGCCCTACTTTTTGGGTTGATTTTTGAAAGATGGGTCAAATGCAGAGAACAAATTTCTCTATGGGGACAATGAAAGTCTATCCTAACCTAACCTTAACCTTCATTATGAAACTCTCTTTGGGCTCGAGTCAGGCACAACAGGTACACTGTGTTGTGATTCCCTGGCTGGATTGAAAACCAAAATTCAGTATCTCATAAATTAATATAGTTACATAATACAGTAATAAATACTTCACTTTGTGTGTACTGAATCTAAATGGCACTGCTCTTTTGAAATTGCTCTACTACTCGTCTACAATATTCCAGTTTATTGACATGTGCCTATAAAAGCTACGTACAAGATGAAGGGTGGTCCCTGCGCCTCTTTGCTCTCACATATCTTTATGTCTCTCTATTTCTGTAAAATGAATATTGCCATAGCTTGTTATCACTGGCACTTTTTTCATTATTTTAATTGCTTCATTTACAATGCCATCTGTCTTATACGGTTGCATATTGTTATTTTTCACTACTTTCAAATGAAAGAGTGCCTCACTGGTTTAAAGACTGGCCTTCAACTTTATGGGGATACTCTAACTTCAGTCCAAATGGCCATTTTGGCATTATAAAGTCAATCAAGTAATTCATTGCAATTACAAAATCGTCTTTCTTTTCACTGTCTCCCTTCTTGGGTCACCACAGCAGAGGTTTTTACACCAGATGCCCTTCCTGACACCCCTTTCCATTAAAATTAGATTCATTTCAAGACAGTGGAGTATTCCTTTAAACTGTGAGACCAGTAATGCAAAATCTCTGCTAGTCACTGGTGGGGCCCTGTAGTGGGTGACTTTTACAAGCCATTTGCCCATTTAATTCATCTTGTCCATTATGTACAACTACAAAAACACTCATATCAAAGCACAGTCCATTTTAGGTGACAATATAACTTACTTAAACTTCCAGTACAAACAAGTGTCATTTTTCTCCCTGGATCATCTCTTTGAAACAGTATAATTCATCTACTGTTTATGGCCTTTGTTTGGGAGGTAATTATTAAGAATATGCCACAATCTCAGGTCCAAATGCTTAGTCCATGTTCAGACCGGATCTCTGAATGTGATGTTAACCAGCACGTTTCATATTCAACGGTATATATAGATAATCCTGTGGTATTATTTTTATCTACTAAGGGCTTGCAGTTTCTATAAACATTTGTCAACATGCATTACGTCCCCTTAGTATAGAAGGTATTTAAGATATGCAAGTGCTCAAGAAAACCCTGCAAGTACCAATAATCTTAAATATACAACATAAACATTCATATAGGCAACTATCTATCATGTTTTGAAAAACCTTCACTTAGCCTTAGGTCTTAGTATAGTTATTATAGTAGTATAGATGTCACAGGAAGAAAAAAAACATTTTAGTGCAGATATTGTCCTTTCTCCTGTGTAAAATTCAGCAAAAAATAATGACCATTAGCCTGTAACTAATTTTAGGAAGCATGTGAAAATACTGACAATCAAATGCCACTATTTTTGCCCTAAAAACATTTTGGACCATTTTGCTCTAGGTAGTCTCTTCAATGACAACAGGTGCAAGGGAGAAATGGTACTTACCTTAGAAATACTATCACAAAAGTCCTGCATCGCTCTCACACTTCATTTATTTATTAAATGTTTAAATCTGATTTTCATTATGTTTCTACTGGCCATTGACTATTTTAAGTAAGTTGTATGGACGTCTGTGTATATTTTTTGTAATGTTTAGCCCTCAAATTTAAATCTGTGATTAAATACAATGAATTGAGAGGGCACTTCTGTCTTTAATATCTTCATAACCTACATGCATATATTGGGCTATAACTACTTAATTGAATGAATTATAGCAGGGTTTTAGTTTGCTACTGGAGTTGCTTGAATACATCTCAATTTTGCCATTTATATAATACATATACAGTATATTATGGGGTTTTATAAATATGACACCAGCTACTGTTTTAATATCAGCTGTGAATTATTGTACACGCACATAAATTATTCTTCAAATTAAAGCAAAACAAAAAATAATCTCTATTTAAAATATATACAGCACCTACTGTATTTACACAAAGCACAGACATGTAAATCAGTGTAATAAAGACAAACACCTTATTAAATGCTCAAAGTTAATGATACTTTTGCGTCTTAACAAAAAGCTTATATATTACACATTTCTTTAAGGCAAATGGGGATTCTTTTACCCAAATACTCACCTTGTTAGCAGTCTGGCTTCCTGGCACAAAATTATTATCTGTGTATTCTGGTAACGTCTGGGCCCTATAAATTGGAAAGTAGTAGTAGTATAAATTATAACTCATAATTAGGGCTCTGACTATTCAAAACAGACAAGGCTAATGCAGCTGGGACACAAAAATACTCATAAATTTATTTAAAGTTAGTTCTGTATGTCCCGCAGTTTCATCTCTTTCAACTTTATGTTCGTAAATGTCTTCTTACTGAATCTGATGGTCTCAGTTTTTTGTGTATCAAGGTAAATAGTATATATGCATTAGCCATCATCTTTCCAGATATAGAGAGAAAAACGTTGGCATCAAATCTAAAAGCCATTTGAGACTTTTACAGCCAGTCTGTAACTCTTTGTGCCTGTCACAGAGAAATGCCATGGGTTTTGCAACTAGCATGTTTTCACTGGTGCAGACATCTTCTCTTTCTCATTATTTTGAAATCTAAAACGTGAAGCTGCCAGTGAATGTGAGGGTATAAAATTAGCAACAACACGTGTGCAGAGAGGAGTCACACATTTCTTGCAGTTGTAGAACAGGCTGGATGTTGGCCAGAGGATCACCGACTGTCAAAATGAAATAAAACTATTGTTGTCGAGATTCAGGTTGAGCCTGTTTGACATTTGCATGCGATTCAATGCAACTAAATGAATTAAAGTGTAGGTTTGTCTTAAGACACGCTTAACTGCAGCTAAGAAGTTGTCTTAGATGTCTTAAAATGGACATGTTAGGTGCACTGAAGTGAAGAATCAGTGCAGGTTATGTGGATGAGGCTGTTTTCCTGGTTGTTCTTGCTCATCATAACGATAGTTCAACTAGCAATTCTTGAAAATTTTGTAAAATGCGTGTGGTAAAATCTACTTTGTATTTTGTATTTTACATTTTTTTATTAAGAATTTCTTTGCAGTGATCTCTTTGACAGCGTGAGGTTGCAGACTGTGCCACTACAAAAGCCATACACTCCTGTTTAACACTAATAATCAAATTTCCTAATATAATTTTTGTCCTGACTGGATATGACCTTGAACCCGGCTTTGGACACTTCTACCTCCATCTCTCAGGCGCAAATATTAAATTGTTCACGTCTCTCTCTCTCTCTCTCTCTCTCTCTCTCTTTGACAGAATCAAACTTTTTAAATTGTTGATGAACCCCCATGGCCATGCTGTAGAGACTTATGTTTGTGCACATTTTCTTAATTCATATCTATTTTAAAGGTGCTATGTGTAGTATTCTCATGTGTAGTACAGTGTGTTGCTTAATTTTATTAATTGTAATAATCAATTGGGTTTATATCAGGCTCTCCAAGCTTCTCAAAGCTGCCATTCTGCGCCTATGGCCTCTCTGACTACCACCAAACACACAATCACACTAACACATTCATACAGGCAAGGTGAGTGATCAAGGGCACAACAACAGCAGTGATGGTAACGGAGATCAAACCGCCAACCTTCTGGGTTGTGGGTGGGCGAACAACTCTACCTTTTGACCTTGACCACATACTTTCAACTTCAAGAGTAAGAGTTATTATTAATAAAATAAAAACATTAATAAATAAACAGTTTTTAGATGGCAAAAACAAATGGCTGTTGTAGCATTAGTTGTTAGTTGTAATTCTTCTTATAAAATGGCTAAACATCATACAAATGCTAATGTTTTCTAACCAGGCTCTGACATTAAATGCATACTATACAGAGTAACACATGATTACCTGAAAATCCTACACATAATACCATTAAGTAAAAAACTATATCATTGTAAAAACATTAAGTGTATGTTTGTGATTTTACTTATTGTGTCTTGAGCTGATTTTTTTAAATATATTTTTTTGAAATTTTGGAAAATCAGATTTTGCAGTTTTTCCTCAATCATGTATTTTATTGTTTTTATTTAGTGTATACTGATTGTGGGCAGTGTTCTAGTAATATTTCAATTTCTTTATTTATTACATGTCAGTATATATTTATCTTACAAACATGACTTGGTACAAACTTACAGTATTTACATAATGATACTTTGCATGTGCACTATCTGTGTTGGTTTAAACTACATTACGTTTAAATAAAAAGGGGTTCAAAGCCCAAAATGTCTTTATTGTCAAAGATTTTAATTTATTTCAGAAAGGTTAGACATGCCTTGGGTTAACTTGGTGGTGGGGAGGTTCCTGTTAGAGATACTTAACCCCACTTTGTTTCCAGTGTCTGTGTGCTCTGGTTATGAAGAGTGTGTGTGAATGGATGAGACTGGATGATACATCAAGCCTCAGGCTACAGCGCTTTGAGGAAGACGCTCCATGCAAATGCAACAATTTAAAAGCAAAGAAGTGCACACAATAGCATTTGTAATAGGTTTCCCACTTTCTACATAAATAACATACCGGCCAAATGCACACAATCAAATGAACAAGCATATTGTATGGCATACAGAAAAACACTCTATAAGCCCAGGAAGAAGATTTTTCTTTGTTAGCTGCCAACATTTAGTGAAATGTATATATTAAAATGTGTGTCTTGCGCTGCTGTATGGCTCAGTGGGAAAGCTCTGGGGCATATACAGGTCAACTACAGCCTGCCTCGGCGTCACAGGTTAGAGTATACTATACTATACTATACTATACTATACTATACTATACTATACTATACTATACTATACTATACTATACTATACTATACTATACTATACTATACTGTCCTATCAATAAAGCCTGAAAATGGCACCAAAAATATATTCACAAAAATAAAAATTTAAAATTTGCATCTTACATGTTCCTGGTCTCCTATTTATAAGAATTACATAGTAAAGGGGTAAACAATCAATAAGACTATTTAAAAAAACATTTATTTGCCTTCTAATGGACAGGTACAGCTGTGACCACTGAGGTGGCTCCATAGCCTCCCCTAATGCTGCTTTTTTGGTTTGTGTGTTTATATGGTTGTTGTCTTGTCCTGGAGTTTATGATGTGTGTCTGATTTCTATGTTCTGCAGAGCAGGAACCTGCTGAAAAACAGTTTAAAACTGAGCCAGGCCCGATTGTTTTTAATCTTTTCCTGCTTAATAAAAAAATAAATAAAAACACATACATGTAAGAAGGCATCAAATATGATTATTATGTATTATGTGCATATATGAACCTATCGGTGATAGGTGAACTGGTGACTTTAAATTGCCCTTAGTATCTGAATGTGAGAGTAAATAGTTGTGTCATGTCTTCATGTGGCCATCCTCCAGGGTGTAACTCGCCCAAGGCCCATAGCTGCAGGGATAGGCTTAAGAACCTAAATGTGCTTATGAGCGTTATTCAAATACATACTAATGCTCCATTGCTGCATGGTCCTCCCACAACAACTTTGTGAATGGCTTCTTGTGTTTTGTTTTCTGCAGGATAGTCCTCATTCCTTTGTGTTATGAAAGCTCACCTATTACTTTTTATCAGACCAGTTTTACAAAGCCTTGTATGAACGATGACTCACAATCCGCCTTTATTTAGCAAATAACGTTAGATCACAATCATTATTATGTGATGTTAGGCCAACTGCTGTCTCTGCCACAGGGACACTGAGTGAATGGGATTTTCCTTTTTAATGTTAAATCCACAGCACACACTTTGGTTTACGTAAATCTGTCAGCGATCTTCATGTGGTCTGCAGATACCCATCACCTCTACTGAACAAACATGTCCCGATAAGACATGACGAGCTGCTGATCAGGACACGGGGCAACGCGCTTAAGCAATGAATCCTAGAATGGAGATAAGCCACAGTGAATGTAAACTCTGCTGATCCTGATCACTATCACTGTTCTCAGCAATGAAGGGAGGTTTTCACTGTTGGCCACAAGAGAAAGGAAAAGCTGCTGTAGCTGAAAGAATAGATGTATTTATCTGAGGTGAATCAGCCGTGGTATGTCTGAATAAGGAAGTCAGGAAGTCATCCACTCACAATACAACTTTCTTCACTTGCATCATCATGTTTAGCTGTCATTAGTTCTAGGATTAGGCTTAATTAAGTGAAAAGTATATTTTTTTAGTTTTTGACTTTAGTTTAAGCAGACAAGCAATCAGTGAGAGAGTTGGAGGAATGACAAGGAGCAAATCTGCCCGAGCCGTGAATCACACCTGGATTGCTCTACCAGCCAATCCACCAGGGTGTTACCTTAAATTTAGATTTAAAACAGCACATTTTTAGAATTTCTTTGCAGTAATAGAGGTAGCATCAGCAGTAGTAGTGATAGAAGTTATAAATTAGTAGTAAAAGTTGTAGTAGTATTAGCAGTAGTATGCTCACAGCAGAAGTATGTTATGGTGTGGTTTATTTGTAAAGTGACAGCACACAAAAATACATTGACCTAGAAAAAAATCATAAGGAAAGCTCTATGGTGCCAGGTTATAGCAAAAAATTCCACCTGTGGTTGCTGTACAGGTTGATGTCAGTGGCTAAATAGACCATACACTAGGCTGCATATATATCAAACATAGTGTGTCCCAACAATCAACCAGCATTACTCTTAAATCCATTTCAACATCCAACCCCTCTCACACACACACTCACTCTGTCAGGGGTATAATAAAATCATGCATTCACAACTACACACATTCATCACAAATGAATGCAAACTTGTTTTGATTCTAGCCATTCCTTTGTCAGGAGTGCACGTTAGTAGTGACAGTAGTAGTTATAGGAGTAGAAGTGATTGTAGCAGCAACAACTATGAGGTACTAGGGTACAGAGTATAAAGAGGTATTTCTAAATATTCATAGTGATAAAAAAGTTGTGTGTTTACAAAGTGATTTCCTCTCCCACAGTAACACCGAAAACAAAGGAGCCTTTACTCGTACAGTTTAGAAATACAGCCTAAATGTGAGTATACTGGTGTTATAACCAAAGAGAAAACGTGTTATCCCTGTATATCTGTGCATCATTTTTCTACTGTATCCTTTGTAGAAGAGCTTTTTATCATTTGCACCTTACAAAGTTATGTTCATTTTAAACCATGCACCTGTGGGCGTCACCAAAGAAAACACCATGTTGTCTGTAAATTCCTCTGTGTTTATTCACCAGATGGAGGCTTTGAGACTGCAGCTCTGCAGACTGACAGCTGTTCTGGGCTTATCTGGGTACATGCTTAAAAGATGCTAATTAGGCAGTTGTCTTTATCCATTACAATAATAATATCTTCTTTTCTTTTGTGTTTTTTTTTACATAGTGTTTTGCTTATTGATTTTGCATAGGGTTAACACCAGATGCCCTTTCCATTTTTCTGGGCTTGGGACTGGCACAAAGACTAGGCTGGACTAAATAAAATGATAATATGAAAGCTATAAGTTCACCAGACCATTGTCAACCATTTCCATCGCTACAAGCATGTTCTCTTCATTGTTTAGGTAAAGATGGCTGCTGTTGCATTCGCTCTAAGCCCATAAAAGTATAATATTAGATACATAAATAATATAGGGTGTAGAGTTACATGGTGAGGGGTCTGGGGAGGGGACGGTGGCCTGGCTTCTTGAATTGCGTCCCATTGCTTTCATGTTGTAACTGGACACAGGGGATGATGAGTTCTCCAGGAGCCATATGGGACTTTTGCAGCAGATGGATTACCAGCGGCCCATTCACAGGTGGAGGGAGGCTAGACCTGCCTTTGAAGCCCCAGACCACATCCACTGCCCCAGCCTGGGCTGCTGTTCAGAGAGGCACTGCCTGGGTGATTCCAGCACATGGGACACTCCCCATCTGTATGGAAATGAGCCTGCAAGAGCTGCATGTAGCAATGAATGTGGGGTTAAACTAAAATGTATCTCAAGATTGGAAAGATGTTGGCGAAAGTTTAGAATAAGTCATAACTATTAAGCATTGACAAAGCATGAATAAATATGTACTTACCAATTATTTAAGGAATAGTAAATAAGCCTTTTTTGTCTTTAAGCTGCTTCCTTACAGGGCCACTAAGTGTTGGTGGTTTACTGTTGTTGTGTCCTTGGGCAAGACACTTATTGCCTTCTCCAGTCACAGTATGTAGCTGGCTGTGACTGAAAGGGCTTCCGACTTGAAACTGTGTAACTGGCTCAACCAGCTACAACCCATTTGTTTATGTTTTTTTTTTGTTTTTTTGCATTTTGTGCATAAAAGTGTAAAATTTCTCAATGTAAATATATGTAACGTTGTCTATGTTTTACTGTGAATAAAATATTGACTTATGCGATTTGAAAGTCTTTTAGTTTTCCTTGTATTCAAATTTAAAAAACGTCTCAACATTTACAGATTTCAGGTTGCACATACTGTGAGTAGAGTAGGGAATGTGGGCAAAATGTCTTGCCCAAGGACACAAAAACAGTATGCACTGAGTCAGGGTGGCAATCAACTGTCAACCCTCAAGTTAGTGGGCAGCCCCACTTAATGTCCTGTGCCACTGTTGTCCCTAAAAGCTAATATACCACTGATGTTTATAATTTTGCATTAATTTACGTGAGCTTATTACTTATTAATTGTTTATAACTCAACTGTGCTTATAGGTGTGGAGGAAATCCTTTGCAACTCAACTAATGCCCATTATAAAGTCATATTTCTGCCTAGTGTGCAGATTTTTGTCAGATTGCTATTGAGTAACAGCTCAAAGTATTAGGCACCTTACCAGAGTATGGAGGAAATGAATGGGCACAATCCAAACCATGTTTTGTGCAAAGAGTGTCAGGAGAAGGAATGCAGCTTTTCCGGCACATTGACTCCTGAGGACGTGTGGCAGTTGTGTAAATGCGGTGCAGTACAAGCTGAATGAATGAATGCCACACACTTTTTAATTTGATTGGTTGCAATGGCAGTGGCATTTGTGTGGATTTAGTTCAACTCACAAACTCAGCACTATTCATTGCACATGAACCATTACTTTAGGGTGGGTAGGGCAATTGACACAAGATGAAAATACAACTGCTGTGAATGTTAATAAACTGAGAACTGACAAATGTATAAACGTAACAGAGTCATATGTAAAAGTTTGGGCAACCCTCGGAGATTGCATAATAATTTATTCTGTCTTCTACTCCACTTTTTTGGAGGTGATCTGTGGGTTGTCTTAAACCATGCTCACCATTCCTTGCCTATGTCTCTCTGGTATTTTTCTTGACCTGCCACATCTGGCCTTAACATCAACTTTGCCTGTGTCTTTCCATTTCCTGATTACCACCTTAAATACCTTTTCTCATTACTGAATGCACCTGTCTGTGAAGTTCAAAGCTTAACTAACTAATCTAAAAAGTTTTGTGTTGCAAATAATCAATTTTGAGAAGTTACATGCATTCAAATCAGCAAACTTATAAGGATGCCCAAACTTTTGCACATTTTGCAGACATTTTTTTATATTTTAATTAATTTCATACACCTACATACTGCTACAGTAAGTTAGGAAAACAACCCAGAACTCAGATATCACTAGAAAATGAATGACATACCTCAGTGATCTTGTTTCCTGAAGACAGTGTAAATTATTATGCAATCACAGATTTAAATCAGCCTACGTGCTGCAGTGAGATCAAAGTCATGTAGAAATTTACTATAAGCACTATCCAAGCCTTTTAAAATAGTTTTACAGCATTATGAAGACTTTGGTTTGCAAAGGACCAACCGTAGTAACAATGTCAACCGGCCAGGCAAGTTACCTACACGTCCAGCTTTTCCTGCTCGTAATTTGCAACCGATTTCTGTTGTATCTGTCCCCATTTGACCTCATAAAAGTATAGACATAGCAATGGCTGCTAATCCACCGGCTTGTTATGCGTTTCCCCATTGCATTTCCTTGTTAACACAAATATTCAACATTGAGATTGGAAATGGAGAGTAGGCTATATCATTTATCTCAGTGTCTCCCAACAAGGGGTGCAGGGTGTAAATTAGGACTATAGCAGGGAATGTGACACTAAAAAAGGACAAAACAGAGACTAAACCAAGTCTAAACCAGGACTAAACCAGGTCTAAAACCAGAACCCAGCCAGGAAAAAAATCTGGTCTAAAACCAGGAATTAATCAGAACTAAACACTAAACAAGAACTAAGCTAGGTCTAAACTGGACTAAACAAGGGCTAAAACCAAAACGCAACCAGGTCAAATCAGGACTAAACTAAGACTAAATCAGGACTAAACCAGGACTAAAACCAAAACAAAACTAAGACTAAACCAGGACTAAAAACAGAACTAAACTAAGACTAAATCAGGACTAAACCATGCCTAAAACCAGAAATAAACCAAGACTAAACCAGGATTAAACCAAGACTAAAACCAGAACTAAACTAAGACTAAATCAGGACTAAACCATGCCTAAAACCAGAAAAAAAGTAAGACTAAATTAGGCCCAAACGAAAACTAAATCAGATCCTGGGGTTACACAAAACTGAAAAGGTTGGGAACCAGTGATTTAACTGCACAGTCAAATTTACTACTAGTACTACTCCTACTACTAACTACTGTCCCCAACAAGGCTCAAACACAGGACCTACTGACTGCAAGGCAAAGCAAGTATCTTGTTACTCTCCAACACTACTTAGCGTCTTTGAACCTAAATTCTTCTGCTTATTCTATCACTAATAACATAATGAGATATGAGGTTCAAGCTACAGTAGTACGACAGGGTACTATAAAACGCTGATAACACCTCACCTTAGGAGATCTGATACATTCCAATATGGTCATATCAAATCAGTGAAGGACTTATAATATTACAATAAAAGAGCGGCAAAATGTTTGTGGTTAGAGTGACGTCAGCCATTTTCAAACAGAACTGGGCTGGCAGCATTCACCTGGTTCCTATCTGGGACGGGTTATCAGTTTGGGATGGTTCCTCCTCTTCTGCTCTTCCTCAAAGACCAATGCATCTTAATCCCAGGTTACGACCCATAGACTCAAAGCAGCACATGTTGAAGTAATTTGAAGAAAATACATGACTGATAACATAGTAGTATTAGGAGATATTACTGTATATGCAAACGCGCAAAGAGGTTTTAGAAGAGTCCCGGCTTGTTATCTTTATGTCTTTTAAAAGTAATGGTTCTGAAATGTGTTGCTGCTCTTCGTTTAGCTCTGTTGATGCAAAAGTTTTTAAAAAATTTTCACAAATCATTAAAACTCTCAAGTTTCTTCCCTGGCAAATGTTTAATCAGTGCCGTGAGAGATGCCTCTTAAACCTGGACACATAACTCCGTAAAGGTATGCACTGTCTTTGTCAGAAGACGCCCACATTTCTGAATTCTCCACTAAATGTAATGGGTTTATCCTTGGCCTGTGATCGAGGCTTCTCCCCAGTAACTACAACACACACATCAAAACAAATAGCAACATGAAAACATATGCAACACAAGCCTCTTGGCAGTAAAGACAGAAGAACTAAACTGATGAGTAATGATTTAGCAATTAAATGATTAAAATTAGTTTACATGGTTACATAATTACTACAAATAGTTAATTGTGATTATTGTCACCTTGACTTTATAAATACAAAAAGCCTTCAATAGTCTATAAGTATTGCATATTTTAGTCATTCATCTCTCTTTTTCCACTTAATCCTGTTAGGGGTCATGGGTGGCTGGAGCCTATCCCAGCAACTATGGCCCTTAGCTGGGGTACACCATGGACAGTGGCCAGTTAGTCGCAGAGCTGACACAAACAGAGACATAGACTCTCAGGGAACCATTCACTTTCACATTCATTCACAAGGGACAGTTTCAGTTCAGCAATTTAGTTATTACACACGCATGTCTTTGACGGTGGAAGGAAGCTCGGGAAAACCCCCAGTAACACAAGCAGACTCCACTCAGAAGATGTTACTAGGCCAGCCTGAGGATCAAACCCTCAATCTTTTTGCTAAGAGATACACTATATTTCCAAAAGTATTCGCTCACCCAAATAACTGAATTGGGATTATGGTGTGGGGTTGTTTTCAGGAGCCGAGCTTGGCCCCTTAGTTCCAGTGAAAGGAACTCTGAATGCTTCAGCACCAAGAGATTTTGGACAAATCCATGCTCCCAACTTTGTGGGAACAGTTTGGGGATGGCCACTTCCTCTTCCAACATGACTGCACCAGAGCACGAAGCATGAGCAAGCACAAGGCCCATAAAGACATGGATGAGCGAGTTTGGTGTGGAAGAAGTTGACTGGACTGCACAGAGTCCTGACCTCAACCTGACAGAACACCTTTGGGATGAATTAGAGCAAAGACTGCGAGCCAGACCTTCTCACGTTGGACGAGAACGTCAGATGCGCAGATGTCTGATGTAGATAGATGCAAAGGGTGGGCCGACGCTATATAGATTAAGAATGGGAAGTCACTTAAGTTCATATGTGTGTAAAGGCAGGTGAGCTAATACTGTTGGAAATATAGTGTGAGGGCTAACCACTCTGCCACCAGGCACCCACTCACTCCTAACTGTTCTTTTAATTTTTGTGTTTCATGTGACATTTGGGAGTATACTTTTTACATTGTACTTCATTACAGCAGCAAATAAAGATAGCCATACCTCAGTGGACTGCACATCTGTCTTCCTCCTTAGCTCCCAGGTAATGTCATAATCAGCATCTTCCTATTGCAGAAATAACCACACAATTGCCACAACTTATATTACAAATATTACTGGTCACTATAATGACTGAAAAAGAATGTCCCAGAACAAATAATTATGAGCAAGCATTAAAAGGAAGTATAACCAGTAGCTTGTAATAGGACGAGTGGTCAAGACACAAGTTCAGTCTATTAATCTGATGCTAGAGACCCGTTTAAAAGACATATGTGTTTGTATTAATCCACTGGGGAAATAAAGTGCTCTTAAACAGAACTGCCTACACAACCCATGTAATAGATCTCCATTTATTTAATGGTGTGCAGTGATTTCCATATTGATTTGGTATAAGTTGACATAACCTTTTTTAATTTATCATGGCTTGGGACTAGCACAAAGAGTACAATGGCTTGTGACCCACTTTGGCTGGATTCTTTGGGTCTCTGCAACTATCTATTTAGATTTCAGGTTTTAAACATAAAAAGCAACATACAGTAATGTCTGGTGGCAATTAAAAAAGCAAAATTAGCATGAGTTTGATGAAGCAGTGGTCATAATGTAATGGGAAAACAGCAGGGCCCCATCCTTGCGTCCTTGACCCTCATCACTTATACCAAATGGCACCAGACTCGCTCACCACGTCCCCCAAAAAAGATGCTTAAAGATAAAAGGGAATATCGACCAGTCAGGCGCATGTACAAAGACGGGAGATCTGAAAGGAGAAATGCCATGAAAAATGAATGAGAGAAGAAGAAATCCACTTCAACCCCCCACGGCGCTCCAACTCATAATCCCCTCTCCTTCAGCACACAGCACTGCCGCTCTCACACGTCCTGAATGCAAACAGCAGAACAAGGTAGGCATACACACACCACCACCAGGGGCCCGTGTACTGGGTCTTAGTATTCAACACACTTCACTCGGGCTGCTCCTTTATTAAATATTACATAGCACCGATTCATAACAACAACAAAATATCTCTGAAATCTAAATTACTATCTGCACTTTCATTTACTTGTTTACATTTAGCACAAGTTATTTTGTTGCTGCGATGGCAAGATAAAGTTTGGTTGATTCGTTGCTTATTGCTTTCTCTAAAAGATAAATTAGAGATGCTTATCGAGTGTCAAGGGGGCCCTTTGTCTTTTAAAATTGGTGTTATGAATGTGAGGTTCACCAGAATGGCTAAGTACACACAATAACATTTTGGTTGAGTTAAATTTGTGCTGGCATTTAGCTCAATGTGATAAATAATACCACATTTATTTGAATAAAGTTCAGTCCCAAATGTAAGGTAAAGATAAGACCAGTATCTTTATGCAAACCTCCTAGCAGTCACTTGCTTATTGAGTTGGCAAATGTTTTACCTCAGATGCCCTTCCTGATTAGGGCCGTGCACGGGATTTTAGAAATACTGAGGTCCATCATGTTGATGACCAGTTTAGTTCTTGTTTAGACCTGGTTTAATCCTTGCTTTGACTTTTTCCTAAATAAGTCCTGTTTTTTTTGTTTTGTTTTGTTTTTTGTTCTGGTTAACCCTAGTTTAGTCCTGGTTTAGATCTGGTTAAGCGCTATTAGTCCTGGTTTAGACTTAATTTAGACTGTTTTTTATGCTCTGGTTTAGCCCTAGTTTAGTTCTGGTTTAGCCCTGGTTTAGCCATATTAGTCTTGGTTTAGACCTGGTTTAGCCCTCTTAGTCCTGGTTTAGACCTAGTTTGGTTTTGGTTTAATCCTGGTTTAGACCTGTTTCAGACCTTTTTTTTGTACTGGTTTAGCTGTTTAGTCCTGGATTAGTCCTGGTTTAGTTCTGGTTTAGACCTGGTTTATTCTTGATTTAGATCTGGTTTAGTCTAGTATTAGAAAAATACCGAAATCCGGGCCTCTGTGACCTCTGTAGTGCGTACGGCCATGTTTCTGATTTGATCCATTTGATGAGTGCCCCTGATGGTACTAAAGTGATATATAAATTAAACTATTTACCAAAAAATAAGGCTAAATAGAGAGGAAGGCCACGCAGAGTTAAACCTATTCCAGATCAATATACTAGCTATGGTGAAGTCAATAAGAAACAAGAAGAAAAAATATGCAAAAGTCCACCTGTCAAATACATTTTTACCAATAAACCCATGTAATAATTGCTGACACAGTGCCTTATCATTATCAAGCTACTTAAACTTTAACTTAAAGCTCCTGTAAGCCACTCGCTCAAATGCCTTTCCACACCGAAGCTTCAGCACCTCAAGCTCCTCTCGGGTGTGATCCAACGTGAGCCACTCGTATGTAACTTGTGACAGTGTGTGAAATGTTCCAGTCATACTAACAGTTGTGGCGGCTCAGTTATCGGCCAATGCCTTGGAGGCCTATCTGATGTGGTGGCCGTGGCATGATGAGTGGACCGCACACACACACGGAGGGACCTGTCACTTTACGCTGTGAGTGGCAGCGCTCCTCTTTTTCCATGTCCCACACACTGGACACAAACACAGCTCACAGTTCTACACACATGTGGACCTGCAGTAGCATGTAAATGGTATTTATGTTGCAGGTTCACCACTGTTACTTCTTTGGACCACTTTTGATAGATATTGACCACTGCAGACCGGGAACACCATGCAAGAGCTGCAGGTTTGGACATGCGCTGAGCTAGTTGTCCGACCAACTGGCTCTTGACTGACTCACTCAAATCCTTACACTTGCCCATTTGTCCTGCTTCTAAAATAGTGACAAAATGTTCACTTGCTGCCTAATATATCTCACCCACTAACAGATGATGAAGAGATAATCTGTTATTCACTTTACCTGTCAGTGGTCATAATGTTATGCCTGATCAGTATACAGACAGAGACTTTAAATAGGCTGAACAATAAAACTATATTCAGCCTCCTGCATGTGAGCCCCTTTTTGAATTTTTGAGCCAGTCCCAAGCCCTGGTAAATTGAAAAATAGAGGAGAAGGGCATCTGGCATAAAATGTATTCCAGATGATTTGGTGTGGCAATCCCACAAGATAAGCCAAAAGGAAAGAAGAAAAAGTCTTATATTTTCTACTGATGGTCTGAAAGTAGGGGAAAAACATGGGCAAAGACACAAAGAGAAGCTAAAAAACAGTTGAAATAGACTTTGCATTATGGTAACTTGATGAGGTTATATGTGTTGGCAAGACTGTAACATTTCATGCTGTAAAGACTGAGACGAAGGCAGTGGTGAAACATATTTTAGTTGTAATGCTGGTTTGTGTTTGTTTTGATGCATTCTGCCAAAATATGTGTTTCAGCATGGTGCCCTGTGGAGGCATGAAGTGGAGTATCTGTCAAACCAAGCACACATTGTCTTTAAAACAGTATGACTTATTGTTTAATGTTAAGAAAATCTATCTTTCACAAAGAACAAACCTGAGCTATTTCATAAATGATCCAAGGTCAGCAAGCACTGCAAACTCTATAGAAATATACAAAGCAATTATCTGGAGCAACACACAACTTTATAACACAAATGCAGTCTTTCTAGTAAAAAAGACAAAGGGTGCACTTCATGCATTTAAATATGAATGAATGAATGAAAAAGCCCCACCAGAGGTTTCCACTTGCCATCTGTCATCACCTGAGCTCACCTCTGTCAGCTGATGCAAATGCTCCTAAGGTAAGACAAGACAAAGGTTTACATGTACTTCTACATACAACCTCTGTATAAGTTGCATATATATTAAATACAAAAACAGCAGTAGGGTCAGAAATAAGAAATACACACTACATTATGCAAGTAGCACATATGGATTATACTGCTAACCTTACTTTACATCTACAGATTGCATGTACTTCTTACATATTTAAATTTCAACATAAGAATATAATCTATATTTTCACATAAAAACACATCTTTAGCTTTAGTTTAGTTTTAGATGCAAGTGTTTGGTGGTAGAGCAGTAGAGGGCGCTCTAAGCTTCCGCAAAGCCCAGAGTTGAAATGAGGCGAGCACCATGCTGAGCTGCAGCTTTTAACTGGTGCGTAATGTTACTGGAAAGTGTTAAACAGAAGGGGCTATGTTTTTTAAATGAGAAACCAGACAATAAAATAGACACAGAAGAGCTTTCATACTGTGTAGTAAAATAACTTGATCCAACAGGATATATATTTATACAAAGGTGTACATTTTGATTTGTGTTTTACCGTAAATTTTTGAAACATTATTAGGCTTTTACTTGCAACTAAACATTTATACAGTATATGATATTTAAACACTTGTGAAGAGCTGACCGCATAAAAGCCAGCAAATATGAATAAAACAAAACAAACGACACTGAAATAAGGTCTAAGTAAACAGTGGTAATATATCTGGGGGCGCATTTAACTAAAATAGCCTGCAATACGCTGCAATGTGTAAAAATGGTTGAATCCTTATTAGAAATCCCGTCAAATTGAAGTTTTTCATAGCAGGAGGTTGGTGTGTGTGTGCGCGTACGGAGAGAGACAGAGAGAGAGAGAGAGAGAGAGAGAGAGAGAGAGAGAGAGAGAGAGAGAGAGAGGTTTTCGGCGCTGGTGGTTGGTTGGTTGGCTGGTGGCTGCGCTGGTGGGGTGGGGGGTTATTATACTATTGTCCGCCCCTTAATCCGGTTGGCTCAGAGACTGCCCGCAGGCCAATTTGTAAGTGGTTTGCGGAGCTGCCAATCAAAGCAGACATCCTCTCCTCAGGCCGTGGCATAGGAACATCTCAGTTGCTGTGTGGAGAGATTTGACGGAGGGACACTCCTGTACATGGACCTGCATCAGTGCGCTGCAATCCACCGCCCGCCGCTCGCCGCACACGCACGGAACGCCTCGCTGAAAAGCCGGACAGAACGAGCGCGCGAACCCGTCTCCCTTGGTTTTGCATGTCAGCGGAGGAGGAACCAGTGTCGCTCGTGGTCCCTTATGTCACTCTAATTGATCGGCGGCATGGGGAAACGCACCAGGATTAGGAACTGCCTCCCGATAGTGTGGCTACTGTTGACGTTATGGACCGAGGTAAGAGAGCAATCAACAAAAACAGCGTTGAAAAATGGCAAAAGTTAGTGGGCGTGGGCGCACGTATATTCACTCTACGTTGCATATTAATCGATTAATTGAATTACGTCAGTTGTGTGTGTGTGCGCGCGTTTGTGTGTGTGTGTGTATATGTGTGTGTGTAGAGCATGTGATCGTGTTACCATGACAAGATACAAGTGTGAGGAATTGATACAGGCTACTACTGGCTACTCTCCATTTTAGCTTGCTTTTAAACCAAAAAAGGTTTTCTTATTGAGAAGGGGGGGAAAAAAAAAAAAAAAAAAAAAAAAAAACGGTGAGAAGTTGCCTGAATGAGCCTCTGCAGCAGGTTAGCCCAGAGGTACGCATGAAAACCTTATGCACCTTGTTCACGTGGTCCATTCATGATGCAGGGTAACATCAACTACTTCCTTTTGTAGGTGTTTAAAATTATAAACTGTCCCAAACCAAACTAAAAGACTTAAAATAGACCACATTATGCAAATTAAGCAATATTAGTAAAATTCAAAGTGCTACCCTATCTGCATATACTGCAAAATTAACTGTGTGTGCAAGTGAATTTGTATCATCGTTAGGGGGCTATAGGCAGCTCAATGAGATTATTTTCTGTCCTTATTAGTTAAAATACTGTATGTTTAGTCATGTTGCTCACATATCTTTCCTCTTTCTAATTCATCTTATGTTGTCTAATAAAATAAAAGTGCCTTCCAACATATATCTATACTACAAAGTACAATGTGGCTTTAACTAAAACAGCAAGTGCAATCTTTATCATCCCTTGGTAATGGCAGGGGGCAGCTTGTTGACTTATTGTCCCTCTCAGTTAAAATTACTGTATATTTTGGATACCTTAAGTCACAAACACATCTATCCCACATCTAACACATCTCATGTTGTCCCCACAGTTGTCCCAGTCAACAGGCCACTTCGAACTCCAACTTATCTCGGTGGAGAACATAAACGGCGAACTATCGGATGGGGAGTGCTGTGACGGGACCAGAAACTCCGTGGACCAGCAATGCACCCACGACGAGTGCGACACCTATTTTAAAGTTTGTCTGAGGGAGTACCAGGCCGAGATCATCACCACGAGGAGGTCCTGCACGTTCGGAGAAGTGAAAACTCAAGTTCTCGGTGGAAATATGTTTTCTTTTCAAGGCGCTAAGAATAAAATGGACGAAGCTGGGAAGATTTCAATCCCCTTTCAGTTCGCTTGGCCGGTAAGTCACATTTTACAACTGCACTTGGGTGGAAAGGTCTGCAGTGCAAGACACCAAATCATTTTAATTTCAATCCTAGTCCTAGATCTGGATATTGTCACTTATGTTGTTGTAAAAGCATTTTATCTTATAAACACAAGTTCTTATAAAGTATAGCTCTCCAACTCTGAAGTTCTTGTCGGTCACACGCCGCTAGTATGGCTCTCTCTACAGTACAATATCATTAAGTCATTGCTTTTAGGACATGTCCGTGGCTCATGAGTTTTGACACACATCGTGGCTAAATGATTGCATGCTTGGTGAGGATCAGGTTGCAGCTACAGTGCTTCACAGTGTCATCTGGGTCATCTTTTAAAGTTGGCCTGATATATTAGCTTGGCCTTGTTCCAAACAGACCAGCTCGCACCTGCCAGCCCCATGATCGGGCAATTAGGACCAGAGGAAATGCCTTTGATAAAGACAGAGCCTGAAGGGGGGGACTGTGTTACTTCTTACGTGTATTCAAATTTACATGGATGTGTTTAGAGGGATTTGACTTAATATGTCTCTGCCTACTGAGATTAAAAGTTACAATATTGTGCAAAAGTCTTAGGCAGGTTTTAAAGAGAGACTATGAACAAAGATAGGTGCATCCATTGTCTTGCTCCATTTAATTTTGCCTTTTATACTGATGTGTGAAGTATGTGCATGGGGCTGACATATGCGTAGCCTTTGGGCAGCAGGTTTTTGGTGCTTTTGACACCTTCCTCTCTCTCTCTCTTTCTCTCTCTTCTTTCCCCCGCTCCTGCCTCACCCCTCTCCTGCTGTGTGGATGCCAGGTGGGCCCCTAGTGGTCCCTCTAGGCTATAAGGCATGTCTGACTTCAAGATGACTGATAGCTGATGAAGTAGGCACGCGAAAGGGGTGTGTGCATGTCATAACTGTTGGCAAAAAAAAAAAAAAAATGTCTTGAAGTTGCTATGGTTTTATTTAAAGTGCTGTAGGGGCTGCAATTTGGATTAGACACTTTTATTGATGAGACTGATTGCTGAGTATTTGGGAGTAAAGCTGAAAGGTCTAATTAATTGGTTTATGATGTGCTAGTGAAAGATTTCTATAATGTAAGTTTTAAGTGAGAATGACATCTTTTAATGACTCTACAGCCTGAAGTGTAAATATTTGTCTTAGCTTCTTTGCTTTTTCTTGTTTTTAGCAGATGGCAAGCTTTATATCCAAGAAAATAATTGATAGCTTAATTAAATTATAAAGACAAAACGTTTTATTTTAATCTATAAAATTCATGGTAAAAATCCTGCCAAGAGGGGTTTACAAGCCGGTGTACTCTTTGTGCCAGAAAGCATTTACTTCCGCTAAGGTGTTGGTTCTATCTCACAATGGCAAAGATATAGTGCCCAGACCTGAACTCAAAGATCTTCTAGTTCAGGGTTAAATGCTCTCTCTATTGCGCCACAAAATCCTTATCTCACAATTATATCTACTAAAATGAAACATTTGTTTGCTTCATTATTAAACTATGAAGAATCCAGCCAAAAAGCAGTCACAAGCCGGTGTACCCTTTGTGCCAGTCCCAAGCCCTGATAGAAGAAAATGCATTGTAAAAGCTCGCAAAACTTCTCCAGCAGTTCACGTTTAGCATCTGTGTAACTGTGCCTCTCAAATGCAAATGTTGCTCATCTTTTTTTATGGGCATCTCCAGTTTATACACAGCTTTTCTTGTCTTTTGATTACATTTCCGGTAGCTGTTTATTGCTGACTAATGCTTGGGAGCCTCGGGGTAATGTAACAGTATTGCTTTTGTTTGGCGTCAGGTGGGCTCTCGGTCAGGGGCGGCCGCCTCACACCTGAGCTAATGAGTCCAGTGGTTCTCAAACTGTGGTGCGAGCAACACTGCTGGTGATGCTCTGATTTATTAGACCACTGCTTAGTCCTGATTTCAGACAACGTTTAGTTATGATTTTGTCTTAGTCACATCTTGATTTAGTCCTGGTATAGTCTTTGCTTAGCCATGGTTTTATGTCTTAGTTTAGTTCTGGTTATTAGTCCATGTACTGATTTAGCCCTGGTTTAGTCCTACTTTAGTCCTTGTTTAATCCTTGTTTTGTGCTGATTTAGTCTGAGGTGGTGTGAAAAGTTTGAGAATCCGTTTCATTGGTTTCTTTCTGTGAAGTGGGCAGCTCCTCCTGATAACGGAGCACTATAGCCGTGCCAGATGTCAAAACAAGCCTCACTGTGGCGTTGTGTCTCTCCTCGCTCAAACAAACAAAGATGCTGTGTGTGCTATTGGCTGGTGTCATCTGGACAGCTGTTCATTTCAGGACTCATTGAATTACAACTGGGATTGTCTTGAGCTGTCAATACAAACCTGTGGGGCTAATCCTTAAGAGGTGATGCGAAATAAGTTCCTGAACCATTGGGCATTGTGGCTTGATTGTAAAGGCACATCTGCAAGTTGGAGAAATGGCTTTTAGCACACATTTCTTTTAGTTTTGTGATTGTTAAATTGCCTTGAAATCTTGAGTCTATCTATACACAAAGGTTTTTATTGTAATGGCGGCTCTGAAGTGGGGAAATGGCTTGTGTTGGAGTATAACTGTACTGTTTACTGATTGTAATTAGACCTAAAATCTTATTTAAAAAAATGGCTTTGGCTTACAGATTAATTTCTGAAAAAGCCTTTTTATGTTGAATCCTGGAAGTCCTGGAATTAAAGTCATTATTCTCTCTAGATAAAGGCGCCACAACGAGGCCCCAGGCTCAACTTTTGTATAAATTTACATCAATCATGTGACATACTCAAAGCAGATGTTTATCAGATATCCATTCATTCATCTGCTACCATTTTCTATTCCCATCCCCAGCAACCGTGGGTCTTAGGCAGGATAGACCCTGGACAATAGCCAGTTAGTCACAGGCTGCCACAGAGACATAAACAGACCTACAACCATTCACTCTCGCATTCATTCACTGTGGGACATTTAGATTCACCAATTTTCCCTCAAATTGCCTTGAAATTTGGAGTTGTAAAAATGCCCTCTGATTGCTGTAATAGCCTTTTATGTTGGATCTTCCCATTATTGTACCAAAGTAAGTGTGAGGTAGTGGTTTATAGCTGTTTTTACTTGGATCCACTCTTATGACTACAAGATGCATTTCTCTGGATGGCGTCCAGTGATTCCCCATACTGGCTCTTCATACACTGAAGAGAATGATGCTGCCACCCCTGAGCTCTGCCTACGCTCGTGGGTTTCTCTGTAGGATTGGACTCGCCGAGGCTGTGCTGCTTTCTCTGGCCAGATATTGTTCACAAGATTTCCTTCTCAACAAAATTATGCATTTTGTAAGTCTACTGTTATGAGCAAAAGTATCTACAGTGATCCTTTGTTAATTTTAGTAGCAATAGTTAACTTCATGTGGTGTCAGAAGCTAGTTATTTACAAACCTATGTATTTAGCAGTCTTGTTACAATCTGTATTTTATTATAACCATCATTGCCCAAATTTACAGAGTTCTACAAAGTTAAGTCCAGCCACAAGGGGTCACAAGTCTGTGTCCCTCTCAGGTAGTCCCAAGCCTGGGTTAATGATGAAGGTTGCATTAGGCTAGGAAGGGCATCCAGCAAAAAAACTTCTGTATGCCAAATCAATAAACAAATCACTGTACGCTGGGTGGCAGATGATTTGTTGTGTGGATGCCAACTTCCTGAATATTGGCTTTATCTAAATATGTAGTGGAAAAAAATTGATGTATCACATGATATTTTGGTCTTTCCCTTAATATTGGTGATTGTCAGGTTGCAGTGCAGAATGACCCATGATAAGCAATAGCTGTCAAACATCATACCGGTCTCTGAGGCCAGATGACCATCCGTTCTGAGGCTGCATTTGTCCGTCTGATTGAGTTTCCTGTTTGCTGGCCCATGCTGAGAGGAGGAGGCCAGTGAGGAGAGAAGACATGTCTTACTTCCATTTGATCACTAATGAAATTGCCGGTGGAATTTCTCTGGCTCTCTCTTTCTCTGCCCCCCCCCCCCCCCCCCCCCCCCCCCTCAGCTACATCAGGCTATCGGACATCCGTTTGAAGTGTCTGTAACTGTATCTGCTCTCAACTTGGACGTATGTCAGACCTTGCCTTGTAAATGGATGTACACTTTGGGATTGTTTGATATGCAAAGTGATTACTTTGTTGAGTATAGTGTTAACAATTAGCCAAAGGTTGCAAAAAACAAGGATGTGATCAACTATTTTCACTTACTGTTGAAACCGTCTCTCTTTATCTGGGCTTGGGACTGGCACAAAGAGTACACTGGCTTGTGACACCTTGTGGCACGCAAATTGCAATTAACTAAGTTGAATTTTGCATTAAAAGACTTGGTATATTTGTCAAAGTAAGTTGAATATTTATGGAAATAAAATGTTAAGGTGATCTACTTTTTACTAATTTAGCAATGTCACAATGAGATTTAAAGCTCTGATTGGTCACTTCATTCATTGCCATAACTGTATGCAATACAAGCAACCCTCTCTATTAATCCAAGCTTGAGACGGCACAAAGAGTACACTGGCTTGTGACTCCCTGTGGCTGGATTCTTGCTATAATGATAAATTCATTATATAGTACAGCCTTTGTATACTTTTGCCAATATACTTTTAGGTTGTTTTACCACAAATGAAGCATCATGTTGTAAAAACATCATCAAGCCTGTCTATACAATATACATCTTCCTTGATCATAGTGTTTGTTTTGACTGCTTGTCTTGCCCCTCTCCCAGTGTACAGTTAGTCTCAGGAGGCCAATCATCCCCATAAGTACTAGGAACAGATAGACCAGTTCACGTTTAAACCACATGTTAATCTGTTCAGACCTGCTCCCAGATTGTTTTTCCTGGAGCAAACCCAAAGTATTTGAATGGCTGTGGTTCAGTGCTTTGGCCACGCGTATACAAGTGCGAACAGTGGTTCCCTACTGTAAAACATTGTTGTAGCATCTGTCATTCAGGGCCATGGTGGCTGCAATTCAAACAACAAACAGCTAATAAATCTGAAAGCTAATTGGGTTAATCAGTCAAGTGATGGCTCTGAAAGGCGGCCAATGCTGTCTGTTTTCAGTTGTGTTTACGATTTACATCACTTCCTGGATCAGGCCCAAATGGGATGTCAATGACCAGAGATGTACAGGTTGTTGTTGTTTTTTATTTAAAAGAGGGCAAGATTGAGTAACAAGACATACCAGAGGGCAAGTTTTTAAGATATATATATCATTGTATTGTATTGATGCAGTCATAAATATTTTATTATAAGACACAAGCGTACCCCGGTGCCCAACTTCAAATTTAAATGAGATACTCAAAGTTGATATTCATTCATTTTATTTCTCTATCCCAGCAACTATGGGCCTTTATATGGGGTACATTGTGGACAGTAACCAGTTAGCCGCAGGGTTAACACAGAGATGTATGCTGACAGACAATTATCCACTAGGGATGCACATTTGGTTAATTTTCTTTATTCGATTAACTGGTCGTCTAAACAAATGATTATCAATTAACCGTTAACCTCCGCCTTGATATCTATCATTACATTTTATTAAAAAAAAATAATAATAAAATAAAAAAGCAAATATTAATTTCAAAGTGAATCATATTAAAGTGTCTTTAGTTTAATTTGGCGTACAGTAACTCTCCAGTGGTACTGTACCTTTACTCTGCTGTATAATGTAACAACTGTTGGCTGTTGCAGTGAGAGAATTTCCCCTGCGATATTTATATGCGACTCAACACTGCGGTGTGCGGTATAAGTGGTATAGCATAAGCTAATAATAACACATAAAAAAATGACATGTCCAAACGAATTTTGATTATAAAAATAAACTGAAATATAGTTAAGCCTCTGCTCTAACAAAAACCTGAGTCAGGCACAAGTGACAATGTATTTGCAGGGCGTGTAACGTGGTAGCTTTAGAAAAACCCACATGTTCACCTTATGTGGTTTGAGAGATGAGCTAAGGGGGCTAGCATTGCTCCCTGCGGCACTGACTCTATAGAGCGATTGTGTCACACACGTACCTGCAGGCGAGTTGAGAGGACAGAGAAAAACCTCTTATTGCATCACCAGGTGAGTGGATCGTCATTCGAGTCTACAGCTCCTCCTCTGAGTAACACGTAAGCCCCGTGTCTGCTTGGTTAGCTTGCAGTTAGCTTCAATGAGGCAGCGCAGCTCATGCAGAAGACTTTTCCTTTCTCGCCATTAACCATCTGTTCCCCATTCCCACTATCTCTGAGTGCATATACACGCTTAAACGTTAAATGCTTCATAGTTTACAGTAAAATTAAACTGTGCATCCCATGAGTGTCTCACTAAAATGATAACCTACGGTAACCGTGGTTGCTTGTGTCCCCGTGCGGTTGGATTGATAACAGTCTGATCAGATATGACAATAATGTGGTCACAGCAACAGCCCTAATTGTTAGTATTTCTTTCAATCGATCATGGCCATAATGCCGATTAACCGAACAACCTTACTATCCACTGTCACATTTATTCACTAAGGGACATTTAGACTCACCATTGCCTCGCTTAGAAACAGGAGAGCTAACTACTCTGCCACTGTGCACCCCCATCTATCATTTATTTGCTATATTATCTCATCTCATCTGTTGTACCATTCTACAGTTGGCTCACTTCTTTTACTTCATAACACTTCAAGTGAGAAAAAAAATCTATTAACTCCATGTGACTCAGAACTGGGACATTGTAATTGTAGCCAGCTTAATATTAGAAATAGGACAGCAGCTTACACTATGGTACATCAACCCACTATGACTGTATTTATTTTATGATTTTAGGCTGACTACGGCTGCTCCCGTTTGCCACACCTGATCCAGAGCTGTTGCTAGGTGACCGCTGCATAGCCCGCTAGTAAACAATTATCTCGGTGCTGCTCCCTACCCCCAACCCCCTCCGTCGATCCTTCCCCGCGTGGTCCCAGGGCTGCTGCGAATCTACTCACAGGACACTCACCTGTAATTCTGCCCCCCACTCACTATTGATTATGCAATTACCTTTTTGTAAACCAAATCCCAAAGTGAAATGTCAGCGTGGCGTGTCCTGTCCTGTTTGTGCTGTTAACATCACACAGCTTGGATTATAAATGTAGAAACGGTGTAGGTTTAAATGTTCCATATATATCGAACATTGCTTTTTTAATATAACTGTCTGCTAGCTTGTTTACGACTTTAGACCAGAAATAGCCCCTCTGCGGACCCTCCCTGAGTCCCTAATCAATAACAGTAAAGCGGGAGGAAGTGTTGCTAACGCTTTAATGAGCTGAAAAGGCCTGGGTGCCATACATATTAATTGTGTGATCTGGAAATTGCAGTTTAAACCTCTATAATTCCCTAATGTGGAAAGTCAGGAGGTTTTATTATTGTTTGCTGACTTTTTCTGTGTTTTCATGTAGGATGTATGATAAGGAAAATGCATAAACCTTGACGAATGAGTCTGAACACATACTGTATTTAGGACACACTAGGCTTTTGAGTCTAATGTATGGCTGTGCACTATAGTATGTGGTGTTAATCATTGTAGCTTTGTCATTTTTGCAAGAAAGGCTTTTAATATTGTGTTTTAATATTGTTCAACATGACATGTAAAACAATATCCAGTATGGCTGCACAAAACAATATCCATACAGCCTAAAAATAAAATTTAATGCATTTTGATCCAGTTTTGATTTGTAAATAGAGTGACCTTAACTCACTATGTCAACAAAATATGATCCATATATTGCCGGTCATTACGTCATCACAACATCAACATAGTAGGGGTGTTCGTAGTTAATCGATTAATTGATTAATCCGCATTATGGCCATAATTGATTTAAAAGAAATACTAACAATAAATTATGCTGTACAGTAGAGTAAACGTACAGTACCATTGAGTTAGGAGTTAGGCAAGTGTTTCCTAAAATATACAAGCCTATAACTATGGTTCATGACTTTGAATTTAATAAAGAGCTTTTTTTAAATAAAATGTAGTGATAGGCGATGTCAAGGTGGTGGTTAACGGTTAATCGATAGTCATTTGTTAAGACTATCAATTAATTGCACACACAAAAAAAAAAATCAAATGTGCATTCCTACAACATAGTTATCGTATATTGCATGTTTTTAAAATATGCAGCTCTTGTATTCAGTATTTTGTTGTGTGATTTTGCAGAGCTGTGTCAAGTGTCTGCCTTCACTCATAACAATGTGTAACAATGTGTGTGGTGAGGAGGTGGGGTTCACCTTTGAGAACATTTTGTTTTGTTCCTCCTCATAGTGAAAGGTACACCAACACAAGATACGCACACTTTAGCTGCATTATGTTAAAGTAGTTTTCCATACTGTGTTAGCAATATAGCTAACTTTGAATGTGGAATTGGCTATTTACAAATTTGGAGAGTAATTAGATTTAGTTTTGCTGCTCTGGGTCAGCTGTTTTATAGCATCTGACTGTTCCACAAATTAAATTTCTTTTAACTTTTGCACGTATTTGTACAGATTATGGGTGTCTCTGTGGTACCAATACACAATTGCCACTGCTCCAGCTTCCCACCTCTGTCCTCTTTGCCTAGTTGCACTCCAGCCACTTAAAACATAAACAGGAAGTATGTCTGAAATAAACAATAGCTATTCTTAGGTTAATTAGGTGTACAGTTGTCGAATCTTGCTGCCATTTTGTCTTGGAGGGCTTTGTTGCATGTCCTACGGGTCTATCCAATTGCAAATTACTTTAATTGTTTCTTTGTAGCTGTACAATCAAGTAAAAACATGGCAATGATCTTAATGACTCAAATAAGAAAATATTATTGCTCATCCGAGTAAAACTTTCTTCATTT
This sequence comes from Bostrychus sinensis, assembly GCA_020698575.1. Classification (NCBI taxonomy): domain Eukaryota; kingdom Metazoa; phylum Chordata; class Actinopteri; order Gobiiformes; family Eleotridae; genus Bostrychus; species Bostrychus sinensis. Next base: position 20,764,107 of record CM036257.1, on the reverse strand, counting down.
CTGTATTAGTCGGAGTGGCCTCTTTTACCAAGCCAGTTACTATTTCCTACATGTGATAGATTTCTGTACTACAAAGGTTACAAGAGACCAAAGTATTGTGCTGCATGGTTCACACATTCGTATATGAATGCACTAAAACTGTATTGAATGCTCTATGCATTGCAAAATTCACTTACAGACAGACTTCTTATTTTCTTAACGCTTTTTCCTTTTTGAGGACTAGCGTGCAGTGACTCACATATTGATTTGACTTATAGGTTTTACTCCAGATGCCTTTCCATTTATCCTGCACAAAAAGTACACAGGCTTGTGATCCCCTGTAGCTTGATAAGACGCCTGTAAATAGACACATTCGTAAATATTACCTGCAATTTTGAACATCATTGAAACCATCTTCCTGAAATGTATAGTCATCGATGCATCATTGTGGAATTAATGCTTGTTAAGTGACTGTGTGTCTGTGTTACACAAACACGCCGTTTCCTGGCATTGTTCACCCCCATTTACCCTAAAGGCTAAATCTGGTGTTGAGTATTGTGTGTAATCGTGTGTGTCATGTATTAGCTTTTAGTAAATGACTGCTGCTGCTCCATATGTTGCAGGTGATGCTTTTAATGCAGATGAGTGGCCACTTGTGCATATTTCTGTTGTCAGTCTCCTCTTTTGAGTTTAAACACTGCATGTGCATTGCCATGGCCCCATCTCTGGTCCAAATGAGTGGTGTGCAGGTGCTAGAGGCTCCTTGTGGGGGTAATTAAAGCTCGTCATTACATGGGCAGTTAAATTGTCACTGTACTGTTGGACCTGTTTGAAATGATAATGGCACTCGGCTGGAGGCGCAGTCCGCAGCTCGCTCCGTCAGGCGCCCTGTTGCTCTGCATCAGGAATCAGGCCCTTAATGTTTCTGAAGCGTGTCTGTTTTGGAAGACGATAAAGTCCCGGGAAAGGAATTTACGGGAAGTATAAAGCAATAAAGTGCATTGAAGTGGATTACGATTATTTTTACAGAAGCAACTATCGTATATAAAACATTTTTGATACTGCAAGACTATCCCAAGTTCATTTTCAATCAACCAGGGCATTTTTGTGGAAGTACTCCTTATAGGGCAGATAATGTGAGATTTTTGAGATCAGTCAGAACCACTTTGCATAATTTGACATTAAGAAAGATATCTTAATGTTGTAAGCCAGCTTCAGGGAGTGTACTTTTCCCAAGCCTGGATAAATGGAGAGGGTTGCATCAGGAAGGGCAGCCGGAGTAAAATCTCTGCCAAATCGATCTATGAATCACTGCATGCATATTTTGAGTGGATATCTACTTCTTAAGCTTGTATTCAGATGCCTACTTCTAGATATAGGTAGCAATTTAACCTAAGCGCTCTCTGTTTCCATCATGCCAGTGCCAGTCTGCTCATGTTTTGAGTAGTTTTTAAACAGGGCACTACTGGATATGCCAACACTATTAATTTGCATTTGAACCAATTTTTCTCCAAATCTGCATGGTGGTGGTGTGTGTTTGACATGTTGCATAGTCTTGGATCATGCTGGTTAATTAGCAGCAGCAGGGGAGGGGTTTGTTGTATTGGAAGTGCATGGCTAATGACCCTGTTGGCATAGTAGCGGCAGCAGCGTGCTCAATGGGCCGTGTGTGTGTGTGAGCGAGTGCACAGCCGGTGTACAGCAACCAGCCAAATGCCTTGCCTTCAGTGCGACATCTCCTGGCACGCGACTCTGGCAAGCAACGTGTGCAAGAACAAGCCCCCCCCACACACACACCCCACACCTCTTCACTATGCCCTGCCAACACTTACACATATATTTAGTTATCCTTGTGTTGTTTAAGAAGAGAATTGCTTTGGGTATTTTCTTTTCCTTTTTGGTTATTTTTTGGGATGTTTAGTTCAAGCTACTTTTTAATCCAGCCACAGAGGGTCATTAAGCCAGTGTACTCTACTTTTTAGGCGCTCTTCCACTAGGTCGGAATAGGGTGGGACGGGTCGGTTTGGGCGTGTTTCCACTTCCCTAAGCGTTCCAAAGTGTTCCCAAAAAGGGTTTCAAACCGTTCTACTTTTAACACTACTCCCCGATGGGGTCCAACACAGTTAAGCATCTGGAACGATTAGAGGTGGGTACTGCTGCAGCTGATTGGCCAAAAGAGAATCCTCACTCAGGCAAAAACAACAAGCCAAAGGACAGAATGTTTTTTTTGTTTTTTTGTTTTTTTAATCAAGCACATACTTGTCCTTGTGATAAACAGCCATACTTTAAGACGGGATGAGCTAATGTTGAGGTGACTTTTTTTTTTTTAAAGCTAGCGTATTTTAGCAACAACTGTTTCTGGTTTAGCGAAGTACAGCTCTCACTTTGAGAATCTAAATGTTTAATTTTTAGTTTAGACTGGATTAAACATGAGTTAAACTTGTGGGTATATGTTTAGTTGTTAAAATGTGTTACAGTGGCACAGAGAAGTGAATTTAATGGCATTAAACCTGAAGTAGTCTCCTGTTTACTGAAGCTAATACAGCTTTAGCTCCAGTCTCACAAAGACACACACACCAGCCTCATGCAGACACACACACACCAGCCTCCAGCCTCACACAGACACACACACCAGCCTCACACAGACACACACATCAGCCTCACACAGACACACACACCAGCCTCACACAGACACACACACCAGCCTCACACAGACACATACACCAGCCTCACACAGACACACACACACCAGCCTCACACAGACACACACACACACACCAGCCTCACACAGACACACACACACACACACCAGCCTCACACAGACACACACACACACACACCAGCCTCACACAGACACACACACACACACACCAGCCTCACACAGACACACACACACCAGCCTCACACAGACACACACACACACACACACACACACACACCAGCCTCACACAGACACACACACACACACACCAGCCTCACACAGACACACACACACACACACACACCAGCCTCACACAGACACACACACACACACACCAGCCTCACACAGACACACACACACACACACACACCAGCCTCACACAGACACACACACACCAGCCTCACACAGACACACACACACACACACACCAGCCTCACACAGACACACACACACACCAGCCTCACACAGACACACACACACACCAGCCTCACACAGACACACACACACACACACACCAGCCTCACACAGACACACACACACACACACACCAGCCTCACACAGACACACACACACACACACACCAGCCTCACACAGACACACACACACACACACACCAGCCTCACACAGACACACACACACACACACACACCAGCCTCACACAGACACACACACACACACACCAGCCTCACACAGACACACACACACACACACCAGCCTCACACAGACACACACACACACACACCAGCCTCACACAGACACACACACACACACACCAGCCTCACACAGACACACACACACACACACCAGCCTCACACAGACACACACACACACACACACCAGCCTCACACAGACACACACACACACACACACCAGCCTCACACAGACACACACACACACACACACCAGCCTCACACAGACACACACACACACACACACCAGCCTCACACAGACACACACACACACACACCAGCCTCACACAGACACACACACACACACACACCAGCCTCACACAGACACACACACACACACACACCAGCCTCACACAGACACACACACACACACACACACCAGCCTCACACAGACACACACACACACACCAGCCTCACACAGACACACACACACACACACACCAGCCTCACACAGACACACACACACACACACACCAGCCTCACACAGACACACACACACACACACACCAGCCTCACACAGACACACACACACACACACACCAGCCTCACACAGACACACACACACACACACACCAGCCTCACACAGACACACACACACACACACCAGCCTCACACAGACACAGGATTTAGGCTTGTCTTTTTATTAAATGTTGCCAGCGCCTTTATGTTTTAAAAGTCAGTTTCAAACACATTATATATCTCATTTATTGACACAACTTTTGTTGCGCTTGTGTGATGTCAGTGTTTACAACAGACGTGGACCCAGAGTAATGGAAACACCAGCAGGTTTTGGGGCTACCCATTCTAAGGTGTCCTGTACTGACACATCCCAAACTGTAAAGCATAGTGGAAAAGCGCCTTTTGTGCCTGTCCCAAGCCCAGATGAATAGAGTGGGTTGAGTCATTGTTCTGTCCATTTGTGTTGAATAAATATGCAGAAAAATGTATTTTTTTCTCAGTACCTGGGTATGTTTTGTATGGTGACAGGATCTCTCATAGGGTGCTGTGGTTCAATAGTACTACAACTTGAGTGGATAAAAGGCCATAAAAAACAATAGAATCTTCTGAACAACTATAGCTCGTAGTCCTGAGATAAATCCTCCAAATTTTTGAGTCTGCCAAAACAATCCCACATTTTCAAGGATTTTGCTGCTGGAGGCCTTTGATCCTTTCCTCCTAACAGATTGAGAAGCGAGATTAACTGTGCATTGGCTTCCACTGTCCAGGTAAATGTCAGAAAGCTTGTCTGTATGAGATTTCTAGTCATTCTTACAAAGAAGCATAATTTATTGTGACTGGTTTATTGTGGGTCAAGCATAAAATATATCCATGTATCATATAGTGCGCGGTAAGGGTGTTGCAAGGTACTACAACTGTTGCTGCTGCAAAAGTCAGTGCGTGCTTTGTCATTTAAACATGCATCAAAAAGCTGTGATGACAAGTGCAAAGTTAGATTTGAATGCCTTCCAAGGAAAAGCCCACACACCTGAAGAACTGTACAAACATGTTGCAGTGGCACATTCAGTATACATTATGGATTTATGACCATGGATTTGTTTTAAGCATTTGTTTTGAACACTAAGAAAGTCCTGGAATGATTTTGTGACCACTTCGGGACAAGAGTACTCAACATCATCTGCACAGCAGTACTCCGTCCATGCTGGAACAGTACTGTAAACAGCCCTAGTAAAAATCAAAAGCTGGGATTGACATCTCAGATTAATGAAGATTACATGCGGCGATTACTGGCCACGGGATGAATCGTAAAGACCTCATGTCCCATCAGAAGGCAATAAATCAGGAGATGTCAGGATGGACCTCCCCGGGGAGCTGGGAACGGCGAGGTGGACATTCGGGTCACCTTTCAATGCCATGGGAAACAGAAATAGCCCAAGGTTAAAGACTCTTGTTGTAATGGTGGGAAGTCATTACGATTTCGGTAGCTCATTGTTTGAAGAGCTCTACTTGGGATAGTTGGATCCAGATGAGCACTGCTAAGTCAATCAAACCTCACATCTACCCCGCCATTGATAGTGAATTGTTGGCTGACTAGGATCAGGCATGGGATTACACAGCAAGCTGGGGTCTCACATTCTTAGTATTCTTCGAATGCAAACACACACAGCAGCCACATGCAGAGCCCTGACCCCTCTTTTTAAAGAGAAGCGTGCATGATCCCATGCTTAGTGACCCCAGCCTGCCCTGGCTTCCACTTCCCACTGCCACCTCTCTCTGTGCTCCCTCTGCTCTTATTTAAAGGGCCACCTTCCTCTCACCCAGTCCACTTTTAGCGTGGGAACCTACACCTGTGGCTCTACCCATGCCCCATCTGAAGGGGTATAAAAAGACCCTACCTATCTACAAAGACGGGAATATCCCCAATTCTGATACAGTGCATCTAAACATTGCTTTAAGTTGTGGAATAATTTTGTGCTCGACACATAAACATGTAGTTTGTTAGATCATGCCCCCCTTCTTGAGTTGAAATGTAGGATTTCTCAGGGTAAATCCTCTAATCCATTAGGGGAAGGGCAGGGTAGGGTTTGGGAGATTTGACTGACACAGGGCTCTTTGTGGCCTCAGATCAGTATTTCATGCTGTCAAAGATGGGTGTTGAAAGCTGCATAGGGGAGCAGATGATTAAATTTAAGATCATACACAGGGTAGTTTCCAGTTATTTAGCCATTGCTGCTACTTTGAACTCAGCTGAAGCCGGGCCAGACTCCGTAGCACACATGCTGACACTAATTGTCCCTGTGCTGACTGTGTCTCTTCATGGACAATGGTTTTGATTGGGATTGTGTTGCGTTACGGTGTTGGGACAAGGGTCTTTGTTCAGGAGCCTACCCCTTCCCTCCCCCACCCCTCCCCATTATCCCCCCCTGCCCATCCATCTATCTTGTTCAACCATTTGGGCAGCTGTCACTTAATCCAGCTAATCACGGCCCGGGATGGTCTGTGGGAAACCAGACTAGTCCATGGCTTTGCCCAGGAGACTAGTTACCTAAATGTTTACAACATGTGGCTATCCCAAAAGGTGCAGGTCACTCAAAAGCCACCTGTTTGGGCTTTTTGAATGTGTCCCTGTAGCTGTTTGTCTGCATTGAGCTTGAGTGGTCTTACAAGCAGGCATTATCCCTGTCACTAATAAATTCATTGCCACTCATAGTTTCCCTTGTGCGTTGGCATACACACCCACCCACCCACATGCTCAGACTGGGGCAGCCAGCCCACCCTTTTATGGTGAGAGGAGGGGGAATGGGTGGAAAGGTCAGAAGCCGAGCTACGTGTCGTGGGATGATCCACGTTCATGTCAAATAATCCATCTTTGAGGCCGCATCTGTTGTGCGTCTGCAGTTCGATGGGTTAGCAGGGCTTCCGGCAACAGCAGTATAAACCTTGGCTCTCGAACCCCCGACACTCTTTCTCTCTGTGATCATCTCTCTGTCACCTCGTTATGGCATCCAGTTTCTGATCATTAGCTACTGTTCCTCACAGCTGCAGCACAGTGCCCAAATTGTGACCCGAGCCCCTCAGCTCACCCCTATCCCGTCATCTTCCATCCCGTCCTCTCATCTCCCGCGGTCTTCCACAATAACACTCCCCTCCCCTTCCTCCCACCACCACCCACCGCCAGACAAGCTCCTTAATCCCACAGCCCAGCAGCACTACCAGCTTGTTGGTCCCCCAGATCAACAACACACATTACAACTGTCTCCTCTCTTTCTCTTCCCGCTTCATTCAAACTTCCTCATACACCCACTTTATGATTTTTGGCCCTCCCCCAACCCCCCTTGGGCTGAAGACCTATCAATGACATTACAGTAGAGGTCAGGGCAGTCACACCGTGGCTACTACAACTGTCACTGGTGGTGACGTAATGAGTGCTATTTAGGTCAGCTGGTTGCCTAGCAGTGTGCCCTGCAGCACACCAGCTAGATTACTCCGGTGATGCTGGTTACCGGTAGCTTGGTTAGTTTCCATGTGTCATGTTTACTCAAACCAGAGTCACTCATGCACAAGTCAATTACTGCAGAGTATACATTTTTCTGTCTCCTATGTGAGACTAATGATATTATGGCTGTTGGCTTGTATGTGTAATGTGACATATGGCTAACAGAAATAATGTCTACAATGAAAAAGGTCAGTTACACATTTCAAAATAGATTGTTCATTATTGATGGTTCATTAATAACATAGTCATCTCTGTGCATACAGCAGCAAAAACTTTACGCATTACAGACAGGTGCTGCCAAAAAATAACCTATTGTAACATGCAGGATATTTTTAGCCTGTTTTAAGTTTTATAATTAGGATCATTTGCCTCATAGTAAAGGAAGGAAGATACAGCTGCATGCCAATAAATTAAAACACAGTGAACAAAAAGTACTATTATAGTATTTGTTTCAGTTAAAGTGAAACATTTTATATAAATTCAGTACACACAGATTTATAACTATGATGACTGTCTGATAATATGTATTAAATATACATATGTAATAAATTCAAACTGGTTATTTGATTGACAAAATAATAATTAAATAAAGCACCAGTGCATTCTTATAGCACTGTCTACTCTGCATCTATTCTGTTTAAATGGTGTGTATTTTTTTTTTGACCAGAGAATCTACACTTCTACTTTGTTGGCCTGATGTTATACTTGGCTGGTGGCTGGGGTTGTTTTAAGCATAGGACGGTGTTGAGTGTTGCATGATATCTTCACTGGTCAAGTGTAAAGCATAACTTGGTGTGAACTGTGAAACAAGATAATCCCCTTAGCTGCTGATTTACCTCACTGTCTGACAACCAAGGACAAAGCCAGGCAGAGTTCATCTCCCACTGCTAAGATTGGCAAAGTGACCTTGTCTTTAGACATCATACCTGCACGCCTGTTGTTCTTCTCCTAAAAACATGGTGCAGGATCTTGGTTGAGAGAGTTCAAATTTTATTATTGTATGTCCATCCAAATACATTCAGATGTAGTTTCACGTACATACATCTGGTCCCTGGAAATTCATATTGTGTGACCATACTGTAATACTATTTATTTTTCTGGCTTGCATGCAGTTGCTTTGAGTTATGTTCCAGGTGGGTTGAAGTAGAGAGCATCACCTGTACTTGATAAGCACCATCTCCTCCCGTGTTGTCAGTGTATCCGATTTAGTCAGTAGTTTATTAGCTCGAGTGTCGTCATGACTAAGTAGTAGTATCTTACCAAATTCCACTAAAAGGGGATATAGGAAAGTTGGTTGGTCCTCTCTGTTTCCCTCTAAACATCTCCAGCTCCTCTTGGCATCTTCCCACAGTTGTACTTTACCTTATCTGCTCATGTCTTTGGGTTTCATTGTAACTCAAGCACACCTCCGAGTAATGGGGCCGAGCTGCATACGAGACTCTGTAGTAGCAAGGAAATCGATTTATGCATCATCATCAGTGTGTATGTGTGTTTTTGTGTGTGTGTGCATATCATATGTTTGTTGTTTGAGCTGGATTACTGCAGTACAAAACTGTAAATGCAGTAGCCAAATTTCCAGTGGTGGAAGAAGTACTCAAGACATAGCATTGTTTGGTCTGAATAATATTACTCAAGTGGAAGTAAAAGTACTCAGCAAAATAGTTACTTGAGTGAAAGTGCTCAGGGTAAGGTTTACTTAAATAGAAAGTATTACCACAACTAGTGCTAACTACTACTACTACAGTACTTGTGCTACTACTACAACTGCTATTACCACTCTTCTGACATTGCCACTACTACTCTTATTACCCACTTTGCCTCTAATTTCAAAAATACCTTTACTTGTTTAGAGACTTTATTGAGTAAAAGTAAAATTTTTTCTACTCGGAGTACATTTTCATTAACACTTCTGCTTACTTTTGTCAATGTATTGGAAATCCCCAATTTCCCTTTTTTCAATTTACTTTATGAAAAACCTTTTGCTTAATGTAATTTTAGGAGCAAAACTGACACTTTATGACCAGCTTATTTCTTAAGTTGCTCAATGGAGTTGAGTCAAGATGTGACTACTACAGAACAATAGATGCTACTACTCTCATCTAACATACTTTTTTCCTTTCTCTCCAGCGGACATTCTCGTTGATTGTCAAGGCCTATGACTGGGACAACAGCACACGTGATGGTAAGTTCATGTTTATTTTCGAAATTAAAGTGATTTTCATTTATAAACCTTTTTATAGGAGAGAGAGGAAGTTGCCAGAATAGCTCTTTCATGCACACAGAATTTTTGTATATGCAAATGTTTGGGGAACGTGTGATTTACAGATATTCAAAATAACCCTTCAGCATATAAGTGGCCTACCAGAATTGTGTATCAAAAAAATACTATATTTTTACAAAACTGATGCTGCTTGTCCAATCACAACTGTTTATTCAAACTTTTGTGACTTTATGCAGTGCTTTGTTTCTTCCCTTGACTATGTTTTGTGTTGTGACCAATCTCTTGATTGGTCGTACATCTATCCAGTTGCAGAGGTAGTTTAATGTCCATTTATTGACTATAATTGGCAGGGACCCAACTGCTTTTTTGTATAGTATAAAAATTAATGGAGATGACTGGCCTGACTAGTAGATAAACACTTGCGAGTGATGTTTAGAAAGTCTAGCTTATAGCAGACAACTTGTACTGCACTCACTGTCAGCTTACCTACTCCTATACACTTATTTACCCAGAGCTCCTTATAGCCCGCCAAGTCGTCTCATATAGGATTCAAGGCTTGGGTCTTTGCAGCTATATTTTGACGATGGCGGCCCGGTGCTGACCAGCTGTATCCTGTTTTCCCTCAGTTATGTCCGCTGGGTGGACTCCCGAAACAGCCACTTCTTTCCCGTCGGAGCAGTAGCGCAGTCTGGGAGGAAAGGGGCCCATTGAAGACTTGAATGTCTCGATGTGTTGGTGTAGCTTTGATGTGTGCAGATGCTGCCATTTTTCATGAACCAATATGTCTTATGAATGGATAGTACCACACACACAGCCCTGTCGCCTATAGCCTCTGTGTACAATACTGTGCCAAAGTCTTAGGCAGGTGTTTAAGAATGGCTGTGGACAAAGAAAAGTGTATTAATGTACAAAAAACGCACACATAAAAATCCAAACTTGAAGCACTTGAAGAGCATAGACTTCTACCAAGTTAATGGTCCTGCGGTAAAGACATAGTGCCCTGGACCTGTCTCAAAATGTAAGATCTTCTTGTTCAGGGGTAGATGCTCTTTCTGTTGAGCCACAAACCCCTAACACTGTGCCTCACAATGTTTAAGGATCTGCTAAAGGCTAATATTTAGTTATTTTTTAATGAGTAACGTTGGTATCTTCAGCCTGTGTCTCAAAATGGCACAGGCTCGCTTAAAAAAAACTCTGATCTGGATTCACACTAAAATTAATGACTTTGGTCTTAACCCATTACAAAATTTCATTACAAAAATAATAAAATTAAGGATTTGAGAATTTTGCACATCTCGATAAAACTTTTGCCCAGTACTGTATATGAAGTCAGTGCATCCTGTTTTGTCTGTCACTTCAAAGCTCTTCCACTCGTGAATGCAGGAGACAATGGAGAAGAAATTGGTTTTGACATCACAGCCCTTTGATTAGATTGTTTCTGCATGTGTGCCCCATTAATTGCTCACAATTACCGAGATTACTTTTGATGTTTCTAGTGGTTAACTGTCTCCCGTCACTTGTTTGAACATTAAATACACAAAGTCAAATGAATTTCTTTTCAGTCTACAGAGCATTTCCGCTTTTATTCCAGATAGAAACGCTGATTAGGACATTACAGTAGACCTCGCTTAATTTATTTTAGGTTAACCCAAGTGTACCCAATTTTCTGGCACACGGTAACCCAGGCTGGACATCAAAACATCATCGAATGCAGCTGGATGCCTATAGCCTACACTTAAGCCTCTAATTAGATTAATTTTAGGGATGCACCGATACCGATACCATGTCCAAGTACTCGTACTCGTATTCATAAATGTGGCCCAATACCAACAACCGATACCACTTTACAGCGCTGTCACGTGACCTCCCCCTCTCAGCTGAGCGGTGAGAACCGACTGGAAGGATTTCAAAGTGAACTGTATGGAGATAAAAGCAGAGCTGACTCTACATTCTGCTCAACCAGACATCCCAAATCATACATGAGTCCTGAAACTTAAGCAGTTGTCCTTTTGTTGTCCTAGTTGTCCCGAAAATGATGTAAGTGCAGAGTTTGAAGCAGTTGTTGTCTGATAAAACATAAGGAGTACTGTTGCTAATTGTGTTAGCTGCTGTATGTCTTGGCGAATCTTCGCTGGTATGGTGCAGATGCTCAATCTGTCTTTAAAATGATTTTAGCAACTGAATAGAGGAGAATCTAAGCTTTAAAATGAGGTATAATATGTCCATACTACAAATTTTAGCCATGGTTAGCTGTGTTCAAACTACTCTGTTGTAAAAATAACTTAGCATTGCAGAGCAGGGACAGACAGCAAAAAGACAACATGGTATGGGATGAATGAGATACAGCAGTGTGACTGTATAAAACTATAAAGTAACCCCTATATAAGTACTCATATTGGTACTCGGTATCAGCGAGTACTCAAGTACTCGTACTCGTATCGGTTTGAAAAAAACTGGTATCGGTGCATCCCTAATTAATTTTTGTATCCCGTTCCACCACTATTTTTCTTTATTTTTTGTTACAAGTTTAAATAAATAAAAAATGTTAAAAATACAAATATGGATACTTTTATACTTTGATTAATGAAAAGGTGAAGTGAAGCTGTTGTGAGGCCAAACATCAGCTGACTTCAACCTTAATGTCATGAGTTCAAGTCTTAAAAATATGTAAAACAAACGCTCCTTTCATATCTCTCTGTTTGTAGTATAATGGGAATTTTCTGTAAGGTCAGTTGAAAACATGGGTTATAGTGCTTTTGCCTGGCAGCCTTGTACATAACACGGTTGTTCCTACTGGAGTGATGATGCATAGCTGCACCTAAATAGATAATGATGCTAGATTCTTATAGTTGCATGTAATTATTTTTCATTTTACTTAATTGACTCAGCATGCATGGAAGTGGGTGGTTCAGTGCTGACGGTCTAATTTGAAATCATCAAGAAGGGCTGGGTATGGCTGTTCAGTAAATTGGTCCCAATTTTGTAACTGTGCAATACCAATATTATGTCCTGGTAGTACTTTTATGCTGCCTTTAGTTGGCTGTAGGGCTGTGCAGGAAATTCTCTTTATGCATCACAACATACAGTAGGTATGAAGATATTTTTCACCTACATAGAGACAACGGCTTAGTAAAACACTCACTCACAATAGTGATTTTGTTTATACCTCTCAGGCAGACTCCTTTTATTTTTACAATACTTTTGGTTACAAGGACAAGCCTGTACAAGTGGTTGCTCTTAATATGATTGAACCTTCTCAGAGCACATGGTCCTGGTTCAATCCCTGATGAGGGCTGCAGCATTTCTGTGTGATGTTTGTTTGTCTCTCATAGCTGTAGATATCAAGTGCTCTTGTGCCATTGATCCACTTGTATCCTCCAGTCATTGCTCAACACTAAAGCCCTGCTTCATATGTTTGTTGCTCATGTGTTGGTCCCTTGCTGCTGCACACTGGCTCCAACTGCTCTTAATGAGATACCCATCAGGGGACTTCATTGAAAGACTGACCAAATAAATTTCCCAGGTATGTACAGTTTAAGGACAGTAAAGAAGCATTTTCAGTTTCCAACGCACAATTTGTTCATACAACATGGTTAACAATAGCGTGCCATTGAGGTTGCCTGGATCTTAGCGGTTACTGTCTGTGTGGCCTGAGTCAGCACAGCTCCATATCTTGTCCTACGTAAGAGTCTTCATGGAGCTGGTTTGTCAGAGATTCCTCTGGTCCAGCGTCATGTCCGCGGCCCCTTCCCCCTGTCCTCAGGAAAGGCAGCCGGCTGTTTTCCTTGTGTTTATCGAGCAGGAAGTGGTGCGGACTGGGCGGCCGGGCTCACTGTTTAGACACCGAAGTAACAGGGCCCGGCTCGGGCCCGGAGCCCATTGTTCTCTATCTGGCAACTGCCGGGGTTTATTTCTGTTATTGTTGCTTAATTCAGTCTGACATTGTGTCAGTCCCCAGCAGAGGAAGGTGTGTGTATGTGTGCATGCTCACTTCAAATGTGTATGGTGCATTGCAGCCCAAAGCCATGGAGGAAAGGAAATCACGGACCCCCTATTTCCACAGAGATTGTTTGGCTGTGTCGATCCCACTGTGATAAAGATTGCTTTCTTTCTTCTGCAGCAAGCCTCACAAAGGCAAACAATGTTTAATGTGAGTCATGGCGTGTAAGAGCCTAAATAGTAGCAACTCCCTACACTTTTATGACATAATAATTATAATAGCTGGCTATACATGAAGTTCAGGCATTTCGTTTTCTTGTCTCTTGCTAGAAACTTTATAGATGTTTCTTTTCTGCAGGGTGCAGTTTTATCAAAAACCTAAATTAGGTTAAATTGTCATCTTATCAAAGGATTAAACTCTACAGATGAAACCACAGTTTGAATGGGAACTTGGAATAGAAGTCAGTGTGGTTCCAGACATATACTATTTTCTCCTCATCTATTCTTACAGCTATGCTATGTTCATACTATTGTGTGTTTATTTGAATGATACACTACATGACCGTACATATTGGAGTCAATCGTAGTGAAGGATACTGCTTTTGTGCTAAGTCTCAGTCGCAGTCTTGTTTTGACAGTGACTGATCACCAGTCAGTCAACTGCCTGAGATGTCTCTGATCACTATTCTCAGTGTAACTTTTCAAAAGTGTGGATAAAACGTGTGTTGTGTTACAGATGATGATGAGGAGCTGCTAATTGAACGCAGCACACACACTGGGATGATTGATCCTGGAGACAATTGGCAGACCATCCGCCATGACGGCACTACGGCTCGGATCGTCTACCGCATCCGGGTTCGCTGTGACGACAACTACTACGGCAACAAGTGCAACAAGCTGTGTGTCCCAAGAAACGACTATTTCGGTCACTACCGCTGTGAGCCTTCAGGGGCCCAAGTTTGTCTGGACGGGTGGATGGGTCCAGGCTGTACGACAGGTGAGTGGTGGCTTCAGTAAAGACACAAAGACACAATGTAAATGACCCCCAAGATGGTGGTCCTGTCAGTCAAACTCTGTGAGGTGGTCTGGGATACAGTGTCCTGCTGAGCAACGCCTAATGCATCGTGACATAACACTAAAGACTTGACAAATACAATGCCATCAATGCATTGTTTTTTCTAGTTAACAATTACTGTATTACAATTACTACATGTAACACATTACCATCTTATCTCTGGTTCCCTATTTGAGAAATATACGTAGCCTTTTATAATAGGCTTTTAATTTCTTTATTTGCTGGTGATGAGTCTGCATTTACGAATCACAATTTTGAGACAACTTTATAACGCACGGGACACCAAATTGACTCCAAAATGTATAATTTTTTTTCTTTTTTAACTTTTTTACTATTTTTGCTAAATGTTATGTCAGAAAATTTCAAAAATGCTTTGCGTCTTCTCCATTTGTTATTTTTTGTAGATAATTGTATTTAAACGTGCATAGCTACAGTACTTGAGTGATTGTTATCCCATATGTCCCTTCCCCAGGTTGCTGGGTATACCTACAAGCACGCTGAAATGCCGTGCGTGTCGCCTGCTGATGTAAAAACGTTGTAGGGTTACGGAGGAGCTTGTGGGTGGTGGTCCTGAGAGTGGGGGGCCGCCATAAATCAGCCAGCTGACCTTAGAAGACGATAGGTGAAAAGAGGAGGGGAGTGGAGAAGGCCTGGGTTGTTTTTAAGAGGGGGGTAGTGTTGTACATGCAGGCTATAAAGTTGTCCCTGCTTCGCCCTCCCCAGCTCCGGTCAGGCTGCCATGAATTCTCACATCTTGTTGCACTTGTTCGAAAGATGGCAAACAAACGAGTGTCCCCTCCCATCTCGCTTTGTCATGGCCATTCTTCTGTAGTCTGTAGAAGAATGTGTTTATGTGGGAGAAGAAATATAACTGTGTGTGTCTTCTAGTGGGAATAAAAATCTCACCTTTTAAATTGTCTTTTTTTTTCTCTCTCTATTTCAGCGATCTGCAAGCAGGGCTGCAACCTGTTACATGGTGGCTGCTTAGTCCCAGGAGAATGCAAGTAAGATAACAGGACACCTGCTTTAAAATAGATGTGACATATTCTGTTCCCATGGCATCTTTCATTAAATGTATTGCATTTCTGGCTGCTCTGGGTGCAGTGCTGTCAGATAGTACAGATTGTTCATCTGAAATTATCAAATAAAATGCTAATATGGTAAGATACAGTAGGATAAAGCGCCATGGTAAGAGGTCTTTTGACTTAGCTTTGTCTCCAGATTTTGCTTCCCTTGTGGACATCTTTGCCTCGGTTGAGAAGAAAAGGGCATCGGCATGCCTGTCTTCTTGTATTTTTAGACCCCCGAAACTCTCCACAGAATACCAAGCAACTCATCAGCCTCTCTGCGTCTTGCACTGAATAAAAGGCAGTTGCAAGCATGTGAATTTGACCACCATAAACGTGCTGGGAATTGTCATATCCCCTCCCCATCCGCATTGCAGTGCTCCTTGAAGGGCAGGGGGCACAGAAGGAAATGCATATCCCGCTGTGTTATGTACATACCCCTAAAGTGGAAATGACAGTCAGATAAAGTGACGTCGAAATGTCCCATAGGTCCACATTTACAGGATACGGTACATCCCGTCATCATTTGTACACCCCCTCCCACCTGCCGGACGGAAAGACACTGGCTTCACATTATTAGGCTTAAGAACTGGCTCTGAGCCGAGGAATAACAGAGGGATGACCAGTTTAAGGAAGATGCCTCACATTTTTGTTTGTGTGTGACTGGATGTGTAGCAGAGGGGAGCTCCATATTCTTTCCAAATGTCAAGTTGTAGTCAAAGGCACAGTGACATGAATAGAGGAGCAGCAGTAAAGACGGTCCTGCAGTGGCATGAATTTAATGAAGCCCCGGGTCAAAGAAAGCTGGCATTAAATCGCTTGCCATCTCCTTTCACTGGTTACAATCCATCACAGTTTTATGGTTTGCCATGGGTCTTAGAGAAACACAAAGCATGGTACGTGCCTTGTTACTCTGACGCATTTGGGATTTTCATTAGCACACATTAGGCTTGTACGGACATATTTCTTCAAGTTTTTTGCTGTGTGCTCAGGATTACTCTGGGCGTTTTCATCCTTTGACACATCCATAAGAAAATGTATGCCTACGGTCTTGATGAGTAATCGCAATAAAATGACTTGGCATCAAACCACAAAATGCCGCTTTTCATATCCTCAAGCGGCAAAGGTGTTGCCTGGATTGGCTAATTTCTTTGACTTGGATTGCACCACTGCTGTCTGATGTTATGGGGCTAGTCAAAGTACGCAGTAGGACACAGTATTTTTTTTTTTTTTTATTTGACCTTTATTTAACCAGGACAGTAGGGGACAGTAGGAGACAGTAGGAGACAGTAGGAGACAGTAGGAGACAGTAGGAGACAGTAGGAGACAGTAGGAGACAGTAGGAGACAGTAGGAGACAGTAGGAGACAGTAGGAGACAGTAGGAGACAGTAGGAGACAGTAGGAGACAGTAGGAGACAGTAGGACACAGTAGGACAGTAGAAGTAGGCATTATGCAGAGTATCCTCTACTGGCTGCTTTAGCTCAGAGCACACATACTCCTTATACCCTCACACAGTAGTAGGCAACAGCATACAGTACTAGTATGCAGTAGTATGCAGTATGCAACAGTACACAGAAATATGCAGTAGTAGTAGCATAGTTTAAGCAAAGCATCCTCCAGTGGCTGGCCTTAGCTCAGAGTACACAGAATCCTCATACTCTGGTCTAGCATGGCAGTAGGCAGTATTATACAGTAATAGGCCACAGTACACAGCAGTATGCAGTATACGAAGTATCTTCCACTGGCTGGCCTTAGCTCAGAGTACACAGACTCCTTATACTCTGGTCTCGCACAGTGGCAGCGGTGCCGTCTGCAGGATGCAGCTCCTTCTCAAAATAGCAGTCAATTGACAAGACAGCTGGCTCGACGACACCTCAGCCTTGGAATAGCCTCGCGCTCATGAGTCGACAGGCGTGTGCACGTATACACTGTATACACTACACACAGTCTCACATACCCCCCCCCCAGCCCGTCCCAGACTGCACCGGCGAATATGGGAGCCGCTGGAAGTATTCTTAACCCTCCTGCCCTGGAATGTCACCCGCCACTAAGATTAGTCGGCTGGAGGCCTTGGGACGGTTTGAGCCTGGACAGTATTAGGTGTGTTTCCACTGTTTGTCTGCTCCCCCACTTCCCACGCCGCTCAAAATACAAACAAATCTCCGACTTGACGATTTTGATTCTTCTAACCTGCTACTACAGAAATTTCCCAAAAGACTTTAAACAGAATATTTGAGCGCAGTCATGTACTGTTTTATGTTTGGGGCTTTAGGATTGAAATTTACAGGCTGTAGTGTTGTTAATTATGCCTTGGTGTGCTCAAGAACAAATTGTATCAGGAAAAAACAACATAAAAGTTACTCCTTGGGGCTTTGAAACAATAGTATATAGAATGAGGAATTAAATTATTTACAGTTATGTTTTGCCGTCTGTGTCTGATAGGTGTAACTACGGCTGGCAAGGACAGTTTTGCGATGAGTGTCTGCTCTATCCCGGATGTGTCCATGGGACCTGCAACCAACCCTGGCAATGCAACTGTGAGAGGAACTGGGGAGGCCTGCTCTGCGATAAAGGTATGTGCTCATACGAAGTGTCTTTGTACCAAATTACCTTCCCTTCACTGCAACCCTCCGAGGGTATAAAGCTCTAGTACTCGAGTCTTGTACAGTATCTACTCTGCACTTGCCTATTCATCATTCAGACCATTTGTCTTGATGTAATGAGTGTAGTAAGATGTAAGTTGCTTCCTGCTCACTGGAGACCAGCAGCTGGATAGTTTTACTGGCTGTGGTATCTGAGCAGTGTTAGGGACACCTGATCCCCCCACAGTGCATCGTCACTGAGGGCTCTTCAGGGGATGAGAATGGTCCGAAGATCCCCAGTGGAGACAGATCCCTGCTCATTTATTTACCAGCTTTAGGGTGACCTGGCCTTTAGTGTACGAGCAGAGGATCAGATGGACTGTAGTGGAGGTTGTTTTTACAATGAAAAACCTGAGAACTGTATTGGAAACATGGACACTGCAGTGTCCAAAATGGCCATTTCTAGTAGTACAATTTCTAGCTGATTAAAAACAGAAATACATGCTGTAAATACTGTACAGCTTCCTCCGCTCCACAACAGAGTGCTTGTGAAAACACTTAGTGGTTCCCGTCAAAACTGACAGCTGGTGCTCTACAGAGCTTCCGAAGCTTCCTAGTAACTCCATGTTGATGCGGGCACCAAGCGTCCAATCAGCATTGTCTAAAGGCAGAGTTTGTATTCTTGCACTGGTTCCTCTCTTTTGATTTTACATCACATTTTAGGTTTGCATTGGTATGTAAACGAAAAACAATATCATGTTTCATGTTTCCTAGATCTGAACTACTGCGGTCGCCATCAGCCGTGTGTAAATGGAGGCACCTGTATGAACACAGAGCCAGATGAATATTTCTGCGCTTGTCCACAAGGCTACTCTGGAAAAACCTGCCAAATTGGTATGAGAACATACATGATATCTTCTTGAAATGTGAGTCTTTTATCCCCAGCTGATTTATCTCACAGACAGAGTTGTTTTCTGTTGTTACAGTCGAGCACCCCTGTGTTTCTGATCCTTGCGCCAATGGTGGGACGTGCCATGAGGTGCTCACAGGGTTCGAGTGCCAGTGTCCACCGGGCTGGGACGGCCCCACCTGCGCTAACAGTACGTCCTTCCAACTCTTTACATTGTCATACACTCATTATCTCCATCAGGGACTGTTTTGATAAACCTCTCCACAACCTTTCTGAAACCATCTTAAAAAAGACCATGATCTCAAGTTGTCGCATTGTATTTGTTAGATTTGAACGAGTGTGCATCCAGCCCGTGTGCTCAGGGAGGGACATGTATGGATCTCGAGGACGGCTTTGAGTGTGTGTGCCCCCCAGAGTGGGAAGGAAAGACCTGCCAGATAGGTGAGACTCCGAACCTTTGAATTATTCATTATCTGAATACCACTGCCTCACACTGGAGAGAGCCAGACCATGCTAAGTGTAGTCTTCATACACCACAGTCCTCATAACTTCAGTAACTGAATTCAATCAGTGCCCTTGCTGCTGGTATATAAACAAAAGAAAAAGAAAGAATGTAAAAATATTAAATGTTGTTGCCTTGCCTTAGAGAAATTAGACAATATCATTAATTAACATTGGCATGTGCAGTATATATGCAAGGTACACATCTTTCATAGCAAATAGAATGTATACATCCACATTTCTATATGGCTGTTCTGCCTGTGAGCGGACGTGACCGGAGTGAAGCCAGGAAATGGGTTAGTGCTGATAAACAAAGTTGTGTGTCATTTTGTGTACGAGGGGTGGGGTCGAAGTCAGAAAAGAGATCTCCTCCAGAGTTCAGTGTCATTTTACCAGTTCAGATCTCGACTTACAGGCTGCTGCTGGCCTCCTGTGTTACCTGGTGAGTGTATGTGTGTGCGTTTTGGCTAGAGTTTCAGAGAGCGGGACAGGTGTGTGAGCAGGACTCCCTGCCCCCCTCTCACCGCTGCCCCCCCCCCAAACACACACAACCCCCTTTTCCTTTGAATATTTGAGCAGCAGTGGCTTTTCTTGTGGTGCCGTTAGTGAATGGGCTCCAGTGAGTGAGACTTGACTGTGTCTACTCATTACATCTATATAGGACAAATCAAAACAAAGAGCCGCCGTGTGCCAGCTGTTGTCTGCTTTTTCTCAAAGGTTTTTTCACAAGAGACCAAACAAAACTTGGAATCTTGTAAATCACGAAGATGTCACAGCAATCAGTGTCAACTACTGCAGTTCAATGATATTTTAATGATCAGAAAAGTTGTCCATTGTTGGTTATTTTGCTGGTTATTTTGGTGAAAAAACTCAAATGCAGAGAACTCGTGTCCTCCCTGTGTTAGTCTGGGTTCTCTCCGGCTTCCTTCCTTCGTCCAAAGAAATGTGTGCGTTAGTTGAATTGGTCATTCTAAAAATGCCTAAAGTGTGACTGACTAACAGGCTGCACTGTGACAAAATGGTTAGGACTCTCACCTCACACCAAGAAGGTCCTGGGTTCGAATCCCAGACCAAGTGGAGTTTGCATGTTCTCCCTGAGTCTGGGTGGGTTTCCTGCGGGTGCCCCGTTTTCCCCATCAACCTAAAACATCTACCAAAACCCTACCTTAACTGTAGCCTGCTTAAAGCCCATAGTGGATTGGATAAGCTCCAGCCACTGGCAGCCTACTCAAGAAAATGAATGAATAAATGGACAAAGGCTCCTCTCACCCAACAAATTAACTTTTCTTTTTTTATGTTGAAGTTCATTTGCATCAAAAACATAGAAGGCTGTTACTGTTGGTTCTTCATGTTTTATCTTATCTAACTTGAATTTCATAATTATTTACTTTCTTACTTCTGAGACTTCTTTCTTTTTTCATTAAGTATTGCTGCATATAAACATTTGATCATATGTGTTCAGATGCGATTAAATTTGCAAATAATGAAATATCCTAATACAGTCTATGTAGGTTCATAGCTGAACATTCAGCGTGATGGGGCTTGGATGAACTCCAAAATGTCTTAGAAGTAATGGTTAAAGTCCAGTAGATTTAGTCAGGTGTTTGTTTTGAATCCTTATGCAATAATATATAATATCCCAGTGGCATCATCCAGCTTCCCGTTGCAAGGTTTGTAAACTGAACCTCCTCATCATACTGAAACAGAAACTGGACAGTATAGTTGACAGTACAGCTTATACAGTGCATAGAGAAACGCACTTCTACTTTCATTTTGATTCATAATACTCGTAAGGTTTTTGAATATTTTTTTATCTTCTCTCCTTCCTTTGGTGTTTCCCAGTTTGACCGATTCACTTCCTTCTGCCTCCTGCCTTTACAGATATAGATGAGTGCACAAGAAATCCCTGTGTCAATGCTAACGTTTGCAAAAATGTGATTGGTGGATATCACTGCTTCTGTTTTCGGGGATGGTCTGGACAAAACTGTAACATCAGTCAGTAATTTTTATTGCTTTATGGCACTTCTATAAACTCCCTGTCCTCACTGGTGCCTTCCTCTTCTTCTTCTTTTGGCTCCTTTGAAAAGTACTTAACTTTCTGGACAGCACACTGTTATAGGTGTAGTTCAAAACGTCACTCACTTTCACACAAGTGGTAACCCATCTCTGCTCGAAGCTGCTGCTGTGCCGTCGTGACTCAACCTGCATGCTTGGTTATTACTGTATACAGTCTGGCACTTTCTTGGCTTCACTAGTAATTCATTTTTCAAACTTTTAAGTAATGAATGCAGTAATAATTGCACAAGCCCCCTTAAAAAATAACGCCGAAAATTAGATCCAAAATTCTTAAAAGTCTAATTTTCATGTTTTGCTCTGCAGATTTAAATGGCTGCCACGGACAATGCCAGAACGGAGCCACCTGCAAGGTATTTTTAAATTTCTATACTTTTTAATCCACTGTTACAACATGCATGTTCATTCACCTCTCAACACTATTTCGTATGTTGTCAACAGAAAGGTGCAAGGGGCAATCACTGCCTGTGTCCTCCCGGCTTTGTGGGCACTCACTGTGAAATCCAGAGGAACAAGTGTGACAGCCAGCCGTGCCACAACAACGGCAAATGCCACACGGTGCTGGGCGGCTTCGTGTGTGAATGCCCGCCCGAGTTCGCTGGACAGCTGTGCGAGGTGAGTCTCAAGTTGCCCACGGCCCGAGCGCTGGACGGCTGCTGCGACGACTATATTTAAAGTGGCATAAGGCTTTTTTGCAGTAAGGAGACTTAAGAGGAGACATATAAACTGTCTGAGCTTAACAGTTGTGCTTAAAGACACATTTTTGGTGTTACTGGAGAAGTAGTGGTACATTACTTTCCCTGAAGTGGATCCTTGACACAAATTCATGTAAAGTTATCCAGATGGTAGCTGTCATTATACTTGCTGAACAAAAGCATCTTAGGAAAACAATTTGTCAGTTCAATGTTTCTTGGATACACAACTGCTGACCTTCACAGTTATTACAAGTTTTGATGGCAGCAATGTGGATTTTGGAAAATATGCAACAAGGGTTTTTGATCATTTTCAAACTGTCTGTTGTGTATTAAAACATTATCATGTGAGAAACAACCTCTGGAAGACGTGAGTGTGCCAAAGACGTACCATTACTGACCTCCAGATAAAATGTTTTTATTTAATATAGATATTTTCTTGTCCGTCCTTTGAGTCTTTGCCATTTGTTTGAAGTGAATGTGGGTTAGCAGTAAGGAAACTGACACTTGAGTGAATCTCTTGGGCCCTGAATGGAGGACATTGCTGGTCAGGAGCCAATCCTGATTTAGCATCTCTACTATAAATATGAGACCGTTTGAATGAGGTGACGCTGGATCTCTGCCTGAGTACTACAGGACTGTGTTGCCTGCTGTGGCACGGCGTGCATTCCTGCCCTGCAGAACCAAAACTACACGCTTCAGCATCACATTACTTTATTACACACTTGCAGACCCATTCGAGTGTGGAGAAATGTTAGATGATTTAGTATGGCTTTTCTTCCCTTTTCTACAACACCAATTAAAAGAAAAGTTGGGATGCTGTGCAAAATGTAAAGAAAAACAGAATGCAAATCTCATACTCTTATGTTATTTACATTAAAGCATAGACAACATATCAAATGTTGAAAGTGAAACTTTTTATTTTCTTTGTGCAAAATAATAGCTCTTGTTGTAAAATGCTTATGCCATTTTCTCCATCTTTTTGTTGCTTTGTCACAACTTTTTTGTGATGTGTAGCTGCAGTCAAATTCAAAATTATTTTAGAACCTGATTTATTGGTCTTTTGTGAATAGGATATGGTGTTGTGGATTTTGCAATTGATAATTTTATGTTTTTATTTACATTTTAAACTTTTTTGAACTGGGTTGTATATCTTAAACACAGCCAGCAGATGACATGTTTGGTCTCGTGTCTTGTGTTGTTGTGGCGGCTACAATAATGTGCTGAGGATTAATAGACTTTCCTCAGACAAGATCCTTCTGACCACACACATGCAAATGGTAAAGAAACATGTATCTGCTCCTGTCTCTAAAGTAAACAGTGTGACCACAGACTTCGTCCACTCTTTTGCCCTTCTCTGACTCCCGTCTTCAGGACCTTAAATGGCAAATGGGTGCAAGTAAGAGTTTATGCACAGTAGGGTCCTGTTTACACCAATGGAGATTTTGACTCCCAAGTTCTGTTTTGCAGCATGAAGAAATGGCAAAG
Source organism: Bostrychus sinensis (assembly GCA_020698575.1). Lineage (NCBI taxonomy): Eukaryota > Metazoa > Chordata > Actinopteri > Gobiiformes > Eleotridae > Bostrychus > Bostrychus sinensis. Next base: position 20,740,233 of record CM036257.1, on the reverse strand, counting down.
GTTGTCCCTGCATCTTTGTATGGCTTACTGAATGATTTATCACTTTAGAAGTAATATTTGTCCTCAATGATTTATCACTGTCTGGTCCCCTCAGTTTGTGTCTGTCTCTCGGTAAGGCGTCTGTCTCGGAGTAATCTTGTGAGATTAAGATGCAGAGAGATGTAGAAGTGAATGTGTGGATTCCCTTGATGAGCTTAGGGGACGTTTCGGAGGCTTTGCTTGGCTGTTCCACTTACCTTTCGATTTGTTGTGAACATCAGCAGCAAGTTGAGCCAGGCTAAGCGGCTCACCACATGGATTTGAGCTGTCTTTGCTCTAGTGTGCACTTGCTTTCACTTTCTGAAACATCCCCAACTGTGACTGTGATTGAATTTTGATTAATTTTAATGTGATGTTGCACAACATTTGTTAGATAATAGCTTTGTGCTGTATTGTAAAGTCTTTATAAGGTTTTTAAGAAAAGGTTATGAACAATGAAAGGTGTATTAATGTAGAAAAATACACAAAATTACAAAAAAAGAAGAAAAATGTAAACTAGACCTCTAGAACTTAAACCTCTGGCAATGGCAAAGATAAAGTGACCCGATCTGGACTCGGACTTGAAGACCTACCAGTTCAGGGGTAAATGCTTTTTCCATTGAGCCACAAAACACATTCAAATTCAGTCCATTAAAACTAATTATTTGTTCTTTAAACAGTCCTGGATTGTTTTGTCCTTGGCACATTAATGACATTTCCTGATGTATTTATTTATTTTCCTCTATAACAAAATAAAAAGTTTAATTCTGTACTGTATATTATATTAAAGCAATATTTGTTTTGATACAAGTCTTCTGTTATCTCCATAGGTCCCAACTTGGTCTCCTGCAGAAGCCTGCGATTCAAACCCTTGTGAGAACGCCGCCACGTGCCACAGTATGGGCCAGGACTTCTACTGCGCCTGTCCCGAAGGTTACGAGGGCAAAACCTGCGAAAGCCTCAAGGAAGAATGCCAGACCACCCCCTGTCAAGGTAACCATTAGTCACCCCGCTTGTTTAGTGACAGCTAAAATGAAAAAGTCCTGATTTTTAACAGTTTATTTATTTTTGCCCCACAGTGATCGACAGCTGCACAGTTGCTGTTGCGACCAATGACTCGGCTGTGGTGCGTCACATCTCCTCAAACGTCTGTGGTCCTCGTGGACGCTGCATCAGCCATCCCACAGGAAACTTCACTTGCATCTGTGACGAGGGATTCAGCGGCATCTACTGTCACGAGAGTATGTACAAAATTATTAAATTAAAAATTAAAAATGTGTCTTACACTTCAATTGTTTTGACATTAAAAGACAACAATTTGCAAAAGTTAACGCATTTCAGTAAAACACCTACACAGTTTTATATAGATTCTTTACACTCAGAGAGGCCACTTGGGTTGTCACTTTCTTAATTCATATTCAGCTTGTTATTGTTTTTTCCAAAGAAATTCAATGTTCCACCATCTTTTTCCAGACATCAATGACTGCATCAGTAACCCTTGTAAAAATGGCGGCACCTGTATCGATGGCGTGAACTCCTTCCAGTGTTTCTGTCCTGACGGTTGGGAGGGCCAGCTCTGTGACCTCAGTAGGTTCATTAGCTGCAAAACAACACACCTGACATTCCGACTTCAGTTCTGAACATTTAATCACATAATACGCCTTGTACACCCTTTGTCCTTCTCCAGACGTGAATGAGTGCAGTCATGACCCTTGTAAAAATGGCGGCCGCTGCGTCGACCTGGTGAATGACTTCTACTGCGAGTGTGCCGACAACTGGAAGGGCAAGACCTGTCATTCCCGTGAGTTATGCCATCTCTGTGTTAATGCATGTGTTTATACACCCGGCTTTCTAGCTCCTGAAAAAAATGTCAACGTGAACAGTTTTATGGCTGTGCATATCTCTTCTTTTCCTTTCAAGGGTAGCCACAGTACATTATCTGCCTCCATTTACCGGTCTCTTCTGCATCGACTTGTCTCGCACCAACTAACTCCATGTCCTCTTTCACTACAACCATAAATCGCATTTTTGGTCTTACTCTATGCCTCCTACCTGGCGTCCTGTTACCAATATAATCACTATCCCTCCTCTGTGCATGTCCAAAATATTTCAGTGTGGCTTCTCCAACTTTATCTCCAAAACATTAGCTGTCCCTCTGATTTCTCTCCTTCCTTATTTTATCCATCCTCGTCCACTACCTTTAAACCATACAAACACTTCTGGTTGCCACTTGTTGTCTTGTACACCTTTCCTTTCTTTCTTGCTTACCCATATAAAGGGTGACCTTTTACCTGTATATTTCCAAATAGGCGAAAGTCAATGTGATGCCACCACCTGCAGCAATGGAGGCACCTGCTACGACCATGGGGACACTTTCCGCTGTGCGTGTCCACCGGGATGGGGAGGAAACACATGCAACACAGGTAAGGCAAAGGAAGTAAAAACATGGGGTTAATGGGGGATGTTGCTTTATTCTGGATTCTCGCCAAATGCACCATCGTATAGGTGAATCAGTGAATCTTAATTACCTATAGTAAATGAATGTGGGAGTCATTGTCTGTCTATGCTGTGCCATTGACCTGGATATACCCCACTTCAGGCCCAAAGTGGCTTGGGAAGACTTCAGCCTCCTGCGATTCCAAATAGCAAATTAAATTATGAGATTTTTTTATTGTCAATTTCACTGTAGGTACAGAACATACAGGTAGATCAAATGTTATTGGACATGGAAAAATGATGAAAAATAATAATAACAAAAATCTAAAACCATACAGACTAAATCAAAAATGAAAAAATAATTGCAGATAATAGTAGTGCAACAGTTTGGCTTTGCATTTTGCTTTGACTTAATAAGTTGAGGCATTTCTCAAATCACTGCAGCTATATTGTAGGTAGGCATTTTCATGGTCAGACCATAGTCGGCGTGTTATGCTGTATATTTTCTAACTTGGTTGTTTCTGACTCACTCTTTTTGGTTTTGCAGCCAAGAACAACTCCTGCGCCTCCAGTCCGTGTTCGAACGGTGGGACCTGCGTGGGAGGCGGGGACACCTTCACCTGCATCTGCAAAGAGGGCTGGGAAGGCCCCACATGCGAACAGAGTATGACTATTTCTGCATATTTTTTTAAACTGTAGTGTCTCCCCTCAACTCCAGTGTGCTTCGGTGTTTTTTATTTTTGAGAGAACAAAGTTGAAGTGATTTATATTTTTGAAGGGGAGTTTGCTTCTCACAGATAACTGCTCAAAATACCAATGTTTGAGTTACATTTTTATCTATTAAGCAGTAATAAATCATTCATAATAATCAATAACAACTTAATGAATAAACAGTTAACATGATTAAATTTAATTTTATTGAGATAGCCTGACCACAACAGTTGCCTCAAAGGGCTTTACAGGAATAGACATAAACAAACACGACAATCAAACAGACTGCCCCAGGACAGCCCCTGTTCTTAAACCCTCCTTCTCAGTAGATAAGCTGATGTTTTTATTTTTACATTAAATCAAGCAACAGTGAGTTACAACCCAGTGTACTTTTTGTGGCAGTCCCAAGCCTGGATAAATTAACAAGGTTGCGCCAAAAAGGGCTTCCAGTGTAAAATCTTTGCCAACTGATGATTTGCTATGGCGACCTTAGAAGGGGAAAAGCTGAAAGAAACATTTTTTTTTAATTAATCTACACAAGCTTTTTTACTAAAGAATTAAATTATAATAACTGTCTATAAAAAGCTACAAGTTGCCCATTTTTCATAATCTTTTTGCTAAGAATAACTGATTTATTACAAAGTTTTTTTGTTCTTTACTGGCTTTTCTATAAGCCACCAAGTTCGCCTGTTATTTGATAAATGAGTTGCATATAAACATTGCTCATTTCATTACTACAGTTTAATTCTTAAAACAAGTTTGTTATATTTCTGATTGTTTAAACATCAAAAACTCACTGTACTTCATTTAAATCTGTTTTATCAATGCTCTTTTCTCTCCACAGATATAAACGACTGCAATCCTCATCCGTGGTACGTACCATTTCCTGCTTCACACTGCCATGCTCTAGACCCATATCCCATTCTTTCTTTCCTTCCTCTCGTGCTCATCCACATCGCAGAAAGCTCACGGGACGGGGGCGGGGGTGCGGCAGGGGTTGTGGGCGGAGGTTGCAGCTAAGAGCGGTGTGGAAGTTGTCCTTAAATCAAAGCTCAAAGAAGCATCTCTCAGAGCAGGAGGCTGGGATATTGAATAGAATAGAGAGAGGTGGGAGTTTTTTTTTTTTGTTTTTTTTTTTTCTGTGCTGAGTGCAGGTTTGGGGGGGATGTAGTTCCCATTCTTCCCATGCGACCTGGAGGTGGGGGGAGTGAGGCTTTGAGGAGGACCGGGACAGAGGCATGATGAGAGGGAGGGGGAGAAGAAGGAGGGAGGGAGGGGCTGGACACGCCTATTAGCATCTGAAAGGTGGAGGCTTGTATTGATGAGTTGAATTGAGCGTCGTCACCCCCACCGCATCTACGCCAGGACACAAAAAAACATGAGCTTTGTAGCAGCTGGAAGGATGTGGCTCTTGTACAGCCCAATGAAATGTTTTTTTTATCTCTTCTTTTTTTTTTTTTTAGTTACAATGGCGCTATATGTGTGGACGGAGTCAACTGGTTCCGCTGTGAATGTGCCCCGGGATTTGCTGGACCGGACTGTCGCATTAGTGAGTACACAACACAAGGGTTTAGATGCAAATTCAGGACCTCTTCAACATCTGTATTAAAAAAATAAAAATAAAATCTACCCCACAAAATAAAGGGCAGTTCACAAGCACTGACATCTTTTTTTTCCTTTGGCTTTTCCCATCTGTGGTAACCAATCCAAATCATCTGTCTCCTAGTGTGCAGTTGTTGGCTAATTGATTTGGCATAGGTTTTACATTTTTACATTGCCCTTCCTGACCTCACCCTCTCCATTTACTCAGGCATGGGACCAGCACAAAGGATACTCCAGCCAGTGACCCCTTGTAGCTGGATTTCAATATGATCCTTCTATATTAATACCTTGTTTTGTGCAAAATATGGGCTAAAGGGAGCGAAATTTGTAATAAGTTTGTTTGGCTCTCTGTGCTGATCCCAAGCCCGGATAAATGTGCAGTTGTGGAAGGGCATCTGTAGTAAAACCTGTGCCAAAGTACTTATGAGAACAAGTCACTGTGGAGATCCCTGATGGAAAGGAGACCGGTTTTTATGAAAACGTGAAATACCATAATAATGAGTGGCCCTCCTCCACACAGTATATTTTTCAGTATTTGGCCCTCAATTAAAAATGTTTGGACACCCCTTCTTTAGTTAGAAAGGGTGCAACCACAAGAAACAATAACCCCAACTTGTTAATTTAAAGAGAAAATTGCCTAAAAGATTTACCTCAAGCAGACAATAACAGTGGTGGCACGCCATGATTAAGAGGATGTGTGAGTGACTGGAAGAAAGGGGGTTGTACCAGAAGTAGATGGACACCCTGACACCTAAATTCAGGACCGGGACACCGCCCTCCTCCCTTTTTTTTCTTGGTTCTTTAACGCCTCAGAGGTCAGAGGTGAACCCTCCTCCATACTCACACAGTCACACAAATGCACGGGGAAGACAAATTGCCCAGTGACCCTGAAATTCTCCTTCTTCTGCCCCCTTTTGTCTCGGCCGGATAGCGTTCACCGTTTCTGTCAGGCTTCAAAATTTGAGAGTCCTCGTTGTGATTGTGTCCATGTGAAATCCGGACAATGGGGCTCAAGGTGATTTTTGGTGCGAGTGAAGCATTGAAAAGGCAGCTTAAATCACCGTAGGTTTAGCTCTGTGTATGATTGCTTCAATTATTTATAGGCTAAGTGAAATCACATGATGAGAGGCTTATGTTTGCTTTTTGAGTGGTGTGTGTCCAAATGTATTTTTATTGCCCACAAAAGGGTCACATGATAAAACAGAAGGGTCATGGGATTAATTATTTAGATCAGGTATTCTCAGCTGGTGGGTTGGGGACTGTAAATTGGGCTGTGGGAAGGTTAGTGTAATGCCAACGTTACGCATATTTGAAGCTTAGATATTGTTACATCATCAGAGTAGCCCCAAGGTTTTAAAAGTATTAAAAAGGTATTAAACATATTAAATCGTGTGGACAGATATTAAATTTAGTTAATCTAAGTTAATCTTAAATTGTCAAAGTGGAACATCTTAGTCAAGTTTTTTCAGTGTTGTACTTGTCAAAAATATATTTTAGATCAATACTTCGTAAGTAACAACAGAGAAGTCTCTTTTTTTGTGAGTTGGATATGAAATCGGCAACAAATTCTATCAATAGTGGTTTTACACATATCTTAAAGTCACTCACTCGATTGTGCCTTTAGTTAGTACATTTTTGAAAGCTAAGGGTTTATATGTTCTGAATAATGTTGCAGGCACAGGCATATTTGTTACACACATCCCCACAGTAAATGTTATCACTGCAATGTTTGTTTTGAGATTTTTAATGCAAAACTGGAGTTACTTCAACTGTGTTAGGCCTTAAACCAATGAGTTTCAAAGAGTTATACTAATATTTTATTAGTTTAAAATTTATACAGATTATTGTTCTTTTGGTGGCATTCTTAGCATCAAATTGTATTCCTTAAGTGCCATTAAAAAGTCTTAAAAAGACTTAAATTTCACAAGAAAAAAACTGGAACTACTGTGATCATATAGCGGATACAGATTTGAAAATACATGTGCCATAAAGTTACAGTGAAATCCTTTTGAAAAATATAATTTCTGTAAAAAGTGGGTCACGATAAAATTGGGTCTCACAATCAGACGAGTTGAGAACCACTCATTTAAATATTCAACAACCTGTAAAAGAGAGCATTGGTTTACATTGGTTCATTAGTCAGAAATATATCTGTCGCAGCAGGATCTACTGCAGTCTATCCACAGCATCTATGTATCTACTGTGTTTTGAGTCACGGGTAGGTCTTTGGGGTGATGTCTTGATGGTTACTTTTGCTTTTCCTAGACATAAATGAATGCCAGTCCTCTCCGTGTGCCTACGGTGCTACTTGTGTGGATGAGATCAACGGCTACCGCTGCATCTGTCCACTTGGAAGAAGAGGAACTCGATGTCAAGAGTGTAACTATCCCTTTGTCTTTCCTCATATTATGCTTAAGCTTATATCTATCGACGATGATGAAATGTTAACTTCTCTATACTTTCTGCAGTCATAGGGATAGGAAAGACCTGCCACTACGCTGGGCTGCAGTTTCCTCACGGCAGCCGCTGGGAGGAAGAGTGCAACAGCTGCCACTGCATCAACGGAAAAGTGGACTGTACAAAGGTAACATGGCACCTCCAAAACGCACAATCACTCCTTTATTGTCAGGCCAAAAGAAGAATAGAAAGACCTCCAGCTACTGTTCCCATGGAGTTCAAACAGACGCTAAAAGCAGCTGAGTTGTGAAAAATAATCTCAGCAGTTGCTTGGATCATTTGTTACTGGTGCTTGACAAAGGATATGGTCACTTGTACGTTTTCAAATGTTCTGTCTCTATACAGTGATTTAGGCTTTCAATACATACATGTGCTCAAGTACTTACACAGCTAGCATATGTACATTACTGACAATAAGACATCAGTAAAAATAACTGCATACACCCCACCCACATACATATCAGCGTACACAAGAGTTTTTATATTTTATTTAAAGGCGTTATGTTGAGGTAAATGTTTTTGTCTTGTGGCACCAGGTGGTTTGTGGTCGTCGTCCGTGCCAGCTCCAGACGTCAGAGCAGGAGCAGAGACAGTCCTGTCCCGCCGGACGCGAGTGTGTGGAGCACAGATACCTCACATGTTTCTCACCCCCCTGCCACCAGTCGGGCGTGTGTTCAATGGCGGGACCCTCACCTCCACAAGCAACCACCAAGTGCCAGCCGAACTCCGGGCACCTGGACAACAGCTGTGGCCGCATCACACTGGTTTTCAGTCAAGACAAAGTACCCACAGTAAGTCCTGTCATATCCAGCCCACACCCTCCTGGTCACATTTCCCTGCAGTGTTTTTTTGTTAATCACTTTGTATGTGTTTATTTTAGGGAACAACTGTGGAGAATATATGCTTTGAGCTGAGGTACCTTCCCGACATCCGCACCCTGGCAACGGACCACTCCCTTCTTCTTCTCTGTGACGTTTCACATTCAAACCCAGATGCTGTAGAAGTGGCTATTGTGAGTTTATCTCAGTTGGATCTCTTTTGTATTGGAACTGTTGTACTTTAAATATTTCACCGGTGGTAAGAATCTACAAAATTAATTAAACTTTTCTCTGCTTTGTTTTCCAGTCTTTTCACCCAGAGGATCTGCCAGACCATAGTCTCATCCAGCAGGTCGCCAGCACCATAGTAAGCACCTTATCCAAACGTCACAACAGCACCATGTTGTTGGCTGTTACAGAGGTCAAAGTGGAAACCCGGGTCATGCCCCCCTCAATGGGTGAGTAATAATTAACAAGGTGTCCCACAAAGATGTGCTGTGGTCCCTTTGTATTTTAAGACTGAAACAAAAATAAAAAAGTATTTTTATACTTTTATACTTTTTATACTGCTCTTTGACGATGTGTCTAAATGTTGACAGATTACCTGGTGCCCCTGCTGTGTGCTGTCTTCTGCCTGCTCTGCTTGTTTTGCATCATCGTTTGTGTTTGGTGGACGAGGAAAAGGAGAAAAGAGCGTGAGAGGAACACCCGGCCTGCTCCAGACGACAGTGTGAACAACCAGTGGGAGCCTCTTCGTTTGGTAGTGGGACAGGCCCAGCAGCAGTATAAAGACAGCAACAGGGAGGCTGAACAGGAGCGCAAAAAACTCATGGGGCCATCCTCTCGGACGTGTGAGGAAGGGGAGGAGGAGGAGACAGAAGGCGAGCTGGAGCTCGAGGAGGAAAGCTGTGGAGCAGAGGCGGGGAAGCAGCCCGTCTATAAGTACTCTAAGACTGCAGTGCAGTCCAGTGGGGGGGTAATCTGCACCCTGCACAGCTCCAGTCCACCCCTTAAATCACCCCATCGGACCCCAGGCTACAGCCCCAAAGACAACCGCTGGAAAAGTCACTGCCGTGTTTAACGGTAAAAAAGACCTCAGAGACTATTGTGTATAAGCAATTTAAACCAAGGACTCGCAACGTCAGCGAGAGAAGCTGCGAGGCAGCTAATATCTTACGTTGAACTCATTTTGACGAGAAAAAGGCTTTGTGTTAATAAGCCGTTCTTTGTTTGTTTTCATGTTTTTGTCACTGTCATCCGATCCAGAAGGCTAGAGCACAGTGAACATCCTTTTTTACTTTTCATCATTTATTTTTCTTTGAAAATGTACAGAAGGAGCAGAATTTTGTTTTCACGAGGCAAGATCTCTCAGCAATTTATGTTTTGGAGTTGTACCATTTAAAGATGAGAGGTGGAAATACAAGCTGTATAAAGACATTTTTGGTTAAAGATGATTTCGTTCAGTTGTCACAGGCTCCTGTTGAGTGTATGGGGCAGATACTCACTAACGGGACAGTGAAGGAGGGGTGTGAGCTGTTGAACTGTTAAAGCCACAGAGGAACCCTCTCTTTGCTCAGTCTCTGATCCACCACCTGTGGCCGTCCCGCGCCAGCCTTACCAAAACACTTGGCCTGGAGTGAGAGGGGACCAACCCCAGTGCCTACTATGTGGCCTTCCATTGTTTTCTCCTGTCTCTCAGTTGTCTTGGCTGAAAGCTTGGTTTGAGGATTTTTGCAGTATTTGAGTTGGTAGCAAGTGCCTTTCTAATGAGCCTTTCTAAGGAGGCTCCAAGTCGCGCTGCCCAGTTTGACCTCCTTGTTCTCAAATCTCAAAGGGATGTACATTTAGAGAGTTCAATTTCACAGCAACGCCATTCAAGGTATTTGATCAAAACACAACTTTGTACATATATGTAAATACTAAAGGAGTCGCTGTGTATATTTGAAATAAGTAACTTAAAGACAAGTCACACATTTTTATTATTATTATTATTATTGATATATGATTAATATTATTTTTATTTTTTTTACAATGCCATTCCTTTTATTTATGCCAGTTGAAATTGGCAGGTTTTATAACACTTCATATCCAGAGTCCCAAAGTTTAACCTTACAGTGAGGTACCACCTAAGGACTTTCTGAAGGGTTTACAAGTGGTCATTGGGAAAAACATCATTACCTTTTATGTTCAAAAAATGTTTTTTAGTCTCACAGAGAAAAAACATGGGTTAAAACATTTTGTTTTTAAAATTTGTTTTCTCAGTTCACCTAACACTTTTATATCTGGTCTTATTTAATATTAAAGTGATGATTTTGGATTCAGTTACATTTGTTAAAACATTTTTATTTAGCTTTAGCTAAGGCAAAAATCATGAATGTAATTATTTAATATCTTTTCCGCTCTGACATCACAAAAGGGCATGACCAAAAGTTGAACTTAAAAACCTTTGTTAACATTGGAGCCTTAAATACATTTTCCCTTAAATACCATTTTTAAACCCATCACGAGTCCTCTAGTATCCGGTGCCTTATTGTAATGAGTCATGCATTTTTTGTGTATCATCTTTTTTATGTTGTTGGTTTGTTTTCTCTATAAAGAACGTAACTCTTTGTGTGGTGTATTGTGGCGTGTTTTATTCGCCTGAGTAAAGTGCTCTCCTTGTTTCACTTTGCTTTCGTGGAGATTCCTGAATAAAACACAGATGTAGGAGGAGAGACCAGTCCACAGAGACATGCTGTGGACACCAGTGGGTCAGATGCGGACAAATGTCTTCGTTTCATGTTTGGTTTCAAGGCTTTAATGAAGGGAACAATGTTTGCATTAGCAGAGTCCTGTTTGCTAACATGCGCATGTGTTTTTTAAGTTACCAACTCAGTTCAAATTTATCTAAAAGTTTCAACCCATTTCATATCATGTCATTGTCTCAAAACGCCATCGTGTTTTCTGTAAATGGGACACAACAAAATAAAGAATTAAGATGCATCACTGCTGGTGTTAAAGCTGAATATGCATATTGTATAATTTTATTCTACAAGGGACTTCAGTTCATTTTGTACAAAGCAAAAAAAGTTTCCATTCTTTGGAGGATGTTTCATTGTTCTTAATCATCCCAGTTATTTATTAAAGCAGTTTTGACACACCTTCAATGAGCTCGTATTTGGTTTGCAGTACAGAACATTTACACAGGGACTTGTGTGCTACTCCATTCAAACCTAGTTTGTTATTTCTCTGCTGCAGGGTCTAGTTTTTTATTTGTTGCATTGTAGTATACTGGGTAGACCATTTAGAACTTACATTCAAATGCAACACTCATAATCATATAGCATTCATTTTATTAGTCATAGTCATAATCCGAGGTGGAAGAAGTATTCCCAATCTGTACTTAAGTAAAAGTACTGTTACCTAGTTATACTTTTACTTAAATTTTACAAAAATATCTTAAATATAAGTACTCGATAACAATATTATTACTTGAATAAAAGTGAGTGTAAAGTTACTTAAATAGAAAGTACTTACAGCAACTATACTACCACTTATATTACTTCTAATAATAAGAAGAATCATGGATAGGATTTATATTGTGCTTTTAGTTCATCAAGCTTCTCAGTCTATTATTCATTGACACTTGGTGGTGGGGAGTGACTTCTGTAGCCACAGCTGCCCTGGGGCAGACTGCTGGGGACGTGGCTGCCATTCTGCAGGCTACAGCCCCACCAATCATACAGTCACACTAACACATTCACACAGGCAAGAATAACTCTGGGTTCATGTGTTGCCTGAAGCTGGTTCTGATCTTTCTCTGTCAACTCAGAGTTAAACCTTTCACTACTGATGACTGCAGCTGTTCAGCCAATAGGGTTCAGTCTAGAGGGAAGGGGGCGGGGCAATTACAACAGGGCACAGGTGGAACTGATTGCAGTAGCCCAAAAAAAGACTAGAAAAAAATTACAGTAGGTTCACAATGTATATAAAACTGATTTAAATATAAAAACTCATAACCTCCAGCTGTAAGCAAGTAAAGCCTTTAGCCTATAAAAGTTGGTCATTAAAATAAATAAATAAAATAATGTGCAAAAACTGAGGCCCAGGACAAAAGGTTAGGAGAAGATGTGTTATGTGTCATTTTGCTCACAGCTGACTGGTTGACCAGGTTGGTTTCTCAGTCTGTAAACCAGATCCTACCCTGCTCCAGACCAGGGCAGCTGTGTGAAGTGTGTTACCATGACGATGAACACTGCTCTAAACCAAACCTCTTTCTGGAGACAGAAAACTCTGAGTTTCATCAAAGTTAACCTGAACTTACCCTGAACTAAAACTAACCAGCTTCTGGCAATAGGCCTAAGGTGAGTGAAGTGTCTTGCCCAATGACAGTAATACTACTGCTACTATTACTACTACTGATATTACCACCTATAGGTCAAAAATACTTTTACTTATTTAGAGATTCAAAAATGATGTATTAAAGTTTTTTCACAGATGTACTCAAGTAAAAGTAAAGAAATGTTTTAGAAAATATATACTCTGAAATTACAAGTTCTTAAAAGTAAAGTACTTGAGTAAAAGTATCTAGTTACTTTCCACCTCTGTTTATAAGTATATAAATAATGGTTAGAAATATAAGGTTTACTTTATGCGAAGAAATATCAGCCCTACTCACCCCGACCACTGAAGTATACAACTTCACCAAAGTTACTCTGTATTTACTGTTTGAAGCACCTCTTTCTAACTTCCTGTCTCTCACCCTTCAAACAGAAATAGCCTGATCTTAAGCCCTGCAGAGCTCTGGTGTGTGTGGGCTGAGGACGTCCTGGATCGATCCGTACCGTAACCTCTTCTCCGCTGGACCAATGGAACCTTGTCTCCTGTTCTGGCTCGATCCGGGCTCGGCCAATCAGAGCACGGCGTGATCCTGTGAATGTTTCATGAGTGATGTTATGATGCTGGGGTCGTGTGGGTGGGACACTTTTCTCCCCGACTCCCATGGGTGCCCCCGGCTGGCGCTAATGGGACCATCACTTGTCGGAAGCTGGGATCAGCTTACACAGCTCTGTGGAAGTGCTGGAGCTGCAGGAGGATAGGGGAAGATGTGAAATCATTTTAAAGACTTTCTTGCTGCGGGTTAAGAAATACCAGCACAGCCCTTGCTACATACTTTTACATAAGAATACAATATTCAATGTCTACTTTCGATTATCGGCAAAGAGATGTAGGGTCTGTCATTTTAAGCGTAGGATACTGTTTTAATGTTTTCAATTCAGTTTCTATGTAGTCTAACAGTTGCATTTTATTTCTGGGTTTCAAAAACACATACATTTGTTCTAGCTTGTCTGTTTGATCAGACCACATTAGCCTCCACTCCCCAATAGGGTGACAACCTCAAAAAGTGCAAAATGTGGAACAAGTTGTGCGATTTGGTGGGACAGACACGAGATAAAAGCTTCGATCAGGGTTTCTGTGGTGTCTTAAAAAGTCTAAAAAAGTCTTAAATTGTAAAGTCTGAATTTAAGGCCTTAAAAAGTCTTAAAATTGCAGAGATGCAGACTGTTAGGTCTTAAATAGATTTATTAAATATGTCATGTACATTTGATGCAACTACCTAAAATGTCCACTTGACTGCTATTTCACCAGCACCAGTACAAGAGCTTAGCAAGATTTTGGGGCACTCGCTGTCATAAAAGGTCTCAGCTTTTTGTACACTGCATGCTTACAAAAAAATCTTATTTTTCTTTAACAGTGGCATTAAAAAAGTCTAAAAAAGATTAAGTAAGATACTGGCTACTGTTTATGAAACATGCAGTGTGCTGTTTTCATCCTTGGAGTAAAAAAGGTGGAACTGATCTAATCTAAAATTAAATCCACAAGTCTCATTTTTTTCAACACTGCCCAACAGCAGGCCTTCCTGAAACACAGGGCCAACACCAACAACATGTATGTATTGAAACCCAGCAAGTTGGACGCCCACAAATGATATTGCCTTGTTCTTCTTAACTTTAATCACACTTTTTATAAGATCCACTGAGCACCAATGAAAAAGTGGAACATTATCCTAATCAGTGGGACAGTGACAGATGCTTAAATGGCTGTGCAGAACAACCAAAAGTGGTACAGGTGGCCACTCTACTGTCAACATGCCTCACCTGTCACCGATTCACCACTGAGCCCTACTTTAGACCACTTTTGATAGAAAATGACCACTGCAGACCAGAACACCCCTCAAGAGCAGTTTTGCAGATGCTCTGACTCAGTCATCTAGCCATCACAATGTGGCACTTGTCAAACTCTCTCAAATTCTTACATTTGCCATATTTTCTTGCTTCTAACACATAACTTTGACTACAGTAACTTCATTTGTTGCCTAATATATCCCACCCTCTAACAGATGTCATGATGAAGCAATAAAATGTGTTATTTGCGTCACCTGTCAGTGGTCATAATGTTATGCCTGGTCAGTGTAAGCATGCCTACATTTTTCAATTAATATTTCCAAAGCCTTCTAAAATGTCATGGGAAAATGATTATGAAACCCAACAGAGACATTACGTGTGTTTCTTACTGGCACCATTTAAAGCATTACATTGTTTAGCTTCTAGGGTGGAGGCCCTGTCTACTTTGCCAAACTTTGATGCCAGCAGGTCAGTTCACAGCCTATAGGATAAGGTGCCGATAAAACCCCACCTAACCCACTTAAATGACTTGAACTTTTGCTGGCGTGTTATGCAGCTCATGTTTCAGCTTTGTAAATGTTTCACTTTTCCTGCATCATTGAATCAAGGAACATAAAACCGTTTGTGTATGGCAGCTCAAGGTAGCACAAGTGTGATGCCAAGCTGCCTTTGTGGCTGTGCTAGCATCGATATCCCCAGCACTCCCAGACTGCATCAGTAAACCGACACCAGTCTCCACAAGTAGCTCCTTGCATCAGCCAAGGACATTTCACTGTGTGTGTAAACACGTAGTACTACGCCACTCAACTTAAAATGGCCGAACGACACACACCAAAGAAAACAGGTCCGAGGTGCGCTTCATGTACTGTATGGGGATATCCTGTTGCAGCCGCAGTCCGCCTGTCTGACTGGGAGACTGCTATTTTGTGTGCGCACTTGCTCTATGTGCATCTGTTAATGTGGGTCTGTGGGACCATCTGACAGTGAGGCAGCTGGGTGACGGGATTTTGGGCTAAGCCTTTTGGCCCTTTAAACACACACACAAACATGCACTCACACACACACAAACACATACACACAAACATGTTTCTTATGGGAAATCAGGCTGGCACGTGCTTATGGACAGCGGGCTGCAGCTGGCAAACAAGCCACCGTGTACCAACTGTGTCGCTGGACTGTTGTTGACTAACACTGCCGCTCTGTGCATGTTGGCACATACACCAATCAGCCATTACATTACAACCACTGACAGGTGAAGTTAACAACAAAGATCATCTCTTCATTGTGGCACCTGTTAATGGGTGGGATACCAGAAAAATGGGCAGACTGTGATGGATGTAGATAACTGGGTCAGAGCAACTCCAAAACTGCAGTTCTTGTGGGGTGTTCTATGTTCTGTGGTCTGTATCTATCGAAAGTGGTCCAAGAAAGGAACAGTACTGAACCAATGACAGATGATGCATGCAGGAAGCAAAGGCTGGCCCATGTGGTCTGATCCAGCAGACAAGATACTGTAGCTCAAATTGCTGAAGAAGTTAAGCGTCAGAATACACAGTACATCCCTGTCTGTTGCATTTTGGGCAGCGTATTAGGCCAACAGTCATAATAACACATTACATAATTACACATATTTTGCAGATACTTGATCTTAGTGGAAGACTGTGCCCTCCAAGAGTCCTCCCTGAAAGTCTAAAAATGTGTTTGCTATGAATCAAATTACTCACACCCCACCATATAGTCCAGCCAAACCAGGCAACAAGTCAGTATACTCCTTGTGCCAGTCCTAAGCCTGAATAAACCAAGTCAAAGGGGTATCCAATGCAGTGGTATACACTGATCCACTGTTGCTGATCCAGGGGTGTCTGGGACTCATTTGGGCCATGATGGCTGCCCTGAATGGCAACACAACCAGGAAACTCTGAGACCACAGACTGTTTTCTGGACAACTGTTTCAGGCATGTGTGTGGAAAAATGTTCTAGGAAGCTCCTTAAACAGCTTAGTACATACTTTAAATAGTTTGTTTATTACCTTTATGCAACATAATGGCAAGGAAAAGCTGAAAGGAAAGAACACAATTCAACATTTTGTGTTGTTTTGTGTGATGGAGTGATTTATTAGCTTTGTCTTATTAAGCTGGAGGCACATTAAGGTATAGGGTGGGACATAAAAAAACAGCATGAATTAGGCTGTTGACTGTTGGCACACATGCTTATATACTGTTGACAGCATGTTGGCACATACACATTACATAAGACATGCCAAGTCAAGCTTATGCAGGTATCAGTTATGTGCACATACTTAGTACATTATTTTAAAAAGAACTTCTCTATTGACCTTAATGTAAGTTCGTGCCCTCCAAGTGTCCTTCCTGACCGTCTAAAAGTGTCGGGTTGTGTCGGGTGTCAATCAAATTTTCACCCACTACTTCCTTCTTTCAAAAGCATTCCTCGAGCCATGAAATGTTACAAATGTCACTGACACAGGTCCAGCCATGGAGGTCATTCAAAACATACATGAAAACATATAGAAGTACAAAATAACCAGAACCAGAGAGAACCAAAGAGAGACCAGAGAGAGAAGCAGAGAGAACCAGAAAGAGACAAGAGAGAACCAAAGAGAGAACCAAAGAGAGACCAGAGAGAGACCGGGGAGAGACCAGAGAGACTGGAGAGAGACCAGAGAGAACTAGAGAGAGACAAGAGAGAACCAAAGAGAGACCAGAGAGAGAACCAAAGAGAGACTAGAGCGAACCAGAGAGAGTGCAGAGAGAGTCCAGAGAGAACCAAAGAGAGACCAGAGAGAGAGCAGAGAGAACCAAAGAGAATCACGAGAGAACGGAGAGAGACCGGATAGAGACCAGAGAGAAGCAGAGAGAGAGACCAAAGACATAAAAATAATAATGCATTAGTCTTATATAGAACTCTTCTAGACACTCAAAGTGACTTTACAGTTTGGTGCATTATTCATTCACTCCTCAGTCACACTCTGAAGCGTGGCAGCCATCCTGTGCTTACGGCCTCAAGGTGGGTGACAGTGACTCAGTCGGTAGAGCAGTTCGTCCACTAATCAGAGGATTGGTGGTTCAAGCCCCTCTCCCACCATTGCATACTGTCATTGTGTCCTTGAGCAAGACACCTTGCCCCCAGTCTCTGAATTTGTGAGTGTGAGTGGGTGAATAGTTCCTTGATTTAAAGCACTTTGAGTGCCCATGGAGGTAGAAAAGAGCTATATAAATGTGATCATTTACCATTGATTAAAATGTCTTGCCCAAGGACACGACGACAGTATGCAATGCCGGCAGCTGGAATTGAACCGCTAAGCTTCAGATTAGTGGGGGAACACCTCTACTGAATGAGCTACATTACAATTCTGTAAGTAAATGTACTATAACTTGAAGCAACCATTACTCAAATAGAAGTAAAAATAATCAAAAAGGTTAATATTGAGTAAATTATGAGTGTGAAATACTACTACTACAACAGCAGCTACTACTACTACTACAGCAACCACTTTTACAGTTGTTGCTAAAATGAGTGTTAAGTTTAGTGCAACTACAACTGCTACGACATGTTGGGTTTTTAAAGGCAGAAGAGAAGGTCAAAGGTTACAAAAGGCTAGATAAAGTGTGAATGTGAGTGTACAGTACTTTCCCGTGCCAGCCACGACGCCTATCCACGCGACACAGACTCGTTAACATGCTTCATATTCAAATAGTGGCGTGATGCCAGCACATGTTGATCACACAGCCTCCATTAAGCATTTCATTTGTACCAATAAATCTGAAGCTTATATACTCACAATATACAGACAAATAAGGAGAAAAAAATTGCAATGCAAATTATTTTTAAGATTTCCCTGTGTACTTTTTCATGTTTACTGCTTACATATGTACTCCTTGCATGTCTGTTTGCTCAAGTGACATGGCGCAGTGCAACCTAACACGCTGTACAGTGATATGCAAGGTCAATTTGCACCTCTCCCGCCGTGACTGACTTTAGGGAGTGTAAAATACTCCCAGCTCCTACTGTGACGCAGGTTACAGTATGTTCACTACTGCAGAAAACCACCTGTGTTTCTATGGCACTGGACACAATGGTTATATAGTCTCCATAATAGCAGAGGTGGAAGAAGTACTCCAAAAGTGTACTGACTCTAGTAGAATTACTCAAATACATGTACTCAAAAAAATTATTACTTGAGTAAAAGTGAGAAGAATACCATGACTACTACTATCACTACTACTGCTACTATTACTACTACTACAGCTAACAAAACTGCAATTACTACAAAAAGTATGAGTGTAAAATGTAAACACTACAACTGCATTCACAGCTATATACAAGTACTACAAAATTACTACTACTGCTACTTCTGTTACTACTACTACTATTACTACTACTACCTCTACTACTACTTCTACTACTACAACTACTTACAACTATTACTACTACAGCTGACAAAATTACAATTACTACTGAAAAGTAAGAGTGTATGCATGAACTGCATGAACAACTATGTACAAATACTACAAAAATTACTACTACTGCAACTTCTATTACTACTAATACTACTAGCAGTACTACAGCTAACAAAATTACTACTAAATAGTAAGAGTGTAAAGTTTAAACACTACAACTGCATGGACAGCTATGCACAAGTACTACAAAATGACTATTATTACTACTACTACTAACACTCCTACTACTACTGCTGCTGCTGCTGCTACTACTACTACTACTACAGCTAACAAAATTGCAATTACTACTAAAAAGTAAGAGTGTAAAATTTAAACACTACAACTGCATGAACAGTTATGCACAAGTACTACAAAATTACTATTACTATTAATACTACTATTACCACTATTGCTGGTACTATTTCCTTTGCCACTGAGGTAAATATAGTCCTACTCATTCAGTGACTACTTAAATAAAAGTAACATGTCCCATTAAATATGCATAGATAGCCTAAAGTAAAATATTTCAGAAAATGTATTCAATATGTACATATTCTTAAAAAAAAGTATAAATAAATCACTTTAGTAGCAGTGTCTAGTTACTTTCCACCTCTGCATAAATGTAACAGGATAAGTGCTTTATAAGACTCCCTCTTCTAGCTGAAACAAAATTATCTTTGATCTATCCTTAACAATACATTCAGAAATAATGAGTAAGCAATTTTGTAATATTACACATTCCTCTGTTGGTTTGGGCATGCCGTAGAAATATGTTGCCTTGAGCCACATTCAGCATGTCAGCCACAGCAGTGTTAAATAAGGAAAGAAAATGATTGAGATGAGTAAACGTATTGAAACCCTGTGGTGTCTTTGGCTTCTCTTTGATATCTATACTGTTGGATTTGAACAAGTCTATGAAATGACAAGATACTGTGCAATAGTTACATGTCAGAGTTTTGTAAGTCCCATTTTATTAACAGATGTATGCAACATGTAGAGGCGGTGCCCCCGCTAAGGGCTATTACAGCTGTGGTCTTAGCTGACATTTACTTTCTCTCATTGTGGTATCCTTATTAAACTTTCAAAATTAAATACCCTTAGCCACAGAATTATGATGTTGATAATAGTGATAATGTTTTGAGGTCCAAGTTGATTTAATTTGGATCTGCTGCAGTGAAACAATTTACAGAGAAGACAGATAAGACTTCTTTTGACTGCATTTGGATAGACATAGAAACAGTCAGAAATCTGAAGGCAGTATCTTACTAATACATGCAGAATATATTGGCGCTGGACCAACTCATATTTCAGAAATACAACCAATCAGACAAAGAAAGCATTGCATAAAGACTGCCTCATTACAGATAAAAGGTTATGATTGGTTGGTAGGATTCAAAATAAGCTGTTAGCTTACTGATCAGTGTGTACCAAAGATACTGTAATACAAATGAGTCGGCTAAAGAAATGGACCAGTTTGGCTGCAGTCAGTTGCAGTAGCTATCTTTAAGTTTTTACTTATTTTCAAGGCTTGAAGTGTTTTGATCAACTATTTGTGATAACTGATAACTATAGATAATTTAAATTTAGTTGCTCATCTGGATATCTGGTCATTTGTATGAGTGAAGTCTACTTTACAAAGAAATGCATCAACTGCTAACTCTTTAAAACATGCTACATGTCACATGCTAGCAGCTAGCATGATACAAATTTATTTAATGCTCTCTTTCTCTGTTTGGATCAAAAGTTGTACTTTGCAGATATTGGTGTGGATTGCTCTTTTCTGATTAGCTACTCAATAAATTTTATCTGTTAAAGGTCCACTAATATGCTAAATAATAATAATATAATATGCTAAATTGATTTTTTGAGCTTTCAACCACGTTTCCATCTCAAAACATACCTGGAGTAGTATTTTGTTTCATTGACACATGTTTGTGTAATCCTGTGCAGTGCTGTCGTCTCTTTCCATAAAAGCTGTAAATGCTCTCTCTCCTTGCTCTACGTAGACACATGAAACCAGGATGCTCCTGCACATTTCTAAAGTCCATACACCGTCACCAGACTCATGATAATTTCAGCCCTAAAATGTTGCTAATAGTTGTGCTAAATAGCCATTTAATGTTCTGTCCAGTCTCCACCGTTGCCAGCAGGGGACATCAGGGACTTAATCCAAGCATTCCCTGGTCAAAGTAACAGCTCTCCAGAAGAAGACGTTTTCCAAACATGATTTTAAGTTATAAAATGTGAAATACTAATGCAAAGGTGTCCAATTTCAAAAAGCCTGAAAAAGCATAATATAGGGCCCACCTTAGGCTCTTTGGAAATCACACTCAGAGCTTATCCTGCTTATCATTAGAGGTAGCAAGGTGGCTGATTGACACAATTTCACACAATACTCTTGTTTGACTATTTACATGAACAGAACCTGGACTATTTTTCTGTCAACACGTGTAGTAGTAAGTTAATGCCTAAGACATCTCCAAAATGTCTTCTTTAGTGACATTATAAGTACATGCATTAGCATTATCAAGGAGGACCTAATGACCCTAATTAAGCTCTTACTTCCAAAATCAATATCATTACCCTTGATTCACCTTTGAGTGTTATTGAAAGTGTCGAAAGCGGTTTGGTACAAAATCCATATATCTCAAACCCATTTGATCCTTCAATCAATTGTCCCAACTTGACACTAGCCCACTGTGACCTCAGGAAGCCGATGGTGGGTCAATCCTATCTCCACACAATCAATGCAATTACAATGACTAAACTGAAGCATGATGGAAAGTAGTGCATTAAGTGATTGATTGGATTCTTTGAGAGCCGTGATCCCTTTTATCCTGCAAATGAAGGATTTTTGTCTTGTATTCAAAGCAACACACCGCACGACAAGCTCCAATGCTCAATAATTAGTCTTGTTCAAATTGATTAGTTCGTCTATTGAGAAGCCAGTTGCTCCAAGAGGACAAAGTTAATAAAAATGCCCTTTTTGTTGCATTATAAATAAGCAGAGGTGTAAAGTAACTGGATACTGGATGACCTAAGTGGCAAAGTAGGCAGTGATAGTAATAGTGGTAGCATTTGTAGTATTTTGTGTTGTATTGTATTTTTTCAAATGGTTCATAGCATACAATATAACAAGTAGTGACAGTACTTGTAGTAGCAGGATAGTTGAAGCAGAAGTAGCACTAGTAGTAGTAGTAATAGCAGGAGCAGCAGTAGTAGTAGTATTAGTGGTGGAAGCAACTGTAGTAGTGATATCCTGCTAAGTACTCTCTACTTTTTTTAACTTTTACTCAAGAAAAACTGTGTTGAGTACTGTTACGAGTAGACTACTGGAGTAATAATATTTTGAAGTGGCAGTACTTTTTATCAGGTAGAGTTTTTGAGTACTTTTTCATCTCTGGCAATAAGATTTAGAAGAACCAAAGTAGATAGTACTAGTAATAGTGGTAGTAGTGATAGCATTTGTATTAGCAGCAGTGATAGTAGTCGTAATAGTTGTATCAGTAGTCAGTAGTAATAACAGGAGCAATAACAGTAGTACTAGACACATAGACACTGCAGTAGTAGTGGAAATACTATTATGTACTTTGCACTAAACTTTACTTTTACTTTTGCTCAAATAACAATTGTGTAAAGTTTTTTTTTTAACTTTAGTAATATTTTGAAGTAATAGTATACCTAAGTACAGATTTATAGTACTTCGTCCACCTCTGTTAATACGGCTGCGAAGGAGGAGCACAATAAGAAAAGCTAAAATGGCATGGGGTCATGTGAGGACTTGCGTTGGCACAGCTCGATAAGTGCACAGCTGGGACGGGCAAGAGGAGGGATGTGCTGCCTGGCAATGAGCCCACTGTGACAGCTGACTTCACAAGGAAGGTCTTTTATCTTGTAGACTCACATGTGGCCAGTGCACAGGCAGCCATTTTTTTTTTTTTTTTTACAGACAGACAATTCCTTAGCCACTGGGACCTGGGGGAGGGGTGTGTGACCTGCAACAAAACAGCTCCAAAATGTCACAGGCTGTCGATAAATCACATTTAGACAAAGCAGCCCTTCAATTTAATCCTTTTTAAATTAGACAGGGATATGGGTAATGTATGCTATCAGTGTGCCATTTATACATCATGTTCTGGATTTACTTGGACTGCCAAATGAGAATTTATATCAAACAGTGGTCACACATTATGACGCCCTCTCTCTTCTTCTCTTCTTTCTACCACCCAAAACATAGCAGCCTCTCCTACTTTCTTTTCAAAAGCAGCTTTCTTTCCTCACTTTTCTCAATTTGGAACTGGCCTACCACAGCAGTTTATCTGCAGCTCGTCTTACAAATACGGAAGCTAACCAAAGTAGCACTGGCAACTGAGTTAGTTTGATAACTTCTCTGACCTGATTAGCAGCGTTTAGTGCTTTCCTTCATCACCTGTTGGTTCTGCTGAAGTCTGAATTTTTGTTCAGTCCTCAGTGAGACTTTTTTTTTCATCTTGTTGTCATTTCAACAACTGTGAATTCTCGTTGACGTCTGATGTAACAACTACATTCAAACAAAACCACTTTTTCCACAAGTCTTTGTACAACTTCTGCTGTGCCTATTCTGCCATGTTTGTTTTGCCTACAGGTCAGCAGTGCACCGTTTATGTCCCGCCCTTCATTTCTCTGGTTGTTCTGGGTTTGTTCCACCCATAGAAATTAGATTTAGGAGAAGGGGTACCAGACTAACTTTTTTGTAAAAGAGTTTGTTTGGATGGCCAGGCTACCAAAAACATGCATGTATAGGTGTAACTGTAGTATCTTAAATTGCCCTGAGTGAATGAATGTGAGAGTAAAACATTGTCTGTCTCAGTGTATCTCTGTCTCTGCAACTAAATGGCCATTGTCCAGAGTTTACCCTGCTTAAGGTCCATTGTTTTTGGGATAGGGTCCAGCCAACCAAACCCCTAACGTGAATAAGATGATAATAACAAATCTTCAACATCAGCTCATATTCTGTGGGCTCATAAGTACTGCAATTTACTTTGTTGATTTATAGCATTGTCAATGAGCAAAGCTTTCCAAAGAATTCAGTGTGCTGCTCACGTATTGTTTGGTGCAAATAGCAACAACAACAGGCATTAAATCTCTCTAAGTCAACAGATCATCTTTCCTTTTGGCTTTTTCCGTCATCAAATCATCAGAGTCCCAGTGTGCAGTGATTTTCACCTTGAGGAGGCATGGGTTGTATGCCAGATGCCCTTTTTGACCCAACCATTTCAACCATTTATCCAGGCATGGGAACGGCACAAAGAGTACACTGTGGCTGGATTTTTCCATAGGATTCAGTGTGCTGCCTGACAGACAAGTACATGACTGTCAGTTTGAAAATAATGCAGTCGATCTTAAAGGGGCTCTATCATGCTTTTATTCATATTTTGAAACCATTCTTGGTCACCTCTAGAACAACATTTCACGTTTTACATCTGACTAAACAAAAACTTTTTTAATAAGTACTCTACTGGTATCATAAAGAAACCATAAAGACCAGCAGAGGGCAGCAGAGTGCAGCAGATAATTATTAATTTAAAGAATAAAAGAAACTTTCCTTCCTTAAACTTTTTGTATGATGCTGTTTTAACACAAAATGGAAAAATAACTGTGAGGAATCCTTGGAAACATAATGAATGAGAGTAGACTGGATGTAGAGAGCTTGTTGATTGGTCAGTGTTTCCTGGAGTGGGCGGGGATTCGTGGGAGAGGTGGAGGTTTATCCAACTAGGCATTTTGAAGCCTCACAAAGGCTGTGTTAGAGACTACAGGATTACTTAAACACATGTGAATTTGAGCCATCCAAGACTGACTTGGCGTTTCAGGTCTGGCACAATATGTCTATAGCCGATCTTTATGCTGACGGTGTTTTTTCATCCTTTGAATAACTGTCAGTGAAATATAACCTCCCAAATCATCATCTTTTTCATTTCTTTCAGGTCCACGATTATGTTAAAAAGCTGTTTCCTCACTTCCCTAATCGTCCCCCCGAATCCTTACTAGATGCTCTTCTTTCTGTTGACCTACTCTTAGAGGATGTATTTCAGTCTTGTATAGATCCATTTGGTTAGCAGCATCAACATCGCTTAATATTATTAAAGATGCATGGGAGGGGAGCCTCAACATTTCAATGACCAACAGTGGAAATCTGCATTGTCTCTGGTTCATTTGTCTTCTATTTGTGCATGCCACAGACTGATTCAATGTAAGGTTATTTATAGGATTCACTGTAATAATGCAAAACTGGTCAAATTGTATCCTTCTGTTAGTGATGCCTGTGGCAGGTGTCAGCTCTCCCCTGCTTATCACGCTCATGTTCTGGACGTGCCCAGAGCTGGGACTGTTCTGGACATATATATTTCACATACTCTCTGGGGCTTATGGATACACCATTGCTCCCAACTCCATCTCAGAAATATTTGGTGTTCCTCCAGTTTCCGATTTACCTGGCACATTGACATGGGTCTTGTCATTTACCACCTTATTAGCTCGTAGGCTGATTTTACTTAATTGGAAGCTTCCTCGTCCTCCTTCACAAGTCCGTTGGGTTTGAGAAGTGCTATTTAATCTCAAACTTGAGAAGATGAGGTTTTCCTTTTAAGGTTCAGTAAAATCATTTCACACCACCCGGGATCCTTTTTTACGACCTTTTCTTCGTGATCTGGAGGACAATGGATCAGTGGGGTAACATATTGGGTGGAAAACAGTTTTCTTAAATAACACTTTCGCTCTCACCTGATAAGTCACTCTGTATGTCTGTTACTGTTAAAATGTTCAATAAATAAATAAAATAAATAAATAAATGTGAATGAAGCAAAACACAACTCCAGATATATTTTTATGATAAGAGAACAACATTTAAGTCGATTTGGCATAATTTAGCCCCTTTAAATCATAAGTCAAGCACGTTATTAAACATAATTTCTTACCATTCAGTACCAGAGATGGCTAAGTCATCTCTTCACACAACCTCGCTCTCCTCCAGCAGTCCATCTGACTGAGATCCTGTTCCCATGCACCACAGACCAGGCCACTGGAGAACCTCAAAGAAACACTCACTTTGTATTTTCAAACATTAAAGGCGGCCAGTGGTGTCCCAGTGCAGCCGTGTGAGCTACCTTGTTTGATAGGGAAATTGGATCTTGACTTGAGAGGGGAGTGTAATGCGGTTAAAGGCATCATGAAAAGCCAGCTGTAACAGGATTTGGTCCTGAGTGGAGCTGCTCTGAACGCCGCCGTGAGGCATGTCATTAGGATCAGTCTCAACGTGTGTCTGTCTACGTGTTTGTCTGTTTGTCTATGTGTCCACCATGCGCCACTGTGTAGAGGGCATTAAGTGTCAGCCGGGTCATATAGGCCCATGTGACAAAAAAGGTTTCACATGTGAGGTTTTTTAGGGCTATACTGGAAAGAAATAATTTAATCAGTGTGTTTAATGCTGGTTTTGAAAGGTATATTTGTCAATTCACTTAAACTAATCAATCAAATAGAGGCATACTAGTTGGTTGATTATTTGCACTCTTTATGTTAAGATATGGTCAATATCCACAAGCCAGTGTACCTTCTGTGCCAGTCCCAAGCCAGATAAATGGAAAGGATTGCACCAAGAACAGCATTTGGCTTAAAAATAAATAATAAAATTAATATGCAGTTTTAGCAATGCGACCTCCTCACTGGATCAGTCGAGATGGATGGAGGCAGATGAGTTCCTGTGGCAATCCCTAAAGAGGATGGGGCAGACAAAAAGATAGATGCGGTCCATGTGTACAGTGACAGTACAATTTAAATATGTTTAAAAATTCACCCTAAATAAAAAGCTAATAACTGGAAGCTCCAGGAATTGTGCACAAAGTGTATCCAATGATTGATGTTAGTAGAGCACATGTAAATGAATGAGGCAGCTTGTACATTATGACTGATATGATGACATTTGGTTAACTGCAGTACATATATATGTTATAACAGTCCACAGAAAGTATTTTTAAGTCAAATATATATATTTTTTTATGGTACACCACTGAGTTTTTATCAGATTTGGAGTACATGTCAATGAAAGTACATTTAGATCTTCTTGTCTGCTACGTTTGTCTTTTTTTAGCCTTGTTTAAAGCTTGGAGCTTATTGCTGGAACATGACTGAATACAGAAAAATGTTTTTCATGCTCAAGGTGCGGGTACATATGCACCTTGAGTGGATAACAGTTTTAATGGCTCCTCACAAGGTCAGCGCCTACGCGCTGCTATGTGAGGAATGATGAAGGCCTTGGTTTGCACAGACTCCACAGAGTCGCGTTCATTGTGTGGCAGTCGAGGCGAACAAAGACATTTCCACTGGAGGAACTTTGGGTTCCTGTCGATAAGGAGGGCAGCGTTCTGGGCCCGGTCGTGTTTATATGCCTGTGTACAGTGGGATCTATGCTGCACCAGTGGCTCGCACTTTCCAGACAACAAGTGGTGGCTGTATAAATAGTCCCCTCGGAGAAACATCAAAGGGAGGGAGCAAATTCCAGCCCATGATCAAGATTCCCAGCTCTATTTGCCTATGTGCTTACAAGTACAAGACTGAAGGAACACAACACTTGTGTTCTTGTCAGTGCTCAATGTGAGACTAATATCCAAAAAAAACATTAGATCTTCTGATCCTCAGGGAAGTTTTGTGATGGCTCTTGCAAAAGTTCATTCCATTTGTCTTTCCCAATCACTAGTCATGCATCATCTGTAGCTCACCTCTACCAACGCACGCCAATGATCCAAGCCTCTTCAGTGTTACTCATACATTCCTGATACAGCACTGTGTCATGGGGGTATGATCTGGGCTGAACCACCTCCACACATGTCCCAGACCAAACCCATAGAGGTCCTTAAAGATACTTCAATCACAGTTGTTCTGGGTTATGACACATTGTGATTAATGGATTTTTAACATTCACACACATTTCATCTTTACTGTCTTCCCTCCACACTGGCTTCAATAAAGTGCTTCTTGTTGTAAAATGAGGTGAAATCTAATTTGGGGTCAAATTAGTGCTTTCCTGCCATCACATGTTTGAAGCATTTTTGGCCATTACCATGCCGCCAAGAATATATTTCAAAATAGTCAAGGATTTTTGTGCCAACAGCTTTTAAATGATTTTTGGGGAACCTAGAGCATTAGGTCTTGGTCTTCATTTTGCTTGGAGCCCAGTGTTGTAGTGGCTGTACTGTTTAGCTGTGCAGTGTCCCTGATGACATTTGCATGCTGTCTGCTGCTTTTCCTGCACATTATCAGCTGCTAATGGCCAATAATGCAGAGAAGACAACATTTCATCTGAACCTTTCATTCACTTATCCTGGCTCTCACGCCCCACATTCCCACCACTGACTCTGGGAATTTCCAAACTCTGTTCAGACAGTGGTTAAGTCTGCATTAAAAAAAAGACAGGGTGCCCAACCAAAAATGAGATCTTATTTTTCTAACGCAATTACGGAACAAGCCAGTACTGACATTTTTATTAGTTTGCTTTGTTGGAGAGATTTTCATAGAACTATATACTTAGTGATAAAAAGACTTCAAAGATATAACCATGGGGATGAATTTCATCTCCGGTGAAACATTTTGTTGTTGTTGTTGTTTTGGACTTCCTGTTACAAAGTGATGCAATCAAGTAACATGATGGGTCCTGGTCTGGGCAATGATGCAGCCACAGCTTTTAAATTATGAATGTTCGTCTCCCTTTCTTCTCTCATGTAAAGTTGTAGACGTTTTGGTTGCAGGGTGGTTAGCAGTCCGGCCTGTAATCTGAGTGGAGTCAGCATATCCTCCCAGTGTTAGTGTGGGTTCCGCTTGTCCAGGGTGTACCCCACCTAAGGGCCAAAGATGCTTGAAGAGGTTCCAACCCCTAACAGGAATTAAGTGGAAAATGTTAGGCACAAGCAGCTGATGGTTGCCTTGACAGTAAAGAATAGTACAGCAATTTTCAACTGGTGGGTCAGGATCAAAAATGGGTCACGAGGAAGATTGAATAGAGCTTATTTGAAGAATACTGTATGTGTGTAGGGTTAGGGTTAAGTGGGCCATTTTATAATGATACTGATACACAATTGGGTCAAACAGTAAGAAAAATTAAGAATCATTGGACACAAATTTTGTATTGTTGAAAAAAAGTGTCCCATAACACAGTGTTTCCCAACCTGGGGTACAGTTACCTAACCCCTAGCGGTACGCGAGCAGGGGGTACATAGAGTTATGTGATCATTTATAGTACCTTTATATTATTGATTTTCACAGACTAAAATAAACCTAAATCAGGACTAACCCAGGACTATAGTGAGGGATGGGGCACTAAAGAAGGACAAACCAGGGACTAAACCAAGACTAAACTAGGTCTAAATCAGAACAAAACTAGAAGCACTCTCAGAGCTTAGACCAAGCCGCAGGGTCAGTCACCTGAGAAAACCCCTAAAGGGGTTAAATCTAGCTCAATAAGTCCTAAAGATACATTGAATCTGTGAACATACTACTGAAAGAGAAAAACCTCACCTTTCATTTGGTGTTATTTGCAAGTGTGTAGCTACGTTTGTTGCTGTGGAATATCCAATTTCATATGTACCCCCTGTATTTAGAACCTTCAGGATCACCAGAACCAGAATATCAACATGATCCGGGTCAAACTATGTCAGATTATCAGATTATAACTTCTACCATGATGTTATCTTGTAAATATTTGCCAATGTTCCTGGGCAGTATTTGTTTAGTTAGAAGCTCAACAAATTATGGCATAATTAGCCCCATCTCCCAATAGTAAAGAATACTTTAAATATTCCTGGATCCAGATGGTGATCCAGATCACTCCCAAAATGTAATCACTTGTTCGTTATTCCATTTCTGACATTTTCTGAAAATGTCATGAAAATCCGTCCATAACGTTCTGAGTTATGTTGCTAACAAACAGACAAACTAAGACTAAATCAGGTCTAAGCCAGGTCCAAACAGGACTAAACCAGCAACTAACCAGAACTAAGCAAAGTTCAAATCAGGTCAAACCAGCTCTAAACTAAGAATAAACCAGAACTAAACTATGACTAAACCAGAACTAAGCTGGGTCTAAACCAGGACTAAACCAGGAATAAACAAGGTCTAAGCCAGGTCTAAAACCAGAACTCAACTAGGAACAATCCAGGTCTAAACCAGAACTAAACTAGGTCTACACCAAGTTTAAACCAGGTCAAACCAGGACTAAACTAAGACTAAGCCAGGACTAAGCCGCGTCCAAACCAGGACTAAGGCAGATTTTGGGGGTACACGAAACCAAAAAGGTTGGGAACCACTGCCATAACAAAAAAAATAAAATAAAATAAAATATGGCCTTTAGCTGCTGTGTTATCGTCATCTATGGTAAATCAACACCGTGCTTCTCTTTTGGATTTCCTCGAACCACAATCTGACAGTGTTTTTGCTTCCTCACTGGGTCCATGTAACAATGCGGAAGAGGCAGGGTGTGAAGAGAAATGAACAGGAGCCGCCTTGTGACACCAAACCCAACAGTGTCACCTGATAAGGAGCTGGAGCGGGGCATGGACACCAGCGGGACGCCCGCCAAACACACTCCAATATGAGAGCTCAGAGTGTGAAGGAACGCACACTCTTTCTGAGGTTTATCATATGTGTTTTCAATTTGAGATTTGAGGTTCTACTCTCCAAACATGCATTCATTCATTTTCTCTGACTTATTACTGTTGGGGGGCGCGGGTGGGTGGAGAATATCCCAGCAACCATGGGCTTGAGATGGGGTACACCCTGGACAATGGCCTGTTAGTTGCAGGGCTAACAGAACTATACTGTAAAGAGACAACCATTGACCTTCACGTTCATTCACTATGGGCAATTTAGCACTTGTACCAAATGGCCGGCCACAGAATCAAACCTACAACCTTCTTGCTGAGAGAGAGGTGCTAACCACTCTGCCACTTTTTATTAATATTGCGATATAGTCATGTATGCTTTTAATGAAAAAAAGACTAATAAAAACTGAACAATAAAAAAAAGTAAACCAAACCTTCAGTTACTCTTAATTTCTTGCACGCATTAAAAAAAGCAGAATAAACATAAAAATGAATGTAGTTATATTAAGTAAAACTATGCCCTTTCTTCAAAATATACTCATAAACTATATTTAGGGATAACTAGTGCACATTATACTAAGACCAATAATACACTAGTCAATATATCTGACTTTACAGTACCACATCTGACTACTAAGTGTACTCCAGCGAACATGAGCTTGGCTGTGTTCTCCATAAATCTTCAACCTTTAGCAGCTCTTCCTCCTTCAGAGACTCTTCCGACCCTGGAGGAGCATTGATTTTCTCCACTCAGAGAGTCAATGCAGAGATGTGCTGCAGCAGAGTAGGTCAGTAAGTTTACACTCCAACCAGGCAGTGGAAGAAAAAAAAAAAAGAAAAAAAAGAAGGGGTTTCTACAAGACTATTTTTAAACTCTGGCCTTGTGCTAATGGTGGAATAATCAATTGTTGGTGGTCGAGGAATGCTGTGTGAGTTAATGCAATGCAGGAAAGTGAATGCATGAAATTCTCTTTTACTGTTATCACCCTTAAAACATTACTAAAGCAGCATGTCTCTGCATTCACGGCCAATTAGAGAGACCTCAAATCTTCAAATCAAATCAATCAAAGATAGCCTTGGTATTTGTTTATCTGCTAATAAAATATACAACAGCTGCAGTGTTTACTTACCAGGAAGCACAAGTTTTGTATCTTCGCATCATCTAACAATGGTAGGTTAAAAAAAAAAAAAAAAAAAAAAAAAAGTGTGCCAAAGACTTCTTGGACTCTCTGGTGTGTTTTCTGCTATGACGGGCTTACAGTGTCTCCTACTGATGGACTGGTGCTACTACATCTGTGTCACAAAAAGGGCAGCTCAGTGTTTTATTACTGGCAGTGGTGAGTTTAATACTGCTACTTCTACAATTACTACTACTACTACTACTACTATTACTACTACTACTACTCAACTACTACTTCATATTATTGCACTGCATTATCTTTACCCCACCTGTGTGTGTATAGTGTGTGTATTTTTTATTTCTTGGATATTTTTAAATATGCATATGTATATTTTTAATCTATTCTGTTCTGTATTTTATTCATGTTATTTTATTGCCTATAATTACTCTATACATATACATATACATATATATATATACTCTATACATATATACATACAGAGTTTTTTAAATGTGTTTTTTGTGTAACCAAGCTACTGTGATCAAGTCATTTCCCTTGTGGATCAATAAAGTCTGTCTAAGTCTACTGCTACTATTATAAATATAATTATTACTACTACTACTACTAATAGTTTACTGTATAGTAGTTTACATTTACTAAATACACCCATTTTTGCCATTTTGTCTCCCGATTATCAAGGTCCTGTTAAATATTTTTAGTATATATTATATTAATATTTTCCAACCAACATTTAGTTTATGACCCACATAAGTTCTCACATTTTTAGGCCCCAGTGCTGGGAGAAATACCCAATTTCTTTAATTAAGTAAAAGTACAGATAAATAAGCAAATATTTACTCAAGTAAAAGTAAAAGTATCATCTTAAAATGTCTACTTAATTAAAAGTATAAAAGTACTTACTTGCAAATGTAGACTTGAGAACTCATTAATGTGTTAAATGTGAGGGATTTTGCTGAAAAGTTGTGCAGATTATTGATGAAATGAACAAACTGCTGCAGTAGAAGTGACTGAAACTTTCGGTTTTTGGTGAGTTTTTCCTGGCTTTTTTATTTTGAGCTTTCTAAAGGAGTACTACGTTACTGCATCTTTTATATTTAAGTGTATCTACAAAGAGTGCATGCCAACAACTAATGATTTTAAACCAAAAGTCAAAATACTTTGTACTTTAAACCAACTCAGAAATGTAGTGGAGTAAAAAGTACAGATACTTGCTCTAAAATATAGTAAAGTAAAAGTCAAAGTATCCCTTGTAAAATTTACTCAAATAACGTACAGATACATGAAAATAGTACTTACGTAAAGTAACTTTTACTTCATTACATCCCACCACTGTTAGGCCCTAACCCAGTGTTTGGGAACCCCATGCGCTGTACTGTTGAATTAAATGATGATCCTGCTTAATCATTACCAACATCATTAACAAAAAACACAACAACCTGCCCAATTAATGGAGCGTTTGACATTCCTGCCTTTTTTACCAGTGCACAAAGGTTGCTTTCAGAGACGCCACTATAAATCAACATCTTTAGTTCGGTTGGTGACAAAATAACTGCAATGTTTCTACCGCCGCTCTGACCCCACCATTACACACCGTGACCTCTGTCCACTGTGCTTTGGCTATTGTTGAATTAACCACGGAGAGAAGTTAAATATTACCATGCAGCAAGAGTAAGAGAGGTTTTAGTAGAATCCCAATTAGCCCCAAAAAACCTGTTGAGGGCCTTTTGTTTTGCTGTGGAAATATTTAGTGAGTTTAATTGAAATCTACCGGTGCATCTGCAGCTCTTGCCCCAGGACGGTGATTACCCTCTCAGCAGGATGGTTACACAGTGTGGTCCCGGTGTTATGAACAGACAGGTGGTGTATAGAGAAGACAGGTCATGCGGGACGTCTCAGTGTCCAGCTGGTCAAAGCTCAAACTGAAGTTATAATACTGATCGATGAGTAAAATTCTCTCACTCAGATGTAAATAAACGGGGGTACACAGTGACAGAGTGGTTAGCGTCTGGCTTCTTCCCGCTTTAAAATGTCATACATGCACAGTGGCATACAGTGGTAATGAGGGGCCCCAGTGCAACTTTGCACAATGGACCTTAAAGTTATGAAGCATGTTACCTAAGTTAATGAAGTACTTTTACGTTATGAAAAGTGCACTGTAATTTCTTAAACATGTCAGTGCCTAAAAAATGTATGTTTATTACTGTTCATTATTAAGCTTTGTAAGCAGTAAGTCAATATTGTAAAGAAATTGTGTATATTATAAGAAAAGCTTGTTCCCAAAATTGAGTCATGCCTGCTTTTTAAATTTATAGCCCAGACTGTACATAATACTGACTATAGTTACAGATTCCAGGTTATTTTGCTTTAAATGCCTGAAAAAAAGCATACCCAAATTAAAATTAAAGCTGTTCTTGAACCCTTTGGAGTATATATAAAAGTGTGGGCTCTTTGTAAAGGTAACACTCTGAAGTTTGTACCACAGCAGTCAGATTTACTGTAAGTGTAACTGGTAAATACTTAATAACACACAGAAATTATTATTTTTTATTTATTTTTGTTTTCTAAAAGTATTTTTGACCTCCGTAGCAAAGTGGGTAGGACACTCACTTTGCAATCAAAAAATCCAAAGTTTAAACCATATTGGGGTTACTGTACTAATATTATTAGAAATAGTTGTGGTATTTTTTCATTTTGTATTTAACACATAATAGAAATACATGAAGAAACCTGAGTAAGTGAAGTTTAAGAATACCCCTGGGGCAACCTGTCAGGAGCAGGGAAGGACCAGCGCCCAGGGGCCATTCTCCAGGATCCTGGTCAGGAGAACCCGGGTGGAGGATCAGCCTAATGAGCATGTTTTAGGTTGATGGGGCAAACCATTCAGACACAGGGAGAACATGCAAACTCCACACAGAAGGGCCCCACACAGTCCAGGAATCGAACCTGGGACCGGAAACCCAAACTCAATAATAATACTAACTAAACCACAACAAACATTTATATCAGAACAATCTAAATCTAAATCTAGAGTGAAAAGCAATAGAAGATAAATGAATGTAAACAAACACAGAGTAAGTCCAGCATCAGGGAACAGGTGCACTGACACGAGAGAGAGACACGAGACCCAAACCAAAGGATGCTGTTGTTCACACTCTTTCCTCCTCACATTACACACTTCAAAGAAACAAAATTATGAAGTAATGAGTTAAATGTGAAAACGGAGCAGAGAGGAGGGCAGCAGATGTGAGGTGAGGGGCTGAGGGGGAGGGGCCAGACTGAAGGGGGAGGGGTCAAGGGGGGCGGGGTGGGGGTGTGGGGTGTCTGGTGACAGAGTGCTGTCTCTCCACAAGCGTCATTAGTTAATTATATTGTCAAGATCCCATTAGTGTTCACAGTCCACTGCACTTCTTTCATCAGAGCAACGTCCACCAAGTGTCTCTGAAGATATGACATGCTTCATTTTTTGCTTAGTGTCTTTAGTGCTTAGTGTTTTTTATTAATGCTTAAAATTGAGTGAGCCAAGTCAGCACCACCACCCACTTTGTTTTTAAAATGTCTACCTCAAAATGGCTTTTTTATTTTCCTTTATTTAATTGTTATCTGGATGACAGAGAAACCTCTATTTCTAAGGACATATCTGTTTTGTGTATGTACACGTTTAGTAGTCATAAGAGTCATATACATCATTTAAAAGGGAGTCATTTTTTATTTAAGGGAAGACACTTGACAGTCTTGAATTTAACTATATTTTTACAGAAGGATTTGTTGATGTAATTCCTAGTCTGATTTTTATTTTTTATTTATTTATTTATTTTTTATTTTTTTTGACAAAAAAGGCAAAAATGTATTTGTTTTTTAAGGCTATTGTCAGCATTTTCCAATTTATGGAAAGAGAAATTTATCTATAATCCCCCCTGTAAAAGAATGTTTATAGAACATGTTGAGAAAATGATTTAAGAATTTTTAACCTACCTTTATTTAATATTCAGATTTTGTTTTTTGAAAAGTATGCAAAGTTGCACATTTTTACACATACTGTATAAAGCCTGATTTTTATATGAAAACATAAACTCTGCAAAATTTGCAATTTTGCAAACATTTTTTTCCTACATTTATGTCAGTAATTTACAGGAAAAGTCTCACACTGATGTCTGTAATAGTAAACCTGTAGTGTCTTGCCTTAAACAAACTTGTTATATACAGACACTGAATTAAACAAAGCCCAATCTGTAAATTGTCAGATACCTGCCTGGTATTGTAACTTCCTACATCATCCACTAGGGGGTACTGGCACTCCACACCAGTCATAATTCAGACAACAGCGCACTTTTTTGTTAAAAAAAATTCGTGCCAAGTGGTTTGGTTTCCATTTGAGCAGGCACAGAGAGTAGTCTGCACTGGCTTTCAGCTCCCTGTGCCTGGATTCATTTGATCATCTGTCAGTTTTTATGCGTTTCCTGGACGCTGAATTTTGATCAAGTGACATTCATATTTTTATTTTCATGTCTTACATTACGCAGATATTTATCAAGGAAATAAGTTCAAGATCAGCTGAACAATCCTCTTTTATAAACAGTCAAACTCTATACTGGTAATGTTCAAATCAAAATGTTAGCCCAGATTTAAACCAGAGAGGAGCTTTTAATCTGTCCCGGGGCAGTAAATCATCGCGTGGCTGCCGTCTCTCCCACTACCTCTCCACAGTCAGGACCACAAGAGTTACTGTTGATGTGAAACTCAAGCTTTAAAGAGCATTAAAGAGCTTTTAACCTTGCAACGGTCCTGGGACGTCTTATGTAAAACAGGCCTTTTCAATTGATTTCACCCATAACATGTAATTAATACTGTATTTTTATTAGGGCTGGGTTGGACAGTGGTTCTCAACTGTGGTTCCACTGGTGGTACTCTGGAGTCTTTTTCTGGGCTGAATCAGTTTAATGTA
This sequence comes from Bostrychus sinensis, assembly GCA_020698575.1. Classification (NCBI taxonomy): domain Eukaryota; kingdom Metazoa; phylum Chordata; class Actinopteri; order Gobiiformes; family Eleotridae; genus Bostrychus; species Bostrychus sinensis. The sequence goes on along the minus strand of CM036257.1, from coordinate 20,703,859 downwards.
GAGGTAGTTTTCTTATGTGCTGATTTAGTCCTGGTTTAGTCCTAGATTAGACTGGTTTAGTCCTTGATTAGTTCTGGTTTAGTCCTAGATTAGACCTGGTATAATCCAAAATTAGTCCTAGATTAGCCCAGGTTTAGTCCTGGATTAGCTCCGATTTAGACCTGGTTTAGTCCTGGTTCAGACACGGTTTAGTCCTACATTATTCCTGGTTTAGTCCTTATTTAGTCCTAGATTATTTCTGGTTTAGTCCACGTTGTGTCCTAGTGTCAGTCTTTTTATTCCTGGTATTCCTGGTTTTGGTCCAGATTTAGTCTTGGTTAAGCCCTTGGTGCTGGTTTAGTCCATATTTAGTCCTAGATTAATCTTGCCCTAGTACAGGTCTAGTCTCTTCCAGTTATAGTCAATAGGTTTAATTCTGGCTTTGTCCGAATGTAGTCCTGGTTATGATCCTGGATTAGTTCCTGTTTTATTCTTATTTAGTAAAAGCTCATCTTAGTCCATTAAGATCCATGTAAAAGATAAAATAAATCCAGAATTGCTGTGGTAAACATCGACAGCAGAAATGATGAACTTGAACCATCTCTGTCCCATCTAAAAAAGACGTTTTTTTTTTTTTTTTTTTTTTTTTCTGAAGTTGTATAATGGTGACGCTGATTTGGGGGATGCTGCCTATTTTTCCGGACGGTTTTAATTGGTTTTCGGAGGAGCAGCATTACTCCCACATCACGGCCTGTTCCTGACGAGAATGCGAGGAACAGCGTTCGGCAGCAATAAATAACCTCTTGAGTCTGTTACAGGAAGCAGGCAGCAAAACATCCAAAGTACACACAGTCCTCCATCTTTCTCCTCTGTTTTTCAGCTCACATACTGTACATCTGCACCACTATTACCCAGCATTCACTCTGTTTGTGTGGGGACACATAGATAGATACACTGAGGCTCTTGATCATGTTGCATCTTACTAATATAATGTAATTTAATTCATTGGGCTGTAACAACATTTACTGGGGTGCATATGTTCCCTGGTCTATGAACTGGGGAACATAGGTATTGGGGAACATAGGTACCTGTGCATTTGTGAAAGTACCTGTGTGCCCCGGTCCATAGAGAACAGTGAAGATAATTACTGCAGAATGTAGGTCCTGCTGTGCCCTGGCTCTAACCTTAACCTCACTGGGACATCATCTTTACATGAAGCTCAGACACTAACTGCCCTGCCCTGGGGCAGTCTGATGAATCTGCCAATCTGTGCCTCCGACCCCCCAACCACCACCAAACATACTCACACATGCATACAGGCAAGGTGGGTGAAGTGTCTTGCCAAGGACACAACAACAGTAAGCAATGCCAGTAGTGGGGTTTGGTGGACTACTACCACTCCATTAAAACATGACTACACCACAGAGGAACATATCTTGCATTGGTGTCTAGCTTTTGCCCTCCTGTCTAATACAGAATACAGCTGTTTGCCTAAATGAAAGCTGGTCGTTAATAAAGCAAGTTTTACAACCACACATCACCCTCTCGTCATGTTAGGTTTAAGGAGTGAGTGGAAATGTTTACAGAAAAACAAATATGTCATTTTTTTGTTGTTACAAAAAACATTCACAAATGTGTACTTTCAATTGATTTTACACCTTGGCTGAAGGTGAACATAGTTTGTGGAAATATGAATAGTTCAAATTTCATATTTGGCCTAAACAGTGACAGACTCAGGACATAATGTTGTGTTTACGTCACCAAAACAAATTTCCCACAGCCATCGCCATGGTTTTGCCCTCAGAGTCACCTCTGGTGCCAGGCTGCTACAATATCAGCAACCACTTCCCACTCTCACTTCTACAAAGCGTGCCCTGTCCCGGGACTGACAGGTCACTGTGATCTCTGACCTGGGACCAGTGCAGAGTCAAGGTCACGAACTTCTCATTCTTGAAGTAATTGATAAAAATACTGCAAATGTATTTAACTTTCCATTATAGAGCTATATAAAGACATCATGCAGAATGTGTTGAAGTGCTTTTTAGCTACTATTATTTAAACTGACTACATGTATTTTTTGGATTGACCTGACCCATCGCATGCAGACCCATGAGGAGGACAGCAGGTCTTTGGAGGTCCTCTGTGTTCCTCTTATTAATGGATCCATCTCTCCCTGGGCACACTGGACTTCTCCTTTCTTTGTGCCAGCTGTTTCCGTCCCAAAACACTTTCTTCAAAACATCTTTAGAAAAATACTCTGACATTATGAAACTTAACATTTGTTTTCCAAAAACATCTTTCTAACACTCAACTCGGCAACTTTACATCCCTCCAAAATGTTGAAAAAGTTTGAAACCACAGACCCATTGTTGATCCTTTACAGAGGTAGGTAATAATGAGTTACATTTACTTGAATAACCTTTTGAAGTAAATTGTACTTTTAAGGGTAGTTTTATTGCAACATACTTTTTAGTTATATTTGAGTAATATTATTTTGAAGTAAAAATACTCTTACTTGACCAAAGCATGACACCTGCCACGAAATCCCTGTGATGATTATTAGTTATGAGCCATCACAAAAAATCTAAGGGTTAAAAGCTCCATTTGGTCCAAAATTGCTCTTTCACCTCCCTGTAATCCAAAAGGAAAAGCCAGGGCCATGTCTCGGAGCACAATTTGCCCCCCTGTAACCCGTGGTGCACTTAAGTAGGGTCTCTGCCAATGTAAAGACTGTGCTCCATTAGCTGTTAATGTCAAATGAGCCTCTGGATAGGCCGCCGCAAAATGTAATCGCTCAAATTGGATTTTGAGAGGTGAGAAATGAGCACATAGTGATTTTCTGAATGATTATCTAGGCAGGTGTGGCACTAGGCTGAGACACTGAAAGCCTTTTTTTTACAGAGGGAAAATGGCACAGGTGAAAATTCTCTTTTAGGGACTCCCAGGCGAACACACAGGAACAGTGGCCAGGCGACGCTATGGTGAAGTAACATCTGGATCCATCATTCCCTGTAAAAAAGCCCAAAATACTGAATGAGTATCTTTATGGTGATCCTACAGACAATGGCAATAACAGCTTACAATCGGCTTTTTCATGTTTTATAAAGCAGATGAGAAATATGCTGCAGCTTTGTTTTGCTTTGCTTTTTCTTTCTGTTTTTTTAACCTCATCTTTAACTCCACCTTTGCATGACGTATCCACAAGTCACCATTTCAGAGGTGGAAGAAGTACTCCAAAACCAAAGTAAATGTACTGTTACTGCAAGATGATATTTCCCATCTAAAGCTAAGCTAAAATATTTGACAAAAAATATTACTCGAGGAGCAGTACAAGTAATGGATGTAAAGTTCAAAACATACATAGTACTGTTACTAGTAATAGTACAAATACGTTAGAGATTAGATTAGGAAGTTGCTACCTCAGCTACTATTACTACCAGTACTGCTGCTACTGTGTGGCTGGCTCTATTAATTCATTTAAAAAACAGCTAAAGAAAACCCCACTTTTATTTAGACAAGCCTTTAGTTGACTGGGTTTTATGTTTTATTGTTGTCTTTAACATTACTTTAGCTTTGTAGTTTTAAATGTTTTCTTTTTTACACATTGCTGCACTTTGTAAAGCACTGTGTGATCTTTATCTGTGAAATGTGTTATATAAATATAGTTTACTTACTTACTTAATTACTTACTTACCATTATTACAGCTCAGGGGCACTGCGAGTTTTTCTGGGGCCCCTGAAAAGCTCTAACATTGGGCCCTATCATCGCAAAGTAAGCTAAACTCATATTATTATTATTATAGGTTTTTCCTGGGCCCCTGTCAGTCATGGGCCCTTGAAATCATCCTAACCTTTCTCCCCATGACGGCACCCCTTGCTACTGCTGCTACTACTACATCCACACTATTACTGTTACTACTACTACTACTACTATTACAACTACTACTGCCATTATTACTGCTACATACTCTTACTACGTTTAAAATACTTTGTTTCACCTCATTTAAAAAATACTTAAGCATGTTTTAGCACTTGCCAGGCAAATTTTGATAAAAGTGAAGTACACAGTAAACATACCTGGTAGCTTCCCACCACTGCTCCATTTATAACTTGAATGAATAAAAGTACACACCGCTCTAGGGCTAACTATTGGCAAATTACTGCTTGTGTTTCTAGTACATGGTGTATATTTAGATGTTTCTGTCTTTGTTTTGCCATAACAGTAGCTAACGGACCTGTTGTGGAGGTCAGGTGAGACTTTTACCACAGACTGTCTTCATAAACAACACAAGCTCTAACGGTGCATGATTGACTTGATGAAGCCAAACAACTGCACTTAAAATGTGACAAAGATTATCTCAGTGGGAAGAAACGGGCTCAGTGCAGGTACGTGAGGGGACAGAGCTCATCACATTAACAGTCCATTTGAGTTTATCTTTCATTACTCACAAAATTAAACTCTTAATAAATATATTTGCTGCTTTTCAGAACAAATGGCCTAATTGTACAAATGATTCATCGTAGTTTTAAGGAGTTACTTAGTGTTGCAAATGGCAGGGTCATTTCTGTAACAAATTATTTGAAGTTTTGTAAGTTGGGTTTTCATTGTTTCTTGACATTTTATTAATGAAGGAACACATTGCATCGATGAAATTTAACCATCGTTTGCGATCATTATTAATCAAAATACGTTTTTTTATAACCAAGTGGAAGATATATTCTCTAAATGTGTACCTTAGTAAAAGTACTGTTACTGCAAATGTTATTACTCAAGTAGAAGTATATGTAGTAGACAAAATATTATTTTAAAAAGTTTTTAAAAGTATTGAGTTATAGTACTTTAGAAAGTAGTTTTTGTAATTTTTTTTGCATGACTGCTATTTTTATTATTCCTATTTTCACCTCCACCACTTTTACTACAGCTGCTACTATTACTATTACATTCACTACTATTACAACTACAGCTGCTATTACAAAGGTAATAAAATACCTTATAGTAAAGGTGCTGTTAAGCACGCAATTAAAAGTAAAAGTAGTTGACAAAAATAACGGTAATACTTTTTTTTTTTTTTTTTTTTTTTTTTTTTTGCAATTGCACAACAAAGACTTCTGTTACAGTTATTTTTCCTAGTACAACTTCCATCACTGTTACTGCTACTACAGCTACTGTTACTACTTATTATCACTACTATTTGAAACTACTGCTGCTATTAAGGTTTATAAAAAACTTACCGAAAAAATTACATAAGTAGAACTAAAAGTTGTCAACACACATATTACCTGAGTACTTGAGTAAAAATAAAAAAGTAATACAGTATGTTTGAAACTAGTTTTTGCAATTACACAACTATTATTACTACGATTATTTTTACTGTTACCACCTCCATCACTGTTACTACTGCTACAATAGCCGCTTCTACTTACTATTAGAGCTATGCTGCTGCTATTACTAAGATCAAAAGTACTGTTACTGGAAAATAACATTACTATTTTTTTTTTTTTTGCCAGAATACTTTATTGGGATTTTACCAATATCTTAAACGTGCACAAACATGAAACAAACAATACAAAGTTCCTATCACAGAGTTATTAAAGTACCTGCCACAAATCTTATTTATTAAATAACAATTATTAGTGCAGTTTTCATAATGTACACATGTGCATACAAAAAATGTCCATGTTTAAGAAGCACAGTGTCCACGTCCTTAGTCATCTGGTCTGTCATATACAGTGTATAATAAATGGGTTCCAGATGCTTTCAGACTGTTGTCTGCTCTTCAGTACATGTGTAATCTTCTCTAGTGTAGGGCAGAGAACATGTGCCGGGTCAGTCTGTGAACTTTCTTCCAAAATAATGCAATACACCATTTGGCATTACGTATAATGAGGTCTAAAAATGCTTGCTCATTTTTAGTATAGTTGTGTTTCTCTGGGTACAAACCAAACAAAACCAGCCTTGGATCTAGTAATATTTGTTTAGAAATCATTTTATCAATTACATCCCCCACATCTTCCCAAATCAGTGTCGTTCGCCTGCAGTACCACATACAGAGAACCAGAGTTCCTCTACATTCTGTACATTTTGAGCATACATCAGATATATCTTTGTTATACCTGCTGAGGTCCACTGGTGTCACATATAATCACAATAACCAATGAAGTGGATCATTTTGAGATGTGTATTTATAAATCTATTATAAGCCAAAGAACATGCATCTTGCCAATCTTCCTCTGATAATCCTAACAACAAGTGTTCAGTCCGAGCACTGAGTCTATCATGAGAGTTCTCAGAAACATGAGATATCATTAAATTATAATTTTTTTATTTTTTTTTACTATCTTTTATCAGCATTTTCTCCAAAGCTGATGGAACAGGCTTTTAACCACATTATTTTGAATTACCCTTATAAAACTTATGAGTGGGAGGTTTTTAAAGAAATGTTTCTAAGTTATATTTGATTTGCAGCTCCTGAAAGGTTATAAGTAGATCATATTCTGGTAAATAAAGATCTTGAATCATTCCAAGGCCTTTGGCTTTCCACAATTTAAATGTTTCACCCGCTCTACCAGATAGAAATAATTGGTTGCCCCATATTGGACTGATATGAGATATAAAGCATGGCTCATTTAAAAATGTATTTACGTCACTCCATACTCTTATCATGTTTTTAAGAATTGCGTTTTGTCTCAATAACTTTCTCATTGTATTTGCAGTACATGGAGGCAGGAAGAGGCAGGTTTAATGCTTGAATTTCCATGTCTCTCTAATGTGGAGAGTGATTGGTGTAATAAAGCATTATAGTACCTCAGCTGTGCAGCCCAGTAATACAACTTAAAGTTTGGGCATTTTAAGCCTCCACAATAAATATAAATATGGTAAATATGATATAGACAAACAGAGTCTTGACCTCCTGTTATTCCATATAAAATGTACTAACATCTTCCTAATTTGCAAAGAAAAAATCCAAGAGTAGGTGGTAAGAAGATGTTATGAAACAAAGAAAGTATCTTTGGTAATATGTTAATTTTTTATATTTATGAATTCTTCCAGTCATAGATATTGGTAGCGTCATCCATCTATCAACTGAGTTATGAACTTGTGGCATTAAAAGATTGAAGATTCCAACCACTTGTTCAGGATCAGCTCACATTTGTGTTGCTAGATATTCAGATTGTGTTACTACAGTACATTGTATTACATCTGGGAGTGGGCAGGCTCTCTTATTTGTGTTCAATAAGAAATTAGAAGACTTTGTTTATTTTACTTTGTAACCTGAAATTTCACTAAATGACCTAATTAATTCAACAATAGGCTGTATTCATTTGTTTAAGTTTGACAGAAATAAAATCACATCATCTGCAGACAGCTATGTCCAGCTTGTCCAACAGAAATTCGGCTAAGTTGTGTGTCAGAGCGTATTGCCATTTCAAACATTTCTATTGCTAAAGTGAACAACACAGGAGAAAGTAAACAACCCTGTCTGCATCCTTGGTTTATCATTATTGGTTTAGAAATGTTTCTGTTAGTTATTATATCAGCTGAGGGATTTTCATAGAGTACTTTAACCCATTTTATGAAATGTTTCTCACATCCAAATCTTTCTAAAACCTGAAAAAGATAGAGCCTTTTTGGCATCTAATGATAGGAGTGATGTATCTGTTGAATCTTTTTTATAGTGAGTTATATTTAATACTCTCCTTACATTGTGAAAGCCTTGCCTCCCCATAACAAAGCCATTTGATCTTGATCAGCTATATTCAGCAAATTCCTTTGCAATCGCTTTGCCAGCAGTTTAGAAATGGTTTTCAGATCTAAATTTAACAGACTAATGGGTTGTATGTTCTCACATTTATTTGGGGGTTTTCCTAGCTCTGGCAGCACAGGGGGAAGATAATCTGACTGGACGATTTCTGTAAACATGTCCAAGAGAGGGGTCAGTAGTTTATCTTTAAATTTCTTGTCCAGCTCTATTGGGAGGCCATACAGACCCGCTCTTTTCCCAGATTTCATATGGTCAATGACATGTCCTACCTCTTCTTTGGTAATTTCTAAATTGAAGTCTTTTTTTCTTTTTTTTTCATTTGAAATACTAGGCATATCTGATTTATTTAGAAAAGTGTTTAAAATCATGGAGTTTAACTTTTTTGTGCTTTGTATAGTTCTTAATAAAATCCTTAAATGCATCATTATTTTTTTCTGGGTCTGCACATTTGACAAAACAGATGTGATCAGTAATTTAGAGTCCAGTTGTTTTATTTGCCATGCCAGTAGTTAGCCAGCCTGATCATCCTGCTCATAAAATGTTTGTTTCAGTCGCAAGAAACACTGCAGCTCTAAAAGCAGATATTTATTATTTTCAGCTCTCAAAACCAATAATTCTTTTTCCAACTGACGATCACTGTCCCTATTTACTTTAACTTGAAGTACTTTTATTTTAGTTTCTAATTGCAACCCAACCTCTCTTCTTTTTCTTTTTTGAGTTAGAACCTGTATAGCTGATTATATGTTCTCTGAGGAAGGCCTTGAATGCTTCCCATTTTGTACATGCCATTGTTTGAGTAGTATTGATTTAAAACAACTCATCAATTTGTTTTCCTAAATATCTCACCAAGTCTTTATCTTGTAACCATTTATGTTGAAACTGCCATCTCGAAGGATTATTCAAGTAATACTGTAATTTTTTAACAAATTTGTTTGCAATTGCACAACTACTATTACTACTGACTACTACTATTACAACTTTACTGCTGCTATTACTAGGGTCAGAAAACACATGCTCATACTAATACTTGTTAAGAGATTAAAAATATTTGCTGCCTTTCAGAATAAATGGCCTGTTAATTGTATAAATGAGTAATCAAGTACCACAGAGTATTAGTGAGTATTGCTGCAAATGTCTGGGTATATTTTGTAGGACATATTCAGCTTTGTGAGTTGGAGTTTCATTATGTCTTGATATTTTATTGATTAAGACAAAACTTTGCACAGATTTAATTTAACCATTGTTTGTCATAATTAGAGCTTTTTATAATGCTCATTTGTGCAATGCAAATGCCATAGAAGGTTACCAGGCAAAAATAAAGTTTATCATCTGCCTCCACAAAACGCTCTGTTCCCTGTTAATGATGTTTTCAGTTCTTTCTCAGTTTTTGCTAAAATAGTCGTGCCATTTGTTGATAATAATTGCCATCCAGACGTTACTGTCCTGTATGGTGGACACCTCTAACTGTCCCATGAAAAGCCTTGTCCCATTGGAAACAATAAGGTAACATTCTGTTTGTTGCTATTTCCTCTCTGTTAATGAGCCCAAGGGAAGGCTCAGGTTGTAACTTCCGCTTTTCTGCCCAGTAAACATTTAATAAAGCTTAAGTCTTTGACCAAACACACACACACACAATGAGACGAAACACACAGACACACACACACACACACACAATGAGACGTGTGCATGTATTTGTTGTCAGCTACATTCAAAGTGAGAACTCACAGTATCCTTATGCAGCAGATCTGAGCACAGCTATAACCTAATCACTTCAAGGTCATTTTGTTTGGCGCACGATCAAACGGCTGCTCCCCATGAAACACCTGGCTTTACATCTTACTCTGATGAGAACAATCTTTGTAGCTGTACAAAATGGCAACATTGTAGTATTAAGATTAGTACATACATCTAATTTTTAACAATATATATATTCATTCCCTTTCCGAGTTATTAAGTTGGCATTGGCTGGTTTATTAGCAGGATATCTCAAAAGTAATGGTCAAATTTGATAAAATGAAAAGGTACTGGGCCAGGAAAGAAATGATTTGGAGTGGATCTAGACAAAAATTTTCCACCGGGAAATAAGGCCAGCTGCCTCATAGACACAGCCACAAGGGATTTTTACAGGTACTCTCGAATTACTATAATGCCTTGGCAGAGGTCTTTACTCTGTCAGTGCTTCTAGTGTTTTATGTATGCACTACTCACCAATTGCATGGTTGTAATTCAGCCACAAGGGGTCACATGCCAGTGTACTCTTTGTGCTGGTCCCAAGCCTGGATAAATGGACAGGAAGGGAATCCAGCCTGGCCAGACAAACTCTTTTCCTATTCTATACAAAGAGGTTAGTCTGGTACTTCTTTGTGTAAGTTTTGTTTCTATGGGTGGAACAATGACAGGCGGAGTAACCAATCAGAGAAAAGGAAGTGCAGGACATGAGCAGTGCACTGCTGACCTGTAAGCAAAACAAATACAGTGAATTCTTGCCGGTTTTTGCAAGAAAACACCAGATTATGTTCAGCTCTGTACTTGTTTCTGAATGGGGACAGCAGAAGCCATTTGTTCAACGACTTGTGGTAAAAAGTCGGTTTGTTTTGGCTCAAGGAGACTTTACTGTTATAATGGAAACAGGACAAAGACAAAAATCCAACAGAGGACTGAACAACAACATGAACAGGTGACAAAAGAAAGCACTAAACGCCAATAATCTGATGAGAAAAGTTATTAAATTTGCTCTGTTGCCATCTTGGTTAGTGTTGATGGGAGATTAGCTTCTGCATTTGTAAGACGCACTGCAGATGACAAGAATGTCCTGCTTTTGAAAAGAAAGTAAGAGAGGCTGGCTCACCACACAGAGACAACCAACTATTCACAATTCAAATAGGCAATTTAGAACCAATAATTGACCTATACACTATAATCATGACTTTGCAAAGTGGAAGGAGTGCCCAGCGTGGACCCATGTTATCACAACAGACTGTGGACAATTGTGCAGGAGTTGTCTTTTGGATATGACACTTCTTAAGACCCCTGAGAATTTTTGACAATCATCCTCACATAATGTTATATAAAAAAATGCAAAATCATGATTCCATTCACGTTTTATATCAAATCAATCAATCTATCAAGGCCATACAGACTTCACTCAAAAGCTGGTCAGGATAGGTCTCAGTCTCATTCCGCCATGCTTTTCATATTTCCTCAAACCTGTTCCACCAAACATCCACAAAATCATTCACTGTCTAATAAAAAAACATAAAACAGTCCCGCCTTTGAGTTTGTCCTGATTAGAAGCTGAATCAATCTAATTATATTATAAGTGGCCCTATAAAATATGACTCACCTGTAATTATTGCAATGTTTCATTTTATCCTTGAAGATGAGATGGCAGATTAAATGGTATGAGATGAGTAGAGGCACACTGGACTAAACTTGCCTGCTATGTTTTAAATACTGATGTAAAATGTATTAAACATAAAGGATAGCTATATTTAGCAATAGTTCAAAAGAGTCACTTGTTATCTGAGAAAATAAAAGTGCCTCTAAAGTGGATATCCGTTGCCATTTGTTTATATTACCCACAGTAACACTGACCTGACTCTAAACAGTCAAGTGCCTGAAGGCCTAAATTAGACTCAAATTGATTTGTTCTGGACAAAGTAGGCGTGGTTTTGAGCCTGGAGTCTTTGGGCTATCTCTCATTCGTCAGGTTTACTTAAAAAAGCAAAACCGGAAAAAATAGATGTTGCATAAAAATAAAAGTCACTGTATAAAATAAAAAGTCAGGGTCTGCGTTTCCTTTCATGAGCATTTTATTTAATATGCTGATTATATTTTTATCTGTTAGTGTTTCTTGCATTTATACATCCCGTATCTTATTCTGTAATTTCTTTAGTTATGTTTATTATACGGTTGTCCTGTTGGCATTTATAAAAATGGCCAGTTACATAATGGAAAAGCTAAGTAACATGCAAATGTAGTTCATTTAAAATAAATAAATACATAAATGCATAAATAAATAATAACATTATTATTATTATTATTATTATTATTATTATTATTATTATTATTATTATTACCTCTGTAGAGGTGGGAAGTAGCGGTAGTAATGTTACTAGGGGTAGCAACAACAGAGGCAGTAGCATGAGTAATAATAGGCTAGTAATCATTGTAGTAGGCTTCTACTGTTATTAGCAGAAGGGAAAATGTATTAGCCTGCCTCTAATATTTTTGCAAATTAAATTCTACTTGAGTAATTCCATTTTGCAGCAACAGTACGCAGTACAGATATTTTACTTTTATTTTGAAGGATCTGACCGGAACAGACGCCGGGTAGCTGACTCTGATTTGACGGCGTCACAGTAAACGCAACTGGCCGTGCGCCTCGGGGCTCACAGCGACACTCAGCTGCTGCTCCCTCCGCCGCTGTTCCTGCCCCGTGTCCGTGAACTTGTCCGCTGCACGGCCTCACTTCAGATTTGCCCACTGGGCAGCCACTCACGTGTCAGGACTCCCCCACACCGTCTGCGTAAACTTTACCAACTGCATTTTTACGCGGGTGTAGAGGTAAGAATATTTAGTTTTATTCAACTTATTTAGCTACGTGTTTGACGTGCTGCTAAAACAGTTTGCAGTCCCAGTGATTGTTGCAACAGGTTGCAAGGTAGAGATCCAGTTTTAGTCGTAGCAGTAATGGTCTGGCTGCTTTAATACGCTCTTTACAAAACCTTTATGAAAAATTATCTGACACGGTTGATATGCCCAACAACAGGAAATCTCTACAGGCTGTAAAATGTTTAATGGACACAGCCCTACCTGAGCTTCTGGGGAATGTCCATTGTATATGACATTTTACGGACTAGAAAAAAAAGATTAAGTAATCTCAAAAATACCATTTCTTCTTGTAGTTTTATTTGCAAGTCCTGTATTAGACTGTAATGATCATGAGTATTCTGCTTATGAATGTAATCCAATGACAACAGTGGCCTACTTCAAAAAACACTTATCACTGTGTCAACATGTGGCTTCCATCAGGTCAGCTGCACTGATACAGACCCAAGTCTCTCAGTACTCTCTGCTGTGCCCCAGTGTATCAATACTCATGTCTTATTTTGCAAGGCTAAAAATCAAGGCTTATTTTGCACTGGGCATTAAACATTAAACATACTGTGTGAGTTAAACATAAGTGTCTTGTTGTACATTAAGCTGCACTTTGAGCTATATTTTTTTTTTTTGCAGTGATGGGAAAAGAACTGGACATTTGTGTTTCACTAGTCCCCAGTGACTGTTTTATAGCTATTTACTTTAGACACTAGATCTCAAAACAAAACTCAGTATAGGATGTGGCTCAGTTCTCTTCACAGCGTTTTGCAAGAGCTATTAATCTTAACATTTATTTTCTCTGTCTAACTAACTTTATTTCCCTGTGATATATTCCCTTAGCTGCATATAGTTAGTCAATTTCAACCGGTTTTATCTTTTCTTTTGTGTGTATTGAAGTAAGTCAATGATTTTTAGTAAGGTAAAGTCGAGTTTAGTAACTGTAATTGTTAAACTGCTAAATACCACTTCATAAATTGCAAATGTAGTTTATTTTTCCCTTATCCCACTCAGCATTAATACTGCATTAGCTGTAAATGGATTATAAACTACTTCTATTTCTAAAGTGCTGTGTAAAAAGTTAGAAGACTTTTGGTTACACAACAGTGGCTGCCAGAAATATTAAGGTAACTTTAAAAAATATATATTATAGTAGTAAAAAACTGCCAATTTGATGTGTATCATGAAGTAAGTGTCACAACAATATATTTGGATATATCATGATACTGTAACAAAGACAATATTGTAGTTTTTAAGACTATGATTTTTTAGAAAAACTCACTTATGTATATATGTATACTAGTGTACTATTACAAGTACACAATAAAAAACACTCAGTACTGTTGCCTTTTTCCAAATAAGCAACAAAATGAAATTGCTTGTTTGAATAAAAATATACAGTTATTGAAATACTTAAGTAAGCAACTGACATGAATGTTTGCATGTAAGTAATTTATATAAAAAAATCAAACACAGCTGTTTTTGATAATAGAGGAGCATTGAATGAGATTTTATATTTATATAGTAAGGCTTGATATCCTCTTCCTGGAGGGGGATGCTGATGGTGAGGAGGAGGAGGAGGAGGAGGAGGAGGGTTCGAGTCTTCCACTTGTCCTTGAGTTTTTGAGCCAGCGGTATGCAACATGTGGCTAACGGCCAGCAACGTCTGTGTCACGTTTGGCTTTATTTGGCTTTGACCTTGTAAATTGAGCAGGGAGTAAAGGATGTTTATGCAATGGCATGTTTGAATGTACCACACATTCACACAAGCTCAGTTTGATTTTAACTTTTTTAATCCGTGAGGGAAATTTAAATGTTTGCAGATTTAGTGAGTCAAAGTTAATATTTTATCTGCCTTGGACTGATTGATAAGGAAGAAGACGTTCTTGTAGCCCTCTGTTCCACTGGTCACTGATTTCAGACCTCCGCTGGAAACTCTATGTTGTTCAAAAACCAAACGCAGGGGCTGGTCCATGGTGCTCAGTATAGCGTTCGTCCTGGAGTACAGTCCGATGCCTGGTGGTTGACCTTCTATGGGCCCACCATCTGCAGGAAGAACTGTAAGGGGCCCATCTAATGTGGTTTGGGCAGTCTCTGAAAAAGGACTGTCATTTTTCCCAGAAGCCTTATAAATTTCAGTGCAGTGTTGCAGTTTAGAGGACATTTTCTCTAAGTATTTGAATGGTTGCTGGGGGCAGTATGAGTGGAAGATCTGGGAGTTTTTCCCTCAGTGAATGGTCAGCTGTTGCAGCAAGTGACTGGGAAAAGACAAGGTCAAAGCTTCAAAGAAACACTACTCTTCCACATCTGGTCTTACCTCTAAATGTAATGAAACCGCTCTCTCTACAATTGTTCATTGCAGGCAAGGTTGCTGAAAACCCGCCATTAATTTTACAAGATGTCCCACTTTGATGCAAAAGGTTTTATCTTTTCTTTTAAGGTCAAGCAGTAATGAAATACTTTATCAGTGGTTTTGCTGTAATCTAAAGGCACTTTTAATTTACGGTTACATTTCTGGTTTTGTAATCCTTGTTGCAGCGGCGCACATGTTACAGTGATCCTTTTATCAAGTCCTAATCAGTCATTTGATGTGAACAGAAACAGATGAGGTGGCTGGCAAAGTAATTCAACTTTGCCATAACTCAAACTCTTTGATTTCCTGCCTTTTTATTAGTAACAGTCAGGTAAGATGGATGACAGAGATGAATAGTCCTCCCACCGGCTGCACACAGTCAAAGTTTAGAGCCAGAATTTAATTTGTCAAACCACAATCCATTACAAAGTCTACACAGTCTGCCATGGTTTGGGGAATTTCTCTACTCAACTGTTTGTGTTGTCCAGACGGTTTAGCCAGAGCTGGAAGAAGTACTTAAAATCCATCCTTTAAGTAAAAGTATTTCAATGAATAAAAGTCAGGTAGAAGGAAAATTACTCAACAAAATTATTATGAGTTAAATTAGAAAGTACTGAATGTAAAGTTTGCTAAGTGCCATTTACAAGTTTTCTTTGCAAATTCTGCTGTTACTACTGCTTCTACTGAAGCTAATTATTACTACTACTACTACCACAACTACTGTATTACTACTATTTCTAATTCTACTGCAGGGTTTCCTACCTATTTACACTGAGTTTTTTTTATGTATGTGTATATTTTATCCAAGTATTTAGCCACTTTAAGGGTTTTTATTCACATTTTGCTTTCCTTTATTCTTTTATATATTTTGTTCCAATATTTATCAAAAATATTGCCTTAAACACCACATTCAATAAATGTTAAGTGTCTACATTTTATATATTTATTATAAGTTATTTATTTTAATATTTATGTAGCATCAGTCAGTAAATGATATGTATTTATGGGGGGAAAGTTGTATAGTTCAGTTTTAGATTATGGGGGACATTTAGATTATGATGGGCCGTTGTAATGTTCTGAATTAATGGGGAACACTGCTACTGTTACTACTATGACTAATAATATTACTACAACTGCTGTTACTACTTTTAATTTGCTCTTTGTAATGCTACTTGCACTACTACTACTACTACTACTACTACTACTACTGCTGCTGCTGCTACAGAAATCTGAGTTGTTAGTTGAGTGTCCTACCCTCTTTGCTCCTAAGAACATACAAATACATAAAGTAGACATTTAGAAACTTTATAATAAATTTATTTAAGTAAAAGCACATTTATTTTCACAAATATTCAGTATTCAAAAGGAATACCTTCCTCCCAAAGAAGTACTCAAGTTTAGCCATAAAACTGTTGAAGGAATTACGTTAGTGGTGCACAGTGGGACATTAAACCACACATTTGGTCTGATGCAAGTGAATCAGCCTAATCTAATTTGAAAAGAACTGGAAAGTTAACAGGAAACTTTCTTAGTGAATGAGTGTGGCCTCACCAGCTCCAGACAGAAGTCCACAATGAGCCAGATGTCTTTATTTACACGGCTCGCTAATCACAAGTCTGCACTTTTAGCAGCAGGACAGAGCGATGCGGTGGATGTAACTCAAAATGGTGAAATCTCTGACAAAAAATCTCATTAAATTGAAAAAATAAGAGCCAAATGTTTATTCCCAACTTGTAACTTTGATTTTTTTATGTTTAGAAAGGGAGTAGTCATAAAATACATTTACGTGCTTGTTAATATGTCACCAGTTTATTACAATTATTACAGAATATGAACTACCAATTACATGACGTTAAAAAATTTGTATTATATTAGCTCCTGTGGCTAACTCTGGCACTTTTAGAGCTGGACAGATAAACACATGTTTATTAATGGGTTAAATATAATAAACCTAAACATGATTTTATTGTAGAGGACTATAATAATAATAATAATAAATAATAATAATGATAATAATAGTGCATTAACATATGTGTTTTTCTCTTGCACTTTGTTGGACACACTGACCACTGGAGGACATGGGAGTATGTTAGTCAGACCTAATCAATGTCTTCTGATGCTTTTATTTTTGAAATACGATATTACAATAAATGAAGGGAAAATGTTTATTAAATAATGAGACACAGAAGTAAAGTTCACAGTTACAAAGTTTTGGTGAGTGTTTTTTGACTTCTTGCATCTGCATCTAAAGAAATCTTTTCCAGTTTTTATTAGAACCATGTTACTTACTTTTTCTCTCACAAACTTTTTTCTACATTTTGTTGCCCCGTCCCAACTATTTAAGATGTGTTGCTGGCATCAAAGTAGACTTGGACTTGTACATTCACTATGTCTAGCAAGAGACAAAGAGCGGTAGCTAAAAGCATACTGAAGTATTAAGTGTGTGCATTTCTTCTCCTCATTTGTGATTGTTTGAACTTTGACATACACCATCACTCAGAGCACTCAGGCTGTGGCAGCCAGACAAATGGCTGAAAGTTGTCTGTGTTATAAATAAATGTTCAGCGTGATGGCTCAATTTCCTCCGAATGGTTTCACAGCTGTAAGAATAATTTCTCAAGTCACATTTTTATTTGATATAATAAAAATCAGTGTTCATTTTGGCATCTCTCGGTATCTGTATAAAAATTAATGGTCCCCTACTGTACTCGTGGCTTTGTGAGCTTAATTACTTACACTTACAACACTGGCTTCCAAATACTCCCATGGATTACAGCGCTTTGTTGGCTGCCAAGCTCCTCGCTGCTCCACACAATTTTCTTGGGATAAATTATGACTTTTGGAAATTAGACAGATGCCACAAAGGTACAACGCGTCTCAGGCTTGAGTGAGGACAGACCACTGCCACACAATGATTAACTCCACTGCTGTACCAGATGTTAGGGTGAACCCAGCTTGTCCTCACATAGTCTGTTTGTTTAGTTTACATTGATCTAAAACCTGTAGTGTCTATAGATATTACATAGTTACGTTATTCCTCTTTTGAACCTGATACAACATTGTTTCTTTAAATGTTTTATCCAATTTTCTGGGTTTTCTAATAACTTCACATTGTAAAACTAGTTGTGTATCAGTTACGGATTAGCAACAAGTTAATGTATTGTTAAAAAAGCATAACTTATGACCTACTAATGACATAATCACTAAGTTATTAATGTTTCAGTGTAAATCCTCAGTTATGAACATCAATATTAACACAGTATCTACAAATTGTTTATTCATAAAAAATATTGTTTTTTTACATGTTTATTACTCTTAATAGTTAATATGTTAAAGTGTTGTTAGTTTTCAGGATTTCTCCTGCTATTCTTCAGAGCAGTGGTTCCCAGTAGAGTAGATAATTGCATCCCTAATAACTTTCTATTCACTTTTACTAAACCAAAGTTAATCTTGAACTGAATTGTTTGATGGTTTCATCATGTAATTAAAACAACTAAAATAAAAGACTCAGTTGAGAATGATTAATCTAAATTATTTTGTAAAAATGTTATGCAGGTATAGTTTTATGATTTGCTGTTTCTCTATTTTGCAGTTGAATTGTCTTACAACTCCTGTCCCATCCTCTGCTCCATGGCTGGGCTTACACTGACTCCAGAACAGCTCATCTGTCCCAGAGAGGCTCCTGTCAAGCAGTTATAGGCGTCCTGTCACTGACTGTCCTGGGCTGTGGCTCTAAACAACATTATCTGCTTCATTTCGAGGCATTTATGATGTGAGCCTGGTGCATTCAATTATTTCGACCTACGTGGGTGGATTCAGTGTTAATTGTATTTGTTATTGTGGATAATTACCACAGCAGGCCTAGTGCCAGATCTAAACTTGACAATGTCTGTGCAGGCACTGTGGTTTGTCCATGATGTAGTGATCTTGGTGCTAGTGAGATAATTGTAATGGCAGCTGCCTCTGTAGAGAAGGACAAGCCCCTGCTCCAGCTTCAGGAGGTGGACTCCAGTCGGGCCGCCAGTCGGGTCCTCTCCCCCATCCTCGGGTCATCGTCTCCGGGACTGTCTGGCGAACCCACCCAGCCGATTTGCATCCCCTCCCCATACACTGAACTTACCCACGACTACACAGCATTACCCTTCTACAGCCCAACCATCTTCAGCTACACCAATGCGGGACTATCCAACTGCTCCTCTGTGCCCCAGTCTTTGAGCCCGTCTCTGTTTTGGCCCAGTCATGGACATGTGGGGTCACCCTTACACCTCCACCGCTCCCAGGCCCGCCCCCAGCACAGCCAGGCAGTTCCGAGTCCGTGGGTGGAGGTTACACCAAGGGACAGTGTCTTAATGACCAGGTACAATCCTTTGATCCTCCTTTGCTTGTGCTACATACAACAATCAGGCATAACATTATGACCACTGACAGGTAGGGTGACCACCTCAAAAAGTACTAAAATGGGACAAGTTGTGCAATTTGTTGGGACAAAGAGGGACCGACTCGAGGGACAAAAACTCCCCAACTCAGCCTAAACCTTATTTTAATAAAAATACAGCTGCAACACACCAACCATACTCCAACCCGGATAGGATGCCCACAAACATGTATTAAACATTTTACACAAGAAATATCGATCTTACCTTGTTGTTCTTAACTTAAATCTCACTTTTTTTACAATCCCCTGAGCATCAATGATATAGTAGGACAGGGGACAAATGCCTAAATGGCTGTGCAGTACATCCAAAGGTGGTCACTCTACTGACAGGTGAAGTGAAAAACTGATTATTTCTTCATCATGGTTTGGGATATATTAGGCAGCAAGTGAACATTTTGTTGTGCAGGAAACATGGGCAAAAGTAAGGATTTGAGCGAGTTTGGCAAAGGTAAAAATGTGTGATGGCTGAATGATTGGGTCAGAGCTTCTTCAAAACTGTAGCTGTTCCCAGTCTGCAGTGGTCACCATTTATCAAAAGTGGCCCAAAAAAAGGACAGTGGTAAACCGGCGACAAGTGATGCACGTGTGGTCCGATCCAACAGATGAGCTACTGCAGCTCAATTTGCTGAAGAAGTTAATGCTGGTTCTGCTAGAAAGGTGTCAGAATAGACAGTGCATCATAATTTGTTGTGTATAGGGCTTCATATTAAGCAGGTGGTCATAACACATAATTAGTTATGCCTAATTTTGTTTTTAAATATTATTGTGGATCTAAAAGCAAGAGGAGGCGTTCCCAGGAGAGCGACGAATCTGTGGTGTCATCCGGTGTAAAAACGGACGTCCATTACTGCGCTGTGTGTCACGACTATGCCTCAGGATACCACTACGGAGTCTGGTCCTGCGAGGGGTGCAAGGCCTTCTTTAAGAGGAGCATCCAAGGTGAGCCACACTACAGTACATAACACTATTAATGTTATTTGAATGAAATGATTAACATATCAAAAGGCCAAATGTCATTTTAACCTTGGTATATTTTGTCATAGGACATAATGACTACATCTGTCCAGCAACAAACCAGTGCACTATTGATAAAAACCGCCGTAAGAGCTGCCAGGCTTGCCGTCTACGCAAATGTTGTGAAGTTGGCATGACAAAGTGTGGTGAGTGGTAACGTTTGGTCATTCCTATTTCCCAAACCATAACTTATATGCTTTAGTAGTTCACCTGCAGTGGCCATGGTTTAAGATTTGGTTGTGGGTCTGCTTGTTGGCTAAGTGATCTTTTTTATTCTTTATTTTATGTCTGTTCATGCTATCTTTAAAGAGCTATATTTTCTTGGTTGTACACTTAAAATCTGAACTTAAGGCCTTATAAAGTATTAAATTTGTTGTTTAAACAGGTCTTAAATATGTCACATACATTTTATCTAACTACTGCATTCAGAGCTTATTCTAAATTCCCACTTAATTCTCAAAGGTGTATTATCGTCGCCGATACGAGAGCTCAGATTTTTTTCTTGCCTAGAAAAAAATGCTTTGTGGAGCTCACTGTTGTCAAAAGTCACAATTAAACGACACGGCCATGTTTATGACTCAGCTTTTTGTGCACTGCGGGCAAATGAAACAGGTCTTAATTTTCTTCAACATTGGTCTTAAAAAGGTCTAAAAAAAAAGTCCTAAATTCAACTTGTGGGGCCATCCAGAAACCCTGTTCATTATTTGTGACCTATAATCTGTCCTCCTCCTTTTCCACAGGTATGCGAAAAGAGCGTGGCACCATAAAATCCCCACAGGCGAGTAGGCGTGTGACCCGTTTGTCCTCTCAGGGCAGGAGTGCCGGGCCAAAGCTCTTAACTGGACCCCCTGTTGTATCTTGTACTGAGCCACAGCCCCCTGCTCTGACCCCAGAGCAGCTGATCGGGCGAATCATGGAGGCGGAGCCGCCAGAGATCTACCTCATGAATGACATGAAGAGGCCGCTGACCGAAGCCAACGTCATGATGTCTCTCACCAACCTGGCCGACAAGGAGCTGGTGCACATGATCAGCTGGGCCAAGAAGATACCAGGTGGGGGGGTCTCATCTGAATTTGCAAATATTACACTATTTCCATACAATCCATTAACACAAATCAGTTCATTGTGCCAGTTGTATTTAAGTACCAATTAGCATATATAATTAGCATATAAGCTAAAGGCAAAATTATATACTGTAGGTTTCAGATTGTTTCCGTTGAAAAGGTTATAAGCAGGGTCACTGTTTTTATTGCTGAGCCAAACGTTTTACCGCTAATTCATTTTAAGAAGGTTACAGTGAATTATGTTCTTATCACATTTGATAATATTGTCAAAGTTACCATTGTGCCTCAGCAGTTATTTTCAGGTCCCATATCTAGGGTGACCACCTCAAAAAGTACTAGAAGTGGGACAACTTGTGCAGTTAGGTGGGACAAGGTGGGACAGACTTTATATATATATATATATATATATATATATATATATATATATATGTATGTTTTTTGTTCAACTAAACGGTCATATGTCTAATATTATCTAAATTTACTATCAATATTTTTTTTAACTCATCTTATATAACAGTGGTTTTCAATGCCCAAAACACTCTTTTTGCAAAGTAATGTCATTGGAATAAAAAAGGTGGGACTGAAAAAAACAAAGTGAATTCTCTCAGGGCAGAACACACCATTTATTAATTCATTCATCTTCTTCTGCTTAATCCCGTTTTTTTTGCGGATGACTTGAGCCTATCCCATTAACTTTGGGCCTTAGGCAGGGTACACCCTGCACAGGGGCCAGCGTGTCACAGGGCCAGAACACACCAACCCACAATTATTAATTCTAAATTTTACACAAGGAATACTGATTTTATCTCATTTCTCATTTATCTCTTTTTATCAGATTCACTGAGCAACAATAAAAAAGAAGGACATTATCTTAATAAGTGGGACGGAGGGACAGAGGACTATATGGCTGTGCAGTAAAACCAAAAGTGGGACAGGTGGTCACTCTACTAAAATGCCACAACTCATTTAGTTTAGCTTGGTAAAAAGATATAATACATTTTTTATCATGCAAATTTCTATTAGCTTAGCAGAGGTCAAGTGGTTCAAGTCTTTCTAGGCCCACAAGTTGAGGAGAATATTTGGATATGGATGCTTAAATTGTACTGTTGTAGTGATGAACGCTAGTAAATGAAGCTTGGTTTAAGAGGAAAGCATGCAGATTGATATACCTATTGCTCTGCCAACCAGCTATTTTCACAAAACCATTTCAGTTCACAAAAGCAAGGATCTCTTCTGCAAACAATACGCTATGGTATGACATAACAGAATTAGTGCACAGCAGTGTTTTTGAAGCATTTTGTCTCTGCTTTTCTGGCTTTTCTACTTGATAGGAAAGATTTTGCACAGTTAGTTGCATATTAAAATTAAAAGCATTTTTACATAATTGTCTGTAGCGCTCACATTGTTGAAGAGCTGTTTTCAATCTCATCATTACGCCGGACCTCATGTCTCGTTAGGCTTCGTGGAGCTCAGCCTCGTGGACCAGGTGCATCTGCTGGAGTGCTGCTGGCTGGAGGTGCTCATGATCGGACTGATGTGGAGGTCAGTGGACCATCCAGGGAAACTCATCTTCTCCCCTGACCTCAGCCTGAGCAGGTAACCAACACCATTTCTCTCTCTGTGGGTGGTTAGCTTTGAACAATGCATTTTTTCTGCTCAGTCACTACTTTTAATGAAAAAAAGCTGTGGTTGTCCAGGCCACTAGCCTGGACAACCACACTCATTCAGTTTCTTATCTAAGTGATGTGGTTGGCTGTATGTCTATGCATTTGCACTCATATGTAGTGTATTCTGCCTCAGTGTATGTACAGTATTATTGGACTGTGTTATTTATTATATTACTAATTCATATGGGCAAAGGACTTGTACACTAGGGTGACAGAGGCTCAGGAGCAGTATCCTATAACTGGAAGGTTGGCGGTTCAATCTAGACAATTGTTGTTGTGTCCTTGGGCAAGACATTTCACCCACTTTGCCTATATGAATAAATAATACGATTGTAAAACGACTTTGACTGTGTCTACAAAAATGCTCTATATAAGACCATTGTATTCATTATTAATATGTACTTAAAATGTATTTTGGTGTTATTCAGTTTGGTCTGTGAAGACTCTCACTTATCTAGGGTAATTGCATCACAACAGAAAGTTAAAAAGGGATGTAACAATTCTTCGTAAATTGGCTAAAAATCGATGCAAAGGAAGGAGGAGTTATTCAGTTTGGTGTTAACTGTTTGAATATGTTACCAAACATGTTACATCTAGTCTTTAGCTTGCCTGGAAAATCCAGACTGATATGTCTCTGTATTATTATACAGAGAAATATCAGTCTGGTCATCACGCCGTCCGCCGTGGTTGGATTCAAATCCCAACCGTACCGTGCATTTTGAGTCGCTTATTGAAGTCACGTGTTCTTCGCGAGCAGCGTCCGCAACAACAACAATCAAGGTGGCGCACTGAGGAGCCGAGTTTGTTTCATTCAGCGGTAAATTCCGTTTTAAATGACCAAAAACGTATCGAGTCATTAAAACCATAGCAGCTTGCAGCACTAGAAGCCTATATTTAAAAAAAAAAAAAAAAGTTTTTGCGTTGCTTACTTTCTTGTCGCTTTGTTAATGTCACGTCCGCCATTTTCTGATTGGCTAACTCCGCTGTCGTTTACTGGGGTTTGCTCCGCGCTAGAAATCAAATTGATTCTATGGGTGAGTCTGGAATTTCCAGGCAAGTCTTTAGCCTACTCATTTCTATTTTTTTCTCTTTTTTCCCTACTTTTTCTCTTTTCTATTCTCTGAATTGATCAGTATTTCCAATCAGTATTTTGTAAAACACTGAAATGTTTGCAATGTGCCCACATAGGGTGCTTTGAGCTAATCAACACTCTCATTAACTCAATTAAATTAATGACTATCGGAGAAATTATTTGATGACAAATTTTGTTACTAACCTTTATTGAACAAAACTAGTAATCACATTTAAGAACACACCTTATATAAATATAAACTCTAAACTGCATTTGATGAACTAGTCATGCTATGCTGGAATATGGTGAAATGCAGTCAGAAGCGGTAAAGATACTATAGTTAAATGGCTGGATATCACAAATCGACATGTTTGTTGGGGCACACTTTATACTTATTTATATTTTACAATATTTTTGACAATGCTACCAAATTTGGCTTCCTACTGACTAGTTGAGAACGATAGAATTTTATTGTACATATAAAAATAAATGGAAATATTTTCAGTTTGTATGGCAAGGCAAAAAAGGCTCACTAATATTCTGCAACTGTACTATATTTTGATCATATGAAATGACCAAAACCACTCATTAATTTATTTGCGTCTGACAGAGAGGAGGGCAGCTGCGTCCAGGGCTTTGTGGAAATCTTCGACATGTTGGTGGCAGCCACGTCCCGAGTGAGAGAGCTGAAGCTGCAGCGGGAGGAGTACGTCTGCCTCAAGGCCATGATCCTCCTTAACTCCAGTGAGTCTGCTATTATGTGTGTGTGTGTGTGTGTTTGTTTGTGCCCTGCCCCCTGTGGGTGTAATTTACTGTATATTTGTGACATATTAGAGTTTGTGAAACCATGGGGTGTTTGATTGGTGTCTCGGTGTGTCCTCTCTGTGTGTGAGTGTTGGCAAGGGGACAGGGCCAAATAAGTTGCCAGAGAAAAGCCTAATGGGAACACTGTGTATAGCCTGAGTGTGTGCTCTCAGTGGTTCTGCTTGATGCTCCATGTAAAAAGCATTAACTGTGAGAAGAAAAACAGCCCATAAGTACTTTCACTGGGGTAATGTTCCTCTGTATTTGTCCTCACTAAAGATACACGCCCTATTTGTGGAGGTTTCAAAAGAGTTTAATTAAAAAAGGTTGATTGAACTTGAATGTTATAGATAAAAATGGAAGGACAATAGCTAGTATTACAATAGTGAAATAACAGCTTTGATTGTATGACAAAAGCCGAGTAGCTTGTTGTATAAATTTGTAATGACTCTGATAATGCAGTGCTAGGACTCAGATCATCTAACTCTGGAGTATTTTTACCTTGCTTTTGGGAATATCTAGCAATTGGTGTGAAAAGGTCAAGCATCTAAATTAATGAGTAAATTATAACAGCACAGTATGTAGCATTTGGACCTTGAAATAATGTTCTGAAAATGATTTTAGTGGTAGATCAACTCTTAACGAGACGAACTGCTCCTTCCCTAACCTCTGAGCACTTCTTTTTATCATGCTCTATCACTGTACCAGTAAAATGCTAATGGTAACACCACTGAATTACAACAAAAAAGGGTTAAAAAGAAGTAATCTGGTAAAAAACAAGTCCAGGTGATGACATGCTTTTAGTCTAGATTAGGGCTGCAACAAACTAATCGGATTAATTGATTATAATCGATATTTGAAATAATCGTCAACTAATTTAGTAATCATTTAATCATTAATTGTAGTATTCACAGACTCTGAAACATGTTATTTGCTGAGAGATGAAGGTTTATTACCAAGAGAGAGCAGTAAAGCCACAGAAACATTTAAAAACAATGTACATTTTGTGTTTTTGATAATAAAAATCCTTGTGTGTGAATATATCCTCTACTCCAAACATCCTTAAGTGGCATACTTGATGCTTTGTCTGGTTTAGTAACAATTAAAAATATTGGTAGAATTACCAACTTTTAACGCGAACTAGACAAAACACCTCAAGTTTTTAACCACTTTACTTGCGCTTTACTATCCAAATATTAAACTATTAATCAAAAAAAAAAAAAAAAAAAATCAACAGATTACCAAAAATTTGTTAGTTGCAGCCTTAGTCCAGATGAGGCCGTGCTTTTAGTTAGTACTTTAGTTTATTTCTGCTATGAACCATGATTTTCTGTTGATGGGGTTGTCAACGTTGAGCTTATCAAGTCAGTGTGTGAGAGAACAAAAGTGACGTAATGTTGCTTTCAGATATTATCCTGGTATGTTTGATGTGTTTACATTTATAGTTTGATTCTTTTCTGATCAAAACAAAAAATTATAAGTTTTTTCCCAAATGCGAGATCCTGGTTTGTTTTGAGCTCACACAACCAAATAATCCCTTTGAAAAAAACATACCAATATGTGCTGGATACAGTCTCTACCTAATTGGTGATGACATTGGTTTCCTGTGAAACCAAAAAATGGTAACATAGAGCCAAATGTTCTGGTTATATTTGTTTTTCCAATAATTTTGACCTCAAACAAAATACTTATAGGCCCATACTCGGCCACTGCTACAGCTTGTTTTGAACAAGGGTTAGGTTTAGGGTTAGCCTCAATGCCCTGTGAGCTGTTCACAGTTGGGTCTAACCAAATATTTAGAAACAGGCTAACACTGTCTTTTCCATAGGTGTGCATACTTCGTACAGTTCATCCTCTCCATCCACTTCTGACACACCAACCAGCAAGTCAGATATCATTACATCCATAAATCTCCTCTCGAGGCCTCCTGCCTGGCAGCTCTAACCTCAGCATCCTTTTACCCATATATTTACTATTCTTTCTCTGTACATGTCCAAACTATCTCAGTCTGGCCTCTCTGAATTTATCTTAACATTTAACATGAGCTGTCCCTCTGGTGTATTCTTCCTGTATCCAGTCCATCCTCAAAACTCTCAAAGAGAACCTCAACATCTTCTGCTCTGCTACCTCCAGCTCTGCCTCCTGTCTTTTTCTCTTCTCTGTCTCTTCCATACAACATTGCTAGTCTCACTGCTATCTATGTATCACTCCTATCTTTTTTTCTGCTTATTCCAGTTAAGGTTTATGGGTGACTGGAGCCTCTCCCAGCAACTGCTGGCCTTAGTCGGGGTACACCCTTGACAGTAGCTAGTCACAGGACAAACTGCTGTAATATGACAGTCATACGAAAAAAAAAAAAATAAATAAAATCTATATCTTATTTTTCTATTCTTTTATTTTTGTGTATAAACCACCAAAATTTAGGTAAAGACTTCCTCTACTGTGTGTTTGTCCAGACATGTGCCTAAGCTCCACTGAGGGCAGTGAGGAGCTGGCAGAGTCGCTCCAAACTGCTATGTCTTCTGGATGCTGTGACAGATGCTCTGGTGTGGGCCATTGCCAAAACAGGCCTGAGCTTTCGACAGCAGTACACTCGACTGGCCCACCTGCTCATGCTGCTGTCACACATCCGACACGCCAGGTAAACAACACTGTCCCAATTAGGTGCAGTTTTGATTTAGCCTCAGTTTTGACCAGTGAGTACAGAGCCTTGCTTCCTTTCATAAATTAAAATTGAAGTAAACTGTTACTGTGATTAATAAAGCCCTGGTGCAAATTGGATATGGGTCAAGTTAACATTGTTACGGTCTTTTAATTTTTTCAGATTTACCACCAAACTAACATTGTGTGTTTTCATTCCTAGTGTGACAGAATTGTGCTTTTGTGAAGACTTCTGTTGACTGCTGTGCCACTTTATTTTGTTTGCTTTTTTAAAAACTCCACAGTAACAAAGGCATGGACCACCTCCACTGCATGAAGATGAAAAACATGGTGCCTTTGTACGACTTGTTGCTGGAGATGCTCGACGCCCACATCATGCACAGTTCACGCCTGCCTCGCCGGCCCACACAGCAGGAGGCCACGGACCCAACAGAGGCTCCAGAGAGGCCACACAGTCCTCTCAGTGGGCCATCTAATGTTTGTACTCCCTGCACTGGACGTGGAGGCGAACTGCATCCAGCAGAACCGATAAAAGCACCCCAGTGATTTCACAAAACGTTGAATGTGAATGACTGTGATGGCTTATCAGTGAATCTTTGTGGCACTGTGCAGATGTTTCAATGTGCAACCATGTAAACTAGTCATATCTGCAGACATACCAAACCTGTGTAGTTGCCTTAGCACCACAAGGCCTCAGCAAAACAAAATAACTTAATGCCCATTTAATATTGCTAAATGGGCATAAGCAGCTACTGTCTTTCTAAACAAAAACTCATTGTAGTCATTTCATAAAAAATCATGGCAGCTCAGAGGCAACAGTTCATAAATGTATAAATGCCTCTTCTAGCTCATTTGTACTGCAGTTTTACACTGAAAATGGAGGTCACTGTTAGAGATACCATTACTTTTGTGGTAATACTTTGAGTGTAGCACAATCTGGACAGTCATTTGGTACTAAACTGATGGGGGGAAAAAATGACCTAACAATTTTATCAATTTTAGTTATGTACAAGAAAACTTTGGTGAAAACATTTATTCAAAAATCAGACATCTCGGTAAGAAAGCTAGATTTGTACATCAACAAAATTGTGATGACTTTCTAGTTTGAACCCATTAGAGGATGTGAGCATGTGTTTACCAATATGACCAGTAGAGGGTGCTAATCATCATCACCTGCTTTGAGGGCTTCACTTCTGACTTTCTTATCTTTAGCCTTTTATGACTAGTTACAATGACAAAGTTGCACTCATGATTTGCTTGAACAAAGATTATTTTTGTATAAAAGTACTTGCTCTTTTGCAGCAGCTTTTGACAATCAGGATAAGTCTAAAACGCTTGCTTTAAAGACTTCGCGGACCTAGCGAAAAGACACATCTTTCGAATCCCCCGCACCACAACTCTGCCTTTAACTCTGCTGCCATTTCACATGACATCTGGATTTGATAAGTTACAAATCAGTTACCAGTCCAGATGCACAAAAATACTAATCCTGTTTATACTCAATGCATTTTGATTCAAGATGACAGTACTGTGCAAAAGTTTTAGTAAGCTGTGAAAAAAAATACTATAAACATTTTAGGAAGTTTTTGTGTGGATCCAGATCAATGTTTAAATCCAGGAGTGTTTTTTAGGGACTTGAGTGAGATGTAAAGTTTTTGTGGCTCACTGGAAAGAGCATTTACCCCGGAACTAGGGTATGTTGCAGTTTGAGTCCAGGTCTGGGCACTATATCTTAACCATTGTGATAACGCGACCAGTGCCTTGGCAGAGGTCTAGGCTGTCCAAGTCCTTCTAGTCTTATTTTTCTTCGTTTTTTTGTATTTCTTGACATTGATACACCTTTCTTTGTATATAGCCTTTCTCAAAAACCTTTCAAAGACTTTTGCACAGTACACACAGCTGTTCATACTAATAATATGTTAAATTGCAAATGGTTTTATATCTCATGCCATTTACTTTTAATCAATTAAAAGAAATGCCTTACATCACATCATCACAGTGCCTGACATTAAACCCTGCATTAAAAAAAAATCAACTATGTAACTGTGCTTCACATCATTGTTTACTTTCTATGGTATCTCTGTGTGTAAAGTGACCACAAATAAGACTTCATCTTTTACAATAGTCAGCGTTTACTAGTGAAATATCAGGTGCATAAATCCATTATGACAATATCATAAATACATTATTATATTAATACATTCTGTACACATCCAACAGTCTACAGTGTGTCACTCATGGAAATGTCGTAAAAGGGACATTGTCAATTTATTTAAATACATTTAAATTAACCAGTGTTTCAGTATAAAAAACATTTTCTTTTCTTATTTAGTCCATTTTAAAAATAGATAGTTTTGCACAATTGTTGGGCGAAGATTTAAAAAAACACTATGAGTTAACATTTAAAAACACAGATTTGATCTTTTCAGTAAATGTTTAACACTTGGTTTCAGACATGGCATTACTTTATAGGACTGGATTAAATAACAAAACAGGGCTGGTTGTTCTTAAGACAACTGAGATGTTGGCCTTTTGTCAACCTTGCACCTTTACACCCAGTCCAATTTGAACAAACTTCATCACTATTCTTCCACCGTGATCTTATATTTTACATGTATTTAGTCACAGGGGATCACACTGTCTCTTACGCCTGGATGAAGGGAGAGGGATGGGTCAGGCAGGGTATCCGGCATAAATCCAATCTATACCCAAATCACTGCACACTAGGAGGCAATGATTTGCTGTGGTGACCCTAGGTAGGAGAAAAAGCCAAAAGGAAAGAAGAAAGTACAGCATTATGTAGGTGGGGGCCCATTGGTGTAGTGTAACATTGGGTAGAAGGAGCGAGCGAAGTTGTTGGCCAGTGTGCAGCTGTGTTCACTGTGGGACACGGGGACTAGGCAGGGGAACAAGAGCAGGAGCAGCAGCAGGAGTTGCAGAGGAAAGGCAGCGCGAAGAAGACGGTAAAAAAAGGAGCGAGGCTGGGCTGGGTCCCTCCTCTCTCCTCTGGAAAACAGAATGATGATGATTATTACAGGTACAACTTACAAAAATGTTAAAATATTATAATGAGATCATTACATTTCTTCATACCTTAAACTGGGCAAAATTTTCTTTGCATGCACCTCTTCCTCAGAAGCCACTGTAGTATCGCTTTGGTCTTGTTCATCTGATGTAGGTTCAAATTCCTGCAATAAAAGGATTTCATTAAACTTCATATGATGTAGAAATAATAAATTAATGTGGCTATTTATATTTTATTTGACAGAGACAGTTAAGCTGGCAGACCAGAGACAAGGTGAGAGTATTCAAAAAGAACCACTGAGGTGCTGTTAAATTGATAATTTATATATATGTACTGTACGTTTTACAACAGGGGTGTCAAAACTTTTTTCAAAGAGGGCCAGCTTTGAAGATGTGCAAAGGTCCACGGGCTGACAGTTCCTCCTGATTTTTCTATGAACTGAATGGCCATGCAGTATACATTCAATGCACACAGTACTTTCTTTTACAAAGCCAAATAATTATAAGTTCTCTTCTTTGACGGCAAAATCTAAAACAAATTCCAACAGAGTAACATCTTTGAACATAAAAAACATTGGACATGTCTGTTTGCATGCACCTTAGCAATGACAGTCTTAATGGTGTGCATAATATCACTTGAAAAGAAATGAATTAAAACCAATTGTCTGGTCAAGTGTCACCTACAATAGTGTGTTATATCACGTTCTACCTCTAGATGGAGTCATGAGCTACTTCTTATGTCAGCTCTTGATCTTAATACATCTCAAAATATGACATCGGGGTGCTAAGAATGTGCTACGTGCTAGTGATGAATGAATGAATGGGAAGAGTGGATGGTTGTCTGGGAATAGCTCCATGTGTTGCCCCTTACCAGTCGCTGTTGAATCGCTCTTAGGTCCTCAGTCACTTCCCTCAGCAGTATCTTCATCTTGCTGCCGGTCACGTGCAGTTTCTCCTGGGCCTCGTCGCTGTCCTCTGTGTGGTCCGGCTGCAGCTGAGACCACAGAGCGTGGAGCGAGGCCTGCTGTGTTTGTCTGCGCAGTAGCTCCTCTCGCACATCCTTCCAACAACAAAACACAAACAGTGAACTTTGAGTCAACGACCAAAGCAGAGGCAGGAGGGAACAGACATGAGCAGACTACTCACAGAGAGCGTGTTGCGATGTTGTTTTAGAGCTTTGATCGTTGTTTTTGGGTGAGTGATGTCCACTGCGTAGCGTCTGCTCTCTGCGTGGGCCAGCCACAGCAGCAACGAGTGCAGGGTTTCATGGAACTCCTGTCAATTATCAAGTCATATTTTAGTTTAATAATAAGAAGGCTTCAGTTCAAGGTATACAATAAAAATAAAAGTTGATAATAACACTTTAGAATAACTTAAAATATATATACTATTAGTGTTATTTAAGGGTTAGTAGCTAGTTGGTTAGTTAGTTAATTAGTAGAGCATCTTAATGGGATTTTTGTCCAGTTCAGTTGATGATACAAGTGTGAAATTTGGTTAAAATACTCCTTACACACTAGATTTTCAGAAAAAAGTGCTAGCCACTAGCAGCAATTTTCTTTCATTAAGCCGCTCCACTAAACTGCTTATTTACAAAGCAATATGTCTAAATGAATAAACATCATTGAGTTATAATAAGGTAGTTATTAGTAAACTAAAATAGTAAATTAAATTAGTTATTAATGTTTCATTCTTGAATAATAAGCTCATGTAAGTCACAGCAAAATTATAAAAACATAAGTGGTCATTAATGGGTGGTATCTATAAACAACTCATTGACTAAATGATTGGTAATTACATATTTATTATTGCTTTGCCACTGCTTGATAGAAGTGAGTTATTCTAAAGCTATACAAATCTGAAACAACATATTCAATTGACTTTTTCTTTTATAAAATAACAAGAACTGGTACAATAAAATGAGCTGGATCAGACTAATTGAGGTAATGAGTATATCAATTATGAACTATTAGCAGAAAAAGTCAATCCTATCCTTCTCTAGTCATCTGAGGCAAATAAATAAGTAGTATAAGTAGTCATTTATTACTTGGATCAAATTAAGCTGAAATCTTAACAGGACATTTATGCGCCCTCATGTGGGATGTGAGGCTGCATTAATGTTTCGCCCAGGCTCTAATTTAGAAATTAGTATGTGCTTTACCTGGCAGCGCATCAGTGTCTGTCTGAGAGTGGTGTCCCACTGCTGCAGCTCAGTACAGGCTCTGCTCCAGCTCCGGTTCACCTCAGCCAGTTTCTGCTGTAAATCTGGATCTCCCTGTAGTCTTAGATTCAATGACAGCATGGTGGACTTGTAGTGTGAAAATATCTTGTGCATCTCCTATACAGAAAATACAATACATACAGTAAATAAACAAATATTAACTAGCTCAAATGTGCTTAGGGGTTTTTAGCAATAAAACATCTTAAAATAGTTGGCTTTCAAGACTCAGTTTTAGGAACTAAATTGAGCCTAAATCAGGACTAACCCAGGCCTAAACCAAGAGATAATTGTATTACCAAACAAAAACAAAAACAAGCAATATACCAGGACTAAATAAGATCTAAACCAGAACAAAACTAGGACTAAACCAGAACTAAAGCCAAGACTAAATAATCAAGGAGTGACTGCTGTTCAAAAGAGCCTCTACCCATGACAAAAATAAATTTCAGACTAAACCAGGACTAAACCAGCAGTGGTCCACATGTCCATTTAAGCCACCATTGATACCCATACCACAGATTGAGAAACACTGGTCTACTGCTTTACCTTCAGCTCTTTGGCTCTGGCAGTCATCTCCTCTACAGTGTTCGCTGAATCAGACGTCTGGACACGGTGCAGCTCTGGGATCACTGTGTCCAACCAGGAGCTGATGTTATCCAGGTCACACGTGAGCTGCTCCTTAGGGTCGTCCCGGAGGTCAGTCTGGGATTGGGCCTGGAGCAGCTCCCAACGCTCAATAACTCCTTAAGCACAGAAATGATCAGCTTTCTTGTAATGTGTATCAAACACACACAGTAAACAAAGCACTCCTAATGATTTTTTGCATATTGATTTGGCATAACCCTCTTCATTAATCCAGACTTGGGACCGGCACAAACAGTACACCAGCTTGTGACCCTCTTAGGCTGGATTTGAAAATTCTTCTTGTAGATATAAAGCAAACCCTTAGTTTAGCTACTTTCAATTTTTCTCTCATTTTTATCACTGTGTAGAAAAGTATCTATGAAAATATCTAAACGTCTATAAACATGTAGTCATATTTAGTTTTAGCACCTGTTCCACCCTGCCACTATTGTCAGTGCTTTGTCTCACCTGATTGTCTGCCTGAATTGTTGAGTCCAGTCAGACCAAACTCATCGGGTGACTCCTGGTCATCCAGGATCAACGAGACTCTCTTAAAGTCCTCAATGCTGCCGCTGCACTGGGACATCAGATGTAACTGTGCAGGAAGAGAATACAGTCTGTTAGTGATAAGAAAGTGGCATCAGACGTATTTATTATATTATATTATAATTGTTTTTTTTTTTTAAACCTTACATAATTGCCTTGCTTCAGAGGCGTGCTGGCGAGAGTGGGCGGAGCTTCAGTGTGACAGTCAGGTTCCAGGTCGACGAGCTCTGAGTCGTCTTGTGTCCGCCATTTTGGAGAATCACACACTGACCGACTTGACACTAAGACAAATTCAGAATAACATTATTTTAAACCTTAAATGAAACTGAGGAATGAGAGAATGTATGTTTAAAGATGTTACTTTGATGGAATTTGTTTTAGATTTTGCTGTCAAAGAAGAGAACTTATAATTATTTGGCTTTGGAAAAGAAAATACTGTGAGCACTGAATGTATACTGTATGTGCATTCAGTTCATAGAAAAAATTAGGAGGGACTGTCAGCCCTTGGACCTTTGCACATCTTTAAAGCTGGCCCTCTTTGAAAAAAGTTTGGACACCCCTGAATTAATATAAGAAACCCATTTCCCATTGAGTAACAGTCTAATGTCTTTTGAAGGACTCCTAATTGATGCAGACCCTCAAAGAACAATAATTGACATGCCCTATGTTTTGAAATCCACAATATTTTTTTAAGCGTTGCACCGGCTTTAGATAAATAAAGTTTATAAAAGGAATGATTGGACCTTCACCAAAGGACAATTGAGACATTATTTAAATAGCTTGAAGTGTACCTGAAAAAGCTCTTTATATAGTTGTACTTAGCCTCAAAAAGAGAAAGCTTTTGGCTTTTTGTCAATGCTCAGAGGAAAAAGGGGACAGAATACAATACTGAGATTTAAATGGCATACTTAACTTACAGCTTCACACATTATAATAATGAAAGTGGAATAATTTTATCATTGTTTGGAAGGTTTTTAGATAAGTTAAGCCAATTGGTCTGGCCTCTGGTCCTGGCACCACAAACCAAAACACACAATCGCAGTGGGGAAAGACTGGTTGGCAGGGAACAGGATGAACATGCTAAGGAGTCCAGACCTGAATCATTCGGTTGTTAATTTGTGAAGAGAACTGAAGACCAGAGTAATGGCCATAAAAGCCTTGGACATGGAGATCAAAATGCAAAAATGACAGATGGTTTTGGACGTACCTGCACTGAAATACGCCCCTTCGTCATCCAAGTCTTCGTCTTCGTCATCCTCATGCGAAGACGACCCACCCACGTCCCCGGTGTGGTCCCACTCCAGAGGCAGAGAGTCCACACTAACGGGAGTCTCGCGGCCGGAGCGGGACAGAGGAGAGGTCAGCAGGTGAGTGGGCGTGGCCGGGAGGCTGCTCAGACTCCGCCCCAGCCACGGTCGTCCAATCAACTCCAAACTGGACTCCAGTGAGAAGCCGGAGGTGGAAACTTCAGGTTCCACTGGGATCTGAGGAAAAGGACTTAAGTTAATTGCGCGTTGAATCTTTTTTTTGTAGTGTTTATGTCATTATTTTACCAAATACGGAAATAGCCAATACAATAAGAAACATTTTTACATGTGCGGAGTGAATGGTTGTCTGTCAGTGCATGCCTCTATGTTTCAACCCTGTAACTAACTGGCCATTGTCTAGGGGGTATCTCGCCTAAGAGCCATAGTTACAGGGATATGCTCCAGCTACAAATATTTTACTCAAGAGGAATAACATAACACATAACTTCAACATGGCAAGCCAGTATAGACACTATCTAAATGATTTCTTTCTGTAAATGCCATGGGTCTTTGTACACATATCTCAGTAATCCAAATGTGAGATGATGTACAGTAGTCCCTCTCTCACCGGGGGCTGGCTGAGGCGTTGGTGGAACCGGACCAGTCTCCCAAAGACCTCCTGACAGTACGAGTGCAGCTCCTCCAGCTCCTCTTCGATCAGCGCAGCGTCCTGTGGTGAGCTCCGCTGGATCAGACCCTCGCCAAACACGATCAGTCCGTCAATGTGCTCCGTGTTCACCTTGATCTCCTTCTGGAAACTCTGGAAGTAAAATAAATAGGATAGGATTTGTAGATGGGCTGCGGTAAATGAACTGTAAAGGAATGTGTAATTGCTGCAAGATGTGTGCGCACAGGCAAAAAAGCCAAAACTGACATCAGATCCTTTAAGAGTTAGTTTGGTTTATTTAAAAGATGTCTCAGCAGAAATATAAATGCTGTTTTCAGATCTGATAAGTACAGTTAAGCCAAAAATTATTATTATTGCCACAGTCAATTTTTGAGTTAAAGTGACAAAAAAGTAACTATTTTTATTTTATTTTATATTTTGATAAAAATGGTCTATGTCCCAAATTATGCACACCATTGTCTATCACAGCCTTTTTTCATAATTTAGTTTTTTTTGCACATTTCCACTGGCAGCAACCAGCGTTTCTTTATTACTCTGAATATTTCTTGTCCAAAGCCAGGGTATGAATTATTTTGGGCTTAACTGTGTGTGTGTTGTGATGCAGTCTTACGCTAAGCTGTTGGATTTTGTGATGCACGTCGCTCTCGGAGAAGTGTTCGACGTTGGTCAACTGCAGGTCCAGTTCGGTGAGCCACACCAGCATGCTTTCCCTGGTGCTTTCAAAGTCCTCTCTTTGACTAGTAAAATACTGAGAAAGGCAATATGAATGGCTTGATGTGGTTCGCTCACACATCATCTTACAAAAACATATTTATCTATTTATTTAAAAGCATGTCAGGATATGTTAGAGATCGAGATTTACCTTGAGCCTGCGGAGGATCGCGGCCACTCTCCGATGCAGGGTGTCCCAGCGCCGGTTGCCCTCATGGACCATGGCTTTGAGCTGGCTGGCCCGATCTGTCCGGTTTTCCCGAGCCAGGCGACGGTACTGGTTGTTGACCATTTCCAGCTGTGTCAACCGTTCATGGACCTGCCTCTGGAAACCCTGAACAAAGACATGATAATTTGAGTGTTTTGTACATTAATAAATCCAAAAGAAGCATAACTGCACTCTTCAGTGATTTCCAACTGACCTCGAACTTCTTCAGTTCCTCCTTGGCCATAGTGTACAGGACGTCTCCAGTGTTTGGGTTGGCAGCAGTTCGCTCGGCCATCTTCAGCCAGTCTTCAAAACGTGAGTAGTCATCAAGGAACTTGCACCAGAGTCTCCATGTCTCCTCAATCCTAGAAGCATACAAAATACTGAAGATAAAAATGTAATACTATTGATACATTACATAACTTTATTTATTTATTCTTACACTGAAAAAAATAAGATGAATAATATAAGTTTAATATAGTTTAAGTTTAAGGCAGAATAACACATCTTAAAAACATTATTTCTGGTTGATAATTTGTTACCTGAGCCTGCGATCCAGGGCCATAGCACAGATGGTCCGCCAGCGCTGGTCCAAACTGTGGCTGGTCTCCTGCAGAGAGTCACCGTCCACCTCAGTCCCGTTCGATGCATCCTCGTCCCGCAGCAGGACGTCACAGAGGTTCAACACTGACGCTACCCTCTCCGTGTGCTGCTCGATGTCCCGCTGCAGCTCCTGGACACACACATACAAAGACATGAGGATCGGGACTGTCCCATCAGCCCACAACTGTCAAAGTATAGCAACACACAGCAGGGGTAGAGGGCTTTGAGTGAGACAACCACTCCCAAATTTTAACAATAGGATGCAGATGAATTATTAATCAAGAAGAGGGACCCATGGAAGCTAGAGTAAAATTAGAGGATAGTAAAAAAGACGAATGCAATAACATCTTAGAAGAGTATGTCTATTTTGTAGGCCTGCACTATGTTTGAAGAAGATGAGTTTTTTAGAAAAGGGACAACATGCAATATGTGATAACGTTGTTGAATATTGCTATAAAAGTATGGCAGGTGATATTTGGATACCCTTCATAAGACAAAGCTTTATTCACCATAGACATATAAAAGTTCAATTCAATTTTAATTTATGAAGAGGTACAAGGCTCTAGACTCATTGGTCAACGCTGGGGCAAAATTAGAAAGTTAAGACTAACAAACATTAGACTGCGGCCAAACCAGGTCTAAACATTTTTTTAAATTTGGCCATAACCTACTTTGATTTCAGGCTACAGGCAATTAATTTGACAGTGTAAATACAGATATAGTTTTTCCTAGTATTGCAATAATGTTAAATTTGCTAAATGTTGTCCAGCCCTACTATTTGACAATAGGCTGATATGGACCTGATGCTCGGCCAGCCTCTTCTGTATCTCGTGATGGTGGAGAACGCTGTAGGTGATGGGTCTGGACAGCTCAGCCTCAATGCGACAAAGCCATGAGCGCAGATTACTCATATTCTTGTCCAGCTGCTGCACCGTGGCCAATGTCTCCTTCAGCTTCTTCACTCTGTAGACACACAGCCACACAAATTTATAGAAAACTTTATATTTTCAAGCAACAAAGCCAAATGACAATCTTAGGTGTGCTTCCAGACAGGATTGCTGTATAAGTGCCATCTAAACTACACTGCAATTTACTAACTTTGCCATTTCCCCCTCAAGTCGGGTCTTTAAACATGCTGCGTGTCAAAAAGAATATCCTAATCCTGTGATTCTCAACTGGTGGGTCTGGACCCAAAAGTGGGTTGCCGATTGGTTTATTATACTGTAATTTAAATGTCCACCCTGTGTGAAGCCTAAGTATAGATTTAATTATATAAAATGATAAAAGTGATTTCAAAAGTAACACAGCAACACAACAGTATAACTACACATTATACAGCATTAGTTAAGTATAAATTAAGGATTAGTAACCATTTAGTTTCCTATTTAAAAACAGTTACTTAATAAACTACAACTGATTCTTGAGTAACAAGCTCATGTAAATCAATGCAAATTTAATAAACATCAATGGTATTTTTGTATCTATAAACTGTACATGTTTAATGAATGCTTTATTACTGCTTAATAGTGATGAGTTATTCTAAAGTGTTTTGAAATACATGTAACATAAAGATTGTTGTAAAATAATTTCGAAAAGTAACTTAATAAAAAGTATAACACATTCAGGAATAAAACTGGGTCCCACAATCAAACCAGTTGAGAAACACAGGCCAAATCCATGATGATTATAAGTTAGAAAATATAATTATTATGAGGCACAGAAACAGCAAAGAAATACAATTTAGCTTAATGTCACACTCAAAGAAAACACAACAAGTAACACGGCTCAGGTATCTCAAACTTCTAAGGTCTCTATGGAAACTGGACCTCCCCCCAAAAAACACACACAGAGCGAACCACACAGACTGGAGTCATAGCAACGACGAGAACAATATAAGATCTCCGCTGCAGCTTAAAAGCCTGAAGTGTGCCCCCAAGTCAGGAGGACTTAATTTTCCCCATTTGATCTTTCCTCTCCTTTTTTCTAGCAGGTTTGAAAGAAGAAGCTCTCCATAAAAAATGATAATACACAGTAAAAGCAGCTGTTGTTGTGTGGGAAGTGGTTGGTTGTAGGAAGAACTAAAGAAGTCCAGTATGGCAGTAGTTTTCAATTGGTCTGGTTATGGGACCTAATTTTCTCCCATATTTTTATTATTTTGTCGTAACCCACTTTTTACAGTAATCAAAGTTATTTTTCTAAATTATTTTAATACAATGTTTATAGCACGTTATTTAAAATCAGTCTCAGAATTTGATCTGATTTAATCAACTCTTTCGGTTCCGCCAAAGCAAATCATCCGCCTCCTGTGGTGCATGTGCATATTTATGTATTTGGCATAGGTTTTAGGCAGGATGCCCTTCCTAATGCGCCCTTCTCCATTTATCTGGGCTTGAGACCACCACAAAAAGTACACTTGCTTGTGAACTTTTGTGGCTAGATTAGGTTTCAAAAAATATATATTTGCCTTCCATGTGGCCCACTTTTGGGTCCTTATCCACAATTTGGGAACCACAGCAATACTGGACAGTGAAATTGTGAGCCCTTTAAGTTTAAAATGTCTGGCCTTTAGAAAATGAATGTCTCTGTCACTGTGAGATTTCAGATTAAAATAACCTCACCAAGTAAGCCAGAGTCTACTAATAATACTCTTTGTGCATTAACATTATTTATAGCCGTAAAACAGTATACAGTAAGTAAATCTGTCCCGAGATACTCCTCCACATTACAGATTACAATCCCCCCAGTCAAACAAATTATCTCTCTCCCTTTTATTCCCTGGCTCTGTCTTTGACAGCAGTAACAAAAGGGGCAGGAGCTTCATACCGAGGCCCAACAAAGACACAAAAGACGGTCAGGGGTCCAGGCTGAGGTAAAAGGACAAGGAGAGAATGGGCAGAGAGACAGGGGAGGACTCGAGCCAAGGGATAAGTGAGGATATATAGTGGTGCTGGGTGAAAGTTAACACAGTGGATTGGGCCACAGGAGGGCTGAGACCAAAATACAACTGACATTTCTTTTTACACTGTAATTTTGTAGCTTTTATTCTGCATATGCTCTTTATACCCTCCTCTCCTAAAGGACAATGTTCACTTTAGGACAAAGTATTGTTTTGCACATTTTCACACCTAGGTTTGATGTTCTCAATTTTACTAAAACAAAGTACATCAATTAAAACAAATTTAACGAGTTTCAGAAATAATAATATTTTTCACTACAAAATAGCATCTTTGTTTATTTACCCTAAAAAAAACTTTGCTTTGGCAATGAATCAGTCAGTGAGGTCTTGGTCAGCTACAATTTTATTGATCAATTAGCGGCATCCACTCTTTGCATCAATAAAGCTGGCCTAATTTAATACTTGATAACTTTTATTTTTTCATTTTATTTAAGACAGCACAGATGGTTTTTAGATAGCAATATACTTTACAGCCATCTTTTCGAAATCTTTTATCACCTAATTAATGTAAAGTCACTTTGTCTTCTTGTGTAAGACTCTGGTAAGTCCCACACATATGCTTTTTGGGCGATTAATCACTGTATTGGACATAACTTTCAGTTGACAAACAATTTCTTTGACTACAGCTCTACTTCTCTCAAGTTCATCAAATGAACCTTGTTTTTAAAAAGGCTATTAGCAATAGGCAGATGCAAAGTAAAATAATTAACTTATTATTTGTTTTGCATATCTATTTTATTAACTCATGAGAGATCAATGTTTTTAAACCAGCCACAAGCTGGTCACAAGCCAGTGTACCTCTCATGTACACTTCTACTTGACATACAAGTACAGTATGTGTAATGTTTTGTGACATCTTTTCACTTTATTTAAAATAATCACTCTAGTTTGCTTACTCTATTGGTAAAGGCTTAAATTTTGTAATAAAATGCGTCTTTTTAACATTTAACTTAAACATAACTTAAATACTTAATTTAATTTAATAAATAGAAGAACTAACAGTCTCCCTTTCTCTGTAACTAACTTTCTCTATGTACCAAATATCTTCTCAGACAATGTAGCATGACTGTGACTGGAGATTTTCGTGAGGACCCTTTTGCAGCAAGACGTTGACCCCACTTTGATGAGCTCTGGTGTAACGCATGCTGACAGATTCACCCTTGTCCTAGCCGCTTTACCCCCTCCCCTAACCCCCTCCCACTGCCCCATCACGTCACTGTTGACAAGAGGAGGCGCAGGGGGTCTGTCCAACCGTGGACATGACGACATATGGTCCTGTCTGAGTCCTCGATGCCGCTAATGGGGGGTGGGTGTGTGTGTGTGTGTGTGTGTGGGGGGGTTGGTATATGTGGGACCTTTGCAGGATGTCCCATATGTCTAATGGGGGTCCGAGGGCTTAACCTACAGTACAGCCTGTACATTAAAGGCCGTGTATTTGAACAGCTGCAGAGCCCAGTGACAGCAGGAGAACAGACCTGCTTTAGAGCTGCTGTTTAATTATAGGGTCCCACGTTTAAGATTTGTGGGTCGTTAATTAATTTAATGTGTTTTGGCTGCTAAAAGCTCCACTGTAGAGGCAGACTACGGTGGTGAATATATAGACCCTTTTAGTGCTTGTAAACAGTTGCACATCAAGAACCATTAATTTTTTCCCATCTAGTTTGCTCCCTTAAAAAGTGAATGGGTAAAGAACGCGAACGCTAGTCTTGTCTCCAAACTGCGAGCACAATTTATCTGAATACAACACTTGAGGAAGGGTCTTTTCAACCCAGAGGACACTTGAAACGCATCCTTTGTAGCACTAGCGTAGCTTATTAGTTCAGTTTTGTAGGCCCATATAAACCATGCCTATTGTCAGACCGCCCCCTCACCTGGCCTCGATGTGGTGGAAGAGGTTGTGCCAACGCTGGTTGACCTCCTGAAGCGAGCCGCGCACCTGGCTCTGCTTGGCCTCATCGCTGGCCAACAGCAGCTGCTCCCCCAGCTGCTTCAGGTGGCTCTTGTTCTCGCTGAACAAATTGATTTCCTCCATGCAGTCCTGTGGAAATGGTCAACATGATTATACAACATTTCAAATATAGCTAAGCAAAATAGTTTAGGATGAACACTGAGTAGGTTCAAGGGACTGAAATGTACAGAGCTCAAATGAAAGCACTACTGTTTATAAATAATGAATATATGTATAAAATGAATAAAAATGTAATTCCTAAGGCATCTGTGTATATTGTTTCTGTTCTGTTATTACTAGTATACCATTTCTTTATGAACTTTAGATATTTATAGTGCTCCTCTAAAAATGTAATTAAAACCAAAAACAGAGCATTCACATATAAAAGGATAAAAAATAAAATAATTTTATGAATCAAATCAACCAGAGTCAGATTGCAGCCTATTTTGTTTGCACATTATTATGCAGAGCACTGCAGAGATGAACCAGTAAGTATTTAAGATTTTACACAACTGCTACTTCTCAGTATCCATATCCCACTCTATTTTTTTTTACATCTATCACACATTACATTAACATTTATTACACTGTGATTTGGCTATTTTTTACACTGAATGCTCTTCCTGTCGCAACCAGAGTAGGCAAAGTGCATGAAGTGTCTTGCCAAAGGACACAGCAACAGTATGCAATGAGTGAAAGCGGGAATAAAACCAGCAAGCCTCCAGTTAGTGGCCGACTCACTTAACCTCCTGCTCTGTTCCTGCTCTGATAATGGTTTAGTTTAATTTATATGTCCTTAAGCAGGTTGCTTTTCAATTGAGTTAAAATAGGAATAAAACAAAAAGGTTTTAGTAGGTGAATTTATAATAAATAAACTCAAAATGTACCATTTGTTACAGTGAAATG
This sequence comes from Bostrychus sinensis, assembly GCA_020698575.1. Classification (NCBI taxonomy): domain Eukaryota; kingdom Metazoa; phylum Chordata; class Actinopteri; order Gobiiformes; family Eleotridae; genus Bostrychus; species Bostrychus sinensis. The sequence continues at coordinate 20,660,766 of CM036257.1, read as the reverse complement.
TCCCCCTCTATGGCATGTAACAAAATGTACAAAATACTCTCTCTATTGATATTAAAAGCCTTTATCCTTGAGCGCTGAGAACACCTGTTGGATCATTTTGCATTGCAGCACTTACTTCTCCACAAAACCTGTTGTCTTCTGCTATCCAAGTAACAAGAGCCTCCTATTAAATGGCACTTATTTTCTCATCACAACTCAACAGCCCAAAACAACCATCTAGCAGTGCTCAAACCAATTATTATCTCATTCACAAAATGGGCCTGCTCCGAATTGAGACAGGACGACCACAAAAGCCCCTCAGTACCTCAAAGGACAACTGTGTGTGTGTGTAGACAAAAAGAGAGCTGCCATTTTATTCAGGGCCACCATCTGTTTAAACCAACATAATGCAGGATGCTAATATATGGATTTTAAGTGTGTCTTAGAGTGATTTAATGAAAAAATAAAGCTCATAGATATAATGTGTTTTTAGGATGCTCTTAGTAAGATAAAGAGCATTTTTGGTAGTGGCATTTTTGTGGCTGTAAATGTAACTATTTTATTTTATTTAGTACAAAACAAGTAATCATTTTTGTGCTTTTATATTAATCGTGATGGTAATTATGTAGTATTATGTTATATTATTATTTTAAGACAATCCAGCCAGAGGGCATCACAAGCCAGAGTACTCTTTGTGCCAGTCCCAGTCTGTGAAGTGAAATTGCTTTTGAGAAATCATAATTCGTGGGGCAATGTACTGTACCTTCTTCAGCTTCTCCACCATTTCCTCAAAGCAGAGGTCTCCGCTGTGGCACACTTTGTTCTCCATCTGACTCAGCCAATGGCAGAACTCCTTATTCTTGTCATTGAAGATGGTCCAGGCGTTCAGGCGGTCTGCGATCTCCTGCCTGCGCAAGGATACCTGGGAAAAGAGTGCAGGTGAGGTAAGATTAGACATAACATAGTCATATCGATAGAAGTCATTTAGCAGCAGCATAGGTTTTTACATATCTAATTTACTGCTCCATCTAGGCTTATGAAAACACAAATATAAAAACATTTTTTAAGCAAAATTTAAGTGGCCTAAAATTACTAATGGCTATTAATGGCTTATACTTAATAAAAAACTAAACGTTAGTGAAAAATTAGAATATTAGATAATATTATATATTCATCATAATAAAAAAAATCCATATTATATGCATTAAACTTTGAAAAGAGCTGCAAAAAATATTTCAATAAACAGATTTATGCCAAAGAAGAAAAGTAAAATATTGTAAAATAGTCATCGTTATCATTAATCAAATAAAAAATTAATTACTCAGAGTTATTACGTAGTAAAATTAACAGGATCCATTTTCCTAATGACAGCTTAACGCCATGAAAACGCCCCATTACACAGTCGAGCAGGGGGCCGATGATCTTTTGGAGGCTAAAGTGCTTAGCGAGCTTTGGGTCTTGTACATCCACCAGCTATAAATTACTCCTGATTGCATTTAGCTGAATGCTGATGGCATTTAGTTGTTTTTCATTAAGCCTTCTTTGGTTTTATGTACTAACGATGTTATTGCCCACTTTTACTCGGCGGACCCCTTTAGGATGTATTGTATGCTGCTGTCACCCTGTGAAGACTTTGTGATTCTCCTCAACAATAGAGCCAGTCCCTGGGTCCCTCGAGCCCAGCCAGGCCATCTGCTGCTCATCGGGCCCATTCCAGCAGCTTCCCCCTTCTACAACCTGTTAGCTATGCATAGGAAATTAAATTACCTCAAAACCTCCAAACCCACCACTGATGCCAGAACTAGTGAAAAAATGTTAAAACAATAGCAACAAGTTCTTTTTTTATGCCACTAAAATGTAATAATTAAACCTGATGAGATGCTAAGTCCCACAGACAATCACTGTGAAAAGCCAAAAACTCAAAGTCCAGCCAAAACCGGAGCAGGTGGATGCTACTCTATTGAATTGCAGACCCAATTAACGCGAGTACAAATAGTTGTTTAACCCATAATAACTGACAGAAATGTCCCAGGCATGCCATAAAGAACAACAGCGTATTTGTGTGTTATAGGCCAAAGACTTAACTGGAGGAATTCCTGTGTCTACAAAGAACCCCCAACCCCTAACTAATAATGCAATAATGCTGCATGAGAGGCTAGTGGCTATTACTCCATAGATGTTTGTATAGAGCGTAAGTAAGGCTAATGAGCATTACTAAATAAGGACAAAACAGGGATTTATCTGGGACTAAACCAGCACTAAACCAGCTCTAAGCAAGAACTAAATCAGGACTAAGCAGTGGCCTATACTTCAATAATCTCAAACCAGAGTGGGACAAATTTAGAAATAAAACTGGCTCTAGCTTAAACTAAACCAGAACTGCAAAAGACTCCTGAGCACCACCAGAAGAAGCAAAGACTTTGGTGTGCAACAAAAATTATACTGAAAGCATTTACTTGTATAATATTAAGTTAAAATGGTCTGTTATTAGAATTGAATGAAGAGGTTGTATAAAACTTTTTGCACATATTTCTTTCACTCAAAGCCTTGTCCCAGTTGAGCTCTGTGCCTCTGTCCAAAAAGCACCTCTAACTATTAATGCAATAGTGCTGTTACAGATTTAATAGTCTGTTCGGCATAAGAGGCTAGTGGCTAATCACACCATAGATGTTGGCTGAATAATGCACTAAAGAAAGTAGTAGAAACTCATAACTTTGATTTGCTACATGTATCATGTTTGCTGAAATCATCTGTAATTATCACTAATTGAAGAGGTCATAAAGAGAAGTTGTTTTTTTTTCTCCATGAACTTGCACTCTGTTGTCCCAGTTGTGCTAAGTCTTTGTGCCTCTGTCCACCGCTGGTTTCCCTCCTTCTGAACCCCTCACCCCGCCTCCTCTCCTGCACCTGCCCCATCTGCAACTTCCCCATTTACTTACTACCACTTATTCCTATGTTAGTTAGTGTTTTGGTTTTTTATGTTAGTTTGTTCTCTCACCTTCATACACAGCTCTTCCCACTGGCTGTGTAACTGCTCCAGCTGCTGCTCCAACAGAGCGGAGTCTCCAGCCGGTACGTACTGGGACAGGTCCATCTTCATACCGACCACTTCCCTCAATCCTCCGCTCCTCAAACGCTGCAGGGAGAGCTCTGTCTCCTGCATAACACATTCACACACACACAATACAAAACTGCAAGTCACAAAGCCATATACAAACTACGACACAAGCACACTACTACTACTTCTTCTTCTCTGCTACTTTGGTCCACTCTGGTCCGCTCTGCTTGTCCAGATTAAAGAGCTCTGGACAGGACAGGGGGAGGGTATTATGGGTGAAAAGGGGGAGGGGAGTGAAAGCATGGGGTATTAAATAATGGAAAGGGGGGTAAAGTGAGGTGTTTTGCTGGCATGGGGGTAGCCTCTGTGAGAGTTAAGGGGTGGAAACTTTTTAGGCTTGACCAGTCATGTATTTCCACAAATAGTAAGTGCTTTGTATACAGGAATGTTATTCCTATTTAATCTAATACTAATAATTATGTTCACAAAAAATGTCAATGGATTACATTCATACTGTTGGTAACTTTTGAGTATGGCGACTAACTGAATTATTAAAACAAAATGTATTCTTCTGAGTAAATGCTCTTTCTTTGTATACAGTGAGCATATTGGTATTGTTATAGTTAATAGTATAGTTAATGAATAAATCAAACAAAATCATCCTGTAGTAAATATTATGTCAATTAGAAAAGGTGGATTCAAAAAGTACTGTTACTTCAAAATAATATGATTCAAGTCGAAGTAAAAGTACTCAACAATATTATTAGTCAAGTAAAACTTAAAAAGTACTTAGTGTAAAAGATAAGAACAAGTTACTTATTGCTACTACTACAATAACTACTTATGAGAACTACTGCTACTGCTATTAAATTAATTAAAATTATTGCTACTATTATTACTGTATTATCCACTATTCCACAGAGTTAAAAAATAAACATTTTCTTTGAATAAAAGTCAAATTTTCTCTCTAAAATGTATACTTTTACTCTAAATTATCCAAAAGTTTATTATAGAAAATGTATATACACGTACTTAAGTAATTTATTTGAATAAAAGTTACTTGTTGCCACCACCAGTCAATTTATGCCTGTCTAAAACTGATATAAAAGGCTTAGTGGCTGTTTAATTTAGAGACAACTACAATTCTAAGTTAGTTCATGTGAAAAAGACAAATACAAAAAAGTACCTGAACAATCTCCTCTGTGTCTTCCTTTGGTACGGCCGGTCCTTGCTTCAGTTTAAGTCCACACTGGTCCAGCTCTGATCTCAAATCTGCAATCCTCTCCTGACATTGACTCCACGTCTGTCCAGACACAACATAGTGTAGTTGAAAGGTTTACATAAGTCTGACATTCACATTTCACAGACTGTTTACCAACTGGCATGTACACATTTTCATTTAGATATGGTCATGGGAAAGTTTACTAAAATCATACATTTACCACAGATGCTCAATTTGTTTCAGCCAGACAGCAACAGTTACGATCATTAAGGGCCAGAGTGCTGTCCATAATCCAGTGTAAGGTATTCCTGGTGCATGTTACATAACCTCTGGCATGTCACTTTATGAGTCTTTATTATGGTCTGTCCCATGTTCCCGAGTGAGGGACATCTACAGTGATGTTTTCCTAACAACAATTTTTAGTGTAGCAGTATTTAGCCATATGGAATTAAATGAAATATTTGGGCACCCTTATAAATTGGCTGATTTGAATGCATGTAACTTCTCAAAATGAATTACTTGCAACACAAAACTTGTAAGATTAGTTAGTTAAGCCTTGAACTTCATAGACAGGTGCATTCAATAATGAGAAATGGTATTTAAGGTGATAATCAGGAAATGGAAGGACACAGGCAAGGAATGTTTTGGTGACACTTTAGAGTAGCTCACTATGAAGCATGAATAAATATACAATTAGGAAGATTTTATGAGTAAACTGTAACAAATACATAATTAACACTGAAGTTTATAATTTTGCACTGATTTACATGAGCTCAAAAGAATTAAATATTAATGAGTCCGGACTCCGACAGTTTGACAAATGTCTCTCACTGCTCTCTCCCCGATTTCCTTCTATACCGTCCTATCAATAATAACAATGTGTATAGTATAGTAGCAGCAGTAGTAGTAGTAGTAGTAATGTTTATTAATGTTGTTCTTGGATAGGAGAAAACCTGTGTACAAACAAAAAGTGAAGCTGCAATACTGTTGCTGGTGGTGAGGTTGGAAGTGCTAAAGGTAGGTTAGGCTATAAATAAGATTTTGTTATAAAAGAACCTGGGACAGAAGTAGTAAAATTGGGTAGTTCTCCTTTAACTAAAGTTTTATGGTGTCTCATTACTAAAAAGTGGAGATTTTACTGTAAAAATGCATAGACAAGGCTAAATCATGCCACTACTCAAACAACTCAAAATGTTTATCATATTCATTCAAAAGTGACTAGATAATTAAAAGGCTGTATCTGCCAGCTCTAGTGTGGATTAGTCTATCTGGGAGTGTGATCTCTGACATGTTGCTCAGAGGGATTTCCCCGTCTCTGGCCGGATCCTGTTGAGCTTAACGGGTTAACACAACTTTACATGACCCCTCTGTGGACACCCAAACATCCACACACAGCTCGGCCTCTGTCCCTCTCTCCCCTGTACATTGTGATGCTTGTAAAACCATTATTGTATCAGTCTAGGTGTGCTGATGGCTAAACTGTACAAAATACTCCATGACAGGATGATGATAGGATACTACTCTCCTCCTCTCTCTCTCTTGATGTGGATAATGGATAATTTCGCAGCAGTTCTTTCATCCTCTTGGCAGAAGAGCTTTGCCAGTGCAACAGACTGTATGTAGTATCAAGTGCTGTATATGGGTCACGCAAAAGCTGTTGACATCCCCCACCATTCATTGATGTTGATAACACATGCTCTTTTGTTGGTTTGTTATGTGAGGCTTTTCATAGACAAACAATGAAGACATGCAATGTAGTTTGTAAATGAGAAATATTTTAGACTGAAAAAAAATCTATTTCAAAACATAAACCTTGTGTTGTACCAAAAAAAAAACCACTTTCTTACAACCTGTACCTAATACCACAATAACACAATAACTGCTGTAGGCCTATCTCTTTCAAGATTCGTTCAGAGATGGTAACCTTATTAGAGTTAGTGTTTCTCAAATCATTCTGGCCATTCTCATCTGACCTCTAGTTTCAACAAGGCATTTTTGTCCACGCAACTGCTGCTCACAGGATTTTTTTTCTTTCTTGGTCTGTAAATCCTAGAGATGGTTGTGCTCAGACCAGCCCATCTGGCACCAACAGCCATGCCAAGTTAAAAGTCACTTAAATCCCCTTTCTTCCGCATTCAGAGTACTTAGTTTGAACTTCAGCACGCCATCTTTTAACACATCTATTTGGTACTATGTGACTGGATGATTAGATATTTTGGGTATACCTAATAAAGAGGTCTGTGAATGTATGTTTGTTACCTGGACAGTTGTGTTGATCACTGCCTTTTGCCTCCCCGCCAGTGATGTTGCACGTTCCCATGTCTCCTCTAAAGCCTGCAACTCTGTCTGAAGTTGTTTCTGACACTCAAAATCTGTCATGAAATCACACAAAGTTCGCCCAGCATCCAGTGTCCTGGTGTATATGACAGAGTGAGCCTGTAGTGCCTCTTCAATACACTGTCACATAAGAAAATAGTTATCAATACCAAAAGGTTGCATATACATATAGATTATCATATCTCATTGTAAATAAAAACGGCATACTGCCTTGATATCAAATGGGAAACTGATAATTGATGACTTCTCTAAGTCATAAAATTATCAATACAGCACTCCCAAAGCCAAAAGTTCTTGTGTAATGACAGTCAAAATAAAAAAAAAGATGTGTAACTGTTTAGCAAAGGGGCAAGAAGTACTCAAAATTTGTACTAACGTGAAAGTACTGTTACTTCAAAATAGCATTAGTCATGTAGAAGTTTAAGTAACCAACAACATTATTACTTGAGGAAAATAAAAATTGAATGTAAAATGTACTTAAATACATACGTTTTTATGTAGCTGCACAAAGACAGTCATGAAAATAAAATTACAATTGAAATTAAAGATATTGTTTTGACTTGTTTAGCAATAATTGCCGGATTTCTCTCCCTGCTCTCTTCCCCATAATTTCCTATCATTACTCAGCTGTCCTATCAAACAAAGCTGAAAAAAGGCTAAAAGGAAAAAAAAAAAAGAAGTAGCAAAAATGTATACTAATAATAACCAATATAACATAGGTGATGGGTCATTTAATTCTGTATTAATAACTATTGACGTAGCCACCAACTTTATAGAAAAATCTACACTACAGTTCCACCAACATCTGAGCAACCAGCTACCACTGAAAAGGATCTGTGACAGTTATGGAAAACAGAGCAAAACCTAATCTAGGGATTAAAGACTTATCTATGGCTTTAAAATAATACTTACAGTAAGAGCTCAAAAATAAAAAAAATATTAATCAACACAGTCTAACCTCATAATCTCGCGTGCAGATCTTTGACACACATATGACTGGTCCAGTAGGGAACAGCAGAGGATCCATGTCTCTCAAAAGATTACAGAGATGTTCCAGGCCACATTGGTACAAGGTGTATCGGCTGAGCTGCTGTTTGACCAAAGATCTGCGCTGGTTAACCTTAGTCAAAACGTCGAACCAGCCCTGCTTTATACAAGACACTTCTGCGAGGGTTTCTGATCTGAAAAGAGAAAGAAAACACAAGTTATATTTGAGGTTAAATGAAGTAAAACTTGTATATCCCTACCCCTTTATTTTTACAATATACAAAAATAGATATAATTGTCAAGGGTAGCTGCAAGTTAAGTAAAAAAGTGAAAAAACTAAACTATTAACATCTCTTAAAGCTAAGAAAGTGTTATGGTCAGATGACACATAAAAGCTAAAGTCCCCAAAGCAAAAAGCACTTCTTTAAAAAGTCCTTCTTACCTCTTTTCATCTGATGCAATTTCCACGACCTTTACAGCGTCACATAAAAGTCCATGCAGAAGCTTGTGTCCAATAACTATGTCACCTTGAAGCCTCTGTAGCAATGCAGAATGGTAACAGGGAAAATGGTAAGGTTTTGAACAGTCTTGGGTTCTATTTTTGCTTTTCAAGTAAAGGCATTAAGCTAATTATGTTGTTTGCACATATTATTATATTTTGTACTGAGACGTTCAGTTTCCCCATTCTGTGAACCTAAAGCTTAAAAACTTTAAACTATATTTCACCTGGTGGACAGCTGACATCAGTTTAAGGCTGTTGTAATTCACAGGTTTTCCTAAAGATGACTCGCGCTCCAGTGTTTCTTGGATGTCTGCTAAGGCCTTTCGTTTTCCTTTGAAGTCCAGAGAAAGGTGATGTTTGAAGTTCAGCTGCCTGTATCATCGAAAAACACAGCATCATGTATGAAGCCACACTCCTTTGTTTTAGACCAGTGATTCTCAAACTGTGCTGTTGTTGGGGATTCATTTTAAAGTGTAGACTACTGCTGAGTCCTGGTTTAGTCTTAATTTAATGATTTAGCTGTAGTTTAGTCTTGGTCTGGGTTTATTCCTGGTTTAGGCACAGTTTAGCCCTAGTTTTAGTCTTGGTTTATTTCAGTTTTAGACTTGGTTTAGTCCTGCTTTAATCCAGAGTTAGTCCTGTTTCAGTCTTGGTTAAGTCCTGTTTTAGTCCGGGTTTGGGCTTGCTTTAATGCTGGTTTAGTCTTGGTTCAATTCAGTTTTAGTCCTGGTTTAGTCCTCCTTTAGTCCAGGTTTAGGCTTGGTTAATTCAGTTCTAGTATTGATTTAGTCCTTGTTTAATCCTTTTTTAGTCTTGGTTTAACTCTGGTTTAGTCTTGGTTTATTCCTGCTTTAGGCCAGGTCTAGTCCTGTCTCAGTCCTGTTTTAGTCTTGGTTTAATTCTGGTTTAGTCTTGGTTTATTCCTGCTTTAGTCCAGGTTTAATCCTGTCTCAGTCCTGTTTTTTATCTTGGTTTAGCACTGATTTAGTTCTGCATTAGTCTTAGTCTTTTTTTGTATTTAGTAATGCTCATTTTAGTTCATTTTCTAAGGTGGTACTTGTGAAAAGTTTGAGAACCACTGGTTTACACATCCAGGGTTTTACATCTTAAGTAGATTAAAATTCAGTGAGATTCTTACTTGCACAAGTCAAAACTGTGCGTTATGTTTTTCATATATCTCCCTTTGAGCACAAGCAGCCTCTCTGAATCATGGTTGCTAAGGTTTACATGGGCACTCGTTTCATTGATGTCAATCAGGGATGAGAACAGGTAGCTAAGTTCCCGGAAAACCTGCTGCAAACAAAGAAACCACCAAAACAAATCACAGCACATTTTCAGTCCGTGATCTGAGGGTTTTGAGTTTCAATTAAAATTGTACCACTGCCAAAAAGCAAAAGCATTCTCCAACCTTTGCAGAGTCCATGTCATTTATAGTAATGTCCATTTTCTCTTCTATGTCCTTGGTCTGGTTTTCAAAACTCTCCAGATGAACATGGAATAAATTCATTTTTTCAGTGTCCTTCTACAATGTGGGTTTGAATAAATATATATTCAAGGAAAGGTAATAATTAATAAATGTGCACTTCAAAAATACAAGATTACCTGTAGACTCTTCTTATACCCCTCCAAAGACTTGCTCAAAATCAAAACATCACGTGACAGCTGACTGTTTTCTGATTGGACGATATTGTAAGCCACTGAATCCAGTTGTCCATTAAGAGGCTCGGAAGCTGCAAGAACACCCTTCAAGCTTTGTTTCACATTCTCAACTGTCTCTTGCAATTCCTGGTAATAATAATAAAAAGCAAATTTTAAATACTAAAGACTTTTTTAAGAAAGACTATGAATAAAGACAGGTGTATCCATGTACAAAATACACAAAACTGCAATCAAAAAGAAGAAAAATCAAAGCAAGAAGCACTCTGAGAGCATAGACCTCCGCCAAGGCACTGGTCCTATTTTGCAATGGTAAAGATATAGTGCCCAGTCCTGGAATCAAAAGTTACGAATCTTCTTATTCAGGGGGTAAATGCTCTTTCCATTGAGCCCCAAAACCCTATCTTATCTCTCACAATAGTAATAGTAAAGCATTTTTCACACCTCACTAAATCTTTTGCTAAGTGCAGTATTTAGACTATGGGCTATATTTCAATTACACAGATTAATAAACTCCATGGCACTTTACTGGGCTTAGGGATTAAATGAATTGCTCACAATGCACCTCTCCCAATGAAGACCCCAAATCTTGTTTTTTCACAAATGGCTGTGACTCACAAACCAAATAAAAGCAGTGTTCAGGTGAGATACAGTTCAAAAAGAGTTTTTTCCCCTGTTGCGTGAATGTGAAAACAACATGTAATGAAATATGTGGCCTATTACGTACAGCTGATCAGGTAAATGAAAAGATATTTGTGGCCATGAGTGCAGCAGCCTGTTCCCTTTCATGAAGAGGCAACTGGTTAATGGAAAAAAAACATTTCATTAAATTTTGAACCTAATGCATACTCTCATAATGTTTGCCGGAAGTTCAAGATCAGCAGGTAAAATGAAGATCCTAACCTAAAAATGAATAACAAGCTTTAATAGCAATACAGTTCACATAGGGAGCACATTTAAGGTAATTATATTAAAGTTAACCAGTGTGGAGGTTAGATGCTGAAGCTATTAATAGACTGATAGGATGGATGACAGAAAGCAAGAAAAACAAGAAGCACTTGGAGAGCACAGACCTCTGCCAAGTCACTGGTCTAATCTTGCAATGGTAAAGGTATAGTCCCCAGACCTGGACTAAAACCTGGGATCTTCTAGTTCTGGGGTATGCTCTACTTATTGCCCCACAAAGTCTTCATATCTTTCAATGGTTAATTTGTTCCTTTACTGACCCCTTGTGACTGGAGTTTGTCTCTATGTCCCTATCTTGCAATGGTACAGAATCATTTTGAAAATTTCTGGATTCAGAGAGTATTCCAAATCCAAGTTTTCCTAAAATGTTATTATCTCACCATTACATTGGGTTATTTTGCTAACAAAACAACAGGCAGACAAACAAAAAAACAATGCAGATGAAAACATAACCTCTTTGGCTGAGGCAAAGAGCAAACCAGAAATCTAAATAATGTTGCTTTGTTATGAGACATTTCTTGTATTGTCAAAACACAATTTTGAGAACAGAACAACAGAAAAAAACCCTACCTCCACTGAGTGAAGTCGGGCCTGTATGTCCTCATGGGTTTGGGGCATTTGTAACAGCTTCTCTGACCTACTCCACACCTGTTGCAGTTGAAGTGAGCAGCTTTTGGACAGGTCTGTGAACTCCTTCCATGTGGAAATCAACTTTTCAGTCTCTCTTAGCTCATCCTTCAGATCCTGCAGAACTCCCTTCCATCTGGCACATACAGTCAAAATTAATTTCATTTATATTCCACTTTTTACACAGCCTATCGCATCAACTAGGCACCTTAGGCGGGGTACACCTTGAACAGTTGCCCGTTAGTCAAAGGGCTGACACAGAGACATACACAGAAAGACTGACCTTTCACTGTCACATTCATTCACAAGGGGCAAGACACCAAGAGTCACCAATTCACTAAACATATCCATCTCCTGACAATTTCAAAGTAATAATTTTAAAATAATGACTAATAATGACTGAATAACAACACTGACCGCTCTCTTTCTCTTTCCTTTTGTTCATTTAGCGCCTGTGCCGTTGCTGAATCAATACTCTTCACAAGACTCTGGTAGGATTTGTCCAATATATTCCAAAGGTTCTCTGTATTAGCAGCTGTTAAAAGTAATTCCTTGGAGGGCAGAAAAAACACATTTTTATTAAAACATCAATGTGCACTTACTGTTATTTTACTGTAAAGTGACTGAAAAAAGCCACACAGCTTTACTCAACCTGTCAATGTTAAGTGTCAAGTCCAAAATATAACACTTAGCCACGCTGTGCTTAAAAGCTTTATAGTCTCAGCTGGAAATATTGGAGTGGAGAGTGAAAAGGGGATATTTTAGTGGGGGCTTTAGTTTTTCAGTCACCTGTAGGTGGTGGAGGTGGCTTTCTGCCTGCTGTAAAGAGAAGACAGGAGCTCTGAGCTGCTGGAGAGAGCAGTGCAGCCTCATGGTGTAAAGGGAAATCTCATTCAAGTCACTTTTTAAACAACTCCACTTTTCTGTGGTCTGTTGTAGAGCTGGTTTTAGGGTTTCCATCTGCACATAAAAAATCAAACAGTTTCAATAAAAGAGATCATGATTCAGTGTACTTTTGTGCCAGTTCTAAGGCTGGATAAATGGAGAGGTTAAAAAGGGCATCCAGCATAAAACCCATATACCAAATTAAAAATGTAAAATTAATTACAACTCTGGGGACACAAATAAATGAAGCTGAAGTTGAAACACTAGTTGGACATGTGCAGAGAAGGAATAATGAATATACTGGTAAAAGGAAGTTAGAGTTTTCCAAAGAGGAAATTTATGGATGTAGTCAAAGGTTAGTGAATGTGAGGGAAGAGGATTCAAAAGATAGGGCTAAATAGAGACTAGAGACAGATGATTCAATGTGGAATAAAAGAACACCAGAAGAAGTTAAAAAGTCAATTCCCTCTTTGCTAACTTTTTAATAAAAGGAGTGGCATTAGTTTGGTAGGGCACAGACAATAATTTAAACCAAGTGCCTCCTTTATCAGCTGTTATGTTGAATTTATTTCTTTTCCAAGAAGGTTTGTGCTCTCAGTGTTGGGCTTGTGCGAAGACAAACACATTTAAATTTCTTGTCTTTGCAGCCTAACCATGCAAACCTGTGGGTCTAAAATCCTATTTATGCATGGGTTGTAAGGCTATGAGGGTATCATAATAAACTGTAAAGCAGTGATTAGATATCTGATTGGTCTACTGACTCACCAAGGCCTTCTTTTCATTTTATTTTATATATTAGATTAATATAAAATAAAGAAATTAAAAAGATGCTTATTAGGGTTGAGATAAATTCACCTGTTGAATGAGGTCCTCAGAGGCACAGCGAAGCCTCTCTACCTCCTCAGTAAAGCACAAGTCACTTTTATGCTTTTGTATATCTGCATTTAAAAAAGTAGCTTTCAACTCCTCCACAACTGCTGCCATGTCCTTCAAACTTTCCAAATGACCCTAAAACAAGAGTTCAGACATGAGGACATAAAAAGTAGGAGACTGTGCAAACAAACACCTGTGTCTAGTAACTTTACCTCCCACTCTAGCAGTAGCCTTTGAGCCAAAAAATCACTGTAAGGTCGTTTCCGCTGGTCTAGCTTCTTCGTCTGCTGGTCGATAATGTTTTGAAGATGCTGCAACTTCCTCTCTCTTTGAGCACAAATGTGATGCATGTGTTCGGCCCCATAAATCTGAGGAAGCAATGCCAAAATGCAGAAAGAAAAATCACAATTGGAAAATGATACTTCAAGAGTTATACAAGCTGTTGTGGTTGGCATACAGAAAATAAAATTCACATATCAATTGATGTTTAATGACTGGTAACAGTGGGAACCTACTATTTCAAGGTAATATTTCATGAACTAATTATGACTAATGTGGAAATCCAACTTTAGTGTACTGGTTCATGTTGTTGCATAGACAGTATTTGTTGAGCATGAGGGCCAGACCTGGTTCTCTAGCTCCCCCTGCAGGTCAACCCAGTGCAGTCTAAGTGCACCGAGTTTATCTGCCATCATTGTCCTTTCAGATCTGAGAATTATGGCATCTTCTCCCACAAGATGAGGCCCCGACTTGCACAGGAAGTCAAGAAGGAGCTGTCCGTGGATCAGACCAGCTTCCAACCCCTGAAATTTGGGGAGAAAAATGGAATACATCAATAGTAGATCAAATAACATTCAATTCAGGGTACCTCCTGGGTTTTTCAGGTAAAATTTTTGACTTTTTAAGACCTTTATAATGCCACTCATGATAGAATTCATGTCAAATTCACACCCAACTTAGAAAGAAAGCAATATTTTTCTATTACCAACTTTTACTCTATTTACTATTTGCCAATTTTTACCATGACTAGACTGTATATTTTCAAGTCTAGTTCATAAATTGCTTGTAATACATATTTATACTGAACAAGATAAAATTGTTGAGTTGACGGCAGTGACCTTGAAGTGCTGTAGGCATTTACTGAGATGAGCAGAATCTTTCGCCTTTAAGATCTCTTCTTTCTCCATATCCAGCTGTGTCTGTGTCATCTTGAGCCAGTCCTCTAAGGCAGAGAGCAAGTCATCTGGCGGCCATCTTTTCAGTAGATGCTAACGGATACACAAAGAGAAGAAATTAAAGGTAATAATTAGGTAGAAATAGAGAGGTATAGAGGTAGAGTGACATTTTTATCTGTCTATATCTATGAATATTTAAGTACCATAGACAAGGAGGACAGTGTAAAATGATCAAACAGACCATCTATTAAAATGGACCAAAAGTAGTGCAAGGAAAATCTGCTGCAAATATCTGGTCAAAATACACCATCAGAGGTCTATTGGAGTCATAGCCTGAATCATTACTCGTGTCATTATGGTATAATAACCCAATTAATTCTCACAATAAAGTCTATACACATTTACAATGAATAATATCAGGCCAAAACCCAAAAAAAAAGTGGTCTTTTAAACCACAGTACAAAATTTCTCCCATAAATTTTTATGTAGTCTTGTAGTCTGCCCGTCCCAGATCTGCAGGGCCAAACAGATACCAGATTTAATTACAGTGATGCTTGAATTACTTTTTCCCGTCACTGGTGATAAATATTATTATAATATTACCTGTGTTCTTCACCTCCCAAATTCTCCATTACCACAAAGCTGATTTCCACTACCAATACATCCCGTGCTAGACAGGATTTCCAGATGACAAATTATTTTTGAAAGCAGCCACAATAAATTAAATTTATTCATCCTTTTATTTTTGTCAGTGGTCACGAATGACTTGAGCCTATCCCAACAACTGGACAATGGTCAGTTAGTCTCAGGGCTGACACACAGACATACAAAGGCAGACAGTCATTCACTCTCACATTCATATACTAGGGGCAATTTAGATTCACCATTTCATCACGCATGTCTTTGGGTGGTGGAAGAAAGTGGGGAGAACCCACAGTAACACAGACAAGTAATAATAACAATACTATAAGATTTATACTCAGTTTTAGTAAAGGAAAAATATTATGGCTGACAGCGGACCTGTTGCAGCTGTTCTTGGGTGTTAGACAGGTCAGAAGTGAGCTGACTCCACTGGGACTCCAGACTGGTGAGCTGATCTCTCAGACCGGGACAGTCAGCTTCTCTCAGACGGAGCAGCTGAGAGACCTTCCTGGATAGAGACACCTTTTGGACCGACATGGATCCAACCTCAACAGACAAGTCCTGAGGAACAGGAAAAACTTCAATTTTTTACAAATTTAAATTTTTTACAAGTGCATATGTGGAGAAATTGCTTATTTTTACATTACTTAACTGTTTTTTTTTTTCATTTTGATAATGTTAGATATTTGGATTTATAACTGTACAAAGAGTACACAGGCTTGTGACTCTGTGGCTGGATTGATGAAAATTACAATATGTTGATGTATTTTTCTTGTCTTATTGCATAGTGTTTTTACGTAAAAAAATAAAAAAATAAATAAAAAATAAACAAGACACTTACCAGCAGCTTGATCAAAGTGCTGTGAATGCACTCTTGTTTGAGGTCAGGAGTCACAGCGAGGTCTGAACATGTCTGAACTTGTTTTTTGGCACCAATCAGCCACTGGCTAAATGAAGCCGAGTCTGTCTGGAAACTGTTGGGAGGATGATAAAACACACAGATAGCTCATAAAGTTGGGCAGAACAAGAAAGCTACATTTGTATCCAGCACTGTTTTAACTTGAATAATTTAATTCAGGAGATCATTTTATATGTATCATTATTTGTACAGAAATACTACACCTAAAAACATTCAGCTTTTGGTTCTTACATTATACGTTTTTAGCCCTGGCTGGAAACATTAGTGGTTACCAAATGCTCTTCCACAATTACAGTGCAATACATCAACAATTAAACATGCCAGATCTGACTCAAAATCTTATGCAGAGACTTACACCTTGGCTTTTTTATAAAGAGTCTTCTTAAGCCTGCCTCACCTGGCCCAGTTTTCCTGCATGTCTCTATAGCGTTTCATTTCTTGCTCAGTTCGTCTGTAGATGTTTCTCCATTGCAACTCCAGAGCGCCCCCTGTCTGTCGGACCGAGGCAGCCTGCAGGTTTTCCCCTTGATCCAGGAGCAGTCCCAAAGTGCATCTGCTCTCATCCAGCTGGGTCAAAATTTGCTGGAAGGAAAGCATGTATTAAATATCATTACCCTTTATAAATGTTGCGGCCATAAAAAGAAAGATCTCTTAAAGACGTAACGCCAATTAAATAATTTAAGAAACCACAAAACTGGACCAAGGATCTTCTCACTGTTTCATGTCTGGCAGTGATTTTTTTGCCGTTGTTAAAAATACAATCACTAGACAGGAAATGAGAAAGACAGAAGGAAAAAGACATGGGGCTAATAAATCAGAGCCTAACTTTTAGATATTTGAAGTTAATAAAAATGTCACAAAGATAACGCATGTCCCCCAGCTGGCCCTCCCCACTTCACTACATTTTGGTTTTTCCCTTCTGCAGTGATTTGCATATTGATTTGGAATGGGTTTTATGCCCTTCCTGATGCATTTATCCTGGCTTGGGACTGACACAAAAGGTACACTGGCTTGTGATCTCTTGTAGCTGTCTTAGATGCTGGTAAAACCCCATCTTTAACTTATTAATTTATCCTAGATTAGTATTCTACACCTTTAAAGGGGTTAACGACCACATGTTAGCTTTATATTTGTGTTACGTTTATGTAC
Source organism: Bostrychus sinensis (assembly GCA_020698575.1). Taxonomy (NCBI): domain Eukaryota; kingdom Metazoa; phylum Chordata; class Actinopteri; order Gobiiformes; family Eleotridae; genus Bostrychus; species Bostrychus sinensis. The sequence goes on along the minus strand of CM036257.1, from coordinate 20,643,789 downwards.
CTGGCAGCCATCTTTTTTGCGTTCTACTACCAACTCTTCAGTATCACTTCCCTTTGGCTCCTCACTGCCGAGAAAGGTCTCACACTCATCCAGAAGCCTTCCCAGTTGACCACAATTATCCTCCCACAGTGTCCACTCCTGCAGCGCAAACAAACATAAACACACTTTTGATACACGCACACACAAAACACCCCAAAGAAATATTCGCATGTATAAATTCAAATGGCCTTCAGCTATTTGTACAATGCTACAAACCTGCAGCCTCCTCTGAGAAGTCACTTGCTGGTCCAAAGCCTGTTGCTGCAAAGCTTTGGCCCTGACTTGCAGCTGTACCCACTCATCCTCTTGACACTTCAGGGCTACTTGTTGGAAAAGATAGTGTGCAAAAGCCAACTGGGACGCGAGGACCTGCAGGAGCCTCTAAATAACCATAAGACAAGATTTATATTGTAGAGTAAAAAGTAAGAGCAGAGAAGTACTGTAAAATCATCACAAAGTAATAATAACTATTTAAAAGTAATTTGGGTAACACTTAAACTAGCTCAAGAACTATTAGGCAATAATAAAGTATTGATTAATATGTAATTAACAATATTTTAATGAATAAATCCTTTTTAGTATTGATTTACATGAGGTAAGATTCAAGAATTAACCATTAACACTTAAATAAGTTAGGGCTAGAATCCAGATCATCATTATTATTATTATTATTATTATTAACTGTAGAAGTAATGCATTGTAAATATGAATTAAACTGGTTACTAGGCTTTAACTAAAACTTAACTTTATAGTGTGAGTTATTCTAAAGTGTTACTGTCATTGGTTTGTTGCTGTAATAAGATACATAACACAGACAGCTCTCTTGTTGAAAAGTGCAGGGAGATACCTCAGGTCTCTGGAGGGCGGCTTGAAGTTGGCTGCGGCTGTGAATCCCGTGCTTTTGCACCGCTGTGGTGCACTCTTCACCCAGTTCCACCAGTCGACTTATCCCCTGAAGCAACGACTGGGAAGCCTGCTGTAGCTCTGCTCTTTCCCCTGGACGCTCCCTCAGATGTCGGACCAACACACACTGCCCAAAGAAAGAAGTGTGAAGCAAGTTTTTTTTTTTGGAGACACCTCATGTATCATGTATTTTTACTTTTTGATTACAACTTCTAGTTTTTAATATATTATAAGTTGCTGTTTTTTGTTTGTTTATTTATTTTTTGCAAAGATTTAAGTCATGTTTTTTTTCCCTTTAGGAACACTATGGTGTCTTCCTTATAGCAACACTGGGTCTGTGGGTTGCAATATCATAAAATACATGTATAACTAAAACCAAAACAAAGTTAAAATAGCTTTTGACATCTCAATTTATTCTGCATAAGTCATTCTTAGCAAATAAAATATTGAATAAAATGTAGTACCAGCATTACCAGCATACTGTCATTATATTACCAGTAGTAATACAGCTTTATTTACTTAAATTGCAAAATGTACCCTATAGTAAATTGTGACTCAACTTTTGTCATTTATCTGTATTGTAATTTTGCTGTTGTTCTGGGTCTAGATTTAAAGGAGAGGAAATAGTTACCTTCAAATTAGGAGCTTTTGCTAAACTCTGGAACATCCTGTCCTGTTTCAGATCAAGGTCATCCATAAAACACAACCTGTTTGAGACCACCTGTGTAAAGTAAAGTAATTTTTTATGCTCTAATATAGCATTACAAAGTCAGAAAACACCAGTAATTTTACCAGTTAATTTTGCCATTTCCTATAATAACCTAATGTTACCTGTTGTTGTTGCGTGTGCCCCATTTGTGACTGCAGCTGGTTTTGGACTGTGCCCAGACATTGCTGGAGGCAGGTGATACACTGGGAAACATCTGGAGCATCCACTGTCTGAATCTGATCCAACAGTTCGGTCAAAGCCACTAGTTCACCTGTTATGCACTGCCCCAAATACAAAAATCATACAGTAATTAACATGCTACAATTATTACTACGACTTCTGTGTATAGCTATAATGCTGAATTTTGAAGATGAGGTTGTATTGTTATAATTATTATAAGACTTACCTCATTTTGCAGCAGCTTTAGTTCAGAGACACCATGGTCAGCTCTAACAGAGGTCAACAAAAGGTCGGTGAGTGCGTCTAGAGACACTAAAACCTGCTTCAGAGCTTCAAACAAATCTCTCTGTTGTCCTGGACCATCTGAGCTCACCTGGGGAGAAATCAAAGAACAATCATTTTTTGTTTTAAAAGTGATGGTATTTTGCCTTTAGTATACAATTACTGAACATACTATTGATGTGAGCATAAGTACAGTTTGTTGAGTTTGTTGAAGAATGGCATACGTTGATCCAGTTGCCACAGTTTCACCTTTTGTAAGCTGAATAAAAAGCATATAATACAGTGTAGGTTGTCAAGGTAAAAAAAGCCAACTATATACATTTTGACAAAACATTTCATTATTATTAATGACAGAATAATTACCTGAAAATCGTGTTTTTTCAAACTAGACAGCTTCTGAGAGACCTGGTTGATCAGTTGGCTCCACAACGGTTGCTCCTCTTGAAGGGTTAGTCTAAAAACCCAATAAAATATTTACAAAAGTTTTTATAATAAATTACAATTACAGTACAATACCTTTTTTTTTCTTTTTACCTGACCAGCTCCTTTGGACAATTAAGAGTTTGTTTGTATTTTTCATCCAAGCGTATCTCATTTTCATCATGTTCATTCAGCTGATTCAATGTGTCCTGGGTATAAAAAACATAAATCTTTCAACTGACACATTTTTGTCCCTGTGTTAATAGTTTAGACACTGGTGGGGCATTAACAGTCCTTTATAAGACTTAAACATTTCTATATAAAGCTAATATTGTAAAAGAGGAAGTACTTTATTACTGACCAGCTCCTGACTGGGACTTGTGGACAAAGATTGATGCTCGTCTTCCTCTTCAAAGACAGCGACTGCAGCAAATGGAGTTATAGGTCTCACGGGAACCAGTCTTGTGTCTTCGAGTCCAGCTTTGACCTGAGATGAGCTGATGACAAAGGCTTCCTGTCTCTGAGATCCACTTCTGTCCAGACCAACAGATGTGGGTTTTTCAACTATGGAAACGTCTGCAGAAATGAACAGCTCTGGTATCACATTTTTATGGCTTATTGAATCTCCAGCATCAGTTTCTTCTGACCCCAGTTCTTGGTTCAATGTTTCTAAATCACTTTCCATGTTTTCAGACGCACTGGTGTCAAGCCAAGGCCTCACGGACAACAGCCAAGATTCAGTCGTGCCCAAACTTGTGTCCAGTGCAGAAGGCAAACCATCCACTCCCTATGAAAGACATAACAAAAGCGCAAATTCTTAATTAAGATAGCATACAGTATGTTCAGGTTCATCTTAAGACTCATAATGGAAAAGTGTCTGTATCACAGTAGTTTTAATCTCTATCTGTACTGTACTATTTTATATATATATTTTTTTTTATATTAGATTTATATTGCACTTTCTGAGCTTAAACTTCTAAAACATTTGTCTGTTATTCATTCACCCCACAGTCACACAGTAGTGACAGTAAGCTCTGTAGCCACAGCTGCTCTAAGGCAGACTGACAAAGAATTTGCAGCTATACTGTGCAAATGGCCTCTCCGACCTCCAATAAACACACAATCACATTAACACATAATTTCATTTTTACATGATATTCTAATTTTAGGGAATATATAGTTTATAGTAATTTAAATCTTCAGTATAAATTCTCTATTACCTTAACATTTGCCCGTTGTTCAGCTTCTCCCCCCTGTAGGTCTGCAGCTCTGATCGTCTCATCTGGGTCCTAAAATATGAGTTGTATAAATACACAAATGCAAATGCACATGCACAAATAGACACAAATCCCTGTAGTACATGCAGATTGTGAACAGATCGGTTTGAAGAGAGCAGACTCCTGTGGTGCAACACATTTGTAGCAGCTGTTTCTGACAGAGTGAGGGCACATAGACAAACCCTACAACATGCTGTAGCGTTTGTGGAGATCTGCTTTAGTACACATGCAGAGTTCATAGGAAGTGTGCAAATATAGTAGTAAAACAAAAGAGAAAACTGCCTGAAGAGTAAATAGGATAATCTGGAGAGAGTACCCAGTAACATGCTTCTCTAAGTCGTGTTATTTTACCTCTGGGATACTGCTTGTTAGTGTGTCAGAGGATGAAGAGTGGCAACACTCATCCTCCTCATCCTCGTCTTCCTCTGAACTAGACCCCACAAAAGCCTCCTGCTTTTAGTCATAATAACAGTAAAGGGGGAAACTGATCAAATACTGCAACATGATTAAAATAAATCAAAGATTTTAATAGGTTGGTTTTAGAAAGGTTTGCATTTATTTCTTTAAATTCCTCCAATCATAGTAATGTTTCAAAGCAGATGCAAAAAGAAATAAAGTCTTTTTAAATTACATTAACACTATTATAGGAAAAAATACTACATTTAAAGAAAGGCTGGCGTTGCTTTACAGCATGTTTTATACATACTTTCAGGACTTGTGCAACAAAGAATAAATCAAACCCAGAAAAATTATTATTTTTTGAAGACTGAAAAGATTTTCCCTGAGAGACATTTCATTTCCCAGGACAGCACACTATAATATTTTACCTGCGTCCTGTCTCCTGGTTTCTTGGATGTTGGTATCCCTTCCATTTGTCTGATGTTGTTCTTTGAAAAATACAGAAAAAAAAAAGAAAACACTGATAAATGCAGCTTGCTTAAAATATACTGTAATAATAATAATAATAATAATAATAATAATAATAATAATAACAATAATAATAATAATAATATAATGGATTGGGTTAATATAAAACTCAAAGCATTTTACAATAGTCCATCATTCACTCACACAGCCTACACTGGCGGTAAGCGACTTCTGTAGCCACAGCTGCCTTGGGGCAGGCTAAGAGAGATGTGGCAGCCATACTGTGCCAAAGGCCTCTCCAACCACCACAAAATGCATTATTAAAATATTAAAATCTTTTGTACACATACAAACAGTATGATATTATTGCATGAGGACCTTAATCTTTTTGAATCAAATAACATATACCATAACATCCTTATTGTCATAGACTGCACCATACCTCCAGTACTGAGGCCTGTTTCTTAGAGCGTTGCTCCAGCTCTTCTATGTGCTGTAGGAGTGAACTTGCTTTAGAGAAAACCACCAGGTTTTTCCTCTCCTCCCTGTCCCAGGGGAGGTTCAGCTCTGCTTTGTACCGCTGCATGTCCCTCAGGATTTCTTTCATGGACTGTGCATTGGACAGGATTACCTTCAGACAAAAAGAGGTTGGACAAACATGTCATATCCAGCTACATGAAATTAAATATATGCTTGTAATTGAAAAAACAAATTACACTTTACCTGTCTGCTGTGAAGATGCTCGGGTAAAGAAATACTCTCATTGTCTTCTGATGATAATATTGCTTCAATTTTTGAGACATCTTTCTCTATGGTCCTCAGTTCAGCTTCCAAATCCTCCACCAACTGCCAATAAAATAATAAGCTATTAGCAGACACACAAACGATTTTAAATTATAATATATAATATAATATATAATTAATATTTAATCTTATTTACGTATTTCTTCCATTTATTACACTCCAGTCTTTTTGAACACTTACTGTAGCGGCCTGGAGCAGAGATCCTAAAGGCTGCAGGATGGTTTGTTGCATGGTGAGGACATGTCGATCTGTGTCCTCCAGTTTCTTCTCCTTGACACTAATCTCACACACAGCAGAAATGTCAGACAGGACCGGCTTGAACTCCATTAGGACACGTCTGATCCTCTCCGAGTCCTCCAACAGCAGCTGAAAATAAAAAAGCTATTAATTCAGACTCATGTTAAATGTAAAGACCCAAACATTTTCACATGAATCTGTGTTTTTCCTCATTGTTGTAACTTAAAGGGATCACAGCCTATTTTCTTCCATTCGAGGAAAAGTGTTATAATAATAGGCTTGATTATTGAGGATTTTGATAGATTTGAATGTTGAGCTTGTGACTGCGATCCTTGGACAGTCACATTTGTATACAGTACAATAGAGTATATCTGCTTCTGCATTGAAAAAGGGTTGCTCCCATTGGCTGTAGTTCTATTTTGCTTGTAAATATTAAATACTGTTGGCCCAAAGTAAGTTAAGTCATCCTACTACAAAAACAGCTATTCAAGCACTGGCTATATCTACTTACTCAGAGAAGTACAAGGTAAAAAACAGAGAAAATGGAAGCAAAGTCAAACCACTGACCTGCAGGGAGTTTGCATGATTCTGGAGACTTCTTGCTGTTGTGAAAGAACAGGACGCACCAAGCCAGGATTCAGCCTCGTCTAACCAGCAGGTGGCTCTGTACAAAATGTCTTCAAACTCTCGCAGACAAGCTGGGATCTAGAAATGATGTAGGAATATGTACGACCAAATGAAAAATGTACTCAAAGCTGTGTATGTTTATCATGTTAATAAAAGACATCAAGACTGACTTTGCTGAGGAAAGCTGTGTGATGCTCCACCATCTGAGCAGTGTTTTGGTAGCACTGCAGTGGCTCCGTGAGTTGGTCCATGAGAAGATGGGCCTGGTCTGGGAGATCCTCTGCCAGATCCTGCACCTCGCCTTCCAGAAGCATCAGACGGCCGTGCCACATGTCCAGCTCATCCCACACATGCTGCAGAGATACAGCATACAAATAGATTTTATAGATTGCTTTTTGCTTCTACTGTCTCAAGGTCAGCCATTGCTCTGGTTTCTAAATGTAGATAAATAAAATGTCACAAACCTTGAGTGCGTTTTGAGCTTCAGTCACACTTGAACTCTTCTGTTTCAGTAGTCCTTTCACTCTCTCCAGTCCTAAACTCAGCTCCTCCACTCGACCAGCCAACCTCTCAACATGGGCACTCCTCTCTGTGATCTAAACAGCAATCAAAGCAAACAAACATATCATTAAGTGTGATTTTGAAAAATTGTTCATAACAAATGTCGGTGGTGCTTGTGTCGAGTTTCTCATTGCCTTTTCCTCTGCTCTTTGTAGAGATACTTGCGCTTCCTGTAAATGTTTGCAGATATCAACAGGAATCTCACTGTAGCAACTCTGTATACAGTCCATAATGTGTTGAAACTTGGCCTTATGAGAGTACAGTTACTTCTTGTACTCTTTTTGGCAAGAGAAAATGTAAAAGAGAAACGATATAATACTTTTATATGTACACCAATGAAAAAATGATCCCCTGTGATATTTTATTTAAATGAAAAAATACATAATCATACACATACTTCATGTTAGCGTGTGGTACCACTATTAACCCTTGGGCGCACCTTTAAAAAGGTTATGTTAAGGGACCTTTGCACATAAATGTGCTCATATAAAAAAGATCAAGCTATTTAAAAAAGATGATTATTCTTTTTTCACTTTTTATTTTTTATTTCCTTAGACCAGCATCTGTCCTTATCAGACATATAATGTTTTATATAAAATTGGCAAATTTTTGACATGATGACACCCCATTTTATGCTCTAAAAAACAAAATAAAATTTCAGTATAGTAATCTCAAGTTGGATTATTTATGGTTTGATTATTGCAGCCTGGTGTATGTGAAAAATTACCATCAAAATTTATTCATATCCTTTTTTTATTAAATACTCAAATATAACGCACCTTCGCACATAAATGTGCTCATACAAAAGCAAGTTGTAAAAACTATTAAAAAAAATAGTTTTTTTCTTAATTTTTAAAAATTCCTTTAACCAGCATCTGTCCTTATCATACACATCAAATATTAATAAAAAAAAAATTTTTTTAACCCTTAAATTGCCAAGTTTTTGTCATGATGGAATAATGTGGTCTTTTCCATATCTTTATTGTATAGGCTTCATCAGATAAATACTTGCAGTTGCAGTTGCCACTACATATCTCCCTTGTTCTTACAAACACCTAGTCAAAACCTCAACTACTGTCTTTCACCTTCCGTAGACACTTCCACAGCTCCACAGGGACCCACACACTCACACAAACTTGATGCCTCAAAGCACAGAGGGGAGGATATACTGCAAGTACCCCGTAATGGAAAAACCTGGTATTTGCTCCATCTGCCATATAAGATAAAAAATTACGCCACCAGGAAGAAAATACTTCAGAGCACATATTTAAAGCCAGTGGGATCAGATGAAGTGGAAAAATTAAATGATGCATGTTTTATACTTTTTGTTAGAGCAGGGTCAAAAATAGTGATTTGAATGGGTTTCAATGGGCACAGTTTTGTGCTTAGCGCCCCTAATGTGAGTATTTTGGTTCACACTGTTTACCGAAGGATAAAATAAAAAAAGTTATACATTTTTTTAGAACACTCAAAAATGCACTTCCTAGCAAAAAATATAATTTGCACAGAAATGTAGGAAATATGCTCAAAAATAAAAGCAAATGCCACATGTAATCTGTAAATACTGGTTTTGTAATACACACATCTATTCCGCTGGATTATTACTACTATATTTCTTTAGCTTAAGTAAAAAAAAAAAAAAAAAAAAAAAAAAAAAAAAATATATATATATATATATATATATATATATATATATATATACACAAGATCAGATGACGTCTTACCTGTTGTTGGCTTTGACGGGAACAGCTCTCCAGCACGGGACACAGGCCGAGGACATGATGCTCTAATTCTGTTAATTCGTCTATAACCTTCTGATTCTCTTTCTCCTTTTCCTGAGCAGCTTCTACCATCGGCTCCAGCTGGTTCCTCTCCTTCAAACTAAAGAGAACATACATTTACAAATATTTTATATAATAATAAATCAGCAAACAAATGTATATACATTAGCCTACCTCCTGACATTCTCTTTAATCTCCACCAGTGTTTTGCCAATGGGCCCGGGGCTGGTGGGACCCTGGGAGTTCGATAAGCTCAGGGCGTGCTCCAGGCGGTGCTCCAGGGAAACTAAGGCCCGCTGCTCCTGCTCTAGCCCAGCCTGGTGCAGCTCAGCCTGGGCCACGAGCTCCAGAGGGCCCTTCCCCAGAAACAGCACCAGAGGAGCATTCAGGGAGCTCAGTCTGAAGAGAGGCCAAAGAGCTGCAGCACTGCTTCATCTACAAAAGAAAATATTAATTGACGTAATAAATAATATCTATAAGACATTTGTGGATAATAATAATAATAATAATAATAATAATAATAATAATAATAATAATAATAATAATAATAATAATAATAAAAGGATTTATGAAAATAAATTACATAGTTTTATGTATATTTAGAAAATTCTTATCAGTAAACAGTAAGGACAACAAACTAGATAATCTTCCATATTCATTAGCAAGGTAAAATGTGAAATGATTGTTGACTTGAGCAACAACTGCTTGAGCTATTACTCAAGCAGTTGTTGTATTATGAAACAATACTTTTAAGTGTGAATGTATAAAACTTTATGAATAATCCAGTCAAAGGGAGTCATCAAACAAGCCCTTTGTTCCAAGCCTGAAAAATGGAGAGAAGTGTGTGAGAAAGGGCATCAGGTGTAAAACCTATGCCAAACCAATGTGCCAATCCCTGCACGGAGAGAGGCAGACGATTTTCTGTGGTGACCCCAGAAGGAAAAGCAGAAAAGAAAGAAGTGTGATGTATGTGTAATTATGTGGCTATTAAACTCACACTAGTACTAATGTCCTTCCATTCCTCTGCTCTCTGTTCGGTGTGTGCCATCAGGAGGCCAACGCCACGTCGTAACGCAGCCCAGCGTCTCCAGAGGGCGCCCACCTCTCCGCCCCTCCCAGCCCCACAGCCATGCATCGGACATCCAGCTCTCAGCTCCTCTATCTGCCCAGCTAACCTTTGCAGATCCTCCGCTAACAACTACAAACAAAAGTAACAGAATATACATTTGAGTGGTTAAAATAGTAATAAATAAACCAGTAATTAATGACATACTGTGCATGAAACCTACCTTGGCTCTTTTTTGATGTACCACACATTTTTCATAAGAGTTGACGTGTTCTGCTGAACATTTTACTAGATTCTCTTGAAATCCAGAAAAGCACTGCAGGACATCTTCATGACAACGTCTGTGTGTCTGCTGCCTTTCTGAACATCTAAAAAAAATTAAGTTCAAATTGCATCACAAGAACAATATTGCCTTTTACTGACAAACTCATTTACATTTGTTAAAAATTTGCATGGCAGCATTTCTTATAAACAGAAATAGCATCTATGTGATAAACCAAAAGCCCATACCTCTGTAAGGCCTCAAGTCTGAGCTGGGCCTCGGCCTCCAGCACTGATCTCCCCACCAGTAACTGACTGAAGATCTGAATGTGAAGCTCTTCTGTCTTTGCACGGGACAGACAGGGCTGCTGGGGAACAAGTTTCATAAGATGGTCGACATGAGCCTGAAACCCAGCCTCGAGAGCTTTAAGTGCCTGGTGGAGCTGCCTCTGTTCCTCTGTGCAGTCCAAAAACCCTCCGGTAGATGAGAGAAAGGTGGCTTCGGCGTTATGAAGGAAGCCTATTGCTCCTTGTGCAGCCCACTGGTAATCTTTCAGGGATTCACGAGCCTGCGAGAGACTTTCCTGTGGGAAAAAAACAATATCAAGGTAAAAATCAGCACCTTTTTTTATTCTTGCAGCTCACTAACATTGCATACTGTGCCTCGAAATTCTGCCTTGAGATCAAAAAAGTGCCTAAGCCAATCTTTGTAGTGTATACATTAAATTAGCATGGTCTCCAGGTCTCTGGATTTCCAGGGGGCAGTAAAAATACAGTAGACAGCAATTGAAATATATTATTCAATTTCATACACAGACATAAAATAAGAATTGAGGAAGTCCTACCAACTGCTTCAGGTTCAAAGTAATTTGGAAAACATATACCAGTCAGATAAACGAAACATTACATAAAGCTCACCCTTTCATTTTAGGGCTTTAAATTGGTCCTGATCAGTAGGGTTGATTTCGGTGTAAATAGTTTTCAAAGGTAGGATACTTCAGAACAGCTTCACTTCGCTAAGAAAGTGACTGGCTACATGACAAAAATGTATTAAAGTCTTAACTCACCATTTGTGCAAGACACTCCTTCATGGTTTCATCTCTCAGTGAGTACAGCTCCTTATGGTTTCTCATGTTCTTCTTCTCTTTCCGTGCGAGAGCTTCCAACAATCTCAAGCCAGACTCCACATTTCTCCACATCACCCAGTACTTCTGTAGCCTCACATCTACAGCCTTTTCATCTGGATCTACTGGCTGGATTTCTTCCAGCTCTTGTTTAGTTTTTTGCAGTAGCTCCATCAAGGCCGGGAGTTCAGTTTCAAAACGCAGACCTAGTAAAAGTTTGCTTTCCAGATTTTTGATGTCGTCTGTGATCGCATGCTCCCAGGTGACTAAGGTTTCCACAGTGCGACGAATCCTCTGCCTTTCTGTATTCAACTCCGAAGGATATAACTCCTGAGCTATGGCTTCTAATTGGTCGGCTACTTCTTGACACTGCGTCTTCACTAAAGGCAATTCAACCAGGACATTTTGGCACAGTCTAAATCTTTCTCCCAGACTTGCTTCTTTATCCTTGGCACACATAATTTGTTTGTTGACTACGTCCCTTGACTCATCCATTTGCCTCTTCAATTGGAGATATTTGTCTTGCTCTATGGCATTAAGGCTCAAAACACTGCACTTATCCTGCAGTTCCCCGATGGCATCTAAGACTGAACTACGCTTGGTCTCCTGGCAGTACTGCATCTCTTGTACCTGACACTGATGCTCTGTTAGCATGTGTTTCAAAAGCCCAATCTCTGAAATTGATTCCTGTGTTAGCGGGAACCTTTGCTTCTTTAGAGCAGTAGAAATCTGCTCTAAGCTAATTTCAATAGAAGTTAGCTCCTCATTGCACGTAGTCCATTGATAAATAAGCTCTTCTAATTCCCATATAATTGCCTTCTCGTGTGCCAATAGTCCGTCTGTCTCAGTCCTTATTCCTGACAGTCTGTTAACAAGGTAGCAGCTTTCTCCAGGATTCAACCCCACCGAAATCTTCTTGCAACTTTCGGCCACCAGTTCAACCATTTTAAGCTGGTTCTCAGTTTCTATAGCAGCCTCTCTATGAACATTAAGTTGCTTTTCCAGATTTGTGATATCAACTTGAGAAACATTTTCAACATGGCCAAATTTGTCTCTTTTTGTGTGAATTTCTGCAACCCAGGCATCCATGCTGGCAAGTTGACCTAACAATGTCTCCCTTTCCTTTAAGCTGTCTTTCATTGTTTGAAGACACTGACACACGTTGGTGAAAATAGTTTCATATAAGTCCTCTGTTGCTTTAACTACTTGGTCATCTTCCTTATTGCCTACAGTGTCTATATGTTGAATTTTTTTAATCTCAGATTGTCTACAAATAATATCAGTGTGAAATTTCTTCATCTCTGCAATCTGGACGCAAGCCTCTTTGGGGAAAAGGGCTAACTTTTTCCCTGTAGTAATGTGTTTTTCTGCTTGTTTTGCCCATATGATCAGAACCTGTAGCTGCTTATTAATCTTACTGAAAGAAATGCTGTCACAGCTGTTAGTTAGTGTTTCTAGCTTCATCTTGGTGACATTGAGGAGTGATGCCAATTCTTCAAGGTCCTTTTTTAAGTCATCTTTCTCTTTCTGACCAGTAGAAAATTGAGCTAGAGCATCAAACTGTGAGCACAAATGTCCATGTAGATGGCTGCAAAGCTTTAAATCTGCTGTCATAGTTAGCAGATCTGTTATGTTTTTTAAGTTAGTAACTTTTGTAAACGATTGCAATGAAATTATTCCGTTTTCAAGTCTGTCTTTAAGTGCTTTTGCTTCCTGTCTAAAAGCAGAAAGTTGAGATGCTGAGTTTGAGGCATGCTGTAGATCTGTTTTGATGCTTCCTTCTAAAAGTCTCCATTCTTCCTGTATATCTCCAAGATGGGCCACAACAGCACCCAAACTTTCAGTGTTGCTCAAGTAAACAGACAACTGACCGCTTAACTTGACAAGCTCATTGACCAGGCACTTCTTCTGGCCCATAGTCTCCAACAAAGCGTGAAGTTGTACAGCTTGAAGTTCACTGCTTCCCAAAATATCCCTACCGAAAAATAGGAAGACCTGGTTAATCACACCAACTTGGATAATAAATTACAATGAACTATTAACTAATTGTACTTACAAGCTCATTTTGTCCCGCTCACCCGCTACAACTTCCAGAAAGGTTTTGGTCATCTTTACTTGTCTGTGGTACTGTTTGACTTGCTCTAATTGTGCTTCTTTTGCTTGAACTGTGGCAGAGGCATCCAGTAGGGCAGCACTACACAAGCCTTCGATACTTTTAGGGATATCAGATTTACCAGTACGTTTTATTGCAGCCACTTGCTCCTGAACACAGCATCTGTAGTTCTACAAAAAACAAAAAACAAGAGGCCACAACAATCTTTTTTGTTGGTATGATGTTAAACAGTACTGCTAAAAAATATACCAAAAAAATATACATGTTTATACCTCTGCGTTCTGTAGTTGTCTGGTCATGGCTGTGAGGCTGAGCTGAGCCGGTTGGTAGCGACAAACAAAAACTCTTTGAACAGTGCGTATCAAGTGGATCTCTGCTTCACTCTGAGAGGACTTCAGGAACCATTTTAAATCAAGCCGTGGAGCCCTCTGAAGCATTAAACAAAAGCCAATAAACAAAGTTAGTTCATTAGTTTATAAAATAGTTTGATTGTATAGAACATGTTCTTTTTAGTTTTTAAGTCTCTATCCGTTTTTAATGGATAAATATAAATTCATCTACTTCCGCTTATTCCTGTTAGGAGTCAAGGGTGGCTAGAGCCTAATCCAGCAACTATGGGCACTGGTTAAACAGAGACAGCTTGGCTTTTTAATCCTACTTTTATCCACTTTTGGCATTTAATTGTTTTGCCATTTTATTGCTTTATACTGATGTATTTTATTGCTTTTATTGTATGTTGTCCTGTTCAGTCTATAAAGCACTTTGGTGTTCGCTGTTTTTAAATGTGCTTTATAAATAAATTTGATCCAATTAGGCAGTGGATACACTGGACAATGGCCTGTCAAGGGCTGACACAGAGACATACATCAATTTTCAATCATTCTCTATGGGCACTAAAATGACCAATTCATCTAACGCATGCATGTCCATAGGGAGGAAAAGCAGACTCCACCCAGACAGATACTGTGTCAGCCGTCCCAAAGATCAAACCCACAAACTCCTTGCTGAGAGGCAGGAGTGCTAAGCACTGGAGACCCCAATGATAGATATAAAGAGATCAAGAAAACTAAACCGATTTATAGATTAAATTAGGAAAATAAATGCACAGTACTAGTATTACATTAACAATGGATCTGTCTCATTGGAGGTAATTATCTTGTCCAGGAAATGTTGAGGACATTGTTCTTCCTGTGGACTTTGCATCAAGGGAATACACAAACATCAATCAAAACACTCAGGCCTTATCTGTTCACTGTTGCATGTGCAAATGACTCCTCCTTTTAGACAGTGATACCACAGCAGTTTTAAGCATCGTTTTCCCTGCCACAGCAAATCATCTGCCTCCAAGTGGACAGAGAGGTGTTATGCCATATGCCTTTCCTTGCATTAACCTCTCCATTTTTCCGAGCTTGGGACCAGCACAAGGCGACTCCTTTTGGCTGGATTAATCAAGCAAAACTACAAAATCCACAGTCCTATAAAAAGACTGTTTAGTGTTGACAGGGTTAACTGTAAGATATTGTGACACAAAAGTAAATTGTTTGACTCTGACGAATGAAAGGTGATACTCACATTTATAATGGTACTGCTTTCCACCGAACTCTGGGCAACTGCTAAAATGTCCTGCATGGTGAACTTGTGCTCGTAGGATCCACCTGTCGCCTCTTCAGCCCCACAGCAAGCGTCCGATCCGTGTGTCCTCTCTGGCTCCATGTCCAAAGTGATCTGAGCCAACACACATAGGGCATTGGGTGGTGTTACATTTCAGCCTCCTATCCAGTGTGTTTGTCCACAGATAATAACAGAGCTTCCTGTTCTGTTCCTAGCCTGACTGAGGTAAATATGAGGGTGTTTACGGTGGCCTGGCGAGTCAGTACAGTCAGAGCAGGAATGTGACTGAGAGGAGACTAATTCACCCTGGGGGTAAAGGGGAAACTACTGCCTTTGAGCCTCTGTTTAAAGATATACGTAGCTCATCTGTTATGAATAGGCTAGACAGAGCAGGAAATTTAACATGACAGATACAGCCAGGGAAGCACTCCTCAACACGAGTTAAGTGTGTGGCTTCATGATCTAGTTAGAGAGGGTAAATGTTGTTGTCAGTTTGATATTAGTAGCAAGTACTGATGACTAAAAATAAGCTTAAGGAAACACTACTCTCGGTGAGTTCACTTTGAAATAGATACTAAGGAATGTGTCAAAGTGAATAAATCTTCCTTTATTTATATAGTTGAACATGACCCATAATTTATTGTTTTGTTAGCAACCAAACTAATTGGCTTTCTAGAAAAAGACTCCTGTACTCAATACCAGAGGTGGAAAGTAACTAGTTAAATTTATTAAACTAATTACATTTACTCCAAATACATGTTGAGGTACCAGTGTTATTTTTACTGCAGTATTTTTTATTTTCTAATGAGAAAAAGTATTAAATCTATCTTGGTGGTAAAATGTGTATCATGCTTGCCTTGCAATCAATGGGTTTGAATCAGGTTTGTTTGTAGTTCTAGTAGTAGTAGCACCAGTAGTAGTAGTATTAGAAGTAATAGCAGTAGTAGTTGAATACGAGGTAGTTTTTACTCTGCTTGCAAAAAAAAAAACTTGCAAAAAATTATGTACTTAATAATATTTTTTGATGAGTACTTTTTTTCTACTAGAGTAATATTACTTTGAACAATACTTTTACTTGAGTGCAGTTTTGGAGTACTTCTCCGACCTTTGCACATTTTGGGACAACAAGTAGTCCCTGCAGAAAGCACATGGCAGCAGTATGTCAAAGTCCTAATAACAGGCTGTGTATTCTGCATTGCTCTAACATCTGACATTTTGTCCTGTACTGAGAAGAAACTCCTTGTTCCTTTGATTTGACAAGAACATGTTGTAAGTTACAAGTTGCTAATAAATGTAAAAACAAGTATTTGCCAAAATCGTTTACACTTATTATGTAATGCGTATGTTGAGATATAGTATGCAAGACTTTAAGAGAACTTTATGAGTACATGCTGTTACTTTGACTAAATCCAAAGGACTGTAAATGTAAAATAGATTGTAAATGAAGTGACTATTGTTCTACAAAAAGTTCAAAATCACGAGCTACAAATGTCAAACTTTTACAATGAATACACATCTAAATGACAACTCAGACTGGGCTGAATTTGGCACTATAATAGAAGAGAAGTGATGGTTGTAAAATGCCAAAAGACAAGTTACAACGATCTCACACTGATAGGGTGAGGAGAAAGCAGAACTGTAAATGTCATCTAAAAAAGCAAAGGCATAAAAGGGGTTTGCTAAAGTGAAGAAAGACTGTAAAATTTGGATTTTCACTCAAAATGCATTCATTAATTTTCTACCGCTGATTCCCGTTAGGGGTCGCGGGTGACTGGAGCCTATCCCATCACTCAAAATTTTGATTTAGAAAGTTTGATTATGGACTGAAATATGCTTTATCGTATATGATAATGTTTTATAAATAAATACTGTTCTCTGGGGCCTCAGTGGCTCAATCGACGTGACCCAGGTTTGATACTGGCTCAGGTGAATTTAGTTTAAAAAACATTTTATAAGGCATAGCAGTAATAGTAAAAAAAAATGTGGCTGAGAACATACTAAAAAAAATCAGTATGTGAAAGATGAAGATACATTATGTGAAATATTACTACAAAGGGTACCTGTCCTGCTGTGATCTCTATGTCCTCAGATATGCCAGGAAGCTCCAGTTTGCACAATTTTTTAAGCAGTAGAGCAATGCTGTCCAAATATTGTTTTTCGTTGCTCTCCGTATTATTTGCTTCATCTACATTTCTGTCCTCCTCCTCCATTTCTACAGGATATGCATCTGTGTCCTCAGCAGCCATTGATAATTTGTTGTTGGTTAAGTCTTCGCCTTCCTCTGTACGCAAAACACGCCACATCATCGGCTTCTCCAGCTGACAAAAATCTGTGTCATCTTTTTGTTTAAAATCTTGGCCAGTTGTTTCTTTTGCACTAGCTTGACATTGGGCAGATATTTCAGTGTCACCAGTATAAGATGGGGAAGTCACGGTGATTTCTGTTTTTGAATCCTGGACAATGGTGTTGGTTATTTGGATATCTCCTGGACAAGGGACCAAAGTCTCTGCTTGTGGCCCCTGGTTTGGTCCATTTTCAATAGCATTTGTCCCTCCTGATGTTCCAGTAACAGGCAGAAACCAGGTAGGAGGTTTTTTTTCAGAGATGAACGGACTTTTGAACACAATTGTGCTGTCATTTTGAGGACAGTGAAATGGTTGGCAGTGTGATGCAGTAGATAAACATGATGGAACAATGTCTGTAGTTTTGTGCTGAAAAGCTGAAAATGTAGAGAAAATATCATCTTCTTTGTGGTCCAAAATTGTTTCATCCAGGCCAAGAGAAAGCTGTGAGAATAGTAACACAACAATAAGCATTATTGTTGAAGCACAGTGTATTGCAGTGATGAAAGACAAGTTCACCAATAGACCTAAAAGGTTTTGTTTCACCTACTCCAGTACAACACCACAGAAAATATTTGCTTTCCCAAGTACTCTTTTTAGATGGCTAACATAAGCAACACTAAATTAGCACTAAACTATTCTGTAATTATCCATTTATGTTAAATTTTCCAGACCTGGGTGCTTCTAGAAAAAGCCTGCGTACCACCACTGGTACCTGTGACACAGTTTGAGAACCACAGACCTAGCAGACCTAAATATCAAGCACATAAAGCTACCTACCAAAGCTCTGTTAAGTCCACAGTCAAAAAGTAAACCTGAAGAAGTGTATCCACATAATCTGAATGCCATACCTATATGCAGTATGTAATAATGGCCTGATACAGTATTAAGTGTAAGATCTCATACATGGTTGTGAAGGCAATACAACTGTGGATTTCTGAAAAGCATTGCCCACAATACAAAAAGTATTAACATTTTAAAAAAGATTAGCCACATCCTTCCATTATAAGCACACAACTGTCTACTATGGGAACTGTATGCCACAAAAAAGCAAAGGTATCCCCCTAGTATTAATAAAGGACAGAGGATGTACTGTACCTGTGACATTTAGAGAAAAGCTCTATAAAAGACAGGAAATCCTGCTGCGAGATAAAATTATAAATGTTTTTAAAACCAGACGAAGGGCAGAAAATGGTCTTGCTATTAACAATAAGTGCTGGCTCAAATGGGTTGTTAAAAGTCTGATGGAACATTTTTGCATTTTGGGGAACATATGCAAAGTTTCTCATAGCACTTAACACACTTTCTGCGGGAAACACTGATTTGTAGTAGTAGTTTTTATATACCTATGCACATGGGGTCACAAGCCAGTGTGCTCTTTGTGCCGGTCTTAAGCCTGGACAAATGGAGCGGATTGCGTCAGGAAAAGCATCCAGCATAAAATCAATATACAACTGCACTGGACACTATGAGGCAGACGATTTGCTGTGGCAACCCAGGAAGGGAAAGGGCCAAAAGAAAAGAAGGAGACGTAGTGACTAATAATTATATCGCATACGTTTTAAGGTGGACTGCATTTATGGGAAGTGTATTTTAGGATAACAACTATATTTTAGCTTTTACTTCCTAGATGCGCTTATACTAAACCTACACATTGTTGCCCCTCACATCCAAAATACAAAATTTCAATTACAAACACTATTTTACATACATGATGATATATAAAGTCATTTACAAAAAGAAAAATGCCAACATTGTTAATGTGTTTTTGTGTTGTCACAAATGGCTGCTGTTATGAAAGGTAGATAAATGTTACTGTGTGCTGTACCTGGCTGGATGCAGGTGGTCCCATGTGCTCTGTTTGCCTCCACTGCTGCAACTGGCTCTTGACCTGTGTCACCCCTGTCTCTCTCAGCATGTTTTCTGCACAGTCCTGATGCTTTGGCTCTAAAATGGACCTAGAGCGGGAACATGAGCATGAGAGAGCACAAACAGCAATTACGGCATTACATTCGTGACATTTTGCCTGGTGCTGAACATAACAGCAAAGCGCTTTCAAAAAATGGTGGGCAGCCTACAAAGCTTTTCATTTTTGTTTTGGAAAAATACTTGTGTCTAATGTACCAGTTGTTTTTTTTTTGCTTTTTCCTTCTGGGAGTTGAAAATGGAAGCACACTAACAAAAGAATAGGCAGTATTGTGTATGTAGTTGTGATATATGTTTAATTATTATTCTTATTTTTTTTACCTGTCAGTATCTTTAGAAACACTATTAACAGCGTCCTCTTGCACTTGTTGATTGCTCTGCTTTTTATCATGAACCATCCTTTCTCTGATGCTGTTGTGCAGCGCCCTCTTGTGGGTCAGGAGGTTATTGATTTGCTGGGAGAGACTGGACGTCGGGTTGAGTGCAACAAGCTGAGAAAGGTCTTTGTCAATGTCTGCTAGCTGTTGTAGCAAAACCTAGAGAAGTTATTAAAGAAGTGATTAAAAATGAATGTTTATACAGAATCTTTGCCATTGCTATGGACATGATATTCACACAAACTACAACACACAGATGCATGTAAATAAATTATTATATCAATTATTTCAGTAGTTCAATAAAAAATATATATATATCATGTAGTTTAGGGGATCACAAACTAGTGTACTATGTGAGCCAGTCCCAGGCCTAGATAAATGGAGAGGATTTGTGTCAGAAAGTAAAACCTATGCCAAATCCATATGTGGACCAATGCATGCTAGGAGGCAGAGGATTTGCATGGTGACCCCGGAAAGGTAAAGCCAAAAGGAAAGGAGAAGATTTAGTTTCAGTACACACAGAGTGAAATATTCCATGCATTTTTTAAATTGTAATAACTATATAATATTCAAACTAAATGAGATACTAGATTCTGGTTTTCATTAAAGTGGCTATATGCAAAATCAAATTTTTTTAGCTTTCTACCCTGTTATACTGTTGTTCCCTCACCAAAAACCTTACTGGAGTTGTGTTTTGTTTCATTCACGTCTGTTTAAGTAATCCTGTATTCTTTGGTGCTGAGTTTCTGAAGTCTCTCTTAATTTAACCCTGGCCCACTCCTGGAAGCACTTACCAATTAACAAGTCCCCTACATCCAGCCTGCTCTTTTTCATTATCCTAAAAAACTGTTTACAGCTCTGCTTCCACTGATCCTGCACAGTTATTTATCATTTTGTAGTAAAATGGCATAGTTTAAGGAAGTTAAATTATTTTTTTCTCTCTGATTCTCTGAAAAAAGCATTCTCTGAAAGCTGCTCTCTTCACCTGTTTCTTTATGGCAGCAGTAAAGCAATTATTAAAACCAGTTTTAGTCAGATAATGCTTTTAAAGGTTGTAAAATATGCAATGCTGTTCTAGAGGTGACCAAGATTGAATTAAAAATATAGATAAAGCATAATATATACACTTTAACTGTACTCTAAAACAATCACAATTCAAAAAAATTAATGGAATAGAAACATTTCACTTTGTGTGTACTCCATATAATATATAAGTTTCACTATGAATGGAACTATAGAAATACATTCATCTATTATAATTTACAATATATTTATTGGCATGTGACTATACTTCGTGAGAGATCCGAATTAATATATATTTTATAGGCTGCACTATTGTACCTCTAGTGCTGAATAAGAGCTTGGTGTAGTTGTGTTTTCGTCCTGACAGTCTGACATCTTTCCTTGCAGAGATGTCAGTTCGTGGCAGCAGTCCTGGAGCAAGCGGCTAAAACGCTCCTCGTTACACACTGCTTCCCCGGGGCTGGACACATCCTGTAGGACATTTCAGTCACACAAACACACAGTCAAAAGGCCTGAGCTAAAACTGGATACTTGACTTGTACATAAAAAAAATGTACAAGAAAAAGAACAAGTTTACATCCAACTGGGCCTTGAGCAGTGATAGGCAGGTTTCCAGTTCAAGCCAATGGGAATCCTTAAGAATGCAGTCTTCCCTCATGTCGTCAGTCAGGCTTGTGACACTTAACATAAAAGACGGACTGAAAGTTGAGGCAGAGGAAGGGTGATCTAAAGTCTGTGGATCACTAAAAAACAAATTAACACAATAAACACAAACACAATATTTCAGTATAGGAGTGAAGTTCTTGCCAATACACAGAATTATTTCAGAATATTACTGTTATTGGTAAGTGCGAAAAACAATTACTCACTTCTGGCTAGGCTGAAATGGCTGTGGGACATCCTCTCCCTGCATTTCTTTTTTGGTTTCCTGGACTTCATGTTTTAAGTCATCTATACTTCCAGTGGCAAATGACTGTCTGTCCTTTGCTGCACTGCTTTTCTGAAACACATTTTAACAAAAGACACACCTGACACAGACAGATAAAGTACCATAGTCACCATCTCTACAAAACACGGACACTCCTTATTGAACAAGTATAGACACAAAACACCAGCTTAGCGTGACCACACCTGTCTCAGCCGTTGCATAATATGAATAAATATAAGCTCAAACTCTAAATTTGTCTGAATCAAAAGGAAAAGGAAAATAAGAATCATCAGAACATCTATTCTGGCATTGTTGTAGAAGTTTGATACTAACTACAGGCTGACATGTTACAATTAACAAGATGGAAGGTGGAAGAAGTATTAATAACAATGTACTCAATAAAAGCACTGTTACTATAAAATATTACTCAAGCAGAAGTAAAAAGGGCTAAACAAAATTCAGTAAATGTAAAAAAGTATTGAGTGTAAGGTACCTACTGCTAAAACTACTGCTTCTACTACTGCCACTACTACTACTGATGCTACAGTCACTATTATTATCACTGCTAGTACTGCTACTACTGCCTCTACTACTGTTATATTGCTATTTAAAAAGTAAAAGTATATTTTACAAGTCAGTGTGTAGGGACGCTCTACTTGTCCTAACACTGAATTTTGCAAGAGTCTACAACTCTGAAAAAGATAAGGGCTACACTGGAGCTGAATTAAATTTTGAATAAATTGAGATTTCTTACTGCACACAGGCCTCTCTGGATACCACAGTTTTCAGAGACAGGAGCGTCAGGTTGTTTCACTTCTTTGACACAGGTTTGAGTCGATAGTGATTCACTGAGCTTCTCCCTGTTCTGCTTCTCCCTCAGTCCACCTTGTACGCCTGTTTCAAAGCTGTTATATCGCTCAAGCAGTTTCCCGCTCTCTTCAATCAGCTCTGTCTGCTGAAATATGGAGTTTCTTAAGAGCAACAGGAGCTGAGAGAGGGCCTCTGTCCTCACCCTGCAGGGCACAAAACAAAAAAACAAATATGAAGCTTATTTAGTTGCTTAACAATCAAATAGGTTCTAACAAAATGGCAATATTGGAAAGTCGAAGTGCATGTTAAAATTACAAGTAATAACATAACAAAAAGCCATGTAATTAACAGGCCATTGTCCAGGATGCACCCCGCCTAACGCCCATAGTTGCTGGGATCGGCTCCAGCCACCCATGTCCCCTAACAGGAATAAGTGGAATAAGATGAATAAATACAACAAACTAAATTACAACTATTTTTTCCCTCAAAAGTTTACTCACTGTATTTTCTTGCATGGTTTCATTTAAATTTAATATAGAAAATAATTAAACTGTATAAAGTATAGTGTCAGTGTTAGTATAGGTTTATTGAACTTTTGTTTGTTAATAAAACAGCCGTTAGGGGTGAGTCAGGCTGCATCATTCCAGGCCCTTTAGTCAACATTACTCAAACTTACAAGGCCAAACAATAATATAGTGTTGAAGCAATTAAACTAATAGCTAAGGGCAATTTTAGGATGCTAACTGAAATCATTCTCACTTGTATATCATAAATGTTTTTTGTTGTGCTCCAGTCATAAAATATTAATTCTAAAACCAATGTTAAAGCACAACAGACAATTATCACAGACTTTTACCTTTGACTGAGAACTTCCTCCTGCAGAACACTGAGATCTTCGCTGACTTTATATTCAGCATTGTTCAGCCAGTGTTTCAAATGCTCCTGTTCTTGTTGTAGCCTACAACACAGACACTGTATTACTACAATAAGACCTCACGTGAAGACAAAGAGTCAGTGTATGCACAGCTCAAACAAGTTAGACTCGCCCCTACTGTGTAAATGTTGCTAGGGACTTGAGTCTAATACTGACATGCTACAGTACACACTGAATATAATATGGTGTACTTTAAATCTGACTCTATGAGGTTTTCCAGTCGTTTTTCAACTGAAATAAATGCTATGTTGTTTTTGCATACAGTGTGAGGTTATTAATCACAATAAATAAATAATAACATGATACCTGTCATACACCTGGATGTCCCTCTGCGTTTGTTCTTCCACTGCAGAGAAGAGCTGGTGAACTGTTCTAATACCATCCTGCAGCTTTTGACCATTATCAAAGAGACTCTGGAGATTTTCAGGCCGTCCCACTGAGGCCAGGACCTCCAGATCCTCCTGCAGACCCTGTACCTGCTCGTCCTGGACCTGGAGCTGAAAACACAGATCCTACCAAGGACAAGAAGAACATCAATAACTTTATTACGCATTTTTCTTATCAAATGTCTCTTTGTTCAATCATCTTTTAAATTGTTTCTCAAATTAAATTTACCTTAACTTTTGCAAGTACTGCTGCTGGATCTGGGCCCCTGAGACTAAGCAGGGATTCGTAAATATTGTGTAAGGAGTTGAAACTCTCAGTCATCCTGTCAGTCACATTAGTTTTAGCAGCTTCTGTCTGTCTGTAAACATCCTCAGCTTCAGAAACGAGTTCCTTCAATTCATCCATCTTTCTTTTCATCTGAGGCTCCATCACCTGCATCAAGCAGACAAAAGAAGAAATATTTACCATGATATTTAAAGCATAAATAATTATTTTTCAGATATAGAAACATATTTTTTAGTTACCAGCTTTTTAAATTTTGTTTTGTTTTGGGAACTACATTTTCTTTGTCCCCAAATTAAAACACTTCTGACCCTCTGCCGGTTGTTATGCAGACTGGCACTTGTGCATGCATCTAAGCACTATAAACCGGTGCATCCCAAATTGTTGGCCAGAACCGAGTACTTCACGAGTCCATCATGAGAGACTGAATATTGTTTCAATATTAAGCTAATTTGAAGCTTCACTATTGTTGTAATTACACAAAATGGTAAAAGTGATTTTATTATATAGGTGCGTTAAAGCTTGGAGAAAAATAACTTTTGTTCTGTAAAAAGTGAGTCACAATAAATGATGAGGGATAAAATTGGGTCCCACAAACAGAGAACCACTGACATAAACAAAGCTTTAATTTACAGATATAATTGCTAATATAAACAGTTTTAGTATTACAAATAAATAGGTAAATGCTATAAATGCTACAAAAAGCAACAAGTGATCAAGACTCATTCTATGCAGTCAATGTTTGTGTCAGTGCTACTGCAGTAAACAATCACCAGACCTCACTGCTGCCCGTAAATGCCTGATGCCCTACCTGCAGCTCCAGCGGGGGCTCTGCACTCTGAAGTAGATTCTGAATATCGATGGTTATTTGTTGAAAACACTGCATGCTATCCTCCTGAGCCTCGACTTCATCCTGAACACAGCAAGAGGGAGGTGATCGTAGCTCAAAGCCAACTTTAACTTCCCACAAAGGATACAAAGCCGTGTTTTACAGAATGATAAACAGGAACATACTGATACCTGCAAGGTCTTAATGTCCTCTTCTGTCTGAAAAGTTGGAGAGTCAGCAAAAGCTGAAAGTTTATTGATGGCCCAGCGCTCTACCTCCAGCCCCTGCTTCAGAGCACTGTCCCAAAGACTCAAGGCAAAGTGCAGGTTTTCAACTCGAGACTCCACTTGTTCTGAAATCTGTAAGTTCAGTTACAAAGTGTCCATGACCCAAGAGATTGTTTTCATGTGTGTTGTTTCATTTACATACAGTGTATTGTGCCTAACAGTGGTGAAAAGTAACGATATACTCAAGAAACTCAAGTAATTTACTTGAGTACATTTTTGTAAGAAATTGCTTTTAGTACAAAATTAGAAATTATTTTAGGTTGAGCCTGTGTACTTACATCTAACCATTGGTCCATAAGAGTGTGAGCCTCAGATTCAAATGGGATGTTGCTGGTGCATTGTGGGATTTTATGTAAATGAGTACAAAGCTGTCTGGAGACACTTCGCAGCTCTTCAATCCTGTCCCCAAGATCATTCAGCTCAGTTTTAGTTTCATTGATCTGTGTCAAAACACACAAAAGCAAGTCAGAAAAATGCATTTAACTAGGTGTGATAATCTAAATGGCATAGGTGACATTTAGGGCAAAATTGAGATATACACTATTGCCCATGAAGTTGTAATAATTTTGATACATTTATTTCTATTTAGACACATCAGTAGGTCATAGGTCAGCTCCAAAAGGGCCTAAGTGTTTAGTACTGCTATATAATTCTAATAATATATTCTAATAATAATTATATATATATATATATATATATATAAAAAAAAAAAAAAAAATTGTCCTCTCGCCCTCCGCGGGCGGTTTCATCCATCCAAGCTCGGGTCCTCTACCAGAGGCCTGGGAGCTTGAGGGTTCTGCGCAGTATCTTTGCTGTTCCTAGGACTGCGCTCTTCTGGACTGAGATGTCTGATGTTTTTCCTGGGATCTGCTGTAGCCACTCTTCCAGTTTGGGGGTTACTGCCCCGAGTGCTCCGATGACCACGGGCACCACTGTTGCCTTCACTTTCCAGGCCTTCTCAAGTTCTTCTTTGAGGCCTTGGTACTTCTCCAGTTTCTCGTGTTCCTTTTTCCTGATGTTACAATCGCTTGGTATTGCGATGTCAACCACAACGGCTTTCCTCTGCTGTTTGTCCATCACCACAATGTCCGGTTGGTTCGCCACTACCATTTTGTCTGTCTGGATCTGGAAGTCCCACAGGATCTTAGCTCGGTCATTCTCTATCACCTTTGGAGGTGTTTCCCATCTTGACCTCGGGACTTCCAGACTGTACTCTGCACAGATGTTCCTGTACACTATACCAGCCACTTGGTTATGACGCTCCATGTATGCTTTCCCTGCCAGCATCTTACAGCCTGCAGTTATGTGCTGGATTGTCTCAGGGGCCTCTTTGCACAGTCTGCACCTGGGGTCTTGTCTTGTATGGTAGATCTTGGCCTCTATTGCTCTGGTGCTCAAGGCCTGCTCCTGTGCAGCCATGATCAGTGCCTCTGTGCTGTCCTTCAGTCCAGCCCTTTCTAGCCATTGGTAGGATTTCTCGATGTCAGCCACTTCAGTTATCTGTCGATGGTACATCCCATGTAGGGGCCTTTCCTCCCATGATGGTTCCTCCAGCACCTCGTCCTATGTTTTCCACTGCCTGAGACATTCACTGAGAACTTCATCTGTTGAGGCCATCTTCCTGATGTATTCAAGGATCTTGGATGTTTCATCCTGGACAGTGGTTCTGACACTCACTAGTCCTCTGCCTCCTTCCTTGCGCTTAGTGTACAGTCTCAGGGTGCTGGATTTGGGGTGGAACCCTCCATGCATGGTTAGGAGCTTTCGTGTTTTCACATCTGTGGTCTGAATCTCTTCCTTTGGCCAGCTTATTATTCCCGCAGGGTATCTGATGACCGGCAGGGCATAGCTGTTGATTGCCCTGACTTTGTTCTTGCCATTGAGCTGACTCCTTAGGACTTGCCTTACTCGTTGGAGGTATTTGGCTGTGGCTGCTTTTCTTGTGGCCTGGTCCAGGTTGCCATTTGCTTGTTGGATTCCAAGGTACTTGTAGCTGTCCTCAATGTCTGCTATTCTGCCGTCTGGGAGTGGGACCCCTACTGTATGGACTACCTTCCCTCTCTTTGTCACCATCCGCCCACACTTCTCAAGTCCGAATGACATTCCGATGTCATTGCTGTAGATCCTGGTTGTGTGGA
The DNA here is from genome assembly GCA_020698575.1 of Bostrychus sinensis. Lineage (NCBI taxonomy): Eukaryota > Metazoa > Chordata > Actinopteri > Gobiiformes > Eleotridae > Bostrychus > Bostrychus sinensis. The sequence goes on along the minus strand of CM036257.1, from coordinate 20,616,664 downwards.
TCAGTGAGTCAATGTCTCTCTCGCTCTTGGCGTACAGCTTGATATCATCCATGTAGAGGAGGTGACTGATAGTGGCCCCGTTCCTGAGTCGGTACCCATAGCCAGTCTTGGTGATTATCTGGCTGAGGGGGTTCAGACCTATGCAGAACAGCAGCGGGGACAGAGCATCTCCTTGGTATATCCCACATTTGATGGACACTTGTGCAATTGGCTTGCAGTTGGCCTCAAGGGTGGTCTTCCACTGCCTCATCGAGTTTGCAATGAAGGCTCTTAGAGTCCTGTTGATGTTATACATCTCCAAGCATTCCATGATCCATGTGTGTGGCATTGAGTCATAGGCTTTCTTGTAATCAATCCAGATTAGTGTGTCTGGCTTTGCAATCCTGAGCAACTGTTCTATCTATGAGCAGCTGGTGTTTAGCTCCTCTGGTGTTTTTACCAATGCCCTTCTGTGCTGTGCTCATGTATTGATCCATGTGCCCACTTATCTTAGCCGCTATGATGCCTGACATGAGCTTCCATGTGGTGGGGAGACAGGTTATTGGTCGATAGTTGGATGGGGCCGTTCCCTTCAGGGGATCCTTCTGGATCAGGATAGTCCGGCCTTCAGTTAGCCATTCAGGGTGGGTCCCATCCTTTAGCAGCTGGTTCATTTGCGTTGCCAGGCGCTCATGTAGTGAAGTTAGCTTTTTCAGCCAGTCGGTGTGGATCATGTCAGGTGCCCTGGTGCTGTCCAGTTTTTCATACCTGAGACTCTTTGTTGGATGTCTGCCACTGTGATGGTTACTGGTTCTTGTTCAGGGAGGTTGCTGTGATCTGCTCTTAGATCCTCCAACCACTGTGCACTGTTGTTGTGTGACGCCTCCTTCTCCCATATGCCTTTCCAGTATTGTTCAGTCTCCAGCCTTGGTGGGTCTGCTCTGTTGTTATTACCCTGCCACTGAGAGTACACTTTAGCTGGTTGAGTTGAGAACACAGCACCTTTCTGGAGCTCTGACAGTTGGCTCACTTCTCTCCGAGTTGCCTTGATTTTAGCTTCTAACCTTCTTTTCCATGGTGGATATGGAGCTTTATGGTTGCTCTTTGGTTGATAGCCAAGCTCCTCAAGGATCACTGCTGCTGAAGTGTATATCAGCTCATTGGTTTCAGTGATGGTCATCGTAGGTATTGTTCCCAAAGCTGCATTCACATCTTCCAGGAGACTTTCTGAAGGTACTTCACTCAGCCTGTGTAACTGGTGTCGGGGTTGCCTGGTCTTCATTTTAGCCATGATCTTATCTCTCAGGTCAGTTGCTGCCTCGCTCAGCTCGATGGTGCTTATTGGGGCTTCGTACCCAAATTCTGGATGGGGAGTTGGTGTTAACTCCCCTCTGACCTTGCGTCCTGGCTCCCCCTTGCCGTAGCATATGTGTTGTATCTCGTCAATCTCAAGTTGTGAAAGCAGGTGCCGCTTGTGGATGTTGGAACACTGAGCTACTAGTTGTTTAGCAGTGAGTGTTGATTGTGGGTTTCGAAGTTGCCATATTTCCCACATTCTCTTCATGTAACCCCTCTGACTAGGGTTACTGGAGTAGTAGCATTCCAACAGAGCCTTGTTCTCGCATCTCGTCCACTTCCGTCTTGTTCCAGTAGCCCACTTCTCATCAGGCTGCTCTGGTTCCCCAACACCTGACGCAGACCTTGTTTGACCGGGCGACGTCTGAGCCGGTATGTCTCGTAATTCATTGTCTCTCATCATCATTATATATGAGGTAGGCAATAGCGCAAAGGGTCTTGCCTAAGGACCCACACTGGAAGTTGGTATTCGTCCCCTGTGTGAAAGTCGGTTGACTAACTCACTGAGCTACCCAGCCGCTTATATTATATATATATATATATATATATATATATATATATATATATATATATATATATATATATATATATATATATATATATATATATATATATAAAATTCTATTTTTTTATTAATAAAAAGTTGAAATCAAAAAGGCATGTGTAACTTATTTTTCTAAAAAAATCTAAAATATAATATATATTGATTAATGGATAAATAACTGTTGTAAGTGGTCGAGCATCTGTGTCATTTTAGCTTTTATGACTTATTTTTTATTGTTTTATTGTTTTTATACTCTTATATTCTTGTAAATTTAGTGGAATGCTACTTACAATCTTTTCTTTAAATATGAATACAACATTCGGCTAAAACCAAATGTTATACCTTAGTCTGTAGTCTCTGCAATTTCTCCCTCCCCGTGTATGAGGCCTGGTCCCTGACAGTGGTTTCAGCTCTCAGTAGAGTTTCACCAACCTCTCCCCTGATCTTCTGAAACCTCTTTAGCAGGTCAGCTAAGAGATGACATTGTTCCAGCCTGTATGAAAAGCATGTATTGTATAGTGATATATATTGAGTATAGTTATTAACCAATCAGAAGTCTAGCATTTTTACCGATCTGAGACTGCTTTTGTTGTTGCCTCCCAAAGATCTTCTACTTCCTGGTTTACATGATCCTCACAGTTTTCTGACTGTGAGGCCTTTTGTATATGCTCCAGCTCAGACTGGAGGTCTATGAGGCAGCTTGCCAACCTCATCAAGGCTTGTGATCTGCGAAGGAGAAATGAGAAAATGGATTGACCCGGGACCGACAAACATGGCAGAAACATAATGATGCAGATATAAAGCTACAAACATATTAAATATTACAAGAGGAGGCAAAGGAGTAAGAGTGTTTTGTCTTAATGTTGATTGTGGTGATTTTAATTAAATTAACTTTATATTTATGTCTTCTTTTTTTATTTATGCAGGATAAGTACATTTTAAGGCTGGGTTAGGTTAACTTATAATTGTGTAATGGTAAAAAAAACAGAAAGATTTAATAAACTGTATGTTCATATGAGTACCTTTTGTGCACGGCTGGCAGTGTGTGCTCCTGAAGGCCGAGCTCTTCTGCTTCTGTTCTCACTTCCTTTAGTTTTCCCAACAATTTCATTCTTCTGTGATCCAAACTTTCTTTAACTTCAATTTCACCGGTCCTTCTTCTTCTCGTCTTCTTGTCTCCGGTCTTAACAACTTCCTCATTTCCCATCAGTTTAAAATCCTTAACCCTTTCCAAACTATTGGTCGGACACCCTTGTGCCTCATTTTGCTCAAAAACATTTACATTTTTATTTCTGTTCTCTTGCACTTGCCGTCTTTCCTCTATAACCTCAACATTTCTTTTTTGTGTAAGCTCTTCCTCTATGTCTTTGAACAAGAGCATCACCAAATCTCGACAAGTCACGTTTGCACCATCCATGGTTAAGTTCAATCCCACTGCATTTAAAGCACTGTCAGCGTTTTCTGATTGTTGAAAACTGGACTCAAATCTCTGCTCTATTTCCACTTCCCGATCTGCAGCACACTGACATTTATTGTCGTCCTGTTTCACAAAGACGTTTGACGACTCGGCTTTGACTTTCCTCAGTGTGGCGAGGAAAAGGTCAAGATCCTGGACAGCTGATAAAACCTGCTCCAAGTACTGTCTTCTATGATGGACGCTGCTGTGGAGAGTGTCGCTGTGAGAGGAAATGGCTTGAGGCGTCTTGTGTTTATGGTCTAAAAGTTGTTCCATTTTAGCCTGCAGCCTCTTGTTGATGTTCCTGTGTAACAAAACAGAGAATTATTCAATTTTTTGTTAATCTTTTTGACTTGTATGAAGTGTCAGAAAATTAATGAAGGAACATAGATACATACCTTTAAGTCTGACAACAAAGTAGAATCAGTCAAAGTCAGTGAGGAGATGTTAATAGGCGTTTCGGCAATCTTGTTTATGTTTTCTGAGATCAACATAATATCATCATCTACAGACTCCATCTGGTCAGTGGCTTCTGAAAGATTTGTTACACTGGAAAAAGAGTAAAGTTGCAGTGATTTTTATATTGCAAGACAAGAGATACAACAAGCGAAAGCCTGACTTTTCAACAAATGGGTAAATAACTCTTCTTCTTTTCCTTTCAGCTGTTTCCTTTTAAGGGTCACCACAGTTACATCTGTCTCGATTTACATAGAATACTTTTTTACATTTACTGAATATTTATTTATCCTCTGCATCCTCTTCTCTAACTTCATATCCTCTTTTACTACATCCTTAAATCTCCTCCTTTGGTCTTCTTCTAGGTCTCCTTTCTAGCAGCTCTAACCACAGCATCTTTTTAACCATATATTCTCTATCCCTCCTCTGTACATCTCCAAACCATCTCAGTCTGGCATCACTGACTTTATTCCAAAAACATGAGCTGCCCTTCTGATGGACTCATTCAACATCCTAGCCATCTTCGTTACTCCCAAAGAGAACCTGAACATCTCCACCTCTGCCTCCTGCCTTTTTATCTGTGCTACGGTCTCTAAACCATACAGAGGTAAATAATTACACATAAGTGTAAGCCTACTGAAAATACGTATACATAGAGTACACCCACACATACAAAAGCAATCCAATACCTTTGTATCACTTCCTCTATGATAGGGTCTATTTCCTGTTGTGGGTTAGTTGTGCCTACGTCTGACCACTCTGGCTCCCGTCTGGTCCACGCAGAGTCCTGTTCCTGGGAGAGTTGGGAGAGTCGCATGGGAACAGTGCAGTAAAAAAAAAGCAGGATGTGAGCCTATCCAATTAGTGCAGATTATAGGTCTATACAGCTGGTGCTACGGCTGCAAGTGCCACACACACAGCCAATCAAACTGCTGCAACTGTTGAGTGACCTGAGAGACTTTAAGTATTGTTACATGCAACAGTCAGATGCATAAAGATGGTCTTTTTATTTTGACTTTTCCCTTTTCGGGGGCGCCACAGCAAATCCTGCCTCCCTGTGCAGGAGGGACAGATGCAACCCTCTCCATTTGTCCAGACTTGGAACCGGCACAAGAGTACATTGGCTTATCACCACATGTGGCTGTATTTGAGATATAAAGAGAGTATAAAACTAAATTCAATATTACTGTTGTAAACACCTATTTCTCTTTGTTTTATTGTATTTTGTATAAAATGTGGGTTGTGTTGTTGATGCCTCTTGGCCAGGACTCCCTTGAAAAAGAGAGATCTGTGAATCTCAATGGGACTTTCCTGGTTAAAGAATGGTTAAATAAAAAATAAAAAAAAGCAAATAAGACAATAAGAGTTTGTGTGATTTTCTATATGCATCTAGTTCTAGAGCAACTTAATAATTTAATGTAAAAAAAAATACCTGAGTTTGACGCTTCCCCTGTGAATCATGCTGCATACAGGCAATTAACAGCTGCTCTTCCAGTAAAAAATCCTGCTCAGGCCTTGAATGTTCTTCTATTGGTCTAGGGTTGTCCTCTGCCTCTGGTGGGACGGGCTGAGCCTGTAGTGGGACCATGTTATCAAGTGGCTCAGATGAGCCTTCTACTGGTGGGACAGGTGACACAGGTGAGACAGGTGAGGGTTCTTCTTGTAGACAGTCCATGGGAGGTTGGTTAATCATGAGTTTGTTTCTGGGCAAAGTGGCAATTCTTGTGCTAGTTGTTCTCAGAGAGGAGTCTGTCCTGAGCAGCGTTGCACTGCTGAGTTAAGAAACTGTTGTCAGTGGGAGGTCAGGGCAACTTATTAAAAACGAATAAACTATAGGGACTATAGCATGACTAAAGTTAATAAATAAACTCGGTAATGACAGATGATAATAGTTCACTGATGCCGAATTTCAAACATACCACAAACTATTAATAACATTCAAACATTTTTTTAAAATCTGGAAATCCTAAATATTCCTTCATCGCTGAAAAATGTAACAATATGGCTATGATCGCACACGTCCAAAGTTAATTTAAAGTTTAATGTACCCCTATATAAACTCACCCATCAGCGGTTTGCTCTGTGACAGTGGCCTGTGGCATCTTGTCTATTGTGAGAGGTGAGGATTGAAGTGGCTGAACACTTTTCTCAGAAGACAAAGCTCCTTCAGCGAAAACCTGGAAATATCATCATCAAGTCACAGATTACTACTCGTCACACTGATACAAGCTCAGACAGCATGTGCAGCTTTTAAAACAATACCTGCTGCTGGTGCCAGTCGCCATGGTCGGTCAATTCAGTGGCTTTATGAAGTGTGTTAGTATATATTTCAGATGGTAATACAGACACTTGCTGCTTTCTTTCTCGAATCTTAGACCACAACATGGGAATATAGGCAGCCATTTCCATGCGTACATCCTGAACGTGACACAGTGCATTTTGAGTAAAGAAAAATATTCTGTGCAAATGTAATTACTTGTCCCTTACATACCTCCCACTGCTTTCTGACTGAATTTGAGAGAAGCATTAAGTCCTGAAGCTGGGGTTCAGAGCAGAAAACCCCAAAACACTCCACAGCAGTCAGAAAGTCATCCAGAAAAGCAGGCTTTAGAGCTCTTAAAGCCCTCTGCACAAAAACACAAGTAGCTGGACAAATCATGCACAACAAAACACATGCACGTTCTAATAACTCCATCCTCATGCCAAAAACTTCTACTAATTCGATTAATATTAGATGTTTCAACAGGAAAAACAAATCTCAAACAAATTAAATCCTGATTCAAAAAGAAAGGAGTCAGATGTGCAATATACATTAATTTTGACTGTACCTCTTTTCTCTTGGCCTCTGCCTCTGAAATCTCTTTGTTACTGAATAACTTGATGGCCTGCTGGATTCGTGCCTGTAGCCGAACTCTAGTTTTGTCCAGTCGGCTTTTAGCTTTCTTAGCTTCTGTCTGACCTTCACTAGAAACCTTAAGTAGTGATGACGGAAGAGTTTTATGCTGTTTGTTTCTTTGATGAAGCAACGTTGGAGATGTTGGTCTATTATCATCTTTGAAGACAGCAGATGGCAGAACAGGCTCCTGAAATAAAACATTAATCACAAATACAAATGTTTAACAAAAAGGAAAACAAATTAGTATACTATGTCTGTTATTAGGGTTTGCATCATTTGGGCATTTAACCAGGCACGATTCACGTGACAAAAAATATTTGCAACTTAGCAATCGAGTGGTTGCTTATTTCAGACCTTTTCATTGGTTTTAAGTGATGACAAGTCAATGGAGAACTTTAGAAATTGGGCCACAAACATCATAACAGACTTCTCATCAGGGTCTGGGTTGTCAACATCTGAAATACAATAAAAAACATGCTATAGTTTTCTAATTTTACAGGCAAAAAAACAAACAACTAAAGCCTTTTTGATAGATTCGCCTCACCCTGTGGTTTGAGAAGACGGGGGATGTGCAGCTCCCTCTCGGCTAGATCAAAGGCCTCCTCCAAGTTTTCCAGATGACTTCTGGACCGGACCCGGGACAGGTCCACCAGCTGTGGTCTGAGAGAGCACAGAATGGCCAAGAATGCCTCCCCACTTTGCCAACTCGACTTGAAGTCTTTAATACTGACCGGACAGCCAACCCTAAAGAAAATTTTAGTTATATGGCAATAATTTAAAGCAATGTAAAAAGAAGAAATAATGGTATATACTGTATACAGGAAGTGTTGCCCAAACAGTGGGTCAGGACCCAAAGGTGGGCCACACGGAGATAGAACTACTCAAAATCTGTACTCAAGTAAAAATATTGCTACTTTTTCTGACTGCAAAATAAACATTAAATTAAAATAATAACTTGAGAAAAAGTATCTACTTATTACCTACCACTGGAATTAATATTTTTTCTTAGGTTAACCTTTTAAATTACATGGTGATGTATATGTTTGCCATAAAGGTTGTAGTTAAATAATTTAGAAAAATAAATTTGGTTCTGCAAAAAGTGGGTCACAATGACATAAAGAGCAAATAGGGCCTCAGAACCAGAATAGTTCAGAACCACATATCAAGAACTTCCTGCTTTGTGGATTATTGTGAGAAAATTACACTTTTTGAATGATATAGCTTCTCTAAACTCACCTTTGGCACTGGTCCTGAGCCCACATGAGCAGGGCTTTTTTAGCTGATAGTTCGAAGCTCTTATGGAGCGACCTCTGACCTGATTGGACTGGGCTGGTTGACGGTGGAGTGCTTGAACTGGATTCAAAACTGTCCAGGGAGTCCAGGGAGGAGTGAGGAATGCTGTAGGACAGACTGCTGGTCATCTCCTCAATCTGAAGCACAAAAAATAACATTCATTCTTCTCCTAGGAAGATATACCCGCAACTATGGACCTAAGGCAGATACATCCTGGACAATGGCTGGTAAGTAACAGAAACCAAACAATGTATTCTAAACCAAATTATCAAAAAATCTAAAATGTAACTTATATGTAAAACAAAAACATAAACTGTCACTGTAACTCTATATGTTTTTCTCCCAATAGCAGTGGTACTTACATGACAGTGGAGAATGATGGTCCATATGAGGCAGAGGATGATAGATGGATTTCCATCAATAATATCTGAGATGTTTATATTTACCAACTTTATCTACAAACAAACACAACAACTATATCAGAGTACATTTTTGGATACTATGCAGTTTCTTTGTAAACCAACCTACAGATTTTTTTCTGAGAAAGTCCAGTGCTGTCTCAATGTCAGCCCTTTGCTGGAAAACTCCATGGCCTCGTCGCCTTTTCTATAAAAAAGTAATTTTAATATCTCAGGGATTATTACATTGCAGTTTCAGCACTATACTTGCAATATAATAAAAAGATTAATTACCATGGATTGGCCAGTGATCACCTCCAAAAGGTCAAGCAGGATAGACCCATCCCTGAGATCAGAGAAGAGGTCTGACACATGCAAAGTAGGACTCCTCTGTAACAAAAATATCACACAAACTTTATCACAATGGTCTGCCCAGATCAAAGCTAAAACTTACCCCCCCCCATACACACACACACACAAAAAAGTAAAAAAAAAAAAAAGTATACCTTTAGTATTGAGTGTACATTTTACTTAAAGAGAAAACATTTACTAGTACTACTATTTAAACTGATTGTGACAGCCTGAATGAATCTTCACAGACATACTATTACTTCTTTTACTATTAATAATGCTACTACCACTTTGCCTCCCACTTGCATAAAAGTACAATTTGCTTAAAATATGTACTCAGGTAAATTGCTTAAATAAAAGTATCATGTTACTTTCCACCACTAATAATTGATGACTGTAAGTGACTGTTGTTTTTAGACGCCCTATAATTGATGTGAGGTTATGACGATGTGTCGGAGGTCAGATTACATGTTGTCTCGCTCCACTTAAGCTCTATTTTTACTCCAGGTTCATATCCCTGGCAGGACATGGGTCTAATGCCTCCCAGGACCAGGGCGACCCGATCCACTGGCCTCTCTGTGACTCAGCATGTGACAGCCTTTAGTGGATCATTTACAGACGCTGCACGACGTCACTGGGACTTCCCATGTTTTTTTATGCTGCTAGTCTATCAAGATTTATCAGCATTTTCTAAATATGATGAATGGTTGACCCACTTTTGCTCGTTAATACATGGTGGAATTGATACACTTTCTTCTCTTTCACTGAATGAAACAAATTTTACATTATGCAGCAAAAAATTATACAATGATTTGTTCTGTTTACATTAATAAAACATTAAATCAACCATACTTTTGCAAGCTGAGCATTTATCCAGTTGGTAAATGTCCTTTTCTGAATTTGTTCTTGTTCCACTGTAAAAATATGACAAAGATTCATAAGCATTAAGCATTCGCAGAGCAGTACTCAATGTCTTTAATATAGAAATTATATACTGTTCTATGCATATCATAAAAAAGACACAGAGCCCATATTCACACATCTCAATGGAATGACATGATATTTATTTATAATTATATGTTTGTTATTATTTAGAACTGAAACATTTCTTGTTATTTGGAGATCACAATCTACTCACCAACACCAATGAATTGACAGACTTTTGGGCAATCCATCCTCAAAGCCATAAGTAAATAAATCCATGAGGTTTGAGTAAGAACAACATTGCCTTAAATGACCTAAAACAGTTTGGTCCTGTCTGCTTTAGTGCTATGCTTTGCTCTTCCTAAACCTACAGTGAGGCTTGAGGCTAAGAACCAGCTACAACAAGATGGGATAGTTTCCAGGACGGTGACAGACATAGACGCTGGGGCACTCACAACAGATACACTAGACGATTCTCCATTAACACAGCCTTAATAAGCTAAGACATATATAAGCATAGAGTTTGGTTTTGGACATACAAGGAGGTACTTAAGAAGACCTCTGTTGCCAAAACAAAAGCTATACCATATGAAGCATTAGGAGGGATTTTCCTATTGTTATGAGTGGCCACTGAATGTTTTACTTTGAAAATGAATGAATGAATTCTTTGTTAGAGTCAGGTTTCGTTATTACACAACCACAAAGTAAATGTCTAAATATTGTATTACTTAAAATTTACTGAAGATAACTCTGATTTTATTTTTAATTGTGAATATGCACTAATCTTATCTTCTGCTTTTTTTCTTTCAGCTTTGCCACCACAGGAAATCATCTGCCTCCTAGCATGCAGCGGTTTGCATGTTGATTTGGCATAGGTCCTGGCACAACGCTTTTATCCACGCTTGAGACCAGCAGAAAGGTAAACTGGCTTCTAATCTATTGCAGTTGGACTATTATCTATCTATTATCTATTTGGAAATCTTTGTTTGTACTTAACATAATTTAACACTATGGCTTGTCCTAAATTACCTTTCAAGAAGTTAAGCAGACAGTATTTTATTTTAGATTAATTATGGACAGTCCTGCAATGTGTGTTATTATGAAAAATGCACATTTGAAACTATTAGAATTCAAAAGCTACTTTGCAGAAATGATTAAGACAATGGGTAATTGTTGGTCCAGTAATACTTTACACACTAATAGCCACTAAAACAACACCATATTGTATTCCAATGGCAACATATGTGACTCTGGATTATCAGACTGACCGTGTAGAAGCATGTGCACATCATCAATATCCAGCGATATCCCTTCATCCTCTTCGTCTGCTCCACCTGAAGCCATCTTATCTCCAAACGCACCACAGTCAGATCACTCTAACACCTCCAAGACTATACCTTCTCAAGACAGAAAAAGTGGAAAAACAACTCAATGATATAAAGTAGGCAGTGCCAAAGATTTTACAAAGTATTTAACATGCCTGATTAGACTGCTTAAGACATGCCCATCCACACCCTTCACTTCACCATAAAAGTTAAGAGTTTACAGATACAAGTTCACACATGCAAAACTTTCAACAAAGAGCTGAAAGAGAAATAGTTACCATGGTGCATGTAAATGTTCAGTCAGCCATAGTCAGACAACACAGCCACTCTAGATACAAGAACTAGATAAACTGGTTACACACCTAAACATACCTGGAGGTTTGTTGACAGCTAGTGCATGCTTTTTAGTAAATTCAGGGCAGTGTGCAGTACCTTCAGCTGTGTCAATGGAAGAGCTGTGTATGGATCCTGACCAGACTAGAACTACAGGCAGCACTATGCCCTCAGGTGTAGGTAAAAAAGAAACAAGGTGGAGTTAAAAGGTGGAGCACAGTAAACCTCCCTCCCACGCCTAATGCAACCTCAAAAACCTGCCAATTCTTGCCTGATGTTGGTAAAATATCTTTACACCTACATTTGTTTGGCACATAACGACTGCAAAATACAGTTGAAGCAAAAGCTCAATAGAGAGACATGCCTACTTAGAATGTAACCAATCATTTTATTGTTACCTATTTTACACATGAAACAAGTGTTTACAATCCCTGTAAAGACTGAATTGGCTTAAACTATATGAGCCTTATCTGTGAACTTACATCATATCCTTTCTTACTTACCTAAACACTAAACTGTGCCGAAATTACAATGTTAACTATGATCTATCCTCAAGATTGAGCTAGGAGTTAGCTACAGGTGCCCCACGCTGACACCGCAGCTTCCGTGCGGGGGCGCTGTGCCACTGTCGTCAGTACAAAGCTACAGAATTTGCCGTCGAAGAAGAAGCTTGTCCCACGACTTTGACGTTTAGCAGCTGCAGCTAGCTTGACCTTTCTTCTGCAGCGAGACATTATAAAGGTAATAGTCAAAAGTACTGAGATTTAAGCGACTCACACATTTTATTTGAAGTCAAAGTTGTTATTCTTCTGTGAGCGGTTAGAATTGTCATATTACCTAGAGCTTTGTGCTTGTCTCTGCTACATCTGAACAGCTCAGCTAGCATCGCTTAAGTTAGCGTGTTTCATTGTAAATACTAGTTAGCTAAACTTCAGCACGACGTACAGAAGATAACAGTGGTCAAACTATAAAACGTAAGAACACAAAGCAAGTCTAATAAAGACTTTAGCGTAATAATGCCAGGTCATTTGTCACAAGAACTGCATGCACTCAAAGCTAAAATGAGCAGCCTTGTGTTAGCTTGGTTCAGGTGTAGTATGGATTATGTGATACAGTGTTTAAAAGGTAATCACACTATAATTTCTGTTCTTGAGCAATTGTATTAGCACAGTTGGTTTAATACTTTAACCATACGTGGACATATTTTAAGTTTCAAAAATAATAATTTAAATAGCTGCTTTAAAAGTTAAACTATAATGACTGTAAGATTAGTGGTTGCGCTCTCTGAAACTGTACGATGTATTGTACTGAACAGTTTTGTTGCTGCTTGAGCTGAAGTAAAGCATAGGTTTCTGTAATGCAGATGGCTGGACGCATTTTTGCAAATTATTGGGCCAAGGTGGCCCCCTACTACACAAAGGCATACCAGGAGATGTGGGTTGGTCTCGGCATCATGACGTACCTGTACTACAAAGTATCCTATGGAGGTGAGTTAAACAGGTCTACTTATTGGACGAGCACACAACTATGCATACACAACCTGACTAAATTTCCACTTTTTATTATAATGATTAGTATTAAGCTGTATATGACTGATTGTACTTTTTTGTCTGTTACAGGAAAGAAAGCTGTGAAGGACAGTAAGTATCCACAGTGCTAATTGCTTTACTTAATGCTCACAATTGACTGCATTGTTCAATAATTCTATTATAATAGTAAAACAGCTGTATGCATTCAACCATTTAACTGTCTTATTGGCCATGTTCTAAGCTATGTTGCCATATTGCTGCAAATGAATATCAATCATTTGAAAGACAGTTGAACTATACACATTTGCTGGATTTATATTTGCCATCACTTAAAAAAAATATAGTATGGGTTCTTTAACTTGTATATTTTTTTTCTGCAGAGCCTGCCCATTAAGCTCTCTGCCATGTGGACCTCCCTTCCATCTGCTGATAATAATGCCCCTGTCATAGACAAGAGACCAGCTTTGTGTTAATTTTGTTAATATGGAACCAATAAAGTTGTTATTGATAATGTCTTTGTTCTAAGGTTATTCCCGAGTATGTTAGTTAACCTCCTACTCACAGGCTCACAGATAGCTATTAACGGTGTACATTTAAATTTAGATGTATAACAATTTTAAGTATTTATAGGCATCTAGCTTTTAGCACAAGTCAAAAATTGGCCCAAGTGAGCTATTAATAACAGCCTGGAACATAGTAAGTTTACATTTTAACTTACTGCATTAAATAATCCGCCTTGACCATATTTGGTATTGAGTGGGTGGTCTAGCAGGCCACACACTTAACACCTGGAGAAATATTACACAATTTTACTAATTTCTAAGTACTGTTTAAGTTGCTAACATTTCAATAGTGTTCTGGCTACTTAATCAACAATATATGAACACGTTTAGTTCATTGAGCTGATACTGCGATTAGTACAAGGTAGCATTGGGGTGGAGGTTTAAAACAGGGTGATATAAAAATATTCTGCAAGCACGGTTTTGTCTTCATCTAAATTGATGTAAATATAAAGATTTGTGATAACATGGGAGTACATAAAATTTTGATTTCACATGCTGCACACAACAGCTATCCTGAGCAGTTTTACTTGTGAGTAAACTATATAATTGAACATTTAGATTGTGAATAGCTGATGTCTCAGTTTGAAATGAAGTTTAATTGTAGTGCCAGGTACCTGATTATTTTTTGATTTTCCATGTTAAATGGATTCGTGAATAACTAGGCTAAGCAACCAAAACATCCCATTTCATCTGACTTCGAGTCCAAGTAAGATGTTGGGTCTTTTTCTTTTTTTTTTTTTTTTTTTTTTTTTATCTTTGATACATTATAAACCTGTAGGTCAGAACAAAACCGGAAAAAGTGCAAAGTAAAACCGGTCTCCTGTCAATCCACAGAGTGTGGGCATTGCACCTGCTTTGATTTTGAAGTGGTCCCCATCGTTAGGAAGGCCAATCCAGTCATATATGGTAATTACACATCTGACTGTGATTTTGCTTGACTCAGATCTCGCAGTGCATTTCAAAGTAATTGCCTTGACTGTGCAGTTCACGTGTATCGCGGGGGTGGGGGGCGGATGACAGACTGGGCCTGTGTTCCCTCCCACCGCTGGTGCGCACCGACTCGTTCAGCGCTCGCTCTCTCCGCGTTCAAACATGGCGAAACTCTTTGCCATTATACCACCGCCACCATCCCCCTCATCCTCATCCTCTTCACCTCTTTCACCCTCGCCATCCTCTCCGTCCGCGTGCCGCCCGGAAGCGTGATGACCCGGGAGGATGGAGAAGTTGTCCGCGAGCCTGTCGGAGATCACTTGGAACCCTTTGGCGCTGCCTTTGGACGCGGTGGTCAGCAAGTTCCGTCTGCCCACTCTGGTGCGGCTGGCACACGGTAAGATACGCACCAAATCCCTGCAAACTCCAAAAAGACCTGAGCAACTTTTTGAGCACACTCTCAAAGTCATTTTACAGCAAGTAGGATAGCTCGCTTAATTTGTTGCCCCTGACTCCTAAGCATAATTCATAAATATGACCGTTTTCGAAAATGTCTATAGCATTTAAACAGCATGCATTGAATTCAGTATGAAACCTTTATCAAAAAAGTGTTGAAACTATAATTATTTAGTATTTTCATAGTCAAAGTTGCATTATAAAGTCCCACTTCCGGGATAAAAAATCTTTGGAAATAAAAGCTCTATCTTTTCTAGCGTTCTAGTTTTAATAAAAATAAATAAATAAATAAAAATGTCAGGATTAATATTATGTTCCAGTTATGTACCAGACAAACAAAAAAGCTTGATCTAATTGAGGACTGAATAATTTAATAATGCATTGTAGTATATGGTTGCATTTTTGAAACATTATTTTCTAAAATTATATTGTTGATTGGTTCGTCCAGGCACTTCTGTTTGAAACATGTTTTTGAAGTCTTTCCTTAAACTACCAGTTAGGCCTACAATATTTGCCATTTATTTTTTATTAGGCTATACAGTATAGGCTGTAGCAGATCCCATAATATGGCCTACTATGTGTTTTGTGAATTACACATTAAAAAAAAAAAAAATTGTAACACTTTTATTTTGAAATCTGTATCTTCACGGTACCGTCTTATTTCAATAAAATTGACGCAGCTGTAGAATGGGACACCGACAGTACAAGTGAGCGGAGTCCACCCAATACTTCTTTCTGGAGGATCATTATCTTTGTATAATTACATTTGCATTGACATTTCTCATTTATGATTTAAACCAAATTGTCACATTTAGTGCTGTAGACTCTGGGAGCGCGCGATTCCTGTCAGAGCCAAAAGTGCCCATCCAGTCCAGCGCTGCTCCGGAAAGCCACAAAGTGTCTGTTGTGCTACTCGAGTGCTGCTCCGTTCCTTTCATATGCAAATTTCGTAATCTGTCGGTGAATGTGGGGAATACTAAAAGGAGCGAGGGAAAAACTCCCAACTTTGGCTCTGTGCACAAGTGCGCGCCCCCGAGCCGTGTCCACAAAATTACGCACCTTACTTGACTGTTTGCGCGTGGGCTTGAGAGACACAGAGGTGTTTATTAACTTCCCTGTTCAAATCAGTGATGTTTGCAGAGGCAGCCGACCAGAAGCCGGTTAGGTATTTACAAAAGGCTCTACGTACGTTTCATATTAGCAACTTCCAACAACAACAGCGTTTTATCCAATAATGTTGCCGTGGGCGCGCGTGGGACGGGGTTCAAAGCAAAGGGAGCATTCTAATAAAGAGAAATTTCCTGACTACAAGTTATCAAATTAAGATTCAAGGAAACATGAAGTGAAGTCTAACTGGTTAATGCATTAGGTAACAAAAGGCACATTGTGGGCCTCTTAAACACTATCAGTTCAGCAAATTACACTTTTCCATGTTTTGGTTGTAAAATATAATGTAGTGTATTGGTTAAGCAGCACATCTGTGAAGGGCACTTGTTCAACCAAATATGATTTGTAAAAGTGTTTTTGCAGATGCCTGCTTTAGCCTACTTATTGGAAGACAATGTTTATGCATTTAACCCAGTCATCCGTTATTAGTTAATTTAGAAGCAGTCTGCAAATCTGAGCCAGCACCCTGTTCTGTGACTGTCAGACTAACTTTTTTAAAACACATAGAGGGGTCGCCTCAGTGGTACTCCTGGTAGAGCACATACCGCATATGGGGTGACCTGGGTTCGAATTCAGCTCAAAACAATTTACTTCATGTCTTTCCCTCTCTCTCACCCCATTTCCTGTCGACCAACTTCACTGTCACTAGGCTTAAAAATATCTACACACTTTGAGAGGTTATGACACTCTGGTCCTGGAGAATCTCTTTTTTATTACTCCCTACTTTAGCCATCAGTTCAAGCTTTAACTACTTCCAAATTTGACCCTTTTATCCAATTATTTTCAGTGGTGTGTCTCATTAGACACCAAGAAAGATTTCTTCCTTGTCAACAAGTTAAAGCTACTAACACACATTTACAACATTTGTCTATTGAATGTGAAAGTGTTGTGACTAAGTACTGACCAAGGTGTTGCTTTGCCATGTCTCTGCAATACTAAATCTCAATTTCAAACCTCTTTTATTGCTGACTGACACTCATTACAATCCTTAACTATGCCATCCAATTACACTGATTGAATTGTTTTAGAGAAATATTTATCCACCAGGCCCAAAGTAAAAAAGTGTGGCATTGGCTGTGAACCATGTGTGAGTGTGTGTTTGCCATTGAATTGTAGCACTGTGCTATCAGCAGAAATCAATGCTGTTACTGCCACTACATGATGGCTTCAGTGAGAGCTCTGTGTGGATGGGGGCACTATAATAGTGGGTTGCCAGATCCTACAAAGTACTGATGAGTATAGGGCTGGTGAAGTGTCACAGATGGTGCTAATTACAGACACTGAACCTTCAATGTGTCTTTTCCATTGATTTCCGCTGGTTTGTTTGTTTTAGAAATCGGACTGTTTTGTTGTTATGGCCCAATAATCCAACGGTTCTCAGACTTTTCAAGTACCACCTCAGAAAATATTTTGGCTTTCAAACATCTTTACTGGATTAAAATAAGGGGCAAAACAGGGAATAAACTGGGACTAAACTACCAGACAGGACTAAAACCAGACTAAACTGTGACTGAACCAGGACATAACCAGGACTAAACAAGGACTAAACCAGGGCTAAACTAGACTTAAATCAGACTAAGCAATACACTTCACATTTAATCCCCAAACAGAGGAGGACTAGGTATAAAACTGGCTTTAAATTTAACTAAATCAGGATTTGAACAAAAGACTCCTAAGTACAACCAGAAGATGCCCGTGTACCACAAGTGTAACCCATATCACAGTTTGAGAACCAGTGGCCTTTTTATTTTGGTTGGTTTCAGGGGAGTGTGTGGAGGGCCTGTCAGAGGAGGACCTGGTGCTGCTACACTCCTGTCGCCAGTGGACCACAGTGACAGCACACAGCCTCGAGGAGGGGCACTATGTCATCGGACCCAAGATAGACATACCCCTACAGTACCAGGGTGAGTCAAAATGATGGCACACTCAAAGGTGACAATCCAATACACTTGTCATATACTGTAATTCATGATGACACTGTATAATCACCAGCAGGCTGAGCACTTTTTGCAGTGATTAGGCTTGTCCCGTAAGATCTGTTTTCCCCTGGGAAATGGAAAAACTAAATGTAGGGTCAACATTTTCCCTCTGTCCTATTTTAGTCATTAACTCAAGCTGGTTTAAACACATGAATTACACTTATGCATAGATGTTTTATGTCATTATGGCAGCCATTTCTACTATCTCTAGCAATGTTTTTACCTGACTGAGCAGTGGCCTGTTACACAGAATCATCTGGGTGAGCCCTTGCAGAGTACAGGAACTTTCAGATAAAACTAGTAACCACTAACAGCCACTTAGCACTTATAATGAGGTATTTTTACCCACTCAGCGCAGCATCTTAGTGATAGAAATAGTCACTTTGTTATCATGAGTCTGCATGTCTTCCCTGTGTCCCCGTGGGTTTTCTCCCTGTACTCCAGCTTACTCCCACCGTCCAAAGACTTGCGTTTGTTGGTGACTTGGTGAATCTAAATTGCCCCGTGTCAGCCCTGTGACTAGGGCGTATCCCGCCTGAGGCCCAAAGTTACTGGGCTAGGCTCAGGTACCCAAGACCCATAAAGAGAGTAAGCGGACGAAAATTAACTTTGTTATCAAACCAAGACCATGTCCATAACTACCAGTACTGCCACGCCATTGGTCCAAACCAGCAATGCGTGCATATATAGACACATCCATAAAATTTAAATTGTTTTAGTATTTTCAATTGAAAAGATGAAACACATTTATTTTATGGCTTTAGTACTACTTCTTTCCTTTTGGCATTTACTTTACCTTTGATTTGGCATAACATGTTTTATTCTGGATGCCCTTACTGACACAACCCTTTTATTCAGGCTTTGGGACCAGCACTCATTTATTGATAATGTTGACTTTATGTTTATGGCTTATTGTTGTGTTTTATGTGAAATCCTCTCTTCAAACCCTAATACACTCGCTCATACACACATATATACTGTATAGAGGATATAGCGCTACGTCCACACCACTCATTCATCCTCTCCTGTAGAGATGATGATGACCTTCTCTGACTGCAGCTCATTGACTGGCCCTTGTTGTCTTCTTCCTGAATGAGTCTAGTCTCTGTGTGTGTGTGTGTGTGTGTGTGTATGACCTCACCGGAGCTCATCCCATTGTTCCGAGTGTCCAGGCAGTCCTATTATTGTGAGTGTAACTGGATCTTAATGCCTCCTCTTCCTCCTCTGATGGAGCGCTGATGTCACTGCCGCCTCCCGGGCTCCATTCGGGAAGAAAGAAAGAGGGAAAAGTGTTTACATCATCAGGGTCATTTTAGGCATTTTGTACAGGAAGTGTTTAACGAAGAGCTATGTTGAGATGACGAGGAAAGCTTAATGTGACTAACATGGTTTTCATTAAATATCATTAAACTGCAATACATTTCAATTTCTCTGGAGCATACTTTCCTACAGTAAATTGGGCTTTTAGAAAGTTGCATTCTAACTCTGTGACTGATGCCAAGACAGTCACACATCTGCTGGTCTTTGTTTTAAATTAATTTTTTATGAATTGTACTTGTTTACCAGCTCTTACTGCAATACAATAATTTCGCCTCCATTAAAACCATTTAGCTCATTCAAAAAAAGTAATTAAAATCTTCTTTCCTTTTGTTTTTTTCCCTGGGGTTAGCAAATCATGCCTATTATAGTGTGCATTGACTCACACATTGATTCCACATAGGTTTTATACTGGATGCTTCTCCATTTATATGAGTTTGGAGCTGGCACAAAGGGTGTGACCCCTCGTAGCTGGATTATAGAGTATGTTACATCTGAACACAACATAAATGGTGTGAAATTTTTGGACAGTAATGTCATAAGGAATATAGGAATAGGAATAAGAAAAGGAAAATGAAGACATAAAAAACAAGCGAAAAAGAGAAAAAAGTAACTGGTTGCTCTTGGTGTTCGAACAAACAAAATCAATGGAGGGTGCTCATGGCAACGTGGGACAGGTGCTGCAAAACAAAGCTGGAGACCCAGGCACTCCAAAAAAAAGTGATGACAACACGAGGAAAAAGCCAACATGTTTCGACCCACTAAAGGTTTTTGTCAGGACTCAGAATCAAGTCTTGAGATTCTTGGTCATCCAGGTCAAAACAGTCAAGTTATCAAGTTATTATCATAGTTAACACGGAGAGTTCAGGAAGGGCATCAGGCGTAATCACTAGAAGTCATGATTTGCAGCTCTGACTGTGTAATGGAAAAGATAATGGAAAAGATTTCTTTTAAAAAAAATTTTAATAAAATATAATGTGAATGTCTGTATAAGTTATAAGAAAATGTTTTGTAAAGGAGATTATATTGCAGTAAAAGTTGACAAAAAGTAAAATATAAACATTACAATACAGACAGCAGATTAAAATTGAGGTGGAAATTGTTTTTAGTACCATCAACATGATTGGATAGTTGTGGTGTTTGTTGTTGAATCAGCGAGCATGGCCTCAGATGAGCTCATGTCTGTGTGGTGACTTCATACAGGAAGTCTAAATAAACTTAAAGAGAGAAAGAGAGAAACATGCTGTAGGTTTTCCCTGAGGACGGACCACAGGATATTCTCTCTCTCTTTCTCTCTCTCTCTCTCTTTATTTCCACATCCCTCCATCAGTGAGAGGATGAGTTTACAAGGGGAGGGCAAAAAGACTTTATCTGAACTCTAGTTATCAAAGAGTTTCCGGGGAGGTATTATCAACTTGGCATTGTCATATTGGGCAGTGAATCACAATGACAGAAAGTGCAGAGTTTATTTGTTGTTTTGATTGAAACTCATCATAGCTATAATGAGTCTGCAATATTTCCAAAGTGTGCCTCACTGACTAATCAATCATATCCAGGTTAATACTCTTTCAAAACCTTTATATCTCACACTAATAAAGAATATGCTAGTATCTTTGTCCCATATCTCAAAATAGTACAGAATCTCTTAAAACACACAATTTTCATAACAAAAATTTAAAAAAAGTAATTATAATGTATTTATTAAAGCTCTTAGTTAACACCATTTTCCACCCCTCACTAAAACATTTGCACTGTACTGTATTTTGGAAGGAGCTCTGTGTTTTTTTTAGTATGACTCTGCTCCTATTTAATTTCACCTCCTCCATACTCGCCATGTGTTTTTCAAAGGTTTGCATTGTTGAGAGTATTATTGGATAGGTTATAGCTCCTCGATTCAAAGAGGTGGGGGTTTAAAGTTTTAGAGAAAGAAGAGTATAAAGATGGGGGAGGACTGACTGTGGAGTTTTGGTATTCCACTCTGCCTCCCAGACAGAAAAACTCTCCTCTATGGTCACTCCGACTTTCTGAGGAAAACAACATCCTCTGAGAATAACAAAAGTTTAATACAGTCATAGTAAGAGCTGTAGGCTATATTAAAACCATAGATTCATATTATAGTCAATTTTAAGGTCTGTTACCAATACAGATAGCTTAATGTTGCATCTAAACTTAATGTATAATCTTTATTTACACAGGGAAGACCAATTGAGACTCTCTTTTACAATTGTGCTCTGTAGACACAATACAGGTGTACAAGCATTATAGGACATAATTAGTTACATTAAAAATAAAGCATCACAAATAAATAAATACACAAATAAATAATACATTAAAACAAAATATTCAATAAAAACAAAAACATTTGGTCAAATTAAACGCTATTTATGTGATTTAAAAAGGTCAACAGATGGAAATTTAAATAGTTGGAGAACAATTTGTAGTTCATTACATCTGTGGGGACCAAAAAATAAAAGACAGTTTCTGGATTTTATAAGCAGTGTTAAATTATGTTGGAATCTAACTTAAACTGTGTAAAATTTGTCATAAAATCATAAAAAATATTGTGGGAAATTTAGTCTGTGGATATTGTATTGTATTATTATTATTATTATTATTATTATTATTATTATTATTATTATTATTATTATTATTATTATTATTATTATTATTTATAGTGTTTTTAATGACTTGGTGCAGGTGGAAAGTAACTTGAAACCTTTACCCAAGTACTTACATTTGCTTTTTTCATTTTTGGTGGAAAATGTACACCTACACATACATACTTTTACTATTGCAATACTCTTGAAGTACGCCCATACTATCCTAGCACTGCAAACTAATCTGTGAAAAGGAACAATACACATAAATACTTCATAACCACCGTACACAAGTGTCGTAACCAAAAACATCTTCTGGTTGTAAATGTTTTTGTCGCTGCCTTAAATGTAGTGAAGGAGTGAAAGATTTACAGAGCGAGGAGAGAAGATGACGAGGGTGAAGTGGGGGGAAAGTTGTATGTGTGAGTGTCTCCATGGAGATGTGTCTCTGCCCTGCGTGAGAATGGGCTCCTTTATGGGTTGCCATGACGACCCCGCTGGCTGTTGATTGGTCCCGGAGCTGGTGCCAGGTCACAGGTCACGGAGGTGTCTTTGTATTCTTCTCGGGCTGAACGGCGTCAGCTGTGGATGTGTGTTTCGCAACAGGCCTAATGGAAAAAGAAGAAGAGAAAACACTTTTAACCTCCTGCCTGCGCTGTGTCTTCACACTTATTTTTGCCTTTTTCTCTCTAACTCCTTATATTTGTCACACTTTTTAGGGTTTTATGGGATTATCTATTGAACTCAAGCTAATTCAGCCACAGGGGGTTACAACCAGAGGTGGACAGTAACAAAGTAAATTTACTTGAGTACTGTACTTAAGTATAGTTTTTGAGAATCTGTACTTTACTTGAGTAGTATTTTTAGCAGAAACTTATAACTTTTACTCCTCTACATCTAAAAGTAAATATAATACTTTTTGCTCCACTACATTTCTAACACAGCAAAAGTAACTTCTGCAGAAAAATAGCCTTAAAACTAAAAGACAACTGACTTACACCCAAAAGATAATCATTTACTTACACTTTAAGATTTTTTGTAAAGTCAATGTACACATATCTCTCAACTCATATTTTCTCTCAGGAACTAAAAAGAACCTCTGGACACAATCTGGAAGTGATTTAGTTTTTGCTTTGAGCAATATTTGCACGATCCTATAATAAACCAATTTAAAAACCCAGCCTTATTTATAATAAGTATGGCTCGTTTTTGCTGTAGAACCATCATATCTATTATGGTTTTATAAGTTGTTCCCCACATTTCCTCACTAAAATGGGTAGGGAATGTATGAAAATGTATTTTATTCATTTTTTGGAGCTGCAAATTTGTGACATGAATGTAGTAGAAATTTTACCCAAAATTCTTGACTGCATTCACTTGAAATACATTGTGAAAAAATATTTTTTTAAGTACTTTGATTACTTTTTGAATGCACATACTCCAGTACGTTAACTCAAGTAAAATTTTGACTTAGCAACTTTAACTTGTATTGGATTAATATTTGACCAGGAGATATACTTTTACTCAAGTAATGAAGTTGAGTACTTTGTCCACCACTGGTCAAAACTCAAAAGCCAGTGTACTCTTTGTGCCAGTCCAAGCACGGATAGAGCTGTGTCAGGAAGGGCATCAGCCGTAAAACTTGCGCACAGGAGGCCAATGATTTGCTGTGGTGATCCCAGACGGAAAAAGGAAAGATTTGCAAACTGCTTACAATGAGGTGGTCAAAGGTCCAATTTAGCCTGGCAATGCAAAACTGTTTTGGCCATAAAACATGAGTCAATTTAAACAAACTGTCTACAAATGTGTGCAATGCAATATAATATAGTATGCAAAAAATAAATGCAAACCTAAACCACAATGTCCGCTGAAGCATAGATAAGTGACCATAGACCCAGAGACACACAATTGAGTCATATGTAAACAGCACATTACAGACATTCTTCTGCACTGTATCACAGGTTGAGCTGATGGCTTTATGTCTCATATTGTAAAACCAAATATAAAAGACATCTACAATATTCATATCCCTCTGTACCCAGTGTGTTGTAATTGGTCAGATCTTTGGTCTCTTTTTGATTTCTACAGCCAAATCTGTTGTATTTATGTTTTAGCTAATTTACATAGCTCACTGAAGGCATTTTATAGACGATGGCAGACTTCACCTTGGACCCAATTTGTTTTGTAAGACAAGTATGTAAACACAAGTCTTCTTCACACAGGGAAGTTTAAGCTGCTGGATGAAGACCGTGATGTGAGGGATCCGGTGCAGTACTTCTCCAGTGTGGAGGAAGTGGCAGGAGCCTTCCCTGATCGAGTCTTTGTCATGGAGCCCATTACGTTCAGCGTCAAAGTAAATATGTCTTTTTCCATAAGTTTTTTCTTTTAGGGGTCACAACAGTAAATCATCTGCCTTGATTTAATCCTATTCTCTTCTTTCACACCAGCTAACTGTATGCCCTCGGTCACTGCATCCATAAAGCTCGTTTTTTGTCTTCCTCGTCCTTTGTCTTCCTCTACTCCTCCTACCTGGCAGCTCTGACCGCAATATCCTTTACCCATATATAGGGCTGGGTACCGTTCTGATTTTTCCGATACCAGTACTTAAACAATACCTGGTTTTTGATACCGGTAGCTAAGGGATATTTTTTCTGATACCTGTGGTGTGCTAATTCATCTTCTACAATCATAAAACACAATAATATTGAATAAAGGATCAATTTTAAAACCAAAGTTAAAATCAATAATTTCTATGATTTATTCTGTTTTTTATTTGACTGATACATGCAAAGGAAGATTAAAGGTCCCACTAGGTATTGAAACTTCATATTGAATGAAAATTATTTTTTTTCGATACTAGTAATATTGTAGCTTTTCTTTCAATACCACAAAGGTATTGTTTAACGGTACCCAGCCCTATACCCATATCTTCACTATCCCTCCTCTGTACATGTCCAAACCATCTCAGTCTAGCCTCTCTGACTTTATCTCCAAGACATCGAACATGAACTGTCCTTCTGATATACTCATCTGTAATTCTTTCCATTCTTGTTACTCCCAAAGAACCTAAACATCTTCAGCTCTGCTACCTCCAGCTCTGCCTCCTGCAGTGCCACTGTCTTTAAACCATACAACATTTCTGGTCTCACCACTGTCTTGTACACCTTTATACATTTATTTTTTTCATCATTTTATCACACAACACATCTGACCACCCATTTCAACCCACTTGCACCCACGTCTTCACATCTGTTCCACTGTGACTTCCTTTGTTGTTTGTAACCTCAAAGCACAATCTGCGTGTATGATTTTTAGGTGGTTTCCGGGGAGTTCAGTGATGACAGTGAGCCGTACAGCTTCAGTCTGCAGGCTGGAGATGAGCTGTCACTCATGGGGAAGGCGGAGCTTCTCTGTGCCACGCCCTCAAAAGAAAAGACAGGACTGAGCGCACTGCTGAGACGCTTGGGAAAGACTCCCAGAAGTAAGTCCAGCCAAGGTCACAGTGATCTCTCTCTCTGTTCGGTGGATTTCATTTAACCCTAAATTTGCTACATTTCAACTGAGCAAACAAACCCATCTGAACATTAGAACTGATCAGTCTGCCCAGCCTTTGTCATGTTTGTCTGTTATAAATTAGTTAGTGAGAATTAAGTGTGGATTTGAGTAAGTTTTACACAGGGCAGCACACATGGACATTAACTGCTATTGGCTCAACAACATTTGAAAAACCTGTAACCAATCAGAAAAGGAGAAACATTGCATTAAACCTCCCAAATTAAAGATAGATAGATAGATAGTAGGGCTGGGACAAAATATCAATATTGTGATATTTTGTGATGCAAAACTGATATCGATACTTCTCAGTCAAATGTGGGCCAAAAGTGGTAAAGAGTTCTGCAAGGACTTTAGAGAGCAGCACTGCACCTCTAAGCTGTACTGTCATACTAAGACTGACTGCTGATTTACTACTTTGGGAAACAGGACTTGTGGTTTCTTGTTTACTTAAATCTGTAAATTAGTGATGTGTGAATCAAAACCAAAATATTGATACTTTTGATACTGGTAATTCTGGTATTGTTACCAATTTGAAACCGTTCTGCTGCTCCAGCAGCATTATGTAGCCATATTAAGTATTTAGCCCTTGATAGTTCCCAAAAACCCAATTATTGTGGACAAGAAAAAACAGTGGTTCTTTTTTTCTTTAAAAATACAGTAATCTATTGTAGGTTTTCTTGGTAGGTTTTACTTTCTCGTGTATCACATCGTTTAATGAGGTACCCTGTGATTCCCAGCTGTAATAGATGCAATATTTATTATTATGTGCCATAATTATTTTTTAAGCAGCTATTCACAATGTACACTCTTTACTTCTGGTATTTTTATGAATATCCATACTTTGTCAGACTATATACTGTACCTATTTATTATAGTGTATTTAATTTGCTCATAGTCTAATTTAGTTATTGTTTATTTAGCTCTACTTGTAGTTTAGTTTAGTTTTTTTATTTAATTATCTTTGGCCAGACTGGTCTCTGATACACTTTGTGCTCTTGTGTGATATCACTGTGTGCTACTGCTAACTCTACTTATGCTGTTGCAACAATGCACTTTCCTCACTGAGGGACTAATAAAGGTTTTCTTATTCTTATTCTTAGATAGATCTACATACTATAGAAGCTACTATAGTCTATGTGAGATTTTTAAAGTCAGCCTTTCATTCCTCCCCAGGTAAAACTCCCTGCCTGGTCTGCATGAATCACCGCACCAACCAGAGTGTGAGCTTGCCCTTTGCCTGTCGTGGGCGCTTTTGTACTCGTTCCCCCCTGGAGCAAGGCATGCTGGGAGGGGAACACACAGTGCGAAGTATCATAGAGAGGGTCCGTCTCCCTGTCAACGTGTCCGTCCCAACTCGACCGCCCAGGAACCCCTATGACAGGCATGCAGTGAGAGAGGGCCACCGCTACAAACTGCTCAACATTGTTAGTAAGACTGTGGTACTCTGTTTGGTACTACGCAGGCAGGAAGTGTCCCCGTCCCACTTCCTGTTGCTGCGGTGTATGCCCAGGTTTAATGTAGCAGAAGCATCTGTCCACACGGCGGCGCTGGAGAGCCTACTTTTACGACATGCATTTGACCCTGACGCTTATTCTCGCGCTGTTAGGGAAACCCGGCCTGAACTGGAGTGTATGACAGAGGAGTGTACGAGCCCCCGACGATCCCGTATGTGTGTTTCGGGACAGGACTCGCTGGCCCCGGCCTTGCAGCGCCTCTCCATGTGCGGCTATGGGGGCGGGGTTTCAGACGGCCTATCACAGCGCTGTAGAGACTCGATCGGGGAGCGGCTGGGGGAGGGGCCGGGCGAGGAACGGGAGTATATGACTCCCGAGTGGACAGATACAGACATGAGGACCGCTGAGGAGATCCCATACGAAGAACTTTGGACCAATCAGAACACAGAGAGCTTGGGAAAGGAGCCAAACCTTATTTCTCTGCACTCCTCTTCCTCCATGGACGGGTCTCTGGGGACTGTTGTAACAAGAGTGTCCACCCCACCACCTGTACCTCCAAAATCTGATGCTGTGAGTCTTTCTGTCTCTCATCCTATGTTTGTGTCCAGGGCAGCATCCGGCCTTTAAAAGTCAGGATGGCTGACTTGAATTATTCATACATTACAGCTTTTAACCTCATTGACCACAAACACACACTCACACTTCCTGGAAAGTTTGCTCACTGCCCTAATGCTTACGTGACATGAATACATTGTAAAATATAGCTGTTGTCACATAGATGGGTATTTAAGTTGTCACCATTTTAAATTAGGTTAGCAATATGTGCCATCTTGCAGAAACACTACAGACATTATGACCACAAACAAGAAATAATGCTTGTTTTACTAGTTTATAACTTTGGCATGACTGAATGTCTGTGATTTTCATGAGGTTAAACCAGCCTGAATGCACCAAAGATTTGTTTAGACGTGTGTTTGTGAGTGCACAGTCATTAGGGCAATACTTATCAAGTGTATTGTGGGTGTTGATGTGTGGGATCCACTGTGCGGCTGGATTATACCCTGCCACGCATCTCTCTTCTCATTCCCTGATATTTAGCCTGCCAATGCTGTGTATGTGTGTGTGTGCGAGAACAGGAAGTGGGTTTGAGGTGGAAAGGTCTCTTATTTTGACATTTGCCAACTCAAAGAGAGAGCAGCATACACACATACATTGTCATGAAAATGTAAGGTTTAAACTAGTTGACTTTTTGCTTGTAGGTCAGAGAGGAGTGTCGTTACTTGATTGCTCCTCCCGTCCCACCTCGCTGCTCTAAAGGAGGCTCCATCTCTAGTCCAGCCCCGAGTCCGCCAGTCCCCCCACGTTTCCCCAAAGCATCAACATCCCCTAGACCCAACCTGTCATTCTACTCGTCTGGACTACAGGAAAGGTATCCTATCAGAAAACGATTGTATTTCTGTATTATAGTGTTGTCTACATTTGTGCATTGTTTTATTTTAACACACAGCAGAAAACTTAGCTTAAATATTTCTGTTACAGCTGCCCTTCCCCTGATACATCTCTGTACTGCTACCCCTGCTCCTGGGGGGACTGCCCCGCGCCGAACCCCACCAGTCCTGAACCATCGCCCGCCCCACCTGCAGACAGCACAGCCAATCCTCAGCCAGCACAGGCCACGTGGGTGGAGCCATGGGCGGAGTCTTTCACTGGTCCTCGACTCAGACCTCCGCCTCCTCAAAGCCGTTTTGCTCCCTTCGGTGCACTGAACCCCTTCAATCGCCAGTCCCCCTGTCCCTCTCCAGAGCCCACACCTAATACCCCACCCTCAGAGTCATCCCGTGGGGCAGAAGGAGGTGGGACTGAGGCCTCCTCCTCCTCCTCCCCACCCTCTGACCCCACCTGGTGCCCGCCCCAGGACTTATCCACGCTCTCATTGGAGGAGGTGTCAGCGTGCCTGCGCTTCATCGGCCTATCAGAGGCGGCCGTGTCCGTGTTTCAGAGGGAGAGGATCGATGGACGCCTCCTGGTGCAGCTCACAGAGGACATCCTGTCACATGACTTCCACCTGAGCCGACTCCACGTCACCAAGATCACGCAGTTCATACAGGGCTGGAGACCCAAGATCTAACTCAAACACAGGCCGTTTTCAAACCTGCATACATGTTACTGATGTAACAAAAACATTAAAAACATACATCCTTCAGTATGCAGCTTTGAAAACAGCCAAACACACAAACACTTACCCAACAATGTGCCTGATGGCCACTGAGCCTTTATGTGCCTTCACTGTGAAGCAGCCCTGAGCCCAGTGACTGAAACTAAAACTTTATTGGAGGAAACTACGCCCCCTCGTGGCCCAACCAAGACTAGTTTACAAATACCATGTTTTTCCCACATTCTGTTGTGAATGGTTTGTCATGACCACACGATCGATTGTACAAGAAAGAAGGCAGGAGCCACTGTTCAAATATCCATTCTGTGGTGGTTTTGCCCAAATTCACTATGATGAGAGTATTTGCCAATGTGTTAATAATTGTTTTTTGTTTTTTTTGTTTTTTACAATATGTCACCATAATGAGATTTGTTGTAGATGTTATAACAACATCTCATCCTCAGCCTGTATTATCCAATTGTAAGCTTCACTGGCCAGGTAACTGAACAAGAAGAGTAAGCTAAGATGAATTATTTAATTAAACAGTTACATGTTACACATTTAGGATGGATATAAAATTAAACTGCTCTGTCTATAGATACTATACGTGAAATAATGGTAGACTAGAAATTAAGCTGCCTCAGATTAGATTAGATTTTTCAAATTATACCTCAGATTTAGACATGCATTATACATAAGCTTATAATTACAATCTAAAAGCAACATTATGTAACTTTCTCACAAATTATAAAACCTAAAAAAGAATGCAATAGTAGTTTAAATTTGACAAAAAGCAGGATACCTAATCGGTCTTTTTAAGAGATACTATATACCCTTTGTTAGACAGACATTATGTGGTGGGCTATGCTACCATCTTGCATAATCATACTTTGCCACAAATAATAGTAAATCTACACCACAACCAAGGTTTTTAGCATAATTTTTCTCATTAAGTCCTTTATTAGGTGCATTCACTACAAGGTTACATAGTGTTGCTTTAAAATAAATATAATCTTTGTGTTCACACAGGTTTTTAAATCAAGCACAATGTGGGACTGCTATTAAATGCAACATACCCTGCACTTTCTATACCCTTAAGAGATGGTACAGATAAAATATTGTAGTGTTACTAATGATGCATGTGATAAAAAAAAAAATACTGCTGTTGATGTCCACTAGTTCAATAAAAAAGGCATACATTTTGAGAACATCTGACTTGTAAAGCGTTCTTTCTAAAACAGTTTCATAGTAGTGAATTAGTATTGAATATATTCAATTTGCAGTTGGATGTTTTATCTGTTAAAGCGCAGAAATATCTTGTTTAATTTAATCTTTCCTAATATGCATGTTTCATGGAATCGCATACCTAACTGCGTATGATACACACCCTGCAGTGATGTACACACAATGTTTTGCAAGACTATAATACTACCACAGAAATTGTGCGGTGATGAATGTTGTGATTTCCGAGTCTACAAAGACACTCTTGTATGTTTGTAGGCCAAATTCCCCACCTAATTCCTCCTTAGATACTGACAGTAACCATATCAAGGCTGCAAGCCAAGAAAGAAGAGTAAAGAAAGAAAAAGAAAGTTAATTAATTACCTTGGAAAATCAGGCTATAATCAATCCTTGTGTAGGTGACAGAAATAAACATGTTACAAAAAACATTGTTTTTGTAAGTAGACTAAGGTCAAATTCTGTGGTCTAAAAAATATAAATGCCATGTCAAGGCCACACTAATTCTATTAGTGTCATAATCCATAAGTGTATTTTTAATTTTTGAGCTTTCTCTTCCAGGAACAGAAAAATGGGTAATACTTTTGGTTTGTCAAATGTGTCCTTCATA
Organism: Bostrychus sinensis; assembly: GCA_020698575.1. Taxonomy (NCBI): domain Eukaryota; kingdom Metazoa; phylum Chordata; class Actinopteri; order Gobiiformes; family Eleotridae; genus Bostrychus; species Bostrychus sinensis. The sequence continues at coordinate 20,585,805 of CM036257.1, read as the reverse complement.
TCAGAGTAATGACCAAGATAAGAAATACAGAGAACTAAATATTACAAAAAAACATTTCAGCAAAATGTTTTCCTAGCAGCACTACAATCTGTCTGAGTTATTACAAAACATTTTAGTCTCAAAAATATTAGAGCAGTAGTGTTTTTACTGCATTGTCCTCTTCATGTCTAACATTCTCTCCCTCTGCACAAAAGTCCTATGGCTTATGATTATGAAAGCCACGTTGAATCATTTGTGGAACTTCTTGCTGGGGTCTTTGGCGTGGTCCAGTAGCAGCTGGCATGGCGTGAACTGGTTTCCATAAACATCTTCGAATCGCCTCATGATATTCACGAGATTATCAGCCCCGAATGAATCCACAAACCTGAATGGACCTGGCAAGCATGGCATTGACACATTGTTACCGTGCTGTTTTTTTGTAGTTATAGTAACTCGTGAAATTGTGGAAAGGTGACATTTTACCAACCAGGACTGTTTTAAGGGGTTCTGTACAATTTCTATGTTTTGTAGCATATACTTAAAATGTGTGAGCTTGTGCATGTAGTGTTTGTGTGACCTACCACCCAGGCAGGGGGGAAAACCAAGTCCAAACACTGCTCCAATGTCGCCCTCTACTGGGTTTGTCAGGATTCCCTCTTGAAGGCACAACACGGCTTCATTGACAAAACGAGACACCAGCCTGTGCTGAATATCTCCGTCTGACGAGCTGTGCGGATTCAAACAGGACAGGAAAACGTCAGTATAGAGAATAACTAAAAGCAGAAGATGTGAGTTTAAAAAAAAAATACTTACACTGTAGATGGAGCAGACAGTTTGAATTTTTGGAGAATTTCCTCAGCATCAGGATTCACACTCTTGCCCCTTTTGCCTTTTCCATAGACAAAGCAGCCTTTTCCCGACTTACGACCTATAAATGAGAGATGGCACACTTTAACCTAGATGAAACAGACTTTTTTTTCTTACAGATGACCAAAACTCTTAATAAAATAACACTTAATACACTACAAGACACTTAATAAAAAGATTGCAATTAACAGATAAGTATAGTATGAGGGAATTTTACATACTTGTAACTCATGAAAAGCTCTTTGGTGCTCATGTGTAGAATGAAAAGATTATAGTCTGACTATAAGGCTGACCTTTTGTGGGTTATTTTTCACACGCTGGATTTAACTCTGGCTTTTATCTCTAAGTAGCCTTGGTCATTATTAACTTTGTACCACTGAACTATGCCCAATAGAACAAAGTTGTTTTATGTAATTGTTAAGAGGAGGTGCAACTTGCCTTTGAAACCTTTTTCCACCATTGTCTTGAGAACCTCCACATTTCCACCTCCAAAACGAGAACCAAACGCTTTGCCAAGATCCTGCAAGCAAGCAGACAGACATGGCATTACTAGTCTCAAACAAACAGAATCAAATTACAGTAATTGCATGCCTCTTACAGTCCAGCCTTACCTCTGCTACATGGGCCGCTACATCAATTCCAACTTCATCCGCAAGTGTTGCAGCTCCAACAGGAAAACCAAAGCTGGTTGTCAGTGTGTCCAGCTTTTTTGGTCCAGTTCCTTCCTATTAGATCCAATAATGGATTTTATTGTATCCATAGGTGACCAATATTATTAAAAATGCTTATTCTACAAGCTCTCACCTGGAGCACTCTTACAGCCTCTGCTAGCATGGGAGCTAAGCAGCGAGTGGTGTAAAATCCTGGACAATCCTGATTGAAACAAATGTAATTTTTATGCACAATATTAAGTAATTGATTGTTAAAGGTGAAATGTACTTACCCCAACCACAATAATAATTTTGCCTTGTTTGAGGCCCACACTGACCGCAGAAGCCAGAGTATCTTTAGACGTCTTATCTGTGGTGATGATCTCTAGCAACTGCATTTTGTCCACTGGAGAGAAATAGTGCATACCAATCACCTGGAGGCAAAAGAATAATATTATTTTATGTAACACACATTGATTGCTTCTAGACACAATCCACTGACTGTCAGACCTTTTCAGGGCGTTTACTGGCAGCAGCAATGTCCTTGATCGGCAAAGCAGATGTGTTTGAGGCAAAAACACAGTGCGGAGGAATCACCTGTGAAAAACAACACCACATCATTTATGTTTAATTACTACAGACACATGCATATTGTTGAAAAGTCTATTTATGTTGGCATTTCTATTCAAAGTGAAAAGCATAATATTAAATTGATTCAGTACATACAGATTACAGTTTATTTAACCCTCAGGCCCCCTAGCTCCTTTTTAGGGTTTTTCAAATCTATTTTTTGCTCTCATTTTGGCATTTCTTATGCTAGAGTGATGATATTTGACAAAGATTTTCTTTAATAAATGGATTTTAGAATTTCAGTGTGACAACTGAGAAAAAAAATCTACTGTCTAGACAAAAACAATAAAGCCCCTTTTGGACCCATTGACTCAATTATTTTCACTCTACTGCCATTGTAATACAGAAATATTAAATCATGTTAATTCCTCTGTAACCCTGTCGGTCAGAAGCTGAAAAATACACCCAACGAAAAAAATCACCACCAGATCCACCATTTTTTTATTGCATTGTGGGAAACACTTCTCCTATAATTCCCATTCCCACCAGGCCTCTTAGGGCTTTAAGAGGAAAAACTTGAGTTTCTGTCCTTTTTTAAAGTTATTTTCTGACCTTTTCCTGTAATGGCACACAAAGTAAAATGTACCAAAATCAGTGTTAGGGCTAATCAGTGACCTACCCAGGACTGGTACTTTAAATAGTAAACAATTCATGTTTTAATTACAAAGATATAGGAATTATGTGAACAAACTGGCATTTAGGGGCTTAAAAACATAAAAATTAATTCACTTTTGCTATGTATGATGAAGACAACAAAAAAGTTTTTTCTTTATATTTTTAAATGTGACCCAGTGACCTAAAAGGGCTTTAAGAGGAGGAATGTGATTTTTTTTAAAGGAGGGCCTGAGGGTTAAGTAACTGTGATGATAATGGCATAAAATTCAATATCTCATAAAATTAGCATATTATATCTTCACCATTAATCACCATAATTAAAACTGTCACTCTGTGTGTACTGAATTTATATATAGGTTTATACACAACATAATGTCATCACAATTTTTAAATTTTTCGATGTGCGCTTGTGCTTCCCAAAGGGCATTTGCCAATATGCCCACAGACTACACAATGATTTCAACTTTTATTAAATTAACTGAGCTCATTGGGCGCATGACTCACCTCCTCCATTTCCTTGATGACTTTATGCTTGATGTTGATATCTTCAAAAACTGCCTCGATCACCATGTCAACGGACTGGAAACCTGAATAGTCGAGCTGAGCAGAAAGGTTGGACAGAGTGGTGTCACGCTCAAAGGAAGTCAGTGCCTTCTTTTTCACCTTACTGTTCAGACTACAAAAGATTTATGGTGAAGAAATAATAATGAAGAAATTTGTTATACATTTTATATCTCACTAATTACAAACACAGGTTAATAAATTAAAATACTGTGAAACTGTGAAGTAATTTGAGTAGTTTAATTCAAATGTGAAACACATTTATTGTATTAATTCAGTACACACGACATTTATTTCTCTAATTTGTAATGACTGTGTAATATTCAGAAATATTCCTAAGAAACTGAATTTTGGTTTTCATTAACTATAAGCAGTAATCATCACAAATAAAATAAAATGCTTGGAATAATTCACTGGAATATTATTGCTATGCGCCTCTACTTAAAATAATCCATGAAAATGATCATTACCCTTTGTAGACTTGTTCCTCTCCTCTGCTGATGCCCTCTGCTGTTGTGTCCTTTAAGATGGTGTTTAGGCCTTTATCAATGGATACCTGTGCAATGCCAGCCCCCATCAGTCCTGCACCAAGAATGGCCAGCTTTCTAAAAACACAAACCATTTAAATTAATATTTGCATTATACACGCACAACTAAAACATAACACAACATGAAAATAGAGGCCCTTACTTCACTTCCTTCTCTGGGCTCCCAAATCGGTTCTTCTTACACATCACCTGACCATGATAAAGGCCAATCAGAGCCTTGGATTCAGAAGTCATGGCAAGCTGTCCAAAGTTCTGGGTATGAGAAAAATGCATAGGTAAAATTCAAAGACAACACTTATAATGCAAGAAAAATGTCTTTCTTCATAAACCTCAGACTATTTCTAATCCATCACGATGATATACAAGAGACAAAAAAAACATACCTCAGCTTCAGTTTGATAACCAGCCTCTCTGCCCTTCTCCATACCTGCCTGGACACACTGCAACAAAGAATTTAGATATGTTTTAAACAGCTAGAAGCAATAATAAGTATCTTGCCAAAGTTGTAATTTTAACTTACTTCAATGATTTTGACGGGAGCAGGGTACAGTCCTTTAGTTTGTTTTTGGACTTTCTCCCTCACAGTCTTATAGATCTTGTTTTGCACTGGACCAAGGCCCATGACTGTGTCCTGCAGCTCTGCACAGCCAGACACACAATAATAAAAAGGTACACACCGCTAAAAAAGTCTCCTGTTTACGTTAGGATCAAAGTTTTTCTTACTTTGTACAAGGCCTTTCTCTTTGGTAATGGGCACTTTCTTGTTGGCGATTCCTTTGGCCAAATCGACAGCCACTTCCTCGAGGTATTCAATAGTCCTTTCTTCTGCAGGTTTCACACCGGGACCTAAAAACCCATAAAAAACATAAAACTTGCTCAAACACATTTAACCTTGCAAGCTTGTATATGAATATGTTATTAATCAAACTACAATTATTTATCATTATTTAAGATCAATGGGAAATTGCTGTTGAAGCTCCAGCACAGCAGACAAGTCAAAATAGCTGCCCCCTAGTGGTTGGCTACAGTAGGATGTGTGACTTTAATTTTTGTGTTTCCAGATGTTTTCTTATGAGATAGAGACTTTTACAGAATCTCCACTTCAGCAAAAAAGCAACATGTTTCTCGGATGATGGACTTTACCTAATGGGTCAACAAGCTGGTGCACCAGGCCCATCTTATTGGCTCTATCAGCTCTGATGTTTCTGCCTGTCAACATCATGTCAAAGGCTCCAGGGAGTCCCACCTAGACATATATAAAGATGACAAGAAGTTAAAGCTTTTGGAAACAATTATAGTATAATGATTACACAAATTAATTAATTACCATCTTAGGTAGTCTTTGAGTACCACCTGCTCCAGGCAGCAGTCCCAACATGACCTCTGGTGTGCCCAAGATTGTTTTACGGCTTTTGGTTGCAACTCGATACTGGCAGGCTAAAGCAAACTAAAAAGACAGGAGTAATAGTGACAGTAATATAAATGGCAATTATTAGGTTCAGCTCATTTGTTATTTCCAGGTTCATACTTCAAGGCCTCCACCCAGACAGGACCCGTTGATGGCAGCGACAATAGGGATAGGTGATTTCTCAATCTTCTCAAACATCTTCTGACCTTCTTGTGAGAGATGGGTCACCTCCTCGCTGCTTTTACAGGCTGAAATCATGCTGCACAGAGACATGCACCAAGTTAGCATGACATTAGCACATCAGTCAAATGTATTTCTTGTTGTTGGACACTGAAATTTGTTAAGCCTACTTGATATCTGCCCCAGCAATGAAGCAGCCTGGTTTGCTGGAGATGAGGACAGCACTTTTCACAGCTCCATTGGACCAGATCTCTCCCATCACCTCTGTCAGCTCAGACTGCAGCTGCACTGACAGGGTGTTCACCTGCACAAAACACAAATACTGATTAATCAGATGAAATCTCGACCAACACCGTGACAGCTAGTCAACACTGTCACAAACAGAAATTTTCTTGACGTGTGCACTGTGCATACATGTCTTACACACAAACCTTGGATGTGGGATCATTGAGTCGTATAACTGCCACATCATCCTTGAGCTCATAGCTGACATGTGTTCGAGCTTGATGGGGAGGACAGGAAAAAAGATTGAGAGGTATCAAGACACGTGGCCACCAAAATTATATTACTTTAGTGTCAGTATATAAGTTTTTGACACAAACAGCAAGGGTAAGATAGACATAGAATCTGATATACTGTAATTGGAAAGCAGTAATAAGCTTAACTATGATTAAAAACATACGAAACTAAACTATTTTAATGTAAAGCTTTCATAGCACATATTTAGATATTACAATATTGTTGTCATGAGTAGAGGTAAAGATAAAACGTGTGAATTGTGTTGTAACCTAGTACATCCAAATGTTTAATGAGTGGACAAAAATGAGTTACCTGCCAAAGGTGAGGACACCGAGAGGCTTCTGCTTGCATGGGCTGACAAACACAGAGACACAGGTGAATTACTCCACTGCTATCTGGACAGTGAATATGATTGGAAAAGCAGCAGATTACTTTCACAGTACACCTTAATGGGAAAATATATAAGAGGTAATAAATAAAATAAATAAAATAATAATGCTGACTTCAGCAGCTCTGTTGCATGTCAATATTTAACCAGGCATCACCAAATCTGTAGCCAACAGTAATTATATGTGCTATGTGACCAATTGTTCTCAGCCTGAGGTAACAACTGTTTTTAAAGGGGTCAAGGATTGTTACTTTGGACCATCACAGAACTAATTTTGCATTTATCTGATGGTGGGTAGAGTAAAATAAAACAAAACAAACTGAATTTTATTTAAAAATCTTTACAGAAAACTGAATATAAATAGTAGCTCAATGGTACACAATGTCTCTGCCAGACAGGCCTGGCACAGGTGGACTACAAACATTTAAATCACTGTGGCGCTGATCTATCTGGGTGAAAGTTCAGGAACCCGGTTGTATGAATGAAACACACGGAAACAGACAATGCGTGTCAATAATGGCTCAAGTTAGTGAAAAGTAAGTTTTTTTAATAACTGTACACATACCTGCATATGTAGGGTACTTGCTGGATGCAAATTTGGAAAAAATGCCGGCTGCACGAGCAAATGCCATGACTTGTCTTGAAACTCAAAACGATCAACCCAAAATTTTTGTTTGAGCCGATGGGGGCGCAAGAGTGTCGAATATCAAACAAGAAGAAGGACCCAAAAAGTAGCTTCGGTTTTGTCTTTACATAAATGCTGAAGTAGTGCAATGTTTTTTATTTACTTGTACACGCAAAACCCTATTTATTGTATGCACTTATAGATTTTTTTAGTAAAATTATAATTAAACGTTTCCTGATGGATAATCATTTATCAGAGAATAATATTTTTGTTCAGGCATATTTAGGTCAGTCACTACTTCTGTGGGTCATTAAAAGCGTTAGCGGTTTTTGTAGTCCACAGCGCGGTGCCGAGTGTGGCTGAGAGTTTGACAGGGAAGCGATCAAAACACAAGTACAGGTAAGCCTCATTTTAATATTTACCTACTGTGTACAAAACCACTCAACATTGTATGAATCAGTGAAAGCCTTTCTGTTTTAAATCCCCCAAACAGTGTGTAAACTTTAGCTATCACGTAGCTAATTTGCTACAATTGCTAGCCCACAGCAAGCTAAATTAGCCATATTTTATGAAATAAGAGTGCATTACTAATTGCTAATTGGGCGGAATGATTAGGAATGATTATTTAAGTGGCATAACATCTACCCAATATGTATAGCCGTCTGACACACTTATAGTGCCGCTGTCTTTTCCTGAGAAAGTAGGTGAAGGGTCAGAGCAGGAGGTTGGGCTGTGACTATGACCGTGACATTTGTGTCATTTTGTCATCTAAAGTACAATCTGGTGTTCTGTTACTTTGTACTGCTCCAATCGAAGACCCAGTTTTGCATTAGCAATTTGTAAGTTGAAAATGGGAGGTCAACATGGTACATGTTGTTCTTTATTCATTTAATTGCAAATCTTCACATTTTTTAAATGTATAAAATATTGAAATAAAGTTGTAAGTAACATCAAATGTATTTTCCTTTACAGATAATCATGGCCATGTTGCTGAACTCTGTGCGTAGCTGTCCCATCAGTCCAGCAAGGGCAGTCCAATATGGTAAATCAAACGTGTCTGTATTTAAAAATACTGTATTAGTTGTGTCAGTGTTTATTTTATTACAAAAGCTATTCTAATCATTATTTCATGGCCTATTACTTGGAAGATGTCCTAGAAACGTATTCTTGTGTTTCTTTCAGCTGCTCGTTCCCTAAGTACAACATCTCAGCTACATGCTCAGGGTAAGTTACTGCTTCTGTTTCTTCTAAATGTGATTATGTTTAAAATGCACGTTAAGGGTTGTAATAAATGCTAAATGCAAAATATATTTGTGACATTGTGCTGCTGACATGTATTTGTGATTTGTAGCTCAGGCAAAAAGTAAAAAGACTCTGGCCCGACCCGGTGTAAGGAACATTGTGTTGGTGGAAGGAGTCCGCACCCCTTTCCTGATGTCTGGAACTACGTATGTCTCCTAACTATTCATTCACAACTTGTCCCATATTTGACACTGATAGCAATGTGTGACATTGTTGATTTGTGTTTACAGATACGCTGACCTTATGCCCCATGACTTGGCCAGAGCAGCTCTACAGTAAGTGAACAATTAAAACCTTTTTTTCATTTGCAGTGTCTATACTACTCAATGTGCTATGTTGAATATAAGAAGGCATTGTTTCTGTAATCTAAGTAGATTTATTTTATTTTCTAGGGGCCTCTTGCACAAGACAGGTGTACCCAAAGATGCTGTAGACTACATCATTTATGGAACGGTTATTCAGGAGGTCAAGACCAGTAATGTAGCCAGAGAGGTAATCACATTACAAATCCTATGACTACTACTATCCTATCCTACTCCTTTAAAAGTGCTTTGGACATATAAACCCAAATATAATGGTCAATGTTATTAATTATTCATACAATTGTGACTTCAGGCAGCACTTGGAGCAGGTTTTTCAGATAAGATCCCAGCTCATACTGTCACCATGGCCTGCATCTCCTCCAACCAAGCAATGACCTCAGGTTTGTCAATCAGCTGCTCTGTTGAACTTGTGCTATTAATAGTTGTCTTAATACTAGGAACACTGACTGTCTTCTCCTCCCACCTTCTTTTGCTTTAGCTGTGGGTTTGATTGCTGCTGGCCAGTGTGATGCAGTTGTAGCAGGAGGAGTGGAGTTCATGTCTGACGTTCCTATCCGTCACAGCCGTAAGATGAGGAAGACTATGCTTTCTCTGAATAAGGCAAAGACCCTTGGACAGAGACTAAGTTTGATTGGTAGCATCAGACTTGCACACCTTTCTCCAGAGGTACATTTTCATTCCTGCCCTACATGTACAAAAATCTGTGCTATGCTTTACCCCCTGTTTATGTGTACATTGTGGTATTTCAGTATTTACATTTGAAGTAAAGCTCATTGTATAGATCCAGTATACACAGGGTTATTATTTCAAGCTGATTATAGATTACAGTAAAAAAAAAAATCAGTATGCCCTAACATTAGAACATAACATCATATAACTACATGATATAATTAACACAATTCATGACTATCACAATCAATCACCCAACCTAAAACATACACCATATCTATGGGGCCATTTAGACGACAATGCATTTTACCGAATCTGCAAATGTTTCGTTGTGGTTTGGCCTTTTGTTTACTTGAAGACGGGGTTTCCGTTTTCCAAAAACGCTTAAGAAGGTGTTTTTGTCTCACAGTGGGAGCCCCTTAGAGCCGCTCTAAGCTGTGAGAACAGCGTCTTCACAGAAAACAATGACCTAACAGCCCCAATCTGAACAATGATTGGCTTTCTGCCGGGCACATGTCAGCTGACCCACAAGCGCAAAATACAAGGCTTTTATAATTTATACGTTCATATTTGGTCCATTAACTGTCAGTAATATCTGTACAAGTACTTACTTTTAGGAGAGACTTTATGAGATCGGTGCCAGAAAACCACAAAATCCTAAACAGCACTGTTTGTTGGACAAACACAGGTACTACAGTTTACTTTTCGTCACTCTTAAGCGTTTTCATGTACATGTGAATCACAGGCGGTATGACTGTTGCATTTTCCTGATTAGCGTTGTCATGTAAATAGGCCCATAGAAAACATGACAAATATGACAAATTTCTCCTATGGAAGACAAATAAATATACCTTTTATACCTTAAACTAATCCTCTAACTTGGTACTCCTGACTAGGATTGCCCACTCCTTTTGACAGGTTGCCCCAACAAGTATCATTAGAGGATAGGTCAAATGCTGAGAATGAAAGGTCCACCTAGAAACCTAGAATTAAAATGAATAAATAATTTCACTTTTTAAATTTAACTACTGAAATAATGTAACTTTTCAAATTTATTGACATGCGCCTGTATTTTAGCTCCCTGCAGTGGCTGAGTTCTCCACAGCAGAGACCATGGGCCACAGTGCTGACCGTTTGGCAGCTGCTTTTGGAGTCTCTAGAGTAGAGCAGGATGAATTTGCTCTACGCTCACACACTCTGGCCAAAAAGGCTCAGGATGAAGGCCTGCTGCAGGATATCATCTCTTTTAAAGTGCCAGGTAAGCAAAGGTTGTTCAACATTAAATTAAGACGATCTCTGATTTCAAATTGTACACAGCTAAGATTAAAAATTGGCTAAAAACAAAACCAAATTGTTCCAGTCAGAAAAAAATATAGTTACTGTCCTGTGTGAATTAGTGAGCAACTGAGTGAATTTAATAGGGTATTTTAACATAGACTGCTCAAAAAAATAAATAAAGGGAACACTTAAACAACACAATATAACTCAAAGTCAATCACACTTCTGTGAATCAGTGTTCTGTGTCAATCAGTGTTGCTTCCTAAGTGGACAATCAGTTTCACCTGCTGTTGTGCAAATGGAATAGACAACAGCTGGAAATTATAGGCAATTAGCAAGACTCCCCCAATAAAGGAGTGGTTCTGCAGGAGGTGACCACAGACCACTTCTCAGTTCCTATGCTTTCTGGCTGATGTTTTGGTCACTTTTGAATGCTGGCGTTGCTTTCATTCTACTGGTAGCATGAGACTGAGTCTACAACCTACTCAAGTGGCTCAGGTAGTGCAGCTCATCCAGGATGGCACATCAATGCGAGCTGTGGCAAGAAGGTTTGCTGTGTCTGTCAGCATAGTGTCCAGAGCATGGAGGCGCTACCAGGAGACAGGCCAGTACATCAGGAGACATGGAGGAGGCCGTAGGAGGGCAACAACCCAGCAGCAGGACCGCCACCTCCTCCTTTGTGCAAGGAGGAACAGGAGGCGCACTGCCAGAGCCTTGCAAAATGACCTCCAGCAGGCCACAAATGTGCATGTGTCTGCTCAAACGGTCAGAAACAGACTCCACGAGGGTGGAATGAGGGCCCGACGTCCACAGGTGGGCGTTGTGCTTACAGCCCAACACCATGCAGGACATTTGGCATTTGCCAGAGAACACCAAGATTGGCAAATTCGCCACTGGCGCCCTGTGCTCTTCACAGATGAAAGCAGGTTCACACTGAGCACGTGACAGACGTGACAGAGTCTGGAGACGCCGTGGAGAACGTTCTGCTGCCTGCAACATCCTCCAGCATGACCGGTTTGGCAGTGGGTCAGTAATGGTGTAGGGTGGCATTTCTTTGGGGGCAGCACAGCCCTCCATGTGCTCGCCAGAGGTAGCCTTAACTGTCATTAGTTATCGAGATGAGATCCTCAGACCCCCTCTGAGACCATATGCTGGTGCGGTTGACCCTGGGTTCCTCCTAATGTAAGACAATGCTAGACCTCATGTGGCATTGATGCTATGGACTGGCCGCCCGTTCCTCAGACCTGAATCCAATTGAGCACATCTGGGACATCATGTCTCGCTCCATCCACCAACGCCATGTTGCACCACAGACTATCCAGGAGTTGACAGATGCTTTAGTCCAGGTCTGGGAGGAGATCCCTCAGGAGACCATCCACCACCTCATCAGGAGCATGGCCAGGCGTTGTAGGGAGGTCATACAGGCACGTGGAGGCCACACACACTACTGAGCCTCATTTTGACTTGTTTTAAGCACATTACATCAAAGTTGGATCAGCCTGTAGTGTGTTTTTCCACTTTAATTTTGAGTGTGACTCCAAATCCAGACATCCATGGGTTAATAAATTTGATTTCCATTGATAATTTTTGTGTGATTTTTGTTGTCAGCACATTCAACTATGTAAATAAATGATTTAATAAGAATATTTCATTCATTCAGATCTAGGATGTTATTTTAGTGTTCCCTTTTTTTTTGAGCAGTGTATTTTAGTAGAAAAGCCCAACTAAGGACAAGTGTTTCAAATTTGCATATAAACTCAATATGAAGAACATCCATTGCAGACATTGTATTGGAATTATGTCTAACTGCATTGTCCCTATTAAATAAACGAATCAGTAAATAATAATTAATTTTTCTGTATTTCTCTCTATCCTTAGGTCGTGATATTGTTTCCAAGGATAACGGTATCCGCCCATCCTCAATGGAACAGATGGCTAAACTGAAACCAGCTTTCGTTAAGCCTCATGGCACAGTCACTGCTGCCAACTCTTCCTTCTTGGTACATATGCAAACAAACTGACCCTACAGCAATCTTATTGTTCATACATAAACTAATCAATCATCACTCAGGAGGGAATTAACTGTTTTTATGTCCCTAGACTGATGGTGCCTCTGCTGTTCTTATTATGTCTGAGGAGAAAGCTCTAGCTATGGGTTACAAACCAAAAGCCTATCTCAGGTAACTCCATGCTTTTCTGTTTGGTGTAAAAGTTAAAATGTCTGGTGTAATGCTTAACATTAAAGGTTGTTTTTTATTACTCTGGCAGAGACTTTGTCTATGTTTCACAAGACCCTAAAGATCAGCTTCTTTTGGGGTAAATCAGATTTTTACCACATACATTTCCATTATTACTTTGGTTACATTTATTACAAGTTTGTAAAAATGAATTGTTTCACGGCTCAAAAGTATTTTTTTTTTTAAATTCTATGCTCTGTCATGTTTTAGCCCAACATATGCCACACCCAAAGTCTTGGAAAAGGCCGGTTTAACTATGAAGGACATTGATGTCTTTGAGTTCCATGAGGCATTCGCTGTAAGTATATACCTTTTTTGTTGTTTATCTTGTTTTGTGAAAAGTATTATATGTCAATCTCCAAAATATTTTAATTAAAAATGTAAAAACAACAATGTCAAGCTATTGATTTAGATTTATTAAGCTTCCATTATGCTTTGACCTCAATGTTTGATTACATTTCAGAGCTCATTTGATGGATCACTAAAATGTGTGCATTACCGTTTTGTCTAGTATCTATAATATTTTGTATTTGTTTGCTTTTAGGGTCAGATCATTGCAAATCTGAAGGCAATGGACTCAGACTGGTTTGCACAGACCTACATGGGCAAGAAAGCAAAGGTAAAGAGACTAGTCACATCTACCTGTACCTATTTATTTGTACTACACTGTAATGCACTGTCTTCTCTGTAGGTGGGGACTCCTCCTATGGAGAAGTTCAACCTGTGGGGAGGGTCCCTGTCTTTGGGTCATCCGTTTGGTGCCACTGGCTGCAGACTGGTAACAACAGTAGCACACCGGCTCCAGAAAGAGGGAGGACAGTTTGGGGTTGTAGCAGCGTGCGCAGCAGGAGGACAGGTATCCTATATTTTTTATAAAAGTATTCACAAAACAAGTGGGTGGCAGAGCAGTTAGTGCTTTTAGTGCCAGTTGTGGGCCGGCCATCACGATCTCCCTGGGTGGAATTGGTGTGTCCTCCCCATGTTACAGTGGGTTCTCTCTGGGTACTCAGACTTCCTCACAGTCCAAAGACATGGGTGTGTTAGACAACCATTCACTATGAGCAATTTAGATTCATCAGTTCTCTTGAGTAAGTCTTTGTTTCAGCTCTACGTCTAACTGACCACTGTCCAGAGTGTACCACGCCTAAGCTCCCCCTACAAGGAAAAAACAGAAGATGAATGAATCAAAAAGTTAAATGTTTGTATCTATTTAACAGCCAGCATGTAATATTGTCTTTTTTTTTTTTTTTTTTTTTTTCAGGGTCATGGGATGCTAATTGAAGCCTACCCTCAGTGAAGCACTTAAAAAAATTCTATCTTTTTTTTTTTTTAAAATGACATTGACATGATTAGGACACATGCTAACACATCCACGTGTACATGAAGCACCATTTTGCCTTTTGGATTAAAAAAAAAATCTGGGACAAAACCACACATCTATGAGGAAACTAATGTAAATTAAACTTTGCTTTAAGCTATTAAATTATAGCTGTTTGTTTTTAAGGACGGTGCCTTTTTGATTTTGTAATGAGTCAGGTTTGATGTAACAGCAAAGTTTACGCACTCAGAGCAGCAATAGTGATGCTAATGTTTATATGCTGTAAAATGTTTTTCTTAGAAAGCTCAAATTAAATGTAATAACACTATTCTGGCTTTTTATTATTGTGAGTCATAGGGGACCTAGAAACTGTTTTGTAACACATAAACTGGAAATGGTCCTTAAGAGTTCATGGACCCAAAGGTACTAGATTTGAAGTAAGGTCATAGTTGGGAACTGTGAACAACAAATTTAAAATCTATGTAGCTAAAGAGCAAGAAAATAAGAGATTTCAACTAGCCTGCTTCAGCGCCTCTTATATGGGGCAACGTGATAGCTGATTGGCTTGCAATTCATCTCTTTGGCTACACAAAAGTAAATAATGCAGCATTTTGTTGACCTTAATAAACAGACACCCGCATAAAGTGCTGTTAGCCTGAGAAATACAACCCTGCTTTGAACAGAAATAACTATCCAGCAAGTGATTAAGTCAATGACTGAAAGGGACAATAAATTAAGTTAAATACATGTTTACAATGCAATAAAATACATTAGTTTGAGCTATCTTTCATTCAGATATTTTTTCACACATTTATTATCTATGGGCAACTTGGATCCATTCATCTAGAGCAGAAATGTCCAAAGTGCAGCCCAGGGGCCAGTCACTCCACAGGATGAGATTTCATAAAATGCAATGTTTATGGCCAGTACCATTTTTGTCTGTATATTTGTGCTATCCAGTCAGATGTGAACTTTACATTGGTGTCTCTGTTTATGGCTAAAAGACTATCAACATGATACTGTCACTAGTGAAAAGAAAAAACGCTCCCACTTAAACCTTTGAGAAAAGGCCCGCTGACATACCTGCGGGGCCTGCTGGACCCCTTGGATTGCCAGATTTTTAACTCATAATAAATTTACTGCAAAAAAATAAAATTATTTGATTAACTCCCCTTTGAAACAAGCTACTAAATTAAAGGGGAAATGTAACAGAATATTCCAATATATTTTGCAGTTTCACCTGATTTTCACTTGAGATTGTCTTTCATATAGTTTCAATAGTTCAGTATAAAATGACTGTGAATATTTTCTTATCATCTGGGAAATAAATTATTAAAAACTCCACATACCGCCTGTAACGTCCTTGCATACCCTAGGGGTCCACGTACCCTTGGTTGGGACACACTAACAATAAGCCCATAAGAAATGTTAAATGTCTTGGAATGGCTCCTATATATGAATTTGAATGAATTTAGGCCTATGAAGAAATACAAATTGAAAACTATAATGCTGATACTGTAGTATCTGTTGTATGTATTACAAGTAAAATGTGAATATTTGTTGCTCCTTTGGGGTAAACATATTTACACTGTTCTGATAAAAGACCTTTGTGCAGGACAGCAACTTTAAGCACTGTTGATGGGATATGTTTAATTCAGTCAAGACAGAGTTAAAACAGGAAAAGATCAATGTATATAGAAAGCTTTGTGCTGCTGGCGGATGATGATAAAAACAGAATTTGGGGGGAATAGGGGGAGGCTGAGCCATCTCTTAACAATCTTTTGAAAATTTGCATCGCCAAATATTTTGTGCATTTGCATCCCGGGCCTGTATGCAGATGTGTCAGCAGTAAGTCTGGCTTTGGATTTCATTGCGTTTAATTGATGGAGAAAATGGCTGTCTGACGGTGACGGGACGACTGATGTTAATGAGGAGGTAAAGAGGGCTGCTCGGGCTTCCTGGTGATTTTAAAAAACTACATGAATATGGAAAAGTGGGGGATGACTGGCAGGTGACTTAAAGCTGCAGTGCTGTGTGTGATTTGAGCGTTCGCGTCGTCAGAAGACAAACTTTTACAGCAGTTTAAGTGTTGGTAATTGAGCGGAGATGGGTAAATTTATATCAACACATTGCCTTTTTTCTCTAGTCTTTAGTGTCTGGGATCCCCTTAGCGCTCACCGGGGATTCACACGCTTCAGGTTGGGGGCTTGTTAACATAACTTCAGTCAGACACTTGCGTTTAAAGTGTATTTAAAGATTTAATTCTCCCAGTTTAGCAGGAAAAAAATCCTTGAGTGTGATTAATGCAGCTGAGCCTGTCACACGGCTACAGGCGGAGGGAATAAAACCAGTGTTTCAGTGCCAAGGCAAAACGGCGCTCAAATGTAAATAGCGGGGAGAGAGACAGAGAGGGTTTTTGTGTTTTTAAAGCTTCAAAAAAACTGACTCAACCCTGCGAGACGCCGGAGACACGCAGACACGCAGCGACACACGCAGCCGACATCGCGGGCCGCCTTCCCCGCCTCTCCCTGCCTCGGCGCCGGCGGGCCTTTGATCACACCACACCTTTTATGGAGGATGACTGGCGAATGCACCCGCTGCTGTCAGTACAAATCTACCTCAGCGAACGGCAGAGGAGCGCGGGGTAGGGGTGGGTAGGGGAGGGCACGAGGGGGGCTCCGGTGCTGCGCTGGTGCAGAGGTGGGGAGCGCGGGAAGGAGAGCTGTGCAGAGCGAGGCTTTCATCTCGTCCTGCGCGCCTCATGCGGGGCGCCACCTGCTCAAAGATGCACTTGACTCGAGCTCCTTCCACCTGCTCCACTGTGCAGCTGAGTTAGGCAACTTTCCTTTAGCCTACTGTATGCTACTGGCTAAAGGTGAAGGCCTAATACTGGCTAATTATCAAGTGAGTAGACTACTTTTAGCGCAATAAGACATTATCTAGTACTGCAGGATACTTCTAAACTTTTGTTTTTGCTCAAATCCAGCCACAGGTGGTCAAACCAGTGTAGGCCACTCTTGGAGCGAGTCCGAAGCCTGGGTAAGTTCATCAGGAAGGGCATCCGGCATAAAACCTTTGCCATATGAATATGCAGGAGGCAGATGATTTACTGTGGCCACTCCAGTAAGGAAAAGAAAGAAAAAAGTTTTGCCACTGCTCAAACTGCTAGGCCTCCAGTTTCCTAAGTGGACCATACAGAAAGACTTTTATAATTTATAGTGAACAGTTTTCAAAAGGGATATACTTTTTATACAATTTTGGAATCCAGCTTCAGAGGGTCACATTTTGTGTCAGTCCTAAGCCTGGATAAATGGAAAGAGTTGCGCCAGGAAGGGCATCTGGAGTAAAACCTATGCTAAATTCATATGCAACTGGCTACTGGCTTGTAACCACAACAAGTTAATACAACTGAAAAACTGTTGAAACTGATTACATAAATAATGTTGAGAGAAAAAATTAAAAATTGTAAGTTAACGGTGCATGTTTAGGTATTTCTCCAAAAATGTAGAGTTGTTATTATTTATATTTTACCTTATTTAGACCAAAAACATAAAGCTTACTTAACTTACACGTTTTTATTGTTTTTATTGTATTTGCATTTATCTTTATCTGCTAATTAAAAACTATTTTTAAAATTACTAACTAAATTTTTTTATGAGCTTTTGGTTTGATTTAACAGAAAATTTAAGGTAATGTAATACTAACATTTTTTTGTATAAAAAACACAACAACCCATAATTATTTTTAAAGCCAGCTACTTCTATTAAGTAACTTTTTGCAATAAAATATAACTTTTTGTTTTAAACATTGCAGCTGCCTTGTGAACACAGTGTAAGGGCAAAGCAAATAACATTCCCAACGACAACAAAGGTCCATCTAACTAAAAACAACTGTCTCATAATCCATACTTTTTAGTCCAACCGAAAAAAACATTATAGTGCTAACAAAGACACGGCCTTCATGACAAAACAACCCTCCATACTTCAATGACAGAGCTTGTGTAAAAAGTACAGGCACTGGCTTGACCGCCCATTTCTGTACACAAGAATTTGTCTGGTCCATGATGATTGGAGTTGAATTTACAAAGAACTGGACAAAATAACTCACATCAAAGGGAAATAGAAAAACATTTACCAAAACACAAGAGTTACTATCAACATAGGAGACAGATAATTGAATGTGGCAAAAAGAAAAAAAGCGGTTTCCGGTGTACAAACTCAAGACATATCTGTTCAACACTTTTAAATCAAATTTGGAAAGTCATGAACTGGGGAAGATGTACTGGGGATATACTGCTATTTGCCATATATGAAGTTTAGATTTTCCTAAATAAATATATTTTTGTAGGTGAGACAAGGGTGAATAATTCAGAGTAGCCTCGGTGTTCTTGGGTGAGCCACAGGTGCAGCGAATACTTTTTAATGACTACTTCTCTAAAACCATAGCATTGCCTTTAATACTGTTTCTGATGCTTGTTTGGCCTTTTCCTGTCTCAAGAAACGACTGTGGTCAATTCTAATTCAGACTTTGAAGCGCAGTGTATCAACAGCTTCCTCCATCTCAACAAATTGTCCTTGTCAATGCAATCCCAGGACATTTGAACAAATAGTCCTCCTTATAACAGAGCAGGCCAAACGGTTGATCAGGTATGGGGCCTGCATGAGGATGTACCTTTTGCAGATTCAAGAGGGGAGCTTTGGCATCCTGCACAGACCCACTAATACACAGCACCGTACACAGGTGGAAGGCAGGGGCTGTGTGTGTGGAGCAAGCGGATTATGAGCTACGGTAATTGGCTGTCCAGAGAAGCAGCTCGGATATACCTGTGTGTGTGTGTGTGTGTGTGAGAGAGAGAGAGAGAGTGTGTGTGTGTGTGTTATGTGTGTGTGCAGTGTCCAGAGTCCATCATGCTCTCATAACGGTCAGTTAGGGTTGTCGGCCTGGCTCCATCTCCTGTCGGGATTGTAAATGTTATTGATCTGACATCCATAACGAGAGCTGAGGCACTGCTCTCTATCACTATCCTACACACACACACACACACACACACACACACACACACACAAACAGCCCCTGTCTCCTCATTAGCAGCAGTACCCACTTACACATATCCGGATTGCAACATATGTGGCTATGTAACAGGATCAGATAGGACTGATGTGAGGAATAGCAATATTAGGATCAAATTATAGTGGTAGTATATTGGCATTGCAGATTCCTAAATTACAAGAAAGTAAGTAATGATGTTGTAACAATGGGAAATGAATTTTATGTAGAAGATTCCAGCTGAACCTCATAATAATAGGTAATAAAATAATATAAAAAATAATGTTTTCCAAAATATGATAATTACCCAACATTTAAACTAAAACTACTATTCATATAGCATTCATGTCACTAGCCCCAACATCTAGTGTGTGAGTGCAAATCCTAATAAGGGCCCATACAAAAACAACAACTCTGAATCATGTATATTGTGTTGAGTATATGTTAAATGAGTAAGCCCGGCAACTAACTAACTAACTTACTACCCAGCGAAAGTAAGTGGTAAATGAATTAGTAGATACATACTAATATTTAATACAGCTGCATGATGCTGCTTCCAAAGACCAGATTTTTATTATACAAAAACTTATTATTTAGTGATATTTTTTTTTGTAAACATTACACATTTGCTTTTGTTAATTAGATTAAAACAAACTTTATATGAAGGCCAGATAAAAAAAAACTTTGCATATGATCACATTAGTCTTTGAAAAATACATTCAGTGTTTCTCCCAGCAATTGATACAGGGGCGTAATATCAGGCACTGCAGCCAGAGCAACTGCACTGGGGCCCAGGAGGTTTAGGGGCCCATAAGAGCTCTTGTAGGTTACATCTCTTGTTGTGTCTGGGTTTGAAATATTCATAATGAACAAGAGCAGCACATGACTCTATTATAGAGCTATTATATAGCTATACCTTATGTTTAAATGTGTCCTTAAAAATAAATATTTTATTTTATTAAAACTAACCACCTCTAGCACCCATTTTTTGCAATAAACTGCAATAAAAACAGCTGATAGCTAGCTATGATGTAATAGATTAGACGTCTTAATGTAGGCTACTTCAAATCTTTAGGGCCCATTCTAAAAACCCCTCATTACCAAATTAAACCACTGAATTGATAGTTAAGGTGGCCGACTTGGCTATAAGCACTTACCACCTTGGCACTATTCAATGTGGTTAAACTAACTTTTTGTGGCATTTATAGGTTGTAAGTGGGTGTATAAATGACATTAATTTGTAGGTTCTCAATTTGGAGGAACTATGAGTTGGCTACCCACCTTAAATGACAAATGTTGCGAGAAACACTGCACATATAACCACTTTCTTCATATCCTAATTGGTTAATAAGAAAAGATAACTTTATTGTCAGGAGTGATGTCTCTGAAGTCCTGGTTCCTTATTAAATCCACCACCTCTGAATGGATGCAATAGTTTCTTTTTTACATTTAAGATTAACTTTTGCTTTTTGCCTTTATTTGATAGAGGCAGTATATTCACATGAAAGAGACAGGGGAAGCAAAAGTGTCCCAAGCCAGGAGTCAAATCCAGGTTGCTCCAGTGGTGGCATGTGCGCTACCGGGTGAGCCACCGAGGCGCCCCCTTTTTACATATTTTTAAAACTCTAAACGCATTAGTACTTCAGTATATGGCAAACTAGAAACATTTATTAGAATAGTAAGTGTTGAATACTGGGGTGCCTCATTAGTACTCTTAAAGCGTACACATTAAACATCTATATGCACACAGCTGTAGTGCACATAGACACTGATGGAGGAGAGTGAAGGAGAGGGCCATAGAGTGTGGACAAGAAGGAAATGTGTGTATTAGTGTGTATGAAGTGTGGCATTTGTGCATTTGGCAGCAGTGTGTAGTGTGTATGTGTGTGAGAGAGGTGTGTGTGTGTATGGCGTGTGTCACAGTCTGTCAGCCCCTGCGTCTCGTGTCAGGGCGAGAGGCGAGACATTAACAACTTCTGTCATTCTGCTGACAAAATGGTGGCAGAAGATTTCCCATGGTGCCCTGATGACTGCTGGCGTTTGTCAACAAGCGCTGTCACCGCGGCGATGAGGGGAAGGTAGGATGGAGGAGAGGAGAGGAGGGAGGAGGAGGAGGAGAGGCGGAAAGGGGTGAGGAGGAGGAGGAGGAGGAGAGAGGGGGGAGAGAGATGGTGACAGGCCCCGGACCCGTTCCCATGAGCACCAGGGAAAAGCATGTGTGTGTGGATGTCATTGTGCTCTTAGACTCCGTACAAACTGAGGACCACAAGTGTTTTATCATAACTGTGAGGACATTTTGTCATTTAGATTGACACAAAATAACTTTATAATACACATTTAAATAAGCCTGTAACCACCTGTTTTATTTTTACAAAGCATTACTCCTACAAAATAATAATAATAATAATAATAAAAATAATAATAATAATACATTGTTCATCAAAGTCTTCGAATCATCTGCCGCCTAAGGTGCCCTTCCTGACCCAACCTTTATCTGGGCTTGGGACAGACACAAGTACAAGTACACTGACTTGTGACCCTCTGTGGCTGAACTGCATACATATTGGGGCTAGCGGGGCTCAAACTAGCAACCTTCAGGTTAGCGAACGTCTCTAACAACTGAGCTACTGCTGCCCCAAGTTAGCAAAAGCCTTAACAAAATGACAGAAAGTGAGGCACAGCTGTAATGGAAAGTCAATTGCATAACAGTTTGCGTAGCTAGTGATGCTAATGTCAGATAAACTCATAGCTGAAGCATAATGGAGCATATTTATAGTTGGTCTGGATTGGAAAGACTCCAACCACAATCACAGTAGTGTCGTTATTAGTTTATGCTTGATTGTGTGTTTATGTCTGATTGTGTGTTTATGTCTGATTGTATGTTTTTGTTTGATTGTGTGACTATTGCTTGTGTGCCTATTCTTGTAAAGCCCTTTGAGGCGACTGGTGTTGTGAAATCAGGCTATACAAATAAAATAAAATAAAATAAAATTGAATAGTTCAGCATTTTCCAAACATTTCAGAGTTCCGTACCCCTTCATTTGACCTTTGACCCCTCAGCCATGCACCCCCTTACTCTCACGCACTTAGAACGAACATTGATTAGCTGAACTAGAGGATATGTGTATTTTTGAAAAGGCACCTCAGTGTGTTTAGCTATTTTCTAGTTTCAAATTGTAATCAGGCTGTTTGAAAATCATGTTTTTTATATTTGTTTTCACATAGATACCACAATTTGGAAACCACAGGAATAGTTCATGTTCAAAATAATCTATAGTTTTATTTGATTCAAAAGCACAGACATAAAGTTAGCCACCAGTGGGTAACTTTACTATTTCTCAGTACTATTGAAATAATCACTTAATGGACTTAAAAAAAAAAAAAAAAGGTTACAATTTATGGTAAGTGTCTGGTAAGACTAATATTATACCTGTAAAGTAGTGATAACTTTTAACTTTATTTGAATGTCTATCAATAGTTTCTTGGAGCCAACCCTCACTTTTGCATGAGCGTCTCTGTCAGCAGTTGATCCCATGGTCCACTATTATATCTATGGTCTTCACAAAGATAGTGAAACAAGTACCCGTGTGTGTGTTTTATAGGGGGAGAGGGAGAGAGGAGGGGTGAGGCAGGAACGGGAGGCGTGTTGTCTCTCAGCAGCTTTCATACATAGACTGCGAAAAAACCAAAATGAGCTGTCACTGCAATTCCCAGGATGCCTTGCTGTTTAGCATAGCAGCAACAGCAGCAGCAGCAGCAGTAGCAGAGTGGTGCGCCTGTGTGTGGGCTGCTAACCTGATCAGCTAACCCTCTCTCTCTCTCTCTGCACACACATTTCTACACACATACACACAGTGAGATAATTAAGCAGCGCAGAAGCTCCCCCTGACGCCAGGCACAGCTCATCTGCATTTTGGCCTCCGGCACGCAGTTAGGAGCAACGCCTGATGGAGGGAGAGAGAGAGGGCAAGAGAGGAGGAAGAAGAGAGAGAGAGGGAGCAGGAGAGAGGGTAAGGAGCCAATTAGCCAGCTGGATGGATGAGTGACTGACAGCACTCCTGACACTCTGCTATCCAGGCTTCTCACACACACACACATATACACACTCTCCATCCCTGCGTCCCGTTCTGGCCTCAGCACCTCACCCCTCTGTATGTGCCTCACGCTGGGCCGCTGTCTCTTGTTCTCACCTGCATCCCGCGCCCCGTGCTCCAACCACGTCCCCCTGCAGGGATAGTGTCCAACAGCCTTGTCCAATGAGAGCTCCCGCTGAGTCGTGAGCCCCGCCTCCGTCCTCAAGAGCTGGAAAACAAAAAGGTCAAAGTTTGAAGCTCCATGTTTTGCTATAAATCGTTCCTTTTGTTAAGGGGCTGTTCCTGTACCGTGATGTATGTAGCGGTGTCCTCATGCATTCAGTCTTCATTATAGTCGACAGTAGTCATACTTCTGAAGCCATTTTCTTTAGCTTTAAACAAAAAACACATATCTGGCCTATAACATGACTATAGTTATACTCTCCATTATGGGACTTACAAGGCAAACTTTTTTTTTTCCTTTTGCATTTGGTACTAAACACATTTTTTGTATGTTTTTCTTATTGATGAGTGTGGCAGAGTATTTAGCACCTACCTCACAGCAAAAAGGTCGTGTGCCCACTACGCAATGCTATGGAAAATGGCTTCCTCTCATCATCCAAAGACATGCATGCAAAGGCGTAGCTAGACCATTTTTAGGGGAGCTACAGCACCCCTAAGTTGAGTTCCAGCACCCCTAAATGTAACCCAGTGGCTATGTGATTGCAAGAATATACAGTATCAATATTAATTCATAGGGGAACATAAGGTTTAAAACACTATACCGTACCACTGATATCTTTCAGCTCCCTACCTTAACTTTTAAATGTGTGATTAGGGGTCAGAAACAAGTCACTGTAGCAACCATAGTCCTACTCACACTTTATAAAAGGGTCCATAATACAAGAAATTACATCTGTATAATGTTTAATATTTTATTCAGTGCCATATGTTTCTTTTGTTTGTTTCTTTTTTTGCTTACAAGGACCACAGCACCCTAAATTTCAAATGGTTAAAACACCCCTGCATGCATGTATAGGTGAACTGGCAGATCAAATTGCTTTTACAAAAAATCTGTGTCTTTTTTTTTACTAGTTTCATCCTGCCAACTAATCTAAGCATCTTTGATAACCTTCATAATAGTTGGTAAAAATTATGACTAAATGTATGACGCTTATATAGCTGATCATTTTATGTTAATTTGAGCAAGATAGCACCTTTCCTGTTGAGGCAATTGTTTAAGAAAGATAATACATGGTGAATAACATGTTTTTCAGACTTTTATACTTTTACATTATTCTTTTGGACTGAACCATTAAAATAATACAAGTTTAGTCACCCACAGTAAATGGTCGTTGGTTATGGGTGTTGTTGGTCTATATTTTAGGTTTGGACAAACGAAAACATGATTGACAAAACCCCTACATTGCTCAAAATGGCCATCACGGAAAAGCAGACAGCTGAATGGAGATGGGTGGGCAGCAGGCAGCAGCTGACACACTGCTGAGCAAGCACAATAATCAATCAACAAGGGACTTTCAGATAGTTCAGGAACCCAAAGTTTGGTGATTGAGCAACTTCATAATACAAGTTTGTTGAGAGAAAAATAGAAGACTGATTGTGACTTGTAAGAAGTAATGTCCAAGTAAATTCTGTTGTGGAGCATTTAACACTTGCTTCCAGTAAAAAAAAAGAGATACAACATAACATTATGACTACCTGCCTAATATGTAGCCTCATATGCAACAAACTGTGATGCACTGTGTATTCTGACACCTTTTTATCAGAACCATCATGAACTTCTTCAGTAAATCATCTAGCTATGACAATTTGGCCCTTGTCAAACTCGCTTAAATCCTTACACTTGCCCATTTTTCCTGCTTCTAACACATCAACTTTGAGGACAAAATGTTCACTTGCTGCCTGACATATCTCACCCACTAACAAGGCTGTGATGTAGAGCTAATCTGTGTTATTCACTTCATCTGTCAGTATGCCTGATCAGTGTAACTTGTCTTTTGAAACTTAAGAGGCAGTTTCCAAATCTGTTAGCTCAAAATGACAAACAGCCCAGTGCCTATAGCTCAGACACACTTGAATTATAGCTTAAAGGGCCTATAAGGACTATTACTGCATGTTGTCTGAGGTTTGGGGTTAACCTGACAGCCCAGTGGTTAGGGAGGGGACCACATGGGCCCCAGTGCCCTGAGCAGCAAGTCCCTGGTTTGGGCCTCTGCTTCCTGAACCATTAGCTGTATGTCATTCTCCACAATCCTCATCGCTCTTCACTTTCTGATGTAAAAAGTCACGGAAATGCCAAAAAGACATTCTGATTTGGTTACAAACTTGGTCATTTGTATTATTTGTTGGAAAAAAGTGTCCTGCCAAATGAACAGTAGCAACTACAAGCCACTTTGAATCAGTATAAGTACATTTTTCTGCAGTAATCTACATGTGTAAATTAAACTTCAACCACATGTTACACATCAAACCAAAATAAAGACGAGGCAAAGGATATTTGCAGTATTACTGACACTGTACTAGAAGAGCGTACTTCTAAAAGAAAGCATCTCACTGCTTTAAAGATTTGCATGTCTACAAATGTGGTAAGGTTACTCCTTGGTTCAAAAACATTCCAGTTTCAGGATGGACTTCATTTTTGCTGCACTGATGACGTAAACTATTCAGACGTAGTTTTTTTCTTCATGCAATTAACATAGGCCTTTCTGCATGGGAGCATGTTTTTCATGTGCTTGGGTGTTTATATATTTATGGTTTATTGGCTAGGCAGTGTAGAAGTGACAGGAAATCATGGAGGAGAAAAAGGGAGACACTCGGCAAATATTGGAGTCCAGACTTGAACCCACATCACCGAGGCAGGCTGTAGTTGACCTGTATATGTGCTGCAGCTTCACCAACTGAGCTACACTGTGGTGCTTGGGTGCGTTTTCCGATTTTCCCCATCAACCTCAAAACATGGTACTCCTGACAGATTTTCCAAGCGGGATGTATGTGTCAAATGCAAAGAAGTTTTTCTATGTGGACAATAACTTAACTAATAGCAACTTCTAAAACTGTGCTTCATCGCGCAGAAATGCTGACACAGATGACAACTTAACATTTTTGGGACACATGTTTGTGTCCCAAAGATGTGTCCCAAAAAAGACAAGCAGTCATTGTCTGAAAACTGGTGTCCCATGCAGTCATCATAAACACAGACTGTTCATTAAACAGTATATGAATTCCTTGCACTCAGTATAGACACATGTTTAATTGTGACATTTCTGCCTTTGTTTTGAGTAAACTGGTTTAAGCCCATTATAAAGGTGTAGAAATATCAGAGGACATATAGGGACCAAACCCTAGCAGGTGGATGAAGAGGGGCTGAGGAGGAGTTGGCGGGGGAGAGGTGAGGCTCTGACTGACAGTGCGGTGAACTGCTGGGTCTTTGTCCAAACGCATGGAGGAGGTAAATCCTTTCTCTTCATCATTACCTCGTCTGTGCCACTGCCCTCACCTTAATTAGTCTCAGAGCAGCTCGCCCCAGCCCGAAGTGTCTCTCCCTCTCTCTCACACACCGCTCCTCTGTCTGCCCCCCTTCAAAAACCCCTGCACCACCACCAGCAGCTCCTCCGTCTTCTTCCTCCAGCGATTTCCAACCACTTCCTCTGTCTCGCTTCATCTTTGTCTCTGTGGAAATTGACTGAAATACCAAACCCCTAACCTCACAATATCAACAGCTGCCGCAAAAGACACAAAGACTTTTAATGTTTGGTAAATAACGTGCGCACACATACACACACACATACACATAGATAGATACAGACAGAGACAGGAGGCGTTGTGGATGCTCCAGGCTTGGCAGGCTATAAATACAGAGGATTGCAAAGTGGAGGAAACTCGGTTAAAAAGTTAAGTGGGGAAAAAAGCGCCGAGGTGAGATTGACACTGCGACGTCTCAGCTCTCTAGAGGCTAAATTAGGAGATCCACAGCAGAGGTGCCACACTGACAGACACACATAGATACGACCAGGTTTCTATCCGACTATAGGTGTGTGTGTATATGTGCGTGTGTGTGTGTGTGAGGAGTGTGCACATGTCAGTCTCCACGGGCCCCCGCTCCAGCGCTCTGAGAGACTGAAGGGCCCGTGCCATGTCCCTGTTTTCTCCTCTCCCTCCGAATGCTGATGACCACTGGGACATTAATGTGGCGCCAGGGAGCACTCCTCACACTATTCACTGTCTCGGCCATTTTGAAATTCGAGCGGTTCTGCAGAAAACGGACATTTATTAATATTTAGTTCAGGCTGTTGTGTGCAGTAATGACAATATAGGT
Organism: Bostrychus sinensis; assembly: GCA_020698575.1. Taxonomy (NCBI): domain Eukaryota; kingdom Metazoa; phylum Chordata; class Actinopteri; order Gobiiformes; family Eleotridae; genus Bostrychus; species Bostrychus sinensis. The sequence continues at coordinate 20,558,253 of CM036257.1, read as the reverse complement.
TCATTAAATATCTATATTTATATCTCAAACTGTCCTGAAAGTATTGGTCGCGTTTGGGAGCAGGCCTGGCTTTTCTCCTTCCAGGGTCGCCACAGCAAATCGTCTGCCTCTAAGTGTGCTGTGATTGTGGGGGGGGGGGGGTTATTTATCCAGGCTTGGGACCTGAACAAAGTGCACTGGCCAGTGATGTTTGTGGATTCACTCTGACTCACTCAACAAGTGCTGACAAGGGCAGACTGTTATGTTAATTTGTACCTCTAGATGGAGTCATGAACTACTGTAGCACAAGCTATATGCACAATTTAATGTTCATAAGGCAAACAATATATTAAAAACAATATTAATAGTATACTGAAAAATAGATATATAAAATACAGAGTTTTTTTTCATTCAGGTTCATTTCCTCTGTGCTGTGCATAATATATAATGGCATAAGAATCTTTTGTAAATGTTAAGAGCAATGTTGTGTCTCAAATAGACTTTTTTTTTGTTGGACTGTTTGAAATAATGATGGGATGGATTAATCTATATTCTAATTTTTTGTCACTACAGAAATGCATTCAGGGCTGGCAAGCGCAAAGTTACATAATTCAGACCTATTACTTAAGAATAAACATATTTGTCCTTACAATATGCAACATTTTGAGTTGAATTATTATTTATACGTACATTTAACACTTAAAAATATTATATACATTTTTATTCAACTTCATTTACTTTAACTAGTCATTAAACCTCTCAAATGTTATAACATTTAACTTGTGAATTTTCCAACATATAAGGCCTTTTCTTACTATTGAGCCAGCAAAGCCTTATATGCATGCAATGATATTTACTCACATAACTTACTGTTATACAACCTGGTCTCATACAGAGAGCACCTTAATAAAACCCGGCATGTCTGTCTTCAAGAAAACATTGAACTGTAGACAGGAAGCCTATACATTTCCATCACTGTATTCTCCTAAGTAAGTATAATATTTCAGACCTTGACAGTTATCAGATGTTTTCGGATATCTGCCTTGTTTTTAAAGTTTTGAATGGGCTTGCCCCGCCACCATTTAGGGACTTTATACATAAAAAATAAACATTAGAGCATTAACTAGAGGGGACAGTAATGTACAATAGCGTAGGACTATATTTAATACAATAGCTATTATACTAATTACGGCATGAATGTGCACTGTCCTAATTCAACTAAAATAAAATGAACTATTGCACTTATTCCACCGGTATAAGTTAGAGACATTTGGGCTTTATCTATAAAAAAAGACCCGAAAATTGTTTTTTTTATACACTGAGATTTGGACCCAGTGTCAGAACACAAACAGCTCAACCCTCTCCCTAACACAGGCCACTCTCCCAAAATCCTTCACATCAGAAACATAGGACGCACTAAAGCATTCCACATTGACCTGCAGGGGGTGCTGTTGACATGGAAGTTGCTCCCTCTCTGACCTATGATCTCTCAGCTTTCTCCACTTTACAGGAGGGAAAAAACCCGAATTCCTGTTGCAACCACTAGATGGCGTTCAGGCTCTTCACACACTAAACCAGTGTAACTTACTTTTAATTGGTCAAATGTAACCACGGAGAGACAAGAGGTCAAGTTGTTTTAGGATAAGATGGCTTTAATGTGTTCAGGTCCTATCAAAATAAAAGTCGTTCCAACTTATAAATACATTAGAAACAATTTAGTAAAGAGAAATATGTGTATGTTTTGTTTACAGTGTTTATTTAGAACATGTAATCTTGACAAATGAATAAACAATACCTAGAAAAACAACAGACAGCAATTTAATTTAACATGCTTGAAAAGGATTGAGTGTAACCTTGTGTGTTGTAAATATGTTGTAATACATAAACACAAAATAAATAAAAGAAAAAATAAGCTAGTATATTTTGCCAAATTATGAAGTACAAATAGGTAGTTGCAGTAGTAGTAGTAATACTATAATTAAATCTATGTCTCCACATGAGTGAGTAGCAGCAGTAGTAGTACAAGTAGTAATGTAAGTAATAGCTTAGTTTTTGGTGAACATTGAAGGCCTATGTCACAATATATTAGCAGTAGTAGTAACAATAATATAAGTAGTACTAATAACTGCAGTAATGAAAACAATAATATAAATAATTGTAGCATAGTAGTAGTAGTAGTAGTAGTAATAATAATAATAATAATAATAATAATAATAATAATAATAATAATAACAACAACAACAACATAAGTAGTACTCATAGTAGTAGCTGTAAAAATTATAAGTAGAAGTAATAATAGTTTTTTTCTGGGGACGAACTTCAAGTATAGGCCAACATCACAACATATTTGCTGTTAAGTACAGACAGGACAGTATGTGTAAACGTACTAAAGTGTATTGTTTTTACTGGAGAGGCCCCACGCTGAGAGGCCCACATTTGTACAGTCTCATGCGCACACACATGCAGAAGGAGATGCAGAGGCAGACAGTGAGTATTCAGACAGTAGTATTGAGGTTATTCTTGCGTAAATCACTTGGCCTCGGGGCTCTCTTAACCCTATCCCTGTGAGTGAGTGTCTGAGTGCTCTGGGTGTCTTAGATGGCCCTTTGAAAAAACTAATGCTTCTGGACAGCATCTAGAGATGGTTCATGATGCTGCATTAGCTTCTATTGCATGAAATCAGACGCACCATAAAATGTACAGAAATTGACAATAACATAAACAGGTATGAAAGTGCTGACATATGGTTACTTAAGTATTTTTTTTATAAAATTGTTCCATATACTTTTACTTGAACATGAAAAAGTGGTAGAAGTAGTATTTCAAAAGTATTAGAAAGTTTACATTACTTATTTAGTTATACTTAAGTAATACATAATTGCTTATTTTTAATGTTATCTTGCATTTTATATTAACAGAAAGATAGGCTGCTTGGTTGGTTTATGTGAGGTAGGTCATAAAAGTGCCCCTTGTTTAAACTTTACTTTCTCTGGGAAGATCATACAATGTTTTCATTATGTTGGTCTTTTTCATCTTTGCCCAGTTTCTCAATATTTTGTCAGAATTACATTTACTGCTCACAAAAATATTTACAGAGAAGCAAAACATAAAATCAAAATAATGTCATTAGCTAAAAAGAAAGAATCATCATCTTAGTTCTTTTACATTGACCTAAACTAGAATTATTTACATTGCCCTGTATATTTACAAATCACACAGGATACCTGAATTTGTAAAACTTTTTCCTGAAAAGTGAACAGACGTACACCAGGCGGCACTGAAAGACTATAGTCAAATAACTTTTGACATTTAAGCCGCAAACACTCAAATATATGATGTTATTGGTGGATATCTGGTCAATTTTGAAAACTTCTCCTTATTAAGAGATGAAGCCCCTCTGGTCCACATGTCGGCCCATGGACTAGTGGAAAGTTTCTGAACTGTTACACAGTATGTCACATGTTGACATATTAGGACTCATTAGTGCGCGAGATGCAGCAGGTGGAAGTGTAGTCTGGCCCAGTGATGGAGCAGTATTAGGAAAGTGATATCCTGCTCACAGAGTTTGTATGAAGAGCGGAGGAGAAGTGCACTGGTATGGGCACACTCTGCACACAGACACACACTACACTCTCACTGAGCTGTCTGCGCCTGCCGAACCCCCGTAATGCTCCTATTAGCAGCTTCAGTTAAAATGGCATTTCATCAGGCAGCTGACAAGTGAATTATCTCAGCCTTTTTCCTCCCTATTTCCCTGCCTGTGCGCCTTTACCTCGCTGCTTCTCTCTCTCTCTCTCCCTCTCTGTCTGCCTGCCTGGCTCGCCCACTTCCCCCCGGCTCAGTGACAGTAGCCTTAGGCCTGAGATAAAGAGGCGGCGCGCGGCACTCGGAGCTCTCACACACACTCTGCAGAACTGAAGTGACATCCTGTCAAAACAATAGTTTACTACAACAGGAACTTGTGTGTTCTGTCAGACACGGGCTGAACTTCAACTTTGGGACATATAGATTCCTCTTTCATATTGATCTCCCCCCACTTTGAGAGAGGGAGTGTGTAAGTGTGTGTTTCATTTGGGCCAGTGCAGCACTTGGATCCCAGCCCAAAATCACAGAAGTGTGTGTGCAGATGAAAACTCAGAGGACAGTTTAGATACTGTTCAACATACAGGCGTGTGTAGTGCTCCAGGGAGGAGTGCCATCGTTCACAAAGCTCCTCCACTGCTCATCTGTAACACTTCTCTGCACTGTGCATAACATAATAGGCCTTTTGCACCTCTCAAACTACCACCTCCTATCTTATTTTTTTACCTGTAGTCCAACATAACATGGGTAAGCCTGCTGTTCTGGGACATATACAACACACTATCTGGAGTGTAAATAAGTTAGAATTAATAGACATAAAATGCAGGAAGAAGAGAAACAGTATTGACAACATCACAGATTTTAAAAATATTTAGCAAAGAAACAATCTTGCTTTTAAACTGACACTGTAAACACTTATCATCATCTCAATAACATTAAAACTGGAAAACATTTCAAGTAATTGTGCAGTGCCAGAGTGCTCATACAGTGACATACTCAACAGATGTGCCGCCACTAGGGGGTGCTCTAAAGTGGGGCACTGATGGACCACTGTCTGTACCCCTCAAGACTCATGTGGCTCATTAGGCCAAAGGAAAGAATATGACCAAATAGGTGACCTCTGATGGGACATTTCCAATTCAAGTAGTGGTGACACATGACATTTTTTTTTATAAACAGATCAATAACCTCTTATAGCTTATACCATCTTAATTTACACTGTTACTTTGGTTTGAATGGATAATAATATATGTGATAGTATTTTATTAACTCTTTGCCAATACATGCCAGTGAAACAGAGGAATGTTTTCTTGCTAAGGCCATGCTGAGATGTTATGTCTCTGTCTATATGGTGTGTGCTTTATGACTATTTATTGATGTGATACCGATTCATGGAAGATACAAGCTGAGATTTACCATCCACTCTCATCACTGCTCTTCATTTTCATCAGAAAAGACTTAAAGACTGACGCAGACAGACTCCTTGTGAACAAAATGCACTCCGTCAACAACAATACATCTGGCCCGAGCGCTTGTATTGTGTTATTTGGAGTATCTCGATGGTCAGATGGTGAAACTATACCCATAGACCAAACCGGCAGCACAAAGAAAGACCCCCACACATGGACAGACAGAAGCAGACAGAGAGACGGACACACGGATCCATATATAATGTATTCCTGTGTATGCGCTCTGTGTGTTACCTGGCCAGCAGTGGTAACAGGCTCTGAGCCCTTTAATGGGATTTAGCCCGAGGCTGTTTTATTAAGATGTCGGCTTTCCCTTCTGCCTCTGCAGCTGACACCATTCCCCACTGATACCCCCCTCCCCTCACCCCCCTCCCTTCGCACCCTGAGCACCAGCACTCACCCCTCCCACCCCCCCACCCCCCCAGACTTCACCCCACGCCAATTCCCCTCATCCAGGCCTCCTCGCTGCCCCTGGTGCCCCCTCATCTTACCCATGATAACAAGCCTGCCTGATTTTAAAGTCTCAAAATTAGTAAGTAGCAGCAGAAGTAGTAGTAGTAGTAGTAGCAGTAGTAGTAGCTGTTTCAGTAGTATTTGCAGTAAAACATAATGATATAAGAAGTAGCACTCGGTCATTGCTGCCCATAGTGCCCCCTCTTCTGGTTTTCCATGATAACGACCCTGCCATAACTGCAAATATACTTTTGAGATTTTAAAAGTTTTTTGATTTTTAAGTCTCAAACTGAATGAGTAGCAGGGGTAGTAGTAGTTCCAGTGATGTAAATAGTAATATAGATAGTAATGCGTATTAAGAGTAATAGTTTTTGGGTGAACATTAAGACTTGGCCTGCAATACAACACAACAAATTGGCAGCTGCAGTAGTAGTAGTAGTAGTAGTAGTAGTAGTAGTAGTAGTAGTAGTAGTAGTAGTAGTAGTAGTAAAAGTAGTTATAATAGTAATAGCTTAGTTTTTGGTAAAAAATAAGAGTTGGCCTATACCCCAACATATTTGCAGTAGTAGTAGTATTAGTCATGATAGTAATAGTAGTTTGTGGGTAAAACACTTAATTAGGTGTCGACAGTGGTGGAGGAAGTACTCAATTTCTTAAGTAAAAGTACAGATAAAGGAATGAAAGCTTACTTAAGACTAAGATTGACTGTTTTATTTTATTTTTAACAAATAATATTTAATAAAAGTCAAAATACTTACTTCAAACCAATTAAAAATTGTAGGGGAGTACAACTTGCTTTAAAATGTAATGAGTAAAAGTAAAAGGGCCCCTTGTAAAATATTTAAGTATAAGTATTTAATACAAATGAAAACTGCACTTAAAGGTGCTGTGAGCAATATATTTTTTTAAATATTTCATTAAAATGATGCATGTTTCCTCAGATATGATGTAAACATGTTTAAATAAAATATTACAAGAGTTTTACTGATAACAATAGTACAGCTGATTTATTCACAATAAAATAAAATCAAAATTAACATAATGCCCAGGTTGTTTATGTTTGCATTTTTTGTTTTGGTTCTAAAACTGCATTGCCGATCGTCCAATTAGAAAGCGGAAAGACTGGAAACCCACAAACCATTGGTTTGATTTAGACTGCAGTACGAGCGCATGCTGCTTCTAGTACCTTTAAGTAAAGTAACTAAGTACTTTCACTTTGTTACATTCCACCACTGTGCCTAAAAGTCTTTAGATGGAAGACTCTTAAAATACCATACATGGTACTTTGTAAGGTATATTTTTCATTCTTTTGCTAAATAGATTTGCTCTTACAGTGTTGTGTAACATAAAAAGGGATCTTAGTGAAACCATGAACTGTGTATACTTGTAGTTTTAAGAAAGTGACCAAAGAATACAAATGGCAGGAAAATGGGAACTATGATGTACTAGTTTTCTACTATTTGGGGAGCCCCTACTGCAAACATAATAGGATTTTCATTTAACAAGTGTAATGCTATAATTTCTTTTACACAACATTACTTTAATCCTTTACATTGTCTGAATTTCTTCTTGCATAGGCTGATTAAAATATGAAAAGAAAAAACATGCTCTTAATTTTCCATTAATCTGATAAGGTCACCGCAAATTTTCTTTTGAACAAAAGCATTCATATTTTGTCATATATCCTTCTCTTTAAACTCAGTCTTTGCCTTTTTACCAGTAGTCTTGTGCTGGTTTCACGCTGCTAACAACACTTTGTCTACTATTACACTTCCCCTGGAAACACGTAGCCCCGATCCTCCCCCCTCAGATGAAGCCCGTAGCGGTGACTTCTTCTTGCCTAGGCCTGGACCTGTAGGCACTTCCCCTGACTACTACGACTACCCCCCAGGTACTCGCTTCCTGTGCCCCATGCAGTACATACCTCAGAGCTCCTACCCCGAGGTCCCACCCCACAGGCGCTGGTGCAATTCAAGAACACACGCTGTGATGACGAGGCTCGCTTTGAACAAGGTAGAAGTTGCTAAAATATGTGCTTTTGCTTTGGATGCGCAAAGTGTTCATAAACTCAGTACAGAAATGGTTTGTCCTCCCTTCCATCAGTGGAGACACAATGAGTTTGCCATAAACCACAGGGTTAACCCTAAAGTCTAGTTCACATGAGGCATTGTGGTGCTTAATTGGGAGACTGACCGAGGCCTAAGAAGAACACAGATTAATACATTAAACATCTGGCTTCAGAAGAAAGTAAAACTATACTAAATCAGCTTTTTCTAATAAAAAGCAACATGAACAAAATATTGTTATTATAAGTATACTTATTCCTATTAGGGCTTATGGGTGGAGTCTGTCCCAGAAGCTATGGGCCTTAGGCGGGCAACAACCTGGACAATGGAAAGTTAGTCCCAAGGCTGACACAATACATACACAGACAATGATTCACTCTCACATTCGTCAATTCATTATGGGCAACTGAGAGTCACCATTTCACCAAACACATGCAAGTGGGAGAAGACTGTAGTGCTCAGAGAAAACCCACAGTAACACAGGGAGGACAGCGCAACATATTTCAACCAATAGGGGGCAACAGTGGCACAATAGGTTAAGCATTCACCCACCAACTAGAGGGTCGGTAGTTTGAACCTCACCTGAAGCACATACTGACATTGTGTCCCTGGGCAAGACATTTCAGCCACATTGCCCACTCCAGACACAGTATGAAGCTGGTTGTGATATGAACAGAGCCTTCACAATAGGGCAGGCAAGGTAGGCAGTTGCCCAGGGCCCAGGGCTGAAGGGGGGGCCCCCAAGGATGGTCATGTACCTGTACCACACAATCTGTTTCAGCGACGCAAAACAAACCACAGAAGTGATGCTGCCTCGCATTTCTCCTAAAAGGGTCCTATCTGGAGAGAAGTCAAACCATAAATTGTAGCCAGCCTAAAATATTATTTACCATTAGAAAACAGGAAATCACATATGTTTTGTTCAAATTTTCCTGGGGGAGGACTCCTATAACCTCCTGACTTATTGTCCCTCATATCCACCTGTCTGTTATGCAAACAAGGTCGCAAATCAGGACACGAGGCAAAAGGAAAGCTTATATTAATGCTTAGTAAAATTTTGTTTGTTTTTAAAGTGTGATTTACAAAAAAATGGAGCCTAGATAGGGCCCTGGTTGTTCCGCTTGCCTAGGGCCCCTACAGTGTCTAGAAATGGCTCTGGACATGAAGGGCATCTGGCATAAAAAAAACAGCCAAAACACTGTGCGCCCGGTTCACTGTGGCAACCCCTAATGATAAAGACAGCAGCTGAAAGAAAAAAATAGATTTATTTCAACCAACAAATTATACATACATTATATATTGTACATACTTCACAAAGGACACCAAAGGGCAGCATCAACAGCCTACGATGAGACAGGCAATAGACCAAACAGTAAATTTCAGTACATAACGCTTTTTTTAATGAGCAGGTGTTCAAACCGTAGGGCAATTACCATCAATTCACCCTCTGTATATCTTTGTATGAATGGATGAATGGATGGAGGGACTTTTGCAGCATGCCGGATCCCATGAGTGTGTGTATGTGTATGCAATGCATTGTGGGTTTGCTTGTTGTTGTCTCTGTGTGTGTCTTGAGTGCTTTTGCTGTTTTTCCCTGGCAGGCTGTTCTGATTGGCTGGCCCTGGGGAAAGCCGATATCATGTTTAGCCCCAAACCAACATGCATCCCTCATTCACCATCGAGTGCCGCAATTGTGTGAACGTGTGTGTGTGTGTGTGTTGTGTGGGTCTAAGGCGAAAGAGTGTTATAGGAAGGTCTTGTGCATTCAGGCGTTCTTGCCTCTTCTGCTAAAGTGGAGCCTGTCTTCCTGGTGAAGGCTGATGAGGTATGACATCACAGCACTTTGTTTTATCTTTAAAATATGAGCCGGCAGTCCGCACTTCCCCTTAATGAGGCCGAGGTGCCCACAGTATATACATGGAAAAGTGTACCAGAAGCTTTTTAATGTCTTTCCGTGCAAGCATTCAGCAGCATACATACTGTGCAAATTAAAATCTCAGACAGGTTTATAAAAAAAGGCAATGAACAAAAAAAGGTGCATCAATGTCCAAAAAATACACCAAAATAAAACAAAGAGGAACAATTACAAGCACTTGGAGAGCGTAGGCCTCTGCCAAGGCACTGCTCCTGTCTTGCAATGGTAAAGGCTCGCAAAACAATAAGAGTAGGCCTAAAGTACATCACAACATATTGGCAGCGGTAGTAGTAGTAGTAGTTTTTGGTGAACATTAAGAGTAAACCTACAGTACATTACAACATTTTGGCAGTGGCAGTAGTAGTAATAGTAGTAGTACTAGTAGTAATAGTAGTAGTTGTTGTAGTAGCAGTAGCAGCAGCAGTAGAAGTAGTAGTAGTAATAGTTGTAGTAGCAGCAGCAGCAGGAGAAGTAGTAGTAATAGTTTTTGGAGAACATTAAGAGTAGACCTACAGTACATTATATTTTGGCAGTAGGAGATTTAATAGTAGTAGTAGTAGTAGTAGTAGTAGAACCTCTGCCAAGGCGCTGGTCCTATCTTGCAATGTTAAAGATGTGAAGTGCCCAGACCTGGGCTCAAACTTGATCTTCTAGTTCAGGGGTAAATGCTCTTTCCATTGAGTCACAAAACATTTATGTCTCACAATGGTAAAAATAAATAAATAAAAATCTTCAAAAACTATACTTTTGTTCTTCAGTGAGTGAAGTTAGTATCTTGCATTTGTATTTCAAAATTAATAATTCTGGCTTATTAGAACTTACCTGAAATTTCCATTTAAAAAAAAATAAAAATAAACATCTGTATTTAATAAAGCACTTTAAACAGACTTTTTTCCACACCTACCTATATAACATTTGCACAGTACTGTAGGTGTGTGGCTTCTCCTCACTAACACACCATTTTACCCATAACCCCTGGCGTTTCTTTTCCTGAAGCCATATGTCAGACCTCATCGGCTGCTGCATCAATAACAGCGCACTCACTCGGCTGCTAACGCCGTATCCGACCACACTGGATCACGGAGAGCCGCTTTGACCCATCACATCTGCCTTTTCATTTCAACACTGGGCCTGATGGAGTTTGAATTGGCTTTTGTTTACAGCAATGGCTTCCACTGCTTCTCACACTTTTCATAAATTTCACTCTGACAACAAACAGTCAATGATTTATGATTGATCTTGTATATTATAGCTATAGAGTGTAAATACATCTATGTTCATCAAATAATTACTACAGTTTACTTGTTCTTCTTTTCCTTCCTTCCTCTCTTCCTTACATAAACTGCACTAAACTAATAAATAGAATAAAGTGATTACATTTTTGCATGAGAAAACATGTCTTGTCTAGTTAAAGGGCATATATTATGCAAAATTGACTTTTCTGAGCTTTCTACGATGTTATAAAAACAATCATCAAAAACATACCTGGATGTTTTGCTTCAGTCATGTTTAAATAATCCTCTGTTGTCTGGCACAGTCATTCTAAGCCCACAAAACGCTTGGTTTCACAAATCTCCGCCTCTCCAATGAACCTCCGCCCACTCCAGGAAGTACTGACCAATCTGCAAGCCCTCTGCATCCATTCTGCTCTTATTTAACAAAAAACAAACAAACAAACAAACAAACAAACAAAAAAAAAAAACGTGCACAGTTCTGTTTTCTATAAAAATTACCCACATCCCAATATATGAGGTAAACATGTTAAATTCAAATATCAGTTTTACCAATAACAATCGTACAGGGGATTGATTTACAATAATAAAAAAAAGATTTTACAGGATGGCCAAGTTGTTTATGTTTAGAAATTTAATTTTTCTTCTGATTGTCCAATCAGAAAAGCGGAAAGACCATTGTTTTGATATAGACTGCAGGGAAATAATGCCCATTTTGAATTAGGTAATAATAACTACAATGCTATTAATCACATTTAGCTATCATACTATGCAGCTTTATTTAAACAAAAATGGATCCATATTTTCAGAAACAGATTATTGTATGAGTCTAGCTACATTCATGGTGAAGCTTCATGCAGCCCCACAAAGTTTGAAACCGTGAGTTTAAAAGTAGATTGCAGATTTGGAGTAGTGGTCTGTTGTGCTGCCACATGTGGTAAATATTCATGGTATTTGTTTTAAAAGTTTCACTCGTCTGCAAACACATGCGGTTCAGCGGCGCGTGCATCCGTATTTACTGTCTGATTTCTTGTCCATAATAAAATAAACAACATGCGGGGGGCCGTTTGAGGCAGGATGAAGGCAGTGTTCAACCTTGTAGAGCAAATGATTTCAAACTGTGTCCGTGGCTTTATCATCAGATCAGGAGCAGCAGATGCTTCTCTGTGTATTTACTGCACAAAATCTACAATTACACAGGAAAGAAAGTTTTCCATTTTGGACGTGAGCATAATAAAACAATGTCACAGAGTAAGACTTGGTGTGAGATTAAATTTAGCAAAAAGACATACTGAATCAGAAAAAAATCAGGAAAAATGGCTGTTTTTGTCTGGCAAAGATGACACAAACCTCTCTATTTATCCAGGCTTGGGAGCATCACAAGAGTGCACTGGCCTGTGTCATCATGTGGCTGTCCCATGTGAGTTTAGAGGGTGAAAATTATCAAAGTTATGTAGTATTGTTTTAATGATGCATTAAAATCTAGAGAAATATGGGAGCTGGAAAATTTGCCACTGTTTTCAATTAGTAAAATACAGAAAAAAAGAAAGAAGTAGATGCTATTATTGGCTGGTGGTTGGCAGAGTTGAGCAGTCCAAATGCCCTGCCCCTAATCCTCATGGGAAGCCTGTGAACGCTGGCTTCCCCGATGTGTGTGCCATGTTGCCAGACGTGGCAGTATCTGGCTAACGCGGCTGTGTGTACAATTAACTAGCGTTAGCCATCATTAGCCTCTGTGCACCAACGCAGCAGCAGACTGCAATTAACCCGCTAATCCTGCTAATCCGGCTAATCCACTAATGGAGCTAATCTGATAGACTGGAGAGAGCTTTTTCAATAGGCTTTCTGGGAACGCACACTGACACACACACACACACTCACGCACACAGCGGTGGTGCCAATTCTCCGGCTGTATTTGAGCTTTCAAACACATTTACGCTGACTGTTCAAGCACACAGTCACAGTGGTGTCGCTTCAATCCAGTGTGTCCAGCAGCAGTGAATTAGAGACATCTCGCCCACAGCCATTAGTCAGCCTGGGGCCCCTGTCACACACTGACCACACAGAACGGTGAGGAGCAGGAGCCGGCTAGGGTTCGATAACGAGAGGCAGACAGGTCTCCCTCTAATGTCTGCTTAAACCAACACCATCGCCTCAGCCCGCATCTGTGTCAATCCACGAGACACTTCCTCTTTTAGAAACCCTCAACCATTAATAATAATCCTCAAGTTATTTTAAAACATTTCTTGTGTGTGATTTGTAGGTTTGGCATCATCCTTAGGCAATAGGCTTCCTTTCATTCACGTCCCGTGCATTTCTAAATTCATTTCCTTTTAAAGCAACACTTTTTCACTATACCAGAAAATAAAAAGTAACTCATCTTTTGGAGACAGGGTATCTGTGTCAGCAGATACTGCGTTTACAGATAATAGATACTTCTTTCCTTTGTAACTACAGAGTAACTACAGGCTCACTACTATTGTACAAAAACACAAACACATGGCCATACGCAGCATTGAGATCCATGAGGTTCGGACCTCAGTATATTTTTCCTCCATATTTTCATTACAGTCCTGAATGATGTCCTTGTTTCGTCTTGGCATAATACTGAGGTTTGTGCTACTAAGTGTTTGTTTTTCCTTTTGCTGTTAGCCTTATTTCTAGTGTAATTCATTATAGCTATCAAAAAGTCATATACTGCAATTAGTCATTAGTCATTTCTCACTGTGCTTCAAACTGCTTTGCTGGACTTCTGTAGCCTATTTTGAAAATCCTGCATACGGCACTGCACATATTGTATTTTTTCACCTAAATTTAACGTACATATGATATATTAATGATTATATTAAAGGCTTATAGGTTCTACCCCTTCCTGACACAACACTCTCCATTTATCCAGGCTTGGGACCGTCACAAAGAGAACACTAATAGTGTCTAAAAAATCATATATGCCTTTATAATAGTTACTGGCACATGCTAGGTTTAGATGCAGTAAAGTTTCCACACAGAATGAGGTGTGCTGTTATCAAGGGCTAAAAGTAAAGCCGAATGATCTATGAAGGGGTGACATCTTTTTTTTTCATCTGTTTTAATTAATTCTCGGTGGAGTTGTGGCGAATCACACAGGCTTCACAAAAAGATAGTGAGAAACAGACTTCTAAAAACCGAAAAGCTTAAGGGGCAAAGTATTTTTTTTCTTTCTTTTTTTTTTACCTTGTACTAGTTGACAATTTTCTTCTTCTCATTTCTTTTGTCATCCCTCCTTTTTACTCATTTCCTGTGGCCTAATTGTAGCTATAACTTCTTCTGTGTTTGGAGAGTTAGCCGGGAGACATTTTGGAAAAGGCTGGTTGAAGGAAGATGGAGGTCGCCTGTCTGTATGTGGCTTCAAACGCTGACCTTGGCTGCTAATGATGCTAATGATGCTAACTGTGCTAATGACAGCCTTTTCTCTCTCTCTCTGTGTCAGTGCATGCGTGCGTGTATATGGATAGACGTGCGTGTGTAGCAAGTATAGCAGTAAAGTAAAGCATAATCAGAGGCGCTAACGCTAATGAGCTAACCCTTTGAAGAGCTAACCGCCCGGCGAGGCCCTCACTCCTGCCAACTCATTAGCTGACCTGAGGACTGCCTGATTAGAATGCTTTTGATGAAATTTTCAAGGATATTCCCGCACCAAAAAAAAAAAAAAAAGAAAAAAAAAAAACTTTAAAATTTTGTGAAGTGAAATAAATATTGCACTAGTCTTTTTTTGCACTGGTTGGGTGGGTTGCTGGATTGAAAAAGTGGGAGGTCATTTAGTAAGAAGACTTCAAAGTGCTCTCTGAAGACCGCTGGATGAGATTGATTTGCTGTTTTTACTGGCGATGAAATGTACAAATATGTTTAATGGGAGGAGAGAGCACGAGAATGTTTCCTTTCAGTCTTCAAACGCCCCGCACGTCATTTCATACCACTTTTCCTCTCTCTCAAACACAAATGATAAGGAGGATACACATACATGCGCACACCTTCCCCGCCTTGGTAGAAAGTCAACAATTTCTTAAGCGTGAGACATGAGAGAGGCGAAACGGGTAAATTAGCCTTCAGGAAAAGCGAAGAGGACAGGTTGCTTGGCGCTTCTTTAAAGACACAAACTACACAGTCACATCGCTGCTCGTTTCGCAGCATGAGGAGCGAGTGTGGATCAAAGTGAAGGAGATGCCAGGCCTTCATGCAAGAGAAAGGGATAAATTATTTTCTGCAACGCTAACAGTGACAGTAAAAAGTCTAACAGCCTTTTAGTATGTTGACCAAAGAAATCTGCTACTGTCATGTTGCATTGTTCACTTTGCATTGGGTTCTGTGAGCAAAACGATGGCTTTCATCCCCAGAAGCACCTGTTAGCTCAGTGCAATGGTGCTGATAAGGAAACAAGGGTTAAAGCATTACATTACTGGATTAATCTCATGCTGTCTCGCCTGATGTTAGACCAAAATCTGTGACCTAGTGTTTTTAACACCCACAACAACATCATAGTAAGCAACCCTTTCTGCTTTGATTTGAACGAAAAAAAAAACATGATCAATTTGCCAGTTTACCTTCAGACAGATGCGAACCAGCAAATACTGCATCTCCATCTGGTTACCCATTACATCCTGCACTGGCAATATTCTTCTTTTTACTCTTATTCCCGTTAGGAGTTGCATTTTGGGCCTTAGGCGGGGTACACCTTGAACAGTGTCCAGCTGGTCCCAGGGCTGACTTAGAGACAAACACAGACAGACAACCATTCACTCTCACATTCATCCAATAGGGGCAATTTAGAGTTACCAGTTCACCTAACACATGCATGTCTTTGGACGGTGAAAGGAAGCCAGAGAGCCAGAGTCTTTATGATGTTTTATGGTATTTTTATAGATGATTCCAGTTTTAATATCCTATTATAACAAATGTGTACAGGACAACTAGGTCTAAGTGGTGCACTAAACAACTGACGGTGTCTGTTTTGAGATAAAATGTAAAAAAAAAATTCAATTTGGACCCCTGCAGGAATTTATTAACTGTGTAAAGAGTGCAACTGTAATATACATAGTTTGCTTTCAGGTAAGAGTAGTAATAGTCATTGTAAGCGTCTGATTTAGGATTAGTAATCCATTAAACATTCAGTTCATCAAAAAGTTTATAGTCAACGTTAATTAGTTAATTCATTCATCTTCTACCAACTTTTCTTATAACACTGGTCTACAAATTTTTGGACTCGATCTGCTTCCAAGATAAAAGTGGCTAAATCTCATTTATTTTGATAAGATGAACTGAAAATCAATTGATAACTGTGCTGGTTAGCTAATGTATTCAAGATATTTAATGATATTGTTTCACATCTGTATCGCATCTGTTTATACAATAGATTTAGGCATTTTTGCTTAAAAATAATATTTATATTTTGAAAATATTTAATTTCTCTACATGCATGCATTTTGTCCACTTCCAAGAGAGAGATTTCTGCAAATAAAAACAAAACATTTTATGTCAAAACTTTAGACATATTAAAATTAATGTATTGGAATGTGCAGGCTTTCAGATAGAACTGGTTGCTTGTAGACACTGTACCTTCTGATAAACTACCGTTTTTGCCTTATTTTGCATAAATTACCTATTTTGACCCAATACTGTTTCTTGGAAATTATAGCCAATCTGCACTTCTGACTTACTTTTTCTTTATTAGTGACCTAATCCAAGAAAAATGTCACTACTTTTGTTCGGGAAGCATTTTGCTTGTAGTCCAGTGTTAGTGGTCATAGGTGACTACAGCCTATCCCATCAAATTTGGGTCTTAGGCAGGGTACAATCTGGACAGTGGTCCGTTAGTTGCAGGGCCCAGAGAGGTTGTGAGGTCGGCCCAAGAATTGATCTCAGAACCTACTTGCTGGGAGGCAAGAGCACTAATAACTCAGCCACAGTGACTGATAAACTGTACAGTATGGGCTACAGACAATCACAACCTGCAAATGAATGTCCAGTACACAAGAACACATGCTTATTGTAAATCTTCCAAATCATAACTACTGCTGATGGTGAAGTACATGTGGCTTTCTACATCTAGCTGTTTCAAAGATAGGATTGCAGATTGTGGCTATTGTTTTCTGTAGAGCAGCTTGTTGGTGTGTGTCTATAGAACATTGTATTGTGGTTTTACTTAAATAAGCCATAGCTGAGGTTTAAGTTGTGAATGATGGATCTTGATGGACCTTTTCTTTTCACATATGTCAGGTAGAAACCAAAGTAGACTTTTCAAGAACTTCTGCGGGCCAAAGAAACCAAGATGCAGCAATTTCAGTGCAATGAGTTTGTGGGTGCACGTGTTGCCTGTCTGTCTGTCTGTCTCTGGGCCGTGTGAGCGTCGGCTGTGTGTGTGTGTGTGTGTTTTGAGATGCAGTAGTTTAGGCAGACAGCGCACTGGATCTCTCATAGTGAATTTGGACAGACTGGAGTGTGAGAGGCAGTTCAAAGACCACGGGCCCACAGGCAACAGCCAACACTCATACTGCTGTGTACATGAGTGTGTGTGTGTGTTTGTGTGTGTGTGTGAGTGTGTGTTGGCGTTGTCTTGACACTTGACTAGCTGATTTGCTAGTAAATGTGTGTGGTTTTGCCTTGATGTGCTTTTATTGTGAAAGTTTTGCCATAGAGGTCACCCAGTCAGCAGTGTGGATTGAGAAAGTTATGACCATATTTGAAGGAGACAGTTTGGGAGAGGTAAAAAAAACAAAGTGTCATGTTTTTGTGTAGTTTAATTTCTAGAGATGGAAGTAATAAGACACTTTTACAAGGTAAGTCAGAACACCGTTTTAAGAAAATGTCCTTTTCTAAATTTCTGAAACATTATTACTTGAGAAGAAAAAAAATACTTTTACTCAAAAATTACTTAAGTTACTTTTTTTTTTTTTTTTTTACCTCAGTAGCAAAGTAGGTACAAACAATTGTAGCAGTAATAGAACTAGAAGTACTAATTGTAGTAGTGGAAGTGGTATTAATAGTAAGAGTATTAATAAGAGTATTAATAAGAGAAGTAGAATAAGAGAAGAGAAGTAGAGAAGTAAGAGAATAGTAGTTGTACTTTTACTCAAGTAGATTTTTAAAGTTACTTAATGGGTAAAAGTATTTCTTGACCTCTGAGGCAAAGATGGCTTGTAGTTGTTGTAGTAGTAGTAGCAAGATTGGTAGAAGTAGTAATAGAAGTAATAGTAGTAATAGTATTAGTAGTAGCAGCAACAGTAGCAGTTGTATTAGTTGTAGCACTAGTTGTCATCATAGTAGTACTAGTAATGGTAGTAGTAGCATGAAGTACTTTCTTACTTAGAACTTTACACTCTATACAAGTAACAATTTTCATGAGTACTGTTACTTTTATTTAAGTGATGTTTTATTGCAGTAACAGTAATTTTACTAGAGTACAGATTTGGAGTACTTCATCCACCTCTGGTCGTGAAGTATCAATTTATAAGCATTTGTGAAACCTAAAAGCTGGTTTTCCCTTCTGTACATCCATCATTCCTGCTGTGTTGTCTGATTCTGTCCCACATATAACATAAACCTGAGCCGGTCCACAGAAATGCCAATCATGACATGACATTCACTCACTTCTGGGCTCCGACCCATCTGTAAGTTATGCATTCAACACCGGCGTAGGAAAAAAACACCAAATAATGAATTATAAAAATATTTCTGGCTAATTGTTGGGTTCTAATTAACAAGCTAACCTTTGGAGAGTGGCAGAGGAAGGTGGAGGAGAAATTATTCATGTTGTTTTTGCATAAATGAATATGCAAAAGAGAACGATTTCCTTTGAGAAGGGACAACAATGGCCCTATGTCTCTCTATCTGTGCATAGTTTCACTCTTTATTCTGGCTCCATCTCCCCAGTTTTATCTGTCACACTCTTTCGCTTTCTTCATCTTTTAACGTTACATTGTGATGGTGGGTGGCCCTAAGCGATGCACTGTACAAAATGAATGAATGCTTTAGAGTTGACACATGTGATGAGTGGGGATATGTCCTCTGGCTAATTCAAAATGGCGGAGGCTGTGTTTTGTTAAGTCTTGATCCCAGAGTGATGTGAAGAATGACATGTGTTACATGCTGACATACGGGTCAGTGGCACAGCGTTCAGTGTTTGTGTCTCTAATCAACACTGGAGTTTAAAAGTTATATGTTAAAAACAGCCCCAGGACCAAAAAAAGATTCAGTGTTAAATGCACTTGTGTTCTGGAGAGAGCTGTGCCTACTGCTGAAGTGAGAAAATACACTCTTATAATTGGTTTACACCTTAATACTGCCACAAGGGGTCACAAGCGAGTGTACGTCCCAAGCCTGAATAAATGGAGAGAGTTGGTTCAGAAAGGGCATCCAGCATAAAACCTATGCCAAATAAATATGTAGATGTATGTATGATAAGAGACAGGCTCAGGAAATCCCAGAAGTAGAAGGTGAAAGGAAAAAAGTAATTATTTTCTATTTGTCAGTGTCAATGTGAAGTTCAGCTATGCAAACAAAAATCATAGTGTTATCACAGACTAGTGTTGTTGTCAAAATCATACTTAATGAGACCAAGACCAGTCCGAGACTCCTGGGGCTCTTTTAAGGACCCAGGGCAAGTCAAGATTGAGACCAAGGCAAACTGAGAAAAAAAACAACAACAAACAAAGTAGTTCAAATACATAGTTGGTTATATGAAATAATTTAATGCCAACACACATTTTTCTGGTTCTTCTTATGCTGAAAACAAAATTACACATAAAGTATAGTATTTTTCTTATAATGTTTGGTATAAAAAATCTCTGAGACAGCTAAATCCAAGACCGAGTCTGACGAGACTGACTTAAATTGGATAAAACTGCAGCTGAGACAAGACCAAGACCGGTCTTGGGCCCTACAACTCTAGCTTCTAAACACTGCTTACAAATGACTCCACCATTTTCAGGTAGAAGGTAGAAGAAGTACTCCAGATCCGTACTTACAGTAAGTAAAAGTTCTAGTAAAAGTATATGTAAATGTACTCAACAAAATTATAACTTAAGTAAAGGTTGAGGTTTACTTAAGAAAGTATTTATTGCTACTTCTGGAACTACTATTACTAGTACATTTATTATGAAAACTGCTAGTACAATTAGCACTACTACCACTAATAACACTACTATTAATGTTTTTTTTTTTATATACTTTAAATATTACTTTAATTGCTATTGGGGTTAAAAAATAATTATACTAATTTAAAGTAAAAGTACCCTTTTTCCTTTAAAACTTTCTCTAGTAAAACCTTTAGTAAATACGCTACACTTCTAGTTACTTTCCACTACTTTTCAGTGCAACATGAATCCTTTTGCTACATTTTAAAATACTAACTATAAAATACCATTTCACTTTACAAAGATCAAACATTATCTTTATCCTAAAAGAGGGCTAAAGTTGTAGCGGTGTTTCTCAGTCTGTGTTTTGTACTTGTGTATATTTGTAGCACTGGTGTTGTGTCCCGCAGTGTTTCTGGTGCAGTTTTCATTAGAGATTCCCCTCACAGCCACACTGACCTCTCTGCGTGTGTCGGACGATGGACTGTGCATATCAGATCCACTGCCCATTGATTCTTTAGGTTGGCCGAGGAGAACAGTAGCTAATTGAGTGGATGAATAATATATCTCTGAATAATAAATTAATATTTTGTTCTGGTGCCTCTCAGGTGGGATGTGTGTGTGTGCGTGTGTCAGTGTGTTCTCATTAGCTCTGGCACATTAGCATAAAGAATAGATAAGCGAACATGTGATCAATAGCATTGATAGGAACCAGGCCGGTGGACAGTGGTTGTATCGATCACTGGACTCACACACCTTCAGTAATGCGTTTAGGGACACTCTATTGACTTGCATTAATTTTCCACGTTACATACTTAGCATACAAGATATGAAAAGTCCATACAGTTGCAGTTTTAATCTTACTTAATAGAAGAAAAATGAATGGCAATTTGATAAACATGTCTTAAAAGATTAAACCAGCCAAAACATTACAGTGTATTAAAGTTCTTGTTTTAGCTGACATCTCGCCATGGTTTCCAGATGACTTCTTTTTAACCTTGTTTTGATTTCGGCAACCTAGATGACTCTTCATAGACATTTCGACTTCCAAAATTAAACTGTTCTCTTGCTCCAATCCTACAGCAGGAACCTGTAATTTATTGTCCAATTTTATCCATAATGCTGTTGTACATTCTTGTCTATAATGGATGATACCTCACAGCAAGAAGGTCACAGGTTCAATATCTGGACCGGGCAGCAGGGGCCTTTTTTGGCATGTTCTCTGCATAGGTCTTCTCTGGGTGCTTCGGATTCCCCTGTCAACCTAAAACATGCACAATTGGCTAATCCTCCAGCCAGGATCCTGGGCCAAAATAAGGAGAAGGGTCCCAGGGCACTGCTTCTGACAGGTTATCCCAGTAGCATTTAAGGATGGGTCAAATGCAGAGGACAAATTGAATTAATTGAATGAATGTGAGAATTAATAGTTGTTTGTCTTTGTATGTGTCAGTCCTGCAACTAACTAGCAACTGTCCAGAGATGGGACCAGGCCACCTCATAAACACCATAGCTTTTTATTTTATTTTTTACAGTAGATGTAATGTGTAGTGTGTAACATGTGTGAATATTATCTCTCCATCCACACAGAGACAGTACAAAGCCTGTTGACCTGCAGCTACGTCGGGCCTTTGCCGACAGTACAGAACTGACACCTCCAGATGAAAGCCCTCTGCCTTTGGGCACGCTCACACACATGAACTGGTGCATATGCTCTCTCGTCTTCCTCTCTCCTCTTCCTCTGCTGTGATGCTGCCTCCACAGGCTCCGCCCATGGCCCACCAGCTGCTCATCAATAACACATCGGCCCACATACCTCACTGACCACGGCCTGCCCATGCATGCGGCAGTCATTGTTATGAGGTGGCCGTCCCAGGTGGGTCCGATTAACTTTTCATGGATGTCCTGAGGGCGAAACACTTAAGGGTTAACCAGCTCTCTGCAGCAGAATTAAAAGAGTCAACGTGTGGCCCGGTCTTTCCACATATCCTTTATTTTCACAGCTCAGTAATGATGATGAAGGCAAAGAATTAGAGGCACAGGCAAGTGGCAAACATTAAATCACTGTGGTTTGTGTCTGACCAACTCGACCACCACAAAAATGGTCAAGGTGTAATTTTTCAGGATAAAAAAATATCACTGTAAAACCCAATTGTGCATGTTACTAAAAGAACCAAGTTATTTGTACTTATTATGCTAAATGCTGTAGTTAATGTCTTAAGCTGACTCAAAACTAAATATGTCAAGTCATAACCCATTATTTTGAAGGTCCCATTATGCTAAATTGACTTTTTTGAGCTTTTAACCATATTTTAATGTTGTTTCCACCTTAAAAACACACCTGAAACAGGATTTTGTTTTATTCATGCATGTTTGAGTAATCTGTCCATTTGACAAATCTGAAAACGCTCAGTTTCAATCCTCTGCATAGACACGTGAGATCAGGAAGTGCTCCTGCACGTTTCCAAAGCCCATACACCATCACCGGACTCGTTCTGATCATTTCAGTGCTTAAATTGCCGTCACTACAAAGCAGTTGGCTCATTTATCTGTCCTATGCTGTTAGGATCGTGTTGCTAACAGCTGTGTAAAATAGCCATTTTATGCTCTGTCCTTTCCCCACAGTTGCCAACAGGGGGCGTCAAACACATAATCCAAGCATTCTCTGCAAAGACAAAGTAACAGCTCCGACATAAGACGTTTTCCATTCATATACATTATTTTAAGTTATAAAATGTGAAATACTAATGTAAAAAAGACTCCAGAGCTATTTCAAAAAGCATGAAAAAAGCATAATATAGGACTTTTAAGTACACGTTTATTTTAATTTGGAACTGTTTTAGTAATAAATGCTAATATAATATCTGTGTACATTGTAAAAAGTAAAATTTATGCTAAAAAAAAATAGCAGCTTTGACTATAAAAAAAATATAGTGAAAGCATTACAGAACCGGGCCCCTATATCTCCCATGTTGAGTGAGTCATGGTCGATAGTCTCATGCTCATGGTAAATAATTAGTTTTTTCTGTATTGTAATAATGACAGTAATTTACTGTAAAAGCATTATATTGTCACCATATTTTTACAGTAAATTTCTGGCAACCACAGCTGCCAGTTTTTTTTACAGTGAAATCTTCAGCTTTTAACCAAACATTTTACTGATATTCTATTGCCATTAAATAACTGTTTTAATTGTTTTTCAAATGCTCATTAAAAACTCAACCAGCACAAAAATATCTTTTCAAAAACACTTTTTGGTTCTGTTAATATTAGTGTCATGTAGTGTCATATTTTAATAAAGTAAATTTGTGTTTTGGTGGCATTTAACTAGTACTCAATCATCCCCAAAAAAACAATCCTTTGATTTCTGGTAAACTCCAAAACGTTCTTCTTGTCAAATTCAGCACTCAGTCAAAAATCCCTAATTACTTTAACAGTAAAATCATTAAAAGATGCTGAGAAAGTGATGGCTCCTTTTGAGATGAAGTGAGATTGTTGACGTTAGCTTGTCAGGGGGAAGTTGACAGTGTGTGGCGGAGGTGGCATGCCTGGGTTTCGGGGCTCGTTTTGGCTTTAACACATCTGTCAGTTATGGGAACCCTCCTCTGGCTGCGCTGACGAGCCGAATCCAGCCAGACGTCGAAGACAGACACAGCCGACAGTGAGCCACAACCTCACATCACTCAACACTGACGATAAAAACAAGTAAATGTCTGTCAATCTGCTGGTATTTTTAATTCAGGTTGTCTTTAGAACAGCACTTTTCACAAATATCAGACAAATACACAAGTCTTCACAGAGCATTATTTTGTAGTGTTTAGTGTTTAGGAGCGTGGAGTGTCCTTATTTGGCATTGGCATTGCTGTCTGTTTTTACTATTGCATTTTTAACCTAAAAATATGCCTTGAAGGAAACACTTATTGTTGTATATTGTTTAAATTCTAACCATACAATCACATCTAGTAGTCAGCAGATAAAAATTACTTTTACTGACCTAAGGGCTCACATTAACTTTTGTAGTGTGGCTACAGGAGGGACTTGAATCTGCATGTTTCTTTCTAATATGAAAGTCTGGTAATACTTTTTCATTCATTTTGACAAGGGACACATTTTTCAGTAACAAAAATGACTGATTGATTTTGATATTTGTTTTCTTGGGTCACCTTTTACCCTCCACACACAGGATTGTGGGATTGACATACATGTAAGCAGGGCTTCACATTTACTTTTTGCTCACTGGCCACCGGTGCTAGGATTTGTCAAAAGTTGCTAGCCAATTAGTATCATCACTTGCCACAATTTAATTAGTTTTAGAAATGTAAAATTTTGTGTTATCTATGGACAGAATGGATAAATAAAAATTGCTTTACCTAGGCAGAATAACTTGATGTAACAATATTGACAATATTGCGATTTTGCAATATCAAAAGTCTTAAAATATAGTTGTGGACTTCAGTAGAATGGTAAAAATTAAAATTAAAATCTACCTGCATTTGGCCGGTTGGCTATATAGTGTTATTGTCAAGCCCTGTATGTGAGTGTGGGACGGTGGGAGAGAGCCGGAGAATACATGATAACATACAGACTCCACTCAGAGAGTCTGCGGGTCAGATTTACAGCCTACTTGCTTAGAGGCAGATGTGGTCAGTTCTATTAACCACTGGTTCAGCCTCCTACATGTTTAAATGTAAATTTAACTTTAACTCATGGCATTATTTTGGGGCAGTGATGTTTAGGACAGGCCTATAACTGCACATGTTCATCACAAGTGTTTATGGATCTAAAACCCTAACGCTGGCTCCTCTCTCTGTATTTAGCGGGAGGTTAGCGGCCAGCGCATGCCTCTTTTACTCACAATGCTTCCTCATGGCAGCCTCAAGGATCCCTGGCTACGCACCCTGAGGCTAGTGTTACGTCCACACTCGAGCAACTAACCCACGGAAACATCCAGATTTTCAATGAACCGAGGCAAGTCCGCTGATTGGACTAAAAACTCGCCACAAATTAGGGATTGTTTCTTCATTTGTCCTTTTGTCTGTGAAGTGGACTTTGGAGGTCGCGCAGTTTTGCAGTTCAACGTGTAACGCCATAGATTTGTTACTTATCTTGTAGAAGCAGTATGTTAATAAGGACTTTTCAGTATTGACATAATTTAACAGCCAAGTATCTATTCAAATATGACCTGGAGGAAAGACATTGAACCAGAATCAGACCAGGCGTATATATTGAGCACATAATGACTTCCAATTCTGAGTTGATTTCATAAAAAGCCATTAATCTCAAGTTATTTAATCGCTACATACGTGTGAATGCATAATTGGTTGGTTATGAGTCAGGCCTTAGTAAGTACTGTAAGGTTTATATCAAATTTTAACATCTTGAAAAGTAATTTGAGTATTGGACATTATCAGTCAAGCAATATTCACAAGGGCTATACATATTTCTAAAAGCGACTGGAGACGCAGACCTCCCCCAAAGAATTGGGCCTCACAATGACCTGGACTTAAACCGGGATCTTCAAGTTCAGTGGTAAACATTGCCATACGCACCATAGAGGTCACAGAGGTCCAGCCCTCTGTATTTTTCTAATTGCTAGACTAAACCAGATCTAAACCAGGCAAAAAACAGGACTAAACCAGGTCTAAATCAGGATAAAACCAGGAATAAACCAGAATTAAACCAGAAAAAAAATACTCTAAACCAGAACTTATTTAGGAAAAAGACAGGACTAAATCAAGACTAAACCAGGACTAAACAAGGACTAAAACAGGTCTAAATAAGGAGTAAACCAGGACTAAACCAGGTCTAAACTACTAAATCGGGAAAAACCAGGACAAAACCAGGACTAAACCAGGACAAAACCAGGACTACACTGGTTGTCATGATAGACCTCAGTATTTCTAAAATCCTGTGTACAGCGCTGGTGATAAATGCAGTGATCCCCAAACCTCTTTACCTGTCACAAAGATAGGTAAAGGGGTTATGGTAACACGTTATAGTAAATCATGACTATTAAGACATAATAAAGCAATAATAAATATGTTATTAACATTAATTTAATAAATAAATATTTTATATATCCTAAATTACCACTGATGTTTTTGATTTTGCATTGATTTACATTAGCTTATTACTAAAGAATTACACATTTTCAATTACAACATTTCATAACTCAGTGGTTTTTATAAATGTTGAAATAATGCTTTGTAAATAATCAATTAATTGTTTGCTAATTGTTAACTCTAAATAGATACGTTTAGTAGTAGTGGATAACTAGATGTTTGCAAAAGATAAAAACTTTTAAAATAGTCTGTACATTTGTAAAGTTTAAAGTAATAAATGTGTTGAGTACTTTTTAACTTCCCGCTAATGTATGAATGTAACGGTGAATGGCTGTCTTACCTGAGTAGCCCTGTGACAAACTGGCCTCTGTCCAAGGTGTACCCCGCCTAAGGCCCACAACAGTAGAAAGCAAAGGCTGAAGTTGACTTTTACTTCTGCTGGCAACATAACCCTCTTTAAAAAGTTAATAAAGTTACAAAGCAACACAAGTTCTAATATTTTACTCACCAACACATTCCCAGACATTTGAGCTTTGGTGGCATCATCAGTTTTAAACCTTGTCTGTAACTTCTTAATGTTATGTACTGCTAATATCAACCCTGTAATAGTAGAGCTTAATGCAATTGCTATGATTCTGCCCATATGTCGTAGCCTCGGGTCGTTTTTAAAATCTGTTGCACCATCATTTTTTGTCAGATTTAAAGCCATAAACACTTACAGTCGCTGAAACACCTCCCTGTGACTTTGCATTGCCTTTAGTGCCATAATTATACGTTTACTCAGTGGGTTATTGGTTCAATTTGACCACGGGCAGACGCATTGATTTCCTCTCTCGACGTACAGTGAAAAAGCTTAAGGGGACATATCGAATGATCCGTGCATCCTTCTTTATCCCCAAATCAAGATGGGTCCGAGCTGTTTATTCACTTTATTTATTTTTTTTTCCATTTTGCTCTTTGCGCAAGTCACCGCCAACCAATCAAAATGTGACCACTGGAAACTCTCGGAGAATTAGCAAGCTATGTGTGTCTAAGTCGGAGTATCTTGCATGAACTCCCCAGTGGACAAAAGCGCGAATAGTGTGCGTGTGGTGGGTAAGTGTCCATGAGAGTATGAGGTTGATTAGTCCTGGTTTTAATGTGGTGTGGTCGGCATAGCCCCAGGTCATGCAACAGGCCTATTGTGGGAGGCAGAGAGAAGTGGGAGAGAAGTGTTGTACCAATGTTTGTGTGTGTGTGTATGTTAATGTCTCTAATTAAAAGCGGAGGGGATCATGCTCCAGCACTATGAGCTCTAGCAGCAGCTTGACGCAGTTATAACCTCGGGCCATGGTCTATCTCTCTCTGAAAACACACGGGTACATGCATGCTTACGGTCGGCTAATGCACAAGCTAATACGTCAAAAAAGTTCCCATCCACAAAAGCAGACGCAATCAGGCATTACATTATGACCACCTGGCTATTACTGATGGTGTTAATGTCATGTTTTGACCTTTTTTAAACAAGAAAATCCCACAGAGATTAACAGTCTCTCTTTTGCAGGGAAGTCTTGATCCCATGGGAGACCTATTGTACATGTTTAGTTTAGTTTAGTTTAGTTTATTAAAATCCCCATTAGCCACTGAAACAACAGTAGCTATTCTTCCTTCCTCTGTATTCATTACATATTTTACTTACAGTTTTATACCACACACACATACGCAACCCACAATAACAATATACAAGACATACAATAGTTCATAGCAGCCCAATGCCAAAAGAAAAGAAAGCTCAAAGAACAGCTCATATGATTGTCTTATGAATTATACATTACAATACATATTCTATAATTACAGCAAAACTTAATCATTATTCAGCATTAATCCTTCTAATTATCAAAATATATAATTATCAGTGATCATTGTGTAAACAAGAAAAGTTTTAACTTCTTTTGAAAATGTTTTTTATTTTTATTTTCACAAAACAAAACAAAAATCATGACTAACAAAACATGTTTTGGGTGGCAGGGGAAATTGGAAAAAACCTACGCATGCATGGGAAGACAGAAAAGCCCAGGACCACCTTATCATGAGGCAAGAGTGCTAACTACTTTGCGACTGTGCTGCCCAAGTGTTGTGACCTCCTCCTTATTCTGCAGCCTCATATGCGAGA
Organism: Bostrychus sinensis; assembly: GCA_020698575.1. Taxonomy (NCBI): domain Eukaryota; kingdom Metazoa; phylum Chordata; class Actinopteri; order Gobiiformes; family Eleotridae; genus Bostrychus; species Bostrychus sinensis. The sequence continues at coordinate 20,530,239 of CM036257.1, read as the reverse complement.
AACTGCACTGTGTATTCTGACACCTTTCTATCAGAACTTCAGCATTAGCAGTATCTCATCAGTTGGATCAGAGCACACGGGCCAACCTTTACTTCCCATTTGCATCACCTGTCGCCTGTTCACCACTGTTCCTTCCTTGGGCCGTCTTTTGACAGATACTGACCACTGCAGACTGGGAATACCCCACAAGAGCTGCAGTTTTAGAGAAGCTCTGTCATCTAACCTTCACAATCGTCCCTCTCAGACTTGTCAGACTCTCTCAAATGCTTTTGCCCATTTTTTCTGCTTTTAACATAACTTTGAGGTCAAAATATTCACTTGCTGCTTAATGTATCCCGCCCACTAACAGGTGCCATGATGAAGAGATAATCAGTGTTATTCCCTTTACCTGTCAGTGGTCATAATGTTTTGCTTGTTTGGTGTGCAACTCAAATGCAAATATTACAGTTATAGGCTAAAACAAAGTCTCTTCCCACAAATGTTGTCGTCCTTGAGTCGCTGTGTGTGTGACCAAAGACTAGACAGATCAGGAACCGAGGAAAATCCACTACAAACACCAAAGCTGTCTGAACTGAATAAATCTCTCAGTCAATATAGGCTGTATTTGTAAACACATTCTGGAGATACAACATATCCTGCCAATGTCAAACTATTCCTGAAATGCTGTATGTGAGGACAGAGACAAATAAAGGCCCATAGTCTTTAGCCAACAATGTAAATGAGTGTAACGTTGATATATGCCTTAAAACAGGAAAGAAAGTTAAGATTTTACTCAGTAGTCACAAGTAAACTGAAGTTGAACTATATCTAAAATTATTACTTGTCAGATGTATAATATTGGGTGTTCTCCAGTCTCTCCTCTTTCCCTGTCTCTTTGCTACCGAGCTGAACGGGACACGGCTTCCCCCCTAAAACAGCGCACATTATTTGAGATGGAGATATTAAAAACACACAGGGAGCGAGTGGGAGTCTGGAGCCAGATCTGCTGTGACAAGTCTTGCAAAATGCGTGTGGGTTTTGAGACTGCGAGGAGAAAGCGGGAAGGTGGCACCGGCGGTATGTGTGCGCGGGACAGGCGGGTGGGCCGAGGGTGGAGGGGGTGAGCCAGAGGGGGTGTCAGGGTGCTCGCAGTCTGTCGCCCAAGGCTGTGACATTACCACACTTCTGCTCCTCTTCAAACGAACCAAATCTAAGTGACGACTGGCGCGAAGACTCCCGGTGTGTGTGTGTGTGTGGGTAAGCAGTGCATACAGTATGTGCGGGTACAGATGACGCTCGCTGTGATCTGCAATTGGCATAATGCACAGTGACACACCACAGAGAGGGAAAAGGCTCGAGACCACATTACACTACTGAACCAGCGCCCGAGAAGATCTGAGACTGATCGACAAATACCAACAGGTCATGTAAAGTGTATATTGAGTTTTCAGTGCAAGTTTAAGGAGCGTCAATCAGCTAACTAAATGGCTCGATCAATGGAAATCTTTCTTTCATTCGTACAAACTTTCACTTGTAGTAGGAGTAGCAGTACTTTCTTACTGTGTAAAGTTCACATTTAATACTTTTTTCTCTCTAATAATTGTGTTAGTTACCGTTCCTTTAGTAATATTATTTTGAAGTAGCTACTTTTACTGCAGTACAGAATTTGAGTAGCTTTTCTACTTCTGATGACACTTCAACAAAACCATAACATGTGAAATTTTAAAGGAGATCAGTGTAACTATTTTTACTTCTTTACTGTAATTAAACATTTGCAGAGTCAGTGTGATGGCTAAATGAGTTGTTAAAGGCCCCTGCACCTTTCCCTGGTGTATCTTGGTGGAAAAAACAAGCCTTGCAGGAATGTGAGAACAAGCCCAGTGTCCCTAAAGTCTCAGGTCTTGTGAGAATGCATCCCAGTTAGCAACAAGTCAGCGGTGGCTTCATTTCTTAGATTTTTGTCATGGCAGAGTGGCTAAAAGGCAGAGGAAACCTTTACAAGGAGGAGAAAACAAGAGTCAAGCAGAGCAAATCAACTGGACTTGTGTTTTGCTTTTTTTTTTTTTTTTTTACAATACTCTGAAATCTAAGGGGAGCTTTGTAAAGATTTCCCTTTTAATAATAAGAAGAAAGCAACATGAAGCCTATATTATTTTGTATTTTAGGATTTACTGATAATAATTTGTTTTTTTTTTTCAGGCTCAACAAAAACAAGAAATGAGTTGGACAATCCACATAATAGCTGGGTACATATTTACCTATCACAAACTATCAGTCTAACCTAATTCTGAAAGACAAACTGTAAAACAACTAATTATAAACCTATATACTATACATCATTTCCTTTGTAATATTGTACAAGTAAAAAACATAAAAACTTGGATTTCTGTCTGCTGTCTCACCTAGGCTTGTGCATCCAAATACTTCCCATAATGAACTAAGTATTTACTTATTATACTTATATATTATAACAGAACCATCATCGCTTTATGTTTTTTTGTTGTTCTGGACACCTTCCTTCCTTTTGTTCTGACTGTAAGCGCCTGACACTCAGTGAACTTGAACTCAGCTCCTGATTAAATCTCAGATCATGTTCATTTCATACACCGCCACTCTGTATTAAAGATTAACACTAAGTACAAGGTAGTGAAACTTTGATACAGTGGAGTACAAAGTAAACATGTCTCAGATGCAGTCACTGTGATCTTTTTATAAACTATGGAGGTCATGACCTTAACTGGACAGGAAGTGAGAGCTGAGAGGACGTACTCACCATTTATTTTTTTGCTTTTATGTTATATTGTTTTTCTTTCCACTTTTAATATCATCTTAAATATAGCCTAACAAAAGATAGAGTTCCTGTACAACATAGATAGTAGTGGTATGTAACTAATTCCTGTCTTAATTAGCTCATTTGTTATTCTGCACCTTACTTTTGCTGTGTGTGCAAAACCCCAGCTTTATTAACCCACATATTTCTATAACCAGAAATGAGCAGCTCTCATTATCGCTGAGGTCAACTGTTTTTATCGTGCAGAGGGTCATAGGGAGGCTCTACATAAACATGCTAAGCTCAAATTAGCATGGAAAGTGTGAGCTGTGGGAGTCTTCTGCAAACTTTTTGGCTCTGTTTTTTTTTTTTTTTTTCCTCAAAGTATGATTCATGTAACTTTTTTATTACCAGGAACAAACAGTGTTGGGACAAGCGAACATAAACAGAGAGTAAGTAGGCAAATTATAAAACACACACACAAGCTGAAGCATAAACACTACAGAAAACACAGAAAACATTACACCACGTGTTTTTTGCATTTTATTTACACAACATACACTTTAAGATGTTCAGCGTTAGTATGACAGACTGTTGCTAACTTTAAGTCCAACTGCTTTACACACAAGGCAGTGTACTCTTTGTGCCTTTCCCAAGCCTGGATAAATGGAAAGGGTTGCATCTTTGCCCCTCCAAAATGCAAATCACTGCACACTAAGAGGCAGATGATTTGTTGTGGCGACCCCAGAAGGGAAAAGCCCAAAGGAAAAAAATTGCTTTGCACTTCCTGAACACCGACTGCTATTTAAATATGGCATCACTGGTCCCAACCCCTTTGTCTGTTTCTCTTGTTAAAGCCACTGTACATGGTGTATCCCAGTGAATGTGGGTCTGCTCCAGTCTAATTTTGTGTGAATGGGTGTGTGCGTGCTCTCATGAAAGGCTGGTAATTTCACGCGTGGTCAGACGGTTGCATTTCAGCTTTTGCCTGGAGTGTAGCAGGAACTCCTTAACTGTTCAATGACTTTAGCTGCAGGCAAGGTCCGCCTACACACACATCCACACACACCTATGAAATTACCCCATCTACTTGTTCTGTCCACACACACACACACGCACACACACATACACACACTCAGATACACAGGCGTTTGTTGCTGTAAGGTGTATGTAGCGGTTTTACGCCGGAAGGGAAGATCACTGCTTTGTCTGTTTGATAAAGCTACAGCGTCCATCTCCTTCAAAGAGAGGCGCGCTGATCTGATGTGTTGATGGATCGGACGATTAAGCCGCCCAGGGCGCTGAGCAAGAAACGCCAACAGTACCACGCTCCAACACAGAGAGAGAAAAGCAACAGGAACAACTTCATTAAACAAGTTAAAAAGAAGTCGAACACGTCCGATCACAGGAGCATGCCCCGGTGTGAACAAGTACAAAGGATGACACGGCACTATCATTCGTTTAATATTTCAACTAAGTATTATTGATGTTTAACACAATACTAATCTTTTGTTATATATTGTATCTATATGGGTAATTTTCTGATTCTTTGTATAGAATAGAGAAAATTTTACTAGTGAGGAGAGTTTGGCATTAACAGCAGCCAACCATCCAAATGCTGGTATAGTGGCTTGTGGGAGTAACTTTTAACTTTTATGCGCCTGTATTGTTAGAGGTTATGCCTGAATTTCTGCTGCTCTTTTCAAGTGTAGACCTTTTATTATACAGTAATTCATTATGATTAAAGAAATAAAAATATACATTCAAACAAAATAACATGTTTGTGTGGTCCTGTCTCTTTTATATTGTTTTGTTTTTTTATTTACTACATTGTTTTTATACTTAATTATTGTTAATTTTTTGTATTGCTCTTATTTGGTTTTACTAGTTCTTAGACCAGTGGAGCTAAATAGAGTAATTTATTGTTATTTATTGTTTATGTGCAGAACTGAAACTGTCGTGTCTGTAAAATGTGCTATCAAAACAAACTGGATTTGGAATTGAATTTTTAAAATGCGACCCCACATCCACAGAGATACAATTTATTCTGCTTAAACCTTTATTAATATGTGATAAATCCCTGTCCATATATAAAACCAGATTTTATTTTATTTTTTATGCTTGTCGTATACTTTAAAAAATACACAAAAACTAATTAAATAGAGGCTAGTAAAAACACTAAGTGGCTAGCAACCTTTGACAAAGACTAGCCACAGTGGCCAGTGAGCAAAAAAGTTATTGTCAAGCCCTGTTAGTGAGGTTAACGAAAACCCAGGACTTAACAAAAAATGATTTATAAGCCAGCAACATGAGAAAAAATTACAAGCTGTAGAAACATTTGTACACAATAGTGCGAAAACTATTGTGTGTTCTCAGTGAGTAAACCTCCCTTCACTGCAGATGGGTGAACTTCCCTCGGCCCCGTCCTGGTACTGCACTCCACAACAACAGATCCATGCCTCAGTCTCCTCCTCTGCACTTGTCACGTACAGTACGTCGATGTGATTTCTGTCTGATGAACCGGAGGAGATAATCCAGCTCTGTCAGCCGCCCGCAACACCAAACACCACACTGGGAAGAAGTGATGAGACCCACAACTTATTTAATTTTTTATATTTTACTTAAATAATATACAGCTAGTTGAAACCATAATAATGATACATTTCAAATCATGGGGATGTTCTTAACTTGAACCTCTTCTAAAAACTTCCTTTAATTTCAACTTTTACCATCTGGGGTCACTACAGCAAATGCCTCCTAGTGTAAGCGTGCAATGATACGCATATTGATTTGGCACTGGTTTTTACACTTGATGCCTTTCCACAAATGTACAAGCTTCCAAAAGCTTGTATCAGTAGTGGTTGTAGCAATCAACTTAAGTAAACTTTACATTTATGAATTTGATTTCTTGGTGCAGTGGTTTGTTCCCTGCCTTTAGTGTGGAGGGTTATGGGTTCAAATCTACCAAAAAGCTGTAGTGGCTGGTAGTGTCAGGAAGGGCATCCAGTGTTAAAATCTGCAAAAAATTATTCTCTGTGGCAACCCACACAAAAAGGCACCAGCCAAAAGGGTCAACAACTCACACTTTTGGCCAGGCCCATCGACAGGAGGGGGCAAAGGGGTTTCTTGTGGTCCATCTATGGTCCATCTTCCTATATATTGTCTATTATATCCAGGGCCCACGTGAAGCCTTTTTGCCCCAGGCCCCAGCAAACCTGTAGACGGGCCTGCTTAAGGTGGTCCTAAGCCTGAAAATTTGAGAGTTTTGCATCAGGACAGAACTCAGCATAAAATCCTAAATCTAAACCACTTTAAAATGTTGCGACCCATTTAAGGGAGCAGACAGAATAAATTGTTTAGTTGTTAATTTGGGATAAAAAAAAATATTGATAAAAGGGTAATGTAGCAATGCACTGAGAGTAGATTAAGAGTCTTCCACGCTCTCACATAAATAGCAAATTGTACTTTGACAAACCAAAAACTACAGATGCCATCAACAAACTTTCAGACGCAAAATCCTTTCCTTTGATTCTCCCCATGACTTCCCCTGTGCTTGTCCATTCATTAACAGAGATTGAAGCCAGCGAGTCTCCTCTGGACCTTCACATTTCCCAGTTTAAGCGCTGCTATCGGACGCTGTTTTAGGATATTAGACCGGTCAAGTGTGGTACAGTGTGTTCCTATTGATTTGGTACAAATTGCGGCGCAGGTTTAACACAAAAGGCTGGATGCCGGCTGTTTCCTCCTCTGTCTTTCTAAAAGTGCATATTTAAGTTAATTCCTGAGCCTAAGCTAGTTCCTGTGCTTGACAAGCTGCTGTACATTCGCTAAGCTGGAGAGAGACTGCCGGTAGCGCTGTGTAGCCGGGTGCAGCGCTACTTAGCAAGAGGAAGACGAGCGCTTCAGATCTCCCAGGATTACTGTGCGAGTGCGAGTGTGTGTGCGTGCAGACCCGGGATGGCTTAAGATGGACCGTATATTAGACTTGAATGTTAAGAGTCTCGGGAGTTTGCACACCTTCCTCTCCTTTAAAAGGCGCCCGGCTAATGAGAGAGAGAGAGAGAGACAGGAGATGGAAAATGGAGTCAGGCCTGTCTACCCGTCGCTGGCGTATTATTGACATGCAGGCCACGTGTGCATTTGTGCAGTAGTAGGCTGCTGGGTTAGAGGATAATTGCCAAACCGCTGGGACCTGAGCTCTGCCCGGCCTGTCAAAGCAGGCGTGACAAAACCTCCAATCAAGCCTGCAGCAACCAGAGAGAGAGAGAGAAAGAGAGAGGGAGAGGAAGAGAGAGGGAGAGAAGCAGGGAGAGGAGTGTGATGAAGATGGAGAGAGGCCAGGCTCATTTTACCAGTTTTTGAAATGATATCATTCACTTTCTCTGCATATTTTAAGCAGAATGTCTGTCAGTATTCAGCCCTATACGTCTCTGTATGCATCTGTGTTTGGCTACAAGTTATCTCCACACACCTAACTATCTGTTTATCTGTTTATCTGTTTGTTTGTGCATCCATCTCAACATATATACAAGTGTCTAGTCGTGTCCTGGTGTGGCTCTGGAGAAATATTGGAGGTTTTAGGGTTTTGGGAAGCTGAAATCTGATGGGACAATAGGAGTATAATCAAATACTTTCAAGGAGATATTAGATAGTAATAATGCATGTATATTAAAACCAAAGCTACTGAGAGAGCACGTACCAAAGTGTAAGATAATGGACAATGTGGACGTTTAAATTGTTTAAACATTTTTAGAGAATACAGTATCAGCAGTTTCTTAGTTTTATTATTTTTTTAGAAGCATTTTTGACCTTGTGGCATATTGATTAGCAGAAGCATTAATAATATAAGTTGAAAAAGTAATAGTAGCCGTGATTGTAGGAGTAGTGGTTGTGGAAGTAGTAGTATTAGCAGTGGTAGAAGTAGTAAGAGTAGTATTAGTAACAGTTATAGTACAAGTTGTAGTAGCAGTAGTAGTAATAGCATCATTAGTAACGGTAGTAGTAATAAGTATTTTCTACTTGAGTAAACTCTACACAGAATACATCTTTTTCTTCAACTTGCATAATAATATTTTGCAGTAACAGTACTTTTACCTAAGTACAGATTTGGATTACTTCTTCCACCTCTGCCATTAAGCAACCTGCTATTAAACCACGGCGGCCATCTTTGATTTTGTGAACTTGTAGACAGAGCATCCTCATCATGTGTGCATAGACGAGTGGATGTTATAAATAATAGGAGTTACATAAAAACGCACAGTACTAGAAATAACAGGAAGTAAAAAAAAAATCTTGCACGTTCATGAAAACAAATCAATATGAGTCCAAATGCAGACACACGGACACACACACACACATTCACACACATTCACACACATTCACACACATACACATATTGCCTGTGGTAGTTAGTGAGTCCTGTGGTGATTACTGTAGTGCCTTTGGGCTGATGGTTTAGGGCTAGCCACAGCTCTGCCTCTCTCTCTCTCTCTCTCACACACACACTCATACACACACAGACACACACACACACTCACACACTCATACACACACACTTGTATATTATGGGATGTAGACTGTATACAGAGAGCAGGTTGTGAATGTCACCCAGTCTCGAGGGATCCGCGCGGTTTTGGCCTGACACTGGGATTCTTCCCAAAGTGCTGCAGGGAAAACCCAGAGAGAGACAGACAGGAAAACTGACGGACCGAGAGAGAGGAGGACTGGACTGGTGGTTTGGGGTTACTTATTTATTAAAGTTGGGTTAAATAATTTTCAATCATAACACGCACAGGAGTTGACAGCTGAATAATTGTTATATATTTTACATATTTTGCATGCATTGTATCCAAAGCTTTTTCCACAAATTTTACAGATTTTTAAGTTGCTGTTCTTTGCTGCTTATTAATTTATCTTATCAATAAGGTTTTGAGTGTTATCACTTGTTGATGTTTTTTAATTTTTTCTTAGAAAGCACTTTGGTCAGTTGTGGTTGTTTTTAAATGTGCTATAAAATTAAGAATTAAAAATAATGCTAAAAATTAAAAGCAAGAATTGTGGCTTTGTGTAGTTAAAGCAAACATTAGTAATTGGTTACTAGTTCTAAAATACTAGGATAACAATAGTTTAGTCGAAAGAGATGTTTGCCCAAAGGTTGGCGGTTTGATCACCGTAACCTGCATTGCATACTGTTGTTGTGTCCTTGGGCAAGACATTTGCCTGCATGAATGTGTTTGGTTGTTGGAAGGGCCATGGGCGCAGAATGGCAGCCACGTCTCCGTCAGTCTGCCTCTGTCTCCCACCACTGAGTGTGATTGAAGACTGAATAAATAATGGATTTATGTATAAATCTAACCTATTATTATTATTATTATTATTATTATTATTGTTGTTGTTGTTGTTGTTGTTGTTGTTATTATTTTATTATTTCTGACTGAGTTTAGTATTTATAATATTTCAGGTAAAAAAAATTATTGAAAATTGAAAATTATTATTGTATAAATGTTATTAGCTTTTGTTTTGCCAACTACAAGATAGAGACACACTGGTTGCACTAAATACATTTTAAATCTCAACAAATAACTATTTATTTAATATTGACAAAAAAAAAAAAAAAAAAAAAAAAAAAAAAAAAAAAAAAAAAACCTATTTACATTACCAGAGATGGAAGAAGTACTTAAAATCTCAAGTAAAAGTAATGTTACTACTTCAAAATATTATTAGTCAGTATTCAGTACAATTAAAAGTACTAAATTATCACTTCAGTAAATTTAAAAATACATTAAATGAATACAAAGTAACCACAATATAGAGTCTATTACTCCAATATACAAGTATAATTTGTTTATAAGAAAATGGCCCAAGGAAAAATAAAAATATGTTTAAGAAAATATACTATGACAAATGTACTATAGTAAGTTACTTGAGTGAAAGCATCTGGTTACTTTTCACCACTGTATTATTAATAAAATGTGCTTCTCTTTGTAAAGCCTGAAGCATTTGACTGTACAAACTTCAGCTGCACCTTTAGTCAAAAAATGTCATTCATAATATTAATATGTAATAATGTGAATGTCAAAACATGGACTAGATATTTCTGCTTGCATCATTCCCATCTTTGCCAACTTTTGACAAGTGTGCAGTTAATACAAACAGCAGAAAAGTAATAAGTTACAGAAACACTGATCGACTTCTGACTGTTCCTACTGTACAGTTTCTCCTCTACCCACATGCAAACTCAGCCCGAGCGCTTTTCTCATCTCAACTAAAACAGAAAAGTGTCACGGCGGATCTGCGAACGTGACGGAGACAGCTTGTCGTCACCGTTGACACATCTGACATATAAAACAATATGCAAATCTGAAAAAAAGCATTACTACTGCCATACTGTATCTCCCTGTAGTAAATGACAAAAAAAAGCAGGTGGTAATTTGAATTTGCAGGATTGGAACTGTGTTTGTGTGTGTGTGTGTATGTGTGTATTGTGAGTGTGTACTGTGTGTGTGTGTGTATGGTACAGAGGTGACCTTCCCCCCCGCCCACCAGGGAGCAGGTTCAGGATCCGCGGTGAATACAGAGCAGAGGCACACGGGGAATAAGCTGTCAGATGAAACACTGTGAAGAAGTACTGAGAGACACAAAGACAGAAGTACGAGTGTGTATCCAGCTGCTCCCCAGTGTGTACTTCTACTACGTTCAGTGTCACCCATGCGAGGGGTGATTTTAAGGGGTTGTCTCAAAGGGTTTCACTTGTCTATAAGAACAGGCCGCTGACGTATACTCAACAGCTACACTCAAGTAAAAGTACTTCAAATTAATAGTAGTAAGTAAAAGTACTCAACAAAACAGCTGAGTTAAAGTACTTCAATTACTGCCACTAATACAATGCTATAGTTTCAATATTCATCTTTAACACTACTATTCAATACTATTATTATTACTACTATTGCTACTATTGCTTTAGCACTATAATTTCTAATACTACTACAAATAATTTTTACCCATCACTTTGGCAGCACAATTAAAAATACTTTTACTTGTTTAGGGATAAATTAATGTGTAAAAAATTTATTCAGAAAATTACTTGAATAAAAAAAAATTGTCTGCAGTATATGTATTTTCTACTTACTTTCTTGTACTTAATAAATAGTGAGGAAATTTAAATTGAGGACTTTTCACTTTCAATAACTTTTGTTTCCTTTTTCTTTCATGTAGTGATTTCCAATCTGTGGGTCAGGATCCAAAAGTGGGTTGAGGGTAGGTTTCACCTTTCGATATTCATCTTATATTAAACATAAAGATTGTTTTAATTATCTTAGTGAAACAGTACATTTGTTTTTACAATGTAAACTTGAATAAAAGCCATAAAGTAAAATAATTTCAGGGAAACAACTGTTCTATAAAAAGTAGACATAATTCCATATCATATTTTAATAATTGTGGTATTTTTTTGGTATTATCTGTTATTATATTGATATGAATGGGGCACTTGTTACTTCTTGTTTTGGGATCATACATCTGCTAAATGCATAATAAACATTCATTTTCAGTACATTTAGCCAATCAGATGTGACTAATACACAATAACATTACATTTGTTAGCATTCCCCATGTGTTTGCATTTTATCATTAAGTTAAACTACACAATACATGTCTAATTCCTTATTTCTGTGTATAATGCATGCCAATAGGGTGCACAAATAGACTTATCTTTTTAAATTGAAATGTCTTCTCTTTAGTAGCAGCATTAAAACCCAGGGCTTGTCCTGCCAAAAGACAGCAAGAGCAGTTTGTGTGAGTTTCGGACAGTAGTTTTTGAGTCCAGAGGAGCTCTAGTTGAAAGGAAAGCCCTTGCGCTCCCTCTCTCTCTCTCTCTCTCTCTCTCTCTCTCTCTCCACAGACCGACTTTAGTTTTGTGTGTGCCTTCCCCAGAGTTCACTGCAGCGCGGCACCGGACACACATCTCCGGCTGCACCCTGCACTCCTGAACCGGGTTCCTTTGAGCCGAAATGTGCAGGAGTTCAGTTTGAGAAATAGAGGAGCTTTTCATATGCCCGCTACACTCAACTCACACACAACTTCTGAAAGTCCAGCAGACTGAAGTGTGCAGAGAGAAAGACGACAGAGGCTAGATTAATACAGACAGGTTTGAGAGCGATACAACTTTCTGGTGTTGTTTTGAAAGGTTCACAGTGGCAGAGTGGTTATCACTCCTGTATGTATGTTGAGGTGAAGTGGAGAAATGTGAGCCATAGTGAATGAATGTGTCTCTGGCCGTTGTCCAGAGCGTACCCTGTCTAAGGTCCACAGTTGCTGAGGTAATCTCCAGCCACACAGACCCTGATAGAAATATGTGAAAGATGAATAATTAATTGTCTATTTTATTGTAATTTTGAATAAAACTTTAAGGCACTCCTATAGGCCTACAGTTTCCAATCTTCGTTACCAGTAATGGACAAATACTTATCTTCATTACTTGAGTAAAAGTATAGATCCTCCTGGTCAAATATTACTCCAATACAAGTAAAAGTTGCTAAGTTAAATTTTTATTTGAGTTAAAGTACCTAAGTATTCAAAGTACTTTAAAAAAAAATTATTTCAATTGAGTGTAGTCAAGAATTTGGGGTAAAGTTTCTGCTACATTCAAGTCACAAATTTGCAGCTACAAAAATATGAATAAAATACTTTTTTTTTCCTTTCCTAATCCTACCCTATAAAGATGAGACATCAAACTCATTTTAGTGTGGAAATAATAATAACCATAATAGATAAAATTGTTCTACAGCAAAAACGATCCATATGTATTATAAAAAAGGCAAGGTTTCATGATCATACTAATCAATAATTTTTACATTGGTTTATTAAAGAATCATGCAAATAATGTTCAAAGCAAAAAGTAAATCACTTCCAGATTGTGTCCAGAGGTTCTTTTTAGTTCCTAAGAGCAAATATAAGTTTAGAGATGCAGTATATGTAAATTTACTACACAAAAGTCCTAAAATGAATAAGTAAATGATTATCTGTTGGGTGTAAGTCTGTTGTCTTTTAGTTTTATGACAATTTCTCTGAAGTTACTTTTGTTTTTTTTAGGAATGTAGTGGAGTAAGAAGTATTATATTTTTCTTTGAGATGTAGTGGAGTAAAAGTAACATACATACATAGTCAAGTAAAGTACAGATTCTCAAAATCTATACTTCGGTACAGTACTCAAGTAAATTTACTTTGTTACTGTCCACCTCTGCTCATTACTCTAAAAGTGTGCCATAGTTTTTTCTTTATGGATTATAACCTCTACATTTTCAGCTTCAACTTGCACTAAACATGGTCCTGATCAAAGAGTAAAGCTCCCACTCAACACAGAAACATTGTTCAACTATGTATTATTATGGCAAAACATGCATTGTGCTCTGTACTCTTAGCTCATACTTTATTACTACACAGGAGAGTTCATACGGCCTCAATAGTGAAGAAAATACACATAGCCTAACATAATACATGTATTTTGAAAGTAAAGTTACTGAGAGTGCCCATACCAAAATGTAAAGTATTGGACAATGACAAATATATTGAAATACCAGTATATCACAGAATTTTAGTTGGCTATACTTTTATATTGTGCAGTGATTTATAGTTATGGAAGTAGTAGCAAGTTCTCTCTAATTAAAATAAAAATAATTATACTACTTTTTTTATTTTCTCAAGTAACAATTTTGTACTTGTATTATTTGGTTTACACTACAGCAACCAAAAATGTTGAGTTCAAAACACACCCACTTTTACAGCCAGAGAACCATCTACTACAGTATGGACGTATTTTATTCATTGCATGGGGCTGTATTGTTTTCCTGCTTCTTGCCCAGGTCTCTATTGGAAAATAAGTTTCTAAACTAAACTCACAGCTGAAGTTTTTTGCTAAGAATAGTTAAAAACCAGGTTGCCTCTGTGGCTCGTCCGGTAAAGTGCATAATACATACCCTTTGTCTCTGTGTATTAGAGGAAAAATGTCTAGAAAATCCATTGAATAAAAACTTAAAAAGCTGACTTTAGATTTGTGCAGTATATAAAAGTAAAATTAGTTTTCCGTTCTCTAACTTTTTTGCTATAGTGTGGAAATGCATTTTGTGTTGTGATGACAGAAACAGTTGTACAACAGTCCCAGGGGTTGTGTGTTAAAAGTCTACCCCCGTCTACACACATACGACATGCAACAAACCATAAACCGTCTGCTGCAATATGTCTTCTACCTTCTGGCACCTGTCACGCAGAGTCTGACAAATTTGCTTAGACAAACAGATTTTTAAATGTTTGTCTGCTCGAGTAGTTTGAGAGCCATTGTATTAACTCATCGTTCTTAAAATCTTCTATGAGAGACCTACAACCGAGCATTCATCAAGGAACTAATGTAATGCAAGCAGTCCATACTCTCCATTACGTCTATTTGAGCTTTTAATCATGTTATAATATTGTTTCTAAGGCTGCAACTAATGATTATATTGATAATTGTTTAATCTGTCAAAGAGGTTTTTTAAAGCATAAAAAAAACAAACGTACATTCTCTTTTACAGTTTTTTGTGACTTTACTGCTCTTTCTTAAAAATAAAACCTCCTCTCTCAGCTCATGGCATGTTTCCAAGACTATGTATACTCCAGATAGGAGTAAATTGATTACTAAATTAGTTGATGATTATTTTTTAATAATCATTTAAAATCAATTAATTTGATTAGTTAGTTTGATTAGTTATTTTCCAGACTATAAGTCGCTCTGGGGTATAAGTCGCCTCGGTCAAAAAATGTGTCATGAAGAGGAAAAAAACATATATAAGTTGCACTGGAGTATAAGTCGTATTTATTTAGAAATTTATTTAACAAAATCCAAGACCAAGAGCAGACATTTAATCTGGAAAGGCAAGTTATTTAACTACACAGTAGCACACAGAACAACAGGCTGAATGTCTGATATGTCAGCGTAACACAATAACAGGTATTCAACTACACAACAGCATAAAGAACAAACCTGGGAGGCAAGAGGCTAAATTAACAAAACAAGCCAGCAAATCCAACAAGAAAGTTACCGGTAAGCAAGTTCACCAAACTCCTGATCTCATTCTCCATCACTGAATATTACTGACAGTAATTGTCACAAGCCTAGAGCACCCTCTTGCAGGTGTAGATGGTAATGTTTGCTCCTGGGTTCATGTCAGTATGAACTAACATTTAAAACATGTTAAATTCATACATTTTGATATATAAGTCGCACCTGACTATAAGTCACAGAACCGACCAAACTATGAAAGAAAGTGCGACTTATAGTCCGGAAAATATGTAAGAATCTATCTGTTAGCATTGTGTTGCTAGTAGACATGCGAAATAGCCATTTTATGCTCTGTCCAGCCCCAATTTTGTCAGCCAGAAGGAGCAGCAAATCCAAGTGTTCTCTGCAAACTGAAAATAACATATCCACAAAAGAAGATGTTTTCCATCCATTAAGTTATAAAATAATGAAATACTAATGCAAAGGTGTCCCCAGGTGTTGTTTTCAAAAAGCCTGAAAAAGGCATAATTTAGGAACTTTATGTCATGCCATTGCTAGTCAAGAGTTTTACAAGTTTGTCCCCAATTTTTCTCGTATAAGTATACACTGTACTTCTAACTTACTGCACAGGTACCTTTTGTGTCAGTCCCAAGCCTGGATAAATGACGAGGGGGAAAGCATCCGAGGTACAGTAAATGTTAATTAATCACCACACACCATGGAGCTGCTGTTTTGCTTTGGTGACTCAAGTAGGGAAAAGTCTGAAAGAGAAGAGGTTACTTGTATAGCTAAAATTAAAATGATTTGAAGCCATTCAAAAGAAAAAAATTGACACTTAATGAACACTTTTCTTTATGAACTGCAGTGTTATTATCACTGTATACTCTCCAGTAATGATCAGTTTTTAATTATCTTATATTGGACGAGATTCCTTGTGATTTTCAAGCAGCATGTCTCCGAATTTTTGACAGGAACTTTCTGTACTCCCCGTTGCCCATTACACCAAATCACTGCCAGACAAGAAATTATGATGCATTCTGTATTTCGCTGGACATTACAGCTACTCCTTAATTGACTAACTGTAAAGTAGTCATATATCCCAGTAATCAGTTTTAATAACCTGATGCATGAATTGATGGCTTCTGACTTTCAGCAGCAGCCAGCACGTCTGAGTTCTCACACAGAGGGAACAGGCTGAACTACATTACCAGGAAGTTGTTACCCCTCTTGCACAGATGTGAGCGCAGCCCGAGTACAGCAGAGCAGCGGTGTATGGAGATGGCAGTGAGACGCTGAGAGAAACGCGCGCATGTGTCCCTCAGGTAAAACAGAGGGGAACACGGAATCAAATCTGAGCCAACATCCTGAGATTGTTCCTGTTGATAAATTGATATCATTAAATATAAATGCCGGGTGGTTCGTTCCCGCCGCCGCCGGGCTCGCACACTGAACGGCAAACGCTTTGAATCCAAGGCTGGAAATTTCCTCCAAATCATCAAATCTGACAACAAAGGAAAACTCAAATAGACTGCCTTAATGAGTTAAACACACACACATCCACACACACACATTTGATGTAATGAGTCTTTAAACCGTCTTTCTTATCCATCTGTCTCCTCCTGACGCACACACTTTTGGTATGATCAATCCACATCAAACACCGACTCATTTAAATATTCATATAAGGTGTTAGAAGATGGTTGGTCGGTCTGTGCTCGTCTCTCTTCCAGGTATATTAATAATTCCCCCTGTCTCTCCACCACACAGAGTTAGAGGTTTTTCCCTTCAGACAAACTTTCTAGAAGTTTCTATAAATTAATAAGAGTGTGTTCTCTGTGAAGCCGGCAGCTTTGAACCGCGGCGTATTGATCTTGCAGGTGAGGCGGCCGTGCCGGATCACCACTTCAAACAGAATCCCATGTTCCTGCGGAGAGCCCAGGCCCGGCCCAGCCCAGAACAATGCCCACATTAGGATCGTCCATCTGACCAGTCCAATCTCACAGAGGTAAGGATGGGACGGGGAGGGTACGGGACAGGAGGGGCCGAGGGGAGGGGCCAGTACACAGGCAAAGAGGTGAAAATGACCTGGTCAGTTGGTCAGATCATTATGAAGGAGAGTAGTGTGGAGATGAGAGGTGGAAGAGTTGTTAAAGAAAGTATTAACTGGATGCACTTAGCTGGATTATTTTTCAGGACGTTTACATTCTCAGTGATCTTTAAGCTGTTTAACCAGGTTTACCAACTTTATCTGCAATGCATTTATTTTGAGATTTTATTACCATTCATTTACATGGGGCTTGTTTAGACTTGTTTACAGTGTCAAACTCTTATAAGCAACTGTGCCAAAAGTTGAGACAGTACATAGCAGGATAGCAGGACAATACTTTTGGAGTTAAAAACAAAAATTATTTATTGTAACTGGACTACTGCTACTACTTCCATGGTCATCGAACTCAGACACATCAGCTACCAGTGTAGGCTTGATTAAGAAATGTAACTGCTATAAAATGAATTAGCTATAAAATATTAAAGTCAGATTGCAATGAATACTGAGTTAACTCTGATTTAATGAAAAGTTACGGTGAATTTAATGAAATGTAAAGGAGGGAGTGGCCCGTTTGTCAAATAAAATATACAAGAAAATAAAAAAGTTTATTGTATGGTAGAATTTCCTCTGCTACAGTGCACAATCACATATGTATATTAAGTTTTTATATTTTAGGTATAGTATCAGAAAAATATTTTTTTCTGCTCTAAAGAACAGATTTTATTTCCCCTTTGCATACAAACAAAAAAACATGATCCTCAGATTTACGGCCTATCTAAGTGACTTAGTGAGTCAGACAGAGGCTGTGTTAGCCCTGATTAGCGATTAGCGGTCCTGGCACTGGCGGCGGGGCTGATCAGTATTTCCTGTGTGTGGGAGCTTTAGGGAACAAATCCCAACATTAACCCTGCTCTCATCTGCCTGGCAGAGCGCTAGCAGCAGCCTGCCAGCCATAGGCCCTACATCCAGCTACAACCGCAAGCTAAAGCGCACCAGTTCTCCTCTGACACTGTTGTCTCATTCAAATCAAAACCACATTTGATCACTGCAAGTGTCTAATGTTGTGCTCTACATCAAGGCTGATGGGCTGTGACATGCCATATTTAATAAGAAGTCTAAAGTTTGTGTCGTGAGCCTGACAAAATGACATTTAAGTAGTACCCCTTGAGGGAGGAGTAGGTGAAATCCTATAGCTCTATAAAAAGCCTGATCCCCTTGAAGAGCGGTAACTGGAGCAAAATGTTTCTTTAAAGAGTGAATGAGTGTCTCGACAGACACAGCTCACATAATTGCTCTGACTTTGACTTAACTCTCCACTAAATGTCACCGGGACCAGAGTAAGCCTACAGTGTTTATACAGGGCCACTGACCTCAGCACTGAGGGGGATTAGCTCGTTAGCGCTCAATGCTAATTATCTCAGAGAAGTACAGACAACCAGCTCAGAGACATCCCTCCACTGTTACTTTATAAAACACCAGCAGTTCCACATGTGAGTTAGATTTAATTAACTTAGCCATTAACCTCACTGTTTCCTAAAATATGAGTGAATATTACATTAATTTGGCAAGATTGCTTCTTGCTTCTTTATATGACTTGATTCACCTGTGTGCAGTCTTTTAGCAAAATGTGTTGGAAAGGCACCGGAAAACAATACAAAACATAAAATGATTTATTACTCTGCATCTCAGTGTACAATCAGAGTAAAACATTGTTATCTTGAGAAATCATCATTTATAAAGGTGACATCTGGGGAAATCAGTGAGGCATGAAGCCCGATATACTCCAGACACGATCAAAAAATTGTATATTAGAAAAGGTGTGTCCTTAAGAGCAATCTGGCCCATGCAATTGCTCTACACTGTTCATTTGGCTGCACTGTTGAAACTGTAAAGACCAAACCGCGTGCAAGCTTCAGATACCAGAAACAGAGCCCCAGACTTACACTCTAACATACAGGGGCTACAGTCAAAACCTCGCTTTAAACTTCAATATTATGTTTCTAAATAATTTGTTCTTTGACTTTTTGATGAAGATCTTTGTTTGTTGTATGATCACTCCGGGAACTGAAAGCCAGGTAAGTATAGTTTGACAGCTGATAGTCTGAAGCCGTATTGGAAGTGACATGTGTCAATCATCAGATGAAGTCCCGCCCACTGTGGTCAGACCGAGCTGAGCAAGGCGAGCTCCTGTCAGCCACTCATAACTCAGTCCTTTTCATGTTCCTTTTTTCAATGTTTGTGTGTGAACTAGAAAGGAGTGTATTCCAGTAAGGCTCGGGATGTCCACGCACACACCAATAAGGTCTTATCTTTTTTTTTTTTCCTACCTTTTTCACACACACACACACACACACAGACACACACCTCTTCATCCAGCAGCCCCTGTGTTGTCTGCCAGGAGGGCAACATCAAACAGACTCTAGCTGTGGGCATCAGGAGCTGGGAGACCAGAGAGACGCCTGTGGAGTGGGTCTACGAAGGCTCGGGAAGGCTGCAAGTGGAAAGCCGAGTGACCGCAGGGAGCTGGGAGAACTGGGTCTACTCCAAGAACAAGGTGAGCCTGGGGAGCGGGGTCTCCGGGTCCAAAAAGGCAAAGCAGAAGGTGGTCCTGCTCTGTGTGGTGCACCCGTGGCTGCATGAAAACACAATGAAGCTGGTAGAGGCTGGTCCGGCCTTTGCACTGGGCAGAGAGAGGAGCAGGTGAAGAAGTTAAAGGTGGGTTTGAACAGCTCAGCATTACAGAGACAAATGTTCAAAGTTTTTTAATGCTTCGTATCACGTTTCTATAATGCTGTTGTCTTTCTTGTTTAAGCAATAGCTCATCCTAAACAGGCCTCTTTGCTGGCGGTAAATGCTTACAACAACATCAACAGTGAGACCATGTCCAGTTGTGATTGGTGCAGGCTGAGCGGGGAGGGCCAGCGGGAGGCGGGCACACAGCAGGGGGAGGTGGTGGGTGTGGGCAGCTGAACACAGAGCTGCTGCTGTTGCCTGTGAGGCAGAGAGCGGCCCGTGGCTCTCATCTGCCAGTCAGAGCCCTCCTCTGAGCTGCCACTCACTCTGACGGACAGGTGCAGCTGGATCTGGTCTAGGACCTGCTCCAGCAGAAAGTGTTTGCTGTGAGCTGTGTGCGAGTGTAAACAGATGATGCTGTCTGGCCCCAATCACATATTTAACACACTGCTCCCACGGCCTGATTGCATCACTGTGTTGTTCACCGTTTTGATGACTCCATAAACTGCACATACTGTAAACAAACAAACAAACAAATAAGAGCCCACAAGCACCGTTTCATATCCTGATGATATTATTATTTACACAGAAATGGTTTAAATAAATACAAGCATCATGACAGAAATGAGGTTTAACATCTGTTGGCATTACCTGTTTGCCAGCGGCTAAAAACAGACTACACAGGTATAGATATCATGCAAATTTAACAAGAATAAACTCCTGTGCACAAACAAAAAACTCACTTACAAACTCAGAAAATGCAGTAAGAAGAAGAAAGAAAAATCTAGGATTAGTTCAAGTATAAGACTGGCTTGGTTGTACTGTAGGCCTGGTCAGGCCTAGTTAAGTGTGGCTTTAAGGTAATAAAAAGCTTGTTTCATTTGCAACTAGATTGATAAATTTTAAGTCTGGTTTCTTAAAAAATAAAAATTTGTTTCCGTCTGTAGGGGCGCTTTGTTGCAAAATGTCACTATTCAGTCAGATTTATTTAGGTCTGGATAGTAAATAAGTGATCAAGATTTTTGACACATTGTTACTGCATGTGCAGGTTAAGGGTTGTTAAAGAGACCCCCACATCTCTGGATGATGCTGTGCAGTTTTGAGCTCAGTGTGTTCAAAGCCCTGAGACAAGTTTGTGAAAGTACAAGGTGTGCAAATGTGACTTTCCAATTTGAGGCGTAGCATGAAATGCCTAGTTTTAGCATGTTGGTAAGATTCCTTTGTTTACCATCTGGCCTGCCTCCGATCGACTAATGATTCTGCAATTAGTGGAAAGTGAGTGTGTGTGGATCAGTATTCTAATGAGGACAGACAAAAGAAGTCTGTAGCTCAGAGCCAGTTGGAGCGAGAAGAGCACGGCTTCAGAGAAAAGGCAGCCATCGAGGGGAGAGCCGTGGTGAGGGGTTAGGGAGGGTTCAGCCTGGTGCAGGCATCGCCTCAGGCAGGGTTCTGGGGTCAGCCCCCCCCAGACGGCCACTGCGGTCCCCAGGGCCCCGAGAGGCGGGACACCAGGACTGTGTGTCCAAGGGAGGGGCGCTCAATTAAGGCAGCATTCAAAATACTCAGGCTGCAGTGTTAGAAGTGAGGCCACCTGATACCTATACACCTCAAAGCTCTGAGCCCCTCCCTGCCCCAGGACGGAGGCCCTGAGGTCTGGAGGCTTTGAACACATTAACTCATATTCAGATTGTTATGTAACATTTCATTTCACTCCTTTATTATCAGGGAGAAAATATTTACCTCTTGGACTGCCCAGTGCTGCTCCAAACCACACACCAATAATCCTAAACCATTATATATTATGCTCTGTGTTTACCCAACTTTTTACTTTTCACAATATATAGAAAGAAAAAAGATCAGTTCAGGTTAGTTTTTAATTTTAATTCTTACCACTGTAATGAGTTGCATTTTTCAAAATATTATTCAACTTATCTGGCCACAGAAAGTCACCAATCTGTGTTGTCTTTGTGCCAGTTCTAAGCCTGGATAAATGGAGAGGGTTGCATCAGGAAGGCATCAAACCAATGCCAAATCCCCAGAAAGAGAAAAAAAAACACCAAAAGGCAAGACAATTTGACTGGTGAAACAGAGGCTCCAAAGAAGGTTCTGCATATTACATTATGTTACATTTATGTATTATGTAGACAGTAATATGTGGCACAAGTTTTGTAGCAGTTTTTTAATTTATTATAACACAAGATTAAAAACAAAGCAGTTATGAGGGTGGTGTCCGATGCTGATTTTCTGGTTGAGTGCTCCTTTAACCGGCTTACAATTTGATTAGTGCCCGAGCAGTCAGCAAGAAATAAAATGTACAACAAGGTCAACAGGACAAATGGACCCAGACAAATCCCCAAAACTGACAAATGTAGAAAATCAATCTTTAGACTATGACAATGACAATGACAACGGCTACACTGTGAAAAAAAGTCTATAAAATACTGGCAGCTGTGGTGGCCAAAATTATACAATAAAAAAATCTGGTGACAGTATAAAACTATGACAGCATCCCCTTTTTCCGCTGTGTCTATGTGATGCACAGCCTCTGATCTACATTACATCTCCTAAGTAATGCTGTACTACATGAGCACATTGCCGTTGGTTCGTGGAGTTGTTTGATCATTTTTGGAACTTTTTCAGAACATCTTTGGCTGACAAAGACTAAACTGAATCTAAATCTGGACTAACCCAGGACTGTGCTGAAGGATAACACTGGGATTACAAGACAAATGCAACACTAAAGGACAGAACAAGGACTAAACATGAGCTAAACCAGGAAAAAAGACATGTCTAAAATCAGGACTAGACCAGGTCTAAAACCAGAACTAAACCAGGAAAAAAATGGTCTAAAACCAGGACTAAACCAGGATTAAACCAGGTCTAAAACCAGAACTAAACAATGAAAAAACTGGTTTAAAACCAGAACTAAACCAGTTCTAAAACCAGAACTAAACCAGCAAAAAATAGGTCTAAAACTGGGACTAAACCAGCTCTCGATCCAGAACTAAACACACAAAAATAAATAATAAATAAATAAATGAATAAAAAACAGGTCTAAAACCAGGACTAAACCACAAAAAACTGGTCTAAAACCAGGATTAAACCAAGTCTAAAACAGAACTAAACAGTGAAAAAACAAAGAACTAAACTAAACCAGCCAAAAAGAGGTCTGAAACCAGGACTAAACCAGCTCCATATCCAGAACTAAACCAGGAGAACAGTTCTAAACCAGGTCAGACTAGGCACTAAACCATGTCTAAAACTATAACTAAACTAAAACTATACTAAGATAAACCAGGACTACGGTGGGTCCAAACCACGACTAAATACAGGTCGAGGGGGTACATAAAACCAAAAAGTTGGAAACCACTGTACCTAGGAATTTGTACACTGTAGTGATTTTATGTTGCATTTGCTTTGACCTGTCTCTGAGGTGCTGTATGTATTTGTTGCTGGCCAGTTACATACAGTTGCATAATTAGCAGCAGCATTAGCATCCCTTACATCTGAACTGCTGCTGCTCAATACTCTGAGGAAACCGCCTGTTGAAAACCTTGCCCATATCTGTCAATCTCTCCCCCTCTTTCTTCACGTCTCTGCATCGCTCCCTGTTGCACTGCTCTCGTCTAGAGATCATTTCACGCCTTAACACCAAATGTACCTAATTGTCAGACAAGAAAATATAAAATCTCTTGGGTTACTGGTGAACTTTCAGCAGTTTTCTTTCACTTCTACATAACGCAGCAGGAAATAGAAGGTTTCTTATAAGTCCTTGGCTTCAGTATTGCTGGAGATTTTGTGTAATTAATTGGTTCTTCTGGGGGGTCAAGTGGTTTCATGGCGTTCCAGTCGCCGTGTACATCAGGCAGCCATATCTGCACCTGTTTCCCGCTCTGAGCATCTGCTAACTGGGCCCCCTGAACCAGTATTGATCCCATCAGATCACGCACAGACACACACACTTACACGTCAAACGCTTTATTTGGATCTGCTAATTAAATTTGCCAGAGTTACAGCCTTGAGTATCGCAGTTCAGCAGGATTTGTTCCTAATTTGTTATTTTGATGTTTCCAAGCTGAATCCTCTGTTACCACCAGACCTCAGAGCACTGGAAAAATAAATATTAGTCCCATTTATAGTTTTTAGTCACAAGTGTCTGACTGTAATGTACATATAATTTTATAACTAATAGACTGTATGTCCATACAAACAGATGGGGCTGTTCTGAAATTTTTATCTGTTTTCATGTGTTCAAAGTCCTTGTTTTTTCTGTATCAAAACTTTTTATAGGCTTATGCTGCAACATAAAGTAATGTGAAGTCACTTTCTTTGAAAAGACCACTACAGACCTTCAGATATTGTTGGTTGTGTAAATGATAACACACTGACTATAGCAACAAAAGGTTTAAAGGCAGTCATCTGGACTTGACTTTAAAGTTGAAGACGTTTCACCTCTTATCCAAGAGGCTTTCTCAATTCTGAAACTGACCTGGTAAGAGAGCTGGTTTATATTCTTCTAGGAGTAGGAGGAGTTAGACCTGAAACCAACTTCTATAGGTTCAGGAGACTATGTATAGCCTGAGTGGTTTCGGGTCGTTAGGAGTCCTTTGTCCTCAGCTGGAGTGAGAGTCGTTGACCCTCCCCAGCCTGGTCAGCTCCTTCAGATGTTAATGACCTGAGTGAAACTGGTTTGTTTTGTTTGGTTTTCAGGAGACTGTTGTAAACAGATGAAAGGTTGTATCTGAGCCCACCATTTCTGTTAAGAGAAGGTTTATCTTTTTTGACAAAGATTGCTTCTTTCACTCCTCGCTCAAACCATCCTTTCTCTCTGGCTAAGATTTGAACCTCACTGTCCTCAAAGGAGTGGTTTGTGGCCTTCAGGTGCAGGTGTACTGCAGATTCTGGTCCACTGGAGTTGGCCCTGCGGTGTTGGTATAACCGTTTGTGCAGAGGTTATTTGGTTCCCAAATGTCTTCAACTTTAAAATCAAGTCCAGATGACTGCCTTTGAACCTTTTGTTGCAATGCGATTCCCCTGGATGAGTGAGAGTCTTCACAGACACACTGACTACACAATATGTCCAAGAACAACCATCCAGAACTTTGGAATCTGAGTACTGAGTACTTCCCCACACCAAATAAATTGTGATGTTTAATACTCTCCCTCTCACTCATAATGAATGAATCAGACTGTGTAGTTGTGTGGCAGTGTCTCTAAATGTTGGCCCTGTTGATGGAGTACAATAGAAGCAGCAGATGCACCACTCTAATTCCAGTTATACATTTTCCTAATACTGTGCCTTTAGCATTTGTACTGTTAAAACACTTCTACCTTGATCATAATTTGCTTCTGTTTGTTAACTACTGACTTGTATTAACTATTTCTGACTCTCTGATTTCATGTCTCAGAAAATGTCATTTTAGTCAGTTTTATTGATTTGTCTTCTACTGAAGTCTAACTGTAAAACCTTATCTGATCAGTGTGTGCATGACTGATTTTCTGACTCTGTAGGCATGGAAAAGAACAAAAAATAAAAATAAATAAAAGTGAGTACCATTATGAGGAATTAGTGGAGTTATGCCAATTATGAAGGACGATAAGATTTGTAAATTTAATGCAGCATATAGTCTGAGTTTAGTTTTTTATAGGCATCTTGAGCTTTACTGCACCGCACACACTTGGGCCATATGCACATGAGTTAGTGAACAATAGAGAACATGGGGTGTGAGGGGGTCACATGACCACTTCAGAGCTGCGCTTCCTCAAGACAAACTAAACGCTTTTGTTCTGCACTTGACAAAAGGTCTTGTTAAAAAAGGTTAAAGGTTAAGAGAGGCCACTTCCAACCCGCCCTCCACTTCCCGGGATTCCCAAGCTCACAGGCATTCCTGCAGAACGCTGGGGCAGAGACAGGAAACCATGGTTTATCATAAGATCTTCATAAACGTGTGTACTAAATGTCGAAGCATGTTCTCAATCATCCAGTTGACCATACATTAAAATGTTACATTTTTGATTTCTTTTTAAACATCTTTTGTATTCAAATTGACACAGCAGGTGTATTATAAATCCATATAACAATGCACATTCTTCGCACAAGTCACTGTCTTAAATGTCTAGACTTTGCATAGGAGTCAATATCAATATGGGGCCCCTAAACCTCCTGGCCCCTGAGCAGCTGCACTGCCTACTGCTATGCTCCATCATCATGCTACATCATCTTGTACTTTTTGTAGCAGCTTAAGTACATCCACAGACTTTTATGGCTGCAATCCTCAAAGTACCACATCAGAAATTATTTTACAATTAAGTACTATCTTTAACGGACTAAAGCAGGCCTAAATCTTATTAACTATCCAAGCTTTACACCAAGGAATAAAATAGGGATTAACTAAAAACTGCATTATTAAACAAGGACTAAACCAAGACTAAACCAGGTCTAAAAACAAGGTCTAAACCTGGACTGAACCAGGACTTAACAGTAGTTTTTTTTTACTTTAAATTTAAATCAGAAACAAAACTGGCTCCAAATTAAACTAAATCAGGACTTGAACTGTAAAAGACTCAGGGAAGAGAAGCAGGAGAAGCCTTCCTGCCACCAGTGGTGCCCCAGTCCTTTGGCATTTCATCTAATTACTTGCATAATTTTAAAAACTAAAGGTACAGGTACAGTTACTTTTAGGTGGTCTAACTAAAAATTAAACAGGAAATGAGCAAAGCTGGGCAGATTTCCGTGAAGCCACAGCCCATCCACTGTCGGGCTGCTCAGGTTGAGAGAGGGGCAGCCATATTCTGAAGAAGCCTGTAAGGTTAGGGGTAGAAGATTCTGGAAAAGTCTGAGGAAAAACTCTTAAATTAGAGATTGTCAGGAGCCAGACACTTCCCCTCACTCACTCACAAACATGCAGCAACGAAAAAACAGCACAACTCCTTTTAAAGTTCATGTGCAAACTGGTTCTGTCGGGCAGACTTAGTGACGTGCCACTGGCTCCTACACCGTTCCTCCATAACGGCGAAGGGCGGCGTCGGCGTTCCCTGTCCACCGGGAAGACGAAGAGGCAACTAAATACAGCTCTGCACAGTTAAATATTTACAGTGCCTTCCTCTGACGGAGAGCGGTCCGCCATGTCGCCTCCATCTCCACCAAACACAGCAGAGCACTCACCCAGAACCACTGTGGACAACAAACACTCTCCAAATGAAGTTATGTTTGAGACTGATGTCATTTTCATACATAGTTAAGAGATTACTTTTTATTTAGACTTAAAATCTTTAAAGTCTTTTAAATTCACACAGCCAGAATCCACACAGTTTAATCAAGGAATAACCTGAATATGCCCTGTTTTAAAGTATGCATAAGGAAAAAAGAAAAAAAGTAGTAGGCCTCAGAACCTGCACTCAAGTAAAATCTATTAGGTACAAAAAGTACTGTTCAAAATAATATTATTTGACTAGAAGTAAAACTTGTTATATGAGTAAAAGTACTGAATCTAAAGTTTTCTTGATAAAGAATTCTGCAAATATTACCACTACTACTACTAGTATTACTACTACTCAGCCCATAACCCCATTATAGCTACTTTAACTCTTTCATACACTTTTTCACACAAGTTACAAAAGTAAAATATATGTTTCAGAAAACGTACACAGAAAGTATATTATACATATATTACATATTTTTAGAGAGTTAAGTTAAAAAGTGTCTTCTGGATTACTCAATGTAAAACACTGAAACCTGTCCCCATATCTAAAATTTAGCATTATTTAGCATCTGTGTCACTGTTTCTGTTTTTTTACTCCAAAACAGTAACACTACTAATAATATGTCAAACACAAATATTACTCTATGGTCAGGATCAAAGACTGTTTTCACTAACAAACTGCTGTATATATATGTTTTGTTGTAAATATTAACAGGGTATGTGTTAGTGTTTATAATATGGAAGTGGCTATGTGGTCCACTAGGTTAGTGTTTCCCAACCAGGGGTACGAGGACCCCTAGGGGTACGTGAGCACTTTATAGGGGGTACCTGGAATAATTTCATAATTTGATATGAAAATATTTGCCATCTTTTCATGTCTACTACTGAAACTTTAAGACAAGCTCAAGTCACTCATTGATGATTGATTTACATTGATGATTGGGTTACTGGGCTGTATGTACTTAAAAGCAGGCGAAACTACTAGAAATAATATTTGAACAGGCCTATAATAAAACTTCTTTCTTTTTTTTTTTTGTTTTTTTTGTCAATTTATTTTTATTTTAAAGGTACTGTAAGCGGCATGCACTTGTACTGGTTTGAAAACAGTACTGCAGTCTAAATTAAAACAATGGTCTCTCTTCTGATTGGACAATCGGCAATGCAGTTTTAGAACCAAAAAAAAAAAAAAGTAAACAAAAACAACTTGGCCATTATGTAAAACATATTTTAATTGTTAATAACTCAACTGTCCCATCGTTATCAGTAAAACTAATATCTGATTTAAACATGTTTACATCATATGTTGGCACACATGTGGGTCATGTTTATGAAATATAAAAAATATGTACTGCTCACAACACCTTTAAAGGGATTTTGTTGTGTATCCTGACAAATTTTCAAAGCAGAAAATGCAGGAGAATTAACTTTTCCATTAAAGTATTAATTGACTTTGTACTAATAAACACAGATGATTACTCTAAGGCCACTTTTTGGAAATTTAACACATAAAAGAATGAGGGGGTGCCCAAGGTAAAACAAAAAGCCCAGGGGGTACTCAAAAAAAAAAAAAAAAAAAAAAAAAAAACTGCAAGAAGTGTTTACAGGACTGTGGATAGTCTGGTACGAAGCATATTTTCTTCTGTGATTATCGCTTCTGTACATGGCTCCTATTCATTAAACTAAATAAACTAAACTAATTACATAAAATAGACTCTTTACACAAATAGAATTAATAAAACAACCACAGTTTGTTGTGTCTGTCAAAGCTTCACCTTCAGAGACATCTCTATTCCTGGGTAACCCACTATCACGTGACGACTTGGTGCCAATGCAGCAACTCCTTCCTCTATGGCTTTTCTGTAAGCTGCCATATATATCGGCGTAACCTCTGACACACACCAACACACTGGGAGCATAACAACAGACAGACGAGGCCTTGAGGAAGAAGAGCTGTGTGACAGAAGTGACAGCCGATCATCCTCATTAGGACAGAGAGAGCAAAAACACGCGCAGAGGGGGAAAAAAAAAAGCATTGAATTATCTGACATTATCTGACATGTCAAGGAAAAGCAGTGTGTGCAATATGTGGCTCCACACAAAAGAGCGATCTGAAGCGATCTGACGTGTGAGGAATCAGGCCTGGTTCAAGTTTACACATTTAGGAGGTAAGGAGATAAACCAGGAAGAGTTGTAAAATATAATAGGTTTTGGTAAGTGAAACATGGGAAAAGTGAGACCAGAAAGCAGCTAATACATTCAATTATTCCTTTATTAATGACTGATAAATGCTAATGTAATTCAAATGTCAAACATGGAGTCACTCAACAAATTGAATTGGTATTTTTATTTTAATGAATGCATGGCTCAGCTTTAAATCATTTAGTGTCTGTGTCAGTGCTCTTGTCCTCAAAACAGCTCGCCTCTGAGTTTTGAGTTCAAGTCAAGAGCCTGACCATTACAAACTGTCTCTCGCCCATAACGTCCTGTCCCTTCTCTACTGTGCTGTCTAATAAAGCAATCAAAGGCCAAAAAATATCTGTCAGCAGTCAAAGGGCAACCCATAATGCACACTTTTGCCAAGAATTTTCTATGACTTTTCTAAAACTTTTGACTAAATTTCCAAGACCTGACTTACATTAGAAACATACTTTTGCTGCAATTCCATTTGTTAAATATGGAAATTAATCAGTTGAAGGACAAAAAAACATTTGGGGCTTCTTCTCCCAGAAATAAAGTATACCACTAATTTTACTGAGCTTATACACAAGTGATTAAAATATAATTATGCTATTATCTATGCTGTTTTAAAACATTACCAAAATTGTCAAATATTCTGATAAAAAATAGATAAATAGATGTAGGTCACTTTTTCCTGCACTGAACAAAAAGGCAATATTTCTACTGAACACTTATATTTACTGTATTGTAGCTGCCCCAAAGTTACTCAGACTGTTTAAATTTCCAAAACTTTACACCAAAATATAAAATTCCAAAACATTTCCAGGGCTTGGAAATTACATTTTAAAATTACTTTTTTTTTATAACTTCTCAAGAGGTGAACAGTACATAAAAGAGAAACTAATAAATACAGAAAGCAGGTATCACATTATGATTAAAAATAGTTTTAAAACACATAAAATGCCCCACATCTTTCTAACCATGATCCAAGTCCTGGTAGGTTTCACTTGGATGTCCCACTGTAAAAAAAAAAAAAAACCTGTTAGATGAAACAGGCCTGATCTATTTACACAACCTGTTGGTCATGAGAGCAGTGGTGAAGGTATTTGACCAGACAGTGAAGCCTAAGGAGGATCCAATCTTAAAAAGCAGATCTTCAAAAAGTAAATCTTCAAAATCATTGTTGGAAACGATCAGGGCGCACACACGTCTCAGCGCAGTAAGGTATGGATCTGGTGGAGGTATTACGACAGGCATGTTTAATTCATCACTGTTTTCCTTCTTTCTGATCAGAAACATGAAAGCGAGAGTTTTGCCCGGAGAAAAAACAAAATGGCTGAACTCATCAATACACTTGTCTGCCTATTCAGCAGGTACGAGCGCGAGAGGAGACAGCAGCGCCAAACTTCATAAGGACATTTCATTTTAATGGCGAGCCGTGCAATATTGTTGTATTGGTTTCATTTGTATGGTTTTATTCTTTTATGTGAAGCTTTATGATTATGTTATTTTTTATGTTCTGCCCCAAGGAAGAAACACAGCGGATAGAAAAATGCCTTTTACGGAGGTGCATTATCTGAATATGAAGAATACAATAATGATTGATAGGATCGAGGATGAACAGATTGTTTCTAAAGGGGATGCTTGTGTTTGGGAAAAAACAAATTCCAGTCTTGTTCATGGTGTTTGGATGTGTAAAAACATATAACTACTTTCTTTTAGGTGCAATAAGATCCCAAATTACCTTCCTGATTGTCATATAATACACTCTTTCTGAATAAAAAAAAAACATTTGATTGATTTGAATGATTTTACAGATAATGTTTTTATGATTGCATATTGATTTGACAATGCCCTTCTTGATGAAACCTTCTACATTTATCCAGGCTTGGGACGGACACAAAGAGTACACAGACACCTTTTTTTCTGGATTACTACATTTAAATATGTTTTTATTATAAAAATTGGAGAGTTTGCAAGTTTATTAGCTGATTAGTTTTTAAAGGTCCCCTATTATGCTAAATCAACTTTTCTGAGCTTTTTACCATGTTATATTGTTGTTTCCACCTCAAAAACATACCTAGAGGAGTAGTATTTAGTTTCATTCACACTGAGTAATTTTGTATGCTGAGGCACTGCCCCTCTCAAGAGCTGAAAACGCTCGGTCTCACAGCGCTACGTAAACATGTGAAACCAGGAAGTGCTCCTGCACATTCTAAATGCCCTTCCTGATGCAACCTTCTCCATATATCTGGGCTCCGGGCCTGCACATATTGACTTGGCTAGAGTTTTTGGTACCACATCAAGGAATTGAACCCCTGACTTCCCACATCAGGCTGGGTCCTTCCTGACACAACATTCTCCATTAATCCAGGCTTGGGACCAGCACTGGCCTGTGACCCACTGAGTGTATGTATGAAGTCATGCAGATGTTTCTTGTATGGTCAGTGGTCAAAGTCTGTATTTGTGTTGTGCTTCTCTACCTCATTCTTACCTCAGAGCATCTTTACATCAAGCGGCCCATTCACACACACCACAGTACTGTCATTCAGAGCTGTGGGACACACACTCGGTAAAAGCAATTACAGTGTTGTGCCCAAGGATACTTTATTGAGAATGGAAGGGATCGAAGAGCCAACTTTCTGTTTTACCTCCTGAGCCAAAGCCAAAAATCATTGTACACTTTATCCATAGCATTATTTTCTACAGGACAGCCTCAGTAACTGAGCCCAAAGGGAGAAGGACAGAAGGGTTTTGAACTAAAATGCAGCCTTTACCTACAAAGTGTGAGGTTGACATTTATTCATTTATTTTTACCACTTCATATCCTCACCACTTAATCACTATGCAAACACTGCATGTACTTGTGGTTAACAATTGACATTCATTTAAAGTAGGCCATTTAGATCAATCAATTCACAGCGGTGCAGAAGACGTGCAAACAGAAAGGCCATTTCCAGCAAGCCACAGCTCTACATCATCTGACCCGGTTTTGAACTTTTACATTAAGGACATATTCAAGTAAGT
Source organism: Bostrychus sinensis (assembly GCA_020698575.1). Classification (NCBI taxonomy): domain Eukaryota; kingdom Metazoa; phylum Chordata; class Actinopteri; order Gobiiformes; family Eleotridae; genus Bostrychus; species Bostrychus sinensis. The sequence continues at coordinate 20,498,272 of CM036257.1, read as the reverse complement.
GTGCTCTCTAGTTTCTCTCAATTTAAAGCATTTGAGAACTAAACTCCTAACCATTCTTAAGTTCGGTGATTCTGTTACAGCTGCTTGAAGAAATGCATAAGATTGTAGACCCTTAACCTCACCTCCTATGCACTTCCCGTACCCCTACCTCTCCCCCACTATCCTGTCTGGATGAGGCCCACTTGCTGCATCCTTACAGACCTGAACTATTATACTATAGATGAGCAAATGGAATAACAGTCCTAACACATTTTGCCTGTCCGTCCTGGGAGAGGATCTCTCCTCTGATATGGGCACCAGAAGGTTTCTTCTTTTTTTCACACAGCTGGGTTTTTCCTTACTGAGAAGGAGGGTCTAAGGACATGGATGTCCTGGGTCTGTTTAGTTTAGAGTAGTTATTGTTTGTGTTGTTTGTATGTTATGTCTGATTGTGTATTTATGTTTGATTAAGTGTTTGTGAAGCCCTTTGAGGAAACTTTTGTTGTGCTGGGCTATATAAATAAAATTTAATTGAATTGAATCCAAGACATAGGACTACTGTACAGTGTTCAGTATACAGTATTCTACATTATGAATACATTTGAGCTAAAAAAAAAATAATCAAACACTAATTAAATTTAACTCTGAGAAGAAATATGTTTGGTTTGGGGCTTGACTTCTACCACTGAAATCTAGCTGAGGCAACTCCTTGAACACTGTTGCCCGACCACACTCCACTCCAACCAACAGCAAACAAAATGCCCCCTACATTTCATCCACAATCGCTGCGATGTATCACTTCTATTGCGGACTATTAGCCTGAGCCAAAGTGCAAAAACTTCTGGGTTGATCCATCTCGTCGTGAGGCTCCATCTTCAGCCTGCGTGCGTGCGTGTGTGTACGAGTGTGTGTCTGTTATAGTGAAGTCATTAAAAGTTAATCAGAGATGCACCATTCCAGCGGAGTGGGAAAGAATTGCCTGTGTCAGTGGCTCGGGGCATAGGAAATCATACTAGAGAGAGAGCGAAAGGAGGCAGTGATAGAGACAGAAAAACACAAGGAAGGAAAAGACAACGGCACATACAGTACGGTGTGTGTGTGGGAGAGAAGGGAGACTCTCTAATGAACCATCACTTCCTTGTCTCCACCGATGCCCTCTGAATCCCAACATCTGTCCCACCAAACCTCATTACGACACCATCAACTAACCCCACCCCCCTCACACACACACACACACACACATCAGCGGTCCACATCCCACTGTCTGACGGTGGGAAAAGTCTGCCCCGCTGTAGTTGTCACATCACATCTAGAGTACCCAGGGCATATGCATGTGGTGAGATGGGCTGCGGGGCGGGCGGGGCGCTGGTAGTTGATGGTAGTGGCGGTAGTGCTGCTGGTGGAGGAGGAGGGGGTGAGAGGGGTGGGCGGGGGGGTTCTAGGTCTGGGGCTGTGCCTGAGGGCCTCGCCTGCGCTACAAAAGACTCCACTCAACTCCGGTTAGTCGCCCGCACTCGCATATCAGCAGTGACGGACCGCACAAAAATGCACAAATACACACGAATGCACAGTCTTGACACACTTTAGTCAATAGGTGAGATGCTACGATTAGAGCGAGCTTCGCGACTGCTATTAGCAAAGTTTCCCACATGTTTATATTGAGTCTGTGGGAGTAACTTAACACTAGCGTATCAGCAGCGATGGACTGCACAAACACTACAAATGCACAGTCTTGATACACTTTAGTAGTCAAAAAGTCAGATGTAGGCAACTCAGGACAGCTAGCTTCATGATGCCTGTTATTATAGGCTAGGACTAAGTTTTGTACAGTTTTAGGTTGACCAGATTTTTAGTGCCAAAAACTGGGACACATATTTTTTTCACTAAACACAGTGCATCTGAAATCAACAAGTGACAAAAAAGCTTCTGAAATCCATCCAATTTTCAACACCAGGGCTCAGGTTTTGAATACTAATGGTAATTTATTAATAAAAATAATGACTTTGTAAATCATTTCAGTGATAAAGGTCTAGTTTTTGAGTGTCCTGTGATTTTCTGTTGATTGGGGACAACTGGGTACATATGAGTGTTTTTACAGATGCGTCTTGTAACATGGGACAAGAAGCCTAAAACTGGGACTGTCCCAGTTAAATAGATGGCTTTATGGTTGGATTATGGACGACAGAAATAATGGTTGGTTATATGTTTGATAAAATGTACTTATTTACTTTAAATTAATATTACCCAGATCTGATCAGATCAGTCCTATAGTTTACTCATTAAAATAGGATCTGAGCATACACAGACGAACTATTGTGGTGCCCTGCATTTCTGTGTCTGTTGTGTCCAGTATAAAATCAAAATTAAGAAATGTAGGAGCTAATTATATATGCTAACTGCTATAATAAATAAAAAAGCTAAACACTGATACACTGGGTAATGTTTTAAAACCAGGTTCTTCCGTTAATACATGTAGTCGTTTGGCTGTCGGTTGCCAAAACCATATAGATTTTTTCATAAGGTGATCCACTGCATTTCTGTATCTGCTTGTCCAGCATAACATCAAAATTAAAAAATGTAGCATGTAGCATGTAGCTTACATGCTAATTATAGATTCTAATTGCTATACTGAATAAAATGGCTAAACATTGATACACTGGCTAATGTTTTATAACCAGGCTCTTCCATTCATGCATGTGGCCTATTGGTTGTCAGTTGCCAAAACCACATAGCTTATTGCAATATTTTGTGGCTAATGCTAAATCCTCTATAGAAAATATATTATTTAAGGCCTTTTCACCATTCTTTGACATTCGTCCGATCTGTTCACAAAGACTAGAGTAGTCTATACTTACACTAATAACTAATCCCTCGACTTGGCTCGTGTTAGGAGTAGCTTCATGCATAAGAACACATGCGTCGCGACTCTTTAAATGTGTTACTCGCTATCACTCTCTTGCTAGGGGTGACAGGTTGGTCGGGGACTAATGCGGCGCGACGGAAGTGAATGTGGCCCGGAGCAAAGCAGCTGCCTCCAGCCAGTCCTCATCTGAGCTGTCACATGTTACAGTATAGAGAGAAGCCATTCCAATAGTAAGAGAGAGAGTGAGAGAGAGTTTAGGCTCCTACCAACGTTATCGCACCCGTCGCCCCGACTTTTCTGCTCGTGTGGCTCCGAGAAGATAATGCCCTTTCCTCTTGATGGGGAGCTGGACATGACATGAAGCAGGGCAGAGTGGCTTGGCTTGTTTGACTCTATGGAGAGAGGAAAAAATAAATAAATACACAGACAGATTCATGGGAGAAGAAGTGAAGATAATGAAATGTTGTTGTGTTCATGAGGAGTGCACCAACAATGGATGTGCATGGTCAATAATAAACACACGATTGACTGAGGAAAACATGGAATTCAGGGGCAAATGTGGCCCATAACACAGCTGTAGGTAAACAACACAGCTACAGCCAATATAGAGGAGTGAAAAAATCTCTCAAACTCATGAGAGCAAGGCCATTGTGGACAAAATGTGCTCATTATTTTCAAATTTGGCAACTTATAAGCTATGTTGAGTAATGGGTTTGCTTTAATTCACTGGTCTACATATAGTTTCAGCTAATGCAAATGTAAACAAGTGTTTTCAACCTAAACACCTCAGAAAAATATTAAGATTTTTTATTCATATCTTGCAATGTGCCCCATCAGAGTACACCTGGAACAATGGCATAAAAGGACATCACTTCAAATAAATAATAATAATTAACTGCAGTTTATATTTATTTATGATATACTTTTGTTCTGTTAAAAATATTGTATGTCGTTCTTTCCTAAAAACCCTGTTGTAAAGTTATACATGTCAACAATGGGGACTTCTTATTTCCTTTCAGCATTTCTTCATCAAATCATTAAATAATTACGCCTAGGTTTCACACAAGATGCCCTTCCCTGACACAACCTTCTCCATTTATCCAAGCTTGGGACATCAAAAAAGGTGCACTGGCTATACTTTTTACATTTTTTGTTCTTTCTTGTGTGATTTAGTTATTGAATAAGCATAGATTACTGTTGTCTGTGATAGTGTAAATAGTATTAGTAAAACTATAAAGATAAAGTTGTGTAGAATCATTGGCAGACTTCAAACTTGTAATATTATCTCTGTGTCATCTGTTGATAAATAAACATCTTAAAATGCACTGCAAACTCAAATTATAATTGCAAAGTAACATGTCAGTAAGCCTTCTGTTTGTTGAAAAAAAGACAAATATTGTATGAAAACGTGTGACAGACAGAGTAAAAGCCAGTCCCAAACAGACAGAGCCTGGTCCAGCAGAAGGACTGGTCCTCCTCAGTGAACGTTGGTCAGATTGAGTTTGATCACCGCAGTGGGCTCTGAGGCGCAGCAGTGTAATAGAAACACACTAAGGTCACATTTAGCCTAAAACATCGCCTCAAAATGTTGCCTACAGTCACTGGACCTGGTGCCTGTCTCAGCCTGGACACAGTGTTTCAGACCAGTTTCTTCAGATAGAGTCTGTATTGTTTACTAAAGCATACTGGTAACGGTTTTACGCAGTAAAAAAGCATTAATATGTCATTAATATTGTATTAAATACTTAGAACTGGATTAACATTGATGTTTATTATTTGGCATTAATTTAAAGTAGGGATGCACATTTGATTAATTTTCTTTAATGATTAATTGTTATATAAACGATTATCAGTTTACTGTTTACCACTGGCTTGCAGCGCTTATTATGTTTAATTTTATTTTAATTTGCCCTAACTCTTCAATAGTACTGTACCTTGTAGAGAATAACGATTAATTGTTAGCATTTATTTCAATCGATTATGGCCATAATGCCGATTAATCGATTAACCAATAAACCACAAACACCCCTAATTTAAAAGGAATTATTACTTAAAAATTAAACATTAATAACAATTTGTATGACTGTAACCTTAACCAGCTGTGTATTCTTACATCTCTGAATTAAGATCTACATTTTATGCCAATACCTAACACATTGTGAGTTAGCTTTAAGAACAACATGCTGTAATTGTCTCTATATCTGAGCAAATCTTTATTTCATAACATAACATCAATATAAAGTTAATGTTAGTTAAAACTGGGGAGTGAAGTTTTAGGTGTTTGTTATATCTTATCTGGTTGTGAAATGGCTGATTATAATCTTCATTTCTCTATTTTAGACAGTATGAAAGATGATTTTGTTATTTTAGTTTTAAAAGCCTGAAACTAAAATGCAAGTCTCCTCAAGCAGTGCCCAGTTGGCCCACCATGGACAGAGACGGTAACAGGAACAGAAAGAGGCTCCCTCCACTGTTACTGAATATGAGACTTAGTGAAATATTTCAAGCATGTGTTTATTTTAATTGTGACAATTATAGCTTACAGCAAAAAAAAAAAAAAAAAAAAAAAAAAAATCTAGTCTCAAACTAGAATATAATACAGTAATAATACAAAATCATCAAAATTAACATGAATGAATGCTTGAAAAACTATTTACATTTTTATTCAACTAGTGAAATAATTTTCCACAATTTTCAAAGTCCCATGAGTTTTGGAGATGCTTTTCAGACCCCTCTGGTTGAAATAAGATTATAATTTAGTGACAGTGTGCCTGGTATATTGCTGTTATTTTTAGTCATATCGATCCCAGAAGCAAACTGGTTACTATTACTTATATTTTAGGATGTTAGGAATGAAACTGATGAGACAGTTGTGAGAATAATGTCATCAATGGAGCAATATCTTTCCAAAATTTGCCAACGTGACCTTCACTTTACCCAAAACACCCTTCTATCCCATACAGTGCCATTGTTTATCACTTGTCTTTCATTGTCTCATTCATTCATTAATGTTGGTGGGGGCACATCTTTTTTTTTTTTTTCACTTTTATCATGCCCCAACGTTCGGCTACCCCCAAGTTTACATCAGAAGCCGGGGCGGTTGCCATGGAGACGGAGTGCCCCTCTTAACTGGTGCACTCAGGAATAATGCATTGTTGAAGAGTGCCCGAGGCTACGCTACACACACACACACACACACACACACACACATACATACACACGCACAGACACACACTAATCTCTAACATCTGCTGTAGCGTATGTGTATATTGTGGCAGGCTTAGTGTATGTAGTAGTGTGTAGTAGTAGTAGTAGTGTGTATCTGTATAAAACATCGCTTCAGCACTTCACCCACCGAGTTTATTGATAATCACAGCTAAGATGGACTCCATTAGGTTCATTGGCATTTGCCTACAGCACTGTGGCTGTACATGCACTGCAGCATGTATGTGGCTGTGTGTGAGAGAGATGGTCAAAGTCAAGGCTGGGGTGAGAGAGGACTGACATTTTTAACACTACTGCTGCTCCCTCTAGTGGCCAGCGAGACAAACTGCCACATGAAAAGGACAGAAGTGGTTTAAAATGAGAACAATGCCTGCTAATATGCACCGCTTCATAATGACTTATATTGAGAGTTGTACTTAGAGAGAGCCACTGAGGAGAGAAACCAAGGCTGGATGTGTTTGAGGAGATGTAGCTGACTTGCAGTTTGCAAGAAGATCCCCAACACGCGCTCATTCGGAGTCCACAGAGATCCTGTTGGGAATCAGGAGCCGGTCCTGAGGCATTGTACCTGCCATAATTATCCCTGCTCTGGAAATAAGTTCATAAGGGACTCACAGCCCGGCTACAGAAAGCACCCACAGTATGGGCAGGCTCCAAGGACAGAGCCAACCCCATTAGTAAGTTTGGACTGGCTTCAGAGCCCGCCAGAAGTTTAGATCCACTGCAGACTTATCAGCGCTGGACAAATATGAGCAATGAAAAGGTGCTTTAACAATAGTGAGTTGTTTTAAAAGTCTAATTAGGCCTGAGTTAAAAGTCTGAGCTGTGTGGCGGAGTAAATTAGGAACCTGAGCCCAAGTCTGCTCATAAAGTCAGACAAAAACAGATTTAGATTCCAGCACAACAAAGGCTGTTTAACAATTGTAATTGCACCTTGAAATTTGCAAAAATCAGATATTTTATGCATGCAAGCTACATTTAGGTGATCTATTCCTTGTTTGCAGCCTCCCCGAATCAACAAAACTATTTTCTTTTGTGTGTTGTTATTGCTTTGTGAACATTAGGAAGGTTGCTCCTTTCATGGCAATGAACCTTGTTTAAATTTGAATGTGAATTTGAATTTTAGAGGATAAATGAGGGAGGGAGGAGGAGAGAGGGAGACAGAGAGAGCTTGTCAGTTGCCTGTCTGTGTTTAATGGAGGTCCCTGGTGTCGCCCTCAGGCTCCTTCACTTCACAATTAATGGAGGATGTCTCTGGGGAAAGCCCTGCTTCTCAATAACACCTCCACTCACACGCTCACACACATACAGGAGTAAACCGAGAGGTTCATCTGAACTCTGCTCCAGAGCTGCTCCACGTGAGCCCCATACTCCAGTGTCTGTGTGGGTCCAGGGCGAAGGCCCCATAGGTATCTCCTCTACTACTAAAAAACAAAGTCCATAATGTAAAATATACAAATACAATTACAGTTACAATATTCTCTTATCTTCCACATTTTTGGAGGTGCATCTTCAGATTACTGCTGTGTGACACCGTGCCCTGTCTTGTTACTCATGTGGGGGACGATTGGTCAGTGTGATTGACAGATGGCTGTCTGCCGCTGGCTTTGAAGATTTACTTTCAAAGCATCTTTTTACAACATGAGAATAAAGAAGTACAGCTCTGCCCTGACTGAGGTAAGGGTCTTTCCCAAAGCACACTGTCTTCTATGTGTTCTAGTACAGTAATGACTGGTACAGGACAGCACAGTATGGTCTGGTTAAGTGCCTGTAGAAAGATTATTAGATTCATTTGAGGACAGAGTGGGTGATGATAAGTTTGTTTGGAAGTCCTATAATTTTCAGCTCAACAAATAGGCCATGCTGAGCCAACCTGTACTATACCACTATCACAAGTGCCACAAACTGATCTTCTGGTTTGTTGATTGTGATACTTTTGCCAAACTTTTAGTGTTTTCCATTTGATGCAATAATAACTTGCTCCATAAAATTAAAATTCTACAGCTTCACAGACCTTGTGGTTTTAGACATACAAGGAGCATTAATTCCACCTGCCTATTAGCCTGATATATAGCTTGCATCATCTGTCACCGGTCCACCTCTGTTCCTTTGTTGGATCACTTTAGATACTAACGACTACAGACAGGAAACATCACACATCACAACTTGGCCCTTGTCAAACTCGCTCCATTTGTCCATTTTTTCTGGCTCTGACATATCACAAGTTTACTGGTGTATGGTTTTGGGCCAAATATTCTCTATGTTTCAAGGCCTGAGTTGGATATTGGCATCCCCATCCCGGAGCACCAGTCTGGGTGGTGGTGGTGGTGGTGGGGGTGGGCCCAGATCTGGTGCATGGTATTGTGATGAGACAAAAGTAATGTAGGACGGGAAGGAAGCAGCGATGTGCGATATTTTCCTCAGAACTCAGAGCTGATTATATCTGGGCTCTGATCTTCCGGCTTTGGTTTTTAACCAGATCTGCAGGTCCCTGTGTGGCTGCCTGTGAGTATTATTTGTGTGCGTTTGTTACAAGCTAGAACCATTCAAAACACCAGAAAAATACTTTTATAAACCAGAGTAATAACAAAACACAAGATGTAGCCCAATAGCAGACTACATTCACTCTTAAGAAACTTTAAACTCAATCTCACACAATTAAAGGAACTGCCTGCTTTTAACAAAATACAGCTCAAAATTATAGAAGTTTACACAAGTAGATAATTTTACTAGAGCTTGATATTTTGTGCAGAAGAAGAAGCCCCTATAGCTCAGACATGTCCAAAGTGTCATCTATGGGCAAGTGATGGCACACAGTGAGATTTAATTTGGCCCTTAGCATCCATCAAAAAATGCAATGCAATGTCATTTAAAACAACAATGCATTTATATATTTGTTCAGTGCATAAAATAAAACATCAGGAGTGACAGTCGGCCCTTGGATATTTCTTACAGGTTTGGACACCCCTGCCCTATAGGTCTTGAAAAGAAGTTCTTACATTTCATGATTCACACAAACTGGTAAGCAATAAAAGCATAAAAACAAACATTGCAATACCAATCTATCTCTTTTTGTAGGGAAAATCTAATAATTTCAGTTTAAGTAAAGAAACATTTAAAGAGCTCACAATTCTGAAAAGTAACAGCATAATACTATAAGGCTTAAGCTAGAAATTAGTTCTTTTTGTTTTGGCTTTTCTCTTCTGGAGCCAACAGAGCAAATCATTTCCCTCAGTGATTTGCATATTGATTTGCCATAGGTTTTACACCAGATGCCCTTCCTGATGCAACCCTTTTCGTTTATCTGGGCTTGGGAATGGCACAAAGAGTACATTGGCTTGTTAACCTCTGTGGTTGAACTGAGCTACACTGAAAATACAGTGGATGTTTGGTTTGTGTCTTTTATCATTAGAGAAGCCGTACAAAGAGGGAGATTGGGAAAAGGATTATTAACTTAAAGAAGACTTTTACTTTAAACGTCACTGAATTAAGCAGACATCTTGGATTAGTTGCTCATGTTAAAGCCGGGCTTAATTTAGATCTCCGTCTACGTGAAGACTGTGTGCCTTATTTGTTAAGTTTATGCTAATGATTTGGCCTTTGATGTCCTGAGATGCCACTTCCTGCCACGTCTGCTGCCCCCGGACGTCCGCAGCTCACGGACAGCTCTGATTGGTCGGGCCGCTCCTCTTCACCTGGACACCGCCGCCTCATCTGCATATTCATCGCATCGCCTCATGAATATTGATGTGCTGGCTGCGGGCGCTGTGGGTGCCCAGTGGCTGCGGGGCATTGTGGGAAATTAGCTGCATCACTAATTGTGATCCGCCTGGCCCTCGAGTGTGTCAATCAAAATCAGGAAGGATGTTACTTTTGGGGGCACCTGTAGCTTGCGAATATGTATGCACAGAGTGATGGGGGGGGGGGGACGGAGGATGGAGAGGAAGCGCGTGTTAATGCAGCCAGGGCCACAGGACCAGGGGGTTGCCATGGTAACCTCAGAGCACACGAGGCAAAGGCCCGGGACGTCAGGCGGAGTGATGGAGCGAGGCGCAGGAATGAAATGAGCTGTATGGACAAGATAATACCTACCTGCCTGGCTCTCATATCTGTCAGCTGGATGTGCCTGACACAAACAATGTGCAACTGGAATCACAATACACACATCACTACAACGGCCTATTATCACTGAGGGCTAGCTCTGCTGGCTGTGAGAGGGACCTGCTGACCCTCACTACAGGGAACAGCTCTCAATTACTACCAGTACTCACACCAAATTAGTCTAACATACAGTATACACTCATTTATGCAACATAATTCTCATTAAATGTGCATTTTGTGTTTTGAAAAGGGATTGAATGACTGAATAAAATACAACCATCAAGGTTAACCCGACCTTAATTAATAAACTGACTGGTAATTATAATTATTTGCATAATTATTGAAAACACTGTTGCTACTGCTTTTAACAGACAGCACCTTAAGTCTATTGCATGTCCAGCTGTATATTATTTTCATAGTGTTGCTGTTTTTGCACATACTGTAGATTTATTATTCACTCGCTGCTTATTGCACTTTATGTTAGAGGCTAAACTGCATTTTGTTTATTTGCAAATGTGTAATGACAATCAAATTTAATCTAATGTAATCAAAGTTTGTCAGTATAAGATTTAGCTTATGGGACACTCAATAGTGATTATAACTTTAACTATAACAACCCTGAATCTGTGGATTAATAGAATAATTACTAAATATTTTAACAGTTTTATGCCCAAATGCAGAAATCAGATAAATAACAGTCACTTTTTATGTTGTGTTATAGATTGAAGGATGCATCTGCTCCTATTCAAGCCCCAACACTAGGCCAAATATTAACAATAATCAGTATTATTATTGCATGATCAACTTTATATGATGTAATCTGTAAAACACTATAGTCAACTCTGTATCTGATTAATTTTGTATTTATTCGTCATTTTGCTATTCTTTATTCTGTATCTTCTTATGGCAAGCAATAAAGGTTCTTAATGCTGACTGAAGTGACGTGAAATAAATGAATCATTATATAAAGAAAAGAGTCATGCTTCTAACATACATACTATAACACTATACAGTATATGCGTGACAAGTTAATTCATAAATAGTACCATCAGTGTCACAGGACAGAGATCTGCGTACAGAGTAGAAATGGTCCCATTTATCACTACCTTAGAAAGAAAAGTAATTTCACTGTTACCAAATTACTACACATCAATAATATTAACTGGAAACAAAAGCTGCTCCTGGGTTACACAGACAGGGGCAATAAGAGACACGTGCTAGCCTCAGCCAGACTCCCATGTACTCTGAGAAACCTTCAGAATAATGTGCGTTCAATACTTCAGTACAAACAACCTGCAGAAGCAACAGCACAGAGAAGACAACTTCCTGAATTAAAAATAAGAGAGGAGTGTTTGGACTTCATCATTAGTTTAACTTCATCGACTGATGCTAGAGCTACGAGAATACAACTCAAGTAATGAAGTATACAATATGTTAAAACATACATGATTTATCCAATATGCATACGCAATCAATGAGGAGACGTTCAGCAAATACATATTTAGTCCTATTGTAAGTAATGAATGGTATTTGTAGTTTACTACATGAGAAAGTACTTTTTTGTAATAAGTACTGCTAAGTAACTGCTACCATTACAAGTACTACTAGTAGTAGGCCTACTTGAGTTATTTTTACTATTTCTATCTTTACATTTCTTAACACTGGTACTGCTGCTATCACTATTACTATTACTACTACTGCTGCTATCACTATTACTATTACTACTACTACCACTGCTACTGCTGCTGCTACTACTTTTACTAGTTCTACTACTGCTGCTATCAATATTACTACTACTAATAGCCTACTACTACTACTTCGACTACTTCTACTACTTCTATCACTATAACTATTACTACCACTATTACTACCACAAGCATTACAAGTACTAGTAGGTCTACTTCAATTATTTTTACTATTACTATCTCTAAAATTCTTAATTCTACTACTGCTGCTATCACTACAGCAACTATCATACAAATGTATGATTTCTTTTTTTCCTTTCAGTGTTTTTCTTCCCCAATCCTCACAGCAAATGCATCAAAGGGACTGATTTTTACATATTCATAGGTCATAGGTCAGGCCCTTTCTGACGCAACCCTCTCTATTTATCCAGGCTTAGAACTGGCACAAAGAGGACACCGACCTCTGATGCCCTGTGCCTCAATTACTCTCATTAGATATGCTTTTTTGATTGAACTACTGAAACAAACACACCTTTCTTTCTTATTTGAATGCATTGTAGGACTGCATCTTACGCATTGCATTTCTTGATGTGTTCAAAACCAGAGCAAACGCATACGTTATTTCACCACATCTGATTTTTTTTTTTTTTTTTTTTTTTTTTGTCGATTTGCCTGGGAAGTTTTCCAGAAGTGTGTCTTACACTTGATGAATTGCATGGGCCCTGTGTGTTGGAAGTGTAAGCTCCGCGAGTGTATTGCAGGTGAGTGAAGTCATTAATATTTCCTCTGTATCAATATCACTGGTGGAATGGTGTGTGTGAAAAAAAAAAAAGAGGAGAAAAAAAAAGTGTTTCAGATTGACAGGTGGATGATCTCAGTCAGTAGTGCACCCTGGGATCGACTGCATAATCAGGCAGACAAAGGAGGAAGAGACGGAGAGAGTGGGAAAAGGGGAAAAAAGCCAGAATGGGAGCGTAACATGGAATATTGTGGAATAGTAAAATTCCCAAAGGGTTCAATGGGGCTTGTGTTTACTTCCCCTGCATCTGTTTGAAATGGTTTCCTCGCCCGTATATGTAAACTCCATGTGTGCTGGCATGCGTTTGATGGCTTGCGCGGCTAAATGAGAGCATTGTGAGCACAGCAAAGGAGACTTCCCTGGTAATTACACAGCAGTCAGATATACAGCAGTCCCTTATACATAGACCTGCACCAGCTGCTGCTGTTGTGGTGTGTTTTTGCGGTCATGTCATTTTAAAATTGCCTCGCCATAAAGCTCCCCTCGTCTATGATCTCCAGTGGTTGCAAAGGTATACTACATCCACGCTGATTGTAAACAGGATTTCCGTGACTTAAGACAACACGGTATGGTAGCTCAAAAGGCTCAAAAGCCCAAGGAGTCTCTTATAATTGACCGTATTTCAAGTTTGTTTCTCAGCCCAGTTCGGTGGGGCGACTGTTGTTTCATCTACAGTTTTTTTTTTCTTGCACAGTGCTGCCTTTCGCTGTATTTGAGGTAAACAAAAGCTTTAGAGACAGTGCTATGGGTTAGACAGCAGGGGGGAAATCAATGGGGCTAATGGTGGCCTGACAGGGAGAATGGGCCAAAACAGTGCTGTAGTCATGGTAGGGTAAAATACAGGGACCATTATTGGTACAGATATGTTTGGAAAGGGAGGAGGTAAATTTGTAAATGGGATGAAAGGATAAAAAAGGAAAACAATAAAAATGTGGTGGAAGTTGTTTTTGTTTTACTTTCTGTCATCCTGTGTTTCCCGCCTTTGTGATTGCCTGTCCTGCCCCAGTGTGTTGTACCTGTGCCTCGTTCCCCTTGTGTATTTAGTTCCTCAGTTCTCCCCAGTCCTTTGTTCAGGTCATTGTCTGAGTGACGTCCTGGTCTGGTCTCCTGTGTCCCTGTGAGTCTAGTTTTGTGTAAGTTTGATTTTGTATTTTGCTCTGCCTGATTTTGGACTTTTACATTTAGTCATCCCTTGTTTTTTAGAGCTCTTGGATTTTTGTTTTGTTCTGCTTTTTTCCCTTTGGATCTTGGACTTTTGTTTGTTTTCTTTAATAAATTGACCTCACAATCCTGCATTTTTGGGTCCTTTTTCCCCCTTTTTGTTAATCATGAAATGTTCATACGTCTTCAAACTTTAAATTTCAAGTTTTACTCTCTATGATTATTTTTTAACTCATCTTAAAGCCAACTTACCATCCACTGTTCAGAAAAATTATTGGTAATAATAAAAACTAAATATAAATTTAACAAAAGAATAATAGTTTTTTCTGAACAATGGATAGTGAGTTGGATGTTAAAAATAATGATAATGAGTAAAACTTAAAATTAAGTGAACAAAAAATTTTAGTTGTTGAAAATTTGAGATTTTGAGTTGGCCCCAAAACTCAAAAATCTTGAGGGATCCTGTTGCCTTGAGTTTTTTTTTTTTTTTTTTACAGTGTGGTATTGTTTACAGAAAGGCTCACATGGCACAAAAGTGGCAGAAGTACTCCAAATCTGTACTGTTACTCTAGTCTAGAACAATATTTGGTAACACTTAATAATAACTCATGACTATTAAGTAGTAATAAAGCATTAATAAATATGTAATTAACAATATTTGAATTAATAAATAGTTTATAGATACATTATTGATGCCAGCAGTTATTATTTTGTGTTGACTTACATGAGCTTATAACTAAAGAATTCAGTAATAACAATGTTTATAACTGAGTGGTGTTTATTGATGTTGAAGTAATGCTTTGTAAACAATTAACTGGTTACTAATTCTTAACTAATGCTTTATTATAGTGTGAGTTATTCTAATGTGTTACTCAATATTTTTCAAGTAGAAGTAAATGTAGTTGACAGAAATGAGTGTAAAGTTTACTTAAGTACAAAGTACTTTTGACAGTTACTAGGACTATTACTAGAACTACAATTACGCCACTTTAATTCAGCCAAACAGAAGAGCTGATACAAAAAAAAAAAACTATAAAAACTGTACTTAAGTAAAAGACAAAATATTAGTATGCATTCACAAGTAAAAGTACTAAAACTGTTGCTTGAGGGATATATGTGAACTAAAAAAGAAAGTACTACTGCTACTAACACAATTACTACCACCACTGCTCCTACTGCAGTATTACTACTAGTTCTACCACCTTTTTCAGTCCTACACACTTTACTATACAAGGAAAAAACTCATATGTAGATTCTAGGGGTGTAACGATACATTTTTGCAATGATACGTATCGATTAGAACTGTTTTGATCCAATTCAAAAATGATATTGGCTAATTTAGAACGATACAATTCGATACGATTCAACAACTTCATATCAGTGCAGCAACTTGTTGACAAAAATCATAAAAGTATACACTAAATACAGCATCACAGCCGAGGATGATTATGTCCAGCAGATGGAGAGCAAAACACAGTTGAATATATTTTATTTATTTCATTAAAAAATAAAAAAAATTACATCCAAAAAGACGTATTTGGTTTTATTTTAACATGGACATTTCTAATATCAATATTTCCAATATTATCTATTTTTTTTCCTCCATGTATATCAGAATACACCTTCTAGAACATGATATGATGATTAAGGTAATGTGTATCAATATAGATGCATCATAGAAATAAAATAATCGATACATCAATATAATAACTGTATCGTTACATCAACTAAGGAGTAGGCTATCATTTTTCCATCAGATGGTTACTCAAGTAAAAGTAAATACTACTGCAGTATTCAGAAAGTACTGTGTTCTTCAAAAAATATATGCAAGTAAATTACTAGTTACTTTCCAGCTCTGATAATGAAAGGGTGAATGCACAGACCTACCAAACAAGTCCTGCTTATTGTTTCACTGTCACACAGTAATTGTCTGTATAATGGAGTAAGGAAGTTTGCAAACTTGGTATTAAGTACTACAAACACAAAAAGAGCTTGAGCTTTTAAAGTTTATTTAACAGTTATGAATGTACATATACAGTACTATATTTAGTTTATTTGTCATGAACAGAGAGAATATCCTGGTCCAGTGTTACAAAAGTTCACAGTTTCTCAAATGAGCAATCACAGAACAATATAAGAGGTAGTAATTTAACTCATGTAAAGTAGTATATTGTTGTAAAAATATCCGTCTCATCTGCATCTGGATTGAAAATCTGTTAAAGATTGTGCATCGTTTGATTCTTAAAGATTTCCCTGCAGCGTCAGTGTCAGGCCTCCTCTTCATCTGGATAATCCTGTGTACATTATTGGCCCATTGTCGCTCACACAAACATACATTACAACAGCACCGCTTTCAAAGATTACAGCGATTATACAGGAATTACACGATCAAAGTCATTGAACCTGCTTCGCCCCCAGTTCAGTGTGAGTGGATACTTAGCAGCTCCAGAGTCAGACTGGAGCTGATGGAGGCTGTGTCTTATCACAGAGACCTGGAGTTAATCCCCCCTCTGGCTGCACCTCCAGAGAGGCGCACTCTGCTGGCTGGGACAGGAACTTGCTACCTGTACATCCACAACACTACATTTCTAAACCATGAATAGTGCTTGGTGTAATTCTGTTTTAGTCCCAGAGAGGATTTCAGTAGTTCAGTTCAAAGTGAATTCATGTATTGTAGATATTATAATATAGGCATATAATATTTAAGTGCAGGTAGAGCTAGTAGAAGAAATGCCTTTTGAGGATCAAGCCACGCAATAAAAATAAAGAGATCTAGAGACGAGTTTGACAGAAAGTATTTAGAAAACTAAGATCTGACAGACAGGGACAGAGACTGGGACAGTATAATCAGAATTATCAGCTTTATTGGCCAATGTGTAGCACATATAAGGACTTTGTTTTGACACTAGATAAACAAAATGTTACAATAAATACAAAGTTTACAGAAAATACAATGTTTTGGTTTGGAGCTGTAAGTAAAGTATTGTCATAGTACAATACAATAGTAGTGCAAATGTGTTTTTCCCCTTAAAATCAAAGTTATATCTGTTTACAGTTCAGTACAGCTATTGCATTCAAAAATAAGTTTTTGTGGTGTAATGCATTTCTATGTCATTAGTCTGCAAGTGTGTAAATTAAAGGTTTTCAGATAGAGCATCTTCAAACAGAGCATCTTATATTTACAAAGGAGTGTAGAGTTATAATTAGTTCAGTGTGCTCTAGAATAGGGTTTATTACTGCACATTCATCTTTTATTTAGTCACATGAAACTTTATTTGTCTTTAAATGTGTGTAAATATTGACAGTGATTATTAGGCGCACAGACCTTAAATGGTCTTTTGAAGATAATGTGAGTGAAATGTATATGATCTATCTTAAAATGTGTGTCAAGTGTCAAACCTTTACACCTTAATATCGCAAAATTGTTCAGATGGTGAAAGCAGGATGTTGTCATTCTAATGCTTATAATGCTGGGAGCACATTTTTTATTTTTATTTTTTACATTAGGCAATTATTACTGATTGTGTGGTAAATATGACCTCTGTTGCACACAAGCAAAAATATCCAAATAGATAAGTAAAAAATAAAGATAGATATAATACAGTAAAATAAGGAGAAAGAAGAAGGAGTAAGATTTGAATGTGTACAAAATATTATTAAAAATCAAATAATATTCATTCTGAGGCACTTATAAAATAGCCTTGGGTGATCAAAGTGTTTATCCATAAATATACAAATCCCATTAGATATGAAACAATTCAGGTTAAAAATGGGGCATAGAAATCAAATGCATACAATAAACAAGATATAACTGTACAATAAAAGCTGTGAGATAAAAAAAATACTAAAAAAAAATTATATTTAACCATAGATATTATAGGTTATAATATCTATGGTTAAATATAATAACAGTTGGTCCACTGAACTAAATGGAAAAGACAAACTAAAAACAAAAGTTAAAAATAAACTTGTACAACACCAAAAGCATATCCTAAACTTTGCAAATCACACCACATTTAATAGATACATTTGACTAAGGGCTATTTTAAATAATCAATAGCTTCAAATGTAACTTGTTTTATCATAAGAGTATTCTTTCAATATCAACAACCTTGAAATTGAAGTTACAAAAAGTAAATGTAAGTGTACAGAATCACACATCTCTTCTTTTCTTTCACCTTGTCACTTCATCATCTGCTTCATAGTGTGCAGTGATCTGAATATTAATTGGGCATAGGTTTCTATGCCAGATGCCCTTCCTGACTCTGTCCATTTATCTGGGCATGGGATCAGCACAAAAAGTAGAAGTATCACAGGAGCATAACATATAAATACAGATGGAGTTAGTAGAATGAATGTTTTAAGTTGAATGAAACAAAGAGAAAAGTCAAATCCATTTAAAAAACTATCATCAGACAAACTGTGATAGCAAAGATACAAAAACACATTTAAACTTAAGGGGAGACACTACAGGTTAAAATGCATATTTACACAAAATGGTGTATATTTTAAGACATTAGTCACTTGTGTTCATAGATTTCTATTAGAAATAATAATTTCAAAGGCTTCTTTTCCTCAAAATGAGTTTTTCTCACTCTAAGTCAGAATTTTAACCAGGCTCTACTCAATATTTAGATATCGTTTTTAGGAACATGTGCAAATTTGCGCATTTTTACACATATGTCTAATTTTGATATAAAAACAAGTCTCACATTGATATCTGTTAAATATCTGCAGTGTCTAGACTTAGTAATAGGCATGAAATTATCAGATTAAATGTTTTTAATTTTCTATTAGTCATTTCAGACCAACTGTAGCTCTCTGCAACATAGGGCCATGGAGGTCAAAATACCCACTGGACTCTTGGCAGTGAACTCACCACACAGTATAAAGGGGAATACTAACAAAGCCTGGAGCCATGTCCTGACCAATCACAGTCTGCTGTTTACATCCATTCTATAACATTTCCTCAACATCTGCTAAAAGACATAGACCTGACTGAGATGCATCTAACAACAAACACAGAAATAATTGATTAATTTATGAGGTCAGAGCTGAACTGCTGCCTGTTGCATGTCAGAGCTGGAAAAGAGGAAGACCACGAGGAAGAGGAAGACTGGATGATGTAAATTTAGAAAAACATTTTGCACTTTGCATCAAAAACATGACCAGGGAAACGAGTCAGAAGACTTTTAACTAGTGTGTGATCTCCAGTAACTCATAATAAGAAAAGTTAATGAACATCGATTGGCTAGGACGCACGCACAAGCACGCACAGAAGGCGTATAAGGGGGAGATCCAACAGCTGCAGAAGTTAAAGTTTTTGGAGATCAATTTGTATCGCATGAGTTGAGGCTGCAACAGTAAGATATTAACTTTAATTGATCGGTTTGGAAAGTTGCCATAAAAAGACAGTATGTTGTTTTAGGACGTGGACATGTTTACCGACGCAGACATGACGCTGTGATCCCGTTACGCAGGGCTTGTTTTGATAATTATTGCTGCCTCCGCAATGGCGTAAGGATTATACGTACAATATGTTGGTGAGTGTCCGTCCGTTAGCGGCAGATTGGCCTTTTCTTCCCCAGTTTGCGCAGCCAGATGACACGTGTCTGCGCTAAATAGACTACCCCCCGATTGACTTCAGCAGTAATTAGAGCAACAAAGAACAACAATTAAATGCGCTAATTGGCAGCACAAACCGGAGATGATACCCGGTGGTGTTGGCCTCTCGTGACAGGTATGGCTACAGTGAGTGCGCACATTTTTTTAGAGGAGAGAAGATTGTTGTTTTGGTTTGTTTTATTGTTTCCAGGAGAGGTGGAGGGCCTTGAAGTAGCCTCACAATGTCCTGCGGCTGTGGGTGAGGTGGGGGTGTCACCCTGGGGCGGTAATAATTAATATGATGTGTGCACTTGATGGTATCTAGCTGTGTTTTAGATGCTAGTTTTAGCCTTTAAAAGCAAGGGAGAGCGTAAAATAATTTTCTTCTGCCATCTCACGCAAAGAGGCGAACCACTGATGCGTAAAATAGGGAATAACTTAGCGCCCCTACAGTCCAGAAAAATGTCTCTACAAGTTCAGGCTAAGGTTAGAATAAGAAAGCAGTATGCTAGTTATATATAAGTTGAAATAAATATTTGGTTAGTTATTAAGTAACCACAAACACATTGTCAAGTAATCCGTATCTATAATTTACCTTAACCTTAGCCAAAATAATTCCTACAGCCACTTGGTAAGAACAGTGGCCATGGTGTTGGTACACAAGCCACATAAGGCGTTTAAACTTAAGAAACCTATATTATACAAATAGAGACCACATATTTTTTTCAAAGGCTGGTAGGCTATTTTAAAGGAATTTGTTTTAATAAAGGTCCACGGCTATATACATTTTATTTTTCATGATTTCGTAAATTCGTTTCAGTATTGGTCCATGGATTTGTTTATTTATCCTTACGTCTGCTGAGCGACGTTTGTATTTTATGACTTTACAAAGCTCATCTTCAAAACAAGAGCAAAATACAAAGTAAAACTTAGGTGTTCGTTAAGAAGGTGGTTGTTTTCCTGGTTGACTGACTGACTGTCCATTTATAGAGCGACCACCTGTTTCCTGCTCACCTCACGCACTGCATTGGGCACAAATTAATTTTCTGCAGATCTTGAAGGCTTAAACAAGCCACTGACGCCCGGGGCCCCTCCCCTCTCCACCCCCCTCCGCCTCTCCCTCCTCCCGTCAAACCGACAAGTAAATCCCTACAATTAGCAGATCCATATTAGCATATTAACCTGTGCTTTCTTTCCGAGGCGCATCCATATCTAGGTCACTCTAGCCATTTTCTTAATTGCTTTTTGCTGTTTCTGGCGCATTTGGTACTTAGTCAAGTTGGCCTCCATTATGCCAGTCGTTATTATTTTGGCTGAAAGTTGCAGACTTGTCATAAAAAAGGGCTAAGGACGAGCGACTTAACGGACACAACAGCCACAACAGACTCCCTTAACAAGGCCAACACATGCGCACTAGACGCACACAGACTGGGTTAGCAGACAGCATTGTGCGCTTTCAGCTCCTAATAAAGTGTCTCGGTAAACAATATTATGCATGTCCATAGGCTCATTAGAGTCTAGCACGGCTACCCCACTTCCACTAAACGCGTCATCACATGCTATAACCCCGCACCACAGTCTTGAAGCATCCTGAAAGCCTATCACAGGCGCTGTGTTTACTGTGGTAGCAATAGGCCACATGACTGCAGGCTATGGACTGATCTATTATAAATAAAGTGTGGCCCACCATTAAACCAGTCGGCGCGCAGAGGAAACACACGAGGAGAGACTAAAAAGATCTGACATCCGCCTTGTGTCTCCCACAACTGCTGTTTTAAGTCTGGATTAGAGATTGGATTAAGATTTTTAGACTGGGTTAGTTCTATTTAATGCAGATGTAACATTTTGACGTTTCCATGAGTTGGAAAATGGCTATAGACCTCGTTCAGTCCAGGTTTTGTCTCAAGTAAAATGGTATAAATAATGTTAGCCCTACAAAGATATTTATTTTGATGTCTCTGTTTAATAAAACAACGCATTGTTATAATAAGTAATCTAAGGAAATCTGGATTATTAAAACGACGTGTAGCGTAATAACTCAGGCAAAACTAAAGTCATAATTATACATAATATAACACCAAGAATAGACCAAAACTGAACCAAGATTAAAAAAGACAAACACAGCTAAATAAGGGCAATAGACTAAGCCCAGGTCTAAACAAAGCTCGTAACGTAACTATTTTAGGCACAAAATTGTATTTTGTATTATAATATATTTTTTAAATATTGTGGTATAGCCTAATATACTATATTGGTATACTGTATAAGCAGTACCTCAACAGTCGAATCGATAGTTTGATATTTTAAATATAAAGACATTCCCGTTGTCCATTTTTCTTAATGAAACATTTACACATTTCCATGTTGGTAATTCTGTTTGGAGTTAAAGGTATCAGATAATGAACAGTGTGTTTTCCTAAATCGAAAACAAATATACGTTTTAAACCTATAACTCCAATATTGTTGTTGTGTTTCCCCTTCACGCCGTTTGAATCTCAATTACGCATGAGAAGCCTGCCTCCTCTTTCGCCATAAAAAAGTGTCTAACAGGCTTCATCTCTCAGAAACCTTTGGGGCTGCTCTAAATTCTCGCCTCTGGGCTACGGGCGTCCGGGGCCTTTCCCCTCGCTCCCTGCCTCGTCAGGCGGCAGATGGACTGGCTCCTGCCCGGGACATCAGTGCGCATCTGGTGCCGCGCTCTGTCTCTCAGCCCCCGGTAAAAGCTGGGCCACTATCGCCCTGCTTTAAGCCCCTGTAAGAATTGTCTATCGTGCAACTAGTGCCCCGGGTTGACGCAAAACAAAACTCACCAAACCACACTCGTATGGTGCGCAAGTTTACCCATGGAACTAAGAATCTCCTCCAGTTGCACCCTAAACCTTTAATAAACGTCCTTTTTGATCAAGTCCTGATGAGAGGAAACGGGTTAAGCTGCTCCTATTCCACTCAAGGCCTGTGTCAGGACCATTACCTGGCCGTAGTTTGATCCGGCTCGCCCCCACCTACCTTTAAATACACCCCTCCTGGCTTGTATCCGCCTTAGCCTCGCTGTATTAACCCAAAATGAGTCTGAAACCCATAATTACGCGTGGAACCACTTGTTTAATTGACACCAAAGCTATCTTTCTTAATGCCCGGTGGCCTTCCCATTCATCCCACCTCCTCCTTCCCATATCTCTTACAGTTTTTTCTTTTACCTGACGTGCGACAAGCGGCCTTCACCGGCCCCTCGGTCGCGCAGAGGCTCCACGTCTTGAGCCTGAGGCAAAATAATCGGTAATTAAAATATAAAAGGCCTTGGGAAGTTTTTAAAGCAGGACCCCCTTGTTTCTGAGAGGGCTGTTAGAAAAAAGAGTATTTCGTATTACGGATCAAAACATTGGGTGTTTATGTGAATTTACGCACAGTAGAAAGGGCAGCAAAGTTAAAATATTGTTGTTATTAAGTGGATCTTGTGAGATGAAGGAACAGATGGGAAGGGAAATATTCCTTAATTAAAATCTAGAGTCAATCAGCGTCCTGGCGTCACACGGTGCAGCTTTACTAACACCAGCGAGTCGCTTTGGTAGCAGTTAAAAACATCCACAACAGCAGTGATTATGACTACTCGGAATTAACAGGCTATTGGTCTATCTCTCCTCATGTGAGCGTTAAGACGTGACAGGCAGAGCGTAGAGGAAGAAGTCAGAGCTCTCCTCCCATCTTCATCTACAGCGTCTTACTCTTCAGGCTGTGACCACGAGCTTTTCCTGCTTTTGTTGCTTTCCCTTGTGGCCTTAGGGCACGCCAGCTCTAAGTGCATCACTCCATATTTGTGTCATTAGATTTGGGATTTAGATTTAAACGTGAAGTAGCTCTGTTCACCTGTTATCATCTTTGTTAGTCTGAATGAGTGAAAGGACGCTTGGAAAACGATTAAATAAAGCATTTTAAAATAACAAAGTAGCGTATCTTCCTCTTCAGCTCGCTCGTGCAGCTTGAGCAGGACCACCCTGAGGGCGCGTGTTCAGGTGAGTTACAGCTCGAGGAGTAAAGAGAGAGGCAAAAAGAAGAAAAAAGAAGAGATGGGTCATGAGGATGACCGACTGACCGAAAAAACTAAACCATTCACAACCAAATAATAAATAACACAAAAAATTTATTAATTGGAGTACAATGAACTATATATTTTTTGTGTAATGTTTTTATACAAAAACATTCAAGATCCCCCTTATCCCATTAATAAAATAATAAACAAATAATAGCTACATGAGTAAAGATTTTTTTATGTAAAAATGTAGGAAAAATGAAATTGTAAGAAAATCGAAAATAATAATTTAACATCTATTGTTAAATGTCTGCTAGATTTCAATTTGTTTTGTTTTTCGGTGCGTAAATCTATGCGTAAAAGCGCACATACGGGCGCGTATTTATAGGCTTCAAAACAGTATTAAAATCGACTAAAATGAGAATAATCTCAAGGCATGCAGAGAATGGATGTTTCAGAATGAAAAGCCGTAGACAGATAGATTTCCATAATAGAGAAAATAAATATTTTAGTCAATGGATAATTATTGCAAGTTTAATATATTTTAAAACCAACTTACATTTTTCGTTGAAAATCCAGACACTGAAAATAATGTAAGCTTAAAAAATCTAAACAAGACGATAAAATTGAGCAATAAACCTGGTGAAAAGACAAACGGGTCAAAAAAGGCAAATGTCCAGAAAAAGCGTCGAAAATGTTGAAAGAAGCACTCGGTTCCTTATTAAGGCGAAGATACAATATTTATTCCGTGTCTCCTGGGATGCTCCGCTCCGTCTATTGTCCTCCCATTCCTCAGTGCTGATGCTTAATTTTCAAAACTTCTATATTACCAAGGGACCTACGACATCAGCCGAGAAATACCCTGCAAGTACAAAATCCGTGCGCCAGCCCCGTCCGTGCAGAGGGGAGACGCTCGCGTTCCGCCAGCTTTCTGTGCCGTTTGCCTTTTACGCGCACAGCGAAAGGGGGAATTTTTTCATTTTTCTCTCGCTTTTCAGAGGATTTTAACGCGTTTTTTATTATTCGACCCCGGAGCCAGAAAGAGAGGGAAGACAAACACGGGTTACTTTGGAGAAAGCACAATGTCAGCGACCTTCCCTGGGCTCGTCCACGACGCCGAGGTAATTAATTCCTTTTAATTGAAAAATAATTACAGTAAGTGTAGGAGATTGCTGGCTTTAGACTGTTTTAAGAAAGTGTTTAAAGGCTTTGGAATAAAAAAGATGACAAATGTGGGGCAGAAATCGGGCTGTCTTCCTAAAGCGAGTGATTATTTTTATTTGTGAAGTGGAAGTTAGTTGTGATTAGTGCGTTTTAAGGCGGAACAGACTCTTCTCCGCACGGCTTACCTCCCTCCGTCTAAGAGGCACCACTTTGCACCAGCAGCGCTAATAATAATAATATCTAACAGCATGCCTTTAAAACGCTGCGAGCAGAGTGACAGGCATGCCAAAGGGAGGAAAAAAATACCGATGGCTCCTGTTGCCGCGTCGCGTGGAAGTGACATCTCCTTCAGGTGGAGTAGCGTGAAAAAAACGCTTTGAGTGTGTTTTGGAGAATGTTTTTGGCGCAGAGCAGGGCTGATGCTAAACGACACCATGTCTTTATTGTCTCCTAGATACGTCACGACGGATCAAACAGCTACCGGCTCATGCAGCTCGGTTGCCTGGAGTCCGTGGCCAACTCTTCGGTCGCCTACTCCTCCTCGTCCCCGCTCACATACCCGGCCCCGGCGGGGACGGAGTTCGCCTCGCCCTACTTCTCCGCCAACCACCAGTACACGCCCCTGCACCACCAGTCCTTCCACTACGAGTTCCAGCACTCACATCCCGTGGCCCCCGAGGCCTACGGGCTCAACTCGCTGCATTCAGGCCAGTACTACCAGCAGCTGCACCACGGCGAACCCGCGGACTTCATCAACCTCCACAGTGCACGTTCGGCTCTTAAGTCCTCGTGCCTGGACGAGCAGCAGCGGCGCGAGCTCGGCTGCCTCGATGCCTACCGCCGCCATGACCTGTCGCTGATGACGTCACACGGCTCCCAGGCCTACGGCGTCGGCATGCACCACCCGGACCAGAGGCTGCTGCCCGCCGCTGGCCTGGGCCTGCCTCCGCCCGCCGCAGACGACCTGCAGGTACCGGTCCTCCTTCAGACCACAACCACCAGGCCCCGGCTCTTGCCCTCTGCCCGTGTAAAGCCGCACAAAGCCCACTGCTCCATAGACCACCCCCTTTTGTTCAGCAGCATTTCAAAAATATTGAACAGCGCCAGATGTCTACGTCTGGTTCAGGGGTCTCAGTCTAGGCTGACAGGCCACTATTTAAGGCTGTACCCCGTCCTACTGCGGACTAAATCTAAAACACATTGAGATAGATTTGTTGAGCAGAAGCAAACGTGAATGAACAAGGCGCAGGCTAAGCCCGTGTCAAGTGCACGGCAGCCTGTTTCTAAAGGTTAATTGACTAGAGTCTATTCAAGCCTTTTGTCCAATCCGCCCTTTATTTCTGCACAAACACACGTGACCCGGACTTTACATAATTCTTTTGGATGTAAAGAAATGGCGAGATGAAACCAGAGCACGGCTTCTGTGTGGTGTGTGTCCGGCTGAGACTCCGGTAAAGGCCGGATTAACGGATCGGGCTCAGGGCACAATAGGCCGCTCGAGCGCCACAAAGCACCGTAGTTTATCCAATTACAGACTTAACGTCAATCAACTTTGGGGCTTACGCAGCGACATCTGAGCGCCTTAAGACGCGGCTGTGGTTAAACACACGTTAACACACTCACTAATCACTTCAGCCGCTTATTTGTTTACTAATAAGCGTTAACGCTGGAGACGTCATTACGCATCCAGACGCAAAAATATTTATAACAGTGAGTACAATATGTTTAATCTTATTTTAGGTAAAAATAGAAATTGTTTTAGATTCTATGAATTTGTGAAAATAAATGAATTATAAATTAACTGTAAGCCTAAACACTATCTGCAAAATCATGGGGATATTTTGATTTGTTAATAATAAAAAAAAGCGGTATTATTTTTATTATTATTATTATTATTATTATTATTATTATTATTATCACCATCATTTTGTTGATTTAAATTAGGATAATTTAATGTAAGCTAAATTGAATTACGCTCATTTTTTGTACGTAACGTTTTGTTGTTTATTGTCGTAATTACTGCACTAAAAGTAACGTAAATTTTTTTTTTTTTTTTTTTTTTTTTTTGTACTATTTTGTATTGTGTCGCTTTTGCAAAACCGTTAATACGAGCTAACGCAGATATTATATATCAGGCCTATTATTATTGTGAGAAGCGGTTGAGTTTGAGAAGGCTGCAGGTCTGGGGTCTATTGAGCAAAACCAGACGCGTGAACCTGGCCGCAGTGCGCTCGCGGATGTCTGGACGTGGACAGGAACAGATGTGGCCATGGTCTCGTGCAGCCCGGGCGCATCTTTGAGTGCGTTAAAGAGATTTTCATGGTGAACAAAGGCAGCTGCCACACCTTTCCTCGGCGCTGGGCTAATTCATGCAGGACCTCTGCATTTTGTATATTGATTCTATAATCACTTTAGCTGCGGCCCCAAAAAGGACCCGGGCAGGGGCTGGTTAAAAAGAGCTAAAACACGCTGCTTTTTACACTCGGTTTTAATCAGGGGTGCGTGGGCCAGGCCTGAGGCGCGCACGAGGGATTAAGTGTTTTCTGAATAAAAAGCGTGTGTTCTCTTTCTTGATGACATTGTTGATATGATCTGGAGCAAGATGGCGGCGCAAACAGGTTTTTACGCAGATGTATCATATATTTCTGCTCTAGACTATGTGTCTGGAGCGGGTCCCAACAGGTTGCTCGCTGGCTACACTTAATTCTGGACACTTCCCTGGTTTTATTCTCAGTGTGGATAAGGCCTGCTGCGCCATCGCCTCCAGCTTTTCAAATTAGGCTCGTTTCTGCTCCAGCCGTGAGGTGCATCTTTTATTTTCACTGTGCCCTCGATATTCCTCAAAGCCCTTTAAGTGATGTGCACTTTCTAACAAAAAAGCGGCACTATAGAAAACAGTTCTGAAGGCGAGTGGCACAACCAGTGATGGGATGAGTTTTACTGCAAAATAAATCTACATTTCATTAAATTTGAACTTGTATTTTATTCATAATTTAGTCCAACATCAAAACAGGGGGTTCCTCAGAGGGCTTTAGAAGAGATAATTCTATAATATAGATTTTAAAAAAAGAAATGTTGCCAATAGGAAATATGAAGAGTACAGTGGGGGGAAAATTTGCTCGAGGTTTAAAATCACATCATTGTTGTTAATTCTTTGAAAAGCCCTTCTTGATTTGGTAGGCCCAGGTTTTAGTGAGCATCACGCTGGAAAAAATAGAGGCATTTTTGCTCTGTTCACCTCTGCCATGTTACTCTCAGGAGGTAAAACTGCAAATGACTATGACGTGATTTTTAGTTGTTGTTGACTAAGGCAGTTATTTGAGTTCTGGGTTAATATGTGGAGTATTTGCAGTTGGTGCAATATTTGTGAAAATATCTGAGCAAAAAAAGTGTAATAACAACTCTAAAGGTTTTGATATTTGTGTTAAACAAACATTGTATTTCTTAATTCATTTTACACACTCTATTTATTTAATAGTAAATAATATAGAACTCCTTTTCCATAAGGCTGAGAAGTGTTTGAGTTTGTCTCAAATAAAAATACTGGCGTTAGTATCGTGACAATGGCTGAAATTTGCTTGAATTAGCTGATTGTGCAATATAAAAATAGTTCATTTTTAAATTGTGTTTATTCATTATGATTTTGTTACATATACACTTGTATATGTGTTTTATAATCTGTGACTCATAGAAAAGCAGAGGCTATATAAAGCAAACTTGAACAGGGTATGATCCGTTCATTTTAATTCTGTAATAATTATTTTGTGTAATATTTTAAGTTATCAGTTTGCTATATTCTACTTAAATTCTTTTTAGATTTAAAGGTAAAATCTTTATTTAAAAAGTTATAAGGTCTGGTAAAATGTATTTAATATAGATTTTCATCCCTAAAATATATTTTTACATTTTATTGTATTGATTTATTAGACAGAAATATTCATATAACTAAAAAAATCAAAGGCCAAAAAAAAAAGAAAAAAAAAAAAAAGAAAAAAAAAAGAAAACAACAACAATAAAACCAATAACATGTTTTTAGGAGAAACCACAGATAATCTTGTGAATGAAACATGAAGGGTCCAAGTGCTGGTTTGTTGTGCGTCTCTTTGCTAAACTGTTCATTTGTATGTTGTTTGTATGTTGTTCACCTTGTGCTAATGAGAGTGTCTCCCTCCACAGGGTTCTGTCGAGGCCCAGTGTGGGCTTGTGCTGAATGGACAAGGAGGCGTCATCCGCAGAGGCAAGTCTCACAGCCGCCCCGCACCCCCATCCCCTACCATTTCATTTCCTTTACATGCGACAAAACACAGACAAACTGAGCATACAGCCCCAAAACAGGCAGCAACACGGCGCGCTGCTGTCTCCTGTCAACATGTTACACACAGCAGTAGCACCCTGCGCCACCGCCACTCCACACGGTGACTCCCACTTCCTCCCAGAGACCGACTGTCACTCATTTACCACTGCACTCCACACAATGTCAACAGTGTCAGCAGTTTTGTGGCAGAAGTGTTCGCAGCCTGTATATCTGAGTTTACATTAGCGCCGACATTTCCCCCTTTTGAAGTCGAAACCTGTAGGCAACGCTTTAGCTGTGCACACTGACGCACAACCTGTCTCCACAGAGGAGCAAAACACAGGCAATCTGATGGAATATTCATGCTATTTAGAAGGACACAAAATTGATCTAGTGTGCAAACATTGTTCTTGATTATTGTATGGCATTAAAATTAAAATAGAAACATGTACTATTAAAGAGGATGGCATATTATTAATGCAAGAGATGCAAACTGACTGCAAAACAATTTACCTGAAGATCTTAGGATTATTTGTCTTGGAGTTGAAAAAAAAAATCACAGGGACCTTCAACTAAGGAAGTTAGGAAATATATTTACATAAAAGTGAATATTCGCTTGGTTTTGGAAAATGTGTCAAGGCAATGTATAGGTGGTAGTTTAGAGAACCACTATTTGGCTTAATGAGTCCAAACATTTTCCCCACAATGTGTTATACAGGTAAGGCTTGGCCCCCCAAAAAACAAAATAGTAAAATAGCCATTAAAGGCCAAGAAACAAACTAGTTAGGCGTTAAAGCTAGGGATTTCTGTAACCAAAGGCTATTACTCCAATTTTGATTTTAATGTGAGTTGTTTTATTACACAAAATATAAGGCTATAAATCTGCTGACATTTGCTCACTTGCACGTGTAATGTGAAAAACATGTTTGATATTTGTATTTATCTTAAAGCCATATGACTGCAGTAAGTGGAGAGCCTCAGTCATAATAGAAATACTACTGTATCATCCATTGGAGGAGGGTGAGACTAGTAAAACATCAACCAAATATATAAAACAGTAATTTATTTTTTGTTTTTTTTAACTTAAGAGATATCAAACAAAAGTAGCCAAGCAATAAAGGCAATAGCCAGCTGTTCATGTAAGTGTGACTGAAGGCAGAGGCAGAAGGTATTTGTGGTTTGATAACATTATGGAACAGTGTGTCCTTGGTTAGTGCTATTGTGTTATAAAGCACACTTCTGAGTGACCTCATGTTTTACCTGTGCACGCCAAGGACCAGACAGTTTTCTGAGCAGGTCTAAGACATTGTGGTCCGCCATGTTGCTCCCTCAAAGCTCTTGTTTTTTCCTGGCCTCTCTCGGCTGCACACACACGCCCCGGTGTGTTCCTCTGTGCAGAGGGGAAGGCTGTGTCTCTGGTTTAATTTTTCATCAGCTCTGGCTAGGTGTTGGGGCTTTTCTCTCGGATTGACGCGGGAATCCCTTCGCTATCACTTTCGGTTAATGGTGCGCCGTATTTGGCCCTGAGCTCAGCCGCTGCAACCATCACAACCAATAATCTTTGCTTTACCTCCCGCTCCCGTATCGATAGCTTCTCTCGCCTCAGGCGCACGCTTTGATATGCTAATGCCGAGCGGGGCCGGATTCAGCCGAGATCATATTAATGTTGTTCTTTCTGACTGCGGCTTTGGCGCCATGAATATTCACACAAGCTTTTTCAAAAGAAAATCACTCAAGAAACGCGGATCCTACTTAGGAGGAGTCGTCTGTGTTTTAATCACCCTGCTATCCCTTTTCCACTTCAGCTCAGTGATCTGTCAGGCGCGCTCCCGCCTGCAGCTCATGTGCACACGCCTCTGTCTTTTCTGTCAAGACATTGCAGGCTTTTTAGGATCTCTAAACATTGTTGT
The DNA here is from genome assembly GCA_020698575.1 of Bostrychus sinensis. Classification (NCBI taxonomy): domain Eukaryota; kingdom Metazoa; phylum Chordata; class Actinopteri; order Gobiiformes; family Eleotridae; genus Bostrychus; species Bostrychus sinensis. The sequence continues at coordinate 20,467,460 of CM036257.1, read as the reverse complement.
TAAAATATGAGGAGGATGACATTTGGCCCGTGTCTCTTTTTCTTTAATTTTCATGGCAAACTCGTAAAAGGCGCTTGATTCGGCGTGTGATCCCGCCCGCCGCTCGCGCCGCAGCCCCAGGCTACTCTCCGTTGCTTAAATACCGTTATCGCCTCTGGGCCCGCGTGCTCCACTGACTGCACTACCGGCAATAGCTCTTTTCGATTGCCCTTGGCAACATAAAATACAAACTACTTTGAATCAAAACATTTTTAGGGGAATTAATGTGATGTGAACCCACAGCTTTCAGAGGCGCGCGCCCTGTCAGTGTGCGTGAGTCTGACAGACAGGCTGGGCCTGTTTCGTCACAAAACACAGACGGACTGAGCACGTGCACCACCACACACTACACAGAGACTTCAGCTAATAGTGGGCCATTAGTTCATCAGCCCTGTCCCGGGTTGGTCCTGACTGAGAGGAAGAGTCCATTCAGGTTTTTACAGAAACCAACACCAGTGTGAGGTCACAAACTGAGCACAGGGCCACAGTCAGGGGCTCAGCAAGTTGTACACAGATTAGAATTCCTCTATATGTACAAATATAGAACATTTTTAACAAATATTGAGCAGATGTGTCCCCTCAGTGTACACCAGGGTTACAGCTCTGCTGTGGCCTGACTGAAGCTACAGGTCTGACATTCAGCTAAAGCTCATATGGAGGAGAAGAAAGGAAACTAGAGCTATTCTGCTGTCGTTAAATAATAGATATCTGGCAGATATAGCTCCAGTTGGGCATAGGCAGTGAGTAGAGGCCATATTGTCCCACAGGACCCTCTCGTGCCTGCATCCTCAGCTCGATGCCATTCAACCTAAATGTCTCCTGCTCCTCATTCCACCAGAGCAGCCTGTAACAAAGCATCACGCCCCGCTGTAGATTAGATAATGAGACAATGAATAATAAAATACAGTCCATGGCACATCACACAAAATCTGGAGCTGCTCAGGACGTAAAGTGAAAGTTTAATAACAACAGGCCAAAGCACCACTCAATATATTGCACAAAAAACTTACATTTAATAATGTGAAAGGCTTATGTTACAACTATCATTTATTCAGTGTTTGGGGCTTAGTGTGGTTTGTTTGTTGTCCACTTCTGGGCTCTGTACGCCCGTACACAGTGAGATTATAATAGAAAAATACATGCATGAATGTTTAAAATGATATATAAGTTAAAATAAATAAATGTAGCTAGCATCAAATGCTGCTCAGTAATTCCTGTTGGGATCTTATTGTTACCAATTAATTCAAAGCTGCAAAAACAAATTCCCTCATGTTGCTAGCCCCACACCTCAGCCCCCTACACAACAAAGCCGCTGCTTTATTAACAAAAGTATAACATCACTAATTTACCACCTCAAAATACTAAATACTAGTTATTATAAACACTATGGAGTTGACCATAAAGTTATGCCAATATTTGTCCATATTTCATTTTGCCTTCTATTACTTTCTATTCCTGTTAAAAAGGTCAATTTGTTTTGGTACTTTCCATTGTTTTGCTGGGTAAGCAAACATAGCTGTGGCCTTGCAACAGACATTTTTCCATAGCCATTGATTTAATGTTGACCAGACAAACCTGCCAGTTCGCCTGCCTTGTTTTTTTGTTTTTTTTTACAGATCATTAGATTACTTATTGGGTTGGTAAAAAAAAAAAACTCAGAAACAGCAGGGTTTAAAAATTGTGCTGTGTAAAAAAAAGTTAAAAATGAATACAATGCTTCTCACCAAAGTTCGTTGCCTGTAAAGTTTAAGTGGCACAGGAAATATGAATAATAAAAGGATATTGATAAAACTCATAAATAATAGATTTTAGTTTGTATTATAAATATTATAAAGTTTTACTTTGTGCCAATATAACACCAAGGTCACGGCTGAGTTCACTTGTAAACATCAAAAGTTAAAGTGAAGATACGCTCCAAGACTCTTAACAGCAATCGAAGCAACAACTTAGAAATATTTTGTTGCTTTTTTTCTTATTCATGCAATTAATTTCTCTTATTTTCTCACCAATAACAAATGTAAGAGCATGTCTTATAGCTGATGACTGGTACACCTGGTCGATTACCAGCCACGTGTACTGGCTTCATGCTACTTACATAACTCTGCAGTATTTCTCTTATTAAGGATTTTTAAGTTGTAGTTTTTAAGCAGCAGTGTTTGTTTACATCATTTAATCAGAGTTAATTAGTCCATTATTTCTTCATGGATTTACTGTGTATTCCTTTATAGAGTTTGACAGCAGCTTGCTTGTAATGGTGCTCCAATCTCTGCTTTTTTTATCCTTAAAGTGTAAAACCAATGGGATGATTAGGCATACACAGCAATCACTAACATATACCACTTCAATTTGTCAAAACATTTAAAACATGCCATGTCTGTATATGCTCATAGAAGATTGTGTCTTCTTTGTGCAGGGGGGACGTGTGTGGTGAATCCTACAGACCTGTTCTGCTCCGTCCCGGGACGCCTTTCACTGCTCAGCTCCACCTCCAAATACAAAGTGACCATTGCAGAGGTGAAGAGAAGACTGTCCCCTCCAGAGTGCCTCAACGCCTCCTTACTGGGTGGCATACTGCGCAGGTCAGTGCCACACAGTTCTCATCAATGCATCTGAAATCATAAGAGGCCCTGTTTTCTTATATCTTGCAGCATAAAAGTGGGATATACTTTTTTGTTGATGCTGGACAGTGCTTGGTCCACCTTCTCCTGACCACCAGCTGAAGGCGTTCACTATAGGGCTGCACAAAATATCACATATTCATTGTTTTCAAAATATCAGTTCTTTGGAGAGTGCAGAGCCATGTGTCTCTTCATAAATCAAAATTAGCTGAAGTCTTAACATTATTAAGGGCATCCAAATATTGTTAGGCCTTCAGCTATCACATTGTCCATTGTTAAAAGAACTAAGTTTACCAATTAAGGATGCTACTTTCTGAATCACTCTTGCTGATGGTTCCAACAGTGTGGTATGGTTACTAAATGGCGAACACTACTTACTGCAGTATATGTACTTAAAAACAAAGCTGCCATTTTAACTTTTCTGGTGCAATTTTCTCAATTTTTTAAGTTCAGAAAGCTGGAAGTAAAAGGGAAACTACTTTCGTCTTTCACAGTTTGTTGCTGCAGTATATGGCTAACCTTCTACCTATTGTTGTTGAAGTTAAGGCCATGCAAATGTAGAGGTAAACAGAGCCAAATACTAATGCAAAAATTGATCAACAATGTTTTTGGCCTGAACAAGAGAGTCGGAAAATGTCAAAAAGTAGCAGAATAGTTATCACAAATAAGAGTAATATTAAGTTTGTGCTAAAAGGGGAATTGTAGCCCAAAATTACAAGTAATAAATGCATGTCTGACCAGTTCCTGCAACAATATTCAATAACGTATAGTAATCAATAGTAAACCTAAATGTCCTTGTGAGATGAAAGCAAGGGTGAAGTACAATCGCATCCATAAAAGAAACTATTGTAGGCGAAAGGAGGCCATAGCTGTACGCGCCACCATAACCCGGAGAGCCAGGGGGAGGAGAGGCCGAGCCAAGGCACGCCGTGATCAGACGAAACACAGGAACGCAGGAGTTGCCAGCTCTGTATTATTGATGAGATGGAGAGAGAAAAGGAGGAAGCGGGATGAGGAGAACAGAGAATATGGCTTTTGTAGTGTAAGAAGATGAATCAATAAAGAGACATAAATAGCGGCTTTCATTTGTTTAACTCAATTCAAGAAATGTATTGGTACTCAAATTGGTCGATAACTATGTTGAAAATTGTGACAATGTAACTGTGAATATTGAAATACTTTCGATTCAATTGAAGATGCACTACCCCCAAAACTAATTAAGTCAATAGCACTGCATAAACAAAGAAGAGGGGAATCTAGAGCAGGGACTAAAAGTTTTGACCAAAGACCAAGCTGGAATTGGTAGAAAGCTACCAATTCCAGCCCTGGCTCCTACTGCTTATACCACAAAACAGCAGGAAAAAAAGAAAAACAGACACAGAAAAAAGAAAAGAAAAGCGCCAATCTGACATTTAACATAATAAAACACAAATAAGTAAAAGAGAGGAGCGCTTACAGTTTCAGTGAAGGAGATGATGGGACAGTGATCAGTGAAAATCTCTGTTAGATAGAAGATCATAACATTATTGCAATACATTTGTTTTTTGTGAATTAGATATTGCTGATGTAACAATACATGTGCGATACATTGTGGAGTGCAGGAAGATGCACTGCAGCAGTGATACATGTCTCCAAAAATCAAAATGACATAAATAGCTCTTTGCCTGTTTTCCAAAATAGTACTCATCACTCACTGGGTATATATGGAGATAAATAATAATGTGAGTGACAGTAAAGAAGGGAACTCAGGGGGAACCGTCTTCAAAATATAACATGTTTTAATTTGTGTTTGATTTTATGGCTTTGAAAAGAAATCTATATTAGTCTAATTAAGCACACTAACTTAATTTAGGTCCGTAGTGATGATGACAGATAAAGATCCAAGTATTCTTTTGAATGTTTTTTGTGTCTTAACGATGAAGTAACATAATTTAATTGTTTGTTTTTTTTTCCACAGAGCAAAGTCTAAGAATGGTGGTCGGTGTCTTCGAGAGAAACTAGACCGCTTAGGGCTCAACTTGCCAGCAGGAAGGAGGAAAGCAGCTAATGTTACACTGCTCACTTCTTTAGTGGAAGGTAACTTTAATACTTACTTTGCTCTGTATTGGAACATGGCAATGCAATATAGTCTATCACAATACTGTAACAAAGACGATATATTGCATATTTTTAACAGTATGATTTTGGAAAACCTCATCTGTATACTAGTACACCAAGTAAGTACAGTGAGTACTACAACTGTACAAACACTGCCTTTTTTCCCAAATAACTAGCCCTTGGAAGAGCGTAGACCTCTGCCAAGACACTGGTCCTATCTCGCAATGGTAATGACATTGTGCCCAGACCTGACTCATACTCAAAGATCTTCAAGTTCAGGGGTAAATGCTCTTTTCAATTGAGCCAAAACCTTAATATCTTACAATGGCAAAGAATCAGCTAAAACTAATCATTGTTGTTGTTGTTTTGTGTGAGTGAAGTGAGTTTCCTTAGTCTTTATCTTGAAATAGTACAGAAGCCCTTAAAATGCACAAATAAATCGCCTTTTTTCCCAATGTGGAACAAAATGAAAAATCTTGTAGGATTTGTAAATGTAAAATATTTTGTTGGTCAGAAGTTTAAATGCACCACAAAAGTAAGCTGCTGACATTAATGTTTACACAAAATTAGTTATAAAAATAGATGCAGTTTTTTTTTTTTTTTGTACATTATAGGCCAATAAAATTTTACACATTTATATATATTTGTTGTCACATAATACTGATTGTATTCTTGTATTTGTGTGCACAGGAGAAGCACTTCACCTGGCGAGGGACTTTGGCTACACCTGTGAAACAGAATTTCCCAGTAAAGCGGTGGGCGAACATTTGGCGAGGCAGCACAACGAGCCCAAAGAAACCAGCGCACGCAAGAAAATGGTCCTAGCAACAAAGTAAGACCATAAACTTATTTAATGAGTACTAGGCTTATGAAATGAGCTGGTTTTCTATTTCTATTACTTCTAATCGGGACTATGAGAATGACTAATGCAGTGGTTCTCATTTGGTCTGATAGTGGGACCCAATTTTATCCTGTATAATTTTATTGTAACCCACGATATTTTTTATATTTTTCTAAAATATATTATTATACTGTTATTATACTATAGTATTTATGTATTGTAATATCTGTATTGTAACAGTGAGAATATTAAAACTTCAACCTTGCCACGGCCCACTTTTGGGACCAGAGCCACCAGTTAGGAACGGGACTCATGTTACATTATTAGGTGGGATTTTTTATTACTATTGGGCTACACAATATATAATAAATGTATCATTATTGCAATAACGCAATAATTCTATAACAGGGAACTATGTATGTAACTGGCAGAAATTTACAATGTCAAAATAATTGTTTGGAGCCTTAAATGAAATTATGTTATGACCGAATACCACACTTCAGATAAATGATTATTATTTTGTCCTAATTCAGTCCAAAATTTTAATTGAAGTAATTTTTTTTATTTAGTCCCAGTTTTGAACAGCGAGTCCAGAGCCTTGCAACTCTTCATATTTAAAATTGAACTGAACCTTTACTATATTTACGCTTAAAAAGCCTCAACCTTATAAAGCGTATCCAAAACACCAGAGTCATATCATTATCACAATATTCAACATAGTTATTGCATATGGCATACTTTGATAATATGCTACACAACTACAACCTAACCATGAAAATAAACTAGAGTTCATCTGTGGAGATAATAATTGGAAAGCTTGCTTTGTTGGGTTTGTTGTGGACAGATGGTAAACCCTGGGCCTCTCTCTCTCCTTCTGTTGCTCAGGCAAATCTGTAAGGAGTTCCAGGACTTGTTGAGCCAAGACCGGTCTCCTTTGGGCTCTTCACGACCAACCCCCATCCTGGACCTGGATATCCAGAGACACCTCACACACTTTAGGTATGAAGCATGCAGACCTGGCCTCAAAGTTGACAATTTGACTAGTTCAGGGTTAAATGCTTTGTCCATTAAGTCACAAAGAATGAATCATTTGTTCCTTTTGTGAGTGAAGTTAGTATCTTTGGTACATAGCTGAAAATGGTACAAAATGAAAGCACTCCTAGATCCAAAACAGTGAAGTCCTGCTGTTTTGGCTCTGACCCTCGCTGCCATTTTACACCAACTTGCAGCTGTGCAGTCTGTTATTTGGCACTAATTTGAGGATGAGGAGGAGGAAAAGCGGCTTGTTAACAGAAATGTCACATCTATGGCATCATCTTTTGCAGAATATAGTGTACTGTACTGTAGCCATGTACTGTAGGGGAACAAGTACATGTTTCTCTACAGTAAGAAACATGCAGCCTATTGTTGTCATAACTGTTTAAGTTGTGACAAGCCCAACAACAGCAGTGTAAACAGCTAAGGCTGAAAAATGACCAGTGTGCAGCTCTGTAAGAGTACGCCACAGGGTCAACCAGGGCAGCACATCCACTTTTAGGCAGGCAACATCACTTGTATGAGTTGAGATCATATTAAAAAAGGCTGTTTTACCTGAAGGATTTTGTGGTTGCTTGTATGAGCTTGGAGGCTATTTGACATTGTACTGTATATGAAAAGCAAATGGGCATAGAAATAAATAGACTGATATAATGGACTTATGGAAATAGCATATAAACATTATTTCCTACAGCACTCCCAATATTTAAGGTGGCTACTTTGGCAACAAGCATCTACCACCTTGACTACTGTTGATACAGGCTTTATGCAGTATTGCAATGGTTCCCAAAGTGTGGTCCGGGGCCCCCTGGTGGGCAGCAAGAATTTTGAAATAAATTACAATTGGGTACTTGTTTAAAAATATGACTGAGGTGATTTTTCAGTTTTCAGTTTTGTCTTGTGAAACTTAAGACCTTTTTAGAACTTTTTAATGCCACCTAGAGTGAAATTCCAGCACTCACTTTACACTAAGGAGTTTTAATATAATATTTCATTTTGACACAATCAAATTTAATACCTTTTTAATGCTTGTCTTGTGGCTGCCCTGTTTTTAGCCAACAGCCTTTTTTTTATGTTTTTATAGAAATCTATGAAAAAAAACAAGACATAATATTTTAACTAGAATGAAGTCTTATTGTTGAGGGTCCACATGGGATTTTCTGGTTTTTAAGGGGACCATGACACTCCTGACTTTGGGAATGGCTGCAGTATGTATTCCCTATATCCATAATATAATTGTCATGCTTTTGTGGCACACTTTATGAGGCATTTAGGGATTGTAAATGCAGTGTATAAGTTACATACATTTTTAGGTACACAATTTCTTTTTGGCTACCACCTTAAATGACAAATTTGCAGAAAAAAAAATAGCAGCAATGCTTTAGTAATTATTAATTGTGTTGGTCTGTTATCGCTGTAGATGGGTCAAAACTAAAGAGCTTGCTACATGAAAGGAGATTAATCATATTTTAAATCTGGCATCCTAGTGTTAAATTGCAAGACATGTGATAAGACTGCAATTAATTATCATCAGTATAGACTTTCTAATATAATGCAAAACAAAACTTCATATTAGCAATGAAAACATAAAATACAGTATATATGTAAATGTATATAAAAAATCTCAGTTGGTTATTGTCCAGGGTGTGCCCCAGCTAAGGCCCAGAGAAGTGCTTGTATTGCAGCAACGTTATAGTTTTTAACTATAAACATCTAATCAGAGACCTCAATGTAACAAAAAAGTCCTGCTTTAGACCTGTTTTTATCTTGGTTCAGTCTTTAAAATGTAGCATCCAAGTCTAGACTTTTGTATTTCTTTACATTATTTAAATCCATACTTAAATACGGTATTGTAGGTCATATTTAAAATAGTTACTGCATATATAATAAGTGTTTTTGTGACAGACATAGTACACTATGACTTGGCAGAATAAGAATATCCCTGGTTATTTTATTGTCACCCAGTTTACGGGACCCAAGCAAGTTTATCTATATCTATGTATCTATAAAATCAGTTGTGCTTTTTGATGTAATTTAAACCATAATTAGGCAGTGTAACATATTTCAGCTTGGCCCACCAGTTTTGAACCCCTGGACTAACGATGATTTTAGTTTTTTATTATTTGTAGGGAAATTAGCTTGTATGTGTATTGTGAACCTCCACAAACATGTCAGAACTAATATTTTTGTTCCCATCCACAGTCTTATCACTCACGGCTTCGGCACGCCGGCTGTCTGCGCCGCACTCAGCACCTTCCAGACCGTCCTGAGTGAGATGCTCAACTACCTGGACAAAAACTCCAGCGGCAAAACGAGCGGCTCCACCGACCAACAGATCAACAACAACAACAGCTCGGAAAAGACTCAGCTCCGGAAAACCGCAGAGAATCCCAGCAAAGACGGCAAAACGGAAAAGACTGAGTAGCACCCCTCCCGGAGCATCCCTGTGCCTTGGAGCGCTGCATTTAGGAGTGCGAGGTTGTGTGTGTGTGTGTGTGTGTGTGTGAGTGAAAGGATGGCTTTTCAAAGACAGTTAACTTATATTTGTTATTTATTTAAGTTAAGATGTGACATTGGTTTGAGCTGTCATGAACAAGGGACTACAGGCGTACATCAACAAATTAGGAAGCTAAAGAAGAGTGAATTAATTTCAGCAAATCAACTCAAAGTAAAATACGTATATTGTAATGATAAAGATTCAGTACACACAGAGTAAAATATTTCAAGCATTTATTTAATTTTATGAGATACTGATTTTTTTTTTTTTTTTACTAACTATAAGCCATTTTTTCCTTTTTGTGTTTCCCTTTTAAAGTTACCACAATAAATCCCCCTGCTTCCTGTTCAGTTTAATTAGATTTTATTTACTATACTAGCCTGATATCACAACAGCAGCTGCCTCCAATGGCTTTACAGAAGAAGACAGTAAACAGACAGTCACACAATCAAACATAAACAATAACTAAACTAAACAGTCCCAGGACATCCCCTGTCCTCAGACCCTCCTTTTGGGTTAGGAAAAACTCCTAAAAAACCCAGCTGTGGGGGACAAAAAAGAAGAAACATGGGAATGGTTATGTCTAGGACTGTTAAATAAAGTCCATTAGCTCATCTCTAGTATCTCTTTGATTAGGTACAGTTTTTCTGCCGCATGGCCTTCCTGATGCCACCTTCTCCATTTAACCAGGCTTGGGACCGGCACAAACAGTACACTGACTTGGATTCATTAAATACAGTCGTAATCATCACAATTAAAATAAATGCTTGAAATATTTCACTCTGTGTGTACTGAATCTGTATAATATGAAGTTCACTTTGAATTAAATGACTGAAACAAATTCACTTTTCCACAGCATACAAATTTATTGACGTGCGCCTGTTTGTGTGTGTGAGGTGATGATTATTTGATTTTATTTGTTTATTTATTGATTTTTACGACAAAAAGTAGAGTCATACTGTCATGACACATTGTAAGACACAGATAATTATTGTAACCTTTTTCTTTTTTAGCTGTTTTTCTTCCTGGACATTAAATATTAGAAATTACTGATAACAAGCAAAAGAGAGATCCAACTTGGAGCCTGCCTTTATCACATTTGACCAACAATTTAAACTATGAAGTGCAATAGAAAGCATTTAGGCAACTTTGGAAAACATCAGGTTGTTAGTAAATTTGCTAAGGCAATAATTACATTTATAAAGTAAGGGTTATACTCTTACAATCTTATTTCAAAAGACAGCCTACAGGATATCCCAAAACATGACAGCTAACCACAAATTCAATTAATTTCTTATTTATTAATTTTAAGTCATACAATCATTGCCATAGTTTGTCAATGTCCAAAAGCTGTAGCACCACTGTAGTTCTTAACATGGGGCTAGTCTGTGGTGTGTGTGTGTGTGTGTTTGTATGTATGGGACATCAAGACAAAGGGTCAAGGGTCAAACTCAGCCATTTTGTAAAAGGCGACATCCCTGTGCATGTCTATCTTTGTACACTTTCCAGATCGCAAGTTTTAGCTGGCACAAGCTCTCCGACATGAACATTTGTAAAGATATATATAAATATTTAAATTACTTTTCTTGTAGGCTTTCAACTATATATATGTTAAATCCCTACCTTCTAAAACGCTGGTGTCCAATAAAGACGGTTGTGTTCTGCTATTTGCTTTGTGTTTTACATTGAAATCTGCTTATATCCACTTACTGCAGAAAAAAGTATTTGTATTTTAGTCAACTGAAAGAGAAATTATGTAGATTTAATACACATGGAGTGAAATATTAATTGTGAGGATTATGGCATAAACCAAAATTTAGTATCTCATAAAATTAGATGACATAATATTACATATTCATCAGAATTTAAATACATTTTCTTATTTGCTTTTGCTTTATTTGCTTTTTCCTTCTGGGGTCACCACAGCAAATCATCCAGAGCCTAGTGTGGAGAGATTCACATATTCATTTGGCAAACCCTTTCTTTTTATATTGGCTTTGGACTGGCACAAGGAGCACACTGACTTGTGACTCTCTGTAGCTGGATTATACTTAGTACATACAGTACATGGTGCATTATTTCAAGCAGTTATTTCTTGTATTTTATTTTTCTTATGAATTATAGTTTTTTAATGTTTTATTTTCATTTTTTTATTGTGATGACTATGAATTTCAGTTTATCATTGATTTTTTTTTTTTTTTTTTTTATTGTGATGCTTATGACTTATAGTTATAGAAAACCAAAATTATTTATCCCATAAAATTAAAATATTTCAAAATCATCACAATTAAGCCCCAGGATGTCACAAACCAGTGTACCTAGAAAAATAGAAAGAGTTTCTCTTTGAATTGAACTACTGAAATACATTACATTAAATTTAATCTATTTCCTATAATATTCCAATGTTCATGCACCTGTCTATGAACACAGTGTTATATCCACACTGAAGCAGGCATTACAGCAGACAGCGACTAAAGTAATGCAACACAAATCAAAGCCTATGCACTGAATTATCCATATAGCTTTGGCATTACCATTATAAAAGTCAGAGTTCTTTTCTACCTACATAAAGTTCAAAAGCCTCCCTTTGTGCGTGCGCCTTTTCTTCGTCTCCTTCCTTAGTTTGCACGACTTCTATCAGCTCCTCTGCTTATTTATATTTCAAAAAAACCCAAGGAGAAGAAACGGGGAGATGTGCATCTGCCTGCTGGCACCGCCATTGAGCTCTGTAGGCTGTGTTTACTCTTTAATATTCCAGTCATTTAAAAAAGAGGTCACGTTCGCCGCGCGGCACACAAGCACATAATGAGAAGACAGGATGCGTTTACAGTCAGCCGGTTTGTCAGACTCGATCAATACAAATGCAGCAGCCTCAGGTGGGAAGAGGAGCAGAGCCGCAGACAGCCGAGTGACACAGGTGACAAATATCTCCCAGTGTTCCTGATATTGTTTGGTCTCAGTTTGATGGGTGCATGGCGGCGCAAAACACAAAATACACAATATCAGGCACGTTTTGTGACTGTAGGGCAATGCAGAAGGTAGGATTTACAACAGGTGAGTTTAGCAGGTTGTATTCTGAAAGCTAAGCTACCTAGTTCAGCAGTGCCAACAATTACACCTTTTCAAATCTGCTTTTTTTCTTTTTGGTGCCTCATGCTTTCAGGGTTAGAGTTAGGCCACCGCAAGTCATCTGCCTCCAAGCGTGCAGTGACAGAGTTGCATAATGATTTGGGGTTTTTACACCAGATGCGCTTCCTGACGCAACGCTTTCTATTCATCCTGGTTTGGGACTGCAGCACAAAAACTACACTGGCTTGGGGCCGCTCCCCTGTGGCTGGATTAATGCCTTTTCAAATACTAGGTACTATTTGTCAATGCGAACTAAAATGTATAATGCAATATTAGCATTTGCAATAACTACAACTGTAACAATAAATGTAAATGGCATGAATGTAAGGAGGCATATGTAAAAAAAAACAAAAAACAAAAATCGATCAATTCAACCTCTACTGTGCCAAAGGGGACATTTAAATATCACAGGTCAGGTCTTGTGATATTGACCACAGTTGGAGCATTAGCATAAAGCACTATTTATAATAAGATTCATTTACATCCTACTGTATTTCCTTTACGAGTCACCCCAGTCCCTGAGATTGATATTTAAAAGAAGTGATTTATTTTTTCCTAAAAGTCATTATGCAAACTACCATAGCATCCCAGGGTCACAATCTATTACTTAATATCTCTATCATGTGAATGTATACTATACTGTATGAAAAGCAGTTGCCTTTTTTTTCATATGGTCAATTTATATAATGGTTGTCACAAAAAGCTAAAGGGATTTCTTTTACTCTCGTATAGAGATCGGGAACCTACGACATGAAACGACAGCTGAGAGACTGAATCTGCCACGTGAGTGGTCACAGACAGTAAACTATCATAGAGGATATTATATATATCTAGCATATAGCATATAGGAAACTAACAAATCACTGGTTGTCTCACAGAAAACTGGAGTTACATCCTGTAACTGTTTCTTGCTGCTCATATGCAGCACTTCTAATCAGTCTGTCTGTGCTGTATGAACAACTGAGGCTAAAACTGTTTATTATAACGCTGTAACAAATAAGTCCATAGCATAAACCGCAAAGCAGGTGAGAAAGTTTTATTTTAAATTGACAAGATGATGCAGATTCAGGTTTTTTTTTATGGTCGTCTACTTTTTCTTTTTATGACTTTACATAACCAATGTTAGATGCCCAAGGAGCAACTAGAGCAGGGCTAAAGAGCCAGATGCAGCTCTAAAACCTTAAGTTGCAGATGTCTGGCCAAGATCAACCAAATGAAACTATACCCCCAGTGTTTTTATTTCATTATTACCGATGTCAATATTGGGCCATTTTGACACATTTGCAGCTGACACTGATCGACTGTGGGACATATTTTCCAGTTTTGCCCAAAGCCCTATCATGTCAGTGACAATGAAGCAAACATCACGTGATATTTACTTCCACCTCAAGGTTGATTTTTAGACTGCGGAGCTTGACAGATCCAAGTCCAAGATGAATTTAAGGAGTTAATAGTATTTATGTTTGAGTAATATCTATTTTGAACATTTGATGGTTTATGGAGATGAATAAAGATCCGCAAAAGTTGGCATTTTTTAAAATATACATGTTTTAATCAGTGTCAGTCGCTGGCAGGAACTTCAATCATATCAAGCGTGGAAGGGGAGGATATAAAATCAAACTGCAGTGAAAATATGTGAAGATGTAAGAGAGCAGAGCGCCTTTCTAAATTGGCTGTTTGATGGAAACGGCGTCTCACTAGAGGCATACATACATATACAATATACACCCACGCACACAGAAACCAACTTAATCACACTTTTGTTTATGATTACCGGTGTGATAAACATGTAATCCCTGTGAAAGACGTCCCCGCCGACCCCACATCAGAATAATAAGGAGCATGATCAAATCGAGCTGAAAATGAAATCGATACTACGCCTCTGCCGGAGTTTCTGTAAAAATTGACAAACGGACAAGAATAAATCACAAGTTTGACATCAGATATGCATAATGTAATGGGGCAGCCGATATATAATTCACACAGGCTATTGATCTTTTACAATGCACAGGGCTATTATCACTGCATTAAGCATCACAGAGCAATATTTATACAGGCATACACTGTTTGTTGGGTGATATCAAATAATTATAATAATATAATATTTTAATTAAGTTCTACAAGACTGAAATCCAAGTCCAAATCCAAGTATAAGTACTGTTACTTCAAAACAATATTACTCAAACAGTAGTAAAATACTGTTACTTGAGCAAAAAATTAAAAAAGAAAGTGTAAAGTTTACTTTCTCTCTGCTACTACCACAATTAGTACTATGACTGCTACTACTACTACTACCACTGCCATCATTACTAATACTACTACAGCTTCTGCTAAAACAACAACACCTACTACTATAGCAACCATTACTACCACTACAGGCACCACTACGTCAAAGCTCACAAAAAGCCTTGGTCAAGCAAGGTTCTTGACACATTTTCGTTAGTAAATAAACAATAATTGTTTTTTCGTGAACTACAGTGTAAAATTTCTCAGGCAGACGCTGTTTGACATTCATAAAGAGCAGTGGAAATTAGAGGTGTACAATAAACCAAAACTAAGAACTTATGTTCAGTTTAAGGAAGACTTTTCCACAGAGCCCTATGTTACATGTAACTTAAAGAGAGGACAGAGGTCCCTCTGTCCCAGCTGAGAGCAGGAGTCCTGCCTCTGACAGTGGAGCTGGGTCGGTACAAAGGGGTTCCAGAGGAGGACAGATGTGTGTTATGTATGACTTGGGGGTAGTTGAGGATGAATTTCATTTTGTGTTTTATTGACCGTTGTTTAATGATTTAAGAATTGTTCTATTTGAGAAAATTCAATGTAAAAATCCAGACTTGTTTTGGCTGTCGGATGGTGATATTTTGAGTTGGCTGTTTAAAAATTAGACTTTTGGTTTGGCAAAATTTATAGAGAGGGCATAGAAACTGAGACAACAAGCTTTGTATCCTGTCAGTTAATGTGAGTATAATAATAATGTTTGTATTTTGTTGTATAGTTGTTAATATGATATCATCTTTCTTGTAAATGTTGATAGAGTCATGTAAGCCTGTATGGGCTGGGCACATTTGTGTATGACACTCAAATAAAAATATTCATTCATTCATTCACTACTACAACCATTACAACTACTGCTGCTGCTAATACTATCATTATTACTACTACTGTGACTACCATTACTACTACAACTACAACTGCTACTACTACAATTACTACTACTACTGATACCACTACTACAACCATTACAATTACTGCTGCTGCTGCTACTACGGCCTTTACTACTACTGTGACTACCATTACTACTGCGCCTGCTACAACTACTACCATTGCTGCTGTTGCTACCACCACCACCACTACTACTGCCATCATTACTAATACTACAGCATCTGGTAACACCTACTACTACCATTACAACTACTGCTGCTGCTACCACTATCATCATGACTACTACAACACATACTACTGCCATTGCTGCTGCTGCTGATATTACAACCACCATTACTACTACTGTGACTACCTTTACTACTACTACTGCTATTACTACTAAAACACTTACCTATTACACACTTAGCTACCAAGGTAAAAAAAAAAAAAAAACTAATTTAGATGTTAAAAATACTGAAGTGAATGTAATATTTTTCTTCTAAAATGTATTCAATTATAATGTTTAAAAATGTCCTCAGAAAGTAAAATTTCTTCCAAAAATCTACAACATAATTTTGAGTAAAAGTATCTAGTTAATTTCCACCTCTGAGGGTGAAAAAAGCTTTTTTAGTTCTCAGAGGGACTGTAACTCCCACTGACTGAGCTGCACACTCACAGAAACCAAACTCATAATCCTCCATCTCTCTGGTCTGACTTTTGGTAAAGATATAATCCTACTCCTCCCCAGTTACTCCCCTAAAACCTCTCCCTCCTCAGTCCTGATCCATCCAGGAACAGTCCAGACCTCTTCTCCTCACTGTCCCCCGTCACTCTACTACCAACCTGCACACACTGAGTTACACCAAGACTCCTCAGAAATCAGCAACCACGGCAGCTGTGAGCCAAAATACAGTGTGGAGCATTAACACTTATTTAAAATACGTACATGATTAATGATAATACATGATTATAGGTGGAAGATGTACTCCAAATCTGTACTTAAATAAAAAATATTGTTACTTCCAAATGGCATTACTCAAGTAGAAATAAAAGTACTCAACAAAATTGCTACTTAAGTAAAAAAGCGTAGGTTTACTTACTACAGCAACTACAACTGTTACTTTTACTATTATAACTATTACAACTAACACTGCAAGCACTAAGGACTAGAGAAACAACTTTATCAGAATTTACATTATAATTTTATTTTCTGTCTCTAAAATGAAAATCCAAACAAACAGGATTTTATGTTTTTTTAACTGATATAACTTATATTTTCATTTAAGAAGGTATTAAATGGAAAGAAGTATAATGTCGAGTAGTGTAAATAATATATCAAAATTTGAACAATTGCCACATGAAAAAAAACTCTCTTTAGGGAAACTAAAATTAGCAACTACTGAACTACATTATTCAACACTATTATTCTTAAGAGCTACAAAAGGCAAAGTATAATAAGAGCGTTAAAACTTTTTAGTGTGCACTTTAGTATGTTTTAGGGAACAGGTCTAAAAGAATACTGCACTGTAATCAAAATCAAGTTTCTGCTGCTTTAGCTGCGTTTCTGTCCTCGGAGCCACTACTGTGGTGCTCTACTGAAGCCTAGCGGTCATCTTCGTTACTGCAGGCAGGACTTTATTGTAAATTAGGGAGATGCCTCTATAAATTTGAAGGAAATAAGTAAATAAAGAATAAGTAGATAGGAGGCACATTGAGTCAAATTTTCAAGCTGTTAAGTTGCGTTTTTGTTCTTGGGACCTGAATCAAACATTTTTTTGGTGAATTTTCTTGGTTTATTGATGTTGTGATGGATGCACAAATGTTGTTCTTTTTGTTCCCAGTGTTAAAACAATGACTGGTATTAAAAATGCTAAAATCAAAACCTGTGACAGGAAAATCAAAATGTAAAATAATTAAAACAAAGTTTCGAAGCATATATATATGTCGAAGCATATATATATGTAGTTGCAAACAAAAGGCTGACAGTGAACAGAAGAGCATCGTGGGTAATGTATGCTGATACATCATGTGTCAAAGCCCTGCAGGACCACAAGCACAGCCCTGCCTCGGGACGTGCAGACTGTTGGGACATCTGTCATGGCTGTCGGTCATGTGGAGCGGGGGGGTCTGGGTGAGCGAGAGAGGGCTCCAAACAGAGGGACGAGGAGGAAGATCTGGCACCAGGACGTCCCAGTAAACACAGAGAACAGCCGTGATCTTAAACATTCATGTCTACCATCTACGCTGGGTTTTCTACACAACATCAAAGAAGGCGAAATATGGCAACAGTGTCTAACAATACAAAAACATGTTGAGATAATAATTATGTGACTCTGTTTCAGACGAGAGAAGAAGGGCAAACATTATAAAACTTAAGTCTTCTTTCATTCTTCTTCTGTATGTGTGTTGACGTGTGTTCACGCTATTACTGGTCTGCCTTCATTGTTATTTCAAAATATTGCCCAAGTAGAAGTAAAAGTATTGAAAGCTATGCTTTGCTGATGATACCACCAACACTGCCACTAAACATATCAACATTACCAATACTACTACCATTACTATTACTACTCCTACCATTACTATTACTACTACCAGAGCTGTCAACAGGTTTGCTGGGGCCTGGGGAAAGAGGGCTACACATGGGCCCATTATAATAAAAAATATAAGAAGAGGGACCATTTCTGAGTCCCTCTGACCCTGAGGCCCGGGACAACAGACCCCTTTGCCCCCTCTGTCGATGGGCCGGACTACTACTACCTTTACAACTAAATGTTGTGTAAATCTGACTTGGAGAAAAAAATATACTAACAAAGATCCATTTGAACAAATAAAGCCGAGGTTATTTATTCTTATTATTATTTATATTACACTTAACAAAATATGAGTAACTGGTCACTTAAAGGAGCAGAGACTGAAAGTAACTAATATTACTTGTAGTAAGTATCAAGTAGTATAAATTACAAAGTAAATTTTTAATTAATCTTTCTTTTTTTTTCTTTTTCACCTTGGTGGGGGCAAGTTTGTATAATAGAAGCTGCTGATAATCAATTTCAACTGAATAATTTCCTTGACTAATTTTACTTCTACTAGAATCATATTATGTTGAGTAGCCCACTTCTACTTCTTTGAAATAGGGGTAAGTTGTCTAAAAGGCCATGGCAGTAAATGAGTGGTGCCTGTGTTGATGATGTTTGGACACTAGAGGGAGCAGTTTACACACACTTGAGCAGTCTCCTACAGGGCACTACTCTCCCTGAGCTGCAGGGGGGTACGGTACATGTTAGGAATAATGTGAGACAATACAAATCCCTGTAAATAATTCAAACCGTGATCACCAACGTGATTGGTCCAAAAGACGAGGAGACAGCGCCTACAGTCCTAAAGTCAAACAACATTGAATTCATTAATTAATGAATTATTTTATGGACACAGTAATAATTGTATATATTTACATTTTTTTTTTACTTATTATCATTCAATTAACGACTAATTAACTATTTTAATGAGAATAGGTAAATACACTTAAAAAAAAAAGTTGCTAACTTGATGATGAAGATGAATATTTTGAAAACTATGGCAAACTTTTTTCTAACTGTGGATATACATATTTCTTTCAAATGTAATACAAATCTGAAATGTCTAATTCAATATGATTATTCATTTTTACAGCAAGCATAGCAGTGTGCTTATAGGACAGCAGAACAGCATTTGATTGTTTTAATTGGATTTTAAACTGAAATGCAGGTAGTTTATGATTATGTTGTTGTTATGTATATTGTAAATAACAAACAGGCCTACACTTCACAACATAAGCTGCTGTACAAGAGAAAAGTACACTTTCTGTCCCTTACAACATCTCAGTAACTGCTTCTCTTTCCTTCTTAACACTGGCTCGTTCCTCTGAGTCAGTACAAAAACAGTGCAAGAATGGCCAATACTTACATAAAAACATCATTGGTAACCTAATATCCAGGGGCCCTTCTTTTTAACAATCTTAACATGACTAATACTGGCAGAGAAGGTACAATGACATTTATGTTCATAATGTTCCTAAATCACAATTATTGAAAAGTCCTAAGATCTCAATTGTCTAAATAAAAAAGAAAGCAGATTTAGTATCAGTAAAACAGCTCTGAACTAGAGAATGGTGTTAGGAGGGGTTTTCCCAAACTGGAGGATGCCAGTGACTCTGTGCACAGCCCTTGGAGCAACTTCACTTGTGATCTTTGCCTATGCAAATACAAACTATTTGACTAAGGTCTTAGAAGCAATATATTTCTATTTAAACAAGCATTTAGGTTAGGTTAGTTATAATGTTTTTAATAGTTTTCTGTATGAATGGAAAAAAATTGTTTTACTGCAAAATTCATGGTGGGTTATGTATGTTTAAAAAAATCTACCAAGTTACTATAGCCATGTTATGCCCTTGATGTGCCAACATAAATCTGCCTGTCCGTTCAACAAGTATTGGCAGAGTGGCCACTGTCCAGGATGTACCCTGCCTAAGGCCCATAGTTACTGGGGTAGGCTCTAGCTACCAATTATAACCAATAACCCCCTGATTGGACTAAGCACAAAAAGATGAAAGAGTGAATGTGACATGTGAGAACTAATTTAGAAGCTAAAATGCTTAAAGACAGAGATAAAGATAAAAGCAATTTTGAACAGCTTACTTAAAAAAAAAATCAATAGTGAGTCAAAATAAAGAGTATAGTAAGTAGATGTATTTCTTATGTTGTAATCACTGGCCTAGTTGTGTTCATGGGTTTCATCACAAAAGCAAAATTTGCACCCGTACCATTTTGTCACATTAAATATAATCAATGGGATTTGTGTGTCTTTGGCTGTATTATTCGCAAAATGTAGGCTTTTTCAAATATTTCTCCAAAGGGGTTCCCCATTCACAAAGTGCCTCCTCGCTCCTCATCCTCCACAGTTCAGAGCAGAGCGGTGCAGAGGAGACCTGAGCAGGGGGCGGGGAGAGACAGGGAGGAGGAGGAGGGACGCTCGGTTGAGGCATCCTTTCCTCCTCACTCGGCTGCATTCGCTTTACAACACTGGAGACGCGACCATGCTGTGGAAACTAGTGGAGAATGTCAAGTATGAAGACATTTATGAGGTAAGGCTAACTTCTGCTTTTATGTGGCTTTCTAAAAGATATTGGACTTTCTTTCAAATTTTAACTTTGTGTTGTGAAGTGGGTCGTTTTGGTTTTGGGGGCCTGGGCATACTGTGATTTGAAGAATGGTCTGGAGGTTTAAATTGCTTGGACTCTGATGGTTTTACATTTACAGGAGTCAAATATTAAATATCATCTTTCTATAAAAATAAGGCATTTTCTATGTTACCTGTTGGCTGTGAAAAGGTTATTATGTTATTAATTTGCATTATTGCGTTTTTATAGTAATGCTTCAACATAATAGAATATTTAATTGTGTGACTTTTGAGCAATGGAGCAAAGGGATGACACCAAGACGCCAGTGGTAATATTGGGATATATTTTGATAAAAATTTCAAAGTACATTTTCAAAATAAAAAATAAAAAGTAAAATATTTTAAGCAGTCATATATTGGTTAAAGTGGTCTGCATATTCCATGTTTTATTTGCCTCAGAATGGTTCAGAGGAGAAAAAAACTTTTGCATCTCTAAATGGTGTCTGAAAAAAATGGTGGATGTCATTTGGCCTGGGTCCAGGCCAACTGAATAGAAGACTGGAGCAGGCAGTGTATAAACGCCGACACATAATACAAGCTGCTGGGGCTGGAGGAAAAAGGGGCAGCTCCGAGGCCGCTTTGCCCGGTGGGAAGTCGTTGTCTCGTGCCGCAGCACCTGGCTGTTCTCCCACGGTGCGAGGGAGAGAAGGGAGGCTGTTAAACAAGTCATCCAAAAGGGCAAGGGTCCCGGAGTCAGCGCGCTTTTACGCGTGCTTATAGCGCTCATTGTAGCCCTCTCTGTGTTTTATGTCATCGCCAAATAAAGTTTCTGTCATGATATACCAAGTTGGGAGAATAGCAAAATAACCTAAAAGGCTTATTCATAAATGACAAACACAGATTTATTTGTAGGCTAATAATAATAATAATTGTGAGGCCTAATCAATGTATTGCTTGTTTTTGTGATACATTGCGTTTGCGGGACGCAAGCATTTTCCCGCATGAATCATTGCTGACATTTGCTTTAACCTCGGCTGTTTTAGTGCCAAAGTGAGGTCTATAGTTTCCAAATTAAATTAAATTGTTTCCAACAACGTGCCAAATATTAGTTTAAAACACAGATCTATATGCGTAAAAAGGATTGGGAATACTTGAAAGCCTTGAAAATGACGCAGAAATGCGTCACTTTGTGCGCCAAAAGGCCCTTAAGGTTAAAGGTTTTGCGCAGGGAATACCTCTCGGTTCTGGATTCAGTTTGAGTCTCGTCTGTCTCCTGCAGCTCGCGCTCTTTGCGGCTCTCCACGGAATATAAACGTCACTGACGGTGGCGCGAGAGAGAGGCTTCACGCTCCGCGTGTCGCCAGTCCCCTGCCTCGCGCGCATTAATATTCCTGTAAGTCTCAGTCATGAATAACAATTACAGCATATACCGGGGCTAGGGGCGCGCTCACACTCAGAGCGGCGGCAGCTCCGGGGCAGGACGCGCAAGAGCGGAGCTAAGAGCGGCGAGAGTGGCATAATCACCGGTTTTAGATCTCCTCCTAGACCTAGACCAGCTCACGACCGCGGTCTGCGCTACACGACCGGATGTTAGTCCACTCCTACTCCGCGGTGAGTCTGAGCAGGAGCTGTGTTAGATATAATGTATACTTCAGGGCTGGTTCTGGTCAGGGCTCAGGCAGTTGTTTGAAAGGAGACTGGTTTCATTTGGAGCTAACTGTCTATTTTCTCCTTCTCCTCATGTGTCTTCTCTTTCTCTGTGCCTCTCTCTGATAAAGGACCGGCATGACGGCGTCTCGAGCCACGGCTCGCGCCTGTCACAGCTGGGCTCGGTGTCGCACGCGACACCCTATTCCAGCGCGCCGCCCCTGTCCCATGCGCCCTCATCGGACTTCCAGCCACCGTATTTCCCACCACCGTACCAGCCTCTTGCGCACTACCAGAGTCAGGACCCATATTCGCACGTGAGCGACCCATATGCGCTCAACTCACTACACCAGAGCCAACAGGGCGCGTGGGGTTCGCGGCAGCGGCAGGACGCGGCAGGAGAGCGCGTGGATAGCTCGTCACTGCTCGCCCAACCACGGGCCTCGCTGCCACAAATTGGCCTCGACCCGCGCCGGGACTACGGACACATGCGGCGGCCCGATGTGCTGCTGCACGCGCACCCGGGGCTTGAGCCCGGGATGGGGGACGGGCTGCTACACGGACTGCACGGCCTCGAGGACGTCCAGGTGAGATGCACCAGTCACACCGCGGGGATTTTCTTATTACAGCCAGAGTTTAGGCGATTTATAGGCTATAATATATTTGCATTTAAATATTATTGTTTTTATTACAGATTTGTTGTAATTTTTAAACACTACACCCATAAAAACATATTTCAGAAGCACATGTTTTCAAAAGACGGCCAGTACATTTGACAGATATTATTAAATACCAGTGTCTGAAGATAAGGCATGGTTTTACGGATCAACATGATTGCTGTTCTGTCCTTCTTTATTTATATTCATTGAGTATTAATAAGTAGACCAGAAATAACACTTTTAAAATATTATAGGCTTTTTGACAAACAACTTCAACTTTAACGCTGCTTACATTTTCAGTCGTATTTTTTTGTCTTAGTATTTAGTATGAGACATGGATGTAAATATATATATATATATATATATATATATATATATATATATATATATATATATATATATATATATATATATCCGATGCAAAACACAAGACTCAGTAATCCAAGCTGGTTGGTCCTGGGGTTGGCCCTGTCCCTCTGGGCTGCACCTCCAGAAGCGATGAGTGACCCACAGCCGAAGGGACAAGGGCCTCGAGACACAGACAGAGAAGCAGAACCAGACGCGATGAAAGACCTCAGATATTTACAGAATTTCCTACATGGCTAAATTAGTTTTAGCTTTTAAAATGAAAATGCACACTGACAGGACTACAAATTAATATATTGCATCGTGATTAGCGCAACATGGCAGAAAAGCAATGTTGTATACAAATAAACGAAGCTTAATGTTAAATATAGACAGGCAGAATTAGTGAATGAAAACAAATAGACGCCTTTTACGCATCGCTCCCTGGTTCTCACGGATACATATTACCGAGAAGCTTGTGCAGATTATAGAGAGGAATAGGGTGACCAGTCAAATGGACTTTATGGATTCCATCTTCTCTCCGTCCGCCTCGGGGCACAGCCATCCCGAATTGTTTGCCATTTAACCTCGCCTCATTCTGGCTTTGCGCATTTGTGTCACGCTTTTATTAACCCCTATATAAAACGTTTTTTTTTTTTTCCTTTTATTTCTCTTATGTGAAGAAATTATCAATTTAACAAGTCATTTATTTGGAGAGATGATGGATAGGGTTTTGAATCTTCTTTTAGATGGAGATGTTTATTACGCAGAAAGCTTTATTAGGTGCTTTAAAATTGGCTTTGGGTCAGATCCTTGTAGGGACACCTTTTTGCGAAAATGCTCCCATTTTGTCCAAATGGATTTATGACTTGAAGTGGACTTTGGAGATCCAACATTATTTTGAGAGAAACTACAAACCCAATACTCATTAAAACATTATAACCCTATTTTAAACATGATTTTTTTTATTTTTTAGATTTGGTTGAGACAAAAATAACATAAAATACGTTTAAATTCTGGGTATCTTGTGGGTTAGGTATAAAGGAAAGTAAAAGTTTCTTTGATCAGCACAGTTCAAAGCATGACTCCTGTCTGTCTTTATTCAAACAGACCATTGACGACACCAACGGAACCAACTTACTGGATCAGTCTGTCATCAAGAAAGGTAGGTTATATGTAAAAACGCACAAGCATGCCACCTAACATAATACTGTTAAAGAATACTGATTTATTTACCGTTTATAATTATAACTTTAAGATTTCTGCAGTTGGTCTTTTCGGTGAATGTCTAAATTAACACTCCTGGGTCCAAAAAAAAAATGTTTGCATTTTAAGATGTAATCTAACTGTAGTTGGAAATGGACGATGCATTTGAAGGAGTATGATACATTTAGAGGAGAGCTAAATGCTACGGTAATTATATCTAGTAGAAAGATGCTTGACGTGTAAGTGTGAGCAACATACTGATGTAATTAGCCTTTGTTTTTTGGTATTTTTTGTTTTGTTTTTGTAAATCATTGCATTTGTTTGTGGTTGTGCGTAAAATACGTGTCCAGAGCGCGTAAAGACTGATGACTCACTACAGTGTTGTGAACATGTTTTTTGAGAGAGTGGCAGGGCTTCTCTCTCTGAAGCCGGTTAGCTGGGTTTTGACACGGCTGTGGCAGGCTGCACGCGCTGACAGGCCTCGCTCTCGTGAAGCGCGTTGATTTAGTTCCGGGACGTTGAGTGACTGCGCTCCCCGCGGGGCATTTAGCCGCTGATGTAATAAATGGCACCGCTCACAGAGAATCTCGTGAGCTCGTTTAGAGCTAATCTGGAGTATTATCCCCCGTGGAGCCATCAAGAGCCACGCGCACTGGCCCACCACGCGCAGCCTCCACGAGCTTTCACTGCCGGGCTGCCAATGCCACGCAGGGCCCGGGATGGAGAAGTAAACCGGCCGTAGAGGAATAACAGGGGGTTAATGCGATTTAAAAACACGAGCCAATCAACAATCGATAACGTGGTAATCAGAATGTCGCGCGACATTAAATAACAGCAAATGCCCGGCGCGTGGGCGCTTCATTAGGCCACGAGCACCGCCCACAGAGTGCGTCACATCATTGGTTGAGAAAAATAAATTAAACCATAAAGCATCCGGGATTGTTGTGGAGAGGCTGTCCCAATTGGATGAACTAATTTCTGCTATAAATTAGTAATAGTCTGACAAAACTACAAAACTACATAACTACATATAATGCACAGTGCATAGCAGACTGAAACCAGTACTGTCCCCATTCATCTATAACCATTGCTGTTTTGCTCATTATTTTAAGACTGAATGTAACACCAATATGGCCACACTTTAAACCTTGACTTCTGCCCCCCTCCAGTGCCCATGCCCCCCAAGAACATGGGCTCCCTGATGCTGGGGAAGGACGGCCTCATAGGTGGAGTCTCGGTCAACATCAATGAGGTGTTCTGCTCTGTCCCGGGGCGACTGTCACTGCTCAGCTCCACCTCCAAATACAAAGTGACCGTTGGGGAGGTCCAGAGGAGACTGTCCCCTCCAGAGTGCCTCAATGCCTCGCTGCTGGGGGGCGTGCTGAGAAGGTAAATCTGGTATAATACTTCAACCTAAGTGGTAAATTTACCTGTTTTCACTAAACAGCTCGTGTCATTTGCTTTCTTCCTTTAGAGCAAAGTCTAAAAATGGCGGTAAATGTCTAAGAGAAAAGCTGGAGAAGATCGGGCTGAATTTACCTGCTGGGAGACGCAAGGCTGCCAACGTCACACTACTAACATCTCTCGTAGAAGGTAATTCATTTGGTGTTAATTTATCATCACAACCGGTATCACATAGTCCTCCATCTGCCTCTTACTCATTATAGATAGTTTAGGGCCATCACTCTCAAATGGGACAATGTGAGATAATTAACTCAATAGTTCAATTAACAATTCAGGCCGACTCACAGCTTCACACAATCACCTTCCATAAAACCTGGTCTTTTTTTTTTACCATTATTGTGCAGTGAACAGCAAAAGCCTTTTAGTCTTTAAATTTTAATCTGTGAGTGAGAAAAAATGGCAACTTTAGTGGCATGTGATTTTTGCAACACCACGGTTTTGCTTGTAACAACAAAACAAAATTAAGTATTTAAAGCGCATAAAATTACTAAATGAATTGTTTTCCAGGCTCTTATCATAACGATAAACATATTTAAAATAGACAAAGACTAAATTGTTGAGTTTTTAGTTGGTTTGTAGTGGATAAAATGCTGTAAGAGCTGTATAGTGAGGTTATGTGGCCAAAAGACTCAAGACTATATTTGGATGTGGCCTGCACTGACCTACAAAAGTTCAAGACAGGATTTTAAAAAAGGACAAAGAAAAGTGTGTCAATGTACAAAAATAAACACAATTTTAAAAAGAACAAAATTCAAAACTATAGAGGGAGAGATTAGTTCAATAGTAAATGCTCTTCCCTTACATCTCACAATGGAAAAGAATCTACTAAAACTAATCATTTGTTCTGTACATTGATATTTTTGTGTACTGTCCACAGGTGAGGCCGTCCACCTGGCGCGAGACTTTGGCTACATCTGCGAGACGGAGTTCCCCACCAAAGCCGTGAGCGAGTACCTGAACCGGCAGCACACGGACCCCAACGAGCTGCACACGCGGAAGAACATGCTGCTGGCCACAAAGTGAGTGCTACGGAGCGTTTGATTAGATCCTGTCCCTCGTAGCATTTATAGGCTCCACAGTATGGACCATAAATGTCTGCACAGATAGATAATAAAGAGGGAATGACATTAAAGCTATAGAAATATTTAAATGGGTAAATCATATGTTTCTAGCCAGGCCCCCAGGACAAGCTTAGGGCCAGAGAACAGGCCGAGATCAATTTAGTAAATTAATCAGGATTACAATTTTAAGTATATATATCTATTTTTTTAATTATTTTTTTTATTGTGAACTGAATTTTCCAATTTATTTTACATTTTCTTTTATTCATACATGCTTTTTGCGTATGCCTTTCTAATCTTGAAATGTATATGCCAGAATTATGGATCCTTTTAGAGTCTGTAAACAATAATGTTGCATCTAAAAGAATGCTGCCATAAGATAAGACCACAATATATTTCCAATTAGCATTAGTGCCACCGAATACCACAAATTATGAATAATCAAAATGTTTTAGGTAACTGACAGTCAACTACATGAGTATAATGAAAACGTTAGTGAATTTATTGACATTTTTATTTGATTTTTATGTTATGTTGGATGAGTATTTACAGAAATGTGGCGGATGATATTAGTTATTAAGTTAACTTTAACAAATAGAACTGAGCATCAGATATGAGCATTTTTTGCCAAATACAGTACAATACATTTTATTATAATGTTAGCACCCTCATAAAAAATGACCTCAATCTTGTCACTTAAGTGTGGGAACAGCGTCTTTGATTACATCACTTGTACAGGGGTCTATAGCATAAAAAGGTCAAAGGTCACAGTCTCAACTCCAATAGCTTTGACAAAAAGGTGAAAAAAAATCTAACCCCTAATATTAATGAAAAAAGAGTGATGATTAAGAGCAGAAATACAGCAAAAAATAATGACATTCATCCGATCCACTGTTCATTTTACTGTGTCCCAGATTTTCAATAAAGGCAATGACATTTGAATATGAATTACATAATGGTTACACTTATGGGGTGAAACACAGGACATTTATATTCCCCAAATAGGATCAAATTAAATCATATGAAATTAAACACTAGCTTTTTTGAGACCCCTGAGGGACAAAGCTGTTTTTGCCCATATCACGTACAATGAAAACAATCAAATTATTTTCTTCTCAATACTGTCATGGAGTTAACCTTTGAAAAAAAAAATGATTAAGAAATAATGCAAAAAACAACAACAACAAATTAAGCAGCAGAAAGATTTCTGATCAAATCCAGCCACAGAGAATGACAAGCCAGTGTACTCTTTGTGCTGGTCCCAAGCCTGGCCAAATGTAATGGGTTGTAAACTTCAAAAGCTCATCACTGTAGATAGGAAACCTTCTCTAAATGGATCTAACTTCCTCATTTTATTATGCCCTCAAATATGGCTTCTTCTTCTCTCTAGCTATAAAATATCTTAAGAAGATTTAGTAGGTTTTATGGTAAAGGTATTATCGGCAATTTAGAGGAAATCTAGGTATGGAATATATGAACTTAATTATAGTAAATTATAACATTTGCTCATTGATATACGTAACAGGGAGTCACAAGCCTCTTTGTGATGGCTCCAAGGTTGAAAAAATTGAGCACTTTGTTTCAAAAAGGGCATCCGATTTTGAAATTTTATCAATTATGTCCTGTATTTTAGTTAAGTATTTTTCTTTACATTTACAAAATCCAGCGAGAACAAAGGTTATTTGAAGGGATCTCCTTTTAATTTAAGTTTTGTGTAACACTTTAATATCTGCACACTATAAAGCAACAGTTGAGTATTTCAAGTATTAGCAACCAGTGAATTCATCATTTACAAAGCATTATTCAGTTACACCACTGAGTTGTAAACTCGGTGGCTTAGTGGTTAGCACTCTCGCCTCACAGCAAGAAGGTCTCGGGTTCAATTCCTGGACCCTGTGGTGCCTTTCTGTCTCCCCGAGTCTCTGGTTTCCCCCATCAACCTAAAACATGCACAATAAGTTAATCCACCAGCCAGGTTCTCCTGACCAGGATCCTGGGTCAAGAGCTGCACTGCGGCTGCCCACTGCTCCTGACAGGTTGCCCCAGTGGGATTGAAGGATGGGTCAAATGCAGAGAACAAATTTCCCTACAGGGACAATAAAGTCTACCTTAACCTTAAACATTGATATGAATTAAATTTTAGAAATAGTATAATGAAAATCAATGCAAAATTATAAACATCAGAATTAATACTGTTTCTATAAATGGTTTATTTATTGAATTTTGTCAAATACATATTTGTTAATACTGGTAAATGGGGAGCTATTTTCAAAATAATATTTATATGTTAAAAATTAAACTTCTTATTAATTTCCAAATGTAAATATCACATGGAAAGGTCAAGGGTCACACTTCTGGTGAAACCCAGTAGCTTTAAAAGAAGGGGATATTATTAATTACATATTTATTACTGCTTTATCACTGCTTAGTTATTCCTAAAGTTTTGTTTTTGTTTTTTCTCAGTCTTTGTCCAATAATTTTGTTTGGAAAAGGTTGTGAGCTGTGCACCTGACAAAGCTGCCTTCAGGAAGCTTGTATTTTTAGCTTGCATAAACACGGCTGTCTGCTCGCCATCTCCTTGTGTGTGTATTCGTGTATTCGTGTATTCGTGTATCCGTGTATTCGTGTATCCGTGTATTCGCTCGATATGCACGGTGCGTTCAGCTGGAGCTTGTTTGATGCTCACATCCAAACCTGTTCCAATACCGTGCCTGTTAGAAATTCATTATTTAGCAGTGGAGTGTTTCAAGTCGTCAGAAAACAACAGCTATAGGGCCTTGAGTGTAGCCCGGGGTGGCGGCTTCTCTCCTCTCTACCCCCCTCACCCTCACCCCAGCTGGGCCCATCCCGCGCAGCCTGTCACTCATTTGCTGGAGCTCTCGCCTAAGGCCGCTAACGGAGAGGGGAGGGGCGTGTGTGCATGGGCCGTGTAGTGTGCATATGAATATAAAGTATAGGACTTAAACCAGGAGCATTATGGGAAAATCTAACTGGGAGAATGCTGAACATGAATGATAAACACTGAAATTTGATTCCTGTGGTTATCACTTGGCTATTATTTATGGGTTACGCAAAATATCTTAACCTGCATTCAATATATTGCACATTTATCGTTCCTGTATCAGCAAATGCAATATCTGTGCCGGAAGAAACTAAATGTGCTGCAGTGTTAGGGTCTTCCATGTGAGATTTCCTTTAATTGACGTCAATGAAACTACATTCTTGGCATTTTAATTCGTGATTTCTTAATTTAGCCCTAGCTTACCTTGGTTTTAGCCTTGTTTTAGGCTATTTTTGAATTAGTTTGAGATTTAAACACAATATTCAAGATGCTTTTCTAATATTGTGGAGCCCTACTTTTTACTACTAAATCTACCTTAACTTTATAAAACATGGAAGAGCTGTGAGTGTTTATTTAGGGGTGGTGAATCTATATTATACTTATATGAATTGGGTTAAACAATGAACAATATATTTATAAATATAGCAGAATATGCAGAAGATGATAAATGAATCTGAAATAGTGCAACTTGCTATTAGTCATATGTGTATAGTGTGTAGGTACAGCAAAATATATCACAGTATAACAGTGCTGGTGAATAGTTTATAAGAGATACTGAACAAGAGGTAGTTTATTTGATTTATTATTTGTATTTGGATAGGCAAAAAAAAAAAAAAAAAAAAAAGGAACCATCAAACCACTTACTGTATCAACAGACAAAAAAAATCTATCACACAAAATAAAAGTGAAATGTAAACATTCAGCATAAACTATAAAGTAGACATATAGCTAAACCTTTTCCTTGTCTCTAAACGTCCAAATCTCCTGCAAGACAAATAGTTTTCTTAACAATAACCACTGTCCACACCAACCAGCCACGGTAGGTCGGCTGGTCAGCCACACACTAAAAGGTTGGCAGTTCGATTCCTGGTCCCGCCAGTGCATGATGTTGAGTGTTATTGTCATGGGTTTGATTGATGGTGGTCGGAGAGGCCGTTGGCGCTGTATGGTTGCCACATCTCTGCAGTCCGTCCCAGGGCTACAGAGGTATTTTACCACCACGACCACCACCACCACTATGAGTGGAGTGAAAGCCAATGTGCTCTGAGTGTGTAGAAAAGTGCTACTATTCACTCTTCCACTGTGTTTGCTGTGATACAAGCCTCTATGATGTATTTGTGTGACTGACTTTTTGTGTATTGTCCCATACAGACAGCTGTGTAAGGAGTTCACAGACCTGCTGGCCCAGGACAGGACTCCCCTTGGCAACTCGCGGCCCACCCCCATCCTGGAGCCGGGCATCCAAAGCTGTCTGTCCCACTTCTCGTTCATAACACACGGTTTTGGCTCGCCCGCCATATGTGCCGCGCTCACCGCCCTCCAGAACTACCTCACCGAGGCGCTCAAAGGACTTGACAAGATGTTCCTCAACAACCCTCCCAACAACCGACACGACGGCAGTGGCAACAAGGGCGGCGACAAGGACGACAAACAGCGAAAATGAAGAAATGACAGAGAGAACTACAGACAGGAGGCGCGGGATACTTCTAGCTTTACACCACTGCTACTGACCGGCCAACACAAAGGGGGCAAAAGGTGGAGGAGGATGGCTTGAGTTACCCCTGGGCCAGTGTCAGAGCACACAGAGGGATTTTTCATCTGCGTTGCGTTCTTTTGGTTCCCCCCCGAGGACATGGTGCTTACTGTGGTCCATCCATTTTGACCCCCCCTCTGCCTGCATCCTGAGAGACTGAGGCTTGATCGGCCAATAACAGCTTTGTGTGTGTGTTTGTGTGTGTGTGTGCATGTGGACAGAGAGAGTGTGTGTGTGTGTGTTTCTCAACATCTGTGTGTGTATCTGCAAAGACAGTAGAAAGTAATGGACAAAAGGACCAGGGGCTTATGGGTGATATTAAGTTGAAGTTAGTGCCAAAAAGCCTGGCTACTATTGACTACTGAATACTTATAGTTACACTGGGCTGTGTGCAGAAAGTTAGAGCAAACATCTTGAAAGGCAAAGAAAAGGTTTATGTTAGACAAAAACAGAACAGCATCGAACATCGGATTCGACTCAATTCAGAAACAACATATTTTTGTTTATGTTAGTGAAGTAGTTAGCACAACTACCTTTGGTGCAGGAGGTCAGGGGTTTACCCAAAACTTTAGCTGCTGCTGCATCAGGATGGGCGTAAAAACCTGACTATGTTCCTATTTGAATAATTTGCTGTGACAACCCATTAAAGAAAAAGAAAACTGCCAAAAGAGACTTATTTATTTAGGTCTATATTTTTCAATGGCCACTGGAGCAATTAGTGACAGACAATGTAATTACTGCTGTGTTAAAAAAAAAAATTAATAGAAATAATGAATCATTCACTTAATAGAGGATGGTGGATGTCCATTATTGCTGACTGTTTGCTGCCAGGCACTGGTTTAAACGATAAATTTCTTTTGAATAATTCTCTCCTGACAAGTATTCCACAACCAGTCACCTACTAATGCATTATGTCATTCACTGGCTAACTCTCTGTACATTGATATTACAACTTCCTAAACTATGAGCCAGACACATTGTCCATGTCTCTGTTCCTTGGTCTATTCATTTCTACTGTCTGCACACAGAAATGCATTGTGGGTATGAACCCGGTTTGCCTGTGTTTACTTACCTGGAAAACAAGAAGGCCTGGTGTTAATTTATGTGTGTAAATATTTATTTATATTAATTTAAATGGGTGGTTGTGTAAATAGGTGCGCCAGCTATTTTTGGAGTAGACCTATTTATCTGTGATTTGACCTTTTGTGACCTGAGGGGGACAGGATCGTCGTGTTTTTCTGTTTCTCTAGAGCTGTTGTCCTGGTGATGATGATGGGTAGACATGCTTCTAATTGTCCAGTGATTTCATTTCTATCACATTGATAATAAACCATGTGTTTTATTATGCCAGGTGTGCACACAAAGCCTTTTCTATTGGGTATTACAAAATATGGGTTTCATAACATTAATAGCTATATAGATGTTGGTAGTTTGTTTATGATGCTCACATTTTCTACATTTTTGGGGTTTTGTACATAAACGACAAACAATGTTATTTCAAACAGGGTTTTAGCATTTAGAGCAGCATAATAAAACCATGATCATGAAAATGTAATAATTATCAACATGAAAAATTATCTGTTCATCTATTGTAAACTATATTTATTTAGATAATAGAACTTTACATCATAAATGACCTGCTACTCCCATG
The DNA here is from genome assembly GCA_020698575.1 of Bostrychus sinensis. NCBI lineage: Eukaryota > Metazoa > Chordata > Actinopteri > Gobiiformes > Eleotridae > Bostrychus > Bostrychus sinensis. The sequence goes on along the minus strand of CM036257.1, from coordinate 20,434,281 downwards.
ACGCTGTCAAACATAAAAAGGTGCCTTTGATTTGATTAGAAATATTATTAAAAAATATAGAGGGCTTTTATGTACAGTTAAATGATTTAATAACCAATAGATTTTATAATTGACACATTTTTTAAATATACTTTAGTACTATTTTGTAATATTATGCCAGCACTTTCCAAGCAGTTGTTTTGGAGGGAAAGATGGATCGACTTTTATTTGGTCACTAAAAACAATAGGCTTTTGTGGGATGGTTCTTGTAAACCTATATAAATACCTGCTTTGCTAGTTTAAGATATTTCGGTTAATTGATATTGTAAAAAAGGATATGAAGTTAGTTACTGTGAGAGAAAAGGACCCAAAGGATAGGGATAAATGGAGCCATGAGGGAAACAGCCAAAAGGAAAAAAAAATATTGCGAAAAACATTGTGAAGTTCATTAAAAAGGTTGAGATTTGTTTGACAGCTCAAAAAATACCTACCAATAAAGAAAATCTGAAAAAATTAGTGACACTATAGAAAAAATGCAGAACCACTGAATGTAGGTGCCATATTTGTAAACCTTTTAATAGAACATGCACAAACCCATGATGGATACCGTCTTATCGCAGCAGATAATTGGCTGTATTTCCCAGCCTGGTTTTGGAGGAGGAGGCCTCTCCCTCAGACACACACAGGGGAAAGAGAGTGGTGCCTCGCGGCCGCTCGTGTGCTGCGGATCCACTGCCGGTGCGCTAATGACGAGGGAGCTAAAGGAGAGGAGAGAGGAGCCCCACAGAAAGCTAATGAGAAGGAGAAGATGGGAACAGAGAGGAAGAGAAGTGTCCCGCAGGCTGAGTGTGACCCGTGGAGTGGAACACGGCGTGACGCAGGTGCAGAGTTCAGCAACCCGCATGTCCCGGAGCAATCCCCCTCTTTCCACCCGCACCTCTTCCCGTCCCGCCACCAAGACAGGAGGCTGATGAGCACCGCTGGACACACTGCTTTAGCTGCAATGAATAAACAAATGGGCTGCAGAAAGTAAACAACAAACAACAACCAGGAATAAAACATGCTACAAAGTCCAACAGTGATCGAGAGTGTGAGGGGGAAGAGGAGGAGGCGCAGGTCACATGGTCCACAACAGGAAATATACAGGTTTAGACTAGTCATTTCCTCAATTTCACGCAACAGCTGCTTTTAATGTCTCTAAATGAAACCACAGACTGTTGTATATACTCATACTGATGCTCCTGAACTTCAGCATAAACCATTTAGAGGTCAGACTGCTCAGAGTGGATTAAGTAAATAAAAGTTCTGCTAAATATCTACTGTATCTGCTATAAAAACTAGAACAACTAAACAGTTTACTGCAATACCTAACAACAGTGTTATATGTAATTTAGGTTAACGTAACAATCTCATTAAACTTTAAATTAAGAAAATTTTACTTCGTGAACAGTATTTGTTAATAAATTATCTCAAACCATATATGAATTATATTGACCATATACAGCGTAGCCCAGGGCCTTGTTAAATATTTGTCAGCAAACATGCTCATGTTAAATAAGCTACTATAAGTATTTTTTCTGTGTATATCATTAAACTTGTGACATAGCTTTGTGCTTGGTGACAGTTTGTTAAGTCTGAACTTGGAAAAAAAATTGAGCTGGTAAATGTACACACATGTACAAGGAAAACTTTAAAAACATTATTAGGTGTGAGACAGAAAGCAGAAAACAAAAAAATTAGGAGACCTGTTAAGGAACCTTATAAAGCTTAATTCCTGTTATTTCAGCATATAATCTGATGTTTTTTAATTTATGTCACTAACACTGCAGATTACATACAATACATACCATGCAACATCTTTCTGGTGGATGTAATAAATCTTGCTTGTGGCTGATAAATTTCAGTACAGGTACGCAAAATTAGTTTTTATGAAATGTCAAAGGTGGTTATTTGAATGAAGCACCAGTGTATGACGTATGAGTCAGATTATTGGGAAGATGTCATCTTGCCACAGAGCCACTCACAGTTTTGCTTACATACTGCATGCCCTGCACATGTTGTATTTTGCATGTCCATGGTTGTGCCAGAGAGTGAGGAGCTAAGCCCCGGTGGCAAAAGCCCTCAGACTCTGTCACACAGTGGGCTGTAAAGCTCTTATCCAACACACACAGGTTATCCCGCTGCAGACGCAGAGCTGGTCGCAGTAATTCCTGCTCGGGGCACAGTGCTCTGGGCCAGGCAGGCGCGTGCTGGATATTTCATTATTCATTAATTTACTGTTTAACAAATCCTGTCATTACTGAGCCAGAGCCAAGTTCACACACTCGGAGCACACACAGCGAACACACTGCAGCGGTGGGAGTCAGGCGTGGCAAATCGGCCTGTTTGATCCCGGCCTCCCCGACAAACGCACAGAGAGCCATGAATAATAAGAAACGCAAAGCCTCGCCGGAACGAGGGAGCGTGACACTGTCTGACAAAAAGCCCTTTAGCATGAAGCACTGCTCCGCCGGGGCCTCACCCGGGGCCCGCACTTCATTATATCAAAAGACAAAACAAACAGTTGGCACAAGCGTGATCGATATGAGGCAAAGCTCCCGCACACAAAGGCCGAAACTGAATCACGTCATGTTTGACAAAAGACACTCACTCTCTCTTTTCAGCAGAGACTGTGGCAAAGATGCAGCATTTTTACTGGTCCTCTAATAGGATCAGGATTAAAACTGTGAATGTGTTTTTGGCTCAAATACAAAAACAAAGAGGCATCTATATGAGGTTCCAACAGCTGAATATTTTAAAGAAATCATGAACTACAAAAACCTCTTTACTTTCAGCAGTTTAGTTCACTAAATTAATTAAGAGCTAAATCCTCTAGGCTGATTTATTAGCTGACATACACTGTTGCTCATAAAGTTGGAAAAAAATAGTTTTCAGGCACATTCCTCTTTTTATTCCATTTTTTATACACCAGTAATCACCTTTGACCTACTGCTATGATTACTTACTCCCAGTTGCCGAGTGAATTCAAGCTCAACTACTGTTTGACATTTACTGAGAAAAGGTAGAAAAATGTACTCCAACTTTACAGTGTATTAGCGTTGTGTTGTACTAACTACATTTTGTCTTAATGTCAGTTTGGAGTCGCTACGTTAAAAAGGTCGATGAGGATATGTGTTAAAAGCCTCGCAGTGCAGGTGATGAAAGTCAGTGCAGAGGGATGTGACTCTGTTTGAAGGAGAAGACCTTGCCCTGAAGTGTGCTGCGGTCTGTGGGTGGCCTCAGACTTGATGCCATTAACATGTGACATATGCAGAGCTGACTGGGAGTGTCTGCGGGCCAGTGTTGTCTACGCCACTGTTCTTGTGACTGCAGGGCCAAGAGGCTGCGTCTGGGCTGTGTCAGCACCAGAGCAGCTAACCGGGCAGGCCACTGTCTGCTGCCGTCGATAGGAGACCTGTTTATCAGTGATGGACAGTGCGGACGGTGCATGTTGCTGGTGGCTCTGGGCAGGCGGAGGAGGTCTGCGTGCTGCTTCTCCAGGGGAAGTCCTTGTGAGTGTGTGAGTGCGTGTGGGGGGGTATAGCAGGGACAAGGCCAGTGCAGGTCCCTTAAGGTTGGACAGAAGACGCTGAGCCAGAGTGACACTGGGGCTGCTGAGGCAAATCTGTGTGTGTGTGTGTGTGTGTCTGGAGAGGGTCAAGGGCACACAGAGGAGAAGTGTTTCTGCAACAGCTCTGTACATAAACATTCACACATCCATACAGCACAGCAGGATTTGACTGTTATTGTAAGTGTTAAAAAAAAGTTACATGTATTTTCAATATAAATGTCTACAGAAGACTGTGTCAAAGATCTCCTCTATCTTTTTTCTTTTACCACACAATTTTTTTCTGCTTATTGTCTGTCAAATTAAGACCACAAATTGATGAAATATACTTACAGCTAGAAGGAGGTGAGTTATTCTTAAATACAGGTAACATTTAAAGAAGTTAAATTAGTTGGCCTTAAAAAGTTATTCACCTAACTGTTCTTCATATCGAAAGTACAGTTACTTTTCTATGGACTGTGTGAGATAAATGCTAAAAAAAAAAAGCCAAAACAGTCGACAAAATATACCCCGAAGTGTACTCCTGAATATGATGGAGCATAGAGGACCCTCTCTACCAGTGGCCACAGAACTTGGACATCCTTAATTTGTTTAGTATATGAACGTTTCTGCCATGTAACTTACACCTTGGACATTATTGTTTTTTTGATTCATTGACCTTAAATATACTTTATGCCTTATTTCACACAACAATGCTAGTGTTATAATTCTGTTTCAACTCCCCTCACAAGAATGTAGCAATAGAAAAATAGCAACAAAAAAAAGACTAAAGTTTATGGAACCCTGCTACTAACAATACTGGATATTGTGCAAGGCGTACCCCACCTAAGGTAGTGCTCTGCTAGGGTTGGCTCCAACCACTGCAACCCCTAACGAGAATAAGCAGAAGAAAATTAATGAATGAAGTTCATAATTGCATTTCCTTGTGTGGTTTCACTGTGTAAGCAAACATAGCCAGAGCTAAAATAGCCACTTTGTCAGTTAATTTTGTTATAATAAAACATTTTAAGCAGACGAGCATATATATTTTCTCAGGCCTGCATCGAGAGTAAATACACAATGGTAGGTTATTGGTGGGATGTTGTGGGGGTTCAGAGAGTAACATTTAGAGCGCCTCTATTGAACTCCTTTATTAACTCTCCATTTACTGCTTTCCCTTGAGAGGCGGTTGTTATTAGCTGTGTTTTATTGTTGCAGGGCCGCTGGGTCAGATCACTTAGACACATAAACAGCAGACCTCATGCACTATATGCCATAGAGGGTCAGATGTGGTGGAAAAGCAATGAACGCAAACATGAAATAGTAGATACACAATGAACAGCATAACAGGAGATGATATTAGATACTCTAACTACTGTGTAATCAGGCCTGATGAAGACTGATTAATCAAAAGTCACAACTGTAATTTCAAGTTCATTTCAAAAACAAACTTGATACAATGGAAAACTATAGTGTCGCTTTGAAAAGAAGTAACACTGCAATGTTAGAGCTGTATATTTACTATATCTAAAACTAGAAAAGTGGCTCACCTGGCACAGTGTATACCATATACCCTGAGTGGCCCAGGTTTTATTCCGGGCCAGTTTTACTCTACGTCATTCCCCATTGCTGTCCTGGCCCCTTTTCCTGTCAGTATACTGTCTCAGTTTATCAAATAAAACCCAACAAATCTTAAAGAAGAGCCTGATTTTGCCCAGATGCTTTTTTGGGAATGCTTCAGACCTTCCTTTTAGTCATGGAAACGTATCTACCCGACCTGTACCTGAATGACATAAGATATTCCTTGACTTAGATGTTATTGCATGTCCACCAACACTGCAAATGAAAAGACATCAAGGTAAACCTTCTTCGAACTCCCTTCAATCTTTACAAGGACGCTTCACTCTTTTCACCAAATATTACTGATTGGCTTTCTTCATTATGACATTGATCTAACAATAATGCTTAATAATATAGAAACCATTTCAGTGAAGCTGCTACAGAAATGGAAAATCCAAGATAGACTGCAGTGTGTTGTTTGTCAGAGATATAATAGAAATTCAGTGTTGGTCCACAGACACAGAGACAGTGGAGAGATAGCCTGGGGGTGATGGAGGTCTGTGCTCAGTGTCTGAACAAAATGCCCAGTCTGATGGAGTGAGCGAGGCCGTGAACCAGCCATCCGCCCTGTGGCATCCCGCCGCCCTCATAACACTCATAAGACGCCTAACGCTCTGTGTGTGGGAGAGAACACTCACTGTATATCTGAATATGTATGCAAGATAGATATGAACACCTTTCCTTATAGTTCATGTGGCTGACCAGCAATAAGACTTTTATTTTAAATACTGGGCAACTGAAAAGGTGTAACATTTGTCATTAACGTTCCTATATTATGCTTTTTTTTAGGCTTTTTAAAATAAATTTGGACACCTTTGCATTAGTATTTCATGTTTTATAACTTAAAATAATGTATATGTGTGAAAATGTCCTCCTATGGGGAGCTGTTGATTTCAGTTTGCAGAGTATGGTTGAATGTCTATCGCACCCTGCTGGCAACATTGGGGAATGGACAGAGCATAAAATGGCTATTTAGTACGGCTATTAACAATATGATGCAATAAATGAGCTGACTGCTTCATAGTGATGGCATTGAATTTATCAGAATGTCTGGGGACGGTGTACGGGCTTTAGAAAGGTGCAAGAGCCCTTCCTAGTTTCACGTTTCTATGTTGAGTTCTGAGACCAAGGATTTCCAGCTCTCCAAGGGGACAGCTCAGCAAACAGGATTACTCAAACAAGCATGAATGAAACAAAATATTACTCCAGGTATGTTGTTGAGGCAGAAACAACCTTGTAAAATGGTTAAAAGCTCAAAAAAGTTGATTTAGCATGATAGGGGACCCTTAAAAATGCAGAAAAATCAGGTTTGCATAGGTACCAGCCCCAGTGTCTCTGCAGTAGTCAGCGCCTAAAGGTACAAGTAGTGGTGTAAGAAAATATTAATTCTGGAAAATGTTGTGTTATTTTGATTGGGTAGACTTTTTCGATACATAAAAAAACAGCCATATAGATTTTTCTTGTTATATATAGAGGTAGATTTTATGAGTGGTATCATATTTTAAACATACATATATTTTGTAGTAGAAACCACACTCATGTTGATAATGCATTTTATTTTTTATGTTTTAAAAAGTCTGAGTTTTTATTTTATTTTATATAAAAAGAAATTAAAAGACACATTTATTACCATTTCTCTAACATTACAAATCCCATGTCTGTTGGCCCTCAAATGCATTCACACGCTCTATTCTCACTATTTTTCATATCATAAGTACATTTATGCTTTCCATTCCCACACCAGCACCACCGATCTGTAAGCTATATATGTATAAGACGTCGAGACAAGGGGACAAAGGGGACAGCGGTGTGTCCCGTGGGCTTCTTGAGTTAGTGAGGATGGCTTCAGCAGGGCGTTTTATTTTTGACGATGAAGTAAGAGGACAGAAGGACACCCTGCCATGACGCTTATCCCATCTGAAGCCCCCATCTGTACTGGTGTCTCCCCACCAGTCAACTCACCCATACACAAACACACAGCACCACACACAGCACTAATCCCCTCTGACAGTGCTCACATTCAGTTAGGCCCGGCAGTCCTTGTGCATGTCACCCACCATAAACAAAACAGATCCTCTTCTACGGGATACGCACCACGGGACAGGAGGCGTAGGGTCCCGAGAAATACCACAAGACAGGGGTGTGTGTGTGTGGAGTGTGTGTGTGCTCTGTCTGTGATGTTGCTTCCAGGGAAAGAGAACAGATGCCTACGGGACATGTCCTATCATTGGCTTTAGAGCAAAGTCAACAGCAGCCCAGCCAATAGAAATACAGAGATTATAGACTACGCATGGGCAAAGTGTCATTTTCTTTTATCTATGTTTTGAAATTTATTTATTTGGTTATTATATATGAATAATTATACACATATTAAATCATTGTAATAAGTATCATATTGCCAGATTCTTGCCAAAATACAGTCCTCCTACTAATACTGTCTAAATAGACAAATATCTATTAATTCTGTATATCAAAGTTCTTTAGACCAGTGATTCTCAACCTTTTTTGTTTTGTGTACACCCAAGAACCTGATTTAGTCCTGGTTTGGACCCAGTTTAGTCCTGGTTTAGACATAGTTTGGTCTAAGCTTAGTTCTGGTTTAGTCCTGGTTTGTTGCTGGTTTGTACTCAGCTTAGTCCTGGTTTAGTCTTTTTTAGTTTTGTTCTGGTTTTAAATATGGTTTAGTCCTGGTTTCACATTTTAGTCTTGGTTTAGACCTACAGTGGGGCAAAAAAGTATTTAGTCAGCCACCAATTGTGCAAGTTCTCCTACTTAAAAAGATGAGAGAGGCCTGTAATTTTCATCATCAGGTATACCTCAACTATGAGAGACAAAATGAGGAACAAAAATCCAGAAAATCACATTGTCTGATTTTTAAAGAATTTATTTGCAAATTATGGTGGAAAATAAGTATTTGGTCAATAACAAAAGTTCATCTCCATACTTTGTTATATACCCTTTGTTGGCAATGACAGAGGTCAAACGTTCTCTGTAAGTCTTCACAAGGTTTTCACAAACTGTTGCTGGTATTTTGGCCCATTCCTCCATGCAGATCTCCTCTAGAGCAGTGATGTTTTGGGGCTGTCGCTGGGAAACACGGACTTTCAACTCCCTCCAAAGATTTTCTATGGGGTTGAGATCTGGAGACTGGCTAGGCCACTCCAGGACCTTGAAATGCTTCTTACGAAGCCACTCCTTCGTTACCCGGGCAGTGTGTTTGGGATCATTGTCATGCTGAAAGACCCAGCCATGTTTCATCTTCAATGCCCTTGCTGATGGAAGGAGGTTTTCACTCAAAATCTGACGATACATGGCCCCATTCATTCTTTCCTTTACACGGATCAGTCGTCCTGGTCCCTTTGCTGAAAAACAGCCCCAAAGCATGATGTTCCCACCCCCATGCTTTACAGTAGGTATGGTGTTCTTTGGATGCAACTCAGCATTCTTTCTCCTCCAAACACGACGAGTAGAGTTTTTACCAAAAAGTTCTATTTTGGTTTCATCTGACCATATGACATTCTCCCAATCCTCTTCTGGATCATCCAAATGCTCTCTAGCAAACTTCAGACGGGCCTGCACATGTACTGGCTTTAGCAGGGGGACACGTCTGGCACTGCAGGATTTGAGTCCCTGGCGGCGTAGTGTGTTACTGATGGTAGCCTTTGTTACTTTGGTCCCAGCTCTCTGCAGGTCATTCACTAGGTCCCCCGTGTGGTTCTGGGATTTTTGCTCACCGTTCTAGCCCCAGATCGAGGGAGATTATCAGTGGTCTTGTATGTCTTCCATTTCCTAATAATTGCTCCCACAGTTGATTTCTTCACACCAAGCTGCTTACCTATTGCAGATTCTTCTAGTCTTCCCAACCTGGTGCAGGTCTACAATTTTGTTTGTGGGGTCCTTTGACAGCTCTTTGGTCTTGGCCATAGTGGAGTTTGGAGTGTGACTGTTTGAGGTTGTGGACAGGTGTCTTTTATATAGATAACCAGTTCAAACAGGTGCCATTAATACAGGCAACGAGTAGAGGACAGAGGAGCCTCTTACAGAAGAAGTTACAGGTCTGTGAGAGACAGAAATCTTGCTTGTTTGTAGGTGACCAAATACTTATTTTCCACCATAATTTGCAAATAAATTCTTTAAAAATCAGACAATGTGATTTTCTGGATTTTTTTTCTCATTTTGTCTCTCATAGTTGAGGTATACCTATGATGAAAATTACAGGCCTCTCTCATCTTTTTAAATGGGAGAACTTGCACAATTGGTGGCTGACTAAATACTTTTTTGCCTGACTGTATTTTAGTTCTGGTTTAGACCTGGTTTGTTCCTGGTTTATTCCTGGTTGAGTTTTGGTTTTAGACCTGGTTTAGACCATGGTCTAGTCCCATTTTGTCCTTTAGTGTTGCATCCCTTGCTATAGTCCTGGTTTAGTCCTGATTTGGGGTAATTTTAGTCTTTGAAAGCCAAACATAAAGGTACTATAAATGATAAAACTCCACGTACCCCCTGCAATGTGCTCGTGTACCATTAGGGGTCCCCGTACCCCTGGTTGGGAAACAATGTCTTAGACCACAGTGTGTAAACTCATATCAGAAGTATTTTCAGATATTATGTTTAGAAAGAGAAAACACACCACCACTGACTCCAAACGCTATTAAGAATGATTTTGCAATACACAACTAACTTTGCAAGAATGCGTTTGTTTTTAACAGGTAATGCTTTAATTGAAATAAAGAAGTATGCAAAAGCAGGTGGGGCATAGGTTCAATCTGGCAACTTTCTCTGGGGAGTATGTCCTTCGAGTTTTAACATTAGTTCACTTTGCGCACTTCCATTTTCTCCCACTGTCCATAGTGGTTTTCCAGGCAGGTGTGGAAAGAGTTTTCAGTGCATTTTGGGGGAATCAAACCAATGACCTCCTGGGGAAACTAACCACATCATTAACAAGGTGCCTATAGGTGACTCTTAAATTGGAAATAAACAGGGTTTGTTCAGTCATGGAAAATCTGTAAAAGTTATGAAATTTTATATTTTGGTGTATAGTTTTGGAAAACTTTTGGAAATTTAAACATTCGGCCACTACCATTTTAAAAAATCCCCGCCAAAAATCTGACCTATATTTTTGTCAGAATATTTGAACTAAATCATTTTCTACTCGTCTTTGGCTTTTGGTTTTGGTAATGCTTTAAAACAGGATAGATGATTACTTTATATTAAGGCTGGGAAAATTATCACGTTAACGCAGTGCGTTAATTTATTTATTTAATCGCATTAATTTAAATTAACGCATCAATTAATTTGATCACAACAAAAATATTACGACGACACTGACAGAGGCAGCAACACGCCGCGGGTCTTCCAGCGGGGCAGAAATGCACCGCGCGAGCGTAGAAGACGACACATTTCCGTTTCCATCCATCAGGTGCGTTCAAGATGAGCCAGACTTGCGCAGTTTCGATCAGTGTCGATCTGTGCGCAGTGCACGCCGGTTAGATTTGTGTCCGACTTGTTCCTGACTTGCTCTGATGCCACGAGTGCGATGGTCACCGTGAGATCCAAACGAGACCAGCGCCTGAGCCGCCGCAGTTCATCAGGAGCAACTGCTGAGGCTGCTTGGCTCAGTGCATGATGGGAAGACGCACACCTGCGGTGAACGGACAGGTGATTGGATCTGAGTTTAGTGCTGATCAGAAACGTAACGCACGACACTTCACTGCTCTCCTCTCCTTCTTCCCCTGCCTCTTTTTTTTTAAAAATACAGACTAAAGTTACAGTTTTGACCTGGATAAACCAACACACGCGAGAAGTGGATTTCGGGCGTGATGGTGCGTGATCTGAGCCACAAACTGTCCGACTTCAGTACAGGCGTATTTCCCTCCTTTCATTGCGGCCGTGCGCTCTCGTTCACAATCCAGGCGAGGCGCAGTTCATCTGGAACGAGCCTAATGCAACAAGTGAACGAGCTAAAGCAACAGGAGTGACCAAAAAGACACATTGCTAAATGGACAATTCTGCTTCAAATCACCCCCAGACAGCAATATAGACAAAAGAAAAGTTATGTGCAGTCTATGCAAGGATGAGTTCAATTACCACTTGAGTAACACAGTTCATAGTATTTACACTGTTGTGAACCACAACAATTGTTATTAATTGAAGAATTAAACTTATTTTTGTTAAAGTTCTAAAAGAGATTACACATGCTGTTTAGGTGAGTTTTGTGTATTTGTTGGTTGTACCTTATTTAGGCAAACTTTGTCTGAGTACCAGGTCTCAAAGAGACTATTAATTTATTTTCTTTGCAAGCTTTGTTTGCATTGCACAAGTTTACAGTAAAGTATGCGAAGGTTAATTCAAAATAAATGTTCTAAATTTACAATTTTGTGTTTGTACGTGAATTCATAATACAATTAATCATGATTAATCGCGATTAATAACTGGTAGTTATTAATCGCAATTTTTTTTTTCAGATTTGTGATTAATTTGTTAATCTTTTATAATCGATTCCTGGCCCTACTTTATATCCTTATTTGCTTTAAAAAATATATATGTTCTGAACCAATTTACCAAGCATAATTATCTTTTAATCAGTGATCTATAGGATATAAGTCAGTAAAATTAGTGGAATAATATATTTCTGGGGAAAGAGCCCCAACAGTTTTTTTTTTTTTTTTCTTCAAGTGACTAATTTTCAATTTTAACAAATTAAATTGTGACAAAAGTGTGTTTCTAATGTACCATGGTGTTTTGAATACTATTTAATAATGTGTAAGTTATTTTAGGGTCTTAGAAATTCAAAAATTTTGAAAAAGTCATGGAAAAAATGTATGAACCCTGAATAAATGTTATTACCAGTGTAATAAGCCCAGTGTGCCCTATTTATCCTGGCTTTGGACTGGCACAAAAAGCACTCTGTGGCTGGATTTACTGTGGCCAGCCTCAAACCTGAGCAAGATTTAGAGCAGTGTTTTATAACCAGGGGTACAGGAACCTCTAGGGGTACGCAAGCACATTGCTGGGGGTTCACAGAGTTATGTGATCATTTATAGTACCTTTATATATTTGGCTTTTAAAGACTAAAATAAACCTAAATCTACTAACCCAGGATGAGAGGGATGGGACACTAAAGAAGGACTAAACCAGGACTAAACCAGGTCTAAATCAGAAGAAAACTAAGACTAAATCAGGACTTAACCAGGATCAAGCTGGGTCCAAACCAGAACTAAACCAGCAACCAACCAGGTCTAAACCAGAACTAAATTGAGACTAAACCAGGACTAAACTAAACCAGGACTGGTCCAAAACCAGTACTCAACCAGGGAACAAAAACAGGACAAAACCAGGAACAATCCAGGTCTAAACCAGAACTAAACTAGGTCTACACCAGGTCTAAACCAGGTCAAACCAGGACTAAAGTAAGACTAAACCAGGACTAAGCCAGGTCCAAACCAGGACAAAGGCGGGTCCTGGGGGTACACAAAACTAAAAAGGTTGGGAACCACTAATTTAGATGATACATGTTGTGTAGTTTAGTTTTAAACACATTTATACTTATGTTGGGTACAAATGTTTGGTTGCTATTTAAACCTCTGCCAAAACATTGCAGTAGATGTTTCTCTTCAGATGTTACCGTCAACTACATCCCGTGGTTATTTTAGTAATTTTTCATGTTTGTTTGTTGCACGCCGCCCTGAAAACACTCATATAGATTATGTCTCCACCCTTGTCTAAAAGTTACAATAAATTAGATTTTAAAACAGAGGAGAAAGTAAATCATTCTGTTCAGAAGAAAATATTGACACACATATGCTTCCCTAGGGTTGTTTCCCATATTTTTAGCTGCTGTCAAAATGATGACTTTTTATTTTGGTGTTGTGTTTTTGGTAGATGAGCTTCCAGTGAGAGTCCCCGGAGACACAGTTAGGATCCCACTGCGCCTGAGCTTTAGCTGCTGGCTGCTTAGCGAATGGGAACGCAGCGAGATGTTAGCACCAGAGAGAGATGCTGTTTACAGACACTTTACTGGGATTCTAGTTCAGTAAGCAGTGCACAGTGGAGGGTGGGCAAGAGATCGGAAAAGAAAGAGCGAAACACACAAAGATACAAGTGGGATTTAAACTAAAAGTGTAACATGGATCTGTTAATTCTTTTAGAACAACCCTCTTAGCAAAACGACAAACTGAGTATTTGATTTGATTATTTATATTGTCTAAAACAATATAAAAGTTAAAGTTAAACTCCTGAGATAAAATGAGAATGAAAACATGATCACAGCATGCTCATTACAAGAAGATATTAACAGTAACCTTATGAGTCCACCATGCACACAATCTTCTCCACTGAACTTGATGTGGATTGTGGAATATAAACAACGTCCTATGTGCCATATTACACATTTAATGCTAAAATACATAGGAAGGAATGCAATAAGGAACTTAGTGCACCTTATGATATACAATACTTTCAGGTTTTTCATTGACTAATTCAATAAGTAACCTGGTTTGTTGCATGGTCCTAAAAGATATTATCATAACGCAAAGCATTATGTTTAGAGTGCCAATATTTGTAATCTAAAAGCATCATTGCATTTGATGTATGGCATACATATAGTGCTTTAATATTCAGCATTTGAACGCGCTGCTAGGATCTTGTTTCTGGATATCAGGCTTATTATTAGGAATATAACGATATCCAAATCTCACAGTACGGTATTATCACAATATCAATCTTACAGAACAATATTTATTGCAATATTGTGGGGAGGCTTATGGTATTGTGGAAATTATCACAATAAAAACACATATTCTCTAAAAATGCCCTGACAAGCCATTAGTGCATTAATTACTGTGGTATTTAAAAAGTTTAAGATTATAAATAAGCGTTTAATAACAATAATTTTGTCATGTTGGCTGCACTAAAATGGAGCAAAGGGTCTATGTAGTTCTGTCTGCTTTTTGACCTTACCGCTTCAACAAAACGATGGATATTAACCCCAGGAGCTTACCATTCACTATTGTAAATGTCCACAACAATATTGTGAGACTTTTAATATTGCAATATTATAATTTTAGCAATATTATTACATCTCTGCTTGTTATAACTACAATGCTTATTGTGCGAGTGTGTAGGGCTGCACAATTAATCAAAATCTAATCGAAAATGCAATTTGAACTGTTGCAATGAGCAAATCACAAAGGCTGCATTTATTTAGCTGATATAATGTCCTCTGTAGAAAAGAAAATATCCCATCCCCACTGGATCTTAATCTATATACACTAGGGCTGTAGTCGACCAAAGTTATGCCCAGCACAGCGATTAATCGACCAAAATCGACTAAGGAGGACTTAGCAGAGTCTTACACAAACAAGTGACTTTACATTAATTAGATGGAAAATATATTGTTATCTAATCATCTATGTTATCTAAAATAAAAAGAAAAAGGCAAAGGGTGGATGCGACTAATCGACCAATCTAATGGCAGCCACAATATCTCCCAGAAAAATCGCAATTAGATATTATATTCAAAATCGCTCAGCCCTACTAGTGTGCATCCTTGTAAATGAAATCTCAGTTATTTTTTGTAATTGCACAAATACTGCAAATGAAGATTAATAAAACAGGAACATTACATGGCACATCTTGATCTTTAACATGGACTAGCTCAATTAAATGCTAGGAGAGAAACAGTGTGATAAAAAGGACAAAGTTTCCCTGTATTGGAGCTGGTGCAGGTCCCTCTAGTTTCTGACTCAGTGCACTTCCACACCTCACACACCTCACACCTCACACCTCACACACACTGGTCTGACTGACAGCTCTGACCTGAATGTGCACATGGCTCCTGTTCCCTGCAGCTACCAACCACTGTTCACACACAAACACAAAACACATCCACGTCTTTGTGTATACATGCACAGAGGCACAGTTTATGTTCCAGTATGTACATATACATAATGCATTATATATATTTGTATGTACATGATGTTCCACACACTTGCATGCGTGGAAACAGGCATGTGTAGATTAACTCCTATTGCATATTTGTCTGCATCTGCAGGCTTCAGCGACACATAACAAGTTCAAACAGACACAAAGTTAGGTTTCTTTTAGATTATTACCAATGGTTATTTTTATTTAATATATAACCACATCCATATGTATACAACATGTGACAACCCCAAAAAAGGAGCAAAGCTATTATCTATTCACTTCTCCTTCTTTAAAATGCATTTACTTTTTAACTAAGGCCATAAATGAATTATACACATGTACTACTTAAGACATGAAGAGCAATTAGACATACAGGTCTGAAAAACAGAAATAAGAGACCGCTGAAATTTATTCTTAAATCAGCCTCTCTCTGAGTCTGACAACCATCCCAGGCCAGTGTCTGTTTGCTTTGCATACCTCACACTATATGAGCTCACAGACCATCAAGAAAAGCTAAGACAGCGGTAAAAAGATACCCAACAGCAATTTAAAAACTGGTGGAGAACAAGACACAGGAAAAGCCTTGAATGCATGTTGTTATTCCACCAAATACTGATACTTAGTGTTCAAAACATTAACAATGTTGTCTCAAAGAATTAGGCAACTTCTGCAAACACTGCATCAAAGTATATCTTATTTTGATAAATTTCCTTTAACGTAATCCTCTAAAGCTGTGGTTCCCAACCTTTTTGGTCTTCTGTACCCCTAGGACCTGGATTAGTCCTGCTTTGACCTGGTTTAGTCTTTGGTTTTAGACCTAGTTTAGTTATGTTTTAGATGTTTTTTTTCCCGGTTTAGTTCTGGTTTTAGACCTGGTTTAGTCCTGGTTTTAGTCTTGGTTTTAGACCTTGTTTACTTCAGGTTTAGTCCCTATTTTGACCTTTAGTATTTGATTTTTCTTTGATAGCTGGAGGGGGGTTTGGAGAGGGTACTACGAATGACTCCAAGTATCCCCTGCAATGTGCTTGCATATCCCTAGGGGTCCCCGTACCCCTGGTTCGGAAACACTGCTCTAAAGAACAAAAGTTAGAAATTAGGAAAAATATTATCAGTAGGTCCCAAAAACTAAGACAAATGTAATAACAAAATACAACAAACTGAGATTGACTATGAGCACCTCCATCAACGCAACAACAAATCATGTATCTTGAATTAAAACAGCAGCAGAATCTGTGGAATATTCAGCTCTCCACTATAAAAATGAAATGGTGAGTATCCCTGGCTTCTTTCTGCCTGTGTAGGGGGGTATAAATCTTGACAGAGTGTGCACTGGAGGCTGTTAGAGCATTGTTTTCAGATCTTCCTAAAATGAGCCACGGGCGAGTCAAAGTGAGTGTGAACAAGAGCCGGACCAGCCGCTCGCAGCAGCAGCAGTGGACCCATCTTCACCCTCAACATCTAATCGTTCTGACTGCAGTGTGGTAGATCTGAGGGGCTCCTCCTCTGACCCCCGGGTCTAAAGAGGCACTACAGAGGCCTGTGAGGGTCATTTCATGAGCCAATAACAATTTCCTCGACTTCCTATTTGTCAAATTTATAGTTACAGTAGTGTTTTCCCCCCATCTTTCTCCCTTTAATGACTCTAAACTACAGTTTCAAATAAGTCCTTGTTTAGTCCTGGTTTAGACCTGTTTTAGTTCTACATAAGTCCTGGTTATGTGCTGCTTTCGTCTTAGATTAGTCCTGGTTTAGTTCTGGTTGTGTGCTGGTTAATTCCATGATTAGTCCTACTTTAGTCCTGGCTTTGACCTGGTTTAGTCTTAAATTAGTTTAGTCCTAGATTAGTGCTGGTTTAGATCTTGTTTGGTCCCGGTTTAGTCCTGGTCATGTGGTGGTTTAGTCCATGATTAGAACTGGTTTAGTGGTAGATTAGTCCTGGTTATGTCCTTGTTTAGACTTGGTCTACTCTATATTTAGACCTGGTTTAGACATTGATTAAGCCAGGTTTAGACTTCATTTCTGGACTACTTTAGTCCACGATTAGTCCTTGTTTATAGACCTGGTTTAGTTCTATTATTCCTGGTTTAGACATTGTTTGGTCCTGGTTTAGTCCTGGTCATGTGCTGGTTTAGTCCACGATTAGTCCTGGTTTATAGACCTGGTTTAGGCCACGATGAGTCCTGGTTTAAAGACCTGGTTTAGTGCTCGTTTAGTCCAAGATTAGTCCTGGTTTATAGACCTGGTTTAGTCTACAATGATTCCTGGTTTATAGACCTGGTTTAGTTCACAGTGAGTCCTAGTTTATAGGCCTGGTTAGGTCCGCAATTAGTTCTTGTTTATCAACCTGGTTTAGTCCTGGTGTAGACCTGGTTTAATCCATGATTAGTCCTGGTTAAGACCTGGTTTAGTCCTAGATTAGTCCTGATTTAGTCTTGGTTTAGACCTGGTTCAGTCTCAGATTAATTAATTCTAGTTTAGTCCTGGTGGCCATGTCCTGGTTTAGTCCTGGTTTAGTCGTGGTTTAGTCCTAGTTTAGTCCTGGTTTAGTCCTTTTTACAGTTTCTTCTTCTTTGCCTTTAATAACTCTAAACTTCAGCTCCAACACACTGAACATTTTCAAATTATTAAATGAGCATTTTAGGAGGAACAGATGACGCTCCTTCCATGTATCCTTGTTGTTTTAGGCAAAAATACTGCCTCATTATCCTCAGATCACTTTTTTAATTTGAATGAATTGACTTAGGCATAAAAACATTGCATAGCTCCCTGCGTTATGCAAGTGATAAGTGTAATAAGCAAAAGTGCCCTATTTCAAACTTTTACAGCAGTGTAGCAGTGTTGTAAGCCACAGTCTGATAGCAAAGGCGGAGCAAGAGGAGGGCTCACCATCTTCTCCGTTAAGCCTGGCTGACTAATTCTTGCTGCTAATTTGCGTTTGGTTAATTAACTAATTACTGAGGATGTCTGAGGGCGAGGCTGTCTGTCAGCTTGTATCAGTAATTATTTTCATCGTTTTAATTAGACTCACACACTTCTACACTCAATTTCTGCCCTCCCACCGCACACGCACAAAGAGAGATATAGAGCCACACAGTTAGGCGCCTGGTGTTTTGGAACAAGCTCGACAAATCTCTGCTCCACTTGGTATGTACCAAAGACCAAAATGTACAACTACAGTCCTGAGCAAAAGTTTTAGTGAGGTGTGCAAAATACTCTTAATTAAGAGTGCTTAATGAATAATGCATAATAAAAAAAATGGTAGTAATAATGGGCCAAGGACAAAATTATTCATTCTGGTGTGGATCCAGATCACTCTTTAGATCCAGGAGTGTTTGAAGGGCTTCTGAACCATTTTGAGATAAAGACCAAAGATACTAACTTCACTCTTTAAAAGAAAGAATGGTTCATTTTAGCAGATTCTTTATCTCACAATGAAAAGAGAATTAAGATCTTCGAGTTTAAGTCCAGGTCTTTGTACATGTATGCACCGACCTTTCTTTGTTCATAAACTTTGTTCTTCAGAACCTGTCTTAAGATATTTACAAGTAAATTACTTTATTATAGTCAATCAGAAGGTGTTGATGAGTTGAAAAGATCAAAGTTATCCTTGCGCTGATTGGAAAAAACACAACCTCTGCTTTGAAACCTTTTGCACAAGAGTAAAAAGAAACCTGCAAATTGTTCCAAGCCATATGTCCTAATCTGATCTTTGTACAAACCAAAGATAGATAAAATATTAAAGTGGTCAGTGGTCTCAAACCTTTATCATCCAATAAACAATTCATTGACAATTGAACATCAAAAGACTTGAACCAATCTTATTCTCTCTGCCTTGTTTTGTATATTTTGTACTGTGGGTGTGAATGTTGAATCTTTTGATTTGCAACCAGGCTTTACAGTTCATTTAACCCTTTTGTGCATGTCAAACAAGTTCTACTCCTAACGAATCAGTGCTTAGGGGCATGTAAATAGGAAACTTATGAGATCTTTATTTAGCATAGCTGTTAACGGGCTACTACAACACACTACAGGGTACTGTACAGTTAGCCGTACATCTCCTGTGTTTGTAGTTTATAAATATCTGTAAGATGCATATTTTTCATGGAGCACGTTAGTAATTTTTTCCTTAAAACAGGAAAATATTTTGAGCAAATAGTGTCAAAAATATATCTCCCAGTTGTTGCAATTATTGTCAGATATATGACATTAAACTTATGTTTTGACTTCTAGACCAAGGTCATGAAGATTTTACTAAGTATTTTGTGTATTTGTTTGCTGACGTTTTCTAAGCTATACCTGCTGCTGGATATTTGCTTTGTAAATAAGAACGCCAATTTTCTGTCCAATTCAGTTGATCCCATACATTTCTTTGTATGTTGACTTTGTATGTTTACTTACCGGTCTATTGTGTTATTGCTGCATTCATGTGGTTCAGGAAAAGTAAAAAAAAAAGCTGAAAAATTAACATGGATGCCTGCTCAAGTTTAATTTATTTTACATCTATTTGCCAAGCTCTTCAGCTAAAGTAATAATTGAAAATGTATTTCTTTATTCAGCTCTTCAAATTTGACAATGTTAAGTCTGACAGACTTGTGAGATGTGTAATAACATCACTGACCAATAACTTCATTGGTGCATAAGTAGTGGCGTAAATATTCAGGACAACAGCTGGGGCTCAGCAGAGTGCAAATGGCAGAAAGCACATAAGAAATGTAAGGAATCTGCAGTCTAAATGTGTTTAATGTGACCAGAATTATAACCATAGATTTGACTTTTTGTGTTTCAGTTTGTACTAACATTGATGTGGACCTGAGATGTCTGATATCTCAGTTCTTTTAAGTAGCAGTGGTGAAAAGACTACTGACAATTTGTAGTCAAGTAAAAGTACTGTTACGTGGCCCAAATAATACTCAATAATACTCAGTACTAATGTTAAAATAATAAAAATTACTCTTGTAAAAACTACTCATTAGTACTACATAGTTACTTTTTAGCCATGTTTAATAATGTATGCATAAAAATTGAATCAAATTTAACATCTGTGAAGATCAGATGTCTCAAACTCTAGCTCAGACATCACCAATAAATAGTTAATAACAGGAATAATGTGTCAGTCTTGGTTATTATATAAAGTGTTCAAATACAGAGATTTACTAATAATAGTTCCTGGTTAGATCAGAGGCTAAGACCAGGACTAAACTTGAACTGAGACTAAACCAGCTCTTAAACTAAACCAAACCTTTTGACCATGATTGAGGGAAGGCTCACATAATGGATTTCGTGCAGTTCAACGAATATAAATTAATAAGTAATATTTTACTTACTGGATACCAGGTATAACACACCTGAAATCCACAGATCACACAAACATTTCATGTGTCCTCGTCTATCAGTTCACTGACAAACTGCTCCTTCCTGTTGACTTCCTGTTGTTGCTGAGATGTTTGAAGCCCAGAATAAGATGCCTCCTCATCAGTTTTGTGTCGGGTCAGGCCCTGGCAGAGAGATGGAGGCTTGTAAACAGTGAGCAGATCTCTGGCAGAGCAGCCGCGCAGCACATTTCATCCCGAGAAGCCAACTTTAGTAAACAGGCAGAACTAATGAGGACACTGAACACACACACATACGCACAGACGGGCAGACATCCACACACACACAACAGTAGCCCAGGGGCCCGGGGCCAGAGCAGCCCAGATACCTGATGGGAGCAGGGACATCAAAGCTGCAGGATTAGAGAGAAGAGAGAGGAGAGAGTGCCGCGGGGAGGAAATGCTAACTTATTATCCGCTTCCCAGCTAATCCTGTTATCTACAGAATATAGCTGTGTTTAACCCCCCCACACACCTCCCTTCAACACATATGAACACACACACATAGGGCACAGTGTTAGGGGCTTCACAAGCCTCCCAGACTGGCCCCTGGACCCGCACCGAACCGCCCTAGAACCATCTGGTGGGGCGGTCCAGTTCAGAGTGATGGAAATGTGTTTGAACCATGACCACCAGTCCAGGACCGACTATGGGCCTCCCCGCAAATTAGATCTGCAGGTTACATTGTTTCAGGAGCAATAGTCAACACTTTTTTTGGATTACGGGCACTAGGGTGATGCAACAATGTCTACATGAGTACTATCACAAACAAATGCTGTCTGGATGTTTTGGTTTTTTTTTATTTAGGAGTCTGTATACAAGAGATGAAACAATATTGGAATTATCCCAATAGCAGAAGTGGCAAAATATTGGCAAAAACTTATCACTATAGGTCTGTAGTAATGGTTCAGCAGTACAGTATATCAAAGAATACCCTCTATATCACTCTCTAGTTGTGAAGAGGCAGCGTACAGCACTGATCGCTGTCATCTTTGGCCTGGTCCTATTTTTTTGTTGCTGCAGCCAAAGTCAGTCCTGAGTAAGAGAACTTTTCTACAGCAGCTTTCATAGTTTCAAATATAGTACCATGGTATTGTTGAGGTATACTGTATGTGAAATATCCACAATAAATCAAATGGGAGTTATTGTTATTATGATACCCACTGGTGTAATGTGAACTGCCCTACTTAATACTGTTGTATAATCATAGTTCAGCATGGTCATGAGGTTGTTGATATTAAAATAATCATAGCCACTGTATGAGTCCAGTTTAGTGTCAGGACGTACCAAAGATACGATGCTGAATCTATTACACTTAAAGACATGCATGTCATTTAAAATCTTCAATTTCAATTAATAGTTGCAAACTATATAGCACAAATTCATTAGGTGTTTGTCAAATGGTAAACTTTATGGCTGTGCTTTGATAAAATAACCAGTGGCTATTTGTTTAATCAAGTAACATTAGTGAAGCCATTACAAAAGTAAACTTGTTTGAACAGCATCCCATAGTAACGCTCTCCAAACATGACTGTTTTTAAACACTACAATTTTACAAACACTGCATTTGACAATGTAAAAGGCAGATGTTATGTCTAAAATGCATACAATGATCAAATTATTACATCCTACTGCAATAGTCAGCGTGCATGCCGATGCTCCTGACCATCAACCCCATTTTAGTAAAAGCAAGTCACAATGAACTACAAGGACCACAAACAATGTACACATCACACATACAGCAAGTTTAAAATGGTACATGTCACTTCTAAATAAAAATGTCACAAAAATTTGTATCTTAAGGGGCTTCTAAACAAACCATGAAGTTGTAATTGCCAGAATTACCCCAGTAAAGTGTGGCTATGGTATAAAAGGTGCTGCTGAATGGCCCTGCACATTAATTTAGTGCCAGCACAAGAGTTTACTTCTAGCCATAATTAGCAGATTGTCCTTTCTGACCGTAACACCTGTAAAATAAAGAAAAAGTATATAAAAAGGCGAGAGGAGTGAAGTTGAAAGAGAACGTCCCTTGCAGACACTGTGTTTGTGTGAAGAGAAGAAGTCGTGAATATATGTGTGCTAATACATGGAGATGAAGTGAAATTGTCATTAGGCTAATCAGCACTAAACTAATTGGGAGTCATGGACCCTCCCTATCTGCTAATTCTAACCCTAAACCCCAGCTCATATCTGGGAGCAAATAGAGGGAAGAAGAAGTGTAGGGAAGGAGTGGAGAGTGGGAGAGAGGTACAGAGAGGAAGAGGGAGATGAAGCCTAATTAAGAGTGCTGGGATTTATGCAAATGCGACGGTGCTGATATGGTAATGGGAGCCTGCAGGGCCGTAACAGGCTGTGTGCTGTGTGAGAGGAGAGGCTGACAGCTGTGAGGAAGGTCACAGCCAATCAGGATCTGACTCCACTGCACACTGCCCTCTGGCCACTACACCATCTCTCTCTCTCTCTCTCTCTTTCTCTCTCTCAGTACCATCTCTTTCTCTCTCTTTCTCTCTCTTTCTCTCTCTTCACCATCTCTCTCTTTCACTTCACCATCTCTCTCTTCTCTATCTCTCTGTATTCACCATCTCTCTCTCTTCCCTATCTCTCTCTCTTCACCATCTCACACTCTCTCTTTACCATCTCTCTCTTTTTACCATCTTTCTCACTTCACCATCTGTCTCTCTTTACCATATCTCTCTTTTTTCTCTCTTCACCATCTCTCTCTCTTCACCATCTCTCTCTCTCTTCACCATCTCTCTCTCTCTTCACCAACTCAATCTCTCACTCCTCCATCTCTCTCTCTACCAACTCTCTTTCTCTCTAGCAACTTTTGCTCTCTCTTCACCATCTCTCTCTCTCTCTCTCTCTCTCTCTCTCTCTCTCTCATTACCATCTCTCACTTCACCAACACACTCTCTCACTCCACCTTCTCTCTCTCTCTCCACTGTCTCTCTCTCACCCACCATCTCTCTCTCTCACTTTACCATCTCTGTCTCTCTCTCTCTCTCACACACACACTTCATCTCGGTCTCTCTCTGTCTGTCTCTCTCTCACTTCATTTCAATTCACCACGTCTCTCTCTCCCTCTATCTCACTGTCTCTCACTTCATCATCTCTGTCACTTCACCATCTCTCTCTGTCTCTCTCTCTCTCTCTCTCTCTCTCTCACTTCAGCATCTCTGTTTCTGTCTCTCTCACTTCTCTCCCTCTCTCTCTCTCGCTCTCTCTCTCTCTCTCTGGCTCTGCTACCTCCAGCTCTGCCTCTTGTCATTTCCTCTGGGGCCACTCTCTCCAAACCATACATCAACACAATTTGGATGCGTTTTGAAAATATCAGCACACAAATCCACAAAATTATTGGTCATGTCTCGGTAACTGCTTAAATTATGAGTCAAATGTAAGCTACACAACATATGTCAGTGCAGCTATGAAACACTTCCTGTCCTGTGATTTCCTGTCCACATACACATCATCTTCAGAGGCTGTTGGACCCCACAAGGAGATAAAAAACACCAAACGCAGATAAGTGTTAGCTCTCATGATTCAACACACTCACAGATCCCTGGGCCATGCGGTCATATCAACACATCGCAGTGTAATCCAGTTAACAGAGTATCCCAAATGACTAAATTAATCAGAGAAACACTATCTGGCTCATCTCTTTGAGCTGCTTTGATGTGTGCACACAGCCATAGACACAAACAGAGGACGAATTAGTGTTGGCCCAACTGAGAAATGACTTTACCTGCACTGATAATAAGGCCTGAAACCCGCGAAGGGGTCTGTGAGATCCTATCATTACATCGACATCCCCAAAGGCTCCCCACACCCCATTACAAAAAGATTTACATCTCTCTACACACAGAGACAATGGTACACAACAAACCAGTCATTTCTGTCAGTCTTACTCTTAATGATGACTGTGCTGCTTTACAGTAGACTTCACACTGTCATAACACTGAGCCGTATGAGCTTTGAGCCAGATGTGACAGCTGACATCTGCCTCATAAAGGTGTTTAATCTTCTCTGGATGTTTCCTCACTCATTTATTAGACTTCATAAACCTAATGTGAGTGACTGGGTTGATTTAATGACACATGAGCAACATGTGATTAAGTTTTATGTGTGTCATCCAATTGAGGTTTAAGTAGGTGTTCTTTAAATCCAGACCTGACCAATTTCACTGAGCACAGTTGATGCTGACTGACTCTGAGGCTGTTTGCATGTAGCTATGACATGACAACATTGCACTGTATTGATTAAAAAGGAGCATGCCAGCAGAGCCAGGTGGCTTTGAGCTCAGCAGCAGAAACCTCCATTAAAATAATGAAAGCAATAAAAGCAACAACAACAACAACAATAATAAAACCTTTGGAAAACATTTCATAAACCATCAGCAGCCAATTAGAGGAGCAGCCGGGCCGTGTGTGTACGTGTGTGTTGGGTATTAGAGCTACAGCGCCCAGCCCGGCTCTGCCCTGCAGGCCCGACCTTCTAATCATTATCTGTCTGTCTTATTACGCTCCAAACCGGGCCACTCTTAAATAAAATATGCAAAGGTTTCTTAAATGATGACCCGAGGCTGCGCGCGCCGCGGCTGCTCTACATGCTGTTAATCTGAGAAATGCAAATTCCCTTCATCTCGCACTCGCCTTTATTAACTTTTTTGAATTTAAAATTCCACGAACAATGAGTTCTGTCAGCTTCTGAAATGATATTTTCTCTCCTCTTTTTATGTGCGCACGGAAGCGAGTTTAGAGCATGAAATTACCAGGGGAAATATGAGCGGTTTCATCTCTCCCGCACAATTTAATTGGCTGCTTTGCAATTATTAGTTTTGCTGCTAAAGTTTTTTTTATACTTTACTGTTACTGTTTCCTTAAAGTGGCAGCTCACAACATGGTTTTATTTTTGTATTTTTGTGTGCACCTGCAGTTCCAGCATCCTCCACCGCCTGCTCTGATTGGACGACTGGCTCCATGTGATTCGCCGGGTGATTTGATTTTCTGATTTCAAATTCAGTCGGCTAAAAGAGGCTGAGGAAACTTCTGTCTTCATAAATACTACTGAGTACATTTTGTGAAGCTTGCCTCAGAGATTTCACAGACTGAAGGATGTCCAATCCTGCACTTTCTCATCATGCTCTTCTTTTCTTCTTCCTGCTCCATGTCTGTATTATTCTCATTCTCACTGATTCACTGTGCTTCACTCGTGTCTTTCAGCGCATTTCCTTGCTTTAGGATCAAACACTGCTCAAGTCACTGTGAACTTCTGACTTCTTCACTTCTGGCAGTCACAGCACAGTCTTAATGAGTTCGCTGCTCCAATATATACAGCTGTATGGTAGTAGTAATACAGAAATCATTGTTTGTTTTTACACACAAAAAATTAGCAGCACAGCAATACAATGTTGGCACAGTTTTCAAATCTTTGAAATCTGATTCAAAGTTAAAATTAAATCAACACTGTCAGATTATAGTTTTTATATAGAGATACAATATAGAAATTGCATTTATTTTACCTCACAAGCTCAATGCTATATGTCATTTTTAAACTGACAGGTGATATGTTGATAGTAATGTCTTGATAGTTTTTACTACAATCCAAGTGTTGACTGTTACCGCCCTTTATGGATATTAAGATCTGAACACACTATAACCTAAACAGATATTAGTATATACTAAATGCAGGCCTGGACACAAGCCTTTTATCCGCCTCTGCTATGTTTATAGCTTTGGCACGACTCCATAGCAGGGGTAGAATGGCAATAAGAGGTTACTAACAAATTCTATATGCTGCTAAATTAAGGGCCTGTTTACACAACAATGCTGGCCAGGAAAATGCAACAGTCATGCTGCCTGCGATTTGCATTTACACGGAAACGTTTAAGTCTGAAGAAAAGTAAACTGTAGTACCCGTATTTGTCCAGGAAACGCCACTGTGGGCCCCGCACATGCTCTACATCACACAGTGAGTAAACAACAGAGGAAGCGATAGCTCCACTCTCTAACTTTCCAACAAGTTTAGGATCTTGTGGTTTTCTGGAGCCATTCTCATAAAGTCTCTCCTAAAAGTAAGCACTTATAGATACTTACTTACAGATATTACTGACAGTTACTGGACTAAATATGAACGTATGAGGTTTAAAAGCCTTGTATTTTGCGCTCGGGCCAGCTGACATACGGCGGGCAGACAGCCAATCACAGTTCAGATTGGGGCTGTTACGGCATTGCTTTCAGTGAACCGCAATCAAACTTATGCGGATTCAGCAAAACACGTTGTCGTCTAACTGGCCCCTAAGCCATACAAGAACATCCAGAATCAGTTATCCTTACATCGTTCTACAGTTTTTATCTCAAAGACAAAAATGCCCCAAAAGTGAACATTAAAAGTCTGACATATTTTAATTTGTATCCCAGAATAACATAATGGTTGTTCTTTCCCTCTCTGGTTGGCTCCTCTGGTGTCCTGCTCGGCGGCTGAGTAATGGACGAGGTTATGAGAGTGAAGAGGAATAATGAGTCTGAACTAATGTTGATTAGAAAGAGACACAAACGTAACGAGGCCAAGCTCCATTCCCCTTAATCACCTCCTTATTTACCTCTACCACAGCGCTGCTCGGCCCCAGCGGAGATCAGGACGCCACTGCAAATCCGGGTAAGTTTATGGACAATATTACAAAGCCATAGTAGCAGAAGTAGTTATACCTTTTACACAAACATTTTCTATCTATGCAATGACTTTTACTACACAAGAGCATTCTTTGAGTCGCTGTGATTTTTTAGAAACCCAGCAAATGGCATATTATTGGGCAAAAGTAAATCAGATCTCAATTTCAGATGAATATTTGCACTACTGATGGTGTTACTCTCAAGTAAAAGGGATAGTCTATTATTTTACCTTGGTGTCTATGAAAGACTTGAGATGGTAGCTAATTCCTTATGATAAAAAAGGGGTGCCACAGTATAGCTCATTTGGTAGGACATATACAGAGCATCTACAGCTCTGGACTCTGACCATTTGCTAAATATCTCTTCTGGCTCTCCTCCAACGTTTTCTGACAATTCTCCACTGTCCTGTCCTTTAGAAAATGTCAGCATATTCCCACTTTGGTGAGGCAGACAGAAGCAATAGCTCATTGTCCATAAAGATAAAAAGGAGAGTCCAGCATTTTGCAAAGGGGGTCTATAAGAGCCTTCGGGATGGGTATCTTCATGACACTGACACTGGCTTTGTATTATGTATAGCTACTGGGGTCTTCTATTTAAAGAAAGACTATTAAGGCATCTAAAGGCATCTATATATATATTTACTGCTTTGTATTCCACATTTATACAACTCTAGAACTGAGCTCAATGTGTCTGAATAAACCCAACTTTTGACATAACATATACTGTGGAAATATCAAATCACTTACACATTAGACACTGAAGTAGCTGATCTAATGTTCACCAGCAACACTGACAGAAACATGTACAGTAATATTGACCTTGTGGTGTTGCGTGTCTCTGCCTCTCTAAGCCAGATTTGCGCTGACAACTATCTACTGTAGGGAATACATTTGCTATCCAAGTATCACAATTAAATTCAAACTTGAAGACAAACTCTGCCTAAAGTTAGTGACTTAGTGAAAACATTAAACTTTGTCTGCAATCTCAATCACCTTTGGCTATGTCCTTGGTTACAGTTTTGTAAGCTGCTACATGTAAAAAGACTGGAAAAAGAGAGATTATTGATATTCAGAAACTATTTGGGAATTAATATTCTTGTATGTACTCAAGGACTGTTGAACATACAGCACTGTATTATAAAAATAAAAGTGTTATTTTCTAATACAATGTTGAGAATACAAGTATTGATGTGTATTTTATTTGCACAGGGTTATCTCACTGCAGCTTCAAAATACTTAAAGTATATCAAGCAGTGGTGGTAAGAAAGACTCAATTTGTTTACTTAAGATAAAGAAGCAAACATTTACTCAAGTAAAAGTATCACATGAAAAATTCTACTTAAGTAAAAGTATAAACGTACTTGCTGTCAAATGTACTTGTGAGTAAAAAAGTAAAAGTATTTCGCATAGATTCAGGAACTAATGAATCTATTAAATGTGAGGGATTTTGCTGAAAAACTGTGCTGAAAATGAATGGTTAACCTGAGCAACAGAAGAGACTGAATCTGTCGGTGAGGTTTTTCTGAAGAGTACTACTTTACTGCATCTTTTATACTCATGTACTGTGTCTACAATGACGACACAACAAAAACTAATAATTTTAAACCAAACTGAAAATACTTTTTACTTCAAACCAATTAAAAAAAAGTAGTTGAGTAAAAAGTAGATACTTGCTCTAAAATGAAGTGAAGTAAAAGTAAAAGTACCTTTAGTAAAATTTACTCAAGTAAAGTACAGATACATGGAAATTGTACTTAAGTAAAGTAACTAAGTACTTTTACTTCGTTACATTCCACCACTGATGCCAAGTATGCATTTTTGTTTATTACAAAGGAAAAACATTTAGTCACCTGATAATATACTGTGATAGTAATAATCTTTGTAAAAAAAAAAAATATGCAAACTTTAACAAGGTAGAAAAAATATGGGATGGCTCAACTCAGCATTAGTAAAAACTAAGCTAATTATTGGTCCGGGGCCACAGCAAACAATTTCATAGGTACTTTGGGAGGTTTTTACAACAGATGCCCTTCCTGATACAAGCCTCTCTATTGTAATCAGGCTTGGGACTGGCACATTTTGTCACTTAAAGGTACGGGAAGCAGCATACTGGTTTGAAAACGGTACTGCAGTCTAAATCAAAATAATGGTCTGTGGGTTGAAGATTTTATTTTATTTTTTTTATGAAATATAAAAAATAGCTCATAGCATCTTTAACTAACATGGAGGGCCTATAAAACAGTTGTACTTTTTATAAATGCAACATGTCAACAGCAAAGAACTGCAGAAACATAAACCAGCATTAACCATTTCACAATTTACTAATTTAATTATAAACCAGATACTACATTTTACTATATTTTGGTCATGGTTGCGCCTATACATTCACATAAGTTTAAGCCAATGCAATGTTATGTTAGGATAAAAACCATCAAGGTTAAAACTGCCTACCTTTCTTTAAACCACAAATCTTTGAGAGTCGCCCTCATCTTCCAGCAACAAAGTTAAAATACTGTAATCTCATCTGTGAAAAGAGGAAGATGATGAAACACTAACACGCAGAACCAAACACTTCAATCTCATTATATGTGTGTACACAGGGCCCACACCTCCTCTTCACGCCGCTTCATAATTTCGCTCTACGAACATTGTTTCATTTTCACCCGCTCCACCACAATTACAGCATTTCTCCGCTCTCATCAAACTCTTCCCATTGTCCTTGGCACACAACACTTCAAAGTACCTCCCCCCTTCCCCCCGCTGCTTACCCACAATCCCATTTTGTTTTGCTGTCAGTGTTCACTAAAAAGAACTTTCAGATGTTCCAAAAGATGCTGACACTAATTTAGCATGAGCTTCCTGCTTTGTTTTTCCCCATGCAGCCGAAGAAAGAGACGCAAGAGTGAAAACAAACATGGGTTAAGCGTATTAATTCTATTTTTTTGGATCTCCAAGGAAAATCTGCACACAACAAATGTATCAAACAAATCAAAAATAACTGCCTGTGAACCATGGATAACCAAAATATTTCACTAATGGAGAGATAAATATACAAGGCATATATCTACAAGTTTCAGACACCCAACAATCAGTATTATACTTTATACTTATAACAAAGTAGGCTGTCAGAACATACTGAACGGTTAAAGGTCCTATATTACGTTTTTTCAGGCTTTTTGAAATAATTTTGGACACCATGCTT
Source organism: Bostrychus sinensis (assembly GCA_020698575.1). Lineage (NCBI taxonomy): Eukaryota > Metazoa > Chordata > Actinopteri > Gobiiformes > Eleotridae > Bostrychus > Bostrychus sinensis. Next base: position 20,403,937 of record CM036257.1, on the reverse strand, counting down.
TAGTATTTCACCTTTTATAACTTAAAGTATATGTATGGAAAACGTCTTCTTTTGGGAAGCTGTTACTGTGACTTTGCAAGGAACGCTTGATTAAAGTGTCTGGCGCTCCCTGCTGGCAACTGTGGGAACTAGACAGAGCATAAAATGGCTAATTAGCATGGCTCTTAGCAACATGGACACTACAGATATATGAGCTAACTGCTTTGTAGTGACCACAATTAAGCGCTGAAATAATCAGAACAAGTCTGATGACGATGCGTGGGCTTTAGAAGGAGCACTTCCTGGTTTCGCGTGTCTGCATAGAGCCATGAGACCCAGAATTTTCAGCCCTTGAAAAGGGAACGGGCCCTATTCAAACAAATGTGAATGAAACAAAAAAACTACTCCAGGTATGTTTTGATGTGAATGTTTTTGGTTGCATTTTACGTTGTCCATCAAATCACAATAAATAAATAGCTTTAGCTAGCAGTCAGTCTTGTGTTAAGTTTGGTACTGAACAAGTGAGTAATGTCACAGAGTCTGGCTTATTGATGCATTTTTTGGGTTTTTGGTTTTGACAGTGTGTCAGTATTTACATCAAGACATAAACCTTTCTCTAAGGTGACCCTTAGTTGACCCTCGCTCACTCATAATTTTATTTGTGGTGAAGCAAATTTGGTTCAAGCAAACAGGCTTTTTACAACTTCAAGGTGTGTGTTCTATATTTTATTTGAGTAATATTTCTAGTGTTTATGTCGACCATTGACAAAAGAAAAGAAGAGAGAGATATGATATGAGAGATAGTTCTCTGCATATAAACAATGAGGTTTGGCACCACAAATTAATAACTTTAAATGGGGCATGTAACAGTGGCAGTCCTTGATTAGGCTCGGACAGTTGTTACCAGAAAAGCCATGCATCGTGGTTAGACATTGGCGTTACACACCTGTGCACACCACACAACAACAAACATTTACACACACATTTATACATCGTGTGATATTGTTGCCATTGAATAATTCAATGATTTTATCAGCCTCAACCACAACAAATAACTTAATTATGCAAATCCGAGGCAGAAACCACAGTGAGATGTGTGTTCAAGTGTGTGTGTGTGTGTGTGTGTGTCAGCAGGATTGACAGGAGCCTCCGGCCTCGGCTTCGAAACGCTGATCTGGAATTTCACATCCTTATCCCGAAAAGCCCCGGGACAAACACACAGAAACTTCATGCACCCACCAAACACACTGACTGCCCATTAGCCATGGGGCGATTAGCACTAGCCTACCTACAGCCTTTGATTTGCATAGCAGTCAGATGGAATTCATATCAGCGCACAGCAAGTGTGACAGACTAAAGAGAAACTGCACTCACCGCCTTGTACAAAGTGAACACAAAACAGTGGAGGCTGCGTCACCGAGTCCTCACAGAGGTTATAATTCAGTGTGATGGACTGTCTGTGTCTGAGCTGGAGCACCCAGGGCCAACACACACCTGTGGTCCTGACACACACAGCGCCCAAGTGGAGGGGAAACATCAGCCTGGTGAACACACACACACACACAACCACACAACCAGAGAGACTGCATTAGGGGCTTGTTCTTCAGAAGCATCAGAAGTGCTGTTAGAAACATTTGTACACAAGTCAATGAATATTATATCTCTGTCTCTATTCAGTATTACACAGACTCAGCTAATACAGCGATTAAAAAGCAATATTTTAAATGTATTTGGTAACACTTTAGAAAACACAGTTAAGAAGTAATTAAGCATTAATAAATATATTGTTACCAAATCTGGAATGAACTAGTAAACTAATGATCTAACCCAGTGTTTAAAATGTTGCCTTTATTGTGCTGCCGAATATATTGCGGCACATATGCAGGGCAATTACAGCCTGCCTCGGTGTTGTGTGCACTTGACACTTTGCCGAATGTCTCTCCCCCATGATTTTTTGTCACTTCTTTACTGCACTATCTAATAAAGCCAAAAAAGACCAAAAAAATACCTTTAAAAGAATAAAAAGAGAAAAACAGCATTAATTTACAAGTATATATGTATTACTAAAATGTAAAGTCATAACTTTGATAACTCAGGGGTGTTTATTAATGTTGTAATAATGCTTTGTAAGTGACGGATTAATTTGTTTGAACTAGATCGATTTGTAAAATGTGCAGTTAAAAGTGTTACCAATTAGTTTTATAAAATGTGTTAAAATAAAAAAAATAAAAAATAAAAACAGCAGTAGCTCCGGACATACACTATATTTCCAAAAGTATCCCCCAAATAACTGAATGGCCACAGGTGTATAAAATCAAGCACCTAGGCATGCAGAGAGAATCCAAACTTTGTGGGAACAGTTTGGGGATGGCCACTTCCTGTTCCAACATGACTGTGCACCAGTGCACAAAGGATGGCACGTAAAGACATGGATGAGCGAGTTTGGTGTGGAAGAACTGAAGCTGCACAGAGTCCTGACCTCAACCCGATAGAACACTTTTGGGATGAATTAGAGCGAAGACTGCAAGCCAGGCCTTCTCATCCAACATCAGTGTCTGGCCTCACAAATGCGCTTCTGGAAGAAGAGTTGCAGAGAGTTGTTATATATGCAAAGGGTGGGCCAATGTCATATTAAACCCTGTGGATTAAGAATGGGATGTCACTCAAGTTCATGTAAAGGCAGGTGAGCTATTACTTTTGGAAATATAGTGTACACTAGACATTTTACTTAGATTGAAGTAGTAAACTTGTGATGACTTAACAACTGTCATGGTAGACTATAAACGTTTGGAGTCCATTCATTGTTTGTTTACATAGTAGTCTTATCAACATATGTGCAGTTGTTAGCTAGGTACAGTATAGTATAACCTTGTGTAGATAAAATCCATTGTGTAACAAGGCATTTGGTCACTTTAAATGTCAATCCTCAAGTCACATAAATCTGATACAAAACGATACAGGGTTTGGCTTCTCTACAAAGGACTCCTTTTTACTGATACCTTATGTTTAGTTGTTAAAACAAACTTATGGTTGTCTTCATATTTACACAGTTGTTCTGACAAACCTCCATTTTGCCTTCAGTCCAGTACATTGTCCACAATAATATAATGCAGCAGGCAGACAGAAACACTATATTTGATGGAGGCTATGAACGGTTTTATGGAAAACAGCTGTATTGAATCTGTTCCAGCTCCTTTTTCTCCACCTCATGAATGAAATTTCCCATGCTGCACTGCTCCGGGCTGCTCTGGCACATCTAGGAGGTAGCTCTCTCTCTCTGTCTTTCTCGCTTTGTCTCTTTGCTTTAATGCCTTCACACACCTTTAGCGCCGTTCGTCAATTACTCACACACATTTTGGCAACAAACGCACTATTAATTGAAACATTTAATTAGCATTAAAACCAGCAGTAATTAACACCTTTTCTCAAATTCTATTAAGGCTTCAAGCTCTGACTTCAACCCGAGAAGTGTGTGTGTGTGTGTGTGTGTGTGTGTGTGTGTGTGTGTGTGTGTGTGCGTGCGTGTGTGTGGGAGTGTGTTTATGCACTTAGGGCCCCAGGTAAAGAGGATCTAGGAGGACTGGAGCACCAAGGCCGGACCCGCTGGGCACCCGGGGGAGCAGCAGCAGAAGAAGAAAGGCAGAGGCTGAGGAGGGAGGCGCAGAGGCAGGAGAAGAAGAAGAAACACACGGGGGAGGTCAAGATGGAAGAGAGGGGGGCATCTGAAGGAGGGACAGGGGAGGGAAGAGAGAGACGAGAGATATGAATGAGAAGAAAGAGAAGACTCGGGCTGGGGGTGAATAAATTGGAGATGCTTATACAAAGAGAAAATGAACTGTTGAAGTATGTGTGCTTTGTTTAAACAGGTTATTAGCCCTTGGCCTAAAGCAGCTTTGAGGTCAATAAAATCTGGCCATCAGTATTTTTATTTAAAGGTATGTATGCATAGTATGTTTAACTGATGGGTAAGTAATTTTGTTTTGAACATTTCAGATTATTTTTATGGTAACTTTAGTTTTCTTTTTATATACTTTTTTACTGTAACTGTTACTACAAAATACTTTCTATATCTACTTCAATCTAGTTTAAGGTAACACTACTTGCTAGGGCACAGATTTTTCAAAAGGTAGAAAATGCTTTCTTTTTTGGGAGAATAGCAGCCACACTGTTTCATTCTGTCCGAATTTTGGGTTGAATTTGGGACTAAAAATATTAAATAACTGATTTTGCTCTAACACAAACCCATTTTGCTACTGTCCCTTTCCACTGAATTCATGTTTCTTATGACACACATTTGCTCTCTTTCATCCTCTTACATCATCTCAACAGATTATGTTATGTGAGACTGTTATATCATCAAGGTGTAGCCTGAAACCCAGGCAAGAAGGTTTTGGATGTCAATCACTTAAAAAATCCTATGTTTGGCTCATTATACACATCCATATTGACCTCAATATAAAACAAAATTATTATTAGTTTCTAAAATTAAAAGTTCTGAGAGTATACTATCAACATGTTAGAGACATTTCAACAAAGGACTCAAAAAGCAAAATTATGAGGAAACTGCTTTGTACCACTATGAAGTCATGAGCTGTTTAGATGGAATCATATGGGGCGTCCTGCCCCACACCCTTTTATCTTTTGCTTTCATCTTGCCTATTGTGACAGGGTGTCAAGTGTATGTTGCAATGTAAATTTGTGTTGATGGGTTGTTGTAATATTTGTTTATGTGAGACATTAATAATGAACTACAGTGAATATCTGTCTTTAAGAGAGTTTATTTTTAATAATTACAATCAATGAACTGTTAAAGTGAACTTAATTTTGAAGTGAAGTGATTTTTAAGCATATTGTGTAATAAAATGTTATATAGTATTTAGGGGTGTAACGATACGTTTTTGCAGCGATACAATATGTATCAATTAGAAGTGTTTCGATACAACTCAAGAACAATATTGGCTAATTTGGAACAATACTATTCATCATGATTCAACACCTTCATACTGATAATCAATACAGCAACTTTTTGCCAAAAATCTTAAAAGTTTCCTCTCAAATGTAGCATCGCGGCCGGGGATGATTATGTCCAGCAGAAAGAGAGCAAGGAAAAGTTGAATATAACATTTTATTTCATTAAAAATACAAAATTTACATTTAAAAACCAGTATCTGGTTTTATTTTAACATGCAAATTTCTAATATCAATATTTCCAATATTATCAGTCGATATTCCATGTATATAGATATACACCTTCTAGAAAATGATATGATTCGATACAAGGCCATGTGTATCAATATGGTTGTATCGTAGGAAAAAATGATACATCAATATAGTTACTGTATCGTTACACCCATAATAGTATTGTATTAACTATACCGAATATTGGCTGTAACTAATATCCATCATGTAATTATAACAATAAAGGTGTTAAAAAAAAGTAATCAAATTAAAATGAGAAAAATTAGGGCTTTCGTGAGTCATGTGGCTATTTTAGTAATTTTTGTCATAGTGTTTTTTATCCACAAACCAAAAGCCAAAAAAATCTACTATAAAATTTTATATTTTTACAGATTCCATTCACCTTCACTAACGCAACAAATCAAAATGCAAATAAAACATGTGTATAAAACATAATTAATATGAAGGAGTGATAGTGAAGCAGAGCGAATGTTTGAACACATCATGAGGATTAACCAATGGCCTTGTCTCTATTTTACACACAATAGTGTTTGTGTATTTGTGTACTCGGGTGTACTGTGTGTGTGTGTGAGGCCTACTTGGAAGCATGGGCCTGGATTAGTTGCGTTTGCCAAGGCTGGGGGGCAGGATTAGCAGGCCGGGCTGCTGTCTGACGCTGCTCTGCCACCACTAATGGCATTATTAATAGGCAGCTAAAAAATTCATTAAAAAATCCATTAAAAATAAATGTGTTTTACATAAGACTTTGCCCCAGGTAGAAGGGAAGAGGGAAGCATTGGGTGAGGCTGGTGCAGGAGCGAGAGAAAAAGAAGAAATAAAATGAAAATTAGGGGTTTGTTAGAGGAATATCAGAGTGGAGATAGAGTAAACACACAAACACTTATGTGACACAGGGAGATGTGGGATAATGAGGCTAAACCAACTCGACCAACGACTTTGAGAAATGTCTACAGATGACGTCAAGTGTCTACAGCCCACAGCGAATGTTAAACACGAGTCGGTTGGAGCTGATCCACACCGTCAGTCTCCTGTCAGTGCTCACATGACGAGAGAAAAAATGAAAATTGACAACCATGCATAATGTGAGGAGAGCAAAAGCCTAATTATCACATTGTTAAGTGTGTTCAACATCCATCAGAGGGACCAGATGAACAAGATTTATTAATTCTATATGGTCATCATCAAATGTTTTGTTATACATACTCTATAGGCTACTGGTAAGCTCAAAAGAGATGGCAATTTCTGAAGACTGGAAAACTACCACAAGGCTGAAGATACAGCATCTTCACTGCACTGTCAACACAAAATGAATAGCAGTACAACATTTTTTTTACTATTTTAGGGTGTAATGTGTAAAATAAAACACACATTGTTCAAAACTGTAAAATTGTATCAAAGCATTTGGCAATCTAGCAAAAACAGTAAAAGAGTCAGATTCATGCTCAGGTTCTTGATAAATTGAAGAATAAATGTGGACCAACCACACAAATACATAAAGTGCGTGACTGAATTCACATTAAGTTTATATAACTTTAAATGTGAACATTAGATTGCTATAAAAAGTAATGTTTGGCATCCAGCTAAAGGTCAATTCCCAGTAAGATTACGTTTTATGTTCATATGTGTGTAAATGGTTTAATATTCATAATATATACTGCTGCACACTATTAACTTTCAAAAAAAATATTTAGAGCTTTACAGAAATGAGTGGAGGTAGATTTCCTGTTCCTCACAAACTGAGCACTGCAGAAGGTGAAATACATTCATGATTTTATTGCATCTTACATGAAGGTTTATTCATAAACTACTATACTTTTCTTTCAAAGTGTTTAATGTTAAACAGCATACCTCTGCCTTTGCTCATAGGCTGTTGAAAGGAAAGTGTGAGGTATATACGTAATGTAAGTAATCTGCAGGGCTGCAACTAGATGCTAAAACCCCATACTCATGCACACATCTTAAATTTAAACAAACAGAAAACAATGCATTTGTAGTGATCTAAAAATATGTCCAGAGAAGTAACAACAGAAGCTCAGTGTTTAGTGTTTGGTTATTCCTTGGTCATCATTTGGTTACACTTAAGGTTCCTTTCATGTCCTTTTGGAAAGATGAAATCATTACCACTTCAACTCATTACTACAAATCGATTATCTCGGCAAGGAACACAGCTTTATCAAAAACATGGATAGAGGAAATTGTTGGCACACAGTATATTTTGCAGTGTGAAAGCATAATGTGTGTGCCATACTGATTAGCCTCTTCAAATGAGTAAAATGGTTGGGGATTATGATCTTTGAGAGAAGGGAAAGGAGGATGAGGACATAGGGGTCAAAGTTCAGGAGGTTGTGCTTTGTGTTTTGCCCGGGGGACATTTAACCAAATCAGATTAACAACAATAGCTGCATCTCGCTCCGCACGCACTGAAACACATACATACAAACTGAGTGGGCGTACAGGGGCCCCCATGACGTGCTAAGAGGGGCCCGGTGTAGCCTGAGGGACTTGTATATGGAGCAGAGTCAGAGGCGATCCCAGTGATTGTTTGCATATAACTCCGCAGCATCAGGACATAAACACACACATGTACGCTGCATTAAAAAGAAGGATGGTTATAAAAAGCAGGTTTCATGCAGATTTACTTTTATAGCCCAAAGAAAATTTCACTTCTCAGTCTAATGCCAGGAGGACCCACAGTAGCTATGTTGCACATGTTCATATATTACAAAAATAGACCGATTCAGCTTTTTGAACTGATAATAATACTGCTAATAAAGTACTTAGTAGTAGTATTAGGCTAGACTAAAGGGCACTTAGTCACCGCATTCTGTCGCACTTTGGTCTATACAGCGTTTTATAAACATTTGAAAGTAAATAATATTTTATGTCTCAAAAATCTCAAAATGTGTCCTTTAACATAACTCAATTAACATCCATAATCTTGTGTATAGTTCAGTAATATTAGGTACTTGTATCCAAACTCTTCAGGTGCACTGCACACTCCATTTAAGTACTTATACTTGTTATAAAAACATAAATATTCCTAATTACAGTGTATTATTATTGCTTTGCATATTATTCACATGTTACCATCAGATATGCAGATATTTTGGTTAAATATGATAGATATTGATTTCTCAATCCAACATCAAGCAACCCAAGATTTTCTCGCTGCACTTTTTTAAAGTTTTGACGCAAAATATTTCTGGTATTAAAAAAAAAAAAATCAATATGGTAAGGACAATGTGACTCAATGTTTCAGTTTTTGAGCCTAACTTAAACTAACAAAATCTAACAAAGAAATTTATGTCAGTTGTTTTTAAGAATATTGCACTGAGCTCCCAACCCATAGACACAGTTTGTCTCCCTCTTGTGTGGGCCTCTTGGACCTTCTTTCGTTGTCTTTAAACCCAGTTGGTCCAGGCAGACAACCAAACGCCCAGAACAGGGGTCTACCCAGGGTCTCTGCTGTTTAGAAGGCAATTTTTCCTTGCCACTGTCACTAAAAGCTGTTCATGGAGGAAATGTTGGCTTACTTTTACTCAAAAATCTCAAACCTGCTACTGTATATTTGGATTGTATGATTTTTTATTTGAATTTACTCATACAAGCCGCTTAAAAGGGGCAGTACAGCAGCAGCAGGTGTATTACTATGATCTGGTGGGGTAATTAGGGGTTAAAATCCATTGAGTGAAACTACAAGTGAGAGGAGAAGCTAAAACTTGATTTTAACTGATCCAAAGATTTTGCAGTTCTTTGAACTAGAAATGAACCGGGCCTCATCCTGCATCCTCCATCAAATGTTTGTTGGGCAGGCACCACAAGGTGATTAAGAACGTGTCAGCAAAGGGAATCAAGAATAGGAGTCAGAAGCAGTAAAAGCCAACTTACCAAATTTGGGCAAGGAAGGGCCAGAACGCAGACGGCAGGAAGAGCACCACCCGCTGCGGTGGGAAAAAGACAGCAAAAAGTCAGCAACATTCACACTCAAAGCAAACATCAAACATCATCAAACACACAGAATGAGACACTTTGATCTTGCAGGCTCCACAGGAAGCCAGCATCTTTAGAAAATCCTCCAAATGTAAATTAATTTACTACAGCAAAAGTTCCTGAGGCAGTGGTGGTGTGCAACAGAACAGCAGACATCAGTGGGTTAAAACCAAACTCAGCCCATATAGTAAATCTGCATGGAGGTGGTCCCCAGTCAACAATCAACGTAACATGCAAGGGATATGCAAGTGCCACCAATCATCATTAAGGATGTCTAGAAAACCTATGTCTAGAAGTCATTTTTTTGGGCGCTAAATAATGAAAGACCTTTAGCAGTAAGCAGACATAACACTTTTCACTGTTAGTTTAGCTGACACCTCAGTTACACACTCTGAACTTGAGTTGATGTATTTCATGGTACATATGGATTATTCCCTCTGGTTCCAGACTCAGAAAATGTGTATCTGAACACTGCTGCAGCCACAAACTTTAAGCATGAGCAAGCATCTGGTCATGAACTGGCTTGAACGGTAAACATCAGCAGCTTTACTTTGGGCCTTTCTGCCAAATCATCTGCCTCCCAGTGTGCAGTGATACAGCGTATTGATTTGGCACAGGGTTTATGTCGCATGCCCTTTCTAATGCAAACCTCTCCATTTATCCAGGCTTGGGACAGGCACAAACAGTACACTTGTTGGTGACCTCCAACCAATAATAACAATTGTAAAGACGCCATGGATTTTTGTATAAAATATTGTATTTCTGACCCTGTGACCGACAGTACACTCATTTGTGGTTACTGTATGTGTTGTATTTTGTGGTTGTAGAGATAATTAAGAGTAGGAATACTAAGTAATAGGGCTGACAGTCTCTGGTCACTTAGTCGATTAATTGATCAGTGAGGTCTTGGTTAACTTAAACGTTATTGGTCGATTAGTTGCTTGAACGCTGCATCAATAAAACTGGTCTTTTTTATGACTTGATAACTTTTTTTCCATTAATTTAAGACAGCATAGATAATTTTAAGGTAATATATTTTACAGACATCTTTTTCTAAGGGTTTTATCTACTAATTAATGTGAAGTCACTTGTTTGTGTAAGACTCTAACAAAGGTAAGTCCCTCCACGTATCCTTTGGTCAAGTTTGATCAATTAATCGCTGTACTGAGCATAATTTCAGTCAACTAACAATTTCTTTGGTCGACTACAGCCCCACCTAAGTAATAATCCTTACAGTACAAAGGTACTGTTAAAATAACATTGCTTAAATACAAGTAGAAGTACTCAACAAACTCAATATTACTTACTAACAAGTATTCAGGCCAAGATATAGGTGTGCATTTAATCCAACTGGCCAAAGTAGCAGTGGGAGTATTTGTGGCACTAGCCAAAATTAAATTCTACCTGCATTTGGGCAGTTGGCTGGTGTTAATGTCAAGCCCTGACTACCAGTATCACATCTGTGACTTTCTGATTGTGAGTAAAAGTTTAAGTATGTTGTATATTAATCTCAAAGTATGTTTTAGAAAATGCACCGAATTACTACTGGTGAATTACTTGGGAAAAAGTATCCAATTACTTCCCACTTCAGATTTTCAAATAGATTTGGAAGAGGAAACTGGTCAAGACAGTGCACTTCACTTCTAGACGCATTGCTAATAGTAAAACTTGCTGTCTCCGCATCTGTCCTGAAGGTTACAGTCTTGTTCCTATCCTGTCTGACATGCTTGTCTTTGCCCTGTCAGTGTAGAAAAGCTGCAGATGTAACACACAGACCGTCTCCTATACCTCTCCTTCACACCGAGAGACACAGCACGGCACCTCGGTCCCTCTAACCTGCCTCGAGGTCCTATAATCTTTTTACAATGTGTTGAAACAGAGCAATAAATCTGTTAGCTTACAATCTAATTTCCCTGGCCTTTTGCAGAAATCCTCATAAACTTTTGGCGCCCCCATTAACGGCCATATTGAATCAGAGCGCTTAATCTGCTTCCAGGTGAGGGGTCACAAAATGAATGCGTTTGAGATCCATCACGCTGACGGGAGGAGAGAAAACCGGGGCCAGGCAGAGCGCTGTGCAAAAGGGCAGCGTCTCTTCCTCATAGGTCAATAGCAGCCAAAAGAGTCAGTCATTCACTCTTCCCCTTAGCGCGGCGCTCATTTTGCATTTAATATGGACATCCAATTAATGTGATCCTGTCTGGGGCGGCTCGGATCCCCATGAGTTATGGCCCATCATCCGCACAGTTATGGCTCTGGAGAGGGAGACGAGGGGAAGTGAGAGACACCGGGAGACAGGAGTCAAAAAAGGAAAAAGCAACAAGGAATTTAAAACAGACTGGTTTTACAAAGACCAGACCAGGACTAGTACTTTGGTCTGAGACTTTGTTTGCAACAAACAACTGGTAACATATTTTGTCTAGAAATCTTATTTGAAAACTTCTAATGGAAATTTATTAAAAACTGTATGGGAGATGTCAAGCCTGTTAGATCTGACTTTTTGTAAAAAAAAAACTGCTTTGGTTGTATTATAATAATGCTACTCTGATCTTTTTACTCGTAATATTGACAGAGTAAGTGCTGTTTAATGTTCTGTTCTTTACTGTTAAAAATTAAAAGGCAAAAGCATTATACAACATTGCATTAGTTAATGTCAAATTTAAAGTGCTTTTTCAATAAAAAGTAAATTACAAAAAAAGTTGTATGGGAAGTTAGCTAATGAATAACTTTTTTTTACAATAAACAAAAGCAGAGGCTGCCACACCCTATCAAAACGCTGACCATAGGAAGTTAGTGTGTTAGCATTATGAACATCAACATCTTGATAACAGATAAAATATGCATATTGCATATTTTATTGTACTTTTGTAGTACTTGTGGCTTTTATTTTTATTATGTTATGTATGATTTTTATTTTTTTCCCATTATTATCATTTCACAACTCTGTTTTTAAATATTTTTAGGTCTTTTTCGGGTGCAGGGAGCGACAATTGTGAAAGTGTCAGAGTCTGTAGTTGCAGTGTATATGCACCGCAGCTCTACCAACTGAGCTATACCACGGCACACAACTGTAATGTTTTTTAAAAAGTGTCTTGCATGCAAATCTACATTATAACATTTCTTTGATTTCATGTGACTTAAACTAGTTTAGTTTCTCTTTATGGGAAAATGGCAGACTGGAAATCCTCCCTTATATACAAATTTTAAAAACAGCAACATGATAATCAACAGCAACATGGGTTAAATGTTAGCCTAAGATAACCACAATATTTTGGCTTAAGTTGTTTGGTTATAAATGGTGGTTTTAAACTGCAGTCTAAACAAAGTGATGGCTTAAAAAGGTAGAGCAGATCCAAAAGGTAGACCAATCCAATAACCAGAAGGTTGGCAGTTCGATCCTCACTCCCCCCAAGTTCAGACTGCCGATGCGTCCTTGGGCAAGACACGTCATCCACACTGCCTCAACTGACTGACTTTAAGTGTCTATGGAGGGAAAAGCGCTATATAAATGCAGCCTATTAGCATTTATACATCTAAAAAATAAATGAATAAAATATATAAATCAGTGGAAAAGGGGGCAGGAGTAATAGAAAATATGTGAAGAAAATGATAAAGAGAGGGCCTAGGAAAAGGACATGAGGAGTCAGAGGGCAAAACAGGAGATAAAGCCAAGGAGTAAAGTAGCAATGCAAGAATTAGAGATAATTGATTGGATGTTGGGGCAGAAACGGCGGCATGTGATTGGCTGCTGGGAGGGAGTCAGATTAGATTGGGAGCGGACACCTGAGCTGTGTGTGTGTGTCCAAACAGCATTACACCAGGGCCAGTGATATTAAACCTGGCCAGCAACACCTTATTGTAGCAGCAACAGGGATTTGTCATTGTACCTCATTATCCAATTAACAGCATGTGGGCCCCCGGCCAAACACAAAACACACACACACACACACACAGGCTGGACCTCCACGCGTGTCTCTGCAGCTTAATATATGGTTTTCTACTAAGTTCAAATAGGAAATGTTGGAGGGAAACTTTTAGCCTTGCTGCCAGCTGCTAACACTGAAAACTTCCTTATTTTAAATTCATGACAGACTCCAGCACATTAGAGGAAATTGTAATTATTTTCAATGTAGTGTGATGTTATAGGTGTAGCGGGCGTACTCTACTAATCTGAAACACATACTTTCTCTCAGTATAGCAACTCAAACACATTTTTACCAAACATGCTTTGTACAGTAATCTAACAAACTATGATAACATGCAAGGACTAAATAAATGAAATGGGTCCTACTGGCCTGCTTGCGACTTGTGGTATAAATGTGCTTTTAAAACTCTACTTGCTTCAAAGGAATAGTTTGACAACTACACCAACACTAACTACACTACAGTAATATAGTAAAAAGTCATTTAGGTGCAGATGTAGCAGTTGTACTTTAAATGTAGAAAATATAAGTAAATGTGTTATTTTTACTTTACAATTTTGAAGTCTAGATGAGTAAAACTATTTTTTATCTAGGTGGCAAAGTAGGTAGCTTGAAATTAGAGGGTCCTGGGTTTGAGACAAGTTGGGACAATAAAAGTAGTATTAGTCATAATAGTATTTACTGCGCAATTGAAAAAAAATTAATATCATTCAAAAATACATTCTACTCAAATCAACTTCATTTTCAATACTTTTTATACTCTTACGCAAGTACTAATTTTGTTGCTGAGTACTTTAAGTTCTAGATGACATGAGTATTTTTAAGTAACAGAACTTTTACTTGAGTACAAGCTTTAAGTACTTCCTCCACTTCTTGTTTCAAAGCTTGTAGCATTTATGAAGTGTGACCAGCGACTACAATCCTTGTTTGTCCAAACTCTTTCTTCTCAGTGTCTTCTCACGCACGGTCCTAAGTGGATGTACTGAAACCTTAGGAAGAGAAAAGGCAATGAATGAAAAGAAAACAAACTAATAAAGCGCATATCAAAACACAAGTCACCCTGCTATCCCCCCAGATTTGGAAATATAAAGAGACTAAATGAAAAAAAATGTGCATTTCATTAAATACTAATATCTGAGTGCAGTCTCTATGGTTTTTCTCTCTGCCCACCCCTCTCTCTCTGAATGAAAAGTATGAGAGTTATTGCAGGATACAAGAAGTATTTCAGTGGAGAGCCCACTAAATCCGGATGTCAGATGTTTTTTTATTAAAACTCTGAAACATGAAGCTTACAAAAGAGAGGGGAGGACACGGGACCAGATGGAGTCATTCAGGATGCTGCATTTACCAGAACTGGGTCAAAAATTGCAATAATGATAAATTTGTGATATACTGTGCAACCCTGTGTCAGTGTTGTTTGCAAAATGCAGTTAAGTATGATTCTTGACAATTATAAAAACAAAGGCAGAAATATTGTATAAGTTGTTATAGCCTGGGACTGCAGTAAAGTGTGTCAGTGTATGTGTGTGTGTGTGTCTGCATAGCATCATAGCACCATGTTTTTAAAGGCCCTAATGTTTCCTGACATCTCACATTTAAAGTATCATAGAGGCAGAACGATCGCCTCTGGCTAGCGGGATAGAGACTGCCTGGGGCCTTTCGCTCTGGGCAAGAGTGTGTCTCAGTCTAACCGTGTGTTTGTGCGTAGCGTCTGTGTCTGTTGCACCGGCCTTTCAACATGCAATATTCTCTGTGTCATCAGCTTAAACGGCTAAACAGAGAGCTCAAGCGAGAGACAAGACAAGGAAATAAAGACTCAGGATGAAGGAAGCAAAAAGACATGGAAATCCTTGTGTTAAGTCGACTCTTATTATTTCTTCTCTTTGAGTTTTGTGTGCCTGCAAAAAGCGCTGCGATCTCCATTAGCAGCGACGCCGGAGAGGAGAGTTACACACAGCTAAGAACTCTTTTGTTGTCGAAATAATCAAGCGAATATATAATACTCTGTGTTAAATTATTCAAGCGTTAAAGGCTCAGAAGTTGGAGCAAATTGCTGCGTTTTCAGCCTCGAATCCTGTTAAAGACTGAAAGGGGCTGAGTGGTAACGATATGCACTGCTGGGGCCTAAAAACAAGCCACTGTAGACCTGGACTTAAGGTTGGATCAGTTATTATAGGAAATCTCTGAAGTGAGCGCCTTTGGTAGGACGTCCTATAAACCATGAACACCTTATTTGTTGGCATGCAACTGCAGTTAATAAAAATGGCATACAGTTGCTTAGACCAACAATTAACACATAATAGGGCAGCTTTGCTATGGTATACACATGAGTTACTTAAACTCTCACTAATTTGAAAACACAGGAGGGGTGCACAGTGGTAGAGTGGTTAGCGCTACTACCTCTCAGAGTGAATGTCATGGGTTCAATCTCTAGGTGAGCTGACTACGATCTCTCTGAGTGAAGTCTGCATGAACTACTGTGTCAGCCCTGAGACTGGCCCGTAGTTGCTTGGCTAGGCTGCAGCCACCCATGACCACAAACAGAAATAAGCAAAAAAAGATAACCCAAAATGGAGGAATGGAAAAAAGTTGAACGTCATCATTCACTCATCTATCCATCCTTCATATTTATCTAGGCACAGACTTCCCTCAGACACTTCCTTCAGCTCCTCCAGGCGACTAAGGCAAGAGAAAACCCATTTGGTTTGCTTGTGTCACTAAGCTATAGTTGTCCCATTTAATCCCACAGACTTAGGAGAACTTTCCTCATTGCAGCTCTAGTCTCCACTTTAAATTGTTGTGCCGTTAACAGGATAATGAACAGTTAGGCTCTGTCTTGATTAAAAGTAAGCTCAGGGCAAATAGGTCAGCTTGTAGTACTGTACATGAGACATTGTCCATTTCGCCTTGCATATAGGCCTTTCTCTGCAACATCTCTCCACTGAGTGACACTCCCAGTACTGACCTGCAGAGGGAAACACTGGACAATAATCTTTTTCATGTCAATTAGCTTGTTTTCAATTTAACATTTGATTTTATTGCCCAACCCTTTACAGATAATCGGGATGAAGCTGTAGTGATTTTTGGCCTGTAGCTGGCAGCGTGCAGCAGAGACTGAGGGAGAGAAGGAGGGTCAGGGTACAGTAGTATATAATGGTGTCTAGTATGAGTGCACACAACAGATGAAGTCATTTCACACTCGTCTGTGAATGAAATGGAAGCCATAGATACCATCTCCCCTCGCGCCCGCTCTCTGCCAACCGAGCTTTTGATCTTCCCGAGTGGCGCCGAAATGATCTTCTGTCCGAGTTTTTACAGCAAATCAGTGCCGGACAATTCTCTTCTCCTCTGTCCCCATTTTCAAGTCTCCTTCTGGAAAAAAATGCAGCCGAGCCCAGAGTTCAAAGCTTGGAGCCCGAGATGAGATGAGCGCCACTCATAAGGAATTACATTATTGCTCAGCTGTCCCACGCGCCAGCACATGCTATATCAGAAAGGGGATGATATTTCTGAGGCTCAAGGATGACCGCAAAGAGCAGTAAAAAAAGACAGTTACTTTAAAATCTAAATTCTCCAATCTGAACCTGACGTTCATAATATGTAGATTTCTACTACACGTTATTATACCTTCAATGCCATGTGCAGTTATTACACATTATTATCACAAACATAAGCAAACATGTATTCAATCATATGAATATTGCCTAAATGTAAAATTTTTATTATGTGTAGTAAGCGTAGTAGTGGCTGCTCAGCAAGAATGACTTGTGCTATTTGTAATGATGATTAATGTCTATAAATCCAAATACAGTGAGTAAGCAAAGGGGAAAAACTTGATGCTGCCATTAAAGAGAGACACTATAGTTTTGATGTTTTGGTCTTTCCAGTCTTGTACTTAAAAATATTGTCAAGTCTTTTACAAGGGGGCTTTCTTGATATATAATTCATAGCCTGATTTATTGATAATTTTACTCATATAAACAAGGGATAAATTGATTTAAGGCTGCTGAATGATATCCAAAATCCCCCCGTAAAAGTCGACAAAATGAAACAAGAACTTAAACCTGGTTCTGTCCAGTATTCAGATACAGTTTAGCAATACATTTTCTCTTATTTTTATGTGAGTAATCTACAGGAAAAGTTTCACATTGATATTTTTCGCATTTACCTGCAGTGTCTTGCCTTAAATCATTCATTCATTCATTCATATTCTTCTACATATTCTCATTAGGGGGCGCAGGTGGCTGGAGCCTATCTCAGCAGCTATGGATCTTGGGAGGATTACAACCTGGACAGTGGCATGTCACCTTTTATAGTCACCAATTCACATAACACATGCATGTTTTTGGACAGTGAGAGGAGGCCGAAGCACTCTGAAAGGACCCACAGTAACACAAGGAGGACATGCAGCCTCCGTGTATAGACATTGCATGTTGTCCGGCCCAAGGATTGACCCCACTGTGCACCCCTTCATTAATTAATAATGAATAATCTTGCCTCACATGTATCAAGAAAATTACCTTAACTGCTACAAGCACCAGGAAGCACTGTTAAGTACTTTAGTTTAAAAAGTACTATCAAATATTTAGCTAATATAATGTTGACAATCCACTTCAGACTAAACCCACTTCTTCCAAACCTCTTTTTGTCTCGTTCACGTGGAGCGCTGCTACACGCAGCGAGGGAGACTTGGGCCATGAATCATGACTATTATCATTAGGTTAAGCACCCACCAACCCCAAAGGCAGTGCAAGCCTCTGCAGAGAATCCGCAAATGAGCTGATTATTATTATTGTCCTCCAAATGAGAGTGATTAGTATTGATGTCTAAATGAGCACTGAGGTTAATATTGCCATGATTATTATTATTATTATTGTGGTCGCGTTATGGGAAGCCTTGTTCATCTTCGCTTCATTCACTTTTAATTCCACAGGCTGCCACATGCATGTGCCCAAATCTAATAAGTAGTGTATGTGCAGCCCAGTTACACTTTACCCATAGTGGCAGAGGCAGCATGCTTCCATATCCAAGGTGGAAGAAGTACTCTAAACCTGTACTCAAGTAAAGGTACTATTACTTCAAAAATAATATTAGTATTTTTGTCAGTTTATCCAATTTTACATCAAAATAGTACTACCACTATTAGTAACTACTACTAATAATAATTGCTACAACTGCCCCAAAGTACTGTTATATTAATTATTACTCAAGTAGAAGTAAAACTAAGCATTCACCCAGCACCCAGAGCATAGCCGGTTCAAATCTCGCCCGAAGCACATACTGTCATTGTGTCTCTGGGCAAGACACTTTACCCACATGACTGATTGCGACAGGAAGAGCATCCGGCATAAAAACGTTGCCAAATCACTGTGGGACTGGTTCACTGTGGCAACCAGAATAAGAAAGCGAAAAGCCGAAAGATAAAAAAAAAAAAACAAGCTATTGAATGTAAAGTTTATTTAAGCACAACTAGTTATTACTACTACTGTCCCCAAACCAGTATTAAACCCATGACCTTCTTTGTGAGAGGAGCATGCTTCCCTTTTTGCCACTGAGGTCAAAATAAATGAAAATACTTAAATACAAAAATGTACTAAAATAGTACCCAAGTCACACATATTCCAAAACATGTACTTAAGTAAATTACTTGAGTACGAGTATCTGCCTATATTCATGTCACATAGAACAGCTTGCTATGTAAAGACAGACATCAAAACCACACAGTCATTACCACACACAAGCACACACAGACACACACACACAGTAACCTGGAGGAACGCTGCAGTCGACATCGCTGCAGCAAAGTCTAATGAAGCAGATGGAGGTAATTCCCCGATTTCCCTGAAACAGAATAAATAAATCATCATCACATCTGGACAGAGAACTGATCTGAGAAACACAGCCAAAAGGAACATGGCATATGTTAATTCACTTAACATGATAGACGTGAGGGCGCCGCCAACCCCACCGCGTTGTTTTAGGAGCTAATCGTCGCCGCTAATCGGTGAGTAAACACTGCTGATTAAATCTCTTCTTACACAGTGAAGGGAATGAGGTTTAAATTGTATGTAGGCATTTGGTAGATAGGAAATACATTGCTCTTGTATCAGTTTAATAGGCTGGCATGCAGAAGTAATGGGAAGTAACTATACAGTATAATTCATGTAACTTATACTTTTACTTGAGTACATTGATGAATAGTGCTGGGTACCATTAAACAATACTTTTGTGGTTTTGAAAGAAAAGTTAAATAGTATAAAAAAATATATAAATATTCAATACCAAGTTTCAATACCAGTGAATCAAATAAATAACACAGAATAAATCATACAAATTATTGAGTTTTATGATTGTTGAAGATGAATCAGCACACCATAGGTATCAGAAAAAGTATTGCTCAGGTACTGGTATCAAAAACCAGGTATTGTTTAAGTACTGGTATCGAAAAAATCTGAACACTACCCAGCCCTACTGACAAATGTTACATTTACTTAAGTAGCTGAGCATTGTCAAGTTTGATTCCTTAGGTTGACATAGACCAGATGTTTTTAGTAACTGTAGATTTTGCTACCTTTAAGCAGGTAAGTATTGAAATTGTAAACTTGTATACTCCTATTTGAGTAATACTATGGCATTCATGGGATATTTGAGTTTCATATAGCTTAAGCAACAAAGTGACAGAAAATGAAAATGGAGAATGTGGGGAAGACATGCATCCACCTGGGTTGGACCACTTTGGGCCACTCCAGGTAAGACACCATGGCACTTTAAATCTATTTTTACTTGATTGCAGATATTGAATAGTTTCCCTTCCCCATTTTAGATACATTTTAAGCTTAAGCTTAAACTTGTCATCCAAGGAGAATTTTTATTTTATCTTTATTTAAAAATATCTGAAATTATACTGAAAACATAATTGATCCCTGCCCAAAGTATACTTTTAATAACTTTTTAACAACAGATGAAGTTGCAAGCTACTACAGAAAGAAAGTTCCTTTAGCCCTTTCTTTCTGGGGTCACCACAGTTTGGTTTTTTGTACACCAGAAGCTCTTCCTGACGAGCTTCTCATCTCCCACATTATGGCTGAAGTTTTTGGCGCTTATGGGAGAATCAAAACCCTGACCTCTCACACCAGAGGCGGGGGAAATATCCAACAAGTACAGCAGTACCAACGGAAAAGACGATATTTAAGAACTTTGTGCATTTATTGTGGATGTTTTCTGACAGTTTTTCTTTCCAAACAATGACTAAAGTTTAAACTAGGATTAGCTTTACATTATAAGACCTCTGTCTGAGGGTCAGTTATTTAAACTATTTGTACTGTTATCTGTCTGAACCTTTAATCACCCTGAACAAGGCAGAGAGACACTAAGCTCTTTTATGAAGCATTAATATAACTCACTGTGACCTGAATGACTGAGACGAATCTTTTCTCAATATTACATTTTTTAAAGTACTTGTATGCACCTGTCTCACTGTGTGTTTTCTAGTGCTTGTGTGTAATGCCCGTGCACGTCGGGACAGCTGTCAGATCACTCCGCTGATTGGCCGATACGACAGGCATCAAAAAGCGCCATGGGAGGAGAGAGGAGGAGGCGGGCTGCCCCACCTGTCAATCACTGCCAGTCACAAACCCAATTCAGCCAACACTACCTCACCTGGCACACAAAGCATTTCTCGAGTCAAACATAATCCATAAATCTCCATAGAAAAGCCACAAAAAGGCAGACATTCATTTTATAAAACACTTTCCA
This sequence comes from Bostrychus sinensis, assembly GCA_020698575.1. Lineage (NCBI taxonomy): Eukaryota > Metazoa > Chordata > Actinopteri > Gobiiformes > Eleotridae > Bostrychus > Bostrychus sinensis. The sequence continues at coordinate 20,383,091 of CM036257.1, read as the reverse complement.
CAAACAGGGACTACATCATTCACACTATAGTCGTCAGTCTGAAATGGGACGGGGCGTTTGGTTTGACAGAGTAATTATGACGCCCCGCTGTGGAGGGGCCCTGGGCTGAGAGGTGAGAGGTATCGATCGCACACAGAAGAAATTTATCAATGTCCAAACGCTCCGCTCTGACAGGAACCCAATCCACTTAGAGTCCGCAATGTTCAAAGTGTTCACTCAGAAAACACACAGAGTTCAGAGGAGAGACAACGGGCCAGTGATAACATCAGGAGATGGGACAGAGAGGTCAGAGGGCAGGGTAGAGGAGACAGGGACGGGTCACTGTTAGAAAAGTAGATATTGTAAAGGGAAGTTATTGTGGTAGCAAAATATATGGACATCTATTTGTCTGAGGATTATAAAAAGTCGTCTGCAGCTGTGAACAAACGCAAATAACAGGAGCTAATTAATAAAAGTGCATGTGAACAAATAAGTCTGTATTTTTATTTTTTTACACATCAACATTTTTCAGGTCACAGTCAATTTTATTAGTTTGAGTGACTTTTTTTGCCTTTCGCTTTGCAACACAACAGCAATTTATATACTTTTTCACTTGTCAAGCCTTAATTCACATTCATTTTTAATCACACCCGCTTTTATCAATTCATTTTTGTTACTTTCACCCCTTACATGAGGGGATGCAAGGTGAAAACTAGAATCACTCAGAGAGCACAGACCAGCGCCAAGGCATTACAGTTCAACCAAAAAACATAAAAAACATTTCTACTCTTCCCATTTGTGACCTTTCCTGAAAGTGTCAAGAAAATTCACCCCTAACCCTATGCCAGCATTTTGAGTTGTTCCTTGTCCCATTACTGACCCTTCCTGAAAATGTACTCAAACCATAACAGACCATGACGTCTTGCTAACAGACAAGAAAGCCATTGCCAACAAAAAACACAACTTTGACAAGATCTCCATGTTAATCCCAGAAAGAATACCGACTATAAAACATAGCTCCTAATTGCATTGGTTGTCATGTTTTGAGTTGCCTTCTTACTAAGTATGCAACAATATTTATCAATAATGTGATATTGCAATATGAAAAGTCTCACAATACTGTCATGGACTTTTATAATATATCGAATGGTAAGCTCAGAGCTAATATCTATTGTTTTGTTGCAGCATAATGGTAAAAAAAAAAAAAGCAGAAGGAACTACATAGACCATGATCCTATGCTCCATGTCAGTGCAGCCAACATGACAAAATTATTGTTATTAAACACTTACTCTGTCTTTAGCTTTTGAAATATCACAATAATTAATGCACTAAAGGCTTCTCAGGACATTTTTAGAAAAAGCGTTTTGTTAGCGTGAGAATTTTTACACTATAAGCCTCCCCACAATATCGCAATAATACCAAGATCATGATAATACTGTACCATGAGATTTAGATATTGTCACATCCCTACTACACCTCCTTAATTTTGTTTAGCACTGCATTTTTTTTTACATAAAAGGCCAATAGGTCTAGTATCATACTATTATTGGCATTTGTACTGTAGTGATGCCTTTGCTGCTGTGAAATACAAAGTGACATTTCCCCCACTCCTTTTGTTTCTCAAACCCTGAACACTGCGACTGGCGTAAGACTAAAAGCTGTGTCAAAATATTTGGACTGCTCTCAGAAACGGCTCTCTCTGGTGTTGGAGAGAAGCAGGAGAAGCAGTAGTAATTCCCTTTGACTGACAGATCAAGGCTTAAACTGTGGCTTACCCCAGCATGAGACACAGGAAGTCAGATTTTGAGTTAGCGCTGGGTTTCTGAGTCAGCTCAGTTCACTACAGTGTGTTGTCTACTACTGCATTCAGATCTGATCTGATAGAGTAAAGCCGGTACAAACAGCATGTCCTGACAAAGGGGTGGCAAAACAAATAAAGTCATGCAAGGATAACAAAATATAGACTCCTCACCCAAATATACTGTAGGCTACATGTAAGGATCACTACAGGGGCAGCCGGGGCAGGATGTCACACTTCTAACATTATAGCGTTAACTACACAGCAAATGAAAGAGCAAGGTGTCATTCATTTCTTTTGTCTAACTTTAATGCTTAGTGAGGTTTAAAGATGGTAGAGCGTGACTAACCCCAATGATTGTCTCACTGGGCTTTTCTAACAAATTAAAAACAAAAGTTATTGCTGTAACATTTGATGGGTTAAATGTAACTTAAATGCAGGTACATAATACTCAAAAGCAGGTGACTAGTTTGTATGATCAATGCTTTTGAGTGGCATAAAACAATATTAAACTTGTAAATTTGATTAATTGTGACAAAAAAAATGAGTCTGTTGTCTAACAGCTACAAATGTAAAATTAGCCAATATTAAGAAGGAAAAGAAAAAATATCAATAATGTTGATATGTACTTTAAGATAAAAATGATCTACTGGTGCTAACTTAACAGCTTATTTGTTCAAATACAGGACCAATGACGGGCACGGAATAGCTATTGTACTGACTTTTTTAGTACAACCATAGTTAAATATAAATCTGCAGTGCACCATACCCAGTGTGACAACATGCTCTGTTCTTCTCATCACACCAAGCCAGTTTGAGTTTTACTTCACCATACATAAACACATTTTGATTGGTTCCTGTTTTCCAGTAGCTACAGGCAGGGGCGTAACATCAGGCAGTGCTGAATTAAGTTTTGGGGCCCCATTAGAGTGGGCACTTCTTCATCCATGGTCAAGCCTGTGTTTAAAATATTCATAATAATTAGAAGCAGCACATAGCTTAACTGTTACAGAACAGTTTTTAACATAAACATAAAGTCTAAATACTGTTAAATGTGTAAATTCATAACAAAAAGAAAAAAAAAATGCTTTTCTTAAGACACACAAATTATAATAAGAAAAATTAATATAGTTTCAGAAAACTGTCCCTAAATATTAACAAATAAGCACCTGTTTAAACAGCAAAATGTCATAAATTAAAAACCTTAATGCATGAATCTGAAGTACTGAATGTGCTTCATAACTTTAGGAAATCCAGCACTGGGGCCCCACATTATTGAATACCAGCACCAGGCTTATTTTCTTTAGGCCTATGGATCATTTTCCTGGGACTAGATCCCAACATTTCCCGGATCATGAGGAGGTAAGAAAGCATTTTCATTTTGTTTAAACAAGGGAAGAGGGCCATGTTATTTATTTAGCCGACCATAATGCACATCTACCACTTGATAGCTTGTTTGCTAGAGCAGTGGAAATCGCAAACTCAGTTCATACTTTACAATTCATCCATAAACAACACAAAAAAACATTTAAAAGCACCCAATTTGTAGATTACCTTTCAGTTTTCTGGTGATTATTACAGACATCGAGATCCAAATGTGCCCAAAATCTCTTGTTTGGTTACTTTTTTTAGCTGCGGACCGTGACGCCAGAGCCCACTCTACCGCCCCCTGCTGCTACATTGTAAGTATTGTTTGCCACCCTCAAGCATGTAATATGTCTCTTAACCAAATCCATTATACTGTATCTTATCTAATATTTCTAGCACAAAATGTAAATACAAAAAGCATTTTATTAAATGTGGCATATTCCCAAGACATAATCATAACATAACATCAATAAAATGTAAATAAAAGCTCCGAAACAAATACGCTGTGTGTTGCATGATGAATTATTGCTATAATCACTATTGTATATCAATTCCAAGCACTTTTGTGTAAAACAGATTTATGGCAATGGTTCCCATTAATCTTCCTATAGGTGCTGTCACTTTACATAGCAAGTACTTGTATTACAGTACCATCTGATCTAATATTGGCTGTAAGTAGCTGGCATTATTTAATATTCATAATGAAAATCCACCATTTTTTCTCTTTTCATAATGCATTTTAATACTGGTGCAGATTTATTAGATTGGAAAGACAATCCATACGGGGCTATTTATTATTTCCTCTGAAACAATTTTCTGGATCATAAAGAAAATGATGCGTGCCTCCATTTGTAGCATTTTGGTCAATATTTCTGTCAGGATTTCAAAATTGGATTGTCATGAGAAAGTGAAATGAAAAGTGCCTCCATAAGGGACATTTGTGAGTGAGTGAGCAAAGCTTTTTAAAGTTTTGATTGTATGCAGCACCAGGGAGGACACAGAGAGGCTTTCTGAGTGTGTTTTCCTGTACTATTTGTCTTCTATCTCATCGACTCGACCATCATACTGAGCGAGCACCTGTGGACATCTGCCCAAAGCCGCCGGTCATGTCCGCACCTCCATTTTTCTCAGACAATGAGTGGAATCATTTCCCCTTAACACAGACCTCTCCATCAATATTGACACGGGATTATTGATCAGCACCGTGGTTGCCAAATTACAACCTATTAGTCAAACGCTTTTCTTTAGCGTTTGAAAGAGTATTTCAAAGTGTGGAGACTGTAAAAGTAATGGACCAGGAGACCAGCAGCTCAAGTAGAATTTCAATCTTGGGCCTAATTTAATTGACAAATAAGACCAGAAAATATGCTATGTACAGATCAGAGGTGGATAGTAACTAGATACTTCACAGATACTTCACAGCTTCCTCTCATCATCCAAAGACATGCGTTAGGCTACATGTGTTAGGCTACGTTCACAGTGCAGCTCTTAATGCTCAATTCAGATTTTTTTTTTTTTTTTCACATTACATTTTAAATGTGCCCTCCATGAGTCTCGTGTGTGAATCGTTTCCAGCCCTAAAGTGACCTGCATGCACAAAAAAGATCTGATGGAGCCTGGAGCAGTGGGGCTGTGATGTGAAAGGCTTCACTGACACAGAGTTTATCCAGAAGTTCAGGATATTGTAGAAGATGTTTGGATACATCTGTCAGTGACACATCTCAATCTCCTCCTTAATATTTCTCACATTATTTATCTTTGCATTTCACTTCAATACAGTTACAATATGACCCCTCAAGTTTAGCTTTAACAGGGTTGTTACCTTAAATACAAATTAGGTTTAAAACCTCTTTTTTTTTACTGACTCAGCTCCATCACCGTTGTCTGCCAGGCTTGTTATCATGTGGTCGGGCCAGTTCCTGCCTCCTCCAGAGCAGAATTGGGCTGTCTTTTGCATTGTAATGACATAAAAGTCAGATGAATGTGACTTGTCTGTTCAGACTGCAGTCACATTGTAAAAGATCGTACCTGATTTAGGAGGAGCCCATATGAACGTGGCCTGGGTCGCATTTGAAAAAGTCAGACTTGGGCCACTTTTATCTGCAGTGTGAACGCAGCCTTAGGTGCATTGACGGCTCTAAATTGCCTTTAGTGAATGAGCATGTGAGTGAATGGTTGTCAGTGTTTGACTCTGTGTAAGCCCTGGGACTAACTGACCACTGTCCAGGACGTACCCCACCTAAGGCCCATAGTAGCTGGAAAAGGTTCTAGGGGCGGCAGTAGCTCATTTGGTAGAGACGTTTGCCTACTAATTTGATGCTTGGTGGTTCAATCCCTCCTACCAGCATTGCATACTGTTGTTCATTGTGTCCTTGGGCAAGACACTTCACCCACCTAGCCTGTATGAATATGTGTGTGTGATATAGTGCTGTTGGATTATTACCCGCAAGTGATGAATGAATGAAGTGAAGTACATTTTCTAAAACATACTTTACTTTTACTTGAAGACATTTTAGGGGAAAAAACAATACTAGTATATTTTAAAAATCTAAATGAGTAAAAGTATATTTTCTCTCAATGGCAAAGTGGGTATAGCTTGTTTGCCTAAAATGCTTCACAATCAGATTATCCTTAGTTAGAGGTAGGTTTGGGACTATAGTTGTAGTAGTAGTAGATTCAACTATGACAAAAGTAAAGATGTACTTTTATAATTACTTTAATTGTTGTGTTGAGTACTTTTACTTCCTCTGGAGTATTGTTAATTTGAGCAACTTTGTCTGCACTGAATGACTAAAAAATGAAAAAATAAGTATTAAAATAACTTTTGCATACATTGTACAGTGGGTTAGGGCCCAAAAGTACTTTGTAGCTCATGGGAAAATGTATTTCCATTGTTTTTCATATAGCACATGTCACTCTGATTGGGTTGAAATATGTTTAAGTGGTAGACAAGATTGTAAAATATGTGAATAGTAAAAAGTGTCTCCCAAAGATAATAGCAAACTTTGGGTCCTAAGCTGACTCCAGAATCATTGCCTTAGACTATAGACTCTTTCACTTTTTAATGGATGTAACCACAAGATTTCTGGTCACATCCTGTAGATTCCTGTTCATTGCCTGTAAAAGACCATTATCAGTGAATGCAGAGTATAAACAGCTCACAAAGGCACTTGCCCGCCCGAACTATAACTCCAGATGCATTCCCCAAATCAACATCAGGAAGCTACAAGAGGATCCAGGTGAGATCTACAACAGTGAAGTTAGAGAACACAGCGGCTGCCTCACTTAATTTTTTTTCTTGATGTTTGGCTCGGGGCCTATCCTACTAAAGAGAAGTAATTTGGCTTATCTTATCCCAGAGACCTAGCAGCTGCTTTTTATTCTTTTTTGTGAGCTCTTTTTTCTCATTTAGTCCAACAAAGATTGTCCTCGTAGATTGACCTTCTCGGTGCCTGCAGGCCGTTGCCCTCATGCCAGTAACTAGATAACACACTCTATCAGAGATTTGAGAAAATCATTGGGAAAGCAGTGGGGCTGATAGTGGCATCAATCCTAACCTGACACCGGGCTGGGTCAACCATTTATCTCTGCACACCGCCTCTGGTCACAGCGGCGGCCATCTTGCTCGGCTACATCCTTCTTTAATAACCTTGGCCACGTCTCTTTGCAGACTGAGAGGATAAGGGGCCATGCACTCATAGCCTGATCGCTGCTGTTTTGTTTGCATTTTAACTGTAAAAAAATAATCCCATTCCCTATTGTGTGTTTAAGGCGAGGCACCACAGATGAATAAAGTAACATGTTTAACCAACTAACTAATGTTTCAATATGCAAATTGGGTATTGTCTATTTAAATATGCATATATTTAAAAAAAAACAAAAATTGGATTATTGGATGGAGCCAGATTAGATGATTTTTTTCCTTTTTTTTAAACACGTTTTGAGTAAATGCTAAAAAAAAAAATCAGGCTAGGAATGATCAACAAAGTCTTCAAAATAGAAGACTTCAAAAAAAATTGCTGCATGTAGAGGCTAAAGTGGAGACTCATTTGGTGAAAACAACCTTTGAAGTTTGAAGTATCAAGTTGGAAAGGTATGGTATTGTATGGTGTTTTGTATTGCATTATCTGTATTATTGTATTGTAATGAAACCAGGAAGCTTTATTTAAAGATAAGTTTGGTTTATTAAGAAGGGGTGGGATTTAATAAGGTTACACTTCTTTCCACTTCTTTTTTGAGCAGGTAAAACACTTGGTTAGTTATGATCAGTGTAGTATTTTTGACTTTTCTGTTTTTTTCATATGTACATACTTATATTGTCAAATGTGCATACTCAGAATTAACATTAGACACATGTTAGTTATTTGTCAGGTGTAAATCTATTGACACAAGCTGCCCTTAATGTGTACATTAGACATTTTTGCTTCTTTTTAGTGTGAAAACCACATTTTAAAGGTGCAAACTGCATGGCCAAAAAAGTCCCAAAAGTGAAAGAGAACATGTTTTTTTTTTTGTTTTTTTCCCCACTGGTTTCCTTAAGATTGACAAGATACCAAACTTCTGTACAAGAACAACAAACGCCTGGCATGAAGAGCTTACAAACTCGTTAGCATTGCGGCTAATGGCGGCCCCGGTGCCATTAATTCCCCACGGCGTGTGACTTAAATGCTTCTATATTGGTGTAGCAAGAGATTCCCAGCGGCCTCCTAGTGCAGAGATCATTGTTTTTCACTTACTAACAATGAACTTATGATCACAGCGCTGCCGGGTTTTTAAAAAATGCCCTGTAGGATCATTACAAAGCTGTGTGTGTGTGTGTGTGTGTGTGTGTGTGTGTGTGTGCGTGTGTTTTGTGGCAATGAGGCCGGCAGAGCACCAGCAGCAGCAGTGTGTCCGGGCTCCTCCTTTTCATCGCCGCCGCTCTGTGTGGATGAGTGGGGAGGTTAAATGGGGCGTCATCAATCTCAATGAAGTGCAATTATTTTCTCACTTATTAATCATTGCAGGCTAATAGCTAGTGGCAAAGCCGGGCTCACCATTTGTCAAACTTAGCAGATTTCTGTAATTTTGTTTGCCCGTTTTTTTTTTTTTTTCTCTCCCACCGCTAATGTTGGTGTAGGCTTTGGCAGATATCTATGGAGGTGCTGCAATAAGTCTGTGCCTCCAAGTATCTATCTCCCACCTGTATAGCAGAACTAACTGAACTTCTCACCGTTTGCCAGAGTGACTGATTCTCTCCATTTCAGAGCCGAGCAACTATTTCATGGTCCGTGGCAGTGCAGAATGGAAAGTCTTTATTTGCAGGGTGCAGCATGGCCACCGTATTGATGGTTAACTACACTTACTGATGTCCTCTCAACATACAATTTCAAGACTTGGGTAATTCACTCTCATTACCATTGTTACTACTACTGCTCATCACCACAAAACCTCAGACATATATGTACCCTGTCTTTACCAAATGGGGTTAAGAGATTCCTAATTCAGCCAAAGGTCACAAACCAGTGTACTCTTTGTGCTGGATAAAGGGAGAGGGTTGCCTAAGGAAGGGCATCTGGTGTAAAACCTATATTCCAAGTCAATATGCAAAACACTGCACGGTAGGAGGCAGGTGCTGTGGCAGCAGAAAGGAAAAGCTCAAAGGAATAAAGACATTGTTACGTTTATGAACTTCTACATTATGTAATATATGAATGATAGCAAAAGTAAATGTAGCACATTATTGCAAATCTAAAATTTGTATATTGAGGTATTTTTAAGTTGGATCTACTGGATTTTTGTACTAAGCCAGCCATTCCCAAAGTCAAAACTGTTGTGGGCCCCTTAAATTTCCGAAACTCTCACGCGAACCCCGAACTATAGAACTTACTTCTATTCAAAAGACTGTCATACCATTACAAAAACACTGAGTGTTGGCTAATTTTTTTAAAGTAAGTTTTAAAGTATAAAGTATATGACTGTAAATAATTTCAAATGATTTTTTTTATGTACTTAATGTTTTTAGGTATTTAATATTTTAATTGACTAATTGTCTTTTTATATTTTTGTATGTTTTATTTGTTGTTATGGACCAGAACCATCTGTAAATTAAACAAATTTAAATTGAATTGAAATATAGACAGCCTCTGGTGGCCCCCTGCAGTGCCTTCTCGAACTCCCAGGGGGCCCCAGAGCCCACTTTGGGAACCACTGTACTATAGACTAGTATAGCATTTTGGACTCACAGTACAAATAATGTGTTGCCAGAGGAAAATAACAACTCAGCACGCCTGCCTCAAAGCAAGGAGGTTGTGGGTTCAATCCTCAGGCGAGCTGCCTACTGTTCTTCCTCCCACTGTCCAAAGACATGCATGTGTTAGGTAAAGCGGTGAATCTAAATAGCCCCTAGTGGATGAATGTGACCGTGAATGGCTGGCTGCTTGTGTGTGTCTATGTCAGCCCTCAGACTTCATGGCCATTGTCCAAGCTGCACCCTGCCTAAGGCCCATAGTTGCTGGTGTAGGCTGTGGCCACCTGTGAGCCCTGACTGGAATAAGTGATGAGTGATAATCTAATATCAAGTTGGCTTTAGTTCAAGTTAACTGTCTATTGTATATAATAAAATATCAGCTGCACATAAGTCACTACATTGAAAATTATGTTTCAATACTGCAAAAAAAAAAAAGGTTTTATGGACATACCAACTCATGTCAGAAGTTAAAGAAAAGAGCTTGAATGCAGTCATAATAAGCTTTCCAAACTACCAAACTAACATGGCACTAAATGTCTTGACTCTTGTGGCTTAATTTTAAAAAATGTATTAATCATAAGTTAAATCACCCTTAAAATAAAATGCTTGACCACATTTTTATGGAGTCCAAACAGAAGAGGGTAATGAGCCCAAATCATCATCATCATTATTTTTTCCTTGTAAACAACTAATGCTCTTCTCATAATGAATGTTACACATAATTTAGTTCCTAAATATAATTTGATTGTTAAACTTTTGCTCATTAAATCCACTAAGTCACTCAAACAAATTAGTTTAAGAACTATTATTCTGTATTTCTATAAACATTAGGTTTACATGTTACATTCTGTGTTTTCTTTAATACATGTTGCCATATAGAGTAATGGATAGTGGCATCTGAAGAGATTCTTCAAAAATATTTTTCAGTGGCACAGGAGGTTAAGCAGGTCGGCCACTTATGGGACGCTTGGTGGATCGCTTACTTTAGGCAGGACACTTCATGCACATTGACTACTTCAGTCACAGTGTGTGCCTGGTTGCGGCAGAAAGGGCATCCGGCGTAAAATGGTGCCAAATCACCATCTTGTTTGTAGTGGCAAAGTTGAGGATAAGTTGTTTGTTTTTTGGAATAGCATCATAGTAGCCTACATTACTGTGAACATATCTACTGTTAATACACTATTGTGCACTTTATATTTAAGTGTGCACCTTACCCCTAAAATATGTTACAGGTACTTATTGCCATGAACCTATGTACGGGTTAGGGCGAGATATAGGATTGTGGGGAGTGAAAAAACAAAGTACTATGATTATCTCTTTGCAGCAATAATCTTTATATCTGAGGAAGAAAAACAGAAACATCCTATTGTCCTTTGTGTATAATAAAATGTAACTCGACTCCAAATGATTTCACCTCCACAGTCACAGCACTTAATTTGAGGGAGAAGAAGAAGGAGAGATGCGCTGGTGCATGAATAACAGGTGTGGAGGTCTGTGATTGGCCCACAGTGAAATCATGAGCAGCAGTGTTTGATCACAGAGAAAGCACACAGCTCTGTGGAAGTGTGGGGACTGTCGGAGAAAAACAAGGATTTATACTGATGGATCTGTGGTCAGAGTGGGACATCTAGTGGAAGAGATAGGAAAAAACATTAACATTTACTTAAGGTCATAAAGGCCTATATACTGTGTAAAAAAGGATTGAAGCCTGAATAACAATAAAAAACATATCTGATACGGAAATGGGAAAAGGAAATGGGGATGGAAAACTCTTCTTGATTTTAGGGTGATTTTAACATCTGTCCAGAGACTGCAGATAAAAAATAACCTTTTTGCCAGCTCTGGCATATTTACAGGAATGTTAATTAATATGCAAATTATTATTTTTTGTATTTATTTATTTATTTTTGTTTGTTTTGGTCATTTTTCTTATATATTTACTTATTTACTTTTTGTGAAGGAAAGTGGGAGGGTGGGAAGGGGATTGTGCTTCACATGTTTTTCTAAACTTGATTATAAAAATATAAAATAAAAAAAATTGATTGTATATGCAATGTTTCTTAAATAAAAATTATATAATAAAAATAACAATAAATAAATAAATATTTAATTTACATTTTCAAAAGACTTCAAATCACACTGATACTGAAGTTTTGTGTATTTTGAGACTTGTGACAACATTAAAAAAGAGAAAAAGAGCTCACACATGTCACATTATATTCCACGGGAGAGCTCAAACAGCAGTACTTCATATACCTAACAGGAGAGATTTAAAAAAGTTACATGATTTCTGGAAATAACTGTATAGTTCACAGTTATTGCAGCTAAATAGGGACAAGGGTACATACTGTGTGCAAAGACTGAAGGCAACACTTGTGATGGATGTCATTTTTTCAGTATAAAATACATGTTAGCCAATACAAAGTCATAACTAAAACATAACTAAGACAAAGCAATACATGATCAAGAATCTGAACAAGGCAAGACCAGTGTGTGGTTCTTGCAAAACACATGTAGTATTAGACCAAGTCCAAACTCACAGAGGATGTAATAAATAAATATAGTTTTCAACCATTAACAAAAAGAATGTGGAGAAATAAACCAGATGTAGTCCTGACACATAGGGAGTATTGCCATCAAGTAAACCCAACTTCAGCTGTCATTTGATGTAATTAAGCTGAAAATAGGAAAATCTTTTATGAAATCTATAGGTTACAGGTGAACACAAGTGGGAAGGAAAACATTTGTTCAACACAACCCTAACAAGAGGAGTTCATTTCTGATTTTCTTGTGCTGGCATAGCAATCCTGTAATGAAACACTTCTACCACAAGAGGGCACCATCTTCAATAAAAAGGAGGGTGACTGTTTCAGAAGTAATTAACAGCTTGCAAGAGTACAGTGACTCGTTAATTAGATTAATTAATTAAATTTGCAGACTGCGGTTATAATGTAACAACTATATCTCTATAGTCACAGAAAGTCAAATTTTCATTACCTTGTGCAACACTAAATAAAAGTGGCGTCTTAAAGGAATTTACCTGAAAGAGATCTTGGAAATTATATGTAACTTGTGCTATTTTTATTCCGTTTCCAAGAGTGTTTTTGATGTATTTGGGTCATCTGATAAAGTAAGGAGAAATGACATCACTAACTTTGACGCACGACGCGACTATGCACACTTTTGTTGTCATGTTCTACACACTACTCTTTTTTCCAGAGAGGCACCACATTTGGTAATAGAAGCTCCGCCCACTCACACTATACTCCCTCTGTTGTTGTTGTCGTCCCTCCCTCTCGGTGCGTGAGTCTGGACGGGAAGATAACAGTGGAAACTGGGCTGGGTCTGTCAGACTGCACATGAAGGCAGCCTCTGCTCGTGGTTCTGCACTTTCTCTTTTGCAGTTCCGAGACGCGACGTGTCGGGATTTGACGGCACTCTGTGACATTTCTGGCTCCTGTGGGCGTCGCTGCTCTGCCCCGACGCTGCCACTCTTGCACAACTTTGGGAACTATGTGGATCTGTTTGCGAGGGCAGAGAAGGAATGCGAGGACCTAGCACCAGTTTCTGTCGTCTGTGTTTTCGATTGACACTGTCGTGACTCGGACCAATCTGCAGCGAATATCCGCGTTATTCGGAGTCTGGCTACGCTTGCAGTCGACAGGAAGCATGTAGCATGATGCGGGGCTGCAGAAAAGCCTTCAATCGAGCGTTCACCTGGGTTAAACCCGAAGGAGGTTGCACATCGCGTTTGTGTGTGGGCTGCATGGGAAACAGCCGTGCGTAACGCCGGCTGTCCATGGAGCAGCGTTGGAGGAGACGACAAGAAGCAGAGGTAGTTTAACGCAGTGAACATGAGCCAAGATCAGGACGGAATCTCTCTCGCGGTGCCCTGCTTCGGGACGGGTCCCAGCAGAGACAGCCACACAGGCGAGAGCTCCAGCATCAGTGCTGAAGCAGGAGGCTCCCGTGGCATCCCCGCGGCTGGGAGTTTCTGGCAGGACCCACCTGCAAACAGCGGAGGGATAAGTCCCACTTTGGGGCTATGTTCAATGGACACCGGTGGCTTGTTGTGCACGGGAAAGTCAGGGAAGAGGCCGGTGACGGTGGCCTATGTGATGAACAGCGAGGCGAACCAGCAGAACAATGCCGAGACTCTGGCGCTCCAGTGCCTGAAGGACGCCTGTGACGCGGTGGGCAGCAAACTGGACACGGTCAACTTTGGAAAACTTGACTTTGGGGAGACCACAGTGTTGGACCGCTTTTATAACGCAGGTGAGTCAACGACAAAGGTTAGATTTAGTCTGAACCTTCACAGAAGTCCTAAATTCAATTCAAAACGTAATCGCAATTTAGTGTCGACTCCAAGACAGTCAGTGTCTTCTATTTGTTCACATAGAAACACCAATATTCACCTGTGATCTCAGCCACCTGTGACTCTGTAGTTACCAGTTCTTGCTTTGATTGCACAGATTGTAATTGCGTTTACCAAGCCACATGTTTTTTCTCCAACCTCAATGCATATTACATTTCTACTCACACGTGTAACAGTCACCATTACTCAGGTTTTAAACAGGAAAGTGAAAAAAAACATCTTTGTTGTTTTGTACATAGCTTCTCCAAATGTGTTAACGACATTGGTGCAAAAGTCAATTAGACTGACCCATCTGTAATGCATGTTGGTTCACTTTATCTTGCCTTCTTCCTTCTGTTACTATGTTATTAAGCTTTTCATCTTTTTTGAGCATTCAAAATGTCACATTTCTTGTTTGCATAAAAACGTGCAACAATTTCTATTAATACCTTACCAGCCCTTTTCATTTTATTTGATGTTTTGAACCCTTGTCGCAATCTCCATAATGCCTGTGATCTGATTTGCTTCATCTTCCTGATACAGATTGAAGTGTACCACATCTTGATGGCAGTTGCTGACCCCTGCGGTGCTATTACTTCCCACTCACTGAACAAAAAACTAAAAAAAACAAACAAAAAAAATCTCCCTTTTCCACCCAAGTCACATAGGTCAAAGGTCAGGGTTTTGGCAGCATCACCTGAGCGCTGTATGTGCTTTGCCTGCATGTTGCTCAGAGCTCTGTAAACACACAACACTCGACAATAGCTTTGCACATTAGGACAGCTTTCATGTCATTGTTATTTCCATAGTGGAGTATTGCATGGAACCAGGCTGGAACCCATTGAGGAGAATGAGCAATCAGTGTGCGCCACAAAATCTGGGGGTGATTGAATTGTTCGATTTTTTCCCCCCACGCAAGGTTTTCCCGTTCCGCTCTGCACCTCCGCCATTGTGCCGACTGTCGCGAGGCTGGACTTTCCACTGGAATCTATGAATATAAAGGCAATTTCTCCTGTACCCCTTATTGGTTACTGTTTGTGTAGCATTTTGCTTGTAATCCTGCTGGAAATGTTGAGGTTACAAAATAAATTGTACTTGAAATCAGACCTAGAAGGCAAAGGTGTAAAGTAACTAGATACTTTTACTCTAGTCATTTTCTTAAGTGTTTTCTTGGAAGATATTGTAAATTTGAATACATTTCGGCTTTTGGCATCATCACAGCAAATCCTCTGCCTCCTATTGCAGTGATTTGGCATAGGTTTTACCATTAATAATGTCCTTCCCTGGACTGACACAAGATGTACACGGGCTTTTGCCCTCTTGTGACTGGATTTAGTCAAGTAAATGTGTTACCTCTCATAATGAGTAAAAGTGCTTTTTGACAGTGGCGAAGTAGGCAGCACACTCCCACCTCTGCTTATTGGTACTGTTTGTGTAGTATTTGGCTTTTAATCTTGCTGATAATGTTGCATTGCAAAACAATGTATGTAGGAGAGCAGACCTCTAAGGCAGAGGTGGGAAATAATTGCATGCTTTTACTCAAGTAATAATAACATAGTAGTACATTTTTGGAAGACAGTGTAAATTTTAAACACATTTTGGGAAAAATATACTTTTAACTAAGTAGATGTGTCCCTTCTGGAGTCACCACAGCTAATCATCTGCCTTCTTGTGTGCAGTCATTTGCATATTTCCTTCCTGATGCATCCCACATTGTTTATCCAGGATTGGGACTGGTACAAAAAGTACACTGGATTGAATGAAATAAGATCACAAGATTACAAGTGCCCACTTTTTTTGCAGAAGATCTTGCAGTAGTGGTAGCAGTGCAGCAGCAGTAGTAGCTGTGGTTGTAGCAGTAGATTTTATTGTGCTTGCAAATACTTGGTAATTAAGTAAATTAAGTTTACATTAAATTATTTTGTTACTTTTCCTCAAATAATAATCTTATCAACTTTACTACTACTGCTTTGCTACTTGAGTAGTATTATAGTATAGTATAGTAATAAGAGTACTATTACTTGAGTATAGATTTTGAGTACTTCTTCCACCGCTGCTTATTGGCTCTGTTGTGCAGTGTTTGGCTTGTAATCCTGCTGGAAATATTGCGTTGCATAATAACATTCAGTATTCTGGAAAGCAGACCTTACAGGGCTGGTGTGGTCAAATAAGGAGCAGATGTAATGTACAGTCATTTGGAGCCCGGAGCCAGAAACAGCAGCCAATGTTTGCATTACAGCCAGATATGATGCATGGTGTTGGCATTTGTTATTAAACACTCAAGCCTTTCCAAGAAGAAGAAAAGAATGATGTATCGGTTTTATTGTCCTTGCACTTGAGGAAAGTCTCTATAGTAACAACAGCACACACTTACATATCATTATGAACATGTAAGATGGTCATTTAAGTTACATTATTGTACAGCAATTAGAAACAACATCTCATTAAAGTATAGGTTATGTCAGGGGTGTTGAAACTATACTTGGGGGGCCAAACATGGTTCGTGGATTATTTTTTATTGCCTCTCACGCTTCATTCTCATTAGGCCAAATTGCCACTGGTAGAACATATAACCAAGTAAAAAATGTAGGTAAAAATAACAGGTTTAAAAGCTTCATAGTTGTGTAAGATGGACCTGGAATTAAGGAAGAAGGTTGAAAAATGTGAGTAGATCCCTGAAGCTAAAAGAGGAGCTGAATGGGACTTTTGTTCATTGGGGGTTCAAATATGTAACCACTAGTGAGTGGCCCTCTTCAGAATATATTTTAGAACAGCCCGCATTGCATTTGCAGTGTTGTCATGATTATTATATGTTTACAAGGCTTCTTGCTCAATGACACAGTACTACTGTGATTATAAATGTATAAAACATCTTGTTTCATAACATACATACAGACATACATACATGTGTTGGTTGGTCTAATGCAGAAGAAAAGAAATTCAAATCTAATCACAAATTTTATATTATCTATCCACTAACTGTCAAGTAACCAGTAGTGCATAACCAGGATATCTAAATACTTGGTTGATATATAAATATATATATTTGCTGTAGCTGTATGTTACTTGGGTGTTTTGGGTTATCCATCTGTGTGTGAGGGATGTCAAACTAATCCACAATCAAGAAAAAGACCTTTCAGCTGCCTCCTTTCTTTTGTGGGTCTCCACAGCAACTCATTTGCATTTGCAAGTATTTCTGCAGGGTTTGACACCAGATCCACTTACTAATGCCACCCATTTATCTTGGCTTGGGACTGGCACATACAGTATTGTGGCTGGAGTTTTTGCCATATCCTAAGATAACTAACTAACTAAGAAACTCTGAATTCTGACTTGCTTATGTAGCTATTGTTTACAGACACTATCAAAGTAGAGGTTGCCTTTGAAGTGAGTTTTAATAAAACAGTATTGCAAGCCCATGTGAGCAGCAGTAGTAATTGCACTGTATCCATCAAATGATCCATGCTACTTATCATAACATCCCAGCATTACTTGTACAAACAAATTCATTCATGTTCTCTTATTTGGCGTTGTTGTCTGTCTGTGGACCATTGTGGAATTTTCTCATAATTCACATGGGACGTCAAGAGCGGCATTTTCCCAGAAACACTCTGTATCTGTGCTGCACACACTCCACTCTCTTCCTGACACAACAAAGTCCTTAAAACAATGACCTCAGATATAGAAATTTATATAGCACGTTTTTCAAACAACTCGTTTTGTATCTGTAGCATCACGCTAAGAATGCATGACTTCATAATATTGTTTGTGATGGCTCTGACTGTGTGGCTCTATGTGCATGTTTTTACAGGATGCCTGAGCCATTTCATAACTGTGGTATGCAGGGGTTTATCTCCCCGTTGATCATTACACCGCATTACTGTGTCATTTACCAAGAGCACAATGGGTTTTTGAACAATTCCTGAGTACACTGAAAGCAGCTTTGCCCTGGCTGAGTGTTCTTGTTTGTGCTCAGAGCCGGACCCACTGCACTGTGCATTGTCAGCAGAACAGTTACTCAGCCATGACAGAGGCTTATACTGCACTTGTCAAGAGTCAGTCCATAATTTAAACAGAAAAGTAGAAAGATAGGTATAGCAAAACAAACTGTACAGTGTTGGACCAGAACAGTTTTTACTTTCAAATAAGTAATTTCATAATTATGTTTTCTTAAGTAGCCTACAGCTGTATAATATGTGGGTAAAGCCAGAACTACCATTCAGAATAAGGACAGTTTACTTCTTGAGGTTGCAACTTGCAGCTCTTATTAGTTGTCTAATAACAGACTCAGATTATGAAGAAATCTTAGTAAATACAAAAATGTGTATTCAATATGGGGGCATTTTTAAGTTTGGTGCAGTTTAAGTATGTCACAAACCAGTGCATTCTTTGTGCCAGTCCCAAGCTCAAATAAAGGAAGAGTTTGTGTCATTTAGGGCATCCAGCATAAAACCTATGCCAAATCAATATGCAATATGACTGTATGCTGTGGGGGGCGGTAGCTCTGGTGGTTGAGATGTTCATCCACTAACCAGAAGGTTTGCGGTTCCCATTGTTGCATACAGTTGTCGTGTCCTGGGGAAAGGCACTTCCATCTTGCCTCCGGTGTCGGCGTACACTGGTGTATGAATGTGTGAGTGTTTGTAAGTGTGAATGGGTGAATGGTTCCTTGATGTAAATTGCTTAGAGTGCCCATGGAGGTAGAAAAGCACGGTATAAATGTGACCATTTATGCTGTGCCTGTGGCGATCTCAGAAGGAAAAGCTGAAAGAAAATAAGTAGTTTTAGCTTGGGAACCAACCCAGGTCACTACCTGACATCCTGACATCCCTGACAAGTATCTGTCAAAGGGGTACTGATTTGTCCACCAAAAGTAATTATATTTTTCCACCTTCTTCTTAAACTAAACAGCTGACCCAATAAACCAGCTTTGCGTAGTATGTACTGGTAAATTTACTAATAATTCTGCATCAGCTTAAAGTCATGCCAGTTTCTGAATGATTAACTTTAGTTGAATTAAATTGTGTGATAAGTGAATCATTAGCCCTCATAGTGACAGTGCACAGACATTTTCTTGGCTCTCCGGGTGAGGTCCTGCTGGGTCCAGTGTCAACACAGGCCAGTGTGAGCTGACAACTTCCGGATGAAAGACTTTGGGGATTGTCCATTGTGAGGCAGTATACTCAGCTTACACACAAGACACTGAGCTAACCCACAGTCCCACGGTGAGGCGTCTGCTCTGAAATCCTGTCAGCTGGGCCCGGGTTAAGTTGTTGATCCTGCTTCTGTTTACTGTACGCCTGGCTGCACTGCTGAGGTCAGAGAGCACAAGGTTACAAGGAATTAGCCTGTAGGCCAAGCGTCTGCAGACTCACCCCTGCTCTAGTCGAAGTGCATTTAGCTTATGAAGTAACTTATGTCTGATGTTTCCCATGGTGAGCTGTGTGAACAAATTTGATCAATTGTTTTGATGCACCTCACTGCTCTTCAAATTGTAGTCCAGTCTTTCCAGTATTTTATTGTTTGTTAAATAGATAATGAAAGTTGTTGTAAAGTACTTGTTAAGAAATCACACATTAAAATACCACAAACATTAGTTAGATTATGCCTACCACTATCATTGAGATCAGTTATTAATGAGTCTTTGCATCTAATTTAGTTATTATATGGCATTCTGGTTGAAAGTCTGAACAAGGGTTGCATTGCTATAGGACCGGGCTAAATGCAGGTTTTGGCTTGTGCAGTGTGAAGTGATTTGTATCAAAATTGTTATAATGTATGTAAAAAAGGAGTTTAGTTTATGAGGACTTCAACGTTGCTTACGGTACCCATTGACCTGATGCTATCGTCCATGTGTCAGATATCACAGTACATCTGCAAATGTTTAAAACAGTCAAGGTCAGTGTTTCTCAAACTGTGGTATGCAGGCCTCGTCTAGTGGTGCTCAGGAGTCTTGCTGTGTAAATCCTGATTTGGTGTAAGTAGTAGTAGTAGTAGTAGTAGTAGTAGTAGTAGTAGTAATAGCCTGGTTTAGTCCTGGTTCAGACCTGGTTCCTGATTTAGGGTGGGTTCACACTTGCTGTGTTTGGTTCACTTTAATTGAACTATGGTGCACTTCTTGGAAAAATCTGGTTTGTTTGAGCAGGTGTGAAAGCGCAATTAGACTCAAGTGTGCAACAAACAGATGAACTCTGGTCCTCCTGAAATCAGAGGTCTCGGTGCAGTCCGCTTTGAGTCCTGGTGCGCTCCTGGTCTGGTCCTGGTGACGTGCGAATGCAAGGCGAAAAAAATTACGGACTAACGCCAGAGAGTGGACTACAGCACTGTTTACCAAGGGTAGAGAAACAAACGCACATCTAACGTGACTATAAGAAAAAAAATACAAATATACTGTAAATAAAATGTATTTAAAAGGTTGCTTACATTAGCAAATAAATGTAAAACCTCTGCTGAAACAGATTTCATATTAATCACTGGAGAGAGTCCACATTTGTATTCAGCTGATATCGCTGCTCTAAAAATAATAAGTCATTAAATATTAATTAAAGTGTGCCGTATGATATTATTGGGTTTTATGGAGCTGACAAGGTGGACTTTTGACAAGAAGAAGAAGAAGAAGAGCAGGGTTTCTCCTTCGCCAGTTTCTCTCAGTAAATACTGATGTGCTGCTCCCACAGGCGAGGTTTGTTACTGCTCTCTCAGTCAGTTCAGTTCATTTGACAGAGCTCAATGTGAACTCGAATCAGACCAATGAGGTCATCAATCCAGGTGCGGACTTTTGCCCCACAGCGCACCGAGTCCTGTAGACCAGCAAGTGTGAATGCACCCTTAGGCTCATTTTAGTCCGTTATTGACGGTATTTGGAGAGGAGAATATTTTCTTAGGTGGTACTTGATGTAAAAAGTGTGAGAACCACTGGTCTAGGTCTCAATGAGCATAGCGTTAAGGCTTATTGTCATACACCAATCAGCATAACATTATGACCCCTGAGAGGTGAAAGGAATAACAACAGATCATTTCTTCAACATGGCATGAGTGGATCAGAGCATCTCCAAAACTGCAGCTGTTATGGGATGTTCCTGGTCTGCAGTGGTCAGTATCTGTCCAAGATAGGAGCAGTGGTGAATCGGCGACAAGGCTGGCCCGTATGGTCCTATGGTCCGATTCAGCAGACAAGCACATATACTGTAATAGAAGTTAATGCTGGTTCTGATAGAAAGGTGTCAGAATCCACACACAGTTCATCACAGCTTGTTGTGTATGGGGCTGAATATTAGGCAGGTGTTCAGTGGCTAATTAGTATTAACCATAAAATATCAGTAGTATTAAAATCCAAACTCTGAAATGCTGAACTTGTATCTTTTTCTCTTTGTAAACCAAGCATGAAGCATTTTACTGGTGCCACTCTCCCTTGCAGCATCTTACTCATATCATGTGAGGGTATGTTCAAATCAGTGTGTGCTTGGCTAGATTCCCAGCTACTTGTGTTATACTGAGAAAAGCAAGCAGGAAGCAAATGAAGTAGCAACACGCATTCGTCCCATGCAGCGAGTTTGTCTGACGTTTCCTGAATTCACATACTGTTCCCGGGCCCTCTCTCCTCCCTCCACCTTGGGGCCAGTAGCTCTCTCTGCAGGCTGTAAAATATCCCAGTGTGAGAAGAAGCAACAAAGTGGAGCTGGGGTAAAAAGAAGGGGGCAGTTTGCCAAGAGAGCAGTGCAGAACTGGCAGGTTGGGCTGATTTCCTGCAAGGCTGTGCTCTCAGGGCTAGGGCAATTGAGTCTATAAATATAGACAGCATTTAACTGTGTTGGGCAGGGCATCAGTACTACATAATAACTATTGTCTGCTGTTTCCCATAGAGTGCTCCATAGGGGAAAAGTACTGTGTGTGCAAAATGAATAGAGATGGAAGGCTACTTGTGTTTACTTACATATAAATATTTTTTTTACTGGTAATACTGATAGTAACAGCAGTAAATGTAGTAATAGTATCATTAGTAGTAGTAGTAATAGTAGTAGCAAGAGCAGTAGAACTAATGGTAGTAGCAGTAGCAGCAGCAAAAGTAGCAGCAGTATTAGTAATAGTACTAGTAACAGTAAATACTTTCTAGCAGCAGTGGTAAGAGGAGGAGTTACAGCAGCAATGGTAGTAGTAGTAGGAACAGTAGAAGTAATGGGAGTAGTAGTAACAGTACTATTGGAGTCTTAGTAATAGTAGTTGTAGTAGTAATAGTAGTAGTTGGAGCAGTAGAAGTAATGGTACTAGCACTAGCAGTAGTTCTTATCGTAGTAGAGGTAGTAGCTGTAAGTACTTCCTAGTAGCAGCCGTAAATGTTGCATACTTATACTTGTGTGTGATACTTTTGAACAGTATCTTTACCTGAGTACAGATGTGAAGTACTTCTTCCACCTCTGAAAATAAGTTGCTTTTATTCCCAGAGCTGTGTAAGTGTGTTTATTGTGGTTGTGGCCTCTTGCCCTCTCATGCAGACAAACCTGATTCAGAATTCATTATGGATCTTTGACACAATTTACTTTCCATCTGTCTTGGCCGCATTCAGAGACGTCTTTTATATTTTATGTTTTGTGCATTTGGTTTGTTCATTGAAAGTTCAGAAAAGTCTGGCAAGTAAATGTTATTCATGTTTAATTGACTTCCTGGGTAAATAAACCTGTGTCACTGTGTCTTCAAATATTAATGATGGTGGTGTGTAATTTTAATTTTTGATTACAATCTTCAAATCAAAACTTAATGTTGTGTGACGTCATCTTGGACTATTCTTTATTTAGGCAAGGAGATGTGTGGCCCTAGATGCAGAGGTGGAAGTACTTCAATTTTATATCAAAAGTACTGTTACTTCAGAATAATATTACTGGAGCAAAAGTACTCAACAACAACAAACAAGAGTTTTTTGCAACTTCACCCCAAAACTACCACCGCTATTGCAAGTACTACTATTGCCAGTGTACTGCTGCTATTATTACCACTACTTCATCTGTTAACCAGTGCTACTGCTATCATTACTATTGCTACTACCAGTATTAACGCTATTACTACTGATATGTTACCACTGCTACTACTATTACTAGTATTACTACTACTATCAGTCCTTCTGCTACTAATACTACTATTACCATTACCGCTTCTGTTATTACTAGTAATAAGTAAAAAATTAAAAATTACTCTTTTAAAGACATAAACAATAGTTACGTAAAAGTAATTTGTTCCTTCTAAAATTCAAGTTCAAGTATGTTTTAGAACTTATACTGCATATATACTAGATACTGAAACTGCATTTTATTTAAAAAAAAAGGTATCTAGCCACTTTCCAACACTGCCATGATGACAGCTCTACTCTAGGCTAACTCTATTTTCATTCTGTATGAAGCTTTTCTTTGACCTTGACCTCTCAGAAATGCTTTAATATTTTAAACGAGGCTGCACCTGAGGAGCTTTAGCCCGTACTGCTTCTGTGAAGTCAGATTTTGACTTACACAAGAACGAAACCTGTACAAACACACACACACACACACACACGTAAACAAGATATATTTTTCTCCTGAAATAAAATAACAGAATCTACACACAAGACAATCATAGTTAGTCAGACTACTCTTGACATTATACAAAAAGCAGACCCTGTGACAAAGTATTACTCACTTGGATTATAGTAGCAGCCGTAGTCATAGTAGTAATAAAAGTAGTAGCAGTAGCAGTATTAGCAGAAGTACCAGTAGTAATAGTTATAGTAGTGTGAAAGTAGTAGCAGTCCTCAATACCTATTTATTTTTGGTCAGTACTTTTCTCATAGCGGAAAATTATTTTGAAGTAACAGTACTTCTACTTTAGAACACATTTTGAGTACTTTGCTTTTCTATTGACATTATATAAAAACACAGCAAAAACCAAGCAGCCTATGATATTTCTCGGAAGTATTGCATTTCATAGACTGCAGTACTGTGTAAACAACACTATTTACTCAAGAAACTCCCCGGGCTAACTGTAAGTCTTAAATCATAAATACTACTTCTTTATCCTCTCTATCCTTTGATAGAAGCCCTAACTCTGACAGAGTCTGCAAACTGTGGTTGCTGTGCAACTGCTGCTACAGGCCCCGACGTGAAAACCAAACCCTCGTGTTCTTGGAAATTTGGCAGTGAGACCAGGAATCATGCCCTCAAAGGTTCCTCTTTTCAGGAAAGACATTTCAGGGAAGAGTTTGTGGAGGCATTTCCATTGAATCTATAGAGCAACAAGTCATGATGGAGACAAAAGTGGCATTCTTTCCGCATTCTAAGCAGGACTAAACCAAGACTAAACCAGGACTAAACCAGGGCTTAACCAGTGCTTAACTGTTACTAAACCTGGGCTACAAGTCACTACTGGATCAAACTCTAAATTGAACTAAATTAGCACTTCTTGAACTAGCCTACAAAGACTCCTGTGTGCAGGTCTTGACTCTCTAAAAGTCTTGGTCTTGTCTTGGTCTCAGTCCGCTGTGGTCTTCAAAAGGTCTTGGTCTTGACCCTAAAAGTCTTGGTCTTGTCTTGGTCTCAGTCCTCTGTGGTCTTCAACAGTTCTTGGTCTTGACCCTAAAAGTCTTGGTCTTGTCTTGGTCTTGGTCCACTGTGGCCTTGAACAGTTCTCGGTCTTGACTCAGTCCCTCTTGGTCAGGTCTTGGTCTCGGTCCTCTGTGGACAGGTTTTGGTCTCTGGTCTGGATTATGGTCTACACTACTGTTAGCAGATGCACTGAAGATCCACTGTGGTCTTGAACAGGTCTCAGTTTTGACTCTGTATGTAATGTACGTCTTGACTCAGTCCCTAAAAGTCTTGGTCTTGTCTTGGTCTTACTCCTCTTTGGTCACGGTCAGGTCTTGGTCTCAGTCCACTGTGGTCTCGGTCAGGTCTTGGTCTGCATTATGGTCTACAACGCTACTGTTAGCAGATGCACTGGCGGTCCACTCACATGGCTCAGAGCCGTCTCCATGGTTACCACTCTTCCTGTGGCTCTTATGTAATTGATTGTAATGAGTGCTTTATTTACCTACTCCAGAGCCTACTCCAGACCAGCGTGGGGCTGTGTTGTAGAGCTGCTGTGACTCACAGCTGGAAGAAGTACTCAAGTAAAAGTACAAAAAGTATGGAATGTAGCCTTTTAAGTAGAAAGTAGCCCAGCTATGATTGCTACACCCACTACTAAATTACTACTGCTGCTGCTGTACTAGTACTGTTACTGCATCCACTATTATTACTAATGCTCCAGCATCTAATACTACTGCTTCTTCTGCTACTATTACTACCACTGCTACTACTATTGCTACTACTACTACTTCCACTGCTGCTGCTGCTGCTGCTGCTACTACTACTCTTGCTACTACTATTACTCCTACTACTGCTGCTACTACTACTCCTGTTGGTAATGCTACTACTACTACAGCTGGTGCTAGTACCATTGCTTCTACTACTATTACTATTACTATCACTATTACTACTACTACTACTACTAGTGCTACTACTGCTGTGACTACTACTACTATTGCTGTAACTACTGCTACTACTACTGTTACTACTGCTGCTACTACTACTACTATTGCTACAACTACTCTACTGCTATTACTGGGGTCAAAAAATACTCATTTAGAGATTTTTAAGTATCTCTTGAGTAAAAAGTATCTGTATCATCTTATTACAAATGTATTCAGAAGTACAGTACATTTTCTTAAAAATGTACTAAAGTAAAAGTAGTGTATCTAGTTACTTCTACTCTCTCCTAAAGTGACAGGACAAAAACACTGCTGCCTTTAACTTTACATCTAAAGATGACTGCATGTCTGTTTGTATTAGAGTATATATTGTCATCACAGCCTTTCCCTGAGGGTCAAATGGGCTTGGATCAGTGACATTTAAAAATATGTTAATAAGAAATGGTACAATACCAGCAAATGGCTGTGAAAGCACACGACAAATGCCAGTGATATTTGGTTGCCAATAGAAATCCCAAGACCATCCTAATTACAGATCTCGAAGAACGAAAATGAAAACAATTTACTTAGTATGCCATGTTCTTTTGCAGCAACACCTACACTACTCAGTCACTATTGTGTTATCCAGTGTTGTCGGCGTCTTGTTAACCCCTGTCCACGAAAACCTGACAAGCTCTTCTTGTACTTGGCTCAAGTTTAGGCAGTTACATGATTGGTTTAACTCGACAAACTGACTTGCTGTTGTACAGGCTGTTGAGCATTTATTGTTAAGTGTCATCGAGGAAGGTTTGCCAAAATCCACATAGATTTAAAACAACATAGTCTGTTTGTACGTGTCGCTTAAGTCTTTGTATCATTGTTTAATACGGAGTGCAATCTCAAAGTTACACCTTATGTTTATTTAGCCAGTTCCTTTGCAGTCAACATGTGGGAATGTATAATCACGGATCAGGCATAACATTATGACCACTGACAGCTGAAATAAATACCACAGATTATTTCTTCTACATGGCAACTTAGTGGGTTGGATGTTTGGGAGCAAATAGATATTTTGGCCTTAAATTTGATGTGTTATAAGCAGGAAAAATGGGCAAGTTTAAGGATGTGATCGAGTTTAACAAGGGCAACATTATCATGGCTATAGTCTGTCAGAGTATTTTCAAAACTTGAGCTCTTGTAGTGGTCGATATCTATATGCCTGATTTGTGTATATGCATATTTGCATATTTACATCTTTTTCTAGATTTGTACATAATGCAAATTGTCTATTTTCCTCACTTTTCCTTCGCCTTTTTGTGTTTTCTCAAGGGTGTTTTGTGTGCAGCTGAGCTCCTGCAGCTAAGTAATTTCTAAACCAAATCTAAAGCAATGTATTGCCTACCATTCCACTCCACCCTATGGATCATGTTGCATTGTCTAAATGTGTATAAGCTCCTCTAAGTGTCTGTTGGTTTAGTTTAACCCCGTAGGCAGTGAATGTGTTTACATAATCTCTCGCTTAGAAAACGCATGCTTCAGTTTACCTCACAGGATAAAAGGCCTTTCTGAAATTGTCCAGTTGAACAATCGGCAGTGCCATTTAGACCCTGCTGGGGTTATAACATTCAGTCGACCCCCTTCCTCAGTCACAGCTGCTGAAAATGACAGAAATGCACCGATAAACAGTGGGATAGCGCTATAAAGTGGAGCCAATAGAGACACAGTACACTGCCTGTGGATTCACACCACTCTTCATTCACTTCACCCTTCCCCCCGTAGAGTCTCTTTGGCCACAAGAAACCTGCAACAAGCACTTGATTACACTTACTGAATTATTTTCTTCTTCTGCTTTGTGTGGTGGATTGGAGATGAATCCATTTTTTTTAGTCTGTTTGTAGAAGGTGGAGCAGATTTATTGTTATCTTTAGGCTGCAGTGAAAAAAGTTGTATTAATGTTTCTGTTACAAAATAAGATTTAAAAAAATCAAAACTAGAGAGCAAAGACCTCTGCCAAGGCACTGGTCCTATCTTGCAATGGTAAAGCTATAGTACCCAGACATGGACTCAAACTCCTGAATCTAAATAGTCATTGGATCCACACTTTGCATTTTCCCCACACATCACTAAAACTTTTGCACAGTACTATAGATGTCTATGATTGGTGGGGATGTGGTATTTGCATGTGATCAGATGATAAGGGCTTTTTAAACTGTGACATTGGTCTATCTGTGGCTCAACATAGCCTTCTGTCAGCGCTGCAGTGTGCTAGCAGGTGCATGGTCTCACTGGCACGCACCCAGCAAGGATTGTGCATTTGTTAATGCGATCATAGCATCCTAAAATACTACAGTGTTACAGCTAGAAAATGTCCTTTGCATTGTGTTTATTTTGAAAAGTGAAGAGCACTTAGTATTATCAGGATATTGTTCATGTTAACTCCCAAAATCTCTGTTAATTAGATGAAACTCATTTATTCATCTTCTTCCACTCATTCCTTTTATGAAGTCGCAGGTGGCTGGTCACAGTAACCATGGGCCTTAGGTGGGTACACCCCTGGACAATTGGCACAGAGCTGACACATTTACAGACAACCATTCTCTCTCATTTTCATTCACTAGCAGCAATTTACATTTACAAATTAATGTATTTTAGTATATTACTTGCTGTGTATTTTATTACAAGAATGCAGTACCGTTTTCTCCGTTGGGTTTCAAGTTCTGCTCCAAAATGCTAATAGCTAACAACAGCATTAACAACAACAAGCTTACTGAAAAGGCCTTTGTGCATTAATGTCCTCTTCTGTCTGTTAACTCTTGCCTTTGGTTAGTTTGTGATTTGCTTTTCTACTTAGGTTTGATGAAGAGATTTTCGTTGCTAACCAATGCTATGATCATATTAAATTGTCTTTATAATAGGACCGTCGGTACAAAAACTGTTCAAATTCTGATTATATTTAAGCCATACTCCACAGTCAGCTCTCTAGAGATTTGTAAATAGCCTAACATCTCATAAGAGCTCCCTGTAGACATAGTGTGTATTGTTTGTGTCTTGCAGCTCTGGGACAGCATGTGCTTTTAATCAGTGTTTTAGTCCCGCCCTTTGCTGGCAAACCCTGATTCACTGTGGAAACAGGTGAGGTGGCCTGGAGAATTAGGTGACGTTACTCCTCCAGTGTCATCACTTCAGGCTGGGTTACCTTTTAAACATTTATTTCTCTCAAACCAAGTTCAGATGAATTAATTATTAATAACATCTTTGCTTCTTGGTGGTGGTGCATTGAGCAAACAGTGGAAATAAGAGGCTATTGATTGAATGGATTGGGGTTCACTGAATTTGCCACTGACGCAAATCTGATCCAGACTAGAGGCCTGGCTCTAACAAATATAACTACTACTTACTCACATTCAAAACTGGTTTTCTAAATAGAGAAAAACTTAATTTTTTTTACCCCTGATCTCTAGGGCTGGTAGCCTGGCCAGCCAGTGTAAGGGGCCGTTTAGATGACAACATGTTTTGCCGAAACAAAGGTTTGGTTGTGGTTTGGCCTTTTATATGCACAAAGACGGGGTTCCCATTTTCTGAATCTGCAATCTTTTGAAAATGCTGGAGGAGGCGTTTTGGTCTCACAGAGCGTAGCCGCTCGGAGCCGCTCCGCTCTCATGTAAACTGTGAAAACAGCGACTCACTGAAAACGATGATGTACCAGCCACAATCTGAACAGTGATTGGCTGTCTGCCTGCCGTATGTCAGCTGAATACACGGCTTTTTATATCTCATTCGTTCATATGCCCAGTAACTGTCAGCAATATGTGTATAAGTACTTACTTTGATGAGAGACTTGATGAGAATGGCTCCAGAAAACCACAAGATCCTAAAATAGTTGGAAAGTTACAGACCGGAGCTTTCACTTCCTCTGCTGTTTACTCACTGTGTGGTGTAAAGCATTTGCGGGGCCCACAGCACTGTTTGCTGGACAAATACGAGTACTACAGTTTACAATTGTTTTCCTCTCACTTCAGCATTTTTGTGTAAATGCAAATTGCAGGTGGCATGACTGTTGCGTTTTCCTGGCCAGCACTGTTGTGTAAACAGGCCCTAACTGTTTTCCTATTCTATACAAAGAAGTTAGTCTAGTACCTCATGGTAAAAGGGAAACGAAGGGCAGAACATTATCAGCATGCCAATGGTTCGTATCCAAAACAAATGTGGCATTTATGAAGAATTATGGACCGTGTGTATAGTGTAGGAAGGTATCTTCTGCATTTGTAAGACGTACTGCAAAGAAAAGGCTGTGAGAGGCCGGGTGCAAATTGACTGATTGGAAACGGCTCGCTATGGCAGAGGAACCAGATTCTCCTGCTGTTGAAAAGAAAGTAGCAGGAGCTAGCTGTCCAGGCTACAGGGCTGCAGTGGAACAAATAAAAAGTTAGTCGACCAAAGTCATGCTTCGCAGCATAGCACTTAATCAACAAAGAGGATGTAGTGGAGGTGGTGGGGCGGCTTATGCTAGTGTAACACAAACAAGTGACATCACGTTAATTAGCTAATAGGATAGGATTTCATTTTTTGTATTTATATTAATATTAGTAGCATTGTTGACTTTGGCATTGAGCAAGTTCTGTCTGATATTTGGGCCGCAGGTGGTTAAGATGCAGAAAAACTCTCCAGCCTTTTCTGCACTCCATCAGAGAGCAGACTTCCAGATGAGAAGATGATGGTAAACAAGTCCTTCTTTGATATCCCACATCAATGTCTAATGGCCACAGAGTCTGAATGCTGCCTCTCATGTCCCTGCCTGATCAAACGAAATGGAAACACAGCTATCTTTTAGTCAAGTAAGAGTTTAATGATATGAAGGCTATCAACAAATTTATCTATTTAAACAAGCAATTAAGTGTGTGAATCAAAAGTAATGTGATATGTGTAATCAACCATATAATAAGCCGAGGTGTTAAGAGAGTAAGAAGTCAATTCATATCAAGCAGCTGACCCTGAAAGTTATACGATTTATGCTTGGCTTGTATCAAGTTAGCCACTAATTCCTTCTTGCACCATTTTTGGCACAGACCATTCCAGACTTAAAGTAGCCAATAGAGAAAAGGTGCACTTTAGGTGCTCTGATTCAGTCATTCAGCCATCAGACCGTGTCCTTGTTCACCTGCTACCTCACCATGGTAATGAGCGAGCCACTTCACATCCCTCTTTTATTTTAAATTGGTCTCAGTCTTATACTTTTTCAGCAGAATTTAGCTCAAATGGGGTTACACTCACATAGGCACTGACATTAAAGAGGGGAGACTGTTGCTATGCTATACAAGCACATGTCGATAAAATTAGGATATGGATGAGACCAGCCATCCGGGTACTTTACCGTTGCCCCAAGTCCCCGCCCAGTTTTGGGTGAAAACATCCCTATTGACTCAATGGCAGTAAATACAAATTGTCAAATCTTTTCTTGTTCGGGACTTAAAATACTAAACGCAAGCTCCCAGAAGCACAGCAAACATGACCAGCTAAACTGACGGTTCTATTCCCTCACTGTCAATGAAAGATCAGTGTTGTTATATGAAGAAACTTTAGTGAAATATGAGCCCATCTCTGCCTCTGTCTCGGGCGAACGACGTAGTGGACGTATTTTATGTATTTGCAACAGCAATATACATAATTTCAAGTCTTCTATGACAAATACAATATCAGCAAAATAAATATTGACCTACATAAATGCGTTAAGTGTTAATTTATGTCCAGATGGAAACAACATCGACATTTATATTAAAAAGATCATTGTCCTAATAGCATCAAAGCTTACATAGCTAACATGAAATCATCATGTTAAATTGCCATCTAAAATCTTGAAACGTAAATAAATGTTTTATGTGGTAGGAATATTGATGAAGATATAAACATTAACAGAGTGACTTTGACGCATCATACTATAATTATACAGTAAACTGGGGTCTAACTGGTTCTAGCCCATCCTCTCTGTGGCTCTCATGAGGCCACAGTCTCTTCTTTTGGTTTCTTTTAGTCTGTGAGCAAGCTGTGAAAATCTCAAATTGTTTTTTCTTTTATTATTGGAAGTACAAAACCAACCATAGCAGCGCTTGGCCTGACTCCACCAACTTCCCTGCTGTTTGTGGCTGGTTTGTTTTCACTCAAAAGGGGCATTAACGTTCTGGCGACAAGGAAGTGATGTATGGCTGCTCTCATCTATAGGTGGTTACGCTGTATGCCCTTATCGGGAGTTGTTATCTGTGGATGTATATCTGTCTATATCTACTACCCACAGCAGCATTTTCCCAGTGATTTATAGAAACAGAGCAGCCTAGAACATCCAGCTCAAAAATACCTGAAAACTGTCTCAATCCTTTGGTGATTTCTGCAGCTGTAGTAGTCCCATATCAAGAGTGATTGCCTGTATAAATAAAACTCTTGGCTGGATCACAGAAGCCACTCCTAAGCTCGGTGTAGTTTGTTGACACAGTGAGGGGCACGGTTGGAAACAGATGAAACATTACAGCAGTATCTCTCTCACAAGTGGAGCGCTGCCATTGGACTGTTTTTGTTTTTATAATGTAGCTCAAGGCAACCCCTCATCGTACAGGTTCACCTCATACGCCCCATGATTAGCCAAGGACTGACCTCAGTGCAAAGCTGTTTACACCATGCATTCAGCGTAGGATAAATTTGTAAAGGTACGCTACCCACATTATTTTATCCATCCTAGTGCCAATCCTGCCCAACATTTGGCACTTGAGCTTTATCTTGTAGGGGGTTTAGCATTAGACCATGTTACTTAAATACTTTGCCAATATCTGTGCACATTTTACTTTACTTTACTTTACATTTTTTATGTTTTTCTATGTTTTGTTTATTTAAGCAGAGCAGCAAAAACACAGACACTTTCCCTGTATCATTATTTTCATGTTTACAAGTGGTGTTGCAGCCAACGAGAGCTTGACATTGAAGACAATGAATTATTGTCTCTTTTTTTCAAAGTTTCTTTATTATGGCCTTTTTTTGATTATTTTTTCATTAAGGCTAAGAGGGAGAAAGTCTTTTTGTTTTTCAGATGACTTCTATAATGCTTATAGGTAAATTACATTTTCCCAAAAATCAAGGGGGAAAAAATCTAATTTTTTTACTGTACCTTTTTCTTAAAACTGTATATTTCACAATAAAAGATTCAGTATGACGTGTCCTCCACTGTGGGAGCTCACGTCCCTGCTGATCTGACTGACACTTGGCAATAATTACTGTTATTGACCTATTGATCGGGTTCACACAGATTCGAGTCCAGCCAATGACACTGTGATATTGGGTTTGTGCAGTCTTAGTTGAAAAGGTGGATCAATAACTCCTTTAGCTGTGGAAGTATTGTCTTTAATCTACACCTCTGAATAAGCTCCTCTTGTCTGTATTGAGTGTAAAATCTATAGCTAATAAAAGTCTCATCACAGGAGCCTGCTGTGAAAACAAGTGTCGTTTTGTTATGTTCACTTAAGTGACTCACAAGCTGTTTTAGTGTGCGGCCGATAAGCAGCTAAACAAACAAACCCCATTGAAAGGTGATATAAGCCTTTGGTACAGATTTCACATCGCAAATTTTCTTTATGATGGCTCTTGTTATTCTCAATTTGAATATATTGATAATATACCTAAAATTAACAAAACATTTCTGGTTAGTTCCCTCAGTGTTTTAATCTCTCTGTCTACAGTAGATATATGGCTCACCATTACTAAGCAGTAATAAACCATTAATTAACATGCAATTAACAATATTTTAATGAAATAATAGTTTATACATAATATATTGACATCACTGTTTTACATGTTTCGAGAATATACAGACTGAGAGCTTTGATTTTTGCCCTAAAGTGAAGCAGCTTGTATCTCAGTAAGTTAGATTTGTACATCAAAACATTTATTTCTTGAGTCCATCCCACCTTGTCCCACAGCAGCAGAAATTGCTATTTGTAATTTAAAGCCAAGATTTTCTAGAATATTAGTCATACCACAATTAGATGAAATAGTTTTAAATTTTAAATTCCATTGGTCTTAAAAGTTGTACTAAAAAAAATGGTTCTGTAAAAAGTTTGTCACACTAAAATGATAAGTTATTAATAACATACAAAAGACTGATTTGAAAAACATTGGGATTTCTTTATTGGGCTGTACTGTATCGATATCAAACAGCTGTATTAATTTTTTTTCTTATTCTCTCTTATTTAAGCCTTGGTATTTTCTTTTCTACTGAAAACTATTTTGTAGTTAAAAGCAGGCTCAAACGCTGAGGGTTGACAATATATTTTATATCAAAAATTCTGCAGGCACTTTTATGTTGTTGCTTATTTGTAAAAAGTTTGTATGTGAACACTTGCAGTACTAGTATACAGATGAGGTTTTCCCAAATCAAACTGTTGGCAATTTGTCATCTTTTTCACAGTATTATGATATATTGATATGCAGTGTATTTTACCATGACACTTATATCATGATACATATTGTATTGCTGTATTTCTAGGTGCTTCCAAATACACAGACTTTGTTATACAACTGGGTCCCACAGTCAGTCCAGTTGAGCCACTGATTCAGCTGAAATATTTACCTTCACTGTTGTGTTGCGCTATGTTTCTGTGCTTCTTGTGACTTACGCATCCTCCACATGTGACCTTTGACCCCTCAGACATCGCCGTGGTGGAGATGACCGATGCTTTCCGGCAGCCCTCACTCTTCTACCACCTGGGCGTCCGCGAGAGCTTCAGCATGGCCAACAACATCATCCTGTACTGCGACACGAACTCCGACTCGCTCCAGTCGCTGCAGGTAAACTGGGTCAAACACCGAAATTATTATACAAGCCCTGCAATCACCAATGCTCATGTAATGGTAGCGATTAGAGGGCACTTTAGGAGGAGGCAGGGGGCAACAGAGATTGACAAAATGTAATTCGTTTTTGGCGGCTTTTACTGTCAATAACTTGATGGACGCGTTTATAAAATATGAAAAGATGAGCTGTGACATAATTTTGTTGTGCACAAAGGGAACATTGAGACAGAGCTGTAGAGTTTAATGGTAAAATAAACACAATCCTTATATTTATATTGAGAATTAATGACTGTAAAATTACAGTTATATAACACTGGTATGAAAACCTACATAATGACCCGGAGTGCGACTCTTTATACATTCTTGACATACATTTGTTTAGTCATCAATGCAATTTCAAAGCTATTACTGAAGCTTTAGAAATGATAACCTGAATGAAGGTTAGGGTGACATCTAAAAAATCCAAAAACATCAACTAAAAACATTTAACCATGGATATGTAAGCACACGACAATAAATTAGAATATTGTTGAAAAGTCCATTTATTTCAATAGACATACATTATATAGATTAAGTACACACAGAGTGAAATATTTAGAGAAGTTATTTATTTTAAGTGTGATGATTATGGTTTACAGTTAATGAAAACCAAAATTCAGTATCTCAAAAAATTAGACTTAGAATTAGTAACACTTTATTTTACACTACACTTGACACTAGCATCTAGAAACTGTAAGTACACTTCTGTTATGTAAGTTCAATGTAAGTACATGTTATTACAGTTTGTTACTATGTGTGGTACATTGTAGTTACAGTGTATCAAGTGTAGTGCAAAATAATGTAGAATTTCACATAATATTATATAAACATAATCCTAATCATCACATGTAAAATAAACAAATGCTTGAAGAATTCCAGTCTGTGTGTACTGCATCTATACAACATGCACTTTACTTTTTTACTTGAATTGCTGACTTAATTTTAATAACTTTGCAGGCAGGGTTACCCCAGCACACCTTCAAATCTGAATTTAGCCTTTGTCTTTAGACCACAAAGCAAATGTGGAAAATGCTGATTTGTCACTGTAAGAGAATTTTGGTCCCTTTTACCAGTATTCTTATCCATATAACCTAACTATCCTAAATTGTGACCTACATCTTAAACTTGTTATATTCTCTTTAGATTAGACAATCTCTGTCCTACAAGCAGTAGCTTTTGTTCTGACTGTATGACGCCTTTGCTGTCCTACATTGATTACAACAGGTTTGTAATCTCTCCCTCTTGGAAGCATAGCCGGGCTTGAACGGTCAATACCACCATAATGTGTTGAGTTCACAGTCTCCAGCTGTTTCCTTTACAACCACACAACACTAAATTCACTCACAGTCACCTTCAATGGCAAAAAAGAGTTGTATTTTGTTCTGTGCATGATTGGACAGACTAACAATTTAGCTGCTATGAGACAGTTGGTCGTTATGAGAAGAGAAAATCCAAGGATTAAAATGTATATAATTCTGTGTACAGTATTGTTGTAGATTGCAGAAAAAACACTAATGAGCAACTTTGCCACAAAAAGTGGGACAAGTTGTGCGATTTACTGGGGCAAGGGGGGACAGACTCCAGAAATAAATATACGTTGATATACAAATCTAACTTACCAACTTACTGAGATACAAATTGCTTCAGATTAGAGGTAATAAAACATTTAATGTGATGTTTTTATCCCCAAAAATACACATTTTGCAAAATTACTTAGGCTTTATTCATTGGAATAAAAAAGACGGAGCAGAAAAAAAAAAAATCAAAGCTGTCAGTCTGCGTTTTCTCACAACAATCTAGCACCAACACCAACTCACAGCTCCAGGAGAGGCCTGTGCTGAAACACAGGGGCCCAACACAACAACCATATCTTCAACCCAGAATTAGGACGCCTACAAATATTTATTCTACATTTTACACTAGGAATACTGACCTGACCTTGTTGTTCTTTACTTGAATCTCTCTTCTTATAAGATCCACTGAGCACCAATGAAAAAAGGGACATTATCTGAATCAGTGGGACAGAGGGACATGTGACTAAATGGCTATGCAATACAACCAAAAGTGGGCCAAGTGGTCACTCTTGCAACTTTTGAAACTAATTGGTAACCATCTCTGATTGTAGAGCTTTTGTTCACTTCAATGTACTTGTTTGCATCTATTGTCATTGCATTTATTAAAACACTTGTTAGCTATTGTATGTTAGGTGAACTGGTGAATCTACAGTAAATTGTATGTAGTGAATGCGAATGTCTATTAACCACTTAGAGCTGTGACTAAATGGTTATTGTCCTGAGTGTACCCCGCCTCAGGCCCAAAATTACTGGGATAAACTCTAGCATCTCACAACTCATAATGGCAATAAGCAGAAGAAAATGAATTAACATATAAATGCATGCCATTCTTTAACCTGAACTACAGATTTAACATTAACATTTGCTCAAATTATACAGCTGGTTATATTAAGTGTTTATTAGATTTCCCACACCTACGTAATTGCTATTTCGAGAGTTTTGCTTGGTCTGCAGCATATGTCCACAGTCTGCAGCTCCGAGCAGACAAGGTGGAGTTCACACCATTGGAAACAGCTCCTGTAAGGCTACATTTATCCAGTATAGAGGAACACGGCAGCCTTTATTTGGGTTTGGGTGGTGTAGTCATAGCAGTTTTATGGCGACAGGGATCCTCCGCCAAAGACCACACAGTGTATACAGCATAATCTAAAGCTCATATAACAGTGGGGATAGACATAAAGCATAAACCAGCCATTACACATTCCCAAGCCCAGTTATTTTAGTTTTCATGTCTTACACTTCTAACGTGAACGTGAGACTTTGAGGTTTTTCCTCCTCTCCTCTCCTTTCTGTGGTCTGTCGTGGGGCCCTACTGCCTGCTCCTAAAGGGCCACTTTACACAGATCTGTATCAGGCTCCTCGAGTACTTCAAACGTGTTTTCTCAAAATAGTCCTAAAATCGGTCCTTGTAGAAAATAAACTGAAAGAAGTCGTCGTCTCTCAATGGGCCAGTCACACTGCTTCAAGATTACGAGATGGTAACTCCAAAGTGTCTTTGACTAAGGCTTATAATATCAAATTTTTGTTTTTATTCAAAAGCTTGACAAAAAGCTTAAAATGTAAGAAAAGTACCAGTGTTGAATCACAGGAGTTCTCACTAGTCTACATCAAAACATTTGCTAAATAAAAAGCACATGAAAACACAATATTTTATTCTGTTTCTTTTCCATTTTCATTTCTTGGTTTGAGATTTCTGCTTGATATTCATTTGAATACATTTTTATTGAGATTGGACTGTACAAGCAGAGTCCTGACCTTTTCATTCAATGTTTAATCAACTTTGAACATTATAAGTTGTTGATAAGGGTTGCTTATTTGAAGACAAAACATTGATTTGGTTGAAACTGATTAATGAAAAGGTTGTCGTAACAAAATGATTAGTGAAAAATAATCAGATGAGTTGGTAACAGTAAAAATAGCTTTGTTTAGGCAGAAAAATAATAACCTGTTTGCACGTGATCAGTTTAATGTGAGTACTAAACATTGTGTCATGTAACTGCTGAAAATATCTAAAGCTCAAATGCAAGAAGACAAACAGACCTTGAATTACATGCAAACAAGTGTCTTCCAGCTAGTGCCAGGATAATGTATGCAGAGAGTGAAGGTACGTCTTGTGCTGTAAGACAAATGTCAGCTCTGTCTAATTAGTTGGACAGCAGTAGCACCACAAATATCTTTGAGGCGAGATTCAAATCAGTCACATCTGTCAAGTCAGGAAAAGGTAACAGGGACCAAGAAAGGATCTGAGACTGGTACCAAATGCATTGCTCCCAGCTAAAGATATTAATTGTACAAATAGCCAGCAGTGTAACCAGTATACAGGCAAGCTTCAATAAATTAGAATGTCATCAGCATTAAGTACAAGGCCATAATAATCTTCTAATCTAACTTCTGGCACTAAAGACAATATGTTGTTTTTTTATTATTTAGGAGCAAACTGTCAAAAACTAATTGCCTTTGGTAGAGACTGTTCTGTTGTACTGATTTGCCTTTTCTCTTGTTTTAGGAGATAATCTTCCAGAAGAA
Organism: Bostrychus sinensis; assembly: GCA_020698575.1. Lineage (NCBI taxonomy): Eukaryota > Metazoa > Chordata > Actinopteri > Gobiiformes > Eleotridae > Bostrychus > Bostrychus sinensis. Next base: position 20,344,927 of record CM036257.1, on the reverse strand, counting down.
CACTGTAAGTACACACAGCCTCTGCCTTTCACACATTACTCACCCAGTCCTCACACATATCATACAGCACCAAGAATATGCTCCGAACAAACTGTAAACTGCAAAAACACAGTCTAACACCTTTGTGCCTCTCTTTGCACTCTTAAAAAATCACTTTTTCTTTCACTCTTGCACTGTGTTTGAGCTGCAAAACCTTATGTTTGTTTTAGTGTCTGTAAAAGATGAACGGTTTAAGATATGTTCCACCGACAGTACAAAGCTACACTGAATGCACTGCAGACTCGGTTTGAGGGAAGCATTTGCCTTGCAAAAGGTGCAGCATTCAAATAAGGTACGGGTTCTCCTGAGGTGTGTCCTAATTGTGTTATTTTACATTTAAAAAGGCAGCTCTGGAGTTCACACACCCAAAAGAACCCAGCCTTATGTCTCCCACTATAATTTTAGATCCACATTTTAAACAAGATGGTGTGCAAATGCTAAAGGCCAAAGTCTTTACATGCATATTAATATCTAGATGAAAACATAAAAAAACAAAGTTTGGTGAAAAGTGCAGATACATTTGAATGTGAGGCTTTATCTACGCTAATTCATTTGTATAATGTATTTACACATTTTGATTTCTGTAATAAAGTGGGTGAATTCCTCTTCTTGCAATCAGAAGGTCATAGGTTTGAGCCATTTTTGGGACGGTAGTAGATAGTTGTAGAATTAGTAGTTGTAGTAGCTTAAGCACTTAAAGTAAAGTTTACATTTAATACTCTTACATTTACTCAGTAATACTTTGATTGAGTATCTTTACTTCTACCTAAGTTATAGATTAGACAGACTTTATTGATCCCAAAGGAGATTCAGGTTTCAGCAGCAGCATCACAAAATAACAAATGACAAATGCACTCAGCTTGCACTTTTAGAAAGGTACAATACAAAGAATATAAACATATACAATAAGAACAGTAACAATGACACAGTAATGAACAATGAGTGGAAGAGCAGTAAGGATGTGTGGATGGTACAAAGATCACCAACTACATGAACTATAGCTGTCCATCAGGTTTACAATAACAGTCCTGTAAGTACTTCTTCTACCTCTAAAATTGTGTCCGCCTATTTAAATAAGTCTGAAACATGTATGGTGATAAATTAAGGTAACAGGTGGTGAAAGGATTGTGTCTTTTTTCTGTTTCAACCAATAAAAGAACAAATAGGCAGTGAACATTGTATATAAATTACAACCTACAGCAAAAGTCTGTAGCTTCAATTCCTCTGAGAAGCTTGAGATCACAACAAAATATAACTCTAAAGACTCAAATGAAGCACATTTGTATGGCTGTAGGAAAAAGCTTTTAGACTGAGCAGGCTTGTGAAGCACGCAGCTACTCACACAGCCTAACATTACAAGAAATCACATTGAAAATAATATAATTGAAAGAAACACATTACAGATTGTAGAAGTACTCTTTACAAATGAGCCACTGTGAGTGCCTTTGTATGAGAAGAAAATGCAATTCATGTCCCATATTTGCAATCAGCAAAGGTAGCATCTCTGAATTCAGTAGTGGATGAATACATACGAAAGCACAAATAATCACTGAATAAGAGCTCTCAGACAGTCGCTGGAGCTGTGCGAGTGAACGGGAGATAGCCTTGTGTTGCAGATTGGAAAGGCAGTGGTGGCAGAGCAGAGCTGATTATCACTCTGGTACAGTGTGGTCTCTCGGCTCGTGAACTCTCAGCCTTTGTTCTGCTGCTTCTGCACAACTCAAGTGGTCTGTGCACTTGACCATTCAAAAGACCGCAAAATCACAAAAGACAATGGCTGTTGATGGAAATATGTGGCTTGTAAATTTCACATAAAAAGAAAGAACTCTAGAAAGTACAAAATAATGTTAGCTCTAACCTCAGCATTCGTACAACATTGCTGGTCTCTTTCTAAACTAAAACTCATTTTCAAATGTTTTCTTGCAACTAAGAACAGACTACTTTTGATTAGTGTGAAAAATGAAGTAAAAAAGGCAACACAGGAAACCCAAGCTGAGCCAAAACTTAATACTGAGATGTAGCACAGCTTTTAGTTTCACTCCTGAATCCAACATGAAACTGAAGCTCTCACATAAACAGAGAAAGAGAGAAACAGAGACAGTCAGGCATAGTTAGGGGAGGTTTTGTATCTGCAGCTGTATTTTCAACTGGTTTAGATTTACACTGGAGCCAGGACACACGCCCATTTAAAGCAACGCCCCCAGAGAACCATACACCAGGTACAAAACAGATAAATACCATACTACTACTACTACTACTACTTCTACTACTATTACTACTTCTACTACTATGACTGCAGTAGCTCAGTTGGTAGAGCTGTTCTTCCACTAACCAGAAGGTTGTCTGCGTACACTGGTGTATGAATGTGTGAGTGCTTCTGAGTGTGAATGGATGAATGGTTTCTTGATGTAAAGCGCTTTGAGTGCCCATGGAGGTAGAAAATTGCTATACATATAAATGTGACAGTTTATTTATTTACTGCTGCTACTACTACTGTTTCTACTATTACTGCTACTACTTCTGCTGTTTCTCCGACAATATATAGGCATTAATACATTTCTGTATACATAGACATATTTCCGAGCTTTGTTGCCGTATGCCACTGTAAATTGAATATGATTATGTAACACTGCACCTCTGTTTGCAGTAAAAATTCCCTTGTTTTGATGCATCTCCTACTCATTTCTGTCTTGTGAATTAAACTCAGCAGGTTGGATGTTTTCATTATAATCATGGATAATTGTTTTAAACTGTATGTGTATTTAATTTTTAATGTAATGACTACTTTCTGATAGTGATATCCAATTACTCTAATTACACAGCATGCTACACATTATAGTCTGTTCAGTAATTAAGTAATTTACTGGTAATCTGCACCTATAGCCGTACAGTGATACAAATCCATGGCACTTCAGCCTGAACAGACCTTGAGTGTCTAGTATGGCTATAGTAGGAATGTCATTAAATATTCAACTGAACGTTTGTTGGTATAAATTCATTTTATTCAGTCAAAATGGAAAACGTGGTGGGTATTTTTTTAGATGGCATTTGTGTGCAATTAGTGCTAGCTCTGTTGTGAATGCTTTTAAGGGTATAGGCTTGGGAAATTAGTCTTTCATGCCACTTTGCCTGATGGTGTATTATTCACAATGTCTTGATTGTATGCACCAAGTGGCCTAATTACACAAGTCACAAGTAAAGGTTGTGACGCATGTAGAAAGTACATAAACGTGTCTGATGTCTGGTAAATAGCTTACCTATTGCCATTCATTCTCAAATGTCATACTCACACAGACAAAAACCTTCACTCTTCAGCACCGGGCGCGAGTTACTGGGTTCCCAAATCGGCATATTTCACCGCTTCTAAGAACAACAATACACCTCATAATGGGTGGAGGAACATCCTAATAAAATACAAACCACAGCATTGTGCTAAAAACTCTGGCTAAGCCCTGTTCCTATCACAGCAGTGAGATGTATCAGGTTTAGCAGAAGATTTTAGCGTCTACAGCTACTTTGTGATAGCTGGTGACTGGGGTCTTCTGGAAGTGAAAGCTCTTGTCAGCTATTCTGCCAGGGCCAGTGCTAAAAGCAGGGGTCAGCATCACAACAGCCCAGGGTCTAGACAAGATCCCACTAATGTGTCAATGGAAATGATGTCCATTAGCTGTGTATTTGATTGTTAAAAAGCAAGAAAAAAATCCTTGTTTGCTCAGACTTGCAGCTCAAGTTGGATTCATCTGTAATTACAAATGGACAGATGGACTAAGGCTACAGAGGCAGATGACTCACTCGCTGCCTCTCTTTCTCTCTCTCAGCACTGTCACATGTGTTTTAGCTCCACCACTCGTTACCCGTGTCCCAGGCAGGTGTTGGCACTGACTTATACCTGCCGCCACCGCTGCCATTGTGAAATATACATTTGACTGTGACAGAGACGCCGCCATGTGATCCTCCTCCCATGACAACACGAGTCACACGCGGACCTGCTAAATATAGACGTGCGATTTGTCTGTTTACGCCCAACAGGAGGTCACATTCGTCTGCCGTGTAAAGAGGAGAGGTGATGTCATTTCAGGACACACGGTTACACACACGGGGAAGTAGTTAGAATATAAATGCCTTTCATTGCTCCCCGCACCGCACCTTCTCTTTTGCTACTTCCTTTTTCTCCGTTGTTGTAATGCAGTAGCAGTTAGAGCGTTTTCTGAAAGTGAAAAACCACAGAAAAGCTTTCAGGATGCAGCTGGAGAGCCAGTTTTGCACGCCTTAAGCAAGTCACTCAGTACAGAAATATTGCCATCACAATGCTGCTGGTGCAAAGATTGGCCTTGCGTTTCAGTGTAACAATAGAAAACTAAAAGAAGACGTTATTCAATACTTTTTTATGAAGGCTAGCTTGTAGGCATGGCACATTATATATGTATTATAACCTTGAAGAAAAATGATGCAGGGTGTAGTTGGGTATTGCAAATTCTACCTAAAAACTTTTGAATATAGAATAAAAAGTTACAGATGGGAAAAAGAAGTACCCAAAACCTGTCCTCATGTAAAAGTTGTGTTACTTGAAAAAACTTTACTCAAATAGAAGTAAAAGTAGTCAACAAAATTACTACTACTACAAGTACTACTGCTGCTACTTCACCACCAAGACCGTACTAATTGAGACGAAGACCAGTTGGAGTCCAGAGGGAATTGAAACCAAGGCAAGGCCAAGACTTTCAAGGTTTGAGACCGGGACATTTAAGGACCATGACAAAGTTGAGACCAAGACCAAGACAAAATGAGACTAGGTCAAGACCAAACCCTGGTAACTAACACTAAATAAAGGGGAAAAGTAAAAAAAAAAAAAAAAAAATTAAAATTAAATACTCATTTTATTGATCTAATCCAAAAGACTCCACAAACAAACAGAGAGAGATCATTTTCCTGGTTCTTCTAATGCAGAAAACTAATTACTCTAATTAATTACATTTTCTCATAATGTTTGGGAAATAAAATCTCTGAGACCACCACATCCGAGACAAGACCAAGTCAAATTTTATTTGAGACCAAGTCCAGGTAAAACTGCAGCCAAGATCAAGACGAGACCAAGATCTTAAAAAACTGTCTCAAGACCAAGACCGGTCTGGGTTGCTACAACACTACTTTCTCCCTCTGTTCAGGTGATTTATTAGTATCATTCAAACACTTTTCTAAATCAAAATGCACTTTATGAAAGGGCTTTAAACTTACTTTTCTATTTGTTGCATTGGTGTTATTGGACTAAATGTTAGGCCACATCAGCAAGAGAACAAAGTACAAGTGCTCATATTACAAGTACATACATAATCTTAATCATTTATTATTGTGCTTATCATAAGACTGGTATACCTTAAAACTTGTTATAGTCCCATGCTTTCCATATTGCATCATGCACTGTTTTAAATAGACACAGATGAGTCACCTGTTTGTGTTTGCATAATACTGTGGCCTAAAAGATCAGTATCAGCTAAAATTTAGCCCACAATCTGTAGACCACATGTCATGATTTCTGTGCCCCCCTCAACTGTTTACTGAAACCTCTACTGTATTATTTCCTATTTCTTTTTCCATTGCACAATACTGTTTGAAAGTACAAGTGCAGAAGAAGTTACTGTAGCCAGACGCTTGCAAGCTTTTTACTGTGGCTGAGAATGATATTTTTGACTTGAATTGAAATTTTCTGCTTTATAACAATCGACTGAAGGAAATGAAACAATGGGGAAGGTTCAGTCACTGGGGAGGTTGATTGCAGAGACAAACTGCTGAATTTGAGCAAAAAAATTTAAATATTTAGCACTCAGTTGTTCATGTCTGTGGTGAATAAATGTAGTTAATTTTGGGTCCCTTTGGGGGGGGTACGGCCAGCCTGACCCTCTATCCTAATTATTTTTCTTCTGTACTGAACAAATTAGTCTGCTCCCTGTTTATGTGAGTTTGATTTCTAGAGAGTAGAGTGGATGCAGAATACACTGCTTCTGAGTGCTTTGGGATCAGTGTAAAACAATAAAACAGGGTGCAGCACCAATATAGTGAGAATAAACAGCCCCTGGACCTATGCGATTTGAAAAACATATAATCGATCAGAGTTCCAAAGCATTGCATAAAGTCCGTCTCTTTTTATATAGGCTGTTATGTTTAATTGGTTGTATTGATTTTGGTAGAAGATGACTTGAAAGAAAGGTTCATGGATCAGGCAGACCAAGCCTACTGCAGATGAATTTGTTTTAGCAGGATTTTTTAAAGCCCTCTGAATTCATCTTAAAATAACCAAAAGTGTAAAGAATTATAAAACTTGTGATACTTAATAGACATTTTATTTTGATTGTTGTTGTTGCTGTAACCTGTCATCGTCTTCTGGGTTTCTGACAGCTAGCCCCAAAAACGCAGCTGCTCTTATGGGATCCCATAGTGATCACACATCTAGACCAGGTGAGGCAGGCTTCGCAGGGCAGGTGAAGAGATGCAGTGTTGTATGTGATGCCCACTGGCACTCTGGACAACTAGTGGTTATATTGGTGTCAATCAGGCTAAGGTAGGAGCTCAGGAGCTGGCTGTAGCCTGATCGTAACTGAGCCAGAATGGATCTCGTATCTCTGGGCAATTGCAGTTCTTCCGTCCTCACCCTTGGCACAGGATGGCCTGAGTGTTGAGCCCAGACAGATGGGGTATATGCTGAGGTGGCCTATCCTGCCATGTGTTGGTGTATTTGTTTGAGGCCAGATCTGTATTGGTGGAATCTAGGCCTGTGAGCTCTTTAACCTGCTCACCATACATGGTCTTCAGCATTTCCCTGATGTCCCGTGTCCTGTTTGAGGGGAAGGGGGGCTGGAATGGGGGATGTGGATGTGTGTGTTTGTTGTGGATGCTCAAAAGTAACTTCTAAAACCTTGACTTGCTTGACAGTGGGGATCTCTTTATTAGCTATCCTCACAGGTAGTCTGCTTGCAAATTCTGCATTTTGATCACAACAGTAAAATAAGCTCAGATTCCAGTTTACATGCAGGTTTAAGTGTTTCCTTCCAAATACCAATAGATAATCTATTATACTCCACATGATTTAGCCGCAGCTTCTCGAGGAACGTCTAGGATAGATTTCTCTGTGTAAACTGCATGTAATTCCTCTTTATTTTCAAGCAGCAGCAAACCACAACCATAACTGTTGCATTGTGGTCTCTCCTGCAGGAAAAACTTCAGAATGGACAACAAATACAACTCCTGTTCAGAAATTGTTGTGACACTGTCCAATACTAATTGTACAGATTTAAACCACAGTTGCAGTGAGTAGTAGGCCTATGTTGTAGTAGGTGTAGCAGGTGAGATGTGTGAAGAGCATAACGTAACACTTCCTTCAAATATCTCCCAATAGCCTTGTCGTCACTGCTGCAGATGCTTCCCCTGTCTGTGCCTGCTCAGACGGGTTCACTCAACACAAATCAAGGCTATTGTCTACAGAAAGATCACAGGGTCGTTACCGTAGCTGTCTCAAAGAAGGGAAACTCTGCAGACTTCCTCCAGGCAGCCGGCTTCCTCTGTGTACACTTTGCTGTTTAGGGCACTATGACAGGTAGATATATGTAGGCACAGTGTCTGCTCATTCTGAATACAAATTATACTGGCTTAAAAAAAAAAAAATCATAAAAATAAATCAAAGGAAACTTTTATAGTGGGAAGGTAGTCCAGCTTCTGTCAAAGACTAATACATTTTTCATAGTTCACCTGAAGACCTCAAACCATCACAAACTGCAGGAAATGTGCTCAGTATTTCAGACATTTTTTCTTTCTGAAATTACTCCAAATGCACAACTGAGATAAAACTAGCCACAACAATATCATTGTTGAATTTATATGACTGGTGTATAGAAGTGGATGAAGTAGATACTTCAGATCTGTACTTAAGTAGAAGTACTGTGTCTTCAAAATAGATTTACTCAAGTAGAAGTAACGTTAGTCAACAATAAATGTACTAGTAGAAAGTACTAGTACTAGTACACTCTACTAGTGTACTAGTAGAGTAGAAAGTACTTAGGATTTTTTTGTTTTTTGCAATTGCACAGCAAAAACTGCAAATACAACTACTGTCGCTAATAATAGTGACAGTGACTGTTACTATTACTACATATGTTACTGTTCCCAATACTGCTGCTACTATTACTGTGATTATTATAACTATAACTACTATTATCACTGTAGTGGAGTAAAAGTAACATTTTTAAAGCTTTTTTTTAGAAAATGTAATTTTTTTTTTACATAATTACATGTAAATTGTCTAGTTAATTTCCACCTCTGTATATAGTAGGTCATTTTTAATATTAGTACTTAAAAACTACTAGTCTGAGAGAAAACATTCATAACATCCATATTTGGACCAATGATTGCTGTATACATTGATTACACTGAATCTATTCTAAACATTAACATCTAAGGCACAAGACTTTTAGGATTCATCAGCACATATCCAACAACATTTTCTGAAATTACATGCTGTCTTGCCTTTAACTTGAAATACAGATTCAAATCCAAATGGTACACCCACAGTTGTTATATCCATGCCTCCTCCTTGCTGCAAACCCACACCGCTGAACAGAATAAATCCCTCAGAAGATGCCTAATCTAACCATATTTGTGCTTACAGACTTGCTCCGCAAACTACACATTCATCCCATACATGGTAACGCCCCACAATAAGGTTTACTGTTGTGAGAGCAGCCTGATGAAGGGCCTGACCGAGCTGATGCAGCCCAGCTTCGAGATGCTACTCGGACCAATCTGTATGCCCCTCCTCGACCGATTTGTACAACTGCTCAAAGAGTCCCAGGCCAACTCCCAGTAAGTAATCGTTCGTTTTGTTGTGTTCCTTGGGGTTTTTTCTCTTTGAGGTCGCCACAGCAATTCGTCTGCCTCCTACAGCTTGCAGTGTTGTACATATTGATTTAAATTTATTAAGTTTTATGCCCATCCTAACACAATCCTTTCCAGTAGGGCTGCTGTTGTCTGATCACTATGTTGCAATAATGATATAACTAGAAATATTTTGGTATTCTTGTTGACATAGTGAGTTCAATAAAATTTAAGCTTGAATACAAATCTCTGCATTATCAAAACTGGGTCAAAATCAAAACTTGGCAATGACTAAACATGCGCTATAACAAGGGTAAAAAGGTCTTTTTTTATTTTCATTGATTGACATTATACACACATGTATTGTGCACCCCCACTTTCCTTTTATCTATGGTTGGAAGGGTACACTAGTTTTTAAGGGGCTGGATTAAAGCTATTCTCTATATAAGGAAACATGAACATTCACGCATGCATGTTTGCATCTGGCTTGCCCAGCAGCTTGTGTTCTGTATTCGTGAAACGTTGGCGAGAGATAATGCATTTGATTTACAAAGTAGGCTACAGCATTCCCAATAGACCACAATGTAATAAGGAAGCTTGTTTACAGGACTGCATCCAAATTCCAAAATACTCAGAAAGTCTTGTTTTGAATGGTTTATTTGGAAAAAATAAATAAAAATAGCCACAAAAAGTGATGCAAACGTTGGAATTGTTACAGTGTAGTGATGCATATGGACCAGGAAGTATAGTTGAGTTGAGTTATAGTTTACTAATAAAAGCAACCAAATTACCTTTAACAGGTCAAACATAGTTCAGATAACTCATAACGCTGACAAGTTTAACTAGCTAACAAGATAAGGAAGTTACAATAGGTAATTTTGCTCAGACGTGATATGATGTCAAGTGTAGCAGAACCTGGTTTTAATTTATTGCACCGCTCTTCCTTTTCCTACTTGCTCTAATTATCTTTATGTGGTGCATTTTGAACTTGCGTGGTGATCATCCACATTTGGAAATAAACAAACATTTTCACTGCCTCTGTAGCTGAGGTTGTATTTACTGCCAAGCTCCAGCTCAGCTCCAGGAATAGTGACTCAGGTTTACATGCAGCGAGCAACATGATTCTTTTAGGTATCTCCTAGAGAACCACATCTACAGCTTTTAGTTTGATATTTTGTTTGACCACAATAGACCATAGACAGCAATTTGATGGCAGCAACACATCTCAGAAGAGTTGGAATGAGTCAACAAAAAACAGACATTAATCTATTCATAAATGTTTTTATACATTTTGATTTAGCTGACCATAAAAGTTTGACCTTGACTCAGTTTGTTTGTCAAAGATCTTAAGAACTGAATGATAATTGTTCTCTAGACCGTTTATGTGTATTACCATTACCTTCATTTGATATCTAATGTATGTACTAATGTGTTTTTCCCATGTAAACAGCCAATATTTCCGTGAGACCATTCTCAGTGACATCCGTAAGGCCCGGGAGCTGTACACTGGGACGGAGCTGGCCTCTGAACTGAGCCGAATACAGCAGAGACTGGACAATGTGGAGTGCCTTTCCGACGACATTGTCATCAACCTGCTGCTCACCTACAGAGACATACAGGTAAAAATATATGCTTCTAATTGACGTTTTGTCCTTCCTATAATAACAAGGATACCTGATATGACCAATAAGATCAAACAGGTGTTAGTCTTGGGCTGGTGCCAAAGCAAAAACTCCTTCCTGCTAAACACTATTCAGCTGGATAACATAACAAAATGTCCTTTAACCGTGTCTTTGAATTAGAAATGACTATAGATAACCTTGTAAACCTTGTAAGCAGTTGTGACTCTCTGATTTATTGCAGGTGCTATAGAGAATCTTTACACAGTTTGGAGGATAAGACCTTGACCAAGGCCACTCTTTGTTATATCATCTTGTTCAATCAGACAAAGCTACTTTTTTCTCTTTTCAGTTCAAGTGCATCTGTATTCAGGCAGTTAGACTAGAGCTTGTAACTTATACAGTAGTCAACCAGTTTTTCACTTATCACAAAAAATACTGTAAGTCATTTTGATTAATAGGATGCAAGTCAATGGCACCATGATTTGCCAAGTTTTTACTCCAGATGCCCTTCCTGTCACAACCAATTACATTCTATCATTGGACTAGGCAAAGTATGCACTGGGTCAGAGTGGGAATTGAACCGCTAACTCTTTGGTCATCAGGTGACCTGCATAACCTCCTGCAGCACTGTTGTCTCAATAAATTAATAAATATGTGATTAACAATATTTTAAGTGATATAACTATAGATACTGCCTATGATTATGCATTTATTACTCAAGAAATAAACATTGCTAATGGGTTGATTGTGTGGAGAGTAATAAAGTTATTTAGAATGCAGTGATCCTTGAAGAATGTATTATTATTGTTACACATTGTACTGTTATAATGTACTTTAGATAACATATAAACATTAAAACTTTATAAGATATTGTATTTATATAGGGGCGTAACAATACGGTAACTATATTGATGTATTGATGTTTTTTTCCTACAATACAACTATATTGATACACATTACCTTGTATCGAATCGTATCATTTTCTAAGTAGTGTAAATCAAAACACCGAAAAAAAATCAATAATATTGGGAATATTGATATTAGAAATGTGCATGTTAAAATTAAACCAGATACATCTTTTTGGGTCTAATTTTTGTGTTTTTAATTAAATAAAATGTTTTGTTCAACTTTTCTTTGCTCTCTGTCTACTGGACATAATCGTCTGCGGCCGTGATGCTACATTTGAGAGTAAACTTTTATGATTTTTGGCAAAAAAGTTGCTATATTGATTATCGAAGGTATTGAATCGTATCGTATCGTATCATTCCAAATTAGCCAATATTGTTCTTAAATTGTATCAAAACAATTCTAATTGATATGTATTGTATCGTTGCAAAAACATATTGTTACACCCCTATATTTATATAATAATTGATGGTGAATAAAATTTAAATTTAAGGCATATTATAAGATAACTATGTCATACCGCTACAATAAAAAATATGAAACAAACATTAATTAAATGTTTATAGCTCAGTAGTGTCTATAAATGTTTAAGTAATGTTTTGTAAATAGTTTTCTATAAAGTGCTACCATAATTTTAGCTTGTCTCATATCAAAAAGACTTATGGCGTTGCTGTTGGGTTTATTGACAAAAAAATATAATCTTCCACAGCTTTTACTGTGACCATCTTTTCACAGTCTGTGGATATGACCTTTACAGGAAAGACTACTGTATGTCCCGTACCTTCTTCAAAAGTCAAACCAAGGCCACCTTTTCTCCGTGTTGCTCGCCTCATCGTTCTTCTGTGTGTGGCATGTGGTCACAACAAGGCTGGGGCAGACCTCCCATAGACCGCTGTAGGCCAACCATTTGGTCTCTGCGTCTCAAAACTGCCTACTCTTTTACCCTCTGTTGTCCCATTCTCCTCTGGCACTCGCTGTCCAGAGCATCCCACTCGCCACGGGCCGTCCCATAAATCATTCATGAGAACAACAAGCGTGGAGGACGTCCTGAATTATTCAACATGCTTTGGGTATAGTGACAGTGGTATGTAGACTAAACAAGGGGAAAATATGAAGAAGAGGTTGTTTAATAATTGAAGTGTGTTCTGTGATGGGCAGAAATCAGAGGTGGAAGAAGTACTCAAGAATTAGTACTGTTACTGCAAAATAATATTACTCAAGTAGAAGTAAAAGTACTCAACACAATCTTTATTTGAGTAAATGTAAAAAGGTTCTTACTGCTACTACCAGTTCAAGTACTACTATTCTTACTACATCAAGTGCTAATACAACTGCCATTATTACCTATTACAAGTACTACTAATGCTATTGGCTACAACTACTATTACTACTACTACCCACTTTGCTATCGAGGTCAAAAATACCTTTACTCTATGGAGCTGTATTTGTCTCAATAAAATTAAGTGATGCAAAAATAAAATGAATTGAAGCAACAATAAATGTATTGATGTACGTAGACTGATTTATTCAAAATCCCTCACTTGTGACCTGCATACAGCAATTTTTGCTAATAAATTCTAATTTGCAAATATATTTTTTACAATTATTTCACAAATAAATCATGTTTGTCATTTTTAAATCTGCAGTTTCACATGTGAATAGTCCAATCTGCATTTGTGGATCGCTCCATTCACTGCATTCATCATCACTTCTGCGCATTTGGATCTTTTTGAGACACTCGTCTGCATTTTGAGACAGCTAGATTTATTCACAAAAGAAATTCTGTTCCAGTGATGACCACTAAAAGTCAGTTGCAGAAAATGAACGTAGAAAGTTCATATTCTTGTGATGTATTTATTAAATTACCTGAGTAAAAGCATCTAGTTACTTGCCTTCCGCTGTGGGACCATGTAAAAGAATGAATATAATACACCAATGCAACTTGCAGCCCAAGCTCAAACGCATTGTTCTCTCTTATTGTCCCAGGATTACGAGTCCGTTGTGAAGTTGGTGGAGACACTGGAGAAGCTCCCGACCTTTGACCCCATGGTTCATCCACACGTGAAGTTTCACTACGCCTTTGCACTGAATCGGTGAGTCACCACTGTCACGTCAAGGTTCATATACTGTATATAGCGGTATTAAGGTCTATAAAGTCTAAAATAGTATGCAAATTCGACTACTACACTTTAAGAGTCATCACTATCAGTTATTGTCAGAATTAAATAATAGTTACCCTGAGTAGTTTTTCTATTGTAGTTGTGCCATTGTTACAAGAAGCAATTGCAAACTCAGGACACAAGGCTTTGATGAACTTCCTGCAGAGTTGTTTTTTTGTCATTATATCAAGGCAGGCCGATTGTTCGTGTACAATAGAACGCAATTTCAGCAGGACTGTGAAATGGTAATTTGTCTCCTCAAATGTGGTAGACGTACTCAACTGAAAGTACATGTTACTTCAAAGTAATATTACTCAAGTAGTAGTAAAAGTATTTTCAATTGTTTAAAAGTAAAAAGAAAAGTATTGAATATAGTTCTGTTTGAAAGTTTGTTATTGTAATTGCACAGAAGAATCTACAACTACTACTACTATTACTGCTGCTGCTACTTCTAATACTATAAGTGGTACTACTTCTACTATTACTTCTACTACAGTTGCACATCAAGTGTATTTATATCAATAGTTCAATTAAAGTGAATGCTATATTTTATGTGTATTCCGTATTTTACTCTGTGTGAACTGAATCTATATAATATTTGTGTAACATTTTAATTAAAAAGGTACTTAAGCAAAGTATTTGAGTAAAACTATCTAATATATTCCACCTCTCCGTCTCCCTAACTAAATCCAGCAGTGAATAGATGTGATATTAATGAGTTCGTATTGAAGTGAGTTTTTGAAATGCTGCTCAAAAGCTCATCATTGCTCCCTTGTTCACGTCAGTGGCTAGAGGCTACGAAAACACAGTAATGAGTCAAAAAGGAAAAACAAAAGGTTGAACTCTTAAGAAATTGAGACAGGGTTTTCTTCTCTTTCATGTCACTTGTAAAGATACCAAAAAAATCAGAAGTGCAGTTGTATAATTTATGAACCTGTGACTCAGCCCACACCAGTCCCACAGATGATCAATATTCCGCGGTGCAAACACTTAATGATTGATCTGAAGGGGCCTCTCTGTTGTTAAATTGAGCTGCAGGCCTGAAGTGTGGCTCTAATTGGTTTAAGCCTCTTGTGTAAATCTGGGCAGAAACATGTGAGCGGGTAATACTTCTTGGTGGCTAGTAGCACAAATCAGTTCTCAATCCTTAATAAACTAATGTTTGACAGTTGTTTATCTAATCCTGTAATGAGGTGGATGGTAGCCCATAGCATCTTAATAAACAGCTTTGTCCTGCTTAAATGATTATTTCTTGATTTGTGATCAGTAGAAGTTATGTTACGTTATGAATATTGTCCTTCTACTTTCCGCGAATACTTTGAACATTCAGTTACATTTAAATGTAAATTAACTTAAAACTTTTTAATTTGGAACATACTTTTACTTTTAGTATTCCTGTCAAATCATCTTTTTATACGCACTTTTCAAATGCACACCCTGTAACAGTGGTTCCCAAATGGTGGGTCAGAACTCAAAAGCAGATTGCAGTGAGGTTGACCATATTGTAGTTTCAACAGTCAACTTATTTAAAGCCTAAATACTGTTATAATTACACTAAATGTTAAATAAAAATAATGAAGCATTAGTCTTATATAGCGCTTTTCTAGACACTTTACAGTTTTGGTGCATTATTCATTCACTCCTCAGTCACACTCAGTCGTGGAAGTGTGGCTGCGGCCCCTCTGACCCTCACACAAACAAAGTGGGTGAAGTGTCTTGCCCCCGCCGGCAGCGAGACTTGAACCACCAACCTTCGGGTTGATGGGCAAGTGTCTCTACAAACTGAGTTACTGCCCCTCTGAAACAGATTTGAAAATACTTTGTAGATATGCCATAAACATTGTATGAAAATCATTTAGAAAACCAGCTTTGGTTCTGTAAAAAGTAAAATGATCAGGGATAAAAATGGGACCCACCATCTGGGAGCAGCTGTCCCAGAAAAATGCATCGCCAAAAATAAAATTAAACTAAACTAAATTCTGGGCTAAAATGGGCCAATACTAGGACTAAGCAGTGGTCTTCATGTCAAATTTAAGCCTCACCTAGAACAGGACTTAAACCGGAATAAAACCAGAGCAAAATCAGGACTTAAATCCAAGACATCTGTGAGTTCCACTAGAAAGAGCCCACAGAACCACAGTCTGAGACCCACTCGTCTGTTTCATTTATGGACACAGCTTTTATCTCAAATATCAAGACATGTTGTAAGAAAGTTTAAATCAGATAGTCATGGTAGATATTAATTGTTATGAACACTAAATTGCTGTTGTCATTAAGATAAAATATGAATAATTGAGGTTTGAACGTACTCTAAATTTCCAAAAGTATTAGCTCACCTGCCTTTACACACATATGAACTTAAGTGACATCCTATTCTTAATCCATAGGGTTTAATATGACATCAGCCCACCCTTTGCATCTATCTATGTCAGACTATGTCAGTCCAACATCAGTGTCTGACGTTCTCATCTAACGTCAGACACTGATGTTGGATGAGAAGGCCAAAGGTGTTCTCTCAGGTTGAGGTCAGGATTCTGTGCAGGCCTTGCACTGGTGCAGTCATGTTGGAACAGGAAGTGGCAATCTCCAAACTGTTCCCACAAAGTTGGGAGCATGAAATTGTCCAAAATTTCTTGGTGCTAAAGCATTCAGAGTTCCTTTCACTGGAACTAAGAGGCCAAGTCCAGCTCCTAAAACCAACCCCACACCATAATCCCAATTCAGTTATTTGTGTGAGTGAGTTAATACTTTTGAAAATATACTTTATATAGCCTGTATGGTTATTTTGATACTTCATATTTATTATTATGTTATATATTTTTGCTTTTTTAATTGGACTTTTCCTTGTAAATAATCGATACTACACCTTTTGTTTTTGATGCATGCACAGTTTTCTTGCTTTCTGTGGTAAGAGCTGCCTTAACAAGTGAATTTCTCTACTTTCGAGATTAAGAAATCAATCTTATCTTATCCTAAAGTGTTAAGCTATGTATTTTGTCTCATATGTTGTAAGCTGTAACATTCTTCTATAGGATACCTAGTGCATTAACCTCGTATGCTTACAAGGCTCCATCATAACCAGCACAGTACTCATTTTGTCATAGCTCGAGCTCCGTTAGATGAGGATGGCTTGGCTGCACACATCACTGTTAGCTGTTAGCACTGCGAGCACTGTGAGCCCATCCATCCAGCTCCCCATCCAACAGAGAAACACAGAGAGCGGCAGAGACAGAGCAGGTCTCGTCTCCCTTTGGACGGTCTCCATGGTAATAGCTGTCAGCTCATATGCTTTATTCAACCTTGGCGCTCCTCACAGAAGACGGCGCGTTATGTTTACCACCATTTTTTTTTCTTCTTCTCCTCGTCATTGCTGTGACACATTGCGCGAGTGTGAGACTTTGCAAACTAACACCAGTCATGTTTTTTTTTTTTTTTTTTTGGGGGGGGGGGGGGGGGTTCTGAAAGTCGGAGTCTTGACACATTCATGAAAAAAAATCCCTAAAGTGATGTTAGAACAGATTTGGGAGACGTGCTGCTAAGATTTACATAGTAATGAGGAAGCAAAGTGATTTTCTTTTTTAAGGCAATGTTGATGATAATGCTGTATTTGAAGACAGCGTGTTAACTTGGATGAAGTGAAAGGAAATGAGCTTAATTAACATTTCTGTAACTTAACAGGTTTGCAGATAACGCCGCTAATAAGGACACGTTATGTAACACAGTTATGGGTGAATTTAGTGTTTATATCTCGATAGTGCTTCTTCTGCTACACCTCAAAGATCACCAGAGTTCACAACGTTTTCAAGAAGACTAGCTTTAGATATATGAAGTAGTTGTATAGCTGTGGCCAATTTGAAAAGCTTTAAATGTGCAAATAGCCGTATCCATATAAAAGTTTGAACCATGCCTTTAAGAATTCAAAGGAATGACCCATAATCAGAAATGTACTTAGGTAAACTAAACTTACAGGCTTGTACAAAGTAGCCTTTATAAGTATTAGCGGCATAAATTGTATCATGTAAATTATACAGTCAGTCTGTAAAGTAGTGCACAGTGGCAGAGTGGTTAACACCTTTGCAAGGAGGTTGTGGGTCTGATTCTCAGGCCAGCCTCTGTGCCTCCAGCTGTCTAAAGATATGCATGTGTGAATTGTTTTGTTTTCTTTTTAAGATTTTTTGGGCCATTTTTAGGCTTTACTGACAGGACAGAGTAGAGAAGGAAATTGGGGAGAGAGACGTCCGGCCAAGTGTTGGGGTCCGGAATCAAACCCATGATGCCAAGGCAGGCTGTAGTTGCCCTGTATATGCAGTGGTAGAAGAAGTACTCAATTTCTTTACTTAAGTAAAAATACAGATAAAGGAGCAACAATTTAGTAAAAACTCATGAATGTGTTAAATGTAAAGGATTTTCCTGAAAAACTGTGCTGATTCCACATGAAATTAACAAACTGGTGCAGTAGAAGAGACTTAATCTGTCGGTGAGGTCTTCTGTCTTTATTATTAGGCCCGAGCCCCAAGGGTGGCGCAGGGCCTATTGTGTCTGCACAGCCCCAAAGTGCGCGAAGCGCACAAAAACGAAGCGCGAAGCGCTTTCCCATGTACACACTTATGGCAACAAGTACTACACAAACACAAATACCTCAGGATGGAAGCCACATACTTGTATTCCCCTCAGAATGAATGGAAGTCAAGGGGCGAAGGCCACTCGTAGGTCAATGAGGAGCGCGTGAGCATTTGACCCCACGGTCACGTAGGGGACCTCGAGAGCTTTCCAAAAATATATAATTTGTGGGTATTTTTTTTCTTTTTTTTTTTCTTCTGCTCTTTCAGCGCTAATTTGACCCCCTGAACATTTATGAAAACTCACCAAATTTTGCCCAAAATTCAGGTGTGCTGAAAAATTTAGTTTTATTTAGGCGCCATACTTAACAATACAAAAGTGGCGTGACAGCGCCACCTACAAAATTGCAAATACATTGCGCCAATGGGAGTTGGCCGAACAAAGTTTGTCGCAGACCCACTGAAATTCGGTAATCACATTGCTGACATGGAGCCAAACAAAAAATATTATTATGGCCATGCTCCCTGACAAACCAGAAGTCGGTAATCTTGGATTGAAATCTGGGAAGTGCTGAGTCAGCAATTTTGCACACATCGTACTTATTCTAACTCCTCCTTGGGTATTTAAACGAATTAGCTCAAAATGGCTCTATATCATCTACTGAAGTGGGGCATTAAAAGTTATTCCAAATTCTTTGCAAAAGTTTTACGGTTTTTGTGCGGCGCAGCCGCAAATTTTACAATCTTTTTTTTTCAATTTCTCTGTACCTTGCAATTTGCTACAATTCGCACATATTAACTCCGATTTGGCACAAATTTTAAACACTCATAAACCCTCCAAGCCTAAGCCCATTAAATAAGAAAGAATGAAATTTGGCGCAATAGCGCCCCCTACAGAATGAGACAAATATTTATATGGTCACTAAAAAATTTTGTTTTTCCAAATTTTACGAAACTTGGCAGAAAGATACTTTATGTGACGCCGATCACAAAAGCCAATGAGACCCATGTCATATTTTATACTGTGTTGTCATGGCGATGACTGACACCTGCCATTTTATTCCAATGGGACTGAAACAAAAATCTTTATGGACATAAAAAATTATGAATTTGAATGAAAATTTGTCAAATTCGGCACAAATATTCTTCATGTCATCCTGATTAAAAATTCCAATGGTAACCAAGTCGTATTTGATTCGGTGTTTCCATGGCGATGGTCGAATTCTGCCATTTTATTCTAATGGGAATTACATTCAATACAGTTCTATGGAATATTAGGATGCTTACTTGCAGTTTTTTTATCAAACAGGTACCAACAAAAAATTTGGCAAAATGGTTTCTACTCTGCCCCAGCTCCGGTTGCGGCCGGCGAGGGCCTATCAATGCTGCTTGCGGCTTTAATTTTTATTTATTATTTTTTATTATTTCCGTCAACATGTTTGCTAGAGCCCGGGGCAAGAAGGCTTCACATGGGCCCCCTTATAATAGAAAGAAAAAATAAGAAGAGGGACCTTTTCTGCCCGGTACAACAAATATTACTCCAATACAAGTAAAAGTTGCTAAGGCAAATTTTTACTTGAGTTAAAGTACTGGAGTATGTGCCTTCAAAAATACTTAAGTATTCAAAGTACTTAAAATAATAATAATAATAATAATAATAATAATATAATTATTATTATTATTATTATTATTATTATTATTATTATTATAAAAAAATTACAATGTATTTCAAGTGAGTGAAGTCAAGAATTTTGGGTAAAATCTTGACTACATTCAAGTCACAAATTTGCAGCTTCAAAAATATGAATAAAAAACATTATTATTATTTCAGTGAGGACATGTGAGGATAAACTTATAAAACCATAACAGATAAGACTGTTTTACAGCAAAAATGAGCCATATGTATTAAAATTCAGGCTGGGTCTACTTTTTGGATCTACTTTTGTTTTTGTAGAAATATAGTGGAGTAAAAAGTATTATATTTGTCTTTTAGATGTAGTGGAGTAAAAGTAGTTACCCCTAAAATTACTACTCAAGTAAAGTACAGATTCTCAAAAACTATACTTTAGTACAGTACTCAAGTAAATGTACTTTGTTATTGTCCACCTCTGCTCATAACTGGGACTAAAATACTAATTTGGACAATAGACAGCTTTTTTAATATAGTGGGACAGGCAAATGACTTCCCACTTGTTTAGTGTTTAACATTTACAATACAAACATTGGCAGTGGGGTATGAGGGAGTGAGGTCAGGTCACGTGACAAGGTAAAGGGCAAGTAAAATTACTATGTAATGTTGGGTAATCATGTTATACCTTAAACACAGAGGCTCAACTGAGATAATGAGGATGTTGTTGTTCATTACCTCAGACGAAACTCCTGTCTCTTGGTATTTTGCGTGGCTTCTTAATAATAGCCTGGTTAATTTCCTTATTGCCTTGTTATGGCGAACAATAAAACCTGAATGGGCCGTGGCAGCAGCTGGAGCCTCTCAGTCGCAGTTGAACAATTTCGTTAATGACCGCAATAACCTGACCATTAAAGCAAGCCTGCTTTTGTATCAGGTATTACTGTAACACAACAATCGCTGCGCCTGTTCCCTGGATACAAATACAAACAGGTGTAACAAGAGGTTACTTTAAATCCCAATACAGGTTGTTTAAGCTGCTAATATGAAGCACATCAAATTACCAAGAACATTCTGCACTCTCTCTCTCTAATGACACTGGTTGGACCTAATTAGGGCTGCTTAATGTATTGCTAAATTATTCACCAGTCACAACATGGTTACCTCGCCCAAGGAGGATGTGTTTGCAGCAGTGCTTTGCTGGTTTGATAGAAGAAGATAATTCAGATACTAATGCTAAGATTTTGATTAGATTTTTTTAGGAAAGGTCAGAAGTGGGCCAAGGATGGAAAGGATGTTAGTTTTTGGGCCATGTATGTTACCTCCAGTCACAAGTGGTCATAAACAAATAGTGGATTAGAGGCTTTACGGCTCAACGGATAGAGCATTTACCCCTGAACTAGAAGACCTCTGTTTTGAGTCAAGGTCAGGGCACTCTATTTTTACTGCTTCAAGATGGGGACAAGGCCTTAGCAGAGGCCTGTATGCTCCAAATGTGTCTAGTTTTGTTTTGTTTGTCTACTTATATCTATTCCTAGTGTAGAGCTGTTGAGTCCTGCTTTAGGCCTTGTTTGCTATGATTAAGTCCCGGTTTAGTCCGACATTTTGTCCCAGTTTAGGATAAGTTTTTGGGAGGAGTTAGTCATTTTCTCTGGCATAGAACATTGTAGAACAAAAATTTAAAAAGCATTTTGTAGCTCTCCCGAAGCTCTACTTGGACAGCAAGTTCAATTGAGATTGCCTTAATGGTTTGCTCATCTTTAACAATTTGGCGGTGTTTATCGGCCATTGGCTGCTCTGAATTAAAAAAATCAGCATCAGCCTTAGAAAAACCCATATTGGTCAACCTTTAATACTTATACATACTTTACGCATACTTGCCATTATTTAGACAACTTTCACTTTCAGCACAACATTTAGAAGTATTGTAGACCAATCAATAGGAGCCTAAATAATAAAGCCTAGATGAGGAATGAGGGTTGATTCCTGATGATTCCCTATTACTAAATGTTTTAAGGTGACAGATTTTTTTCTCTACTACAAGAAAAAAATCTTTGACTTTAATCTTTTCACCTTTTCCACCCCAAAAAAAAGAAAAATCATTAAGGATTTGCATATGCATGTTTTAGTTCTTATATTGTGTAGTCCTAATCCTGGTTGCTATGTGTCTATAGGAGGAACCTTCCTGGGGACAGACAGAAAGCCCTGGACATTATGTTACCGCTTGTGGAGGGCGAGGAGCAGGTGGCCTCAGACATCTACTGCCTGGTGGGACGGATCTACAAGGACATATTTCTGGAGTCCCACTTCACAAACACGCAGAGCCGGGACAGCAGCACACACTGGTAAAAAAAAAAAAAAAAAACATAAATGTGTGAGAATAAACAGTTGGCTTCTCCGGTGAGTCAAAAGATGTTGGGTGAAAAGTTTCAAAGGGCAACAAGTGTGATGGATGAGTTTGAGGTGAGTCACAGGACTGTGGCACCTCGGTGTTCAAAGTTAATATTAATAAACTTTGTAATGGCCGCCATGTGTCAGCATTTAGAGATATAGACTTTAGATGACAGTGCATTGCATCAGACAAGTAGATTATACATCAGCACACCTTTCTGGAGACAGCATGCAGACATTCCAGTTAGACTTGCTGTGGGAAAACGTGGGAAACTGTGGTAAGCATTTTTAAAGCATTAGCAGTAATGACGAGATGCAGAAATATAAACAAATACTCTATATAAACAGTTTTTGCCTTGCTTTTTTGTTATTAATTTGAATTGATACACTTTTTTTTTTTTATCCACAATGCATGAGTTCTAAAAATGCTGCATGGCAAAAGTTGGACATGCAATTAAAAAATATATATTGTTATAAAAAGGGAAGTTCAGCATTGTATTACATTTTGTAGTTCATGGTAGGCCTTACAATATATTTGTTTCCAGGAATATTCATGCTATAGCAAAACTAGTCATTGCTTTTGGTGACTTGATTTTGTAAGTTTTGGGTTAAGGAAAAATCTATTATTAGTAGTAGTTGTAGTAGTAGTAGTAGTAGTAGTATGTGTGTAAAATGAGAATGTATTTTGATATACTACTAAAGCAACTATCTAAAAGCTCAGTCATAATTTTTTATGGGAAAGTAGAGTCAAGACAGACCCATAGCAGTCACACTGGGACAGGCAAAACTGGCCGTCCTTCTCTGGATTAGTTGGAAGTCTTGTAAGATAATAATTGTACTTCTGCCAACCATGTGAGTAAGCAGTATAAAACGTACTTATTAAGTAGTTATTTCAAAATAATTTGACCAAAGTGGAAGTAAAAGTGCATCACAATATAATGACTAAATCTTAAAAGTATTGAGTATAGAATTTACTAAGTAGCTTACAGTTTTAATACTACTACAGATACTTCTACTGCTACTGTTGCTATTACTACTGCTGCTACTAATACTATAACTACCATTCAACTAATACTACTAATCTACGTATAGCCACACTCATGCTTTCTGTTTTCATTGTCAAAAAATACTTATAATATATCAAATTAGAGATGGAGAATTACTTTTTACAATTTTTGTAATTATGTTTTTAAAAATGGACTACTAGATTACTAAGTTGTCAAAGTAAAAGTACTCTTCTCCACTGGTTATAGCTTCAGTTATGATCTTCTACTTCGGTGTCTGTGTTTCCTCTGAGGCAGGAAGTTGGAAATGACAGAACAATAATAATAATAAACCAAAGCTGATTCCCGTCTTGTGGAAATTGTTTTTCGGAGATTTCATATGATTGTGTGGTTGGATCGAATATGCTGCTTGTATAATCAGCTCCCATCTGGCTGTTATTTTCATGTCCAAATCACAACATGGCTAATAAGAATCACACCCTTTCCCGGGGCAGAACAGATTGCTCATTAAATAAATTAAATTTCTTGTTTTGCGCGTCGCTCTCGGTTGCATTTGCTGTTCGGAGACCCCAACTCAATATGGCTGTAATTGTTTTTTTCAGGCTTGAAGTGTCTCTACTCTCTAACCGGGGAAGCTGCTAAACTATATTTAATCACAGATGGGATTAGAACAGAGGTGTAAGAAGTACTCCAAATCTGTACTGTTACTGTCCAGGTTTTTTGCAATAGCGCAGCAAAAATTATTACTATTGGTTTTTAGTTAATTTTCACATCCGGTCAGGTCAGGACCGTACACAGGATTTTAGAAATACTGAGGTCCGTTATGCTGACGACCAGTTTAGTCCTGGTTTTAGACCTAATTTAAACCTGGTTTGGTTCTAGTTTAGATCTGGTTTAGACTTTATTTGTCTTGGTTTTTGTCCTGTTTAGTCCTGGGTTGGTCTTGGTTTAGTCCTGGTTTTAGACCTAATTTAAACCTGGTTTGGTTCTAGTTTAGATCTGGTTTAGACTTTTTTTGTCTTGGTTTTTGTCCTGTTTAGTCCTGGGTTGGTCTTGGTTTAGTCCTGGTTTAGGCCTTGTTTAGACCTTGTTTAGTCCTTGCTTTGATCTGGTTTAGTCCTGTCTTTTTCCTAAATAAGTCCTGGTTTTGTTCTGGTTTAGCCCTAGTTTAGTCCTAGTGTAGACCTAGTTTAGACCTTCTTTAGACCTGGTTTGGTCCTAGTTTAGATCTGGTTGGTTTTGTCCTGGTTTAGTCCTGGGTCGGTGTTGGTTTAGTCCTGGTTTAGTCCTTGTTTAGACCCGGTTTACTCCTGTGTTTTTCTTAAATAAGTCCAGGTTTAGACAATTTTTTTTCCTGGTTTAGCCCTGGTTTAGTCCTGGTTTAGACCTGATTTGGTCTTGGTTTAGCCCTGGGTTAGATTTGGTTTAGTCCTGGTTTAGTCCTTGTTTAGACCTGGTTTTCTCCTGTCTTTTTCCTATGGTACGTACGGCCATGGGTCAAGTCATTTTTCCTGATCTTACAGGTTTAAAAAGGGCTTTGAGTCAGAGCCAACGCTACACTCCGGTATCAACTACGCTGTCCTGCTCCTGGCGGCGGGACATCAGTTCGACTCGTCCTTCGAGCTTCGTAAAGTTGGTGAGTGGATTCTAAAATGTGGTCTGTAGCCTCCTAAAAAACAATTGTTTGTCGTGTTGGTTTGTTAGTTGTTTTTTGGTAACAAGATTGGAAAAGGTGAGTAATGGACCAAGGAAAAAGTAATGATATAAGGGCTTTGTGGGCTCAATGGATACAGCATTTACCCCCAACTTAGAATATTCCTGGTTTATATCCATGTTTCCAGGTATCCAGGAACAAGTTTTCATTAATAAAAGTTAGATCAGAGTCTTGTGGGGGTTTTTCTAACTCTCTCTCAATTGAAAAGTGCAGTTTTGACCAAATAAAAGTTTTTAACTCCAGGATCTTAGTCTGCAGTATGCATAGTGGCCCTTGTTGCATGCTAATTGAGTGGGACAAACATTTGGACGGTGTGTGTCGTTTCTGATTTAAGTCCAAGTCTCTGCTCCAGCTAATCTCAAAATAGATGAGTTAGACAGACATTAAGAGAATATGCCACAGTCTGATTGTTGAAGATGTTGGTGAAAAGATTATTTATTATTCCAAAGAAATCAATCAATATGTAGGAATTAATTGGTAGTAAGAAAAAAATAAAATTAACCCCTAACGCATGTAAACAGTTGATAGTTTGCCCTCAGCCTTGTGTTTTTGTCTGAAACCTGAGGCCCAGAGGAGCTGAAGAATGTGGGAAATAGAGCAAAGAGTCCTGGGAATCAGCCTACAGTCCTTTCATTAGACCTCTGTCCCACTGGACCCTCTCTCTCTCTCTCCCCCCGCTTTCTCCTTTGCACACTACTCTCTTGTCTATTTCCCATTATATTTATGAAGTCACTGCTCATTGTGTTTTGTCTCGTCTTGTCTTACAGGAGTGAAGCTGAGCAGCCTGTTGGGTAAGAAGGGCAGTCTGGACAAGCTGCAGAGTTACTGGGACGTGGGCTTCTTCTTGGGAGCCAGTATCTTGGCCTGTGACAACACCAGGGTCATTCAGGCCTCGGAGAAACTTTTCAAACTCAAAGCTCCAATCTGGTGAGAGGACATGTTAACTATTGTCAGATTATTATGTTCAAATGCAACTATAAGTGGCCCTGAACAAAACCTTTATGACTGACACACTCTTTATATATGTTCATTAGATACATTTTATATTATTGAAGCACAGATGCAAACAGTTGAGTTTAGGTTTTTCTAAGTCTTATTTAGCCTGGTGATCAGTCACACTGGAAATTGTTTATTGGCTTCAAAATGTTGGCATTGAAAGTGCAAAAATATGTAAGTAAATGGATTAAAAATGCAGGTTACTATGATTAGTATATATTGGGATTGAGGTTATGGGGTATTCATAACATTCTCGATGTTTGGTGTCAGTAAAATTGGTAAAATTGCTCATAGTGAATGAATGTGGTTGTCTGTCTTTGTATGCCCCTCTGTCTGACCTGCGACTAACTGGCCATTGTCCAGGTACACCGCCTAAGGCCCATAGTTGCCAGGAGAGGGATCAGCCACCCGTGACCCTCAATAAGAATAAGCAGGAGAAGATGAACAAATTTGATGTTTTAGGAGCAGTACAAGAACCATGAGCCTTAACATTTACCAAATCTGCCAATGTAATAAGAAACATCATAATAATCCTATCTGTTTGAGCCACACAAACATTTATTTCACAGTTGTCCTTGTCACTTTTAGTTATTTGAAACATGACAGTCTCCGTTTATTAACACCTAATCACATGAAGGGACTGCATTAGACAAACAGATTGTACAGTTCACGTTGCATCTGTGACCCAGCTGTTCATTACGGTTACTACAGCTGTGAAAACCAAATTAAAGTTATGCTGACAAATGGTGCCCAGCGTGGAAACTCAATTGTGCAATATTGTTTGTTTGCATAATCTCTTTTGATTTGTGTTCAAGCCTTTATAACCAGACAAAACACACATGCAAATGATGCAATTAAGTCTCACACACATTTCTCATGAGTAAAACTGCCTCTTAGACGTGCTCCTTCTTGTTGTAGCGTTTATCTCAGTTGGATTCAGATTATTGGTGTATAAGGCACATGCCAATATTTTAGAAAATGGTGGAAAAGTGATTTTAGTACAGTGGCTAATTTCAGGTTTTTGAGAAGGCTATGGACAAAGAAAAGTATCAGTCTATAAGAATACACATACTTAACGCAAATAGAAGTGGAATAAAAACTAGAAACACCCTGATAAAGATATACAGGTAGTGTCTACACCAGGACTCTGACAGTCTTATAGATCAGGGGTAAATGCTCCTTCTATTGAGCCTCAAAACCTTTGTATCTCACAATGATGAAGAATCTACTAATAATGTGTTTTTTTTAGTAAGGGAATTTATTATCTTTGGTCTGTTTCTAAAAATGGCTCAGAATCACTTAAAACACTCCTGGATCTGATCAGTGGTTTTGTCCTTGGCCCACTATTACTGATCTTTCCTGAAATTAAAAAAAATAATTCTGTATTTATTAAAGAACTCCTGGTTAACAGCAGTTTCACACCTCACTAAAACATTTTCACAGTACTGTATCACTTTCTGAATTGAACTACTGACTTTCTCTGCTTTATTGGTGTGTGTAGTGACAAACATTTTGCGTTTCATGTCTCCAGGTATTTACGCTCACTTGTGGAGACCATTTTGATCTACCAACAGTTTAAGAAGCCTGGTACAGAGCAACCAGCACCGAAGCAGGAGCTGGTGGACTTCTGGATGGACTTTTTGGTCGAATCCACAAAAAAGGACGTCTCCTCTGTCAGATTTCCTGTAAGAAACTCCCAGTGGAAAAGCCAAAAAATATACATTTGTTATTAGTTTGTGTATAAGATAAAACAGTACAAATTTGTGTCTGTCCAGGTGCTAATATTGGAGCCCACAAAAGTTTACCAGCCGTCCTATTTGTCCATTAACAAAGACGTTGAGGATAACACAGTGTCAATCTGGCATGTAGCTCCTGATGACAAGGTAATCATAATACTAAAGCTAATGGTTATACTTTCTTACGCTTATTTTTGTCTATATATAGTGGTACTGTAGCCATAAGACTGCATATTTCTCAATTCTATCTTCAAATTGAAAGCATAAAATTTGTGACTTTCTATTTTAAAATATGGCCTGCCAGCATGATAGAAAGCCTCAGCCTCCCACAAGTCATACGGTAGTCCTTAAGTGGTTGAAGATTGCAAAAACATGTCATTTTCATTTTTTGTGTGTTTATATTTGCCCAATATTACAGTTTTTATGTAATGTTAACTTATTAAGTTGTTGTGTGCTGTTTCCTAGCATTAGATGAAGTCTTTCTCTAGTAATGGCCTCTTGCCTGCTCTCTATGTCCCAACAGTATTGATTTTTTTTAAGTACTGTGAAGCTTACGCTCACAGAAATGAAAGTGGTTACTCACCAGAAATGGATCCTTAGCAGTGTCAGGCCCATTAGCCTTTCAGGTTGTTTTTTTTATGTCATACCAGATATATTAAATCCTA
The DNA here is from genome assembly GCA_020698575.1 of Bostrychus sinensis. Classification (NCBI taxonomy): domain Eukaryota; kingdom Metazoa; phylum Chordata; class Actinopteri; order Gobiiformes; family Eleotridae; genus Bostrychus; species Bostrychus sinensis. The sequence goes on along the minus strand of CM036257.1, from coordinate 20,316,647 downwards.
TCATTTAAAATTATTATTAGTTAGTTGTGTAATTGTGTTTTTGAGAAGTACTCCAAATACATAGGCCTACTCAGGTTAAAATACTGTTACTTCAGAATAATATTACTCAAGTAGAAGTACTCTACAGAATGATTATTTGAGTGAATAGTAATTGTATTAAAGTAAAGTATACATGCACAGGAAAAACAACTTACTGTGATTACTACTACTGCAACTAGGCTATTATACAAATGCTACTATGCGTGGAATTCTTATATGACTACTATTTACTACTACTATGACTAATACTTGTACTATTACTAGTACCACTACTCAGGACTTGACTTTAACCTTTTTGCTCACTGGCCACCGTGGCTAGTATTTGTCAAAAGTTGTTAGCCAATTAGTGTCTTTACTAGCCACAGTTTAATTAGTTTAAGAAATGTAAAATTTGGTTTTATGTATGGATAGGATAACAAAACAAAAACAAAACTGCTTTTCCTTGCCAGAATAAATTGATGTAACAGTATTGGTAATATTGTGATATTGCAATATCAGAGGTCTCACAGTATTGTCATAGACTTGTAGCGGAATGGTAAAAAAGCAGGGAGAACTACATAGACCATGATCCTTTGCTCTGTGTCAGTGCAGCCATAAAATTATGGTTATTAAACACTTTTTTCAGCCTTAATCTTTTAAAATATCACAATAATTATCACATTAAAGGCTCATCAGGGCATTTTTAGAGAATATATTCTGTTTTCTTGAGATTTTCTGCAAAAAAGTGAGCCTTCCCACAACATCGCAATAAATATTGTGATAATACTGTATGGTACAATTTGGATATTATTACGTCCTCACTAAATGGTGTACACTAAAGCAGAACTACATACATTCAGGCCTTACTTTTCACGTATTTTGTCACTGGTGTCAATAATGCTTTAACTCATATGTATAATCTAACTGGAGTAATTAAAAAGGTTATTTGCTTTCCACTGTTGGACATTAGTGTTTCAATTACTTTCATTTGTCATAAAGGGGATATTAAACCTGTCCTATCTCTTATCGTTGTTAGTTCAGTCATGTCCAGTGCTTTATCAGCCAGTGTTGTGTAATAATTACAGTACACTGCAGGTTGATTTACCCCGGTCCCAGAGGTCTATAATGCTGTGATTGCTTGTGGTCTTTCTGCAGCACAAAGGGATCCATGAGTGGAACTTCAGTGCCACTTCGGTCCGAGGCGTCAGGTCAGTCTCTGCTCTTTCTAATGACACACATTATACTCAGTAATGTCACCGTGACCTTAGAGCTGTCTCCTAAGGGACCACATTTATCAACTGAGACGGAGGATCGGGAGGAAATGTCAGCTACAGATTTACAAGGAAAACGTATGAATGAGTCACTGCTAACTTTAAATGGGACTTTTACCAGACTTTGTTTAAATTTTCATGTAATAATTTACATGTAAGGATGTTTACCCATTAATCAGATAAAGGAGACAAGACAGATGCTGCTGGAAACACATCTTCATGTTTAACTGGTGGGTCAGGACTAGTGGTGGACAGTAATTAGATACTTTCATTCAAGTAAATTTAAAAAAAAGAAAAAGTACTTTCTGAGTACATAGAACATACTTTTACTTTCACTTGAATAAAACTTTAAATTGTCTAGGGAATTAAAAGTAGGTGTGGTCCTCTGTGATGTACTGGGCAGCACATCTGATTTACTATTAGAAAGTTCTGGGTTCAAAACTCAGGGAAGAAGAAGAAGATTTTGCAAAAACATTCAAATTTACTTTTTTTTTGTACTTTTACTTCTACTTGAGTAATAATATTTTTGAAGTAACAGTACTTTTACTTGAGTACAGCTTTTGAGTACTTTGTCCGTCTCTGGTCAGGACTCAAAAGTGGGCCATGGGAAAGTTGTGGAGTACAAAAAATTAGGAAATAAAGTTTTAAGGTTTTGATATATTATTTGACTTAGGTTGTGATGAGAAATACTTTATGGGAAAACATCCTTCTAGCTTCACTTTTTGACTTACAGACAATTTTATACATATTACATACACACACCTATTAAAAACTATACATTTTGCACTGATTTACTGCAACTCTAAAGGTTGCCTGGTTATTTTGAATTAACTTTTAGCTGAAAGTTTGAGAAAGTTGATATAAGTTACATAAAAACAATACAGCGTTTACCTCAGGAGGGCTTGTTTGATGCTGGGCCTGGTGAACTGCTACACTGTCAGGCAGAGAAATAATACAGCAGCCCTAAGAAGAGAACGATGCTTAATAAAAGAAGCCAAGCCAATGTAGCATGGGCAAACTAAATTCCTCTTCCTTTTTTAGATAAGTTGCACAAGAAGAGAGAAAGTGATGTGTCTGGCCAGTCAAAATAAAACTGGGAGGATGCATAAAGATAACCGTTAAAACAATGGTGTACTAAATGTATTAAAAATTTAAAAGTTGTAATTTTTAATATTTATCTTGGAAATACATTTTACTCCTCCTCAAAAATAAGCAGTATTAAATTTCTATATTCTCAGATAAGCAGACTAGGAGACCTTTAAATGTTATATACACAACACACCCTCTCTTTATCATGTTCATATATTGTGCCTATAAGTACAACAGGAAGCAAAACATGCAAGGCTTTTAATGCATTTCTGATATAGGCATCTAACTATTGTTTTTGAACATGTGCCAGCACACTTACAACATTTATCAAGAACACCACTGAATGTAGGATTATAACTTTTATCTCATTGTTGCTAAAGTCTCAAAACACAGACAAAACTTTGGAAATTTCAGCACTTGGAGGAAAAAGTATTTTATATTTTATTGCACAACCACATCTGTGCATCTCAGCTTTGATCCCTTGCTTTCTGTTGTGCTTCCTTACCACATTTTCATATTGTGCACAGAAAGTACAGCAAGAAGAAAACTATTACAAGGCTTTTGAAAATGTATGAGAGCATATACAACATTTATCGAAGACACAAAGCAAAACAACTGACACTGACATTACCTGAAGGAGAGAGCTAAAGACTGTACAATCTGCACAATCATTCATTCATTATTCATTATTTTTTAACACTTTAGTTTAGGGGTTAGATTATCAGAAATTCATAAATTTGGGTCTCATAAATGATTAAAAACGCACACCATATCTTGTACATATATATTATTTCCACAAGTGACGTAATCAAAGAAGTGACTCCCCCAGTTTGGTCACAAGTGTAGCCTTTTCCCCATTTCCCCAAATGTGCAAACTAAAAACATAAAAAACATCTTTTTCAATGGTGAAAATGAATAGTTGTTGTTGATAAATTTGTTTTAATTTATTTTGACTGCTTGTGGGATTAAAACCTGAGCATGCACTGACAAATACAGAAACCTATATTATTTGGCTTTTAGTGTATGCGTATTTATGCTTTGACATTATCTACATATTGTCAATTTGTTGTCAGTTGCCAAAGCCGTCTGAATTATCCATAATTTGCAATATTTGGTGGCTCCATAGTAGAGGTTGCCCGATATGGGTTTTTCCAAACTGCTACCAGATGGGTGGGCAAGTTGAGGTCCTCCAGTCACATGGTTGCTTGGACATGTGCCTGACCAAAAATAGCCATTAAAGGGCAAAAATCGGACGATTGCTGATTGACTAAAAAAGGAAAAAATCGTCCTGATATATCGGTCGACCTCTACTCCATAGAAATGCATTGTGGTCTGCTTACCTTGGCCATCCATTTGACCCAGCCATATTGTTTACGAACACTAAAAGGATCTATTTGAGTCACATGTTATCATAAATCCATGCAGCTACTCCATGCATTAGTATCTCATGAATCTCATTATATTTTATTGCACGAGCACATCTCTCCTGCCCCCACCCCGCGTACCTCCCTGCTCCCTGCTCCTCGGAGGATTTCGGCCTCAGAGGCGACGTGCGGAGAAGTGGAGGGTTGTGCTCAGGCGTTGCTATGGGAACCACTTGTTCTGTGCCCACTCAGCTGCGCTCAGTCAGCGGGACACAATAGTAGCTCAAACACTGACAATACGCAGACCACACAGACCGACGCACTCGCCACAGTCTGGATCCACAGATACGGCCTTGGCAGGACCAGAGTTCTGGCACATAAAAAGTTTTCCACTTGATTGAAAATATCTCTCTTTTGTGTCAGAAAAAAAAGACATTTTAATTTACTATTTAAGGGTTATATTTAGACCAAGTGTCCTTCTGGTGTACCGACCTTGAGTTATTTTTATTTTTTTCCATCACAAATTAGCAGCTTATGTCTAAAGTCTATTGAAATATTTCTGTGAGTTATAAAATGTGAAAGTTTATCTCCTTTTTTTCCTTTAGGTCACCACAGAAAGTCACCTGCCTAGTGTGCAGTTAGGTTTTACACTAGATACCCTTTTATACAGGCTTGGGACTGTCACAAAGAGTATGGTGACTTGTGACCCCTTGTGGCTGGATTAATATGTGAAAGTGTATATTCAACTAAATCAAACTCTCCCCCTTTTTTTTTTTTTTTTTTTTTTTTGCAGTATCTCCAAGTTTGACGAGCGCAGTGCCTTCCTGTACGTCCTTCACAATGCCGAGGATTTTCAGATCTACTTCTGTACCGAAATGCACTGCAAACGGTTAGTCATCTCGTCTCTATAGGGTGCTATTATACAACACTTTTGAGTAGTTCTTACCATATAATATTATTATAACCTATAATGCTGTCTGCTTAAATAGTTTGCAATGAATGTAGAGCTGTTGGTGCAAGCTTTTAGCTGGATAGCAAGATTGCAAAAGTCCCATACTGTAGGTTAAACTATACTCAGTTAAAGAGACAAGTGTAAGAAAGTTTTGGGGATGCACAGTGGCAGAGTGATTAGCCGTGTGAGTCTCCATATCCTCCCTGTGTTACTGTGGGTTTGCTATGAGCACTCTGGCTTCCTCCCACCGTCCAAGGACATGCATGTGTTAGCAGAATTTAATCTAAATTGCTCCTAGTGAATGAATGTGCATGGTGAGTGGTTGCCTGTGAGTGTGTCTCTAAATATCAGCTCTGATGGGCCATTGTCCAGGGAGTGCCCTGCCTGTGGGCCCATCAAATACAACCCTATCTTCAGTACCAGTTTATAAGTATAGTTTTTTACCATTTGAACACTAAAATGTTATCATCATTGCAGCACAGAGCAGAAGCTGTATCCGGTCATATGCTTGAATTATTTTTAATGAGAGCTATCCTATTTTATCCACTCAAAAAGAAACAATTTTCTCTCAGTTTGGCAAATGGCTCATATATGCTACGGTCTATTGATAATGCTTCTTTTAAAATTGCCGTCAGTATGCATGTAATCATCTCAAGTATGTGCCCCTTCTTGACTTTTTCCTTTTTTATCACTAATGTGAGCCTTTCTTTTGTTCACATCTCTACTTTAAGTCGGCTTCATCGTGCAGCTGTGAAATCTTGCACCTTCCCTTCATCAGGAACGCACCTAGTTTCATTTTTACACTCTGTACTCCTCTCTCAAGTACGGAACATGCAGACTGTCACATCTGAGGCTCCGAGCTCTTCTGGTCCCATTATGGGGATGCTGAGCATCAGTGACTCATCCCAGCTGCCAATATGCTGCCCTTTTACCTTAAAATGCGCAGAAACAGGAGCGACAGGGAGCAGGACGGGGGGAGAGGTGACAGGGAAGGATCAAGGTGGATGCAACTTCAACAGCAATTTGTAAATGTAAACTAAAAACAATGAGATAAAAGACTTGGGGATCATAGTGGAGTAGTTTGATACTGAAAATGAGGCAGGCCAGTGTTTCCCAACCAGGGGTACGGGGACCCCTAGGGGCACATAAGCACATTGCAGGGGGTACTTGGAAATATTTCATAATGTATTTTAAATTTAGAAATATGTTTTTGAGATATTTTTATATTAAACTATTGAAACTTTTGAAAGGAAGTGTGAAGTGTCTTAGAGCACCTTTCATGTGAAAGACAATCCAAAGTGCTTTACAGTAAAAACAATAACAACAGTTTAAGTGACATACAATAAAAAATAAGCACAAAATGAGGATACAATATCCTTATATAATTAAAATACTGTACATACAGTACAAAAAATGAATTGTAGGCTATGCTAAAAAGGTAGTTCTTTAATTTAGACTTAAAAGTGTTAAGCAACGTTTCAAGCTAAAGATTTTCGGGTAAGGAGTTCTGCAGTTGGGAAGCACAGACACTAAATTAAGCTTCACCATATTTAGTCTGGACTCGAGGAACTACCGATAGACCAAGGTCTAAAAAGGTGTGAAAATAAAATAATTAACTGTAAAAATGAGCTACAAGATTTTGCATAATATACAAAACTATATATATAAAAAATAGAAATCAGTTGTATTCAAGGTAAATAAAACTGAAATAAACCGGTGTAATGCATTAACTCTGATGCTATGCAGTATTAAACATTTTATTCAAATATTTATTTATCCAATTTGTGCTTATATTATTGGTGAATTTGTTATTTTACACAATTAAGTGCAAAAAGCTGCGTGCTCAGTCCTCTGTACCAGCAGCAGCATACAGAGGCATGCAGAGAGATACAGTATGACAAAGTGTTAACTGTCCCTTACTGAGAGCCAGCAGTGGTAAAGGGCACTTATTGTACCCAGGAGCGTGGGAGGTGCACAGATAAATATACTGAGACAAAAGTGAATGGCAATGAAGTCCACTGTTCCCAAACATTTTTGTGAACTTGATATTTATCTTTTGACATTTTAGAATTTGAAGTAACATAAGTAATTTTAGCTTGAATGCCACTAATGTAGAGGAAGACGCACTTTTAAAAAATCCTGGCTCATTGTGTTCTGCCCTGTTACATGGACCAAATTATGCACTGTACCCACTTCTGACAATATCCTAAGATGTTTCTGGTTTGATTAAGGGACAAGCCAGTGAACTTGGGTCAGTTCCAAGCCAAGATAAATGGATAAAAGCTTGCATCCAGAAGAGTATCCTTAGTAAAACCTGTGGCGATCCCTGAAGGGAAGAGCTAAAATAAAATAACATTGACAACACAAATACTGTCCGTTTGGCATTGCAGAACTTTTTATTTACCCAAGTAAAAAAACAAAATTGATAAAACCCTTGATATAGTGTAGCTAAGGTAGAACCCTATAATTGTAAGGGGGCGATACAGTATTCAACCCCCCCCAAACCCCACTTTTGGGTCCTGAACCACCACTTGAGAAACACTGGTATAGATAATCCTGCCTGCGCTATGTGATAACCTAAAGCCTAGGACTAATAACATAAATCATGCTGAATAAAAGCCACCAGTGTAAAGTAATATGAATGTGTTTTTTATTACAGATTCTGTGACCTGGTTAACAGCATCACTGAAGAGGCCTGGAGAGGTCCAGAGGAAGGAGACTGTGACGGTGACGCCTTAGAGGTGGGAACACACAACATTTTTGTCATTAAATGTCCTATTGTCACATTTTCAAAGGGGCCAAAACCCTTTGAAAACATTATCTGAAAGAAAATGTTTTTAATATGTATCCTTCTGGTGCCATAAAGAAACAGGTGAAGGTCTTATAACATAATTTAAAGAATAAAAGGAACTTTACTTCCTTAAATTTTTGTATGATGCCATTTTATTACAAAATGAAAAATAGCTTTGAGCAATCAGTGGAAACAGAGCTGTACACCGTTTTTTGGATAAATGAATGAGAGCAGACTGGATGTAGAGGGCTTGTTCATTGGTCAGTTCTTCCTGGAGTGGGCAGGGGTTTGTGGGAGAGGCGGACGTTTGTGCAATATGTGCTGTGCCAGAGAATATAGGATTACTAAAGCAAGCATGAATGAAGCAAAATACAACTCCATGTATGTTTTTGATGAGGGAACAACATATTAACTTAGTAGAAAGCTCAAAAAAGTTGATTTTGTTACAGAGCCCCTTTAATTTAAAATATGTACAGTAGCAGAGTAGTTAGTGCTCTTGCCCTTTAGCAAGGTTGTGGGTTTGATCCTTGTCTGGCCAACATATCAGTCCTTAGACCCTCCTTCTCGGTAAGAGAAGGACAGGAGTGTCCTGGGTCTGTTTAGTTTAGTGTAGTTATTGTTTGTGCTGATTGTGTGTTAAGTCTGATTGTGTGTTTATGTTTGATCAACTGTTTGTGAAGCCCTTTGAGGCGACTTTTGTTGTGATATTGGGCTATACAAATAAATCTGAATTGAATTGAATCTGAACATATCTTTCTTGTTCTCTTGGGGCTGCATGTTGTCTCCTTGTTACTGATGCAAGGCTGTCCCTGTGTCAGCTGTGTTTCTAACTGCCAGTATCCTCAGATGGCTCATACCCACATTTACATTTTTTATTAAAGGTTAAAGACAAAACAGTGTGTGCCAAAAGCTAATTTCTCTGATTATTTTTATAAAAAATATTCCCTTCTCTGTATGTGTCATAAGGGAACTGTTGATTGCGGCTGAGTAATTGAGATTAATTGGATTGTGTTTCTTGAACAAACCCTGCTGTTTAAGGCTCGCTGGTCTCTTTGATCATAATTTTAAACCTTTTAAATCCCATTCATCACAGTGAGCATTATAATAATGCTTTTGAATTCAAACAGTAATAGTGAGCAGCTTGTATTGAGGTTGTGCTGATGCAGAACAGACACCTGCTGCTGCATTCACCAGTCTCTCTCCACCGCCACCTCAAGAAAAGAACAGCTAATTACACAAAACGCTGCCTTGTCCAATTTTTTACACTCAGCACTGTCACTCCGATCAAATGTCTAACCGGTTTTCGGCACAGGTGGTTTTTGTGTTTTGGTTTGATGCAATAACAAACTCCTCCACCTCAGTGCATTGCAGTTTCCATTTCCTAAATGTGTTTTCTAAGACTGGCAGCATTACATCTCATACGACCTAGGACAGGGGTAAGAAAAACTGGAAAAGCACGTAATACTAATCAGCATTTTGCAACTAATTAGGTTAATTAGCAAGATGTCAGTAGGATGTCTGGGTTTAAAGGGGCACTATAGAAAAGCTTTATTATTAATATTCAATATATTTCATACATTGTCCCAGCGTTTTGGGGTTGTACAGTACTGCAGCAAAGCAAAGTTTAGCGGCATGGTTTACATTCAAACACACACATCTCAAAAACAGACTTTTTAGCAATAGATATATCATTAATTAATATTTAATATTTGTTGCATTGCGTTTTTGTTTTATACAGTATGACTATGAGTACGATGAGCACGGCGAGAGGGTGGTCCTGGGAAAAGGCACTTTCGGAGTGGTCTACGCGGGCCGAGACCTAAGCAACCAGGTGCGACTGGCCATCAAGGAGATCCCAGAGAGAGACAGCAGGTGAGTGTGAAATATAAGGAGCACACTAGCTCATTATTATCACTAGCTCATCACTAGGTTCTTAAACTTTTCACAAGTACTGACAAAGAAAATGTTTGCCTCAATAGTGAGTAATACCGACAACAATAAGCACAAACAATGTCTGTACATCCTGGAAGACCTGCATTTAGGACTAAATTGCGACTAATCTCTGCTTAAAACATGACTAAGCAGTGGGCAGCATGTCAAATTTAAACCCCAACTAAAACAAGAGAAAATAAGAAAAAAACAGGACAAAATTGGAACTAAGCTTTAACCTGTCTGTAATTATCTATTTAATCTAAAATAATTCTACTACTAGAAAAAGGCTGCGGACCTGTATGACAGTATGAGAACCACTGGACTAAAGAATAACAAGTATCTAGTTACTTTCCACCTCTGCCTCTGGTTTATCTTGTTCATTGGCTGGTATACACTTGTTGTGGCAGCTTGTTAGTGGAGAGCTGTCAATGCACACTGCCTCTGCGTCTTTGAATTCCCACCACTGTCGGCTCAAAACACAAAGCCACTTGTGGATCCACCTACTCATCCTCAAAACTGCAAGGCGCTCTCCGCCTGAACGACTTCTCTGGCACAGTTTGTTCCCTAATCGCATCAGTCATCATCAGCGGGACCCTTCAGAACTAAGAATGTGGGCAAATTGCTGAATTAATTCACAAGTGGATTGAAATCTCAAGTCGAACAGAGAGACAATGTGTGGCGTGACGGTGGCTAAAAATTGTTTCAGAAGTGACAGATTAAATCATCATCTTATTTCCTTTTGAGGTTTCCTTTCTGGGCTTGCAACAGCAAATGACCTGCCTCCTAGTGTTCAGTCTCTTGATGCAACACTCTTATCCAGGCTTGGGACCAGCACAAAGTGTACACTGGTTTGTGACCCTTTAAGGCTGGATTAATACTTCAGATTATGACTTTTGCTTTTGCTATTTTTCCTTATTGGCTCAGAAAACATTCTTGGTATTTAATGTAGTTCCTTTTAAATTGACTGGGGATAAAAATAAAGATTTAATTTTGAATGTTGTAAACCCATATACACTATATTTCCAAAAGTATTAGCTCACCTGCCTTTACACACATATGAACTTAAGTGACATCCCATTCTTAATCTATAGGATTTAATATGGCATCAGCCCACCCTTTGCATCAGTCTACATCAGACATCTAAGTGTCTGATGTTCTCATCCAACGTCAGACACTGATGTTGGATGAGAAGGTCTGGCTCACAGTCTTTGCTCTAATTCATCCCAAAGGTGTTCTGTCAGGTTGAGGTCAGGACTCTGTGCAGGTTCAGTCAACTTCTTCCACACCAAACTCACTCATCCATGTCTTTATGGACCGTGCTTTGTGCTCTGGTGCAGTCATGTTGGAACAGGAAGTGGCCATCGCCAAACTGTTCCCACAAAGTTGGGAGCATGGAATTGTCCAAAATCTCTTGGTGCTGAAACATTCAGAGTTCCTTTCACTGGAACTAAGGGGCCAAGCCCAGCTCCTGAAAAAACAACCCCACACCATAATCTGAATTCAGTTATTTGGAGAAAGAGTGAATACTTTTGGAAAATATAGTGTATTTGCAAGACTGTATTTGTGCTTCCAGGTAAAGACTAGATAAGAAAACTTTAAGAAAACATTGACAGAGAGAGGATGTTGTAATGATTTTACCAAGCTATTGAGGCAAAAGCAGATGTTTATTAGCTAAAGAAAATAAAGGCTACAATCCAAGTGTCAGCTTAAATAACATGTCAATGAGACAGTGGTCACATAGACATAATGGAATAAAGAAGGTCACAGTTTCATACAATGTGGTGGCACGGAGGCTTAGTGGTTAGCACTCTTGCCTCACTGCAAGAAGGTCCCGGGTTTGATTCCCAGACCGTGTGGGGGGCCTTTCTGGGTGGGTTTCCTCTGGGTGCTCAGGATTTCTCTATCAATCTAAAACATGCACAGTAGGCTAATCCTCCAGCCAGGTTCTCCTGACCAGGATCTTGGCTCAAGATCTGGAGAAGGGTCCCCGGGCGCTGCATCGTGGCTGCCCACTTCTCCTGACAGGTTGCCCAGCATGGGTCAGATGCAGAGAACAAATTTCCCTATGGGGACAATAAAGTGTTACTAACAATAACTTACCTGTTTTACTCTATATAGTCATAGACAAGTGATATTTAATGTTCTGTTTAATATGCATTGACATATTTGTGCGTTGTCAGTTGCAGATATTCGCAGCCGCTCCACGAAGAAATTGCTCTTCACAAACACCTGAAGCACAAGAACATTGTGCAGTACTTGGGCTCCATCAGCGAGAATGGCTTCATTAAGATCTTCATGGAGCAAGTGCCTGGAGGTGAGACAAACACTTTTAATAATAGCACAATTACTCCAGCTTAAAAATTAATCCAATTTATTTTTTAAAGGTAGACCAGTGCCAATCCCTCCCCCAAACAACAGCTTAACTACAACAGCTTAACTACCTTCCTGCCAAGAGTATTATTTTGCCACTAATTTGTTTAATTGGCACCATTTCAGGAACATGATTGGGTATACAGGGAGCATTTTAGAAAATCCAGAATCTCTGTTGGCTGTTTTTTAATAGTATAATTTATTTTTCCAGCCTTTTCATGCCCCGTCTCATGGTGATTAAACTGTTTTATCAAATTACATAGTTATTATTTTAAAAAGCCTTAAGAGGTTTTTTTGGTTTCAAGGTAAGAAAACAAAACTACTTGCTCTGACCCACCACAAATCAACCTCAGATAACATTGGCAGTATTGATTATTGTTGTACCTTGCCCTCTGTTGCTCAGGAAGTCTCTCTGCACTGCTGAGGTCCAAGTGGGGCCCTCTGAAAAACAATGAGCCCACCATCGGCTTCTACACACGGCAGATACTGGAGGGGCTCAAATACCTGCACGACAACCAGATCGCACACCGGGACATCAAGGTGACTGCTCAGAGAAATTAGTCACATCCTGTCTTTTTCCTCTTCTTTTACTTTCAGTCACCACAGCAAATCATTTGCCCCCATTTAGCTTTATCCTCCTTTTCTCTCACACCAACTAACATCATGTCCTCCTTCACTACATCTATCAATCTGCTCTTTGGTCTTCCTCTATAGGCCTCTCATCTGGCCTAACCTCAGCATCCTTTTACCAATATTTTCACTATCCCTCCCCTGTATTGTCCAACTTTTACTGGGGCACGTGCCTCAGCATAAACCAACTGTGTCCCAGTGAATAAATCCTCTATAACATAATACTATTTACCAGAGCTTTCATTAGTCCAAGCTCCTGTAACAGACAGACACCAGTTCAAATCCAGACCCTGAAAGGCTTTAATTCAAACTGCAAAACATTTTCCATCATGTGCATATAGTTAAACACAGCTATATTATGTTTTGAATAGGCCTTTGTGTAGTACTTATAGACATGTTGAAGGTTTAATTAACATTAAACATTTCAGCACAATGTTTACTTGTCCGCATATTTACTATAGTGGTGGGTTAGGGACTAAACAAGAAAAAAAAAACATTTTATGACACATACTTTTAAGAAAAAAGGGATACATAAGAGGGTCCTGTGCCCCAGTAAAGCCTCATTCTTAGCAATACCTCTGGTCCAAACCATGTCAGTCTGGCCTCTCTAACTTTATCTCCAAAACATCTCACATGAACTGTCTCTCTGATGGACTCCTAAGCCTATCCATCCTCATCACTCCTAAAGAGAACCTCTGGTAGTTTGAACTTACAGTAAAGTAAAGTGAAAAACACCATCTTCTTTTGAAACTTGAGACTGAGTGGAGATGTCAGCTCCGAACTGCAGTCATACTGTTTGACTGACAGAGGAACTCCTCGGGGAGCAAGTCTAAATAAACTCTACCAACCATCACCAATAACTATAACAAGAACAGCCTGAAATAATATTTTGGACAGCTCGAGACTTAGAAAGAAATTTTGTTTGGGAATAAATGTTTGTTGTAGAAAGTGAAATATTAATATACCTACATTATTTAGATTACTGACAGCAACACTATTTTCCTATTCCTATTTACATTCTATTGTCTACATAGTGCCTATTTTCTTTATTGTTTATCTGGTGTAAACCTTTTTATTACTTTGTTTGGCATTAATTGTGGACATGTTCATTTGACAATAAACACCTTGAATCTAAAATCTTTCTAAAATCTTTGAAGAAATACACAAACTAACACAATGACCTTGATGGTGACCACCTCAAAAAGTACAAGGAACAAGGTAGTGGGATTTGGTGGGACAAGATGAGACTCGGGAATTAAAAGCTTTGATATTATACAGTACATATCTAGCTTACCAACTTACTGAGTCTTAATCTCATTTAGATAAAGATCAGCGTTTAGAGCCTTTGAAACATCTGCTGTGCTGTTTTCGTCCCAAAAACGCACATTTTGCAAGTATTGTCTTTACAGGGACTTTATTCAGGAATCAATTTATAAAAAGGAATTCTCTCAGTCTGCATTTTTTCAAGACAATCCAGCACCAGGTCAGTACCTCACAGCCCCATGGAAAGGCCTTTCCTAAAATGCAGGTGCAGCAACGCATGAACCATATTTTTCAACCCACCAAGATAGGACGCCCACAAATATTTATTCTACATTTTAAACAAGGAATACTGACCTTACCTTGTTGTTCTTATCCTAAATCTCACTTTTTTTTAAGATCCACACATCTAAGAAGTGTTACATTAGCTTATTAAGTTGGACGAGGGAATGATTTCCTTAATGGTGCCTGTTCTGTACAACCAAAGATGGGACGGGTGGTCACTCAAACAGGCGCACATTAATGAATTAGAATATTGTGGTAAAGTCAAGTTTATTTCAGTAGTTCAATTCAAAAGTGAATGATTATGGCATAGAGTTGAAAACCAAAATTCACCATCTCATAAAAATCGATATATTCCATAGTATTGCATAATGATCACAATTAAAACAAATAAATACTTTACGTGTTTCACTCTGAGTGTCCCAAACCTCTATAGTTTATGATGTTCCCCTGTACATTGAATAGAGTAATGCATTGGACAGTTTTGCTCATGTACATTTAAATAATAAGTGTGGATGATGGTATTTTTCCACATTTTAATTGTCACTCTCTCCTCTCGCTTGTTAGGGCGATAATGTGCTCATCAACACCTACAGCGGCGTCCTGAAGATATCCGACTTTGGCACATCCAAAAGGTTGGCGGGGATCAACCCTTGCACCGAGACGTTCACAGGTACACACTGACCTACTGACGCTAATTACCCAAGGCCTGTTTACCCAATTTAACTCACCTATACTTAGCTTTATCTGGGTTAGCACCGCGGATCACTGGACAGGACAAGACCTGCCACATGTTAAACAGTTGGGTACTTTATTTCTGGTTGAGTAACTTTAAATGAGAACATGTGTGTGATTTATATTTAGCGTCACATTCTTTCATGACAGGAGTTTGAGAAGGATGCAAGGTATACTGTACACTGAAGCAACTAGTGCCTGTTTTTAAATCTTTATATACATACATTTAGCACTTAAAAGCATATGTATGTGAAGATTTTCAGTCGTCCAGGTTGTCAAAAGGGTTAAAAAAATTCATCTGGGAGTCATCTTTGTCAATTCAGAAGTCTTCATCTCCGCAAAACTATGTCCAGATGACTTAATTTTAACTTTGATTTGATTGTGATTACTGAAAACCTTCACTAACATATCTACATAGTAATAATGGAGGAATCATTTAATATTATTGTAATTATCATACAATTTCCTGCTTGTTATAACTATGCAATAACTTTTTGGAATCCATGCAAGGCTATAATTACTATATTAAGACATGTTTTTATTATAATCTTAAGCACACTATTACTATATATTTGTTTATTTATGTATACTATATTTATACTTTTATATTATTTTGGCTGCTCTCTGTGTGTGAAGAATCGGCTTTGAGAGAGCTTCGAAGGGCGTTGGTGGGCGAACATTTAACTCACTGCAACATCAGCTCGTGCAGCCAGTGCAGCTGCACTGGCCCCATTGAGAGTCCTTAATTATAGTCAATTTTAGACGATTATTTTCATTCTGGGCTATAAATAACACTGCAAGATGAGTCATTTAAAAACAATGCATATTAGAAATTTATGATATGCATAATAGCGTCACAATATTTACTTAATGCTTACAAAGTTTAGTTATAAATAAAAATGCAGATCAAATTTTTTGTGGCACTGACATGTTTGAATATTTTTTTAACTATTAGTGGACTTACAGTGCACTTTTACAACTTAAAGTATGTAGATGAATAAACCTACTGAATATGCTTTATAACTTAACTTATCCATTCTGAAAACCTGCACTGGGGCCCCTAACTTTCACTTTACGCCACTCCCACTGCGCCACTCTCACCCCGTACAACATCTATAATATAATAACCAAATTTGTCCAGCAAATATTAGGTAATACTATTGTAATAACCAACATTTAACCATAATTTACGGTAGTATTACCTATTTGTCCAACTCTTATGAGCACACCATTACCATGCTGTTACTGAACTGTATATTATGCATATTTCCATATTTATTACATGCATTTGATCAAAACACTATGATTTTCCTTCATTTTAGGACAATACGTGACTTTGGCTGTCCCCTTTCAGAGTATTTATGAGTTACCTCTTTTAAACTCTGTGTGTGCTGCTGGGTTTGGGTCAAGTGTTTGTGGTCAGGTTTGATGTCTCCTCTGCAGCGGTGTCTCTCTCAGACTGAGCTCTGTGCTAATGCTGCTGCCTGTTGGAGCAGACTGGGAGTTACCCTTTCTCTGTGAAAACCGGGCTACTCCTACCACAGCTTTTTATAGCCCAGCCCTGCTATAAATGTGTGTCTTTCCCGTTTTAGCTCAGCACACCGGACTTTAAAAAGCAGCAAGTACGCAGTGGAGTGCTATTTATAGAACAAAAGAGCTCTTTGAATGGGCGAGCTGAAACTTGCACACTGAGCGGAGATTATCTGATGACACAGGAGGCCCTCTGCTGCTCTATTAAAGTCTTAAGCCGTGACAAAGCTTTGAACCTGGCGGGACACCGACAAGAATTGAGTTATGGTTTAAAAATACAATAGACTAACTTTTAAAAGTTTGAAATAATTGGTATAACCTTTTCTATATTTTTAATTACCTAGAAAGTAGACCTGTGGTTCTCATTTGGTCTCATTGTGTAACCAAATATTATCCCTTATAATTTTATTTTGACCCACTTTTTACAGAACCAATCTCTATTTATCCAGGCTTTGAATTGGGCAAGAAGTAAACTGACTTGTGACCCCTTGTGGCTGGATTTTTTCTAATTTTTTTTACAATTTCTTTTAAAATCTGCTTTAAAATGTTGTTTAATTAAACCACTATTTAGGCTCCAAATAAGCTCAACATCGAGACAACACTCATGCCACCAGTTGACAATCTTTTCTGTCAGTGGTCACAAAATGTCTCATCCTGTCTTGTTTTAAACATCTGAGAAGTTCATTGAAAAAAATAACATGGTGTGGACTAGTCTTCTGTTTAAATAAACCTGACTCGTTATCTTGGTTGGTTGTTTTTGTAGGTACACTGCAGTACATGGCTCCTGAAATCATTGACAAGGGTCCACGGGGGTACGGCAAACCTGCAGACATCTGGTCTCTGGGCTGCACCATTATCGAGATGGCGACGGGGAGACCACCGTTCTATGAGCTGGGGGAGCCGCAGGCCGCTATGTTCAAGGTGAGTACGAGCGGGAACTAAAGTGGGTTGTAAACTGGCTGTGGGAAGCTTAAATAGTAAATGATATACCACACTGCAGAAAAGCTGTTTGTCATGTGGGGGGTGCACGGTGGCAGAGGGGTGAGCATCTCTGCCTTTCAACTAGGAGGTCGCACATTGGTCATGCTGAAAATTTTCCGTAGTGGATAAATGTGAGAGTGAATGGTTTTCTGTCAATGTATGCCTCTGTGTCAGCCCTGTGATTCTTTTTATTTTTTATGAGCTGATGACAGGTGACCCGCCCCAAGCATCCAGGCTACAAAACACAAAATTACCATTGAGGATTTAAAGTTTTGGTTCAACAAAGAATAACATTACGTTGTATAAGTGCCTATTGCAAAAGAGTTGCCCCATAGCTGCTCATAAATCCATCTAGTGACACAGTTTGATACAATGAGTAAAAAAAGAACCCTTCACAGTGATATTTTTTGCAAATTCCTAATAATTACACTTAAGAGTAACAATACTGTACACTAGAGCTATTAATTTAATTTTAATTGTGATTACAATTTTGACATTCAACAATTGCAAAATCTATAGAATCGAAAAAAACAATTAATTAAATTGGACTCTGAGTGCGTATGTCCATATGTACGGACTTTAGAGTGCTGGCTCTGTGAATCAAATAAAAGTGATAAAACTACTCTTCCTGTACAGGTTATTATTTTGGCAGTGCATAAATAATTGTTTTAAATCATCATGATTTCAATTATGACCCAAATATGAATTTTTCCATAATCGAGCAGCCCTACTGTACACATACATATGCATAATTTTACATTTATTATGAGATATGCGCGTAATGTTTATGTGTTGTCATTTTGTAGCAGCGTCTTTACTCTCAAGGACACAGAGTCCAGAGCAGAAAGCTGTCAGCAGTCAGCACACAGACCGACAGAGGCAGCTCTCAACATGAATATTGCATAACGTTATGCTGTGTGATGCTGTTAGGAGACCAGTATATACTGATAACACCTTTGTCCCAGATTATAACACAAAAGACTTGATAAATGATTGCAATAAAATAGAAATGTTGGATCAGAGACCACCTGCTTCAAAACAATGCTTACACACTACTGCCTTTTGTACATATGCAAAACCCACAGCGTAAGCCAGTGAAGTGTGCACCTGCGCTATGTCCCCACTGTGGCTGGCCAGTTTAAACTACAAATATTATCCTATACACATTGTTATTGTTTGAACACAAACACCACAGCTCATTGGTGCGGTCTTCTTTGTTATTTATCCTGTCCTGTAATATATTAGCTGAAAGCCATGTGTAGGCTATTAGAGACATCATTAAGGGTGTCTGGAAAGCCATCCTGTCAAAAACCGTGAATCATGGAACTTTCCATATACCATTTAATTAAACACAAACAATGACCTTAGCGCGGCGTGGTTGTAAATCTCTTGCAGACACGTAAAAACAAAGATTTCAGATGTTACAAGACTGTATAGATAGCGTCTTCCTGTCTGAGGTCGCCACAGCCAATCACCTGCCTCCTTAGCGTGCAGTGATTTGTATTAAATCTGGCAGGTTTTACAACGAATTCCCTTTTTTGACGCAACCCTCTCCATTTATCCAGGCTTTAAACTGGCACAAAAGTTATACTGGCTTGTGATCCTTCATTTTACAAGTTTTCCTGAATAGTTTTACACTCTTCACTCATTCCTAAAGAATGTTTAAAGGGAGGGGTGTCTCTGCCTAATCCTGAGTTAACATTCCTCAACAGCGGCAGAAATTTCTTGCATTCCTTTTTTTGTGAGAACACATCTGAACTACTGCCCTATAGCCCACAGCTGCAGAGTGTATTCTTCCATCTGACATTCAACACGTAGTTTGTCACCATTAACCTTTAAGACTTGTTGTTTATTTTGAGGGTTCATTTGTTTGCACTGGATACATTGTGAAAGTCTGTTCTAGGAGCTGTCATCTGATTTGAGTTTCTTTTTTTTTTATGGTTTTTATGAGTAAATACTAAACAATTATAGGATTTGCATTGAACAGAATCAGACTATATTATGTGTTTTTACATTTTAATATTAACATTTACTTGAAGAAATTTGTGTTGTAGATAAAATGTTCTTTGCCTTTATGTCTTACTTTTTTGTAATTATTGTCTTTTTATTCAGTTACACCATTTTATGGTACTTAGTTATTTGTGTTTGCTTTTTTGAAATGGTGTTGCTTTTGTTCTCAGTGTTGGTAAAATGTGTCATACAAATTAAGTTTGATTGGATTGGAAAAAAATATCTGCGTAAAACCAATTCTGTCAGTAAGATTTTTATTTATTTATTTTTTAGTTTAAGGGCCATTTAATAAAAAAATAAAGCTGCTTTCAGAATTGATATTGATCAGGAATTAACTTACACTATAACTAAAGAATTTTGTATTTTTTTTTAATATTACATTTGCATGAACATTATTCATTGGCTATACAAAGCAAAGGGAACTATGCTAAAATTATTGTAAAGACCACAAAGACTAAAAATAAACTTGCCCAACTTGACATATGGGTCTCTGAAAAAAAAGCCTTGGGAAATACTGATTTATGTTTTTTTCAAAGACACCTATATTTTTATAGCAGAAATACCAAAAATTACTCAGAAAGTTGCCAATACAGAGAGTCATGATCTAAAATAAGACACATATTGTTGTTGTAAAATCAGAAATAGACTTTTAGACACAACTCTGGACTGCTCTTCATTATGTCTCTACTCTGTGCAGGTCGGCATGTTTAAGATCCACCCAGAGATCCCTGAGTCCATGTCCCAGGAGGCCAAGGCTTTCATCCTGCGCTGCTTTGAGCCGGACCCGGACCGACGAGCCACAGCCACAGACCTGCTCACGGACGAGTTCCTCACTGTCACCAGCCGCAAGAAGAAGAGCAAGAGCAGCCTCAGCGGTACGTCCCACCAACAGTATCTTATTCTAAAGCAGCCATTCAAGTCGAGAGAGTGGCGGCCCCTTTAAATTTCCTAAAATTCCACGCAGACCCCCAGCAATAAAACTTCACCATATTCAAAAGACTATGTCATGTTTTTCCTCCACATATTTCTAAAAAAACATTACAAAAGACACTGACTGTTGGCTAAAAAGTGTTTTAAAGTAATATTTTTTAAACAAGTACTGTGAAAACTCAAAAACTCCCTCAAGCTTTTTGAGTTTTGGGGCCAACTCAAACTCCACAACAAAATATTTTTTGTTCACTTAATTTAACATTCTAAAAAACTTAAAATTTTAAGTTTTACTGTCATTATTTTTCTCATCTTACAGCCAACTTACTATCCAATGTTCAGAAAAAATATTATTCTTTTGTTGAATTTAGTATATTGAGTTTTTATTATTATCAACAATAATACTTTTTCAGAACAATGGATAGTAAGTTGGCTATAAGATGCGTTAAAAAAATAATGACTTAAAAACTTAAAATTCAAATTTCAAAAAATCAAATTAGGTGAGTAAAAAAATATTTGTTGTTGAAAACTGGAGATTTTGAGTTGACCCCAAATTTAAAAAATCTTGTGGGATCCTGTTGCCTTGAGTTTTTGATTTTATGCAACTTTTTTTTTTTACTTTACATTGTATATAGCTGTAATTCATTTCAAACTCAATTTCTTCTTTTGAACTTAATATAAATAGCCTCTGAGACGAACATGAAACTAGTTATTTACTCCCAGTCAACTGTTATCATAAACCAGAATTGTTTATTATCGTAAACTGTTTACCATGGAGACACAGTTCCTATAGGCACCACATCAAAGTTAGTTCTTCTTCTATGGTCATGACGTGCTGATACCAGTATAGGTCAATCCCCAAATGAGAGCAGCCTCACATCACCCGCGCCTTTTGTCACATGTGAAATCTGAACACACCTTTTTAATTTGTATTGTTTGGATATTGAGTATAATAGACTTGTTCCCATTGAGTTTTCTGAATTGTGCATAAAAGGCTGATAATACTTGAACCCACGCTGCTTGGAAACACAGTACTGCCCTATCATGATTACACTGAATTGTTGTGGGATGTTCTGCTCTTTGCTGACACACTTTTTTGTGTTTTTTTGTCCTCTCTCCAGCTCCTTCGCCAGGGTCAGGTAAGGCACTTTCTGTTACAGTTTGTTCAGACTTGCTTTTTTGATATCTCTCTTCTGTAAAAAGGCGCTACATTTTTTCAGTTCTTTGCCAGTAGCCACCTGCCTCACGCAAAGTCTGTTCCAAGAAACATATTGCACAACACAGTTTTTCCATATACAGTAGTTGTGGTTCCCAGATGGTGGGTCTAAATATTATAAAATATCAAAAAGGTTAGAGTCAAATGTTATCTTTCAGGGATGTCACAGGTTATATTGATGATTTGTAGGAGTGTGAAAAGATCTCGCATTTTTGTGAAAGTCAATATCAGGATCAGATTCTGTTTGCACTTTTTACAAACGAGAAGCGAGGCAGTTGAGTTAACATTTGGCAGTTTATATATGTTCTCATGTTGCATATAATTTAAATAATAGAAGTAAATACCATACACTATACGTTGATTTTAAAATTGACCTAAATAGTTCTGCATTTTATGATTTTCAGGTGAATAAATTACATTTTAATTAATGTAAAATACTTCTTTTCTTACAAATTTCGCCTTGTTCTCGTTAACCCTCATGGGATGTGTGTCTTGTCACACCCCTAATGATTTGTATATTTAATTAGGCATAGGGATTATGTCAGATGCTCTTCCAGAAGCAACCCTCCCCATTCATGCAGGTTTGTAAAAGTAAAAAGTAAACTGGCTTGTGAACCCTTTGTGACCCCACAGTACCAAGTAAAATAAAAAGTGGGTGGGATATATTAGGCAGCAAGTGAAGTTTTCAGTGAGTTTTACAAGGGCTAAATTCTGATGATCAAGACGACTGGGACAGAGCATCTCCAAAATGGCCACCAACATTAGGCAGGCTGTCAAAATGTTGTGCCTGATCGGTGTATTTGTAGCTTTCTTTTCAATAGCACTACTTGTATGTGTGAGAGTCTTTTAGGTTGGACTTACGTTGGTTGTGTGCTTCAGAGTACCTCAGGAGCATCTCTCTGCCAGTGCCAGTTGTCGTGGAGGACACGAGCAGCAGCAGCGAGTACGGCTCCGTCTCCCCTGACAACGACCTCAACACCAACCCCTTCATCTTCAAACCCAGCGTCAAGTGCTACAGCGAGAAGGACGCCAAGGGGCCCAGGTGCCTGTTTCTCAGGTATGTAAATGTTAACCTTGAATGTGCATGATTTCACACCCAAACAAGGAGATGTGGCTTAATATATAGAGCATTTACCTCCTGAACGATAACCACCTAACTAGTTCAGTTCAAATCTAAAAGTTTTTTGTTGAATCCAGCATTCCCGTGGAGAACTTTGAGGACCACAGCGCACCTCCGTCTCCAGATGAGAAAGACTCGGGCTTCTTCCTACTTCGAAAAGACAGCGAGAGGAGAGCCACGCTGCACCGCATTTTAACAGAGGACCAGGACAAAGTCGTTGCCAACCTCATGGAGGCCCTCACACAGGTGAGTCTTAGCGGGACATGCAGGTGTTCAGTGGTCCATTTTAATCAGTCGTGTATCATTCTTGATTTGCTTTGATTGTTTGTTTCTTAGGGATCCGAGGAGACCAAGCTAAAGCCACAGAACATCTCCACGCTTGTGTCCAGTCTAGCAGACTTTGTGCGAATGGCGGACAGGAAAATCATCGCCAATACTTTGTCTCAACTCAAACTAGAGCTTGACTTTGACAGCACGGCCATAAGTCAGCTGCAGGTCGTTCTGTTTGGCTTCCAGGATGCTGTAAGTATCAAGCTTTCTACTTGCTCTTGTGAGGTGTAAAGAATGTTCTTATCTTAAATGTCAGTGCTTTAATAAATGCATATATATATTTTGTTATGAAAATTTCAGGAAAGGTCAGTAATTGGCTAAGGCTAAGAATTATTAATTTTGGACCCAGATCACTGTTCAGATCCAGGAGTGTTTATCAGATTCTGTAACATTTTGAGCTACAGACTGAAGATACTAACTTCACTCATTAAATAAATAAATGAATAGTTTTTGTAGATTCTTAATATTGTGAGATATACTGGTTTCGTGGCTCAATGGAAAGAGCATTTACCCCGAAACTAAGCAATCATTGCGTTTGAGGGCACTATATCTTATCTCCACATTGTTATACCTTTCTTTGTTCTTATCTTTTCCTTGCGTGTACAGTACTGTGGAAAAGTACAGGGATGTTTCCACAGTACTGTACATACAGGGTGGCCTTTTCTCTGGTACTACACACAATAAATCCCAAAATTACTTTGAAATCCCATGGCAAGAAAAGAGAAATCTGAGTCAGTTCCCAGTAAACTGCTCTGAAATGCAGTTAGAAGATGACATAAAACAGAGCCAATTGGCTTTTTATGAGGCCGCTGTGTACAACACATGAAGCTTTGGCGCCTCCTATTGGTCAGGTGAAATATAAGTATTGAAAACCTGTACTCCGGTAAAAGTATTACTTCAAAATATTATTACTTAAGTACAAGTGAATGTATATAACACAAATATAATTGACTGAAAGTAAAGTATTAAGTGTAAAGTTTACTTAAAGGTACTGTAAGCAGCATGCACTCATACTGGTTTGAAAATGATACTGCAGTCTAAATCAAAACAATGGTCTCTTTTCTGATTGGACGATTGACAATGCAGTTTTAGAACCAAAACAAAAAATATAAACAAAATCAACTTGGCCGTTATGTAAAATATATTTTTATATGTTAATAAATCAGCTGTACCATTTTTTTCAGTAAAACTAATATTTGATACATTTTATTATATATTTTATACATGTTTGCTTCATATCTGGGGACATGTGGGGGTAATTTTTATGAAATATAAAAAATATATACTGCTCATTGCACCTTTAAGTAGAAAATACTTACTGCTATGTCTAATACTGCTACTAGTGCTACACCCCATACTACTACTACTACTACTGTTACGACTTGTAGTTCTTCTACTCCTACTACTGCTACTAATACTGCTACCACTATTTCTGTTGGTACCACTATTACTTCTGCTACTATTACTACTGCTTATGCTACTAACCTCTTTGCCACCAAACTCAAAAAATATTTTAAGCCATATGGAGATTTTAATATTTTCCACTGAAATTTACTCAAATTGAAGCATGTTTTTTTAAAATGTACTCAGAGAAAATACAAAAAAATGTACTTGAGTAAAAGTATCTAGTTACCTTCCACCACGGGTCCTAACACCTAACACCTATATTATGTCAATCTTGCAGCTAAGCCAATACTCCCTTCCATGCTGACTGTAACAAAATTAACTAACAAACTGTTGAATATCATGCTTTTTTATTTAATATTCCTCATATGTGAACAGGTGAACAAAGTGCTGAGAAACCACAACATCAAGCCTCACTGGATGTTTGCTCTGGACAACATCATTCGTAAAGCCGTGCAGACTGCCATCACTATCCTGGTGCCAGGTAATGACCTCAGCCAGGCCCGCGAGCAGAGCAGGGCTAAATGAGTTACCAGCTCAATGTAAGGCTGGGCTGAACAGTACTATCAAACTCACCACTATCTGCTCTGGTCAATGAAAACCATATATTAGGCTTTTTGGTATTATAATTAAGGTATATAGTAGCTCCAGTCCCCTTAAATGTGTCCTTGTAAGTAAATGTCAGTACATCTGCCTTGCCCGTGTCTAGAGCTGAGGCCCCACTTCAGCCTGGCCTCGGAGAGTGACCCAGCGGACCAGGACGATGTAGAAGATGACCCAGAAGCGGACCGAAACCCGACCCACCAGAGCCGGGTCGCTCCTGTCGCTCCCAATGACGACACCGTGGCCACGTCCGGAGTGAGCACCCTCAGCTCCACGGTGTCTCACGAGTCCCACGCCGCCCAGCGCTCGGTCAGTATGGAGCTGGGACGGATGAAACTGGAGACCAACAGGTAAAAAGCATGAAAAAAATGTCTCTTTAAATACTTTTATCTAAGAGTTTTGCCTTAGTTAGTCCTCCCTGTGCTGTGTGACGTCAGGTTGCTGGAGCAGCTGCTGGAGAAGGAGCGAGAGTATCAGGCCATCCTTCAACAAGTGCTGGACGAGAGAGAGCAGGAGATCCGGATACTGAGGCTGCGCTCTGAGCCCACAGGTGACCCGCTTCTGCCCACACTAAAGCACTTACTTAAACCACTACAAGCTCACAACGGCCGTGTATATCTCAGTATGTATGTTGTTACATACAGAGGATAGCTCACGAGATGCATACTTATTGTGAATAGAGGAATGGAATAAGTACTCAAAACTGTTCTCAAGTAAAAGAAGTAGTAGTAGAAGTAAAAAAGTTATTACCAATGCTGCTACTATGAGTACTACTTCAATTGTTACTATTGCTGCTATTACCATAACAGTCTTACTACTCAGGGCCGGCCTTTCCTGCCCACAGACATTAGATTTGTCCATCATTTGCTGATTTGATTAATTTGTCTCTATTTAATCAGTATTCTGCTTGTTATTACCAGTCTTTTTTAAAGGATCTGTCTGTGTTTTACTTATTGTTTACCTGGGCCACCCTTAGAGAGTTTGTCCAAAATGTATCAACACATTCATCCTCCTAGAAAAACCATCGGTCAGTGTTTTAAAGAAATACAAGTTATAAAAGTTTAAAAATGTAACTGGTCTAAAAAAATGGCCCCAAAACCTATCCTGCTCAGGACTCCCAAATATATAGGACTGGTCCTGCTACAGTGGTGGAATAAGTTCTTAAAAACTGCACTCAAGTGAATGTGCTGTTACTTCACAATAATATTGCTCAACTAAAAGTACTAAAATTATAACTTTAGTTGTAAGAAATAGTAGTAGAAGTAAAAACTGTATTAAATGTATGGTTAATCTAAGTACAAATTACTTTTAAAAGTATTTCTAATGCTGCTACTGTGATTACTACTATACAATTACTACTGTACTATTGCTACTAATACTACTACAAGTCCTGTTACTATTACTACTACTATTACTGCGGCCACTGAGTCAAAACCTGCGCCCAGTCTTAGGTCGTTCTGGTTGTAGGCCTATTGTGTGAGGTACAAAATACTTTATTTAGATGCATGCACATTTTGTAAATTGAGTATAAGTATTTTGTTACTATTCACTTTTTGCAGAACATTGTGTTAATTTGGCCCAATGTTTTCTTATAAAATGGTAATGTCCATCAAGCCTTGTGTCATCTATGATCAGCCACATCATGTCTATGAAAAAATCTATGATTGTGGTTAGATTTGTGAATCAGGAAGTGGTTTAGAAAATAAAAGTCCTTCTTCAATTTCAGAGCTCCCCACATCCTCCGCCACTCAGGAGGAACCAAAGAGTCAACCAACGGAGACACGTGAAGACACAGAGCTGACCAAATGGCTTAGGCTTTGTGGTGCTGACAAAGACTCCATAGACAAAGTAGGATATGCTTTTATTTTGAAATTAGAGTTAAAAACATTGAAAACTTGTTATTTTTTTACGAGAACTTAGTTTGTTGTTTTTGTTATAGATTGTGAATGAGCAGTACACACTGAACGACATACTCCACGATGTAACAAGAGACGACCTGAAGAGTTTAAGACTGAGGTAAAAAAAAAAAAAACATTTTATTTTAGTGTGTGGCAACAGTTTCACTTCAACATTTAGGAGCTAATAAAAGCTGACTCATCCATCTCTGCAGCACTTCAGCAGTTTCACATACAAAATACAGAAGTATGTGTATGTATAAATATTTGTTTTACTTTCTGTTACGTTTCAGTGTTTTTACTGCTGGAGACCAACAAGGGACTGAATTAATTCAATGTAAAACTTATAAAACAAGTGCCTATAAAAATATTGTTATTTCTTGTTTTTATTTCAGGAATTTTCCCCAAAATGTATTTTATGGTTAAAAAGTTTGTGTTGCGTTCCTCCTATAGTAATAAAATTTCTATTAGTAGTAGCCTAAGTGACAAAAAATAAATGATGAACTAAAAACCTGCATACCCTAACCCTCAAACCCTAATCTCATTTACTTAGACTTGACAAAACAAATTAACATGTGGCATTGCACACTGTAAAACTCTTAACAACTAAAATGCTACGTTGCATACGTTGCATTGTTGAAATGAGGACTACAGAATGGTTAATTTAAGTGTAGTGAATCAAAAAGTAAATCAAAATTTTAAATAAAGGTAGTGCTAATGTTTTTAATTACCACATTGTGCACGTCTTTCTCAAAAATGTATAGTGGGTTTGTAATTTGAGTCAATTGCGCCCTCTAGTGGTCAAAAGTCTGTAACGTTAACAACCTCGTAGACTTCAAAAAACCTCAGAATATTTTGTAGTTAAAGTTTTTGTCTTACAAACAGGATCAGTTTTTACCTCAGGGCTTTACAAATTCCATCGCCTCAGTTGTTGTACATTCACATATAGTCCACCACAAATAATGCTGCGGATCAATTTGGCATGAGTTTTCACACTGGATGTCCTTCCTCCAGATAAATGTAATCATATTTTTGTCTTTTTCTCAGAGGTGGGATCTTGTGCAAACTGTGGAAGGCCATCACAGAGCACAGACAGAAGCCGACTTGAAGCCTTAGGACGTGGAGACACTCAGAGCAGCTCAGTACTCTCCTCTTTACCTCAGTATTTATGTGAGACAACAACAAAAAAAAGTAGTTTAGGGGATGAGCTTGTCTTTGTGGCCTCCCAAATTTACAGATATACAATTGCTTTGGAGTATTTTGATGTTTCAAAATAAAAAAAAGAGGTCATTTTAAAACTATGAAATACTAAAAGTGCCGATGTATTTTTGTTATGAACATGGCAGATTCTTGTTACAGAGATATATTTAGTGACAACAGCACAAACTTCTGTCTTTACAAAATGTTTACAAAACTATGGGACTGACCGTGTTTGACAAGCCTGAGAAATAATTTACTACATTCAAAATAGAAACCGATCAGGCATAACATTACGACCACCTGCGTAATATGCAGCCCCAGCAACAAACTTTCCATCAGAACCAGCATTTTGAGCCACAGCATTTCGTCTATTGGACTGGACAAACACGGGACAGCCTTTACTCTCCATGTGCATCACCTGACCCCATTTCACCACTGTTCCTTCATTGGACCACTTTTGACAGATACAGACCACTGCAGACCGGGAACGCCCCACAAGAGCTGCAGTTTGGGAGATGCTCTGATCCTGTCATCTACCCATTACAGCTTGGCCCTTGTAAAACTCGCTCAAAACCATTTTTCTTACTTCTAACACATCAACTTTGAGGTCAAAATGTTCACTCGCTGCCTAATATTGCCCACCCACTAACAGATGAAGATATAATCTGTGTTCAGCTGTCAGTGGTCATAATGTTATGGCTGATCAGTGCATGTCAAAATAATGTTTTCATTATCTTATCACTACGTTATTTAATTTTATTTAATCTGAAGGATCTCAATGCATGGTCTATTCTTTACAGACTATTTAATTTTTTCACATTTACAACGCAGAGCTATACATGTTTATTTTGCATCTTTGTGTAAATATTGTGTTATATATTATATGTGAACAACATTTCTGTTTCTTGAAAGTGTATTGATTACTATGGTCTCTGATAAACATGTGAACATTCATTTGTATAGATATATATTTGTAAAGTGTCATATCAGTCATATCAGGTAATAGGAGTTACATCAATGTCATGGCGTTTTCTCTGTTTTTACTCCTCTACACTCACACACGTGCATTTTGTTGGTATCTTGGTCATGCAGTACATTGTCAGTTGTAACATTGAAATTTATGAAATGCAAAAAGATTTATTATGGAGTGCCCTTCATTTTGTACCACATTGTGACAATATAGAGAAAAAAAATTAATGCATTTTGTTTTGTATCTAACCGGAGTCGAGACGTTTGTGTCACAGTGTTGAATAAAAGTATCTATCACAAAAAAGGAAAAAGTGTTCCTTTCGTTTTATGATTTAATTTTAAGGTCACTGGTGCAATTCTGTAATTATTAAGTAACCACAACAATATGTAGAATATATAAAGTTTACATATAGAATATTTGAAAAATAAATTAGAGCTGAGCCTCTGCATCAGAACATGGCTCAGACACAAACCCGTCACTGTAAATAGTGGGATCTGACTAAAAATGCTATATAAATATTAGTAACACCTGAATAAAAACATAATATTAACAGGCAATTGTATTTGTAAATATAAAATTTCTTAAAATTTTTCTTGCATTTTATCAAAATTTGTTAGAATAAAATCTGCTTTAAAAAAATAGTAAAAAAAATATGAAGTGTTGCTAATTAAACTAAATAGTGTCCCAGCGTTTTTAGGTATGTTGCAAATATGTTATCAGAGCTTCTTAACGGCATATAAGCTTCTGCAATTAAATAAAACTCATATATTTGCTACTAACACAGTTCTGTCAGGTAATCATCAGAAATATTTTTAATGCTTTGCTGACATGAAATGAGCGGTGGTGGTGTGTTCATGGACTTGGGGCTCATTTAAAGAAACCTCTGAACCTCTTCCACAGAGGAATTTCTTCTTCTTTTTGGTCATGGGGGACTTTTTACAGATATACTGTTTACTGAACCTCTCTGAGTTTTAATAAATGTACAAATTATTATTATTATTTTACTTATTTTGACACATGGTCGAGGCAAATAAATGTGTACACAGAGATAAAAATCAGGGGCTGACCACAGAAAGTGTGGCCCAGTCTGGCCTAGGATGGCCCAGTATGGCCCGGTAGGTGTGTGCTACCCCCTTGTCCTGTACATGGGTGGATTCCTCCGCCTGTGACGTCAGCAGCCCGTCTCGAGACCGTCCTCTCTTCACCATGACAACCACAGATTTCCAGCATCGCCAGCGGACGAAGAGTCGCCTCTGCTCTGATTCAGAAATATTATGTAAACAGACATTGTTCTTCATAGTGTGAATTATTACAGGACAGTGTCATTTTTACCTGGCGGACCCTGATGCGTTTGGCCAACGCTGGAGGCGGAGGGAGACGCTGCCTTACTGCGTAAACAAAATGGCCTTGCTTCAGCATCACCGGCTGCTGCCGCTGGCCTGTGTTTTCCTCCTGGGCGTAATAAACCGCGTCGACGCACGGTCTTCGCAAATATCGGATTTAAAATCTAAAATTTCAGGCGTCGAAGAGCTTCTGGATGAATTTCGCAAACAGCTACAACAGGAGCAGGCGTATAACCGAGCCAGCGACGTGATTGACTCCTGTGTGGGGGACTACGACGCCGCGGAGGAGCGCATCATCCGGACCAGGATCTCCATCGAGCAGGGCGCCACCTTCCTGCTCGTCCCGGAGAGAGTGTACACCTGGAGGGACTGCCTGCACGCCTGCTGCTCCCAGCCTCACTGCACCGTGGCCGTGGTGCAGGAGGACCCGAGGCAGCCGGGGGACAGTCTCGGGTGTTACCTGTTCAACTGCACCTACAAAGGCAGAAACGTGTGTTCATTCGCGCCGCAAGAGGGCTTCTCCACCTACACCCGGGCAAACACCAACGCGACGCGGGGACACCTGCCTGCTCAGGCCGGGAGCACCGCCAGGAGGCACGGGGAGGATGAAGAGGATGCACAAGGCAAGTGGCCAACGAAAATAGTGTACTCAAAAGATGTTATAATGGATGCATAGTTGTGGAGAAAGAGCCGATGCTATTATATTGCTATTATAAGTCGCAAGTGAATTAGATCTATAGGGCTTGTTAACAAAGAACAACAAAAAAGGGTCTGTACTGTTACTTCAATAGTTTTAGCCTCCTTACTTAGCCTCCTTATACTAATACAAGTCATTTTAAGAGGAAAATATTTTTAGAGGGCAAAATATTCCCAAGTAAAACCTGACTTTAACCCTAATGTCTGTTATTCAACCCTGACTTTATCTTTGCACAAGTACATTTCCAGCATTCAAGAGTTTTATCTTGAAGGAGGAGCCTTATTCCACACCTTATAACAAACATTTAAAGTCAACACATGTAAACTCATTTTATTTTCACAGGGCAGTACAAGAGGGACGCTTAATTCGGAAGTAACTAGAGGTGTTAAGTGGATAAATACAACTGCGTGGTTTAGTAATGTAAAGGAGAAAGTTCTCCTCATAGTAGCTCATTATTCATCATCAGCATTAACTAAAGACCTAGTTTTGTATGTTTTTGTTTTCTCTGGGACTGGAGACTGCCTGTGATCTTAGGACTTAGTGCCCCAGCCCAAGAGGTTAATCATTACCTCCACCTGGACTTGTCACTCAAGAAAATGTGCTTTTTTTTTGTGGTGGAAGACAAACTCAAGATAAGGATAAACTGGAACTAAGCAGGATTAAACCAGTACTAAACCAGGACTAAACCAAGTCTAAACCAGGACTAAACTAGGTCTAAAGCAGGACTAAACCAGGACTAAATCAGGTCTAAACCAGGACTAAACCAGGGCTAAACTAGGTATAAACCAGGACTAAACTAGGTCTAAAGCAGGACTAAACCAAGTCTAAACCAGGACTAAATCAGGTCTAAAACAGGACTAAACCAGGGATAAACTAGGTCTAAACCAGGAGGTTTAAAGCAGGACTAAACCAAGTCTAAAGCAGGACTAAACCAGGTCTAAACCAGGACTAAACCAGGTCTAAAGCAGGACTAAACCAGGACTAAACCAGGACTAAACTAGGTCTAAACCAGGACTAAACTAGGTCTAAAGCAGGACTAAACCAGGACAAAAACATGTCTAAAGCAGGACTAG
Source organism: Bostrychus sinensis (assembly GCA_020698575.1). Classification (NCBI taxonomy): domain Eukaryota; kingdom Metazoa; phylum Chordata; class Actinopteri; order Gobiiformes; family Eleotridae; genus Bostrychus; species Bostrychus sinensis. Next base: position 20,284,654 of record CM036257.1, on the reverse strand, counting down.
ACCAGGTCTAAACCAGGACTAAACCAGGACTAAACCAGGACTAAACTAGGTCTAAACCAGGACTAAACCAGGACTAAACTAGGTCTAAACTAGGACTAAACCAGGTCTAAACCTGGACTAAGCCAGAATTAATCCAGGCCTAACCAGGACTAAACCATGTCTAAACCATGTCTAAACCAGGACTAATCCAGGACTAAACCAAGGCTATACCAGGCCTAAATCTGTTAGACCATGACTAAACCAGGTCTAAAACAGGACTAAACTTGGCCTTAACCTATGTCAATGGGCATTGGTATTTCTAAAATTCTGTGTATGGCCCTGACTACTTTTATCACGCCTATCACTACTCCGCAATTACTCTCTTCCACCCAAAAATGTACTATGTAGTTACTTTCCACCAGTCTTGTTTTGTGATGCTTTAGTAAAAACACATTGCGGTTCTTAATAGTATTGTTTTCTTCTTGTCCTCCCAGAGCTGGACGAGCCCCCCCGCAGTGACGCCGGGCAGGATGTGGTGATCCAGTTACCCACAGACTGGGCTGTCCTGGACGGACGGGACAGTGTGGATGACCACGGGATCAGCCGCTACGAGTGGACGCTGGTCAGAGGGGACAATGCTATCAGTATGAAGGTCAGTATCTTAAGTTGTGCCAGTGTTAAATGAAATATCCTTAGATGTGCTCAAAAAGTACCCAGTTACCCAGCCACTTTTGATAATTGTAAAGGAAACATTGCCTTTTGATGAAGACTAGTCCTAAATGTCTAAATACATCGGGATGGCAGCATTTGGTCCAGCCAACATCACAGTAGGTAGTGTCAGGTTACTCATGTGTTTGTGTAGTCAGCAGCAGGCATGTGTCCACGGCCCATAATGCCTTGCTGCGTTCATAGAGATAAGACTTATTATTAACATGTGCACCTGCCCCGAGCCGGCTACACCTGCTCCTGTTCGCCCCAAAAACAATTCACAAAACATTACCTGCGCTACATGTAAACAATGCTGCTTTTAAGGCTAAAGATTCAACATGTGTTACTGGATGGCATGTATAACACTTTATATGGGTTAGAAGACAGAATTTATGTATTTATTTTATTTATTAACCTTAATTTAACCAGATAAAAGACCTAAGATCTCTTTTGCAAGAGCGACCTGGCCAAGAGGTCAGCAGCACACTTCATTATAAATTATAACAAGTTTAACAATGATAAATACACAGCTAGAAAAGTCAATAACAATAAAACCATAAAAAATGTCACATATTACAAGCAGTCAGGCATTTAGTGCAGAAGATAAGAGCAGAGTAACAATTTAGAAACACAAGCACTATTCATAGGACTCTCATTGTTTGTTTTTTTAAGATAGCACAAAAAGCACTAAAAGGGATAAGATTTGACGGTTTCAACTCAGTTTGTAGAGTATTCCAGGCAGAAGAGACAGCATAACTAAAAGCTTGTTTCTCCAAATTAGTACTACCACGAGGAACAAACAAATGATAAATGTCACATGAACAAAGAGAATAATGACTGTTTGTCCTTTGAAGGAGAGAGATTAAATAAGACGGGACAAAGCCAAGAAGAGACTTTTAAACCAGAGTCATCCAATGAGTATAACTTCACATACTCAAAGAAGCTCATTTAGCTCTGACATACAGTTCACAGAGATGAGTCAGATGAATACAGCCCGTTACAAATCTCAAAGCACAATGATACACAGTATTTAGAGACTGAAGGCGTTTTGTAGAGGCAGTCATTTACAGAACATCACCATAGTCCAACAAAGGTAAAAAGGTTGCAGATACCAGGAGTTTGAGCTCTGAGGGAGCAGCAGGATTTATTTCTGTAATAGAATCCAAGCTTTACCTTCAGTTTACAGACCAAATTTGTGATTATGCCTTTTGGAGAAATATATATTGAAATTTTATCTATGAAGTTATATCTAACAGCTGTCACAATATACATCCTGATCCACAGAGGTATTCTTAATGCAAAACATAAAACTGCAACATATTGTACCATATACTTATAATTTTAAACTCATTTTGACATGCAACATTTTCCAAACTTTATATTCAAAAGGTAACTTCTTTGTCTCTTTCCAGCTGTTCCCCAAATAATCTGCCTCCATCTAACCCTACCCTCATCTCACACACCAACTAAATTCATGTCCTCTTTCACTACATCTACAAATCTCCTCTTTGGTCTTCATCTGAGCCTCCTCACTGGCAGCTCTCCGCACCCTAAGCGCCCTTTTACGAATATATTGACTATTCCTGCTCTGTACATGCCCAAAACATCTAACATGAACTGTCCCTTTGTTATTAATTGTATTTTTGGTAAAATTATAGGCATGGTTATGAGCACAAAGAACATGAAGTACTTTTTTTCCAAACATGGGCCTGCAGTGTTACAATAGACCCAGACCAAATTATATATCTACATTGATAAAGTTTAAAACAAGATCAGAGTTTAGGAAAAAAAAAAAGAACATAAAAAGAAAAGGATAGATTGATGCCTACCATTAAAGGTTTTAAGGCAAGGGAAGTTTATTTGTATAGCACAATTCATACACAGGAAAGTGCTTCATAAAAAAAGATAAGTTAAAAGTTCATAGAGAAGAATTACAATTAAAACGGTGAACTCAAATTGTAAATACAATTAAGAATCAATTTAAAAATAAATTAAAAGAAAAGAGTGCAGATAAAACACTTTCAGTAGTCATATGCACAGCTACAATTAAATTAAACACTGTATTAATTGGAAAAGAAACAGTAAATGTACAGCACAAAAAAAAAAAAAAAAAAAAAACACTTCCATCTGTATCTTGATGTCTACAGGTGACTCACCCGGGCCTGTTGAAAGTCAGTGGTCTTCAGCAGGGAGTCTACACTTTCCAGATGACTGTGACCGATACAGCAGGGCAAAAGAGTTCAGACAATGTCTCTGTCACTGTTCTGGCACCGAAACACCAGGCAGAAGGTACAAGGACAATTCATTTTTTTATTTATGTACAACTGTTTTTGAAATGAAATGGCATTTAACCCTATGTTCTTTTATGTGAACAGTGTGCACGGGGCACTGCTCAAATTACCAGTTCAAATGTGATGATGGCTGCTGTATTGACATCACTTATGCCTGTGACGGGAAGCAGCACTGTCCCGACCGTTCTGATGAGGACTTCTGCCCCAACTGTAAGAAAAAACCCTTCCTAACATCACTCACTGTTTTTAATCTGACGACAATGGCAATAAAAATCTAATATGCTGTGTTATCTGTTTAGTCGAAGGCAGCAGGAAGTCTGTGACCCATCCCGTGGACAGTCCCCAGCCCCCGTCGCCTAGTGACCCACACAGACACAGAGGACTTGCTCCAGACGGGACAGAGGAAAACTGTGGAGAGCATCGTCCCGCCTCAGGACAGAACCAAGAGTCAGCAAAGCTCCAGTCAACAGGATGCAGCCAATCAGGGTAAAGTTATAGTGATGCTCTTTTAAAGTCAATTAACATAAATTAAGTCTGCTGACACAACAATAAAGGAACTGCTTGTGGTGGCCATAAATCCACAAATCTTTGTGTCCTTTTAGAGCAGTGGTTCACAACTTATACTTATATTTACTCTATAATGACAAACCACGACCCAAATAAAAAAGATATTGAGGAAAATTAAGAGGTATTTCAGGAAAATTAAAAGGTATTGAGGAAAATTAAGAGATAGTTCAGGAAAATTAGAGGATATTGAGGAAAATTAAGCAGTACTCACATCAACCTTAGGTATAACTTTAATATTATAAAACTGGATTTTTTGCTCTGGTTAAGTTTATTTTATATTATTCTATTCTGTATGACCCAGACCTGCCACCTACTGTTAAGGAGTGTATAGTGATGATTGATTATTTAAAAAAAAAAATTAAACTTTCTTTTATTGCTTTAGAAAGGGCCCGACCCACTGAAAACAGTTCTGCAACCCACTTTTGGATCCCGACCAACAGCTGAGAACCACTGTTTTAAAATATCCCTTTAGGGTTATGGCAGCAAAATCTTCTACCTCCTATCGTGCAGTGATTTGAATAATAATTTGTGTTTGCACTACTTTTCATTTATCTAGGCTCGGGACTGGCTCAAAGGGTACACTGTGGCTTAATGATAGCTGTTGTGTAATTTCCTATATATAATGTGCTTCTGTGCCTATCCCATCTACTTTAGGACTGAGGCAGTTCCTCTGATTCATTGATCCAAGAACAACTAAACAGACAGGATGTTAATTATAAAGCCTTTCACTCATGTTAACTATAGCAGAGAAAAGTACACAGATCTTGTACTCATGTAATTCAAGTACATTATAAATATACTTTCTAAAAACATGTACAAACATACCTTAAAATGACTATGCTCAAGTATTTATTTTTATTTATAAGTTTGAAAATGGACCTCAAAGGCAAAGTGGGCCTCAGTTTAGTCGTGGTAATAGTAGCAGTAGGAGTATTAGTAGGATTAGTAGTAATAGTGGTAGCTTTTGATGAACTACTGCTATTATGCAAATGTACTTTCTACTTTACATACTGGACTTTTTTTTAATCTTCACTCCAATAATACTATATTTTATATTTGCAGTGAAATCTATGATTAATTATTACTCATTATGTGTTCACTATAGCCATGTATGGTAGTAAAAAGCCATATTTGATGAGTGTTCACGTTGAAAACAGATGGAGCCCTGTAGGCAGCCTCAGAACTGGGCTCAAATCCTGGCCGCACTGCCGCCTCTCAGAGTTTCACGAGAGAGGATTTGAGTATGGGACAAAAAGGCCTCTGTGGTCTGTGCCATCTGATCCTGAATCAGAAACACAGAGAAAAAAAAAAAAACGGCTTCTCACAATGTCACTGAAACGCATCAACAGGCCCAGAGTGCATTCTCAGGAGGTTATCTTTCACTCCAAAACGCCCCAACGTGTTCAACCTATTACTGAACATTGGTGAAAAAGCAGATTTGATGTGTCTTCAAATGACTGTGACAATCTTTTTTAGCATCAGAAAAGCAACTTTAAACCTATAAAATGGTGCAGGTACTCCCTATTTAAAAACAACTTAAAGTAATAATTGTGTTGAGTAACTTTTGTAGTAACAATGCTTTTACTTGGGTACAGGTTTCGAGTAGTTTTTCCGCCTCCTTGCTACTAATGCATTCTGACTAAAGAAAGTAGCACAACTTTCCTCTAAGAGCTGTGGTTGACTCTGGGCTACTCACTGAAAAAGGTCTCAGCTGTAAAATAATGACAAAGGGGTACAATTCAAAGAAAAGACTGTCCTACAATAAAATCATAAATACAGATATTGAAAAATGGTGTAAGAAAGTATAATCCATGTGTGTATTTCCCTGTTGCAGACCCTTGCTCTTCAGCTCCAGTAGTGGGACCCTGTAAAGGCATGTTCCCGCGCTGGTACTATGACCTGGAGGCTGGACAGTGCAAGCACTTCCTGTATGGAGGCTGTCAGGGCAACCACAACAACTTCCTCCAGGAGTCGGACTGTGTGACCGAATGTATCCAGAAGTGTAGGACTTTTATTCTTCATTATGACTTCTCAGTTTAGATACAGATGTTTCTTGCATGGATTATGTTTCTAATAACTGTACTGTGTGTCTTTTAGCGCCATCCTTCAAACCTGCAACTGTGGCTCCACCGGTCACCAAGCAGACAGAGATAGGTAAATATCAGCTGCAAAATATTACAATAAACCTCATACATAACCAACTTACAAACTGGGATACTGTAAGCTGCTGCCAGCATGATGAGCCTGGTCCATCACGGTAAATAAATTCAAGGTTCAACTCAACTAAATCAAAGACAATAACATGTTCTACGCTTCTCAAGCTTTAAATCAGTCTTTGTTTTTATGACAACCAACCTCATATTTGTGGAGAAATAGTCATATTAACTCGCAGAAATGAGATGTGCAGTTACAGACAATGCAATCAAAAGCACAGCGTGGCTGAGTCTGTGCAGGGGCAGAGCAAACACACACAGGGACTGGGAATCCACTGGAGATTGGGGAACCACAACAAGAGAAACTTAGTCAGATATTTACACACAAAAAGTTAATGGCCAAATAGGTAGATTTATGCTGCAGTCTGTGTAGAGAAGCAGCACGTTTAAAATGTAAGAGCTGTTATAATAAACAATGTTTTCTCTTGAATGTCGGAGAGAAGCAAAACCATGAATTGTGTCCATACTTTACAGAAGCTGAATACATAATTATATAGTCTCAAATGTACCAGAATACAGGAAATTACATATATTTTGTTTAAAATTTCCTTGGGGAGGACCTCCAAACCCCACATGCCTTACATAGTCCCAGATAACAGAAAGTGCACCAACAGAGCCAGCGCCAGCTCTGCACCAATTCACCAAAACACATGTATGTCTTGGTTTAATGGTAACATGGGGAGGACATCCAGACTCCATACAGAGAGATTGTATGTTGGCCCAGGCCCAAGGATCAAACCCACAACCTCATTACAGAGAGGCATAAGCCCTAATCACCCTGTGTCTGATTTAGTATGCTTACTTCTTTAGATTTATGATTATTATTAAGTGGTCATAATGTTGATTTTGTTGCAGCTGCTCCTAAAGTCTCCCAGAGTCAAACAGGAAGTGAAAAGGCCATCTCTAAACCATCTCTAATTAGAGGAAGCCACCCTGCGCCTGAGTCAGGTACAGATGCCCTTGTTACTCATGAGTAGTTGTTGTAATACTCTCTATCCTTGGACATTTTCAGTACACCTGTGTTTCCTTGTACAGGTGCGATCCTCCCTCTGGTCCTGGGCATCCTCATCACGGCTCTGCTTCTGCTCATGATCGGCTGCCGTCTCAAACTGGTCCGACACAAACTCAAAAAGGCCCGACCCCTGACCACAGAGGAGTCAGACTACCTCATCAACGGCATGTACCTGTAGCTCCCAAATCTATTACTACCACTACTACTACTACTCCAAATACAGATTGTCATATGATACTTTAAAATTTGCACTCTTTGTTTTGGCAGTCAGGGTCTTGGTTCATGTTTGAGACATTTTCCTTTGCTTTATGAACAATTTCCACCTCATTGCACCAGTACGAATGCTGCCAAAATGCTGCCTTTAAATACAAGGATCTATACATATTTATGTTGTTGTACTTTGTCTTTATCTGCTGTTAGTCAGTATTTTTCTAATGGTAAACCAGAGGAGACCTGAGAAGCCGCGTACATATCTAGCAAAATGCTAAGTGAATTTGAAGTCTTGGGATACACCAGTCAAGGAGACCATATGACAATTAAGAGATAACCTGTATTATTCACTTCACTTGTCAGTGGTCATAATCAGGGCCGTACACAGGATTTTACAAACACTGAGGTCCATCATGTTGATGACCAGTTTAGTCCTTATTTAGACCTGGTTTGGTCCTTGTTTATACTTTGTTTAGTCTTTGCTTTGGCTTTAGTCCTGTCTTTTTTCTAAGTCCTGGTTTAGACCTGGTTTGGTCTTGGTTTAGTCCTGGTTTAGACCTGGTTTAAACCTGGTTTAGTCGTGGTTTAGACCTGAATTAGGCCTGGTTTATTCCTTGTTTAGATCTAGTTAAGCCCTGGTTTATTCGTTGTTTAGATCTGGTTTAGACATAGTTTAGTCCTGGCTTAGATCTGGTTTAGTAGTTGTTTAGATCTGTTTTAGTCCTGGTTTAGTCTTGGTTTAGCCCTGGTTTAGACCTGGTTTAGTCCTGGTTTAGTTCGGGTTTAGATATGGTTTAGTCCTGGATTAGCCCTGATTTAGTCCTGGTCTGTTTGTTTTTTAGAGCTGGTTTATTCCTGGTTTAGATCTGGTTTAGTCATGGTTTAGACCTGGTTTATTTTTGGTTTAGATCTGGTTCAGCTCAGTATTAGAAAAATACCGAGATCCGGACCTCTCTGTCCTCTCTGGTGCGTACGGCCATGGTCATAATGTTATGCCTGGTCTGTGTGTTTTAATTCATATGAAATTCAGGAAAGGCCCTCCTTGTCCACTGACCCCACTGTCCTACCTCTGCCTTTTCTCTGAACCTGTTTTTGGGTTGTGGGAGCTGTAGCCTCTGTCATGGCCATCCAATATTTTTTATACTGCTAAATGTTTATCTTCTGTGGCTGTGACTCTCGCTGGAATATAAGTTAGTTTTTTCCCCGATTGCTTCAACAAATTGCAAAGTAAAGCTAAGTGCCTGCTGAGGTGCACTTTAAGTCAGTTTTAAGACTCTATGGAAAATATTTTGAGTTTGCACAGTAAAAGAAAACCATATCTAACTATATGAAGGAAATGCTGATACACGGAGTTTATTGTTTTTTCAGTTGTTTCTAGTGTACAAGTGTGATGGATGCGAATCATTCTCTTTCCTCAAAGTCCTGTCTGTCATATGAGATATTAAAGTCTATTATAATGAAAAGTTTTTTTTTGTTTGTTTGTTTGTTTGTTTGTTTGTTTCAGCCTCAGTCAAACTCTAAACATGACTGGAAGATAAGCGTGGAATAATTACCCAACCATGATGACTATACTAGTATAAAAGGACGCCAAAAAAAGTAGAATAGTGGCAGGGGCGCTTCTTGCTAACAGGCCAGGCAGGCAAATGTTTGGAGCCTCAGAGCTGAAGGGGGCCCCCTGAGGGCAGAGTTTGGAATGACACTGGGACACAGCTTCCAGCTGCAGAGCTTCCGGTGTTACATGTTAAGGTCTAAAAACAGTTTAAAGTGCAAGCAGCGATAAAGGGCCCTCAAACTCCTTCGATCTGAACGATGTGAGTATATCTGAATGTGAAGTATATTTTCTAGGACAGTGGTTCCCAAAGTGGGTTCCAGGGCCCCCTGGAGGTCCACAAAGGTACTGCAGAGGGGTCCCGGAGAGTGTCTATATTAAGTCCAGCAAAAAGATTGAATTTGGAATAAGACATAACATTTTTCTAGAAATCTAAGGAGAAAAACATGACATAGTTTTTTTAATATGGTGAAGTTTTATTGTTGGGGGTCCAGTGAGCAATTTTTCATAAGTTTGACTTTGTGAGTGGCTGTTCTAGGACAAATGAAGAGAAGATTTCTGGCAGTGAGAAAGGAAACAAAAAAGGAGAAAGAGAAGAATAGAAGCATAATACAGTAGGTTATTTAGCTCAGAGAGGGACTTAGAATATGAATAGCTTAAAAATTGTTTACATTTCATATTTTTGAATGTTGGATTTTTTTTATTATTTTAGGGTTACAAATGCAGGTTGGTGTGCCCCCTGTGAATTTTTGCTTAGGGCCCCACTCACTACTTGAGTAAAGTTTATATTCGCATGCCTTCATTGAGTACTTTTACTTCTAGTTGAGTAATATTATTTTAAATTAACAGTACATCTTTGACCTTTGCCAAAAAGGTGAAAATAAAGCTAATAAGCTAAAGCAAAAATTATATATATATATTTAAAAAATGAACAGAACAAACCAATCAAAGGTGAGACAAAAATGTAAGTATTTCTTTATTTTCTGAAGCCATTCCAGACTATGAAAGCCAAACGTCATTCAACACTTACATCACCCAAAATCAAATGTGCTTTTTGAAATTGTGTAGTTTTATTTCTCAAGAAAACAGACATTCATTTTGCTTGATATTGTTGGAGTTTTATTTTGGCAAAGCAGTGACTAAGTTAAATTTAGTGTCTGTCACAAACTGTTAATGAAAATCCAGCGGCACGTCACAGGGTGGAAAGCTCAGCCCGGCGTGTGGCGGCGGTGCGATGTGGTTAGTGCAGCCATCTTTGGAGTGAATAAATGTGTTGCTTATTCTACATTTAAAACAGCCCTGTACTACTAAACAGGTTACCTTTCAGTGGAACAACAGTAGCCTACAACTTTCTAATCAAATATTTGGTTTAACTATTTAGTAATAATAAAACTTCAAGTAGGTTAGTGATCCTATGCCTGTAAAAGCCTGGCCAGCCATCCTAGTTTTTCCCCAATTCTATACAAAGACAGTCACACAGCTCCAAGGGGCCACAAGCCAGTGTGCCATTTGTGCGGGTCCCATGCCCAGATAAAGTGAGAGGGTTGCATCAGGGATACTAGGAGGCAGCTGATTTGCTGTGGTGACCCTGGAAGAATTGGGACTTGTTGATTTGAGTTTGATTTCCAGGCAGACAATAATCATAGCATGCAGGTGCCAATCAGAAAACAGAAGGCAGTAGTACAGTTGCAAAAACATATGACCAGTTAGAGACAAACATAAAGCTTGTGCTATTTAATTTTTTTTTTAGATAAATGATGAAATGAGCTAAAGTGGAAGACGTTTTAAAAAGGAGAGGTAAGAAGTAGGTAGGTCTGACTGGCCAGGCTCGTGTCTAGAATAAGCATCATACAGGCGTAGATCAATAAATAGAAAGGAGAAATTGTTTTGGAACTTAGGTTCTTAGGAAACAGGTTCAGTACACACAGAGTGGAATATTTCAAGCATTTATTGTTATAATAATTCATATATTATGCAAATTTTATGACATCCAGATTTTTTTTTAAGTGCAAGCCAAAATCAGCACAATTACAATAAAGAAATGCTTGAAATAACTAACTCTGTATGTACTGAATCTAAATAATCTACTGTATGTATTTCACTAAACTCACTTTTCTGATGTGCGCCTGTATTTCTGGAGAGAGACCTAGGTTTGACTGAAACATTTTGAGATGCCTCCAAGTTGAATCAACTGCGGATAGTTGCCAAGACTGCAAAACTTGTTTTGTATTACAGGGCCTTGAAGAAGAGGCGCAGCACAGCAAACTGGATGTGTGGTTATTTCAGCATGGGTGTGTGACCTTAATAACACTGCTGGGAAAAGCTCATATGTTAGAATAAGTCTATTAGTATTACTGTATATGACCCACACTCACAGATTTTTTAATCTAAAAGGCTCAGGCGTCCCTCCTTGTTGTCCAGCGCTGCTCCTACATTCAGCTCCAATGCTGCTGAAATGTAATACTGTCAAAATGGCTGTCTGCAATTCATGAAACCCACAAAAATGTCCAGCAGTTAAAAGAATACATAACCAAATAAACAAACAAAACAAAACAAAACAAAAAAAAAATGCAAGCCTGAAAATAAAAAAAAATCCCTCTCTTGCCATGTCTGTGCCAAGCTTCAAGCAGTCTCTCTTTGCTGCCCCTTCGTCGGGCAAAGGTCATTGAAGTGATTCTCAGCGAGTTCGTAGTTGAACGAAAAGACTGTGTTTTCTTATGGTTTGAATAAAATGACGGCGGGGGGCAGTTTGACCCTGTCCCGAAGTTTTATCCGGATTCAAACTTAAAGGTAGAGTCATGGGCAGTCCTCGTCTTCAAAGTTCATCCCTGTGAGAAAAATACAATTTAAAATATTATTTAAAAAGGAAAAGTGAAATAGATTACAAGATTACAAATAGATACAAGTCACACAACCTCTTGTCCTATCATGCAAAGTTAAAAGGTTAGACCAGTGGTTCTCAAACTGTGGTATGGGACCCACTGATGGTACATGGGCAATATCTACTGGTACTGATATCCAAAACTACTATTACTACTTTTTTCCTTAGATTTAGACAAACTTTCCCTTCTGGAGTCACCACAGCAAATCATCAATGCAGTGGTTTATAGTTTTGGCATAGTTAGATGCCCCTCCTGACGCAACCTTCTTGATTTATCCAGGCTTGGGACTGACACAAATAGTACACTGGCTTGTATCCTCTGTGGCTGCATTGTGTGCAAGGAAATACATTGATTTATAGGGAAAATGTCCATTTCTTAGTATCAAACAATATCTCCTAGTGTGCAACCTTTTCTATTAAAAAAGGCAGAGACCTACAGTATGTACTTACGATAAATATGGAACTTTGATAGGCAAGTAATTTCTAATGGGGTGTGATAAGTTGGAAGAAATACTGGGTTACACTCATGCAAGATAAAGACATGATAAAATCACAGTGTTTGCTATATTAAAAAGAGAATAAAAAATTAGGGAAACAAAATTAGGGTGTCTAGAGCGAGGCGGTACTTGTGGCTAGACCCCAGTAGTTATATTATTACAATTTATCTGAAATAAACATTTGCATTCAATTGTGTGACTTATAATGCATGTTTACAATTGGCTGGTCTGAATAAAGTGAGATTATTTTGTAGATTTTAACCTTAGATTATGCACAATTAAAACCTCTTAAGGTATCTACTGGTGGTAACAGACCATCTATCCACAAGTGCCCCATGCAAATCACACTTGTATTTAAAATTCACCCAAAAAGTCCAAGTCATGCTTCATTAATCAAAGAACACAACTTTGGTAGTAAAGTTGTCAGTTTGTTGAGTATGGTTTTGCAAAATGATTCAAGTTTGTTTTAGGCAGGCACGTTTTGTTTATTTGAAGGTATGGTAAAAAAATTAAATAAAAGAAACGTGCAGCTACTCGGTATGGTATGGAAGAAGCAAAAAAAAGTCAACAAGCAGCAAAATGCAGCCTCTTGTGCCTCTCCGTTGCCTGCTCCAAGCCACACCATTTCACCTTTGCCACCGTGAGAAGGAGAGAGGGGGAGGAGAGCAAGAAGAAGTCACTTCCACCTGGACCACTGCTTGTCTCTGTCTGTTAAAGGCACATAAATCACCCCCATCAAGGGCTTCATTTTGGTGCTGCCGTCCTCCATTTTGTCATATTGCTCCAACATCTGGTTCCCTCCAGCCGGACCGACGGGCAGGATGAGCCGACCGCCGGGTTTTAACTGGTCCAAGAGCTACGGGACAGACAAAGACCAAAGAGAGTCACACACACACTGGAGATACAACTGCACCAACTTACATTACACAGATTAGATTTAGTGGTTTCTCTTTTACTTGGGTCCAAAGTCAAATTCTGGTGTGAAATTGGGCAGTGACCTGAACTGACTAGGAACAAGCAAATAGTAACAATAGTAACAAAGAAAGTTTAAGACTTTTTGAGCACCACAAAACATTTTGGTCTTGATAAGAAAAGAGGTGAGCTCTCGTATCAGTGACTGTAATACGCCTTTGAGAATTTAAAAGGGCATTTTAGAAAAATGCAGGTAGTTTCACCAAATGTATATGAAATATTTAAAACCTGTTTAAACATATTTAAGACCTAATACTCCACATCTCTGCAAATTTAAGACTTTTTAATGCACTACACATGCAACCTCATGTTCAATCTAAACATTCTGGGGCTAGTTACCTGCTGGTTTTTTTTTTTTCCACCATATTTTTTACTTTTTTAAAACAATTTGCTCAGTTTTTATAGAGCCATCAACACTTTTGTTATTTCAGACACAGAATTTTGAAAAATTGTTAAACTCTCAAAAAATGGCATGAAGTGTGAAGATTATCTAACATTGTATAGTTTTGGGGGGATAAAATAGGTATACAATTTTAGTGGCATAAACAAAAACTTGAGATATTACAGATATTTTAAAAGTTATTTATATTGCAAAGTCTTTGGTTGAAGTTCAAAGTTAAAAACAAAAACTTGTGACCCAAAAGTACCTTGACCGACACGTCCTCCTCTCACTAATTTCAGCTCAGTATTTATTGTGTGGTTTCTGAATTGCATTTGACACACTGTAATTTAGTGATTTGGTGCTTTGAAGTCAAAAAGCACAATGTGATCTCCGTTTGTAGTTTGAACTCACAGCCTGGGGAACATTTGGTGCTGCTGCTCCAACATGGATGGCGTCATACGGTGCCTCCTCTGGATAGCCCATACGCCCGTCTCCCACTGCAAAGACAAGGTATTATAATGTTGGTAGTGTAAACATGTGTGTAAAATATTACGCATTTCCTGATGGTTGAACCCACAACCTCCTTGAGAGGAAAGAGCAATAACCATTCTGCCAGTGTCACGATAGCTCCATGTTTTCTCTTGTGAAATTTAAGACTTTTTAATCCCACTTGGAGTGAAATTTAATGCCAGCACCGTCAACAACAGAACAATAATCTGTATGAATTTTACACTCAATAATTATCCGTACTACTCTCTGAAACTCAAGGGTCAAAGTCTAATACAGATGAAAGAACTCCAGTGCTGCATTATTATTGCAATGACTCAACTTTTTCGTAATACTGACATAATGTTTTGACAAATTTTAAGATGAACAAAATTTTATACCTTATAATATTTAATACTTTTAAAGCCTTGATTTCGACAAGATCAAATTTTATACCTATTTAAATGCTTTTAAGACCTTACAGCCAGAGCCGGACTTCTCTATACGCAGACTACGCAAGGTGCTTAGGGCCCCGCAGCTGTGGTAGGGCCCCAGCTCCTCCTCTCAGTCAAAGTAGTGGTCACTCTTTAATCTGTCAGTGTGTAGTTACTCTCACTTCAAATCCCGCCTTCTGATTGGTTTATGCTTCATGAATGTTCACAACAGAGCCCATCTAATGAGCTACGGACCTACTACCGGAGCGCACTGCGACACAGCAGGGACACTCCAGTTTAACTTTTCTGTCATTCATGTTTCAGAAGAATACACTGTTTTATGGCAGCACCGCTGCGTCCTTTCCTCTCGTCTCTCTCACCCCTCGTCTTTCTCGAGTCTCGTCTGCTCTGTTCTGCTCGAGAACTCGAGCAAAAACTGATTTAAACTAACTCCAGTCTGTGTCTAGCAGAGGACAGAGAGATCTGGACAGTTGTTTCCTCCTTAAAAATGTACAAAGTCACAATTATAATGTCACAAGGTGCCGTTTATCCCGCAGAGGCAGAGAGGCTGTGTGAGATGTGTGTAGCCTAAATGTTGACGTGCAGTTTGAAGCTAACCAACAAACTATATTTAACTGTTCTGGTACAGAACGAATCTGTTAAGTGCAAGTGTAAGTGAGTTTGGCACAGTGCTTCTCAAATGGTGGGTCAGGGCCCTAAAGGGGGTCACAAAATGTTTAAATATACTGTTGGCTACAGCAGCCAACAGTATATTTAGCTTATTTGAGAGAAGAAGCCTAATTAAGAAAAATACCTTTGAGTCTGTAAAACAGTTGGTTAAACCTTAACTACCTGATCCATTTTGCAATAAATTCCATAGATGTATTTTTTTTCAGTCATCAGTACAGCCTATATGAAGCCATTTGTGGAAAAAAAAAAAACTCCTATAACTTATCTGGGCTGTATGCTACAGCGGGGGAATTTTCCCAAGGGATGTGAATGTGTAGCCAATCACTGGCTCGGAAAAAAGTGAAGTTCCTCCCACTCGGATCAGGGACACATTCATAGGTAGAGCCCAAGCGCGTGCATAGTTGTATATGGAAGCAATGGCGGCTGCTAACCTGCGTAGCAAGACACCTATTCCAGCCCTAGCTACTACAGCTTACACAGCAAAACAGCCCAAAAAAAGAAAAATGGGGACAGAGAAGACAGAAGTAAGTGTTTATCAAATGTGAGAGCGACACATTCACCAGATGGAGAGAGCTTCGAGATCGCATTGGTCTAAAACTGGATGCAGAGCTAGCTTTTTTACTTCTTGACAGGTATGAAATGGTAAAATCTTGATAGAATATAGTAGCTAGTAATTGGTTTATGTGCGTTATAAGCACAGAGTGTGCATGAGAAGTGTAGGAGTCAGGAAGGGGGCAAACTGGAAAGTTCCAGTACGTTATTCTAGCCACTTAGATGCAAGATCAGGTAATTTAGCTTTACATTAAATGTTCTTATTTAAAGTTGGCTTTAATAAATTGCAGTCTATACTGATGTAACCAGTAAAATGTTAAATAAACTAAATAAAACATCTCTAAATACCAGATCAGGCATGACAGTTTAGGTTAAAAAAATAAACTAGTTTATTAGGTAATTAATTAAATTAAATCAAAGCTAGTATGGCTATATCACCGACTAAGACATAGCTGACAGTCAGGCCCCGGAGCAAAATTTTGCACAAAGCCTGAGAAAGGTTACATCCGGCTCTGCTTGGGGCTACCCTGCACTGTGCACCCCATTTATTGTTGTTACCTGTAAAAAGTCACATCTTACCTATTAGCTTGACTCTTCCCGACGCTATCAAACTCGGGTCATCTTTCTTCACATTATTTACAGAATCGTCTACCAGCTCTTTGATGTGATCGATGCCTATAACTTTACCTTTAGGACCTACCTGCAAAAAACACAATAAGAGCCACAGCATACAATTTATACCTCAGCGTGCACCTCAGAGCTGTCACACAACACATCATTTGTTGTTAATTTGATGTCCAAACCACCAAAGTGTGTGTTTACCCGTCAAGTGTGGCTCACCATTCGTGCGAAGCAGACTGACAGGATGCCGCTGCCAGAGCCCACGTCTAGGGCCTTGGCTCCCTCGTACAGCTGGTCATGCAGTAGCTCCAGGGCGTAGGCATGCTGCGAGGAGGAAGGGGAAAATGTAATTATGAACTTCATAAAACATGTACTGCATATTGTTTGCCACATCATGCCAACATTTACAGACATCATTTATCAAAGATGCTGCCACTGTCGACATTGAAACAAGAAAGAAAAAGCAAACAATTTGGCATATAAACACTTTAATAAGATTTGGGCTACTGCCATTATAATGAAAAGTTATTTATTCAGATAAAAGAGAGATCTCAAATGGCTCTTTGTTTTTCTACTAAACTAATAAAAACTTCACAAAAAGCTGAAATGTCAAGAGTCTTTGAAATCATACCATGTGTGGAGCACTGATGGTTGCTTGATAGCCTTGAGATATAAAAAGAAACACAGATTGAGTTAGTTCATGTAGCAGTGTTAATTCAAGGATGTGAATTAGAAGTAACGGGACATACCAATCGACTGTGGAGAGTCCATGTACGGGTTACACCTAGAGAAATGCGCCCGGTCTGTAGCCAGCATGACTTCGTAGACCTTGTCCGATTTAATAATGCCATTTTCTAAAAATACACAAAAGGTATAGGTCACTGTGTGTTATGGAAACATGAAGAGCTAAAGGCAGATATGTGTTACATAACCTTTCACAGCTGGTGCAAACAAAGCTACATCAGTGCATTTATTCATTTCTCACCCAAAAAAAAAAAAAAGTTCAGCTCAGTTTATTAAACATAGTTAAGTTTGTTTCTGGAGCTAAAAGAGATTTCCATATTTTAAACCATATGTGTGTCTACAACTTAGGTAGCTATTAACATATTAGCCAGTTAAGTAATTTTATATAATTTATTTGATAGTACAGGCAAGAAGTGACTGGAAATCATGGGGGAGGAGGGGTGGGGGTGGAGCAGTAGACATTCGACAAAGTGTCAGAGTCCAGACTTGAACCTAAATCACAGAGGGAGGCAGTAATTGCCTGTATATGTGCAACCACAGCACAACCTTAATAGACTTAAAACTTATTTCAGTCTGTAAATATGTTCAACACCTTTATTCATCTTATTCTTGTTGGGGGGGGGGGGGGGGGGGGGTAGTTGCAGGTGACTGGAGCCTGAACAGTGGCTGAACTTCGTTGGGCTGGTACATGCTTCAAATGAATAAATAATCTTCTTTCCATTCTGCTTTTCTTTTTCGGGACACCACAGCTGCCTCCTTTACGTATTAGTTTAGCATAGTTTTTTATGCTTGATGCTCTTCCCAAAACACCCCTTTATTTTCATTGATTTTTTTTCATTCATTTTCTACCGCTTATTCCCATTAGGGGTCGCGGGTGACTGGAGCCTATCCCAGTAACTTTGGGCCATAGGCAGGGTACACCCTGGACAGGGGCCAGGTTGTCGCAGGGCTGACACAGAGACAAACACAGACAGACAACCATTCACTCTCACATTCATTCACTAGGGTCAATTTAGAGTCACCAATTCACCTAACACATGCATGTCTTTGGACGGTGGGAGGAAGCCGGAGTACCCGGAGAGAACCCACGACCATTGCTGGGAGGCGAGAACGCTAACCGCTCTGCCACCGTGCACACCCCTATCTATTTATTTATTTCTATTTAACTTGGGACCGGCACTAAGACAACACTGGCTTGTGACTCCCTGTGGCTGCATTATGTGTTTGATGCTAGTGGCACTAGTATTATGGAGCAATGCTAGAATAGACATTTTAACTGTTAAGCCTTTAAATTAAATACAGTCCAAATAGGTTAAGAAATCAAAAGACAGATTGCATTATGCTAATTTAATGGGAACAACAAATAAACAAATATTAAACGTAACCTCATAAAGGTAATAAACCACTGGAGAAGACAGTTTAACAGAAGCTCTGTGTTCAGAATAATCCTCCTCACACAGGTTTGAGCAGCAGCTGGTGTCAAAGGCAGGAAGAGCCAGCGACAGCCGGCTCTGCTCTCATTACGACTTCCCTCACCCCAGTGGTACGTGCCGCTTGAGTATACATTACAAATACCCCAACAAGCTGCCAGATGGGCACCAAGCAGGGCTCCCCAAATCAAAATAACAACCAACATCTGCTTAAGGCTGCTTTACTGTATTCAAACATATTTTCAGAAGCAGACCCACCACCAGCAGAACCGAGGTGCACATTGTTAACAACTAAATATATCTTCTGCAGAATATTTTTAAAGCAGTCTCCGCTCTGGGCTCAAACACGAACAATGGCAAAGTGGTGAATTAGCATGCATCCCGAGTGCGACCTGCTTAAGTCCATCTCATGCAAACTCAAAGTGGAGGTATTAGGGTCTAAATGGGTCACTGTCCAGTAAAGAACTTAGTCAGAGCACATTATGGCTTCAAAAATAAAAATGTAAAACAAACACTGCTGCACAATGAAAATTAAGGTCTAGAAGTCTTAAACCTGCCAAGTCATTGTACTCTGTATTTTACTTTCTGTTACTGGCATTGTTGTAAACCAATAACTTGCATTAAGACATTCTCTTCTGCTTTTTAGGCTCTACCTACTGGTTGAGCACTAAATGAGTGTGTCCCCTGCACTCTCTTGGATAAAATTAGAAACAGATATATATCTAGGGATATTATTACATTAAATTACCGAAATGCTATTACTTCGACTGAAAGTGTAAGAGATTGTTTAACCTACTGATTAGGCCAAATTTTATTATGTGAAAATCATTTTTACAAACTGCAAAGCACCAAATATCAGCCAAGCATAGCCAACATGTATTAACAGGTATCAGTTGTACAATGGCTCCTTTAAAACTTCACATTTTCAAACAGCAACAGAAAATACAGTAGTCCTAATTGGGTCATGGATCAGATCGTTAACATTATTAAATGACAGCTTTTAGGTTTATAGCGAATTTAACTTGCTGGCCCTGGTATACTAAACCATATAACGTTATCGCAATTACTTCAATGCATTTTAATTATGCGTTGGTCCAAGCTCAATGTCTGCGCTGGCCAGTTAAAATGTCCCCTATATAACATAACATAGGAACTAAAACTTTATCTTATTGGTTATTGGTTATCTTATTGGTATTTTCTTGTGTTTTATTTGTTTATTGTCTTGAGGTCATCTTCCAATAGCTGCAGAAAGTGTGATCTCATCATAGACACTGTGCTAGTCACACAGACCTAACGTTACTGCATTGCACTTTTACGTCTTCGTTGTTACAAACAGCGGCATCCAGTCACCACCTGCTGCTGCTGCTGCTGTTCATTCAACTCTTGCACTGTCAAACCTGACCACGCGTTTCACCTGCCGCTGTCATTCACGTGAAACTACATTGATCAGCCTCAGATAACATCAATGAGTGTGGGCAGGGCACTTGCTGCTGCTAGCTACGGCGCTGCAAGTGACGCACATTGAGCTAACATGCTAAGCTAACCAATTACAGAAACTGGCAGGTTAAAAAAGCACCAAAGGAGTTGTTTGTATTTAGTTTGTTTTTTGCATGTCTGAAAGCAGGCGCTTGTTTGGTAATGTAAACGCAGTTGTTGAAAGGGGAGGAGAGGTAACGCGGGGTCAACAACATAGCACATAGCAACCAGCTAACTGTGGCTCCAGTGCAGCCGCAGTCTGCAAAACACTGCGCTTTAGCGATCAAACGTAAAGGATTTCAATGCAAACTATTTACAAAAAAAGTTACTTACTGCGGAGGTTGTTGACAAGCTCTGCGTGGCTGGTTCCTCCAGATTTCCAGGCCATTATTAGACAGACTTTGCGGAGCAAGTAGACAGCAGCTGTCAGTGCCGCGCCTGCGCCAAAGGTTTTGCCGAGGAAGCGCACCACCTCCAGAGCCGACGGCGGGGCGACGTCACCGGGCATCAGTCCGGGTTTCACCGCTGGACTGGCTCCAGAGCGGGTGTCCCGTCACACGGCCCCGCCATGTCTCAAATACCGCATTTAATGTCGCTTTATGTCCCACCCAGACTTAACAGCACAGAGTAAAACCTTTCTCACTCAGTTTATAATGAGATTTACGGCAATAATCTGCGTACAGGCCGCTAGAGGGCGCGCCTCCTCTGTAAGAGGAGCGACACCAATTACCCTTTGGTAATTACCTTAACTATTAACTTAAGCTAATTAGAGCTAATTAGCTAATAACTAGGTGTGTTGACAACCCATCACTTCCCAAAACAGATTTGTTCTTGTGAGCAGAATGTTTCAGTGGCAATTCAACTTTTTAGTGTAGAATGACTTTAATGAAAGAATGGCTTTGTTTTTATATATTTTTTTTATATTTTAGTTTATTGTTTTATTGTTATTTATTCACTTATAGACCTACTTTATTACTATATTTCCTCTATTTTGTTGATATAATGTGTATATTATCAAATTGCAAATTGTGTGGCAAACCATTCCACTGGCAAACTACAGTAATGTAAAACTGTATGGCTATTGGAATAAAAATAAAAATGAGAACTTTTCAACTTCACTGACATAAAATAAACTCAGCGTAAACTTAAATGTGTTGTGACCTCATGCTGCTCTGCTGCTCTTTAAAGGCAGGGTCAGCAGTTTAAATCCAGGTTCCTTTCGTGGCCTTTTTGCATTATAGCCAACAAACACAGCTGTGGTCCAGTAAAGAGGCAAAAATTTAAAATATCGAAGAGATGTTTGGAATTCTATTTTTCTTTTTTAAATGTTTGATTTTGGGGTAGATCTGAAACTTTAACACATACTGTATCTGTATCTATTTCTGCTTTTATTGTTATATAACACTGACCAGTTTTATTGCTTACAAAGTCCCTGTACTCTATATTGCAGAGATTATGGGGCAGCAGGGCTAGACTCCACGGCCCTTTCCAAAACCATTCCCTACTCCCTCGTCGTACTCACTTCCACTCCCCTCTCTGTGAAGTCACAGCAGGAGACACTCAGCTTTCAGACACACTCCCCTCGCTCTGACAGAACCAGGAACGCCCCTTTACCGTGGGCACGCTCCAAACACAGCCAGCAATTGTTAGTTTTATATAAAATCAGTAGTGAACACATGATAGAGGACAAAGGCAAATAATGGATGTTTTATTAGTTTTGATCCACCTGGGCTCATTTCTCAGTTTACAAGTGAATAATGTGGTTTGTCAAATGCAGCAAACTTGCACATAAGGTTTTTGCAGAACCAATAAAGTTATATTTGGGCTAAGTAACGTTTTCTATTTAATTCATAAATGTATTGATGACAGTGTTAAATATAGGTTGACACGTTTGGCTCCAAGATCAACGCGGAACAGAACTTGTGTGGAGTGTTTTGCATGTGGAGCTGAAGTGCGGTGTTACACACAGCTCCTGAGTCTGCACCGGACCACACCCGCTGTGGAGGAGCTAATGAATCCCTTTCCCTCGATGCGTGATCAATTTCGGACAGCCCTCCATGTGGTGGACCCTTTACGTGAACGCGCAAACTGAGTAGAATTGCGTAGGGCGAGGGAGTAAGGAGCCGTTTCGGAAAGGGCCCACTTCTTTCTGAGTCTGCAGCTGAGTCAGGAAGATGTTTGAGGCACTTCCTGAATGAAGTTGCATTTCCAGAGAAGACGGTCATAGAGAATCTGAAAGCTTTACATATTCAGCTCAAGAGAAGAACACAAAATAACAAGATAAGGTCAGGAAACTCTACACTAAGTGTAAGTAAACTGTTTTTACAGCAATAAATGTATAATATAAAAGTGAAAGTAAAACTTTGTAACGAGGGAGGAGCCCTACTGGCGCAGTTTTAAAATGACCTATCTTCATTTTATACTATGATGAACTCTCAAAATGGCAATGATTATCATTTATTTATATTGCATGTGTAAAACAACCTTTGCTTTTCCAGTGTGCTGTGCAGGCCACAGGTAATAGATGAAAAAAAAAAAAAACAATGAAAGAGCAATGATTTTGTCAAGACTTAATGTTGAGAGACTAATTTTTCTGGGTTATTTCCTACTTTATTACTTCCTTTAGACCTGGGTTAGTCCTTATTTTGGCCTATTTTTGATCATTTCTCGGAAAGCCAAATGTTTTTTGGGATTATACATGTAAAACGTTTGAGAACCATTGCTCTAAATCAAATTAAGGTGGGCATAGCCAAAAGCAGAGGTGTCTGAACTATGGCCAGTGGGGCAAATGTAGCCCACTGACAACTTTTTATTGGCCCGCGGGTTATTCTCATCAGGCCCAAATTGCAGCAGGTCGTACTTCTTATCACAAGCTAAAAGGGTCAGTTAAAAAGTTTCATATTTGTGTTAGGGCATGGCATTAAGGAAGAAAAAAAAGAAAGATGGGGCACTAAAAATGTGTTCATCTAGACTATGTGACTGTTACCAAGCCCAGATAAATCTAGGGTTGATAAATGCTGGGAGGTCCCTGAAGCTAAAAGTGCAGTGAAAAGGAGTCACTATATGTCACCTTTAGTGACCCTCCTATGCATATATTTTTCAGTATGTGGCCCTCAATAAAAAAAACTTTGGATACCCCTTGTTTAAAGTTAAAGATTATCCATATTGATTTTATATTGATGATTAAAATGGCAGTACTTATCTTAAATCAAATAAAAAAGTGTCTAAAGTAGACATTGAAATGACACGTGTTTTGTGTTGCAGAGAAAAGATGGCTTCCAGTTTGGAGGCGGAGCTCCACTGTCAGATTTGCATGGAAATCTTCCAAAACCCAGTGATCCTGCCGTGTAGCCACAGCTTCTGCAAACTCTGTCTCGAGTCCTGGTGGAGAGCAAAAGCAATAAAGGACTGTCCTGTTTGTCAAAAAAAACATTTGCAAGCTGATGTAACTACACTACCGTCTAACCTGGTACTGAAAAATCTATGTGAGGCTTTTTTACAGCAGAGGGCTGAAGAAGCAGCAATTCCTGTCTGCACTTTGCATTCAGAAAAACTCAAACTTTTCTGCTTGGACCACAAAGAGCCAGTTTGTCTCATCTGTCAAGCGTCAAAAGCTCATAGTAACCACAGTTTCAAACCGATCGATGAGGCCGCTCAGGACTACAGAGAGGAGCTGCAGGAGTCACTAGCAGATTTAAAGAAGAAAGTAAAGCTATGTGAAGTATTTCGCTCAAAGTGGGTTAAACTGGGTATGCATATTCAAATACAGTTAACACAAACAGAGAAGAAAGTTAAAGAGCAATTTGCAAAGCTTCATGATTTTTTACACAAAGAAGAAAAGGCCAGGGTGGCTGTTCTGAGGGAGGAAGAGAAACAAAAGAGAAGTAAGATCACAGAAAAGATAGACATTATAAACAAAGAAATACAATCTGTAACTGACACTATCAGTGCTACAGAGAAGGAGCTTGGAGCTCAAGATGTTTCCTTTTTGAAGAAGTACAAGGATGTAGTGGAAAGAGTTCAGCGCTGCCCCCAGCTGGACAAACCACAGATTGGCACAGGGGCGCTCATAGATGTGGCCAAACATCTGGGCAATCTGGGCTCCAGCATCTGGAAAAAAATTAAGGACATGGTCGCTCAGACTCCAGTCATTTTGGATCCGAACACTGCTGGGTCTCGGCTCGTCCTGTCTGACGATTTGACGCAAGTGAGTCACAAGAAGTCAACGCAAGAGTTTCCCGATAACTCAGAGAGACTGAGCTACTATTGCGTCCTGGGCTCACAGTGGTTTTCATCTGGGACTCACAGCTGGGAGGTGGAGGTTAAGAACAATCAAAACTGGACTTTGGGGGTAGCGACAGTGTCTGGTCAAAAGGGCAGTCCCAGTCTTTCTCAGATATGGAGGATGTGCTTCTGTGAGGGGATATATTCGGCTGAGACAAAATCAGGGGAGTTGACCTTTCTCTCGCTCAAAAAACAGCTGCAAAGAATCAAAGTGAGTCTAGATATCATGGGAGGAAAGCTGTCTTTTTTTGATGCAGAGACACAAACGTGTTTATGCACATTCACAGACAACTTCATTGGAAATAAACTGTATCCTTATATGTTTACTGAAGATGGCACACCACTGAAAATATTACCACACAAGGTTTATGTGACAGTGGAATAGCTAGTTAATTTCCCCAAAAATACAAATTCCACCTGAGATATTTTTGTTTATAGAAATGACTTACTAATTAATTACTAATTACTATATTTTCTCTTTATGAGGCCAGTTAGTTGCAGGGCTGACAGAGAGACACACACAGACAATCATTCACTCTCACATTCATTCACTAGGGGCAATTTAGAGTCACTTATCACATGCATGCCTTTACACGGTGGGAGGAAGCCAGAGAGAACCCAGGAAACCCCGAGGAGGACATGCAGACTACACACACAGAGTTTGTGCGTTGGCTGGCCCGAGGATGAAGCCCACAACTTCCTTGCTGGGAAGCAAGAGCACAAACTGCTCTGCCACCGTGTAACATGAATACAAGAAATACATTTTTTACCACAAACTGTCCTATTTTTGGTTGTAAACATTTATTTTAATTTCCCATACATATTTTGGTAAACGAATAATGGTTATGTTGACTACTTTTACCTCCAGTTGACTATTATCATTTTTAAGTACTTTTTCAGCTTAGTATATGTGTTGCTGCGATGGAAACTAATTGCATACTTTTATTTTTAAAGTTTTTTAAAATTGAATAAATTTTGAATGTCATAGTGGTAGTAGATTCAGTTGAGCATAGAAAAAAATAAAGGTTCTGTGAGCAGTATATATTTTTAATACTTAATAAAAATGACCTATGTGTTCTCAGATATAGTAATAACTCTTTATATGTATGGCACTTTTCAAAAACAAGGTTTACAAAGTGCTGAACAGCACACAGCATAAATAAAGCAATAAAAGCAACAAAGAAAATGATGATATAAACATGTTCAAATCAAGTATTACTTTTACTCATAAGAATGGTACTGCTGATTTATTCACAATAAAAAATATTTTACATAATGCCCAAGTTTATGTTTACAGTTTTGTTTTGGTTCTAAAAGCTTTGCATCACCAATCGTCCAATCAGAAAAGCGGAAAGAGCTCCTTGCTGTGGTTGTCACTTAGGCCAATAAGTACATGCAGCAGAGCTACAAAACCAGTTGGCAATTAACCAAAAGAGCTCACTGTGACTGGCAACCCACGAGACCATTGTTTGCTTTAGACTGCAGTTCTGTTTTTAAACCAGTACAAGCGCATGCTGTAAAGTCTACATTTATTTATTTTTTTATGTAGAGTAATCTTATTATTAAGTAGCAGTACTTGAGTACAGATTTCAGTTCCTCTTCCACCTCTGAAATATTATTTACTGCTACTGCATCATCATCATAAACAACAACATACATACAACATAATTTATTGTACTGTAATGTATACTCCATACCACACGGTGGCGGGTAAGTTCACGATCTTTCTGTAAACGTCAAAACCAACACGAAGAAGGGTGCTCTACAAACGTACAGGCGCCTTCAGGAGCATGCTAAGCTAATACGAACTGTTGTATTTCTATATTAACTCAAATTAAGTATTTTTTTTTTGTGATGGATGGCACTATAGCCAAATACGTGTCCCAGAAAATCAGCAAAACGAGATGGCGCCCGGTTTCACACTCGACTCTGCAGCAGCCAGAGATCTTTGCCACGGGTTCATGGGACAACGAGGTGAGCTATCAACACTTCTCATTCATTCAAACTTAACCAACGCACTGTTTTTGGTTTTATAGTTGTGCTCTAAGGCTAATGTATCAGGACAGTTTGTATTTATTAACATCAAAATCTTGTCATCTTCTGTGTCACAGGGCACTGTACCTTTTATTTACTTCATTATTACTTTACTTTCATTCATTAGATCGTGACAATGCAGTTAATTAGACATAGTTCGTATACAATGTGTACAAATTATGTTCTGCACATATAGAGCTTATAACAGCTAATGTTAATTCTACTAACAACACATAAATACATACAATAATGAAGTCTAAATCTAACCTTAAACAACAACCAAAACAATCATACTTGCATAACACTGCCTCAAATGTACACATTCATTCTAGTTAATGCATTGCTGTATTTTATTTGACATATTACTATCTCTATGATGTGTGCCATAGGACAATAAGATTTCCATTTGGTCTATTGGTAATAATGGAGTGCCTGCAATGGAAGATGGATTTGAAGGAGACCCACAGCTCTTATGTGAGCTCAGGCATGATGGAGATGTCCTGGACCTTCAAGTGAGTTTCAAGTGAAAGTGGTTATTATAAAATTCTTAAGACTTTAGATGATTTTGTGCAGTTTACCAAATAGGTTAATATGTGTAAGGAACATGATGCAAGAAATGGTATACTGTGAATAACTGGACTTTTTCTAATTTAATTTACAGTTTTTGGATCAAGAAAGGATTGTCACTGCATCTTCAACAGGAGCAGTTACTATTTTCCGTCACCACCAAAACAGTCAAGTAAATATTGTTGTTATAAGTTTTTTTTTTTTTTTTTTTTTATGTCTTACATAAAAAAATAGAATATCATATCACAGTTAAGTTGTTTCAATATTTTGGTTCAAAGTTTATATCTCATATAGACTGAGTACACGCGGAGTTAAATATTTCAGGCATTTGTTTATATTTTAATTGTGATAATTGTGATTTAAAGGTAATAAAATCCCAAATTTTGTATTCAGTAAACTTGAATATTACGTAGTTACTGCAATTTTATAAAATAAATTCTTGAAATGCTTTACTTTGGTGTATTCTATCAGATAAATCAGATAAATTCACCTTTTTACCATATATTTCATTGATGTAGGGCTGTAAATGTATAGAGACTTGACCTTTTAGGCTTATGCAAATTATGGACAACTAATTTGACCTTTTTAAATTATTTATTATTTTTTGGACATAAATTAAAAACTCTCCATTGTCACGTACAATAACCCTATGAACCAACATAAAAATGCATTGATTTCAAGCTTATAACATAAATACCATTGCTGAGACTGTTCAACAAACCGAATCTGCAGGATGCTTGTGGTTTGATATGATTTCAGTTTGTCATGATATGTGTGTTATTATTATAGACAATATCAGTCTCTCAAAGCCGGGCACGAGCGCACCATTACCCGTGTGACAACGCTCCTTGCACTGGTGTCGTGTGCAGCAGTCCTGAGGTCGTCACAGTCGGTGAAGATGGCAGAATTATCATCTTCAGAGCTGACCAGGAAACTGTGACTCGAATCATAGGTGTGACCTGTGTAGCCTGTCTATATTTTACTTTAACACATTAGTACAGACATTAAACAACTTACACAGTTTTTTAAGAACAGCGATGAGCAAAGAAAGGTGTATCAATGTGCAAAAATGCAGCAAAAAGGCCTAAAATGAAGAAAAATCTAAACTAAAAGTGCATAGAGAGCATAGACCACTGTCAAGGCAACTGGTCTTACAATCTTACAAAGGTAAAGAGACCTGGACTCAGACATAAAGATTTTCAAGTTCAGGGGTAAATGCTCTTTCCATCAGGCCACAAAACCTTTATACTGTATTTCACAATGACAATTAATATACTAAAATTGATATTATTTGTTCCTTCAGTGAATGAAGTTAGTATCTTTGGTCCATATCTCAAAATGGTACAGACTCCCTTGAAACATGAACTCTGGATCAAAATTAATAATTTGTCCTGGGCTCACCACTGACTTTTTCTGAAATTGTCATAAGAAAAACACATCTGTATTTACACATTGTTAAAAGCATTTTTTTTTTCCACTTTACTAAAACTTTTGCACTGTACTGTATATCATGAAATCTTATATTCATAAAGTTTAATTGCATGTCCACCCTTTTGAATAACTCTTTATTTTATTACACTAGACAATGCAGACAGCAGCACTATTCATGCTGTCACTTACTTGAAGACCTCTGAGATATTGACCGTGAACTCGATTGGTCAACTCAAGCTGTGGGACTTGCGACAACAGGGCAACTCTCCATCTCAGATACTCTCCTTGTAAGTCAATCTTTTAGTAAATGATTATGTTTTGGTTACAGATTGACTCTAACATAC
Organism: Bostrychus sinensis; assembly: GCA_020698575.1. NCBI lineage: Eukaryota > Metazoa > Chordata > Actinopteri > Gobiiformes > Eleotridae > Bostrychus > Bostrychus sinensis. The sequence continues at coordinate 20,256,300 of CM036257.1, read as the reverse complement.
ATTTCAGATCAGGCGATAGGGTTCCTCTTCACTGCGTGGGAAGACACCCGAACCAGCAGCACATTGTGGCTACAGGTGGACAAGATGGCATGCTCTGTGTGTGGGACGTGAGACAAGGAAACACTCCCTTCTCCCTTATGGAGGCACACTCTGCTGAAAGTAAGATTTCATTTTAGATTTTTAATTGCTACTTCTTGTTTCTACTACTACTACTTGTTTCTACTTCTTGTATTTGTTAGGTTGTAGCTAACATTTAAATGCACAAGAACGTGACAGTGAATGGTTGTCTGTCAGTGTACATGGGACTACAGATGAAAATGCCCCTTTTTGGCTAATTCTGGAACATTTACATGCTGGACTCATGAATACATGTTAATTAATGTGCACTGTCCCATATTAAATAAAATAAACATAAACATCTCTAAGGGTCAGCCCTCCAAACTGGTCACCTAAGGCCCATAGTTGCTCCAGTCACCCACAGCCCCTAACTGAAATAAGCAGAAGATGAATGAATGTTTGTATGTATGACCTGAAATAACATTTTGTCTTTGTTTTTCTCCTCAGTGTGGGAAGTCCATTTCCATCCGACCAACCCGGATCATCTGTTTACTTGTTCAGAAGATGGATCTCTGCTCCACTGGGAGACATCCTCACCTGACACACCCTCTTTCTTACAAGGCAAGTTAAATCTACATTTTACAAAAAAATGTATAATTAGTGCATAATTTATTTTCACAATAAAACATTCTAAATATAGTTTTGTGTTGATATTGACATAAGAATAGATGCGCGGGTTGTCCCTACTTCCTTCAAAAGTATTATATTTTATGGGCAATGTGTTCATCTAGGTCTAGAAGTGTTAAATTGCAACATAATCTTTTAGTCTAGTCTTTTCAGAGTTGCAGGCAATTTGTAAATTATCAAGTAGATGCCAACAAACAGGCTATTTATACTCATGTCATTTAAGTCATCCTATTACTAAATGTATCTTTATTTAAGTTTAATTAGAAGTAAAGTCTATGTACAGCTGCAACAAGAAGCTTTTACTTGTCAAAAAATATATTATTGCGTAATCCTCATATTATCTATACATTGTGGCACCTGTTTGTGGGTAGGATGTATTAGACATTAAGTGAACATTTTATCCTCAAAGTTGATGTGTTAGAAAAATGCAGGAAAAATGGACAAGCGTAAAGATTTGAGTGAGTCTGACAAGGCCCAAATTTGCTAGACGACTGGGTCTAAGCATCTCCAAAACTGCAGCTCTTATGGGATGTTCCCAATTTGTAGTGGTCAGTATCTATCGAAAGTTGATCTCAAGAAGGAACAGTGATAAACCAAGGACAGGTGATGCATGTAGGGAGCAAAGGCTGGCCCGTGTGGTCTGACTCAACAGACAGTGTACATACCAATGCATGAGATGATATGCATTAATTCTCTGTTGTTTGTTATCCAGGTGGCAGGAACAACAGCATGATGTCTCGTAGTGCCATGGCCCCAGCTGGAGGTAACCAGTCCATCATTAGTGCCTGGCTCAACGGAGACTCGAGTAAAGGTCGACTGGAGACCACTCACATGCTGCCAAGCCAAACCCTGTCAGTGAACAGTCTGGACGTCCTGGGACAGTGTCTTGTGTGTGGGACAGATGGAGAGGCTATTTTTGTCAATAGGCAGGTGCCAGTTTAGAAAAATGGCAAAAACATACATTGTGAAAGCACTTGTCATTTTGTACATTATATTATTTCCTCAGTTTTCTGTGTTAAAAGCTTTCAGCATGTATTATAAAATCCTACATACACATTTCACGATATGTGTGCAAATCTTCTGTATATGCAGTAACGCATTATCTGGGATCATATCATTCCACTCAGTGTATTTAAAACTACATTTTTCTATCATTGTCTCCAGTTTTGAAATAAAAACATTTTGTTGTAAACTCAGTACTTCATATTTTCTCCCACAAATACATTTCATAGCTGATATGTTATATTTAACTAATACTGCAAAGCCAAAATATAGTTTATATTTGTTAATCTGCTGTGATGCAACTTTTATTTAAAATTTTAATAACAAACACCTGTTTTTGCTATAAAGGGGCATATATGACCATACAGTTACCGGCTTTGTAGGACGGTGTAGTGTTATAATGTATGTAAGCAGGTGGATGCTATTAGTACCCCATAAAAAAAAAAAAAAATCCCCATTGTACATAAGTGTATCAGAGAAACAGAGGCTGCATCCGGGTACCTTTGTTGTAAAGGTCGAAATATTATACAAATCAATTCTTTAACAATTTCCTTTAAATTGTAGTATGAAGGTTTAAAGTAATCAGCAATATAGTGTATTTTTATGCATTGTTGATTGGTAAATAACTTAGTTTCTTTAAAAATGCAAATATTCATACATTCATTAATTTTATTGTATTTTTTTACAGAAGAGTTTTATTGTGAAATGTTATGAGCGGAAGTGTAGCGGCGGAGCTTGACAGTGTTGTACTTGTCATTCAGACATCCCAGGAATTCAACACGACTAAGAGCGACCAGCTCGGGATAACAAGGGCATTTTAACTCTCAAACGGGCTCTCGGCCCCGAGGAAGTCAGTGGTCATATTGTTTGTCGTTAAAATACGTCGGAAATTGCTGTAAGTATCACTCTGAAACCCTTGTAGGGTTGTCAATAAACGTAGTGGATGCAATTCTGAGCTAACCTGTTGTTGAATTAGCCTAGCAGCAAAAGGAGGCCGCGGAGCCGCTGTGCGCCGTGTGACTTCTTACAAACAAGAATAAAGACATTCCTAATACATGGCTAGGTTTTAAAGCACTTATTATATATATTTAGTGCATTCATAATAAATAAGTCAGGCTTTAAACGCTACAAACCGTGTCACAGAAAGTTTGTTGAAGGGACCCAATGTTAGCGCCAGCTGCTAATGACGCTAACAAGTGTACGGGGTCTAGTTGTGTGAACGAATAAATGCGTTTTTAGCGTTTTAATTTTGTGTTTACATATTAATATCGATGTGACAAAAATGCACAGAGGTAAACCCATTTGTAAAAGAAAGAGACTGGTTTGTTTGTTTATTGTGTTTTTACTGATAATACATCATAGAAACTCATTAATCTGGCAGTGTTTTTAATTAGCATCTTGTATGGCCTAACCAGTTGGGTAACTATACAGCTTCTCTGAATGCCTTATAACTTTTTTTCTTTGGCAGAACTATGCAGATGTGAAGTCTTCTCCGCACCTCAATCATCCGTGTGAAGCTCCACTGAGTAACATCCTCCTCCTCCTCCTCTGTATTGTATCTCTACATGGTTTTACATGAGGAGAGGGGACAAACCCGAAGGATACAGGCAGATGAGACCCAAAACATTTCCCACGAGCAACTACAGCGGCAACAGCCAACAAATGTTGCAGGAAATACGGAACAGCCTGCGCAACATGTCAAAACCTTCTGACCCACCTAAAGCAGACGTGAGCGGTGCTGGGAAAATGCTTTGCGAAGACCCAAGACAACAAGGACGCAGCAGCAACCCCAAAAACCCTCACCATAAGGCACTACAGGAGATCCGCGAGTCCCTTCAGCCTTTTGCGAACGAGCCCAGCAATTTATCTGAAAAACACATGTCTATGGATCCTCCGTGGGCCAGCTTCGAGGAGGTGAGACGGGACTTTTTGTTGGATTGTGGACCGATGTCATTCTGTACATAACTCTAAAATAGATCACTTGGCGCGCTTTGTTTATGAGACAAATATTCAGAAAATTACAAGTATGCAAAGTTGAATGACAAGCTTGTGCAGTTGTAAGTGCAAAAGTATTTTCTAAGTTGGCAGCTGCTACTTGTTTTGAGTAAACGGGCATTCATCTTTGTAATGAAGGCTTAATTTATAGCTGCTCTAATTTTACAAACAATTAGTCATTGTTTTTGTTGAAAGAAAGTTTTAAAGTTGCCAACCCCTATGGAGCTAATTAAGTAGAAGAATAACCCAAGGAAACTCAATTCAAAATAATATTGTAGTCCACAATCTGTTTTTTTTTTTTTTTTGCCAGCTTTTTAGGTTGAATTGAACGTTTCTTTCACCGACCATGGTTCTAATTGTGGTTGTGGAATTGAAAAATAAAATACAGAAATTACACATACATTTTTCTGACAAAAGCACTCCATAATTAAGTAGCTAGTGTGGTTTTGTTGTGGATGTTACTAAAACTAAATATTGTTTTTAAAATCCAGCCCAACACTTATATTTACATCTCGAAATAGGATTTGAAACATAAAGTGTAAGTCTCAGCTACTGGTTTATGTTACAGTTTTGATAATTCTGCATATGTATTTCTTTTTATTGCATCTTATTGTATCTGTAAAATATCTTTCCAGCCTGGCCACAGTCGCAGAATGGGGGGTTTGGATTACTCAATGAGGGAACAGATGGCTGCTGCCAACCCCAGCGGCTCAGGCCTGAAAGCCTCAGGTATGTAAACTGTCCACTGGGAGTAACTTGTGGGTTTCCTCTCCTTTTATCCTTTGTCTAGGCAAGTTCATTCAACCATTATAGTGTTTACAAGACTGAGGACATTTGCCTAAAATATGACAAAAGCTGTCCCAAGAAGTATGAATCACGAATCACTGTATAACTTATATCGTAACTAAATCAGTGTTTTGTTTTGTTTTCTTATAGTGCATTCATGCTGTAGATGTGAAATATACAAAGCTAACTCTATTAAAGGTTTAAAAATGTATTAGGACTATTTGGCAAGAATTGCGTCAATGCTTCTATGTGCACCAGTCTCACAGTTGACATATGTTTAAAAAAAAAAAGAAAAATGTCAGTAGATGCAATTTTTTGTTTGTGTTTTTATTTTTTTTTTAATCTAGGTTCATCCCATCTACAGCAGTCAGTCCTGAGAAGGCAAAGCTGGAAAGGGTCTCGGGAGTCTCTAACCCCCCGGCATGGTCCACTGATGCCGGACGGACTGTACCGCTCCGACAGCCCTGGACCACCTCCTGCTTTTACACAGGGTCATCCCGCCAACAACCAGAGAGTGAACCCCCCGGTGCCACCTCAGGTCTGCAGCGTCACGCCTGCGACTTCCTGGGACAATCCATCCACCAAGCGCTTTTCTGGCAACATGGATTACCTTGTGCCGCGTATCTCTCCTGTGCCTCAGGGGGCATGGCCTGAAAACTACGTGTCTTCAGCTTCTCAAAATCAGCGAGGGAATCAGTCAATCATAATGCCGAGCTCTGGCCCGAACAAGTTTACTTCTTGGCCTCAGAATGGCACCCCACAGTCAGACTACCACTCGGGAAGCAGGCACCCCCCTCCCCCTTATCCCGTCAACCAGAGCAGCCGCCATAGTCCCACAGACCAGGCAGGAGGGCCACCATCATCCCCTTCTTATGTCAATGGGGGTAACCTCCCTCAGTCTATGATGGTGCCCAATAGGAATAGCCACAATTTGGACATGTATGGACCTCCTCAGTCATGGACTCAAGCCCCATCTAACCAACTACAGTCATCTTCTGGTAACAGCAGCAATCAGGACCTGTCCCCATCATGGCAGAACATCCCAGGTCGGTCCAACTCATTCATCAACCCCCAGATGAACGGTAGAGTGTGCCATCCCGCCAACTCCCAGCCTTCTGCCACCACTGTCACGGCTATCACCCAAGCCCCTATCTTACAGCCCGTTAAAAGCATGCGTGTCCCAAAACCAGAGTTGCACACTGCTGTCGCCCCTAGCCACCCACCTTGGGCACAGTCACTGCCTACTCAAGTTGCACCTGCCTATCCCGAGCCAGCAGCACCAGTACCGCAAATATCAGTGGTTCCAGAAGCCCCAAGTTACCAAGGCCCACCTCCACCATATCCCAAACACCGTCTACAACTGCCTGCTACTCCAAGCCCCCCTGCCTATGACCCAGCAGCAGCTAAGCCCAGCTCCGCCGAAGAGGAGGTCACTTCCGGGGACACTCCTCGGGACAAAGCTACAGAAAACCCAGAGAGCACCACGGCCACGGAAAAAGAGAAAAAACAGATTACAACGTCGCCCGTTCCCCTAAGGCGCAACAAGAAGGACGCAGACAGGAGGGGCGAGTCCGGCAGAGTGGCGCTGTACTCCCCACAGGCATTCAAGTTCTTTATGGAGCAGCACGTCGAAAACATCCTCAAGAACCACCAGATGAGGATCCGGAGGAGGAAGCAGCTCGAGAGTGAAATGCAACGGGTGAGAAATTAAGCAGCAATAGTAAAATGTCTAATATTGTCCATTATTGTTTGCTGTTATTTTATCAGATCTATTTCCTTTTCTCAATTCACTGGAGATGCAACAATTGCAGCCTTATATACTGTTAATGCTGAGTATCTAGCAATGTGACAAGACCCCAACAGGACAGTTTTTAAATCAATTTTAAATTACTATAGTTGTGAACTAGTGGTTGACCAATAGAGCGCAGATTTTTGCATTTTTTAGTTAACTGGCCATTGACCAAGATGGCCTTATTGGCTTTCTCAAAAACTCCTCTTTAACTGTTCTCACTGTTCAAATCTAACACATTTGTTTCTGTTTTATCAACATTACTAAAACAAATGGTTATATTAAATTAAGTGTTTATCGACCATCGGCTGCTCTGAATTTTAAAAATAGGCATCAGCAATAGAAAAACTCATATTGGTTGATTTATTTTGGGGACCCTCAGTTGGTCACTACATACTTTGTTCCATACTTGGTCAAAGCTCTATTAAAAAAAAAAAAGATATATATATATATATATATATATATATATATATATATATATATATATATATATATATATATATATATATATATATATATATATATATATATATTGGGGAAAAAACATTTGTCTGTATTTCATTAAAAAAATACGTAAAAATATTTAAGAAAGAAAGTTACATAACCTTAGGTGTAGTTTAGCTAATTTACAAATTTAAAGTCGGTGCATTTCACAAATTCACTTATCTTTATCTGTTATACTGATAAAAATGCTACTTTTCACACTCTTGTTATTTCTTTCTTGTTCTTGTGTTTTCTTCTCCTTTCTTTCTCTTCTTGCCTTCAGCACAACTAAAAGGTAAATTTATATCACTGCGCATTGTGACTAACAAATGGTGGAAAGTTGTAATGTTTATATTTAGGCCAGCACACTCCTTGGCCGAACCTTTTTGAAGCTTGTTTTGCCTGAGCCATTTCTGTCCATGATTATGTATAATGCAGTGTTTTCATGTACTGTAATAAAGCATGTGGTTCCTATGTGCACATGACATTCAACATTCACTGTATTCTTTTGCAATTTGGTCATTACAGTTACAGAAATAAGGATTACTGTAACCTTTTTTTTGTGCTCCAATGCATTGTGTTTTGAATAATTTCTCACTACTGTCTAACCAGTGAGCAGGTAATCTAACTGTCATTGTCAATGCCATAAAAATCCTAAAAATATGTCTTTTGGGCAGGTGGGATTGTCGCCTGACGCCCAGGAACAGATGCGAATGATGCTCTGCCAGAAAGAGTCCAACTACATCCGGCTAAAGCGAGCCAAGATGGAGAAGTCCATGTTCAAGAGGATCAAGACCCTGGGGATTGGAGCATTCGGTGAGGTCTGTTTGGCCAGAAAAGAGGACACAGGTGCACTGTATGCCATGAAGACTCTTAGAAAAAAGGATGTGTTATTGAGGAACCAGGTGGCGCATGTCAAAGCCGAGCGGGACATCCTGGCTGAGGCCGACAATGAGTGGGTGGTGCGGCTCTATTATTCCTTTCAGGACAAGGATAACCTGTATTTTGTCATGGAATACATCCCAGGGGGGGACATGATGAGCCTCCTGATCCGACTGGGCATCTTCAGAGAGGAGCTAGGCCCAGTTTTACATCGCGGAGCTCACCTGTGCCGTCGAGAGCGTGCACAAAATGGGCTTCATTCACAGAGACATCAAGCCGGACAACATCCTCATAGACAGAGACGGGCACATAAAACTCACCGACTTTGGCCTCTGCACTGGTTTTCGCTGGACGCATGACTCCAAATACTACCAGAGTGGTCAGTATTTACCACACATTTTCATTGAGTCCATGGAATTAAAAGGTGTAAATTATTAATGCCAGTTTGGTTTCTTTTAGATTAACAAAATACAGGATTTGTTTTTATATTCATTGGCCTTTTAATGGTTTTATTTCACAAGGCAGTATGAGGTGACAGAAAAGTTATTTGTCATTGTGTCCTTTTTTGTCCACATTGTCCCTACTCCAGTCACAGTGGCTGGTTGCGGCAGAAAGACTAACCCGCCATCTGTCATCTGAATTAATGGGAAACACTAATGTTATTTATGTACTAAACTAGCCACACAACATCTGCTCTGTGGCCTTATTATAATATGTGCTGTGTGTTATTTTTCCACCCAGGTGACCACGTGAGGCAGGACAGTATGGACTTCAGTAAGGAATGGGAGGATCCGTCCAATTGTCGCTGCACCAACAGGTTAAAGCCGCTGGAGAGGAGGAAGGCCAGGCAGCACCAGAGATGTCTGGCTCATTCACTCGTGGGGACGCCCAACTACATAGCTCCAGAAGTTTTGCTACGAACAGGTACATTACATAAGAGTACATTTATTGTTACAGGACATTACTATTATTCTTTTGCTGTATAACTTAAACATGACACAAGGCTGACTGAGATACAATATACAGTATGTTACTTATACGGATTTATGGGAAGGCACTTAACCTATAAACCTGTTTTCTTGTCACTTGGTGGTTTGGGGCCAAAGGTGGGTCATGGACATGTCTCAAAGTTAGTGGTACAATGTGGAAAATCATAGTTGTTTTTTTTTTACATTATGTAAGACTTATGATCTATTATGACACAAAAGCAATATTTACTGACTGTTGTTTGAAAATAAGCTGCTAAATTATCAGGGAAAAAATCCTAGAATGAAACCAGTTCTTGTATTTCATTGGTTATTAAATAGATGTACCTAGCAGTGCTGGAAGTTACAAAAGTAGTATGCTGTAGCGTAGAAATATAATGTGTTGCTAATAAAAAAATGTATATATTACTCGTTACAATCTCAGTAACGCGTGTTATAGATGCATCTTATTACGGCCAGTGCTGGCACTTTCAAAATTTTCACCGTTAGTGTACCGGGGCTTCTCGAAGTGCTGTACATTTGGTGCTTTAGGCCACCAGAGAGCAGCACGTCATTTCTAACATGCCTCCAGCGCAGTGTGGTTCCTCCACTTCTCTCCGCGCCCGGTACGTACGCTCTACCTACATCATCCCTCCGTATTTTAGAGAAACATCCTACCATGTCTCACATCTACATGCAGCTCCTCCTTTCACCTCTCTCTCTCGCCTCATGCCACACACCTCTTCACTACTTTATCACTCACTGATTAGAAGAATGAACTCTGGGCTAAACTCAAACAGAAACTGATCTAAACAAACTCCTGTATCCCAGCAGACAACAGAGAGATGTGGGCTGTAGTTTGCCCAGTAAGCAATTGTTTTTGTCACAAAGGGCGGTTGATTCCTGAGGAGGCTGTGTAAAGGTTAATACAGATGTGCTTAACTCAGTTCATGTAATACAATTTCATAACATGAGTGTTGGGGCACCGAAATGTTTCAGCTGCTGTTTGAAGCCGTTCTCTGTTAAGTGCAAGTGTAAGCCGGTTTAGAGCATAGTTTGTTTAGCTTTTAAAACCTAAATGGTATTAAATAGATGTAATGGCAGTATTTTATAAAATACTGTAGGCTACATGTGCCATGGTGACAGTAAAATACATACAGTAGTTATTTAGAAAATTACAACAAAAAAGGTATGAGTATAGTTTGGGCAGGACAAAAATAAAGTAACTTGAGACAGTAATATTGTAATACAAATATATTTAAATCACAGTAACTAGTAAGATATAATGTATTTCACTTTCAAAGTAGTGCCTGGTTCACACGGCAAGATTTAAAAATTGTCGGAAGATTTTCAAAACCTGAGAGACCCCACATATGGCGATAAAAAAATCATAGATATAACAGGTTTGGTCCTGCAGTGTGTGGTGTGCAGCTACACGGCAAAGACAACACACCACACACAAACAGATTTCACTCAAACATTTCCAGGTCAGACGGGAAATGTCACAAAACCTCATGAGACTAAACGTGACTTCGGCGTACACAAACATGGCGGACAACGAAGAAGCAATTGCTATAGTTTGTGGACTATGTCTAACAGAGAAAAAACAATGCAAAAAGAAAAGGCTTTGGTTAAGGGAGTGGAGACAGCGCGAACGTGGGCCATGACAGCTGTTTTGATTTTGGATTCCCCTCTATGCTTCCGTCACCTTGCTTTCTTATTGGCTACACATCACATTCAACAGGGTGCGTGCTTGTTTGTCCTCGGGACACACCACACACACTGCGATATTGGGCCAAGACAATCCAACATGTTGAATATCCCCGATTTGAGATTGGAGCGGTCCCGACGTCCTTCCAGGCAGACCAGAGCACTCTTAACACACCACACACAGCAGGAATATCTGATAAGATTATCTTTAGTGCCATTACGATGATCAGCGCGACCTTAAGATTGTCAGAAGGGGAGAATCGGGTCAAAAATCTGCATAATTATCTTGCCGTGTGAACCAGGCATTATTTGCCCAACACTTATGATGCAAGTTTGATCATGTGTAAATAAGGCAAAAATAAAATTACAGCTACTTAATTATAATTAAGTAGTTAATTATAAAGATGTAATTACTAGTTCATTTGTCAGACAGGGGAATTTAAAAAATTTGCATAAGCTAGAAACCTAGTGTTGTTTTTCATCTTGTGCAGGATACACCCAGCTCTGTGATTGGTGGAGCGTCGGCGTCATCTTATATGAGATGGTTGTCGGGCAGCCTCCGTTCTTGGCAACCACACCTATGGAAACACAGCTGAAGGTATGTCAAGCATCTTGCTCGGATGTTGCATGTTGCATGTTGTTGTTTTTTTTATTTGTGTTTGTCTCTCTGCTAAAAACCAGGTGATCAACTGGAAGAGCACGCTGCACATTCCCCCAGCGGCTAAACTCAGTCCCGAAGCGTCAGATCTTATTATCAAACTGTGTCGCGGCCACGAGGACCGACTTGGAAAAAATGGCACGGACGAAATAAAGGCTCACCCCTTTTTTAAAACCATTGACTTCTCCAGCGATCTCCGGCAGCAGGGGGCGCCCTACGTCCCAACAATCGCCCACTCCACGGATACCTCCAATTTTGACCCTGTAGACCCGGACAAACTGTGGAGCAACGGCAGCGACGACGAGGACAACCATAACGACACCCTTAACTACTGGTTTCGTAATGGGAAACACCCCGAGCACGCCTTTTACGAATTCACCTTTCGCCGTTTTTTTGACGACAACGGACACCCCTACCCCAGCCCCAAACCAATACAGTACGAGGAAGATGAGGCGGAGTCCGAAGGGGGCGCTCAGGAAGTGGTCAGTGACTCGGCAGCTCAGGGGCGGGACCTGGTCTATGTCTAGTCTTGTCCTGGAGCCGTTTTTGTACATAACGGGTTTATTATAGTGGGATTTTGAAGGGGGAGGTATGATTGTAGGAATAAATTGCAGCACTCACAGTAAAATACCACTGGGTAAAACACATTTTCAGCAAGTAAACCTAATTGTTAGACTATCACAATATGTAAAAGTGAGAAAAAAGTCATCCAAAATGACTCGTGCAACTCATTCATTCATTCATTCATTCAGCTTCTTCCACTTATTAATGTTAAGGGTTGCATGTGTTCTTTCAAAGAACACATGCAACCCTGAAACACATAAAATTCTTTAGCCACAAATGAAAGAATACTATTTGTCTTGCTGGATTTTGAGCATTGATTTAGTCACGCACTTTTGTTTACAATATTGGATGAAATGTAGCCATATGACGTCTTGAAGAACCTTTGCGATGACAAACAACGTCTCGTGTTTGGAGAAGTCTTAATCTTTGGCATTTCAGGAATTCAACGTCCATGTAGAAAAATGTGTGGCTTCTGGATAATGTTTCTCGCCTTAAAATGGAGAAATAGTTGTTAGGTGTAACATTAACTCGTCCTTTTAGTTGCAGTTATTTAACACATTCAGCACAAGGGCGTAACCAGGGTTCAGAAATGGGTCCAAAATATCTACTTGCTGTTTAATTATTACATGTCTAAAGAGCACATTAAAATTTGGATATCCATATTTATGTTTCTAATTTGACAGGCAGGCTTTATTCTTGTTTAATGCATTGACACTAAATACAAAGTTTTACTATTATAATAAAATACTATGCCATCCAAATCTGGTTTGTAGTGGACCTTTAGGACTTTACCAAGAGCAATGTTCGTACTGCATACTGATTTGGCCAAGGTTTTACACCAGATGCCCTTCACAACCCTCTTTCTTTATCCGGGCTTGGGACCAGCACAAGAGTACACTGACTTGTAACCCCTCATAGCTGGATAGGCCACATTCTTTGGTACAGTTTAAATATGTTTTGCCCAATGTCACTACCGCATGTCGTGTCGTCGTGCTGTGTAAAATGTACTGCTTGAAAACTCCTTAAAGCCTTAATTTATTTATTGTAAATGGTTACAGTATCATAGAGCTGTGCGGGAATCTTTTGTTGGAGCTACGATAGTTGGAAAATTGCCTTAATTTATATTTTTATTGTTTTGTTTTAATGGGGATTTAGTGACAAGGACATACTGTAGATTTTTTTGCAGGGAAAGTTCCTCGAATTATTCATTGCTGTGCCTTTTTTGATTCAACTTTCACCAAATATTAAAAGGGTAATAATCAGACTGGCATTGTAGTAGTTGTAGATGATTAAGCTAGTTGTTTTTGTTTTTATTTTTTCTAATTTATACCTAAATGTATTTATAAATTATGTTGTAAACAGTTGATGTAAATAATTTCTTCATGATTGTTTCCCTTTATTAGGGCAGGCCCTCGTTGGTGTCTACTGCTGCTGCCTTGTCTTTACTGTTGAGTAATATTAGACACTATACAAACAATGGACCAAGGGATCATGGACTGCTTTCATGAAGCCTGGCTCCGGTTGACTCATTCATATAAGTCACTATTTTTACAGTTGCTAATCTGGTTTATCTGTATATTTCTTTTTTTTTTTAATGTTGGTCACAAATTGTACATTAATTGTGGATGATTTGGCCATAACGTATTGTTTTCTGAGTCTTTTACCTCTATTTATTTACAAAATTAGCTTTATGGGCTAACTTGTAACTAATTTTATGGAAGCTCCTTCTTCTTCTAGAGCAGTGATTCCCAACTTGTGGGTCAATATAACATTAACTGTCAACTTATTTGAAGCCTAAATATTGTTTTTATTACAAGAAATTATGAAACAAATTTAAAATACACGTGCCATAAGGGTCATAGTGAAATCATTTTGGAAAGCTAACTTGGGTTGTGCTAAAAAGTTGGGTCCCACTGCATCCCAAGATTGCTGAAGCTTAGTGGTTCTCAACTTTGGTTCCAGCAATACAGAAGTGGCTTCATGTGTCTCTCGGTCCATTGTCTTTTAATGATTTTTAATTTGTCTCACATAGAAGACACCTGCTACGCTAACACATTCCAACTTCATTCTCGTTTTTTCGACCAAAGCACTAAACAGGTCACAGGTGTGTTGACTTTGTACAGAAACCCACACTAAAATTGAAAATTGGAGCTACTTTTTTCACTTTTTTTTCCCCTTGTTTTTGCCCTGAAAAACTGTAAAAATGCTGTTTGAACGGGCTGCTGGTGGAGACACTGTTTTCTCTGCCTCTCCACATATCACTATTGTGTTGTGTATTTTTGTTATTTTTTAGAAGAGATCTTTGAATGTAGTTATACACTAATGGTGACCACTGGCATTGTGCACTGGTTTTTCCTGTTATCATGAGAGACACTTTTTTTTTTGTGTGTACATTGTTGCTCTCGGAGGTTGGGGGACCGGGGACAAGGGTGATAAATAAAAAAATGTAAAGAACTAAACACGACTGGTATGTGCTTGTGAGTTCGTTCGGGACATAATGTACTGAATGACCTGAGAGAGGTACGCATGTTTAAAGTACTAAAGTCACTTCATAAAAATATTCTGCGTTGAGTTTGTTCCCTATCTGTAATATACTCAAATGGTAACAACATAATATTAAGACAATATATAACTACTGTATATTTCCGTGCACTACAACTACACTTAAACTTCTCTGTTAAATCCCCAATATCGGTGGTTCTCAAACTGTGGAACAGGTACCACTGGTGGTACTCAGGAATCTTTTGCAGTTCGAGTCCTGATTTAAAGCCACTTTTATTTGTGATTTAGTCCTTGTTTGGTTCTGGTTTGGACCTGGTGTAGTTTTCGATCTGTCCTGTCCTTCCTTAGTAATGCATTTTTCTGTTAATCCCTATTTTCCTCCTTGCTTTAAACCTGATTTGGTCATTTTAGATTTAGATTTATTAAAGATTGACATTGCAGGAGACAACATACAATGAGAAACCTGAAATGCATCAATCACAACATCATAAATAAGAAAAAACATAACTAAAACATCAGTAAACCACTAAAGTCATTATAAATTATACCATAAAAGTCACCAATAAAACAATGTAAGTGCATGAGGAATAAAAGATTTCATGTTTTTTAGTCTTGCTCCTGTTTGCTAAAAATTGTCTGTGGTGTCTCAGCTTATATCCAGCGGAGGGGGCCTGGGTTATAAAGGTGTGCAGAGGAGAGAAGAGAGAGTGAGGGTGTCAAGTGTGGCCTCATCCTGCCTCTCACACATTTCAGGCTAATTTTCTCCCATTAATTATGACACAAGCCAAATATTTTTTGTGGTGATACCTGGTGTGAGAAGTCTGAAAAGTCACTGTAAAAAATGACACAAGAACCTGGAAGTAAAGTATGTAATACAATACAGTACCACTATTTCATATTTCACTGTACATTGAATAGAAAGCCTATCAACTGCCACTGGAGGGCGCCACACTCATTGTAGTTTCAGATTCAGGAAGTTTGTGCTGTCACGTTGCCATTATCTCACCTGCCACCTCATAGTCTGTGCACAAAACTCACGCCTCGCGCTTTTCAAAGGTTTGTTTAAAGATGTGGTGACTACAGTGAGCCTTTGGACTGCCCCTCTAAGCCTTACAAAGTTCAGGAGTGCCAGTACATACAAGATTAACCAGCATGTCCAAAAATAGCGTCAGTGATATGATACTGGCTCAACAGGTAAATACTTCTCCTAAAATCAATCAATACTTTTCTGCACATTCTGTCCAATAGTTTGTGGCTTCATGGGTTTATTTTGTAACCTGATGTTCATTTATTAATTCCCAAAGTCTATTGTCTGATATCAGTATCCAGACTACTGTTGATAAAAGAGGTGTGCAGCTGACACAGTACACAGTAAAACAGCAATAATCTTGTCTTTGATCATTATATTTGCCATGAAATCAGATTAAATGCTGCAAAAACATTCTCAATTAACTTTCAACATTAAAAAAGCACTGTTCATTGAGTCTATAAAAGTATTTGAGATTATATACATTGATCATGCATAACATTATGACCACTGGCAGACAGGTGAAGTGGCAACTGGTTGATGTGTTAAAAGCAGGAGAAATGGGCGAGGGTAAATATCAGGGTGTGACATTAAGATTTTTGCACACTGGACATTTTGGTTAGTGTTCTTTAAAGGTTACTAGCCATTTAGGTTTTTACTACCCATTGTTTAGATGTTAAAATGCTGATTCATGTGTGGTATATAAAAAAATATCTTTCGGAAATCACTGAAAAAGTATTTTTAATATTGTAATATATCATCAAAAAGAAAATAAGCTCATTTAGACTCATAAAATCAAATGTGTATACCTTTGCTTTTGCTGTCTTATTTTTTTACACATTCTCAATTAAAAGCTTATTTTTCCTCTCCACTTATTTACTCTAGGTTTTAAATCATGGGGATTTATAATCATAGCAGAAAGTCAGGTCTAAAGTAGTTCAAATTCATGTAAATAATCTAATCAGACAAAGTGGCTACTGAGACTGAATATGTCACTGCCAAAAGTGAAAATCAGATGAGATATTGAAGAAGTTAATGCTAGTTAGAAAAGTAACAGAATAGCCCCAGTTTGTTTTTGTATTAGGCAGGGGGCATAAAACAAAACATAACCACCAATAAAAGGCGGGTGGTCATAATGTTATGCCTGATCGTTGTATATCCATCTCTAATCCAAATTGTTTAATATTAGAATTAAGTGTCTGTGGACCTAGACATGTGTATAGCTTTACTGCAATCTTTCAGCTATAGATTAGTTTGTGTGTGGTAGTCCCTGAAGTTAACAAGACAAAAACACAAGGACCAACAGGTTAACTTAAACAAGCTTATTTTTAATGGATCTGCAAAATTGTTTGAATTTCCAAAGAGAACTTCTGTACCTCCCGCCCAGTTACCCAGTGGCAAGCGTTACACAAAGTTACAGAAACGCTTCCAACCCCCCAAAAATAATCTGCATGCAGGAAAAAAAAATAAAAAAATAAAACCCAAAAAGGGAAAAAAGTTATTTAAAAAAAAAAAAAAAAAAAAAGTAAAATAAATCATACAGTTAAAAATAAACATTGATAAACAGGACACATAATGCCGTTCTCTTGGCTGGAGGAGAAATTCAAACTCTTCTGCTTCAGTTCAGCCTCGAGGTCGAGTCTGAACACACAACAGAATATTAAATTGTAATTTCATTGGGTGGATGTGGCTCCGCCCACCACACAGCCCCTTCCCTGTCTTCCATATAAGGCACAGGACAAAATAAACCCCCACATACAAAAGGAGCTAGCCACGCCTCTGTCACTTGGTAACAAACGGTAAAGGACCGGAAAGACAAAAAACAAAAACAAAAAAAAACAAAAAAAACCACAAAGTGTACAAAATGTTAAATCTACATGTGTCTTTTTGATTTTATTTTTATTTCCTGAAGATGAGTGCTGCGGGTGGTGGGGGCGTGGTGCGGAGGTGGGTGAGGTCAGGCAAAGAAATATTAAAAATATGAGCTCGTCTTTACACTCTTCTTTTGTACAACCATTAAAACAAACGACAAGAAACGTGACTGGATTTCTCTTTTTTATCAGAAATAAAAATTACGACCGGACAATGAGGTGGTGGTGAAGGGGGGGACGAGTCAAGTGGTTTATCTGGTTTTAATCTGGTAGAGACAGACAGTGTCAGTGTGCAAGAAAAACTCATGAGAGAGAGGTTGGTTAGAGGGCGAAGGTTAAAGGTTAAAGTTAGCGGTTAGAGACAGAGAAGACGTGTTGTTGGTGTAGTTTTTAGTGTGCGTTGTTAGTGTGACTTGTTCAACTGCAGCACTTGCTCTTCCAGCCTGTGACTCCGCCTCCGCTGCTGATGTCCACGTTTTCACTGTTGGGCTCTTTTACAGGTGTCTACGAGGAGAAGAAAAAAATTAGAAGAATTAATGGCAATCCTACTTAGCAAACTGCTAAAAAGTTGGTTTTTGAGCACACAGTAAAATGATGGCTAAAGGACCAAGGAGTTACAATAAAAGGGGTATAACAAATGCTACAAAAGATTAACTGAGTGCATTTTACATTCAGTGTAATTTTAGGCCCCACAACATATTATGTCAAAAGATTTTTTATTTAATCTAAAAATGCTTCCTGTAAAATTCTATACGAGCCATTCCCAAACTAAAGAGTGTCATGGCCCCCTTAAATTTCTAAAAATCACCCGTGGACCCCCAATTATTGAACATCTCTCTATTCAAAAAACTATCATGTTTTTGTCCACATACTTTTATAAAAACATTACAAAAAACACTGACTGTTGGCCAAAAACTAGGGCTGCACGATATGGAAAAAACATGCGATATTCGATAACTATGTTGAAAACCAGGAATAAAACAAGGTTATATTTTGACTAAATTACCAATAAAACTGGACTTTTTAAAACATTTCTAGTAACACAACAACACAGTTTAACATTTCTATAGTCACAAGACATTTTCTTTGAAGGTTCTAGTCGGAAAATCAGTGTAAATCTCCGACCATAGCGTTATTGCAATATATTTAGATTCTTGTGATGCTGATATTGCATTTGCTGATATAGCGATAATAATTTTGCGATATATTGTGCAGTTCTACAAAAAGTAATTCATTTTAAATTCAATTTCTTTTTCCCGCAGTACCTTCACAGACCCCAACTTGGGAACCATTGCTCTATAATATTCATACACATTACATTTCTAGAGTCAGGCATAATATAAAGGACAATTTTAGACGAGTGATTAACTTGTAGCACAACTTGTATCAGTACTTAAACAATACCGGGTTTTCGATACCAGTACCTGAGCGATACTTTTTCTGATACCTATGGTGTGATAATTCATCTTCTACAATAATAAAACACAATAATATTGAAAAGACAATTTTTTGGAGCAAAATTCTTAGCTATAAGTTAAAACCAGAAGTTTGTATGATTTATTTTGTGTTATTTATTTGATTCCTACATACAAAAAAACATTAAAAAAGGTCCCATTTTTTGATACCAGTAGTATTGTAACTTTTATTTTGATATCACAAATGTATCGTTTAACGGTACCTAGCCCTACATACAAGTAATTAGGAAATTATACAGTGAATTTAGAGCCATGTTGATTTGTTAGTTTTTATTCGAGTGAAATATTTTGAAGACTTAAAACATTATTTATATAAGAGCCAACAGAAAATACCACAAAATATAGTCAGTGTTGTCAATATTTGGGTGCAACTCAAAACATGAATGTCTAGTTTATGTATTTTAAAAATTCAATTCAAAAGATCACCATATCCTTAGGTTATTCCGCCTTTCCTTCCTTCACAGCGTTGACTATGGCACGACAAGCCTTGGGGACATAACTCAAAGGAAGTTTGTATTTTCCTCTTTAGTGCAGCCCTAATACAAAACCTATCTGTAGATTATGCTACATTTCAAGATAAAACTAGAACAACAACCATGACATTAGTACTACTGGCCAACACCCTAATTTACATACATGTATCACAAGTTCTCTGTTATGTAAATCAACACACACAACTTTAATCACGCTATTATTTCATGCCCAGCGACACGCACCTTTCTGAGGATGTCTTCTGCTAACGTGAGGAAAGCTTTCTCAATGTTGATGTTGGCCTTAGCACTCGTCTCAAAAAACCTAATGCCATGCTCCCTTGCGATCTGTGGAAGAGAGAGAGAGAAAAAAAAAAACAGGTCAAGTTAAGAGTGATGACCGAGGGGGTTAAGAGGGGTCCAGTCCAAAAATAAAACGTCCTCTTCGTCGGTCAGGTGTGTGTTTCTGTGAGTAAGCAGATCTGTATCAGGTGTTGCTAAATCTGCAAACTGACGAGTCACTGCTGGGCGGCTTTAGAGCAACAACATGTTATCATTTATTCTTGATAATCAGATCCTTCTAAGATTAAGTAGGCTGTTCTCTACTCAGTGATATCAACAAGCAGGTGTACTGACCCAGATATTCTGAAATTAAACAAATTAATTGTACTTATTGAATACAGTAGACATCCTGAAGTAGATCCTTTTACTTCTATAGAATAATGATGGCTTTGGTCTGGTAACTGGTCATAGTGAAGCAGCCTGAGCTGACTTTTAAACTTTTTATTTATTTGCTGTCTATTAGGGCAAAACTATAAAAGGTACCTGCTCTTTAGTGTCCAATTAGTTAGCATTTGAAACAATGACCATTTCTTATGAAATTAAGCCGTTTAAAAGCAGAAATAGCCCAACAATTAACCTTAATACTGAACTATAAAACAGAGAAATTAGACTGACTGCTGCACCAATCAGAGTAGTTTAAAAACACTGGTTATAATAGGACAATGGCAAATTGTTTGGGTTTCTCCCCTTGCGTGTAAATGTACTGAATGAAAAAAGGGTGACAAGAAATCAAATCCACACCAGCAAACCCTGCATAGCTTTAACTAGAGAGTCACTAAATTCAGATCAAAGTGAAAAAAATGACATAAACCAGACTGGTGATACTTTTGCAGTTCTAGCCCTGATTTAGTTTAATTTAGAGGCAGTTTTTTAGTGCTGCTCAGGTTGTGTCTTAAATATGAAGTTTATACCACAGCTTGGTCCTATATTACACCTGCTTGGTTTAGTACTGGATTTGGCCTGGTGTAGTCCCTGTTTTGTCCTTATTTAGTAACCCATTTTTCCATCTGTTCCATCTGAGTCCATTAAAGATGGTACTTTGAAAGAGTCATATTTTCTGTGGTGGTACTTTGTCTGAACAGTTTAAGAATCACTGGCATAAACTATCGCTGTAATCAGTCATAAAACGTACAACAAGGCCACGCAAGTAAGCCGCATGCTTCAAGAGTGGTTCCTCAAGGCTACAACAGTTTGTTTGTGTAAGCCGGTGTATATTTTTGGACACCATTAAACTACGATTGAAATGTGATTAACGAGCTGCCGCTTTGAGAATGAAGTCTTCGTAGTCCAGGGTTAACTCACCTGCTCCCCCTTGGCTTTTGGTACAACCCTCTTGTCCTCCATGTCACACTTGTTGCCTAGCAGCATCCTCTCCACATCCTCATTCGCGTGCTGAAACACAAAAAAGGCAGTCCCTTTATTTATCTACAAAGACATACCGAAAGACAGAGTGAGCTGGTGGCTGTGGTGACACATTATAGTTCAATCTAAAGCTTTAAGTAGTACATTTTATCTGCATTTCACCAGGGTTTTCGAGGTTTTATTCAAGACTTTTTAAGACCCTTTTAAGTGCTGAATGCGATTGAATGTAATACCGGATTTACACCAAAATCACAGCCAACAAAACAAAAAAGCCATATTTTTTTACAAGTTACCAAGCATTACTGAAACATATTTGATAAGTACCAGCATCTACTTGCAGCTTTACATTACTTTACTAATTACTCTTATCTTGTATGAAGATAACATTAGAAATAGCTGAATGGCAACGCAATGTTCAAAAGGCTACACTCAAATGGTAACAATTTATAAATACAGGACATAAATAGACAATATGTAATACCTGGCCATAAAATATAACACTTAGACCCTTTTAATACTTTAAAGACCTCTGGGATATCCTGGTTATTCATTTTTAACGCCACTAGTTAAAAAAGGTAAAGATAACAGCTGACTGCCATGTCTCGCCCTTCCTCAAACTTTCACAAAATTATTACTTTTGGCTCTAAATTTTGTCGACCTGCTTGTGCTTGCTTCTGTTTTTACTTGCCCATTTCAAGTTTATACTGCATTATCCACACAACTACCTGATTTGAGGTCTTTATCTGCTCACAGCACAACACCTTAGAAATGTGTATGAAACAAATACAACTTCAGTTATGTTTTTGAGGTTGAAACAACAGTTAAAGCTCAAAAAAGCTAATTTAGCAGAATAGGAAACCTGTAAATCATACTATTATTACAGGGTAGCCCCAGGTTTTGTCTTGTGAAACTGAAGACATTTTTAAGACTTTTTAATACCACTTAGTGTAAAATTCATACAGATTATTGTTCTGTTGTTGACCATGCTAGCCTTAAATTTCACTTTAAGGCATTATCTGCACTACTCTGAAACTCAAGGGTTTTATTTTAAAAGTCTAATACACATGAAAGATCTCCAGTGCTGCAATAAAAATCACAAATAAATGAATCATGCATTTCAAATATAGCATTTCTTCAATGAATATATTTTGCTTTTGCGGTGACTCTTTTTTATAATATTAACATTACGTTTTGACATATTTTAAGACTTAGATGAACGAAATGTAATACCTACTCATAAAATGTAATACTTTTAAGGCCTTGATTTTGACAAGATCAAGATTAATACCTATTTAATGTTATAAGACTTTGGAGCGACCCTGTATTAATCTTTATTTTTCATGACTCGTTGCATCTAAATTAGCCCCGTACCTCTCAGCCCCTCTCTGTGTGCATGTCTTCAAACCCATTTGTTCCTCCTCTTTATCTTTTGTGTACGTAGCAGTCTGGGCCTCGCTCCAAATCAAACATATTGAATTAATTAATGTGACTGTTAAAGTTTTACTGTGCAGTCTTTCTTCCCTTTATTAATAATATTTGGCAATGTTTTGACATAAATCAGCACCAATATGTTACTCATGAAGAAAAAGCAGCTCTTGGCTCTGTCCGGGAATGCTTTTACATAACTTATCTCTCCGTGTTGCAGTAAAAGGAAAATATAATGAGCCTTGAGGTCGTTAGGGAAAGCTCCACACAATGAACTTCCTGCCAGCGCAGAGTTCGACCTTGGTCTTATGGCACCTCCGTTTGTGGACGCAATGTGACTCCAGAGAAAACAGGTTGGAGTTTGCTAACAGCCAGAGAACTGCACATTAAACAAAGTCATGCTTAATGTTTGTCGGAGAATATCTGACTGAGAAAAGCAGCAAAGCAGACCACATATGGAGTAATCAGTCACATTCTTGTCAAAATTATCATCAGACAAGGAGTTGTACACTGTAGCGGTCAATCACTTCACTTGATTGGGCTCTTATTCTTCTCAAATCATTCTGAAAATTACAATCAATCTCAATAAATCAATCTTTTAACGCGTCCTTGGCCATTTACAAGCAGCTTTAGCAGGTACATTTATAGCTTTGGTATAATAATGCATTGTATGCTTTAGGTAAATTAGTTATCACACATTAACCCTCGTAGAGGTCCGTGGCTTTGTCTTGAAAGTTACAGTTCAAATCAACAACTACTGGACTTACTTCAGTTTTTAGGAGTTAAAGTTCAATTTAGGGATTACAAATGAAGTGATGTGAATCTGTCAACTACAAAAATAGGTGACACTGAATAAGTATCCTATTATTATAGCTTTTGTAAGTTTTTAAATCAATATTTACAAAGCATTACTTCATTAGTAGTCCTCCTAAAGTTAAAACTGTTTAGAAAAATAAAAAAATGTAAAAGAATTTAACCGAAACTTTAATGACAACTACACACGATTTAGGATTAGAAACGCTTCACCTAATCTGTAATTCACCATGACAAATGAATAACCTCCCTCTAGATACGGAAATATCTCTATGTAATGTAATATATATACACGATGAAATGCATTATTTTAGATGCTTTCTTAGGCTTTTATAATGTAATTAACCAGAAAGCAAATGGCTGTAAATGAGTGAATACAGGCACTTTTCAAACCACTGAACTTCAAACAACTGTAGAAATCCTAACAAATCCATTGACTCACATCACACTTCTTTTTCTGATTTTGTATGTGAAATGTCTCTAACCTCGTCAATGTTGCGAAGCCATTTGCTGATGTTTTCGAAGCTCTTAGCGTTGGTGATGTCGTATACCAGCATGATGCCCATGGCGCCTCTGTAGTAGGAGGTGGTGATGGTGTGGAACCGTTCCTGGCCCGCTGTGTCCCTGCAAGAACACAAGAAAACATAGAAAATACACACAAGTGAACTCCAAACCAAACCAAATATACAACAGTCAGACTAAATCACAGCTTTAACGGGCCATAAATGAATAAACAAGTGACATGGCGGCACTTCACTGATAATAATTACCGCCATCAAAGCTATAAATGCACTTTTTTTCTTCACTTTTACAATTACATGGCCAGAAATACCAGAGAAGTGATAATGATGCCTTCATAGGTTTCCTGTTTTACAACCCTTTATGCTGTGCCCCTAAAACTTATTGGTCACACAGGGATTGTATGGGAGAGGTGAGAGCGGGTCTGGAACCAATCCCATTAAAATTTATTTCCAACGAAAGTAACCCTGACCAATCATGACTATTCATCTAACATGGGTCGGGTTTTATGAAGTGCTTTCTCTGATGCTTGTTTTCTTTTTAAATTACATCAGTCCTAGATCAGTTCTGCATTACGTTAAAACTGCTTCCTATTCAATTGCATTTAGAGGTGGTTTAATCTTTGTTCATTTGTTTTGCCCCCAGGAAATCAAACTCGAATCAACAATGACCAGACTATTTCTTGTAAAAAGAAAAAATAATTCGGATGGCCGGTCAGGATATCGATTGGAAACCATCAAGGGACTTCTGAATTCGCCATTGTCTTGTCATCAGTAATGAGGAACCAAAACATGAAGTAGAGAAATTGCTTTGAATTCAGTCAAAGAACAGGGACAGGGCTCTTTATCCATTGTTACAGACAGTCTACACTGACCTGTATCTCTTATTAAAGTTCATCTTAGTCCACAGTTTTACATCCACTGGAGGCTAATGGTGTCCCACACACATCGCTCCACTGTGACGTTTCTGTCTACATCCATCCATCAAGGCTTAAACAGAAAAACACCGAAGCAGCCCAGCAGCAGCAGCACGAGGCAAAGACAGAGGCCTCAAAGTTATATTTTCCAAAAAATACATTAATGTTTGAATATTGGTCATATGTGAGAATTGATAAACACAAAGGACATACAGTAAGTCGACAAAATGCAAACAGAGTCAGGTATTCCCATAGAGTCTATACGTCGAGTCTATGGAGGCATGTGTGACTTTTTCATTACAGTAAACACTAAATATTAGTTTATTTTTGCAGTCTATATTACATCAATAGCATGATTTGAAAAGATAACATATATCGCATCTTATTTTTTATTTTAAGCATTTAGGTCAATCATTTTATATGAAGACTATTGGGGAACATTTCGATTATGGTGGTCCACCATGGTTTAAATTATTTGGGAAATATTATTAAATATTGGGAAAACTGAGATTTGAGCAGGAAGAAAGATGTTGGGTTGTATTTTGATTAAAAAACAATCTGCAGAAAGCTGCTATACTGTTTTCACAATTTTAGACCTTTTTGCCACAAGCTTAACTCAACGGTTTGAAAGATCCTTATGATTTACACACATTTTACACATTTATATATCATCTACAAACCTAGTTAAAGACAAATTACTAACAAAATTTAAATCTTGGAAGATACAGTTTGTACAACCTCAAAATAAATCTACTATGAACCACTGTGCCAAACAGTATTACAAGTACAGCATCAATAAATAACACAAAGGGCTGTGAAACTTTGGGCAGGCGTTCACAGTGTAGCTTCATTTCTATTGTGTGTCTTTGTTCACACAGCAGTGGGTGTGTGAGTAAAGTGAAGTCTGAGCAAGATGACACTAAACGATTAGAGCTGAATTGACAAACCTCTCTCACTGGAGACAGATCTCTTACAGACTGATACTGCAGCATACTACTTTATACATAATATATGGCAAGTCATATTATGCATGCGTCATACTTTAATTTAGTTTCACTGCTGTTTTACCGAGTATTTGGAAATAACCGGGTATCATAACACTATACTAAATGTTGGACTGAGCAATGAACATAAATAGAGTTTAAAGTTTAGGAAGGGACATACATTACAGTTATCCCATTTTTAACACACCCTTCAACCTGCACTGATAAACTATTGAAGCCTGACAGGGTTTTTTAACAACTTGAGCAGCATAACATATGAATTCAGTGTCTTATGTAGCATTAATTACTCACATAATTAAAATGGCTAATGATTGAGACCGATGCTAATGTTCTCTACCCAGGCACTGCCATTATACAGTGGGATGGTTGCTTTGCCAAAAGGTCCAAATGCACAGTTTGTGATTTTAGGAGGATAATATTAAATACGGCCTAGAGATGTAACAGTACACATGGTTGTAGTGTATCGTTTTGGTACGGCATGTTCAGTTTGATCAACTTGTGTACCATTTCAATAGTATTTCTATAATTAAATTGAATGATTTAGGGCAAACTTAAGCGGGGTGGAACTAAATTTCACACGTGGTATAAAGTGACAGACTGTATTGGTAAACGCAAGAATGACTCTGGTATCCACATGGTTAAGTACGGTCTCCTATATGAGAACATTTTGTCAATGACGACAAAGACTTGTGGATAAGAGGAGAGTCGTGTGTCGACATTGTTCAACAGAAATTTGTTTGATTTGTTAACGCACTAAAAACGGCATCACCCGACCATAACTGTCACAGCTACGAGGAAAAAAAAGCAGTGTGGTGCAAACACAGATCACTTCAGCATTTATCAAGTAACTGGTAAAACCTGAACCAAACCAAACTGTGACTTCAGTGTATTGTTACGCCCCTATTACAGCCATTGAGTTTAATTCTGGTACTGGGTTGTGACTTTTTGCCTACCCGTATCCTGGTAATTATATTATAGGGGGCGCTATGGAACAGGTAGCAAGCCTTCTAATAGTTTCAGAATGTAATGAGGGAACACTTCTTAAAAAGCTTTATAAAGAGGGTCCTAGCACCAGAACAAATAGTCCAACTGGACAAACTATGGCATGCATCTGAGCACAAAAGCCTTTTGAGCAAAAGGCTGTCAAGTTTCTAACTCAAGCAGTTCCTTATTGAAATCAAGCCACTACTCATTGGTAGCTTACTATGTGATCATTCTTCTGTGCAAAGTTTCTTGTCAATGGTACAAGTTTAAGAAAAAGTGTCCACAGTCTTGTTTTTTTTTTACACAAATTCAAATCTGTGTATATTATGAAGACGACATTTGACATTTATACTGATTAAACCAAGCTGTTGAAACATTTGTGTGTCCAGCGAAAGACACAGACCAGCAGCAGAGAAAGAAAACTCCTGGTGGGACGATGACCATTTCCTTTTCAAGCAGATTTTTGGACTTGAGTCTATGCCAAACAGATGTTTAACCACCTCATGACTAAGAACATGAGCAGGGATAGAATGACAGATATTTGCAAGTCATTTTACAGGCCTGAGCACTTCCTCTTGTGTGGAAAAACTAGAAGGTAAAGATAAAAAAAAAAAAAACCTTACCAAATCTGTAGTTTGATCTTTTTTCCTTGTAATTCGACCGTTTTGATCTTGAAGTCTATTCCTGCAAAAAAAAACCAGAAAACATTGGGTTAAGAAATGAACAACAACTGAATCTTGGTAAATCTTAGCAAAGGGAAAGCAGAAGTCCAATACAGTGGAGGTCTTGGTGAAATGGAAAGTGAATAAAGCTGTGTTTCCATTGGAGACAATAGTATTATGTCTTCCTGATTGTGCTGTGTCAGGCCCCGACCTCACAGTGAGAAGTGTGTTTCCAACGTGAGGAAGCAAATTTGAGCCAAGAGCACAAGGTTTAGATGTGATGTGGTAAAGCTACAAGAGTTGGACAGGGAAATCAAAAGGGCTGACCAGAATACTGGGTACCTGGCTGTATCAGACCTGTCTGACTTCCTTTGATAGTGTCAAATATGTCACCTTCCTCTTTTTCTTTATACAGAAAACTAAATAAAGATTATAGAAATAGGAGTAAAAAGGAGTGTCACATATGAATGGTAAAAATTCAGCACCTTCAATGAACCTGATAAAACAGAAAAATCAGTGAAATATCAATTTATATAAATAAAAAAGGTACCTATATGAAACAAGCAACAAAAAGTTTATGCATTTTAATAATATATTATGTGAAAGCCCTATAATCCAGACACAGATGGTTACAAGCCAATGTGGCCTTTGTGTCAGTCCCAAGCCCGAATAAATGGAGAGAGTTGCATAACTAAGTAAATCATTGAACACTAGGAGCCAAGTGATCACAGGGGATGAAAAACCAAAGATGTGAAAGCCCTGTTATTAAATGTCATTAACCCTCCTACCTGAGTGCCTCCAGCATCATTTATCATCCATTAATTAAATTTGATAATATACTGAGGCTTTTTTATTTGATTAGACCACAAAACCCTCCAAATGGGACCAGTTATCTTGTTCAACTTTGGCCTATAAGCATTTTTTTCTAAAACAGTGTGCTGACAGCTTAGCACAGGTCATAAGTTGTGGACGTCCAAGAAACAGCTGTGCACTTGATGGAGCAGGGCCATAGAAAAGTGAGGAAAGCTGCTGCCAAAGTGTGACTCACGAAATATTACGAAAGCCCCAGAGAGAGGGAGGGAACAAGAGACGAAGAAATATAGCTTACCAAGTCACACATGAGATTTTAGTTATGGATGTGATGATAAAGCCAAATTTAGTTGATTTTAACAGCTGTAATACCCCAATTTGTGCATTACGTCTATGAAATCATGTGAAAGAAGTAAAGCAATATATTTCTATGACAAATTAGTGTTCAACTGGTTTATCCAGAAAAAAGCGTGACATAATATTTGCGTAATTGTTTCTAATGATGAAGGATAAACACAATTTTTCTTTGAAAAATGTCAAGAAAAAATGTGCATTGTGCAATCACTAAAAAGCTGGAAAAAAGGACACTCTACATGATGATGATGCTTTTGAAAAAGGCTCAGCAAGGGATGTAAAATTGGGTATGCAATTTAATCTCAAAAAAATGGGCCATAAGTCTAAATTTCACTTGTATCAGTTTAAAATGAATGTGTTATGAAAAAGCATGATATAATTGTGGATATGCAGCACTTTTGCAGAAGCAATATATTATCAATAATACAGGACTGCAGTATTTTGGACCTGCCCCAAGACCAATTCATAAAGGTTTGCCTATTGTTACGGAATAAACAGCATTTGTACTTTGTCTCGTCTTGGACAAAGACACTGAAGGACCATAATTTAGTGTTATCACACATTATTAACATTATGATTAACATTATGGTATTTCATGTTACAGACATTGAGCTGTTGCAGTTCAAAATAACTGTCTAATCAGAACCTTAATATAAATGTATGAGCCAGGAAATGTGGCACCAGTGGACAGCGGAAATCAGTCCATTTAATAAATGCAATACATAATGTACATCACATGTTCTCTGGATAATTTTGCAGCCAAACCATCAAATGTATTCAGAAATATAACTTCTTAATGGTCATAACTGCCTTTACTAAGTGTTAGCAAGTGTGCCATGACTCCAGTATTTAAAGAACAAGAGCAGGAAAGAGTTTTGAAGAGATGACTATGAGGAAGGGCAGTGGGGGAGTTTCCAAGGCGGTATTTTGAGAGTCAGCTGTGCGTCTCTGTCTGTGACGATAGGAGTACTGTGTCAGAAAAAGTACTGTGCAGGATACTAACACTCCTATTTCAAATGTCTCATGCTCACTGTACATTTTAGGCCAATTAAATTTGACTAAAACTAGACAAAAATAATGAAAAGTATACATTTTTCTTATTGTAAAAGAGGAATACAATTTACACCCAGACATCATACAGGCTTTATTACAAAATATGTTAAAAGATGAGTATATTAGGCACAAACTGGAAACGTTTGGCCAATTACACACTTACATAAAGGCAGTCCTGAGTTGGGGACACTACTACCTGCCAGTTTACATCGCTTGTCAACATACAATGACTGTAAATATGACTCTGGTTATGTCTGCTTGTACAATCAAAGTGCAAAAACAAAAAGCAAAACATAAGTGAGTAAAATAAATTTTGAAATCAAGCATCAATTTCATGGCAGTCTTTGGTCCAGTCCCAAGCCTGGATAAATGCATCAGGCAGGGCATTCGACCAGAAACATATGGTAAATCAGTATGTGAATCACTGCACACTAGAAGGCAGAAGGAAAAAGCCAAAAGCAAAAATGAAGAAAAGCATAAATGTTTTAGTGGGGCTGTGATATTTGCAGGGTCTTATGCAAGTTTTTAAAAGTAATGTCTTTTTAACATACCTTTTAACATAATAAAAACAGGAAAAATGACGATGTTTATGCTGTGGTTGAGCGAAGAGAGACTGAAGAAAGGTAATGCAGCTTAAGTGAAAACTACAGATATACTTCAATAGAACAAAATTTTCTCTGGGTTTCACTTAAACCTCCGCACAGACTAAGAGAAGAAAATACTTCCTCCATCTCTGTGCCTGAGGGGAGGCTGGAGAGTAAGAAGTGTATAGGATCCCGGGGCATTCCTAGAGGGGGTTTCGAATGGCTGTATACATACAATGATATATGGAGTTGATACACAACACAACCCTTATCCCCTGAGTCAGGCTGTACATTAAAGTGCTCTTTGGCAGGTTATAGGTCTTAATCAAATTTCTGAATTTACAACTATCAATCCACATTATGATGTGCTGACAGATTACATGCCTCTTTGCCAAGGGCTATAGTTTATTTTGAACATATGGAGCAGAAAGACAAGATCAGACAGATCTTGTCTTTAAAAATCATTGAAAAAGTGGAGTTCCCATGTGATCTTTGTCGGCAATATCAGTATGTAGGTGTCACATACAGTATTATGGTTAATAAACTGCAGAAGTTGTGATACCTAACATTTACTAAGATAATGATTGTTTTCAAAATAGTTTAAACTGAATAAAGTCAAGCAGAGAATTTACAATAACCACGACTTGGACTATAGTAACATAAAATGAGTGAGATGCCAAAAAATTTATCTAACTCATGATGTGTTTGACTTTTAAATGTCAAAAAGAGAGCGATCAGAAATTCAGAATCACAGCTCACTTGGAGGCAGATGATTGGCTGTGGTGACCACAGAAAGGAAACCCCTAAAGGACAGTAGAAGAAAAAGATTATAGATAAATGCCACTTATAGTCATAGGAAAACCACATTATATACGAAAATGAAAAAGCACACCCAGTGTAAACCACACGTTATAATGTTAAGTACATTCACTTCTTAGTACTAAAGAAAAAACAATATCACTATTTTGATATTTTCCATATTAATATACAGAAATGCCACTAAATTCATTGGAAAACTTACCATAGAGGTAAAAGCCTCCATGGTTTTTGGTATACTTAGAAGCTTTTACCACTATTTAATATTTTTTGCATCGTTCAAAAAAAAAATGGCACTAATATTAATTGGGAACCCACATTTAGGTCTGAAAATTAAACAGCAAGCACAAGACTGGTTTAAACTACTCTTGTCCTCATCATTGTGATAAATGGATCTTGGTACAGAGGAAAACCCAGCTCACCAATTTATATTTTCACTGCCACTAATATTCATTGGAAAACCACATGTCAAAAAAAAACAGCAAGCTCAGTTTAAACCACACTTGTCCTCTGCTTTTTGGTACCGAGGAAACTCCAGATCACCATTTTCCACATTATACAGAAATGCCAGTGATATTCAATGGAGAACCACATCATTGGCATTATTATTGTGTATACTTCCTAATGGACATGAGAGCAAATACATGTTGTAGACAGTTTCAGTTCATGTCAAGTTTGACACAGGTGAACTTTGTCCTACATTTATTAAGCACTGCTTATTTAGCTAAACAATGGGTACAACTGATGTCCCAACACTGTCTGTGACTCTTTTTTTTTTTACTCCATTGAGACATTAGAGTTGGAACAAGTTTTACTGTGTCAAACAGGTGTTTGTGGAGACTAATGTGATTTTGCATTAGGGCAGGGACAAGACATTTTTACTGTGTAGTGTTTTCTGAACATAAAGTACAGAAAGTGAAAAGTACTTGACTGACTGGGGAGTGAGGCAGGTTAGCAACACTGGTATAAGCAAAAGTCTCGCAAAACCCGAGTCTGGGCCTCTACTACCACAAGTACAAGATTCACAAGGACCACACTTTCACACACCATCTTTTAAGTTTCATGGCAAAATATTAAGTCTATCTCCAACCTAGGAACACTAAAGTTGAGTGGCCATGGTTCACACCCAACTAGGGCCTATTTGCTCTAGTCATCTTCTCACTTTTTCTTTGTTTCCAGTCTCTCTATGCTAAATATGTCAAATAAAGGCTGACAAACACTCAAGAAAGATGCATCATATCTATCTAAAGCTGTGGTTACAGAGGGTATTTCACTATTTATGCCCATTGTCAGTTTAATACTGATCTTCCATCTAACTGCAACCAATTCCTCTCATATGACAAACATGTACTGAACATTCTTGGAAGTGCTGGTGACTTAAATGATAATTGAATCTCAAATACCAAGAGACATTAAAGCCTGAATGTGAGATATATGTATGATAAACCAGACAATATACAGAGTTGTTGTGGGCCTCAGCAAATCAAATTGACCCTGGACACGACTGGGAACAAAGCAGTGTTTATGGTGAGGTTTTCTGTATATACTGAAGGAGGAGTTGTCAACACTAGAGTTGCAAAACAACAGGTTTGAAATTGTAGCCCAAGAGATCAACGGCATAAATCCAGTCGGAGCGAGACATGTCTAAAGTTACAGTATTAGTCAGCATAGATCTTAAGCAAGAGCAGTTAATGGAGCCTTCATTGACCGTGAAGAATTTTACATAGTTTGACACTTGACTCATGTGAGCTTGTAGTCAGACGCATGCGCAGATGACAGGGAATAGTAAAAAATTAACTGTTTATTATTTTGCCTTGAAGTTCAATTAATACCTAAGCTCAAATTGGTGCACCAAACTACTCTAAAAAACTACTACCTGTACTCATGCAATTAAGTAGGTCATAAAACTGGTTTCACTTTTATTATGATATTTACCACTATCTATTTGCATTACTTTTAGTCACAAAGACCTAAAAATACTCATAACCTGTTCATTTTTGGGATAAATTCAACACCTTAACTTGTTTTAGATATCTCATCAACATTTACACTTTTGACAAAGAAGGGGCATAATATAAAATCACAAATAGTCTTTCCAATAAAGAAAACTATTTTTTCCAGTATATGCAATCCCAGTCTACACATTAAAATGTAGTCATCTTCCTCTTAGTTGCTTTTGTTTGATATTGTACTGTTACAACTCAAGCTTTCTTTTTGACCATTTTGACTATTTTAACTGGTTGATGAGTCTGTCTATTCTTGAAATGCAAGTGGACCAACATAAATGTTGTCAGATACATTGGTTAGTTTGGTATTTTAAAGTTTGTGGTGACCCGAATAAAATCTACACATGGCCCACTGTTTGGGAAACATTGGTTTTAAGACTGTAAACTTTGAAGCAGAGACCAGTTTTACTGCCTAAAGTACAGCTTAATAGCAATGCCAATGTTTTTTCCATTTTCAGTTTGCATTTATTTACCGTTTCTGTTTTTGGCTTTATATTTGGTAGAGCAATTAACAGAAAAAAATGTAGCATTGATTCCTTATTTATGAAGTTTACTTGTAATAATATTATATTCTCGAACTTGAAGGAATTTGGCTACTTTTGGGGTGTACGTTTTTTACCATCTAAATTTAAATACTTTATTTTACACTTTGCCAAAGTTGAGAGTGAATATTTAATCGATATACGGTTCATATTTAGTGCATATTGCTTATACTGATGAAAAAAAAGTCGATAAACTCGGGGTTGGCACTGAACTGCTAGCCAACTTAGCACTAGCCACCGGGTCAATTGACATGACAGCAAATCATCGTCCAGCTAAACCGGTTTCGCTTGGCACTGCATCAAAACCAAAGTTAAATAAAGCACAGACATCGTTGTTGATAAAGTCGCAATTGTGTATTTGAAACTAGATTGCGGTTTGTCAAAGAGCTCCAAGCGGCTTTTCGCTATAGCTAACCCTGTGGCCCAAATAGCTGCCCCAACTTGGGTTACTCCGGGGCCCTGCAGCGTTAGCCGGAAAATACGCGAGTCTACCAGCTGTCAAACGTAATCAAAGCCACATTTAAATGAAACCAGAAACAGCTGTGCATGTGGCGTATGTGCTGCTGCTGTTGCTTTACCTATGGTGGAGATGAAGGTTGTGTTAAAGGCGTCGTCAGAGAAGCGGAACAGCACACAGGTCTTCCCCACGCCCGAGTCTCCGATCAGCAGCAGCTTGAACAGCAAGTCGTACGTCTTCTTCGCCATTTGACAAAGCTTGTGTTCCCCCAACCAGACAAATACAAAACAAAAAAGAAAAGAAAAAAAAATAACCTATAACACGCCTATGTGAAGTCTAAAGCCAGCTCCTTTGCCAACAGGGCCACTTCTCTTGTACTCTTTATATACACTCAACAATCTGGGAATTGTTGATTAGCTTGGCAAGCTAGTTGGCTAAATACCACCCAAAATGCGTGCCCAAAGAGGTATCCGACAGGTTATAGCTTCCAAGCCGGACTGTTTCCCCCTACAGCATAAGAACACAATGCAAAAATAGCCTCTGCTCCCGTGTGATCCCTCTTTTCCACTCTTTCTTCTCTCCCACACAGTCAGGACAAAATGGCTCCTCTCTCTTCAGCCCGACTCACTCTTTCTTCAAACTAGCGGCGAGCTAATTCAAATTCTCGGCACACCCCGTCATTCCAGAGCCCTGCGGTAGCTCGGCCGAGAAGAATTTGAAAAATATCTCAAAGTGAAAGTCTGTCAATTTCACTGCCAGTCTGTAGTTCTTTCGTTTATTCCGGAGAGAGATTAGCACTGAAATACAGAGACGACCGCCGTCGCCTTCGAATGGGGGCCTCCACGGCGACACCCTAGTCTGTAAACCACGCCCCAGTCCCGCCCCTTCTGTCAAGATTAACTCCTCTGATTGGCTAGCAAACCTGTCATGTCATAAAAAACTCTCATGTGATTGGCTGTCCTCGCAGGCATCCAGAGGTAAAAGGGCGTGCCTTAGATTGACAGAAAGGGCAAATGTTACTGCGCAAGTTATTCGGACATGTGGGCTCAAATCTCCCTCTGCTTCACTTTATGACATTTATCCCATGAGCCAATATGGCGGCCGGTTTCATGCCGATCTCTTATTGCCGGGGTGTGTTTCAATTGTAATAGAAAAAGCTGGCATTTGATGCGGTGATTATCCCAGCTGTGAGTCAGGCAAAGTGATGTCATGTATATAAGTTCTTCTGCCCTTGTTACGGGCGTTTCCCACTTTTCTTCTCTGTGCAGGGCAAGGTCTTTTTATCCCAGTTTATCCCTTTATAATAACAGCACACAATGGCCGAGTATTAAACACATTCATCTTTTACACTGTGCAGTGTTGTGGAAACAACTTAAAAACACAACTTCTTAAGCTACTGGCTTCCATTTGTTAAAATTTATTTATTTATTTATTTATTTATTTATTTATTTATTTATTCATTGTGTCTTTGCTGTTTATCTGCTTCTGCAAACACTGACTGAAATATCTACTAAAGCATCTATTATAGCTATTCCACATACAAAAAAATCAGTTTAAAAACAAATGCAGTTGAACTTGTGTGTACATAGGCCTACTATATGTGTCCTGCTCCTTTTTTCCGCCTGTCAGAGCAGCTTGACTCTCAGACACTCCTCAGGAATGTGGAGTATGCCCTGCTACCTTCTGCCAAGTACAGACTTGATTTGACACAAGCTGTGAGGAAGACACAGAAGAGGAAAAAATGTAAATGGAGGAAAGAAAAACAATTGCAAATTAGTAAGCCTAACTGCATGCCAAAAACATATAGAGAGGTAACGCAGCAATAAAATGAAAATGCAATAGCACTGGAAGCTTTGATGAGTCAAAATGATGTCATGACCCTCATTGTTATCATATGTCAACTAGCTGAAGTTATGTTCTCCACTGCCAAAGAGTGTCAATAAAAAAAAAAATGTTTATAGAAAAAGTCAATGAGAAGAACAGAAGATGTTGGAGGCATGAGGTGCAGACAACGCAATAACCTTTTGGTAGGAGAAGAAATAACTAAAACACATTAAACATTCTTAGTCACGTTTATGTCCTCCCAAACGCTTGTTAAAAGAATAAATCATGTCTTAACACAGACATTTTCCAAGAACACAGCACATTCCTGCATTGGGGCCTTGAGGTTTGTCTCTCACATACAGCATTAACTACTCTCTCTTTTATACTTGGTCCTAACTTTGCTGTGGTTTAGTCTTAGATCTAGTTTTAGTTCAATCTCATTTTAGCTGTAATTTTGCTGTTGCTTCTACTGTACTACTACTACTTCTTGCCCTTTCTCAGTGTTGCCACAGTAAATCATCTCCTCTTATCATGCAGTGATTCACACATTGATTTGGGAGTGCACACCAGATGCTAATTGCAAGATAAACTTGAGTCACAAAGTTTAAGCACAAGTTTAATCCTGGGTTTGTGACTAACTCCATTCTTCCTCATATGGTTATTATTGTGTGTTTTTGGTCATCAGTAATAGCAGTGTCCCAGTCACCTTTAATACGTTCCACTTCCCAAAGAATGAGTCACTAAGGTCACAATTAAAAAGTTCTGTGTTGAAAGGGATTTCTGCGAAACTACAGCAAATGTTTTCTGGGTAAACTCAACCTATTATCGGAAAAAAGGATAAACTTATTTGTGCCCTGGGAAAGTATTTAGTGATTTTTTTGGGTGTAACTTATGTGTTAAATTCCCCATGTGTTTGAACCTTTTGACTAATCACAATCAGCTGCACATAAACACTTTAGAGCACCGTAATTATAAAATATTTCAATTCATAAAATGTCAATGGACATAACATGCAGTAGTAACTTTTCAATTTAAATAAGAATAGCCTAATAAAAATAATCGTGGAAGCAAAAAGTAAAACCTGGCTTTTCTGGAAATAAAATATTTAAAAAGTAGTAGAGTTATAGTATTAGCCTACAGAACGTGAGGCTATTGTGGAGAAGAAAATATAATACTTTCATTCTGTAAGCCCTAAATCTTTTTCCGTAACCCACATTTAACCAAGTTCATGACAGTAGCCTACTAAATTCAAAACTGGGATCTAGTATTTGTTTCAGCCACAAGGTGGTGCTGCTCTGCCACGCTTAAACACAACTGTAGGCTAAATACTGCACAAAATTATTAATTTTAGGATTTAGCCCCTTTGTCACATTTTGAGCCATCTTGGGACTTTGAACAAATGTATGACAGTATTTATTTTTCTTATTTATAGTCTATGTGCTTATCTAAAACATGTTTGTAATGTAATAATATAATGTTTTAAAAAGTAAAGTAAAGTAATTTTCACAAATGATTAAAAAGGCTGGTATAATATAATAATGTAATACCTGGGACGACAAATGGCATACAGCTAGAAATAGGATTTATATTTAAGCCAATATGGTTCAAGTTCAACCATCTTAATTAGCCTATATTTTGATTGAACTCGATTTCCCATGATGCTTTGCGCCCCTCCGCAGTGATGTGGGGTGTGGTGGTTGAATGACTGTATCCCGCACAGGAGCCTATATAAGAGGAGACAGACGGCAGGAAGATGCGGACAGTGCTGTGTGGTGGATCTCCAGGACGCGACAAATCAGGATGATATGAAAAATAAATGTATTTTTGCCGCTGTCATCACCGGGAATGATTATTTTTAACCGAACCACAGCGGGGACGTTTGGCGGGACTGCAATGGAGCGTCGACCCAGTGCGTGAGATTATGCTGCTGATGGGCTATGTGTCTTTTTGAAAGCTAATATTACACACAATTAGCTATTAGCAATTGAAGCGTCCTATTGTTGGTCTGTGTTTTTGGCTATGTTTTCGGAGCTCCAGCCATTTGTCTTGTAATATGACCAAGAAAAACATCTTGAATTTTTGATTAGTGATTCAAAATACAATCAATTTTTTAACAGGAAGCAGGGTTGCCATTGATCCAAGACTGGTCTAGATCTTAAGCTATTTTTTTTTAAGATAATTTGTCATTTTTCTTATTACCACAAACTCATCATGTCTAAGAACAAAAGCAGTGAGTGCGTGAAGGTGGTGGTGCGATGCCGGCCTTTGAACCGGAAAGAGGAGTCCAATGGGCCTGCAGGTGGGATCGTGCAAATGGATTTGAAGTTGGGACAGGTCATCCTCCGAAACCCTCGTGCTCCCCCCAGTGAACCCTTAAAGACATTCACATTTGATGCTGTTTACGATGCCAACTCCAAACAGCGAGATCTTTATGACGAGAGCGTCCGACCACTTATAGATTCAGTTCTTCTTGGTTTTAATGGCACCATATTCGCCTATGGACAAACCGGGACTGGTAAGACCTACACCATGCAGGGGGCTTGGTTGGATCCCGAGAAAAGGGGTGTGATCCCAAATGCTTTTGACCATATTTTTACCCACATTTCCCGTTCACAATCGGACAAGCAGTATCTAGTAAGAGCGTCCTATTTGGAGATCTATCTTGAGGAAATCCGGGACCTTCTAGATCCAAATCATGCGAATACAAGACTGGAGCTTAGAGAAAGTCCTGATACTGGGGTCTATGTCAGAGATCTTACGTCGTGTGTTTGCAAAAGCATCAAAGAGATCGAAGAGGTTATGAACATGGGCAACCAGGCCAGGGCAGTCGGGGCAACGGACATGAACGAGCACTCTTCAAGATCTCACGCTTTGTTTTTGATCACTGTGGAGTGTAGTCAGCCTGGGCCAGACGGGAGGAAGCATATCCGTGTGGGACGCTTAAATCTGGTGGACTTGGCTGGTAGCGAACGCCAAGCCAAAACGGGGGTGCATGGAGAGCGCCTAAAGGAAGCAGCTAAGATCAATTTATCGCTATCAGCTTTGGGTAACGTCATCTCAGCTTTGGCTGACGGTCGAAGCGGACACGTACCGTACCGGGACTCGAAGTTGACCCGACTTCTCCAAGACTCTTTGGGTGGGAATGCCAAGACTGTCATGGTCGCCACTTTAGGTCCAGCTCCTCAGCACTACGATGAGACACTGACTACTTTGAGGTACGCCAATCGGGCCAAGAACATCCACAACCAACCAAGAGTCAATGAGGATCCCAAAGATGCCCTTTTGAGAGAGTTTCAAAAGGAGATTGCTAGACTTAGAGCACAGCTAAACCATAGGAAGTGGAGGAACAAGCAGAAAAAAGATGGAGAAGGATGGGACAGGGATGATGAGGAAGACACAGCCGGAGAGGAGGACTATGAGGAGAAAGACGGTGAGGATTATGTGAAGCTGGAGGAGCAGAGGCTGGAGATGGAGAAGGAGGCCATCAGAGGAGACCGATTCCTATTGGCCGAGGAGAAACAGAGGCTCCTGGGGGAGAAGGAGAGGATGATGGGAGATCTGAGGAAGGAGCAGGAAGCCACTGAGCAGCTTACAGCCAAATACAAGGTGAGAGACATGTTAGTGTTTATAGACAGTAAAAAAGCATAGACCGAATGACCTTGTAACTCAGTGAGAACCTCATGCTATATACAGTGACAGACACATATTTCAAAAAAACATTAAATCCACTGTGAAAAGCCCTTGGCGTCTAGTGCAGATTGTAATCCCAAACCTGACACCACTCTGTTCTATGCCTACAGTAGCTCTGCAAGGACATGTTGTTGCCTATGAGCAACATGCCAGAGTATTAAATCAGATAATAAGTAAACTTCATTAAAAAAATATCTTAAGCCTGTAGGCAATATTGTGTGTTCAGAACACCAACATGAATGCACTTTTTCTTAGCAGTGCTTAATTTATTTGCTCTAGTATGGGAAAAGGAAGTAAAGAACCTCCCACTGCCTTATATAGAGATGTAATTATAAACGTTTTGGTCAAATTCAAGATGCAATGACACAGTATTCATATGTTTTGCCAGCAGCTTTGTGCTCTAACATTTGCACAAGTTAGTTACACTATGAACACTCTTCATTTTCAAGATGATACTGCAGGCTACTTCTAAGGGGCTTGATCTTTCTCAAGCTAAACCCATGGCCTTACTTTGCATCCATGGTTAAATCCCTCTCTAAGTCAGAATTAGCATCACTAACTATACATGTTACATTTGGACACACTTTGTCCCTTTGTAAAAATGTCTTTCTTCATAAACCTCAGACTATTTCTAATCCATCACAATAATATACAAGAGACATTACCATCAACATTACCAGTCCCAATTCACTAATTTGTTTTGCCCCATAACAAACCACCCCTGTGAGTGTTAATATTATACAAATACATGCACTTACTCAATGAGATTACAGATTATTACAGAAGCGTGTGCTTCATGAGATTATCATGTGTTATGATCTGATGTTATCTCTTATAAACAATATTACCAACAGCACACAAGGAGCTTGATAATACTGTAGTTATATGTTTGTTTTATTTAATAGCCACTGATTTTTAAAAATAGTATTCATAAGGAAGTATTCATGGTAACATATCTTTGTCTCTACCAGCTCTTACAATATAAATGTAAATATAAAATATGAAAAGGATGAAGTGTATTTTTGTTGTGCTGTCTGTCCACATAAAGAACGACTCAGCTTCAGTTACCTATGATCATGTTAGGTCCCATTTATCTAAGTACATTTCAGTAATAAAATCACTGTCGAAATTACCGGAGTACCCAAAATAGAAATTAAATCACGCTGCCCACCAATAACCAAGATATTTATTGTACTCCAGTGAAGTCCTTTTAATTGGTGCCAGTGCAGCGACCATGACCCACTTTTGGTTTATTTCCAGAACGACGCAACAGCGGTCATTGTGTCGTAATTAAAACCTCCCTCAAGTTGTTTTTTTATTAAACTAAACACAGGTGGATTAAAATGGCCCTCATAAAACACACACAATTTGGATTCGTGACATTTTTGTCTGTAACTTTTATTAGACAAATACACTAGTGCAGGTTTAATACTACTTAATTGTAGATTATACAAATGTGTTGGCTATGACTCAGAATGGAATAATCTTTTCCATCTTAATCTTTTACAATGCTAACGCTGGTAAGGTTGGCTTTGGCACCACGACTGCTAAAAAAGAATCAATGATTGCTCTTTAAACTTTTATAAATAATAACAATTGGATCTAAAATAAGCAGAAACTGGTTTACACTTCGAAAAAAATAAATTACACCATCATTCTAATGTGTAGGCTTTTAACGCTGTCTAGACACAAGATAAAGGCTGTCTTTCCAACATCTATATTTCAAACGTCCACTACCAGTAAATTGCTCTCTGTGAGCTCATGCTGAGTGGACAGAAAGCTCAGATACGGGTCGTTTCTGCTGGAGCTGTGACCACTGGAGTCTAAAATGCCACTTCTTCACTTCTTCTACAACACCATCACGCATCAGGCAATCAAATAGTTGTGAGTCAGGGCTGCTGGATTAATTACTTGCTCTGATTCATGGTCATATCCAGTCGATAAGTCACTCGTGCAGAAACACCGCAGCCTATAACTCTCTGTAGCCTCCACCGGACCAACACGAGACTGGACTGGGATCGTTTACTGAGGAGCCAACAGCCCCAGGGTTTGGTGTAGGGATATGACCAAAGAGAAGAGATGGAGTGAATACGTCATTTCTTTGGGAACAATAGAAGAAGGCCTAAAGGAAGTAGACCGATTGTGGATTATTTTAGCTGTGTGGTGCACACCAGGGGCCACTTTTATACTGTTCTCAATCTTTTGAAGCAGGGCATTGGCCAAGTTATAAGAGTTATTTAAATGGGACAACAACTTTGACCTTTGCAACAACTTAATATTTCTGTTGGATAAAAAAATTGTCAAGCTCTGCTGAGTCAGTCTCATTACAAAACATCTTTTTATAGATTCATATAAAAGGTGCTCTGACTCAGTGATTTCAATGGATCTGATTGTTAGACCTCAATTTTAGCCTTGACCATTTCATTGTGACCTACTTTACTCAACCAAAGTTATTTTTCAAATGTTTACTTAATCAACTCCATTTTCAAATCTGTTTCCCCACTTTATATATGTTTTTCAATTAAACATTGAGTCCTGGTTCAGTCTTTTGACCCAGTTTTGACTTATCTTAATGTCAAAAAGTACATCCAAGTATTGGCAAACATAAAGTTGCAATGTGCAAAATATTTAATGCATATCCCATGTTTTCTAATTTTGTGCAGCCCTTATTGAAATATAAGAGCTGCACTTTTGGGCCCTGTCCCACCAGTTGGGAACCACTGTCCTATCAACCCAAGCCTTCATTCATCTTCTCCTATAAACATCATGTATTTTTGTGCTTACCATCCACTTCCACCTTAGCTCCATATTTTGATTAATCCTATTGTCATTGCTCTGTTCTGTTCCTTGACTTAAGAACAATAGCCATAGATTTAGAATAGGAAGATGCATTGTGTAGTCTTCAAAGTTGCTGAATCTGCTGTGGTTCATTATTTCTGGTTTAAAATGGCCATCTAAGCATATTTTACCTTGCTTGTTCATACTCTATTTCCTCTCTGGTAGCAGGTTTCTGGTCAGTGCATGAGCAAAAAGTCCCATGAGGTGATGATAATGTATATGCTCCTGATCCCATGTCCTTAATCCTGAGTGCTTTCATGTTTCGGTGTGGGGTATAGCTCAGATTTCGCTCCTCACTGTCGTCCAAAGCACCGGGGGGTTCAAACTGTCTGGTGTGAAATCATCTGTGATCTCATGCTGGTCTTCAGTTTTACGACTTGATGGGCTGAAGCACAGAACTAGCAAATTGTCATCTAACACCCACCAGATAGCCCTCTTGATAGATGGTCCTATAGTTTTGGACACATTTACATCAGTATTTTACATTTTATTACTTAGAGCTGTTACAAGGGAGCTGTTACTTTGACTTTGCAGAGAACGGTTGGATTAGGTGTCCCTGCTGGCAACAGTGGGGACTGGACAGATCATTAAATGTCTATTTAGCACAGCTTTTAGCAACATGATGCTAACATGTAGACAAATGAGCTGACTGCCTCGTAGTGACAACAATTTAAACACCAGAATTTTCACAATGAGTCTGGGTATAATGTATGGACTTTAGCAGGAGCACTTCCTGGTTTCACATGTCTACATAGAGCAATGAGACTGAGCGTTTACAGCTTTTGCAAAAGAGACGGTATCAGCATACAGGATTACTCAAACATACGTAAAATAAAACAAAATTCTACTACAGGTATATTTTTTGAGGTGGAAACAACATTATAACACAGTTAAAATAGCTCAAAAAGCAATAGTTAGCCCCTCCTTGAACTGCCACCTTGTAGTGGAGGAGTTTGAGTGCTCGAGTGATCCTAGGAGCTATGTTGCCTGGGGCTTAATGCCCCTGGTAGGGTCTCCCATGGCAAACAGGTCCTAGGTGACGAGCCAGAATAAGAGTGGTTCAGAAGTCCCATATGATGATTAATACAACAAGGTCCGTTACGTCACTGGGGCCCCACCCTGGAGCCAGGCCTGGGGTTGGGGCTCACAGACGAGCGCCTGATGGCCAGGT
The DNA here is from genome assembly GCA_020698575.1 of Bostrychus sinensis. NCBI lineage: Eukaryota > Metazoa > Chordata > Actinopteri > Gobiiformes > Eleotridae > Bostrychus > Bostrychus sinensis. The sequence continues at coordinate 20,213,205 of CM036257.1, read as the reverse complement.
CCCATAGCCAAAAGGCTATGTGGGATCGCCTTCCCGTAGGCCCACCACCCGCCGGAAGGATCATAAGGGTCTCGGCTGGCCTGGGAACGCCTTGGGATCCCCCCGGTAGAGCTGTAGGAAATGTCTGTTGAGGGAAGTCTGGGCATCTTTGCTTAGACTGCTGCCCCCACGACCCGGCCCCGGATTAAGTTGGAATAGTTAGGTGACCAAAGTTATGCTTAGGGCAGCGACTAATCAACCAAAATTGACAAAAGGATATGTGGGGGACTTACCAGAGTCTCCCACAAACAAGTGACTTTACATTAATTAGGTGATAAGACATTTGGAAAAGATGGCTGTAAAATATATTATAATCTAAAATCATCTTAAATAAAATGAAAAATAAAAGTTATCAAGTAAAAAATTATACAGTGGTTCAGTTTTTGCATGGCCTTTGCAAATCAAATATGTGTCAAATTCAAAGCAGAAGCCTATGAAAGAGTAACTTGGTTGAAAATGAATTTAGATTAATCAAGGTGTGTGGCCCATCTTAAATATGTATTATAATAAATCTCAATCATACCATTATAACATAAAACAAGCCTTTATCCCTTCTCCACCTTCACCCCGAGACCCCTTAACCACTGACTAATATAAGCCAGCCAATCACCGCTCATGACCTACGGGCTCCATTTTTCCCTGTGCTCTCTGGACCAATGGGAGTGGGGTTGCTAAGGAGGAAGGCAGCCAGGCACGATGACAGAAAGATGGAGAGAGTAGATGGGGGTGTAGCTGTAAATGCCAGTGGGAATGAATTTTAAAATGTCAGATAAAAGGGAATTGAGAAGCTGCTGAGTCTCTCTCTCTTTCTCTCTCTCACTGTATTTTCTTATCTTCGTCAGACAGCAGAGCTTAAGTGGGTCACAAAACTGCGTCGTCAATGCTTTGGTCAGCGAGTTTGGCTATGTCTGTGTTGTTGTTGCATTTGTACAACTGTTGTTTCCCACTCCCAGCCCATATACAAACCCAAATGTGAATAAGTTGGGCCACTCAGTTATTGTGAAACCCTTTTCTATTCACAATAGAACATACACAACATGCCAGGTGTTAAAACTGAGATATTTTACCATTTCCATTACAGAATTATGCCTATTTTTAATGTAGTGGCACTTGAGGACCTGAAGTTGAACCTGAATTTTGAGCATTGAATACATCCAATGCTAATAATACAGACTCTGCCTTTCTAAATATTGTCATTTAATCTAATTAGTTGGTCAAGTGCTCTTTGAGCTGTATTAGTTTTACTTTTCCAGCCTTTTGTTCATCCTGTCCCAAATTTTTTGATGTTTGGTGCTGCTGTTGAATTGAAAATGAGCTTGTCTTTTTAATCTTGTCCTTGCTTTTTTCTCTCTTACGGGATTGCCACAGCAACTTGCATGCCTCGTCGCTTGCAGTAATTTGCATATTGATTTGACATAGATTTTTATGCCCGATGCCCTCCCTTCCTTGCCAGCCCTCTCCATTTATCCGCCTGATATATTGTTTATGGTCTATTGTGAATAAATGATTGATGATGATTTCATCACAAGTTTTGCAAATCATTGTATTTTGTTTTATTGCCCTAATATTTTCAAAATTGGGTTTAATGCTACAACCTCTTGTTAAACTGGGAGCTCAGTAACAAGGACGTGTTTTCACAGAATCACAAGATTTAATCTTCGCTGCCACGTCGCATTGTGGGTGATGATGCTGAGCTGAAGTCACACATCAAGCTCCCAGTCCACACAATGACTCACTAATTGGCTTGATGTTTTTGGGAAGCAGACACTCTTGTAAAGCAGTGCAAATGTAATCAAGGGTTGTGACCGGAGCAAAGATAAAAGCAGCTGAAGAGTTTATCCTGAAAGGTGGCTGTGGGTGAAGAGCTCAGAGTCAATAAAAGTGTTGTGAACAAATGATTTCCATCTGGTGGGCTAAAAACCAGACCAAAAAGTGGGCTGTTGAGCTTTTACGAAGTCTGTCATGAAGGTTGTATTAAAATAATTTAGAAAAATTGCATGGCTCTGTAAAAAGTGGGTCACAAAAAAATATTTCATTTGAGAACCACAAAAACCACCACAACTGTTGATTTACTATCATAGGGGTACACAGTGGAAGAGTGGTTAGTGCTCCTGCCTCTCAGATTGTGGGTTTGATCTCTTTGAGTGAAGACTGTATGTCCTTCACGTGTTACTGTGGGTTCTCTCCAGCTTCCTCCCATTGTCCAGAGTTTGTTTGGTGAATTAAACGACTGAAATCTTTCAATGTCTGTAGTGAGATGCTCCTTGTCTTTTAACAGTCAGTTGTGGCCGGTGCTCTTTTCTTTGTAGTTGTCTGTTGGGGCAGCAGTATGACTATGAGGGATAGCAGGCTTGATAAGTTGATCAGAAAGTGTGTTTCTGTGATGGGTGTGAGAGTGGCCTCAGTGGGGGCCATTGCCATCCTCAACAACAGCAGGCATCCTCTCCATGAGACTGTGGCAGCTCTGCACTGTAAGACCGAGAGATTGAGGAGATCATTTATTCCTGCTGCCGTAAGACTGTACAACAGCTCTTGTTAATGAGCAAATGAGCACTTTATTACTATCACTAATAACCTCTTAATTATTTATTGCAAAATGCATTTTTATGTATGTTTTTTAAATGATTTTTACACCGTGTTTGTTATATGCTACCAGATACTTGAATTTCTCCTTATGGGGATGAATAACATATATCCATCCATCCATTCATCTTAGTGAATAAATGTGTTAACCCTGCAACTAAGTGTCCTTTGTCCAGGGTGTACAAGGCCCATAGTTGCTGGAATAGGCACCAGGCACTATAGAGACCACTAATAGAAATAAGCAGAAGATAATTTATTAAATTCATTTAACCTTTATTTAACCAGAAAAGTCGATTGACAACCAATTCTCATTTCCAGCAACAACCTGGCCCAGAGACAGCAGCATGAGACTGAACATACCAGAACAATAATCACAGTACAAAAGATAAATGAATGATCGTAACTGATGTCAGGTTTGCAATCAATCTTTGAAACAATCCTATGTAATACAGTATATCATTACTTCAATAACCAATATTGTCAGCATGTATAGTGATCATATCTGCTCTTCAGTTCATATAATCATTGTTAAGCCAGACTGTAGCTGACTTGAATGCTGATCCTCATATTTGGAAACAAAATGGTTTTCCCTTTTCGCTTCTCACCTGGTTGCACATGCTGCTGCAGTGTACCAGAGCAGTCTGTGTTTGGGGGAGGGGCACCTCATGGCTTACACCAGCCATTCCCAAAGTCACGACTGTCGTGGCCCCCTTAAATTTCAAAAAATCCCTCGCAGACCCCCAATGATAAAACTTCTCTCTATTCAAAAGATCCTGCCATTTTTTCTCCATGTTTTTTTATAAAAACAACACAGACCCCAGGGGGCCCCGGACCCCACTTTGGGAACCACTGGCCTACACAATATAAACCAGAAGGGCTCTAAATCACTGCACAATTTGAAGTCAGCATTGATTGTTGCCTAAGGTTTCTCTCTTTTTCCCATGACAATATCAGGAAACTTGTCTTGTTTTTATTAGGCTGATGTTAAACCAATAAACTATATCACATACAGCATTTCCTTCCTCCTAATTAACGACTCTTTCCTCATCTTCTTCAAGCCTGTTCCTACGCATATAATTAGTCATTTATTATCAGTGGAGTATAGAAAGCTTCCCTGGCACTGCTTCTCCAGCTCCTCTGTCGTCTTTTCACCGGACTATTCTTAGATCCACTTTTTCTGGGCCAATACTGAGCTGCAGCATCTTCTTCTCACACAGATCTTTCTTAACACAGCAGACACACATAAGACATATTTTATCTTTTCACAGTTCACACAGAGTTACAAATGGTTTGGTATTTTAACTAGATTTTGAGGCAATAGAAACAAATTAGTACAAATAATTCAGCCATCCAGCCATCAATAAAGCATCTTGTAGAGGCTTTTCTGTTCTGTTTTGTTTTGTTTGCCAAAGGGTTAGGGTTAGATAACAGGCGAACCCTAAGTGCATTATAACAAACATGTAGAGACTGACTGTCAGCATTATTTTAACTCACTTTATTATTTTGCTCAAGGTCACCTAAAGTTTAATTACTGTGATTATGCAGTTGACAGCAATATTGGCCTTTGCTTAATCAGAATATATGATTAGTATAGCCCAATAATCTTTTCCAGAACAATATTGTATTTGACTTGCACTTGGGACATTTGGCAAACCACGACAATAAAAGAAAATAGCGCAATAATTCTTCTGTTCACTGTGCTGGAGTTGACCACAAAAGCCCATAGTAGCATGCATCACACAGAGACAGTGTATAGCTCATGGATAGAATGACTGTGCTTCCTGTTTATGTGCCTGCCTTCCTGCCTAATTAGAAAAGGAAAGGCCTGGGCCTAGAGAGGGAGACCATTGTCTGTGTTTGAGGCTGTGGGTTTTGGGCTTTTCGGCAATGTAAAGCTGTTTATGTGTTTCAAGGCAACGATGTTTATGTACCACAATGTCAGCTAAAAGTCCATCTAACTCAAGCCAAAAAAAATCATAGACATAATCTACTGCGCAGCCTCAAAAATACACTGCTTTAATAACAATTTTGACTATGTCATGGGGGGTCATGTAGAGGTTCACTGTAGTTTAAATTTTCAACTTATTTGAAACCTAAATATTGTTTCAAATACAAGTGTGTGTGAATGTGAAGGTTGTAACAAGATACATTTTTTTTAAAAGTTGCTTCACAATGTAATGATAAGTGATTAAACTGGGTCCCACAAACATTTCGACCCATTGGTCTTGTGTTGGTTGTGCCCACAGAGACACTGGTAGAGACTAATGCTTTTTTTTTTTTTTGTAGACTGTACCACCATCAAATATCAGGGGTAGCAGTAGCTCAGCAGGTAGAGCCGCTCGTCCCACTTCACGCCCATGTTAATGTGCAAGAATGATAGTGTGTTTGCTAGGGGTTGGAGAGGACTGTTGGCGCAAAATGGCTGCCACTTTTTCATCAGACTGCCCCGAGAAGTAGCTAACCACCACCCAGTGTGTCTGAGGAGTGAATGAATAATGAATGAATTTAGTGGTTAGCACTCCTGCCTCACAGCAAGAAGGTCCCAGGGTTGATTCCCGGATTGTGTGGGGCCTTTCTGTCTGGAGTTTGCATGTTCTCCTCATGTCTCTGTAGGTTTTTTTCAGGTGCTCTGCTTTCCCTTTCCACCAAAAACATGTACATGTTTAGGGCCAGGAGTCCACTGCAGAAGAGATTGTTAATATCAGTGGGATTTTCCTGGTTAAATAAAGGTCAAAATAAAATAAAATAAATTAAAAATGGACTCAGTGAGTTGTAAAGCGCTATGGGTGCCTTGAAAAGCACTATATAAATCAAAGCCATTATTATTATTATTATTAATTACTATGTGTTACTTGTCAACTATAAAACCAAATGAAATATCTAAAATGCTAAAATTCCCTCATCATCCTTTGTTTATAGGACCATTGGTAAAATAAGTTGATTTGCTGTTTTGCTAAATTGAAGTCATGGTGTGCGCAATTTAGCGCAATTATCTGGAAGCAACCAAACTGAATTTTAACACTTTTTGAGGTTTGCATTTACAATTAGTTGTCTAGACACAGTAAATCATTTTGTTTCTCCTCCAAGTACCTTCCTCGGTTCACTTAATTAAGCATAAATGAAAATCATTCCTCTCCCTTCATTAGCCCAAGATAATTAAGCATGTTGCTATAAAATCACTGAAATCTGTTCCAACCATCACTACTGCATATCCAGGCCTAATCAGACACTGACATAAGGTGTGTGCTCTCTCCATCTTTCAGCTTAGAGGGCTCTGCCTCTGAATTATTGATGAATGTGTGTCTGTTTTTAGATTGAGTCTGGCTATCTGATGTTGGGTGTTAAAGATACCACCACAAAGAAAAGTGTTTTTAGTTGTGTTCATTTTTGGGTGAAAGTGAACAAATGTCTTATTGTAAATGTAGTCCAAGTGTTACTAATGTAGTCCATGTGTTACTAATGTAGTCTCATAAAATATAGACAACAATTACCAAACATGTATATGAATAATGTATTAATGCAACTTCTTCAGCCTGTGTAAAGGCCTCAAAGCTCTGGCACTTGAGAAAGCACTTAGTAAATCTTCCCATTTAACAGATAGAGTATTGTATCAAGTTTTGCATTGAACAAATCAAAGCAGTTAAAAGCCTGATCAAAAACTGCTTAATAAACAATTTGTCAAAAACAGTATACATTGGTTGACCGAGGGAACAAATGGGGAATGTCATGCAAAAGGTTGGGTCCAAGAAATCCTGCCTGGAAGCCCTGAATGCATGTTACTTTGTCCGAAGAAGCCTATGACAGACAGTGAGTGAGCCGCAATGAGATCGAACCATTATGTTTTGGCTTTAAGTGGCTTCTTGCTATCGACCCGCTGTGATATGAAACTGATTCTCGGAGACAACCTGACCTTTATACTCTGCTTTTCCTCTCCTGCTGTGTCTTTTCTCTCCATGTTTTCTGTCTCTCCAGTGAACTCACAACAGCAAGACATGTCCTCATCACTTTGTATTTATAGTGCTGCAGCTCCCAGTAGGCTGTGCTCTGATTGGCTGAGTAAGGAAAGATTAGCTCACTTACTTCCTCAATCTTCTACTTTCCCATCAGTAAAAGGATTGGTCATAGCCAAAAGAATGTGTGCATGGGCTTATGGGCAGATTATACATGCACACAAATATGTACCATACCACACATGACTGGCTCTATAAGGAGACTTAAGTGCTTTCCTTAAAATCATGTTTATTTAGTGCATTCCTGGGATAAATAAAAATAGTATGTAAAAAATTATTCTGTTGTTTGTAATGTTTGTAGTAAAGTAATGAAAACTGCATTAAAACTACAGGCACCTAATGGCACCTCTGCAAAGTATCAACCCTATCTTGCAATGTTAAAGACATACAGTAATCCCTGGACTAGTTCTGGGGTAAATGCTCTATCAATTGATCCACAATGCCCTTGTATCTTACAATGGTTAAGAATCACCAATAACTAATCACTTATTCCTTCACTCGCCTCTTGTGGCTGGACTTAGTATTTTTGGTCCTAACTCACAATGGCAAAGATAGTGCCCAGACATAGACTCGAACCAGGGATCTCTTAGTTCAGGAGTAAATGCTCCATCTATTTATTTGTGATCCACAAAGCCTTTACCTCTTCCTATGGTAAAGAATTGACTTAAACTAATCTTTTGTTCTTTTACTGACCCCTTGTAGCTGGAATTTTTATTTTTGGCATTATATTATTTTGCAATGGTACAGAAGCCTTAAAAAGATACCTGGGACTCTAGACAGTGATTCAGGCTGACTCACAAAACTAACAATCTCTTCATTGGTTTATTACTTTTCCTGAAAATTTCACCCAAATCTGACTATGACAGACTGATAAAGAATAGTGCCATGAATTATCTTGCTAATAGTTTAACAATAAGCCAACCAAGCAACCTACAAATCAATGCCATTGTAAGAAATCATAAATAAACATTGTCACTTGAAGTACAAATGGGCTTTGAGTCCATTAAGGCGGTTTATTTTCATGAGTACTGAGTCAAAGAGTGTTGTTCAATGCAAAAAAAAAAACATCAAGCATTATTTTTGTCCTCTTACTTTTAAGCTTGACTCATCATTAGCGTATCAACGAGTAGAGATGAGAGCCAGCAGAAAATCCCTGTGGTGAATGGGCTTTTTATAACAACACTGAAAAGATATGACAACACACAAAAAGCGAGGAGGAGCAGAGAGGAGCACACAGCACACAAAGCCCTCCTCAAACAAAGAGGCTTTCTGTACATCTCTGAAGGACTCCACTGTACTCTAATGCATAGAGTACAATTAGATAGTCGGTGTAGCATGTGTATAGGATATATAGGACTGTTAGAGGAATGTGGTTGTGGCCCCTTGCTGCCCTTTCTTAGGGGCCTCTACTCTTTTTATCTATGCTGGTCTCTGTCTTCTATTCACTTCTGGTTTTACACTCGTGCCCTCCGGACAGCCATTATGCCCCGTCTCAGCAGCGTGTGTTTGTGTGTGTTTGTGTGGAGTTATGGACGTGAGACTCGTTACGTCACATGACCCCATGCCCTGTCTCCATGGAAACCTGAGACACTTAAGTCAGGGCCACACAAAGTAACACATGTGCTATAAATCTTTTGCCTTTGACTTAATTTATGTGTCCAATAGTCTAAAGCAGTATTTCCCAATTTTTTTTTCAAGGGACCAATATTTTAAAAGACCAAAAGAATTGTAACCCCATCTGTTATTTTCAGCCTAATTTTATTCTCATTTATTTGCTTTTTTGGTAGATAGATACAATGTTAAAACGCCAAGGTTAAAACTTGAAATGCAAGATGAACCTTACCATGACTCGACTGTGCAAAAAACTGTGCATTTATAAATATGCATAAATAACAATATAACAATTTAAAAATAAAACAGATATAAACAAGAACTAAACTAGGTCTAAACCAAGACTAAGCCATGTTTTCGTTCAGTGATGTTCAGTGACACATAACATAGCATCATGTATCATCATAGCACCATTTGTTGCTTTTTCAATAAATATTATTTACTAAAACATTTTCTTAATTTTGCAGTTTTGACCATCCCAACCCTGTATATGGTAACTGGCCTAAAAACTAAGGGTGCTCCGATCGATTGGCCGCTGATCATGATCGGCCGATCATGGCTAAAAATAGAGTGATCGGTGATCGGTAAAATGGGCCGATCAGAAGGGCCGATCAAATTACAATAAACACGTAAGGCTCTCACATTTACTGTCCTGCAACTCCGGTTTGATTAAACAGCAGCAGCGTTATTTTAGCAGTGTTTTTAAGTTAAGCCCTGGTTATAACTAACACAAACCTGCCCTGGAGGCGCTGCTTTTTGTCCCCGCTGTGTCCCCGCCTGCTTTAGGAGCGCACGGGACAGAACCGAGGCGCAGCAGTGCGTGTATTTGCAAACATCAACGTAAATAGAGCTACAGCTAACCCGCTAACAGTTACGTTAAAAGGATTAAGAGAAAGTAAAAAGGCAGCCCATGTGTCCGTGTGTCTGAGAGGAGCACCTTTCATCGTTGTCTTCTCTGCTCTCTTTGCACGTTTTCTTCATTCAGACGTTGTCAAAACTGGCAGCAGGAGCTGTCTGCTCTTTAGTCCACTGTGTTTCAACCTGGTTTGGCTGCGCGTTACATGGACACAGGCGCTGCACCCGCGGACTCGCATTAAAGGAACCAATTAAGAACAGCTGATTTTTACATCAGCGGAGCATTCAAACAAAGCCACAGACACTGGGCACACATTAAAGACCAATAATGCAACAAAACCTCTTCTAAAACAAAAATAAGTAGAATTTTGTTGTTCTTTTATATTTACAAAGGCTACAGTATTTTTCAAATGGAACTAATAATAGCCTGCATACAATACATTACTACATTGAAGACCACGTGATTGGTATTGGCCATGATCGGTATCGGCCGATCACAGCAGAGGCTGATCGGTGATCAGGTGATCGGCCTCAAAAACCCTGATCGGAGCACCCTTACTAAAAACAGACATTCTTTACACCGTGGGCTGTGGGCAAAGTATTTTCTGACTGAATTGGTGACACAGTATGTTGTCAAGGCTTAAAGCATTCATACATTGATTTAGTTTCAGTATTTGCATAGCTACTGTCAGTCCTTACACCCTATATTAAGGAGGTTTGATGTTTGAATAGATATTTCACAACCAGAAACAATACAATGGAAATATCCCTCATAAAGACGACTTATGACATTATGATAATTATCTACACTTATATTTACTGTATGTTTTTGTAATAAACAGACAAAACATTGCCCAGTCCTCAGAGTAAATCACCCAGGTCCTGTATGAGACACTGATGCCTTGTCCAGTTTTAGCTCAGCTCAGTTCAGCTTGTTGTTACACTGTCATCAGCAGCTCATGTGCCTCATCAGCACAAAGCCAGCGAGAGACAGAGACCCACACAGACAATATTAAATGTCCACATAAACTCAGCTTGACCTTTGGAAACACTTCAAAGGAACAATGAATGGGCCTACAGAAATAAATTCACTTTTCTACCATATTCTAATTCATTGACCTGGGACTGTACATAGAAATAACAGCGACAATAATTTGAACTAAATTGTAAACATGTTTTTTACTGCTTACTTTTCTTTTTCTCTTTCGCTGCCTGGCCGAAGGCTCTAAGCCCAAGAGTACTAAGAGTTTAAAAATAGTAAATATTGATCGATATTGTTTGTTTTTCAGGCGATGGAGAGCAAGCTGCTGGTCGGAGGCAAAAACATCATCGACCACACCAACGAACAACAGAAGATGCTGGAGATAAAGAGACAGGAGATCGCTGACCAGGTAGGCACCAACCTTTTATGCAGTAATTTTTCTTGTTCACTAAGAATAAGTATGAAAACTAAATATGTTTGTGCTTTGTCAAGACTCGTAGTGAGAGGGAGATACAGCAGCAGATGTTAACTCAAGACGAGGAGACTCTGGAGCTCAGAGAAACATTCACGTCACTACAACAGGAAGTGGAGGCTAAGTCCAAGAAACTCAAAAAGGTAAATCAGTAGATCATATTTAATCAAATCTATGTTCACATAACACACTCAACAAAAATGTATTAGGTGTTCAGTGACTCTAAATTGCCCCTAGTGAATGAATGTGGGAGTGAATGGTTTTCTGTCAGTGTATGTCTCTGTGTCAGCCACTGGCCATTCTCCAGGATGTACTCCACCTAAGGCCCATAGTTGCTGGGATAGTATATGGAAGACAATGAATGAATTAACGTTAAATCTGCAACACTTTTTGAGATTGATAAAGAAACATGTCCAGCTTTTTTATTCACCACAAATATAACATAACAATTAACACCTATGTATGTTGGATTCAGCAAAAGATTATTTTTTGCAAAGAAAACTTACATATTTTTGTTTGCTTTTGTCCTAATTTTTGTATATATACCCTGTTTGTGTGTTTATCACTCTTGGACCCTGCCTCGGACACTTGCTCCAATTGGACACTGTTTATTCTCAGTATTTGAAGGTTTGTCCTGCCGCCTCTACCACCCAAATCCTGTCTTGGGCCTTATACCCCCCTGACTAACCTTGTCAATTTATTTTACTGATTGAATGTCAAGAAATTCTCCAACCATACACTTGCCTATTGTAACAATTAAACTCATCATTTTCCCAGTTTGACCAGGACTAACCCCAAAAACAGCCCTGGTGGAAATTATCAGAATGAATACTCTGGATAACAATGTGACTAATGATGATATCTGCTTCCCTTAAAGCTCTAACGCACAACTTTGTCATCCACACATCTCACTCTGCATGGTGCCAACCATTCAGGAAATATATGTTATGTTTGTGTGAAAGGATACACGTCAAGTGCTTTTGACTAGATGTAATCTGATAATGCTATAAGATGATTTTTTTTTCTTTTAAGAGATAACAGTTTTGAGCGTATTGGGGCAGTTCTGCAGGGCAACCTCTGTGTTTTACATAAGGTATGGCAGCTTTTGCTGGAGCACCTGGCTTGTGATCTTGCAGGGCTGGTTTGCAAGGAAGAGACACATTTTATTTTGGGGTATAACTACTATCTGCCCGCTTTTTTCCTTTTGAGGATTTATTTATAAACAATAAAATCTTTTAAAAAATGGAGGGCCACCATTTGGCATAGTGGTTGAGCTGTGGTGTATATACGGGGCAAATAAAGCCTGCCTTGGTGTTGTGGGTTTATGTCCGGACTCTGATAGATTGCTGAATGTCTGTCCCCGATTTCCTACTCAATAAAGCCTAAAAATGGCCAAAATATACACTATATTTCCAGAAGTATTAGCTCACCTGCTCTGTGCAGGACAGTCAACTTTTTCCACACCAAACTCGTTTATCCATGTCTTTATGGACCGTGCTTTGTGCACTGGTACAGTCATGTTGGAACAGGAAGTGGCCATCCCCAAACTGTTCCCACAAAGTTGAGAGCATGGAATTGTCCAAAATCTCTTGGTGCTGAAGCATTTCTTTCACTGGAACTTAGGGCCCAAGCCCAGCTCCTAAAATCAACCCCACACCATAATCCGAATTCTGTTATTTCGGTGGGTGAGCGAATACTTTTGGGAATATAGTGTAAATCTTTAAAGAAAATTTGGAGGCCCATGCAGTTGTATTAAGTTTAATGCAAGGAAGGAGTCAAAAAAACTTTCAAATCTGCCTCAGCAGTCTCCAGTAATGCATTTATTCATATTTTGTATTTATTTATAATTCATAAAAATATATCTTATTGAGTGTATGTATGAGTGAGTTATATAGGCTTTATTTTCTATCAGATTACATGATGGTGGCCTATTGCTACTGTATGTTGCTATCTTGAGCCTTAAGCCTGAGCTTGATTTTGAGGTCAAATGAATGTAAATCTTGAAGGGAAGTCAAGAATAAATCATTTTATGCCTATTAGCTGGCGATGAAAGAGCAGACCCCTGTATACTTCTCTGCTATTGGCTGGACATCCCACAGCCTCCAGTGGTGTTGCTACGGGCAACCAGCTTCAGCCAATTGGAGACCAGTACATCACTCACTGCACTGCACTGACTCTTTCTTTGCTTGTGGCTTTGTTGTAGCTGTACGCCAAACTCCAGTTCATCAAAACGGAAATAAAGGATGTGAACGATGAGCACGTGAGGAGCCGGCAGGAGCTGGAGCAAACTCAGAACGAACTCACACGAGAGCTCAAGTTCAAGTGAGTGATAAACATAATCAAATGTGAATGGAAACATGAACTCCAGTTAGAACTGTAAAATACAGTGCGTCACAAAGATGCAGAAGTGTTTAACTTGGTCTAAACCACAAAGAGCTTTATTAATGTGGAAAGCCTAAGGAAGGACTGTGATCATTATGGATTGATTTAGCCTAAAATGTGGCCTTACTTCATTAATTTGTCAAGTCCCTGTCAAATTGAAATTGATTTTCATGGGGCGTATAAAAAGATTTGTGCTATAAATCCTTTAAACGAAATTAAAAAGACTTTCGAGGCAGAATCAATTACCTCTGGTCTGATCCAATTAGAAAAACAGAGAAAGTAAGCATTGCGTAAGCAACGCTCTATTTGATTTGATGTAAAGTTATGATTGGTCAGGTTATAATAGAGTTGGAGAGTGGGACTGTCAAAGTGTTTTTTGGTTTAATTAATTATTACATAATTGTTTTTTATACAGATATCTGATCATAGAGAACTTCATCCCTCCAGAGGAGAAGAACAAAATCATGAACAGACTGACCTTTGACCCCGAGGAGGACCAGTGGAAGTTTCAGCCTCTCGTTCAGTCAGAAAGGTTTGAAAAATAGATTTCTTTGTGCTAATGTCAGATTTTTTTCCCCTTTTGCATTATTGATTTAGTCCTATTGATCTGTCTCTTTGGGTTTGTTCAGTAAATCCTCTCAGATGAAGAAAAGACCGGCCTCTGCGGTTGGATACAAACGACCAATCACACAGTATGCCAGGGTTGCTATGACGATGGGACCTAGTACCAGATACAGGGTTGGTGTGCACCTCTTTATTGTTAAATTATTTGTAGTTCTTTGCTGTATTTTGTGCTGTCCCAATAGCACATAGGAGATAGATTGAAGACACTCTTGATGTCTTACTAAGGAGAAGTTTATTTACCTACAATGTCAGTAATGGGTTAGTGAAGAAATGATTAGCTTCTGGTTTGTATCTGTACCAATATCTGGATAGGAAGTATTCTGTAACATTGCCAGACAAGGCCAAAGATAAAAAACTTTAGCCATAAGGGATCATTAGACGTTCAAATATTTAGTCCTATTGGATTTGTTATCATTGTGAGTTTTATATAAGGCATTTGTGGCTTTATGGATAGAGCATTTACCCCTAAACTACAAGAATCCCAGTTTAAGTTCAGATCTATTGGCACTATGTCTTTACCATTGCGAGATAGGACCAATGCCTTGATCTGTGATGTAGTTCTATTTCTCATCAGGCCTGGAAACATTGTATAGTCTATGTTTCTATGGAGAAAAGGTTGTAAAGTCTTGTACTGTGTCATTACAATGCAACGAAACATGTTGACCCATAAGACAAAGTGTGGAGGCAGATTATCCATAAAACAACAAATATTTAGGCCATAGTTGATGATAAATGCATTGTGAAGTTACAATATGACACCAACACTCTACTGTCTCTGTCTTTGTCTTTGTGAAGGCTGAGAATATCATGTTTCTGGAGCTGGACATGAACCCTCTGAACATCAGCTCTCCGGATCGATTCTCAGAGACCGACCCGAACCAGAGTCCATCTCAGGACAGCTCTCCAACCAAGGACAGAGGCGTCTGCAAGTCCAGCTCCTGGTCAGTGTACAACCCCATATCCCCTTCCCAGCCAAACCTTCTGACTTTTTTTAGCAAAATGAACTGCGTCTGGAACCTCTTCATTGTAAAATTTCTGAATTCAACTGACTAATTTCCAAATTTAACAAATGAAATTGCAGCAAAAGTATGTTTCTAATGCACCACACTGGATATTTTGTATACTATTTAAATACGTGTAAGCCATTTTTCAGGTCTTGGAAATTTAGTCAAAAGTTTTGCAGAAGTCATGGAAAATTCTTGGTAAAAAAGTGTATGAACCCTGTATTCTCCCAAAACATAGGAAAACGTTTGAGCCTGTAATAGGGTTAGCGTCGGTGCGTCTCTCAAATGGATTAATCAGTGTAATCCCTACCTTCTAAGCACTCCTAATCTCATAGTTTATCTCTAATTTCCTTGTAATCTGAGCAATAGGTTAATCTTAAGACCCCATGCTTAATATCAATCTCCAGTTAGCAATATTACCTTTCATTTAATCAAATTTCTTTGCTTTTTTTTTTTGCAGGTGCCAGACTCAGAAATCCCTCACGTCGTCCTCTTCTAACGGTTCTTTGGCAGCTTGTCACACACCAGCAGTGGCACAGTAAAACTCTCCAATTTTGACTTTTTAAAAAAATTATTTATTCCTATGGATTTAATTTATTCTATGTTACAACAAGGACTACTTCAGCGCACATGGTTACTCCAGTCCCATGCGGCAGTGACATTTGTACATTGACCTTTGACACTATTTAACACTGAATTCTCCCATTTTACTGCCACACACCACTCCAACCGGTGCATGAGATCACAGACTGCTCCAAGCCCTTATGAGATTGCAGTTTGTTGGATTTTCGGCCGTAAATTTCGAACTGTGCTCTGTTAGGATACACTGCACTGATAAATGGCTCCTAAATGTCTGTCTGTGCTGTAGGAAAAATGAGTAGAAAATAATGTTATTGTACAGTTTGTTGGTGTAAGTCTTTGGTCAGAGGTGGCGCTCGAAGCCTGAATGACGACCTTTATCAATTGTCTCCTAACCTGACTACGTCTCTCCACTGAAACAAATGCCTTATAAATAATAATAAAATGTTTGTGGCATTATAAGTGTGATTGCTGAAGGATTTTCATTCATTTCTATTTAAAACACCACATAGTAGAACATTTCAGCTACATTCAGATAAGTTTCTCTGACTGTGGCCCAGAGGTGCAACATTAAAACAGTTTTTTGTCTACTACTGTTTTTTGTTGTTTTGTTTTTTCCTGTGACATGCTTTTTTATTTTGAGGAGTGCTTTTTATTTTAAGTTTATTTTGATGAATGAGGGTTTTTGTAAACAAGCTTTTTTTTTATTGAGACATTGCTTTATTTTAATTGTCTCTTTCATTTTTAGAGGTGGGTTTCTTTTATAAAGCAGAATATGTAAAAAAAAAAAAAAAAACTTCCTCTGCTTTTATTTTTCTAGTGGACAAGAACCTCAGGGCCACCGTACTGTTCCACATTTAATTTTATGGTGACAAACAAATACATATTTCTCTATTTTGAGCTTTTTAGTTTTGTTTTGTTTTTTGTCTGTGTATTATCGTGGCCTACTTTTTATAGAACAGAACTTATTATTTTACTACTGCTTCTTCATCTAATTTACCTTTTTATATTTACCCTTTTATGTAATTACATTGAAACTAGATCCAACTTCACAACCCCACTTTAGAGTCATGACTATAAAAATACATTTCTAATTCATCCACATGATTATCAAATTGAAAACTGAAGCTTATTTGCAATTTTACGCACAATTTTCCACCTTTTATGCTAAAGCTTTCAACAGTTCCCCTGCGTGGTGTTCATATTAAAAACATTTTTAGTGTGAGCAGCTGTAGAGGAGGTTTCTCTGAGCCTAGAGCCAGTTCATTGAGTGGCTGTCTCCATAGCAACAATATTATGATAGCATTCTAATGTATTGCCTTAATTGGTTCACGTTCTAGAATCTGATTATGACAAAATGATAATCTTGTGGCTTAATGCGAGTCCAGCCTGTGTGTTTGAATAATATCCCCACTTTTTGACGCTTAAAGTGAGGAAATGACCTTAGGTCGTCTGTACTGACAGATAAGACTAAGATACAGACAGACAGATAAGTTTCATGTTCATTCAAATCCAGTAATTGCAGAGGTTTGAGCAATAAACCACACCCCGACATCTGCATTTTGAACCTTTAAGCAGCAGATTCTACTTCTTCATCATTTATATTAGTGACTAGATCCATGAATTTGCTGTTTTAATCCTACCACACACAAAAAAATGCATATTAACAATAGGATCTTATGATCTTCCTATAGACTGTTGTGACATCATGTGAACATTTATTTTATACAATTTTATCTCCTGCTGTTTGATCGTTGGACCCAATGTTATCCATATGCATTTTATTGTGACCTACTATTTACACAACCATTTTTTTAATATAATTTGGTAACACTATAGAATAACTACACACTCACAAGCATTAGCTAAGTATAAGTTGAGGATTTCTAAGCACTCACTTCAACATTGACACCCATGAGTTATAAATAATTTATTAATGTAAGATGTAATGTTTATGAAATGTTTACTCATAAATTATTATTGCTAGTAATAGCTAGTAGCAGGGAGTTTATTTTAATTATTTTACTACAACCTTTATGGCATATGTAATTTAAACACTTTGACCATTTCATGTAATTACAATAATATTTAGACTTCTTATAAGCTGAACACTTTGACAATACCCACCCACCATTAAGGAAACTTGTT
Source organism: Bostrychus sinensis (assembly GCA_020698575.1). Classification (NCBI taxonomy): domain Eukaryota; kingdom Metazoa; phylum Chordata; class Actinopteri; order Gobiiformes; family Eleotridae; genus Bostrychus; species Bostrychus sinensis. The sequence continues at coordinate 20,195,916 of CM036257.1, read as the reverse complement.
CTGATTTATTTAATGTAATGAACATCTTTCAACTAAAATCCTTCAGCAATCCCTTACATTGTGTTTAAAGGTAAAAGATTTGCTTCTGAGCTGATGTAAAGTGAAGTGCAATGCTGAAGTACTGTATGAGAAAACTGAATCTACCTGCTCTTGGTGTGGACCTCACTGTGGTGTACAGTTCAGTGTCACAGGGTTTACTGCAGGTGCCTAGAGGTTAAATGGAGACGACAGGGGGCCAGGCTAATTTATCCCTTTATTATTGATGCTAGAGCTCTGGTTGCAGCTAAAACCCCCACAGGACAACGGTGTAACTGAGAATCACAGAAATCTTTGAAATGCCCCAAACATCAATGTATATCTGTGTTTGAAACTGCACTGGAAAATGTAAATGTGGCATTAAATTAGCAAGAAAGTTGGATATTGTGAAAAAAAAAAAAATATTTCAGTAGTTTAATTGAAAGTGAAACTCATTAACAGATTCAGTACAAAGTGAAATATTTCAAGCAGTAAAAGTGAATTCTTTGCTTTCATCTTTTCCCTTCTGTGGGCAAAATGGTCACGGTGTTTTACCTCCATGGGCACTCACAGTGCTTTAGTACTTTTACGCCGGATGCCCTTCTGATGCAAACCTCTTCCTTTACCCAGGCTTGGGACTGGCACAAAGAAAGAGTACACTGACTTGTGATTACTATAACCTTCAGTTAATGAAAACATAAATACTGTCTCATAGTAATCACAATTAAAAAAATAAATGCTTGAAATATTGTGTATTAAATCTCTATATTTTGCTTTTCACTTTTTAAATTTATACTGAAATCATTTCCACAATATTCTAATTTATTGACGTGTGCCTGTTAGAAAATAATTGAGATGCAAATTATTTTTTTGCACTGGGGTTAACCTACTTTCTGCTCCTGTTTCCATTCCCAGATGTTGCACAGTTGACCCAGTTTGTCCCAGGACTAAATAGCTAAATAAAATATTCAATGTGATGCTAATGATAAAGTGGGGCTGCACTGAAATATACATGTGTTAAATTATGAAATTTATGAATATTAAGATTAATATGTGTAAAGAAAATAAGGTGGTAATGGAGTAAGTAAATGCATTGTTCTGCAATTTTTGGCTTTCTGAGGGGCAGTATGGGTGTAATTACAAGCAAGTTAATAAAACAAGAAGCTAGCAAGATGATTTTGTTAAAGTGTCTGTTTAATTTTTTATACCAAAATCTAACACTTATTTCTACTGCCTCAAACTGTGTCTAATTATTGGTCATATTTTAATGTTGTATGTCAGTTTTAAAGCCACTTTTATCTTCATCTGTGTTTGTAAAATATTGTACGATTTTGTGGTGAGGTGTGAAGAGGTGGGGGATGGATAGAGGGACACAGGAATCCAGGGACAGTCAGGAAGTGACGCCCTAATATGGAAATGATGAAGGAGGAGGAAGAAGATGGAAGGATGCTTGTTTCCATGACGACCAGAGAGTAAAGGGTGGAGAGTTGTTGGGATGGATGGGGGTTTCCTTGTGTATAATAATAATGTGTATACTGTGGCGAACCGGGCCAATAAAGACAAACATCACTGGCACCAGCTGCCACGAGGAAATCAATCCAGGATTTAAGACTCAAGATTTGTGCATTTGTTTTTTTTCCCCCCTGAGAGCTGCTCACTGTCAGATTATGTGCAGTATTTATGAGGCAATACAAGAAGATCACATAAGGGCATACTAATAAACACAGATGGGGTTGCAATTATGCATATGCAAAAATATAAATAAGGGGATTTAAATATAGATGAAGTGGCCTCAGAGTGGTTCATTCATGTTGGATGCTGTTGTCCATAGACTATCTCAGCAGAAAATAGAAATAAAGCTATAGCCTGTCACTATCAGTTGAATAGCCAACTGTATTTTATATATATATAATTGTATTTGGCTCATAATTACAGAAATACACAGTTCATTAGCATTTAGTTAAAATGACATAAAAAACACACAACTACAAAAACAAAATGGCATTATTAAAAGTAAGGGTAAAAAAATGCATTTCTGAAGCGTTTTCCCACGGCTTACTGAAAAAGAAATAGGCATTTCTGCTTCAATGTCAAAAAGTGATGTTCTGCAACTGGGTTTATACTGCCCTCTGGTGCATTTTATTATTATCCTTTATTATTAACAGACAAACCACATTGTGATTGATTTATATTATACATTCATATATTCATTTCCCAGCACAGTTTTTGCATATGACATACATTATAGGATACATAGAGATTTTCTTTTTCTTTATTAGCGTTAATTGACGTTGACACTGACATATTAACACAGAGGCAAACATTTCAACAGTTTCCACAAAGGCTAACATTTACTTAATTGGTTCAAATTATTATTATTATTATTATTATTATTATTTTTTTTTTTTTTTTTTTTTTTTTTTAATATTGATTCAATCTTCCTTAAAATCAACCTTCTATTTACAAGCCTTAATAAATCTACCTATTCGTTGATGTATGTCAAGCAAACGCTGGTGATTGTTGCGTAGCTCCACCTACTGGTAGTATCTATGAATTACAGTTGTGTTACAAATCTGTAGCTTTCACTGAGGTAAGGTCAGGCGTATGTAAGTACATCAAGTTCTGCACATGCACAAATATAAGTAACACAGAGCTGAAATTTTAGGTTGAAATTTTAATTCAAGTAATTTACAGTTTTACAGTTACAATATATCACAAGTATACATTTTCTAAGGCATATCTTTAATTAAAATGGATATTGTCTTATCTAAAATCTCTAAATTAGTAACATACATACTTTCTGACTTTAGTAGTAAAGTGGGATGTAATGGTGTTGGGAGGAGGAGTTGTAGTAGTGGTAATAATAGTAACAGTTGTATTGCAGTAGTCGTAGCAGTAGAATTAAAAGTAGTAGTAGCAGTAGTAGTAGGCTAAAAGTGGTAGTTGCGGTAGTAGTAGAGATAGTTGTAACAATAAGTAGCCTATGTAAGTAAGCATAGAAGAAAGTATTATCTACTTTATATAAACTTTATGTAGTAATGGTGAAAGTAATAATAATGGTAACAATAGCAATATTAACACAAGTTGCAATGGTGTAAGGTGGTACTGAGGGGCCCCAGTGCAGGTTTTCAGAATGGGCCCTAAAGTTAAAAATCACCATCAGGAAGTCTATACATCACATATGTCATAGTTTTTAGTAACAAAAACTGCACTGTACTTTCTTAAAGTTGACTAATACTTTTAAAAAAATATTCAAATATCAGTGCCATAAAAAAAAAAAGCTTGTTTTTAAATAGAGTCATGCCTGTTGTGTACTTTCCAGACTGAGCATAATCCCCCAATATAGGACTCTCAATGAGACCCCCTCATGTCCTGGGCCCTCGACTGGATGCACCTCCTCATAGGCCCCTGACAAGTAGCACTGGAGGAAAACATAGCAGTGGTAGAAGCAGTGGTAACACTAAGCATTATCCACTTGAGTAAACTTTATTCAGTATTTATTTTTAGTTGAGTACTGCTTTTGAGTACTTCTTCCACCTCTGTACTGATCCTACACAAAAACACACTTTTACTGTTTGTTAACCTGCTCATAAAAATCTAACAGAGAAACCTGGTACAAACTTGATGGAAACTCACATTTTAACTCCTCCACTGGACTCAACAAAGTCACAGTGGTCTCATTCATCCAGGTCACGAACTTGATCAGTTCTGGACCACAGTAAAACCGGTTCATTTTGAGGTTGAGAGACTGGAGAAACTTGAAGGCTTCTGGCTCAGGTTCAGCCACAAAGTTGTCGGCGAGATTTAGGTTTTGCAGATTTTGGGGGAGGACGTCGGGCTGGAGGTGGGTCAAGGTGTTTGAAGAAAGATCAAGTTGCTGTATAGATGTAAGACCCTTGAAAATACCAAAAGGCAAAGTCTGCAGAGTGTTGGAGGTTAGGCTCAGGACTTGCAAGTGTCCAAGATTGTCAAATAAATTCAAGCATTTTCCCTTAGACCAAACAGACTGTAGTGAAATACGGTCAAGATAAAGGGCTTTTAATTTATTTGGTCCAATACGTGAATCTTTTGTGCATATGTCAACTGGATTATCCTTGTAAAAAAGATTCTGGAGGTTTTTCAACTTGCTCAGAAACATATAAACATCTCCCAAGTCTGTCAGTCTGTTATTCGAAACATCCAAGTGCACTGTCTTTTGTGCAAACTGTGTAATACCATATACCGACTTTAACTTGTTGTCGTCCAACTTAAGTATTTGCAATCTGGGCAAAGGTGCAGGGAAGCCGAGAACCCTTATGGAGTTGCCTGTTAGAAATAGTTCCTTTAAATTTGGCAGTCCGCTGAATGAGTTGTAGCCCAGTGCGCCTATGTGGTTTTGGGACAGGTCTAGGGTTTTCAAGTTGGTCAATGACGCAAACGTGTGCTGGTAAATCTTTCCGAGTAGATTGTGGGATAGGTTCAAGATTTGCAGATGTCCCTGAAGACCATCAAATGCATTTTCATCAATCTGACTCACTCTGTTTTGTGATATATCAATGGTTTTAACATCTTTGAATGGGCTAAAAACTCTCTGCTGCAATACAAAGATCATACTTTTAGACAAATCCAAAGTCTGGAGCGAGCTGTGCTTCAGGCCTTCAAACGTGGTGCTGTCCGGATCTGGGAAGTTGCTGAATGGAAACCCTCTCCCGTAATGGCCTGAGAGTTTAAGTTTGGTAATCTTAGTCCCTTGAATGGCTTTGAAAAACTGCTTCAGGTTTTCTAAATTCAAATAGTTGCTGGAAAGGTCAAGCATCTCAAACGACATGTTTTTAAAAGGGTTGCCGCACTTTTTCCAGTCAAAATGTTCACTTGACATCTTCTTAAGCGCCACACTGTTCAGATTCATGAGCCTAAAATGCTTTCCTTTAAAACCTGCAACGTCAGCTTCACAAATCTGGCTAAGTGAATTTAATTTGAGATTTAAATCTTTCAAATTAGTCATGTTAGTAAAATGCATTGCAGTTTGGAGTCTCTTAATACTGTTAGCAAATAGGTCAAGAGTCTCTAAAGAGGTCAGTGGCTCCAGAAAACTGCCGTTTAGTATGGTCTCATTCAAGTTGCAATAACCCAAATAAAGAGTTTTCAAGTTGGACAGTCCTGCAAAGGCCTGTGACTCCAGTTGAAGATTCTTATTAGAACTGAGCACAAGACTGGTCAAGTTCATCTGTTTACTAAAAGCGTTGTTTCGGATCACAAGAGGGACGTGCTGAAAGCCCAGGTCGAGCTGCTGCAACATCTGGAGGTCGGACAAAGAGGTGGCATTGATTTCGTGGATTCGGTTCATTGGCAGATACAGGTGAGTTATGTGAGGAGGCAGGGACGGGACAGAGCGCAGGTTCTTGAAGGCACAGTTAGCCACAGTACCGGATATGACGCATGGGGAGCCACTTCGGACCTAGAGACATAAACAGCATTTTACTAATGGAGGGAAATGTTCTCTCTAAGTACATTTTCTAAAACATTATTTAACATAGACATAGATACAAAAGTATTAGCAGTAGTAATAAAAGGAAGAGTTGTTGTAGTGGTAATAATAGTAGTACTAGTGGCAGTTATAATAGTAGCTCTTGGTAGTGGGGAATATTAGTAGTAGTAGTAGTAACAGTGAGTATACATTCTGTTACAATGCATATAGCAGCTTGAAACCTGTAATGAGACAGTGAAAACATACAGTAGTTTATGAGTAGTATTAGTATTAAGAATTAAGTAGAAGGATAAGTTGTTGTAGTGGTAATAATAGTATTAGCAGTAGCAGTCATAATAGTAGCTGTTGGTAGTGGTAGTATTAGTAGTAGTATCAGTGGTAGTAGCAATAGTCATGTTAATACTAGCAGCAGCAGCAGTAGTATTCAAAGTAGTAAAGTAATGGTGGTGATAGTAAAAGTGAAGATACATTTTGCATGATTAGCAACTTGAAAACATATAGTAGTACAGTAGTAGTATTAGTAACAGTAGTAGTAGCAGTAGTGGTAATAGTAGTGGTAGTAGTAGTAATAATAGTAGTAGTAGTAGTAATAGTAGTAGTAGTGGTAGTACTAGTAGTACTAGTAGTAGTAATTGTACTAGTAATAGAAATAGTAGTAGTGATGGTAGTAGGAGTAGTAGAAGAAGTATTAATTGTAGAAATAGTACTAGTAATAACAGTAGTAGTAGTAATAGTTGCAGTAGTAGTAGTAGTAGTTGTAGTAGTAATAGTAATAGTAATAGTAATAGTAATAGTAGTAGTAGTAGTTATAGTAATAGTAGTAATAGTAGTAGTAATAGTAAAAGTAGTAAACGTGAGTTTCAGTTAGAAACATGAAAGCCAAAGTAAAATAAGTGACAGATTTGTTGTGTACGTACCTGCAGGAAAATGCAGAGCGCAGCCACCTGAAGCGACAGTGTCCACATGTTCTGTACTGAGACTGAAACCATCTGTGTTGCTGTGGCAGAGGACTCCAGATTTCTCTAGAAGAGTGCCAGATTTCTCTTCTTCTGTCCCTTTTAACCTGCATTTTTATCTGCGAGTGTTACGCCATTGCTTGAATCTGCAAACGTAAACACCGACGTTCAATGGGCTTTCCCTGTACACACAACCCAGAGTTACAAGACACTGGGAAGCACGTATTGCATGTCAGTTCTTGTAGTTTTGGTACAAACTGGGGTGCACACCTATTTATTACCAAGACTTCAAAGTAAACAAAGGATTGGAGTTATTGTAATTACGTGCATGTGCAATTGCGAACCTGTACTTTCTCAATACAAACAATACATTTCTTACTGCGGCTACAGTGATGTGCTCATACCCGAGGGGAGAAAGTACTCATAATGTATGCTCTGCTTTTAGTAAAATAATTGTTTTATCCAGTGGTGGAATGTAACAAAGTAAAAGTACTTAGTTACTTTACAAATACTTTCATATATTTGTACTTTACTTAAGTAGATTTTACAAGGGATACTTTTACTTTTACTTCACTACATTTTAGAGCAAGTATCTGTACTTTTTACTCCAGTACTTTTATGAATTGTTTTGAAGTACAAAGTAATTTGAGTTTTGGTTTATGGCTATGTAGATATGCAGTATACCTAAATATAAAAGATTCAGTAAAGTAGTACACATTAGAAACATCAAAATAATAAAAAGAGAAGGCATCACCGTTGTATTCTTCTGCACTGATTTGTTAATTTCATCAGTATAATCTGTACAATTCTTCATCATGATCCCTCACACCTACATTCGTTAGTTGTCAAATATGAGCAAAATACTTTTCCTTTTTCTCGCAAGTACATTTGAAAGTAGTACTTTTATCCTTTTACTTAAGTAGAAAATTTAATTTGCTACTTTTAGTTTTACTTAAGTAAATCTTTGCTCTTTTATCTGCACCTTCACTTAAGTAAAGGAATCCAGTACTTCCTCCACCACTGGTTACTTCAAAATATTCTTACTCAAGTAGAAGTACTCAACAAAGTTTTAAAAAAAAGTTTTCAGTGTAAAGTTTGAGGTACAAAGTTGCTACCCATACTACTTAGCACTACTAAGCTACTACTGCCACTATTACTATTGCTGCAATCACAATTCTCTTGATGGTACCAGTGCTTATCCTGCAGCTAGGTGCTCCTGGCCAGGATCCTGGCTCAGGATCTGGAGAAGGGTCCCTGGGTGCTGCACTGCGGTCACCCACTGTTCCTGACAGGTTCCCCCAGTGGGTCTGATCGAGGGATGGGTCAAAGGCAGAGAACAAACTTCCCTATGGGGACAATAAACTCTACCTTAATCTAAATTATTACTATCAGCTACTACAACTGACACTACTGCTGCTATACCTCTAGTACTACCACTACTACAACTTCTCCCACTGCTTCTATTACTACTCACATTTCCACCAAGGTAAAAAATATTCTGTGTACTTTCCACCTCTGGCTCCTATCCCATTGTCCTAGGCTAAATGATCCTACTATGTAAAGTGCAGAATCCTGGACAGATACTGTACCTCTTACTTTTAGTATACAATATGTGAATACTTAGTTATACAGCAGAATATGCATGAATTTACTGCTTGTATTTGTGTTTATAGATGGAAAATGGAGGAAAGGATAAAACTGCTGCAGAAAAACACACACAGTCTCAAGTCCAGTCTAGTATTTGTGTAGTCCAATGACAAACAGAGGCTCAAAACACAGTACAATAAACAACACACTTTACCCTACATATAACAACCTGTTTCTTATGAATACACACATGCCTTTGCACAAAAATATGTTGGATTACAATAGAGAGAGCCCCCCTGCAATTGAAATGATTATGTTCACATAATGGTATAGAGTCTTAATGACAGGAGATTGTGGGTTTTGTACTTTACTTACACTGTTGTGGTGAATTTCACAAATGGAGGAGAATGGGAGCAGCTCAAACAAAGGCAGAAATGAAGGCAGTAGATTGACACAGAAACAGTACAGACATAGTGTAACCCAGACATGTCCAAAGTCTGGCTCGGGGACCAGACATGGGACTAGGCTGGGTTTTCCTACAATTTCTATCATAAAATCACTTGTTTAGGACCCACAAGCACTCGGTATTGAGGCATTTAAATTTCCAAATAAGAATTATGTTAAACTGTTATGTTTCTCTAGATTTGGCTTAGGCTACATTATGAACAATATTGCCCTTTCTGAGCACATTATCTAAAAAGTACATTTCACTAACTAGAGTAATTGAAGAAAAACATTTTTTACTTTAATGAGTAACTTTATATTTTGATCTTGTCCATAGCAGTGGTTCATATTATAGTTATAGTAGCAGCAGTATAAGTGGACTTGAGGTAGTAACGGTAATATAGAAGTAGTAATAGTAGTAATAGACCAATATAGTTGGGTTTTTGCCATGCAGTTGCAAAAAATACTGTTTAATGCAGGTCAATTTTCTTCTTTACTAAACCCTATACCAGGATTGTCCAAACTTTTTTTCATTGAGGCACAAACCCAAAAAGACAGACATTGTAAGTGACATATTTCATCTCATCATAAAAAATTTGTGAATCAGTAACATGGTACTTTGGCATAGGTTTTACTCCAGATTCCCTTCCACTACTACACATTTATTCAGCTTTGGGAAAGGCATAGCTGTCACAATGGAGTAGTTAGGCAACTGCCTAGGGCCCAGAGCTGAAGGGGGGGCCCAAGGACGGTCATTTACCTGTGCATTAGTGAACAAACTGTTTCAGCGATGGAAAACTAACCACTGAAGTTCTCCTAAAAGGGCCCAATCTGGAGAGAAGTAAAACCATAAATTGTAGCCATCTTAAAATATTAAGAATATTATTAGAATATCATTAATATTAAAAACAGACAATCACATATGAGTCACTCAAATTTTGCTGTGCCCCCAGACCTCACTGCCTTATTTTGTCCCACATTCACCAGTCTATTATATACATGGTCACCATTCAGAATGGGGCAAAAAAATATCTTACTATGACGATTAGATATATTGTATCAAATGTCCCTAGTTATCATGTTTTTGGTTTGAAGTGGCATTTACAAAACAGTTAGAGCCATACAGGGCCTCAGTTGTCCCTCTCGCCTAGGGCACCTATAGTGTCTAGAAACGACTTTGGTGGATAGGCACATAGCAGACCAACTACTAATTTACTTTTTTTTAAATTAAGAATGAAGCCTGTGGGCCAGTAAAAAATGGTTTGTGGGTGCATTTGGCTCCTGGACACCCCTGCTCTATACCCAGTCTTTTTTGTTTTTGTTTTTTTTCCTTTTATTCAAGTAACATTTAACTTAATAATTACCAGTACAGATTCAGATTACCCTACTTCTTCCACCTAAATAGTTATAAAACATCCTCCTTTCACTTTGTCTTCGTATTAGTTGGTTAAATGCCGTTATAATAAACCGCATGTCCACAAACATACTTTACATAGCCTACAAAAGCCGTGCTCTGCCTGGTTACTGTACAACCACTGCCCCGTTACATCTATAGAGAAGGCTAATGAGGGGGTTTTATAGCTTTTGTATCGCTGTCAAAAGGGGGCGAGGGGTGGGCGGACGCACGCACGGGACGCACGCAGAGGAGTGACTTTCTTTCAAAAATAGTACCCTACACTTCGTCGAGGCAGCACCCGGTAACTGCACGCGAGAGAAAGAGAGTGGGGCGGCTATGGAGGTTGTGAAATATGGCTTTTTACGGAAATAAAGGGCGAAAAGGGATGTTAAACCCAAATAAGAGGACGTAAAGGACGTAGGAAAAGGGAAGCGGAGATTTGAAGGAAGCGTAAAAGTACGTGCCTGACCGTGTGTTCATGTTATTTGGCGACGAATACCTGCCGAAAATAGTCCCCCCGGTGAGTAAAACCCGAGTCGTGTTTCCTATTAAGGCGTACACCACAGTAACAAAACAACAAGGCTATAGTTACGCACAAGTTTATGGAAATTTAAGGTTAAATTTGTGCGTTTTTGGTGCGGCGCTGGGAGTCACACATTCATTCGGGGGGGGACAAGGTGAACAGGGAGTTAAACTTTTTTGCAACATGGCCGCTCAGATGTCAGCTAAAGTAAAGTTAGTCAGATTTACGCAGATTTTCACTCAAAATGTAAACTTCAAAGTGTAATATCTGAGCCAGGACATGATATTTTCCCCTAAAATAAATTAAATGTGTAGTCAAGTCGAGTTTTTGCTGTGTGTAGTAGCCCCCATTTAAATCTGTGACGCTGCCTGAAGTCATGCCCACTTTTCAAATCATAACCACTACTGCTATGAAGCGGGTACGTTCACTTGTATGGGGATTTTGGGTTACCCCTCTAACTGTATAGCACATTTGTAGAGCATAATTTAAAATAAACAAGACATTAAACTATTGATTTTGATTTTCTAATGTCACAAAAACATATTTAAGTGAATAAACCTGTAATATTATTCAAATACTTTATAGTACCTTTCTAATGCCAGGCTTATTTCTGTTTTAGTCCTGCTTTAGTTGGAACTAGTCCTTGTTTAGTTTAGACCTGGTTTTGTTCTGGTTTATTCCTAGGTGAGGCTCATTTAAGTCCATTAAGGATTTTCTGAGGTGGTACTTGAAAAGTGTTCATAGACACTCAACAAAATTATTTCACTACGACTTTAACAGCACATGTATTTAAAATTAGTTAGTTTTCACCATTTTATGTTATTAAAATCAGATTAGGACTTCAAATATGTAAATTAAAACTGTATTTAATCTCCATGTTATCCACTCTTGGATCCTGTCCCACCAGTTGGGAATCATTACAGCACATGACTTTTATAAAAAATTACCCTTAAGAATCAGTTTCCTTTTTTAAAAAAATAATGCAAGTTGTGCTGTATTAACAAAACTACTGTCCTAGTAAGCATTTACTACTGTTGATTTCCTTATTGACTCACTCATTTTAACAAATATTTGACCCCCATGTCCTCGTATGGAAAGACTTTAGTCGCTGTAGATTTGTTGGCATCTTGGTGACTGTGGATGGGATTATTGCAGTGGTGGTGAGTGAGAAGCCTATGATTAGGAGAAGAGTCATTCCTGCTGCAGCTTCATATAATTTTACAAGAGCCGCATTTTATTAAAACCTTGCTGTTGCTCATCTGTGACCTCTGGAGACCTCAAGGCTTAGTCAGGTTTGTTTTTAGATGGTTTGTTGTCATAAAAAGTGATGCATACAGTAAAGTGGTGCAGATAATTGTCTCACTAACCCCACAGAGCACAAGTGTTACTGCTCATCAAACTCGTCACACTTCTAATGCCTTCATGTGTTATGCTCTGTATATTTCCTCTTTCACTGCTCTTTGACTTCCTTTGGTTTTGTGTTTTGCTCTGTACATTGCGTCGCACTTTCACCATCGCGCCTCATCTTTGCCTCACTTCCTGTGTTGTTCTTACTTTTCTTTACTTCTTTGCCACTTAGATACAAAATTGCATAACGTTTTACCAGAAAATACATACACCTTTAAATCATTATGCATGTTTGCTCTATTTGTGTATTTTTAGCACCAGATAGGGTCACAGGGAATGTTGCTATCTTACTTTAACTTGCATTATATCTTATGCAGCAACACAAAACTGCATAATTTGACGCATAAAACGTATCTTACATCTTTTTGGCTTAAGTAAGGTGCCCCTCCTTACACAACCTTTTCCATTTATTTGGGACTGGCATAAAAACTGCACTGACTTGTGATCCTCTGTGGCTGGATTATATGACACATAAAGTATATGTTGAGAGTTAATAGCCAGTCTTTAGCTTGTTGTGAGGTTATGTTATGTTACTGTATTGATGCAGTATTGATATTGATATATAAAATATAGTTAAGAAAAAAAAAAAAAAACTTGCAAGGCTTTCCGGGCTATGTATTTACCAGATCCAGATCCATTTACCAGATGCACTATACAAATCCAGCTACAAGAGGTCACAAGCCAGTGTACTCTTAGTGGCAGTCCTAAGCCCAGTAAGATGGAGAGGGTTGCGTCAGGAAAGGAGTCTGGCATAAAGCCTAAAGACAAATTTATATACCAGTCACTGCACACTTGGAGGCGCCTGCTTTGCTGTCAATCTTGGAAGGGAACAGCCAAAAGAAAGAGGATTTAGGTCTACACTTTACTATAGGCCTACTGTATATTTGTCTTGTATTTCGGCTGTTCATGAAGTGTACGGCTGCTTTAGATAAAAAACAGATTGCCACCATGTTGTAATGTAGGGCTTAGCATGTTGCTGCACATAGTTGGCCAAGATCATGGTCAGGCAGAAACTCTAAAGTAATTTCTTTTATTTCTTTTAGGCATTGTTATGTTTAGAAAGTCTATTTAAAATGATGTGACTCCAACACATTGGTACTCGGTCTATGTCAGGTCTATGAGGTTATGTCACTCTGGGTCACTCTCTGTTACTGTTCAGAGCAGCCCGCTAAGCCATCCTAAACGTATCTCTTAAAAGGATGTAACTAGAGATTTGTGGCTTGTGTTTTCACCTGCCTAGCGACAACCCTGAGGTAAAAAAATAAAAATGGCTTGGGTTGGGGGTTGTCGCCATGGTAACAGGGGTCAAAGGTCAGGAGACGAGAGACTGGCGAGACCTGAGAGTTTTATCTTTGGGTTCAACCTGCTAGAAGTAAAAGGTGCCTGCAAGAGCATTTTTGCACAGAAGTGTTGTATTTTTTAAAGCAATACTATGTTTTAACACAGAACACATAGCCTAGATACTAGATCTTTTGCTAGTCTTAGTTGATTTGATTTTGATTTCTAAGAGGTACTGATTACTACCTTTCAATGCAGTCAGATCAGACAAGCAACCATTCACAATCTTGCCTGATTGGTCGGGTAAAATTTATTTTGCTGGATACTTCAGCTCTGAGGCATGATGCTACCATCTCTTGAGACAGAGCACATTTATTTCACCCGATCAATACAGCTCTCTCCACATTTTCTACATATAATCTCTAATTGGTGTTTTGAGGGAAAGTGTACCATACACAGCATGGCCACAATTGAGAAAAAATGGCTTTGAATATACAATTTATTTCCAAAAGTATTAGCTCACCTGCCTTTACACAAATATAAATTTAAGTGACATCCCATGTTGATGTTGGACAAGAAGGCCTGGCTCACAGTCTTTGCTTTAATTCATTCCAAAGGTGTTCTGTCAGGTTGAGGTCAAGACTCTGTGCAGCCCAGTCAACTTCTTCCACACCAAACTCACTCATCCATGTCTTATGGGCCGTGCTTTGTGCACTGGTGCAGTCATGGTGGAACAGGAAGTGGCCATCCCCAAACTGTTCGCACAAGGTTAGGAGCATGGAATTGTCCATTTTCTTTTGCTATGCTGAAGCATTCAGAGTTCCTTTCGCTGGAACTAAGGGGCCAAGCCCAGCTCCTAAAAACAACCCCACACCATAATCCAAAATCAGTTATTTGGGTGGGTGAGTGAATACTTTTGGAAATATAGTGTACTTGTTGCCAAGGTTAAAACGGGCTTTTGAGAGATATCCAAAATGTACAATGTTGTTGGGCAGCTGAGGTGAACATAATTGAAATGTTTCAGGATTATTTAAGGACACACAGCCCATACTTCTCAACTTCTCAATTTTTTAATTTCCTGAAAACCCCCCCATAAATCTAATTTGAGGAGTTGTCTTGCGAACCTGCCTCTCCCTTTCTCTGTGTGTGTTACAGTAGAGGGTCGTTTGGAGGAGAAATAGCGCTCAGGTATTTCAGCCACGTCAGGGTCTAGAGTTACAGCCCAGTACTGTATATATCATAGAGTCATGGACAGAGACCGGCCCAGTGCTGTCAGAGCCCACGGTGAGAATAGGGAGCAGCTGCAGCATGCCCCAACTGTCTACGGAGCACACAGGACAGTAAACAGCCTCTTGTTAAATACACTTTCGCCTGCTTGACGCCCCTGCCAGTCAATACATTTTGAGACCAGAAGTTATGTACACCGATGGGTAGTGCTGTAGTCAAGACCATACTAAACGAGACCAAGACCAGAGTGAACTGAGACCAAGACAAGGCCAAGACTTTTGGGGTTCGAGATTTTTTAAGGACTGACACTAAGTAAAGATCAAGACCAAGGTAAACGGAGACCACTAAACCAAACCAAACACTAAATCAAAGGCAAAAGTAAAAACAAGTGGTTAAAATACATTATTAATTATTTTAAGGATTTAATGCCAGAGAACAAGACAAGACAGAGTAAAACTACAGCTGAGACCAAGACGAGACCAAGATTGTAAAAAATGGACTGGTCTTGGGTGCTACAACGCTACCATTTGGCACATACTATGTCTTCATCATTGCTCCTGTTAGCGGGTGGGATATACTGTATCAGGCAGCAAGTAAATCCACATGCTGATGTGTTAGAGGAAGGGAAAATGAGCGAGCGCAAGGATTTGAGGGAGTTTGGAGTTTGTAATGGCTACAGACGACTGGGTCCGAGCATCTCCAAAACTGCAGCTCTTGTGGATTGTCCCTGGTCTGCAGTGAGCCGGTGTGGTCCGATCCAACAGACGAGCCGCTGTAGCTAAAATTGCTGAAGATAATACTGGTTCTCATAGAAAGATGTCAGAATACATAGTACATCGCAGTGTGGGACTGCATTTTAGGAAGGTGGTTACAATGTTATGCCTATGGTTGATATAGTGGCACAGAGAAGAGAAAAGACAGGAGGCAGAGCTGGAGGTATCAGAGCTAAAGATGGATGGATATAATTAGGAATGAGTACATCAGAGGGACGGCTCATGTTAGATGTCTTGGAGATAAAGTCAGAAAGGCCAGACACAGGGCTGGGTACCTTTAAACGATACCTTTGTGGTATTGAATGAAAAGTTACAATACTACTGGTATCTAAAACATATTTTTATTCAATACCAACTTTTAAATTTGCTGTGAGCAGTATATATTTTTTATATTTCATAAAAATTACCCAGGTTTTCCAAGATATGAGGTAAACATGTTCAAATCAAACATTAGTTTTACTGATAATAATGGTACAGCTCAGTTAATAATAATTAAAAATACCTTTTACATAATGCCCAAGTTGTTTTTGTTTACATTTTTTGGTTTGGTTCTAAAACTGCATCACCGATCGTCATCAGAAGAGAGACCATTGTTTTGATTTAGACTGCAGTACCACTTTCAAACCAGTAGGAGTGCAGGTTACTTACAGTACCTTTAATACCTAGTGGGACCTTTAATGTTTCTTTGCATGTATCTATCAAACAAATAACACAATAAATCTTAACTATTTTAACTTTATAAATTGGTCTTTTATTCAATATTATTGTGTTTTATGATTATAGAAGATGGATTAGCACACCATAGGTATCAGAAAAAGCATCCCTCAGGTACCAGTATCAAAGACCAGGTATTGTTCTAAGCACTAGTATCAAAAACGGTGCCCAGCCCTAGCCAGACAGATGTTTTAGACACATACAGACAATGAATAGTGAATATATTGGTAATATGATTGCAGAGTTGCTAGGCAGGAGTCCTAGAGGAAGATTTATGAAGAGAATATAAAGCTAGTTGGTGTGAGAGAAGAGGATGCAGATCTTACAGATAATATTACCACATGTTTGAATTCTCATGTATGCAGCACACACAGAGAGAGAGAGTTGTATTTGTGGCAGAGATGTTTGTTTATTTATTTTCCACAGCATTTGCTTCAGTCAGGTGTAACCACTGTAACTAACTGTAGCTGTTGATGTGTATGTGGTAACTCCTGGAGTGTTGGGGTGGTCAGGGTGTAATGGGACCCCCCCTACAGACTCCCCACTAACACCTTCCTTTGAGTGAGAGGAGAAACCAGAGGAATGGTGGAGCAGGTAATGATGAAAATGACTGAAATTAGTATCTGTCCAAGTTGGTTGTATTAGTTTCAAATTAGGATACAAGGTAAGGCTCTTGAAGTGAATAAGTAGTAAGTAAGTGAACAAGTAATAAGGGTAAAAAAAAAAACACAATGTAGTCTAATGCAGATGAAATTTGAGATTTAATTTTGTTTTGTTTTTTGCTTTAAATATACAGTATATTAGTAATAAATGCTGTAAATGCATTTATTCTCACTCGTATCCAGATAGATTTTTTTTTGTCAAAGTTATTTTAAGACAAGTAGGGAATATAACCAGAAAAAGGGACTTATTTTTTATTTTGAAGTTTACTAATGGAGAATGGGTCAGTGAGGCTGGGACTGTAACTATAACTCCCTGTCAAGTAAATAAATAGTGGTTTGTTACATTCCTTGTATTGGATCTGGAGGAAGAGAGGATTCTTGGAGACAACACCCTTTTGCGTGCTTCCTCTCTGACTGCTGCTTTATCACTTCAGCAGAAGTTTATGAAAGCAACATTCATTCACTGATTCATTTATCTTCTACTACTTCTCACATTACTGTTGGCTGGAACCTAGCTACTTTGAGCCTTAAATCAGTTTTTCTCAACCTCTATTTTTTTACGGGACCCTCATTTCAAAAGTATGTAAGAATTATGATCCAACTTTTTAGCCCGAATTGATCCTCATAAACATTGGGTTTAATTACCTTTATTCTCCTGTTTAGTGATTCTTAGCAGCATATTATTCATTTTGTCTGTGATTTGTTGCATTTCAGTAAAACCTTATGCACTACCACAAACGTTTTTTTCTGTATTTAAAGTGTCAGAAATTTTACAGCAACCTCTAAATAATCTTTGGTGAGCCAGTGTCCTAGCAATGTCCATTATTGCAGTCTAAAAGTGAACTGTCGTATTAAAGCATGAATAAGTAAATGGTTTGTCAGTGTATGTCTCTAAGTGTTATGTCTGTATAGTCGCTGTTATTTGTCACATTGTAAATATTTGCTTCGTATGAATAAATGATGACAATGATGAGTTTTAAAGGTCAGAGTCTAAGCAGTACGCTTTCCTAATTAGTTCAGAGAAAACCCTTTGGATGAGGCACAAAGACCTACACGTCTAACCAGTGTAAAGAGATGTAAAATACAGCCCTCACTAAACCTTTGGTGGTGTTTAGTGTCCCTATTAGTGCAGTCCACATAGATCTTTTCACTCGTTTGTCTTTGAATTGAAAAAGACTTGTCTAATTACCACTTTCTTCTCTCTGCCCCCCTTTAGCCGTCCTTTTGAGGCTCCTCCTGTCCCGTGTGACCCCCTGACACAGAGAGGTACGACCACACACCAGCACAGACCGCCTCCCACACTGTATGCTTTGTGTATCAAACAGTTTCCTAAACTATAAATCAAGTTAAATGCTGGATAAGCCTTAAGAGTGTGCCGCTGTATGGAGAGTGAATTAAAGCGGCGTGTGCTGTTTGCCTGTTTGTTTCTGTAAAGCTCAGCAAATGTCAGCCATAATAAAACACTATGGTGCAACAGGAGAGAGGCTGTCAACCACACAAACATGCAGCCAGCTGGATACCACGCACTAATGCTTTCTCTGCATCTGCTTTGTTTGATACTTTATAATAATTGACATCTAAATATATTTCTTTGGTTGTATGAAGTATCAAAACCCAGCTCTAACCATGTGAAAATAAAGAAGGATTTCATAAAACAAGTAACTGAGCTTTGATTTACTATGCAAAGAATTTGGCCCCATTTGTTAAGAATTTGATTTTCCCTGGGACAATGGGGAAATGGAGGGAAAAATACTGCCTCTCAGCCAAGATGTAACATGCAACAAACCAATAAAACCAATTTTGCTCAATGACTGTCCCATTTTAGATAAATGTTAAATATGTTTTGGTTGGCACAATTGAACGCAGCAGTAGACAGCGTGAATGCATTGCTATGAAAGATAAATGGGCTTGGCTGGCAATGCGTTTCAGAGGTGGACAGTAACAAAGTAAATTTACTTGAGTACTGTATGTAAGCATAGTTTTTGAGAATCTGTACTTTACTTGAGTAGTATTTTACTGCTTTTACTACACTACATCTAGAAGATAAATATAATACTAAGGGTGCTCCAATCGATCGGCCGCCGATCATGATCGGCTGATCATGGCTAAAAATAGAGTGATCGGTGATCGGTAAAATGGGCCGATCAGAAGGGCCGATCAAATTACAATAAACAAGCAAGGCTCTCACATTTACTGTCCTGCAACTCCGGTTTGATTAAACAGCAGTAGCGTTATTTTAGCAGTGTTTTTAAGTTAAGCCCTGGTTATAACTAACACAAACCTGCCCTGGAGGCGCTGCTTTGTGTCCCCGCTGTGTCCCCGCCTGCTTTAGGAGCGCACGGGACAGAACCGAGGCGCAGCAGTGCGTGTATTTGCAAACACCAACGTAAATGGAGCTACAGCTAACCCGCTAACAGTTACGTTAAAAGCATTAAGAAAGTTCAGAGTCTGCCTGTGTCTTGTTGCGCGGAGAAAACTGTGCGTTTTGTGGCTTAAACTGCACCAAATGGCTGCTAATGGAAAGAGAAAGTAAAAAGGCAGCGTCTGAGAGGAGCACCTTTCATCGTTGTCTTCTCTGCTCTCTTTGCACGTTTTCTTCATTCAGACGTTGTCAAAACTGGCAGCAGGAGCTGTCTGCTCTTTAGTCCACTGTGTTTCAACCTGGTTTGGCTGCGCGTTACGCGGACACAGGCACCCGCGGACTCGCATTAAAGGAACCAATTAAGAACAGCTGATTTTTACATCAGCGGAGCATTCAAACAAAGCCACAGACACTGGGCACACATTAAAGACCAATAATGCAACAAAACCTCTTCTAAAACAAAAATAAGTAGAATTTTGTTGTTCTTTTATATTTACAAAGGCTACAGTATTTTTCAAATGGAACTAATAATAGCCTGCATACAATACATTACTACATTGAAGACCACATGATCGGTATCGGCCATGATCATTATCGGCCGATCACAGCAGAGGCTGATCGGTGATCGGTGATCGGCCTCAAAAACCCTGATCGGAGCACCCTTATATAATACTTTTTACTCCAATACATTTCTCAAAAAGCAAAAGTAACTTCTGCAGAGAAATGGTCTTAAAACCGAAAGACAACTGACTTACTCCCTAAAGATAATCATTACATAATACAACTCATATTTTTTCTCAAGAACTAAAAAGAACCTCTGGACACAATCTGGAAGTGATTTAGATTTTGCTTTGAACAATGTTTGCACGATCCTATAATAAACCGAGTTTAAAATTATTGATTAGTATGATCATAAAACCCAGCCTTAAGTATTTTATTCATATTTTTGGAGCTGCAATTTTGTGACTTGAAAGGAGTCAATATTTTACCCAAAATTCCTGACTGTACTCCTTTGAAATAGATTGTAAAAAAAATAAAAAATAAAAAAAAACTTACCAACTTTTACTTGTTTTTGGAGTAATATTTGACCAGGGGGATCTATACTTTTACTCAAGTAATGAAGTTGAGTAGTTTGTTCACCACTGATGCTTTTTAAAGGGAAGAAAGTTTGTGTGATTGACCTTGATCTCATCTTTGAAGTCACTACTTTACACCCTTAACACACAGTGCATACTCTATATTCCCCTTTTTTAATTCAATGTCTCCAGAGAACTGGTCAGACCACTCTTGTCTTGTCTTACATGACTAATCATAAATTTACCAATAACATACACATTTAAATGCAATTTAAAAATCCTGTTATTCCTTTTGTATTGGAGTAAGGCAATAATTCGTTTTTGACTGTCAATGTGCTTATGTTGGCTTCACTGAACTTTGACCCTCTGCTGTAATGCAATGCAGGACTGGATAATAATCGTCACTTTATTTGCTGCGGTTTTATGTCTTGAAAGACAAGTCTCAGATCATTGCATGGACTGTCCTCTCGGGATAAGATAAGAAATGTGGGAGTTCAAGTACAATGGGAGTATTGTGAAAGGTCAGCTGTTTCAGAGCTGCCGCCACAACAAACGACTAACCTTTCACTTAATACACGCCACATTTTTCCTGTGAATTTGTGCTGCTGTGCTTTACTACTGCCATTAGTTTGCTGTGTGAAAGAATCAATGACATATTAGAGACATTTAGCTCACATAAACAATGAAATCTTCGGGTATAGTCCCTCAGAGACAGGGTAAGGACTGGAGCATTGTTGCTGGGTGGAGTCATTGCTTCTCTCTGTAGCATGGGAAAGCATTAAAAAGGACGTCCCAGTTCAGACCATTTCTCAGGATAGATAAAAGTATGGAAAGCTGATTTGGTAGATATTATTGACCACACTGGGATTTTGGGCTTGTGGACTTGTAACGGGAATAAGCAGGAGAAGATAGGCTTTGACTGCATTCAGCCTCCCTGGGACCTGACCCACTGCTCTAAACCATGACATACTGGGTGGTTATTTCAGTTTGTTAATTATATCTCCAATGATTTAGAGGCCTTAAAGTAAAAATAGACAAAGCAAATGCTCGAATCATATCAGCTGTACAGACACAGACAGACAGACAGGATGCAGTTATCTCCAAGGCCGGCTGGAAATAACAGTTTACTCATCGGTAGCGGTTGGTGCTAAATGTAGTGAACTGTGTGACTTTGGGAAGCTGCGGTAACGCGTATAGTGCTAAGTGTTATTTATATTCAGCGTGATCAGCTGTTTTAAAAAAGAACAGCATCTTAACAAACCCATCTAGCCCCAGCCTTTTCCTGTTTATTTTATCATACAAATTCCCTCTGCTTCTGTAACCGTGGGAAGATTTTTATATTTAGAGTGTGAACAAAAATTTAGCATGTCTTTGGCTGTATAATGGCTTACTGTTGCTATAATGACGGATGATCACGACACTACAGTCTATGAATACTAGTTTTTGATGATGACCTTATAGAAACAGGTGGAGGTCAGCAGACGGTGTTTATGGGGTCAGAAATAGCAACTTTATTTGTATTTGGAAGTTCAGGAAATGCTAAGCAAGGCTATCAAGTTAGCAGTAACGTATATGGTTAGGTGAAGTAAGGTAGACTTCTGTCAGGAAGTTTGTTCTCTGCATTTGACCCATCCACCAATGCTGCCGTGCCCTCAGATGTTGAACCAGGATCCTGGTCAGGACAGGAGTACTAGGATTAGGCCACACACAGGAAGAACATACAAACTTCACACAGAAAGGTTCTGCCTGGTCTGGGCATTGAACCTGGGTGCTTCCCAGGGTTTCTGCAGGGTCTTAAAATATCTAAATCTGAATTTAAGGCCTTAAAAAGTCTTACATTTTCAGAGATGCGGAGTACGAGGTCTTAAATATATCTAAGCAGGTCTGGAATATGGAAGGAATAAGGAATATGCCTACTAAATTCTCAAAGGCACATTGCCTTCGCCGATACGACAGCTCCGTTTTTTTCTTATGAACAAAATACTTAGCGGGACTCACTGTTGTCAATTGTCACAATTAAACGACAAGGCCATGTTTATGACACACTTTTTGTGCACTGCGGGCTTATGAAATAGATCTTAATTTTCTTCAACAATGGTCTTAAAAATGTCTAAAAAGTCTTATATTCAAGTTGCTGAGTCATGCAGAAACTCTCTTCTGAACAACATTTTGCCACCATGTCTCTGGTGTTGCTAACAATAACACAAGTATGTATAAGTAAACATTAGAAAGATTGATCACATAACAGTAAGCAGTAAATTAAAATTACCAAAAGGTTAGGCTAGTGCTAAGAGGTTATAAGTAAGGTATACTTTACTGTCCCTGTAGGGAAATTTGTTGTATGCATTTGACCCATCCTTCAATGCCTCTGGGGCAACCTGTCAGGAGCAGTGGGCAATCACAGGGCAGCGCATGGGAACCCTTCTCCAGATCTTGAGCCAGGACCCTGGTCAGGAGCAACTAGCTGGAGGATTAGCCTACTGTGAATGTTTTTTTAGGTTATAACAAGTGTAATGCATTAGTTGGCAGGTTATGTATCTCGTAGAACTGAAAAATGCTGACTGTGTTTGTGCAATGTTTTCAAATAGTCAGTGAAGTCAAAAATATAAGAAGATACTGAATTCAAGCTCTTCTTGGTTGAGCCTCTACAGGAAGAACACTGTCTAATGTTCCTCTCTATGTTACACTTCACTCCAAGACTTTTATGTAGGATTTATATTCTCACATTTAAATGGTAGCAACTGTTTCAGGACCTTTATACAGCTGTCGGTGTCTATGAACTTGAATTTGAGAGGCAGGCAGTGAAACAGCTGTGATGAAAAGACGTGAGTGCGCAGCAGCACAGCGAGCCAACGGTATGAATGAGCGAGCGAGTTAGTGAGAGACGGGGAGAGAGAGAGAGAGAGAGAGAGAGAGAGAGGAGGACCGGTCTTTTGTTTTGAAAGAAGCCCAAGTCTCCTGGGAAGGCTCTCAAATCCTCTCAGGAATGTGCACAAGCCGTGTCGTAGTGTAAAGTGTGTGTGTTGGGGGTTGGCCTGTCACCACTTTTCTACGAGGAGCGCAAATATTTGAGAGTCATTTAGGCTAGTCCAACTGTTACCACGGAGATGCAATTTTACTGGAGTTTTTTGTGTATCACCTGACGCAGTTTTTTTCTAAACATTTTTATTAATCTCGTTCTTGTCTTCATAAGTCTCCATTGTCAGTATCATATACAAGTTTTATACAATTATGGATTATAAAATGAAGATGCTCATTAAGAACATGTTAGTAAAAACCTTTAAACTATCTAAATATTTTAAGAGAATAGTCATAAGTAACTGAATTCATTGGTATCAAATTGTCCTGCCCCAATAAACTTGATGTAAATACATGAGAAACTCTGCCCTCTCTCTGTCTCCTACCTCTTTATATTTCTCTATAGCTTACTAATATTTCCTAATGCCAGTCTTGAGCTCTGATTTCTTCCACTGTTTATTTATGAACTCACCCTTGAATGGCCCTGACTTGAGCTCTTCTTGTGTGTGTCCAAAAAGGTGTGTCGCTGTTTGAAGCTACAGTTACCAGGTGCATTATTGGCTCAGTGCTTTGTGTAAAATGAATACAGTGATACCATATTGCTATGAGATTTCAGACTTCTCTCAGTTTAATCTAAGGCTAGGTCTTATTCAAACACTAACCAGAGTTAATTACACAGATGCTTATGGCCTTTTCTCTATAAAAGAATGAGGGAAATTAGTTTTAATGATACCACCAAAACAATCTTTTTTAACTTTCTTGTAACTTTAACTTTTACGTACAATCAGGCTGTTGATTTTTCACATACCTTCCCCTTACAGAATCCAGTCACAGGGCGCAACAACCAGCCAGTGTACTATTTGTGCCAGTCCCAAGCCTGGGTCAATGGAGAGGGTTACGTCAAGAAGGGCATCTAGTGTAAAACCTATGCCAAATGAATGTACTGCACGCTAGGAGGCAGATGATTGGCTGTAGCGGGCCCAAAAGGGAAAAGCCCAAAGGAAAGAAGAAAGGAGATGCCATTCCCTTAAACATCTACTTTGTCCATATGAACTTGTCACTTAAAAATGCTTTCCTCGTGAAGCTGTTGCAATTTTGTGACAGAAAACAACTGAATATCTCCATTTAAGGACCAAGATTGTTCACTGACCACTTGGAATCTGACTGATTATCCAACGAGATTTTCATCTACTGTTGCTGTGATATTTTCATGAACCTAAATACTAATATCACAATTTACTGTGCAGTACACACAGGATTCCTGCAAGAGAGGTGCAAAAACACCAAACTTCTTTTTTCTTTAAGCAACACTATAATTATAGTATTAGCATTTGGTGGTTTCTGGGTGTGTGGAAGGAAACTAACCCCTCTTTCAAAGACAAAATGCAGCTGGTTCAACAGATACTCAACTATGTAGCTACGTAAGTTGTAGAGGCATGCTACCATCTCATGAGAACCCTAATGTAAGTGCAGTAATATACTAATAATAGTAATAGTTAGTAACCAAGAGGCACTTTGTATTCCAGTTGTCTCCATCCAAATTATTTAATATTATTTAACAATGAAAGGGGGTGAGTGGTGGCAGAGTGGATAGCACTTCTTTCTCTCAGCAAAGAGATTGTAGGTTCTATCCTTAGGCTGACACTTAATCTCTTTTGGACTCTGCATATCCTTCCTATGTTACTGTGGGTTTGCTTTGGGTACTGTGACTTCCTGCTTGTACAGTCTCTGTGTCATCCCTGCAACTAACTGGTCACTGTTGTCTGTATCCTGCCAAAGGCCCATAGTTGCTGGTCTTGGCTCCAGACATCCAGAACATCTCCAGGGATTAAGTGGAAGAAGGTGAATGAATAAGTAATAAAATCTCATCCAGAAGTAGGGGGCACTGGGTGTATTGACCTTCTTGTGGATCAACTCCAACAGACATTTTTCACCAGATTTTTATAATGATCATAGAAAAACATAATTAAATGTATGTAACTTTGATGTCACCTGTTGTCTGTGTTTTTGTGCCTGCAGGATGGTGAGGATGGAGGAGGGGGGGCTGAGAGACCGAGGGAGGGGGACGGGAGTTGAGGGGAGGCAGATCCTGGTGGAGCTCGGTGAGTCGCCATAATCAAAGAAGTCACACTGAATAGTAAATGTCAAATGTTTGACTTGATACAGAGCACTTTGAGGAAGGGAAGTGTACTCTGCAGTGTTGTGGTCTGAATGTCTGGATGTCCATTACTGATTCATTATAACCCATTTTGTTTTCTCTTGTTGCAGGAGAACAGAACTTGGATACCATTGTTCTGTCTACATATCGAACAGCATGCAAACTGAGGTTTCTGCAGAAGAGATGCAACTGTGAGTCAGAAACACTGCCGTCATTATGTTAAATTACCTTGTATATCAATACCAACCCAACCAGTCCGACTGATTCAATCAGAAATATATTAGCATCACCTGCTACAAATTTAGAAAACGTTTTTAAACAAATATATTTAATTTATATTTGTAGCAACAGTACAGTAGCAAGAAAATGTACATTTTGTCAAACCTACTTTTACATTTAGCATGATTTGTACAGTCATGCAAAACCTGGAAAAATCATGGAATTTAAAAAAATGCAATTTCCCGGCTCTGGAAAAGTTTTGGAATTTCATATTTTGTTGGAAGGTTTTGGAAACGTTTTGGGAATTTGCAGTGTTTATAGTGGAATAATTGTTTTCAGCTGTTTTCTTTTTTTCTTCAATTGACTAATTTCCAATTTTAACAAATGAAGTGTGTTTCTAATGTGCCACGTTGGACAATTTGAATACTGTTTATTAATGTGTAAGTCCTTGATTGGGTCTTGGAAATGTAGTCAAAAGTTTTGGAAAAGTCATGAAAAAATTCTTGGTAAAAAGTGTCTGAACCCTGATTTAGTTGAGGAAATGTTGGAAAGGAAAAAATGCTTTAATGCTATCAGTAGGCATGGCAGCAGCAACAGATACTTCTACTTGAGTATCATTAATTTGGCAGTAACTTCACTTTTAAATTCAAACGTAGTACTTTGTCTACCGTACGTAGTATGTGTCTGCACATTTTCTGTGATAATTATTTTAACTTGTTACTCTCTCTCCAGTGCATCTCATCGACATATACCATGTGATTGAGGCTGTACGTGACGCCGGTCTGAACGCAGTCGAGTTACATGCCGGTATTTCTGTCACTCGTCTGGAAAACCTGGTGTCGTCTCTGTTTAACCAGCTCAGTAAACGGCTGCCCACCACTCACACCATCAACCCTCGGGAGAGCACCGTCCTGCTGGTGGAGCTCATATTGGCAGCTGTTGACAGGTGTGTGCTGCGCAGGGAGGGTTGTCGTCAGACTTTTAATGTTACTCAAGGGCAGTAGATTATATTTGAACAGATTAGTAAAAACAATCTTAAAAAGGAATACATTAGTGCTTGTGTAGTGTTAGGACAGTGGTTCCCAAATGTTTTGGTTTTGTGTACCCCCAGGACCTGATTTAGTCCTGGTTTGGATCTGGCTCAGCCCTGGTTTAGTCTAAGTTTAGTCCTGGTTTGCTTAGTCTTAGTTTAGTTCTGGTTTTAGTCCTGGTTTAGACCTAGTTTAGTTCTAGTTAAGACCTGGTTTGTTGCTGGTTTAGTCCTGACTTAGTGCTGATTTAGTCTTAGATTGGTTTTAGCCATGGTTTAGTACTAGTTTAGTCTTAGTACGGTGTGCATGCGGTCAGAACCTTTATGATCATTTGGCCCCCCCTACTGGCTGTGGCCCTGAACAACCGCGTATAGAGTTGATGCCAGGAGCCAGCCCTGAAACTACCTTGTTATGTATGTTGCAGTGATCCAGAGGGTCGTCTCACTGTCCTGTCTGTGAAGGCGATGTTGTCGGTCCTTTGTGGAGGGAAACTGGTTGATAAACTCCGCTGTGAGTATCAGATCAACATCCACAAATAACACTGAGGCCAATAGTTTAGATAAAGGCAGCAAACAGGTGGGCAGGTCGATAAAGCTACAGTCTCTCTCATAGTGTAATAAGTGCATGTGTTACATAAGTGTCATCTAGTGGAAAACATTTGTAAATGCAGCTTTGTTTTTTGGGAAATCTCAGTGATAAGGAATGCAAATCTTGTATAATTTTTTATTTAGTGATTAGAACTATGCTATACATATTTTTTCTTTTTACTAGTGTTTATAATGAGCTCCTGTGACCAAATAATAAAGTCTGTCTAAGTCTTTGTGTACTTAAAATTACTCAAAACCCGTACGTTTAAGTAAAAGTACTGCAAAATACAATTACAATTACAAGTAGAAGTAAAAGTAAGCAACAAAATTATTTATTATGAGTAAAAAAATTAACATATGTTAAGTACTTTTGACCGTTGGATCATTTTGCAATTACACAAGAAAATCTACTACTGATACTACTATCCCCTAACCAGTGTCAAACTCAGGATGTCCCGAGTGCAAGGTTAGGCTGCTACTCACTTTGGCAATGAAGTCAAATAATACTCAACGCAAAAAAATGAAAACTTTTCCTCAAATATTGGCTCAAGGTTAAGTACTCGAAAAGGATTTTGAAGCAAATAAAAGTATCAAGTTACTTTCCACCCCTGGCAATGTGCAAATACAGTATAATGCAGTATATAAATTAACTTTTAATAGGACTACTGTGTGTGTTCTGCAGATGTGTTTTCTCAGGTCTCTGACTCCCATGGAGTTTTGGTGCTGCCTAAGTTCGATGGTTTCCTCAGGGAGGCTCTGAAGCTGCCCACTGCTGTCAACGAAGGGCCGTCCTTTGGCTACAACCACACTTTAGCTCACTCATGCTTCCCACAACAGGTGTTTTTTCAGTCTCCAAAAATGTGCAATTTAACTTAAATTCTTTGCTAAATCCATGTAATAATGTATTTTATATATTTTTTTTTTTATTGTAGAAGAGGGTTATGCTGAACATGTTTCTAGACATTGTCTCAGAGCCTCCTCAGTGTCTGGTTTGGCTCCCACTGATGCACCGCATGGCTAATGTGGAGCATGGTACGTTTTATTACTAAACTAATGAGCTTTAGGTGAGATTGAAGAGAGCTGGGATTTATTTCCCAAGTGAAAACACAGACAGAGATTGGTTGAAAGAGTTCCTTGTGTTGTTAAGATGTGCATAGTAATGTCTAAAAGTACCCAGAGCAAACACCTACAATGTACAAAATAAAATGGTAAATGACGCTTTGGACTTTCCATTAAAATTTTTATTTTAAAAACCCTTTATGACTGTGATCTGATTGGGAGACCCAAAGCTATACCTTATTACTTATATTATGATCCTCTTTGCACTGAACTAATGATATTTTTCTAAATTGTTAAAATGTTTTTGTGTTTCTTTAGCATAGAATATGCTGTAAGAAATGTCGAATTTAGGTTTATATATAGACAGAGATTTATCAGATATTTAGAAAAGATTTACCTAGGCAGAATAAATTGTATCTTTTTGCATGTGGTCTTTCTTTATACATGTGTTTTATAGATATTTTTCTCTGATCATGATGAATTGCAATGTACTAAATAGATGTACACTCAAACATAGAAACAGAAATTGAGGACCTCTAAAGTTAAATAAAATAAAATTCAAACGCCCAGTGTGGCTAGTGGGAGTAAATGTGTAAATGGAAATCTACCAGCATGTGGCAGGTTGGTTAATGTAAAGCCCTGTCTATAATAAACTCCTGTTACCTATGAGATAGTCCTTGTCTATTGCACATTGAGCAGTTATTAATACAAAGTTAGATATAACAAGTTACCATTTTTCTAAACCTTTTATTTTGAAGGATATTTGTTTGATTGACAGCCAGTCTCTCCCTCTCTCTCTCTCCTCAGTACATCACCCGGTGTCCTGCTCCTATTGTCGTAGCAACGGAATCACGGGGTTTCGTTATCGCTGCCTCCGTTGTCGTGGTTACCAGCTGTGTCAGAACTGCTTCTGGAAAGGAAACACTAGCGGCTCCCACAGCAGTCAGCACCAGATGAAGGAGCACTCTTCCTGGGTGAGTCAGGCTCACTGACCGACCAGCAGAGGGCGCTCCCCGGGTGTGAGAGCTGAAAATGTGGAGGTCATCAGGTTCAAACCAAAACATTTACCTACAAAAGAACATGTCATATAGATAGTAATAGTAATAGATAGATCAATAGATAGTAAGTTGGCTGTAAGATGAGTAAAAAAAAAATATATATATATATATATATATGTTTTTAGACATGTGAAAATTAGGTGAACAAAAAAATATTATTTTTTCAAAAGTTAAAAAACATTTTCAGTTGGCCCCAAAACTCAAAAATCTTGAGGAATCCTGTTGTTTTTTTTTGTTTTTTTTGTTGTTGTTTTTTTACAGTGTACTCTCAATTAATACATTTACAAGCCACATGACAATTTGAATTATGTAAATATGTTCATAGTTTGTAAATAAAGTCTAAATAAGAAATAGGGAATTACATAATGCAAATGATTCAAGCCAGGAAATGTGGGGTAAGGTTTTATTTGAAAAAAAAAAAGCCAGGTAACCTATAATACACATAGGCATGGTGCTTATTATCTTTTGGCTGCTCCCTTCAGTGGCACAACAGGGAATCCTCTGCATCCTCTTCTCTCACACCAACTAACTTCATGTCCTCTTTTTTTCACTACGTCAATTACCCAAGCAATTAATTAAACCAGAGATGATTTATAAATATGAATTGCTAAAGATGGCTATAAGGTTTACCCTGTAGTCTTTTATTGTTTTGTTTTTTGGCAGAAATCTTCAGCGTCGAAGCTTGGCCGAGCCCTGGGCCGGACTCTGGGCTGTGTATCATCTCGAGAGCCTCCTCACCCGGTTTACCCCGAGGAACCGGAGAGGACCCTCAACCTCTCCAACATCGTGTAAGACCACCTCAAACATTTTACTTTATAGGTGGCAATTAAAAAGTAGTCTGGTCTTTGTTTGCTGATCCCAGTTTTATCCCTCATCATTTTATTGTGACTCACTTTTTATATTAAGTTGTCTTTCTAAATGATGTCACTGCATACTTTTATGAATTTCAAAATGTGCTTCACCATTTCATGTAAGTAAAACGATATTATTATATATTCAACTATACTCAGCCTCTCTATAGCCCACTTATAGGTCCCAACCCACCAGTTGAGAATCACTGGTCTATAATATCTGTCTAGCTGTTTAGAAAGACAAACCTGAGATAGGTGCAAATAATATTTTAAGTAAGTTGGCTGTAAGATGAGTTTAAAAAAATTATAGAACTTAAAAAGGTTTTTAGGCATATGAACAAATTAAGTGAAAAATATAGTTGTTGATTCCTCAAAAAACCTTGAGGAATCCTGTTGCTTTGAGTTTTTAAGTTTTCGCTATTTATTTTATTTTATTATTTTTTTTACAGTGTAGCACTTATTTTAGCAAGTATATCAGTATATATTCTCATGCTACATTAGATCATTAAAAAAGTCTCTAATTCATACATTGTATATTTAAAGTTACATTTAGGCATTGAACAGTCACTGAATTTATTCTTGTAAATTTTCTAGCCGCTTTATAAAATCAATATTTAACTCTCAAATGCTAGTTTTACACCAGTTTAAATATTACTCTTCAATAAAACATTTACTAGCTTCATACACAGCTTCTCCAAAATAATTAACCGTTTATGTGTACACAAAAAGGCTTGGGTTTACAAAACTCCCACTTCTGCTGCCACCCACTCTGGCGACTCCACCTCTAGCCTTTGATTTTCTGAATGACCTCAGACTGGATCATTACAGACCTCCAGCAAAACTAGGCTTAATTCAGGCCAACACACAGGCACTGCACTTTGCACACATGTGAGTGGGCCAGTGTCAGATGATTTGGTTACTCTTTACAGGGATATGCAGTTGCTTTTGTTTATTTGTTAGCTTGTGTGACCTTGTATACAATGTGCTTAGTATCTGAATCCATGTTATCAGTGTATTTTGTGTTTGTATTCTGATCATGTGACTCTTGTCTGTTGTGTTTTCGCTTGCAGTCCTTCACGACCCATTGGAAACGACGGCGAGGAAATGCTGCTGTCCCCGGTAGTGCCAGAGTCGTCTAAAAGGTATTGGCAATCTTAACTTGTAATAAACCAAATGTCAACTACTTAGTGTTTATTTATTTATGCAAAGTGGATGCAATAAACAAATGCAATGTTAGTAATTGAGTTATGAAAATGGGACTAGCTCTATGTTGACTTGTGAGCACTTGCTCAGTGCCAGTCCTAATCATGTTTGGTCTATAAAGTTATACAGTGGTTCAGAAATAATGCTTGTTATAGAGAAACTTTGTATTTTCTTGTAAGCACTGTATAATAGGAAGCAGTATAGGAATTGGTTGGCTTACTCCACCTGCCAACATTGAATTTATGCAGCCAATAATGCTGAGAAATTGGCTGAGTATATCTGCTTACTCAGAGAAACAGCCCCAAAAAGAAAAAACAGAAATAGAAAATATAATAGTAAAGGTAAATGCAAGTATTAGGCAAAACATTCACACAATGTCCATGCCTATACTCTGAGCTCTAAACTAAAGTTGATGTAATGTGTTTTGTGGCAGTGAAAGGGTCTGGTTTTACTTTTTTAAAACAAAATAATAACAAGAAAAGTAGCTACAGTATATTGTATATGCTCTGCTTTACTGTAATCATTGTGTGTCTCTCATATTCAGTTTGGCAGCAGCTCAGCGAATGAATGAGGAACATGCACTGATCGCAGCTTATGTGAATCGTCTCCAGGGCAGCCCAAGGTGAGAGGAATTCAGATTTGCATAAAGGAAACAAGCAATAGTAGGGCTTTTTTCTTACTAATATCATCAGTGGTTTAAATACCCATATATATCCTGTAAAGATATGCTGTGGTGTCTTAAATAGTTCACCACAGCTTCAGGTTATTGGGGCTCTAAGCAAGTTAACAGCAACTTCATGGACAAGATGTTGACTAGATCTCTTATACCTACTTTCTGCTGGTAAAAAGATCAAGCTTATGCACATTCCGTACAATAAAAAGGTGATTTTCTGTCCACATTTTTAAATATGTTAAAGATTAGCTTATTAGTCATAAGACAGCCACAATAAACAGACTCACCTTACATTCGGATTGACAAATAGCCAACAAATGCGATTATTATTGCTGATTTTGATGCTTTCTGTCATTAGTATGGACAGCCCAAGCCGACAGGACGAGGAGCACAAGCTGATCGCCCGCTACACTTCTCGGTTGGCAGAAACCGAAGGATCAGGAGTAAGTCAATAATGGAGCAGGCCACAACGTATTTGATTGTCTACCAGTTGTGTCAAAGTTAACATACAGTATGCTTATAATTTGTCTTTGCTGTCTTTTTAGATGATACCAAACCGAAGCATTAACTTTGACGTCAACAAGCAGAAGAGAGAGCTGATTGCGCAGTTGGAGAACAAAAACAGGTATGGAAAATAATCTATAGTTATCTGCTATTCACATTTGGTACTTCTAGCTTTATTTGGCAAGCTTTTAACTCTCCCCAAAAGATCTCTGTGTCCTACTTTCCTGTAAGTCTGTTTTGATACTGAGATCACCAGTATGTTTTTATTTCCTAGAGAGATTTTGGCTGAGATCAAGCGCCTGCGTGTAGAGCATGACGCAGCGTGCCAGCCCAGTCCTGAGAAGGGCACCACTAACCCCACTCTTCTGGCCGAACTGCGCCAACTCAGGTAAACATCGCCCCCTGCAGGATCCCAGCAGGACTCCACTTTACGGCTGCTTTTATTTGAAGTCTCTTCTTTTATTTGAAGGGTGGTGAAAGTTTGGCTTTGTTTAAAGGCGTAAAAAAAGGACAAAACAGGGCTAAAACTGGACTGAATTTAAAAAAGCACTTACCCAGGACTAAATCACGACTTATTTACGACTAAACCAGGACTAAACCAAGATCTAGGACTTATCAATTAAACCAAGAATAATCTAGGACTAAACCAAATCTAAACCAAGACTAAGCAGTGGTTTACAGAGTCTTTGCTATCCATGCAACAGTATTTTTCTGCACAGTGCCATAGTTTCAGATTTGGCGGGAAACGTGTGGCGTCTCAGAGGGAGAGAGCTTAAGAGCAGATGGACGCAGCAGATGGAGGATTTTGAGAAACGCCAATGTAAAAATCACTCCCAACATGTTAATGCTTTTCGGCAAAAACAAAAACATTATGGAACAGGAAAGAGAGAGAGAGTCACTGCGCAGTTGCTTTTAATACTTAGATGTAGGGTTATTGCTGCAGTGAACACTTGAACAACAAAAGCTTTAATAAGAAAAATGTTTAAATAGTGAAAACTTTTGCAGCTTTCTCCATTTTTGAAGCTCTGCACAATAAATAGTTGTAGTGGTCAACAAACCCCAAAACATAAGAGGGTTTGATTTGGTTACACAGTAGTAGAGGTAAGATCTTAAGCCCGAGCCCGAGTCCGAACCCGACCCGGCCCGAAATTCGGGTCGGGTAGGGACTAAAATGACAATCATTACGTTCGGGTCAGGCCGGGCTTCTCTCTCGCTGACTTTTTTAATAAATATATGTTTATAAAAATGTATACTAAAACGATGTGTGGATACTAAACTAAGGAATACTTGTTATAAATAAATAATTTGGTTAAAACAGAGAAGGCGCTGTAAGGTAATTGCTATATAACTTCTACTAAACAGGAAGCGCAGAGCCAGGGCACGCTTTGCGCACGTGTCATGAATGTAATCTTCCCTCCGCAAGTCCGCATCTATTTTGTTTAGGTATCCCTGATATGGAGCAGCAAGAAGTCAAGGATAAACTTAAGACAGGGGAACTGAAAAGGCAAACACGCCCCGCCGGTAAGAGTGAGGCTGCAGTATTTCTCCGCGTAATTAAGTGAGTGCGCATCAAGATCTCTCTTTCACTCTCTTTGTCTGGCCTCTTATTCTGTGTTCCAGCGTTATTTCGTTGTGCAAATGCATTTATCATGATCATAAAAATATGTAGATTATTTTAACCTTAAGAAATCTTGCATTTTTTTCTGCCAAAAATACTATGGAATAAATCGAAATTTCGGGTTTGCTTCGAGCTCGGGCCTGCAAATCAAGTTAATTGGTCGGGCTCGGGCTGGGTTGGGCTTTAATGCCCGCGGGCCTGGGTCGGGTCGGGCTGGATTTTTTAGGCCCGATCTTACCTCTACACAGTAGTATCCCTTTAACTACAACTTAACTTTTAGATACACCACCAAAGGGCGCCAAACTCAAACTTACTAATGCCATTTGTCCTGCTAGTTGTAGTTTTGGCAACATATAGCAGTTAAATATTCATGGCAATTTTGTACATAGCAATTATGAATGATTTTACTCTCATTTGGGCATGTATTGTTATAGATTTGTTCTTGTTTTAGCATTTAATTTAACAAAACATGTAAATTTGTATAATCCAATTAATGTCTCAAAGGGTTTTACTATGTTGTACTATGTTTACTATGTTACTATGCCATTTTCAAAATTATCTGCATCCTTTTGACTGTTTTCTTGCTCATTTTTGCCATTTTTTATCACTGAACTGAATTGTGATATTTTAGCAACCCATCTAAATTCTGTGTTGACTTAAAGGCCTTTTAAAATGCTGGATTAAGCTAATTACGTTAATCTAAAACCTTTAATGTCATCACTGTTCCTTCAGTTATACTTTTCTCCCCTCATTGTTCTGCGTCTCTTTTAACTTTTGAAAGCAGTGGTTAAATTGTTGGTGTGTGTTTGTGCTTCAGACAGAGGAAGGATGAGCTGGAGCAGAGGATGTCCTCGCTGCAGGAGAGCCGCCGAGAGCTGATGGTGCAGCTCGAGGGACTCATGAAACTGCTCAAGGTGAACCCAGACAAAAGTTTGCTCTAGATTTCCATTAAAATCTACCTTTTATTCTTCTATACCTCTGTATTTCCACTATAAGACCTCTGCTTTCCTCACAGTATTAGATCTAGTGTGCTTGTAGGCTATTATCTCCTACTTTAAATTTCACTTTCCTTTGACTAATTCTGACCCTCTTTTCTACACTTCTTTTTCCTCTTTTTTTTTCTCCAAAACCTGCTCTTCTTGTGACCATTTAGGATGAGGAACAGCGACAAGCAGTAAGTTTTCCTAATCAATAAGAGTGTGTATGCTATTGAGATTAATGGTGGTAAAATTACAGCTTCACAATTTGTCACCTTTCCTAGGCCCAGGCAGCGGGCTCCTCCCATGCCTCTCCGGCTCGTCCCAGTCCCGTGGCTGCAGCCCGCTCTGTTCGCTCAGCCTCTCCTCAGACTCACCTGTACCATCCCCAGGACTCGCTCGCCGGGGTCGGAGGTGACGTACAGGAGGCTTTCGCCCAAGGTCAGTAACACAGCAGCCCGACTGGCCTGGATCCTTTTGATTTATACTTTTTCATCCAAAATCAGTCCCACCTGAGAACAGTCTAAACATATGAGCGGCGGTGGCTCAGGGGGTCGAACAGATTGGTGGTTTAATCCCAGCTCTCCCCATATAATACTGTTGATGTGCCCTTGAGCCAGGCCCACCTTGCCTCCAGAGTCTGCTACACTGATGTACAATATGAATGAGTGAATAAGAGTGAATGGGTGAATGGGTCCTTGATGTTGGATTTTTTTTAAACACTTGCTATGTGTAGAGAGTAAAGGCTTTGACAATTATTGATTAACTTTATATAGAAGTGTATTATCCCATCTACTTTTTGTTAACCTTGCAAAGTAAAATGTAGGTCTTTATTATAGACAATATAAAAATTCAGTGAGCCTCAGTCTACAATATATTATAATTATCATGAATCCAACACTTATCTCTTCTTCACAGGCCCGAGGAGAAACCTCAGGAACTGACCTTTTAGTCGCAGCTGACTCCATCACCAACACTGTGTCCTCTCTGGTCAAAGAGCTGCACTCCGGTATTTTTATGATTCTCTTTGTGCATTTAATGCAACTCCTGAATGGTTCTGTAAATATACAAAGTAAACTGTATATATATATATTTTTTTTACCAGATGAAGGTCGGGAGGAAGAGGAGAGACTCATCAATGGAAAGGACAGAGGTAAATGTTTCTGTAATATCTGTGCTATAACTTTATTTTAATACAACTCTTCACTTTATTTTCCTCAGTATGAAGGTTACTGGCTACAGTGGGATAGCACTTGTCTGGTTTAAAAAATGTCTGCAAAGATGTTGATAATATGTAATACTTTATAAGGATTTTAACCAATAATATAGCAGCTAAGGCTATAGTCCCATCCCAGAACAGCGATTAATGGATCAAGGGCATGTGGCTGTTGGGAGCTTATCAGAGTGTAATACAAACAAGTCACATCAATTAGGTCATAAAAGTTAAGAAAAGTTGACAGTAAAGTATGTTTTTATCTAAAAATCACAGTTTTTTATCTTGAATTAAATGAAAGAAAAAATTTATCAAGTGATGAATTAGACCAGCTTTTTTTGATGCAAAGAATGCATGCAACTAATCGGCCAGAAAAATTTTGGCGACCAAGAACTCACTGACAATTGAATCGACTGAGCGAAGGCAGCCAGTGCATCAGTGACAGTATAGGTCTGGAAGGATTATGCTACTATAGCTTTTTAATTAATTTTTAGTTAATTGCTAAGTTATTGTAATAGATTTGTAATAAGCAGAGGTGGATGAAGTACTCAGAATCTGGATAAGTATTCTTGTCTTACGTGAAAATGATTATAGAGGTTGAAGTCAAAACAATCTACTGCTACTATTCATTCATTCAAACTTTATTAAGGACACAGAGCACCTTGTCCATAGAGGGATATAAAATTATAATAATACAAATACATTATACATAAAGGCAGGATCGCCAGTGACTCATTATAAAGGGAGCTTTTCTGACACCTCCTCCTTAAAACCCAAAAAGTCAGAAGGATCGTGTATTACTACTATTACATTTGTTTGTAGGACAGTATTGTATAATTCAAAATAAAAGAGTATATTGTGCTTTTGGTATTTTTACATTCTAATTTGTTTTGGTCTGAGAAAGAAAAATCAACTGAACTCCAAAAGAATGTTTTGCTAAATTATTGAACCTTAAATTTAAAACATACATTAAAAGGACTAAAACTGTCGCTCAATGCAAAGTTTAGCTGTACTCCTTGTTTTGATTAATACCTTATGTGAGCTGAACCGCATTTTCACATTGCTTTTAACATCATCGCTGCTGACTCGGAATTTTAAAATGTTATTGCGGCTTTCCTTGCGTGCCCTCTGTCTCTGTCCCACCACGCGTCTCCTCTCCACACGACTCCACTTTTGTCCCGGGTACCTGCTCATCAGTACTGTTAGTGCTGCCTTATTAATAACATACCGTCTCATTAGCCGCTCTTTATGGAGCTCTGGTGTTTTACGAGAGGGCCTCTTGTTAGAGAAACGGCAGCGAAACTACTTCCTCGTCTGCCGCCTGAGACTAAATACTCATTAAAATACTAAGTTGCTTCAGGACTAACCCAGCCGTCCCGATGCAGACAAGTGCCAGAGCTCAAGCCAGCACTTAAAAATGTGTAGTTATTATGTTTATGTCAAAGCTGCTCTATTCAGATTTGTATTATGTAAAATTATTCTTACAATATCTTTTCCTTTTTGTAGCAGGTTAAGTCGATCTTGGACAAAGAAAATGTAAGTAGTAGTAATGGCACAGTCTTATAGAGCAGTGGTTCCAAAGCTTTTTGGTTTTGTGTACCCCCAGGACCTGATTTAGTCCTGTTTTGGACCCTGCTTAGTCGTGGTTTAGTCTAAGTTTAGTCCTGGTTCGCTTAGTCTTAGTTTTGTTCTAGTTTCAGGTCTGGTTTAATCTTGGTTGAGACCTAGACCTGGTTTGTTAGTGGTTTAGTCCTGGTTTAGTGCTGATTTAGCCTTAGTTTTAGTTTGGTTTTACGCATGGATTAGTCCTGGTTTAGTCTTAGTTTAGCTCCTGGTTTAGACCTGGTTCAGTCCGGGTTTAGACCTGGTTCAGTACTGGTTTAGTCCCTGTATTATCCTTCTTTAGTGCCGCATCCCTCTCTATAGTCCTGGGTCAGTCCTGGTTTAGGTCTATTTTAGTCTTCGAAAACCAAATACATAAAGGTACTGTAAATGATCAAATAACTCCATGTACTCCCTGCAATGTGCCCGCGTACCCCTAGGGGTTCCCATACCCCAGATAGGGAAACACTGTTATATAGCAAAAAAGAAGCACATTTTCACAGGTCTCACACAGCTTGTTTTACTTTTGATTAGTTTTCTCAATCGAGTCGATCCAGCTACAGGAGGCCAGTGTACACTGCAGGTCCCAAATCTGGATAAATGAAGAGGGTTGTGTCAGGGAGGGCATCTAGCATATAAAATAATAACAATAATAAAAATAACTAAAATAAAATAAAAGTGAATATTTATTTACTTTTCATATAACATTTATCTTATTTTTTTAGGTAAAGTGATGCATCATCCAAAGAAAGACTGATCCTCTGGGGCCTGAAGTTACCTTGAGTTTTTCCAGGTTTTGAGCTTGACCATAAATCAGCCTTCATCACAATGCTGGACACCAAACGGCCCCGGGATGGTCTCTACTGATGAATATCTGTGATTCAGTGCTTGTCTTGTCACTGTGGTTTTATGTTTGTTTAAATTTAATCCTGCCTTAGCTAAAGATGAATCTGAAGCCTACTGATTTGTGCTTTAAGTGTGGTCGTATGTTTCAAGTCGTACAAGGGGTCGAGTAAGTCAGGGGGACATTGTGAGGAGGTAGAGAGGATTTAGGATGTGTTGCAGGACGTTATGAGGATGTTTTAAAAGGACTGAAAAGGTGTAAGAAGAAATTAGCTTAAAATGAGTTGTAATGTTTTTAATTTTTGGCACTGTGTGCTTAGTATTTATTGCTTTGATTTTGGACATTTATTAATTGATTTGAGTGTTTTTGCATGTGGTCAGGCCCTGCTGAGACTATAAGCTTTAAAGGGACTCTTCCCATTTTATTAAAGGGGTGGTTTGGCTTTTTTACAGTGTTCAGTGAGGTGTTCATTATGTAAAGTTGCTGGATTTAATAGATGCATGCACTTATAGTTTAGGAATTCATCCATCTTGTATTATTCCTCTTCCTCAATCATAAAACATATTGGCAGGTTTTAAAGACAGAAAATACACTAATTAGCAAAAGGTACATCTCTGATCACTGTTAAGAGTTTGTAGCTTTTTGACAGTGATGAGGTTGTATCCTACTTATGTCACATTTGTGTTTTTCCTGGAGTTATAGTTTCCTAGTTTGTAGAATTAGGTTGCCATCTTTCCTTCTTCCACAAATAAGGAACATACTGCCACATATATTAATTTGAAAATACATTGATTGACAATAGGTACATCACTGAACAATGTTAACAATCCAAACTATTGCTTCAGGCTGAGGTAGGAAGAGAGAAAAGCTGATGTGGGTCTAAAAAGCCTGGTTTAGAGCTATAGGTGCTATAGTTTAAAAGTAGCTCAGGTTTGTCCAGGCCTGTGTGTGTTCATGGTACTGCAGTGAAAGTACAAGATTTGTCATTGCTATTGTGTGATTGTGTGTGTGGTAGAAAATATCAAACAATCTGCTTTCAAATGGTCAAGGGGAGTTAAGTGAGATATAATTGTTGCAAATACCAGAATTCATTTTTGAGCTGAAACTCATGCTTTTGGTCAGTGGTTCTCAACTGTGGCCTGATTTTGGGACCCAGTTTTATTGTGACACACTTTTTAAAGAGGCAAAGTCATTTTTCTAAATGAATTTACTCTGACCTTTCTGGTGCTTGTATTTTAAAATTCATCTCTCTATTTTGTGTAATTAAAACAATATTTAGCCTTTAAATAAGCTCACTGAATGCTCCACACAACCTTCCTAACTCACCAGTTGAGAATCACTGCTTTAAGTCAACAATATCTCAAGCTATGTTAAAATGTTTTTCAGAATCAGCTCTCACAGCCACAAACCTTGATCCCTTTGGTCCATTGATTTCAATTAAATGTATGCTTTAGATAAAATGTTTTTCTGCTTGTTTACGATGACAGAAAAGTAATATATTTTATCAGAGCCTGTAACAACTGCTTTGCTACGTGCTTGGAAAGCTGGGAATTGTGGGTAATGAAGTCCAATCTACTCAGCGTAGCTTTACCACAATCCTAAGTGAAGACATTTTTAAGGCTTTCATTTGTCAGATACAACATAGCATGAAGTGCTTTTTTTTAATCATCTCGTTTTTTCAGCTGTCTTCTTGCTTTACTGCTCTGTACATTTCTGAATAAGCTTCGAGTGACTTTTGACTGAAGTGTTCTCTGTTATCGGGTGACGAAGTGCAGCTGGTTAAGTTAAAGAGGTCATGTATTTTGATGTGTAAGTGCGAATGGGAGAGTGCTGTGTGCTCTGAGCTGCTGGAGCCACTGGAGTGAGTCTAAAGTGTGGATCTGTGTTTTATCAAATAAAAAATATTTAACAAACTCCTGAGATAACCTCCTCTCTGTGTACTCTTTGATATTATTGCTGGTGTATTTGGCTAAACGGCAGAGGTGGGTGGTAATGAGTTACATTTACTTTAGTCATTTTTAGACTTTATCAGGGTTTGTGCGGTCATGGAAAACCTGGAAAAGTCATGGAATTTCAGAAATTTATATTTTGGTGTAATGTTTTGGAAAAGTTGAGGAAATTTGAACAGTCTGAGTAACATTTGGCCACTACTAGTTAAACCTGTGCCAGCTACAATATCTATTTTTTATTAGAATATTTGAACTAAATATATATATTTTTTTGCTGGTCCTTTTGCTTTTGATAATGCTTTAAAAACAGCCTAGATGATTAGTTTATATCTAATATAGCATAATTATCTTTTAATCACTGTTTTATGGGCTATAAGTCAGTAAAATGGAATGGAATAATATTTTTCTGGGGGAAGAAGCCCCATCTGTTTTTTGTTTTTTCTTTTTTCCTTCAACTAATTTCCAAATGAAATTGCAGCAAAAGTATGTTTCTAATGTACCATACTGGACATTTTGAATACTATTTAAACACGTGTAAGTCATTTTTCTGGTCTTGGAAATTTAGTCAGAAGTTTTAGAAAAGTCATGGAAAATTCTTGGTAAAAAAAGTATATGAACCCTGCTTTATTAATAGGACAGAGTTAAGTAGAAAATCCAAGAGGGAGTGGAGCATTCAGTAAACTGTCAGAGTCCAGACTCAAACCCACAATGCAGGGGCAGGCTATAGTTGCCCTGCATCTGAGAGTAGTTTCACCGCAACATACTTTTTACTTTTACTTGAGTAATATTAACCAGAATTTGCATATGTGTTGGCTGTCTTATTAAATCAATACATAAAACATAAACATAAACCACGTTCAAAAGGTTACTCAGCCACTGAGTCGTTTTTTTTTTCACCAATTACTATTTTACTTTACTTACTAAAATTCACAATAGATTTTAATGTGTGTAATTAAAAGAAAATGGATCTGTTACTTCAGGTTGAGCAACTTATTTAAAGACCACTATTGCTATGGAGCAGGGGACTCTTCATTTAAACTATAGCTCATATTTAATTAATTGTGGGGTGCACAGTGGCAGAGTGATTAGCGCTCCACACACAGTCTCTTTAATGGCTTTTCCATGTTACAGTGATTTTTTTTTTTCCGGCTTCACACTGTTCAAAGTCATGCATGTGTTAGGTAAATTGGTGACTCTAAAGCTCTGCTCTGAGCGAATGCATGGGAGTGAATAGTTGTCTGTGTGTGTGTCAGCCCAAGGTGTGTCCCGCCTCAGGCCCATAACCAACTGTGATAAGATATTTGTTATAGGGTCATATCCAAAAACTAACTAACTAACTAACTAACTAACTAACTAACCTAACTAACTAACTAACTAACTAACTAAAAGATAAAGTCATAATAGTGAACATGTCATTTTCACCTTAAACATGGCTGTATGCACCACAGAGGTCACAGAGGTCCGGACCTAGGTATTTTTCTGTTACTGAACTAAACCAAGGCCAAAATCAAAACTAAATCAGAAAAAAACTAGTCTAAACGCAGACTTATTTAGGAAAAAGACAGAATTAAGGCAAGTCTAAACAAGGACTAAACCAGGTTTAAACAAGGTCTAAACAAGGACCAAACCAGGACTAAACAAAGACTAAACAAGGATCAAACCAGGACTAAATAAAGACTAAACAAGGACCAAACCAGGACTAAACAAAGACTAAACAAGGACCAAACCAGGACTAAACAAGGACTAAACAAGGACTAAACCAGGACTAAACAAAGACTAAACAAGGACTAAACCAGGACTAAACAAAGACTGAACAAGGACCAAACCAGGTCTAAACCAGGTCTAAACTGGCCGACAACATGATAGACCTCAGTATTTCTAAAATCCTGTGTAGGGCCCTGATCTTAAAGTACACATTATAGTTTTTTAGGTAAATTTATCGGACTGTAATAGACTCACCAAATAGTTTTTTTTTTTCAAATTAAAATAATCTATAATTGTCTACCTACAAATAAAATGCTTAAAATCTGAGGTCTTGTAGAGTCAGAAAAATGCTGTTTTTGTTTTACAGAATCAGAATCTACAGAACATTTAAATCCAAATCCACTTTGTTTGTATAGCACATTTTACAAACAAGACCGTTTCCAAAGTGCTGCACATAAAACAATAAATAACAATAAATTACTCTATTTAGCTCCACTAACATGTTAGTTAATCTGATTATTCTTTTAGCTAAAATATTTATTTGACTGCTAGAAATGCAGAGTCCTTTAATATGTATCATTTTATAATTTTTTTGGGAAGAGTATCATGAAGTAGAAGGAGATATGATGGATACAGAAAAAGGAAAAAAGTGTTTACCAGAAGCAGT
The DNA here is from genome assembly GCA_020698575.1 of Bostrychus sinensis. NCBI lineage: Eukaryota > Metazoa > Chordata > Actinopteri > Gobiiformes > Eleotridae > Bostrychus > Bostrychus sinensis. The sequence goes on along the minus strand of CM036257.1, from coordinate 20,153,094 downwards.
GGGCTCAGAGATGTTATGTGTCATATTCACTTGAAGGGAGCTGTGGGACAATTTTATGATAACTGGAAACCATTTCTTTCTTTTTTTCAAAACCGCATCAGCAGATACGATTGTGTTATGAGCAATGACAGTCTTTGTGTACATTATTTTATGCAGCCTTGGTGAGAATTTTGTTGCATCATCTGGATATCTGACTGTTGTTTGTGATCTTATTAATGGTCCGGGTGTTGGAGTGTGTGTTTCGTAAACTTTAAAATGTTGAAACTATAATAAAAAGATCATGATCAAAAGCTGTTGTCTTGTCATTGTTATTATGTTTGTTGTAGTTGTTGTTTGTTTTATAAATATTAATAATTAAACATTTAAAAAAACTTTTAACTTTTTGGCTTTATATGTCTGTCTGGCCATAACCCTTTCTCTGAAGCCTATCCCACCCATGGATTTTAAAAACCCCTCTCAAGTCCAGTCCTTTTAAGCCTCTCCTGATTTAGTGTCCTCATTAGTATGGATGAGCAGTTTTCACTTTTCCCATGAGGCTGAGTGGAGGTCATGACCTTGTGAGATGTGTGTGTGACTGAGATAGTGCCTGTAGTGGGACGGGGCGGAGGGTGTGGAGGGGGTGCAGTAGACTGTGGACTGAATGAAACCCATTGATGATGTTCGTGACCTGAATGACTGCTATAAATAACCGGCTCCACCTCGTACTCAAATGGAGCAGTGATGACCTCCTGCTCACTTTCACCTCCTCAGGTCAAACCCAGGTTAACCTCCTCAGCTCAGGACGGTCAGGAAGTAAGCTTTACAGAGTTGTATAGACCAATGGTTCCCAACCAGGGGTGCGGGGACCCCCAGGGGCACACAGAGTTGATGATAGTACCTTCTTAGAAAATATTTGGCTGTCAAAGACTAAAATGACCCAAAATCTGAGCTAACCCAGGAATATGCCTGAGAGATATGACAAGGAATAACACTAAAGAAGGACAAAACAGGGACTGAAACAGGTCTAAACCAGATCTAAACCAGGAAAAAACAGGTCTAAATCCAGGTCCAAAAGCAGAACTTATCAAGAGATAAACTAGGTCTAAAACCAGAGCTAAACCAGGTCTAAAACCAGACCTAAACCAGGAAAAAACAAGTCTAAATCCAGAATTAAACCAGGTCTAAACCAGGAAAAAGCAGGTCTAAATCCAGAGCTAAACCAGGTCTAAAACCAGACTTAAACCAGGAAAAAACAGGTCTAAATCTAGAGCTAAACCAAGTCTAAAACCAGACCTAAACCAGGAAAAAACAGGTCTAAATCTAGAGCTAAACCAGGTCTAAAACCAGACCTAAACGAGGAAAAAACAGGTCTAAATCCAGAGCTAAACCAGTTCTAAAACCAGACCTAAACCAGGAAAAAACAGGTCTAAATCCAGAGCTAAACCAGTCCTAAACCAGGAAAAAACAGGTCTAAATCCAGAGCTAAACCAGGTCTAAAACCAGAACTTAACAACAAAATAAACAAGGTCTAAACCAGAACAAAACCAGGTCTAAACCCAGAAATAAACTCGGTCTAAACCAGATCAAACAGGGACTAAACTAAAACTAAACCAGGACTAAACCAGTACTAAGCCAGGTCCTAAACCAGTACTTAACCAATACTACAGTGTGTCTAAACCAGGACTAATCCAAATCCTGTGGGTACAGAAGACCAAAAAGATTGGGAACCACTGATATAGATCTGGATGTGGACTGTGTGATGGGGTAACCCTAACCCTATCCTGCAATGGTAAAGATTATTTCTGTATTAGGGCCCAGACTTAGACCTGAGCCAGAGATCTTCTAAATTAGTTATAGGCTGGGCTTAACACAGGGAACATTTGACAGGATCCTCCTCCTTTTATGTCTCACTTAATGATTTATTTTTCACCAGAATTGTTTAAAATATACTTTATATAAATTAAACACCAAAATTGCACAACTGAATATAAGCAGAAACAGAATATAGCTAATTTGAAGGCTTCAGGAAAGACTTTACTTTGAAAATTGTGTGTTTTTAGCAGCTCTATCTTTTATGTAAATGAGGTTTAGATGGTGATGTTTAAGGTGATGTTTTCCTCCCAGCTTTATAACGAGAAATCATTGTTTCTATAAAAAAGACCTGCTACAATAAATCAACTTGTAAATAAAATGCATTGATAATGAAGTAAAAGAAATTGTGTCCATGCTGAGAAAGGCTGGGCCATAAAAATAACCCCTGAATGGCCCCCACAGTGGACTTTGGACGTGACATAATCCTCAGCATGTTGCATCATCTTACATTCATGTTCACATCCACACAGACAGTGGCGGGTTTATAACGTGGAGACATGAGTAACCTCTGTGGCGGTTATAAATCATGTCTGCACTTGTCCACGCAGGCTTCAATGTCAGCTGCTACAAACTCATCCAATCAACACATCACTCATTCATGCAGAACCTTTTTATGGTTTGGGGACAGCTTAATCTTTAGTTTATTTTTAATTACTAGTATCATATTGCTTTAAGTTTGTTTTTTTCTTGAGAGGGCATATTTCTGCAGCATTGCTTTTAATTGGTGTCCTGCATTTTTGCTCAGCTTAAAACATTTTTTGCATTTATTTCATAACTTTTGTGTGTGAACGGGTCAAAACTAAACCCTCTAGCTGACCCCTGACCTTTAGGAAGTATAAGCCGACAGTGGTGACAGTGTGCCTTCAGGTGGAGACACTCTCAGGTCAAACACACAGAGTAGTTACAAAAAGCCTCTCTTACCTGTGACTGAGATTAAGCTCAAAATGCACTTGAGGTCAAAATGAGCCTGGCCTTTTGAATCCTGCTCAATGCACTTAACTGGGACAAGCTTAAAATATTTGGAAGCAGGGCTTGACATTAACACTCGCCAACCACACAAATGTGGGTAGAATTTCATTTTGGCAGGTAACACATTCAGACTCACTGCCACTTTGTCTGCTTTGATTTTATACATAAATATTACTAATTTAGGCCTGGCTTTCTGCGGCTAATGTCAAAAATCAAAATGATGTGATTAATGGAGCCTTAACATATAAACATATAACACACTTAAAAAAAAACAAACACTTTTGAACATATAAAAATTGGAAGATAAGAGATATTACACAACAAACTAAAAATATACACATTATCTGAGTCTAAATAAACTTATTATGTTTTTGATAATGTTTATGTATAACTGTAAAAGTATATTCAGTGTTCATTGTCAAAAGAATTATTGTTTTATCATCTAAATGGTGGCTAGTGAAAATATTAAATGGCCACTAACTTTTAAAGAACACTGGTAGTGAGTGAAGAAGTTAAAGTCAAGCCAATGGAGGTTTAAATTATATTGTAGTGAGTTTAGGATAAAAAAATGTAGCCTATAGTACAAAATGTTATAGAGAATACAATTAGAGAGGATGGTTTTACAAGTGTGGTGTATTCAACAGTATGTTTTAGTTTTAATAACTTGTTACTAAAATGCTAATATCTAATTAATTAATTAATTGCGTAGCTAGAGAATAAGCTCTTCTCCGCAGGTCTAGGATATTTTATTTTTGTTTTACTGTAAGTAGGCTAGTTATAAGGTAAGATTGTGAACTGTAGTAGTAGTAGAAGTAGTAGTAGTAGTAATAGTAGAAGTAGAACTTGACATTGTCTGCTTAAGTCTGGAGCCTTTAGGACCCTGCGGAGCTGCGTTGGCGCTGCAGCCTCTGCGGCTCGTGAAGCAGCGCAGGCCGCTCGTGAGAGAGGGAGAGCGCGAGCAGCGGCGGACGGAACAGCTTGGAGGAGCGCGAGGAGGCGGAGGAGAGAGCGCGAGGGTCCGGCAGCACGAGGGACGGACACACGGTAAGCACCGCCGCCACAGTTCTCCGGCCTCGCGTGAAGTCCCCCGGTGTCGTTACCGCGAGTCCCTCTCCGCTGCTCCAGCTGCAGACAGACATCAGCGAGCGCGAGCGAAGGGGGCGGGAGCGCGCCTGCCGGGGTTAACGGGTGCACTCGGTGTGAAGCGCGCTGCAGACGCTGTTTTCACCCGAGTCACTGAGGCTTATGGCGGGTACACGCTCACACACGTGTCCCACAGCGGCGGCCCGCGCCTCTGAGGGAATTACACCCCGTTTAAAGTCTGTCCGGTAAAGGCCGCGTCAGGTCGCCCCCGATATTAACTGTCAGAAAACTGTGTCCGTGAAGGCAGCACCGTCACCGCCACGGCACCGGGGAGGGCTACACAATAAAACTTAGATTTGTATCAAACAAAAACACAGTGAAATGACTGGAACACTTTAATAAAGCCAACAAACATCTCTCTTTTCACAGTTTTATACAACTGTGGGCATTTGACATTGAAACTGAAAAGGACACAAGTGATCTTGCAACTCAGCATCCACAACTACAAGGCACTAAATGGAGAGTCATCTAAGGGCTCTTGAATGTTAGAAGCACTTAGGTTGTACTTCGAGGGTAAATAAGGATTTTTGTAAAGTTATGCATTTACACACTTTGATTTTAGTGATGCCATTCTCACTGTGATACTACTGACGGTAACTTAGAGCAAGTCTACTCCAGAAGTGTGACAACCCTGGCTTATTTGGCCTTTTTAGAATCATTATGGATGTGTCATTATCTTGTTATAGATGGACTTTCTTCTTTTAGTGAAGGCAGTTGAGTTCATCTCTCTGATTGCTGCAGAACTGTGTTGGAAAGGGAATTCAACCTTCACTCATCATCAGTTTTTTTTTTTTTTTTTTTTTACTATTTCACAGTGAACTTGATTATCACAACTCACCTTTTTGCTGATATCCCTTTGGTGGTAGGTTATTATTTATGAGTGAATACTAAAATATCTCATCATCATATAGTACTACCACCTTGAGTTCAGTGATTTGCATATTAATTTAGCATAAGATTTATCCCGGATGCCCTTCCTGATGCAAACCTTTCCATTTGACCAGACTTGTGACTGGCACAAAGAGTACAGTGGCTTGTGGTGACCCTCTGTGGCTAAATGGAGGCATAAAAACCTGCCAAATTAATAAGCAAATCACTGCACACTAAGAGACCCCAGAAGGGAAAAGCACAAAAGGAAAGAAGAAGTCTAGTATAGTATAGTAAAGACCTGTAATTTGTGTATTCTTTCTGGAGTAAAACTTATCTTGAGGTGCCACTTAGGAGTCACTTTATGCCTTATTAATTCAAACGATTTGCGACATATTGCGTGCTTTTATTGTGAAAATGTATCATCCACTTCCTTGATCTGTCACTGTGTAACTCTCTGCACCTCGACGCACCTCTGGAGGCTTTTTCTCTGAGCAGCCATGTCCCCTCCCACCAACACGCTCCTATACTCTCCGGCCCTGGATCCTGGTCTAATTTAAACCACTGCTGGCTCTTAAAGGCTGGAACAGTTTAAAGCAGTGTTAGAAGATTCACTATAGTGGTGTGAGTGCTCCCCCAAAATATGTTGCACTTATTCTTCTTTGGGAAAGGTTGAGCTCATGCTTGGTAGCGTTTAGGGGTGCAGGGGAGGATAGTGCACGGTGATTTTGGGGCAAAATTTCCGCTCTTGCAGCTAACCTTGGCCCGCTGCCTGTTACAGTAGGTGATGTAAGGCTACAGCTTCGAGGAATGACATAGTACTGTACAATGCAACTCGAGGGAAGCCACACACACACACAATGACTATTAGAGAGCGGAGACGGGACATATTGTGCTTTTAGGTTAAAAAAAAAAAAAGGCTGCAACATACGATACTGTGCAAAAGTCTTTGACAAGAGGACTTTTAGAAAGACTTTGGAAAAATCATGATTAGAAGCACTTAGAGAGCGTAGACCTCTCCCAAGGCACTGGTCCTGTCTCGCAAGGGCCCAGATCTGGACTCAAACTTGGCAGTCTTCTAGTTCAGGGGTAAATACTCCTTCCATTGAGTCACAAACCTTATATCTCACAATAGCAAAGAATCTGTTCTTTTAGTCAGTGAAGTAAGTATCTTTGGTCTGTATCTTTAAATGGTACCGAATCCCAAAAAACACTCCTTGAGCTATACAGTAATCTGGATCCACACCAAAATTCATAATTTTGTCCCATTACTGTCCTATTCTGAAAGTGTTCATAGCAAAAACAAACTGCTTTATAATTAAAGCACTTTTAGTTAGCAACATTTTTCACACGTCACTAAAACTTTTGCACAGTAAGTCTAGCCAATGCATATTTTTACATTGATCTCAACAGAAAGACTGTCACATTTTACTGGTTTTGTAGTGTTTTAGTATAACCTTTATCTATAATTGGACATATGGACATTGGTGTTTTCCCTCTCTCATTGATAACACTTCATGGATCTTCCATTACTCTGTGCTTCCATGTTGTTTTTGGTCAGCCGCTGTCTTCTTTCCTCTCGCTGGGGTCCATCTGAGGAAAATAGTGGACATGCAAGTGTATGGAAACAATACCTCACAGTGGACTCTGGCCAAGGTATAGGGAAACAATGACTGCTTTTGCTATTACAGATAAAAGTTAACAAAGGGAGTGTAGAGGTTGAATGATCGAATCTGTTGAGGCTGCACAATAAAACTCCATTTAGAGTTACTACAATCATCAATTCATGTACAAGGCTGGAAAAATGTAATTGACTATGTCATGACTTATTAATCTTTACTTACTGTATAGCAAAGGACTAGTTCCCACAATAAAATTAATGGTTTTCCTTGTGACAGACAGACTTGGTTCATTACTTCATTTATACCTAGTTTATTCCTGATTCAGTTTTGCAAAATGTTATGTTTTTTGTGTTAGCAAGACAACTCAAGTAGTGGTTGTCATTTTATAAAATATTCTGAAAAGGTCAGTAAAGGTCAATGAAGAAAGGCATCTTTTTTGGTGTAGATCCAGAAAACAATATGGATCCAGGATTTTATTTAAAGGGGTTATATTTTGCTAAATTGACTTCCCTGAGCTTTCTATCATGCTGTAATGTTGTTCCCTCATCAAAAACATTCATGGAGTTCTGCTTCACGCCTATTTGAGTAATTCTCTATTCTCTGGCACTGAGTTTCTGAGGCCTCAAAACGCTCAGCTGTATGAACTTCAACCTCTCCTACCAACCCCTGCCCACTCCCGGAAGCACTGACCAATCAACAAGCTCTCTACATCCAGTCTGCCCCTCTTTTGTGTTCAAAAGACGGTCACAGCTGTACACTCTACTGCCCTCTGCTGGTCTCTTCTGCTTGTTTCTTTATGGCATCAGTAGAGTACTGATTAAAACCTTTTTCTTTTCACCAGATAACATTTTTAAAGCAATGCTGTTCTAGAGGCGACCAAGGTTGGTTTAAAAATATTAATAAAAGCATAATACATCCCCTTTAAAGGATCCTGTGCCAACTTCTGTCACATGAGATCAATAAATGAACAAATGTTTAGTAGATTTAATACCGTATAAGGGTTTTTTGGCTCAATGGATAGAGCATTTCCCCTTGAATTAGAAGATCCCTGGTTCTAGTCCAGGTCTGGGTACAAAATCTTAACCATTGTGAGATGGGGCCCGTGCCTTGGTGCAGTTCTGAGCTCTCCGAATGCTTCTGGTTTGTCTGATTGTGGTTATATTATTCAAATATCTCAAATCATATGTTATTCTAATACTGTACATCCTTAGACTTCACCGTATTGTGTCAGTTTGTGGCTTGAAGTTATTATTGACACATCTAGGTCACAGAGGGAGCTCTCTCTGCCACGTCCACCTGCAGATCGAGCGTGCGCCCTTTGTCTAATGAAACGGGACATTTTAATCTGGCCACATCAATCACTGTCTGACAACTACACCGAGAGCTACCCCGGTTCAACAGAGCCCTTTGAAAACACCTGCATGTACTGTATGTGTGTGTGTGTGTGTGTGTGTGTGTGTGTGCACTGTTGCATGCAGACAACCTGTGTGTTAATCTGAGGAGAGAGTGAGTGAGAGTTTCTGGTCTATGCCTGTCCCATCAATCACATATACACTTACTTAGAGTCACGCACCTGTAGTACCGGCTCGACCCCAGGGCCTGGAGGTGGGTCTATGCTTTTTTTTTTTTTTTTTTTTAAACAAGAGACACAGACAAAATGAAAGGAGAGCAGGTACAAAATGTCAGCCGTACACCGTCATGAGTGTAAGGGAAGTGAGGGCTTGATTAAATCTAAATATTTCTTTTTTTGTGTTGTTCTTCCCAACTGGATCGCCACATTGAATCATTCACACTGAGATTTTGTACGTTATTTTACATCAGATGCCCTTCCTGTGATAATACTGTGATTGGAGTAGGGAGCGGGGGTGAAGTGTCCTGCCCATAGGCACGGTGACATATGCACGGGTCAGAACGAGGATCGATTCGTCAGCCCTTCTCAACCCCCTGCGCCACTTTTGTTCTAAATGATTAATGTTTTTTATTGACACTATTATTTTTAGATGAATAATAGGCCAAGTTACTTCAAAAATCTCATGCCACAGTATCTGGAAGAGTTGGAAAGACAAAATGCAACCACACTATTTAATATTCTGATTGTATTAGCTAATATTAAGGGGTCACAAGCCAGTGTACACTTTGTGCCACTTCCTAACCTGGATAAATCAAGAGGGTCGTGTCAGGAAGGGCATCTGGCATAAAAACTAAAGCCAAAGGAATAGGCTACGCAAATAACTGTACGCTACACCGTGGCGACCCCAGAAGGAAAAAGCCAAAAGGAAAGAAGAAGAATGGGTTGTTACTTTGAATTGCATCGCTTCCCAAAGTTTGCTCATTTGGACCTAAAAATAACTCCTCACTGGGGAAAAAACATCTTCAATGTTTTCACCAAAAAGTCATTTTTTGACTTTTAGCATCACAAGCTACAGTAGCAATACTTAACTTGTGACCATCATGCTTTGCACTCCCTGAACTCTTTTTTTTTCACTGCCTACATTACATTATTATACTGTTGTTCTAACTTGACAAATTGGCTTGCACTTAATGATAGGGAGATAATTCAATCTGATTTATAAATAAACCAAATCTAATTACTTTTACTGAATGTTTATCTTGTTCCTGAAAGATTTCAATAAAAACAGATGATAATGTTTTGAAAAATATCATTAGGGGCCCTGCTGCTGTTGTAAGTGAATCTCGTCTCATGTTATAGATGTTAAAGCTGGTGCTGTGTTGTGTGTTTGCAGGAGCGAGGGGGAGGACTGATTGATCGTCCAGCTGACAGACACACTGAATGAAGCTGCACCTGGCCTTTCCCATGTTTTGATTTAATTTCTTTTTAGTTTTTACTTTATAAATCTGTTTTTGGGACCCGCTTCCTGCCATGCCGTCCAATAGTCCCGCTGCCACTGAACCGCCCCAGACGCCGGAGAATGACACCTCCAATCATGTGGTAAGTCACAGTCAGAAAATCAAGAAGTCACTAAAATGTATCATTGTCATAGCTGTCCTTGCTCTTGCAACACTTTCTGTCTACAAATACTTTAGTTTCAAGTGTACATAATATTTTTCTTTGTCCTTCCTGTGTTTTCTCTGGTTAACTTTCATCATCCAAAGACTTTAATGTGTTAGAAGAATTGGAAAATCTGAATTTCTCATATTCTCTGCATCAGGCAGTGCAGCCAGGACAACAGCGCTGGGGCCCTGTAAGTTGAGGGGCCCCTGACAGTAGCCCTTGTCCATGTATGGCCATCTTATATATTCATAATAAACAAGAACAACTTTTTATTACGAACACATTTTTTCCAGCTATTTACAAAATGTGAAACTAATGTGTAAAAAAACAAACAAACAAAAAATAATTGGAGCCCAAACCTGTTACGACACTGCTCCAGGGTGTACCCCGCCTAAGGCCCATAGTTGCTGGGATTGGCCACACATAACTAATAAAGGAATAAGTGGAAAAAGACGAATGAATATTTTAACTCAAGTGGTGTGTATTTTTATTGGTTGTATAATTTAAAATGAATATGAATGTGAGTGCATCCTTGAGTTTTCAATAAATGCACCATTGAAGTCATTGTGTAATCAACTAGATTCAGGAATTTAGCATATTGAGTATGTTTTTAAGCTAATAAGAAATACTCAGCTTTATCAGCATCTGCTCCTTAAATGAAATGTTTTTTGATTATTTGGTGTAAAATTAGCTGTGATTGAAGCTTGGATTGAAGGAATTGTTTAGGCAGTAATCATCTAAAAGCATATTGTAATTGTATTCATATGTGGAAAAAATGTAATTTCAGGAGGTCATATCTAGGCTGTATTATGAATGAGTTGCTGATGTAATAATCTGCTGTCACCCTCTAACAAGGAACACCTCATTGATTGTGGAATAATGGCTGCCGGTGGAAGTTAGAGAAAGTTGGATACACAGAAAAACAGCACTAAATATGAAAACATGGATAGACAAAAAGGGAAGCCACACCTAGTGTGCAGTGATTTGCATTTTGATTTGACATCAGATCTCCTTTAGCTTGGTGAGCCAGCCTCTCCTATTTTCTTTTCGAAAGCAGGACAGTCTGGTTCCTCACTTGCAGAGAAGTATTTCTCTCCTGACAATTTGGAACTGGCCTATCACAGCCGTTAATCTGCAGTGCGTCTTACAAATACGGAAGCGGAGTGATTTTAATAGCTTCTCTCACCCGATTAACGGCATTTAGTGCTTTCCTTCAACAGTGCTCCGTGTGTTTTATTCTTTGTCTTGTTGTAATTTTAACAACAGTAAAGTCCTGTGGACGTCTGACATAAAATCCACATTCAAACAAACCAGATTTCTCCGCAAGTCTTTGTACAACTGGCTTCTGCTGCTGTTCTCGTTCAGAATTAAGAACAGAGCTGCTCATAATTTGGCGTAGTCTGGTGTTTTATGAAAAAAAAAAAGGCAAGAATCTACCGTGTTTGTCTGGATTACAGATCAGTGTTGCACTGCTCCTGTCCCGCTCTTCGTTTCTCTGATTGGTTACTCCGCCTGTGAATGTAGAAATGAAATTTAAGCGAAGGGATACCAGACTAACTCCTTTGTATAGAATAGGAAAAGAATTTGTCTGTCCGGCCAGGCTAGATGTCCTTACTGATGCAACCCTCTCCATTTATCCACACCTAGAATTGGCACAGAGAGTACACTGATGTGACCCTCTGTGGCTGGATTACATACATATACTAGTAGTGTTAATGTTTTTTTGTTTTGTTTTTATTTGAATGGGACAGCGTGTATTAATGAACGGCTAGTGCCATAATTACACCAGATTATAGCTCAGAGCTAATTTCCATCCGTAGTCCCCACTCACTCACATTCACACATTCACACAGGCTTCCTGGTGTTCCCCAGCGGTCTCCCATCCAGGTAGTGATCAGGCCCTACCCTGCTTAGCTTCTGAGGTCTGACGGGATCGGGCATCCACAAGGCGGTATGGCCCTAATGTTGTTGCTGGATCTCTTATTATAACCACTACAATCTTAAATACAACCTTTATTTTTCCTGGTTGCAGAGTTAGGAGACTATCGCTTTGACGAAAAGAATGTAATGCTTCTCGAGAGTACTTATATTAAACATATAGTTATTTATTTACATAGACAACCAGCCTCTCTGCATTCCTCAGAGCCGCTGGGCCACTTACAGGTGAGACTATAGGGCTGAGTTTCAGGTCTCTAACTTTTTTTTTTACTAAAATACAACCAGCCAGGCAGACAAACACAAGCTCAAAAATGGTTCCTTTCATACACAGCCCCCAGAGCCCGACGTTAGTCTCGTAAATCTGTGAGAAGTTTTTTTTTTTTTTTTTTAAGTCTTTTCTATGGCGCTGCTGCTATATAAAGGCACGTCTTACTCGCCTACTTCCACATTCACAATCTGGCAACAGGCCAACACATACAAAGTTTTCCTTCTAGGCTTTTTTCTTTGACTTTTAACTTCCTCAGACTCTCAGCTCAAAGAGTGGAGATAAGCCTGGAGAAAGTCAGGCTTGAGGACAAAGCGGAAACTCAGAGACAATGTGGATTCGGGGCTGAGGCAGATCCAGTTGTAATCCATTTTACAAGACAGCAGGTAATGCGTATATAGTTACATACATTATTAGTGTTTTATAGTCTATTTTCTGCATATTTTTCCTTATTTATCCAAAAGAAATGGATTAAAGTCATCCAGGCACAATCCACTGTTCTCTTTGTGCCAGTTCCAAGCCTGGATTAATGGAGAGGGTTGCGTCAAAAAGGGCATCTGGTGTAAAACCTGTGCAAAATTAATATGTGAATCACTGCACACTAGGAGGCAGATGGTTTGCTGTGGCGACCCTGAAAACAACTGACTCAAACTTCTGTAATGAGCCCACTCTTAATTTAAGTGAATAAAATCATATGAGGCATTGACTCTCAGTCCTTCTGCGCCGCCATCTTGCCTCGGAGTTGGCATCGACCCATCACCTTCAGATCAGCTGCTGTGGTCCCGCTGCTGTAGCTGACCTTGCTTTTGTTTTCTTCGAGTGCATCAATTTCATCGAGCCAATTTCAGCGGGGTAGCAATTGTTTAAATGGAAGCACTTATTCTCTCTGTATTTAGGCTAGTATAAAGACACATTGGCATATTATGTACAGTACATTTCTGTCTGTTTGTGCTCTTGATCCATGGCAAGGTCTTTTCTCTGTGGCAAAGATAGTGTTTGGTTTTGGTGCAAAAAAGGGACCACTTAATTTCTACTCCAAACTGTGATCTTGTTGCTCTTGGCTTTTGTCTGCATTTGTTCTAGGAAAGATTAACATCAAATCTTGCCAATTCACACACTTGTGGTTAACATTAAGATTGATTTTAGATCTCAAAGACTCAAGATAGTCCTCTTTACAAGATGTATTACATTATTAAATTAAAAATGGTTTAACCCTCTGAAGATGGATGAGACTTGGTCAGTTTTGTAATCCTTTTAAGTTTTTCTCTACAGGGGTCACAACAGCAAATCATCTTCTGGTGGTTGCATATTGCCGTTGTGTCCTTGGGCATGACACTTCACACACATTGCCTCCAGTGTCTGCATGTGTGAATGTGTGAGCATGAATTGGTTGCTTGATGTAAAGTGCTTTGAGTGCCCATGGAGATAGAAAAGTGCTAGGTATATAAAATGTGACCTTACTGATCTGGCATAAGTTTTACACCGGATGCCCTACCTCAGTGTTTCCCAACCAGGACCAGGGACCCCTAAGGATATGTGAGCACTTTGCAGGGGGTTCGTGGAGTCTGGCCCATCGACAGGGGAAGGGTCAAAGGGGTCTGTTGTCCCGGGTTTCAGGGTCAGAGAGCCAGGAATAGTCCCTCTTCTTACAGGGGGCCCATGTGAAGCCTTCTTGCCCCGGGCCCCAGCAAACCTGTAGACGGGCCTGCGTGGAGTCATTTCATAATATATTTCCAAGACCAAAAACATTTGTGATCTTTTTATACTGAACTATTGAAAAGACAAGCCCAAATGATAAAAAGGAAGTGAAACTGCTAAAGAATATTATTAGAATATTATATTTTGCATTTTTTTTTTTTAGGGTTAATAGCTTCAAAAGGGGAGTTACATTTTTTATTTTTTATTTGTAGTAAATTTGTTATGAGTTTATTATTAATAATTCATTTTTATTTTTAAGAACATTTTGAACATTAATATTACACAAAATAAATGTAATAGGAGTTTATATTGTTAATTTTATTTTATATAGACAGGAAGATTATTATGTATATAATTTTAAATTTGAGTTTCACCAAAAAACGCAGCAAAATAAATTAAGTATAAAATGTCTTTGTAGTAGTGAAGACAGATGTTTTTTTTATTACAATTTTAAAGGATCAATGCGTATGAGTGAAAGGGCTACTCATGATATGACACAACAGCCCAGGGGGTGCACGATACAAAAAAGGTTAGGAACCGCTGTCCTACCTGATACAACGCTCTCCCTTTATCCAGGCTTGGGACCCCCAACAAAGAGTACACTCGCTTGGGCCCCAATGTATCTGGATTTGTTGTAACCTTTTCAAATGGTGTAAAATGTGTGTCTGACTTTCTCTGTCTTTATTTTATCAAATGAATTCAGTTTCTATTAGGTTAAATGTTAGGTCTCTTATAATGTACCTGCTGTAAACTGCTCAGGTCAACAGCTGATATTGTGATAACTGGTAAAAATAAAATAATAGCTTGTAAGCATGTTGTAAATCAAAGCAGAGGCAGAGCAGGAGCAGCAGTGGCAGAGACCGGGAGGATGTAGAAGAAATAAAGAGGACAATGTGTCTGCAGCTCATGGGAGGCTGCTGCCCGCCCGGTTTGCAGTCTGGTCGCTTAGCAACTGCCGTGTCCTAAAATAACCTGCCCCTGAGACAGAAATAGACCAGAGACGTATGGACACACAAAAACACTACACACATTAAATCATTATTAGGACAAAGTATAACATGACACATACCTAAAAAAGATCAAGTGACTGTCAGAGGAAAGATTTTCAGTTTCAAAAATGTTTATTTTCACCTCTAATGGATTTTGGGTAATGGGTGCCAATCCAGAAAGACACATACCCTTTGTGCTGGTCCCAAACCTGGATAAATGGAGACAGTATAAAGCCTATGCCACATCAGTATTCAAGTCATTGCAGGCTGGGTGGTTAATGATCTGTTGTGGAGAACTCAGACGAAAAAATCCAAATTGAAAAAAAAAAATCTGACTAATTATAACTTGACAAAACTTAAAGTAAAGCAACAGACTGCATTAGTATTTTATCACATTCATACATTTTTATTTATTTATTTTTTTACTACTAATGCCTTTTGGCTTATGCGTGCTTTAGACATTGCCAGTCCAAATAATGTCAAATAAATTAACAAATTACTGCACAATAACACTATAATTATCAATCACAATTAAAACAATAACAATTGACTATATATCACATACATTTCAGAGGGAAAGGCACCCTGTGTTTTTTTAACCACAATTTACATTATGGGTGTTGAAGACAATGCCCACCCAGAAAATTATCGTAAACTCTTTTTGCTGGTCCCACACCTGTATACAGTATGGGTGCGACAAAACACAAATCCCACAAGACGAGACAAGATTTTACAGGGTTAATATGTATTTTACACAAATAAAAAATGTAATTTATTCATCTGAAAATCATAAAATGCAAAACTATCTAGGTCAATTTTTAAAGTCAGCTTGTAAAGAATGGTAATTACTTCTATTATTTGAATTATATACAATAGCAGAACATATATACTGCCAAATGTTTTGCCACAAACTCAGCTGACTCCTCTCAACTCACCTTTGTAAAAAGTGCAAACAGAACCTTATCCTGTGATCCAGAGACCGATTTTTACCTTCACGAGAATCTTGTCACATTTTGATCTTCCGAGATCCTGTCACATCCCTAGTATACAGTAAATGGTTATGTCAGAAAGGGCATAAAACCTATGCCAGATAAATATGCAAATCCCTGCACACTAAGTGGCAGATGATTTGCTGTGGCGATCCCAGATGGGAAAAGCTGAAAAGGAAAGAAGAAGATGGTGCTGGAGACAACGCCACGCTGTACAGTATTTTTTTAACATCTGAGGGCTTAGCCTGACCATTCATCGCTCTTTAACTATTGTCAGTTTACACCCAATCCCCTATTAATTAATCTTTTTTTAAGTGCATTCTGCACTTTCTGCATTCCAGTGTGCAGTGATTTTCATATGGATTTGGCTTTTTTTTTTTTTTTTGATGCCCGTCCCGATCCAACTCTTTCCATTTATTAGGGCTTGGGACTTGCACAAGGTGTACACTGGTTTGTGGCTGGATTACCCATTCATTTACATATAAATAAATGTCTTTTGATGTTAAGTAAGTAAGAAAGCCTCAAGTAGTTTAACACAAGAGAACCATGTCTTATTCATCTTTTGGTATTGTAGAAGCATATTTGATTTGCTGTCTAGGCCTACGTTGACATGTTCAGATGTCAAAAAACATTGTGATTGTGCATTTGTATCTTGTGTTGTTGCATTCACACATGAGCACCTGTCTGATGGTTGCGTGGCAGTTTATCCTCGGCGGCTCGTTGTTACACAGGTACACAACTCGATCTTCGGGGAGTTGTCATGTCGTCGTGTGTTTTTTAGCGGCAGCAGCACCAGCCAAGCAGCGGAGACAGTTGCTAAGCAGTTTTTGCACCTTAGCAACCACTCCAGTGTCGCCACGGCACCGGGTCCAGCCAGGGAACATTACAGAGACATTAGTGGAGATAATGGCAGAGAGTGCACCGATACTGACTCTCAGCTTTAGATCAGGCTGAATCTACCACAGTAATCCACAGTAGATATAGGATGAGAGGAGATGTGGAGGGTATGATAGTCTTATATAAATATTACAGTTTTACTCTCTCTTCATGGGACAAATTATACATTCATTCATCTTATTACGTTTCTCCCATTAGGGGTGGTGCAGCGTATACCAGCAACTTTGGGCATTAGGCGTTTATACCCATGGTATACAGGTACCTGAGCAATACTTTTTCTGATACCTATGGTGTGCTAATTTATCAATTAATTTATCATAAAACAAAATAATATTGAATAAAATACAATTTTTGGAAGCAAAAGTAGTTTGTATGATTTATTCTGTTATTTGTTTTATTCATTCATGCCAAGGAACATTAAAGGACCCAGTAGGCATTGAAACTTAGTATTGAATAAAAAAATAAAATAAAATAAAAAAATCTCTGTGTTAGCTTCTCCATCAGGAATATGTCCTCAATCGTTGTCATCCATTGATTTTTCAATGGCGCTGTTATCTTCCCCGAGTTCCTTTTTTAGCTGCTATCAACAGTACTTGACCAAATATTTCTCACTTTCACATATAGTGCTATACAAAAAGTTACAAAGATAGAGAAGTTCTGGTCTCAATGGGATTGTATATCCAAGCATTTGACATAGGACATTACAAATCATTTCTCAAAACACTGTAATATTCAGACATTTCCAGAAGATAGACGACTGATCCACATCCATTTCAGTGCATTCTTGCCAACATTTTTGATGCATCTGTAACTGTTTACTTTTTAACTTATGTGTAATAAAAAATCATATAAGATTTTTCCAGGCAAACTCCCTCCATGTCCAAGAGCTGGTGGTCGAACAAAAAATATTTTAAACTTTTCTTTTGATACCACAGAGGTATCATTTAACGATACCCAGCCCTACACCCATGGCAGTGACCAGTTACTAGCAGGAATGACACACTGACATACACATTCACTCTCACATTCATTCTCTAGGGGCGATTTAGATTCACCAATTCACCTAACACATCCATGTCTTTAGATGGTGGGAGGACATGCTGACTCTGGAACAAGTTATACTGTATCTAAGAGCAATTAACTATTTTGAGAAAATGTTTTCATTTCATTAATTTTTCACCACTGTTGGAGCCTATGCCACCCTGGACAACTGCCAGTTACCATTTTAAGACAAGTGGAGATAATAGCAGAGTGCACCCTGAGACACTTGCCATGGGGCTTCCTATCTTTAGTAAGCCATATTTTAGAACAGGCCAAAAACATAACAACAGCATTAATCTAAAGTAGACAGAGGATGGTTGCAATATAGGATTGTGTGGTGTCCTGGTAATTTTGCAGTTTGCCCATAGCCATTTATTATTGTCTTGGTAAATGCACTATAAGCAAACATTTCAGTTAGCTACTAGAAATAAAATTCAATCAATTCAGTCTCAAAGGCAGGTCTTTAAACGGATTTTTCATCATTGCCTCTAGTGCTTCTCATTCTGTATAACTTCTGTTCGAATCGTCTCACTTATTTTCATTGCTCTGGCTCAAAATGCTGTTTAGTTCAATATTTTGACAGCACAAATAGCTGAAGACAAATGGTAAAATAGAGAAGGTGTTTTTGGTACTTTCTGGTCTTGTCTCATCAGCTCATGTTACAAAAACGGCTCCCCACAGTATTTTGGTTTTATTCTCAATAGTATTATAAAGTTTTGAGCTACCCTGAAACCAGTTATTGCTCTTGCCTAATCTGAAGTCAAATCACAATAAAAGATTTGTTTGATAAAGACCAAAATTACACGGGGCAATGAAAATGGAGGTGGTCTGGAGAAATGAAATGAAATGATCTTCCAAACAAAACAGCACAATAGAGGAATTGAAATTGTACATGAATAGGCATCAACTGTTTTCTGATTGGTCCTGGTTCTGACTGGTCCTTTCGTACTTTTCCAGAGCGAAGATGGGGTAGACCAGGACAGCCCGGAGGAGGGGACGCCAGCGAGCCCCCGCAATAAACGCCGTGTGGGACGTCCCGGCAGGAAACGCAAACAGCTGCTTCCTGTGAGTGCTGTAATTATAGTCTGCATGCTGCCGTCTGCCTTTAAGGATTTACCCGAGAGAGGCAGTAATTGATTGTGTTTTCACCTATGCTTAAATGATCTGAAATAGTGTTTGAACATGCACGCTTTTTTTTTTTTTTTTTTTTTGATTCATTTATAACAAGTACCCTACAGCGTTTCAAGAAATATGAGGCCACACATGAAATGAACCGATCAATCTTCACACATAAGCGTTTGACAGATGAAGTGACGGCTGCTTATGATAGTCTTCCAGTACTTTCCATTAGCCGTCATGAACTCTCCACAGTTTAGAAGTTAGTAGCAGGGATTCCCCACTAAATTGACTAATTTGATTCTTAGGCCCACAATTTTTTATTTTTGTTTTACCTTGTCATTGTTTTCTTGTTTTTTTTTTCCTGATATATCTCAAAATACTAAAACAAGAATGAAAATGTTTAAATGTGTCTTATCCACAGTCTAGATACAGTAAGTGCCTTGTATTATAGGAGGAGAAATGAGGCAGTCAACCAGTGAAAAGCGAGTCAAACATCATATCTGTGACTGTGATCGGTCAAAACAGCTGTCAATCACCTTTTATGCATTGTCTATATCATTTTTATCAGAGAAATGAAAGGTAATTAAAAATAACTTAATTCTGTCATTCATTCATCCATCTTCTTCCAGTGAGTTGCAGGGCTGACGCAGAAACATAGACAGACAGCCATTCACTCTCACATTCATTCACTTGGGGCAATTTATTGGTCCGCAGGACTTGGTGCGCTTCGGGTGTTGATGATGTCATTGGTCTGGTTTGAGTTCACACTGAGCTCTGTCAAACGAACTAAACTGAGTGAGAGAGCAGTAACACCCCTCCCCTGAAGAGGGCAGTGCACCAGTATTTACTGAGAGAAACTGGCGAAGAAGAAACCCTGCTCATCTATTGGTCAAAAGTCCGCCTCCTCAGCTCCACATATCCCTATAATATTACACTCGCACTTTAATTCACTTTATCGCACTTTAAGAGCAGCGTTTAGCAGTGTTTTTACATTTGTTTGCTAATGTTAGCAACCTTTTAAATACATTTTATTTACAGTATATTTGTATTTTCTTTCTTGCTGTCATGTTAGATGTGCGTATGTTTCTATGTCCTTGGTAAACAGTGCTGTAGTCCACTCCCTGGTGTTAGTCTGTAAACTGGTCCATGTTGCGTTCGCACTTCACCAGGACCAGACCAGGAGCTCACCAGGGCTCAAAGCGCACCGCACCGAGGCCTCTGATTTCAGGAGGACCAGAGTTCACCTGTTTGGCACACACCTGAGTCTGTGCGTTTCACAGCTGCTCAAATGAACTGAACTTTCCCAGGAAGTGCACCAGAAATTGATTGAAGTGAACCAAACACAGCAAGTGTGAACACACACTTAGAGTCACCAGTTTACCTAACACATGCATGTCTTTGGACGGTGGGAAGAATCGGAGTACCTGCAGAGAACCTGGGGTGTAACACGGGAAAGACATGCAGACTCCACCCAGAGAGTTCATGTGTTGGCAAAAGCATTAACCACTCTGCCACCATGCCCCCGTAATTTAATTTCTTTCATTAATTTATTCATTCATTCATTACTTATTTAAACCTGAATAATGGCTAATCCATAATTCATTTTTGCTGCCTATTTATTTTGGGCAATGGCGTTAGAGTGGACATTTAAAGACCCAGAACACATTCACTGACTGTAGGCAATTTAGATTAGACCTGAAATATTATAACTGAATGCCTATCGATTGTGAAGTCAAGCCAGAGTTTCTGAAGAGAGGCTAAAGTAGTTTAACATGCAATGCAAACTAAAACTAAACTAAAGCAAACTAAAAAAATGATAATTCATTAATTTATTAACTCATGCCCTTGGAAAAACTATTATAGGAAGAACTCTGAAATAGTCATAGAGCATCCAGAGATTGATCTAAAGGTGTAACTATGAAAAAAAACATGTTTATATTCAAGGGTAGAATCATATTTTTAAATAGGAAAAGGCAATTTAGGTCAAACATACACTTCACAAACAGAAGGTTATTATGTAATAATACTAGTAAGACTAATTGTTTTTTCTGTGCAATATATGATAAATAACTTTTGATGGGCAATTTGTACTTGAGTAAACAGTACTATTTTGTGTGTATTTTCTCCTGTAGTTTTTTTTTTTTGCACAAGGTTTTACTCACTCTGTCCTATAACACTGGCCAAGGCTTAGAACTGGCCACTGTCCCATCACTATACGAGCCTGTAGTAATAAGATGTGAGTGCATTTACAGGGCTGTTATTACAGTAATGACCCAGTACAGAAGAGTACTGCTGTCTGTCCCACCTCTTCTACTCCTCTGTATGTTTGTACTGCCAGTCAGTGCAAAGTCAGCGTAGGACTACCCCAGACAAAAGTCCCCTCTGAACCAAGGAGTGCATGTCATTTTTCTTTGCTGCATGTGCGTTTGTTTTTCTGAATGCTCCTGTGCGGACAGGACGGCAGGTCTGGACTTGTTTTGTCTGAGTTGGGGCAAGGTGGGTAGGAGGACTAAGGCAAGTCTTGTCGGGGGAAACCGCTGACCCAACATTTGGTTCATTATGGTTATAATTCTACCTAGTTCAAGCTCACGTGTTCATGTGCTGTATAAAGCAATAATAATACCTCTAATTTCCTCTCAGGCTCAATAAAGATAACCATGTTATCTCTTTTTGCAATGGAAGTTTTTTTTTAGCCTTTAAGCTGTGCATTTAAAGCCAGGTCACTCAAGAATTGTAGTAACTTTATATATTTGGCTTTCAAAGACTAAAATAAACCTAAATCTGGAATAGCCCAAGACTCTAGCGAGGGATAAAACAAGGATTAACAGAAAAATGCAATACTAAAGAAGGACACAATAGGGACTAAACATGAACTAAACAAGGTCTAAACCAGGAATAAACCATGTCTAAACCAAGAATAAACTTGGTCTAAACCAGTACTAAACCAGGTCTAAACCAGGAATGAACTAGGTCTAAACCAGGACTAAACCAAGACTACACCGGGTCCAAACAAGGACTAAGCTGAGACTATACCAGGACTAAGCCGGGTCTAAACCAGATTGTTTGGGTACCTTAAGACCAAAAAGGTTGGGAACCACTGAGGTAAACTACTAGGCACATTTTAAGTTTATTTTAAATGTGGTATTGTATCATTACATTACAAGAACATATATTGATTACATTTTTTTTATTAATTTATTATCAGTGTGATAGATAGACTAGTCTTAGGTATCATGGGCCAATACCATAATATTGGCAGAGTAAGGCAATTATACGAGTTACAGTAGGCCTATATACAGCAAAAAATTGTGTTTGCCTTTCAATAACCCACAAGAACGAGTTTGTGTTTGCTGACACTGAAACAAAACTCATTCATACTTATTGCATATGTCAATCAAAACATTGGAAGAGGTGTCAAAATATTCTTAATTGCAGCTGTCACCATGATGACCTCTGGAGGAGGATGTGAAAACCCAAAACTGCCTAAAAGCATTATTTGTACCAAGGAAAGTCCCTGACAGCTGTTTGATTGTGGGACCCAATTCTATCGCTTAATTATTTTATTTTAACCTTTTGTGCATCCCGTTTTATCTATTTAAAAAATCCCGTTTTATGTATTTAAAACTATATATAGGCTTCAAATAAGCTAAACATGTCAGACAAAAGTCCCTTCAATTATCTATTTAAAAACAACTTGGCCCAGATGCTTTTTTTTTTATTATGATGACACGGTTAACTGAGAACCTCCACAGACATTTAATTTCCAACCAGCTGAGAATCACAGTTTTACAGAGAAATATTGTGCCTAAATACTATTACTACTACTATATAAATATTCACACATGCTTCAAATTCCACACATACATTTCCGAGAAAACTAGACAGATATTTTTCTTTTACCAAAAAACATTTACTGATGCAACTCGGACTGTTTCCCAAATGTGCCGTAGTATTTTTACAGTTTATAAACCTGACAATAGTAATAGTAGTAGTAGTAGTAGCTGTGATAATGAATGGTTGAAAGTCCTGGCAGATTTATTCAGTAGTGTAACCTGAACTGTATATACAATAGTCTTTATAAGAGAAGCCCCGGGGCCAAGTGCACTGTATGTTCCCCATTAGGCCCTTCACCAAGAGGAGTGTGTCCAGGAATAGAGCCATTGTGTGGGGCTCAGGGTGGAGCTGCCACTGACACTAACTATAGAGAGGAGCCAGAGGGGAGGGCCGGGCTGCATACTCTCCCACTGCACTCAGGCCTTTACTTCTTTAGGTCTCTTTTACGGTCTGACGTTACACAAACACAGCCGCACCAGAGATTACAGATTTGTACAGAGAGTCTCAAAGTTTTTCAAGTACTGTCTTTAATACTTTAATACTTTACTTAGCCCAAATCCTAACTAACCGAGATCTAGACCAAAGGATAAAACAGGGTTAACAGAAAAATGCATTAGTTAACAAGGAGAAAACAGGACTAAACCGAGTCTAAAACATGATAAAACCAGGCTAGCCCAGGTCAAAACTAGGAATAAATTGTGTCTAAACTAGGCCAAAACCAGGACTACACCAGGTCTAAACCATGAGTAAAACATGATAAAAACAGGGTAGCCCAGGATAAAATCTGAAAAAAATAGGTCTAAATTGGGTCTAAACCAGGACAAAACCAGAACTTAGCAAGTTCTAAACCATGACTTAACCAGGCTAGCCCAAGGTAAAATCAGGCTAGCCCAGAAACCAGGACTACACCAGGACTAAACCAGGTCTAACCCAAGACTAAATTAGGCTAGCCCAGGATAAAACTAGAACTAAATTATGTCTAAACCAGGACAAAACCAGAACTAAGCAAGTTGTAAACCATGACTTAATCAGGCTAGCCCAAGATAAAATCAGGCTCGCCCAGAAAAAAACTAGAACTAAATTGTGTCTAAACCAGGACTACACCATGACCAAACCAGGTCTAAACCAACACTAAACCAAGACTAAACCAGGCTAGCCCAGGGTAAAACTAGAACTAAATTGTGTCTAAACCAGGACTAAACCAAGACAAAACCAGGCAAGCCCAGGACAAAACTCAAACTAAGCTGTGTCTAAACCAGGACTAAACCAGGCCTAAACCAGGTCTAAACCAGGTCTAAACCAAGACTAAACCAGGCTAGCCCAGGACAAAACTAGAACTAAATTGTTTCTAAACCAGGACAAAACTTGGACTAAACATGGACAGGGACAAATTGTAAAGCACTAAACCAGGGATAAACTGTCTAGCACCACCACAAGAACCCTGCGTACCACCATGGTAACTCAGCCCACAGTTTGAGAACCACTGATGTAGGCGATTGCTTGTCAGTTGCCAAAACCATTGTTGTTGATTCATACTTCTTCACTGATATGCAACTTTTTACATAATCTACTCTATGCTCACTACTCCCCCTGCTGGAGATTTTAAATAGCCACATTATTAGCTAGTAACTACACATAGGCCCCTGTCCACACTTCCCTTTAGATTTCCTCAGCGCTTTCTCTTGCTGTTGTTGGCCCCATGTGTGAAACAGCTGCCAGGGTTTTCATTTCATCGTGTGAGTGGCTGCGAGTGTGTGTTGAATTTGTGGCTTGTGGCTGTTTGAAGTTACAGTACGACAGAGAGTATATAGTACCACATGCCCAAACATTTATGTCATGGCTTAAGGCGTCACTTCACAGCCACGTATCAGTCCCCACTAAACTAGATTTACTACACACAGCTTTGTACAAAAAAAGGTTCCTTACATAATTTAAAATGTAAGTGTTTAGGAAAGAGTAGTTTTATTGATTCGTTTGGCCCATAACTTTTCTGTAAGTTACTTGTCTGGTATCACATAATCTTGCTATAGTCCATGAGCAGAAGACTATTGATTTACCAAATACATTTTTATAGAAAACAGGTTCTCAAGGAAAACAAGTTGTTCAAATTAGCATTAGTACTAATAGTATCTGTGGTTTTGGAAGCACCAATAATAGCACTAGTAATAATAGTAGCAGTAGTAGAATTAGTTGTAGTAGCATACAACAACAATAGTATTAATAGTACAAGTCGTAGCAGCAGTAATTTCTTAAGTAAACATTACAACAACACAGAACTTTTTAACTTTTACTAACACTTGTTGAGCATTTTTACTTCTACTTTACCTTTACATTTCTGTAAATACTTATCCAGCATCATAAAAAATCAAAAGATTTAGCCTTTAGCTTACAGTGTGCTTATTCTTCCATTAAATAAAAACACCATGACACTCTAATGCTTTCTTACCATGTACTGATATTATTAATATGTTGATGATTAGTTGCCAGTTTCCAGTACCATCTTGTTGATTCACTGCAATATTTTATGGCTATTTTCTCTATTGAAAATGTATTACGGTCTGTTTAACTTTTTGCATCACACTAGGGCTGCACAATTAATCAAAATCGAATTGAAATTGCAACTGTTTCAAGTAGCAAATTGCAAAGGCTGCAATTATTTAGGTAATAAAATGTCTGTAGAGAACAAAAATTTGATCCCCATATCTCAATTGGTAAATTACTTGAATTCAGATTATTAATCTTAATTCGGACAATTTTCACTAGATTGAATTTATTTACTTTGTAGGTAACTTATTACTAGATATTTGACTTGTTTAAACCTATTTCTTCCCCGTTTCAAGTAAGGGTGCTCCGATCGATCAGCCGGTGGTCGGTCAATCATGGCTAAAAATAGAGTGATTGGCGATCGGTAAAATGGGCCGATCAGAAGGGCCAATCAAATTACAACAAACACGCAAGGCTCTCACATTTACTGACCTGCAACTCAGGTTTGATTAAACAGCAGTAGCGTTATTCTAGCAGTGTTTTATAACTAACACTAACCTGCCCTGGAGGTGCTGCTTTTTGTCCCCGCTTTGTCCCCGCCTGCTCCTGGAGCACACGGGACAGAACCGAGGCGCAGCAGTGCGTGTATTTGCAAACACCAACTCAAATAGAGCTAGAGCTAACCCGCTAACATTTACGTTAAAAGCATTAAGAGTCTGCCTGTGTCTTGTTACGCTGAGAAAACTGTGCGTTTTGTGTCTTAAACTGCACCAAATGGCTGCTAATGGAAAGAAAAAGTAAAAAGGCAGCCCATGTGTCCGTGTGTCTGAGAGGAGCATCTTTCATTGTCGTCTTCTCTGCTCTCTTTTGCACGTTTTCTTCATTCAGACGTTGTCAAAACTGGCTGCAGGAGCTGTCTGCTCTTTAGTCCACTGTGTTTCAACCTGGTTTGGCTGCGCGTTACGCGGACGCAGGCGCTGCACCCGCGAACTCGCACTAAAGGCACCAATTAAGAACAGCTGATTTTTACATCAGCGGCGCAAACAAAGCCACACAGACACTGGGCAGACAGGGCAGAAAGGCCAATAATGCAACAGTAGAATTTTATTGTACTTTTACATTTACAAAGGCTACAGTATTTTTCTAGATTTTTCTTTTACAAAATATATTGCAAATCTAATATAGAGCTAAAATCGCAATTAGATATTTATTCAAAATTGTTCAGCCCTACACCACACACCTTTGCGCAGGCAGCCATATTGTTTACAAATACTAAAAGGTTATCCTATATAGTCCCACATCCAATACATCTAAGATCTAATAAGATTCAGCATCTGTGGTTAACAAAAACCAAGATTACTTGTCTTTTTTCAAGCCCAACATAGTCTGCATGCTCCAACAGGCTTACATATGTGCTATAAAAACACACTCTAAACACGTGGCTTTACTTTAGTGATTTAACCTTCTCATTGTGTCTCAATGTAGATTTTACTTTTTATAATAATAAATCACATATTAATCAAATATTAACTAACATTAACTACAATGATTTTATGAGATTTGCTGAATGTTGCATTGTGTTTTTATTGTGTAAACTGTGCCAACCTTTTGGAGCTGGGGTTGTAAAACTTGTTATATTTGATCATTAGCATAAAGCACTTTGACGTATAGCATTTGCTGCTATTGTTTCAAAACAGTTAGCTGAATTGGTGACTTTAAATTGCCCCTAATGAGTGAATGTGAGAGTAAATGGTTGTCTGTCTGTGTATGTCTCTGTGTCAGTCCTGGGACTACCTGGCTTCTATTCAGGGTGTACCCGGCCCATAGTTACTGGGATAGACTCCATAATCTGTGACCCTAAAGGGAATAAGCGGAGGATAAAATAATGAATGAATAATTAGCAGCATCTTGGATTAGAAATTAGATGTGGCGACTACAGAGAAATTATAAAAACTACTGATCGTTGTTAAAATATGTAGCATCTGTATATTAGTTCAATCTTAAAATCCTGAATGTCATTCATATAGTTTCTAATCATAAACATTTTTCAACATCAAAGCAAGTACATATGGTTTTTATTTACCTCAGTGGCCTTAGTGACTTATATTTTTAGTGCACTATTGTTTTATTGTTGGCCACTTCCTGTTGTGCTGCTGTGCCCTCCTAGAACCCCTCTTAGATGTCGTTTTTTTTTTTTTTTTTTTACAAACAGCTCATCAGCTGACGAAAAAGGTACTTTCCATAGTCTGTCACTTTACATCAATATCTGGTTTAGACGAGCCGTGTGAAAGGAAGTGCACCAAGGAAGTATCGGATTAGGTGAAAAGTACAAGAGAGATAAGTGATAAGTGAGAGACTGTCAATATCATACAGTAAAAGAGTACGATTTTATTAAACAAACCACGCCAGCACAAACTCAACATGCTGGAGGTAAAAAATGTCTAACTTTGAGCATAGTAGTGGTAGTATATAAATAGTAGTAGCACTATAGGAACAGTAGCAGCAGCAGTGGTATTAGTGGCAGTAGTAGTAGCAGTAAGTACTTAAGTCTCTGTCTTAAACTCACGGTCATCCAGGTCGTCACAATCAAAACAAACAAGGTTAAAAAGAAATCATCCGGATGTGATTTTTAAAACTGAAGACATCTTGGAGTGATAAGATGAGAGACGAAACATCTTCAACTATATAAGTAATAAAAAACAGGTCCAGATAACTTTTTTTAACTTTGTTTTACTCTCTGTTTAACTTTCTACTGTGTACTTTTACTCTTGCAACACTTTGGCTGACTACTTTACCTTCTAAAAGTATCCTTTGACCTTATCAGCAAGGCAGCAGCTCTAATGACAATAGGAACAGTAATAAAAGCAGTGATTTTAGTCGTAATAGTTGTAGTAGTGGTAGTATTTGTGGTAATAGTGGTAGCGGTTGTTGCAGGAAGTACTTTCTACTTAGCAAACTTTTCACTCAGTACTGTGTGCTTGTTTTTCTATGTATGATGACACTTGTAAATAAAATGCATTATTATTACTTAATTGTACTTTTATTTCTGCTTGAATAATATTTTGCAGTAACAGTACTTTTATCCATATTTTGTTATACTTTTTGAAGCTGCATTAAGCAAATTTGAATAAAATTAGATATCTCTATGCAGCTTTCACATATAACATTGGGGGACGTAGTTCAAGTTCAAACAAAACCAACCAAACGCACCGCTCTCTTCTTAAAAGGAAGTGCAAATCATCTCACACATGCTGATTGTACTTCCTGTTCGATGCCGTAGAGTCTCAAATTTTGAACAACGCGGACACACTTAGCAAGCCAATGACAATTTCAGACATTTTAACAGAAGTTGGACCAAACCAGGGCTGACATGCATTTACACTCGACCCATAAGATGACCGCAAGTCCAGGTTCCTCAGTTTCGGCTGGCTGTGTAAGTAGATCACTAAAACTAAACATATCGTAGCAGAGTACTATTTTATGACTTCTCAAATTGCTTAATGCAGCTTCTGATTTTGAGCTAAAAAAAACAAAAACGTTGCTAGTCAGTGAAATGCACATGAAAGATGCGGGCAGTATGCACATGCTAGTCAATTTTAAGCCCAAGACACCTCATGTTTTAAGATTTTGTTTTACTGTAATAATAATTAGTTATGCATTAATTTGGTCATGCTTTATTTTGTAGCAAGTTTCTGTCATTTTAAATAGTCATTATAAGTTTGTTGTTTAAGTTATGTGTCTTGGCCTTTGCTATAACGTCATATTGCTGCTGAAACTGAAGTGTCTGACATTGAATGCGTGTGTTGCTTTAACAAAATCTTCTGTTTGTTTTCTGATTATAACATCTCTGCTAACATTTGAACCTTTGGCCCAAAAAAAATACCAAAACCATTTTTATCTTCCTCTTTTTCTTTTGGCCTTTCCCTCCACCACAAAAAAATCATTTGCATCATCTTATTGCGTGCAGTAATTTGAATAATGATTTGGTATTGTGTTTACGTTTACCCTCTCCTTATATATCTGGGCTTGGGACCAGCACAAAGAATACAAGCCCCCTGTGGCAACTTTAAAAAGTATTCCCCCAACTCAGAATACATCTATTATAATTACCTCATTTGAAGATAGAAAGATACTTTTGCTTAAACCATATTTAATCTGTTAAGTAATCTGTTTTAGGAAATCCTATGTTGCTAAAATCCCCTTCATTGTGCTGTCCCGGGGCACGTTGAGTCACCTTTTGTGTTCCAGTTTACTTTTACAGCCCTGCTCACCTGCTCGTTACTCTCTTTGTGAGCTTGTTAGCGCTGGCCAGTGTTCATGTAGCCTTTGAGCTTGACATTCGCCCCTTTGCTCCCTGCGTTTTAACTCTGCACCTATAAAATGTGTTAGCCTGTTAGCGGCATATACACATAAAACCTGCTGACCTTTTAGTTTTAGCGTTTAGCATTATGTGGCTAAGAGAGATTGCTTTATTCACATACACGTCTTGTCTATCCTAGTTTATCTACTTTATAACCAAGTATGGGTTATATACTGATTTTTAAAAACAGTATTTACTTGTCATTTCAACCCCAGTTTGGAGAAGCAGACAGAAGTCATAATGAAGGGACTAAACTAGAGTAGGTAAGCCAGATGAGTCCAACAAAACCAGATTTTAGCCAACTGTAACCCCTAATGGGAAGATGCAGGGATAGGGTGACCGGACGTCCCTATTTAACCTGGATAGTCCCAGTTTTAGGCTCCCTTGTGCCATGTTCCAACACATATCTGTAAAAACACTAATAGAATAACTAATAACATATTGTCTAAAGACTTTTGTCTCTAAAATTGTTTACAGTATCATTAATTTATCAATAAATGTCCATCATATTCAAAATTGAAGCTCTAGTGTCATGTACTCTTAAGGACATGACAGAAAATAACATGAATCAGAAGCTTTTTTGTCACTTGGTGAGTTCAAATGCACCATCATTTGGGAAAAAAAAATCTGATCATCGTTCGCAGTGAGCTGCTTAGTTGGACTTAACTTTTATTCAAGACATAAACCAATGATGATTTCTTAGAAATAATTAAGATAAATGAATTTTTAGTTGGCCTAAATTGGCTCCACATAACCCGAGACTGCTTAGCTGTACTGCCTGATGTTTATTGCAAAGCACACATTAAGTTTTATTATCTACATTCACACTCCAAAAATATAAAATCAGGATATTGAAATAGGAATTATCTGTGAAAAAATAAGCCCAAAAGCCAGAAATGTTACGTTGGGAGGATTGGATAAAGAAATTTTCAGGTACCTTTAACCATTTCTAAATGAAATCAGAACCTTTATTTCTTATTAACCCATCGTTTTCCCAAACTTGTCCGTCATTAATCATTAGCTCTGTTAGCGTGTGTTAGCATTTTGGGGGGGTGTTTACTGCCCTGATCCTCTGCAGACGCTGCTGGACCTAGACCTGCTCTGTGTCGCACTAACAAGCCCAGACTAATAGCTGTATGCTTGTAGCTCTTTGATACTGTGGCTTACTGTGTGTGTGCGTGTGTGTGTGAGACTGTTATGTACATATGTGTGGACAGCCTAGTGAAGTCTGGACGAAGCCAGACTGAGACCTAGACGTTGTTTTTTTTTCTGTTTCCTAGGAGATAGCGACCTCTGACCCCTGTGCAAATGCCCCGCCGACTCCACCTGAGGAACCAGAGCCCTCCCCCTCGCCGCGGAAGAAACGTGGTCGACGGAAAGTAGAGCAAACTGACAAGAGTAAAGGTGGGGCTTCATATATCCGTTTGTAAACTCTAATGCCTTCCATGTTTTTTTTATGGACTCCAGATAATATTATTTTCTTTTAGGGTTTTTTTAAATATAGTTTTTGAGCCCTTATGCAAATACTATGTGTGCAAAAGGCAGTAAATCAACACTCAGTGGTGGAAAGTAATTTAAAAAACATCTCTAAACAAGTATTTTGTGATAATGAAACAAACTAAATTTTACATACCCCAGCTTTAACTAACCTAACCCTAACCCTTAACCTTTTAGCTTTTTAATTTATCTAATCATCCAAGTATGTATTTGCAACACTGAAAGCCTACAATGAGCAAGCTGGCTTATTATTATGTCTTATTTAGCCCTCCAAATACTAGTCCTCTATAAATATGTATATAGATTTTCTTCAATCAACTGAATAGTAGAAAATCAACACGCTGCCAAGGGCAAAAACACTGTTGTTTGTACCTTTACAATAAACAGGTACATTTTGTGTTTGGGAACCAATTTTAATGTGTAGTGCAGTGTTTCCCAGCCAGGGCTACGGGACCCCTTATTGGTACATGAGCACATTGCAGGGGGTACTTAGAATTATATTTCACAATTTATTTCACAAAACAAAAAGGTTGGGAACCACTGGTTTAGTGGGATGTTTTGATGAAGTATGTACAATAAGGCAGTGGTTCTCAAACCTTTTTTGTTTCATGTACTCCCTGGGCTTTTTTGTCATTTCATGAGTAAACCCTCATATGTGTTAATAATTCTTTAAAATTGGAACAAATTATATATATTTTTTTATTAGTACAAAGATATTTTATGCTTTTTTCTGTGAAATTCAAATTTAAAAAAGTAATAATTTGCCTGCCTTTAAAATAAATTCTATTATACTTTTCTATATGTTTTTATGTTTAAAATTAACTTAAATAAATGAAAAATTATAATAATCTTTAACTCATAACAAATTTATTTCAAAGAATTTAAATCATTGTAACAAGCTTTGTTACAATGAAACATGCCTGTAAACATTAAAAGATAAGAAAATATAATATTTTAATAATAATCTTTAGCAGTTTAACTTCCTTTTTATCAATGAGACACTTGAGCTTGTCTTTCATACATTTCAGTAGTTTAATATAAATTTATCACAAACACTGCTATAAGGGATTAGATTTATAAAGCGCTTTTTAAGGCAACCAAAGCATTTTACAAGTTCATCATTCATTCGCTCCGAAGTCTCACACTGGTGTTGGTAAGCGACCTCTGCAGCTGCCGGAGATGTGGCACACAATCATTCATACACCAATGCCACAGACACTGGAGGCAAAAGGTGGGTGTCTTGCCCAAGAACACAAAAGCAGAATGCACTGGGGGTTAGGGAATCAATCCGCCAACCTCTTGAGCCACTTCCGCACCAAACACATCATCCTTCTGCTTTTTGTTCACATCAGTAACAAACTCTTTCTTCTCCAGATGAACCAGACGACAGAAACTGCGACTCCCCCAGAGAGGTGAGAAAGTCCTGCCACGTCTACACTGATGATTACTGTAACACTTAATCCAGGCTTGTAGTATTTTACACATGTATTTCCTTTTTTTTGTGCCCAAAAGGGAGAGACAGGGAGGCTGAGGAGGAGGCCAGTGCCCAGAGTGACGTTTCAGGCTGGAGATCCGTACTACATCAGCCGCCGACAGAGGGAGGAGTGGCTTAGTCGCTGGAAGATGGAGGTGGGAGTGCATCTCAAATTAGTGACTTCAGTAGGTACTAAACACAAAACAACTCAGAGAAGAAGTCTGGACAAAGATTTTAATCAATCCCTAAGACCTTGAAAGTATTAAAAAGGTGTTATTTGTTTATCATAGGTCTTGAATTTTCAAACACTTCTAGCCTATCTTGTCAAATGTTGCAGGTAATATGTAAATCAGTAAATTGATCCTAGCAAACTTTGCCTTTTATGCACAAGTAATTTTTTCTAGTAGACAAATTTGGTATTGAATAACTCTGCATCCACCTAATTTCACCCTGAGATATTTCTTAGTTTTATTTTATTTTCATTTGAAACTACAACTAGTACAAGTAGTGAGGAAAACCAAAATAAGCATTTCTTAAGCCCTAATGTAACTTACATCTCTGCCTTTAAAATGTGTTTAATCTTTTATTAATTGTCATTGCATATGCTATTTTATATGGCTATTACATGTATTAAAATTAAAATGCCTTTTAAATAAAATGGCTATTACTTTTATTACATTTAAGTTTGCAAAAAAAGTACAGTAAGCCTACTATTAAACTCTGGTTCAATCACCAACAGAATAACTAATGGGTTTATACAAGTATTAATGATAATGAACTGATAATAGCAGAAGAATCTGTATGAACAGATTACCAGTGCGCTTGACGCCTGTGTGACAGATGGAGAGAGGCTTCCTGGTGTCAACATCTCGCTGACTCACCATAGGTTAGATTCATCCAAAGGCTGAAACAGGACTGGCCTGTGCTTTCAGATAGTCTGTGAAGCATTAAAACCAGGATTAAGTTAACTTTAACTCCAACTTGCTGGATCTGAACAAACATGTGGAGACATGTTTCTTGATGTGAAGCAAGACAAAGTTAATATTACATTGAATACATCAGCACTTGCTGCTAAAGCACTTGCATTTTGCTCATGTTGTGAAAAGTGCATACTAACACAACACTGCAAACACTCAAACACCTTGTAGGCAATTGCAGGAAGATCATAAATCAGACTATTTTGTTAGTTGCCCTTGTCAGTAGGTTTCTGATTTATATATATATTTTTTACACCATTCCATTCAGTCCATTCAGAAGAAAATCTTCTTCAAGCTGTTGTTTGTCAGTCAGTATTAGGGCCACTATCACTGCTATTGTCTGTGAAGACTCTCAGTCATCCAGGCTTATTGAATCACAACAAAAGGCTTAAAATTAAGTCATCTGGACTTGTTTTTTAAAGTTGAAGACATTTCACTTCTCATCCAAGAGGCTTTCTCAATTCTGAATTATCACTATAATGATTACTTATGGCTTATTACTGCTACTCAGG
The DNA here is from genome assembly GCA_020698575.1 of Bostrychus sinensis. Lineage (NCBI taxonomy): Eukaryota > Metazoa > Chordata > Actinopteri > Gobiiformes > Eleotridae > Bostrychus > Bostrychus sinensis. The sequence continues at coordinate 20,119,555 of CM036257.1, read as the reverse complement.
GATTGACATTTACTTTTTTTTCTTACTGGCCACCTTTGCAAGTATTTGTCAAATGTTCCAAGCCGTTAAGTGTTTTAATTTAATTAGTGGCATTTTTTGTACATTTTATAGTATACAGTAAGCTTAAAGAAATGTAAAGTTTTATGCATGGACAGAAATTTATCAAATATAAAAAAATGTTAACCTATAGGCAGAATAGTAAGTGTATCTTTGTACATGTGGTGGCACATTTTTTAAAACATGTAATATTTTTTAAATTACTAATTTTCTTTATTTTATCATGATAAATTACTATATAATAAATGGTGTACAGTTGAGCAGAGCAACATAAATTCAGATGAAGATATAGGCCTAGGTATGCATAAAATTCAGCCGGCCAAAGTGGCTAGTGAGAGTATTTGTGTCACTAGCCAAAATAAAAATCTACCTTCATTTGGCTGGTTGGCTAGAGTTAATGTCAAGCCCTGCCGCTACTATTACTACTGCTACTATACTACTGCAATCATCAAAGTAAAAAAAAAAAAATTGTAATTTAGAGAAGACTAGAGTAAAAGTAACAAAAAAGTCTGTACGTGTGTACTGAGAAAGTACATTATCTACAATAAAAGTACAGAAGAAAAATGTACTTTCCACTTTTTTCTTACAGCCACTGCAGTACCACAGGTAGCCTCTGGAAGATTAGCCAACAACATGCCATGATTATCCCCAAACTTGCCGTGTTGATGATCATAATCAGGGCTTAACTTTAACACTTGCCAACTGGGCAAATGCGAATAGGTTTCCAGTTTGGAGAGTAACATATTCAGTCTCACTAGCCACTTTGTCTCGTTAGATTATTATTTTTATTTATTTGAACTATTTTAGGTGTGACTTTCTGCTCCTATGCTCATAAATCCATATAATGTATCATTTACAACCTATAGTAAATCATGAGTAGAGACAAAATTAAGCTCTTTAGGGTCCTCATTGAAAATGTCGTAAAAAAAAAAAAGCAAAAAAAAACAAAAAACAAAGAGCAAAAGCAAATAAATAAATAAATTCGCAAACAAAAACTAAACACACATTTATTCAGAAACACGCACACAAATACAAAAAAATGCATACAAATTTTGAAACAAGCGCACAAATACAGTAACAGGCACACAAACTTTGAAACACTACAGCAAAAACTAAAACGCAGCAAATGAAATGAAATGAAACCTACAATCATGAGTTTACCTAGATGTCACGTGTTGTTAAATATGTGTGCATGTTTCAAAATTTGTGTGCACTTTTTTGAATTTGTGTGCATGCTTCAGTTTTTGTTTACGCGTTTTTGATTTTGTTGGTGTGACCTGCCTTTCAGGGCCACCAAACCCTTTTCAGTGGTAATTTTAAAAAGAATTGTTGATTATGGTCCTATATAATATACATGAAACAACATTTTAACATTTAACTATGGCTAGCAAAAAAACAAAATGGCTAGTAACCTTTAAAGAACACTAACCAAAATGGCCAGTGAGCAAAAATGTTGATGTCAAGCCCTGGTCATAATGCCTGTGGACTATAATAATCCTTTTATACAGTTCTTGGACTGGTCAAGAAATGTTGGCAACCCCTCCAAAAAACCTGGCCCAGTGTTTGGGAAGCACTGGCTCATAAAACTATCTGGTGTGCAGTTGAATTTGTAAGCCAAATTTAGCCATGATTTGTGGGTAAAGTAGGTATTTATGATGTTTTAAGGCAGGCATAAGCAAGTTGACTAACCAGCAATGATAAGCAAAGGTTTTAAAACAAGCTAAAGCAGCTGTAAATCAATACATTACATTGTGTGGAGTGAAGGAAAAATGGAGAGAGTTATTGGACGTGAAGAGGGCGGACACTGAAGTCGGTAATGGATCGAGAGGTTAACTGTTTCCAGGTTTCTTCTTTAGGAGTTAATGTGTGTGTGTGTGTGTGTGTGTGTGTGTGTGTGTGTATTTAGTCTGTCACTCACTGAACTGCAGCCAGCTGTTCACACCAGCTACAGGACTATCCCAGCGCACCTCTGTGTTAAAGAAACCACGCTCCTCTCTGCAAACACTTTCCCGTTTACAGACGCACACAACCTGGCATGGCTTCATTCAGGTCTAAGATTACACCCAAGGAAATAAACTCTTAGTGGGGGTAAAGTGCACTGTGATTTTCAGCCTTGTTTTTTTTTTTGCCTTTTTGGACTTAAGGAAAAAAAAAAAGCATAACCTCATTTTGCCTGATTAAATATACCAGGCCACACGCTGCAACCACACAGCTGTGACCTTGATATTTTGCAATTCAGATTCATGGTTGTAACCTGACACATTTGTCAAGCAGCGAACAGCAATTTACACTTGCAAATGTATTTTTTATTTTGGCAAAAAAATGTATTTATTTTCTCTGCATCTATCACAAGGGAAATGCCGAAAGGAAAGATTAATACAATACAACCTTTAACTAAAATAAACAACTTTGAAATCATTATCTTACCTTAAAGTCGATTTTATGGCTCACATGGAAACTAAGCAGAAGCTATAGTTAGTTACTTTGTGTGTCATGTTAAAAGACAAACAATGTCTTTTGGCTGCACCCTTCTGCGCTTGCCTCAGTCAATCATTTAGTGATTTGCATACTTAGTCTGCGTAGGTTTTTAAACTGGTTGCCCTTCCTGCTTATCCATTTGTCCGAACCAAAAATACTATCGCATGTCATTCAAATCATCCAGCTACTACTAAAGTAATCTTCATACAAGATAAATGTGTTGTTAAAATTATGTTTCGTATGAAATGTGCAGGTATGATTAATACTTGGTAACTAATAGAAAACTCAGTCTTGTGTTTTTTGCGAGTTGGGTGTGAATTTGGCATTAAATTCAGTGGCATTAGTGGCATTTCAGAAGTCTTGAAATATATTACATTTTACATGAAAAAGCCCTGAGGCACCCTGACGAAGGTGGGACAAAATCAGCATTTTACACGTTATAGTATATACACTAGCTAGCTAAAAAAAGTCACCACCATTTAACTAAGCAAATACTGTATGAGCTGGAGTTGCTGCAGTTGGTCAGGTCTGGGTTCGGCAGTGTTATGAGCCCAAAGAGTGTGGTCAGCTGACTACCTGAATGACCAGGTTACTCTATCCCAGTGGATGTTTTCTTCCCTGATGATGGCACGGGCTTGTTCCAAGATGACAATGCCAGGATTCATCGAGCTAAAAATGTGAAAGCGTGGTTCCGGGAGCATGAAACATCATTTTCACCATAGAGTCCAGCTCTTAACCCCATTGAGAATCTTTGGGATCAGCTGGACTTTGTGCAGTGGTCTGACTCTCCCATCATCAATGCATGCTGTAATCAAAGCTAAAGGGGGTCCAACAATATATTAGTGTAAGACATTTTTTTGGCTAAATGCCCTTCCTGATGTAAATTTCTCCATTTAGTCAGGCTAGGGACCTGCGCAAAGAGTACACCGGCTTGTGACCCTTGTGGCTGGATTTTTCATATATGATACATAATGAGACATAATAATGCTGTAAGTTTGCAGTAAGGCTGCAACTAAGGATTATTTTAATAATTGATTAATTGGATAGTGAAGGGTGTGTGGTTTAAGTGGTAAAAACTTGCTTTGTTTTATAATTCCTGTCAAAAATTGTGAAATTTTAACCAAAAAGCTCCAAATTTTTTGAAAAAATGGGAACCAGACGAAGCTAAAGCTATGTCACTGGAGGACGTTTGGATAGAGCATATACACACAAAGTAAATTTTAGTCAAAATCACAAAATGTACTATGTTTTTAACTGTTTTTGTTGCTTCACTGTTCTGTCTTAGTAGTAAACCCTCCTCACTCAGCACATGACATGACAGAGTCTGTTAATACCACAGTTAACAATTAAACGATTACCAAATTAGTTGACAATTATTTTAATTATCGATTATAATCAATTAATCTGATTAGTTGTTGTAGTTTGCAGTGTATTCCCAAAGTTCTGTAGTAAAAAGTGCCTCTCTGACATAAGCAGTCGTGACGCTAAAAACTCACTTTTTTCCATTTCCGGCTTCTCTTCTTGGAAAGCTATATACGTAGATGCAGATATGACAACAAAGGAATGTTTATTTATTGTATGCAAATAAAAATATGATTCATTGTACTTTGCATTGTGTGAGATATAGTTTAATGTCGCAAATCCAGCAAGCACAAGCTATCAGATCATTTTAGAAAGAACTGTGCAACATGGCAAAGTTTGAACTCTGAAATCTTTTTTTTTTCTTTCAACCATCTATCTCTGCTGAAACTGTTGAAAAGTTCAGTGTCATAAATTGCAATCTCTGAGACATCTTGTGAAAAACATTTTTATCCAAACCACCATAGATCTCCATATCCCGGCGCTGTTTTCACGCACGCTCTGACCCTAACGCGTCCTTTTGGCTCGTCGAGTCTGAGGCTTACGTAACCTTTGACCTCTCGCGCACACAATGAGACTCTATCACAGTCATCATTGCTTTTTAACCCCTGTGGCTACCAGACATAACTCTACACCCAAACATCTGTTCAGTGATGGAGCCACTAAATCACCGGCGTCAGGCCCTGGCCAATCAGGAAAGAGCTGTAGGGTTGGGGAGAAGGCTTTAGGACCGAGTCCTGCAGCAAAACGCTCAGAGAAAGGGAAAGTTTTGGAGATGACAGAAAGGAAACGAGCCAGGGAGGAGGATGGGGATGTTCACTCTGTAAGTGGGATTTTTCTTTTTGAGGCTGTAGAAACAAGTGCTAATGTGATCTATCACAATGTCAGCATCTGCTTGAGCTGTATCACAAAAAACTAAATGTGTCAATCCCTGTACCTGTACCAATATTCTATATTTATCTATTTAATTTACACAGTCACAAGTGTCTTAATTGGGTTATCGCTATTAAAAGGCCTGTTTTAGGCCTTTTAGTCCTGGTTAAGACCTGGTGTAGTTCTGGTGTAATTCTAGTTTAGTCATTGTTTAGTTCTGATGTTGTCCTGGTTTAGACCTGGTTTAATCCTGATTTAGACCTGGTTTAGTCCTGGTGTAGTTCTAGTTTAGTCATTGTTTAGTCCTGGTTTAGACCTGGTTTAGTCCTGGTTTAGACCTTTTTTAGTTTTGGTTTGGATCTGGTTTAGACCTGGTTTACTCCTGGTGTAATTCTAGTTTAGTTCAAAGTAGTCCTGAATTGAGACCTGCTATAGTCTTGATTTAGCTTTGGTTCAGTCCTGGTTTAGACCTGGTTTAGTATTGGTTTAGACCTAGTTAGATCCTGGTTTAGTCCTGGTTTCGTCCTGGTGTAGTCCTAGTTTAATTATTGTTTAGTCCTGGTTTAGACTTAGTTAAGACCTGGTTTAGACCTAGCTTAGTCCTAATTCTGTCCTAAGTCTAAGCCAGGTTTTGACCAGTGAGTCCATAGCCTTGTTAGTTCTGGTGTAGTCCTAGTTTAGCTCAAAGTAGTTCTGTATTTAGACCTGGTTTAGTGTTGGTTTAGACTTTAGTCCTAATTCAGTACTAAATTAAGCACAGTTTTGACCAGTGAGTCCAGAGTGTTGTTATCTCTTCATAAAGTAAAACTGAACAGGATTTTACTGTCTGTACTAATTAACGCCTTTGCCTTATTCAAAATATCGAAATATCATATTGTTATTGTGTAATTCAGCATAGTCACTGTAGGAAATGTATCAGGAAGCAGCAAATGATACAAGCTCTGGTAGATTTGTAGTGGCAGAGTTACTAGCCACTCTTTAACATGCAAATACTGTGTAAATGTGATAAATCAAAGGCAAAATAAAAGACTGCAATAAGATTGCATGATTTTCTAATTAAAAACCTTATTGCTTAGTAGCTTTTTCTGTTGTTTAGGTCTGTGGTTCCCAACCCTTTTGGTTTTGTGTACCCCCAGGACCTGATTTAGTCCTGGTTTGGAACCAGCTTAGTCCTGATTTGGACACGGCTTAAACCTGGTTTCGACCTGATTTGGTCTAAGTTTAGTTCTGCTTTAGACCCAGCTTAGTTCTGGTTTTAGGCATGGCTTAGTCCTGGTTTGACCTGATTTAGACTCGGTTTAGACCTAATTTAGTACTGGTTGAGATCTGGTCTGTGCCTGGTTTTGTCCTGGTTTGTACCCAGCCTAGTCCTGGTTTAGTCTTTATTTAGTCTTAGTTTTGTTTTGGTTTTAGGCATGGTTTAGTCCTGGCTTAGTCTTAGTTTAGTCCTGGTTTGACCTGGTTTGGACCTGGTTTATTTCTGGTTTAGTTCTGGATTTAGACCAATTTTTTTTTCCTGGCTGAGTTCTGGTTTTAGATCTAGATTCTTTAGTGTCGCATCCCTCACCATGGTCCTGGGTTATTCCTGTTTTAGATATATATTTAGTCTTTAGAAATAATCACGCATCTGCACGTAACCCCTGCAATGTGCTTGCGTACCCCTAGGGGTCCCTGTACCCCTGGTTGGGAAACTCTGATTTAGGTTTTGGGGAAATGCAGCTTAGGCCAACAATTTGATGCTTTTCCTGGTCTGGAAGTAGCACATAAATCAAAGATGCTCTACTAAAATATACAATTGTAAGCAAATAATACTGGTGTAAATGCTGAAATAGCTGAGTCATAGTGACTCAACATATATTTATGATGGGCAGGTTGCTTTTGAATGAATGAAAAGTGTTTCGCTGTCGGTCATTGTGAACTGTTTTTCTATCCTTTAACAATTGCTTTGTCTCATTGACCTAGTTTGACCTCTCTTTTTTGGAGCAAAGAAGCACTAGAGTTCAAAGGATTTAATAGGATTTGGAAAATTAGACCGTTATAAGCCACTGCTCTTTTTTTTTTTTTTTTTTTTTGCAAAGAGTTTGTTGGTTTTGCATTGAAGCAGTTAATAGCCTGAAATTATTTAGACAATCCTTTCCTTGCAGTAACTTGCCCTTTAGTTCATGTCAACACTGTATCAGTAAACAAAATCATAGAAAAGCCCACAAATTTCATTAGTTCAAGTTCAAGGTTCACACAAACTGGAATATTGTGAGAATGCATTTATTTTAATTGTCATGATTATGGCTTACAGTTAATGAAAACCAAAATGCAATATCGTACCTACATTTTACATAATCATCATCATCATCATCGCACAACACTTAATGCACTGTAAACACATGCTGTAACTCACTGTCATATCATGTAATTGTGTTGTACTTACATGAGTACAAGTTTAATAAAAATACTTGTTACACTGCTCAACCAAAGTACATTTGGCTAAAACAGTATGTGACAGTGACTACTTGCACTTTAGTAGAGTATTGTAACATGTATTTTTATTACTTTTGTACCTAGAAACTGTAAGTACATAAAATTCAGTTATGTATGTACTTGGAGTGTTTGTGGTTAATCGATTAATCGGCATTATGGCCATAATTGATTGAAAGAAATACTAACAATTAATCTTTATGCTATACAGTACAGTAAAGGTACAGTACCACCAGAGAGTTATGGCAAATTAAACATAAAGGTAAGCAACTGTTTCCTAAAATATAGAATAGTGTCTAACGTTTATTTTGAGCATGCACATTTGACAATATAAGTATGTACATATGAGAACAACAGAAAAGTCAAAAATATTACATTGATCATAACTAACCGAGTGTTTTACCTGCTCAAATCCCACCTCTTCTTAATAAACCAAACTTATCTTTAAATGAAACTTCCTGGTTTCATCATATACAGTAATACAGATAATACAATACAAAACACCATACAATACCATACCTTTCCAACTTGATATTGTAACATAAAGTTTAATACTATAGTCTATTTACGCCATGAGATACTGTTCTAACAATTGATTAATATACTGGTGTTTAATGTTATATACAAGCCTATAACTTGTCTTTAGTTTTAAAAAAAAGCCACTTTGTAAATTATGGTTCATTACTTTGAATCAGAGAACTGAGAGAGATACAGAGCTGTTTTTTATAATAAGTAATGATGGGTGATGTCAAGTCGGCGGTTAATTGATAATTGTTTGTTAAGATGAAGAAAATTAACCGAATGTGCATTCCTGGTGCAGCATAAGTACTTGTTATTACAGTTTGTTACACTGTTTGACATTGTAATAACACTGTATCAAGTGTAGCGTAAAATAAAGCGTTACCAATATTTCACTCTGTGTACTGAATCCGTATTTTAAGTGTTTTACCTTTTTTTTTTTAAGTCTTTTTATTAAATGTTTTCCATATTTTATACAAAAGAAACAAAAACAGACAGCAAAGAAACAAACAAATAAGCAAATGCAGATCTTTTAGCATTTAAACATACATACAGCACTTGAGAGTGTGTGCATGAATTGGGCTATTCATTAACCATTTGTCCATAGCGATGACCTTGTAATTCTCAGACAATCTAACACCTCAATTTGCGTTTTACCTTTTTAGTTAAACTTCTCAAATAATTTCACTTTTCCATATAGTGATATTTATTGATGTGAGCCTATAAAACACTGTACTTGCAACTTGCATTAGGTCATCATTCCTCATTAGAATCTAAATGGTCCACACTTTAAAATCATTGTCTCATGTCATTTATCACATTTCAATTGAAGCTTAGACAAGAGCTGCATGAAAACCTGCTTTTTTTTTTTTTGACTGTGCTCCATCATCTGTGATCGACGCAAACGGACATCCCGATGCATTTACCTCTGACAAAGTGTGACTCTGCTGTTTTAATTGTAATTGCAGTGTGTGTTCTTGTACGTGTGTGTGTGGAAGAGTTCAGCCGGAGGTCAGGGTCATTCACAGTTTCAGGAGGAGGTGTGGCTGTAGAGATGGGGTCAATGGGGTGAGGGGTCAGAGGTCAGGGGGGGAGGCACCGAGAGTGAAAACACTGACCAGGACGTAGGGTCCGACAAAGTTCAAAGTCGTAACTCACAACATTACAAACTCCGCTCTCTCTCTGTCTGTCTTATGGTCCCCTCTTGCATTTGTTTGTCCCTTGAATGAAAACACAGATGGCTTTACCTCCAAGAAGACGTATATTCTGAGTACTTTCTGAGTTGAGGTTGATGTTTTTACAGTATACTGAAAAATATTCGTATGTTTTTGTCATTTTTTACTTTTACTTGTACTTAATATTATAATCAGAATCCTGGAAATATTGGGACATTTTAAAAATTTGAATAAAATGGAAACTAAAAGGCTTTTAAATCACATGAGCCAATATTTTATTCACAATTAAACATAGATAACACAACAAATATTTACACTGAGAAATTTTACAGTTTTATGCACAAAATGAGCTCATTTCAAATCTGATGCCTGCTGCAAATCTCAAAATATGAGAGCCTGTGCCCATCTGAGAGACCCTGCCACTCTAAGACATCTTTTTTATAGCTAATTATGATACAGACCTGAAACCAATTCACTTAATTAGTTGTAGGGATGTTCTCCCAGCTGAGCCTTTTTAAAATTCCTTGCTTTTTCAGCCATTTGTTGCCCCTGTCCCAGCTATTCTGAGACAAAATCAAGTCAAAGTAGTCCTGAATTTAGACTTGCTGTAGTCTTGATTTAGCCTTGGTTTAGTCCTGACTTAGTTAAGACCTGATTTAGTCCTAATTCTGTCTTAAATTTAAGCCAGGTTTTGACCAGTGAGTCCATAGGCTTGTTAGTCCTGGTATAGTCCTAGTTTAGCTCAGTCCTGTATTTAGACCTGCGTTTGTTTTGGTTTAGCCTTGGTTTAGTGCTTAAGACTTGGTTTAGTGTTGGTCTAGACCTGGTTAAGTCCTAATTCAGTACTAAATTTAGACACAGTTTGACCAGTGAGTCCAGAGTGTTGTTATCTCTTCATAAATTAAAACTTAACAGGATACTAACTAATGCTTAAAAGTATCAAAATGTCATATTGTCATTGTGATATTCACCATAGTCACTGTAGGAAATGCATCAGGAAGCAGCAAATGATACAAGCTCAGGTAGATTTGTAGAGTTATTAGCCGTTTCTTTAATATGCAAATACTGTGTGTATTTTGAGACCTGTAGCAGACATCAAATTTAAAATGAGCTCATTTTGTGCAGACAAGTGTAAAATTCCTCAGTGTAAACATTTGTTATGTTATCTATGTTCTATTGTGAATAAAATATTGGCTCATGTGATTCAAAAGTCTTTTAGTTTTCATTTTAGTCAAATTTAAATCACGTCCTGACATTTCCAGTATTCAGGTTGTATTTTGAAGTAACAGTATCTTGGCTACTGGCTTTGAATACTTCTTCTTCCTCCTCTTGTGTGTTGTAGTCAGAGAAGTTGTGGAGAAATGCCCTCTCGGTGCCCTCTTGTGTTTACAAACTCACCCTCTGTCTGACTTTAAATACTCTGTTGTTGGTGTTGGCAGCATTACAGGTCGAGAGGTGTGCCACAAGTTCATTTGGTACTTTAACAAAATACAGAATCACAACAACAGTAATCCAGGCACAATGGCATCCTGCTATAGTGGCATTGATTCAGAGCAGGCTGCTGATCTGGTAATTAGTTAGTATTTTTCTCTGGGGGACTATAAATGTAAATGTTGCACTTGTTCTTTTAATATGTATGTTAAATGATCTGTCTAATTAAAATAAGCACAAAACAGAACTTAAATCCCTGTTTGAGTGATTCAATGACGATTGTGTAGGCAGTAAACTGTATTTTAGAGTTACCTTTCTTTAATGTCCTGATCTGAATGACAGATTAATGCACGTTTTGTGATAGTTTGTCTAAAATTAATCACATCTGACACATTTGCCAAACATCTTTTATCTGTGAAGGGTTGAAATTTGCAGTTAGACTCTGATCACACGTTATTTCACCTCTGAGGTTATGTGAGGTTGTTTATGTCGAGCTCAAACATTTCTCCCTCTGAGTCAGATGAAGGAGTCACAGTGAGTCAGAGCTTCCTGTGGGATGGTCACATGACTCCTGTCGCTAGGCAACAGGCACAGCTTCATCCAGAGATGGATTTGGGATTAGACCTTAGTCCGCCCCTGCGCAGGATCAAGAGCAGAGCAACAGGCAGGGCTCAGATGCATTTGAAAGAAAATCTGTCACAAGGAAGCCAAAAATAAATCAAACTAAGTGATTCCCAAAAAAGGTACTGCAGGTCGGCCACAGAGGTTACATTACACAGAGCATTATTTACACATCAGATCTTCTGTGCAGTGTCGATTAAAGGTTATGAGTAAGCAATTTACTGTATATGCATCAACTTGTGATGTTCATGTTTTTGTTTGTTTGAATAAAATATTGAGTGAAATAGTTGACTTCAGGGTAGCTCCTGGGTTTGTCTTGTGAAATCTAACATCTTTTTAAGACTTTTTAATGCCACTTGAATTTTATTGCCAGCATCAACAACAGAACAATAATGTATATGAATCTTATACTAAGGAATTATCCATACTACTCTCTGAAACTCAAGAGTTTAATTTTAAACATCTAATACAGATGAATAAAACCCCAGTGCTGCATAAAAAAATTTAAAAATGGATGAATGCATTTCAATTATAGCATTTCTTCAATAAATGTATTTTGTTATTGTAGTTGCACTACCTTTTGTAATATTAACATAATGTTTTGACAAATTTTAAGACCTAGATGAACAAAATTCAATACCTTCTTATAATATTTAATACTTTTAAGGCCTTTATTTTGACACAATCAAATTTAATACCTATTTAATGCTACCCTGGACTTAGTATTTAGAGTGAAGATTACAGATTTCAGAATTTCTGCTTTGAGCGGCACGGATTTGATTTTGAGAATGGCTGGTGTAAATACTAATATTTAAAATGTGGCCTAAAGACCTTCATACAGTAAACAGTGATAGAGTTGTGAATTTAGAGCTGCTGTCTGCGAACTGTACAGATGTTGACACTGACAAGTCATAAGTTGTTTCTCTTTTCAAACTTTTTGTGAGAAAAACACACTGTACATACTGTATATTTTAATAAAAGCACATGCGGAGCTTTTTGGTCTTATTTAAATGATCATCTTAGTATGTTAGTGTTGACATTAACTTTTCATTATTTCTGTTTTATGTGTTAGTGGCTGTATGAGAGCCTTTATTTAGGAAAGAGAAAAAAACTGTTCAATTGTTAGTTCATTTATTTATCAAAAAAATATATATATCTAAAACAGATTATATGATTTTACATTACATTAAATAAATTAAACTTACTATAATAATGTATGCAACTTTTTTTTGTTTAGCAAAATCCTGATTAAATAATTTTAACTGAGACATAAAACCATTCATAGTTGTTTTATTTGAGTATAATACAAGCTCTTTCTGTCCCGTCCCAGATGTTTCCCCTCTCAGTGCGTTTGTACTGTGTGGTCTGTCTATGGTCCGTGTAACAGGACGATTGGGGTTTTTATGGGGTCAGAGGTCAACAGGAGTGGGATGGAGTGACCCCGCGACCTCAGGGTCAAACAGAGGAGAGACTGTCATGACCTGACACTCACTTTTACTGTTCCTTCCTCTTGGATTTACACCTTCGTCCTCCGGCTTCCTCTGTGTCGCTGTTTTTTCTGGAGGTTTACGAGGGCAGAGGTGGAATATGACAAGATACTTCTGCTCCAGGAATTTACTAAAGTACCTCCACTGAAGAAAATATATGCTTTTAATATATTTTTTAAGTATAATTTTAGTAAAATGTTAAAGGTCGTGGGTTTGAGCCTGGCAGCTTGGGGAACAGTAGTAGTAGGACTTGTTCGTAGTAGTAGTATGATTAGCAGCAGTAGTAGTTTTTAATGTATAATTGCAAAAATATTGTACTTAGGAAAACTTTGATTTACACAAATAATTATTTAGCTCAGTACTTCTACTTGTTATTACTATGGTGGCAGTATAATATCAGACACTGTTTGGAGGCTGTGAGCTAAAGAAGAACCCTATCTCATGACACCAGTGTGATAGAAGTGAAGATTGAAAACTGCACTGTGCTCTCTTTGGGAAAGTTGTTTGTCATCATAAGATGCTATTTTCATTCATTATGCTTTATATTTTTTCTAAAATGGATAGTTTTTATTGTGATTACTCTTGAACTAGTGGGTCAGGTTCAAAACGTAAGTCACAGGGAGATTAAATACAGTTTTACAGTTACTTCATGTTACTTAAATAGGGCTGGGTACTGCTCAGATTTTTTCGACACCAGTACTTAAAGATAGCAGGTTTTTGATACCAATACCTGAGCGATAATTTTTCTGATACCTATGGTGTGCTAATTCATCTTCTGCAATCATAAAACGAAAAAAGTTCTTTGTACATTAAAACCAGTATTTTGTATGATTTTTTTCTGTGTTATTTATTTGATTCAAACGTGCAAAGGAACATTAAAGGTCACACTTGGTATTGAAACTTTTTTTCAATACCAGTAGTACTGTAACTTTTCTTTTGATGCCACAAAGGTATTGTTTTTTGGTATCCAGTGCTATACTTAAAGCCAAAATATGGTGGAACTGACTTTTAAACACTGTCTTGTTGGTCATAGTAAAATGGTTTTGTAAAAAATATGGTCACAAACATGATGGGAAACAATGTTTTACTGCAAATATTTCTACTTGCATGCAATGCTTTTTTGTTGTGGGTGCAAAATAAGACGTTTTGTGATAATCATGAGAATCCATTGTGGCTTTTGTTCATTTAAGGACTAAAAACAATTTCACTATTTCTACATTAAAGTTGGCCTACTGTCTAAATTCTATGTTGAAGTGAGGTTATAAACTCCACTTGAGTGCTGTGATATGTCCTTTACCCTTTGTTACATGCCATTGCTACACTGTCTTATCATTGAAAACTATTCTATCACATATTTTTCCCAAAGATTAAGTTGGTATCACTTCTTCTTGCTTTGGTGTGTTTCTCAAAGTGAACAGCCTCCAAAAAAAACATTTTCGCAGCCAAAGATGCAGAGTAATTGCCTGCATCTGTTTGCTCAATTAAAAGCTTCATTAAATTTAAGGGCATTTAAGTGTCGTGAGTTTTTCTCTCACTTCTAAGACTTTTCTGGTGCTAAGTTGTTCATTTGTGTTTCTGTCTCTGTTTGCTGACTGTACAGAGCAGCTCCAAGCCTAATTAGTGTAAAAACAGCATTGGATGGTAATTCATAGCCTTTGGGGAAAAGATTGTAGACATTTTGTTTACCTTAAATTATTCCAGTACTTACAGCATTGTATTGTCTCTGTTTAAATATCTATATCTGTGTGCAGAGGTGGAACAAGTACTCCAAATATGTGCTCTAGTGAAAGTACTGTTACTTCAAAATAATATTACTCAAGCAGAAGTAAAACTACAAAAACAAAAATATTACTTAAAAGTAAGTCTAAAGTTCAAAATACTTGCTGTTACTACCACTACTATGACTACATGACTACTATTACTACTACTAATAATAATACTGCCACTACTACTAGTCTTGCTACTACTATTAAAATGTCTAGGGCTACTACTACTACTTCTACTACTACTACTAATATTGCCACTACTACAAGTCTTGCTACTTCTGCTAGTACTTCTAGGACTACTACTACTGCTGCTAATAATACTGCCACTACTACTACTAGTCTTGCTACTATGATTAGTACTTCTAGGGCTACTACTACTAATACTACTAATGCTGCTGCTAATACTACTACTAGTAGTACTACTAGTACTATTATTACTAGTACTACTTCTACTAGTAATAATACTGCCACTACTACTAGTCTTACTACAACTATTACCACATTAGTACTTACTTCTAGGGCTACGACTACTACTCTTACTAGTACTATGAATAATAATATTATTAATACTGCCACTACTACTAGTCTTGCTACTAGTGCTATTAGCACTTTTAGAGCTTCTACTACTAATACTACTGCTACTAATAATAATACTGCTACTACTACTACTACTAGTCTTACTGCAACTATTACCACTATTACTGCTTCTGCAACACTACAACTACTGCTAACAACTACTTATACCACTACATACTCCTACTACTGCTATTATTACTGCTACTACCCATTTTGTGACCAACGTTAAAAAATGCTCATATTCAGATTATAAAAGTTTACCTGAGCAAGTAGTATTTTTCTTAAATATCTAGTCAAGTAAAGGTATACTTTAGAAAGTGTACTCATGTTTGTAAGTAAAATACTCTAGTGACTGTTCTTTCCACCTCTGTTCTGTCTTCTTTTTTTTTATGATTGAATTGTATTAAGTCCTGTCTATTTTTTTTCTGAGATGAACCCACTGAACTCTGCTGAGCTCTGGTACCACACCCTTTCTCTCCTTTCGCTTGCTCACTTCCTGTTTAGAGAAACAATTAGTGGATTGTTCCTGGAGCCTGCAGCGCTGTGGCCTTGATCTGAAGTAGTCGCCACACACACACACACAGATGGAAATGTCTCTGTCAGCTGTCTCTTTAAAGGACTTCAGATGGACGTAAATCAATAAAACACCGCAAAACTTAGGACAAAGTTGTGGGATGTTACCTCCAGCAGAAACCCCCAAAGACCAAACAGTGATACTGATTACTAAATCTTGTTACCTGTTTTGCAGACAGATAATTACAGATTACGCTTTTACACAGAGCTTTCTTTGTATTATGTTCCTAAAATAATCTTGTTGACATGTTTGAAAACACAGTAGGGTGCACAGTGGTGGGTGGTTAGTGCTGCTGCCTCTCAGCAAGGAGGTTGTGGGTTTGATTCCACAGGAGAATTTCCCTGTAGTGAACGTGTAAGTGAATGGCTGTGTGTCTGTCTAAATGCTGGGACACACTGGAACGATTATCGGCCATTGGGCGTGGTCGGACAGTTTGACGCGGTCGGTGACATGAGTCTGTTTGGTGTGCTCTGCACCATCGGACGTAGTGGAACACAGTTGAGCATAGTTCTGGCCGATTGAACATGTCGAATCGGCGTCAGGCGTCGTGCTCAATGAGCGCTCTGATTGGCTGTGTGTCCCGTTCACAATTTGTCAAACAGTTTGTGTTTAACATTAAACTATTAGGAACTTTCTGTTCTACAACTCTTCATTATGTTTCCCACATCAGTAATGCTAATGTGCTGCAGTAAGCTTACCTTAGCTTGTAGCCTTGTGCAGATAAAAATATAATCCTCCGTCTGAGGCAAACAGCTGCAATAATCCACTCTCTTTTATTCATTACTGTGATCAGACGTGTTTAATTTAGCACGTATGATTATTACTCACTAATAAATACTTGAGTTAAACACAGAGCTTTGTTTACCTAAGCCCCATATAACTGCTGAGTTTAGTGACTAGCGCCGCCTGCTGTTGTAAATAGTTATTACGTCTTGCACATGTGTAAAACTAACGCACTGCTCGGTTGTGGGTTTGAATTGCTTCGGTATGTCTATAGCTGCTTTTGGTGGCGACAAGGGGAGACGTGAGGAGACAAAGCAGTCGCCCTGCCTCTACTGATGGTGGTCAAGCTTTGGGTTGGTGTGTCCCAGGCTTAAGGCCTTTAGTTGGAGGGATAGGCTCCAGTCACCTGCGACCCCCTAACATAATAGCCTGGGTGAGCCAGCCTCTCCTACTTTCTTTTCAAAAGCAGGACAGTTTGGGTTCTCACTTGCAGTGAAGGGTTTCTTTCCGGTCAATTTGGAACTGGCCTATCACAGCCATTTATCTGCAGCGTGTCCTACAAATACGGAATCTCCTATCAGAGATAACACCAAGATGGAATCAGAGCGAATTTAATAACTTCTCTCACTCAATTTACAGTGTTTAGTGCGTTCCTTCGTCACCTGTTGATTCCGCTGAAATCTGCCTTGTTGTTCAGTTCTCTGTGTTTTTTTTTCTTTGTCTTGTTTCCATTTTAACAACAGTAAAGTCTCGCTGACGTCCGATGTAACGTCCACATTCAAACAAACCAACTTTCTCCGCAAGTCTTTGCACAACTGGCTGCTGTCCCCGTTCAGAAATAAATACATAGCTGCTCATTGTATGTCGTATTCTGGTGCTTTATGGCAAAACCGGCAAGAATCCACCACGTTTGTTTGTGTTACAGGTGCACGGATTATGTCCAACCTGTCCCATCCTGTATTGCTAACCTGTTTCCTCTCCTTTTTGCCCAGGCCGAGCGTCGAGCTTACAGAGAGGCTGAGATCAACATGATGGATGACTTATCAGAGGCAGATTTTCAGAAAGAGGATGAGCCCGCCAGCCCGGGCCCTCCTCCTTCGCAGCAGCACACTGACCCCGCCTCCCCCACTGTCGCTGTGACGCCGGAGCCTGTCGCTAGGGGAGACCAGGCCACACCCAGTGAGATAGAATACCAGGTAAAACGAAACTATATTTGCATGAGGATTTATGGTGGGGTCATAGAAATACAGCCATGCTTTGACTCTTAGCTTATGCCCTGGCCAGCCATACTAATAATTTTAATATTTGGTCTGGTCTGTGTTGATTCAAGTTTAGTTTTCAGAGGTGGGGTATAAATGGACACAGAATAAACCACCTACCTAATACTTTGTCATTTAACAAATTAGAAAACAGGTGTCAAAACCAACATCTGTAAAATTACTTGGCCAGGTCTGGACCAACATAATTTAATGCAGTACTGTTTTTAAACCGGTACGAGCGCATGCTGCTTACAGTATCTTTAAGATTTTTGTGGCACAATGGATAGAGCTTTTACCCCTGAACTAGTCCAGGTCCAGGTCTGTGCATTTGGTTGAACTATTCTTTTACCCATTAAGCTTTTAGTGAAATTTGTTCAAGACATGATATAATGCATTATTGTAAAAAGATAAAGATCTGAATTTAATGAAATCTATCTGTGCCATCATATACTTTTCTTCAGGACGGTCGTGGGTTTGGCATCGGGAACCTGGTGTTTGGGAAGCTGAGGGGGTTCTCCTGGTGGCCCGGCAGGATCGTGTCCTGGTGGATGAGTGGCAGGAGTCGGGCGGCGGACGGCACACGCTGGGTCATGTGGTTCGGAGATGGGAAGTTTTCAGTGGTGGGTTTCTCATTGGTAAACTTGTGAATGACTTGATAATATGAAAGTTAATTCATGTTACTCCTGTAAGACAAAAAAGGAGAACTTAATTACATTACTACTGCACTTTTTGTCAGCCCTTTTATTCACAACAAAGTATATACGGTTATATACTGAATGCATTATAATTGTAAAGGTACTTAGTCCTACAGGGCGATGTTTTCTTGGTGCCTTTTTAGAGGTTCTTCAGTTTAAAAGCCTATCCAAGAATGGCACTAGCTGCTTTGAAACCATGTTATAATGGTATACTTGGTTGTTAATGGTTGTTTTGCAGTTTGGAGTTTAGTAATCTTCTATTATTTAAAAGGAAGGAAGTCTCCAAAATCCTTCAGACACATCCAGTTTCCCATAAACACATTGAATGGCATAATATTGTAGTTGATGGCTGTTGAATACTATACAATTCTCTGTTAATATACTTTTTCTGCAGACTTGTCACTTTACTAGTTATCAAAATAAACTCTACTCTTAGCTTGTGTAGGTTTTTTCATCTAAAATACTTTGTAATTAGATTTTGCCATATGACAGCTTGACTAAGCCAAGTTCATTTTCACCATCTCAATCTCATAAAAATGTAAAGTAGAAAAAATGCTGTTTTTATACATAAGTTGATCCCGTCTCTAGGTTTGTGTGGAGAAGCTGATGCCCCTGAGCTCCTTCTCCTCTGCCTTCCACCAGCCGACCTTCAACAAACAGCCCATGTACCGCAAAGCCATCTTTGAAGCCCTGCAGGTAACACCCCAGTACTCAATCTGCTCCTGCAAAATGTTTCATATGTTTCATCATAGAGGTGTTTTTTTTTTTTTTATCCTTAGCAATAGAGCCGTTTAGTCTTTGTAAACACAGACAGCTTTCAAAAGAAATGTGGCATAAGCCAAGCAGAACACAAAACAGAACACAACATTTTCTATAGATGAATTAGGATTAGCCACCTAATAACACGAATCATGAATAATAGGGCTGGTTTTGTAACACGACACTAAGTATCGATACTTCAATACCAATATCAATACTTTTGTGATGTCATGCATAATGGTGCTACTTTCACAGTCAATTGTGGGCCAAAAGTGGTCAAGAAGTCTGCCAGGACTGTAGAGCAGTGGTTCCCAAACCTTTCACAGTCCGGTACCCCTTCAGACATTAAATATGTATATCAACAACTCCTATTCAGTGTTGCTATCTAAAAAATGTCTTATTCTGTGAAACTGAACGGGAGAGAAACAAATTGTGGGTGCAGCTTTTCTGAAAACATCACTTGGGGAAAGGTCTCTAACAGTGGTTCTCTAACATTTATGCCATATTTAGTGAACTAAATCCTGACTAACCTAGGTCTACAGTGAGAAACCAAATAGGGATTAACCCAGAAAAATTATGAACTAAATAAGGACAAAACTGGCTCTAAATGGAAAGACTTGAACTGCAAAAGAGTCCTAAATAACAGCGGAAGCCCCTGTACCACAAGTGGCACCCGTATTACCATTTAAGAACTACTGCACTATCATATAAAATGGTTCCATGTGAGTAATAGACTGTGGCTAAGGTTGTGTACAAACAATGAGGAACGGGATGTCCAGCCATAATTTGCTATTTTCTTTTACTTCAAGGGTATTTTTTCCACCCGCACTGCCACGAGTTAAAAGCCACAGATTAAACTGGAGAGATTGCATGTGTGTGTTTGTTTATGTTGTGTCTAGGTGGCCAGTACGCGGGCAGGGAGGACTCTACCTTCGTGTGACTCCAGTGATGAGGGAGAAGCTGTGGAGCAACAGACTCGACAGATGATTGAATGGGCCATGACCGGCTTTTTACCCAGTGGGCCACAAGCACTGGATCCTCCTGAGGGTATGCGGGACAAACTCTGGGTCCTTGTTCAGATCAGAAAAAACAGCATCAAAGTGGGTGACCAACTTCTTCTGTCAGTGTGTTGAGTGTCAGTGTGTCCCCTCCATTCATGGATAAAAAGAAAAAACAATAACAAACATATAAAAACATAATGCATTGATTCCCAATTGGTGGGTTGGGGACCAAAAGTGGGTCATGAGGAGGTTAAATATAGTTTCACTGTTTATACTTTGTCCTGTATGTCTGTCTATTCTCGACAGAGGAGCAAAATCCATATAAGGAGGTGTACCATGACATGTGGGCGGAGCCTGAGGCAGCTTACACACCTCCACCTGCGAAGAAACCACGCAAAAACTCAGCTGAGAAAGGGAAAATCAGAGAGGTCATCGACGAGGGCACCAGAGGTAAAAACAGAGAAATGCTGAGCTGGAAATGTTGTAGAAGTAAAAAAAAAAAAAAAGCTAACACTCATTTATTATTTTTGAATCAGAGAGACTTATATTTGAAATCAAAAAGAAGACAAGAAATATAGAAGGTAAAACTGATCAAAATGTTGCAGCTTCTCTCTATTATCCATATACTGTCTATTACAGTGGTCCTAATCACAAATACTATCTCTGTACTCAGATATCTGCATCTCTTGTGGAAGCCTCAACGTGTCTTTGGAGCATCCTCTCTTTATGGGAGCCATGTGCCAGGGCTGCAAAGTACGATACTCAATTTTTACTATTTTGGATTACTATCAGTGGTTTTAGTCCTTTTTACACAATTTTAAGCTAATCTTAAATGTCCCCTATTATGCTAAATCTACTTTTTAGAGCTTTTAACCATGTTATAATGTTGTTTCCACCTCAAAAGCATACCTGTTTTGCATATTTTGTTTAGCTCAGTTCTAGAAACGTGAAACCAGGAAGTACTTCTTCGCATTTCTAAAACCTGTACACTGTCCCCAGACTCAATCTGATAATTTCAGTGCTTAAATTGCTGTCATTGTGAAGCAGTCATCTCATTTATCTATTGCTAACAGCCATGCTAAATAGCGCTTTTATGCTCTGTCCTGTCCTCACCATGGCCAGCAGGGGGCGACAGGCAGCAAATCCAAGCGTTCTCTGTCAAGACAAATTAATAGCTCCCCAGCAGAAGATGTTTTCCTTGAAACGTTAAATACTAATTCAAAAGTGTCCAAAACTAGTTCAAAAAAGCATAACATAGCACCTTTAAAGTACACTTACAAGTATAGGTTACATGCAAGTAGAGAAAATGTTTTTTTTTTTTTTGCCTTGATCCTATTAAAAAGTTTTAAGGTGCATGTAAATGTCTTGTTACATTCAGGGACAATAATATGAATCTATCTTACAAATAAGAAATGTTGCTAAATCGATTCCCTAAAAAAATCTGAACTGGTCTATTATCAGAAGCAGTGGATCCCAAATGGTGTGAGTCAAAAGTGCATCAACGTGAGCTTGCATCTAGTTTCAGTGTTCAGCTTACTTTGTGATTGAAGCCTGAATAGTGTTTTGATTACATGAAAAGCTGAAATTGGATTGGTAAAATACATGTGCCATAATGTTTAAAGTGAAATAATTTGGAAACATAACTTTGGTTCAGTAAAAATATCAACCACAATAAAATGATCAGGCATAAAATTGGGTCCCACAATAAGATAAATCTGACCAACTGAGAACTACTGGTCAAAATAATTGTCCTTTATATTTAGCACTTCACTTATTGATGCATCTGACCCCTTCTCTCTCCCCTGGTCCATCTTGTCTCCTGCAGAACTCATTCCTGGAGTGTGCCTATCAATACGACGATGACGGATACCAGTCCTACTGCACCATCTGCTGTGGAGGCAGGGAAGTGCTCATGTGTGGCAACAACAACTGCTGTAGGTCAGTGGAAAGGCTTTTGTTGGCACGGGACTCCAACCTCGTTTATAGCCAAAAAACAATGGTGTGGGTTTCACATTTGCAGAAACGGTTTACTCACAAATGTCCAAATATGACGCACGGGTCTCCAGAGTGAGTCAGTAACCAGTTTATTTACTGTTATGTAAATACAGAACAGTTCCTAGTTGATTTTGGCGTGGAGCCTCAGACCTCGTCAGTAAAACGTATGCTGAACTAATTTAAACTCAGAGGAGATGGACTGGAAAGACATATAAACAAAATATAAACCTAAATATATCATTGCGTATATAGAGTACTCTTTCTGTCCACTTCCAGATGCCTAGTATCGGCGAGAAAGTCTAGACACAGCTCCACACAGCCAGCATATGTTCTGTAGTGGTTGCATTTAATACGTCACTTCCTGTGCCAACTGCAAAAACTGTTTTAAAACACTACAAACTGTATATTAATTTATGATATTGATATAATAAAGTAGGTTATGGTAAGGGGTAGAAACCTGAGTATTGTGAAGGCAGTGGAGTTTCACTTTCCCCATCAACTGCAGCCAGACCCTTCTCAGTATTGGTCCTAGGGCTAGTGTCTGTTACCTTACCTATAAAATAAATACAGAAAATGCCTTTGTTCTTCTCAGAGATCACTACAGCTAATCATATGTATTGGAAATTTGGCCTAGTTTTCAATTAAATTTTCAGTTTTATTTATATAGCCTTGCATGGTGGCATAGTGGTTAGCACTCCTGCCTCACAGCAAGAAGGTCCTGGGTTTGATTCGCGGACCGGGTGGGGCTTCTCTGTGTGGAGTTTGCATGTTCTCCCTGTGTCTGCGTAGGTTTCCCCTACCACTAAAAACTTGTACAATAGGTCCCCCATGGGGCCAGGACTCCCCTGTAAATGAGATTCTGAATCTCAGTGGGACTATCCTGGTTAAGGTCAAATAAAAAAATCGACAAACAATGTCAGACACAATCAAACATAAACAATAAATACACTAAACTAAACAGTCCCAGGATGTCCCCTATCCTTAGACCCTCCTTCTTTTTTAAGGGAAAACTCCTAACAAACCCAGCTGTGGGGGGAAAAAAGAAGAAACAACAGGGAAAACCACATTGAAGAAGAGACTCTCAGGACAGACAGGCTATAAATGTGTCTAGAACTGTTAAATAAAGTCCATTAGCTCCTCTACAGGATCATAGTTTATTTCTGTAAGGATGCAGCAGGGGGAGAGGGCTTCATCCAGACACCAAATGCCCTTCCGGATGTACCCCATAGGGACTGCCACATTAGTGACCTCTTGTGGCTGGAGTTTTTGGCTCTGCATCAAGGAACTGCACCACTGATGTCCTGCTCTCACCACTTTATGAGGAACATATTACTTTCCCTATTAAAAAGGTTTCCTAAAAGTTCCTAAATAAATAGCCAGTGCACATAACATCATAAGAAACAAATCTAGATGAATTTTGGTACTTCTCTTCAGCTTCAGTTTTCATTTTAGCATTACAAATGTCATATTCACTACATTTCTCTCCACTCCTCCTTGTACCAGGTGTTTCTGTGTAGAGTGCGTAGACCTCTTGGTAGGAGCTGGTTCAGCAGCTGCAGCCATCAAAGAGGACCCCTGGAACTGCTACATGTGTGGGCCCCGGAACACCTATGGCCTGCTGCGGCGGCGGGACGACTGGCCCTGCAGGCTCCAGCACTTCTTCGCCAACAATCATGAACAGGAGTTTGTAAGTATATATATTTGTGTTTTAACCTGGCAAAAACAGCCAGGTGATCTGCTCCACATGCATTTTATGTTTCACTGTAAACGTTTGAAAAGGGAGGCACTTTTAGTAGAATATTTGGAGGTGATTGAATGACGCGAAAATTCCAATTCATTTTTTCCATTGACTTTTCAAAAAATCTGTATGTTAAAAGTTTAATGGCTTGTGGGAGGCTAATCAGCTTTATGGTATCTCATCGTAATAAAACGATAAATTTTGCTTTAAACACAAAAACAATAGGCAAAGTTACACATTTTGCCGAATTCTCAAGTTTTTGCTCATCTTTTTGATAGAAATTAATCGTGTTATCATCATGAGTTACCACAGAGCTGATTAATCTCCGCCGAGCTGTTAAACTTTTAATATACACATTTTTTGAAGTCTATGGAAAAATGAATGGGAAATTTACTTACAGCACCAGAGTAGGGCAGACACTTTTGCGCTCCATAGCATTGTCTCATATGACAGCCAAACAACAAATCAATACGATAAAAAAATCTATGTAATAAATATGTCATCTGAGTATTTTTTTAGGGCTGTAGTTGACCAAAGTTATGCCCAGTACAGTGATTACCGAATTTGACCAAAGGATATGTGGGGGAGTGACTTGACGTTAATTCAATGATAAAACATTCAGAAAAGTAAAGTAAAGTAAAATATATTGTCTAAAAAACATATATGCTATCTTAAACAAAATGAAAAATAAAATGATCAAGTAATAATAGACCAGCTTTACTGATTCAAAGAGTTCATGCAACTAGTTGACTGCTGAGGCTGTCTGCCTTTTGCAGTTTTTGTGAATGTATAGCCGCATCTGTGCGCATGTTTTTCAGTGTCGCCATATTGTTAACAAATATTGTAACAGGCTTGTTGCTGTCACCAAAACTAAAACCCACCCACCTGCGGCAGCACTTGTCAAACCACCAGCAATGCAAACTAAACAGAGAAGCCTAATCCGACAAAATAGATTCGTATGAGTTAAATGTTACACAAAATATTTTCAAGGTCATTAATTATGCAAGAAGCCTAATTCACATTAAAACATATTTGTCTTCAATTATTAATATCCACCTTGAGACGTTGACAGAAGGAACTGGTCGCTCTCATCAATAAACCAGACGTGTTGTTGTGCGTCTCTGATTATTAATATCCTGTTGTCGTGTTGTAGGAACCAGCCAAGTTGTATCCTCCAGTTGCAGCAGAGAAGAGGCAGCCAATCAGAGTCCTGTCACTATTTGACGGCATTGCCACAGGTAAATATAACTCAAAATGCTATTAATATGAGCACAGGAAAGGAGTAATATTATAAAATGCTGTACTTACATAGTTGTATTGCTATGTGCTTGCTCAGTGTTATGCCGCTTTAAAATGTCAGAAGTCTAATTAGTCCATACTTATTTTAGTGTCGCTGATTCTTGTTTGCAGGTCTGTTGGTGCTGAAGGATTTGGGGATCCAGGTGGACAAGTACGTGGCCTCTGAGGTGTGTGAGGACTCCATCACAGTCGGGATGGTCAGGCACCAGGGCAGGATCATGTACGTAGGGGACGTCCGCAACGTAACTCGAAAACATGTGAGTCCAGCTGGTTTACTCTCTTTTGTTTTCTAATATTATGCTTCTTTTATTGTCTTTGTTAAAACCTGTTGGGTTATTGTTTCAGATTGAAGACTGGGGGCCATTTGACCTCGTGATAGGAGGAAGTCCCTGCAATGACCTCTCGATAGTCAATCCTGCACGAAAAGGCCTTTTTGGTAAGAGTGGGTTTATCAGCTTTCTTTTACAGCAAGTGAAGTGTAGACTTGTATTTGTGGTAGTAACCATAACTCACTAGAGTTTCTGAAAAAACGTCCAATTACAGGGTATCCCGAGGTCTTAAAAGAATTAAATAGGTTTTCAACTTGATCGTGTCAAAATCAAGGCCTTAAAAGTATTAAATATTATGAGTAGGTTATAAATGTTGTTCATCTGGCTCTAAAAATTTGTCAACACATTATGTCAGTCTTACGAAAAGGTAGAGTCATCACAATAACAAATAATATTTACTGAAGAAATGTTATCATTAAAATGCAATGATTTATTTATTCATGTTTTTTTAATGCAGCTGAGGAGTTCTTTCATTATTGTTCTGTTGTTGACTGTGCTGACACTAAATTTCACTCTAAGCAGCAATAAAAAGTCCTAAAAAGGTCTTAAATTTCACAAGACAAAACCTGGAGCTACCCTGATTAAGTAATTTTTTCCTTTCTTTCTATTTTGTTTTGGAGTTTTTTAGTTTGTTTGATTGTTTTTTTGACTTGTTATTATCAAGTCTTGAAATGTTTTGGAAAATAACTTTCATAAATGACCCTTTAACTGATTCTTAGAGCCACTGGCCTTTAAGTTATTTTTATGCCAACATTTCATGACTATTTGTCTAGATACTCTATGTAAATGATTATTTTAAATGCTATAATGGAAATAAAATAAAATCCTCTATCTTTCATCCTCAGAGGGAACTGGGCGGTTGTTTTTTGAGTTTTACCGTTTGCTCCATGAAGCTCGACCCAAACCTGGCGACGAGCGACCATTCTTCTGGCTGTTTGAAAACGTCGTGGCCATGGGGGTTAGCGACAAACGGGACATCTCACGCTTTTTAGAGGTAAGGACACTCCAACACGTTCAGGTGATAATGGTAAAGCCACTGACTGACCACTGCTGTTGTTTTGTTCCAGTGTAACCCAGTTATGATTGATGCTAAAGAGGTCTCTGCTGCCCACCGCGCTCGGTATTTCTGGGGAAACCTGCCGGGAATGTCCAGGTACTGCTGTTCATCAGTTATTATTATCAGTACTTTAGCTTTTTAATTGTTGGTTCAATTGTTATTCACTAATTTTTCCTTTTTTTCAGACCTCTTACTCCAATGGTGAATGACAAGCTGGACCTACAAGAGTGCCTCGAACACGGCCGCACAGCTAAGGTATACCTGCAAGTTTGTGTGTGCATTTGTAAACACCTATTATGATAAAAAGATAAGGGACAAGATAAGTGATTCCCAACTGGTGGATCGGGACTAAAAAGTAGGTCGCAGGAAAGTTGAATATAGTTTCATCTTATTTGAAGCGTAATTATTGTTTAGAAAAATAACTTTGGTTCTGTTAAAAGTGTGTCACAATAAAATTATTAGGCTTAAAATTGAATCCCACAATCAAGAACCAGTTGAGAACCACTGGTAACAATTACGTTTCTTCTTTACTGCCTTCTGAATGCTTGTCCCTAAAAGACACTTCACAGACACACTCTAGCAAAAAAAGAGTGATAGCTTTAGGATTAAAGAGGATTTATGTGTGTCTGCCCTTGTGTGTCTCTGCTGTGTGTGCGTTTGGTGTTGTGTGGATGTTAATTCCAGTTTGAGAAGTTGCGTACGATAACGACACGCTCCAACTCTGTGAAGCAGGGGAAAGACGAGCATTTCCCCGTCTACATGGACAACAAGGAGGACATCCTGTGGTGCACCGAGATGGAAAGGTACACTCTGTTACACTCTGCTTTGTCGAAAAGATATGACGGTTCCTGCGGGGCATTAAAAAATATTAAAAGTCATTAAATTAGATTCCAACACGCTTTAAAAATTGAAAATAGGTTTGACAGAACATAGCTGACATTATTAGTTTTATTTGTGAATATAAATATATATACGTATATACAGGGTTTCTGCATGGCTCAACAGGTTGGATTTAAGTGTTTTTTAGACTTTTTTAAGACCATTGTTGAAGAAAAATTAAGATCTATTTCATAAGCCCGCAGTGCACAAAACACTGAGTCATAAATGTGGCGGCGTCATTTAATTGTGACGACAGTGAGAAAAAATCTGAGTTCTTGTATCGCCAATGGTAACGCACCTTTGAGAATTTAAGTGGGCATTTTAGAAAAAGCTGTGAGCACAGAAAGTAACAATAAAAGCATGTGACATATTTAAGACCTGTTTAAACATATTTAAGACCTAGTACTCTGCATCTTGACAAATTTAAGACTTTTTAAGGCCTTAAATTCACCATTTGTAGCCTACACAAGCAGAACGAGTTTGGTTCCAGTGGGACCAAATTACCCAAACATTGGATGTTTGACTTTATTATGGACTGTAATTTACAATATTTTAGAAAAAAATTTAGACAGTTTAAGCTGCCACGATTGTTTGAGGCATTAAAAATGTTTGAAACTGCATTAGAAATGACATTAAAAAGCATTAAATTAGACTTGCTGAATTCCTTCAGGAACCCTGTATGACTCTCTTTGTGGCACAGTAAAGCCATTCTCATTGAAAGAAAGTTTGGCTGATCATTATTTATTTAAATTGGTCTCACTAACTTGCAATGCAAGGTTTTTAATGTTCCCCTTTTTTATGTTTGTTTTAGTAAGGTTATTTTAATTGAACCTACTTTGTGTCTGTCCCCAGGGTGTTTGGTTTCCCCGTCCACTACACAGACGTGTCCAACATGAGTCGTTTGGCCCGACAGCGGCTCTTGGGACGGTCCTGGAGCTGTTCCCGTCATCAGGCACCTTTTCGCTCCCCTCAAGGAGTACTTTGCCTGCAACTAGTCCCGACAAGTCTCTCTTACACACAAACAAACAAACAAACCAACAAAAAATATGACGCGATGGCAGACTCACACAGCTAGTACATGAAGGTTGGCTGACACACAAATACACACTCGATCAAAGACTCCCAGAATCCTAGAAGCTTAGTCCCCTGGTGCTAGTCCGTAAAGCAAAGGCGAGTTGCACACTTAAAACTGGTGCGGGAGGTCTTCTCACTCTGACCAACCTTAAACTGATGTCTTCTGGCTTTTCTGTGTCCTTCGGGGGGCGCCAAACGTACAACTTCCTGTTTTTAATATCCTACACATCACACAAATAAGTCCATCTGAACCACTTCACCGAGTTATTGTGCGTAGTGACAGTGCATTGAGCATACAACGATAACCAGTTTTTACTCGACGATGCTGGTCACACACTGATAAAGTACGAATGGTGCAACTTTAACTCTATACTTTTAACAGTTTCTTGGTGCTTTTAGGGACTGACGGTCTCTAGTTGTTTTAGCCGCTGCAGTTTCATATAGAGGACAGAAGTATAGTACCGTGCGGCTTGCAAAATCGGGAAAAACAGATGAAATCAACTGACTTGAAATACCGTTTAATGACCCTTGCAATGTATTGTATCAAAAGGTTAAAGTTAGTTAAAAATACAATATATTGTAATTTGTGAGCCCTGTAAGTGTTTCAGAGAACAACCAAAACAATGAAATTATACACATTATTTTACTATTTGATGACATGAGGTTAAGCTGTTAGCTGTTAGCTGTTACTGGTTTAGCTGCTGGTCTAAATATACCCATCATAAAAATTAGTGTAAGACCAAAAGATAGCAACAGTGTCTCTGTAAGTCCCTGGTTGTTTGCCAGGTGTTTAGACTGCCCTCTGGTGGCTTCAGACGCTTCTATTTTTTTGCTTGGCCTCAAAAAAGACTTTCTTTCAGAGCAGCACAAAATTTGGCAAAACAAAATAGGACAAACTGGGCCTCCAGCCCTAATGCTGTTGTTCAAGGCCCATTGAGTACACTAGCTGTTCACTTCAGTCTGTCTCTGATAGAGAACTGTGCTCCAGGTGATACAGCGACATCTTTGTGGCTCCTCTGCTGGTTTTCTACTTCCTAAGACTGAAACAGACAGCCCTGTTTAAATCACATATACCTCTGTGTTTAGAGACATAAATGATCTGCCCTTTACACAATAAACTACAAAATACTACTTTTTAGATTACATTAACCTACACTTAGAGTTAGTGTGTAAACATTCATTCATACACTTATTTTGGTTATGCTGGTAGTTGTAGCCTATCCCAGCAACTACGGGCCTGAGGCTGGGTGCACCCTGCACAAAGACCAGAGATTATTATACCTCAAAGGTTTTAAAAGTATTAAAAAACAAATTTCAAATTTTTGTTGAAAAAGGTTTTGCAATCCGATGCAACAGAAGTTAATGTTCAGATGCTTGTGTTGCATTTTAAAAATAACATTTGTTGCAAAAATCACAGAAAAAATGTCTGACTTTAGACAGTATTAATTACTCACATTTGACCTTTGCTCAAAAACAAAACATTCACAAGTTAAATCTGAGCTTCAGATTGATCTTTTTATACTTAGTAAACAGGGCTCGACATTAACACTCGCCGACCAGCCAAATGCAGATGGATTTCCATTCTGGCCAGTAATATATGCATTCTCACTAGCCACTTCGTCTGGTTGGATAGTTTTTTGTTTAGTTTTTTTTAAACTATTTTAGACATGACTTTCTACTGCTATGCTTATAAATCCCCAGAATTTAAAACCTTTAGTAAATCATGAGTGGAGTAACAAAATTTTGCTTGTTAAAGGGTCTTAATTAAAAACAAACAAAAATACAGCAAAAGCATACAACTTATACAGAATTTCAGAGATTCTTTAAAAAAATCTCTTTTTGATGATGATAAATTACTGTTCATTACTTTTCAGTGGTCATTTCAAAAGAATTGTAAAACAACAGATAATTGTCATTTTAACATCTAAGCTAATGGCTAGTGAAAAACCTAAATGGCTGGTAACCTTTAAAAAACACTAGTCAAAATGGCCAGTGAGGAAAAAGGTTAATGTCAAGCCTTGTTGGTAAGTAATATAAATAAAATTATTTTTAATAATACATATTCATTTGGCATTGAATAAATTTTTTTGTGTAATTAAAAAGCCTAAATATCACCTGGTAAATCCTTGAATCAACCAGCCCAGTGACTGAACGCACAATCCTTTCTTCTGAGATGCATGGGCGCTAACCACTCTGCCACTGTGCACCCCATGTTTAACCATATATGCACTAATACTGTATATATTCTTGACCTGCCATAGCTCTAATAACCTTTACATATTTATAACACTACAATAACACAGGCAGTTATATTGTGAAGCTAATCATTTTGGCACTAGTTTTCCTGACTAATGAGGGCAGAAATATTTTTAACTCAGAACAAATGATGGGCATATCTTAGTAAAAGGTAAGTCAGCACATACCGGGACGGAGAGGTGGGAATGATGTGTTTTCAGTGTTATGTAATAGACTCTTATTGTAAACACTGCTGAGGTGTAGTTGCTTTAAACAGTGCTGTCTTTGAGAAACCATCTCCTCCTCAGTCTGGTGCTCTGAGTCGTCTTTATCCAGAAAGCCTTCCTCAGAAACCAGCGTAACAACTGGACATGTCTTACCACACACCGTCACACAAGTACACAGCAAGTACACAGCAAGTACACAACAATATGACCAGCAGGTTACTTTTTTCTGTATTTTACTTAACTGTTTATACAACCAACCTTCAGGTGCTTTTTGAACTCTTTTCTACAGTGCTCTTACAGGTTACAATCACAGGAAACCAACATGGTGCACACTTATTTTCAGGTCACCTATTATACTTTTTATGGCTCTCTTTTCCTTTTGGCTTTTCCGTTTTTGGGGTCGCCACATCAAGTCATCTGCTTCCTAGCTTGCAGTGATATCCATTTGGCAGATGCCCTTCCTGCCTGGCACAAAAAGTAGACTGGCTTGTGACCTTTTGTGGCTGGATTTATACCCTGCTTACCTTTTTTAGGTCTACTAAAACTGTTCTACATTTTTTTATTGAAAGAAAAGTATGACTTTTCTTTTAAACATTTGAAATTGTATGTGAATCTAAGTCAAAATGCTCTGTTTTAGTAGCAGTACCCTTTAAGGCCCGCCTCCACACAGGTCTGTTGTGCTCTGATTGGTTAGTGGGACATTGCTGTGAATCCATACTTGTGATTAACCATTAGCAACCTTCCTTTCAACAAGCCCTTATCCTATTGGCTGATCAAATATGTACTAATTATGCGACTCAGTAATTAGTAAATCACAGAGGTACTGCATTACAGTATTAATATCACACTAAATTAATCTCGCAGCATGTTTTCTGTAAACAAAATAATAGTTATGTATTAAACTCAAGCCCAAAAAAGCATGATAGGTGACCCTTAACCTTTTGCTACGACACACATTTGCATACACACTGTGCTTTCCACCGGCCGCCTGTCGCCACCAGGCCTCTACTCGGTTCACTGGGGGGCGCCACACCTCCCAGGGGCCTCTTGGTGCTCCCAGACCCCCCCTTCCTTCCATCCTCTACCCCCATATATCCTAATCCACCCAGACCCTCCCAGGTGCTGCATGTCAGTCAGTCAGTGTAATCTCCAGCTTCATGATGTTAGATTAGGGAGTAATGATAATAATAATGGTAATAATAACTACAATAATAATCTGTTATTGTGTGTATGTGTGTGTGTGCTGTTACAGGTTGGTGCTCAGTTCAGTCTCAGCCTATAGACGAGAGAGGCTAGAGAGAGCATATATACAGTTAGTTACCGTATAGTGACTTGTCTATTGTGCACAAGGACGCCGGATGAAATTGAACAGATGTTAAACCACGCTCAAACGGGACAAGCTGAAAGGACACCTGATAAAAAAATGAATAGCTCTACATTTTATAGCAGATTGCAACAGTATAATGATTGTATATTTATTTATACAGACAAATACAAAATACAAAAGCCATTTTAGAGACTTGTGGTAGTGTGAAAAGACCCTATTTGTTGTAACGTGCATCTAAATCATGTCAGTGGCTTTTTATTTAAATAATGACTTTATAGTAAATTCTCTTTTAACTGTTCCCTTGCTTTCGCAGGCAGCCACAGGAAATCATTAGTATAGATACTTTAGCATAGTTTTTATGCCGGATGCCCTTCCTGGCCTCTGAATTTAACCGAGCTGGAGTTAATAATATACTAATATTAATGCATCTGTCTTATAAAGCTCTTTTCTAGACACTCAAAGTCGCGTTACAATTTGATGCGTTATTCATTCGCTCCTCAGTCACACTTGGTCACAGAAGCATGGCTGCCATTTTGTGCCTATGGCCCCTCCAACCACCATAAACACAATGATACAGGCAAGGTGGGTGAAGTGTCTTGCCCAAGGACACAACAACAGTATGAAATGCCAGCAGCAGGGATCGAACCTTCAACTTTAGGGTTAGCTACTGTTGCCCCATAAGTAGTTGTAGGCTCGACACTGGAGATTCAAACCTCTGAAAGGTGGGTTTTGTAGTTTCTGGAGGTAAAAAAAATAGAGTGAGATTTTTCACTGCTCCTTTCTACAACCCAAGGGCACTTACGGTAGCCCTATAGTGACAAGCTTCAGCCAATAAATGAAAGCTAGTATAAATATAAGTAGGACATATGATGGTTTTATTTAAATTAAACTTTGAATCAAAAATCTGTTTCAGTAATATTAAAATAGAATGATGAATGTGTTTCTCCTTCAGCAGTGCTCAGTTTGTCCCCTGGGCCGAGCTGACAATAACAGAACTTCAGTTCAGAGGTCTTTTTTATAGTTTATTTTATTTAATACAGTACGGTTAACGTAATTTTGACTCATCTTTTCCTTACAATATAAAACCGTACATTTCAACTTAAATTATGTCAAATCCACTACCAAAAATGAGTCTTTTAATGAATAAATGCCATCAATATGAACTGCTATTATGTAATCTCTTTGTATAGACAGGTGTAGTTTCAGCTTGTATGTATTT
The DNA here is from genome assembly GCA_020698575.1 of Bostrychus sinensis. Classification (NCBI taxonomy): domain Eukaryota; kingdom Metazoa; phylum Chordata; class Actinopteri; order Gobiiformes; family Eleotridae; genus Bostrychus; species Bostrychus sinensis. Next base: position 20,086,351 of record CM036257.1, on the reverse strand, counting down.
GAGAGTGCTTTCAGACCCAGGCATAAGGACTGGTGTGAATCTGTATACAGACGAATGACTTGGTGATGATGTTTGTTTTAGCCTATCGACAGCTTTTAGGCTGAGAAATGCGCTGTTTTTTACTGATACAAACTAAAACACATAAAAAAACACTGTCCATTACAGACAAATGCATAGACACACGCCCAACACGACACAACATGGCGCACGCATCTCATGGACTACAAAGGAAGATGAGCTTTTAAGGAAAGGAGGAAATGGTGGATGTTTCAAAAGGTGCTAAAATTTTATCTGAAAATAAGAAAAATATATTGTTAGGAGTATAAATCAAGTTTGTCTTTACATGACTGTATTTAAGTTTGTCGTAGTAATGAAAAAGGCACTATTATTATTTTACTCTTGTATGAATATGAACTAATTAAAAGGCATTTTAACTTTGTACTTGAACCAATGTAAGAAATGAAACGTGAATAAAAAAGGACTGTTTCTTGTGATTGAAAGTGTCTTTGTTGATGTTGTAAAGGTTATACCCGTTAGGAGTCACAGGAGTTCATTCATTCATCTTCTGGAGCCTGTCCCGGCCACTAGTGTTGTAGTTAAAACCGTACTAATCGAGACCAAGACCAGTCCAACTCCAGAGTGAACTGAGACCAAGGCAAACTGAGACCAGGTCGAGAGTAATTTATACATTTTCATACATTTATACATTTATACATTAGTGCATCTCAACAACTCTCAAGCCAGAACTGAACTTTCTATCAGTCAGTCTGAAATCAACTTCAGTCTGAATTTATGACCGACTAAATTATATTAACTATATCATGACTATAAAAAGATGAACCTAACCTAAAACAAAATGACCAAAAATGTGATTGGTAAGTGTAAAAATTCTCCAAATATCATGTCTTACAATGCCAATAAAAATATATATTGTCTAGGATTGTAAACAAAATTCATATAAAACATTTACATTGTGTTTTATAAATATAATACAACTGCCGGCCTTTTTGCATACTCAAATCTGGCCCTCTTTGAAAAATGTTTCAAATGAACACTTCAACAACCAGCCCGTGGATCAAACCCACAACACAGGAGAGGCAGAAGTGTTAACCACTCTGCCACCATTTATTAGTCTCCATTGTCAAAAAATACTTTAGTATAAATGGATGAAACCTATTCCCCTTTAGTTTGGTTCAGCCACAGGTGAGAGGCAGAGTGGCAGTGAGGGTGATGTCAACACTGTGGCCCATCATCTCCATAATGATGCTTTCACTGACATCTTGTGAACTTTTGGCACTGATAGCGTCACATTCAAAGGCCTCTAAAAACTAGTAATCAGCACTATTAATGTGAGATTGTTTTCTTGCTTTGATACAGTATCAATTTGTGACTTTTCTTTATTGAGTCCACCAATAAATCAGAACATTAAAGTCAATATATATCCTGCAGTGTATAGATAGATAATGGATTATCGTTGTGTGCACTAGGTTAAGTAACATTTAGTCCATAAAATTGCTATATACTGTATATTTTATGAATTTTAAATAGTCAGAAAGTGAAAAGCTGCTAGAAAAATCAACCTATAAATCTAGCTACTTCAGGCCAACACACCAAACAATTCAATAGATAAAACTGATGTCATTAAACCATCAACCACCAACAACCAACAACCGAACTGAACTCACCAGATGACAATAAAGCTTCCAAAATCCATGCAATTTTCTGTCATTTCATTCAAAGTACATGACACTAGAGCTTACATTACAATATGATAGACATTTAGTGATAAAATAATGATATTGTAAACCATTTTAGTGACAAAAGTCTTTAGACAAATGTGTTTGAAGTTTCTTATGTTGTCCTTTCGGTTGGTTAAAGGTTTGTTGAAAACTGGGACATATTAGTGTTTTTACAGAAACGTCTTGGGACATGGGACAAGGAGCCTATAACTGGGTCTGTCCCCAGTTAAAAAGGGACGTCTGGTTACCCTACCCACAAGGTATTGAAACTTGGTACTGAATAAAAAAATATTTTTCTGATAACAGTAGTCCTGTTGTAACTTTTCTTGCAATGCCACCCAGCCCTAGTCGTAAACCAATATTATTCAGCATTATCTGGTTTATTTGTCTATTACATGTGTATTAAGAAGGCTATAAGTATGGTATAAAGTGATGAAAGTGGCGATGGACAGAGGCCAAAAAGCCAGGTGACTGAAAAACATTATAACACACCAAACATCTGCTTTTATACTTTCCACAAAGACCATTGTTATTCCCACGCACGACTGATTACTATCGATCAGCATCAAAAGTTAACTACCGCCCACCGAGCCATTTTCCCTACGTACAGTGAAAGCACCATCTGTCTCCAGAGAGGCAGCACGAGACACGCCCCTGTCTCCCAAAACGAGAGATCCCTTCGACGGGTCACATCTCGCCCCCCATTGGTCGTCTTCTCAGTTTCTCTGGCGCGAGCGGCCTGTGATTGGCTGTCGGCGGAGAAAAGCATCTGCGGCTCTCACGCTCGCGCTCTGTGGTAGCAGCTGTCCTCGTTCACTCTGTGTAGAGGCTCGTGCAGAGGAGGAGGGTCTGGATATCTGGATAAAACGGGTAAGAAATTGAAAATAATATCGAGAAATAACGAAATGTATGGGTTTTATTGGGGCTTTTGAGCATATATTGTGAAGATAGTGACTGGACAAGTAGATACATGGCACTTAGAGCTAATTATTCTGTTGCTTTTATGATTTTATCTCTACACGTTTTGTCACCATTCATTTCCAGCTTGTATCAAAATGTCATCACTTTGCACGAGGGACAAAATCATCCCACTTCATTTTAATGTTATATCCAGCACTGAGCGCAATCAATGAATGGCAACCTCGACGTATTTTAATTTTACCCAAGATGCATCGACTGGCAGCGGTTTACGAGCAGGTTACAAGCTGTTGGCATCTTGCGCTCGACGTGGAAATGCGTGCAGAAATGTGACTTCATGTGCGTGCACCATCTTTTCACAGACATTACGTGCATTTGTTGGGGACATTATGTAAGTGAAATTGCGTTTTGGCGATGAAGATAGGAGTCATGCGCCCATCTAGACGAGCATCCACGTTAGGAACACGGTGCACCCAGGTTGTAAAAAAAAAAAAAAAAGCCTGTCTATCTTATTTTGCGGATTTCGCCTCCAGGCAGCTCGTATTTGGTGCTATAAGATGTGTCATCGCTATTTACTTCAATGGTTTGGGGGCTCTTTAGTGATGCATGTTGGGGGTTAAAGGGGTTTCTAATGCAGCACATCGATTTGAATAAATTAAATCCAGTGGGCCTACACATAATGAGTTACACCAGCGCTGGGGGATTAAGGCTTTCTTCCTGCTTAGTGTGAAGATACTTCATTTTCTTTGAGTTGTGGTAGGAAATTGTGAATATCTCTGGTAGTAAATTAACAGCAGCCTGCATATTTATAGTCTCTATTTGTAAAAAAAAAAGAAAAAAAGAAGAAGATTGTATCAGTTCACTTGCCACTGGTTGCATCACTCACTATTACAGTGTAACTATGGGACCAAAATGAGATGGTTTTGTCCTATTGGAGGAATCCTGACTGCTCCATGTGCACTGATGCAGCCACACCCCTCTCAGCATCACTGCATGTACCGTCATCCGTACTGTCTATTACACTGTGTCCCCTTTTTTTTCCTGCAAAGTGATCAATGTCTCTTTAAAGCCTGTGTCTGCTTAAGTCATGAAGATTATTGATATGGTATGCAAATAAGGTTTGATTATCAGTCAGAACAAAATCATGGCTCTGGCACAGGTGTTGTCATTGTCACTGTGTTATGTCCGTGCAAAATGAGCTAAAGATGCTGTGAAGTGCTGCACACACCGACCTCAACGTGCATCATGTTGAAATTTTTTGGTTGTCATGGGGTTTGTGTGAATTACCAATTAGCATTATCCCTACACAGAGGCTGACCAATACTCTCTGACTTCTATTAAAGTATACAGGGCGTAACATATTCACTAGCCAATCGGCCAAATGCTGGTAGATTTCCATTTTGGCTAGTAGCACTTTTAGTCTCACTAGCCGCTTTGGCCGTTTGGATTTTATGCATGTATCTTAACTTTAGAGATCCTTAATTCCTTTTGCTATATTTGAGTGACCACCTAATTTAGTATAGAGTAATTCATCATGCTTTGAGAAAACAACAACAAAAAAACATGCATTAAGATCGACCACTTGTAAACAGTTAAATTTTTTTCTGCCTAGGCAAACCTGTTTTCCACATATTTGATAAATTCTTGTCTACACATAAAACCAAGCTCTACATTTCATTAAATGTTTTGTATGCTATAAAATACAATAAAATATTAAAATGAATATTTGAACTAATTCAGTTCTGGCTTTTAAAAACCTTAACTGGCTAGTAACATTTGAAAAGGACTTGCATAAGTGGGAAATGACCAAAAAAATGAATGTTAAGCCCTGATAATGATTAAAGAAAGAAAGAAAATTACAAAATAACATGTTTTAGAGGTTGCCCAATGGACAGAGTTAGGATTTCTTCTGTCAAGATAAACCTGTTTATTAATATTTGATAAATCTCTGTCCATATATAAAACAAAATTGCACGTTTCTTTAAGCTTATTGTACAATAAAATATACACAGAAACCTAACTAATTAAATTGTGGCTAGTAAAAACACTCATTGGCTGGCAACAATTGACAAAGACTAGCCACGGTGGCCAGTCAGAAAAAAAGTTAATGTCAAGCCCTGAAAGTATATTTGATTAAAATAATGTACATTCATTTCTCTACTACAGTTGTCAATCAAATTTTTTGTCGTCGAATCCTGAATTTTCAAGTCCAAGTTTTTCCAGAGTCCAAGTTCAAGTCCAAGTTGTGTCTGACTCTGATTATAGTTTTTTGCATTTAAAGTTGGAGTCCAAGTCAGTGTCACAAAAAATCTAATAATAGCTTAATGTAACATTAAATTGTTTGTTTTTGCCCACACTTGAATATAATGTGGAGCTTTCAGTACAAAAGGAAAACTTGACTTGACTAGTGTGACTTGCAAGGGCCCAAGTCTAAGTTCGAGTTATTATCTAAGTCTAAGTCTATATCATAAGTCATTAGTTCACAAAACCGAGTCTAGGTTCAAGTCATCAGTTCACAAGTCTAAAGGTTTGAGTCATCAGTGTACAAGTCCGAGTCTAAGTCATCAGTCCACAAGTCAGAGTCTGAGTCCAGATCCATCTCTACAATTGTTGTGGTTCTCCCCAGAGCCACAGTACTCACTCAGGTTTTATTACTGCTTAGCTTTACGTGTTGTTATCATCTCGTATTAGCACACATCAGCGTTTCATTAATACTGCATAAGCTGATGTTCAAAAGACTCCTTCAATCTTTTTTACGAGGCTCATTAAGTTGAACCCTTGAGCAAAGCGGTTTGTGTTTCTGTGTAAGCATGAGGTATCTGTAAAAACAAAGTACAGTACAAATTTAGCAACATACTACATGAAGAATTATTTATTTTGACATAATAACTGCAGTATCGTCCAGATTACTACTGCTACTAGTACAAACAACTATTACTAGTACTACTACTATCATTAATACTCCCTACTACTAATACTAATACTACTACCACTACTTTTATGGCTGCTTTCACTACTACAACTGTGATCATTTCTACTACTACTACTACTACTACTACTACTACTACTACTACTACTACTACTACTACCTATTTCTAATACTAATACCACTCCTTCTACTATTATTTTTACTACTGCTAGTATTACTACTATTACTACAAGTACTACTACTAGTATCACTATTATCATTACTACTTCTACTGGTACTAATTCTACCACTACTGCTACTACTACTACTACTACTACTACTACTACTACTACTACTACTCTGACTGCTGCTGCTGCTACTACTACTGGTACTGATACTACTGCTGCTACTACTACCACTACTACAACTGCTGGTGCTACTGTTACTACTACTTTTTCTGCTCTTATTACTAATAATACTGCTATTACTACCAGTACTACTACTACCAGTATCTCTAGTACTATAATAATACTACAGCTTCTACTACTACCACTACTCTGACTACTACTACTACTACTACAACAACTACTGCTACTCCTTCTGCTACTCCTTCTGCTTTTATTGTTACTATTGCCATTATCACTGCTATTACCACCAGTACTACTACTACTGGTATCACGAGTATCAGTACTACTATTACTACTACTACTACCATCACTACTGCTGCTACTACTACAACAACTACTGCTACTTCTTACTATTGTTACTACTACGAGTATTACTGCTATTACTACAACTACCACAACTACTTTTATTATTAATTCTTTATTTATATAGCTTAATCTCTTTATTGTCAAGGTCTCATTTACAAGACAGACCTGTTTCACACAGAACAACATTACAACATCAGCATCGATAAAACCACAATGTAACAATTCACAATACAAAAGCATTTTACTTTACATTATATCATCTAGGAATCAGTCCAACAAGAAACATACCCTAAGTACAAGACATAAAACTTGTACTACAGAGAGAAATAAATGTTTTCATAATATCTCGAGTTGAGTTAGTACAATATTGTCTGTGCTTTGAAGTGCGGTAAGGTACGTGCTATAATCCTAAGAGTGTTGCTCCATATACTCTCTCTGTGCTTGTTGTAATTGTCTGTTTATTTCTGGCTGTTCACTAATGGCCCATTCATCCGTGAGCCTCCAGTCTACACTCCTTCATCTTTTTCTAATCCCTGTTTGTACTTTACATGACTCTTTATCACAGTTCGATGGATGAAGCATGTTGGTCTTGACATTTTAAATCCTCCCATGTGACCGTGGTACCTCTCTGTGTAGCTCCGTGGGCAGCTGTCCGCTCAGCTCTGCATCAGCTCACACATTTGACGCCGCTCGTGTTGGCCCCAAACACATCGCAGGATTTGTCAAGTTGTTTCTAAATATGTCGCCTTGATCCAAAAATACATCCGTCTTTTGTTCATCTCAGGCTAGAGATTTTATTGTTTCATCTGCCCCCTTTGACTGCATCACTCACATTCTTGTATTCTTTCTCCTTTTAAGTGTTTTTTTTGTCCAGCTTTCGGGTTAGAAGCCTTTGAGTAGTCTTGCAGAGGTGGGATAAATACTCAAAATATGTGCTTAAGTAAAAGTATTGTTACTTCAAATCACACATAAATCACACTTTATGTCCAAGCAGTTTTTTTTTTTTTTTTGCTTGAGTTTATATTGGTGACTACTTTTCAACCTGTAACACATACTATGATTATAGTATTCTGAAGCAATATAGCTACTTAAGTATTCTCTATCCTATATCTTTAATGATAAAATAATGACTTGTTTCCAGATAGTTTTAAGTGAAAAGGTAAATAAATAGGTATGTAGGTAAGATAAATAATAGGTAAATAAATAGATAGAAAAATAAATAGAAAAATCATTGTATCATTGTATATTAACTAGCCTAATCTATGAATATGTTGTGTCAATGAGCTAGCAAGTTGATTGATTAAAATCAAACTAACTGTCTAATGAACCAGTGATTTGTTAAAATAAAACTAAAGTTACTCACGTTTGGATGAAGTCAATCACTCGAGAATGATGATTATCCACTTTCAAAGGAGATGCTGTCTTGAAAAACGAGGGCCATGAAATCGCAGGTCTCTGAGTGAGGGTGTGAAAATGCAGGCTCTGTGGCTGCAGCTTCATACTGCTCACTAGTAGAGCACTTATTAATGTTTCTTAGAGTCAGATAATGTTTTTAAAGGTAAAAGGTGCAGTGCTATTCTAGAGAGGACCAAGATGGTTTAAAATATGAATAAATTTGGCATGACATTGCCCCTTTAATTAAAAATATCCAGTTACACAGTGACACAGCAGACCTGTAAAGTGAATCTATTAGCTTCCAGGAACCATTACAGATTGACACAGACCTCATGACCTCATAGTTATTTTAGGTGTACAGTGACCCTCAATGTGACGGCCCATTGGAGGGAACAGAATGACTGTGCCCAAGTAGCTTTAGACACAATATATCCTCAAAGTGCTGATGTAGAAACAGCCACAGTAACAGACACTATTCTCAGTATCACCTCGAGGATTGTGTGTGTGGGACAATGTGCTGTGACCCCCTACTGCTCCTCATTTATTATTCATTAAAACCTGACTAAACAGTGTCACTGCATGGACCAAGGGCGTGTCCTGTGCACATGTGTCCTCATGAGCTTAATTTCACATAACATTGAGTCTACGTGTACTAAGTGTTTGGGGGCAGCTGGTCTGTGCAAAGTGAGAAATGCTGTCTGCCGGTGACACAGCAGAATCAGCACAAGACTTATCGATGTGTCAGGAATAGATCTAGGCTTTAAACTTGGGGTATTTGAAGTTTTTTACCTTTCAAGAATATTTTTAAGCATCATGTTGCAATATTTTATCTAGTTAGTGAGAACTGTAAGCAAAATTACATACACTTTTTAAGATGGATATAAATTATGAATGCAACCGCACTGCTGCAACATCACAGGGAATTAATATATTTTAATGTATTTAGTTAAAATTTAAAAGTGCAGCATCTAGTGAGCCAAGCCCTGGTTATTCACCCAGTTTTATGTCATGAAATTATATTAAAGGGCATATATTATCATTTTACTCATTTTTTAAACCAATCTTGGTTGCCTCTAAAACAGCATTGCACATTTTAAAACCTTTACAAACATTATCTGACTAAATGTTTTTAATAAGTACTCCGCTGGTGCCATGAAGAAACAGGTGAAGAGACCAGCAGAGTGTAGGAGAGTGCAGACTGTTGCCGTCTTTTAAACACAAATAGAGGAAAAAACATTTTACTACAAAATGAAACTAGAGCATCACTCAAACATCTGTGCATGAAGCAGGTATGTTTTTAATGAGAGAACAACATTGTAACATAGTAAAAAGCTCAGAAAAGTCGATTTAGCATAATATAGCCCCTTAAAAAATTTTTACTTTTTATTGTAATTGTTTTGAATTGGAAAATGTAAGTGTTGCTTTAAAACTGGACAATTGCCGGACTGCTTCACTTCAGCCTTTCAGAAATTTTTCTTTCTGCTAAACCCGGCTGACATCTGAAGGCAATGACTTCGCTAAAGTCATATCCCATCACTGTATGACACATCTCTCTCACATGTTCACAGGAGCATCTTCATTCACACAGACAGCTGCCATGGCTTGAGGTAAAAAAAACAAAAAAAAAACATCAGCATTTCTGTCTACAATCTATGAAAACCCACTTAAAAAGCAGAGTGTATAAGGCATAAACAGAGAGGGATTTTCATTTTGGTTTCTTTTAGTAAACCAAGACAATGTTTCCCATGTTCCCATGCAGATATATTTAAGGTATATAATCTTCCTTTGATTGAATACACAATACTTCAGTGTCCAAGGACCTGTTTAGTCAGCATTCCCACTCCCACTCGCTTGCTGGGTCAGTTATGTGGGTTTTTTGGACCAGGCCAAACGGAAAATAAGGGAAACTTTAGCTTTAGCCGTCTTTAATTATTAGTTAGTTTCAGATGTTGGTTTCAGATGGTCATTTTTATTCCAGGCCACTGCAGCCTCAGGATACCTCAGGACACATTGAAACATTGATATGGGATAATGATGTAATGAATGTGGACCAATTAAAAGTGAAAAGCTGAATATGCTGTTCAGATGTTTTTTAATATTACATTTGTTGCATTTACACCCACTACTTCCTATTAATGTCATAAGAAATTGGCAAGAAATCCAGTGAATGAGTTGGCAGTGTCTCTTCTTAATTGTAATTTAGATGAAACTATATTTTACATTAGATTATAACCTTATTGTGATTCTGTTATTGTGCCAAATGTTTTTACTATGACTTTTATGGCACCTGTATCTTTTATCATCATGTGACCAGCATTTGGTCCTTGGGAACTAAAATGCTTTGCCAAATTGTTTGATCTCTTGCAGTTGTCCAAGTGGCCAGTGGGTGATTGAACATAACAGGCAAGAGGGCTTTCTTATCCAAAAATTATATCCCTTCCCTAGAATAACAGCCTCGATATGCAGATAAGATATTTTGGCATATTTATTACAAGCATTTACACCATGTAGTCCCATGTACATCTTGTTTTGTGGTAACTTTTACATAGATAACTCCATGTCTCCTTTTCACCATTTCAGTAGTACATGCAGTCCTCAGTATGTGTTAAGTATAGGCTGTCCCACTGAAGCTCATCTCCAGGGAAACCAATCTTTTATCCCAGTCTGTATAAAGCCTTTAGGGTCTTTTTTCTATTTTGCAACAACCCCCCCTCCATGCTGTTTGCCACACGGCTGTATCGCTTACTTAATGCACAATGACCCGCTTTTACTTCTCCTTCATACATTTCCATTATTATTGGTTTTATTTGTTTCTTTTGGTTGCCCCATTTGCTTTTTGGTTGGTTGGTTTGTCTGCTCGCAAGATCATTCAAAAAGTAATGGTCTGGAAAGGTCAATAATGGACCAACAGGAAAAATGTGTTTTTGGTGTAAATCTGGTTCACCGTCTGGATCCAGGATTTTTAAAAAAAGACTTATTATGCAACATTGCAAGATAGGGCCAAAGATACTAACTTTAATGATACTAATTCCAGTCACAAGGGGTCAGTAAGGGAACAAATCATTATCTTTAGTGGAAGCATAACCATTGTGGGATATAAGGGTTTTGTGGCTTAATGCGGTGGTTCCCAACCTTTTTGGTTTCGTGGACCCCCAGGAGCTGATTTACTTCTGGTTTGGATCTGGCTTAGTCCTGGTTTGGACCCGGCTTACTTCTTGTTTAGTCTTAGTTTAGTCCTGGTTTAGACTTTTTTAGACCTAGTTTAGTTCTGGTTTGAACCTGGCTTATTCCTGGTTTAGTCCTGATTTAGTCTTAGTTTTGTTCTGGCTTTTGGCATGGTTTAGACTTGGTTTAGTCCTGGTTTAGACTTGGTTTAAATCTAGTTTAGTTCTACTATAGGTTTGTTTCTGGTTTAGTCTTAGTTTTGTTCTGGTTTTAGGCATGGTTTAGTCTCGGTTTAGTCTTGATCCTGATTTGACCTGGTTTAGACTTGGTTTAAACCGAGTTTGTTTATTCCTGGTTTTGTTTTTTTTTGTTTTTTTCTGGTTTAGGCCTGTTTTTTCCAGGGTGAGTTCTTGTTTTGGACCTGGTTTATTCTTGTTTTGACCTGGTTCAGACCTGGTTTTGCCCTTATTTAGTGTCCCATCCCTCACTAGTTCTGGGTTAGTCCTGATTTATGTTTGTTTTAGTTTTTGAAAGCCAGATTTAAAGGGTCCTATAAATTATCATATAACTACCCCTGCAATGTGCTCGCGTACCCCTAGGGGTCCCTGTACCCCTGGTTGGGAAATACTGGCTTAATGGCTAGAGCATTTATCCCTGGACTAGTAGATACTTTGTTTAAGTCCAGTCTGGGCACTATAGCTTTACCATTGTGAGATAGGGCCAGTAGAGATCGGAGTCTGCAGCAGTTGTATTAGTAGTTCTTCTAGTTACTGTCTTTTATTATGATTGCTTTACTCCTGTACAATCAGCCAAATGGTTCTCTTTCTTTCCTCGTCTCGCCTCTCCTTCCTTTCTCTATTCTCCTCCATCTCTGTCCGGGTTTTGTTTGACTGGGGTCCATTGTGTCCTGCCATGGACCACATTGCACACAGCCATCCATCCATGCAGAATACAAAAAACAACACAGAGCTAGAACTATTAGGGAACAACCTCACAGCTTGTTTTGTCCTAAAAATGCAAATCAGTGAAAGCCATAGACTCTTAAAACTTGAAAACCTTGGTGCTACATTCAGCAAGAAAATTAGATAGTAAATTTAAAATAGATTGAAAAGTATCGTAACATAGTGAAGTGTCATAGTGAAGGATGGTCCGGTGCAGTGTTTCTCAAACTGTGGTACAGTTATCATTGCTGGTACACAGACTTCCTCTGGTGGTACACAGCGGTCTTTTGCAGTTCAAGTTCTGATTTAGTTTAAATTAGAGCCAGTTTTATTCCAGTTTTAGGCCTGCTCTGGTCGGGGCGTCATTTCATCTAATGTAAATAAGATGTTTAGAGCTTAGTGCAGTCTTTGTTTATTCCTGGTTTAGTTTTGTCTTGGTTTAGTCCTGATTTAGCCCTGGTTTAGTTTTGTCCTGGTTTTGTCCTGGCTTAGTCCTGGTTTAGTTTTGTCTCAGTTTAGTCATGGTTTAGTCTCGGTTTAGTTTTGTCCTGGTTTAGTTTTGGTTAAGTTTAGTCTTGGTTTAGTTATGGTTTTGTCCTGGTTTAGTTCGGGTTTAGTTTTGTCCCAGTTTAGTCATGGTTTAGTCTCGGTTTAGTTTTGTCCTGGTTTAGTTCTGGTTTAGTCATGATTTAGTCCTGGTTTAGTTTTGTCCTGGTTTAGTCCTGGTTAAGTTTAGTCTTGATTTAGTTATGGTTTTGTCCTGGTTTAGTTCGGGTTTAGTTTTGTCCCGGTTTAGTCATGGTTTAGTCTCGGTTTAGTTTTGTCCTGGTTTAGTTCTGGTTTAGTCATGATTTAGTCCTGGTTTAGTTTTGTCCTGGTTTAGTCCTGGTTAAGTTTAGTCTTGGTTTAGTGATGGTTTAGTCCTGGTTTAATTTTGTCATGGTTTAGTCCTGGTTGAGTCATGGTTTAGTCCTGGTTTAGTCATGGCTTAGTTCTGTTTTAGTCATGATTTAGTCCTGGTTTAGTCATGGCTTAGTTCTGTTTTAGTCATGATTTAGTCCTGGTTTAGTTTTGTCCTGGTTTAGTCCTGGTTTAGTTTTGTCCCAGTTTAGTCATGATTTAGTCTCGGTTTAGTTTTGTCCTGGTTTAGTCCTGGTTAAGTTTAGTCTTGGTTTAGTTATTGTTTAGTCATGGTTTAGTTTTGTCATGATTTAGTCCTGGTATAGTCATGGTTTAGGCATGGTTTGGTCCTGGTTTAGCCATGGTTTAGTCATGATTTAGTCCTGGTTAAGTTTTGTCCTGGCTCAGTCATGGTTTAGTCCTGGTTTAGTTTTGTCCTGGTTCAATCATGGTTTAGTCCTGCTTTAGTTATGTTCTAGTCCTGTTTTACTCCTGGCAAAGGTCATGATTATCTTCAGAAAAGTGAAAACACAGTTACCGCAGGCTTTTATTTTTTATTCTGCAAAACAGCAAACAAATTGAAAGGTGGTTATTTAGAAGATGAATCATGTTTTATTTATTGGTAGAATATCTGCATCTATTGTAACGTAGCCAGTCTATAGATAATAATGAAAGTCCTTTGTATCAGCGTGTCTCAACAGAAATAAAGCTTACTGAAAACAATGAGGTGCACAATGAACCATCAATAAAAAAGGACATTCATTTTCCGTATCATCTTTCTGGACTGTACTTTCTCTCAATTTCACTTCTTTAAGCTCACGTCATGCAGATTGTAAATTATAAATCTGCTGCTCACATTCTTGAATATTTCATAAACTAGAGATAGATAAAACACTAAAAGCTCACTGAAACCTCCTGAGAAAGTGTCATCAACTGTAATCTATGAGTCAGCAACGACTTCAAAGCTGAGAAGACGATCATGACACAGCTCGATCATGGTTTTTTGGAGAGAACAGGCTGCTGTATTATTGTGTATAATATTTGGCAGAAAAGCTGTGAAAGATCTCACAGAACACATTCTGCACCAGTACCGCTACAAGTGTTGATCATTTTGCATTCATCTGGAGACTGGCTCTAGCTGTTTATTTAGCACAACAAAAGCAAACACAGCAGATTCATGTGGCAGATTTAAATAACTAAATACTTTTGTACTGGTTTGAAAATGGTACTGTAGTCTAAATCACAACAGTGGTCTGTAGGTTGCCGGTATTTTCGTTTTTTTGATTGGACGATCAGCAATGCAGTTTTAGAACCAAAACAAACAACATAAACAAATATAAACAATTAGGGCATTGCATTTAATTTTTTTTTTTTTACTGAAAATAAATCAGCTGTATCATTGTTATCAGTAAAACTAATATTTGACTTAAACATGTTTACCTCTTATTTTGGGACACTTGGGTAATTTTTATGAAATATAAAAAATATATACTGCTCATAGAACCTTTAAGTACAGTCTTTGAAGAATTGATACTTTCTGAGTATACAGGTACTTGAGAAAAAATTACATTCAATACTTCTACTTTTGCTAAAATAGTTTTGTTCAGAATGTCTACCTCTGCTTAAGTGACAGGATATTTCAGAATAACATTGTTTTACTTGAGTACAGTTGAGTACTTCTTACACCTCTGGTCTCTAGTACTGTAATTCTTGACTAAAATATCTAAGTATTTTAGATTGATACAGATAACTTTATATCCACCCAGACCCAAACCTATTTATCAACAACTCATCCACTAGAAATTAACCCATTTTTTCTTGTCTTCTGTGCAGAACGATGTCTGCCAACGCGGGGTCCATGCGAATCCTCATCAAAGGAGGAAAAGTGGTCAATGATGACTTCACCCACGAGGCCGATGTCTACATTGAGAATGGCATCATCCAACAGGTACGGACCCATTACAGAGCACTACGCACAGATTAGTAAAGACCTGTTTTTATTACGTTTTTATATAGGCTGCTCACGTCCTATTATCCAGTTTGATATTCAATTGTTGTTGTTGAGTACTGTTGTTCCAAACCTTCTTGGTCTCGTGTACCCCCAGGACCTGCTCTAGTCTTGGTTTGGACCTGGCTTAATGCCATTTAGTCCTGCTTTGGATGTGGCTTAGCCCTGGTTTAGACTGGGTTTAGACCTAGTTTAAAAGACCTGGTTTAGACCTGGTTTGTTCCTAGTTTTGTCCTGGTTTATTCCTGATTTAGTTCTAGTTTTAGACCATTTTCTTTCCTGGTTGAATTCTGGTTTTAGACTTGGCTTAATCCTGGTTTTAGACCCGGGTTAGTCCTGGTTTGTTCCTAGTTTTGTTCTGATTTAGTTCTGGTTTTAGACCTGGTTTAGTCCTGGCTTGAACTGGGTTTAGACCTGGTTTGTTCATAGTTTTGTCCTGGTTTATTCCTGGTTACTTCTGGCTTAGTCCTGGTTTAGACCTAGTTTAGTCCTGGTTTATTTCTGGTTTTAGACCTGGTTTAGTCCTGGTTCAGACCTGGTTTAGTCCTGGTTTAGACCTAGTTTAGTCCTGGTTTATTTCTGGTTTTAGACCTGGTTTAGTCCTGGTTTTAGACCTGGTTTAGTCCTGGTTCAGACCTGGTTTAGTCCTTCTTTAGTGTTGCATTCCCTTGATTTAGGTTAATTTTAGTCTTTCAAAGCCAAATATATAAATGCACTACAAATAATCATATAACTTCATGTACCCCCTGCAATGTGCTCGCGTACCCCTAGGGGTCCCTGTACCCCTGGTTGGGAAACACTGGTCTAATACATACCTACCTAGTGTGATTATGTATGTGCTGTATATAAATCAATAAAATTATCCCAGAGCCATACATGTGTTCATGTAATATATAAAGAATGAATCTGCAATATTTTGTGTAGTGAAAAGTATTTTCTTTTTATCACTGCCTCACAACCAGAAGGTCCAGGGTTTGATCCCTGGGTTTAGGTAGTAGTAGTAGTAGTAGTATCAAAAGCTGTAGTACTTACAGTACAGCTATTCCTCCTGTGAATATTTACTGTGATCTTAGCTTGTGATAGATATGTTTTCATTGATTTTCCTATATCAATTTACAGTATTTTATAAGCCTGTTACTTGTAACTAAGGACTGCACGTGTGTTTTATTTTTGACGTTTTTGTGTGTTAAGAACCAAATCTTAAATTGTGTTTGATCAGGTCGGGAAGGAGCTGATGATTCCTGGAGGGGCCAAAGTCATTGATGCCTCTGGGAAACTCGTGATGCCTGGAGGGATAGACACCAGCGTTCACTTGCAGCAAACCTTTATGAACGCCACCATCCAGGAAGACTTCTACAGTGGGACCAAGGTGCACACGACACCACACACGCTCAAATCCATAGACAGTGATCTCATAGTTCATTGCAACTTGTTTTAAGCCACTCATATTTTCAATAACCACACTTCTGTTGATATATTTGGTAAATATGAATAAAAATCACTTATTTGTAGACATTCTCTGCTTGTTTTAATTTTCGTGCTTGATTGATAAAATAGAGGATCAAAGGCTAACTACAGCTCAGACCTCCACCAAGGTATTGACCCTATCTCACAATGGTAACTATATATCGCCCAGACCTCGACTCAAACAGGGAATCTTCTAGTTCTGGGATAAATGCTCTATCCATTCAGGCCTTATAGCACACAATGGAAAAAATCTACTCAAACTAACAATTTACTCTTTTACTGATCCCTTGTAGCTGGAGTTAGTATCTTTGGCCTTATAGTGCCCAGACCTGGACTTGAACCAGGGATTTTTTAGTTTAGGGGTAAATGCTCTATCCATTGAGCCACAAAGCCTTCCACTAATCCCTTATAATTAATGGTTTGTTCCCTGACTGACCCCTTGAGGATAGCGTTAGTATCTTCTGGGATATTCCTTTCTGACAATACTGAGGCTAGATCTGGACCACTAAGAACTAATAACTTGCTTGGCCAATTACTGACTTTCACTGAAAATGTTATTAAAGAATTGTCTATTAACCTTTGAGTTGTCTTGCTAACAGACTAACAAATCAACAGTGGTAAAAACATTAATTCACCTTCACTTGCCTGGTTGGCCAGAGTTATTGTCAATCCCTAAAACATACAATAGTGGATTTTTAACTAGAATTGAACTTGAAAATAGATAATACATATTTACAAGCAGGAGACAGCTGTCAGGTGTACTTGTATTCCAATTTCTCTGGGCTTAATGGAGACTAATGAGCACACATGTTGTTGTGATATCGCTATAGGAAGTTGGAAAACAGCTGTCACCAAAAAGAGAGCAAAGACACACCCTCCCCACACAACTGCTCACCCCTCACTCATCCCGGCTTTATTTGTGCTTTTACTATGAATACTCTGCATGTTTTCCACTGTCCCCTGAGACTGAGTGAGATGGAAGATTTACTAATTAGGAAATTTAAAAATTTAATGAATGAAGTCATTGTCCCTCCAGCAGAATGCAATGTAACCCTATGAGGATGCAGCTTTCTCTTTTTCCTTTGTGGATATTACTAGATAAAATGTATTCCTATTTCATGTATTTGTTAGAGGAAATGTGCTCAGACCTAGACTCAAACTAGATATCTTTTAGTTCAGGGGAAAATGCGTTATCTCTCGCAACACAAAGCCTTAAAGAGTCCACTAAAACCAATTGTTTGTTTACTGCCCCCATGTGGATAGAGTTAGTTTTTATCTGGAACATCCCTATCTCACAATACAGCAGCCTGCATGAAGATCCTCAAGAGCTACTATTTTCTTATTTGGACCATTACTGACCATTACCAAAAATTGTATGAAAATCCAAGAATCTCTGTCTAAATTTAGCAAACTTTTGAATATGTATTCCTTAAATGGTTTTCTTAGGCCTCTAATAGTTATTGTTTATCAGCTAAGCAACCAGTACTTGTCAAGTTTCTTCAGTGTGAGTATAAACACAGACATAGCTGCTAAAAGACCAAGTTAGAGGAATCTTGAGGGACTTTCATATTTCACATGTGACATAGAAACCAATTTTACAGCTCTTAACATTGTTATTGAACATCTGCAAGCTCGGCTATGCTTTTATTCATATTTTTAAACCAACGTTGGTCACCTCTAGAACAGCATTGCACGTTTTACAACCTTTAAAAGCTTTATCTAACTAAAAGAAATTTTTTTGAATAAGTACTCTACTGATGCCATAAAGAAACCGCTGAAGAGACCAGCAGAGGGCAGCAGAGTGTTGTGGTCTTTTGAACATAATCAAAGAAAAAGAGCACTTGAATTCCTTAAACTTTATGTATGATGCCATTTTACTACAAAATGACCAAAAAAAGCTGTGGGAAATCAGTGGAAACAGAACTGTACACTGTTTTTTGTATAAATGAATGAGAGCAACTGGATGTAGAGGGCTTGTTTATTGGCCAGTGCCTCCTGGAGTGGGCGGGGGTTCGTGGGAAAGGCAGAGGTTCATGCAGCCAAGCGTTTTGAGGCCTCAGAACGGCCGTGCCAGAGAATAGAGGATTACTCAAACATGCGTGAATGAAGCAAAACACAACTCCAGGTATGTTTTTAACGAGGCAACAACATTATAACATGGCAGAAAAAAAAATTATTCTCCATCTATTCTCACATTTTTAGTTACTCTTGATGTAATGTATGTTTGCCTATTTGAGTTTTCTTCAATAGTAAGTGCTTATTTTTGAGGAAATCCAAATCTCTTTTCATTCATTCCTGGAGAATCTGCCTGCAGTCTGCTGGTGGAGATTTATCTGCAGCTGAGGCTTAGACCGGCCCGAGTCCAGAGGAATGCCAGCTGAAGTGGGTCGATCTCTGGCTGTGTGTTTGTGGGGAGGAGGGGGAGGGGGTTTCAATAGCTTGATATGCCAGTTTACCCCTGCACCCCCCGCCCCAAAAGACTGACCTCACTGCCATGGTAATCGAGACAGGATCGAGACGTTCGCGGATGAGACGGTGGACAGAGACAGAACTGAGCGTGTGTGGAATTGTGTGGTCTCTATGGTTACAGTGTTACCACGGAAACATCCAAACCCCCCAAAAACTATTTCCCTCGGCATCCTCTTTGGCACGACCCATAATTTTGTAACCAATTGCTGCCACACAAATTTTGCTCCCACAATAAATATAGGCCAGTGTCGGTACTAACTTGTAATAAGTTGTAATAAATTATAGTTTTCACAGCTGAACCTATGCCTGTTCTATATATTGTCAATTTTGGGCTATTTTAGGAGACCTTGTGTTCATAATAATAGTAAAACTAGAAACAGATGAACAGTGCAGATCTCCACAAAGGTATTGTTGCTGTCTCCCAATGGTCAAGATGTAGTGACAATTTCTGGTCTCAAACCTAGTATCTGCTAGCTACATATGTTCCTTTACTGAGCCCTTGTGAGTTACTATCTTTGGCCCTCCTAATCTCAAAATAATACAGAATGCTTTCATAGATCCTAGAAGTCCAAGTTCCTAGATCCAAATGGTCTTCCGGATCAATATCAGAACTAATAATTTGTTACTTGGACCATTCCTGGTTTCTTCTCAAAAAATTCCAGAAGTAAAGAGTGACAAAAAGCCTGTAAGAACAACATGTACTACATGTACTGTTTGCTTGGGCTTTTACTTTTCAAACTAATTTATTCAGACCTAAGGACCAAATCATCTCTGATTGTTGCCAGGCATTGTAAATGTCCTCCTTTCTATACTGTATTATCTACAGTATAAGTCCACATATGAGGCTTGGTCTAATTATGTCAGCCACTGCAGAGGTAGCCTTATGTCCTCACCGGCAGGAGGAAGTGAAGAAAGAGGCTGTAATTTTAAGTAATGTGTAGAGTTGATCTGGGCTGATATGAGAACAGCTGAGGCACTCAGTCTGACACCAGTCCAGTCTCATTCACATTTTATCACTTGGTGAGAAGAAATGCTTGTGGGACACAAGTCAGGGGCTGGCTGGGTGCTGGCCTTGGTGTTTTCTTGTTCAATCCTGAAGTGCTTCTATTTGATAAAAGCATTACAAAACTGTCCAAAAAGGTGTACCGTACCATTCTAGTCACCTCTTTTTGCCATCACCATTTCCAGCCATGTACTAATTCTGTACACAGTATGGCCGGGTAGTTGCAGTGTCCTCTTTCTGTCTCTTTCTCTTCCCACTTTGATTCCCCTTCTACATTTTTCGCTCTGGATTATGTTCCCAGCAGGGGGACCGGGCTCTTTAACAGAGTAACCCAGCGTTTAGGGTTTATGTGTCACATCAACATTTGCTGCGGTGCTTAGAGATAATGAGGGGTACAGAGGGGTGGGTTTATGGAGCCTGGAAACTAGAGACATTACACTCCTAACACTGGTACAGCTGTAGTTTTTATGCTGGCATTAACAAATACAGTACATTTTATGTCTATTAAACAACATATCTTACCCTAAGCATGGATACTTTGCTTAGTGGCCCTTTGACAAGTAGGAAAAGATCAATAACTACTTAATCCCAATAACTACTCATATTCATATCACATTTTTTTTTGCAAATCCTAAATTTTGAAAGCATATCTCTACTACTGTTTTACGCCACTGTCACTGAATCTTAATTAAGGTCAGTAAGGTCAGTAAATCCCACAATCCCCTGCTGCAATCCCAGTGTCCACTGCCATCCCTGAGTCTGACACAATGTCTTTCATCATCATACACACACACAGCAGCAACACGGACTGATGACAGACAACACAACACACTCCAACACGCACAAACATATGAAGCCATTTGCAAGTCTGACTTCGCAGATGATGTCGCTTAGTTTCTATGGCGACAAGGCTTCCTTGTAGGTGGTTGATTGACGGCCAGAAAATCTCTCTTCATCTTAAAATATGACTGGTTTTGTTACGAAAGGGGTTTGATGGGCTCTTTTCATTTCCTGTCATACTTTTATCTTTTTTCCATCAACATTTTGCAATATCATGATAAGTTCGGGTAGAAAAGCAAAAGGGTGAGGATGTGGCATTGGCTGAGCAGTATCTGTTGTCATGACGACACAAAGGTGCATTTCTCATTCATTCAACAGCAGACCACTCCTATTGCATCAGCATTTTTTATCCATCCACAAATCATTTTACCCATTATTCAGTTTTTTTTTTAATCTTGGTTTTTATTTGCAGTTATATACAGTAAAGACTGTACCTGGTATTTATGACATTAACAGTAAAGCTTTAGGTAAAGAGTGGCATAAAAATAGCCTGTAAAAATTAGATATATGCTTAGGCTTTCAGTTTCAAGCCAAATGAAAGGGACTATAGTATGCAAAACCTTTTTTTTTTTTTTTTTTTTTTTGTACCACGTTTTAATGTTCCCTCATGACAAACATACCTGGAGTTGGGTTGCTCCATTTACACCTGTTTGAGTAATCCTGTAGTCTCTGGCGCTGAGTGTCTAAAGCCACCTCTTCCATGAACCCCAGCTCATTCTAGGAATCAAGCCCTCTACATGCAGTCTGCTCTCACATTTTGTAGTAAAATGGCATCATATAAACAATTTTAAGGAAATAAAAGGCTTTTTTCTCTGTTTCTGTTAAAAACTCTGCTGCCATCTGCTGTTTCTTTATGGCAGTAGCAAAGTAATTATTGGAAACGCTTTCTTTTAGTCATGTAATGTTTTTAAAGATTGTAAAAACATAAAATTCTAGAGGTGACCAAGATTGGTATAAAAATATAAACAAACAAACAAAAGCATAATATATTCTCTTTAACCAAAATAAACAAAACTGAAAGCTTACATGCTTCACTCAACTGAAGCCACACTAACATTGTGCTTTATCACAGCAAATTAATAAAAAGTTGTGTGAGGTGAAAGGTGAGAGCTGGATTTTCAGCTGTTTAAAGGTTAGAGGGTCACAGTAAACCTTAAAAATGGTTCTCTTGAGGTTGTGGTCCAAGGTTGTTGAATTTTGTGGTACATTTAAATGTACAGCAGCTACTCAGTGACAGTTCATACGGATCTATCATTTTCTTCTAGAACAAAGTGAGTCTGTGGGACTTACAGCACCGTCATTGTCCTCTTCCTAATTATTTTCCCCTCTCTGTGCTCCATTGTCTCACCCCTAAATCTCTCTTCTTCTTTCTCTCCCTCCAGGCGGCTCTCATGGGAGGCACCACTATGGTCATGGCTTTGGTGCTGCCTGAACAACACTGCTCCCTGGTGGACGCCTTTGAGAAGTGCAAGGCGCTGGCTGACGCAAAGACGTGCTGCGACTACAGTCTGCATATGGGGGTGACATGGTGGGGCCCCAAGGTAAAACCGAGGGCCTGGACACAGCTAAAATACATTATGTACATGGTTTATTAACTTCATCTCAAGCTTTTATCATCTTGAAATAAAGCTGCACATGCATTTTTAAAAATATGGGTGAAATGTGAAGTGACCTAGATTAAACCTTATAGGATCTGGGTTAACACACATGCTCAGTGGGCACATTATGCAGACTGTATGATTCATTCAGCCTTTGGCTCAAAGGTCTGCAGCGCATCAGCTGCTGACATGTGTATGTGCCATATCCGATTATATGGAGTGAATAGTAAATGTCGGTATGGGTTTACAATATAATCTCTCCAATATGGACTAGGAGTGGAGATTTTTTTAAACAAATTATGAAGAAAAATTTGTGTAGTTTTTGTAACATTTTATAAGCTTACAGAAAAGGTTAACGGGATATTTGAGGACATTACTCTATTAATCTTCATTATTTGGTTTGGACATGGATGGATGGATAATGAGTATATGAGAAAAGGAATGCAGAGGTTAGAGCTGCCAGGCAGGAGACCTAGACAAAGTCCAAAGAAGAGATTTATGGATGTAGTGAAAGAGGACATGAAATTAGTTGGCATGAGAGAAGAGGATGCAGTGGATAGGGCTAAATTGAGGCAGGTGATTCACTACAGTGAGTCAACCCCTGGAAGCGAACAGCCAAAAGACAAAGAAGAAATAGTCAATTATTTCAGAAAACAGGCAACTAACTGGCCATTGTCCAGGGTGTATCCTGTGGCCCATAGCTGCTGGGATAGGCGCCAGTCACCTGCAACCCCTAACAGCAACAATAATGTGTTTTTTTTAGTATACAGGATATCTTTCAATTGTAAACTGACAGTTTGCTGTTGTTTATGAACTAACATAAGGTCAATGAACATTCGACCTCCTTTCGGTGTTGCCTCTGGCTTTAACACCTTGTCATGACTTCACTATGCACCCTCTGCATTAATCCTAAACTCTTTTCTATTGTGCTGATAAGATACAACTTTGGAGTGTATATGCTTAATATGTATTGGGTTAAGCTTCCTTTTCCTCTTTCTTTTCACTGAATATATGGTTGTTCATTGATGTATAAATTATTAGACAAAGAGAGCACTCAAATTTCTACCTCTGATGTCCCAGGTCTGTAACGAGATGGAGACCCTGGCACGTGAGCATGGTGTGAACTCCTTCCAGATGTACATGGCCTACAAAGACCTGATGATGCTGAGGGACTCTGAGCTGTACCAGACTCTGCAGACCTGTAAGGACATTGGTGCTATCGCTCGTGTCCACGCTGAGAACGGAGAGCTGGTGGCAGAGGTTTGCATCATCACCTACCAACACAATGACCTTTACTGTTGTCAGAAAATCATTGTTATTGAGAAATATAATGTGTTTCAGGGTGCCAAAGAAGCTCTGGAGTTGGGGATCAGTGGACCAGAGGGCATTGAGATCAGCCGACCGGAGGAGGTAATGGTCCACAACAGACAAGTTTTTATGTATTAACTTTAACATTGATCTGAGAGTATTTTGAGAACGGAAGTTTAGTTTTAGTGGTGTGTGAAAAACAAATAAATTAATCTGTATAGAGGTAGAAATACCCAATAACAATAACGTAAGTTAAATTAATTGTCAAAATATCTAAAAGTAAACCTTTGAGACTTAACTTTTCTTTTCTACCAAAGATCATGTTGTACTAAGATTTGATAAAAGCCTCTCCAGAAGACCCATTCATGGTAGCTGGTTGCAAGTTGCATTATGTATT
The DNA here is from genome assembly GCA_020698575.1 of Bostrychus sinensis. Classification (NCBI taxonomy): domain Eukaryota; kingdom Metazoa; phylum Chordata; class Actinopteri; order Gobiiformes; family Eleotridae; genus Bostrychus; species Bostrychus sinensis. The sequence continues at coordinate 20,062,582 of CM036257.1, read as the reverse complement.
TGTGTATATCTCTAATATTGCTTTAACATATTTTTCTGTTTTCTTGCAGCTGGAATCAGAGGCCACCCATAGAGCTATTACTATTGCAAATCGAGTAAGTAATTACAACCTGGGATTTTAATATCCTGTGTGAGATAATAAACATATAAAACAGCAGGTACTTGTTTTTTTCAGGCCCGCTGCCCCATCTACCTGGTCAATGTGTCAAGTGCACCTGCTGGAGACATGATTGCAGCTGCTAAGATGCAAGGTAATCCAATACATATATATATGATCATACATACAATACCTGGTTTAATAATAATATTTCACAATAATTGTTGGGAAATGTTTTTCTTGATAGTGAATACATTGTATGGTTTGATACTGTGATAAGCAGTGGGATATGTTTTTAATCTTGTCTTGTCATTTCAGGTAAAGTGGTCCACGCAGAGACCACAGTAGCCCATGCAGTACTGAGTGGGATGCAGTACTACCATCAGGACTGGGCTCATGCTGCTGCACACGTCCTGGTTCCTCCTCTCCGCATCGAACCCAACACACCTGGCTACCTCATGGGCCTGCTGGGAAAGTATGTGCAAAAGTACAGATAATGCAGAGATTGAATGAGAATGGGCAGGCTTAAGTTTCATATATTTTGTACAGTGATACTCTGAGTGTTGTGGCATCAGAACATCGTCCATTTAACGTCAAGCAGAGGGCACTGGGGAAGGAGGACTTCACCAAGATCCCACATGGAGTGGCTGGAGTCCAGGACAGGATGAGTGTCATCTGGGAGAGGGGAGTGGTATGTATACAATCATTTAATTAAAGAAAATAAAAATAGTAGTACAAGAGTATCTTTAGTTTTTTCATCTGACTGCTAGCATACAGAGATTCACAAATTAATTTGGGATACTTTTTTTTTTTTTTTTTACGTTGCGCCCTTTAGGATGCAACCCTCTCCATTTATCCAGGCTTGGACCTGGCTCAATGAGAGTACACGGGTTTTTGACCCTTTGTGCCCTGCTTAGGTATAACAAAATATATGAATATCAAAATGCACAGTGATTTCCTACTGTCTACAGACATGGTTATTATAAATTGCTCATAGTGAATAATGGACTGTCAGTGTACAAGTGTTAATCCTGAGATTAACTGGGAATTGTCCAGAGTCTGCCTTAGCCCCAAAGCATTAATAGACCCCAGCCACCCATAACACAGTGGGATAAGCAGTAAATAATGAATGAATGAATTTATTTGTGCACAAACAACAGTGTACAGTTGCTTATTGCTATAAATAAACTATTAATAAAATGACTCAGTGTAATAAATATATAATGATGTTTAAAGTAAGTAATCGAGCCACAGGGAGTACTCTTTGTCTGGATAAATATTGAGGGTTGTATCAGAAAGGTCATCCGGGGTAAAACTCATGCCAAATGAATATGCAAATCCCTGCAAATAGGAAGCAGATGATCTGCTGTGATGATCCCAGAAGGGAAAAGCCAAAAGGAAAGAGTGGTTGAAGTGACTATTTAATCATGAATTGTTCTTCTAGGTTACAGGAAAGATGGATGAGAACCGCTTTGTGGCTGTAACAAGCTCTAACGCTGCAAAGATCTATAACTTGTATCCACGTAAAGGCCGCATTATTGCCGGCGCTGATGCTGACGTGGTAGTTTGGGACCCAGATGCAACAAGGTTTGAAACTTCTGCATACAGATAGATGTGCTTCACCAATGCAAATTAATATTTTTACTAAAAAACTGAATATCTTTGTACAGGACCATCTCTGTGAGCTCCCAGGTGCAGGGTGGAGACTTTAACCTGTATGAGGGCCAGAGGTGCCATGGCGTCCCTCTGGTCACTATCAGTCGTGGGCGTTTGGTTTGTGAAAACGGGGTGTTCATGTGCGCCGAAGGATCTGGGAAATTTTACCCTCAACGCATTTTCCCCGACTTCCTCTACAAGAAGATGGTGCAGAGAGAAAAGGTATGGACTCAGTCATTCAAACCAGATCGTATTAGATTGAGTAAAAAGAGGATATACAGGTGCATATCAATTTATTTCAGCTGTTGAATCCAAAGTAAATTGATAGATTCACACACAGAGTGAAACTTGTGCTCAGTATTATCTTAAAGAGACAGTAAGATACAAAAGGATTATGAATAATTTTGTTTTTTTGGTTGTTTTACAAAAGAAAGTTCCCTTCTTTTGACCATGGAAACTCATATTTGCCCAAACCACTGAAAAGGGACATATAGCCTTGGATATTAAAGGTATTTAATAATAGTAGGCCACATATCATGCAATATAAGCTGATAGCATTTCTGTTATGCAGTATTATTCTGATACCGCTGATTTAGTTAGGTACAAAATGGCTTTAATGCCTGCTTGCTTTCACTTTGCTTTGCTGCTCTTTTTCTTGCTGCTACCAGACCCTCCTCCTCCCATCCTCCTTCCTGCTAGTTTGATTTCAACACTAATTAGTACATTGTGCTGTACCACTTTTCTTGTCTCTATTTATAACACGTTGGCTGTGCTTAGGATTACTCTCTATGGCTTTGTAAAACAGTTCAAGGGATTGTACATGTTTTTGTTAAGAGTTGATTGTATTAAAAATTTTGTGTTCAATTAGCCTCAATCTTGCACAGTGCTTTAAAGCAGAAATGTTATGTTAGCTGATAATTTATAAATCTTTCTTTCTCTGTTCCCTCTGTGATGTTTATGCTTCAGACTCAGGTCTATAAAGGAGTTGAGAGGGATCCCTACTCTGGTGATGTGGCTAAGATTGCAGTCACTATGAAGAAGGAGCTTGGTCTGGGCCCAATTGATGGAGAGACCCCTAAAGGTGTACGAGTGCACCAGGGCGTCCGGGACCTCCACGAGTCCTCTTTTAGCCTCTCAGGTAGGATTTTAATCAACAAATGGATAATAATTCTGTCAGGCATAACACTGTGACCACTGACGGGTGATGTGAATAACACAGATCGTGGCACCTGTTATTGGGTGGGAAATATTAAGCAGCAAGTGTCATTTTATCCTCATAGTTGTTGTGTTAGAAGTTGGAGAAATGGACTTAAGGATTTTTGACAAGGACCAATTAAACAGGAAGTCCTAATGTTATACCTGATCAGTGTGCTAAAGCTTTTGATTGCATTAATGTATGCTTTTTGTTTAGGATCTCAAGTTGATGACCACATCCCAAAGAGATCCTCAGCCCGAATCCTGGCCCCTCCCGGCGGTCGCTCTAGCGGGATTTGGTAAACTGGTCATGGAAATGTGCAACTTCAAGCCTCATTGTTTTGTATTTTATTTTTGAGCAACCATGAAAACTGCACTGATTTTCACAAGATAACAGCTAAGGGAATAATATATTAAAATATATTATAAAATGCAACTCTGTGATTGGTCAGTAACCAAAGTTTACATATCTCAATTGTCTTAATTGGAGTGACTGATTCCAGTGTTAAAATGCTTTGCTAAAGTCATCATATCATGACAGAAAAATATATTCTTTATCAAACATGTAAAAAAAACAGTACAGTTTTAGTGGTTTAAATTAAAGTAATGTCAGATGAATAAGTAGTAGCCCTGGAACCATTGAACTATCTATTTGCCCTACACACAATCCCATACAATACACATTAGGCATTACAGCTTTAGACTTGTATGAAGATTATGTGGATTTTGTTTGTGACTAAACCACCCACTGTGCACGGCTTCCTGCTGCACCGTGGGCTCCTCTAACAGTGTTATTATTTCCATCGGATGATCTCCACCGTGTGGTGATGAAATCCAACTGCTTCAAACACATCTGTGCTCTTTTAGACTTGACCCCAGCTATTGTTATATATTCACCGCTTGAAATGAAGAAATTTCTGACATATTGCTTATCTCCAAGCATCCTGCCCTCCCTAATGTTACAGCAAAGTTTGAAGGAGATACAAATGTTTGTGACCTTGAACCTCAACAAAACATGTCTTGTGGAGTGCATGAGGCTCTATTTAGACTCTGGAGAATAAATGCTTGAAGTGTCATGTGGACAAAGTCTAAATTTCTATTGTTAGTATAGCAAAAACTATGACCTTTATAATTTTAAAAGGAAATTGTGTGGGCCTCACACTTAGCAAACATTACACTGTCAGACACTCGCACTGCTAAATTATTTAACATATCATTATGCAATTAACAAAGACAATAGAAATAGAGTTTTATACTGATATGTTTACAGCAATAGCAAATGTAAACAATTGGGAAATGTGTTAACATGTAATTAGTGGTTTATTATATACGCAACATGCTGTACTTTTAGTAGCATCTAATGGATCTGTGAAAGCAACCCTCCTATGTTTGGAAACTAAAAGGGATTACTGGTCAAGTCTCCACAGGCAGAAAGATTGAGCTGCACAGGCGAAGACCGCTCCTCTCACCTCCTGATACTGTCCTTTCTGCCTAGCAGTATTATATTTAAATGTGATCACACCATTTGTCTGTGTATATTTAGGATGTTTGTATTTTAGTTGAAAGAAGAAAACGTGCCAATTTGACTCACCTGTGCCACATTAACGCTGTGCATGAGAAGCACCACATGGACTTACTGTCGAGGGATGTCATCTCTCTGAATAACAACAACTGGTGCTGTTTTTTACTGTTACTTACTATGACACGATTTTATTGTTGAATGGATTTGTTTTGAAGGCATTAACCGCTCAGTGGCTGTGTGTTTGTAGATTCTTGTCGTGTTGGACAGTGAAACTGTTGACTCTGTAAGTGGCTGCTTGTTTCTTACCACAAAATAATTAAAACATAAGAAAAATCTTTTTATTGTGTTGTTTTCCTCTGAACATAGCATTTATTTTTAATGTAGTGGCTTTATTATGGTAAATTATTTTCATCAATAATTGTACATTATGATTATGGTTTGCCTGCTAATTTGACAAGTTAATAATTATGCTACAATCTTTTAGGTCGTTATATAGCACTAAATGCAAAAATGTATTATTTTGTAATTTTATACAAAAATACATTAACTTATGTCTATACTTACTTAAGTCTATTATATTTTTATTCTTTGAAGAACACTTTAACTATAGGTCAGTTTTACATGATCATGGCATATGCTGCTTTATAATTAAATGCATAGAAAACAAAGAAGCATGGCCAAAAAACAGAAAAACCTTTAGTAAATCCATCGGACAGGGACACAAATGTCCATGACGATGCTACTAATAACATGGACATAAAATAAACCATAATTAATTTATTTATGGCCGTAAAATTTAGGTTATTGACCAAACATGCTTCGCCATAGGAACCTGACATTTCTCCAACATGGCTGGCTATGGGACGTCAGTTTCACTAAAAGTAAAGCAAAAGCCTGCAACTGCCTCGCGCATGCGCTGTGCTGGCGGCTTAGGTGGGAGCTGTCTGGCGCAACTTGCTGAGGTAAGAGTCGGGTTATAGCAACAGAAAAGCCATCATCTGAACAACGGGACCGCCGAGTGAGGCAGACTGTGGCACTCCAGTAAGTATTATCAAATCCACCTAACTTAAAATGTGCTCTTTTACTATTTTAACATTGTTTTATGGCCACAGCATTGATTTATGTATGGGAGAAATACTTAGAAATTCCAGCCCGGCGAAGGCAGACAGCGCTGTCATTCTTTCTCGGGTAATGTGCCTGTGTTTTAACGGAAAGGCCTCCAGAGGGGGGTAACGCCAGGTTAATAATAATATTTCCCACCATACTCGGCTATATTGTTACTTACCTCAGTCCTTTGGCTTGAAAAAGCAATGCATATACGCTATTTGGCTGCACAAATATGAACCCTATCTGTGGAAAAATCCATGAGGCTGTGTTAGCAATTAGCCAGCAGCTAGCGATACAATACTGAGTCCGTGGGAGCGACCATGTACCAGACTGGCACCGGGGCTGAGGGGAAGCTGTGGCGCAAGGTGGGCCCCAGAGCGAAGTACACAGTACACAGTGCTTTATAGTACACACTTTCACTATTACTTTCCCTTTTTTCCCTTTTTGGTTTTCCGTTTTGGTCTGATTTAGTGGCCTATTGTTTTATCTTAACGTAGTTCCATTCTGTTATTGACTGATTTATTATTTTGCCTGGATTTTATGCTGTTTTTATCATTTATCTAAAATAATTTTAGGGTCAACTTCCCCTTAGCCTATATCCAACTTTAGAGAGCATTTGTTTAATTTGTGTGTTTGGTTTTCTGCCTTTTGCTTCTGTTTTAGTGTTTTGCTTCTGTGTCATCTTGTGTTTACATTTTTTATTTTAATCTCTAAGTCTTAATCTAAATGTTTTTTTTTTTTGTTTTTTGTTTTTTTTTTAACCTACATGGGCTCCTGTACATTGCACTTTCTGGTTTCCCTTAAAGGAAAAAAAAAATTGTGTAATGACTAGAGACATTTATAATAGACAAAAACAATACACAGTAAATTATATTAGTGCATTTTGTGAACATTAAAATAAAATGTCACCTGTGTGGACTGGTGAGGCAGTGATGAGGTAACAAATTTACCAGATTTAGTTGTTTATTTTAACAGGAATTGGGTTTGACCACTTTAGAGAGTTCAAGGTTTACACTGGGTCAAAAGGTCCCAAATATTTGATCCATAGGAAGCCAATGTGCACTTTTGACTGAAACACTTTTTGTCAGCACCTGTTAAATAGCTAATACCATTACATCATGAACAGATTTTGCCCAGTCCAACTTATTTGAGAGGGTTCCCGTGAGGTGAATCTAGCTCTGGTCTACAAAGAGTGTGTTTCTCTATTATGAATACTTCTTTATAACTTTTTAATAGGGATGCACCGATACCACTTTTTTTCAAACCGATACGAGTACGAGTATTTCCATTTGAGTACTCGCCGATACCGAGTACCGATACGAGTACTTATATAGGGGTTACTTTATAGTTTATACAGTCACACTGCTGTATCTCATTTGTCCCATACCGTGTCGTCTTTTTGCCGTCTATCCCCGCTCTGCGATGCTAAGTTATTTTTACATCAGAGTGGTTTGAACACAATTAACCACGGCTAAAATTTGCTCAATATGGTCATGTTATACCTCATTTTAAAGCTTAGATTCTCATCTATTCAGTCGCTAAAATGATTTTATGACAGGCTGAGCATCTGTGCATAACCAACGGAGATTTGCCAAGACATACAGCAGCTAACACAGCAGCTAACACAATTAGCAACGCTACTTCTTAAGCTTTATCAGACAACTGCTTCGCGCTTATATAGTTTTCGGGACAACTAAGACAACAAAAGGACAACAGCTTAAGTTTTAAGACTCACGTATGATTTGGGATAAGTCTGGTTGAGGAGAATGTAAACTCAGCTTTGCTTTTATCTCCATACAGTACACTTTAAAATCCAACCACAGGTTTCTCACTCCTCAGCTGAGAGAGGAAGGTCACGTGCCAGCGCTGTAAAGTGGTATCGGTTGTTGGTATCGGGCCACTTTTATGAATACGAGTACGAGTACTTGGACATGGTATCGGTACCGATACTGGTATCGGTATCGGTGCATCCCTACTTTTTAATCTTTCTAACATTTACATGCATGCTCTGGCAATGATAGTCATTTTAAGTTATTTTATATTTTTACAATAAGATTAGTCCAGTTGTTTTTCTATTATCATATTTAACCTTTTCCATTCTGTGATATTGGTACTACTTCTCATACCTATATTTTAGACAGATTTATGTAATATTCACTAAAAAATCCTGGGAATAATAATAATGATAATAATAATAAATATGTAATAAACAATACATTCCTAAATAAGCTATAATAATATACTAATACATTTATAGATGCTGAAATGCCCTTTTTGTATATTATTCTACCCATGATTGCCATTTAAGAGTCAAACATTCGGAACAAAGTGCATAACTAAATTTCAGGCATAATGCTTTGTAAATGACAAATTAAGTTAAGTAATAGTTATGTTACAGTAATTTCATATTTTTTTGAAAATCTGCTGAAATGTAATGAACAATTTGGTGCTGTTTTTATTTTATAATATGCTCTTTTATATAATAATTACAGTCATATAATTTATATATTACATAGTATTGAAAATGTATTATTTGGTGGATGCTATGGGTTTGCTGAAGCCCTGGAGAAAGGAAGTGATTGCTGAACGCAACATCCTGTAACTGTTTATGTTGGAGGCAGTCTTTCCCAGGAAATGCTTCAGTATACTGTAGTTGGACTTTTCCCCGTCTCCGTCGTTGTGATAAATTGTAGCTGTGATTGTGATTTTTTTTATTGGATTCAGTTACGGGGGATTTTGGCTGCCGGCATGAGCTGTGATGAGTTACAGCGTGTTGAAGCTGGAAGAGGATTAACTGAGGCAGATTATTGAGCGAGTGAACTAGTGACTGACTGGTGGTTCATCTGTGGTGCTTCTGTGGAGGCACTTTCAGGACGGCATTTATTTCATTTTGGAATAATTTGCACATATAAGTGTAGTGTTTTTGAATAAATAATGAGAAATCTTGCAAAAATGTCTTCAAGTGGAAATATGATTATGCCATTTTATGTGGTTGCCTTGTCAAATTCCCAGAAAGACACAAATAACTTGAATCAAATCAATAAACCAGATTTTTAAAAAAATACAATATAATTACACTTTATTTATTTGAAATTTCATGTATTATTTTGTAATACCTCTCTGTTTGTGTATATTATAGTCCAGTCATTTGCCTTTTCAACTAATAAATATATTTTTTCCCATAGGTCTCTTGAAAGTGGCTCAGCACAAAACAGTTCATAAAGTTCGCTTTTACTCAAACCCAGTGCAGGTGAGTGTGTTTTGTTATTGGTAATATGACAGGAGAAACTGTTTGTAAGTGTTTTATGAGATTTTCCAAAGCAGTATCTATTGTATAATGTATTTATTTTACGCAACAAAAACAACTGTCCCATCACTGGCACAGGGTAGAATATGCAGCCACATAATTCTTTTGGCAGCATGTAAAGCCAAGTGTGATTAACCAAAGAGTAGGCAGCTGTAATAGACAATTATCTATTATGTAATGGGGAATGATCAAGTACTAGTGGATATTTCAACATATTACACATGTAGGAGTCTTGAGACAGTTGATGATTTGTCCTTGAAAGCTCGAGGATGGCAGTGAATGTCTACTCCACGTCTATGAACGTAGACAACCTGAGTCGCCATGACATGTTGGCATGGGTCAACGACTCTCTACAGCTCACCTACACAAAGATCGAGCAGCTATGTTCAGGTAAGCAGTTGATATCATCTTGTCATATTAAGGATGATTAAAATATTAAGTTCATATTGTATATTTTATTTCTTACAGGTGCCGCCTATTGCCAGTTTATGGACATGCTTTTCCCAGGGTGCATACTGTTGAAGAAAGTCAAGTTTAACTCTAAGTTGGAGCATGAATATATTCACAACTTCAAGGTCTTACAGGCTGCCTTCAAGAGAATGAATGTTGACAAGGTGAGATCGATTTTAAGAGGTTAAATAGTCACAAAAAGGAAAGTAGGTGTAGTCGTAGTAAACACATAATACAGAGTAATCACAGTAGAAACCAGAGTTCATCCAGTTAATCTTCATATCACTGAAATATTTGCCTAATAAGTCTTGTGTTGAATCATCATTCCTGTCAGATCATTCCTGTGGAGAGACTGGTGAAAGGAAAGTTTCAGGACAACTTTGAGTTTCTTCAGTGGTTTAAGAGATTTTTTGACGCGAACTATGACGGGAAAGAGTACGACCCTGTTCTGTCTCGTCAAGGCATGGAGGCAACGCAGCTGCCCAACCCAGGTACTCACACAGCGACGCTAACACAAGGGTTTAGCTACGGCAAGGGCTGCTCCACCAACTATTCACTAATTTAAAGGAGCAGCAATAGAAGGTCAATGGTATGTCACTATTCTGTTGCTCATCTTCATGCCACATCCCGCTCTAACCCAGGTCATCACAAACCTAAAAGACCATCTCGTCCAGGTAACAACTGTCAGCAGCATGTCTGTGTGCTGTGAGCATTGTCCCCATTAAGCTACTCTGGATGGTACATGGTTGATATTTCATAACTTCATAGCTTTTATTATTTGATAGACTTTTGTTTGATTTGATAGGGAGGATGCGCAAAGATTTGTGTACTTGTGTCCCTAGTTTGGCTTTTCAATTTGAATAATTTCCAGAACATATACCATAAAACACTTAATGTTAAATTAATTGTGTAATCAGACAACATGGGCTCATCCAATTACTACACATAATTTAACATCCATATAATTTCCTGTGTTGAATTTTATGTAGTAATGGACCAAAGCATATGTGTTTGTTCAAGCAATTTTGTACAGCATATGAGCATACAGTATCTTGCTTTGTGCCTGGCTAGTTTAGGGATCGAGCATGATCTGAAGCTTGTGAATGGGCTGTAATGTGAAATCAGATACAGCATAAAACCAAGAGCCTTGGAAAGTAAATAAGGAGCTTCATCTTCTGTGCTTGTGTGATTTTGAAAATAAACCTGTAACATGGGTGTCATGTGTGTTTTAGGTCCAATGAGAACATCTCCCACAGGGCCCAAGTGTGTTCCTCCTCCTCAGAGGCAGATAGCCACAGCGCGCAGGCCTCCAGTCACACGCAATGGAGGAGATGCAGAGCTGGTGGAGCTCAACCAGCAGGTAGCACAACTCTAATCACTTATTTTGAGTCCTATAGGCGCAACCTACATAAAAACAACACGTGAAATACTGTATTGCAATCAGTGTTATGTTTCTATCCTTTGGCGATTTTTGCCGATGGGAAACTGGGAAGTCCATGTGAAGTGGACCAAACACAGGTCTCTTTCTAAATTTTCACACAACCACGACATCAGTGTTGAATATTGGGCTTTTAAGTTACCTTAATATAGGCCAATTCTAGTTGGTTAATTCTGGGAAACACTCATGAGTCCAGTCAAAAATAGGACAACATTGCACTTGTGGGACCTTTTCTCACAAATGCCCTGAAGCCTGGCTTTGATCTGTATTGTAACAAAAGCTTGATTATGTGGTCTTTAGTTTTAAAGCTTAACTATTAACTCGATTCAATAAAAATTATATATAGCATATTTGTTTGTTGCTGTGTAAAATAATACACATTTTTGTGTTGTGCTGATTCAAAGCTGCTGGATATGAAGCTCACTGTTGACGGCCTGGAGAAGGAGAGGGACTTCTATTTTGGAAAGCTGAGAGACATTGAAGTCATCTGCCAAGAAAATGAAAGCGAGAACAACCCAATACTCACTAAAATCATAGACATACTGTATGCTACAGAGGTAAATGCAACTACACACTTTCACAAACAACTTAACACAGGAATTCTCAACTGCGCTCACATCTCAGAAATTATACAACAGTTACATTCTAAAATAAAAGCACATCTACAGTGTCTAGCTCTTTACAGTTTTTAAACACACCACTAGGGGACTCTCAGACTTAATTCTGTAATATTATAGGACAACACAGGCATCTATTTTTGCAGTTTTGCCTCAACACAGCTTTTACCATTTGATTCCATAACAAATTAAAAAATCTTCAACACTGGGACACTTGGTTTAAGGATTACTGGTGGGATAAATACTGTAGGGAAACATAGATTTAATGAAGATATTAGGGAAAACAGAAATGCTGTCAATAGAGGTGTCTGAGTTAATGACATTTGTACCAGCACAAGGGTATATAAAAGCTGCATTATTTTGTCACCAAATACATTCAAGGATTTACCTCAAAAAGTTGGCGTAACTCTCTGTTTTGTCCACTTATGTCTGTTGCAGGAGGGATTTGCACCACCTGAAGATGAAGATATCGATGAAGGAGCTAGAGACCAGGAAGAATACTAAACCCTCAGTCCATCAGTTTGCCCCCCTCACAACCTCCCTGTCGTCATTCAACTTGTTACTTACATTTGTCCCCTTTGCTTTACTTTTGACACTCTCCCCTACTTCGCCCTGAATCATGACTTTATCGAATCGCCTCTTACTAGCAATGGACACTACACCGAGGCCTATCTGTACAAAGGCCTTGAGGTTTGGCTTAACTCGATTTATACTCTAACCTGTTGCCAGAGTAGACAGCTGTACTGCTAGTCTGTGGTTTATGGTTGATAGCAATGAGATTAATAGGAATCCTGCACATGGGGCCTGGAGCCAACCGTGCTGTCTGTCTGAAGAGGTACAAAGGGTCACTTTCTCGCCAAAACATCTGGGTTTTCAATGCAAACAGTTCATGGATATTTTGAGTTCAGTCTTGCTCACATACTGTACACTTAAAGGGAGAGTTGACTATTTTGTAAAATGAGTTCTCAAAGATGGTTAGTCTTGGCATCCTCAGTTGACGGGTGTCCCCTGGTTAGGAGAAGCAGACAGGAGTAAAGACAACTATAGTAAGTGTGTGTAAACAGAAGTCTGGACAATAATATACAGTACCACCTAGAAGTAAAAAAAATATGCTTTGTCTTTCTGTTGGGAGATATTTTCCCCAGAAACACTACATTTTCCCTAAAACACTAGCGACAGCCATTTTAACAAAATTATGGCAGAATTTATTTGGTTAATTTAAAAACCAGTAGGATTTTTTTGCCAGTCACCCCTCCACTGGTGCCTAGGTACCAGCTTCAGTCTTTATATTATTTTGTCCTCTTTGAGACTTCTGTCTGTTTCCTCAAACTGGGGCCGCACTGACATCTGTTAACTATGGGGAATACATTGGCTATGTAATGTACCTGACTAAAAATTGGAGCTGTCCCTTTAAGGAAGAGGCTTGCGTATGCATATATTTTCAACATATTTCATACGACACGTTTTCATTAAACCCGTGAACATATCACAGACTTTGAAGTGCTTGGGCATAAAAAAAAACTTCATTCCGAGGTGAAACACTATATGTATGTACTTCTTCATCGACTTGTCTTACCAGAGGGTTGCTCATGAAACAATTAAGACTGCTTGTTTATGAGACAGCATGATGTATTTATGTTTTATTTATTTATGTTTTTTAATCTGCTCTACACACTTTCAGAAAAAAAATGTGGTTTTGGATTTGGGGAATTTGAAGGTCTTGCACTAAATGTAGCAAAATTAAATGTTTGAAAAGATCCAAAATGCCAAGATGCAGTGGCTGGCTGTGCCCGGAAAGATACAGGAAGATGCAATTTTATATTTTATAGATTTGTTTTAAAGATTTCTTGTTTTTTGTTTTTTATTTGCGTTGATTTGCTCAAAGGCCAAGTTGCAGGCATTTGTGAAAACATATTTAGCACACAAGCGTCAAGCTTAAAAATCTTATGAATGAACAAAAACAGTACAGACAGACACTACTAAGTACTAATGTTTGACTGTGTTAAACATTTTAGCTGCTATATCTTTTATTTTACTGTATTTAATTGATCATCTTGTGTTGCATAGCATTAAAACAGCACATTGAAAACCAGGCTGAGTTTGATGTTGTTAGAGAGAACATGGTGCCCTCTCTCAGTTTGTTTGTTATGGCAGCCTTGTTATAAACCTGCATCATTTGGAGTTACTGCTGGAATGAAATAAAGCTCTGAGGTTCAGGAAAACTACACAACACTGTTTCAATAGTTTCTGTTTTGTGTTTGTCATGCAGATTTTCTGTTTTGTAATCTAAAGGGTTAATACCTGTTCAAGAAGAGACGAGTGTATTTTTGTTAAGTCCCAAAAATGCTGTTTATTAGTACAATAACTTTAACAGCAATAGTTTAGCTATAGAAGCCCACACTTACCATGGTTTAGAAAGTAATACTTGACACATTAAATACTATTACTAATGCCAGATAATTCGAATAAAGAGGGAGGAATATGTAATTACATTTTTAACCTTTACAATTAAGACATATAAAAAAAGAAATGTTAAGCGAAAGCATCAAATTGTGAACTACATCTAGACGAATCAGAAATGTATGTTTATGTAAAATAATGTACAAGAAGAAAATGCCTTGGCACTGCTATCTCTGGCTTTGGGTTTTCAAATCAAACACGCGTCGACGTCACGGCGTAAGAGACGTGGCACGGTGACGTTAAATGATCGGCCCGGCTCGGCTCAGGGCATCAGTCACTGAGGAGGAAGGGACGGAAGTCAGCTTACTCCACTAACAAACTGCGCTTCTGGACAAATAATGGCTTCAAACAATGGGTCCGCTGGGAAATGGGAGTTAGTGAAGAAAGGAAAGAAGAGTAGCAACTCCGGAGGGAATAAAAACCCCAGCGATAAGAAAAATGGATCTCGGAAAGCCCTGGGCGAGTCTAACCAGCAGCCATCCAAACGTGAGTGAACCATGAACGGCCCGCTACGAGCTGCTAGCCGCTCTCTGACCGCTTTATCTCACTGTGGAGTTCACGGAGCGACAGAGCTGTCTGTGCTGCTCCGTACAAATATCAAAAAATATCAAATAAAACTGCCAAAGCTTTTCAGTGAATGTAATGTTAAAACACATGGGGCATCAGCTGTCAACTCTCCTGCCAGGCTAGCTCGCTCTTCTAGCCCTGAGCAGCAAGTAGATTTGTAAATAACTGAGACGTTTTACCTCGCGGGCAAATATCTGTCATCTTTAGTTTTATTATAACAAAAGCGCCCCCCACCCCCCCTCCCGGCCTTTAAATATAAGGAACTAGCTAAGAAAGTTAGCTTGGTGTTAGCCATGTGTCAACAGAGGCAACGTCATCACTAGAAGCTACAATCTTTACCCTTTAATCCGTTTACTGGTGTTTATCTACATAGATTTTTTATACGTGTATAATGTTTATGTTTATCTAGTCTTATCAGTGATAGTTGATTGGGCTCAAGATGTACCGCTTGCCGCTTTTTTGGATAATTTAGTTTAAAAGAAAATTAGCGTCCAAGAGTGTAGCATATGGGTATTCCCAGCAAAATGCCAGCAATATACAATCGACCTTATATTGTCATCATAGTGTTAAAATGTATCATGATTTACTGATAAGGACATTTTGTGTGAAATAGGATAAATGTTTTACCATTTTTAGGTTTTACTATGCAAATAACGTTTGTGCTGGAGAGGGCATACAACATTTCACTCCGATACTTTTATCAGCTCAGCCAAAGTCTTCTGTGCTGCTGTCAAGGTAAAGGAAGAGCAAAAGTACTTGTGAAGTACTTATGCCTATTTAGGAGCATATTTTTACCTCTATTTTCTTAGCCCATTCCTTTGATTTACTCAGTTTACTTGTGTATCCTGTGAAGTGTGAAGCAGTTAAAATCCCCCAGCAGGTAAATACAAAACACTGTACTGTACTGCTAAACGATGTGAACCCATCTATCAGACAGCCATGGACCAGATATAGTTTCTCAGCTGAATGAACAGTGAGCAACTGGTGACCTCTGTCAACACCTGTCATGTTTGTGGGCTGAACATATGTAGAGTACGGTATACCCATAGGTCCATGCTGGGTAAATGTATTCACTACTGTAAGGCCCCTAAATTACAGTTTTTCTGTGTTGACTCTATATATTTAATCTGACTTAAAACCTCTGTGTGACTTTGTCATGTCATATACTGTTTAGCTTATATCTTGCTCAAAAACACAAATTTGTTTTAAAAGTTGCTTATTGCAGCTTTTAAGTTGATGTTTTTTTGAATCCAACCACAAGGAGTTAAAAGCCAGAGTATTCTTGTGCCAGTCCCCAGTCTGAATAAACAGAGGGGGTTCTGTCAGGAAGGGCATCTGGCTTAAAATCTTTGCACAATTAATCTGTGAATCACTACATGCTAGGTGGCAGATGATTCGCTGTAGCAGCCCCTCAAGGAAAAAATCCTGAAAGGGTGTACCCTACCTCATCCCAATAGTTGCTGGAATAGGTTCTAGTCACCCACAACCCAAAAATGAATAATTTTAAGATACATTTGCACAACCGAGATGCATTCATTTTGCAAATAAAAATTTGTTTTATTCTCCACAGTACAACAAAAATAGTCCTGCATATAAAATATGAATTCAGATATTCTGTATAATTGGAAAGAGATCAACCAAATCAATCTGTTTGCAGCAAACTTACAAATACTTAAAATACTGTTGGTGCTTAGCTGCATGTGTTAAGTAATTACTGGTCATTTTGTAATTTGCGGAGGGAGGGAATAAGCAATAAGCAAAGGAACGGAGACGAAAGGAGGACTGTGCTTTGGTTTTATGGATCAAGTCTATTTTCAAGGCTTGAGAGAGAGAGAGATAGATAGAGGCTGACTGTCATCGGCTTGTTTCTTCCAGCTCTAAAGATGTCTGAGACTTTGTTTGAAAACTTTGAGAAAATGGCAAAGAAACAGAACAAAGAGCAGGTCCCACCACCAGCCGAGCCTCCAAACAAGAAACCAGCGCCCACTAAACCGGCCAAGAAGGTGAACTCCAGCAATACAGCCTCTCCAACCAAGCACAAGAGTCTCGAGGAAGCCTTTAAATCTGTAAGTACCTGAATTTTTGTAAAAACCACTGTATCCTTATTCACTCACTTTTTCTATATTATATTTGCTGTTGAATGCATTTACAAAGGATTATTTTGATATTCTGAAGTAAATGGCTATTTTTAACTTTCCATGAATAAATATCTTATTTACTCCTCAGAAACATCATGCAGCTCTTATTGTAACAAAGCTGTACTGTGCCATTTTTGAAGCATACCATCACATGTTGAAGTGTGGCCTCATCTCTTCATAATGGCCGTATTGTTTCACTGGTCTCATATTTCACTATGTTGGCGTTTTTGTAGTTGGATGTGTCCGACCTGAAGCAGCAGTTGGATCGCAGTCAGACCCTGTTCCCAGAAAACCCATCGGTCTGGGTCAAAGACCTAGCGGGTTACCTCAACCTCCACCTGACCGCACCAGAGACGGAGCCCACACTGAGCAGCTATGCTCATGGTAAAACAGACTAAATAAATGCATAAATATAAGACATAGGATCTTGCTGTAAGTGTGTTTATGTGATGTATGGCACTTATTAATTACTGTTTTTGGTTCTGTGTCCCCAGATTACCCATACTGCCTTACAGGGAAGGAGCTGAAGGGAGTGATCAAAGGTCTGTTAGGGCGCTGCAGTGACGGTCTGCCAGATTTCTTCGACCACTGTGTTTACACTATGCTCAGGGAGTTAGACCGACAGTCAGGTAAACCATTGCATTATGTTAAGTGCCTTGGACGGCTTTCCCCTCACTGCTTTTCTCTGCAATTTCTTATCCAATGTGAATATCCAGTGAAAAGATAAAATTTGTTCTTTAAAACAATCAAGCAAATAGTTAAATTTTGGGTGTAGCTTTAATTTGCATTTTCTGATTTCTTGACTTTGTGCTATCATCTTGGATTTAAAGCAACACTATTTCATGTCAAAACATCACAATTATTATGATTTTGATCATTTCTGGGCTACATATTTTGAGATAAGAAATTATGTTGAGGCTATATGCAAGTTTTTTCTTCTTTCAGTAGTTCAATTCAAAGTGAAATGAACATATTATATAGCTTTAGTACACACAAACTAAGACATTTTAAGCTTTTAAAATTGCCATTATGAAGATTATTGCTTTCAGTTTTAAGTCCCATATTATGCTAAATCGACTTTTTTGAGCTTCTAACCATGTTATAATGTGGTGTGCAGGTGGAGAAGTATTTTGTTACATTCATGCATGTTTGAGTAATCCTGTATGCTGGTGCCATCTCTTTCTTTAAGAGCTTAAATGCTCGGTCTCACCACTCTACGTAGACACATGAAACCAGGAAGTGCTCCTGCGTGTTTCTAAAGCCCATACAGCATCCCCAAATGCATTAGCGCTTAAATTGCCATCACTATGAAGCAGTCAGCTCATTTATTTATCTGTTAGCGTCAGGTTGCTAATAGCTGTGCTAAACAGACATTTAATGCTTTGTCCAGTCCAATCTCTGGATCTGTCCAATCCATTCCTTTTCTATGCAAAATAACAGCTCCTCAAAAGAGGATGTTTTCCAGATATATACATTATTTAAAGTTATAAAATGTAAAATACTAATACAAAGGCTCCAAAAACTATTTTAAAAAGCCTCAGAAAAGCACAATATGGGACCTTTTAAAAAAAACAAACTGTAGTTTGTCATAAAATTATAATATTACACACATCACAATCATTACAAGTTAAATAAATGTATCCTTAAAATATTTCCCTTTGTGTGTAATGAATCTATATATGATACATTTTACTTTACTTTAAGTGAACTACTGAAATAATTTCACTTTTCTAATTCTTCGATGTGCTATTAGATGGGTACATAGTATGCATAGTATTTTTTATTGCAACAATAGAGAATATAATTATTTTA
Source organism: Bostrychus sinensis (assembly GCA_020698575.1). Taxonomy (NCBI): domain Eukaryota; kingdom Metazoa; phylum Chordata; class Actinopteri; order Gobiiformes; family Eleotridae; genus Bostrychus; species Bostrychus sinensis. Next base: position 20,044,218 of record CM036257.1, on the reverse strand, counting down.
GACACTTTTAGCACAGTTTGTCATATTAATTTCAAAGGAAAATTAGACAAACTGTTAACACCTCTGACTTTCATGTCTGCTATGTTTATTCACAGGAGAGCCGCTGCATGGTTATAGAGTCTGTATTCAAGCAATCCTACAGGACAAACCCAAAATAGCAACTCAAAATCTGCCAGAGGTGAGTGTGTGCCTTTCAGATCACTTTATCTACTGTCAACACATCTTTCAGCACAGACTGCTTTCTTTGCTTAATACTTGCATTGTGACACAAGTTTCATTTCTGTTTTGCACACTTTTGATGCTGCCTGTTTTGTAATACATGTTGTAATAGTTTGCCTCTTCCCTTTATTTCAGTATCTGGAGCTGCTGCGGTCCGTTCAAAATCGTCCTGTGAAGTGTTTGACCATCATGTGGGCGCTGGGCCAAGCTGGATTTTATGATCTCAGCCAAGGACTCAGAGGTGAAACATTGTCAGCAAACTCGCACTGTAGCACTAAACATATGATACATAGTGACACATACTCTCTCGGTTTGTAATGGTCTTATTAGCATGCTGTGTATACTGTATATAGGGCATGTAAAAAAGTCCTACCAGTGCCTCTCCACTTTAATTCAGTGTGGCTTTTGAGGTTTGTCAGAAACATACTAGTCCTCTCCGACCAATAGTAAGACATTCAAATAGACCTATGGCGCAATATTGTCTGTGGTTGGAGCAGATTTACCCACTTGCACAGATTGATTCTCCCAAGATGAAACTTTCTTAGTCTGCTCTTTATCTTTGTGAGAAAACTTTTTCAGAAGATTGAACCAAATAAATGTACTACATAGACAACATCATTTTATTGTGACCCACTTTTTACTGAAGTTACTTTTTATTATTTTACTATGACCTTGATGACAGGTTTATTTTTCACAATTTCATGTAATTACAACAGTATTTAGTCTTCAAATAAGATAAACATTGAAAATCAAAATCAACTGCTGCTCCACTTTTGGGTCCCGACCTAAATTTTGAGAATCACTGCCATCTAGAATCAGTAGTGATGGAAAAGATAATTATAACAGACTTTTCAAAAATATACAGATTAGTGTTTGGTTTTGTCCACGCATGCAAGGACTCCAAATTTCTTATCCTCTACATTTCTACTCAGGCTTTTTCTCCTCTTGTCCTACTTTCGCAACATTTTAAAAGTCTCTGTTGGCTCTTATTAATGAAGCAAGAGTTTACAGCAGATGAGACCTTGAGTCTGATCATGGCTTTTATAAAATAACTACGTAACAAAAAAAAAACAAAAAAAAAAAACTGCAACCATAGCTTTGTCTGCCATGTACTGTGACTACGTTGTAGGAGAGGTAGTGTTGTTTTTGATATGTGGGCAGAGGTTGATCTATATTCTTGGCAAAGACACAATCATGAAACAAGTTGCTTCTTGAAAAGCAATTTGAAGGCAAAAAATATTCAAGCTGTTATATATTAATTAGACCAGGAAAGAAAAAATACAAAGAGCTTATATATTGTCACAAAAGATGGTAAGTATTTCATTTTTGAAGCTTGTATATGACTTGGAAGTACCTTTAGTACATATATCAATGTCAAAACAACATGAGCTCTCTAAACCAATTGTGTGGGATAAATAAATTCCTTTAAACCTATAAGAACACAGTTTCACCTTAACACAAGTCCCATACCATTGTATTAATTCTGCAAACCACAAATTTCCTGAAAAATTACTCAACTAGAACAAAATATGATGCCGGTGGTGCTTTCATTCAGTGTGGATCTAAAATGTTTGATTGTCTCTTGACGTGTAGCTTTTTACACAAATTAGGCTAAAATACATGTGCTTTTTTTTTTGTTACAGTTTGGTTAGGAATCATGCTTCCTGTGCTCGGAATGAAGTCTCTGTCTTCATATGCCATCGCCTATTTGGAAAGACTTCTCTTGTAAGCCTTTTACATTGATAACTGTCACTTTTTATGGTATTGTTAAAATACTTTTATACTAACCGTTTTCATTTTACCTCTCTATTTAGGCTTCATGCGAACTTGACAAAGGGGTTCGGCATTATGGGGCCCAAAGAGTTTTTCCCTTTACTTGACTTTGCCTTCATGCCCAAAAATGCCCTCTCATCAAGGTACATTTATTCATATTTTAATTGCTGAACTATCTAAATGATATATAGCTAATGTAGTCATACCTTTGTAGCATGCTTTTGAACTTCTAGTAAAAGTGCTGCAGGCTCAAAACTCTTCATTGTAATGAAAAACTTCACTGACTCCACCTGTTACCTTTGAACTAAAAAGGTGTTTTTCCAGTTAAGTGAAAGTGTATTTGACAAGTGCCTCAAACAAGAAACTGTAATACAAAGCTCTATCTGATTCTGTTTAAACATAATAGAAGTAGTAGCTAAAATTACTCAAGTCAGAAACACTATTTAAGTTTGAGTATCTTTGTCCAGTTTGCAGGACCAGTTGAGGCGGTTGTACCCTCGCCTAAAAGTCCTCGCGTTTGGAGCCAAGCCCGAGACCACGTTGCACACGTATCTGCCTTCATTTCTGTCCCGAGCCACGCCGCATTGTCCGGACGATATGAAGAAAGAGGTAAGACGAAAGAGTGTAAACACAGACCAATCTCAAATGCTATTTATGTCGTGTAGATGGGTGTTGGATACAGTCTTAAGTTAAATAAAAGGTGACACAAATTCTTTTTTTTTTAACTGTAACCCCAAACTTTTAGCTCTCAGTTCTGTCCGAGTGACGCATTCCTGTAACTATTTCAGGTCGGATTTAGCATCTTGTCAAAACATTTACCTGCATTTTACTTTGCATTTCTTCTCTGTATTCATTGTTTTTTGTGCCGTTTTTGTGTGTAACCAGACATAACCAACAGTAGATTAGACACTTTTTCAGTTTTTTGGAAGCCATTAATTAAGTGTTGAAAAGCAAATGGGAGCGCCTCTAACTTGAGTCCCCCTTTTAATTGGAAAAGTTACTGGTTCTCTTTTCTTAAAATCATTGATAATAACCTTAATGATATGTTAAAGTAGGATTTTTCACACATGCCTATTACAATATGCTATTATTGGCTCAAATGTGAAATGTGATCCTCAAAAAAGGGCTTTTTTTTACTTTTTGTTTTGGTTGTATGTGTTTTATCTGCAGCTTCTCACTAGTATGACCGAGTGCTTGTGTGTGGACGTGCAGAGTCTGGGAGTCTGGAGGCAGCTCTATACTAAACACTTACCACAGTCCAGGTGAGTTAACCACATAGCTCCATCTCCTTCTAATAGTTTAAACCATCTGAGTGTTTGCACAGTAATTCTAACTTTCCTACGTTTATCCCCAGCCTATTGTTGAATCATTTACACAAGTCCTGGAGCACCCTGCCTCCAAAGGTACGACCGATTATGTTTCAATAAATAAATAAAACTACAGAGTCAAAGTCACACGGTAATTTTTGTAATCTTCTTCTGTTTAATTGTGCTGTTTCTTTCTTTAGCTGAGAAAAAACCTTGGAGAAACAATCCAGTCTTTCAGAGTGACGAACGAGGAGATGAAAGACAGCATTGAGTCCCAGGACCTTCAGGAGTGCAATTATCTGTGCCAGGTGACGCATACACCACCAACACAACATGTTGTGCAATCTAAAAATTGCTAAAGGCGGTTATAAACAGACAAAAACAAATCACTTAAATGAGATGAAGTAAAATGTTGAATGCTGTATGTTTTAATCCAAGTTGAAATAGTGTTTTAATTACATGAAATGCTGAAACAGATTTAAAATACACATGTCATTAGTGTAAAATTATGAGAAACATAGCTTCAGTTCTGTAAATAGTGGGTGTCAGTGAAATGATTTGGGATAAAACTGGGTCCCGCAATGAGACCAGTTGAGAACCACTGTTTATTAGATATTCCCGAAAACAATACTGTGGACATTTTAACCAGAAAGTGCATAGTTTTGCTCTAATCACAGATGAAGCCTCAAAGTTTTGTCTTTAACTAATTGGATGGGACAAAATTCTTAGTAGCACTCATTATGGTCATCTTGGGGCATGTTACCATTTTAGGAAAACTATATTATGTGTATTAATTTAAATGGCTAAACAAAACATAATTTGTAATCTAAAGTTGTACTGTATGTTTCTTTTTCTGACTCCAGAATCTGCAGGTGAAGATGAAAGGTCGAGGATTTCCCTGGTCCAGACTGTTCATGGTCCTGCTCGTGTTTGTGGCTGGTTTTATCACACACGACATCAGATCGCACGGTTCTTTTGCAGGTTTGTCACACAAGACGCTTAACAAATCTGTTCTTTTTCTTGAATAATATTTGAAAATGCATGTTCTCTTTCTTTCTTTCAGATTCCACCACAGCCTTGTATCTGCGTAACTCAGGCGTCACAGCGGTATCTCAGCAGGCCTGGGGCAAAATCAGAGTCTACTCAAAAGAGGGCTTCGGGTAAGATCAGCAAACACTGCAAACAAGTCATGTTAGAGACACACTGCTCATTTTAACATCTACTACCACATTGTTCCTGATGTAACCCTCTCAATTTATCCTGGATTGGAACTGGCACAAAGAGTACACTGGCTTGTGACTGTGGCTGAATTATAAAAGGAGGCCACACCAGGGCAGCCCCAAAGTTTTAAGTCTTAAAAAGGTATTTAATTTGTGGTCCAAATTAAATTCTGTTCATATTGGCCTTAAATTTAAAAAAGGTCTTTTTGGTGTTGTTGGTAATATATAGATCAGTGAAAATATGCTTGAAAACTTTGACATTATGCATTAAATTCAGTCATAAATGGTTTAAAAATGTTTTAAGTCACCCGCTCGAATGTGCCTTGAGTTTCTAAGTTTATGAAAGCTTTTGTCACAGGTCTACCATTTTATATGTGCTGCATAATGTTGCAAAAACATCATCACAATACACTTTATCAGTGAAATGTATCATTTCATTTTAATATTTTTTTTAATGCAGAACTGTTATTTCCTCTGTATTAGGCTCTTAAAATGAAACACTTAAGTGTCATAGGAGTACAAATATTTAATTAGTGTTCAAGATAATTGTTATTTTCCTGGCGATCCTGGCATTAAATCTTATTCAAAGTGGCATTAAAAAGTCTCAAGTCTTAAATTTCACAAGACAAAACCTGGAGCTACCCTGCACAATAAATGGCCTAAAGAAACTGTTTTAAATGCCCATTTTCTATTTTCTTACTGCCTTCACAAGAATATATACAGTTGTCATGTAGGTTATATTGTTATCTGTTATTCTCCATGCGGCATTAACACTATTACTACTCAAACCTGTCAAATAAGAAGGTCTAGATCAGTGGTTCTCACCTGGTCTTCTTCTGGGACCGGTCCACCAGTTGGGAATGACTGTTCTAGAAACCCTTTGCAAGTGATTTCCATGTAAATTTGCATTTAGAGCAGGTTAGTAAAATAATAGGGGCCTTACTTTATTCAAATAAACGTGTTTTGTGTTTTTTTGTTGTCTTTGTAGCTGGTTGGAGAAAAACACTCCCTATTATTACTCTGAGTGTGTGCGAGTCCTGGGGCCGCTGACAGAGCAAGGTTTGGAAAAGGCCAAAGCAGCAGCCGTCTACATTTCTGAAAACACCACACGGCTAATCCTCTGGGTCAAAGAAACAACTCCACTAGTGATTGAATGGGTAATCCTACTTGTCTACTGGCATATACTGTACACCAATCAAACATAACATTATGACCACTGACAGGGACGTGAATAACACAGATTATCTTTTCTTTATGGCATCAGTTTAGGAAGCAAGTGAACAATCCAACAGACGAGCTGTCAGAATACACAGTGCATTGCGGTTTGTTTTTTATGGGGTTGCATATTAGGCCAGTGGTCATAACAGATAACATCAGTAATAGGCAGGTGTAATGGTACGTTCATGGATCAGCTCTGTAAGGATTCATCCAAACGAGAGTGGGTGAGATAGGTTGAGGAAGTCCATAGAATGCAGCAGGTGGCCTCATCCAGACAGGTGAGTGGGGTGAGGGAGATCCGGAAAATCCTTAGGGGTGAGGTTAAGGTGCCCTTAACCCTTAAGGGCACACAGGTCGGGACAGGAGCACAGATGGGGTCAGCTAAGATCCAATCGTCACTGGTCTCTAGTGGTTTGGGGGTCTAGTCTAGTCACAGGCTCTGTATTTTCTGTTGTTCTGGAGAGTGCAATAACTGCTAATATAATGAGCACATCTCAATAGGTTATTTTGGTAAAGTTAACCCCCTTTATATTTAATTGTATTTATTTGTGTGCGCTTTGCTTGTTGGACGCTTGTTCGCGCCTGAACGCGGCTTTCCATAGACTTAACATGGTAATCACTCGCGCCTGACGCCTGAGTCGCGTCCAGTGTCAAAGTACCATTAGACAGGTGGTCGTAATGTTTTGCCTCATTGGTGTATATTGTATCCACTGGTTGTAACCTCAGCTAATGTTTTCCTGTTTGTGTGTTTCAGGTGAATACAAACACTCCAGACAGTGTGTTTAAAGCTCTGGAGTATTTAAAGGAGCTACTCATCTTTATCCACCAGAACTACATCCTGCCAGCGTTGGCGTACATGTCTGAACTGCTACAGCGAGCATGGACCAGCCTACAGGAGTCCTGCAAGTCAGTACTTTTACATGTACTTCCTGTTGAGGCCTTTCATTATGATTTTCATAATTCAGATTAGATCAGATGTTGTGTGTGAGTGCTACGGCACTAACACACTAATGAAGCAGTGAGACCCTACAGTGGGTCTGCTTTGGCACTTTGTCTCCCACATCAGTACAGTTAAGAGTGTGCCACCTTCTGTCACCCACTTAGGGTGCGTTCACACTTGCTGGTCCGCAGGACTCGGTGTGCTTCAGGCTGAAAGTCCGCATCTGTGTTGAGGATGTCATTGGTCTGGTTCGAGTTCACACTGAGCTCTGTCAAATGAACTGAACTGACTGAGGGAGCAGTAACAAACCTCACCTGTGGGAGCAGCACGTCAGTATTTACTGAAAGAAACTGGCGAAGAAGAAACTTTGCTCTTCTATTGGTCAAAAGTCTGCCTCTTCAGCTGAATATAACCCGATAATAACATGTGGCGCACTTTGATTAATATTTTATGACGCATTACATGTAGAGCAGCGATCTCGGCTGAACACAGCTGTGGATTCTCTCCGGTGAATAATATGAAATCTGTGTAGTTTTAGCAGTGTTTTCGCATATGTTAGCTAATGTTAGCAACCTTTTAAATACATTTTATTTTCAGTATATTTGTATTTGTTTTTCTTATAGTCTTGTTAGATGCGCGTATGTTTTTTTTGCCCTTTGGTAAAAAGCGGTGTAGGTGGATAGGTCTCCCTATCGTTAGTCTGTCAGACCAGGAGCGCACCGCACCGAGACCTTTGATTTCAGGAGGACCAGAGTTCACCTGTTTGGTGCGCACCTGAGTCTGATTGTGCCTTCACACCTGCTCAAATTAACCGGACTTTGCCAGGAAGAGCACCAGAGTTCAATTGAAGTGAAACGAACACACCCTTAATAATGGACGTTGGTGTGATGTTTATGAGAAGTTGGATAAATAGGAGAACTGGTTCAACCACTCAACTTACTGCTATGCATATATACACTTGTTGTGTATGTAACCATGGTTATTCTGTTTTATTCATTATTTCAGAAATATGTCTTACCATGTTATAACTTTTTAAGCTTAATACAAAGTGTAGTAAATGTTGTGAAAGACACTAATCATGTTGTTGTTTTTTTACAGTGGAGAGGTGTCTGTATCATGTCTCCAGGGCCACGCTCTGGCCTTTACCAACTCAACGTGGCAGCTGCTGCAGCACACGACGTCCGCCATCAAGACGTGGGCCCAGGACCTACTCACACGAGCCTAACACAAACCTCCCCTCTCTCTGACCGTCTCAGGGGCCTTTCATTGGCTCCTCCTTAAGCCTCGACTGGAGACTGTGGGCTCAAGTGAAACTCACTTCAGAGGACCCTCATGTTCCTTTTTTGGCTGTTTTTTTCTACCAGTCTTTTTGTCAGTGCTGGAAGCAGAGGTTGTCCCTCTCTAAGTTTTCTACTGCATTTCTCAACTTGTTCCTTTAACCTTTGGGTTAAAACTAATTTATAGAAGCTATAGGTTTGTAGATTGTTTATAAACCATTTTTATTTAAAGATTTAAATGTGTTTTCTGAAAACTATGGGGAAAGGGCAGGCCAAAGACCAAATAAGAAATTCCAGACTTTTCCGAGCCACTGACGGCACCAGCTGCAAACTGTGGGGCCACTTTGTTTTCATCTCTCACTAACCATAAAGTGCATCAGGTATCAGTATTTCTGTGTTTTTATTTTTATTTTTTTGAATGATATTTGGGTGAAAGGCCACATCTGCTGGTGGAATGACTCTTACAGAAGGTAAATGTATTGATTAAAAATCATAAGATAAAGAAGGAAACTACCAGCTGTCTATTCTCACGTTTGTCTCTGCAGCTTCTTACTGTACTTTTGCTTCCCTGTCACTGCGTCTCAAATGGTCCAGTACTCATACTTGAAGGTTAAAGGTTTATCAGTGTGTTATCAGTGATTGAAAGATGATTCATTTTTGTGCCAACACACTGTCGGCCACAGAAGAAAATAAACATTTCTGCTCATCTAACCTTCTGTGTGAACAAGATGTTTGGATTATTATGACAATGTCTTACTTTAGAAAGTTAATAATTTGTAATAATAAAGACTTAACAAATTTATTTTCACTATTTTGTTTGCATGGTTCACAGTATGTGTAAATAAACAATTAACATGACCACTCCAGACCTTGAAAACCCCACAAGAGCTGCAGTTTTGGAGATGCTCTTACCCAGCTGTCAAATCCTTGCCTATTTTTCCTGCTTTTAACACCTCAAAAGGACAAAGCTCACTTCCTGCCATATCTCACCCACTAACCAGTGCAATAAATGAAGAGATAATCTTTATTATTGACTTCACCTGTCAGGGGGCAGTAGCTTAGAACTATCAGTGAATGGAGTGGGTTCAGATAAGCATATCTCAAATACATTTATTAGACTGTTTCTTTATGGCGTTTGAGTTGATCCCATTAGTTTTATTTGGGAAGAGTTTATAGTTGGTTGAAACAAGACAAAGAAAGAAAACAATGACATTTTCCCACTGCTGTCTGTAAAATAATTTTGTTGAGGTGATAAACTTGCTCAGTAGGTGGCGCTGTGAACATAGGTGAATGGCACTGTCGTGGACTGTTTCCAATAAAACTGGACATGCATAGATTGAAAGACAAACAAGAAAGCCAGCAAAATTAAGCTCCTAATGAAACAAACACAAATGGCATACTTTATCATCAGTATTCAAAGCTAACACTGCTTTGTTACTCCTTCCATTAATCCTCTTTTTTTTAATGCATCAAGTCAGCAATTTGGATGCACTGTGAGTCAATCATCTAATAGAAAGTCCCAGTACTGTCCCTTATTGACTCAAGTCTGCTCCAAAAAAGCAAAAGTCTTTGTTGTCAGTGTGGATGCACCGTCACAGCAGCGTGTGGTAGCAGCAGAGGAGCGTCCCGTCCAGAGATCTGACTGTGGGTAATGCCTGCTCGCCGACTGTTTTTTTTTCAGAGTTTACATGAAGTCATCTGAGTCATAGCCGTCCTGTGTGAGAACAGTAAAAGAAACCAAATCACTAATTAAATTAATAGACACTTTTAAGAGGTTTGAGTTACAGGTTTTAAAGTAACCGCTGAGACTATACAAGAACAGCATCAAAACCATGCTTACCTCATTTGTTTTCATGTTCTCAGACTTCATCAGTGACGTGTAGTTTCTAGAAAGAAACAAAAGAAACTGTGAAAAAAGTTGGTTCTAGACTATAACCTAAATGTAACCTGATCTGTGTATAGGATGGGAGCAACAAAATTACTTATACACCTACAGTAGATGTACATAAAAAAATGAGATGTTTACAGTTTTAGGAAATGCATGTCCAGAATATAACAATTACTCTCACATACAACTTATATTCTTTTATTGGTTTATATATCTACCCCCAGTAACACTTTATTTTACACTATACTTAATACAGTGTAACTACAATGTTAATACAGTGTAACACACATAGGAACAGACTGTAATGACATGTACTTATGTTGTACATACATAATGGATATTTGTGTACTTACAGTTTATAGATACAAAATAAATGTAATAAAAATACTTAGATTAATTACATGAGATTACAGTTTGTTACAGCATGTGTTACATAGTAGTTACATTGTGGTTACATACACTGCATTAAGTGTAGTGCCACATAAAGTGTTACCCTGCCTCTTATCATCACGTCTCTATTTTCATCATGCCTAATAATTTATACAACTTGATCTTGTGCAGTAAAAACAGATGATAACCAGTCGGCACAACATAACAAAACCTGGAGTCATAGGTAAAAAGTAATAGCTAAACTAAAAAAAACTTTCTTGTTATTCAAATGTAATTGCTTCACACCTATTTTTACATGCAAGTTTTGTTAATAAGTAATTTTGGTTGTTTTCACCCATTTATATGAGCAGATTAAAGAACAACTTAACTCAGTAGGGGAAAACTCAATTGACTGGACTTTGTATTTCACACTCAATTTCTGTATTTATTTATTAATATTTTTATTTTTGGCTAAAGTTAACAGTACTACAACAAGCTGCTCTCATGCTCCATAATGGGTCACTTAAAAAATCTCTGACTGAAAACTAACCTCAGATCTTCCATCTCCTTTTTCTTCTTCTGCTCCTCTTTCTCTCTCTTCTTCTGTTCCTGTAGTTGTGCTTTCTTCTCGTTCCTCTCCTCTCTGTCTCTGGACTCTTTCTCCGCTGCCAGGTCCGGGTACCGCTCGTCTTTGGTCTTCTCCAAACGGTTTACGATTTCATTTACTTTCTTTTCCACTGCTACAATCTTTACCTGTAGAAAGGAGCGGATTGTTAGGAAGTAAGTCGGCACTGGTTACAATAAGTGTGTGCCCATGTTTAAGCAAGACATGCATTTTGAGTAATCAAGTATCCAAGTATTTGTGATGAAAGAGCCAGTTACAAGAAAATTTTAAAAGCTGTCCAGCTAACATTTACAGGGTGCATCTAGTGTTTTCCATTTAAACTGCTGTAAGATGTTTGAATACCACTGATTATAGAACTTCATGCCAAATTCACTTGCAAAAAGAAATGTTTCTATTATTATTACAGGTAGTTATAAAGCTTCTTGTTGTAGCTGCACATGAACCTTTCTGTTAAAACCACTAATATCTTGTAGGAATATAACAACAGGAACAGTGTGAAGACTTGGGCATAGCTAGAAAAGTTCACAAATTCACATATTATCAGCTACATTGAAAAGGTTACATTAAAATAATGTTGCAATTTGAATATTTAAGATAAAAATGTAATAGCTGCCCCTAAAACATAATAATTACCATTTAATACTTTTAAGACCTTCGGATATTCAGATTTAGAAACATTTGTAACATGTTTATGAGACTGTAACTATTATACTGTAGTCCAGATACAGTGAAGATACTAAATAGTGGCTTACAAACCTCTTTTTGTTTGTGGAAGCCGATCTGTCCCACGTCCATATCTCCAGTCTTCTTTAGGTTTGCCCACGGCGTATAAACCACATTGATGTTGTTCATTTTGCAGCCTGCCAAAAAACAAGCACGACTGTAAACCATAGTGTATTTAATTAATAGTAATTGTTCATATGCTAACTTTTACCTTGAATGCTGTTGTTTTTCACCAGCTGTGCACAGTCTATTAGCACTTCAGGGGGAATGTCATTTATGCTATGACCCTGGAAAAGTCCAATACACGGCAAATACATAAGACACAAAGATAGATACAGTAAAATCATGCAAAAATGTTGCAGCTGGCTATTTAAGGAAAGATGTGACTGTGTTTTCTGCGTACTTAGAAATCTTTAGTGATAATCAAAACATTCAGAACATAGAAATAAAAAGAACTGACCCTTATTAACAATTGCAGCACAATTAAAAATAAAAATAAAGTTAATAGCACATCTTAGGAACTGACTTGTAGTAGGTCACTGGATCCTTACCTTTGGCAGTCTCAGATAAACGTGAGCAGAAGACAACTTGTCTACATGAAACCTACAATACAGGGAAATATATATTGAAATCAGTTAATCTTTAAAACCTATAGTAGCATGATGATGTTATATTGTTATCTTCGGTTTAATATTTTGATTTTACATGGATTATGTTCTAGAAAACTTACCAGATATCTTCAGGCCACCCATACTTTATTAAATCCTCATCTAACAACAAAAACAAATGTGTTAGAGATGGCTATTCCTGTTATCACAAATGTAAACAATTTATGTAAGACTATAACAATGTAACAACAATATAGGCATTCTTTCAGGTGACTTACTCTCATACTTGTCCTTCCCCATGTATATAGTGTAGGGAGGATCCACCACTGTCAGGATAAGAGATAAAAAAACAGGTTATAAAGCGTTAATAGTATATTGCTACCGAGCGACGAGGCTAAGACCGCTGCTAACTACTTTACTCACCGGCACTTGTGAAGTAAAACACCATCTTGTCTGAATGAAAAATTACTTATGAGCAAATAAAAGTGAAAAATGGATAACTCTGGGGGTATAAAGGGTGATGAGGAGATGACAAAAGCAATGAATTCCAACTGTGGAAAAAACGGTGCTGTCACTTTTCCTCACGTTGAACCTGGAAGTCGTTTAGCTTCTTCTACGCTGCGGCTGAAACAAATTGGTACAGTAGCTCCCTCTAGAGGTTAGTCACTGTTTTTTTTTATTTTATTCAGATTTTAAAAATGCTATTTAGGCCAAAACAAACGTTATAAAGACACAGATTTAACTCAAGTGTCTTCATAATAATAACAATTTAGAGTGTTTTTTTTTTTTACTTAAATTTGGCTGACAAATTTCTCACCGTCACCAGGCAACGACACTATACACACGTCACTTCCGCTTCCTGTCGCGCAGTTTCTTTTTTTGCTGCTGGCGCGCGCTCTTCAAAACACTCGGAAGAAACGCGGGTTCAGGGCAGGACAATCCTCTTTTTAAACCTTTAGGTTCCATCAGCAACAATATTTATATTTTCTTTTTGTGGTCTAACCATTTGGGACACATTGGCAAAGCACGGGGTTTGTATTCGTTGTGTTCTTGGTTTTGTGTGGGTTACGTTAGGACTTGTCTATGTTGCTTGTCGGATTATAAAAAAACTATATATCTACCAATGTGTCTATGGCGTAAGAAACACAAAGAAGTTACAAATCGAATGATTTAGTCCTAAAGAAGTCAACGATAACAACTTTATTTGACCTGTTATGAAGTTAAACATCGATAGTTGTTTGTTAAAAGTTTGTTTTTCTAGAAGTTTCGCATCCCGCCTAGTACCAAGTATTAACTTCGACGGTTGTCTTTTGTAGAATTGTGCGTCTTTGGTGATAGCTCTTTATACAGAAAGGCATAATATAAATGTCCTTAAAATGTTATTGGTACACTCAAAGATGGTTTAACATGGGACTTTGTTTTTTGTCAATGTGGATGCAGTAAAGTTACTTCTATAGGTTAATCCATATCAAAAACACAAATCAACCAGTAACAGTCTTCCTGAAATGTCTACTTTAAATCCACTTGAAAAGATAAAAATGTGCTTAGTCAATTTAGAGCGTCTCCTCTACAAATGTTTTTGCTTACAATATTAATATATTATATTTATAGATCATTTAAGTTTTATGAGCTATATAAAATACTATAATAATATAAAATACTGTAACATGTTTGCTGCATCTCTGCAGGTTTGTCAAAATGATGCCAATGACCAGGAAGAGAAAGCTCTCCTCTCTTGACTCTGACAGGTGAGGTTTAAAGTAACATTTTTCTATGAAACTAAACGTATCAATTCATTTAAGTAGTTTTCACTGTTCTCATTGTGAGCAGCTGTTGCCTTGCGCATTTACTTTACTGAATCCTCTGTTGTTTTACTGTCATGTCAGTCATCCAGCCAAGAAGGGAGAGACTGAAGCGATGTCCTCTGTTAAAAGGAGGTCCCCCAGGAAACCCACCAGGTCTCCCAAGAGGAAACAACCAGTTGGACGTATGGAAAGGGGGAACTGTCCATCACCACACAAATCCCCACAAAGACTACCAGGTAGAGGCAGATGTTAGACTGAAATTAAAATAGTTTAGTTGTTATTAATGGGAAAGATCAGCTTGGCTCCATTCAATTGAAAATCCCTTTTACAAAAAAAGACTGATGTATAGGAGCTTTGGCTTGGTAGATTACCTGGTATGTTGGAGTGACCCAATGTGGCTCTTGATTTGGGTTGGATATTTAGGTTTTATATACTGTATTTTTAAACACAGATGCATTAAATACCTGCACAAATAAAAAAAGAATGGACACAATGCATCTGTTTTTGTTGACAATATTTTGACAGTTAAATAATTGTGTTCTGCCACTTAATTATTTTTTATTTTCATTTTAAATTAAAGTCTTGTGCTCTATAAAGATAAAGAAGAAATATAACAATAATAATCTAGAGAATTATATATTTCCTCTATTATTTTTTTCTTAGCATCACCAGCAAAATCTCCCCGCAAAGCATCTCCTTTCAAACCCACAGTAGTTTCAAGCTCGTTCTATGGCAAACAGAAGATGGTCTATCTCACACCACTGGAGAGGAAGAAGGTCAAGGAGTCTCTGCCTCCCCCTCCTCCTCCGACCTCTCCTCCATCCTCTGAGGTCAAAAAGACGGCAAAAATAACCAAGAAGAATGTTAAAGGAGGCAACAAGGCCAAAAAGGTGTCAACAGAATCAAATAATATGAAAAATGTGATTAAACGATATGCTACTTCAACAAATGCTGTCAAGGTGTCCACACTTAACAACAGGTTTGTTTTTACAAAGTTCTAGCTACAATCCTGTTATACTGTTATGTCAAATATGAAACGACCATATTTTTGTCTCTTTGTTAGCTTCAATGCTAAGCCAGCAGTCCCACCAGAGACAAAGAAAGCCATCACCATCACGTTTAGCAGTCTGAAACCCAAGCCTAAAATCTTTGTTGGAGCTGCGTTCTTTGGCACAGGCAAGAAACCGACGTCTATGTATAAGAAATCTGCCCCCAAGTCATCAAACAGGCCAGCCCCAAAGAAAAACAAAACAACTGCACCGTCGACCCAGACTGAGAAACCCAAACAACCACCAGCTACACAGAGAAATAAACCTCAAGAGGTGGGAGAAATGTCTTCTTTGTACTCTGAACAATAGTCTATTTAAGTTTAAATATTTGTTTGTTTTTTGGGGGGTTTCAGGTTTCTCCAAAACCACAACAGAAAGAAACTGAGCCAAACTCCAAACAGCGGATAAAGTTTGATCCTTTAGACTGGGTTGATTCAATTGATGAAATCCTAGATGTCCCAGCTCCAGAACCTGAAAGGTACAGTTGGCGGCTCTTCTTTTTGTATCAATTTCCCCCGTTCCGGCACTGTATTATAAGATTGTTGATATCCAGATGTTAGCAAAAATAAAGCCAAAATAATACAGAAATACATTTTCTATAAATCATAAAATCTCTTTACACCCAGGAATAATGGGTGAACAAGTAAACCTTAGTCACTTGTTAACACTATTTTTTACATGTAGCACTTACACACAATAATGATTTCAAATGGCCAGTATCAAATCTATATTCTGTGTACTGTGTTATAACTTTAGACACACTGTCTTCAAGGTTCTTGCGGGGCATTAAAAGTCATTGAATTGATTTTGTAAAAATGAAGGCCTTAAATGGCATTAAAAAGCATTAAGTTTGATTCCAACAGGCATTAAAACTTAAAAATAGGTTTGAAGTAATATAGCTGACATTATTAGTTTATTTGGTTCTGCATGGCTCAAGTTGAATTTAAGACTTTTTAGAACTTTTTAAGACCATTGTTGAAGAAAATTAAAACCCATTTCATCCCCTCACTGCACAAAACAGAGTTATAAACATGGCTGTCGTTTAATTGTGACGACAGTGAGAAAAAATCTGAGCTCTCATATCAGTGACGATAACTCTCCTCTAAGAATTTAAGTGGGCATTTTAGAAAAAGCTTTTTAAGGCCTTAAATTCACTTTTCATTTTTGTAGCCTACACAAGCAGGAACAAATTACCCATCAGATTTTTTACTTTCATTCATGTCAACATTATTATGGACTGTAATTTACGATGCTTTAGAAAAAAATTTAGACAGTTTAAGCTGCCGCGATTGTATTTTTGTGGCATACATTTTTTTTTAAATGACATTAAAAAGTATTAAATTAGACTTGCTGACTTAATTTTTTGACAATATCCTTCCTCTAGTTCTCCCAAAGAGAGATGTGGTATCAACAAAAGACTGACAGTTGTTCTCACAAGGACTCCAGACATTGATGCTAGAGCTCTGTCTCTCTGGCAGGTAATGTAGCTTGTAAAATCTGAGATATTTGACTAATGTGTCTTGCTAGTGTATTAGTCTTAAAGTAGGGTTTCTGACATTTCATTTCCAGGATGATTCAGTGGCTGATGGTGGCTTGGACCCTGTGTTAGACCTCAGTAATAAGCCCAATGAACAATGACTCAAGCCTAGCCAAAGGTGAATATATACACACTGTCAAAGCTACTAAAAACAACAATGTCAAATCTCAAACCTGATTAGTGTCAGAAGTGATGTGCTGCATGACTCTGTACTAGTTCCTGTCTGAATAATGTATCTAAGAATCAATTAAAACTTATTAAAAACAGTGCATTATCTTCCTTTGTTAATTTTGATATTTTAATCTTGTCTGCAGGAGTGTATCCCATCTTTGGCTCCAAGAAGTAAGTATTTCTTCTGTTACATAATATATTGTACATTATAATTGAAACTGATGGCGCCAGATTGTAAATTGAACAAAAATTGAATAATTAACAGGTCAAGGGTGGCAGCTTTAAGGCCTCCGGTGTCCTGCAGCACCCCCTCTGGTCCAGTATCCACACTGCAAACCATCACCCCTGCTGCAAAAGAGAAGGCACTTCGAAAGAGGAAAGAGAAGCAGGATGATGACCAGCTTGTCATTGTAAGTTACCAAAGTAACAGTATGCTTCATCAGTGGACACATGTCTGTAGTTACTAGTTTGGCTCTTTCATTATGCTGTATGAGTTTTTAAAAGTACAGTGTGTTCATAAAGTCTCTTTACAATTTAAAAAAATAATACAAAAGCAAATGAACAGACAAATATATAGAAATTATTACAAAATGTGGAGTACATATTGAAGTTTTTTTGCCGCATTTAATCCACCTCTATATGGGCACCTTTAGTTGCACAAAGCACATCAAGGCGGTATTCGATTTCTTGCCATGTTTACTGAAGCAGAGCCTCATCAATGGTGATCCCACAGCACACATTCACCTTTGGACTATTTTAGTAAAATTCCCAACTCACATGGGGCTGTACTGTACCTGAGATTCTCACATTATGTGTGTTCAGTTTCCCTGAAACATGAAAGTTGCCTCATCTCTAAAATAAACTCGGGTTCAAAATTGGTTCCAGTGTTAACAGGAGACTCTTTTGGTTTTGGTTTATCATTTGGCTCAAGTGCAGGCTGTAAGAGTTGCACTTTGTAAGCAAAGTAAAATCGCAATGCTCTTGTGTAGGACTTTGTGCACTGTTGAACGTGGGAGCTGTAATTGTCTGGCAGCAGGACATATGTGAATAAAACCTTTAATAACCATTGAGTACATAGAAAAAATCTGATTAATATATTTCATTGCATTCAATTGCCTTTGTAACATATTTAATAAAATTGTAAAGCGACTTTATGGACACCCTGTGTACATTTCCTCATCAGGATGCAGGCCAAAAACAGTTTGGTGCAATAAGCTGCAGTTCTTGTGGGATGGTGTACAGTGCAGACAACCCAGAGGATAACTTCCAACACAATCAGTTCCACCAGCGCTTCCTCGAAGCCATCAAATATGTGGTAATGTATCTGCTGTAATTGTTTAGTCTACCTATTATGTGTGTTATTGTGTATGTATGTGTGTTTATGTAATCTACAAAGTAAGGATGGGAAACATAATGTGGTAGTTTTATCAAGGATTTATAATCTCTGTCTGTCCTATGTGTCATGATGTATTTTGCAAAAAGAACTGGAGAACAAAGTATAAAGTAGTTTTGTTGGGTTGTCAGGGGTGGAAAAAGGAACGTGTGGTGGCTGAGTTCTGGGATGGAAAGATCCTTCTGGTGATGCCAGATGATCCCAAATATGCCATCAAAAAGGTGAGCGTCTGCCTTTATTTTTCTTACCCAGTCTTTAACTTAGCTTGTGTAAAATAATAATTATCTTGTGTTGTTGCAGGCTGAGGAAGTTCGCCAGGTAGCAGACAATGAGTTGGGTTTCCAGCAGGTGACCCTGAACAGACCCGCCCTGGCCAAGACCTATCTTTTCATCAACTCAGAGCGAATGGTTGTTGGTTGCCTCATCGCTGAACCCATTCGGCAGGTAGAGAACTGTCAATCCACTTTCACATGAATTTTGTTTTGTTATAGCATTTTATTATTATGGTTACATTATTCACTTAAACTTTTTCAGGCATTTAGAGTGCTTGCGCAGCCAGATCAAGAAAAGGATATGACCAAAGATGACTTCATGGAGCGCCACAGAGCCTGGTGCTGCTCCACTGTCCCAGAACAAGCCATATGTGGGATTAGCAGGATTTGGGTCTTCAGCCTGGCCAGGAGGAAGGGCATCGCTACACGCATGCTGGACACTGTCAGGTACAATGTCCTCGACTCTATCACGAGTATCAGAGACCAATAGTGAGAAAACACCCATAAGAGATTGCTGAAGAAGTCAGTGTTGATTGATGTGTATGGGGCTCCATGTTAGGCAGGTGGTCATAATGTTAGGCTGGATTGGTGTACTGGAAGCTTTAAATAATTTCTCTCTGAATGTTTTTTAGGAACACCTTTATGTATGGAAGTCATCTTACAAAGGAAGAGATTGCTTTCTCTGATCCAACACCAGATGGAAAACTCTTCGCATCAAAGTACTCCAACACACCAGCCTTCCTCGTCTACAACTTCATTTCTTAACGTTTTAAACACCTTAACTAAAGATACATTTGTGGAGGAGTATGCTCACTTCTTACCAATCATTAACAGCATTTAAGTCTTTCAAAGTATGTTCAGTTTTTTCCATCGGCTAGGTTAAAGTTTATCATATAAGCCATTATGTTCAGCAGTAAGATTTAAACATTCAAAAAGATTTTTGTTTTTCAGTATTTATTCAGTGCTGCACTTTTTTTTTTTTTTTTGAAGGGTTTTGTATATAACAGTAGTACGTTCAACAGTACTTTCTGTTCAAATGTGTATATTCTGTTGAGTAAAATGAGTCTTCGCATGCTTTACCAGTCTTTTGTGTGCCTGTTAGTTTAATATATAAAGTTTATTTTACTTTACACCCAAACTCAGAAGAGCTTTTGTTGACTCCAGCTGACAAAAATTAGGAAAACCCTTACTACAGAAAAGAGTGAGTCTGTAAGCAATAAGTCATTGCAGTTAGATTAAAAGCACTGATCTTAAAATACAAATGGCCTTTACCACATTAATAAATGGCCTATTCATTTCTTCTACTTTTCAGATTATAGTTGGTTTCAGTTGCTGAGATTATTGCATCCTTTAGGGACGCAGTGTGAAAGAGTTGTGTAGTTCTTTTTTTCTACAAGCACAAGAAGAAAATAGTGATAATTTTGTCCATGCAAGGATGCTGTAATTTTTCTTGTGCATCTTATTTTTGTAAATAAAGTTAATAAACCTGTTTTATAAATGTTTTTGCCTGCTTCTTTGTCTATGACCAATTGGTGGTTCAAGTAGGCCTTTTCAAACTAGAAATCCTAAAACAAGGGCTAGTAACCAGTTAAATCATTAATTACAAAGCATTTCTCCTACAGTAATAGACAGCATTCATTTATAGTTGTTTAATTCTTGAGTAATAACCTCAAATCCATGCAAAAATATAAACTAACAGTTTACTGCTTAAAAGTGTGTAGTTTTAAAAGTGTTAACCCAATCTTAAATGAAAGCTGGAATAGCTTTCAGTTTACTGATTTGTTAAAATGCTAAAATTTTGTGGTTTACCATGTATTAAATGTAGAGAGGGAATATACACAGTAGAAGCACAAACAAAACCGAGGAAAGCAAAGATAACAGTACTACAGATACCTTCAATAAACCTTTTTTATAAATGTTTTTCCTACTGCTGTGTTTTACCATAATAAAGGGATTCTATCTATTTATTTCAAACTTCAAATTACCTTATACTTAATCTTAAATGAAAGCTAGAATAGATTTTACAATGAGCCGATTTGTTAAGCTGTTAATTTAGACATTATGAGTAAAGTCTCAGTATCACTCAAAATGCACCTCATACAACTTGCTCCACTTGTATAAAAATGTAAAATAAAATTCTATGGTTGACCAACGATGTATTAAGGGCAGAAAATCAAAGGAGAATACACAGAGAAGCACATACAGACATTTCAACACAAAACCAAAAAAACATGTAGAAGACAACAGTGCTACAAAAACAACAAATGAGGACAAATACAGTATATCTCAGATAGTATTTATCAGTTCACAGATGTATTCAGTCAATCACTATGACCTCACTGTGGGTCTCCTCCTGTGGGGCATTGCTCTCTAAGGCCTGGACGATCTGAGCGGCTGAGGGTCTGTTCTTGGGGTCCTCCTCAGTGCAAAGGTAGAACAGCTCCACCACCCTGCGATACGACCTGCCCAGAGTCTTAGCATCCAGTGCCGGCCTTGTCCCCAAACGGTCGTAATAGGCGTCCTCATCGAAACTCTCCACATAAGAGTCGTCTGAAAATGAGCATAAATACAGTATATAGGTTACTTTGGCCTAAAAAATTAAAGGTTGAGTTGAACACATTTCTGTTCCCTGCGTCTCACCTCCGTCTTCCTCCTCGTCACACTCCTCCTTGTCGTCCAGCTGCTCTAGATGAGGCATGGACAGTGTCATCATCTCCCACAGAGTCAGCCCGAAGGAGAAAATGTCCGCCTTGTCTGTGATCTCTCCTCCCTCCAGCACCTCCTTTGAGTTCCAGGGCTCAGTGCCAATGTACTCTGCCTTTGGGTCTGACACTAAAACAACAAATGAATACATGATTTTTTTTATGTTCTGCAACGATAGGTGTACAATACAGAGGTGAGGCCAGCAGTGTTTTGTGGTTTAGAGGCAGCGGCACTGGGGAAAAGACAGAGCTGGAGGAAGCAAGGGTGAAGATGTTGAAGTTCTCTTTGTCATGACGTGGATGGATAGGATTTAGAATGAGTACTTCAGAAGGATCAGCTCTTGTTAGACTGTAAAAAGAGGCCCAATTAGGGCTGGGTACCGTTCAGACTTTTTCGATACCAGTACTGGTATCGAAAAACCTGGAACCTGGAATACCTGGTTTTTGATACCAGTACAAGCACAGCAACACTTTTTCTGTGTGCTTCTTCATCTTCTACAATCATACAATACAATAATATTGAATATTTTCCAATTATAATATTTATCCAATTTTTAGAGCTAAATTCTTAGTTGTAAGTTAAAACCAGTAGTTTGATTCATTCTGTATTATGTATTTGATTCATATGTGCAAAGTAACATTAAAGGTCCCACTAGGTATTGAAAAAAATCATTTTTTATTGAAAAAAATCATTTTTTTCAATAGCAGTAGTATTAGTAACTTTTATTTCGGTACCACAAAGGTATCATTTAACCGTACCCAGCCAGAGGAGGGATAGTGAATATATCAGTAGAAGGATGCTGAGGTTAGAGCTGCCAAACAGGAGGCCTACAGGAGGATTCATGAATATAGTGGAAGAGGACATGAAGTTAGTTGGCAGTTTTTTTTCCTTACCTTTCATGTTTTCATCCAAAAACAGAGACACACCCACATCACAGATTTTGACTGTCTCAAAGTCCCCTTTGATAACCACGTTGCAGGATTTCATGTCCCCATGCAGCAGCTTCTTCTCATTGTGAAGATACTGCAAAAACAACACACTCCATAAATCACTGGTTCACAACAGATCTGAATCATGGGGCCCAATTTGATCTCTGATCCTTTTATTGTGACACTTTTTACAGAATCAAAGACATTTTTTGGTCCCTACCCACCAGTTGAGAAAAACTGAATTAAATGACAGTCCATGTTCTTTATTAAGCAGTTTTTCTTGACTAAAACTGATATTAAATATGTGTTTATGTTGACTTGGCATTACCTGCAGACCACGAGCCACATGTAGCGCCACTTTCTCAATGTTGGCAGCAGGAAAAGCCTTTAGACCATCCTCCCTCCTCTTCTCGATCACTGTCGTTCAGAGACTGCTCTCCTCCGTACTCCATGGCCAGACACTTTGACCCATCCTTAGCTGTGGCAACGGCACGAAACCCTTGACGAAAGTACAAGAAAATAAGCAATATGTCCACTTACTGAACCACTTGCAAAGTACAGCATTACAGCAACACCATAGGCAGCTTTATTTCAATTTAATTAATAGTAGTAGAAGTAGATATTGTACAGAAGTAGGTTGTAACAGACACCAGAAAATGCTTAGTTTAGATAACTAATGCACAAATACACAACAGATTAAGCTTATTTAGGACAGTATTGCTTACAGCTCCACTGATAATAAAATATTCTGAATAACGTATTACAACTATTACAAACTTTTAATTATAGATAAAGATAAGACAAGACAATCTCGAGACCATGATTATTGCTAAATCCATGGCATTTTTGGTATATTCTTATTTTCTGTGTTGCGTCTTACCAACAATATTTGGATGGTTGATTTCCTTCAGGATCTTTGCCTCTTCATTTAGACGTTTCTGGTAAAGCGCTGCCTGTTTTGTTGCACATTTACTGTTGACCTTCTTCACAGCCCATGGAGATAAATTGAGCTTTTCCATTCTATAAAATTACATGAATACAGAAAGATCAGCTTTATATCCCTGGGTAATGAGTGAACCAAATTAAAGTTTACGCACCTGTCCATGAGGTAGACATTGACCCCAGTCCCACAGCCCAGCTTCTTCATGAAGGGAGAGGCCGGGATGGTGATGGGGGTCCCACTGCTGCTGCTCCCGGAGCTCCTCACCCGGATGTTTTTTGGGGTTTTAAAAGCGCCGTCACTGCTGCATCTGACAGGAGAGGCCATTCTACCTGAAAGAAACATACCACATACATTGGGAACAAACACACCACTGTAACTAACCACCCATGTTTCAATTAACACACAAAACCTAAAACTATTCAGAAAAGAAAATATTAATCAAGCTATATAGATTTTTTTATTCAATACTTTTCATAATTAAAGTTTTAAATTGAATCCATTTCTCTTTTACGTCCAGCATTACGTTGTAGAATGTTCACACAAAAATTTTCTTTCTTTTTTACATTTACACAAGTCCAAGTTAGTCCCAAGTGGCCCAAAACTTTAACTGGTCTTAAAAAATACTATTTCCTTTGAGCGAGAATTTACGAATATCTAAATCAGGTAAATTCACATATTACTAGGGTGACCACCTGTCCCACTTGTGGTTGTACTGCACAGCCATTTAGGCATCTGTCCCCCCGTCCCACTTAAGATAATGTCCCTCTTTTTCATTGGTTTCATAAACTGTAGAAAGTATCCTAATTCTAAATGAAGTTTAGACTTAGTAAGTTAGATATGTATATCATCAAAGCTTTTATTTCTCGTGTGTGTCGCTCCTTATCCCACCAAATCACACAACTTGTCCAACTTTTTACATTTTTTGAGGTGGTCCCCCTACATGTTACTAGCTTCATGGCTAAATCTAAAACAACAAGCGCTAAATCCGCTGTTAAATCCATAAAATGTCCTATCAATTATTAAAACAAAAATAGAACGACAAGTTTTTTTCTGTGAGACAGTGGTTCATATCGTTAAACTAATAACATTACCTTCCTTCTCTTTCTTCACGTTTTGTCAACAAAACTTCAACCGCGGCTAAGATTCAAACAGGACACAGTATGGGAGCCGCGGAGGACCATACAAGGCGAAAGTCACTAGCATAACAACAACGAAAAAGTAACCAGCAATTCCAATCACTACATTTACATACTATGAGCAGTATATAAAAGTTATATTTCACAAAAATTACCTACATGTGTGATAAGATATGATTTAAAAGGTTTCTATTTGAAAATATGAGTAATGTTTAA
This sequence comes from Bostrychus sinensis, assembly GCA_020698575.1. Classification (NCBI taxonomy): domain Eukaryota; kingdom Metazoa; phylum Chordata; class Actinopteri; order Gobiiformes; family Eleotridae; genus Bostrychus; species Bostrychus sinensis. The sequence continues at coordinate 20,019,897 of CM036257.1, read as the reverse complement.
AGGTAATGTAAGCAGCATGTGATCGTACTGATCTGAAAACAGTACTGTGGTCTAACTCAAAACAGTGGTCTGTGGGTTACCAGTCTTTCTGCTTTTCTGATTGGACGAGGCACTGCAGAAACAACTTGGCCATTATGTAAAATATATTTTTAACTGTTGACAAATCAGCAGTTCCATTGTTATCAGTAAAATTAATGTTTGAATTAAAAATGTTTTTAATAATTTCTTGGTAAACATGAGGGTATTTTTTATGAAATATAAACAATAAATACTGCTCATAGCACATTTAAAGTACATGAGAATAGGACTTAACTTTAGAATTTTAATGGCATTTTATTAATAAAAAACTATAATTTAATTGATATACTTCATTATAATAATTTTCCTGACAAAAGTCTTTAGACAAATGTATTTTAAGACTACTATGCGTTTATATTTGTTGAAACAAGGGCAACTGGGACATGGTTTGTTGAAAACTGATATCTGGGGACTTATGTGGGTAGTTTTTATTAAGTATTAAAAATATATACTGCTCATAGCGCCTTTAAAACAATATAGGCTACCTATTTCAGCAGACTGTAATACAGATTTTTACCAGTTGAGGTCAGTAAGGCCACAATAGATTGCAGTCTTTTCAGCAGGTGGGCGTGTATTCATGACAGGTTCTTTAGGCAATAAGTTGTAGGCTAGTAGTAGTCGTAGTAGTTGTTGTTGTAGTGATAGCTCTTTTAAATGTTATGCAGTTGTAGGCCTTGAAGTCATTCTGACATAAGAACTTTATTTTCTTCACTCAGTAAACAGTAGGATATGTCCAGATTCATTGTACCTTGAGGGTGAACACTTTATTTATTTCTGCCATGAACGAAATACAACAACAGCACTGTGTTGTCTGGAAAAGATTGCTGGAGATTGTAGTGATCATCTAAAGCTGCAGAAACCACTACATCCCCAGTGCTGTGTTGTGAGCACATGTTGGTAGTAATAGAAGCCAGTTAAGAAAACGCTTATGGTATTTTCACGATTTCTGCTTCATTTTCTGTCTGTTTTTAATGTTGAGGACCTAAAGAATTTCTTTGCTGTGGATGGTGAGGATGACCCTGACCTTGACTCTGTGATCCCATAAGTGTTTCATCTCTACACAGACTGCAGATGGTCCGGGTCTGGGCTCCTCGCCGCATAACTGGCCCATTGTGAACAACAGGAATGTGGTGCATTGACAAGTAGACATCAACGGAAAGACAGTAACTATGGCTCTTTATACAAGTTTTCCTAAAGCAGCATGACCTCATATTAGCAGGCCTGATGGCCACAAATTGGGGTTACTTCATAGATCTGGGAGGACAAGATAGTGACTTAGACCACAGAGAAAACAAAAAAGGAAAACACAAGGATATTATATAATGCTGTGGGTTACAGAGAAATGCAGTTTTATATTCACACATTTAAAGTATAAACTTTACAACAGAAAAATAGCTTGTACCTAATTAGTCTTAATTAGTAAATTGTAGTAATGCATGTTGTGGGCTGAGGGGAGAAGCTGCAGAAACCCACAGAGTCACTGGGAGAACAACAGTAAAGAGGAATCAAAGTCATGTTGGTTTTGTGGAAGTGCGTCATGGGCTAAGAGTTTCTTGATCTTCCTGATTAATTAGGCTAAAGTGGAACTCTGTAAAACACATGGCAGACAAATGATTTGATCTAGTCTGTTTTGTACAAGAAAAGTAACTTGATACTTGACTCTAGTAATGTACATTTTTAAAAGAATTCTTTTACATGAGTACATTTTTGGAGGAAAGTGTTTCTTTTACTCAGAAAAATTCTTAAAATCTCTAAATGAGTAAAAGGATTCTTTTACCTCAGTGTACCCTCACCTTATAACCAGAGAATTTTTTATGATCCTAGTTATAGTTGCACCAGCAGGAGTCCTAGTTGTCAGTGCAATTGCAAGAAATCCTTAAAATACTCAAAGAGGCTACCGTATGTTGCCTACCCCAAAAGAAAACCTGTTTGAATCACTGTGTGGTGTCTGGGTGGGAGTAAAATGGATGGAATGGGGATATAATGGTTGGGGAAGCTATGTGTTTTTATTTGTTTGCTTGTGTTAATTATTGTCTGCTTGTGTATTTATTATTACTGGTTTATGTTTGAGTGTTTAATTTTGGAAAGTTAATCTCTCTCTCTTTATATGGAGCACAAGATGTTTATGCAAAATAAAAAAATAAATACAGCTCCTAATAAAACATATTTAAATATGTTGTGTCAGCCCTACAACTGTTCAGGGTGTACCCCACCGAAAGCTTATTGCTGCCGGGATGGGCTCCACCTGCGACCCTGAACGAGAAAACGCAGTCATCTCCATGTCAAGAGGTTATGTACATTTTACTCATTTAGCAAAACAAATCCTAAAGGCCGACCTTCCTACAGGATAAGTGAAAACACATTGACCCGGGACTTACCCTTTGTAAAGACTGGGCGACTCTCTGCCAATCATCTCCACATCGCTGTAACATGTGGAAACATTCATCCTCAGTCATAATCAGCTCTGTCCATCAAAACACACGTATGATGATTACCTGTTCAAAATGAACTGTACCCTCTGTCTACACTCGCCGTGTTCATATCCCAGAAGTGTTTTCAGATCATTAGGAACAACACACACAACTCACCTGTTTAAACATTTCTGTATTTTAATACTCCGGCAGTGCATATACAACTTTAAAGTACTAAAAGATTAGCAAATTGTAAAAAAAAAAATAAAAAAAAATGTCTTTGTGGTAAGTCAGTGGTTCCCAAATGATGGGTCAATATAATTTCAGTCTTTATTGGAAACTTAAAAATGATTTTATTTACATTAAATGGGAGAGCAGGTTAGAAAATTACATCAGGGTTCATACACTTTTTTACGAAGAATTTTCCATGACTTTTCCAAAACTTTTGACTAAATTTCCAAAAGCCGAATGACTGAAATGACTTATAAATAGTATTCAAAATGTCGAGTGTGGTGCATTGGAAAGGTTTTAGAAATTAGTCAGTTGGGGGAAAAAATACAAAATAACATTTGAGGCTCTTCCCCCAGAAATATATTATTCCACCAATTTTACAGACTTATACCCTACTCACCAGTGATTAAAAGATAATTATGCTTGGCAAGTTGGTTCAGAGCGTATTTTTAAAAAGTAATTTAAGATATAAAGCAATCATTTAGGCAGGCTGGGGCAGGTTTATCTAGCAGTGGTTGAATTTTACTCACACTGTTTAAATTTCCAAAACTTTTCCAAAACTTTACACCAAAACATAAAATTCCAAAACTTTTCCAAGGCCAAGAAAATCCATTTTAAAATTCCATGACTTTTCCAGGTTTTCCATGACTGTACGAACCCTGTTACATGTGCCATTCAGTCTGTAGTGAAATAATAATAGTGAAAAATAACTTTTCTACACAAATAACGTTTCTTTGTGTAAAAAAGTGGTAACAATAAAATTAGATCAGATGAGAATCACTGTTGCAAGTTTCACATCAACAAATTATAATATTGTAAAAATGTAAAATTATTTGTGTAACTTGTACATGCTGTAGACTAGATTATAGACTCTTTTAGTGTTTGTAAACAATATGGCTACCTTCGAAAGAATGCCATAAACTAAGTAGACCACAATACATTTTCTATCAGGATTAGCCATCAAATTTTGCAAAAAAGGAATATTCAAGGTGGTTTTGACAATCACTTACATGTGTGTAATGTCAGAAGTAAAAAAACAAACTCTGTAAAAAGATGGCAAAATAAAATTAGACAAGTTAAGAAACACTGTTGGCACTTTATCAATGTATGTACAAGGTAAACATCAACAAATTAGAATATTGTGAAAAAGTGGCATTATTATAGTAGTTCAATTCAAGGCTACAGTATTAGTTAGGTTATGAGACACAGAATTTTGTTTTTATTAACTGTTAAAATAAACAAATACTTGTGTACTGAATCTATAGCTCACACCTTCCACAACTGAAATAAATTCACTTTTCCACAATATTTTAATTTGTTGATGTGTTATGACCAGCACAATTAGTAAAAAACAGCCCTTTAGCATAAGAACCATTTACAAATACATTAAGTAGTGACTTTCTATTACAATTTATGATCCAAAGTAAGGCATGAGACTGCATTTTATTGAAGTATTTGAGCTATTTGACCCTGCATTGATGTAAGGTCAAAGGAGCCTGCGACCAATCGGGGGCGCCATCTCAAAACTGATGAAATGTGAAAGGCCACGACCGAATGTCAGTCAAAACACATTTAGCTGTAAGGAGAACCTAAACAGGACGCGGCGCCGTTATTTGAAGCTTTGTTGTGCAGCCATTTTCAACATATGAGAGCAATTATGATTATATTTAGCTGAATATTTTTTTTACCTTGAGCAGATTGTGTGGTTTATTCTAATCAATCATTGTTTTTTTGGACGGAGATGTGAAGAAAACATCAAGCCCATATGTATTGCTATATAAACTTGCAATATTACTCACCTCAATTTCTTTTTTAGATGACTTTCTTTTGTTTTTTCATAATACTCAGCCCTTGAACTTGAGGTAGAAATATATATTTAGCTGCATAGTTATGAACATTAAATCCAAATTGCATATATCTTCTTTCTGTGTGAAAAACATTTAGTCTATTTAAATGTCTTTAAAATGGCCCCCTATCTAGCTTAACACTTAACCTCTACACATTTTTGCATTCCCACAAAACGGTGAATGTGAAAAATTGTGGGCGCAGCTTCTTTGATTATAATAATTTTGGAAGACAAGACAATGAAGCCAGGGCTCTTTTTGGTGAACTTCATTCCCTGTCCTGATGAAAAGACTGGTGGTCGCAGTTTGCTTGTCATGTATTTGCCTTGTATTAATAATAAAATCTTACAGCTGTAGAAAAATGTGTAGCAAATGTCCATACATCTGTTTATTATCATTTGAAAAACTTCTTCTGGCAGCTGCAGTCATTAATGTGACACATGTTTTTTTTTCAGCCTTGTTTTGTTTTGGAGCCTTTTTATGAATATGTGCCGTTTAGTGTGCATACACATTTAGTTAAGTCTGTTTTTATAATACAAGCAGTCCAAAGAAGTTCATGGAATAATCTGACAACCAGACAGAAACTGACTGCATTTCTAGTCATAACATACTGTTTGCCTAATGGTCACGAATGCTAAAGTTCCCCCTTTTCATCAAAACAGCAGACTTTTGTCAATACTTCTTTAAACGTCTGTGTGTTTGGTACAAAGATGTGACCATTTGGAAGTACCTGACACTTATTTACTGTTCTTTCACCTTGAATTAATTTTGGTACTGAGGAAGCTGTTTTTTTTTTGGAGATCTCTGCCTGTACAGTTTAGTCTGTTTGAGTAAGCCTGCAGTCTCTGGCGCCGAGTTTCGGAGGTCTCAGAACGCTCAGTTTCCCGAACCTCCACCCTCTACATCTAGTCTGCTCTCATTCATTTAATCAAAAAAACTGTCTACAGCTCTGTTTCCACCTCAGCTATTTTTAATTTTGTAGTAAAATGGCATTATACAAAAGGTTTAAGGAAGAGAAGTACTTTTTTTTTCACTGATTATGTTAAAAAAACCACAACAGAGCTGTTCTCTGCTGGTCTCTTCACCTGCTTCCTTATGGTACCAATACATAGAGTACTTATTAAAAACAATCTCTTTTTGTCAGATAATGTTTCTAAAGTTTGTATAATGTGCAGTGCTGTTCTAGAGGTGACCTAGATTGCTTTAAAAATATGAATAAAAGCAAATTATAATAATTATACTTTAATGCCAACACTGTAATGCTAACAATTATTACACTTTACTGCTCGTGTTGCATGTGAGGCTGGTGCACTAAATCGGTGTCTCAACATTAAAGGTAGTGTCGCTTTATACTGTAAACTCTATAATCTAAGTAAAAAGTGAATACTACAAACTGTGTACATAAAAAACCATGTTGACCTGCAAAGTGCAAAGCTGATTATTATAAAAAAAAATGGCACTGTGTTATGTTAAGCAAAGCCCTTCATAGTAAACATAGTAATAACACTGTCAACTCGAGCTGCCCATTAAAAAGTCAGTCCATTTGTTTTGTTTCTGGTTCAAAATGTCTGGGTTAAAGTTCAAAGGTCAGAACAACAGTGTGACCCTCAAAAGTCTCCAAGGATGGCTTTAACCAGCTCCACTGACCAATCCACGACCTCTGAAAGCTGGTCCTAATGCAGTCCCCTCGTCTGTTCTCCTCAAGCTCAAAAAGTTTTCCTTCTCCACATAACTCTGAGTTTGCTGAGCCTTCAAAGAGGAGCTCCCAAAAACAACAACAACAACATGGCCGTCCTGGAAGTTGTCCGTCTTGTAACTTCCCAAATGAAGGCACTGTTTGTTTGTTAGACTTGGAATTGCTTTCTTAATAATGCAACTTCAGATAATGCAGGTGACTCCGGCGTCCTCTATGTGTCCGCAGTTGGTCTTGCCCCATCCGGGGAACTTACATTCGTGGATGGTGTCTTCAGCTCCGGTACACGCCACGTCATCCATCCAGATAAGGCCAGAGCCTGGAAACACAGAGCAAGAGACATGCAGTCATTTTAAAACCATACAAAAAGAAAAGTATTCTGTATATTCATTTCTTTTAGCTGATGTTTAGTAAATGAATGAATCTTATGTGGCTTGAAATCAAAGTGTGGTTGCTATATAATAAAAAAAATAGTCTAGAAGCACTTGGAAAGCATTGACCCTATCTGTCATGGTCCACGCTGTCCACGTTGAACAAAAATCAGATGATCCCTGATGGATTTATGAAATAATAATCAGACATCCTACAGACGGTTCATATCTGAGATGTTTGGTTTTAATGAAGCACGGTGTCAAAAAGAGACTGAATGGACAGGTTATATTTGGCGTGACTGTGAGGCGGGTTTACGTGCGCACATTTCTACTCCAGGTGGGATCTATAAAGGGGAAAATGCTGCAGGTGTCCATGTGCCAGGTTTTATAAATATGAATATTTTACATGCAAAGTTTTTGAGTTTCTGGCATACTGAAGACGTTTAGTAAGAATTCCACGCAGAGTTTTATAGATGAGACCCAGATACAGATACAGATAAGTTTATTAGTCACATGCACAAAAGTACAGTGAAATGTGTTTGGAGCAAGCCTCTGGGCCGCAGCGACTATGAGCGCCGCCATACGCTCTTCAGAAAGTTAAATACAGTTTTGCAAAGCATACATACAAAAAAAAAAAAAAAACAGATCTGTATTTAAAATCCCCAGTTCCTAGTAATGTAAATGCTCTGTCTATTTAACCAAAGATACATTATATCTTACATTGGTGAATTATAAACAAAACCTGGCTGTTACTTTGAGTTAACCAACCAACGCTGGCAAAAAACACTTTTGCTGTATATGATTGTTATATTTAAGACTATCTATGATGTTTTTCATTCATACAGGTCATTGTACACCACATTAGTATAAAGTATAAAAGCTTTATTTAACAAACAGATGAAGACTTTTAGACAGTTTTGTAAAATGTCAGTAAAACTTGTTCATCTGGACATACAGTAGTTTTAAAGCTTTAATATTGGCCATGTATATTTCATGCATATATTTAGACAACAGGTGATTAAAAGCAGTAACGGTTCTTGATGTGATTATAAAAATGTACTGTATTATGTAAATTCCATTAAATCATAAATACTCATAAGGTCTTAAAAGCATTAAAAAGTTATTAAGTTGAATGTTGTCAAACTCAAGGCCATAAAAGTAATTCTAGTAAGTCTATGGGCAGGTATTAAATTGGTTCATCTCAGTCTTAAATTGTCAATATGTGAAATCTAAGTCGTTACTGTGTTATAATAGGTATTATATAGTAAATCATTTATAGCAAAGCAATGGCTTGGCATTTGTAAAATTAATGATTATTATTTTTGCTACTGTCATATTCACACCAAGTGTAATTAGAAGTAACAACCAAGTTCAGCCCCAACTAGAAGCTTTTAATTGCTTTACAGTATATTTGGGAGTAATACATAACTAAGTATAGAAAATTATACCTTTTTGCAAGTTGGATGTGAATTCGGCTTTATAATCTAGTTACCCCCTTAATGCGCCTTTAGCTTAAGTTTTTGAAAGCTTTTGTGGCTGGTCAATTGTTTACTGGATAATGTTGGAAAAAGTATAATTGCAATACACTTGCTGAAGAACCTTTACCACTGAAAATGTGTGATTCCGTTTTATTTTTTCTTTCATTAGTGTAAAATTCATAAAGACTATTGTTCTTTTGCAATTTTCTTCTAATTGGCATCAAAAGTCTTAAAAGGGTCTTACATTTCACAAGACAAAATTGCATCTACTCTGCAGGAATTGAGCCACAAGGGACTAGAGACCAATGTATTTTTTTGTGCCTGCCCCAAGACCAGACAAATGGAGAGGGTTGAGGTCTATATAGAATTCATTTGACGAGCGTATATGCAAGAGTCCTGTTACTTCAACATCAAGTTGCTGATCAGATGATATCCGGTGATAAAACAACAGAATCCAGATGGTAACCAGAAACTTTGGCACATTTGTTGCAACTCATAAACTTCTGTTCCTGTTTGTCCAAGCATGAAACACCGACTGGAGGCTTCAGAAAGTCCCGCACACATTTATCAACCGTTTAAATGATCGTCAGCTGTGAGGATATCCTGCAGGGAACAGTGCACTGGCGTTGTGTGATGGTATAAGGCTAGAAGAAGCTAGGGTTTATAGTTCTGGGGCCACTTTGAGTCTTGTAAATGAAGAGGAAGCTGTCATGAATGGACTACATAGAAAAAGTGCACATCTACCAAAAATTATGATCTCAAAAATAACACTTAAGGTCTGAAGAATCCAGACCAAAATTACTAAAAACACAGAAACACAAGAGGGTTGGTTTAAAGTCAAATGGGTCATAAAATTTAAGTGTTACAAGCAAAAATACAATTATAAATCAGTACATCGAAGCAGTTTTATGGTAGGTCTTCATCATAACTTAATGTGCATTAAATTATAAACATCTGGAAAGAGTTTAAACTCAGTCAAAACACTGTAAATGATCACATTAGGAGTTCATCTTCTCCGCGACTCTTGTATCTGCTATTGATAATTACAAAACTTATCCGGGCAGATAATATAGGCTTTTAATGTATTATTGACTCGTTATCCAGCCACAAGGAAAGGGGTCAGCCACTGTACTCTTGGTGCCAGTTCCAAGCCTGGATAAATGGAGAGGGTTGCATCAGGGCATTGGAAAGCTAATCACTGGGAGGCAGGTGATTTGCTGTGAGGACACCAGAAGGGAAAAGGAAGGCCAAAGGAAGATTGTATTATTAACTCCAAATGTGTATAGGATTAAAATGGGTCAGACACCAAACCTCTCAATCTCCCTTAAGAGGCAAAAATGTATGTCCTTTTTTATTTTGCTGTTTCCATCTTTTTTCCTGGCTGCAGCCCTGTAGAGCTGATCATACCAAATATGTTTCATGAATCATGCACAAAAGAAATCTATCTAAAAAACTCTGCTGTCTCACTGGAACTGTGTCAGACAGTTTCTTCATATACTGTATTAATATGACTTATAAGGTCAATTACTGCATATACATCTGGGACAAAGGAATGGCATTAGATCATCATTGGACAGAGACAAAACTATGGAAAACTATAAGGACTATAAAGTAATTTCATAGTATTATGCTCCAGAGAGTCAACGTGCTAACAACCGCATAAAGTACTCATGCACTGGTGTCATCTACAGGACGTAGTTAAAGGGATGGTGATAAGGTCAGTGGTTCCATATGTGTTGATAATTCTTCAAAAAGATACATAATAAAATACATTTATTTATTGTAAATAAAAATTCTCCTACATTTTTTTACTCAATTTGAAGATATAAAATAAAAGAATTAAAGGTGCTTTGAGCAGAAAATATTTTTTATATTTCATAAAAATTACCCATGTGTCCAAAGATATGATGTAAACATGTTTATATCAAATACAAGTTTCACTGATAACAATGGTACAGTTGGGTTGTTTTTGTTTACATTTTGTGTTTTGGTTCTTAAACTGCATGGCTGATCGTCCAATCAAAAAGCGGAAAGCGCAACCCACAGACCATTGTTTTGATTTTGACTGCAATACCATTTTCAAACCAGTAGAGTGCATGCTGCTTACAGCACCTTTAAATTAAACTCATAGTAAATTCACAACAAAGAGACATTTAAATAATTTTAATAAGTCTTTGAAACAAGGTGTTATGTATGTATTCTCTAACAAAATATAATGTTTAGCAGTTTCCACCTCCTTCATCATAAATTTCAATAGATCAATGTGAAAAGTTTGCACACATTTTCTATCATCTATTCAAAAAGTAAATCATTAAATATTCACACATACATCCTGCAAAGTGCTTGCGTTGTGTGCCCCTAGGGGCCCCCGTACACCTAGTGGGGAAACACTGCTTTAGGTAGCAGTGGTCAGATGCCTCCTTAAGAAACAAATGCATCGAAGCACAACACATTGCAACCATCTTCATATGCACTTCAGATTTGTCCAATAATATTTGTCAACACAGTAATCTCTCCACTGTTTGTAGTGTGTGCAAGTATTTACATGCTGGAAATAATAGGTCAGTGTTTACTAATAATACAGACCCTGAGTTTCTAAAATGACCCCTTTATGCCCAGATATTATACTGGAGTGTTGCCAATTATAGCATAAAGCAAATCTGCAAATCCTTCTACGTATTTGTACTCTATAGAAGCAATGTTAAGTTATCTGACATGTTGAAATTAGTGTTAAACAAAGCTGATCCTTGCAGCTAAGAGCCGGATGTAAATGAACCGTACACAGGGGAAAGTGCACGTGGCTCTGCTGTTGTTGTTATGAAGTCCAGGTGTTCCCAGTCCAGTTTTACTCCACTGCTCTTTAAGCCGTTTACTCTGGTCCAACACATTTACTGCATTAGGCCCACAGCCAAACACTCACAGATTTATGACCCATATATTAGGTCATGTTTCTGACAAATAAGAGTTGGATCATCAGGGTGAGCTTAGGGGATCGCACAGGAAGAAGAATTTGTTGACAAAATGAAAGGGTAATGAAAATTAATGTTAATATTTGTGTTACAGTCTTTACCATACTGAAGGTTCATCTGTTGTTTATGGCTTTGCTACACAGACAAAAACAATATGTCATATAGGCTTTATTATTAATGATTTTATGTTGGCACACTCCAGTATGAGGCGCTGCTGAGTTACAAAAAGACAGTAAAAGTACATTGTTGAAATATGTATTTTAGGCAACACTTTAGGAAAATACAACAGTCATGCCAAGATGTTGTTTATTGACGTGAAGATAATTGCTGGTTCACTTTGGTCTAACCAAAACCAACCAAGCCACTGTAAAACAAATATATGGCATCAAACATTTGTTTTACGGTGGCAAGTTGGTCCAGGGTTAGATTTGTATTAAAACGCAGAAGCAGAGATGGTAGCTGAGCTGTTGTTGTGGATATTGGAAACGGTACAGATTTGGTTATACCACCAAAAATCATGTAATGTGGCTTTAACAGAGTTGATATTTTGTTAAGGAAATTAGTGGACCATTTTCTGCAATGTTTTCTATTTTAAAGATATGGCCAACATCACACTGTAACTGTAACAAGAGCAGCCATGTCCTGTTGCTGACTCAGAGTTATGAATACTTCCATGGCCCTGGCTTTTATCTACAGACATTTTTCTCTCCTCCAGCTGATTCTCACTGATGCCTTACATCCTCTCTGATTGTGAGGTCAAACTATCTGCGACACTATTGTTTATGGTCATGCTCTAGCTGTCGTCTTGTGTGAGATGTTTCAGGCCTGCTTCATCATGATGGAGTACATGATGATGATTAGTTATGGTTTAGTTAAGCACGCTGTACAGAAAGGGCTCTGAGGGCCCCAGGTTTCCAAAAACATTGGCTAAAATTGGTTACAGCTTCTAGGTTAAACAGATGTTACAATTTAACCAACCGAGGAAAATTTGGGGGGATTTTTCAAAGTTTACTGAAGGGGATGGGCTGGTAACGGAATAAAAAATCTTTTCAGTAATGAGTTGTTATGGTGGAGTTTAATTAAGGACAATTTATATAAACAGCCCAATATCACAGCAACAAATACCTCGAATGGCTCCAAAGTTAGTATAAAAATGGCTTTGAATTGTACATTGTAGATTCATCACCACCCATCACTTCTGACAGGAATAAGCAGAAGATGAACAAAAGAATTAACACAAATATTTTAAGCTTTAGAAAATATCTGCAGTATCTCTTTGCTTTAATCTTCCTTATAAGCGATCCAAACATATTTTCCAGTGCAGCTAGTTCCTGTGTTAGTCATATTTGTTTTTGAGATCAGGAAAATCTGATAAATTAAAGTAATATTTGAAAACCACATTGTTTTCAACTAAATCCAGCCACACTTTTCTTCTTTGTTGTCATCATGGGCTTGTGTTTTCTTGCTTTTACAGACTTGCTGGTTGCAACTGTGCATTTGGACAGAGACTAAATGATGTCAAGCAGCAAAATAAAGCGTACAGAGACAGATGGGACCTCCGAGGCTGCCTCCTGACGACATTTGGCACTCGAGCCTTTCACAATAAAAGCCTTATATTAATCCATGGAGAGTTTCGGGTCCTGGTCAAGTCATACCACTCCACAGAAGAAACTGCAGAGACTGTAAAATCTAGAAGTGCTTCCATCAGTGTGTTTCAGTAAAGTAAGCATGTTTTCACACTCCTCATATTGTGAACTGAGATGTTATTTTGTTCACAATTTGACCCCTGACCCCATAAGACTGCGACCTGAGCACAGCATCTTTCGATCTGCAGAGGTCATCAAGTCTGAGGTTCAACAAACGTTAGCAGCAAGTCATCAACACAGCGTCATATTGGCCACAGAGGTTAGAAAAATCACAGGGCTTGGCTACATGAATCTGTCAAACTAGTTCCCGGACATTCACACACTTGTTCAAGGTTTTATGGAAATTTTCATTTTGAACAGTAAAACCTTATCACCAGATATGAACTTGTCTATACTCACTGCTTTGTTCCAGGCAAGATTTTTCCAAATCATAATGTCCTGATGTGGAAACCATAGCATGAAATGAGTTTTTTCCAAGTAAGTACTCAGATTCTGGCCATTTTAACAGCTACCACTACAGTTTAAAGCATTTCTCTTCTGTGACCCATTACGTCTCTTTACAGTAGTATAGTATCTAGAAGTTGATATTACATTATAGACAATAAATTCAACTTTCAGGAAACTGTTAGGGACAGTTCATATTGCTACAACATATTCTCACAATACAAAGTTGTGAGATATACACAGATTTCAGTGCTATATTAATGTTACAAATACTTTATAAAGCGAGGTTTTAAGCCAAGCTTTGACCTAATTTTTTTGAGATTTGAATATTTTAATGAAAATGTTTAGGTTGTAGTCTGCTGTCCAGCTTTAGCCAATCAGATGCTCACATACTTGTTAAAGGATGCGCCCATTGGCTGTTTATCGACATGACTTGTCAACTATGGATTAAGGAAGGTTGCCTATTCCAATACTGGCTACATTTGTTTACACAGTAAATAAAACAAAAATACAGAAAAAGGAAGCAAAATGAAATGTGAATAAATATTGACAAGAGACACAATGTTTAACAAGGCAGAGATAATGGTGAAAATATTAAGCTCAGAGCTAGAAGTTTAAGGTAAGCTCTAAACTTCACTTTGATACAACATATCATATTTTGTGATGATGAGTTGATTTATTATACATTTTTTCTGGTGTAAATGTTTTGCGTTAATGCAGCTCTGGGTCCAACAGTAGCTCTGCTTGTGTGAGACAGTGGTCCGTACCTTGTCCGAAGCGTCCCGTCCTGTGCACCTGGGCCACTCCTCTGTATCCCAGCATCCTACACACCACGTCTGCGTCTTTCTTATCCCAGGCGTCGTCACAAACCGTGCCCCAGCGACGCTCATGGAACACCTCCACCCGACCCTCGTGTGGGCCCGACCCATTCACCAGACGCACCAGAGTCTCCTCCACTGAAACACAGCACACAGCAAACATAAGGTACAGTATATTCCACACTTACACGCCTGGGAAAATACACCAGGTTTGATCTTTTATACCTGATTTAACAATAAATTGCAGAGGTCGTATGTGTTTTGTGTAAGATAAAATTATGCACCAATCCGCATCATAATCAGTAGACTTTATACAGTCTCTTATTATTCGCCAAAATAGCTAAAAAAAAAAATCATCTGGAGTTTGTTGGCAGGGCTCAAAGTCACGAGGCTTAATCAAGGCAATATGAAAACTAATGATAAAACAATGCAAGTATTTGATGTGATTTGACATAAACCACAAAACAACAGTGAAAGAGAGAAATATCTCCTCTTCACTCGACTGTGAAGTCTCATTAAAAAGTGTTTTGGCCAAAGCAAATTCTCCACTGACCATCTGTGAGTCATGAACTTGACTGACTATGATCTTTTTCATTTCCTTCACCTAAAGACAGTTTCTTATTTTTAACTTAAAGGATTTTTTTCCAATCTTTTTCATTTCTCAGGTAAGTTTTATAAATACGATGATCATACTCTTGATATCTAACCCTGAACCTTTTTTGCTTTACTTTCTAACAGGTTACTGAAGTTACTAGGAGTGTGGATCTTTTAGCGTCTGGCGATTCGACTCCAATTCCATTTTGCCAGTGCGAGTTTTCTGCAACCCTTCATTCAGTGTTGACAAGTTATGAAGGGTTGCAGAAATTTTGTACTGGAAAATGGCTCTGAGTCACTCTGTGTAGGCAGCCGCCAATAGCATTTTATCATTGTTTTCACTGAAGATGAGGGATTCAAATCATGACACAGATAATTGCCAGGTACTAAAAGATGCACACTCCTAGTAGCTTCAGCCACAACCTTTTAGAAAGTAAACTAAATAGTGTTCATTGTTAAGTATTAGGTTGAATTGAGTATAAATAAAAAATATATGTTATTTGTCATACATGTCATATTCCTGAGACCGTGCAGCAGCTGTGTCCATAATTGACTTGACTTATTCCCTTTCACACTGAGAACAACGAATGTCCAGACGCTCTTGAACGCAGCGCAGAGTGAAGCCAGACACTTAACCTCCACAGGATACTAGTCTCATCGGACCATCATAAATTCAGGTTTGTACTTCTTCACTGTCATTATCCACTCACTACCCCATCATAATTTAATATTTAGCACAACATTACACTATCATGTCTGGTCCATATATGAGTATCTTATTTCTACCACAAAATTTAAGGTATTTAATTTTTTTCGCATCCCTAATTACCTTAATCAAATTGTAAATGCATACTGTAGATTTCATGAGTTTATAGGATACATGTTTTGGCTGAGGAGGTTAAGGCTACATGATATTAGTGGCTCTGTACATTGTCTCTGACTAATGAGTGTCTCTGGGGAGGTAAAGGAGAAGTTCACATGTAGTACATACTTTAGGTTTAATAAGAAACATGAAACATGTACAATGAGACTGTACACATTTTTTGTTAAGAAGCCAAAGTGATGGTCTGCAACATGACTTAAATGAACTGAGGGCATGAACTTGTGAAGGTGGTAACCGTTTTGCAGTTTTATCTAAAAAGTGTGATAGAAATCGATAAAAATGCTAAGGTAAAGTAAGCTTTAATATCAGTGTATGTTCTAATTGTTTTATGAGATTTGCATTTGACTTTTTGCAATTATTAGATAAAGACAGTAAGGCAGACCAGCGCTGGGAATTGAACCTTGAACCTTTAAGTGGTACATGCTCTAGGTGACCCACTGAGGCAGACCATGCATTTACATTTTACACAGCAATGCAACTTCACCCTTTTTTAAGAAGGGTGTGGCACTTGACTGTGTATGTCTGCTATACTGCATGACAAGAAAAAATCTCACTCTTACAAGCATTTTCCAAACACATTTCTTTCTTTTTTTCTATTTCTTGTTTTTCAGCTGTGCATATATCAAAAGTCCCTCTGAGTCACACATCCAAAAACAGACCAATCAGTACATATTAATGATGTTTTGGTAATTTCACAAAGCATTTATATTGTTCCAGTAACACCACTTAACTTCAGAAACTCCCTTTTCCAAATTTCTAATATCTAATGGTTGTGTTTGTGTGAAGTTGAGAGAAAAAAAAAACTGGAAACTGAGGCGTAAAAAGGATTGATTTCGAAGTGTTGGTCATTGTCCAAAAGGACCGAGCCCCGCAGTCAAAAAGACAAACCCAATATCAGACTGTCAATCTCTGAGGAAACCCAGAGCAAAGAGAAGTGGCGTTTCACTAATGTCTTTTTGGCTTCGAGACAACTTTTAACCAGCTCCTTATGTGATGTGGATATTCCCCTAAAACTCAGATTTTTCAGATTGGATGCTCCTCTTTACTTGGTTCATTTTTCCTGAAGATATTGTGCAATTTGTTAACATCTGATGCTGTTGGCTTATACTGCAAAGAGCATTTTTGGTCCACAACCAGTTTTGTAATGTCTGAATAGATAATCTCATTAAAGTCAGTGAAAGTCTATGAATGATTGCCCAAAACAAATCAAGACCGGGAAGGATTAGTAGAATTTTTGATTTGGAAGATGGCTACAAAAATACTTCTCAGCACAAATTTCATCAATGACAAAGCTGAAAGCCCCCTGGGTACTGTTGTCCTGTTAAAACGTGAAATTAAATGAACTGTTCATGTGGCTTTAAACATGTGTGTTTATTTAGCTGTGAGCCTGAAATGACAAAAGAATCAGATTAAATGTCAGTGGGGGTGAGTTTGTCTTCTTTAAGCAACTAGGTCCGGGCTATGCTCAGTTAGTCCAAAAATACAACAAAAAGAACACAGTATAGAAATAGAGCAGCATTACTATTGCACATGCAGTCATTAAAGTCCAATTCAAAATATATTATAGTAAGTATTAAATGCCATATTGATTTTGTTAAATCACCGAGGCAGCCTGGTTTGTTGGTTGTTATCGAGATATCTTAAAAAGTAATGGTCAGATTTGGATGAAATTTTTGCAGAAAGTCAGCAAAAAGGAAAAGAACATTAGTTTTTGATGTGGCTCTGGATCAACATCTGGATGCAGAATTTCTTTTAAAGCAGCACAATGTAACTCTCTAGCCGATAGGGGTGTGACAAGATCTCGCAACTTATGGTCTTCTTGCAATATCAAAATGTCACATGATTCTTGTGAAGGTAAAAAACAGTCTTGTGATTTCAGGATCAGGTTCTGTTTGCAGTTCTTACAAAGGAGAAGCGAGTCAGTTGAGTTTGTGGCAAAACATTTGGCAGTATATATAATCTGCTATTGCATATAATTCAAAAAACAGAAGTAAACACCTATAGTCAGGATGAGAACGGGAAGTGCTCAGGAGTTGGTGGAGGAGAAGTTCGTTGGTGCTTAACATATTTATTTATTCTTGTTACCGTTTTTATCCAGGATGCACAGCAAATTTTGTTATACTTTGTGCAATGACAATAAAGGTGAACTGAACTGAATTGAATTAAGTTAAAGTATTCATCACCATTGCAAGAGTCAATGTCTGGACACCTTTCCTTTTGTTAGGGTTAATGCCTTGGTGGAGGTCTGCACTGTGCTAATACAAGAGAGGGAGGCAGAGGTTATAAAGTGTCCTGCACACTCAGAGGCTATATATTTTACACAGTTAATGTCACTCTATTCATTTTTATGATACACTGTCAAAGTTAATTGTGAAAAAAAAAAATTAATTATAGACACTTGTATCTACCTTGTGTCTAGTTTTTCATTAATTATCAAATGGGTTTTTAAGTGCTCTGTTGAGTGTCCTGCTCAGTGAATTATCTTTCTGTGTAAGTTTTTTTCATTGTGTCTTCCTGTGTTTACTTTGGCATGAACAGCCTTATCTTATACAAGAGGAGAAGATAACACACGAGTAAGATCCCAGGGTGGAAATAAATCATATACAGATCATTTATCTGTGTGAATGTCAGCAGAGGTCCACAGTAAAAACAACCTTTTACACGATTAAACCTGACACATGGAAAGGGTCAGATGTACACATGAACTATCTCTGGCCTCTTACTACAAAATAATGATGTGTTTTAGCATGAGGCTTGCTTTGGGCTGATACTGTTAATGTGTACTCAGGGAAAAGGACGGTGCCTCCATTAATATGTCAAGTGTTGGCTAAAATTTCCCTTCATGTTAATAGTAATATGTCTGAGTTTTATCAGAAGCTATTACCACTGATATAAAGGAGTTTTCAGTAAAGCTGCTTCAGAGATGGGTTAGAGAGAGAGGGTTGCTCAGAGGACAAAGTACTCAAAGTCTACTGCAGAAAAAGTGCTGCTACAGTTATTATGGCTGCACTGCAAAGCCTACTACTACTACTACTACTACTACTACTACTACTACTACTCTGCTCCAGACCTCACACCCAGAACCTTTTGACTGGAAGATGAGCAATCTACCCACATGAGCTGTAGGCACAGATTTGCAGCCATGCTTCCATCAGTCTGCCCCATCACCGAGTGTGACTGAGGAGTGAGGGAATAACGTGTCTAGAAAAGTGCTATATAAGACAGAAAATACATATACTTTAAAAATGCACTGAAGTAAATCACTCAAGTAGAAGACTCTAGATCAGGGGTCTCCTACCTGTAGCTCTCAACAACTTTCCAAGTAGCTCCCCAAAGGCTTTATGAATTCTACATAAGCTTGATCAGTACAAATTTAATTTATGACTTGACTATTGACAAATTCATAGGTGCCCGGCTCCTTTGTGCACAAAAAATGTATTTTAAAATTAGCTGATAGAGTTTTGTTTCAAAGTAAACAACAGAGAAAACTACATCTTTTTCTAATTTTAATTTAAAATGCGAGCTACAGAAACCAACATTTTGTAAATGTTCAGGGAAAACAAAACATTTTTTCTTTGGGTTGAAAGTGTTAGCCCTGCGACTGACTGTCCAGTGTGTACCCCACCTGAGGCCCATAGTTATTGGAATTGGCTCCGGTGCCTGGGACCTTAGAGGAAATAAGTGGAAGAAGATGAATAAATAAATATTAAGAAGCAGGAGTAGCTCTATGCCATTTATAAAAGTCTAAAGTTTAAAATCTACATACTTTGCATGACTGGGGTAGAATTATATTCACTCCTAATAATATCTGCATAATAAGCCACTTTTTTGTCATAGTAAGCAAAACTATGTTGGAGAATTCCTTTTACATGTTTTTGTTTTATTTCAGGCCTGTTAATCTTTATCTTTATTATGGAGCAACAGTACACATGAGCGACTAAAATCTCCCAGATGTAACCCTAAACCCACAGTGACACGAAAAGGACACACAAACTCCACTCAGAGAGATTGTGTTTTTAGTACTTCACAGTATTTGGCTGATAAATATCAACAGTAACACCAGAAAGCAAACTCCAAACCATCAAACACAGCAAAAAATGTAACTTTTGTAAGGTAGACAGAGCTGGACACGGCAGAATGAATGATGATTATCCATAAATCATTTTAACTTGGGGCCCATTTGTTCTCCTATACACAAAAACCCTATTATGTCCTGGGACTATCACCATGGCTTCCTAATGCTTCCTGTCATCTCTCCCGAATAGTAGGGTCCAACATGTGTGGATGATCCCCTCTCAGCAGGCCCGGGGTCACCGGTCCAGTCCAGCAATGGGACAGGTATGCATACTGTACCCTTTGAAGTGTATGGGATAAGTCTGGCCACATGTGACAGGAGAAGTGTGACGGGACATTTCTGAATACGAGCCTCTAACTCCTTCTCAAATATCAAACATCCCTGTCGTGTAGATGACGTGAAAAAAGATCTTTGAGAACAATATTCAGATGTTTGAGGTCTACGTTTGGACAGCCATGACAAAGTAACAAAGGCAGAGAAAATCTTGATGCATTGTGGTCTTAAAGATATATTTTCTTTCTACCTGAAAACACATTTAGATTTAGCTACAGACCGGTTTCAACCTCTTCTCCATCCTTTGAAGTGCATTAGACCCAGAGGCAGGCCAGTTCACAGACCTGCTGGGACAAGAAGGGTTCATCTGGGCCCCCTAAAATAGAAATTAGAACTTTCCAGGGGCAACATATTTAGAAATGATGTGCATGCAGCCTGGTACCAGGATTTACATTCTTGCCCATTCATTTCTACGAGGGAGCAAAATAAAAATATTAATTTAGATGTTTTTGGGCAGCAGGAATGAATGGTTGTTGTTTATATATTTATTAAAAATTGCTCTGAATTAATATGACCCAGATCTGAGTCAGGTCCAGTTGCTAAAATGAACTTATTGAAGTAGGATTTGTGGTGAATAAATTAAATCTGAGCGAACAGTGTCAAACTATTGTGGTCCAACACATTTCTGTTACTATTTGTCCTGCGTAACATTGAAATTAAGACATTTCTATTACCTAGCTTATATGCTAATTACACTGGTCTACTAATAAAGAATAACTAAGTCAGAAGTGCAGATTGGCTATAGTTTCCAAGAAACAGTATTGGGTCAAAATAGGAAATTTATGCAAAATAAGGCAAAAACGGTAGTTTATCAGAAGGTACAGTGAGTCAACCAAGCAACCAGTTCTATCTGAAAGCCTGTCTGCACATTCCAATACATTAATTTTAATATGTCTAGAGTTTTGACATAAAATGTTTTGTTTTTATTTGCAGAAATCTCTCTCTTGGAAGTGGACAAAATGCATGCATGTAGAGAAATTAAAAATGCCTAAATCTATTGTATAAACAGGTGCGATTTTGATGTGAAACAATATCATTAAATATCTTGAATACATTAGCTAACCAGCACAGTTATCAATTGATTTTCAGTTCATCTTATCAAAATAAATGAGATTTAGCCACTTTTATCTCGGAAGCAGATCGAGTCCAAAAATTTGTAGACCAGTGTTATAGAGGCAAATAGCTACATTAAATTAAACGGATAAACGTTGTCACACATTCTAATGTTTTCTAACCAGACTCTGATTTTCCTCACTTGAGGTTGAGTGGTTGTCAGTTACCAAACCTGTCTTGATTATTCCTAATTTGCAATGTTTGGTGGCTAACTATTATTGTCTTTTTTAACTTCCAATACCAGTCTTTGAATGTTCTGTTTACAAACATTTTTGGGCCCCTCTGATCCTGAGGCCAAGGACAACAGACCTGGTTGCCCCCTCAGTACTGTGAGTAAAAGTAGTGTTTAATTAAAAATATTATTAATCAAGAAGAAGTAAAAGTACAACTTGAGTAAAAGTACAAAGTCTTTAAGCAGAAAGAGCTACTTCTACTTCTAGTGGTATACTACAACTGCTACTACTGATACTAGTACTACTGTGACTGCTATTACTAGTCTTACTACTACAATTACTACTTCTAATGCTACTACTACAGCTGCTACTACTACTGCCACTAGTACTACTGCCACTACTAGTTTTACTACAGCCCTTTTTGCCAGCAAGGTAAAAAAATACTACTAAAGAGATTCATAAAGTTTACTGTAAGTATGTAAGTGTATGCAAGTAAAAGTATTTTGTTACTTTTGACATCTGACTATACAGCGTGGTTCTCTGTTGTCCATTAAAAAGCAGATGAGATTACTGCAGAGCCTTTAAACTTCCCATAATGCATTGCAGTCAGGATCAGGTGCCGCTCAGAAGTATTGAGGCCCATAAAGTCATCAGATCATAAATTTTAGTTTCTGAGTCTCACGCTGTTGCTTTTGGATCGAACACACTCGTATTGGGTTGGATTTCTACAGGAGCCTGCCTCAGAGAGTCTCATATGAATTATTAGGACAATAATTTACACTGTAACCCAGCATTGATCTCACACACACAAGCATTATACTGCTGTAGTTACCTTTCATAATATTAGCTCACACCTACCACATATTCAAGCACTATGGCTATTCTGACCTGAATATACTAAAGTCTAAAGGGACCAGTCAAAGAACTTTCCTAAAATAATTTTTCTATATACCTTGCTCAAGTTGGTAGCTTTCACTTATTCTGTTCACACCTGCTTCCTCTTGGGTATGCAACAATATACAGTATGTGCCTCTGATAGTAGCAGTAAATTTGGGACACATACTTTAGATGTTTATTGACTGAAAGCCAAATAAATCTTATAAAGTTATAAAATCCTTACTTTTAGTGTCTCCTCTGGGTCCTCTGTCGCCCTTCTCTCCCTTCATCCCTCGGTCTCCTCTCTCACCTGGAAACACATAAAACACACATCAGCCAACAAACTAAAAATCTAAATAAAAGTTTAATAATCTTGACTACAACTTAACTTCAACCTCATCAAAACAAAACCAAGGACTTAAAAAATATATATACGTATGAAAACACAGAAACAATAATTTGTTTACTCCACAATGTGCTACAAACATGTCCACAAGTGACCATGTCCCCCAGTTGTGAACACAGACTTGTTATTTAGTTCAGCAGCTTGGGCCTGTTATTGCCCTGTACAGTGTAAAAGTCAAGACCATCCTGTCCTAGGACTCTCAATTTAGATTTGTTGTTCTCACTCCAATCATCTGCATGGATACAGCTATTCCTAGTTGTGTTTTCATTTCAAAATACATCTTGCGTCCAAAGTCTAAGCTCCATAGAGAATGACAACCCTTTTAGCGTTGTTTGTGGTTAATTTTCATGCCACAGACTTCAAAACCACAAGTCTGCTTTTGCCATAAAGCTATAAGCGGCGAGTGCATTTAAGCTGCTATTTACCCTGCCTTTAATTTTGTTCTTTTTGGACCATAAGTGACACCCTTTGCATGCTACAGACTTCATATAGATCTACTGTATTTAAGATCGCACCACGCCCCAGGTCTGTGACGCCTTTAGCTGTCAGTGCTAGCGCTCACACTGACCACATCTTTAGCTAATCCCGCTGCTGTGAGAGCCGGCGGTGAGCTACTGCCCAACCACAACACAAAACACATGCGTTTGATTTGAACCTGCACCGGGACCATTCGACACACTGGTGGTCCCCAATGAAACCACGGGGTACGCTTCGAGTAATAATACAGTAGTCATGGATATGGAAATGTAGTCGTGTGAAGTACTTATGTCTCAGTGAAGAGAGTAGTAGTAAATGGCATCTATGTTAAGCAATGTTGGTTTAGTTCAGTAGATAAAAGCTATATATTGTTGTTATTTCACATTTCTGTAAATCCTGGATACATACGCTGAATCAGTGGCTCTCAAATTGTGGTAAAGGTACCACTGGGGCTACGCAGACTTCTTCTGGTGGTGCTCAAGGGATACTTTACTTTAGCCCTTTTCTGGATGGGGATTAAATTTTAAGTGAAGATCACTTCTTAGACCTGGTTTAGCCCTAGATTAGTCCTGATTTATTTCTGGTTATTTGCTGGTTTGGTCATGGTATAGTGTTATGTGCTGGTTTAGTCCTGGTCCAGACCTGGTTTAGACCTCTCTCTGTTCTCTGTCAGGTCTGTCTCTGGTCTCTCTCTGGTCTAGGTTCATTTGTAGTTTAGTTTGGGGTATTTGCTGATTTAGTTCTGGTTTAGACCTGGTTCATTCATGGTCTTTGTCTTTGTCTAGTTCAGATTTAATTGCCTGGAAAATCCAGACTGATATGTCTCTGTATTATTATACAGAGAAATATCAGTCTGGTCACCACGCCGTCCGCAGTGATTTACTCAAATCCCAACCGTACCGTGCATTTTGATTCGCTTATTTAAGTCATGTGTTCTTCGCGAGCAGCGTCCGCAACAACAACAATCAAGGTGGCGCACTGAGCAGCCGAGTTTGTTTCATTCAGCGGTAAATTCCATTTTAAATGACCAAAAACATATCGAGTCATTAAAACCACAGCAGCTTGCAGCACTAGAAGCCTTTATTAAAAAAAAAAAAAATGTTTTCGCGTTGCTTACTTTCTTGTCGCTTTGTTAACATCACGTCCGCCATTTTCTGATTGGCTAACTCCGCTGCCCGTTTGCTCCGCGCTAGAAATCGAATTGATTCTATGGCGACCAGACTCATCCGCTGGTACAGCTGTGAGTCTGGAATTTCCAGGCAACAGATTTAGTCCCTGTTTTGTCCTTATTTAGTAATGCTCATTATAGGATGTTAAAGTTGGCACTTTGAAATCCAAATATTTTCTGAGGTGGTATTTGGTGTGAAATGTTTGAGAACCAGTGCAGTACAGTTAGCAACCTTGAAATTTGTGGAAATAAAAAGTTTCACTTTTTTTGTGGCACAGTGCTTTGCAATCTTTTTCACCTAAAGACAAACCAAAGTCAACACATCTCTGTTTTGACTAAAGTTTTAGTTTAAAGTACATTCAGGCCTTGGCTATTTGTATAGAAATATTCTAGTAAATGTATTATTCCCCACTGAAATGTGCTACATAAATATTTAAGGCACTGTATCAGGTTTTTGATGTGCTTAGACATGGGCATCTGTTGTTTAGCCTCATGTTTAGGTTAATAAAAAATGCACAATTTTTAAATGCACAAAGTGCATGGTGTGAAAGGTGTAAAAAAAAAAACTGTTTTACTTGGTACACTACATATCTTGTTTCTAGAGATAAAGAGTTAAATGCAGTCACTTGTAGTTAATTGTAAATATAGCTAAGTTACTCTTAGCTGTAGTATAAGCAACAATTAATACAGCATGTAACATATTGTCACTATTACTGCACAGTGGCTATTTAAAACTTTAGCTTCAGTGTTTGTGCTCACGTTTGAGAATGGAGGAGGCATCTTTAACTCTTGCCTACTGCAAAAAACACAAACGCTGTACCAAATACAAACCCATTTCAGGCAACACTCTCACACCTGCAGCTGTTTGACAGGGTAGTACTTCTGCAGACTTAGCGGACTGTGAGTTGTGTCTAATTTCATTTGCGTTAATCACAAAACACACTCAAAATGAACCCCAGCGTTTTGTTTCTTCTGCCAACACGTGGCTTACAACAAGAACAAACCGCTCTCTGAACAAATAATCTTGACCTGTTCACCTCTGAGAAAACTTCACTCCCCATTCAGTCCATCCACCTCCCGTCTATAAAACATGTAGGAACTGAACCTCCTCTGCTCTCTCCACAGCTGAGCGACTGCCTCATTCACACCAGAAAAACCGTAAACTCTTCACCCTTCACTGGTCGAACCCACAAAACCACCGCAGACATTGTTGGAAAGCACCCAAGTGTAGACGCCAAAACATCCTGATCATCTTTGTTTTGTTCACATTGGCTGCTTTCGTCTGCAGTGTGAGGTTTTTTTACATGCTTTTTCACCTGTCAATCAAATGTTTATCTTGGCGTTCGACATGCACTACATAATGAAAGACAATTTTTTAACTTGACGCAATTAAAGAAAACACTATACAGTATTTCAGCCCAACCCAGGAGTTGTGAAGCTACACTGACATCATTTGAAATTGTATTAAAAACTTTGTATTAGGTTCTTTCACAATAAGTAAAGCAGTAAAAAGCAGTAAAAATAAATTCAGATATAATATTGGGACGGCAGACACTCGCCCACTAACCCAAATGTTTGCGGTTTGATCCCCTCTCCCACTGTTGCATACTATCATTTTGTCTTTGGGCAAGACACTTACCCCTCCTTCCCTCCAGTGTCTGCGTACACTGGTGTATGAATGTGTGAGTGCTTGTGAGTGTGAATGGGTGAATGGTTCCTTGAGATAAAGCGCTTTGAGTACCCACAGAGGTAGAAAAGCGCTATATACATGTGACCATTTAACATTCTTCTTAGGGCCGTTTACAAAACAACACTGGCCAACAACAGGCAATAAATCTCTCTTTGCTCTTTTGGACAATTTGTGCACGTAGTTCACATCACCAGGAGACCCTCTACATAAAAAAATATGTGTTTCGTACATGCAGTCCCTCCAGATGAAGTCAGGATCCAGACCAGAGGATATTGCATGTTTAAAGTGGGCTTTAACTGTATTGTACGAGATGGCTGTTGATAATAGAAGACAAACCTTTTGGTCCTACAGATCCAATATCTCCCTTCTCCCCCGGGACACCAGTCTCCCCTGCAGTCCCCTTCAGCCCACGAGCGCCCTGCATCCCCTTCTGTCCTGTGAAACCTGAAAAATAAGCACAGATTCATTAAAAAAAAAAAAAAAAAGAAAGAAAAACATTTATTCGAAATATGGCTTGCATTTTGTACCATTATTTTTAGAACAAATTATTGATCAAAACCAGCCTCATCTTTTGTTAATAAAATACAGTCTCCTTGGCACACATGGATTTGTTTACAGGAAGCAGATTTAAATATCTCCAAATGAGTGTTAATTAGGGACAGATAAAGGGGGGAAGAATGTTGTCCCACTGCCATTATACTGTACTCAACACTGATTACATTTCTGTCTAATCAACACGTATTATGGCAAGAATTAGACTGAGCAACACATGTCCAGAGGTGGAATAAGTACTCAAAATGTGTATTCAAATAAAAGTAATGTTACATTAAAATAGTGTTAGTTATTAAATCAGCTGTACCATTGTTACCGGTAGGACTAATATTTGATTTAAACATGTTTACATCATATCTTGGGACATGTGGGTAATTTGTATGAACTCAAAATGTACACTGTTACTTGTTTTGTCTCATTGTAGTACGTCTGAACCAGTTTGAGTGTAGGCCTTACAAACACACATTCCTTCAGTTTGTCTTAGCCCCTGCGTCACGTTTTATTTCCTCTAAAAACACCACTTTGGCTCTGCTCTGTTTCTATTTAGTCCCAAAGCCTTCTCTTCTGATCACTAAACTCACCAATAAACAAGCATGTTCCTCGTTCCTCTCCAGTTAAAATACTCTTATTATTCACTTATTCCTGGAAACTTGTTAGTGGGGGGCTCCCTTTTCAGCGCTAAGATAATACAGTACTTCTTAGAAACATCTCGGCGGCCAAAGAAAGGAGGACGGATGATGACGGAGAAGGTGCCGGGATGGAAACGCTCCCAAAAACAACTGAATTTTTCTTAATTGTGTTTTACAGTAACTTGGTTTTGAACGGCTCAGGCTCATGTTGTGGTTTTAAAGGCATTACCTGTGGACAAAGATGGATGGGCCATCCCACTGAGCACATCCACACCCAGTCTCAAAATAAAGCCCTATCCAAAACTCAGGCCTGTGTTGATTTATATGACCTTTCATTCTATCCACACTACAACATCAGCTATGAAGAACATTTTTTGTTGAATGAAATATGTTGCTATTTTCGCTATGTCCATTAATTTACCACAACTCCGTCAAATAGTATGCAGCAATGTTGACAGAATATTGCTCATTTTAGGTGGTCTGGATGTAAAAGTCCATTTTAAAACCCGAGTGACTTTCATCTCATCTTGATTTTATCCAAAACACATCATTCATCCAACGCCATATGGTGAACATTATGTAACACCCAAAATCAATCTTTCCAAACTTTATCTGCACTCAGCACTCATCCATTCATACAGCAGTGTACACAGATGCTGGAGGCAAAGTGGGTGAAGTGTCTTGCCCAAGGACACAATAGCAGTATGAACTAGGGGGAAGGCGAGAACCACCAACCTTATGATTATTGGACAAACTGCTCTACCTCCTGAGGTGGCTGGAAGTGCATACTCCAATAAATCCTGCAGGATCTGTTTAGTGACGCAAACACTGAGAATGGCTTGTTTTGGTGACTTCCTGCTGGTGTGTAAGCCAAGTCTCAGATAGTAAATGTAATTCTTAAATGATCCTTGAATGTTAGTATTTTCTTCTTTTCTGCCAGTACCAGTATGAGCTGTTGTTGAACTTACCCCTGTGTCCGCTCAGCCCAGGGGCCCCAGGAGGCCCGTGATCTCCATTATCGCCTTTCTCTCCCTTTGGTCCTGGGGGCCCTACAGAAAATGAAAAAACATGTTGGTGACATGAAGTGATGCAATGCTCACTGACTGTGAGTCACATGGGACACAGAAAGAGCTCTGAAAATCTGAACAATATATTATTGTTTCTTCACTTTAAGGCATCTACAAGTTTTCTACACTTACTGGACTGTGGATTTTTGTTGTCTGCCACAAAGAAGAAGTATCAAGCTTTAAAGAAAGGTAGGTAGAAGAAGTTATCCAAATCTGTATTCAAGTAAAAGTACTGCTACTTCAAAATATTATTACTCAATTAGAAGTAAATCTACTCAACAAGACGGCCACTGGAGTAAACAGTATTGAGTGTAAGGTGCTGCTACTACTGCTACTATTACTGCTTTCGGTGGCACAATAACACTACTCCTGCTGTTGCTACTATTACTAACACTACCTCCACTACTTATACTATTACTACAACTGCTCCCACTATTTTTGTTACTACCACTATTCCTATTACTACTGCTACTACCCACTTTACCGCTGAGCTCAAAAATACTTTAACTGAGGTTTACACTAATTTCCTCTAATATGTTTTAGAAAATGCCCTCAGAAAGTACATTTTTCTACTTAAGAAAATTACATGAGTACTAGTATCTAGATACTCTTGTCATGGGACTGTGTTGCCATTACATAAATTCATTCATCAGCCAAAATTAAACTGGGCCTTACAACTGCACCAGGATCCACTCCAAAGTCTTGTTTAACTTGGAGAAAGTGAGTGAGAGAAAGACAGTGAGAGAGGAAGAGAGAGACCGGCCACAATGGGAACCACATGTTTAAAGAGGGTCGACCACAACAGCAGCCTGTGGGAACACCTCAGGACCATAGAGGCTTAATACTGTCCAGCTCGAGTCCACAGGTTCTAATGGACCTCATCTGATGCACCAGAGCAGGCTGTGAGATATGAATCAGGCTGCAGGTGCCTTCAAGAATATATAGTTAACTGGTAACAGCACTGGGAATGTTTACAGACAGAGCATACTCGGACATCTGCTCATGATGCAATTAGGCTCCCACAACATGATTTCTCACTTTGCCTAAGTTTATATGCACAAGAGAGAACTGAACCGCACTCCACTTAGGCTAATGGTGCATTCAATTGGTCATGGGAATTTTAGGTAGTGCTAAATGATTGATATCAACTTTATTCTGCCTTTATGCTGACAAAAATGCAGTGAAGTGTATATATGCAGCATTAATCTGGGAATGGACTGCAATATCCGGGCATGTTACGGCAATTAAGAGACAAAGTTGAAGTCTCATGTAAGCATTATAAACGTGACAAAGTAAATTTTGGTGTTAGTGTGTTGAGGATACAACCAGAGTAATGCAGAGTTTGATGGCTTGAATGCAGCTTGCAAGGTCATGCAGAGGACTGAGTTAGATATAACTGAGTATCATCAGCAGTAGGAATGCTATGAAATATTAAAATCTTTAATAATATTCATCACGAGCAGCATATACATATTAAAAAGAAGAGGTCCAAGAATTGACCCTTGAGGAGCTCCAAAAGGAAGCCTCCCTTTTGGAACTAAAATCACCTACAGCCACAGAGAAGGACCTTTCAGTGATGTAAGATGGAAGCCAGTAAAAAACTTTATCCTTAGATATCTATAGTGGTTTTTAAATGATCAATTAAAATATTGTGATCTAATGTGTCGAATGCAGCACTGAGAATGGAAATATTATTTTGATTGCTACTTATTTTCAAATATTTACAATTTTTACTAATGCTACCTCTGTGCTGTGTGATTTTCCTTCCCAGACTGATGAATGTCAAACAAATTATTATCACTAATATACAACAAGGAGACATTTGAGTGACTAACCTCACCACCACCACCAATTCTCTTACTGCATGTAAAAGTAACTACTGTCTACAGTATAACAATCACCATAATCCACACGTTAATCTGGCAATTTTAGTCAGTTACTATGTGTAAGTATGATGTATGATGTACAATAACTCATCTTAGTCTGGCATTTATTTGTTTGATAAAGATTTTCAGTAAGCGGAAAAGTATCTATACTAATATTTTTAGGACAAATTTTCTGCGTATTCTGCTTAACTAAGTACTAATATTGTAGACAATCCATTCGTTTTCTTAGAAAAGTGTGCAGGTTACTCGTTACACATCCTTTTAAAACTTCTCCTGGCTATGTACTTTTAGGTTCAGCTTCCATGAGCCAGTTTTCCTCTGAAGCCGATCTGCATCCAGTACATTATGCAATGGTATTCTACAATGCCTGGAGACACTGAAGGGGAAGTCCACCTTGTTCAATGTGGTCTGAATTATAGTGTTATTACATTGCCAGAAACCCAACATTACTTTCATACTTAAAGACAGAAAATAGGCAAAAGTATGAAACAATATAACACAATCAGAGCTTAATTTCAAATAAGTAAACAATGCACTCACAACCTAAATACAAATACCTTTACATTTAGTCTGACATTGCCGTATCATGCATAAATGAGGTTGTTGTTCAAGGATCTCCAACTGTGTTTCATGTGGGAAAAGACAGTCAATGCTGGTGGTCCTCCTTAAAAATGAGTTTGTTATAGTTGAGTTTCATATTATTATTGCTCTGGCATTCAGAAAGCTATGTGTTCAATTACTTGACAATATTTCAACAATAACAAGAGCACTGCCCTCTGGGACTGGCCTGCAAATATCTCCATCCAAAAACACAACAGCAGTGGAAGAGGCCTAGTCCAATATCTAGCCACATCTATCCAGAAAGATGTGCTGCTGTTGTATTGTATGTCAAAGTTAAATGTGTAAGTTCAAGGCCCATGCATTTTAAAAAAATCATAAACGTGACAAATGATGCAGGCTAATCTCGGGGCTAATCTCAGGGACACAGATCATTGTAACTCAGACCAGATGGACAGAGCCATGGACACAAAGAAGCTATGTATAATGAGAAGACAACAGAGAAGGACAGGGTTGTGTTTAAAAACAATTTGTTTTGATAAAGGATTTTAGCTGTGATCCTTCACAGATGAAGTGCTTTAGTTTTTCAAGGCTGTGTTATAAAAAACATTTCTCTGCTCACACGCAAGACAACATTTTCGTGATGTCCCAGTAGCGTTTTTCCCATAACATTTACAAACAGGCCCACTTGCAAATTAGTATTTACACTATAGTTGGGTTTGTTTTTGTAGATGCGTTATTAAAGACATGTTTTGAATAACACTCTGATCTGTTCTCATCTCATCATATAGACAAAATGCAGTGAGTTATGCTAATACTGTAGCATTAATAGGAGATCAAATTAGTACATGTACAAGAAACAAGAAACTGTATTGTATTGTATTGGTATCAAAAGTTAACACTAGTAAATGTTAGAAAGCAGAATTATGCAATCAGTTTAGGTCAATTCAGCATCTTTTACATTAGAACACCAAGAGTCCAAAGTGCAATTAAAACAAATTAATGAAAATATAATAATAATAATAACAATAACAATAACAACAACAACGACGACAACAACAATAATAATAATAATAATAATAATAATAATAATAATAATAATAATAATAATAATAATAATATTATTAATTAAAACATCAGTCTATGTGGCCATAAAACTTTGGGCTTTACAAAATCCTTCTTCCTTTTGGCTTCTTTTCTTTTTCTTTCTGTGGATTGCCACAGTAAATCAGCATGGAGTAATCTACATTTTATTTTGGGATATTTTGGTTTTAAATCATAAATCTCTATTTATCTGGGGTTTGGGATTGATGTGAGCTTGTAACCCCTTGTGGCTGGATTTTTGGTCTTAGCAAAATATCAGACTTCAAGCAGATATATAATTTTGGCATGATACTATTTAAAGTTTAATGTTTTTTGCACCAACACACTTGGCTCTCTGTTATGAGTAAACAAATATGGTTGCAGCTTATAAAACTGAGATATTAAAGCCATGGTACTGTATTTTTAGTCCAATCAGAGTTGCTTAAAATCTTGCACACTGTTCATATTCACTCACTGTAAATGACGTTAGTTGTGACTGAGCCATTAGCCTCTTTACTTTAAACCAAACATGCCACTCAAAAGCACATATTAATGGTCATCAGGCGACAGTGGAGGTAAATGTTTCCAGATTTCTGCTCTGCTCAAATCACTCAACAAAACGTACAGTCAGACCTATATGTCACTCATGTTATATAGAAAAATGCACGTTCAGATCCCACACCATAATCTACCGTGACAGTTTGTCGTCAACTTAAAGAAACTGCTGGAGGCCCAATGACAAACTGACTTACAATGAATGAAATGGTTATGTACACAGTAAGTACATCTCTGGAGCATGGACAAAACTGTAGCTATTGAGTTACCTTTGTAGTATTCAAGTATTTAAAGGGTCCACAACATAAAATGCAATATAACACTTAAATTCATCTGGTACCTCTTTTCCCATTAAGTTTCACAGGTGCTAAGTCTTAGGTCCTCTGGGCGACCATTCACTCTCAAATCCACTCACTATGGGTCATTTAGAGTCACTAGATTCTCCTATGCATTGTCATGTCTGCATTCAATTTAATCCACCCACAAAGGTCACAAAGCAGTGGATGATTTGCCCCGGTCCCAAGCCAGGATAAAAGAAGAGGGTTGTGTCAGGAAAGGCATCTGATGTAAAAACCTTTAAAATTAATATGCAAATCACTGCACACTACTGTAGAAGACAACAAAAGAAAAAGCAGAAAGGGATGACGATTGTTAAAAGTTAATGCAAATTATAAAGTGAGCTAAGGCTAAAAATGAGCTAATGGACTTTATTTAATAGTCCTAGACACATTTATAGCCTGTCCGTCTTGGGATCTCTCCTTCAATGTGGTCTCCATAAGGTTTCTTCTATTTTGTCCTCCACAGCTGGGTTTGTTAGGAGTTATGTTTATGTGTGACCTTTGAGGTGACTGCTGTTGTGATATTGAGCTATATAAATACAGTTGATATTGAATTAATATTATGGATTATATGACCTTACTTTAACCAAAACATCTGACTTCCTGTTGTTAGTTAACAATATGGACTAAGGGCCAAATAAAAATCTGAATCCTTGGAAAATTTCCAAAATACTGACACTGTTTGAATCCAACATATGGACTTGGTGTGAGTCAGAGGCAACTTACAGACAAATGAACTGAACAAAACAAGGAGAGACCGAGAGCCCAGAAGATGATAAACATGGATGGAGATGTAAAACTTGTGTTGGCGGCGGCGCCTGTGTGAGCCAACAACAAACAACTGGGCTCCAGCTAATGACAACGCTGGACTGGCTGAGTTTTCTTTTTTGGACCTAAATTTAACCCACAATTGTTTCCAGGCCTCATCCCACCCACCCACATGTTACATGGGCACGAGATCAGGGGTCCCGTTCGCTTTAGATCTCCATCAATCAGCCCGGGCCCGTCCCATACCAGGATTACGTCATAACATTACTTTTCTGATTTCAGGGGGAGTAATTTTGCAGCTATGGCAAGGAGAGGCATACCATGCCAAGGCTAATCAGGTCTGGGCTGACTGGAGAAAAGACATTTGGATATGTTTAAGACCTAAGGGAGTGTAAA
Organism: Bostrychus sinensis; assembly: GCA_020698575.1. Lineage (NCBI taxonomy): Eukaryota > Metazoa > Chordata > Actinopteri > Gobiiformes > Eleotridae > Bostrychus > Bostrychus sinensis. The sequence goes on along the minus strand of CM036257.1, from coordinate 19,986,294 downwards.
ACCATGTTAGCAAGAGAGGGTCACTTGAATTTAATCATACTAATGACTTAGGTGAACCATTGCACAAGAGCAGTGTTTAAATCCAGAGGGGCTCGTAACAAAAGGTTCCCATGAGCTCATGATGTTTAGGGCTGTTTTTTTACCTTGACAGTGACTTAAAACAGACATATATGATTTTTCTTTTTACACTTTATCCATGAATCATTTAAATTCAGTCTGCATGTCCTGTGTTACTGTGGCTTCTCTCTCTCCAGCCTCCTACCATCAAAAGCATGTGTTTAGTGGAATTGCTGACTCTAAGATTGCCCCAAGTGAATCAGTGTGCGAGTGAATGGTTGTGTGTCTGTGTCAGCCCCACTGTCCCCGGTGTACCCCCACCCGTAGTTGCTGGGATAGGCTCGAGCCACTCGTGACCCTTTACAGGAATTAGTGAAGGAAATGAATAAATGGTTAAAAATTGTGTGTCCATTCCATATAATATGAAGGAAATATAAAGTAACTCAAAGTCAATTATGTTTTTATACAGTGTTGAACAAACTGCTAAACATGTAAAATACCTACAACTGCCAATAAGTTGTATGATCATAACTTATGTTATCTGTCTTATTCTATATACTTTATGTTGTTCTGTCTCTTTTTTTTTTCAAGCTAGTACAGTGAGACAATAGCAGTCTGTAACATACATATACCAGCATGTTTAATTTCTCTATTAGTTTATAATGTAATTCCTAACATGGCCAAGTCTTCTCTAGGCCTCCTTAGCAGCTCTAACCTTAGCACCCTTTTACCAATATAGTCACCCTCCTCTGTGCATGTCCAAACTCAATCTGGCCTCTCTGACTTTATCTCCAAAACATCTAACATGAGCTGGGCCTCAGTCTTTTCCTCAGTACAATGAACAATACACCATGGGCAGATATTCTGGACCATAGAAATTTCTAAACCTTTGCCCTGCACAATGTCTACAGCCCTAAAGAAGTCCTCTCTGAGGGCACTGAGTGCGTACAGAGAGAGCTTAAATGTTAAGTGCCCCTTTGGCGCCCAATTAGGCAAAACTGAAGTGTGGAAAGGTCCCACTGGAGCAGTGCCACGTCCCTTATTGAAATAAAGTCACAAAGTCACAGCTCTCACATGAACAGTAGTTAGTTGTAAGCTGTGAATGTGTTTGGCTGACCTTCCAGTATGCTGAGGTTCTTGAAGGCCATTGAGTGCTCCCAGTCTTTCAGTCGCAGGTCTTCAGTGATGGTGTTGAGAATCTCCATCTCGGTCCTGAGCTGCGCCTCTGTGTGAACGTGAGTCACCCATAAACTGCTGGTGTCCTCTGTGATGTTACTGATTTGAATCTGGAAATAACCATAAGTCATAAGAGGTTTAATGACATACATGGGCAACAGTACACATTTTGTATGCATGGGTGTATGCATGCTACTGAATTATGCTTGCTCAAAAAAACAAAACAAACAAACAAAAAAAAAAACAAATGAATGAATGAACGAAAATATTGCTCACTTGGCCTGATTCACAACTCCACAGAGAAACCCAGGATTAACTAATTTACTACTTATCTAGGGTACTGATGTTTTGCCTGACCAGGTAGACAGACATACTGTATCTAGGATTGCTCTGTTGTACAGAGCCCTGAAAACTGTTGTTTGTGTAAAGTCCAGTCACTTGTTACCTGCAGGTCCTGTATCTTTAAATGGTGCATGCTGATGTCATTAGTGAAGGTGTGATTGACAGCTCCCACCATCCAATTCACTTCATCCAGCTTCTCACGAAGGCTGCTTATATGTCCTGATGTTTCCCTTAAAGAAAGACGACTTCATTATTCACTGACATCATATAAACTTGCATCGACCACTGATTTAATCGAATGTTTTACCTGAGTTGGACATCTTGGTCGCGGAGCCAGGTGGAGGCCCGGGACACTTGTGCTGTTAAACTGGTGAGGTTTCTTCCAGCCGAATTACTTAATGAGGACAGTCGGTCGTCCAGCTGCACCAGGTAACCCTCGGACTGAAGTGAGTGAGCCTGCATACTCCGCAGCTCTATCTCCAAGCTCTAACACACAAGCATTGATATAAGAATACCCCAAAAACATCCCAGCGACTAAGGGCTTCAGGCGAAGTACACTGTTACCTTCATGAGTATTTCCAGCCTCTGAAGCCAATCGCTGTGGTTCTGGAAGAGGTTCTCCAGTTTCCAGATGTTCTCCAGGAGGTCGGCTTCGGTGGAGGCGTCCCCCAGAGTCTGCTGGACCACGCGGGGACGCTCCGACATCCGGGTCACGTTCTCCGGGGCCACACCCTGTCGCTGGGACGAGACCTGGGACCTGGAAACTGTGAGGAGCGATATAGACAGACATTTGTTTTGGGAGGTGATTTCAGCATCTCCAAATCTCTGAGCTTTACTGATAATTTATCACTGCCACTTAAGACGAAGCCAGAATGTGATACAGAACAGATGTTGATTGGCGAAGTGAATCGTTTTTAGGACCAAACATTTTACGAGTCTAAATCTGTGTACAAAGTTGGCTGTTCAAGATGGTGTTTATGCCATTGTAAAAAAGATGGACAAAGCTGGCTTCTTAAAATCTGACATAATGCTTGTTTTAGGGTCCAGCTTAGCATTGCAATATGGACACTTTGAGGATTTACACATTCATAGCTTTTCATTACCCATTTTGATTGTGCTGCAAATGTAAAAATCTTTATAAATCTTGATCTTTGTTGGACATTTTCTCTGGGTTGGGAGTCTGGATTGGAAGAGAATTTTGTCAGATGAAGATGTTTTGGTTGCCATTGATTTAATGTTTACACACCAAGCAGTCTAGTCAGTAGGAGGGTACTTCAAATGGAAAAGAAATAAATTAGTTTTGGGTTGTCTTTATATTCCTCCCCAAGTCTAGTATTTTCTAAATGGTGCAGAAATGAGCCAGTGTACAGACCCTTCCAAGAAATATATCTATATTGGTGACAAGAAAACTATTTTTTCCAGTCAATTTTTATGAGGGAACAAACTAAAAACACTAAATAAGACATTTTTAGTTTATACAGCAAAAATGAATGACTATTATTATTATTAATAATTACAATAATAAAAGCGATAAACAGTTACGTTTGTTGCAAATTAACTTAATAAAAGAGGAATTGCGGTAATTGATGAATTAAATCTGAGCAAACACTGACAAACTATTGTGATCCGCCACATTTCTGTTACTACTTGACCAGTAGGCTTTGATATAAAAATTCAGAAACATGTATTATGCTAATCAAATATGCTAATTGCTACAATAAATAAAACAGCTAAACACGGATTCACTTCCTAATGTTATATAACCAGTGTTTTCTAATTTGTTACTTTCCAAAACAATTTTGTTTAATCATAGTTTGCTATATTTGGTGGCTAATGCTAATTCCTCCATAAAAATGTACTGTGGCCTTATGACTTATGGCACCATTCTATCGTTTACTAACATGGGTCTATTGTGATTTATGAAAACCTGGGCCCTAATGTTCTCCTTAAATAGCAAATATGTTACTTATTCACCTCACTATGTAACAAGAGGTCATTTCAGGTGCTCAGAAGGGCCATTTCGTCTGACTGTAGAAAACATTGCCAAGTCTCTCACTCAGGAGTAGAGACACTGTAAAAACACAATAGGGGATCTTAATGTAACCATTGCTCCCACACATATATCACAAAAAAACACCATTGATGTCACTAACATCAAGGGGTTACTGTTAAAAAGATCTGAACTAGTGACAAAACTGTAACAAAGGGACGGGGACGTCACCTTTCTGTCTGGGGTGTTTATTTAGCTGTAACACCACATGGACTGACAGCTAACATATTGCAGATGAACCTCTCTTTTCTTGTTCTTGGCTGTTGCATAAAGACCCAAGACTTTTTTCACCCCCCTTTTTTTTTCTCTCTTCTGAAGCGTGGCTAATGAGAAAAAGCTCAGCCGTTTCATGTTCTGTTAGCAGGCTGTTGCGTAGTTACAGCTACACAGCCCGCCAGATATTTTGAAACCAGATCTCCAGCATAACGCCATGACGACATCCTCTCGGCAGGACAGAGAAGAAAAGGCATTACTTGGGAAATGAAGGGGACACAGATTCACACATGCTTCTCGATGCCCCCGACTAGAGAAACATTTTGGCGTTATATTTCTGTTTTCAAATTTGGGAGAGTCTCGAAGTCTGTGCATGCGCTCGGACCGTGGCCAACAGATGATGCCATGAAATCAGTGCAAAGCTGCAAAACCACAAGTCGCAAACAAGCCATCTCCATTCCTCCTCATTACCTGTGTTATGTTTAGTCTAAATGATCTGAAAAAGTAAATAAGCCCATATACGTCCACTACACAGGAAACTTAATTGCTAAATGCTTTACAGTAATGATGGAGGAAGTACTCGAAATCTGTACTCAAGTAAAAGTATTGTTTACTTCAAAATAATTACCTGAGTAAAAGTAAAAAATAGTATAACAAGTAAGGGTTATTAAGTATTTTTTTTCTGCATCTTTTTCCAGTGTCACAGCAGAATCTACTACTACTACTATCACTACCACTACCACCATCACCACTACTACTACTATGACTACTACTACTATTGCTGCTACTGCTACCTCTATTGAACTTGTGAGCTTTTGATATTTTCCAATGTCACAGCAAGATCTACTACTACTTCTACCTCAACTACTACTACTACTACTGCTCTCCCCAAACCTGTATTGAACGCATGACCTTCTTATTGCTCATCTTGCAATAAGGTAAAAAAAAGAAAAGTATAATTATGCTTTAGAAAATGTATTCTGAAAGTACGCTCTCTTCAAAAAAACTCTCTTTTTTTTTAGGTAACATAACTATCTAGCTACTTTCCACCGCTGCTGGTCTGTGAGCCATAGTAATTTTTCATAAGAATGGACCTGTATGTTTTCAAATTGTGACTGTGCTAAGCTAATGTAATGGGAGTGCAGTGGGGGGGGGGTGCAGAAAATGAGTGATTTATGGTCCGTCTTTACAGGGGAAGTTGTTGAGTTGAGCTGTTGGTCCACTTCATCTTGGCAGGACAGTTCACTGGCACATTTTTACAAGGCTGTAAACCGAAGGAGGCATGCCATATTTCCAACAGATATTTCCTAAGCTGGTGTTGTGAATCTTCCATAGTTCAACTGAGGTGAGTGGATTGTTTTGAATGCAAGCTGTGCACTGACCTCAGTGACTAAAAGTGAGAGTGAAAGGTTGTCAGTGTCTCTGTGTCAGCCCTGCTAACAATAATCACCCACCTAAGGCCCATAGTTTCAGCCTAAAGAAGGTGAATGAATGAATGGCTGAATGAACATAGCCCCGTAATCATTTTAAAAAACAGGCTACATTCTTGTGATGGCTCTGAGTGAATGGCACACTGCTTCCACCTCAAACATGCACCTTATTGTTTTTATTGACCTTTTATAATGCTTATTTATTCATAGTGGTTAACAGTCTTTTAGTATCTGAGTGTTTTTATGTGGTCATGTTGTCTTTTCTTTTTAAGATTGTATTTTTATGTTTTGTCCGTTGAATGCTGACAGCACACTTTGAGGTTCTTGCTCATGTTTTCCAATGTGGTTTTAAACTGCAAATGGTAAATAAACTGATCTGAATTGAACAAGAGTAACTCCCAAGAACATGTTTCTCATCAAATATGCAAAAGTCAGTCAGTCAGTCGCAGCAGTGGCGTTGCAGAATTTTATCGGTGCAGATTCTGAAAAGTTGTGATATTATGAAGCCAAGATAATTTCTGACAGACAAATAAGCGGTAGTAGCTCAGTTGGTAGAGACATTTGCCCACTACCAGCATTGCATTCTGTCGTTGTGTCCTTGGGCAAGACACTCTAACCACTTTGCCTATGTATGAATGTGTCATTGTGACTGACAGACACAGTTCAGTCTATGAGCCCTTTGTGACGTTTTTAATTTGTGGTGCCAATCCACATTAATTACAAAATTATATTCAATGTAAGTATGGGGTAACTGATGCTATTAAATCTTGCTGAATGCAGACACGATCTAGAGTGAAACTGCAACATTCTTCCCAGGCAAACAGAGAAACACTCAATAAGCTTAAGTTTCATTAAATGTAATATAAGTTGTTTTCTTTTACTCAGACATTTTGTAAGAGAGAAAGAATGTCGTCATTAGCCTTGTGTGTAGCTCATAATCCACCAATACAATGTATGGGCACCAACGACACCACAGTCAGTCCAAATCCAATTTATGATTTCAAAAGTATATGGCAGGAAATGAAACAAAAAAGCTGGTTTGTCTGTGAAATGCTGACACTTGGAGCCCACTTTTCCCAGGCGTCAAATTCACACCGACACCACATGTGCGAGCTAATCTCATGAGCGCACTTTAGACCTTACATCTGGAGGGAAGGCTTGGTGTTAATGTAATTTAACAATGGTGTCCAATTTTGAGAAATATTTCAGACAAACCGCAGTGTGGCTTGCCTTGTTAGGCGGCTGAGTGACATTTATCAACTGCAACCTTTTGGGGCTGGATATTCTCGCAGTTAACTTCAGACCCAATTAGCATCAGACTAAGGACACACAAGGTTTCACCATATACTGTTTAATATAGCTGTATAAGTCAATTCTGTGTTTTTTTCTCTCCAAGAGACAGTCTTCAATGTTTTAAACTGACTTAATTTTAATGTTGTATTGATTAAAAAGTACTAATAAATATACTTTTTCCAGCCTCCTGTTGTTCTCATAAATACTTAATAAAATATTGCATTTTCAAAATGACATTGCCACAACAAAGTGGTAATAAAAGACCAGACCTGTAATATTTACTACAAAGAAGAAGAGGGAGAAAAAGAAGATGAAGGATGAGAAGAAGAAGGAGTAAGGGAAGAAGGAGGAGAAGAAGAGGGAGGAGGAGAAAAAGGAGGAAGAGAAGAAAGAGGAGGAGAAGAAGGTCACTAAATGGACCGTCACACTAACACGTTAATCCACAAGTGCAGAAGAAGAAAGAAAACAATGGCAGTATGCACTGAGGTTCAATAAAAAATACTGAATGTGTCGCCCAGGTTGCTTATGTTTACATTTTTTGTTTTGGTTCGAAAACCCTGCATTATCTATCATCGAATCAGAAAGACTGGCAACCCACAGATCACAGATGTTTTGATTTAGACTGCAGTACCATTTTCAAACCAGTACACATATGCTGATTCCTGTACATTTAAGGTCAAATTACATTGAACACACAGAAGATAAAAAGATATTGGTGCTACTTTGTAAAAAACCTTGGGCTAAATCAGTTCTCTCTGTTTGTCTCCACAGTGTCTGTCTGACTAAAACTTATCTAATCTGTATTGTCAGTGAAGATGACAGTAACTGGTAAATCTGAGTTGATGAACACTTATTGTCTCAGTAAAGCGTGGTTATTTAGGGCAGGATGACTTTTTGGAAACACTTTTATACCACAGTTTAAAACAATATAGTCTGGGCTAAAATTACAGTTCAGGAAAAGAAAAACACATTACGTCTCAAACTCAGATGAAAATAAATCTTTGAGCCTTCATGGCAGTCCTGGTATAATTACACCTGCTCAGTATGTTCTTTCCACTTGGTATTGTAATACTGATTGAGTTTATGTACAGATCCCAAATTAAACATCTTACAGCCTAATGATGAGAACTAGACAAACTATGTCTGACAAAACCATTTAAAGGTCTCATAGCCTTCAGGTCTAAAGTATGGGAAAGTCATTGTCATCTTTCTACTTTTCTTCTTTTCAATTAAACTAAAGTAAACACAGAAGAACACATGTGAGTCTCATTCATAACAGATTAAACTTAAATTAACAGCTTCATGGTTTAGTAGTACACTTTATCCACTCATGTATCATATACTGGGACGGCGAGCCAAAACAACAGCTGCCTGCTTGGTGTCATGAGAAATATCTCAGGGCTCATAAACCATACTCTAGCAGTGGTGGAAGAAGTACTCAGTTTCTACAGAAAAAAGACCAAAATTATACTCAAGTAAAAGTAAAAGTATTACCTTAAATTTTCTACTTAAGTAAAAGTATAAAAATACTCGCTTTTAAATGTGCTTGCAAGTAAAAAAGTAAAGTATTTCGCACCTACTTGAGAACTTGTGAATGTGGTAAATGTGAGGGATTTTGATGAAAAATTGTGCTGATTCCAGATGAAATGAACAAACCGATGCAGTAGAAGAGACTGAATCTGTCAGTGAGATCTTCTGTCTTTATTATTCTGATGTTGATGATGACAAAAAGAGTACTACTTTACTGCATCTGTTATATTTAAGTACTATGTGTCTACAATGAGGGCATGACAAAAACACATTTTAGACCAAAACTCAAAATAGTTTGTACTTTATACCAACACAAAAAATTTAGTGGAGAAAAAGTTAAAGTATCCCTTGTAAAATTTACTCAAGTAAAATACAGATATATGAAAATTGTACTTAAGTAAAGTTACCTTTACCTTTACCTTTACCTCATTACATTTACTACAGTGACCCTCATGCTTTTATTTTGAAATTATTAAAGCATCTTCAATTCTTTTTTCATCTCACCAATCTCATCTAATCAAGTTTGCTGTCGGACTGTTGCAGTTTGGTACTGGTTTGGTAACGTTTTTCACATTAATTTTTACATCTAATGACAAACTACTGTGGTGAGCATTGCATACTGTCCTTGTGTATTAATGTGACTGTATTTGCTGGTGGTTGGGGAGACTGTAGGCGCAGATTGGCAGCCACACTTCCGTCAGTCTGCCCCAGGGATGAGGAGTGAATAAATAATGGACTCATGTAAATCACTTTGAGAAGTTTGAGAAGCTTGTAATGTGCAATTATTATTATTATTATTATTGCCCTGTATACCATTAGAATTAAGAAATGTGCACCGCAGTATAGCTCAGTTGGTAGAGCTGTGGCACATATACAGGGCAACTACAGCCTGCCTCGGTGTTGTGGGTTTGAGTCTGGACTCTCTCTCAGTTTGACGAATGTCTTCCTGATTTCCTACTAATCTGTCCTATCATAAAACCTAAATAAAAAAAGGCAGAAAAACATAAAAAAAATAGAAATAAAGAACTGTAATCTGCATAGCCTTTAGCTTGTATTGTAATTATAGACGCTACATTAAATAAAACAGCTAAACATTGATACACTCACTAATGCTTTCCAACCAGACTCTGAAATTACTTACATGTGGTTAAATGGTTGTTAGTTTCCAAAATCATCTTGTTCACTCATAATTGGTAATCCTTTTGTGGCAAACACTAATGTCTCCAATAAAAATGAATTATGGTCTTTTTAACTAAAACACAAAAGAAAACAGGATCTATTGCTGAGTGTATAAAACTTTCAAAGAGGCGTTCAGCAGCTCACAGTAAACAGAACAGCAGAACAAAATGAAAACTCATGTGCAGAGCAATATTCACAAAGATGCATAATGTTGTTCCATATGCTCTAGGTCACTCTGCTTGCACTAAACAGTAGTTTGGAGAAGCAGACAGGAGCAGTGCCTCAGAGACTAAACGTTCAGCTCTTAATGGGGTCATTGAACATTTGATTTAACATTTGAACTACTTTAGTATTCATTCAACTGTGTGGTCCGTAGAGGATACAGCATTTCAACATAGCAGGCCTCTGGGAAGTGGCTCAAACAGTTCAGACGGACAAAAGGAGGCGAAACAACGGATTAATGTTAAAATCATTGTTAGAGTAAACATTTTGAGCTTCAAGAATAATGAAAAACAACTGGCAGGACATTTAACTGTTTTGTTGTCTTAGTTTTGGGGTAAACAGCAACAAAAACAGCCTCATAAACAGATAATTTAAAGTCACTTAAAAGGGAGGAAATGACATTTAAAAGGACAATAAAGAGGTATTAAGGACACCATAGTACTGTCCCAGAGAGAGACAGACAGGCTGTGGGACAGTGTCATGGTCGGGACAGAGAGAGGGGCACATTCCTCTGGAGCCAAAAACAACATAGGGGGTTATTTTACTGCTAGCTTTGTTAACTTTGTCCCCTCAAACTTGGGCATCGAGTCAGGTACACTTGGTACACTGCTTTTTAAAGTGTGACTAACTTGATTTCCACATTTTCTAATCTTTTTTTAAAATCCATATCCTATCATGGGTCACAGGGGTTGGTCTTTTGGTGCAAAGCATGGTACACTTATCTTAGGGCTAACTCTAAACTTATAAATATGTTTTGTTTTGTTTTTTACACTATCCACTTTGCCTTTACATGAAATTGTTTCTTAACAATGTAAGAAATGACTTATTGTAGCATAGGGAGAACCAGAGATTGAACCCACAACCTTTAAACTACAAAGAAGCCACAAATCTCTTTACCATCTGGTCCCAAGCCATGTTTACAATGTGGTACAAGTCCTGTCTTTTGGTCTGGTATCCATGGAAGGTAATCTGCTGTATCCACACAACACCAGCAAAAACATAACCCTTATCTCAGGGCCATACTAAGACGGCTGCTAAATTGCATTTGCTATTTGTGGGCCTGTTGTGTGTGATATGTGAAGAGAAAAAGAAATTGCTGTTACAAATCTGATATGTAAATGAGATTTTTGCGTGAGCATAAGACCAAAACAACACTGCTCTGGCTCCGACTGCATCTTTCCCTACAGTGAAGTAACACAAAAGCCAATATAAGAGTTCTGCCATACTCCAGGACTGACTGTAGTAGACTGAATATGTTCACTGTCTTTGAGGAATAATAATTTCATTGTATTTCACTTTCTTCTCTTAACTTTGCGTAGTCTGTCCTTGGTAACTGTCTTATGCAATTCTGGCACTGACCAGAGTTTCGTGACTTTAGTCCCCCTCTGTGTGAGACAGTGGAGAGATAGAGTAAAGTCCTATTCACTGTCTGTCAGAGTCAGTAACCCTTCAAACAATCATACAATGTATCAAGGACGTGGAACAGAGTGAAAGCCCAGAGGCAGGAGCTGCAAAGGCTGCAGTTCAGGGAAATAAGAGCGAGAATCAAGGAAAAAGTGTTGCAGGTAAAGTCTGTGTCTTTGTTTCCTCTGACTTTAAATCAATTAGTGTTGTATCTTTGTAAGTAAGATTTTAAGGCATTAGAACTTATTTTCAGTGCCCCATCTGTGCACTAAAAGATGCACTCTTTCCTTTGCAAAACTTTTGCACCTGCTTCTCCAACGTGCTAAATTTTCACACACTTATAGCTCCCGTACTCGTGATAAATCAAATAGTGACTGCTGTATGATTTCATTTGGGTCTTCCACGCCTTGAATTTTGCGTGTTCTTGTGTGAGCAAAATCTGGCTGCACTCATTTAGCTCCTGTGAGAGTCGCAAACCTCAGCTGCGCCTGGGTTTGCTCCACTTTTAGCACGTCTTATTCATTTAGCGTGCATGCAAACCTTTGATCTGGCCCTTACTGTGTTGATTTCAAAGTAACAATCCTTTACGTTCAAGATGGAGACAACATTTTCTTCAGGACACTAAGTCATTGTCTCTGGTCAGACAGGACTTCAGAGTAGGTCTGACACAGGAGAACCTCACACACTGCTACAGTCATCAAATGTAATTGACCTTTTACAAATTTCAAGCTGCCCTGCTCTAAATATAAGTCTTGCTTTTTACAGTGATCTTTTTAAAATAACCTCAACTGAGGGTCTAATACAGCAGATGGTCTAGAAAATATAGGCAGAAAGTAAGTAAAACACTTGTGTAAAGTATTGAGTTTCTTTCCACCTCTGTCGATCCCTGCACTTTCAACCAAAATGCTGCAAGATATATTTTCTTCAAGTGAACCAAAAACACATTCATTATAATTTCAGTCCAAGTGATGCAAATTATCTTCTTTCCCTCCAAATGCTTAATAATTCATCTCACTGTGATGTTTTGTCTTGATTTATTCTGGCTCCTGTTTGAGTTGGACGTGTTTTATGATGCTCTCTCCAACAAATACTTCTGAGTGTAGTGGGGTCAGTGTTTGCTGTCACCCACTTATCAGGCCAGTCCCATTAGACAGATAAATGTATGAGGAGGTCAAGGGGTTAAAGGAGGATAGGAGTTGTCTATTAAAATCCAGACAGTGGTATTTTTTTGAGTATAATTATGTTTTTACAGATTTTGAGTACTTCTGTCAGTGCTTGTCTTGTGATGAGATTTGGCAGAGTTTAGGAAAATGCTTCAACAAACATTAGGACGTGATTGTTTTAAGATGAAGACAGATTGCCTGAGGTTAATTTTCCCCTTCAGCAAAAAAGCTGTGTGGTGAGGGTGTAGTCTCCTAAATATTGTTTTCTAAATTACAAAAAATACCAAACACTGAATCACTTCTTCAATGTTTGCAAACACAGTGGAGCCCAGACTGACCAGCCAAGGCCATTGCAGTCTTAACATTTTGGAGGTGGTCCTGGTTTGCTAAAGTGGGTTTGTAAACTCGTGTGAACGATAGTCTGACCACAAGAGCTATGATCTTCACAGTTTAGGAAAATATTGTTGGAAAATGTCTCCTATATGCTAACAATACAAGTCTTTTCCGAGGTCCCATGGCCAATGTTACCTCATGCTACCCCCAAAAACCTGGCGATACCACTCTAAAACTGTCTCCCACTGTTCTGCATGAATACCTGGGATCTTCTAGTTCAGGGGTAAACGCTTGAGCCAGTGCATCTTCACAGACTGCCTGACCTTTAGACAAAATGAAGTGGGAACAGCTAAGGCAGCTACAAAAACTTTATTAAAAGGCCTAAACAGGAGATTACCTTCCATGGATACAAGGCCAAAAGATAGGACTCTCACCACACTGTAGACATGGCTTAGGACAGAATGATGAATGAAAAGAAATTGTGTACTAATCCCTACATTATTAAGTTTTCCAATGAATTTGCCATTACGCTTGTCAGAGAATAAGAAGAGTACTTTGCAAGATTGAGAGAGAGAGATTTATAGCAAATACGTTCATGAATAATTAAATAGGCCAAAGAGGTTCTTGCTGGTGTTGCTTGTTACTCTATTACAGGAACAACTTAAAAAGTAACAGAATTTGATGACATTTTCAGAAAAGGTCAGTAACAGGGCCAAGGACAAGGCAGGTTTTATTTAGTTCTTTACCATTGTGACCATAAGGGTTTTGTGGCCCTGTGAACAGAGCATTTACCCCTGAACAATAAAATCTCAGGTTCAAGTCCATGTTTGGAAACTATTTCTAATATCTTTACCATGCAAGTTGACGGATGGAGGTCTGTTCTCTCCAAGTGCTTCTAAATAAATATATTTTTTCTTTATCTGTCATCCATCACTATGCTAAAAAACATTGTTGAGAGTTTTGACTTCTCATTTATCATGTACTCATCTTATTCTTGACTTGGCTCCTTCTTTTTTAGACCTCACTAAAAGCCAGAATATTTTTCCCATTGTAAGAATATTTTTTTCTTGGCGATGTCTAATAGTTCTTTTTCCTCATGATGGCCATCAGCTAAGATTATGTTGATTATTCTTGTTTTTCTCAGTATAAGTTCAACCTCAGAGGGTCAACATTCAAATCTTAAATTTCTAAAGAGTTCAGTTTAGTTGCCCACATCGCACTGCAATCATTTATCTAAAGCCAGTTTTAAACAATTGCACTGACATTTAAAGAAAACAATATACTTAGATTTTTATCAGAATTTCATATCTTTTCTACGTCTGAAAAACCACTCTCTAAATGTCCCAAGGTTTTTAGGTTTTCCAGGACATACAGTCTGTAATCTTGTACACTCTGTTCTTTGTCCTTTTTGCTGTGGTCAGGACAGAAAACAATCAATCAACAGGAACAATGAAAAATGCTTCCCATGACTGGACAAGTATGCCAAAGACTTATCCTTAGTACTTTTCTCTGTTTCCAAAATGCCAGACCTGCAGACTTTTAATATTTGTAGTGGAGCAAATTTATTGGCCATTGCTGTGTTATCAAATCCAACTCGAGGTAGGAATAAATGAAAGAAATCGTTTTTATAAGAAATCTGGTCCTGATTGTCTTGAGTGCCAACAGTCGTACAATTATCTGAAATGCGATCTCGTTTGACTGCAGTTATTACAAACAAAGCAGTACACTTCATCTGGCAGTGATTAATTGAAGTTTTTTTGGAAAGGCACAACATCTGAAGAAAATTGTCGAAATATTAAAAGCCAGACTTGTGTTGGTTTACACTGCTGTCCCACAAAAAAACACACGTTTGGCATGGCAGGTCATGAACCCACCACCGGCCCAAAGTAGGAGAACGATATTCAACAAGAAGTGAAATCAGAGCCATCAAACAAAGCAGGTCATTTGTTGAAAGTTTTGCCAATAACTTGCAATATGTACAGTATGTCATATATAATTTTACGTTAAAAGATTATTATTTTACCAAGGAAAATAAGAAAAAGAAGACACTTGTAAAACACATGAGGTAATTTCCAATTATCTGACGTATATTATGGTTGGTATAATGTAAATGTTTAAGTTGTAGCATGAATAGCACTCAGGGATTTTACATTTTTGTGAGGATATGTCTATAAAATTTGAGTTCTTGCTCTGCCATGGTAAACATTACATCATTAACACATCTTTAGTACATCTGGGGAGCTCATTAGCCATGATATATGAGGGATATTGATGTGTAAGGGCTCTTTTATTGTCTTCTTCTTAAGGTTAAAGGTTAAGTTAAAGTTAAGATTTATTGTCCCTGTAGGGTAATGTGTTCCCTGCATTTGATCCACCCTTCAATGCTGCTGGGGCAACCTGACGGGATCAGTGGGCAACCACAGTGCAGCACCAGGGGACCCTTCTCCAGATCTTGAGCCAGGATCCTGGTCAGGAGCACCTGGCTGGAGGATGAGCCTACTGTGCATGTTTTAGATTGATGGGGGACACCGGAGCACCCAGAGCAAACCAAAACAAGTCACAGTGAGAGCATGCAAACTCCACACAGAAAGGCCCCACACAGTCCAGGAATCAAACCTGGGACCTTCTTGCTTACAGGTGATAGCGCTAACCACTTTGCCACTGTGCCATAATTTTGTTTTGGCTGGTGTCAGCTGGAGTTTCTTCATGAATTATTACCCTCTACCTAACCCTATCCCTGCATCCTCTTCTCTCACACCAAATAACTTCATGTCCTCTTTCACTTTATTCACAAATCTCTCCTGTGGACTTTGGCCTCAGCATCTGCCCAAATATTCACTATTCCTCCTCTGTACATGGCCAAAACATCTTAATCTAGCCTCTCCGACTTTACAAAACATATCTGTCCCTCTGATGTTCTCATTACTAATTCTATCTATCCTTGTCACTCCCAAAGAGAACCTCAAAATCTTCAGCTCTGCCTCTTGTCTCTTCCTCAGTGCCACTGTCTCTAAGCCATATATCAACAAGAGACGGTACTGTATCTCACTTTGAAGAAGAGCTGTTGTAAGTCTAGTACCGTTTCAGTCTACATTCCTCTCATTCTTGCGTATATTTTGTAAGGTTAATTTGGTTATTACTGTATTTTTAGACTTAAGGTTATGTAATCCTGTCTGTCTTTTCCGCCTGAATAAAGTGTGACTGAAGACTGTTGTAAGTGAGCTGCAGGAATGTCCAGATGAAGTGACGGCGGTGGATCCAGACGTGGTTGTGTTTGAGCTCTCATTGTGGGCAGAGATCAAAGCCGGTCTCCAGTTGTGAGAAGGCTGAATGAGTGAACATCCGTCTGTGTGTTGCTCTGAGTGCACAATGGACGTACCTGTTCTGTGTCCTGTTCAGGAAGATGTGTGGGATTGAAATGAGCAGATCGACTGACTTTAATACAGGGCTGGCATTCACTTGCTGAGCTGAGTGTAACCATGTCTAGTCTTATATAAAAATAGGTAAAAATGTAACATTTAAGTGACCTGGCCGTCCTAAGTTTCTTGAATTGTAATAAGCCTTATATAAAGCTGCATTACTTGAAAAATAATTTAAAACTAAACAAATTCATCTCTGGACACTAATATGTTACATAAAACTAAAGCTTGTCACAAGGAGTTAAAAGCCAGTGTACTTTTTGTGCCAGTCCCAAGCCTGTATAGGTGTAGAAGTTTGCATCAGGCATCCAACGTAAAATGCCAAATCAATATGCAAATCACTGCACACACAGAAAGAAATGATTTTGTATTTTGTATGGAAATCCCAGGAGGAAAATGACAAACGAAATGAAGGGTTAGGACGACTTTTAACTTTTAGCTCTGGGTTTAGAGTTTAACGTCACAAACAAACACTTTTCTCTATTTGTTTTTCTTATTTTTTACATTCTTCTGTGAAAGCAGACATACTGACTTTTAGCACAGCCAGTTTTTCAGTAGGACTCAGTTTGACTGCTTTAGAGTAGACCAAAGTAGACCAACAGCCAATAGTAGCCTCCCTTATTTTAATGGAGAAAGAGACAAGTAACCTAAATTCATGCAAACATGTGAAACTAAACACTTGAACACTTGTTACGGCTATGTTTTATACAAATTGATATTGGGTGATTTAATAGTAAAAATAAGCCATGGTCCTGTAACAGAATAGACTGTACCATGTACCAACATTTGTTCAGAAAATGTACCAGGGGCTTAAAGCATAGCGCACATTAGCGAGAGCTACATTAAGTTTAAACATAGCATATAACGACTTTAAAATTGTAGCAATCATTCGCCCCTTTCCCTGTTACGAGTACAGTTTTTCATTACATGCCATGAAACTGTAAGGAACTACTTACAGCTCAGAGGCCAGCTCTCGTAGTACTTTGCATGTTTTTGTTGCGATCCCTGGCGTGAGAGCGTGTGTGCATGTTGTTGGTTAATCAGTGCACTCGTAAAACTCACAACAACATTTAAAGTACTAATTCAGGCGCCTGCTGTAACTCTCTACACACCCCCACAGCTTTAACACAGGCTTTTACTACACATGTATTTCATCAGTGTTTATGTTTACACAGAGCTGCATCAGTGGGACCTGCTGAGAGAGCTGCACCTCTGAGTCCAGCTGGATTAGTCCTCATAACTTAATTTGGCTTATTGTCTGTTTACAGTTTACTCTTATGTAACTCTAGTCGGGCCAGCCATAATACTTTTCTTTTCTATACAATAAATTAGTTTGGTACCAATGGATTTGAGATTTCTAAAGGGTGGAAATAATATATGCAGAACAGAGTCTGATTGCAATTTTATATGTTTTAATATTTAATTCATATCACAGAAAGGAAAAGTTGTATAAAGTCCACAATTTATATTTACATTTATGATCTATAATATGGTCAGGTTGGATTTAGAGGAAATAGGTTTGAATGGAAGAGGTTCCTAACCCACTTTGCTAAATAACAGAATGGGTCTGGCTGGTGATTTTGAACTTTGGGGTTAAGACACAGTGTGTTTTATCATTGTTGTAAACACTGCATTGCAAATGTACACAGTAAAAACTGTCTAAAACAATGAGAGTTCATTCAAAATGCAGTTCAGTTTAGATTTTTTTTTTATTTATTGTCTAGACTTGTCAAAAATACTTGAGCACAGTGGTATACAGTAGCTCAGTTGGTAAATATGGAGTGACTGTGCGTGGGTTCGAGTCTAGACTCTAACAATTTACTAAATGTCTTCATAATTTCTTCTCCATTGTCCTGTCAAATAAAGCATAAAAGCCCCCAAAATATCTACGTAAAGTACAACTTGGCTGCCTTTGTTTGCTTTGTTTGTAATCACAACAACAATTCCTGCAATGCTATTGAAGAAAACAGACAAGAGCATCTGGTCCAAGCCTTGACACGTTAATGACCTGTGTTTGACTGCCACAGTGAGCTGGTCTGACCCCTGCTCTGACTCCTCTGGGACAGGGGCACCAGCTTCTCTCCCTCTGTCTGTCTGTGTGTGCTCCTCGTCTGATGACCTCCTGCTGTGACGCTGGCCCTCCTCCAGACTCTTAGACCACTGCACACAAACTCATTACAAAAGGCTTTAGCTTCTCAGAGTCACTGAGGTCTCAGGGGGGGCCAGGACTCTGTGGGACGTCCGTGTTCTGGATATGTGTCTTATGTGTGAAAGCTGTGGTTGGATGTCAGTTTTGTGCTCATAAAAAATGGCCCAAACCAGACAGATTCCTTATTGCCACGAGCAATATTTTTACTATACTATTACTACTAGTATTGCTACCACTGTTACTACCCACTTTGTCTTTGAGGTAGAAAAACGTACTTATTTCTACCTCTAGCCCAAGTAAGCTGGACATTGAAACTATATTTAACTTCCCCATGAGCCGCTTTTGGGTCTCACACCACCAAATCAGCTTTTCTGAGCTTTCCTACCATGTTATAATGTTCCCTCATCAAAAACATTCCTTGAGTTGTGTTTTGTTTGATTCACGCCTGTTTAAGTAATTCTGTAGTCTCTGGGACTGAGTTTCTGAGGCCTCAGAACACTTGGTTCCTAAATCCTCCGTCTCTCGCCCCCTTCAGGAAGCACTGACCAATCTACAAGCCCTCTACATCCAGTCTGCTCTCATTCATTTATCCAAAAAAACAAAAAAAACAACAACAAAAAAAAACAGTTTACAGCTCTGTTTCCACTGATTCCTTGCAGACATTTTTCATTTTGTATTAAAATGGCATTATACAAAAAGTTTAAGAAAGTCAAAATTATAAAAAAAAGTCTAAACCAATTCTAAGTAAAAGTGGATTTACTAAAATGGCAAAAGCAATGCTGATAACTCAACACCCATCACAACAGTAAAGGAACCAGTCATATGTACAATATAATGCCGGTGAGAGCAGAAACACCTCATCTGCTGGAACCAAAATACTGAATATTTTGACAAGGGTGTGGTAGGGGTTAGATTTATCCTCTCCATGTTTTATTTTAAAAGGACAGACTTAGCCCAACACATCTGGTCCTTATTCAAGACCAGGTTTTGTCTTGTATCGAGTGTGAATCTGCGTGTGCGTTCTCAGCTGACCTCGGAAAGGCCAACGTAAACTGCAGCTTATGTGGTTATGTGCCTAAAATGAGCCGATATTGCTTTTCTAATGGTGAGGTATGTCCATGGTCTCCACCCAGTCAGTGTCCCACAGACCCAGTTACATGTTGCACTGAAGGAATGTGCAGATAAATGTTCAGATAAATGACATTTTTTTGAATTAAAGTTGGAAAGTTTGGAGCAATTAACCAGCCTAGTCTTACTTTCTAAAACTCGTCAGGTCGCTGTCCTTTTAAAAAGAGTCTTTGAGCTCCTCCCGCTAAATCAAATCTGATCCCTCTATTGCAATAAAAGAACTGTTGCTAATGCTAATATAGCTTTATCCCAACAGTCTTATACAGTGAGTCCACAAAGGCAACAGAGAGGCAAAATAAATAGTTTAAATGCGATAATTAAGTAATTGTGAGTCCACAAAAGCAACACAGAAAGGCATAATAAACTGTTTAAACGAGATGATGAAGTAAATTGTAGGCCATAGATTTGATACCAGGGTAAAAGTCTAAATACATCCCAGGCTAGACTAAATCAATGCCATACTAATTAAATCCCTGTTTACTGTTCTGTGGACATAGCTGTAGTCCATAAGTTAAACACATAAACTTATGCTGGAAGATTTTAAGAGTTTAAATAAGAATAACATTCGTCTATTATGTTTTCCAGTAATTTACTTTCTGGACAAGGAAAAATCTGTAAGCAGGCCTGTTTGGTCCAAGTGGAAAACATGACGCAGATGCACCTATACAGCAGAAGAAGGTAGACCACATGGAGGTCCAGGCCCAGGGCAGGAGACTAAATGTCCTGTAAATGGTTGCTCATACATGTTAATGCAGCAGGTGTGTGTTTTTATAGACTACAAATGACAGGTGGATGTGAATCACTAACAAATATATCTTCTATGTACATGCATTCTTAATTTGCAGTAAGGTGAGCTTTTTCAGCCACTATACTTACAAGAGTAGATTTGATCATGAATTAACTACATTAATTAAGTACTTTAAACTTACACATTTAACCTTTTATGAATGGCTATGTAGTGTAAGAGATAAAGGGGATATTTACACAATGCTAAAGGCTAAAGCTGGCTGGTAGAATAATCAAAACTATGTAGTATGTCTGCCCAGCCTATAGGAATGTTGTAATCACCAGTCATTAAGGTTAGTTATGGCCACAATCAACTCAATAATGTATCTTGTAATGTATGTAATTTCTCAAATCTGGCATTTTCTAGAGCAGTCCTGATAAACTCAAATTCCCAGTGTAGACTTGATGTCCAATACTAATAAAATAATGATTGAATGTAAGTTTTTGAGGCACAGCTTTTCTCTATTGTCATAATACCTACTTGTGAGTAGCAGCCATTGACTTTCCATGGCTGTTATGACATCCTTTTACCAAAGATGCTATCTCTCACAGTTCACATCCCCGAGCTTAAAAGTTTGTGTTTTTTACGCAGTTAAAGTGCCGTAAATTAGGCAAAATTGTTACAGAGTCTTTGTGTTCAGGATGAAATGTGTTGTAGTGTAAACAGCCCCTAAATCTAAACAGACCATTTGGGACGCCCAATAATTTCAAGATAATTTCAGTTTCAAGACCAAATAAATGCTGTTTGATGGTTAGTTACATGCTGTGCCAAATTTGCAAATGCCCAAATCCCAGTTTTCTCCAAAACAAATAAACTTTTATTCAGCTAATCAGACAGATCCAGTCTAAAACAGACAATGTTTTGATTGAGGCTAAATTTGGGCCAATCTGGGTCCTTTACATGTGTTTGGCTGTTGTCTACAAACCTGTTATTGTGGGAACTAGCTCCAGATGTTGAAGAAGGTATTCACAGCTGTCTCAAGATGCATCCAAAAACAGACCAACCCTCGACAGAGAGGCAGTAGATTTATGGTTATAGGGTGTCTGGGCAGTGGAGAGTTACAGTCTCGACAATGTCTCACCTACTCGTCTATGTCTTTAGTATCATCTGTGAAATCATGTGAAATAGACCACAATGCACTGGAGAAATGTCTGAACGAGCTCTGGGGACAGAGTTTGGCAAAGACAAGAGAGAAAAGTGTGTAAAATATAAATGGACTGTCTGGACCATATCACGCTGCTTGGGTATAGACCATAAGGAGCTGTGTTTTGGTGCAACCTCGCCCATGTGAAGTCCAGCTGAACAAAGAAGAAAACTTTTTTAACGGGTGCAGCATTGTGTAATTGTTTATTAATTGTATGAAAAATGTATAAGCAGAAATTATAATAACATTATGTCTCATGGAGCTTCAAATTAATGCTTTGGTCAATGATTTTGATAAAATAGGTAAAATTTGCAAGATAAGTGTTCATTGTTTAGGGCAGTGATTCCCAACTAGTGGGTCAGGACTAGAAAGTGGGATGAGCAAAGGTTAAAATATAGTAAATGAAATGGTGAGATTGATTTTAAAATGTATGTGCCATAAAAGTAAAATAAATCTGAAAACTAGAAGCACTAGAAAGCCCTCTGTCACAATCGGTACTCCCATATTTGCTCTCAAACTTGGGATCTTCCAATTCATTGGTAAATGCTCTAAATAATCTATTGAGCCACAAAGCCTGTGTATAACACATAATTTTGGGCCAGCGTTGGCATTGTCCCCAGCCCAAATGTGGCCCACACAACAGACTCCTATTTTATCTACAGTATATGCTGATAGCTGGCCCACATCCATGTTTGCAGCCGAGTGTCAAACTGCAATTGTGCTGATAAAGGACCACAGGAAACACAGGCGCTACTACTGGCCCGTTCAAGGGAAGCTTCAGTGACGATCCAACCAATGTTGGCAAATCAGGAATATAATTGGGTCACACGATCAGAGCATTTGAGAAGCACTTTTAGGCCTAAAGCATGAGTTTTACTTGTATTTTAGGTTTAGTAATCCCTTATATCCCTTAAACAGCTGCATGTGTTTGCAACAGTGTGACCACTTAAAGCCCAAAAGAGCTTCTCCAGCAGCCCCTAAAAATCTCAGTAGATGCACTTAACACTAACAGCTTCCTCAGTTAGAATGAATTTCCTTTGGAGGCTTACTGGTAAATGCTACAATTGCAACACATGTGTCTTATGAACCTCACTGTTGGCCTGCTCTGGTTCTTCAAAAACCTACAGGCACTGTTTGAATGATAACATCGTCCAGAGACACTGGGAATCATGGGAAATAAACATGCAACTGTTCAATTACAACCTAATGCTGCTGCCGCCTTTGGGCCTCCAGTATTCTGTGTAGAGATAAGATTAAAGCTATTACAGACTGATAAGGCAGATCCTAACCACTTAAACATGGATCAGGATCCCGCTGGCTCTTTCATCAGGACCATTAGGGCATCTCTGGTTTTGGTTATCAAGTGTCCAACACAGAGATAGCACGGCTCTAAATCTGGAGATAGCTCATTGCTGTTTTATTTGACATTTACAGGAATTCCTTAAATTGTTTGCTGCCGGGAAATAACCCAGTTAGGATAAATCGTATGAGCATGGTGGGCACTGAACATGTACAGGCTGTGTTCACACTATTTTGTTCACTCTTTTATTGCATCTGTTCTTCTTTCCTTTCGGCTTCTCTCATCTGGTGTCACCACAGCAAAGCATCTGCCTCCTAGTGTGCAGTAAATCACACACATTTCTTTTACATTGAAATTGTATGCTGTAAATGTTAATTATTAATTTACTACTAAAATATTTTAGAAACATTCACCACAATGTTGTGTTTGTTTCCAATTTTATTTTTTAAACTTAGCTCCAGTAACAAGTTTAAAGTGGCTGGCAACAAAATTAGACCAGTAAAAATTTGTGGTTCAAAAACTATAGCGACCTATGTCAATGAGAAAGATAACTCCCATGATGTGCTTAATTGCATAATATAGATTTTTTATTTTTTTTGTATTGTTGTCTTCATAATCCAGCAACAGGGGGTCACAAGCCAGTGTATTTTTTTGTGGTGGTCCCAAGCCTATATAAATGGTAAGGTTGTGTCAGGAAGAGATCCAGTGGTAAAGCCTATGCTGTATCAATAAGCAAATCACTGCATGACAGGAGGCAGACAATTGGCTGTGGTGACCCCAGAGGTGAAGTCGAAAGAAAAGATATATCACAATTGAAATTTAACTAAAATGATGCAGTAACTTCCCATACAACGTCAGAACAATGTCTTGTTCAAGTCAAGAACATGACTTTGTAATAGATTTTTGCAAGGCAATGTCTCCAGCTCGTCTCTATCAAGTATGTAAGAACAGGAAAAACACACACAGTGAGATTTCAAATAAAAAGTTTAGAGTTGAACCTGGGCAGCCATGTTGGAAACCTGGCAGCAGTTCTGATCTGCGAGGGGCCTCCTCCTGTGCAGCTCTGCTTTTGAACAGCCAGCATTTAATTTCAGGCCAGTTGAAAAGGCTGGTTTGATTGCTTTGCTTAAACAACCTCATCTAAAAGTCTTAAATAACCAAATATCAGTGCAGTGGCCAAACTTTTAACTGCATGTCTGGCTTTGGGAATACGTTACTCATGAGTGGGTGGCTTGGACAGAAAAGGTCCTGAAATGTTGTCACTGCTCTTTCAAACTCTATCAACCAATCCCCATTGCTCTCTTCTGTCCCTAAAGCAAATTCTTCTACTTCTGCACTAATAACGCTGAGTTGACATTTACAAGGAGGCCACAGTAGGGTTTGCAAAAGGTAATGGCCATAAAGTCTGACACACTTCCAATGGTTTCTCATAAGGACACACACACTGCAATGATTTGGCTGTCGAAGCTCAAAAAGGCAAAGACCCAGGATTTTTTCCAAATCAGCAAAGAGAGCAGAGAGCAGCAGTGTAAGCTCCCAAGACTGGAATTTCTTACAGCATAGAGCGATATGACAAAACAAGGCTACGCTAATTTCCACAAGTCCCATGTCAGAATTTCCACAGAGCAGTTCGATCGGTTTGTGCCAATCACAGTAGGACATGGAGGGTCAAAGGAGGATTTTGTACTTCTATGTCTATACAGGCCATTCATTTCCTTAAAACCTAAGGAAAGCAAGTGAATTATTGTGCATTCCTCCTCATTACAGGCAAAGGTCAGCCAATGCACCACAGCTAAGTCATCAGAGACAAGCCCTTGTCTTCTGAAGTAAAGTACATCAATCTTTTTAACATGACATGCTTAAAGAAGTTAAAGAAAGCCATATTTTTTGCAGCAGCTGGATTCTGGAGAGACTTGTGAGCTCACAAAGTGATTAATATCTATCTTGTCCTGCTCAGGGCAATGCCTTCGCATCACTGGTTCCACTAGGTTCAACAACAAATACAGTAACTGTTTTACTGCTACTGAAGTAAACGAGTATGTGGTTACTTACAATTGGATCATCCAGTTACTGACCATGTATTTATCTAAAGCCACTGCTTATTGCAAAAGGTTTTATCAGATGGTTCTTTGAAAAACAGAATCATAATAACGTTTAATATTGAAATAACATGTGGTGATATGTCTGAATGCATGTTTTATTATTAATTTTAATTTTATTTTGTTTTAGGCATTGTTGAATCTTACCCACAAATCATGCCCTAGCACTGTCAGAAACTAACTGCACAACAGGCCCATACACAGTTTATATTGTGGAAAACTTTCAAGTCTTTGTCATGGTTTATCACTTGTCTGTTCAGTATCTGTTTGAAAAGTCCAGCTTGTCATGCTTCCAAACTGCTGTGACACACTTCCTCATGTGGAAACTGAGCCACTGTCCAGATATCTGAATTAGTGAAAGGAAAGTCTGAGGTCAACTGTGCACATTGATTTCAAACACAGGCTTAAGTTGCATAAGGTATCAAATATCAGGTAGCAATTTTTCTTTACAATTTATTCCCTTGTGACAACACAAAATTAAATATCATTGCTTTTAATTCATGGGCTCATATTGCTCAACCAGAAGACAGCGGCGTGGTTACCTAACACTAACACTCTTATGACCACAAAGACATTTATTGCACTTGAACCATAAGGGATATTGATGTCATAGTTATTGTAGGGCTCGGGAAACAAAATATCAGCATCATACTTTGCCTTTCAACACCTCTACTGCTCCAGATAGTTTGTATGTATATCACCATTTGTTTACTATATCTAATTTCTGTGATTATACCCAAAAATGAAAGCCATACGACTGATTCGGTTCAGTGTAGGCCCACACAGACAGTACCTGCCAGGCAGAGGCCCAGGATGGTGAAGAGGACCAGGATGTAGAGGGAGACGATGGCGTATTTAATGGCCGCCAGGGAGTTTGGGGGTCCGCAGCACTGATCCTGCTTCCTGCGGCGTTTACCAGCACCTGAACCAGACAAGATACGGCACAGGTCACACAGTTGTTCACAGATCACACGCTACAACAATAAATAGTATATGGACTCAGCTAGGACTAAAACAGCTCTAAACCAGGACTAAACCAGGACTAAACCAAGACTAAACCAGGACTAAACCAGGACTAAACCAGATCTAAACCAGGACTAAACCACATATAAACCAAGACTAAACCAGGACTAAACCAGGGCTAGACCAGGACTAAACAATGAATAAACCTGATTAAACCAGGACTAAACCAGGACTAAACCAGGGCCAAACCAGGGCTAAACCAGATCTAAACCAGGACTAAACAATGAATAAACCAAGAATAAACTAGGACTAATCAAGGGCTAAACCATGGCTAAACCAGGACTAAACTAGATCTAAACCAGGACTAAACCAGGCTAAACCGGACTAAACCAAAAAATAAAACAGGTCTAAACCAGAACTAAACCAGATCTAAACAAAAAATAAACCGGGACTAAACCAGGGCTATACCAGGCTAAACAAATAGGCTAAACTAGGACTAAACCAGATCTAAACAAGAAATAATAATAATTCTAGGACTAATCCAGGTCTAAACCAGGATATAATTCTAAACCTGGACTTATTTAGGATAAAGACAGCTCAAGTCTTAACAAGGACTAAACCATGTCTAAACCAGGACTAAACCAAGACCAAACCAGGTCTAAACCAGGACTAAACGAGGGCTAAACCAGGGCTAAACCAGGACAAAAAAACAGTCTAAACCAGGACTAAACTGTTTGTTAACATGATGGACCTCAGTATTTCTAAAATCCTTTGAACGGCCCCACTCAAAATCTATGTTTTGATTATAATGACATTTAATCCTTCAGCGTGGAGTTAGTAAGGTTTAAACATTGACAAATTTTGCAGCCCGGTCCTGAGCAGCGGTGGTGGTTTCATTTGGACCGTGACAATCACATTTCCCCTGTACAATGAAGACCACTCGCTGCTGCACAAGCCTAACACAAACACAGCTGGTCTATATGTACAAAGTATGTGTCACATAGTTGGAATGTACAGGAACCAAAATGGCACCTGAATACTGGTCCTCTTTGTGAGTTTCCTCCAAAACAGATGCATTAAGGACAGTACCAACACCTATGTAAGTAACATACACCCGGCGTGTGGCTTAGGGGAGGAATTAACACCTAATTTCAGTCTTGTGACATTTCTCTTCATGTCCGCAGTGTAAAAGGTGTGTGAAACCGCTAAATGCAAGTAATGGAAAAGTCTGACATTTTAGGAAATACTTTATATTCTGAACTGGTAACATTTACAGCTCTCAAGTGTCTCTGTTGGCCCGGTTTGTGCCCAGCGTCTGGATTATTTCAACTACCAGGCTCAACCTAAATCTATACATTTGTGTAAGCCTAAGTAAATGAGATGTGTTATGATGGGAATACCAGTAGTACCAGAACAGAAGAGTGAACAGAGGAACATTACAAACATTATACAATTATATTAAACAAGTCATATCTTTATGTAACAGTGAACAGAGCAAATACCAGGTAGGCTTTTGGAAAATAAGGAACTACAAATGTTAATTACATGTTCAGTTTTGAAACCAGCAAAAAAATAGACCCTTCCAGGAGTGACATATTTAGAAAAGTTGTGCACGCAGCCTGGTACAGAGATTTATGTTCCATCCAATTCATTTCTACAGCGGAGCAAAATAAAAATATGAATTTATTCAGGACAGCACAAACAGATGATTGTTGTTTATATATTTATTAAAAAATGACTCTGAATTGATACGACCCAGATCTGAGTCAGGTCCAGTGAATTAGCTTTTAATTATTAAGTAGGATTTGTTGTGACTGATGAATTAAATCTGAGCATACAATGTCAAACTATTGTGGTCCAACACATTTCTGTAACTACTTGTCCTGCCTAACATTGAAATTAAGAAATTAAATTATGCATTGTTTAGTTTATATGCTAATTCTAGATGCTAATTATATATGCTAATTTATAAATTAAATAAAACAGCTAAACGTTGACACACTCGCTAATGTTGTATTATCGTCTTTTTAACTTACGTTACAAGTACAAACATTCTGTTTACAGACACTAAGGGGTCTATGCAATCACACAATTGGTGCCTTGACAAGTAGAGCACATACATACATACACACATCAAGAAGATCTTCCAGCTCAGGGGTAAATGCTCATTTGATATAGTCACAATGGTAAAAAAAAAAAAAAAACACTCATTATTTTGTTCCTTTACTGACCCCTTGTGGCTGGAGTTAGTATCTTTGGTCCTATCTCACAACAGTACAGGATCCTGGAGCTATATGGTGATTGGGATCCACACCAAAAGTCCATTTTTGAGTTAATTGCTTTCAACAGACCAACAAAACACAAAATAATCAGCCTTCATACATATAAGAGTTATGGTATTTTGTTCTGGAATGCACTTGTAGCACCTGGCTGCACATTAACTCCCCCTTAAATAATTATATGTAAAAATTATTATAATTATCACCATTTGTGCTACTTTACCCTTCTGTCAGTCCTTTTTACTGTACAGGCCTATACCTGTCTTTGCTTCAGTTTTATTGCGAACAGCCACAGAAAAGTGTGTAATGTAAACCTGTACTGATGAAATGTGACGTGTTTGTTGTTACAGTGACAGTTTCCTCACACTGACATTTTCAGCCTAAATATTCCATACATTCATCTATCATGCCATTGTAAACACATTGAATTACATTATAGTACAGCTGCCTGTCTACTGTCAGCAAGCAGGCAACCTGTACTAAATCTCACTATTATGAATGTGAGGTAAACATGGAAATAACAAAATTAATTTAGACTCTCTTCAAATGTCACCTAAAGCATATGTTTCCTTCACAATTACAGCGTGAGTAATGGACTGGCAGTGGATCTGTTATTTGGTTAATTTTAGTGAATTTACATGAAGAGAGCATTGTTTGTCCTTCTTTATCTTTGCAAATGAAACTGTGCTTTGACTCCATAAACACTGAACGCTGTCATGTAATTGGCAAATGCAATGTATTCGGAAACAGCTTTTTCCCAAATAAAACAAAACACATGCATGAAAGTAGAAGATCTATGAAGACAGACAAATAAGACTTTCTGTTAGGGTTAGAGTTGTATGCAGTTTACAAAAAAAGATCAGGAAAAATTCCCCATAACTTCACACTGTGTTTCCTATGAGCTTAATCTGTGGTTCAGTGTTTTGTGGTTTCCAAACACTAGGTCAGAGCCCAACACTGGGTCAGCATAAAACTACTTAGTTCAAATAATAACTGGACATACAGTATATTGTCTCTAACAGTTAATATTAAAAGAATACAAAGAGTAACTAAAAAATACTAAAACTATAAAACCATAAAGAAGGATATAGGGAAAATTAGACCTTAAAACCCCATACAGGCTTTGTTATATAGAATTTTAAAAGATCAGCCTGTACTTACAATATCTGTGGCTATAGTCTACTGATCATTACATCTCTAATACAAATTCTTCCATCATTGTTCACTAAATCTTTCCCACCAAACTTTGCCGAGGCCTGTTGTTACCTGATAGGGCCAGAGGGTCAGCTGTGGTTTGGCTTTAGTTGCACCTGTATACACACTTTACTCTCACATACACACATATAATTATACACAAGAGCAGTGTGCAAATGTGGACAGATGTGGGACATTCCTGGCTCCACTCACCACTACAGAGAGCGAGAGAGAGACAGAAAGAGTGAGGGGCAGAGGCAGAGCTGTGACAAGATGGGCCTGGGCTATAGCTGACACACGAGTCTGCATTAGTTATTAATGTGAAGACTCCAGTGTCTACGCAGGCTGTGTGTGCATTGGAGCGAGTGAGGTTGGAAAAATTAAGTAACTCTTATGGTAAATGTTCTGAGGAGCCTGAACTAATCATAAACTTTATGTCAGGTGAAGACAATAAGAAAAACCTAACTTGCTGATTTGTCTGTGGTTATATTAGGTAGCAAGTAAACATTTTTTCCTTAAAGTTTATGTCCTTGAAGTTTAAAATGGCAAACATGGAAACTTTAGTTGTCTTGAGTTGCTTCTTGACGTTTTTGGGGGGTTAGGGAGGACTGGGCATACCATGCCATTTACAGCTGGATTTGCGAGATTTGTGACTTCCCAAACTCACTAAAATGCATCTTTTCCAGCTCAGAGCAATGCGTTTGCATCCAACCCACAGTGGTTCAACCCAATGGTCTGTCAGAGTTCACAATTGTGGCTGTGTTTGATGATGACCTGTCCATTTTTTCACTAATGTAAACAACATCCCATTACCTCCAGTTTTTCGCCAAAATGTAATTGGAGGTAATGGGATGTTGTTTACATTAGTGAAAAAACATTTTAACAATTAATCTAAAATGACAGTTCAAGTCAAAACATACCTGGAGTAGTAATTAGTTTCATTCACACTTGTTTGAGTAGGCCTGTTTGCTGAGGTTGTCACCTTCTCAGGAGCTGAAAACACCAGGAAATACTTCTGCACATTTCTAAAGCCCATAAACCGTCACCGGACTCATTCTGATCATTTCAGCGCTTAAATAGGCGTCACTATGAAACAGTCAGTTCATTTTGCATCATGTTGCTAACAGCCATGCTTAATAGCCATAGTCCCCACCAGTGCCAGCAGGGAGCATCAGACACCTAATCCAAGCATTTTCTGCAAATTCAAAGTAACAGCTTTGAACAGACATTTTCCTCACTTATACATTAATATAAGTTATAAAACGTGAAATACTAATGCAAAGGTGTCCAAAATAATTTCAAAAAGCCTAAAAAAAAGCATAATAAGGAACAAGTTTAATACAGACCTGACCACTTTGTGACATTTTTGTGAATATTTACACTGTTGCTCTAAGCCCCCAGCGCCTTACCTTCATCACACAAGTTGAGTTTGGATAGGTTGTGTCCATCGTAGGCCTCTTCGTACATGGAGCCGTTCTCTCTCTCCTCGTATGTGCTCAGATACATGGCCTTGTTCTCCATCTCCTCCTGTTTGATCAGAAAACACAGTGTTACATAAAAGCAATAGATAGAGTTTGGATATGTCGGGAATGTATATCATATTGAGTTTTGTTTCTGTAACTTTGCCCTACAGCGCAGTGAGACCACACATTGAACGAATACACTTTTATCTGAGCCATAATCCTCCAACAGCTCTTCAGAGGCCTCAAGTTAAAGAAAAGACTGGCAACTTGTCTCCCACCGTCACAAGATCCACATCGCACAATGATAAATATACAAGAGTGTACAGTGAAGTGGGTCCAAGTACAACAACAGCAGGATATCCTGGGTATGAGGCTGCAGTTGACTTTACACCACAGATAGGCTTGGATTTTTAGAGACATGAGAATAAATGACACTCAAGAATGTATAAATGGAGAACACCCTGTTGGGAGAAGCAGACAGGAGTATGGGCACAGCAACTAAATAATTGGGTACAGGGTTGCAGTTGCCCTTACACCACAGATTTTAAACCCTGACACCTGAGATGAAAGGAGAGTTTGATAGATTAGTTAAGGAAATTTTAGACACTGGTGGCGGTGTAGAGGAGGAGAGGAGAGGCTGAGGAGGCTGACAGTTCTGCTGCTGCGCTGGAGTTGCATCGCTAGCTGAACAGCAGGACGACAGAGGGGAGAGGGCAACTATATACTGTATATGTGAATGGCTTGAGAGGTGATTGGATGAGAGGCAGGTGGCAGGGTGTGATAGGCTGACACTGACATGCAGGTTAAATTGACCTATACAGCTTCATTTTATATAGTTGTTATGGTTAAGCATTGAGATTATTTTGTGTGTGTTTGTTCTGTATTTTTACTTTTGGGAGAAAAAAACTGTAATCTCTAAATGAGTAAAAGTATTTTTTGAGCATTGGCAAAGTGGGTAGCAGGCTCGCCTTGCAATCAGAAAATCACAGGTTTGATACAGGTTTGGAGGTTGTGGTAATAGTGGTAGTAAGAGTAGGAGTAGTAGTAGCAGCAGTAGTAAGAGATTTTGCTGTATAATTGGAAAAGACAGGCAGAGGCTTCAAAATATACCCAAAAAAAGATGGAACACTGGTCAAACATTAGTTCATTAGGCCTTAGGATGAGAAATTTGCAGCATTATCTATTGTTGGCTTTGAGTAAAATAAAGCCACTGGGTTTAAGATGAATGACTGTTAAATCACCTAAAAGCTTGGTCTAATTGTAAAATAAGTCACTTCAGACAGTCTAAGCTCACAGGGAGGGCTATGGAGAATTTTTAGTGGGATCTCCTAGCAGCCTTAATAGTTCTTCCCTGGCACCGGCCTAAATGTCAACTGACCCCTCTGTCCTCTTCATAATGAGAAAGTCCAGATAAAGCGCTATTTAACCACTTTGTCAAACACTCCCAGATCTGCCGCCAGGGGATTGTGGGACTTTAGCGCCCATAGATTTCTGTCACATGGATTATCTTACTTGTTTGAGCTGACTTTGACTCGAGTCATACGGCGGCCATGTTTGCTGAGCCGTGGGAAACTCTACTAAAACCTAAAGAGCAAATGTACTTTTTCTAGAGTAAATACAGCAGTAGAGTTAAAACATTGCTAGGTGGGCAGACACTGAAGGTTCTTTCTTCGTCTGCTGCTTATTCCTGTTAGTTTTATTCCAGCACCTATGGGCCTTAGGCGGGGTACAGCCTGGACAGCGGCCAGTTCCTCTCACTTTTATTTGGACGGTGAGAGAACCCATGAAACAAAGTTAGGACATGCAGACTCCATTCAGAGAGATTATAATTGGCTGGCCCAGGGGTTGAACCCAAAATCTCCTTGCTAAAAGGCAGGAGCTAACCACCCTGAAACCGTGCACCCCACACTGGACGGTGTACAGTATAGTGTGATAATAATCATCTGTAGGCTTAGAATACCAAGCTCCCATTGATTGACCTACATTAATGGTTCCAAAGTGGGGTCTGCGGCCCCCTGGGGGTCTGTGAAGGCAGCCTCTGGGGGCCCCTCCAGAGGCTGCCTTCACAGACCAATTTCAATTTCAATTCATTATTTATTTCAGACCAGGCCCGTCAACAGGTTTGCTGGTGCCCAGGGCAAAAAGGCTTCATAGAGGCTCATGATATAAAAAAATATAAGAAGAGGGACCATTTCTGGGCCCCTCTGACTTTGAGTCCTGAGACAACAGAGCCCCCAGACACATGGTTTTGGTGCATAAGTATTTATTAAGTATTAAAAAACATTAAGTACATAGAAAAAATCTAATTTGAAATTAATTACAGTTATATACTTGTTTTAAAATATTACTTTAAAACAAAATTTAGCCAGTAGTCAGTGTTTTTGTAGTGTTTTTATAAAAATATACAGAGAAAAATATAAATAGAGGGAAGTTCTATAGTTGGGGGTCCACATGGGATTTTCAGAAATTTAAGGGGGCCAGGAAGGTCTTGACTTTGGGAATAGCTGGCCTACATACATCACTTGTACACACTCGATTAATGGCTGATGCTAAACAAGAAAGTGGTTCAGTTAGTAATGTCAGTGACAGAAAAGAAAAGAGAAACGTGAATATGTATTGTCAAATCATGCACTTGTGGGACAGCTGTTCTAATGATAATAATCAATGAATTATTCTGTGGTGGTGAATTAGTCCAGTTTTATCTGATTAATAAAATAATATCAGGAAACTATGCTGTTGTTGGGATAAATGCACGAAGAAAATGTCAGGTAGTGTACCTTTAAAATTGAGTACTACTAAATATAATCTGACAGACAATGTGTTAGTCTCTGCACCTGCTCTCCCCAGAGTGCTTCTTATCTGATTTATGAGACAGCTTCACATGGAGGACTTTGGACATGTGCCATAACTACATCTGTCCTTTTCATTTTTCACCCAATTTCACCCCAATTTTTTGTGATGAAATTTTGTGCATTATATTTGTCTCCACCAATGGGAAAGTTACACATAAATCCGGACTATACAGCTATGCATCACATGGTTACGCTTTTAGAAATGAGCATCATGGGAGCTTTCACATTTCTCAAAGCTGCACCTGAAACAGAAGTTATACACGTTCTTGCCAAATCCTTGCAGAAATGTTAGATATTGAGTAAGAATAATCAGTAGGTCATGAAGAAGATTTGAGTCTGCATGCAATGATTTGAACATTAAAGAGTACAAACGTCCGTCTGATTGAAATACCATGATTCAGATGTCTTTTTAGCTTTATTTTGACATTTAACTTGTGGGATATCCACACCACATATGGTTTCAGGATGACATAAACTGTGGGAATGGTATAACTTTGTCTTTCTCCACACATTTTTCAAAAGCACATAAAGACACACAAGTACTGAAGCATATATTTTACACATCAAAGAATATATGTCAGTTTAACATCTTGTATTTTGACAGTATTTTGAGAAAGCCAGACAGATAGAGCGCAATCTCCTCTCATGCAAACAACCAGTCTTCTCGTATCTGTATTAATGCTGCAAACCTCTATTTCATATTTTGCCATTAAATATTGCCAATCAGACACAATGTTATGCACTAAAGTGGACATCCTTCAGTGCAAATACATGTGCTCAAATCAGAGGTGAAAAGTAACTAATTTGTGGGGTCAAAGTGGGTAGTAATAGTAATAGTGCTAAGAGTTGTAGTAGTGGTGGTAATAAAAGTAGCAGTAGTAGCAGCAGTAGTATTCATAGTAGAAGTAGTAGTTTTATAGTCAAGTTTACATTCAGTACTTTCTAACTTTTACTCAAGTAATAATTTTGTTTAGTACTTTTAATTCTACTTGAGTAATATTATTTTGATGTACAGTACTTTTACTTATGTTTAGATTTTGAGTACTTCTTCCACCTCAAATATGAAGGCGAGTGTCTTTCTATTTCAGCAGTGCTCAGTTTGTCTGTCTACAACATTTTGTACAGTTCATCTGTAACCTCTAACAATAACAGGCATTTTTATACAAAGAAATCGAATGACAAAATAACAATAAAAAATACGTATTGTTTAATTTATTCAGATCAAAATCTGGTTGTGGCAAGGCAAAGGCTTAATTATTTATTATAATTACGTCAGATAAAATACAACAATAAAATCACTTCTTTTTTTTCCATATGCATGCTCACAGCCCTCTGCTAGAGATTAGGACAAACCCTGGAATCATTAACACCTTCTGCACCACTTTCTTCTCTGTCCCAAGTTAGTATCCAGTTACACACCAGAAACACATGAGGCCTTCTATCAGCTGTTCATCAAAGTGCAGGACTTCCTCAGGCCTTAAGCAAGTTATCCCCAGATTTAAACCTCATGGGAAGTGGATTTTCACTTCTGTTAGTCCTTTTATAGCGGCAGGATTTCCTTACTCAGACCCTTGTCCAAATGATTCAACATACTGAACGAGAACATAAAGATAAGGAAGATATCTGAACAAATAAACATACTGAGTTATTCCAGCCATTGCCATTGGAATCCAGCCCTGCAGCCTTTAACAATGACTTCCATATTGCACCTTTGTAAGTAATAAAAACACATATACAACAAATCAACTCCACTGACCTCCATTCTCTTTCCTAGAAGGTTTGCTGACACATGCAGCTCCGCGTGGCTTCAGGTCTACTTCGCATGCACAGTGGAGGCACTGACAGATTGAACTGAAAGAGATTCACTCAGCGAGAGAGGAAGTAATTATCTTGTCATGGGCTGTCGCGTCGCCAGTTTGGGCCCTAACTACACGCAATTGTCTGCAGGTCACACAGAGTCCGTGCGGGTGGTCTGTCTGCTGCCCTGTACAAGGATATGTTAACCAGATAGTCCCAGTGCAGCATGACCGAAATCATTCAGAGACAAATCTTACACCTTTTAGCTTGTTTCCTGTCACTGTCAAAGCTGACAAGTTCATTCACCTCACATCTTCTACTTTTCTTTTGGCTTTTCCTTTCTGGACTGGATCATGTGCCTCCGAGCACGCAGTGATTTGCATATTGATATGGTAACGGTGTTTTACAACGGATGCCCTTCCTGATGCAACACTCTCCATTTATCCAGGCTTGGGACTGGACAAGTATACACTGGCTTGTGACCCCCTGTGGCTGGATTGTTCATTCGTCTCAAATAAATTGTAAAAACTGCTTGTCCCAAAATGTGTATTAAAAATCAATCTATTTAAATTCATATAATTTTAAATTTAAATTTTAAGTCTAGTGAAAATTTGGATATATTACTCAAATGCAGTTTACTAATGTCTACTAAAACTATACACAATGCACAACAAATCAGGCCACATATGGTCACAAGTTAGTGTGCTCTTTGTGCTCATCCCAAGCTCAGATAAATGGAGAGGGTTGAGTAAGGAAGGGTATCCAGTGTACCACCTATGCACTGGATGCAAAGACGCAAATGATTTTGGTGACCCTGGAAAGAAAAAAAGCCTAAAGGAAAGAAGAAGACTAATTAAATACTACTACTATGACTAGTAAAATTCCTTGACATTTAATTTTTTGTCAAGACATTTTAAATAAGTGACTTGAGAGACCACTGAGCAGAACTAAATAAGAATAAATTAGCAAGATGCACTGTTGAGCTTTACAGTGTAATCCAATGTAGTACAACATCCAAAATTACTCGGTAGTATGTTGTCTCAATAACTAATTTTAAACGTATATCCCAATCAGTTGTCACATAAAAGTTTGTAATGCTGTCACTTGGAGGACTTGAGTTAAGCATCTTTTTCTATAGATTCATTTAATGATGTGTGGATACAAGCACCCCACATCACTGTCCAGTCATCCGTGGGCTACATTAACCCATTTCTCGGTTAATTAAAGGCATGAACACTGAAACACAAAGTACCTATTATACATAGTTCTGTTCTATTAAATGCCCTGTTCTCATTCATTCAGGTCACCCACGAGTTTGCTTTGACAATATGCTTTTTATATAGAGCTCGTGTTTATGGCAATGTGCTCATGCTCAATATGGGACCACACATGTCACAAATAAAAATAAAATGGTTCTATTTAGTGAAGGAAGACACTCACAAAACGCAGTAACTGTAATGAGTCTGGTGGGTCAGATATCCTGCTGTGGTAAGGGTCAGGATTAATCAGGTCCAGGTTGGGGTCATTTAGGACAGACAGGTTCAGAGGAAGTTAGAGTACATTTGACCGCTCACCATTCACAGAGAATCTGAGTTCATTAGAGCCATTGTTTCAGGGCGCCTGGTGAGAAGACTGCAGTGATTACAGTCCTGGGTGACACAAGCATGTTTTCTAATTGCACTATGCATTTTCATCCATTATTAATACAGATTATTACACTTTTGCTAATTGGAGTATTATAAGTGTTGATTATTGTTGTTAATAGATTGTTGTTGACACACCTGTGACACTTTTCCACATAGGTTAGTAAAAGCCTCCATAGTAATAACACTGTTCAGAGGCAGCGCTCAACTCTCAACAACCTGAATAATACTGTACTATTACTGTGTTGTTGGTCAGAGCAGCAATCACTTCACAAATAACCTAGCAAAGAGCAAGTGTCACTAATACTAAAATATAAAAAGTATGCTCAAGAGGGTAAATGAGCTCCAAATGTGAATAAGCAAAAAAAGTCAGCGTGACAGTGAAATGCTGTACACACAGGTGTAGCCAAGTCGCAAACCTTCCTGTCTAGACACCACTAATAGGACCAATTATAGACCAATCATAGACAATTCACTTAACACTGTCTCACCGTGTCTGCTGTGGTCTGTTGTCAGCTTAAAGAAGATGCGTATCACAGCTCCACGTTTCTCATTATTCCCCACAAAAAGTTTTTTCTGGTGCTGAACCCGGCTCCAGACGTCTTCAGGTAATGTGTCTACATTCAGAGGTGCACCATGCACTGACTGTCTGTGTGTCTGCAGCAGTGACTGAAGAACACGCGCTCAAACGAGCGCTTTATACCCACAACATCATCATGTGACCATCATCACTAACTCCAGCTGAGGCTCGTCCTGCCCAGGGTCCTGCCTGTGAAGCAGCTGCGCCTCCAACTCACAGGGAAAGGTTTAGCCTCCCTGCTTTACAGCTGCGCCACCTACTGGTTATGATAGACACTGTAAACACTTATAAAACTGAACAATTGACATTTTTGTTCAATCAACTCGGGCTAATTAGTCTAAACACTGCATACAGCGCTTGTTGTTATGAGATATGTGCAGTGTAAGTTACCTCAGTTACTTCGTCAGTTGTTTTCTACTTTGGATCTCTCACACTTTCTAAGCCAAAAGTACTTAGAGTTCACCTCTTTTCATAAACAAAGCCTGTGGGTGCTGGAATGCCTCACCGCACCTGAAGGCACCACAGCTGACCGCGGAAGCTGCTTCTCTTTGTGGGCGGGGCTTGTGCCAGGAATGTGCACCTAGTTCAACTCTGCTGCTCAGGTAAAAAATACTTAGGCTATATATTATACTGTTAAGAATTATACCAGACATCAGTGTTACGGTTAAAGGCTTACCTGTAGTAGCTCTTGTGCCTTTGTGTGTTTTATCAACAGAGATTGAAGTTTCTACCTCTTCCCTCTCTGTTTATTTGAAGTTACTGTAATCCTCGGCGCAGGGCGTCCACTCCAGAGAACCATACCGTTAGTTGTCTAAGCGTTAACACAAAGATTATAGTTATAGATTGTACTGTAGCTAAATGCAGGCGTTATCCTTTATCGTGCTAAAGCAAAACTACAGGTTACATGGACCAAACTTCAAACAATTTTAACTTGTGTTGTAATTCAGAAGGCTGCCACAAGATGGTGATACTACATTTCTGGAAACCTTTACTAACTCCCCTGCTGTTGGTCTTTATTCTCACTGCTGGGTGTCTCTTCATAAAAAACACATTACATTTACATTTACACGAGAGAGCTCATTGTCCCTGACAGGTTAAAAGTAACATTTACAAAGCTGATATGTAAAACAAGTAGGCTACGTTTCATTCAGTTATTCTATGGATCATGTGCATGAGTAAGAACTGCAAAAGTAAATGCCACCAATTATTCTTTTACTTTTTAACATAATTACACAATATATACACAATATATTTAATTTGAATGTTGTTTTTGTTTTTTGTATAAATTAATAATACATCAGGCACTCAACTGTTTCAAGATGTGCATGTATCAGTGAAGTGGTGGCTACTTTGCCTCTTGTGAATAAATGTGAGAGTGAATGGTTGTCTGTCTGTGTATGTCTCTGAGTCAGACCTGTGACTAATTGGCTAATGTTCAGGGTGTGTACCCCGCTTAAGGCCCATAGTTGCTGGGATAGTTCTCTACCCACAGCCCCTAAAACTAAATCAAATATATTTTTATCTATTCTCTATATTTTACAGTTTTCGAGTTGTTGTGCAAAAATCAAGTTGTCAGGCTAAACAAAGATTACTGCCCACACAGTCAGGCCGGCTTTTCTTCTCCAAACTCAATAAAACTGTTGAACCAGAAGCAGCAAGTGTAGTTTGTGCAACATTTACTACGCCGTGAGACACTGGGCCAAGGTTTACAGAGATTTCACCACTTTTTACTGTTGTATAACTCTAGATTGAACTAGACACACACAATCTATCCTATTACTTCTTACTGCATATGAGTTTTCTTTACAAGTCCTGGGTCAGTTCGGTTCAGTCAGTGCACTCCAGAAATACCTACTGGTGTTGAATGAGAAGCATATAGTAAAACAACTGCCTCCCAGACAACAGTGGGATTTTCTTTTTGTTTTTTGCTGCTGACTCCTCCGTCTCTTCGCCCCGCCGGAAAGGTCTTCACTTGGTGTATGTCAATTACTCCAGTGGGACCTTGTTACTGCCCCAGCCAATCACCAGCCCCTCCTTAATTAACACAGGAAATTACATTCCTATATTTATAACCCAATAACTGGACTGGCCCGCTGAAAAGGTCACATCAACAGTTTAGCGCCGTTCGCCCTATAGCGGTGCAGCCCAGGAGGATAGGGCTCGGAGCCAGGCCAAATTAACCGCGAGCAGCTTTTTTTTAAAAACTTTTGTGACCTCTTTAAGTTTGTTGGTTGAATTCATCTTACCACGCTACATCTCTGAGGAATCACTCTGACTTTGGAAGCATGAGTTTATTAAAGTAGTGACTGTAAAACTGGCTGAAATGCTAACGACATAAGTTGGCACCTGGAAAAAGAATAATTCAACACAAAATTATCATTATATAATCTAAAAACAATAGGGGCTTGGCAGAGTTTTTAAATGTATTATAATTTTGCCATCAGGTGGGCGACAGCCAATCTGAGGGTCAGCAGTTCGAATCTCATACTGCCATTGTGTCCCTGGGCAAGACACTTCAGGCACATTGCCCGCTCCACTCACTCTACATGACTGATTGAGACAGGAAGGGCATCCAGAGTAAAAACCTTACAAATCACTGTGCGACTGGTTCACTCTGATGAGGGAGAAGAAGATCTAAAATCTAAATAATCTAAAATCTAAAATGAAATCCCCCAGTCTCATTTTCTCAACACTGGCCAAACGCAGGTCAGCGTTAACTCACAGCACCATGGAAAGGCCTTTCCTGAAACACAGGGGCAACACCAACTACATGTATTTATTCCAAGCCAGCGAGTTGGACGCCCACAAATATTCATTCTACATTTTACAAGGAACAATGTTATTGCCTTATTGTTTTTATGTTTATTCACACTCTTTATAAGATCCACTGAGCACCAATGAAAAAGAGGGACATTATCTTAATAAGTGGGACGGGGGGACAGATGCCTTAATGGCTGTGCAGTAGAACCAAAAGTGGGAAAAATCAGGAAAATACAGTACAATATTACAATAATGATTCTTGTTTGATCAAGTACTGCACATAAAATGCCTTAATAATATGTGGGTATGTGTAAGGGTTTAGGGTCTGAAATACTGTATATATCCATACCAATGTGTAGAAACTATTAAAATAAGCTTACAGTGAATTTAACTTTCTACTAATCTCACTATCGTGTCCACCAAACAGTTGTTACATTCAGTCAAATGCTCTACAGCTAAGCTATACCTTTAAGAAGATTCCCATCCAGACACCCCGTGCATGTTTAGCCCTGTGACTAACTGGCCAGTGTCCAGAGAGTACCTCGGCAAAGGCCCATAGTTGCTGAGCCAGTTATGACTTTGAGGAGATGTATTTCTCAGTATGAGGACTGGATTCACAAATCTTTTTGGTGCACAAGACAAAAGAGTTGACTCTGATGTTATTTGTTTGTCAGGGTGTTGCTGAAAGGGATGGGTTTGCCCAAGCACGTTTCTTCATGGTCAGTGGAGGAAGTGTTGGAGTGGGTCCAAGAGGAGCATCCGACTCAAATGGCCACACTGCACAAGGCCATTATCAAGCACGCCATATCCGGTAATACCAAACTTTTCTGCTAACCTTATCAAAATACTTACTCTAAATTGCCCCTAGTGAATGGATGTAAGAGCGGAAAGTACGTCTGTGTATGTCTCTGTGTAAGCCTCGCAACTAACTGGCCCAAATCTATTCAACAAGACCAATATTGATATAAATTTCTGTTCAGGCCTAGTCTGACACTGTGTACTTAGCTGTACTTGCCGCAGGCCGTGCACTGCTGAGACTGAAGGAGCATCACTTGGAGGAGTTCGGGGTGGAGGCAGAGGAGCAGCAACAGGAAATATTACAGGATATCCTCCTCCTCAGAGTTCAGGAAGAAATCAATGAACTCAGCCATATCTGCTCTGGTGAGAACTTATTATGACTACTAATAACCACTCATATGTAACACTGTAAAACTGTAGAAATAAATGGTGGACTCAGACTGATCAGGCATAACATTACGACCACTGACAGATGATGTGAATAAAACACATTATCTCTTCAATGTGGCACCTGTTAGTGTGTGTGATATATTGGGCAGCAAGCTAAAATTTTGTCTTCAAAGTTGTGTTAGAAGCTGGAAAAGTGGGCAACTGTAAGGATTTAAGTGAGTTTGACCAAGGGACAAATTGTGATGGATAGACGACTGGGTCACAGCATCTCCAAAACTGCAGCTCTGGGTGGTCATTATTTGTCAAATGTGGTTCAAAGAAGGAACAGAGGTGAAGTGTTTCTCTCCGGACGATTTCGAACTGGCCTATTACAGCTGTTAATCTACGCTTTTTAGGAATACGGAAACAAATTTAAAAATTCTTTCACCTGAATAGTGGCGTTATAGTGCTTTCCTTCGTCATCTGTTGAATCTGCTGACGTCTGTCTTGCTGGGGAACCAGAATAACTTTTTTTGTACAGAACAGGAAAAGACTTTGTCTGGTCGGCCAGGCAGACAGACAAACTACTCTAGCTCAACATGCTGAAGAAGTTAATGCTGGTTCTGAAAGAAAGGTTTAGGAATACACATATGGAGCAGCATAGGCAGGTGCTCATAATGTTGTGGCTCATATGTGTATTTGCTGTACAAGGATTTGCTACTGATTCTTGTGTTTTTTTTCTACAGAATTATTCGCTTCCTGAGTATAAGAGGAGAGTCAACATCTACAATCCCAGGTGAAAGATGTTTGTGATGAAAAACCTGCAGAAGATGAAGTGGGTGAAAAATGGCTGACTGACATTTAAGAAGAGAAAGAATCCAATTTTGTGGTAGAGTCACTCAGAGTTGATTGATGGCATTAGTTCTTTTTCTGAGCCCTGTCTTCCAATGGGGTTTTTCTTTCTTTTTTTACCACAACACATTTCATTATAAGGTCAAAAAGTACAGAATTAAAAACTGATAGTGGGGTCCAATTTAGTAGAGCGGTTAGCACTTCTGCCTCTCAGCTAGAAGGTTTTCATGAGTTCAATCCTCTGCCTGCCTGACTGCGATCTCTCTGAGTGGACTCTCATGGGTTCTTTCCAGCTTCTTCCAACTATCCAAAGACAAGACAGCAGGACATGTTTTTAATCACAGGAATTCACATCTCATTTCATCAGAAGAACCATAAAAATATGCTGTGTGCTTGAGCAATCTTCTGTGTATCTAATTCCACTCAGAAGTAGTTAGTGTCTTTTTATTCAAACTGCAAACCAACAAGGATCAGATTAATTAACTGTAGACAAAAATTTTTTTTTTCAGTTTTCAGGTTGGGGCTACCTACCTCAATATGCAACAGTGTCCCAGGTCAAAATGCCGTTTCAAAATGTAGTCTATATAAGTAATGCATTTTTAACACTGACAATGATTACCAGGAGGTCACTTAGTCCAGAAATAGTTACATTTTTAACCATTGTGCCTGTTGTTACTCCTTTCATTTGGTTGGTTGCACACATATGTGAAAGTGGTCCTAGATGTTCAAATTTGTAAACCCGACCTACTCATTTATGAGACTATCTGTGTCTACCTTGTATTTCTGTCTTGTTCATCTATTAAAACTTCTGGTTTTGTGACTAGGACTTGTCATTTGATTGTTTTTTTTTTATTGTTATATGTTATTAAAGCGGACATATGCTTTGATTCATATTTTTTAATCAATCTTGGTCACTTCTAGAACAGCATTGCATGTTTTACATCTGTTGTCTGTAATTAACATTAGTACTCTACCGGTGCCATAAAGAAGCAGTGAAGAGGCCAGCAGAGTGCAGAGTGTTGCTGTCTTTTGAACTTGATTTAAAGAACAAAAGAAGCTTTACTTAACCTCACTTATTCGTTAAACTTTTTGTATGATGCCATTTTACTGCAAAATGAAAAATAGCTGTGAGGAATCAGTGGAAACAGCTTTAGAGGGCTTGTTGATTGGTCAGTGCTTTCTGGAGTGGGCAGGGGTTTGGGGGAGAGGTAGAGGGTTTGTGCAATTGAGCGTTTTGAGGCCTCAGAATGGCCATGCCAGAGAAGCAGAGGGGATTACTTAAAATTGTGTGAATGAAGCAAAACACAACTCCAGGTATGTTTATGATGAGGGAACATCATTATAACATGGCAGAAAGCTCCGAAATTATGATTTTGCAGAATATAGCCCCTTTAAATGCAAAACTGAACAGAACAGAACTGATTTGTCTATCTCTATACTGGAGTTGTTTGTCATTCTCCTTCTGTCTTTCGCCTCATGCATAAACAACACCAGTAACTCAACATTTTGGGCAAAAAGACTCTAAAGTATGAGAAAGTTTGTGATTAAAAAGGTTCTTCAGGATACATTTTCTGCATATTAATACCAACCAAGAGTGGTATTCAAAAGTTTGTAAGATATTCCTTGTGCATGTTTACAGTTGTTTAAAAGACTATAGTGACAAGTGACCTTTCATCTGCCTGTGTTTCTGGGACTGACTGTGTATGTGCTGTATGTGCTAGTGATTAATGTGCGTGGAGATGGGGTGACATTTGATTTGGGAGGGGAGGGGGGCTGACTCAGCACCAACATAAATCCACCTTTACTGATGGAGTGAAGCAGCAGATGAAAAATGCCCAAGGAAATCCTAATGAGAGAAGCCAAAGCAAGTCCTTAGCCACAAAGAGATTCATGCAGTTTACTGTATGGTCCTCAAACAAGATGGCTGGTAATGCAAAAGGAACGACAGAGACTCAGAAATATGAAATAAAGCCACAGACTTCTGACATGGGTTACATTTTTAGCATAAAATAGCATAGCATTTACATTTAAGACACTTGGCCAGGAACACATTATTTCATTTCTATGGGTTTTCTGCAGAAGTCTAATAGTATAGTATA
This sequence comes from Bostrychus sinensis, assembly GCA_020698575.1. Lineage (NCBI taxonomy): Eukaryota > Metazoa > Chordata > Actinopteri > Gobiiformes > Eleotridae > Bostrychus > Bostrychus sinensis. The sequence goes on along the minus strand of CM036257.1, from coordinate 19,942,227 downwards.
TAATAGTATAATAGTGAATATCTGTATTCAGGTAAAAGCAGTATACAAAATAGATACTGTTACAAGGAATTTAGTAGTGTTTGAACTCAGCACTTTGTTGCTATGAGGCAATAGTGTTACTGACTTTACTCATTTTAAATCTTACTGATTTAAAAGCTAAAAAGTATGTTTTTTTTAAGACAATCATAAAACAGTCATTTAATTCATTACAAATGAGTTTGAGTTTGTATCCACCTTGGTTTTAGATTAACACTACAGAATAACTCCTGTTAACACTGTTAAGCAGTAATAAAGCATTAATAAATATCTAGCTAATTAACTGTGTTTTAATGGAAACATAGTTTATAGAGACCGAATAAACACTGATACTGAATACATTTTCCATTGATTTACCTGAACTCATTCACCAGACACATTATAACTTAATAGTGGGTAATAATGTTAAGTAATGATTTGTAAATATTCAATAAACTGGTTACTAATCCTTAACTAATACTTAATACTGAGTTATTCAGGTCAGTGTTGTTTATATAGCCCAATATCACTACAACAGTTTGAAGTAAAACTGTGCCATGGCTGAACCATTGTCCTTGTCTGCTGAATGATAGGGGTCGCTGTGGTCCTTTAATCAGTATAATGCTGTCAAACAGCACTTGTGCTTTATTCAGCTGAGACAAAAGTTTTCAAAGGGCTGCTTCATAAAGAATTGTATTTGAATGCTGAGTAATAACTCGTCAGACTCCCTGCTGCTCTGAGAGGCATTTCCAACAGTGTGCCCACGTTTACAGCTCACAAACCCCTCAGCGGCCTTCATACAGCGGGATAGTGTCACACACATCTCTATGTGATGCGTGCATGAGACTGCCTGTGCATGCAAGCATTTTACAGTACAAGTTACAAGTGCCGCCTGAGTGCATCCAAACACCACATCACATTTATTACATTTTCCTGAGTCTGCGCTGGCTTATAAAGTGACTTTTAGTATGCTTCAGTCTGTAGGTAACCAACTGTAGAGCCACAAATGTAAGGCAAACATTGTTTTCACTGAGGTATTTACTTGGCCCTGTTGTTCTGTCAAGGTACTGTGACTCACTGTGACAAGGTTTGTGCTCTGCCAGGAGTCGCTGGATTTACAGGTGCAGGTATTTATGAGTGCTACCTTCAGAATTTCATGGGCACCAAAAATTATCTCATGACCTGATTGTTTTGAAAAAGAGGGGTTCTTTTTTTTTTTTTTTTTTTACTAATTTCAGACATTAAGATATTTTTTATAATATTTTTTATATATACAACATAATATTTTATTTCTTGATCCAGGTGATCCAGCAGAGGCTGCCATACCATGTCAAAAGTGTTGCAACCCTGCAAAGCAGCACTTAAACTGTCTAGTGGGAAACCTTGAATGTTTTCCACTGTGATTATGTAACAAAAAGAGGCTTCACAACATAAATCACCTCACCAAATGTAAATGTTTACAGCTGCCCAGTGTATAAAGTGAGCCCCATTAATGAGGTTAATTAATAATACTCTACATTACTAGCAACAAAACAGTTTTTATCTTTGTGGTAAAAATACAAAGTGTTAGGGTCCTAGTCTCATTTCAGGGTCAAATTCCTTCATTCATCTTCCACCACTTATTGTCATTAGAGGTCACAGGCAACTATATCCCTGAAGCAACTAAGGGCTTTAGTGGTGGTACCATCTGGACAATGGCCAGTCAGTCTCTCCATACTGGCTTGGAACTGGCACAAAGAGTCCTCTGGCTTGTGATTCATATTTCTTCTCTCTTCTACCTCGCCTTATAAACTCCACAGCACAGTTCAAGTTACTGGCCATTACAGCAAAGACAAGCCAACAACAGAGATAGCCAAACAAACTCCAATTACTGGGATTATGACCAAAGCCCACCTGTTCGGTGCCTTCAGCAGGTGATTATTGTACAACAACATATACTGCATAAGTGTGTGTGTGCAGTGGTCCGATGACCATTACCGTCTGCTCCTGAACTCACCGATTTGTCAAGACAAACGAGTGACACAGGCAGGAAGGAGGAGGGCTGGCATGCAACCGGCTACAGCTAACACAACAGTATACTTGTACTTTATTACCTGGAAGGGTGGAAATGGGTTTTGTCAACAAATGGCCCATCTATTTCCGCTCACATCAATGGACTCGAGGCACTTGATTTATCTTCTCTGGTGTGGAGCAGTGGAGTGAAAAAGAGGAAGGAGGCAAATGGAGCCCCTCCTGCTGTTATTGTGTGCACCTTTAATGTGTTTATTACCCTGAAGAGACAGTTTTATTTGTAGAGACAAATAATTAATGAACAAAAAGCCAAAAATGCAACCTGAACACACAAAATGGCGTTAAATTGATATTGTAAAGATAACCTGAATATTATCAATGCCTCCTGGTGGATGAGGAATTTGGAATGTATTTGGAACAGATGCCCACAATTGGCTCCTCTCAGTGTGACGGTGGAGCAGCCTTCTCGTCTCTGAACTCCTCCTGGGTGACAGAGCTCCTCACCTTTAGGGAGCCACTCTGCAAAGGAAACACATTTCGTCCACCATGGCTTGCTTCACGCTCCCTTTTCAGGCTTGGTGCTTGCCCAGGAGCCACGACACCAGGTAGGTTTGGCCCAGGTGGTTCCACTCTGTCTTGACCATCAACCTGGTTTGCCTTTAGAGAGCTTGCCATAAGACAGTTCATCCTCAGGCAACACAGCATCCAGCATAATTTGGGTCATAACTTAAACCACGTTTCCACAATAATAAGGTTGGCACAGGGGCTACCGAGAACAGGAAGCTGGAGGAAGTGTCTGGGTAGAGGGAAGTCTAGGCTCTAAATAAGCTAATGATTATAGATGGATGGACCTCGAATGCCTGGCTAAATGAACTTTAGCACTATTGTTGGTATTGGAACTATGTGTATCTTCTGTCTATCTGAAACATAAGAAACTTAATGTAAAATGCATAATATGTACATGCAATAATGCAAAAATATAGGTCAAAAGATGACACTGGGCATATGTAATTAAGCATTAGATAAAGTTACACTACCTGACTTTATTCTGTCCCAGTCCCAATGCCACTCCTCTTCAACAACATCAACAAATAAAACTGATTAACCCCAGCAAAATACTAAGACACTTTTTATTATACTAATAACAACATATACACTATATTTCCAAAAGCTCACCTGCCTTTACACACATATGAACTTAAGTGACACCCCATTCTTAATCCATAGGGTTTAATATGACGTCGGCCCACCCTTTGCATCTACATCAGACACTGATGTTGGACAAGAAGGCCTGGCTCGCAGTCTTAGCTCTAATTTATCCCAAAGGTGTTCTGTCAGGTTGAGGTCAGGACTCTGTGCAGGTTCAGTCAACTTCTCCTACACCAAACTCACTCATCCATGTCTTTATGAACCGTGCTTTGTGCTCTGGTGCAGTCATGTTGGAACAGGAAGTGGCCATCCCCAAACTGTTCCCACAAAGTTGGGAGCATGGAATTGTCCAAAATCTCTTGGTGCTGAAGCATTCAGAGTTCCTTTCACTGGAACTAAGAGGCCAAGCCCAGCTCCTAAAAACAACCCCACACCATAATCCACATTCAGTTATTTCAATGGGTGAGCAAATACTTTTGGAAATATAATGTATTTAAATTACATTTCAGCATCGTTTTAACATAAATGCAACACACACTATTGTGCTGCTTCTTATTATTGTGTAGGTACTATGAAGCCTTACTGTAAAATGAAATACATAATATCTTTGGATTACTTGAAAAAAAAAATTGGACAGGTTTACCTAATCCACTATAAAAAGTCTAGAGAAGTTTCTTGAAGTTAAAATGTTTGAGAGGAGGGACATACAGACATCAGAAGTGAGCTGTTAACCTCTATAAAACCAAGTGTCAGACTGAGGCACAGAGCGGCTCTCGTGCGGAGCTGCGGGGCAACGATCTGAGTGACTTTTTAAAAGGGGTCATTGTCGGGTCATGAGCTTCAGTCTCAAAGATCGACTCATCAAAAAGAATGTGAGATTTATTAAAAGCGTCTTCTCAAGCCATTCTTCCCATTAATTTAACCTCATCAGATACGTCATGCTGTGTTTTAGATGTGGCATTATCTTCTGTTTCTCTGACTTCAAAACAGTTGTATGAAAAATGCAATTTGTGTCATTAGTGGCACACTGAGACCATCAAATCACCTCAATGTTTATTATTCCCATAACAAACCTATTTACAGCAGCTCTGCAGGAGGACTGAGGAGAGGTTCACAACATTTAGACAAAGGGTACAGAGTGAGATCTTTGTTTTCAGATCAGAAAGAGTATGTATTTCTTTACAAAGCAAAAGTGTTACTACAGCATTGAAATTATAGGTAACTTATAAAGTATGAATAAGTCTTTCTTCATCTTACTTCTTGTCACCGTTAGGCAAATAATATGTTATGGACAAAGGTGATTGTGTTGAATTAAGCAGCTCATTTGGTTTTCAGACTAATTTGTGGCTGGAGGGGCTGCAGGTGAAGCTAGATTTTGTTTCTACTTATTGATTTTTCACAGTTCCTCTCAGTTTTCAGTCAATTCTTCCAGTATTATGCCTAGTGCTGCCTGCTACTACTAAAACTACTGCTACTTTACTCTACAATACTCCCCATTACTGTCATTATCCTCACCTTCCTTCATCAACATGTAAATATGTATAGTCTGTGTTTGCACTGTTAAATTTATATTTTATATTTATAATAATACATAACAATATATTTTTATATTGAGCTTTTTGTTTTTGATGCATGGCCACTTTATTTTCTTGCTTTCTGCACTTTAATCTGCATTAAAAACTGCCTAACAAGTGCATTTCTCCACTAAATTTCAGTCTAATCCAATCTAACAAGATGAATTTCAGTGTTACAGGATTTCCTTGTTGTTTCTGAGCCAAAGCAATAGGTTTCCTTCAACATCTACAAGTTTAATTGTCATATATTTCTCCTTATAAATCCACTACCTCACATCTTTCTCAAACTATTTCAAGCATTAATAACTTGTGATGCACACTGTAAATTCTTGTTAAGATGAAGCAGCCATCTCAGGTTTTTGGCATTGCAATTATCCACAACACCTCACGTACTGCCTTCTGTCATTCTGCCCACTTCAGTGTTTTAATAATCTCTTTTAAAAGCCACAGATGAACAAACTCCTGCCCGCATTACTATTAAATACTAACACAGACAGGGTTTTTGATTTATAGTGCCAGCAATGCTTCAGTGACTAACCAGTGTGTAAAATATTTATGTGAAGCCAAATGAATGACACCCGCATATATTTTCAAGTGTGTCTATGAAGAGGCATAATTTAGGAGGATAATAGTGTTTCTGCAGGGAGGGAAGCATGCATCAGGACTGTAATATGTGATTATGTTCATCATTTTGATGGCTGGATCCACATGACTAAAATGAACATGCTATTTTCACATATATTTTAATTAAATATATGGCATTTCACCAGTTTCGTTGCTCTGCTGCATTTAATTTTGCAGTGTGTGAATATGTTTAAATTTCAGTGCAGTTTTTAATATTTTACTGTCACATCTTTGGGATAAAACCTGTCCCAGTTGTCTTAGATAAAAATATAATATGTAATAAAGAAATGTAATAGTAGTGATGGGGACTAAATGTTCCAGAAACAAACAGTATGCTTTACTGACATAGATGTCATTCATTCATCTTCTTCCTTATTCCTATTAGGGGTTGCAGCTGGATTGAGCCAGCAGCAATGGGCCATAGGTAGTGGCCAGTTTGTCGCAGGGCTGGCACAGACAGATAACCTTTCACTCTCATATCCAGATGCAGGATTTTGCATATTGATTTGGCAAAGTATTTCTGCTATATTTTCTGGAGCAACCATCTCCATTTATCTAATTAAAAGTGTTTTGGTTAGCAACATTTTGCTCCGTTTTACTGGGGGACTAGCAAAAAACCTTGCATTACACCTGGTGTGTGTGTGTGTGTTTGTGTGTTTGTGTGGGGGTGGGGGGGGGGGGGGGGTCACACACTCAGCGCAAGTGTGTGTCTTGTTGCAGTTGGTGACAGATTAAGGGATAAGGCTAGAATTGGATTTTTGTTGTGTTATAAGCACAGTATAAGAGGAAAAATTTGACAAATTTTATTCTACTGCCATATACACTATAATTCCAAAAGTATTCGCTCACCCACCCAAATAACTGAATTCAGATTATAGTGTGGGGTTGTTTTCAGGAGCTGGACTTGGCCCCTTAGTTCCAGTGAAAGGAACTCTGAATGCTTCAGCACCAAGAGATTTTGGACAATTCCATGCTCCCAACTTTATAGGAACAGTTTGGGGATGGCTACTTCCTGTTCCAACATGACTGCACCAGAGCACAAAGCACGGTCCATAAAGACATGGATGAGTGAGTTTGGTGTAGGAGAAGTTGACTGAACCTGCACAGAGTCCTGACCTCAACCTGACAGAACACCTTTGGGATAAATTAAAGCAAAGACTGAGAGCCAGGACTTCTCATCCAACATTAGTGTCTGACGTTGGACGAGAACATCAGATATATATGTGTCTGTGCATAGATACAGTGGGGCAAAAAAGTATTTAGTCAGCCACCAATTGTGCAAGTTCTCCCACTTAAAAAGATGAGAGAGGTCCTGTAATTTTCATCATAGGTATACCTCAACTATGAGAGACAAAATAAGAAAAAGAAATTCAGAAAATCACATTGTCTTATTTTTAAAGAATTTATTTGCAAATTATGGTGGAAAATAAGTATTTGGTCAATAACAAAAGTTCATCTCAGTACTTTGTTATATACCCTTTGTTGGCAATGACAGAGGTCAAACGTTTTCTGTAAGTCTTCACAAGGTTTTCACAAATTGTTGCTGGTATTTTGGCCCATTCCTCCATGCAGATCTCCTCTAGAGCAGTGATGTTTTGGGGCTGTCGCTGGGCAACATGGACTTTCAACTCCCTCCAAAGATTTTCTATGGGGTTGAGATCTGGAGACTGGCTAGGCCACTCCAGGACCTTGAAATGCTTCTTACGAAGCCACTCCTTCGTTACCCGGGCAGTGTGTTTGGGATCATTGTCATGCTGAAAGACCCAGCCATGTATCATCTTCAATGCTCTTGCTGATGGAAGGAGGTTTTCACTCAAAATCTGACGATACATGGCCCCATTCATTCTTTCTTTTACACGTATCAGTCGTCCTGGTCCCTTTGCTGAAAAACAGCCCCAAAGCATGATGTTCCCACCCCCATGCTTTACAGTAGGTATGGTGTTCTTTGGATGCAACTCAGCATTCTTTCTCCTCCAAACACGACGAGTAGAGTTTTGACCAAAAAGTTCTATTTTGGTTTCATCTGATCATATGACATTCTCCCAATCCTCTTCTGGATCATCCAAATGCTCTCTAGCAAACTTCAGACGGGCCTGCACATGTACTGGCTTTAGCAGGGGACACGTCTGGCACTGCAGGATTTGAGTCCCTGGCGGCGTAGTGTGTTACTGATGGTAGCCTTTGTTACTTTGGTCCCAGCTCTCTGCAGGTCATTCACTAGGTCCCCAGTGTGGTTCTGGGATTTTTGCTCACCGTTCTTGTGATCATTTTGACCCCACGGGGTGAGATCTTGTGGGAGCCCCAGATCGAGGGAGATTATCAGTGGTCTTGTATGTCTTCCATTTCCTAATAATTGCTCCCACAGTTGATTTCTTCACACCAAGCTGCTTACCTATTGCAGATTCAGTCTTCCCAGCCTGGTGCAGGTCTACAATTTTGTTTCTGGTGTCCTTTGACAGCTCTTTGGTCTTGGCCATAGTGGAGTTTGGAGTGGGACTGTTTGAGGTTGTGGACAGGTGTCTTTTATATAGATAACCAGTTCAAACAGGTGCCATTAATACAGGTAACGAGTGGAGGACAGAGGAGCCTCTTACAGAAGAAGTTACAGCTCTGTGAGAAACACAAATCTTGCTTGTTTGTAGGTGACCAAATACTTATTTTCCACCATAATTTGCAAATAAATTCTTTAAAACTCAGAAAATGTGATTTTATGAAATTTTTTTTTCTCATTTTGTCTCTCATAGTTGAGGTATACCTATGATGAAAATTACAGGCCTCTCTCATCTTTTTAAGTGGGAGAACTTGCACAATTGGTGGCTGACTATATACTTTTTTGCCCCACTGTAGATGCAAAGGGTGGGCCCACATCATATTAAACCCTATTGATTAAGAATGGGATGTCACTTAAATTCACATGTGTGTAAAGGCAGGTGAGCTAATTCTTTTGGAAATATAGTGTACTTGTACTAATAACATAAACTAAATCTATTCTAACACTTTTCCAAACCAGAAACCAGTTAACCAGACAAATAGCCTAATATTTTTGTTTAAGTTAGCATAAATGCTACATGAGTTGCAGACCCGCTCCAGAGCTTCTACAGCAACGTACTCACTAAACCACACCCACCGTGGCCAAATTCCTCGTTTGTAGAGTGTCCTGTTTTACTAGCAGCTTACAGAGTGACCCTTCCGCTCCCCTGAGTTACATTGTGATAGAGGACGATAACATGAAGCGCTCAGGGATCGAGGGTGGGGCAGTTTGTCTTGTTCCGTGTTGATCTACCACTAAAATAACTTTTGAAACATTATTTTAAGATCGAAATACTATAGTGTTGCTTTACGAGTCTTACTGCAAGTGTCCTGGACTTTTCAAGAATGTCAGAAGAAATCCCGTCCCAATGAGTGACCGTGTGGTAGTTGTCTTGTTTCCTAATACAACACCAAATCCAATCCAGCGTAGCCCTATAATCTCCACACTGTAAATCTATTGTGTTCAACTAAATTCTCAGTATGTATCTTGTCCCTCTTCAGAATCACCAGCGGACTCCGAGCTTATCTCAAATGGAAGTCATTATGTTCCTCCAAATAAAGGGGAATCCTATTTGACCAGTGGAACAAGCCGACATGAACACAGAAGACTTCTCTGTAAAGATTCATTTCAGCGCTGTGTCATTTTTTACACTGTGCACCGTGGAGATATAACTCTGGAGTGATAAGAGCATGTTGTGTAGTGAGAGAAATGAAATAAAAAGTGCTTTGTACAGCGTGGTTCCTGTCGTTCTCTGACATTACTTTTCTTTTATGTGTCTTTTGCCATGTTTGTTATTATTTCCGTGGCTTTTATGAGGAGGATATTATTGTTTGTTTGATGATTTCCTTTGTCTGCGTGTGTCTCAGAGTAAACAGAAAATAAGGAAGTGATGGGGGGCGGTGTGTTGTGGGCCCTGACGAGCAGCAGCAGAGATGCCATTTTCTCTCACAACAGGATTAAAACTACTATTGTGCTGCTTTCATGTGAGACAGGTACACAATAAGAGAGTGGTGTAACTCTGTCCAGTTAGCACAAGCAGGTTTACTTTAATACACTGGCTCTAACTGCAATGTTAGCAAAATGTTGATGCAATACTGATACCTATTTATTTTACAAACAATATATAACATTTATAACCATTATAACTATTTGACCTGTCCCACTGCTCAGTTGTATCTAATTTTGCACTCTGTGAAAGTTTTGTAATATCTGACTGTCACTTACCACAGTATTTGATAAATTTAATATATAAAACTATATTAGCAGTGATGGGGACTTTAAGCTTTTAAGGTTTGCCAGCACCCTTTGGTTACCCTCAGGCCACCCACTTTTGCACTGAGGTCAGAAAATACATTTACTGATGATGACATTACAATTTTAAAAAAAGTAAAAAATAAACTCTTTTAGTGTCTTTTAGAAAATGTTCTTAGAAACTGCAATTTATTCCAAAAGTATGATTTGTATTTTACATATTTTGTATATTGTGTAATTATATAACATACTTCATATGTTTTTTTTTCTTTTTTTTTTCAGGCTTTTTGAAATTAAGGATTCCTTAGCATTTGTATTTTACATTTTTTAAGTTAAAATAATGTAAATGTATGGAAAACATTTTCTGATGGGGAGCTGTTACTTTGACTTTGCAGAGAATCCATGGATTTGGTGTCTGTCGCCCCCTGCTGGCAACGGTGGGGACCGAAAAGAACATAAAATGTCTTTTTAGCACAGCTTTTACCGACACGTTGCTAACAGATAAATGAATGAGCTTACTGTGTCTTAGTGACAGCAATTTAAGCTCTGAAATGATCAGAATGAGTGTGAGGATTTAGAAACACGCAGGAGTGCTCTCACTCTAGAGCAGTGAGTCCGAGCGTTTTCAGCTCTTGAGAAGGGACAGCCTTAGCAAACAGGATTAACATTACTCAAACAAGCGTGAATGAAACAGAAAACTACTCCAGGTGTGTTTGTGAGGTAGAAACAACATTATAACATAGTTAAAAGCTCAAAAAAGTCAATTTAGCATAAGAGGGGACCTTGAAACCATATTGGAACCATTTAGGTTTTATATTCCTGATTCTGTCACTGCAGAAACCCACAGTCTCTGATAAGAACTGTAAGCCTGAAGTGCAAAAGTGGTGCTAAAGCACACTTCTCACTCCTCACACCCAGGAGACGAGGGGTTAAATGATAATGGCTAGTGTTTTTTTTTTTTTCACTTCCCCTCAGAAACTCTTCCCAAACTTATGCGGTCTCCATGACAACTGTCCTTCTGCCCGATGAGCCATGCCGACATTACAAGCATCCTCTGGCATTTCACAGTTCAGTCGAAAGGTCACAAGTCCCGGGCTCAAACGCAGAGGGAGGAGAGGAGAGAGGTCACCGAGGGTTCCTGCTCCTCTTCATCCCCGGCCTGGGCTGCTCACACTTTTATCGATTGACCCTAATATGTTTGTTAGTTCTTCTATGTGCACCCGCCTCATGCACACGTACACACATGGAGAGGTGGTGACATGAAAAATCAATTTGTGCCGCTGATGCACTGGCAGGGTGTGGAGAGATGCATTCACCTCACACTTCACTGTCTGTGGCTCTGGACCGGACTGAGCGACTGGTGGGGTCGGAAACATGGCCCATACAGAAAACAATAGAGGAAATTCCAAAAATAAGATGTGTATAACTCTAAAGCAAATGTGCCTGTGGGGATTCTTAGTCATTCAGTTTGTCACAATCAAAACAAAGTTACAAAAGTCATCTAGACCTGGTTTGTAGAGCCTGAATATTTTTACCAAGATTAAAGAAATAGAAATTAAGGAAACCATCTTTGTCAAATTAGACTAACCGAACAAAAGAGGTGAAACATGCCTTCAACTTGACGACTTCTTTTGTTTTGACCAAAGCAAAAGGGTTACAAAGGAAAAAAAAAAATATTTCAACCTTCCTCCATTGACTAGAGATTAAAAGTAATTGCATAGACTTTTAGTAGATTCATCTGGCCCTCAGAAACTTGAGAAAATGTTTTTCTGAGTTAAAAGATGTGTGTCACCACTAGCACAAATCAAAAAAAGAACTAGGAAACTCAGGTCAAAACCTGCTGCCCGACTTCCTCACTTGACTTCATTGGCTTCATAGACAGCAGAAACGTAGAAGACTTATGAATTTGTGACTAAAACGTTGCAAATAATGAACATTTACTATAAGCTGTTGCTCAGATAGAAGTATTGTACTTTACTGACTTTCAAGCTCCTTCTTTAAAGCTAGAATTTACAAAATGTATTAACGTCCAGCTTTTTAGTAGTGAGAAGGCGAGCGGTAAATGTGACTACTTTGTTGTGTTAAACACTAAGTAAAAGCATTACTGACCAATAACTTTGGTTAGTAATGCTACATATGGTGACGTCAATATCCTGACAAGACAAAAGCACAGGAACATGAACAAGTGGGAAAAACAACTTCTCATCTTGGAAAGAGGATCACATGAATGCAGCATTTTTTTTCAGTAAAATTGGAATAGCATAATGTATCACATTATGGCAGTAGCATGATTAAAGGTAAGTATAAAATCTGAGCTTTCTGAACATGTTGCAGTAGATTAACTCAGTTATTCACCAATTCCCTAACACATGCATGTCTTTGGATGGTGAGAGGAAGAGACCCCAGTAACAATCCACAGTAACACACAGAGCATGCAGACTTCACTCAGAAAGACAGTAGTCGACCAGCCCAAGGATCGAACCCACAGGTCCTTGCTGACAGAAAATGCCACTGTGCACCACTCATCCAAACATAAGGCTACACAAACCTTATGGACATGTAGACTGTTTACTTTGAAGAACTGTCAAACATAAACACTTTGGATCATGTCTTTGAAATAAAGTTTGAGAAAGAAAATAACATCCATGCCTTTAACACAAAGACACCAACATAAAGAAAAGATTTGATGCCAGCAAAGTTTCCTTTTGGCAGCTCTCAGATGTGACTGTCCATTTTGTCATCTTTTGTCACACTTCTCTTTAGCTCCTGTCCACAGATTGCTGGACTGTCTGACAGGATGTAATTACTGTGTCTCTCTCTATATCCATGAATACTTCAGTTTTGGGAAGTAATGGCCATTAAAGCAGTGTTAACAGTGTACATATACCATTACTGTCAGTAGTGGTCTACATCCCAGGCACTTTTAGATACACACGAACAAAGCCCACAAGTGACTGAATACATCAATGCCTAATGACTCATCCTGCTATGTTTTACTTTATATTCAAAGACATGTGTGTTTGGTCAAAATATCCTCAAAAATCAGAACAATTTAACCACACAGGATTTAAATGTTCAGCATACAATTATATTGATTATAATGCTGTTTAGCTTACAAATGGATGGTTCAAAGACGTTCTCACCTGCTGATTGTGGGACCTAATTTTATTCCTGATCTTTTTATTGTGATCCACTTTTTACAGAACCAGATTTTACTATTTTATGGCATGTTTATTCGAAAAGTTGTTTTACCATTTTATTTAGTTCCTTCTTCCTAGACTAGGGCTCCAACAACTAATTGAATTAATCGATTATTTATATAATTGTCAACTAATTTAATAGTCAATTAATCACTAACTTGTCTTTGAAACATGCCATGTACTGAAAGAAGAGGTTTTATTTCCAAGACAGAGCAGTAAAAGTCACAGCAACCTTAGGAGAGCATGTTAATGTTCTAAGTTTAATGAAAATAATCAATAGATTAATCGTTTATATATATATATATATATATATATATATATATATATATATATATATATATATATATATATATATATATATATATATATATATATATATATGTTAGTTGCAACCCTACCCTTGACTCTTCTTCCTCCAGCTCTTTTTGGACTTCCTGTATGTTCTGAGACTTCTCGTTTACTGTTTCTATCTAATAAAGCTAAAATAAATCTAGAAACAAACCTCATTATCAACATATCAACATAGCATTTGATAAGTTTTTCCAGTTTAGAATAAAAAAAAAAAAAACATATTTGGTCTGAAAGGGCTTCCCATAGATCCACTCTGAGTCCATGCCAGTGTAGTGTGCTTTTAGCCGCTCTGTCCCTCTGTTAGCATCCTCATATGGATAATAAGTACTGTGATATCTGCAGAAGCACCAGATGGTTGGGAAATGTGGTTAGTTTGAAAATTGCACACGGCAGCCTTTAAAACCCTGAGCTAGTGCATGTGAACAGGACTATAGAGTATAACAGGGCCCCAGCTGCCTGTGTGTGTGTGTTATGATTAAACACACAATCACTAGCCAGTAAGAATCATTGATTTTTCATGTCTGTGTGGTTACAGTTTCATATGATGCCAATTTCACTTGTTGTTAGCATTTAGATGGATCCACACGGAGCATACTAAATAGATGTTTAGAGAGAGTTAAATTGTTTTGCTCAAACACAGAAATCAAATTCACAACTCTGTCTCTGATAAGCTTTGCAAGGTATTCACACATCAAACTAAACATTTCTTAAAAACATCTATTGGAAAACAAACAAAGCTCTGTACAGGTGCATGGAGCTAAATTAGCATTTGTAGTAGTAGAGTAGCAGCTGTAATAATCTACCTATGTATCATGTAACAATTACTTTTATGTCTACTTGACAAATATATTTTGACGTAACAGTAGTTTTCCTTCAGTACAGATTTAAGGTGCTTCTTCCAGCTCTGACAAAGGCTTTTATTACCCTGATAACAACAATATTTGGCCCAGATGTGACATTTATGTGGCATCTTTGGCTGAGATGTGGCATGCTAAAACAGATGTGGGCTATATCTTAACACATATGGTTTGCCAGCTCTTCCAAATTGGAGGGACATCGTGTTTTGCTTCTGTAAATGAAACCCTTGGCCTATAGATAACAGAATAAAACCTTTGGGCCACACATAGTAAAGAAATCAATATATGACACATTATGAATATATATTTATGTTTCTCTATCCTACCGAATATTTATACAAGATTTAAAAAGTACACTTTATGAGAACAGTATGCAAACACACTGTACATATACAATTAATACATAGAATATAAAGGTGTAAACTTGAGAATGAAGGTATGTGCAGATAAAACACTAAAGTCTTCTGGCCTGTCCTCTTAAGCTCTCCCATAAGGTCTCAGAATATTGATGAGAAACCCAAACGTGTCAGAGCCAGAGCAATGGTCCGGAACTGGAAACAGATCAGGGTTGTCTGTTTGTGCTGCTCTGTAAGCACCGCCCGGACCTCCTCAGATTTATCATCCCCTAATCGGCCATGAAGCCATCACTGTGAGCCAATCCCTCAGAGTTACGCCAGCAGCAGCAGACTGTGAGTTAACCTGTGTCACACTATTTATGGTGATACTCTACATCCACAGATAAGAGTTTATAAAGTCTCGCCAAAGCTACTTGAATTGTTTCCGATCCTTCAGTCCTCTCAATAGGATTTGTACTGCTATCACCGGGGAGGGCTCCATACTGGCACAGGGACAATACAACCACTACTACAAAGAATAAGCTATAAGACTGCAAACCTGACTCAAAACACTAGGCTAATTAACTACAGTGGCCTTCCTGTTAAGTAGGCCTACCCACTTATTTACTCACATGAATTATAGCTTTAACCCTGATTATTAATTCTACTAAAAATCATTTAAAAATAAAAATCCTGTTGTTATGTTATGTTAAGTTACATAGCAATGTAGCATTAGAAGTAAAGGACTCTGCAGATGTGGTGAGCTTATGCAATGGTCACAATGACCTATTACTCAGACTTACTAACTGTTTATTAGGCTCCCAATAAGCTCAACCTTCCTGCAAACCCACTTTCGGGTCCTAACCCACCACTTTATGTATGCTATGTATGTATATGATGTAGTTTTGTTTAATATGAAATAACTACTTTTTTTTCTTTTCTTGCAATCATCTTTAGAAAGAAATGTCTAAACTTCAATTATGAGACTGTCACTTGACAAGAGCTCATCAACATTTTTCACTTAAAAGAAAATAAATGTCCCAACCCCAGTGGTAGTCCCCAAACAAACCACTAGGTGGCGGTGTTTCACGCGTCATCCTCTGTAACCGGATCCCTAACATCTGTGAACCCCAGCCCCCCTCTTTCTCTGCCGCTCTCATTTCTGAGATAATGACTTCTATTTGAATCATGATCAGATTCATTTCATTCAGTCGATGGCATTGATACAAAATGCTGCGGAGACAAGAAGAAGAGAGGGGGGCTGCAAAGACAGCAAACAGTCACAGCTGATCCGTCACATCAAATATCACATCATTAATACGTTTAATGATGATTAAAAGTCGAGCAAATAAATAAATACAGCTGACAGCAAAGCAAACAGATCACATATTACTGATGGGAAAAGAACTGTTGACCAGGAGTGGTCGGCCATTGTCAGAAAACTGGAATCAATATTACTAAATTATTTTGGGAGTTTGTTTACGAATATTTTCACATTTCTTTTACCAACAGTTTCTGGTAATAACGCAACTTTCAACATATAAACTATTGTGGTTACCAAAATATATTCAATACGTGTTTAAAGTCCAGTTTTCTGTAAAAAGCTACACAATCTCCGCTCACATGGTTAAAGTTCTTATTTGAATCATGTGTAAAGCATACATATGGTTAGAAGAATGAATCAAGAATGTACAAGTTTGGTAGTGGGTGGCGCCAGTAGGGGGCGCTGTATGCAGAAACCCAAATCTAAAATCTTAAGGTGCGCGCAATGTGTGCGTTTAGCGCACATTAGTAGGCCCACACCCCCAAATCCGTTTGTTTTATTGTTATTTATGACCTTTAAATCGTAAAAACAGACGATTCCTTGTGTTTCTAGACTTTTTAATCAACTTCTGTTGTAAGTTACAGAGTTTTAAAAGAAGCACGCCATTTGAGCTTCTACACGTGGAAGTCAGGTACGCGTTAGCACATGTCCCAAATAAGTTGCATTCATTTTCAGTAGTTTTAATGCTCATCCAAATTACTTTGAGCTTTTTTCGCTTCTGAAATGCTAGCTTTTTATATCTACGTTTGTTTAATTTTTTTCTTACAAGCTTTCTTGCTCTCTCTGTAATGATAGTCCATTGCATTAAGTGATTTTCTAAATAATTTCTTGGGTCTTGTGTACCTCTGCCTTACATTTGTCTCCAGATATGACAGAGAACCACCGCTGCCTGATCTCCAATCTGTAGTATCCATCTGACGTGCACGCTGCCATCGCTGCTGCCTCCTGCCTCAGCTCAGTCTGAGCCGGTGATGCTGCACAGTGGCGCAGCCTGCGTCCATCCTGCTCCGGACCAAAGCGTAGCCGCTCCGGACTCAGCTGGAAGCCCCCCTCGGTCACCATGGGACAGCACAGGAGGGAGGAACTGGGACATCCATATTTGGTCTGAATTTGATCACAGACGTGGATCGTAAACGCGAGTCGAGCATGTCAGATGTGTAAGAAGACGCGCGCCTGTGGCATCCCGTGCGCGATATTTCTCAAACTTAAACGGGGAAAGGGTTTCGTTGGGCTCCCAGACACACGTGGAGATGTGGATTCAGATTTTAAGTTTGATTTGTACGGATTTATTGAACGAGACGGTGACAGATGAGTGAGATGGGCGCCGTGTGTTTAACAGATGCTTTTAGAGGGAAGCTGGCGATGTTATCAGTGAGTTTGAGCCAGAGCACTCTCTCCGGCGCTGACTGCTGCTTAGCCCCGGTCTGAGTTTCCCCTCTGCGTGTTTCGCTAAAAAAAGTTTGTAGAGGAGGATGGCAGCGCAGACCTCACCAAAACCTCACATGGATCGTTTGAATGCATTTGTGCACGACTGGCGATTACTTTTGGGATGAAAACGAGGAGGATGTGCGTCCGAACAGTAGAGTCCTGCAGCAGGAGGGGAGAGGAGAGGAACCACCACCATCACCTCCTGTGTCCCGGGACCACAGGTGTTCTCTGTCAACAGTGACGGTGAGGGATTTTTTATTTTTATTTTTTAAATACTGGAGCTTGAGTCTGTATGCCACGCTGTCACGTCAACTTTAGTCATTTTTATTGTTAGTTTAACCTTTAAGTTGAGACTTAAAAGTTATTTGAGCAGCTGTACTATAATTATGCTACAGACCTTTAGTTGCAGTCTGGAGACGTTTTATTAGGCATTATGATTTCAGGTTTATTTTCACAAAAAGAAAATGATGCACACTAATAGTCTGGTTAAACTATATATAATGTTTGCAATAAAAACAATTTATCTACAATCTTTAACAAACAAAAATATAGAAATAAGCTTGTGTGCTCTAATGTTGTCATGTTTTTTATTATGTAGACAAGTTATTTTCAAGCTGAAAGGTACACATTTGTTTTGTTTTTGTGTGTGTATGTAATATTTCATTTTTATATTGTTTTCCAGTGAATTCCGATCCCAAAATGCCGAGCTGTGGATAGAGCGGCTGCCCTGATCTCCCTCTGGTTCCTCCTCATTGCCTCCTGCTTCCTCTTTGTGCCTCCTCTCTTCCTCCTGTCTTTGCTCATTTGTCCTTTTCATTCTCCTCATTTCCCAGTTCACCCAGCCTGGTCCCTCTCTGTCCCTCTGTCCCCTCTCACCCCCCCACCACCTCCCCCTGCAGCACACATGCAGGCCAAGAAGCGGTACCTGCTTGTGTCTGTGGGGGTCGGTCTTCTGTTCCTCCTTTACCTGTGGGCTCTGCAAGTCGGGGATTACCACCAGCAGCAGCAGTATCGCCGACAGTTCTCCCAGTTCCCCCAGTATCCCCAGTACCACGACTACCAGTACCAGCAGCAGGAGTACCCCTACTATCAGCACAGAGTGGAGGCGTTTCTCCCCGGGCCGCAGCCTCTGCCCCAGAGAAGCCCGTCCAGAACGCCCAGACACTGGCCCGGGACGACGGAGCAACTGGAGCCCTACTTGGAGGGGGGAGAGCAGGAGGTACAGATGTTTTATACGTCTTTATGCGACCACATAAAGAAAAAAGTTTGGGTCTGATGTCCTGCAGTGGGCTATGTGTTTGGGTTGTTGTTTAAAATGTTGGCAAAAAATTAGATGGCATGAGATTTTGGTAATTCAAAAATCACCTTGAGGAAAATATCACGGTGTTGCAGTTACAACTAAAATGGCTTTAAAGCTTTTGTAAGTGGGCCGGCAATTTTAGTTTTATTATAATATTAGAAATGTTTTGGTGTTGCTGTTTTTGTGTTTCTGTCTTTATTTTTTGGACACATCAATTGACTGAGTTTGAAAAGACTTTTTGAAAGGAATTTTTTGATTGTACCACCACACTGGGAGAAATTTGGTAAAATATGAAAGACACTGATATAGTAAAAAAAATGGGACGTTTGGTTCAGGAACAATACACATTTACAAGAGCTCAATGTCAGAAAAGTTTTATTACAAGATGCTGTTCTGTGCTAAATTGTTTTTGAAAAAGTGTTGGTTTTCTCCATAAAATCTGCTGCTATAGAAAATATATTTTATTCAGCCATAAGCAAATATGGAGAGGGACTTTAGAATATTTAAAAAGACAGTTTACATGTAGTAATTTGACAGAGCAGCATATAAATACACAACTTAATGTAATGTATACTTTATTGTCCCCATTGGGAAATTTGTCCTCTGCCTTTGACCCATCCCTCAACGCTGCTGGGGCAACCTTCCACCCCACACGATCTGGGAATCAAACGCCAGGACAGTCTTGCTGTGAGGCGAGAGTGCTAACCACTTTTCCACTTTGCCGCTGTAACTGGACATGTAATAATGTGTCACAGCCTGCCAGTAGCTTATCGGTGTAATAATTATACAGTAAGGAGGACCAAAACTTGTCTCATTTGGCTTATAATGCTGAATTGCTTTTTAATACATCCATGTTTTAGCAAACAGCCATGTAAGGTGCTATTGCTAATTGGAAAATAGTCAGTGGTGGAATTTTTCAGTTTTTTACTTAAGTAAAAGTACAGCTAAATAAAATATTTACTCAAGTAAATGTATCACCTTACAATTTTTACTTAAGTTAAAGTATAAAAGTACTCACTTTCAAATGTACTTGCAAGTAAAAAAGTAAAGGTTTCGCACAGATTTGAAAATTCATGAATGTGTTAAATGTGAGGAGCTTTGCTGAAAAATTGTGCTGATTACAGATGAAATGAACAAACTGATGCAGTAGAAGAGACTGAGTCTGTCACTGAGGTCTTCTGTCTTTATTATTCTGATGTTTCTTTACTGCATCTGTTATATTTAAGTGCTGTGCGTCTACAATGAAGGCAGGACAAAAACACATGACTTTAAACAAAACTCAAACTACTTTGTACTTTAAACTAACTCAGAAATGTAGTGGAGTAAAAAGTACAGATACTTGCTCTAAAATGTAGAGAAGTAAAGGTAACACTTGAACTTAAAATTTATTTAAGTAAAGCACAAATACATGAAAACTGTACTTAAATACAGTAACTAAGTACTTTTACTTTGTTACATTCCACCACTGAAAATGGTCTCTAATATAGTGATAAGATAACATGTACATCCATCTCCAGGAGGACACCCCACAGCTCCACCATCAGCACACCTCGCCCCGTGAACGCCGGGCCATCCGCGACAACATCTTCAAGAACAGGCGCTGCCGCATGGAGACCTGCTTCGACTTCACCCGCTGCCAGTCGGGCTTCAGAGTCTACATCTACCCACCCCAGAGAGGCGACGAGATCTCCGAGACCTACCAGAAGATCCTGTCGTCCATTGAGGAGTCCCGCTTCCACACCACCGACCCCTCAAAAGCCTGTCTCTTCGTCCCATCTGTGGACACTCTGGACCGGGACCAGCTGTCCGCCCAGTATGTCCAAAATGCTCGGACTCGGATACAGAGCCTGCCGATGTGGAACGATGGCAGGAACCACCTCATATTTAATTTGTACTCAGGCACATGGCCGGACTACACCGAGGACCTGGGATTTGAGGTGGGCCAGGCCATGCTCGCCAAAGCCAGCGCTGATGTGGTCAACTTTAGACCCAACTTTGATATCTCCATCCCCTTATTCCCAAAGGAGCACCCGCTAAAGGGGGAGGCAGTGGGTTATGTGACTCTGAACGACGCGCCGCCATCGAGGAAGTACCTGCTGGTTTTTAAAGGGAAGCGCTACCTCACGGGCATCGGCTCCGAGACCAGGAATGCGCTGTATCACATCCACAACGGGGAAGATATTATCCTATTGACTACATGTAAGCACGGCAAGGACTGGGAGAAGCACAAGGACGCCCGCTGCGACCGAGATAATCAACAGTACTCAAAGTAAGTCAAAGTCACTTCACTTAAGTTTCTTGTAGTTCTCGCTGCTCACTTTCATGTCCTAAGTGTTTGAGTGCCCATTTCTTTCTCTTGGAGCCTATATTGATGCACCACCATTACCATAGGTCCCACTGCTGTCCACACGCATCACCACTCTCCACTTTTTTAATGTATAGTGAGAGGATAGTTTATAAAAGACAGTACTGTATATAAAACCCATCATTTGTGGCTTGACAATCGCATTGTTTTCAATTGATAATACTAGGGTTGGTTCAACCGATATCTAAGTGGAAGTAGTCATGTTTATCTATAAATTGAATTGTGGTGAGCTTTTACATAAGAAATTGAAGGAGAAATTGGTAATCTGTATATTGTGTCAAGAGTGTACTTTTTAACACAAACTGAAGTTAATGCCTTGACATTCACAATTATTATTTAATTAGATTTGAAAGTTCAAGCTTTTTACAGGCCGTGGTTATGTCTAAAGGTCCCCTATTGTGATAAATTGTCTTTTTGAACTTTTAACCATGTTATAATGTTGTTTGTGCCTTGAAAACATACCTGGAGTAGTAACCTCTTCATAGTCACGTGAACCCAGGAAATGCTCCTGTACGTCTCTAAAGCTCATACACCACCAACACTCATCCTCATAATTTCAGCACTTAAAATGCAGTCACTATGAAGTAGTCAGCTAATTTATCTATCTGTTAGCGTCAGGTTGCTATTAGCCGTGCTAATTAGCCATTCTATGCTCTGTCCATTCCCGCCGTTGCCAGCAGGGGGCGACAGACACCTGATTCCAAGTGTACTCTCCAAAGTCAAAGTAACAGGTCTCCAACAGAAGACATTTTCCACACATATAAATTATTTTAAGTTATAAAAGCTGAAGTACTAATAAACTGTTCAACATTATTTCAGAAAGACTGAAAAAAGCATAATACAGGACCTTTAAGAAAATACATTTTTGTTTGTTTTTAAATTGAATTGTGGGTAACTTTGGCCCAAGAAATTCAATTGAAAAATTGGTCTATAGTGTTGCTTGGCATTACCATATGCTCATCTCAGTCATCTGCCTCTTCACAGATGTTGCTGGGTTTTTACACTAATACGCCAAAACCACAACAGTCCTTGAAAAGCTGTAAAAATAAAGTTGAGAGAGATGATATATTATTTATATTTACTTAAAAGTGTGTTGGTTTAAATAGTATTTTTCCATACTTAATATATCATAATTGGATTTTTCTCAAGTTCTCAAGCCAAATTAGCGCTGTGGCGGTGAGCTCATTATCAGCTCTTAGTTTTCTGATGCTACGTGTTTGTGTGATGATTGCAGCTTCTCACCAGCGCTTGTTGTTGTGTTTGAGAGAAGGGATGTGCTGTCGATCATTACACTCCCGACGTGAGGCTGAAAAACCTCCTTCTGAGCGTGCGGCTGCTTTTGTGGTGATAAAAAAGGTCTGCTTTCAAGTGCATATTTTACTACTGTCATGGGACCTGAGCACGACGGTGGGTTTGCTTCTAAAACAAAACACTGTGAAGATGTGAATGTGGTAATACCAAGAGGCTTCAAGTGTAGAGGGGGGAAAAAGTTTTGTCAACTCAGCAGTGGGTCCAAGCAAAAATGATCTAAACAGAACAAGAGAAGTTCACCTTTTGAAATCTTGGTGAGAGCTGTCGAATGAAAGAAAGGAAAACCACTAAAAGCAGGGTGAAATGGGAGTTTTATCCTTTTCATAACTCTAGGTAACATATACATATTTATACATGTATTTCAAGTTATTTTTATTTTATTGTTTTCTCTATTTTGGTCATGACTTTCTTTCTTCAATCAGTGAATCTTCCTGTCCTATGTCTCAGTAGTCTACATGTTTTCTCGTGTTACTCTCTGTCCAATAACATGTATTTATAGGTAAATTTGATAGCAATTTTGCAATAGTGAATGAATGTAAGAGGGGATGATTACCTGTCAGTGTGTGTCTCTAAATATCAGCCCTGTGACTAATGACCTCTGTCCAGAGTGGATGATAAATCAGTACATTTCTGACAAGCCAAATCCTGTTGAAAACCCATTGGAATCATATATTTTTCATACAATAAGTCAGTGTGCACATCTCTGTTCTCTATTTGATTCTGTACACCTCTATTATGCTAAATTGTCTTTTTTGAGCTTTTAACCATGTTATAATGTTGTTGCACCTCAATAACATACCTGGAGTAGTATTTTATTTTATTTACGCGTGTTTGAGTAATCCTGTATGCTGAGCCGCTTCTCTTTTCAAGAACTGGAAACGCTTGCCCTCACCGCTCTATGAAGACACGAGAAACCAGGAAATGTTTCTAAAGCCCATACCCCATCATTGGCTCATCCTGATCATTTCAGCGCTTAAATTGCGATCAGCTCATTTATCTATTAGCGTCTTTTTAGTGTATATCTGCTAATAGCTGTGCTAAATAGCAGTTTTATGCTCTGTCCAGTCCCCAGCATTGCCAGCAGGGGGTGACAGACACCTACGTAATCCAAGCATTCTCTGCGAAGTCAAAGTAATCTCTTCCCAAAAGAAGATGTTTACCACACATATACATTAAAGTTTTAAAGTGTGAAATACTAATGCAAAGGTGTACAACAATTTTAAAAAGCCTGGAAAAAGCATAATATGGGAACTTTAATACTCTCTTAGATTTTACTTTTATAACTTAAATGATCTCATTTCAAATCCAAGTGCTGCAGTGTGCTGCTAAAGAAGTTGGGGCACACTTATCTTCCTATAATGATGTGCCCACGCAGCCGGAAGGGACATGCCCTGTTGACTCCTGGCCCATGAGCTAAGAGAAGTATTGTCATTATGTGGAGTTGGTCACAACCGGGATGTAAAGGGCATTGTTGTCTTTTCACAGTTTGTATAGATGGAAAATGCTACAACAATAATTTGGTGTAGAGCAGGGACAGTTATGTTGCTGGATGGCTACTAGTGACCTATGTTCTTCTCCCCTTTTTCATTTGGCTTTTCCCTTCTGGGTTCTCCACAGCAAAGTATCCAGTGTTTGGCATTGGTTTTACCCCAGATGCCCTTTCTGATGCAATGATTTTTAGTTATCTGGCCTTAAAACCAACACAAAAGGTACACTGGCTTGTGACCCCTTGTAGCTTAATTGCTTTTTAAATGGTTTTATACAGTAGCTCTACTAGTATACAGCAAATTATAAGCATTAGCCAGAACTACAACGTACAAGCCTTGTGGTTTGAAATACTTAGATTCAGCAAATTTGGTATTATTTTACAAAAGTTTGACACCTAATCTTTATTGTTCTTAAAAGCAGTATCTGTCTTTGTAGTTGCTAAACACCTCGCTGCTGTTTGTCTGGTTTTAGCAGTGGCATTCAGTGAGGTGGTCAGAGTAAATCAAAACTGTTGTGGAGCGGGACAGCAAAATAATGAGACGCCCTCCTGTCGGAGAGTGTGGGAGTCTAAAGCAAAACAAATACCAGCTCTAAATGTTTTATAGTGTTGGGGTACATGGGTTACCCTGTCAAAGATTTGTTCACTTAATATCTGAAAAGGATGCAAGAAAGCATAAGTTCTCTGCATAGCTTCTGTTTCTTCTTGCCTTTGTGATTATTAGTTTTATTTATACAACTTTGTTTAACATAATTTTTGGAAATACTTTATGCTGAGGTGCATTGTGGTGAGTAGAAGTAAGCGCTCAACAAGGAGGTTGTGGGTTTGATCCTCAGGCTGGCTTACTGTGATGTGTCTTTGTCTGTCTGATCTCCCAGTATTACTGTGGGTTACTTACTCCCACTGTCCAAAAACATGTGCTAGGAGAACTAACTCTAAATTTCCCATAGTAAATGAATGTGAGAGTGGATGGTTTTCTGTCAGTGTGTACCTCTAAGTATCCATCTTGTGACAAACAGGCTGTTGTCCAGGGTGTACCCCACCTGTATACTCAATGAGAGTGGCTTTTAATCAAAGTTTAATGTTATGCACCTATTTTGTGTAGTGGTAAAAGTCATGTTGAATTGCAGTAAATGCATCCTTCATGTAGTTTCACATTTTGGCTTTCTAGGCATTTGGTTTCAGCAAGGCTACTAAAGTTGTGTAAAAATGCATTGCAGACAAAGGCACAGCGGCTGATAATCGATGGGAGTACATTAATGAACATAAAGTGCTTAAGAGGCTTCTTCACTAAATAAATAGCACAGTAGTCCTCTCTCGATCTGAATGACATCCATCTGATATCCAATACCAAAACAAAGAGCTCCTGTCGGTGCTGGTTTGTTTGTCTCCCTCCAGATTTTACAGCATATGTTACACACAGACTGCTACCTGGATTAGTTTTGTCCTGTTTGTTAGCTTTATTTAAAACATTTAAACAAGCTTATTTACCCTTAAATACATCTTCATTATAGCTTGTCATCTGTGCAATAAATGCTGTCTGTGTAGATAACTAAAACACTGTAGGCAGTGGAAAGACATGGGAAGTGTCTTAAATGACTTGATGATGAAAGACACTGCCAATATAAAACTAATGTTTTTTAAAGCGGTTTGTCTAATAGTATGTAGGGATATACTTCTATTCCTTTTAGGCCCTCTCATAACAAATCACCATCACACAGGACTTTGTCCAGCGCTGCTGGAACATACTGAGGAAATTAGACTTGAGAAAGGGTTTTGATGCTTTTAGAAGCAAGCTCTTAATCATACCAGTAACCAATTATTACCTTTGAAAATAAGGTTATGTGACAATGCAATGTGTAAGGAGGTTGTGGTTTCAATGGGGCCGGCTGGCTACATTCTTTCTGCATGTCCTGCATAGATTTCTCAGTACTGTAGGTTCTCTTTCTGGCTGCCATCCAAAGACATGCATGTGTTAGGTTAGGTTAATTGGTGTATCTAATGCCTGGTTCACACGGCAAGATCTTAAAATTCTTGGAAGGTTTTCAAAACCTGAGAGACCCCACACATGGCAATAAAAAATCAAAGCTATCACAGGTTTGGTTCTACAGTGTGTGGTGTGCAGCTACACGGCAAAGACAACACACCACACATGAACAGATTTCACTCACGAACATTTCCAGGTCAGACGGGAAATCTTGCACAACATCACGAGATTAAACGTGACTTCGGCGTACACAAACATGGACGGTTTGTGGTCTATTTCTAACAGAGGAAAAACAATACACAAAGAAAAGGCGTTGGTTAAAGGAGTAAAGACAGCGCGAACGTGGGCCATGACAGCTGTTTTGATTTTGGATTCCCCTCCGTGCTTCCGTCACCTCGCTTTCTGATTGGCTACACGTCACATTCAACAGGGTGCGTGCTCGTTTGTCCTCGGGACACACCACACACACTGCGATATTGGACCAAGACAATCCAACATGTTGAATATCCCCGATTTGAGATTGGAGTGGTCCTGACGTCCTTCCTAGCAGACCAGAGCACTCTTAACACACCACACAGCAGGAATATCTGATAAGATTATCTTAAGTGCCATTACGATAATCGGGGCATCCTAAAGTTTGTCAGAAGGGGAGATTCGGGTCAAAAATCGGCATAATTATCTTGCTGTGTGAACCAGGCATAAGTTGACCAACTGCAACCAACTGCCAGGCCATTATCACTCCACCTAAAGCCCACAGTTGCAGGAATAGGCCAGCTCCCATGTGTTGTTTGAAGCTATTCTTAAACTCCACTCTCAGGTTTTTAACTACAAAAAAAAAAACTCTACCACTGTCAGATTTATTTAAACTGGTCTACGGGACATTCTCAAACACAAAACTCTTCAAGTCTCCACCAATTACAGCAGATGCAACAGTCTGCCCCCTCTTCATTCAAACGGCCTGTCATCTCTCCTGACTCGGAGCTCGTGGGAGCCTTGTGCCGTTTGTTAGCTGCTGGTTGTTTTACACGGCGCGTCGATACAGACATCACACGCAGCTGAGAGGGGCACAGGGGGATCCAGAACAGCCCCGTTGGGAACACATACCCCAACGAGGAGCTCCAAAAACCTCAGGCAGTCGATAATTGCCCTCCAATTGAATTAAGCTGTTTAAACGAAAAGGGGCTGGATAGAGATCTGGGCTCCAGCTGAGCGGCACAGGGGCATTTTGAGTGTGTAGATAACAAACCAATTAGAGCCTGCCTTTGCACAAGTGCCTCCCCGAAGTGTAATTCATATCAGAGGGACTTTTGTGTTGCCTCAAATACTTAAATGGGAACTACACATCTTTCTTTTTTTTTTTCATTGGATTGGCCTAAAACCATGTAATCATCTAATAGTATATTGTAACAGGAATTTATGAAAATATTACACCTTATGCCTTGGGCTTTCTAATTAAAGGGGCTATATTATGCAAAACCGACCATTCTGAGCTTTCTACAATGTTGTAATGTTGTTCCCTCATCAAAAATATATTTGAAGTTGTGTTTTCTTTCATTCATGAAGGTTCAGTAATCCTCTATTCTGCAGCAGAGCGTTCTGAGTAAAGGTTGACCTGTATATTGATCTGCCTTTTTTTGTCAGTCGGCAATGGACAATTCTTTTCCTTTAATGCTGCGTTTT
Source organism: Bostrychus sinensis (assembly GCA_020698575.1). Lineage (NCBI taxonomy): Eukaryota > Metazoa > Chordata > Actinopteri > Gobiiformes > Eleotridae > Bostrychus > Bostrychus sinensis. The sequence continues at coordinate 19,914,949 of CM036257.1, read as the reverse complement.
GGTCAGGCACATGTCCAGGTCCTGCGACAGAAGGACCCCAGCTTCCCCAACCATCTTTTAACAGTTTGGACTCTTACTCTGCAGTTAATAGGAAACCAAAATAGAATCCAAAATCGCTTTATCTCAGCCTGAAAAGCTCAAAACGGCAATAAAAAAAGATTTTGCTCAATTCTCTGGAACAGAACATCGTAGAACAAAAATTTAAAAAGCATTTTGTAGCTCTCCCCAAGTTTGATTAAGATTGCCTCATTGGTTTTCTCAAAAAAATAATCTTTAACTGTTCTCACTGTCCAGTCCAACACATTTGTTTGCATTTTAATAACTATTACTAAGACAAATAGCTATATAATATTAAATTCTTTCATAAAATTAAGAAAATCTGCTCTACATATCTGTCAAAAATAAATAAAATAAATTGACAGTGTTTATTGACCATCGGCTGCTCTGAATTTTAAAAATCAGCATCGGCCACAGAAAAAAAAAAAAAAAAAAAACGGTCAACCTCTCGTTTTGAAAACTCAAAATGCTTGGTAACATGAACCTTTGCCTCTCCCACAACCCCCTGCCCACTCCAGGAAGCACTGACCAATCAACAAGCCATCGACATCCAGTCTGCTCTCATTCATTTATCCGAAAAAACATGTACAGCTCTGTTTCCACTGATTTCCTCATAGCTATTTTTCATTGTGTAGTAAAATGACATCTCACTAAAAGTTTAAGGAAATAAAAACCTTTTTATTCCTTTGGTTGTGTTCAAAAGATGGGAACAGTGTGCACTCTGTGGCCCTCTGCTGGTCTTTTCACCTTTTTCTTCATGGCACCAGTAGAGTAACGTTTCTTTTAGTCAGATAATGTTTTTAAAGGTTGTAAAATGTGCAGTGCTGTTCTAAAGGTGCAAGCTTTAAAAATATGAATAAAAGCATAACATTTCCCCTTTAAGCATTTCAATCTGCTGACACACTCCAATAAGGGACGCTCTGATTGGCTGTTAAATAATGGCTGCTGGGTGAAGTTAGGAAAGTATATTTTAGTGCCAAATACATTTTGTTAAATAGAGAATCAGTGCTAAAAGGAAAACATAGCCTACTGGAAATAAGGGAAGCAAAGTAATACACCGGTAAAATTTAATGATACAAGATAGGGATGCACCGATACCGATACCAGTATCGGGTATCGGTACCGATACCATGTCCAAGTACTCGTACTCGTATTCATAAAAGTGGTCCGATACCAACAACCGATACCACTACAGCGCTGGCACGTGACCTTCCTCTCTCAGCTGAGCGAGAAACCTGTGGTTGGATTTCAAAGTGTACTGTATGGAGATAAAAGCAAAGCTGAGTTTACATTCTCCTCAACCAGACATCCCAAATCATACGTGAGTTTTAAAACTTAAGCTGTTGTCCTTTTGTTGTCCTAGTTGTTCCGAAAATTATATAAGCACGAAGCAGTTGTTGTCTGATAAAGCTTAAGAAGTACCGTTGCTAATTGTATTAGCTGCTGTGTTAGCTGCTGTATGTCTTGGCGAATCTCCGCTGGTTATGCGCAGATGCTCAATCTGTTTTTAAAAGCATTTTAGCGACTGAACAGAGGAGAATCTAAGCTTTAAAATGAGGTATAACATGTCCATATTGAGCAAAGTTTAGCCGTGGTTAGCTGTGTTCAAACTACTCTGTTGTGAAAATAACTTAGCATAGCAGAGCGGGGATAGACGGCAAAAAGACGACACGGTATGGGATGAATGAGATACAGCAGTGTGACTGTATAAACTATAAAGTAACCCCTATATAAGTACTCGTATCGGTACTCGGTATCGGCGAGTACTCAAATGGAAGTACTCGTACTCGTATCGGTTTGAAAAAAGGTGGTATCGGTGCATCCCTAATACAAGACGAGGCGGAGATAAATCCTAGTTTGAATTGATCTAATGCTAGAAGTTTGATTTCAGTTTGATATATTTTTGCATTTCGAAGTGGCACATTGGTTGGTTTTTACATGGGTTAATAAAATAAAAGCAGAAAAGTAGCTGTACTGTTGTTGTGGGCGAGTGGTGCGGTTGGAAACACACTCATGTTGGCTGTCACATTTCTTAGCAGACTAGGCAGGTCAAGTGCAATGACCAGCTTTTTGACTATACAGTAAATCTATAAACATCATCTTTTCCTCCTCATCGACCCTCTTTCTGCTTTTGTTCCTGAAGCTATTTGATGTCGGCCCGTTTCTTCCCACTTCCTTTTAAGAGGCTCTCTGACAGTGATGAATCAGACCAGGCCTTTTCATCCAATAAAGTCTATTCACTGTGGGTTCGGAAAATGAATTGTTGCTTTGTTTTCACGCAGCTGACAAGACGTTTTGACAGACGTTTTAAGTGTGAGAAAGCAGAGACACATTTTTTAGCTTTGTCATGGAAACAGAAGTACATGAAGCCACTATTATTGATATGTAAAACTTGGTAAATGTTTGATTAATTGTGTAGATATTCTGTGCAAAGTAATGGGCACTTATTGGATAACTATTTACCAAGGGTACACAGTGGCTGTAGTGCTCCTAACGCTCTGTGAGGAGGTTGTGGGTTTGATCCTTGGACCAGCCGAATATAATCTCTCTGAGTGGAGTCTGCATGTCCTTCCTGTGTTACTGTGGTTTTTTTTTTTGGCATCCTTCCACTGTCCAAATATTAGTCTGGGATAGGCTCCAGCCACCTTTGATTTTGTGGTTAAGGTCATGCAAAAGGAGATGTCTATTGAAGTCTTAACTGTTTTGAGATATGAAGTATTTTGACAACCATTACTTACGAGGTTGAAATAAATTTTAATATCCATTGATACCACAGATATGAGCACTTAGACACATGCAGAAACATAAATGTTGTTTGTTCTAATGCCATTGAATACTGCAATGTTTAAATGTCCTTTTTGCTTGCACTATAGCAAGGGCCAGAATTTTTCCCAGCGCACACAATGAGGGCCAGATGATCTCATAAAATAAGTAATATTTTATTATTTAATATATTAATATTCTGCTTGCACATAAGCCTGACACCTGTTAAGTCTGATATTACAATGATAATATCGGGGGGAACTGTAATTTCTCCCATTAACCAAATTTTTGACCAAGAGGTTTTAGGTTTGACTTCATTTGTATTTATGTTTTAGATCACAGGCCTCCTTAATTGGATGTAAAAAAGTTTCTAATGACATTTGGCATTTGTATGTATTTGCTCTTTGCTATGTGCAAGGCTTGTACTTATGTGTGAGGGAAAAGCCCAAGCAAGGACATATGTGAAAAATGACTATAAAATGAGCATGTAAAACAATAAGACATGTTTAATGCAAGAAAGTTTATCGTTTTTTGATTAAAGAGAGGCTATGTCAGAAGCTAAAAAAATTATAGATGCAGTTATATAATTCTCCTCACTATAGGCTATTCCTGAATTCAGCAATATTCTGGGGGCCGGATGGAAAGCTAGTTGACGTTCACTGCACTAAAGGATGATCCACTTTTGGGCCCTGACTTAATATTTAGGAAGCTCTGCAGTTAGTTTTTCTACATGTTTGGACTGTAGACAATTAAGTACTCAATGCATAAATGATATAAATGATTGTAACAAACTTGGACTTTCATTGCACAATTTCTGCTGCTGACCCTCTCCAGAGAATACCACGTAATAGCCAACCATCCCTGCTTTTGCATACCATCACTGTTTTTTAACAAGTGCCTTGGAAAGTTGAATAATTTGTGCTGTGTCTGCTGCCTGTTTATAATTTGATGCATCATGTTTAAAATGTGAGCCTCAGATGGAAACACAGCTGCCGCCACATCTGTGAGTATCTGGCATCTGCATCATTCAATATGTATGACATGGTTCAGTGTGGACGGGCTAATTTAGAGAGGTTGTCTGGGGTCACGAGGGGGGTCACTGCTGCATTAAGTGCCCTGGAATTTTTAGACTTCATTGTTGTCTTGTCTTGTTGGGAGATGTCCTATTAAAACCCATCAGAAGTCAATATCCTCTTTCCTTGTCTGCACTTATCTCATCCTCACTCATCGCCTTCAGCCTACTCCTCCTTTTTCTTTTCTACAATTTCATCTCTCTGTCTCTGACCAGCAAAAGGAAAGCATTGCAAAGCTCAGTTTTACACAAAGCAAATCCATACAGCGTTAGACAGACTGAAAGAATTACTTTATTGCAGAATGATACATGTTTAGTCTGCATGGAGTCTGCATGTCCCGCCTGTGTTACTGTGGGTTCTGTCCTGGCCACTCCAGTCTTCTCCCACTGTCCAAAGACATGTGAGAGTGAAATATCAGAGTGAATGGTTGTCTGTCAGTGTATGCCTCTCTGTGCCCTGCTACTAACTGGCTATTGTCTGCGGTGTACCCTGTCTAAGGCCCATAGTTGCTGGGACAGCCACTCATGATCTCCAACAGGAATATGATGACTGGAGCCAGCATTACCTTGTCTTCGTCTCTCTACCAGTACTTCATCAAAGCCCATGGATGTACAGAGGGATGAATTGGTAAAATAAAATTTCCCACAGTAAAAGGTTAATCATTGTATGGCTGCAAGTGTCAGTCCTGCGATTTTTTTATTTATTTTTTGGCCATTGTCTTGGAGGAGCTCTGCTCTTAGTTAGTTATGCCCACTATTGGCAGCTATAGAAGCAAGAAGTAAACTAAATGTCCTACATTGGATTCTCAATATGAAATGTTTGAAATGTATGAAATTTTTCAAGATAAAACATTGCATTCTTTTATATGCTTTCTTTTGTTGACACTTTTTAATGCAATTTTCCTATAGATATCACATCTTATATGCTAAATTAATGATCATGAAATAATAGAGCCTACTGAAGCAATATGAATTACTGTGAAATGCAAATGTTCTTTCCTTTTATGTTTTTTCACAACATCATGAAATATATTCTAGTTTTAAAGCAGCATAAACAAGCAGCCTTCCTTTGAACACACTTTAATGCACTGTAACAAGGAATTATTAATAATATAAGTGTCATAACAAACAATATACTGATGATATGCATTTTCTTCTCAATTGGTAATGATCTCTTGTCAGACACTAATGGGAAGTGTGGTGTTTATCAGGACTTTTATTTCCTCTAAATGGGATCTTTTCTTCCTCCTGAATGACTGTTTGATTCCTCACTCAGTGGAGGACAGCGGCCGGAGTCATCGATACATCGAAGGTCCATGCCAAGGCTCTCGGAGGGTAAAAGCAGGCAGTATTGATCACACTTGACTGGAACGCCTCGACCAATCGGCAGATGAACAGAGGTTAATAGTCGTCGGTTTGTGTGAAAGCCAAACATAGATTGGCATTTAGTTCAAAGAAGACTTGGCATTTATTTAAACTGACCCTTTGACAGGCGGAGGAGCAGGTAATCTATTAACAGAGGATGACGATTTTAAACCAGAGTGTTGTAGTGTTGTAGGATTGATTTAAAGAACTTTTTGTCTCTGCTTGATACAGAAGTGTTGTTCACTGTATGTAAAAGATTTATCTAGGCTCAGCGTCAAATACATACAGATGGTAAATATAGACTTAATTATGGTTTATTTTTAGTTCTGAAAAAAAACAATCTCATCCAAAGCAACATGTGATACAGTGTTAGTAATGTGCAACACGTTTTTTAACGCTAACTGATTTTTAACCCGTGGTGCACAGTGGCAGAGCAATTAGAAGTTCATGCATGTGTTAGGTGAATGTGATAAATACCTTTAGTTAGCCTTGGTATTTCCCAGAACAGTGTTAGTGTGCTTATGATCTTAAATACAACCTTATTCTAATGTCTCAATGTCATTTTGGAAGTCCAGGCCAAAAAGCTGATTTGTAACATACTTCATTTATGGCATACTTCTTGGACCCTTTATGCTATGATTCTGTTATGGTGGCTGCAGTCATTTATGAAATGCTCCGTTAAAAACATCTGTAGGCCTCTTGTTGTCTCTTCCTCTCTGTTATCGATGATCAGATGAGCGCCTCTGAAGGTGTGTTTCCTCTGTTGTCGCTCAGAGGCACTGCGCAGACTGAGAAAAGTGCTAAAGCAGTGTAAAGTGTGGATGGCAGGATGAATCTGAGGCCGAATCCATCACAGTTCACTCCCGGCTCTTTAATCTCAGTGAGAGGCACAGGGAGCTTTATCAGGCAGAAACAAGGTACCATTGTTCCTGTGTGACCTTTCATTTGCCACATGTCCACGTGCATATCCCATCTTTTGTGAGCTCAGAAAAGTGCTCGGAGAAACTGAGAGATGGTGATTTCTTTGCAGCTGTAGCCTTTCAAACACACAGACCATAATAGTACTGTATATTGCTTGTAGACTGAAAGATCCAGAACCATCTCACTTATTTTGGTAAGGGACTTGTGTGTTGCATTTTCACAACCTAGCTTTCATTTTGTACATTTTACTGAAAGACACTTCAACTATATTTGTTAAACATATTCTCATTGCCTTCCTGTAATTGCTCCCATGTTTGTAATTAAAGTTCTTCTCACTGTGGGATTAATACAGTATCTCTTTTCTCATCTCAGTCATTGCTGCTTTATATGCCCTGGTATTCTATAAAACTGTGGTTCCCAAACTGTGGGTCACAATAAAATTAAATTCAGTTTTATTAATCAAAATTAAATTAAGCCTGAATTGTACAGTCTTGTGCTGCGTTTATGATACATCAGAATATTGGAAATGCTGTCCTCAGTCTTGGAAAAACAGCCTTGAACACAAACTCAGATTGAGATTTTTGCTCGGACACTCGTGGGGAAGAGTTGCTCTCTGAGTTATCCAAGTTGAAGTCATAATCATGGCGACTCCCTTTGTCAAGACTAAACGGTTAGGAAGAGTGAAATACATTTTTAACAAGATAATTCACATTTGCATGCAAAAAAATTTAGCTATATAAATATAATTAATGAATTCATCTTTTGTCATCGTTTGTTTTCTGAGCTGATCTTGTGAACGGACATTTTTCGGAAGTCTGCCTTTTAATGTCAGTACAGGAAGTGCCTTGAATGCAGCATTATGGCCTTAGGGAAGGCGTTCTTGTGGCATTGATGATCAGGCATAAAATTGAGTTCAACAGACAGAGAACCACTGGAATAAAAGAGCTATCTGGCTTTTGGTGTGGTGTAAAACATAAAAAAAAACACAAGCTCTTTTACTGTTAGGAAAAAGTAATAATTGTTTTTGTGCGTATTCTGTTACACACATGAATATTATTAAATGTAATGCATTGCACCTTATAGGATGACATGTATAAAGAATGTGTTATAAGAAAAAAATTATAGATTTTTCTTACTATTTAAGGGCCTTTGTTTAATGTATTTGAACATTTGTGTAGACCTCCTAAAATGACACTATTGTAGCAGGATTAGAAGCTTTTTATATTATGGCTTGTGTGTTGTCAAGGTTAGCTAAAAATGAGTCCGTGAACAGGATCTTGTTTTGAAAATTATAGATTGTAGTCTGGCCAGGAATCGGAGAGGGGGCCTTTCTGTGATCACTGGGGAGTGGATCAAAGCTGACGAACTGGCACACAAACCGGCTCACAGTGATTAAAGTGGGTTTCATGGAGAGCAACAGAAGCTGAGGGAAGAAATCTGGACAGCCTGTGTGAAGGTGAGCTACTTGTGGCCTAGACTTTTAGTTTTAGGGGCCAGTTTGGGACATAATTAAAGACAAGTTAAAATAGGTCTACACTATTTTTCCTTCCGGTGTCACCACAGCAAATAATGTGCTGTCCAGCCTGCAGTGATTTGCATATTGATTAGGCACAGGTTTTACACTGGATGACGCCCTTCCTGACACTACAACCTTTTTAGCATATATTGTACTAGCAAATATTTTATAAGACAGACAGATTTAGCATTTTCAGAATTACAACAATTAGTTTTGTTTGATATACGATAAATGTACCTCATCATTCACAACTAGAACATTGTGTGCAGCACTATATCCAAAATATCCTGTCTCCAGAGGGTCCCGATGTGTATAAACTGTGCTAGAGCTGTTGTTCAGACTTCTACAGACATGATCTGAATGGCGTGTGATTCATGTGAATATTTCAGTCTTCTCTCAAATGTCAGTGCTCCATCACATGCCTAAAATGTATACTGTGAACTCAACATTGATTTAAAAAAAAAACCAAAAAAACATGGTTAATCTCATCGCAACAAAATCACAGTTAGATTTATTTTTTGAAACTCGTCCAGCCACCCCTTCATGGCTGAATTATATTTCTTTAAGTTTCTGTGAAGTTCTGTAAAAAACATTGCAGGTTTATTTTGGCTCATGAGACACTGAGTCACGTAGAAACAGTGACAAATTCAGGCCATTATATTACTAGACATTTGTGAAATTAATCTTGTGTATAATGTGTGGATTTAAATAATGTCTCATAGTCTGTAACTGTCCCTGAGTTCACTTGGCCCTCATTAGCTCAGAGTGCACTCTCAAAGATAAACAGCCTCCTGCAGCAAGGAGTCTCTCTGCAATTCATTTGACTTAAGTCGTGGCATATTTTCTAAGTTACTTTACATAAACAGGAGAAAATAATATTCCCAGATTGCTCTTGTGTCCTTCACTGGTGGCTGGTCCTGCTCCGGGGCAGTCCTTGTGAGTGTAACCTGTGGCCTGTGTGGGAGGTGATAGATGCTCAGGGAGCTGTGTGGTTTTAGGTTCAAACAAGGCTTTCAAAGATTGTTTCTAGCCAGTGATAAGTCACTCTCTCCTCCTCATCCGAAACCAAATACGGCTGTTAAAAAAGTGGTGTTGTCATTCTTGAGACCAATCTTGTCACCAGTTTTACAAGTCTTTGTCTTGTTTCAGACAGGAGCCACCTAGACCACAAATAATTTCCCTACATGTTCTTGTGTTGGATGAAAACTTTTATCATTTCAAAAAAATCACTGTAACTCTAACATCTGTGAGTCTGGACCTGGAGTAAAGCTGGATTTGGACTCTTATAACTACTTAATACTGGTAATTTTCTTGACTAGGTCTTGACCTGACATGAACGGTGGTTAGTTGGTCTTAAAAGTCTGGATCTTGTTCTGGTCTCTCTACACACATTAACAGATTTTAACAACCAAGTCATTTTTTTTATTAACAAAATTTCTGTTTGTGCTTTATTTTTTCTCATGTTTTTTCTGTAATCACAATGGTGGGGAAGGCGAGACTACATCGCAGCTTGACTGACATAAGAGTAACAGTCTCATCCAGAAAGATTGGGATCTAGTCTGGGTTTCCTTTTCTCTGGGCTTAAGTGACTTCTGTTGGAAGACAAAAACAAAATGATATGTAAACACTAGAATTAATAAAATATAGTCTACATAGATTATACACTTGTAACATGCAACACTTATTGCTAAAAAAATTATGAATGCATTTACAATATATTATAATCCTGCTCCACTCATACTACAGTACAACCTGGCATTTTTCCAAATAAAACATGGTCTATTGTGTGGAGTGGTGGCTGTGATGTGAGTATGCATCCAAAATAGGCATTATATGGATATAACATTTAAACTGGGACTAATCAAAATTGAACCTAGGACCAAATGTGTCAGTATGAAGTGGTTTGTAGATATTTCAGGTGGACATGTATGGGGTGAAACTAACCAAAACAAGAGTTAAACCTGCATTCTTACCTTAAATAAACTGAGCATGGACTGGAAGATCATGTTTTTATCTGTGTTACTGGCATCAGCAGAGGCGCGGCTGTTGGAGGTTGAAGGAGGAACATCCAAAAGGGCCGACTCTGGATCTTCCTTAACCTCATCTTCGAGACTTTGAGTAAGCAAGACTTTCTTTTTAGCCAAGTCTGGTTCTGGAGGTACTTTCTGTTCATTCTCTGAACCACTCAAAGAACCACTGGATGAATAGATACTATCACAGGCCAAGGGAGATCCTGCATCAGTTTGGTAGACCCATTTTTGGCCTTGCGAGCCTTTCTTCCAGTTCTCTGCCTTCTTAAGTGTTGTCTTGCTCTTGTCCTCAGCTTCTTGACCTTCCTCAGCTGCCGGGCAATTCAGGTCTGGCGCATCAATACCGGCTTGCTTTTTGCAGCTGGCTGAGGTGGCATATTGATATATTCCATTGTTTGCTTCTTTGATGACGACACTGACTTCTGAAATCCCATCTGACTGTTTCAGTGTATCTTCCTTAATAGATGCGTAGGTTTTTTTTGTCTTGGACTTGTTGTTGTCTTTTGGTGTTTTTGGTGTTTGACTTGAAAAGTCCAAATCTGAATCTGTTAAATCCACTTTGGGTCTATCCTGCTGATTTTGTTGCCATTTCTTTAAGAACTCCCTAAAACTCTCCTCGGTAAAAGACTCCTTAAGCCATGCTGTATCAGGAGTGTTGCACCAGTCCTTAGCTGAGGCAAAGATCTCTTTGATGATGCACTGAGAAATGTCTGACGCTATTGATGTGCAAGTGTTGGTGAGCAGCTTCTTTACACTGGCAAGAGATTGATCAGCCTGGTCTCTACCAGTCCTAAAGGAATCAACAACAACAACAAAAAAAAAAAGAAAAAACATAATTTAATTTGTTAAAATATATTTTTACAAGGGAGCAAACTAGACTGCAAAAAATGGTTGCTGTTGACAGAAACGGTATTAGTTAAAAACTACTTTGACCTATTAGCACCCAGATCTGACAGTCAAATTCATTAGCTAAAATTAGGGCTGCACAATTAATCGAAATCAAATCGAAATTGCAGTTTGAACTGTTGCAAATCGCAAAGGCTGCAATTTATTTAGGTGATAAAATGTCCTCTGTAGAGAACAAAATATCCTGTCCCCACTGGATCTTAATATGTATACACTGCAAATTAATATCTGCATTAGTTAAAATGACTTGAATTCAGATTATTAATCTTAATTCTAGCAATTTTCACAACATTGGGTTTATTTACATATTAATTAACTTATTACTAGATTATTTGACTTGTCTATTTTTTTACTTATTTCAAGCAAAATGATTTGTAGTGGGGTAAGTGGAATTTTCTTACCCCATAGACAGATAATTTTGCTTGTTTTTGCTGAAAGTCATTTTAACTAATGTATTTAGATTTTTTGCAGTGTACAGCTGTACAGTTGTACAGTTTAGAGCTACAGACATGAACTGAAGGCATGTGATTCCTTGGATTAGTTCAGCAGTGAATATTTCAGTGCCAGTGCTCCATTAAATGCTTAAAATGTTTACTGAAAACTGAGCATTGATTTTACAAAATATATCACAAATCTAATTGCAGCTGCAATATCTCCCAGAAAAATTGCAATTAGATATTTATTCAAAATTGTTCAGCCATAGCTAAAATGTACTAATTCATCTAAGATTTGTATTGATCTATTAAATCTGAGCATACACTGACAAACTATTGTGGTCCGAGTCATTTCTATATAACTACTTGTCCAGCATAACATTATTAAGAATGTTTATTTATGTTTTATTTATAATGTATTTATAATGTATTTATAATGTATTTTATTTATAATGTTTATTAATGTTTATTTATAATGTTTTTTATATATGTCTTTATCTTATATGCTAATTACATATGCTAATTGCTATAAATAAAATTGCTAAACTTGCTAATGTTTTCTAACCAGGCTCTGGCATTACACTCATGCAATCCAAAACCATCTTGATAATTAAACCATCTTCATAATTTGTGATGGTAAACGCTAATTCCTCCTTTGAAGAACGTCTGCTTAGCTTATGGCACCATTCTCTCAAATGTAGCTACAGTGTGTTGTTTTTAAACACTGAAAGGGTCTATAGTACTGAAGTTACACTGGAACAATGGTCTACTTACACTTGATTGCCAGGTGGTGCAGTGACCTGGTCCAACAGTAGCTCACTGAAGTCTTCTTTGATTCCCAATTGGGTCTCTGCATCTGGAGAACTAGTGCGTGGCTTAACAAGGCCCTTTTCAGTGCAGTTAAATTTTGAGTAGAGGTTACTGAAAGACGATGAACTTGTAAGTGGCGAAGGGCTTGCTTCAATGTTTTTGTTTTCTATTGTGGCTTCTAGCAGGTCTTTGTCAGCAACAGACCTAACTGAGGATTTCTTATGGCTTTTCTTATTGCAGCTTAATGTCGAGTAATGACTATCCAGCGGCACATGCCTATAAATGCAAACATATGATGTTAAAACAAGAAAAGAAACTGTTTTGCATCACATGTGATAAAGATTTGTCAGAGGATATTCTACTTACTCAGGATTTGCAGCTGCCAAGAGTGTGGGTGAGATGTCTTTGCTGTTTGATGTCACTTTCTGTCTGTCCATAATACTGGCTGACTTCTTTTCACTCTTCTCAATGCAACTAAACGTCGAGTAACAACTATCAAGTGACAGTCTCCTAATAAGGCGAACATAGGCTATATTAAAAGTCAAAACAAGAAAACATTATTGCCTACTTTACAGACTTATTGAAAACTTACTCTGGAGGGGAACTATTGACATCAATTTTCTCTCCCTTCTCAATCCAGATGAATGATGAGCAGAGACTGTCTGTGTCGTTGCCAGTGTCTTTGCTTTGGCTTGGTTTTGTCTTGTTTATAGGAGTCAAGCTTTTAGCCGACGCTGGGGATCCGGCCTTTTTAGTGAATACTTCTTGTCTGTCCACAATACCTGGATAAATGGACTTCTTTGGGTTCCTCTCAATGCAACTTAATGATGAATAACTAGGTGAGATATCTTTTGTCTTCATAGTTTCAGATTGGTCCCCAGCTGCAGCTTTGGCATTTGGTTTCTGCTTACAAATGAAACATTTACACATTTAAAATGAGACTTTCAGTGTTTAGTAATGCTGTCATCTCAAAATAGGCTGATGCTTTTGATCTAACCTTGTCCTGATAAGTCCCTCCTTCCTCTTCACTAGAATCATCACGTTTAGAGGTAGATAGTACAACTTTGTCTTTCTTTTTGCCCTTTCTAGTTTGACGTTTCTTAGTTAGTTTCTTTTTTTTAAGCAGAGGAATGCCTGGTTGGCTTGCGGGACTGTCCATCGAATCATCTGGCCACGTCTCAATCTTATCATAGGCCATCTTATGGACACCTGGTGAATTGCTGTCTTGACCCTCTGAGTGCAAAGACAAAGTATCCAGATTAGGCCCAAACATTTTTTGCATTGTGTAAAACTTGTCCAGATGCCGCTTGGCTTTCTCCATCGCCTCTCTGAGTGCCACAGATTGGTCACTGTTGTCCCCAGACTGGACCTGGGCCTCTTCTTTCCAGCGCTGGATGGACTGAAACAGGTCCCCCACACTGGCAGCAGAAGTGTCGAGGATCACATTGACTATGTTTTCGACGAGGTGATCAAGGTTTAAAGAATCAGCGTGCTAAAGACAGAAGTATTACAGAAATGGAAGAGATTACTATAAACAGCAACAAACAAAATGTGCCTACTTAGTATTATAATAAACGATTATAAGATTTTTATGATTATTTACTCTATTTTTTTATTATATGGTGCTAAACCTGACCCATTCTTAGATGTTTTTTATTTCTTTTTTACTTTATGGATTAGCTACAGGGATCATATAAACATGTACCAACTGTGGGCAAGTTTGTGGCATGCTTTTATATGTGTACAGCCGCTCTGATAACTTTTATTAGGCAGACTAGTGTCCACGCGCACTCTGTCCCTGCAGAGGTACGTGTCCCAGCATTTCAGTCAGTTTCTGTTTGAGTTTAGCCCAGAGTTCGCGCATCTATTTAGCGTGTAACGGAGCGGTCGAGAGTACAAGACAAGAGAGGGAGACGAAAGGAGCAGAGGCGTGAATGGTGAGAACGAGCCCGGGAATAAACCTGAGTCTGACTCACGGTGGGTTAATGTGGGGCTCGTACAGTTCTCTGAGACACTTTTCCTTAAAGCACCAAATAAAACATACCGGGGGCACCAAGAAATGACACATGAAAGCTCCTTGCCAGATACTGTGGTTTCTAAAATTTATACGGTTATCCTACCGTGACGTTTATAATCACAAATAGATGTATAATCGGTTAATTCTTACATCCCTAAAGGTAACTGACCCAGGACCGGCTGTAGAAATAATCAGGGTTCTCTGATTGCCAAAACTGCCAAATCCTCAGCTACAGAGGATGTCTAAACCATCAGCGTATGACCACAACCCAGAAGTTTGTTTTAAATATTTCACACACACACACAAAAAAAGATAAGGTGACAATAATCATATTTCTTACTTCAAACGTCAAGGAAACAATGAGGTTGTGGGTGTGTTTCAAAATGCTTTCAAACTTTTAGCAATAGACCATTATCATAAACTTCTGACAGTGTCTTCAGGCACAGTTGATTGTCAAACTATCAAAGTACAACCACAAACATAGAACCAGAACATGCAATTTTGCCAAAACAAACTTAATTGTTGACTGCAACAACATAAATTAGAGAAGTACATGTGCACAATGACAAACACTGACTATATAAGGTAAACAATGTTTATAAAAGATCCATGAGTGACAAGTTTAGCATCATCTTCATCCAGAACAAAAGGAATATCATTATTATGTTTGATAATTATACTGTATAGTATGCTATAACTATTAACTATGTAATTTCTTTGTAATTTCTTTCTTTAAAATGAAAAATGACCTGTGAACCATATTTATGAAAAGAATACATAACCGTTACATAAAGAACATATTTTATAAGGCCTGTCAAAATATTTAAACTGTTACAGCACAACCACCATTACACCAGAAATATTATTATTCATAATTATATGCTAATGCTAAGTGCATTGACTCACTGTTGCTGTTAAAGCTTCCATCTTGTGTTTGTCCCTTCGCTTCTCCTTAATTATAGTCCTTTGAGCTGCTGTTTTCTGAGAGCAGAAACCTGATAAAGTTAACGGTTAAGTTAGGACGATAAACTCTTATTGTTTATTTTCAAACATTTCCACACAGTTATCTCACAAGAGCTCTGTTTCAGATTGAACTCATTTAAATCACAACACTGACCACTGAGCGTCAGCCATTCCATTTCAAAGCAACATTCATTTTTTCTTCAGATTTAACTTTCTCATATTTTAATGTTCATAATATAACAATAAGTGTAAAGATGAAATGAGGACTACGTGTGGATTTTTTGTTGCATTACAGAAACCACACAGATGCAGTTTAATTCAAGAACACTATGAGAGATGGTCTGTTGTCTGTCACATTTCTGTAACCACTTGTCCAACATAACCTTTATGCAAATTTTAGATGTATATTGCTCTCATTAAATAAAACCTCTAAACGAACCAGCCTCTGACATTATGTGCATGTAAGCAATTGGTTGTCAGTTGCCAAAAGCATCTTCATTATTGATAATTTGCGATGATTTGAATGCTAATTTCTCCATAGAAAAATGTATTATCTGCTTAGCTCATGGTAGCTTACCATTGTTTCAAACTAAGCCATTTTGTCTACACATGTCTGCTGGATCCTGAGTTTTAAAAGAATCCTCACTTTGAAAAGCGATGGGATTGTAGGGGGTGTTTAATTAAAAGTACCTCAAAAGCTTTAAGAACCAAATGGCCACAGTGGGACTTACTCTGAGAGCCACTCCATGCAGCTGTTTCTTGTTACTGCTGACAAACACACACACATATTTCCACACCTAGTGCTGGAGGGATGCGACACTTTAATAGTTTCAGTATCGCCGCCATAAGCTCTTCTCGCTCCATAAGTCTGTCAGCAGGGATTTACAGCTCATTGGCTCTCATTATGAAAATGTAATATTGCACTTGAAACCCTAAGGCTATTCTTGGCCTATGGACTTCTGCAGTGTCATGGTTTCGGGACGGAGCCTCTTTCTGCGAAGTCGACAGAGAAGTGGAGAGTAAACAGTCACATTAGCGGCTACATACAACAGTGCAAAGGTCTTAGAATGGCTATGAACAAATAAAAGTCTATCAATGTGCAAAAATACACACAATTAATAAAAAATAAACTAGGAGCACTTGGAGAGAACTGGTCTCGCAATTGTAAAGATATAGTGGCCAGACCTAAGTTCAAACACAAATATCTTCTAGTTGAAGTTGTAGTTTTGAGCTTTTAACCATGTTACAATACTTGCACCTCAAAAACATACCTGCAGTAGCATTTTGCTTCATTCATGCATGTTTGTGTAATCCTGAATGCGGATGCTGTCTTCTTTGCAAGAGCTCAAATACTCGGTCTCAAAGCTCAACAGAACATTTTTAAAACAGCAGACCACATTTCCTGCATTCTGGTGCATTTTAAAATGTTTTTTTTTGTCTAGGGTTTGAAGAAGATTATGAATATAAAACTATATTACGAATAATTTTTTGAAAAACTTTTCAACTTTTCAGGATTTCTAAGGTCAAAATATAAAAAAAGGAAAGGCTATTTGAGGTAAATCTTACTTTGGTGGGGATTTGTAACTTCTGTGCAAAAACAATCAAAGTGTCACTTGCATACCTGTGCATAAAACTAGGCGCCTCAATAAATATGCACACAGTTAATTTGCATAACAAATTGGGCACAAGCGAACGATAAATGTTGTGGCTGTGTTCCTAAAATGAACAAATGTGTAGAAAGAAGTGGAGAAGATATGTGTCTGCTCTGTCCTGTCCTCTGCTGCTCACGGCTGCGCACCGCTCTCCCAGGTGAGAGAGAGGTCTGCAACTTTATTCACCAGATACAGAAAGCAAAGAAGGTGAAGATATGGTGAAAATATGGGCCTGAATACACATATACAGCCTGAATTTGCACAACGTATAACCCTGTTTTTTCCCCCCTGAAGTTACAGCAGAGGGAGGGATGGAGAGAACAGGAGCAGAAGCAGGCACAGAAAATCCTCCGCAACCCCCCCAGCAAATCACACCCTGGACATGTGAAACCAGGAAGTACTCCTGTAGCAGTCAGCTCATTCATCTATTTGTTGGCATCATGTTACTAATAAATGTGTTAAATAACCATTTATGCTCTGTCCAGTCCTCACCGTTGCCAGCAGATGGCAACAGACCCCTAATCCAAGTGTTCTTTGCAAAGTCAAAGTAACAGCTCCCCAAAAGAAGACATTTTCCTTACTTACACATTATTTTTAGCTCTAAACGTGAAACACTTATGCAAAGGTGTCCAAAACAATTTCAGAAAACCTGACAAAAGCAAAATCTGTCCCCTTTAAAACACACCTGGATCTAAACAAAAAATTATTTTGTTTTTGGCCCATTACTGACCTTTCTTGAAATGTTCAAAAATAAAATTCTGTATTTATCCGACTTTTTAAATGGTTTTAATAAAGTCAAAATTCCCCATGTGGCTTATATGTAAACAGTCTTTCTCCATGCGTGACTTCCATAAAGGAAACTCAGGGGGGAAAAGTGCACAAGGTAAAAATGCAAATTGTGCCCACATGTTTGAGTGTTTGAATACAAATATGATGAGAGGAGATTATTCCTTATCTGTTTTCTCCCCAGGCAGATTGAGAGGGATATCTGCTGCTTATCACATGCTTACACACTTGACAACCCAGCAGTCCGCCATGCCTGCCTCTCTCAAATTCGTATGCATTTTACTCCTCTCTCCTCCTCAACTAAACGGTACTCTCTTCTTCATGATTATACATTTTTTCCGTCATCTAAATCAGTGGTTCCCAAATTATTTTATTTTCTTAACACGACAAGCTGCCCTTCTCCTGTTCTGATCTTACATGTTCTGGCATTGCTGTATTTTCTCGTTTTTAACCTCATTAGCCGTATTTCTCCTCTCTTCCCCTCTGTCACAGCGAGAGGTCCCGTGTCCATCTTGTACCAGTGACAGCCTGTTGAGAGCCGGTCGTTTCAAGGTCGGTGTTTGACCAAAATAGTGGCCTCTCTGTGTGAGCTTCAGGCCTGTTAGTGTCTCGGTTACATGCTGAGGGTTAGATGTGTATAGTGTGTGGTGAGGGCCGCAGACAATTAGAAATACAGAAGAGGAGCAGCCCGAGGGTCGGCAAGGTTTAAATGGTACCAGGACCTTTAGCTTCTAACAGCAGTATCCAAATGGAGTACTTCTAGTTGCCTAATATACCTTACTGACTACTACCAGCAACATAACTAAACATAACCTCTTCTTTTCCTTTAGGCTGTTCTTCTTCTATTTAGCCCTGATCTCTGCATCCTTTTCCCTCACACAGATTTCAACTTCAAGTCCCCTTTCACTGCATCTATACGTTCTCCTCTTTGGTCTTCCTCTAGGCCAGTGGTTCTCAACTCATCTGGCTTCGGGACCCACCATCACGCTATAATGACAGGGCGTGACCCAAATAAAAAAGATATTGAAGAAAATTAAGAGATATTTCAGAAAAATTAAGAGATATTAAGGAAAATTAAGAGATTTCAGGAAAATTAAGAGGTATTTCAGGAAAATTAAGAGCAATTGAGAAAATTAGGAAAAAAATTAGAAGAGATTGGGAAACATTAACAGATATTTCAGGAAAATGAGAAGATAATGAGAAAAATTCAATAAAATAAAATTCAAGAAAATTAACTAAATATTGAGGAAATTAAGCAGCGCTCACATCAACCTTATAAGAGTAATGTTATGGAACCTGGATTTTTTGCTCTGGTTGAGTTGATATTATTCTATGTGTCTCAAACTGCCACCTACTGTTAAGGAGTGTAAACTGATGATTTATTTTTAAAAATTAAACTTTATTTTCTTGCCCTGGTAAAGGCCCACGACCCAGTGAAAACAGTTCTGTGACGCACTTTCGGGTCCCGACTCACCAGTTGACAATCACTGCTCTAGGCCTCCTCTAACCCCTGCATCCTTTTGCTAACTTACCTATTTACTATCCCTCCTCTGCACCTGTCCAAACCATCTCAGTCTGGCCTCTCTGATGCCATCTCCAGAACATCTAACATCTGGAGTACTCATCTATAATCCTATCCATCCTCGTCACTCCTGATCAGCATTTAGAGTATTTTAAGATTCTGTACAATTGCAAGATATGGGCAAAGATACTAACTCCAGCCACAAGAGGTCAGTAAAGGAACAAATGTTTCTCTATGGCATCCGTATTGCTTGGTGGATGTCCGTGGTTCTTGTTCATATATATTGCATTGTAAATATTATATACTGTATGTCAATTTGCCAACACTAAAAACATAGAATGTAAAAAACAAAATGCATTCCTTTGAATGTGTCAACAAGGTAATAAACTAAAAATGTTTCTTGATGAGTCTACAGTTTCTTGTGATAATGAACAATTCCCACATTTTTATTTCCGAGCGAATCCGTGTTGTTGTTTTTTAGTGTTGCTGGATGTCTCGTGGACAGACTCGTAAAAGTAAAGTATTCCTATTGGAGGCCTGGTGTTGCTGTGTTGGCACATCTAACCTGTTCTAGTAATTGACTTGTGTTATTTTTAATGGAGCCATATGTTGTTCTTGCTGACTGCGGCACACTCCAGGTTTGATGTGTCTGAGTGTGCCGCCGCTGTTTGACGCCTTGTCAAGATTTCCTCTGGATATTTCTGTCGCCGCCTATTTGTCCAGCTCAACTTTTGTTTTGACTTTTTTCTGCCTTTATTGTCTTAACATAAAAGGATCAATCAAACGGTGTAAGATTTATGGCTAGCTGTCTGTCCAGAAAAATATGACATGCACAATAGTACTTGGCCAAATTGATTCATCTGACCAGCTAAACAAAACCTCGTACACGTCACAGTAAGGCCCCTCAAAGGAGTTTTAATACAGTATTTTAGACTTCAAAGTTTTCCTCTTGGATTCAAACTCATTTTTACTGTTTGGTGTTGGTCTTAAATCTCTTGGCACAGCTCAGTAAAGTGGAATATTGTAGAAAAGTCCAATGCTTTCAATTAATGAAAACTATAATTCTGTGTAATAAAATTGGAATATTACATTATAATACTTTTATCATCACAGTTAAAATAAAACTGTATTCTTAAAAAATAACCTATTTGAGCTAAACAAATTATATAATATGACTTAATCTTAATCTTATTTATTGACATGCGTCTGTAGTATTAAAGGTTTTAAAATTATTTTTCTGGACTCAAACATATTTGTACTTAGACTATTTTGGTCTCAAATATATGGGACTAAGGATTTCAAGTCAAATCTGGCTGGAACCATAAGCATATGATTTGTGTTTCTATAAATGTGTGAAGTAAAAAAAAAATATCCAGAATCCTAGAATTGACAAAGCCTCTTGGATGAAAGGTGAAATGTCTTTGACTTTAAAAACCAAACCCAGATGATTTTTTTTTAACCTTTTGTTGTGATTTAGTTTCCCTGGATGACTGAGGGGCTTCACAGACATTATTAATAATATCTCATCATCAGCGTTTTCCAAACTCATTAGTCATTGAGAAAGACACATGGAGGTGCTGTTAGATGAATATTGGTTGCTTGCAAGCTAAAAATGACTTCAGTTAATTCTGAGCAAATAACTGAGAAGGTTTGTTTTAACAAGTGTGCCAAAAAAAGTCAGTAACTCAAGCAATGAATTTGTCATTGTATGAATTTTACAGATTTTTTAAAACAGTCTTTCAAACATGGATCCTGCACGTCTTGGTATTGTCTATTTCTCAGTACTTCATCATGGCATAGAGCTGTATGTCTCATCCTTTCAACAAGGCACTCATTCATTTTCTTCTGCCGTGTAAAATTTTAATCAAATGCAGTAAATCAGTAAGTATCAGTAAAATGGGGAAGACTTTAAATCCTTGTACTTTCTACTGAGGATAAATATCATATAGAGCTTAATTAAAAGAAGTAGTCTGCCAAGATAACTTCATTTGGCTTGGGTTTCTCCTCTTCTCTCCTCTGCCTGTCCACACATCTGCCAAGAACAGGATTTTAACCAGCTGCTTTCCTGAAACACAAGGGTGAGAAAAAGTCACTGAAAAGTTTTTGAGGAAGTTTGTGGTAAATATGGTCTGTGTTAATCTGTCTTCTCTCATATAGACCCACACTTTTCCACTGAAGACTTCAATGTTAGTTGTAACAAACTCCTGCTTTTGTTTGTTTGTTTGTTTTGCTTTGTGCATCAGAGGTGGAAGGAGTACTCTGTCGTTCAAGTATAAGCATTGGTACTTTAAAGTAATTATTCCCAAGTAGAAGTAAAAGTATTTCTTGAGTGAAAGTAAAATGTTATTGAATTTAAAGTTTGGTATTGCTACTACTACTACTGCTGCTGTTGTTACTAGTACTGGTGCTACTCTTGACTGAAGCTTCTGCTGGTATGTCTGCTACAAGTACAATTGGTACTACTACTTACTGCAGGGCATACTTGCGCTGTTACTACTGCTGCAGCTACCTCATGTATTACTACTGCTATAAGTACTGCTGTTGCTGCAACTACTACTACT
This sequence comes from Bostrychus sinensis, assembly GCA_020698575.1. Lineage (NCBI taxonomy): Eukaryota > Metazoa > Chordata > Actinopteri > Gobiiformes > Eleotridae > Bostrychus > Bostrychus sinensis. Next base: position 19,893,574 of record CM036257.1, on the reverse strand, counting down.
ATTGCTACTACTCTTGGTACTACTACAACTACTCCTAGCTCCAACTACTACTGCTGCTTATACTGCTACCTCTCTTCTTCCTACTAGTCAGTGTAGAATAGTCAGAAAGTACAGTGTCTTCATGTGCTTTAGTAAACTACAAAGGTAAAAATTTCCATATACTTTTCCAGTCTGCATGTTAGATGATGAGACTTGTCTTTATGTGCATGCATGTTGATCTGTCTCCATTGACCTCTTCTACCCTAAACTGACACCTTCCTTGTTGTTTTGTTTACTTCCTGCTTCATGCGTTTGGCCTTATGCATATGCATGAGCAGCCATGGCCCGAACAGCAGTGACACTTTGGCTTTTGAGTGCCGTGGCAGCTGACGGGGAGCTCAGACACCTTTCAGAAGTTGTTTGTGTTTGTGAATGCTCAAGGCCAATTGGCTATGGTTGTTTTTTTTTTGGGCGCTCCGTGTCAAAGCTGTTGGAGGGATGACGAATAAGAAAGCAGTCCAATCAAAAGTCTAATCTCCATCTTATTAGGTCTTGGTTCTTTTTATGTTTGTGCTGAGGATGTGTAGCTCCTTCCCCATTACACTGTTGCAAAGTTTTATTTACATATCTTTTACCATAAGCACTTCAAATGTGCTTTCAGATACTGTATTTGGTAACCATTGTCTATGAACAAGCAACCAGTCACTGGAGTTTTGTCACAAGAAGCAAAGGGAAGAAAGAGACAAAGCATATAGGATCTGAAAACAAGCAAAATGCAAACTAAAACACTGTCGCTTCTTTTGTCATTGAGTTCATTTCTGAAAAGTAAAACTGCGAACTATGGCAGACAGTACCTCTTCTGTTGGGTGGTTGTCACATTTAGCTTATTAGCTGTTCAACAAATGTATCAGTTCTCATGCAGCGAGCAGAAGTTACATTGCACACACAGTTACATTACAACAACTTTTCAAAATTTGCACCCATTAAATGATTGTATGTTTTTAATTTTGTAGCTCATTATTGTTTGAAAAGCCTTTGATTTTCAGAAAACTTATCAGTATTTCCTGTAATGGCCTAATTGGAAAAGCATTAATCAGTAAAACCAACTAACAATAGCCCCATTAAAAACAGCAGGGGGATGCTGTTTTGGTCAATTATGAATTTGTACAAGAGTTCCTGGAAAACAGACAGCAATGACATTTTAATTGTGTTAATATAAACAGCAAGAACAATAAAATAGATTCATGAATATGCCTCAATCACTTTAACCTGAATAGAGTAAAACCTATTGATATTGATACACTATTTCCCCATCCACCTTTACCACGAGTTGAATAAAAGCCATTCTTTTCCACTGCTGCAGAGACCTGAGTAGTTTAAGGTCAGGCCCCTCTTTAGTCTAAAGCACCGTTTCTCTGAGAGTGCTCCCCGGCCTGTGGTGTGTTTACTGTCTCGAGCAGACACTTGTTCTTCTGAGCGCTGTGTATGTGTGTGTCTCTCAGCTGATAGTGTGCAGCCGGTTCAGTCTGGTGAGTTGCGGTGTTTTGCCCACTCCCTCCTCTGGTGCGAGACTGGGAGACTCTGGGGCTGCTCCAGATGGGGACCACTCTCAGTAACTCAGGCCAGCTGATGGTTCACACTGGCCATGCAGCAAAATTCAAGTTGGAACTATTGCATTTCCTTTTTTTTTTTTTTCCAGTTTTGAGATTTTGGGCAACACCTGAAACATTAACTTCAAAGCTGTTTTTTCAAATGGATTTTTTTCTCACACTGAGTCACACTCTGGTATTGCCACTTCAGTAGTACCTACAAGAACCACATTTTCCAGTCTTATACTTAACTATAATTTGAAGGATTTAACAAAAGGATGTGCTGATATATCATTTACTGAAACACAAAATAAGATAAAAATTCCCACTATTAAATCAAATCTTTAATATGTCGACAAAATGAACCAAGGACTTTAAACATGTCTTCATGTGATACTCAGAAATTCATGCAAATGTGTACATGCTGTATATTCTGTGTTTGTTTGGTTTTTGTCATTGGCATGTGCATAAGCAAACACAGCCCCAAAACACTGACATGTTGGCATTGGTAAATTCATTAGGGTTAATCCCACAGTGCCTTCTCTTATGAGGCCTAATGAACTATGTTATTCTCTTTCACAAATTTACAGGACATCTGGACAATGAGCATGGCACTGAAGCAAATAGACGGAAGCAAGTACCTTTAATTCTCAAACAAAGCAGCTCCCTATATTTTCCCTTCAGGTAAATACAATCCTTTCGTAGAATAGTCTTTTTTATTAGCTCAACTGTGAACATCTCCAGCAGTGCACACTTTGAAAACAGCGTGGCTCTAAAATTATTGACAAGGTGAGAAAATGAGCTGATACCTTTGGTGAGGCAGCAATAAGCCGACATGTCATACACGGTTAGACAGCTGGCTCCATAAATCAAGTGTTTTTGATATAAACAATCTTAGTTTTTGATCTGTCTGCCTCTGATTGAAATGGAGCCTATCCCAAAACCTATGGGCCTTAGGCAGAGTACACACTGGACAGTAGCCAGTTAAGCCCCTGTCATGTGCCCAAATCACATGTAAAAGTTGGAGATAAGGGTAAGAAACGCCTTGGCAAGGGCCAGGCTGACAGAAATGGACATATCCAGCTGGTGTTAAAAGCTTGGGCCCTGCGAATGCCCTCGCCTCATTTGCTCCTCTGCTTCCAAGTACAAAGGGTGCCATTCCTGATGATGTTCCTGTTGGTGAGGTGGCCCTTCTGCAGGCACACCTTGATGTGCAAGCTGCCCAGCTGAGACTCTATGAAAATGTGGTCTAAAGAAGAAGGGCAAGGCCCAGAAGGCTGGTTTTTGCTATGACTTGTCTCTGAGAGGCGGCGGCAGTTTGGTCTTTACGACCAGTTCGTTACTCAGACTTAACCAGATGTTTGTCGGGCGTCCGATGTTCCGCAAGCTGGGCTCGACGAAGATGTTACTCATACTTAAGCAGATGTTTCTCAGATGTATTTAAACGCTATTCATCCTGCTGTATCTAACATCCATGGTCAAAAAATTTGTATTTGCCGCGGTTTTACACAGTCTGATGCAAGTATTTAGACAGAGGCAGACGGATTTGTTAAACGGTGCAGTGGGACAGGGGCTTAAAGGTGACAGAGACACACATTATCACTCTTCATTGACCAGGGGCAATTTTGTGTCACAAACTCACCTAACACATGCCTTTGGAGGATGGGTGGAACTCTGAGAGAACAAACAGTATCACAGGGAGGACATTTTGTAATGGTCATAATGTTATGCCTGATGATGAATAAATAATTAAGAACTGAAGGGCAGATGGTGGAGAGCTGCCTTACATCATAGATTCCCAAACATTCAAATATGTTTACATCAGCCCACTGTGTCCTGGGCTTTAGTTGTGATACTGAGAGCCAACGCGATACAGGCTAACTCTTAAAGTGTGTGAATGTTTCCCTGATAAGTGCGGTCTGACCCTGTGGCTTGTACACATACTAGCAGATATTTAGCTGCGTGCTGTGCAAATGCGGGCTCTGACATAGAGAGAGATGCTGCGGGGCAAGGACTAAAGGTAAAAATGGAGATGAGAAAGTGCCGGTGTCAGCAGCTGTGTGCGTGTTCATGAGTTAAAACCATATTTGCATGTTCACACTCAAACAGACACACTGCCTGAGGGGGGCTTTTCATATCACTTTCACAAATACAGAGTTTGCTCAGAGTGCCTCAGCAGTGAGTACAACATAACTGGAAACTACCTAGAAAACAGCTGAATATGGGCTATAGTTATGACCATTTAAAGGCCAATATAAGTAATACTGGGTAAATCCATGCCACATGCCAGCCTTGGTTTGATTTCCAGCTCAGGCAAGCTTGCTCCATGCCATCCTCCTGCATTTCTGTCTATTTTCCAGTCTGATCATTAGAAGGAAAGAAGTTTGTTTTACAGCCCTGTATGTCTTATTCAATTAGTCTAGCAGAAACTAATAAGGTGGCTTAAGAAGCAATTATTTGAATGCACAGCTGTCACAACAAATCCATATGATAAACTTGGCTTGTGAAAAGTAATCAAATGTTTAATACTCATAACGTTTACACAAGACTTCCACACATAGCTCTTGATGTGCCCCTGTTGATGCCATCCAATTACAGGCAGGATCAATGGCCTTGTCACAGGGCTGCTAAAGGTCGCTAACGCTAGTCTGCACACATACACACACACACATTAGCATGGTCTCCAGCAGCGTGAGGTCAGGACCATCCATCAGCCGGAGCGTACAGTTGTGTTCAGTGTCAGAGTAAAGACTGGGCCATTTCTGCCCTCGACAGCCTGACTTGTAAAACGCCTCTGAAAGTCAACAGCATTAGCTTCTGGGGAGAGACACAAAAGGGAAAATAAATGCAAAGCCAGACCTAAAAAAGTCGAGCAATGCAAATCTTGAACTATATTTCATTCACTGGACAATAAACAATGTATAATCTAGCGACAAGGGGTCCCAAACCTGGATAAACGAAAAGGGTTGTCAGGAAGGGCATTTGGTGCAACTATCCCAAATCAGTATGGGAATCACTGGATGCTAGGAGGCAGGTGATTTCCTGTGGTGATCTCGGGGGGGAAATGATGAAAGGAAAGAAGACGACATAAATAAAATATCAGGTGTTTAATGTGAGCTATTAATATAGCAATATATTGGGCGTTAAAAGGGAGGTATTTTACCATTTCTTGAAAATGAAAGGCTCATTTTGAATTTGATTGCAGCAATGTGTTAACAAAAATTGAGGAAAAAATTGCTTAAAAAAAAGCCCCTAGCACACCATCAAAACAGACATGATTCTGTACTGGAAATCACTGCATGGATCTGGAACACTTCTTGAAGTTATTGTCTTTGAACATAGTTTGCACAACTCCAAGTTATAGCTGTCTCATGCAAACAAGAAGCCATATTTTAATCTTTAAACACCTCCCTCTTCACTGGACCAAAGCTCATTTAAAAATGGACTAAGGTGAAATGGAAAACTGTGCTATGGTCAGATGAATCCAAAGTTTGCCCAGAGAATGGCAGTGTTTTTGCGGTTCATGTTTACATCAGACTTCTTTGAATAAGAACAGGCAACTTTTAAGGAGCAGTCAATAAATCAAGTCAGAGTTGCAGTCTGGTGTGCAAATGACGGCTAGGTGTTGAAAGAGGTGGAAACTTTTGAGGCGTGAGAGTTTTTTTGTCATTACAGTTGGCTGCACAGACACTCCGCTGTGTGCGTTTGGGAGAGACAGAGGAGGTGAACGAGGCTGAAGAGTGATGCTTTCAGAGACCTCTCCAGCTGTGCACTGGGGAAAATGGAGCAAGCTGTCATTTGCATTTGTGGCTGAAGGACAGGAGTAACATTAACCGAGCGGAAGAGATGATTCTGACCGTACAAACTCAAAGTCTCACCATTTACTGGGTACTTCACAAACACAAGACAGTTTTGCAGAAGTCTTTGTTTACACATTGTATAGCTCATAAAATGCTATTTATTTTGTGTTTGGGAAAAACCTGCTGTCCAAGTAAAAGGATAAACAAGCTCAAGAAGCAAACATGGGTTGGTTGGTGCTGCTTATAACAAGGTTTTGTGTTTCAACATCTTTCTGTCTCCCACTATGTTGTTTGCTTTTTGCACTTTGCTGTTGCAGTGATGTCAAAATATAGTAAGACAGTGTTGTGGTGTTGTAAAAATATCTATGAAAAGAACAATCACCAGGAAGTTACATTGTTGTGGTGACCGCTGAGGGGAACAATCCCTTTTTGATATTTGTTTTGGAAAAGTGTGGTCTTTGGAAATGTTGTTGTTGTAGTACACCACCCATCCACTTCACACACATCCACACACATCCCTCAACTATTTGAGGGATGATTAGTCATTAGTCATTTTTCATTAAATTCATTGACTCCATCTTATCCAGGACACCAAGGGGATTCCAATTCCCAATTTCCAATCCAGTACAGTACAGAGAATTAATGCTCACTTCATTTAGATTTCTGAACATTTGTATCGTCACAGCACTTATACTTCCAACCATTTTCTATGTCAATGTGTGGTATGTTAAATAACCAGGAGGGGGCGATTGGCGACAGTCAAAGATGAAACCAAGACTGCAGAAAAAGAACAATTATCACAACAAACATTGGCAGCACTGGCGGACACCACATTTATTGAAAAAAAAGCCAAGAAATAGAGGCGAAAAAAGCGGTGGTCTGTTCAGTCTTAGTCTCAGACTAACCTGCTCTAGTCACTTCTTAAAAAGTCCTGTCGTTTCTTCTGCAGTGACTGTTAAACTGTTTTCACTAGCACCCCCCCCCACCCCCCCACCCCACCACCACCAATAGTCAGTGCATGTACTGCTCTGTACACAAACTGTGAGAAAACTGACTAACGCACAAACATACTGAACGCAGAAGACGAGCAGAACAGAACACTGTCTGTAGCTGAAGGCACATTTAACATAGAGTATAAAGGATCCCTTAGGCACTTGGATAAGGGCACACCATGTCACAAATGTAAATTTTTGCAAGTGCCAGAAGATCACCCATATTTTGTAGGGGTGAAATGATCTGGTGCAAGAACTATATCGGCTGATTAGAACAATACAATACGATTCGATATGATTCAATAACTTCATATCAATACAATGGATACAGCAACTTTTTTTGCAAAAAATCATAAAGGTTAACTCTAAATCTAACGTCACTGCCGAAGATGATAATGTCCAGCTGACAGAGAGCGAAGCAAAGTCGAATATAACAGTTTACGTCATTAAAAACACACAAATTACATCCAAAAAGACATATCTGGTTTTATTTTAACATGCAAATTTCTAATATAATTTTTTCCACTATTATCAATGTTTTTGCATGTATATCGATATTCACTACCTAGAAAATGATACGATTCAATACAAGACCATGCATATCAATGAAGTTGTAGCATAGCAATAAAAAATGTATACCTTGATATTGTAACTGTATTGTTACACCCCTAATATTTTGCCATTAATACATCAAATTCAATTGTGTAATGTCAGTGTCAATTTGTGGCACGAGTGTGACTAGTTTAACTGATGCTATTTTTTCCTTACATATATAGTAATAAAATCCAATTCATATTTTTCTGAAGGGGACACTGACATAACAAATCATATTATCATATTGGTATATAAATACTAATAATCCATATATGCCAAATGTATAAGCATGGAGAATTATGATATACCATGACTTACTTTAGGGTCTGATTAAGGGCCTGGCTTGTGTTTCCTGCCCATTACTGCAAGAGCAGGAGGCTGTCGTCTGCAATAAGGATCCCAGTGTCCATTCCTTTGTACAACTCTAATTTATTACTAACACTTTAACTCTGTTGCCTCAATATACAGTTTAATATACTCTTCTGAGTCAGTGAGAAGATGGGACAACAAATCATTTTACTGTGAAGGTCACCCCCAAAGTCATTAGCAGTAAAAGAGGAAAACACTTGTCAGGTCACGTAAACATTATTTATGCCCCACATGTCATACCCAATGTGTCACACTGGGCTTTCAAAATAAAAGTCAAAAGCAGGGAAAGCACCAGCAAGCCATTATCCAAACACACCATATTATTCAAGAAGTAATAGGAAGGTGTTGAACCAAATAGTGTCCAAATCTAGTGAGAATTTAACATAGTGAGCATTAAGAGGTCATATATTGTATAATTAATCAGGTTGTTACGGAGTGAAAGCTTTGAAAATGATGACAGAGGCAGATGTCTTAGTTCTGAACATTTTACTGCTCAAAAAATGGCAGGAACACAGGAACAGAACTTCATAGCGTCTTTTCCTTTTTTATCAGTCAAACCCGCAGCAAATACAAGTACATTTCCTGTATGGTACCCTTCAAAGTAAAACACTTCCGGTTCACCACAATAAAACAATATTCTTAATACATTCACAATGCATTTCATAGGACTCTTTTAGTCTTTTACCGCTTATTATCAATTTATTCAACTAATAATTAATATTTCACCTAACATAAACAAGTAACAGTAAATAAGTCACAACACAGGTCTTTAAAAAAAAAAAAAAAAAAAAAAGTAGCTTGGTCTGGCTTGGTCTCAGAGATGTTTAAAGATTTATACAGCGACATACACTCATCTTCTCACTAATAGATAAAGCTGCGATTCCCTCTCCCGGCCTCCTTCAAGGTTTACTTTGCACCACGGACAATTTACCAGCAATTTGAACATTTCAGTGATTAATAACTACAGCCGTGGATGCCAGTGTGTGGCTCTGTGTGTGTGGCATACTTAAGAGAAAGAGCTTAGTCAAGGCTTTTGCTTGTGACAAATGACAGTGACTTCTTTCTTTGGTTTTGCTGAGTTATACTGAGCTAGTATACATTAAGTAAAACATGGATATAAACCCTCATTTTTCAAGTACTTGTTAGAGCAACGTAGCATCACCGTGGTGAAGTTAAGGTTATTTTGTTACCATTCTAGCCAATGTGCTCTTTGTGCCAGTCCTAAGCCTGATTATATGGAAGGATTTATGTCAGGAAGGGCAATTGGCGTTAAAAAAAAAAAAAAAAAAACCTATGGCAAATTAGTACGCAAAATATTCATATGAAATAAAATACAATAGCTATACTTTTAATACAAAGTGGAAAGAAACCATTACTGCATCAAGGAGGACAACTGAGCACTGTTGGAGGTGAAGCCACTGCCCAATTTTTAGATTACTTATGTACCTTTGCAGTATGCTTATCCTGGGCCAGGTCGCGGAGGCAGCAGCCTAAGCAAGCTTCTCTCACCCCAGCCACTTCCTTCAACTTGTCCAGGGGAATCCAAAGGCATTCCCAGGCCAGCCGAGAGACATAGGGTGTTTCTCATTTGCCAGGATCCTTCATGGCTGAACCACTTTGGAGTGATCTGCGTCATCAGCGCCTCGCCAAGTGCTGTTCCAAATGGTTAAACTCCCCATCTCCTCCGTTTGGATCAAGTAGGATGCACCTGTGGATCCTCTGTGGCCTCGCCTCGCTACAAATTGCCCACAATGCATTGCTACCACTCCCAATTTTTGCAAACTTTATTTAACAATTACGACAAACTTAAATATGATATTAAAGTCCCTACAATAAAAATAATAAAATATTACTACTGTGCCCCACACTGCAGGAAATAACAGAATAAAGAGACACACATTAACAAGCACATTTTAGGCTTTTGCAAGGAAGAAAGTAATTTATGAAATAGTCTAGATTATTTAAATTTAACTTGTTTTGCAATTATATGATGTTGATGTACATTTTGTTACTGGGACAAATTAGACCTGCTTACAGGGGATGATTTTGTTTAAAATGACATCTTTTCAAAGTATTCTTGTAAGATCTTTTTTTTTTAATCACACCAAAATCTAGAGACATGCTGACACTCTACAAAAACATGTTCACCCTCTGCTGTTTGACCACTTACCACTCCTAAAGAAGTTGTTTTCATTTTAGACCCATGTTTTTAACAGGCAGCGTTTGATCACGACACACAGTACTGAGCATGTTCCTAAAGAGGATCCTGGCAAATGAGAAACACCCATAGTCACTCCAGCGTGTCCTAGGTCTTCCCCGAGTACTAGTATTTTTCTTTTACTCAGAAGGAGCAGTAAATACTTTCCTCTTAAACAATGTACCCAAGACTTTTTTACTTTTACCTGTAGTTGAGTAAAATGAATCTTGTTATGGCTGCTGTTGTGATTTCTGGACCTTTTATCTTCTACTTGTTCAAACTTTATGAAAAATGTAGGATATCCATAACCTGCTGCCACACTGAGAGCAATTTCGCAACAGTAGCGGGACACTTGGTAAACAGGCCTATTCTTCACTGTGTCTGCGAATATTAAATATGCTTTAATGGAAAGACGCTCTGTAAGTAACTGTTTGAATTGATGAGTTCAGCAGGAACAAAGTGCTGTGAAGCCGAGTGTGGAGCGGGCTTTCTGACACCAGCATTTTCTGCCTCAAGCTCAAGTCGCTAATATTTCTGCACCTTGCCATCTGAGCCTCTGACGACATCATCAGTTTACCATACAGAGATGAACTGTGCTGTACACTCCCAGCACTGTAAAAACACAGATGTTTGGCCTGGTTGAATTATAACATGTTTAATCACTCAGTTATTAAAAATTCTGGTTTTGTTTTTTGTTTATGAATCAAAATTAGTATTGTTCATAAAAAAAAACTTGATGGCCTGTTGCTAATTGACAACACAGTGATTAGTTTTGAGTGGATTCATTATCATTGTGAGAGGTAAGTATTTTGAGGATTTTTAATTTATTGTCAGGAACATCCACAATAAAACCTTGACGTCATAAAAAAGAAAATCTGTAGGGCTGACAGCTTTTGGTCGCCTAGTCGGCTAAATTAGTCATTGAGGTCTTAATTTTACTTGATAACTTTTTTATTTTTATTTTATTATATATATATTTTTTGCACATAAAAAAATACCAGTAAAAAGAGCAGTATAAGTGCAGGGGAGAGGCAAAAAACCCCAAAGGGCTTATTTTAAAGCCTCCGCCTTATAATATACAAAAGTTACATACAATTAAAATTCCAGTTAACACAGTAAGTGTGCTTCATAAATAGAATAGAACAACAGTTAAATGTTTAAAAAAATCAATGAGATTTAACCAAAAACTCTCAAATATTTTTCAAATGACATTAGTGATGTGTTGATTTTAACTAGAAGGGAAAATTCACTCCACAATATACAGCCTCTATATCTCAAGCAAAACAGGGTTATTTTTTTCAATTTTTCAAGATTACAGTGAATTTTTGATAAAAAATGTTTACAGCCAACTTTTTAAATATGTTTTATCACCTAATTAATGTGACGCTATGTTGTTTGTGTAACACATCCCATTAGTTGATTAACCGCTGTGCTGGACTTGATTTTGGTTGACTACAGCAAGGTTGTGTGCCAGGTTTTAACAAAGCTAAAACTGTTGTGTACATTTACATTTAGACTGAACTTTTGTCTAAAAAGAGTACAATGATAACATTAAGTCCACGGAAAAATTTGCAGTCAAAACAATTTTTACAACTTTTTTCAGCTTACCCATCTCTACAAACCTCATGCAGGCACGTTCAAACACATTGTGGCTCAATTGATAGAGCATTTACCCCTGAACTAGAAAATCCCTGTTTCAAGTCCAGGTCTGGGCACTATGTCTTTATGTTAAGTCTATAATCTTTAATAACAGCAGTAGCTCAGTTGGTAGAGACATTTGCCCACTAACCTGAAAATTGGCTCAATCCCCACTACCGGCACTTCATACTGTCGTTGTGTCCTTGGGCAAGACACTTCACCAACTTGGCCTGTGTGAATGTGTGACTGTGTTTGGTGGTGATCAGAGAAGCCGTCAGCACAGATTGGCAGCCACGATACTGTCAGTCTGCCCCAGGGCAGCTGTGGCTACAGAAGTAACTCACCACCACAGAGTGTGACTGAGGAGTGAATGAATAATGCACCAAATTGTAAAGCGACTTTGAGTGTCTAGAAAAGTGCTTTATAAGACTAATGCTTTATTATCATATGAGATTTGTGTGATTGTCTTCTCATGCCCCTATTATTCAAAGCCATGCATATAAAGGTGAACCAGTTTGTATACATGTCTCTGAGTGTTAGCTCTGTCATTATCTGGTGATTATCAAGCTCTGCCTCATACAGCTGACCTCTTGTATCCATGGGTTAAAGTGAATTATCATATATCTTTTTTTTTATTATTAAGTGGAAATCAGTTTATTGTGATGCAAAACCAGGAGCCCACAGTCTGTTTATTATATATTTGTTAGTTTAGTTCTGGGTAAGTTCAGTAATTGTTGCTTTACTTTGCTTCACTATATGTAGGGTTAGGGTTATTTGAAGGGACCCCTTAAAGAAAAAACAATGCTATTTTAAAATCAGAAATCCTGACAGGGAGAACAGCTGGAGGAGGTGAGGCTTGGATACTTCTCCTTGTCTCATGTCTCCTATCTTCTTATCAAACTTTGTTGAGTTTACCCTGCATCTTTCCTGCTACCTTTCTCTTTCTGTCTGCGGCTGATGCTGAAACTCTTGATGTTCATTTATTTGGATCCCTCTTCTCTCTGTCTTCACGTTTTGACTTGGCTGTCTCCAGTCAGGTACCTAACGCGCTTTCTAAGAGTTACCTCGAAGCAAAGACGTGCTATACTTTTATGTCCTGGGAGAGAGGCAGACAGACCAAAGCAGTAACCGGTGCCTCAGGTGTTTCCCAGCGTTGCTCAGCAGCTCAATGTCAAGAAAATCTGTCAGCGATCTAGCAACAAACTGTTCTATAAAAAGTATTCACCTCTTTTTTATTCTTTTGTTGCTTTTCCTGTGAGCTATAATCGAAGTTGCTTTGAAATAGCTCTTGTTATCTTTGTAAAGTAGTGCCATATAAACATTAACCTTGATCTTTTTAGATAAGAATTTATTAGAAAAAGACTAAATGACAGTGGCTACCAAAGTCATCAAAGCCTGAATGAAAACATAATAAAAAAATTAGAAAATGTAATACACTTTTCAATATTTGCACAAGTGAAGAACTGCTTTGTTGAACACTTTTTTAATTCTACGAGCAATACATAAAATATATCTCACACTTACTTCTTCTGTTACTTTTTTTCTGTCCAACCATCTTCTTCCACTTTGTCTGGGGCCGCGTTGCGGGGGCAGCAGTCTAAGCAGGGACACCCTCACAGCCCTCTCCCCGGACACTTCCTCCAGCTCCTCTGGAGGACCCCCAAGGCATTCCCAGGCCAGCCGAGAGACGTAGTCCCTCCAGCGTGTCCTAGGTCTTCCCTGGGGCCTCCTCCCAGTGGGACATGCCCGGAACACCTCCCCAGGGAGGCGTCCTGGAGGCATCCGGAACAGATGTCCAAGCCACCTCAGCTGACTCCTCTTGATGTGGAGGAGCAGCGGCTCTACTCCGAGCTTCTCCTGGGTAACTGAGCTCCTCACCCTATCTCTAAGGGAGCGCCCAGCCACCCTGCGGAGGAAACTCATTTCAGCCGCTTGTATCCGGGATCTTGTCCTTTTGGTCATGACCCAAAGCTCCTGACCATAGGTGAGAGTAGGAACGTAGATCGACCGGTAAATCGAGAGCTTCGCCTTTCAGCTCAGCTCCTTCTTCACCACGACAGACCGATACAACAACCGCATTACTGCAGATGCTGCACCGATCCGTCTGTTGATCTCACGTTCATCCTTCCCTCACTGTGAACAAGACCCCGAGATACTTAAACTCCTCCACTTGAGGCAGGAGCTCTCCTCCGACCTGGAGAGGGCAAGCCACCTTTTTCTGGTCGAGAACCATGGGGTACAGGGACCGGACAGCTCTTAGCAGAGGGCCTCGGACCCCATACTCCCAGAGCACTCCCCTAAAGAACACTACGAGGGACATGGTCGAACGCCTTCTCCAGGTCCACAAAACACATGTGCACCGGTTGGGCGAGCACCCGATAGTGGGTGTAGAGCTGGTCCATTGTTACTTATTTTTAACAGCACAGATTGTCCACAGCAGTGATTGTGGGATACAATTTTATTCCTGACTGTTTTTGTTATTTTTAATTATTTACATTTTTCAAATATTTATTTTACTTTGCTCTTTATAGCATGTATTTTAAAATCTGTTTTACAATTTCATGTAATAATCATTAGTCTTCAATTAACCTGATCATTTCATGTAGCCTGATTTTTTTTTCTGTCTCCAGACTCTCTTACAGTAGTTCCAGGTTTCAATATTCCACTTTTTAATACTTTTGAAATTATTGTTACTTTTTTGCATTTTTAAATATCGCATCTAAATCATATACAGTAAATCGCACATTTTATATCACAACCTTCTCCAAAAAGCTGGACACAATGTAAAATGTAAATAAAAACAGAATACAGTGGTTCACATTGCATCGAATATTGGGACATAATAAAAAAGCATTTTGCATCTAATTTCATGGCAATATATTAGTAAGATGTTACTTCTACTTGATGCATTGCCAAGTTTTTTTTTTTTTAATTTAGCTTGTGATTTTTTTTATCAGGTGATTAATTTGCAGAGAAGCAGCTGATTACAAACCTTGCTGTCTTCTTGACCTTGACCATCCCGTTCGTCCGTCCCTCCTCACCTGTTGCCTTCACATTCTGTCTCCTGTATCTCATGTGATTGATGTTTTAAAAGCCAGAGCAGCTTGTTCTTTTGCATATATTTATTTTCGGTAAAGGGTTTGTATTTCCTGCTTGATTTGTATGTAGAGCTCTAATGGACCCAGCGCTCTGTGTGTGTGCGTTTGTAAATCTATATGCAGCTGATTTAGAAATGCCTCCGGTAGCTAATACACCAGCTAATGGCCGAAGTAATGATTGTTGCAAATGGAAGTGCCGAATACTGTTGTTGTCTGAGATCGAGGATAGAGACCAGTGCTGTGTAGTGTTTGGACAAAACTACTACGGCTTCAAGTACAAGCGAGCGGTTACATTTACAAACTGATATTCGTGAAGAAAGGGAAAAAAAAAATGTTGCAGAATTTTTTCAGCGATTTTCAAACAATTTCAACAATGTACTAATATAAAATCAAAGTTGGATCACATATTTTATGCTGAATTGTGCTGAGACAAAGAAAACTAAAACCCTAAGATCCCCAGTGATGGAAGAAGTAGAAGTCTTCACTTAAATAAAAGTACAGATAAAGGAGGAAAAATTTACTCAAGTAAAAATAAAAGTATCTACGGAAGAGGATTAGGGCCACTGTAAAAAAAAATATTTTTGATGGTTGAGTTCTGAGAATAAAGTTAGAATTCTGAGAAAAAAGTCAGAAGTATGGGTGCCTGTAAGGACGGGGGAAAAAAGTACAAAATTCCTACAATAAACTATATAAATGCACTCGTTGATGTTGTCTTTGTTTGTTTCACTAACTTAACGGTTCTGAAAATACATTTTTAATACGCTCTAAAGGATTTTCTCTTGCGCTGTTGCTTCAGCGATAGTAGTAGACGAACCATGGCCACAATAAAAAAGGCGCAAATCCTAAAATCGGGTAACTAAATGCATACAAAATAACTATTTCCTAAAGTACAATTGCCTCTTCTGTGACCTCTTGAGCATGCAAAAATGGCTTATGTTGGTCATTTTCTATGTTGGTTTGTTCCTTACAGGCACCTGTAGTGAAACAATGTTTGCCTGTTAGGAAGATGCCTGCCATAAAAAATTCATTCGATAATTATTGTATGTAAAAGTATAATATATATATGCACAGAAACACACAAGAATGCACTTAAACACTTACTGGGGAAGTAGTCTTCTTGTATTCATTCAATTCATATAGTTTAGTTTGCTGATATTAGAATTTATACTTTATTTATGGTTGCCATGGCAGTGGTCTGTCTACTACTATTGCTACTATTGTCAGGCTTACAGGCACCCATACTTCTGACTTTTTTCTCACAATTCTAAGTTTTGTCTCAGAATTCTGACTTTAATCTCAGAACTCAACCCTCTGAAATATACAGTGGCCCTAATCCTCTTCCATAAGTATCGCCTTAAAATTTCTACTTAAGTAAAACCATAAAAGTACTTAATTTTTTACTTGCATGTACATTTAAAAGTAAAGGTATTTCACACAGACTCAGCAACCCAGTAATGTGTTAAATGTGAGGGATTTTGCTGATTCCAGATGAAATGAACAAACTATTCTATTCCAAACGTCTATTATTATTATTAAGGAGTACTACTTTACTTCATCTTACTTACAGTACTATGTGTCTACAATGAGGGAACAACAAAAACATGATTTTAGACCAAAACTCAAAATACTTTGTACTTCAAACCAACTCATAAATGTAGTCAAGCAAAAAAGTACAGATACTTGCTCTAAAATGTAGTGAAGTAAAAGCCCTTGTAAAATAGCCCTTGTAAATTTACTCAAAGTACAGATACTATAGTACTTTGTTACATTCCACCACTGAAGATCCCACATTGTGTTGCACAATGTAAACTATCAGTGAATGGCCCAACGTTACACAGTAAACCTCCAAGTATACCAGGTCTCTAAAGGGTCATAAGGCCAAATATGGAAATACATGGTAAAATAGTGAAACATTAAATTGCCTACACATAAATAATTAGAATTAAAGGTAAATCTAAAGAGGTCCTAACATTTGCAATACATAGAATCTATAATTTTACTTTGTTTTGAAATAATGAATTAGAAACTGATGGAATAAAATTTGCATAAACTTTCCTAATTTTGCCAAAAACGGTTGAAATGTATGTGTTTTCCCAAAAAAGTGTCAACATGTCAAAGGTAAAACATTACAAGTTACCCAAGTATTCTTTCCTTTCATTCAAATTTTCTTTTTGTAGCTCACTGTAAATTATGTAAACATTAATTGTTACTTTCCCATGTCACATCAATAGCTAGACATTCTTCAAGACCCTGTTGCAACATTGAAGGTTTGCACTCAACATACAACTATTAAATTGTTTGTCCCTGCCCTATATAACTTCTCCACTAACTTTGTCTTTGATCATTTGTAAAATCCTGTGCTTCACTAAAAGACACTGATGTTTAAAGTTGTTCAAAAGTGGGACACAGCAACTTTTTATTTACTTCTTTGTGTTGTCCTGGCTTTGTTGTAAATCACTGTTGTACTTTTACATTTTATTCTCCCATTCTGCTCTCCTTGCTCGTTGCTTAAAGCTTGAGGCTAACAATACGTCTTCCTGTCAGCCTCCACTTACCAGTAACAAAGAGCCCGAAGCCGCGCCTCATTAGTTCCCATGCAAACGAGATCACTATTGATATCTCCTAACGAACTGCCACCACGTCACTTCGATTTCCTGTTAACTCACTCCAGACAACGAAAATCAACATCCAGCAATTAGTCTGAGCCCAGAGATCAGGCTGCAGGGCCCCCGGACGTAGTAGAGATATTCATTAGACTAAATGGGGCCTGTCTCGAGCTCAGAGCTGGTCCACTGTTGTCACTCTGTCATCTGATTGGGCTTAATGGTCGTCTGGAGGACTGCTGGTCGACATGGGACAGAGGGCTTCACCTCCTAAGTGCAGGTTGAATACACCAAAGTTTAAATGTTCTAAATAGACCTTTTTGTTTTTATATGTAATGTACATGTAACAAGTTTCAGTATCAGTTCTTAGTACGAGAGGTGGAAGTGCCCAAAGTGAGTGAGTAAAAATACTGCACTTCAAAATAATGATTCTCAAGCAAAACTAAAAGTACTAAGCAAAAATATGAAGTAAAAGTAAAAAAAGTAATGAATCTAAAGTTTACTTAATCATAAAGTACATTTGAAATTATTGTCTTTTTTCCAATTTCAGTAAGCGTGGTATCCACTTTGTATAGATAAAAAACAAAAACAAATCTTTTAAAACATAGTTGGGTAAGTAGACATTTTTCGTTTCCTTAAAGGTGCTATGAGCAGTATATTTTTTTAAGACTTAAAAATTACATACATGTGTCCCCAGATATGACATGTTCAAATCAAATACTAGATTTTCTGATAACAATGCAGCTGATTTACTCACAATTTAAAGAATAGTTTACACAATGACCAAGTTGTTTTGTTGTTTGTTTTTTTTTTTGGTTCTAAAAACCTTGCATTGCCAATCGTCCAATCAAAAAAGCAGAAAGAGCTCCATGCTCTGGTTGCACACAGGCCAATACATGCAGCAGTTGTGGACTCAGCTAACAACAGAGCTACCAGTTTGCAAAAGAGCTCACTGTGACTGGCAACCCACAGACCATTGTTCTGATTTATACTGCAGTGCCGTTTTTAAACTAGTATTAGCGCATGCTGCGTCTAATACCTTTAAATAAACGTATATTTCAGAAAATGAAAATGTACTCCGCCTCAGGTCCAAAGTAACATGCACTGTAGCTTTGCACAATAAGGTAAAAATAACCACATGGTCAGGGTTAAATAAAATAAATCTGTGACTATAAATCCAGCCCCACAAAATGATTTGAATAATGAAGTACAAAGTGGCCTATTATTAGTACACTGGCTCTCAGTAGACCTGTAGTAAGAGATAAAAGCTGCAGCCTGTGACTTCAGTGTGTAACAATGTAATATTCATAACATGACTCTACCTTCCTCTTTATGCCATGTTTCCTCTCATTATTGTGCACTGGTGGAAGAGACAAGCTACAAGAAGTAAGACCTTTTCATTTGTTCCCCTTAACCTTGAAATAAAAATGCAAAAGTACCATTCGGAAGCAAATGAAACAGATAATCACCAACAGTATGTCATAGTATTATTAGTGTGGTTCTCTTGTTAGGTGACTAATATCCTTTAGTTGGAAAAGTCTCTCGTGAAAAGCTCAAAAGGCCTTAAAGTGGCAAAGCTGTTTACACTCATTAAGCTTTTTTCTTCCTTTCGTGAGATCTCTAGGATGGTGCGACTTCTAGTGCTGCTGGGTTAAAAAAACAATACTAACCTCTTTCTGTCACAAATAGTCCTGGCCTCAGCAAAGAGAGGAACATATGAAAACAATATGGAGCATTGCAAACCTCGATGATGTAAGCTGTTAAATGGAGTGCTACTGGTTGAATGGGTGAATTTTCTTCTCGTTAACCCTATATCTTTTGCCAGAGGTAGTTCAATTATCATTCATTTATCTTCAGCTTATTTATGTTAGGGGTTTGTGGCTAGAGCCTACCCCAGCAACTATGTGCCTTAGGTGGGTACACTCTGGACAGTGGCCAATTAGTTGTAGGGCTGACCCTTGGTGACACACATTGCTATTCATTTGTTACTTCACCTCGTTCTGTAGTGCTTCTCTCTATCAGAGGGAATCAGCGAAAGTAGCTTGGGAATGCTACAAGGAGGTGGAGGTGGTGTCTGGGGAGAGGGCAGCCATGATCTCACTTTATACTGTTTCCCCTTCTCAACCTGGCCCTGGATAAGCAAAGAAAAATGTATGCATCTTTAAACCAGACCTGCATAAAACGTGAAGAAGACATTTGCCGAAGCGGGCATTTGCTTATACAGTACTGGTAGATATATATGTGTTGCAGTTGTCAATGGGCTTAAATACTCCATGCAGTGGAATTGATAAGGATGAACGAATAAATAAATCAATAATGCAGTTTAGCTAGACACCAAAGCAGTTATTGTATTGCTACGTATTATCTACACCTTTTTACAGCCCATTCTGATGTTGCTGTGTTAGAGCGACATGAAGCAGATCAGGACACTCCCCTCTGTGCCACATTTTCCTGTTGATGTTTTTCCTCCTCTGTTGTTGGGTCCAAAAAGGGGAATTGGAATATTGAAAGAATGGGGCCAGTCTATTTGTCACGGTGCAAACAAAATACAGTACAGCGGCTGCACAAAGCACGGCTGAATACTTCGGAAAGATTTACTCAGCCTCTCTGTGGTTCGAAACAATATTGTATCGAGAACAGAGCGGTTTCCTTGAAAAATGCCAAAATACCACAAAAAAGTACCAAATGGCAGCTTTATGGGACTGACTTAAGACTAGGAGCTTTTTGTATAGATCTGTGTTGTACTGCAGGGGTTTGTGTTCACATAAAACTAAACATTTTATTTTATTTTTTTATTTTTGGGCGTAAATTTACACCAATTAGCAGTAATGGAAGTTAAGTGGGTTATATTAAGGCCCACTCCAGATCTTGCCTTTCCATTTCTAGCGGTCTAAACAAATGTAGGCAGCATGCCATTAATAATTATTGATGCTAATTATAGAAGCTTGATTAGTGTGGTTCTCCAGTGAGTGCTAGCAAAAATGTAACGTCATTGATGTAGTTTTCAGAGCACTGAGCAATTCACACATTCACAGAGAATACATTGAAACACACATGCCACCTCCAGCTGTGTCCTCAATGTTATCACTTAGGACAGTGTTTCCTAACCAGGGGTACAGGGATCCCTAGGGGTACACTAGCACACTGTAGGGGGTTATGTGATAATTTGTAGTACCTTTATTTGGCTTTCAAAGACTAAAATAAATAAACCTAAATAGGGGCTACAGCAAGGGATGTGACTCTAAACCAGGACTAAACCAAGACCAAACTAGGTTTAAACCAGGACTAAACCAGGAATAAAAAATCAGGCCTAAAACCAGGAACTAATCAGAACTTAACTCAGTCTAAACCAAGTCTAAACCAGGTCAAAACAAGACTAAAGCAAGACTAAACCACAACTAAACCATGCTTAAAACCAGAACTAAACAAAGACTAAACCAGGACTAAGCTGGGTCTAAACCAGGAATAAACCAGGTCTAAACCAGAGCTAAACTTGGTCTAAACGTAGTCTAAAACAGGTCAAACCCGGACCAAACTAAGACTAAACCGGGACTAAACCATGCCTAAAACCAAGACCAAATTAAGACTAAACAAGGACTAAACCATGCCTAAAACCAGGACCAAACTAAGACTAAACCAGGAATGAACCATGCCTAAAACCAGTTTCATACTAGGACTAAACCATGCCTAAAACCAGGAACAAACTAGGACTAAACCAGGACTAAACCATGCCTAAAACCAGTACCAAACTAGGACTAAACCATGCCTAAAACCAGGACCAAACTAGGACTAAACCAGGACTAAACCATGCCTAAAACCAGTACCAAACTAGGACTAAACCATGCCTAAAACCAGGACCAAACTAGGACTAAACCAGGACTAAACCATGCCTAAAACCAGGACCAAACTAGGACTATACCAGGACTAAACCATGCCTAAAACCAGGACCAAACTAAGACTAAACCAGGACTAAACCATGCCTAAAACCAGGACCAAACTAAGACTAAACCAGGACTAAACCATGCCTAAAACCAGGACCAAACTAGGACTAAACCAGGACTAAACCATGCCTAAAACCAGGACAAAACTAAGACTAAACCAGGACAAAAGCATCCCTAAAACCAGGACCAAACTAAGATTAAACCAGGACTAAACCATCCCTAAAACCAGGACCAACCTCTGAACGACAGCAGATACACAAGTCTAATGAGTCTAATGTTAACTTATGGACAGAATCTGAGTAAATGTGACCAGATTTTTTTGTTTTTAATTTAAAGTTTTAGTGGTACTTTGGCATTACACTTACGGGTTGCTGTATAAATCAGTGCATGTTGAGTGTATAGCCTGAGATTCTCCCACTCTGAACCATCTGTCCCACTCCGTCCCCCCCGAGTCTCCATCAGAGTCCTCGAAGACGCCCTGACAGCCGGAAGGTCCCACTGTACACCCTGAGAGCACTCCGTTTGTGTTTTATTTACGTGGCCAGACCTCACGCCATAATATTAAACAGCCTTCATGTTGCATTAGTGCCACACAGGATCAGGGCAACCCCAGTTCACCTGCTGCATGTCTCCACAGTCGCCACAAATATCTTTATAGCACTGTCAAGGATGCTGTGGGAAATATACCATTATAGCTGCTTCTATTTTCACTGAATTGGCTGTGACTCTGGTTAAACCGGCATCAAGGACAGCTATACAGATACTGTAGAATGAAACCAACAAACCAATAAAACAAGGAGTCAATATGTATTTATATAGATGTGTGTAGAATAACATAACAGCAAATAGAAGGGAAAATAATAAATATAAGCTATAAATGATGTATTATAATGCACCTTTAACATATCTTAGGTTATGATTGCCTATGATTATAAATACTACAGCAGCCTAGCGCACCTGCCCTGGGCGCACATGAGCATTGTCTTGGGATGATGGCAAGGAGAAAAACTGCCTGTTTAACTGGCAGGAACCTTGGGCTGTCTGCCTGGACCGGATGGGTTTAGAGAAAGCAGAGAGGGGGGCAGTTATAGGTCAGTCATTACTGGGACGTCTAACTCCAGTGACACCTGTAAAGAGACCTCTCTACCGACTCCCAGATGGAGAAGAAGAGGGGACAGAGGGTGAATAGCAATGAACTCGTAAAAAATGGGAAATAGCTCTTGGCGCCAACAATTTTATCTCTGTTGCTTGTCCGGATAAAATGACTTAAATGCACATAGTTTTTTCTAGTGTTTTTGTTTTTTAGATTGATGTTTGAGAAATTCCGTAATCTTGTGTTGTAGGTGCCAAGAGCTGTTTATCTGTAACTTTGATTGTCAGCAGTGCGCTCCAGGCAGGATGCTACTGCTCAGTGTTACAAATAAAACAATGCTGCAGAAAACTCTTGGTATTTCCCCATATGAAGAGATTTCTCATAACTCTTTCAGCACTGAGCTTGTTTTCTCAGTCAAATGATATTACTACAACAGTGACTGGCCACGCCTGGTTTCAGAGGTAAGATTCCCATTAATTTTTCCCACTGACTTTTTGAAAAATTTGTATATTAAAAGTTCAACAGCTCGAGGGAGGCTAATCAGCTACGTGGTAACTCATGACTATAAAACGATTAATTTCACTATAAACATGTATCCAAAACTTGTCAAAAGGCAAAGTTGCAAACACATTTTGCTTAATTTTCAAGTTTTTGTTAATCTTTTTGATAGAAATGAATCGTGTAATCATGAGTTACCACAGAGCATATACGCATTTTTCGGCACTGCAGTCTAAATCAAAACAATGGTCTGTGGGTTGCCAGTCTTTCTGCTTTTCTTATTAGACTTAAAAAAACTTGGCCATTATGTAAAATATTTTTCTAATTGTTAATAACTCAACTGTACCATTGTTATCAGTAAAACTACTATTTAATTTTAACATGTTTACATCATATCTTGGCACACGTGGGTCATTTTTATGAAATATACAAAATAAATACTGCTCATAATACTTTTAAAATTGCCCATAGTTGAGAGTGAGTGGGTGTCTGTCACTGTCTCTGTGTCAGCCTTGAGACAAACTGGCCTTTGTTCAGGCTGCACTCCGGCTAAGGTCTTAATTAGCCAAAGTAGTTCTGGTCATTTCAGGAGTATAGCAGCATGGTCCAATGTAATATATACCTGCTACATCCATCAGTGTTGCAGTTTCCAGAGCTAATCTGAACACAGTCTCCCCTCACTCGTGTAATTCATTATCCAGTGGCAGAGAACATAACTCAGTGTCGGCATCTTGTTCTCAGGGCCTTGTTCTCAGACAAGGTACAGGAGAGAAATGGGACAGAAACATGGATCCAGGTGAGCCGTGGACACTGAGCTGGTGGACGGCAGGACAGAGGATAGGATAATAGGCTCCCGTCACAGCTCCGCCATCTTCACTGTGTCTCCTCTGATCTATCAGGACATGCCCGTGCCTGTCGCTTCTCATCAGACTGTTAACAGCGAACAGAAGAGTGGAGCTCGCTTTGGTTCAAGAAAAATAACAAACAGTCAGGTGGATGGCAGGGTCAGCATATGAGGGGACGAGGGCTGCATTTAGATGGGTCAAAGTGCTCCATGGTCTGACTGTATACGGTCAGGGCTAGACACAGGGAATTTATCAATGTGAAGGTTTAGGAGTGAAACTGAAAGTATGGGGAAGAGCTCTACTGCTCATAAATCATGGTGCCAGAAGACTGTGGCAGAACTTGTTCACTCTGGCCAAGGCTGCACGATACTAAAAACAGGCGATATGTGATAACTCTGAATATCACGATAATATTACTGATGATGCTGGATCGGCTTTTTGACATATGTTCAAATCTCTTCTGTCCAGTCACAGATGGGTTAAAATCAAAAATTAACAAAGGCTAAACAAAGACTAAACCAGGACTAAACTAGGGCTAGATTAGAGCTAAGCCAGAATTGAGTTGGATTAAAACAAAGCTAAACCAGGACTAACCCAGAGCTTAACCAGGGGTAAACCAGGACTAAACCAGGGCTAAAACCAAGCTAAACAAGGACAGGGCTAAACCAGGACTAAAGAAAGACTAAAACAAAGCCTAAACGGGGACTAAACCAGGACTAAACTGGGATTAAACCAGGACTAAACCAGGACTAAAACCTGACTAAACCAGGACTAAAACAAAGGTAAACTTAGACTAAACCAGGGCTTAAACCAGGACTAAAACCAGGCTAAACCAGGATTAAACAAAGGTAAACCAAGACAAAACCAGGACTAAAGAGAAGCTAAATCAGGAATAAACCTGCGCTAAACCAGGACTAAGCCAGGACTAAAGTAAGGCTAAGCCAAATTAAAGCTTGATTAATGACTTAACCAGCACTACAACCAAGCTAAACCAGGGCTAAAACACAAGTTTAATACGTTTAAACTAGGACTAAACCAGGACTAATTTGAGGAATCAAGACTAAATCAGGTCTTTTAAAATGTATTTTTGTCACAGCACAATTGGAAGGCTCTGACCATAACATTATTGCATTATTGTGAATAGACAAAACAACGTGTGGCTTTGAAAGAAAAACAGATTACTGTATATCACAAATAATGTCTCTTGCTCTCTTTAATAAGGGACATTTTATTGGCTCCACATTTTGGCACTTGACCACAGCAGTTGTAGTCTTTAGTCCTGAGTCATGTCTGGCCTTGGATGCACTCCCACTTTTCCCTCTGGCTCATCTCGCCTTCTCCGGAGAACCGCTGCTTGTACCTTAAGTGCCCCTCTCTTTGTGATAATGCAGGTGAAGCGCCAAAAATAGACCCCTTTTTCAGTGGCCAGATTGGAAGAGACAACAGTGATGTAAAGTCTATTTTGGCCTGTATTCTGTGTGATAGTTCATCATTACCAGTGGCAGCACAAGCAGCCCGGGAGAAAGATTTAGAGCGCTACAAGTCCTACACAATATATGTCCCCATTTGTATGATGCATGATAAACTACTGAGGAAACAAAGGGACAGGCCACATTTTTACACAGGTTTCTCTTAATATGTTGGATATTAACTATGTTCTCTAAGTGCAATCAATATCACATTTTACTTACATTTAGCATAGGCACCCATTACGTAAAATTCACACTGAATCCGTTGCGTGTCTGCTGCGTGTCCCGTACGACCTCCGCAACAAATAGACGCAATGTCAATGCTTGAGTTCACACTGGCTGCGTTTCTATTTTTGTCAGACCCCTTATACAAAGTTCAACAGAGCAGATGGAGCCAGACAGGAAGTCAGACCCGGGACCAGTGAAGAGGATCCAGTAAATTTCAAAATAAAAAGGCATGTGTAGCCTCTCACTCACATCACAATGTAAACACAACGTCTTAACTCGGGACACGGGGTCACAGATGAGAACAGACACCATTAAACGTGAGTAAAAAGAAAGTATTTATACTTGTAGCATGCTTACCCAGGGTAGAAGCACAAAAGTCACAGAAATAATTTCCAAATGAATGAGATTGTGGTTTGGGGCAAACGTGGCAATACGTGTAGCTCTCATTATATATTACTGTTATCATGTGAACTCATAACTTCAGCTCAAAGTCGCTTCTCTCCCATGAACTTGTAGTCTCCCCAGCTGGGTCTGGTTGGAGACGTGCCACACAAGCAACACACTCGGTGTGAATCTGGCGTTATCCCTAATGGAAACAGGACTGAGAAGATGAATGGTTTTTATAGTACATGTTTCCTTGTCTTAGTTGCACTGATAAAACAGTAAAGTGCCTTTTAAGAAGTTACTATGTACAAGTCTTAATTGTTTTAAGTATACACAAGTAAAACACAAAGGGCATTATTCATTTTACAAATTTAAATTATAAATATATGAGCCGATTGCTTTGAGTTTACTTCACATACACATGAGGCCCAACCTGCTGCATCCTTACAGATCTGAACTATGATACTATAGATGAGCTAATGGACTAACAGTCCTAGACACATTGACGCCTGTCCGTCCTGGGAGAGGATCTCTCCTTCAACATGGGCTCCATAAGGTTTCTTCTTTTTTCCCCACAGCTGTTTTTTTTTTAGGAGTTTTTCCTAACAAGAAGGAGGGTCTAAGGACAGGAGTGTCCTGGGTCTGTTTAGTTTAGAGTAGTTATTGTTTGTGTTGATTGTGTGTTTATGTTTAACTGTTTGAAGCCCTTTGAGGCGACCTTTGTTGTGATACTGGGTTATACAAACAAAACTGAATTGAATTGAATTGAACGTACTGTATCTATAGATGGTTCTTGTTTTTCATTGTGATGTGAGACAAAGCTTTGGGGACAGTATGAGCACATCTGCTGGAGCAGCAGGGCTGAAAATAGACGTGTTGATCAGCTGTGAACACTCCCTCTGACACTGTCAATTAAACATTAGTCTCACCACCAGAGTTATGCCTACACAGCCACTACTTGGTTACCTCACTCCAACAAGAGCCCAAGTTTAATTAGATACTGAAGTCTAAACTTAAACAACTCTAATGATAAGGGCCTAATTATTCTTTCCTTGTGCAAAAAGGACTTGACCTTAAGTTCAGTATTAACAAACTTTGGCAGTGACTGTTATAATTTTATTTTATTTTTGTTAGCAATTACTTTGATTGATTAAATATGTTGCATGCAAGTTAGAATATTTTGCCAAAAACTTTATTGGTTATGTTAAAAGTTCAGCGCCACTCTTTCAACTCCACACTTTGGATAAATAAAATTAACATATAGACTTTTATAAATAGGTCACCAAATAAAACATTTACTTTAAGATATTGCAAAATCTCACCAATACTTGATTTTTGAGAATTACATTTTTAACAGATTTATTGTAATACTACGGTGAATTGGTGGTGCATGGTGGCAGAGTAGTTAGCCCTCCCCTCTCTCAGCAAGGAGGTTGTGGATTTGATCCCAAGGCCAGCTGACTACAATCTCCAGAGCCTGCTGACAGATTTGAGGGGGCCCGGACAAAACCTCTTGAGTGGAGGCTACATAATTTAACAATAGAGGGGCACATTGTTGGGGCCTCTCTGACCCTGAGGCCTGAGACAAATGTCTTGGTTGTCCCACCCAGACGTCTGCATATTTCCTCTGTCTTACTGTGGGGTCTTTCCAGCTTCTTCCCACTGTCCAAAGACATGCATGTGTGGAGAACAGCAAATCCACAAATATTGAACCTGACCATTTTTCATCAGCAACTGGGCTCACAATCACACTATAATAATCCTGTAACTTAATGCCGAGTAATAGCAACACTTTTTGACACTGTAGTGAAGAAATAACACTTTAGGTCATTTGTACTGACAGATAAGCTTTTGTGCCAGGTTTTGTTTCATGTGGATAAGCCCAGTACTTCCAGAGATTTTAGGTATAAGCCACACAAAGACGTCCACATTTTGAATCTTTAGCAGCAGATTCTACCATAGTAGTGGTCCTGGATTCCTGGAACATGTGGGGGCTCAAAACATGCACAGTAGGCTAATCCTCCAGCCAGGTATTTCTGACCAGGCTTAAAATCTGGAGAAGGGTCCACAGGTGCTGCACTGTGGCTGCCCACTGCTCCTGACAGGTTCCCCTAACAGCATTGAAGGATGGGACAGATGCAGAGAACAAATTTCTCTATCGGGACAATAAAGCATACCTTAATCTTAACCGTAACCTTAGAGTTCTTAGCTGCCTCTAACTCAGTATTAAACTATAGGCCCTTCTATTTATATAACATCACTTAAACACAACCTATTGAGCTTATAATTGCTGGGGTCCAGCCACCTGCGACCCCTAATGGGAATAAGTGGAAGATGATGAATGAATGAACAGTCAGGCCTGATATGTTGCTACATTTATTGTCAACAGCTGTTTCCATCTAGTTCCCACAATAATACAAATGTAATCTGATATAAATCTTGATCTGTAATTCACTTTGTACATGAAAAATTACCACATGTTTTGGTGTTTTTACATTGTAGTGTGAATACTCATTTGCCTCTGCTCCTACCTGCTCTCTGAATTAACATTGTCACAGTGATTTTTTACTCTGTCTGCTGATTAATGTGCCGTCGCTGCCGTCCTGTGGGTCCATAATTCACACTAATTCATAATTCATACTTCACCGAGAGGATTTTTAGGGAGGCTTTGTTGATGCCTATTAGTCTGATTGCTGACTGGATAGTTGTGTGAGCGGAGTTTGAATGAATTGGTCTGCCACAGTCTGGATAAAAGACGCTGGTCTGGTGACATGTGGGCATCTTCTAGTGGTACTCAGGAGTCTTGTGCAGTTCATTCCATATTTAGTTTAATTTAGAGACAGTTTTATTTCAGTTCCTGCTTTAGTTGTGGGTTTAGTTCTGGTTTTGTTCTGTCCAGATTTAGGCTATTTTAATGTTTATTGCAACCTATTAAAGACAGCACTTTGAAACCCAACTATTTTCCTAGGTGGTACTTGAGAATTTTGAGAATCTCTCCTTTAGACCACCATGCAGCTCCTTCCTTCTGGAAACCGCCATTTTCCCTCCTCTGCCTCCTCTGCCTCCTCTTCCTCACTGACAGCTGCAGTTATTGGCCCGAGCAGGCGAGAGGAGGATTATGGAGGGATACAAAGCCCACACAGAGTCCTGCTGGGACCTGAACCCTCCACAATAGAGATGTGAAGCTATATTTTACCACAATGTGTCACCGTTATTCCAGCAGGTTTATGACTGCATTAAACCATAATATTATCCTCAGATTGAGAAATATTGTATGTTTTTATGCATTTATGTAAGCTACCCAAACCATCTCCTGGTTGTTACGGTTGCTTTATGGTGGTGACCATTCATCACACTTTTCTTTCTGAGTACTTTGTCTCACTGTCCAAAGACATGCATGTGTTGGGTGAACTGATAAATCTAAATTGCCCATAGTGAATAAATGAAAGGTTGTGTAGGTCTCTGTACACTGCATAGGGCCCATAGTTGCTGAGACAGGCTCCACCACCTGCACCCTCTCATCACTGTCATAATTTAATTTGTTAAACAGGAGGAATCAAAAGCAACATTTGTGTTACAAATAATCGAGCCTGACTGAGTAAAAAAAATAAAAATAAATTAAGTTTCCTAATCACAACAACAGATGTACAAAAGATAACACAGCATCAGAAACATCACTCTTATAGCCATAGGTGGACAGTAATGAAGTAAATTTACTTGAGCACTGCACTAAACTATAGTTTTTGAGAATCTGTACTTTACTTGAGTAGTATTTTTAGGGATCACTTACTACTTTTACTCCACTACATTTCTAAAAAAGCAAAAGTAACTTTTGCAGAGAAACTGTCTTAAAACCAAAAGACAACAGACTTACTCCCTAAAGATAATCATTTACTACATACGTAATACTACTCATACTTGCTCTCAGGAACTAAAAAGAACCTCTGAACATGATTTAGTTTTTGCTTTAAACATTTTATTTGCACGATTCTATAATAAACCAATTTAAAAATGATTGATTAGTATGATCATAAAACCCAGCCTTATTTATAACACATATGGCTCATTTTTCTGTAGAACAACCTTCTCTATTATGGTTATTATTATTATTTCCACACTAAAATGATTTTGACATCTCATCTTTAGAGGGTAGGATTAAGAATGTATTAAAATGTATTTTCATATTTTTGGAGCAGCAAATTTGTGACATGAGTGTAATAGAAATTTTACAAAAAATTCTTGACTGCACTCATTTGAAATACATTGTGAAAAACAAAGCACTTTGAATTCTTAAGTATTTTTGAAAGCACATACTCCAGTACTTTAACTCAAGTAAAAATTTGACTTTGCAACTTTTACTTGTATTGG
The DNA here is from genome assembly GCA_020698575.1 of Bostrychus sinensis. Classification (NCBI taxonomy): domain Eukaryota; kingdom Metazoa; phylum Chordata; class Actinopteri; order Gobiiformes; family Eleotridae; genus Bostrychus; species Bostrychus sinensis. The sequence goes on along the minus strand of CM036257.1, from coordinate 19,863,889 downwards.
AGAAATATTTGACCAGGAGGATCAATTCTTTTACTCAAGTAATGAAGTTGAGTACTTTGTCCACCTCTGCTGATAGCACATCCAGACATGGAGAGCTGTCCTGGACCAGGTTTGTCAGTGGTCACAACAGGAGGTCCAGCAGAAACTTCCTGTGTGCTTTTTGGAACTGTGGGAGAGAAGTGTATTGGAAACAAGCTGAAGAATGTGAATGAATGAATGAATGAATGGGAAAAAAATGTATTTATATTATTTTCAAATCAGTATCATACAGTTCATTGAATGTTGCAAGTTGCCTACAGTTTAATTTGGCGGTGTTTTTGATTAGCCATCCAATTAGCAATAAGCACATACTTTGCACATGATTTATTATATTAATATTTTTAATTGGCCACACTGTTTGCCCACTAAGCAATTTGTCAGCTACAGTGTTTGTTAATTTAGCAGTTTTTTAAATATATTTTTTTCCAATTAGTATAATGGAAGCCAAAACACAGTTGGTTATGCAGTAAATTGTAATTATAATATAGATCAAGGCTGATTGCATTGGAAAGGGTAAGAATTATGTAATAAAAAAAAAAAAAAGGAAACAGGATGATTGTGTAGGTTTGCAAAAAGTCTGATCTTTAAAAAAAAAAAAAAGTTAGTTACTGGGGGCGTGACAAGACACAAATCCCATGAGACAAGACATGAGACGAGAAATCAAATAAACGCGTGAAAAATTGTATTCAACTAAAAATCATAAAATTCCACTTCAGCATTTTTAATGTTTTTTTTTTTTTTTAGTTGGAAAAAATAATAGGCTAATGCTTATTATTATTATTATTATTATTATTATTATTATTATTATTATTATTTGGGCTTCAAAGATGTTTGAAATGGTGCTATTTACAAAGTATATACACAAATCATAACCAAGTCAAAACAGAACATAATGGCTTAATTCTCAAAACTATAAGTGGTCAAATGAAAAGCCATTTAGAAGCCGAAAGAGCTGGAATGCATTATTAATTTAATTTTATAGCAACACTGGGTTTAATTCTGATTAATCACAAAAATAACCTTGCATAAAACCTATAACCCGTGCACTAGTATAAATCTAAACTTAATTTCTAAAATAACACTTAACTTCCTCACCTGGGCTTAATGAATGAACAGATGAAGAATAGACGTTTCACAAACTTCACAAACCCATGTTAAAAAACAAAAAACAAAAAAACAAACCAAAAACAAAACACCACCATGCAATAATAAATGAACTACAAATACAGGAAACATTGCTGCGTCTTCATTGATGGCTTACTTCTGACACTTACAAATGTAGTGCGCCCTCCTCATTCCCATTCGACGAATACATTCAGAGCACTGCATGGGTCGTAGATTACATCAGGTTTGCTTCAGCCGCGCTCATTATCACTCGGAGTGTCTGCCTAGAGATTTACTCTTAAGTGTAATTAGTACCAAAGGCAGCAGCTCGATAACCATGTCGTTCCTTTCTCAGTAGACCCATATGTCTTCTTATTGCTTTCTGTTGCTCCGTCTACAACTGTTTACAACCCCAGTTCTGAAAAGTTGGGACGCTGTGAAAAATGTAAGTAAAAAGAAAATCCCATGGTATGCAAATCTAAAAAAAAAAAAAAAAAAAAAAAAAAAAAGATTTAAAAGAGAACATAAACAACATTTCAGGGATTTGAACCTGAGATATTGTACCACATATCTCAGGCATGCTTTTAAAGAGAATTTAGTTATATAGAATTAATGACCATAAAGAATCATCTTAATAAAAAACAACTGCTCATTTTGAATTTGAGGGCAGCAATACACCTCAAAAGGTTGGGATGGAGCAACAAAAGGCTGGAAAAGAAAGTTTTCCAATAAAAACATTGTTCAACTACTTATGTTCATTGGCAACACTTCAGTAAGATGTCTGGCTTTAAAATGAGTCTGTATTTGTATTGGATGCTCATAATCTTCAGGTACTCAAGTGACACTGCATTAAAAACTGACATTCTGCGCTGGAAATCACTAACCTGGTGGGTGATCCTCTCCTACTTGCTTTTCGCAAGCAGGACAGTCTGGTTTGCCTCTCGGAGCGAAACGTTTCTATCCGGTTTGATTTGGAACTGGCCTATCACAGGCGATTTATCTGCAGTGCATCTGACGAAAGTGGAAGAGCTAACCAAGGTAGGGCTAGCCACTAAGCTAAATTAATAACTTCTCTGACCTGATTAATGGTGTTTAGTACTTTCCTTTATCACCTGTTGGTTTCTGCTGAAGTCTGTTGCTGTCCAATTGTCTGTGAGATTTATTTTCTTCGCCTTGTTGCCATTTTAACAACAGTTAGGTCTTGTTTACATCCGATGATTAACGAATGCATTAAAAAAACAACTGTACATCTGGCTTCTGCTGCTGTCCCTGTTCAGAATTAGGTACAGAGCTGCTCATAATACGCAGTAATCTGGTGTTTTATGAAAAACCAGCAGGAATCCATGTTTGGGTCAGTGGTGCACTGCTTTTGTCTTGCCTTTAGATTCTCTGATTGGTTTCTTTGCCTGTAATTGTTCTGCCTCAGAAACGAAATGTTACCAAAGGGCTACCAGACTAACTTCTTTGTGTAGAATAGGAAAAGGGTTTGTCTGGCAGGCCAGGCTAGGAAATCACTGCATAAATCAGGAATACTCTTTTCCTTAGCCATGCCACAGGGAATAGCTGTATCATATAAAGAGGATTCTTATGATCCATAAACACCAGCAGTGTTTCTTCTTTGGGACAAATTTGTTTGTATTTTTCACATTTTTATTCATCTGAAATCAAATTGAAAATGTACTATCAAACGAAATGGTAAAATATCTCAGTTTCTCAGTATCTCAGAAATGTTGTCAATGTCCTACTGTTAATAATATATGTGATATGTAAATCATTGCATTCTGGCATTCTGTATTTATATTTTTCCCAGCATCCCAACTTGTTTTGAATTGGAGTTGTATATCCCATCGCCTCATGGTCCAGCTGTCCGTCTGCATGTAACTTTAACTGCTTCCTCGGCCCCTCTCTGTTGGCTTCTAAAAGGGACTTTGATCATTTTAACAGCCTTATAAAGCTGACAGGTTGCCCAGAGAAAACGTCCGCTCGCACCAGAGAAGATGTTGGAGAATTGACGTTGAAAAGACCTGACATTTATAGGGTCGCCAAGGACTCAGATGACATGCTTGCGAGCTGGGGGAGGACGCCTGATGCACCAGAAGTGGGATCCGTAAAAATAACATAGTGGTTGACAGTCAGCTGACCAACAGGCGTCATGTGGTCCCATCAGATTGCATGCACTTTAGGAGGATGTCACTGGATAATATTTTAAATAAAACCACACAGGGAATCTTGTATTTGTGGAAAACCCTATATTCCTGGTGCAATAGTAATTACCTTTCTTTTTTTAATCGTTTCCCTCCCACCACACCCTCGAGTGAACATGATTGTGTTTGATTGGCTTTATTAATTTGCCGTAGGTTTTATGCCAGATGGCTTTTTTGATGCAACCCTCTCAATTTATTCGGGACCAGCACAAAATGCATGCTGGCTTGTGACTCTTTATGGCTGGATTATATTGCAGTAAGAATCTTAGTGTGTATAAAAAGATAATTTAACACTAGGTTTTATAATCAATGACTTTAATAAAGGAGAATGTTCAGTGCATATTTATAACTTTGGCCTGCATAGAAGCCTCCTAGAAGGCGTTCTTCCATAATATTTTAAATTAACAGTACTTTTACATAACTTCTTGGTTCTCAGTCATCGAGGAGAAATCAGGAAAAAGGTTAAACAAGAAGGTCATTTGGACATGGTTTGTTTTGTAACTTTAGCTGTATTGTCAATTCAGCAAAAAGGTCTTAGTAATTTCTAGTACTTATACGTAAGTAGATATTTTAAGTACTTCTTTCACCTCTCTGCAGTGATTGTGTTTCTCTAATTTACAGAATTGGCTTACTGGATGTTTAGCTCATTTTCTCACACACAGAAAGGAAAAGGATGCCTTTTCTGGGAAATTTTACTTATGTGGTTGATCAATGATAAGACATGCTACACCGCTTGGGTAGAGGTGGGATAGGTTCTCAAATTCTGCACTCAAGTAAAAGTACTTCAAAGTACTCCAAAAAATATTACTGAAGTAAATGAAAGTATTAAATGTAAATGTTTTGCAGTTTCACTGTAAAATGTACTACTTCTACAACAACCAAACCAGCTTAAACCCAGGATCTTCTAATTTCCAAGTAGTGATGTGCAGATTGATACTGCAGTGTTGATATATCAATACTCACAAAAACTGTTAAAAATGACCAGGATTTCTAGCTTTTTCCAGGATAATGAGACACAACCGATTTCCTATGCGCGATAAAAACATAAATGCATTGTTTGTCAATAACATGTCAGCTTTCTTTATTATGAAAGGTGGTTTGATTTTCTTTAAACTGAGCTGTACCATCTGCATAAATATCCTTTAGTGTGATCTCATAATTTCTCATTTTGCCTGTGGCTACAAGCCGCATCATTCTGGCTGATCAATACTGGTCAATAATGTAGCTCGACAAGTAAAGTGCTCCAAACATATCGACTTTACACCCAATGCTGCTTTTATGAGTCAGATATAAGCCCTTAGGCGGATGCTGTAACTCATTGGTAACTGCAGTCCTTATGTGGCTCCCCAGTATTGAAATCCCTCATCACATGATCATATAATTAGTCTTTTGATTGACATTATATCAGATTTTTACATGAACTTGCATAAGCACTACACTGATCACTGCATGGGGGCAGGTGATTATAACATGTAATTTTCACCACCAATATTAGGCAGGAGGTCATAATGTTATTCCTGATTGGTGTACCTACAAATTAAATAAAGGAATAGCTTCTGACTCCAGTGGCCGAACTTGCATGACTTACATTGATGCCGCACTTAGAAATAAAGTTGGCAAACTTTCCAAACTTATCCAGGCCATTGGTTGGAAGTTATTAGCGCTAAATTAGCACATGAAGGATCTCGGGAGGAGCTATAACGAGTCTGCAGATGTTGGTGTTTGTGTACTCAGCTGTTTAACGCATATAGTTGCGTTGCTGAAAAACTTGACCCCAAACTGTCACAACTTTTGCTGCTGTGTTTCCCACTTTAGGAGCAAATCACTAAAGATACAGTGAGTAGATCCAGTGACACAGACTCTCATCTGACTACTGGTGGTGGTATCTGTCAGCGCAGACACTTTTAATTGGCAACATCAGTGCAGCAACTTAACCAACTGGGGCATTTGTTTCTTATTGCTATATGTAGTAAGTGTAGGTCTATTTTTAAAATGGATTTACCATTATCACTGTGTGCTAATTTAAATGTAAGTGACATTTCTGGAAACTAGTGTTGCAGTGAAGAAGATGTTCAAGACATGGCATTCACCTTCTTCGTCTTATTCCTATCCCTGGATATAGGTCAGTTTATCTTGGGTTGAGAGAAACACTTACAGGCAACCACTGGGCCAATTTATCTAATTTGTACCTACCAACTTACATTAATTATTTTGGAAGGTAACACTGACACTTAAAGAGATTGTTCGCTGCCACAGCTCACACCATCCAGATTACTATATAAAAAAATTAAACTAGAGTGGCTTGTCTTTGTCTGCCTGAGACAAAGTAACATTTTGATAATTATAGAATTTGACCTCGCCGAGGAAGCCATACTGTATAATTTTGTATAAAAGAAGCAATCTGTGTCAGTACTCATTTGAGTTTGTCTTTTGTTTGAACAAATGCAATTGGAAAGAGATACAACCATTTCCACAAAACAGGTGGCAGTACCAACATAAAATGAACCAAAAAATCTCTGGGCTGACGTAAATTGAAAAACATACAAACAGTCGGCGTAACAAAGCTTGTCCCAATTATGACTGTTTGGGCTGGATTGGTTTGAATGAGAAGGGTTCAAGGCCCACTTCCCTTTATTTAAAACGTGAATGAGTCGGGCTAGCCAGGATATATTGTAAATGGAAGTCCACAAATTAAAAACATCAAAATCCAACTTTTTTTTTTCCAACTTCTAAGCGTTGTCTGTTTAGAAGAAATTGTATGATTCAATTAAAACTGACAGAATTTAGCTTCATTATGCCCGTGCCTTTTTCTCCTCACGTTTTGTCATACAAAAAAAAAAAAAAAAAAAAAAAAAAAAAAGCCATGCTGCAGAGTTGACTTTTCATGGCAGCTGTAAAAGTGGCGTCAGGAAACAGCACCAAATCTATTCTCGTACAAAAATATGTTGCACCTGCAGTGAGAACAATATGTGTTGGAATAGTGAGGAAAAGCAAACTGGGTATTAATTTGGTGTGACAGTTTTTTTGAGGTGAAATGCTTGATTTGATTGGTGATTTAGCTGTTCATATGATGCCCTGGGCAGCACATGGTAATTCACGTGTAAGGCTGTTTTGTATAATACATGACTGATTTGTGTTAATAGTAATGTCGCTGAAGAGATAATGACTAATTTTTGATACATTGTCTTTAAATGGTTGTAGGAAGCTGGGGTGACCAGAGAGAACCCATAGTAACACAGGGAAGACATGCAGACTCCACACAGAGTGATCTTTGGCAATTAGGCTGGAAATCAAACCCACAACCTCCTTGCTATAAGGTAGAAGTAACAGTTCATTCACTAAACAAACCAATACAAAACAAAGTCATGTTTTTAAGAAAGGACATTAACAAAGTGTATGAAATGTATGAAAAATGCATGAAAAAAAAAGAAAAAAAAGAAAAATCAAAACTAGAAGCACTCTGAGAGACCTCTGCCAAGCCACTGGTACAGATATAGTGCCCAGACCTGGGATAAATGCTAATTCCATTGAGCCACAAAACCTCTTTGCTCCAGATCTCAAAATTTGTGTATTCTTCACTTGTTTAAACAAATCTGTCTAATGTAATCTTAAATGAGTGTTTTGTCCAGATCGCCTCACACACTTCACTGCTACAGCTGCACACTGAACACTGCACTGAGAAAGTGTTCATTTGTCAGGAAAAGCCCCGAGGTGCTACTGCTCTTCGCCGGCGGCCAAGCTACACGCGGCAAAACCTGAAACACACACACACAACACGCCGATCTGGTCACCCTGGGATTTCCGGCTTTTGTGGACATTTTGTTGTCCTTAAAGACATCGTTAACTTTTCAGGCCTGCAGCAAAAGAAGGACTTAGAGTGTAGCCTTGATCTATGCATGGCAACCTGCCCAGAGGCAAGACCACCGCTGCCTCAGACGACCGTGTGTAGCCGTAATAAAGCTGTCCGGATATACCAAGGCTTTTTTTTTTTTTTTTTCACTTTTGCTCTGGCCTTTGTTAGCATAGCCTTCACCTTGCTCCTAGTGAATAAATACCGCAGGCGCCACGCACTTGATAGACATACGCTTGTTCCCTCTCTAGGTGCACACTGCTTGGCTGCCCATGCGTCTCCTCTCACCTTCGCTCTGCCAGGCACAAGATGGAGAGGTGAGATGGGGAGACCTGCAGACAGTGCAGTCAGATGGCTAATGAAGACAAGTGTTCCACATTGACTTAAAAACCTGATCTTATTCCCAAGGCAGAAATGTTTGGTCAGCAGCCCTTCTTGTCCCGTTAGTAAGTCAGTGTTTCTCAAGCTGTGGTACAGGAAGGCCCGGTGATACCAGGCCTCTTCTTGTGGTACTCAGAAGTCTTTTGCAGTTTAAGTCCTGATTTAGAGTAATTTGGAGTTTGAGCCAATAGTGAGATGTAGACCACTGCTTAGTCCTACTTTAGGTACAGGTTAGTCCTGGTTTAGACCCAGTTTAGTTCAGGTTTAGACCTAGTAGCATTTTGGTAAAGACCAGGTTTAGACTTTGTTTAGTCCTGCAGTTTAGTTCGGGTTAAGCTCAGGCTTAGTCCTGGATAAGTTCAGGTTTAGTCCTGGTTTAGTCCTGATTTAGTTCTGGTTTAGACATGATTTAGACATAATTTAGATATGATTTAGATATGGTTTAGTCCTGGTTTGGACCCATTTTAGATTTGGTTTAGCTCTGGTTTAGACTTGGTTTAGTTCTAGTTTAGACACGATTAATACATGATTTTGAACTGGTTAAATCCTAGATAGATAGATTCTTTGAGTTCTGAGATGTTTGGTGTGTGATTTTGATTAGTTTGTTTTTGCTGGAGACTGAAAGCATTGTATAAAAACAGGGGGAACAATACAGTAAAATTGGTTTGAATTATGCTCTTGTACAGTTGTAGCAGAAGGTGGGGGCAATGTTAAGGGCACTAAGTGAACAGAGAACATGTAACCTTTGCTGTGAGTCATTTGTGTAGAGTATATAGAGGAAGGGACTGAGGACACAGCCTTGGCGTGCTCCGGGGTTGGTGATGGTAGTGTCAGCAGACCCTGTCCTCACAGTCTGTGGTCTGTTGCTCAGAAAGCTGTGGATCAGGTGGATGTTATGAGAGGCGGTGTTGAGCTGGTGTAATTTCTTTATCATCTGATGATGCTGAATTGTGTTGAATGCTGAACTCAGATCCACAGAAAGAACTGCTGCAAAGGTGTTTCCAGATGTTGAAGGAGGGAATGGAGGAGACATACCTCAGCTTGGCTTTATAAACAAACTGATATTTATCCAGCTGTGGATTGACAGCTGACAGGATTGTGCACAGGATAAGTCTTTCATAACATTTACTCAGTATGGGTGTGAGTGCGACAGGTTGGTAATGGTTGGGTTCTGAGGGATGAGGTTCTGGGTTCGACTTGGTTTAGACCTGGTTTAGATCTTGTTTAGACCTTGTTTGATTCTGATATAGGCACAGTTTTATCCATAATAAAAGTACTGTAAGCAGCATGCACTGGTTTGAAAACTAAATCAAAACAGTGATCTTTTTTCTGATTGGACGATTGGCAATGCAGTTTTAGAACCAAAACAAAAAATGTAAACAAAAACAACTTGGCCATTATGTAAAACATATTTTTAATCGTTAATAACTCAACTGTACCATTGTTATCAGTAAAACTAATATTGGATTTAAACATATTTACATCAAATCTTGGCACATGTGGGTAATTTTTATGAAATATAAAAAGTATACACTGCCCATAGCACCTTTAAGTTATGCATTTTGGAGTTAATCTCTGCTTTATTAACTTAGTGAGGCCTAGATTTTGGCTCATGTTAGCTCATTAAAATGTTACTTGGAGGTGCTGCATAAAAAGTTTAAAAACAACTGCTCTAAAATGGACAGTGTTGCTGGAAGCCAGTGTTGTAGTAATGTGTCAGATCCACCACATCCTCATTTAGATGTTGCACTTTCTCTCCATGACTTTGGTAAATTGTATGCATATTTAATAGGCTTTTCCTGCGAAACCCACCCATTAGGCAGAGTTAGGGTTACAACTCATTGCGGGCCTGATAAGTCCTCCACAGTGTGTCCGTCCTCTGCCTATCTGTCTATAATCAATCTCTCTCGCTCTCGGTGTCATTTGTCTAATGTTCTTCATGGTGCTTTACCGTAAGTCTCTGTGTACGTCACCTCCCCCTTTTCTTCTTCCACATACTCAGTGATACAATGACGTCTGAAGGGTTTGTCAGTCAATCATTTGTTCAATCTGTCAGGTTTTACAGATATATCAAATGCTTTAGGCTTTTCCTCATACAACCAGCCTGCACATTTAGTTTTTTTATAATGTGTGATCTTCTATTCACTCTCCTCTTTTATTGTGCGTTACCTAGCCGCTCCCACTTAACCAAGTATCCTTTCATTGGTAAAGTGCCCTGTTTTTTATTTTTATATTGACTTGATAAGAATGCCTTAAAGTGTTTCAAAAATGTAGGCATTCACTCATTCGTCTTCTTTATTTCCATTAGGGGTTAAGCCAGCAACTATGAGCCTTAGGTGGGATACATGCTGGGCAATAGACAGTTAGTTTTAGAGATAACACTGGCAGACAACTATTCACTCTCACATTCATTCACTACAATTTGCATTCACAAAGTTTCCTAACACATTCAGACTCCACTTATAGACACGGTTAGCTGGAGGATTAAAACCACAACCTCTTTACTAAAAGGCAGAAGGGCTAACCACTCTACCACTGTACACACCTTGTCTTAAAAATACCCCCAATAATTCTTATTCAAGAGGTTCTGATTCTTAAACCGTAGGGTATATAGTGTTTTTATCACTACAGCGGCAGTAATAAACTCACATCAAACGTGGTTAGCTGTGTTTTCTCTATTTGTTTTTTCCTTTTATGTTGACAGCTCCATGTCTGAGGTAATCATAGCGAGGCAGCATCATCCTGAATGATCAATATTACAGCTCATAGCCTTTACAAGGATTTCCCGAACGTCTAAAAATATCGAACTTAGACCCAAGGCTGTTTTTCTGAAGTCAAATAGTTTGGCAGGACAAAGACACTCTCGAGCTTCTCAGGTTTTGATATAAGCTTTTACCAGGAAAATAAGTACCAACACAGCAGAAAGTTCAATTAACACGTTTTATATTTTCAACATTATTATAACCATCACACATACAATGCTATCACTTAACTTTTTGTTGCTGTTCCAAATTTCTGTATACAACAACCGCTGGCCATTTTAATAGTTACACATTACTACTACAAGATTGGACCACAGATTACTAAGTTATTATCTCTGCCAAAGACAAGTTGTTTTCACTGGCACTGGCTGGTTTATTTGTTGTCTGTTAGCAAGATGAGACAAATTTGTGGGAGCCAAGGGAAAAATCATTTTGTTTTTGGCATAGGGCATCATATCAAACCAGGATTCTGTCCAATTGCGAGCCACAAGAGGTGGGGTAAAAGAAAAAGTTTTACCTCAATGGATAGAAGTCAAGGTGTGGGCAGTATATTTTAATAAGCATTACCTCTCATGAGCCTACTGCAGGCCTGTTTTATTTTAAGTCTAAATTTGTGAAAGTACATGGTGACAGACATTTGTTCAGGTCGGTGTCTGACATCATTAACCATAACGTTATAAAGGGTGTCCCAATTAGCTGAGGGCTGTAGAGGAAGCTTTGTGTTACAATGTGGTGACTGGCCGCTCATTAACCTTTAGCTCAGGGACATGCAGACTGCTGCTCTTGTATAGGCTCCTGTCTAATACATAGAGAAGAAAACAGTGTCCACAGGCCGCAGCAGACAGACAGGGCTGTTCATTAACACACATATAACACACATATTAACCTATGAAACACACAAACGCTTATTACAGAGAATAACAGTGAGCTAATTGTGAAAAAAGATATGCTTTATTTTGAGCCACGCAACTACATAGTTATTAGTATTCCTTTGATAACGTTTGCTAAATGAAATAACTCTCCTGTTTGTTGATTGGATGTCTTATTTTAGAGAATTAAATTTGGTTTATTGTTTAACATCATCTTTCCTTTCAATTTTTTTCCTCCACAGCAAATCTTCTGCATCTTTGTGGGCAGTAACTTTCATATTAATTACACTGGACGATGCAAACCTCTCTACTTATCCAGGCTTGGGACAGGTACAAAGAGTACACTGCCTTGTTGTAACCAACTGTGGCTGGATTTGTTGTACGTATAAGTATTTTTTTTTTTAAATTACTATTTACTACTAATAGACAACTAAAAGGATATTTTTAGCTTGCACATCATTTGATCCAAATGGTCATTAGGACAATAAACTACTCAGGTTACACCAGTTTGCCCAACTTAACAATCTGCTGCTTTTAATGTCTCGTATTGACTTCTCACGGATAAGTCGGTGAGTGAACAGTATTAATCAATTAATTCTTGTGCTCATTCCCATAAGGGGTTGCAGGTGGCTCATACAAATCAACCTCTAAACCAGTGCATGTGATTTTGTATGGCAGTCTAAATACATTAAACTATATTACAGGCCTGCATTCATCCTGAATACTGAATACTATAGATCTTATTCATGCATTAGTTCTCTTCTAAATTGCACATGATCCCGGGGCTTCTCTGTGGACAGTGACCGAAATAGGAAAAAGGTCAAGCGGGTTTGATTTTCACAGACAGACAGAGATTTGTATCTGAGACTGCGGTGCATCTATAAATAATCTGGTCAGCCATAGCCAAAGCCAGATCCCGGGGACTCCACTAAGCCCAGCGTCTGGCAACCTGTCTGCCCAATATCTCTGACCTTCTGCCAGTTATAACCAGCAGAGGATCTGAGCAGCTGTACCCCTCACCGAGAGGAGATACACCTGCAATTCACACCATTTTTATCAACAGTTCTTGTTCTCCTTTGTCTATGAATACATGTAACCATACGAGAAATTAGTTGTGCAGAATACACAGGAGTCATATATCACAAAAACATAGCCATGTACTTACTAACTATTGTTTTGCACATATCCAGATGTGCACATTTCTATACTACTTTCCCAATAGGGAACTGTGTGTGTATTCTGTAATGTACTTAATATGTACTTAAATATTAGATAGCCAATTTAAGTTTAGTTGAGACCTACTATATATTGCAACATTTTTTTTAAAACATTTACTTATTTCTAGTCACAGCCTTTCATTAGACATACAGTAGAAACTATACAATCTCCTTTGAATTAGGACTTAAACCTCTGACACTTCACTTTATGTGGTATATGCTCAGTGGCAGAGTGGTTTGCACTCCTGCCTTTCAACAAGGAGATGCATTTGGTCCCCAGGGTGGGTGACTCACAATCTCTCTGTGACAGATCGTACCCCACCTAAGGCCCATAGTTGCTAGGATGGGCTCTAGCCACCTGTGAGCCCTGATGGAAATAAGCAGAAGATAAATGAATGAAATGCACTATCCAGAGAGCCACAGCAAATTTGTTTTGTATTCAAACCATTATAAGCCTCCTCTAATTACTACCTGTATAAGTGTGTATTAGTTTGACTGCACTTATTTCTCTGCCTGCCCATTCTGAAAGTGCATCCCTCCCACTGAGCCTCTAATTGAAGTTTTTCCTTAAGGGCAGTTTTTCCATGGACTAGGATTGATGTTGGACTATATATAACATGTAATTGCCAAATGTTGTCCCATCACACCATTATTTGACATTTTCTTTGCTTGCGTTTTGATTTGCCCGTCCCGATTACTGAGTAAACCCTTTATATGTCAGAAATGGACAGTAATGGTGTGACATGACAAGACAAACTTTTGATATGTCCTGCAGGAGAAGATTGTTTTTTTTTTTGGTTTTTTTTGCATTTATTTTTACTATACCTTGGTCCTCTCAATATGTAACCTTCAAGTGTCAGTTATGATGAATGAGTATCCCGCGTATTGCGCTGCTCGAACAGCTGATCTAAATCTGTCCCAGAAAGTTTGATTTGTCACTTCCTGTCACATACGAGATCGTTCTTTGAAAATGGCAGTCAATCTCATCTTAAATCTCTTTTCTTGTCTTCTGGGTTCATCCCGTTAAACACCATTGTACTGCCAAAAATATAAAACCCTTCTTTTCCAAATGCCATTGTATGTTACACAATAAGCTTCCAATTGGTCTCTCCCTTGATTTCCTGATCATTATTGTACAATACACAATGTAGCGGCTGTCAGAAAAGACACACAAACATTTCAGTTAAATTGTGGATAGGTTGTGACCCTCAGGTTTGAGCTCATGTCCATTATGTTTTCCACTATAGCAAATATTAACTGCTGTGTTTCTCTATAGTGTTTTCTCGAGGCAGGAAGAAAAATTGACAGAAGAGAAAACTCCAGGCTTATACCTATAATATGATGATAGCAGTGTCTTTTGCAGACAGAGAAACAACATCAGATGGCTATCATCATAATATACTAAGAATCAGTCTATGTGAATTTAAATTGGCTCTCCAGTAATAATAATCATAATGAATTGGTCTTATATAGCGTTTTTTGTAGTCACTCAAATTTGCTTTACAATTGCATCATTCATTCACCCCACACTGCACCTACAGCCCCTCTGACCGCCACCAAACACAGTTACACTGACACTTTCATACAGGCAAGGTGGGTGAAGTGTCTTGCCCAAGGACACGACGACAGTATGCCCATAGCGGGGATCAAACGGCCAACCTTTGGGTTAGATAAATTAGTTATGCATTTATTATTGGAATGAAAAAATAAACAAGTACAATAATATTTCCTGCTGTCTTTGATAAACTTAGACTACTGCTGTATGCGTCAGTTTTAGTTCACTGTTAGATGGTGATTATATCTTCTCTGCTTGACAACTACTTCAGTTAAAAATTGGTTTCTATTTTTATCCAACATCATTTATTCATTGATTGTTGGGCATGTGGCATATGATTCACAAATTCACCTATTCCTACATTTCCGATCCTGATTGGAGGAAGCTAGACACAAAACATTGTGACAAGAGGCTGAACACGCCACATGCAGCTAGAGACATTTTAATTATCTTATTTCTATATGACTTGTTTAATCTGCACAGAAACATGTTATTCCAGGGACAACTGGAAAGTGTGGTTCTCTGTTGGACTATGATTGCTTGTACACAGCGTACCTTATGGATTCACGTTATTATTAGTTTTTACACTACAAAGTATAGTTAATGTTATTTTTAAAGGTAAGACTAAATTATGTTAAATCTCAAACCGCATGAATGCAGCATTAGACTGAGCAGAGTGCTGTAGATACAGTAGCTTGTTTCTCTTTTTTTTGTCAATGTAATTTAATAAAGTGAGAAATTACAGCCTCATTTGTTTCTCATTGATTACATTTAAAAAACATATATTGTTCTGAATAGATCAGATGTTAAACTAAAGTCAGGAAACACACAGTAAATATGGAAATCTGATGTTCTGCAGTGAGTATTGCATTGTGTATGTGAGAGCGGTGGGGATGAGGAGAGCGAGAGGGTCCAGATGAAGGGATTATTTCTCAGCACACTGTCCAAACAATTGTTCCCATCGCTCGGCTTCCAACAATCGCATTTGGCCCGAGAGTCAACTGCTCCGGGACTATCGTGTGCGTCTGTGTGCACTGACAGACAGTGAGAGAGGTCCTAGTGGAAGAAAAGGAAATAATTTGCCCTTGAGTGCCATAGATTTAGCTTTATTTAAATGTCAGAGTTATTCGATCAGAGCCTTTGTGCTATATAACCTTGCTATCTTTGCCAATTGTTCATATAAAATAAAAACAAATTATTTGGATATAGTTGCACACAATAATTGCAGTTGTGTAGCAAATTGTTTGCTCATAGTTTTGTATGTATTGGGTTTTGTGGCACATTTCTATTGAGAGCAGTTTTGTAATACTTAATTAAAATGGCCAAAAGGTGAGGAATTACAAAGATGCCCCACTTATTTTGGTCAATGTTTGTATTAATGATATGTGTTGTAGCTGTTACATTGATGTACTGGACCTGAAACTTAATTTAGTATTAAGTATGTGAATATTTTGATTTGTTAGCTTGTACAGCAGCAATAAGTAAAAAGGGGGCTATGCTTATTTCGGCAAAGGAGAAGTGCTCACTAACACAGACTTTGACAGATTTATGAACAATATGTGAGAGAAAGAGGTCCTTTGTGTTCTTAGAAAAAGTCGTAGATCTTTGAGTTCAGTTGATGAAAAATTGAAGCAAAAACAAAAGTGTTGTGTTTAAATTTTTGTTCAGGGTATTTAGTTTTAGTAAAAAAAAATTACCATTGTGAGATATAAGGGTTTTGTGGCATTTACCCCTTATCAAGAAGATCTTCATGTTTTAGTCTTCTCTTTACCATTGCTGGATCAGTGCCTTCTGAGTACTTCTAGTTTAGATTTTCTTCTTTTTTGTACATTGATACACTTCTTACCTTTCTGAAAAACCCATTTAAAACTTTTACTGTACTGTATGCTGTTGCTGTTGTCCGGTGAGATTGGCAATGGGATGGAAGAAAATTTAGGCTACTGTAATTGTAAATAGTGTCAAAAAGCAATATCAGTTTCTCAGGACCTCATGTTTTTATATGAAGTAAAGAGTTTTCTTTATGATTTAACTTTATTTTTAACAGTCAGGTTGTGTGAGTGAGGCGGTGTAGTGCTGGGGAGGACGCTGTATGAGATGATGTGATGTGACTAGAGGCTGCAGTGGACTACAGCTCCCACACTTTTCACTCTAACTTAGTGTCAAACTAAAACACAAGTACAGAGCTCAGGCAGATGGAGGGGAAACGGAGAAGGTCTGCAAAACAAAACGCACAGCTTAACTTACTTTTCTTGGGTTTTTACTACGGGGAACTCTTTGCTAAAATGTTTCATTACAACCACAAACCTGAAAAAGGTGGGGGACAGAACATACACAATGTAACTGTAGGTATTGAAACTGAAATATTTTACAGTTTTATTTTTAATGCAGTGCCGCTTGAGGTCCCGAAGATAAGGAGCATGGAATAGATCCTATATCAATAATACGGACTTCTTCTTTTATACCCAGACATGTTACTGAAAATTTACGTTAACCTAATTCACCTCCAGCATTTGTTTTCCAGCATTTTGTTATCCCTGTGAGATGTGTTGCTGCTATCAAATTCAAAATGAGTTATTATTTGTCATGAAATGGTAAAATATCTCAGCACCTGAAATGTTTTACTGTGTTCTACTGTGAGTACGATATGTTCTATGACATTTGCAAACCATTTGATTTTATTTACATTTTAAACACAGTGTACAACTTTGTTCGCTTTGAGGTTGTAGATAAAGACGTGCACATCTTTACCCATTTTCCTAATTCATTGCTCACCTCGCTCCCTTACTAAATCCTACCAGACCATTATGGCTACAGGTAATTGATGACAGAGTAAAGTTCATTAGCCGTGTTAGCTGATATTTAGGGGCTGTGGGCTGCGAGCTAAGAAATACATTTCATTTCATAGCTCATTAACCTAATGGTGCTTCTATTCAGCCTTGTCTTGCCAGCCTCTGCCTCGGCTGGTTATTTCATTTCCACTTGTTTCAATGGAAGAAAGATGTAGGGCAGAGTCAAACAAGTGGTTCTATTGTCACATAGTAAATTCTGTCAGGTTCACCCCTAGACTACAGATATTACTATATATCTAGATAGATTAACTCATTTATTTTAATACTACTGTAAGGTAATGGGAAATGGTACAGTAGACAGTACTTTTTATGTACGTGAACTGTAATATTTTATACTTATATGCTTTATGCTTATTACTTATGACATCCATGGACTTCTCCTCTTCTTCTTTCCTTCCAGCTTTTCCTTTTCATTATCTGCATTGTAGCGTGTTGGGATTTGCTTATCGATTAGGCAAATAGGTTTAACACCAAATGCCCTTCTTTACGCAACCCTCTCTATTTATCCAGGCTAGGGACTGGCACAAAGCGTACACTGGCTGGTGACCTTACAGTTTGTGGCTGGATTTATGTCAGTTGCATAAGTGGGAGTGGCCAAGATAAGTTTTAGTGAACACTCCATTTTAAAACTTTTAGTGCCCCTATACTGAAATATACACGCATATACCACAAAGTTAAAATCAAATCAATACATATTGGACTTAACCTGGAGGTTAGGATCTCCAAGGCAGTGCTTTGACCTTTTTTTTTTACATTTTGCTGTATATGTAGGTACTACTAACCTGCCTTTTGCTGCGTTGCTAGCCACAAGTGTGACTCACAAGGGCCTGATTCCAAATCCGGGTAAACTGTTCTAATGTCCAAATTTCAGTCCGAATCAAGTCTTGAGTCCTGGTACAGTATTTGATATTTGATAAGTCCAAGTTGAAGCCCTCAAAATTGACCTGAGCACTTATGCATTTCTTCATTTTCTGCTGCATACACTACCAGCCTGCTTTTGCTGAGTGCTTTCTTGGAGCTGTATGTAACATTTCCTCCTTCATCGTGAAACCGTTATCGAGAGAGGAGTTACTTATCTGTGTGAGCAGCGCTGTCGTCACTGGCATTAGGGAACATTAGCTGCTCGCAGACCTGAGCCCAGCGCAAGAAATGCTGACTGTGGGTCTGGCAAAGGTGAGCTCCCTCGGTCCCATTCAAATGTTAGATGATACAGCCTCCCTCGCACACACACACTCTTACACACAGGTGAAGTCCCTACAAATGTTGCTAATAAGCAGCGCCAACGGGCCACATCCTATTTGTCAAACCCCTGGGTGCTGGCCACGAGACGGGATGGCCTGCTGAGCTCACACTTCTGTAGGAGAAGAAGACACACACAGATGCATGCGGCATACATTCGTTTTAGAGATAGAGGCCATCTCCTGTCAGCAGGGTGCAACATAACATAACTTAAATTCATTTTTTCTTCTGTTAGTGGGGCCATTTGACCATGACAAGTGCACACTTAAGTTTTAGCATTTACATTTATGTAGTTCATTCATATAATACTAGCAAGTTATTACTACACAGTTTACCTTGGTTGTTCTAGTTCAGGGGTAAATGCTCTATCATTTGAGCCACCAAGCCCTTATGTGTTAGCCTGGCAAACCAGCCTCTCCTACTTACTTCTTTTTGGAAGCAGGACAGTCTGGTTCCCCTCTCACAGAGAAGGTTTCTCCAGTCGATGTGAAACTTGAAACAGACTAACTTCATTGTATAAAAAAGAAAAAGAATTTGTCTGGCCAGCCAGGCTGCCTACACTATGTTTCTGAAAGCATTAGCTCACCTGCCTGTACACACATATGAACATAAGTGACATCCCATTCTTAATCCATAAGGTTTAATATGACGTGGGGCCACCCTTTGCATCTATCTACGTCAGACATCTATGTGTCTGATGTTCTCGCCCAACGTCAGACACTGATGTTGGACGAGAAGTCCTGGCTCGCAGTCCTCGCTCTAATTCATCCCAAAGGTGTTCTGTCAGGTTGAAGTCAGGACTCTGTGCAGGTTCAGTCAACTTCTTCCACACCAAACTCACTCATCCATGTCTTTATGGACCGTGCTTTGTGCTCTGGTGCAGTCATGTTGGAACAGGAAGTGGTCATCCCCAAACTGTTCCCACAAAGTTGAGAGCATGGAATTGTCCAAAATCTCTTGGTGCTGAAGCATTCGGAACTAAGAGGCCAAGCCCAGCTCCTAAAAACAACCCCACACTATAATCCCAATTCAGTTATTTGGGTGGGTGAGCGAATACTTTTGGAAATATAGTGTATATGTAACACTGGTAAAGAATCCAACATGAAGTCTGCAGTACCATAACTCAAAACCCTAAAGGTAATGGCTGGGGTTTGATCAAAGATCAGCCAAGGAATAAATTATTTCTTTTTTATTTCTGTCTGTGCTTTCTAAGTTTGAACATATTTTGTCATACAGCATTTTAAACACGTTTCAGGCAAACACTATGAGAAGACTAGAGACACTTGACCAGTCTGCTATATTAGACCTTAATAATATAGGCATTGTTTAACCAAACTGTCACAGAAGCTGCATATTTTATGAGCTACCTTAACAAATACGTCCCCTAACATGCTGCCGCTCGCGAAAACAACTTAGTCCACCCAAGTGTGTTTTTTTTTTCTTTGAATTAACACTATTGATTAACTACACAATGCTGATGCTTGTCTGTAACTAAGGTGTTTGTATCTCACACTATCTCTTATCTGGGAAACGCAGCTCAGCCGGCACTTTGTATTGAAATTGATAGAGACATAAAACTGACATTGATTTTCTTGTTATACGAGTCAGAATAAGCTTACACATGCATCAGGGCTTTGTAAAACATGGTGAGTGGTACTTCAGAGCCAACAAGTTATGAGAAGTCTGCAGTGCTTGTAACATCAAGAAAATGGCCAGATAGATCCATTAATTTCTCAGTGAAGATCCCATTCAAGCTGACTTCCAATAAGATGGAACCTAGCAGCCATTTCTATTGGACTTAGACCCAGACTGGTGAACCAATAACTCGGACTTAGACTTGTGAACCTGTGACTTGGATTTGGACCTGTGACTTGGATTTGGACTCCCACTCATGGACAATAACTCAGACTTGGATTTGGGCATTTGAACTTGGACTCGCCTTCAATTCATCTGGACTCAAATCAACTTGAATTAATTTGACTTGGCTCTAAACTGAAGATGACTCAACTTGGGCCAGTCTTAAGTGACTCGGACTTGGACTCAGACTCAAAAACTGAGGACTCAGACATCAGTGTCTGTTTTGACTGCAGAGCTAAAAAAGACTCAATCCTTATATGTTAACTATTTCAATATTTCATTTGTCATTAAACATTCAGAGATAAGTCAAGCTGTTTTTTTACTCAAGAAAAACTTTGATATATGGCTTGACATTGCCACAATATTAAAGTTGAATGCAGTGTCTCCTTGTAAATAGTCATGTCATGTCAGTTGTAATATGTTATTTGTCACATTTTGTCCAATCTTTCCACTGCTATTACTCGACATGTGATAAGAGCAAAACATGCGGCGCCCAGAAAGACATTAAAAACATTTGATCCATCAGGGAGGGCGATGCATTAACCTTAAACTGATATTTAAATGTCAGGGCTGTATGTGTGTGCACTACAGCCTATAGCAAATGTAATTTAATAGAAGTCTACCCTTTCCAGCCGCATATTACATCAGATTATAAAGTCAGAGATGACTGATTGCCAAGGCTGCTGTTTTCATCAATTAGGCCCAATTACCAAACAGCGGCGTTGCATATGACCTCACACCTCCTTAATTATTCAGCAATGTTTTCGCCTCAGTGCAGAAAAGAGATTTTTTAGCTACTGAACAATGCTGTAGGATCTATAGAGGAGAAAAACTGGACAAGTCAAATTCTTTTCCTGCCAAATTCCTTTAAAGGGGCTGTATTATGTAAAATTGACTTTTCTTACCTTTCTGTTGTAATGTTGTTCACTCATCATAAACATAGTTGTGTTGTACTTAGTGTGCTCTACTCTCTGGGACAGCCTTTCTGAAGCCTCAAAAAGCGTGGTTTTAGTTACATAATGTTTTTAAAGATTCTAAAACTTGCAATACTTTGTTTCTATGATTTGTTGCTTTGCTTCTCATTGTTCTGCCTCAGAAAAGAAACTTAAGCGAAGAGGTTCCAGACTAACTTGTTTGTATGGAAAAGAGTTTGTCTGGCAGGTCAGGCTAGTTTAAAATATGAATAAAAGCATAATATAGCTCCGTTATTAATACAAGGTAGTCATAAACATACACCAAAACAAATTATGGTAATGCTGAATTTATTTTACCATAGACTGAGCCAAGAGACCACCACAATCTTTGCTTTAGGTTTAATCTTTTGGGTGTTATTTTTAAAGGCTCTTTGTTAGCATGGTTGTAGTTGTAAGCAGATAATGGCGTACAGGTGCGGCTGAGTGGACTGAGTTGTGAGTGAAGCCGGCTGGACGTCCAGATGGTCACCGGTAGCTCTGGGAGTCAGCCAGGGGAAAAATGCTGAACTCTGCTCTGAGCTGTGGGACAGTGGTTTACTCTGTCCAACACTACAGGCCGACCAGTGTGTTCTCATCTGTCTCTATCATCATATAAAAGACTCAGACAAAGCAGTCAAGGTTCAGGATTACACTTACAACCCTTTAGCCATCTGTGTGGAGTGTGAGGTAAAGTTTTGGCTTTAATGTTGTCCTTGGCCCATACCTGGTTTGTAAAGAAAATACAAATTGCATCTCAAATCCACTGATTGTCATGGATCGCAAATACATGTAATAACACACAGCTTTTAACGGCATCTAGGACTAACAAAGGTTTACAAGCTTGTGTACACCAAACTAGTGCCGCGTCCATCCCTGGATAAAATAAATATGCAAATAAGTTCACCCCAGGTGGTCTGCGAAGTGGTGTGGCAACCCCAGAAGGCAATAGTCAAAGGGAAACTTCTTCCTAGCAAAGTGAAGTCAAGCTGTCAAAGTCCTACTGACCAATCAATCATAACCCTTACATGCTGTGTTCATGTTTTGTTTGTCTGATTTTTGTCTGATAGATTTCAAATAGGCTTTTTATTCTGGCTATTTTGATACTGTCCCATGTTTTCAACTTAGTTATCTGTGTTCATTTGCTTCCCTCTCCTGGAAATCAAACTCAACAGACCCTTTTTCTTTGTATAAAAAAAAACTGACCAGGCTAACAGCTATATTTTCTCCTTCTGATTCTCCTTATTTCTTTCAAAAAACAAACTAAAAGAAGCATCTGCATACAAGTGAGCCATACTTTGCTCTGTGCTAATTGAGTACAAGATCCAAATCTCCTAATGTTGTACAAGAGCTTTTCAAAAACCATCCCAAGTGCTTATCCAAACATCTTATCTGGTTTAAAAATGCAATTTAGGACTGTGTCAGTGAGATAGAGCATGATAGTTTGGATTGAGATTGTATTTTTTCCAAGGTTATGTCACTCCAAAAGGTTTAATCTAAAATAAGACTCTATCAAAGGCATCACAGTAACCTCAGCAGATTTTTAACAGCCATTAGAGCGGCCATGCTGAGATGTGGACGGAGACGCAGCAGGTGTAGACAGTGAGGTAGCTAATCAGGGGACCTCCAAGTGGACAACACAGGCCTGTCTTAGAGGTTTTGATTGGAGGGGTTAGAGGTTATTCCTTTTTCTGGCATCTGTCCATCTGGTTTCACAACTATGATGCACCAGGTCAACTTACAATGCAACCAATGCAGAGGATTATTGTTAGTGCAGAAAATGTATACAAACCTTTACCAAAGAAGTTATGTTTTTGCTGCCACTGGTTTGTTGATTAGCGAGATGACTCAAGAAGCAATTGTGGTATGGTCAGCAATGTTTGTTAAGAAGAAATTATTACTTTTGGGTGTACATCCACAACACCATCTGGATCCAGGAGTTTTTTTTTTTAAGGATTCTATGACATTCTTTAGAGATAGAGCCTAAGACACAGCCACAAGGAGTCAGTAAAATAAGAAATTATTATTTAATGCTTTACAATTGTGAGATATACGGCCTTTGGGCAAAAGAGCATTTACCCCTGAACTAGATGATAGCCAGTTTGAGTCCAAGTCTGTGCACTTTGCGGACATTCCTAGAGAAATTAAAGATAGGGCCAATGCTTTGGTGAAAGTCTAGCCTCTCTGAGTGATACTAGATATGTATTTATTACACTCATTAGAGTATTAATGGTTATTACAAACACACAATTTACCAGAGGTGGGAGACTCGAGTCACATGACTTGACTTAAGTCACAATTTTTAGGACTTGAGACTTGCTTGACAAATATTCCTAAAATACTTTATTTGATTTTGACTTGCTGTGGCTTTAGACTTGACTCGGAATTGAGCTAAATTACTTTAAATGACTTGTTTTTACATCAAATGATTAATTTGAGAGAGAACATGTGTTGTGTTAAAACAGCTGTGTATTTGTGTTTGCTTATGCTAATGAGCATAGGAGCTAAACAGGTACAATCACCTGAAAAATGTTGAAGGCAGGATATATTTTTATGCTGTAGTGTCAGATATAACACTTTGGCAGCCTTAATGTACGCTTTGCCTACCTCGCACACATCATTTATGTGTTGTCTGTTTCATTTTGCAAGTGACTAATCAATATAGGCACATTAAACATAGCAAAAATGACAGGACCGCTCATTTTGTTTATTTCATTTTAAAAACCCTCAGCTCTGTGTGTCTCTCGAAATTGTTTGTTGCCAGAAACTGTATGCAGTAACTACTGTCTGTAGACTATAAATGTGTAACAACAGTTTGGCCAAAAACAAAACATGTGTATGACTCGACAGGACTTACAGACTAAAAGCAGGGACTCGACTTGTCTTGCTTGACATAAGGCAGGGACTCAATTTGACTTTCTTGGTTCTCATAAAGATTGACTTAGACTTGCTTGTAACTTGAAGGTTACAACACGAAACTTACTTGTGACTTGCACAGAAGTGATTTACTCCCACCTCTGCAAAGTGCCAGTGGCCACCTAAACAATATTTTGTCTTTTTATAAATGACTAAATTTGATTTTGAGAACACTTAGATTGTGAAAAATATGCTGGTGATATAACTTAAAATATTGTTTTAAAATATAGAACTGAGGCCATTATTTGCTGCAGGCACCAGAACAAACAGACTGCAACGTTCTGGTAATTTTAGAAGCTCAGAGCATGCTCATTCAGCAAACATAGCTGCATCGATTTACTGATTAGGCTGGAAACACCATCTAAGATAACATTTCAGATATTCAAAGGGCTCGAAATCCTAAACCTAAAACACGGACTATGATTTTCTGTTTCAGGAAAACCCTCCCTCTTACAAAAATTCAAAATTCCCCAATATTGACCTGAAAGCAGCTGGGAAATGTTTCACTGTCCTACTTGACTTATTTAATTTTTTTTTTACCCTGTCTATAATAAAATTGGGACCTAAATGTGTGCCTTCAAAAATAAAGCAATGTATAACTTACCACTGTTTTCTTTGTTTCAGAAAATATTAATTTACCAGCTTTTTCTTCAGAAACTGGAGATAGGTTGGGTTGTGGATGGGCATGCAAACCCCAGGATGTAACATCAGAGTTTGCCAATAAAACTATAAATACATATTACTGAATAATTCGATTTGCATTGGCTTAAAAAAATAAAAATAAAAAAAATTCAAAACTTTTTTAACCTTACTGCTAAAACAATTTATCTAAGGCAATTTCAAGATATTTGAACACCCCCAAAGAGAAGTATCACATAGATTTCTTCTGGTTAGACATTTACAATCAAACACAAATGAATTAGAAAATTGTGGAAAACTGACATTATTGCAGTGGTTCAATTCACAGTGGCACACATATATTTTTAGATTCAGTACACACAGAGTGAAATATTTGAATTTCGATTTTTATTAACTGTACGCCACATTGTCACTATAAAAATATATTCTTCACTCTACTGTCTGCTGAATCTATCTGCATTTCTCTTCGAATTGAACTACTAAAAAACATGAACTTTTTCACAATATTGAAATTTCTTGAGATCCACGTGTGCTGTATTTCTTCTTGCTAAAAAAAAGCTACAAAACATAAAACCATCTTCATCCTTTGCCTTCCACATTTGTATTATCATTACAATAAATTTAGTCCTGATTTTGGGATAAGCCCCGAGGTAACACTGCAGTGACGTATGGGTGCAGCCGGGACTCATCTGGCAGCCTGTTCAGAGACACAGCTCAAACTCGCTGTGGGAGAGAGATCCCCTGCCTCCGCTCGGCATCGCCAGCCGACAGTAACACCAGTAACAAAAAGGTATCACAAATGTTCCTCTATGCTTCACCTGCCAACGGCTCTGCGTGTGGAAAATTCATCACAACAAAGACACAAACTGCAGCGAAGCATTAGTCACATCTATAGGCCTGTTGGAAAAGTTGTTATTTTGTCTCCCAAAGGAAGGAAGCTATAATGTGGAGATGTTGACGCTGGATAGGTGACTATTTGAGTTTTTCTTTTCTTTTCATTTTAAGCAATTTTAAGGAGTGGAGTCTGCATGTCCTTCCTGTTACCGCAGGTTATTTCCGTCTTCCTCCCACCATCCAAAGACACTTGACAGGACCAGCGGTGGACGAAGTACTCAACTTCATTACTTGAGTAAAAGAATTGATCCTCCTGGTAAAATATTACTTCAATACAAGTAGAAGTTGCTATGTCAAAATTTTACTTTAGTAAAAGTACTGCAGTATGTGCTTTAAAAAATACTAATAATAAGTATTCAAAGTCGAATTTTTCACAATGTATTTCAAATGAGTACAGTCAAGAATTTTGAGTAAAATTTCTACAACATTCAAGCCACAAATTTGCAGCTCCAAAAATATGAATAAAATACATTTTCATATGTTCTTAATCCTACCCTCTACAGATGAGACGTCAAGCTCATTTTGTGTGGAAATAATAATAACCCTAATAGATAAGGTTGTTCTATAGCAAAAACGAGCCTTACGTATTATAAATCAGGCTGGGTTTTATGATCATGCTAATCAATTATTTTTAAATTGATTTATTATAGACTCATGCAAATATTGTTCAAAATAAAAGCTTTCCATTCCATTTTAGATTGTGCCCAGAGGTTCTTTTTTAGTTCCTGAGAGCAAATATGAGTTGAGAGATATGTGTACATTTACTTTCCAAAAAATCTTAAAGTATAAATAAGTAGTATATAGTAAATAATTATCTAAGTCAGTTGTCTTTCAGCTTCAAGACAATTTCTCTGCAGAAGTTACTTTTGCTTTTTTAGAAAAGTAGTAGAGTAAAAAGTATTATTTATATTTTAGATGTAGTGGAGTAAAACTAGTAAGTTTCCCTAAAAACACTATTCAAGTAAAGTACAGATTCTCAAAAACTAAACTTAAGTACAGTACTCAAGTAAATTTACTTCATTACTGTCCACCTCTGGATAGGACAAATGGTAAATCTAAACTGCCCCAATAGTGAATGAATAGGGAGCCTTAGTGGTTGTGCGTCAGTGTATATATCAGTGTATACCTCTATGTCAGTCCTGTGGCTAACTGTTCATTGTCAGAGGTGTACCCAGCCTAAGCACTATAACAAAAAGGCCTGTTTGGAAAAGCTGCCTTTTTTTCTCTCAAAGGAAGGAAGTGGTCTCTTTTACACAGGATTGGATTCTGTGGCATACGTAGGTGAAATATTGAACTGTTTTGACATTTCATCACATTAAGGTGCTGTGTGAGTCATTGCCCTGTAATGTCCCGCCGTGACTTGCTTGCGTCAATAATAATGACACGTCGGAGTGATTTGATAAGCGCGGCCCGCCACTTCTGCAAATCAATATAGAGACAAAGCATCCGGTTTATGTAGCATCCATACATAGGGGCAGGTCAATAAATCTGAAAATTGTGGAAAAGTGAAAATTTCAATGTTTTAATTTCATGTGAATCTGTGTATTGGCAAGAACCTGTTGATAAGATACATATTATAAGTGTCAAGATACATATTGATCATTGTAATTAGATTAGATAACATAGATTGAACTTTATTAATCTCACAGTGGAGAAATTCACTTGTTCAGGAAGCTCTTAATACTGAAAAAAGTGCAGAAAGCAAGAAAATAAAGTGAGCATGCATCACAAACAAAACGATGCAATATAAATTATTTACAAGAAAGTCTAAAAAAAAAGCAAAAATATGTAACATTATGACTATAAAATATAAAATTAACAGTGCACAACAACCACACAGGCTACATACATATTTACATGTTGGTGGTGAAGATATTGACAGTAATGGGGGGTATTTCACAGTACAGAGAAATAAAAATAAATATTCCACAGTATTGATTATACAGCCATACTGTAACAATGACAATGTATTGCTTTTTTAACTACTACGATTTTGGAAACCTCACCTGCAGCAAAATGAAAGTGCTTACATCATTTTTTGGACAAATATAACATATATTGTCAGTCAGAAGTTTAATGCAATATAAAAGTAAACTGCTGACATGAAGGTTGCCATAGAAATGATTTATAAAATAAAATCAATGTGTAAATGTCTACACAGAAGACTCACCAACTGCTCCAATGCAATGTTCTCACGTAGCAGCTCCCCACTGCACCTTGGTAAAGTCGGCGGTGACACCTGACAGAACTCCCACAATGCACTGCTTTTCTTCCTCTATAATCACTGCTCACTCTGGGTTGGATTGTGTAGGAAAAATACATTTATACAGCTATTTTCTTAACTATACTCTGTAAAACCAAATCTTACTAAGAGTTATTCATACACTGTTCTGCTAAATAGTTAATTATTCCCAACGCAAAATTAAATGCTCACTAATATTCCTATTTCCCTCTTTATAATTAATATTTTAGTGTTTTTTGTTGTGATACAGTAACAGCAGCAATATTAACAATGTCCCTGCAGTCAAATATTTATTTACAGAATTACCATTCATGCTATAATTCATGAAAAATAAAAAATAAAATGAGATTAAGTGCATGTAAATAACCTTGTAGATGAAGTCTGAACCTAAATAGTTTAAGTAAAGAGGTTAATTTATTTGAGCAGAATGAACTACTTTCTTTTTTACAGTGTACTTGGGGTAAAAACAAAGAAAAAAACAAAGATGAGAACTGGGTTATGTGCTGCTATTGTTTCCATACAAAACAAATGGAGATCGCCGTTGTCTGCTCATTACTTATATCTAAAAAAAGTAAACTTTGCAATCATTGTCGCACAAGCAAATTCCTTTTTTGTGGTCCGCAACTTCAAAAAGTGGCTCAGTGGGATCTCTTTCAGAATGACTGTTATCAGCGCGGATCCAGAGCTGCCAAACACACTTGCAAAAATGAGATAGGAAGCTCTGCCAGGGATATATATATTTATATTTATATTTGGTGCCAGTTTTCACAGACTAAAGTCATTTGGATGCACTGGCTGAAAGGGTTTGTTATTGTTGTTTAATGACAAAGAATAAAGTCAGCTTAGACTTAGCCTCTGAGCTCTGGTCTGCTGACAGTGGAGGTTATATTGGGGCAGCTTGGGACATAATGTGGAGAAACTGATGCGGGATGGCTGGTACAGTATTAGGTCATCGGTTTAACTTTAGCATCAGATTCTTATTTATATTTTTATTTTTTTGCACGAGTGGAGTTTATTCTCCGTGTCAGTGTTCTCCCACTGCCGTAAGAAATGCATCTGTTAGAATTGGTGAATCTGTGAATGGTTGTCAGTGTACACCCATCAGGCGAAACAGTATAACCACTGACAGGTGAAGTAAAGAACACAGATTATCTTTTCATCACGGCACCTGTTAGTGAGTGGGATTTATTAGGCCGAAAGTGAACATTTTGATGTCAAAGTTGATGTGTTAGAAGCAGGAAAAATGGGTGAGCAGAAGGACTTGAGTGAATTCAGATTGTGATGGCTTAGGCGACTGGGTCCGAGCATCTTCTCCAAAACTGCAGCTCTTGTTTGGTGCCCTCGGTCTGCAGCGGTCAGTATCTATCAAAAGTGCATGCTCATGGAGAGTGAAGGCTGGCAAGTGCACCGCAAAAAATCAATATCTAGCATTAGTTAAAATGACTTGAATTCAGATTATTAACCTTGATTTGAGTAATGTTTTACTAAGATTTATTTACTAATATGTCTAGATTATTTGACTTGTTTCAAATTATTTTTCTTTGTCATAATTTCAAGCCATTTTTACTTATTTCGAGCTAAATTATCTGCCAATGGGGTAACAAATCAAATAATCTAGCCTAGTAAGTAAATAAATCAAATCTAGTTAAAAAAAACCTCAAATCAAGGTTAATAATCTGAATTAATTTTAACTAACGCTAGATATTGATTTTTTGCAGTGTGTGGTCTAATCCAACAGACGAGCTACTGCACATTGCTGAATAAGCAGGTAAAAGTGTCAGAATACACAGTGCATCACAGTTTGTTGCGTATGGGGCTGCATATTAGGCAGGTGGTCATAATGTTATGCCTGGCAACTAACTGGCCATTGTCCATTGAGCGTACCTGCCTCAGGCCCATAGTTTCTCCAGGCTCCGGCCACATGAATGACCGCGAATGAAAATAGACAGAACAAGGTGAATGAATAAATTTGAAGCTCTACTACCTGCTCACCTTTACAAAGAGACAGTGATGTAGCAGGACTTGCTGTGAAGACCCGAGTTACCGCTGACAGTCGGAGCCTTTCCTGTGACAGTTTACATTTTACACTCTGTCATTTTGAGCTCATCATTCGTGACAATTGTAATTCAGAGCTGTCTGTCTGATTTGCTCCTTGTTCACTTTTGCTCTAAAGACCTTCTGAATGTATTCTCAGATTTTATATTGCTCACTGCAAAATGACCTGTCTAAACTGTGGCACATTACACAAAACTGTCTTAAACTCAGAAAGTGGAGAGTGACAGGAGAGCTGAATATAGTGTGATAATCCCAGTCATAAAATGCATTTGTTAAGTGGAGATCTGATGATACTGGGAGATGAAAACGTAAGCTATTGATGACCTTTTTTATGAGCAAGTGACACAATTTGTACATATACTTCATCTGATGTTCTGTATTATATTATCAAAAGTGCAGTGAAGAGCTGTTTGTGTTTGATGGTCACGTTGCAGATGTTGGTACACAAGAAAATAGTTTTGCAGTAATTCTCGGTCTGATTGTGAGACCCATTTTCGGTCTTGATATTTTTATTGTGACTCACATTTACAGAATGTTTGCATTTTGCTTTAACCAATATGGCACTATGTATTTTCCAATCTTATTCGCAATTTAATGTAATTAAAATTTTAGGCTTCGCAGCAAACAATATCTAGTAGATTCACAAATGTTCTGAGCCTTCCAATAACACTGTAAAAGTTGGCAAGATTGTTGGAAATAAAATCAAATTGAAAGATTAAATATGACCTTTAATTATATATTAATAGTAGCATGAACCAGAGATGGAGTGCACATTTGTGAGACTAAAGGCTGGACTTTACCTTAAACCTTAATACAACAACTTTTTTTTTAAATTTAATTTAACCTTTATTTAACCAGGAAAAACTTGGATGATATAATAAAAGATTCACATCACAATTTTCCTAAGCCAAGATCACAATTTTGATTTTTACACATCTCATGTCCACATTGTAGCCTGTCATTGCCTTTGAGAGATAACTACTGCCATCTGCTTCTTCTGAAAGTAAAACAAATTGCAAGTTATTGACAATATAATACTATAACTATGATAATAGTTTGTTGGCTTGTTTATTGGATTTGTTGAGTTTTTAGCTTCATGAACTTTTGCAAATAATCACTGTGTCTCTGTCCTGTCTCGTGCGCTCCAGGGATGAGCGAGAATACAAGTGTGGAAGTTATAACCATTGATTAATGTAAACACAAACCAGAGTATTTTTGCAGGAAACTAGAAGTGAGAGTCTATCACTCAGTCAGAGGATGACCCAGAATAACCAGTATGAGCAGACTGCCTGTGTCTGTGTTTGAGCATAGAGCTTTACTGAGTGCACTGCAGCATGATCCAGTGATCTCTCCAGACTGGCAGATTGTTATTACTTCAGATTGTGACACGATAAATGTTTTTTTATTGCTCACCCCTAATCAAGTCATTGTTTTGAGGCTCAGACTTTGACTTGTCCCTTCTCTCAGACCCAGATTCATGACTCGACTCGGACTTGGACTCTAAACTTTTGGCACTAATGTCTTGTATGCTTTTTTACACTGAAAGTAGATGGAGCACCACACTAAATTTTAGAGCAAATACAAACAATTTAATGTTCTGTTGTGAACATTACAAAACTCTTATCCCAATTAACATATCAGTTGAGGACTCAAGATTGACTACAACACTGGCATGAACTTCAAAAGCTGCTTTTTACCTTTTTAACACAGACCTCAGTTAAGTCATTCTCCATGAATTAGTTGGACCCAGACCCAGTCCTCAGGTATGTTTCTTCCATGTTTCGATTTAGTCCAGGCCAAAATTCACCACTTTTTGTTGAACCAAAGATCAAAGTTTGGCTCAGACCTTGGTCCTCTCTGCATTTCACACCTGACTTTATGGCGCACTTCAGTGTGGACGCTCTGTGAATGTAGGGCAAAATGCAATGTTCTTTTAAACATGCAAGATCCTGACTGCAAGACTAAACAGTGCATGGTGGTAAAAAGGCTTTTTTTCATCCTTGTCTCATATTAGCAGAAAACCACTAACTATGCAGCCTCACCTGTCTCTTCATTTATTTTCTTAGCTTTTGCTGTTTGTGAGGCTCAGAGATAAGTGTCCCCCGCCTGGACATCATTACTTCCCTTTACACTCATTCCACGCTTGAGTAAACCTTGACTTTACCAGCACAGTTTGGGATAAAAGCAGAAGGAAATAGCTCACAGTGTGATGGTTGAGGTGGCAACCATGTTGGTCCACCTGCTGTACCCAGACCAGGGCCAATCTGAACACCTGTCCGGGACCTCTGATTGCACACCATAATGACCGCACTGGTTCAATTTTTTTCTTTACCTGGGAAAAGCTGAGTGGGAAAAATGTTACTTCTTCTACAATATTTGCAATATCAGTGAGCATTCATGCAGGACAGGTAATCCCGGCCTCAGCGGTTCAGAGCTGGTTGTACTGGACAGCTTCCTGATATAAAAACCTAGTAGCAATAACTTCTTTTTTCATAAAAGTTAGGACCAATTCGGTGTAAAAATGTTCTTCTCACTCCAGTCTTGATGGTAAATTGGTGCACGGTTACATTACATTTTGTGATATGACTTGAAATATTTTTATGACACCTTTAGTGCACTAACAGATGAGTTGATCTCTTATCATATAATGAAACACTGGATCTCTAGTCAGTATCTATAGTCAGATTAACAACTTTTATTGGACAAGTACTGTATGAATGAATGACATCAGATGGCCTATTGCAATGTATTAGTTATTAGTATAGTTCACTGTGATGTGGATATTAACAAGTGAGATATTGTGCAGCTCTTCTACTTGCTGTTGTGGATAGAGAGACAGTTGAACAGTAGCTTCAACCAATCCTAAAATTATTATGGATTACATTTCCACTAGGCTGGTATGGCACAGGTCAGATAGGTACAGGGGTGTTTCCATTACCAAATGTGGTCCGAAGCATCCCCAACAAGCGTACTTTTCCCCACGCTTTGGAAAGGAGTCAGACTCACTGGTATGCTTTCGAAATGGTGGAGCTAAAATATCATTTGTGTTGACTGAATGAGCAATAGCACAGTGGCAAAGTGGTTAGCACTCTCACCTCACAGCAAGAAGGTCCCGGTTTCCATTCCTGGACTGTGCGGGGCCTTTCTGTGTGGAGTTTGCATGTTTTCCTTGTGTCTGGGTGAGTTTCCTCCAGGTGCTTCAGTGTCCTCCTTCAACCTAAAACATGCACAATAGGCTAATCCTCCAGCTAGGTGCTCCTGACCGGGATCCTGGCTCAAAATGGAGAAGGGTCCCAGGGCGCTGCACAGTGGTTGCCACTGCTCCAGACAGGTTGCCCCAGCGGCATTGAAGGACGGATCAAATGGAGAGAACAAATTTCCCTGTAAGGACAATAAAGTCTACCTTACCACACCATAATCCTCGAGCCAAAAAAAAGTTTTGTCTAGTCTTCTTCAGTGTCATTATATTATAAGAAAAAATGCGAAATGTACTTATTTGAAAAACAGAGCAAGTGCAAAAACACATCTCCAGCTTGCCCAAGTACAGATAAACTTTGAGTTGCTTGACCTGGATAAACTAAATATACTGTAATCTGGACTTCTGGTTTCTTGATTCTTTGAACCATCCTTTTCTGTAAAACTTGGGGCCAATATGTGAATATGAACTCTAAATTCATCTGTCAGACAAAATAATCATATGTGAATGTCTGCCTCTGAAGGAGCTGCTGTGTGTATTTAACAGACCAAGGAAACATGTATTTTTAGGTCACAATTACTTGGCCACTAAAAGCTTCCCACAGTGACAGCGTGACTAATATTTGATATACTGATGGAAAATGGTCTGAGCACATTCATCACACAGGGCTTGGTTATTGGAGCATATTGTGTGTATTAGGCCAGATGTCTTGTTTATTTGTCGTCCGTCATTGACAGTGTGTCTTCTCACATTAGGTGTTGATTGACGTCGCTGTCCCCTTCAGCATGTCCCCTGTCCTTACCTCAGCCTCCAGTGTGTCCCTGCATCTCTCCAGGAAATTAGAGGTCAACTGTGATTGGATGGGACGCGTTCAATTGAAAAATTTTCTCTGTCAGTGCACAAGAAAAACATACTAACCCAGTATGGCAAAGATTTTTTTGGTTTTCTTTACACTGATGGAGGGTTGTCTTATACAGTCTGTAAAGCCCTCTGAAGTAGTGCTGCTGTGATACTGGGCTAGTATTATGTGTATTTCTTTTTACTAAGGATACTATAAATTAATTTTTAAGGTGTTTTCCTGGGATTCTGCACTTATAGAAGAGTGAGCCCCAGGTACAGCCCAGCATGCAGTTGTACAGGCATGCATAAGCTCACATAGTGTAGCATATAATCAATCCAGCCCTTAATTAATTAGTTTTTTATTGTTTAGTCAACCAAGACAGTGCACAGTCCCCCATATTTATGCAAGCAAGTCACTTTGCAGTTGATGAACTTTTAGTATTGACAAAACCAGCACAGAGTTCCTAGATAGTTTAACTGAAGTTGGACTGGTGCTATGATCAGGCACAGATCTGCTTGTGGTAATATCATAACCTGAAAATTATCTTTAGGCACAACACAGATTAACTGTTCCTAGAGTGTGGGCTTAAAGGGTGCTAATTTTCTCTCAACTTGGAAAATAATGACATAGGCACATTAGACAGAGCTACACAGCATCCTCAAATGCAGTCTCTGAATATCTAAAATGTTTTTTTAATCAAAAATACCCACTGTAATGCAGTAATCCATTCAAGATAGATTACAAGAGAGTATCGCAGCGGTCAGAAGTAAAATCTCTTTGACCCGTCACATATTGACTCTGATATTGTGATCCTGAAATGAAAATTATAGTGGTAAAAGCTAGTTCAGAGCAGTTTCTAATTAAGAGTGGGTCTGGATGATTGATGTTGCGAGCAGATTAACAGAGCTGCCGTGCCCAAACTACAGCCACAGAATGAGGCCACTGATTTACATGTTGTTTAAAAAGGTAACAAAACGCTGTGGTCCCTGGTGGTTTCTTTGTGTTAAACCAAATTACACCAGACGGGTCTCACATCACACAGGAGACTCAGTTGTGGATTTATGCTGTGCAAAACATCACCGCGTCAGGCCCTAAGTTGCCGGGACATGCTCCAGCCATATGCAGCACATAATAGGAACAAGTGGAAGAAACTTAATGAATGGAAAAATGAAGCAATATTGAAAAACTGTCACTAGTGATTATGTTTTGACAAGTGTCCTTGGATGTACATGATATCATTTATTGATATGTGCTTGTATTTACATGCTGGGGTGCATAGTGGCAGAGTGGTTAACCGTGCACTCCCTGTGTTACAGTGGGTTCTCTCCAGCTTCTTCCCACATCCAAAGACGCACCTGTGAATGAATGAAAAAGTGTGAGGATGAATGGTTGTCTATCAATCTCACTGTCAGCTCTCTGTGACTAACTGGATATTGGGGTGTAGGGTGTACCCTTCCTAAAACTTACAGTTGCTTGGATAGCCTCTACTCACCAGCGACCTGTTACAGGAATAAATGGAAGAAAGTGAATCAATATCTCTTTGCCATAGGACTATGCCCCTTTGTTTCTTAACTACCACTCTAACTCACAAATATTATAGTAATTCAACATGGTCATAGTTTGTCAAAGTCTCTTCTTTAGTGGAAGTAAACATAAACTTGACATGAAACAAGAAAACAAGACGCAGTTCTCTCTGTTGCTGCCTTTCTTTGTGCTCGGCCATTGTTGAACTCCTTTAAAAGCCCATGCAACAAAGAAATGTAAATGTCTTCTACAAACCACATTCTTTGAACACACAACGCAAAAATCCCCTTTCATCCAGAGCTGAAGGAACATTCCTGTGCTAACCTGCAGACTTGTTGTCATCTCTTCTGCACGGATTATTGAGGGAATAAAAGGCTTTTGTAACTCCTGCCATTGTTTTGTGTTGTTTGAAAAAATATTTCCCAAGTCACAATGCACCAAAGGCTGAACCACACTCACCTCAGCCGATGCTAGGCGTGAATTGCATGTTATTATAAGAAAGTAGGAGGCGATACATGTGTTTTGTCACCTTGCATGTTGCAGCCATGTTCTCATTGTTCTCACGTCGACGACACATTTTGCACATTAAGGTGTTCGCCATGGTGTGAGGTACTACCCAAGGCCTCTCTCGGTTGCTCTGACTGCGCACACTGTCTTTTTGATGGATTGTCTCTATTCTCCTCTGTAGCTCCTCTGTCGGCTCCAGACTGCATATTTCGGGAAATAATTGAAAATGCCTATTTCAGCTCATGAAACACATGCCACTTTTTCATCGCTCGTGCACCTAGGGAAAAGTTTAAGACTAAAGGGAAACTGAGCCTCTCTAGTGAAATCCAAAACTTTATTAATGAATACAAAAATATAGAGTGGTTGTATCAAAGGTTTCCTTAAGTTGCTTGCTGGACATACAAAGTGAAGAATGACTTAAAATGTTAAACTTCCTAAATGGCTTCTTCGACACTGAGGTAGAAATAGGGCTGTGTCCAAATCTCTTTCACAGTCACTTTCTCTTTTCTCTTTTCTCTTGGGATCGCCACAGCAAATCATCTTCCTCCTAGTGTGCAGTGATTGGCGTATTCGTTTTTTTCGCCAGATGCTTTTCTTGACTCAACCTTCTCCATTTATTTAGGCTTGGGACTGGCACAAAGAATACACTGGCTTGTGACTCCCTGTGGCTGGATTACCTTCCCAACTACTGTTTGACTTTTTATAGTGGTGTCCGGATGTCTAGCGGCTGAAAAGTAGCACAACTTCCTACATTGCATTTTGAAAAGAAAAAATTGCAATAATGAAGTTAATTTTATTGATTAATGTGACTTGTGTACAAACAAGTATCATGTGGTTAATAACATAGTAAAAAGTAGTGGGTGAACATGGCTGAAGGAACACTTTGCATTTGTTTTGCACTGCATTTTAAATAAAAAACATTTAGTCTTTAAGCAATGAAAGCTGATTCTGTAATGGCCTTATGTTCTAGTTTACTTTAACAGAAGTAATCAATTCAAGTTAAAGTATATTTTATATAACTGGAGATGTAATTGTTTTTTTCTATATGCAGTCACTAAGATTAGAATTGTATTTTGATGTCTTACAAGTTGGCAGGTTTTAATTATAAAAATCATTATCAACAACATCAAATTACATTGTATTGACATTTTGCACAGTGCCGTTTGTCAGGAGGATACACTAAAAACTTAAGTAAAAGTGGGGCAAAAATAATAATAAAAGGTAGACCTGACATTTGGTGCTGGTGACAGTATCTCTGTCATATGTAATTAAAGAAAGTCACTCTGTGGTTGTGTGGGCTAACAGGGAATCGTGGTTCATCATCAGATCATCACATTACAGCACACAACAACATCTCACACAGAAATTACATCTTGTGTGGGGAGGGAGAGGTGATATGTTTTCTACGAATAATATGTCATTATACATTAGTTTTGGAGGATGGAAGCCTGCTGCTTATTTCTCTCTTCGCCTTTTCCAAATTAAGTGAGCTGCCTTCACAAGTCTAGTAGAAACATTGGAATTATATATTTTTTGTTTCTGAGCTGGTCTGTTGTTTTTCCATATTCTTTGACCACCTTTACGGCATTTATTTTAAAATCCGTTCTGCCATTTCTCAACAAAAAATATGTCTTCAAATAATTAGAACATTAAAACCTTTTTCAAGCTTCTCTACATGTCTCTTTAGTGCATGGCTTCCGGAGAAAGTGCAGCATTTTTCCAGGAACAACCTGCAGACTGGCCACATGTGGTTGTATAAAAAGCAGTATAAAGTTACGTGAATAAATTTGGTGTTTTTGACTGAAAGGTTTTGGTCTTAAAATATTTTCACTTAGCTTTATGTTTGTCTCAGACCATTTTATTATTTTTAGTGTGTCATGTAGTGGTCTGTATTATTTGTATAATGGTCTTGGTTGACCCTTGTCTTAGTCCTGTATTGGTCTGATAAGTATTTGTGCTACATGTTTTCAGAAGCACACCAAAATCTTGTACCAGATTTACACTAATCCTAGGTGAAAATCTGGTACAAGATTTTTTTATCAGACACATAAATACACTTTTGTATTGAAATACATTCCTCATCTTGGGCCATACATAGCTATAATAAACTGTCCACATTCAAAAACACAGTACTATGGATGGTTACTTACCCTAAATAGACATATATTGGTTTCATGCATCCTTTCATATTTGTACTTCAAAGTCTATGATTTTAAGTAGAATAAATGAATAGAGATACAGCAGCTCTATATTCATTGTCCTGGTTAAAGCCCAGAGGAGCAGCAACCATTGTGCTGTGGACGTGTAAAGACATCCTCCCAACCACTCTCCATCTGTCTTCATTCATCTCACCGTGACTCATGTTAGTGCTCAATTATCTCCACACAGTTTGTCTTCATTCACTCTGAGCAGGCCTTAAAAGGATGGGAGGATAGAGAGAGAGGGACAGAGGGACAGAGGATGTCGGGGCGCTGTGAGCAACACCCTTGTGTGATTCGCAAAGTACAGACAGATTTGCAGAAATAAATCATGATAGGAAAACATGTTGATGTCAGTTTGTTCTTAACCATTAGAAATATTGCACACCTTATTATTTAAAAATATCAGCAGGTACTTCATTATTTGTGTATTTACGGGAATCAAATCAATGTTGAATCGTATTGCAACCAAAAGAATAAAAAATCTAGGTTCTTAAAAATACTCAGTCCTAAAACAGAGGGACCGGGAGGACGGAGACAGGGACATGAAGGATAGAGAGAGTGGGACAGAGGATGAGAGGGGGACAGGGAGGAGAAGAGTGGGACACAAAGGACAGAGAGAGGGTCAGGGAGGGTGGAGAGGGGGACATGGAGGCCAAGGCACTGACGATGACTGAGTGGTGTTAAATAAGGAAATGGCCAAACAGCAGTAAACAGCAGCAGTGGCGATGGAGAAGAGGCTCAAATGATCCAATTAAAATACCAAATGGTTGAAGTGGCACAATTAACTCAAGGGCAAGGATGGATCTGCATCAAGCAGCGGCAGCGGAGTTTAGGCTTTTTTTTTTTTCGAATCAATACAACAATTCTAAATGAAGTCTTTTGTAATGTACCCAGCGAGCTGAAATGAGTTGTTGTTTCTATAAAACAACAGCATTATAAGACATTTGCTGCTTTCTCAAAATGACAGGCCATACTACTGTGACACTGTAAAAGATGGTTGAAAAGGTACAGTTTTGTGCTTTTTTTTTTTTTTTTTTTTACTCCAGACTCAACTTTGTCACCATAATGTCAGAGCTGTAAAACATTGCTTTAATCAGTTTTCCTTTTTATAGCTTTTGGGACTATTAAAGCAGAAGTAGCAATAGTAGTAGAAGTAGTAATTATAGCATTAAATACTTTCTGTTCAAGTACACGTTACCTTTACTTTTGTTTACTTTGACCTAATTAAAAATTTGTCAGCTATTTTTATTTCTACTTTGTAAGTAAGAGTACTTTTACTTGAGTACTCATCATTTGTATAGTAAGGCGAAAAGCCTTAACATCTTCTGCCTAATAAGAGACACACTGTAGATGTAATGTAAGTTTAAAAAGTGCCTATTTCACACAAAGAAGGATGGGTCTTGCTTTTCTGCAATTGTAATGTATGTCAAATTATTTAAATCTGTCTGCACTCAGACTTGATGGGGCCCCTGACAAAACCTCTCGAGTGGAGGCCCTCCATATGTAATTGAACTATAGAAAGGCTAATTTTGGGCCCTCCTGAGCATGAGGCTAGTCTGATTTTATTAGTGGCTATGAAAAAGATGACATACATGTTACTAGTTAAAGCAAGATTGATTTGTCCACATTGCAAATGCTACTTCATCTCATTATATTTATCTAGCAATTATATCCCTTCTCACCAAGCATATATGTAAACAATGTTTTAGTTAAATACAATAGCAGCCTCCCGGTGTCATAATAATAACTGCCTGTGGTTTTCCCCATACTCCATTTATTGTTATTATATCCGCCATTAAATCCCTCAGCCCGAGTCCACCAATACTGAGCGCTCCATGAGGTTAGCTAACACCTTTGTGGTCTGCTTCCCCATACGCCACCTATTAAACACTTAGACACTGAATGAATACAGACTTATATTTAGGGCTAGATACCATTTCCCTCTCTCTCTCGCTCCTCTTTTGTTCCCTCGAAGCCCCCATCACGGTAAGCCGAGACGTGTGGTTTGTGGGGGCCAATATTAGTTAAGTATTTATTTACAGATCCTGGCAGGCCCGTCCCGTGAATAATTCATCTTGCACGCTCGGAGAAGTCGCTTGACAAGACAGCCTGACGCAGGAGAAAGGAAATCAATGCAGCTATGATGGGCAGCAGACTCCAGCATATCTGCCTTGACCCCGTAGCCGTGTATGGACGTGTGTAGTTACAGTAGTTACAATACAAGCCTCCTATGTAAAGTGATCAGGTCTTGATTTGCTGAGGGGAGCGAAACAGTGTCCGCGGAGGGCAGACAGGAGGCCTGGGGGAAATGTCATGTGTAGCGTTCGTCCTGTTAGACAGAAACTCTAGCACTCTAGCCACTACACCCCCTCAAGAAGCCTTTTTTACAGACAATAAGACGGTTCAAACCACTTAATTGTGACTTAAATGAAGCTTGTTGGAAACCAGACTTACAGTTTCAGTCTCCTGCAGTGTACAATGAAAGGCACACCAAACTAATTTATATCATATCTGTTTATTACCTCAAGAGGTTATGTTTCCACTCACATTGGTTTGTTAGTCAAAAACAGTCAAAAAGTAATGGTCGGTCATTTTCTGGGGCATGTGTCAATGTGAAGGATTCACTATTGTAAAGAATAACAGAGAAAATCCTGAGCTTCAAAGATGGCTGGTCTGATTAACTTTGAGGACGAAAAAGAAGAAAAGCAGTTTTTGGATAATTTGGAATTGGGATACAGCTTGCAGTGCTACAAAGAGAAGGACCCAGAAGGATGTCAAAGGCTGGTGGATTACCTGGAAGGAGTTGAGAAAAACTATGAATCTACAGCACAAGTGTTCAAATACAACTGTGAGACATTTCGGCATGGAGAAAGCTGCTAGAAACTTTGAGCCTATCATGTCACAGGCAAAGGGGGAGTAGCTGAATGTCTGAAATCTGCCTAATCCTGCTTTATGCACTCCTGTAATGCTGGAGGAAAGAAGTCCAGAAGAAGCATGCCACAATGTAGGTTTGTTGGCTCACGATGGGCGAGCTATGGATGGAGAACCTGACGCTAAAACAGCTCAACAGTACTATGAGAAAGCTTGTGCTGGTGGCTTTGCTCCTTCTTATTTTAAACTCAGCACATTATACATCACAGGCAATCAAAAGGGTGTGGCTCCAAATATGAATCGAGTCTTAAAGTATGCTAGCAGGGCTTGTGAAGTGGGACATGTGTGGGGCTGTGCCAATGCAAGTCGCATGTACAAGCCCGGTGACGGCATGGGGAAAGATGAGAAAAAGGCAGAAGAGTTGAAGAACTAAGCGCTTCATGGTTTGGAGAAAGAAAGGCAACTTAAGTTTGGGGTGTGAATGTGACACAGACAAAAAAATATTGTCTTCAAAAAAGTATATATACATACTTGAAACTGTGTGAGAGTTGTTGTCTGCCTCATTCAGAGAGCCGTTGTATCTTTTTTAAATATCGGATGTACACAATGGGATGTAATGAGAGTGAATGGTTGTCTGTCTGTGTTTGTCTCTGTGTTAGCCCTGTGATAAGCTGGCCCCTGTCCTGTGTGAACCCCCCCCCCCCCCCAATGAATGAAAAAGGCACAATTAGACAAAAGGCAAAGTAATTTAAAGAAACCCTGTCTATAAGAAAACGACATACACACGCACTCTGTACTCGATAGCCCTATAGCCTCCACTGCAGCAATTGGGGACAATTGATAAAATGATTTATATCATAGACTGGTTACAGTGACTGTCAATAATAAACTGTCCCCAGTACCTCAGTCTCAAATCAGAGCTTTTATTGCTTAGTAACTAATGTGGGCACTGGGCAATAAATTCAAAACTACCTCAAACATGTATACCTCTTCTTTGTGTATTTTTGAATATTATTTATTCATATCAATCTACTGCAGGTAATGCAAGCACACATTTACCACCACTATTCATTTGTGCTCCTATTTTCTGCAGATGTGTGATATTATAATTGATTTTATCGACTCTTCACCCAAACCTTGATTAACCGTGACTTTGTGTAATGTGAGGAAGTGAGGCGTGAGCTATCTGATTCTGGTGTGGCTAAAATCATATTGACCTCTGCCTCCCATAAACACCCAGCGCTGTGCTCTATGGGATGTGCAGATGTCAGTATTGTCTCTGAGGTGGACCCTGCTCCTTTATCATGTTACGTGCTCATACCCGTCTTTAACCTTGATGCCGCTGTCTTTTTGAAAGTCTATTCTTTGTCATAGCTCTTCTGTTATTTACAAACTTCTGCTTACACCAATCAGATACGGCATTATGGTCACATGCCTATTACTATGACCTCTTTGCCCATTTTTCCTTCTGCTAACACATCAACTTTGAAGACAAAATGTTCACTTGCTGCCTAATCTATCCCA
Organism: Bostrychus sinensis; assembly: GCA_020698575.1. Lineage (NCBI taxonomy): Eukaryota > Metazoa > Chordata > Actinopteri > Gobiiformes > Eleotridae > Bostrychus > Bostrychus sinensis. The sequence continues at coordinate 19,821,603 of CM036257.1, read as the reverse complement.
CCCACTCACCGGTAGTCTTCACTTCATCTGTCAGTGGTCATAATGTTATGCCTCATTGGTGTAATTTCTTAAAGTTTTGTAGAATGAAAAAACATCTTTAACCTTGATGCTACACTCTGTTTGAAAGTTTGCCCTCTGTCATAGCTCTTCTATTATTTACCAAGCCTCTCTGTCTGGGCAGGGCTTGCAATCCTCTCTAGGTAAACAACCGCTGCCGATGACACTTGTGACCCTGGCGCACAAACACGCTGATCCCTTTGACCACATCTCATTTCCAATCGATATGTTTAAAGCGAGCGTAAAAGCAAACTTTGGCGTGTGTTTGGTTTGTTTGATGAGGACGAGGCGAGTTGTGATTCTCAGGGTTTTGGTCTGTGTTGTTGCCCTTTAGCTCATCCTCCTCAGGTGATGGGAACACATCCGTCATCTGTATCTCTGACACTGGGCCTGAGCGGACCTCACCCACTGAAGCCAAATGAGTCGGTCTACAGCAGAACGGTTGTAGGAGGTGTCAAACATGACCTATTATGAGGCTGAGTTAATGTACGTATATTCTGGTATATTGTTAGAGGGTTACTAATCTGTCATCTGTCACCAGCTCCACAAAACATGTTAGTTGTCAAATTAGTAAGAATCCCCAATGCAGTGCTGTTACAATACAAGATCTGAGACCCAATACAAACTGTATGAATGGTATTGTCTGCTGTACTCAAAGTCTGTACAGAAGTAAAAGGACTGTTAAAGGAAAAACATATTGTTTGTAAAGTTTACTGAAGCAGAAACTACATAAAACTACTACTACCACTACCACTTCTACTACCATTATCAACACTACAGCTTCCTCTACTATTAAAATACTTGTATTCATTTAGACATTTTAAAAATTCACTTGAGAAAAAGTAACATTTTCTTCCAAATTAACAAGTTTTTTCCACCTCCGATGCATTTTATATAGGGTAAGAGTTAGGTCCAGATCCTGCCAGGCCAGACTTTAGACATACACTATATTTCCCAAAGTATTCACTCACCCACCCAAATATCTTCCTAATAAGAATTCAGATTATAGTGTGGGGTTGTTTTTAGGAGCTGGGCTTGGTCTCTTAGTTCCAGTGAAAGGAACTCTGAATGCTTCAGCACCAAGAGATTTTGGACAATTCCATGCTCCCAACTTTGTGGGAACAGTTCGGGGATGGTCACTTCCTGTTCCAACATGACTGCACCAGAGCACAAAGCACGGTCCATAAAGACATGGATGAGTGAGTTTGGTGTGGAAGAAGTTGACTGAACCTGCACAGAGTCCTGACCTCAACCTGACAGAACACCTTTGGGATGAATTAGACCAAAGACTGCGAGACAGACCTTCTCATCCAACATCAGCATCTAATGTTGGACGAGAACATCAGAAACGTAGATGTCTGACGTAGATAGATGCAAAGGCTGGGCCCACATCATATTATGGATTAAGGATGGGATGTCACTTAAGTTCATATGTGTGTAAAGGCAGGTGAGCTAATACTTTTGGAAATAGAGTGTATCTGGTGTAATAATTCTGAGAGAGAAAAAAAACTCAAGTCTGAGTTTATATGCTGATGAATTTATTTCTGATCCATGATAGCACTGAGCTATCTGCAATGAGCTTTAGCCATGGATAATTAGCATTTTTCTCATGTTTAAAAAATGAAATCTTCAGCAGTTTCTTCAGAATCAGCTGGTTCCTCCGGTCCCTGTTCCTGTGCTTGTCCTGAAGAGCAAGTCACAAAAAACAAAAACTGAAGCACTGACACAAATTAAAAAAAACACACAAACAAACTGAAACAAGCATGCACATTTAAAAACAAAAACATGCACACTAATCTGAAAACAAATCATACACACAAATCTAAAAACAAGAACATGCAGACAAATGTAAAAACAAAAACATGCACACAAATCTGAAAACAAAAACATGCACAGAAATCTAAAAACAAGAACATGTACACAAATTCAGAAACATACACACATTTGAAAACACAAACAAAAGCTGGAACATGCACACAAATTCAGAAACTCTCAAACAAATTTGGAAACACACAAATCTGAATACACACAAATTTGTGCATGTGCTTCGGTTTTGGTCAAAGTGTTTTTAATCTTGTTGTGACTTGCCTTGGCCCTCTGACTGGTACGCCTTCTGCAGCCAGTCACTTCCATATCTAAAGAGAAAAGAACAGTCATCTGTTTAATGTTATGTGCTCTTTCTGGACACACTTGTAGATAGAGAGCAGTTTTTACCTTTTGTTCATCTTCTGGATGTCACGCATTAAATTGTACTGTTCTATATGAATGAAAAAAATATTACTATTTTAGATTTTTCAAAACCAAAAACAATAGCAGATTTATTTTCATTTGTTATAAATTAATTTTCCACTATATATTCATGTCCAAATTATATTGTAATAAAACATTTTTTCTGGTCAACATTCAAAGCGCTCAAAATCAACTAATCAGAGGTGGAAGAAGTATTTAAAGTCTGTACTCAAGTATAAGTAGTGTTACTTAAAAATATTACTCAAATAGGAGTAAAAGCACATACTCAATAAAAGTATTACTTGAGTGAAAGTAAGTATTGAGTTTAGAATTAGAAGTACACACTGCTACTACTAACACCTACTATTACTGTAAAAACTACAGTTTTTATAGTTCATCATTTCATTAGGGGTCGCAACAGTGAACAAGTTGCACATTGACTTTTACATTAGATTTATTGTATTGTATTATTTTCAATTTAAAGTGAGTTGTACCTTTCAAAGCCTTTTTCGCCTGCTTGTAATCGCCTTTGAGCTTAGACTTGCAGTCCCCCGGTTGAGCCATAATGACCACCAAAGCCAGAGCGAGGAAGAGCCACACATACTTCATCCTGAAAACTACACAGCAACAACAGGTTTGGCTATATTTGGATACCCTTAATAAATCATTACTAGGACTGGATCAAAGCTTCCTACCTTTTAGATGTACAGCTTGTTTTGGCCAGCCAAGTGTTGTCAGTGACCCTAAAGTGAGCCGTGGTCGCTGTACAGCAAAAGCCTTTTTATATGGTCAGCTCATGAATGTACAGTATGTGGAAATGTTGTGTTTTGCAATATCCAGTGATGAAATATATTTTTTTATTAAAATGTCAACAGGTGAAGCATTGGGAAAGACTGCAGGTAACTAAGGGGAACAAAACGGTTTCAAAATCACAATTAGCATATTCATAAACACATTTTGCAATAGGATGTTGCTTTTGTAACACTGATGTCCTCAATAACTACACAAGGAACAGTGAATATTTTTAAAAGTTGTACCAGAGCGGCTCAACTACAAATCCCAGCTCAGGACAATGTACAGTGTCATTCCCTATTTTCCTCCCTCATTTCCTGTCTGAGAATGGTTGTGGGTGGCTGGAACCTATCCTGACCACAACTATGGGCCTGAAGTGGGGTATACCCAGAATAATGGCACACAATAAGATACATGGACACTGACAGACAAGCATTCACTCTCACATTCTTTCACTTTAAGAGGCAATTTTAAATTCACCCATTCACCTACACAGTATTCAGTATCAATAGTACACATTTATCATACAAATGATTGCTTGCACACTGAAGGTACACATGTAAATACTTTCAAAAATGTATCTCCTACCTAGAAGAAATAAAAAAAGAAAGAATTGTCAAAGTGGACGAAGTACTTAGTGAAAAATGATTTGTGTAAAAGTAAAAATGTATTACATCTAAGTTTACTTAGGTAGAAAAGTAGAAAGTACTTTGCTGCTACTTCTCCTAATACTGCTACTACTATTACTACTACTGCTGATAATACTTTCTACTTTGCTACTATTACCAGTGCTTCTACTACTATTTTTCCTATTAAAGTTTCAACTAATACTACTATTGTTACTACTTCTATTACCAGCTAAGAGTAAATATAATCAAGTAAAGGTAAATTGTAGAAAGTAAGCAGAAATCCCATTGTAATGTCCTTAAAAACTAAATTGCTTATCCAGATTACTTTCCACCTTTGTATAATTGTAATAATTGTGGCATTTTTGGCTACCACTGCAACCCAAATATTAAAATCAAATGTGTTGTGTGCTGCTATTTGCAGAAATGCTAAAATATTATTTGCAATGCAAGAGCTGGTTTGTGCAATAATGCCAAGCTAACATATTACACTTATATGCTTCTTTAAATAAATATGTGTACATGTTTCCCAGTGTATAATTTATACACGCTTTAAAGTTAAATAAATGATATATCTAGAAACACAGGGCAGGCCAATACATTTTGATGGGTTTTGTACAACCAGCCATGATATTTCTACATTTTGTTTTGTTATTTATTCAGTGCTGATCAATATTTTTCTATATTTTCTTAATTGAAAGTCAAGTTACATTTATGAAGTTCAAGGTGATGCATTTGGACATTACTATGTGTAGCTACTGTATGCATTATATGGGGATATCTGTGTTCATATTTTCACACGTTCTCAAGGCATTTAGGGAAGTTTCTTTTTTCATTTCTGTGGTCTTGGTGACAATGTAAAAACATCTACAAGAAACTGAGTGTTGCAGAGGTCATACAAATGTTATGAGCTCAACTCCAGTTTTTTTTGGTGGGAAATGTTCAAAATGCCTTAGTAAGACATAGATTTAGAATGCACATGTAGGAAAACTAGACCAAAAATTCTGCCATACTTTTAATCTAACCTTGAACTTCACTGATTTGATTGTAACGTCTACATCTTTTCTCTGACAAATTAGAAACAGCCAGAAGAAAGTAGTTTTACACTTGCACAAATCAACTTTTACTTTTATTATCCTTTAGCTTGTCTTTGTTTTGTTATGAATACAGCAAAATGTTTGCAATAAAATTGACTAATTCTTCAAGATGCAACATATTTATTAAAAGGAAAGGTGTGTGTGCAAGACAGTGGTGGGACTAGCAATGTTGTAAGGTTTATGAACAGTTTCACTGAGGAAAAGACAGGAGACAGAGCTGGAGGGAACAGAGCTGAAGATGTTGAGGATCTCTTTGTTCATAACGAGGATGGATATCATTAGGAATGAGTCCATCAGAGGGACAGCTCATGTTAGATGTTTTAGAGATAAAGTCAGAGAGGCCAGATTGAGATAGTTCGGACACATACAGAGGAGGGATAGTAACATATAAAACATCCTGAGGTTAGAGCTGTAGGAGGCCTAGAAGAAGACCAAAGAGGAGATTTATTGATGTAGTGAAAGAGGACATGAAGTTAGCTGGTATTAGAGAAGAAGATAAAGTATTTCAGTTATGCATTAATATGGCAGAATGCTAGCCTGGCAGGCCAGGCTCTCCTGATTACTTACCACAAGCAGGACTCCTGATTCCTCTCTGAGGGAGGTGTTTCACTGCGGTCGATTTGGAACTGGCCTATCACAACCTGTCTGCAGTGCGTCTGATGAATGCGGAAGCTAGCCAAGGTTGTGCTAGCTATTGCGCTAATTTAATAACACAAGAGTCTACAAGTCTTTGTACAACTGGCTTCTGGTGCTGTAATATATAACACTTTGTCAGCCAACCTGACAAAGCTGACAAAGTGTTTAAGTTGTGTATGTACAGCAGAATGTTCTTCTAATGATTATAATCATTATATAGTAATTAATGAAGTTTTTTTGTGAACAATAAACCAAAACCACAATATATGTTTATTTAGACTTTATTGATACATAATGGAAATATACATGGTCAGAGTAGTGCAGTTGCACACAGATATGGGTATGGTAGATAAAAATGAAAATCAAAATAATTTACTCTCAAGATTTTAAACTTCTCATTTACACTTTACTCAGCACTTCAATAGATATATTTTTTAAAGAAAGATAAGACACAGCCCCATGAGCCAAAATGCACTGTAGTCAAATTTGTGCATTTATCGTCCCAATATCACACTGCGTTGTTGAACCCAGTCTTGGTCCAAGTGGTCAAAGCTTGAAGACCTCTACTCAAGCGCTGCCCGGTCCTCTAGAACCAGGACGTCTGCATCTCGCTTCTTCCCATATTGTCGGACAAGCCTGATCAAAAACAGGCAGATTTTTGCAACTTTTGAATCTGGATGCTCACTAAAGGACTCACATCAATCAGGCATAACATTATGACCACCTGCCTAACATGCAGCCCCATGCAAACTGTGATGCACTGTGTATTCTGGCACCTTTCCATCAGAACCAGCATTAACCTCTTGCTTGTCTGTTGGATTGGACCATACAGACCATCCTTCCTTGGACAACTTTTGATACTAACCACTGCAGACTAGAAACACTTCGCTGAAATCCTTACACTTGCCCATTTTTCCTGCTTTGAACACATCAATGTTGAGGACAAAATGTTAATTTGCTACCAAACATATCCTCACCATAACAGGTACCATGATGAAGAGATAATCTGTGTTATTCACTTCACCTGCCAGTGGTCATAATGTTATGCCTGATTGGTGTAATGCAGCAATAATAAAATGTCAAAAACGATAGGTGTACTTACCCATGTATAGATTTCCCAACTATAAATGAATGAAAAAACAATGTATTCTAATATTAACCAACTAGTAATTTATATGTAGCTGAATAGCCATATTTTTAGGATGTACAACATTGTATTACCTTCAATGAATCCATTAATAATATGATGAAAGAAGGCATCTCCCGGCTCAGGCATCATGGTCAACAGAGCCAACACAAGAAACAAAGTGAAGTACTTCATTCTGAAAGTAAACAAGAAGCAAAGTGGTTATACACAAATATCAACCATATATAACACGTATTGTAATGATACCGATTGACAATATTACTGCTACCTTGTTGAGTTTGTATGTCTCTTACAATGTTGTCATCAAATGTTCCTCTCCTTTTTATAGTCTTCTTAGAAACACATCATTCACTCATTTGCTATGCTGGATTGTGCAACCAATGCAAGCGAACATGTGACCTTTTTTAATGCATTGCATTCACGTTCAGGACTATAGTGAGGAGTGTCAGTGATGCATACTGATAGTGGTTACTTTTATTTGTATGAAGCAGATATAGCAAAGTATGACCAGTATCCTTTTAAAAAATGTATTTTTACTGATTCTACTTGCACTGGTACTCTGCAAAGCCTATGGACAACAAAAAGTGTATCCATGCACAAAAATACACCAAATTACAAAATAAGAAGTAAAATCCAAACTAGAAGCACTCGGAGCGTAGACCTCTGCCAAGGCGCTGGTCCTAAATCATAATGGAAAATATATATTTATTAAAGCACTCGTATAGATTATTTAGGATTTTTTTAGGATTAGGACCTCCCTAAAACACCTCCACATTATTGGATATACTTCTATTGTCACTTAACTAAAAACACTAGAATAACTATAACCATTATTAAGCAGTAATAAACATTAATAAATATGTAATTAACAATAATTTATTAAATATTTAATTCATAGTCACTAAATTAACAGTGCTCTCTGTAGTTTGACATTGATTTACATGAGATTATTACTGAATAATTAAACAAAAAAACATTCAGAACTGAGTATTTTTAGTAGATTTTCCTGTAGCAGAAGTTGTTGTAGTAGCAGAATTAGTAATAGTATTAGAAGCAGTAGTAGTAGTACTATTAGCACAACTAGTATTAGTAGTTGTCCTGTAGTAGCAGCAAATCAATCAGTATAGCAGGAGTGGTAGTACTACTAATTCTACTAGTACTTCTAATTGAGTAAAAATGGCCCAAAATTATGTTTAAAAACTACTTAACAAATACTTTAGCTGTTATAAAGTGTTAGTGTTTTATTCAACACATTTATGCAGTATTATGACACTGGTGTACCATGTATAGAAGTCATCTGAAATAACCCACTGCTAGATGAAAAAATTGCCTTTTGTAAATGCTGTTTATTTTGTCTGACCACATTCATTTTCCACCTCTGTTTTACATGAGTTTGATTTAAATACATGGTCACTTGAATGCATCTTGTTGTGGGTTGTAGACCACCGAGCGTTTGTTCACGACCTGCTCTTGTACTTCCTCCTGCTGCTGCTGATCAACATTTTCTCCGTGTCCATGGATCAATCTGATAACGTTGGTGATAAGATTAGCAAAAATAGTCAAACCCACCCAAAAGATGCTGTATGTTGTATTACAGTAGTCTTACCCATGCACCAGTCCGCCAACTATTTTACAGCAAAAGAAAAAGAAAACTTTTTTTAGCATTGCTTTATAAAATCACTTGATCAATGAATGCAAAAAAATAAATAAATGTGTATATATATATATAAAAGCAAACATAATGTCTGACCTTTAAGAAATGAATGGAGCTTGACTGACAGAGATGTTTAAGATTTGAGGACAGTTTGGTTTACTGGATCAATTAGCCACCTCATTATATTAATGCAATGAAGTTTAGAGCTTACCTTAAACTTCTAGCTTTAAGTTTAGTCGATCATCTCATACTGCAATGATCTCCAACTTTTTAAAACATTTTATAGATGCTGAAGTTTACTAGTGTTTAACCTTGCGTTCCCTTTCTAGGGCTGTTTATTCACCACTGAAGGAAAGACAGGATGCAGAGCTTACTTGTCTGTTGATTTGATAAGATGGCACAGACGTGTTGGCAGCACTTTGTAGGATTTTGGCTTATGAGGTAGGAACATTGCAGCGAACATGGCTACTAAGATTGCTGCAGGCGCCTTTAGAGTCAGGTAGAGTAAGTTTGTTTGCTGCGGTGGCTCATAACTAACTATGGCTGTGGCCATCTTGGACCCCATGAATGTACAGTAATAAGTACATCAGAGGGACAGCTCATGTTAGACATTTGGAGATGAAGTCAGATTTTCCAGATTGAAGTTTGGACAGAGGAGAGATAGTGAATATACCGGTCAAAGGATGCTGAGGTTAGAGCTGCCAGCAAGGAGGCCTAGAGGAAGACCAAAGAGGACATACAGTCATATGCAATAGCTTGGGCACCCCTCTGAGGTTGCAAAATTCTTCTGTCTTTGTGAAGACAGAGTAAATTATTTTGCAAACTCAGAGGGGTGCTCAAAACATTTGCATATGACTGTACATGGATGTAGTGAAAGCTGACATGAAGTTAGTTGTGAGAGAAGGGGATGCAGAGGATATAGGGTTACATGGAGGCAGAAACTGTTGCACAACTCCTGAAGAGAACAGCCAAAAGGATAAAGAGAAGAAAGAGTTTTTCTCAAATACAAGAAAAAGATCAATATAATATAAGCCAGCAAACTCAATCTCTGGCCCCAAGATGCCAACAATTGCTCTAAAGATTCAGACACATACTTCCTTCAATAATATGATGAAAGAAGCCCTCTCCAGGTTCGGCCATCAGCACGACCATGGCCACAGCAAGGAACATCATGGTGCCCTTCATCCTGCAAATGCACAAGACAAATGAAGTACCAACAGTAACTTGCAGTACTGAAATCTGTTCTGTATTTCTGATCATACCTGTCTACTGACTGGCAACGAACACAGTTGAAGAGGAAGTGCTGTTGGTAGTGGCGATGCCTACTGAGTGGCAAAAAAAAAGTCTTTTTTATAGACTATAAACAGGAAGTTTAGTTGTATTTGGAAATCACAGATAATATCAACAAACCCAAAGCCTGTGCCCAGATACTTATGTTGTTACATTAAGTAGTGGTTAGGTTAGCACATGCAAAATATCATATCACCCTAATTCTGGTTGGTAAGTGTTGTTTTATTCACTTGTCCATTAGAGTAAGTAGTATGTATGCAGAAAAAGTCAATTATACTGTATATTGTGGGAGGCAACAGTTCAAATTTCTCTCCTTGGATCTAAATGTACAGTTTGTTTTCATTGCTTCATCCCAAAAATAAAATGTTGTGTTATAATTTTTTCAGACTAACAGTGGCTTTACCATACCATACTATATTTGTTTAGATTATAATCAAGTTTGAGGCAGCTGTTCTAATTTTTTTTAAGGGACATAGTGCTGTTAAAACTTGTGTTATATTATTTGTGTTATAGAATAAGTTCAGTGACAAAGCAGAGAGTTGGCATTATCAGTGTTAGCAGCTTGATCTGTATCTGTGTAGCCATGACTCATGCCTAAAAGACAGACCACAGAGCTGAGGAAACGCTCTCAGCTGTTTTTGATGCTGTTTTGCTCTAAAAGTAAATGTACAAGGTGTGTGCAATATCTTTAGTCAGTTTTTCTTGTAGTTTGAATCAAAGAAATTTGTTGTAAATACTGATCTAGTTTCACCAGGTCTTCAACAATATTTGTTTTTTGTAATAATTTATTTTGATTAGTTGCCATAGCCATGTTATTTTTCAATGTTTATAGTTTCAGAACATGTTTGTGTATTTATAGCAATGCCTGAATAACCGTAGACCCGAGAATAATAAGCTAAACAGAGGCATTTTTGCAAACTCAGTTGGTAGAGCAGCAGCACTTATACACGACAACTACAGGCTGGACTCTGACACTTAGCCAAATGCCTCTCCCCGCTCTCTCCCATGATTTTTTCACTTCATCCAATAAAGCCGAAAAGGCCTTATAAAATATTTATAATTATTTTCCACCATAATTTGCAAATACATTTTTAAAAAATCAGACAACGTGATTTTCTGGATTTTTTTTCTCATTTTGTCTCCCATAGTTGAGGTATACCTATGATGAAAATTACAGGCCTCTCTCATCTTTTTAAGTGGGAGAACTTGCACAATTGGTGGCTGACTAAATACTTTTTTGCCCCACTGTATACAAATTAAATAGATTTTTTTGGTTATATCGAACAAGTTATTACATGAATGTCTGTGTATGCTCAGATTTAATCCATCAGTCACCACTAATCCTAACTCCTTAAGCAAACTTTAGTTTTTGAAAAAGGCTACCAGCTCTGGCTGATATTATTTCAAAGTCAAATTTGGCAAATATATCAACAACAATTGTTCATTTTTGCTGTCTAAAACATTTTCAGTATTCGTTATTTTTAGTTTGCTTACTTGTAAGAATTAATGTAAAAAAAACATTTGTCACCAAAATATGTGGCGCAGGTTGATGACATCACTTGTTTGAAGGGTCTGTTTGATACTCTATGTGTATAGAATAATGTAAGTTTAATAATGAGTGACTAATTTCTTCCCACCTTTTTCTTGTGGGTATCCACAAGCAAAATGTGTCATAGTTTTTGTTTTTTAAAATTAGGAATAACAGTAATTAGGCCAATGTTAATATTTTATTTTATATTGCACATTGGCGTACTGTGTGTAAAGTCACTTGTTTGAAATAACACACTGCTAGATAAAACTGTTTTTTGTAAATGCTCTTTATTGTGTCTGTCCATCTTGATTCAGGCCTCTGTTTTATATTAGTTTTATTCAAATGCTGTTCAGTATTATTTGAATCGGTCTTGTCCTGGGTTGTAGTCTCCAGAGCGTTTGTCCACGAGCTGCTCTGATGCTTCCTGTTGAGATTCAGGTCTTTTGTTTCCACTTAGCCATCTAATAAACAACAAACACAAATAGTTAAACGTGCAACAAAGTTAAGGTTGAAATGTATAACAGTCTCACCCATGTATCAGCCCGCCAACTAAATGAGAACAAAAGAAAAAAAGGGTCAATTTTTGATTTTCAGAGGACATAAAAATACATTAAATCTAATATCAAAATCCCCATATACTGCTTTGTGTCAGATTGGCAAAATGGTCCCCATTTAAATGGAACATTTTAAAGTTTAAAGCTTGCCTTAGACTTTTCTTCTGCAGCCCACATTTAACAAATTCTACAAATAAGAGAACAAATTATTTAGACACATACTTCCTTTCCCGATAATGTGAAGGAAGCTCTCTCCAGGCTCAGCCATTAGCATGACCATGGCTAGAACAAGGAATATTGCTGTGCCCTTCATCCTGCAAATACACAACCAATAACACATAGTATTTAAAACTGTTTTTTTTTTTTTTTTTTTTTACATATTTTAGATCTTACCTAGTGACTCAGTGAACACAGCTGCAGAAGAAGTGCTGTAGGCAGCGATGCCAACTGAGTGGTAAAGAGTGTATTTATATACACTACCATACACAGGAAGTACTATTTGGTAATCACAGATAATATCAGCAAATCCAAATATGTGCCCAGTTACATGGGAACCTTATTTCAAAAAGTAGCAGTTAGCTATTAGCCAATGCAAGTCTGTTGTACATTGTTGTTATTATAGTCTAAGAACCATTTTGTTGCTCAAACTAATCGTCCCGTTAGAATTATAAGGTTCTGTTTGACAAAAATTGAGTTTTATATATTCTTGTACTTTGACACGTTATCTACAGTATGTCAAGTTTTTATTTTATTTTATTTTTTTATCCATTTTGGGGCTTTTGATCTGGGTAAATAAAAAGTTCTATCTGCAATGTCAAACCTGCTAAGCTAACACAATATTGTCTAGTTTAGGAGCTCTAGCTAAGATAAGAGGCACTTCATGATGACTTATGTTCATACCTTGAATTTATACATTTATACACTATTATCTGGACATTATATTATCTTGACAATGGGATTAATTATGCTTTATTAATATTTAAATCTGTTTAGCCTATAGCTTGACAGAGATCATGTTGCTCATTTAGTTCTAGTGCTTTTTCCTTAGAAAAAATAGAAAGTGTAGGAGAGAGAAAAAAGGAGATAAAAGATGTGAAGTTTTAAATGTAGAAAGAGAGAAAGTGACAGGAGGGCGCAGTAACGAGATGAATGAGGGGGGGGAAAGAGCTCAGGACCAACAGACACCAAAAAAAAAAAAAAAAGGCAGTTAGTTTTGTAGGTTTGGAGAATGAGAGCTGAAAATATGAAAAATGTGGAGTATAAGTTAACTGTAGTCTGTCTATTATTTATACATTGGAAAAGTATAAACTTAGTATACAAAAATATAACGTGTTGCACTTTGAAATACAGGCCTATTGCTTACGTGTGTTAAATATTGTCAAAGTGTATTTCCTTATACTTTCAAATGTGTGAAATATTCTTAAAAACAATTATATGGGAAAAATAAGTTAACTCCTGAAACAAGACTTATTGATTTTTGTATGTTTTGTAAGATGTAACTAATTCTAACAGAATTTTGAGTATTCAGAATGAGAAGATTCTATCTGCGAAAGACCAGTTCCCCAAAGTCTCACTTCAAAAGTTGCAAAGATTTTGAAACTGTATATTTACACTCTCTTTGGGCTGCCTTTAACTCCCATGTATTAATGCAATGTGTTCCTCACATTGCTTTAATACATGGGTCAAAACTTTGAACCTAAATATCTCAGAATTACCTAGAACGCAGATAGAACCCTGTAACTCTAAGGGGACCTAATGCTGCATTCACATTTAAATGCTTTTAGTACTTTTAGTAACACCTAACCTTTTCTGTTACACAACAGGTCATTTGACAAAGCAGAGAGGCATTATCAATGTTAGCAGCTTGATGTGTATCTGTGTGGCCATGACTCGGTTTCAAACACAGACCACAGAACTGAGGAAACACTTGTGTCTGTGGTGATCTCAGCTATTTTTTGTTTATGTTGTTCTGCTTTTAAATTAAGTGTACAAGGTGTGTACAGCAAAACTACAAACAAACAAAAAACAGTTTGAGTGAGCAGATGAGAAAGAAGTGGCATTATTTTTTTCCTGATGGTCTGGCTGAAGTTATTTAAAATGTAATCACTCATCATGCCTTAATACTCCACAGCATTGCAGAACTGGGCCTGCATCCAGTGTCTTAGTGCAATCCCACATAAGGCAGGCTGTGTGGGGCTGTGGTCTTGGAGCCACTCACTGTCCTCTGTATAATGACCCTCAGAGACCTGGCTTAGGCCTAAGCCGCACTTGAAAGCTATTCTACCTCTAATTCTCTCCCTCTTAAAATCCTCCTTGGAAATGAGTGGTGCACACCTGGATTAAAGCCGACAGACTTGAGTGGTTATTCCAACAACCACCATCTAGGAAACAAATTATAACACATTTTACACTCTGCAGTTAAAACAGAAGCTATCCATATGCAGTGGCCAAATTACAAAGTCACACTTGAGTCATAATTGATCCCCAAGATGCCAAAACTGTTTGTTTTGGTAAAGTTTTCCATCCAATTAAATTCACACTTTCGCACCTCAAGACAGTTCTGTATTAAAACATGGTCATATTTTGCCGTTACAATTGGTGTGAAATGTGGAGTGCTAAATATTTTGAATATTTTATTGTTATAATATTATTATTAAATATTTTCAAGTCAGTGGCAGTGAAGTAAAAAACAAATTGCATAAATGTTAGAAGTATAATGAATATCTGAACAACCACGTACAGAAAAGGTGTTACTGTCCTTGTACTAACTGTTTTAAACCCAGCATTTTTGAAGATATTTTGATATTTTTGTCCCTTATTTTGTCCTTTATTTACAATTGTTTATCAGAATAAATCCTTCCTAATTATAATATAATTGTTGTGTGTGTATCAGGGGCAGGTATGTCATTGAGCTCAGTGTAGTTGTAATTTATCAGCAGAAGCTCAGCATCATGATGTAGAAGAAAACTGTCAAATAATTTATATATAGAGCTGTGGCTGTAGCTCTGCTTTGGGTCCTAACAACAAACATAACAAATATCAAATATTTCCCATCCTTCATATCAGGACATGTTTTTCTGTCTCTTTCATTTGTCACTTGCTGAAGCAGAACTGTGTAAGTATGCATATGTTCCTATTTTAAACAAGGATTAGAAGAGAGAGATGTTATGAAGCATGTCAGTCACAAATGCACATATATATTTTTGGGCAAGTATGTTGTAAGAACAATTTCCATGCGTTTTTTCCAGAAATAATAAATTGTTGTTTTCATGTATAAATTGTCCAGCCTGGGGGCCAGTCATGGGACTAGGCTGGATTTTATACGGCCTTTGGCTTTTATGATAAAAAAACAAAAAAAACATATGGCCACTAGTACTCAGTATTAAAGCATTTGCCAGAAAAATCTGTGTGTTTCTCTAGATTACGTTATGAGCAATGTTGTATAAAATATTGCCGCAGGTTGTGCATGTGCTGAAGTTAGTATGGCTCATTTCTCAAGTATCAAATGTATCAAAGGTGAATGTACTGCCTAGAGCTTGCTTAGAGGACATTACATTATAATACAACATTATAATATGTTGGTTGTTTGGTCTGTGAATAAAAGATTCCTACAAAACAGTTTCTTTCCTTTGGCTGTTCCCTTCTGGGATCGCCACAACCGACCCTCTGCCTAGTACCATGCAGTGATTTATAATTATATTTGATGTAGCTCTTTCTGACATGCCCTACTCCATTTATCCAGCATGGGGTTGGCGCAAAGACTAGATTGGCTTGTGACCCCCTATGGCTGGATTACAGTTATATAATAATCCAGCCAATAAGTATAGATTCTCATTATAACTGCTTTGGGGGTAGTTTGAAACTCATGGCTGTGTAAATTGAGACAAACCATTTGCTGCAGGTTTCTGGCTTCTTCTTTGTTTATTTTCTTAATTTTCTTCTCTTTAGCACATTTAAATGAAGAAAAAATGTCAAAAAAAGCCTCTTCTGGTGACACCATCAATGTCAAAGTCAGAATGCGAGAAGTGAAAATGATTTTGTGGAAATACACAAAGCTGAAATGAGGCAGTGAGGCACGAGGAATGGATTCTCAACGCTGTCTTGGCGGCCCACTGCCTACTGCTCGGCCCGTTTGATATACAGCGCTACCTCATCATTGGCACAGAGCGAGGAAGATGAAAAACGCATGAGTGTACGCATTTTGATTCTTAAATCAACAGTGTTTTGATTTCGGTTTTGCTACAGCCGAGCGTGACGCAGCTTATTATCTGCTTCATTACTGACAGAGAGGAGACAGTGAGCATGACAGAAAATGAGTTAGTGTGTATGTCTATGGAGAGACATGTGACAGCCAAAAACACGCAGAGTTAACCAAGCCTGTCCCAGTAGTTTATTAAGAAGTTGTACAGTTTTCCATTGGGCACAAGTGTGTATGGGAATGTCTCAGACAGAATAAACAAAGCATCAGATTGTGTTGAAAATGATCTGCAGGCTTCGGTGAACACCTAACAGTGTAACAAATAAATCTACATCAACTTTTTTAACTTTCTTCACTGTATTTGGACTGAGGCATTGGGAGGAAAGATGCCTAAAGTTTGAGCTTTTTTCTTGTTTGCCCCAGTTTGAATAGTGGTGTTTAGTGGTTTTCATTACCAATATGGTATATTTGCATTAGCAACAAAGTAGCAGTGAACTTTACTTTTTACCAACAGTATGTGTAAATGAGTTTAAGTCTGTGAAGACTCTCACTCATCCAGGGGAATTGCATCACAAACAAAAGGTTCAAAGGCAGTCATCTGGACTGATTTTTAAAATTGAAGACATTTCACCTCTTATCCAAGAGGCTTTCTCAAATCTGAAATTGACCTGGTAAGAGAGCTGGTTTATATTCTCCTAGGAAAGAGGAGTTACACCTGAAACTAACTTCTATTGGTTCAGGAGACTATGAATAGCCTGAGTGGTTTCAGGTCGTTAGGAGTCCTTTGTCCTCAGCTGGAGGGTCCACTGGAGTTGGCCCCGCGGTGTTGGTATAATCGTTTGTGCAGAGGTTGTTTGGTTTCTCCAATGTACTGTTCATTGCACATCTCACTGCAGTGGATGGAGACACAACATTGCTCTGTTCGAAAGCCTCTTGGATAAGAGGTCAAACGTCTTCAACTTTAAAAATCAGTCCTGATGACTGCCTTTAAATCTTTTTATTGTTTAATTAGTTTAAGTATTAACTTTGAAAAACATTTAGGCTTGTTTTACTATCGATGAAGAAAGGCCATCTTTTTTCTGTACGCTTTATCAGCTTTTTTTGACAGTGACAAGGAAATCATGGGGATGAGAGCGGTGAGAGACATTTGGCAACGTGTCGGAGTCTGGACTCACAACCCACAACCCCAGACTCACAACCCACAACACTGAGGCAGGCTGTAGTTACCCTTCATATGTGCTGCAGCTCTACTGACTGAGCTGGTGCAATGCAAGGACAGACCGATATTATTATTATTACTTTGGAAGTGTGACAGCTGCCAAAGTAGATTTTTTCTTGTTTGACCATAACATGATCTAATATTATCAATTTTAGCAGGGAAATGGTCTGTTATCAAGACTTGAGCAAGTTTGCTGTCCTGTTAATTCTAGTATATTTTGGGAATGCCATTCTTTAAAATAATCCCCATCTCTCTAGCCTGACCTGTTGTTAGTCTGGATGTGCTGGTATTATGAGTATGGAGTTTTCTATTGTTGTGGGTTTGTAATGGTTGACCTATGCAGGTAGCAATGAAAGGAAAAAGCAGTTTTTCCCATGGTAGTATAGCAGCAGAGCTTCAGTTTTCACCATTTTGACCTAGTGCAGATCCCACAGCACACAAAGCTCAAATATAATGAAGTCCTGCCCTTAACGTTAGAGCTGTTTTAGATAAACAGATGGCCATACAGTTATTGCAATAGTCATCTGCTACTGGTAAACAACAGTAAAGTGAAATGGTTGTGAGTTTTGCAACAGCTTACACAGCTGGAGATATCACCAACTTTTTCACCTCCTTCTGTTTTAACACAAGCGTTTGGTTTAGTATTCAGTGTCTCAACAGGAACCTAGACTCAACAGAAATGTGTTTTGTTTTTTTTAAATGTTACCTTTTCATAGGAAACAACAAAACAAAATACTTTTTTTTTCTTTTTAACATGTTTAGCTCCAGGAAATTTTCAGCACCTGTACAGTGTTTTTTTTAAATTACTCTTTTCTTAACAAAACTAGAGTGTTGTGTGCTATATAGTTATACATACTGTAGTGTACAAAAGTGATTCTGAGAGTGGACCACTGGCACCAGACCAAATGGACAACATACAGTACAGAACTAATAAATGTAATAAAGTAATGATCTTTTAGTCCCTTCCAAATCTTATACCAAACCTAATTCTGTATTTAAAATGTCAGACTGCCCATTTAAGTATTAAGGATAAGTGAGATCATACTAATTGATAAGACAGGACAGAAAACCATTTTAAAAGTAATGTGTGCAACAATATGTGACCTCTACTGTTTTAACATGGTACTGATAATCACTTTGCCAAATATCTGGGGACACGATGGGATATTTTTATGATTTAATCAAAAGGAAACACTATACTTATATTAACTCAGTAGAACCCAGACATAGAAATATTTGTTGGAAAAAAAATCATACGTGCAAAAAATTTAGTCAACGGGGATGGGTAAGAAAAAAATATGTCAATATTTTTAGTAAGCAGCAGTTATGAATTAGTTAATACATTTAAAAAAAAAAAAGACTCCTACTTTTTTGCCATGACCTTTGAATTATATGCTGCATATTTGCAACAGAGGGTGCTACGGGATTAAGCAATTAAGATAAAACTTGACTATCAGTACTTTACATAGTACATTCTCTTCATATTGTTTCTTGTTGCTATAATATTTTAAACTAGACTAATCCCAGGTTAGTTTTCTTTCTGTTTGATGAAAACTAAAATGATTCTTTCCAAAGTCACAGTGAGTGCCTGTAGTTTTTCAGGCACAGACTCTGTTTATGAGAGCAGTCTGTTGAGACATATGTTAGAAAATCTGCAAACTGTCTGGAGTGTTTTTCCTCATAACCCTTCTCAGCTCATAATCAACTACTGGGAGCCACAATCTTCAAATTACAGCTTTGTTGATGGAGTGTAGTTGTTAAGAGTAGTTAGCACTCAGTTAGACAGATAAGACTTTGAACTTCGTGCCAGTTTTTGTTTCATGTGGATAGGCCCAGTACTTGCAGAGATATTATCCACAAACCACACTAAAATATCTGCATTTTCAATTTTTTGCTTTCAGTCAGATGCTTGTATAGGCTAATACAGCTGAGTAATGAAGTCTATTGTTCTACAAGTGCACTTTAAATGACCAGTTACCAACACTGTAGACCCAGGTGAGTGACATGAGTGGACCAGAGCAGCCTGCTGGAGTCTCTCAGTGACAGACTGAAGCGAGAGTTGAGGCCTGCTTCATTAAACACACCACACCTCAGGGAAACACCTGGGGTTTTCTGTCTGAGCTGTTCGATGTGCTGATCCTGGAAAGAAAAGGCTGAAAGGAAAAAAGTCAAATATTTTTATCATCTCACCAATTTGTCAGTAACAGAGAGGGACAATGCATGTTTGGTGCAGGAGAAAATTCACAGCTGAAACAGTTATTATTTGATGTAAGGACTATCCCACAGAATATGGGTTTGTGGGCCACATCCTAAAACAGTACAAGCCTCTAAAACATGCTTCCTATTTGTAACATGTTATACTGACCCATAAAATAGTCAGGATTAATAAAGCAAGGCAAACTAACTGGAAGGCAGAGTGGTGTTAGCGCGAGGTGCACAAAAGTACACGCAGCCGTTACACACTGTGGCCTGGGGAGACAGCTCACAAACAGCATGATTTAGGATCCGGTCCAGCGGCGAACAGGACTGTTTAGGAGAGAGGGAAGGAGAAAAATGAGAGGACCCATGTACGGGAGCGGCGGACAGAGGACGAGACGAACCGCCCATCAATTACACCGTTAAATAGACAAAGGGCACAGGCTAACTTTAATCAATGTGGACACGTGGTGCTGCAAATTAACACACAAGAGCAATTAATCTGCACACAGCTTGCTCAGGTCTAGGTTCTATCTCTGTTGCCTGAAGAGAAAGACAAAATAATGATTTCTTGGCTTCACTCAATTATGTCAAAACAATTTGTCTTTACTGGCTCAAAGGGTTCTGCGCTAATCGAGATCAAATTAGCACAGTGGACTTTTTTTTACTTTGGCAGATTTTGTAACTTTAAATGTTTAGTCAGAAAATCTTCAACTTAGATAATTATTTTGTTATTTTTACTCATTGAATGATTGTCAAGTTAACACTAAGGCAGAAAAGTAGTTAGAAAGGGATTATTTCCCTAAGATATGTGTGGTTTGATAGACCTGAAAACTTGCAATTTGTGCATGCTGAGGTTAGTCTGACATATCGACCAAGCAAAACACCAAGTTTTATAAGCTCTTAATTAAAGTCTTGGATGTAGATGTAGTAAATGTAGATTGATGAGGTCCTGGTTGTTGTTGTCAAGCTGCAAAACCCATAAAAACATTTAGAATATTTTCTAAGCTCCTAGTTTGATCTGTTAACTGTTGCATAAGTGCGGTGCATGAGTTAGGGGCCATTTAAACAACAACGTGTTTTGCCAAATCAGCAAAGGGTTGATTGCAGTTTGGTCTTTTATTTACACAAGGATGGGGTTTCCATTTTCCAAATCCACAATTTTCTGGAAGAGGTGGTTTGGTCTCGCAGCGGGAATCCGCTTGGAGCCACTCCACTCTCGATGTAAACTAAACTGTGAAAACAGCAAACTCAATGAAAAAAACGGCATTTATGTCTCTCTTTTTTTATGTCTGACATTTATATTTAGTATATGTCAGTAATATCTGTATCAGTACTGACTTTTACTGAAGTTTTTATGAGAATGAACTCCAGAAAACCACAAGATCCTAAAGTAATTGGAAAGTTATAGACCGGAGCTATCATTTCCTCTGCTGTATTCTCACTGTGTGGTGTAGAGCATTTGCGGGGCCCACAGCGCCATTTGTTGCACAAACACGGGTACTACAGTTTACAATCATTTTCCTTACACCTCAGCGTTATTGCGTAAATGCGAATCGCAGGCGGCATGACTGTTGCTTTTTCCTGCCCAGTGTTGTGGTGTAAACGGGCCCTTAATGTTTGCAAAGATTTCTGTAAAATATTTACTGCCATGTTTTACCAATACATGTTGGTTTATTATACACAGCCCTTTGTAGAAAAACAGAAGCGCTTGAATATTATGGTGGTACATTGCTGTTTTGATATTTTCTAAAATTGTTTAACTCAACCTGCCTCAACTCAGGCACCAAAGGGTTTTATGACCAAAGATGGGCCGGTGTCCAAATGCAGTTAGGGTTGTGCTCACAATGACTTTTACCAAGACAAACCATGGCAGTACAGGGCAAGAGCTGCAAGGAATATCAGGGAAGACTCCAGTCATACTCTAAGACAAAATCACCAAATATTTACCAGTGAATGGCTGGAAAACGTGAGCTTGTTTGTACAGAATATTCAAACTAGAACTGAGCAAAGTTTTTGGTTGTCTTAAAGATAGAAAAAGAACTCATCTTCAAAATCCTTGGACCTGACAAGATCTTCAAATGGTCCTGTTCCTCGTTGCTACAAGAAAGTAGCCGCTGGACACTGCCATTTATGGTCAAACCCTATCTTTTTATTCTGGCCTTGGACTGGGCCAAAGGTGGCTTACATCTCATACTATTATCTAGTGAATGAAAGATCACTGTGAGGACTTGTTTTACATTTATACAAAGTTAAACTAATTTCCTACGTCTAACTCTTTGTAGTCTCCTTTCCTTTTACGTACAGGGTCCTAATGTTCACACACTCATTCCCACTCCATCAAATCCACATTGCTACAGGCCTCCCCATTAACACTTGTCTGTGGAAAATAAATGCAGTGAGCAGGAAGAGGTATGACTTCTACTGTTCTAATGTTTGAGGAGAAAGAGAAATATCCTGTGAGTGATTGAGAGAAGCAAGTTCAATTATGTATAACCCAACAACTTCAATTAAGCACCGGAGCAGCAAAATCGATAGGGAACTGATGACGTCCTGGACTTTCATTTGTCACTGTGTTACTGGGTTGTCTGCAGGCACCACAGTCTGTATATGAAGACCAGGCTGGGTATAAATCACTCTACAGCCAACAAGACTACATCCTTCGATCTCCGCTTTGGGCGTCGCCATCTCTGTTTATCAGTAATGACTAATGATCATGTGATCGTCAAATGGACTCCAGGAGCAATTGGGGGAAGGGTTTATTATGTGGGAACAAACCTGGCAAAACAAATCTTCCCATAACAACAAAAGTTGTTATGGGAAGATTTTTTAGGGTGTTATGGTGGAAGGAGATCCTGCTTTGAATTTGACAAAGCACTTTTATATTGTTTTTAAGTTGCATTACATCTAGAACAACCCAGCCCAGATCAGTGTCACAGAAAAATCTGAAAACTCTGTGCAATCTAAAGTTTCACTAATCAAAATATTAGACTAGGGTAAGACGTAATTACTGCATTACCCACAAATAACTGCAAATAATGCAAGTGAGTAATTTTAAACTAATGTTTTTTTTTATGTACTCAATTTAGACAACCTTGGGTGGCCCACCTGCAGGACCTTCACAGATCTAGAAAATAGTGCACAATGAGAAAAATAAGTGATAACTGTTTTAAATAGTTATAACAATATATAAATATATATTGTATATCCAAATTTTGCTGGTATTTAGAAACCCTATTTGACATAGGTCTATAGCAAAAGTTCAGTTTCACTGCTCTTGTAAAAATAGAGCTAAATCAAAATGAATGCTGAACCAGAGAAAAACTTGAACTTAACCTTGAATCAGGTCTATACCAGGTATAACCTAGCCTGGCCTGCCAGACAACTTTTCCTATTCTATACAAAGAAGTTAGTCTGGTAGCTCTCTGGTAACATTAGATTTCTGAGGCAGAACATTGACAGCCGGCGTAACCTATCAGAGAAATGAAGGGGCGGGACATAAGCCGCGCACTATTCACCCAAACAAACATGGATCCTTGCTTTTTTTTTTTTTTTTTCTCATAAAGCACCAAATATGAGCAGCTCTGTATTTAATTCTGTATGGGGACAGCAGCAGAAGCCAGTTGTGCAAAGAGTGGCAGAGAAAGTCAGGCATTTTTTTAATCTGGTTGTTACGTTGGACGTCAATGAGACTTTACTGTTGTTCAAAGATGAACAAAAAAACACACAGAGGACTGAACAGCAACGTGGTCTTAAGCAGATTCAACAGGTGAAGAAGGAAAACAATAAACGCCATTAATCAGGTCAGAGAAGTTATTAAATTAGCTCAGTAGCTAGCGCTACCTTGGTTAGCTCTTCCACTTTCGTAAGATGCACTGCAGATAAACGACTGTGATTGGCCAGTTCCAAATCCAGAGAAATGCTTCACCCTGAGAGGGGAACAAGTAGGACAGTCTGGCTGCCAGAACCCATGACCTAGACCAGGACTAAATTACACACTGATCAGAAACAAAACCAGAACTTTATAAACTTTAGTCCCAATGCAGTCTCTAACCATTTTTTTGAGAGGCTCTGTGTGAATCTCTGTTAGATGAAAGACAATAAAATGACTGCTATTTTTTTCATCTATTTAGTTTTTTTCCTGCCATGGATATTTGCAGTAGTCAAAGTTGTGATAAATTTGTTATATATATAGTGCAGCCCTACTAGAAAACATTTCACATGCAGCCACTTGTTTAAGTCATTGTAAATACTGGTACTCTGTAAAATAACACTTTGTGTCTCTAACCACTGTGATTATAGCCCATACCACTCACATATAAAAGCTTATTCAGCATTTTAGTAATTATTAGCATGCAACACTGGTTTGAAATACAGTAGTTGAGTAATCTGTAGCCTGTACCCTGAATGTTTTTGCCCTGGATCATACAAATGTCAAAGTCATAACTTGCCTCACATACAACTTTTTTAGTAACAAATGGACATTAAAGAAGCCTTAGGAATGAATCAGACTCCTTCAAATGCCTTTTAGGATGAATATGTAACTGGAAAAGTTGAGCTCTATACAAGTGCTAATGGCTGCACAGTTGGCAGAAAATGCTGCTGCAGTCAAATTTGAAATACTGAAACTGAGCATTAACCTAATGAAGCCATGGCACTTGTCGACTTTCTGGTTTCTTAATAATCCATTTTTTTTTTTTTTTTTTTTTTTTCCACATGGAAAATTTATGAAATTGGAAAAATTCAAGGGGTTTCAGCACACTTAGGCTGCAAAGTTCAGTCTTTCTACCAGATTCAGGAGATCAAACTTTATAGCAAGGCTTGCTTACATTATATGTTGTAAAACTATTTGGTCTGACAAACCGACAGACGACTATTTACTCTCATGTTAGTAGTCCTGCATGCTACTTAGTAAGGAAGTTGTGGGTTCAATCCTCGGGCTGGCCAATCTCCCTGAGTGTCTTCTCTATGTTACAGTGCATTCTCTTCGGGTACTGCCACCAACCAAAGACTACAATGATGATGCTATGTCTAATATTAGGGTATTTCTTCCCTTGACACACACCCAGAAAGACTTCTACAATATTGTAAACAAAATTCTTTCAAGCATAAATATGACAAACGGCACTGGAAATAGCTTCTATTGTCTGTTATTCAGATCCAGACAAATATCTTTTAAACTTTACATCGTTTGTTGACACTGGAGGTGGTCTGCTGCATCGCTAACCACCATCTGCAGGCATCAAGACACAAATCAACACTGGCCTGTAATACTGATCCTCTGAACACAGACACAAAATACAGTAAGATAGTCTTCTGCTCTATCTCTTATCAAAACCATCATCTTTGTCGCAGCATGAAATTTCATATTACCAAATTGTGTGTGTGTGTTTGTGGGCATTAGCTACCTTTTGTATTGTTCAATAATTCAGTAGCAGGAAGACAACGCCATTTCATCTCAGATTTCCATCACAATTTTGTATAATGTCACTTGCTATCTCTGGAAACAGGGAGGACTTGGACATGTCCACCGTGAGGGGGGAGGGGGGAGGGGGGGTTAGGAGGAGATGAGCAACTTTGACTGGGCAGTTTTTTCACCTCTTCTAAAGGAGATATGGAGGGAGTAGGAGGCAGCAGCAAGAACAAGTGGCGTGTATTAACAAGTATTGATTTGTGGCAGGCTGCTCTGGGGCTAACCTCACAAGTTTATTTTGCAGCATTTATGTGTGAATATAGTGTGTTGTTAGTGCATGCAGTATGTATGGGGTCTCACAGTGTAAATATTGTTTGTACTGAAAAGCAGGATTTCAATTTAACATCAGCTGGTTCAGACCTCGTCAAAAACAGAAGGTACCTGCAGCGTGTCCCTTTAGTCAAAAAATGACTTTGATAGCCAGAAGTTAGTCTCTCATTCACTGCCCTTGTTTTATTTAATTTAAGCAAAGTCCAAAATCATAGTAGCAATGCAAATACAGAGTTACAGGTCTACATCCCTGGGGAGGGGGGCACCCCCATGTTGTAATCCCCGCGGTCTCCCTCCACGGCTCAGAGTAAGGAGATGCCCCCTGTACCAGGGTTTCCATTGCATTTTATACCAGGAGTGACATCATAATGGCATTATTCCATCTTGTGCATAACTCCTTGTTTTCTGTGCATTGGCACCTTTGCACGAGGACACCTGCTATCTTCTTAGACTCAATAATAAATTGTTGAAATTAATCTGCTTTAAAGGACAATTTGACCGTGCAATAACTACATAACAAGGCCAGCACAAGATGGAAAACGTGTCTCGAGGACAAATACCAATTGTCTTGAACAACACAACACATTGTAACTTGAAAAATAACCAAAGAGTAACACAGTTAACACCAGATGGCATAATGGCATAACTAAAATAAAGTTTAATTAAAATGCAAGAGCTAGCATAAACTAAGGTTTAACATAACATAAGAATCATACATCAATACAAGAAACTTAAAATCATTATGGCATAAACTAAGCAAACTTTACTGATAGATAATGAAATGGCCTAAGCTAAAGCAGAATATATGAACTAAGTAAAAAATAAAATATCTATATATATATATAAACTGTTTATGCACATACAAAGTGATGCAAACTTATAATAATGTAAACAATAGTAGATATAGTAGATATGTAATATAATTTTAATTACAATAATTAGTTTTAGGAATGGGAGAGCTGTAGGCAACTCAACACTGAGGCTGGTTATATCTAATGAAGGGTAGACAGTGATAGTGGTTGGATGGGCAGTGTTTAATTGTGGGATTGTATCAGCCCGCTGCTAAACTACAGAGGTGGAAAAAGTATTCAGAACCTGTGCTCAAGTGCTACCACTGTCCCAAACCAGGGCCGAACTCAGGACCTACAGGTTGCAAGGCAAGTGTGCTACTCATTTTCCCCATGAAAAAATACTTATTAATACTACATTTACCGACTTTACTTGTTTTGGTACAATTAATTTTAACATTATTCCAGTTTTACATAATAGCTCATCGTGGAGCTATTAGGAACCTGAAGGAAATCCAGGTTTTCCTTCTACTAGTGATAGGTTAGGTGTATTTCAACATCAAAAAAGTTCACATATACTTTTAGTTATAAGATTACATAATTGTCCTCTTTAGTGAAATGGTTTTTGTACAAATACACTATAATTTCTAGGCTGAGACACATCCTGTTGCCTGGTGTGGCCCTTGAAGCCACTGTCACATGTGTCTTGCTGATACAACAGCTGCTGATAATGACCACAATAAACCCAACAGTGATTCGTAAATGTCAGGCTCAATAGAAAGGCACCTTTTGCAGCTTTTTATGTCTTTACTTTGGGGAGGTTTTTTTTTTTTTTTTATTCTCGGGCAGAGCTGCAGGAGCACAGCGACCCTGAAAGGTCACAGTTGATTGGCTAACAGCAGAAAGCTTTTAAATGTTTTGTGTGGGGATGTCGCCCGATGGCTACAGAGCTTGTTGAGCCCACTTGAATGAGATTGGATTCCACTTAATTCTTTCTGGATGTACCCAAGGCCAAATACTGCAGTACTATTGTGACACTGTCTGCTGCATCAAAAAGTTCAGCATCGGGCTGTTTTGTAACATATACCATAGCAAGTAAATGATGCTTCATATCGTAAAAATATTCCTCACCACCAAAAGTATTAAGGTTGTGAAACAATAATCAAACTCCCATCGCCATCTGAAAAGGCAGGGCAACTGTCACCTCACATCACCTCCCGTTGACACAAAAAGTGTCTCCAAACTCCACTGATAATGGGTTTCTCTAAATAAACTCGGCAACACCTTTTTCTTTAATCTTTATTTAACCAAGAAAGTCCCACAGAGATAAACAATATCTTTTGTAGAGGAGACCTGGCCCCATTGTACATGTTTTTGGTTGTAGGGGAAACTGGAGCACACATGACAGACTTACATTGTCGACCACACCAGAATGTGTTGTCACTGTTGAGCCCTTTGGGTATAGCATACTATATGCATAGGAGGAACATCTGGAGGAGCCAAACATAACATCCTAATAGCTTCATATGAATAGGCAAAGTTTGGGCATAAGGCCATACCCTAGAGACCAAAATTAAACATAAATCATTTTAAAATATACGTGGCTGAACTTTGTCACTATGGGGTGCCTTTAAAAGTCTTCACCAATTATGTAAACTGATGCACATGTCTATATAACCACTGGCGCAGACTGATAAATATGTAAATGTGTGTCTCCCTTAAAAACGACAACACAGCATCAGACATGTAAATGAAGAGGTGTTTCTGTGAAGTGCTGCCATCTGTCTTCTAGTAATGAAACCTGACAGGACTTCCATATTAACACTATTTTCTTTGCAAAGTGGTTCAAGTGGAACATAAACTTGTGTAAAAGCTCCGGTGGGACTCCTCAGCTCCCCGGCCTCCACTTGGCCTCGTCCTCCAAGAGACCAGAGCTGCACTTCTGGATGTGAAGGTTAAATGTGCTGCTGCTCAAAGATGCACAGTATTCCCAGTGTGTAGAAGCACAGACAATTGTTTACAAGTGCTTTATTTAGGTTTGGCTTTTTGTGATTTGTGGTTAATTATATTACTTGCTAAAAGAATACCTTACTACTGGACCTTTTGTAAAATGGCAAGTGAATTGGTCTGGTGTTTTTGTCCTATTATTAATGCACACTTACATCAGTGTCAGAAAGCTATTTGTAATAGTTAATAGCTAGTTCTTACCTTTTCCCTGTCACACATTATGTGCATGTTTTGTGAGCTGTAACCTAAATTGCTTCTAAAACCCTCATTGGTTGTATATTTGCTATGCATTGTGCCTTTGAATGAATATGAATTGAAACATTATTCTGTGTTAGTGGTTCAATTTATTTCCATTGTCTTATAAACTGCACAAGTGAGCAACATTTTAGCTCCGTTTGCTCTTTTACAAACAGAGGTTGTTTGTTTCGTCTTCAAGGACAGCCCTGTGTGTGGTTCCCTGCTTCATAATTAATGGCTCTACACAATACAAGTGAGGCTTCACAAGCAGAGAACAATTACACCAGGAGGGACCACTCCAGTCTCAGTGTAAGACAAGGACTCCAGTGGCTCCCCTCTGCTCCACTCAGTCTGAGAGCTCTGTGCTAGTGCTGATTAGTCAGATTACATTCACCACTGCATTATAATAAATATGACAGTGTATAGATGCGTATACAGTAGGTCTGGGACAGTCTGGATATGACTATAGGTCAGGTCATTCATTTGAGATGATTAGGAAAATCACCTTCACCTCTTACCTTATTCTTTTCATTAATTTGGTATTTGCGTCAGATGCCCTTCCTGAAACAAGCCTCTTCAGTTATCTGGGCTTGGGGAACTACTACCACTTTGCTAATTTCACTGATAAAATAGCTGCTCTACCTCCCGAGCAGCAGGTTGGCGGTTTGATCCCTGCTTCCCACCAATTCATTCACACTGCAGTTGTGTCCTTGAGGAAGACACCCACCTTGCCTGATGTGTGAATGTTTCAGAGTGATTGCTGTGGTGTGTTTTGTGGTGGTTGTAGAGGCCGTTGGCGTGGTCTGCCTGCCTCGCTTCTGTTAGTGTGCCCCAGGGCAACTGTGGCTACAGAGGTAGCTCACCAACACCAGTGTGTGAGGGGAGTGAATGAATAAGAGACTAATGTAAGGCACTGAGTGTCGAGAAAAGTGTTATATAAATCCAATCCATTGTAATTATTATTAATAGTGAACTATGCAAAAAGCTGTAACAACTTATGGGAAAATATCACTGAGGGTGAAGTGATTAGTTTGTAGGGCTGAGTGCTCCATTATGTTTACTGTTCTGTTTATATCTTCTTATAACATTTGCATGTAGTGTAGACCCCCCCCCAAAAAAAAAAAGTTTTAAAGTTGGAAATGTGGAGTTGACTTTGATGTAATTGTTAAAGTGATCCTGTTTCGCACAGTCATTGCATTTGTTAAGCAATTTGTTGTTCCAAATGAAACACTAAAGATGAGAGCACCATGGTTATTAAGCAATATACAGTTCCTCTTTTTTCTTTTATGTGTGTTTGTGTCTATGCCTGACTTATGTGAGGCTTAATGACCACCTTAATACAGTATACTGTATGTTTCCATTAGAGTTTGCGTAATGGCTATGGTGGTTGGTTACTCGCACATTTTATTGAAACCATTTTGTGACACAGAGGTGAGCACTAATATTTCTCGACTGAAGTTTATCCAATATATTTTCAAAACTCTCTGTAACTGCTTCATACTGTTCCAAGATCCTAAGATCTTTACGTAGAGAAGCCTTTTTCTGACTGTGAACAACACTATCTTTGGTTTTCAGCTCAAATGTTTTCAATGATTCAGTGTGGCATGTATTGATTTGCCATTGACTCATGCTGAGCATCAGTCTGTCTTTTGTCTTTTCTCTCAGACACAGTCCATATACCGTCTTCACTACATACATATTTTATTTTACATACATTTTCTGCTCTTTTGTTGGTATCAAATTTCAATATTGTGTATCAGTTCCTGATTTAGTACTTTGTAAGCTTGGTGCAAAGATATATCTAGATGCAGAGGGGCTGCTCTGTCACATATCCCATCATACAGAAGACACAGGGATTTTTTAAATCATATTTGGAAAAGAACATAGTTTCAATGCCCATAAGAGAATAGTTTTATATATTTAATAGTTAGAGCTATGTCTTTTAATTGATTTATTTATTTTGCCACTAAATAAATTAACATTATTATAACTATTATCTTAAACTGGAAAAAAATAAATATAAATTAAATAAAGACAAATACATTACTTATATAACCACAGCATTTTCAGCTGTTAAGATTGATGTTGTGACATTTTAATGCCACAGTGTGCCATGAAACTGGTCATTAACAAAACATTACTCATGCAGCTCTCTGTCACATGAGAGGCCATTTCTCAAAATAAGCCTCATTACATTGATTGGACCTGGGTGGTTCCTCCTGACTTTCTGCTCTGTGGTCTGAATGACCTTGTCTTTAGGTGACACTCTGGACACCTGACATCCTATTTTCTCTCATGTCTTCCTTTACATCCCAGTGCTCACACATGTGGACCACAGTAAGTGATACGGCTGAGCCTCCCTCTACACACTGACATCACAGACACGCATTCGTTCAGCCTATTTGTGGACACACACACAGGTGTCTAGCGGTGAGGTTGTGAGGACAGTTGATCCCCAGACAGATTAGGCTTCAATCTAAAATCTCCTCAGGCCAGCCCTGAGATCATGTCTATACACGCACACGCACACACACACACACACACACACACACACACACACACAGTCACATTTTACCTCTGGAGTTAAAAAGTCCGAAGTTTGAGGAAAGGAATTTAGCTTTTATACCCATATATTTATATCAGTACTCTGTAAAATAGAACAGTGGTTGTCAACCTTTTTTTCTTCCCCCCTGCTTGTGTCTGCTTGTGTTTCTCTTCTCCTTGTATCCGTTCAAAGTTTTTCCTCTTCCTTTTGGCCACTGCCATGATGGAAATCTAAGAATTCAAGCCATTACTGGCTTGCTGTTTTGTTATGGCTAACTAGGATATGGTCATTTTCTTCAGGGA
The DNA here is from genome assembly GCA_020698575.1 of Bostrychus sinensis. NCBI lineage: Eukaryota > Metazoa > Chordata > Actinopteri > Gobiiformes > Eleotridae > Bostrychus > Bostrychus sinensis. The sequence goes on along the minus strand of CM036257.1, from coordinate 19,790,755 downwards.
CACCATTCACCAAGCAATGCCAGAGGGAGGTGCGAGGGACTTTATCAGGGTAGCCCCAAGCTCTTAAAAGTATTAGAAAGGTTTTAAATTTGATATTGGTAAAATCGAGGTCTTAAAAGCATTAAATCTTAAGAGTAGGTATTAAATTTCATTCATCTAGGCCCTAAATTTGTCAAATATTTATGTTAATATTACAAAAAGGTACTGACGCCACAATAACAGTATTTACAATTTAATTATTGAAGATACTTTATTATTGAAATGTATGATTCGAGGTTATTCAGTGATGCAGCACAGAGTTTTTAATCTGTATTAGGCTTTTAAAATAAACCCTTGGATTTTAGATATTAGAATATGGCAAATTCCTTGCTGTTCTTTTGTTGATGATCTTGGCCTTGAATTTAAAAATAAGTGGCATTAAAAAGTCTTAAAAAGGTATTAAATTTCACTTGGCAAAACGTGGAGCTACCCTGTTTATGAACTCTGCACCAACTAATTTACATAGCTATCACGAGGCCTTCAAAAAAGTTTATTTCAGGTAAAAAAGCTACGTTGTTCTCCTTTAATTGTACTTGACTCCACACAACTCTGTTTGCATGGAGTCATTATATCCTTCCAAAAACATACAGGTGAAATGGTGGCTCTAACTACTTACTAGAAGAAAGAATGTGGCCTATTTTGGCTTTCATCTAGTAAATAAAATGACTGCATTGAAGCATGAAGCATTCATTTTATGTGTATAACATGTTAAGATAACTGTTGTGTAAATGATGTGTTAGATGGTGCTTTTGAGAGTTTAAAGTATATAAAACTAAACTCTATGTGGAATAAAAAATGCACTGTATACATTAGGTGTGAGTGCATTGACAGACATGCACACTTTTTTCTTACTAACTGTTGGTGTCAGTTCAAAGCCCAAAACCTTACGACAGACAACGGCAGTGGCTCAGAAGGTAGAGCAGGTCGCCCACACTAACCGGTTCAATTCTTCTACCAGTGCATATTGTCGTGGTGTCCATGGGCAAGACCTTTAACCCACCTTGCCGTCAGTGTCTGTATGTGAGTGTGTGAATGGTTTCTTGATGTAATCCTCTTTGAGTGCCTCTGGAGGAAGAAAAGTGCTTTATAAATGCAGCCATATTAAAAAATAAACCAGATACAATGCTACAAACTTTGAACCTGTAACCTTAAGCAAAAACCTGAGAAAAGTTTTTTTCTGATTGTGCTTTGACCTTTAAATTAAGATATGTAATGGTATTATTTGTCATTTGTTTTTTATAAGCCGAAAGTCAAATTAATGGCCCTATTTTAATCATGATATGATACAATCTTACCTCTCAAATTCAAGTCTTTTATTCTCCGATTTCCTGCAACCTTAATCATACGACTTCACCCTCTCCTGTTGTGGATCTGGTCCTGCCCCGAGGTGCTCACTCCAGCTACAACAATCTCATCAAGACAAAATTATTACTTTTAGCCTTCAAAAACTCACATTGATCTCATTCAAAGAACAAGATCCAGTGTGATGCTAGATCAATAGTCTTCTCAATGTGACCATAAAAGGTTGTCTCAAGTTAGGATCTCCTCGTCTGAAGTCCTGATCAAATAAAATATCTTAAGGGCCACCTGTGTTTGATTATTCAGCAGCCCTGCACCGGTCTTTTACTGCATGTTTTATTTTCTTTCCAGGGTTTATCTTTTGAAGTGCAGGAGTTTTGGGGCACAAACACATTTGATAAAAGAGATCAAGTCCTTGAAAAAGTCTTTGCCAGCCTTTGGGAGTAAGCTGCTTGTGTGTGGTCCTCACCGTGCGGCTGATTTGGGGATTGGGAGGAAATGGCAAGTGCAGACATAGATTGGAGTTTTGACAATCCTTCTCCGCATTGCCCTTTGTTGCTTTCTCCTTTCCCGAGAAAAATGTCCTCAAAATGCCTTCACCTTTCTGAGCCTTAAAGATTATAAAATATCCAGAAGGAGTCACATTAGAAGTTTTATAAGCCTCAGATTTTCCTATCACTGCCATGGCTTACTGGAACTTTTGTTTTGTCTATTTTTTGTAGGGGTAAAATGTAATTTAAGAGTGCAAGTTGACCACTATCTATGGTGTACCCCCACTTAAGGCCCATAGTTCCAGCAGCCACTCGTAACTTCTAACAGGAATAAATGAAGAAGATGAAGGAATAAAATGTACTCACTTTGTTGTCCCTTTCTTTGCAGGTTTGACTATCAGGAGCTGCTCCATAACTCCAGTTTCTGTCTGGTTCCTCGCGGACGACGTCTGGGATCCTTTCGGTTTCTGGAGGCACTGCAGGTAATCTTTCTCATGCTTCTTGCTTATGAATGTTTCAGCCAATTTATTTTAAACATAATCTATTTATAACTCAAGAAAAGCACACATTGCTAAAGAGAGACACTGTTTCTTTTACCTATTGGAAATGTATGGATTAGCCATTGGGAGTAAATAAAAAAACATTATTATTTTTGCTTTTAGCATATAGCTAAGTATATATGCTAATCGCTACATTAAAGACAATATATTATGCTTTTATTCATATTTTTAAACCAGTCTTGGTTGCCTCGAGAACAGCATTGCACATTTTACTATCTTTAAAAACATTTTCCGACTAAAAAGAAAAGGTTTTTAATAATTACTCTACTGGTCCCATAAAGAAACAGGCGAACAAGCAGCATGCAGGAGAGTGCAGAGTGGTGCTGTCTTTTGAACTCAAAACAGAGGAAGAAAAAGTTTTTTATTTCCTTAAACATTTTGTATGATGACGTTTTACTACAAAATGGAAATAGTAGTGAGGAATCAGTGGAAAAAGAGCTGTACACCATTTTTTGGATAAATGAATGAGAGCAGACTGAAGGTAGAGGGCTTGTTGATTGGTCAGTGCTTCCCGGAGTGGGCGGGGATTCATGGGACATACTTTAAAATACTCAAAACTAGAATTTTAAAAAACTAATTGTTCTTTAAAGTGGTGTTTGTTTAATAAAATACTTCCATGTCATGTCTCTCCCCTGTCAGCTCAGACAGTGTATTACATGTGCTCAGAGTGTCCCGTCAGTCTCCTGGTCGTCTTCGTAGCAGCAGCAGTTGATCTGATTAGTATTGACAACGTGTCATCTTCATCTGCCAGAGGAAGGCCTGCTCGTACAGATACAGCCTCCTCAAACCACAAATGTGTTAGCTTTCATTAGCACCTCCTCTCCAGTCACCATCCTGGTGTTTTGACGCTGAGGTTGTCTCTCTGTCTGTCTCATGTGCCTGCGGTGGCCCTGTGTAGGCATGTCTTAATCATGTTTTAGCACCATTAGCGCTGATTAAATGCATTGTTAATTGCAGGGGGCAGAAGATGTAAAGTCAGCAATAATCTAAATAGAGAGAAGCTGCAACTGTTATGTTTTTCTAGCACTTTTCAAGTGTAGTGAAAACTTGTTTCTTCTGGGTCAGGGGCCCACAAGAGGTGCTAACCAGGCAGAACATTTGCTGATGCAGAGAGTTACTGTAAATCCATAGCTCAGATGTAGGATTGAGTCGTCTCTCTTACACAGTACACCTGAAAGAAAAGTCTGGTTAATACTTCATCAGCACTGGGTTGCAGCACTGACAGCACACACTGTACTGATCTCTGTGTTTAACTTTGACAAATGGGACACCATGACATTGGGTTATGATCGAAAGTGACTTAAAGATTTTAAATAAATGTCAACAATCTTCCCAAAATTAGCCCGTGCAATTGGAATTTATACATTTTTGTGTCTCTTTTTAATGTTGGATTGGTACTAAACTGGCATAACTGTGGAAAGGACCAACCACATGCTCCTGCAGATGTGTTAAAAATGAAAACTGACCTTTTTGACTGAAGAAAACCATTTTTATTTTTATCTTTCAAGTTCAAAACACACACTTGGCTATATCAGATATGCGTGTCATCATACATGGAGCATATGCATTCAAAGACAGAAAAGGGACAGGTTCTGGCAATCCTTATACTTAACTGTGTAGCATTGCGTGTTAATTGTTCAGTGCAGTTACAATAATGTTTGTTTTGTACTAAATACCCAGAGATGGACAGTAACAGAGTAAATTTACTTGAGTACTGTACTTAAGTATAGTTTTTTGATAATCTGTACTTTACTTGAGTAGTATTTTTAGGGGAAACTTACTACTTTTACTCCACTACATTTCTAAAAAAGCAAAAATAACTTCTGCAGAAAAATTGTCTTAAAACCAAAAGACAACTGACTTATTTACTATATATATATATATATATATATATATATATATATATATATATATATATATATATATATATATATATATATATATATATATATATATTAATATATATATATAATTGACCCCCAGTGAATGAATGTGGGAGTGAATGGTTGTCTGTCAGTGTGTCAGTGTGTTTCTGTCAGCCTTGTGACTAACAGGTCATGACCCATAGCTGCTGGGATAGGCTCCAGCCACCTACAGCCCCTAACAGGAATAAGAGGAAGACAATAATAACGTCATGCTATCAGTGTCAGTCAGTTACACCATGTTGAGATGAGCAAGCATTGCCGTGTGCTTTCTATGGAAATATGGGAGAAAAAAAAAAGCTTCAACAAAAGTTAACTAATCAAATCAAATGCAGAGGAGGGGAAGTGTAAAAGGCTTACAAAGAAATAGAAGGAGGAGAAGCCAGACTAATCAAAGCACTGGGACTTGCCACAGACAGGTCAGCCATCATGCACTCGGCCTTTTCTCAATCTCTTTTAATCTCTCACAGTCACCTGATTGACAATCCAGTCCAACTTGAACTTTAAATGAAAATACCAGACTTATCCAGTAGGTTTAACTCATCTCCGACTCTTTTTCTAGGCTCTGTTCACTGTCTAAATCCTGTATCTCTGTCACTGCTAAAAGTTTCAAATACTTTGTACTGTCATATAGATACAGAGGAGGCCAAAGTGATTCCTGTGGCAAAGTGGGTAGTAATAGCAGTAGTAGTAATAATGGTAGTTCCAGCAGTAACATGTATTTGTAAGTTAGTGTAATACTCTTTATTCCCTCTCTCAGGCAGCATGTATCCCAGTGATCCTCAGTAACGGCTGGGAGCTGCCCTTCTCTGAGGTCATCGACTGGAGGAAGGCGGCCATCATTGGAGACGAGCGCCTGCTTTTACAGGTACAATGCAAATATAATTATTTGAAATGAAAAAGAGGTTTAACAGTCCATATTAGGTGTAGAGTGTATGCAGAAAAACTACTCTTGTCCTTTCTGGTACCAAACATAAATGAGTAGTTTCCTATCATTTACTTATTTGGAGTAAAATGTATGTAACTAAAAGGAGGGAAGCCTGTTTATAACTTCAAAAACTTATACCAATACCAATTATTTATTTGGTCAGTAACTTCCCAGTAACCCTCCCATTTTGTCATTTTGTTTAAATAATACTTTATCAACTAGTTAACTCAAATAACCTTGTATTTCATGAATCCAGTCACATGTCAGTGTACTGTACTCTTTGTGCTGGTTGCAAGCCTGGATAAATGGAAATGGTTTTATCAGGAAGGGCACCTGGAGTAAATCCTACAGTATGTCTTATTGATATGCAAATCACTAAACGGTTGAAGACAGATAATTTGGTGTGACAATCCCAGAAGGAAACTGCTAAAAGGAAAGGAGATAAGGTAAATGTAAAACCTGCACAAATGTTTAAAATATAGCTAAATTCAGCCAATAATTGAATATGAACAATCTGCTGTTCATTTCATTCAATATTTACTTTTCTTCTTCCTATTTTGTCATTTCGCACAGTCATTTTTGCACAGTCATTTTTCAATTCCAATTAAATTTTATTACAAGTTTAACTTTGCTTAAAGAAGCACCAACTCCTAAAGATAAACCCCAAAAATTGAAAAGTCAAGACATTTTGTGTGTAGCAGTCTTACTGTTTCTTTAGAAAACATTTAGAATGACTTTATACAATCCTGAGGCACCCTGAGCTCAAGACATTTAAATTGCATTAACGTGAATTTGGTAAATTTATTTACTCATTTCTACCATGACAGCTGTGAGGCTCCCATTCCCATTATTGGTACTATATTGTTATGGTGGTGTGATGTGGATTATTGTTGTATTGGAGACAGTCTGTTCTGTTTAATTACTGCAGTAGACGTGATATTTACCGTTCCTAATTACTCTATATTACTGTGTGCCACCTGCCTGACCTATACTGCCACCTGTACCGTCTTTTGCGATGCATCTTTGTTTAATGAATGTGTCTGTCTGCCACTGTCTGTCCACGCCCACTCATGATCTTTATGTGGATTAGACAATGGTCGACACAGCCATCTAGAAGAGTGGTTCAGTAGGAAAGTAGGAGACATGGGAATTATTAGTGAAAAACCAGACCTTCAGATGTCATAGGCTTTATTATTTTAGGACTTCATTAGGCTGGCACACACCAATAAGGAAGAGAATGTATATTTTATCTCTAGATATGTCTTTTTCACAAAGAAGCAGGGCAGAAATGAAAAACATGAACTTGGCCACAGTAGTAAGACAGTAGAGTAGCTGCCACTATACCTTTACAAAACCCCCTCATTTTTATTACCTTGTTTTATTATTAAAGCAGTTTGTTGTGGTGTGTCATCCAGTCATCTATGGAAATTGCCTCCCCGTTGCAAATGCGCTCAATGGGAGCCCTCCCAGATTGTTTTGTGTAACTCTTTGTAGCAGACCATCTGTTTACCTCAGCATCCCCATTGTGTAATACTGTACAGATGTTAGTACATCTCATCTGTGTGCATTTTATTGCTTTGGGTTAGAAAAGTTAGCCCTGAACTCTTTCTCAGCCAGAGCTCAAACCTACTAACCAATCATAGCTGTTTATTTCAAAAGAGGCCAGCTTTATGCAAAGTTTTGTCTCTGCATGGTTGTATTTTTCAATTGGGTCGGTTCAGAGGCAATTTATTCTGCTTACGTTGCTTCTGCCCCTTGTTTTTCTGATTGAATATATGTCTTTTGCCATTAAATTTGTTTTTTCTGTGTCCATTTGTTGAACCCGCTCAAATTGACCCCTCAAGTTTAAACCAGTTCTTTATACAGAATATAGAAACAATAAGGGTGGCTGACCAGGCCAGGCTCCTGCCCAAAAATGTAGGGTTGACCTCCAATGACGACACTGAACTGTGCATTATTCTAAAATTCTACAGGTTCTTCTGTAACCACACATTGCTATATAAATAAATACATACATTTACCACATTATAAAGTTTTTAATACGCAATTCTCACTCCAGATTGCTCTTGAGTGCTGACGTTTTTATCTGTCTTCAGTAAACAGATTGTGAGCGTCTGTGTCTCAAACGCAGATCTGTGGCACCCGCTGAGAGACTTGAATCTCATTACTTTCAATTACATCAGTGCGCGGCACAATAGAGCGCTGTTTAATATGTAGAGCCTTTATTCCCCCTGTGCGCTGAAGGCACACACACACACACCTGCACAGGGCCCCCGCCGAGATACACAAACACTATTAGAGGCAATTAGAAGGAAGAGAAGTGAGATGATTTGATTGGTGTTTATATGTCGCCTCAGAGAGTAGAGCAATTACACGCACGCTCAGCTGACAACAGTCAACGTCAACAAACACACACACACATACACACTCACACACCTGCACTTTAGACCTATTACAATACATATTTGATTGTAGTAGTATATATTTCTATTACATGGTGCATTTAAATTAAGGAGGCGGTTAAATACAAGAATAAAATGGCAATGTCGTTTTTTTGCTACATGGTTTTTAAATCAGTTTACTTTGTCAAACTGCATAATTCAGCCACAGTCGGTCACATAGTGTAGTTATTGTTCCAGTCTCAGGCCTGGATAAATGGAGAGGTTTGCATAAGGAAGGGCATCCTGACTTAAAGCCTATGCCAAATGCAAATCACTGCACACTAGGTTGCAGATGATTTGCTGTGGTGACACCGAGAGGGAAAAGCCATAACGAAAGACTTTATCAAACTGTATAGAAGCTTTTGTCATTTAAGATAATAAAACTTATTTTTCCTGCCAGAAGCAAACTATACTTGACTTGTAGCCTTTTGTATATGCACACATATGTCCTTCTTTTCCTTTCGGCTGTTACTTTTCAGGAGTCGACACAGCAAGTCTTCTGTCTCCAACTCTATCCACTGCATCCTCTTCTCTCAAACCAACTTCATGTCCTCTTTCACTACAGCCATAAACCTCCTCTCTGGCCTTACAGCTTTCACCTCAGCATCCTTCTATCGTTATATTCAGTATATCCCTCTTCTGTATGTATCCAAACCATGTCAGTGTGCTCTGTGACTTTGTTTTAACTCATAACTGGGGGTATTTGTGGTTAATCGAATAATCGGCATTATGGCCATAATCAATTGAAAGAAATACTAACAATGAATCGTTATGCTGTACAGTAGCGTAATAGGCACAGTATCATTGGAGAGTTAAGGCAAATTAAACATAAAATTAAGCAACTGTTTTCCTAAATATACAAGGCCTATACCATATCTTTAGTAAAAAAAACAAGATATACAAGATATAATGAGACACTTGCAACTGGAAAAAATCTAATTCTTACTAAGGGGGAAATTGGAAGACTTTCACTTGACTTGGCAGCCTTTCATAGACTTTTTTACCACAACAAAGGTATAACTACTGAGTTTGACATGGAGTATTATATGTGATATCCACTGATTATTGTTAATTTGTTTGTTTGTGTGTTTTGTTTTTTATTATATATGTATATTTCTTTCTATTCAATATGTCATATTTATAGAAATACTTGATTAAAAAGAAAAAAAGCCACTTTTTTATTATAGTTCATGGCCTTGAATTTAATAAAGAGCTGTTTTTTATAAAACGTAATGATGGGTGGTTAAGAGTTAATCGATAATTGTTTGTCAGGACTACCAATTAATCGATTAAAGAAATATAACCACATGTGCATCCCTACCCATAATGTAATCTTTTTTTTATTAAACATTAAATTATGGATAGGGATGCACTCAAATAGTTCAAATAGCTTCTACTGCGCAGTTTGTAGATTTCTACATTGTATAATGGTGACAGTGCATTTCCACAAATTTCCACACTTTTAAAGCCCTAAACCCTTCATGCAAGGTTATGTGTTCAAAAGAAGCACAAGTTGACTTTCACTTTTGAAAGTACTCAGTTTGCCCCTGTTTGAATTTGTGTTGTTTTGATGTTATTATACACTATTCAAAGCATAATTGTAAGGCGCTTGCTATCACAGAAACTACCTTCTGACCACTAAAATGACTTTACCCATAACTGAATGATATTTTTTTCATATTGAAGGAGATTGATTCCTGTTAGACGAAATGGGTTTTCTAAAAGCTGCATGCAGCAACCTAATATGAACTGTGTCAAAATCAGCCAGACATGACATACAACACGAAACATGTGGAGGCTACAAACATATTTCTCACTTGTGATTTATTGCGAGCTTTTGGAGGAAAAAACACTCAATCAAAATAGTTTGGCATTTCCTTTATTGAGTAAAACGTCTTCAACATCAGACTGGACCAGGGTACCAAACCATCCCCATTTGAGGACTAATGAGGATGGACTCTCTGGGAACTTTGGCTGTAAAAACTTCCATTGTCCATCTGGGGAGACCTCAGACGCTGCATCCCATCAAGGAGGCAGTTTGTTTTGGTCCGAGCCGAGTTTCCTGCTGGATCTCATTGGCGGTTGTGGGATGTTTGGCTGCCTTGTGTGGTTCTGTTTGTGTCTCCTCTGATTTGGCCTGTAGCTGCTTTTCCCCAGGTGTCAGTGGGCCAGAGACAAGCCCAAAATCACACTGTCCATGACAATGTGAGCTGGGACATCAACTCCCCCTGAGGCACAGAGGAGCAGGATACAGAGCGTTTCTGCCTGTTGTGGAATAGTTTTTCTAGTAAGCAATCACAAATCTGACAGACACTAAAGTGTGGGCATCCTTTAGAGCAAATATCTAACTTATTTGGGGTGAAGCGGAGGTCACATGAGAACCAGAAATAGACAGATTTGTCACTTTAGTGAGTGCTGTTTGCTATAAGGTGTGACTGCAGAATTACTTTGTGGTTTAGTCCCACAGCGTCAAGCAGATCCCTGATGGACACAGAGAAGACGTGGAGGCTGTTGAAGCTTTAGGGAAAGAAGATAAATTTGCCTTAATCTTTTCTGTGTGTCCACAAAATTACTTATGCCTCCCCCACAGTTTGTTCCAAATACAGCTCTATTTCCTCTCACTCAACATTGTTTAAAATCTAACTTAATCTATCTCCCTGTCATTTCTGTCCTGCTCTCTTTCTGCAGGTCCCCTCCATTACTCGGTCTGTGGGCCGTGACAGGATCCTGGCTCTGCGCCAGCAGACTCAGTTCCTGTGGGACGCCTACTTCTCCTCTGTAGCCAAGATCGTCTTAACCACACTGGAGGTAAGATTCAAAATATACTTTTATTGGGATTGTTCTGTCAGGAGGGCTTTACATAATCAGCCGAGCTGTCTTCCACTCTTCTGAGCTGCCATGGGCTCTGCATGCTATCCCTAAGTAAAACTTTTGGAGGAAATCTCCAAGTCTTGGTTATATTTTTGACCTCTGTGTCCTGCGCAGCTCAGTTCGATCTGCCTCCACATTTAGTTTGACTTTATATTGATAGATTTTAGTCCATAAGCTGTACAGCGCACTCAGGGCTGTTTATTGACCAGCACCACTGAATGGGTTGAGCATATTGGGTCTTTAGCTCATAACAGACATCAATACTTCTGCTGTGAGTTTCTCCCAGTGTGTTTTTTTCTGACATTGTATTTTTTTACTCTGTCAATCACAATTATTTATATTTAGAACACAATGTACACCGCGTTAACAGCAACAACCATTATTTATAAACAGATAAGAGAAATAAATCTCTAAACCTGTTTTCATTCCAGACCATATGGACAGTCTTGCATACATTCCCAATTTGTGATGGAAGGAAGGAAAGGAAAGGAAAGGAAATACATTTACGACATTAAAGAAATGTTAACACTCACAAACAGTATGCATTTTATCTAATATCTTATATCTAATCCAATCAAGCCAGTGTACTTTTTGTGCCAGTTCCAAACCCTGATAATTGGAGAGGGTTGTGTCAGGAACAGCATCCTGTATAAAACCTGTCAAATTATGTGTAATGCAAAGGTGTTACACACATTAGATTGTACATAATAAGAAAATAAATTGTCATACAAGCAGCTTTTTTATTTTAACTATAACTTACTTTGCTCGCAGCCTGTTGTGTACCATGTGTTTTGAGTAGTAGTGAGCGGTGCAGCCTTATGTTCGTGTGTGTGTGTGTGTTCTTGTGTGTGTGTGTGTTTGTGTGTGTTCATGTGGGTGTATGAGTCTGCTCCGGAGACTTTAGGAAGCTGGAGGCTGCTCATTATGTGACCTCTGCTGTTGGAGTTGAACCGGTCTGATCGGTGTGTGAGAGCCTTGATTCTCTCCTCCGGGACGTCCTGGCCCTGGATACACTTGCACACACTGTAATAATGTTCTCTTTACTGCCGTCTCATTACCATCATGGCCACATAAACAGAGATACAATCCCCATATTTTAATACTGAGGTGCAGGGCAGATTACAGCTTGCAATTGATCATCTTCAACACTTAAATCTTCATCACTATCAATATTAATACTGCTATAAACTCACTGGGAACATCTCTATGCTCGTTTGAGACCAGCTATTTGGCTGATTTCCAGTTGGACACTAGAGAAATCACTGATGTATACCAAGGACAGGAGGGTTACTTTTTAAATGAACAAAACAATACAAATGAGAAGATAATGTGATTTGCAAAAACAGATTGATACAGTGTGGAAGTGGTGCATTCTTGGTACTTTTAAATGATTTTGATTACTTGGGTTAAACCTCTGCTGTATGTCCATATGTTCATATAAAAGTGAAAGTGAATGGTTGCCCATCTGTGTGTGTGTGTCTGTGTCCGCTCAATATACAACTCACTTAAGAGTAGATTAGATTGAACTTTATTAATCTCACAGTGGAGAAATGCATTTGTTCAGGCAGCTCTTGATACAGAAAATATAAATATAAAGAATAATAAGGCCCATAGTTGCCAAGATAGACCCCAGGCATGAATAAATTAATATACAACATTAGGTTTGAATGGAGTCTTAACAGTACTGTTGCTAAATAATCATAAAAGGCAGCTGTAATATGATTGCATACATTAGTTTATTTTTGTATCTTTAATACTTTTTCAAAGATCATGCATATATCTTAAAAGCTAACAAAACATTTCAAATGTTTATTAGTGAGACAATATGTAGCCTTCTGTACTGTAAGTCTGTATGTCCTCCCAGTGTAATTGTGGGTTGTTTCTGGCCACACTAGCTTCTTTTGTCAAAAGTCAAGCATTTATGCATGAAATGATGGTGACTTTAAATAACCTGTTAGTGTGTTAGCCCAACAAATGACTGGCTATTGTCCAAGGAGCTAAGATTGTCTAAGAAGCAAATTATTATAAATAAAACAATATATTGTTTATGCTAAAGCTGTATTTAAATTCATTTTTCAACATTTTTTTAATTCATGGCATAATAAAGCCCTTGGAGATTCCCACTAGCTCTGAAATTAGACATAAGCTATTGACAGCTGTGTGCAGCAGTCCAGATGTGCGGAGGTCTGGCAGGCAGCATGGCACCAGGCTAAACGGGTGAAATGAGCCATGCTTGATAACTGTAGTAACCCACATACTGTGAGGCACACTCATACTGTGTGTGTTTTTTCTGTGTGTGTGTGAAAGAGAGCGAGGCAGGGCTTCATTCACGTGCCAAGCCAATTCTCCACAGATCAGCAGACAGATCCCCAGTTAAAGAGAACAAATGCAAACAATGTGCTAGTAATAATGTGGTTATGAGTGAATATATATAAAGACATATATATGAAAAAACTAAGGAAAAAAACACATAGAACTGTTCTATATGTTCAAATGATCACATATTGATTTTAAAAATGTGGTACTAGAAACATAAGCATGTGGGTGCACTCTGGACAGAGACATTTGGCAGAGTGAGAAAGCATTTTTCATTTTATTCAATCATATACTTATCCTGGTGAGGGCCATGGATTGTTGAAGCTGATCCCAGCAGATATTAGCTGCCAGGTAGACCTTAGACAGTCACAGGGTTATTTTTTACTAAAACCTATATAGCACTTTACTTTAAAATTTAGGCTTTATATAAGCTGAAACTATATTCAGCTGTATTCGACACATGGAGACATACACTCACAGACAGCCGTTCACTCTCACGTTCATTCATTCATTCATTCCAATTTAGATCCAGACCTCTTTGGATGGCAGGTGAAACTGGAGAGGACCCACAGTAATCTGACGAGAGGAGGAGGAGTTTTAATTTAATACATTCACAGCTCTGAGGACTATATTTTCATTTTGGTTTCAAAGTCTTTCTACGCCATTTTTAGTAATCAAATCAAGTCTAGTGCCAGGAAAAAAAAAAAAGGATTGTAATCAAGTGTTCAATGATGTTCAGACTCTGTGTTTTGCACAGAGATGAGAATACATTTTTAGGTGACATGTCTAGGCTTTGTCCAGTCAGGAGTAGAATTCAGTGTTTTCTGTGTCTTGTCCTAACATACTTGTCTCTGTCTCTTCTGTCAAACAAAGGTTAAGCAAAACTGTGAAAATGCTAACTTACTAACTTCCCAACTGCAAAAACTTACCTAAGCTCTACTTAATAATTCATTATACATATTTCAACATTACCTTTCTCTGTGGGCCATTTTATTCAAACTAAATCAGAACTGTTGCATTGTTTTAATACAGTTAAAGTGATGTTGACTAAGCTTAACTGCAGTGTCAAGAAATGAAGGATACCACACATTTAAGATTTGATATGATACTATTACCATCCATCTTCTTCCGCTTTATCCGGGACCAGGATACTATTACCCTTAAAGACAAATCATATAAAAAATAACTTAAATGTGTTGTTAGTCGGACAAACAAAATGGCTATCCTCCTGCCACATTACATGGGTAGACCAGACCTAAAGGCTGCTGGATGGGAATGTTTTGCCACAAAATATTGGAGTAAGTTACCCCAAAACTTGTATTAATTAGTATCAATACTTTATTTCTGAAATCAATACCCAAATGAGTATCATACATATACCGCAGTATTGGTCCACCCATCATTACTACAGAGCTCTCAGCTGGTCTGATTGTGGGACCAAATTTATTTTTGATCATTCAATCTAGCCACAAAGGAAACAAGCCAGTGTACTTTTTGTGCCAGTACCAGGTCCAGATAAATGAAGATTGTTAGAAAGGACATCTAGCATACAACCTATATACAATTATTATGGAAATCACAACACTCTAGGAGACAGGACAAAGTCAGAAGATTTTTTTGTGAACCTAAAATACATTTTTTTCCCTAATTTTTTAAAGACTTTTCAAAGCCAGTTTCACAATTCCAAATAATTAAAACAACATTTCAACTTTTACAAATTTTACAAATCATCTACTGGTCATTATTTTTACCTTATATCAGCTATTGTGCAGATGTTTGGGGGAATACATATAGAAGTAATTGAGATGCACTTTTCAAACTTCAAACTGAAAAAAAAAAAAAAAAAAAAGCACTTAGAATTGTCCATAATGTTGGGTTTAGGGCCCATACAAACACACTCTTTTTGAAATCACAAACTATGAAAATGGACGACTTAGTAAATTTTAAAACTGTTATAATAATATACAAAGCAAGTCGCAATCTTCTTCCAGGGAACATTCAAAAAAATGTTTCATGGTAGAGATGGGAAATATAATCTAAGAGGAGAATTTTTCCTAAAGAAGCAGTGTGTTCGTACCACTCTTAAAATATGTGCATCACAAGAGGGGGTGTGAATTTGTGGAATCGGCTGGATAAGGAGATAAAGAGTTGCACAACATTAGAGCACTTTAAAAGATTGTATAAGGACAGTATCTTTAGGAAATATGCAGAAGAAGAGCAAAGTATGTAATGTGTGACATTTAATATATGCACATAATGTATTTGCTGTGGGCATGGGTCTATCCTCTGGGAAGGCAAGTTTGAATGTACTGATTAGGGTTTTTGTGGTATGCATGCACACAGGCGCGTCTCGTGTGCATGGGTGTATGCATGCATGTATATTTTGAGAAGATAATTTGGAATGTGTTGACTATGGTTTCTGTGGTGTGCGTTCAATTCATGCATGTGTACTTTTGAAAGGTTAGTCTGGAGTGTATTGACTGTGGTTTTGTTGTATGCTGGCACACATGCAGGCATCTTGTATGCGTGCTTGTGTACTTTTGAGAAGAAATTTGGAATGTATTGACTATGGTTTGTGTTTGCAAGCACACATGCACATGTCTTGTGTGCAAGGATTTGTGCATGCATGTGTATCCTAGGGAAGACATGCATATATATGTACATAATGTTGTTGTGATTATTATGGAGTAAAGGGGGTTAGGAGTTTATAAGTTGTGCTTCATCCTACTCCTTTTGGGCGGTATTTTATGAGAGATTTTTGGTTGTTGGTATATTAAAATACATGTACATCTATTGCCTAAATAAATAAAAAATAAAATAAACTTTTTATAAGGCAAACATTCAATTATATATAACTTCCCTGCCTTCCAGTGTGAGGCCCGGGCCACTGCTATAGAGAAAGACTTGTGTGTCATACAAATGTAGCATATTATGAGTTATTTCCAATATTGGATTGACATGGCTGCTGTATTAAACTCTCTTCTACGCTCCATACACTGCCACTGCTCCATTAGTGCAGTGAGACCCAGAGGCCGGTTGAGGTTGAGCCACTTCTTCCCTCCAAAATTCCCCTTTAGACCAAACCCAGGCTCCAGAGGGCTGACCAGCTGCTGTGACCCCTGGTAACAAGCCGCATGGATAACATTAGCTTCATAACTAATGGACTCCTCGTGTTGGGAGCAGCATTTGGGGCCCCAGTGCTGCAGCTCAACCATCTCAGGTGTGTTTAGTGTCAATGGTCCCCTAAGCACTGAAGGACTAAGCAGCTGGCCCCATGTCTAAAGTGTGGACTAAATGCTGTAAGTGTAATGAGGTTAATTCATCACTGGGGATATGGTCACTCATAAGCATTTCACTGGCTTAAACAAACTGTCTTTTCCAATTAGCAAGCTACAGTAGAGGCAGTTACCAACCCAGGCCAATGTACACCTGTTATTAATGGCTCATTTTCTCCTCTGCTGAAGCCTAAAGTGCTCTTTTGGCTTCCACAATCACTAGCGTTACATTAAAATGTGACCCAGTATAAAAATGATAGATAAGATAAGCCTGCCACGTCAATACTGAAATATAAAAGGCCTATCAACATCACTAGAAGACCAGATAGTCATGGTCATGGATAGGCCAGAAAATGATGGTTAACCACCCACTCCTCAGTTAATCAGTCAGTCAAAGTTTATTTCTATAGCACTTTACAGAAAACAAAAGTGCTTTGGATTAAAAACAGGATAAAATTACAAACATTTATTCAAATACTATAAAGTGCAACACACAGTAATGGAGAGAACCAAACACCAAAAACCAAAAGTTCTGTCAGTGCTAGAGGATAACAATCAGTCTTAACACGTAAGTCTTTAACCTGGACTTAAACAGGAACAGTTCAGTGATGACACATCAAAAGACAGGGGGACTGTGCTGGGGCGGTGGATGGCTAAAATCTCTGATAAGTAGGGAAGCGCAAGACCATTGAGAGCTTAGAAAACAAGGAGCTAGGACCAGGAGCCAGTGGAGAGAAGAGAGAACCAGGGTGATGTGGTTGTGTCTGGATGACCCTGTTTGTGTAACAATATCAGTTTCAACAAAACCCTTTAGTACCTCATTTGTTAAATTTTGTCTTCTCTTTTTTTCCATTTTTCCCAGATCATCCAGGACCGTGTGGACTCCCATATCTCCAGAAATCATTTGCTGTGGAACTCGCTGCCTGGTGGTCTCTATGCACTTCCCCAATACTCAACAGACCCTTCCCAGTTCCCCTTTTACTACAACAAACTGGGTAAGTACTAAATGAAGATGAATGAATGATTGAAACCAGATTTGGGCCTTCAGCAATAATGTAGAAAACTGACAGAAATTCATATCTGATACACTTTTTTAACAAGAATAATCCATGCACATGGGGTCATAAGGCAGTACACTCTTTTGCCTGTCCCAAGCCTGGATAAATGGAGAGGGAAGGTCTATCCTAAATTAATATGCAAAGGAGGCAGATGATTGGCTGTGGTGACCCTGGAAGAGGAAAGCCAAAAGGAAAGAAGGACAAATTTATATTGTTGAGACACTGAATAAAATAGCATGACCTTTTATAACACTCGAAGTAATGGAAAGTTTCATAATTCTTTATATTGAAAATCAAATTGTGTCGTCTTCTTAATGCCCTCAGATTTATGCATATTGAAAATAGCTGCAGTGGCAGAGTTCACAAACTAAAGCTATAGGGAAAAGTCATGAGAGTGAAAGTTGTACATCCTCTATACGTCTCCGTGGGTGTGTGTATGCGGTCCGCGGTGACTCTTGACGGACCCGGCTGTAACTCAGATCGATGTTTGGCTTTCTCCGAGGAGCTGTGGACTCAGGGGTTAGCCGGATCGAGGAAGGGGGAATTGAGGGATATGAGCAGAGATGGGCTGCTTTGGTTTATGCTGCTGCAGTAAATCACTATTTTAGCTCCTGCCGTCTTCGTCGCCAGTGCCTGCTGCTGCTCGGGGAATAAGTTGTCGTCGTGTCGAAGGCGGTCTCACTCTGCTACCTTGCCATAACTTTTGATGGCCAAGCAGTTGCAAATTCTGCCCTATACTCTGAAAAAGTTTGACTTACTGCGACAACGCCGTGCCCTCAGGAGCCGGAGAAAGATCTTTATGTCAAGCTGTAGAATAGTTGGACACACACTGCACTGTTTGCCCTGGCCATAAAAACCTAACCTAAATGCAGACGTGGAAAGTAAACAGATACTAAGTACATTTTTAGTTATATGTAGTTCCTGAGTACATTTTCTAAAACATACTTTTACTTGAAAAAATACTTTTATTCAACTTTTACAATCTTTGAATTAAGTAAAATATATTTTGGCCTTGGTGGGAAAGAGGTTTGTAGCAATAGTTTTAGCAAGAATAGTATTTGTAGTTGTGGTAGTATTAGTAATATTAACAGTAGCCAAAGTAGTAGTAGCACTGGAAGTAGTAAGAGTAGTACTATTGCCCCTGCTACTGGCATTGCATACTGTCGTTGTGTCCTTGGGCAAGACACTTCACCCACCTTGCCTGAGTATGAATGTGTTAGTGTGATGGTGTGTTTGGTAGCGCTCAGAGAGGCCGAAGGCACAGAATAGCTGCCACATCTCTGTCAGTCTGCCCCAAGGCAGCTGTGTGTGTGACTAAGTAGTGAATGAATAATGCAATGTAAATCACTTTTGGTATCTAGAAAGGTGCGATATAAATCCAATGCATCATTACTATTAGTAGTAGTAATGGTAGTTTTGTGGCAGTACTAGTAGAAATAGTAACAGTGCTAGCAATAGTAGTAGCACTGTAAGTAGTAAGACAATCAGTATTAGTAGTAAGAGTAATATTGTAGCAGTATAGTATAAGTAGTAATTGAATTTGTAGTATATAAGTAATAGCAGTTTGCATGTTGTACTTTACAGTAGTTTATATTTTTACTTAAATAATAAATTGTAAAAAAAAAATGGTTAACTACTTCTACTTAATATTATTTTTCAGTAACAGTACTTTTACTTGAGTGCAGATTTTGAATATTTCCTCCACCTCTGTTTAAATAACGATCCATTGAGTGACTGAGTTGTCCCACATGTCAGAGTAACCACTCTACCAGCTCTGATTTAGTCATCATGCAGAAAGGCCTTGGCTGGTGTTCACTTGGAGTCCAGTCCAGTTGGCTCCTCTCTCTCACACATGCTGGATCCTGGCACTTCCTGTCACCAGAACCTCCACAAGCCTCTTTGGTCTGGCCCCTGCCGCTGCATTGGATCAATGTGAGATCCCCGAGACATGATGTAGAGTACAGCGGCCACTGGGAGTTTGAAACCGTTTGTTATTCTGGATGCAATAGTGACCAGATAAAAACTTTCTTATTTTTGAACAGAAAAAGCAATCTCCAACCACCCCATCTTGGTTTTGTTTGTTTGGACCCCAATAACCATTCCTGTAACAATGGCTACTTTTCTTGGGGTCCACACAATAAAACACTACTTTTATTTAAAACAAACCCTTTCCAAACTATGCCACATGTCAGACATGTCAGTCATGCGATCAAAAAGACACATTTAAATTAGCACATGTATGTACTTCCATTAGTTTATCTACTTGCACTACTATCCAGCCACATGTCTTCAAACTAAAGTGTGCTTCTTGTGGCAGTCCCAAGCCCAGATAAATGGAGAGGTTTGCATCAGGAAGGGCATCCGGTGTCAAACCCATGCCAAATCAATACTGTGTGCGAAGTGAAAAGAAGTGAAAATCTGAATGAAAAAAGAAGCACTACTATTCTACAATAGACATAGCATAAGCATAGCTGTTTTGCTGCTTAGTTAGAATTTGCCAATTAAACAGGTAATCTAGCAAACATGGTTAAAAACTGTTTATTTTGTATTTAAATATGTTTTATTTGAAGCTGTATTTTGTTTTGTAGTTAATCTTTTACATGAACATCTTGTGCTCCATATAGAGAGAAATTAACTTTCCAAAAGTTACCCCCCCCCCCCTTCAAAAAAATAAAATAAAATAAGATAAAAAATAATAAAAACCCACATAGGTTCCCCACTTGTTATATCCCCTTCCCATCCATTTTACTCTCACCCAGACACCACACAGGGACGCAAACAGGTTTGCCTTTGAGATAGGCAACAAACAGTAGCCATATCTTTTCAAAAGCTAAAAGTTTATCACTTAAGATGAATCGTATGCACTCCAAGTGGAGTATCTCAGATATTTCTTGCATCTATAATTTGATGTTGGAGTTTCTTCCTTTATCCAGAATCTCGGTATATATATTTTTTGCTACTATGAGGCAATATGAGATTAATTGTTGTTGAGAGGAGTTTAATTTAGTAACTTTTTCTGATGTACCTATGATTATTGTTTCTGGATCCGAGTCAAATGGCCAATTAAATATCTTTAATAAAACACCAAATATCCCAGACCAAAATGACAGTTTATGACAATAGATGAAGCTGTGAGCTAAAGTCGCCTCCTGAAGTCTGCACTTTCTACAACTGGGAGAAATAATGGGAATAATCTTGTGCAATTGTGTAGTTTTTTTTAAAAAACACTTTAAAGTGCCTAAGATGTCCTTTATGTGAGTTGCAGAAACATGGCAGAGCAGCTTGGCCATCGCCACAGATGAGAACAAGATCTTCACATTTTCCGGACATTATTCACTCTAAAACATTACTCTAAACCTGATATTTCATTATTACATATCCCTGCAATATAACCCTGCAATGTAAGCATTATTACTTTTGGTAAAAACAAACACAAAATCAAACATTCACTTCTTAGGTATACTGTGTCTTGTTTTTATATTACAGCATTTAGGTAACACAAGAACCCCACGTCGTTTAAGGTGTTTCTACTCCTTGCCAGTAAAAGCTCTGAGAGACAGGAGGTCTGAGTTTATTTCTGTGACCCCCACAAGGGTAGACCTCACGCTTCCATAAATACCGCTGAGCCCACCTGAGAGGGCCGGTCAGGGGCGCCATGTCAGGGAGATGGATCGAGCAACACTAAAGAGCACTCCGGCTCCACTTATCCTTATGGATGTGTGTGCTCCCTTATTCCCACACACACTCAGAGTCGTGTGCCAGCGATGGACGTTTGCAAAATTACACATGACAGACTCCAGCCCCGTCTGTCCTCGTTCACCTGGTTTAGATTTCTGCTACAATCCATTTGAGATAGCTGAGGCGAATTACGTCATTATTATATGTAAATGATATTGTTTTAACTAGATACAGTAACTAGATACAGTACATTTGCTAGTTTTTGACGATCTTTTGTGAAAACATACTTTCAGACTTCATTTCCTAGAACAGTGGGTCTCTTTTTTTAGTTAAGTTCAGTTGACCCATGACATATTTTTTATAGCTAAGTACCCCCAACTATCATGTCAGCATTAGTGAAATGCCATTCCTATGACCATTTTAATGTATTATCATATTTGTTATCTTAACATACACTATATTTCCAAAAGTATTAGCTCACCTGCCTTTACACACATATGAACTTAAGTGACATCCCATTCTTAATCCATAGGGTTTAATATGACATGGGTCCACCCTTTGCATCTATCTACATCAGACATCTAAGTGACTGATGTTCTCGTCCAGTGTCAGACACTGATGTTGGATGAGAAGTCCTGGCTTGCAGTCCTCGCTCTAATTTATCCCAAAGGTGTTCTGTCAGGTTGAGGTCAGGACTCTTTGCAGGTTCAGTCAACTTCTTCCACACCAAACTCACTCATCCATGTCTTTATGAACCGTGCTTTGTGCTCTGGTGCAGTCATGTTGGAACAGGAAGTGGCCATCCCCAAACTGTTCCCACAAAGTTGGGAGCATGGAATTGTCCAAAATCTCTTGGTGCTGAAGCATTCAGAGTTCCTTTCACTGGAACTAAGAGGCCAAGCCCAGCTCCTGTAAACAACCCCACACTATAATCTGAATTCAGTTATTTGGGTGGGTGAGCAAATACTTTTGGAAATATAGCTTATTTTAGTACTAATGTTATTTTTGTTCTAATTAGGATTACTTATTCAGTTTACCCCCCTCCATGAAGAATGTAAGTACCCCCTGAGATGCTTCAAAGTAAATGTCAAGTTTATTTGTACAGCACCAGACAACAGTCACAAAGTGCTTAACAAAAAAAAAAGCATAATAAAATGCAAAAACACTTTAAAATACATTCATTCATTCATTTTCTACCGCTTTTCCCCTTAGGGGTCGCGGGTGACTGGAGCCTATCCCAGTAACTTTGGGCCGAAGGCGGGTACACCCTGGACAGGGGCCAGCTTGTCGCAGGGCTGACACAGAGACAAACACAGACAGACAACCATTCACTCACACATTCATTCACTAGGGACAATTTAGAGTCACCAATTCACCTAACACATGCATGTCTTTGGACGGTGGGAGGAAGCCGGAGAACCCGGAGAGAACCCACGGTAACACGGAGAGGACATGCAGACTCCACCCAGAGAGTTCGTGTGATGGTGTGTATTGGTCCGCCCGGGGCTCAAACCCACGACCTCCTTGCTGGGAGGCTAGAACGCTAACCGCTCTGCCACCGTGCACCCCACTTTAAAATACATAATATGGCAAAATACCCATAAAAACCCATTAAATCTAGAAGTGGTACTAGTCAAAAATATTGTAAAAAAAAGAAAAAGTAAAAAGTCGTCATATTAGAATATTGTTGTTGCCATAGGAGTGGTAGTAGTAGTATCAGTACTGGCAGTAGTAGTAGCAGCAGTAGTTGTAATGACAGCAGTGGTAGTGGTATTATTAGTAGTTGTAGTGTTACTTTTCCAGTATTTTGTTGGCCCTGTCTCAACTTTTTTCAGATGTGCTGCTGCCATCTAATTCAAAATGAGCAATTATTTTCCATGATAAGTTATTTATAATATATTGTGAATAAAATATGGCTTTATCAGATTGTGTTTTTAATTACATTTTACTCAGAATCATATATTTTTTTTTATATATTGCAGGGATATCTTAACTCTATTAATAATTAAAGAAGATAGATTTTCAGTGTCTGTGTGATTTAATAACAGGAAACACAGATCATCATTCACAATCAGATGAACGTGTATCCACTCACAGTTAAGCGTTTTGACATGTTTACTAATGTTCAGTCATGTGAGGCACAGCGCTGGCCCCTGTCACAAAGACGGATGACAGCTCCACCAGTCCATCCGAGCTACCTACAAAATGGACAAATGTGTGTAAAAAATCCCTAAAATGCAGTTATGTATGAATATATTTGTGTGTGTTTGCAGGTAAAAGCCCGATGCAGCAGTTCACAGCAGTCATCCACACAGTCACGCCTCTGCAGACCCAGATCTCGCCTGTGGTCAAGCTCATCATCGCTGTGGCCAAGTCCAAGTTCTGTGCACAGGTGAGAAAAGCCAACGCAGACTAATGAGGTTTAATACTGCTGCTGCCGAGAACAGTGGAAGCTGTATAGCCTAAAGATGTGTTTATTTTAGGAGGATTTTCTTTGTGATGAACAATGAGTGAATAATTTAATAGACAAATAGCAGACAAAGAGTTAGGACAGGTGGACGAATTGCATGGCAAACAGTAAAGGACAGAACTGGCCTAGGTACAGACCATATCTCCTGTTATGACTGCCCAATTCAAACTATTTAAATGTGCAAATATAGTTATGGTACCCACTAGATTATAGCAGTACTTATAAGGTACTGGGCCCTCCTGACCTCTTTAGATACCAATAAATAAACAGTTTTTAGATCCTGAATTACCACTGATGTTTATAATCTTGCACTGAATTACATGAGCTTATTACTAAAGAATTAAACAATAATAATGTTTTTAACTCTAAACTGTCAGCAAATGTAAAGTAATGTTTTGTAAATCATCAATTAACTGGTTACTAACTCTAAACGAATACTTAAATAATGGGTTATTCTAAAGTGTTACAGTATTTTTTACATTTGTATTAGAAATCTATAGGAAAAAGCATGACAGTCTTTTGAAAAGAGTGAAATTTTATTGTTGGGGGTCCACGTGGGATTTTCTGATTTTTAATAGGGCCGCAACAATCTTGACTTTGGGAATGGCTGAGCTAGACTATTTGGCCAATGTTCTGCTACAGATTGGTGCTCCACATTCCTCTGCCTTTGGTGCAGGGGGTCAGGAGCTTTGTGCTGCCCCAAGCCCAGATAAATGAAGAAGGTTGCATCAGGATGGGCACACAGCATAAAAAACATATACCAAAGTACCTATGGGAATGATTTGCTGTGGCAAAGTAAGGGAGCTGCTGAAAGGGACTGTTCTATGTCCTAGCCTATGCAATGAATCCCATATCATATAGAGTAGTTAGACCCTCTGCATAAATTGTATGTTATGCCAAAATACTAATTACTCCATTACTGCATATATATTTACTTGTGTACCCTCAAGATGTGTTTTTATTGCCTTTTCCACATAAGGCTATATTAACATTCAAATGTGGGCCACAAATGAACTATTGTCACCAAATTATGATGCATAACCTTTCACAGACCCTTCTACTTTTACTTTTTAAACCTTTTATCCTGATCCTTGCTCTGTTTAAGAAATCTGCTGCTATTAAACTCTAAGTTTCTAAGAGACTAGAGCCTATTAACCTTCTCCGTGTGTGTTTCCAAAAAGATTGTACTTTTGTGGAACTGCGACAAGCCTTTACCTCCGAGGAACAAGTGGCCCTCCACCAGTGTGCCTCTCACTGTCGTCCAAGGACAGAACAAGGTAACAGCTGCTGGTGTTTTCCATCTATTGTGCATTTAAAAACTTGAAAACATTTTATCGCCCCTTTACAAACTGTCTTTGTAAATTCTAAGTACTTCAGCACGCAGTTTCATGAATCAGAAATGAAACTTTGCCCTTCTGCTGTTTTAATGGCTAGTTACTCCAATGGAAAAGGGAAAGAAAGTATCTGTGTACTTCAGAATTAAATAAGTGAGTAAACATAGGCTTTAAAAAATACAAATCTCATTTAAAACTTCAATGTTGTGGGTGTGTGTGTTTGTGTGTGTGTGTGTGTGTGTGTGTGTGTGTGTGTGGGGGGGGGGGGGTTAGACAGAGTAAAACCAAATACTTTGTGATAGTAATAAGGTTTTATGATGAGTTGGAGTCTGAGTCAAGTTGACTAAAGACTGGTCTGAGTTGAGTCGGGCCATGAGTACTGGAAGTGGGAGTTCAAGTCTGAGTCACTCAAGTCAGAAATGAGTCTTCTTGAGTTAAGGTGCGAGTTTCAGTCAAGTCCAATTCACAAGTGAGTCCAAGTCTGAGTCTATGTCCAAGTCATTAGTTTACAAGTCTGAGTCTAAGTTCAAATCAGTGCTTCAGAAGTTTGAATCTAAGTCTGAGTTTTTGATTCACAAATCTGAGTCGTACTTTGAGTCATTAGTTTACAAGTCCTTAGGTTTTAGTCATTGGTTCAGAAGTTTGAGTCTAAGTCAGAGTCCTTGGCTCACAAGTCCAAAAACACAAGTTATGAAATTTGAGTTCACAAGCTTACGAAATCCATCTTATCATGCTCCTGCTGATTTGTTTGGGTCCGGACCTGTGACCAGTGGGGGCCTGGGCCAATGGTGTACTGCCGTCAGTGCATGGGTTTCAGGTTTGCCGAAAGCGACAAGTGCTATTAACGATACTTGTTATCAATATGGAGACACAGAAAAAGGTAACTTATGCTGCTATACATTTAGAAAAACAGCAAAAAAAATCTTCTAACAATGTCTTTATTGTGTTGCTTTACTATTGTAACGGTTTGTTGTTTAGCTACAGAGCTGGCGCTTTATCCAATAACCTCTAAGTACTACTGAAAGTCGAGACGAGTCTCAAGATTTAGGCCAGTGACTCAAGTACTCGATCTCTGCTTGACCTCGTTTATGATGGTTTACCAAAGTTACATATTTATTACATGATAAATTTAGAAGATAAAAGTTTATAGAGTTGTTTGCTCATTGTATAAATTCTCATCTCGTCTCAGTTTGTTCATGTTGAAAAGACCCTCATTACTCGTACAGGTGTTGTCATTATTTCGGCTGATTTAACCTCTGCAGGACTGTGTGGGTGTGTTTTGATTGACTACTCATTGAAGTCAGCCTGTTAGATATTTACACCTGCATAATATAAAAAAAAAAAATAATTGACAGGAGATGAACAAAATTACCCATTTAAGATAATTTGTCATCATAAAACTCATTAATTGATGGCATTTTTTTTCTGAAGTAAGTAATGATATTACAGCCAGCAGACTGCACAGATTGTTGCAGTTGCAGAGACATTTATGCTCATTTAATACATAATTGGTCCATAATTGTCTGTCCTTTCACTGGCGTCTGTTTGTTGTGCTCAATTTAATGCTCCATGAGATTGTAATTGTTAAAACAAAGTGAAGCTCTGTGGTTTTAAATACTGGTAAACAAACCATTTCATGCCTCTGTGACAATGTGTATCCAGACAGGATATAATTTTAAGTTTGGGCATTTTCAGGTTACCTCAAAAATGACTTTTTCAAAGTGAATCCATGTAACTAAATGTGTATTTGTCATGTCATACTTGGGTTTGGATGAACACAACAAAGCTAGAGCCACATTAGTATCAGACTAAACCAGATCTAAAGTAAGTTGGAGTAGCTGTCGAACCAAACAGGCTTTTATACCGGTCTTTGATTCAGCCAAAAGACATGGTCTTGATCCAAATTATGGTCCAGTTTACGGAATGGTTAAATGGTGTGTTCATGATGACAGTAAACAGTGCTTCAGGAAATGTCTGAAATGTCTGGTGCAGATTTTAAAATTATACCAGAAGTTAGTGAACTAAATAATCATGAAGGTTCTTTGTGTGGACCTTGGCGCAGACAGTTGGATGTGAAAATGTCCTAATTAAGCCAGGGCATCAGGACTAAAAAAAGGATTAAACCATAGTTAAACAAGATCTAAACCAGGACTAAAAACATCTTAACATCTAACATTTAACATCAACATTCACCCTGTGAATGATAGAGACAGTCATTCAATCTCTAATTCTTTCAGTAGGGGTACTTTTGATTCACCAATAATCCTAACACATCCTGGAGAAACCAAAGAGTATCCACTGAAACACAGGGGAGACACGGAGACTCCACTCAGAGGGATCATAGTCAGTCTGTTTAAGGATCAAACATATTTTCTTCAATTAAATACCTACTTGTAAAAGCATAATAACTTCAACTCTTATCAGTAAACTGTACAGTGACAGTGATAGTGTAACTTTGTTGAAATTGCTCTTATTTGCTAAAAGCCTGTTTACTCTGTATTACCAGATGTCATGTGACCGTACATCTCATCAGAGGGAGAAAATTGCCTTGTGATCTTCATTTGAGCTGCGGCCCTTTAACCCACTCAGCCTTAACAAATGTAGTCAGTCACACCGCTTCTCTGTGTGCTCTGATCCTATGGCTTTGTCGTCTAATTGCTTCTGTTTGTTTCTACGCAAATGTCTCTGCCTCTTCAAATACAAGCACAGTGTTTTCATTTCACATCTCTTCGAGGCAATAATTGTGAGTGTTTGAGCATCTATGGTCCTATAATGAGTCATGTGGTGCAGTGTTCAGGGCTCAGACAGATGCTGTGTTTGTTCTTGCTGTAATAACCACACAGTTTGTCACTATCAGCAGGTTATTTTGGCATTTAGCATGACTTTATATTCACAGTGATACACAAACACATAGCATTGCCAGTGTGTGATATGTCAATCTGAATTGTTTTGTTTTCGCAGTGCTTTTGGAAGATAGCTGAATATTTAATGGTATGGGATCATTTTGTGGTGTTTTATAACATTATATGAGGAATGTCTAGGTATACCTTTTGAAAAACACAAAACAAAACAGAAAAATGAAGCAAAATGGGAAAAAAATGAGGCATATTCCATGAAGCAAGCTAACTGGAAAAGCTAGAGTTATTTGGGAGGTCTGGCTTATTTCTGTTCAGCAGGCTTATCATGAGCCAGACTAGCTTCAAAGAGGTTATATATTACGCAATATCAACTTTTCATACCTGGAGTTTGCTTCATTCATGTTTGAGAAATCTTTTTTTCTCTGGCACGGCCATTCTGAGGCCTCAAAACGCTCAGTTCCATGAACCCCCACCCCAGGAAGCACTGACCAATCAACAAGCCCCCTACATCCAGTCTGCTCTCGTTCATATACAATATAGGATGTAAGATAAGTTGCACTGTATTGATTAATTGTGATTAAACTTTAAATAGACATGTCTTTTTTCTATGAAGAACATATTTTATCAATATTATCACAACTCAACACAAATGCTATCAATACAAACATATGGACTCTGTCTTCTTCAGTGACCCCATATGTGTTGCATGTTCTTTCTCCCATGACTTACTTGAATTTTTATTGATAGGTTCTTTAAAATTGATCTTTGCTGCTCACTTTAATGAAACACAAGAAGCAGAAAGGTCAAATGTGAACTCGTCAAACCCGATTGAGAACAAGGTCAGGACAGACAAGTCGTATGGAGATTGATGGCATTGGGTCTGCCTTAACATAACCTTTGATTAGTAGTTGTTTACAGGGGCGTGTCTGATGTAGTTTTTGTTCAAAGGTCATATCTATTATGTTGCTTGGAATTGAGACATACGACTGCTACAGAGCCTTTTAGCGTCTGTAAAGAAAATGGTTGCTTTTAAAAGAATGGTGCCTTAAGCTATGCAGCAGACCTCAATACATTTTCTACGGAAGAATATGCAATAGCTATCAAATATCAAAATGATGAAAAATGAAGATGGTTTTGGCAACTGACAGTCAGTTGACTACACGTGTGTAATGTCAGCACCTGGTTAGAAAACATTAGCAAGTGTATCAAGCAGTATCTGTTTAATTTAATGTAGCAATTACCATATAAGCAAAAGGCAAAATAAAAAAGTATAATTTGATCTTCTATAATAATAATAATAATAATAATAATAATAAATTAGTTTTATAACCATGCCATTCTGTACCTACCCCCTCTCTGTTCACCTCCAAACACACATTCACACAAACACATTCACACAGGCAAGATGGGGGTTCACTGATGAGTAAATGGTCATGGTACATCAGTGAAGCGTCACTTGATCTCTTACCCAGGATGAACCTGCAGCCTCGCATCTTTGACTCTATGTAAATACATAAACACTTTCATGACCACAAGTTTTAGTAATGAACCACAGTCCTGCACAATAAGGCCTTGCTGCTGACAACGGGGCGGCAGTAGCTCAGTTGGTAAAAACGTTTGCCTGCTAAGGCTGGCAGTTCCAGCCCGGCTGCTGGCATTGCATACTGTCATTGTGTCCTTGGGCAAGACACTTCATCTACCTTGCCTGTATGAATGTGTCAGTATGGTTGTTTTGGTCAGAGGGACCATAGGCAAAATGGCAGCCACGCTTCCGTCACCGAGTGTGACTGAGGAGTGAATGAATAATGCAACAAATTGTAAAGTGACTTTGAGTGCAGAAAAGTATATAGGACTAATGCATTATTATCAATAATAATAATATTAATGAAGCAAAGACCTGCGGGTGCACTGTGGATTAACCATGAAGAAGAAATGCTTCCCCAGTTTAAGCAAATGCTTAAATAAAAGGTTTGAAAATAATGATAAAAAATAAATTAAAAACAAGGTGGCAGTATGGGTGGAAAGTGCATCGAGGAAACCCAACAAAAGCAAAAAAAATCAGTTCTATAATGTAGTTACCGCTCTGAGGTTGAAGTAAGGTTAAAAAGGCTGAAGTTGCTTATGTGATGAGCTAAGTTAATAGTTCCCTCTCTTGGTTGATCTTTAAACATGTTCTTTTTTGTGCTGTAGTCTGAAATTAAACTATTTCAGGTTCAAACTGTGCAATGTGTATATATTCAATGCATTTAGTCAGTTGAAATATCTTTTTTTTGGGTTGTGTCTTGTCAATATAGAGTGATGGTGGGTCCCAAAGCCAGACCAGTTGAGAACCGCCGGTCTATATAATAGGAAAAAAAACAATATTCATATTTAAGTAAACATTATTTACTAATGTCAGTTTCATAATAAATAAAAAATTAGTAAAATGTAAAAACATCCAGTAATCAACTCCCGAAATAGATGAATGCATTTAATGAACATCATGTAGTTTGTATACCTTAAATTATCTTTCATTGAGTGACTGTGACTGTAGTGATTATTAAGAGCAGATGAAGTCCTAATAAAGTGGTCAGTAAGAGTATACTTTGCATTTGGCAAAATATAAACATGGGTTCTATACATCTGTAACTTGAAGTAAAGAGCACTTAGGGACAAGATACAACTTCGTGCTTCAGTAATGTACCAATAAAGTGTTCATCAGTCGAGGTGGTAGGTGTTCAACCGTCATGATCATGTTTCAGATAGCTTTCTGATACTTTGGGCTTTAAACTTTAAATTACAGACATCCAGACATATCCTCCACATAAAAAGGTCGCTTATATCTCCAAAGGCTCCCCTTGAAGTGGCAGGAGTCATGGTGGGTATAAAAAGGGGAAATGGCTGGAAAGAGAGCCACAAAGATAAGGTTCAGACCATTGAACTGCCCCCGTGATCTCAGCGGGATCTAATCTCTGTCCCGGGGCAAGAGGGCATCGATAGCTGCCAGAAGGAGGAAAACAGGCAGCCAGGTGGTCAGGGGACGAGGAAGAGCTCTGAGGACAAATGTGCTGCCATATTGGATTTTATGAATGACAGTATGGTTTTAGCACTCGTTCATATTAGTCACCAAATTGGTAACAGTAATTGGAAAGACAAAATACTGACTTGTCAAGGCAACCTGACCTCAAATTAAATTATAATTAAAAGATGTAGCCAGAGCTGAAATAGTCATTTGTTCATCCTCTTCTGGGTATTTCTTTTAGGGTCATCATGGGTTTGGTAAAGCCCATCCCAGCAACCATGGGCCTTGGGCAGGGTACACCCACAATCTAGTCAGTGGCTGACAGAGAGACGCACACTAAAGACAGTGTAGAATAAAAAATACATAATATATCCAAAAACAAGGAGCAGACGAGAGAGAGTCCAGCGCAGAAAAGTTTACTGCATGACACATCAAATGAAGCTCATGTCCGGTCCCCACAAAAGCCCCCGAACTCATCCAAACATGATCTTTTATACTTTTTTGATAACACTAATTTCCACATGTCCTTGAAAATAAGTTATTATTCATCTAGAGAGTTGCTACTCAAATTTAATTTGTAAACACACATATTGGACCGTCCCAACTGAACTGGTGCCAACACCTGCACCTGCTGTGGACGCAAAGGTTGTCACATCCACCAAAGTTCATCAAGGTCATTATTATGAAGTTATATAAAACATTAAGTGGTGGAAATTTACAACCCATGATGTAATGTAGGCAGCCTGTGACATGCCCAACATGTTATGTGCCCCTTTATTCTGATGTCATCAACATTTAACCACACCCACTAAATTGCAACCCCTTGTGGCAGTCACACTAAACTACTATCAGGAACCAAATTAAACTCTATCCCTCTTTGTGTGTTTTATCTTATCTACAGTGAGGCCCAGTGTGTTCCCCTCACAAAGTCACACATTTTCCAAAGAATGCATGAAGATGAACACATGACATTATCATGACATTGCAACTCTTAGCAATGAAGTTTTTTGCTATAATGAATATATAAAGATTATATGAAGCTTGATTATACGTATAACCAGCAAAATGTGAATAATAATACATAGATTACTCAAAGCTTGAGTGTACCTTTAATACTTAGCATAAAAGCATAAGAAAACCAACCCTTGATGTTACCAATTATACAGTGACCTAAAGTAACAACATTTATAGCTTTTAACTCAATCTCTAAAACAGCTCACACATTCTTTACACACGCATATCTATGGATGGTGCAAGGAGGCCAGAGTATCTGAAGAGAACCCACTGTAGCATGGGAAGGGACATGCAGGCTCCACTCAGAGAGATTGCACCCACAACGTTCTTTCTGAGAAGCAGGAGCACTAACCACTCTGCCATGCCCCTTTTCAAATTGGCATGTCCTCTTTATTAATTGAAAGTTATCCAGTGATGTAAACCAGCGGTTCCCAACCTTTTTGGTTATGTGTACCCCCGGGATCTGATTTAGTCTTGGTATGGACATGGTTTAGTCCTGGTTTAGTCTAAGTTTAGTCTTAGTTTTGACCTAGTTTAGACTTGGTTTAGAACTAATTTAGTTCTGGTTTAAACCTGGTTTGTTGCTGGTTTAGTCCTGATTTAGTCTTAGGGTGTATTCATACCTGCCTCGTTTGGTCTGGTTAAAATGGACCAGAGTGCATTTCCCATATTAGTCCAGACCGAGTGTGCAGGTGTGAATGCATTCAAGCGTACTCAGGTCCGGACCAAACAAGCGGACTGAGACCCGTCTGAGGAGGTGGTCTCGGTCCTTCCAAACGGACTCTGGTACAGTTCGCTTACAGTGTGAATATGAACTGGCCCCGATCTGGCCCAACTACAAATGTCATCAGCCTTTTTAGAGTTAACGAGCCACCGTAGCAAGGCATTAAGGGAAATAAAACAGCTGTGGAAGACCTGCAAAAAGCCACAAGCTGAGGACAAACTTGGAACAATGAGGTTACAGTGCCTCTTTGACATTTGCACTTACAGCCTACCTGCTCTCTCAATTTCAGCTTAGCGCCACTACTGTGGGTAGCACACAGAGCGCGTCTTCTCACCTGCAGCCGGCTTGCACCACGTCTTTGCCGTTGCAAAATAACAAGTAGGGCGCAGTGAAACTAACTTCATATTAGCTGCTTTTGACACTGAAAATGTTTTTCACAGATCTGTAGCTGTAAAATCAGAATAAATATCCTGGTAACAAGTGCAGCACGCAAGTCCTCATGATTGTTTTCCTCAGGTTCTGTGTCTATGCCCCGCCCTTGGCCCAATATCGCAGCAAGTGCGGTGTGTCCCGAGGACAAACGAGCATGCACCCTGTTGAATGTGATCTGTAGCCAATCAGAAGGCAAGGTGACGGAAGCATGGAGGGGAATCCAAAATCAAAACAGCTTTCATGGCTCATGTTCGCACTATCTCCACTCCTTTAACCAATGCCTTTTCTTTTTTTGCATTGTTTTTTCTCATTTTTTCTGTTAGAAATAGTTCTCAAACTATAGCAATTGCTTCTTTGTCGCCCAGCCATGTTTGTGTACGCTGAAGTCATGTTTAATCTCGTGAGGTTTTGCGAGATTTCCCGTCTGACCTGGAAATGATCACGAGTGAAATGTGGTGTGTGTGGTGTGTTGTCTTTGCCGTGTGGCCGCACACCACACACTGTAGGACCAAACCTGTGATAGCTTTGATTTTTTTATCGCCATGTATGGGGTCTCTCAGGTTTTGAAAATCTTCTGACAATTTTAAGATCTTGCCGTGTGAACCAGGCATTAGTTTAGTCCCATTTTGACCTGGTTTAGACATGGTTTAGACCTGGTTTTGTCCTGATTTAGTTGTGGTTTAGCTCTGGGTTTATTGGTTTTATTTCTATTTTAGATCTGATTTAGGTTTATTTTAATCTTTGAAAGCCAGATATATAAAGGTACTATAAATAACTCCACATACCCCCTGCAATGTGCTTGGGTACCCCTAGGGGTCCCTGGACCCCTGGTTGGGAAACACTGGTATAGACTAACTAATGGGGGCTTAATGATAATGTCTAGATGATGTATTAAGGTCTTGTTTTTTATTTATAATTCATTCTACACTATAATGTTTTTTCTCAAATATAAGATTTCATGTTTTTCATTGGTATGAGTTCATATTAGTCAGCCATCTTGGCCAGATCTACAAAAGCAGCACCAGTATCTTTGGCAAAATTTGTGTGTCATAATACATACGCATCAACGCATCAGTTCATATCCAGGATGGCCCACTGACCCAGTGCCAAGTCTCTGGGAGGCAAATGCCAATGTACCATGATGCTAATGTACTACAGCCAATTAAAGTTTTCCCCAAATGACAAATGATAAGGCATCCATCCAGTCAAGAGAAATACATTATCCTTCATGGCTTCCTACTTCAAGCGGTGATTAAAGTCACCACCATTTTTTTCTGTAGCACACTCCGATGATTTAAAGGAATTTAGGAGATTTGTGGTTATATTCATTTGATGTTGTGCTTAATCTCCTGATGAGTTTGCAGCCGTCGACAGGCTCATTAAGCGCGGCTGGAAGAAGACGTTAACCTTGTGGATATTTGTGGTCTCACTTTGAAAATAAGCCTCTTAATATCACCCTAGGGGGGGTTTAATTCAATTTGTACTTTATTTCTGACACTAAATCCATGTTAAACATAACAGCACGGACGTCACTAACCATATGCTTCTATTTCAATTATATACATAGATTATTCACAACACAGGATCCATCTATTGCCAAAACATGTGGTAGCATGTAATTGGCTGCTTGTGTATAAATATAGGTTGTTGGGAAATATTGTAGTGTTAGGATTAATAATGTGTGTGTTTTCCTTTTGCAAAATACAGTACAAAAAGTCTATCTACTCAAACAAGGGTTTACTGTAAACATCTATAAAAGCAATTTTGAAGTTGGGACACTGTAAGACTGGGTCAGAGCATCTCTAAAACTGCATCTTGTGTGGGGTGTTCCTGGTCTGCAGTGGTCAGTATCTATCAAAAGTGGTTCAAGGAAGGAACAGTGGTGAAGCAGCGATATGTGATGCATGGCCAGTGTGGAAAATAAAAGCAACATGTCTCAGAAAAGGTGAAACATAGGCAACAAAAGGTTGGAAAAGCAGAGGATACATACATTACATACTAATACATTTCAGTAACAGGCCTGTGTGTTAAGAGAGAAAGGCAGTCTGTATTATTAGTATTGGCTTTATGGGATGCTTGTGACTTTTTGTATTTGCATGTGGATATAATATATTTATATATTTTAATTTATTTCTGTCTTTGTCCATCCAGATGATAACCAGCCGTTTTTTCCCATATGACGCCATTGCCACAGACGCTGTCCTTAGCCTGGATGAAGACTCAGTTCTTTCGACCAATGAGGTAAGTTTGCGGTTTGGCAAAATGCTATGATAAGATAAGGAGACAATGGTGGAAGTCCAAAATCACTCAAAATCTTCATTTAAGGAGAATTACTGAACTCTTACTTACTCAAAGCAATATCTTTAAGTAGAAAGAAAACTGATTTAGCATAAGGCTTTTCCAGAGGCAATCCTCATCATTTACCCAGGCTTGGGACCGGCACTAAGAGTACACTTGCTTGTGACCCCCTGTGCCACAGCAGAAACAAAAGTACTCAACAAAATTCTTACTAGAGTAATAGGAATAAAAAGTAAATGTAAATGTATCCAAGTACAAAATATTTTTGAGAGATGTTTTTAACAACTTCTACTGCTACTACTTCTGTGTGCCAAATCTGGAACTGAGCCCAGGACCTTTTTGTTGTAAGGCGAGTGCTACTCACCAATGTTTTTGCTCAGTTAGAGACGTTGGAAATTACTTGAGTAAATAAGTAATCTTTGTAAGTATGTTCTTCAAAATATACTGTATACTTGTATGTTGTTACTTTTCTTGAAGAACTACAAGACCAACACACAGCAACAGTACTACAATTTAAATAGCTTGCTAAAACATCCCTACAGTGCCTACAAATATAATCTATTATAAACCTGTGATTATAAACAGATAATTTGGGCAAATTTGGGCAACATCTAATTCACTTTTACATTTAGCCTACCTTTCTGTATCCACATGGAGCAAAAGATGCTAATGTCTAAACACTTTATTGATCCTCGCTGAAATAAGGCAGTCATTCCACGCACAGTCATGAATACCATTCATTACAAAGGAATTGGCTCGCTGCGCCAAACAACGCAATACCCACTATAAAGCAGACAGGGGAAATGTGCTTAGCCTCTATAAGGACCATTTCAAATCGGGTGGGAGGATAAAGAAGTTTAGCATTGAGACAAGTTTGACCAACAAAGAGACTCAAAACAAAGCGAAGGTCGGATGTCAGTAATGTCTCTGTGGGTCTGTGATTTACTGCAGTGCAACAGGGTTCCACCTCAGGCTTAGTTCAACACACACGGGTCCAAAAAATTATGCTCAAACCTATCCCAGCAACTATGGGCCTATAGTGTATACAGCCTGGACAGTGGCCAGTTAATCAGAGATAACTCATGCTGTCCGACAATCATTCACTCTCACATTCATTCACTAACACACATCTTTATATATATATTTTAAATAAACATTAAACAGTTCAACAACAACATAAACAAAACAGCACACACTTAGAAAAAATAAAACAAAAATTCCAAGAGACACAACATAAAATATATCAAAATACATGAAACAAACCAAACAAAAGACCACATATGAGAAACAAACAACACACACCAAACTTATTCCATCTTGTCAGCGGTCAGAGTTCCATCCAGACCTTGCCCCAAACATTTCCTAAAAATATCCCGTCTCTTTTTATGTTTTTTAACATCATGTTCTGTTTCGGTCATATATCTCTCAAGTGTTAAAAGCAATTTTATAAAGTTTTTGAAATAATTAATATGCAACAAAAATCTATTTGTAACTTTAATAATAAATTGTCTTCCCAATATAATAATAATTAACAAGATAACACACATCTTTGAATGGTGAACTCCCAAACCCTGCTCAGCAATTGAACCCTCAACCTCCTTGCTGAGAGACAGTAGCACTAACCACTCATGTTCTTAAAAAAATAAACAGTAGAGTAAATTAGGGGCATAAAATCTTTTTGAATAATCACAAATGACGAAGCACAAGAACTTACAGAGATTGAAAAATGGCTGTTAATGGAATTGAAAGTTTCTAGTTCAGTAGACAAAATATGATGGTTGCAGAGTTAGCAGAAGATAATTATGCCAAATAACCAGAGATGCAAAACAAAGGCAAGAACAACAACAGTTTACATAAATTAGATCAAATGTACTAACTAAAGCATATAGTATATATTCTCAAGACCATAATGAGTTTTTTTTTATTTATTTTTTTTATTTTTTTTTTTTTACATATAGCCATCATAAAGTCTTTGGTGTACAAGGAAATATTACTGGCATATTTCCTGACAGGACACAAAGAAGAGAAAGTTTCAAAAAGACATAAAAATAAAGGAACAAAAAGTACAAAAGGCGACAAGTGAATTAAATGAGCTATAATGGAAAAACAAAATGCTTCCCCAAAGTCATTACCATTACCTTTGTGTCTGTATCATTGCTCTGTCAAAATGTCTTCTGACTCGCAGCAGAGACACACCCCAGTGGTTTGTTTCAGTGACAGTAGTTGTACAAAGTGTATTAAAAAGAGCAGGATAACGCGCCATCTTGCAAAAAATATATATCTGTTCTTAAAGACTGAAACCTGACATGGAGAATTTATGAGGTGAATTTAATCAAAACAACTCAAATGTTTAGAAAAAAAAGGCCATGCTTGTTGCTTTTCTTCTCAAAGCAAATTAAACCTGAATAAAATGACTTTGTTCATAAAAAGACATTTCTCATCATTACTTTAGCATTTCTTTGCTTTCATTTGACCTTATCAAACCCTATTTGAAGAAACCCCGTGTCTTAGAAATTACATCCATTCGTAACTACAGCGCAATCCAATTAAGTTTAGCAGCGAACTCTGGTGGCACGCACACACACAATGCAGCTGCAAACATAATCATTGGCCTGATTTGACTGAATGCGAATGTAACATGCCATTAAAGGATCTGCTGCATGATTTGCCCTTTGACAATTATCAGAGGTCGGGGAAAAAGGACTGGCTCGTGTGCAATTTTTTGCATCTATTTTATCTTTCTTGAGGTTGGGAAAATGGCCATGGTTTTAAAATGATTAAGCAAGGTGATATTTTGATGTGCAATTTGCTTGGTCTACACTGGCATAAATAATACTTTCATTATTGAGTTCAAAGTCACAATTTTTAATTTAAATGAATTGTTGAATTGTTACCATAGAAAGTTTTCAGTTGTCCAAGAATCTGTAGTTTTAATATCCAGAATACATAAATGCAGTCAGAAAGCACAGACCGTCCAGCAAAGCAATGGCCCTATCTCACAATGGTTAAGACAAAGTGCCAACGCCAGGGCTCGCCTTTATATCTCACTGTAAAGAGAGCAGAGTGTGGGGCAGCTGTGGCTCAGTTGGTAGAGATTTCCCCCACTATCCGAAAGGCTGGCAGTTCGATTCATACTGTTGTTGTGTCCTTGAGCAAGAAACCCTCATTGCCTGTATTACTGTAATAGTGATTGGGTGACTGGAGGTGGTTGGGGAGGCCATAGGCGCAAAATTGCAGCCACTTTTCCATCACCGAGTGTGACTGAGGAGTAAATGAATAATGCATTAAAGTAAAGTGACATTGAGTGTCTATAAAGACTAATGCATTATTATTACTAAAACTAGGAGTGTGTTTGTTTATTGCCCTCTTGTGGCTAAAAATATTATCTTCAACGATATCTCTGTAGTACAGTGATAGTTTAGAAACAGGGTGCCCGTGTAGTCCAGGAGAGCAGGGGTTCAGGGGCCCAAAGCAGAGCCAAAAACTCCAGCTACAATAAATGGCAGTTCTAAGCTCAGATACAGTACACTATTTCCAAAAGTATTCACTCACCCACCCAAATAACTGAATTCATGTGTTCCAATCACTTCCATGGCCACAGGTGAATAAAATCAAGCACCTAGGCTGCAGC
The DNA here is from genome assembly GCA_020698575.1 of Bostrychus sinensis. Lineage (NCBI taxonomy): Eukaryota > Metazoa > Chordata > Actinopteri > Gobiiformes > Eleotridae > Bostrychus > Bostrychus sinensis. The sequence continues at coordinate 19,752,115 of CM036257.1, read as the reverse complement.
TTTGTGGAAAACTTTGTAGAAAAGTTTGGGGATGGCCACTTCCTGTTCCAACATGACTGTGTACCAGTGCACAAAGCATGGTCCATAAAGACATGGACAAGCGAGTTTGGTGTGGAAGAAGTTGACTGGCCTGCACAGAGTCCTGACCTCAGTCCTACTTTTGGAAATATAGTATATATGGTATAGTATATATCTGTTGCACAAGTAGGAGATTACTTGTGCAAATGTTTCACTGTGGTGATCCCTGAAAGAAAGAGAGCAGCCAAGAGGAACCTCCTAAAAATCATCACATTGTGTGACTTTATCATATTGCAAGTTGTTTTGGAGAAGTATCATTTACTTCTAACTATCAGGAACTACTTTCCTTTTGGCTTTTTCCTTCTGTGGTCTCCATAGGAAATCATCTACCTTCTAGTGTGCGGTGATTCACATATTGATTAGGCATAGCTTTTTTACAGCAGATGCCCTTCCTGGCGCAACCTTCTCAATTTAAACAGGCTTGGGACTGGCACAAAAGTACACCAGCTTGTGACTTTTTGTGGCTGGATTCTGACATTCAGGAACTAATCTGTAATCATCACAAGTGTTTGCTTTTTAAGGACTTTAAAGTTAAGCAACGCAAAACAAACAAAGTAGCCTATAGTCTAATTTAGCCTCACAGATGAGTCTGGCTGGGACTCATTACCAACTGCATCTTCGTTCCTCCTCCTCAGCGCCGCAGCAAGTTAAAGACCAGATCCCTAACACATTCAAAGAGCCAATGAGCCCAAGAGATCCAATATATTGTTGAACTCTGAGATGTTTTATTGATCGGAGCGAGTCAATGCTCACCTTTTCTGCGCTAACGGGATTACCATTACACTTTATGGCAGCACAATTTGTGGCACAGCAATACGACAAGTTTCTGCAAGTAAACTTTTATGGCAAGTGTCTTGTTTTATGAAACGACAAAAGAGTAGGAGCGGAAGAAGATGTCAGGAACCATAAAGAGGAAGTGGAGTGGATGGCGGCCGTGCTCACTAACCCATCACACTAATTGCCCTTTGAACATCAAGAGGGGATTTATTGAAAAGAGCTCAAATATGTCAAGTGAGCTGGAGAATGTCACACTTTTAATAGAACTTTTCATATTGTAATCCTTGGGTGGAAGAACGGCTGTGCCAATTTCATAATTACATTGTTTCAGCTCATTTAATGTATGATTATTCCATGAAGAGAGATTAGAGAAGAAAAAGGCAGCGAAAAACCTGACAAAGCTTTTGTCTCTCATGGAGCAGGCCGAACGCGCCGCTGCGTCGTGCCCTTTGGAAGACATTTGCAATATGTTCAGCGTGAAAATGTAGTTTAGACAGAAAGACAGTGATCACCTCCTGTCAAGGGACTGGGTAGATTTTAAAGAATGTTTTTTTCTTAGTTTAAATTTAAATGCACAGCAGAATGGCCTTTTCTTGCTGTTTTTTTTTTTTTTTTTTTTTTTTTTTTTTACATGTTATTTATTACCTAGAAAGTTATGTTGCCACCACCGTTGGTTGGTTTGTCTGTCTTTTTCCTGGAAAGGTTAGTTATGGGCAAAGGAAGAAATGGTGTGGAACTGGAACACTATTCCCTCTTGTTCTGACAGCTCTGTACAATGTATTCTTAGGATCCTAGTTTGGTTGGTGCCTGCCTCACTTCATTACAGACCAGCCCCAATACTTCCAGGGAAAATACAGTAACAGGCATAACTTTAACCTGCAGTTCTCCAGTTTGTCCACATGTGTCACTATTCAGTAAGCTGTATAGAGGTCACTGTTGACTTTGTAAATGTGAATGTGATAGAATTATCCCCATTTAAACCCAGTTAATATCTGACAAAGGCCAGTAGTGCACATTTTACAGTACATAACAGTGAATATAGAATGTGCCAGGACATGCTCCAGATCTATTTTATTATTAACTATAACTGGCTCCCACAAGCGTTTAGCTTTATTTTTAATTATTTATTCTTCTATATGTTGTTTATAAGAACTTGTTTTTATATTTAAGCATTTAGAAAACCTTAGTTAAGCATAAAAAATATCAACATTTCCATTTTTGTGATTTTTGTGTGTAGTACCAGCAAGATTCTCAAATGACTTTTACCCCTGACTGGCACTAAGGGCTGACTGGGATGTGAGCCTTTGTGGCTGGATTGGATAAGACATTAACTTTATGCCATAATAGGCTGACGAATGTTCATGTTTCTAAACTTCCAATTAGGTTTCATAATTACATGATAACTGGATCAATGCTTGAAAACACTAATACTTTTTTAACTGTGCAGCTTTTGCACTGTTTTGTATAGGCATTTAGCATTCTGACTAAATATATAATTAGTATATAATATATAGTATAAGTGTTAGAAGGCTATATCATAATGTATAATAATAAAACTTACATTTACAATGCTATTTGCAATGTAATTCATCAAAATGTGAAAAAACACTACTTAATGTTAAAAGGATTCACAGATGTGCATTAAAATATGTTACTTTTTAAAATATGCAGAAACGCAAAAGTATCTCTTATTCAATTACTTGATTCATTGAACAAAATAATCACAAAATAATCACAAAATAATCAATAGCTGCAGCCCTAATTCATTCATTCTTCAGTTACACTCGGTGGTGGTTTCAGAGCCACAGCTGTCCTGGAGCAGACGATGGAAGTGAGGCTGTCAATCTGCGCCTACAGCCCCCCCAACCACCAACAAACACAGTCATACAGGCAAGGTGGGGGAAGTGTCTTGCCCAAGGTCATGACAGTATGCAATGCCGGTAGTGGAGATTGAACCATCAACCTACAAGCTAGTGGCTGAGTGTCTCTACAGACTGAGCTACTGCTTAATAAGCTAGCCAGCTTCATTCCGGCACTTTTCTACTCCATTCAAATAAGAGTCACAATTATAGATTTCTAAAATGCAGCTAACATTTGAAGAAAAGAGATTTACATTTTAATATCAACTGATATGAACAAACAAAACAGAATCTAATTTTTATGCATTTATTAAAAAAAAGCACAAAAGCAGTCATCTGGATTAGATTTTTCAAGTTGAAGACGTTTCACCTCTTATCCAAGAGGCTTTCTCAATTCTGAAATGAACTGGTAAGAGAGCTGGTTTATATTCTTCTAGGAAGGAGAATATAGGAGAAGAATATAAACCAGCTCTCTTACCAGTTCATTTCAGAATTGAGAAAGCCTCTTGGATAAGAGGTGAAACGTCTTCAACTTGAAAAATCTAATCCAGATGACTGCTTTTTTTAACTTTTGTTGCGATGCATTTACCCTGGACGAGTGAGAGTCTTCACAGACAAGCATGAAGAAAACCATTAAAATGGTTTACGGGTTAGGGTCAGGTGATTTACGAGATGAAAACCCTTCTCAGTGCAGAGAAGAAGCGTGACAGGGCTGACTTTGGCTTGTTCTGGAAGGATCTTAGCGCAGTGTTGAGATGGTTGACAACAGCTTCTTCGAAAGCAGGCTCTTCGAACGCATGTGAAGCCGTCAGAAGGTTGGAGGGCGATCCATATTCCTGCGAAAGACTTTTGGCAGCTCTTTTGCCAATTTTTTGTAAGTCAGCAAAGCTTATTTTAGTATCGCTACAGACAAGAAGCTGATCCTTGATCTGTTTCCCCAGCTGGACAGCCATTAAGCTGCATCTCTGTTGGTTGCAGCTTCCAGCCATACTAAACATTTTTCTGACAAGTGCGTCAGTCAGGATGAAGGACACTGAACGTTCAAAGGGAGGCGCAGGTAAACTGTTTCTCTCAGATCCAGGGATGGTGTCTGGTCGAACCGGCAAAATGGCAGAGATCTTGCCTTGATTATTGTTTTGTGGCACAGTGGTGGTTTCGCTGCTTTCAGGGCCAGTCATGGCTTCTGATGGACTGCTCTCCTCTGGTCCATTTGTAGTCAGGGTGATATTCAGCCCAGTGCTTAACTCAGATGTGCTCTCTGCTCCATCAGTGGTGGTTATGCTAGAGGCTGGTGGTTTGATGGTCTCTGTGTTGATCTCTTGGCAAGACGGGATGGGATGTGGCTCTGACCACTCTACAATCCCATTCTTGTCCTCGATCACCCCCATCAAAACCAACAGGGGCAAAACGTCAAGAGGCAGTGTCTGCAGGTTCACAGATGCAGGCTGGCTCTCCTCCTCTTCTACTTGGGGCTCGTTACCGTGAGCAACCTGAGCTTTGACATCATCAATTACTTCAGGTGTAATTTCCTGCATATTTGTTGGTGTTTCAGCCCAGGTAACTTCGGGAGACGTCAGGAGGACTTCTTGCAGCGCCTCTTCCACCTGTTCTGGGGAGTCATCTTGAGGTAGAGGTAGCAGCTCTGAATCCCTAGATGTTGACTGGACCTCCTCTACCTCTGTAGTGACCTGTTGGCATCTTGGTTTTGATGGACACAACTGGACTACCTCATTGTTGACCTCAATCACCCCCATAGCAGCTAACAGTGGCAGGACGTCTTGAGGAACCAGCTGCAGGTCCACTGATGTTGACTGGACCTCTTCTTCTACTTGGTCTGTGTCACTTTGAGCAACTGCATCCTGTGAGATCTGAGCTGTGACATCCTGCGGAACTACAGGGGGATCTAGGGCAGCTTCTTGAGCAGCTTGAGGTGTCTGCTGCGACTCCTCCTTTTGCTGCCTGTCATCACTGGTAGCTTGGTCCAGCACTGGTTCAGTATAAGGGAAGTTGTAGCCTAACAGATTAAGCATTTTGTATGCAGCGTTCCACTTTGCCTCCTTCTTTGAGAGGCCTGTTGCTACCAGAGTTTCATCTGCCACAACCACTTGAATGTAAAACAGCCGATTGTCTGACTGTTTTTTTACATCCACCACTGTGTATTGTGCAGGCTTCCCTCCCATGTTGACTACAAGATGATTAAGGCATGAAATCGGGTTTGAGTCTGGTTCAAAAACTGGTGCAGCTTGCCAGAGACCAGGGACACGGCGTTTTTTCTTTTTCTTCCTTCTGCTCTCAGAATTATCAGGTGGTGGGGGAAGACTTCGCAGGCCCACCAGCACCTGCTGTGCTGCCAGCTTTTTAGCGATTACTTTAGTGGGTGCCCGGCCCTCTCCAGTGAAATCACCAGCTCTTACCTGATAGGTGAAGATCGCCTTGTGGAGGGGGCCTTCTCTCGCCATCTCCAAAAACTCAACGCACAAGTCATGTTTCCAAGCAAGTTCGTAAACCTCATTGACCTCATCCTTGTACTTTTCATCCAGTTTGTTGAGTAAAAACATGGTGTTTCCTTTAGAACTCTCCATGTCTGTTGGTTATTTGTGGTAACGATTAAATATGGTTTAACCGTTTGTAATCCTCTCTCTCAGCTTTGAAATGCGTCTTGTCTCTTCAGCAGATAGTGACAGGAATGAAAAGTCTTGGTGAACTACCTGAGTAAGTTAGATGGGAGTGTCTTTGTGCCTCTGTGATGTCACCGGTTGCTATTGGTGACGCGCATTGTGACATCACCAATGATGTCATTCGCATGCCTGTGTAGATTATGCTGTTTGAATAAAAATAAGTTTGAATAAAAACAAAAATAAGAATGCCACTTTGGTATGAGAAAACACAAAATGGAAATGACATCTGTTTTAAGTTGAGGTTTTGTTATTTATTTCAATATAGGTTACTACTGCCATTAAAGCTTCCTGTTGCTAATAACTTTAACTTTATTGTCAATTTAATGTAAATTTGTCTTTGGTTCACCATCAGTCACACAGTACAACATATATAACATTTGCAACATACCCAGAAATTGCTGTTAATGCTTAATGTCACTAATTTACTATATACCACCAAAATTGCTATTAATGCCTAATGTTGCTATTTTGCAATGGTAACACTTTATTTTAGTTCCAGCTATTAACAATTAACTAGGTGCTAATTAGCATGCTTGTTACAACCAGCTCAGCTACACTGTAAAAAAAAAATACTCAGAGTTTTACAAGAAAAAAACCTTTATTTTATAGATTTTTACCATAATATTAGGAGTAAACACCGTTAACAAAGTGACAATGTTCAAAGTTAAAGGAAAAATACCATTATTTTACAGACATTTAATTAATTTTTAGGGTTAAACTAAAAAAAACAGTAAATGACTGTCAGCTGCAGCTGCCAAACAAAAACCCTAAATTTAAAGTAGAATTCCATAATTCAAGTAATGTGCAAAAACATAAAATTTACAGAATTTTCCAGTTAAGTTTCTACAAGAATATAACATTATTTAAAAGCTGTTTTTATGTATTATTCAGATGAAACACCTTCATTAAATGTAGGGACAATATGAAATATTCTAAAGCAAAAATTACATATTCAATACATTTAATATTTAAGAGTAGAACTATTACATTTCATATACAACATATACTATAGTTAAGATTTGCATAACATCTCAACATTTTTTGAATTAAACTATACAGTAACTAAAAAATAAATAGTCAAATCAAACCCTACCACAAAAGTGAATTAAATCTATCAGAGGTGACACTGAAGCAGATGAAGTCTTCCCCCAAATTTCCAGTGATCCACTAGATCTTTTGGGCATCTGCGGAAAAACAAGCAAGACAGAATTAATTACTAAAACATCCCTAAAAAGCAGCATTTTATGTATGACATCTCAGTAAACAACTTCAAAGAATTAGTTCACTTTAAATAAAAAAAAGTTAAAGATTAAATTAAAAGAATAATTTAACCTAGTGTCAAACATTCTGGGAGCTAACAGAGTGTTCTTTTAAATATGCAACTTTTGCAGTGCTATTTTTTAAATGTTTTATTGATAAGGCACAGATTCTGCGACAAGTTGGCCCCTGCCTGGGGTGTCCCCACCTAAGGCCCAAAGTTACTGGGATAGGCTCCAGTCACCCACGACCCCTAATGGGAATAAGCAGACGAAGATGATTGAATGAAGGCACAGATTTACAACAGACATTACCAATGTGTCATAGTAAAGTAAACACAGTTACCTTTATAATATTGTCTGCAGCATGAGCTCCTGGAAAACCTGGTTCCTGGGAAAACATAACATGCAGAAAACAATATACATTAGTAATATCAACCAGTGGCTTACACAGAAGTGCTAATTAGCAACTTCACATAAAAACACCATGACTGAAATATACTAAAACAAATCACACACTTTGTCATCAAAAAAATCTACAGAAGATGCCACTGTTTTATGAACCATGTACTGGCTTTTCTATTACAGTGCAAAAGAATAACCTTTACTATATGAAAGATAGTGGCAAGAAAGCTAGATATCACTTCACAATACACCTCGTTGAAATGAATTAAGCTGAGGTAAAAAAAAAAGGACAACACATCAGGCTTGGGGATATTGTAGGAAATGCTGCATGTTGCTGATAATGAGTATATGGTATGACTTACATCACACATCTTTATGACAGAAGAATCCTCAATTAAGAGAATGCAGCTCTTCACCTTGATCGGTTTGTGACCTAAAAATAAAAAGGTGGCTGTAATTATAACCAGCGTAATAGCACAGTGCTAGAAATAAAAAGTATGCTGCCTGTTATTTACAAACTCTAAAAGGGTCCGCAGTCATACAATTTAGTAAAAACTCAGTATAAGATAACTATTTTTACCTTCAGGGTGCAGTTCACAGTTCAGGTTGGCACAGCTGTCCTTGTCCTGCTACTGATCCTTCTGCTTGCTGTATATCTATGAACATAAAATGTTAATTTATTTATTACTGATGTACTTTTACATGTAATGGTGAATGGACCTAATTGAGTACCTGGATTTCTGTCTCTCTCTGGCCAGTGTGAAGAAAGTGGAGTATGCTGAGTTTCCACCCAGTGTTTATGCTCAAGTCTCAGTTTTGGCACAGCTGGTTCAGGACTTCCAACTTTACCCAGTGTGCTACTGAGACATCCCTGAAACCCAGCAACAGCACAAAGTTTTAGTCATTTAATAAATGTGGTTGTTATGAGATGTACAAAGGTACAGGAGTTACATATTTAGTTCATCTGGAGCCTAAACTAGGATCATGTTTGCTACGTGCCATTAGCTTCTCCGTTGCTCGTGGCAAAAGTTGTCTGTTCATGCAGAGGCTGGGCTCATGGTTTGTTGGATACCTGCATTTCTCCAGAGTTTGGTCCCCCTCCCCCGCACTGACGCAGCTCTGTGCGGCTGTTATATATCGGATTGTATTATAATTTTAACAAAAGAGAACTTTTAGCATCATAATGCCGTAGTGCATAGTTTACAGTGCAACAGCAGCATGAAGTGCATTTCTTTACACTACCACTCTTCTTTTTTCAAGTACTAACATAAACACAATAATTAAAATAGCTTTACACGTTAACCTCCAAAAATAAAATAATTTTTTTTTTACCATAATTATCCAACCAGAGTCACAAAGATAACATATAGTATGGCAAAGGAAGTGCTCTTGAAAAACTCTGGGGGAGACCCCGTGGGCGCTCTCCCCAAACATGGGGAGCACGTGGTAGCATTAGCGGCTAACATAGCAACTAACATTAGCATTAACCACCCCAGTCCCGGTTTAACTCACCGAAACGCTTGTCAACTCTCAACCGCCGAGAAGAAGTGCAGTCCCGTACCACCCGTGGCCGTGAGGATCTAAGACAGTGTAATTTTAGCCATTAGTTCTCCGTTAGTTTCTCTTTAGCTCCGTTAGCTTAGCATGTAGCCCGCTCAATTTTTCCACTCACCCTGTGGCTCAAGTTCAATAAAATGCTCACAACGTCCGTAGGAAGGTCAGGTCCTTTCCTCCAAGTGGCAGAGATGATTCTTGCTCAATTCAACTGATTTCAGATATTTTGCAATTAACTTTTTCTCCGGTAAAATCCAATAGCAGCCTCCAGTGCATTCTCTGTGCTCAGGGTTGCCAGATATGACTGACACTTTCCAACCCAAATATAACGTAAAACCCGCCAAACGCAATAAAAACCCGCCCAAATCACAACCATTCTACAATCTTAATGTTAAAACTGTAATACATATGAAATAGCATATTTTGAGCACACAAAACTTCACAACTGCCAATGGAAAAAGTAATAAACAGTCTCCACAATGAGTGTAATCAGAAAAACAAATAGCTCTCTCACGGGGCTAACTAATGACACTAATATTACTACTTCTATTTTACAAATTAATTTTATTCATCAATAACCAGCAAATATATACAATTATTCATCAGGAAATATTAAAATATTATTAAAATAAGTTTATTTTACATTTTCAAAATCCCGCCCCATAAGTCTAAAAATAGCCCAAATATTATACACCCGCCCAACGCTATTTTTTTCCGCCGAGAGAGAGCAAAAGTAGCCCAATTGGGCGGGAAACCGCCCAATCTGGCAACGCTGTCTGTGCTTCTGCCAAACATTCGTGAGAGTTAACGTTAGTCAGGAGCTGAGGGGGCGGGAGCTTAGCGCTAACATCCACTGAGGTTACGGCATCACTTTTTGGGCCTATTACAGGTTGGCATGAGGAGTACATGGGTGACTGACAAACAATAAATCAAGTTTGACAATAACTACAGCAGTGCATTACTGGAGATCAGTTACATCAGTCTAATGCCACTTTTTATTCTGTAAAATTAAACTCAAGCCCAATTTAAACTTCGAACTTTGAAAGTGCGTTGTAGAAGCACTTAGCATTCAGTCAACATCACTAACTTGCTAAGTACTATTATTGCTCATATTAGACTCACATTTGTTTGATTGATTTAATCATTTCTGTTAACAGTTATGGAGCTGGCTAGCTTAGTGCCCAGAGTGAGCTAACACAATGCAATGAAAAAAGTCCATAAGAGCAGCTAATTCATGCTTTTTTCTCTGGCACTAACAAAAGTACTATAAACTATAGACCGTTCTCAGTCACGTGACTTGGTTTGTTGGCGCTGCCATTTTGGATGGCAAAAAGCCAGTGTAGCTGGCAAGCGATTAGTGATCATGTATAGAAATTGAGTTCATATTTACCACTTTCTACACCGTTTCAATACTTAACGTTAAGTGTTCAGGTCAGACAGCGATATTTAGAGAAATGTTCACTTGTCGATGCTTAAGACCCATATGATGTCAAAATTACGGGTTACCAGCCTTCAACACACAATCCGCTTTGGAATACCACAACAATTAATTAGTCAATCAATCGACAAGCTCACTTTATAGGGACACATATAAAAGCTCACAAGAGGCAGAGAGCTCCTTAGAGGCATAAAAATATTTAGTGGCAGGATGGGTGACAGACCTTTAGTATGGAAAGTGCCCTAAACAACTGTTGTCCATGTGAGTAGGCAGATGAGAGACGCAGATTAGTGAAAAGGCAATATAAATATTTCAATAAAGTAGGCTTTCCGCAGAGGTTTACAAGTCTAAAATTATAAATCAAAATTTAAGGCCTTAAAAAGTGGCAAATTTGCTGAGATATGGAGAATTAGGATTTATATTTGTTTAACCTCATTTAATCTGGCAGCGACCAGATTCAGAAAGAAACTCCGCGAAAACATAATTTGCACGGTTATTATTTTGTCAATACAGGCATGATATACATCGTTAGAAAGCTTATTTTCTGTACAAAATGGGAATTAAGTTAACTTTATGCTTAAAATAGGACATATGTGTAATTAGTGACGATTCCTCAGTATGCCCAAACCGAAAAAAACAGACTTTTTACCTTTGAACACTGGTTCTGTCCAAAACCAGTCCAATCCAGGATTAGTAACCCTCAATCAGTTCGTATAAATCCACAAGTAAATATCGAGATATATTTCCATCAAAGTATTCCATGTTGTGAAAATAATCCTGTAATCGCCAAATCCTCACGCAGAAATGAACAAATACCAAGCTGTCCTGAACATTGCATTTTCTTTTTCTCTCCCGTTTGCTAAATGTCCGTGAAAACGTGTTTACCCTGCTAATAAACCTGAGCAGACAGTAAGAACTGACCTCAGATCGTTTTTTACTTTATTTGACGATTACAGCAGGAGCGATCTTTTGTGACTTTTTAAAGAATAAACTTTGCCAAACAGTGCAACATTAACTTTTTTACTTCAAAAGACAGCTGGTAGATGCTATCACAGATATAGGACACATTAAACTATTTTTGATGAGTAAAACGAATTTAATTTGTTAGGCTAACAGACAGCATGGGCCGTGAAACAACCGGCTTTTGCCATCCAACATGGCGGCTCCATGGAAATCACGTGATCAGATGACACTGCGTGAGAAGGGTCTATATCAAATAAATAAGAAAAACCCAGCAAATAAAGAATAAATCCAGCTCAGACTTCTCGGATTTTGCTGGCTGCAGGGTGACTCTGCAGTTTGGCGCCCACACGCTGCTGTTGGTAGGTTATCTGGTGTTGTGTTCCTCCGCCAGTTGCCATTTAAATAGTTCTTTTTTGTTTTCTAGTTATTCATAAAAATGTGGATATTGATTTAAATGTGTGTTCTATGTAATAGAAGTAGGTAAAACTAGTAGTAAAAGTAGTTAAAATTAAAAATGCTTAGGAACTACTTTTTCAGTTAAAAGTAGTTCTTGCTGCTGCCCATGCCCCGCCCCACATTTTCCCGCCTTTTGGAATTTGAATTTTTTTTTTTTTTTTTTTTTTTTTGCCGCTCCCAGCAGCAGAACATCATTATCAGACAACAAAGTCCAGGTAGTTTCAGGGTGATCAGATGTTTTTAAACCAAATGTGGGACATAATGCAGTAAATTATCAGGCGGACACAAACAAATAAGCCTTATTTATATAAAGTACGTTAACTGTCATCTTCAGACTGAGAAGCTGATTGTTTGTTCATAACATCTGACTCTGTGGTCTACTGCCTCTCCTGCCCTGGCCAGTTCTGATATTTCTGAACCCAATGTAAAATACACAACATTGTGGATTAAAATATCTACAGTTGACTATTGTATTGGTCTGTAGGCCCTGAATCACAGGGAGAAGAAACAGGAGACAGACAGTGGATGTAGAGGTCTCACACTGACAAATGTAGATTGAAAGAAGCATGTTCCAATGATAAATCCTTTACAAGGTTAAACATTTATTTAATGTACTTTAAAATTAAGGAGAAAATCTTTATGTTTTAAATGAACATTGATGTATAAATATGTACAAATATGCAATTAATAACATTTACCTTAAAATTAAGGAGAAAAACTTTAATTGTTTAGTATGGTCAACAATGTATAAATAATGTGCCACACATTTAAATACTGTTAATTAATGTAATTTTACGTAAATTTTTCTGTAATTCAAGAAAAAGGAAAAATCACATATAATAAATACAGTAAATTTACCATAAAAAATTAGAAAAAAACGTGAATTGTTATTATGGTATAAACCCATAAAATTAAATAGTGAAGTTAATTTGAAGGTAACGTGACATAAATTTAAAGTTTTTTACTGTATACTAAAAAAATGTGAAATTTCCTTAAAAAATTACAGTTTTTTACTGTAAAATTTGGATTTTTTTTTTTACCCTATAGGGTAAAAGGGAAGTAACACAACCAAGATGTAAATTGGTAAATTAAAGTTGGCAATTTATTTATAATGGAAGTTTAGTGGAAAGTAACAAAAGTGCCTCCAGGGACAGATTGTCTACACAAACAATATTAACAATAAATGCAAAAATAGAAAAAGGAGACTCCAGTACAGAGTGTAGGGTATGGATAACTAAAATAGAAATAGTACAATTTTTTATATACAGTCACAAAACCATCAACAAGTGACCCTAGTGTCTCAATTAAACAAAAGTAACAAGTCACTCACTACAAGTATACAGACTAGAGTGACAAACCGAGAGACACAGCATAGTCAGAGGCGAGCTGTTCACAGAGTCCCAGCCGCACGGCCGGCTGGTGGGCATTCACTTTTATTGGGAGCAGCCTTGGCAGGTGGAAACTCCGGATTGGTGCAGGGTTAGAGTGCCGGACCAATCAGTGGCGTCGCTAGCAGGAGCCAACCAGGGTCAGGTAGAAAGGCTGGGCCACCAACCAGAGCCAGGAACCCAAGCAGCAGTTGTTGCATACAAAATAAGACAGGTTAATGGGACATGTGGGGAGCACGGGTAGGCGGGCACAGGCCAAGCGCCGTAACAATGCTACTTAGTGATTAATTAGCTCTTAAATAATAATATCAAGTAATCCCTTATTCTGTGTGACCATATTCTACAACTAATTAGGAAAAAAACAAGCATTTTTCTCTTAATAAACTCATAATTATTGCTCATTAGTGGGTAGTAAGGAAGTTGTTGGACATAAATTACAATCTTAATAAGATTTTTGTGGTACTTCTCTCTAATAATACTCATTCTCCAAAAAGCCCCCGCAGGCGAGGGGGTAAACACCTTATTCAAAAGGATTGGTTTGTTTGCCAAAGTGCAGTGTGAAAGTGAACCGCAGCTGAAAAATGCTATAATGATGCAACTTTAGTCCCCAATCAAACGAGTCTATTAGGTGTGAAAACGACATAAGACAGCACTTATGAGTTTATGAAGAATCATGAGTGAGGGGGTACTCATGGTATGACAAAAAGCTCAGGGGGTACATAAGACAAAAAAGCTTGGGAACCACTGAATTATAGTAACAGAAATGTTACACCAGAAAATAACTGTACTGCTGAATAACATGAGTTCACTGGTAAATAAGTAGTGCAAGGGTTTTGCAATGGCACCACACATTATGGTATCTCTCCTCCATGTTATAAAAGTCTACTCCTGGCAATGTCCATTTTAGACAGCTCACACATGCACAATTTCATTTTTAGTTTACTTCAAAAAGCTCTTGTGGCAGTGGTTTTATGATAGAAAGCTCATGTCAATTAAATACAAACTCACTGCGCTTACTGTTAGTGAAAACTCTTTTGGCTATGCATATCCCAGATTATATAACTTGAATGTACTTTATGCAAGTTCTCTTTTCTACTCATAACTCACCTGTTAGCAACAATTGCCAAAGGGTAGCTTAATTTTAACTTAATTTCTTAACATCAACCTTATGTAACTTTGACAGATGGAGGGAACCTAACTGAAATGTGTTTGATAGTATGTGTCTAAACTCTAATTTTCACTTATTTCTTAACTTTTTTAAGATTCTGCAACATTGTGAGATAAGGCCAAAGATTCTCCAGCCACAAGGGGTCAGTAAAGGTACAACATATTAGCTGTAGTGGATTATTTACCATTGTAAATCACAAGGCTAAATTAATAGAGCCTTGACCCCTGAACTATAAGATCCCTGATTGTAGTCCAGATCTGGGGCAATAGCTTGATGGAGGTCTGTGAGCACTTGTAGTTCATTTTGGAGTTATTATTAATATCTTATCTGAAATTAAAAACTTTACCCTTGTATTAAACACTGGGCTAAAAATATAGTTGCTGCTGTTTTTTTTGTCAATTATCAACAATAAAACATAGCATCTAAAATTGTCCCGTCTTTTTAGGGCTCAGATTTCTTTAGATGTCCAATACTTCCCTGCTTCATTAACTAGACATTATTTTTAGAGACAGAGAAAACTTCTAACAGCAAGCTAGGCTACTTAAGTAACATTTTCTTGCTTTTGTCATTTGAAAAACTACACTTCTTGGCCTGGACAGCAACTTTTCACCTCGCACTTGAAAAGACCACAGTGACGAGGGCAGACGAGGCCTCTAACACTCTGCCGTAACTCTGTCTCATCTTGTAACATTGGACACTTTAAAGCCAAATGTCTGGAGAGATTTGTACCAGATCTATTGCTGGATTGACTCTTGGCTTCATGGATCAATGTTGGCCTCGTGATCTCATCAGTATGTACGGCACACTGGCATTAGCACATGTAGCTCTGTGTAGTTAGGAGACATCACATTGACTTACTCTCACCTACAACCTGGTCTAACCTTACCACACAAGTATATGCAGCACATTCACCTACTACTGATGCTTTAAATTCAACATTGATTTGATTGTTCAGGGCACTGTCAAACTATAGTGTACCTTCATTTGCAGAAATTTCCAATATCAGTGTCCTGGGATCTGTAGGTTAACTGTTTGTTGTTTTAACTCCGTGGCTGGCTGGTTAAAAAAGCAAGACATTTATTTTATGTTACTGATACTTAAAGTTCCAGTACCTGATTGTCTTTTTCAGAACCAGGAGAGAGAGAGAGACAGTTGAGTTTCAAACGGAAGCCCCGCCCTTAGCTCCTTACTCACTCTCACAAAACCCTCCCAGGCTCTTCTCTCGTCTCGCGCGTGAATTCATGCGCGCGCCTCATACGCGTGCCCAACTCGAGACTGAAGCGGCGAGTGAAACGGAGATTTAGGCATAAAAATGGCAACATGTGCATTTCATGCTCACTGTACATAGACTGCTAATCCTGTCCCAACACAAATCATGACAGTACTGGGAAATTGGTGTTAGTAGGTGAGGACACGTAGCTATGAGAAAGCTGAGCGTGTGGAGCTCTGAAATGATGGGTCTCAAGAGCGATACAGCCCGGAGACTACAGCGCTAACTAAATTAGCATTAGCAACATAAGGCTAAGCCCTGGCAACGTAAGGCTTATATCTGTTTGCAATTCGTTTAAAATGTAACGAAACAAGAGAAACTGACCACAATGCTAATAAAAATATAGTGAATAGAAACTTAGTTTGCAATGCAGTCGCGTAACGTTAGTTCTCTCCATCTTTGGAATGCAGTTCCAATATTTATTCGTGTTTTATTTCTTTTATCGTCCCATTTGCGCTTTTCTGGTGTCTTTACTCCTTCTGTTTTCCTTTGTTTAGGAGCTTTAGCAGTGTATGCTGTAACCGCTAATGCAGGAATCGCCACTTTGCCCTCTGGTACTTCAGCTGCCATGCTGTCTCTGTTTATGAATTGTGCACGCGCAGACCATGGCAAAGACACTGTAGAGCAACAGCCAATGGGGTTCTCTCTGAAGTCCATGGGCGTCAGGAGGCTTGTGATTGGCCAAGGCCTCCACCGTCCCTGCGTTGGAGTTTCTCCTATCTCTATTGAGTGTTCATTTCTCAAAATTGCTTATAATAACCAACAGATGGGATTATAAAGCAAGATTTTTTCAAAAACGATTGCTTTTGCAATATACTATATGGGGTCTAAAACATTTTTCTCAACTAGATGAAAAATATATTAGGTACTGGAACTTTAAGTCCATATGTAACAAGTTGCTGCTGAAGGAAAGAAATACAGCATTCCTCTTTTCACACACATTATATGCAATCCTAAACGTCTACTATATTACTATTACTACTATTACTTTAAGCCTTTTCCTCTGACTAAATGAAACAACACAGTTATTTGCAAAGCAGTATGTGAGTCCTTTACCAGTGTCCACACAGCTCATATTGTTACTTAATTACATCACTGTGTAACAAGGAATATTTAGCATTTTTTGTATTGGTTTGAAGTTAAAAGCATTTTGACTTTGATTTAAAATCATTATTTTTTTGCCGTGTCATCATTGTAAACACAGTACTTCAGTATAAAAAATGCAGTAAAGTAGTTCTCTTCAGAAAAACCTCACTGCAGATTCAGTCTCTTCTGTTGCACCGTGAACCTTTAGGTTTCAGTAAAATCATTTACATTTAACAGATTCATAAGTTCTTGAATCTGTGCAAAATACTTTTACTTTTTTACTCACAAGTACATTTGAAAGTCAGTACTTTTACTGAAGTAGACATTTTCATGTGTTACTTTTACTTGAGTGAATTTTTGCTCCTTTATCTGTACTTTTATTTCAGTAAAGAAATTGAATACTTCCTTCACCACTGTACTTCAGTAAAAGTAAATAAAAGTAATGAGCATAAAGTTTACTTAAATTGGTAAAGGGTTACTATTAGTACTAGTATCAGTGTCACTGTTACTACTACTTCTACTGCTAATATTACTGCTAATACAATTATACTACCACAATACTATTATTAAGCCACCACTGCACTACTAGTCCTACAACTGAGGGAAAGAAATACCTTTACTCATTCTGACATTCTGAAAATGTACGTGAGTATAAGGAACATTTTGTCCTAAAAATACTCAAGCATGAACGCACAATTTTATCTAAAAAATTAAGTTAAAGTACAGCATACCTTCCACCGCTGCCTTTGTCTGGCATCTATAAAAGTACTTGTGGGTGATAAACCAAAATAAGAATGTTTTTTTCTTAGTTTAAATTTAAATGCACAGCAGAATGGCCTTTTCTTGCTGTTTTTTTTTTTTTTACACATGTTATTTAGTACCTAGAAAGTTATGTTGCCACCACCGTTGGTTGGTTTGTCTGTCATTTTCCTAGAAAGGTTAGTTATGGGCTAAGGAAGAAATGGTGTGGAACTGGAACACTATTCCCTCTTGTTCTGACAGCTCTGTACAATGTATTCTTAGGATCCTAGTTTGGGTGGTGCCTGCCTCACTTCATTACAGACCAGCCCCAATACTTCCAGGGAAAATACAGTAACAGGCATAACTTTAACCTGCAGTTCTCCAGTTTGTCCACATGTGTCACTATTCAGTAAGCTGTATAGAGGTCACTGTTGACTTTGTAAATGTGAATGTGATAAAATTACCCCATTTAAACCCAGTTAATATCTGACAAAGGCCAGTAGTGCACATTTTACAGTACATAACAGTGAATATAGAATGTGCCAGGACATGCTCCAGATCTATTTTTATTATTAACTATAACTGGCTCCCACAAGCGTTTAGCTTTATTTTTAATTATTTATTCTTCTATATGATGTTTATAAGAACTTGTTTTTATATTTAAGCATTTAGAAAACCTTAGTTAAGCATAAAAAATATCAACATTTCCATTTTTGTGATTTTTGTGTGTGGTACCAGCAAGATTCTCAAATGACTTTTACCCCTGACTGGCACTAAGGGCTGACTGGGATGTGAGCCTTTGTGGCTAGATTGGATAAGACATTAACTTTATGCCATAATAGGCTGACGAATGTTCATGTTTCTAAACTTCCAATTAGGTTTCATAATTACATGATAACTGGATCAATGCTTGAAAACACTAATACTTTTTTAACTGTGCAGCTTTTGCACTGTTTTGTATAGGCATTTAGCATTCTGACTAAATATATAATTAGTATATAATATATAGTATAAGTGTTAGAAGGCTATATCATAATGTATAATAATAAAACTTACATTTACAATGCTATTTGCAATGTAATTCATCAAAATGTGAAAAAACACTACTTAATGTTAAAAGGATTCACAGATGTGCATTAAAATATGTTACTTTTTAAAATATGCAGAAACGCAAAAGTATCTCTTATTCAATTACTTGATTCATTGAACAAAATAATCACAAAATAATCACAAAATAATCAATAAATAATCAATAGCTGCAGCCCTAATTCATTCATTCTTCAGTTACACTCGGTGGTGGTTTCGGAGCCACAGCTGTCCTGGAGCAGACGATGGAAGTGAGGCTGTCAATCTGCGCCTACAGCCCCCCCAACCACCAACAAACACAGTCATACAGGCAAGGTGGGGGAAGTGTCTTGCCCAAGGTCATGACAGTATGCAATGCCGGTATTGGAGATTGAACCATCAACCTACAAGCTAGTGGCTGAGTGTCTCTACAGACTGAGCTACTGCTTAATAAGCTAGCCAGCTTCATTCCGGCACTTTTCTACTCCATTCAAATAAGAGTCACAATTATAGATTTCTAAAATGCAGCTAACATTTGAAGAAAAGAGATTTACATTTTAATATCAACTGATATGAACAAACAAAACAGAATCAAATTTTTATGCATTTATTAATTTTTTTTTTTCAGCATGAAGAAAACCTCGCAACAAAAGTAAAAAAAAAGCAGTCATCTGGATTAGATTTTTCAAGTTGAAGACGTTTCACCTCTTATCC
Source organism: Bostrychus sinensis (assembly GCA_020698575.1). NCBI lineage: Eukaryota > Metazoa > Chordata > Actinopteri > Gobiiformes > Eleotridae > Bostrychus > Bostrychus sinensis. The sequence goes on along the minus strand of CM036257.1, from coordinate 19,733,219 downwards.
AAGAGGCTTTCTCAATTCTGAAATGAACTGGTAAGAGAGCTGGTTTATATTCTTCTAGGAAGGAGAATATAGGAGAAGAATATAAACCAGCTCTCTTACCAGTTCATTTCAGAATTGAGAAAGCCTCTTGGATAAGAGGTGAAACGTCTTCAACTTGAAAAATCTAATCCAGATGACTGCTTTTTTTAAACTTTTGTTGCGATGCATTTACCCTGGACGAGTGAGAGTCTTCACAGACAAGCATGAAGAAAACCATTAAAATGGTTTACGGGTTAGGGTCAGGTGATTTACGAGATGAAAACCCTTCTCAGTGCAGAGAAGAAGCGTGACAGGGCTGACTTTGGCTTGTTCTGGAAGGATCTTAGCGCAGTGTTGAGATGGTTGACAACAGCTTCTTCGAAAGCAGGCTCTTCTAACGCATGTGAAGCCGTCAGAAGGTTGGAGGGCGATCCATATTCCTGCGAAAGACTTTTGGCAGCTCTTTTGCCAATTTTTTGTAAGTCAGCAAAGCTTATTTTAGTATCGCTACAGACAAGAAGCTGATCCTTGATCTGTTTCCCCAGCTGGACAGCCATTAAGCTGCATCTCTGTTGGTTGCAGCTTCCAGCCATACTAAACATTTTTCTGACAAGTGCGTCAGTCAGGATGAAGGACACTGAACGTTCGAAGGGAGGCGCAGATAAACTGTTTCTCTCAGATCCAGGGATGGTGTCTGGTCGAACCGGCAAAATGGCAGAGATCTTGCCTTGATTATTGTTTTGTGGCACAGTGGTGGTTTCGCTGCTTTCAGGGCCAGTCATGGCTTCTGATGGACTGCTCTCCTCTGGTCCATTTGTAGTCAGGGTGATATTCAGCCCAGTGCTTAACTCAGATGTGCTCTCTGCTCCATCAGTGGTGGTTATGCTAGAGGCTGGTGGTTTGATGGTCTCTGTGTTGATCTCTTGGCAAGATGGGATGGGATGTGGCTCTGACCACTCTACAATCCCATTCTTGTCCTCGATCACCCCCATCAAAACCAACAGGGGCAAAACGTCAAGAGGCAGCGTCTGCAGGTTCACAGATGCAGGCTGGCTCTCCTCCTCTTCTACTTGGGGCTCGTTACCTTGAGCAACCTGAGCTTTGACATCATCAATTACTTCAGGTGTAATTTCCTGCATATTTGTTGGTGTCTCAGCCCAGGTAACTTCGGGAGACGTCAGGAGGACTTCTTGCAGCGCCTCTTCCACCTGTTCTGGGGAGTCATCTTGAGGTAGAGGTAGCAGCTCTGAATCCCTAGATGTTGACTGGGCCTCCTCTACCTCTGTAGTGACCTGTTGGCATCTTGGTTTTGATGGACACAACTGGACTACCTCATTGTTGACCTCAATCACCCCCATAGCAGCTAACAGTGGCAGGACATCTTGAGGAACCAGCTGCAGGTCCACTGATGTTGACTGGACCTCTTCTTCTACTTGGTCTGTGTCACTTTGAGCAACTGCATCCTGTGAGATCTGAGCTGTGACATCCTGCGGAACTACAGGGGGATCTAGTGCAGCTTCTTGAGCAGCTTGAGGTGTCTGCTGCAACTCCTCCTTTTGCTGCCTGTCATCACTGGTAGCTTGGTCCAGCACTGGTTCAGTATAAGGGAAGTTGTAGCCTAACAGATTAAGCATTTTGTATGCAGCGTTCCACTTTGCCTCCTTCTTTGAGTGGCCTGTTGCTACCAGAGTTTCATCTGCCACAACCACTTGAACGTAAAACAGCCGATTGTCTGACTGTTTTTTTACATCCACCACTGTGTATTGTGCAGGCTTCCCTCCCATGTTGACTACAAGATGATTAAGGCATGAAATCGGGTTTGAGTCTGGTTCAAAAACTGGTGCAGCTTGCCAGAGACCAGGGACACGGCGTTTTTTCTTTTTCTTCCTTCTGCTCTCAGAATTATCAGGTGGTGGGGGAAGACTTCGCAGGCCCACCAGCACCTGCTGTGCTGCCAGCTTTTTAGCGATTACTTTAGTGGGTGCCCGGCCCTCTCCAGTGAAATCACCAGCTCTTACCTGATAGGTGAAGATCGCCTTGTGGAGGGGGCCTTCTCTCGCCATCTCCAAAAACTCAACGCACAAGTCATGTTTCCAAGCAAGTTCGTAAACCTCATTGACCTCATCCTTGTACTTTTCATCCAGTTTGTTGAGTAAAAACATGGTGTTTCCTTTAGAACTCTCCATGTCTGTTGGTTATTTGTGGTAACGATTAAATATGGTTTAACCGTTTGTAATCCTCTCTCTCAGCTTTGAAATGCGTCTTGTCTCTTCAGCAGATAGTGACGGAATGAAAAGTCTTGGTGAACTACCTGAGTAAGTTAGATGGGAGTGTCTTTGTGCCTCTGTGATGTCACCGGTTGCTATTGGTGACGCGCATTGTGACATCACCAATGATGTCATTCGCATGCCTGTGTAGATTATGCTGTTTGAATAAAAATAAGTTTGAATAAAAACAAAAATAAGAATGCCACTTTGGTATGAGAAAAACACAAAATGGAAATTCTGTTTTAAGTTGAGGTTTTGTTATTTATTTCAATATAGGTTACTACTGCCATTAAAGCTTCCTGTTGCTAATAACTTTAACTTTATTGTCAATTTAATGTAAATTTGTCTTTGGTTCACCATCAGTCACACAGTACAACAGATACAAGATTTGCAACATACCCAGAAATTGCTGTTAATGCTTAATGTCACTAATTTACTATATACCACCAAAATTGCTATTAATGCCTAATGTTGCTATTTTGCAATGGTAACACTTTATTTTAGTTCCACCTATTAACAATTAACTAGGTGCTAATTAGCATGCTACTTACTGATTAATTAGCTTTTTGATTATTTAGCTAATTGATTTAAAATCATTATTTTTTTTGCCGTGTCATCATTGTAAACACAGTACTTCAGTATAAAAAATGCAGTAAAGTAGTGCTCTTCAGAAAAACCTCACTGCAGATTCAGTCTCTTCTGTTGCATTGTGAACCTTTAGTTTTCAGTAAAATCATTTACATTTAACAGATTCATAAGTTCTTGAATCTGTGCAAAATATTTTTACTTTTTTACTCCCAAGTACATTTGAAAGTCAGTACTTTTACTGAAGTAGACATTTTCATGTGTTACTTTTACTTGAGTGAATTTTTGCTCCTTTATCTGTACTTTTATTTCAGTAAAGAAATTGAATACTTCCTCCACCACTGTACTTCAGTAAAAGTAAATAAAAGTAATGAGTACTAGTACTAATACTAGTATCAGTGTCACTGTTACTACTACTTCTACTGCTAATATTACTGCTAATACAACTACTACTACCAAAATACTATTATTAAACCACCACTGCACTACTAGTCCTACAACTGAGGGAAAGAAATACCTTTACTCATTCTGACATTCTGAAAATGTACGTGAGTATAAGGAACATTTTGTCCTAAAAATACTCAAGCATGAACGCACAATTTTATCTAAAAAATTAAGTTAAAGCACAGCATACCTTCCACCGCTGCCTTTGTCTGGCATCTATAAAAGTACTTGTGGGTGATAGACCAAAATATGCTATACTTCCATCAAAGGTCCATTCATGTATTCAGCCTAACATGTTGACTTGGACCTACATATGTGTACATGCAATGCTGACACATGAACACAACCAGAAAACCTCAAATCTGACCCTCTCTCCCCGTCCCACTGCGCCTAACCCTCATGTTTAGTCCCATAATTAGTCCGGACAGATTATGAGTGCAAAGGATCTGGCTCCTGTCACACACATCCCCACACGTGTCACTTCACATTATAAAGAGCAATTTAATCTCTGAAGGCAAGATGATATTTGCATGATATCATTAATCCTTTCAGAACGGGGCTGCCGACTTGTGACACTTGGAACACACGCGTAGGTCTAGACTGGCAGATCCAACCTTTCTCTGGGCTTAGAGCTGGATCTTTACAGTAATTGCTCACACGATTGGTGACAGGAGCCGCGAGGTATCACTAAAGAACATCCACTTTCCTCCACCACTCTCCTCTCCTCCTCTTGTGGTAATTAATTTCCTCTGCAGGCTCTCGAGGTGGCGCGCCCGTGTGTGTGTGTGTCCGTCTGTGTGTATTACCAAGTATTTCATTATGTGCTGATCCCTCTATTCTCTGGTGTGTGTCTGGCTGAATGTCTTAATAGTGTTTTTCGATTCAAAAGGAGATCCTCCTCAGGTAGCTCAGCCTCTTCAAGGACAGTGGGTGCTTTACATAGCATTAAATGTGATCTGTTCACAAAAACAGAGGTGGCGGAAGTACACTTTTTTGTCTTGAGTAAAACAACTTCAAAATAGAATAACCCAAGTAGAAGTAAAAGTAGTCAAATTAGTAATTCTACTACTGTTGTTATTACGTCTGCTACAACTACAAGTACTTCTGTTGTTACCAATGCCCTCCCGTTTGTGACAGAGGTAAAAACCGCTGGGAAAAATATTGTTAAATTATGCATAAGAGTAATGGTCATTAATTAGTCTTTAGACCATAGTCTTCAAGACTTCTAATGGTGACAGGCGTAGATTAGATTTGTTTAAATGCGCATGTAGTCCAGCAAAAGATAAATCACTGCTGCTTTTAATGCACTTCACTCTTCGATTCCACCTTGTGCATTAAAACCATTTAACACATGCCTTGTTGTTTAATTCTTACTTAAGTATTTGGGTAAAATTGTGAAACTTGTAATATCATGATTGTTTTGTTTTTATAGGGCCTACTAAGCAGTGGTGGAAAAAGTACTCAATTTCTTTTACTTAAGTAAAAGTACAGATAAAGGAGCAAAAATGTACTCAAGTAAAAGTATCACCTTAAAATTTCTGCTTAAGTACTGACTTTTAAATGTACAAAAAGTAAAGTATTTTTGAACAGTCTCAACAACTAATTCATGTGTTATATGTGAGGGATTTTCCAAAAAAATTGTTCTGATTCCAGATGAAATGAACAAACTGATGCAGTAGAAGAGACTGAATCTGTTGCTGAGGTCTTCTGTCTTTATTATTCTGATGTTTCTAAGGAGTACTCATCTTTTATATTTAAGTACTGTGTGTCTACAGTGAGGACATAATAAATACACATGATTTTTAACCAAAATTCAAAATACTTTGTACTTCAAACCAACTCATAAAAGTAGTGGAGTAAAAAGAACAGATACTTGCTCTAAAATGTAGTGAAGTAAAAGTAAACGTACCCCTTGTTAAATTTACTTAATTAAAGTACAGATACATGTAAATTGTACTTAAGTCAAGTAACTACTTTTACTTTGTTACATTCCACCACTGCTACAGAAATAGTTTTCCATTATTTGGTCATAAACAGTCTGCCAGTCTAGCCGATAACACCAATAACAATACCCAGCACTCATCGCTACTGGAGTGCCTTACATTTTCTGTATTTCATCTATATTGTTTGAAAGTATTGTGTATTTTTAAGCAATTATAGGTGGACTTGTACTTTAAGCACTTGTTCTGGCAGCACAAGGTAATGAGCCAAAATCCTTGCTTAAGCTTGGCCTAAGTTAAATCCAGTGCTCTCATTGGTTCCATAACTTACTGTCTTGGTCAACCATGGCTAAGCTTTTCTTATTGACTCAGTATGGCCTCCTCAGAGAGTCATTATGTTATTTATCTACCTCACTACATAAAGCCAGGCTCAAGGTGCAGTCAAGGTGCAATTCTGGGGGTGGTGAGAGATTTTTTTTTTTTATGTTCAATATGTTCTGAAGCAGTACTTGTCTTTGACCATGCATGAAATAAAAAATGGTCTAAATATTGTGACAGTGTAGGCTCAGTGCTAATGGAAATTTGTGAAGTTTTGAAAAGGCGTTGCTCTGTGCTGGCAATGCACTAAAAGCCATTTTAAGCTAATTTGAAGTCGCTCCTTTGATCTGTTTACCTCAGGACCAGCTGTTTAAATCCTAAATGGGTTTTGCAGAAATTTGCATCAGGCATTTTCTTTGCACTCTCCGTTCCACTGAAGCTTTGTTTTCCATTTAACCTCCTCATTTCATTTCTATTTGTGTGCTCTCAGGTGGATTTCGCCTTTATTGTTTGGCAAAGTTTCCCAGAGAGGATTGTGGGATATCCAGCGAGAAGTCACTACTGGGACAGTTCCAGGTCCCGCTGGGGCTACACCTCCAAATGGACCAATGACTACTCCATGGTACTAACAGGGGCAGCCTTCTACCACAGGTATGGTCCACTGTGTTATTAACAGTAATGCATTTAGTAAGGTTACACTGTTCATCAGTGGCTTTCCCATTTATACAACTGAACAAAGTACAGAGTAGAGCAACACAGTCTTATTACCCAGGTCAGCTAGATCAGAGGTTCTCAAACTGTGGTACGGGTACCACTAGTGGTACATTGGCTTCTTCTAGTGACACTCAAGAGGATTTTGTAGTTTAAATCCTGATTTTTCAACTAAAGTAGGACTACTCCTAGTCCTACTGGCTAGTCCTGGTTTAAACCTGGTTTACAGCTGGATATAGCTTGGTTTAGTCCTAGTTTAGTTCTAATTAAGACCTGTTTTAGATCATGTTTTTCCCTCTTTTGTACTGGTTAAGTCCTGGTTTAGTCTTAGTTTAACCCCCCCGGGTTCAGACCTTGTTTTGTCCTGGTTTACATTCATTTTAGCTCATTAAAAATTATACTTGGAAAGCCAAATATAGTCTAAGATTGTACTTATGTATGTATGTATGTATGTATGAAAAGTTTGAGCTAGATAATGCATTTGCGGATAGGGTAGTCTGATTATCTAGGTTTTTGCATCAGATGCCCTTCCTAATTCAATCAGCCCTATCCTGTGACTGAAATTTGGAAGGTCCCATGGGGGACTCGAACCCCTGACCTCCCACACCAAAGTTCAATAGACATGACAAAAGGATTTTTGTACCACAGTTTGCAGTCCACTTCATGCTTTTTAAAAGTGCTTGTATTATTAGTATTCCTCACCATGTTTGCCCTGAAAACCAAAACTTTGTTATTTTCCACACCTGCATAAAGTGATAAAACCTAACTGAGTCAAAAAGCCTACACAATTTAACCTGTTGTTGTTGTTCTCTCCGGGACATGTAGGTGTGCTGTTCTCTGCACTAACATGTTCTCCACAAATCCAGTCAATTGGTTCTTTGTCAGTATTAAAGGTAAAACAAGACAAGCTTGATTCTTTAAAGTCAGTTGTGTCAGGAGATGTTCATTTCAGCTGATTTAAGTATTTTTTGTGAACTGCTAAGTAGATTCAAAGAAATTCAAAGAAATTCAATTCAAAGAAATGTGCATTGTAATAGAAAAGTAAATTAAATATTAAGGTTTTTATTCCAATTCTTTGTTACCTAATTAAATAATAGTCAAAACATAAAGCAAGAAGTGAAGCGATGAATTAAACTGAGAGAAGTGCTCCTCTCTGAAGTGTCTTGTGTCACCGATAAACAGCTTTCTTCTCATTGTTGCATTGTTATAATTCTCTGTGCGCTGCGCTTTAGTTGTTTTGTTATTTAGAAACTCCAATGCCAGAGCCAGGAGGGTAGGACCGAGTCAGTAAATGAGGTTTGGTGGGAAGTCTATGTGTGAGAGAGAGAGTGGGACAGCAGGCCTTGGCATCGAGGTAAAAGCTTTGACAGTGATCTAGTGCTCCGGAGCTGCTGAGGGTGCAACACGACGCCCATTCGAAGTGGGACTGAGCGGAACTGAAATACACAAATGGTCTTGTCTGTTGCAGGTATTACCATTACTTGTTTACACGGTATGTCCCGGCCAACCTGCTGAAGACAGTGGACCGCATGGCCAACTGCGAGGACATCCTCATGAACTTCCTGGTTTCGGCTGTAACCAAGCAACCGCCAATCAAAGTCACGCAGAAGAAGCAGTACAAGGAAACCATGATGACGCAGGTACCTTTGAGAATGGCATAAACAGTAGTCTTTGAGTATTGACCCGTCCACAAATGGCATAGTGATTTTCCCATTCATTTTTACAAGGTAGCAAACTAAAAACATTAATTAACATTAAAATCAATGATTGTTTAGTGTTCAAATCCATAGAGTACACAAGACAAAGGCAAGACAAAGTTGGGTACACACTTGCCAGTTAAAATCAGGCATTAGGAGAACATTAATAAACACGCTGCCGCTTCTAACCCCACCAAAGATATTGTTTGGGCTCTATAAATACCACTCCCTTCTTGCCCTGCTTAGTACATGTTGCAAATTTGCTCAGAATTACTTTGAAGTAGATCCAGGGTTGCCATTTCTGAAAGTCAAAACCCACCCATCAGCCACTTAAAACCCACCCAAAACCTGCGGAACAATGTATGAAAACATTGCAGGATTGTAATTAGTGCCACTGCAGCAAAAGGAGAGCTCCTCCTGTCTCCTCTCTCCTCAGACACAGAGACGTGCTGATTTGGCCTGGATTCACTGTGATCAGATTTGGATTTAAAGATGGGTCATTCAAAATATGGATCTTCATTTAGAAATCAGTTATAATTCACATAATCTGCATGCAAAAATATATCTGCCAAACCCGCAGACAATTCTTTTCACCTGCAGCAACATTTCAAAACATTTCAAAAGCTGCCCAGTTCTGTGGGAAACCGGCAGACTTGGCAACTCTGCCTAGATCTGATCAGTCAGTTCCATTTGCGGGTTTACCCATTAAACTAGAATTTGTGGTGACAAACAACTGAGCCCTGCCACATTTTTTCCTGTTGTCAGAAACCTATTTTATTTAACCTTTAGCCTATTGTTCTAGTTACATATGGTAATTGTGTATGGTAATGGCTACATTAAAATAAAAAGCTAAACATTGATAGACTTGCTAATGTTTTATAACCAGGCTCTGACATTACACACATCAGTCTATTGATTCTTGGTTGCCAAAACCATTTTTATTCAGAATAGAATAGAAATTAACAGTATATGTAAAACAAGTCAATAACAAAAATCTGAATCTGTAATGAAAACATCGTCTATGGTAGCCCATGATAATTCCTCCATAGAAAATGTATTGTGGCCTGCTTAGCTTAATGGTGAACACACTAATTTCAAACACAGTCATATTGATCAGAGACACTAAATGTAGACAAATGTGTATATCCTGACTATTATAATGTAAATAGCATGCACAGATGCCCCTGAGAGCTTCGCCCCCTCGTGGAGGGTGCCGCTCTGACCTTCCCTCGGGAGTCCCCTCTGTATCTCTGGTGTGTGAGTGCCAGTCCGTCTACACATCTCGTGGTCAGCCCTGTGATTGATGGCCTGACCGCAGCAGGACGATGACTCGGCAGTATGGACCCTGTGATTAATGTCTTAATTGTGAAGGCAGAACAGCAAACCACATTTACCCCCCCCACCCCCTTTTTTTTTTTTGGTATTTTGTTTTGAGGCAGCCTACTTTTTAACTTTCTCAGCTCTTGTGTGTTGTTTTGTGTTAGTGATAAAGATTGGTCATTTTAGCTATAACTGAAATTCCAGTCACAGCCAGCCAGTGTATTCTTTAAGCCAATCTCAAGCTTGATAAATGGAGAAGGTTGAGCCAGGAAGGGCATCAGGCATAAAAACAATGCAAAATCAATATGAAAATCACTGTGTGCTAAGAGGCAGGCAATTTGCTGTGGGTACTTTGGAAAGGAAAAGCCAAAAGGAAATAAGAAAATTTGACCACCACAAAAGTAGCAACCAATATACTTTTGCACTGACAACTAATGTAACTTAATAACATCCAATTTTAGTGGTCATAATTTTAAACTCTCTTTAGTGGGCATAGTTGCTTACTTTCCATTAGGGGTCACAAGTTCACAAGTGACTGGAGCCAATCCCAGCAACTAAGTTAAGATATACTTTATTATCCTCATAGGGAAATTTGTTCTCTGCATTTGACCCATCCAGTCCATAATTCACCCACACAGGCATATCTTTAGTAGGTTGAAGAAAACTGAACTGGAGTACCATGCACCTCATCATGCAGTTAATTCTTTGGTTGCAAAGGTCCTGCAGGGAGGCCCCCAGAGGTTGTCTAGCTACATAAAAAGAAATTGAGTTTGAACAGTACAGCATTATTACTTAAAGTTACTTTGAAGCTTTTAGCCAACATTTTTATAACGTTTTAATAGATATCTTTTTGGGGAAAATGTGTCATAATCTTTTTGAATTTGGAGTTCTGTTGTTGGGGATCTGCGTGGGACTTTCTGATTTTTAAGGGGGCCGTGATACTCTTGACTTTGGGAATGAGTTAATTAATTTACTAAATTTTGATGGTCTCTGTAAAAGTCCCAAAATACGTTTTCTTTACTGGACTGTGACATGACCCTATGTGATCTTCAACAGCATGGGATATAGTTTGTTCCCTTTTCTACTTCCACACCCCTTTCACATTGTCAATAGAGTTCACTGGCCTCTATCTCATCCTCAACTGCCCAAGTGTCCCAGCTCATCAGACAGCAGCCCTCCCATCTCCTCACTGTCCAGGACACTGGACCAGGGCAGGTCACAACACAGCAGGACTATAGGCCATCATGATGAACTCCAACTATGTCTAAAGTAAAGACAATGGACTCTCCTTCTAGCCAAAGTGGTCAAGGTCAAGCCTTTCTCTATCTTCTTTCTTACTAAAATATCATTTCTTTATATTTCTCATGGGTTCTTAGTTTGGTGTTCAAGTCAGTGGAGTAAACACGCTGACTGCACACGTCTGTTAGGATCAGTTAAGAGAGCGTAGCCAATTAGGAGATTAGACTTAAGCTAGTTCTGAGGACATTCATAAATGTATAGCTTCTAACACGTACAATTATATGTGCTCCATAAATTTTACCTCCTCCTTGCTCTATGCATATACAAAGACATGCATTAGACACTTAGATTATACCATCTGGTATAGGTGATGGCAATATTTAGTGCATAAATTAAAGCTGACCACAGGCTCCTAGAAACATATTTTATACCATTTAAAAATCTGTCAACTTGAATATGATCCAGCCCCCCTCCACACATGAACAAAATGTGTTGTAGCAAACTGACTATAACTAATTAGCAGTGTAGTTAGGGTGACCACCTGTCCTGCTTTTGGTTGCACTGCACAACCTTTTAGTCCTCTGTCCCTCCATCCTACTCATTAAACTAATGCCCCACTATTTCATTGGTGCTCAGTGGATCTTATAAAAAGAGAGATTCAGGTGAAAAATAACAAAGGTCAGGTCAGGTTGTCATGTGATGTAAAGTGACTGACATGAACTTCTCAATGATCCATTTAAATTCCAGGTTGTAAGGCAACAATAAAAGAAAAATGCTAATGAAGGTACATACTTTTGCTTGCCACTGTATATGGTTGTTGTGTTGTTGCTTGTGTGTTTCAGGAAAGGCCTCTCCTGGAGCTGTGAGCTGGTGTTGGAATGTTTTGAGAAAATACAGACTGAAAGCTTTGATATTTTTCTATTCTACCTTTTTTATTCCAATGAATAAAGTCTCAGTACAAGACATTACTTTGCAAAATGTGTGTTTTTGGGATAAAAGCAGCATGTCATTTATCAGCATATCACTTGTATGTCAGTAAGATGGTAGGCAAGATTTGTAAATCAAAACATTTATTTCTGGAGTCCGTCCCACCTTCTCCCAAAAAAATCACAAAACTTGTCCCATATTTTCTACTTTTTGAGGTGGTCACCCTAAGTGTAGCATAAGGCCCATGCAAGTTACTGCCACTGTTAAGCTCAGTATATAACAACACATTTTAGTAGTAATAATAATGCATCAGTCTTACATAGGGCTTTTCCGGACACTCAAAGTTGCTTTATTTTGCAATGTTAATTCACTCCTCAGTCACACTTGGTGGTGATAAGCTGCTTCTGTAGCCACAGCTGCTCATTCTGCGCCTATGACCTTTACAACCATCACCAAATACACAATCACACTAACCATCATACGAGACAAGGTTGGTGATGTGTCTTGCCCAAGGACACAAACCAATCCGCCAACCTCCCAGTTAGTGGGCAAACAGCTCTACCTACTGAGCTACTGCCACTATTGTGTTGTTACATGGTTGGTGTAATTTTTTGTTGTTCAGTACTAACTAAAGTTTGGCATATGTACAGGCAGGCACAAGAATATGAAGGAGAATAATATACAGTGTTCCCCACAGCACTCAATGGTTAAGCACCTGCCACCTTCACTACCTTTCAAAATAGACAGTATGAAGTAATGTATATAATATAAATGTATATATATATATATATATATATATATATATATATATATATATATATATATATATATATATATATATATATATATATATATATATATATATATATATATATACATATATATATATATTGTGTTCCACTTAGGGCTTGTCACTGCATTGTATGAACGTCATCAATTTGTAGATACAATATTTAGAGGTACGCATTTGCTGTCATAAACATTTGTACATAATAAAGTTTGACATAAAAACAAACTGCATGTCCTCCTCATGGTAATTACCCGCAGTGAATGAATGCGAGAGTGAACGGTTTATGTCAGCTCTGCCATGTTAGCTATGATAACTTCAACTCCCCACAACGCAACATACATAACCCTAAACATAAATAAGTGGTAAAAGATTGACAAATGAATAACAACAACCTGAACGTACATTTTGGACTTACATTTTATTCTTTGAACCGATCAGCGGACTCATTTCTAATTGTCTGCTCTTTTTGTTTATCTCTTTCTCTTCCGATAATCTTAGGGTTCCAAGACGTCTCGTTGGGCTGACCCGGACCACTTTGCCCAGCGTCAGACCTGCATGAATGCCTTCAGTCGCTGGCTGGGGTTCATGCCCCTGGTCCACTCCCAGATGAGGCTGGACCCAGTGCTGTTCCGGGACCAGGTTTCTATCTTGAGGAAGAAATACAGAGACATTGAGCGATTGTGAACGGATACACCCCTCTGCGTCATGTGAGGATTTAGGACGTGTGGCCGAGAATATGAGGCTATAAATGAAAACATACACATGAAATGGACATAAAAATGATTGAACACTAAAGTATGTGTTCAGCATTTAAAGCATATTTCTATAAAACTCACATTACATTCTTTATAGCTGCAAGTGACTGTGCATATCCTCCATCTCTGAGGATACAACTCTATAGTGTATCTTGCATGGACCAACATGCAGCAAGAGCTAGACAAAGCCAAAGGACAATGTGGTCCTCCAGACTGCTGATAAACTCTAAGTGTTGCATGGTTTGAACAATACAGTGGAAAGTTATGTGTTAGAAAGAAAGTATATAAAAAGTGTTTGGGGTCAAAATATGGACAGAACTGAAGCCATGTGAGCCCCATATACTCAGAGACTATGGCAACCTCCCTCTTGTACAATAATGTAGATTTAAAACAGCAGCTCTGTCTGTATAAAATAAACCAAGAATAAAGAGATGATATGGAAACACCAGAAGAATTGTATAGTTCAGTATCTATTGTCTTTATTGCCTTTTGGCTCGTCCCCATATTCATTGTGACTATTTATCATTACCTAGACTACACTTCCCCTTTAAATAACCTCTGTGAGTCCTCCCCGGGTCTCTCCCATCTATCACATACAATAAACAGCATCTCATCCTCAAATAATTACATCATATTACATACAACAATCTCCTCACAGACCAAACACATTCAAATGTATTCTTTGCTAACTATGCAGGCACTTGTCAGTAAATTAGGATACTGTGGAAATGTGGATTTAATTATATAGTGAAACACAGATTCTGTACACACAGTGAAATATTTTATGCCATTTTTTTATTTTAATTGTGCTTATATAGCTTACAGTGAATGAAAAATGTAGATTTTATTATTTCATATAATTACAATAGTGCATAAAATTACATAGTCTTCACAATTACAATAAAGGCTTGAAATATTTTACTTTATGTGTACTGAATCTGAAAATATTGTATGCAATTCACTTTGAACTGAACTACTGAAATGTATTAAAGGTCCCATTTTATAACTTAAAATCTTGTATATGTATGGAAAACTTCTTTTGGCAAGCTGTTACTTTGCAGAGATATTTGGTCTAGGAGCCTGATGCCCTCTGCTGGAAACATTGGGCAATGGACAGAACATAAAATGGCTAGTTAGCACAGCTTTTAGCAGCATTACACTAACTGCTATGTAGTGACTGTAATTTAGCCACTGAAATCATTAGTTTGGTGACGGTGGATTGGCTTTAGAAATGTGCAGGAGTATTTCCTGTGTTTTCAGCTCAGCTCTCAGAACAATGAATTACTCAAACATGCCAGAATCAAACAAAATACTACTCCAGGTTTGTTTTTGTGGTGCAAACATTATAACATGGTTAAAATCTCAAAAACGTTAATTTATTATAATAGGGGACCTTTAAGTTTTTCCACAATATTCCAATTTATTGACAAGCACCTGCAGTCAGGGCTTCACATTTACTTTGCTCACTGGCCACCGTGGATAGTATTTGTTAAAAGTTGCTAGCCAATTAGTATCTTTACTAGCCACAGTTTAATTAGTTAAAGAATTTTAAAATTGATTTTTGAAATGAAAAAAATGGTTTACCTAGGCAGAATAAATTGATGTAACAACATTGACAATATAGTAATATCGCAATATCAAAAGTCTCACAATATTGTTGTGGACTTGCAGCAGAATGGTAAAAAAAGTAGAGTGAACTACATAGACCATGATTCTTTGTTCCCTTTCAGTGCAGCCAGCATAAAAAAAATGATTGTTATTAAACAGGTTTGCAATCTTAATCTTTTGAAATATCACAATAACAAAATTACTGAAGGCTTGTCAAGGCATTTTTAGAGAATACGTTTTGTTATCATGAGCATTTGTACAACATTGCGAGCCATGTCACAATATTGCAATAAATATCGTACCAGGACATTCATTTTGTGTTATTGTTACATCCCTACCAAATAGTGAAAACTCCAGCAGAGCAACATCAATTCAAGCTTAACCTTTAAAGTTAAGATATACAATAGGTATTCATAAAATATAACCGGCCAAAGTGGCAGTGGGAGTATTAGTGTTACTAACTAGCCAAAATGAAATTCTACCTGCATTTGGCTGGAGTTAATGTCAAGCCCTGCCTGCAGTTGTAGTATGAACATGAACATGTTGGCTACCTTGTGATTTATTATAGAGATTTAACAGTAGTCTGTCAAAATAAAGTGGACATTATTCACGTTGTCACTGTATAATCCCACAGTAGACTGTTTTCTATTAAATCTGGGCTATTCTCGAAATCCAGTCCAGCCCTCTTTTCTGCACCAGCTCTGGCTCTAACCCAGTGGATGATTTACTGCCAGCTACAATGGCTTTCATTCCAGTTGGCTTTGGGGATTTCTCCTTTTTGCTCTTATGATACATTATGATGGTCCCTGCAGCAGCCTGTACAGTACTGTGTGTACTGAGCCTAATGCGCAGGTTATCTAATGTAGACCAATGGTGTTTAAGACTTAAGAGGTCTACCGAGACTAAGAAACCACGACCTGCAGTAGCTCAGAGCCGTCACGCGTTTTTCATAAAGTGAATAAAAGGGGCATTAGGGTAATCATATAGCTTTGTGTGTGTGTGGCCAGTTTAAAGAATTGAATGCAAAACAATGCACTGGTAAATATTGTGGTGTTAATATTGGTCCCAGGAGGGTTTTAAAGCATGTGAAGCTGTTTTTTACCAAACCAAAAGAAAGCAAAACGGGAGAAAAAACAGTGCTAATGTTATATTATTTGGCATACAGGCTCCTTTATCATTATTAGGAGGCTACTTTTTTTTTTTTTTTACTTTTGAGTCAGAGTTGTTTAGGCCTGCCCTTTTCAACTTTTCTCCCCAGCACACAATCCATAGGTCCACTCTGTACAAGGATGTTAAAGGCCCCATGTTTTCTACAGTGATCAATACAAACCGTGTTACTCATTGGACGTGATAATCCATGGGGTCCCACCGGAGGATACTAACCTGCTTCACTTTATCCTTTTTGCTCTTATTGGACAGTAAACATGGAGCTGTGTTTCTGCTGGTGTCAGAAGAGACCAGTACAAAGAAACATGAACGTAAAGCTGACAGTGTTCAAGTTCACATCTAAGTCCAAGTCACTGAAGACTGGTTCAAGTTGAGTCCGGGTCCAGCCCTCAGCACTTGAGTCAAACTCTTAAGTCTGAGTTGTTCAATGAGGTCAGGTCATGTTTTGCTGTGTTTAAAAGGTTATAATTGACCAATGCAAAGAACAGTAAGTGATGCACAACTGAACATTAACTTTTTGTATGATGCCATTTTACTACAAAATAAAAAAAATAGCTGTAAGCAATCAGTAGAAACAGGATTAAGGAATGAGTGTGGGTGTGATGTAGAGGGCTTGTTGATTGGTCAGTGCTTCCTGGAGTGGGCGGAGGTTCATGCAACCAAGCGCCTCAGAATGGCCACACCAGGGAATAGAGGATTAAGCAAACAGGTGTGAATAAAGCAAAACACAACTACAGGTATGTTTTTGATGAGGGAACAACATTATAACATGGTAGAAAGCTCAGAAAGCTCAAGTTTGCAGTGTATAGTCCCTTTAAGAAATCCTATCATATTCTGCAATTATATTAACTGATACTCACTCACATTCATTTACTATGGGCAATTTAGATTAGATATTTGTCTGCATGAATGTCTTTAGACAGTGGAAGAAATAGCCCATTGATGTTGAAGTTGTTCCGGTGTCAAATTGCTGTGGTGGCTGCAGGTAGTGACCAGAAAGTGCCCAGTAATAAATGCTTGGCCCGGCTGAGTCCACTGTCATGTGTCTCCTGTCCTATCTCAGCATCACTGTGTTCAACTCAATCATTCCTGACAACCGGTTTCTCTTTCTCTTTTCATCTCCAAGTCGCTCTTTATTTTTTCAAAGCCGTCAGCATCCATCTCATTCGTTACGGCTTTATTATGCAGCAAAATAACAAACGCATGAATAAATCATACCAACCCGACCCTCCCTCCCTCTCTCCCTACCTCACTTGGTCTCCCCCTCCTCTCTTTTTCTGATTCATAGAGTTTGGATAATTATTCGTCTTCTCATGAGAAGAGCGTTTATTGATTCGCCGTGACCCTAAACGGTTTCCAAGGTTAGCGAATGGGGGGAAATTGATCGGCAGGGAAGTGATGGAGGAAGAGAAGTGCGCCCTGGAAAAATATCCAAGTATTCAAATCAAGTCTTTCCCGCTCGCTCCTCAAACATGCATGACCAAATGGACTTATAATTGGAAGTCAGGAGGCCCGCCTTCTTTGTGAGCTGTATTTGTTCTGCCAGGTTACGGAGCACACGGGTTGAAGATGGAGGACAGAGAAGTCATTAGGAGAAGCCCGTTGCTAGGATTTTTCTTCTCTCACTGCTTTTTCACAGTAGTGCATCTGTCCCTATCCACCAACAGTTTCTTATTATAGCAAGTCGCCTCACATTTGTCATATTGGTCAGTCACCCGTGCAGATATCATGGGGTACTGGGTCATCACACAGCGACAGGCTCCAGACTTCCTCATCTCCTCCCTGTGGGTGTTAAGGCTCCTTGATTGTCTGGATTGAATAGGACATGTCTCTGGATCTATGAATCCTATTATGAAGGGAGTGAAAAGGCAAAGATGGATTTTAAATAGGGGAGAGTGGAGGGTGAGCATGTGAAGTGTCAGCACCCAACTCGCCCCATGTCTGCATCGAAAATGACTCCTCAAGGCCTGATACATGTTAAAATGTGTAAATATACTGACCAACAACATGTCTTAGGTGAATTTGTGACTCCAAATGGCCCCTAGTGAATGAACGTGACAGTGAGTGGTTGTCTGTGTGTGTCTCTGTGTCAGAAACAAACTGAGCACATTTGTGTTTCCATTTTTAACATACATACATACATATTTTGCACAAAGGCCTAAAAAAATGTATCCTACTGTTGGTTGATTTTGTTTATAAATGTTTAAAGTAAACTCTTCCACTGTTTTCCTCTTAGACAACACCATGTCCCTGCAGGGCTTCCGTAGCTGGTCCAGTGAGATGCTAAGTTGAGATGTCGCACAAGTTGCTAGTACAAAACCCCCACTTTTGACATCTTGTTTTGCTGCAAGAGATGTAATTATGTTAACAAGTAGGATAGGGATGTAGCAACATTGGCAATATTGTGATACTCAATATCAAAAGTCTCACAATATTGTTGTGGACTTTTACAATATCAAATGGTAAGCTCCTGGAGCTAATATGCATTGTTTTGTTGTAGCGGAAAAGTGTAAAAGCAGAGGGAACTACATAGACCATGGCCCTGCTCTGTTTCAGTAACGCCAACATGGCAAATGTATTTTATTAAACACTTCATCTTTTGAAATATCACAATAATTAATGCACTAATTAATTAATTACAAATTTTATTGTGAGCATTTTTACAATACTGTGAACAATGTCTCAGTAAATATTGTACAGTGACATTAATATGATATTAGCATACTGTGAGCCATTAACAAGTATAGTAAGCGCAGATGTTCCTCTGTCCGTGCCTCTCTGTACTCAGAGATATTCTAATTATATATTTTTTATGTCACTTAGCCCAGGACTATTTTGCTGTGACATTTGTGTAATGCTTAACTTAGCAAACAGGTTTAAGTCAGCTCAAACGTATTTTCATTTAACTTATTAGTGAAATGAAATATATATATTTAGTTTCCGATAGTTGAGTTTTACTATGTAATCTAAATTAGCAGGAAAAAGCAGCTTTGCTTGTGTTCAGGGGTACATTTTTGTAGTGTACATTTAAGTTGATTGATATTGCAGTATTAAGTAACTTCTATCCATAAAAGCTGTGGTATTTTAAACATATTGACACTGTGTTATTGTTTAATTACAGTTTTCTTTATTTTCTTCATTACTTGTCACGTGTTCACTGTCATGAGAGCAGAGACCTTCCTGGGCAGAAAGTAATTACCAAGCATTGCTTATCATTTCATTTACACTTGTTTAACATACACAGGGAGGCACACGCAGAGGCCAGATTGTTTCAGTGGTGTTGATTTGTTTTTCTTATTTTAGATTTCAACTTCCTCCACCTCCTGATCCAGATCTCATTTCCTGACACTTAGCCCCCTGGGAACTCTGGGTACACAAGTCCGCTCCTCCTCTCTGCTTCTCTGTGTATGTGTGTCTGTGTGCGTGTGTGTGTGTGTGTGCGCGTGTGTCCGTCGCAATTTATAACGCACTGAGTTTTCATTTCAGACAGAAGTGTGGTCAGATGAGATGCTTATCCAACCTCAACAAAGAAACACAAACTAAAGAAAGTTAGAGAAAAAACAGGCACTGAACTTTTGAAAAAATACCTTTTCCTCAACTCAGTAGTTTGGTTGGTTCACATCTGGTCTGATTGTAGGATCCAGTTTTTGCCTCTCAACAAGGAAGTTTGATCTTTGGGCTGAGTGACTACGCTCTCTGAGTGGAGTCTGCATGTCCTTCCCATGTTACTGAGGGTTCTCTCCAGCCTCCTCCCACCTCCAAAAACATGTGTCTGTTAAGGGAAATGATGAATCTAAATATCCTCTAGTGAATGAATGTGAGAGTGATTGTCTATGTGTCAGCCCTATGAATTACTCACCATTGTCCAGAGTGTACCCCACCCGAAGGCCATGGTTGCTGGGATAAGCCACCTACAACTGAAATAAGCAGAAGATAAATTAATATTATTTTACAACCTTTATGGTGCATGCATTTAAAAATCAGTTTCACCATTGTATCATATACTTAAAACTGCATTTAGGATAAAATTAACTTTAGAACTTTTCATCCTCCCACATTCGGCTCCAAGCCAGCATTTTAGTACCACTGCACCAAAACCATATGGCTTTAAAGCATCCATATGCATTATGCAAATTTTACTTTTCTGAGCTTTCTGCCTTGTGATTAAGTTGTTTCCTCATCAGAAACATACCTGGAGTTGTGTTTTGGTTTCGTCCATGTATGAGTAATCCTGTAGTCTCTGGGACAGCCATTCTTAGGCCTCAGAACGCTTGGTTGCACAAGCCCTTGCCCACTTCAATCAAGAAGGAAGCCCACTACAGCCAGCCTGTTCTCATTCATGTACAGAGCTGACGCTAAGCTTTTGACACATGCACATATACAGTATAGACAGTATATGATATAATAAAGATAAGAAATTAAATAAAGATAAGAAATGAATTAATCACAAATATCTTGCTTTATTTGAACTGGGTCTATTGTAGCAAATTAACCAATAAATAAATAGTTTGAAGAATATAGAGGAATAACTAAAAGAGTGGTTGTGGCCCTAAACAACTGCATAGAGTGTTTATGCCAGGGGCCAGCCTTGTTTGTGCCCAAAAAAACAGTGTACTGCTCTGTTTCCACTCATTCCTTGCAGACATTTTTAATTTTGTTGTAAAATGGCATCATACAAAAAGTTCAAGGAAGTGAAGTCCTCTTTTTCTTTTAATTGTGTCCAAAAGATCTCTGGTGGTCTCTTCACGTGTTGCTTATTAAAAATGTTTTCTTTTAGCCAGATTATGTTTATAAAGGTTGTAAAAAATATGCCATGCTAATTCTCATACTGAGTCATTTCCATAGAGTGCAATGTTCTCAATTTCAGTACAGTGGATCATTGAGCCTATAAAAAAAGGCTTAAAAATGGTTTCCACATCAAATTTTCCTTTAGGTAAGAGTGCAACTACCTCAGTATAGGGACATTATTGTTTTGAAAGTCATCTCTAATGCATTTAACTGCTCATATACTGCTCCTCTCTGCTTCTCTTAAATGGCGCTACTTAACCATCATTTGCTTGAAGGTAATAAACTCACTATAACCCTGTTTGAAAAGTCCTTCAGCTACTTTAGACACTTTTTAAAGGTAATTTTCCTCTTTGTACTTTCTTGATGATAACGGCTGGATATAATTAGCTTCAATAAAAGATGCAATTACAGTGCAATATGATCCAGGTCCACCTTGAAGCCCTGTGTATTTCAAGCCTTAATGTGATAAGGCTGCATTTGAAGTGTAATTGATTGTGCTGCAGCTCTCCTGTCAGTGTTACTGATCTGTGGCTCTCCGGTGGATTCCCGCTCCACGTTTCTCTCAGATCTCACAGATGGAGCACAGCACAAATGGCTCCAGACATCTTTCTACAGGGATAACTCTCCACTATATGTCTTTATTTTGTGTCCTCTGGGGGCTTTTTAACTCTAAACGCAATAAAAGATAGCACAGCCTGGTGTTTCAGTGGGCTGTTTGAGTTTACCTGTTTAAATAAGCTTGGAGAATCAGAGAAGCAGCACAGTTAGTTAATATTTCACTTCTTGTTAGAGTAACTACACACACAAACATCGAACATCAATAAACATTTGTTAGCAAGATGAATATCTTTGTGAAAAATAAAGATTTAATCAAAAACTGCATAGTGTACATGTTTTTTGGTTAATTTGTTTGTTGGTTTGTACTGAGCCCAGGAAGGGACATGTATTGACTTTTTTTTGCAAGATCTCACAAAGGTTTTGTGTTATCTCTTGTGTGTTCAAGGTGGACTGATGCACTGTTGAGGAGAGTATACAGCCGTAACAGAAAGCTGAGAAAAATAGAGAGATGAAAGAGATACATGCATGTATGTAGTGAAGTCAGACTGTTTATGGCTCAGGTCACGCAGCATCACGTCTGAAATGTACTTTTCATGTGTGTTGGGTGTATTTTTGCAAATAAATGCAAACTGATTTGTTACAACTTTCCTGTCTATGACAGGAAAGTTGTCCCAGACAGAAGCACACAACATGTCCCTATCAGCTGTGGTTCTTGACTTTTATGTCTAAATGTACACATTAAAATCAGGGCTTGACATTAAAACTAGCTAACCAGCCAGATCCAGGTAGATTTTTACTTTGGCTAGAGACACAAAAACTCTCTCTAGCCACTTTGGCCCTTTGCATTATATGCATACCTAGGCCTATATCTTACCTTCAGAAGTTAGGCCTGAGTTTATGTTTCTCTACTAGAGTTTACACTGTTTATTTTATGTAGTCACCATGATTAAAGAAAGAAAATTAGTAATTAAAAAACATTATGTTTTAAAAGACATGACACGAGATACACTTTATTCTGCCTATAGGTAAACCTGTTGTTTAATAAATCCCTGTCCATGCACAAAACCAAATTTGAAATTTCTTTAAGCTTATAAAATATACTCAAAAACTCCACCAAATAAATAGTGGCTAGTAAAAACACTAATTGGCTAGCAACTTTTGACAAAAACTAGCCACAGTGGCCTGTGAGAAAAAAAAGTAAATGTCCTGTAAATGCCCTGATTACAATACCAGCAGAGGTTATGCACTATCTCTTTAATAATGCTCTACTTCATAGCGGAGCAAACATTTGTCCATCTACTCTCTCATACTACCAGGCTTTTAGAAAGAGAACTCAAAACATTTCTGAATAGTCAGTAGAAGAATGATTAGTTTTTGGTGTAGATGAAGCTTACTCTTGTATGATGTATCTTCTGTCGCCACCTGCTGGTTTGGTGTCCTTATTTCAGTGTGTATTTTGTAAAATGTTTCAGACTCAGTGGACTTGGCCTTCTACAAGTAACTATATTTACGCTTATTCTGCTGTTGTAAATGTCATCTTATTTGCATCTGATAGAAGAGAGGAGTCAAAATAGACACAGAGGTAAAAGTGCCGACTTCAGCCCTTCTCTGTGATGCTTTATGGGAAATGTTTGCATGCGGCGCTGCTTGTCCTCTGTAAAAAAAAATCACAATGTCGTGGGTCCCTGTGTGTGTGGAACTGCTGGACTTTACCTTTTGCTTGGGATGAGAAAAAGCAGGAGCGGTGGAGATAGGAGAATAAGCCAGACTTCTTCACCTCACTCAGACTGGTCCTAACCCTCCTCCTGTGCTTTGTCAGTGTTTCCATTTCAGTGTATTGCTCGTGCACCAGTGAGCAGATACAGAGAGAGAGAGAGGACGAGGGGAGGAAGGGGGGGTCTGCAGAGATGACAGAACAAAGGGACATGTTGCTGTCACCTGAGTGAAAATGAATAAAGAGATTCCAAATTTACTTTTACTTCAAATGGGAACTTCACCTGAACCATGATCCCTGGTGCGCAGCCAGACAGAGGTGGCTCAGTCCTGAGGGGGGCTGCACGATCTGACTACAGCTCTGACTACAGCTCTGACTACAGCTCTGACTACAGCTCTCACTACAGCTCTCACTACAGCTCTCACTACAGCTCTGACTACAGCTCTCACTACAGCTCTGACTACAGCTCTCACTACAGCTCTCACTACAGCTCTGACTACAGCTCTGACTACAGCTCTCACTACAGCTCTCACTACAGCTCTGACTACAGCTCTCACTACAGCTCTGACTACAGCTCTGACTACAGCTCTCACTACAGCTCTGACTACAGCTCTGACTACAGCTCTGACTACAGCTCTCACTACAGCTCTGACTACAGCTCTGACTACAGCTCTGACTACAGCTCTCACTACAGCTCTGACTACAGCTCTGACTACAGCTCTGACTACAGCTCTGACTACAGCTCTCACTACAGCTCTGACTACAGCTCTGACTACAGCTCTCACTACAGCTCTGACTACAGCTCTCACTACAGCTCTCACTACAGCTCTGACTACAGCTCTGACTACAGCTCTGACTACAGCTCTCACTACAGCTCTGACTACAGCTCTGACTACAGCTCTGACTACAGCTCTCACTACAGCTCTGACTACAGCTCTGACTACAGCTCTGACTACAGCTCTCACTACAGCTCTGACTACAGCTCTGACTACAGCTCTGACTACAGCTCTCACTACAGCTCTGACTACAGCTCTGACTACAGCTCTGACTACAGCTCTCACTACAGCTCTCACTACAGCTCTGTTTTAACACATGGCTGGAAGGGTGCATTAGATGTAGTTATAGTTTTGCAATGCAGAGTGTAATAATAGATTTGTAGGTGGAAGAAGTACTCAAAATCGGTTGTTTAAAATAGTATTGCTAAAATACAAATAAAAGTCCTTGAAACAAAATACAAAGGTAAAAGCACCTGAGTGTAAGGCTCACTTAAATAGAAAGTACCGCAACTACAGCTACTATTACTATTAATATATACTGCTGTCACTGTATTGTTGAGAAAAAACGATTAATTAAATTGGACTCAGAATGATGCGCACACTCTTTACATTCATATGTAGGGACTTTACAGAGCTGTCAAAGCTAGATGCACTTTTGTCTTTGTCCAGATCGTTGTCCAAAGTCATAGCTTTATCAATCAATGAACTCAAATAAGTGATAAAACTACTTTTCCTCTTCAGGTTATTATTTTGGCAGTACATGGAAAATTGTTTTAAATAATCATGATTCCAATTATGACTGAAATCATTTAGATTATGAATTTATTCCATAATTGTGCAGCCCTACTATTATAACTACTACTGCTATACTACTGCAGTATTGGTTTTATTACTGCCAGTGCTACTATTATAATAAGTAATAAGTAATTATTTTTTTGAAAACCTTTTTCTCTTCAAATAAATGTATCTAGTTATACCAGTACCAAAAAATAAAAAATAAAAATAATAAATGCAAAAAATAAAAAACATTTTTAAAAAAATGCACAAATAATATATTTTTTTATATGTTACACCAGTCAGTGTACTCTTTTTGCCAGTCCCAAGCCAGGATAAATGGAGTGTTGCAGGCAAGACATCATTTATGTCGACCATTTCTGTTTTTCTCCTTTCGGCTTTTTCATTATGGGGTCACAGTCATCTGCCTCCTAGTGCGCAGTGTTTTGTATATCTTTTTTGTAATGCCAGATTCCCCTCCTGACACAATTCTCTTCATTTATCCAGGCTTGAGAACAACACAAAGATTTTGTTATGTCTACCATTTAGAGAGCATAAAAGCCTCACAAGATCTAAGCTCTATTTGAGTGTGCTTACTCTGGAGAGCCTCTCTGTTTCCATCTAGCTGTATTATTGTTCATTTATTTTGAATTTTACCTCAATTTTCAGCCATATTCCTTGGTCCACTGATGATAAGATGGCAAGATGATAGCAGCAAAGTAATTATAACCACGCACATTCATATCTAGCTGCTTATGTATCCTTTTCTATGATACACTCAGATAAAGCTCCAATTCAGCATTCATTAACATTAATAAAAGACGTTATGTGGGCAATAGCTGCCTCTTATATAGGTCATTGTGTAAAAGAAATAGTAAAACATTAGTATTCAAAACAGGGTTGCTTTATTTCTGACTGAAAGTGAAATTATTCTGCATTCTTATTTGTGCCTGCATACAGCAAACGGGAGACAACAAAAGCAGCGGGGGATTTTAATCAGTATTTAAATTGAAAAGAATTGTTCTGTCATCGAGGTATAATTTGGATCTTAAACTGTTTTTTTTTTTTTTTTTTACCCTGTGTGTGTCCATGCATGTGGGACTGCTGTGATGGGACGGGACACACTGTCTATTGTCCCACACGTTTCAATTTGAGGGTCATTTGTCTGCATTATCCCGTGTATGACAGGCGAAGAGGGAGGATGCCACTGTAGTAACCAATGGTAATTATTTAACACTTGTCGCATTTAAACACCTGTTTTTCTAGCCTACCTCTACAGGTTAATAAGCAACAGTTTTGTCGTATTCTGTACAACTCCAATTGCAAAAACATTGGGACATGATGTAAAATGTAAACTAAACCATTCATGAAAAATAATGGCTAATATTTTGAATCTGATGACAGCAACACATCTCAAAAAAAGTTAAAACAGAGCTACAAAAAGATGGAAACATAAGTGGTACTAATAAAAACAGATGGAGTGAGGATTTTGAAAATAATTAGGTTATCTAGAAATTTTTTTATTATGCCTCAGCCAGTGTTTGAGTAATCCTGTATGCTGAGGCCGTCCCTTCCTAAAAATCTGAAAACCCTTGGTCTCACAGCTCTACATAAACACATGAAAACAGGAAGTGCTCCTGCGCGTTTCTAAAGCCCATACACCGTCACCGGACTCATTCTATCATTTCAGCGCTTAAATTGCCATCACTATGAAACACTCAGCTATTTATCTATTTGTAAGCATCTTGTTGCTAATGGCTGTGCTAAATAGCCAGTTTATGGTCTGTCCATTCCCCATTGTTGCCAGCAGGGAGCGACAGACGCCTAATCAAAGTAACAGCTCCACAACAGAAGACATTTTTCATCCACAAGGAACAAAACTATCTCAAAAAGCCTGAAAAAAACATAATATAGGACCTTTAAGCTCACTTGGTATAAGAGAAGCATTTTTAAACCTAATTAGTTGCTAAATACTGATATAGTGTGGTGTTTTGTTGTATACCTAGTTTTCCAATGTTTTGTTGCCCATCTTTTCCAGCCTTTTCTTTCCCTTGTCCTAACGTTTTAGAGATGCGTTACTGGAGGGTGGCACAGCGGCTTAGTGGTTAGTACTCTCACCTCACAACTATTAGGACCTGGGTTTGATTCCCTGACTGTGTGGGCCCTTTCTGTGAGGAGAAAGCTAATGCTCCAGCTAGGTACTCCTGACCAGGATCCTGGCTAAAGATCTGGAGAAGGGTCCAGGGCACTGCACCACGGCTGCCCACTGCTCCTGACAGGTTCCCCAGCAGCATTGAAGGGTCAAATGCAGAGAAGAAATTTACACAATAAAATATACCTTACCTTCAAAATCCATTTTATTATAATCATAATAACTATTACTTCTCATGAAATTATAAAATATCTCAGTTTTCATACCTGAGATGCTGTTTAAGTTTTATTATGATAAAATATGTCCAGCTCATGCCAAACTGACACATGTGATCCATTTCCTTCTTCCCACTCTAATGTTATAATATGTGAAGTTTGCTGGCATTTACATTGTACTGGATAACTTATTGGCTAACCTCCACAAAACGCTCCAGGGTTGTTTTGTCCTTTCCGAGTGGCAGAGCTTCAGCAGCTCACTCAGAGTTATAGGCCACTGGGGCCATTTACACTTGTATTGAGTTAGGGATTTATGATGTCCTTAGGCTCAAAACTATATTCTCATTATTATTATTATTTTAGAGGACTTACTAAAACATAAATTATGGCAGTTCTCATGTTGGGGCATTCACAACCAACATTGAGGAAAGATCCAAAAAGCTCAGGGCAAAATGCTGTGAGATGGTTACCCACAGGAATAAGCAGAAAATAAATGAATCATTTTTATTTTATTTTTTGTTATATGATATTTTAGTGGTAGCTCATAGTGAATGAAAGTGAGAGCAAACTGTTGTCTGTCAGTGCATGTCTTTGTGTCAGTCCTGCAACGAACTGGACACTGTCTAAGATGTGCCCCGCCTAAAGCCCAAACTTCCCGGGATAGGCTACAGTCACCTACAGAAATAAGCAGAAGATGATAAATAAATGATTTCTTTCCCAACTTTAGACCTTCTCTTGGTTGACTGCTATCAAAACACCATTGAAATCAGAGTACTACGGAGTATATAGTCTTGGGTGTGTCCTTTCTGATTTTTTGCGACCTCTGGTGGTTCCATTTCCTGTCCCGTGGGAGTGATTTAATAAACCTGCTGCGTCAGTTCACCATCTCATCTCTTCAGGAGCAGTAATGACCACAGTCAGATTTATAGACACCATCCATAAATCCAGATGTTTCCCTCTGGAGTGGCACACACTGTCAGAAATATTACTGCGGTTTCTCATGTAAATCAGAGCATGGGCAGTTTAGGATGTAAATGTATAAGTATGTCCATAAAGACTATTACAAGCTGTTGTGCTGTAAAATGTTCATTTAAAAGCTGTGCCAATCACACACAGTGCATAGTACAGTGGTGAAAATGTTAGATCATAAAAGTAGCTATATCATTAAAATCCTGTCTGAAAGTGCAACATTGCAACATTTAGCATGCATTGATGCTGATTTGTGTAAAACATGACATAAAAATAAATACTCGTTCACACAGAGACATATGAATGATGGTGTGTCAGATTACTGTATTTACATCCTAAAAGTCACAGCTTAAAGGGGCTATATTACGGAAAATCTTTCTATCATGTTACCATGTTGTTCCCTTATCAAAAACATACCTGCAGTTGCATTTTGCTTTATTCATGCATCATCCTCTATTCTCTGGCACGGCTGTTCTGAGCTCTCAAAACGCTCAGTTCCACAAATCTCCCATGAACCCCTGCCCACTCCAGGAAGCACTGATCAATTAACAAGCCCTCTACATCAAGCCCACTCTCATTTATTTATACAAAAATCAGTGTACAGCTGTTTTTCCACTTATTCTTCACAGCTATTTTTTATTTTTTATTAAAATTGCATAATAGAAAAAGTTTAAGGAAATAATAAGCTTTATTTCCTCTATTTGTGTTGAAACAATGGCAGCAGTCTGCACTCCTCTGGCCTTGCTGGTCTCTTCACCTATTTCTTTATGGCACCAGTAGAGAACTTAGGGTTCTCTTTTAGTCACAAATTATTTGTGAAGGTTGTAAAACATGAAATGCTGTTGTAGACGCGACCAAGATTGATTTGAAAATGTGAGTAAAAACATTATATAACCACTTTACACCTTTTAGCATGATACCAAATGCAGTTTGAAAGTTAAATAATTAGACCGCCCACCAACTTTATGTCCTCTTTTACTACATTCATAAATCTCCTTTTTGGTCTTCCCATAGGCCTCCTGCTCTAACCTCAGCATCCTTTTACCAATATTTTCAATATTGCTCCTCTGTACAGCCTCATCTTACGCTCTGCTATGTCCTGCTTTGCTTCCTGTCTTTTTCTCAGTACCACTGTCTCTAAAACTTTCAACATTACTGGTCTCCACCTTGTTTTATACACCTTTGCTTCCAGAGAGTCACATTTTTTTGTTCTGTTTTTCTTTTCTCTGGGGACCAAGCTGAGGAAAAATCCACAGTAAGCCCTTCTGTGATTATGGGAGCACCTTTGGGTCCCCTGGGAACGGCTGCTGCTGACTGTAACGATCCCTGGCGCCTAGTGCAAAGGTCAAAACCTCTCCGCGTGAACGCAGGTCAAGGCCAAAACCCTTGCTGCATCCTGAGAGCCAACACTCAGACCTATATGCTCGCTGTTTCGGACACTTCCTCTTTTCACCTCGCCGTGTCTGACTGTCGTCTCCCCTTTTTCAGAAATTAATCGGGCGACGTGTTCTCAGGAAATGAGGTGACATTTTGCTATAATGAGAGCGATGGGTGGAAAGGGGTCCGCCATCGACAGAGATTGACATTTTCCATTACAGAGTCAAAATGTACATGTGTTGCTCCATCCCAGTGGCTGTGTGGATGTGTGTGCGTTTTTTTTTTTTAGGCAGCAGACGCCAAGGAGGTCATCCATCTTGTTACAGCCATATCCCAAAGTCTGTATGTGTAGTGGATTTAAGTGTAGTGTTGTGGGTGGCACCTGTGTGTGTGTGTTACAGTGCAAAAACCTGTGTATGTGAGGTGGAGAAAAAAAAAGCATGATTTATGGGCGAGAGTGCGGCTGGAAAGCTCTGGGTACAGCGACGCCTGTAAATCCTGATAAAAAACCTGGATAGAAGCAATTTAATGCCATCAATCTTTGCTCCTAGAGGCTGTGATATATTGGCAGGTAGAAAGGGCTGTGTGCGCCGGTATGTTTGTGTGTGGTGAAATCACAGATGTAAGTTAAAGTCGTTCCTTCATTACAAAACCTGTTCTAAAGTATAGTTTGTGACAGTGTCATGGGTTTGATACTCGGTTCATACTAATGTATCTTTACAAACAAACTGGAGCTAGAAAAGACAGGGGTGTTTAATAGATTTCAGGGCCCATTCTAGCCTGGCCTTAAAATGTGAACTCAGATTAAAAGTGGCCAAAACCAGCTTTCACATATCGGTATTTGAGAGCAAACCATCTTCCTCCTATAGCAGGCAATGGTGTACTTATTGGGCATAGATTTACATTGGACACCCTTACTGATGTAACCCTTCCATTTATCTGGGCCTGGGACCAGTACTGGCTTGTGACCTGTCTGGATTTTACTTAAGCAGGTTCAACAGCGGCTATTTCCATTTAATTCATTTCAATTCAATTTTGTTTATATAGCCCAATATCAACAGCAGTCGCTTCAAAGGGCTTTACAAACAATTAGTCACACAACCAAATATAAATACACAAAGAGACTTAACACACAGTCAAACATAAGCAATAACTATACAAAATTTAACAGTCCCAGGACATACCCTGTTCTTAAACTCTTCTTCTCGGTAAGGAAAAACTCCTAAAAAACCCAGCTGTGGGAGGAAAAAAAACAGAAACCTTATGGAGACCACACTGAAGTTTGGCCCTCTATTAGGACGGCCAGGCTATAAATGTGTTTAGGACTGTTAAATAAAGCCTATTAGCTCATTTATAATATAAATATTTAAATGAAAACATGTCAAACCAAAGAGTAAAAAAATCTACTATGAAATAAAATATACATGTGTGACAATAATAAATAGTAGTAATTATGGGACAAATAACTACAGTGATTTTCCCCTCCCATGTGACTATAAACGTGCAGGCCATAGAGGAGCTTAAGATAACTGCTGAAGTGTTTAGTAGTATTTAGTGGAGAAGAGCAGAGCCACTGGGCTGGCCTCAGATGGATGGAGTCTTGTGGCACTATAAATCATCCTCTTATGAACCCAGATGTAAAGTCGCCTGTGAGTTTGGGAGGTTCAGCCTTCAGACGGCGCTCACGGTCACGTTCCATCCCTCATTTACAACCACTTATACTGTAACAGGAGCAGCTGAATGTTGTATAGGAAGAGACTAAAGTAGATTCTTTGGGTCTTTAACTTTATATAGTAACTGAATTTGTAAATCTCTCAATGAGTAAGTATTTTTGACCCAACCAGCAAAGTAGGCAGTGGTAGAAGTTGTAGTAATACTAATAATGACAGTAGGCTAATGAAACTGTAGCGTAAATTTAACCAAGAAGATATTTTTTTTCCCCTTACCATTCATTGCTGTATTTCTTCTTTCCTCACTGTCAGCCAATCACAGCCTGAAGCCTGTGCCTCTCAACCAATCCCCTCTTAAGCCATTCATTAAATGCTCTCCTCTCGCCACAACCCTCCTCCGTCTCCATCGCCACCTCAGCAGCAGAGCATCAACCTCTCCCTTTCTATCTATATTTAGGTCTCTAACAATCTAACATAATCTCTCTTCATCACTTTGCATGCTCTACTGCTCTTTGTCTAAGCGGCAAAAAATTCCCTCAATAAATCATTCATTCATTTAAATCTCTCCTGGTCGAAATAGTTTTGGTAGGAGTGATAAAGTATTATTAGTAGTATTAGTCGTAGTAGTAGCAGTACCAATATTAATTTAGTGGTAGTACAGTAGCAGTACTTCCTACTTAAATAAACTTAACCTTTATGTTTTTTGCTTTTGCTCCAAGTAATAATTCTGAGTAATTTCACATCACCACTTTCTTTGTCCCACAGAGTCAAAATACAACTTGCCTCTGCCCTGATCGCACCTCTGTTTTGTTCATGTTGAGCTCATATAACATCATTTCCATACAGTAGTTTGTATATTAAAGTGTTGGCCGCTTCACCAGCTCCACACATGACGACAGCAGTGCATGGACAGTGTTATCTCTCTGTGTGACAGACCTGACTGCAGAGGCCTTGAGAAATGATTTAATTGAGCTCCACAGGCTCTAAATCACAGGCAGCAGAAGCCAATACACACTGATGTTTAAAGATGCACTCTGTCCGTACATCCATAAACATGTGCAGACAATAAGGTCAACTACACTGTTCATACATTTCACTTTCTTTTTCTAGCCACTTCTATAGTTTATCCATACATACTATACTATGACTATAACTATGTACTTTTACTCAAGAAATTTACTGTTTTGTGTACTTTCTGGGTACATTGTAAAACATACTTTTACTTGGGTGAATTTAAATTATTATTTAAGAACATTTTTAAAAATTCTGAATGAGTTAAAGGTGCTATGGGCAGAATAAATGTTTGATATTTCATAAAAAATTACCCACATGTATGCCAAGATATGATGTAAACATGTTTAAATCCACTATTAGTTTTACTGATAACAACAGTACAGCTGATTTATTCACAATTAAAAATTAATTTTACATAATTGCCAAGTTGTTTTTGTTTACATTTTTTGTTTTGGTTCTAAAACTGCCCCACCAATCGTCCAATCAGAAAAGAGACCATTGTTTTGATTTAGACTGCAGTACTGTTTTCCAACCAGTGCCTGCTGCTTACAGTACTTTTAATACATACCAAACTGTGTCTATATCAGAATTAAACAAGATCTAAACCAGGTCTAAACCAAGTTTAAAACAGAACTAAACTAGAAATAAGCTGGGTCTAAACCAGGACTAAACCAAGTCTAACCCAGATCCTCATCCCTCAGAACCTTTTCAAACCAGTGCAAGCGCATTCTGCTTACAGTATTTTTTCCTAGTAGTAGCAGTAGTAGTTGTTGTAGCAAGTAGCAGTGATTGTTGATTGTTGTACTAATAGCAGTAACAATAGTAGCAGCAGAAGTAGCAGTGCTAACCGAGATAGTAGAAATAGTCGTGGTATTAGTAATTGTAGTGATAGTAATTGTTGTAGAAGTTTTTGCTGTAGACTTGGAAGCAAAAAAAGAGGAGACTTTACCCTCAAAATTCTTTTAAAAACTTTTATTTATAAAAAAAAAAAATCTGCAACTTTTACTTGAATTAATTTTTAAACATTTCAAATACCCTGCACAAAAGCATTCTTGTAAGATGTATGTAGTAAATGTTTTTAAATAGTTTTGAAGTTTACCTTTTTGAGTATTATTTGAATGCACAGTGTCATTATAATTGCTCTTTTAATGATTGTTTCTGTATGACTTATCTCTGACTTGACACAGATTCCTCTGTCCCCCTCATGTGAACTCCTGACAGTGTGCAGGGGATGGTAATAAAATGTCAGTTTGAAAGTAAAGTGATGGACAGCGTCTGTCGAACCCATGTCAGTCCAACATGGCTGCCTCTTAAATCCTGCCATCCTCACACCTCACGACAGACAGATTAAGATGTGGACAGCCCTAAGCCTTCAAAGCTCAAGTCTCCACATTTATTTATTTTTTTATTTTTTACTTTCTTTGGTGTTTTGCTCTCTGGGTGAGAATGACAGGCGAGTACAAGGCAACATCCGCTCTGTCAAACCAACACAGAGCTGCTGAAATCACCTGGACTCAGTAGACTGCACACTTATACCTCTATGTCTCAAAAAGACAAATGCATAAAAATAAGATTTAGCTTATCTACTTTAACCCCTGCATTCCAGAACCAGTCAACTAAAGCAGTGTTTCCCAACCAGGGGCATGGGGACCCCTAGGAGTACGTGAGCACTTTGCAGGCGGTACTTGGAATTATTTCAGAACTGATGTTCATTCGCATATTGAACTACTGAAACTTATGAAAGACAAGCTCAAGTGTGTCATTCTCTGATGAAAAGCAGTGGTTCCCAAAGTGGGGTCAAGGGCCACCTGGTGGGCCACGAAGGTTGTTTACATCACAGTAGAACATAAAAAGAATTTGAGTTCGTAAACAAATTATAATTAAGTACAGTTATATAGTTGTTCAGAATATTACTGTGATGCTATTTTAGCCAAAAGTCTCTGTTTTTTATAATGTTTTTAATAGAAAATTCTGGGGGGAAACATGGCATAGTTTTTTAAATGGAGTTAAGTCTTACTATTGAGTTTTTTGAGAATGGCTGGCTTATGGAAACACACAGTCGGAGGAGCTGCTGCTGGCCCTATCTTTACACACGCTAAATTCTCAATGATTTTTATTTTGTACTACTGTCAGGGAGACTATATTTATGCCTGCATGTTTTTCTAATTGTGTTGTACTCTGTCTGCATCAAACAAATTCCTAATATTAAAAAGCAGATGGAGGGATTCCACGCTCCAACCAGTGTTCAATGTTTTCTTACAGGAGAGCACCAATATTAAAATACCTCCTAGTTAAAAGCGCTGTGAGTGCACCTAAAAACATGGCTGTGAGTGTAACAAAAAACATGACTGTCTCAAAACATGACCTACAAATGTTGAATGTGTTATGTAGCTTAAAAATGTTGTCCAAGGTCTTGTCTTGTCTGACATTCAGGCTGGATGGCTGTATTATGATAATTATGTAGATTGTATTTGAGAATTGTTGTAGAACAATTGAGTATTGTTCCTTGCAGTACATGCAAACTGTTTGAACTTTGCTCATTTGCTTTTCAGCCTGACTTGTTTTTCAATGTATACCTCTCATCATTATGAATACCTTGTGTTTATATGTTTGTCTGTATATATGACATATGGTTACTATCACGTGACCACTCTACACTTTCAATTGTGCACACCTGTTGTTGTAACTAACCCTGATGAAGACTGATTAAGTCGAAATGCGTTGGTTTGTCACAATTAAAGATTCACAGCAATACTTCAGAGTGCCTCAGTTTCCTTTTTCATTAAATTCCTAATATTGTTGGCAAGTATTACAGTGATTCCTAAAGTGGGGTGCGAAGCCCCCTATGTGACCGTGAAGGTACTGCAGGGAGGCCCCTAGAGATTGTCTTTATTAAGTGCATAAAAAGAAATTGAGTTTGAAATGTGCATACATGTTTAAAATAACAGTCAGTGTTTTGAGTAACACTATGAAGAAGAACATGACAGTCCTTTGAATAGAGTTAAGTCTTATTGTTGGGTGTCCACAAAGAAATTTGGGAAATTTAAGAGGGAGGCAACAAGCTTGGTACAGAGATAAGCATTTTATCACACATACATGATGTGTTAGACATTAAGCAGCCAAATTATTTACAAACTCTACATTATATTGGCCTGTACCTACAGTCTTATAAAACCAATGTAAGGATCCATTGTTTAATACTATTGCACTATGTATTATGAAAGTATGAATTGTATAGTGTATGTTTTTGGTTTTTCTTGTGTTCCTAAGATTGCAATGGTCGTTGAGTTCCTGAGGCTGCAGCAGGAAGGCCTCCTGTCTCCTGAGGTCACTGCTGAGGACATGACCAGTCTGCTGCTGGAGCAGGGCAAGTCCCTCGAGTGCAGTGAGTTACACTGTTTAACACTGTGTTATGTTGAAAAAGTACAAGGAAAGTACAAAACAAACACATGTATTTATGTATCTTTTTAGACTCTGGGAATACAATACTTGAGATTGAGGACAGGGATGAGGACGTAGCCAAACCTCTTCTGAATTTGGTAAGAACACTTTAAACTAGGCCTATGACCGTTTTATTCTGTACATGCACTGATCATGTTTTTTTTTTACTTTATCTCAGACCTGGGACGTGATCAACTCTCTCCAAATGAGAGATGTTGTGTTTGAGGCCAGAAGGTTCCTCACGTCTCTAAACGACATCCCTCCAAGCTTCCAGTAAGTCACATGACAGACACTTTAATATACACGTGTTTTTTATGTAAATGAAAAACTAACTAACTGTCTTTGTCACACAGACATCCAAAGCTTGTGAGCCTGGCACAGTCTTATGTCAGGACCCTGTCCCAGCTGAATCAGGACACTCCTTGCCTGCTTCAGTCAAGGGAGGTGGTGATGGAGGTGGTGCCCAAAGTCCTCCATGGCCTGTGTCTGCCCCCAAACGGTGCCTCGTCACTGAGTAAGCCATCCAAACAGCTGAGCGCTCCAGCTATTGGACTGACTCAGTCTGTCCTGGACCGTGTATCCAAAACCCTTCCTTGCTCCAGCGGGCCCGCTGTACTTGAGACCAAATGGTCCAGAACATTCTGGACATTATTACTTAAATGTTTCCTGGAGACAAACTGGAGACGAGACTGAGCTGCTTTGCCATAGATCTGCTCAGATTCATCTCCAGCGTCACCGCAGAGGAAATCTGTGAACTGTTCCAGCCTCAAACTGAACCTGACATAGATCTAGAGCTGAGCGCAGACCTGGACTGTGCTTCTCCTCTGCCTCTAACTGAGGAACCCACAGAGGAATTCGTAGAGTCTCCAAAGACCTGTCTGAAGACACTGTCCTCCCTGAGGAGTTGATTTCAGTCCTGCCTGATACAGAAGGCCTGTCTGAAGACACTGTCCTCCCTGAGGAGTTGACCACTGTCCTGCCTCACACAGAGGGTCCTGCCCATGCTACAGAGGCACAGACCCCTGCAGAGCTCCCTGCAGCTGCTCCTGGGTCTACTGCTGACATTAGTGTTCAGACCTCATTGCTCCCGTCTCCCAGCACCACTGAGGGCTGTATCGTTTGCTGCTTGTCCAGATGGATCAGAAACATCTACAGCTACTTCCTGTCTGTGGAAGACACTCACAAAGAATGAGTCATCTCTCATACCCAGAGTCAGGACTAAACTCGGTGAAGCAGCGTTTCAGTTTTATGCAGCTAAACTCTGGAACAGTCTCCCTGACGATGTTAGACAGACCTCTACTCTGACAATGTTCAAGTCCAGACTTAAAACTGTTCTTTTTATCTGTGCATATGCCAACTGAAAGTGTTTTATCTGCACTCTTCTCTTTTAATTTAAATTTTAAATTGATCCTTAATTATACTCTTTAAATTTGATTTTATTGTTTTAATTGTATTTTGTACTTTTAAATGTGCCTTTTTTTCTGTAAAGCACTTTGAATTGCTCTGTGTATGAATTGTGCTATACAAATAAACTTGCCTTGCCTTGCCTCATTTTTTTTCATTTATTGTTCTTCAATAAATTGTACACGTTTGTACAACATATTCAATGGTGAAGTTTGATTTTGCATAATTTGGTATAAAGTGTGTTGACCAAATGCAATACCTACGGTACATTAAAATCTTGTTTATTATTATTTGAAAATGAAAGTAATGAACAAAAATGCCCAAAAATGGGAAAATGCCCCTCTGCCCTGACTGCTCCCGTAGCCTCTAAACTGGCCTCTTTATTGTGTCTGCAACTAAAGCTGTAGACCATCCACCAGGCTGTTTTACTGCACTAAAGCATGACTGCTAATGCAATTAATTATTTTAGTTACACCAGACAGCTTTACAAGACAGTTTACAAATCACCAGATGCCCTGAACTTTGTTGAGCCTTATGAGATCAGAACATTTTGTGGCAGTTGTCTTCATAGGGCAAGTTTTAAACTATATTACTTTATATTAAGAAAAAGTCTGTCTAACTGTTGTTGATATATTGTTTTAAAAATACTTTGAATTACTGTCACAATGATCTTGAAATCAGTTCCAATCATTCATTTAAATTTATGAAAGTAGGATTTGTGATAACTGATGGGTTGAATCTGAACAAACACTGGTAAACTATTGCGGTCTGCTACATTCGTTAAAGAGCTATATTATTCAAAATTGAGTTATTTGAGCTTTTTACCATGTTATAATGTGTTTCCCTCATCAAACACTTCCTCCATCTGCCGCCTCTCCCTCTCCAGGAAGCAATGACCAATCAACAAGCAAGAAAGTAGAAAGCTTTTTTTTCATGGGTTTTTTTCTTTCTTTTTTTTTTCTTTTCGGTTTTCTTTTAGCCACATAATGTTGTTAAAAGTTGTAAACCATGCAAAGCTGTTCTACAGGTTAAAAAGATAAATAAAAGCTTAATCTATCCCTCTAAATAACAAATAGACTTAAGCTTATATACAAAATGCAATATACATAACATTAGATAAAATGGCTAATTATGAATACACCATTCTTTAGAACACAGTCATATTAATTACAAACTCTATATTACAATCTGTACACAGGGGTTAGAGTGAAATTTTTGAGGTGAGGGAACCCAACAGTGTATTTGATAATCTTTGTCCTACTTTTAATCTTTGTGTCTTCTCATTGTCCATAATACCTGCAAATGTGTCACCAAAATGTCCCATGTCCCAGTAGAGTGAGCTGTGAACGTTAGTGTGGACTCACAGAGATATAACAGGTCTCTCTGTACCTGTACCCACCCCGCCACCCCCACCCCCCTCTCACTGCAGTGGGGAGGGCAGCCTGCTTTGTGATAACCTTGCCCTGTCATTGCTTTCTTAGAACAAATCTGCTCTTATCAGGATCTTGTAACAGACAGCAAATGCAATTTCCCAGCATGCCGCGGTGGGCCCTGCCTTCAGATCCTCCGTGGACAATCAGCCTGTGTGATCTGACATCTTTAAGAGGGAGCTGCATTAGTGCTCCTGACAACAGCATGGACGGGCACAGTGTCAGCCTCTCCCCAGGCGACTCCTCACTGATGAGTTTGTCTCTTGTCTGTATTAACATCTCCACTTGTGTCTCATATTTATTACAGCCTACAATTTCTGCAAGCTTCCAAGTACAGTACCTGTTGTTTTTCTAAAGCTAAACACACAACATGCAATATGTTTAATATTTGAAATGCCTCTTAAACACATAGGAGATATAATAAAAAATGCTGCAAAAACTCAGGGCAGGATCCCTCAAGATTTTTGAGTTTTCAAATTTCAACTCAAATTTTTTCAAAAGTTTTCAACAACTAATATTTTTGTTCACTTAATTTGGCATTCATATATCTAAAAACTTTAAATTTTAGGTTTTACTCACTGTCACTATTTTTTAACAGTCAACTCATTATCCATTGTTCTGATAAAGTGTTATTATTTTGTTATATTTAGTATATTTCATTTTTATTATTATGAGTAAGGCTTTTTCTGAACAATGGATGGTAAGTTGGCTGTAAGATGAATAAAAAAGGGTAAAACGTATAATTTTAAGTTTAAGTAAAACTTAAAATTTTAAGTTTTTGGACTTATGAACATCAAATTAGGTGAGCAAAAAAGTATTATTTGATAAAAACTTGAGATTTTGAGATCCTATTGCCTGTTGCAACTTTTTTTTTTTTTACAGTGTACTTTTATTTGCATGATATAAAGTTAAACGGCCAAAAGGTTTAGCGAGTGTTATATTGTCCATATAACCAGGGCACATCTTCACATCTGTATGTTTACAATGGCAGCTCTAACCTTGTTGTCCTCTCATACATTTACTATCAATCCACACAGATCTAATCATTACAGAACCTCTCACTGTCTTTTTTTGGGAACTGTCTGCACACAAAACAAAAAGCCATTTCCTCTCTCTCTCTCTCTCTCATGTGAACCTGCTCAGACTGGAGGCTGCAGACAGAAGCCCTGCCTTTGACTGTGAGACTGTTATTCTTCAAATAAACTACCTGTGTACTTCATGTCAGAGCAGTGAAGACCAAACAAACCCAGTCATCATTTTGGGTCTCAGTCTAAACCGCTGACCTGCTTCTGCTGCGGGAGGAGGAGGAGGCACACACACAAACAGAAAGCTATATTAGGAATGGGAAACATTAGCCAAGAGCCTGAAACTAATCACCAGACCCATGTTGAACTTAGATTTTTCAAGGTTTTTAGAAATGTTCACATACTGACAAGAAGTGAATGTAAATGTAAAATAATATAGTGCCTTAAAAAAACTGGTTTAAGCACAGACGGACCATTGAATCACAAAAGTCAGGTCAGGAATCTGGGCATTTGAAATAAGAACAATGAAAGGTGAAAATATAATGGATGGATTAACTTTAAAGGTAAATAAAGTAAAGTATTTTTTTTCTCCAAAGACAAACCTAAAGTCACCATCAAAAGTCTAACTTTTGCAAAGTCTATGGATTTTATTCTTGGAAGTGTACTTTAAAAAAAAATACTCAAGGATTTTAAGGTCTCTAAATGAGTAAAAGTTTATTGTAGTTGTAGTAATAGAAATCGTAGTAGTAGATTTTACTACTATTCCAAAAGGATGAAAACTTTTAAAATTAGTTGAAGTTTACATTTGATACTTCTTTGTTTTTACTCAAGTAATAATATTGTTGATTATTTTTACTTTTGAGTAATATTATTTTTACTTTATTTGAATACAATTCTTTAATACGTTTTCCACCACTGATATTTTATTCACAATTGACATAATTATAGTAGGTTTTATTTAATTTCAAACAATGATCAAGGTGGATTTCAATTCCATTCCAAGCATCCTTCACAATACTTTTTAGACATTTGTGCCTGATCGTATACACAACTCCAGAAATCCACCACACAGTTACTAAGTTGTTTCCACTCTGCACATTTTTCCACAACGTTGTTCTTGAAGATGTTACAAACAACATAACTGAGACAGAGGGCCCCTCCAGCCGACGCTCCGGACCTGTCACTGTGTGCTGTCAGGATACGCCACACGTTTTCAGACAAACTCATCTCATTTCTCCGTTACCAGCTTGTTCCACAGCGGGACGTTTTCAGTCTGTCACCGCCAGGACTTTTAATCACTGAAGCCAATCAGAGGCGGACAAGCACACTCCACTTAGCACTGCATGACGGTTAATCAGAAGCTTTATATAACAACCAGTGTTAGGAGAAACACGATTTCATGGAAAGTTGTAATGATGTCCTAATTATGCTTCTCTCTAAGTTTGTATTCCACCAACTATGGGCCGGGCTACACTCTGGACCATGCACAGTTAAGGGCAAGGCTGAGACCTGCACTGACAAACACTCACCAGTTCTCCTAAAGGTTACATATCTTTGGACAGCTGGAGGGATGGTAACACAGAAAAGACTCAACTTAGAGAATGTATGTGTCAGCCAACACAAGAATCAAACCCACAAGCTCCTGGCTGGAGTGCTAACCACTCTGCTAATGTGCACCTTGTAAAAAACATTGTTACCTTTATTACTGCCTTATAAATTCAGCTTCATTATATGTTTGTCCATTTACTTTCAGAATTAGTTTAAACTCATTAATTTAGGTACATGCAACTTGAATTAACTAATTCTTTGTGTATTAAATAAAAAATGTCATGTTTTATAATTTAAAGTAATGTATATGTATGGTCTTCTTTTGGCGAGCTAATATTTTAAGTTTGAGGAGAACGCTTGGGTTAAGTGTCACTCCCTGCTGGCAATGGTGGGGAAAGGACAGAGCATGGCTTTTAGCAGATAAATGAGCTGACTGCTTTGTATATACAGCAATTTAATCATTAAAATTAGCACCTCAGCATACAGGATTACTCAAAAGCGTAGATGAAACAAAAATACTACTCCAGGTTTTTGTTTTTGAGGTGGTATCAACATTATAACATGGTTAAATAAACTAATAATGCATGCTGGAGAAATTAAATTATACTTAACAATACATTTAACAATATAACATACATTTACACGGACTCTTCATTTATTATCAGAACTGTGTTACCACCAACAAAGTTTAGTGGGTGCTGAACGGTGTGATCGGTGTCTCTCTGTGTGTGTGGGGGTCTCTCCATCACAGTGGTTCTCATCTGGCTCCTGTCAGACTCCTGCAGCGACGACGGCCTTGAGTTTAATCAGGGGTTTTCCATTAATAACACACTTCTGCTTACCCACAGTCCACAAGGATCAATTTAATGGCTGAATTTTACTTCCAGCATATATGGGTGATATAGGCTGATGGTAGGGTGGCTGAATATGGCATTGGTATATTTCCTTGCAGCCATTATAATTGCAGCATTATGGGGAAAAGCCAAAACCACTGTAAGACTTTAAAAAGGTTGAAAAATATATACACTGACAATTCTTTTAAGATATTTTTTGGGCATTTTTTAGGCTTTAGTGATAGGACAAAGTAGGAAATCCAGGAGAGCAAACTGTCAGAGTACGAACTCGAACCCACAATGCCAAGGCAGGCTATAGTTACCCTTTAAGATCAATGTATGGCTAAAGTAATAATATTCTACAGAAGATATTTTATGTAACCTTTCTTGTTTCCATTCATTTTAAAGGGGCTATATTATGCTTTTCTTTAAACCAACCTTGGTCACCTCTAGAAAAGCTTTGCATGTTTTACAGCCTTTAAAAACATTATCTGACTAAAAGAAAAAAGTTTTTAATATGTACTTTATTGGTGCCATAAAGAAACAGGTGAAGAGACCAACAGAAGGCAGCAGGGGGTGGCCGTCTTTTGAAGATAATTTCAAGAATAAAAGCAACTTCATTTCCTTAAACTTTTTATATGATGCCGTTTTACTACAAAATGAAAAATAGCTGTTACTTAAACATAACGCAAAACACAACTCCAGGTATGTTTATGACGAGGGAACAACATTATAACAAAGTCAATTTTGCATAATATAGCTCCTTTAAAGAAACTTAAGAAAAAAAACACAGCTCTGACTGTAAATAGCCAATTGAAATTTAGAGTAATTACAATGTCATTTCCACAACCAATTTCCTGTTTTACGGAAGCTATTTCCTTTCTATAATTCCTAACTCTACACAAAATTACCAATCGTGAAATATAAAGGGATTAACCAAAAATGTAATCTCCATGAATGCCCTTGTTGCTGCTGTTTTTTTTTTTGTTTTTTTTTCATGAACTGAAATTGCTTTGGTTGAGTAAATATGAATGCACAATAACAACCATTTTTGTGAGCAAAGTACACCTGAACCATAACTACAGTGCTTCTTCATGCTCACCGAGCCCCCAAAAAAGGTTTCTGAGGTCCGAGGGCCAGCTCGTGGTTCCTAAGACCAGACTTAAAACCGTGGGGACCGAGCCTTTTCTGTGGTCGGCCCCAAACTGTGGAACAATCATCAGGACGTCCCCCCACAGTCAAAGGTTTTAAGTCTTAAGACCCACTTTTATTCTCTGGCTTATAACTTGTTTTGTTTTTATTTACTTCATTGTCTTTATACTTATTTATTGTTATTATTGCTCTTATTTAGTTTAACTGGTTCTTATTATTTTTAATGGGGACTAATGAAGCTAAATAGAGTAATTTATTGTTATTTATTGTATATGTGCAGCACTTTGGAAACTGGAAAGTGGATTTGGATTTGAAAACTGTTTCGTGTAATAACTAATATAATTTAGAAAATCACAAATCCTTCATTTTACTTGTGATCTTTCTGTCACCAACCAAACTAAACTGCTTGTCTAGTGAAATAAAATGATAAAAATACAGACTTTAATTGCTTTAGAGTAGTTCCACTTGATTAGTTAAGCCACTGTTAGTTTGCACTGTTTATCTTTTTAAATACCTCCTCTAAATACCAAATACCTGCCAGCTGTGTTTACCCAAAACTTTTCTGTAAATAAAAGGCATCCTGAAAGTGCCATTTATTTCCATGGTTCCCACAAACACACTCACATTCCCTCGTACCTCACTCCCCGTCCCACAGCCCAGCGCCACTTCAATTAGATTCTATTGGATTTTATTAAATCTTTCTTCAGCTTTCACTTGACGGCAGTATCCATCAGAGGATTATTATTTATCTAGCTGTCGGGACGTGGCAGCTTGTTGAGTCCCGCAGAGAGGAACGGTGCATGTGTGTGTGCGGGCCATTCCTGTGCACGTGTGTCAGATCTGCTTTGTCTGAAAACTCACTAATGGCACACATGAGTGGAGTCTATTAGATTCATGTTTTCATTATGCAAATCTTTTTACAAATGCTAATGTTCCTATTGTATATTTATCGCTGATCACTGGAGAGC
Organism: Bostrychus sinensis; assembly: GCA_020698575.1. Lineage (NCBI taxonomy): Eukaryota > Metazoa > Chordata > Actinopteri > Gobiiformes > Eleotridae > Bostrychus > Bostrychus sinensis. The sequence continues at coordinate 19,689,625 of CM036257.1, read as the reverse complement.
TTCTTAATATCGTACAAAAGGGGGATTATAATAATTAGCTGTAATGGTAACTGCATTTGTACCTTGTGTATATTAAATGGTGAATTGTCTTGCATAGGTTTATCCATTCATTCATCTACTGCTGCCATTTATTGTTCTCGGTTTTCCAGAAATGTAAAATCTTAACTCGTCTCCATTCAAACAATCCAGAAACATAAGAAATCAAACAACTGATCAAAAAAAAAATGCATCAAATTTCCTATTACTTGTGGTAAAGACACACTCATAACCAGAATTTAAAAAATCTAATTCAGACCTTTTTTCCCTTCTTAGACTTGGATTACTTGACCCAAACACAAATTTAAATAAAATCATCAATTTCAAACATTTATATATTCAGCAAATGTTAAGATATTTCAAAGATTCAAATTCCCAATTGTGTATATTGATTTTTTTTAAGTACTTTTCAAAATCCTTCATGTATTCAACCATTAATTTTTAATTTAATTTAATTAAAAAAAAAATAAACACAATGTTGAAGGACGCCTAAATATAGAGCACATAATTAAGTTTGAATACACATCTTATCCCTGTGCTCTTGTTCTGCACACGTATAGTGTAGTGGCATCAGCAAGAGCATCTCCACCCAAAAGATTTGAGTTTGAATCCTGTTAACCCCCTCCATGTAAAATGAGGTGCTTTTACTCATTTAAACAAAAGCTAAAGGCATCCACAGATTTCAAATCTCATCTCATGGCTGCCTCAGTGTCTTTCTTAAATTAGTGTAGTGTGACGATTCCCAAACTGGGGTCCGGGGCCCCCTGGTGGGCCACACAGGTTTGGCCAAATGATGAAATGGTCAAGAAGACTAGCACATAACACACAGATTTGTCCTCGGAGGCCCCAAAGTACCTGCATTACCAATGCTGCTTTCCAATTATCCTCAGAGTGACGTTATCTCCAAGTTACGTCATTCAAGATATGTCGTTATTTTTACGAGATGTAGAAAATATAGTTGGCTAAATGTTAAAAAAGTTAGCTCATTACAGTGGATTTTGTAACTGCAGATGCTCACATGATACAGCAGTGTGTTCACAGAGAAAGGTTAAGGTTAAGGTAGACTTTATTGTCCCTGGAGGGAAATTTGTTCTTTGCATTTGACCCATCCTTGAATGCCGCTGGGCCAACCTGTCAGGAGCAGTGGGCAGCCACGGTGGAGCACCCAGGGACTCCTCTCCAGATCTTGAGCAGGATCCTGGTCAGGAGTACTTAGCTGGAGGATTAGCCTACCCACCCAGAAACCCAGGTACCTGGAGGAAACCCACCCAGACACGGCAAACTCCACACTTCACACAGAAAGGTCCCACATGGCCGTTCTTGCAGTGAGGCAAGAGTGCTAACCACTAAGCCACCATGCCGCCTGAGAGGTTGGGCAGTAGTGGACAACTAATGGGAAAATACCCCAAGCACAGTATTAAAGTAGTTCTGTTTTTCCAATTTCTTATAAAGTAGGACGAAGCCATATTGGATTTTTTAAACTCGGGTTTGTTGGAGTTTGGCCAAGTTTGTGTTCCAGAATCACACCAAAAACTAACTATTTCTCCCTTGCATTTCTTTCAGATTTACTTCATTTTATTACTTATCTTGCAGACAAACTAACACCAAAGAAAACATAACCTCCTTGGCAGAGCTTCAACTCTTGGCCTTGCTGTTTGTCTTATTTGTGAAAAACATGTCCTAAATATTCAGTCTTGGCCCCTCCACAGAGACTTGTGTTAGCTTTGACTTTGACTCACTGTCACTGCTGTATGTAAATGTAACCTGCCTGCAGCATGTCAGCGATAAACAGCCTCTACTAAAGCAAATGAGCTGAATCCATCACAGCCAAACATTACCTAAGGTTAGCCCATGAAACATTATACACCAGATCTCTCTTTAGTTCAATCAATCCCTGCTTATAGACCTCCCGTGAGCCTGGGGGCCACTGCAGCGGGCCGGCGTGCACTCAGTCACACCTGAACACACAAATAAACCAAGTGCGCTGCAGTAACAAGGCAAACAAATGACACTCTGAACTGCTGTGTAAAACAAATACGAGTCACATAAAGGGATAATGAACAGTTTAAACCAGAGATTGGAGGTCAGAAGATGCAACACAGGTTTGCTATTCAGCGTGTGGGTAGCTAATGATGCTTAATGGCTGGTAAACTACCAACTAAACAAGAGTGACCAGATTTTTTGACCCAAAAACTGGGACACCTATTATTTTTTCACTAATTACGGAGCATTTGAACTTAACCAAGTGACAAAAAGCTTCTGAAATCCAAACAATTGTCGGTCATGTAATTAAAGTACATGACATTTGGGTTTAAGTTTTGAATTTTAATGAGAAAAATAATGACATCTTGAATAAATTTAGGGATAAAAGTCTTTAGACAAATGTGTTTTAAGTGTCCTATGCCTTTCTGTAGGTTAAAATTGGGACAACTGGGATATGGTTTGTTGAAAACTGGGACATATGACATATGATGTTTTTACATCTTGTGACATGGGACAAGGAGCCTAAACCTGGGACAGACGCAGTTAAATAAGGACATCTGGTCACTTTAAACTAAGGCTCAAGTTGAGATACTTTTCCAATATTGAGTGCCATTGCTATGTTGACAACCTAACATCTACTTGGGAATATCTCTGACCTGTTCATTTCTGTTAGGGTTTAATAAGATTTTAATGCATGAGGTAAGGTAGATAATCCTCCTTGTAGGGCCCAGTGTGGCACATCTTAAATCCTGGTTCACTTTTTCATGTAAAAACAATATTTATTCTTCAAATAGGCTGAATATTAAAACAATATTCAACCTCCCTATAAGCCGTTATATCTCACTACACTGCATGGATCCACTGGTCCAGCGTTTCTTTAGGCTCTGCTCCAGACGCAGGTCACAGAGCAGGTTACTGAAGCGCTCTCTTCTCTCTGTGTCTAAGCGATTGTCATAATGTATCCGTTGAAGTGCTGATAAGGCAGTGGCTCTATTATACAGCCCCTCCAGGGAGTGAGAGGTGGGAGGACAGGTGAGGAGGAGGGGGTCCCACAGATGGATGGATAGATGGAGGGACCCGAGTGTGTATAAGCAATTTGCTATGGCAACTTTAGATGAAGCTATAATTTGTCAGAGACTGAGTGAGTCTGAGAGAAAGGGCAATATGGATGGAGAGTGTTGGATTGGCTGGCAGCAGTCTCTTACTCAGCAGCACGGCCACAAAACATGATGAAAAATGCTGCCGTTGCTCTGTGTGCTTGGAGTTTGTGTGCCGACAATCCTGCCACCAGGACCAACCAAAAGGCCACAAGGCAAGTGTGACACCTAGAGGGCTGTCAGGTGCAGTGAGTGACCTTTCTGTACTGAAGAGTGGAGGAAGCACTCGCAAACTGTTGCACTGTTAACTCAAAATGACGTGTTTCAAAAATAAGTCAAAATACTCAACAAAATTGTGACTTGAGTAGAAGTAAAATTGAATGTGAAGTTTAATTAAGTATAAAGTACATGTTTTCGGGCAGGTTTGTATCAGTCTTTTATTAATGTGCCACACATTACATTCAGCAGTAAACACACAATCAAATGCATTTTTTGACACGCCCACACAAACATACAGAAATTGTGTGCATAATGTATAAAAGCCATTTTAGACACAGTTCCACATATCACCGTTAGGAGATGTCCTGACAAAACTATCTGGGGTTTAAGTACAGTTCAAGTACAGATTATCAGAAAGTACTTTACAGTAGCCTCCTCAGATTAGCAACTGTACATTAACTTTTCAAAAAAGAAATATTTCTTCTATTTTTACAAAATGTTTGTATATTATAAAAAGCACAGTTTTGTGACCATTTCAATCATTTCATGGTAACAGGCATACTGATGTTTAAATAAATATTTTTTCCCTAACCTACCATTGCACACTTTTTTTTAAACATTTGCTAAACCTGAGGTTCAAATCTATTGGCTTTGTTCTTGTGAGACTTTTTTGTTTTTTTCAAAACGTTTTGCTTGTAACAAAATCCTAAGTATCATTAACATATATCCGAAATAAAACTAATCTGAGTACAGTAAACAGTGACATGACAACATACAAACATTGAATACATAGAGTATTCCTTTGGTAGTGCTTCAGATATGGCAATTTCAATTGGAGTTTGGCAACTTTGACACAGAAATTTAGCTTTGTTCCCGCCCATGCAGCTGAGGAGTGATGGCGGTTTAACCCCCTTTTATAAGTTAGAAGATAAACTTTTCAGATCTTAGGCAAAATTGGTCAAAGTATGGCAAACATACAGTATTACCCAATTCAAATTATTCATGCCCTGCCCTGGGACAATAACCAAAAGCACGCAGCCAAAGTGTTAAAGAAATGTTGGGAGGGGACAGGGTCAAGATCTTGAAGTGGCCAAGACCTGAGTCAAGACCTGAATCATCCGAATTGTGAAGTTAGAGGAAGAACTAAAGACCAGAATAATGGCTAGGACACCTTTTAATATGAAGGGTCTAGAGCTCTATGCGGTGGTCAAAAATCCCAATGGAAATGTACAAAAAAAAACATGTCAAAAACAATAAAAAAAAAAAAGATTGGTAGCTGTGATAGAAAATACTTTTCTGAGTGAGTGAGAATGTCAACATGTCAAATAAAAGCAACTTGTTTTTAATAGTATTTTTTGCCACTAACTAACAATTTACTCACAGTGCATGAATAATTTTGGGCATAACTTGGCTTAAGTTGGCGAACGTGAAGTACCCCCCACATTTATCCATTTCCTTTTGGACAGATAAAAGACATAATAGAAAGGCTGAAAACATTAGATATATCACACAATACTGCAGGAAAGTAATTGTTAAAGCGCCCGAAAAAAGGCAGACAGAAGAGACAAAAGAACAGGATCATTAGAGAACACAGCACAGTGTTAGAGATAAATATCACACGTGTTAAAGCAAAATGGAGAAAGGATTTGGCTGCCATTCGTAGCAAAAGGTCAGTTACTTTGAATAAGCCGAGCGTTAGCTAAAAAGGCTTCAACTCGTTAGGCTTTATATTCACAGAGAAAGGGTTTAATAGAGGAGTCTTTAAAAGGCTTTTAGAAAAGAGTGAACAGAGAAATTACAGAATAAAAGGCTGTCTGTGTGTGTGTTTTAGCTCTCATAGAAAATGCTCAGGTTGGACGTAGGCTGAGACTGTCCCAAAACCAGCTCCATCCTCAGATCTATTGGGATAATGAGACAGGGGTCCTCAGAGGCGAGCCACGGCTGCTTTCGGAGTGGGCAGCTTTCCTCCTAAAAAGCCACATTCACAATCAGATCTGGAAGTATAAAGAATCATTGTCCATGTCAGACGCTAATGATGGTTTCTTACCGAGAGTGTCTTCCAGAGAGTTGACCGTCACCTTGTTGACCTTTATACTGGCCTGATCCGCTCTGAAGGAAAGTGACACAAAAATTAGAAATGACTCTTTACTGCACATAAGATATATGGACCCATAAAATGACTGCACAACCAAGGATGTGCTTGACTGCCAACTTTTCAATTTTTTTACACACCTTAGGCACAGTGTTTCTTCTTTATTGTTTTGCTTTTAACAACTGGCTATGAACATTAGTGACTGTATAAATGCAGGTCACGCCAAAAGAATCTGATGACTATTAAAGAGTGTTTTTCTTTACAGTTACCTCTTGACAGTGATCACAAATGATGTATGTATCTGCATTTTGGACTTGTGTGAATAAACTAATTAAGTTCAAGAGAATATAACATGGCTCGAAAATGTTTGCTCTCTCAAGATTAATCTTTAACTGATGTTTAGCTTTTTTTGCATTTGGCAGCATTCACAACATTTCTGGTATGCGCCCTCTATGATATTACTTAAATTTACTAAATGGGCAGAGTTTTAAAGCATCTTAAGATTGGAAATAGGTTATATAACAAGTTTACCATGAGTAACTCTTAATAATTTACTTTTTAAATAGGCATGACATTTGTTCTTGGAAAATATTTAGATTTTTTTTTTTTTTTAAGTAATGTTTTTTCAATTTTAGTAATGGATTAAATGAGATGCACTCTTTTCTTAGAAACAGAACTATTAAAGGATCTTTTAGCCAATTATTGACTCAAGCTTGTTTTAAAGGGAGCCAAATTTGACAATGTGAGCATGTCCTTGGGCCAACTGAGAATATCAACAATAAATTTGAATTTCTTAAAGGGTATTGGAACCTTATCTGACAAAACAATAATAAACAAAAACTTGTTTTCATCCATTAGGGAAGAATATTTATAAGACAATCTACAGAAACTTAAGACCAAAAGTACATTGTTCTCAAGGGTTTAAAAAACTTAAGCGCATATATTTATTATAGCATTTTCTTTTTAATAGTGATAATATATAGTTAATATAATCTACTTTTCCTGAATTCTAACTGTGTCTCATGACTGGCACCTGGGCAGCATTTTGGACATGTCTGATCTAGTTAGACCAAGCCAGCTCAGCTTAAATAAAAATTGGTCTCCTTTACCTATTGTTGTTCAACTATAAGCCCATTGTACCTTTTTACTTTCCGTACAGCTCCAAGTCTGAGCAAAGCAGCCAGAGCGTTCTTCTGGAGGTCAGAGGACAACACCTCAGGGTATCTCAATGTGCCTGCAGCCAGACACAAGTAGTTACAGTGTTAAATTTTCCCAGTGTGAGACAGATAAAACCAAGAAACATTGCAACAACAATACACCAGTTACCTGCTAGTAGCTGTTTGACAACAAACTTTCGAACTGCAAGAACAAACTCCTTCTCTGTCAAAGCCTCTGTTGCCTCTTCACACAGAAACGCACACACCACCTAAAGATGCAGAAAGATAGTCATGTGTAGCTAGCACCCTCTGGTGGACATTAACTTGCAAACACATAAATCTAATAGAGACTTTTTTGAAAATTTATATTATAAAACAATAAAGGAGGGAAATGCTTTTTTAACAGCAAAAGTCTATAACACGTGGTTCAAGTGTATTTAAAAGTGACAAAAAAGTATATTTGAATTAGTGATGAGCAATAAAAGAGAACTTAATTAACTTAAACATTAATGAGAATGTGTGTCTGTTTATTACAAGCAGTCCATAAATCTTTAAATCAATATAAACAATGTTAACTCAAAAACACAATGGTTCTACTTCTTCCATTTATTCCAGTTTGGAGCCTATCCCAGCAACTTCAGGCCTTAGGCAGGGTACACCCTGTCAATGGCCAGTTAGTTGCAGAGCTGGCACACAGAGAGACATCCATTAATTAATATTCATTCCTTATGGGCTACTTAGATTCACTAGTTCATCAAACACATGCATGTCTTTGGACGATGGGAGGAAGCCAGAGTACCAGGAGAGAACCCACAACAACACAAGGAGTAGTACTGACCTGATATCCTTGAATGAATGGGACTAGCATGCGGCTGAGAAAGGCCATTGTTCTATGTCCTCTTTGAGTCACAAGGATCTCCTGTTGGTTCACCTGCAGCACCCCAGTCTTCTCCAAAAGATAACAGGCCTCTTCAAAGTCCTTTAAAACAGAAAATATAAATGTAAAAACTTAGTACAGGTAAAGTAAATAAAATATAACTTTTGAAGAATGTCCCTCACCTGCACAGTGGCATTCGGACACAAGATGAACTCATTGGAAAACATGTTTCTCAAGAAGCTGAAAGTGTTGAAAACTTCCTCTGGAAATACAGTGGTTACAATAAACACCACATTTTAGAAAACTAATCAGTCCAATCACAACAGACAAAATAAAATAAAAAAATAGACATAGGCCTTTTTTTTTTTTTTTTTTTTTTTTTACAAAACAGGCACACTCTCAAACATTATCAGTAATTTGGTCAATTATTAGAGTTTTTTAGTAAGGTTATCGTATATGTCTATACAATCATACGTTTGTTGTTGGTGGTAGCAGTTTGAACAGCAGCAGCCAGCAGAGCAGGACGTATAAATACATGTAGGACCTGGTTTCTGTAGGACGCACAGGAGAGGACTGTGACCGCTCGGTTTAAGACCTGCTCCTCTGGGGTAATGGGACCAGCTTGTTCTCCTGCTGTAACACAAAATAAAAAAAAATACTATGTTTTAAATTGAAAAAATGATAAATTAATTACTTATTTTTTCCACTACCATGTCTTTTTTTTACATCAGCCTCTGCTCTTTTGCTTTCTTGCTTATTAATTTATAAAGGCATTGTAAGCTTTTTTATTACTATTTATCATTTATTTCTTGTTAGTACTATGGTCATGTTTTTAAGTGCCCAACAGTGCGTAATTTAATGTGGTAAAATTAAAAATGGACAAGAATCTATTTATTCATCCAACTCCAGCTAAAACAACTCTTATACAAATCTAGGCAAAAGAAAAGAAGTGTCCAAACCTTGTTCGAGTGCAAGCTGAACTTTTCCCTGCGAGACCCTCACAAGGCTGTGATGCAGAGAGAGACTGGAGGATACCACTTCTGATGGAGTCATGCCATCTGACGAAAAGAGACATTTAAGTTAGTCGATATTGTTCATTAACAACGCTAAACAAAACTACTGAAGTACTGAGGGTGACTAAAAGATCAATGGAGTACCAGGCCAGTGGAGGAAGCCCCCATGCTGCCGACACAGGTCTCTGAGCCAAAGGGCTTGTTCAGTGAGTTCTTCCAGCGGAATGCCCCTCTCCAAGTCTTCGTTCTGGAGCAGGATAGATGCCAATAGGACCCAGGGCTTCATGACCATGTTCTCCTCCTGAGCCCGCACCAGTCTGTAAGCTGTGTCATTCACAAAGCTCTGCACATCCTCACTAGGACGCTTTGGGATGTGCCTAAATTGACATTAAAATAATTTCCATTAGCTTTCTGCTGAAAAGCATTAAAAGGAATATCATAAAATATACTAAGTTTATTGGCTGGTGGCTAGTAAAATCCCTTAAACTGAGCAAATGTAAACATGTAGGTGTAGGTATTGCTTTTCTCTGCTTTAGACACCAGATGTTGTTTAGTGTTGGAATATCATACCTTGGTGTGAGGCTGAACTGGCAGCGGTTCACTCTGCCCTCTGCTAAACTTCTGACTGACACAGGTTGGCCAAAGTAAACATGGATACTGCCATAGTCTTCACTGAGGATTTTTCTGGCTTTAAATAAACCCTAAAACATACGTGGTCACAGTATAATTATTAGCAAACAACAATGACAATATTAATATAAAGTGGTGACTCACTGAGGTGGACTCTTTTGGTTTGGGGACACCCAGCAGTTCTCTTGCATAAAGTGCCTCCTCAAGTATTCGCTCGTAGCTGATACTAACAGGGACCAAATTAACATCGAACACCTCCCCTTTAAGGAAGGGATCCATGACAATATTTAACAAACCTGAATAAAAGAAAAAAAAAAAATCACATTCACATGGAGGAAAAAAGGTTTTCTGTATACTAAAATGTATCATTTGTGCCATACCTAACTTTGGGGTCAAAGATTTGCTTGTTCGACTTCTGGTTCCTTCTAGAAAAAATTCAACTGGTGCAAAACCATTCTAAAAATGTAATAAATGTTAAGTTTTGAATACAGCGAAGTATACAATATTAGGTCTAGGTGTTGAGGTTGATCTCAATGCTAACCTTGAGCATAGTCTTGACATACTCTGAGAACACGGCCCAGTAAATTTTATCTCCACCAAATGACCTCCGGATGAAGAACGCTCCAGACATCCGCAGCATCTCTCCGACCACCTTCATCCCCATAAAATCTGGAAGAAACTAAAACTATTGGTCCAAAATTGACAGGTTTGGCAGCATTACTTAATAAGAAATTGACAACTCTGTGTCATAATTTACACAGGTTTTGACTTCCTCTCTACTCACCCATGCCAGCAGCGATGACCGGTAGAGAAAGGTCATAGGTGTAGAGGATGTAAGACATGAGCAAGAAGTCCATGTAACTGCGGTGACTGGGCAGAAGGACAACAGGATGCTCCTGAATGGCCTGCTGCAACTGAAACCAAAACAAATGGAGCTGTGATTGGTCCTATGACAAACACTGAAACAAAAATATCCACAAATGTTAAATGAGGAAAAACATGTAGGGGTATTTCTCTGTCCACTTACTCTCTGGATGCCCTCCTCATTCACACAGATGCTCCTAAACAGGGTTTTGAAGACTTTACTCAGTGCAAAAGCAAAAAAGCGAACAGTACTAAGCTGCAAACACTGGGCCATCTCCTCCAAGATGCCTGAAGCTTCCTCTTGGAGGTCTTCAGTAGTCCTGCCAGTCTCTTTTGAAACCTAATATGAACATTATATCAATAATCAAAACAATAATACTCATTTTACACAAAAGAAGCTACAGGTGCATCTAAAAAAATTCTTCAAAAAGTGAAATTGTTTCAGTAGTTAATTTAAAACATTACATGCATATATTATATAGATTTAGTACAGACAAAGTGGATTGTAATGATTATGATATTTATGTAATATTTTATCGAGAGGCAACAGTAAACTAATAGAATATAAAATACTACTTTTTTTAAGCAGTTATAAAAGGCTTTCCTGTATCACTTCAGAAATTACATCCTACTGTTTGATTGACACATAAAGATGGAAAACAGGCCAATGAATCACCACGTATGTTGTGTATGTTGTACCTGGTTCATGACAAAATGCAGCTGATCAGACTGAAGAACCATGGTTTTCAATGAGCCTGCGTTGCATGGCGTGAGGTTTTTATAGACTGTGGGAGTGTAACATTTAAGTGCATATCGCAGGTCACTGGAGTATCTCCTTTCCTCCAGAATGTCCTCAAAGTCGTCCCTCTTCTTCAGCATGGGGTCTCTATGCTAAAACAGAAAACACCATATTGACATCACACAGTACCCTGATACAGTTGATTCTGTATCAGGGTAAAATGACTAGGCTTTAGGATATGGAAGATAGAGGCCTTTACCAATATTATATTCTCTCTCTAATTGGATTCCCCTTTAGATGCACACACTGTACAGTCTAAGTACATCCGTGGCACCCAACATTCATTTAAGACTAAGAACAACTAATGAAAACGTCTTTGTGAGCCTAATCAGTACAATACACTGCATTTTTCTTTTCTTTTTTGTTAGTTTTTTTCTTTTTGTTGATAGCTTGCCTAATACGCTGTAACAATAGCAGCACGAGCCCATTTAGATAAAATGGCAAAAGTGAAAGCTATGCTACGTTAGCCTCGGACTGAGACAGACAGGATACATACCGAATAAGCAGCTTTGTTTTCCATGGTTTCTTGCTCTTGACTATTACAAGTTGTACATTTGTTTGAAATATTTGTGCACGACTAATTTAATGTCCCCTTTCTCTGTGCAACATGTCCACTTGACATCTGCACTTAGGAAAAACCTTCACATGGGCGTGTTATAGCAGGAGAGGGCACTTCCGTATTTTTATCGAAACTACGGTGGCTCAGATGGACAGCAGTGTTTGGTCGTCCGCCGATGAACACACGTGTTTGTTGTCATTCATTGCTACGCTGTATTATTGCTCGTCTACATTTACTATAACAGTACAACAGTATGAACACAAAAGCTAACGGAAAATCGGACGAAGATTGTCTGTTTCTTGAACGAGTTTTGGACAAACTGTATGACTTTGGTGAGTAGCATTAGCCAGCTTGCTAACCCACCCGGCTAACAGTATCAACATAAAAAACGTTCATTGTTTTTTTTTTGTTTTGTTTTTTTTTCATCTAGTTTTATCTGTGATGGTAATTCATATGAGCTCCCCTGTTGTGTTGTACTATCAGGAACAAAAAAGAAGAAGAAAAAGCGTAAAAGATGTGAAGATGAGGAGGGTCCAGCATCAAAAGCTGTTTGCAGTGAAGATGAGTCTGTCAGCTCCATACAACAGCAATCAGAACAAACAAGTAAGGACTAACTTACCTCTACTGAGAACAGACAAACTATGTAGAATTAACAATAATAAAAGATTTTGTGTACTGGTGACATTAATTGCTTGAGAACGAGTATGCCTTCATCCACTCAAAAATATCTTTAGGCGTAAAATAAGTATTAAGTTTGCTATGCTTATCCATTACTTTTACACTTTTTCCTCTGATAATTTCATTTAGGAGAATTTCCAGTTTCCAGGGGTGTTTGTGGGTAATTGATTATTCGATTAATTGGCATTATGGCCATCATGCTGCCCAGGACTGTAACCTTTAAATAGATTTTTAATTAGAAAAGTGCAACATTCCTGGAGTGGACTAGTTTTGTTGTTGTTGTTCTTTGTACTTTATATGATTCAAAGGTCTTGTTTACTATGTGAACATGAGTTGTAATTAAGGGGTAGGGGCAGATAAGTTTTATACTTCTCCCTGCTCCCTTTTGAACATGTGTCCATTTTGGACATTGTTGTTTACTTATTTTTTGTTGTTGTTATTTTTGGTGAGTGAAATCAAGTGTAAATGGTGAATAATTGATTGAAAGGATTACTCACAATTAATCGTTATGCTGTACAGTAGAGTAAAGTAGAGTAAAGGCACAGTATCATTGGAGAGTTAGGGCAAATTAAACATAAAATTAAGCAATGGTTTCCTAAAATACATAAGCCTATAACTTGTCATTAGTTTTTAAAAAAATCACTTTTTATTATGGTTCATGACTTTGAATTTAACAAAGAGCTGTTTTTATAAAATGTTATAATAGGTGAAGTACTGTCAAGCCAGTGCTAATGGTTAATCGATAATCGTTTGTTAAGACTACCGATTAGTTGATAAAAGAAAATTAACCAAATGTGCATCCCTACTAGTTACCATGCTATATCTATTTATCAATTTATTCAATAGCAATGAAACTAGTTTTACTGAGTTTTAATAATATAAACAATTTGAAATGAAGTTGTTTCAAATAATTTTGTCTTATTATTTTGTTTCTTTTTAGATCATTCAACACCACAAGACAACCAGGTGGAGGTAGTGACCTTCCAGGATCCCAGAAAGAAACTAAAAAATAAGCCCACACCATCTCTGAACAAAATAATTGTAATAAGTGTAAAATCACTCTCAGAAAAAAAAGTTTAGATTTTGTAACAACATGTGTTTTACTTTCCATATCCACTTGTCCCAATTGATGTTTTTGATCTTAATTTCCAGCTTCCTCAAAAAAAAGACCAAACACAGAGTAACCAGGCCGAAGAACTTAGCTTAGAAAAGGTGAAGACATTCCCATAGTATATTTCCCACAGGACTAACACTAAAAGGCTGGAACAAAATATCTAACCTTTCAATGCTCTTTAGGCCCGGCTAGAAGTTCATCGCTTTGGCATCACAGGCTACAAGAAGGAGCAGCAGCGAGTGTTTGAGCAAGACAGAGCTATCATGCTGGGAGCTCGAGTAAGTTTTTAATATGTTGTGGTAGCTTTAATTTTAAGTATTTGGCTTTTTTATCTATCTTATCTTATATGTGTTTTGTTGTCTTTATGCAACATATGCATAATCATGTTTTCTGTTAATCAGCCACCAAAAAAAGGGTATGTCAACTACAAAGTCCTGCAGCAACAAATCAAAGAGAAGAAGCAAAAATTAAAGGAGGAGGAGATGGACCCGGTAAGACTTGTTCATTTTAAGGTTAAATCTGTGCCGAGTCTTCACTTAATAGATTCTTACACTTTAATATATTCTGTCTGCTCCTGTGATCTGTAGGACCTAAAGAAGAAAAAGAAAAAGAAGAAGCAGAATAATCCTAAGTGAGTGACTGTCATTACGTCACATTTTATCACTGCATTATACATATGTTCCTTAAATGCCGTCTGAATCTTTTAACCCATTTAAACCCATATTAAGAAAATTGTTCTTCACCTGGATGGACCATGTTTCTGTATGTGTGTTTGATATGTTTTTCTTCAGGGATAAGAAGAAGCAATCAACACCTGGTGCAGGTTCGGGGCCCTCTGGACAAGTGGGACGTTTCAAGAATGGCATGTTGATCCTCAGCTCCAAGGAAATCCAGAAAATTAAAGGCACAAAAGGACGCAGATAGGTTTGTATACTTAATTTTCACACAGAGAAGGATCTGATGTTTTTCTTTCTTGTATCAGCAAGAATAAAAGGTGTACATAGAGGGTGGGAGATTTGTGGGTTTGGAGACAGTGGCACTGAGGAAAAGACTGGAGGCAAAGCTGAAGATGTTAGATGTTTTGGGGATATAGTTGGAAAGTTCAGACTGAGATAGTTTAAACATGTATAGAGGAGGGATAGTGAATATATATTGATATGGGATGCTGAGGTTAGAGCCACCAGATGGGAGACCTAGAAGAAAACTAAAGAGATTTGTGGATGCAGTGAAAGAAGACATGACGTTAGTTTACGTGAGAAAAGATAGGACTCAATGGATGCAGACATGCTGTGGCAACCTCCGAATAGGGAACAGACGAAAAAAAAGAGTAGTTGCTAATGCTATGTAGAGTTCAAAACATTTAAAATGACTTTTGTGGTCTAATATAATATATTTTTACGTTGTATTTATGGTTCATTATCGACTCCAACAGGCCTATTCTGGCTATACTTTTCACTGTTAAAATCACCCCAAATAAGGTTTGATACTTTAATTTTTTTCAACTCTGGCAGAGTTTTTGCATTTCATTCATGCACTTATGCTGGCTTTAGGGTGCATTTGTGTTTATGAAATGATTCAGGAAAAAAAAAAGGAGAGTAGTTTATTTTCTATGTGTAATGTACATTTGAATTATTAATAATATTTAGCCAGTAATATGTCGACAGTCTGTCCGGCCCGCACAAACTGAGTAATTTTCTAATTTGGTTCCCCCTGTAAATGAAGTTGAATAGCCCTGGACTACAACTTTAGTGTACAGTAGCTTTTGTCATTTTTGCCTTTTTGTGATCTAGTGCAGTGGTTCTCAACTGGTCTAGCTGGACCCACCATCGTCCTAAAATGACTAGCCGCAACCCAAATAAAAGAGATATTCAAACTGATCAAATGTATTAAACCTGAGATGTATATAATAATAGAATAATGTCAGAATATCACAGTATGCCAACACAAAAAGAACACATTTAACAATTAAGCGGCGATGCTAAAGAGGGAACTATTCCCTTCTGCATTCTATTGCTGCAGTTTAAGATAAAACCAAAATACATAAAAAAAATTTATACAAAAGTGTACAAAATTTACTTTTCTTCTGATGACCTTTTCAGTGGTAAATACTGAGAGGAGAATTAAGCAGTGTTCACTTCAACCTTAGGTGTAACAGTTTTATTAATTTTTTTTTGTTTATTTTGTTTTTGGCACAGGACTACAACCCACTGAAAATAGTTCCACGATCCACCAGTTGAGAATCACTGATCAAGTATCTTGAGTTGTTTTGACTATTTTCTTTCTTTGTTTTCATTTTAAAGGTCAGCAGTCCTCTGGCAGCTCACCAAGCAGGACAGACCCCATGCTTAGGATTGTCTCCACTCTGAAGAAATGCAGGGAGTTTGCATTTGGAAATGGAGAGCCATTAGCCGAAGCCTATTAAAGCATATTTTACGAGGACATGCCACTGATGCAGAAGAAAAGTGAATTATTCAGCAACTGTGTGACTCAAGAGAGGCTGCTGAATCAGGATCCCAGTCCATCGATCCCAAAAGGATTATTGCGCAAAAATACAAAGACTACTGCAGTTCATCAACAGTTAATTTATTTTGTTTTATAAACCAACAAAAAAGACAATTGCATTTTTCTTGTGTATTTGTAAAGGTTTTTAAATGATGCGGTTACAATGCATTTCTTGTATACAAAACATGTCATACAAAACTTTTACATTTAGAAGGAAGGGCATATCACACACAATGAGAAAACAGTATATCCGTATTTACAGCACCAAGAAGCTTAAGTCATTTTTTCCCAACAAAAGAAAAATATGGCAAATTTGTTGCAACTCTGATGTATGCAGGGTGGCAGTGTGCAGCTGGGTGAGTTCTCAAAATCTCACACCATTTACTGTTTATGAAGCAGCTTTGTATGAGGAGATATGGTGTAGCAAATTGCAAGCCATAAGCAAAACTGTTTTATGAAAAGCTGGCATACATAGATATTAGACAGTGCTAAACTTTTATACAGAACAGATCAAATAGAAATATAAAAAGGAAATAAATATGTCATTAAATATATTTACATATCCTCTTAAAGTAAATAAATCATACATATTTTCTCTTATGCTGTTTTTAATATATGCAACAGCAGTGCCATGCTTATTTCCCAGCACTGTATTTTTTGTTGTATCTCACATTCATGGGTGTTTAGGTGGACAAATGATCTAATTTCTCTGTGTTGGTAACAGTTTAGAAACATCTTTTTGGTTGGACCGTCCCCGCAAAGAACAAGTAACCTTATTACGATGTTATAAGCGTCTGCCTTAAATATTGAAATTTACAAGAAGGGTCCAATTTACACTCAAAAACATTTTGTATCATTTGGTTTTGTAAAAGGCCACTTCATTCAAAAGAGGTTTAATTAATACTAAAACAATAACTTTATATTCTTTATTGGTAAAATGCTGGGATTTTGTTGCCTAAATTGAACAAGATACAGAATGTATGATGAATGTATAACAAGATAGGACTTTGGGTTAAAAATTAAAAATTACCTATATACACTAACCCACACAAGGACTCTATGTAAACACAGCCAGAACCTCTTGAAATTTACCAGTCTTTTCTCTAAGCTGCAGACTTATGCCATCATAATAAAGGGACTGTTTTTTGAGTGATGAAACATTAAAGCATAGTAATAGGATGGAACAACAACTAGAAAGCTGTTCCTAAAATGTCAGCAACACAGGGAAATTAGATAGGTCATGGGGGACAAGGTTCAGGGACGTGCCATACAAGCGCTCGTACCAGACCACATGAAGACTGACCATAATCATGTCAAGGATTTAATGGTCTTCTTCAGTGAATAGTTTAGATGTTAACACAATATTTAAGCCTTTATTAACCCTGACTTCTTAAATTCCTCCTACACTGTCAACCAAAGCCACCCCCCCAGGCAAGTTTTCCATTTTGACGCATAATGTAGACAGGCTTCAAGCTCGGATCAGCCCGACTTTGATAGAAGAAGCCCCTGTGGTTATACAGTATATATGATAGCTGTCTCACTTTGCCTTTGGCCTCAGATCTATTTGCCACTTTTTGATAAAGTTGACCCGGGGGCAGGATTCTCCTCCAATGTGGGGAGAGGAGGGTCAGAGGAGGTCATTGCAGCGTGGAGAGAATTAGCCCTTTGGTGGAAACTATCGGCCTTTAGGGATTGTCAAAAAGTCCCTTTGGGCAGATAGTGAGAGGTCAGGGTATGTCAAAAAGTGTGGTTTGATTTGACAAGGCTGCATTCGCTAACTTAGGAAAAGATTTTACGCTACTACCAACGTCTGTGCACAGAGAGCTACAGTAAAGGGAGAAATTTACACCAATTAGGCATAAAATGATGTTAATTTTCCACTATTAGGTGACACAACCTGCATAACTCACAAATATAAGGTAATGTGATAGTTTGTGTGCCTGAGTACCATTCTGAATATTTTAGGTACATTAAATTTTGTTCATAGTTCTTGCCAGGTCCCTGTTTTATAGGTACTTTGTCAGCGTAGGTAGACATGACATTCTTGGTAATGGCTTTGCTCAAATAAAAATAAGTAATATGTTTTAAAATCTTAAAATGCTAGAATATATAATAAATATATCTTGAATAAAACTTTTACTAAAAATGGCTCTCAAATATAATGCAAAATAAGTCAATACATATATAATACTTTTCTAGTGCTACACAATTAATAAATAATACGTATTAAATTAATAATTATGAAGTAAAGTCACTGCAATTGACTCACTAATTACATAAAGATCTACTCTAACTGCATCTTTGATTATTCACATATATAAAAAATGTGATAATTAATAATAATAATACTAATAATCATAATAAAGATAACGACCATGGTGTGATCTTGGTGTAAACTCAGCAACTGAGTCTATCCCTGATAAAATGTTTGGAGATATTTCTCTTATGGGACGTAAAAAGTTGTCGACGCATGGATTCTGTCATGTTGACTCTAAGCACTAGGGGGCGCGCTGCCACAACAGTATTATTTACAGTACAGCTTCTGATATTTTGTAAACGTGTTTGATGCTTAGTTCATGCTCAAAGTCACACATCATAAGTAACACAGCAGTCAGTATTTACAATTATAGATCTCAAACACAAGATCTTACAGTGCCTCCTTCACATGTTAAATTTGTACACATTTTGTTTTGATATAATTACATAAAAACGTCTTAGTCACAGTGGTTTGGTAGATGTTGCAGCTTAATGTCCTTTTCAGGCCACCGTAGCTTTACCTGATGTGATCTTGTTCAGTACAGCAGATTAAAGGTGCCAGGGTCTTCAGAGTGACTGACAAATGAGGACATTAAATAGTCACTGTGACAAAACTGGCAGCTCTGTCTACATTATACACAACTTAAAACCATCAGCAAATCTTGTTTCTCATTTGGTTCACCACCACAAATTTCAATCATGCATTCTTTTGTCTTCTGTCGTTATATTTCTTGTTTTTTCAGTAGTTCAATTTAAAAATGAAACATATATTATATACATTCAGTACATAATATGGTGTGTAGTATTTCAAGCATTTTTTTAATTGTGAGGATTATGTTATCTTTAACATTTTATTATGTTTTTGTTACCTGTAAACCATGCATAAATGCTTGAAATATTGCACTTTGTGTGTACTGTATCTATATAATAAACAGAGGAGGGTAGTAGAGTTACATTTACAGTTACTCGAGTATCTTTTTGAATAAATTGTACTTCTAAGAGTAGTTTTATTGCAACATACTTTTTACTTCTACTTGAGTAATATTATTTTGAAGTAGAAATGTCAGTATAGACTTCAGTAATACTTTTCCTATGTATTGGTTTCAGTAGCATTATGTTGTGAAAAAGTGAGACGATTTGGAAATGTGTGTTTCTTGTGCCTCACTTTGTGTTTTTTGTTTTTTTTTAAATGAAGTTAATTTATTAACAAATTTTATCAAATTTTATTTATTGCTTGAAAACAGCAGAATTTGCACATTATTAAATGTTTTGTCTGATTACATCAATACTGAAACATAAATCAGACGTTAAGTCCAAACACCAAATACTTTTTTACTTTTCCTTGCGTATTATTACACACACAATTATTGTGGTGACTACTTTTTCTACCTGCCTCTGATAATAAAGTTTTAAAATATGAACTACTGAAAAAACCTTTCCACAATATGAATTTATTCACATATGCCAGTATAGACATCGTTGTTGCTCCAAACCCTCCTGTAAATGTAGGCCTACCACTTTTCTTGTGCCCCATTTTGATTGTCTACTTCAGACCGGGACCTGTTTCTAAGAGCTGCAGTGCTCTGAGTAAGTCATCCAAGTATCAAAATTTGACACATTACAAATCTCTTTTCTCAAACATCATGTTCACTTATAATGTTGTGACTGACACACAAGAGTAGCCTCTAGACTTTAGTGCTGCTATTTGAAAGATAAAATGTTTACCAACATCAAATTATGACCAAATTAGCACACGTCCCAACAGTTTTAACACATACAGGAGGCATTATTAACCTCTTACACCTGTAGGTCAGACTTCATCATGACTAATATGTTATGTATTGTAAGGATACTATTTTCAGACATCTTCACACTTGCATGCTGTAGGAGTCTTGTTAATTATCTAAAATGAATGAAACCAGGACTGATCGGACTTCAGCATGTAAACACTTTTGTATGTCTTGGAACTAAAATGGCTGCCTGTCACTTCTTAAACAAAGATGAGCTCTTATCAAATAAACACTGAAAAGGTGAAAAACTATCAAGGCAGTGCTGCTGAGAGTTTGGCTTTAAA
This sequence comes from Bostrychus sinensis, assembly GCA_020698575.1. Lineage (NCBI taxonomy): Eukaryota > Metazoa > Chordata > Actinopteri > Gobiiformes > Eleotridae > Bostrychus > Bostrychus sinensis. Next base: position 19,669,675 of record CM036257.1, on the reverse strand, counting down.
TATTTGATGAGAAAAACAACTTGCAGCATTGCTACAACTGCTACAAGGCTGTCTATTGGTTTTAACCTTCTCAGTTATAAACAAGTCTATAAGGGAAGCAGTGCAACAACGATATTTGATTCCTTGTCCTTCAAAGCACCTTTAGTATGATTATCATACATTTTTAAAAGCTAGATCCAGGCTAATAGGCTTATGTTTTGTGATAGCTAAGATTTTTTGAAGTATTGTTGTATGGTTTATGGTACATAGAGAATGTCACTTTGCCTAAGTAAGAGCCATTATTTGGGGTCTCTGACATAGCCTTTAACACAGATGATTGTTAGTGTAATGCTGTGCTGTATCAGGAAGTCCCTTGAGATTAAATGAACTCGATCAAAGGAGTTCATCTTGCCAAAAAAAGGCACGTCCTCATTGTGTCACAATGATTACAGTGTGAAGTCAATGCTCAAGGGTTGTAAACACGTAGTGCCCAAAATAATACTATTTATATTTGCGAAATATGTTAAGTTTTTACTAGCTTGATGATTAATTGGTTTGGTTTTTTGGTTTAGTCTGTTAGCAAAATCGTTCAAAAACTATCAGTCAAATTCTGATGACATTTTGGATCAAAAATTTACCTATTTTGGTGAATATCTGGGACATAATCTGGATCCAGGATATTTTGAAATATTCTGCAGTTTCCAAGATAGATCCAATGATACTAACTCCAGCCACAAGGGGTCAGTAGAGGAATAAATGATTACTTTTTGCCATAGTGAGATACAAGGGTTTTGTAGCTAAATGAACAGTACATTTAGCCCTGAACTAGAGCATCCCCAGACTTGTTGGCACTATATTTTTACCATTGCGAGACAGGGCTAATGCCTTGACAAGGGTCTAAATCTGTGTAAACATGCACTATGAAACAGATATCATTCTTTAGGACATCTTTTTTTTACATATTTACCGCTGGCTCTCCAAACAACTACACCCACACTCAGGCCCATCGACGGGGGGGGGGGGGGGGGGGGGGGGGCAAAGGGGTCTGTTGTCCCAGGCCTCAGGGTCAGAAAGGCCCAGAAATGGTCCCTCTTCTTATATTTTCCAATATAATGGGGCCCATGTGAAGCCTTCTTGCCCCAGGCTCCAGCAAACCTGTCGACGGGCCTGGCCTTACTGACCATTTTGAACGGTTTATAATACAGTGACTATCTGCAAGTACCTCTTTGAAATCCCATGTTAATATATTAATGGCACTTTGTATGGCCTGGTGTTATTTCCATTTGAGCCAATATATTTTGAGTTGTACAATAAAATAGTCCATTAAAACTATTTAATCAGCAGTAAGTCCGGACATCTCTGAAGCAGTGGTGAGTATGCACAGTAGAGGGCACCTTGACTGATGTGGGACGGGGTAAATCCCATCTGTCGGGACAGGGACAGCTCCATGGGGGGGTGAACGGAGCCTGTACGGGACATCTCTGTTGGTTTGTATCCAGGGCACGCTCAGAGAGAGGAAGGAGATCCTACTGTTTGAAATTCTTTGGCAGCTCCAGCCCCGTCAGTAAGGTCACCTGGAGTGGACAAACAGAGCGAATGCTGAATGAGATCATCCCCTCAGACAGAGGACGGACTGAAAAGACAAATATGGAGATAGATGTGACGGACAACCTGTGACTTTGGTTTTAATGGGCAGATGTGTGTGGACTTCTTAAAATATCACTGAATTTTAATGAGTTTGAGAGAGTGGAATTAGCAAATGCAGCTAACTCATATTCAAGCTTTTTGTTTGTATTTGTATGTCATTTAAAAAGCATTATATACTTAAAAGGACATCCAAATACTCATTCTAATCAATAAACATGGGGCAGTACCAATGAAGGAAAGATTAATTGACTAAATTTAAAAATGTTCAACCAATCATATGAACAAAGCTCTATTTTCAGAAATGGAAAAAGTACCCAATATTAGTACAGTACAACAGTTAAAGTACTGTTGCTTCAAATTATTATAACTCAAAAAGACATAAAAGCAAACGAAATGATCAAGAACTGAGTGTGAAATTTACTTTAGTTAGTACTTACTGCTTTTACCACAACTACTAATTCAATCATTATTACTACAACAACAACCACTACTATTACTGCCAGTGGGGTAGCTTGGTAATGAGGGGCCCGGAGCAGGTTTTAATACTGGGTCCCAAAGGTCAAAAACATATTTGAATAGCTTAATTTATTCATCATTTTAAAAATGTTCTAAACATTTTTTATATACCGTATGTTTTTTTTTTTTTTTTTACAATTTGTGTTGCTAATTTATTTGTCTTAAAAACATTTTGCTGAAAAATTGTAATAAAATAAAATACAAATTTGGAAAAAACATATACACATGTGTTCGCAAAGTACTGCTCTTGTTTATTATTATTATAAAAGGACCCTAAATGGACATGGGCCCTAAAATTCCTGGGCCCCAGTGCTGTTCCTGATGATTTGCTCCTGATTACTGCTACTAACAATACTACTGCTGCTGCTACTACTTCTGTTTGTGTCGCTAGTGCTGTGAATACTGCTATTACTACTACCAGAGGTATTACTACTAATACTACTGTGTGTACAACTCTACTATTAGCTACTACCCCTACTACTATTACTACCTACTTTGCTACTAAGGTTTTTGGCCTTAGTAGCAAAGTACATCGTTAATGAGTAAAACCTTTGGACACAGTATTCAAAATGCTAATGCTAACTGCATCTTATTTCCTGCTGACCTGTACGTTTCTGTTGAGGCTGACCGCCGGCACAAAGACCCCGTCCAGGTTTTCAAAGGCAGTCGGTCCATGCTGTTCCTTGTTGATGTAGAAAGTCAGTGTGCGTTTGACCAAATCCAGCAGCACCCCCACTGTCGAGCCCTTAGCGATGCCGCCCTCCGCCCTAAAAAAGACACACACAAAAACACATCTATGTATTACAATGTTGTATGTGTTACAGACAGTGGCACTGAGGAAAAGACAGGAGGCAGAGCTGGAGGTAAATGAGCAGAGCAAAGCATATTCAGATACTGTTTAGTTTTTTAAAATGTATGCAAATGTGCACAGTTTACATATATAATCCCTAATTTGCACATGATAACATTAAATGGCTCAAAACATGCAATACTTTTTATATCCTACATTTATGTCAGTAATCTACAGGAAAAGTTTCACACTGATATATTAGGTTAAAAAAATTCTCTATTCACCTGTAGAGTCTCGCCTAAGGTAACTTAAGGTTAACAGACCAGAATATAACTTTAACCTGAGTACAAGTTTGTCAAAATACAGTCTTTGTGGAGAAGTGAGGCCAAAAAACACACTAAAGGTGATTCTAAATATTTTACTGTGAATGAGATGTGCAAAATACATATATCTCTGACCTATATTTATTGTCGAGTGGGACAAAAATCTGAAAAATATTTTGCATATGCTGTCATCCATCTGACGTGAGGAAAAGACATTTTGTGAATAAATGTTTAATAAGAGTTTGATAGTTTTTTTATGTGGTTTTGAAGTCTTGTGTAGCCTGCAGTCTTCTCCCTGGTGAGTTTGTTGGTTTTGTACGAGCTCCTGGGGTCCTTCTGTCGTTCTCTGTGCATTTCATTATCTTATATCGTGACATGAGTGTGTGAGTTTGTCTTTTTTAGAGCTCTAACGCTCTATGCACACAAAGATGAATGAATAAGGACAGTGGCACCTCACAAAGCCTCTGTCTCCTGCTGCTCTGGATGTCACTGTGTGTTGTTCTAGCATTCAATCAAAAACTGTAACTTCTTTACTATGAAGCATCCAGCTGTTTTAAAAATGACTTATTTATGAGATCAGAAATGCATTTTTTATTTGCCCTTTTTCCACCAATTGTATCATTCAAACATGCTTTTAAGTATAAGGAGAGGATTGGTGTTATGACTCTAAATCAATATTTTGAGTAACTAAGCATTATACCTTAATTAAGATCTTTGAACAATGGTTTAGTATGCTGACAATGGTTTGTTATGTAGATAGTTTGAACTTTAAAAACTTAAACTTTTTTTCTTATAAACAGACATTTGAACAGCTATGACAACAAACCGTCAACAAGCATGCACTTGCCAAAATACTCTTTACTTCTATTTTTTCTCCAACACATCATCAGCAAAGTGCAACGGTTAATTTCTACTAATACAAATACGTAGATTTCTTATAGACAGACCAGTGTTTTTGTGTTATAACTTGACATGTTTCAGCTGCTCACTTTGGTTTTCCTCAGAAGTGTCACCTTATGTTACTGTGATGTGTCTCGTCAGCTGATTTAAACAGGTTTTGGCACTGTCTTCCTACCTGGAGTGGTGAGACAACAGCGCCACCTGCAGTCCAACTTCTTCAGAAACATCTCAAGATATGATACAAAAACACTGGTCTGTCTAAAGGTGCATCCTTTATACATAATAATTGCATGCCCCTTTTGTGCATACACCTTCTTACACTTGTCATATTTGAATTGTTGAAACAGGTGAATTTTCTCACTGTTGTGTGAAAAAAGGCTTCTCTTTTCTTTCAAAAGCTTTAGTAAACAGAGTGAAGACTTGTGCCGACCTACCTGTTGGTGTGTGAGTTGTTGTGCATGAACCAGGAGCGGTTGTTGTCCACATACATGGCCCACGCTTTGTCGTCTTTGCCCAGCATCATGTCTTTCATCGTGTTGATCCTCGCAATCCCAAACGCAGGGTCGGGGTGGTTGTCATAGCGATCGATGGTGACCTCCCAGTAGTGAACACCCTGAGGTTCAAATATAACACATTTTACTCACCCTGTGTGGTGAAGTTGACAAAAGCTGAACTGTATAGATTCAGCAAAATTATTATTTGCCTCCAAAAGGTCAACACCTGAGTCAATCGAAAGCTTAAACCCTGGTTCAAATACCTTGGAGAAAGCAGCGGTTCCCAGCACCACTCGGTCGTCGTAACTGTTACATGACACAGTCTGGTTTTCATTGGTCAGAACAATGTCCCGGTGAGCAGAGGTGGGGTCAAAGGTGAACCAAGCCACTGTTGGAAGAAAAAAACACCACTGTCAATACTGCAAATGCCATAGCACATGTCTGTTTTGTAAGATACCTCACTCAATACATTTTCACTTGACATTTCCCATGACATCTCTCTAGTGTCCATACCAATCTGCTGTATGTTTGCAGCACTGAGTTGCAATTTAGATTTACATGAGACTTCATTGTTTTTTTATTGTTATTTCACTATTTATGTGTTGCAGGGCAAAGAAATGCAGTAGAGCATTTAACCAGAAGTGCAAAAGTAACTCCACTAAATATAAATTAAAACATATGTATGGGATATGGAGAATATATTTGCTGTTCCAGTTACTTGTTTGTTTAGCAGCTATAAAATATAAGCAATATACATAGTCAGACATAGAGGAACAAAAATGCTTACCACACTTGTGGCCCTGACCATCCCAGTGCAGTGGATGTTGCAAAATAGACTACTTTTCTGTCCAGAATCATGTGCAGGTGCAATGTCATGAGTTCGCGACTTTTCTTGTTTTCTTGTTTTTTTGTTTTTGTTTTTTGATTTGTTTTTGCATGACTTTGGTAAACCATTGCAGACTCAAAACCTCACAAGTAATTTCATTTTACAGACATACTGTGATTCATTCATCTAGCCAAGATGATGAGGCCCCTGTTGAAGTTACTTAAACCATGTTACTGTATGTCTCACCTATTTATAGTGGCCTTAGTAACAATATAATTACTATTATCTTTTACTTCTTTTAGCGTTGTGTCATTGTACATTATTACCATAAGCTGAGGTATTATTATGTTGTTGTAATAGAGTGTAATTGCTGTGACAAGGACAGACCATTTCAAGCTAATTCATTTGGTAAAGGCATTTGTTTGTGCCTGGATGCACTGTCTTAACCTTTCTTGTCTTTTCTTACATGCCTTTCTGAACACTCCTTTTACACAGTGGGTAAAAACATAGACTGTAAAAAACAAAGATTTTTACATGTTTTGACAGACACTTTCTTCCAGACAAATGCCTGGATAATATATACAAGATATACAAGATGATGTAACCTTGTAATCTTGACTATGTAACCTTTAACACAGTTTATTCTTACATCTACAGTACTGTGCAAAGCTTTTAGATAGGCATAAATAAATACAGGAATGGTTTAGAATAAATTAATTGTGTTAGTCTATTTTTTACTATTGTGGGATATATGAGTTTTGTGGCTCAGTGAAAAGAGCATTTATCCCTGAACTAGCTTTATTTCAGTGTGTATCTGAACACTGACACACATTTCTTTAGAAAATACATGGTATCAGTGTTGTTTTTTAACCACATCTTTCTCCAGCCCTTTTATTACTTTCAAAGCAACTAAGAGTCACAATGAATTAGAGTCATTCTGTGTGTGTTTGCAGCCCTCAAAAAAATCAAAAAAGTGAGAGGCGCAGGATGAGGAGCAAAGAGTGAAGGCAGGGTAACAGGCAGAGTGGGCTGGAGGAGAGAGGACATGAGCGGTTATCAGTCACACAACAGCCTCTAATGCGCATTGTTAGAGAGGCTGGCAGTGACTAAGTGTGAGTCTTTTAGGGTTTTTAGGATCCAGATTCTCCTCCCTCGTCCCAATGTGGTTACAGCTGATTTTGTCACTGTCCCATTCCCCTCCTTCTTTTATATTCTCTCTGATGCTAAAATACTTTTTCTCACTCCCTTTTTCATCTTCTTTCCCACATTCACACTAGTACCCTGTCTTCTTGTCCCATTATGCAGAAGCTTTTTGTACAAATTTAGTTATGTGAAGGTCTTCTAAGAACCAACCTCTAGTGTGGGTGATTTGCTGTAAGACATGCCTATAACATTTGATCCTTGTAGTGTAGGACTGTATAAAACTAAGGATGCCCCACTACAGTCTTATATGAAATCAGCACAAAGATTGCAGCCCTAACTACAAAATTTACTTAATCTTAGCTACATATATTTAGTATATACACCGATCAAGCATGACTTTGTGACCTAATATTGGTGGTCTTAATGTTAGGCCTCATACAACAAACAACATGCAGTGTGTATTCTGATTCAGAACCAGTATTAACTTCAGCATTAAGCTACAGGAGCTGTAGAATTAGACTGCACAGGTCCCTACATGCATCCCCTGTCGCCGGTCCACCACTGTTCCTTCCTTGAACCATTTTTGATACAGACCACTGCAGACTGAGTTTTGGAGATGCTCTGATCCAGTGGTCTCCTCCTAACCTCGCCTTGTTAAACTTGCTCGAATCCTAACACTTGTCCATTTTTCCTGCTTCTCATCAGTCATCAAGTCACTAACATTATGCCATGATCAAAAGATTATGTGTGTTATTCACTTTACCGGGTGGCAGTAGCTCAGTTGGTAGAGACGTTCGGCCACTAACTCAAAGGCGGGCAGTTCAGTCCCCGCTACCAGCATTGTAAAATGTCATAGTGTCCTTGGGCTAGACGCTTCACCCACCCTGCCTGTATGAATAAGTGTGTGAATGGTGGTGGTCGGAGAGGCCGTAGGCACAGAATGGCAGCCATGTTTATGTCAGTTTGCCCCAGGGCAGCTGTGGCTACAGAAGTAGCTCGCCACCGCCAAGTGTGGGGAGTGAATGAATAATGCAATTACAATTGTCCAAAAAAGCGCTATATATGACCGATGCATTACTATTATTACCTGTCATTGGTCATAATGTTATAGTTGATTTGTGTTTTTTACATAGAATACTATATACTATAAATATCATACTATACTGTATACTTTGTAAATTTAAAATTATATTGAATGGTTACACAACCATTCTGCTAAGAGCAAGAATGCTTCGAAATAGTGCATAATCTACACCAATCAAAAGAGCACTACCCCCACTTGAAGTAACTAGTAATTATGGTTCAAGCAGTGCACATACCATCAGAGGTCTTGAGCACCACGGTCTTGCTGTAGGGTCCCACTCCAATAGCGTTGTAGGCTTTCACCCTGGCGTTATATGAGCTGTTAAAGTGCAGTCCGTCCACTGTGCACACTGTCTCCTTCCCCACATAGACCTCCTGAAGACAAACACAAGACAAACATGCATTAATCATATATCAGTATGTGTAATAATAATACCTTTACACAAGCATTGATCTTACTCATTCTTTATTCTTATTTTCAGGCAGTGTTACAAATGTGACTTGATTTAACTACCTCTGAATGTAACTGGATAGACATTATCTGGATAATCAACTGGATAACCAAACACAAATAAGGCAATAAACATACAGAGAAAAAACTGCCTCTAGTGAGATGCTTGATTGAAAAATGTACAACCAATCAGAAAAACAATGGAACGCATTAAGCCCGCCCCACTTTAAATAAACAGTTATGATTGGTTAGGTTGGCAGAAAAAGAGCTTAAATGAATCTAAGAAAGTTGATGGATGTGGCTGGTTGTGAGGGACACAAACTAACAAGAACTAACAAAACTAAAAGTAGTATAAATCGTATTGTGAATAATTAAATGCTATATTGTTATTATAAAAATTACACAAATTCATACTGACCCTATATTGTCCTCCACTGCCATCATCCAGCTCCAGGATGTAACCTTCGATCGGGCTCCCAGTGAGCGCAGTTACCCTCCAGGCCAGAGTGGCGCTGTTGTTCCTGGTGCAGCACTTCTCCAGCTGGAGCAAAGGAGCCGCCGGCACAGAAGGACCGGTCTCCACTGTGGGGAAGCATGAATCGATTCAAGAGTGTGATCAAGAGGATGGGGATCAGGAAAGGAAGACACAAGAAAGGGGAATAGGATATTGAGGATGCACCAACGGGAGGATAGACAGAGGTCTCTTAACAACAGAGGCAGAAGAACAAGAGCTTTAATGTGGATCTATGGGGAGATAAGAGAAGCCTTAAAGGTGAATGAGCTTTGGGTTCACTGACAGGGCAACAGAGACTAGAAGTAGTAATAGTCAACCCATTATAGCCACTATAAAGAACTCATGGGGGAGTTAAGTACTTTTCTACACCAACTATTCGGTTAATCTTCCATAACCTCCCCCAATAATAAGTATTTAGTGTCTTTTAGGATTTGACGTAGGATGCTTACACCCATTTTAAGAGACACAAGTGAGTCAGCAGCTTAAATAAAGTAGGGATTATTCAAATATTTTTTAGGAAAGCTTCATAGGAAATAGCTGACAAAGGCCAGTGTGGGGCTAAAAGTTGCACTGAAAAGCAGCATTTCTGAAAGGCAAAGTTCACACAGTTCAAATTAAGGTTCTGCAACTTGTCTGTATAATGCACGAACATTTTTCAGACTAAGTTAGGTAAGTAAGAAGGGATTTTGGAGGTTAGAGAAATGCACCAGGCTTACTACTGCATAAACATATCTAACAATTTGCTTCTTTCAGTACCAGATGTACATATACAGTAACAATAAAGATAAACATTATAACAACATATTGTAGTTAATATTGTGTTGGAAAAAACATAAAATATCAACATTTAAGACAATGGATTGATAAAGAAAAACTGAACAGACAGGAACAACAGGTACAAACATAAACAGAAAGTTTTCAAGATACTGTAACAATATTTTCTGATTTGGTGTCAGGACATAAAATGTGAGTACACAGGGAATAGGCTGCAGTCATTAGGTACCAACACAAAGGAATAAGTGCTCAGAGATTTCGCAATAACATTTTTCTACATTTGTAGCCCAAAGTAATTCTCTGTTCACTGTTTTAACACATGCTTTCCATTGAACAATTACAGACAACACAGATCTGTTCATCTGGAGCAACTATCAGCCTTAGTACAGCCGGGACAGTGCCTCAGCCTCTTTTTCTTGCAGTTTTGCATCATGTAAACCTTAATCAAGCTTTTCTAGGAATTTTTTGCAAAAGTTGCCAGTGGCTTGGTGACTGTCCCCTGTTAATATAGACTAATGAGTTGCTGTTACAGTCTAGACCTAATCATGAATACATTTTTATTGTCGGTGAAAGATAGACACATAAGAAGTACTGAAGGCTACAAAAAATTACAAAATTGTGTATGAAGTAATTTAGCAGTGTTGACTGAAGAGGAGCTGGACACATTGACCATGCAGAGGAGGGAGACTGAAGACTGGTGTGTCTCCGAAAGGCCAAACCAGGACTGACGAAAAGGGGGCAGGGGGAGTGATGAGATCAACCGGAGGAGTGGAAACAGAGGTTTACTGTGAAATAAATGTCTGAAATACCTTCGGGGCTCTCTGCCTCCATCTCCTCAGCCTCACCACTGTCTGCCGCCTGCAACTGTTTCAATAAGGGGCCCTCCTGCACATCTGCGAACGTCATGGCGGTTTGTGCGTTTTAATACAAGATTACATGGGCAAGACAGGGTTAGACAACTGTGGTGCCAGTCAAGTATATAGGGATTACACTAGAAATACACTAAGAACGCTAAGTCGAGCATTAATGTGGAAGGAATTTAAGGCACCATTCACTGAATTTATTTATTCCTGTTAAGACTTATGGAAATGGGAAAATGATTGGCAGATTTGGGCATAATATAGAATAAAATTTGCAATGCATTTGGGATTCTTGTTGCCGTCACTCAGAGTCAGAGTTGATCAGATAAACCTCTCAGTCTCCTTTGTATGCCAGACTCTGAGAACAGAGCTAGTGTTAGCACTGCAGCACACATAACTTAAGCTGGTCATTGATGTTGTGGTGTTTTCATTAAAACCATTCAGTGTTTTCTATTAAAAATCAAATTGAACCTTTGGATTTAAGAGATTATTTCTTATCAGTTTTTTATATTATATCTGTGATGGGAATATGAAGCAATGCTGTGCCAGTCAATATTACCATAAATGTATTTAATATATGCTATTTTTAAAATGTAAATCCCCACATCCTAGATAGAACCACCTTCCAGACAATATGAAAAAAACACAGTTTAGTATCAGTACTAGTAAAATTCTTAAACTTTTATTACCAAGTATCATCTCAGCAAATATATGGCTTTCAAAGTACCACCTTTAATGGACTAAAATGACCATTACACAAAAAGACAAAAAAAAAAAAAAACCTAAGCCAGGAATAAATCCAGGACTATAAACAGGACTAATCTAGGACTAAATCGGGACTAAAATAGGAATTTAATTTCCAGAGCAGAACTCAAACAGGAATAAAACTAGATTAAATTACTAAATTAAGCAGGAAATAGGAACTTAAACTTCTACAGACTCCTCCAAGTACCACCAGAAAAACTCTGCGTACCACAGTTTGAAAACCAATGTTATGTGGAAAATGTGTGCAAACTTTTGACTGGTACTGTATGTAGGTTTTTGTGACTTTCATTGCTTTCTCTATAACATTTAATTTGGTTTCCATTATTTTTTTCTGTCTAAAATGAGTTTTAATGAATTTGTTAATTTTCTACTATGACCTACAAGCTATAACTTATTGTTACAGCACTACTATATCAAGCATGATAAAATTATAAAATGTTGAACTTTATGAAAACATATAGACTATTATTCAGAGTTATATCTAGAATAATGTACATAAACCAGAACCTAGTGTCCTGCATAGTTATAGTTTTGAAGAGATAAAGGTCTCACTCCATTGTTCTGGATCAGTTCAACGCAAAGAGATGAAAAAGAGGCAGTGTCCCTAAAGAACAATGGATCAAAGCTACGCCTCTTATGGGCAAATTACACTGAGACACTCAAACAGCTGAGCCAGTCTTCATCCTTATGATCATTACTGATGCCATACAAGCACTGTGTACGCTTCTCTATAAAGTATCTATATAACTGAACTTGGGTTTACCACCTTAATACACAGAAAATGTCTCTAATGCATCTGAATGTACCTCTATCCCCCTCATTTGGCCTGAATTACTGCTTCTCAGCTGATAAATAATGATAAATTGCAGTGCCTATACATTATGCAGACAAGTGAGTGTATCAGATCCATTTGTGATTTACCGCCTGACTGGAAACAATATCAAAAAATAAAATATGCGTCCAAATGAGTGCACATTAAATACACATTATCACTGCATCTGTGTTACCTTCTCTGCAGCTGAAGAAATAATAAAGTGTACTCATGTCCGCCGACTGGTTGCCAATGTTTTGTAGCAATTAATATATAATGAGAAGAGTACAAAAGAATCATTGCAGCTAGATGTACCTAGTTGTAGTAAGTAGTATACTCTCATTGACCATATTATTAAGTATACCTCTTCTAATGCTTATAAATGCAAGTATGTACAAATAATACAAAATAAATAATAATACATATAATAATATATATAAATAATGTTGAAGTCAAACCTGCAGAAGTTAAAACCAAGAGGTCAGAGGTCAGAGAAGTTCAGCGAGTTTGTCTTGAACATGTCTCAGGACTAAACGCATTAAGTTGCTGTCATCTGGTTGATTAAATATTTGCATTTAGAAGCATTAAATCAGGCGTATCTTTCAATGTGGCCATTGTGTGAAAAGCAGAGTTGTGATCAGTGTGTGACCAAGGGGATAAACTTTACTAGTTAAAAGTATTTTTGAGAACTTTGGAAAGTACTGTGCTCTTGGTTCAGCCTTTGGCCAAAACTGTCACTACCGTTTTTTTTTTTTGGGACATAACTTGGGCTGACTATGTGAATCCTGTGCAAAGAAAATGCTTTGGATATTTCAAAGGTACTATGCTGTGTTTTTCCAGGGTGTCTCTTTGTTTTAGTGTGATGGTTGGTGTTCACATAAGAGGTCTACAAACTACAAAAGCCCAATGTCACAGTTAGAAAAAGCTGTTTTCTTCTAAAAAGTTTACTATTTTAGCTTAGGGATGTAAACACACTACTAGACCTTGAAAACAAATCACTAAATAGGATTATGGGCACAAAAAGCAAATGTATTTATGCAATCATTTTCACTGCTTCTCGCTGATGTGTCATTTCCATCAAAACTTTAAAGGAACAGTGCATATAACGTGAGTAACTATAAACTAGATTTTTATAAATATTCCATGTTGTGTGTACAGTGTGGTTATAGATAAAGCATTTGTTTCACATTTACCTTTGCCCTGGCAGAAGTCCAGCTGCAGAATGGTCTGTAGGAGAGCGTCTGTGTTCAGAGTCAAGTCGAACTCAGGGGCCACTTTAGGCTCCAGCGCCCCTTTGACCCACTGGTCCTGGGACGACGAGACACGCTTGATCAAGGCATCGGAAATCTGCAAACGACACAAGAAACTTAGATCAATATGGCGCGTCAGTGATACCTCATCTAGCTTCTTTGTGCCTGACCCAAGCCTGGATAAATAGAGAGGGTTGCATCTTCAAACTTCAGATCCTGCATGGCCTACAGATGTTTCTCAACAAATACATAGCAGTAATATAATAAAAACATTTGCCAGCTTGTCGTTAGGACTCGAGTATTATCGTCCATAGAGAAGAACATAATCAATAGTTCATAAAATATTCAGATCAGCTGGAGCAGCAGTGTGTCCCTCAGGAGTGTCTTTGATGTCTGTTTCTCTTCTCTCTTGTTTTGTGTCCAGGAAATCAAATCCCTCATTACCACAAATACGCATACTAGTTTACAACGTCTTCTGCTCACATCTGTGAATAAAACAAACGTCATGGCAACATTATTTCTTGTCCAATGAAAGCCTCTACAATTAGAAGTTGAAGTGTATACACAAAATATAATAATTTATAAAGGAAATGGCAGTGGACTCGGTATAGTGACTATAATTGGTGAGGGCAACCATATATTTGGTGGTTGTCTCTTATAAGTAAAAAATATATGAAATAATATAACAATGGGGTGGGGCTGTCTGTAGTATTAGCAGTGTAGGGGTGTGGAATGAGTGGTTGTAATGTGTGATATGTAGTATCATGTGAAACTAAGGTAGGAACGCTACCAAAGAGACACAGGCACAGGTGAAGGCCTGAGAGAGAGTGTGTTCTTAAATAGGTAGACGCACAAGCCCTGATAATGCACACACAGGTGTCCCCATACAATCTCAGTTCTGGAATAGAGTGGGTTGCATCAGGGAGCGCATAAGGCATAAAAACATTTACCAATATGCAAATCACTGCACGCTAGGAGGCAGATGACCGGCTGTGGTGACACCAGAAGGGAAAGGAAACGATGATGTGTGCTTGGCTAAACATCTGAGCAGGTGCATGTCATGTGTGACCTTTCAGCTTGACCTAACCATGCACTGATCAATAAGCATTGATGAGCTATTGATCACTGGAGGCTGCTGATAACTAAACCTGTCAGGGTGTTTACAACAGAACTGCAGTGTTGAATTGCAATCATTCTCCTTCTTGTGGAGATACATACAGCCATGTCCTTTGGTGTTTCAAACTTAAAATGTGATCTGTAAAATGCACCAACTTTTAAATTTCTTACCCATTTACATTTTTGGTTGTAAACATGTAAAAAGAAAAAAGCCACATAGCCACATACTGGTTTAGCTCCAAGTGGGATCACTGCAGCTGAAGTCACACAGTGGTGACAAATCCAGCTGTTTCTGTCATTCATATGTACAAAGTGTTTTGCTTTTGCAGTACAATGGAGTAAAAATATGCAATGCACGCACACATCTACTACTGTATGATGTTACTCACTGTGGGTGGTTGTGTGCTAGGTGTCTTTGAAAAACAGATTTCCTACAGAGCTAATGCACTGATATTTTTGGAAATGTTTAATGTCTTCTAACATCTTTTACATCTAGTTAAAGGGAATATACGTATTATGCTTTTATTCATAATTTTACTCCAATCTTGGTCACCTCTAGAACAGCACTGCATGTTTTTCAACCTTTAAAAACATTACGTGACTAAAAGAAACCATTTTTAATAAGTACTCTACTAATGTCATAAAGAAACGTCAGGGTGTAAAGTGCTGCCTTCTTCAGAAACAAAAAAAGGAAAAAAAGCTTTTTGTAAGATTTTACTACAAAAAAAAAATATATATATATCTGTGAGGAATGAGTGGAATTAGAACTGTATACATCATTTTTTGGATAAAGAAATGAGAGCAGACAAGATGTAGAGGGTTTGATGATTGGTCAGTGAAAACTAATACATCTAAAAGCAGTAAAATCTACTGCTGCTGCTACTGCTCCTAAACCTGCCTCAAACCAGGATGTGAGTTCAAAAACTACTCAAGTAAAAGTATATATTCAAAAACTACAGTTTCTTTATAATTTACTAAAAGTAAAAAATATCCAGTTTTAGTATCGAGTACTTTAAACAAAGGTTACCTGTAGGAAGCCGGTTGGGTCGTTCTCCTTCAGGACCTCCAGACAGTACTCCATCATCCCAGTTGTCTGCCTTAGCTTCATGGTGCAGTGGGTAATCTGGTCACGCACCACCTAAAACACACAAAAAACAAAACACCCTAGAAACAAAACTACAATGTACTGTGTAGGGAATGCAAAAACAACTGAATTTGGTGCACAAGTGACATAGACAATGTTATTAAAGATGTATATGGAAAACTGTCATAGCAAGTAACAGAGCTTCTACCCAGCCTATATGGGGCACACTAAAAAAAAAACTAATTTAAAGGCAAAGGAAAACAAAGATCAGAGAGTTCAAAGAATGTTTTATGCTAATACCTTATCAGCCTTCAGCAGACATGTCGAATAAATTACTGTGGACGTCTTTGTTGATACTTTTTTACACATGCTTTTCTCTCAATGACACACTGAAATGGGATTTGGAGGGGTGTCAGGGCCAGCCATTCAAGGCTAATTGAAATCCAGTGAACCACTTTATCTGCCTATTGTTTTACCGGACTATTTAATACCAGCTATGAGTCAGTAATCATCATTTATCTGTGGAGAGTATATGACAAAAATGTGCACGTTTATAACAATACATGTAAAATGATAAGCATGAGATAAGGCAGAAAATGCACTATGACGCTGTAGAAATTAATTAGAGCATTAATGGCTGCCTAAATGAATCATAAAGCTAATTAGGTGGAGTCCTGGTAATTAGTCCCTTCGTTTACTCAACGGTTAATGAGATAAACGCAGCAATTATTCAGCTGTCAACTGTTGTCTTCTAAATGTTTGAAAGGAGGAGGTCATAGGTCATCACTAACTAACTCCATACTGTGGACGTATAGCATAAGGAGAACGACAGCTCTGGATAAATGAGTCTGCAGACCGAGAGCATCTGAGCCGTGGGAGGACGGAGGATATGAGCCTGAGCCATGTCTGAGCCAGGAGCACTGATGTGAAAGACTGGAGGAGACGCTGCCAACACTCCTGAAATACTCTGTGAAAATCAGGGCTAATTCATTTGTAAATTCTTTTAAAATTATAACATTAGCTGTTTGCATACTAATGTGTTGTTTGAGGTCAGTCTTTTGGGTATATTAATAAACAATATGTCATGTCAGCGTGGTTAGAGTGGATCTCTCTGGGTGGTGTCTGCATGTCCTCCCTGTGTTACTGTGGGTTCTCTTCAGCTTCCTCCCACTGTTCAAAGACATGTGTTACGTGAATTAGTGAATCTGAATTGCCCCTACTGAATGAATGTGAGAGTGAATGGTTATCTGCATTAATAATAATAATAATATTGATGTTAATGGATTAGATTATATTGCACTTTCCGGCAGTAGCTCAGTCGGTAGAGAAGTTCGCCCACTAACCTGAAAGTTGTGGGCCGCTACCAGCAATGCATATTGTTGTTGTGTTGTGTCCTTGGGCAAGACACTTCACTCACCTTGCCTGTATGAATGTGTCAGTGTGACTGTGTTTGGTGGTGGTCGGAGGGGCTGAGTGTGACTGAGGAATGAATAATGCACCAAATTGTAAAGCGAGTTTTAATCATTATTTCCAAGCCTAAGCTTCTCAGAGTGCTTTACATTAGTCCATTATTCATTCACTCATTAGTCACACTCGGTGATAAGGTAAGGTATACTTTTTTGTCAGTATAGTGAATTTGATCCATCCTTCAATGCTGCTGGGGCAACCTGTCAGGAGCAGGGATCCTTCTCCAGATCTTGAGTTATGATCCTGGTCAGGAGCTGAAGGATTACCCTATTGTGCATGTTTTTTTAGGTTGATGGGAGGAAAACCGGAGTACTCGAAAGGAAACCAACCCAGACATGGGGAGAACATGCAAACTCCACACAGAAGGGCTGCATGTGGCCCGAGAGTGCTAATCATTTTGCCACTGGGCCACCATGTAAACTACAGGTAAACTACTTCTGTAACCACAGCCGCCCTGTCTACGACTCCGACCACCACCAAACACACCATCATACTAACACATCTATACCAGACAATATCTCTACCAACTGAGCTACTGAGTAGATGTCAGTGTATGTTTCTATGTCAGTATCAGCTTTGCGACTGGCCTCTATCTCAGGTGTCTAAGGCCCATAGTTGCTGGGATAGGCTCCAGCCACCCTCAGCCATAATGGGAATAAACGGAGGAAGATAAATGAATGATGCTAAAATATTGTGTTTTTTGTGCCTGGTTGTAGGGTTATACGATGCACCCTGATCATTATGCAGCTGGAGTGCACTCGAAGAAAGACAAACACACATTTGACTTTCAATTGATGTTGAAGCCCTTCCTCTTATCTTTTATGTAAACATTGTGAAGTGCAGTGGTAAAAGCCAGGGCCATTATCACCTTGCAGTTATTTATATAATGAATTTCCGTGTGGTTGTCCCATCACTATGTTGTATTGTCATTCTGAAGTAATTAGGACAATGTGCTTCTGCAACTCAAGTTAAGACAAGACATAGGAATTTTACTGCACCACCAAAAATACACCAACATTTTCATTTTTTTCCACTATCCATGGTGTGAAACAGAAAAAGTCAGCTTTCTTTGAACTGCCGTTACATAACCCCGACAAAATAAACACCAGCTGTGATCAATCCCATGATGCATTGTGGAGGCAGTGTGTAATTTTGGGTTGTGCTGTGGGGAGGGAGAATTTTGCTATCCACATATGACTCTGTGTATGTTAAAATGTAAAAAAACAGGAAGCGGACTCCTGCTGATGCAACAGAGAATAGATTATGCTAGATTATAATTTGTATGTGCTTTCAACTTTTGAGGTTGCCGCAGCAAGTCATCTGCATCTACATAGTGATTTAACATATGGTTTTACCAGGACGTCCTTCCTGACAAAACCCTCTTCATGGGGTTGGTATAAAGAGTACACTGGCATATGACCTCTTGTGGTTGGATAACATTTAAATAATCATCAGAATTATCACAATTTAATTAAATACTTCACTCCACTAAATATTTCCCTTTGTGTAGACTGATAGTTTTAACTATCAGTCTACACTACATTAACTCACTACATTAACTCACCTCTGTCTAAAAAGTTAATCACACAGACAAAATACTATTGGTTTGTATTTTTGTATTATGCCTATCACAAACAGTTCTTCCTTTTTGCCAGTACCTCCAGCTCCCTGCCTCATTGGTAAATCTCTATCCTGTAGATAATGAGAACAGCTGTCCTGGGTCTCCCCTCCCCCTCGGTCCACACCAGCAGACAGACAGACAGACAGACGGTCAGTCGGGCAGTGCATGTTGAGTCTGGGCAGGGAGCCATGTGATGCACTCAGGGAAACCTCCAGCATCAAATCAGGACTAAGAAGTGGATTCATTTTGCTTTCTTCTTTCAACATGATTATAATTTAGACATACTGTATCAGTTATGGGAAAATGACAACGTTGGTGGTTGCCCAAAGTAATTACACACATGCTTAAATTTCTGAATGAAGTTTTTCATCAAAGCCTATTTTGCACCAGCAATTTATAGCTGTGGTAAATTAATTTAGTGTCTCATTCTCATACAAAGACAGCCACTGTTTGTCATTGCTGTTGTTGAAAACAGTGGGGTACACGGCAGCGACTCACTGATCACCAGGCAGCATATCATGTACCAGCGCAGCCTTGATTTCCTGTCCTGGTGAAATAAAGGAAAATATCTCAAAAAATAAGACTTTGGTCCTTCTTTTGCACATCCTGTCACCTACCATCTACATCACAGAGATGACTGGCTCATGAAAATGAATGAACCCACAAAGTGAGATGACTAATACCTGTCACTTTTAGTACATTTTTGCAACTTTCTTCTGAAGTTACTTCCCAGGAAACAATGAATTGGCTGTATATTTCTCAAACTGCATCATGGAAACCTTTTTGTCTGTGCATACTATCTGTTTAAATGTCTACTAAAATCAACAGGGACTAAACCGATTCTTTCTATAAATTTAGAACAGAAAAAGAAATAGGATGGTTGGCCTGGCTGTGTAGTAGTATCAGGAGCAATGGAGATATTTGACTGGTTGGCTGGACATACAGTGTATTTGCTCACCTTTTGCTTATATTCCTTCTCCTTGGTGACTTTGGTGAGCAGCTTGGCCTTTTGTCTCGTTAGTGCCTCGATCAAAGAGTCACACTGGGCCACTACACAGGCCTCAAACTCCACTCCACTCTCCTGAAACACAAATAATCACAGACACAGGTGAAGCGAGTAATACAGATGATCTCTTCGTCGTGGCTCCTGTTAGTGGGTGACAGCAATATTTGGAAGCAGGAAAAATGAGCAAGTGTAAGGAAACAAAGGTGTCAGAATACACAGTGCATCACAGTTTGTTTTATATATGGTTGCATATTAGGCAGGTGGTCAGGTTGGCATTATTCCTACTGATGCTGAATTCACACTTACTGACTTACTCATAGTGTGACCAAAATAAACATAATTTGCTGCATTTCTAACAGCACACACTGAATCCTGTTGTGTTTGTTTTGTGGATATGTTAATTTTTCACTCGGATCATGTCCTATTTTTGTTTTCTTGGCGTAAATATTTTCGCACAGAGTTAATTATTTTAATAGACTGCAGACATTTACACTCTGCTGCTGTTTTACTCTCAAAATGCAAATATGACATGTCTATTATCTGGCTCTGAACGACAATCGAGTTGCAGAGATTTACAATATCTACTGCGGCTGCTGCCTCTTGCCAACTACTCTCCCCTGTGGTTATGATGAGATTTCTGCTTTTAATTTCACCAAGATTACTATTATATTCAGAGCAGTAGCCTATACAGTGTCGGCACATTTCTCTCTCTCTGGCAAAAGACAATAGGACAAAGAAAATGAATGTGAAATAAATCTGTCTAAGAATGAATTATGATGTTTGCTTGTATTAAAGATAGATAAACAGTAGTCTATATGGTAGATTTTCCTGCTTTCTACACAAACTTCAGATATTAACCTCTTTCCTCTATCACTTTATAGACTATTTTAGTGTCTGTAAACAATACGACTGCGTTTGAAAGACTGGTGCCATAAACAGACCAAGACATTTTCTATGGAGGAATTAGCATTAGCTACTAAATGTCACAAATTATGAATAATCAAAATGATTTTGGCCACTGACAACAAATAAACAACATTATGTACTGTCTGAGCCTGGTTAGAAAACATTAGCTAGTGTTTTAATATTGAGCCATTTGGTTTAATGTAGTAATTTGCATATATAATTAGCATTTAAGCTAAAGGCTAAATAATACAGGTTTCTAAATAATATAGGTTATGCTGAACAAGTAGTTACAGAAATCTATAACAGATCACAATAGCTTTAAATCCATCACTCACCATCAATCCTGTTTTAAGTTAACTTGCAACTTACTATCAGATCGGAGTTCTATGATCTAAATTAAAGTTAAAATAAGTAAAATATAACAAATAGTTTAACAACAGCCATTAATTTTTGCTCTATAAAATTGGCATACTTCTTGTTTTTAGTTTAGTCTTTTGTAAATATGAAGAAACACTACTCTGGTCACCAAATGCTGCTTCTTTGATTAGGTCACTTAAGAATAGGTCTATATTATACATCAGTGGTGGCATAGCAACACTACAATACTGCAGCTCAGTGTAGTCCCATGAGAAAGGTGTATTGTTGCTGATATTCTGATGATAGAGGCAAGCTTCTTGTGCTCATAACAGTGTCCCAAAAAGTTCAGACGTGGAACAAATTTCAAATTTGGAACGAATTTCCAAATAAGAATGGTTAGTGATAGCATTGTTCTTGACATCCACAGTCCTCAGCAAAAACACACTCCAAAACACTCTTCATGTCAGTCCCTGTGTGGAAACCTGCTGGTCATGGGACGTCATCTCCAAATAAACTGGTGAACAGCAGGAAGGCGGATGCACCAAATAAAACCCCACTGTATATTTTTGGTTTGGCTCTGAACACAGGAACCATTTGGAAAACACAGCTGATCTCGCCCACAGCGTCTGTCAGTCACACATGGGCTGCACACTCCGTTCACGTCAATGCAAGCACCAAAGTATGCATTTTTCTTGTTCAATCACATAATAGCATATTTTAATAGTGATTGGAAAAATAAGACAATGTTTTACAGTTGTACATGCAATTTATAATAAATAAATCTTGTGAAGTTCAAGTGTCCAATTATTGTGATTTTTTTTCGACTTGAGAAGAAAACATTGGTGTAGGGACAAACAAAGGCCAATAAACAACAGTGAATCCCTGGTTCGGCTCACAACCTCTGCGCTGAATGTTAAGTAGCTACAGCAGCGGTGCAGACCCAATAAAGACATTTTTGCATTTAATAAGACAGGAAGCCAGTGGGGTGTTTTATCAGGAGAGAGGAGATCCAGACTTAGATAGTAGTGATTTCCAATTGTGTCTGCCGCTGGGAAATATAAACGCTCACATTCATCTTGGGTCTTAGTGGGAGGAAACTGGAGCATTTTTTACTCTGGCTTTCTCTACCATCCAAAGACATGTATGTGTTGAAAGAATTGGTGAAGGAAGGAATTAAATTGTTATAATGTTATGGCTGATAAAACTGTATTGCGATAATTTTAGTCTAAAGCCTTCTGGAGCAGCTTTCCCGACATTCATTATTTATTCTTCTGAGCTGAGCTTAATTACTGCAACTGTAATTACATATTTAACATGTACTTATTATGTAACAGGGCCACAGCGTCGATCTCTCAAGCATCAATATCTTGAGCTGAGTTATAAATAGATTTGTCATCTTTTTATTCTACGGTGGATTAGAGTAAACGTGTGTTTACCTGGATTTGCTGGAGCAGGTTCTTGAGTTGAACCAGGAACTCTTTGGCGTCTTTTGCCTTGTCAGAAACACCGTTCAGAGCCTGAGAGAGCTGGCACTGCAAAGACAAACACACAAATGACATTATGAGAGGATTGTCATAATTTTTATACATTTTTAACCCAAAGACAGACAGATAAACAGCACAGTGCAAATCCTAAGAACCAAAAAAGTGTATTAATGTACAAAAATACACTAAATTGCTAAATAAAAGAAGAAACTCAAAACTAGATGCACTAAGAGACTGCAGATCTTTGCCAAGGCACTGATCCTATCTCACAATATGTAGTGCCCAGATCTTCAAAGGTCTTCAAGTTTAGGGGTAAATGCTCTGTCCATTCATGTATGTATTAGAGCACTAAATTAGATACTGTATACATTGAATAATATTTTGAAATAGACAGGTAAATAGCACAGTTTTATTTTTTCTGTATTATAACAGCTAAGAAGTAATTTGCATATCTTCCAAAAAACACATACTTCCTATTGCTACAGCAGCCCAGAAGGGACAAACTGAGCACAAATGGAGAATAACAAACACACACACATCGATTTAAATCCATTTATAAACTATTTTCTGACTTCCGAAATCAATTTTATCTGCCCTATTTATGGTTCATAGGCAACAACATGTCCCTTTAAGGCTTCCATAGGTGCTTTCAGGATGTAGAAAGGAGGGGTGCAAGTGTGTAGCTGAAGTATGTAATGTTGCCAAAGATGATTAGATTAGATTACATTTCGACCCTGAAGAAAATTTAGATGTCACAAAAACATATAACATACTGCTCCTTTAATCCAATTATTTTAGTTCTTAAACTCCTTTAATTTGAATAATGGGATCAAATGATGTCCTAATTACAATTAACAATCCATACATGTCTGGACTCACGCTAGGTTTTATGGTAATCTCTTTAAGACACTTGTTATGTAATCACCAAATGCTCAGATAATGTCCATCCTCAAGCGAAAATCACCAAGGTCTCTTTCCAGCATTGTCTTAATAATGGGATTAACCCCCTAATCTAGATTACATTAGATTACAATATATATGAAAATTAAAAAACACTTTGGAAACATTGCAATGCTTTTTATGTTTATTTTTTGGGCCAACAATGGTTAAATCTTTTTAGAAAACAAATCAGACATAATGCATTTGTTGTATCCTTTAGTCCAGCGTCTGAAAGCCTATTGCAATAGAAAATCCTTTTTGAAATTAGAGCACAAAGTCATGTGAAGATACACTGGGGGACCTCAAGGGCAAAAAATATTATAGTGATCTGAAGCCCGAGACTAATGGCTTTGACACTGTTGTCTGTTTACCAAATGAAGCCCCTCCTCCCCCAATAGTCCTAGCTTCTAATTTGCATGCAACAGCCTTGGAGCGTTTAAAGATGCATTACCAAAAAACATAAAGAGTGTAAGTAGCATGTCCAAAGGAAATTCAAGGTAATACATGGCAATCTGTACCCCATTAAAACTATATGGTCCATTTTACATCTGCTTCAGGAGATACAAAATCTATTAGAGAGAGTCATTAACCACCAGATGATAATGAATTTGGGGGAATGAGTCTGTGATGGTGCTACGAAAAAAACGTGTGTGTGTGGGGAGGTAGGTTTACAATCACAGTAAGCTAACATGGAAGCATTTTTAAGTATTTTTATTCATTGCAATGCACATATTGCACATAATGGCCATGCAATGTGATGGAGGTACTCAAAATCTTAAATATTATTACTCAAGAGGAAGTAGCTCCGTGCTTGGGACCAACACAAAGAGTACACACTAAAGTAAAACTGCTGTTACTCCAAATCTTTATTACTGAACTAGAAGTAAAAGTGACAAAAAGAAGTATAAATTGAGTAAAAATAAAAGTATAAATGTAAACCTAATCAGGAACAAAGATTTTTTGTTGCAATTGCACAATAACACATACTACCATTACTGTTGTTTTACTAATATTACTACTAGTACTACTTCTATTTCTGTTTCTACTACTACTGTTCCCAAACCTGACTCTAACCCAGGATTACAAGACAGCTACTTTACACTTTTAAAATGTACTTTCCCTTAGACTGGATCATTTAAGGTGACATGGTAGATGTTATACTGTATGTTATGGGACAATGGTGTGTGACCAGCCAAAAAAATGAGGAAGCAGGACAGATGGTGTGTGCTCATCAGTCACAGATAAGCAGAGACGACAGGACAAAGGACCATCACACTGTTAAACATGAGCCAAAAGAGATGGATCTGCTCTGGCCACGCCCACTTCACCCTCGCTATTCCACCTGCTACTTATGTGTCCTGTGTTAAATAAATATACCACCACAACAATGAAGTCTTACAGTGCTTAAAATCCTACATTTCTGTGTTTGTTTGTAATAAATATTATAGATTTTTATCTTATCCTTGAGCCGTGCATTATACTTCTTCAGACATCTGTTACCTTGGGAGATTGTCAGCCTGCTAATAGCTTTTGATATTACAGCACTTAACTTTAAAGTGTGAGAATGACTATAATGAATAAAATCCACTCCAGTGTGACTGTGATTACATTTTAAAACATCACTTTTTCAAATTAAAGTGCAAAAGACAGCTTTAATGGAAATGATCATTTATAAGCCAGGCATTCACAGTTCTTCCCTGTCAAGTTAACGGTCCAATCAAAGCATATTTATCTATTCAAAACCCTGCATTATATTGCCAACACAGCACTGTGTGAGCCAGATTAACTTACTGGTGCAGCTCTATCAGTTCCTGGTCATTAGCATCACTTACTTAGGCAATAGGCTAATGTTATTATGACTGTAAGCATTTTCTGAATACTGACATTTTCCAAATATGGTTACCACTTCTGGTTGAATAATTGTTTATAGAGTTCGGGAACCTATGTCATGATGCGACCGTTGAGCGATGGGTCCACCATGTTTGGGTTCACAAAAGGCAAAATATAATAAAGTTGCATTAGTCACAGTGGAATACTAAACTAAACAAAGGAGCCATGAAACAACTCTCTTACCTGCTTTGTCACTCTTAGTGAATATTTATCACAGACTAAAGTATCAAAAGACTTCTGTGTGAAAGTTAGTTTTAGTAGTTTAAATTGCTCCATTGTTTTGCTATTGGAGTCATCCTTCCAATATTAATATTGTGTAACTTCAACCATTTAGCAACAATCTCCCATGACAGCCGTAAGAGGAAATAAACCAGCTCACACTACACCACAAGCACCAATTACTATTACCAGAATATTGCCAGAAAAACAGGAATATAATACAGTTAATTTGTTGCCTTCTCTCCAGTCAAAGTCTATTGCGTTCAGGTTCTTGACAGCTTGTGTGACCACTTGTCCCTAAAAGCTTTGCAGTGTGATAATATTTCCCAATCTCTGTAGGTCATATTCTTGTTGCATTATTTTATACATCTTTGTACTGTCATTTTTAGCCACAAATACTGTATATGATACGGGCTCCAAGTGTAGAATGATTATAATATGCTAGATATCAGTGGTGCACAACAGATTTTCCAGTGCTTTATAAATGCAACTTCACCAACACTGACTTTCACTTCTGTTTTTATAATCCCCTCTGCACAATGACCACCCACCCCCACACTACACTATCCCACATATATCTTATCCACTCAATCCTGTCTGTCTGCACGTGTTGTTGGGACGGGGGCGGGGCATTAGGAGGGAGAGAGGGGTAGAGGTGGGGGGCACGTGTGGAGGTCATGGTTCACAAATGAAGCCGGCCCTTCTGTGGATCCCTGCACCAAGAGGCCATCTGTCCCACCAAGCTGTCCGGACCTCTGCAGCTCTACATGTGTGAGCGAGTGCACATGCCAAGACGCTAACAAGGACATGACGGATGTGGTCTGTCCCGAATCCGGCCACGTCCCCTCCTCTCCTATTTATACAGTCTGCTCCCACTTTTGTCCAACTCCAGAGACGCTCATCGGGTCAAACTGGTAAATTCACAAGCCCCGCCCACCTGTCCGCCACTTCATTGGACAAGTTTTAACAGGCATAGATTTTTTTAACACACTTTGGTTTAAGGGAGTGATGGGGTGTGAAAATATACGACAGAATACAATAGGTTAGGGCCTTATAACAATAACTAACAACAGCTGGGATTATGTGAAGAATTATTCATTCAACTGCAAGCTACAAGGTCTGCAAATGTTCTCTGTCATCCAGGTCATCATAAATTAATAAGGTTTTACAGAGGGCATGTGGAGATAGTTGTTTCTTTTTAATGTGCCAGCTACAATCCCAACATCTGTGACCACCCACATTTTTCGGTTCAATATGGTGACTAATGAATGGATCCCATATATTCCCATTAAACAAAAAACTATGTCAGGTCAGTAGCTTGCAATAAAATGTATTTGTCCTACAATAAACCAAAAAAGTTTATATAAGCCAAAGGCAAAACTACTGCTCCATTTTACTTAAGCTTTATTCTATACAGAAACCATGGTCTGAAAAGGTTATCATCAATCAGTGTTTTACATAACAGCAACTAAAGGACCAAAGAGTTTCTACAGTCAGAATTAATCAAACCCAGAAGACTCTGCCATTGTCAAAATATGACACACTGACTTACAACAAAGCAGGGACCAGGAAATACTTTAGAGTGGTCAGAACAACACACAAAAAACTGTGAAATAAATGGTGTAGGGCAAGCACAGAAAAGACTCCAAAAAACTACTTACTGACTATCCAGATTATTAAACTGTATCAAACACCATATAAAGTCAGGACTAAAACTAATTTATGAGACATTGTCATAAAAAGCATTGTGCAAACATCTCAGATCAAGGCAAACTTGTAGACTGGCTACATTCAAATGTGGCTGCAGAAGCTCAGGAGATAAAGCATGTTGTCCAATAAAACAAAGGATGTGGGTTCAATCTTCGCTCCCCCATTTCATACTGCTGTATTGTTGTGTCCTTGGGCAAGACACTCACGTTGCCCCCAGTGTCTGTATACACCAGTGTATCAATGTGAGTGTGAATGGGTGAATGATTCCTTGATGTAAAGCCCTTTGAGTGCCCAAAGTGGTAGAAAAGTGCTTTATAAATGCAGCCATTTACCTAATTTCTTTCTTTCGTTTTGTTTCTTTTGTTCTCCTCGCCTTGCCCTTCTCCGTCTATTACTTCTTCTCCAAATGGGCCACTGTCAGCAGCCTTCAGCCCCGCTCTCACCGTCAAGTGCTATTATCTCATTATCTTATTACAGAAGCGAAAAGAGGGACGTCATTTATTCAGTCTTTGACATTCAGACAAACCAGTGACATTCACGGAGGCGCCACTGATCCGCTTCAGTTCAACAATTCACAGGATAGACAAGAGGAGGCAGAGAGGGCTCAGGGCGACCAAAACGGCCACCAACTGCAGGATGACTAAGAGAAATGTGCAGAAAGTGTGTCTTTTCAACACTGGACCTGTCAGTGGAGATTGTATTCAAAAAACAGACTACAGAAATAATAATAACACAAAATAATCTTTACATTTCGGATGTTGTGCAAATATGGCTTGTTGAAAGAACTTCCAGGAATAGAAATAATATTGTTTTGTGTATAGGCTCAGTTTAAGGTAGTGGTCAGTGCTCGTATTGTGTGAGACAATTTTATCTGAGATCATATTTATTGTGATCAACATTTTACAAAAGAAAGGTTATTTCATCATTCTTTGAAAAATTGAACCCCAAAACTCCTAGTTGAGAGGCAGAAGTACTAGCCATTCTGCCACAGTGCACTCCAGAAGAATTATAGGCTTTAATAAACTACAGTAAATTCAATCTCCCCACAATCCAGTTTTTAGGTTCTGATTCTGAATCTGAATGACATTAGTCCAAAGCCAAGTAAAATGTCCTCACATGGCAACAACTGATATGATGTTACAGGAAATAAATTAAATGGGTGACTGTTTGCAAATGAAGTAATCTCCACACCAAAAATGATTTTCCATTTCCGTATCGCCCACCGGGTCAAATTGGGTTCTTTAAACGGTAAAAATACTGGTAAGCAAACAGTTTAATAAAATACTTACTATAACAATTTTTTTCTGAATTTGAAGCACTTTTCACCAAGCATGTTTTTCAGGCACTCTGCTTACAGGTAGCTCTGGATAAAGCTGAGCCAAGCAGTACAAGTACTATTGCTCAAAATGTCACATAGAAGGTCCTTTCAAGGCCAGAGAAATCAGTGCTTTTTGCTGCTTCTTCATTTTACTCATAAACACTGGAGTGCAATCCTGAGCAGGTTCATCTCCAGAACTGGTCACTAAAGAGCCACAAAGGGACAATCAACTGAAGTGAATTGTCGTAATGTGAACAGAAGCAAAGGCAAAAGGATACCTTAGGATGCTAAAATAGACAAAATCAAAAGCATTAAGTTACAGGTTTTGGTTCAGATCTAAATTGTGTGTGTGTGTGAGAGATTCACCACTTAATATGGTGTTAGTCAAACAACTACATATTTTGGTGTACAGAGTAAGTAAAGTAGCCTACAGAGCATAAATGGGGGTTAACCTAAACCATAAGCCCCTCTTATGTGTTTGGCTGTCCGCTGGAGGATGGGGTTGATGCTGGGGTTGACCTTGTCTCAATGATCCCCACGGGATGTCCAGGGGCAGGAGGCGGAGCTGGACTCACCCCTTTCACCTCCATATCCGCCTTTTATTTCTGCTCATTTGCATTTATTAGCTGCCATGTCCTTTTTGATATATTTTTATTAGAACCAAGAAGACCAACTTAGAGCTGCCCCAAGCCAGTTCCTTCTACAGCCGCCTTGGTGTCCATACATAATCACATATTTTATTTTTAGTTAAAACTGCAGAAATTTGGCTGCGTTTTCATGTAACAATGCTACAATTCAGGTTGCAAGCACTACTTTTTGGGTGTAACGTTGTATTTGTAATACAAACTGTAATCCAGAAAACAAATATACTATGCACATTGCTTCATTGACAATAAGAAATGTTCTTACTGCATGAATGGGTGAATAGGTGTAAAACTGCTACTACTAAATTTAAATATAATTAAATATGGGTAACACTGATACAGTACAGGAGTATGTTGTAATTTTCTATTGCAAGAAAAAGTGAACTGGCAGCTCACTTCAGGGTTGGCTCCAGTCATTAAATGGTTGTTACTGAAGATTCAGGAAGTGCTGCTGCCTGCCTGCCTCTTTGGTGGAAGGTCATCAGGACTTCGGAGATCAAGTTATACAGTATCTATTACAACTGTGTTCATAATCAGCACTGGGAGAGGTCTGAGTGCACCAGCATTTCATCATGGTACAGTATAAATCCGGAGCAGATGCTGAAGTTTGTTGGTAAGTCATTGTTTCAAACTGTCTCTGTAGAGATGTGGAACAGTCACGGGCCAGTCCTCTTTTATCTGATCATCCAGCTGTGGTACAGTATTAAGTGGTCCACATCTGGAGCAGGTCAAAACCAATCTCCTCTATTCCTCTACTCTTTCTCCTCTTCATCCCTGCCCTATCTGTCATGGCCTGACCTTTGGATCACCACTTAAATGGTCATTTGAAGTCACAGAGAGGAGATTTGGTTGTTGGACATCGACAAATATGTTTTTACATCCCAACAAAACACACCATACAAGGATCTAGCTATAGAAGCATGTGTCCTGTAAACCTTTTGTTTGTTGATTTATGAACTCAGTAATGGATACAATGCTAGACAGCAATTGTTTCTCATTCAGATTTACACTAAAAGCACTCAGAGGCATAGTCCTTCACCAAGGCAACAGCTCTCAAACCAGGTGATCTTCTAATTCCGGGGTAAATGCTCTATCCATTGAACCACAAAGTCCTGTACATCTCACCATGGTAAAGAATCTACCTTAACCTGTTAAGCTCTGAGGCATTTTTCCCGAAAATTCGATATCTACATTTATTAAGGTTTTACTTAGCATTTACTAGGTGTACATAGCTAACCTTGGTAGCAAATTAATTGGTGGACTTTGGGGATTACTCTGGTAGAGAAATAATATTAATAAATGATATTGTTTGACCATAAATTGAGGTTGAAATGGATTATTCTAATTCTAATCTGATCAACCTAAAATGTCATCAAAATGCAACCTATACTTTTAAAGTTATCTTGCTAACAGACAAACAAACCAACAAACCAACCACTGGATGTTTAGTCTGAATGAAAAGTGGTAATAGAGTTGGCTTTTTGGGAGTCACAATATCGCAGTAATTTGAAAAAGTAGGCAAAGGGAGGAGCTTACATCCAGAAACTAAGATTTATGACCCAAATGTAATTCTCATAAACAGACAGCTAAAAGTAATTGCACACGCCTTTTCTGGATTGTCTTGTTTTTCCATTTTTCATTTTGTCATACTCCACAGCACACAAGAAGCACCTGACACAGAAGTTATGCATAATATAAAGAGCTAAGAAGCCATTATGTAGGTTTTGCGGTCGGCTATATGTAAACCTTCATCAATATTCATAACACGGGCTTCATTGCCCTCGTTCGATGCCACTGCAGGAACTGTTCATTACACATCTGCTAAAAGGCCACACCGGCATGACTCAGCATCCATCACATATTCACGACCATTTAAATTAAGTCTACCGTGTTCTTTATGAAGCGTAGTGAGTAAAATGTAAATAATATATCACCATAAAAGACATTTAGATCTATAGTACATTCATTCAGATCATAAATGTAGGAAGTGTGGAGGATACAAGGACCAATTCTCAAGGTAAGACACTATAAAATATAAATAAAAGACAATATATAAAATTAAACAAACAAACAATAAAAACACAATAGAACAAAAGCATTAGGTGCGGAAACTGGGATATTTTAACATTTTATGAAATTATTGGCTCATTTTGAACTCATTGGCAGCAAAATATGTAAAAAAAATTGTCTGATTCTGTACTGGTTATTACTGTGCAAATGCAAGATAAATATGTATAATTTCTGCAGATAATAACTTCTGGAAATGTTTCTGAATCATGTCTGTTTTTAATGCAGTGATGTTTGAGTTCCCAAAGATCCAACTCTAATAAAAGACACTCTGCCTTAAAAAAATGCTCCTTTTTTACCCAGACATCTTGCTGCCATGATGTTGAAAATGAGCTATTACTTTTCATGAAATAATCCAGCCACAAATGGGTCACAAAGCAGTACACAGTTTGTGCTACTCCCAAGCCTGGATAAATGCCAAAATCATAACCAAATCACAGCTGAAATCACATGAAAATCCTTACTCACTAGGAAGAATATATCAGTTTTGCTACCAGATACATTGTTTATGTTGCATTGTGAATAAAATATGGTTTTATAAGATTTGGTGACCACAGTTTTTATTTACATTTTAGACAGTGTCATAACTTGTGTGTGTGAAATCTCCCATTATTCTTGGTTTCCTACACAGTCGACTGGGACAAAGCATAGCGTGGATCAAAGGACATATAGCTACCAAGGCCAGAATGAACTCCAAAGGGAAAGAGGAAGATGTAATTTATCACCATAGCATTTCCTTGTGGGGGTTAGCTTCTGAGGAGACCGGAGCTCGGGAAATGCAAAGGAACATCCCTCTTATTTAATAATGGATAAAGGCATCTTCAGTAATAATAAATGCAAAGGGAAGGTAGATGGCCTGGGGCGTAATTGTCATAAAACAAGTGCAAATTAGGTTTGCTGAAGATAATGAATCTATTATAAAATGCCATGGGATGTCCTGTGTGCATTTCTCTGTGTTAAGATTATGAACACTGTACACTCAGAAATACATATCCCTATACTCACGCACAGCTCACTTAGCTTTCTGAGCTATGGACCAGAGAAGAAACAGCACTTTTCACAGTGAGGCTAATAGACATACAGTGGGGCAAAAAAGTATTTAGTCAGCCACCAATTGTGCAAGTTCTCCCACTTAAAAAGATGAGAGAGGCCTGTAATTTTCATCATAGGTATACCTCAACTATGAGAGACAAAATGAGAAAAAAAAATCCAGAAAATCACATTGTCTGATTTTTAAAGAATTTATTTGCAAATTATGGTGGAAAATAAGTATTTGGTCACCTACAAACAAGCAAGATTTCTGTCTCTCACAGAGCTGTAACTTCTTCTGTAAGAGGCTCCTCTGTCCTCCACTCGTTACCTGTATTAATGGCACCTGTTTGAACTGGTTTTCTATATAAAAGACACCTGTCCACAACCTCAAACAGTCCCACTCCAAACTCCACTATGGCCAAGACCAAAGAGCTGTCAAAGGACACCAGAAACAAAATTGTAGACCTGCACCAGGCTGGGAAGACTGAATCTGCAATAGGTAAGCAGCTTGGTGTGAAGAAATCAACTGTGGGAGCAATTATTAGGAAATGGAAGACATACAAGACCGCTGATAATCTCCCTCGATCTGGGGCTCCCCGCAAGATCTCACCCCGTGGGGTCAAAATGATCACAAGAACGGTGAGCAAAAATCCCAGAACCACACAGGGGACCTAGTGAATGACCTGCAGAGAACTGGGACCAAAGTAACAAAGGCTACCATCAGTAACACACTACGCCGCCAGGGACTCAAATCCTGCAGTGCCAGACGTGTCCCCCTGCTAAAGCCAGTACATGTGCAGGCCCGTCTGAAGTTTGCTAGAGAGCATTTGGATGATCCAGAAGAGGACTGGGGGAATGTCATATGGTCAGATGAAACCAAAATAGAACTTTTTGGTAAAAACTCTACTCGCCGTGTTTGGAGGAGAAAGAATGCTGAGTTGCATCCAAAGAACACCATACCTACTGTAAAGCATGGGGGGGAACATCATGCTTTGGGGCTGTTTTTCAGCAAAGGGACCAGGACGACTGATACGTGTAAAGGAAAGAATGAATGGGGCCATGTATCGTCAGATTTTGAGTGAAAACCTCCTTCCATCAGCAAGGGCATTGAAGATGAAACGTGGCTGGGTCTTTCAGCATGACAATGATCCCAAACACACTGCCCGGGTAACGAAGGAGTGGCTTCGTAAGAAGCATTTCAAGGTCCTGGAGTGGCCTAGCCAGTCTCCAGATCTCAACCCCATAGAAAATCTTTGGAGGGAGTTGAAATTCCGTGTTGCCCAGCGACAGCCCCAAAACATCACTGCTCTAGAGGAGATCTGAATGGAGGAATGGGCCAAAATACCAGCAACAGTTTGTGAAAACCTTGTGAAGACTTACAGAAAACATTTGACCTCTGTCATTGCCAACAAAGGGTATATAACAAAGTATTGAGATGAACTTTTGTTATTGGCCAAATACTTATTTTCCACCATAATTTGCAAATAAATTCTTTAAAAATCAGACAATGTGATTTTCTGGATTTTTTTTTCTCATTTTGTCTCTCATAGTTGAGGAATACCTATGATGAAAATTACAGGCCTCTCATCTTTTTAAGTGGGAGAACTTGCACAATTGGTGGCTGACTAAATACTTTTTTGCCCCAATGTATGAAGCTGCATGAAGCATAATCCAACCACAAATGGCACAAGTCAGTGTACTCTTTGTGCCGGTTTATGTGTCAGGGAGGGCATCTGGTGTAAAATCTACCCAAAATCAATATGCAAATTGCTGCAAACTAGAAGACAGAAGACTTGCTCTGGTGACCTCAGATGGAAAAAGCCAAAGGAGAATTAAAATGTTAATTCTTACTGTACGCTTTTACTAAAATGGAAAAAGAAGCAGACTGGTGATTTGGTGATTGGTGACATAACATGTGGTGGTCCTCACGCTATGTTAGGTTTTGTGCTTTTGTCTTGAAAAGTCAAAATATAGAATAATACAATTATTGGTCAGTGATGTTATTAAGTTACTGAGTTTACAGTCCACAAGTCAGATTTAATGCCTGCCTTCTTTTGGATTAAAAATAAAACATTAATAAATTCACAAATAGCTAATGAAGCTGGCTTTTAGTTCTTACATGAGCAACAACACATAGAAAACTCCTATTATGAATAGGGATGTCAGGATTAAGCCATTATAAATGTCACAGTAGGATAATCTTAAGAATTTCAAAAGATAAGGTTTCTCTCTAGTCATTACATGTTTATAAGGCCCTTCAGGTTCACACAGGGTTTTTGAGGTATATGTTGGACGACAAATTTTAATCTATGTTTCCGAGTTCTGTTTCCAACTCAAGCAGGCATTAAGAAGGATGGTCCTTGTGGCTGGAGTTATTAATATCTCCACATACCAACACTAATGCAACATACTGGTGCATGCATGTAAACATTTACAAAAGGAGAAAAGGCTGTCTATGCTGTAATTTGTGCTTTGTTGTTTCCTTGAATGTACCAATACTTAAATAAATATTAACTTTTAGTATTGCATGCATCCAGATATCTTACATCAAAAAACACACATGTACAGTATAATCCACTGATTGATTGACTGGTCTTTACAATAATTTAATCTACGCTCATTTGCCGTATCAACCCTTTATTGTTTTACTATAGGACGTCTGCACTCTCATCTCAAAGTCTGGCTCACACTTTGTTGCTAAAAATAGATCACAAATACTCCACTGTCTCCGAGGCCCCCTCTCTCTCTCACTCACACACATACGTACACGTACACACACACACACACACAAACACACAGAGTACACTAGAGTGAAGAGGATGGCCGTAGTACACACAGCCAGTAGAAAGGCCAGAGGAGACCAGAGCATGGCTAAATGTGTGTTAACCTACATTCAAGGCAGCACAAGTCCAGCAGCACAGCCCTGAGTGGAGAGATCAGTGTATGCAGCTTCTATTCATGTCATTTTGGGGACAACGGCTTCAAATACCATCTACTCTAATAGTGCAGTATAGTTTGGCCCTTCTGCAGTCACCATGTTTGGAAACACAAAAATTTATATTTATTAAGCTGCCTGCTTTAACACTTATGGAAGAGATGGAAGAAGAAATCTGTAATCAAGTAAAAGTACCAATACGTCAAGATATTGTCAAGTAAAAATTATCGCTTGAGTACTACTACTACTACCATTCCTACTAGTATTATTATTACTATTACATCTGCTTTTATTACAATATTACTACTATTACTACCAGCTTTGCACTTGAGAACATTTTTTTACATTTCAGCATTTAGTAAGGGATTTGTAACCTACAACTATCCTATTAATGAAAAATCCAACTTTATTCATAATCTTCATTTATTATCTGATCTGTTCCAATTCATCAATGTTTTATTCTGTTAAGTGTCATTGGATCATTGGTAATGTTGAAAAAAAGTATAGTATATCTGATAATGTGTACACTTTTACAACATTACAAATGCATCTAAATACAAATTTTTAATCAACATGGCAGAAACACAATGTATTTAGACATGCAGACCTGCTGAAGAAAGGCAAAAGTAACTATATTAACTATATTAACTATTCTTTACAACCAAAAATATGCAGCAGACTGTCTCTGAACACACAAACCTTGATGCAGAAGGACTGAAAGCCAAAAAAAGGAAAATACCACCTCTTAGTGTTACTTACTTAGTGTCAAAGGATCAGTGCAGAGGAGGTTAAGGCCTTTTATATTGTGTCATTTTAGTATTCTACATTATTTCATGATATGGGACATCAGTGGCGCAGTGTCCTTAGGTAAGACATGTCACCTATTTTGCCTACTCCGGTCACTGTATGTGGCTGGTTATGACAGGACGTGCATCCACTGTAAAAACCTGCCAAATCACCATGCGACTGGTTCACTGTGGCAACCCCCAAAGAAATAGGGAGCAGCCAAAAGATTAAAAAAAAAAAACATTATTTCGTGACACAAAAGCTTCACAGAGATTAAGAGCATCAGGTTGAGGTCAATGAAACCCAGTGGTGTGTTAGTGTAGGTCAGTAAACATGTCCACATAAGGGACAGTAGTATATTAATAGTGTGGTCTCTGGGCTGTGTTGCTGGAGGTAACATGGGAGAAAAAAGGGGACACAGTAACATCTGGAAAAGAGTTTGTCAAGGCCAGCCACTGAACGCACTTCTGCACTGACTCTAAATCACCTGCACTGACATGAACTGGAGGAATGCCTTGTTTTATAGCCCTAGAGTACATTCACATTTACATTTTCTAAGTTAAAAGAAGAGGGAAGCATCTTTTGGTTTTGGTAGAACATTAATTGGTTTAATTTTCATCATTGCAAAAGGGAGAGAGTCTGGTAAAGAGGCAGTATTTTAATCCACCCACAAGGAGTCACAAGACAGTGCTCTAGCTAGTCCCAAGCCTGGATTGCTGGAGAAGGAGGGACATCTGGTGTAAAAACTATAAGATGATTTGCTGTGTCGACCCATGAAGAAGGGAAGGAAAAGAGGAGAAAAGAGGAAATGGAGAGAAAAGTGTGAAGACCCGAGCTGAGTGGTTTTCTGAACACGCTTCTGACCTGCAGCCTGTCGAAGATCAAAAGGAGCTTGTCTATTTTCATATCACTACTCTCGTCCCGCTGTCATATAAAGTGAAAAACTGGATATTTTTGAGCAGCGATATGGAAACTGAGAAAGACATCCTCAAGTCTATGCAAGTTCACACAGTTTTCACAGATGTCTGTCTTTGGTTTGGACTTTCAGGCTTGGCTTTAGAAGGAAAGTGTAAACATTTAACTCTTTTTTGAACCAAACTAACAATACTACTTTTACAAGGCAATGTCAGTTCAAACAAAAACCAAATGGGGTTTGGTACACTCAAAAAGTTAGACTTGGCTCCACTTACAAATTCATAATAAACATTTTAATACATTTTGTTCTGCACAATATTAAGCACTGTTACCAAAAGCACAGTATCAACAATTGCAGTAACCACTTCACATAAAACAGCTTGAATTTATATTATGTTAAAACCAGAACTTTCATGCAACTGTGTTTATTTAACCTTGTTATTTAGTTGCAATTTTTGTATGTTTCGGCTGATAAATGGACATTAAACTCTGGCTAATCTTGTGGCAGTAATCTTGTCCAGTAGCTGAAGGTATATCAAAAACAAACAGTACACAGTTCAGATATAGCTCACAAGAAACAAGAAAAACAATGTCTTTAGTATCAACATTAAACAACAGACAGCAGAGATCTGAAGCGTAGAGAGAGAAGCTATTTCCAGCCCTGTACAGTATTGGGGACAGTCAGTCAGTGATTCATACACAGCTAATCCACACACAAATACTATTACAGTCTTCATCATTGTTTCTTATGAATGATGGCAGAATTATGTCATAAATTGTAAATAGTCACATCCTATCCCTCTGGCAGTGATGTTGTACAGTAAATACAAGCCAATGGGGGTTTCCACGACACTCAACATGCTAAATCAATTATACGTGCGTTATGATTTGCTGCTGTCGAAGATAAGCAGCTCTGCAAAATGAGATATGAGATAATTTATTGCAGATGAGGCCTGTGTGGCATTTTTGTGACCCGCAGTATAACACAGCAGAGCCTTCCACTGTTAATGACGGCCATGATTCTTCCTGTATCTCTCTGACCATATGGTTCTACAAATGCTCTCCTGAACTTTAGGTTTGGTGCCATTTTTCATTCTGTTATAAACACCTTTTGGATAACATTATTTGTGCACATTTTACACAGTGTAATGTATACATACAACTACATGATTAATTTATATTCTTCCGTTTATTTCTAGGGGTCACAGGTGGATGGAGCAACTATGCACCTTTTCCGATATAATACCTGGTTTTTGATACTGGTACCTGAGCAATATTTTTTCTGATACCTCTTGTGTGTTAAGTCATCTTCTAAAATCATAAAACACAATGATATTGAATAAATAAATTTTTGGAGCAGAATTCTTAGGTGTAAGTTAAAACCAGTAGTTTGTATGATTTGTTCTGTGTTATTTATTTGATTCATTCATGCAAAAGAACATAAATGGTCCCACTAGGTATTGAAAATTGGTATTGAATAAAAAAGTATTTTTTTCGATACCAGTAGTGCATTTTGTGATATCACAATAACAATACTTTTGCTATGAACGTGTTTAGCAGTGCTACTGAAATAAATTAAAGAGAGTAAAAGTATCTAATAGCTTTCCACCTCTGGATGATGACGGTGCAAAGAGAGCGCAACACCCCAAGGAGCACTAACTTTGCATTAGCAGCAGTAAATATTTCACGCTATGACATGGCTCAGTACTTTTCACTATCTTCAGCCAGGTCTCACACACACATGCACACACACACAAGTACACTCGTGCAGTAACGTGGGTGTGCTTTAAATAGCCAGTCTGTTTTCTGCTCGGGTGATCAGAGAAACTGGATCAGTGGGCCGCCCTCCTTCTCCTCATTCCCTCAGCAAAAGTTCATCCGCTTCACTTAAGCATCTTCGTGCCTTCCAGTGTGTCGGCTTGTGCCAGTGTGCAAGATGTTGTGTGTGTCGCATGGGAATAGTCAGCCTCTCTCTGTGATGTACATGCCACTGGAGTTACACCAAGTACAATAATGATTTACTGTGTCACATTCACAACTGATCACTTGATTATCCTTGATTTTACATCATATTAATTAGTAAGGGAAGAGGCACATTTACTCACATATAACACAATTTATTCACTAACGCAGTCGATGTAGCCTGACAGCCTGCGTTGGTTTGAGACAGATCGTTCCTGTTTAATGGTTGCACCTGAACAAGCTTGTGACAGGACAAAAACAACCCTTCATCTCACACAGGGCAGACTTGACAAAGGCAGCAGTGTCGAAGCTCCTCTGAGCACAACCAATACAGATGTTACTGGAGTGGAACGGTCTACTGAACAACAACAACACTAGTAAACAAACTGGACAGAATGAATTCAAATGAATGACTATTTCTTGTTGCAAAGTTAGACAAGAATGGTCCAGTATAGCGAGGAAAATTAAGGCACCTTTACACACACAAGTGATATACTTTATAAAGTCCCTTTCTTTCAGGAGTTGCAAAAGCAAAGCATTCACATAGGCACTTTGGCATAGGCTTTTACACCAGGTTCCCTACCTGACACAACCAGTCACATTTTATTGTGCAGTTTACATGTCAAAAATGTATTCTTAAGGCAGTATTTTCAAATTTACTGCCCTGCAACACAAAATAAGATGTCTAGAATTTCCTCTGTGATAGGCGTGTAACAAGATCTCTTAATCTCGTGATCTTGCAAGATCAAAATCTCACAAGATTGGTCTCAAAATCTCTGAATGAGGTTCTGTTTGTGCTGTTTGTGCAAAGGAGAAGGCAGTCAATTGAGTTTGTGGCAACACATTTGGCAAATAATAGAAGTAAATACCACTCATTACAAGTTTATTTAAAAATGCACCTAGATAGTTTTGCATTGTATTATTTTAAGGTGAATAACTAAAAAATTTCATTAGAGTAAAATACATTTTTCAATAGTGTAAAAATCTCATCTCGTTCTTGTTAAGCCAGTCTCCTGTCTTGTCTCATCTTGTGGGATTTGTGTCTTGTCACACCCCTACTTTGCAAAAAAAAAAAAAAAAAAGAAAACTTGAATCTAATAATGTCAACAAAATGAACCAAGAATTTTAAACCTGGTGTAATGCAGTTTTAGGGTCTATTTTTCTATTTTTTTAACGTTTAATTAAATGTGTGTATATTTGAGTATGTTGTCCTTATTTTGCATATAGCATTAAATTACACACATGCTGATGCCACTTATTGGAGAAGTTTCACAATATCTGGTCTGCCCTCCTCACCTGTAGTGTCTCGCCTTGTTGCTGAACCACTGTACCAGAGACTCTGATTCGAACCAACAGCTGACAGTGTAAACTCACAGCCTCCAGTCACATACGATTTCATCTATCGGACACCTTCAACATGCTAAATGACCAACAGAACAAATATGGCCGCCAGACAGTCTCCACACAAGAGGAGCTAAAGAGGAGAAGGAGCGCGGTACTAGATTACTGACACACACTCGAGGTATGTGTTGTTTACTACAAGAGCCACTCCATCGATCTCCCTCAGACATAAAAGACACGACATTAGCTACAACAGTGGCCATCTTTGATTCGCTCATTACTTATCAACGCCCTCTCACTCCTGTAGTCTGCTGATGGGATTTTCACAGACCATTTACGGGATGGAGGCAATTGAGGTGGACTCTAATGTAATGATACCGGTCCCATGTAATTTATATTGTTTTTAAAGGATTTAAGTAGGGCTATGTACTGTCCAATATCAGGCTTTACAATACTTATCACAATAAAAGCATCACAACATCACAATATATATCAATGTATCACGATACTGCAACAAAAACAATATACTGCAATATTTTTTAACAGTATGATTTGACTCTGTATTTCACAATAAATTCTCAAAAAGGGAAGAAAATAGATAAAAAAAAGATTTATTTTTTTTATATGAATGCAGTATGACCAAATAAAATATTGCAACATATAAATTTTTCAGTATTTTATTACACCCCTAGTTTTTATTAACACACATTTGAATTTGTTTGAAATTTTTTATCATCAGGTGTAGGCTATGACAAGTATTCTAGGCAAAAATGGCATGACTGGAGGCTCCAGAATATTAAAAAAAAAGAAGAGATCAATGATTTAGAGGCAAGTCTTTGATGTTGACAGATGACAATGGCTTTTAATTTGCACTTTTATGATAAAAATAGAAATTGGAACTTGACAGGAGGAAGCTGTTTCCTCTGAGATAAATACTGCATATTTAGAAGGATCCTGAAACCTTTACACAAGTGCCATACATTCAATTTTTAACAGCACAGTCCTGTGACACCATGTGAACTTAAACTCACCCTTGCACCAAACCAAAGTGTTATAGATTAATGAAGCAAACACTAATAATTTGTGAAATCATAAATTACTTTAAATGTCTCTTTTTTTCTCTGAATAAGATGACAATTTTAGGATGGTAGGTGACAACTTTATTTTAATAATGGAATAACCTCAAAATACTTTATTACTTTCTTCCACTTATTGCTATCAGGTGTGACTATCCCAGCAGCAACTATGGGCCTTAGGCGGGGTGCACCCTGGACAACAGCCAGTTCACCACAGGTTACATTTGACGCCCTTACATTTGACAAGGATCCAGTCATTCAAAACATTAGACACTTTCTTGATATTGTCTGCAGTCATTTTGCTCAGTGTTAAGTGGTGTAGCCCAAACTAATGGGAGCTTGCGATAGATGATGTATTAAGCTCTTGTTTTTTCCACAGATGATTCCTAACTATATGCTATTAGGTTGTCAAGCCATTTTCTTCAAATACATGAACAAAAAAATAAGCTATAAAAATGCTGTAAATAACGTGTTATAAGAGCAAAAAGAATGAATGGACAGATAGTGTTTTATGAGGACAATCACCCACTCTTAGCACACTGCATTCACACTGCAGTAAACAAGTGTGACCTCAGTAAGTTATGACTCAAATAAATATTAGCGCCTCATGCCTACAGTAATTACTTCACAAATGAAACATGCCGACTCCTCTCATTTATGGTTTGGCCCACATACAAAACTGCTTGCACTGTTAATGAGCAAACAAACGCAGTGACTAACATTTTGTCTCTCACACAAGTAACAAAAATAAACTGTTCGAAAGGCTATAAACAAAGAAAGGTGCGTCACTGTACAAAAACACACAATATTACAAAAAAAATAAGAAGAAAAATAAAAACATAGAGTGTAGCTCTCTGCCAAGGCACTAGTCCTATCTCACAAAGATAAATATATAGCGCCAAGACCAGGACTCAAATTTGCAGATCTTCTAGTTCAGAGGTAAATGCTCTTTCCACTGAGCTGCAAAACCATATCACAGTGGTAAAAATTCTACTAAAACTATCATCGGCCCTTTTAATGAGTGAAATAAAATGTTGGCCCATATGTTGTCGATAAATCCTTAAAGGGGTATTGTGATGGGTTTAGTGGCATCCAGCTGTGTGCTTAAGGAATAACAATAAGGGAAGGATAAGCAGCTCATGCAAAACCACGGAAAAGGTCCAAACAGCGTGTGATCAGATTATGGGATTCTATTAATGGCGTTATTTATAGGCTATCATTTACTAATACTAGACTAATGTGCAATGTATGGTTTAATGCCTCTGTATTTTACAAACCTCATTTTAACCTTCTT
This sequence comes from Bostrychus sinensis, assembly GCA_020698575.1. NCBI lineage: Eukaryota > Metazoa > Chordata > Actinopteri > Gobiiformes > Eleotridae > Bostrychus > Bostrychus sinensis. Next base: position 19,627,380 of record CM036257.1, on the reverse strand, counting down.
TCCTTCGGGCTTTTCTCTTCTGGAGTCACCACAGTAAATCAACGTCCACCTCTTGTGTGCTTTTGCTTTAGTAGTTAATAAGGTGACATCATGGCTATTTATGATTATAATCTCCAAAGTCAGAGGCAAAATATAGTAGGCTGCAGATCTATTAAGACAGAGGGTGCGTTTAAGGAGGCTGTTAATATGTGGTTGGCCCTGCAACTGCTGCAGCACTGAGTCTGCCATAGATGGAGAGTGGCTGGCACTACAACTGGAGATGATTCATGGTTTCTCTACAGCTTATGGCCATTAGTAGTTTAGCGTATAGCTACTTCAAGCGCAATGGTTAAGACTGAAACTGTAGCCCTGTGTCTAGCCCTGATGCTAACCTGCAGCACCTGACACACTGCCTTCCAGTATATGACTATCAATCAAAACACTCTCCTTAGCGCAGTGTGTGTGGTAGTAGTCTACTTTACCTTATGTTGCTTCCACATCACTGCCAGCGGCTTCACGTCGTGCTGATTGTGCTTCCCTTCCTCCAGACACTTGGTACACGTTGGGATCTTGCAGGTGCAGCAGTAGGCGCTGAAGTTTTGCGCTTCGTGGTCCGCGCAGGTGGCCGGTTTCCTGGCTGTGGCGGGCGGCATCTGTGCGCCGCTGCTCCCTCCCGCTCCCCCTCCACCACTGCCGCTGCCGCCGCTGCTCCCAGCGTTTTCCGCCGCCGGTCCTCGTGTGTTTTCGACTCTTTTCGGCGGCGGAACGAGGCGGTGTTTGGCTAAGGGTCCGCGGGAGGGGTGGCACCGCTGTTGGCACGCGTTACAGTAAAACACGTCGCACTGCTCGCACATCACCGTCGCGTCCACGGGGTTGCGGTCGCACAGCTGGCACTTCACGGCCGTGGACGAGGCGGACCCGGCGCCGCCTCGGTTCTGCTGGTACCGCACCACGATCGCCTCCAGCAGCCGGTTGCGCGGGAAGCCCCTCAGCCCCCGCTCGTCCAGACTCACGCTCCGGTGGCACAGCGGACAGGTCAGCGAGCAGTGGCGGGGGACGTTCGGCGGGAAAACCCTCACTCCGTTGGGAGACTTGAGCTGGCACGGCGTGTAGGAGCCGTAGCCGCTGTCCGTCTCGCTGTACAGGCTCATCTTGTCCATGTCCAGGTAGTCATAGTCCGAGCTGCCCGAGGCTCTGCTCTGGACCGGGGTCTCGCCCTCCGGGGTCTGCACCGTGATGCTCCACGCGCACGCCAGGCACACGTTGTGGGAACACGGCAGCAAGATGGGCTCCTTGTACAGAGATCCACACACGGGACATTTTAACTCTTCCTCCATGGCTCCTGTCTTGTGTGAGGGCAGGACCGGAGGCAGACGCAGCATCGGTGAAAACACTCAGCACTGACTGGGGACAGCTCCCTGTGCTCTGCTGCGCATGCGCCGAGAGGAGGGTTGGAGATTTGGGGATATGTGCTTGATTTAATTGAATTGATTGATGTGAAGTCTCTTCACCCAAACACCTCATTGTGATCTAATTAATGAGAATCTATCTATTGAATATATTTGAACATACACCAATTAGACAGGCACACATAGCCTATAACAACCAAAAGCAACCATAGCTCGAACAGCCTACATTATTATTAAATAGGCCTACACCATGGGTGTCCAAACTTTTTCTAAAGAGGGCCAGATATGAAGATGTGCAACAGATCAGGGCCGACAGTCCCTGCTTTTTTTAGTTTTTAGGAACTGAAAGCCCATAAAGCATACATTTAATACACAATATTTTATGAGTATTTTGGGTAAAACTTTAGAATAACTTACAGTATGAAGCATTAGTTAAGGATTAGTATCCAGTTAATTCATTGTTTACAAAGCATTACTTCAACATTAATCAACACCACTGAGTAATAAACATTGTTGAGTCATTAGCTCATGTAAATCAAAGCTAAATTATAAACGTCAGTAAGGTATCTATGAACTAGTTATTAATTAAAATACTGTTTAAATTACTGCTCAGTAGTGGTGTGACGTCACAAATTGCCCCTTGGGACCGTGGGCAAGCGTAAACATTTGAGCGAGTCAGATCGTCTTCAAAACTTGTTATTGTGGGGTTTTTCTGGTCTGCAGTGGTTAATATCTATCAAAAGTGGTCCAAGAAGAGACTACTGTAGCTCAACATGCCAAAGAAGTTAATGTTGGTTCTTATATTACAGTGCACAGTTTGTTTTGTATGGAGCTCTATAGGCAGGTGTATATGTCTGATCAATGTATGTTCAAATTAGTCCTTGATTGATATCAATTCACTTGTTTAAAGAAGTAGCCTATCCTTCCACATTAATGTAACTTCCTTTACGGTTTACTATATACTCATAAAATGTTTGGTATAGCAATTTGCAGGTTATGTTGAAAAGATTTGTTGTTTTTAATTCTAACCTGCCAGTCAAAGATCCACTTCCCTCTAAGGCCCCTGAGGACTAAAATCCCTTCTCAGTTCTGCAGTCAACATAAGGGCATGGCTGTCAGTCACTCCTAATGTATGTCACTCCAATAAGGACTATGATAATTAGGAACACATGTCATACATAGAGTTGCTTGTTAAATTGTAGTACATGAGAGTAGTGAAAGATTTAGATCCAGGTGCGGTCTGCAGATACAGACAGGTAGCATATTGATCCAGTAACCTTTGCTGTTGGACATGAGCTCTGTGTGTTTAAGTCAAACATTTCACTGGAGCCTGTGGTCCCTGAGGGAGCTTCACTAATCCCACTCCATAGAAAAGCTTTCCATTAATTATCCCCGTTAGTGTCCCATTACCACAGCTTTCACAACAATAACATAAAGGGGTGAGACTGATCTAAACTCATTGGTGGGCCATACACAATTTTAAGGGTCTATTTTGTAATTTTAGGAATATACAATAAAAAAAAATAAAATGTGAGAGTTGGGAGTAAAATAATAGCTACTACAAAGATGCAGTACAATATTAAAAACCTTAATGACTATATTACAGTATTGCAGAAGTATAGAAGTATTTGGAAATTAAGACATAAATTACTATTTGGTTATCATAGGTGGAGAGTAGTATCTTATATTTTGTAAAACATACTTTGACATACCTACTTTAAAACATACATATAATTGAGGAATTTATGTGGAAATCAATATAGAAGTCAATTTTTAAAGTCTCTGATTGACTAGATGAATTTTTGATGATGAGAGTGTAACATGTTTGGTCATGTTTGGTTTTACAAGCTTGAAAAGAATTTGTGCTTTACATTTACATTTAAGTCTTTTTTACTTTCACTTGAATAATAATTTTGTTGGTGACTTTTATTTCAAAGTGATTATTTTTATTTTAAAGTACTTTTACTTGAGATTTTAATTACATTTTCCACTTCTGTCTTTTAGTAACTATGTTAAGCAGAAATCTGGCAGCTCTAGTCGGTGCCCACTTTCTGAAGGTGTTTCAGTCAGACCTCCGTTACTATGGAGACAGAACAAAAAGAGGAAGTAATGGATTCTTAATTTGTAGTTTGTCTGAGCCATCATGAAAAGAGCATTTTACCTTCATATTCAGGTAAAATGGTAAGGTAAGTGAAGGGCAGTGATATATTTAGATACTTACCAAGTTGCTTGATGTAATGTAATTGCACCAATCATCAGATTAAACCAAGATGAGCCTTAGCTAATCCTGTCATATTTTAGCCTAATAGAAATATTATGGGGGAGAAAAACAGACAGTAAATTGTCCCAAGCTGGGACTCATACCTGTGGGTTGCTCTTGTATGTGGTACGTGCTCTACAAGGTGAGCCACCAAGGCATCCTCCAAACTCTGTCGTTAACACATTTTAATCTGTGGTCAAAAATTTTCAGAAGATAAAAATAATTTTCTTTTCCAGTATTATTTATTTATTTATTTAGTCAATTTTGGGTGCAATAGTGTAATTCCTTTTTTGCTATTTTATTCATTTTTTTATATGATTAATTTTGCATGTTTTTTGGTGTTCAAACTCCAAAGGCAAATAGCACAGCTAATGTATTTTTTTTTTAGTAAATGCCTAAATTACTAGCCTTTTTTTTTTCAAGTGATGAGTTAATCCTTTTTGCATACCCCACTAAAAACAACATCACTTCTCAAACATAAACTCAACACTTATGTTATCTGTAAATCAAACCAGTGGCTTGTTGCTAACTGAGTTCCCATGTACTAATCCCACATGTGCGAAACTGTTTCTACTCTGGGGATAAGCTGAACTTCAGCCCAGGCTTTGCTCCTGCCCTGGATCACATCAGTGATTATAATGGGATGAGCTGTGAAGCTGCGCGAACAATCATTTGTTGAATCACAGGAGGAGTCTATAAATATCTGCAGCTGACATCTTTGGCACATGCCACTGACAGGAACTGCTTCACACTGACTGACGATGAATAATATGTTTGGTTTGATCAATGAAATGTTTTCTTTTTATAAATGAAATGTTTTCTTTTTATAAACAATAGATTTGATACTACGCATTATATTGTTTTGAACAAAAAAAAGTGCAATCTGTACACAAGAAACCCTCTTCACTAAATATGCATATGCTGTAGACATAAAAACAAGAATGAAAACCTTAGTGTCATTGTGTGTCAGCCTTGAGATAAACTGGCAACTGTCCAGCAGAAGATTAATGAATGAAAACATCAGTATGATTCATGTTAAACCCTTTTCTAAACCATCGTCCACCACAAGATAGCGCCATTGTACAAAATAAATGAAATTAAGTAATAAACAGCATCAATATTTATTTGTAAATAAAACAAAAAAGGCCACAGCTCAATTTGTCAGTGATACTATGCATTCAATTGCATTTTACTCATTGTTTTTGACTTTATTTAACACAAACAAATTACCACTTTTTACATTAAAACAGTGCTGATATTTCAGTCATCCCTTTTTCAGTCTGTGTTTGCTTGAATTCAGTGGAAAAAGTTTCAAACCAGCTTTTAAAATTTCTCTTGCACATTTACTCGTGTGGACAAACAAGAAAGTCTTGTATGATTACAGATGCACAATTTCCCAATTTCCTTAGATCAAGGCTTTGTTCACCAATTAAACAAAATAAATATTGCACAATTAATTTTGGGGGGGATTTCTGTACCTCTTAATTTTAACCAGTCCCAGTGAGTTTGGATGTGAATATAATATAGATGTGTTAAAAGTAAAAGGAAAGTTGTTGCATTTTTTTTCAAATAGTGTTATTTACCATACAGCAATTGAAAAGTAATAAGAAACTTAGTTACTGTACAATGTAAAGCATTACAGGTGCACTTTAATTAGAATATCGCCTAAAGAGAAAACACTGAGAGAAATCAATATATTATATAAACTTAGTACACAGAGTAAAATATTTTCTAACATATTTTAATTTGTGTTGATTATGATTGTATTAAGTTAATGACAACCAAAATTCAGTCTCTCATAAAATTAGAATATTATGTATTATATCATAATCATCATAGCCATCAGTAAAATAGCCAAATACTTGAATTATTTCACTCTCTGTGAACTAAATCTATATAACATTCAGTTTCACTTTTGAGTTAAACTGAAATAATTTTACCTTTACACAATATTCAAATGTATGTACTGAACTTTATCAATAGCACACAGGAGGAAATAATATTCCAGTTATCAACAGACAAACAGAAGTGTTCTGTTTAATCTATACCTTATTCTAATGTCTGTAATTTCTTTTGGGGAAGTGTGTTTCCTTCACACCAGAGACGTGGTACTCTCTGGGTTGATCCGGACCGGCCTAGTGCTCTTCCTCAGGTCGTGCAGCTGTTTGGCCGGTTTGCCCACGCTCTCCTCGAACCTAAACTCCACCACTGGCAGCACAGTGTCATGGAGGAACGTAGCATTTTGGATGACGAAGCTCTTCTTCTCAGGATCCTGCTCACAACGGAGGCTGTAGTCCACATGCTGCACAGCGACTAGGATGATCTCTCTAAGACTCTCCAGCAAAACCATGTGCAGTTCAGGGAAGTACAGTTTCAGGCCCTCCTCCAAGAAGCTCATCATCTGCTTGGTAAAAGCCACGACAGTGTAGCTCAGGTTCACCCAGCAGTCCTCCCCAGTGTACTGGTCAAAGCTGCTGATACCACAGCTACGCATCTCATCCTGAAAACAACATTAATTGTGAACTATCTTTTCTATTGTTCAAATGAAGATGAAGCCAATTAACGCTTAAAACCTTTACAGTTAACATTAAGGGCATTGCCTAGTGTAACTGTAATAGGACTTTTTAATCTAACTTGATACTGTCCACTTCAATAAAGTCAAGAACTACTAAGCAACTGAAATCCTCAGTGATAATAGTTGATTAGTAATGTTAATGGCAAGAGAAATCATGATTGGACATGTAGTGGACAGAAGGTAGAGAGCAAAGCCAAATATTTGAATGTACCTTTAGCTTAGCCAGAGCCTCAGGGGTCATCAGGTTCATCCTCCTCCACATCTCCTCAGAGTTTCTGTGTTTGGTGGCTTCAATGATGATGTCCTTGTAGCTCTGCAGGGCCGCCTTGATGTCTTTGACCAGCAGAGACTGCAGTGTGAAGGTCAGGTCCAGCCCGATCTCAGTGAGCTGCTGACAGTGCTCCTTGGCCACTTTCACACACTCCGCCGCGGTGGACAGGCTCTCCTTACTATCAAACACCTGCAAAACACAGTTCATATGAGTTTACATTACCTTGTACAGGACTGTGCAAGTTTTAGTTAGGTGTGAAAAATGCTGTTGACCAAGAATGCTTCAATATAGATGGTTTAGCTGCTCAATGGAAATCGCATAAATCCCTGAACTAGAAGGCTTTGAGTTTGAGTCCAGGTCTGAGCACTACATCTTTATAATTTTTTTGCAATGTTGTCTATTTTTGTACCCTGATACAGCTCTCTTTGTTCATAGCCAAACGCTGTCTGACACTTTTGCACAGTTCTGTACTTAACAGACATGATTTCTATTCACGTCTATATCTACCTGTTTACTGAAGGCATTCACAAACATTCTCATGGCAGATCCAGACCAGACGACAAAGGCCGAGTAGCAGCCCGTGTTTCCTGCAAAGTCCATCTCGAACTCTTTGGCTGTTTCTAATAAACTGGTGAAGAAGATATTGCAGAGTTTGTGGATGTAAAGCAGTGTGGCTCCTTCGATTCGGAGCTGTCGAATAGCTGTCTGGACTGCAGCAGCGCGGTTCTTCAGAAACAGCTCACAGGCTTTGGTGGACTGGCCTGAAACACGGTCAAGAAACAGCACAATTTAAACTCAAATGCACAAGTAGACAGCTATTGTAAGTTAAATTATATTCTGTTTCCACATCACCAGTCTCATTTTGAAGATTGAAATGTTGCTGCCAGCTCTATTATTTACACTACTTGACTTTTCCAGTCTGGTAAACAAGGCTACAATTGGGCTACAAGTGTTTTGAGGGATTTGTCCTTTTAAAACATTATTTGTGGTAGTAAAATGCAAAGGAAGCACTTGAAGTGAAAGAATATGCAAAGTTGCTGAAAATGTAATGGCCATTCAAAGGATCTTTTTTTCACCTTTGACTCTTTTGTTTAAATGGGTTAGATATTTTTGTAGCCTTCAGCCAATCACAAATCAAAATGAAAATACAGTGAAGCAATATGATACAAGGCTTGTGTTTTTGTAGTGCTATGGTAAATCTTTATTTGTAATCCAGCCACAAAGTGTCACACAAGCCTGGATAAATGGAGAGGGTTGTGTCAAATGCCAAATTAATTTGTACATCACTCCATGCTAGGAGATATGTTGAGGCAACCCCAGAAGGGAAAAGCCAAAAGAGTAAGTAAAAGGAAATCTTTATTTGTCTCTGATCATCACTGAAAGACAAAATAAGCAGGATTCTAAGTTTGTTTATCAATATGTTTGCCTGTAATATTGTCAATTGAGCATTTAAACCTGCCTTTTCCTGCCAAAATGTCTTACAAAACTATCATGTGTAGTGAGTGAATGAGACTCTTTTTTTTTTTTACAAGACTTTTACACTGACTGACTTTTAAACTTTGACAACTGCAGTCCTACAAGATGGCCTTTAGCCTGAATTAAAGTGTGTCAGAAGTGCTTGTAAATATGCTTGTAAAATAAAAATGATAAAGCCCATGAAACAAAATAAGAAAACTATGAGACTGAAAGAGCACAAAGCACCTAGCCTGATGAGTTGGGACACGGCCCGTCTGGTGGCTTTGGGCCCTCCTCGAAGTGACCGATCTGGAGACAGCTCAAACACTAGCACCTCTGTCAGCTGCCTCACTCGTTCATCCACTTTGGACCTCAGCTCTTTGACTTTTGGGGTAACCGGTTGGTCTTTGAGGTACTCGTTAAGCTTGTCCAGTAGATCCACAGCACCCTCAAAATCTCTCTGAGCAATGCACACGTCTAGGTCTTCGGGTAGCTCCTGTATCCACTCCATACTGAGATTCACGTTTTCCTCTGTGCCAGATGGCTCGTCATCCTCCATCTCAAATGGGTTGGTGGACACCTCTGCCCTCACCGGAGAAGTGGGGACCTCCTCCTCCTTCTTGTGCTTATCCTTTGACACTTTATTCTTCTTAGTTTCATCCAAAATCTCAAGCCATTCCTTTTTGATTTTGCTGTTCTCTGCTTGAAAGATACGGCTGTCTGGGAACATAAGTATCTTGAACATGTCTTTCATCGGAGGGTTGTCCTTGACATTGACCACGGCAAAGCTCTCCAAGTCGTACAAAGCGTTGTATTTATACTTCACTGCTCCCCTGCGATTTGGAAGCCATGTGGCAATAAGTAAGCAGTCATTCATCAGAAAAGCATGCACTCTCTGTATAGGGGACATATTATCAACATCAAACTCAGCTAAGTCCCCATTGTAAATTAAATGCCTGCCTGGTGTGTCCATTATGTTTTTAGCCCCTTCGACTTTCTCCAACAGTGAGGTAAGTGTTCTCTGCTTTATCTCCTCTGTCTCTTTGGGGAAAGCTGCCTGCATTTCTTTAGACGTCTCATCCTTATCAGTAGACAGCAGGGCCTGGGTGATGCTCTCCATGATGCTCTTCTGCTCGGTGAGGATGTGGCTCAGTTGATACATCTCACTTTCCAGATAGGAAATCTCCTTGGCAGTCTCTATAAACTGTCTGTAGTTTTTGTACACATTTTTCTTCAGATTCTGTGCCGTCTCATCCGCCAAATTCTGTATTTTCTGACGGTGCTCCTGTAAATCTCTGTCGCCATCGGACTGCTGGGAAAGTTGCTTCACGTAGCTCTGCGGGTCAAAATTAGGCGACTCCAAAAGTTTGCGAAGTCGGTTCCCCGTTTCCGACATTGTTAACGACTTTATGTCACGCCGAAATACAAGGAAAATAGCTAAAGATTATGCAGACGCACATAAAAGGACAACATAAAACGATCCGCAGTTCATTTCCGTCTAAAGCCCAAACAGGAAAAAGGACCGGAAGCTCCACCCTAAAATGTCACATGACTTGGACAAGACGTAATTTATACTGACAACAATTTATAAAAGGACATTAAGAATTTAACAGCAAACGGCTATCTAAAGTATGAAACATTTATTTAATTACTGCATTTATAACAACAGTAAAAAAAAAATGCGATAATACAAAAGACAAATTATGGACGCAACCATGTTTTAAATTCAGAAGGGGGATAACTCGGTAATTATGGATATTTCTACTTTAAAAATAGACAAATATCGCAGTATACAATATATTACTGTGTGTGGCATTTTGAATTTTCATATGGCTAGTTAAAGAAACTTATATAATTTTAAGCAACTGCGTTTAATTGTTAGTTTTACGACTTTGACACAGTGCGTCTGAAAATTCAAGATTTGGTTTAGTCCACTTGCCCACTGTGTTGTTGGCGCTGGCATTGGAGCAACCGACAACCAGGTCTGAGGCGTTTTTATTAAATATGGAGCTTTTAATCTTATAGCCAAACATGGCACATATGAGTTCGATTTTTATATACCCTCGTACATTCCAAAAGTGATGTGGGACAGCTATGTTTTACATTTTTAACTGGCTTAAGAGACATTTCAGATGGTTACCAAACTAGCCATTAGCTAGAGCTGCTTACATCAGTTTATTTGCTTTTTGTCATGGATGCGGATTTGCTTCTTGCCATTAAGCTACAGGAACAGTTTGACAATGAATACCAGACCTCAGTGTTTTCACCTAATGGCTTTGAGGACAACCCGTTCGAACAAAGTACCAAGAAACGCAAAGTGGAGACTGCTGGAAGTGGTAGTGATGTTATTCCCTACTGGAAGCCGACTGCGCAGCCCGAGAGACCGATGTCTATTGTGGACGAGTCCTGGGAGACTCTGGACCCTAGTCCCGATGTCAGAGCTATGTTCCTGGAGTTTAATGATGTGTTCTTCTGGGGGAAACTCAGTGGGGTGGAGGTGAAGTGGAGTGCAAGAATGACACTGTAAGAAACTGTAATTAAATGCTCTTTTAAGCTACATAAACTATCCTGACGCCCTTTCTATTTCCCCAGGTGTGCAGGAGTTTGTTCATATGAGGGGCGAGGTGGACTGTGTTCAATCAGACTTAGTGAGCCCCTGCTGAAGCTGAGACCCAGAAAGGATTTGGTGGAGGTGAGACTGATAACAGGCAGGGCACTCAACAGTGGTGGAAGAAGTACTCAATTAATTTACTTAAGTAAAAGTGCAGATAAAGGAGCAAACATTTACTCAAGTAAAAGTATCACCTTAAAATTTCTACTTAGGTAAAAGGATTAAAGCACTTACTTTTAAATGTACTTGCAACTAAAAAAGTAAAAGCATTTTGCACAGATTCAAAAACTAATAAATCAGTTAAACGTGAGGGATTTTGATGAAAAATTTTGCAGAATACTAAAGAAATTAAACTATTGCAATAGAAGAGACTGAATCTGTTGGTGAGGTCTTCTGTCTTTATTATTCTGATGTGTCTGAAGGAGTACTACTACTATCTTTTATATTTAAGTACTCTGTCTCTACAAGGAGTGCACAACAAAAACACGATTTTAAACCAAAACTCAAAATACTTATACAACTCATAAATGTAATACTTGCTCTAAAATGTAGTAAAGTAAAAGTACCCCTTGTACAATTCACTCAAGTAAAGTACAGATACATGAAAACTGTACTAAAGTAAAGTACTTTTACTTCGTTACATTCCACCACTGGCACTCAAATGTGTATTGGTAAAATGGCTATGTAAATGTTTATTTGTGAAGGCTCTCACTCATCCAGGCTAATTGAATCACAGCAAAAGGTTTAAAAAAGAAGTAATCTGGACTTGGTTTTCAAAGTTGAAGATGTGCCACCTCTCATCCAAGAGGCTTTCTCAAATCTGTTTCTAGATTAATTCTATTTTTTTACATTTATTTTCTCTGCATACTTCCACAGACTCTGCTCCATGAGATGATCCATGCACTGCTGTTTGTGACCCAGAACAACAGAGACCGAGACGGACATGGACCTGAGTTTTGCAAACACATGAATCGGATCAACAAGGCCAGTGGGACCAAAATCACTGTAGGTATCACCTTCTTATGTATCCAAACCTTTCATGTCATATCTCTCAACAAGTTATTCTCAAACTGGTCACCCCAAGTATCACAGCAGAAAATATTTACCTCTCTAAGTACCACCTACTACCAGTCCCAGAAAGTTTAGACATAATTGAATTCCTATTTTCCCAAATAAAACCACTAGACTCAAATGTTTTTCAGAAATGTCACAAGAATCCTATTTCTTGCATTATTACTGAAGGCCTTGTTTTACACTTCTCCTTTAAGATGACAACAACAACTTCATTTTCTTCTTTCAGATCTACCACAGTTTCCACGATGAGGTTGATGTTTATCGGCAGCACTGGTGGCGTTGCGACGGCCCCTGTCAGAACCGCAAACCTTACTTTGGTTACGTGAAGAGGGCCATGAACCGCGCACCTTCTCACTTGGACCCTTGGTGGGAGGACCACAGGAGGACGTGTGGCGGGACCTACACTAAAATAAAGGAGCCTGAAGGATACGGCAAAAAGAAGAGCAATAAAAACAACAAGACAGCGTCAGAGAAACTGAACTCAGGCAATAAAAAGCCTGAGAATTGCAAGGCTTCAACATCAGGTGTCTTGCTTTATTTTTTTCGTCTAACTGTAGTGATTTAAAGACAATACATTTCAGCAGTTCAAAAATATAGTAAGCCTTATCATCAATTTAATCATTAATCTGTCTGTTTATAATTGTTCCGGAAGAATCTTACAAATTTGTCACTGATAGAGAAAAATATTTTTTGTCCTTAGCTTTTTGTATGCCTTTTCAATATTGGAATGCTGTATCGCTATAAAACCGACAACTTCCGCCCTCTACTGGCCACATATATCATACACAACTTAAACCTGATAGTTCCATGGTGATTGAAAACTGAACTGTAAAGAACATATTTATTACATGAGTAGATACTACATTAAGAAAAATCACTGTTGTCCATAAAAGGTTGGGTTAATTTTATACATATTACATTACATACATTTTATTATATCACATTTTTCCTTGCTTTTTAGCCAAATTATTGTCTCAAAGTAATGTCCATCTTCTCTGCTCTTAGGTTCTGGCTCTCAGGATATAAGAAACATCATCCCATTCAGTGGAAAAGGCTTCCTTCTTGGTGGAAAGTCCCAGTCTTCCGCATCTTCCTCTCCGTTTATCCAACCACCACCACCTGCCCCCTCTCCTCAGAAAACGTCATCTCCTGCTAAAATCCTCACTTCACCTGTTCGCTCAGGACTAGAAACAAAATCCCCATCAAGTGGCTTTCCTTCTTTCAGACCTGGGACTTCAACAACAATACTTAAGCCTCCCACAAAACGGTCTGTTAGCAACACTAAGGTTTTTGTCAACATAAACGGCTCCCCGGTGAGAATATCCAAACCACATAGCAGCAGTACAAGCAGTGACAGAGCAGAAAAGGTGTGGCAGAGATCAATTGGAGATCTTTTTAACAAGTCAGCTTCTCAATCTTCAGCGTCAAACAGCAGCCACAAAACAACCCCTTCCAAATCAATGCCAAGCAACTCTATTCATTCAAAGTATCCACCTGTTATTTCAACCAATAATAGTCCTGACAAAGCAACACAGTCTAAGTATTTTAATGAAACAAACACAAGTAGAGCTTCATTTGGTGGTAAGGGCTCGAAGAAGAGGTCGTGGGAGGACAGCAGAAGCTCCGCCAACATTTTTGACTACTTCCAAAAGACATTGGGAAGCAACTCAAGGGACTCCGTAAGTGCAAATTCATCCGAGATCCAGCAAAGAAGTGCTGCAGCCACAACGTCCTCAGATTCCTCACCTCATCCCTCTGTGGGACAAACTAGTGCTACCTCTTCATCATCCTCCTCTTCCTCCATGGTGATGGTCAGCTGTCCCGTCTGTCAGATAAAAGTGCAGGAGGCAAAGATCAATGAACATTTGGACACCTGTCTCAGCTAAATTTTGAAGCCCAATTTTGTGTTACAATAAAAAAAAGGCAAATGATAAAGTTATAGGGTCCTGTGTTGTGTGCTTTTGGTCTGCTTTAAAATAATTACTGTTCTTACATTCATTCAGACCTTGTAATTTTAGCAATATTTGCACAGTCATGTAAATTTTGTCTGCTGCTCATGACTGAGAGCAGTTGGTTTAGCACAACTATTTAGGTTTTCCAAAGTTACAATTATAGTAATCTGCTTCTCCAAAAGGTAAACATTTGATTCAGTATCTGTATCTTGTAATATTATTTTGTTTTTGAAAAGGAAAGACAATAACCTTGAGATGACAATGGACTTCTATTCTGTTGATTAGAAAATTACTATAAAATCAATGAGACAAGTAAGAATTTTTTTCTGCAGTTGTGGGACAGAGTAGCTATTTTGTGCCTTGAACCATCAACATATGTTTACAAAAACTGCAAACTAACAATTACTTGAATTTTTTGAGATTATATTATATGCCTGTTTTTAATTGTGATCTTGTCCATTGTTCATGTTTTAAATGTTCATTGTTAAAATAAAATGTAAAGTAATAAACATTTTAGACACACACAATTTTACTTTCCTTTCTTTCAGAGATAGACTTTTACACACTGACCACTTTAGACTTTAGCTTAAATGACCTTGCAGTGGATTTTAGTGGAGTGTTATGTTGCTTCCCCCTGCAGAAAAATCGGTGGCCTGTGTACTCTGATACCACTCAGATGCTGCCCGTCAGGAGCGGGAGAGACCCGCTGACCTCTGCTGATCACTGGGAGTTTGGTTTCACACTCGGCATTTCTCATGTATTTCTGCACGGCTTCATATTTATACTGCAGCCTACACAGGTCACGGCTATCTGTGCCTTTCTTTCTTTAAAAGCCAGCATAATTAAAGGGCAACATTTTATGACACTAATAACTACACACTATCAAATATTAGTTAAAGATTAGATCTGCATATTACAGTATTATAAGTTATATAGAATTTATTCATGCTTAATTTTTGAGTAATGAGCTAAAATATATTACATTTATGAATTAATTACTATTGCTTAATGAGTTTCTATAATGTGTTACCAATAATAAGGCCTTTGTATTAAAGTGATTGCCAATAACCCAAATTTTCTATATACTCATAGCAGACATGCTTGCGTTGGGTGAACTGGTGAATCTACATTATTGTCTATAGTAAATGAATGTGACAGTGAATGGTTATCTTTCAGTGTACAGTTTGTTTCTGTGTGTGTCCACCCTGCAACTACTTCGCCATTGTCCAAGGTTATGCTCCACCTTAGGCTCATAGTTGCTGGGATAGGCTCCAGCTACCCTCAGTGAATAAGCAAATTAATGGTACATTAATCTTACAGCAATATATATATACAAGAAATAACCAAAATATGCATGTTTTGATTAAGTTAAATTTTCCTTTATGTAAAGCTCTATGGCACAAATATACTGTATGTGTATAACAAAAGTAATGTTTATAGCAGTCACATGACATCTGAAGTGATAAAATTTACATACAATCTGTTCTTGTGCAGATAAAAAGTGTCAAAACTGATGATATGGTTGATAAAAACAGACATTTATATACATTTTGCAGACTATAATTCAGTAAATATCCATCTTGTACACTACTAATTGCAAACTGTGTTTGGTGTTTTGGCAGAGGGAGACCACACACTTCCACCCACAAACCCTGTCTGCTCCTCTCTACCCACACATATGGGGAGGCAGACAGGAGACTGGTGGTGGGCGGGATTGAGCCGGAGGGGGGCAGGTCAGAGGTCAGGGTGGTACGAGGCCAGCTGCTGTTCAGTACCACACCCCTCCTGTCGCTGCCGGACGCTGGGCTGGAGAGAAGCCAGAGCCACTGACAAAGCATTACACCCCTAGCATTTAAATACCACTGCACCGATTGTCACCAATCTGGAGGAGGTCATTATACAAACTGCAGTCCTAAGCAGTTAGTTTTGTATTTTTCCTTTATGACAGTAAACACATTATATGCTGCTAGCTGTTCCTGTTCTCCGAGTTTTCAAGTTTAGAATAAATAAAGATAAGGAAAACAAGTAGACAAGAAAGAACTTTGTACCCAAATTATATGTCCTTTTACAGCAGCAGTTGAACACAGGCACTTTACAGTATATCAGTATCTACTTTTTTCCAAAGCGGGACAGATTTGTACTTTTTTTTTTTAATATACAATACAGTATACTTTAAGTCATACATTCTGACTAGAGTCATAACTACAAACAAGTAACTTACTGACACTAATGTATGTTGGCCTGGCTTGACAGCAGTACATAGACATATGCATAAAGCTGCTGACAGTGTTGAAGCGTCATAAATTTAAAAATTTATTATAAAAACCAAATGCCATATAAAATGCCCCGGGGCTGTAATTAACACACCCCTGAAAAGTTCATAATCTCTATAAAAAAAGTTAAACAACTCAGTTTAAATAGGCTTTTATGAACATCAACTGCAAATTGTAAAATAAATGGACATCTGTTGGTGCACACACAGCTCACTGAATAAATGTGCTTCTGTTCTTTTCTCTCTGTGCCGCTAACTATTTTATCAAACCACGCATTCACTTCAACTACAATAATTTTTCAGATCTTAGATCATGGGGCTATACAAATATAACTGAATGTACCGACTTCAGACTGAAAATATAAAAGCAAAAATGTACAGCAATGTCTGAACAACACAAAAACTATAGCTGAAAATGATGCATATTCCATCTATGTGCAGTGATTTGTTGATTTGGTATAGGTTTTTGCTCCTGACACAACCCTCTCCTTTTATCCAGGCTTGGAACTGGCACAATAAGCACACTGTTTGAGACCTCTTGTGGCTTGATTATGAACGTTAATAACATGAGAGATGTAGTAAACAATTTCTAATGTGTTTAAGTGAGCAGATGTTAGCACGTAGTCTACCATCGATCTGCGTACGTGGGAAATGTTGTGGACATAAATCATTTCTAACCCTCAGTGTAACTCTGACATTCACCTACGAGGCATTTTTAACTCTGAAGCGAGCAGGAAATTGGTGAATGCAGCAGCTGTTAGGGCCTCTGCTCCTTCCTGACCTGACACACTGATGCTCGGGAGGAAACTGACCACATCCACCACAAATCCCAAATCCTTCCTTCTTCCTTTGTCCTGGGGATACAGTACTGGTTTTCTTCCTATTGTATAATTATCCACCATGTCTCATATGAAAATAGTGTAGTTCTTTATGTTTTTGCATACCTTGTCCAATAAAAAATATTTGTTGTTGAAAACCTGAGGTTTTGAGTTGAGCCCAAAATCTTGAGGGGTCATGTTGCCTTGAGATTTTGAGTTTTTGCAAGACTTTTATTTTTATTTTTTATAGTGTAGTAATGGTAGTGGTAGGAAGTACTACTACTTCTACTTCTTTTTAAACCTGTTGTGATTCAGGTAGCCTGGAGGACTGAGAGTCTTCACAGAAATGTTTTACTCAAGTGTTGATTTTGGGGAGTACTTTTACTGCTACCTGAGTAATAATATTTTGAAGTATATATATTCTATAATAATGTTCAAGATACATGGAACAACAAGTACAACACTGATGAAATCTTGGGAAAGTATGAAGACTTTGGCAGTATTTTGGAAACACAAGAGAACTGGACATAAGCAAATTTCTTTATCTCATTATTAGCCAGATACTGCTAAATGATCATTGTGTTTTGTAACAAGACAGATTTGGAAATGGCCTCCTGTGGTTTGTGCATCTCCAGGGGGCCACATCATACACCTAATCCATGGATCTCAGAATGGGATGGGCGCTCAAAAGACTTTACATGATACAGCTGTAACATGCAGACAGTGTATTCTGGAAGTGTTCCTCATCTATGCAATGATTTCTAGTACAGAATAATGAAATAATGTCTGTTTTTAATAGAATTCCTGTTCTTTAGTCCCCGTAAAGATATTTTTGCTCTCTGCATTTACCCAGTCCAGCCTACGCCACTGGGGCTACCTTTTATTAGTACCACAAGCCTTTTATTGCACCGTGACACTTTTTTTTATAGATGTGTTGCTTCTATCAAAATGAAAAAATAGCCAAGATTGTTAATAAAATGGTAAAATATCACAGTTTCAACACCTGATATATTGTCTATGTTCCTTTGTAAATAAAATATGATTTTATGTGAACCATTGCATTCAAACTTTGGGTTTGTGTTATAAACACATCTAGATGATCATGTTTGCTCATAATTTAAATATATGCAGCAGCAAGTCTATTTGGGAATACAAGGCTCCAGGCTCTGTCCATCTGCACCCTGTGTGCGCGTGTGTGTGTATGTGTGTGTGTGTGTGTGTGTGTGGTACAACACATCTCTAGTTTCAGAGCGTGTGTGCGTCTTTTGTGTGCTGATTTCAAGGTTATTGTTGTGTGATTGTTGTGACGGCGCTGCAGGCTGGGGGCTGGAAGTGGAGCCACCATCTGCCCTTTATGTCCCAAACCTATTGTCCTCCAGAGCACAAATACAGTCATGACCTCAAACTCACTGTCTGTGAAAACACGTTAACCTGCTCTGACACAATACACAATTGCCATTTTGTTTTTGTCTTTTATCCATACTTATTGTCTTTAAATACAGGTTGAATAAATCTTGTGCTTTAAACGTGAGGCATAGTTGTAGTGCTTTTAAATAGGATTTATTTTCTAACTTTAAGGCTTCTGATTGAGCAGCAGCACCAAGTCTGAGTAGACAGTAAATATACAGTATAATATTGTCTTTGGTTGTAATATTTTGCCAGATTTGAAAAAAAAAAAGTAACTTAATACTTATACTCAAAGAAAATACTTAAGTACATATTTTGAAGAATATGCACTTTTAAATTTTAAAAATATATTTAATCTCTACATACAAAAATAAAGTATGTAATGTAAAAGTAAAGAGGGCGGCAATATTAGTAGTAAGTTGGAATTGTAATAGTGGTAATATTAGTATAGAAGTAATACCTATAGCACTCTAGTAGTTTTAGTAAGTACTTTCTGCTTAAGTAAACTTTACATTCAGTACTTTTTTACTTTTACTCAAGGCACATTTTTAGTACTTCTAAAAATGTCAAAAATAATAGTGTAATAGCAGTAGAAATAGCAGCACTAGTACTAGTAACAGCAGTAGTAGTATTTTGGTAGTAGGTAGTATTTTTAATGTAAATTGTACTACTTGAGTACATTATTTTGAAGCAACCATTCTCTTACTTGTGGACATATTTTGAGTACTTTTCCGCTTCTGTATCTTGCACTGCTTTCCAAAGTACAATCAGTGCTGCTGGAGCCAGTGGTAACTTTTCCCCCAGTGTCCTCTTTCATGTTTTGCCAAAATGCCTCAGAAAATATGCATTTGGTTTGCAGCCGTCCCACATTCGCTCCAACATAAATCACAGTGGAATCCCTGTTACTTCTATATCCCTGTGAGCATCCATATTTCTTCAACAAACAGCCTCCCAAGTCCTACCTCAGTGTTTATATTTGATTATGAATCACATTTCTCTTTTCCTTTGAGGAATTTTTTGACAGCTGCTATCAGCTGCTAACAGTCTCCAGATGTGGAAAACAGAATAGAGTCAAATGTTAAGATAATGCGTTTGAAGGCCTAGTTTTTGGGAGAAATTTGAAGCTATTTTTGAATTATTTTACTGGTTTGTAACTCAAATTAATTAATTATTTATTATTTTTTTGTTGCAATTAAAGGCCAAATAATATACGGAAATAACAAAGAAACTTAAAATAAAGAGACAGATTTTGTGGATGAAAGTTGGTGGCAGGGAGACGCCCAGCAGCCACCGTGTTAAATGGACAGGAAGAGGATTTTACTATTCAGCCAGAATCCCACGGTGTCAAGTGCACAGCAGTACACCGAAAAATCAGAACCGAGGCTTCAAAATAAAAGACAAGCTGTGGAGGGTTATGATTGTCACAAGACCATCTATGCCATAACACTGTAGGAGGCTATAATCATTATCCAACAGCTCTGAATGATTTCTGTGGGGACTTTTATAATGTAATTGCTTTAAAATTTTGGAGACAAAAAGTGAAAGACTGTTTAAAAATAATAAAATAACAATAGATAATAAAAAGTAATAAATCGGAAATGGAGGCCTGTCCCTTCTCTAGATATCAGATATTTTAGGAAGCAAAAATGTCGCTAAATAAGTATTTGTTTGTTTGTTTGTTTGTCTTTATTTAATTGAAGTTTAAAATGTAGAGCCTTATCACAAACAATTTTGTTGCAGGATATTATACACCACTTTAAAACAATATTTGGCCCATAGGCTAATATAATGTGTAACTGTATCCTATACTACGACTACTACAAATAGAAAAAGGTAAACATTTCCCCTTATAGTTGTATGTCTGCTACAGGCTATAGTGAACGGCTGTATACTTTTATCCATAATGCAACATGCAGATAAGAAAACCTACTAATTATATATATATATATATATATATATATATATATATATATATATATATATATATATATATATATATATATATATATATATTTTTTTTTTTTTTTTTTTTTTTTTTTTTTTTGATTTATTTTTTTTTTTTGATTGATAAATTATAAAATATATGTGTAGGGCAAACATAAAAACATATAATACATACGCTTTATTTTCTATTTAGAGAAAATTATAAAACATTTGGATGTTTTATAAGCACGTTTTGATATTTTGCCCGGTGCTTTTATTGTGGCGGTCCCAGCGGTGTCCCGTGCCTCAGTTCCGGTCCTTTGACGTGGCGTCGCTGCCTCAGGCTCAACCCCGGACAAAACCACGATTGGTGCTCTGCTCCTCAGTGTGGGAGACTGTTGTCCACCTCCAGCGTTATTTAAGGCGTAAACAGTTCGCACCAGAGAGGAGTTGTTCTCATTTCAAGGTGCAGTCACACACAGCACGGGACCATGAATGGTAAGTCCGCGAACGGGACGCTGGGGGGCATGGCCTGCATCGAGGGTCTGCCGCCGCTGCCCAAGAGCCTGAGCGGGCTGCTCAACTCCAGCGGCGGCTCCTGGAGAGAAATGGAGAGGATGTACGTGAAGAAAACCATGATCCAGGACGACCTGAGCCGAGGCAGAAACAACGCCGACAGCCTGCTCGCACACAAGCCCGCGAACCTGGACGCAGCCCTGGCTCTGCTGCGAAAAGAAATGGTAACGCTTTTGGGTTTTTGTCCAAAAGAAAGTGGTGTTGTTTTACGCCTGGAGTTATCTAATCCCTTCGTGCCAGACTCCCGTTAGGTACATATCCACTTTCAAGCTCCCGTGCTTTAGGACACTTACCATTGTCTTTAAAAATCCAGCTTAACGCATTATAAAATATTAAGTGTCCTTATTATATAATCGGGGCAAATTAATTTTACATACTTATATTATTTTTGTTAGCAACTCGTGTTTTTTTAAGTGAACATGATAATTAGAGGGTACCAAACCCATTCTGTTGACTCCAGTTCTGTGATAAACTATGTTTTTAAATGCTTCGACCTTTTACTTCTATACTATAAATTATTTTATTTACTTGATCTTGTCCATGTTTTAGTAGTCCTAGTTTGTAAAAAATGAATATAGGTTAAGAATAGGTTTAAACTGGATTAAACAAATTAAGTTATTAAGCTTGCCTTGTAGTGTGTGTCATTAGCAGGCTACCCTTTTGTGGTTTTGTAAAGTATCCTAACATAAGCAAAATAAAGTGACCAGAACTTTCACCTTGCAGGCAGAATAGTTCTGACTTGGAGAATTGACAGATTGACATTGATAATAAAATGTTATTCTTTCAGGTGTAACAAAACATATTGATTAGAATTGTTTTAATCCAATTCAAGAACGATATCGGCTAATTTAAAACGATACGATTTGAAACGATTCAGCGCCTTCATGTTGATGCAGTCTATACAGTAACTTCATAAAAGTTCACTCTCAAATCTAGCATTGCAGCCGAGGTTGATTATTTCAAGCAGACAGAGATTAAATAAAAGTTGAATATAACATTTTATTTCATTAAAAACACAAAAAGTACATCCAAAAAGACGTGTCTGGTTTTATTTTTTTGTTGACATGTAACAATTTTTAACCATTTCTAATATTGAAAATTTCTGATATTGAGTTATTTTCCATGTATATCGATAGACACTACCTAGTGAACGATACAATTTGATGCAAGGTAATTCGTATCAATGTAGTTGTATTGTAGAAATAAAAAAATGGATTAACTAATCATCTGCTCTTTTGTTTGAGTGCAGATAGTGTGTTTGGTCTGTATCTCAAACTAGTACAGAACACTCCTGGATCTAAACAGTGATCCAAAATTTATATTTTTGTCCTTAGCCCATTACTGTCTTTAATATCTAAATAAATAAAATACAGTATTTTTTAAAGCGCTCTTAACAACATTTTTCACAGCTCACTAAAACATTTGAACAGTACTGTATATCAAAAATGTCTCATGTTATTTATTGCATTGCTAAAATATAATTTTATATTGTTTTGTTCAGTTTTGATGATAGTTATTAAGGAGTTTTTTAAAGTGGTTTGAGTGGCTATATTTTGGCTTAAGCAGACATCACTCCCTTGATCTTTTCCCTTTCAATTCTGTAGAAAATTCCCCGCCATTTTGATTAAAAAGCCCAGACAGAGGACTTAAAGTTTAAACCTTTGGCTTTGTTGCAGACTTTCACTAATGCTTTTGGTGACTTGCCACAGGGAAAGATAAACAGCAAGTAGCTGAGAGTGGATTTGGCCGAGTTAATGTATTACTGTGAGTTAGTGCTCTAAATTAGTGGTTCTAAAACTGTGGTGCAGGAATCAATGGTCGTACCTGGACTTCTTCTGTTTGTACTCGGGGAATCTTTTGCGGTTCACGTCCTGATTGATTTAGTTTAGAGCCAGTTAGGGCTGGTTGGGGCTTAAGTTTAAGGTTAATATCACTGCTTTGTCCTTGTTTTAGTTCTTGATTTGTCCTGGTTTAGACCTGGTTTAGTACTGGTGTAGTTCTGGTTTAGACTGGGTAGAGACCTGGTTTAGTCCAGATTTTCTCCTAGTTCAGGACTGTTTAGTGCTGGTTTAGTCTAGTTAAGTTCTGATTTAGCCTGGTCTAGTACTGTTAAATTCTGGTTTTGTTCTGTTTTAGACCTAATTTAGAACTGGTTTAGTCCTGGTATAGTTTGTTTTGTCCTGATACTTAGTAATGCGTTTTTTCTGTGTAAATCAATATTTTATCCCTTTGTTTCGTTTTTTTCCTTTGGTCCTGGTTTAGGCCCATTTTAGTTCAAGATGGTACTTGGAAAGTCAAATATGTTCTGTGGTGGTACTTATTGTGAAGAATTTGTACTCTTACTGCTCTTATTTCTTTGGCTGTCCCTGCTCTGTTCTGTTTCAGAGATATTGTTTTCAGATATTGTGGCTTGGCCTGAGTGGCACTATCTTCACCATGTGTCCTCTGTGTTGTTTTGAGACAATGCAGTGATCCACAGCAGATAGCGCCCTGTCAGCTGAGCCGTAATCAAAACAATGAGCCTTTAATTTGACTTCTCCACTCCTTTTTGTTCTGCAGGGTAATGACAGGGCTGGCACTGTGTCAAGTTTCAATTAAGTCACACAGTCAGTGTGGAGAAATGTGTTTTAGACACATTTGTTTACATTCAGTTTGAACCAGTAAAAGCTTAGGACATTTTAATTTGAAGAGACTGTTTTTTAAATTCAGAATTGTGTGCTTAATATCATTTTGGTTTTGCATCATAAATTGCTTACCATGTTGTATGCCTATGCATTAATATGTGTGACTTCCATTTTATTTGATTATCATTTTAACACCAAGCCTGTTCCACATTTTAGAAATTTGGGTTTGATCCTTGGATTGGACAAGTTAACTATGACTCCTCTGCTTGTCCGTCCTTTGTTATTATGTGTTCTCTCTGCTCCCTCCCACGTGTTAGGAGAACTGGTGAGGCTAACTTGCCCATAACAAATGAATGAGAGTCAGTTGTTGTCTCTATGTATCAGCCCTGCAGAACCTATAGTTGCTGGGATTGATTTTATCCACCTGTGATAATGATTGAGAAAGATACAACCTTTTACTCTACCCTCATATTCATTTGAACTGTTCCAATAGTGCTGTTGTTACCTTTTAAGGGTTTTGTACTGGAGAAAAAGGGGTCACAGTGCTGAACATGGTGCTTTCTACAACTGTCTATACTGATTACGTAGTGCAGTAGATTTTTCAGTAGACTTTTTTTGACTACCTTACTTTCTTCTTTGGTCCTTTTTGTCTCACCATAGACAGCCTTACGTTTATCTAATTGGCTTTACTCATTGTCTTTAGTGGCTCGCCACAAGAAACAAATTGAACCACAAATCAGTGTGTTTTGAGACCACCTCCTTTGTCTGGCCCACACTCAGATGTTTGGATGTGGAGTGGGTTCAAATCTGCAATTTACGGTTTGGATTCAAATAGAAAGCCACTCCTGAGTCTGGGCCAAATCTAACTTACACCAATCAGGCATAACATTATGCAGCAAGCGAACATTTTGTTCTCAAAGTTGTTGTGTTAGAATCAGGGAAAATGGGCAAGTGTAAGGATTTGAGCAATTTTGACAAGGACCAAATTGAGATGCCTAGACGACTGGGTCAGAGCATTTCCAAAATTGGAGCTTTTGTGCTTTTCGGTCTGCAGTGGTCAGTATCTATCAAAAATGGTCCAAGGAAGAAATGGTGAACCAGTGATAGGCAGTGCATGTGGGGAGCAAAGTCTGGCCCAACGGACAAGCTACTGTAGCTCAAACTGACCAATAATGGGCATATTATTGGTGGTCATAATGTTATGCCTGATCCGTGTATATAATAACAAAGCTAGATTAATTAATATATAAAAGTTTACTAATTAAACTTAATTTTGCTGCAGGTGGGTTTGCGTCAACAGGACATGTCCCTCCTGTGCCAGCTCTGGTCCCTCCATGAGTCCATCCAGGAGTACAAGGGCAGCTGCCAGGACCTGAGCGCCGCCTCTAGCCTCAGTATGATGGAGAACGGGTACTTCGACGAGGACGATGAGTTTTACCCCGAACCTGGTGCCACTCCCACTGGAGAACAGCCTGACGGTGGGCTGCTCGGAGACGGAGCAGCGGCTAAAAACGGGAGCGGCCTCAGTAAAGAAGACAGCTGGGACTCCTTTCACGTCACCATCTGAGGCCTCACCACACTTCTCTGTCTAAATGGATGTATACTTTAGTGAAAGTTTGGACATTTGCTCTCGTGGACTGGTAGCAGAGCAAAAGTAAGGCTTGAGTTTGATGTGAAATCCTCCTCCTCAGGTCAAACGTGCAACAATAAGTTTTATCAGCCACAAATGGAGTGAGAGGAACAAAAGACTCAAAATATGGCAATATACAGTATATCCCAATCTTTTTTATATCTGCTGCTGCTTCCTCATCCAGTGGTGGGTCACAGTGATGGAGCTGAACTTTTATACATTATTCTATGAACAAAGTTTTATTATTTATTACATATAATTAATATCAGATATTTACTTTTACTGTCTTTCCAAGTTTGTACTGTGACCCAGGTACAAGGGTTTGGTGTTTTTCAAGGAAGAAAAGGATTTGAGGACTCCCAACAGGAGACTTGTGTGAATAATTTTTCTGAACTTGTATGATTTCATAGGACCAAGGCTGTAGTAATTTGTCAGATTTGGTTAGCAAGACAAGGCATGTAAAGATGAACTGGTTACTCTAAGTTGCCCATAGAAAGTTAGTTGTGGGTCAGTACGTGGTCATCGTAACTTTATAGTAACTTCACTCATTTCCTACAGCCTTAGTCCTGATATGCTTCTGGAAAGTCCACATATCTGCGTACAAACGTGTGAAAATACTCGAGTATACTTTGAATCTTACTAAACAAGACAAACCTTTTTGCCTTCTAAAATTATACAGATGTTTGCTCTCAAATGTGAAATGCTTAAAATGCTGGAGCAAGGTTTTATTCTCAAGTCTAATGCAGCTTCAGAGACGCTATGTAATGTGTCTGTCTATAACCATACACTTATAATGGGTAGCAAATGCAATTGTAGCCTATTACTGGTCTTTTGCGGAGTCTTAAATTTTTACCTTGAGTGTGCTCACTCCAAGCTAATCACTATGGTCTGAAAATGTGGCAACAGAAGTGCGCTGAAGTATAATCATGTTTCTCTCCACAGCTTTACACTTTACTGACTGCAGCAAACTTTACATAAGAGATATAAAATGAAGTTGTTTAGTATCTCAGAGGCCTCTCAAATCTGTCTAGGCTTCAAAATAATATCTTACTCTATATATTATAAGCTTATGCTTGGTCCTTGTATTTGACTGAAAACAAAAGAACTTGTTTACTCACACAGGTACAGGCATCCATTAAATAATAAGCTATGAAAGTTTAGCAATGTGGAGTTAATATTGGTACCAGTGTAGCTGTTGTAAAGCTTTTATCAAGGCTTGGGACCAGCACATATTGGGTTTGAAGTTTTCGGCTCCATGTGGGAGAATTGAACCTCTGATCTCTTGCACCAAAAGCAAGAACACTAACTACTTTGCTATTGGGGAGCCTGTTAATAAGGCATTTTCTTATAATATTGCATTTATTCATTTTCTGGTGTCTGGGAAAAAGCAATGAAGGTGTATAAAAATATAAAACACAAAATTAAGCCAGCAGGACACTTGAATTTGCTAATTCTTGCCCCTAAACTCCACAGAATAGGGCTAAGCTAAATATGTAGCTTGGTGAAACATAGCTTTTGTTTGCTTCAGTAAGTAATGTCTAGCTACAGCAAGCTCTTGTTATGTAGTTAATCCCAAATGTGTGTGGAGCGCTGACCAAAGAAGTCCCAGCACTCAAAGTGAAATGCATCTGGTTTAATGTGGAATGGTGCTTTATTATTATACACAACACATCTAATAACAAAATATCTCGAGGAATGTGGTTATTTTGCAGCTTGGTCAATGGAGTTGTTGATGTTGAATTGTATTAAAATTAAAAATACTGTGCAAATGTTTTGGGCATATGTGGAAAATGCAGTTAAATGCTTTTGCCTTTGTGAGATATAAGGGATTCGTGGCTCAATGGGAAGAGCATTTACCCCTAAACTAGAAGATCTCAGAGTCCAGATCACTATATCTTTATCATTTAAGTACACCATTCTTTATTGTCTTTTTTACAATGATACAATTTTCTTCCTAGGCTTTTTTAAAAACCTGCCTAAGACTTTTGCCCAGTACTGTAATTTCTGTCTTGATTGTGGCCTGAATGTCAGCTCTTTGAAGAACCACACTTAATGATGTAGTATTATTGTCTGTATACAGCACCCGAATGCAACACAGTCTCTTAAAAAAAAAAAAAAAAAAAAAAAAAAAAGTCAAAGTGCTAAATCTGCATTGTACTGCTAATCTGAAGCTAAGAGCACACACACCACTATCAGCTCAATGCCAGTAAATACGGATGTACTTCTCTATTAGTGCCTTGGCTAAGCTGTGGTCGCTGACCTGCTGCCAGCCGCTCACAGAAGAAATTAGCCTCAACCTAAGCATTAGGTTTTAAAAGTTGCTGCAAAAAATTTAAGTACCAAGTCACTTAGCAAAGCAGATTAATATAATGGTATGAAGTATGACTGCACAATATATCGCAAATTTATTGTTGCTGCAATATCGGCAAACGCAATATTTGTATCAATAGACACTAAAGTATTGCAATAATGTAAAGATCTTCAATCTTTTTTATAATAATAATGAAAAACACTTAAATGATCAGCATTTAGTCCCTACATTTCTGGTTTAGTCCTGTTTCAGTCTTCAGTTTAATCCTGGTTTAGTTACCGTTGAGTCCTAATTTAGGCCTGATTTAGGCCTAATTCAGTTCTAAATTTGGACCTGGTTCATGTCTGGTCTATTCCTTGGTAGACCTGGTATAGACCTGGCTGTAGCTCTTCATAAATGAAAACTGAATTGGATTTGTAGTATGCATATTATTATTTAAAGCCTAACCTTATTAAGGTTGTCCAAATATCAACATTATGTTATTGCATTATTCAAGATATGTGACATGTTTTCCTAATATTGTGCTGCCCTGGTAAGTAGCTAAAGCGTATTCATAATTAAGATAAATAAGATTGCTGGCCTGCAGCGACCTGGCCTCTCAACATTTTGAAAATATACAATTCAAGCTGCTAGACACATCTATCAATGTCTACACAACATATCCACTGTGTAGCAACTTTTAAAAAAGCCTTAAATTGTGATATTGTGTGCACTCCTCACTTGTCTGTGGCTGTTGTCTAAAAGCATTCGAAGTCTACCTGATCCTACGTCCCTTGTTCAGAAGCACCACCTAAATCCAGCACAAAAGCAAGAAATGAGCTTTATAACACCAGCGAGTTCTTCTTATTCTGCAATAGTGCATCAACAAATCCCTGTAACAACACATTATGTAATGACTTGAGAAAGTGTAATGCTCACTTTTGTAAACAGCTTAAATAAATTGCGCAATGAATATTCTGCAATTAATTTTAGATAATTCTCATAAAATGCATTGATTATTTTTATTTTGAAACAATTACTTCTTCCCTTTTGGCTTTTTCCTTCAGGGGTTGCCACAAAAAAATCATCTGCCTCCTAACATGCAATGATTTGCATTTTAATTTGGGTTTACGCCGGATGCCCTGTCTGACACAATTCTCTCCATTAACCCAGGCTTGGGACTGGCACACAGAGTTCATGATGGAGCCAAATTTAATTTCTTTGTAAGCATATTTTAAAATGGCAGGCATTGACCCAACAATAAAAAAAGTTCTGACTATCTGTCAATTGAAATACATTTGGGTCAGTTATAGGAATTGCTCATTCTTGAAATTGCCTAAATATTCAGAATCAAGAAAGAACAGAGCCTGTGTAGATGGTGAAAAGTACATTTTGAATTGATACAAGGCAATTCTTGTTTTCCGTAGCCCATATATTTACTGAGCCTGTTGGTGAATAACTCCTCAAACATTTTAAAGCTGTTTGTTATAACAAAATGTATTGCACTTTGTCAAATTATTACATATTGTATTGTCCTTTGTCCTTTTTATAACCTAATTATTGGGTGTTTCATTGGTGATGCCTTCTCAGGGTAAAACTAGTGGCAGTGTTGTGATGTAACGTTATGGTTGATATTGTGTGAACTTTGAACTTTGAAAAAACAAAATGGTGCTGTATTCATTTGCATGGTTTATTGGGATATGTGAATATTGCTGTCACAGTCATTCACCATTGAAAAGTCATGCCGTGGTGCAAAACCCCTTGATAATCAAAGAGCACAACTTTGTAGCACCATTTTTTGTGAATAGACCAAACAATTATTACCGCCACAATATTATTACTGGATGTATTAATGAGGATTGTAAAGGTTTTGTCATGAAACATATGATAAGATTAAAGTTTGCTTATGAAAAGAGCCTTATACTAAAACAAATGGCCACATATTTCCATTCAGGTATACATATGATTGTTTTATCTGAGTATTTCTCAGTTGTTTCATCATCAAAAAAGCCTATATAGTAATCTTTTTCATGCATTGTCCATTCAAATTTAGGGGAAAAGTGTTTAGTGCTGCGTGGATCAAAGTGACTGTGAACATGAGAAGGCTGTGTACATCTGTGGTTCAACTTTGACCTACTACTGTTTACTAGGACTATGTAAAGTCTCTATACTCTCTATATATCATTTAATAAATTGATTCAATACTTTTAAGATTTTGTGATTATTTTATTTGTTACATGATGGTCAATTACATTTCTGAGAAAACTACACATAAATAAGTCCCTATTAATAATCTCATTTTATTTCACAAATGAGGACTTCTGGAAGTGTTCCCCATCCCATCTGTTTTTAATGTGCTTTGGCGCTTGTGAGCCTAAAGATTGTTATTAGCGTTAAATACATCCAGTAATTAGAGACTCTACCTTTTCCTTTTGGCTTTCACTTTTCTGGTGTCGCAACTGCAAATCATCTGCCTCCTAATGTCAAGTGATTTTGATTTTGGCATAGGTTTTACGTCGGCTGCCCTTTTTGGCACAACTCTCTCCATTTATCCAGGCTTGGGATTGGCACACAGAGTTCACTTGTGACCCACGGCAGCAGGATTACTAATAACAGAGACTCTGCCTTTTATGTCATGTTATTAACCTGAGTGGTTGCAAAACACTCCTCCAAACCTTTTTGTTTTTGAATATTTTTTCCCAGCTTTTTGTTTCCCCTGTGCCAACTTTTTTGAGATGTGTTACTGCCATCAAATCTAAAATGAGCTATTATTATTTGTGAAATGGTAAAATACTGTATCTCAGCTGCAGCTGACATATTGTTTATGGTCCATTTTGAATAAATTATGCTTTATTGGGCTTCTGAATGATTGTATTTTGTTAGCATATTGACTTGGCATAGATATTTTGCCCTTCCTGATGCAAGCCTCTTCATTCATCCAGGCATGAGTGTCTTCTTAAAATCCCAACTATCCTTTGCAAGTGCTTTACAAACCGGTGCACACGTCCTCCTCAGTTGGCTGTCCTACTTTTCTTTTCCCCCTGAAGTCTCTGAGCTGCATCTCAATGCTCCATCTGCATTTTGGCTGCGGCGTGGTTCCTCTTTAATTGATCATTACTGCATGAAGATGAAGACGACAGTGAGGAGGAAGAGGCTTTGATGTTACGCAGCCCCTTATGAAGATAAAACTGTTTAGATCAAACTCGGCTCTCCTTAAATCTTCAGTGTGATTGAGGAAATAGGTCACACTACGTCCAAGCTTTGGTTTTGTCTTATGTAATTAGTATCTCATTTGAAATTTGCATAAAATACTCACACAACATTCAGAGTGCACAGTTGCAGAGTGGTTAGTGCTCCTGCTTCTTAGAAAATAAAAAAGCAGTCAGAACAACAAACTAATTAAAATTTTATGTGTATATTTTTGAACATACACTGGCATGTATGATGAATAAAGTTTGAGCTGGTGTTTTGACCGTGTTTTCCTGCAGTGATGAGTTATTCAGAGGCTGCTGTTGCTGTGTGTCATCTGGTTCTGTGCAGCCGAGTCGTGAGCGTCTGTTCAGAGATTAGAGCGGATTACCATAATCTTCACTCAGAGGAAATCCAAGGCACATCACTCTCTCTCTCTCTCTCTCTCTGTGGAGATAGAGGCAGGATTGGGATACATCAGAGCTGCATGAAAACATTTATATTTAGACTCTCAGGAAACAATTGCCACAGTCCAGGATGGGATTGTGACAGACCTGCTCGGGCCTCTACCACTGAAAACAAAAACTCTGCATATAAATCCATATAATTAAAGTAATGATATTTGAATGCATATGTTGTTTTTTTTCCAAGTATGCATCACTACAACCAACTAACGGGCTGCACTTGGCTTGTATTTAGTTATTCCTTTAGCGTATTGACTGGTAATAGTACTTGTGGTAATAGCAGTAGTTGTAGTAAGAAAGGCAGCAAAATTAATAACAGCGGCCATAGCAAAAATAACTTTAGTACTAGCATTTATAGTAGTAGTTTAAAAAAAATGCAGTAGTTTTGCTGTGCGACTGTAAAAACTACTGCCAAAGTACTGTCTCTGTAAGTAAACTTAATTGGTTTTACTTTGTATAACATTTTTATTTTTTAGTAATGTTTTTGTTGACTTCTCTTACTTCTGCTTGAGTAATATCATTTTGCAGCACTGTCACTTTTTCTTAGATACAGATTTGGAGCACCTATCCCACCTCTGACTGGCTTACACTGAAATAATGTTCAATTTCATGGACTCCTGAAGAAAAGGTTGGTGTTAAAAGTATATTGTACTACTGTATACTGATCATATTTCTGGCTCTCAACATTCAGACCTTTGTGTCAATGGTCAGAAATTACTTGAGCATGAGTCAATTTTGCTGTGAATCTCTCTGCCCTCACTTAGATCTTGTAAAACACTACCAGACGACTGCTGCCTGTTACTGTAATCTGATTAGCCAAACCCAGATTAAACCTCTGCATTCCACATTCATTAAGCAACACACACAAACACATTTAGAAACATTCATAGTCCTAGGTTTGTGCATTGAGATTATAATCAGATACACAAAGGTCCAGCATAACATTGTTACATTACTATCTTAATACCAAATAAACATTTACTTCATAATTGGATTAAGAGCACAGCATCTTCAAAATCTGTAAAGTACTATTACTTAAAAATAAATCAAGTGCAAGTAAAAGTAGTCAACAAAAATAGTACTTGAGTAAAATGATAGAAGTAGCAAGTGTAAAGTTAGTGCTACAATTATTTTTTACTATTGCTGGTGGTACTACTATTATTACTACTACTACTCAAGCAATTTCTATGGTTAAAAAAAGTAAAAGTAAATTTTTTTTTCCTTCAAAATTTATTCAGGTAAAAGTAAAAAAATGTAAGGCACATTCTCTCTAAAAACCTCAGCTTTAATAAATGACAGGAGTAACAGTATCTAGTTACTTTCCACTTGCATTTTACTGGCTGCCTTATTTACTCCACCCATTATGTGGTTAATAGCTAGTTACATTTTTCTTCAAAATATGTTGGTATATTGGTATATTATTTATCCAGATGAAGAATTTTAGTTATTTTGACCTTTTGGGAGTCTTATGTTGTATCATATTTGTGCAAAAAAATATAAATTAGCACAACTAATTTGATGTAAACTATATTAATAGTATTATTTCTTGCAGGTACAGTCCTGTGCAAAAGTCTTAGACATGTTTTATGCTATGAACAAAGGAAGGAGTATCAATGTACAAAAAATAAACAAGAAATATTACAAAAAAAAGAAGAAATATTATAACCAGATGCATTCAAAGGGCATAGACCACTGCCAAGGCACTGATCTCGGTAAAGAGATAGTGCCCAGATCTAGATTCAAACTCAACTATCTTCTAGTTTAGGGTTAAATGCTCTTTCTATTGAGCCACAAAATCCAATGGTAAAAAAGTTTCGAAAACTAGAGGGCACAGCACAGAGCTGTAACTACATGTAAGGCACAGTTTGTAACAGTGTATAATCTCTGTAGCCTTTTATAAAGCTGGATGTTGCATAAGGCCTAAGGAGTGACTTACAGGGCTGTTATTACTGCTGTTTCTTCTGGGCCTTTGTCTCAGTGTCTGTGTCCACTGCTCCGCCCAGAGCCAGCAGGAGGGTGAGGGCATTCCTGCTCGATGTGCTGTCTGTCAGATATTCACACAATTTCAAAGTCTCGTTGCAACATGTAGCCATGTGCCCAAAGCCACACACACATTCTCAAACACAACACAGAGAGACGTGTCAATCAATTACATCAAAAAGTTTTTGGATCTTAATTACTTTAAGTTTATGGCTTAAGAAAACCGGCTCAACAAGTTTGTTTGGGCGTCACAGTCAACTTTATGGCCTCTTGATGGGTTGCCACAGCAAATCATATATGGGCATGTTTTTAACTCCACATGACCTTCCTGACACAACCATTTGTCCAGGCTTGGGACTGGCACATAAACGGATGCCTGACCTGCCACAGAAAACCATGGAGTTTGTCATCTTTACTCAATGTTTACAGTTATGCCTTCATAACACAGAGGCAGAAAGTAGACATAACATGTTCACAGTACATATATGAATATTATGTTTTTAGTAAAGACACATCTTGAGCAAAAAGATGTTGCTGTGCAATGTTCAACTTTGCCTTGTATGACTAAAATATTTAGCTTTTAAATGCAGTGTGGTGAAAGGGTTGTGTGCACTACTGTTAAGTATGCTAGGAACATAACAGTTCTATACACAATACACTATATTGCAGTATCTACAAGTTTTCTGATGATAGAAATATTATTGAGATAAAATGGCTTCTAATAATTTTGGTCACCATGTTTCCTTATTGAATTCACAAGCAAATGCAGAAAAAAACATATTTAATTCAATTGTTCAAAAAAAGCTGTCACATAACTCATGAAACAAGTAAAAATGCAGCCCCTTTGTTTTCAGGAGTGGTCATTTACATTTGGGTCTTAAGTGAGAGTTCAAACAAACCCTTTTACCATTGAGTTAAGAATGTGAAGTGTTTGCACTGCACACAGAGTTAGTTAATGACCAGTACAACCTCAGGGTTTGTTTGTGCTGTTTTTAGAGACTGATGTATTTAAAAAAATTAGTTTAACAGTGAGGGCAGGTCCTTCATACACCCAGTCTGAAAATGACACTACGCATACAAATTTACCATTTATTTTTCATAAGGAGTTATATATGAAGAGTATCACCATTTCATGTAATTCAAACAATATTTAATCGTTAATTAAGCTCAAAATTTAAACTACTGTATATTCAATCTCCCCGTGACCCACTTTTGGACCATGACCCTCCAGTTGAAGATCATTGCTTTAAATAATTTCAAGTAAAAGAGGTTAAAATCACTTTAGATTATATTCTATGTAACATCATGTAAAAATAAAATAAAAATACAAAAATAAAGCCAGTTCAATAATTAATTCAATATCACAAAACCATCAGAATAAAAATGTGTAAACATGTGTTTTCACAGTCTTTCTATTTTTGCCGCTGTGTTCACTTGTCCTGCCCAACAAAAGCCATGGCACTAACCCCGTTTAATACAGGTTTGCTCTTTGCCACACAGGAAGCTTTGCTGGCTTGAAGTAAATCAAACCACAAATGCAAGCAAATGTTTTTCCTTAGTCCTTTGTACATGAAAGGTTGTGGTGATGGAGCAGCGGTCATTGAAAGTTCAGCAGATCCTGGAAACTCCAGGGTAGACTGCTACAGACCTGAGCCACACAAGTCTCAGAGAGCAGACCAACGCCAATGGACAACAGTGAGAGGCCCCTGCTGCTGTTCAGGATCACTGCAGGAAAACACAGAAGAAAATGGTCAGAGTAATAATCAACTATAATATGCGCCAAGAACCTTAGAAGTCATCAGGCTTATCAGGAGTTAATTTTTTACTATTACACAACTTGCACAAGACTGATATGTACTGTTCTTAAGCACTGACAATACACAGCAGATGCTACCTGTTGTTACCACAAACAATAACAAGGTGGCAGAGAGCATTAAACTGAATCAATGATACCTTATATGGACTAATTTTCAATTTTTGACAATGTGAAAAATGTTATCCAAAAGAGAAAGCAAAAAGGGCTTGCAAAACCAGGAAGTAACAATGAGATATTTTACATTGATGAAGAATAATAGTTCATTTAGAATTTAATGGCAGCAATATGTCTCAAAAAGTTGGGACAGGGAGCACAAAAGACTGTTAAATTAAGTGGTGCTAATAAAAACAGCAAGAGGAGCATTTTGGAGAAGCAACTAATTAGGTTAATTATTTGGCAACAGGTCAGTAAGATGCCAAAAGGAGCAGGTACAGAAAGGCTGTCTAAAAATTTGTCTAAAACAGGTTTACACAATTAGGTTTGTGATACAGTACATTGAAGACTGATTTAAGTATGGTAACTCTCACTGTACATCTAGGGAAATAATTGTACTATCCTGACCAATGCACAATACAACTTTTTAGTACTTGTTGGTAAATCCTTATTGACTCTGGCTTTGAGTAAACTCTAGCCACCTGCCATAGATTTTCCTTTCTAAGCTGTAACTGGCTGCAAACTCAAATTGTCTCCCATATAAACAAAGTCGTATAAAAGAGAAATATAGGCAACAAGAATTTAGTTCACATATACTTCAGTGGAATAAAATGGATTCCTATGTGTGGGAATAAATTTACTTGTATATTTACTTGTCTAATCTAGTTTTGCTGTTTGAGGAAAAAAAAAATATTGAATTTAAAATTAATACAGAGATATGAGAAAAACAAATATTGTTAATGTTTAGAGCAGTGATTCTTAACCAGTGGGTCAGGACCCAAAACTGGGTTACAGGGAGGTTCAATGTAGTTTCAATTTTCAGCTTATTTGAATCTGTTAAATTGTTTTAATATTTTCTTTATGGTGACATGCAGATACAAGCATCATTAAGATTTTAGTAAAATTATTTGGAAAAAAATAAGCTTGGCTCTGTAAAAAATGTGTCAGAGTAAAGTAACCAGGGATAAAATTTAATCCCACAACCTGACCAAATGAGAACCAGAGTGAACTTTTAAGGAAGTAAATTGCTGACCTCTAATGGCCTGAGAGTTGGATGTGAGCACCAACAGTTTGATGAGTGCGAGGCAGAGCGGGGAGTAGTCATGTTCCCAGATGACTGTGGGGATCAGCAGGACCTTCCCGTAGCAGGACAGCAGCAGTGCTTTGAGGAGAAGCCCCGGCTCCAATGACCTCCCCTGGAGACGAACCACCACCAGCCACAGGAATAACAACACCCCTCCACAGAATGCTGCTAACTCTGCAGATTTACATTTAAAATATTTCATTTGCAAATTAAATCCATATGGTTTTATCTCCAAAATGCTACAAATCTTCTTCTTTCATTTTAGCTTTTCCCTTCTTATGGGGTTGCCAAGCAAATTATCCATCTCCTGTTGCCTACATATTGATATGACTTAAGTTTTATGATGGATACCCTTCCAAATGCACCCCTCTTCATTTGTCCGGGCTTAGGACTAGCACAAAGGGTACACTAGCTGACCCCCTGTGGCTAGATATCCAAAACACTACAAATACTTTTGTATAATTATTAAATGAAATATTTCTTCTCCAAGATAAATATGTTTTAGTAAATAAGACAAAATGCAGTTCTTTTAATAATTAATTACTGGTCATTTTTCCTTTGCAAAAAAACAAACAAACCTCAAAACAAAAACAAAACTGTATGAAGAAATGTGGAGATGCAGGATTTTGTCCAATACATTTAAGTGTAGACTTGACTTCAACAAGCAAGTAAATAGTCAGGCATCTTTGGATATTGTGTAACAATTTGTCAAATTGTATCCAGTCCAGTTAACATTTTGTAAACAAACACTGGGCTGAGTATATTTCTGAAAGCAGTACATTTTGAGCAGTATCTGAACTTAAACTGAAAGTCTTTTTACCTCAGTACTTGCTCTTAGGCTCTTAACTGTTATCTGTATAGAAAAACACTCTCATATTTATCTGTTTTTTTCTTACCGAGGGCGGCCAGTGTGAACATGCCATAAAACTCCCACTCCTTCGTGTATCTGATAAGGTCTGCTGGGTCGCTGCTCTGCTCTGAGGTGTGGAGAAAAGACCAGCGTAGGTAGGCCTCACACAGCAAGGAGAAAACACACAACTTCCAGTGAATCTGCACAGGACGGCCACAAGGAGGAGACAAATATTCAGAAATAAGGAGAGGATAATAAAGGCATGTTGTTTTTCCTGTAGATTCAACTTACATTCAGGCTTGTGTTAAACAAAATGTGTCTAAAAGCCTGTGTTTTGCACAAAATGGCATCAATGAGGATGATTACTGGGTCATATTCAATGTACTTGTCCACTGGCTTCTGGCAAGACTCCTACACAGAGAAAGACAGAAATGAGTAATGTCTTAACAAACATCTCCTCTTTGGTCTTCCTCTAGGCCTCCTACCTGGCAGCTTTGATCCATATATTTACTATCTTTCTTCTGAATTTATAACCAAAACATCAGAGGGGCAAAATGTACTAAATTTCTTTATTGAGCAAAAATTTAATAAAGTAAAAGTATCACCTTCAAATTTCTACTTAAGTAAAAGTATAAAAGTACTTACTTTTAAATGTACTTGTGAGTAAAAAAGTAAAAGTATTTCACACAGACTCAAAAACTCATTAATGTGTAAATGTGAGGCATTTTGCTGATTCCAGATGAAATTAACAATTTGGTGTAGTAGATTAGACTAAAACTGTCGCTGACATACAACATGAGCATTTCCTCTGATGTACTCATTGTTAACCTATCCATCCTTGTCACTCCTAAAGAGAACCTCAACACATTAAGCTCTCCCTTATGTCTTTTTCTGAGTGCCACTGTCTCCAAATTTTCAACCATTACACCTTGCTGGTCTCAACACTGTCTTGTACAGATTTGCTTTCATTCTAGCCTGATAGCATCCTCATAGGCTAAAGGAAAAGTAGACAAGATTGAGGAAAAATCAGAACCAAAAAGTAAATAAAAACAACGTACACATATGGTTAACTTTATGATCCCGTTGCAGTAGTCTCTGTGGAGCTCCGTTGCCTTTTCGTTACATTCAACACATCTGAACACCTGCACTTTCCCCATGCCTCACTGTAAACAGACCTGTCTCTGAACCCGGAAACACACCGCGCTGAGCTCTTCTTCGATTTGAAAGAGACCATGCTGCTGCTGCCCCCTGGCGTGTGATCCCGGTAGTACAATTTTCACATCAAAATCACAACACAAATAAACTTCTTTGAAAAAACAAGTCCAGAAGATGAATTATTTTTCCCTTTTGTGATGTGATTCAACTAGCCTGGATGAGTGAGAGTCTTCAGACATCAAAATCACAATAAAACAGAGAACAACTTTACAAAGAGGTTTGATGTAGAGTATTGAAGTAATGTGAGTGAGTGACTGGGGACTACGGATGGAAATTAGCTCTGAGCTTTAATCCGGTGTATTTACGGCACTAGCTGCTGTTCATTAATACACGCTGCCCCATATAAATAAATAAATAAATGATTTACAGCAGCAAAGACACGACTGCGGGTTATTACTCTCAGTATTGATATCTATATCTTAATTTGCTTAAAAATCAAACTATGTGAATGACAAAGATTACAGACTAGCTGTTTTTAAGCTATGTCAACTATCACTTATATTATACCAAATCAATTATGTATTTATTGTATTTTTTGTATATATTTTGTGAGAATCTGATTGAATTTAATTTCATTAAACTTAAAGGTACTGTAAGCAGCATGCACTTGTACTGGTTTGAAAACAGTGCTGCAGTCTAAATTAAAACAATGGTCTGTGGGCTGCCAGTTTTTCTGCTTTACTGATTGGACAATCAGCAATGCAGTGTAAGAACCAAAATAAAAAATGTAAACAAAAAACAATGCAACCATTGTGTAAAATGTATTTTTTTGTAACTGTGAATAGATCATTGGTATCTTTGTTATCAGTAAAACTAATAATAATATAAAGTTAAAGGTACTGTAAGCAGCATGTGCTCATGCTGGTTTAAAAACGGTACTGCAGTCTAAATCAAAACAATAATCTTTTTTCTGATTGGACGATCGACAATGCAGGGTGTAGAACCAAAACAAAAAAATGTAAACGAAAACAGTTTTATGTAAAATGCATTTTTAATTATTAATAAATCAGCTGTACCATTGTTATCAGTAAAGCTATTTGATTTAAACATGTTTACCTCATATCTTATCACACGTGGGTAATTTTTATGCAATATAAAAACTATACTATATACTATCTACTGCTCATAGAACATTTAATTTTTCTGTTTATAAGCTATGTCAACTATCACTTAGTTGTACTTTAATGACACAGGACAGAAAATTGAAAGGACTCTGGAAGCTATTTTATCACTTAAGGAGTTCAAATCCACCGTGATTAGTGAAAAAAAATGTGTTCCAGTTTTTGGGTCTAAAAATCTGGTCTCCCTGACATAATATTATATCATATCAATTTTGTATTTATCGTATATACTTTTTAGACCAATCTAATCTACTTTAATTTAATTTCGTTAAACTTAAACGTGACAGAGTTGAGAGACCAGTTTGACAGCTCGCGGGGCATGTCGGGATGTGTAGTCCGCCGACGTCCACGCAGACTCACGCTGAAGGGGGCGTGTCCTCGGCACGGTTTGGTGTAAGCGCTGCAGCTTCCGCTCCGTGCGTCACACATGGAGCCCAACATGGCCCCTGCGAGCCGGGCTGTTGTTGTGGTTGGGCTGTCCCTGCTGTACCTGAGCGGGGCCATCCTCTCCACGGAGTACTTCTCCACGCTCACGCTCTTCAACAACGAGCTCCACAAACAGGGCTGCAGCTCGCTGTCCGACTGGGAGGAATACGCGGCGGACTGCGGTAAAGTGTCTCCGTTTTTTGCTCACTCTTTGCCACGTCCTCCTCGGTTCAACTGTGACTTTACCCGGCTAGCTTGCTTCTTCCACTGGTGGGCTAACCTTAATCAGCCCAGGAGAAGATAAGCTTACGTTTCTCTAGAGGTGAAAGTGACATGAAAACTAAAATAAATGGCCTGGGGGACGCAACCTTTAAAAACAGTTAAATATTTTAAACTTCACTGAGGCTGCAGGACAAAGCGCCAAAATCACCTGAAAACACATTTGAGCAGGTTCTTCACTTGTCACATATGAGTCATAGTAATTGTTATTCATTGTAGTTATCTGCAGCCTTTATCCAGCTCTTTATTACTGTAGTAGTTAATAGTTAGTATCAAATGACAGTATTATGCGTTGTGTGTGTTTTCGAGGTGTCACGTTACACCATCTAAACAAAAGCATCATGACAGCAATTGAGTAATTTTACCTTTAGCATTAGATCAGCGTAGCTCCAAAGTCTTAATAGTATTAAAAAGGTGTATTATGGACAGGTATTAAGTTCTGTTCATCTTGGTCTTAAATTTAAAATAGGCCTTTTCTTCCTTGTTCTTTGTAATGTTTTGAATATTTGCTTGCAAACTTTGACATTTATCAGATTAATCACAACAAATCATTGTGTAGTGAGAAGTCACATTTATGTTCAGTCCAAACTTGATGCTTGTCCTTGTCAAATAATACTAAATATTTTAAAGTAATACTTCTTAACTAATAAAGAAGTACAGTATGTCTTATTTGCAAGTTAGACTTAGCCATTAAATTCTGTCATAAATTGTCACCTGCTTGAATGGGCCTTTAGTTTGTAAGTTTGCAAAAGCTTTTTTCCTAAGGCCTACTGTATGAGCTGCATAATGTTGCAAAAAAACATAATCACAATACACTTGAAGAACCTTTATCAGTGAAATGTTTCATTCAGTTTTAAGATTTTTTTAATGCAGAACTGTCATTTCCTCAGCATTAGGGTTTTGAAATAAAACACTTAAGTGACAGAGTAGTACAAATATTTTCTATAAGATATTGTTAGAATCCTCTGCTGAGTTTGTAGAGTCTGTGCAATATTTCCCAATTCAATTCAGAAGACTATGGCCGCCCACCATAACCTATTTTTTTTTATCCCACAGTCTAAAATTTAATATATTTGAGTAACTTCTAAATATGCAGTTTCCAAGTCATTTTTTTATGATTTGCCCATTTAAAAAAAGGAAGCACCGAATGATACTTGAGATACTTGTTACTTAGATACTCGTTACTTGATACTTGATAATTGTTAACCATCTGATAAGAGTCTGTAGATAAAGTTATGTCATGTGTCTACAACTAAAAATGCAAAAAGTCAAATACTTTAAACTAAATGCTAGATATTTTTAAAGATGATTAAAAAATCCAAAGTCTTGCTAAAAGTAGTATTAATGAAGTATCACCGCAGACCCTAAATTAAAATGAAGAGTTGGGAAAACTCTATTTTTCTGATATCTTGCTATGCACTAAGGGTCACTTGGCTCCCTCCAGGTATCGTACCGTGTCTACAATCAAAGCCTTATGCAAAACTAATGTGGTGGTTATGACAAAATTAAGTTCATTCAAGAAACCACATCTAAGAAACGACTCTATGTAAGTGCATTGCTGAAATACTTGCTTTGTATAGTATGTCTTTTGAATGACCGGTATGGTGTGGGAGATGTAGTGTGTGAAATATTATCTGCAGCTCTTAACGGGCCAACAGGATGGGTCAGAGCAGTGCTGATAGTAACTGTGTGAATTTATTTTTTCTAGAGTCGTCCATTTTGCAGCTGGAGGACCCAGATTGTGAGGAGGGCAGTAACCCACCCTGCGAGTCAGTCTTCTCGCTCAACGCAGAGAAGATCCTGGTTAGTCAGATCTCACACAATCATCATATCAAAAAAATATCATCAAAGAACTATCTGACCATTTACTTCCTTCTGTAATGTTTGCGGTTTAGAGCAGCAGTTAAATGCTTAAAAACACTTTGGGCTGACGTGTATAGAAGTGTTAGCATTGTTAACTGGGATATGTTTGTCCTTCGTCAAATTAAATACATTTCTGAAAAGCAAACCAGGAAAAACTACATTTAGATTTAATTGAATGCCTCATCTATAGCTTAAGTTAAAATGAAAACCTTTTAAATTGTATTCATCACAGTAGCATTTGTTCTTACTCAGAGTGACTTTGCAGATGCCATTGTTTCATTGTACATATGACATTTAAATTAGCAATTAGTAAAAATGTGTTATTTCCCTGTTCATCTGGATTATCCATGAAGTTGCACTCTCAGCCTGGCTTTCATGTGTGATACATTTCATTATTGCAAACCATGCCACACTAATAAACTGTAAGGCTTTTAAAATTATTTTCACCTTTATTAATTCCCAGGGAAAATTGTATTGCTATATCTCTTCAAATTATTGATTCAAAGTTAATAGTTTGTCTGTCATAGACTCATTGATTGACAGGAAGAAGGGGCTCTTGTAGCTTGCTGGTCTCAGATGTCCAATGAGTGCTCTCTGTTGTTCAAAATCTGAATGCAGAGGATAGTCCAAGTTGTTCAGTATAGCATCCGTCCTGTTGCGTGTCCTTTACTCCACTACTTCAGCTAGAGTCTTAAAACTACTTATAATTCAACCAGCTCTGTTTATTGCATTATAAATTTGTCTACGATCTCTTTTTCTTAGACTGCTCTGTTGACATTAAAAATCCAAACTTGCTATTACTGCATGATAATCCTACCAGAGCCATATTTGCATCGTGTAAAATTTGCATTGTCTAAATGGTGGAGGATACATCAATAAGTCATGCAGCATTAGGAAGATATGCAAATTCAGATTTAATGGGATGTCAAGTATAAAACCCTCTGCCTATTTATGCCTGTTAACAAGAGACTAAGTTTGTCAGTACACTAACCAGCAACAGCAACCAAAACAATACAAAAACAATCACACATATTTAAATAACTCTATAAATCTGTAAAATACACTGTTTTCAAGTCATTTTCATGGCCAGGCAGCAGATACTCTTTACATACTTATTGTGGATTCTAGATATGTAAGGAGTTTATAGATACTAAACAGTTTTGTGCGGTGGCTGGAATTATTTTTCACAACATTGTTATTATAAGAGAAAAAGCACAATACACTATGAGCGAAAAAAAAAAAAAAAAAAGGCAAAACATAAAGAAATCTCTAAGTGTTACAACTGAACTGGTATTAAGAAGCTACCCAAATTGACTTAGTGTCCTCTGCTCTAGAGGATGTAGTACTGTCTGTAAAGAACCAGTTCAGAGCATATTGACTAAAGTAGTTGCACTGTGGTAAACATCTAGATTTAAGTACTGAGAGTTTTTTTTTTCTTTTGCTGATTGTAACAGACTTAGCTTGACACAGGAAATGGTTTCTGACACTTTTTCATTACGTTCCCCTCTTGATGGCTTGTTTTCATCATCTCTCACAGAATCAGGCCAAGCTGTTCATAGAGCAGAAAAAAATCCCCTTCCCTGTAGAAAACCACAACACAAATGAAGAACTTGGTAAGTCAGCATTTTGTTATTAGCAGTACTTGTTGTATTATTGCTACTACTACTACTTGTTCATACTACTGATTTTTCTGTTTTTGCAGCCATTGGCTATGTTCTCATAGGTAATGGCCTTTATGATGAAGCCATTAAACATTTCTCCCTTTTATTACAGGTCTGTTTACATTCGTATTTAATTAAAACCGTAATGTCATTGTTGAGGTTCAGCAAAACATATCTTGTTTTGTGTTGTGTCTTAAACTCAGAGCGACCCAGAGCTGGTCAGTGCCATCTATGGGAGAGGGATAGCTTATGGGAAGAAAAGTCTGCAGGTAAGATATTTATTTTTGGTTATAAAATGTACATGCATTGAAGTGTCTACATTAAGGCTTGTTTAGGACTCTCTCAGCAGTTGGTTCCGTGCACAGTACGGCGTCTAATAACTTCCGGTTAATTTGTGTGAGGGCGAGTTTAACGTCCCATTCAGGTTTTGATCCTTTATTAAGTGTATGTTTAAAGTTGAAAAGAGACGTTTAACCTTTCAGACCTAGCTAAAGTCCGGCACAACAACTTCACTTCCACAAAGTTGTGGGTTTGAGTCTAGGCTCCGACAGTTTGCTGAATGTCTCTCCCGGCTCTCTCCCCAATTTCCTACTATACCCTGTCTTATAGCAGAACAACAGCAGTGTTTTTTTCCCCATGTCTGTTTGTAATCGTATCTGTAACTATTATCTGTAATTTTATTAACAGGATATAAAGAATGCAGACCTGGCTTTGTATGAGCTCAACAGAGTCATCACCTTGGAGCCGAACTGGCCTGAGGTTTACGAACAGAGAGCAGAGGTAAAATCAATTTACTGCAGTATTGTGTTGCCAGAGGTGGAAAGTAGCCAGATACTAAAGTACATTTTCTACAACAGTACTTTTATTGGAGTAAATTTTGAAGGAAAGAAAATGCTCTGACTTTGACCTTTTTGTATGATCTCAGGATGAGTAGAATTTTCATAGTATTATACCATAGTAGTACCAGTGGCAGCAGCGGTAGCAGCATTAGTAGTAGCTGTGGTAGTAGAAGTAATTGTATTTTAGTATTTGATTTTGTACGGTACTGTACTCTCTATGCAAAGAAAACTTTACTTTCAGTTAAGGGTGTAACAATACAATTTTGCAACTGTACGATACGTATCGATTAAAACTGTTTCGATCCGATTCAAGAACAGCATTGGATAATTTAGAATGCTACGATTCGATGCGATTCAGCACCTTCACATTGATACATTCGATACAGCAACTTTTTGCCAAAAGTCATAATAGTATAATCTCAAATCTAGCATTGCAGCTGGGATTGATTGTGTCTAGCAGATAGAGGGTAAAGAAAAGTTCAATATAACTTTTTATTTCATTAAAAACACAATAATGACATTAAAAGAGACATATCTGCTTTTATTTTAACATGCAAATCGCCGATATCAATATTTCTGACATTATCAATTTTTTTCCATGTATATGGATATTCACTACCCAGAAAATTATACGATTCAATACAAGGTAATGGATATCAATATAGTAACTGTGTCGTTACACCCCTACTTTCAGTACCTTTTACTTTTACTCAGGATTA
This sequence comes from Bostrychus sinensis, assembly GCA_020698575.1. Lineage (NCBI taxonomy): Eukaryota > Metazoa > Chordata > Actinopteri > Gobiiformes > Eleotridae > Bostrychus > Bostrychus sinensis. Next base: position 19,582,595 of record CM036257.1, on the reverse strand, counting down.
GAGATGAGTACTTTTGCTTCATCTTTAGTACGGTAATATTATTCCTTACAGTTCTTTTATTCGAGCACAGATTTTGACTACTTCTTCCTTCTTGTGAATTTAAAAATAAAATAAAATAGACCGTGATTTTCAGAATGTACTAGATTTTTCAGTGTGATGGGAAGGTCTACTGGACCTACTCCTCCCTGGAAAGAGAATGAGTCACAGTGAATCACTCTGACATGCAAAACATATGAAAATGTATCCACCTCTCCGTGCCACTGACTGTCATCTTCTGAAGGTGAACATGGCCACTTTTACACTGTCTTTACAACCTTATACCTATAAAAGGAAAATAAATGAACATTTTTAATTATCAAATGTAGTTGGTTAGCTAAGCAGTAATACATTGACATTGTGTAACTGTAAATAAAAACAAAATGCAATAATCTGCTAATCTTATAAGGCCCCACAAGGTCAGAATAAAACAACGTAGGTGGTAACCATTTCATTATTTTCAAATGTGACGGCAGCAACACTTCTCACAAAAGACTAGAAAAACAAAATGCAACCCAGTCTTCTTGTTTTCCTTGTTGTTTGACTGCAGTAATCCAGCGTGAAATGGTTTGCTTCAGGCATTGTAATCTGATCGCACATACAGCACAAAGGCAGATGCAGATGCAGATGATTACAATGAACAGAAGTTCTATTTCTAGGATTGTTTTTAATTTAGTTAACATTCTTATTGTGTGTTTTCAGATCCTGTCTCCTCTAGGCCGGATCAGTGAGGCTCTGACTGACCTGACCAAAGCCATATCTCTGCAGCCTTCAGCACGTCTCTACAGACACAGAGGGACGCTGCTGTTTATATCAGAGGTTTGCCATCACACTTGCCCTAAGTTTGAACACAATTTGTCATTCTTATATATATAACATGTACTTTATACTCCGAACAGGACTATGTGGCGGCCATGGAAGACTTCCAGCAGTCTCTAGAGCTGAAGAAGAACCAGCCAATTGCCATGTTGTACAAAGGGCTTACATTCTTCCATAGAGGGCTGCTCAAGGTACAGATAGCCTCTTGCATTTTGTACAATATGAAAGCTTTGTTGAATTCTTGATATTTTTACATCACTGGATTTCTTTACACCCGTCTAAATTCTTTGCACACTACCCGATATAAAAAAATTTCCCCAAGACTGTTATGCTTTAACCACAAAAGTGTTTGTTGTAAAACTTTTCAGTGCACTTTTTTGGACTGCCACTTCCTTTCACAGTATGACTAAATAGATTATAAATATACACAGTAGCATCTGTGCAGTAACTTCCACTTTTTTATCATTACCACATATATTTAGCAATCTGCATACTTTTTAACATTTTATGGTTTGGCCCTTATTATTTGATGTGGGAGGGGTATGGGAAAAATAAGTTTGGGATGTCAAATCCAGCTACAAGTGCCCAGTGTACTCTTTGTTCCAGTTCCAATGCTGGATAAGGCCGGAGAGTGTTGCATCAGAAAGGGCATCTTATGCTAAATTAAGACATGAATCACTGCATACTAGGAGGCAGAGGATTTGCTCTGGTGAACCCAGAAAGGAAAAGCCAAAAGGAAGAAATGTTGGGGATACCATTTGTTCTATTCACAATAATACAGATACTGATACAGATATAGGTATATAAAAATAATATGAACTAATGATTTGATATCCTGAGATTACCTGTTGCTGTTTGTTGTGGATACAGCTTGCCCACCTCTACAAACATCATACATTTATGTAGACATAAACCTCAATTACAAAGTATTTCTAGACAGTAATTAGTGGAGCTGTCTTCCCACACCAAGCCCTAAATATGTGGTACAGATGTTTTAAACCATTACCTAAGCACAACCAAAAACACAGCACTTGATACAGTATGTGGGAGAGATCACGTACTGTTGCATCCTCCCTTGGAAAGTGGAAAGTCAGCTTCTTACTTGATTATGAAAAAGTAGTAGTATTTAATGTTTACGCTGAAGCAAAATCAGTATTGCACAACATACCCCCTTTTTTATGAGCCCATACAGCTGAGGTATATGGATTTCTATAATGTGTAAATAAACTCGCTCTTGTGATGTCCCCTCTTTTTGCTGATGCCAAGCAAAACGGTCACAATCAGTCTGTCACTACTTCAAAAGTCCATACTTCTTTTTCAGAAAGGGTAGTTTAAATCTCATTATATTGAATTATTGTAACAAAAAGTTATGTAGCAACTATAATCCTTTTAGTTGTATTTTTTTCCTCTTTTTTTCAACTTAAAAGTATTTGTAGCTCATAGGGACAGTAGGGAGATTCTGACTGTACCAAAAATACTCAGTATCCATGCTACTGCAATAACAGCTCAAAGATTTATTAAAGTGAAACTTTGTATTGACACTTGTGCAACTTTATTTACAGCATGCTTTTTGTTTTCTGCTACACTGCTACAGCACCCCTGCTGCTACACTGCCAGGTTGTGAAGATTTGAAAGACGAGAGAAACATTGCTAGTTAACTTCTTTTCCATCAAAATAATATAGTAGTTGTACTAGTTATTCCTGGTCTAATAGTAATGTTAATGCCCACTGTTATTGAGGGTACTGAGGGTACACAGTATTGATAACATGACATTTTAATACCACATTGCTGTGAAACTGGTGTTTGTTCCATTTCCCACTTCATAGACATTAGGCATTTATCAAACTACAAATTTAACACAGTAAATGTAACTTGGTCATTTGAGCTGTGTGCGGAGTCAGACTATTGCTCTATCCCCGTGTTCCCCATTACAGTTTCCTGTCAACTTTGTGTTCTTTCACTTTGTGTAAAATGTTGTTCTGTTTTCTCTTCAGGAAGCTATTGAGACATTCAAAGAGGCGCTGAAGTTAAAGTCTGACTTTATTGATGCTTATAAGAGCCTCGGACAGGCCTATAGGTACTCCCCCATCTCTAACCTTTAATGAATAGTAAATGAGTAAATATATGTCCAAAAGAAATTCTTCACAGTGTAGTGTTTGTTTTCCTCAGAGAGCTGGGTGATTTTGAGTCGGCGATGGAGAGCTTCCAGAAAGCTCTCATGTTGAACCAGAACCACATCCAGTCTCTGCAGCTTCGAGGTATGATGCTGTACCACCACGGGTCGCTACAGGAGGCCATAGGCAACTTTAAGGTACTGCCATTCACACTGACACTACTTGGTATGGTTGTGTCATACACCAAACAAGAATGACATTAATTATGACTATCTGCCAATTATTGATGGTCTTAATTTTTTGTGTTTTGACCACATGCGTAATATGCAGCCCCATGCACAAACACTGACATTAACTATTTTGACACATTTCTCAGAACCAGCATTAACTTCTTTAGTAATATTGGCTTGTTTGTTAATTGCACTAGGCCAGCCTTTCCTTCCCCATGTGCATCACCTGTCACCCATTCACCACTGCTGATAGATACTGACCTCTGCAGACCAGGAACACATCACAAGAGCTGCAGTTTGGAGATGCTCTGACCCAGTTGTCTAACCTAGTGGTTCCCAATGTTTTTTCTCTTGCGTACCCCCTAGGCTTTATGTCATTTTGTGAGTACCCCCTCGCTTATAAATGTGTTAATTTTTCAAAAAGTGGTTATAGAAAATATCTGTGTTTATTAGTACGACAACATGTTATACTAACTTTATAGGTAGGTAAAAATGCCTTCAAAATAACAATAAATATAAAAAATAATAAATAAAAAACTATAAACTTTTATTACATTAACTTATATATTTTATGTTCATAATGAAAAGAAAAATCTTAAACTCAATAATTTCACAACAAGAAATATTAATCAAAAATTGTAATCATCATTTGAAAAACTCTTTGAAACAAGCTACTAAAATCTAAGCGAGCAAGCTAAGAAAATATTTAACAAAATGTAATAGGCCTATTCAAATAATAGTTTTAGCAGTGACGCCTCTTTTTAATCAATCAGTTTTAATTAATCAAGTGTCAATGAGACAAAAATATTTTTCATAAATTTCATAAAAAGATTGCAAATATTTTCTAATGATGAAATTATTCCAAGTACCCTCTGCAAAGTGCTTGCGGACCCCTAGGGGTTCCCGTACCCCTGGTTGGGAAACACTGGTCTAGCCCTTGTCAAACTTGCTTAATTCCTTACAATCCTAAATTTTTTTGGCTTCTAACACATCAGCATTCTGGACAAAATGTTCACTTTCTGCCTAATATATCCCACCCACTAACAGGTGCCATGATGAAGAGATAATCTGTGTTATTCATGTCACCTGCCAGTGGTCATAATGTTATGCCTGATCAGTATACTTTGCTAACCTTTTTTTCCCTCCATTTCTTTACATGTGCTTTCTTCAGAGGTGTCTTCAGCTGGAGCCCTACAATGAAGTGTGCCAGTACATGAAAGGGCTAAGCCACGTGGCCATGGGGCAGTTTTATGAAGGTATCAAAGCTCAGACCAAAGTGATGCTGAACGACCCTCTCCTGGGACAGAAGGCCAGCTCCGAATACCTCAAAGTTAAATACCTCAGAGGTGAGCAGCATGCACTCATCACAAAGTAATTTCATGGCATGAAATTACTATAATAGTATTTAATGTTTACTGAATAGGGAGTGCAATAAAAAGAAAGAAAGTAAATGATTGCTTTATGGGGTCTGATAAAAGTATTTATAGCCAGATAATAATGCCCATCCCTAGCTCACAATACAATACATAAAAAAATTAGATATGGAGTCTAGTACAGGATTTTATTTGTACAGTACAGTGGTTTAGTACTTTGTCTTCCCTACACTCTACTGTTCTAACCCTTAAGGCCTGTTTCACATTACACAGTTTTCATTTACTATTACTAATAAAACTAGACCAAACAGATAAATTTCACTTGCAGTATTTCCAGACACACCCCCTACCTGCACTCTGTATGCAAATCAAAGAACAAGAATACCAAATAAAACATGATTATATAATAAAGAATACCACATAAAACAACATGATTATATAATAATTATATATTATTACACAAATGATAGCATCAGGAATGAAGGAAATGAAACTTGAGAACAACTTAAAGCAGAACTCAGTAACTTTTTTTGGCGTTTGCTGGTTAAATCTGTTGTCATGGGGTAAATGACGTGTCCTGCATCTCCCCCTGGTGTCTCTGACACAAGTCTGAGCACCGCAGACCCAGTGTCACAAAAGTTTCGAGTCTTGCAAAACAACAAGCTCACTTTATTTCTGGATTTTTGTCATGACAGAGCAGCCAAATGGGCAAAAACTTTGTATGTTTATGCGAAGGGAAAAACAAAAGTAAAGCCGAGAGAGGGATCACACAGGAATCAACTGAACTTGAGCATTTACGATAGTGCTTTACTGCAGAGGAAAATGAGGCAGAAACAGTGAAGAAACAAAGTTACTGAGTTCCACTTTAAGAGCTACAATAACTTGCTTACTCTATTGTGCTCACTGTTTTGTTTTTTTCCCCTCCAGAATACTCTCGCTACCTGCACTCACACCTGGACATCCCAGTGGCAGAGTACAACGTGGACCAGGACTTACCTGGGAACTTTAAAAATCACTGGGCCAAAAACCTGCCTTTTTTAATAGAGGACTATGAAGAGCAGCCTGGGCTGCAGCCACATATCAAGTAAGACTGAGCCACACTACAGCATTAATTAAAAGTTAATTATTTTGCTTTATTTTTTTATTATATTTTGGTGTGCAGAAGATTTAATGAGACATTGACAAATGCTTAGATTGCTTTAATAAATACTGATTTTTTTTTTTTAATAAAACATTTCAGGATGTTCCAAAGACAAAATAATTTATTTTGGTGTGGATCCAGATCACTGTTTAGACCCAGGAGTGTTTTAAGGGATTCTGTACCATTTTAAGATACAGACAGAAGATGCTAACTTCACTCACTAAAAGAACAAATGATTAGTCTTTGTAGATTCTTTACAATAGAAAGAGCATTTATCCCTGAACTAGAAGATCTTTGAGCTTGAGTCCAGGTCTGGGCACTATCTCTTTAACATTGCAAGACAGATCTAGTGCCTTGACAGAGGTCTACTCCCTCAGAGTGCTTCTAGTTTGTTTTGTATTTTTTTGTGTATTTTTACACAGGCTTTAACAAAATCGTCATCTCTTTTTGGATTCCAGGGATGTATTGCCACAAAACTTTGACAGCTACAGCAGTGAAGTGCAGAAGCTAATCTGCACTGCTGACCATCTGGGGGGACTGATGCAGTACGACACACCAGGTTTCCTCCCAAACAAGAGAATACACAGAGGTACACAGAGGAAAACTCTGGTATAAAATAACATTAGTAAAATATTAAGATAAGTGTTGTTTTTGTTAAGCCATGGGTTTAGCAACACTAGAGGTGATGCAGGCCATGCACCGGACATGGAGCAACTCTAAAGTACGAGTCAATGGCAAAACCAGGCAAATGCAGTGGAGAGATATGTTCGACATATCCGTCAAATGGAGGAGGTGAGGACTTGTAGATTTAGTAAGATACCAGAATTCTTTAGTTTGTGATAAGGCCAAACCAAAAAGCTTGTAATAGATTGCATAGATATCAGCTTCTAAGATTAACTCAACAAACTCTCTCAACAAACTAAAGTCTAGACCAGTCTTTCTCACACTTTTCACACCATGTACCACCTCTCAAAATATTTAGCTTTCCAAGTACCATTTTGAACTACAATTAGCCTAACTCAGGACTATTCAAGGTCTAAACCAAGGCATAAACCGGTAATTAACCCAGAGTAAAGGGTTACAAAATAAAGACGAAACAAACCAAGACTAAAATTGGCCTAAACCATAACTAAGTGCAGGAGAAGGTAAACAAGGACTACATTCGGGTTCAAAAAGCCTGCACTCATGGCTAAACCTAAGCCAAAATCAGGATTAACCTGGCCAAAAACCTGGATTAAGCAGTGGTGCCTGTAATTAATAGTCATTTCATCTAAAAAAAACAAAAACAAAAAAAAATCAAGAGTACCACTAAAAAGAGCAACACTGGTCTAGACTAAAATGCCAAAAAGCTTATTCTTTTGCTGAAAAGAAGAAAAGTGATCCTCCAAATGTATTAACCAGGTGTTTTACAGAGTCATTTCCATATAATTGATGAAATATAAGTGACTCTCATTATGACCTAATACTAAAAGAAGTCTCGGGTTCATGTCCCACCCAAACTTCCCTTTTCAGCCTTAAGTCCATATTGTAGCTCATTGAATTACACTCTGACAGCCCTAACAGGCCTATCTTGTGTGCTCCCAGGATCGCAGACCCAGACCAGCCAGTTTTGTGGTTAGATCAGATGCCAGCCAGAAGTCTCAGTCGTGGCTTCAACAATCATATCAACCTCATCAGGTAACAAAGTCTCGAAATTATGTTTCCTGATGTCCTGGGCCAGTTATAGACCCTTTTTATGTTTCTAGACAATTTGGATTTGTTCTAAAGAATTGTGCCACAAACTAAGCAGCAAACCTTAATACATTTTCTATTAGGAATTAGCATTAGCCATAGCCACCAAATATTGCAAACTATTAACAATCTAGATGTTTTTGGCAACTGTCAACTAATATGCTCTATGTGTGCAATGTCAGAACCTGGTTTAGAAAACATTTTTAGCCATTTTATGTAATGTAACATTAGCATATAAGCTAAAAGGCTAGTTTTCTGAATTCGTGTTTCCTGCTACAGAAATTTGGTGGACCACTATACTTTGTCACCATATGCTCAGATTTAATCCAATCATAACCAATCCTATAAGTAAACTTTAGCTCATGAAACTGACTAGCAGATCTGGTTGGTATTAATTAAGTATTTTAAACAAATGTATCAACAACATCCATTTATTTTTGCCAAATAGGAGGACACACTTTGGTCGCAATTTATCTGAATACGTCACTCATGAAAGGGTCTACTCCACACTGTCTGGTTTTGCAGGCTTGAACTTGTCTTCATTACAAATGTCTGTGTGCAATTTCTTTGTTCCTGGCTTATGTTTTTGATTTTCTTTAGGGGACAGATAATCAACATCAGATACTTGGCATATTTTGATAACATCCTTGACTTCATTAAAGACAGAATACTGGTCTATCACGGGTAAGTTCAATTCTTTTCCATTGTCACTATGTTGTATATTTAGTAATTAACTTGTACATAAAGTGAAAAATGCTGTTAGCTGGGCAGTATATCTTTATTTACCAGTGCCTTGGCAGAGGTCTACTCTTTCCAAGTGCTTGTGATTTTTTTTTTTTAAACCTTTTTTTGTTCATAGCCTCTGCTAAAACCTGTCTAAGACCTTTGCACAGTACGGTGCATTACTATATACTGTTGTTTTGTTTTTCAAATGATATAACTTCTTTAGGGCATACAACCCCAGGGGACTGTTAGAAGTTCGACAAGCTCTTGAAAATGTCAACAAAGTAGAAGATTTACTTCCTATAATGAAGGTAAAAAGGCCCAGAAATTCTATAAAAAGATTATGATGCATTAAACATTGACATGACGCAGTAACAGTAAGGATGTGTGTTTGTTTGTGTGTTTTTTTCTGAAGCAGTTTAACAGTAAAACCAGAGATGGCTTTACAGTCAACTCCAAAGTGCCAAGCGTGAAGGATCCTGGGAAAGAATACGATGGGTTTACAATCACCATTACTGGAGACAGGTACAAAGTCTTATTCCATTTCCTACATCAACGGTAAAATATATTGTATTACATGTAATTTCTGACACAAGGCCTCAAATGCAAGCGTGCACATTGGCAGAGGGGTTAGCTCTTGATCCTCAGGCTGGCCAACTTAATCTCTCTGAGTGAACTCTGCATGTCCTCCCCTTGGGACTGTGAGTTCTCTCAGTCAAAAAAAAAAGCATGCGTTAGGTGAATTGGTGACTCTAAATTGCCCCTAGTGAATGAATCTGAGAGTGAATGGTTGTCTGATTGTCAGTATAAGTGACTGATACTAGTCAAACTAGTCATTGCCCAAAGTGTTCTCCACCTCAGGCCCATAGTTGCTGGTTTAGGTTCACCCACAACTAAGGGTGCTCCGATCGATCGGCCGCAATCGGTGATCAGCCGATCATGGCTAAAAAGGGAGTGATCGGTGATCGGTAAAATGGGCAGATCAGAAGGGCCGATCAAATTACAACAAGCACGCGAGGCTCTCACATCTACTGTCTTGCAACTCCGGTTTGATTAAAGAGCAGTAATGTTATTCTAGCAGTGTTTTTAAGTTAAGCCCTGATTATAACTAACACAAACCTGCCCTGGAGCTGCTGCTTTGTGTCCCCGCTTTGTCCCCGCCTGCTCTTGGAGCGCACGGGACAGAACCGAGGCGCAGCAGTGCGTGTATTTGCAAACGCCAAAGTAAATAGAGCTAGAGCTAACCCGCTAATATTTACGTTAAAAGCATTAAGAAAGTTCAGAGTCTGCCTGTGTCTTGTTACGCGGAGAAAACTGTGCGTTTTGTGGCTTAAACTGCACCAAATGGCTGCTAATGGAAAGAGAAAGTAAAAAGGCAGCCCATGTGTCCGTGTGTCTGAGAACATCTTTCATCGTTGTCTTCTCTGCTCTTGTGCACATTTTCTTCGTTCAGACGTTGTCAAAACTGGCTGCAGGAGCTGTCTGCTCGTTAGTCCACTGTGTTTCAACCTGGTTTGGCTGCGCATTACGCGGACACAGGCGCTGCACCCGCGGACTCGCACTAAAGGCACCAATTAAGAAGAACAGCTGATTTTTACATCAGCGGAGCATTCAAACAAAGCCACACAGACACTGGGCACACATTAAAGGCCAATAATGCAACAAAACCTCTTCTAAAACAAAAATAAGTAGAATTTTGTTCTTTTACATTTACAAAGGCTACAGTATTTTTCAAGTGGAACTAATAATAGCCTGCATACATTACATTACTACATTGAAGACCACGTGATCAGTATCAGCTGATCACAGCAAAGGCTGATCAGTGATCAGCCTCAAAAATCCTGATCGGAGCACCCTTACCCACAACCCCTAACACTCATCTGCCTCCATCATTTGCCACCAATCTGGCATGGAAGTCCCATTGATAAACAGCATATTGATTTGACATAGGTTTTACCCCAGATGCCCTTTCCAATGCAACCCTCATACTACATACTATTTCTTTCTTGCATAAAATTTTATTTATTGTGACAAGTTATGTTTGGAATACTAAAATAATTATACCTAGGTCAGCAGCAAAGTAATTTTTTACTCCTGGTGATTTTGGAAGAGCTCTGGAAGATTATTGGGAAAAATGTAAAGTCAAGTTTATTTTTAGCAAATTTAAAAACAACTTCTTGACTAAAGTGTTCTACTAAATGTGTGTAAACCACAATATGAAGTGGGTCTCAACAAAAAGAGGGAAAACTTTAGATGCCAAGATGACATCAGCTAAGAATAAGCTAAGTAATAGATAATACTAATAATGGTCACTGTCTATGTTGTGTTTTTAGAGTGGGGAATATGTTATTCTCAGTGGAAACGCAGACCACAGAGGAGCGGACGCAGCAGTACCAGTCCGAGATTGAGTCCATTTACAAAGACCTGACAGCCAAAGGGAAGGCCCTCATGCTGTCCACAGAGCTGGGGGTAAGTTACGTCTGTGCATATGACATTCCTAACTTAATCAAAACCAGAGGTCGCACAGTATGAGGCTAGAGAGGACAAAAACCAGCTGCACACATAACATCTAGATAACTGTTTTCATTAAGATAAGTATGCAGCAAAATGTTATAGCAGCCAGACTCCTGCTAGTTGTTTGAAGTCGAGGTTTTCATGTGTTTTTTTTTTATTGTTTTTTTTTATTGATGTAATCTTATCTCTTCATATAAAGGTCACTTATATTTTTGAGCTCTTGTTGTATTAAATGTCTAGTCTAAGCCGTAAAAATAGATTAAAATTACATATGGCCTTGGTATCAAACTATGTATCTAAAGCCATTCTTATTTTGGTAGATGGTAGTGTAAGCCTCCTGTTTTTTAAGCAATTTTGCGACCAGATTTGTATTGTGTCTTTCAGCGTTACAGATACAGTCTGTGTACACATGTTGACACATACATATACACAACTACATATTTAAGATGGACAACAAGTTTATTTCACCATCACCTCCACAACCTCTGACCCCGTGGTACCCTCCCTTATGAAAAGTTAGGCAGCAAGTATTTTAAAGCAAAAGAGAATTACCCTAGAAGTACCATATAAATAAAATATATGTACCAATGACAGTAGAGTTATAAGCTATAGTTCAAAGAATATTTGGGTGTCAGTTGTACACAATCCCTATACTTGAAACTATACTGCTGTCAATTCCTTACTTATCCTGTCAACAAAATATACACACATTCTTCTTAAAATGTCCTTTCCAATTATAGGCAATGATAAAAGTGCCATTTTTTTTCTAACTATGTCTTTGGCATTCATAACTTGTGTCTCTGCTTTTCTCATTTCTCTCTCCCATAAAACTATCACTTAAAACCAAGGTCTCTATATGTAATAAATTGTAGGCAAGTTTAAAACTGCTATTTTTCTGAGATAATGCCTTTCTGTGCAGTGACAGTCCTCTGATAACAGAGTCTGTCTATTGCTGTTTTACTGTCTCTATTATTTATAATCACTTTTTAAAGGTTTTTATTCATAAGATTACCCCTACAAAAACCTGTTTATTTTATTGTATCTGCAGTTTTCTGAGACTATAATCTATGATATTATATCTTTTCAAATTCAAAGGTCAGGTAATAGGTTTTTACTATACAACAGAGATGGAAAAAGTATTCAAAATCTGTACTCATCTAAGTAGTGTTGCTTTAAAATCATAATACTCAAGTTGAACTAAAAGTAACAACAAAATGGTTTCACGAGTAAAAAGGTATGGTTCCATATATAGACGATCTTGGCGGAGGCAGTGGCGTAGATGGAGGTACATTAGGGGGCGTGTCCAGATAAATTTTGTCCCTACTTAAATGTAGATGTTGGTCTGAGGGGCGTGACCACCACGCCCCATGGTCTTGGCAGAGACGTACACGTAGACGGGCTGCACAAAATAGCAAATTTCCGCTGTCTCCGCCACGCCAATGCCATGCGGAAAATAGGACCCATGAAGTTAAGTGTGCAGCAAAATCTACTACTAGCACTTCTACTCGTAATACTACCTCTATTAACAATACTAGTACTTCTGACCATACAACTACTACTACTACTACTACTACTGCTGCTGCTGTTACTTTTTTTTACCAAACATGGACTTGAACCATAGACCTTCTGTTTTGAGGCAAGTGTGTAACCAACTTTGCCACTGAAGCCAAATCACTTTTCACTTGACTAATTGTATATACTGTACATAGTTCAGGATACACCAGGATACAATTACTTTTTTTTTTAATTAAAAGTGTAGATTTTCCCAAGCCAAAGTAGGTACCATAAGTAGTACAAGTTTCCTCCTCTGCTCTACAGTTGTTTGATCTTTTGTTCTCTCAGGATGCAGATGCCGTGTGTAACCTAATCCTATCTTTGGTTTACTACTTCTGCAACCTCATGCCCCTCTCCAGAGGATCCAGGTAATAACACTGTTGGAAAAATAATATGTACAGAATAAACTTTGTCTGGATAAGCTGATACTACAACTCATACAATAGAAAAATGTTCAGCCAAATCTTACACAATCATTTAATTCAACTAAGTTACATAACAGAAAGACATTACTAGTGACTGACTCATCAAAATCATGCATCTTCTACAATAGTGTCTGTGTTTCCAGGGCCGTGTATCCTAGTCAACTATGTCAACAAACAATTTGTCCAATATAAACCAAATAAAATACCAAGACAATAGCATCCAAAAATACACTGTCAGTTATGGATATTCATTATTGGGTATTTATTAAAACACTCTTAGTTAACAGCATTTTTCCACACCTCACTAAAACTTTCGCACAGTAATTTATGTGACTTTCTATAAAGAAGTCAGCACTAAACTAGAATATTACAACCTAGTGTCATCCAGGCTATGTACCTGTTTATCATTAAATAAGGTGTGTTTCTGCTCAGTGTGGTGGCCTACTCTGTGGTGATGGGCGCGCTCATGGCCAGTGGCAAAGAGGTCACAGGGAGGATCCCCAAAGGAAAGGTGAGGACAAACTGAACAGAGACAGGATAAAGCCGCCTCCTTTCAAACATAACATGGCTTTATTTAATGATTAATGATGGGTGGTTGGTCAAACACTGTATAACAGGATGTCAAAGAGTTATGTTTAATTTCAGGCTCAAAGTAAACACTAGAGATCACAGATTTCTTGGTGCAAATTAATTTTTGTCATACTTTTTGCACAGATTTACAGGTTTGCGAATCATTAAGTGACTGCATGTTGCCACCAACACTGTTTCTTCCAAATGTTTTATGAAATGCCAATAACTTGATTATTTGTGCCAAAAAACAAAACAAAACAAAAAAACAGCCACACATTGCTATTTGTGAGTGTAGCAATATGAGAGTACAGCCACATCCACGGGCTTATTCCAAGATGACAATGCCAGGATTCATTGAGCTCAAAATCTGAAAGAAGAAGAGAAGATATTTCCCATCATCAATACAAGATCTTGGCGAAAAAATAATTCAAATAAATGTTGTGACATTGCAGAAGCTTATTGAAACAATGCCGCAGTGAATGTGTGCCATATTCAAAGTTTAAGGCGGTCCAGCTAAGTATTAGTGTGTGACTTTTTTTGGGGGGGGGGCTAGGCAATGTATAACAGGACTACGCTGACTGCAGTTGACTGAATATGTTCACCGTATTTTTGGCTGATCATTACATTGCAATGCATTTTACGTTTATTAATTCAGCACAGTCCTCCTTGTTAAATGTACTGAAAATTCTGGCATGTGACTTTTGTTCCACTTTGCTTTGTGTGGTATTAGTGGAGAGTGAGAGAGTAATCAAATATATACTTTAATTCTTATATGTATTCAACGTCCTCCACATGCCGATCCACAGCCAAGTTAAGTAATATATTAAGTTGGATTGGATTAATGCCAGGAAGATGTTGATTGATGCTGACGGCATTGTCTTTTCATAATGATCCTAGCAGTTTGTGAAAGTGAACCACAAATGTAGAAAGGTATCTTTCACTTCTTTAGTTTTTGCCAGCCAGACAGTGTATTTTTCCTGAAACTAAACCTCTCTCAAAGTAAACAGGGAAGCAGAAACTTGATTGTGGCTAAACAGCTTAGTTGAACTTTTAAACTTTAGTCATTTACTTGAAATTATAATTATTGTGTTCTGTCACTTTTAGACAAGTAACTGAATTTGTAGGAATATACATTTATTAATTAAGTAATAACAAAAAAAAAACACCTGTACATTAACATTTGTGATGGGTTTTGTCATTGGCAGAATTTACCTTGTCTATTTAATATGTTCAGTATATTCCCCAATGATTATTACTATTGTGTGACTAAACAAAATGAAAACAACACGATGTAATCTTTAATGAGACACTAGATTAAAGGCCTCTATTTGCAACTGCTCTACCATAAAGTGACTGTGGTTGGGGCACATAATAACTGGCCTGTGTCTTGGGTGTATCCCACCTCAGACTCAGAGTTTGTTGGATAGACTCCAACTACCCACCAACAGCAACTGGAATAATCTGATGAAAATTAATGACTGCTGAGCTCTTGAGGTGTACAGAAAAATTATAATAACTGGGAATTCTGCAATCTGTAATTTTAGAAGTAACTAATGATTATTGAAATAATATTGTTGCCCCTGTTCTACACCTCTTTTATGAGAGTGTCTCTTTATTTGTCAAGGAATCAGTTGATGGACTGGAGCCAGAATTTTCTCTAATCTTTTCTCTTATCTTGTACAAATTTAGCTTGTGGACTTTGAAGCCATGACCACGCCCAATTCAGGCAGCTTCAGTAAAACAGCAAAGACCTGGATGAACCTCAAAGGGTATTTTAACAGTTTTTATCTACTTTTTACACAACCCCTTCTGCTTTAATGTCTAACGTGGGTCTCTTCTCAGTTTACCCAGTTGGTATCAGAGTCTTCCGTCTGTAGCAGAGACTTTCCCGTCGACGAGAACGATGATCGAAGTCCTCAACACAGATTCCTCCTCACACTGTCCAAAGAAGTCCTAATAGAACAACAATACAAGTCTTAATGAGCAGCCGGTGGCAACACACTGGCCAGAACAAAGGGACCTGCTGCTCCTGCATCCCAAACAAACCAAGATTTAGTCATTTTACACTTAAAAGTGTAACTACCTGATTTTATTAATGTCATCCTGGGTGCTGTAATAACATGAATCTGTTACCTATAGCTTTTCCAACCCCACCACTCACAATAGTCAAGCCACTGTTCTGCTTTTATTTTAATCTGTAATTATCTTTAATTAACCAATTGGCATGTGTCCTTAGTTGGAAAAATATAGAACCTTTTAAGTACACATACAGGCACAGTGAGATTAGAATAACATGGTAAAGTCAGTTTATTTGAGTGGTTTAATTCAAAGTAAAACATGTATACTACAGGATACAGTACTTGCCATTTTTTTTTACTTTTTATTTTTAAGAAAGGCTAGGTTTGAGTGAACAAAAATACACACAATTTAAAACTAGAAGAAATTTAGAGAGCGTAGACCTCTGCCAAGGCACTGGTCCTATCTCACAATATTAAAGAATCTATTAAAACTAATCATTTGTTCTTTTAGTGACAGGGCAGCCCCCAAGTGTTGAAAGTATTAAAAAAGTATTACATTTGATGTTGTCAAAATCAAGGCCTTAAAAGTATTAGATCTCACAAGTAGGTATTGAATTTTGTTAATCGAGACTTTCAATTTGTCAAATATTTTTGGTATTTTTAATATAAGCACTGATGTCACAATAATTATTTTATTATTTTATTTTTATTTTAAGTTTTTTATTGCAGCACTGGAATTATTTCATCTGCATTTGGCTTTAAAATAAAATCCTTGAGTAGTACAGAAAATTTCTAATGTAAATTTTATACAGATTATTGTTCTGTCATTGACGATGCCAGCATTAAATTTAAATCTAAATGGTATTAAAAAGTCTTAAAGGTCTTAAATTTCTTTTGACAAAATCTGGAGCTACCCTGAGTGAGAGAGTGTATATATATCCTATTGTATCTTCGTTCGTACCTCAAAATGATACAAAATCCTGAATCTTAACCATGATCTGGGTTTACCCCAAAATTAATCATATTATCCTTGGCTTATTACTGACCTTTCCTTAACTTTTCAAAACAAAAAAAAATTTAATATAATTTATTTAATCTGTATAAAGAAGCAACATGTGGCCAGTTAATTGTCAATTCATTTAATTTAATTTTATTTTTTGTATTTATTGAAGTCTTCCATGAAAACAACTAAGCACAATTTATTTGACAATAGAAAGCCTTGATAGGAAGTCCACCGCATTGGTGGGTTACTGTTAAAACGTGGCTAGTTTGGGATACAGGAGCGATTGTGTCCACCCCTCTCACTCCTCCTCTGCTTCCTGTAGGCCTGAAGTGAACCAACGCACAACAAAAGCACAACCTGAAATAACTCCAGAATAATTCATTTGTCACAATTTTATATTATGAGTTTATGATAAGTCACCTATAAATGCACCTCTTAAGCAAGTTTTCATTTAACATTTGTTGTTTTTGGACTTGGATTTGTGAGACCTTGGCCTATCAGCAGAGGAGGAGTGGGTGGCGGGGCAGTGCAGTGCAAACCTACAGGGCTAATCTCTTCCACTCTGGATACTTGAAGCATTTTCTTTTTTTGTTTTGTTTTAAAGGTTGTTTAAAAAAAAAAAAAAAAGTTGTGTCACTTCTCATATTGGATTTGAAGTTTGGGCTAAGGTTGTACATGATCGATAAAGGGACAGAAGGATTTTCTACAACTAAAGTCAGAGATTTAAGAGTCTTTCAGATGAGGAATTAAAGTAGTATTGTATGAGTTCCTTGTTTGTATTTTAGTTCCCAGACATTGGGTCAGGAGCCAAAAGTGGGACATGGGAGATGTTATTTGAGTCAACAAAAATTCTACAATTTTAAGTAGCTTAGTAGTACCTTTAAGTCAGTAATGATGCAGTTTTCTTTCAAAGGGCAAGGGTATTATAAAATTAAGTCATGCAAAATATAATACCACTAAAATGTGCCTTAATCAGCACTTATTCAGGTATTAAACCAATATTAAAATAGTAATTAAGCCTTAACTGTAGCGGGACAAAACTGGGCCTATATCAGGACTAAACCAGTCTGTAATGATCTATTTAATGATTTTCATCTTCAAAAATCCCAGACACTCCTGAGTACCACTAGAAACAACATGTGTACCACCAGTGGGACCCGTACCACAGTTTGAGAACCACATTATAAAACACCTTAGAAATGTTTTCTGAATGACTCTTGTTATCTCGGGTTTTTGGTTGTTTCAAGTGGGACAATACCTCTTTGTCTGGTTTATCGAATATCTTTTTAATCCCTCATTATTGGAACAGATCATTGGAACAGATTTTGAGTTTTTATTGCATCTACCTTTTACTTTTTGGAAGTCTTACTATCGTTAGCACCACAAATGGCATTGAAACAGGTTTAATCTCTATTCTCTTGAGCGTTTTAAAATTATTACATTTTTAAATTAAGTTTTTACAATGACATTTTTAGGTTGAACCTCTGTACATCTATTATGTTTACTAATTGGTCCAGATGATAAGTAATTAGGGGTAAATTGACTGTACATTTACTGTCAAAGGCCATGTAGAGGTGAACTAAAAGTCTTTTATTTCGCAGTTATTTCTATGTCCAGGTGGATTTTCTTCTGTCTTTGGGAAGTGTTTTGCGACGAGAAGTGCACAACTTGTTCTGTTCAACATCAAAACTTAAAAGAGGGATTGTTTTGTTATTTTTATTTGAGAGATGAGCGAATGTCCATCAGTCAATAAACAAGTTGACCATTCGAGAAGCTTTTGTGTTACTTTGTTTTGTTATTTTATGTTTTTTACATATAAGGGCAATATGAAATGTAAAAAAATAAATACTGCTCAGAAGCAAATTGTTCGCTTGAAAGCAAAGTGTTTTTAGAATAAAAATAAGGCATAAACAAATCCAACAAAATAAAACCAATAAAACTACACAAAACCTAATTTATTTAGCCATTACCAGAAAATTAACCATATGCAATATACAGGGTTGTACACAGGATTTTAGAAATACTGAGGTCCATCATGTTGACGGCCAATTTAGTCCTTGTTTAATCCTGATTTAGTTCGGTTTGGTCCTTGTTTAGTTCTGGTTTTATCTTTGTTTGGTCCTGGTTAAGTCCTTGCTTAGACCTCGTTTAGTTTTGGTTTAGTCCTGTCATTTTCCTAAAGATGTCCTGGTTTAGAATATTTTTTTCTGGCTTAATCGTGGTTTACACCTTGTTTAGTCCTGGATTAGTCCTTTTTTAGCCCTGGTTTAGCCCTGGTTTGGTTCTTGTTTGGCCCTGGTTTAGTCCTGATTTATAACTTGTTTAGTCCTGGTTTAGTCCTGTTTTTGCCTGGTTTAGATCTGGTTTAGTCTAGCGATAGAAAAATACCGATGTCCGGACTTCTGTGACCTGTATGGTGCATAAGGTCATGGCGATATAAACTCCCAAATCCTTCAGGGTACAGCTCTTGTCCCGCCACGAGATGCTCTAAACCCTAAACCCTGTCGTCCTGTAGTAGTCACGTGTTCTGGGTCACATGACCGTAGTGTTTTTAGCCACATGGGCATGGCCGGTGCTCTCAGATGGTACCGGAGCCGCTGTGGTCCCTGTGCCACTGAGCGTGAACCATGGCGGAGGAGGTGACGGAGGCGGAGGAGACCCTCATCCAGGGGCTCACGATGCTCGTCAGTTTGGGGAGAGTCCTGCTCCAGAAAGCCAAAGATCAAGCTGCCGGTAAACACTTTTTTAAATGTACTTTTCCTGGTTATTACTAAAGCCACAGAAATTCGGAGCAGTACGAATGTAGCCTCATATATTACCAACTAAACTGTTACATTTTGTTAAGTTGTAATTATTTGTGTTTGTTCTCAATATACTATTAAATGTTAAATTATGACTTTTTAAAATGGTATCTGGAAATTAAACTGCTTTGCCTGTCTTAAACTTTATAAAATGTGCTCATAGAATACATTTTATGTTTCTGTAATATTGACAGTGTTATTTAAAGCAATTGAACCTCAGTAATTACAATATATAAAGTTTTTATTCCCCAGTTTTATTTTGAATTTTATGTTTGTCACTAAAAGGTGTGTTCCTTTTGGATTTGGTTCCTATGAATCATTAGTAACATGCATTTTAACTCCCTAACAAGAGAAGACTCTTAAACTGAATGGTTGAATGAGAAGTTAAAATGCATGCAATGGTCACTACAAACTGGGGAATAAAAACTGACTCTGAACCCACTGTAGTTGCCTTACGTTACTGAAAAATGACACACTGAACCTTTAATGAATCCATACACTGACATACATTGTAACTAATGAGTACGTGTTAAAACATTGTGAAAGTAAGTCACTGGCTTAAGGATCAGTGTGGCATGCAGGTGTAGTAATGTAATCCTGGTCACGCTTGTTACAAACACAATGACATTCCACAAATTGGACTAAAATCTTAACTGTGGCCTCTTTGTTCTAACACAGAGTCTTTGGAGAACTTTGTTCCCCATAAAATTACCACAATGTTTGGCCTGATCACCGGAGGAGCTACACTCTTCAAAAAGTATTTCCTTCAAGTCAAAACATTCCATACACTATAATCTGCAAAATATTGATATAATGTTGCCTTTTTATATTTTAAAGACTCGGAGTGACAAAAAAAAGTGAAGCTGAGGAAATCTGGAAAAAGTCATATCAGTAAGTAAACATGAAGTAGTGTATTGTTTTAGTTAGCAGATATATTGTGTTGGGCTGCATGAGGGCAGAAGGTCATGGTCATTTTTCGTTGGACTGGACAACTACAGTCTGAGTGCAGACTGCATGTCCCACCATTCAAAGACATACATTTTTTGGTGAATTGGAGAATCTGCGTCACCTGTAGTGAATGAATGTGAGAGTGGACTGTGGTCTGTCAGTGTATGTCTCTGTGTCAGTCCTGGGACGACTGACTGGCCACTGTCCAGGGTGTATCCAGCCTAAGGCTAATAGTTGCGGGGATAGGTTCCAGCCAACCATGACCCCAAGAGGAATTAGTGAGGAAAAATTGTATTCTATAAACGAGTCAATAAAAATCCCAAACCTGGGAACTGAACAGCTTTTTAGCATGAACACACCAAGCCAAGTTGCAACATGTTTTATTGTCTGGGCGAATCATAAACGTATTGAATAAAAATCAGACGGACAAAGAGCATGCCACAAATCCATAAAAATGGTTTGTACCTGTAAGTTGCCAGTTGTGCCAAATGCCATTTAAAAACAAAGCTCCTGTTATAGACAGTCATACACATAGATAGTCATTTAGGCAAAAGTTACTCCCAAGACTCAGATCAAGTCAGGCATATTTCACACAAAGACAATAAAACATGTCATAGTATCATTTTTATTATTAAGTACATACATGAAATACAGAACAGCCTGTGCCCCTCAAGGTGGAATTACAACAATATTGAAATTATAAATCTGTTTTTTCTTTCTTTTGTCAGCCGTGAAGCAGTGAGGGAGCAAGTGGATGAACTTCTACAGCTGGAGGTTAGAAATTATAAATGTTAAAGATTTTGATGTACAAGCCACTGGTCACTAGAGCATATAGTAGTTGTAAGTACAGGCAAAAGTTTAAGTTTTTAGTCAAAAAGTCAATTTATTTTAGTGGTTCAAAAAGTGAAGTGCTTATAGTTTTTATTTTGTTTCTTATTTATTTTGCACATAATAAAAATTGCCATGTGAATTCACAATGTATAAAAAAAGCAGTGCAGGGGAGAGGCAAAAAAACCCAAAAGGGCTTATTATTAGTAAGTATTAGTATTACTAAGTAGTTAGTATTAGTTAGTATTATTTATAAGTAATATCTAGATTCAGTTCAGATATAGCCTACTCTAGTTTTATAATGAACTAAATTTTAATTTTCAGTAACATTAAGCCATATTCATCCCAATTGACTAAATATGACAGCAACACATCTCAAAAAAGACATTACAGGACATCAACAAGCAACAAAAGGCTAGAAAAAACATTCACTATTACCCATCTGGATTTTGCAACTAAAATGTTTAACAGATTAAGAGGTAGGATGAGAATGGGTATAAAATGATAATTTTAAAAAGAGGCAGTCTATATTATTAGTAAGGATTTATTGTTTTTCATGATCTTCAAGAAGGACTGCATTAAAATATTCTGTACTAGAAATGAGCAACTCTTCCTTTCTAAAATGCTCCTCTTCTGCCCAGTCAGCTCACTGAAATGTTGCTCTTCAAACTAATTTGTCTCGGGCTGTTTTTGTATTATTATGATGTGCTTTTCCAGCATTTTGTCACCTCCTCCTACTTAACATTGAGATGTGTTACTGGCTGCCATCAAATTAAAAAATGAACATGTCCTGGTATATAATAAATTATTCCTGTGGGCCCCCATTTGTTTTGTTTTTTTGAGTGTAGACTGAATGGGACTCGTTCCTGTTGAGTGTGGACAGAGGCCTGCAGACCACAGACACACAACTGTCGAGCATGAAGACAGCAGAGAGCCTCAGTCCTGACACAGCGCTTATTGATGCTCGCACTGGAAAGTAAGTCAGTGTAATTCAGCTGGATTAAACTGGTGTAAGAGCAGTGTTATAATCAAACGGGTGATTTTTATTTTTTTCAGTGCTTCTGAAGTCTCTATAATTGGTCCAAACTACCTGTACTTTCACTTAGATGTGGTTGAGCAATGACAATAAAATCAAATAAATGACTGTACTCGTAAAGATGGAAATAAAAGTTGTTGTACTAAAAACGTATTTGTTTTAAAGCACTGTTTATAAACTTCAATAAAGCCTTACTGGAGCTTCAGAGTTTATCAGCACTGCTCCTAGAAACCTCGGGATTTACTTTGTTGCTGTTTTTGTGTGTGCTTACAGAAATGTGACCTTGGGACAGTTTTTGAGTCCGGGACAGAAGCAGCTGCTGGTCCTGATCCGACATGTTGGATGACTACCGTGACGGGACCACGTGGCCGAGCTGGAGGCCAAGCAGGTCTGTCCACCTCAATAAGGCTTTTGTAATACTCTTTGTATATGCTCCAAAAATGTTAAACTAAACAGACCATAGACTTTTTACACTCACTCTAAAATAGTGCTTCGCTGGAAAGTCTTGCAGGTATATTACTTTGTAATTACTTCCAAAAGGACTGGAAAGGCATCCTTGTGTTAACAATTATCTGCAGTTCAAGTTTAAACACAGTACAGTTCTGTTTCAGTGAACTAGGAAATGATAGAATTTATTTCACTAGTTCAGTTCATAAACTGGGTATAGATATGGTACACACAGATAGAAATATCTCAAGCATTTGTTTTAATTGTGATGATTATCTAATATTATATGTATACTATATATTCTGTTTATAAGATACTGAATTTGGGTTTTCATTAACTGTAAACCATAATAATCACTAGAGGTGGGAATCTTTAGGCATCTCACGATTCGATTTGATTTTGATTCAGAGGCCCACAATTCAATTCAAGAGGAATGCATGCATTCATTCATTCATTGATTCATTCAATTCAGACACCTTTCTCTTTCATGTCAGCCTTAATTTTTCAAACACACAACAACAAAAAATTAGAGAACTAATAATTGATATGTTGCAGTAGCAAATTCTCTTAGCATTTACCAGAGTTGACTCTTTGCAACCCAGTATCATAGGATATGTATTAGACTTTACTAATTTGTAGTCTTTACAAACTTCCAGTTATTAGCTCTTCTGAATCAATTGAGAATCTTTTTAAAGAAACAATTGCTGCATTGGATAAAATATTTTTCCCACATCTAATAATCACATTTAAATAAAAGCGTGAAATATTTCACTCTGTGTATATTGAATCTATGCATCTCATTTCTAATGACTTAAAACATATAAAACATTTCTGTAACATTTTTATTTTTATGTAGGACTGTATATATTTGAAGTATGCAAAGCTTTTTGGTGGATTTTTACTTGCCTCTCAACTAAAATTAAATAATATTAAATAAAATGACTGATTGTGAATTAATTTATTCATGCAACCCCGTGTCACTGGCATGGCATCCAAACACAAATACTTAATTGTAAAGTCCTAGTCATTTTTTTTTTTTTTATGTTGCTTTTTGGTCTACAGGCTCTTCTTGAAGCTCGGTCAGTGCGGGTCCTTGTCGTTTCTTTCAGCGTGTTGGAGGGAGCCCAGATGTGGTTGGAGCAGACCGGATGCAGGTTAACCATGTTGCTTGACCAACAGAGAAAGGTAACTTGTTGGAAATTTGATCTGAATCCAGAAACAGGGGATACTAAGTTTACTTGTTTAAAAAAATAAACAAAAGATTGGTTTTAGTAGATTCTTTACCATTGTGAAATGTCATGTTTTTTTGGCTCAGTGGAAAGAGCATTTACCCCTGAACAAGAAGATCTTTTGCTTTGAGGTTTGGGCACTTTATCTCTACCATTGCAAAATAGAACTCATGCCTTGGCTGAGATCTACACTCTGAGTGCTTCTAGTTCAGATTTTTCTATTTTTGTGTTTTTTTTTTTTTTTTGTGTGTGTATTTTTGTACTTTGATACACCTTCCTTTGTTCATAGTCTTTACAACCTGCCTAAGACTTTGGCCCAATAGTGTGTCTGCCTTCCCTGTTGTAGATTTACAGAGGTTTTGGTCTGGGATCGTCCTACTCAAAGGTGATGAAGTTCGGGTGCCTGCTGACCTACTCAGAGTATGGTGCTGTGGACCGAGACTTCCCCGACATGCCGGCTCGTCTGCTGGAGGATCTCTATCAGGTCACTTACATTCTGCTGTCTTTAAAATTACTTTAGAAAAGATTAATGTCAAACTCACCCATCACATTTTGGTCCTTAACCTCTCAAATCCTTAACCGTTTGTCCTCTTACTACCAACTTTGAGGACAAAATCTTCACTTGCTGCCAATATCTCACACCCACTAACAGGAGCCATGAAGAAGAGATAATCTGTGTTATTTCCTTCACCTGTCAGTGGTCATAATGTTATGCCTGAGTAGTACCTCAGCACCTCATAATGTATTCACAAAATAGCAGTGGCGTAACTTGGTAATGTAGGGCCCCAGTGCAGGATTTTAGAATGAGCCCTAAAGTTATGAAGCACATTCAGCACTTCAGGTTCATGCATTAAGCTTTTTAATTTACAAAATATTGCTGTTAGCTGTTTTACTGGCGTTTGACACAAAAAAACAAGTCATTAATATTTATATATTGTGTAAATAAGAAATACACAAATTGAAATTTAAAAACTAAAACATGATTTTCTTGTTCTTTTTGTTAGGAGTTTACGAATTTAACAGGATTTAATATTGAATTTATGTTAAAACCTCGGTTCTCCAACAGAGTTATGTGCTACCCTTAATTATTATGAATATTTTAAACACAGACTTGACCATAGATGATCAAGGGCCCCTTAACCCTCTGGCTGCACTGCCTGATGTTACACCCCTGCAAAATACCACTATCATCATTATGACTTCTAGTCTGGTTTGTCTTTTTTCAGATGGGAGGAGACTTTCTCATCAATGAAGTAGGGAAGGTGATTCTTTGTCACCCGAGTAAAACCCCTCTGGACCGACCAACTATACAGGACATCCTGAAGGCAGCAGACCCGTCTGAGTCCAGCTAATACACTGAGGACATACTTTAATACAGCTCTGGAAAAAAGTAAGAGACCACTCCAATTTTTATTTTTAAGTTAGCCTCTCTCTGACAACCATCCCAGGCCAGTGTCTGTTAAATTCCTTCACACACCTCCCTCTGCTTTATGAGCTCACAAATAATCATCCAACATGATGAGAGTGGTATAAAATTACACAACAGCAGTACCAATGTCCTTTAGCCAAAATATTATTGCCATTTTGTTAAAAGTTCTGCAAACACTGCACCAACTCTCTTATTTTGGCAGGTTGTAATGTCCTTTTAAAAGTTATGCTCTAAAGAATAGTAGATGTATTTGAAAATTAGGAGAAAGATTGTCAGCAGGTCAAAAAAATGAGCACCTATACAATATAAAACCTGAGAAAGTGATCAATCTGCAGTGTTCTCTTGTTTTTTTTTCCAGAGCTGTATGTAAAAACAGTGACATGACAGAAAGAAGCACGTCTTTGACTCACACTGATGACGCCACGTCTCCCACTCATTATTCATGAAGAGGTTCGGCCGATGTAAAGCTGTGCTGCAAAGATGACTGCTGTTTTTGATGTGTCACTCTTTGGAGATATTTTAATGGACTACAAATAAAGGAATGTCTAGACTCTTGTAGTACTTGTTGAAAATTGTCCTGAAATTACTATATTTAATTTTTATAATAATATTTATAATGAACATTGTTTTTCATAGCATTGAGACAATTTTTATGTGGATGTATTAACTGTTCAATAGTTATATTATAATGACTAGAAAAATCATGTGATCAAAAGAGAGGTTTTGATGGTAATTGTAAATAAATATTTATATAAAAATCAGATTAAGCCTTTTGTGTTTGGTTTTCTAAGACAAGCAAGACATATATGAAGAAAAGTATGTTAACTAATCACCAAATGATGAATCTCTTAATCACTGAACTTTTTAGTGTTTGTGTTTAATCATGTAATTGGGATGCGAACAGGACCAAGATGTTAAGGCCCAGCAGATTTAGCTACAGCTGGTTGCTAAATCTGACTTTCAGATTGAATTCCAGTCAAACCCAAACACACCTGGGTCTATTTCATCTGGGATCAAGAGGGAAAAACTATTTGCTGATTTAAAACAAAGTGCTATGTTTTGAATATTTCATTTTTGAGTCAAATTCAGATGAATGTTCTGAATTCCAAGAGTGAGATCCCAGCTCCGGCTAGGCTCAAGATAGTACTGCAGTGCACCTAGCGCTGAAAACTTTTAAAATAAGGACAGTCCTAGTATGTGCAGTGTTTTGAGAGAATGACCTGAAGTGAAAATCACAAAAAAACAACAAAATCTAATTATAAGTTTAACACAATTTATATTGGAAATTGTAAATATAACATTAAGTATAGTACAATATAATAAAATTCTCAAATAATTTTTAGCAATAAACATGTAAATGCTAACAACCAGTATATAAATAAGTTACGTTGCTCATCTGGTCTGAATGATTTTGTTTACATGAGACACTTGTACACAACTCTATCTGTTTGGAGAAGTAGACAGAACCAATAAAGCTTTTGTAAAACATAATAATCCATGGGTTATTTTTTGAGCGTTGTCTCAAGCTCAGTGGTATCCTCTGACTGGTCAGAAGACGCACCATCTTAGAAAAACAATCTTAGAGCTCATGTTGTCCTTATAGAGGCCCATTCTGTAAGTCCTCTGTCATTGTGCAACATAAGCCGGGCTAATCAGCTGTTTCAGACGCTTTGAGAAAGTACTACCCAGAGCTCACCACTGGCCATGGGTTAACACAGCGGTACATCAACATTAAGAGGTTGATCCATCAGCAATGATAGTCAATTGACCAAATAGAGCCATTATATGCGTTGCCAATAAAATCTCTAAAATAACCCTAATGGCTAAGAACTTTAGCACTGATGTGTTGTCCTGTCCGCCTCTTCAAACTGACTCTGATACAATCTCATCTGAAATAATCCAGTTTAATTCACACTACTTCTTTATGGCAATAGTCTTCGGCAAATGGTCTCAATCCTTATGGCGTCCCCATTTCAAAGTCCTACTCTGTCGTCAAACTCACACAGATAGTTCATGGTCCGATCACAGTAGTGGTCCCACCAGTCTCCATCGTCCTGAGGACATAGCCACACAGTTCTCCCTCTTCCCACCGTCGGGCTGGCTGGACAGGAAATGCTTGCGCCACTGGAAGTACGACACTCTGGTCCCATCATCGAAGACGTAGCTCCCCTCTGATCGCAGGTCATTGATCCCCAGCCACACGGGCCAGTTTCCAGGGTGGAAGAAGGACTTGACATAGTCGGCCAAAGCTTCCTGCTCCTTTCGGTCCCGGGGCATGGCCATTCGTCCTCCGCGCTCAAGGCATTTCCTGGATGCTCCGGCATAGTCCTCAAAGCTGTTGTAGACCAGGTAGCACTTGTATCCCATTCGACGACCCTTCTGACAGCCTGGGACAGACATGACATATTAACAAGAGAAGACAGCAGTGTTTGTATGGATCCTCTTTGCATGATAAAGCTATAACCAGTAGCATATTCACAGACAGTGACTTCTGGAAGTGTTCCTGATCCATGCAGTGATTTCCAGTACAGAATAATGTCTCATTTTAATGCAGAGTCATTTGAGGACCTGAAGATTATGAGCATCCAGTAAAATAATACAGACTTTTTCTAAAATGCTCCCTTCATACCCAGACATCTTACATAAAATGTTGATCTGTCCGAACCTTTGAGACGTGTTGCTGACATCAAATTCTAAATGTGCTATTATGTTTTCATAAAATTGCAAAATATCATGTTTTGATATATTATACAGTATATCTTATCAAACACTTTTCTGGATGTTCAGTCTGGCCTGCTGTTTTGTGAAAATGATAACTAAAACAAAAGGACAATAGGACAAAGGACAAAGGGTGATGTGAGGGTGCTTGTCAGGTGAAAGTTTCAGTCAAGGAGGTTTTAGCAAAAGCTTGACTGGGCTATCTGACCATATATAGAAGACTGAGCTGGGCATCTTTAAAACACAAACAATGGGCCTATATTATGCTTTTTGTGAGTCTTAATTCATTTAGGACACAGCTAGATCTACATCTTACTTTTTGTTTGTCAGAAAACGGAATAATTATTGCAAAAATCTTATGTGAAGAAACTCATCATTTGACTCTGTGAGAAGCACTAAGAGGTCCCTGTCACTTTAAGAGCCCTCCCTCCCTGCTGGCACACCCCTTCAGCGCTCCTCACAACAACACATGTTGGTGCAGAAACAGTGTTTGTGTGGTGTCCGCTGCAGTTCGGGGGTGGGTTTGTTTGGTTGCTGCGGGGGAGGCCTGAGCTGTAGCAGTGCTTCCTGAACAGGACAGGACCATGGGCAGGGGTGTGGTCAGGTGGAAAAGGCAGACACCAGAGAAACGAGCTGTTTTGGCCTCTCACAAACTCAATGTAAAAAAATAGAGGATTACTCAAACATGCACGAATGAAACAAAAACACAACTCCAGGTATGTTTTTGATGAGGAGACATTATAACAGCTCAGAAAAGTCCATTTTGCATAATATAGCCCCTTTAAAAATCTAATCAAAATACTAAACTAGTAATAATCCCTAAATAGTTTTCATGTTTTGTAATGTAAACATTGTGTATCCATTCTTGTAGCTTACAATATTATCTGAGTTAAGTATGTTGTTTTTTTTTTTGCAGTATAAAGACTCTGCTATAAAAATTATGTGGTTCTTTCCACTTTCTCTTCTTTCCATTTAATAGAATAAAAAAGAAGGATAAATCAGCCACATGTGTTTTTTCAGCTGTGGTGACGATATGGAACAAGACTGTTACCACATCAGTGATTATACTGCAGCATCATTATAGCTCTTGTGTAAATTTGCATGTTACTGAACTGTGTGAGGTCTAACATGTTGAATCATGCAGTTGCTACAAGACTTCTCCTGTTACTAACAAACAATGCAACATGAACTCAATGGGACTGCTGACACTACAGTTAAAATGCAAATATTTATTAATTTATCTAGCACGGTCTTTTGTTAAAGCCTCACATTGGTGTGCTTGTGAAATGTGTCAAAGAAACATTTTCATCTGTAAAAATCTGTCACTTTAACTTCCTCTAATACAGCTATACATTTTAGACTACCTTCCAGTCGTCCGAGCTCCTTGCGGTTGTCCTTGCTGTGCTGATGTACCTCTCGAATATTGTCCTCCAGCTCGGCCACTTTAGCTGAAAACAAAACAAAACAGTCAGTCAAAAGGTTTTAGGCAGGTGTGAAAGAATGCTGTTATGTAACTTTGCAAAAGTTTATTTATTTTGTTATTAAGGTCAAAATTATTAATTCTGGTGTGGATCCAGATCACTGTTTAGATCCAGGAGTGTGTTCTCAATGGAAAGCGCATTTTTCCTGAACTAGAAGATGTTTGAGTCTAAGTCCAGGTCTAGGCAATATATCTTTACCATTGTGAGATAGGACCAGTGCTTTGGCAGATGTCTAAGCTCTCCAAGTGCTTCTAGTTTTGATTTTTTTGTAATTTTGTGCATTTTTGTTCATTAATATGTCTTTCTTTGTTCACGCCATTTCCTAAAAACCTTTTTCACAGTACAATTTTTTATAAACAATAAAAATATCTACCATCCATCCTGGTGAGGCGGTCGATCAGCTGGTTCACTTTGACGTCCAGTGTGTATTGTCCCACGTTAAGCTTGTGGATCGATTGGTCCATACTGGCCAGTCTGGACACTGTCAGTAGAGACACAGCGAGTAAATGAATATCTACAGCAGACAGTAAAAGTGAATGAGATAGAGTGTAAAAATGTCACACACAAACGTAGTTGTATGAATTTTCAAAGTCTGACGTTGGGTTGGTTGGCTCTGGTTCAGGGAGGATATCTGGATTATCTCCTCTCGCCCTTTTTACTTTTGGTGCAGAGGCCTGGGACACAAACACAGAAAAAGAGAGCATCTAAATGAAAGAAAATGTATATGAATGCAAAGTTTTTAGTGCTTTAACATTTCATGGTTACAAGTGGGCAGTGTGCAGATCAGAGTCAGAGTTTTTTTTTAATCACTGGTTTGAAAACTGCAGTCTAAATCAAAACAATGGGCTGTGGGTTTCCAGTCTTTCCACTTTTCTGATTGGACGATCAGCAATGCAATTTTAGAACAAAAACAAAAAATGTAAACATAAACAACTTGGCCATTATTTAAAATATATTTTTATTTGTTCATAAATCAACAGTATCATTGTTTCCAGTAAACCTAATATTTTATTTTAATTAGGGCTGTTAGCGCATGCGATTAATAGAAAAAAAATTAACGCGTTAAAATGTATTAACGTAAATTAATCACACGATCTGTTTTGCCGTACTCCAGCCCTTCTCAAAGCACTTTGTAGGGCGTGAAGCCGTGTCGGGGGTGGCGTGACCGTCTTGGAAATGTGCTTTTATCACAACAAAGACTTGTTTTCACGGTGAACGACCCGCGCGTCCAAGAAAGAGAAAGAACCTGCCTCACGTTTGCCCGTGGCTTTGACCGCTGCACTACAGACCTCTCCTTTCCCTCCCCTCACGAGTCTCGTGTAAAACATTTTACTAATAAATGTTACGTGTGCTTTTTATATGGCTTCCTTTCACTGCCTCTGTCCGTACGCGTTCCTGAGAGCTGTGCTTTCTGTGCGTCCTGGACCCGTAGTGAGAGCGGGGGGCGATCCATGGCCACCCCTGAACTTATGGAGCCACAAGCCGCAAACTCCTACAAACCATTCATTTGAGGTGTTTTGTTTTTCCATAAAGCGTCAGTTCTCGACTCAGAGCGGCTGTCTCACTGCGGACAGGTGACTGTGCCCCGCCCCTGTCCGCGGCGCTGAGAGGAGCAGAGGAGAGGCTCAGGGGTCTGCAGTAGATTTAATGCAGAGCACAGTTCAGCAGACACTGCTATCTCAGTTACTACACAGACTTATTAAATGCTCTCTCACAATATTTAGAAGTTATTTCTGAGATGTATTTTTTTATCCAAGTAAAAACACACTCCTCAACCTCTGAACTTTTTTATTTAAATGCTGCATATTGTCATGGAAAATCTACCAAGTTATACATTGTGATTAATCAGGATTAATCACAGCCCAAGAGTGTGATTAATCTGATTATTTTTTTAATCGATTGACAGCACTAATTTAAACATGTTTACATCATATCTAGGGACACATGTGAGTAATTTTTATAATATATATAAAAATACACCTCATGGCACCTTTAAACCTCACAAAAAACTGTTATGTTTATATTGAAGAACTGCGCCAACTTACTGTCATCATGTGGCTGCAAAATGTGTGTGGTCTTCCAATACCAATAAACAGACACAGCCTTCTAAAATATCCATTTTATACCCAGTCATGTTACTGAAAAGTTGCCAATTAACCTAAATAGTTGCAAAATCCACTTCCAGAACTGTTTCCTTTGTTATCACCTGCTTTTCCAGCCTTTTGTTGAATTTGTACTGCATTTCTGGACCTCAGTGGACAAGTGTAGTACTCGTAATATCAATAAGTAGGCTAAGTAAACTTTTTAGGCTCTTCAATAGTTCTTCACTTTTACCCAAGTAGCCTAATGTTTTTTACTGAGTAGGCCTGCTTTTGCTTCATCTAGAGTAAAAGTAAAAGTAAAAATTATTTTAATGTAACTGTAGGCTACTTTACTTAGGCTACTTTCTTCCATATCTGGAGGGCGATAGTAGTTCATCTAAAATCCCATCTTGCAGCATTACATCACGCTACTAAATTAAAAAGACATACCTTGACTTATTAAACTCACAGAATACACTTGCATTCCTCACCTGGGTTGGTGCAGCCTCGGACGTCCCATGTGGAAAACAAACTCCCAGGGAACACAGCAGGACCCCAGCCACGAGCAGAGCGAGCGAGCGCACAGCTGGTCCCATTTTGGGCTGCCTCGGTTTTCCCTTCCGCGGCTAATCTCCCTCAGCCCTGCTCGGCTCCAGACTTTAGGCTCCCCGCTGCCCCTCTCTCTCTGCCCTGTCCCGTCTCTCGTCCACTCCCCTTCGCCAGCGGTGAGTGACCCTCGGCTCCAGACGCGATCCAGGATCAAGTCGCTGAACGTTCACTATCACTACATCTTCTTCTTCCTCCTCCCTCAGCCTCACTCAGCAGGAAACCCCGTCACTTGCGCGGTGTTTGTGTGAGTGTTGTTGACCCCACCTCCCACTGCCACGCTTTGTTGGAGCCCTGAGGTTTTTTACTGGGGCCAGTCGTCTGTCCTGTAAGGCGGGGTGGCAGTCTTCCTCTAATTACAAACTGGGATACACCAAACCAAAAAGTCTCTTAATTATTTTATTGTGTATGATTCCCAGAGGTGGACAATATAATGTATTGTTAGCTAGTTCTAAGTTTTAAGCTGCTCAAAATATTTAAGTTTATTTCCCATTTATAGGGTTCCACATTTATAAGAAACATGCATTGTTGGGATGAGCAGCAAAGCCTAATATGAAGCTGTGCTCATGAAAAATTTGCCAAATTTGCCATTGCCAAACAGCTTATTATGACATTTTTTCTTGATGGATTGGATGATTGAAGTCTGAAGAAACCAGACATTAGCAAACAGCCTGGCAGGCCAAAGCCAACGTGGTTGTGTTGGTCACTTTGACCTGAGCTGATCCTACAAGTGTTTAATGGGGCTGAGGTCAGGACCCATGGCAGGCTAATCCATCCTTTCCACACAAATTCTGGCAGTAGTCTCATAAATAAACCCCACTGTGGGGCAAGTGTTGACATCTTGGAAGATAAAGCATTGGCAGATTTTTCATTGGCGCAACCCACATATACTCAGCTCTGCTGCTCATCCCACAAATCCACGTCCCCTGAATAAGTGGCAGGCAAGAATCATTGTTTAAAAAAAAAAAACATAATCTACCACCAAGAAATTGTTTAGTTCCTCAAACAATGAAACAAGAGATATCACGTTTCAAGAAATTGTATTGTGCACCACACAGTTCGACATATTCCCAATCTTCCATTAAGATACATGCATTTCTCCACATGGCCTGTGCAAAAATGAGGAAAATGTATTGAGGAAAAGCTATTAGCTGTTTTACAAGGTCCGGAAACATGCCCTGATGATCATGTACAGTGTAAAGTTAGAAGCATAAAAATATATATACACAATATGAGACCAGCTTTTCAAAAACTGCTGTCAACTGGGAGAAAGCCTCAAAGACAATACACCGAGCTTCAGCCCTGATACATCTGTGTTTTGTGTGTGTGCTGGTAGCAGAGGTATGTGCCAATAAAAATGCCACAAGAATCCCTTGAGTTTCCAGAGAAGCAGTGACTGGACTGCAGAGGAGCAGACGTGATGCTGCTGTGGTCTGGGCTACAGCTGCTGCTCCGACACAATGCCAGCGTTTTCCAGACCTCTGTTTGTTTGACTCCAGCCTGGAAAATATTTGCAATTCCTAAATTACATCATTGTTCATCTAAACCTTTGAACCTTGGCTGTTCCCATTGGTTTCCCTCTCTCCAACTTTTTTGCTGGAACGTTGCCAGTGGCGGCACTAAGACATGCAACAACTGAGTCATTTCTTATGAGCTAAATGTTAGTAATTGCTGTATTACAAATTATGAAGCAGACAATAGGATACTACTTCTATTACTAATGCTACTGCTGCTATTACTATCATTTTTAATTTTTTACCACTACTCCACCTCTTCCTACTATTTTTCAGTGTGTTTCAGTAAAAGGAGCATGCAATATTTATTGTTTATGGTACACTTTGAGTAATATGTCCATCAGTAAGCCAGTTTTTTTTAAATGTTACTTCAAAAAAATCATCTTAAGTGTTAAAGAAAATGTGACCAGGATTATCATTGTTTTAACAGAGAGCAATTTGTGGCATCTGTACAGATCTGAATTGTATCCATTGGTGATCACATGCCAGTGTGTACACTTTGTGCTGGTTCCAAGCCCAGATAAAGGGGAAGGTTTTTATCTGGAGTGGGATCTGGCAGAAAATCTATACAACACATCAATATCACTGCAAAGAAGTGTTACATGTAATGAAACTCTATTGGTAAAAAATGTGAGCTTATTGGACATCCTGCTTAAAGTTGAATACCATGAAATAATTTTGATTAACCCAAACATTTGTTGTAAAAATAGTGGCATGTGGGCACAGAGCTTTCTTTCAGAGACGTGGAGGTGTGGGGCAGCACCACAGACAAGGCCTCCTCAGTTCTTTCTGCTCTACTCTCAGGACCAACAGCCAATATTTATGCAGTATTTTCCTAATACCGCTACTACTGGTACAACTAGCCAGCTGTCATTACTGATACTACTTGTACTACTGCTAGCACTGCCAGCACTGGTACAATTACTGCTGTTATTACTAGTGCAAATACTACTGATCAGTCGTGGAAGAAGCACTAAATTTTTTTAATTAAGTAAAAGTGCAGATAAAGGAGTAACAATTTATTCAAGTAAAAGTAATAACAATAAGTAAAAGTATGAAAGTACCTTTTAAATGTACTTGCAAGTAAAAAAGTAAAAGTATTTTGCACAGACTCGACAGCTCATGAATGTGTTAAATGTAAGGGATTTTGCTGATTCCTATGGAGCGATATTTGTTCCACCTTCGTGCGCGAGAAGACTGAGTGTTGAGCGCACGTAGTGTGAGTGTCGCGAGCGCATACTTTACCATTTGAAAAGAGAATAATAATTTGAGCACACAAATCTTTGTTCCGTGCGCGCGCAACTCTGCCTACACGCTCGCTCAAAGTCTACCTAGGTGCGCGAGTACGTGGATGCCCGCTCGCGCAACATCTTTGCTCGCACGACACCTCATTTCTGCTCGCGACTCTGGCTCTGCGCTCGCTCGAGGTGGCACAGGCAAACTACGATTGTTGCGAGCAGCACAGCCAATCACAGACTGGGATTCACAAATGTTTCTGATTGGCTGTCTTATATCCAATCATTTATATCAAATACAGCAACGGTGGGAACGCCCACAAAACGTCACTCCTATCCCCCGTGGGAGAAACAGACCACTCACAACAATGCACAAGAGTTACTCTGTCGTCTTCTTTTCTACAAAAATACAAACAAGAGCTGGATATACATTTTATATTTTACATTAAAAAGACATGGAGACATAGAGGAGGACACAGTGGTCCAGCAGTCCACATTTGTCCATAAAATACCATCACTGTCTGACGTTAGCTGCCTACAACATGCTAATCTAATCAACGTCAAGTTGCATCATAACAGAACTCTCTCTAATATAAAGACACCAGTTTAATTCATCATATTTAATGTAAACTAAAATGTGCTTCTATAAATGTGTTAAGGCTTAGTTGACTCATAGCTCATCATAACAGGCTGCAGACTGACGCACGGCGTTAGCGCGGCTCATTCAATGGCGCTAGCATTAGCGTTAGCATTAGCACTAGCTCAGCAGGGTTTTGAGCTCTGACCAGACTCGTCTATGAAGCAGCTAAGCCCCATCTCCTATATTTACACTAACTCCAGGTAGAAGTCAGTCCATAAGCCATGCTTTTCTTTTATGGCACAGAGCTCATACAGCTGCTGAGCTAATGCTAATGCTAGCACCACTGAATAAGCCATGCTAACGCCGTGCGTCAGTCTGCAGCCTGTTATGATGAGCCACGAGT
Source organism: Bostrychus sinensis (assembly GCA_020698575.1). NCBI lineage: Eukaryota > Metazoa > Chordata > Actinopteri > Gobiiformes > Eleotridae > Bostrychus > Bostrychus sinensis. Next base: position 19,547,007 of record CM036257.1, on the reverse strand, counting down.
CAACCAATCCTTAACACATTTATAGAAGCACATTTTAGTTTACATTAAATATGATGAATTAAACTGGTGTCTTTATATTAGAGAGAGTTCTGTTATGATGCAACTTGACGTCGATTAGATTAGCATGTTGTAGGCAGCTAACGTCAGACAGTGATGGTATTTTATGGACAAATGTGGACTGCTGGACCACTGTGTCCTCCTCTATGTCTCCATGTCTTTTTAATGTAAAATATAAAATGTATATCCAGCTCTTGTTTGTATTTTTGTAGAAAAGAAGACGACAGAGTAACTCTTGTGCATTGTTGTGAGTGGTCTGTTTCACCCACGGGGGATAGGAGTGACGTTTTGTGGGCGTTCCCACCGTTGCTGTATTTGATATAAATGATTGGATATAAGACAGCCAATCAGAAACATTTGTGAATCCCAGTCTGTGATTGGCTGTGCTGCTCGCAACAATCGTAGTTTGCCCTGTGCCACCTCGAGCGAGCGCAGAGCCAGAGTCGCGAGCAGAAATGAGGTGTCGTGCGAGCAAAGATGTTGCGCGAGCGAGCATCCACGTACTCGCGCACCTAGGTAGACTTTGAGCGAGCGTGTAGGCAGAGTTGCGCGCGCACGGAACAAAGATTTGTGTGCTCAAATTATTATTCTCTTTTCAAATGGTAAAGTATGCGCTCGCGACACTCACACTACGTGCGCTCAACACTCACTCTTCACACGCACGAAGGTGGAACAAATATCGCTCCATAGATTCCAGATGAAATGAACAAACTGGTGCAGTAGCAGAGACTGAATCTGTCGCTGAGGTCCTCTGTCTTTATTATTCTGATGTTTCTAAAGAAGTATTACTTTACTGCATCTTTTATATTTAAGTACTGTGTGTCTACAACGAGGCCATGACAAAAACACATGATTTTATACCAAAACTCAAAACACTTTGTACTTCAAACCAACTCTAATGTAGTGGAGTAAAAAGTACAGATACTTGCTCTAAAATGTAGTGAAGTAAAAGTAAAAGTACCCCTTGTAAAATTCACTCAAGTAAAGTAAACATGAAAATTGTACTTAAGTAAAATAACAAAATACCTTTACATTCCACCACTGCTACTGATACTACAATTGCTTCGGAAACACTGTACCCCAATACAGTACTACAACTACTTCTACCCACTTTACTCATTTAGAGATTAAAAATACACTTTACCTCAAATTTCTACTCAAGTAAAGTGTTTTAGAAAAAGTAAAACAAAACAAACGAACAAACAAAAAACTTGATACTTAGTAAAAGTTAATTCCTTTCTACTTCTGACTTTTGACAATTCATTGGCAGTTCTTTCTCTCATATGCTCACTATGTAGTGTATACAACAAGTGAGCCAGAAAGTTTGACAACTGCCAAAGTGAGATGGCGACTGGGTCAGAGCATCTACAGTACTCTAGCTCTTATGGGATGTTCCTGGTCTGCAGTGGTCAGTATGCAGCAAAAGAGGTCTGAGAAAAAAACAGTGGTGAACTGGCGACAGATGATGCCTGTGTGGACTGATCTAACAGCTACAGTATCTCGAGCTCGCTGGTTGTAGAAGTATTAGAAGTAGGGGTGTAACAATACAGTAACGGTATCGATGTATCGATTTTTTTCCCTATGATACAGCTACATTGATACACATGACCTTGTATCGAATCATATCGTTTTCTAGGAAGTGAATATCGATACACATGAAGTATCGATCGATAATATCGGAAATATCAAAATTAGAAATTTGTATGTTAAAATAAAACCAGATATGGCTTTTTGGAGATAAATTTTGTGTTTTTAATTAAATAAAATGTTATATTCAACTTTTCTTCACTCTCTGTCTGCTGGACATAATCAACCCCGGCCGCGGTGCTACATTTGTGAGTAAACTTTTATGATTTTTGGCAAAAAGTTGCTGTATCGATTATCGATACGAAGGTGTTGAATCGTATCGAAACATATTGTTCCAAATTAGCCAATATCGTTCTTGAATCGTATCGAAACACTTCTAATCGATACATATCGTATCGTTGCAAAAACGTATCGTTACACCCCTAATTAGAAGTATTAGTATTAGTATTGTATAAGTATTAGAATACACAGTTATCATAATTTGTTGTTTGGTGCTGCATGTTAGGCAGGTGGTCATGATGTTATGCCTATATTTGTATTTATAAAATGTATCTTAGTATATTATTTTCAAATTTCTAAAATCTTTGATAAACCATGACCATCTGCAGCAAGCCTCACTCGCTACTAATGTCTCTGTTCGCTATGTGTTTACTGACACAGTTTATTCATTATGTATGAAGCTCCATAAGGCCGGGAGCTCCTAAAATAGAAACTCGTTGGACTGAGAACTAGAGCTGAACTGAGCCAAGAGCTTGTTTCCTTAGAGCAGTGCACATTTGCTCCCTTTGCTTTTCTCAGACTTTTTTGCATCCTTGCTGCTGGAGAAAACTACGTCAAAAAGCTTGTCGTTAGCAACATCTGTTTGTTCAAAATCATCTAAACAAAGAGTTTTATATTTAGAGTTTTTTTATTTACATCTTCATATCTTTATGCACCCTCAAAACACATGAGTGCCATATACATGTACTACATGTAAAGCTTAAGATATATCAGATAAATATAAAATTCAGCAAAATAGTACTCTATGACACGAGTGGTACAAGTCACTACATGCCTGTCCTAAATCACAATGTACACTATCTTCAGGTAGTGTACTATACTTAGGTCAAAGTTCAAACTGAAGGGAGGGAGGTGAGGATACGCCATGCTGGAAATGTTAAATGACTCCCAAAATGCACTGGTAAAAGGTTTTGAGGATAACAACACACTCATAAACTGGAATATTGTGCAACAGTAACATTTTCAGTAGTTCAAATAAAAAAGTGACACTCAAATATAGATTCAGTCCACACACAGGAAAATATTTCAATCAGCAATTGTAATTGTGAGTAAACTCTAATTTATGAGATCGTATTTTGGTTTTGGTTCGTAATTTTGGTTTTCATTAACAGTAAGCCTTAATCATCACAATTAAAATAAATAAATGCCTGATCTATGTCACTTTGTGTGCACTGAACCTACTGAATGCATTTCACTTTGAATTAAACTACTGAAATAAACTGACTTTTCCAAAGTTACAAAAACACTACACACCTTTCCAATAAAGTAAATGGCAAAGTAAAATATTTAGTCGATGTGATGTTAATACTTCCCTTCACCTTTAGCTGCACTGTTTGCACCAGAAATATAGCCTTTAATTATCTAAATATATGCATGTTTAAATAAATCATATAAAAAAGCAAAGCAATGTAGAAAAAACAAAACAAACCAATCTGTTAGTGTTACGCACATTTTAGCATCCTTCAAGTAGCGCTCAACACAATCAACACATTATCTTATACAATGAAAATAACAGATTAAATGAGTAGAGGCAGGGTAACCATAGCCATGTTTGGTACAAAGAAAGCATAATGAACACATCCTAGACATAAATACCAGCCAAATTATTAGCCTTCTAAACACAAATATGTAATCAACAACTCACATGACAGCAACTTTAATGCATTTAGAGCGTCTTGTTGAGGGGGGTTGTGTGTTCAGAGATGGTCTTCTGCAGACCTGGGTTGTAATATTTGAGTTACTGTTGCCTTTCTATCATCTGGAACCAGTCTGGCCCCTTCTCCTCTGGGGTTAACAAGGCATTTTCACCGCAGAACTGGCGCTTAAAGGATATTTTCTCCCTTTCTGGTCATCTTCTGTAGACCCTAGAGATGGTTGTGTGCGAAAACGTTTCTGAAATACTCTATGCCATGTTCAGAGACACTTAAAATCCCCTTTCTTCTCTATTCTGATAATCTGAACTTTGAACTTCAGCAGGTTTGTCTTCAACGTGTCAGGGCTAAACGTGCTGAGCTGCTAAGATGTGACTGGCTGATTAGATATTTGCACTTACAAGCATTAGAACAGTGTGCCTAATAATGGGGCCAGTGAGTGGACAAGACAATATGAGAGGACAGGGGGCTTTTGATGACTTCTGCATTTTAACTGTAACCAATAATTAAGCAGTCATTGTGATTTTCAATGTAAAACAAGCTAATACATCTTCATAAAACACACTGCTAATATAGGTTATAAAATGGTGTTTAGGGCTTGCTAAAATCTGCCATTTCCCTAATAAAGCTTGGAACACAGCCAACACAGCTGCAGCTACATATGACTTATTATGGCATCACAGCTACTTTGTAATACTAACAAGTACCATAACTTGCAACATCAAGGGAGAAGACTTAGTTGATGCTGTATACATTTTGTAAATATCCCAAAGAATCATAGCTGAAGCAAGGCAACCCAATACAAGAGCATATCTATGGTTTATTAAATGATAAGGAAAAAGAGTATTATTAGCATAAATTGAGAAGTTTAAACCCCTCTGACAGATAGAGGGAAAACTTCTAGTGGGACAACACAAGCACAAGGGCACCAGGTCTAAACAAGCCACTAGAGTTATTGTTTTTTTTTTTTACAAAGACATGATGTGGTCATTTTAAAAGGGTTGGTATTGCTTAGATACAGGTGGGAATAGTGTAGTCGTGTCATGGCAGTGTGGTCCTTCTTCAAAGTGATACCAAGGAGCAGGCATTGGGGAGCGGGTACTGGTCTGGCCAATGTTTACCAATTGTCAAGGAAGTCGAATCCCGTCTTCAGGATCGAGCTGCTTGTGTTGAACTGAGAAGAGAGAAGAACATGAGAGAACATGATTGGCATATCCTTTTTTACTGTGGATATGTCCTATACAAAACATTAACTTCCCACTTAGGTTAAAACAAGACAAGGTATACTGGTCATACACCAATTAGGCATAACAATATGACCATGATGGCATCTGTTAGTGGGTGGGATATATTAGGCAACTGATGTGTTAGAAACTGTAAAAATGGGCAAACGTAAGGATTTGAGCAAGTTTGACAAGGGACAAATTGTGATTTCAAAACTGCAGCTCTTGTGGTGTGTTCCCAGTCTGCAGAGGTCAGTATCTATCAAAGTGGTCCAAAAAAGGAGCAGTGGTGAACCGGTAACTATGATGCATGTGAGGAGTGCAGGCTAGCTCAACTTGCCCAATAACATATAACATATAAATACAAGTCATTTTGATTTTCAATGTAAAAGAAGCACACATTTTCATAAAACATATCAGTATTTTTAATAATATTGTTCATATGAGGGTTTAGGGGTTTCTAAAATCTGCCTCACCTGGGCGAAAGTGGGGCTGTTGCCTGAATCAGGTATGGGGTCCTCCTGTTTTTCCTTCTGCGCGCTGGCGGAGATTGATGGCGACTTAGACAAGAGGTTGGAGGAGAACATCTCATCGACAGTGTTGCTAACAGACGGCAGTGTGCTCTGGGACCGCTCCCATCCCGCAACCGAAGAGGACACGCTGACAGGAGGCGTGGGATTTGGAGAGATGGAGATGGATGCGGGCGTGGCACTAACGGCGACCGGCGGCTGGGGGGCGGGAGGTTTTGGAGCGCGCTGTTTGGTGGATTTGGCTGGGGCTGGAGGAGGAGGGTGGGGCTCTGCTGCTTCAGGCTCCTTTGTCACAGAGGTCTCCTGTGGGATATTAGCATCGTCAGTGCAAATGTATTTATGGTTTTAATTTTTTTTTAAAAAGCTATGATTTGCAAATCTCATAAAAACAGATTTTTATTTGCAAAAGATCAGATGTCTGTTTTAAATGCAATGCTACTTGAGGGCCTGATGATCACAGGCATCCCATACAGTTAAAGCCCAACTATTCATACCCTGGTCCTGGACAGCGACACACGCGGTAAAGAAATTGTTGGCAGGGAACACGATCAGCTTCTTGAAGTGGCCAAGACCAGAGTCCAGACCTGAATCTTACGCTTGTGAATTTGTGGAGAGAATTCAAGAGCAGAGTAAAGGCAAGAAACCTTTCTAACATCAAAGACCTGGTGTTCTGTGCATACAAAGAGGACTCCAAAATCCCAGTAAAAAGGGGGAAAAAAACTAATTATAAAATAATAATAATAAAAAAATCAACAACTCAATCAACTGTGATGAAAATTAGACTTGAATAATTTTGGACATGGACCATTTGGTCAAAATGTAAAAAAAACAAAACAAAAAAAACAAAACAAATTTGGCCACTTGTTTGTGTCATTCAGCTCCATTAACTATTCATTAAATTCAACAACGATATGAACATTTTGGGCTTATCTGAACATCCAGTACTAGTAATACAAACTCTGTCTTTCTAAAAAGTAATCTGACTTAAATAATGTCAATTAAACTAATTACAGTCCTTTGTTGCTCTGTCCCAACATTTCAGATTTGTTGCTGCCATCAAATTCAACATGAGCTATTATTAGCATCTCACTTTCAACAACTGACATATTGTTTATGGTCTATTGTGAATAAAATGTGGTTTTATGAGATTTGCAAACATTGCATCATGTTTTTATGTACATTTTACAAAGTGTCCCAAATTTGAGAATTGAGAGTTAAATTATTGCAGTTTTAAGCAGTTTTTATGGATGATTATTCGTGACGCAAAAAGGTAACATTTAAATTATTTTGAGTCTTTAATTCCTTCATTGTTGGTAGTCATTAACTGCTTCCTTTGTACTTCACAAGGGCTTGAAAAATGCCAGCTATGTCTACTTTCTGGTGTGTGCATTGCAAATATTTGGCCAACTGTTTAGCAGCATCTTCCAACAGATAACAACTGAGACATGTCTTAATGCATTCAGTGAGAAACATTGCCTGGCTGAACTATAATTAGTTTATTCATTTTGTGTGCAAAAAATATATGAACTTAATACCCTACAGACAGCTGCATATCTGGTTTATTTAGTGAACTTACTGTTCATTTCTCTCAATATTTTTACATTGTCACCCATTTGCTTGTTTGCACTGGTTTTTAACAAAAGCTGTTCTGAAATTTGAATGTTGCTTTTAGGCATTTTATTTGTTTTTATTGTCTTGTAAAGTCCCACATTCGTTCAGTAGGGGCAAATTAGAGTCATTAATTCACCAGACACATAACGTGTTTGGACGGTGGGAAGCACAGGGACGACATGCAGACTCCTCTCAGACAGTGTGTGTGTCACAACCTCTTTGAGCACTAACTGCTCTGCCACTGTGCCCCTGGTTGTTTTAAATGAGCTATAAATAAACTTGACCATGATTTATAATTAGGTATACTTACAAAAACATTGGCATTTACCTGTCGGAGATAGGAGGGTAGGGGTTTCTCTCCTTTCTCAAGTGATTTGATTTGACTCGGGGTCAAAGACTGGAAATCTGCCTTTTCTCCCTCCAGCCTGGACCTCTCTGCACTGATCTTCCAGAAAGATGACTCCTCCTCTGGCCTTCTGCTTTCACTGACACACACCTGACAAAAGCAAAATGTGGGTTATTACACTTGTACATAAGAGCTTACACATTATAATGCAATAGGACAAAACAGACCTTACATGACAATTCAACAGGCAAGACTTTGATTAATTTACTTATACAATTCTGGATCATACCTTATTTCCTGTAGTGGTCTTGTTGGTCTGTCCCTTTGCAGGCTTTGAATCTGCTTGTGAGGCAGAAACTCCCTGTTCTGCAGAACTGGGAGCCAAGCTAAACTCTAACTGGCTCTGGAAATGGGAAAATTTAAGTTTATTGTTAAATTTATATAGAACATCCACTTCAGTCAGGTCAGTTTTAAGAGTGTATTCTGTTTGTGATGGATATTTACGATTCAAACAACAAAAGTCTATTTACTTACCTTGGTTTCCCACGAGAAGGGGGCAGAATGCTCATCTTGCCAGGTAATGTCCTAGAATAAAAGCAATCACAGATAAACACACATTAATATATAAAATGAGCTTTGAATAAGGTTTTAATTTCACTGATGTATCGACATGGGGTTAATAATTTGGACTTACAGACAAGGTAAAGGTAAGCAACTGTTTGTTAGGAGTGTATGTAAAATGTTATATATATATACACTGTAAACCACTATCGCTGTAATATTTTATTAACAATTTAACATTCGGTTTTATTTCCTGTGCTTCATCTAATGTGAAGCCTGGTGGTAGGGGTTGTGTCAGCGGTGACGTTCACAGAAATATTTGGGCAGCTACGTGGCCAAACGTCGCTTATTAAACCCCATAATAAATAAATACGACGCCTTGTGAGTTTGAAATACCTCTTCTCCGAAATGAACTATCTTCTGTCCCGTCTGAATGAGCAGTTTGGGATAACAAACCACTTCGTCGCGCTCCACCCGGTGCATGGCGTATCTGGCTCGGATGTGCGGGTCGATCATCCAGTTATCAATGGCATTATCCTGCTCCTCTGGCGTCATTTTATCCCACGACGAGCCGTGTTTAGCTTTGATTTTCTCTCTCTCCTGCATTATCTTTTTGGCCATGGGGTTGATGGAGGAGAAGTATTCAAACTTCTTTTGCTCAATCGTGAGCGGGTCGAGCCCCGCTACCGTCGCCACAGCCATCTTTAGCTGCTACAGCTGTTTTTTGTTTTCTCGGTGAGGAAAAGGAAGAGCAGAGGGCGGTACTTCCGGAGCCTACGGAACAGCGGAGTGGGTTTACGGTTTATAGCGACACCTGCTGGTTTATTACGGTAAAGATGTAAAGCTACAGCTCAGTATTTTGAGACTCAAGAGTAAAAAAAAAAAAAAAAAAAAAAAAAAAAACTTAAAACGGCTGTATTATGCTTTTATTCATATTTTTCAACCAATCTTTGTCACCTCTAGAACAGCACTGCACGCTTTACAAAACGTTTTTGATAAATACTCTACTGGTGCCATAAAGAAACCGATGAAAAGACCAGCAGAGAGCAGCAAAGTTCAGAGTGTTGCAGTACAGAATGAAAATAGCAGTGAAGAATCAGTGGAAACAGAGGTATGCACTGTTTTCCGGATTAATGATTGTGCTCACACTGGATGTAGAGGCCTTGTGGATTGGTCAGTGCTTCCTGGAGTGGGTGGGAGTTTGTGCAATCAAGCATTTGAGTCCTCAGAACAACCATGCCAGAGAATAGATGGGTGAATGAAACAAGGCACCTCTCTAGGTGTGTTTTTGATGAGGGAACGTTATAACATGGTAGAAAGCTCAGAAAAGAACATATTTAGTTGTTATTTGCATAATAGCCCCCTTTTTTAGAAGTAGGCTATAATTAATCTTCTTTAGGCAGTGACGGGTGGAGGCAGTGTGAATAAATATTACCAAAAATAAAATCAACAGACTTTAACATATGCAGTATATCAGATTACAAAAAAACATCAAAATGTGTATTATAACAGTTTTGGGTAAAAATTATTATGAGTAGACGTAACCTTTGTAAACCTGAATCTGTGCATAATTTCCACAGAGTTCATGAGGTGAAGCTACAGGTGCATCCTGGTTAAAGAGAGAGAAGTGAAGCTTCACTGATGAACCACATCCACTCAGTTTCACTTATTTTTTCAGTCTTGTTTTACATTTAAATACTGGATAACATTAGCCAACTGCCTTTGTTTCGAGTTGTCAGCATTATTTATATTATTTGGCAAAGTGAACAGAAAATGCTTAAACTAATGTAGGATTTTTTTTCTTTATTGCAAAGCAAAAACAACAGCATACTACACTTTTAATCCATAACACTGATGTCACATCAGAGTATGTTTATGTGCAGGTAAAATAAATCAAAAATAAGGTCAGACAGCCCGCAGTGCTGCTGGGACTACTCAGAGCCGCACTCAGACTCGCTGATGTGTTTCTCTGAAGTCTGGGAGCCCACAGACACTCGACATGTGTAAACCTTATTGGCGCTCCAGTCGGACGCCTGGATGGACAGAGAGCTGCTCATTTGGAAAGTCTGGTCTGGTTGTGGGACAGCGCTGCTGCTCCAGACCCCACTGCTCACTGGGCTCCCAGCAGCCAACCAGGTCACATGACCAAAGGGCCCAGCCTGACGGGACACACAGAGCAGAGTGGCTCTGTTGGACTGGAGCTCAGTGTGGGACGGAGGGAACACAGTCAGGACAGGAGGAGGGAGGCTGGAGCCTGGACACAGGGAAAAACAACAGTTTAGTTACAAACATGGGACAAGATCAAATCACAGAAAAGTCATTTACACAGCTGCTGAGCTTTATAATTAGAAATATTATTAACTTTACAAAGGTATTTCTTTATAATAACTCCTCACAGTTAACCAATAATAAAGTCTTAATTAATATGTAATGTAACTGCTTATTATGCAGTAATTAAACATGATTACAAATGTTTGTAACTTAACCCTCTCAGGGCCAAATTAAGTTTTAGTAACAGGAAAAATCAGATATTTGGGGGAAATTATCATATGGGGTAGTAATAAACAATTCTGACTTTTTTTTTTTGGTAATTAGGTAAAGAGCATTTAGCTGTTGGAAATCTGCAACGCCTGTCCGGAGAGGGTTAATGGTGTTTAGTCAGTAATTATTTCTAAAAAAAAAAGTCAATCTTATTAAATACAACCCTATTGATATTAAATGTTTAAACTATTTTTAAAAATAATTTAAAAGCATTAAAGAGCTGTAAAACTAAAGGTATTTGTGTAATATTATGTATAAATGTGGCAGAAACTATCTGACAGATGTGTAAAGCATGGATAAAATTATTTTACATCAAAATAAAAATTGTAAGACATTAAATATATTTTTACTATACACAGTATTTTTTATGGTTTATTCTCATCTCATTCAGATGTGTAGTGAGGCACTAAGCTTTCTTTTCAAAACATTAAAAAATAAACTACGCTAAAATCTTTCAGTAAAATAGTTTTAAATGCATATGTCTAACTCTGAAGGACTTAAATGCTGTTGTATATTGAGTCTGAAGTCACTTACCAGTCACAATGAGCTTGGTGCCTTGTCCGAATACCACAGTGCTTCAGTTTGTATACATGCTGGTACAAAAACCTCCCACTCTCACTAATGAGGCCAGTCACACTGAAACTTCCTGTTGACACTCTCTCTGACTGAACTCATCTATTCCCATTCATCAGTGGCTTTATAATCCATGTCAGTGCTGGAGCTGAGGACGCACCATTCCCACTGGATCTGTGGATGTTGCAGTGGACCAGCAGCTCTTGTCCTGTAGAGACTGAAGTTTAGCAGCAGTCATAGACAGAGAGCAGTAAAAGCAGAAGTGTGTTGTGCACAGGTTTTTGTCACACTGTTTATCACTGTGATATGTACTCATTAACAGAGCTATCCCATGTTTGACAGTAATAAACAGCAGAGTCTCCCTCGTCCACATTGTTGATGATCAGACGATAATCTGATGTAGACTGATGAGTAGAGGTGAATTTAGGAGCTGAAAACCCAGAGCCATAACTTGGAGTGCTCCAGCCGTGATAAAAGTGCAGGACAAATTTAGGAGCTGCTCCAGGAATCTGTTTGTACCAACGAGCAGATTCATCAGGAACAGAGCCCAGGTTACAGTCCATGGAGGCTGTCTCTCCGCTCCTCTCTGTCACAACAGGAGGCCTCTGTGTCAGCACCGTCACAGCACTCACACCTGGAAACAACAACAAAACATGAAGTGAAGAGAAACACAGTGAGACAGACTGAGGGCTCCAACATGAGCTCAGAGCTTAAACTTCAAATTATTTTACTGTCTCGGCCAAGTGAATAAATGCTGTAAACTTTTTTCAAGTAAGGTGATTATGAGGTCAAAGGTCAAATGCTAACTTTTTAAAGCAAATCAAGGGTCCTCCATCAAGTGTAATTGTAGCTCAACAGTCAATGAGACACCAAGCAAATTAGCACTGCATCAGATTCTAAACAAAATAATGCAGTGTTTCCTACTTGGCGCTGATGGCAGAACCTGTACGACAGAATAACTTCATTTATGAGTCCATCTTTTAAAGTTACTCAATAAACAGTTAACAGGAGTATTTCACATGTCACTGTGGGACATTTACAAAACATTGATGTGGTGTCAGGTACATTCTTGGCTATAAAAAAATGCATTTAAAGATGTTTTATAGCTACCAATGTGACTTGACAGGTGACATAAGGGGACAGTTTATTTCATCGTCTCCTATCTTCAGCTGCTGCAGGTAAAACGGCAATGTTTGACGCACTTTAGTACTTTTTTATCTGGCAGACCTGGATGATTTGAAAGCTACTGTAAGTAACAGAGCTGAAAAACTTAAGAAATTATTTCAGAAAGCCTTGCTGATTATCAAGCCTCCATTACCACCCTGATAGCAAAACTGGATAAATTGGATAACCACTCAAGGAGAAGAAAGATATTAATTGAAGACGTTGCTGATGCAAAATCTGAATTATGGGGTGAAACAGAGTTAAAGGTAAAGAAGGTACTTCTGCAACATCCTAAAATTGACCCTAAACATATTGAATTTGAAAGAGCTCATTGGACTGGAAAGTATGATCAGATGGGACAACCCAGATCTATTGTGATTGAATTACTTCGATTCAAGCACAAACAAGAAATATTGACAAGAGCAAAGAACCTTAAAGACACAAATATCTTCATTAATGATGACTTCTCTGAAAAAGTTTGCATGAGATGCAAAGAACTACTTTTACTTAACTTAAAGAACTTAAACTTAACTTAAAGAAGAGAGAAAGAAGGGTAACATGCCTTTCTGAAATATGACCAACTGGAAATAGGTGAATTGGTGATTTTAAATTGCCCCTAGTGAATGAATGTGAGAGTGAATGGTTGTCTGTCTGTGTTCCTCTCTGTGTCAGCCCTGCGACTAGCTGGCCCCTGTCCAGGGTGTACCTCGCCTACGGCCCAAAGTAACTGGGATAGGCTCCAGTCACCCGTGACACCTAATGGGAATAAGTGGTAGAAAATGAATGAATGAAAAAATAAGGCTTGTATACTACTTGGGGATTTTAATATTGATCTTCTAAAACAGGAATCAAGTCCTTCTGTGGATTTCTGTAATTCACTATATACCTATTATTTTTATTCCCTTATCCATAAACCAACAAGGAAAACAAGCACATATATTAACAAATTATTTTGTGCATTCAATCAGCTCAGGTGTATTGCTCACTGATATTTCAGATCATTTTCCAGTATTTCAGTTTTTTACAAGTATTCCACAAAAAAAGCCTAATTTGCTTCTAAAATATTGTAAATTTACCAAGCAAAATGAGGAGTCTTTTAAGATCTCATTGGCCAAGATGTCATGGAATGAGGTGTTAAGCCTCCAAGATGCTGAGATGGCTCACCAAATATTTATGACTTTATTTACATCTTTGTTTGACAAATGTTTTCCCCTAGTACTCTGTAAAGACAATTGCAAGAAAAGAATCTCTAAACCTTGGAAAACTCTGTCAATACAAAGCTCTTCTATTACTAAAACTAAGTTATATAAAAAAAATCACTTGTTAGTCCCACACCATTTAATATTTCATTTTAGAAAAGATATAAAAATCAGTTCATTAAGATAATTAAAGATGCTAATAAAAAAAATACTTTTCAGAAAAGCTGGAAAAATCATGTAATAATAGTAAAAACATTTGGAAGGTCATAAATGAACTACTGAATAAAAACAATTCCTCTAGAGGTATTCCATCTCAGTTATCTGATGGCATTAGCGATTTTAATAACCCTTTTGAAATAGCAAATACATTTAATTAATGATTTTTTTTGTTAATATTGGCCCTTCATTGGCAAAAAACATTGTATCGACATGTAAACCTACTTTTGTAAATTTTAATTGTTATTATTCTTCGGTTACCATGTTTGACCCTCCAGCTCCATAAGTGAAGTGCTCCAAATAATACTGAAAATGAAAGATGCTGCACCAGGACATGATGAAATGGGAGCCTGTCTCATAAAGAAAGTGACTTCCTCTATTATTGAGCCTCTTACTCATGTTCTCTCTCTGTCCCTCAAGACAGGTGTAGTTCCAAGAGATCTAAAAGTAGCCAAAGTAACATCATTGTTTAAATCAGGGGATTCTAGTTTATTTAATAATTATCAACCTATATCCGTTTTACCTGTGTTCTCTAAAGTGCTTGAAAAATTAGTTTATAAACAAATTCTTAAACATTTGGCTGAAAATTGTATACTGTATAAGCATCAATATGGATTTAGAGAAAAAATGTCAACAGAAATGGCACTTCTGCAGTTTGTAGATAAAATCACAACAGATTCAGACAATCAAAATATCTCCCTTGGTATATTTTTAGACTTGTCAAAAGCATTTGACACAGTTAACCATAAAATTTTAATAACAAAATTAAGTATATATGGAATAAAAAAATGTTGCTTTAAAATGGCTACAAAATGATTTAGATGAAAGAGAACAGTATGTTTATGTTAAGACTCAATGTTCAAATAGAGCTAAGCTACTTTGTGGGGTTCCTCAGGGTTCTATTTTGGGACCTCTTTTTGTTTTTAATTTATATTAATGATTTAACAAATGCTTGTAAAAATGTACTACCTCTTATGTTTGCAGATGACATTTGTCTTTTATTATCTCATTCAAACTTTGACAATCTGATAAGAGAAGCAAATGAAGAACTGTCTAATATTTCAGAATGGTTGAAAGTTAATGAACTATCTCTTAACATACAAAAAACTAATTTTATGATTTTCAATAGGAAAAACAAAAAATACTGCAAAGAGGACATTGAAATATTAATTGATGACTTCAAAATTAGCCAGGTGCCTCAAAACAAATTCTTAGGGGTTATAGTAAATGAACATTTAACTTGGAAACAACAAACTGAACTTGTTTGTAGAAAAACTATGAAATCAATAGGCATTCTGAGTAAAATGTGTTATTTTATTAATTGTTTGTGTATGATGACATTATATTATAGTTTAATGTATCCACATATAACATATTGTAATATTGTTTGGGCCCTACATACCAAACATATCTTAACAAGATTTTATTAATTCAAAAGAAATTCTTGAGAACAATGAATTATTCAAACAGACTTCATCTGCACCTCTTGTCAGAAAATTCTAAATTTTGACAATATTTAATGTTAATATCTATTGCATTTGTCTTTTCATGTATAAGTATGTACACTTTACAGATTTGTTTATCCCAATTTTTTCACATATTCTTCAGATATTGACTCTTTTTCAACGCGTCACTGTAGAGACTTTCAGCTCCCATTTTGTAGAACTTCAGTCAACCAATGTACTCTCAAATATCAGGGGCCTTGTCTTTGGAACAGCTTACCTCCAGCTTTTCAATCCCGGCCCACACTTTTGATTTTTAAAAAGCAGTTAATAACTATGCTCATTTTTAAACAATGTAAAATAATGTTAAATACTGATGTTCATTGGACTTGTCTCATCATGCTAAATGATGACATAAAGGATGTGGTTCTATAAGCCCTTTTAACCTACTTATTATTGTTGTTTATATTCTTTTTATCTGCAAATAAAAATCAAATCAAATTACATCTTTTATATTCTTTATATAGATTTGTGTTCTCATTTAGGCACAGTTTCTGCGGTGTGCATGGTTGGTCTTGCTGCCAGGCTCCTCTGTTGTTTTCTCTTGTTTTGTCAAATTTATGTTTCTATTTAGGTTATTGCTGCTTTGTCTAGGTTTATCTACAGTTTGGTGAGTACCTGTCTGCTATGGTGTGCCTAGTTTACTTTTCATATACAAATACAGCACTACTGGCTGTGAGATGAAATGTTACTTTAGAAAGTAGGTTTCCTGGCGATATGTACTCAAGTCAAAATAACATTTGAGAAATCTAGGCCTACTCATGAAATACATTTTTGACTTTAAGCTGCACCTTTGCTCTGCTTTGAGCTGTACACCTCTCACTGACAACATGCTGTGGACCCAAAAATACTTAAAACAGCTATATTATGCTTTTATTCATATTTTTCAACCAATCTTGGTCATTTCTAGAACAGCACTGCGCATTTTACAACATTATTTTTGGTCAATCCTCTACTGGTGCCATAAAGAAACAGGTGAAAAGACCAGCAGAGGGCAGAGGAGTTCAGAGTGTTGCAGGTTTCAGAACGTACTGTATAATCCAATAAAACGAGCACGTCACTTCCTTAAAGCTTTTGTATGATGCCATATTAGTACAAAGGGAAAAATAGCAGTGAGGAATCAGTGGAAACAGAGCTGTACACAGTTTTTTGGATCAATGAATGAGAGCAGACTGGATATGGAGGCCTTGAGGATTGGTCAGTGCTTCCTGGAGTGGGTGAGAGTTTGTGCATTTTGAGGCCTCAGAACAACCATGCCAGAGAATAGAGGCTTGTGGGTGAATGAAATAAGACACCTCTCCAGGTTTGTTTTTGATGAGGGAACATTATAACATGGTACAAAGCTCAGAAAAGAACATTTTTAGTTGATATTTGCATAATAGCTCCTTTAACAGAAGTAGGCTATAAATAGGCTTCTTTAGGCAGTGACAGGAAAAGGCAGTGTCAACAAATATTACCAAAAAGCAAAAAAAAAAAACAAAAAAAAACAGACTTAAAGATATGTGGTATATCAGATTACAAAAAACGTCAAAATGTGTATTATAACAGTTTTGGGTAAAAATTATTATGAGTACAAGTAATCTTTGTAAAACCTGAATCTGTGCATAATTTCCACAGAGTTCATGAGGTGAAGCTACAGGTGCATCCTGGTTAAAGAGAGAGAAGTGAAGCTTCACTGATGAACCACATCCACTCAGTTTCACTTATTTTTTCAGTCTTGTTTTACATTTAAATACTGGATAACATTAGCCAACTGGCTTGGTTTCGAGGTGTCAGCATTATTTATATTATTTGGCAAAGTGAACAGAAAATGCTTAAACTAATGTAGTATTTTTATTTTATTATTTATTGCAGAGAAAAAACAACAGCATACTACACATTTAATCCATAACACTGATGTCATATCAGAGTTTGTTTATTTGCAGGTAAAATAAATCAAAAATAAGGTCAGACAGCCCGCAGTGCTGCTGGGACTACTCGGAGCCACACTCAGACTCGCTGATGTGTTTCTCTGAAGTCTGGGAGCCCACAGACACTCGACATGTGTAAACCTTATTGGCGCTCCAGTCGGACGCCTGGATGGACAGAGAGCTGCTCATTTGGAAAGTCTGGTCTGGTTGTGGGACAGTGCTGCTGTCCCAAAACTCACTGCTCACTGGACTCCCAGCAGCCAACCAGGTCACATGACCAAAGGACACAGTCTGACGGGACACACAGAGCAGAGTGGCTCTGTTGGACTGGAGCTCAGTGTGGGACGGAGGGAACACAGTCAGGACAGGAGGAGGGGGCAAGCAATCTGAAATACAAAAACAAATAAAAATTACCCTAATGATAATAATGGTAAAATTACATTTAAACAGAACACCTGATGTAAAGTGCTTTTGCCTTTTGGGCAAATGGGTCAAAAGTTCTACTTGGGCGACTTATTCTCCAACCTATTCATGTAACCTTACTTTGTTATTAGCAAGTTACATGGATAGTGTCTAATAAGATGCATCTGTGACTAAAAAGCAAGTTTGGAGCAGCCGACATTATTCTGAGATATACCACTTAATACATGCAGGCTACGTTCAGACTGCAGAAAAGAGAAGAGAAATGAGAAGAGAAAATGAGAAGAGAAATAAGATGAGAAATATTAAGAAATTAGGATTGAGGAGTGTCGCTGTCAGATTCAGTATTCAAACATCTTCCAAAATATCCTGAACTTATGGATAAACTTTCAATGAAGCCTCTCACATCACAGTCCCTCCACTTCATGCTCCATCATGTCTTTTTTGGCTCACGGGTCAATTTAGGCCCGGAAACGGTTTGTACACAAAACTGATGGAGGTCACATTTAAAGTGTAACGTGAACAGCCCCACAAAAAAAAATCAGATTCAAGAAAAAATTAGAATTGAGCATTAAGAGCTGCAGTGTGAACGTAGCCGTAGACACTTTACTCCAGACAGCGACTAAATTATTGATTATAATTGATTACATTTAGTAGTAGATAATATGCTATATTTTAACCTAATTATGCTAATATAACAGTATTTACTAATGTCAGTTTCATGAAAAAAATGTGAAATTAAAATATACAGAGATTAACAAGAAAAAAGAAGCACATTAAAAGAACATCATGTAGTTTGTATGCTTTAGTTATTTGGAGTGATGCAAAGATTACAAATACAAAAAAAAAGAAAAAAAGAAAAGAATATAGTAAGCTGTTTAATATAGATCTTTAGATTATGCTGCACCAAACCCAGCATAATACGATAAAATTGTGAGTCTGAAGTCACTTACCAGTCACAATGAGCTTGGTGCCTTGTCCGAATACCACAGTGCTTCAGTTTGTATACATGCTGGTACAAAAACCTCCCACTCTCACTAATGAGGCCAGTCACACTGAAACTTCCTGTTGACACTCTCTCTGACTGAACTCATCTATTCCCATTCATCAGTGGCTTTATAATCCATGTCAGTGCTGGAGCTGAGGACGCACCATTCCCACTGGATCTGTGGATGTTGCAGTGGACCAGCAGCTCTTGTCCTGTAGAGACTGAAGTTTAGCAGCAGTCATAGACAGAGAGCAGTAAAAGCAGAAGTGTGTAGTGCACAGGTTTTTGTCACACTGTTTATCACTGTGATACGTGCTCATTAGCAGAGCTATCCCATGTTCTACAGTAATAAACAGCAGAGTCTCCATCGTCCACATTGTTGATGATCAGACGATAATCTGATTTAGACTGATGAGTAGAGTTAAATTTAGGAGCTGAAAACCCAGAGCCATATTTGACTTCACTCCAATCATGATAAAGCTCAAGGACAAGTTTAGGAGCTGTTCCAGGAATCTGTTTGTACCAGGATGCCCGAGCTTTAGTAACAGTGCCCAGGTTACAGTCCATGGAGGCTGTCTCTCCGCTCCTCACTGTCACAACAGGAGGCCTCTGTGTCAGCACCGTCACAGCACTCACACCTGGAAACAACAACAAGACATGAAGTGAAGAGAAACACAGTGAGACAGACTGACAGACAGACCTTGCCTGTGTGAATGTGTTAGTGTGGCTGTGTTTGGTGGTGGTCGGAGGGGCCGTTGGCGCAGATTGGCAGCCACGCTTCCGTCAGTCTGCCCCAGCTGTGGCTACAGAAGTAGCTCACCACCACCAAGTGTGACTGTGGAGTGAATGAATAATTGATCAATTGTAAAGTGTCTTTGAGTGTCCAAAAAAGCGCTATATAAATTCGATGAATTATTATTATTATTAGGAGACAGCGGTCTGTTTGGTTCTGACGCGAAAGACAGAGAGGACAGGTCCACGAGGAGGTCACACGCGGAGCACAGAGGAGGAGAGAGGGCGCTGCGTGTTACTACTGCACGGGAGGTGGAGATCGATGCACAAATGCTGATTACTGCCCTGTTTGACTGCGATGTTATTTTGAAATCAAGTTAAAATATGCCAGAACATACAAATAAGCTCCTATATTTTATTTCTGACATATAAATATTGCTATTTGATAAAAATACGATTAATCGCGATTAATTAATTACAAAGCCTTTTTAATTAATTATGTGGCAGGGTTAGATTTGGTCATGTGATTATATCACATGACGGAGCCTTTAAAGGTCAGAGGTGCACAGCTCCATTTCCTCTTCCTGTGAGCAGGCCTGTGCACATGGTCATTTCTGGTGAGCCAAACAAATTGGTGTTATAGTAGCTAAATAATTTTGTAAAAACTATTGTTTTTATTGTAATGTTTTGTGTTTTAAAGGGTTTTAACAGTCCAGACTGTCATGTTTTGAAGGTATGCTTTAAACTTAAATTATGAAGCAACTTCTAAATACTACTACTAACTGACAGCAATGTCTGTTTGCAGGCTTAGTGCTGGTTGCCGTTTGTTTTATGTAAGGATTACATGTTTAAATCCATCCATACATAGAAATTTGATAGTTGTATTAGCCCTGCAGTTGGTGTAGGCCTCATTCAAATATAGCTGGTGGTGGTGGGAGTTCACTTAGCTGGTGACCTTATTTGTAGTTATTGGTTGTGGTGGCACTTGTATTTGGGTGTTTTCTGTTGTGGAAATGGTTATGTTGAGTTTTAACCTTGTGTTTCTTTTTCACTAATAGTCTGCCTCCATCACCCCAGCTGTAGGTTGAGGCCTCACCACTGCAGATTCAGTATAAATCATTTTAATGTTTTTGTTTATTCTGTAAAATACTTGCCTTGTGGCAGTAGGATCCACACTGACTGACTGGCTTTGTTATTGAAGCTCACCTGCAGTTCTTGAACACCTTGCTAGTGTTACAATTAGATTATTTTTTTTAATCGAGTCTCACCACTAAAAAAAAAACTATTCAGTTGTACATGTTCTGACGTCTACACCTAGTAGGAAACACTGCATTAGTTTAGTATCTGATGCAGTGCTAGTTTGCTCTTTACTCCTGGTGTCTCATTGACTGTTGAGCTACAATTACACTTGATGGAGGACCCTTGATTTGCTTTAAAAAGTTAGCATTTGACCCTTTACCTCATCATCACCTTACTTGAAAAATGTTTACAGCATTTATTCACTTGGCCGAGACAGTAAAATAATTTGAAGTTTAAGCTCTGAACCATTCTGTCATACATGAACCTACTTCTGACTGACAGTCCTGGCCCCTCCTCCTCCCTCTCCTCTCTTCTCCTCTCTGTCTTTATAAGCTTCTCTCTGTCTTTAAGCTGCACTTTTGCTCTGCTCTGAGCTGGACACCTCTCACTGACAACATGCTGTGGAGCCTGTTCACTCTGACCACTGCTCTAACATGTAGGAGGCTGACTTACTGCTGCTTTGAGCTCATGTTGGAGCCCTCAGTCTGTCTCACTGTGTTTCTCTTCACTTCATGTCTTGTTGTTGTTTCCAGGTGTGAGTGCTGTGACGGTGCTGACACAGAGGCCTCCTGTTGTGACAGAGAGGAGCGGAGAGACAGCCTCCATGGACTGTAACCTGGGCTCTGTTCCTGATGAATCTGCTCGTTGGTACAAACAGATTCCTGGAGAAGCTCCTAAATATGTCCTGCACTTTCATCATAGCTTTAGCAATGTAGAATATGGCTCTGGGTTTTCAGCTCCTAAATTCACCTCTACTGCTCAGACTAAATCAGATTATCATTTTATCATTAACAATGTGGATGAAGGAGACTCTGCTGTTTATTACTGCTCAACATGGGACAACTCTGCCAAAGAGTGGGTTTCACAGTAAAACATAGTGTGACAAAAACCTGTGCACTACACACTTCTGCTTTTACTGCTCTCTGTCTATGACTGCTGCTAAACTTCAGTCTCTACAGGACAAGAGCTGCTGGTCCACTGCAACATCCACAGATCCAGTGGGAATGGTGCGTCCTCAGCTCCAGCACTGACATGGATTATAAAGCCACTGATGAATGGGAATAGATGAGTTCAGTCAGAGAGAGTGTCAACAGGAAGTTTCAGTGTGACTGGCCTCATTAGTGAGAGTGGGAGGTTTTTGTACCAGCATGTATACAAACTGAAGCACTGTGGTATTCGGACAAGGCACCAAGCTCATTGTGACTGGTAAGTGACTTCAGACTCAATATACAACAGCATTTAAGTCCTTCAGAGTTAGACATGTGCTTTTACAACTATTTTGCTGAAAGATTTAGCACAGTTATTTTTTTTTTATGTTTTGAAAAGAAAGCTTAGTCCCTCACCACAAATGTGAATGAGATGAGAATAAACCATAAAAACACTACAAATATGTTTTTTTTTTTATTTTGATGGAAGAAATGGTATCCATGTTTTACATCACAACTATTCAAATATTAATTTTTGCCATAATTATTCATAATATTACACAAATAGTTATTGATTTTCCAGCTCTTTAAAACTTTAAAAATATATTTAAAATTTTTTTTTTAATTTTTTGGTAACATTTTACATTAACTACACACTATGAAGCATCAGTTGAGTAATTAATTTTTGATTTTTTTTTTATTTGATTTTTTTTTTTTTTTGCAAATTGTTACTGTCTAACCACAATTAAGCTACAAACATTGTTATTCATATTTAAATAGAGAATAACAAGTTCACGTAACTCAACGTAAACAAGTGTTAATTACATATTTATTAATGCTTTAATATTGTTAACTATGAGGAGTTATTATAAAGAAATACCTTTGTGAAGCAGTGTTTCAGTTTTATGCAGCTAAACTCTGGAACAGTCTCCCTGACGATGTTAGACAGACCTCTACTCTGACAATGTTCAAGTCCAGACTTAAAACTCTTCTTTTTAACTGTGCATATGACAACTGAAAGTGTTTAATCTGCACTCTTCTCTTTTAATTTAATTTTAAATTAATTCTTAATTATACTCTTTAAATTTGATTTTATTGTTTTAATTGTGTTTTATACTTTTAAATGTGCCTTTTTTTTTTCTGTAAAGCACTTTGAATTGCACTGTGTATGAATTGTGCTATACAAATAAACTTGCCTTGCCTAAAGTTAATGATATTTCTAATTATAAAGCTCAGCAGCTGTGTCAATGACTTTTCTGTGATTTGATCTTGTCCCATGTTTGTAACTAAACTGTTGTTTTTCCCTGTGTCCAGGCTCCAGCCTCCCTCCTCCTGTCCTGACTGTGTTCCCTCCGTCCCACACTGAGCTCCAGTCCAACAGAGCCACTCTGCTCTGTGTGTCCCGTCAGTCTGGGCCCTTTGGTCATGTGACCTGGTTGGCTGCTGGGAGTCCAGTGAGCAGTGGGGTCTGGAGCAGCAGCGCTGTCCCACAACCAGACCAGACTTTCCAAATGAGCAGCTCTCTGTCCATCCAGGCGTCCGACTGGAGCACCAATAAGGTTTACACATGTCGAGTGTCTGTGGGCTCCCAGACTTCAGAGAAACACATCAGCGAGTCTGAGTGTGGCTCTGAGTAGTCCCAGGACCTGGACCACTGTGTCCTCCTCTGTGTGGACTGTCTGACCTTTACAACAGTTACATGAACATAAAAATACTCTGAGAGCTTTCAGAGATAAATGTTCTTTTGTTTGGTCAAAAATTCATTCAATAAAAATGTTGCCATCACATGTTTGTATTGATTTTTATTTAGTAATGTAGAGTGTGCATTGTATTTTGGTTTAATCTGAGTAAAAAAAAAACTCTACCAGGCACATTATTAATTACTATATTATGTTGTTGAGGAGCAATACAGCAATAATAAATTTGAGATGAACTCTTTATAGGTTCTGTATTAACACTGATGTTTTAATTTTCCATAGATTTAGATACTTAAGTGATTAGAATTTCTAACCAACATTTAACTGAACTATATTGTGTGTTGATCATCGAGCGTTACCGGTGAGTTTTTTCTGTTTTAAAAATAAGTTTCTGAAACTTTCATTTCCTCCATCAGTGAAGCGTCTCCTCTTTGCTCGGCTCATAGTCCAAAATGTAACGGCTGTCGAACTCTTTAATAATGACTTCATGACGAGGAAGGTCTGTCTCTGTGACTGGCTCTGCATATGGATAATCTGTTATTTTATATACAACAATAATCTATAATGAAGTAGTCAAAGAATTATATTAGGAAGTGTTCATTGTCCACAGCTGATGAGGAGAGGCTGCAGGTGCATTCTGGGTAAGACGCTTCACTGATGACCCACCACCACCTTTCAGATTCACTCTGATTATTTTAATCTGAATAACTTTACATAACTGCAGAAAAGACACCAATAATAATATTTGGTCTCATTTTGGTCTTTGAAAAATTGAAATTTATTGTTATAAAATATACAATTTATTTTGTGGACTTTGTACTTCTTATAACCTAAAATAAACCAAATGATTTGAAAATGAAAAATTAGCCTATGAACTTTATGAAGGGGTGTTGTGTAGTAAAAATCACACCAAAAATATAATTACAAATTTTTTATTGAATGTTTTTTTTAACACGCAACAGAGGAAACAGAGGAGGACACAGTGGTCCAGGTCCTGGGACTACTCAGAGCCACACTCAGACTCGCTGATGTGTTTCTCTGAAGTCTGGGCGCCCACAGACACTCGACATGTGTAAACCTTATTGGCGCTCCAGTCGGACGCCTGGATGGACAGAGAGCTGCTCATTTGGAAAGTTTGGTCTGGTTGTGGGACAGCGCTGCTGCTCCAGACCCCACTGCTCACTGGACTCCCAGCAGCCAACCAGGTCACATGACCAAAGGGCCCAGCCTGACGGGACACACAGAGCAGAGTGGCTCTGTTGGACTGGAGCTCAGTGTGGGACGGAGGGAACACAGTCAGGACAGGAGGAGGGAGGCTGGAGCCTGGACACAGGGAAAAACAACAGTTTAGTTACAAACATGGGGCAAGATCAAATCACAGAAAAGTCATTGACACAGCTGCTGAGCTTTATAATTAGAAATATTATTAACTTTACAAAGATTCTTCTTTATAATAACTCCTCTCAGTTAACCAATAATAAAGCATTAATTAATATGTAATTAATAAACACTGATTTGCATGGGCTTATTATGCAGTAATTAAACATGAATAAAAATGTTTGTAACTTAATGGTGTTTAGTCAGTAATTATTTCTAAAAAAAAAGTCAACCTTATTAAATACAACCTTATTGATATTAAATGTTTAAACTATTTTAAAAAATAATTTAAAAGCATTAAAGAGCTGTAAAACTAAAAGTATTTGTGTAATATTATGTATAAATGTGGCAGAAACTATCTGACATTTCTGTAAAGCATGGATAAAATTATTTTACATCAAAATAAAAATTGTAAGACATTAAATATATTTTTAGTATACGCAGTATTTTTTATGGTTTATTCTCATCTCATTCAGATGTGTAGTGAGGCACTAAGCTTTCTTTTCAAAACATTAAAAAATAAACTGCGCTAAAATCTTTCAGTAAAATAGTTTTAAATGCATATGTCTAACTCTGAAGGACTTAAATGCTGTTGTATATTGAGTCTGAAGTCACTTACCAGTCACAATGAGCTTGGTGCCTTGTCCAAATACCACAGTGCTTCAGTTTGTATACATGCTGGTACAAAAACCTCCCACTCTCACTAATGAGGCCAGTCACACTGAAACTTCCTGTTGACACTCTCTCTGACTGAACTCATCTATTCCCATTCATCAGTGGCTTTATAATCCATGTCAGTGCTGGAGCTGAGGACGCACCATTCCCACTGGATCTGTGGATGTTGCAGTGGACCAGCAGCTCTTGTCCTGTAGAGACTGAAGTTTAGCAGCAGTCATAGACAGAGAGCAGTAAAAGCAGAAGTGTGTAGTGCACAGGTTTTTGTCACACTGTTTATCACTGTGATACGTACTCATTAACAGCGGTATCCCATGTTTGACAGTAATAAACAGCAGAGTCTCCATCGTCCACATTGTTGATGATCAGACGATAATCTGATGTAGACTGACCAGTAGATGTGAATTTAGGAGCTGAAAACCCAGAGCCATAGATTGCACTCCAGGAATGACCAAAGCGCACCACATGTTTAGGAGCTGCTCCAGGAATCTGTTTGTACCACCAGGCAGGCTGATCAGTAACAGAGCCCAGGTTACAGTCCATGGAGGCTGTCTCTCCGCTCCTCACTGTCACAACAGGAGGCCTCTGTGTCAGCACCGTCACAGCACTCACACCTGGAAACAACAACAAGACATGAAGTGAAGAGAAACACAGTGAGACAGACTGAGGGCTCCAACATGAGCTCAAAGCAGCAGTAAGTCAGCCTCCTACATGTTAGAGCAGTGGTCAGAGTGAACAGGCTCCACAGCATGTTGTCAGTGAGAGGTGTCCAGCTCAGAGCAGAGCAAAAGTGCAGCTTAAAGACAGAGAGAAGCTTATAAAGACAGAGAGGAGAAGAGAGGAGAGGGAGGAGGAGGGGCCAGGACTGTCAGTCAGAAGTAGGTTCATGTATGACAGAGAATGGTTCAGAGCTTAAACTTCAAATTATTTTACTGTCTCGGCCAAGTGAATAAATGCTGTAAACTTTTTTCAAGTAAGGTGATTATAAGGTCAAAAGTCAAATGCTAACTTTTTAAAGCAAATCAAGGGTCCTCCATCAAGTGTAATTGTAGCTCAACAGTCAGTGAGACACCAAGCAAATTAGCACTGCATCAGATTCTAAACAAAATAATGCAGTGTTTCCTACTTGGCGCTGATGGCAGAACCTGTACAACAGAATAACTTCATTTATGAGTCCATCTTTTAAAGTTACTCAATAAACAGTTAAAATGGGTATTTCACTAATCACTGTGGGACATTTACAAAACATTGATGTGGTGTCAGGTACATTCTGGGCTATTTCAGAAAGCCTTGCTGATTATCAAGCCTCCATTACCACCCTGATAGCAAAACTGGATAATAAACAAAAAACATTGTATCGACATGTAAACCTACTTCAGTAAATTTTAATTGTGATTATTCTTCGGTTACCATGTTTGACCCTCCAGCTCCATAAGTGAAGTGCTCCAAATAATACTGAAAATGAAAGATGCTGCACCAGGACATGATGAAATGGGAGCCAGTCTCATAAAGAAAGTGACTTCCTCTATTATTGAGCCTCTTACTCATGTTCTCTCTCTGTCCCTCAAGACAGGTGTAGTTCCAAGAGATCTAAAAGTAGCCAAAGTAACATCATTGTTTAAATCAGGGGATTCTAGTTTATTTAATAATTATCAACCTATATCCGTTTTACCTGTGTTCTCTAAAGTGCTTGAAAAATTAGTTTATGAACGAATTCTTAAACATTTGGCTGAAAATTGTATACTGTATAAGCATCAATATGGATTTAGAGAAAAAATGTCAACAGAAATGGCACTTCAGCAGTTTGTAGATAAAATCACAACAGATTCAGACAATCAAAATATCTCCCTTGGTATATTTTTAGACTTGTCAAAAGCATTTGACACAGTTAACCATAAAATTTTAATAACAAAAGTAAGTATATATGGAATAAAACATGTTGCTTTAAAATGGCTACAAAATGATTTAGATGAAAGAGAACAGTATGTTTATGTTAAGACTCAATGTTCAAATAGAGTTAAGCTACTTTGTGGGGTTCCTCAGGGTTTTATTTTGGGACCTCTTTTTGTTTTTAATTTACATTAATGATTTAACAAATGCTTGTAAAAATGTACTGCCTCTTATGTTTGCAGATGACATTTGTCTTTTATTATCTCTTAACATACAAAAAACTAATTTTATGATTTTCAGTAGGAAAACAAAAAATACTGCAAAGAGGACATTAAAATATTAATTGATGACATCAAAATTAGCCAGGTGTCTCAAAACAAATTCTTAGGGGTTATAGTAAATGAACAATTAACTTGGAAACAACAAACTGAACTTGTTTGTAGAAAAACTATGAAATCAATAGGCATTCTGAGTAAAATGTGTTTTTTATTAATTGTTTGTGTATGATGACATTATATTATAGTTTAATGTATCCACATATAACATATTGTAATATTGTTTGGGCCCTACATACCAAACATATCTTAACAAGATTTTATTAATTCAAAAGAAATTCTTGAGAATAATGAATTATTCAAACAGACTTCATCTGCACCTCTTGTCAGAAAATTCTAAATTTTGACAATATTTAATGTTAATATCTATTGCATTTGTTTTTTCATGTATAAGTATGTACATTTTACAGATTTGTTTATCACAATTTTTTCACATATTCTTCAGATATTGACTCTTTTTCAACGCGTCACTGTAGAGACTTTCAGCTCCCATTTTGTAGAACTTCAGTCAACCAATGTACTCTCAAATATCAGGGGCCTTGTCTTTGGAACAGCTTACCTCCAGCTTTTCAATCCAGGCCCACACTTTTGATTTTTAAAAAGCAGTTAATAACTATGCTCATTTTTATATAATGTAAAATAATGTTAAATACTGATGTTCATTGGACTTGTCTCATCATGCTAAATGATGACATAAAGGATGTGGTTCTATAAGCCCTTTTAACCTACTTATTATTGTTGTTTATATTCTTTTTATCTGCAAATAAAAATCAAATCAAATCTTTTACATTCTTTTGATTATTTGCATTAGAAGAAACTATCAGTGCTTTTGATAAAAGTTTAAAGGATCATGATTGGAGTTCAGTTTTAATGAACACAAACGTGGACAAAGCATATGATGACTTTTTACACATTTTTGTCTCTCTTTATATTAAGTACTGTCCATTCATAAAACATAAAAATAGTAAAAGATCAACAACAAAACCACGGTTGACCAAAGGAATTTTAAATGCGTGCAAAAAAAAAAAAAAAAAAAAAAAAAAATCTTTATAGATTGTTTATCAAACAAAAAGAAGCTGAACAAAGATATAAGTTATACAAAAACAAATGAACAGATATAATAAGAACTAGTAAACAGTTATATTATAATAGAATACTATATGAAAACAGAAAGGACATGAAAAGAACCTGGGATGCAATTAAAAGTCTAATAAAACCTGAGTCCAAAAATTGCATAGATCCCTCTTTTTTTGAAAATCTAAAAGGGAATAGTTATGACATGAATAATATTGTAAATGGTTTCAATCAATTTTTTGTGAATATTGGTCCACAGTTGTCAGCTGAAATTCCAAATCAAGGTAAGATTGAATGTAACAATAAAACACCTCACAATCCTCTCTCAATGTTTCTCTTGGCAACTAATGAACAAGAAGTCAAACAGGTTGTCTCCAAATTTAAAAACAAATTTTTGTCACGACATGGATATGGCACTAGTTAAAAAAGTAATCGGTAACATTGTTAAACCTTTAACCCACATTTGTAATTTGTCCTTTCAATCCGGCCGCTTTCCAAATAAAATGAAAATTGCAAAAGTCATACTGCTTCATAAAAATGGAAATAAACATAGCTTCATAAATTACAGGCCCATATCATTACTGCCTCAATTCTCAAAAATTCTAGAAGAAATATTTTTATTAAGATTGGAAAAATTTGTTGAGAAACATCAAATATTAAATGAAAGCCAATATGGCTTTAGAGCAAAGAGAACCACATCTATGGCAATAATAGAAGCAGTAGAAGAAATCACAAATGCTTTAGACCACAAAAAATATGCAGTTGGCATCTTCATCGATCTCAAAAAAGCATCTGACACAATTAATCATTCAATCTTACTTAATAAACTAGAAAAATATGGTATTAGAGGAGTAGCTGGAAATTGGATGGGAAATTACTTAACAGAAAGAGCGCAATACGTCAAAATGGGAGACTATGCATCTGAATATCTTGGCATTGCCTGTGGTGTCCCCCAGGGGTCAGTATTGGGCCCAATGCTGTTCAATTTGTATATAAACAACTTATTCTGTGTTTCTCAATCATTAAAATTAATCCTTTTTGCTGACAACACCAACATTTTCTACAGCAGTTTGGCTGTTAATGATCTCATCAATACTGTTAATAATGAACTACAAAAAATTTAAAAATGGATGGATTCAAACAAATCGTCATTAAATGTTAGCAAAACAAAAGCAATGATTTTTAGAAATTGCAAAATAAATTTTAAATCACAAATTGTTATTGATGATGTACAAATTGAAAATGTAACTGAAAACAAATTCTTAGGCGTGATCATGGACAGTAAATTATCATGGAAAGCTCACATCACTCATACAAAAAAGAAAATAGCCAAGAGCCTCTCGATTTTAAATAAAACTAAGTACTACCTGGATGTGAATGCACTACGTACATTATACTGCTCACTGATTCTCCCTTATTACACCTATTGTGTTGAAGTTTGGGGGAATAATTACCATAGTACAACAAATGCTCTTTTCATATTGCAAAAGCCTGCTGTACGGATCATTCATAAAGTTGTTTTTTTTAGAACATACTCATGATCTCTTTATTCGTTCCAAATTATTGAAATTCCCAGATATTGTCAAATACTGTACCCTAATGTTGCTATTCAAAGCTTTCAACCAATCATTACCTTATAATGTACAAAACCTCTTCACACTTAAAGAGACAGTTTATGGTCTGCGAGGTTATGGCAATTTTTTATTACCAAATGTTCGAACCACTCGTAAAAGTTTTTGTATGACTGTATGTGGAGTTAAACTATGGAATGCACTGGATCCTCATCAAAAGCAATGCTAATATATTCATGCATTTCAAAGTTTATATAAACAAATGGTCTGGTCAGATTATAGAGAGAAACGGGCTTAATGCAATCAGGTCTTCATTTCCTTGTGTTGGTTTCAGCTTGTTGTTTCCTTACTATTGCTGGTATTTGCATCTTCACCATTGCTATATGTTTGCGTTCTTACCATCGCTAACATTTGTGTCCTTACCATTGTTGGTATCTGTGTCCTTACCATTGCTGGTATATATGTTTCCTTACCTTTTCTAACATTTGTGTCTTATCACTGTTAGTACTTGTGTCGTGCAATCTATGCAGCTATCTATTTTTTAAAATTGACTTGCCTGAAATGCCTTACTAATTTTTGTTATTTATATTTCTGGAAATGTAAATATGTTTTGTTATTATTCTTGTACAAGCAGGAAGCTAAAAATAAGTTGTTTTGATTTGTTCTATGTAATATAGGGGTGGGATTAAAAGAGTATTCTTCCTCCCACTCCTTTTCGAGCCTTAAAAGAAACAGTTTTCAATGTATTTATGATTCTGTATGTACTGTATATTTGTCTTCAGTTGCTCGAAACAAATAAAGACTAATGATAGCCTCTTTAACAGAAGTAGGCTATAAATAGGCTTCTTTACGCAGTGGCAGGCAAAGGCAGTGGGAATAAATATTACCAAAAACAAAAAAACAAAAACAAAAAAACAGACTTTAAGATATATGGTATGTCAGATTACAAAAAAAGTCAAAATGTGTAATGTAACAGTTTTGGGTAAAAATGATTACGAGTACAAGTAACCTTTGTAAAACCTGAATCTATGCATAATTTCCACAGAGTTCATGAGGTGAAGCTACAGGTGCATCCTGGTTAAAGAGAGAGAAGTGATGCTTCACTGATGAACCACATCCACTCAGTTTCACTTATTTTTTCAGTCTTGTTTTACATTTAAATACTGGATAACATTAGCCAACTGGCTTGGTTTAGAGGTGTCAGCATTATTTATATTATTTGGCAAAGTGAACAGAAAATGCTTAAACTAATGTAGTATTTTTATTTTATTATTTATTGCAAAGCAAAAACAACAACATACTACACATTTAATCCATAACACTGATGTCACATCAGAGTATGTTTATGTGCAGGTAAAATAAATCAAAAATAAGGTCAGACAGCCCGCAGTGCTGCTGGGACTACTCAGAGCCACACTCAGACTCGCTGATGTGTTTCTCTGAAGTCTGGGAGCCCACAGACACTCGACATGTGTAAACCTTATTGGTGCTCCAGTCGGACGCCTGGATGGACAGAGAGCTGCTCATTTGGAAAGTCTGGTCTGGTTGTGGGACAGTGCTGTTGTCCCAAAACTCACTGCTCACTGGACTCCCAGCAGCCAACCAGGTCACATGACCAAAGGGCACAGTCTGACGGGACACACAGAGCAGAGTGGCTTTGTTGGACTGGAGCTCAGTGTGGGACGGAGGGAACACATTCAGGACAGGAGGAGGGGGCAAGCAATCTGGAAATATAAAAACAAATAAAAATTACCCTCATGATAATAATGGTAAAATTACATTTAAACAGAACACTTGATGTAAAGTGCTTTTGCCTTTTGGGCAAATGGGTCAAAACTTCTACTTGGGCGACTTATTCTCCAACCTATTCATGTAACCTTACTTTGTTATTAGCAAGTTACATGGATAGTGTCTAACAAGATGCATCTGTGACTAAAAAGCAAGTCTGGAGCAGCCGACATTATTCTGAGATATACCACTTAATACATGCAGGCTATGTTCAGACTGCAGGGAAAAGTGTCAAATCTGACTTTTTGCCCATATGTGACCCATATCAGATATTTTCGGGACAAATCCTATTTCAAATGCAACCCAGGCCACTTTCATATGTGGTCACAAATCAGATACGCATCTGATCATTTACAATGTGACTGCAGTCTGAACGGCCAAATCACATTTAATCTGACTTTTATGTCATTGAAATGTAACAAACAGCACATTTCTGCTCTGGAAGAGGCGGGAACTGGCTCCATCAAATGATAACAAACCTGGCAGACAATGGTGATGGAGCTGAGTCAGTGAAAAAAAAGAGGTTTCAAACCTAATTTGTTGAAGCTAAACTTGAGGGGTCTTATCGTAACTAAACTGAGGAGAAATGAGAAGAGAAATAAGATGAGAAATATTAAGAAATTAGGATTGAGGAGTGTCGCTGTCAGATTCAGTATTCAAACATCTTCCAAAATATCCTGAACTTATGGATAAACTTTCAATGAAGCCTCTCATGTCACAGTCCCTCCACTTCATGCTCCATCATGTCTTTTTTGGCTCACGGGTCACTTTAGGCCTGGAAACGGTTTGTACACAAAACTGACGGAGGTCACATTTAAAGTGTAACGTGAACAGCCCCACAAAAAAAAAATCAGATTCAAGCAAAAAATTAGAATTGAGCATTAAGAGCTGCAGTGTGAACGTAGCCGTAGACACTTTACTCCAGACAGCGACTAAATTATTGATTATAAATGATTACATTTAGTAGTAGATAATATGCTATATTTTTTACCTAATTATGCTAATATAAGAGTATTTACTGATGTCGGTTTCATGAAAAAAATGTGAAATTAAAATATACAGAGATTAAC
Organism: Bostrychus sinensis; assembly: GCA_020698575.1. NCBI lineage: Eukaryota > Metazoa > Chordata > Actinopteri > Gobiiformes > Eleotridae > Bostrychus > Bostrychus sinensis. The sequence continues at coordinate 19,514,214 of CM036257.1, read as the reverse complement.
AAGAATAAAAAAGCACATTAAAAGAACATCATGTAGTTTGTATGCTTTAGTTATTTGGAGTGATGCAAAGATTACAAATACAAAAAAAAAAAAAGAAAAAAAAAAGACTATAGTAAGCTGTTTAATATAGGTCTTTATCTTATGCTGCACCAAACCCAGCATAATACAATAAAATTGTGAGTCTGAAGTCACTTACCAGTCACAATGAGCTTGGTGCCTTGTCCGAATACCACAGTGCTTCAGTTTGTATACATGCTGGTACAAAAACCTCCCACTCTCACTAATGAGGCCAGTCACACTGAAACTTCCTGTTGACACTCTCTCTGACTGAACTCATCTATTCCCATTCATCAGTGGCTTTATAATCCATGTCAGTGCTGGAGCTGAGGACGCACCATTCCCACTGGATCTGTGGATGTTGCAGTGGACCAGCAGCTCTTGTCCTGTAGAGACTGAAGTTTAGCAGCAGTCATAGACAGAGAGCAGTAAAAGCAGAAGTGTGTAGTGCACAGGTTTTTGTCACACTGTTTATCACTGTGATACCCACTCATTAACAGAGCCATCCCATGTTTGACAGTAATAAACAGCAGAGTCTCCATCGTCCACATTGTTGATGATCAGACGATAATCTGATATAGACTGATGAGTAATAGTGAATTTAGGAGCTGAAAACCCAGAGCCATAATAGACTTTGCTCCAGTCATGGCGAAACCTTATGACATGTTTAGGAGCTGCACCAGGAATCTGTTTGTACCAACGAGCAGCGCCATCAGGAATAGTGCCCAGGTTACAGTCCATGGAGGCTGTCTCTCCGCTCCTCACTGTCACAACAGGAGGCCTCTGTGTCAGCACCGTCACAGCACTCACACCTGGAAACAACAACAAGACATGAAGTGAAGAGAAACACAGTGAGACAGACTGAGGGCTCCAACATGAGCTCAAAGCAGCAGTAAGTCAGCCTCCTACATGTTAGAGCAGTGGTCAGAGTGAACAGGCTCCACAGCATGTTGTCAGTGAGAGGTGTCCAGCTCAGAGCAGAGCAAAAGTGCAGCTTAAAGACAGAGAGAAGCTTATAAAGACAGAGAGGAGAAGAGAGGAGAGGGAGGAGGAGGGGCCAGGACTGTCCAGCATGTATACAAACTGAAGCACTGTGGTATTTGGACAAGGCACCAAGCTCATTGTGACTGGTAAGTGACTTCAGACTCAATATACAACAGCATTTAAGTCCTTCAGAGTTAGACATATGCATTTAAAACAATTTTAGTGAAAGATTTAGCACAGTACAGTTTTTAATGTTTTGAAAAGAAAGCTTAGTCCCTCACAACATGTGAATGAGATGAGAATAAACCATAAAAAATACTACAAATATGTATAAATCTAATGTATTACAATAAATTGTTTTGCTTTTTTTTTTTTTTTTAATGGAAAAAAATGGTAACCATGTTTTTTACATCACACCTATTCAAATATTAATTTCTACCATAATTATTCATAACATTACACAAATAGTTATTTGTTTTCCAGCTAAAAGCTTTTAAAATATATATAAGAAAAAGTTTGTAAATTTATTGGGAACATTTTACATTAACTACACACTATAAAGCATCAGTTGAGTAATATTTAATTTTTCATTCTTTTTTTAGAATTTCTTATTGTCTAACCACAAATAAGCTACAAACTTAGTTATTCAATTTTAAATACGGAATAACAAGTTCATGTAACTCAACGTAAACAAGTGTTAATTACATATTTGTTAATGCTTTATTATTGGTTAACTGTGAGGAGTTATTATAAAGAAATACCTTTGTTAATGATATTTCTAATTATAAAGCTCAGCAGCTGTGTAAAAGACTTTTCTGTGATTTGATCTTGCCCCATGTTTGTAACTAAACTGTTGTTTTTCCCTGTGTCCAGGCTCCAGCCTCCCTCCTCCTGTCCTGACTGTGTTCCCTCCGTCCCACACTGAGCTCCAGTCCAACAGAGCCACTCTGCTCTGTGTGTCCCGTCAGGCTGGGCCCTTTGGTCATGTGACCTGGTTGGCTGCTGGGAGCCCAGTGAGCAGTGGGGTCTGGAGCAGCAGCGCTGTCCCACAACCAGACCAGACTTTCCAAATGAGCAGCTCTCTGTCCATCCAGGCGTCCGACTGGAGCACCAATAAGGTTTACACATGTCGAGTGTCTGTGGGCTCCCAGACTTCAGAGAAACACATCAGCGAGTCTGAGTGTGGCTCTGAGTAGTCCCAGGACTGTGTGGGCTGTCTGAACTTCACAACATTGTGAATTTTAATCAAATTACTTATACTTTTTGTCAAAAATGCATCTAATAAAAATCCAATAAACATTTTTTTTTATCTTTACTAATATTTTTACTAAGTATGTAAACTATTATAGCATTGGCCACTTACTGGTGCCTTTGCCATTTACAAGTCATACAAATAAGAATGAATAAGAAAATCTAGTTTCATCATTCACTGGTGAAGCATTGCATCTTTATATTTAATCCACAGTGCACCTGCAGGTCTTTGCTTTTTAAATATTAATAACAATGCCTTATATTTTAGGATTGTGGTTCATTACTGAAACTTGTCTTCTGAATGAGATCATTGTCTTAATAAAATGTGCAAATAAAGGTGAAACTAGAGTTTATTAAAGTTAGCATGCAACTAAAACATAAAGTGTCTATGCATTTCCATCGAGTCAAAGATGCGAGACTGCAGGTGCATCCTGGGTAAGACCTGCAGAGAACTGACGCTTCACTGATGAACCATGACCATTTACTCAGTACTCTCAGTACTCTCAGTGCTCTTAAATAATTTATTTATAACATTTCCTTTACAAACACAGCATTTTAATATCTCATTTGTGGCATTTACTCATCAGCATTCATACTGTTCATCTGTTATTTATCTCTGCTTCACTTTGAGCGCAAGCTGATCAGATAAGGTTTGTCCTTTTTGCCTTATGTCTATTCTTTTTACTCTGTGTCAGCTTTTGGACATTCCTTTTAAATAAGCATGAATTTAGCCAACTGATCATGAGTTGCTGTCTTTACCACACACAAAGCTACAGTAACTACATAACAGGCACGTCTACTTTACCTCTTTAAATGAAGTTTCTTTATTAAGTTAGTATCAGATACAACAACAAAACATACACTACACAATCCTTTTAGATATAAAATATAGAAAACAAGATCATTTTCTGTGTCTTTACAAAACTCAAGACACAAGCAATTAAGTTGTTGAATAGTATTTCATATTCTGTAAGATACACTATTTACCACAGACACACAAAAGCTTACCAAATATTTTTCATTTTTGACTTTCACTCACATATATGGCCAAATACATGTTAATACAATTTTAAAAATGTGTAAACACTAGGGAAAAATGTATTCTATAAAAGAGTTGACTCAATTTGTGACACACTCCTTAAAGCCATCCCACCAGTGTGCGCTCTTTCTGTCATTGAGCACTCTGCCCACGCTGATGTGTTGTTTTATAAAGTATTTTTGGGGCAGAAAACTCTGAAATAACAGGATTATTTAAAAACTCTTTTGAGAAAAGTCATGACCTGGGAGATGATGTGGTTTACATTCATTTAAAAATACAAATAGGTTTAAAATGCTGTTCTTTAGGCTTTACTATGGCTGACATCAGTGAGGCTCAGTTTCTCATTTTGCATAAGCGTGTTGCCGTTAAACCGTGGGTGAATTGCAATGGCAGATGCGGGAACAGTTCTGGACCGCCGTTTGGAGCGGGAACAAGCTAGGTAGAAGATCTCTATCACATTAAGCACGAGGGACAAGCAGGCCACCCCCAGCATGAAGATAATGAATATGGTCTTCTCTGTGGGTCGAGACATGAAGCACTCAACAGTAAACGGACACGGAGCACGTTGGCAAACAACCAACGGCTGCATGACAAACCCATACAGATAGTACTGAACCACAATGAATGCCACCTCTAGAAGAATCCGGAAAAATATGGAGACCATGTAGTTGCCCAACAGGTTTCCCTTGATCTTGACGTGGCCCTTGTCGTCCGAGTACTTGGGGACTTTGACGATCTCACTGCTGGAATGGGTCTGCATGTATTCTCGGAGTTTATTTTCTTTATGGATCACATGCATGACGTGGCCCAGGTAAATGAGTGTGGGAGTAGATACGCAAATGATCTGCAGCACCCAGAAGCGGATGTGTGAGATCGGGAAGGCCTGGTCGTAGCACACGTTCTTGCAACCGGGCTGTTTCGTGTTGCAAACCATGTTGGACTGCTCATCACCCCATACCTGTGAAATGCATAAAAAAAAAAAAAAAAAAAACCTGTGTCACTGAATAAACTGACTTACATCCAGAGGTGGAAAGCAACAGTAACATTTGATCTGTTGATCAAAACTGTACTTTAACTCATATAATTTTCTATCATTCATTTAATGATAATATTTTTAACCTTAAGGGCAAAGTTGTACTATATGTAATGTAATATATATGAGTAATATCAGTAGTAGTATTAGTATTAGGAGTAGCAGTACCGCCACTGTCAGTAGAAGTAGTATTACTAGTACTTTCACTGGTAGTAGTATCAGTGGTGGTTGCACTAGGAGCAGCAATAGTAGCAGTAGCAGCCTAGTCTACTTTTCCTAAAGTGACAATTGAGTTATATAAGGCCTACTTTTACTTCTACTTGAGTAACGATACTTTGAAGTACCAGCACTTTTACTTGAGCACAGATTTAGAGAACTTCCACCTCAGCTTACTTTATTTTCACATCTTCTTGCACAAACTACTCTGTATCCTATCTGGCACTGTTCAAGCACTGTATTGATAGGACTAAGCTATGAGCAAATATATAATTTAAGTTCTGGTATTGATGTTGTCCTCCACAGATTGGAGATGATTGTCCAGCACATTTTACAATAAAAACTTCAGTTTTTATCAGGGCATTTAGACTTACTGTAGCCTTTTCAAAAAGAATAAACAGACATCAACATATCACGTTTTCCTTTTCTGCAATCACTTATTGCAATATTAAGATTTATTTATTTTTAATTGCCGTAAACCTAATGTGTTTAAATATAACTGGACTCATATTTTAACCTTTGTCCATACTTTTCTTTGAGTGCTTATTGAATGATTTCAATTTTCGACCAGCAGAGGGTGCTGTTGTTTTGAATTGGCGCACTAATTATTGTCTCCTCTTTTTTTTATTTATCCAAAAAAAAAAAACAAAAAAAAAAAAAAAACGTCAGACCTTCTCTGCTCCAGCTCCTAGAATCATGATCCTGAAGATGAAGAGCACGCTGAGCCAGACTTTGCCCACCACAGTGGAGTGGGACTGGACCTTATCCAGCAGCGACGACAGGAACCCCCACTCTCCCATGGCGTCTGCACGGACCGCCACAAACCGGTTAGAAACACACAACAAAACACTTCTTACACTAGTTTAGGAATCTTCACTAAGCCAGTGGTTCCCAACCTTTTTTATGTTGCGTAACCACTGGGCTTTTATTATACCGTGAGTACCCCTCCATTTAATCAGGCTACGTGTTAATTTTACAGTACTCATAGAGTGGTCATCTGTGTTTATTAGTACAAAGACTTTTTTTTTTATTGTAAATGCTAATTTACAATATAAAGAGTAAAGAAAAAAATCCCTTTAAAATATCAGTAAATAAAAACATTAAAATAATTAATAAAAACATAACAATATAAAGTTTTTAAAGTTTTGCTATATTTTTCATGTTACTTGTACTTGCTTGTTTCACAAGTTTCAATAATTTAGTATGAAAAGATGTCAATAAAAAAAAATGAAATTATTAAACTACAAGCACTTGGAGAGCGCAGACCTCCGCCAAGCCATAGGCTCACTTACTTGAGAAAAAGCCATTAAGCCTGGATGTAGCTCAATAAATATTAAAGATACATCAAATCTGTGAACATACTACTGAAAGAGAAAAGCCTCATCTTTCATTTGGTGTTATTTGCAAGTGTGTAGCTACATCTGTTGCTGTGCAATATCCAATTTCATATGTACCCCTATATTTAGAACCTTCTGGATCACCAGAACCAGAATATCAACATGATCCTGGTCAAACTACGTCAGATTATAAGATCTACCATGATGTCATCTTCTAATTATTTGCCAATTATTCTGGGCAGTATTTGTTTAGTTAGAAGTTAATGGCAAAATTAGCCTCATCACCCAATAGTAAAGAATTATTTAAAAAAATCCTGGATTCAGATGGTGATCCCCCAAAATGTAATCACTTGGTCCTTATTTCATTTCTGACATTTCCTGAACATTTCATCAAAATACGTCTATAACTTTTGAGTTATGTTGCGAACAAACAAACAAACACCTCCGCCTTGATGGAGGTAATAATAATAATTCCAAGTACCCCCTGTAAAGTGCTCACATACCCCTAGGGGTCCCTGTACCCCTGGTTGGGAAACACTGCACTAATCAATCAGTTACAAAAACATATTGTTGAATAAATTCAGCTTGTGTCGGGAAATTGTAGAGAACTTAGGGCAAAATAGCTTGATGTGCTTATTTCAGAGTTTGGTATTAGCTAGTCATTTTTCTGTCACATGTTTGGGGGGACCATATTTTAATTGTATTAATAGACATATATAATTTGTATTTCTTAAATGTATTTTATATTGTTATGTTCTTGCCCCTGTTGTCTGCTCACTAGACCGTAGTTACTACAGCATGAACTATCACACAGTCTGTTTACTACGCAGTTGTCATAAAAAACATTATCATCTATAGGGTGATTGATACGGGAGTACAGTAAAATTAGATACAGTACTATAGAGATAACTAGTCGTAGTATATACCACATAGATAATTTTAAAATACTTTATACTGTAGATTTGGGGTGAAAACAGTAGACATTGACTACAGTTATAGCCTACCTTTTTGATTCAAAAATATTACAATAATACCAATAGTGTAACATAATGGAAAGCAGAAGGCTAACACCTGCTCTTATAGCACAGGTACTGCCCTACTGAATTATTTATTTATTTATTTATTTATTTATTGGTATAATCACATAAACCTTTATACAAACATTGAATTTGTCAATAAAACGGATTATTTTTACATAGCCTAAGTATACCAATCGTTAAACTTATAAGCATTACAATTCTGATATTATAAATTAATGAAAAATAGATGTACTTTTAGATATTTCTATTCACACATTTCTAAAACAAATTTATTTTTGCAGAAAGCAATTGTCCTTACCTTTATATTAAATTCCAGTCCCGACACACAGACTTGCAGCAGCTGCTGAGCTCAGTGATAGAGAGGCCGCTCTGCCAAAGCAATTCCTGTCTATCAAACCTTGAACTTTAGATTTGAAGTTATTGTGCAACAGCGTGCGCCCTGTCACGTTGTCATGACATCTGAAAATGATAAATCTTAAGAGGACATTTTTGGACAAATCACTGACAGACAGGAGGAGTGTACTGGTTAATCATTGGCTGTGTAATAAACTCTGGTGATTTTTCCACAGTAGTGTTTCCGGATGTTAATATTTTACCAATGTCTGATATGTATATTGATCAAGGCCTTAACTTCTTAACTTTGACCATGGCCCTATGAAGGCACTTGGTATTTTCGCCAATGAAAGTTTTGTGGGCATTTTCCCCTCCTACTCATATAAGCTGACTAATGCTTAACTTTTTTTCAACTAGGAGCTGATGAAAACTACTGATGTCTAAGTGTCATTTTGCCACTGGCTGCATGTGCTTCTCTCTCAGACACAGTGCCTACACTTTTCCAGGACCACAGTCAGGACCCCTGTTTATTGCGACGGGGGTTATAAATTAATTTATTGATTTAATTAGTGTTACTCTCTACTGTATAAGGAAGGCTAATCCTGAACAGAACAGAGAGAATAGTAGTGCCCTGGGTGCTGTTACAATGAACAACAGTACTCACCAACAACAGTATAGCTACTTTTCTGCTTTTATTGTAAAATGGTCCAATTTCTCACCTCAAAACACAAATATACAACATCAAACTGACATTTGGAGCTTATACTTTTAGCATAGAGTTCAGCCTTAGGTCATTGTGAACCGGCATTGTCTCTGCTTCATTAAACATAACGTCTTGCATTGTCAATTTTTATTTTTATTTTGCTTCAATTTTCCGATAGCCTATATGTTTTTTCTTTTTATTGGAGTGTGCCATAAGATAAAAATCCTTAGTAATAAAGCCTATATCACATCATAAAGTCTTATTTTTTGGTAGATTATTCCTATTACAATATACTATTAGACAATTACACAGGAAGAAATAGTAGTTGAAACAATATGGCAATCTTTTTTGGGGGTAAATAGTCCATGAATCCCAGTTTGAAGTGTGTGTTGCAAACTGAACTGGTTTAATTTTTACCTGTTATATCCCAATAAAAAAGTTTACAGCCATATAAAACTTTCTCTTTACACAAGCTTTCAACCCTCAGTAACACCTCTCCTGTTCTTTTGTCATATATGTTTGTTTTCTTGTAAAACGTCTTTGAGTTGTGTGAAAAGCGCTATATAAAACTGATGTATTATTATTATTATTATTATTATTATTATTATTATTATTATTATTATTTCACCTGTACTATAAGTGCTGGTATGCACTTCGATCTACTTCAGCACATAAAACCACTGCAGAGATATATTTTGTCAAACTCAATTTATTTATTAAAAGTAACCAAACATACAAACAAACATGTCTTCAGCAGTTCACACATTATTACAAAATTATTTTTTATTATTTAATGAATTTATTGCAAATATTCTTCAACAACATGGCAATAACTTAAAAAGATACAATGAAGTGGAAAGATCTGTACAAAAACATATTGCACACTTTCCATTTGTTTCTTAAAAAAATCTAACCACCAAACCCCAAAACAATCATAGTTCTTTTAGCTACATAGTGACAATCCATTTCGCTGCTATCAAGTGTACCATACTGTATCATAAAATATAGAGCTATCAAGGATTAGTGCTGCACAGTATTGCAAATCTGCCCTGTTCTTGTTTCAGTCCTGGTTTAGTCTTTGTTAACTTTTGATTTTGACCCAGTTTTGTCTTGTACAGAGATTTGTATTTTAGCACTATGTCAAAATATCACCAGTTATCACAATATTTGATATAAGTATCATATAAAGCTTGTTTTTCTAATATTGTGCAGCCCTATTAAGGATATTAAGATTACAAGAAATATTTCAATGTCCACTCAATAGCCGTTTCTCCTCTTTTGCCCCATCTAGGCTACCCCCAATGCTTTGGTTGCTCTCCATCTCTAGGTTCAGTTTGTTTTGCTTGAGTGCGTCCTCCATGGTTGGCCATCTTGGACCGGAGAGGATGGCTGGGTTCTCCGGTGAGGTGATCTTGTGGACCCGAGCCCTGGATCCACACCTAATCCTGGTGCAAAGCAGGTAGAACATCTCGATGACGTTGAGCAACAAAGACACACAGGCCACAGCCAGCATGAAGATGATGAAGATAGTTTTCTCAGTGGGACGGGACATGTAGCACTCCACTGTGAAGGGACAAGGCTTTTTGGAGCAAGGGAACATTGGTACCATGACAAAACCATACAGGTAGTACTGTCCCACAATAAAACCAGCCTCAATGATGATCTTAACCACAAGCTGTGTTATGTAGCTTCCCAAGAGGTTTCCCTTGATCTTAATCTTTCCCTTTTCATCTGTGTATTTTGGGACTTTGAGCAAACGACTGCCACCAGGACTCAGGAGCTTCTCCCTGAGTTTGTTCTCCTTGTGGATGATGTGCATGGCGTGGCCCAGGTAGACCAGCGTTGGAGTGGACACGAAGATGATTTGGAGGACCCAGAAGCGGATGTGCGATATGGGAAAGGTCCAGTCGTAGCAGACGTTCTCACAACCAGGCTGTTGGGTGTTGCACACAAAACCCGATTGTTCGTCGCCCCAAACGCTCTCCGCTCCGGCTCCCAGGACCATGATTCGAAACAGGAAGAGGACGCTCATCCAGATCTTCCCGATGACCGTGGAGTGCGTCTGGACCTTATCCAGCAAAGAAGACAAGAAGCCCCAGTCTCCCATGTTTGCTGCTGTTCAGTCACTGATACAAATAGATAAAGGGAAGTGAGACAATGTAACCTGCACAAGGGCCACACCCTATTAACTGGAATATTAATATTTAATCAATATGCTGATGTCAGAGGAAAAATACACTAAATTAATACAAAAAATTCAGCATCAGCAGTTGTTTGCTGACCCATATAATATCCCCATGCAAGAAGGAAAAAAAAATTTTAAACCCTGACCCTGGTATTTTGCAAAATTGATGACAATAATCAAATAAAGAAAAACTAAAGGCTCTAAAAATATCTATTTAATTTTTTTTTTTATTTATATTTGAAGATTGATTTTTAATGCAGTAAAGAACCTTAAAACCTACATCCAGAGGTGGGAAGTAACTCATTTTAAGTTTTTTTTTTTTTTTTTTTAAGAAAATGTACACTTTGCAACAAAAATGTCTACGGTTTGGTCCAGGATGGGGACAGTAATAATAGTAGTTTTTGTAGTAATAAAAATAATAGTAGATTTTGCTGTGCAAGTAAAAATAACTTTTAAAAAAATATTTATTTTACCCAGGGAAACATGTAGTACTTTTTTAACTAATATTCAAGTAATAATCTTGTTAAATACTTTTATCTCAACTCCAGTAATATTAATTTAAAGAAACAACCTCCCACCTCTGCTTCTGTCATACAAAAATTAACACCAATGCAATTTCCTACTGAGGGACTAATACATTCTTATTCTTATATTAAGTAAAAACAATGATCTCGGTTAACCAAGGTTAATAAAAACTAAACAGTACAAAATCAATATTGCATTTTATCCACTATGCACATTTACATTTACTGTATGTATTGCCTTCATTTGTGTTCATTAGGATTCATAGCAGGGAGCAGAAAAGCTGTTTCTTACCTGATGACCTGGCAGAAAAGGACTGTCTCTCTGTGTGGCGTGGACTGATCACTAACTGAAGTGGACCTTTGAGCAGCGCTGGTGTGGACCGCAGCATTGCACAACACTCACACATCTGGCCCAGTGTCACGTTGGCAGAAGACATGACCAAAACCAGCAGGTGTAATGATTGACAGGTGCTCACATAGAACAACGTAGAAGTTCCCAAAAGCAACATTTTTTAAACATTGAGCAACATTGACGGAAAGCAGTTGCAGTCACTGTCACCAGGACATGACATCAGGTTGAATTCAGGATTTCAAAATCATGATTACAACACAACTTGCTAAGAACATACAGGTGCACACAATTAAATAAGTGCTTGAAATACTACTCTGCTCACTCTATTACTTTGTGTTCTGAATGTATTAGTGCTGTCAATCGATTAAAAAAAAAAATCAGATTAATCACACTCTCAGGCTGTGATTAATCACAATGTATAACTTGGTAGATTTTTCATGACAATATGCAGCATTTAAATAAAAAAAGGTCCAGAGGTTGAGGAGTGTGTTTTTACTTGGATAAAAAAAAATACATCTCAGAAATAACTTCTAAATATTGTGAGAGAGCCTTTAATAAGTCTGTGTAGTAACTGAGATAGCAGTGTCTGCTGAACTGTGCTCTGCATTAAATCTACTGCAGACCCCTGAGCCTCTCCTCTGCTCCTCTCAGCGCCGCGGACAGGGGCGGGGCACGGTCACCTGTCCGCAGTGAGGCTGCCGCTCTGAGTCGAGAACTGACGCTTTATGGAAAAACAAAACAAAACACCTCAAATGAATGGTTTGTAGGAGTTTGCGGCTTGTGGCTCCATAAGTTCAGGGGTGGCCACGGATCGCCCCCCGCTCTCACTACGGGTCCAGGACGCACAGAAAGCACAGCTCTCAGGAACGCGTACGGACAGAGGCAGTGAAAGGAAGCGATATAAAAAGCACTACGTAACATTTATTAGTAAAATGTTTTACACGAGACTCGTGAGGGGAGGGAAAGGAGAGGTCTGCGATGCAGCAGCCAAAGCCACGGGCAAACGTGAGGCAGGTTCTTTCTCTTTCGTGGACGCGCGGGTCGTTCACCGTGAAGACAAGTCTTTGTTGTGATATCACGTGTGTGTCACGCGCCCCCCGACACGGCTTCGCGCCCTACAAAGTGCTTTGAGAAGTGCTGGAGTACGGCAAAACAGATTGGGTGATTAATGTGCGTTAATAAATTTTGATGCGTTAATTTATTTTCTATTAATCGCATGCGTTAACGCGTTAACGTTGACAGCCCTAGAATGTATATAACACTGTGTACGCATATCACTTTGAATTATACGTTCACTTTTCCACAATATTACCTTTTTTGAGCTGCTCTTTACAATCGGCCCCTTCAAAAAACTGAAGCTCACAGGTCCATAGCCTACCAACCAATGCCAGCGAAAACAAAAACCTCCTGGGCAGAGGTAATAAGTATACTATTTATAATTTTAGTTACTGCATGTGTCTAATGAAAATTAAAGTCATTCATTCATATTAATACAGGTGATATCTATTGGTTGTATATGAGAAGATTTATTGTGGCTAACGCTATGAGCAGTTTTACTTCATTTCAAGGAAGCACAAAGTGAAGAAAGCTCTGGGAATACACAAATAGTCTTTATTGAATCCAAAACAAAATACTAGTCAACTAAAACATTGCTATTGCAGTCATGGTAGAAATCCTTTTTATCATAGTGTTCATGGGACTGAAGTGTGTTTACAGAAGCTGGGTACAGACCCCTTATCCCTGACTGGACTCCCTCCCTTCACACAAATGTCACTGGACATTTTATCACTTCTCATTGGCTCCAGGGTTTAGATGAGTGATCCCCAAACTTTTTCACACCAAGTACCACCTCAGTAAACATTAAAGTAGCTCTTACATCTTCAACAGACTAAAATGAACAATACAGTGGTGGAAGAAGTACTCAATTTCTTTACTTAAGTAACAGTACAGATGAGCAAAAATGTACTCAAGTAAAAGCAAAAGTATCACCTTAAAAATCTATGTAAGTAAATGTATAAAAGTACTCACTTTTAAATGTACTTGTGAGTAAAAAAGTAAAAGTATGCACAGACACAAACTCATGAAAGTTTTAAATGTGAGGGATTTTGCTGAAGAATTGTGCTGATTACTGATGAAATGAATAAACCGTTGCAATAGAAGAGACAGTGAGGTCTTCTGACTTTATTATTCTGATGTTTCTAAAAGAGAACTACTTTACTACATCTTTTATATTGAAGTACTGTGTGTCTACATTGACGACACAAAAAAAAAAAAAAAATACACAATTTTAAACCAAAACTCAAAATAGTTTGTATTAAACTAACTCACAAATGTAGTGGAGTAAAAACTACAGATCCTTGCTCTAAAATGTAGTGAAGTAAAAGTACCCCTTGTAAAATTTACTCAAGTAAAGTACAGACACATTCCACCACTGGAACATTACTACAGTAAATTAATACAAAAAAGGAATTGTATCATGAATAAATCAGGACTAAACCAGGACTAAACAAGAACTAAAACTGAACTAAACTTACACCTATCCAGAACTAAACCAGGTCTAAACCAAGACACACAACACATAACTAGGACTAAACTCAAAAGCAGTCCATGCACCACCAGTGGTACCTGGACCACAGCTTGAAAACCACTGCTTTAGATAAAAACCTGCCCTATGTTTTTGTTCTCGGCTGATGCGTTTTTGGCCACATCATTCATAGGCCCCACCGCCAGCTTTCGTCCCTGCGTCTCTATGTCCTGGTTGACACAGTTCTGGATCATCTCGTCGTGGCTCTTGTAGGCCTTCAGCGGCGGGGTCACGGGGGTCACGGTGTAGTCCTGCCTCCGGGACATGCACTCTTTGACCCCCTTCACGAACATATAAAACAGCTCGATCAAACACAGGGCCAGAGACACCAGCGCCGCCACCAGCATGAACCAGATAATGACGGATTTCTCTGTGGGCCGGGACAGGAAGCAGTCTACTTTGTGGGGGCATGGGAATCGGGTGCAGACGTAGCGGGTGTCCAGGGTCAAACCATAAAGGTAGTACTGGCCCACAATGAAAAACGCCTCAAGCAGGATCTTGGCGATGAGATGGCAGACGTAACAGCGCAGGAGTCGGCCGCGGATGCTGATTTTCCCGCTGCTCTTGGTGTACTTCGGAACTTTGAAGTCTTGGTCGTCGAACTCCCTCTCCTTCTTCATCCTCTCCTTCAGTTTGGATCAAAAAAATAAAAAATATGACCCAATAAATTACAAGTATATTAGTATTTTGACAGTTTATCATGTTCAGTCTGTCAGTCAAAAAAAAGCAAATAATAAATTGTCATTCAGGGTTGTACTGAAGCAATTTAAACAAAGTGGCTTTTAGTTCTGCCAACCATTTTTCCTTTATTCACCGCTATATGGGAAATTCATATCATACAAGGAAAAAAGCAGTATTTGATACAAAACGGTACATTGCCCAGCCCTACAATACATCAATATTGACATTAAAATCACAGTTGTTTTACTAAATTACTTATTAACTACTAAAATAGATGGCCACATTTGATTGTCTGGCAGTGGCTCATTTAGTTTAAGAGTAAAGTGAATGTTGCTTTTGTAGGAGTTATGGTCCATTGAAAATGTAAAATAAAATAAAAATAAAACAGGACACATGATGACTACTGTTATTCTAAATTAGCCTAGAATTTTTACAGGTCGCAGTGAGCTGAAATTATCTGTGTGGAAAGGTAGGCCAACCAAATAAACTAGATTCCATCTCTTTTTAAAACAACCTAGCTAAAATCTCATTTATGTTACAATGCTATATCAAGGTGGTGCAAAGTAGCAGAGTGGTTAGCATTCCTGTCTTACAGCAAGAGGATCATGGATTGGCATCTCTCTGGACACTCCAGATTACTCTAAAAGTATTAGGCTTATGTTGATCTTTGGGCGTTTTCAAATCTGGAGTGTCCCTGATGTGACCATACTTTAAATCTTTATTTATTCAAATTATTCCAAAAAGATTAATTTGGTCTTCCACAAAGATTTATAGAATAGATATTTATTTATAACAGACCTGTACTGTATTTTTGTATATTTACATTTCGTTACATGCAAAGGTACAACAAACAGTACTGGTCTGTTAAAAAGAAAATCTATACTTCATTTATTTATTCATCTTTTTTCACTTAGTTTTGTTAGGCTTTGTGGGTGGAGCCTATTCTCACAACTATGGGCTGGAGATGAGGTACACTCTGGACAATGGATAATTAGTCACAGGGCTGACAATTGTCTCACATTCACTTCACACTCACTAGAGCAGTGTTTCCCAACCAGAGGTACAGGGACCCCTAGGGGTACGCAAGCACATTGCACGGGGTAGGCAGTGTTATATGATTGTTTATAGGACTTTTATATATCAAAGACTAAAATAGGCCTAAATCAGGACTAACCTAGGACATGGGGCTGCAACACTAAAGAAGGAAAAAGCTAGAACTTAACTGGGACTAAATCTGGTCTAAAACAAAAACTAAAACAGGAATAAACCAGGTCTAAACCAGGACTAAACCAGGTCTTAAACTGACACTCAACCAGGTGTAAAACCAGGAATAAACCAGATCTAAAACCAGAACTCAACCAGGTCTAAAACCAGAAGTCAAACAGGAACAAACTGGTCTAAACCAGAACTAAACCAGGAATAAACCAGGTCTAAAACTGACACTCAACCAGGTGTAAAACCAGGAATAAACCAGATCTAAAATCAGAACTCAACCAGGTCTAAAACCAGAAGTCAAACAGGAACAAACTGGTCTAAACCAGAACTAAACCAGGAATAAACCAGGTCTAAACCAGGACTAAACCATGTCTAAAACCAACACTCAATCCAGGCCTAAAACTAAAACTCAATCTGGAAAAAAAAACAGGTCTAAACCAGAACTAAACCAGAAACAAACTAGGACAAAACTAGGAACAAACTAGGTCTAAACCAGAACTAAACTAAGTCTAAACCATGCCTAAAACCAGAATTAAACTAAGACTAAACCAGGACTGAGCCAGGTCCAAACCAGGACTTAATATGGTTCTGGGTGTACACAAAACCAAAAAGGTTGGGAACCACTGCATTAGAGACATTTTGTGTTTAGATTGACCTATTCACCTGACACATGCATGTCTTTAGATGGGGGAGGGAGCTGGAGAAAACCCACAGTAACACAGGAAGGACATGCAGACTCCTTCGCTGATTTCTATTAGGGTTATATCCATATCCAAACATCTATAGGCCTTATGTACTACAAAAAAGCAGGACTAGAGACATTTTGATAGCTTTTTTATATATAGTAGTAATAAAAGATACATTTGATACCTTTTTCTCAGCATGAATCACATGAAGAACATAGCCCAGGTAAAGCAGTTTGGGAGTTGCCACCGCAATGATCTGCAGCACCCAGAATCGGACGTGTGATATGGGGAAGGCCAAGTCGTAGCAGACGTTCTCACAACCGGGCTGCTGCGTGTTGCATATGAAGTCCGACTGCTCATCGCCCCAAACCTAAACCAAGACACAACACAAATGAATAAATAAGTTCACTAATATAAGAGTAAGCCTGAGTTTGAGATAAGGCAGTGATACTATACCCTGTCCGCTGCAGTGTTCAGGACCAGGATGCGAAACACAAACAGCACCGTTAGCCAGACTTTGCCAATGACAGTGGAGTGACTCTGCACTTTGTCCAGAAGACGACCCAAAAGATCCCACTCACCCATTTTAATCTCACTGGCTGTCCTAGAGATCAGAAATCATAATGGTCGTAATCAGAAATTATCATTATAATAGTGATGACTGGAGCTTTTATGTCAGCACACAGGACTTTTATACACATTTTTAGAGGTGTAACAAACTGTACTCAAGTAAAAGTACTGTTATTTCAAAATACTATTTCTAAGTAAATTAAATACACAACAAAAGCATCACTTGAGAAAACCAAAAAGTATTGGATGCAAAGTAAATAGTACTTTTGGCTGTACAAAATCTACGACTACTTACTGCAACCAAAAAATACCTGTATAAAAGTAACAGATGTCCCTTTATGTTTTGGAAAATGTACACAGTCATCTACAAATATACTTAATTACTTAAATAAAAGTATCTAGTTACTTTCTACCTCTGTGCAGAAGTACATACAGATATTCACTCATAAGGGCCACACAAGGCCAACATGGATCATTTTTTGCTGAATCATGACTTTGCTGATAGAGGAAGGTACAGCTGCTGATTTCAAGTCTCCAAAACATCAACTTATCTGCTGCAAAACCAGACCTTAGCCTTGGCTTGATGCTGCCGATCGTTTTATTTCTGACTTTGGACCTATAAACCTGAAAAGCCCCAAGTAAGTAAAAAAAGATTGTTGATGTTGTATTGTAAATTAGTTTAAAAATGATTCTTAGGATAATATATGGATAAAAGCAAAACCACTAAGTTGTACTCTAAAGGTCTACCTAATTAGATATTTAGAAAAACACACTTCAGTTTTAGACATACAAAACAGTTTAGTAAAAAAGTATTTGATAAAAGTGACTTACCAATGAATTTACTTGGTTGTAAGAAGAGATGGGTGCCTTAGGGAGGATGAACAGACAAAATGCAGAAGCAGCTCCCAAGTGTTCTTTGTTTCTTTGACGTCAGATCTGATGAAGGACACCATCCCAATACAAAACTCTACTTCTAACTGGCTCTTAGAGGAAAACTAAACGGCTCCAGTGAAGATAGTATTTAGTCTGGTTGTGTACCGTTATGATTTCGGCATCATGAACTGTGTGTGATATCGTGGGAGTATGTTTGCATGTAATCCAACAAGTTTAACTAAGCATCAAGTAGATACGAATAAGGAGTTTAAAATAGACCCATGTTTAGAATAATCACCAAACACACGTGATTAGCATATATCGTCTGTCATTAATTTTAGACCAGATGCCCTCCCTGATGCATACAGCTCCATATCTCCAGGACAGTGGAGAAGTAACAGGATATCATAGGGGAGAGAAGGGAGAGACATCTGGCAAATGGTTGGAGTCCAGCACCCGTGTGTGTGCATTAAATGAAAAGTACTGTATTTTCCCAGATAAGGATATTCATAGTATTTGAAAATGCTACAACTGGAACAAACATTGAGGACAAAATATGAGCAATAAGTTCGGCCAGGCCAGTTAAAGTGGTACTCTGATTTATTTGGCATTTTCAAATAGTCCACACAAACTATATGAGCTACCTTTTTCTACTGGGATGTATGTATTTGCGAGCAGGACTGTACAGAGGATTTTAGAAATACTGAGGTCCATCATTGAAGGCCAGTTTAATCTGAGTTTAGACTTGGTTTAGTTCTGGTTTAGTCTTTATTTAGTCCTGGTTTAGACCTTTTTAAGTCCTTGTTTGGTCCATGTTTAGACCTGGTTTAGTCTTGGTTTAGTCCTGTCTTTTTCCTAAATAAGTCTTGGTTTAGAGTATTTTTTTCTGGTTTAGACCTGGTTTAGTCATATTTTATTTATTTATTTATTTATTTTTTGCATGGTTTAGTCCAGTAATAGAAAAATACTGAGGTCTGGACCTCTCTGACCTCTATGATGCATACAGCCATGTTTGCGGGACGCTGCCTGGTTTACAAACATCCTCTGACCTGAAAACCTGAGGGGCACACACTGGATAACCTCTGACGACTGGTGGTGAGTCTGGTCATAGACGTAAATCATTTACATTGATCTGAGGTTTAAAGGGAACAACAGAGAGAACATGGCCTTCAAAAAAACAGCCCCAGCTTAACCTTTGATATCACTGTGAGGAAAACAAATGTGTACCAGATAAACAGCAGGTGTCATACATTCAGCAAAAAAAGTTATGTAGTATCACATCTAAAATTCTTCATTATTCTATTCTATACTCTATTAAAAATGTACTGTGCAAAAGACTTTTAAGAATAAACATTTATGACTGTACACAAAATATTAACAACAAAAAAGGATGAAAAATATAAGGTAGAAGCACTGGGAGAGTGTAGACCTCTGGACCTCTGCCAAGGCATAGTTACTAAGTGACGTTAATGTATTGATCACAGTGTAATCTGTGATCTGGAGCCACACCAGAAATAATAATTTTGGCCGTGGCCCAATACTGTATTTTCCTAAAGTTTTTATTACAATAAAAAAAAATTGCATTTATTGGTTAACAGCATTTTCATACCTCACAAAAACGTTTACACAGTACTGTATTTATTTTGCATATAATATTCAAGTTGATCTGAAAGCAAATTAGTACAATGTAAGGATTAATTTGGTCACAATTACTTTATTATTTTCTAAAACTAAGTTTTTCAAAGTTGTTTACCACGTTTTATAGCATTAAAATTTCATTTATTGCACAATTTACAAATCACAAATACAAAATTATAAATGATGCCTTCTTGTCAATATAGAGCCACCAACAGCAGATGCATTGAAAATCAAGTTATCAAGTTATGTGTTCCAGGAAAAACAAATAATATAAAGATTTAACATATAGTGCATGTGAAGACAGAAAGTGCTGCTTCTATGGTTTTTAGCTTGAACTGATGAACAGCCATGATCCCAGAACCCACATCCACTCAGGGATACATCTGATTAGTCCGTACTGGAAAAAGACAAGAAGAAGCAACTTAAAAACTAGAAACACACTATTTTTTGTTTACTGTTTATATTGGGATTGGTTTAAACCTGCAGAGTGTGGGGCCAGTATCCGGTCGTCCGGTTGGAGACACCCAAAGTGGAGATGGCGTGATGGGCATACACCTCTGGCCTTGGTATGAACCAGCCTTCTCTTGTACATGACGATGAGGGGGGTCGTCTGGTTGAGGCAATCTGAGCACAGCGTTATACAACAGAGATTTACAAATACTGTATAGTAAAGGTTAGTTATAGATCAGCTTTCATTTCTGTATATGTAAAGGAATAGACCTGGAAAGGAATCAGACTCTGGACAAAGATGCCTCTGCTGCTGTACTCGAGGTGAAGAGCTCTGGAGAAATGATCCAGGTAACCCTTAAATAATAAGAACAGTTTACAATTACCGTTAGGGCTTCAACAAATCTGTCAAAAAAAAAGTTCAGTTAAAAATTAGAGGGAGAAAGTAAATGCGGAATGACCTGGTGGACTAAAACAGACATTTGATTAAAAACTTGAGGTGTTTTACAGCTGTAGTTCAATAATGGTGATAATACGAGAGAAAATACCAAAGGTTATTCTAAAATTTTAACAAAGCTGACCTATAAGTATGCCACTGCACAGGACTTTTGGACTTCTTTTTTTTTTTTTTTTTTTTGCAAATATTGTTTCCGGTAGTTAATAATATGATACAGCAAAGCCACACAACACAAAGACATTTTACATCAAAAATACAAATTAATTATATCACTTTTTTGTTGCAGCTCTGTGTCTCAACCACAATATTACTTAAGTTGTGACAAGAGTGGTGCAAAACTTAGATGGCTGTTTTTTCTGTGCTGAATTTATGCATAAATAGAAAATGAACTTATATACTGCTTATACAAATCTAAATTGTTTCTTGGGATTTGGAAAATGATGTACAGTGTTTAGCCTCTAACTTTAACTACAAATATAAGAAGTAAAAATTTAAATGTAATACAAAATTAAAACAAGAACATATTTTTGCACAAGTTTTCATCTCACCGTAAAGGCAGTTAACGTCACTCTCCTCGGCAGAGGTTTACAGCAGGCCCCTAATGATATATTGACCACAGCTCCTCTGCTCCGCTGCAGCATCCCAGGCAGCACCAGGCGGGTCATCAGCGTCAACACTGCTACATTCTTATTCACTGAGTTCAGCAGGGTCTCCTCATTCACTTCAGTCAGGCTCTGGGGCAAAGTCAATGCCTCATCCATGCAATTTACCAGGAAACCAATATCTTTGCCCCTGATGGCCTCCTGTATGGGTTTACTAGCAGAGTGGTCCTGGGAAAAGTCAGCGAGGATAACAATGGTCTCCACTGCATAGGTTTGGGACAGGGATGCAGCAGTGTCTCTCACAGCGTTGAGGTCGGTAGTGATGAAGATTATGCTGACCTCCTGTCGGGAAAGCTCCTCTGCATAAGCTAAGGCCACAGGTGCTGCTGCATCTGACAGATACAAAACATAAAGAGAGGGTTTGAAGACATATCAGGACAGAAATAATAAACAGAAACAATGGTTAGGTAGAAGAACCAGTTTATCTAGCTAATGGTTATCATTAAGACTTTTTTTTTTATGCCACTCATGACAGAATTCAATGTCAATTTCCTTCCAACTGGGAAAAAAAAACAAAAACAAAAACAAAAAAAAACAACTGTTGCCAAGTACACTTATCTGCCAAGTACAGCTTCTTGTTGCAGCTGTACATGGACTTTACTTCTGAGAACACTTATATCTTGAATGGAGATAACATTAGTAATAGCTGGATGACGAATGACTTGAGCATAAATAAAGATTGCAGCAAATACTTAATAATTCACCTGCAACACTGAAAGGGGCTAGACGAGACGATTATGTTGAACTGTAAAAAAGGAAGGCCTTGAACAAAAAGTATTGCCTGGACCTTAAACTATAATACTTTTAAGACATACATTTTAAATACTTTTAGTGAGATACAAGCTAACAGATCCACCCTTACCATAAATGACAGCCCAGTCTCCAAACCTGTGGGTTAACTTTCGATTGGGAAAAATCCTGGGCAAGAAGTGGACTCTAACCAGCGAGCAGCAGTCTCTCAGCAAAATGACCGCCTTGCTGGCCGTGTACAGAGCACCCACCAGAGCCAGGGTCTCATAGTAAAAACTACACGACCTGGCAACTTCTCTGTACAAGAACTGGAAGCTGTCCACTGCAGCCATGCTAAACAATGACAATGCTATGTTGCTATAACGCTGTGTTTAAACTATAGGCTCTAGTGGCTAAAGTAAACACATTGATATAACGACATACTATTTTTTGTGAACTTAAACTGTATTTTTTAAACAGAAGAAGTGTCCCCTCGGTTCATGACAGGATAAGGAAACAGAACCAAAACATTAAGTATCACGTGACCTCAGCCGAGACGGTGGCTTCAGAAACCTTAAGTGAAATTTAGAAATCCTAAAGTAAATAACATGAATTGTATTATTATTTGTTTGTTTGTTTTTGAAATTATGTTTACCTTATTTTATTTGAAGGAATTCCATTGGGTTTATGCATTTTTAATATATATGTGTGTGTGTGGGGGTCTGCTTTAAATTCATATGTCGGTTTTGTTGCTATTTATGCCATGTTAGTTATGACGATTACAAATGTGCAATGTTTTAGTAGTAATAGCAAAGCAGTAGTAAAGTACAATTGTATAACTCTGTATTTTAAATGATTAATACTATTTTCATCATCAAGAGTCGAGTGGTTTGGCTGTTACAGAGAGTTATATCCGACAGTCCGCGAAGGCTGCACAACAACCCACAATGCACCGCTGTTCACGTTTCCATAGAGACGCTGCTATCGATGGCAAGTTCTGTCAAAATGCAGTTTATATGAAACATTCAGCTGTGCTCATAACAAGGTGAATACAGTGAGTTTGTATTTTGAGTGCTGCGTAGCTGATAGACCAAATGTAGTTACGGCTGATGCTAAATATTTATATTTTTGCAGCTAGTTAGCATTTAGCGTCGTAAGGCTAAACCATAGAGATATAACGTTAAGAAAGAAACCAACCATAATAATAATAATAATAATAATAATAATAATAATAATAATAATAATAATAACACTGACGCTACTCGAGCCACAGGAATAAAAAACAACATAGGCTAGCAACATGAATTAAACAGTATCTTTGGCATTATTTTTATTGTATGTTATTGTGTTGTTGTTGCTCAAAAGATTAAATTAATATTGATACAAACTGATTTAACGTTAGGGTTATTTCTCTTTTTAACCCTTATGCAGGGTGACCAGATCCTTAGACCCAAACTCTGGGACCACTTATTACGATGCATTTGAATTGACCAAGTGACAAATCCAGCCAAATGTGTTTTTAGATTCCTGTGCTTTTCTATTAGTTAAAATAGGGACAACTGGTACATTGTTTGTTGAAAACTGGGACATATGAGTGTTTTTACAGGTATGTGTTGGGACATGGGACCTGGGGCCTAAACCTGGGACTGTTCTAGTTAAATAGGGACAGCTGGTCTCCCTACCTTTATGTCCCTTTATTAGATTCCAATAACTTTATTTATTCCAGAAGGACAATTAAGTTCCACTTCATTTTTTATTTGACTTTAATTAATGGGAAAAATTCCAACAATAAAGCCAAGCACAGGTTTTCATGTAGTTAAGGTAGTAGTATACTACTCTACCCTACTCTTACATCTCTTCGGGTTCAATATTTTCATCTAAGTGAAGTAAATACTGCAAATAAAACTGAAACAAGTCACAGTTACTTTAAGTTACTTCCCCTTCAGCTAAATCCAAAATCCAACATCCAATGATAGACTAACTGTAATGAGACTGACACATGAAACACTTTAATGAGTAGTTGGAGTCTTTGGTTACTCTTTTATTCACACTATCTGGACATTATACAGTGTAAGGTCCTGCTCTAGAGATGTCTCAGTTGTCGGCTGAAGATGAGCTCGAGCTGCAATCCTTTCTTAAGACACTTCTCCAAAGCATCAATGACCGGATTTCCAGCGCACCATCGACTGAATGTGCTGAGGAGATCCTGCTTCATCTGGAGGAGACTGATAAAAATTTTCACAAGTAAATATCATCTTTCATCTCATCATCTTTTGCATACTTATTTACAAAAAAATGCAGTATTTCCATGTTTTTTTTTATTTTTTATTATTTACTCTAGTTATGAGTTTGTGAAGTACCTACGTCAGTATATGGAGACTTCACTGGGGGCTGTGGTGGAGGAGGAGATCAAGAGCTTAACCAAAGGAGATGGACAACATGCCGTTGGATCGGGGCACGACACTGTGGTCCACTCTGTCACTCGGAAAACTAGGGAGTCAGAAGAGTGAGTCCTTATGTCTTTGGAGTTTGGAAAGTTTTGGTAGAAGTCATTAAATTGCAGTATTTGTGATGTAAAAGTACAATCGGTTGGTCTTTTGCATAGTTGGTGAATTAGCTTTTTCATCCAGAAAGTATGAAATATAGCATACTGTCTGTACTGAGATTATCCCTTTATTCGCCCCATTGCTCTCTGTTTGTATTACCATTAAATTTAACTTCTCCTTTCCAGTATGATAAATTGTCCTATTAGCTGGGGCAAATACAACCCGAATTCCGGAGATGCTGGGACATTTTTAAAATGTGAATAAAATAAAAACTAAAAGATTTTTAAATCACATGAGCCAATATTTTATTCACAATAGAACATAGATAACATAACAAATGTTTACACTGGGACATTTGACACTTTTATGCACAAAATAAGCTCATTTCAAATTTGATGCCTGCTACAGGCAAGAAATTTTACAAAGATTCATCTAGCAACTAATTAAGTAAATTGATTTCAGGTCTGTAACATGATTAGCTATAAAGTCTGTCTTAGAGAGGCAGAGTCTCTCAGAAGTAAAGATTAGCAGAGGCTCTCCAATCTTTGAAAGAATTTACTAAATGGGCCCAGGAATACTTTCAGAAACTGGATACTTCCGATAGCCAGACGTCAAACTGTTTTGAAAAGAAGAGGAGATGCTACACCATGGGAAACATGCCCCTGTCCTAACTATTTTGAGACCTATAGCAGGCATCAAATTTGAAATGAGCTCATTTTGTGCATAAAAGTGTCAAATTTCTCAGTGTAAACATTTGTTATGTTGTTTATGTTCTATTGTGAATAAAATATTGGCTCATGTGATTTGAAAGTCTTTTAGTTTTATTTTATTTAAATTTAAAAAAACATCCTAACATTTCCATAATTTGGGTTGTAAATATTGGAAGCTTAAGGGTGAAAGCATTCATTTGTAAAACACATTTGTTCATGCAAGTTATATGTTCATTGTAATGTTAGCATGATGATAGTTTTGTGTTTCTTACTTTATCTAGATAAAACCCAATCGACACCTCTTTGACAGTGCAGATCATTTGAACATCAAAACTCTTTATTTGACAGGTACCAGCAAATGATGCAAGCCTTGAAAAACACAATGATCCTTGTGGTGGAGTCCTTAATTGCCAAATTTGAAGAGGACCAACTGAGAAAGGAAGAGATGCACAGAGAGAAGCAGCACAGTCAGTCCAACACTCAGTACAATGACTGCTCTGACAGCGACTCCTCCTTTAATCAGGTCAGGCCAGATATAACTTGAAAGGCAGTAAATAATTTTAATGTATTTTTCTCTTTTAAATAATACTGATGACTCGTGATGAGGTTATAAAGCCTATTTCAAATGTCACTTACTGAGATTTTCCAAGTCAATTTATGATTAGCTGCACTCAATGACTTTAATGAAAATGTTGGTCCTAATATTGCGCACTGGAGGGATGTATGCATTTTTTGCCTCATTGATTTAATTTCCTTTTCTCAGAGTTATGCGTTTATCAGACAAGAGCAGCTGCAAGCTTTGACTGAAAAACTTGACTCAAGCAAACCCAAAGAGGTTGTAATTTAAACATAAAATTTTCTGTGATAAGCTAAGCTAAGCAAAGCTGACGAGGTGCGTTTCTCCATTCAGGTAAGACGGGAAGCCCTGCAAGCCCTCTGCTCTGCCCCGCCATCAGACGTCCTGAGTTGTGAGAGCTGGAGCAGTCTGCGCAGGAATCTGTGCGCTGCACTTACCGAACCTGATCTAAGTGTGAGTCTTATACCATTCACTTACTACAATAGAATAAATGCTCTAATGATGTAGACCACACTAAACTTTACCTCATTCATTATCTTTAGTGTTTACAGTCACATTATTTAATTTTTATGCTTTAGCTAAAGGTGATTGTAACATTCAGGAAATGACAGTACAAGCATTACACTGTATTTGTCTTTGTCTGAAATTACTTTCCCCCTTTACTTCACTTAGGATCATGTTCTGCAGTTTTTTGCCAAAAGCTTTTCCTCATCTCCACTGAATGTGACCAGAGAGATTTATACCAGCTTGGGTATGACTGTGACTTCACTCATGGTGTATTGTTATTTTGTCTACTTTTATTTACTTCCTATTGTTTTACAATAAAATCTAGATGATTTAACATCTAAAGTCATTTGATATCTGCAGCTAAAACTGTGGAGTGCTGTTTTCATTCTCAGAAGATTCCCCTCCAGTCAAGTGGCATTGACATCAATAGACCTGAGATCAGTCGTCTTCTGAAACAGGTACAATATACTTAATACTTTTCAAGAATAAATGCTTAATTCACTTCATTTATGTTTATTGTTTAAAATACACTTGTTTGTTTGAATTATTTCTGTCTCTTCTTATTTAGATTCGATTGATTAATGACTTTCAAAAGGAAGTGACCACATTTTGGATTCGTCATCCTGAGAAGTGAGAGCTCTGTCCCACTTATTTCTTGACTTATTTTTTTATGACAAATTGGTTTATGCAAGTGTAGTATGTCTAGGGATTGTATCTTCTCTGCTAATATAAAGTTATAAAGTAGCATATAACTTTCTTTTTCATTGCAGATATATGGAGGAAGTCATCGAGAGCACTTTCTGCCTTTTGGCATTTCATTCTGAAAATGCTTCAACTTCACAGAGAACAGAAAAGTTCCTGGAACCAGTTCACCTTTTGGCCTTGCTAGATATTAAAGCCACTTGGTTTAAAAAGTGGATGGTGTGTACATTTTTTAGAAGCAATTTCATAACAACATTCAATAAGACAATAACAACTTGTCATGCACATATAGTTAAATGTTTAAATGCTTAAATGTTCTTAAATCCCCTGTCTTACTAAATTGTATTTACTCTCCCTGTCTCTCAGCATGGGCACTACAGCAGGACTGTGGTTCTCAGGCTCCTGGAGAAAAAATACAAGTCTTTGGTGAGTGACTCATTCAATAATCAATAACTCTCACTAACTTCTTTCCTTTGTACTTCTTTGCAAAGTTTGACCCAAAGTGAACCACCCAGCCTAACAAGTGAACATAAAAAACCCTGAATCGATCTTTTTCATTTAGTAGAAAAATTCATAGCATTTTTAATATTGTTGATACCTTGGGCAAAGTGTGTGAAGCTTGTACTATAGCCTTCTGTGTTTTTACCTTGTTTAACTACAAGACAACCTGCACTTTTAATTTTTGTTTTCTGCGCTACTTGGGTTGATGGCACTGTGGCAGCACTTTTTAATGGTCTTGGGGAAAAAAATAAAAGCAAATTTTCCAAATATGACACTTGTTTTAGCATAATAGAAGGCTCAATTCAAATCAATACAGAGACTTTGAGGTAGGGCTGTGTGAGCTGCATGCCATTTAAAAATTGATTGTTTAATCCTGAGCCGTTCCTTCAACTCTTTCTCTGACTTTTGAGCGGATTATCTTTGAATTATGCCCCAAACTTTCTTCAGAATAAGTCAATAAACCTTTATGGTTGACTGCAAATCTGTTAATGCACAGCTGCTCACTGAATTTCAACTTTGAAGAAGTGAAAAAAGAAGTGTCTCTTCACTGAGTCTGTTTTTTGATCTGTTTATGACACATTTTTTCCATTTCTGTTTTTCAGATTGTGGCAGCACTGCAGGAGTGTATACATTATAGAGAATATAGTGAAAACTTTAAAGACGAGATGAATGAGAAAGAATCAGCCGATCAACAGAAAACTGGTGGGTAAAACAGACTTTTCTAGGTTTAGATGCAGCGTTTATTTCCTTGGATGCTTGTGAGGACCACATGAATGAAGCGTAACACACATTATGCTGCATTTATGCTCAGTAAGGTGTGATTAACAGCAGGATACTTGTGTTAAAACCCACGTAATGGGCCTGCTGAAATAAACAAAATAATACACTGGAAAAAATGTACTGGAAAAGTCTAACGAGAGAGTAATGCTTCATTTGGAGCCTGTGGGTGTAAAATGTATTTGTACCTTGAGTGTTGCCATCATTTATTCAGTTTCCCTAATGTGAACCTGCTGTGCTTAATGTCTGAAAACAAATGAAGGCTCAGGAAAATAGAACAAAAAAGTAATGAGGATTAAAAAAAAGCTGAGTTGAAAGTGCATAGTAAATTATAAAGCAGTAGGAAGACGGGCTTTGGATAACATTTAATAGAGTTAAGGTAGTAATAAAAACAACAGGGCACTGTTTTTGTCACTGCTCTTTTCATGTTTTTCCCATTTGTTTGGCATGTTGGCATTTTATATTGACCTTATTACCCTTTTATTTTTCATCCAACATGCAACTTAATCGTACATAATAGTGTTAGCAAAAAGCCAAGATTAATAAGATCTTTTGGCCTTGCTAGATATTAAAGCCACTTGATTTTAAAGTGGATGGTATGCGTGGTTTTGTCATAACTACATTCAGTATGAACTGCACATAGCTTAATATGTTTTCCATTAACAATCATCTTTCAAAACATGTTTGTATTCTGTATATAAGCTTTACTTTTTCTTCATATTGGTAAATTATATCTACTTCTGGGGCAATGGTGGTCAGTGGGTTAAGCATTTGCCCAGCAACCGGAGGGTAGCTGGTTCAAATCCCATCTGAAGCGCATACTGTCGTTGTGTCCCTGGGCAAGACACTTCACTCACCTTGCCTGTGTGGCTGTGTTTGGTGGTGGTCGGAGAGGCCGTTGGCGCAGATTGGCAGCCACGCTTCCGTCTGTGTGCTGTGGCTACAGAAGTAGCTCACCACCACTGAGTGTGACTGAGGAGTGAATGAATAATAGATCAAAAATTGTAAAGCGACTTTGAGTTGTGTGAAAAGCGCTATATAAAACTGATGTATTATTATTACTTCTGATTTTTTTTTTTTTTTTTGCCATTGACATTGTACCATGGTGTTAGTATGTTGTGTACTAATATGTACAATAGGACTAGTGTGTACAAAAGGAGCTCTGTTGTCTCCTGTAAGACTCTTCAAGGCTAAGCAATATGACCTTCTGTTCACAATGTTAATATTATAAAGATCTTTTTTTTATTTTTTTTTATTTTAAGGTTCAATTCAGAGGAGTGTCTACACTGAAGAAGAGCTTGAATATGCTGTATTCGTGCACTCAGTGTCCATACTGGGAAAGCTACTCAACTATGCCAATGGAAGAAAGCTTTTTCCAGTTAAAGTACAGAAGTATAAAGGTATTGTGTAGCTTGCAACACTAGTTATTTTAGTGATTGTAAAGAAACATCAGTCTTTCACATTTTTATGCTTGTCCTATTCCGTGGCCTCCTAGACAGCAACTTTATGGCTAATTTGTGTATACTGTACTTACATAATGCAGTCTACTATATCAATATGTACTAAATGTTTTTAAATGGTGGCTCTGTTTAAAGACAAATAGACAATTACAGTTTATTGTGGGCCTGGTTGTCTCTCCCTCTCTGACAATAAAATAATCAGTGTTTTTTATGATTCACAATCTCACAAAGGAATGTCTGATTATCTCACACCACTCCTTGCTTTGCTTACTGCAGTGGTTGGAGACGCACAACATCATAATCGCATACAATATAAAGTTGTGTAACACTGTACCTCTATGCAGAACTGTTATATAACCAATGATTCATTTAAACTATATTCATCTCCAGCTTCAACCATATGAGCAATGTTTTATTTGTTTCACTCAATAATTGTACAACAATTGTAGAAGAGGTGACTGAAGTGTGTCTATAGCAAGCTTTTTAGATTTGCCACTTAGAGAAGATTTTCCAGGTTTGACATAATCTGCCATGAACAGGCAAACTTCAGTACATTTCAATATTGTAGAAAAGAGAAATTATTTCAGTAGTTTGATTCAAAACGTATTATAGAGATTCAGTATACACTATATGCAGCGTAAAATATGATTAAGTGATATTATAATTTAATGAGAAACTAAATTTTGATTTGCATCAACTGTAAGCCATAAACTAAATATTTTCACTTGAATTGCCACAATATTGCTGTATAATTACTCTAGTCACATTTGACCACTATATTAACAGATATTGAGGTTTTCTGTATATGGAATTAAGACATCAACACATCACATTTGTATTCGTCATATTGTGAGTAGTGAGTGTTTGTCTGTCTATTCAACATCTGTTAATATTTAAATCATGACTTTGTCTTAGTCAAGGTAACAAGTGGGACAAATTACCTAATGCTGTAGACTTTCTCAAAACTTTAGGCTTTTACAACTTTTGTAATTTCAAAAACTCCAACAATTTAGGAGCTAAAGGAGGAGGTCAAATTACTTTACTACTTGTCATTCTCACATAAAACATGAAAGAACGAAATACTGACTCAGGTCTCGGTGCCTCCATGCACCTTTGTTGGAAGTAGAGCTGCCAAATTGTTATTTGCCATTCATGCAGGCCCACCTCTCCACTGCCACAGGCCAAATGCCCTTCTGGACACTGACTAACTTGTCTGTTTAATGAATTATATTTGTTTGATTTGTGATTGTGATTCAGATCCAGTCAGTCTGACGGAGCTACTTATCATCCTGATAAACATCATGTGCCAACACCCAAAGCCGTCTCATAGCGATGTCTCACACTCAGGTGAGGTCAACAGTGAGGTTCTTCTTCCTTTTTGGCTTTTGTACAGACTGAGAATCGAGAATCAGACCGAGAGAGCACAGTGGCCCTCCCTGTGAGCCTTAGATACAGTCCTTAGACCATATCCTTTATCTGTAACCTTACACTGACTCATGCTTTGACCTTGTGTTACTGCTCTTTTCATTATTTGTAATTACACTGCAGTCAGAGGTGTTGCCAGTGATCAATACTTAATACTATGGCAACCTTGTCTCACCTCAGTACTAATGTAAGACAACTCAGCATTTATCAGGCCGCTACGTGTGGGTCTAAGTCAAACCTAGCACACTATGCTTTTAAAGATTTTATAAACATATAGCAACATGAAATAAAGGCTCTTCAGGTAAATGAAGAGTGCCTTGTT
Organism: Bostrychus sinensis; assembly: GCA_020698575.1. Lineage (NCBI taxonomy): Eukaryota > Metazoa > Chordata > Actinopteri > Gobiiformes > Eleotridae > Bostrychus > Bostrychus sinensis. The sequence continues at coordinate 19,483,091 of CM036257.1, read as the reverse complement.
TTTTTCTTTACTCTTTGCAAGTTCTTTGTTCCCGAGCACCAAAGAGCATCTTCAATACAGAATAACTAATTGACAAAAACTTCCTGAGCACTTTGGACCTTTTCTCAGCATTTATCAGTGTTGGAAATAAAACCATCTGGAAATTTAACAACAGCATAGATTTCCCCAGGCAGAGATTTTCAGAGCAGTTAGTTCAGTCAATTCAACCTTAAATTTGGCGCATCAGTATTTAAAATGGCAGTTTCCTTGAACAGTGTGCTCTACTGAAATCAATACTTTTTTCGAGAGAAACTGAAAATAAGTGTGTTTTGATGGGTAAAGTTTTTTGAACATGTAATTGTCATTTAACTCTACACTTTAAGTAGTCCATATACGTCAATGTTAAAATAGATTAGATCCAGAGGGAAGTTCAATAAAATATATTTTTATGTTTTTGTGATTCAGCCACAAAGGGTTAAGCCAGTGTCATTTTTGTGATGGCCCCAAGCCAGAATATATTGAGAGGGTTGTGTCATGAAGGACATCAGGCCTAAAACCTATGCCAAATTAATATACAAATCGCTGCATAGACAGATTTTTTTTTTTTACTGTGGCGACCTCTGAAGGGAAAAGGAAACAAAATTATATCATTATCAAAGAAGATAGCTAGACAGTAGTACACATGTCATCCTTGTTTGTTCTCAGAGTCACTGTCTCCCAGCGGCCTGGTGATGGAGGTGTTGTGGATGCTGTGTGAGAGGACGGAGTGTGCTGCAGACTGTCTATACCAGAGCCAAGTGATAGAGACTCTACTGGCACCTGTTATAGCTCTGCTTAATGGACACAAGGTCAGACACACAAGTTAACTTGAGAAAGACCAATATTTTTACACTAGTTATGCATCTCCACTTGTTATGCATGTATGTGTGTAATTTTAAGGTGATTTTGTGTTTTCATTCTCCATGGTTTAAAGGTCAAATTAAAGTCTCCTCCAGCAACTTTGACGCTCATTGCTGACATTTTGGCACGGATTGCAAACACAGACAGAGGATTGGATCTCTTCCTGCACAAGAAAAATGTAGTGGTATCACACAATGAGAGGTGAGACCCTGTTTAAGGATAATTTTCTTATAAAACTAAATAAGACACATGCTCAAGAACATCACATGATATATTGACCAAGAAGTCACATGCTTGCATCAGGGCTACAATATTAGGCTTTATCTATAATATTCAAAGTTGGCTCACTAATACCAAAGCAATATCATATATTTTGGCAAAAACATTTTATGAGACTCTGATTGAAAGAATATGATGAATTCAAATGTAAAATGTAGTATGCAACTCTCGTTAACAGTTTTCCAGCTGTTTCATTATCACCTGATACTTGGTTAAAACTCATAATAATTACATTTGCACTTGTTGCATTGATATTGAGTACAGATTACAGAACAAGGTACATACATTAATATTGTTCACTCTGAAGTACAAGAAAATGTCTTTCTTGATTCTGTCTCAGTTCTTGCAGAACAAAGATAAAATGTTCCCTGGGCTATATTGCAGGGGTGCACACTTTGAACAAAAGTAACAAAGTCTTTGAAGCTTTTTTTTATTGTAATATGTATAGCTTACAGTACAACTTATCATGGCCATAAAACCTGGTAAGTAAAGCATACTGATGTGTGTTATGTTAACCCCAAAAGAGTGTATATGAAGTAAGAAAACACAACATTTGGTTGGATAAAAATAGACAAAAAAAAACATAAATTAATTCTGTGTGGAAAAAAATATTAGATCTAGCTTTAATTTATGGTGGTTGGGAAAATTAGGACCTTTGTATCATTATAGACACAATGACTATTGTACACACTATAGATTATGTATTGGAGTTGCACAGTGAGCAGATGATTTGAAAAGTTTTTTTCTTTCTTTTTTACCAGAACCTTTGCAGCACACATCATTGTTCAGTTCACCTTGAAGCTGCTGAATAAAGAGCTCTCAGTGCTGAGTGAGCCAGACGTCATCTATTCTTTATGTGGAGCTTTCATATTTGTGTGCAGACAGATATACAACACCTGCGAGGGGCTCCAAGTGCTCCGACCCTATGGCCTTCACAAAGCTCTAGCTGCCGCATGGAAACAGGTGACTGTTTATAAGGAAAACAGAAAATGCACTAGAAGCTGTCTTAACTGGCTCTAGTGAATAGATTTTTGTGATGAAATGTGAGTATTATGAACAATTTAAGCAATGCCTGGCCTTCAGGACAAATACAGCTGTGTCTAAAATTTGGACACACACAGTTACAAAAGTAGTCTTGTGCTTCCAACTTGAGTAAAAGTAACCCTTTAAAATTTACTCAAGAATTTGCTTAGATAAAAGTTATACTCAAGTAGAATACTAGTTACTTTCCACCTTGGCACATAACTAATTGCATAATTATTTGGTTCTTTACTATTCTGCGCTGACAAATGAATCAACAGTTAGTCATGGTGTCTCATAACCTAAGGTTGACCTTAGTGCGGCTACTATAGATAACAAAACTTTTTACAAAGTTGCGCTATAATTTCATATTAGATGAAAAAAAGAAAAACGCACTTTGTACATAACTTATGAACATGAGGCTTTATCTTATTGTATCTTTAGGTCAGAGAAAAAGTGCCAACACCAGCTCCAGGAACCAGTCAAGGAACAGCCCGTGACCTGCAAAACACGTAAGGTTTTATTCACACATAAAAATTAGATCAATATCATCATTCTTCAATTATCTTGCTAAAATAGTTAAATATCATGCTATAATAAGTACAAATATTTGTTAGTTGTTAATAATCACAAACAAATGTAACCGTTATGTTTTTGGGTGTGCAAAGTAAAGTAATGCAAAAGGTTATTTACAGCATTATTGATAGTGTTTGGTAGTGCTAAAGACAATAATTTCTGTTCAGCCCACTGTACAGTATGCACTGAAATTACTTAAGGTTCAAGAAGTGTTGTCAGTGATTACAAGATGTTGTAAAACTACCTTTGTACTAAGTTAACACCACCATTAATCTCTAGTACTTCTGACAGCAACATATTAATTCGTTTTTAAATACTTTGGGATTAAAGTGGCTTGTAAAAGATAAAGATAAATTATCTTTGCTCTTTAACTATGACCATAACTCATGGATAGATTTGCATAATAGGTGTTATGTTTGCCACAAGATCAGCTCAGAGGGAGTTGCAATACTAGTTAACAGAAGCAAAAGTACACATGAGCTATTTTTCCATTGAGTTTCCTTTTTCTATTAAGCATTTTTCTGGCTTTTGCAGCCTTTATTTGATTGGAAACAGTGTAGATGAGTGTAGACTGACACTATGCAAACTGACCTGTAAATTAAGCACTATTTAAATATAATTTTTCACGCCATTTGAAACAGGCTCATGTGGGAGGAAACCCTGCTGGACAGCCTGCTGAACTTTGCCGTGACCCCTAAAGGTCTGCTACTTCTTCAGCAGACTGGAGCAATTAACGAGTGTGTCTCCTACATGTTCTCTCGCTTTACCAAGAAGCTACAGGTACTCACATAAAGGTTACACATACACAGTGGATTTTATCAGCAAATTAAATATGCATATTAGAATTTATTGGGAAAGATTGTAACCACACAGATGTTTATCAAAGCAGGAACTAGTATAGTTATTGCCTTCTCCACCCAGTTTCAGGCCTTGCTTTTACAACAGCTGATAGTAGAAGAAAATGCACAGGAAATCTAGATGTATAATTACACTATGTTGGGGTAGTGTGTTAAAATGCAATCTCAGATAAGTCTCACTTGAAGTCCAACATTGCTTTCATAGCTGATAAACACTGATACAATTCGTTGGTACTATTTTATCACATTTATGGATGCCCCGGAGGAATTCACTTTGGCACAAGGTGGGTTTTAATCATCTGTGATAGCATCAATGTGCCAAAGTGTAATATTGTTTTGTTAGACAAAGATACTACTGCAGCTATAGGAAAAACACAAGGAAGTAGAAATTATATTGTTTATTGTTTTATTGTGTATATCGTTTGAAGTGAAAAGCATGCATTTTACATATTTAGCACACATTTCAAGCAGTATGTATTTTAATTGTAATGATTATGTGATGTATTATTCTTATTTTGATATATTGAATTTTTGTTTTCATTGTAGATAAATGCTTGAAACATTTCATTTTGTGTGTACTAACTAAATCTATGTTAACAGAGAAGCAGGGAAAACCAATGCTTTATCATTAAGGTTGCTTTAAAAGCCAGACAGATGTCAGAGATGTGAGCATCTGAACATCTGAACCAAGAGTGAAGTTTTCCAGTAGGTTATGTAGGATACCAATCTGGGATGACATATAGACTACCCAGGGACTACTTAAAGTTTATTCTTCACATTTCTTGTGTAGGAGACAATGCTAGACAGTAAACACATGTCAATAGTGGAAGCCAAATATGATGATGTTTAAAATATGGGTTATAGTTACTGCATACAAGTCAGGAAAGCAGGAGACTTTCAAAAATTCATGACATCAATCTATATAATAAGTTTCACTTTTAATTAAACCACAGAAATATTATACATTCACATTTTCATGCTAATTTATTAAGATGCACCTGTAATTATTCCATGATGTAGCAATAATTAGTAGCATTAGTATTATTAGTGTAGCGCAGCCTTTCCCAAAGTAATGAGTGTCGTGGCCTCCTTAAATTTCTAAAAATCCCATGTGGACCCCCAACAAAAAAACGTTGTCATGTTTTTCTTCATAGATTTATATAAAAACGTTGCAAAAAACTTCATTTCAAACTCAATTTATTTTTATATACTTATTGACAACCTCTGGGGGCCTCCCTGCAGTGCTTTCCCGGTCCCCCAGGGGGCCCCGGATCCCACTTTGGGAACCACTGGTGTAGCATATCAAATGCATTCCTTCTGCTGGCCTACATTGTAACTTCCAAATTTATTCTTGTGACCACTGTGGATATTCTGAGTCTGTCTGTTTCTTGTGCCAGTATCTTTTTTTAAGCCAAATGTCTGTGTTGTGCATTTGACTTGCATAGGAGGTACCATCTTCTGATTTATATTGTAGACACGCACACATAGCCAGCCTTTGCAGACCTCAGCTAATTCCCTCTGGGCTTAATTTGCTCCTATTGTTTATGCACTCCCATAATTGCTTCTCTCGCTTTTGTATTTCTCTTTAATTATTGAATGTAATTATATTTTGTCTATTTTTAGGTCTAACATCGTGTTGGTAATTAATGAAGTGCTTGGAAGTGCTGAAAAATCAGTTTGGAAAATTGTTTCCCTATTGTTCTGCGCTGTTGTATCTGGTGCCATTTCAGTATGCCAGCAGTGGTTTAGTCTGCTTATAAATTCAGCAAAGTTACACTCCTGTTCTTAAAATACTCCCGTTTCTCCTATTTGAGCTTGACAGTTCACTATCCTCTGTTAAAACTCTTCTGCATGAATAAAACTTATTTTCTATATTTCCTGTAGGTGAGTCGTTGTGAGAAGTTTGGATATGGGGTGATGGTGACACAGATCGCAGCAACTGCTCCAGGAGTGGTGGCTCTATATAGCTCAGGTACAAATATTGTGAAAGGTTTGATGCTGATGCTATGTGTGTTTTGTTGTTGCTGTAACATTTCTGCTGTTGGTTTGGCCCAGGTTTTGTCCGGGCTTTGGTGGTCGAGCTATGGTCAGTCTTGGAATGTGGCTGTGAAGATGTAAGAGTTGTTCGTCCAAAACCTACCCCGATGGATCCCATTGACAGAAGCTGCCTGAAGGTAAAAGTACAATAATAATGTTATTGTTTGCGCAAACTATTAGTACTACTATAAAAGCCACTCAGTTCCTGGTATTAATACATTTTGTTTCAAGGTAAATAAGGTTTGGTCCCCTCGGGTTTACTGTAATTCTTGATTCTTAATGATAATACTAGATGAACAAAGACAGCAGAATAAAGTGTGTGGTGTTGGAGCTGGTCTGTGTGGTATACGTGAGTCATGTTTTGAAGTGATTTGTCATTGAGTTGAACAATATTAAACTTTAGAGGTTTACTGGGGACTTCTGGTGGCTGGGAAAGATTAGTTCAAGATTAGGGGTATTGGTGGAAGGACACAGTTGCCCATGGTGGGGGAAAGTGGTTGGGGCCTGTAAGGGAACTAGTATTTAAAACAAGGAGTTTTTTCCAATTTAAAACACTAAATGTCACAAGTGTGTACAATACAACTTGTAAAAGCAGTACAATATGGATTTTTATTGACCAATTAAGGCTTTCAACTTTGGGGAGTGAAAATGAGTGGTCACATACCTCATTCACTAATTGGGTGGATTTATTACTATGAATTCCTATAAAGAGATAAGTCCAAGACAGATCTGTTGTCTTTCATGTCTGCCAAGCCAAGCAGCAAATGTGTGTTACTGAATGCTTTAGTCTAAAATTGCTCTTTTCAGCTCATGTGAAAATATAACAGCCGAGTCAGGGTCAAAAATGAAACTTGAGCTGAAATGTATTTTTAGGCTGGAACACACTCCACTTTTTTAAGTATTACAGAGACATAGTAGGTGATATTGGTCTCAGACTGCAGCCAAATCATTTCTCTCTGTGAAGCTGGCCAAGTGAATATGAAAAGCCAGCCAAGTGTGAACTGTGCCCCGCCGCTGGTGCCTCCAAAGTCTGCCTTATCAGCAGGTCAGACGAGGGGTTACAGACCAACATCCAGACCTCCATCTCACAGAGCAGCCCCACAAAGAGACCTACTTTGGGTGCCCATGGATGTGTCTGTCAGAAGATTCACACCGCTGCAGTACAAGCTATAATCTCTATTGACTGACACTAAAGCAGACTGAAGCATGTTTTTTTCAATCCCAAGTTGCCAGGTGGCAGCATAAAGACACTTTTACTTTTATGTTTGAAAAGTGTTGTTTAATTATTAATTTTCTGAGGCAGAACACATGAAAGAGTGTAGTGAAACTTGTCTAATACATTAAACAGGCAGGAACGGATGAAAGAATGAAAGCTTTAAAATGCAAAACAAAAGTATTTTCATGAAGCATTAGTGAATGGCTTTGTAATGCCTTTCAACTGGTAATAAACAATAATTACTATAATGTGAAATGAATCTTTTTCCATAATGCTGTATGTTTTTTCAATGATGGTTGAGACTGTGTAGTGAATTATTTCTTTATATGCATTAGCCTTTTATGGATTTATCAAATCCATAAAAGCTGATACACAATTTTTGAATAATATCCTCTTTCATGTTTGCTTCTCAATAAATCAATGTACTTTTTGATCCCAGATAAAGCGCTTGAAAAAGATCTTAGCTTTTCAGAATAGTTTATCTCGATGTTTGTTGCATATAGCACCCCCAAAAGCATTTCTCCCTAATCAAACGTTGTGGAAAGGTAGAAGGGATGTGAATTTAAGATTTAATGCCAGTGAGTGGAATATGTCACAAGATTTTTTAGGGTGATTTAGTACTATCAAAGAGGATAGATTTGAATGACTTTGATATAATTGCCTTAACTGTGAGTTTTTGGCTGTTCCATGTAATGTTTGGGGCCTACCTCGACAATCAAGTCTATAGTGGCCTGATAGAGTATTTTCAAAAATAAGTATGACAAAAGTATTTAAAATCGGCTTTTGCTCTTTCTCCACAGTCATTTCTGTCTTTGGTCAACCTGCTTTCCTCATCCCAGTCTGTGTGGGAACTGCTTGGCCGTCAAACTCTAGCCAACAAGAGTGAATACACTTTGAGAGAGATGCCCACATCCATCCCAGTGAGTACTCTATAGGCTGCCTCATATGCCTCTGTAGTTCCACTTTCAGCCACTAGAGGGCATGTTTGCACTTTACATCCACCCACTACCCACCCACCTCTGTTATATCCCCTCATACTTAAAGCCAACACATTGTAGGCGATGTACATTTTCCATCTTACACATCAAAATAACCACAGTTTTGCACTTGAACCACAACGCTCCTGTTCACAACCTCTTGTTTTACTCTGCAGGATGTGATTGACAGGCTGATTGCTGTGAATTCAGATGCCAAGATACATTCGCTGTTCCACTTTGAGCAATCTCACACGTTTGGCCTGAGGTGAGGCTGATCTATATTTTTTCCGTCTTGCTTAACACCAGCAGGAAAGCACACAATATCAGATTAGCACCTGGCAACTGCACAAACCACACACAAGCATTGGCACTCTTAAGCCTCTGGCAATGGCAGATTGACACAGTTCTTTATACTTTGATTACCCAGCATTGAAAAGCTGATGAAAGGATTTCTGTGGATAAGCCAGGCTTTGTATACGTGTATATGTTGGAATATATTACATTTAGAAGGAGAGACCTGCCCTCAGACAAAGGTGATGGGGCTTCTCAGATCCATTTTAGTTTAGATGGAAGGTGAGGATTAAGGTTAAATTTAGGGTCAGGGCTGTGAGGCTGAAGTATATTGATTTTAGACATACAGTGGGGCAAAAAAGTATTTAGTCAGTCACCAATTGGGCAAGTTTTCCCACTTAAAAAGATGAGAGGCCTGTAATTTTCATCATAGGTATACCTCAACTATGAGAGACAAAATGAAAAAAAAAAATCCAGAAAATCACATTGTCTGATTTTTAAAGAATTTATTTGCAAATTATGGTGGAAAATAAGTGTTTGGTCAATAACAAAAGTTCTTCTCAATACTTTGTTATATACCCTTTGTTGGCAATGACAGAGGTCAAATGTTTTCTGTAAGTCTTCACAAGGTTTTCACAAACTGTTGCTGGTATTTTGGCTCATTCCTCCATGCAGATCTCCTCTAGAGCAGTGATGTTTTGGGGCTGTCGCTGGGCAACACGGACTTTCAACTCCCTCCAAAGATTTTCTATGGAGTTGAGATCTGGAGAATGGCTAGGCCACTCCAGGACCTTGAAATGCTTCTTATGAAGCCACTTCTTCGTTACCCGGGCAGTGTGTTTGGGATCATTGTCATGCTGAAAGACCCAGCCACGTTTCATCTTCAATGCCCTTGCTGATGGAAGGAGGTTTTCACTCAAAATCTGACGATACATGGCCCCATTCATTCTTTCTTTTACACGGATCAGTCGTCCTGGTCCCTTTGCTGAAAAACAGCCCCAAAGCATGATGTTCCCACCCCCATGCTTTACAGTAGGTATGGTGTTCTTTGGATGCAACTCAGCATTCTTTCTCCTCCAAACACGACGAGTAAAGTTTTTACCAAAAGGTTCTATTTTGGTTTCATCTGACCATATGACATTCTCCCAATCCTCTTCTGGATCATCCAAATGCTCTCTCGCAAACTTCAGACGGGCCTGCACATGTACTGGCTTTAGCAGGGGGACACGTCTGGCACTGCAGGATTTGAGTCCCTGGCGGCGTAGTGTGTTACTGATGGTAGCCTTTGTTACTTTGGTCCCAGCTCTCTGCAGGTCATTCACTAGGTCCCCCCGTGTGGTTCTGGGATTTTTGCTCACCGTTCGTGTGATCCTTTTGAACCCACGGGGTGAGATCTTGCGGGGAGCCCCAGATCGAGGGAGATTATCAGTGGTCTTGTATGTCTTCCATTTCCTAATAATTGCTCCCACAGTTGATTTCTTCACACCAAGCTGCTTACCTATTGCAGATTCCGTCTTCCCAGCCTGGTGCAGGTCTACAATTTTGTTTGTGGTGTCCTTTGACAGCTCTTTGGTCTTGGCCATAGTGGAGTTTGGAGTGGGACTGTTTGAGGTTGTGGACAGGTGTCTTTTATATAGATAACCAGTTCAAACAGGTGCCATTAATACAGGTAACGAGTGGAGGACAGAGGAGCCTCTTACAGAAGAAGTTACAGGTCTGTGAGAGACAGAAATCTTGCTTGTTTGTAGGTGACCAAATACTTATTTTAGACCATAATTTTCAAATAAATTCTTTAAAAATCAGACAATGTGATTTTCTGGATTTTTTTTTCTCATTTTGTCTCTCATAGTTGAGGTATACCTATGATGAAAATTACAGGCCTCTCTCATCTTTTTAAGTGGGAGAACTTGCACAATTGGTGGCTGACTAAATACGTTTTTGCCCCACTGTAGATATAATGGCACCTCTAATGAAGAGTTTCATGATAGCATGATGTTTGATATCATAAATAAGAATATTATGGAAAAGTAAAATAATTAGTTAAATTCAAAAAAATAAACACAGATATATTATACAAATTCAGTACACACAAAATAGTAAAAGTAAAAAAGTAAAATGTTTCAAACAACTGTATCTAGGATTTAAATTTGATGAGATACTGAATTTTGTTCACAGTCAAAATAAATTCTTAATATATTTTACTAAATCTACGTAATATACAGGTTTTAGTATGTAGTCAATCAATCAATCAAACTTTATTTCAGTTGGTCAAAGTGAATGTGCCAATTTCTTAAGACAATATATTGATGAGTTGACTGAAACATTACAAAGGATACATTTTAGCACCTCTGCTCTTTTACAACAATTACAACAATTACAACAATCTCTCAAATAGCATTGGATTAAACTGAAAAATTGACAAATGACAAATTTTGAGAACCCAAATACTAAACACAAATACTTCTCAGAAGACTATGTTACTACAAATTACAAATTGTTACATTCTGTATGTCTTTCTTATATGTGTAGTTCTGTATTGGCGGCTTCTTTTGAATAGATTTGTATTTAGTCTTGGAGACTTGCAAAGTCATTGTCTCTCTCAGTGAGCAGAGCCACAAGATACAGCTGTCCATTTTGCTTAGTGTCTCAGTGTGTCTCTATTTTACAGTATGTGCAGAAGTAGCAGTTTACCATTCACTTCATTCATTATTGTCCTGTTAATGCATTCTTCTTTCTGCATAGAGGCAATACACCACATGCTGTCACACTGCTGACCACAGATTAATCAATCTGATCCAGTTTGATGCTGCCTGGCAACATAGGCAAATGACTGCAAAATGTCATCATATGTTAATATAAAGTACATATTTGTTATGGTGATAGATGTATCAGTGAAGCAAGCTTCTCAGTCTGTTGAGTTAAATCAACCTTTACAATACAATAAGAGGTATTTCTTGTATGTAGACAAATCAGTGTCACCATTAGATGAAATTAAAGGCATTTTTAGGTATACTGTATTTTGATTTCTGATTTTCAACATTGAAATAGATTCCATTTTTTGATCCCAACCCAACATTTTGGAATCACTTGTGGACTACTGCTCAGTAAAACCTTACAAAGGGAAGTAGTGTAAGACAGACAGGTTCATGGATGTTTACACCTATATTAGATCACTTTTAACATGAAATGCAAAACAAATGAGTCCTCAAAGAGAGTTTAATGGTTCCCTGATATAAAGACCAGATACTCCACAATGTAACTCTGGGACAGGGCACCTTACATTTTCACACATCATTTTAAATAATACAGTTTTGCTTGTTTCTTTAACTGTAATAGTTTTTACATAGTTAAAAACAAGTCTTCAGTGTTTCAAAGATACCATTGTCATAAAAACGTGTAACCTTTATTAAACAAAATTTTGAGCCAATATGTCAAGGGGCTATAATGCTTTTTGAAAATATTTTAAACCAATCTTGGTCACCTATAGAAGAGCATTGCACATTTTACCACTTTTAAAAATATTATCTGACTAAAAGAAAAAGATGAGCAGAGGGCAGCAGTGTTCAGTTTTTCTGTGCTCTGAACAGAAACAGAGAAAAAAAGTGATTTACTTCCTTAAAGTTTTTGTATGTTGCCATTTTACTATAAAATGAAAAATAGTTGCGAGAAATCTGTGGAAAGAGAGCTGTACGCTGTTTTTGGATAAATGAATGAGAGCAGACTGGATGTAGAGGGCTTGTTGGTTGGTCAGGGCTTCCTGGAGTGAAGTATGTAGGAACAAGCCATTTGGAGCTCACAAAAAGGCAGTGCCAGATCCAAAACTCAACTCCAGGTATGTTTTTGATGAAGGAACAGCATTATAACATTGTAGAATGCTCAAAAAGTTGATTTTGCATAATATAGTCTCTTTAACAGAAAATTGGCTGGAGTTGGGGATTGGGGTGCAAATGTCTAGGATGTAGAGGATCTTGCTGACATAATGCTTTTTCTTGTTTTGACATTGCAGCCATTAAAACGATTCAGGATGTTTTCTGCCATATGTACAGCTGACAACAGGGATGTCCGAATTATAAATGAGTACAACTTCAACAAATAATTGACACCCATTTTATCAGCTTGCTAGAAAACAAAACACCCAGGTTTGCATCAGACTTTGCCTCACTCATTTATCTTCCTTGGAAAGACTAGAGCTACATGCTATGTGACTGGAGTGGACCAGGGCTTCAGGTTAATTTGCTCAGCTGTTGATATGTCACGTATAGCACATGAATAAAACATACCTACTCCAGGTGGGTCATTTGTTTTCTCCACAAGCCTGGTTCGTATCTGTGTTGTTTGTTTTTAATTTAATGGTACAACCTGCTGACCAAAATTTAACGATCTCCCATAAGAAAAAACTGAAATATTTATACTCCACATCGAAAGGTCACGTCTTTTACTTGTACACGCCTGTTAATAATGTCTCCCCTACTCACAGTGGATGTAAACATATGTACTGATGTCAAGCAACACAATTCCTCAAGCGCAAAGCTTTTAAAATATAAGTCGTGGTTTCCTTCCCTCTTGATCTTCAGAGGCTAATGAGAGCTAAAATCCCTTGTTCCTTTTCCCTCGCAGCTAAAAAGCCTATTTGTTGTCATGGCAACCAGCACTCGCTCCATGTATTTCTCCCATAGTCTGATTTGTTGCTCTTTTCTCAATCTGCTCCATGAATATGAAGCATCAGGTAGTGTAAGGCAAGGTACCAATCATTTCACTTTATTTTATTAGATTTTGTTTGTTCACAGTAAGCCACTAGAATAATCATCTGGGTTACGTAATCTGTTGCACTTGTTTTTAATTCACCTGACTTCACCGGGCCGATCAGGCTGATCTCAACATAAGTGACAAAGTGAGGTATTGTAAGTGTACAAATATGCTAAGTGATTGAGGGGATTTCCATCAAGGCAGCACGATAGACTCTGCCATCTAATCAAAGTACACCTACTGCTGCTGCTACTACAACTACTTGCTTGCCTGAATATATACTAGGTAGATAAGTATCAAAGAGTAACTCTCTTTGATTGGGAAAAATCTATGATCTCAGAAAAGTATTACATATTTTAAGTAATTTTGTTATTTTATTTTTATTTTTAAAAGATCAACAGTCCTAATCAGCAAGCAATTTTTAAGTTAGAGGAGGAATAGCAGCTATCTTGAACTTGTGTGCTTAGGTTTTCTTATTACAAAGTATATTATTAAACAAAAGTAGTACCTTTTAAAAAGTAAGTATTTTCCTAGAATCAAAATGACAGATGTGGTAATTGTTTTAAGTTGTAATACTGAAGTGCATTGAATATAGTGTTAAAATCTAAATGTTATTGTTGTAAATTAGTAATACTTGGTACATTTGTTGGCCTAGAGTAAGCGATGATTACAGAGATAGGAAATAAGGAAGTATATAAAATATAAAAATAATGGCTTTGGCTGCAGGGTATCCTAATTTTCTCCCATTTCTATCACAACAAAACTTTGTCTTATAAATAAAAAATAAACTATTTTGTCAGTGTATTTAGCAGACCGGTATAGACAGCCAGTTTTCGGTCCACTTAATACTTAAAGCCCTATTTGACTGACAAACTGTAGCAGTCCTAGTACTCTCTGTGTTTCAAACTGGGAGAGGTCACGGGGCCTGACAGCCTCTCAGCCTCTCGCTGCGCTGCTGTCAGAATCGCAGAGTGAACACGTCAGTCAAACCCTCCCAGTCACTGCCCAGCACACCGGCAAATCAAACAGCTGTTTACCACAATGGGCCGACACGCACCACCCATACCAAACTATCAGGCAGAGATATCTATCTGATATTCAGCCAACATTCACTCGATGGGCACCGAATTTGAAATGGAAATGACATTTTGTGAAACTAACAACGTAATAACCCTGACATTTCTGTTCCTTTCAATGTTCTTTTGTAGAAATCGTGTTCAAATTAAGATTACAGAAAAGCAGGACTGTTATCTGCCGAACAAAACAAAACCATTACATAAATCAAGTTATGCAGAAGCGACATGAATTTGCCATAGTGCAGTGTTTAGCTGATTTATTTTTTGCATAGAAACATATGATGATTTATGGCTTTTATTATCTTATTTGGCATTTAATTACCTGGCTTCTAGAAAAATAAGAAAAATACAATGCCTCATTACTTTATAGACAAGAGGCCCAATGTATGGACATCTGATATCTTCAAAGTTTAAATCATATATAAGAATACGTCATTATTTGTACTGTTCAGAGTGTACCCCGGTCCGTAGTTTCCAGGAGAGGCTTCAGCCACCCATGACCTCCAATAGTAATAAATGGACGAAAATGAATGAAAGAAGGTTGAAATTTAGAAGTTCATGTGAGAAGATTGTATTTCCTAAAATTGTAATTGTGTCCTAATATAAAAGCTTTTCTTCTTACTTGGGTATAAATTAACCTTGACCAATCCCAACAGAGGGGGCTGATAAAAACAGCATATGGGGAGGTTATCTGTCTTACACATATTGTAAATATTACTTTAATTTTTATGGTAAACTCATTTTGTAGTTTAATCAAGTGCTTTGATTACTTTTATACTGCAGGTGAAAACAAAATCTTGAAAAACAAAGAACAATGTTTAGCTGTTCTCTTGTGTCTCAAAAGGCTGCAGCAGATTAACAGCCTGCTTAAGTTCAGTGTCATTACCAGCAACAGAAAATGAACCATGAAGCTTCTCCCAAGGGCTCCTTCTTAACAAAGCCTCCAATTGGCTACGGCTGGCATTTGGAGAAAAATTGTGTTGACTGATCCAGCACTTGAGTCCAGACACACAAAGCCTAGGGAAATCGGAAAAGCAAATGAAGTTATGTCTGCTTTGTTCCTACTCGACATTTTTTATTTTTAAAGCTCGACTACAGTATCTCCAGAAGCCAGACGTCTTAACATATTTTAATTTCTTTGTGTTTTTTGGTGTGTGTATTTTTGTACAGGCTGCTCGGTGTGCTTTGCTGTAATCTGGACACTTTCCTGCTCCTGGAGAGCCAGTACAACATCTGCTCCATGCTGCTACAGAGTCAAAAGGAAAATGTTGCTGAGCTGGGCAATGGCAAAGGGTACAGGCTCACAAACACACTTAAACATTTAACACACATTTGTTTTAAGTAGCTGTATTACAACATTGTCCTACTACTACCTACTACTACTACTACGGCGTACTTGCATGAATGTTTTATTACTTCTTGTACTACTCTCTCATTGTTCTATTAGAGTATACTATCTGCTACCACTACAAGTACTACTACTACTAACATGTCTGATGAACCATAAAAAAAAAAAAAAAAGCAAATTGTTTTTTTTACCATAGAGGTTATTACAAGAAGCATTACAATAGGCTGACAGGGAGTGGCTTAAAATGGTAAAATATGTTTAGTAACACTATTACAGAGAATTTACTAAGTTTCTTGAATGTGGAACAAAACATATTAAAATATGTCTGTGTAAGTTCTCAGTCATCCAGGAGAATTCAGTAAAAAAGGTCAAACGAGATGGTACCTTAGAAGTTAATATCCTATAGTTAGGGTGAAACTGAGCATGTTTTTGTTACAGCAATGTGTTGTAGATTGGAGGAAGATTTACATCTCAGGTCTCCTTCCCTGTTTAGAGAAGCTTTTTTCATTTTTACAAAATGGCCTCTCGAGGACCACATTTGTACCAAACACTTTCTCTGACCAAAAGCCATACATTACTGTCCTCAAAGGAGTGACCTATCTCTTTCAGGTACAGGTAGACTGCAGACTGTGGTCCTGTGGAGTTATGTCTCCTATGCTGATACATACTACGGTGCAAAGGTTGTTATATATGCAGATCATAGATCATTGCATTATTCTCTGCACTGAACAATGTAGACCATATTACTCTGTTTGTGAGAGGGTATTATTATTATTATTATTATTATTATTATTATTATTATTATTATTATTATTATTATTATTATTATTGTTATTATAATATAAAAATAATTAATACATAAATCTAGATTACTTCTTTCAACCCTTTCATAGACCTGGATGCCTGAGAACCTTCGCAGGAGTTGAGTTTTAAGGCAAAAGTATTTGGTCTAACAACTTTAAGCATTCAGCATTTCAGAACCAAGGTTATTGTCTGGCAAAGTGTAGACTGCCTGAAACTGAGTAGGCAAAGTACCAATTCTGTGTGCCTTAAAACATCATAAAAGGTTTTTTATGTATTAGACAACATACCTATTGTTTACTTGTACAGGCACAACATATTTCTTTCTGATTCAATGCAATATTACATTTTGCTCTCATGGACTCATTCTGTTGTTTGCTACACCAGTGCTGCTGTAAAGTAGGAGCCAACTGGATGTGTTTACAACCGCTGAAAGCCTCTTTAAAGCCTTTCCTGTACATCACCCGACCGTACTGCTGCTGCACTACACCAAATGTTGCAGCCATTTTAAAATTTCAATGGTTTTCACATAAGGCACATTGGACTCTCATATAATCATTCTTCTCCAGAGCCATTCACTCGATGCTCTCTGCATTGCCCTGATATGACACTGTTAAATGTAATCACTGCTTGGGTTGAAGAATACTTTGTTTGTTTGCCTTGTCGTAAATAAAATGAAATAAAGCAGAAACAAAGTGAAAGGGCCATTTGTGAGAGTGGGTGCTAAAGAGCTGTGTCTCTTGGTAAATGGCTGGCAGCGGTTTGGCGATTGGTTCAGAATAAAAAAGAGGCTACGAAATGCCAACCCACATCACATGTCTGAGTGTTGGCTGGATTGTGGAGAGCGATGACTTGATGGTGATGATTTATTCCTCTATTTCGTTTCGCTGGCCTCTCTCCTGCCTTTCTTCCCGTAATGGCCACTGGCATCAGCATCCTTTATTCTCACTTTACCCTTTTCTCCTCCACCTCATCATTCTGCTGTTCATAGTCCTCTAAACTAACTTTGAACTGTCAGACTTTTCATTTATGCTAATTTGTGTCGTGCCACAACCTTTTCAACTTCCTTTAGTACCAATAAGATACAGTTGTTTAATGTTAGAGGTTTTGTGCATTATTCTCTAGTGTTTATTGACTAGAATTTTCAACCTTTCAAAACCTACTATATTAGTAACTAGATCACCGAAGAGGGTGATCTAGTTACTAAAAATAAATAAAAATCTAGTGATCACAAAAAATAATTTCAGGACAGAGATACTCACATTAGTTTGTTTTTAATTTTTGGACAACATCAAGAAAGGTAAACACTAATGTGTTTTGGCCAGATGCCATGTGCTACCATACTATATTAGTGTTAAGTACACAGGTTTCCCACTGTCCCTTAATATCCTTGAAAATACTTTAATAAAGTTTTAGAAGTTGTTGTGAATACAAGTTTGAAGAAATTATAAGAATTAGCTATGTGACTCGGTACTTATTTTTCAGTAATTGAGAAATACCAAAATGAAGACAGAGGATGTTTTGAGATAGAGAGACAATGTTATGGTTCTTGTAGCTTTCAATGTAATTTTTTTACAGAGAGATCATCCTGGATAGTTTATCGGTGGAAAGGAACTATGTGTTGGTTTGTGTGAGTGTAGTTGGAGGTCCGTCTGAAAGGAGACTCCCTCCTCGAATCCTGCAAGAGGTCAGTTCTAGTTTTTTACTTTATTTTATACTTTTTTATTATTTTAACTTTTGATTTTCTAAAGAGTGGTACACAATGGTTTGCACTCCTGCAAGTGTTTTGTGTTACTGTGGGTTCTCTTTGTACACCAGCCTCCTCTCATCATCCAAAGGCATGCATGTGTAAGGTTTAGTCAGTTTAAATAGAATGTACGAATGAATGGTTGTCTCTAAGTGCCACCCACGTCCAATAACAAGAATAATAGAAAGAAGATGAACAACAACAAAACATTTCTGTAGTTAATTTGAAGCAAACTATGCATGTTTTTGATACATTTCTGGCTCCTGGTATTAGAAATAAAAATCCTCCTAATGACTTCCAGCAGCTGTTAGCTTGTTATTTGAAGCTGCATGTTTTGAGCAAAGTTATCAATTATTTAGGTGTTGTTTACACTTGAGTCTTCACTGAAACTAATTTAAGATGAGGTCAAGGAAAGGATATAAAAAGGATTTGAATTATGAGAGTGAAAATTGCTTTTGATATATTTGAATACAAGGACAAAAATGTGTTAGTTATGATCAGATCTGTGTGTATTCAAACAAAATTAGATTGACTCTAAAAATGTTAAATTATTATTAGTATTATTATTACGCTATTTGCCAAGCCTTATACAGCACTATGATAGTGGTAAAATTGCAGTATATTAAAAGAAAAGAAAGAATAGAAGATAAGGTCCAAGAGGGTGAACAAAGAAAATTTATCTTGGCAAACAAACACTAATATCAGTTTGTATTCAGTACATTTTTTCGAAGCCACTGCTAAATAGCACTACATTGTTTATTGTTTACAAGATTTATGAAAACACTTTCATTTGTCGTATTTTGGATAATTAAATTACAAACAAAAGCTAACAATCCAGTATAATGACATATTAATTACCCGGCAAACTGATAAACAGCCATTGGAGCCACGCAGCAGTTAATCAAAGAGTAAAGTTGTAAATTATGGCTCCTATTACACAAAGCAACAAAAGAAACTGTAACTTTGCAAAGAATTTAATCATAAACGTATTCTGAATGTAGAAGTGGATGTACTGTTCTTTCCAGGGAGAAGATCCGTATCCCTGGCCAATGTTTAGCTACCTTCCTGTTCCTCGGTGCTACACTTTAGAGTTGAAAAAGTCGGACCAAAACTCTCCAGGTATAAAGCATGTCAGTGAACGGGTCAGTCCGTCCTGTTGGGTTATTTATCACCCTTCAGCTAGACCTTTCTTTGTTTCATATAGATTCTGAACTGAGTGCGTTCCTGGCATCGTCTGAGGATGTAAAGAGTGATGCAAGCTGGATGGAGGCATGCAGAAGTCACTATCGCAGGGTCATGGCGAACACACCCACTATGCTATCAGGAAATGGTAAGGAGCAGATTCTACTGTATGTATCATTTTTTAAATTCCAGGGGCCTTTTAAAGCAAATAATACAGCAAGACACAAATGTTCTAATGAAATGGTCTCCCATACCAACTTACATGTCCTCTTTCACATAAATCTCCTCTTTGGTCTCCCATTAGGGCCTCTAAGTACTTAGCCTGGAGAGCCAGCCTTTCCTACCTTCTTTTCAAAAGCAGGATAGTCTGGTTCCTCATTCGCAGCGGAGCATTTCTCTCCAGACGATTTGGAACTGGCCTATCACAGCCGTTTATCTGCAGCGCGTCTTACAAATGCAGAAGTTAACCAAGGTAGCGCTGATCTGATTAAAGCCGTTTAGTGCTTTTTTTTTTTTTTTGTCACCTGTTGATTGTGCTGAAGTCTGCCTTGTTGTTCAGTCATCTCTTTTCTGATTGGTTATTCCGTTGGCTGTGTGTTTACGTGAAGGGGTGCCAGACTTAGGTCTTTAGAATAGGAAAACAGACTACTATAATAGGCTACTAAGTACCTGGCAGCTCTAACCTCATCATCCCTCTACCCTTACATTCATTATCTCTCATCTGTACATATCCAAATCATTTCTGAATGTATCTCCAAAACGTCTAATATGATCTGTCCCTCTCATGTACTTATTTGTAATCCTCATCCTCAGTTCATCCTTGACACTCCCAAACAGGACTCATTTCAATCCACTGTAACAAAGAATTGGTTGGATAATGATAATTTTATGTAATTACTGGCATTTTGAAGACACTTGGTAACAATAAGTCTGGACATAAACCATAAAGGAAAAAGCCTGTTTTCTTCTGTTGCGAAGCTAAGCGAAGACACCTGCCACTTTTTGAAAATATGCTGCTAAATGACATTATTGTGTGGCAGCTGCAATACACGGCGCCCCTTAGATTACTTGAATCTTGAATTTTTGAAGAACGCATCATCAGCGCAATTTACAGTCACCCACTTTTCTAATGATCCCAATTCAAAATGTATCTAGATTAGAGAGGCTTGACAATAACATCATTAATGCATGTACTGTACGGTGATTACATCTTTCATGAAACTCAGTGTATTTGGAGCGGCCCACTCAAAGCGAGCCCTGTGCTCATTTAAGGCTTTTCACTAAATTATATTTTTAAATATGGCCTTTTCAAAACCTGACGTTGCATCGTTTTGTTAAGACTGAGTGAAGGAATTTGTATGTGCCATCTACTAAAAAAGCCATTTCCTCTGCATTTTATTGGCTGTGATTTTCACTTGTATCTCTGGCAGGCTTCTATTCAGCAGCAAAATGAAAATGATTAACTATGGTATCTCTTGATCAAAAACACTTGTGATTAGAAGTGCTTGCGTGTTCAATACCTCTCCATCTTGTCAGTAACGATGGCTTAATTGGTTTGCCTTAAGAGAATACCAATGAGATTAGTTTTGTGCAAGTCTTGTCAGTGGCTAGATCAGATCCTATTAAGAATGAATAGTGAGTTACCACAAAAGGGATTCACTATTTTGAGGCAGTTGCAAAAAAATTATCACTGAGAATTGCTGTGCTGCTTATTTGTTAAACCACAAAAAGACCATCACTGGTTAAAAAATAGCTTTATTTTCCTAGGTAAAAATGTTGAATGAATCTGTCCATCTGTCAGTAACAGTTACAGCATGTGCCTATACACTATATTGCCAAAAGTATTTAGTCACCTGCCTTAACACGCATATGAACTTAATCCATAGGGTTTAATATGACGTCGGCCCACCCTTTGCATCTATAACAGCTTCAACTCTTCTGAGAAGGCTTTACCCAAGGTTTAGGAGTGTTTATGGGAATTTTTGACCAATCTTCCAGAAGCGCATTTGTGAGGTCAGACAATGATGTTGGACAAGAAGCCCTGGCTCGCAGTCTTTGCTCTAATTCATCGCAAAGGTGTTCTATCGGGTTGAAGTCAGGACTCTGTGCAGGCCAGTCAACTTCTTCCACACCAAACTTTCTCATCCATACCTTTATGGACCGTGCTTTGTGTACTGGTGCAATCATGTTGGAACAGGAAGTGGTGACCCCAAACTTTTCCACAAAGTTTTCCACAAAGCTGCGTGCCTACGTGCCTGATTTTATTCATCTGTGGCCATGGAAGTGACTGGAACACCTGAATTCAGTTATTTGGGTGGTTGAGCGAATATTTTTGGAAATATAGTGTATACTGCTTACACCAATCAGGCATAACATTATGACCACTAACAGGTAAAGTTAGTGGGTGGAATATATGAGGCAGCAATGCAACATTTTGAGCTCAAAGTTGATGTGTTAGAAGCAGGAATAGACAAGTCTAAAGACATGAGTGACTCTTACAAGGGACAAATTGTGATGGCTAGACAACTGGGTCAGAGTATCTCCAAGACGGCAGCTCTTGAGGGGTGTTCCCAATCTCAGTGGTCAGTATCTATTAAAATCAGTTCACTGAATGAACTACTGTAGCTCAGCATGCTGAAGAAATAAGTGCTGGTTCTGATAAAAAAAGGTGTCAGAATACACAGTGCATTGCAGTTTGTTGCGTTTGGTACTGCATATTAGGTCAAAATTTTATGCCTGATTTGTGTGCAGTACATAATACTAAACTTTGGTAAAATAACTCTGCTTACTTGAATAGATCTATCGAAATGTAGTAGGTCACATACATTTCGACTTAAACACCCTGAAGTAAAATTATTCGATAATTTTTGTTGCTGTTGGTGTTCATCTTGGTGTTAATAATCATTTGTGTAGAAATAAAGACCTGCAGATGTCATGTAGACTTTTATTATTTAGTTAGTTTATTATCAAGCTCCCATATAGGTGTCTACACAACTTCAAATAAACAGAGAAAAGTAAAGCAAAGTGAAACGTGGACAGATATTGTCAAGTAGAGGTTTAATCTTAATTTTGATACCAGTATAATATTTTGCAGTGGTCCAGGTTTTTTTTACATAAGACATTGTACAAAGAATATCAGTGTATATTGACATGGATGTGGTATGGTCTCTTACATGTGAGGGTGCCCTTGACGTAAGCCAAGTGCAAAAGTCTGAATGGAAAGAGGGTTTTAATGGCCATTGACTGGTACTACACAGAAATGAAAAAGTACATCAAAGGGCAATTTAAAAAAATGACTGTGGTGCTTTAAGTGTCTGGGAGTGGTACTCTTACCTTAGAAATTAACACTGTATGGCCCAGGGGAATTGGCTATTTGAGTGCTTATTATATTTCCATGTTGAAACTAATGTAAGCTTTTACTTCAACATGTAAATTAAACTGTTCTGGATATTATGAAGAACAGCTTTGAAAACAACAAATTAGCGCTAATGTTTGAACTCTGCTTAGCATAAATTAACAAAGGAACCATATACTGACTTCCACCTTGCAGTTGCCTTTTGTAACTATTTGCAAATATTCTTTCCCTTTTTTCTACATTAAAGTAGCATGTGTACCTTATAATTACAATCAAATACAGTGAATACAAAAATAGACCACAGATTGTTGTTTTGAATGGTCTTAAAATCATGTTTACTAGTTCTCTCTCTCTATCTGTTTTCTTATTTTCCTTTTATTTAGCAATGCTGTGTAGTACTCCCATTCGCTACATGGTTTGCTTACACTGCTGTGTGATACAACACCATCAGGGTACACTCAGGGGGCAGTCAAGCCATAAATTGATGTGAGCAAACAGACATTGGCCAAAGATGGAGATAGTATTACACTATCTGTGTCTCAGCTGCACATCCACCATTATTTGTCACTAAGATCTAGCCTTTACATTTATAACATAGGAGATAAGCAGTAAGGCTACAAGGCATGTCCTGTGTACATGCCATTCAGGAATTAACATATTAACACATCAAACTGTTGTCTGTAGTGCATGTTTTGATATGTACTGTCAAATACATCACCAGTTGGTACATTCATGAACCTGAAGGTTTACTGGTGTATTTTGACTCCACATAAGCACTGCAGGTGATGTCTGGGTAGAGGACAGTCTAGGCTTTGATTTGTAATGACTCTGGTTAACCAAGTTTGACCGACTGACACACTTCACACTTGCTTCCATTATAATTATGTATTTGTGTTAATATGTAAATTACAAACATTTCTAGGTGCTGCAACAACTAAAAAGGAAGTCATTAAAAAGTGCTTGAATTAAATGTGTATTGAATGTGTTGATTTGAAATCATTTTACTTGTGTGTTTTTTCTCCTCAGTGCTGGCTGAGCTTCTGGAAAAGGCTGTGACCCATTTGTCCAGTCCAGGCTGTGAACACTTTTTTTCTCAGACTCCATACAAAGGTGAGTTGAGGAACCACCAAATCACAGGACCGTAAAGGACATAATCTAGATAAGTACATGTGTACATGTTGAGAGCTTTTTGTCTTGCATATGAAACACTGCTTGTTTGTATGTATACTAACAATGCTTAATAAGAGATTACTACAATCCTCCTTCACTTTCAGATTTTACTTAATACTAATCGCTGGAGCTAGTGAATAGCTGTTAAAATAAATTAGTACATTTATCCACAAATGGACCCTTAGAGAGACTTTGACATTACTTTCAAGGCTTTTTTCTAATTGGTGGCTAATTGAGCCTGTAAAATGACAGTATTTAGCAAATCACATGAGATTAAAACTTTTACATTTTTTTCCTTTTTGTCATCCAAGTCACCCCAGTACCAATACAAAAACAAACGTTGGGGGACTTTGGGGTCTGACTTGTGGCACCTGCTGACAATGACTGGCAGGGGTGCAATAAAGAGTACAAGAAAAAGTAGTCAACATAAAAAGAAAAAAAAATTGTAATTGCAGCTAAACCTACTACTCTTATGACTACTACTACAAGCACTAGTTCTACAAATATTGACCTATATCATCACAACCTCTAGTAGTGTAACTACTAGTGTCGCTGCTGCTACTACTAATAACACTACTATTACTACTACATATACTATTACTACAAACTACTTACTAAATTAAATTACCTGAAGAAAAGTATGGTGTTACTTTCCACCACTGGCACTTTAAGGACCTTTGGACATGAGCGGCCCCTTGCAATAATGGTAAACATGGGGTATAGTCATAGTTATACATTTAAGGATTCAAAGTTGCACGTCAGATGATTTCTTGTCCATATAGAGTGGAAAAAAGTTGTATCTTCCAGTAGTAGTGTTTATCCTTGTTTCTCGTCCCATATGATTTCATGATTTCTAGCTGTTTGTTTATTTGCCGGTGGGATAAACTTCTGAGTCAAACCGATGGAAGCGAGAAAGAAAAGCTGCTAATTGGTAAACACCAAGTAAACTCTTCCTCTTTCTTAATGCTAATAGATATTTTATCATTAATATTCTACTTAAATATCTGCAATCACATTAAGTTTACTGAAAAACTCATCTAAATGAGTTGACATTTCTTTACATCTCCTGCTGCAGTCATTTGATTGTGATTTTCTTAATTAAGGCTTTTAACAGCATGTGTGCAGTGATGACAGAGTCAAGTCTAATTTTATCTATTTACATAAGAGCATCGTGATTAATATGAATATTACTGTACTGTAGACATAATTCTAGTCTTTTTCATTCTGTTTGTAGCTTTGTTACATTATCATAAAGCCAATGTGGACAATGCAAGTGCACATATATCAAAAACAACTTAAGTGTCATTATGGCCAACTTGTTTCTTATAACTATTTCTACTTTTAATACAGCTTACCTGCCCTTGTAAGCACACAGCCAACCTATTGTCTTACCAGAAATATACATAAATATCATATACAATAAATTTATTTTGGCTGAAGCACACATTATTTTTATATATTTTAAATTATATTTTCAGGCTTTTATAGCCTTGTTTTACAGTGGCAGTGCAGGACACAGGATACAGAGTAGGACAGGGAACAGGGCGAGAGAAACTGAAAGACTTTGAGAAAACAACCTGAGCTAGATTCAAACTTGTGCTGCTCACACACAGTAGGTGGTATGCACTCTACTGGGTGAACTACTGTGGCGTCGCGGCCTGGCATGTTCTTTAATGTTGTTTTAATTTAAAATTGATTGACTTCACTAATCCTGCAAGATGCCCTTGATTGTACAGTCAGTCTTTAGCACACAAAACAATATCTAACTTGTATCTGTCAGTAATTCTGCATAACACAATAGCTGTTGTCTAAATCATGAATTGTGCAATCCCAGCACCATCTGTAAAATAAGTTTTAAAATTGGCTTTTGCTTATAAAGCTATGTGCTGCTTTTTTTTTTTATCTTCATATTCACTTTCACCGCTCCCTGTCTGCTGTTCTGCCTTTTAATATTCCTCCCACTGAAGAGTCAGAGAGGCGACCAGGCAGCTGTCAGGGCTCTTGTCGAAGCCTACAATGTGCCAGGGAGCGTGCGGGGGAGAAGGGAGCTGTGGGAGCGGTCGAGCTTTGAGTGACGTCGGCTACAGTCTCAGCCACTCTGCCCTACTTGAGTGCTCCCATTGTAAGGAAAGAGCAGACTCATTTGCCAAGTATTAACCTCTGTCAGTCCACTGTTCAGACTTGTATCTCTACAGTCTTCAGGCCCCGAGTCCCACAGGCAGACGTCCAACCATCTCATTTATTTCTGCTCCTGGTTGAAATTGGGTGGCTGAAAATAAAGAAAGAGACAGTTTTATGTCACTATTACATCTTAATAGGTCACACCAAGATGTGTGCTGTCTCTCAAATCATGAGGCCTTTTTTAAAATAGTTTTTGCACACCTCTTTTCCTTTGGCGCTGGAAGAAATTCAGATCCTTGAGACTGAGCGGCAAAGCTTAACCTCTTCAAGGATAATGTATATAGAATATGTATATTCCAGAAGGATGTTGAAATTGGGGATTATTTTCATTTGTAGTTTTTACATCTACAGTAAAACTTACATATCACCATAATTTGTCTTGCCCAATTTCCAAAGTTGTAGACAAAGAGGCTTGACTTAGAGCCATTTACGTAACACTGGCCAGGAACACGTAGCCTGGCAAGCCTAGGCTCTCCTACTTTCAATCTGGTTCCTCAATCGTAGGGACGTGTTTCTCTCGGGTCGATTTGGAACTGGCCTATCACAGCTGTTTATCTGCAGAGCGTCTTATGAATGCAGACACTAACCAAAGTATTATTTTTCCGTTATTTTACCAGGTAAGATACTCTTTGAGATTAAAAATCTCTTTTCCAAGAGTGACCTGGCCAAGAGGGAAGCAAAGACAAAACAACAGTCAAACACAACAACACACACTACACAAAAAATATATATAATCAAATAGTGATACAAAATACTTCAAGTCCTCTGTTTGTTTGTTTTTTTCTTTGTTTTGTTGCCCTTTTAACAACAACAAGTAAAGTGCTGTTGACGTCCGATGTAACAACCACATTCAAAACAAACCCACTTTTTCCACAAGTCTTTGTACTGCTAGCCTCCGCTGCCGTCCCTGTGCAGAAATAAGTACACATCTGCTCATAATATGCCGTATTTTGTTTTGGTCAGTGGTGCACTGCTTACATCTGGCCTTTTGTTTTTCTGATGGGTTACTCTGCCCGTGATTGTCCCGCCCATAAAAATTAAGTGAAAGGGTACCAGACTAACTTCTTTGTATAGAATAGGAAAATAGTTTGTCTGGCCAGACAGGAAAACACAGGATCATGCCATCGCCAATTCACATTCATACAGAAGCACTAATCTGGTTTTGTATTCTGCAGTAATGTAGTGTTTTGCAGAGTGAAAACATTCACAGAACGGATACATTTTGCGCACCCTTCAGTTTAATGAAGATTTTTGCTCTACCTCCATTTACTTACAATGGGTCAGGGTAACCACTGAGGGCTGCTGTGTTTGATTTCCAACATTATACTTTGTTCCTGGTCGACTGATACATTGTGATCACATTCTGCCTATAAGTTTCATAGGTCATTATCATCATATACGGTAGTTAAATAACATTGGTTTCAAGACTTATTTAACTTCTAAATGATTTTGCTACATTGTTTCTATTCCTTCTTCAGGTATATAACCTTCAGACTAGAGCAATATAGTGCCTCATTGGAATATTTCTCATTAAAACTTGCATGGTAGTTTTTCAAAGCAATAGAGAGCACATTGTCACAAATAACCTCAGAGATGCATTGCACATGTCAACCTAAATTATTATCTTCATGGTTATGATGGAAAAACAATGCAGCAGGGACAAAATGAATGGTACGGGGAGGGGAAAAATATAACGAGGAAACATATATCTCCATTAGGCAGTAATTGCTATCAGCGAGAGGTTTTTATGGATGTTAATATGTTAGGAAAAAGGGTAAGAAAAAATACAGTGTTGTCTTGCCACGGCTTGTGACCTCATCAAAGACAATTTTTCATAAAGAGTACGAGATTTAATGACCTGTAATTAATCCAAGCTGCTCAGATCAGATCTGTAGACATTAACAATGTTGAATTATGACTATGATGTGTAGATTATGGCCGACATATTAATATTCCCATGAAATACTGTATTTCAATGCCATTAGTTTGCAAATTGAATTGGAGGTTTTCTTGCAGCTGCTGATGCCGTCATGGTAATACCACTCATATTAATTGCAGAAATTTTAAAGTAATAGCTGCTGAAGCCACAGATCTATTATTGCTGATGTATTTGCTTTCCCAGACTGGAACCAAACACATTATTAGCACGTTCAGTTTTTTCTCCGTTCATTGTTCTCTTCACAGAGTTAGAACTTAAACTCTACTTCTTGGCCCATTACTGACATTTCCTGAAAACTTTATCAAAATACCTGCATAACTTTATAAGTTATCTTACTAAAAAAAACTACCAACCAACCACCAAACAAGCATCATTGTCCAAACACAACTTGATGAATATAATGTGTTTTGCCTTGGAGTGTAACAAAATAGCTATTCTTGAATATATTGCAATATTTTATTGGGCAATACTGTATTGTTATCAAAAATGTCTGTATTGTTTTTAGTAAATTATTTCTATATATTATTTATATACAAGTTTTTTAAAATGATATTGTAAAAAAATTTGCAATATACGTATTGTTGTCATGATCCACAATGCTGTCTGTGTCTTGTTCTGTGTCCATGTCTTGCTTCCCTTGTGTTTTATTTTGTTGTCTAGTTAGTCCTTGTGTTTTTCTGTTTTACTTCCTGCCTCCTGTTTTTTGCACTTGTTTGATTGCCTGCCCCGCCCCAATGTGTTTACCCTGTGTACACCTAGTTTATTTAGTACCTCTGTTTGCCCCAGTTCTTTGTCGCGTCATATCATGTCTTGTCCTGCCCTGTCCTGCCTGTGCCCTTGTCTTTGTAAGATTGTATTTTTTATCCATTGTGATTTTGTCGGTTTTTGATTTTGGGATTTTTATGTTGGAGGGTTTTTGGACTTTGGGTTTCCTTTATTATTAAAGTTTTCATTTTCGCAGTCCAGCAATTTGCGTCCTTTTTCCCTCCCTCCATTATGACAGTTGTCTTCACTACAGTATTATGATACTGTATATCAATATGCAGTATTTCATATTCAAAAGGTCACCCCCAAATGTTGTCTGTTGTATAAAAGCTTTCACCTAAATCTAAATCTCCCTTTTTAAATACACATAATAATAATGACTCACAATACTATACAGCTCTATTGTCACATTGCTCATGTTAAATTGCATATGAATGTCTGTTAGTGAAATTCAGAGAGTCACCTTGATATGCTGCTATGCCGCCAACATCGCAATTAAACTCTACAACGGCTGCTGTAAAACTGCCAAATGCAAAATGATCTCGACACCAAATCAAATCTGTAGTGTTTTAATGGTCTATGTTGTATGTCTCTGTGGTCATACCGCAACCCCATAGAGATGATAAAACATTTTTCCTTCCACTAGAAAAGGCAATATTATGTCTGAGGTTATTGGTACATGGTGTGTTAACCACTTTGTTAATGGTCTTGTTTTACAACAGAGGAGAAGACTGTGAAGAGCGCAGCTCTGTCATCTGTGGAAGAGCTGGGGATCAACATCTGTCTCAGGTGACGCCCAAGTTTGTGTATGGCTCATAAATTTGATCAAATTACTACATTGGCCTTCTGGGGACAAAAACCTTTGGCATACAGTTAACACTAAGGTGTGGCAGATTTTTTTTTTTTTTAGCTTGTTTAACTCAGAGGTGGAAAGTAGCTAGATACTTTTACTCAAGTTTATTTTTCAAGATGTTTTTGCAATGTAAATTAAGTAAATTAGTAAATTTCAAGGGAATTTTAGACCTCATTGACAAAGAGTGTAGCACACTGCCTTACAATCACAAGGTCCTGGGTTCAAGCTAAGCTGGGGACAGCAGTAGCAGTATATTTTACTGTGCTTACTTTACACTAGTACTAATTTAGTTGAATACTTTTACTTTTATTAGAGAAGTTATTTTTAGGAAATTACCACAGGTATATATTTTTTCTTACTCAGTTCTGTGCTGCCTCTACATCACAGTCAAGTAAATATAAGTCTTTTCCTAAAACCAGTTTTTCTGCTGACCAAGCCTACGCAGAGTGTCAGGTTTGCATTTCTAGAGTCATCAGAACTGAGAAAAAGTGCTATATACACAAAGTTGGCGTGCTTTATAGGATTAAAAGTTGTTGGATATGAATTTATAATTAATCCATAACTTTGAGTGTCAGGCCTGCTGAATTAAAATATGATGTGTATAGGTTTTCTTACATTTTTTTTATTCTGTAATGCACTTTCTTTAAAGGTAAAATATTCGATATATTTATTTGCTTCAGTAATAACATCATACAGTTTCCTATTTTCTAGGTTACATAGATAAATAAATGGTCTGGATTTTTTATTTTATTTTTGCCATTCAACTATAATTAATTATAAAAAAAGGGTAAATATTAAGATGTGAACCCAGCCGCAAGGGGTCACAAGCTAGTGTACTCTTTGTGCTGGTCCCAAGCTCAGATAAATGGAGAGGGTTGTGACAGGGAGGGCATTTAGTGTAAAACCTATGCCAAATTACATACACAAAACACTGCACTTCTCAAGCAGATGATTTGCTGTGTTGACCCCTGAAGGACAAAGCTGAAGACTTGTGATATTTGCCATTGCCAGTGAAATAGCTTCATTAGATTACCAAAATTAGTCACAACTGGTGGGGTCAGGACCCAAAAGTTGTTCATTGGAAGATTGTATATAGTTTCAATGTTCATCCTATTTAAAGCTTAAATATTGTTTTAATTACATTGAGCTTTAAACCTCTGATTGGTCTGTTGAGATAAAAAGTGTCAAATAAGTGCTGAAATTATCAGAATGAGTGTGGAGACGGTGTATGGGCTTTAGAAATGTCCAGGAGTACTTCCTGGTTTCACATGTTTACATAAAGTCATGAGACCAAGCGTTTTCAGCTCTTTAGAAGCATAGAGGATTATTCAAACAAGCGTGAATGAAACAACATATTACTATAGGTACGTTTTTGAGGTGGAAACAACATTATAACATGGTTAAAAGATCAAAAAAAGTAAATTTAGCATAAGAGCGGATGCTTAATAACCACATTTCTCTTTTGTATCCACAGGTACGGCTGCTATCTCAAGCTTCTCAAAGACGATGCTGTGAACAACTTAACGCTGCTGATGAAACACATGAAGATCTTTTTGTCGTCTCGGAGAGTTAAACACACTTCACGCCTCAGTATCCTTTTCAGAGCACCCTCCAGCAGCTCTTAAGAAAAAGGTAGAATGTAATCACTCCTGCATCATTTCTGCTGTGGCCTCCTGAGTCAAGTGTTTCCTAAGAGCCCCATTATCAACCTGAAGGAAATTGCATTAACAGCTTTGTTTATGAGCCTTTGTACATGGATTTCTGCGGCTGTTTTAGATTAGAATCTTTTTTTATGTTTGCGCTAGGGCTGCACAATATATCACAAATTTATCCAAGAAACTAAATGTATCCCAGTGTTATGGTTCTCCATCTCACAGAAATTTACATAGACAAAATCCTCAACCTATCAGAGCCTTCAATGAAACTGTTGTGACCAAATAAAAATATATAGACCTCATTTAGTTCCTCAGTTTAGCCCTGGTTTTAGTCCTGGTTTAGTTTTTGTAAATACAGAGACATGTATTTCTGCATATGTTAAATTTTCTTGTCAACAACAATATCCTGTCATCCCCATTTATATACATTTTTTGATATTCAGCATGGTTATTGCATATTGCATGTTTTTCTAATACTGTGCAGTCCACACCCTTACAGCATGAGGTCAATGTCTTGTCTGTATTTGATAAGGACAACACTGATCATTGGAGCTGATACTGTCTGATCCTTATGAGTTGCTGTGAACTAGACACACCTCTGTTGTTCCCTCGATTTGCTATCTTTGTCTTTCTTGTATCTGAACAACTGAGCAGCAACAAGACACCATCATTAAAGAGTAACTCGCCCCCTATCTCAGGCAATACTCTTCCACTGATGCTAGTGGAAAAGCGAGCAAAGACCAAGCGGAGACTGAGAGGAAGAACAGACGGTGGGGCTGAGGCAGGGGGCGGGGCCTGGACCTGGGACTAAGAGCAGTCTGTGCACTGTAATAGACAACCTCCACACAGCAACAAGAGAGGACTGGGACAAAATTGCAGTAGGAAGGGAGGTGGCAAGGGGGTAGGAAGTGTCAGTAGCAGCATGTGCAAGAAATAGTATAATTACTGTAGGGTGAGTTACTTTTTAATGTAAAGCTTGTTTATTAATATTAAGAAAAGTGCTAGTAATGTATTCTCTACTAGTCATATCAACCCAGTCTGACAAATGCCACACTTTTGATAGTTATAATGAATATCTTAATTTGGACAGGGTTGAGCACATGTGTTCCTCTTGTCATTACTCATCTCAGGTACTGTATTTTAGTACAGCTATTTTCCACAAAACGTTTTTTTATTTGCTAACACTGCATATATATTTGATTTGTGAGATTGAGTTGTATATAAATATGTTATTGTTGTTCATACTTATTAAATTTTAGCTGTTTTGAAAAGTTTGTTTCAAGAGAGACCTCAAATTAAGACACTTAACTACTACAAAGTTTTTTATGATTGATTTACAGGTCCCATTGGATTAAGATTTCTGTATCGCTTAGTTCACAAAGCTGTTTAATATTCCAAACCATCTTTGCATCAGCTTGAATGCATTTTAGTGCAAGAAACACTCCTGGATATATTTGCAACACTGTTACTACTATTAATTCAATAGATTTTATAATGTTTCAAATCCAAGGAGGTGACGAGGGATTGTGAATATATCAGTATTCACTACCGACCATTAAATTCATCTGTTCCTAATGGAGCATGGTTTTAGGAGGTTATACAATCTTCTAGTTGCTAAACAAAAGAAGGAATGATTTCTGTATACAAGACATCCTCTCTGAAGGATCTAAAAAGTGTCGATAGCCTGGGGTTGTTTTCTGAAATTGGGCCAAATTGTCTTTCACTTGAAGTTAATTGCTCTTCAGTTCTCCTGACACCTGCATATTAGTGCTGTTATATGCTGACAGCAGATCTTGAATTATAAAACGGTATAAATTAAAATGAACTTATACTGCTGCAGGCTCTGGCATAGTGTATGTAGATGTGAGTTTAAGGTTAAAAGCATCAGTCAAAGCGGTATTTGAGAAAGACGGCAGAGCATTTTTGTGATGCATTGCTTTAGAAATGTTTAGGTAAAAGTGTTTGAAAAAGTTTATTCAAGCCAAGCCATACTAGTGACCTGATGCTAGTTAACTTAGTTTCACATGCTGTTGTTAATAGTTTTTGGTAGTAACAATTACATTTTCACTTTATTCTTGCCTGTCTCCACTTTGATGATCTATTACTTTCTATTATTTAATTTGATGTTTAGATTCTACTGTGAATAAAATGTTTTACACTTTTTGCATATATTAGCATTTTACTTGGTCTTGGCATTTTTGGAATTGGTGTTGTATAAAATATATGAGTTTTTCCTCAGGCTCTAACAAAGGCTTAACTTTTTTATTTACTTACAGTCCACACCATTTGGCATTTATGTATGTCTGCAATGTGTAACCCATAATTTCTTGGTTTGGCTCCTTAACACCCCCCTCAGTCTCTCTGCAGGATGGCTACCCGGGCCACGACTGGTTGACCTCCACAGTGTTCCTCATGATGAAGGGCGACATGGACCGTGCACTGCGCTTCTTACTTGGCCTCTCATCTCTGCTGGTCTCGGCGTTCATCTGGCCAGCGAGGATACATGCTTCAGTGAGTACACTGAGTAGGCACTAAACACAATATTTGGTTTTATCTATAAACTTTAGTGGTCTCCAACTGTGCTCCCCCATTGTGTCACTTAGCTTTTCTGAAATGCACATTTACCATTTATAAAGGTCCAAAGCGACTGAGAGTGAGCATTTGTCTTCTATAGTTTTATACTACTACTACTGCTATAACTACTACTACTAAAGAAATCTGTCAACACCTATCTCGCAATAGTACCAAATCTTTAAAGACTAACTAACCAAAGTAACAGAATTAAGTAGCCTGAGAAATATAAAACATAATATGAACGTTTATCTTATGACACAAGATTAGCATCCTTTTTAACTTTCTCCTCATGGTGTTTGTAAGTTTCCTTGAATAAGCAACAACTTTTGACTGTTCAGGATTTGTGATAACAAGCCAAATCCTTCTTAGTCCTTTGACACTGTCATAGATCCTCAGACCAGTTTGTTAAGTGGACTTTACTCTTATTTTGCCCAGATATTTGGTTCCGTTAGATCCCATTGCTCTTTGATGTCTCTGGAGTTATTTTTTGCCTTTTGAAATAGTAGTAATTAAATCTTGAATTTACGTAAACTTCAAATGCAATGGGTGTTTGCATAATTTCTTCCTACTTATCCTTTCTTTGTCATTACACAATAGTTCAGCGGAGCTAGTAACAAACCAAGGAATATATCCGGATATAATTTAAAAAAAAAGAAATTGTTGCTTTAAGGAAGACAAGTGAAAGAGATAAACAGGCAAGACAACACAATATAAAAAGGAGTTCATCCAAAGGAAAAATATTTAAAAAGTAGTCTAGTTTCAATCGATCTAAATTGCAGGGGAGATGTAAGGCGCCCGGATTAAGTTTTGTTTTCACTGCGCCAACCTCTGTCATCTTTCAAATCTTTCGTCAAAGCCAATTACGTCTCCATTGGATTTGTGTGTGCGGAGCTTGCTGTGCATTTGATCGAGATGCACAGGGTTTCCTGACAATTTTCTGCAACATAGTAAATTTTGCCAATATCACAGAAAATAAAAAGGAAGCTAATGATTAGAAGACAACTGCAAATATAGGATGGAGGTGAGGAGGAATACAAAACATGTTACACCAACTGTGTTTTGTGTTTTTTTATTGATGTTGGTATGAATAGTATTGTGTTTTAAACCGGATCTTATTGACCAGTCAAAATGACCTAAAGCACTGTTATTTTGACAGGTTCATGTTCCTTTGGCTGTAGCTGAATCTGGGATTGGTCCAGTTTACTGGTGCACGGCTCACTATGTAGAGATGCTGCTGAAAAGTGAGGTCCCTCTGGTTCATTCGGCCTTCAGGATATCTGGTTTCACGCCATCTCAGGTGCAGTATGAAGTATAAAAAACACCAAGTTTGTTAACTATATGGTGTTGGTTAGCCATTTTTTATTCTGTACTTAAAGGTACTATGATGTTATATATTTTTTTTATATTTCATAAAAAATACCCACGTGTGCCAAGATATGAGGTATGCATGTTTAAATGAAATATTAGTGTTACTGATAACAATAGTACAGCTATTTTATTCATAATTAAAAAAACAAACATAATGCCCAAGTTGTTTATGTTTATATTTTTTGTTTTGGTTCTAAAACTGCATTGCTGATCATCCAATCAGAAAAGCAGAAAGACTTGCAACCCACAGACCATTGTTGTGATTTAGACTGCAGTACTATTTTTAAAGGAGTACGAGCACATGAATTAGTTTGTTTAATGGGCAGTACCAACAAATTAATTTGGTACTGAATGTATATCTAATTACATAGATATCAAGGGACACTACCAACATACACAAAAAAAATGCCTCTTGTTTGATTTAGCTGGAAAAAGCTCAACTAAAAGCAGTATAAAGCCTACGTAATTGATGATATGCCTTAAATACTTTTTTTTTTTTTTTGCAAAATTAGAAATTCTTGTCAAAGATACCAGATACATTCACTTCGCTAAGTGAAAATGCAATGTTAGTTTTTTTTTTTGCTTTGGTGGCGCTGCCTCCTGTTTTCTGTTTAGTAAATGTCCCATTGCATTTAGTGTGCGTCTTTTGTTTTGTCTCCCAAAAAAAATAAATAAATAAATAAATAATCAAATTCACAGCTTCCATTGGATATAAAACAAATTAGGATGACTGTCAGAATTCCCTGTGGTAGCATTGGTCAACAGTTTGTGCAGACCATTTTAGTAGCAAAAGGTTCCCAGTCAATAGCACTTTACTGACTTTGCTGTTAGAATCTTAATTATTTATTTAGTTAATTTGTCAAACATAAAAATGTCCCAGTTCGACTAAACTTAGCTTCTTCAGATTCAAGTGAATGAAACTGGCATTAACCTGTATTAGCTGCAGACAAATGCCTGTTTCTGGTTACAAATTTCAGCTTTGATAATTGTGTCTTTTAATTTTAGTGGGTGAAATACCTGTCTGATTTATTAGCTCATTAATGGTCCTGCTTGTTTTTAACATGTTTGTTTATGTAAATGACAATTCACAGTGAAACACTACTTTGTTGTGATTTTTATTTGAGTGGCAATGAAGTAATATTCGCCTTTAACTATTTTAACTTTTATTTGCCCGCTAAACATACGAAATATATGGAAAGAGCTTGACTCTAACACCAGAAAATGTGTGTGAACTGTACCTACGGAAAGATCTTTTAAACCACACATTTGTCACATTGTCTTTTGGGGTTATCTTCAGTTGGTTTCAAAAAACTCAAATCTTTTTTCCCTTTTTAAAAGTTAGCTCTTCACTCTTGTGCACTTGATTCTTTTGACACTGACTTCTCTTCCATTATCAACAAGGTAACAAAAAAACGGTTTCCCACTTTGAAACCTCCATTATTTGATCTTGCCTTCACTGTGTTGACAGTTAGGGTTTCCCATAATGCACAGCGGCGGGACTGCTTTACAAGACTTGTCGCATTTGCATCAAAAGCTCTGCACCGGCAGTCTCCAAGGTGAAGTTAAGATTCACCTCATCTCCTGTTTAAGTGCATAACACTCACTTGTTTTCAGTCTCAAATAGAAAAAAAATCTTAAACTTTGAGCTGTCTGACAAACCAATGAAGAAGGATGAGGCATTATACACATTTGACATTTACTGGTTTTCCATCATCTTATTTTTATGCACATTTGGAAGTACTGCATCAAAAAGTTATGGAAGTTATGGAAATGCCAATCTGCAAAAATAAAATTATTTATTCACTTAAACGTTTTCACATCTGCTTCAGGTGTTCTTTGATTTGTGCGAAAAACAGTTAATGAGAATAATAACAGATTGTCAAAAAAAAAAGTCTGACTTAGTGAATATAAAACCCATGCGACTGATTTTGTTACATGTGGACAGATGAGGAAATCAGAATATTCATATAAAAGCCAAAGGTTGTGAGTAACATGTCTGGCCACTATGACCTTCCAAAAACCCTGCTTGGGGCTTAATGTTGTAATGGCCTTGCTACGAGTGCCTGCATCAAAATTTCAGCATTTCTTCTTCTCTTCATGTCCTTCAGTTTAACTTGCCTAATGTTATGACTTGCCTTATTATAACTATTTTCTCTTGTTGCTGATTAGGTTTCTTTATCCCCTGCAGCAAGTGAGGAAGTGATGAAAGTGAGCAAGTGAGCAAGTGATGAAAACCAGTCTAAATCACATTTGCTTTGTTTCCTTCTTTTGTGAATTTTTCAAAGATTGGCTTTATGTTTAGATAGAAATCCAGCTATTGATGTGCAGTAGAGCTTATTCTTCACTACCACAAAATGTACAGCATGAAGAAGACTTGCTAAGATATCCTGGTAATGAATGTACCCATTTAAAGCCAAAGTGGTTTGTTCATGTCATTGGATATAGGAGAATTTCTATTAGCAGTCTATTCAATTCATGTGGGTAAAGGTCATGGCGTGGACGTAGGTACAAGGCCACATTTAATGTACTGCATGTCATACCTCATTTGATGTGTTTTTTTCAAAGGGAAGAATTGTATTTGTGATAAAATAGAGGTTTTAAGGGTCATTTTCTTTATTCTGTCATCATTTAATAACTAAGGTTGTTTTTTTTGTTGTTGTTTTTACATTGAGGCTTCTAAATATATTACTACTAAATTTATTTTTACTTTTTTGAAATTTCTTACTCTATCCCATTCATTTGTTTAAAGGTCCAGTGTGTAAATTCGTTTAAAAAATCCTGTGCATCGCCGTCTGACCATACATTGTTACATTACATTCTCAGGTTATGCCACTAGAGGCTAGTTGAGTAATTGTAATTGTAGCACCTGGTAGTCTGTACCACTTGTCAACATTGAATTAGTGGCTGACCATAATAGAAATAATATAAATTGCCTATTCCAGTGCTGGCTCAGTCTTCTTACATTGAAAAACAAGCCAAAAAATGATCGAGGTATTATAAAATAGTGATCGCAACCAGGGGTATGGGGACTCCTAGGGGTACGTGAGGACATTGCAGGGGGTACATAGAGTTATTTGATGATTTATTGTACCTTTTCAGAAAATATTTGGCTGTCAAAGGCTACAATGAACCTAAATCTGGACTAACTCAGGACTATGCTCAGGGATTAACAGAAAAATGCAATACTAAAGAAAGACAAAACATGGACTAAATTTGGACTGAACCAGAACTAAACCAGGAAAAAAACATATCTAAAACCAGAACTAAACCAGCTCTAAACTGGGAATAAGGTCTAAACCAGGTCAAACCAGGGCTAAACTAAGACTAAACCAGGACTACACCAGGTCCTGGGGGTACACAAGACAAGTGTTGTGTTTTTCTGAGATTTCCATTTGTTCTTCAACAACACATTTTATTTTACACAATGTCCCAACTTTTTCTGAAAAGGGTTTATCATAAAACATCAAAAGCTTTCTTGGTTTGTTTCATAGGAAACTGGATTTGAGATGACAACATTTTTCAGAGCTAATTACCAGCTTTATAATTCAGAAAGGCTAAACTGAATAAGGACATGAATATCTGTGTTCTTTGCATCTGAATCCAAGGATGTGTTTGTCAAGAATACAGCCCATTTATACTTTGTACATGAATCCGTATTAAAATGGTATTCATATTCAAGTATTTGGCTGGGAAATATCTTTATAGCTTTATTTATTTTAGCTGGAAACTATTGGGAAGCAGCTGCCTCATTAATATCACACATCATCAGCTGCACAAATAAACATTAGCATGCATCTGCTCCAGTCTGTGTCCCTTAATCCCACCTCAATATCAAACACCATAGAGAGATTTATAATTTTTTATCTTGTTTAAAAAAAAAACACTGTCATTTGCAAAAGGCTGATGAGGCAAAGGCTGCAAATTAAGTAAATATACTATATACTCTAAAGCGATGAACCAATCAGCACCTCATCATGGCAAACAAATAGAGACCTCCATCTTGTTTTTTACAGCCTTTTCAAAACTCACTCCACTGGGACCTATAGCATTCAATATGTGCTCCCCTACTACACTCTGGTCTATTATCTTCACTGTATTGTGGATTTTAAAAATGCCCTTGCAATGTAGTGTTTGGTAACAAATAAACACAGTAATTAGTTTTCTTTATAGACAAACATCTGAAGGGCTTTTTGAGCCTGATGCCAGAGGTATATTTTTATTTTTGTGTGTTAAGAGTTAAATTGACTAAGCCTTTGTACTCTTTGCATTGCTCCCAAGCCTACATAAATGGAGAAGGTTCTGTCCAGGAGGGCATCCAACATTAAACCTTTACCAAATCAATGAATGAAGTGTGAAAAAGGGAAAGAAGAAGACATAGTGTTGACTTACAATGCTTGTAGAATATCTGATACCAGCCATATGATTAAATATGAAAGAATCTCTAGGTGCAGTGTATACAATTCAATATGATTCAGCTCAACATAAATACAGTGGTCAAAACTATAATTTTCAATAGTGTTTATTTTATTTTTCTCAAAATAATGATTACAGTTTGTCTTTGGGTATGGGAGAGATTTGATCGTAATAAGTTATCGCATGGAACTAGATACAAGGCAGTGCTTACTGTATTGTCTGTTGTAACATAGAATAGGATGTGGGTTGCAACAGATGGGTTGGGATGCAAAGGTGGGCCATGGAGAGGCTTAAAATTGTATTAATGTGCAGCTTAGTTGAACCAAAAATATTCTTTTAACATCACATGAAATGATAAAACACATTTTAAAATTCATATGCAATTTAGAAAACGTACAGGTTCTGTAAAAGGTCGGTCACAATATATAGTGTTCATGAATAAAATTGGTTCCTACTATCAGTCAAGTTGAGAGACATCAGATATTGTCAAAAACTATATGCTTCAGCTTTAAATTTTCTGTAGTATTCTCTAAAAAGTGTAGTACTACCAACAGACATTGCATTAAATGCTGAGATAATAATAACATTGACGACCACAGCGCCCCACAGTGGAAGGTTTGTTTAAAAATGATGGGCTTCTGTGAAGATTTGAGTACTTTTGTGATAGATCATGGTTAGTAAAGTTAACAGTAAGTAAAGTCTTATTAGTTTATAAAATAGTAGCATGATGTACAGATTAACTGGCATATATCATTTTACTAATAATAAGGGAGACAGCATTTCCCTCTATATACTGTATTTTTTAATAGGGTTGCTGGCTGTGTTGTTTCTCGTCAGATGTGCGTCCATTGGCTGACTCAGTGTTTCTGGAACTATCTGGACTGGCCCGAGATCTGCCACTACATTGCCACCTGTGTGCTCATGGGACCCGACTACCAGGTCTACATGTGTGTGGCCCTGTTCAAACACCTGCAACCGGACGTCCTGCAGCGAACACAGTCCCAGGAACTGCAGGTCTTCCTCAAGGTCAGTCATAACAGTGTATAGCCAAACCAAATATTCATCACTAAAACATCAGTATTGTGTAATATACGTACAAGTAGTTATATTGTGTTTTTTAATGGGCAAAAGGAGAATAGAAAACCAGCAGAGCAGTTGCACACTTAGGGGCTTGATTTATTAAGCTATAAAAAAGATAATCCTTTATTTCTCCCACAGTGGAGATATTTGGTGTTGGAGCAGCACAGATCAATAGTAAAAGTAAATGGACATTATGAAAATTATAGCCCATATAAAGATTTTCCCCATTTCCTTGGAGCTTGTATTTGTGATCTATGCTATGAACATAATAATGTACAAGAAAATGAACAGATAATTTGCAAGTATATTATTCTTACAACTCAATTTAAGGCAGAAATAATGTATAAAATGTAGATTAAGGCTGGTTGCCTGTCACAGCACAAAGTTATGAGCAAGTGCTACTTACTGTTCTGTCAAAATGTGCTGTCGCTAGTTTGTATTTTGGAAACACGCAGCTCCTTCTGTGAATTATTTTGATTGAATTAACCAAGATGAATGCCCGATCAAAGCCAGACCCCAGAGTTCCCCAGGTCTTACGTCTCAAAGCTACCGAAATCTAAAGCAACGTTAAACAGCGGCGGTGTAAGTGAGCAGTGGTCTGACATGAAGCACTCCTCCTCATGACTCATTAAGCGACTTGTCTCAGCTGATGGCTCTGGTGTTAGCCGCGCTAGAGTCGGCCCTCTGACAGTTTTGTGAATAAAAGATCAGTTATAAAGCGTTATCTGAGGAAGCTCTTCTAATGAGTTGCACCACCAGCCAACCCTGCTCCAGCCTTGTCCCGACATGAACCGCGGAAAAGTTTGGTGTGGGAGGAGAGTGGAGGCAGCGTTGCACCCACAGATGTTCACAGATGTTTTGGTTATGAAGGGATTTTTTAAAGCAGCTCGCAGGCCCTGATACTCATCCTGTCGCAGCATGAGGTAGATCTATATTTCATCTCAATTAAAATTTGAAAAGCCAAAAAACTTGGTACAATAGAGTCTGACTGGAGTGAGACTGTTATAGTGAGATGAAAAACAGGCATTGACACACATGCAGTGTTAATATTTAAATTTTATGCATTGCTGTTGTGATTGAGTTTTATTTTTTTCTCCAGGGCATGTTATTGTGTTTCTCAAATTAAGTTTAACCCCTGTAGCCCTGTCTATTAACATTTTTCAGACGGGCAGCATGCATACAATATACACTTCAGAGAAGCAGAACAAATCTGAGGACAGTGTTTGGGATTTATAAATACTTTGTTTACAGCAGTGTTTCCCAACCAGTGGTACAGGGACCCCTAGGGGTACGCTGTCACTTTACAGAGGGAACATGGAATTAATTCATAATTTATTTCAATGTTTAGAAGAAAATATTTGTGGTCTTTTCATTTTAAACTATTGAAACCTATAACGGATTAAAAAGGAGGTGAAACTGCTAATGAATAATATTTGAATATTATATATATATATATTTTTACATATTTTAGGTTTAATAACTTGTTCTAAAAGAAGAGTTTTTTAAATAATGTAACATTTTGTTGTAACTTTAATGAGTTTAAGATGGGTGTGGAAACTTGTTTCAAGGGGGGCCAGATCTGAAGGTGCAAATCTTCAAGAACCAACAGTCTGTCCTGATGTTGTCAAGTATCTTAATGCTCATACAGTATACATTAAATGCACACTGTTTTAATATTACACTTTAAAAAAAAATGCTGTAAAAACTTAAAAATTCAAGGTAACAGGATCCCTCAAGATTTGTGAGTTTTTGGGCCAACTCAAAATCTCAAGTTTTCAACAACAAATATTTTTTTGTTTAACTAATTTGATGTTGATGTTGATGTTTGATGTCTTTTTAACCATACAGCCAACTTACAATTCATTATTCAGAAAAAAAGTATTATTCTTTTGTTAAATGTAGTATATTTAGTTTTTTGTTATTATCGATATTAATACCTTTTCTTGAACAATTGATAGTAAGTTGGCTGTAAGAGTAAAAAAAAATAATGATACTGAGTAAAACTAACAAAGTATTTTGTTTTCAAAAGCCAAATAATTATAAATTATATTTTTTTACAGCACAATCACAAAGACATTCCAACAGAATAACATTTTTGAACATAAAAACAGAAACTGCAATTATTTTTCAACAAACTAATTTGAAAATACACAGCACAGAGCAGAAGAGACACAAATGCACAGACAAAGCTTCAGCAAAACTGTACGAAAGTCCTGGAGGGCCATAAGTAAAGCATTTTGTCATAGAAGCTGGCACTTTGGACATGTATGATTTAAGATCAGAAATATAATGTATTTATTTTTAAAGTTTATTTTGAACATAAAATATATAGTAATAGGACTTTATACTGTTATATTTTTATTTCTTTATATTTATATTTTAAAGGCAGGCAGATTTTTTTTTAATCCTGAATTTTATTTGAAAAATAAAAAAAAGAACATTTTGAAGACTTACTAACACTTACGTATGAGTAAGGGGGTTCTTATGGTATAATAAAATGCCCAGGGGGCACACAAGACAAAAATGGTTGGGAACCATTGATGAAGAGCTGTGAGAGTGAGCGTTTTCAGCTCTCGAGGGGGGCAGCGGCTCAGTACACAGGATTATGCAAACACGAATGAAACAAAATACTACTCCAAGTATGTTTTTGAGGAGCAAACATGTTTAAAACCTCAAAAAAGTTGTTTTAGCATAATAGTGGACCTTCACTTCCTACGCTCTATCTATGCCTTAATTCACTTAGATTTTTGTTGACCCGATAATCTAACTACTTCCTTCTCCTAAACTCAGTTATTGATGGATAAGGCCCTGGCTGTGTCCTGCTCAGAGTCACAGCACTTAGTAATGCCGCTCATTTGTCAAGTGAAGACAGGCCTGAGAAAAGGAGAAATCTGTGTAATTAGTACATTCATTATCGTACCTAATGGTCTTTTAAGTGTTGATATATTGTGAGGATTATTGGGGAACATTAAGCTGTTTGATCAACAAAACGGCCAAGTGCGAAGCTCCCAGCACTCCTGCAATTTTGAAAATAATCTGGTTTGGTAAAATGACAAAACAGCTTAAGTGGCTGGCTGTACTAGACACTTACCAGACTTTATGGTTTTTATTGTTGGGCTAATAAAAGCTGCAGTATGTTCATGCTGAAATCGCCTCCAAAGAAAAAATATGGCTTTAATAATTTTGCAAGGGCTGTAGCTGGTCCTGGTAACAGCAAACTCACTTTATTAACAAAGTACATCTTTTAAATTGGGAATTAATAATAAGATGAGGGAATAACAGATATTTTGTCTAAGGGCTTTATTTTCTGAGATAATCATAATTTTGATCATTTACACAGCCTCAATGGGTTCTCGTTAAATAATAAAAAACATGCTTCTAGGCCTACTGCGTATTCCTTATTACCAAGATAAAAACACAAACAACAAAAGTGTGAAAACTTTTGGCCTCCTGTGTTAACTTTGCTCCAACTTGCTCACAATTTGTTTTAGGATAGTTTTATGATTCAATAAGGTCTTCAATTACCCAGCCCCCAGGTATTTAGGGTATAGTGTTTGTATTTCAGAGCAAATAGCATTTTAATGGTTTGAGTTGTGCAGTTGAAAGGGGAGTAGGCATTAACAGTTACTAAAGCTTCAGTCTGTAAAGTCAGTCACTATATTTGTAAATGTATTTTATCAATTTATTATTTTAGATTAAAGAGAATATATTATGCTTTTATTCATAATTTTACAATTCACCTTTCAAGACATGATCTATCTAAGTACTCTACA
The DNA here is from genome assembly GCA_020698575.1 of Bostrychus sinensis. Classification (NCBI taxonomy): domain Eukaryota; kingdom Metazoa; phylum Chordata; class Actinopteri; order Gobiiformes; family Eleotridae; genus Bostrychus; species Bostrychus sinensis. The sequence goes on along the minus strand of CM036257.1, from coordinate 19,438,933 downwards.
GGTGCCATAAAGAAACAGGTGAAGAGACCAGCAGAGGGCAGCAGAGTCCAGAGTGCTGCAGCCTTTTGAACATAATTTGAAGACTAAAAGGAACTTTCTTTAACTTTTTCTATGGTGCTATTTTACTACAAAATGAAAAATAGCTGTGAGGAATCAGTGGAAACCGAGCTGTACACTGTTTTCTTTGGATAAATGAATGAGAGCAGACTGGATGTATGTATGTATGATGTTCCTGTTGATTGGTCAGTTCTTCCTGGAATGGGAGAGGGGGCGGTTTATGCATCTGAGGGTTTTGAGGATTCAAAAACACATTTCCAGAAACTACAGGATTACTTAAACATGTGTGAATAAAGCAAAACACAACTCCAGGTATGTTTTTGATGAGAGAACATCATTATATCATGGTAGAAAGCTCAGAAATGTTAATTCTGCATAATATATCCCCTTTAATGATTTTAAGTGTTCCTTTTTAACCCTTACTGGTTTGTTTTCAGTTCATCATGGGTAGTAACAATGGTAGATTGGATTAGAAATGGGGGACAGCTCATGAGACGTTTTGAAGATAAAGTCAGAGAAGCCAGACTGAGATGGTTTGGACATGTACAGAGGAGGGATAGTGAATATACATCAGAGGCCCAGAGGAAGACAAAATATGAGCTTTATGGATGAACATGAAGTTAGTTGGTGTGAGAGAAGAAGTTGCAGAGGATAGGGATAGATTGAGGCAAAGGATGCAGCTGAAAGGGACAGAAGATTGATTACATATTTTGAGACTTTGAATGAGCCAGAACCAAGATCAGTGAAGATTTATGAGGGTTTTATGAGAAAATCTCTAATGCTTGTGGATGCATAATAGTTATTTGTCACTGTCACTGTTTACCTGACCTTAATAAGACTCGAAATGGACAAAAGGAAATTAGAAGACCAGTCATTACTTTATGCAATTTAGGCCCTAGATAAAAAATTATCTTACAGTTTTTTTTGACATGGTAGCGACCCACGTTTGTTGGCTCTGATCCTTTGTATTGTCCGATCTCATCTTGTAAAATTAAAGCCTGAACTGCGCATATGGCTCATTCAGCCATGCCATTTTTCCAAACTCATCCTTGTCCCTCTGTGTTGAAGATGCTCGTCGATAACCACGCCACGTCAGAACCTCATTACCCCAGCGCTAAGCCAGGATGTTGTTTACTGACGCCGCGCTGCATTTGATTCACAGATTTAATTTGATTTCTTGTGACTTGGAAATAGATTGAATGTAAAGTATTTTAATGAAAAGGTTTGCTTCAAATTATTCACACTTGTCTCAATGTGTGAATGACAATCACAGGCTTCAGTTGGACAGAGTAATCTTTGTTCACACTTCTCATAGATGCTATACTTTTTATTTCTTAGTGCTATTCCCTGTTCAACAAAATAACTTAATATTGTTGTCCCTAACACTTTAGTTTGACCTTCTGTCCACAAGAAATACTTTGACTGTCCTATGTTGACATCTTTAACATTGCAATTACCAAATATGCAAAAATTTGTTACATTTTCAAGCAGCAAGTACTTTTTACTTATACTTTTTGTAATATCTTTTTAGCAATATTGTGCCAGATTTCGATGAATAGAAATGACAGTTGATAATAATAAGAATAATTGTGGCCACAAGTCCTGTTCTTTCATGTAGGTCAAGGAGGTTTTATGCTAAATTGATTCATACACATATTACATTGCAGCTGTTTGTCTTGGAGGATGTATTGTTTTACTGATTTTGTTGTCAGTGTTTAAAACACAGTGTGCAGCATTCACATTCAGTGCATTTCTTTTCTGAGTTTTTTACACAAAACCTAAACATATCGCTGACAGCAGCATAATTGGGATACCTCAGCTGGTATAGACAGGGCAGTTACCGGCATTGCTATACTTTTGTTGTGTCCTTGGGCAAGACACTTAACCCTCTTTGTCTCCAGCTGTCTGTGTACTCTGGTGTATGTGTGTGAGCATGAATGGGTGAATGATTGGGTGATTGATGGGTGAATGATTCCTTGATGTAAAGTGCTCTGTGTGGAGATAGAAAAGCACTTTTGAACATTAACAGTTACCAGACGAAGGCAAAACAGACAACCATGGTTTTTGATTCTTGTTGGCAAAGAGCACAAAATTATATTTAAAATATAGACAACAACAACAAAAAATAAATAATTTGTTGAAACCTGAGTCCACTTTAATTGTTTTTAAGTCACTATGGTATAATAATGCTAATGTTTACTTAAATTAGGCTACCATTTCCTTCGAGTTGGGGTAATTCGAAGATAAGACAAAGACAAACCTTATTGTTTTTAAAGCCCTGAAAGGTCTTGCTCCCTCTTACATCTGTGAGTTACTTCCACCATATGTTCCTGGTTGCTGCCTGCGCTCCTCAGGTAAAACCCTCCTGACTGTTCCCCCTCCTGACTCCTCACCGGAGGAGAGCGAGCTTTTGCTGTCAAAGCCCCTAAACTGTGGAACTCTTTACCTGAGGAGCTTAGGTCGGCCAACTCTGTGTCTACTTTTAAATCTAAATTGAAAACGTACTTTTACAGAATTGCATTTTCAAATTAGCTTGTTTTTAGCTTACTTTATTTTTTTGTTTTGTTTTTTGTTTGTGTGCGTGTGTGTTTTTGGTGTTATTTTTAATTTGAGTGTATTTTTTTTAATCTTATTTAACTATGTAAAGCACTTTGTAACTTTGAAAAGTGCCCTATAAATAAAGCTATTATTATTATTATTGTTATATTTAGTAGTAGTAGCAGGCCCTATTTTAAAATAAAATTATCGCAATTTTCAACATAATGAATATCGCATGTTTTTTCCATACTGCGCAGTCCTAGTTTATAGCCAACAGTCAGTGTTTTTTGAATGTTTTTATAAAGGTATGTGGAGAAAAACATGATAGATTTTTTAATAGAGGGAAGTTCAACAATTGGGGGTCTGCAGAGGAATTTTGGAAATGTAAGGGGGCCCCGACAGTCTTGACTTTGGGAATGGCTGGACTAGAGGACTATGGACTTGGGAATGCTTTCTGAACCCAGTTCTAGTCCTATGCAACATTTATTTAGTCTATTGCAGCAGTAATATATGTACTTTAAATACTTACTGTATATGTCCACAGGAGGAGCCGATCCGGGGCTTCAGAGTCTGCGATTATCTGGACTTTATGGAGAGTCTGGAGCACAAATACAGAAGCATTGTCCTCGCCGACATGAAGTCCGTCTGTAACCCTGTCGACTAGTACTACAACCAACTTTTGTTGTTACAAAACTTTACCTACTTCTTGCTGAGTTGCTGCTCGTCACGTCAGAGCTTTTTTTTTTTTCCCCTCAGAAGCTTCCAACTGCACGCTGCTGTTTAGCTGAATATGTATGCAACCTGTGTTTTATGGTGATGAGACGGCAGATGGGAAGACACACAGATGAGAGAGATAGAGGACTGTCGTCACAGCAAAGATAGTAATCGAACACACAGGAACCAGGGCAGTGATGTTTGCAAAATTATACATAACAGGAAACATACAAGATGTGACTGCAAGTATTTTCATCCTACTGTTATATGGCACTGGACTCATGAAAGGTCCTGGATACAAGCCACCAGAAATCAAAGCATAGTATAAACCCCGGTAAGGTAAACAGGAGGCTAACCATATGGACAAGCACCTTAAAAGAGACAATCAAAAGGCTACTGCTGTTTCCTAAATCTTTTTTATTATTGATGTTTTTTTGTTTTGTTTTTTGTGAAGAATTATTAAATAGAAAATGAAGGTAGGCAGATTTTAAACAATAAACATTAAATATGCTTTACTTTTACATTTGTACAATTACCATCATACATTTTTAAGATGTTTGAAGGATCACTGGCTCTGATAGACAGTGAATTAGTACTTTTCCTTTGCTCTATCTCTCCAGTTCCCTCACACAAGGGAATGCCATGTCAGACATAAAAGAAGGGTGGACTAAACAAAGTTAATAGAAGAAAGTTAAAAGTTGCAGTTTCAAAGATTAGCCTGAAATGGGGAACATATATCATATATATCATAGTCAGCACAGGTCCTATTATATGTGGCTTTACTCTGCACGCACTTGTGTATTCATTATGAATGCAGTGTGTTTGGGTCCTAAATGCATAGATTTTTTGTTTAAAAAGAAAGAAAGATGTGTTACTTTAGTGTATCCTTGCTGCCTGCTGCTCAGCATTTTGCTACTGTTTGCTCCAGCCCCATGCATCAGCTTTACGTCTACGTTCGTGTTAAGTATGAGATCCTGCACTTGATAGGAACGTGAGTCTCACTTCTGAAGATTAAACAGGATTTCACTCAAGCACCTCAAGTTTGACACGATATTTGGTGTTTATGTATATCTAAAAAGACATTGTCCTCTAGTTTTAATCATTTGAATATATCTAAGCATCTGTTTTTCTTTTATGTCTGTGTAAATATGTAAATGTCTATTAAATACTTTTTACTCATTCATTTGTATGCTCTACCTTCTGTAGCTCCATTCTCTGTCGAACAACTGAACCACTTTGTGAATGTTTGTGTGTGTCTTCTCAGGGCGGTGACCCACATTAAAGACGGGACATGCCGCATTCATGCATCATACAGCCCTGTTTGTGTACTAGGGCAGGTTTTGGTATGAAAGATGCATGAGGACGCCGGCGTGATGGTTATAAAGGCTCATTAGTAACCGCGGACTGGCCCGGCTGTCCCTCGGCTGTCGTCCTGGGCTTCTTCTTCACAAAACCCGGTCTGAATAACAAATGCCTCCACCAGAGTCATCCTTCTCAAGGTATGCGGATACATGCACAGACGAGGTGTGTAGAGTGCTGAGGGTGTTTACTTCACGCTATAATTAAGATACAACTTTTACTTGTTCGGTCACTGATTAAAACAGACACCTAATAACATTTTGTAATAACCTTGAGACGTTTATTAAGTTTTACAATACAAGTTTCACAAAAAGTTGCACTGTCACTTGAAGGATTGAATATCAACACCATTCAATTCAATGCTTCTACTATAATCAGACCTGTATTAGTCGGAAAATGCTGTTACAAGTGATTTTAATTAGCATCACCTATTTCACTACAGCATCCTTATTGTTTTTATTTACATTTTACAGTGTCCTAACTGTACTACTAAAATTTGAGTTGTATTTTCAAGTGTTTAATAGAATATATATAAAATTTTTTAGCCTGTGATAGCAAGTTTTAGCCAATCGCAAGCTCACAAGATGCTCCCATGGGCTGATGAGTCTCAGTATTCAACTTATCATCAAGAAAACAAATGGTGGAAGACAATGCTCCTTACAAAGTGGCTATTACAGCAATGTGAATGCTTATGCGACTTTTTTAAAGCAGGAGAGTCTGGTTCCTCAGCCATAGCAAGCTGTGTCCAGTCAATCAAGGCAAGGTAAGTTCATTTGTATAGCACAATTCATACACAGGATAATTCAACGTGCTAAGTAAAAAGCACATGGACAAGATTTACAATTAAAACATCAAAATCAAATGTAAAATTATAATTAACAATCAATTTATAACAAAATTCAAAGAGAAGATAAAACACTTTCAGTTGTCATATGCACAACTTAAAAAAAACTGTTTTTGGACATTGTCAAAGTAGAGGCCTGTCTCAAAACATCAGTAAGACTTCCAGATTTTGCTGCATAAAACTAAAACACTGCTTCATCATGTTTAGTCCTGACTGTGGGCAGCAGTAGATTTACTCTAACAACAGTAAAGTCCTGTTGACGTCTGATGTAACAGCAACAAGTCTTTTGCAACTGGGCTTCTGCTGTTGTCCCCGTGTGAAATAAGTACCAATTTGCTAATACTACAGTGTATTCTGGTGGTTTTTTTTGGCAAAACTGGCAACAATTCTTCATAAGTGCCATGTTTGTAGGGATGCACCAGTACCACTTTTTTCAAACCGATACGAGTACGAGTACTTACATTTGAGTACTCACCGATACCAAGTACCGATATGAGTATTTATATAGGGGTAACTTTATAGTTTATACAGTTATACTGCTGTATCTCATTCATCCCATACCGTGTCGTCTTTCTGCCGTCTTTCCCAGCTCTGCGAGGCTAAGTTATTTTTACAACAGAGTAGTTTGAACACAACTAACCACGGCTAAACTTTGCTCAATATGGATGTTATACCTCATTTTAAAGCTTAGATTCTCCTCTATTCAGTCGCTAAAACATTTTAAAGACAGATTGAGCATCTGCTCATAACCAGCGGAGATTCGCCAGGACCCACAGCGGCTAACACAATTAGCAACGGTACACCTTATGTTTTATCAGACAACAACTGCTTCAAACTCCTCGTTGGTATCATTTTCGGGACAACTAGGACAACAAAAGGACGACAAAATGACAACTGCTTAAGTTTTAGGACTCACCTATGATTTGGGATGTCTGGTTGAGCAGAATGTAGACTCAGCTTTGCTTTTATCTTTATACAGTTATACACTTTGAAATCCTTTACACGTCTCTCACTGCTCAGCTGAGAGGGGAAGGTCACGTGACAGCGCTGTAAAGTGGTATCGGTTGTTGGTATCTGGCCACTTTTATGAATACGAGTACGAGTACTTGGACATGGTATTGGTTCCGGTATCGGTGCATCCCTACATGTTTGTTTTGGATACACGTCAGCGGTGCACTGATTACGTCCCACCCTTCCTTTCTTTGATTGGTTACTCCACCTGTGATTGTTCCACCCATAGAAATTAAACTCAAGTGAAGGGATACCAGACTAACTTCTTTATATAGAATAGGAAAAGGGCATTCTATCATTACAACAGTCCTGTCACTAAATGTTATTGAGGATGCGCGATACACTGCACAAAAAAACATCCAGCAGTACCTTTTTGCCCCTCTTTTCTGAATATTGCAGTGCTTTGACTCTGGATGGAGATAAATCCCCATGTCAGTGGCAGGACATGTCTGTCAGCTGCACACACCAGCACACATTGATTTAGTGGAGACAGACAGAGGTGGGCCCTCATCTGTCAGAGCTGGAGGGGATCTTGAAGGTTTTTTCCTGGAGGACAATGCGATGAAGAGAAATGAATGTTCTTATCAGCTGGATGAATGGCACTTTGAGGCTGAGAGAGGCTCCTGTTGCAGGTCGTGAACTCAACTAAAACTTGTGTGGAAGCAGAGATTTTTATGTGGCTCGACACCCATCCTGATAGGGAACAGGCTAATATACAGGAGGCAGATAACCTTTTCATAGAAGTCAGAAGTATTTTGTTTTAAAAAGAAACAAAAAGGTCAAATGTAAAATTGAAAAAATGTCCATCTTATCTGTGAATGTCCAGTTTAATACAGAATTGATTTACATTGTACCAGAAGAAGTTGTAATAAAAAAAATAAAAATAGGAAAGGTCATGAATGAAAAAAGGAACTATTGATTACTTTCTGCTGTGGCTCTGGATCACTGTCTGGACTGGATTCAGGAATTTTAAAGCTCACTATTGCGAGATATGGCTAATTCTGTCTGTTAGCAACATAATGCCAAAAAATATTCAGATTTTGATATAGAAAAAAAAAAGGATTAGGTGAGGACTGGATTACTGGCTGGATTCAGGGAAGTACTTTTTTACTTTGGTATCTAGTTGAGTACTTTTACCTTTTTATGCACAGTGGCACAGTGGTTAGCACTGTTGTCTCACTGTATGATCTGGCTTTTTTATTTTTTTTATTTACCAAGATGTACACTATTTACTTTTAAAGCTACTGTAAGCAGCATGCACTCTGCTAGTCTGAAAACAGTACTGCAGTCTAAATCAAAGCAATGAACTGTGGGTTGCCAGTCTTTCCACTGAATAATTAATTTTAAGTTTTTAAGAATAAAATATTTTTTTGTTTTTAAGGTTTGGACTTAGTTTGGCCCCCAGTATATCACAGTATCACACACCTCATCCAAATTTACACTCCAGCGCGGTCTCTGAGGTCCAAGGGTCAGCTTCAGCTTGTGGTTCCTAACACCAGACTTAAAACCAGGGGCGACCGGGCCTTCTCTGTGGTCGTCCCCAAACTGTGGAACGCTCTGCCCCCCCCTCGTCAGAGCTGCTCCCACAGTGGACTGTTTAATTCTTTCCTAAAGACCCACTTTTATTCTCTGGCTTTTAACTTAAGTTGTGTGATCCTGTGTCCTTATTGTCTTTGTTTTAATTTATTTTATGGTTTGCTTGTTTTTAATTATTTATTGTTATTTTAGTGTGTTACTATTATTTGGGTTTACTAGTTTTTATGTTTTAATGGGAACCAGTGAAGTTAAATTGAGTATTTATTTATTATTTTTATAATTTTGTGCAGCACTTTGGAAGCTGTCTTTGTTTGTAAAATGTGCCATATAAATAAAGTGGATGGGATTGGATTGCTGTTTTGTGGCCTATTAAAAGATAATCAGTGCAATGAGAATTTAACACAGTTCTTTGTTAGCTTACAATAATCATTGACCATCCATAGGCTATATTTCACAGGCTAAACGACTTTGTGCATTAAAAATTGTTGCGGCTCTTCACAGAAGCAAATTTTGTATTTTTGGCATTAATTGGCTGTTTAGATCCAGAAGGTTGCAGGCCTCTGCTATAGGCTCTTTACATGTTCTCCTCGGGAATGGGTGATGTATGGAAAAAGTCTGAACTGATTTACCCGTATAAAAAGATTTGGTAATATTTCAGGGATTTTTTTTTTTTTTTTTTTTTTTATATGGCTGAGGAATAAAAGTAGGAAGGACACTGGACAGGGAATTTCTCTACAGCATATATTCTTTCTTAACTCGGGCGCACCTTTAAAATAGTTATGTTAAGGGACCTTCGCACATTAAATGTGCTTATACAAAATATCAAGCTGTAAAAATAGATGATTATTCTTTTTTCACTTTTTATTTTTTATTTCCTTAAACCAGCCCCTGTTCTTATCAGACATGTCAAAAAAATATGATTTTTGTTTATTTTCAACCCCTAAATTACCACAATGGTACCCCTATTTTATGCTCTAAACACAAAAAATGAATAATTTTCAATATATTAATTGCACATTGGATTATTTATGGTTTGATCATTGCCTGGTGTATGTAAAAGATTACCAGCGAAATTTATTCATATCCATTTTTATTTTTTTTATTAAATGAAATACTCATGTTAATGCACTTTCACATAAATGTGCTCATGTAAAAACTATATAAATGTATTTTTTTTTATTTTTTTTTATTCTTTTAACCAGCATCTGTCCTTATCATACACATCAAATATTAATGAACTTTTTAATCTTTTAACCCTTAAATTGCCAAATTTTTGTTATGATGGAATAATGTGATCTTTTCCATATGTTTATTGTATAGGCTTCATCATGTAAATACTTGTGTAGTTGCCATTGCATATCTCCCTTGTTCTTACAAATACCTAGTCAAAAACTCAAATACTGTCTTCCACCTTCCCTAGACACTTCCACAGCTCCACAGGGATCCACAAAGTCACACAAACTTGATGTCTCAAAGCACAGAGAGGAGGATATACTGCAAGTACCCCCTAATGGAAAAAACTGTTTTTTTTTTTTGTTTTGTTTTTTTGCTCCATTTGCCATATAAGATAAAAAAAAAAAAAAAAAAAAAAACGTCACCAGGAAGAAAATACTTCAGACTACATATTTAAAGCCAGTGGAGAAATGAGTCAATGAATGTTTTATACTTTTTGTTAGAGCAAGGACAAAAACAATGATTTGAATGGGTTTCAGTGCGCACATTTTAGCTTAGCTTAGCTCCCCTATCGTGAGTATTGTGGTTCACACTGTTTACAGAAGGATAAAATAAAAAAAATGTATTACATTTTTTTAAAACACTCAAAAATGAACTACCTAGCAAAAAAAATCATAATTTGCACAAAAAATGTAGGAAATATGCTAAAAAATAAAAGGAAAAAACACAAAAATGCGCTTAGATGTGCCTAAGGGTTAAGCATGTTGTCATATTGTACCAGTGTTTCTCCGCATGATCAAAATAATAAAGTTGTCAAATAAACTACATCCATGGGATTTTTGTCAATTATTTTTAAAAAGTGACCTAGCACTCAGGGGTCTTTTAAGGTCTATAGAAACTTTTTGCCACAAACATCAAAGACTCATTGTTTTCTTTAAAACAAATGATCAAAGCAAAATGGTAACACACTGCTATAGACCATAATAAACATGAAAGCAGACTTAAGACCTTGAAAATCCTAAACTTTGGATTGTCCCTTCATCTTGCCACTAAATCAAAGTCACCCCTATACCATGTCCTGCTTTGTTCATAATTAGACTGTGGTTTGTTGTTAAGAGTTGCTTTCTATTCAACCTGTTTTTCTTTTCATCTGAAGAATCTCACTGTTATTTTTACATAATTGAGTATTTACTTTATTTGAGAACCTGAATTATCTCTCAGAGTCTTCAGAAGAGGACACAGTTTACAGAGATGATCTCGTGTATAATTATCTGATGTTGACTCTGGACTCTGAGAGGAATCTGAAGAACATAATTGTTAATGAGTAGTTTGATTAAGCAGCGACGACGACGAGGACACACCTTGATGTCTGCAGCTGTCGGCAAACACTTGGCATTAACTACTACCTTTGTATTTGGCAGCTGTTCAACATGAAGGTATTTGTTAATGTCACAGATTGTTTTAGCCTTTGATTTAGTTTGTTTTTACAGTTGGGTTTCTTCAATGTTGCCGCCTTGCATTCCTTAGCCTGGCCCTCCGTCCTATTTTATATTTTTTTTATTCTATACAAAGAAATAGTGGTCTGTGTAGATCAAATTTTATTTTTCAGGAGGCAGAACTAATGGACTCAGGTGAAATTCATGTTGACAAAGATTACACCAATTGGAAAACGGGGCAGTGTCATCATTTGAAAAATATAAAACCAGAATCTCATCAAGCTAAAGTTTAGAGATATAGTTCTCACTGGACAGATTTTGGTGGAATTCATTTAATTCTCACTGCTGCACTTTTTTTTTCTTTTGCCTTCCTACCACCAACTTGCAGGGAGAGTACGGATGGATTCTACCTGGTTAGACTAAAGTTTGGACTTATATATTTTTTTTTTTTGCAGTACCCCTACTTGAGTACAGATTTGGGTATTTCCACCTGTGACTAATCCATCTGGCTCACGGTTCTGCTGAATGTCCTTCAGTGTTTTGGAGCAGCTTCTTCTCATTCCCTCCTCCAGTGGACTGAAACACGAGACAGGACGTCCACAGGGGAAATGTCAGCCACCATCACCAATCTGTCTCCAGACCTGAAACCAAGTAAGTAAAAAACCAAACTGCTTTACAAATTCCTCCAGACATTGTTTACAATCCTCTACATATTGTGTGGTTCTTCTTGCACCGACAGTGGTTTGTTTTATTGTTACTGTTTTCAGTGATTCCTGATGAGATTTTGACATTTTGTTGCTGAGCTCCTGTGACACTTATGATGGTCTGATCATGGACGCTTTTGAAACCTTCTCTGGTGAATTTAACCTTTTTTGAGCCAAGTTCAGATGCATACGTACAGAAAATCTTTTACTTATTTTTTGCTTTGTTTGTACTTTTAAAATGTCACCACTATAAAAATGTATTACTGCAATCTGCTTCACAAAGGTAAAATGAATGATGTATGTGCATTTCCACTTTTAAATATTTACATTAGACATTTTTTATTCTGGTTAGCAAAGTAACAATAGATTGTGATCCACTATCTGTTCATAAGCATCAGGTTTATTCAATTTAAAATCTTGGAGTGACTTTATTTTGAACTGAAGTACGTAATACTTTTTCTGAGTTCACCCCAGTCAGGACCCACGTAGCCCTTCCCTGAGCAGCATTTTATGAGATTAATATCACGTTTAAAAGAGAGACAGTGGATCTTGTTAATCCAGTTAATCAAGGACTGAAAACACTGAGCTCTGGAGTCTTTGGTCGCGACTCTCTAAATGGCAGCTAAGCCATAAAGAGGATTAACAGAGATTAGTCATAATTCCTGTGACAGCAGGTTATGGGCCAATGAAAGGTGAGGATACAGTGGGCTCTGATTGTTTTGTGTTGACTTAATGTTTAATTGGGACGGCAGTAGCTCAGGAGGTGAAGCACGTCGCCCACTAACCGGAAGTTGGCAGTTTGATCCCTATACTAACAGTATTGCATGCTGCTGTAATGTCTTTGAGCAAAACACTTCAGCCATCTTGCTTCCAGGTGTTTAAATGTGTTGATGTTTGGAGAGGCAGTATGGCTGAGGCAGCAGAATTGTTGCAAATTTTTGGAACCTGTCAAATAGTGGCCTCTGCTGGACAGGTGTAGAAGTGCAGTTCACATAATTAAGTGGGGCCAGGTGTGCTGGGACTTAAAGGCTGAGCTGCAGCAGTGGAGGCACTGCTTTTTACCACCAAACACCATACCTCCAAGCCATGAGTCTGTGCTGAAGTAAGCTTGCTTGTTTCTTTATATAATATTATATTTTTTTATTTAGAGATTTAGTTACTTAATATACTTTTGTGTTCACTCACTAATTGCACATATGTTTTTGTTTTGCTTCAGAAACCGTCTTCGTCTTCTTTGTCGTCTTCTTTGTCTTCTTCCTTTTTCTTCGTCTTCTTCTTACACACCATAGATTTTGTTTCTTATTTAGCCACAAAAGTAAATAAGTTCCTTTAATATCATTGTTATACAACATTATTGGGATATTATGCTGCAAAAATAGGCATATCTCGAGTTGTGTGGCTGCAAAATGAAAAAATTGAGCCATAATTCCTTAAAATTTGGCAGCGTTTATTACTTTGGCTACCATTGTTTTAAGACCATTACCAGCCTCATTTTTTGCTAACACAGACTCAACAGTTTATCACTTTACAAGAGTTTACTGCCAACCACTGACTCTGAAATACCAAAAATATGGGCTAATAAAGTGAAAGTTAACTTAGAGACTCTCAGTAACCATGTTTTCAAGATACTATCAGGACACTTACATTTAGGACTCCTTGTAATAAGAGGCCTGCCTAATAGAAAGACATTAGTGAATGTAACCCTACACATTTGCAAAACCTAAGTGTTAATTAAAATATCTCTGGTGCTGTGGTGCAAACTCCAGATTCCCATTTGCCAAAGACAATGGGACAGCTCATTGGGCAAACGTTGCTGCACTGTGCCTTTTGGGGTGGAGATGGGTCGTCCTGAATGGGAATTGCAATTCTCCTTGTGGCTTGAAGAGTGTTGACAAGAGGCAGAAGTGATAGGAGAGGGTTTAGGCACTTTGAGAGAGGAGGTGCAGTGCATTCAGAATGAGATGTGGCCCTCTATCTAAATTAAATACTATGACACTCGCTAAAAAGGACACCAAAGGGAGTTACCATCTTAAAGTTTTATGATCTATATTTCTGCAAAACTCATAAAAAAAAAGGGAGGAAAAACACCTTTGTGCATTTTCGTCAGTGACCCTTGTACGACAGTGTGTATCAATGATGTGCGAAGTCCCCAGTGGTGACCGATTCACAGTGAAACAATGCAGCCAGAAAATATTGACCGGAGTAAATGGGAATGCAAATATAAAACTCCCAAAGCGCAAAGAGCTGTGTCTATACAGGAGTGCGCACATGTATTGAGTAAAATATTACACTAAATTGGCTGTGTTGTAGAGCATTGGTCAACAAAAGCGCTTATAGTCCTGGGACCAGTACGACGAAGCAGGATTATAGAGGGCTACTGAGGTAACATCAAGGTTAAATGGGATATATTATGTTTATTCATATTTTTAAACCAGCACTTCACCTCCTTAAACTTTTTGTATGATGCCATTTTTACTACAAAATGAAAAATTGTTGTGAGCAATCAGTGTAAAGAGAGTTGTTTTTTTTAGATAAATGAATGAGAGTAGACTGGATGTCAAGGGCTTGTTGATTGGTCAGGGCTTCCTGGAGTGGGCCGGCATACATGGGAGAGGTGGACGTTTGTGCAACCAAGCGTTTTGAGGCCTCCGAATGATCATGCCACAGAATAGAGGATTACTTAAACATGTGTGAGTGGAGTGAAACACAACTCCAGGTTTGTTTTTGACGAGGGAACATTATAACATGGTAGAAAGCACAGAAAAGTAAATTTTGCATAATATAGCCTTTAACCCTGGGTTTTCTATATCACAAAGCTGGTTCACTTTCTGTTGAAGTAGATCTTTTTAAAATTATGCTGAACATTTAATCTTCTCTGTAGCAGGTTAAGATTTAGAGGATAGGAAGATTAGCCATCACCAATCAGTGGTGAGAGTGAAAAAGAGTGTCTCAACAACATTTGTACAGCTGATTGAGCACGAATGTACAGCAACAAGTGACAGACAACCATTCACTTTCACATTGATTTCCTATATTTTTGGTTTGTTTGTTAGCAGTTCTTTACACGCGCATGTCTTTGGACAGTGGAAGGAAGTCAGGGAGAACCCACAGTAACACGGGGAAGAAATGCAGACTCCACTCAGAGATTGTTTGGCAGCCAACCCAAAGATCTAACCCACAACCCAATAAACATATTTTTTATTGTGTACCTTACAACAAAAGAGGCCCCGGTGAAGGTGATATGTCAGCGCGGCGTGGCTCATATGTCTCCTGTTGTAAGGAAAGGTCAGTGAGAGGAGAAGCGCCATTAGCTGAGCATCGACTTTACCTCCACATCCCAATGACTGAGTGTGGAGGAAGTGACACCTGAATGGGGCCAGTGTAATGGATGGAGGCAGATGAGGATATAATAACCCAGGTGTGACATTAGTGCGGCTCTGTGTGGCTTCATTGTGAACAGGCAGCACCCAAGACATTGATTTATTTTGTTTAAAAGGATGGTCATTATGTCCAAAAAGCTCAGTTTTCTCCAAAAAAGAAAATGCTGGCTTGCCATTATAAGTCTCCATTAGGTGCAGTGTGAAAGTGGCAGTAATTTTCTTAGTTTTAATAGCACTAGAGCAATTTATTATCCAAAGTGGTTTATATGCCAGTGATTCTCAACTGGTGGGTCCAGACTCAAAAGTGAGTCACAGGGAGGTTAACAATCGTTTTGGTGATTAGCCTATGTTATATTAATTACATGAAAATACATGTCATAACTATTACTGCACCCTTGTGTACTCATGTTGGTGACTTGACTCGGCCTTGGATTTGCCTTCATTCATGTGGACTCCACTTGGACTCAGCTTAAATTGATATGGACTGGACTCGCACTTCAACTCATGACAACTCAACTCGGACTGGATTTAAAATGTTTTTGGTGGCTTGGACTTGGACTTGAACACTGTTGACTCAAGAGTGACAAGCTGCTTACCTGATTTACAGTACTGTTTTTGTGGATACTGTTGAGCCTTAAGGGTTTCTTTCCTTAATTGTAAAGTGAAAAGTAGTGTGCACGCAGTTTTTGTTGTATGGATATAAGAGGGCAGCATGCTTTGGCACGTGTACATTTGTATCACTCTGTTGTGGTGAGGAAGGAGCTGAGCCAAATGTTCTCAGATAAAAGAGGCCAAAATGAGTTTCCTCCACAGTTTGGCTGGCACTCCCTTAGATATACGGTGAGGACGGGGAGAGGAGCCAGGTGACTCGGGCATCTCTTTTGGAGACCCTGGGAAAGAAGGACACACTGGAGGGGCTGTGGTTCTCGGCTGGCCTGAGAACGCCAGGGATTCCCTCAGCAGAGCTGGAGGAAGTGTCTGGGGAGAAGGAAGTATGAGCCATTCCTCGTAGGGACTGCTGTCTTTGCCATGAATAAACGATTGAAGGAGGATGGATGCAAACATTTCAGCTTTTCCCTTTTATTGGTTGCCACAGCAAATCATCTTCCTCTTAGCATGCAGTGACTGACACACTGGCATCGGCATACATTTCCTAATGCAACCCTATTTATCTGGGCTTAAGAGTGTAAATGATCTAGGAAGTGGTCTCAGAGTGACCAGTGTCCCAAAAGATTTACTCCCTAGAATCTCAGCAGGTCAGGTCGGTTAAGGCACTAAGACCTGCGTATGCAACCTGTCTATTTGAATCAGTTTCTTGGTCATAACTTCAGTGACTTTGACTCTTTGACTTTGATTCTTCCTCCATTTACACTAAAAACCCACAGAACATAACGCGTATGAATGCCTAACTATAAGTCAGCTGTAGTTGGTCTCAGCTCATAAAACTATACGAAGCAGGTGACACAGTGAAAGGACATATAACGACTACTTGGTTAAACGCAAGAGTTGATGGGAAGTGGACCGTGGCTGCCCTCGCTGTAACACACTAAATGTATCTATGCATAATTTACTCTGTACACTGTAGGGCCATAAATAATTCAAGCCCATGATTATCAGTGGAGAAAGTGATTCGTTGCAGAGACCTTTTTTTAAATGACGCTTTTTTTTCTGACACTAGAACTGATATTGTCATTACTGTCACTGTACACTTAATTTGTCAAGACATCTCAGAGCTTGCTCGGACAAAGCTCCATTTTTTTCCATTGTGTGTGTAAGTGTATGATTATCAGAGATGCAGAAAGTCAAGGCAATTTGACAGAACAATATGCTAATCAGAGAAGCAAAACACCCACTCCATTTTAAAGAGTGATAAAAAGGAATTGGTTCAAACCAAAGGCTGTCAAAATCTGTAAGTAAAATAATATTCCTCCAGTAAAATTCCTCCAGTAGAAGTAAAGGTAACTCAACAAAATAAGTACAATATATGTGAAAGTTGTTTTTGTATTAGCACAGCAAAATTTACTACTTCAGCGGCTGCTACTACTACCACCACTACTGTCACCTTTACTACTACAGTTCTTTTCATTACTGCACTTTAACCTGGGATCTTCTGGTTATGGTTAAGTATCTATTTCCTTTTTATCACAGAAGACTGTTTAAATGGGGGATGTTCTGGATGTGATTAACTTGCTATGCTTGTGATTTGTTAGTGGATGTCATTTTTACAAATGGAATTTGCCCAGGACATACAAACGATGATTCAGCCATAGTAGGGCTGTACAATTAATTGAATTTTAATTGTGATTACAATTTTGGCTCCCAACGATTACAAAATCTATATAATTGAGAAAAAACAATTAATTAAATTGGATTCCAAATGACTTTAAATGCTCTTTACGTCCATATGTAGGGACTTTACAGAGCTGTCAAAGCTAAATGCACTTTTGTCTTTGTCCAGAACATTGCTCAAAGTTGTGAACTAGGCTCTATGAATCAATTAACAGAAATAAATGATAAAACTACCCTTCTTCCTCGGGTTGTTATTTTGGCAGTACATGGAAAATTGTTTTAAATAATCATGATTCTAATCATGAACTAAATAAATATGATTATGAATTTTTCCATAATCGAGCAGCCCTAAGCCAAAGGAAAATAACTAAACTTAAAAAACACGCTTCTTGTGGGTAGTCCAGAGTGGCAGCTCATGGGTTTAAGAATTATTGAGACTAAGGTAAATATTGCAGAGTGGACAAACCCAGAAGCTGCTCAGATCAGCATTCACGGCTGCTGCTCTTGTTCCTGTCAGTGGCTGAAGTCCGGTCCTGCTCTAATCCTCCTCCAGAGCCCAGACTCCACAGTCAGCTCAGGATGGATCGGAAAAACCACAGGTCCCACTGGTCCAGGATTTATTGGCCTCTGTAGCTCAGTGTGTCTAAGCCTGTTCATCCACCAGCACGTCATCTCCCCATGGGACAGGGGATTTTGCTACGGTCCACAGAGCTTCGGACCACCCATCACTCTCTTACACCAGGACTTTAGTGTCCCTGGACTCTTACTCCTCCAGCACATGCAAGCTTAAATGGACAGTATGCATTATTTTCTTGTATTTGAGGGAAAAAAAAAAAAAAAGTTTATTTAGGATACTATGATCTGAGTTTAACAGAATAATTACCCTTCATGTTATTTTAGTAAAAAAAATCTACAACAGGACCCATTAGCCACTATAATATCACTACAAATTGAAGTTTGGAGCTTTTCTTAAACTCCTAGAGCTGAGTTAAGCTTTAGCAAAACTTGTTTGCTGGTTTACACTTTGTTGTATTTTCAGTTTCTTTTTTCTAATTCAGCAGTGTCCCTTATCATTACAAATATTAGTAATAAAGCCTATACAAAGTCCTAAGATCTTTCACAGATGATTCAGATTATAATATGCTTTTATATAATTAAACAGTTTTCCCTTTAAATAAGAAAATAAGTTGAGTATTTAGTTTTAAAAAACCTGGATCTTTCTCCGACCTGGATATAACTATGCTGAAAGTGTTCATTTGCTTATTCCAATGTAAATTTGCCTTGAGTCTAATTACTAAGTCTCAAATTCTTCTAAAATAGAGATACAGGATGAAGTATGGTTGATTACATGCATTTATTTATACTTAATGACATTACACTGATTGTGTCTTTGCATGCATTAACACTGTCTGATGTGAAAAGTGTGAAATTATGGTTTACAGTATTTCTGAAGGTACTTTCTGAGTTCACCTAGACTTAGTGCAGCTCAGAAAACCCCACACGTTCACACACAGAGGCTAAGCAGGCGTTTGGAGGCAGCAGGAGGGAAATGTCACTACAATGTCAGGGTGTTAGCGCGGCACGGCTCCCAGCGGCTCTGAATGTCACCGCTCAGGAGACTCACGGGACGAGGGGAGGGGCGGAGGGATGCGGTGGAGGGGTGAGAAGGGGGTGCCCCCGCGGCTACCGTCCTGTCAGGGGAAAAAACGGTCGACAGCAACACATCACGGACTCACTTTATAAGGTCAGATCTGAATGTCACTCATTGATTATTAAAATACAGCCCAGTGGAGAGTTTTGTAGTCTGGGGTAACAGGCAGTAGCTGGTTTTATAAAGCTATCTAATGAAAAATATTCCTTCCATTCAGTCTCAATGAAAGGTTGAAAGTAATTCAATACTTTTACAGTACATTTTTGAAGAAATTGTACTTTCTGTGTACATTTTCTAGCAACACTTTTTTTACCAATAGGTTTTTGATGAAAACAAATACTTTTAGTCTTTTACTTTAACATTTTTTGGTGAGACCAGGTGTGTGGACAGGTGTGTGGACAGGTGTGTGAGGACAGGTGTGAGGACAGGTGTGAGGACAGGTGTGAGGACAGGTGTGTGGACAGGTGTGTGAGGACAGGTGTGTGTACAGGTGTGTGGACAGGTGTGAGGACAGGTGTGTGTACAGGTGTGTGTACAGGTGTGAGGACAGGTGTGAGGACAGGTGTGAGGATAGGTGTGTGGACAGGTGTGAGGACAGGTGTGTGTACAGGTGTGAGGACAGGTGTGAGGACAGGTGTGAGGACAGGTGTGTGGATAGGTGTGAGGACAGGTGTGAGGACAGGTGTGTGGACAGGTGTGTGGACAGGTGTGAGGACAGGTGTGTGTACAGGTGTGTGGACAGGTGTGAGGACAGGTGTGAGGACAGGTGTGTGGACAGGTGTGTGGACAGGTGTGAGGACAGGTGTGTGGACAGGTGTGAGGACAGGTGTGTGGACAGGTGTGTGGACAGGTGTGTGGACAGGTGTGAGGACAGGTGTGAGGACAGGTGTGTGGACAGGTGTGTGGACAGGTGTGAGGACAGGTGTGTGGACAGGTGTGTGGACAGGTGTGTGGACAGGTGTGTGGACAGGTGTGAGGACAGGTGTGAGGACAGGTGTGAGGACAGGTGTGTGCCATAGTTCCCTTTTTTGAATTTGCTTTTGGGTTCTTTGCCTTTTTTGATACTCACTGGCAAACTCACTGGCAAACCTCCTCAGTTGGGGGTTAGGGTTATTAGCTGTCATTGTTTTAAAGCTATTTTGTTTGGCTCAGTCACAAGTTGTAGAGTTGAAGAAGATGAGGGGCATAACATCTTGTCAGTAGGATCAATCTCTAACTGCTCCAAATACTGTATTTGTAAAAGATAAAAAAAACATGCTTTGCATTGGCCATTAGTCACCAGTTTATTATTCAATAAAGTGAGGCAAACTACACAGAAGAGTAGCTTCATAGACCACTGTGACTAGGGCTGGACATTAACTTTTTAGCTCACTGGCCATTTTGGCTAGTGTTCTTTAAAGGTTACTAGCCATTTAATTTTTTTTGCTAGCCATAGCTTAGATGTTAAAATGCTGATTCATGTGTAGTAGTGTACGATCTCTGTTTTTTTTAATCAATGACCACTGAAAAGGTACTTTTTAGAACAGTAATTTATCATCATCAAAAAGAAAAAGTTTATTTAAACTCTGAATCTGCATATTTTTTGCTTTTGCTGTCTTTTTTTATTTGATTTATTTTTACATATTTTCAGTAAAAGCCTTCCCTTCAGTAAAGAGCTTAATTTTGTCTCTCTGCTGATGGTTTACTATAGATTTTAAATTATTCATAGCTGCAGAAAGTCAGGTCTAAATAAAATGAAATAATCCAAGCAGACAAAATGGCTAGTGAGAATGAATATGTTATTGGCCAAAATGGAAATCTACCCACATTTGGCCAGTTGGCTAGTGTTAATGTCAAGCCCTGACTGTGACACTGCTGCTGGTCTCAGTGCTCCTTGAGATAAAGTAGTTTATTTGTGGACTGCATTGTTCATAAAAACAAAAGAGAGTCACTGTAACTTATGACTTATCTCGGAGGACAGTAAAAGTTGTTCACAAGGTCTGACACACCTCACTATCACAGAGCAGAGAGTAAGATTGGACAATAGATTAATGAACATGATGAGCGTGTAATGGGAAAGGGAAGGGCCAGACTACAGTATGAGGTCAGATGTTTATTGACCACATTGACCCCTGAGACCAAACAGGACATAACTCTGTCATAGGCAGCACAGAGGCAGTGGTAAATATCTACAACCAACACAAGAGGCCACAAAAGCTGATCAGTGCATTCAGTCAAACAGAAGAAAAGGTAAATAACTTTGTACATAAATTACATTTTCTATGCCTATACTTCACAAATCATTAAAGGAATAGTCCAGTATTTTGTAACAGAGTGTCTAGGGCAAAAGTGTCCAGACCATTTTTAACTGGTCCACAGGCGTCATTCTCAATTGGCCCAAATTTCCACAGGGTTTTCTTTTTTTTTTTTTTACAATATAGTAAAAAGTATTTGTGTGAGATGGACATGGCCAAAAATTAGTTGGTTGCACCCAAATAATTTCAGCCCCTAGCCTGGATAAATCTAGAGTAAACCCTAATGTGTAATGTATAGTATCTGAAAATTAAGCATTTTTTCACTCTAGCCACCCACGACCCCTGATAGGAATAAGTAGGACTAGTTGATATGGCCAAAAAATGTCTTCTTTTCCCTATATTGTTCAATCTCGATTTTTATTCAATTTTATGTTTACAATTAAAAACTAATAATCATGACTTTAATTCATCATTAGATTTAGATTTTATTTTAACAGAAAAGAGGGGGAGTGTCCGCAGTGTTAGAACTGGTGAAATATTTATGAACAGTTTTGTCCGTTTGTCCCAAGGAATACTTGCAGCGCAGAACTATTCTCTGGACTGCTGTTTTTGTGCAGCACGTTAGCTTAGCTCCTCTATTAGCACTTTTGCCACAGATGGAGTTGCAGGAGTCGCTGCTTGTTTTTTATGCTTTTTTGAATTTAAATGGGTAGTACCGTAGTCAGAGGTGTCGCACAAAATTCTGGGTCCTTTGTATAAATCATCTTGGTGGGCCCCCAGGTTCACTTGACCAATATTTCTCAAACATATTTTTTGAGGGCCCCTCCCTGCAGTGGGCCCTGCGTTAGCCCATAACAATAAACATATAAGTGCACTCCTCAGCCTCTCCCTCGTCTGCAGCTGCACTGTCTGGAGACTTGTCCAGATCTAATAAAAGGGCTTTAAGCTTATCACCAAGATCGACCCTGAACTTAATCGCGATTCAACTTTAAATTCGATTTTTGGCACAGCCCTAGGAATAAGCTGCAAAAGATGAAAAAATAAATATAGAAATTACTGTAGGTGTATCAGCACAGTACCTATGGTTTATTGATCAAAATCTTTATGGAGGCTGCAGGTCACATAATTACCTACAAACTGAACATTTTGTATCCTATCATAAGCCTACGTATCTTATGTGGTTTTTCAGTGTTAACTTAATGGTAGTAATCAGTGACTTCTTCAGACCTAAAGTAGAAATGTATTAACTCTTATAGCCCTTCCACACAACTCCATTGCAGTCTGATTTGAATGAACTTTAAAAAACCCTGGAGAGGATAATCAGCCCATTAATGTAGAAGTCATCTCGGCTGCATTAATATCTAAATGAGCCCTGGGCCTTAAGCTTTAATTTGTTTTCGGGCCGCAGCGCCTGGCATTGTCCTCCCCAGAGCGAACAGTGAGTGAGATTATCTGACCAATCTATAGACAGAGAGACAGAGAGACAGACATCAGCAAATGGAGCATCTACACTCACTTTACAAATGTGATCCTAATGAAGACTGTGTGTCTTTTTATATTCACTTTTTTGCCACTCAATAGCAATGTTCAAAATGCCTACTCTAGTGAAAGTATTGTTACGCCCAATTCAAACTGAATGCATTGCATGTGCAGTTTGTGTCCTGTATGACCTCTGTAACAAATCAGACGCCAAGCTTATGTCTAAGTTCACACTGGCTGTGTTGCAGAATGTGTCTGTGTCTGGCAGAAATATGTGCAAGGAGTCTATTTTTGACGGATGCCTCAGCCCCCACGCATAAAGTTGAAGAGACGACATTGAGCCAGACAGGAAGTCAAGCAAAAAAGGATCCAGTAAATTTCATACTGAGGAGGATAAAAAGGATGGCTCCCTGTGTTGCTCTCCATGCTCTCTCTGGCCGTTATCTTCTCCGCTGCTTTTCACGGCGGCATGTTACCGTAATGCCTTGTGTAAGCTGCACACTCACCCACGTTTAGATGCGACTCTTACCATAAAGACTAGTGTAATCGCACACTCAAAATTCTCAAGATGCTCAGGATCTGGTATGTTTTTGCTTGACTGCCCGCCCCCTGCACAAGACCACATCAATGCCGCCCGATCCTGAAGGAACTTCCAAAACTTGCTACTACTTGTAAGTCTGTAAGACATGTCTTCAATTCCCTCAACTAAACTTACATAGTGCAGTTTCCCAGCTGCCAACTCCGTGATGACTCAGAGTTTAGAGCCCTGTTTTGTGTCAATGAACTGGGGGTTATTTTTGTTTGCATCTACATAACTTATAGACATATTTTCTTCAGTTATGGTAATTTCTATATAAACAAACTAAATTGAGGTCCTTCAGAGCACAGAGTCTGGGCCTGCAGCACTGAAGCAATGAAAATGAATCAAATTAAGTTTGAGTTAGCCCAGGCTGCAGTAACATCTGTCTGCGCTGACAAATTTCTACAAACAAACAATAAACAAACACCAGCTGGACACATTTATTTATGTCCCCAACCTCCTCAGACGCTGGAGTAGACATAATCTCCTCGTATGAAAATGTAACCCAAATCCTCTCATAATCCCACTCGTAAATGAGATCTGAGTTTGACATATGTTGAGTGTTGTGCCTGTTGAATAATTGATGTTGTACACTACAAACTGGGCTAATGTAGTTTTGTGAGTAAACAAGACCACAGACTGTATTATTACCAACAAATCACCAGAGTGGGGCTGCAGAAGCAAATGCAGCTCAGGTAAATCAGAGTGAAAAATTACGTGGTGAAAGGCCATTAAACACCAAGTCTACACAAAGTATGTATATAGCAAATGCCAAGTATTATGTAGGTACAAATGAAAATCCATCTGAGTGGTCTATCTGTAATCAGCAGTTTGGAAACATGTCATTACAACAGAGATTTATTATATTATTATATTATAACCATGTCAGCATTTCTGCATAGAGGCTGCAGTACAGAAACCAAACTAAATATTGTTTTGTTTTCTTTACAATAATACTTTCAATGTAAAAGAACAAAACCCTTATCTGAGTAAACATTAAAAAAGTACTGACTCTAAGTTAAGTGGGAAGGACTTCTACCACTATCACGATTACCACTGCCACACCAACTACTACCACTTTGTAGCTTAGGCCAAAAATATTTGACTGATTTAGAGATTTCACCAATTTACTTTAGTAAATTAAACATTTTATCTTGTAAAATGTACACCTCTGACATGTTGACGTGATATTGCTTTTTGACTACCTCATATTTCATATACCTGTGCTTGTCAGCTTTTAGTGCCTAAAGGCCGCCTTTTATGCTAAATCAACTTTTAAGCTTTTTTAATCATGTTATAATGTACCTCAAAACCTTACCTGTAATATTAATATTATAATAATAATAAGTACTATTTAGTTTGATTCACGCATGTTTGAGTAATTGTGTTTGTTGAGCCTGTCCTCTTCTAACGCTCGGTCTCATGGCTCCACGTCGACACGTGAAACCAGTGCCCCTGCAGGTTTCTAAACCCCATACACCATCACTGGACTCAACACAATAATTTCAGTGCTTAAACTGCCATCACTACGAAGCAGTCAGCTTATTTAGCTATCTGTTAGCATTGTGTTAATAGCTAATAGCCATGCTAAATAGCCATTTTATGCCCTGTCCAGTCCACACTCTTGCCAGCAGGGAGTGGCACTTAATCCAAGCGTTCTCTGCAAAGTTAACAGCTCCACAAAAGAAGTCGTTTTCCATACTACATCATTATTTCAAGCTATAAAACATGAAATACTAATGCAAAGGTGTCCGAAACTATTCCAAAAAGCCTGAAAAAGCATAATATAAGACCTTTAAGATTTTAGTGCTAAGTAAAAACTCTACACACTGTACAACAGGTCTAAAGAGTAGAAGTTGTAAAAAAGCCCAGCTCACAGTCCATCATTTTCCCTGGTTTCTCTTTATTTCCACTCAGAGCCCCTCTCCAATTAACCACCTCTGCACAGTTCAGCCTCTTTCCTGCAGTATTGATCTAACAGTCAGTTAACCAGACAGAGGACATGAACAGGAGCAAGGAGAGGCAGGTCTCATTAACTCTGCAATCTACCAGTGCTGTTTGCATTCAGTGATTTGGTGTAATTGGCCTTAGACATAAAACTGTATACTATTTTCCCATTGGGTCTTAAAACAAAAACAAGAAGAACATTATAAACTTAAGAAAGGCTTTACACATTGAAAACGGTGTAAACAAATCTAATTATTTCAAGGCCCATTGTGCACATTTAGGTATAGACCCTTGTAGTGTTTGTAAACAATGTGGCCTGTTTGCAGGAGTGGTGTCACAGCAGACCACACTACAGAGGAATTCTCATTAGTCATATGTTACAAATTATGAATAAACAACCAAGTACATGTATGTAGCCTGGTTAGAAAATATTAGTGAGGGTGCTGACATTAGGAGTAATTCAATGTAGCAATTAGCATATGTAACTAGCATAAAGGCTCTGAAGGCAAATGTTTTTTTAAGCTGAACTTGTAAGTAGTTATAGAAATGTGATGGGTTAAATCTGTCAATCACCATAAATCCTACTTTAATATGTAAGCTTTAGCAAATGGACCTGACAACTTAATACTACTGCCTTTTATAAAGGGGCCAAACAATGTGAGCTCAAAGTGAACAAACCTTTTCTTGTGGAACATAATCTTTCTGGTTTAGGACATGTAACTAAAACATTTGTTTCTAAATATCAAAAGCAAACAAACGTATTACTCCAGAATCTTACTACCATCAGTAATTATAAACACAGTCTGTTTGCTCTTTCATAATGAGCCCCTTTTAGAGACAGTTTATGACCAATGCAACCAAAAGAACAAGTGGTAATAGAAGTAACAGCAGAGGCTTGTTTTTAGAAACATTATTTAGCCAAATATTTTTTTTATAACCACACTCATCTCATAAGCTTATCAAGAGAGCTAGATTTTCCTGCAACTTTCTAAAATGACAGGGAAAAAAACAAATTTCTTACGCCTTGTCAGGCTGCCTCTGTGTGATTGCATGCGCCCAGCTGTTGCCACAGTGCACTGTGTCAAGTTGAACTTTTTTGGGCTTCAGCGCCCAGCTCGGAGATGCAGTGTCCTATCTGAAGGAGACCACTGTCAAATTGTACCTGTTTTTTATTCATAATTATACACCATATATTATATGACAGGACCCAAAGAGACCAAACTGTTTCATTCATGGCCATACTGACTTTATTAAATATTAATATTCATTATTTATGGTTCCTGCATTTACTTTTATCTTTTCCATCAAATAATTTTCTGTTAATAATACAAACAGCCAACAGAGTCTATTACAGCTGAGATTTCCCAAGAGTCACTGCAAATTAATTAGAAATTGACACTGGCACTGACCTCATCACTCAATCATGTTGTTGTGACTTTATTGTACTTCAGAGCAAGAGTAAGCATCAGAATATGGTGCTGTGTAGCCCAGATTTGTTTGTCACCTTGTATGTGATATTTCATTCACCATATTGCACTGCCTTCTCTGCTGGAAGTAAAAGTACCTATATTGATGAACAAAATATTATATTTTTAGTAAATAGGATTCATCATCTTGCTGCTCGGGAGTTATTTGAAAGTCTAAATGTTGGCAAACTTAACTCATTTGCTTTGAAGCAAAAGTCTCAGGATGACAAACAGAGATGGTAATAAGATTTGACATGCTGTGTGCGTTTTGTTTTGTTTTTTTCTTCAGAAGGGTATTTTCTTTCGCTCCGACTCACAATATACTGTAACAGCATGAAGGCAGGCACTGGAAATTAACTTGGAAATGAAAAGCCTCCAGGAGATACAGTAGCGTGCAGCAGGCAGGTTGGAGATTATGGTAAATGTCGGGAGCGTTAACATCAGAGCGAGACTGTGAAGGGAATACAGTGTGGGCCGGGCAGAGTGGTGCGGATCAGGGAAGCTGTACAGAGAAGGAAAATGATGAGATGTATAGAAACCAGTGATGAGGCCCCTAATGCCTACTGATGCTAACAATAGACCTCTGTCAGTAAACACAAAAAAATCACACTGTTTGGCTGTGAAGGACTAATAATATTATTACATGTCCAGCCAGACACATTGAGTAGTGGAGAAACATAGGTCTCCTCCCCAGGTGTGAGTTAAGCAAAAGAAGACTCCAGGTATGTTTTTGATGAGGGAACAACATTATAACATGGTAGAAAGAGGCAGTGTGTTAGTATTAAACCCTGAATTATAAATCCAGCAGCATTCAGAGCTATTTTTACTACATACATTTCTTGTTCCCTAGATGTAAAACTTGAATTGTTTGCAAAAGAAAAACAATTTGTATGGATGGCCGGAAAACTTGCATTCTGTTACGTGGAAGTAATAGGAAAAAGATATGAATGTCTGCAGCCTCTGATTACCTGCTGGGTAATGGATAATGTCTTATTTGCACATATATGTTTTTTGTAAGCTTGTACATAAGCTGCGTTTATTTTTCACAGTTGTGTTAGACCCTCTCAAAGCCCTGATTGGTCAAAAAGAATAACTGCACTAAAGATTGTATAAGATTACTCTCCTGCTTCAGATAATTTAAAGGGGCTATATTATGCAAAATTGACTCTTCTGAGCTTTATACCATGTTACAATGTTGTTTCCTCTTCAAAAACATAACTGGAGTTGTGTTTTGTTTCATTTATGCATGTTTGAGTAATTTTCTATTTTTTACATTGAGTTTGTAAGGGGCCAAAACGGCTCATGTCACCGGTGTCTGCCTTTTCCACCTGACCACGCCCCTCCCCCCTCACGGTCCTGTCCCGTTCAGGAAGCACTGCTACAGCTCACGCCTCCCTCGCAGAAACCAAACAAACCCACCTCTGAACTGCAGCGGACAACACTCCAACACTGTTTCTGTGCCGACGTGTTGTTGGGACACACTGAAGGGGCGTGACAGCAGCAGGACAGCGGGGAGGGAGGGCTCTTAAAGTGACAGGGACCTAATCTGAGCATTTCTCACAAAGTCAAATGATAAGATTTTGTTTTTTTAAATAATTATTGCGACAAAATGTAAGATGCAGTTCTAGATGTGTCCTAAATTAATTTAAAAGGCATACAAAAAAGCATAATATAGGCCATTTAAGGTGTTTTGAAAACTGCTTCATCTGACTCTAGCTTCGCAGAGCATTATTCAACCAACATTTTAGGGGAAAGTAAAAGGGCATCATTTAATTTTGTCAAGGACCTTGTATTTGCACATCTCAAACTTTGCCATTAGATCCCAATAAAACTGCACATTAAGCGCTCCACATTTGAACATATTTAGCATGTTAATTTAATTATTTCCTTTCATTGTTTTGACTAATATATCTCCTGTCATATCTGAGCCCTTGCATCATTTGTTTGAGTGCATTGTACAAAACTAGTGGACCATGTGACATTTCTGCCAACAAGCCCTCATGCATCTAAGCTGTTCATTTATCAGCTCTGTATGACACTTGACATTTTCATCTGACTGAAATCTGAGCACAACAAAGTGGAAAGTAATGAGGCCGCAGTATATGAGTGATTTATTGATTTCCTTGTTCCACATCAATTTGGCTGGAGTGGGTGATCCTTGCTTGACATGCAGCATGCAAAGAAAGAAAAAAAAAAAACTAAAAGCTCAACAAGTTGGCAAAGACTGTGCAAAAGCGAGGTGTGAAAAGAGAATTTACCCCTGAACTAGAAGCTCTTACAGTTTATCTATACTGTTGTAAGACAGGACCAGTGCTTTGCCAGAGATCTATGCTCTCCGAGTGCCTAGTTCAGATTTTTCCTGCAGTTTAGTGTATTTTTGTACTTTGATACACCTTTCTTTGTTCATAGCCTTTCTAAAAAAAAAACACAACAATTCTTGTGTACAATACTTGCCTGGATTCTACACCTCTTCCGTTTTAGTGGAGATTGATGGCTACCTTTGTATTTTCCTCACTCTTCACTCTGACATGCCTCCATCTCTCCACTCCTAAATAGTAATTACTGCTTTGTGCTGGCGTGAGACAGACTTTAGCAGGGTGAATTCTTCCCGAGACTGATGTGTTTGCCACCTGTCGTCTCTCGTTCAACAAAAGACAGAAGAAAAATGGTGGATTTTGCGTGGGAGTGTAGTGGAGGAGAAAAAAAAAAAAAAGAGAGCACTGGAAATGTCGGACTTAGCTGTTTTGAATGTCAAGTATTTTGTTCAGAATAGAGAAGTAATATGTTGTTTGTGTGACTTTGTGTAGCAGCACCAGTAAACTGTATTTTCACAAGCTGTTTCACCCAGTTTTTTTTTTTTATTACATTCATCTGGTTTCTTCCTTTTCCATTTCCTATTGCGTTTTTCAAACCATATTTGCAGACAGACAGTGGTTAATGTTCAAACATATCTGCAGTCTCTCTTCCCAGGACATTACATCAGCAGGAGAAACCACTTTAAAGGATCCATCCCATCCAGCACATGGACCCTTCATACCCCTCTACTTCAAGCAGAAAACCTCTATTGTGGTTCCTTCCCAGAGGCTGTAAAGTTCAAGAACCTGTTCCCCACTAGACATATTTTACTTTGCGAGTATTGGCAATTAACATTTTCAGAAAAAACAACAAAAGATTCAAATATTTAGAGAAAATTACAAATACAGCCGTCATAACAGGTTTGAACAATTCATTCAATATCTAAAAAAAAGTAGTAGTGGTAGTTGTAGTAGAAGTAGAAGTAGTATACAGTAGAAGTAGTATACATTTTGCTGTGCTTCTACAAAAACAACTTTCAAGTTATTAAGTAAATTGAATTCAGTGTTTACATTTACAAATTAATAAGTAATCATTTGTATTTTTACTTCCACCTGAACACTGTTTAGAGATACTATTACTTGAGTATAGATTTAGTGTGGGGCCTTTCTGTGTGGAGCTTGCATGTTCTCCTCATGTCTGTGTAGGTTTCCTCTAGGTGCTCCAGTTTTCCTCTTGAGTAGGTTCCTCATGGGGCCTGGACTCCCCTGCGAAAGAGAGAGAGATTTTTTCTTTTTTTAATGTATATAATTTTTAGGCCTTTTTCAGCTTTATTCAATAGTGCAGTCAAGAAATTACAGGAAATCATGGGGAAGAAACGTTCGGCAAAATGTCGGAGTCCAGAGTTGAACCCATGACACCTATGCAGGCTGAAGATGCTGTGTACACCATATTTCTAAAAGTATGCCTTTACACACACATGAACTTAAGTGACATCCCATTCTTAATCCATAGAGTTTAATATGACGTCGGCCCACATTTTGCATCTCTCTACGTCAGACATCTACTCGTGTGACATTGGATGAGAAGTCCTGGCTCTCTTTCCTCGCTCTAATCCATCCCACAGGTGTTCTGTCAGGTTGAAGTCAGGACTCTGTGCAGGTTCAGTCAACTTCTTCCACACCAAACTCACTCATCCATGTCTTTATGCTTTGTGCTCTGGTGCAGTTATGTTGGAACAGGAAGTGGCCATCCCCAAACTGTTCACACAAAGTTGGGAGCATGGAATTGTCCAAAATCTCTTGGTGCTGAAGCATTCAGAGTTCCTTTCACTGGAACTAAGAGACCAAGCCCAGCTCCTGAAAACAACCCCACACTATAATCCCAATTCAGTTATTTTGGGTGGGTGAGTGAATACTTTTGGAAATATAGTGTAAATGTGCCACAGCTCCACCAACTGAACTATACCGAGAAACTATGGTTAATCTCAGTGGGACTATTGTTAACACTTTATTTTAAGGTCCACCTATTAACCATGAGGTTAATAGTACCAGGCATTAATTAGTGTGCTAGTTAGTGGTTAATTAGCTCTTAATTGAAAATTTAAAAGCACCTACTAATCTCTTATTCTGTGTGAACATATTTTACAACTTATTAGCATTTTAAGATTTTTGGAGTATGAGCATTATTTGGGAATAGTACCACAAAAAGCTTTTTAAGGTCTTCGTTTATGTCCGACAATTTCTTTACTTCCTACTAATGAGCAGTGGTGGAGCCAATCAGAGGCGCTCTGGGAGCGGCCCATAGAGTTAAAAGCCACGCCAATTATGTACAGGTGTGGCGCTGGTAGTGGCATACGGTTTAGACCATGCTTGTGGGAAAACACTGGGACAAGTTCATCTTGTAAGTTTACTTGCTTTTTTTTGCTTATTTTACAATAAATGGATGGCATCGGTCCGGACACTCTTAAGACTTTTTCCACTTATTTTTGATACACCACAACACCACAATAGCTATTGTCCCTATTCCTCTACAGCATGCGTGCCTACCATTCCAACACAAAGCGCCTCAACAAGCACTAATTATGAGTTTATCAAAGGGAAAATGTTACTTAATAGCTAATTAGTTGTAGAATATGGTCACACAGAATAAAGGATTAATAAGTGCTTTATAATTACCAATTAGGAGCTGATTAACCACAAACTATTATGATAATTAGCACTTAGTTAATGGTTAATAAGTGTTACCAGACTTTCCTGGTTAAATAAATAAAATGAAAATAATAATAAATAAATGTATGCACATGTTATGCATACACTAAGTTTTTCTTTAACCTCTGATTATTTAGCACTTTGTCACTGTTTGTATAGCTTGGTGTTTTAACTGTTAACAGTATATGTGCATTGCTACATGAAATGAGTCATGTACTTCTCATCAGTCAAATGGGACAGGCCAGAAATGTGAAGTGAAGTAAAGAGAAACAACAGAAATTAAATTCTTTTTTTCTTTTTTTTTCTTTCAGAGTCTCATACTTCTTCAGCCACACCAGGCCTGTGACAGCTCCAGGCCAGTATCACTAATTAACACCATTTGAATGTATGACTCATGCAAACCTCTCTGCAGCTGCTCTGTGCACACAGCCCCTTCCTCTACGTCCTTCCTCCTCTGTGTCTAATTTATGCTGCCAAATTACTGGTTGTGTCCATATCTCCGAGTGCAAAATGAGGGGTTTTCTACTTGGAAGCTGCTGCTGAATCTTCAAACAGTCTTATTTTCCAACGCGGGATGGATGAGTAGTCGGTGCATAAATAGTGCTCCTTCATTACCAGCTCTCTTGTCTCAAATGTAAATCTCTCTAAGAAATGAGTGAAGAGGGAGCCAGGAGGACACAGGGTTTGGCGACAGTCGTGATTTAGGTAGAGCATCTGGGGTTATGGCGGGATGTTTTAGGACAATATGGGTGAATGGAGTTTTCATGTCCTTCGTGTCTTAATGTTCCTAGCGCCAAAATACGTGTTGGGTGAAGCAAGGGGAGTCAAAATTGCCCCTAGTGAATGAATGTGAAAGTAAATTGTTGTCTGCCAATGTACCCACCTCAGGCCCAGAGCTGATGGGATAGGCTCCACACACCTGCAACTCGTCCCCTTAGAGGTTCTATTTGAGTAGTTTTGAGATAATTAGGTTTAAAGTTTTGACCATTAAAACAGCAAAACTGATATAAGGAACAGATTTCGTTAGAATAATAGAATACATTGGAATTAAAAGCACCCTAAAGAGATTTTAAATATACAATTTCAAAATCTTTGTAACTTTTGAAATGAGACATTTGGGAACTGGTCTTTCGTAGATAGAACCTTTTAATTCTGAGAACCCGAAATTTAGTTGGAATTATAAGGTTCTATCTTACAAAACATAAAAAAAAATCAATAAGTTATATTTCAGCAGTCAACTTATTCTTATATAACGGCACTTGAAAGTAAAATGCAATATATTTAACAACAAAATACTTCAGCAAAATGTAACAAAAGAAAAAAAAAGCTGAACACAAATGGAAACTTTTTACCAATATCTTTAATAATATTGCAAAATTATCTTTTTAATGCAACATTTTCCTGAAATTTGGCCTGAGATGTAATTTTTGTACCAAGGAAAGCAGTCTGTTGTAACTGAACCAGGCTGGAACCTTCAAAGAGGCAGAACGTGATTGGTTCTTTTAAATGCTTTCTGTGTCCCGATTGGCTCAGAGAGATAGAACCTTATAGCACCAAATGAAGGTTTGACATCGCAGATACAACTTTTTATTTTTCCTGATAAAAAGCCCCAAAATTGATAAAAAAAAAAAAAAAAAAAAAAAAAAACTTGATATAGTATAGATAATGCATCCAGGAACAAGAATGTAATGACTCAGTTTTAGCAAAATGTCAGATAGAACCCTGTAATCTAAGGCAATGAACTGTTAGTAGGAATACTGTGAGTGAAAGAAGATGAAGTGTAGTGTACTTACTGTTTGCTTTGTCAGGCTTTCTGTCATCGTGAGGTAAAAATGATTACATAAATGCTGCATATTTCTGCTTGTTGTCTAATAGTGAAGTAAATGTATTGTTTTGTCTCAGTGAACATTAAATCAGCTTGCCCTGAGCAACAGCTGACTATTTGTCACTTTCGATTCAAAACAATTAATGGTTTCATTAAATAAACAATCTGCTCAGTAATCATTAACTATTCATTGCAACAGCTCCATGTTGTATTTACTGCATCAAAATTCTGTGAGTGCTTTGTCTCTTTTTCTTTCTGTTCAAAAATGCAATAAATGTACTATTAAATAAGCAGCAACACATTTCTGTGACATGACCTTACTTTTACATGCGAGTTTCGGCATCCATTAGTTTTGCTTATTTGCTCAGAGTTTTATTGCTCGTAGTTAAATGTGTCCATTCCATACATTTATCTGAGACAGTGCCATTAAACAGACAGGACACATGTCTCTCAAAGGAATGTAATTCATTTATCTTTAAATCTTTAACTGCATTGCATCAAATACAGATGAAGCTGCTGTGAGCTGACGTTTTGCTGTCTCAGTACACTTCTTAGTTGTGTTTTTGTCTGTTGTTGTTGTCTGTATTGTAAGATTAGATACATTTTTTAAGGTCTGATTTAAGTCTCCTACAATCGTACCACCAAAACTTTTAAACTACCATCCAGCAACCATTTTGGATTTACTGTGTTTGAGACACTGTACTATACTGTACTGTCAAATAAACTATATTTTATTCGCTCACCCACCCAAATAATTTAATTCAGATTATGGTGTGGGATTGATTTCAGGAGGGGCTTGGCCTCTTAGTTCCAGTGAAAGGAACTCTGAATGTTTCAGCACCAAGAGATTTTCATGCTCCCAACTTTGTGTGAACAGTTTAGGGATGGCCACTTCCTGTTCCAACATGACTGCACCAGAGCACAAAGCACGGTCCATAAAGACATGGATGAGTGAGTTTGAAGAAGTTGACTGGCAGCACAGAGTCCTGACCTCAACCTGACAGAACACCTTTAGGATGAATTAGAGCAAAGACTGAGAGCCAGGACCTCTCATCCAACATCAGTGTCTGACGTTGGACAAGAACATCAGTCACTTAGATGTCTGATGTAGATAGATGCAAAGGCTGGGCCCACATCATATTAAACCCGTATGGATTAAGAATGGGATGTCACTTAAGTTCATATGTGTGTAAAGGCAGGTGAGCTAATACTTTTGAAATAGTGTTTCACCAACAAAAACTTTCTGGTTAGCAATCCTGCCTCTCAGCAAAGAGTGGAGTCTGCATGTCCTCCCTGTGTTACTGTAGGTTTTCTAAAACTTCCTCTCACCCTCCAAAGCCATGCATGTGCTTGGAGAATTGGTAAATTACAATACAATTACAATATAAATTACAATACAATATAATTCAGTCTCTACATTTAAGGTTAGGCTTAAAACATTCCTCTTCAAGAAAGCTTATGGTCAGGCCAGCTAGGAACAGGGTTAACTCCACAGCTGAAGATGGGCTGCTCTAGGAGCTAGAATCTGGGGGAAGTATGTTGCACTGAGCCTCTGTCCTCTGGTTTCATCTGCTGCTCCTCTTCTATCACTGTGATTAATATAATGAAATACTCTATATCTCCAATCAGTTCCTTGCTATTCACAAGTTGTCCCTCTCTCTGGGAGTTGGGACTGTTTCAGATGCCTGGCTGCTGGCAGATGTCCCAGTGACGATTGGATCTTAGCTGACCCCATCTGTGCTCCTGTCCCGACCTGTGAACCCTCAACCTCACCTCTAAGGATTTCCCGGATCTACCTCAACCCACTCACCTGCCTGGATGAGGCCCCTGCTGCATCCTGGATTTCCTGGACCTATCTCACCCCACTCACCTGTCTGGATGAGGCCCTCCTGCTGCATCCTTTGGACTTCCTCAACCTACCTCACCCCGCTCCCTGGATGAATCCTTACAGAGCTGATCTATGATCCTATAGATGAGCTAATGGACTAGCAGTCCTAGACGCATTGCCTGTCCATCCTGGGAGAGGATCTCTCCTTCAGTTGGGCTCCATAAGGTTTCTTCTTTTTTCCCGCAGCTGGGGTTTTTTAGGAGTTTTTTCTTAACGAGAAGGAGGGTCTAAGGACAGAAGTGTCCTGGGTCTGTTTAGTGTAGTTATTGTTTGTGTTGTCTGAATGTGTGTTTATGTTTGATCAACTGTTGTGAAGCCCTTTGAGGCGACTTTTGTTGTGATACTGGGCTATACAAATAAATCTGAATTGAATTGAATTGAATTAAATAAATAAATGTGTCTGTGTTGGTCCTGGGACTACCTGGCCACTGCCTATGGTGCACCACGTCTAAGGCCCATAGTTACTGAATGCTCTGGCTACACATGACCCCTCACAGAAAATGACTGCATGACTACCTTCAGTTAGCTGAGAATAGACGACTGCTATAGTGCTACTCTCAACCAAGTACAATAAAACTTCTCAAAGTCATTCTTATTCTATGTCCAGGCCCTGTTTAGACATAAATAAATGACTTGTTTGAACAAATTGAGCAAAGACATACATCAGACACTCCCAGGATTTTAACAAAGGCAGTGTTGGTCTCAGCCTTAACCACATCTCACTGTGTCTCATTAAGTGTCTGTCTTCTCAAACTGACTGAACAGCAGCCGCGGGCCATTGTCATTGATTGTCCCTGTGTTTTTCTTCTCACTCCAGGGATTCATTTTCACATCACTCTGCTGTGTGTATCCAGCAGGCATGACCATTTGGGATAGACACAGGAGGAGGGCTTATAGCAGACCTACCCATGTATTCCTTGGGAGTTCAGTGTAAGACTTCCTCATTTTGATTGTCAATTAAATGAGGTCTGGAGGTCTATTTATAAAATATTATAAGGTAAATAGTCTAGCAAAGTTAGGATTATTAGCTCAACAGTTAAAGCAATAATCATGGTTTCACTTCATTATATGCCAATGGTTTCCAACTTGTCTGACTGTCAAACATTTATTTTTTTATTAAAATTTTCTAACCTTTACCATTTTATGTAATGAAAACAATATTATGATTAAATTTCATATTCAACATCACAATTTAACCCAGGGTCCCTTTTTAGAAAGTATAGTTCTACACCATGATTAAACCTATGGAAGCCTTGCAGGGACATGCTGTTATCAACATGAAAACTCAGAAGAAAGCAAATAAACTTCAACTGTGTCCTAAAGAGCTTTAAAGGTCCTTGATAAGTATGTAAAACATTTATGGCTATTCTTACACTGTTGGTAACAAATCTTTGACTTCTGTGTTTTATTTTATCAGACTACATATGGAGTTTAGGAACTTATGTCATGAAGTGAGTGTTGTGTGATGGGTTTGCATGTTTGGGTTCACAAACTGTAACATATAAAGAATTGCATTAGTCACGTCAGAATAAAACAACTAAGAAATGAGCCGTAAAACAACTCTTTAAACTGCTTTGTCACTCTTGGTGAGTATCTATCACACACTTAGGTATTTGTGTGTGAACACTTACTCAGGTAGTTTACATCATAAATTGCTCCATTGTTTTTACTATTGGATTGAAAGGTTAAGCTTAAGGTTTAGGTATATTTTATTGTCCCCATAGGGAATTTGTTCTCTGCATTTGACCCATCCTTCAATGCTGCTGGAGCAACCTGTCAGGAGCAGTGGGCAGCCGCGGTGCAGGTGCAGGATTTTGGTGAGGAGTACCTGGCTGGAGGATTAGTTTACTGTCCATGTTTTGAGGTTGATTGGGGAAACCCCAATACCCGGAGGAAACCCAGCCAGACCCGGGGAGAATGTGCAAACTCCACACAGAAAGGTCCCACACAGTCTGGGAATCAAACCCAGGACCTTCTTGCTGTGAGGCAAGAGTGCCATAAACCAATGTGCCGCCACGGTTACTTCAACCTTTTGGCAGGAATTCTCCATGAGAGGAAATACAGCAGCTCACACTACACAACAAGCACTTAATATCTTTGTCAGAATAACAAGAATAACACGTTTCATTTGTTGCCTACTATCCAGTTGAATGTTTTGCAGTGTGATGACACGTTCCCGATCTCTTTACACAGTTCACATACAAGATATAGCTGTTGGTGTTACTATTTATCCTCTGAATATGGACACAGTGGAATCCAATTTTTATAATGTGTCACTATTGTGCGAAATACATTTACAGCTAATTTAACCCACATCAGAATCCTGTCTCATCAGTCCCATCATTACCATAAACTAACTGTAGGTTTGGTCAAAAAACTAAATTTCAATATCCATATCACTCATTCCTGCCCCATGTTTCTGCCCACTCCAGTCCACAGTTTTCCTCATTCTCTCCAGTTTTCCCGCTGTCCTATCTGCTCACCTGAGTCCCCAGCTGCAGCACATCTCCAGTCCGCCCACCAGTGTGAATACTCACTGTTCCCTCACATTGTTTTACTTCACTGATGAGTCTTTTCAGCACTTAAATGTTTGTGGGCCGATCTTTTGTTGCTTGTCTTTTTGGGGTTGTATCATTCTGCCTCAATAAAAATCAAGTGCTACTTTAGCCACAAAGATCTGTTGAATATAAATGTGATCAGCTTTCTGTTTAACCAGAATGCATCTCTTTATAGATGCCGTGATCTCTCTGCAGGAGCATGTTTTCGAACCATTGCCTTTACGAGCAACAAACCTTTGCTTTAATTCCTTGAAAGTGCTGTACTTAGAAAAAAGGCAAAATGCCAAATGCAAATGGAAGCCCTTATAAAGTGTGCCCTACAACTTTAGGAAGGACGCTGTGTGAAGTTCATGATGTAAGATCCTGTAAGAATCTTATCTGGAGGAAACATTACATCTCTGGGGCGAGTTTATTTACCTCCTCTCACTCCTGTAGTGTAGTTTAGTTTATCCTCCATTTCAAAATACCAAAAAGAAATAAAAGCAAGCATGAGTTTGCATCAGATTTGGATAAGACGCAGTTGATCTGAGCAATAATTCTGTGTTAAAGATGATAAAAGAGCTGTTTTTGAGATGTTAAATTGTGTGTTTTTTTTAATTAAGAGCAGAGCTTATAATTACATCTAGATGTAAAACATGCTTTTTTGCCTTTTGATTTTTGTTTATCATTATTTAGTTTTAGAAAATTGCATGATTTTTTTTTCTTCCTAAATCCAGACAAGAAGTTGTTTTCAGGAGTTGCTGATACACAACATTTCCAAGGTTATTTGGCAAGAAATGGTAAATTGTATATTGGTTTGCAGTTTTCACAATCAAGTTGGCCCAGATCCCGGCACTGGGATTTCATTTTTAAGAAATGTGGAGCATTGGTCTTGGTCTTGACCTCTTCAGACACAGTCAGTTGCCATAACCAACTTAAAAAAGTCTACAAACCAACACAATGTGATTTAGTTTTGAATCTAATGAGGGCATGATCCTTTCCAGAAATATTAAATCATTTAAACTTCTCTGCAGGCTTGAAATCTTACACTCCAAATAATATTATTACTGAGCTTAAAGGCCGGAGTTAAATTAAGTTTGTGCCCTTGGAGTCACTTTCTGAGTCTAAAACTACAAACATTTCTGGCGGCATTTGCATTTTTGAACGTGAATCCTCTCTGTAATGGTATGCTTTATTATGAAAATTAGAAAAAGTCATTGAATTAAGCAGTGATTGATGGTCTGTTTATATGCAGACAGCTTTCTGAGCCACAGACAACTATGATGATTCAAAGGGTTCTGCACTTCTCATTCATTGCTGGCATCAGAAAGTGACATTTTGGAGTGACCTTTAGTCCTTCGGTAAGTACCTTATGTTGTGTTACTGAATACAACTATTTTATAACATGTTTTAATACATATACAGTATTTTCAATTTGTGTAATATATGTTTTCTATAATAATTTAATATATATTCCAAATTAAGCCTGACAATTAAAAGCACATTTCAGTACCATGGACAGCACCACGCAGGCAACAGTGCCATTCAACAAGTCTCTGATCCTAAAATGAGGGCTTCAGTGGAGAGATTATTTAGCCTGTGATGTTCACTTTTAATTCACAAACTAATGGTACTTATACACCCTTCTACAAGTGACATTTTCACATAAGTTATGTACGCAGTTTTGAGACAAGAGTACCTTTTTTTTCCCCCATTCGTTTTAAAAAGGGAGAATTTTTCAATGACAGAAACAAATTTATAGTTGTTAAGCTTCTTTAAAATTTACTTTGAATTAGCGCCCAAATCTGACAGTGAGTTCCTATTGCTAAAGTTTATGACAAACTGTTGTGTGACACATTTCTGTAAATACTTAAAATAAATAAATAAAATGAGTAAATGTTGATACACTCATCAATGGGCTAACATTACGTTACTGCAGTTGTCAAAACTTGATTATTCATACTTTGCAAAATTACAGAAAATATCGTAAAGTGATGGTCTGCTTAGCTTATGGCACCATTCCTTTTTAAATGCAGTCGCTCTGTTTACAAACACTAAAAGACTCTATAGATAACCTTTTTTTGACCCAGATATGTTTTTCTCTCAAGCACATCCAACCTTAGTTTTAAGACCGATTTTAAGGTCTTGGTCTCAAAGTCTAATGTATTTACTTATTTTACTCCTATACTTAAAGCTGATTTATTCATCTATTTATCTAGTTAGAACTGCTCTCTGGTGACTCAATCCTTGTATCTATGTTCAGTGTTTCATGATTTGGTCCTGGCTTTGTCTCCATCCACAAAAATGATCGTCTATCCTGGTACACTCTGTAAAACCCACTGCTCTTTATTCGTTGACCATGAAAGGTAGGTGGATAGTGTTTGGTATTAGTCCAACACTGAGATATGAAGTATTTTATTGAATTACAGCAGTGTGCATATTACTGATTGACCTTCTACTTTACCGTGATGCTTTTAAAGGCCTGAAAGGTACATCACTGTCTATTTTAACTCACAGTTCAAATTTTTTTTTGCTGGAACTATCAGTATCTCTGAGGGAGCAAAAAGGCAATGAGTGGGTGGCTTTACACAAGAGACTGCATCTGATCAGCGTGACCCTCGCTGCAATGGGATGATAATCTATCACAGGCTATTGGCATGTTCTTTTTAGATAAAGACATTTTAAGGAGCATAAGCAATTCCCTTTTAATACCAAACACTGTATAACCTGGAAAGTGATTAAAGGCTGCCATGAACAAATACTGTAGAAGAAGACTGAGGCATTAATGCAAATAAAGTACCAACCATACTTTTTTGCACACAAGATGGATGCAGACACAGTCGTGTCAGTTCTTTTCACACAAAAAATTAGTTTTACAATGCAGGATTGGGCTGGTTTCTACCCAGTTGTGCTTCTTTTGAACTTGGGCTGGAAAAAGTAGCATTGGGCTGGTTTATAAAATGGTGATTTTTTATATTCTGAGAAAATACCAACAAAATAGTTGTCATTTTTATGGCAAACAAAGTAGAAATACACATTTCAACAAACTGCTGTGTCCTCCCACTTATATCATCAGTTCATTTTTTGTAAAACAAGATAAATCTGCTCATCATCGGCAAGAGTGGTGTCATGTATCTGTGTGCCTAGGCCTATGTGAGAGCATAACGTAAGTGATCACCACAGTAATTGAGAGCCTGCCTGCATAATTTTATTTGGATCTAGGTGTTTGCTTGTTTAGTTAAAGGGGCTATATTATGGAAAATTTACTTTTGAGCTTTCTACCATGTTATGATGTTGTTTCCTCATCAAAAACATAACTGTAGTTGTGTTTTGTTTAATTCATGCATGTTTCAGTAATCCTCTATTCTTTGACATTGTGTTTGTGAGAGGCCAAAACGGCTCGTTTCACCGGTGTCTTCCTTTTCCACCTGACCACACCCCTCCCCCCTCACGGTCCTGACATGTTCCGGAAGCACTGCTACAGCGCACTCCTCCCCCGCAGCAACCAAACAAACCCACCCCGAACTGCAGAGGATAACACTCAAACACTGTTTCTGCACCGACGTCTTGTTGGGACACAATGAAGGGGCGTGACAGTGACGTGACAGTGACGTGACAGCGGCGTGACAGCGGCGTGACAGCGGCGTGACAGTGGGGAGGGAGGGCCCTTAAAGTGACAGGGACCTAATCTGAACGTTTCTCACAAAGTCAATGATGAGGTTTTTTCAATAATTATTGCATTTACTGACCAACAAAATGTAAGCTGCTGATCTAGATGAGTCCTAATTTAATTTAAAAGACACAAAAAAGCATAATATAGCCTCTTTAAGGTTATTTGATAGCACTTTTTTGTGGGGAGCCTGTTTGTGTTCCTTTTTTCCTTTGATTATTTTGTACAGCTGTGCAGTTTTGTGTTCTTGCTTGCGTATAATGGTTTTAACATTTAGGGTGATTGTGATTTGGGTTTTAATTGTGTTGGGCGAGTTTTAAGTTCAGTTTGGGCTGGACACTGTCAGTCAGATCTGGCAACCCTGAATGCAATGGGACGTTTACCAGAAAATCGGAAAGGCAATACCAACGTAGTAGTGATCTGTCAAACTGGCAGAGAATGGAAAATCGTATCGTGTAGCACTCTCCTGGCTTCATTTCAAAGACTAAACCTTTTTACTGAGGTTTGGCTCCACTACATTCGGTCTCCACGGCTCAACACGTTTACCTCTAAAGAAAGAAACTTTTTAAAACACTTTCAGATTGTGTTCTGCTTTTGGGTCTTTAGACTGCAACTCATATCAAGAACTCTGTGTGTGTGTGTGTGTAATTTCTTGCATATTTTCTGATAACTTTACCAATGACTTACATAAACCTTTAATTTGAATTAGGACAGACAAATCAACAAATCAGTGGTGAGCATCAATGTAAATGTGCCAGAATTAGCACATCAGCTAAATTTCATCTGTTGTCCTCAGGCAGGTACCATAAAAACTCAGCAACAGCAATGATCAGAGTTTCTGTTTGGTGTGCGTTAATCTGCAGGTAGTTAGCGGTTAGCCAGTTTTTGATGCAGAATGCACTCTAATAGTACTGGCAAAAGGTGAAACTCTGAGTCATTAAAAGAACAGTACAGTTCATCAGCATAAAAGTGATAAGACACATTTTCAAAACAACAAATAATCTGACCAAGAAAAAACAAGTATAACAAGAATAGAATTGGACCCAGGACTGATCCTTGTGGGACTCCACATGACAGAGCAGACGTATTCGACATTATGTTGTTTATGGCAACATTAAAAGTTCTACCAGTGAGGTAAGAAGAAAACCATAGGAGGTCAGACCCAGAAAACCCTATTTCAGTTTGGAGGTGATGAATCAGTATTCTGTGTTCATCAGTCTCAAACGCAGATGTCAAATCAAGTAAAACCAAGACTGTGTAGCGGCCAGAGTCTGCAGCCATCATAATGTCACTAGAAACCTTAAGTAGAGCTGTTTCAGTGGAGTGCATTTTACAAAAAAGTAGTTAGCTCTCCGGCCGCCACTTTTTCCACAATTTTAGACATAAATGGGAGTTTTGATAAGGGCCTATCTTTTTTAGGCTCCAAAGGGTCAAAGTTAGGCTTTTTAAGAATGGGGGTCACCACAGCTTGTTTAAAATCGCTGGGGACTTAGCCAGTTTCAAGTGAGAGGTTGATCATTTTCACAATCCAGGGACCAGCTAAATCAAACACAAAGACACAAATTGGCTGGCAGCGTTTGACAAATACTAGCTACGGTGGCCAGTGAGCAAAAAAGTAAATGTCAAGCCCTGAACATCACACATGCAGACATATTACACAGAACAAGAGAGACCAGGTAGAGTAAACAGTAGTCACATAGAAGTTAAAATGCCACCATGAACAGACAGCAGATAGGAAAGTAATTTACATTTATTGGCACATGACTGGTTTGTTTTCAATCAATATTTAAGGATTTTTCATAATAACTTAATGGTTAACAGTAAAATAGTCATAAGCTTTGCAGTATAATTTACAACCCTACAAAATAATTAGGCAGAAGTGTGCTTCTCCTTCAAAAAGTTCAGCATAACTTTTACATTTTTCAACAGTGGCTATATTTTTTGAATGCTTTCTGACCCACTGGGACTAAAAAACTGATTTTATGGCATTATATTTTCTTATTTATCTTAAACCAGTAGATGTTAAAGCAGTCATTCTACATAAACCATTCAGTCTCCATTGATCAGGTAAAGTCATGTCTCTCCTCTCTGAAGACCAAAGACTTGTAATGCTTTCTCTATTAGCAACTTTAGAGAGAAGTCTTGTGATCTTTAGTGAAGAAAGCTGAGGCTTCAATGCATCAGAGTGGGTTCCCTGTGGTCGCCTGCATTGCCCGGGGCAATGGAGGGTGGACAGAGTTTGAGAAGTATCCGACCGCGACCCCAGAGACTTAATCAATGAGAAAGAGAGAAAAGATGGAGATGAAGAAAAGATAAAAGAATAAGGCACTGGCTGATCAGTATTGTGTTTTTGGACCAAAATCTCTGGCATCTTCAACAAAGCATCAACAAAACAAAACAAGCTTGGGTCTAATTATTTTTGAGATCAATTCCCAGTCCTTGTTGTGTCCCATTAAAGTATAAAAGAAGAGATGGGATGACTTGGTAAAACTGCTGTGGAGTTGTAGAAGCCGGTCTTTGAAG
This sequence comes from Bostrychus sinensis, assembly GCA_020698575.1. Taxonomy (NCBI): domain Eukaryota; kingdom Metazoa; phylum Chordata; class Actinopteri; order Gobiiformes; family Eleotridae; genus Bostrychus; species Bostrychus sinensis. The sequence goes on along the minus strand of CM036257.1, from coordinate 19,395,089 downwards.
CACTGACGGGGGAGCAGAGTGTGGATAAGGCAGTGTTATGGCTCACAGAAGCTGCTCTGGACATACATTCACTTCTATAGGACTCATAGGGGAACACTGGCAGCAACTGCTGAAAATATATGTCCACTATATAAACAAATAAAACTGTATAATAATGGGATTTGGCCAAATATGCTAACTCCTGGTGTCAGTAAAGAAACTAATTATTAGTTTTAGTAGATTCTTTACCATTGTGAGATCCAACGCCTGAACTAGAAGATCCCTGGTTTTCAGATTTGATTGCTATGTCTTCATCATTGCGAGATAGGTCCAATGCCTATCTCGGGATGTGTCATGTTATTCCTTTTTTATGTGTAATGTTTTAGACCTAACTAAGCACTTAGCTCCAAGTTTGGCACTTGCCTAACCCTAACCCAAAAGGGGTCTGGGGCCCCCTGGGGGTCCGTGAAGGTACTGCAGGGTGGACACCAGAAACTATCTATTCTAAATACATAAAAAGAAATAGAGTTTGAAATGTGTGTGTGTGTGTGTGTGTGTGTGTGTGTGTGTGTGTGTGTGTGTGTGTGTGTGTGTGTGTGTGTGTGTGTGTGTGTGTGTGTGTGTGTGTGTGTACTTGTTTAAAAATATTATTTCCAAACTATTTTAGCCATCAGTGTTTTTTGTAATGTTTTTATGAAATTTTATGGCGAAAAACATGGCATAGTTTTATGAAAAGAATGAAGTTTTATTATTGTGGGTCCGCAAAAGATTTTCGGACATTAAATAGGGCCACGACACTCCTGACTTTGGGAATGGCTGACCAAGGAAAATATACTTAATCCAATTATATTAAATAATTCATTTTATATACAATAGGTCATGTTAGGTTAGTGTTACTCATAGTGGTCAAGCACTTTTGCACGCCCCATACTACTTTCTTGTTTAAATATTATGCTAGTTAAGGAAAACAGTGTGTCCAAACTTGAGCACTTTCAATTAATGTAGATGCTTTCCTGTAGCACTTTTTTGGCCTTATTGTTTTGGTTTGTCATCAATTTCCCATAATTCCAGGTGCCTTAATTAAGGAAGTGTCTACCATAGCTCCATAGACTGTGCCTGAAGTCTGTGCCCTGCCACTGTAGCTACGAGAGCACAATCTCAGCAACAATATGTGTCTGTAGTAAAACACCTAGACACAGAAATTATTATAAGCCGTTGAACTTGCGACTTGTGGGGATCGAGTGGAGAGCTGCTCTTCCTTTTACTTCCTGTTGGGAGACATTTCCCATGAAGCCACAGATAAAGCATTATTGCCTGTGCTCTTGGTGGCCGGCTTTTATTATGTGATATGTCATCTTCCCATGGCCTTCTCCACTGCCATAGACTGCCACTGTATTGTCCCCATCTGAACAACTACAATAAACCATATTTTATTGGGAAGAACATGATTACAGTGACTACACACACGCACGCGCGCGCACACACACACACACACGCACATGCACACGCACATGTACACGCAAACACACAAACATTTTCCAAGAAATGAAATACACTGTCAGGAAACACAAGGTGGGAGATAATGATGTAGGGACTTTATAGTCTGTCTCAATGCTGTCTATAAAAAGACACCAAATTAAATCCAGTTGCTTCTGAATTCACTGAGTCAAATTTTGGGGAATAAAATGCACAGGTTGAGGGATGTCTATAGCACAAGCAGGCAGTGTGCAAAGTACTTTAACCACATATTTGCAGTGGTGGAAAGTGCCTAGATACTTTTTCTTGAGTAAGTTTTTTGGAAAAAAGTATATTTTCTTAAACATATTTTTACTTGAGTAGATTTTTAAACTGTACACTGCAGGAAAAAAATGCAGTAAAACTCAAGGCAATACCGCGGGTGGTCTCATCCATCCAAGCTCGGGTCCTCTACCAGAGGCCTGGGAGCTTGAGGGTTCTGCGCAGTATCTTTGCTGTTCCTAGGACTGCGCTCTTCTGGACTGAGATGTCTGATGTTTTTCCTGGGATCTGCTGTAGCCACTCTTCCAGTTTGGGGGTTACTGCCCCGAGTGCTCCGATGACCACGGGCAGCACTGTTGCCTTCACTTTCCAGGCCTTCTCAAGTTCTTCTTTGAGGCCTTGGTATTTCTCTAGCTTCTCGTGTTCCTTTTTCCTGATGTTACAATCGCTTGGTATTGCGATGTCAACCACGACGGCTTTCCTCTGCTGTTTGTCCATCACCACAATGTCCGGTTGGTTCGCCACTACCATTTTGTCTGTCTGGATCTGGAATTCCAACAGGATCTTCCTCGGTCATTCTCTATCACCTTTGGAGGTGTTTCCCACCTTGACCTCGGGACTTCCTGACTGTACTCTGCACAGATGTTCCTGTACACTATACCAGCCACTTGGTTATGACGCTCCATGTATGCTTTCCCTGCCAGCATCTTACAGCCTGCAGTTATGTGTTGGATTGTCTCAGGGGCCTCTTTGCACAGTCTGCACCTGGGCTCTTGTCTTGTATGGTAGATCTGCTCCTGTGCAGCCATGATCAGTGCCTCTGTGCTGTCCTTCAGTCCAGCCCTTTCTAGCCATTGGTAGGATTTCTGGATATCAGCCAAAGTCAGTTATCTGTCGGTGGGACATCCCATGTAGGGGCTTTTCCTCCCATGATCGTTCCTCCAGCACCTCGTCCTCTGTTTTCCACTGCCTGAGACTTTCACTGAGCACTTTGTCTGTTGAGGCCATCTTCCTGATGTATTCAAGGATCTTGGATGACTGGCTAAATCTAAACTACCCTCAAATGTACTTAATATTGAATACTGCTTTACTTTTACTCTAAATGTACAGTGCTTTGAATTAACCAAAATTATTTTGAAGAACAGTACTTTACTTGAGCACTGATTTGGAGTACTTTTCTGTCCCCTAGTGCAGTGACTTTTGACTGGAGGGTCGCTGTTTTCAGTGGGTCACAAGCCTTTGCCAGGGGGAAAAAAAAGTTTAATAATAGTAAAAACTTTCAGTATTTACCTAAAAAGATAATCAGAAGAAACATTAAACATAAAAACATAATCATAAACATAATTTTGGATATGTGAATCCTTCTGAATTGCTCACACCACACACCCTGAATCCTCTAAAAAGGTCTGGTTTTGAAATCACATATAGATTTGGCTTAGGTTTTACCCTGGATGCCCTTCCGGACACAACCCCTTCTATTTATCCTTGGTACAGTCAAATAGAGCACACTAGCTTGTGATCCTCCATGTCTGGATTTTCAGAAGTATTTCTTCTACCGCTGCATGATCGTCTGTTTGTGTGAAAGCTGGCACAAAATCCAAAAATGTCAATTTGCTTTTGTAACGAGCTGCCCCAGATTAAAAATCAATCATTGAATAGTTTAATCACATTTGGCTCCAATGTCTTATTTTTTACCTCAGCCAAGAATTATATACATACAGTCTTTCCATAAACAGACTTTGATATTAGGTTTTACCTGTTTAAAGCAGCATTTCTATTTGTGCCAAAATATTGTCTAATCAACTTGCACTGACATGTACAGTGGACTCAGGGCTGATGTTAAATCTTTTTCAGCAAAATAAATGATCCGTTGAAAACAGAAAAATTGCACAGGAACAAGGTTAGCAGCAGCAGCAGCTACGGCCTGCCAGGCAGTTTAATTGTGAATAAAATAAATTAAAATCAATGCTAAAGAAGGAGCATTGGCAAGCATAGACCTGGCTCCACTTTCACTGCTGAGCCCTCTGCCAAAACAGAGCCGAGATACATTAGTTATATTGTTAAACAGTCAAAGTCACACAACATATTGTCCTGATTAAGAAAATTAGCTAGGTCTTTGGGTTTCTAAGGGGTCCGAAAGGGTTTAGGGTTTTGTTTTAGCACTAAATAAGAATAAAGAAACAAGGATGTGTTATAATATATGCTTACAAATAGATAACTACTTTGCTTCACTGACTTACTTTGCAGTCTGTGGGCTCATTGGCTCTCTGCAGTAAATCCCCAGCTTTACCACAGTTGGGTTGACCTTTTTCCGCGCCTTCAGATCGACTCCAGAGATACTTGCGAGACAACAAAGCTGCAGTTCTTATCGATGGGGAAGGGGGAACGAGCTGATCATCCCGCAGAGTGTTGGCTGTTAATTGGTCAAAAATGCGGCTTATTATCTGAGGTGGGAGCGAGGGCCATGGGATCCTGTTGTGTATGCAGGTCCAGTTCTGTCTAAAATGCACTGTTTTACATTCTGCCCAGCCTGTGTGGTCCCCTCATCACTGATTAATTAGAGCAGACATGAGCCTACAGCCTTAGTGACTCCTCTGTCTGCGAGTGCATTTAGAGAATTTGACAAAATAATGTGCAACTCGGCAACATCTCCAAGCTAATTAGTGGCGGTATTCAAAACGCTGACCGCAGCAGACGAAAGCTTGTTTATGAGACCTAGATTTTTCTTTTTGCACTAAACGCTCTGCCCAAAAGCAGCGTGTAAGGCTTTAATCCTGGTAATACAGCACAGCAGGGTGAGTGTCGTGGCACAGTGATCCAGAGAAACTTAAAGACGAATGCAATATTTTTGGTATTTGTGAAGCTCAAGGCTGGAACTGGGCTTTTGCGACTACAGATGAGCTTGGCTATTTAAATAATTGAAAAATCACTGACAGTGTAGTTGATACTTGGGCCATTGCGTTGGACAAAACTATAAGCATTTCATTCATTCACTGCACGAGGACGTATGTTAGTATTAAAACATCATTCATTATTATCACCATATGAATTTTGAATGTTTCTCCCCTGAGCACCATCTGTCTTCACTCTAACACTGGTACCTCTCACCAGAATGGCTCAGTAAAAGATGATTAGTTGCAGATCAGTGGTTCCCAACGTGGGGTCTGGGGTCCCCTGGTGGGCAACAAAGGTACTGTAGAGGGGCCACCACACCAGAGGTTGTCTACATTAAGTTCAAAAAAAGGTTTGAAATGAATTGCAATTAAGCACAGTTATATACTTATTTAAAATATTAGCAATTTTAGCAAACCTGTGATGAAAACATGTTTTTTGACTAGAGTAATGTTTATTGTTGTGGAATTTTCTAATTTTTAAGGAAGCTGTGACACTTTTGACTTTGGGAATGGCAGGCTGTAGAGGAAGTACCTTTTTGAGACATAAGGGCAGTGTGGCTCAATGGATAAAGCATTTACACCTGAACTAGAAAGTCCCTAGTTCTAGTCCTATAGTTCTAGTTCTTCTTAAACTCATTTTGACACAGATGCACCGAAAGCACATACTTGTTTAAAAATATTAATTAAAAACATGATTTAGCGAACAATCAGTGTTTTTCTAACATTTTTTAGAAATATATGAAGAAAAGCCTTTTGAATAGAGGGAAGTTGTATAATTTGGGCTCCATGCGGGCTTTTCAGAAATTTAAGGGTTGCCGTGACTCTCTTGACTTTGGGAATGGCTGACACATACTATTACACTACACTACTTTGTCTTAATATTAGAAGATCTGGACTACGTCGCATAGTGGCTTGTTAGACTTTCTTCCTAAAACTTTCAGAGCCAAAGTTTCTCATTTGCACTCCTTGCCCCCTCTTAGCTTTTTAAATATGTAAAATAAGTGGGCCCTAGAGAAAGACCTCCTCCTCCAGGACCAATTGTGTTTGAATGACACCCCATGTTACATAATGTCTGCATAATTATTTAAATTTAAGAGTTGCACAGTTCATGTCACTGGTGCATAGGCATGTAACCAGGAATCATTTATTCATGCATCCTAATTTTAAAGTGTTTTTAGCTTTTAGTAAGGTAAGCATCATTTAATCACCACAGACAAGGTGGCTTAAAGTTGTTGATTTTTAAATATGTGCTAATGAAGGCTTTCTATCTCTGATGTACCGTCTATGGTAAAGCAGATGCATAAAAATTAGCCCGTTATATTGGATATTCATACTGTGTCCTTGACTTTTAAGATGACTCACTCGTCGACTTTTTCTGTCTCTGGAAAATAATTGGCTCCACAGCGAAGAGTTTATGTAAAAGGACGAGAAATCCTACTGCTTCTTGGCTTTAGTTGTATGAACGAGCTTGTGTCCATTTCCTTTCAGCTATAAATAAATGCATTACACTTGAAAGGTCAATGTGAGCTGAAACTTATCATATTATTAAAATGTACACTTTGTGATAGCTAATTGCTGTCTTTAGACGTTTGCAGCCCACAGATAGAGTCATGACATACATTCAGCATCACTTAAGGCCATATTATAGCCTTCTGTAATCTAAAATAAGATGTAGTAATGTGTAGTTTTATGCAAATAGTTTAATTTTTATTTGTTAAGTAAGCTGAGATGGTTGAGTTTTGACAGGCATAGGTAACTAATGACATAGCTTAAAACATTATAGTAATCCAGCATTAGTTTTTAAAGGTGTGATTAAATTTGGATGATTTTTTTTCTGGAAACATCATAATGAGCCAAGGCACAAATTATTACATTTTGGTCTGGATCACTGTCTATAATGCCTTGGCAGAGGTCTGCATTTAATTTAGTTGTAGTGCAAAAATATAGATTGCAAAAGATGTTGAGTTTTTATTTCGTTGTCTAACTCATAATGTCTTTTAACCATGTGGCTTTTGTTAAATTATGGTTGAACAGCTCTATTGCACAAGTATCCAAAATCTGTACTCAAGTAAAAATACTGTTACCTTAAAGTAATATTACTCAAGTAGAAGTAAAAGTACTCAGCAAAAATATTACTTGAGTAAAAACAAAAAAAAGTATACATTTTAAGGTTTCTTTAGTAGAAAGTACTTACTGCTACCTCAACCACTACTACAGATACAGCAGCTGCTGCTACTACTTTTACTACTGCTACTTCTATTATTCAGTGGTGGAGGAAGTACTCAATTTCTTTACTTAAGTAAAAGCAAAAATTTACTCAAGTAAAAGTAAAAGTATCATCTTAAAATTTCTACTTAAGTAAAAGGAATTTTTCTGAAAAATTGTTCCGAGTCCAGATGAAATGAACAAACTGAGAAGTAGACTGAATCTGTCGCTGAGGTCTTCTGTCTTTATTATTCTGATGTTTCTAAAGAAGTACTACTTTACTGCATCTGTTATATTTAAGTACTGTGGGTATGCACTTAGGACACGAGAAAAACATGATTTTAAACCAAACCAACTCATAAATGTAGTGAAGTAAAAGCAAAAGTACCTTTTTACTCAAGTAAAGTACACATACATGAAAATTGTACTTAAGTAAAGTAACCAAGTACTTTTACTTAATTTCATTCCTCTACTACTATTAATGCGACTACTAATACTACTGGCCAGGCCCGTCGAAAGGGAGGGTGGGGCAAAGAGGTCTGTTGTCCCAGAGGGGCCCATAATTGGTCCCACTTCTTACATTTTCTATCATAATGAGCCCAAGTGAATCCTTCATGCCTGTACTACCCACATTGCCATGGCCAAATCACCATTGCCAAATACTTTCTTGTATATGTATGCTTGTAAATGTAAAACATTCAGTAAAAATATATTTTTGTCTTTCTGCCCAGTTTCTCGTGAGAATCATGAGCCACACATTCATCTACAGCTCCACACTTTATCTCCATGACAGAGCAGTCAGTCTGCTGCCACAGCCTCCTTATGTCAGAGCTGGAGACAGATCACTCATCATCTGCATCTCCTCGTCTCCATGGATACGAGAGAGAGAAAGAGACGACCTCGTGGTTTTGTCTTTAAGTGCTGGAAATCACTGTACAGCTCTGTTTGTTCTAATTGAATAGTGATTTAATCGTCAAACTCAGCCAAGTCAAGTGTAAAGCAATTAGCTGATTGACGATAATGTCCGGACCTGTGTTCAAATCCGAACAACGCATCAATCTCCATCAATCATTTAATTGCTCTCTCAGTATGGACACGTATATATTCAATAGGAGGGACGTCCTGGAGTGAGGAGCTGCATGTGAAACTCTCCAGGACGTCCCTCCTATTGAAGTAGTAATTCAGGTTCAGGCATGGAGTTAGACTGAAATCCCTCTGCTGTGAATGTATGTGTGCTGGATTACTGTTATTCCCAATGCTATTTTCAAGACATTAGACAAGCTGTCAGTCAGTGTGTCATTAGAAGGTCTAACATTTACAGTGCCTACTGAATGTTCAAACCATACAGGCACATAGCAATTCTCTAAGCTTGTTCTACATTTAATGGATGGATAGTTCAATGAATGAGCCGTGGAAGCTTTTTGTAATGCATTTCCCTTTATGTAAAGCCTTTAGGGGTGCACTTAAAGGTAATTTTGCACATGCACTATAGTGTTAAGTGTACAGTGCACTGGTCATTATAAAGAAAGCTCATAAGTGAAAAATTCCTATTCTCACAAAAAATAAAATTCTGTTCTGGAGAATTACAGTGCATAGTATAGAAATGTGGCCTATTGAATGGACCTATTATGTTGGACCTGAGTAACATTTTTCTTGTCTTTCTAAAGATTTCACAATAGAATATCATGAATCGACATGACTAAACTGTGAGTAAACTGTGTCTTTCACCTCTGCCCCATTTGAGTTTTGTCAGTTTTGTCCCTTCCAGTGGTGGAAAAAGTACTCACTTTTTGTAAGTAAAAGTACAGATAAATGAGCAACAATGTACTCAAGTAAAATTAAAAGTACCACATGAAAATTTCTACTTAAGAAAAATTAATCTATGTAAGTTTTTTTTTTTTTTTTTTTTAACACATCCAGGTTGATAAATACACACACAAAAAAACTCTAAATCTAATGGACATTAAGTTTATTTTTCCTCAAAGACATTTCAGTGTTCACCCAAACACCTTCATCAGTTTGAATTCACAGGAAACAGGAAGTCACTGGCATTAAATACACAGCTGAAGGTCACCTGATCAATCAGTGTGTGCCATGCCTTGCCAAAAAAGGCAATGTCACTCCAGCACATGCCATTTCAACAAAATGGCTGCCATTAACTGTGTTGCCAGATAAGATGGTAAACCTCAGCTTATGGTGGTGTTCCTCCTCTACTCTGGGGAGGAACAAGCTGCTTCACTCACAAAACGCCGAGGTACAGCCTTTAAGACAGGATTGTAAGTAGCAGACAGCTGATGACTTAAACGCCCCCCGTTTAGTGAGGGTTTCTCCACTCTAATAGGCTCGTTCGAGATGAACTGCGCCTCGCCTGGATTGTGGACGAGACTGCACGGCAGCAACAGGAGGAGGGGATATACGCCTGTACTGAAGTCGGACAGTTTGTGGCTCAGATCACACACCATCACACCCGAAATCCACTTCTCGCGTGTGTTGGATATGATTTTGAAAATAAATGCATTAAACTGATTTGTAAGAACTTTTCTGTCCCATGCTTGACCACAGTCTGTGCGTTAATGAGGTGCTCTTTTGGAGCACACAACATGAGGCACATTCAGCAGTGGTTCTCAGCTTTTATGTCTAATTTTACACATTATAAAAGTTTAACAGCCTCCTTTAACAGCAGATATTGTGCACAATCTTTTTAATAATATTCTACTTCACACTGAGCAGCAGGGCACAAAGTTTATCCAGGTCAAAACTGTAACTTTAGTCTGTATTTAAAAAAAAAAAGGAGGCAGGGGAGAAGGAGAGGAGGGCAGTAAAGTGCCGTGTGTTACATTTCTGATCAGCACTAAACTCAGATCCAATCACCTGTCCGTTCACCGCTGACAGGTGGGCGTTTTCCCATCATGCACTGAGCCAAGCAGCCTCCGCAGTTGCTCCTGATGAATTGCGGCAGCTCAGACGCTGGTCTCGTTTGGATCTCACGAGGTTTCGGTGACCGTCACACTCATGACATCAGAGCAGGTTGGGAACAAGTCAGACACAAATCTAACCAGTGTGCACTGCGCACAGACCGACACCGATCGAAGCTGCGCAGGTCTAGCTCATCTCGAACGAGCCTAATGTTCGAGTCCCATCATCCCCTAGAACAAAAACTAGGTGTGGTTCGCATTTTACAACACCGTGCGGAAACCATCCCCACACAAGCCGAAGGAAGAAACAAAGAACACGAACACATTAAACAAAGTTTAAAACAGTGTGGTTACCCTGAGTGAGCTTTCACTAAAACAGAGAGGAAACAAATAAAGATTAAGGACAGGATACGGAAACTGGATAATAAAATAAAGAGAAAGCATATTGTCATTCCTTATGTTGCAGGTGTCTCAGAAAAATTCAGAAGGGTGTTTTCTAAATACAGAATCCCTGTATATTTTAAACCTATGTCTACTCTCAGAAAGCAGCTGGTCCATCCAAAGGACAACGCTCCAAAACGCTGCAGGAGTAATGTGGTTTACACAGTCAAATGCAGTGAAGAGTGTAGAGACTTGTACATAGGTGAGACTAAGCAGCCTCTACATAAGCGCATGTACCAACACCGACGGCCCAGCTCCTCAGGACAGGACTCAGCAGTGTATTCACATCTGCAACAACATCAACACAGTTTTCAGGACCAGGATGTTCACATACTGGACAGAGAGGAGAGGTGGTTTGAAAGGGGCGTAAAGGAGGCCATCTATGTTAGAGTGGAGAAACCCTCACTAAACGGGGGGCGTTTAAGTCATCAGCTGTCTGCTACTTACAATCCTGTCTTAAAGGCTGTACCTCGGCGTTTTGTGAGTGAAGCAGCTTGTTCCTCCCCAGAGTAGAGGAGGAACACCACCTTAAGCTGAGGTTTACCATCTTATCTGGCAACACAGTTAATGGCAGCCATTTTGTTGAAATGGCATGTGCTGGAGTGACATTGCCTTTTTTGGCAAGGCATGTCACACACTGATTGATCAGGTGACCTTCAGCTGTGTATTTAATGCCAGTGACTTCCTGTTTCCTGTAAATTCAAACTGATGAAGGTGTTTGGGTGAACACTGAAACGTCTTTGAGGAAAAATAAACTTAATGTCCAGTAGATTTAGAGTTTTTTTTGTGTGTGTGTACTTAAGAAAAAGTGTAAAAGTACTTACTTTCAAATGTACCTGCGAGTGAACTTATGAATCTGTTAAATGTGAGGGATTTTGCTGAAAAATTGTTCTAAAAAACTAAAGGTTAACCACTGCAACAGAAGAGACTCGATCTGTAGGTGAGGTTTTTCTGAAGAGAACTACTTTACTGCATCTTTCACACTTGTGTACTGTGTTTACAACAATGACGACAATGATTTTAAACTAAACTCGAATAACTTTTTAATTCAAACCAATTAAAAACAAGTAGTGGAGTGAAAATTACTGATACTGATATAAAATGTAATAAAGTAAAAGTACTACTTGTAAAACTTACTCAAGTAAAGAACATATACATGAAAATTGTATTGAAGTAAAGTAACTAAGTACTTTTACTTCATTACATTCCACCACTGGTCCCTTCAGAGTTCTTGAAAAGGAATAGCTTGTTTTGGAATTTTTCCATGTTTTCCATGTTTGTTTGTTGCAATAGACCTCCTGGGTATTTATTAGAGCAACATGCTAACTGTCTATAACCGTTACCAAACACAAAGTACAAAATGTAATACGATTTTGAATGAAGTGCATGAATAAAAAGCAGAATTGTTTCAGAGGTCTTGCATAGATGGTGTATTAAACTCTCTTGGTAATGTTACGTGCTAATGCTCTGTGCTGGGATGCTAATGTGAAGAAGGGCTGTTTTTAATACACACTACATCAAGAAATTACAATAGAAAGTCAATTTATTTCATTCAATTTATTAGTTCATTTTATTCAAAAGTTAAATATTTGAAGCATAATGGTTAAAAAATGTTTTTCATATTAGAATATTACATAATTATCAATCATCACAATTAAAATAAATAAATGCTTAAAATATTGTATTTTCTGAATTTACATATGAATTCCACCTTTTACATTAAACTATTTAAATAGGCTAATTTTTCTTTTCCACAGTATTGTAATTTATTGACAAGCACATTGTTCACATTATATACTCTTTTGTGTACAATAACTGCACTGTAAAAAAAAAAAAAAATCTCTAAAATTTACGTAAAATTACTGGCAGCTGTGGTTATGAGAATTTTACCATAAAAAAAATCTGGTGACAATATAAAACTTTACAATGAAATACCTTCATTTTTCCATTACAATACCATAAAACACTACGTTTTATGCAGATCAGGGATGGTGAGTCATAAACAAAGCACTTTTTCAGTTTAAAGTAAAAGTCACCAGATTTCCACAGCTCCCAATATAATTATATTTTACAGTGTACAAGCATTAGTGACTTCGAAGAAGATAATACACATGTACTGGACATTAGGATTTCCCAGTCATGTTAATAAAATTCATGTAATTAAAGATGATTCATGAGGAAATGATTAGGAATGTAAGCATCGCTCTGAGAGAAAAAGCAGAAGTTAATCGAGGCTGAAGAAACAGATCATTTACAGGTCACAAAAGTTAAAAGAAAGATGACTTTGAGGCTGAACTAGACTGAGGGGTGTGTTTTTGGTGAAAGTGTGAGAAAGAATAAAAAGGCAGTGGAAAAAACAGTTTTAATATTACCATCCACGTATTAACAAGATGTCCTCATTAATTTAGGTCAAGCTCCTTAATGATTGTGTGAAAGTGCTTTACTCAAATCCCATGTGTCCTTGGCTGCAAAATGAGCTTGAAAAGTACTGCATGATTGCAATTATAAGAGGCCTTTTAGCCAATGGCAATCTGAATATCCACTATTGTGTGTGTCTGTGCAAATTAAGACATTTAGATGTTCTTTGCTGTCGTCAGGGTTAATATACCTCTATCTGCAGCCCATCCCAGCAACTATGGGCCTAAGGCGGGGCTCACAATGGATAATGACCAGTTACCAATTTAGGTAATCATGCATGTATTTGGATTAGGGTGAGCACCAGTCCCACTTTTGGTTGTACTGCAGAGCCACATTTGTCCCACTGTCCCACTGTCCCACTTATCAAGATAATGTCCCACTTTTTCATTGGTGTTCAGTGAAGCTTATAAAAAGATACATTTATGTTAAAAACAACAAGATTAGATCAGTTTTTCTTGTGTAAAATGTAGAATAAATATTTGTGGGCGTCCTATTGCTTGCTGGGTTGAATATGTTTGTTGTGTTGCTGCCCCTGTGGTTCAGGACAGGCCTCTCCTGGAGTTGCATGAGTAAGACATTCCTTTGCAAAATGCATGATTTTGGGATGAAAACAGCACATCACATGTTTATATAGGCTCTAAAAACTGTACCAACTTGTATCTCAGTAAGTTAGATTTGTTTATCAAAAGATTTATTTTTCATGTCCCACCTTGTCCCACCAAATTGTCCCACTTTTAGGACTTTTTGCAGTGGTCACCCTACTTCGGATGGAGGAAAGAAAGGCAGATGTCACACAAGAGAAGACGTCTAACCACTCTGCCACTGTGCACCATTCATTGTCATTTCTCTTCTTAATTTAAATGAACAAAACAGAAGTGAATAAAGCGAATATGACAGAGTGCTATAACAAAAGCTATAATATTTTATCACGTTTTTATTGTTTAAAGACTCGCTTTAACTGCTAACCATTCCTAACTGTGTACATTTCTGTTTATGCATAAAATGCTATCTTACTTCAAAATAAAGGGAAAAGAAAAACATTAAAGTTAATTTTTTTCACTATAATATTTAATGATGTGGGGGGGAAAAATCCCAGCTTTTTGTCCTGGCAGTTCTGCAGAGCCTCGCAATTTCATATGATAAACTGTAGAAGATAAAAACCAGTGTGATTGGTTTAGAGCATCTGAAACAATTTAGTTATGTTCTGGAGGTACGCTGCTTGATGCTTTTTTAATGAGCCCCTGAAGGACTTAATAATGTTGAAATGAGAACTACAATGTTAGTTTGGTCCAAAAGTGTGTAGCGTCAGCCCGGTAGCTCAGTGCTAATAATGTGTGGCCCTTGTCTAGTACAAAGCGTGTTTAGTGTCTTTTACAGTGTTTGCTAAAACCTCGGGGTTATGTATGTCTTTAGGTCCAGATACAGCACTTGCTTTACAACCAACACCACGGCTGCTTTATGCTTTGTTGCTCTGAGCTCAATAGTTGTCGTAAACAGCGGACTCAGCAGTGCAATTCTGTCTTGTTCAAATTTGGAGGCGAGGAGAAGAGGATTTGTTCAGGGAGGAAGGCTGAGTTTACCCAGAACTGAAGCTGGCGCACAAGGAAAGGAGAATCTCAGCTGTAGATTTCCTCAAAACGTCTTTGTGTACACGCAGGACTGAGGAGGATCTGTTTTAGTGGGATTTCTTTTTTTAAATCTGGGAACAATCACTTAGTTTTAATGATTTTATTTTTGCCTACAGCAGTGGTTCCCAAACTTTTTTGTCTTGTGTACCCCCTGGGCTTTTTGTCATACCATGAAGATGAAGATTGTAAACATAAAAACACAACAAAAAGACATAAAAATACAACTTAAAAAAAAAAATAATCTCAAACTAATAATAATTTTACTTCTTGGAAAATGTTAAATCTAACTCACCTTTAAAGCCAGCTATTAAATCTAAAAAAAAATAAAAAAAATAAATTATATTCTTTAGAAGTTTCACCTTAAGCTTGCTTTTGCTTCTTTACTATGTTTCAATAGTTCAGTATTAAAGGATCACAAATATTTTCTTATCATCTTGGAAATAAATTCAGAAATAATAATAATAATAATAATAATAATAATCCAAGTACCCCCTGTGAAGTACATGCGTACCCCTAGGGGGTTCCAGTACCCCTGGTTGGGAAACACTGACCTACAGTCTTCACTTTGTTTGTATATACAGTCAAACCTTCACCATGAACCCCAATATTAAAGAGGATATATTATACAAAATCAACTTTCTAAGCTTTCTATCATGGTATAATCATCAGAAATGTACCTTTTGCTTCATTCACGCCTGTTTGAGTAATCCTGTATTCTCTGGCATGGCCATTCTAAGGCCTCAAAATGCTTAGTTGAATGAACCTCTGCCTCTCCCACAAACCTCCTCCCACTTCATGAAGCACTGACCAATCAACCAGCCCTCTTCATCCAGTGTGTGCTCATTCTTTTATCCAAAAAACAATGTACAGCTCTGTTTCCATTGATTCCTCACAGCTATTTTTCATTAAAATCCACTTAATCCACTTTATTTGTATATTACATTTTACAAACAAGACAGTTTCCAAAGTGCTGCACATAAACAATAAATCATAATAAATCACTCTATTTAGCTCCACTATTCCCCATTAAAATAATAACCAGTAAAACCAAAATAGGGCAATAACAATAAAATAACAATAAAAATAACAGTATAAAAACAACAAAGAAAATAACAGTATAAAAACAACAAAGAAAATAACAGTATAAAAACAAAGTAAATATAAACAATATAAAAGACACAGGACCACACGATTCATGCTGAGTTAAAAGCCTGAGAATAAAAGTGGGGCTTAAGACTTAAAACCTTCAACTGTGGGGGACGTCCTGATGTGGGGAGGCAGATTGTTCCACAGTTTTGGGCCAACCACAGAGAAGGCCCAGTCCTCCCTGGTTTTAAGTCTCACCTTAGGAGCCACGAGTTGGAGCTGGCCCCCAGAGACCGCGGAGGAGGATAAATTTGGATGAGGTGACCAGTCCATTAAAGGCTTTAAAAACAAACACTAAATAAAATATGGCATGGTACAAAAAGTTTAAGGAAGTGAAGTGCTTTTTTTCTTTGATTATATGTTCAGTAGATTGCACTATTCTCCACTCTGCTGCCCTCTGCTGGTCTCTTCACTTGTGCCCTTATGACAGCAGTAGAGTACTTATTAAAAACGTTTCTTTTAGTCAGATAATGTTTTTAGTTGTAAATAAAAAATAAAAAAAAGAACAATTTGTATGAATTCTACACTAATGAAAGAGTTACACAGTTTTCTAAAGCCTAATACAGATGAAATAATTTGAGTGTCATATAAAAAATAAAACTGATTCGTAATTTTCAGAGATAAAGGTTCTTCAGTAAGTTCAATGTTTTTTGCAAATTAACGCAGCCAATAAAAAGTAAACCTGTCACAAAAGTACAATCTTCTAGGTAAGGCTGAACTCTTATTTTTAATTTTGCTAACATCTAAGGTATACATTAGTGATGGGAATTTTGTCTAATTTCAGTGAGCTGGCTCTTATGGCTCCCAAATGGCTCTTCATTTTGCCACCTATACTTTTTATCTTTCAGATAAATTTAGCGCAGTTTTGACAAATGAGTTGCATTGTGTACTCATATATAACTCAAATACTGTACATGGATTTTGATAACGTATTTAAACGTTCTGATGCTCTGAAACTACCCAAGGAACTGACTTATACAGAACCACTCCACTACACATAGCATATAAAAACACCTATAATTAAACATTAAAATAAAATGGGACAGACTTTTTAATTTTTGTTTAAACACACACACACACCCTTAACAAAAATCTGCACTTTATTTAGTGTTAAACAGTAAAAACAAAAGCAACAGCTGACTTCAAAACTAAAAAACAAATCTTATCATAAATATATATAATAAAAAAAATGGGAGCCGACTCTCATTGTTCACTTTAAAGAGCCGTCTCTTTGTGCCCACTTGTTCATGACCGACCCATCTCCAGTAAACATTACCAAACACTGGAAAGACTTGACTTGAATGCCACAATTTGACAATTTAAGACCAAAATAAACTAAATGTAATACCTGCCCATATAATTTAATAATTTTAAGACTTTGGGGCTGTCCTGTCCAATAAACAGTGTTGTCTATTAACTAAATAGTAGCACATATATCTTTAAATGCATAACATATTGTCTTATTTGTCTTGCAAGTAGTTTCAACTTTTAATTGAATCCCTGCCTCGCTTCTTGGGTGTTTTTTTGTATATTTCCTCGGTGTCGTATCAACAAGATGAATCTCTCTCCAACCTCAATAAAATGTGTCTTAAACTGCACACGGCCCGGCTTCGTACGGAGCAGCTCCTCCATCAGAGTGAGTGAACGAGGCGTTATCTGGGAGAGTTCACACAGCCGGTCGCTCTGGAGAGGAGCAGCAACACAGATAGCATTGAAATATGTGACGGATGCTGGAGATAAATCATGGCTTCTCGTGGCATCTATTCACTTAAGAGAGGTGACACGGGCGTTTTTTACGGTGAGATTTCAGGTGACATAATGCTCCTGGCAGCTGCCTTTGGAGGTCATCTGCTTTTTTGGCAACAACACCGCGCCATATCTGTGATGAAGCTCCCAGACAAAAAAAAAAAAAAAAAAAAAAGCAAACAGAGCAATACCTCTGCCTGGCGTTTTATCAGTGTCAGACGGTGCAATTTATGCCACAGGGTTCCTGGATTAAACTATGTCGTAGATTGGATCCAGCATCAACAAATAAATTGTGGCGCAAGGGTGATTTTTAAGTGCATTTTTAAATAAAATGCAACACCAGACACCTACAAGGAAATGATGTTACTTTGTGGACCTTAGCAGCAAAAAGGAGCAAGACAAAAAGACATTGAGGAAAAGAGAGGAGGCAGAGCAAGAAGATGTTGAGGTTCTCTTTGGGGAATGAGTCCACCAGAGGGACAGCTCATGTTAGATGTTTAGGACAGTGTTTCCCAACCAGGGGGAGAGGGACGCTTAGGGGTACGCAAGCACATTGCAGGGGGTACACAGCGTTATATGATCATTTGTAGTGCATTTATATATTTGGCTTTGAAAGACTAAAATTAACCTAAATCAAGGGAAATCAACACTAAAGAAGGACTAAACCAGGACTAAACCAGGTCTAAAACCAGGACTAAACCAGGACTAAACCAGGTCCAAAACCAGGACTAAACCAGGTCTAAAACCAGGACTGAACCAGGTCTAAAACCAGGACTAAACCAGGACTAAACCAGGTCTAAAACCAGGACTAAATCAGGTCTAAAACTAGATCTAAACCCAGTCTAAACCAGGACTAAACCAGGAAAATACAAGGAACAAACCAGGTCAAAACCCAGTCTAAACCAAGACTAATCAAGGTCTAAACAAGGACAAAAAGAGGACCAAGCCAGGTCCAAACCAGTACAAAACCAGGATTAACCCAGGACTACACCAAAGGAATCCAGCGCTAAAGAAGTATTAAACCAGGACTAAACCAGGTCTAAAACTAGAATTCAACCAGGAAAAAAAACTTGTCTAAAACTAGAACTAAACCAGGACAAAACTAGGAACAAACCAGGTTCAAACCAGGTTTTTTAAACCACGTCTAAACCCAGTCTAAACCAGAACTAAACCAGGAATTAACCAGTACAAAACTAGGAACAAACCAGATCTAATCCAGGACTAAAGGAGGACCAAGCTGAGTCCAAACCAGAAGAAAACTAACCCAGGACTGTACCAATGGAATGCAATGCTAAAGAAGTATTAAACCAGGACTAAACCAGGTCTAAAACCAGAACTCAACCAGGAAAAAAAAAAGGTCTAAAACTAGAAACCAGGAATAAACCAGGACAAAACTAGGAACAAATCAGATCTAAACCAGGTTTTTAAAACTACATCTAAACCCAGTCTAAACCAGGACTAATCCAGGACTAAGCTGCATTCAAACCAGGACTAAACCAGGATTAAGCCAGGTCCAAACCAGGACTAAAGCAGGTCCTGGGGGTACACAAGACCAAAAAGGCTGGGAACCACTGGTTTAGAAGATAAAGTCAGACCAGACTCAGATAGTGTGGACATGAACAGAGGAGGGATGGTGAGGGATGCTATAAAAAGTCGACTGATTCGACAACAGAAATTTCTTAGTTTAAATTGTGACTCAAACATAAAAATAAAATACCAATATGCAAGCTTGTCCTTTTGTCCTAATGCATAGCAATATTAAAACTGCTGCATGTGTTTTCAGGACAAAGCAAAGAAAGTAGAACATGCAAGGCGCTGACTGGATGAAAACTTCTCAGCTTAGTGACACATAAATGTTTAATTCACTGCTCCATTTGTGATTTGGATCCATTAGGTGAAGATACTCTAAAACTGAACCAGAAAATCTCACTTTTTGTTGCCAGATTTCTATCATTAACTTTCATAGCCAAAAGACATGTGGATAATTTGGCTGACTTTAGTTAAAATTTGTACCTCCAAATAAATAATTTTAATCGACGTGACATTAACAGCCTTTGACAACCATTACTGACTGTTTGGATTTGGCTGGAGATGGTGTTTGCTGGGGTGGCTGCTCATTAAGCTCTGCTAAATGGGACTGTTGGGAGTGTTGCCAGCATGTGAAAAGGCATGACCACTTAGATTTGTGTTGAGTTTTTGTGGCTTGTTTGTCTCTGTAAAATGGTGACTTGGTGTTAGCAGATTTTTTTTAAAACCAGCAAACCTTCCCTGAACCTATTTGTTTTGATTACAAGCTCTATTTTCTAATGCACTTTTTCCTCCACAAATTAGCTTGTTGGCTACTCTGTTTTGGCTCCAGAATGTAATCAATTTTATAGACTATTAACTACTTTGTTAGGTGTAATGACATTACTGACACAATCTGATTATCGTTCCTAAACTGCAGATGTTGTGATACGTCCCAGCTTTGTTTGTTTAAGATTAATATTTGAAGGATCTTAATGCAATAACATTTCAATTTACCAGTTAGTAATGTTAAATGATCACACACACATCTTTTAGGATTGTCTCAAATTAATATCATAGTGGGAGGGGGTTCAGGATGAAGTATCTAATATATTGCAATATTATATAATGCTGGACCCACTGATCGTTATCTTTGGAGCGCTACCATGTGACTCATCAAGTTAAGTCAAAATTTACCTACTGACAGTCCTTGTACTAGTAGCTAAAAAGATAACTGACACTGGAAAGAAAAACTTGTCAAGGTGTATACAAGAGAAAAGAAAAGATGGACTCCCTTGATCAATATATCAACATATGAGCTATCAGCTCTTTTTATTGCAGTTTATTGCATATTGTATAGTTTTATTCAAATAAAATTCATGTTTATTAAGGGAAAACTTTTTTTTATACATTTTTGTTTTTAATAATCTTGATTTTTTTCTTTTTTATTTATTTAAGTTATTTATCCTGGCCTTGCATAATATGTTGATGCATTTTATTTAAATTTATGGTAAAAACTTTGTAACAGAGTCATGTGCTGCTTGTGCTTATTGAATTTAATTTACTGAATAGTGCCAATCCCAAGAATAAGTGCCGAGGGTCATCTGGCATGACAAGTCAACATGCAAATCTGGACTCTAGGAGACAGATGATTTTCTGTGGCTACCCTGGAAGGAAAAAGTCGAAAGGAAAGAATATGAATGTATCTGTATATTACAGTGCCCAGCAGCAGGATTTATGAGTCTGTCTTGTACAGCTCAGGGCAATGTGTTTGCAGCCAACCTGTGATGGTTCGAACCAATGCTGTGACAGTATCACCAGTTAAGGGCTGTTTTAGATTGAAGCAATTGTTTTTAAGTTACTTTTGTGATAGTCAGGTGCTTTATACACTCACCTACCAGGAATTCATCTCAAGTACCTGCTCTTTGCAAATACTCTCCAAGCATAACACTAACAGACCATCTGATGAGTCATGTTAGTCGATGGTTAATCAGTGTCCATGGAGACTTCAGCACAGATATCAGCTCTGTTTTATATTGAGTCTACAACTTTAAACACACTCCACCACACTAGTCCTGCCCTTATTACAAATATTGTATGCAGATAATGTCTTTTCAATGTATCACTGTAATCCATCCTGAACACAGTCTTCATTCCTAATTACAACAAAATGGTGGACTGGTTTACTAATTTTGGCAGTACTTAGCCTGCAGATTTTTTCCGGCGTTGACCTTCCCAGTATTTGCTCTCATTACATAGTGCCATTCAATTTTCACTTGTCATTTCTGATATTACAGACAGCTTGTTTATGCTGAGGGCGTGGATATTCCTGTGAACTCCTGGATAAATGTGACTCTAGTTTTCCTTGCCTGGATTCTTTGAGCGTCCTTACTCGTGGCTCTGTCATAACTCATTCACTGCAGGTCGCTGATGAGTCTAAGTAGCGCTTCGAGCCGTGCGATAATTGTGATTTCTCTTGCTGTTTGTCGTACTGCGTGTATGCGTTTCAGCTCAGGGGTCCCGCGGGCCCGCTCGGAGTGCCTTTTCATTGTTTTGTCTGTCATAATTAGCAGCAGAAGTCTCAAAGCGTGTCGGAAGTGTCGTGGAGGCAGGACGTCTTGTTAACATGTTATTTTGAGATTTACATTTTTGGTCTCAGTTACTAGAGGCTGTTAGTAAAAGCACAGAATTGGAGATGAGTAAACATGAAAGCAAACTCTCTGCTGAGTAATTCACAGCATTTTTCAGATCTCAGAGCTGCACTGATCGATAAAGAAGAGTCGTCTGGCATAACAAAACACAGTGGTTACCTTCAAACACAACTGTTTCATCCCTCTAGGACTTTTATTGTTTCTGTATACTGTATTTATACTATATTCAAATACTGGACCACCTGCATCAAAAACTGAACTTTGTATGTTACTCTTTGTAAGTAATATTGTAGGATTTTTTGAGGTAGAATTGTATGTAACACTCTCAAATTATTAGTGCTTGTTGTTGATTATGTTTGTACTTAATGGTGGGTTTGATGTCGAACCCAAAAGCAGGTGACATGGAGGCTAAATATAGTTTTAATAATCAGCTTATTTGAAACTGTATTATTGTTTTATTGACATACAACAGTGCAACAGATAATACAATATATTGCCAAAAGTATTTGCTTACCTGCCTTTACACACTTATGAAATGAATTCTTAATCCATAGGGTTTAATATGACGCTGGCCCACCCTTTGCATCTATAATAGTTTCAACTTTTCTGGGAAAGCTTTCACCAAGGTTTAGGAGTGTTTATGGGAATTTTTGACCAATCTTCCAGAAGCACATTTGTGAGGTCAAATACTGAGAAGATCTGGCTCGCAGTCTTTGGTCTAATTCATCCCAAAGGTGTTCTATCGGGTTGAAGTCAGGACTCAACTTCTTCCACAGCAAACTCACTCATCCATGTCTTTATGGACCGTGCTTTGTGTACTGGTGCAGTCATGTTGGGACAGGAAGTGGCCATCCCCAAACTTTTTCACAAAGTTTTCCACAAAGCTGCAGCCTAGGTGCTTGATTTTATTCACCTGTGGCCATGGAAGTGATTGGAGCACCTGAATTCACTTATTTGGGTGGGTGAATGAATACTTTTGGCACTATAATGTATGTGTCAAAGGTCAAATAAAAAAAAAAAATCATAGTTTAGGTCAACAATAGAGAACTGGTCAGGTACATGGAAGTGATACAAAGATTTTAACAAAACCTTTTTACATGTTAGGAAGTATTTAGAGCATACTCTGTCTTACTTTTTTTTCTTAAAAACAAAACAATAATTTGAATTTTACCGCCTGTTGTCATTTTTACCAACTTACAATGGCTCTGTTGTTATATTGGCACAATTTAAATCAGAGATTACAAGTATGTGCAGTATTCTTACAGATAAATACATATACACATTTGCTTTTACTTTAAACTAATCATTGCTGCCACATACAAGCCCTAGTGTATCTGTGGTATAGCTGTTATCTGTGAAAAATGTGAAATAAATGTGTAAATCCCTCACATGTCATAATGGCATTTTAAAGCCCACTGAAGCCTAATAAAGATGGGCAATATATAAATAAACCCACCATAGATTGTCATAAAAACTAGTGATTTTATTGAATTCCCAAGATAAATGATCAAATCTTATCATCTGCTCTAAATAAAATATATACTTATTCATTAATGAGCTGTGACACGTGAAGCTCATCTGGGAAAACAAACAGCCACTGGTGTTATTAAGATGACTGGCTTTTGATTGGAAAACCCAACGAGACGGCAAATCAGATCAGCAACACATTTAAATTCACTGTGAACTGATGCGTATGGGACTGTGGCTCATTACACAACCCACTGATCAAATCCATAAATCTGCTCAGACATTGATAACCGCTAATCAAACTCTGTCTAGATTATGTCTGTATACACTTTCAGTATTGTCACCTAAAATGTCTATTGTCAGCTTTTAGCTCTGATCACTGGTGGTCTTCATTTAGGGGCTTTATGTTACATAAAATCAATAAAATACAAATTACATAAAAGGAGCTGGGTCCTATCTTGCAACAATAAGCATAATTGTGCCTGAATCATCTTCTTCAGGGGTTAGTGCTACAATTATTAGACTTCTCCTTCTCCTCAGCTTTTCCTTTCCTCAGTCATCACAGAAAATTGCCGTCCTTCAAGTAGTGATTTAGTGATTTGCATATTGATTTGACATACTTTTTGGGTTTGTCTTTTGTTAGTTTTTTGCCCTTTCTGATGCATCTCTCTCCATTTATCTGGGTTTGGGACTGACACAAAGTGTACTCTGGCTCTTGACACCTGTGGTTTGAGTCAAAATGGCAAAAAAAATCCACTAAAACTAAAATGCATTCCTTTATTGACCCCTTGTAGTTGGATTAAGTATTTTTGGCCCTATCTCACAATGGTACAGAATCCTTTAAATTAATATTTATATCAAATAAAACAAGAATAAGAGTCTCTGGCCTGGTTATTACCTTCTTGACCGACTTTAGCTCCGCCTATATTGTTATTATCAGAACATCTCTGTACTGCCCTCTCCTTTTGTTTCAACCTACTCTTTTTCTTTGTTTTTCTGCATTGTCTTTTCTTTTTTTCCCCCTCTCTACAAAGGAGTCAGCTGCTTTCAGTAATTAGACGAGATAAGATGCAGACTGCAGACTGTGAGTTTGCACTGAGCCTGGGATGAGACTAAGACAAAAGCTTGTGCGACGGTCAGCACGAACCAAAGAGGAGGAGAGAGGCTGGATCAAAGGAAGGTTTTGTAAGAAAATGAGAATAACGTGGGTAGAGAAGGAAAGATAACAAAAGCAGTTAAAGGATTTTTCTTTATAGAGAGATGAGAGAAAACGGACATGAGAATACAGGAAGACAATAGAGAAAATATGAATGTGAATAATCTATAAAGTCCTCGTAGTGATGATGATGAATTGCAGCTTTTTGTGATGTGTCAGTGCATCCTAAAATGGAATAGTTTTTGTAGTCTTTCAAGCTGATATTGAATAGGTGTTATGTTGCAACAGAAAATCATTTATAAAGAATAGCTTCTCTTTAAAACAAACAAAAACAAAACATTAGCTTTACTGAGTTTGGACCAGGGGTGAGTGCATTTTGTCATAGTTATATATTATGTACCCTGCAGGCATTTAGGCTAATACCAGCTACAACAACTATTTGCATGGTAAAAAATATTAATTTGATGGTATGTAACCTATCATGCGCATTTTCTTTTTAAGTATTTTGCAGCAGCAACACATAAAATAATTATCTCAAATTACTTCAGCTGCAAATTGCATGCTCTTCTGTGCTTGTATGATGATAGCAGGTTTTGTCATATAATGTTTACATTGGACGCTGCATTTACCATTTAGTTGTTTTGCCAGAACCACCAGCCTGTAAAAAAGCCCATCGCACAAGACACTAGACCAGGATTTAAGCTCTACTCTGTCTGACATCCCCCATTAGTTCCCATAGATCTCCTAAAAGAGTTCAGCCTCTCCGCTCTCAAATCATTTTCCTCCTTGTCCACTCTCTCCAGCTTATCCTCTCTGCTTCTGTCATTACGCCTGCCTCCCTGGCTCCTGTCCTCATCAGCTCAAAGTGACGAAGACTATCTCTCGCTGTGTAACATTTCATAGGCCGGCCATCTTTGTCATCTGTGTGGAGCTAATGATTCAGAAGTACATCTCAAGCCTTAAGGCCAAATCACACTTGAAAGGGAAGCTGTGCAGAGTAAAAGGTAAGATGCTAACACTCTTCTCAAGCCGTGCTGATAATTATTCCAACCAGTCTTGAGGCATTCGCCTCATTGATCTTGTTTTGTGGAGAGTAGCCCACTGGGGCTAAGCGTTCAGGCTACATGTGAACAAGGGTTTGAAATCATTCGCGGGACACCAACAGCAATTGTACTTAATTTTCTCATTTCTCATTAATATGCGGCTAACAAATAAAAACAAGCAATAAAAATAATTAGGGTTTTGTTGTGGTTACATCTATAAGACAAAATGACTATTGAACAGTGTGCAAAAAAATAGATTTTCAAGTTCACTACAAACAAACATTCCCATATGCCATGAATGGATGCATTACATAGCATTTGATTGTTTAAAGTTTCACAAATAAAAGTATACGTTACAATGGATTCTCTCTGGGTACTCCACACACTGTCCAAAGACATGCATCTATAGATGAGTTGGTGAATCTAAAATTAGCTTATAGTCAATGAATGTGAGTGAATGAGTGTCAGTACTATCTGTCATGCTAATTTATTCTCATTTGTTATTCTCAAGATTTAGTTCCAAAACTAAGTATTCATTCATTTTCTTTTGCTTGACACTGTAGATGTTTGAGCCTGTACCAAAAACTATGGAGTGGTAGTAAATACATCCTGGACAATGGCCAATCAGGACAACTCTCACAGTCAGTCACTGGAGGAAATCTAGAGTCACCTGTTCACGTAATACATGCATGTCTTTGGACAGAGGGCCAGGGGCCCGAGCATCAAACCCACACCTGTAACGAAGACAATTTTTGTATTTTAAACGATTATATTTAACTATTGAATGAACTGTGAGACACTGGTACAAAGCCTTGGACATATATCTAGTAATAGTAGCTATGGCATTGACAGTGAGTGGCTCCTAAAAGGCAGATGTTGAATATTTGCCTTGTCAATTCACGATCGCCTCGTAGCATCGGTGGGAATTAGCTCCCACTTAGATTTAATGGATAAAATGAGGGGCCAGTGCAGACTTTAAGGCAGTGGTTATCCCCTCAGGCCTGGATTGCTCTGGGTTTACAAAATTAATTATAGCAAAGTGTTTATACCAGACAGAGTGGCATTTATTCCACTCAGCACTCTACCCTTTTTATCAGTCACAACAGGCAAAAACTAAGTTAGAGCTAAAGTAGAGGAGACGAGAGCTCATTTTAATTCAGGTAAGACTAAGCACAGGTGAGAATTGAGATTAATGCAGCCTCTTTGTTATCTATAAAACAAAAGCCAACTTCTCTCCAAGTCGGCATTCTGCACTGTCTTCAGGTGTTTAATGTTATTGTTCTTCTAAGCCTCTTTGTATATTGTCAAATAGCAAAGTAATGCATGAAATTATGTTGCAGGTCTGTATAAAGTTAAAAGTAACACAAAGATGAAGTTTAGAAGAATAAATTGTAGACTCAAAGTGCTGTCCTGGCATGTTTTCACTCTGTACCATCACTGTCATGCAGTTCTGTATCACCAAGCTCCTGGTGAAGACTAAAAATGAAAAATCCTAGTTTTAGATGTGACAGAGTAAAACTAAGTCATTGTATCACTCTTTTCCGGGGGTTGCAACAGCAAATCTTCTGCCTCCTTCCAGTATCAGTGGCATGATGATTTACTCCAGATGCCTCTTCCTAACACGACATTTAACTCTATTTATCCAGAAGACGCAAAGAGACAGACACAAAGAGTATGTAGCTTGTGGCTCTTTGTGGCTGGATTATAAGAAACACAAGTATAATTGTAGAAGGGTGAGTGCTTCTAGAAAACTTCTCCCACTCAAACCTAGGTCCACCAAAAAACAATCTGCCATACCAATAACAACTGTTTATCTAAAATTATAATTATTTTTGAATGTTTTTCATATTGCCAGGCATAAAGCTGTTCAGCCTGTGTTAGCACTTGTACTCCTTGCACTCTGGTTGTATCTATGTATGCATACTAAAACACTTGATGGGGACAAAACTATATATTTTGTGTAGAATATAACAATAAGTGTATGGCTGGCCAGGCTGTTGTTACTCTGTGGGACTGGGTATAAAAGATCAGAGCATAATGTTGTTTTTTAGTGACATTTTACTTCCCCATATTTGCTTTTCTCTTGTTTAGAGAGAGTCCTGCATACAAACCTGCGGTCTTTCCCATTTGTGGATGGCGAGATAAAATGCAAAGACACAGGTGTGGAAATTGCACTTGACATAAAGCCTCCCATTAGGCTACGACTTTTCCAAAACCGTGGCGAGGAGTGAGTGGTGATATGCTGCAAAGAACACCTTAGATCTTGACATTATCGTAATGGACTTCCTGACACAGGCGCTGCACTGATAGGACTTGCATTATGTATTATTTGGAGCCATCTGCACAGCTTTCAGCTTTGATGCGCGGCAAGGTGCTGCTTATTATTCTGGAGCCTGGGAGTGCCTGCTGGACACATAAAGCTGTAGAGTATGAATGTATGTCTGTGTGAGAAGTGCAGGGCCAATCGCTGCAGAGAGGATCCTACTGTGAATCACCACATTATTGGGTGTTTAGGAAGTTTGTACTCGCGGTAAATGTGGCCAGGGTTCACTGCCGCTGCCATTAGCTCTTCAGGCTGTGGCGATAATGGTAAACAATCATGATCCTAACCACAATGTGTGCAAGACAAACAAAAAATGTTTCATGGCTTTTATTAGAACAGTATATTCATTCAACTTCATTTGCTTTTTCCCGGGGCACAGGTGACTAAAGCCTGTCCCAGCCACTTTGGGTCTAAGGCGGGGTACACCATGGATAGTGGACAGTCACAGGGGTGACACAGACACATACAGTTTACAGACATTCATACTCATACATTCATGCAGTGTAGAAAGAAAAATGCTGTGAAAATTGAAAAACTCAAGGCAACAGGATCTTTCAAGATTTTTAAGTTTTGGGGCCAACTCAAAAACTTGTTTTCAACGACTAATAGTTTTTGTACACTTCATTTGACATTCATATTGTATGTCTAAAAACTTTCAAATTTAAGTTTTACTCATTATCATAATTTTATATTAATTATATTTAATTCACCTTACAGTCAACTTACTATTCATTGTTCAAACAACTTTTATCCTTTTTGTTTAATTTAGTATATTAATTTTTATTATCAATAATAATAATGCTTTTTCTAAACAATGGATAGTAAGTTGGCTGTAAGATGAGTTTAAACAATAATGTTCATTTCCAAAAACTAAAGTTTTTAGAAATGAACATCAAATTAGGTGAACAAAAAAATATTTGTTGTTAAAAACTTGAGATTTTGAATTGGCTCCAGACTCAAAAATCTTGAGGGAACCTGTTGTCTTGAGTTTTTGCAACATTTATTTATTTATTTATTTATTTATTTATTTATTTTTATTTATTTATTAATTTTTTTTTACAGTGTGAGGAGCAATTTAGATGAATCATTTCACACACACGTTTTTGGACAGTGGAAGGAAGTCGGAGAACCCAGAGAGAAGCCACAGTAAAACACGGAGAGGACATGCAGACTCCACCCAGACAGGTCATGTGACAGCCGGCCCCAGGATCGATCTCTTTGCCTCCCTGCTCAGAGGAAAGAGCACAAACCATTTTGCCACTGTGCCACAACATGACATTTGAATTGTGAATCAATGGTTGACATCTCACTGTGTGTGATTTTGCAGCAAGAAAACACCATTGAGAGATTGCAAAGATCTTGTTTTTAAACATCAACACAACAACACAACTGGCCCAGTACATTTCTCAAACTCCTATGGTAGCAAGTGTTTTATCAGAACTCTTGTCTTCTAATTAACTCTAAATGGGACATATATAATGCAAAAATGGCTTTTCTTACTTCCTAACATGTTGTTCCCTCATCAAAAACATATCTGCAGTTGTGCTTTGCTTCCTTCACGCCTGTTTGAGTAACCCTGTAGCCTCTGGCTTGGCCATTCTGAGGTCTCAAAACGCTCAGTTCCATGAGCCCCTGCCTCTCTCTTGTTAAAAATGTTTTCTTTAAGCCATTTATTGCTTTTAAAGGTTGTAAAACATTCAATGGTGTTCCAAAATTGGTTTAAAAATATAAATAAAAGGCATAACGTAGCCCCTTGAAAGCTATTATACTGTAGTTTAATTCAATGTTAATTTAATGTTTTAAATTCTAATTCTTGTCTTAACTTGTCTTTAATTTTAACAGCTAGCAAACCCAGTAATATATAGTGGATCTTGTTCTCATCTGGATGGCTTTGCTGATGGCCTCGCTGCGCTCTCTTTTATTTTTAACCATCCTCAGGAGAAGACTGACAGGTTAAACAAATGTACTATGCAGACATCACAACATCAGTCCACTCAAGACTTGATCCCAGTAGAGTTAAATATGAAACATAGAACATGTTACGGTCCCTGTTGGCAATGGTCTAGGGATTAAAGGGACACATAACATAAAAGATGTACAGTGGTTACAGTGCTCAACAGAAAGGTTTAGATTAACAGAAATTACTCACAATGTAATCAAACACAGAGATGGGGAGCCCAGCAACAAAAGAGGGGATAACTAAGTTAAACTAAGGGGAGCTGGGTCTCCCCACTCCCAAACTAAATTAAAATAAAAGAAAAGGGGACGTGACGGAGTGGCGTGGAGACGGGCTGCGGCTGGCGGCGAGATGGACGAGCAAGACTGAGAGAGAGAGTGAGCCAGGATCCACCTCTGCCTGCTTTATAGCCTCGCTCCTCTGCATTGGCCAATCCAGGGCTAGGAGCAGGCAAAAAGACCCAGGCATTAATAACGGCCAGATTTAGGCTACACAAATGAGCCAGGGGTGTAACAGTACATGTCTCAACTTTGTTTTCACCTGCCTCATTAGCAAGGCACAGGTTCTCGAAACGTGAGATCCATTTGACAAAGTTCAACCCAACTGCGAATCCATGCAGAAAAGTAATAAGTTTTATATCATTATTATATCAATTTTAGATAGCGCACGCACGCACGCACGCACGCACGCACACACACACACACACACACACACACACACACACACACACACACAAGAAAACAAAACAATCAAATTTGGATAACTTTTGATGCCCCACTTCTCTAAATGATGTTGAGTGATTTTAAGCTCATTCATAATAGATAAATTATCAAAAATAATAATAATTGTGTAATTGAGTGATTGTGTGAGTAATTGAGTGAAAACAATAGTTTTTGATAGCTCTGGACGTCCCCCGCGTGACGTGTCACTGACCCACAAGTGGACTTCGCCCATTGAGTTCCATTCATTCTGAGTGAATGTAACTCACCTGTTGTTAATCTTAATAAAGTATTTTTTGTTGTACTCACGAAATACATTTTTCCAAGATTATTGAGTCAGTCATGTATTTTAAGTGAAATACTGAGAGTTATTGGAGTTACTCCAGATGTGGGGAGGGGTCTACAAAGCACTTTTTTTGTACTAAATACTACATTTTTTGTTTTATTTTTTACACCTGCAAAGTGTAGGTTTCGGGACTTGAGAAACGTCACTAGTGACGAGTGACTTAGAGATGGCTTAAATGCAATCTATGCTTATGAAATGCAGATTTTAATATAAAGATAACTGGTGTGTTATTATATAAAATGACAACAACATTATAGCCAAACACTAGTCGCTAGTCATTCACTGGTCAATAATCAACAGTATCACTGGTCAATAGGTAATAGTCATGAATACATAATCACTGATCAGTAGTCATGTGACAATAGACACTAGACTGGTTACTAGCTAATTCTCACTACTTTAATAGTGTCTATTTAAACATAAAACTAGGCCCAACATTTTAATCCCCTAAACCCTTTTTGTTATAATTTTTTACCATATTAACTTGTAGTTGACATGGTTTCTGCCCTCAAAGTACAGCTTATACAACCATTAGTAACCACCTCCCTGTATGATTCATTCATGGCATTAAAGTGTGAAGAACATGCACATTCACACTGTAAACAAATCATTTAAACAAACTAATGTGGAAAAATTCCATGTTTTTAAATGTAGTACTGGCTTTCACTGCACACACACTCTACTGTGAGAGAAAATCACCACACATAAAGCAAGATATATGAATGACCTAGGACTCCAGCCCGAGAGCATTTATTATTAAATGGAGTGATTAGAGATACCACACTGCTCTAGTCTTTTTTTAAAGAGTATGTGGAGGCTGCTGAAAGACCAACGTTACAGTCAGATCTGTCTGTTACCTGTTGTTATGAAGAATGAGGCTGAGCTGAGGTTAAGAAGACTGGAGTGTAGCTGAGGTTAAAAGTGAATATTAAGACATGGGTTGCATTGTGATTTTAGTCAGCATTTTTTAAAGATGCTCCCCAATACAGTATAAATGTGAACTATTTCTATTACACAAAACCTTTATTCCAGTAATTGGTGAACATTTCAGTGATTTTTCAATGTTCAGTGCTATTCTATTGTGGAAAAACTCAAAAACTCTTAAAAACTCCTGTCACACTTACTATAGTGCCAGTCCCAAGCCCAAATAAATGAAAAAAAAGGCATCAGCAAGGACCAAACAAAGAAAAGGGAGCATATCTAAGGGTCTGGGCTTCATTAATCATGAAATATACAGTACTGCAGTTATGTAGAAGTAGCAGGCAAAAAGTTTACCAAAATATAAAAGGTGAGACTTATGGAGTTATAAGCTGCTTGCTGCCTGAGCTCACTCTGACCCCATAACACAGAGGTAAATGAGAATTTCAGGTTGCAATATTCAGTAGCATAAATATTTCAAAGCTCCACATGTTATTCTTTCCCCCTGTTGCACACTCAAGGATACAGTTTATTTCTTGATAATTTACTTTAAAGAACTGTTTTGACAAGCACTAGAGTATATAGCCTGATTTATCATTATCAATAGGGTGTGGCTGAGCAGTAACCTGTTTTGTATTGTCCCACAGAGAAATAAAGCAACACTAGGCGCCCCGGTATAAACGGGAAGTCCGGTCTTATCCAGTTAAGGCAATAAAAGCAGGAGGCCGAGGCAGACTGTCTGAGCACATATTGCCAAAGATGGAGAGCAGGGGGAAATAAAGTGAGTGGTACCAACAGGGAGTCGTCTGGGGCTGTGTACTGTACATAATAACTCTCTATAACATCCCATCATAGTCTCCTCACTCTGTCTGCAGTCACTGTCTACACTGGTTTACAGAGCAGGGTTTTTTCATCTACCACCCACCACTCTCTCAGTCCGACCTGACAGAACAAAGGCTGGGCTTATTTTTTGCTTTTACCAGAGAGTATCTTATTTTGTGTGTGATCATTACTTACATCTGTATGCTGTAGTAGTCAGGTGGAAAATACCTGGATACTCAAGTAAGGTACTTTTTTAATAAACATACCAACAGACAATATAAGTTTCACTCATGTAAATGTGTTAAATCTCTAGATAAGGAAAATTACTTTTTGGCCTTGTATAGTGGATAGTAAACTCACTTCCTGGCTTTGTCATGGAGGGGATAGTAGCAGCAGCAATAGTAGTAGTAGGAGTAGTAGTAGTGCTTGTAAAGAGTTTATACTTGCGTAAACATCACATTCAGTATTTTATTACTCTGGTCTAGTAAAATTAAAATTTTGTCTAGTTATTTTATTTCAAATAATATTTTTGTAGTGACAGTACTTACTTGAATTTAAGGAAGTGAGCCTGAGTCAAGAGACAGAGCTACCAGGTTTAAAATTCACATACTGAACTAAGTTTGAACTTACACTGATTGCAAACTCCTGGGTAAGCTACAGCTCTGGATTAAAGTGGCCATGAAGTGTTGTTTATGATAAAACACATGCTTTTTGTTGCATTTAACGTAGCCAGATGTGTAAAAAGTAGTCTACAACAATATTATTGCAAACTTGACAGTCCAAAAGTCAAAGTCAGCAGTGTCAACCCAATGATAGCAAAGTGTTGTCACGGTGTTAGATCTGCTGCAGCGGCCATGAGGTTATTGAGAACAGTATATAAATAGACTAGCGGCTCGCCTGGTAGAGCACAAATCACAGAGATGTATACTTGGGCGACCCAGGTTTGAGTGTGGCTTGGGTCGATTTGCTCGATGTCAATCCCTTTTATCTGAACCTGTTTTCTTTAAGGGTAAAAAGACCAAGAAATAGACTCTATACTGTAATATAGAGTATTTTAAAAAACACACACACACATTTTTATATTTTTGAGGAATGTTTTAAATGTTGAGACATTTTTAATTTAGACAACATATTTTCATATACAAAGTTGATATTTAAATGACAAATTCTAAATCTTTTCTGCCATTGAATAATTCAGATCAAAGGTCCACCTATTTTTTTTTTTTTTTAACAAAAAGATTTTCCAAAGCAGCTGGATGCAACAGTCTTTCTAATGGCATCTTTAATGGGCACATAGTTCAGCTCTGTCCATGGGAGCAGTGGTTTTGGTTCTCTGTTATCGATGGGTGCCCCGTGTCTCAGGACTAAGAGGTGATTAACCAAGCATCGTCAGTCGGCCAGTCTCCGCGGACACAAATGAAGAAACTAATGAATTCCATTAGGATTTAGCAAATGGCCTCTGTCAGGGAACCGCGACCAGGGAACCACTGTGTGTCCATTTGTGTGTGCATGGGCATTTAATCCAACTTTTAATTAAAACCGTGAGATTACTGGAAGCAAACGGGTCAAATTCTGAAACATTTAGACCCTGTTCACTGTCAGACTATTTTTTTATGGGAGATGAGCGACTGTAGCTGACGAATAAGCTGAATTATTCCAACGCTTTTTCCGATCTTGGCTCTAAATCCTGTCACAGCTCACTGGAAAGAACAACAGGCTGCACAGAACAAGGCAATGCATTTCAATTCTAAGCACTTAGGCTGCTTTAAATCAGCCACTACTATTTCTCTGCATTGGCACTGACTACATTAAGAGTGGTGTAGGGCTGGAGATATCAAAGCTGGTCAAGTCTATTACTTTAGAAAGGTGCACACTGGTAATTGGTGTAAAAAGCTGCACAAGAAACACATAAAGAATATTTGTTTGATGTATATAAGAGTAGTTTTACACAGATTAAAGACATAAGTGGAAGGCAAATAGATACAAGTACATCGTTTGAAGATTGTGCACTTTCTAAAATATATTTTTATTTATTACAGGAAATATGTTGAAGTAGTCCAGTAGTATTAGTAATAGTAAATGTAGTGTTAGCAGCAGTAACAGTAGTGCTATTGATAGTAGTTTGGTAAGAGCTTTAAGTACTTTCTAATTTACAATGTTTTACTTTTACTGACCAAATTTGAGATAACTTTTACGTCTTCATCTCTGAAAGCCACTGACAGTACAAATATGGTGAGGCTATTTACTTTATATATAATCCCTAACCATAAATGTGTAAAGATCAGACAGAACATTGTCAAGTGATGCTTCAAACAAACCAATAAATCACTGATTAAACCACATGATAGTTTCTACAATTTTCTAATGTTACTTTGCCAGTGAAACCCTTTTGTCTCTACTATACAGTATTGTGCTTTCCTGGCATAAAATATTATCTTTCTGTAATGAGATTATCTGTGATTTTATTCCACTTCCCATTACCAGGCAGATCTTTTCCTCCTACTTTGTGAGGTTGAGATTATGAAGGAACAAATACTAATTGGATTATGACTCATTGAGCTGCAGGTTCTTGGTAATTACTTTTAGTTAACACCAGTCTGATCATCTGCTGCTCTCAGCACTTTCTCTGGGTTTCATCATGACTCGCACTTTCCTCTATTTACACTGTAAAGAGAGAAACATAATGAATTCTATTAGGATTTTGCTGATGCTGCATTTGTATAGTTTTAAAATAATACTTGGAAGATTTTGTATGGAACAAAATGCTCTGAATCTTTTTCTTTTAAGTACGGTTTAGTCACCAACATCCAGTAACAGTTCAGAAGAAGTCATGTGAGGAGGGTGTTCCTGTCACTAGCCTTCAGTGGTGGAAGAAGTACTCACTTTTTTACTTTACTACAGATAAAGGCACAAAATTGTGCTCATGTAAAACTAAAACATTAAAAATATCAACTTAGGTAAAGTATAAAAGTACTTACTCTCAAATGTACTTGTGAGTAAAAAAGTAAAAGTATTTTGCACAAATTCAAGAAAGAGTGAATCTGTTAAATGTGAGGGATTTTGCTGAAAAACTGTGCTGAAAATGAATGGTTACCGGAGCAACAGAAGAGACTGAATCTGTAGCACTACTTTACTGCATCTTTTATACTGAAGCACTGTGTTTACAATGATGACACAGCAAAAACTAATGATTTAAAATTAAACTCAATATACTTTTTACTTCAAACCAATTCAAAAAAGTAGAATGGAGAGAATGGAGTAAAAACTACAGCTACTTGCTCTAAAATGTAGTAAAGTAAAAGTAAAAGTACCCTTGTAAAATTTACTCAAGTAAAGTACAAATACATGAAAATTGTACTTAAGTAACTAAGTACTTTTACTTTGTTACCTTCCACCACTGCTGTCCATGGATTCCACTCAAGATTTTCATGTCCCTCCTGTTCCTCCTGTCCCTCGTGTTCCTCTTGTCCCTCGTGTCCCTCCTGTTCCTCCTGTCCCTCATGTCCCTCCTGTTCCTCCTGTCCCTCCTGTCCCTCCTGTTCCTCCTGTCCCTCATGTCCCTCATGTCCCTCCTGTTCCTCCTGTCCCTCCTGTCCCTCCTGTCCCTCCTGTTCCTCCTGTCCCTCCTGTCCCTCCTGTCCCTCCTGTCCCTCCTGTCCCTCCTGTTCCTCCTCTCCCTCCTGTTCCTCCTCTCCCTCCTGTTCCTCCTGTCCCTCTTGTCCCTCCTGTTCCTCCTGTCCCTCTTGTCCCTCTTGTTCCTCTTGTCCCTTCCGGTCTCTCTTGTTCCTAATGTCCCTCTTGTTCCTCTTGTCCCTCCTGTTTCTCCTGTCCCTCTTGTTCCTAATGTGCCTCCTGTTCCTCCTCTTCCTCCTGTCCCTCGTGTTCCTCCTCTTCCTCCTGTCCCTCCTGTCCCTCTTGTTCCTAATGTGCTTCCTGTTCCTCCTGTCCCTCGTGTTCCTCCTGTTCCTCCTGTCCCTCCTGTTCCTCCTGTTCCTCCTGTCCCTCCTGTCCCTCTTGTTCCTAATGTGCCTCCTGTTCCTCCTGTCCCTCGTGTTCCTCCTGTTCCTCCTGTCCCTCCTGTTCCTCCTGTTCCTCCTGTCCCTCCTGTTCCTCCTGTCCCTCATGTTCCTCCTGTCCCTCGTGTCCCTCCTGTCCCTCTTGTTCCTAATGTGCCTCCTGTTCCTCCTCTTCCTCCTGTCCCTCGTGTCCCTCCTGTTCCTAATGTGCCTCCTGTTCCTCCTCTTCCTCCTGTCCCTCGTGTTCCTCCTGTCCCTCATGTTCCTCCTGTCCCTCCTGTTACTCCTGTCCCTCCTGTTCCTCCTGTCCCTCATGTTCCTCCTGTCCCTCGTGTCCCTCCTGTCCCTCCTGTCCCTCCTGTCCCTCTTGTTCCTAATGTCCCTCCTGTTTCTCCTGTCCCTCCTGTCCCTCCTGTCCCTCTTGTTCCTCCTGTCCCTCCTGTTACTCCTGTCCCTCATGTTCCTCCTGTCCCTCGTGTCCCTCCTGTCCCTCTTGTTCCTAATGTCCCTCCTGTTTCTCCTGTCCCTCCCGTCCCTCAGCTGTGTCCACTCCTGCAGCCTGGTGCAGTATAAAAGCAGCCTCCACCTGCCTCTCCTTTTCTGAGTGAAGAGAAAGTCTCACTTCAAGCAAATAAAAAAACAAAAAACAAAGGGAAAGTAATTTCTTGCCAAGTTGCTTTATGCCACTGTAATGAGTGCAATGTCCAGATGCTTTCTTAGTCTTTACTTTTTATTTTAGCCTTTTAGTTTACTTCTTTGTCCTTAGTTTTCATTCTGTGCGAGACACCGCACATAAACAAAGATTAATACTTTTTATTTCACTTTTTTTATTTGACCTTTAAGCAGGAAGTTTTTAAGCTTTATTAGGGGAGCATTATTACAGTAGGTATAAAATAGTTTTAGACCAAACTACTCATCAGGAAGCACATAGGGCTAATATAAAAATGTGCCAAAGCTTTCTATAATTTTTTGTAATCCTCCCTGAAGGAGGTAGTTGTTAAGTTGTTGTTCCAGTGAGAAACTGGGCTTAGTCCAGGGTTAACATGTACATGTTTACAATTGTCTTATAACAGTAGTTATAAGTTTGTTACCTGCTGTGGTGCAGTTGTTAAGCGTTTTCTTTGGCCATTCTCCATTTGCTTGCCACATGCAGAGATTTGATGTTATTTTTCCGTAAACATTGTGCTTCTTTACAATTACTGAAACCCACACTGTGCCACATACTACGGCGATTAAAGAACGGTTGCATGGCCTGATCAGACCTGCAGAGCAAAGATGAAGCAAACTCAAAGACGCAGAGTTTTTATAAGATTTGTAGACCTAGATCCAAACTTTTCTTTTTCACTTAAAGCGCTGATTGAAAACAGACACTTGTCACTGTCTGGGGAGAAGCCTGTGTTGTATTATTGCATATGTCTAGCTCCTGAGGACACTTGTGTAAAATGCAGCTGTTAACATTCATGTATGCAGATTGGGACTTGACTCCATCGCAGGTACTGTGCTGCCAAATCAGTCCATGCTATCCTTCGGCCCGAGCAACATATTCATAAAAAACATGAAATCGCGAGCAGGTACTTCAAAGATCTTTCCTTTTGTCCTGCTTTACATTCAAGGCTGCCCACAAAAACAAAGATTAGGCGCACACACACACACGCACACTCACACACTCAAGCACTTCTCCCACCGTTGTGTTGGAGACGTGGTAAATAACCACCTCACCACCAGAGGTCCACAATTTATGCATGAAAAGGATGCAGACACTAGCAGGACGCATCCATTTCGAGAGATACGCTCTTGGACTGCATGCGTTTCGGGCTGAGGTGGAAAAAAACCATCACAGCTTGAATTACAATGCGATTGAGACATTGCACAGAAGGGGAATTTGAAATGAAACGAGCCGGACCCAGACACGGCACATCAGATGGGCTGGCTGCTATTTCCAGATCTGTGAGAGGCAACAGAAGGCAACAGATGTCAGCGGATACGATTATGGGTTAAAACGAATCGGCAGGATACAAGATGGAAAGGAAAAAAACAAAAACACCATACACTGTTATGAAATACAGGCTTTGCATAATGGTTAAAGTGTAAGGTCGCAACACTACCAAAGATTTGAGAAGCTTGAACACCAAAAAAACACAAAGATTTGAGAAGTAGCTGTGCACAGTGGCAGAGTCGTTAGCATTCCTGCTTCTTAAAAAAGAAATTGTGGGTTTGGCCTGGCCCACAGCTTCCTCCCATTGTCCAGAGACGTGCATGTATAGGTGAATTTTAATGTAAAGCTATGTTGACCATTGTCCCGGTTGTGCCCTGCTTCTGGTCCATAGTTGCTGGGATAGGCTTCCTCATCAGAATTTAGCACATGAATAAATAACTTTAAGTATTAAAAATAAAAATGCATGATTAGTCCAATGTCATGCCATATTTATATTGAGCTATGTTATGGCAAAGATCTATAGAAGAGCTATTTACGAAATTAAAATTTGCCAGATATAAGACATGCCTCAATTGTTCCTCAACTAGGCATTACAAAAACTCATCTTAAGGTTTCTCATTGCTGAAAATGAATTACTGATATAGATTTCAAGTCACTAACAAGCTAAATGAGTCTGCAACAGTGCCTGCTGTATCAGACTGAAGCTTCTTTTAGGACTACAGGGGGTCACAAACTTCAAACCTCGTTTAATTGCCATGCTCTGAATGATCCAAAACAACTATTCACAAATGTTATTGATCAGAGTTACAAATACCCACAGGGGGACCAGCAGTTTCTGATACTAACTTTTGCACAGTTTGAAGGTAATATAAAAGTTTTTGGACGCAGTAATGATCCATGCAAGTCTAGAGGCTTCTCAAAACTAACAAGGCCAGATAATAAAAAATATAAAATCTTCAACTTTTTATAAGAAACTACATGAATTTAGATTAGCTCATTTGAAAGGCGACTGTGTAATTTTATAAAAAGCATTATACAAGGTGTGGAAAATGTACACCATCCACATGCAATATGCAGTACTTCCAATTGTTAATGTAATCTCAAAGAAATCTTAAGATTATGGATCACTGGAGCCTATCACAGCAATATGGGCTTGAAGCAAGGCACTGACAACTATTCATTCAATATGGAAATTTTAGATGCACCACTTCACTGTTACAGGAAGAGGAAGCAGGAGTACAGAAAACATACAGACTCAGACAGAGTATAATATAAATTAGGTTAGCAGCATTATTAAATCTTTAGCTATGATTGCTAGAAATAACAATCTTAAGTATTTCAAACATATTGCTCAGTTGGTTGATCAGAAAGCATTGGGGGTTCAAATCCCAGCAAAGGTACAAACTCCAGCCAAAGAGGCCATGAACCAAATAAGTGATTATGATGTTATTACGGTGATGGGCAGTCCAGCTCTTTTCAAAGATTCAGCTTATTTGGCATAGCTCTCATAGAAACCTTGCTCGTATGACTCGTCATTTAGAATCGCTAAATGAACAGTGCTTAATCTAGAAGCCATTTATAATTTAGTAGTTATGTGTGTTGGTTTAAAAAAAGTATTTTTGTAAAAGCCTTTTATCCAGTTTACAAGAGCAAAATACAGTTTCAAAAAGCTCTACTCATCTTTGCTGGCTCTAGTAAAATGAAAATGCAGCCAATTCATTTCTTCACTTTTTCCCAGTGAGCTTGCATTTAAATCAGGCTAACCCATTAACCATTGTCCCTCTCTGTCACTCTGTGTAACCGGCCTGTACCGCTACACTCACTGTCTTCGGAGGCCACCTTACTTCTTCTTTCACTCACTGATATGATCCTAGTCTGTCCTCACAGGTGATTGGCTGCATGGTGTTCTCATCAAAATAAAATTCCCCTCTGCTTGCACCGATTTTTAGCAGAGCCGAGCCGGAGCAGCTGAATATTGGTCTCTCATCTGCTCGATTCACTCTAAAGAATCGTCTCTGAAAGGCAGCTCACTGGCAAATAACCCGTCACTAATTTGGGTGCCTTGGTCTGTGCTCTCGGAGGGCTTCTAGTTTAAGTTCTCCTCTATGCAAATATAAAGTAGAAGAAGAACAGACTATAGTTCTATCTACCAGTGTACTGCTCTGAAGCAAATCTTTCCTCTAACCAGCCCACACTGAGCCACTTCTGCTGCCAAACTAGTATCGAACTCTGGTCTGGTTGGTGTGGACTTGGTCGGAGGCTGATAGGTTTTACAACAAGAGTAATTAAAGGGAGTGACAGGCAGACCGGGGCAGAGGACACAGTATGTCAGGCTGCTGGGAGAAATATTGAATTCTGTTAAAAGCTTCTTTCGCTGTCTGTCAGTGGGGGTTAATGGGAATTTAGCAGCGCAAGTGGTTTACAAAGCCCAACTCACTTTTGTACAGTGAAGCCAACTCTTAAACCATCCTCAGACATCGGTATTTGTTGCTGATGCCATGCCAGTAATTATGTGTGATGCGTTCAAAGACCTGACAGCAAAGACCATGAATGTGCTGAAATGCAAATTACTTTTTTGCATTAATAATCAATGATAGCTGTCCATACTTGATATTTTGAAGGGTATCTCTCTGGGTTCATGGTTTGAGCTCATTTCTTGCTCTGAACAGAAGCTGGGGTCCCTTTTTTCTAAGATCTAAGACAGTTTTTTTTTTTTTTTTTCGCACTGATTTTGGAGGTCAACTGAAGATAATGGTTTATTGTTTGCACTCAGTGTGAAAGATGAAGATTTTAGATAACTGTCTGTGAGTCATGGTTGAAGAGGCTTTTGAGAAGACATGCAGTAAACAACACTTACTGCAGGCGTTTTTGAGCAATCTTGTATAATTTTACTTCACATCAGTTTAATGAGCCCACTCTAAAATTATTGTTTTAATGCTTGTATTTTCATTTTAGAGCAGGCCTTTTCAACTTACAGCCTGAGTGCAAAATTGGCTCTATACTGAAAATGTATCCAATCGATTTTTAAAATATACATAAGAATAATTTTACTGTGGAACATCCAAGCTCTCTCATAGATCTTGATACAGTCAAAAAAAGTCCCTGAACTGTTCACAGTTGAAGAAAAAATCTGCTTATTCTTGTTATTGTTTAGCTAGTTGGTAAATGTTAAATTAGTTTTAGGAATGTGTGATTGTTTTTAGTTTTTGAGTATAAAAACTGTGCATATTTCTAGATATACTGCTGAATTTAATATTTGTTCCCATCTCAGAAACCAAGGCATGAGAAATGTTGAAGTGTTTTATTTTTTGTTTGTGCATTGTTGCTTTTATGACAGCTTTATTGTGCATTTGTGTTCAAAGATTAAAGATAAATTTCATATTCATTTCATTTCATTTATTTTGAGAAATGTGCATTATCTATATTATTATTGATTTCACTCATCACCATAGATGACAAAAAACAAAAAAAGTCCAAAAAAAGACACATGTCCAAAAGAGAGAAGTATAAACTTATCTGACCCTACCCCTAAAGGATAAAGGAAAAGAAAAGGAACTATTTTTCTATGTGCAATAGTACATTTGTATTATTCATAATGTTGTTGATCCATCGAGCTCTCATAAACCTTTTATTTTATTTATTTATTTATTTATTTTTGCCAATCTGCAAATGAAATTGAATAGCCCTTTTTAAGAGTATATTCAGTATGAAGCAGTTGTATTTCTTCAATGGCCAGTGAGTCGCTGGCTGACACTCATAAACACACTGGAGTACCTGGAGAAAAACTACAGCAATACAGGTAATAAACTCAGACTTCACCCAGAGAGACTGAAGTTGGCCGGCCCGAGGATTGAACCCACAACCTCCTAGCTGAGAGGGAGGAACAATAACCACCACCATCACTGTACACTGTTTCCAAAATGAGGAGTGTAAAGCTTTGTACCACCCTAACCTTCCCGTCAGCCCTCAGTTCTTGTTTCCTATTTGAATGGAAATGTTTGAAAACATTTATGGAGTAAATGTTATATATTTGTGTAAACTCATTGTAAAATCATTATATCCTCTCAGGGCTACATTATACTGTTGTTTACACACAAGTACACAGTCCACTCCAGTCAAACTTTTTGTATATTCTGTTCCGTCAATACAAAACCAATGTCATATCACTGTTTAAACCTTTTTTTTTCACATTCCATCACAGCACAGACCTGAAATGACCTATAAAGTATAAGGCAGATCAGATTTAGCTGCAAACACATATAGCATTACACTCTTCAGAATATCTGCTCTAGGGTGTCCTCTTTCTGATTTGCACACAATGTAAGAAGTGTAACTATTGCCTTCCTGTAAAAAGACTTCAAATGTTGCTTTAAATGAATGCAGCAATAAAATCCAAGTATGTCACCTGAGACACGGCGTATCTCATAACCCAAAGCAGCACATATAAAGATATTACAACCTTCATAAAAACCTGATATGAGAAAACAACTTGTAATTGAATCTTAAAATGCAATACAAAAATATAATGCTATACATGACATTTACATTTACAGTTTTCCTCTTTTGCCCTCACAGCTGCCCCGAGACTGCAACTTCAACCTCATAAATAGCTGTATGTAAATGAGCCTGGGAGTGTTGGTGGAGGCCTGCTGAAATGAGCTCCACCCGCCATGTTGCAATAAACCTCCCCTATTCCTCTTTAACCCACAGTCACGCACGCAGACGCTCGAAATCCAAATGTAATTTACCAGCTGCCTCCTAATGGGGCTTCATCTTTCAATATAAATGTTAATAATCCATGATTACACTCGGCGCTGCAACACAAGGAGCTCAAATTCGCTGTTATATATGAAGTTTTTTCACCATTTCCAGTTCTTTACGTCTTTTGGGGAAATGATTTTGAATACACACAGTAAGTGTGACGGTTATTTTTTCAGCAGTGAAGAGCTACATGACTGCAAGAGACATTTTGGTGCATGCATTTTGGTGTTATTTATCAGCTTTTGCTTTGGTATTAATTAAGGAATTAAATGTGAAAGACATGTATAAAGTAAAAGGATACTGGAAGAAAATGTTATTAAAGCAACACCTTGATCCAGTGGAAGGCAGATTTTGTGTTGTGTTGTTGAACAGTATGGCGTCTTAAATTTGCTTTTGTTGTGACACACGAGTACATAATGGAGTCCCTTTCGGCTGCTCCATTCTTTCTGGGGACCAATTGCTCACATGGGTGGGACTCCATTTATCCAGGCATGGGACTGACAGATGTTGTGGCTCCACATGTGGGAATCAAAACTAAACCTCCATCCATCCAAACATTCATCTTCTTCCACTTTATCCAGGGCAGGGTCGCGGAGGCAGCAGTCTAAGCAGGGACATCCAGACATCCCTCTCCCCGGACACTTCCTCCAGCTCCTCTGGAGGAACCCCAAGGCGTTCCCAGGCCAGCCGAGAGACATAGTCCCTCCAGCGTGTCCTAGGTCTTCCCCGGGGCCTCCTCCCGGTGGGACATGCCGGGAACACCTCCCCAGGGAGGTGTCCAGGAGGCATCTGGAACAGATGTCCAAGCCACCTCAGCTGGCGCCTCTCGATGTGGAGGAGCAGTGGCTCTACTCCGAGCTCCTCCCGGGTAACCGAGCTCCTCACCCTATCTCTAAGGGAGCGCCCAGCCACCCTGCGGAGGAAACTCATTTCGGCCGCTTGTATCCGGGATCTTGTCCTTTCGGTCATGACCCAAAACTCATGACCATAGGTGAGAGTAGGAACGTAGATCGACCGGTAAATCAAGAGCTTCGCCTTTCAGCTCAGCTCCTTCTTCACCACAACAGACTCATACAATGACTGCATTACTGCAGACACTGCACCGATCCGTCTGTCAATCTCACGCTCCATCCTTCCCTCACTCATGAACAAGACCCCAAGATACTTGAACTCCTCCACTTGAGGCAGGAACCCCTCACTGTAAACAGTGTTGCTGAAGAACTGCTTCCCCCTCTTGAGGCGGCGGACGGTTTGCCAGAATCTCTTTGAGGCCAACCGATAGTCTTCCTCCATGGCCTCCCTGAACTCCTCCCAGACCCTCCCAGAGTTTTTGCCTCCACAACCGCCCGGGCCGCAGCACACCTGGCCTTCCAGTACCCGTCGGCTGCCTCGGGAGTCCCACAAGCCAGCCAGGCTCGATAGGACTCCTTCTTCAGCCTGACAACATCCCTTACTTCCGGTGTCCACCACCGGGTTCGGGGGTTGCCGCCACGACAGGCACCAGAGACCTTACGGCCACAGCTCTGAACGGCCGCATCGACAATAGAGGCGGAGAACATGGTTCACTCGGACTCCATGTCAGCCTCCCTCGGGATCTGGGCAAAGCTCTCCCGGAGGTGTGAGTTGAAGACCCCTCTGACAGAGGACTCAGCCAGACG
Source organism: Bostrychus sinensis (assembly GCA_020698575.1). Classification (NCBI taxonomy): domain Eukaryota; kingdom Metazoa; phylum Chordata; class Actinopteri; order Gobiiformes; family Eleotridae; genus Bostrychus; species Bostrychus sinensis. Next base: position 19,350,701 of record CM036257.1, on the reverse strand, counting down.
TTCCCAACAGACCCTCACAATACGTTTGGGCCTGCCAAGTCTGTCTGGCCTCCACCTCTGAAAAAGAAAAAACTCAGTACATCGCTAACTTATAATTTGATGTTTCAAAGACATTCATTATCTCCTCAAAAATGAAGTGCTGTCTACTCAACCTGATGGAAAGTAAATGTGAAACTGATATGAAGCAAGAAACATTTTTTGATAAACTGTATCATAAGGCACCTAGCTCTCTGTTGCAATAGTTTTTGAAGTTCTCCTTATCTGTACTTAAGTAAAAGTTACTGCAAAATGATATTATCCAAACAGATGTAAAAGTAGTCAACAAAATTGTTAAATAAAAATAAAAACATATCGAGTATAATATTTACATCAGAAGAAAGTTTTGCTATTACCAGTCCGAATACTACATTTGCTACTAATCTATACAATTACTGCAACTGCTACTTTAAATATTAATAATAATGCATCAGTCTTACTTAGCACTTTTTTGTAGTCACTTAAAGTCACTTTACAATTGCATTATTCATTCACTTCTCCATCGCACTCTACTAATCGCATAGTATTGTACTTTACTACTCACTTTGTCACCATGGTCACAAATTACTTTGACTCATTTACAGAATAAAACAAAACAATTGTTTACTACTCAAGCTTTTTTCTTTAAATCTCATGTATAAGTATGTTTTAAAATAGTTACACAGACAGTACATATTATTACTAAAATATACTTTATTAATCCAAAAGTATGTCATTGCTCAGTCAAAGCATGGCATGCAGGAGTGCTACTTCAAACAAAAATAAATAAAACATTAACAATGGAAATACATAAAATACTATAATATAGAATAAAATAAAATAAAAATTGTCACGGCATTACTAAGTGTTAAAAGCCAGTCTGAATAAATACATTTTAAGCCTATGTTTAAAAAGAACAAAGTCTGTGATGGTGTTTGTATTTAGCTCTCGGGACTTCCAAAAGGAGTTGATTTCAAAGCCCTTTTTGGGTTGCGAGTTGCGAATTACTTGGATGTGATACGTTTGTTCAAAATTATTACTCTTCAGTGCAGGAATCAGTATCAAAACTGGTGAAAAAAAGCATAAAATTGGCGCACTCAGTAAGGCAGGAAATATTAAAAAGCCTTTATTATAACATGGTTAAGATAGTGCCAACCTAAAACATGCAAAATAGGCTAATCCTCCAGCTAAGTACTCCTGACCAGGATCTGGAGAAGGCTCCCAGGGCGCTGCACTGTGGTCGCCCGCTGCTCCTGATGGGTTGCCCCAGTGAGATTTCTCTATGGGGACAATACCTTCCCCAAAACGCAACAACAGTTTGCCCTGATGAAGGCCTAAGAGCCGAAACGCAGTGGCATTATTTTAACTAACTAGCCATGTTATAAGTCTTTTTTAATAATTTCTACCTTTTTGAGCGCCTGTGTTTACTGCTTTTTCATCAGAATCTCATTGCTTTCCACCTTTGAATTTTGCCTTATGCACTTTTATTTTAGCCACATAAGGGTTGAGGTTAACAATTCTCCAAAACAGCTTCAGAGTATGTTCTTTATTGAGATATTAATACGACATACAGTATCTCATCTGCATTTTTCCCCCTTGTTAACTGATCTTACATCAAATATAGAAAAATCAATGAAATAATAACTTCCCCGTCTGCATTCCCGAGTCTAAAATGGGTCAGAAACTGCTCACAGTACTCCACAGCCCTTGAGGGAACAACTGTAACACATGACTGAATATAGAATCCATCTCCACGCCATTTATTTTCCATTTGTCGCAGTCAGAGTGTGGTTATAATAGCTTGGTAAAGAGCCACATTAGCGGAGTGTGGCTCGACAAAGCTATGGATTAATATGCTGTGATCCCTCGCTGTCAAGCCTATTAAAATGCATGCGGGACGGTATTATCTGCACGCTCGCCTGTCTACTCTTGTGCACGCGACGAACTGGGTTAAACATTATTTCGAATGTATCAGAGACTCATTTGCCTTGTTTAATGACTCACTAACTCTTGTGTTATTCCTGCACCTCTTCCTTTTTCTCCACCGTGGAAATACAGATAAGGCGTGTCCATCGCTTCACCCAGCTGTCGATCATAATTTCGAAAGTGAAATTACATTCGCTGCATGCCTCAGGATCTGTGGAGAGAAGCAAGACACCTTCAGGGCTGTAAAGACAGAAGCTACACTGTGTTATGACAAAATATAGGTGAAGACTTTTTGAGCAGGAATCAGAAAGTCAAGCACTGGCTTCACAAATATTTAATTTCACTACAGAATCCAACAAAACATTAAAGTTACAGGAAGCCCTGTCTTAGTGGGACAACCATATATTTTAAAACTTGGTGTATCCTTAACTTTTAAAAGTAGTAGTTGCAGTAGTAGTAGTAATAGTTGGAGTAGGAGTAGTTGCTGTAGTAGTAGTAGTAGTAGTACTAGTAGTTGTACTAGTAGTTGTACTAGTAGTAGTAGTTTCAGTTGTACTAGTAATAGTTGCAGTAGTACTAGTAGTAATTGCAGTAATACTAGTAATTGTTGCAGTAATACTAGTAATAATTGCAGTAGTACTAGTAGTACTTGCAGTAGTGCTAGTAATTGTTGCAATAATAGTTGCAGTAGTACTAGTAATAGTTGCAGCAGGACTAGTAGTAGTTGAAGTAGTGCTAGTTGCAGTAATAGTTGCAGTAATACTAGTAATAGTTGCAGTAGCACTAGTAGTAGTTGAAGTAGTACTAGTAATTGTTGCAGTAATGTTGCAGTAATACTAGTAATAATTGCAGTAGTACTAGTAGTAGGTGCAGTAGTGCTAGTAATAATTGCAGTAATAGCTGCAGTAGTAGGAGTAGTAGTTGCAGTAATGCTAGTAGTAGTTGCAGTAATGCTAGTAGTAGTTGCAGTAGTGCTAGTAATTGTTGCAGTAATAGCTGCAGTAGTAGTAGTTGCAGTAATGCTAGTAATTGTTGCAGTAATAGCTGCAGTAGTAGTAGTAGTTGCAGTAGTAGTTGCAGTAGTGCTAGTAATTGTTGCAGTAATAGTTGCAGTAATATTAGTAATAGTTGCAGTAGCACTAGTAGTACTTGAAGTAGTGCTAGTAATTGTTGCAGTAATAGCTGCAGTAGTAGTAGTAGTAGTTGCAGTAGTAGTTGCAGTAGTAGTAGAAATAATTGCTTTACTAGTAATAGTTGCTGTAGTAGAAGTATTTATTTAGCAAATGTAGCTGAAAGTGTAGCTGGTCCATTGTAAAGGATGCTTGTTTTAACAGATGATAGAGCACATGTTGAAGCGCAGAGGTAGCAGCAGTTAAACGACTGACAGTTAGCAGTGAATGCACCATCATCATTAAAGCCTCGTCCCAGTGAAAACAGCAGTATAATAATGGACTGTACCATCATCCCATCGCACAAAATAATAAAGCTTTAAACAACATAGGCTAGAGTCTGCTGATAAAGACCTGGCTGTTGCATGTTCCTCTGCTGTGACTTCTGTTGGTTTATGTTAGATCTGTGGCGTGAGAAGTGTTCTGTTGAAGATCTCAGCTCCTGTTACAGCACGCACTGATAGAAGATAATCAGAGCACTTCTGGGAGCAAGAAACTCACTACGACTCTCTCCAGAGTTAAAGTGGATCACAGGCAGGTTGAGTTTCACGAGCCCCCTCACACACTAGATAGATGTAGACACAGTAGACTGTGCATGCATAGAAATGAAACGTATTACCCTCAGCAAAAAAAGGTGATGGTCTGTTAGTCTGTGTCTTTATGTTTTAGGCTTTGTTACATTTGCAACTCTCAGACCACACAGGCGTTGTAGATGGCATGAGTTGTGAGTCCAGGCATTTTCTTAGTAAATCTGTTTGCAAGAGGTAGGTAATGGAAATGATTCAATTTTTATGACATTTTTAGGAAAGGACAACAATGAGCTGAGGAATAAATGATTTGTTTTTTCACTGTAAATATGAAACACTGTCTGAATCCAGAAAATTTTAAAAGGGCTTTGTATCATTGCGAGATAAGGCCAATCTTGTCTAATCATAAATATTAAAGTCATCTCCCCTTTGCCTCCAACAAGCCTCCACTTTATTATCTCGTGTATCGTTAGCTGGCCTCGTGTCAGTTCGCGCACATCGTACACTATAAAGATAAATTAAGCGACCTCTGCTACGGGAATAATCACACTTTAGTCATGTGATCTATCTGGACCAATCACACCGCGGCACTGTAGGTCAAATTAAACAGTTGCTCATTAAACACGCCCTATATGCACTTGTCATTAATAGATTATAATAGTGAAAAATACCAGACTGTATAGGAAAGCCTTCAGGGGTTTGCTGCTCTATATAGTGTCTGTTTAATTAATATTACTCCTAAAATAAGCCTGTTCTGTTATCATGATGAATTATAATAGGTGTCATGTGGCTTTGTGATCACATTGTAACCGCCACATATTAAAATATCTTTCGGCGACACTTCTGCATGTCTTTCTTCAGCGGTAATCTTCAAGGGACTATTGCCATTAGGAAGACTGGAGAGTAAATCATTGCAGTAATCATGTGTCCAGACTGTACACACAGAGATACTAAGAGGACGCAGCAGAGGATGTAACAGGCTTAACGTCACATCTTTGTCCTTGATGTGAACACAACAGCACAAGTGCTCATTAGGCAACAGCAAATCCCACTTCTCATTATTCCTCCTGCAACGGAAGAATTACACTTCGAGCCAATAAAACTGCTGTGTATGTCCTCAAAAGTGTTGTCACATTTTTTTTTTTTCTCTGATACTGTGGTTGTGTCTAACACCGCAGCTTTTATTAAAAGAAACACAACCAAGCAATATCAAAGTAACCACTTCAGAAAAATTAAATGTACTGTAAATACAGTACTATGGTAATATTACTATAATTGCATTTTATTAAAGGAGCCCTATTATGCTTTTTTCATATTTTATCAGGTTTTTTTTAACTTTAAATAATGTATTGAAAACGTGGTCTTTTGGGGAGCTGTTACTTTGACTGGACAGAGCCTAAAATGGCTATTTAGCACACCTATTAGCAACATGATTCTAACACATAGATAAATGAGCTGACTGCTTCGTGGTGACGCTAATTTAAGCACTGAAAGGATCAGAATGAGTTCAGTGACGTACATGAGCTTTAGAAATGCACAGGAGCACTTCCTGGTTTCATGTGTCCAGTTAGACCGAGCGTTCCCAGCTCTTGTGAAGCTAACTAAAAGTTCCCAAAACCAAGCCATCTTCTGACCTTATGTCTTTTTGTTTTGATGCTGCAAATGATTGGAACTTGTATCAAAAATACACTTCATATAGAATTAATGATCCCACTTTCTGCCTTTAACCCCTTAATGCCTGAATTTATTTTGACCATGCAGACAGACAAACTTATGGATGGAACAGACGAAAGCAGTTGTTGTGTTTGTTTAAGCACAGGTGAACGTTGCACATTTCACATTTGAACACAGTATGGCCTGAACAGGCATCAAAGGAAAACACACATTATTTCTGCAGCAGTCTTGGATTAAATGGTATGCTGCAAATTAGCAACATACGGCATGAAGGGGTTAAAAGCAGATTAAAGGACATTTATAAGGACTCATGTAAAAGTTTTACTAATGAACAATAGTTTCATGTCTTCTTATATACGCGTACATTTTATGTTTGCTCTCCTTTTTCCTTTTCCTTCAAGTGTTCTGGAGCACTTCCAGGGCAACACTGTAAATAAGAATGTGTTTTTAATGTTCTACCTGGTAAAATAAAAGTTAAATGAAAAAATAAATGAAAAAGAGCAGCAGTTCAGCAAATAGGATTACTCAAACATGCCTTAATGAAATGAAATACTAGGTATGTTTATTGTCTTTATAACATGGTTAAAACCTCAAAAAAGTAAATTTTGCATATTAGGGGTCCTATGGAAAATGGTCAGTGTCTTACAGACTCTGCATGCACAGACCTGCCTGCTTTCAGAATATTTAGCCTTTTCAATATTAAGATACCACTTCAAATTTAAAAGGATTCAGTTTATTTTGCATTTGACATCTCTCTTGTGGGATTTGACTCCATTATCGTGAATGTTTTCAGTAAAGAAGGCTTGTACAGACGACAGATCCCCCATGACCCATCTGAAGGAACCACTCTTTTGTTTTGTTTGCAATTTCCCCAAAGCACCATGTATCATTTTCCAAATGTGACAGGTTTTTTTAAATTGTAATTTTTGACAAGTACGTACAGAGAGAAATAACTTAATGTTGTTCACCCCAAAGGAAACATGCTGGACTGTCAGAAGTGCACGCTTTCAAGACATTTGATAGAAAAGGACTGGGTTATATTTTACTATCTTTGGAGTTGTATCTATTCTTACTATCTGCGGAAACATCTTTATAATGAGATCAACTGGGAATGTGCGAAAAACTCCTGAGGATGGTAAAAAGATGGGAGGCATAGCAGAGCAGCTGTACCAGGAGACAGCTGAGGCCCAGGTAACAGAAGAGTCTGACACCTCACCAAGGAGCGGGAAGGACAAAGACACACACCACAAACTTTGAATGATAAGCCGCGGGGTTTTGTATAAATAGGCATCGCAAATCCAAACAGGCACCAGAAGGAGACGCTTCCCTACACAGTCTCTGTACAGTGACAGACAGATGTATTCCTGGGAATGACGTACAGACCAGGTTAGATCCAGGCTGTGTGGATTTACTTCTGTAATGTGTTGTATCAACAGTTTCCAGGAATGTACGTTTTACATTTTCTGTATTTGTAACTTTTCATATTTTGTGATAATAAATGTCTGAAGTGCGTGGCTCCAGTAGTGCACAGGCCCAGTGCCGTAACTTGGTAATGTGGGGCCCCAGTGCAGGATTTCAGAATTGGCCCTAAAGTTATGAAGCACACTGAGTATGACAGGTTCATGCTTAAAGCTTTTCAATTAGAAAAATGTCACTGTTTTACTGGAGTTTGGTACAAAAAACAGATGCTTATTCCTTAATATTTAGGGACAATTTTCTGTCTTAAAACTAAAAGTGTCTTCTATAACAGAGTTATGTGCTTCTCCTATTTATGATGAATATTTTAAACATAGATTTGACCTAAACCTCCTGGGCCCCTGGGCAGTTGGACTGGCTGCAATGCCTGATGTTACATTTGTCAATGAAAGGCTCAAACACAAAACCATATTGCTGCTTTTGTACAATAATTGTAAATTTGATCTTCAGGGCAGTATATGCTATAATCCTGTAAATCAAATGTAAATAATGCCAGTGACAAGGGCCACCTTAATTTCTATATTTTTATCATTATTATGTATATTTTTATTTTATATAGTTGTGTGCTGTGTGATCCGCTATTGTATGTTTTTTGTTTGTTTGTTTAGTTTTGTTTTGTTTTTGTGGCTCCTGGATGCAGGTACAAAATTTGTCTGTGCATGTGACAAAACATATCTTACATTAATGCTTCAAAAAAAGGTTCCTGGATCTGGACTCAAATCAGAAATCTTCAAACCATTGAGCCTTTATTGACCCCTTGTGGCTGGAGGTGGCATCTGGCCCTATCTCGCAAGGTGCATAATCTGTTTGAAAGCATTCCAGGTTCATTAGTTTTTAGGTTATTTTGCTAACAAACCAACAAACACAAGCAAAAACATAATCTCTTTGGAGAAGGTAAATCCATTTTATTTAGCACAGTGCAACATACACTGCATTTAACTCTAACATAGGCTATACCCATGATGTTAGCAAAACTGCTCCAACAATATGGATACATTTTAACAATAAACTGACAAGCCTGTTAGAGCCTAGTAGAAACGTTTTGGACAGTAGCAGGTTGTGTGTGGAAACTAGCAACTTCAAAAGCCCCCAAAATAATAGGATGTCAAATAAAAATTACAAATGACTTTGAGCTATTGTGCAAATCTGCCAAGTAAATGTCATTGTATCAAAATTAGGCAGAAAATCTTTGGAAAGAATAGACAAGCATCTAATTTAAAAACAATACCAGCAAAAACCCCAAACTCTGCCTTGTATGAAGCATTTATGAGATTTTCTGGAAGGATTTTCAGCAAAAAGGCTCGGTTTGTTCAACCAACCGAATGTAATACATTTTCAAAAATGAAACGGTTGAAGTTTTAATGCATTTTGCTAAATCGTATAATCCTTTCACTTCAGCTGCACAAATTGGACCCACAAATGACGCAGGTACCAGTTGAGAAATTGCGTACCCCTAGAGTTTCATTCAGTGAACACGTCTAAAATATAAAATAACAAGCCGGATTGCCAGAGGTGCTGTTTTTTTTTTCATGCTGCGGCACAAATCATCTCTCTCTTTTTTGGGGCTAAATCATATTGGTGAAAAGTATTTCCCAAGTCTTTAGTGTTGCTGTCTGTGAGGAGAACCCCGGGTCTAATTGATCACCAGTGGCTGCAGTGGTCCATCCCCTGTAGTCAGTATTCAGCACTTCAGCCTCAGTATCTCTCTGTGCCAGCAGGGCCCCAATACAGCCATTATAGGCAGACACATGGAGAGGAAATGACTGGTTTAAATCACCAACTCACCTGCAGCACTTAGCGATAAGGCACCGAGGGACAGAGCCTACAGTGTGTGCAGAAGATTGAACAGACGTAAAAGAGCTGTAGCATATTTCTCCAAATGCCTTACTTTATTCCACTTTTTTCCAACATTTTTCCCCCCGGCACTGTGGAGAAAAACTGTTTAAAGACGGTGCTTCATCTCAACAATACACTTTGGACACTGCTCATTAATATTACACAGTGGACCAAACAAAGTACAATATATACAGTACTTACAAGGCTTACACTTTTTTAGGAAAGGCTATGGACAAAGAAAGGTGTATCACTGCTCAAAAATAAACAAAATAAAAAAAAGAAAGAAAAATCAAAACTAATCACTCAAAGAAAGTGCCACTGGTCCTATCTTGCAATGAACAACAAATGCGCCCAGACCTGGACTCAGTGTCGACTCAGAGTGCTCTTTACATTCAGTCACAAAACCCTCATGTCTACTCTTTAGTGAGTGAAATGAGGTCGTCCTGGGTCGCTCTCCCAGGATCCTTTGCAGCTGGACCACTTTGGTGAGGTCTCTGTCATCAGAGCTGCACCAAATGGTGTTGTTTATTAAATTCCCAACCTCCTCCAAAGCTCGTCTTCTCTGTTTGGCTATAATGGAGGCCTCGTCTCAGTAAAAATTGCCCACAATGCACTGTGACCACTTTCCACTTTTGAAGGGGATGGTTTTTAAACCACATGATTTGATAATGTGGCATGCAGTGATGCGACGAACACACTGCCAAGCATTAAACACTGCTTCAGACGGGCTGACTCCAGAGGAAGGATGCTTGCAATAGAAAGAAACAGCCAAAATGGTAAAGAAACACTCATGGATCCACACCAAAATGAATAATTTTGTTCTTGGCCCATTACTGACTTTTCCTGAAATTTTCAGATGGAAATTTAAAAAAAATAAATTAATTCTGTATTTATTAGGGCTCTTTTGGTTAACAGCATTTTTCACAGCTCAATAAAACTTTTGAACAGTACTGTTATTGTGCAAACGTCTGCTTTTTTACTGTTATAGTTCCCGTCTCTGGCCTATTGTTTCCACAGAAGCTGATTTATGTTCTCAGTTGTGATACATCTGCATTTGGCTACAGTGGGCAGCTTTAACTAAAGTTGCTGAACTTGTGGCAAACTTGGTCGGTTACTTTTCCCAGCAGTCTGCTTTCTGTTCCCCACTGGACTCTTGTCGATTGCTGTCTGCGCTGTAAATTGACATTTGGCCGGAGCTTGAGGTGTTGTTGCCTTATACTGTGTCTCTGCCAGAAGAGCTGTCCCGCCACAGAGGGTCACAAGAGGTTTAGAAACACTGCAGGCTGTGCTACCTTGTCTTTTGTTTTCATGTTTGCTTGAACTATGCACAGTTTGCAGAGGCTCCTTAGCATCTTTAAAAGGGTTTACATCCATTAAGAAGGTTATATTTTTGGCTGATTGGTTGTATTTTTATGAAATTTTCAGATTTTATTGTCCCTTTAGCATATAGTACATTTGAAGCAGTTTCTAGAGAGAAGTACATTTGTTTCTTTTCTGAACATATAAACTTGTACAAAAGGCCTAGAACATATATGTAACTACAAAAACACATTTTAAACAATATTTTTTGCCCTGGCTGTTCCTCATATCTTACTAAATCGATGACTAGCTTTAATATTTTAAGGCCAACATAATGATTACTCCTGAAACACTAAAACACTGTTCTAAACATCTAAGAGGAGTCATTTGGAGTCAATTATTCTTACTCAGCATCAGGCCAAAATGTACTTCATCTAAAAAATGCACACTCAGATTATCACCTTTTTCACTTGTTCTTTGGCTCCAAGCTCCTCTCAATAAATTAATTTTCTAGTTCACGGTCCAACGCACGTCACTGGGTTTTAGATGGATGTTAATGCACTTACATAAAAAACTGACAATGATTTAAATTATTGATGTTCAATAATTGGTAGTAAAAGTAGCACTTGTGTAAATGTTAAACTAATGAGCAAATATTAAAGGCAGTAAATTCACAAGTTTTTTTTATGACAGCTCGTATCTGAAAATGGCTTATTCTGAGGTAATAGGGGTTAGATTTTAGGCAGCCTGCAGGTCTATAAGACTGTATAGTGTACTAGGACCATGGGTTAAAAGTTGACCTCGTGCCATATTTAAGAGATCAGAAAGGAAAAGTCAGTGTATTTAAATGGAAAGACTGTAGATATGAGCCTCTTAAACCCAATACATGTCTATTTATGCTAAATCTGGTTAGGTTTCTTGCCTTTGTTGTGGTCAAGCTCAAAGGTTTGATTCTCCAACATGGGGCCAGTTCTAAGCCCATGGAAATCTTCTCTTTTTTTGTGTGAAATGGTTAAACATCAGGAGTAGGACTCGATGGCGAACTTTAAAATACATTTTGTTCAAATAAATTTAGTCTGGTCAAACAAAATAAATTTATCTGGGAAAGTTCAGATGTGGCCCTTTCCAATACAATTCACAGATATACAGAACGAAAACCTGGTTTACTTTACATAATATATAGACTACTGTAGTTAAGAACATTTTCCACATTAAATGATGATATTGCCTTCTCATTTTCTACACGAAGAAACCATTTTTGGCTATTTTTTGGCTATTGAAACTTTTTTGGGATATTGTTTTTTCACTACTTATACACACTATATTAATACTTGTACACACTATACATACTAGAAGAAAAAAAACATTTGCTTGTATTGCTTTGTGTGGAATAGAAACAGGTCAAGGTCGCAAAATTGGGCACAAAATAAACAATAAAAATAGTAGTAAAAAACTACTCTAGTATGTGGTTAGTGATAAATTGTGAGGTATTTGTCGTCTAAAGCTGTAGCTGTATCTTTAACATCAACCCATGATAGGATGAGAAGGTTTTAGCTCATGTTACATAGTGCAGTTTCTCAGCCCAAATGCAGACACTTCCTTACACGTCCTGTTTCAAGTCAAGACACAATTGAAACGACTATTAGGCTACACATTTCTATTTCAATACTTTATAGTAAACACTGGAAAACTGGGCTGCCTCTGCCCTGGTTTGCTCTTTGCTTTCTCTGTGTGCTTGTGTTTGACAGAAATACAACACACATTATGGTTGCTCTGTGGTTTGAGAACCACTGACCTTCTACATAAAGGTCACGGCAAAGGTCTAACCCAGAGTCAGGTTTTGGATGTATGCATTTCCTCACTGCACCAGCCCATATTCCCAGTCTTCACATACAATTTGTTCTCTGTTTACAGCCACCTTGTCAGAAAAACCCCTTTAATAGTCTGTCAGTGTGAATGCGTTTGCTCTCGACGTGTTGTCAGCTCAGACTCTCGACATGACGACGCGGGCCTCTGTGTCAGTCTGAAGTGTAGTTTGAAGGCAGGATTGTTCTTTAAGGAGGGGATTTGTTTGTGGAGGTGGGGAGTAGGAGCGGGGGACACTGATATAGTTCACTGGAGGAAACTGACATTTTTTCTGATTAGGTGTGACACATTGACAATGGAAAAATGCTACGGTAGACCAGCGGTGGAAGAAGTACTTATAAGCTGTATTCAAGCCATTGCTTTATTAAAATTTTACTCAATTAGAAGTAAAAGTAGCCTAAACAATTGTTACTTAAATTAATACTACGATTAGTACTCCTGCTACTATTACCAATACTTCTACTAGAAATACTAAAATTTCTCACACAACACAATTGGTACTTAAACTATAAATACTATTACAACAACTACTACTACTACTACTACATCATAAAAGAAAACTTAAAATAAACTTGTGAATGTACTCAAAGTATGTTTTAGAGTATGTAGCTAGGTAAATCAAGTATCAGGTTGCTTTCCTCCAGAGCAGCAGAAGTCAGATAAAGTATGAGTGTCTGCCTGACGCTGAGTAGTGTTGGCCTTGGAGTGAGGTCGTCTGCTTAAGGAAAACACGAGCTAATGACGCAAAAACCCATTGAAAACTAAAGGTCACTGTGTAATATTCAGCTTTGAGAAATGAGCTGTGTAAGAGCAAAATATCATTTATTTTAAAATCCAGAGAATTGTGGGAAAACTTAATTAGGATTTAATCAGCTGTAAAATTGAAATATTTGGTGTATGATCAGTGTTGTGATTTATTAAATGAACTGACTAATGTTTATGGCACTATTTGTGGATCATTTTGTTTTTTTAATTGTAGCTCATTATATCTAAATACTGAATGTTTGCTTAATTAATGTCATCAACCCTTATTTAAGACAGTACTTGGTTTATTTGTATTTTTTAAGCTGAACAAACCCAAAGCAAGTTGTCAAGTAACTCTCCACAATCCTGCAGAAAGTCATCGATTGATTTTTATATATATATATATATATATATATATATATATATATATATATATATATATATATATATATATATATATATATATATAAACCTCCATCAATGATAAGTTCAAAAGAGCAATGGCAACTTGAATGCTGTCTACAGACAAAAGGCAGACCCACTCACAGATTTGAAAAGTAACCCATTTCTCCTCAGAGATCTGCTGTAATTTGGAGAAAAGTACTGCTCAAAGATGAAACCGGGGCAGCAGAAGAGGGTCAGGCCGAGGGTAACTAGATTGTGAAATGAGCAGTAGGACTCAGGCTGGTTCTGTGTGAGCTGAAGCTGTGAGTGAGTTAATGATGAGCCACTCTGAAGCATGGTAAGGCGGGGGTTCTCAAATTGTGTTGCGGGTCCCAGTGGTGGTACGCGGACTTGTTCTTGTGGTACTCAGGAGTCTTTTGCAGTTCAAAATCAGATTTAAGGCTGATTTATACTTCCGCGTCTTCGTGACGCCAAACTTGGCTCTACGGCGTTGAAAACCTTTCATACTTCTGTGTTGCTCCACTGCGGAGTTTCATGCAGTGCCAATTCACCGTGAGACCAAGCAACCAATCACAGCCCTTGCAGTCTGCGTCGCCTTGACGCATAGTTAAATTTTTGACCAGGTGCACGTCAGGGCTACGGCGTAGGTTTTGAGAGGGCTTGCGGTGAGGCAAAGGGGTCCGCGGGGCAATGCCGTCGATTTGACACGGAAGTATAAATCAGCCTTAACCCCTTAAACCCTAATAGAGCCCGACGGGGCTCCGCGCCCCCTTGTGTCCGCTTGTTCGGACCATAGCGGGGAGATACAACGGCTGACACACACATGTTTGACATCCTCGTGTTCGGACAATTCGTGGCAACAAAACTATCTACAATTTCTATTCAACAGTTGGATTCCGCCTGGATTTTTAAAAAAATAAAACATGTATATCTTTCCATTACTTTGTTTATTTGGCAGAAGTTTTGCTGCAGTAGACCAAGATATGTGAAATTTTCAATTTATGTTGTTATTTGCTTCACTACAGGAAGCTACACTACAGGCTTTTTTGGAGGCAAATATGTGTTTTGTTTTTTTTCAGATGGAAATTAGAATAATCCATTTCAACCTCAATTTATGGTCAAACAATATCATTTATTAATATTATTTTTCTTTCACAGTAATCCCCCAAGTCCAGCAATTAATTTGCTACCAAGGTTAGCTATGTACACCTAGTAAATGCTAAGTAAAACCTTAATAAATGTAGATATAGAATTTTTTTCGGGAAAAAGGCCTCAGGGCTTAACAGGTTAAGTTTAATTTAGGGACAGCTTTGGTTTTGTTCTGGTTTTGTCCTGGATTTGTCCTTGTTTAGTTGTTTGGTTTAGTCCTGGGTTAGAATTGGTTCGATCCTGGTTTTGTCCTGGTTTAGTCTTGGTTTAGACCTGGTTTAGACCAGGTTTAGACTCAGCTTGGTCCCTTGGTTTAGTCCTGTCTTGGTTCTGGCTTAGTCCTAGTTTAGACTGGTTTAGGCCTGGTCCAAATTCAGCTTGGTCCTGGTTTAACCCTGGATTAGACTTGGTTTAGTCCTGACCAAGTCCTGGCTTAGACCTGGTTTAGACAAGGTTTAGACGCAGCTTGGTCCTGGTTTAGACCTGGTTTAGTCCAGGTTTTGACCTGGTTTAGTACCAGCTTAGTCCTGGTTTAGTCCTGGTTTAGACCTGGTTTAGTCCTGGTTTAGACCTGGTTTAGTCCAGGTTTTGACCTGGTTTGGTACCAGCTTAGACCTGGTTTAGTCCAGGTTTAGACCTGGTTTAGTACCAACTTATTCCTGGTTTAGACCTGGTTTAGTTCCAGCTTAGTCCTGGTTTGGACCTGGTTTAGACCTGGTTTAGTACCAGCTTAGACCTGGTTTAGTTCCAGCTTAGTCCTGGTTTTGGACCTGGTTTAGACCTGGTTTAGTACCAGCTTAGATCTGGTTTAGACCTGCTACTAACTCCAGCCAAACAAATAAACAAACAAACAAATGATTATTTTTTCTTATGCATCTAAAATAAAATTAAAGTAAAATTTTAAAAAAGTGAAATTAAACCATGACATATCTTGTACCACATTATTTCTTGTATGTATGGGTTTTAACATTGCCATTGCTCTTATGAAACATTTCTTTCATAGACTAGACTGCAGCAGATTGGTATTGGTGGTGGCATATATTTTAATGGCTGTCCAAGTCTGCTCCTCAATGCAATTCTTATTAAAAGTCCTGACTACTGTGGGATTGTCAGAATAGATGAGTATTGATTTTTAGGAGGCCCACGTCAATGAGGTACATTTTTGAGGGCCTCAAAGAGCTGATAAATAGGAGGACTACCATTCAGCGCCTCTCTTCAAACTGAAATATGAGACAGAGGATTAGAAGTAAAATGATGTCTCGATGAATCTTACAGGCTCACCGTTAATAGAAACAGATAAATGCCACAAAGGCTGCAGTTGTAATCAAACAAATCTCACAACTACTTTTGCACTTAACATAAGTTCCCAAATAAAGAATGTGGTCTATGTTGAGAAAAACAAACATAAACCTATACCGTCCCGGATCCAGACAGTGGTCCAGATCCCCACCAAAGTCTAAAAATTGTATCAAAATCCAAGCAATTCAACTTTGTGTTATGTTTTGCAGGAGTTGCTTTGTACTGAACACAAAGCTGTTTAAATCAAATATTAGTTTTACTAATAACAATGCTACAGCTGAGTTATTAACAATTAAAAATATGTTTTACATAATCATGATATAATTTCTCATTTTTTTATTTTATTTAAATTGTATTTATGATCCATAAGAAAAACAAATCATTTGTTTCTTTAGTGAAAACTTGTGGTTGGACTAAACCAGCTCTAAACTAGGACTAAGCCAAGACTAAACCAAGTCTCAATCAAGACTAATCCAGGGCTAAACCAGGACCAAGCTTAGTCTAAACCAAGTCTATAGGTTACTCAAACAAGCATGAATGAAACAAAATACCACTCCAGGTATGTTTTTAAAGTGGATACAACATTATAACATTGTAAAAAAGCTCAAAAAAGTGGATTTAGCATGATAGAGGACCCTTAAAAGGTAATCTTTTAAAATGTGAAAGTTATTTGCGCACACGACCTCTCAATCGTTCATAAGAGTGTCACAGACAGGCGGGATAGGATTAGTCTCTTGCTCAAGGACACCTCGGCAGTGTGAAGAGGGGAGAGAGAGGACACTGAATCACCAATCCTACTGGCTGTTTGACAGTCTGCTCCACTCCCTCATGAAGCACTGTGGAAAATGTTCATGAGGTTTTTTTTTGCCTGTGTGAAACAATATTCTAGTGATTTGGAAGAATTCACATCCAGACCAGGTACAGTCTCGCCTTATCCTTCTGGGCCTCGCTGCCAAGACCCTGCTGCAAGTTCAGGTACATTTTGTTTTCTAACAGAGAGGAAGAGAGCATAAATAAATGTATTTAGAGTTAACCTTAAAACTGGTTGTACTCTCTTACCTAAAGCTGAATATTTATGTCCTTCTCTACAAACATCTTCTGTTTACTCCCCAAACTATAACTTACTAAATGTGTGTTGTGCTATACATCTGCTAAACATTAACATCTAAATAATAAATAAACCCTCGACTCGCCTGTTAGCCGCTGTGGACTTGCAGCCAACTCCTGCTTGTTTGCAGAGGCACGTACACTGTATTATAAGAAATTGTATAGCATTAATAACTCAAATTTGCATTCATAGATAACAGCAGTATAGATTTTTGGGAAGAGAAACAGCCGCGGGCCAAACAAGTGGAGGTTTAGCCAATAACCCTCAAAACAAGAGGCTGCCACTGAAGCTAACAACACAAATCTCACACTGCCACCAACAAGAGCCCTGCACAACACAACACACAGCACAAGAGTGGGCTTCTCCTGAAAATAACCCAGTGAAGATACTGTACGCAGAACAATAACAATAATTACTAGACACTCACCTGCTTTATGTAATCAAGGCTTTTGCAACACTCCGTGTAGACATTAACGTGTCTTCTATCATGTTTTTTTTTTTTTTTTTTTTTTTTTTTTACATTGCAGGTAAGCCAGATGCCCTGGACAATGGCCAGTTAGTCTCAGGTCAAAGACAAAATAAAAATAAAAGTTGTAGTGAAGGGAAATTTGTCACAGCACATTAGATCAGACTCAGCATTAGGAGAAAATGAGTGCAGAGACAACATAGAAGAGGTGATTATAAG
The DNA here is from genome assembly GCA_020698575.1 of Bostrychus sinensis. Taxonomy (NCBI): domain Eukaryota; kingdom Metazoa; phylum Chordata; class Actinopteri; order Gobiiformes; family Eleotridae; genus Bostrychus; species Bostrychus sinensis. The sequence goes on along the minus strand of CM036257.1, from coordinate 19,333,523 downwards.
CAGGGGCGGGTCTAGGGGGTGGCCTGTGCCCCTGTAACTGAGAGCCTGTCCCCCTACTGGCCACCCCTATGAAGTGTCCTTAATGTCTTATATCTTATATCAGAGTTACTTTTACTGTTATTTTTAAAATAGGTCCCGGTCAGTTTACACCAAAATGTGTCATGTACCCCCCAGCAAAAAGGTTGGCCCCAGTGTGGCCCCCAAGTTAAAAGTGGTCTAGAACCACCATTGATTATAAGGAGAGACAAAAATAGATCAATATATAAGATCCAGAAAGTACTGAAAGAGTAATAGTATAGTAGTACTAAATCAAGGTATGGCAGTGATTTTAGACATACTGGACAAAATTATGAGCTGTATTGTTTTTTATATTCTATCTTATTTTTTATAGCAATTTGACAATTTTGACACAACTACCCACAACATAGTTAATACTACTGCACAAAGCTAGAGAGTGCACTGAGCATATTTACATGGACTTTTAATGTTTCTGCTAACTTTTAATATCACATAACTCACTGCGGTTTGTGTAACATTTAGTGTTAACTAGTGTTGTAGCGCCCAAGACCAGACTTAGTCTTGAGACCACTTTTTTGCAGTCTCTGTCTCGTCTTGGTCTCGACTGCATTTTTACTTCGTCTTGGTCTGGAATCTAAATTTACTCCGTCCTGTCTCGGTCTTGGATGTGAGAGTCTTTGGTCTTCACCTGGACTGGGTTTGCCTTGTTGTCTCAACCCAATCTCAGTCTTCACTCTGGTCTCGGCCTGATGCATAATGATGCATATGCAGTTATATTATATTCAGTTTATATGAAACCATGGAAAACATCAAATTTGCGTCGTGTTTATCCATCTTTGACACAGTTACCTCAGAGTCACCTCTCAACTGTAAGTTTATATTGAATTAGTCTGAATCTTACAAACTGTCTGTGTTCTGCTAGACTCTGAACATTTGATGGCACAGAAATACTAATGAGAGCTTCTGAAAATTAAACAAATGTTTCCTGGGTGAGTCTTCTCAGGAGAATTTTTAGTTTTAAGACAGAGGGTGGGTGGTAGACAACATGCTATATAGACCAGTGGTTCCAGCTGGAACGGGACCCCAAAGTGAGCCACGGGGAAGTTTCAGTGTTTACCTTATTTAAAACCCAATTATTTAAGATATCTTTTGGCTTTTACGACGAGACAGAACAGTGGAATATCAACAGAAAAGCACTGGGAGAGACACACAGGCAGGAGACAGAGGTGAAAAGTTGTAACTATAAATTCTTGATGTCTTTAGCTGGTAAATTTCATTAGTCACCTTATATAAACTAAATTATACATTTTGACAACTGTGTTTTAATAATCTCCAAACCTGTGTTCCCAAATTTGTCACACGAGACACAAAATCCCCTCCCCTCTGTGCCTGTCCCAAGCCCAGATAAGCGGAAACAGAAAAAAAATCTGTGCCACACTAAATGTGTGAAACCTTGATAGGAGCTCATCACTTTGGACTGACTTTAAATAAAACTCAAAATTAGATTTCTTCACATCATTTAAATATTGAAATGTCTATGTTAGGGCTTAAAAACTATAGTCGTAACTTTCTTATACTCAAACAAGCTAAGCCACAGTGTAAAAGTTGCATTAGCCCAGCCACTCGCCGCCTGCACTCTGGTGTTTTTCTGCTACATTTCTCTGCACCTCTCTCTCTCTGTCTCTCTCCAGTGTGACTAAAGCTTTAGTGGAGGCCTGGCCAAGCTCACACAGAACAGAGCAATCATCTCCTGTTACCATCCAATCACCCAGAGTTCAATAAGCTGGCATGTCTCATATCACATAGGCGCCGAGTTCAATCTGCTCCTCAACCTTTGCCTCCACACACGGCAGTCTGGCAGCTCATAACCTTATTTACAGTAGGATCTCAAATCAGGGGCTGCAGCTGGTGCCCATTTCTCAGTATTTTAGCAGAAAAGCAGATGTTGAGGTTGTTTTTATGTATTATGCAAAGGCTTCTGGTCGTGTTGACGCTCCAGGTGCAAACAACATTTTCATCTACTACGTTATCTAAGTGATAAGATACTGAAGCTTGTGTTACAGGGGATCCCACGGATTGTGCACCCACTCTCTCAGCCTGTGGGGTCTGCGGGGACAGCGGAGTGAAGTTTGAAGTTAGCTCAACAACAGCAGAGAAACTTGAGTTATTTAAGGGTACAAAAGCAGTAATGTTCCTTAAGTGAGTCTTGTGATAAGCTTCTTAACTACACTCAAAGGAAATAAATCAGAGCAAAACTCAAGCCACTAAACTGTCTGTTGTTCAATAAGAGCCAGCTTTGCTATGGAAATGAAGGTACCAAGAACAAAAAATGTAAACAAGTGTTTCCTTAAAACTGTAAGGAAAATTAAACACAAAGTCAAGAGCATTTTGAGACAAAGATAGCAAAAGGACACTGTCTATAGAGGAATATATTCCTAAACTACAAAACCTACTGCACAAATGAAGGAACATTAAGTTGTCAAGTGACTACAAGTGTTTAAAAAATACAAAGTCAAAGGAAAGCGCGTGCAAGGACATGCTAAACTGTTCACGTAAAATTCCACTCGCACAGAATATAGGCAGCTGGCAAACAGTGTGATTGTGTGCATTGCTGCTACTTTCTAAAGTTTCAACCAGCAAAGTTTTAAAGAATGTTCCTACTCTCACCTATGGTCATGAGTTTAGCTCCATCTGTTCCAGTCTCCTGGACGCCTCCCTGGAGTGGAGTTCCAAGCGTTTCCCTCAGGGCAGAGACCCCTGGGCAGACCTAGGACGCGCTGGAGGGACTATGGCTCTCGGCTGGTCTGGGAACACTTTGGGGTTTCCCTGGAAGCTAGAAGAAGTGGCTGGGGTGCAGGAAGTCTGGGCATCTTTGCTGAGGCGCCTGCCTCTACGCCCGGTCCCGGATAAACAGTCGAAGATGAATGGATGAATATACAGTATGTACTGTATGTTGCTGAATGTCCTAAATTTAGATGTTATGGACTGTTTTTTTCTTCCCTGAGTTCAGAGAATTCCTTTCCTGGCAGTACAGATGGAAAGTCAGGCTGAAGAGCAGGGCTGGTGGTGGTGTTAATTAGGATGCCACTCCAACGTCTGTAAACCCACATATTAATGTGATTTAAGTTTTTTAGCCTGTTCTACATAAATGTGAAAGTTTTATGTATTACAATAATGTTTTTAATATTCTCTACAAGTTTGGTTTCCTTTTTAAAGTGGAGCTCAGTAACTTAGTTTGTTTCTTTGCTGTTTTTCCTAATTTTCTTCTATGGTACTCCCCGTACATTTCAGATTAAGGCACTTTTGTAAATACTCACAAGTCCAGCTAACTCCTGTGTGATCCTTGCTTGGCTTTATTTTCATTTTTACCTGTGTGTATCTATATACAGTTTTTTTTTCTGCCATTTGACTGCTCTGCCATGAAAATCAAGAAAAATAAAGCGATACCTTGTTGTTTAGTAATCCACAATGTGCCTCTTTCTCTCAAGACTCAAGACCTCTGGGTTGTTCATACTTGCAAGTGTCATTCTTGGCCCAGACACAACAGGGGGAGATGTCGGACAAACTGAAATTTTATTTTGGGAAATATATCTCTATGCTTCAGTTACTTACTTACACCAGATTAAGATTTAACGCTCCTAAGTAGTAGTAAATAAGCAACAATTTGGACTAAAATGTTCTTACCTGGTAGAACTGTGTACAAAAGTTAACAGGACAAAATGTGTGGTTTAAAGTTTTACACCAAGGCCCGTCTTTGCTCCTTTCCTAAATCCTTTCTTCATACTTCCTCCTTCCTTCAGTGTTTTTTTTTCCTTCTGACAGACTCCACATTTCCCATCTCTCCATCAGATCTAAAGTACAGCAGTGTTCAGTCCAGCCCTCAGACTGTTAGCTGCTCTAATTGGACTGTGGACAGGGCTATTATCCAGTTAGCGCTCCTATCTCATAAAGGTCAGCCCTGGACCTGGAGCAGTGGTCCTGGAGGTACAGCACTGAGACAGATCTGCTGTAGGTTACACTGCGAGGACCTGGAAGAGACTGAAACCACAGGGGGGACAATTTGAGGGGACATTTTATTCCCTCCTCTGCTTTTTGTTTTCTCTTTTCCTTCATTTTACCCCAACTTTAAACACAACCTTCCCACATTGTATACAAAATAATCTCAGGTGCAGAAGATTTGTTCACAAATCCCATTGCTCAATTTAAGATTTTCAACATTTTCTATTATAGTGTTTAGAGAATGATTGTATGTGTTTTGCTATGAATATTGAATATTCTCTTAGCCATCGATGTGTATTTATTTCCTAGATAACACCAAGTCTTGCTATCACTGTGTAAACTTGGAAAAGCATGGTTCTACCCATAACCAGATCATTTCACAAAAATATCTGAGGTTTGTCAAAAACAAAAAAAAGAAAAAAAAAAGCTTGGTTGAACAATGGAAAATGCTACTAAATGTAAAATATATGTGACATGTAAGATTCAAAGGGAGGCAAGAAAATCCAAGTCACGTGTTGTAACCAGAATTTACATATTGTAAATATATATTAACTACTGCACTGGGGTGCACGGTGGCAGAGCGGTTAGCGTTCTAGCCTCCCAGCAAGGAGGTCGTGGGCTCGAGCCCCGGGCGGCCCAATACACACCATCACACGAACTCTCTGGGTGGAGTCTGCATGTCCTTCCCGTGTTACCGTGGGTTCTCTCCGGGCACTCTGGCTTCCTCCCACCGTCCAAAGACATGCATGTGTTAGGTCAATTGGTGACTCTAAATTGACCCTAGTGGATGAATGTGAGAGTGAATGGTTGTCTGTCTGTGTTCATCTCTGTGTCAGCCCTGCGACAAGCTGGCCCCTGTCCAAAGTGTACCCCGCCTTCGGCCCAAAGTTACTGGGATAGGCTCCAGTCACCCGCAACCACTAACGCGAAAAGCGGTAGAAAATGAATGAATGATATTAACTACAATAAAATAAATGTAAATATATAGCCTTATGATTGTATTAATAGTTCTCTGACATGAAAAGATTTACCACTAGTCCATAAACAAGAAATGCACAGTTGTTAAGGTAAGATACACTTTATTGATCCCCATAGGGAAATTCATTCTCTGCATTTGACCCATCCCTCAATGCCACTGGGGCAACCTGTCAGGAGCAGTGGGCTGCTGCAGTGCAGTGCCCGGGGACCTTTCTCCAAATTGAGCCAGAATCAGCCTATTGTGCATGTTTTGAGGTTGATAGGTGAAACCAGGAGAAACCCACCCAGACACAGGGAGAACATGCAAACTCCACACAGAAAGGCTTCACGTGGTGCTAGACCTTCTTGCTCTGATCACAAATAGGTATACTCTGTTCCTGTCCCAAGCTGGATTAATAGAGAGGATTGCATCAGGAACGACATCGGGCATAAAACCTATAATGCCAAACGATTAGGCACACTAAGAGGCAAATGAAAAGGGAAAAGCCTATTGGTCGCTACCTGCACCACCTACACCTGTCATACCTACTTATAGAGTTTTTTGTTCACACAAAGACAGCATTCCAGGACCCATGTGTGAGCCCACTTATTAAACTTCACCTTTAGGCTTCACACAGAGTCGATTGTAGCTTCTTTTTTTTTCCTGACGTCCGCTAAATGCCTGACGCCCCATTGTGTTCTGGGAGTTGACCTTCTCCCTCAGGAGCATCCAGACTACCATACATCCCCAGAAACACACTCTCATATCCCTATGATTATGAAGGTGCTGTGCAGGTGCCGCGCCGCTGTCAAGATTACGGTAATTTGCTCTCCAGGATGATTTAGTGTCCGCTGTGCTCCGGCTCATTATAGCTACAGAGAGAAGCAGAGCGGCAAGTGATTTATATGATTTTAAGGGAGCCAAATTGAATATAATGCAAATCAGATTTAAATTTAAACAGGATTTACAAGGAAGTAACAGAGGGTAACAGAGTGTCTACGAGTTGAAAAGTTTGGTCACAAGGAAAAGTCTGTTCATTGCTTTTAAAGAAAGTGACTTGTATTACAGTTGAGTTGTAGCAGGGTATAAGTATATGTGGCCAGACTGAGTTTTCATTTGCCCATGAAGAAATTATGCTGTAGATTTGTGACCATGTAATGTGTAGTTTGCACTTGTATCCCTGAAAGTTCACTGATCCATCGAGACTGGACTTTATTTTGGAAGCTGGTATGTATGGTACTGAGCAGTTTGTCTATCCATCACAATGTCAAAATTACAAAAATATTAATATAATACAAATATTCAGGTATGTATTATTTGGCCATCCTCCCAGTTTTCCACTCACTAACTACTACCATTGTACCATTGTTTTTTCCCCAATCTTTCTTGAACTTATTTGGTTTGCACATTCAGTTTAAAGGTGCAATGTATTTGTTTTGGCTGCATCGTGTGGTAATAGTGCACAATGTAATTCCACATGTCACATTCCTCCTTTCCATGTGTGAGTAGCTATGGTGGCCTTGCAGGGACATGCTGTGCTGTGAACAAACCCAGTGTCGATAGTTATGATTGTAGGTTTGCCTTAAATATTGTAAACATCCTCCCTTCATTTCACACAAACTTTCAGTTTGTCCACTCTGGGCAGCTGTAGGACCATGGTGTAATGGAAGAAATAGCTAGATAGGTGAATACAAGGAGTATTTTCTACCTTGCAATGTTTGTTACATTACATGCCACTACTAAATTTTACATTTTATTTTTGTTTAATGCACCTTTGGGGGTTTAGGGCCTAAATGGACACTGCCTTTTTTTGGTTGCATTTGAGAAAACCAATACATTTTCACCTTATAAAATATTGTATAATTGTAGACAACAATGACTTTGACCAATCACATGTTTCACCTGTCTGCCTCCAAACAATAGAAGAAGGAGAATTTCTTTTTGCAGCTGTAAACATATTTTATTTTCAGGCCAAACAAACCAGCCTTGCCTGAGCCTAGCTTCTATTATCTGCTAAATTTTACCATCTACAATTTTGAGGTATACCTTTTTGAATCCAAGCACTCACAAGCCGGTGTACTTCTTGTACCAGATGGAAAAATGGGGTTGCATCAGACTAATCACAGCACACTAGAAAGCAGATGATTTGCTGCGACGACCGTGGAATGGGAAAGGAAAGAAATTGGAGCTACACCTTTCCTAACGCGACTTACTCTCTTGTTAGTGAACCAGTTAACATGGCAGGTCAGAGTCACGCCTCCTCCATTTAATTAGGGCTTTAATCCTCACGGGTCCAATTAACAGGCTCCAAATCTCAACCACAGTCCCATACCGCTCCTGAAACCTGCTCTCCACCTCTTTACTCTTACCTCTTCCAGCAGTTTCCTTGCTTTTCATCGTCATCATGCACATGCAGTAGACCTGTGGTGACTGACATGCACTGATTCCACCCAAAAACTGACTTCATTTTGCCATAATTGAATGGTAATTGGTGTTTAATGGTGTGTGCGTTATTGCCAGACGAGTCCTGAGACACAGACATACTGGCGTGGGACTTCTGCCATCGATTTATGATAGAGATATGAATCCAGTCTCCCTCGAGGTGCTCCTTAATTGAATATCACATGATGCAGCCTCTTGAGCCGAAACAATAATTATATCTCAAGGCTGTTTCTGTCCCGCCAACTCACTGATGCCCCAATCTAAAGCCGTGATTGTAATCTTCATAATGACATTTATCAACTCGACCTGGCTTGTAATCTTCAGGTTTTATTGTAAACCTGCTGCACATATGCCATCACCAAACAGCTTTTTGTTAAGTTGATGGGGTTTTTTTTTTTCCTCATGGTTTTTCGTTTATAGGCCAGTAGACACATGTGGTGCTCCCTGAAGGCTCTGCAGCATTAACAATTCATCAGTGGCAAGATGGTGCTCTCCTAATCAATTCTGTGTGATCTTGAAGATGCACTCGGCCTCATTGACAGAAAGAGACAAGAAAACACTGATAACTCTTGGATTAAAGTGAGTTTTTTTCTGTTAAGTGTCAGAAACCATCTTAAACTATGTGCACACTGCTGCTAAATGAATGCATTGCCAGTATTTCATTTTGCTTCACCTTTATCTATTTATGTTTGTCTTTATAGATGAAGCACAACCTAAAATACACACTCTCTCTGGCCACTATTAATTCATCAGCCAATGAGAGCGTCCCTTATTGCAGTGTAATAATATGAAGAAGTGAACTGCTATCTTTTAATATTGAACTATTGAAACATATGATAAACAAGCGGAAGTGTGTCACTGACTGATGAATATAAATTTTTATTATTCATATATTTTGGGTTACATATTTTTAGGTTCAAAGGGGAAATATTGAAATTATTTTTCTGTTTTACCAAGTTTATTATGAGTTTGAGATTACTATATAATCTTTACAAGTTTATTTTGAACATAAAATAGCAAAATAAATTAATGCAGTGGGTGTTTAGATTGTTTGTATCTTGTTTTTATTTGATATTTTTATTTAGGCAGGAAGATTATTATTTACTGCATATATTTTTTTATATCTTAAAATTTAGTTCAAGCAGTAGATATAGTATTTATAATGACATAAGTATGTATTTTTGATAATAATACAGATGTTTTATATGACCACTTTTTGAAGAATCATTAACACATGTGAGTGAGGGGGTATTTACGATAAGACAAAAACGTCCAAGGGGTACACAAGACAGAAAACCACTGCTTTATTGGACTGAGCCAGTATATTAACATTTTAAAATAAAGCTTATAGTCTTTCTACAGATTATAATATACTGTCAAAGGGTTAAACAGTTATTTATTTTTATGTAAAGCCTGATTTGACCTTGAACATATGCAGCCTGTATGTATAAGCCTCTAGACACGCTCACAGCATCACATAAAATAGCATTAATGTGATAACATCTGCCCAACACTGCTGAGAGCTGATTCAGCAGGCAACAGTGGGGAGATTCATGCATTAAGTTGCCTAACGCTGCTAAACCTTACAGTGCTCAATACAGCACAAAAGATGTGTTGTATAGCGGAGATATGAGAGCAGTGGAGTTGTCAGTGTTGATGTTGAAACTGTTGTTGTAGACGGTGTAATGACACTGCTGAGTTTTAGCCAGGTTGGTGGAAGTGATGACCAGGGTTTGGCGGAGAAGTAGAGCAGTGAAAATGCAGATCATGTTTACGGGAAATGTTGCCAAGTGGAAGAATCTGCAGTAGATGATGGGGCACACCTGCAGAGACCAGGAATGATCTAAACTAGGTGTGGGGTTTGTGGGTAATTCCAGCAGTTGATAATCTGTCAAGGTGGTCAGAGGCTGCAGGCAGAGGATGAGGAATATGAGTAAACCAGTGTCGGCTTCTATAAGGAGGTCATAGATGGTGAGGGGATTTTTATTTGTGCTGTTTTATGGTATAACCTGTTAATAGAGATTATTGTTATAGAGGTATACAACTAAGCCTTTAAGATGTAACCAGAATCAGTTTTAGTATCAAGCACATACAAGGAATTTGCATTTCACAGTAGTTGACACAGCTGTACTGGTTCTGAAGCATACATTTTCCATACTTTTTTTTTCTGGTTAATCTTGTTTATCCCTGCAAGTTTGGGCCACAGAGATTGTTGGCAGACAGCCCAGGGATCAAACCCACACTCTCCTTGCTGTTCTTCTAGCCACCTATTGATTTTCTGTAGGGTTTGGATTTGGTTTGTGAGTTTGTTCAAATCTAAATTAGTGAGTGCTTCACATTTCGCATTTTAAGGCACTGACCAATGAACAATTCTTGATTTGTTCATTAAAACGTTGCATTGGACTACAACTTTGGACTCAATTTACTGGATGTCTCCCCATGCTCTCTCCCCATTTCCTGTTTTTCTCCACTGAATCGAAGAAAGCCTTGAAAATAAATGAATAAAAACATTGCCTTTGCATCTTACTTTGCACTATTATAAACCAGTAGAAAATGAAATGATGCTTTACAACAAAATAAACTAGCAGCTTTCTGAATTTAAACTGAAGGGAAAAATGAAACAATCTTTAGCCGTTACCCCCATAGTCCTTTTCACTCAGCGTTCTTCACATCCATTCATCTGTTCACATCAAGGACTCTCATAGTTCAGTGTCACTGTGGCTGGAGACAAGCAGAGGTTCAATGTCTTGCCCATGGACACTTTGACAGTGTGAGCAAGCTGTGAGCCTCTTGTGTTCCAACCTTTTATTCAGTTCATCCACATATATAAAAAAAAAAAATCTCTCTTGAAGTAGAAACATACCGTTGGTGGAACAAGATGTCACTTTTATTCATCTAATACTGCCCTGTACCCTTTATCAGAGTGTGCTGTACTGTCCCACATTGTCCCACTAATTTGGTGGATGGCTTTATTATGATCCATAAAAAAAATGCAAAAGTCCCACTCTTTAATCACCTGCATCACATCTTTGTTGATCTTCTTTTTAACCGGTGTTAAATGATGTTGCCTGATGTTGCCTCTTTTAAACCCTTTGGAGCCACGGGGAGCCTTTCTGCCTTATCTGTAACAACACAAAAAACACACTCAGACAGATCGACCAAAGTCACTCTGGTGTTCAGATGAAAGCGAAAGTATGACACAAGGCGTGAACACAGCATTTATTTTGGTAATGAGCTCCTGCCTTTATGCTTTCCTCTCCCAGCTGTGTCTTTTTGTTCACATACATAGTGAATTTAATACAAAAGTCTACTGTGTTTTGAACAGAGCTGCCAAATAACTTCTAAGACAGAGCCTTGCAGCTGCAGATTTATAAAAAAAAACAAGATAAAAATGTGAGTACATTTTTAGATAGTAGGGCAGTATGTCTCTCTACAGTGACGTGCTTTAATGTATCCTGTCAAACTGTACTATATCTGTCTCCAAATTATTCCTCCACGTCTGACAGGTGAGAGAGTGAGCTGAGACTCTGACTGAAATAAGCAGCTGTTCTACATTTAAATGCCACAAACTTAGACATTTTCAGTTTGTACTTCATTAAATCATGACATGTTTGAGAAAGCAACGACTCCAGTAAGAAATAAGAAGACCAAAGCCAAGATACAGCAACAAGATGATGAGAAAAAGTTGGATTAAGTTGGACCTGTCTCAAAAAGAGCATCTTAATGGGGTTGTTCAGTAAAACCCTGATAACCGGGCAAGACAAGCTTATTTTGTTGCTATTTCTGCTCCATAAAACAGGCTTATCCTAAGTTATGCTTATCGATTTTTTGAGCTATTGACCATGTTATAATGTTTGCACCTCAAAAACATGCCTGGAGTAGTATTTTGAGTCATTCATGCTTGCTTGAGTAATCCTGTTTACTGAGTTGTCCCCTCCTCATGAGCTGAAAACGCTGGGTGAGATCAGAAAGTGATCCTGAGCATTTCTAAAGCCCATACACCGTCTTTAAACTCATTCTCATCATTTCAGTGCTTAAACTGCTGTCTCATTTATATGTTATGTTGCTCATAGCTGTGCTAAAAAGCTATTTTATACTCTGTCCGGTCCCCACCGTTGCCAGCAGGGGGCGTCAGACACTTAATCCAAGCGTTCTCTGCAGAGTCAAAAATATCAGCTCCCCAACAGAAGACGTTTTCCATGCCATTATAAAGTTACAAAACATGAAATGCTAATGGAGAGGTGTCCAAAACTATTTCAAAAAGCCAGAAAAAGCATCATATAAGGACCTTTAAAGGTAGACTTAGCTCAAATGTTTAGTCAACCAGAGCAATTTTATTACATACCTCATGGAAAAACACTAATATTATAATTCTCCTCAAAACACGCGATTTTCATGTCGTGCCATGGCTTAAGGTTTAAATTTAGAATAAGAGTACAAAGAGTGGCTCTTGCCTCACTTTTCCCAACCATCGCAGCTCGTCCGAATCCCTCTGTGGACCACAAACACAAGGACATGAATCATTCAACATCTGGCTCCTGCTCTTCTCTCTACATGTCTCTGCAACAGCCAAAGAACCTCAGCGATGGAACTAAAACTCCCTTCTACCATTTTTTGAGATGTACTTTATGACGATTACATGCTAAGGGGCTGGCAGAAGTGGAGATCTGTATTGGTGGTCATTTAAGAGGGCATGCATAATATAAGTAAATGGGCATTCTGTTGTTTTTTTCTGCAATCCCTTCTTCTCTCTAGTATTAATGGCAATGGTGGTAACAGAAGTAGCAGTGGTAGTAATAATAGAAGTAACACCTGTAGTAGCACAAGTAATCAAAGTGCTTCCTGACACAACCCTCTCCATTTTTCCAGGCTTGGGACTGACACAAATAGTACACTGGCTTTTGACCCCTTGTGTTGGGAGCTTTCTCTATGTAATTGGCATTGATTTGTTCAAAAGCATGTGGCATTTTGCTGCTAACAAAGTTTATCTCACTTTTTTTTTTCACTATGTCTAAAATAAACATTTACAGCGGGATCAATACCAAGCAGCCCCAATCTGGACTTGTGTTTTTGTTGGAGATAAAGGTATAGAAATGTGTCTTCTGTATCATCTGCTATGCTCTTTGAAGGGTCCACTCCATGCCCTTTGTAAGGACACACAGTTTGAGTTTTCAGCAGGTTTCTTCACTGCCCAAACATTTTTCTATTGCCCAGGCAGTGCTTTTATGCTCTCCAATCTTCAAACGAGCAACAGTTTCAGGATTATGGCAACGCGTTCAACTGAACTGATCACAGTTTTCTCAGTTATTGAAGTGAAGTTGGCATGTCCTTCAAAGTAAGCCATGGGAAAGAGTTAAAAAGTACAGGGGCAAGAGTGGTTGTAAATAAAATGCAGCGCAAGTGTGTCCTTGAATTTCTAGCATCCTGCAAGAGACAATAACAAATATTTTGGCTTTGTTGATTTCCCTTCAGGTTCTTCAAATTTTTTGTAGATTTCAGAAGTCACTATTAAATAAACTTCTTAATACTCAAAATCTGTACTCTGTACTGAAGTAAATGTGTTGTTACATTAAAACAGTATCATACAAGAGGAAAAGGTACTCAAAAAAGTTATTATTAAATGTATACGTAAGTACAAAGATGTTTAATTTTGTTTGCAAGCAGAGTAAAATCTACTTATGTACTAGTATTACGGTCTTTAAACCAGTATCAAACCTGGGATTTTCTGTGACCTCTCGTCTGTACAACCAAAGTGAAAAAATACTACTATACCAGAAATACTCTAATACAGGTTCAAGATTTTTTTAATTTACTCAAGCAAAAGTGATATTTATTTCTCTAACAATACATCCAAAATGTAATTTTTTCCAAAAATAAAAAGTAAATTGAGTAAAAGTGTATTTGCCCCACTGCACGTTGACCTTGTCTAGTACTGGTTGCATGAGCTGTGGTTGGCCTGTTAGTCCAGTCCATTTTTTCCCATGTTCCAGTCTGGTTTGCCTTTCTCCCTCCTTAATTTGCAGGTAACAACTCCTCCTCCAGGTCCCGCCCACTGTACCTGCAGCCCCTAACCCTACCACAGCGTTGTTTCACAGTGGGGCAAAGCAGCTTGGTGTTTGAGCCTATTTTTTCCATTTTTTGTAAAATTTAAAGTTTTGTCAGGTTTTAAAAAAAAATGTGCTGATAGATATCAGATTCATTTTTTATTTTTCAGTATCTCCAGGTTTACAATCTCACTTTTCCTGGCCATCCATTATATTTTCTTTTCTAGCCTCACTTCTTTCAGCCTCGACCTGCCAGTCTTCACACTTACCTGACCACATTTATCACTCACACACAATCAAACACTGCACTCATCTCTCCATGCCTCCATTTTGGGTCTGCTTCTGTAGCTAGTCTAACAGCACTCTATATATAAATATATAAATAAGCATGTTCAAATATATAACTGCAGGCTTTAAGCAATGCAAACCATTGCAATTTTCACACCCATGGCCCTGTTTTGGTTCATATTTCATCCAAACACAGTTGGTAACGTCCACTTTACAAGGCCACCAACTTCTGAGTGACTGCATCAAGTTGGTGTTTTAAAGGTGCTTTTCTGTCTTTTATCGAACACTCAAGAGCACTTTATTTCAAAGCCTTGAGCAATCTTTGTGTTAAAAGCATTTTAACTACATAAAATACTTATTCTTCATACTTTTGTTTTTCACTTACACTGAGTTTTAGACACTGTTGTTTCTAAAGTTATATGCAGCTCAAAAAGTTGACATAATCTGCTTGGATGGTGACCAAACCCAGAAGACAGTATCATATAAACTGAACAATTCTCCGCAGAAATTTAGATTCCACACAGTTAACAAGTACTTCCTTACATTTTACAATTTTAAATAAACTTAAAAATATTTATGGCATTCACTAAGAGCCCCAAGGACAAAAAACTGTTACAGTCCTATAAAAACATAGTGGAGTCAAGGTAAAAGCTGAAAGATTTATTGAGATCTTTTGTTTAATAATTCACCGCCAACGGCGCTGTTAGAGGGAACGGTTTGATGTTCTGTAGAACAAGGAACAAGAGTGACTTTTATTGATAGTAGGCTCTGTAGACAGTGAGGATTAACATATCAGTGGAGTGCATTGATGCAGCCTGACAGACACGCTTGTACAAACAGTACTATATTTGGGATTTGTAATGTCATGCAAATTTTGACTTTTGCTGTTGGCTTGCTTTTACTCACATCCAACCTGGCTTCATGCATTTGAGTTATACTTAAATGCCAAGCAGGGTTTAAAACAGAAATAAAGAAATAATCACTGGTAAGAAAGTTAACACATAGTGGAGTTTCTATTGTGTATTATTATTTATTTATTTATTATTATTTTGCCGAAAGATTATGTGGCTGTAGCAAGCAGGCCATGTCTCCCATGTTGTTTCTGAGCCAAAGGAAAAGAGACAAAAACTTTTTTCTTTTCTGTAAAATCTACTAATATCTACTTTTCAGTAAAATTAATACAGGCAATCACTTAATTTCATTAAAAATGGTGAAATATAATCAGATATTAAAAGTAATCAGAAAATTTTAAATAGGGTAACCATTTGTCCCAACTTGGAGACTGTGCCACTTTAATAATCCTGGATCCATGTTCAGTCAGATATACTGTATGCAGTACTAAGAACCAGTACAGAAAGCATCAGTCTTCAATTGTCAACATTTTCTGGCTGTCTGTAGTTTGATTAATATTAGTTTAATATTTTTTTCTGCAAAATACTCTCAAGTGCTTCTTGACTTGAACCTGATTTGGTCATTTTTCCACTCCACATTTCCAATGTTTTCTTCAGGTTCACATTATTTCATTTCATATTATTTCATCATTAACGCTGCTGAAGACCACTGACCTGCACTAATAGATTCTGAAATACAGAATACAGTGTGCAAAATAGTCTCACAATAAAATCTAAACAAAAGCTTTTGTTATGCTTTTCCTGTTTTCCTCTCAATACTGGAGCCTGGGGGAAATCTAATTGAGTTGTTTCTCAAGGTTACACACAGTGCATACATCCAGGGCACAAAACCATTACTCAGGAAGTTTCCAGGAGCTGCAGCAGTATTTTGTCACAGCAGAAATGGAGACAGAAGCCAAGAAACTCCAGCCAATATTAGTAAGTGCTATAACTGTGTCTGCCTCCTACTGTGTGGTATGTGGGAACCAACCTGTGTGTATCTGAGTTATACCTGCACTGAAGAACTGATGAGTCACTGTCAAAGTTAATTAAACAAAAGCATAAAAAGAAGTTAGAAAAACTGTGTGGTAGATTTTATATCATAGGCTAAGATAGAAATTAGTGACAATTCTGGAGACAACAGAAATGCGTAGCTTAACAGTAGCCATATACAATATATATGTCTGTCCATATTAATAAATACATACAATGCACATAGAAATAATAAAAAAAACTATACTAGATTGATCTTTGCCAATGCAATCATTAATTGGCAACCAGCTTTGATTCTACCAGGAGAGAAAACACTATATTTCTAATAGTATTCGCTCAGTCACCCAAAAAAACTGAATTGGGATTATAGGTGTGGGGTTGTTTTCAGGAGCTGGGCTTGGCCTCTTAGCTTCCAGTGAAAGGAACTCTGAATGCTTCAGCACCAAGAGATTTTGGACAATTCCATGCTCCCAACTTTATAGGAACAGTTTGGGGATGACCACTTCCTGTTCCAACATGACTGCACCAGAGCACAAAGCACGGTCCATAAAGACATGGATGAGTGAGTTTGGTGTAGGAGAAGTTGACTGAACCTGAACAGAGTCCTGACCTCAACCTGACAGAACACCTTTGGGATAAATTAGAGCGAGGACTGAGAGCCAGGACTTCTCATCCAACATCAGTGTCTGACACTGGACAAGAACATCAGACCCTTAGATGTCTGATGTAGATAGATGCAAAGGCTGGGCCGACATCATATTAAACCCTAAGGATTAAGAATGAGACGTCACTTAAGTTCATGTGTGTGTAAAGGCAGGTGAGCTAATACTTTTGGAAATATAGTGTACATTAATTACTACACAATGATACGTGTATCACCACCTTGTCTAAGACTATTGGGAGGCTTTGCCAGTCTTTATCTGCTTTATGATAAGGTTTTCTTCTCTCTATTTATGTATTTCTTTTTTGAATTGTTTCACTGTGTAGGCAGACACAGCCTGGACTGTGCCTTTAATCCAGTTTTTTGTAGGGAGCCAGCCCAGCTAATGACAATAAGCTTGAGATGACAAAGGTCTCATATTTTGACAGATAATTTCTGTAACAAGAATATGTAAATAGATGATAAAACTGTTTCCTCCAAACACAAGAAAAATGTTTTCAGTTCTTTCCTTCAAGCTACAAATCTCAAACAGGACATAACATCTCCAAACTCAAAAGTTGTTTCTAAATAGGTATCTGTGTGTATAAGATTTTCACTGTTTCTCATTTTATGCAAACATGTTCTACCCTTGAGAAAACCTAAGTACATTTGAACACATGTAGTTCAGCTTTTCCCTTCACCTCACGAAAAAATATCATGCATCTCACCTACAAATGTTTGCATTTCTTTACACAACCCTCTCCATTTATCCAGGTTTGAGACTGACACAAAGGAGCGCACTGGCCTGTGACTCCCTGCAGCTGGACCACATTTGGGCACATTTTAAAATCCTTACCTCTGACACATTCTTGGACATCTCCGTGTGTCTTGGATGAGCAGGCCTGGAGGAAGCGTCTGGGGGGAGGGGGTCTATTGTAAAGATGACTGATGTAGGCAGCAGATGGGGGGTGTTTTACGACCTGTGCCGCCGCTCCGTTTAAGTGTGTGTAAAATTGATGGTCGACCATAATTGACCTCTATAGGCACTACTGTACTGAGCGCTGTTCTACTCTGAGAAAGCAGGGTTGTTGTTTTTTTTTTTTTTTTTGCACTCCTCTTTGACACACGGGGAGCGTTTGATTTATGTCACACTATGGCAGGTTGGCGTTTCAACATCACAAACCCCTGATAGATAGATAGATCTTGTTTATTGTGAAAGTATTTCCAGTTGGTAATAGATGCATCCATTCTCTCCTCTTATTCCCATTAGGACACACAGAGAGACAACCATTCACTCTCTCATTCATTCATTCATTCATTCATTCATTCATTTATTATCAGGCCATTTAGAGTCATCAATTCCCCAAAGTTTTAAAAAGTGATCAAAATACATTATTGATTTTTTTTTAAACATTCAAATGCATCATTCTTCACAAACAGAGACAGATCATATTTCTGCTTCTTCTGATGCTGAAAACAATTGACTTTAAAATTATTATGTGTAGCATTTTCTTATGTTTGGTTTTAAAAAAAAGAAAAAAAGAGACATCTGAGACTGAGTAAAATTGTCTCAAGGCACTACAACACTACCACATGCACTTACACTATACAGGACTAGACTTTTTTACATGATGTCTTTTTTATTTACTATACTGTACATTTTATTGGCCCTGGTCTCCACCTAGTCTCATTAAAAGAAATTACTTTAGGATAGATATGATTGTGTCTTATGTGGGCACCAACAAAATCAAGCAAGAACCACTGATCTATGTTCTAGTTATATTTATAAAAACAGATTATTTTTATTATGATAATGTAAAATTTTTTTGCTTTCCTTCTGCCTTTCCTTTCAGTCTGGAATATTTATCTCATCTTTGTTGCGGCTGAACGTTGGCAGCGTTTGAAAATCCATCTCAGTGGGTTTCATTGATTGTTTGTGCACAACAGTAGTTTGGAGTTTGGAGTGATGAACCCCGGCAGAGCTGCTGTTGTCAGTCTCTCTGATGTCTTAATGCACCAGGTACCTGTGTTAACAAGCTGCTCTTAAACACAAGCACATCCAAAAACTAATCTAACAAACCTAAACTGCTCCCAGTGAATGGTCGTCTGTCATTGTATTTCTTTGTTATATTTCACTGGAATAAGTTGAAGACGAAAAAATAAAGTATTTCATTTTTCATTTTTGATTATGTTTAGAACAGTGGTTCTCAACTGGTTTGGCTTCGGGACCCACTGTCACCCATAACAACAAGCCTCGCCCCAAATAAAAGAGATACTGAAGAAAATTAAGCAGCACTCACTTCAGTACGGTGGCCCAGAGGTGCAACATCAGAATTGTTTTTGTCTGTTAGAAAAATAAAAGCAGATGAAGATTTTTAAATCAGTTGCCTCAAAAAAGAAACCATCTCAGAAGAAAAAAAAAAAAAAAGAAGAGAGTGCTTTTTTTTTTTTTTTACTTTGAGGAGCTCTTTTTGGGAGGGGAGGGTTGATGAATGAGTTTTTTGAACAGGCATTTTGCAGCATGGCTTTATTTTTATGAATTGTTTTCAATTTTTACAAGTGTTTTTATTTTATCTATTTATTTATTTATTTATTTTACTTATTTATTTATTTATTTTTTGAGGCAGCTTATATAAAACTCATCTGCTTTTACTTTTCTAGTGGACAGAAACAAATTTGATGATGCTCCTTTTTAAATATAGACATTTATTTAATTTTTCATGTATTCCTTTTTAAATTTAAGGGATGGGTTTCTTTTTTCTTTTTAAGACTATATTTTTAAAAAGAATCTATTCTGCTTTTATTTTTTCAGTGGACAAAACACCCCACACTGCTAATGTCCCATACTGCCACCTACTGTTAAGGAGTGTAAATCAATTATATATTTTTTAAAATTAAACTTTTTTTTTTTTTTTTTTTTTTTTTTTGCTCTGGCAAAGGCCCACGATCCTCGTAAAACAGTTCTGCAACCCACTTTTGGATTAGACAGTAGGCTATAAGAAGTATATAAGAAAAACATAAAGGAAAAAAAATAATGAGCTTACTATCTATTTAACATACTTTTCTAGAAAGATTGTCAGTTTTAGTGGAAGTTAGCTGGGAATTTAGAAAGTGGAACCCATTTAGTCTAAAAAAAATATATAGTTTTAAAACTTTATTCTCTACTTTTTGGTTGACTGGAAATCCCTTCTCCACTTGAGGTTCTTGCTCTCGTCCTGGTCATTGTGGCCAAGTTGTTGAGGGAGAAACTCCTAAATACAGTTGGCATTGTGAACAGGAGCTGGACCTTTTATGGTGAGTGTCTTTGTGAACAGATGGCTTTAGAGGAAAAGTCTGAGAGCAGCACTTCCAACAGCTGTGGGACAAACCTCAAAGACAGTCCAGACCGGGCTCCGCAGGGACATGGACATCCAAACTTTCTCTCAGCTCACACAACTTTTCTCAACTCAAGCAAGAGATGTCACTACTTACTTTAAAAAATGCTATTAAACAGAAAGTATGCTATTTTTATTTAGCATTTGAGAAAAACAGATCAATTTTCATATCACACATAGCCAGTAGAATAGTGTGAGAAGACTTTAAGATATCATTTTGGTTTTATTATAGGATTTATCAAGGATTTTAATATACCCACACACTCATAAGGGACACTCTATTAAAGATGCACTATCTGATCATATTTTCCTTTTTGTATTGGAGGAAACCTAATTATTCAGTCATTAGCACAGCGCCTCATCTGGACTCACTTAGTGTTTTGGACAGAGGTGAAACTAGGGCAGAGACTGATTTTGTTTTTTGTTTTTTTTACTACTAAGATGCTCAAAACAGAGGGGGATGGTCCCATTCAGACCCTTTAACAACACACATTATGTAGATTCACATACATAACAGAATAAGTACACAAACACACAAGTACAGGGCAAAAAACAGGCAAAAAAAATGTAAGTAATGTGAAGCTAAAGGTTGTAGAATTATTATATTACTACATTTGTCTACTGTAAGTGCTAGAAATGTATCTTTGTAGGTAGCTCTGCTGATGTTGGGGGTGTTAAGGACAGGAAAAAATATTATTTATTGCAGTGTATTGTTCATTACAACCTCTTTCCATATTGAAAATGCATAATGTACTGTGTGCACCAAGAGCTCAGACAGAAAGTGAGAAGCTAACTACGCTAACATTGTACATATAGGATTACATAATGAATATATTTACATACTAAACATGCAATCTGTAATGTTGGGTCAGGACATATAAATGTGATTTTATGATGTATTTTATATAATTGTCTACATGAAAACTAAATGAATTTAAATGGACAGTACAATGTAAAAGTCTTAAATAGGGCTATGAGCAAAGAAAGGTGTATCGATGTACAAAAATACTTAAAAGTACTCTAGGAGTGTGTAGACCTCACTGGTCCTCTCTCACAATGGCAAAGAAATAGTGCCCAGAAGTTTTATGATCTTTGAGTTCAGGGGTAAATGCTCTTTCCATTGAACCACAAAAACCCTTAAATTTCACAGTGGTAAAGAACCTACTAATTTGTTCTTTTAGTATCTTAGGTCTGTATCAAACACTCCTGGATCGAAACATACACTCAAAATACTTCAGTCTTATACACTACTGTATATCTGCAGTGTTTTTTCTGTATTCAAATCTGACATAGGTGTAAAAATGTCCTTGAGGTTGATCTCATAATTAAACAGTCCAATCCCATAGATACCTTATCGCAGCCCTTTCTGATATAAATATCCAACCATAGCAGCTTAATTATGAATATTGTGTTAAATTTATGCTAAAAAAAAATCCCCTGAATGCGACAGACTGCAGTTTAAATTCCCTACTTTACCTCCCCTGAGCTGTTATGTTTATGTTTATAGCAGAAATCCCACAGTGGAACCACAAGTTTACTGAATATTTATGACTAACACTAATCAGCCTTGTAACCTGCCACTGTCCCTGAGAGGAAACAATGCAGTGGAGATAGAGAGGGAAGTTGGTCCTTCACTGGAGTGGCTGTGTAGCACTTAAATGTCACCATAGTGCTTTCCAGGTGCATCTCACAGCATTTGAGATGCTTTTTGTTCAGATAAAAGATCCCTGACCCAGAGTAAGATGGATAACCTTTCTCATTGGTGATATTTTTCTTCAAATACAAGAAAAAAACTGCATTGTAATAAATAAAATTGTGTTAGAGATGTTATTGACCCCTGGCTGTTGCAGTGACAAAAAGACAGACAGTATATGTTTAAGTCCTTAGCAAAAGTTGCATCAATAACCTCCACCTACACACACGACTGCTTTGGCAAAACACTTACCTTGTATTTATTTCCAAACCGAACGACACTAAACTGCTGCGTCAGCTCGACTTTGTCATCTGGGTGCACAGATTTAGGCGCTGCAGTTTGAGTTCTCCTGTGTCCTTTTGGATGTGGCGTATAGTTTCAGTGTCAGCTGCAGCGACGAGGCAGGGAGCAAGACTTGCCATGTTTATTTAATGGAGCTGGTGATGAGAGGCAAAAACTCTCTGTGTCCTCTGTGTCACAACAAGGACATGATTCAGACCCAGGACTGAGAGTAATGGAGGTCCTGACCCTCATAACTGGCAACAAAACCATTACGGTCATTTACAGAATAGCATTAAAGGTGCAGTACCTCCTCAATAAACATGAACCTAACAGATAGATAAATGAACTGACAGCTTTGTAGTGACAGCATTTTAAGCTCTTACTAGTAAGAGTGGAAGTGGACCTAAAAAAAGACCAAAGACTGAGGCTAAAGGTAAGTATTTATTGTGCAAAAACCTTTTAGGTGTAGCTGTTCGGGAGATGAGTTCAGATATTGACAAGAGGCAGGAGAAACAGGTAAGTATACTGATCACACACTGGTACAAAGTCTTTCAAAAAATATTAGACGAGCAGCTGGCTGAAAATGGTGAGTCTGTCTGCTCCCAGGAAAACTCTGCCCACACACAGGAAAAACAGGGAAGGGAAATACAAAGAGGAGAGATAGTAGGCCCATTCAAGATGAACTGCACCTCACCTGGAATGTGAACGAGAGTGCACGTCTGCAACAGGAGGAGGGGCAAGACGTCTGTAGTGAAGTGGGACATTTTGTGGTTCAGCTCATGTAGCATCAGACTGAAATGCATTTCTCGCGTGTGTTGGATGTGATTTTGCAAATAAATGTATCAAACTGATTGGTAACTTTTCTGTTTCGTGTTTGACCACAGTCTGTGTTAATGAGGTGCTCTTCAGGAGCACACAACATAGGTCTAAGGCACATTTAGCAGTGATTCTTAGCTTTCATGTCTAGGTTTACACATTACATAAGTTAAAAAGCCTCCTATAACAGCAGATATTATGAACAATCTCTTTAATAATACTGTACTTCACTCTGAGCAGAGTTTATCCAGGTCAGAACTGTGTCGAAAAGAGTCGGGTGGAGCAGAGAAGTGTCGGTGTGTTACGTTTCTGATCAACACTAAACTAAGATAAAATTACCTGTTCATCGCTGACAGGTGAACATTTTCCCATCATGCACTGAGCCATGCAGCCTCTGCAGTTGCTCCTGATGACCTGCAGGTGGTTGGCTCAGACGGCTGGTCTGGTCTGGATTTAGCAAGCTTTCGGTGATTGTCGCACTCGTGACATCAGAGCAAGTCAGGAGCAAGTCGGACACAAATCTAACCGGCGTCACTGTGCACAGATCAACACCGATCGAAAATGCGCAAATCTTGCTCATCTCCAACGAGCCTAACATCAGAGCCAGAGGTGTGACAGCGTGTTCAGTAACTGTGTATATGTGCTTTACACGCATGCAGGAGTACTTTCTGGTAAAGGCCAGCTTTTAGAGAGGTGAAACCAAACATTTTCAGCTTTTAAGAAGGCAAGGCAAGGCGAGTTTATTTGTATAGCACAATTCATACACAGAGCAATTCAATCTGCTTTACAGAAAAAAAAAGGCAAATTTTAAAGTACAAAACACAATTAAAACAATAGAATCCAATTTAAAGAGTATAATTAAGAATCAATTTAAAATTAAATTAAAAGAGAAGAGTGCAGATAAAACACTTTCAGTTGGCATATGCACAGATAAAAAGAACAGTTTTAAGTCTGGACTTGAACATTGTCAGAGTAGAGGTCTGTCTAACATCGTCAGGGAGACTGTTCCAGAGTTTAGCTGCATAAAACTGAAACTCTGCTTCACCGAGTTTAGTCCTGACTCTGGGCACCAGTAGAAGACCTGTCCCTGAGGTTCTCAGAGTCCCAGATGGTTCATATGGGACCAACAGGTCAGAGATGTACTTTGGTGCTAAGCCATGGAGAGACTTGTACACAAGCAGAGATGTTTTAAAGTCTATTCTCTGAGCGACAGGAAGCCAGTGCAGAGACCTGAGGACAGGACTAATATGGTTGTACTTCCTGGTTTTGGTCAGGACCCGAGCAGCAGCGTTCTGGATGTACTGCAGCTGTCTTACAGCTCCCTTAGTGAGTCCAGTGAGCAGACCGTTACAGTAGTCTAACCTGCTGGAGATGAATGCATGAATAAGTCTCTCTAGGTCTGGTTTAGACAGTATACCTTTGATTTTGGCAATGTTTTTGAGATGGTAAAATGCTGATGCTGTTATAGATTTAATGTGACTGCTGAAGTTCAAGTCAGAGTCCATGATTACCCCGAGATTTCTAACCTGACTTGTATGTTTTAGTGAAAGAGACTCGAGGTGACTACGGACACCTTGTCTTTGTTTCTGTGGGCCAAAGATGATTATTTCAGTCTTGTCTGTGTTTAGCTGGAGAAAGTTGTTTCTCATCCACTCATTGATCTGTTGGATGCAGTGACAGAGTGAACCCACAGGCCCATATTCACCTGCTGTCAGTGAGATGTAAATCTGAGTGTCATCTGCATAATTGTGGTAGGATCTGTTATTGCTGCTTATTAATTGGCCTAAAGGGAGCATGTAAAGAAGGGCAGCATTTCAGCATACAGCATTACTCAAACATGCATGAATGAAGCACAATAACTCCGGGTATGTTTTTGCGGAACAAACAGCATATTAACATGGTAAGAAGTTCTATAAAGAGCTAACATACTGTAAGTCTACTTTAAGGTTCACCATGTGTTTAGCTGTAACACTGGTCACAACCATATTTAAAGGTACTGTAAGCAACATACGCTCGTACCAGTTTAAAAACGGCACTGCAGTCTAAATCAAAACAATGGTCTGTGGGTTGCCAGTCCCAGCTGGTTTTGTAGCTCTGTTGTTAGCTGAGTCCATTGCTGCATGTATTGGCCTGTGTGCAACCAGAGCATGGAGCTATTTCTGCTTTTCTGATTGGACAATTGGCAATGCAAGGTTTTTAGAACCAAAACAAAAATGAAAACATAAACAACCTGGCCATTATGTCAAATATTTTTAATTGTAAATAAATCAGCTGTACCATTGTTATCAGTAAAGCTAATATCCAAAGTGCTCTACTTTTGCTTTTATTGCCTCACTTAGATATTTCAATATTGGAAATTTGGAGTCATACAAAGCCAAACAAAAGCTGCAAAGACAAAAAGCCTCACTATACACCCATGAGAAGACTTAAATGAAGTTTTAAGAGTGAAAGCAGTGTTGTCTGTGTATGAAACGAGCCAAGTGGAGCTGAAGTAAAAGCTGCAGAGTTTGACGTGGAGATAACAGGACAGGCATCAGAGCTGCCATGACGCTCGCTGCCACACTGAGCAAATATAATGAACAGAAACAAAGAGGTTTTTCTTGGATAGACTCCCATTTTGTCAACATGATTGTTTTGTGCAAATGCGTAAGTCTAAGTAAAAGATGCCAAAGTTTTTTTTGTTTTGTTTTTTTCATGTAGCTCCCTTTACTGTACATAGAGGTCTTAAAGGTTATGGATAATGCAAATACTGGGATAAAACAAATGAATGCTCCAGTATGATGCATGCAGACACGTCAAAATGCTTCATCCAAACCCTTTTCTTTAAAAAACAAGGACTTTTCTGCATTTCTGTTGTAAACGCTGACATTTCTCTTCCTCGTCGGTTGGCATTTCTGAATCTGTATCTGATGCACAGAGGTAGTGTTGCCACAGCAGAGACACTGTCCAAACTGCTGTCCCTAAAGCATTTGCACTTCAGGCAGAAGGTTGAAGCAGAGTGCGCAGTAAACTGTATTTTTCAACTGTCCAGCACAGCAAAAGAAGAACATGGAAACACATGATGCAACCTAAACATCCCAAACTCTGATATCATCATCATCACACATCGTCATTACTAAAACATCAAGTACATAGCATTAATACAGCCCCACTATGCTTCTACTGATGTATGAGTACAGTATGTTTTCTCCAGGACCCTCTGAAGTCACAATCATAGCAGAATCTGACACTGACTTTCTGAAAACGTCACTCTCTTTGCACACCGTGTACTTTCAAATCTGTTATTTATAAGAGTTTTTAAATATTAAAGAAAACATACACTCCTTGTTTTGTACATGTTGCACACTTTTTCCTTGAGAAGACTTGGACATGTACTCGAGGCATTACGGCAAAAACAAAAAGCAGTAGAAAAAAAAAGGATGAAGCTGCTCTACCTCAAAAGTTTTTTGTGTCATTGAGGGTAAACTCCAGAGAGGTGAAGATGCAAATTTACAACTGTGGTAAAAGACACTTGGCCAAACAATTTTATGTATTCATTATTCATTCATTAAGTGACTATAAATATTTACAGGTGGTTTATACGATAATTAGACCACAGATGAGCTGACATAATCTAGAATAGCATATTTCTACAAATGACCTTGTCGCAGCAAGAGAGAGACGTCTGTGTTTTGTTTGTTTTCCCCTTTTAGACTTCCCATAGTTGCAGCACAGAGGTCATCAAACATCACTGAGCTAGAGAGGTTT
The DNA here is from genome assembly GCA_020698575.1 of Bostrychus sinensis. Lineage (NCBI taxonomy): Eukaryota > Metazoa > Chordata > Actinopteri > Gobiiformes > Eleotridae > Bostrychus > Bostrychus sinensis. The sequence continues at coordinate 19,307,339 of CM036257.1, read as the reverse complement.
TTACAGTCGAGAGGTATAAGAAGTTCAGTTAGCGATTTCACTTTGGTGGAAGTTAGTTAGTTTTTTTCTGTCATTATCTTTAATTTAGATCATAATAATTAGTTTTAAGGTGAGGGGGATGGATATTGATTGCAGCTGTAACTCTAGCATCTACGTTTACATCTTTGAGCATTGCTGTGTTGTTTGTATTGCTAAGAGGGCTTGTTGCTGTCTGCAAACATAAAACCGCCCACTCACAACCATTTCAGACTGTAAACACATAAGCTTTAGTCTGAAAAGATGGATATCTCACTAAAATCCAGTTTGCCGTGCCAAGTAAGATATTGTATAAACCCCCAGCCCCTTAGCTCTATAAGCAGGGGAGCGGTTCTTTTTGCATGGTTTATGTGTGGTTAACAAATGTAAATCAAATTAGTTTAGTGTGACATTCAAACATTTGCTCCGTGTTAGAGATGTAACTGTGGCTGCAAAGGCCATGACTCACAAAATGCCTTCAGTGTAAATATTAACAGAAGCTAACCAAGCGCCGCATGTTACCCTCAGTATAAAGTACATTTCCTGCTGTTTGATGATTAATGATATTTGATTTGTTAAACATAGAAGTCTGTGTTTATCTCACTGAAGCTTGTTAAGGTCGCCCACTGCTGTCAGGAGCTGTGGGGGACCGCAGTGCAGCGCCCGGGGACCCTTCTCCTGATCCCGAGCTAGTATCCCATTCAGGAATACATGACTGGACAAAGAGCCTGTTGTTGTTCATGTTTTTGTAAATTACTTGGACTGGAAAAAGTCTGAAGATACCACTGGGAAACATAAACATCACTCGTGCCAAATCCACCTGGTTACTAATAGTTTTATTCACAACCAGCTGTCTTTAAATCAGCTCTACAAGACAACGTGATGACTGGCCAAGTAGAGCTTCGAGCCAAAAGCCTATCTCCCATTCTCCTCCTTTGAAGATGTTGGAACAAATCCTTATTATATTTTCAAAAGCTCCTTGGCAAAAAAAAAAAAATTCCCTGGCTTGTAGTTGTAGCTGAAGCATCCAACACTGAGTTTTCCAGATGCAACCCTTTCCCTTTATACAAGCATCCAGTATAAAAATCTATGCCAAATCAATATACACGATCTGTCACTCTGGGAGGTAGATCTGCTGGGACCTCTGGATCCAAAAGCCAAAAGAAAAGTGCTTCTTCCACCTCCGCCAAGACTTCGCTTTGTGTATATAATGTGGAATAAAACATTTCCTCTTTGTAATGGAAAAGCCTGGACAGTTGCTCATGTGGATAAACAGGTCCAGCTGCTGTGAGCACACATCTGGGCACCTCCACGAAAAACATCAGATGATAGAGCAGATCCATATGGCACTGTGAGGTTGGTCCCCTGCTGCTGCTTCAGTCGCTCACACACAATGAGAAATATTAAGAAGAAAAGCTTGCTTGGGTGGATTATTACAGCAATTAAAGTGTTTATAAAAGTAACAAACCGATTGTGTCGATCTGCTCTGTTGTCCAATACAAGCAGCTGTGGTTGAAGGTGACTTTGGACCACAGAAATCTTATTTTGGAAATTCTGAAATTGTGTATTGACTTGGTTGGTTTCATTTTAAAGGTCCCCTATCCTGCTGAATTGACTTTGCTGAGCTTTTAACTATGTTATAACGTGGTTTGCACCTTAAAAACTTTAGTATTAGTTTGTTTCATTCACTCTTTTTTGAGTAATTTTGTTTGCTGAGTCTGTCCCCTTCTCAAGAGCTGAAAATGCTTGGTCTCACCGCTCTGTGTAGACCCATGAAGCCAGGAAGTATACTCCTGTGTGTCTCTAAAGCTCATACACCATCACCACACTCATTCTGATCATCTCAGCTCTTAAATTGCAAAGCTCATTTATGTGTCTGTTAGCATCATTTTGCTAATAGCCATGCTAGCTAGCAACTTCGGCATCTTTTCCTTAGACAGCAGGGGGCAACAGACACCTAGTCCAAGCTTCACTGCAAAGTCAAAGTAATAGCTCCCCAACAGAAGACATTTTTCATACATAAGGGGTGAATCTGGGTAAAGTGAGACACTTTTTGAAAATGCAGTTTCCGTGGTATTTGAATTTTTTTTCAAATGTCCAGAACCTTTAATGTGATATATTTTTTACCAGCTTAAGAACTCACCTACACTTTACAGATAGAAATAAAGTGAACTCTTAAACACAGAACTGAAGATTCTTCCTCAAACACAGACTGACCATAAACATCATTTTTAGAGGCAGTACTGGTAAAGTGGGACAGTTGGTATGAAAACACATTGAAATATAAACAACAATTATACATTTTAAATAGGCTGCAAATAGCAACCACCATTAAAGCTAAACTACCTGATCTTGCATCCAAGTGGCGAGAATAACGTACTGCAGCTTTCCAGTATGCTCCCTTCCTGACTCCTCCTACACTTCTCATGGACACTCTGTGCATATAACACACATAAACCAATTACTAGCTACTATATTCTATCAAGATTTTACCATTTCATACCAAGGCCAAGGTCAATTTTATTCAAGAATTCAGTATTTTTGGAGTAATCTAGTGTGACCATATTAGAGAATCCTATAAAGAACCTGCCAAGTATATTACATTAGCCGTATATAACAAGGTGTCCCTGTTTCACGACACGGCCTTTGTTTTGAAGTTCACAGCAGCCCATTCCCCCTGACGCTCGGAGTCACTGGCATTTTGTCGCTTTCACAAACATTGTTCCCTTTCAGCTCTGCGTGGCGTTCCCTCCGAAGCCTCCACTAAATCACCGCGATATGTCTACTTAATGCAAACGCTCAGGAAAACTAAAAAGGCGAACGGCGGTGTACCTCCAGCATACGTGTCCTGCCAGATCTCCACAGTCATTGTTATGCGGCGAGTAGGGAAATGTCATTGTTCATCGCGGCGCCTGGAGGAGCCTTGTCATACACTATACAGATCTCTGTTTGTTTGGCTTATCCTGACAGCCCCCATTCATCACTTCTGCCCATGTTGGCTTAGCCTTCAGCACCACCACCGCAAGCACAGCAACTTTTCCACCGGATAGATGCTGTTTCCTCTGGCTGGCTGCCCATTCGCTTTTGTCTGTTTGTGACATCTTTTTTTAATTCATTCACTCGGTCATCCTTTGTGTTATTTTTTTTCTTGGGCTCGCAGACTTTCAATCTGGAGTGGAGTCTGCACGTTTTTTGTTGTTGTTGTTTTTTCTCTTTAGCTTCCTCCCACTATCCAAAGACATGTTTTTGGTGAACTGGCGACTCTAAAGTGACTCTAGGGAATGAATGTGAGAGTGAATTGTTGTCTGTGTCAGAGGTGGAAAGAAACTACTCATCCTGACCTTTAGTCACGAAAAGCTACTTCCTGAGTACATTTATTAGGACTTTTTGAAGGAAAAAGTACTTTTATTTAAGTACATTTTTAGAATCGCTCAACGACCCTAGCAGTAGAAGTGGTAATAGTAATGGTAGTAATATTTGTAATAACAGTATTAGTAATAGTAGGATAGCAGGGAGTAGCTCCTTCTAGATGGGTAAAATCTGTACCAGCCTCCTCCCTAGGGCGGGTGCAGTCCAGATTTTTTGAGACCTCAGAATAAAAAAAAAGCTTAAAAAAATAGGGCTACAACATATTAATGCAGAATTTATTGTTAATTGTGGTGTTGTCCTGTCAGTGGCAGAGTTATTTCAGTCTTAATATTATTACAATCTTAATATTATTGTTATTACTGATGTTGTTGTTACTAGTACTACTACTATTAGGTGTTGTTGCTGCTGTTTTTTGTCTTGTTTGATTTATTGTAGACCTGTACCTTGCCTTCCTTTGTTAATTGTTGTCAGTGTCTTAAACTGTCTTGTTTGTACAGCACTATGAGTATTAATAGCAGTGGAGTAAAAAGTAAAGTAATAGTAAATGGCTTTCAAAAGTACTTTCTATTTAAATAAAGTTGATTAATTTTGCTTCTACTTATATTATAAGTAACAGTACTTTTAGGTAAATGCCGTTATGAAGTACTTCCTCCATCTCTGGTCTGTGTCAGCTCTGTGTTAGACTGAACTGACTAAACTATGTTCCCTGTCTAAGGCCCATAGTTGCTGGGATAAGCTCCAGCCTTTCACAACCCCTAAACAGAGAATGAATGAATAATCTCTCCATTCACCCTGTCATAACTCTTAAACCAAACACGTACACAGCTAATGTGCCTTATTTTTTACACTGAGTCAGTTAAATGGCCTATTGTGAATAATATTGTAAAAATCTGGTTGTTTTTGCATGTTTTCCCGGCCGTAAAGACAAGATGGATAGACAATCATTGTTCTGCCGCTGCGGAGATGGAAATCTTCAATCATAATAATGAATACGTGGAAAAGGAGGGAGGTGGTGCTCTTCTGTGGGGACGTTTAATGATGTCTTCTGGGACACAGTGTCGGCTTTGTCAATTGTCTGTATTTTTGTACCATCTATAAACAAGGACGAAGAAGGACAGTTATTGTTGCTGTGATGTCAATAAGCCGATCAATCTGTTTTCTTCTGGAAGTTTTTCAGCACCTACCTCAGTTTAGATCCTATTCTTGCCACAAAGTAACACAGATAATGTCATAGTCCTGTAAAGGAAATCAGAGCAGGCTGATCTCAAAGGCAGGGGAGGACCTTAAAGGGGATATATTCTACGAAATCAAGTTTTCTGCGCTTTCTACCATGTTATAATGTTGTTAGCTCTGTTTCCACTGATTCCTTGCAGCTATTTTACATTAGAAACTCAGTAATAAACAGTTCTTGTTCTACATTTATGTTCCAAAGACCTAACCCCTGCTGGTCTCTTCACCTTTTTCGTTATGGCAGTAGTAAACTAATTAAAGGATTTGCTTTGTTTTAGTCACATAATGTTTTTAAAGGTTGTAAAACATGCAGTGCTGTTCTAGAGGTGACCAAGATTGATTAAAAATATAAATAAAAGCATAATATATTCTGATCTGTGGATCTGTGTGGAATGGGAGAGGAAAGTGAATAAGTCTGGTTGAAAATGTAACTCTGACTCAAAACCTCATAAGATTTTCAGCATTAGACCTGTTTTTAGTTCAATGCTGTGTACGTCTTCACACCTTGTTAAAAGAGAATTTCACCCTGTTTCTTTCTGCCTCGGCTCCTTTAGCCTCACTATTCGTCTCTCCTGTCTGTTACTCCTCCACAACATCATCAATTCACTTGTTTTGCTCGTCAGGTCAGTCTGACAAGGGCGAACTCCGCTCTGGATTCTCCGCAGACCGGCGCACGCTAATCTCGCTGTCTCTCTGCATTTTCACTCAGATTGATGGATCATTGCTTTATAACTGATGACAATAAATGTTAACAGCTTTTTAGGATCATAATTAATACATTGGTCTGTAAAAGGGTTCGCTGTGGTTTCTCTGTTGGTTGTCAAAGATGGAAACTATTTTTTTTTTATTGTGTCCTGAGCAGCAGAGCATGTCGGACCCACCGGAGGTATAGTGCCAAATTGGCCTTCAGCTGAGGAAGTATGAAAGAACAAAGGTAGAAGAAAAAATGAAAAGGCAAAATTTGTCTTTTTGGATGTTACTTTTTGCACAATTTAAGAACGATATACTGAAGACAGGAAGGGCATCTACTGTAAAAACTTGCCTCATCACTGTGCGATTGTAAAGGAAAGAAAAAAAAATGAAAATAAAATCAAAAAAGGTAAAATTCAAACTACTATAACTACAATAGACTAGTCCTTGATGATTAAAATGGGATTACATGGAGCTGAAGAGACACTTTAGATATTAAATGTGAGAAAAATATGAGATATACGGGACAGTACAGTAGCAGGGCTGAAAAAAATATTCATAAAACTGTAAGTAATCTAGCCACAGGGAGGTCCAAAGCCAGGGTCAGTGTCAGTACCAAGCCTGGATAAATAAAGAGGGTTGCATCCAGAGTTAAATCACTCTCCCTGTGTGCTATGAGGCATTTGCCAGAACAGGAAAACCCAAAAGAATAAAAATAAAAATGTGCAATGATGAATTTTAGTTACTGTGCTTTAGAGACCTGACCCTGAAAGAAAAGACAAGTTCTGGAAAAATACATGAATAAAAAAAGTCTTTCTGTACTCTCATGAGACTGGAAATTCTCCTTTTATCAGTTTGCATTTAATTTCCTGTCAGATGCATTTTTAACATTTAAGTGGGTCCTTACCAGTACCTTTTGTTATGCACTTGCCCCTCACATCAGAGTCCTTGAGCTGATTGTAGAGGACAATGGAAATTACGTTTGCTTTCTACAAAATCAAGCCTTGATTAAATGTATGAAAATAATGTAGCTTTTTTGAAGTTAATTTGCTTTTATGACAGTCAAACTATTTTAGCTGGCTGCAAAAGCATGAGTTAAAGATACTCTGCCTGACTTGTTTTATTTGTCTCTTTGCAACCTTTCCAGCCTTTTTAAGTGAAACATTTTTGGCTTGAAGGCTTTGCCAATATTTATCTACCGTTCCCTTTTGGGGCTGCTTTCTCTGTGCAAGCAAACGTAGACAGTGCTGGAATAGCCACTTTCTCTCGTATCATCAGCAGCCATTTGTTTATTTATTGAGTGTAGACAAAACAATGAGAGCTTGATAATAAAGTCTGGGTGATGTATGGAGATACAATTAAACATCCCTCCTTTTTAAAAAATCACATTCTTCCTCCTGAAGGCCTTTTAGGTCACTGGGTCACATTTAAAAATATAAAAATGAATGAAATTAATTATTAACCCCCTATCCTCATCATACAGAGCAAAAGTGAATTCATATATGTATATTTAACCCTGTAAAAGCCAGTTTGTTTACATAAATCCAACATATTTAGTAGTTCAGTAAATAAAACATGCATTATTTACTATTTAAAGATGCAAAGTTTTTTTTTGTGTGTGTGCATGTGTGTGTCCTAAAACTGATTTTAATACATTTTTACTGTTTGTGCCATTAAAAAAGGGTTGAAAATCACACAAAAAAGGGCTGAAACTCAGGTTCTTCCTCTTAAAGCCCTAAAAGCCATGGTCTACAGTCAGTGTTATCTAATAGGAATTATAGGAGAATTATTTCCCACAATGCACTGAGAAAAAGGTGAATTTGGTGATGTTTTTTTAGTTTGTGTATTTTTTTTATTTTTTTTATTTTTTTCCTCTGACTGACAGGGTTACAGAGGAATTAGCATGATTTAACATTTCTGTATTGCAATGGCAGTAGAGCAAAAAATAAGTGATTTTAATGTAAGTCAATGGGACCAAAAAGGGCTTTAAGAGGAAGAATGTGACAGGTAGAAAAATATTTTTGCCAAATATCATCATCCTAGCATATGAAATGCCGAAATGAGAACAAAAAATACATTTGAAAAACCCTAAAAGGGAGCCAGGAGGGTCTGAAGGTTAAATACAAGAAAAAAAAAATGCATGTGTGTACTTCAAATAAGATAAATAAGACGTCACATAACCTTTCTAATTTATGAAACGCTCGTATATCTGTTCCCTGTCTCTATATGACATTGTGTGGCCTGTATCAGAGTCTAAATCCTGCTGTCTCCTGTTGGTTTTCTTCAGTTTAAAGCTGCAGGTGTTTCTCCTGAACTCACACAAACGCACCACAGGGCTTCTGGCTTTATAAAGGGCTTATCCACCGGACCAAAAACTCAACCGGGAATGAAAAAGCTCACGAAAATATCACATGAACTATCTTTTTACCACTAGGACCACAGAGGTGCTCACCGACGTCACGTTGCTCTATACAAGATTTATGAACACACACAACATAAGTCAACACAACATGGGCCAGTGTGGCACATGGCTGAGGCAACAAAACAAATGTCAGAGGGGCTTATAAATGTATTTACGGCGGCCCAGAAGGATCAACAGAATGTCAAAACGCAGCAACATGAATACAAATTAATCTGCAACAGTCCTTAAAGGGAAAATATCATGTTTTTATTCATATTTTTGAATCTTCTTGAACAGCTTTGCACGTTTTCCAACCTTTATATACATTGTCTGACTAAAAGAAAATGTGTTTAATAAGTACTCTACTGGTGCTTTAAAGAAACAGGTGAAGAGACCAGCAGAGGGCAGCAGAGTGCACAGTATCGTGATCTTTTGAACATAATTTAAAGAAAAGAAAAAAAGAAAGAAGAAAGAAAAAAAAATCCTTAAACCTTTTGTATGATGCTATTTTACTACAAAAGAAAAAGTAGCTGTGAGGAATCAGTGGGAACAAAGTTGTGCACCTTTTTTTGGATAAATTAATATAAGCAGACTGGATGTAGAAGGCTTGTTGATTGGTCAGTGCTTCCTGCAACCAAACGTTTTGAGGGCTAAGAATGACCATGCCAGAGAACAGTGGGTGAATGAAGCAAGCAGCTCCAGGTATGTTTTTGATAAGGGATAAATATTATAACATGCTAGAAAGCTCAGAAATGTTGATTTTGCATAATTTATAGAAAGCCCTTGGATCTCGTAATGCTAGAGAATGCAGTAAAATGTATCACTTTACTGAGCTTTCCTGAAAATTAAATCAAATCTGACTTACCTTTTGAGCTATAGCAGTACTGTATCTAGCCAACAGTCTAACGAACCAACCAATCAAAGCAGGTGGAGGTAAAAATTTGTACTTTTTGTTCTTTTGCCAAGTGATTCAAGCTGTTTATCTAAGAAAGTTGGCAAATACAAGACAAGGCAAGCAGTTTATTGCCATTCAACCCACTGTCCTTTCCAAACAGAGAGAGAATTTAAGATTTATTAATGATGATGTATGCAGACAATCTTTCACAAAACAGAAAATATTTTTACAACTACAACTGCGTACTATCTTATCTAAAAACATTCAACTGTCAGTCACATGTCAGTTGTTAATTACATGGTGTTATTTTAGCCGCTGAATGAGAGGCTGCGTGCGCTTGTCACTTGCAAATTACAGATTACGACTTGTAGCCAATGTAACCAAGCAGTATATTGCAAAAGTTAAAATTATGAGTTTCAAAAGATGAACACGAGCCATGCAAGAACGACACAAGCAAAAATGCAAACAAGAAAACACTTTACCTATAGACCAGGGGAGTTTTTTTCTGTTCTTTCTCTCTCTGTGTCAAGCAAAAAAGGAAATAAAAGACGTATTTACTGAAAACCTTTAAAAACGAATGCTGTTTTATCCAATTGTGTGTTTGTTTGCAGAAATGTATGCACTCAAAAATCACATCATTCACATTGGGTTGGGGAAAAAAACATTGTGACTTACAAATCAATGCAAAAGCAGACCAAAGGCAGCAGCTAATGGACTGAGGTGGAGGATGATGAATGAGGCAGACCACAGTGGATCCAGGTGTGGAGCGGAGGCAGGTGAGGCGCGGGCCACACGTCCTGATCTGTGCTGATAGGAAACACATGATAGAGCGACAGGAAAACCTCATCACTCTGCTTATTTGTATGTAAAATTCAACACTGTTATCATCAGAGGCGACAGAGGCTGCGACAAAGACCTGTGCACCCGGGCCCGCTTCCTGTTGGACACAGATAATGGGGAATGGGTCGCAGCGTCACAAACTGGTCCTGTTTGGTGATTAGATTTTTTCATTTGCACCGAAGTGGTACTAGACAGGGACTGGTCTGTTTCTCTTCTCAAAAGGAGTCTGAAATTTCACAAAACAACATACTGTCAGTGGAAGATGTACTTCACATTTATTACTATTACTTAGTCAAGCAAAGGTAAAAGAACTCACTAAAATCAGTACTTTGTTTTTTTTAACTATTTATTTTCAAATATTTTTCATTAATCAACAAAAGACAAAGGAACCCTTGTAACTTCAGCTTAAACTACTCTCCTGTGAAATATTTTCCTCTAAAATTTACTTAAGTAAAAGTAAAAGTATACTCAAATATACTCAAAATGTGTATTAACTTCAAAAATGTACTGAAGTAAATTGCTTGAGTAAAAATATTTTTGAGTGTTTTTGAGGTACAAACAATATAACATGATTAAACAATAGGGGGCATTGGCTTGTTGTATTTTATTCCAAGAAATAAGTGTTGCACTTTAAAAAAAAAAAATAATTACAAATTAAAACTAGCATTTTGTGGAAAATGTATTTATGCTTTTAGAGTTAGTCAGCGCAGCAAAACATTGGTCAAATATCACTTAAAAAAATTAAACTGCATCACCCCTTCCTCAGCCCAAGTGTTTTTTCTTATGTCACCTTTTATTGCATACAGATTCTCTTCTGATTCAGATTCAGATGACTTTATTTATCCCACCAGGGGCAATTCATTTGAGCAGCGAGATAGGACAAATACACAAACAAAAACAACCACTAAAACACAACAAATACAGTGGAGCTCAATTAATGAATGCTAAATATAAAAAAATCAAGTAAATAGAAATAAACAAACATTCTTCTATTAAACTTTTACACAGTGAGTAAACACAGTATTTCCATTGCTCTTTAGCTGTCCAAACAAGTGACTGTTTTCTATTAAATTTCAGCTCAGGGATTTCACACTTCACTTTATCCTCTGCTCAGCTTTCTCAGCCAAAAAAAAAAAAAAAAAAAAAACACTTCCAATATTCACTTTTTCAGTTGAATAATCAGTGGGTTGTGTATTTGGACTTTGCTGTTGTAATAATAGACGCAGTATCTCTTGCTAACACAGAAGCCATATTGCAGTATATGCCCCATTTGAAATAAGCCACTGTTCACCCAGCTGCTGGTTTGAGATTATAAAGTATATTTTTCTGCAGAGGCATATGACAAGTCAGGTGACACAACAACAAGCAGAACAAATCAGTTTGTGTCTGACATGAGACTTAGCTTAAAGGAGTAGGTGTTTAAAATATACTTTTCTTTATGGCTACATGCATTATTAAAAAGTGTATATTCACAACAAAAGGTTTTTAAAAAAGTCATCTCGACTTGGTTTTTTAATTGTTTTTGTTTTTTTCTTTGTTGTACAGGTGCAAAGTTCAGTTATAGCTTTAACCATCACTGAATTCACTGAGATTGTTTGTGATGGAAGAGTTTTTCTCTTATTTTCTTGAATGGTTAGCTGAATGTCCAGTCAGTTTTTTCTATTAAATATGGAGATAAGTAACATCACTAAGGCAGAACACAAAAGGCACTTTCACACAGAACGGTTAAGAACCCAGTCATAGGATGCCCTCACTGTGTATTCAGTTTTAGAAACGCCCCAGCCTCAGGAACCTTTTGGCAGCTCGCTGTCGCACTGTCAATAGCAACCCAATAGGAATTTGGTAACGTAATCATCGCCATGGTGAATGACGTAGCGAAATGCAGAAAGTGGTGGTGTACAGGTGCAGACATTACCTATTTATGTACGTCTCTATCTGAGTAACTACTTCAGCAAAAGGTTCCTTGGCCAACTGAAGAGTTCCTGCTAAAAGTGTTATAGGAACTGTGGTCTTCGTGCCCAGTTCCTTTCATGTCTGAACAAGCGACAAAACAAAGTAGTTCCCCAAAAGGTTATAGGAACTACATAAGGTTCCTAGTGCGAAATGGCCAATATTGTGTTCCAACAAAGAAACGCAAAATGGGTCCAAGCCCAAAAAGTTGCATGCATGATTTGGATTGACTAAAATTTTAAGTGTGTTCATCGTGGGATGTATATGTTTAGGGGTAAAAAAAACTAAAAGTAGACTCCTCTATGGGGTAGGTTGAGGGTTTCTTTCATATCACAACTGAATAATCCATGCTATAGCAGTGGTATTGTATGGGTCAGTATACAGTTTGGTATGGATAACTGCTCAAGTGAGTTGCATTTTCACTGCGGCGTAAAGATCGGCATCATAAAAGTGCCACATCAGTTTATCATTCTTTCCTCTCGGTTTATTTCATGGACAAGGCGAGTGTTTACAGCCACTGTTTCAGAGGCAGTAGTAGAGTCAGTAGTATAATATGTGACCACCCCAGAGGAGGCTGGAGTTTGTCTGCCTCTGTGGGCTTAACTCTTGCCTCTAGCTCTTGCTCCTCCTCTTGCTCCGCCTTGCTGTTCTCCTCTTCTTAGGTGCCCCTCTTAGCTTCTCCAGGATTACCCATGCTACCTGGTGGGGGCGTGGCCTGATGAACTTAAATACGCGGCCTTCCATGCCCACATGCTCTCTGCTCACCTGCAGCCATCTTTGTTTTCTTTTGTTTGTGCACGCTTTATTTCGTTTCACTTAAGCTTCCACATCCAACACTCTCACACACTACTGATGCTATAGATGACTCATACATGACACACATTTAACCTAGTAAATAAATTATTATTTTGTGTCAGCATCCCTTCTCTCTGCGTTTTGAGCTTGACACATAGGATGCTTTATAGTTCTGCAATAAAAAACTGTATTTACTGACCCCACACGTACCGTTCCGGTGAAGAGGAGGTTTTAGTAAAAAAGGGAAACCAGGCTGATGGGTCGACGAGAGGTGAGTCTTCACAGAACAAGGGCGAGAAAAATAACACGCTGACAAACCTGCTAAATGTCACTGTAAATATTTAGTCCACCTTGACAGATTTTTGGTGGCAGTGCAAGAGCAACAGTACATGTATAAATTCATCCTGTGTTGACGCATGCACGGTCTGAAAAAAGACATTCGCATTCACAACAGTAAATGCCACTAAAGCAGTACGGGAAATATAAACAAGTCGGAGTTGTTTACAAGCGTGAGTCAGACAGTGTGGTGTAGTGAGATGAGAGGAGCAGGTAGCTGAGGAAATGGACAGCGGTCTGAGTTTTACAGTGCTGCTCAGTCATCCAGAAAACATAAAGTGAAAGGTGTTTTTAGTGAGAGCCACTGGATAAAAGGTGATCTTCTCCAGCTCTCAATCCTCCAGTGGTCAGTTGCAGCGGCTAAATAAAAGCTGTCTGAGAGCTGAGGCAAGAACAGGGGCATGCTGGGAAACATAACTGAGGTGAGTAGGTGGGTGGTGGAGTAAAAACAGTGACAAAATGGTAGAAGATGAAATGACAATACTGTTATCTAGTGTAGTTAAAAGAGAGTGTGGTGAAATTTATAAATGTCTTAAAGGTATTAGGGAGGATCTTTATAAATTCATTTTTTGCAATATTTATTAAATCTACCTTCATTGCCCTGTATAAGGCTTATAAATTGGTGTATTAGAAAATATAATAATAATATTAATAAACTGTGGACTCTGTGGGACTTAAAAAACCTCATCCAATCGTTTTCGTCATAAGTACGTTAACCATTGTTCCATGGACTCGCCAATCATTCCGACTTCCTAGTTTGGGCGATAGTGCACGTTCTTGTGCCTGCGCATGCGTATACACTATGTTTATGTAGTCCGGCATTAGCGCCGCATTAGCGCCAAGTTAGCAGTGTAGCCGGACTTCGAAGAGCACAATGGCTGAGGAAAACCATGAACCAGGCTGTCACAAAAGGACAACTGTTTTTGAAGTGCACCAGAGGAGGAGGAGAAAAACTGTAGAGGAGCAGAATAAAACCCGTGTAGTTATTGGCGATTCCTTCAAAGGATGGCATGCTCTGTAAGAACAGAAAGGGCTTCAGACGATGCATTGGTCGCCAAGTTTCAGCTGGACAGGTACGTTTATCTTATCGTTTGAAAAAAATGCCTTTTTTCTTTATCTGTTGAACCTTTTCAACTGTACAGCAACATCAGTTTGCTAATGCTACCAATAGCAGGAGGACAGATATTTCTGCTGTGCATGTGACTGGGTCTGTGTGGGAACTAGGTCAAAGGTCGCGCAAACAAACAATGCAAGTCTAGGTTTAGGCGAATCTCTGCTGATGCCGGCTGTAAACAAACACTCATGTTTCAACGCTCGTGCACGTCACTGTGGAGCAGTTCCTTGGAAAGGAACAGTGAAGGGCGGGGCCTGACGCATGCGCATTATTCAAAAAGGACAGTCACTGGTTTCTCAGCAGTCGAAAAAAATCCACCCTAATATTGTTAATAAGTTGTCAAAGTATCAAAAAGTTTTCCCTTCAAATCTTTTCCAATTTGTGTTCTAAAGAATAATATCAAGAATAAAATGGAAGACACAATGGCATAGGATCACGCAGTAGTCCCATCCATTTACTTTAATGGCTCTGGAACCACTTCCATTCAGAATTATCTTTGAGAAAACTAATGCCTTCTGACCAAATAACCATTTAACTCTTAGTGCTACTTTGCACTGTGGCTGGATTACTTAGCATAGCATTAGCTCTGGCATGACTGTTCTAAGGTCTCAAAACACTTGGTTGCACAAACCTCTGCCTCTCCCATGAACCCCTGCCCACTCCAGGAAGCACTGACCAACCAACAAGCCCAAAAAATTATCCCAAAAATTATGTACAGCTCTGTATTCACAACTATTTTTCATGTAGTAAAATGGCATCATACAAAAAGTTAGGAAAATAAAAACCTTTTTTTTTCCTCTGTTTGTGTCAACACTCTGCTGCCCTCTGCTGGTCTCTCCACATGTTTCTTTATGGCACCTGTAGAGTACTTATTAAAAATGTTTTCTTTCAGTCTGATAAAATTTTATAAGGTTGTAAAATGTGAAATGCTGTTCTAGAGGCGACCAATATTGGTTTAAAAATATAAATAAAAGCTGAATAGCCACTTTAAAAGTTAAAAATAAAACGCATAACATTTTGGTTGAAACTCACTTTCATCTTCTTTACATTTATTCCAGTGCCTCCATCTCATCAGCTTTAGTTTATCAGTATTTGTCTGACCCAGCCTCCCCTTTGCCCCCCTCGTTCTGGGTTGGGCAGGAAGTAAAAATATTTAAGATACAATTGCATAAATTATTTTTGCATTTATTGTGTATACTTTATTGACAATTGATACACCATTTGGTTCAGCTTGGATGGAAAAATTAAAACTCTTGACATTTTTAAATTCAGTATTTACAGCACTGACTGAAAAAATTATCCATACATCCTCCACTGACGCCATTTATAATCTCAGTCTGGCTCTTCTCACGTCTAACAGATGCCTGAACCAATTTGCTCTTGTCCGTCTTGCTCACCGTCCTTTCTCGTCCTTCCAGCAGGTGCAGCTCTGTGCATCGGGAAATGTTTCTGATGCTCATTTCGCACACTTCTGTTTGGAATATGCTTCACATTAGCACAGATTCCCACTGGGACCCAAAGATTTCCAAGGAAAAGAGCCAAGCGACAGATGTTTCTATCGGGCCACTCGAGCTCAAATAGGACAGTGTTGGATATAGATAATCAGAACTGCATAAAATCTGTTTCCCAGCCAACAATTACCTTTTCTATTCATCACAATCACAGCCAATTTGCTTGAGGAGATTTTTCACAGAGAACAGCGGCAACAAATGGACAAAATGATGTAAGCTGGAGATTAGGGATTTAAATAATTGTGCCCCAGGTGACCTTGCTTGGTGACTTGTTGCATACATGATTTGATTGGTCCCTTGCATTTAAATAAACACAAAAGCTGAGCATAATATGTAATGGTCTTCTGCTAGTCATTTTTTTTCCAACTGAAATACTTTCCTAAGACAACACATTTAATTAACATTTCTACAAATCAACATTTTTCTACAGACACCTCTATACTGTGTTCCAAATAATGGGGCAAACCACATTTTCTGTTGTGGAAACAGCATTAGCTACCAAATATGAATTATTTTGACATTTGCTTTTAAGCTGGATGCCCTTCCTGATTCAGTACTCTCCATTTATCTTGGGTCTGGCACAAAGATGGCTGGATTTCTGCTAACACTGGTGCTACCACTATTTATATTACTTCAAGATTACTACCTTTAATACTATTACTGTTAGTACTATTACTGCCCAGTTTGCCCTGTGGCTGGATTCATTAGCATAAACGCTAAAGGCAAAAAAACAATTAAACAAAAAAAAAAAAAAAAATACTGTAAGTTTTGAAATTTTTGTTCTGCTGGACAAGTACTTATAGAAATGTGGAGGTCAGTGTCTCAGATTGAATCCACTGATCACCACAAATCCTCCTTTAAAGCAGAACTCAGTAACATTTTACCTTAAAGAAGCTGTTTCCGAGTCTGTGCAATGGTTAAATGAGTTGTGGGGTGAATAAAGCGCCCTTCATCTCTCTGTGCTGTCTCTGGGCCAAAAACGACACCCCTAAAGTCATGGAAGTCTCACAAGAAAGCAGCACATTGCGGTTAGCAAAGGAACATGCTAGTGAATGGTTTTGTTTCTCTATTTTACTCATGGCAGAGCGGTCAAATGATAAAAAAGCTTTGCACTGATACATGGAGGAGAAAACATAAGTTAAGCTGAGTGAGGGATCATAAAGGAGTCAACTGGACTTACAATAGTGCGTTGGCTGAAATGTAGAGGGAGCTGCAGAGAGGAAAATGAGGAAAACAGAAAAGAAACAAGCAAAGCTACTGAGTTCTGCTTTAAAAAGTAAACTTCAGATCTTGGTGCAATTAATTATAATACGAGTTTAACAAAAATATCCACAATAACCATTCATTTTTGTTGTCTAAAAATGTCTTATCATTTATGGTGAAAAACACTACTCTTGTCACTAAACTGCTGACTTTTTTGATTTGTGGAAGGGGAGAATATAAACTAAAAGTGTTTTTGTTATCTCTCATTAAGGCAGACATTCATGTTTTGTCTCACTGCTAGACAGAGTTTTGTAAAACAAGTCTGTGATTGGTGTTACCACTTATAAAAACTGTCACACTCACAGACGAAGTGCATGCTTCTTCAAAGAGAACCACATCGGATAAATAATTTAAATCAGTGCAGAAAACATGATGAGCTCAAATATAGGTGCTGCACGTTCCCTGCGAAAAACATCTGTGAGCAAACCGTGTAAATGAGCATCTATAATACATGTATGTAAATCCAATTTGTGGTCCCAAAGACACGTGGGTGCACCTCTGAACTGCAGCCGGTGATAGAAAATCCCAGCAGTCTCATTTTCCCTGCGATGCTTCATTTGGCCATGTAATTGTTGCCATAAAAAATTTACAGTAAATATGGTGATTTTTTTATAATGCAGCGTAAATGTTAGGAGAGAAAGGTTTTTCCTCTGTTGTCCTCCTGAAACCACCTTGTTTTTGCAGTTTGGATGTTTAGTGGTTCTATTTCCTCAAACTGACCTTATTGTATTCAGGATAAATGTAGACAGACTAGTTTTTTTTTTTTTACCTTGGCTCAACATGCAATGGATTTCATCAGTGGTGTAGCTGGAGAAATGCCAGTATTATTAACTTCAGGTCCTCCTTTTAGGGTTTTTCAAATGTATTTTTTGCTCTCATTTTGGCATTTCTCATGCTCAGGTGATGATATTTGACAAAGATGTTCATTAAAAACTGAATTTTAGAATTTTAGTGTCACAGCTGGAAAAAAAATTATTTTCTACTGTCTGGGCAAAAAAACTCACATTCTTCCTCTTAAAGACCTTTTTGGTCCCATTGACCTACATTAAAATCACTTATTTTCACTCTACTGCCATTGCAATACAGAAATGTTAAATAATGTTAATTCCTCTGTAACCCTGTCAGTCAGAGGCTAAAAAATATACAAAAAAAAAAAAAAAAAAAAAAAAATCACCACCAGAGCCACCATTTTCTCATTGCATTGTGGGCTTTAAGAGGAAGAACCTGATTTTCTGCCCCTTTCTTCTAATTTTTTTTTTTTTTTTTTTTTTACAAATATGTTGGAATTGAACCTACTGGCATTTGGAGGATTAAAAATATAAATGAATTCACTTTTGTTATGATGAGGGCTTCACATTCATATTTTTAAAGGTGACCCAGTGACCTAAAAAAGGAAGAGTGTGATTTTTTTAAAGAAGGGCCTGAGGGTTAAACTCAAGTAGCAGAAAAGGGGATTTGACTTTTGAGCAATAGATATTACTGCAAAAATCTACTACTACCACTATTACAGCTTTGCTTCAAGCATGCTACCCACCTTGCCATACAAGATACTTACATACAAGATACTTACATACAAGATACTTACATACAAGATACTTACATACAAGATACTTACAAAATCCTATGCAGTAATTGGCTGATCACTGTCCCCTGAACCACAAGCCTTGGAATAGTGTGTTCATTCTTTATGTGCAAATGCTGCTAGCGAGTTTGTTTCCATAAAGGAGTTAAGTATCATTATTATCTGTTAACATGTTAAATAATATATAAATAAAGTGTTGGAACTGCATTTATTTTTTCATCAGAGCAATACTGGTTTCATGATCAACTGGTTCATTTTTTAAGGTGCACAGGCTGATCTTCTCCATCCTCTCCTCGACAGGACTCTCCTCTCTTGCCTCACTCTGCACAGATGACCTTTGAGACTGATACAAAGACCTCATCATTATCATAATCTCTGTTTCATGTTTCTTGAATACATTGCCATTTAAAACCGAGCACGCATGCATTCTCATAACAGACTATACCCTAAAACCAGATTTACATTCATCCCAATCAGAAGCCCTTCTTCAAAATTGTTCAGTTTCTGTGTAAAACCTCAATCAACCCTAATGGCTTTTGGTGAGCTGGAAAGTGTGGCTCACAGTGGAGTCAAAGGCACTTATTAATCACAAAGGTTTTCCCAACGACACACAAAGATCTAGTCAGAGAGAGATGAGCCTCCACACACTGTAACACAAGCTGGCTAGACCCATTTTCTTTTTGTACTGAGGTAGGTCTGGAACACCTCCCATTTAAGCAGTCATGTAATCCAATATTTACTTACGGCTACTATTACATCTACTTTGTTACTGTTGCTGCTGCTTTAACTATTATTAAAATGATCTACTACAGTGACTTACTGCAACTACTGCTATTTCTACCCACTCTGCCTCTGGTTGTTATTAAGTGACAAAAGTGTCCATTTGACAAAACATCATAAGAGTAGTATACATTCATATTTTTGCACTTTTCTTTGTATAACAGTTAATTAAAAGGTTTATGTAAAAAAAAAAAAAAGTAGTAAATAGGGGCAATGCTAATACATACACTGGCATAAAATGGGTTAACATTTTGAAAATAGTTTAATATTTGTTTTTTATGGCCTGGACAGAAGTCTCTTCAAAGATTTATGCAAAAAAAAAAAAAAAAAAAAAAACTATTTCTATGATGTTTTGTGATGGGGACATGTTTGTCATTTAACAGGAGCAACGTAACAAATTTAGTTAGAGAGGGTAAAATTGAATGTTTAGAATATCAACATTTGTGATAAAACACTCACCAAATTTTATAAAAATGTTAAGAACCACTGCAAAGTTATCAAAAAATAAATATGTCTCTTATACGTCTCATATCTTTTAACTTTCTTTAACTAAAGTGAGCTGTTTCTTCCACAACAAAATTGACTCAATACCTCTTGACCCATCATTCAGCGGGTCAAATTACTGTGCTCTTAAATCCTCCCTGTCCCAGCATGCACCTGGACGCAAAGTGCTCACTTCTTCATCTGAAATGAATGGAGATGGAGTTGGTCTTCTGCCAGATGACGATGGAGAGGTCCCGGTCTTCACAATGTGGCCGTGGTTTTACAAAGTGACTCATTTGAATGGCAGTGTAATATTTGACACTTGAGGTACAGCCTCTAACACTGGGACATGGATCGCACTCCTCTGACTTTAAATAGCACTGAGAGTTAGGTAATGGCCCGAGGCTCTTGTACCTGAGCAAAACCACCTCTGAATGAGAAGCAGTGCCACAAGGACATTGAGTGCATTCACAGCCAAACGTATTATATTTATCATGTAACAGATGATATCTTACTGCCATAATTTAAACATTATTGGGTCAAATATGGATGTGTCCTTATTTGATTTGTTCCACATAAAGTAAACTACATCTGATCCAGAAAGAGAACAGAAAAGAGAGCAGTGCAGTATAGTATTAAAAAAAAAAACATTGTTAGTTTTGTCCTTCACAGTTGAATCATCACAGCAACTAAGTGGGACTCCAAACATAAGACATTAATAGGGTGACCACCTCAAAAAGTACAAAAAGTGGGACAAGTTGAGTGATTTGGTTGGACAAAGTGGAACAGAGCTGAGGAATAAATGTTTTGATATACAAATCTAACTTTTCAACTTACTGAGATACAAACTGCCTCAGTTTTGGGCATATAAAGCATGTGATGTGCTGTTTTCATCCCCAAAACTCACATTTTGCAAGGGAATATATTTACTGAGACTTTATTCATTGTAATAAAAAAGATGGAATGGAAAAAAAAATCAAAGCTCTCGGTCTGCATTTTCTCAAAACAGTCTAGCAGCCAACCCCAGCTCATAGCTCCATGAAGAGGCCTGTCCTGAACCACAGGGGCAGCAACAAGTTAGTTCATTAGTCTCTTTTATATTTTACACCAGAAATACTGACCTTACCTTGTTCTTCTTAACTTGAATGTCTCTTTTTCTAAGATCCACTGAGTCCCAATGAAAAAGAGGGACATTATCTGAATCAGTGGGATGGAGGGACAGAGGCCTAAATGGATCTGCTGTAAAAGTAAGACACTCTAGACAATACACACACACATACAGTGGGGCAAAAAAGTATTTAGTCAGCCACCAATTGTGCAAGTTCTCCCACTTAAAAAGATGAGAGAGGCCTGTAATTTTCATCATAGGTATTCCTCAACTATGAGAGACAAAATGAGAAAAAAAATCCAGAAAATCACATTGTCTGATTTTTAAAGAATTTATTTGCAAATTATGGTGGAAAATAAGTATTTGGTCACCTGCAAACAAGCAAGATTTCTGTCTCTCACAGAGCTGTAACTTCTTCTGTAAGAGGCTCCTCTGTCCTCCACTCGTTACCTGTATTAATGGCACCTGTTTGAACTGGTTATCTATATAAAAGACACCTGTCCACAACCTCAAACAGTCCCACTCCAAACTCCACTATGGCCAAGACCAAAGAGCTGTCAAAGGACACCAGAAACAAAATTGTAGACCTGCACCAGGCTGGGAAGACTGAATCTGCAATAGGTAAGCAGCTTGGTGTGAAGAAATCAACTGTGGGAGCAATTATTAGGAAATGGAAGACATACAAGACCACTGATAATCTCCCTCAATCTGGGGCTCCCCACAAAATCTCACCCCGTGGGTTCAAAATGATCACACGAACGGTGAGCAAAAATCCCAGAACCACACAGGGGGACCTAGTGAATGACCTGCAGAGAACTGGGACCAAAGTAACAAAGGCTACCATCAGTAACACACTACGCCGCCAGGGACTCAAATCCTGCAGTGCCAGACGTGTCCCCCTGCTAAAGCCAGTACATGTGCAGGCCCGTCTGAAGTTTGCTAGAGAGCATTTGGATGATCCAGAAGAGGATTGGGAGAATGTCATATGGTCAGATGAAACCAAATAGAACTTTTTGGTAAAAACTCTACTCGTCGTGTTTGGAGGAGAAAGAATGCTGAGTTGCATCCAAAGAACACCATACCTACTGTAAAGCATGGGGGTGGGAACATCATGCTTTGGGGCTGTTTTTCAGCAAAGGGACCAGGACGACTGATCCGTGTAAAGGAAAGAATGAATGGGGCCATGTATCGTCAGATTTTGAGTGAAAACCTCCTTCCATCAGCAAGGGCATTGAAGATGAAACGTGGCTGGGTCTTTCAGCATGACAATGATCCCAAACACACTGCCCGGGTAACGAAGGAGTGGCTTCGTAAGAAGCATTTCAAGGTCCTGGAGTGGCCTAGCCAGTCTCCAGATCTCAACCCCATAGAAAATCTTTGGAGGGAGTTGAAAGTCCGTGTTGCCCAGCGACAGCCCCAAAACATCACTGCTCTAGAGGAAATCTGCATGGAGGAATGGGCAACAGTTTGTGAAAACCTTGTGAAGACTTACAGAAAACGTTTGACCTCTGTCATTGCCAACAAAGGGTATATAACAAAGTATTGAGATGAACTTTTGTTATTGACCAAACACTTATTTTCCACCATAATTTGCAAATAAATTCTTTAAAAATCAGACAATGTGATTTTCTGGATTTTTTTCTCATTTTGTCTCTCATAGTTGAGGTATACCTATGATGAAAATTACAGGCCTCTCTCATCTTTTTAAGTGGGAGAACTTGCACAATTGGTGGCTGACTAAATACTTTTTTGCCCCACTGTATTACCTTATTACAGTTTTTCATAATAAGCATTGCTTTTATTTAACATTGCTTTAAAAGTGAGTTTATTGTTTCCAGTGTCTCACCTCCCATTTCTGTAAAAGATAAGTCCACCTTATTCATGCTTTTTCATCCTTATCATTTATCCTACCTGTCTGTATGTAGTGTATATTTACTATTTATTTTATTATTATCTATTTTTGTAGATTTTTACATATGCAAATCTTATATATTTTTGCTTATACTGTACTTCATTATTATTATTTTTTATTTATTTATCTTTTTTTTTTTTTTTTTTTTGCTTTTTTTGCTTACAGTTATTATGCACCTATTATTGTGGTTTTATGTGCAACTGAGCTATACTGTAACTAAGTAATGTCCCTAGTGGATCAATAAAATTTCTCGACCCAAAAACTAGGACACATTTCTTTTCACAGATCACAGCGCAAAAAAACTGCCAAAATTCATACAATTTTCTGTCATGTAGTTCAAAATACATGATGCTGGGGCTTAAGTTTTGAATGTAATGGCAATTTATTGATAAAAATAATGACAGTGGAAATACGTTTATTAACAAAAAGTGTCCTATAGGCTCATCTCTTGTTTAAAATGGGGACAACTGGGACATGGTTTGTTGAAAACTGGCGCATATGAGTATTGTTACCGATATTTGTTGGGACATGGAACAAGGAGCCTAAAACTAGGACTGTCCCAGTTAAATAGGGACATCAAGTCACCCTAAGTCTGGGATGGCCGTGACTGGCTCTGTTCTGTTTTATCTGATGTCGCTCCACAGGGAGCTCCTCTAAAGTGAACATACAGAATACCTGTGTTTTTGGGTTAAAGGAGCTTTATAAAACAGTTTTATGCAAATGCACTGGTAATACTGTACATCTGCTCAGTGGAAGCTTAGTTATAGATTTCCAAAGCACATCTAACGCAAAACCACAAGTGACTTTCTTGCAATTTTAAGCTTTAGACATTCATATCCACACATCCACCAGCCTCAATCAACGCTCAGCTAATCTCAGAATCTTTGTTTCTATATCTTTTCAACTTGGACAACTAAAGACATGCTTTTAAAGTTATCCTCTTCAACATTTTTGTATTTTAGCTGCAATGATAATGCATTTAGGCACTGGAAACACAAAAAACACAGCCTGAAGTGTTGTCAGTGGCATCTCTTTGGTTGAAGATGTCCATGCTCCTGTTTTTGTACTTCCCTGCTTCTTTCTGCAGAAGAACAAATGGAAGTGGGCCACATTTTTTATCACAGCCCATTCAGAGGTGGCCCATGTTGTCCCATATTGCTTTTTTCGCCCCAATGTACGACTCAGAAGATGCTCAGGGCAAGACAGATGATCCCACAGAGCATTAGGCTTCAGAAGTCCGGAGCACCAGCCTCTGGACTGAAAAATACATTTACTGAGTTCACGCTATGGATTATTCATGGTGACAAACCCCAGGATCAATTTTAAAACCATAAACACTCCAACAGAATCCAAAAACATCACCACACCGCTTATTGTTGCTTACAGGCTGGAGGTAAAATGGACATTAAGGTAGATTAAATCTTGCCCGGAAACAAAAACGTCATTACTCAGCGTTGATGGCTCATCATTGTCCTGTGTGATGGAAGCACACGAGGCTTTTATGACCTCGGTTTTAACAAGAAACTCACAGATAGTGCTGAATAATGACATTTATGTGCTCAACAACACAGTGCAGATCATATTACACTAAAGGAAGATTGTTTTCTGAGATAGATAGATAAATCAGTGAGGCAATTGTACACTGTCAGCAGTGTTACATGTACAATCATTATGTTCTTTATTTCTTAGTATTAAGTCCAAGTGTTGAACAGCTGTTGCTATTGTTTTGGAGAGGACATTGCACATTTAACCCTTTCAATCAGCCCATTTGTAATCTTTCTAAATGATTTCTGTGCTCCTCTTCACTGTTCTGTACCTGTCCTGATTACTGATAAACAGGTGAGGCACACACAGTGACACACTCTGCTACAAAATCAGCTCAAAACCATGTCCTCTACTACAATGCAAAAACATCATTTTAAGAAAGTAAAAAAGTCCTATTTCAAGTTTAAAAAAAATATTATTTAAGAAAGTATTTTCCAGCCATTTCTTATGAAGATATTTTAATAAGTGATGTTTTTCTAGTAACAAGCTGCAAAAATGATTCTAATTATCCTTCCTCAACAGATTAAGAATATTTATCCTAATTTAAGAATATAACTGATTGCCCAACTTTCTAAATTTCAGAACTCGCAGACAGAATATGTTTAACTTCTAATTGGTATTTTATCAGAGTAACTTTTACTCTTTTTTGCAATGTAATAGTACTTTTACATGAGTGAAAATGTTTGAACCTTTCCACTTCTGGTTAAAGGAGCTTCTGGGTCTGTGATCAGTAATGTTGTATTTATGGTGTTTGTTTAAATAAATCCTAGGGGAAACCCCCGTTGATATTTTTTTATTTTATTTTTTTTTACTTTTGATATATCCATGTAGAGTTGTATTTCTGCTTGAAATAATCATAACATTAGAAAACAGAATTCACAAAATTCTTAATGAATAAGCACACTATTCTTAAAATTAGAATAATGTAATAACATTTTGCTTAAATCTAGCGACTTAAAAAGTCAAATTTACCTAAATCAATTCATCTAATAAGATAATTGAGTCTAAACTTTACCATGTAGTGAGGAAATTTTACTTATTTTACTTATCTAGTCTTGTAGAACAACTTGCCTTAAACTTAGAACTGATTTCTTGTTTTAGGACTCATTAGATTCTAAGTTACTAGAAAAATATTCTAGTATAAAGAATTCTAGCCAGGCAAAATGAGCTTACCCCATTGGCAGATTTTTGTGCTTCACATACGAAAAGTTGTTTAGTTTTAAGAAAATTTGTCTTATTTAGGGCAGTTTTTGCACTCTATAGACTCATGTTCTGATAATAATTAAGTTGGCCCAACAACCGGAGGGTAGCAGGTTTGAAATCTAAAAATAATGGATTAGTATGATCGTAAAACCCAGCCTTACTTATTATACAAATGGCTTGTTTTTGCTGTAGAACAATCTTATCTATTATGGTTTTATAAATTGATCCCCACATTTCCTCACTGAAATGAGTCTGATGTCTCGTAGGATTAAAAATGTATGAAAATGAATTTTATTCATATTTTTGGAGCTGCAAATTTGTGACTTGAATGTGGATGAAATTTTAACCAAAATTCTCATTTGAAATACAATGTTGTTGCCCATAGAAGGGGGTCTAAAGTTTGGGTGGCTCCCATTGGCCGGCTCTACACCACTTAACAATAAATTAATGGGGAATATAGAGGTAATGCCTATTCAGCTGCAGGCTTTGTCTAAAACAATGTAAAATGTAATAAACTGCAGATTACTATTGCTAAAGTTGATCTCAGTAATAGATATTCAAGGTGCTCTTTAAGTTGATGTCCTGTTTTAGTATTTTGTGTTGACAAATTGATCCAGCTTTACTTGCAGGAGAACAGTAAAGCAGAAAAGGTCACTCTGCTATTGCTGTGGCTGTGTTGTGAGACCGTGACAGCAGATAGTTGTTTTAGTAGCAGATCTAAATGTTACCGTATAGCTATTTAGCATATGTCTAAAGAACCTGTCTACTGTACTATACTGCTTCTGCCTTTCTGTTATTTCCACACGCTTTTTTCATGATTGCTTCTCGTGTTCCAGTAAATCAAGTGATCGTTGATGTGGGATATGTTCCTTTCTTTGCCAGGTTGCTATATATCAAACTCCACTGAACACACACATGCAGTAGAGTCATGTCAGGTCCGCTCTTAAACTCTACACAAATCTACTACTTGGACCACCGCCAACACCTCCAGAAGCCTTAAAAACCTGCACTGGGAGGTAGTCGCCTATAAGGGGAACTCCTACTCACCCAACACAAAAGGCTCTCTCTCCTGCCAGAGCATTTCATTTTCTATATAATGTAATCGGTTTAATATCCCGGGCAGGCCTTTCAACCACCAAGAATGCTGAGACCAACGTTTTTAACGTAATTGGCTCATAGATCAGGTCAGGTCCATACAGGTGGTACATCAGCTGATCACACAGGCAGATAAAAGCCACGCAGTATCTCAGAGCGCAGGGCCGTGTTGGAGCGGGGCGTGAGGGGGGAGTGGGCAGGACAAAGAGTGTCCAGATATGATACGCTCAGACATAAAGGAGAGGATGTAGGTGGACCAGAGGCTGACATCTTTCTTTGTTCAGGCTCTGCTTAGAAGGACAGAAGATATTGCGTCATGGTTTTGACTTGGGGAGCTATAACTTATATGACTTATATATATATATATATATATATATATATATATATATATATATATGTTATCCAAAATACTACAAAATTATTTTTACAGCCATCAAAAGAGATGATTTTTCCAGCTACATGAGGAAATTTGTTGGTCAGTAATGGGTCAACGAAGAAATTCTTTGTCTTTGGTTTAGAGCAGGAACATCATCTGGGGGCATATGTGCATATTGGTACACTAAAAGTGAAGCTCGGGTTTTACTTTTAAAAGAAATCTTGCAAACTTCTTGTAGCAGTTACATTTTTACCTTTGCTTGATGATGGAGATGTTCTGTACATGAGTGCCTCGTCTTCAGTCGCTGAATCCTGTCTATCATTGCACTCTGAAATTTGGGACTGGCTGTAGTCGACTCACTCATCATTGTGAACTGTACGCCAAAGCTGAGTGGCCCTCTATGAGTGCATGAAGGTTCACTCACTTTGGTCTATAAGGCTCTGCTTGGCTTGGTTCCTTCGTACCTTTGCTGTCTTCTTCAAAGAACCACCAGTTATTGTGCCTTGCGCTCTAAAGACATTTATCACCTGCATGTTCCTCGTGTTCGCACAAAATTTGGGAAACAAGCCTTCAGTTTTTCTGCTCCCTTTGCTTGGAACACTTTCTAAATTGAACTAAAAATGTCCAAACTGGTTTCATTTAGAACTTTTCATTACCTTCTGTGTAACACACAAAGAGTCCATCAGTCAGTGTCTGTGTTTTTAATTTTTTATTGTAAACCAGTGCACCTTGTATCATTTGCACTTTAACATCTCTTACTGTTTACAACTACTGCACTTTATGTCTGACTGTTTACATCTATTGCACTTTATAACAAAAATTTGACTTCACTGTTGTTTTTATTTCTGCAATAAAAGCTGATTCAGGTTAGTTTTATTCAGTTCCAGTTTCAATTTGTCTGTATATCCTTTTAATACAATTGGTTTGTTAATGCTGCCTGAAGTAGTTAACAACAATAAGAATTGTATAAACATGGACGAAGTTGTTGCATTATTGTTGTAAGTGATGTTGTAAATGATCAATAACTGCTGCTGCACAGTGTCTCAGTGAGTAGCCAACAAGAAATGGTGAAATTAACAGTGAGTTTGTGAAGATAAAAGTGTTACAACTCGTGTCTTCCACCAGCCATGACTGGGCATCTTCTCTCTTGTTTTACATTTTAATGCATTTTTAAATGTCCCAGGACAGTCACTAGGCAGACTGTGGACAAATGGACCAGGTGTGATTTCACTACAATTCAATTCATTAAAGTTGCAATCCAGGAGATCCATCTTTTATTGTTTTTACTCATTTAATCTGTTCTACCACTGACCTCTTGGGTTTAATTCTTGGGTTTAATGATTTTATCTCAGATGTTGGGCATCATATATTAGACATTTAGCCAGTGCTATTGAAAGTCTCTACACAGTGAATACCTTTTAATGAGCAGGGCAGTGTTAGGAGACAGAAATACAACTGCCTGTTTTCTTTTTTCACTCTATCTAAAACTAACCCAACATGCCACAATGAAAGTAAAAGACATAAAAGATACTTGATAACTAGTTAGTGTATGACTAGTTAGCGTTAGCTAGCTCCACTGTAAACAAATGGCCATCTACCAATAAGATTAGCTTCAGTGTAAAAAAAAAAAAAGATATATTTTCAGTTTTTAGCTGCTTTCACCTCTCCTACATTTATATCCACTACTTGGTTAGATTCACCTTTACTTATCCAAGTTTAAATTTAAACTCTGCTTACCTTTATAGGTCCCTTTAAGCTAAATTGACTTTATTTTTTTTACTCTTTCTGATCATTTCAGCCCTTAAATTGCCATCACTACAAAGCAGTCAGCTCATTTATCTATCTGTTAGCATCATGTTGTTAATAGCTTTGCTAAATAGCTATGTTATGCTCTCTTCTGTCACCACAGTTCCCAGCAGGGGGCGACAGACTCCTAATCCAAGCATTATCTGCAAAGTCAAAGTAACAGCTCCATAAAAGAAGTGAATATACATTATTTTAAGTTGTAAAATGTGAAACACTATAACGCAAAGATATCCTAAATGAGTTCCAAAACCCTGAAAAAAGTATTGTATGATCCCTTTTTAACTATGTTTAAGTGATTTTAAATTGAGTTTCACTAATCTCGATAGTCTAGGTTTAAGTTAAACATTCTTAGTGCTTTTCTACCTCACCGTGCATTTTCAGTATCAAGATAAATTTCATCTAATTGTAGCACAAATTTTTACAGCATGTCGTAATCGTTCCTTTGAATATATCATTTATCACATTTTGCAGTGCAGTGTTTCTGTACTTTATTCAGGGTCTTGAGGTTAATTGTATATTACCTCAGTAAAAACTAAAGTGGACTGTGTGTTGTTCTAATTTTCCACATTTGAAGCTGAACTGGGCTCTCGGAGGTGTAATAACCCTTACATCATCAGTCTCCTCTCTGTGGGTCCAGACCTGCACAAACACACATTTAACTTTTTATACCTCAGCGTTTTCATACGGCTGGCACTGGCTCAGTCTAAAACAAAATACTTCAGGCCAACAGAGATGTGACCCTCCTGGAACAAGGATCAGCAAGGATTTAACTCTCCTCAAAACGTTATAAATCAGGGCTCGCTCTCTGACTCTCTGCCAAGTGCTAAGAATAACCTTCAGCTAAAGTACAATGAGAGGGAAAAAAAGGTCTTTGCAAAAGCTGTACAGGTATGAATACAGCTAGAAAATACTCATCTGTAAAATGAAAAATAGCGAATGACTGAGGTGGAAAGTAAAAAGATGCATTTCATCAACATTACTTTTATCTGCGTAATTTTAAAAGTCTTTTGTGACTAAAAGTTTTTTTTTAACTCAGTGGTAAAAATGAGAGGTAGTAGTAGTCAGAGCAATAGTAGTAGTGGTAGTGGGTGTAGTACTCATAGTAGTAGTCATCACATTTGTTGTAGTAGTAGCAGACGCATTTGTAATAGTAGAAGTAGTCGCATCTGTAGTAGTAGTCAGAGTAGTTGCATTTGTAGTAGTCACATTTGTAGTAGTAGTAGTAGTAGTAGTAGTAGTACTGGTAGTAGAAAGAGTAGTTGTATTTGCAGTTGTTGTTATTGTACAAATAGTAGTCATAATAGTAGTAGTAGTTGCATTTGTCGTTGTAGGAATAGAGGTTGCATTTGTAGTAGTCACTTATGCAGTAGTAGTAGGAATAGTAATCACATTTGCAGTAGTAATAGTAGTAGTAGAAATAGTGGTTCCATTTGTAGTTGTAGTCATCGTAGAAATAGTAGCATAATAGTAGTAATTGCATTTGTTGTAGTCACATTCGCAGTAGTAGTAGGAACAGTTGTTGCATAAGAAGTAGTAGTCGCAATAGTCGTAGTAGTCATATTTGTTGTAGTAGTAGTGCAGCATAATTGCATTTGTAGTAGCTGCAGTAGTAGTCATAGTAGAAATAGTTGTAATAGTAATAGTAGTTGCATTCGTTGTAGTAGGAATAGTAGTTGCATTTGTAGTAGAAGTTATAGTTGTACTAGTAGTAGTCATCACATTCGTTGTAGTAGTAGCTGTTGCATTTGTAAAAGTAGTAGTAGTAGTAGTCGCATCTGTAGAAGTAGTCGTAGTAGCTGCTTTTGTAGTAGCAGTCATGCATTTGCATTAGTAGTAGTAGTAGAAATAGTGGTTGCATTTGTAGTTGTAGCTGTAGTAGAAATAGTTGAAATAGTAGTAGTTGCATTTGTAGTAGTCGTATTAGCAGTAGTAGTTGTAGTACAAATAGCAGTCATAATAGTAATAGTTGCATTTGTTGTAGTAGGAATAGTAGTTGCATTTATAATAGTCACAATTGCAGTAGTCGTAGAAACAGTAGTGGCATTAGCAGTAGTAGTCGTAATATAGTAGATGCATTCATTGTAGTAGTAGTTGCAGTTGTAGTAATCACAGTAGTAGTTATAGTAGAAATAGTACTTGTAATAGTAGTGGTCACATTTTTAACATCAGCTGCAATAGCAGTAACATTTGGTTTTAGTATTAGCAATAGCAATAGTAGAGGTAGTAGCATTAAGTACTTTCTGCTTCAGTACACTTTAACCTCAATACTGTTATAATTTTGCTGAATACTTTAACTTTTACTTGAGTACAGCTTTATTTTGAAGTAACAGCATACATTTGGAGTACTTTCTCCCCTTCAGGTGTATGCTAATGTGCAGTGTAGAAGCAGTAATAATGAGGCAGCAGCAGTATGAGTGTGTGTGGAAAGACAGAACGAGGGGAGAATAATCCGTGATTAATTAAACAGTGACGCTGGAGCAGAGAACTGACCAGGCTCTGAACTCCTGCAGGGACCAACACACACAAATACACATGAATACACATACTGCAGTATCGCTCATTTTCTTTGGCCAACTTCAATTTCTCACTTGTCTGAAGTGTCCACACCTGTGTCCTCCTCTCTCTCCTCCAGTTTCTTGGTTGTCTCTATTTCTCAATAATGGTGGCCCATGTCTTTCCCCTTGTAAGGAAGGTTAAAGACCGGTGAAACAAACACAGACAAATGACTGAATTGTAACATGATTTACTGAGGGATTAAACTTTGGCGCTCACTCCCCGGCAGGTAGAGACGTCAGAGATGTGATGAAAGGACAGTTTGATAGATTAGTTGGGGGATTTTTATTCTTCTGGGCCCTAGACACTGGTGGTGGTGAAGAGAAGGAGAGGCTGAGGAGGTTGATGGTTTTGCTGCTGCGGTGAAGAGAAGGAGATGCTGAGGAGGTTGATGGTTTTGCTGCTGTGGTGAAGAGAAGGAGAGACTGAGGAGGAGGTTGATGGTTCTGCTGCTGTGGTGAAGCGAAGGAGAGGCTGAGGAGGTTGATGGTTCTGCTGCTGCGGTGGAGTTGGGGGCAAAGGAGAGGGTTGCAGCATAATTGAACAGCAGGATGACTGAGGGGAGAGGGCATATATTCTATGTGAATGGCTTGAGAGGTGATTGGATGAAAGACCGGAGGCAGGCTGTGATTGGCTGACAGTGACAGACAGGTGATAGGCTTTAGACAGGAAAAAGAAATCAGTCTTCCTGGATAAATTTACGCCTACAGCTTTATTAAGATACATACTATGTTGTAATAGTAAAATAATTTAAAAAGTGACTCACAATACAACAATCAGTCAATGACCTGATTGTTGCTTAATTAAACATATTGTGGGTTCTTTGTATATTGGTGTTTGTGTGAGACATTAGAGGAGCCTGCAGCACAGCATAGTTAATGATAACAACAACATTTTTGCTTCCACCTCCTCCACTCACACATAAGTTTATATATTGTCTCCATGACATTATACTTCTCCTCCAAGGTGCTTTTCCCACTCAGCTCATTGACAAAGTGGGTCTTAAGTGAGTCATCCTCCACACACTGCTATATACAGTACAGTCCGCTGCACTCGCATAAATTACACTGCAGTAAGCGTTAATTCCTCCACCCACTGAGATTTTCTCTTAAAGGTTTCTTCTTATCTACAAAGACTCCAACTGGGGACAACTCTCCGCAAACACTGTATATAGCCCTCGCTGTAACCTTGAGAAAAGAAAAGAAAATAGTCATCGAAAACATCAAGGTGAAAGTGGCACAGTGCATTCTGAGTGGGTACAGGTCTAAGTCCCAGGACAGGGGGCTGATCTGAGGGGATTGGGAACGGGATGGAGCGGCCCGATAGGTCAGTGAGAGGACAAACTGGAGTTAAGGATCAGCATTGTTACGGATAAAATCAATGTCTCTGGGCCCAAACGGAGGCGGAAGAACTTTTCCAAATCTGTGCTGATGTAAAAGTAGTGTAGTAGTGTCCATTCAGTAAAACAAATAAAAATAAAAATTACCAAAAAATATAAATCCATAAATAGACTTACTAAATATGTCACAATTGAATTATTAATGTAGGGACTTTTCCATAGGTTTAGGCCATGATTTTAGTTGCATTTTATAGGCTATTTATTTTTATTAGCCCTTTTAGAAGGTAATACTACTACTATTAATACTACTACCGCCATTACTTCTACAGTACCCACTACTACTACCAACACTATTACTTTTATTACAATGAGAGCTGCTATTACAACTCACTTTGCCACTGTGGTCAAAAATACCTTTCAAAAATACCATACATTTTTTTCTGCTTCTAACACATCAACTATGAGGACTGCATTTTCTTTTGTTGCCTAATATTTCCCACTCACTAACAGAAGCCATGATAAAGAGATCATCTGTGTTATTCACTTCACCTGTCAATGGTCATTTGTAAAAATATCAGCAAAAATGTACAGAAAGTGTGGTGTGTCATTCATCTCAATTGAGAAAGCTTAAAGTCAACTGTAAAACGTACAACTAAGCCACGGCTTACAGTGCAGCGTTAATTACATTTCCATAACGTTGTCTCTCCAAGAATACGCTGCATGAGTCCTGAATACATTCATATAGCCCTGATTTCAATTATAGATTTACATTTTAATGGTTTCCCTGCCTGGATTATTAGGATGTTAGTCTCAGTAAAATGTGTAATTGCCTGGAAAATGGCAGTTTCAACAGCTCAAATATATGACAGATAAATCCATACACTTATCCGGTGAATGGAGGAGTGGTGTGTGACTTTGGCCTAGTTTGAGTCACTCTTAATCCTGCCACAAGTCATCATGTGACTAATAGATACAGTTATAAGTGATTGTAAATATGGCATTAATTTTTGCAATGCTTGGTTATCGAATACTTGTTATAGACTAACAACTGTGGACTGAAGCAATAAGTCGTGTTTGAAACCTCCTGCCTCTCATCAGCGACCTGAGGGGAGCTGGCCACACAAGAAGAACAAACTGAGCTTGGGAAAGAAATTTTGTCACTTTTGGTGTGAGGCCACCATTAAACCAAGGCTGATCTTGGTCAAACACAACCAAATTTAGAGTAGTCTTTCTCAAATGGTGGCTCGGGACCCAAAAGTCGGCTGCTTATTTGGAGAATGCTGTTCCAATTGCATGAAATGATGAAACAAATTGTAAATCACAAAATATAACATCTCTTTTCAACTTGTTAAAAAACACAATGCATGTAAACCTTTTGTGGTCTTGATTTTTCTTAAGTATACTGTCAAAGATGGTCTCAAGGCATACTACAACTATGCAGATATACGATGCCTTATTCCTGTCTATTTGTTATTTTATTAACATAATTTTTTGTTTCAAAGATCTGTGGATCAGTTAAACAGTCATACCATTTGCAAAGTTGGAAAAACAAAGAATTGCTGAGTCTAGTCTACTCTAAATCTACATGACAACTCTTGATCTTCAATTCTGCCTCTAAAACACAATACAAGCAAAAAGGGCAGCTCTTAACAATCACGCACATTTTCAAGCCATTGTAGCAGTTTCAAGCCACACGTAGAGGTTTGCTGTGGCTGCAGTGGAAGAGAAAGGCTGAAAATAAAGATTATAAACTTCTTGCTTACATATAGTGCTTAGGCTGCATCGAGGTTTCTGCATGGCTCAACAATTTGAATTCAAGACTTTTTTAGACTCTTTTAAGATGATTGTTGATGAAACTTAAGACCTGTGTCATAAATACGCGGTCTTTTAATTGCGACTATTGGTGACAGTGTGCCGCAACGTATTTTGTTGTTGGTAAGAAAAAATCAGAGTTGTTGTATTGGCAACAATAACTTGCACTTGAACAATTAAATGTGCATTTTAGAATAAGTTGTGAGCGCAGGTAGTTACATCAAATGTATGTGACATATTTAAGACCTGTTTCAAAAAATGTAAGAACTAGTACTTTTCAGCTCAGCAAATTTAAGACCTTTTAAGGCATTAAATTCAGATTTTTAAACCTACAACATTTTTAGACTTTGTACAATCCCTGTACATTTTAATATTTAAAACGTATGTACAGTAAAACAGTGTTTTGGAAGCACTGTTGGCTGTCACTTAAAAATAGTATTAAGAGCTTTCTAATCATTTTTTGATTTACCAATATAAGGAATGTAAGTGGGGCTTTAGTCTTTACTTTCAGCTTTTCCTTTTGGGGTGGCCGTACTGATTTTACATCAGTTTTACACCAGAGGCACCCTGGCTGTGTCGCCTTGTGGCCAGATTGCAATTAAGACTTTAGTAAGCATTGTTCCAATCACCACACTGCCTCCCTGAACAACACTGACGTTAAGTGGACAAACTCATTGGGATTCACAGAGCAGCACCACTCTGCCCCCGACTCTTCTCCTCCTCCTCCTCCTCATCCTCATCCTCCTCCTCTTCCTACACAATACTTGGCCACGTTTGTTTCTTTGACTTTGCCTAATACAATTCCAATATGTGAGGGCACTTAGAACCTGATTATGCATCTGGGTGCTTTCCACAGCACAGCCCGACAGTCCAAAGCTGAATTAATACAGTTGTTGAATAATCTAATTAGGATGTGGTTACAATGACTGTCAGAATGCGTTAGCGTTGTGTCGGTGCACCCAGGGGGACATGAGGAGCTGCACTGTCATCATGAAGAGCAGCAGGGAGGGGTGTAAATCAGACACACACCTGCACTTTATCTGCAGAAAAGAATAATCTGGAAGACGTGAAGCAGTCAAGTTGAAGTTAAAAGTATGGTGCGATTAAACTCCTTAACTCCTATTCTTAAAAGTAAAATTTATTCTAGGGGTGACTCCTGAGATTACACTGCACTGTGGTTTGGTGGTGCTTGGTGACACAGGGCATGCCAACTTATATTCATGTGTTAATGAGTGAAGGCAAAAAGTATAATCATTTTATGTTATGTGCTAAGGGGACACATTAAAAGCAAAAAAGCTTGTGGCCTATGATACAAAAGCATTATAGTTAAGGTAAGGTAGCAAAGAGGTTAGCACTGTCCCCTCACAGCAAAAAGATCCTGGGTTTGATTCCAAGGCGGTGCCTTTCTGTGTGGAGTTTGCATGTTCTCCATTTTATATATATATATATATATATATATATATATATATATATATATATATATATATATATATATATATATATAGATAGATAGATAGATAGATAGATAGATAGATAGATAGATAGATAGATAGATAGATAGATAGATAGATAGATAGATAGATAGATAGATAGAGAACAAAAATATAAATGCAACACTTTTGCTCCCATTTTTCATGAGATGAACTCAAAGATCTGAAACTTTTTCTACATACACAAAATAACCATATCTCTCAAATATTGTTCACAAATCTGTGATAGTGAGCACTTCTCCTTTGCCGAGATAATCCATCCCTCCTCACAGGTGTGCCATATCCAGATGCTGATGAGACAGCATGATTATTGCACAGGTGTGCCTCAGACTGGCCACAATAAAAGGCCACTCTGAAACATACAGTTTTGTTTTACTGGGGGGGTTTACTGGGAGGTCTGGGGACTCCAGTCAGTATCTGGTGTAACCACCATTGGCCTCATGCAGTGCAACACATCTCCTTCGCATAGAGTTGATCAGGTGTCGATTGTGGCCTGTGGAATGTTGGTCCACTCCTCTTCAATGGCTGTGCGAAGTTGCTGAATGTTGGTAGGACCTGGAACACGCTGTCGTATACGCCGATCCAGAGCATCCCAAACATGCTCAATGGGTGACATGTCTGGTGAGTATGCTGGCCATGCAAGAACTGGGATGTTTTCAGCTTCCAAGAATTGTGTACAGATCCTTGCAACATGGGGTCGTGCATTATCATGCTGCAGCATGAGGTGATGTTGTTGGATGTATGGCACAACAATGGGCCTCAGGATCTCGTCACGATATCTCTGTGCATTCAAAATGCCATCAATAAAATGCATCTGTGTTCTTCGTCCATAACATACGCCTGCCCATACCATAACCCCGCCGCCACCATGGGCCACTCGATCCACAACAGTGACATCAGAAAACCGCTCACCCACACGACGCCACACACGCTGTCTGTCATCTGCCCTGAAAAGTGTAAACCGGGATTCATCCGTGAAGAGAACACCTCTCCAACGTGCCAGGCGCCATCGCATGTGAGCATTTGCCCACTCAAGTCGGTTACGACAACGACCTGGAGTCAGGTCGAGACCCCGATAAGGACGACGAGCATGCAGATGAGCTTCCCTGAGACGGTTTCTGACAGTTTGTGCAGAAATTCTTTGGTTATGCAAACCGATTGTTTCAGCAGCTGTCCGAGTGGCTGGTCTCAGACGATCTTGGAGGTGAAGATGCTGGATGTGGAGGTCCTGGGCTGGTGTGGTTACACGTCGTCTGCGGTTGTCAGGCTGGTTGGATGTACTGCCAAATTCTCTGAAACGCCTTTGGAGACGGCTTATGGTAGAGAAATGAACATTCAATTCACGAGCAACAGCTCTGGTGGACATTCCTGCCGTCAGCATGCCAATTGCACGCTCCCTCAAAACTTGCGACATCTGTGGCATTGTGCTGTGTGATTAAACTGCACATTTCAGAGTGGCCTTTTATTGTGGCCAGTCTGAGGCACACCTGTGCAATAATCATGCTGTCTCATCAGCATCTGGATATGGCACACCTGTGAGGAGGGATGGATTATCTCGGCAAAGGAGAAGTGCTCACTATCACAGATTTGACAGATTTGTGAACAATATTTGAGAGATATGGTTATTTTGTGTATGTAGAAAAAGTTTCAGATCTTTGAGTTCATCTCATGAAAAATGGGAGCAAAAGCAAAAGTGTTGCGTTTATATTTTTGTTCAGTGTATATATATGCAAATTGAATATGTATGTAAATATGTTTATTTATTTTGTTACAGCTTGGTTTTTTAGGAGTTTTTCCTTACCGAGAGGGAGGGTACAGGGGATGTACTGGGACTGCTTAGTTTAGTTATTGTTTATATTTGATAGTGTGTTTATGTTTTATTGTATGTTTATGTTTGTGTGTTAATTTTGATTGTGTGTTTATGTTTTATTGTGTGTTTATGTCTGATTATATGTTTATGTTTATTTGTGTTTATTTTGATTGTGTGTTTATGTTTGTGTGTTTGTTTGTTTGTGCATTTATGTTTGACTGTGTGTTTGTGTGTTCATGTTTGTTTGTGTGTTTATGTTTGTGTGTTTGTGTGTATGTTTATGCTTGATTGTTTGCTTTATTGTGTGTTTATATTTGATTGTGTAACTAATTATTTGTAAAGCCCTTTGAGGTGGCTGTTGTGATATTGGACTATACAAATAAACTGAATTGAATTTAAATTGATGTTTTACATTTTAATTTGCATTTCTGTTACAAAAAGAATTTCGCCTCAGGGATCAACAAAGAAATTCTGTTTCTGAAGATCAGAAGAAGGGTCCCGAACGTTGCACTGTGTTCGCCCACTGCCCCTGACTGGAAGGATGGGTCAAATGCAGGGCACAAATTTCCCTATGGGCGCCTTAACCTAACATAACCTAAAAAATGCCATAGGGTCTGCACATAATGGACAGAGCCTCAGCATTATTTGCAGTTGCACTATGAGGATATAATATGAGGATTGCAGTATGAGGATTTCTTATATTCAAATACTTAACAGCCCTGTTATCTCTGACTGTGAATATATAAAAATATGTTCGATATGAAAATGAATTCTGCTGCTTCTTTACTATCTTTAACTATTTCTGTAGAACAATTAGTCCCAGAGATAATTATCGCATCATTAACCACTGCTGTCATAATGTTTTCAGTGTAGTTGTTTTAAAACAGCACTCCATTGTTCCCATGGACCCACACTTGATCTGATGGACACTAATGAATAGGGATGTCACACTGTTGACCCCAGTATCAGAGGTTGAAAACATTATGCCTCCTACACCACAGAGTAATTGCTTTTTTGGTTTAATGAAATTCTTCCGACAGTCCCTCACCTTGAGCTGTGTCCTTGTGCATTTGTAAACGCGGAGGTGAATATTGTTGTTTTGCTTCACAAAGTCTCTTAATCTCAGTGTTAAAGACTGACAGTCGCTAATGTTCTGCCAAGACCTAAAAGAGATTCAAGAGGCGGTGTTTTCGTCAGTGTTTAATACCCAGGATAGGGCCTGAATCAAAATAAAGTTGCCAAATTTCTCCAAGTATTTACCAGCCTGGCTAGTCATCATGTTTACTGTTTTTACTCTACACATATAATTAGTTTTGTCCTTGGCAGTTTTAGTTTGATTTCCAGTGGCCAGAACAAATGGAGGCATATTAAACTTCCTCTGAATGCAACTGGGGAAGATGCAAAACAACACCTGTCCCCCTGCTTCAGGACCAAAAATATTTAAATTTGTTATGCTTTTATTCATATTTTTAAACCAATCTTGGTCACCTCTAGAACAGCATTGCAATGTTTTACAACCTTTAAAAACAATATGTGACTAAAAGAAAGTTTTGAATAAGTACGCTACTGGTGCCATTAAGAAACAAGTGAAGAGACCAGCGTTGCTGTCTTTGGAAGATAATCAAAGAAAAAGAGCTGTTCATTTCCTTAAACTTTTTGTATTAATGCCAAGATGAAAAACAGCCATGAGGAATCAGTGGAAACAGAGCTGTATACTGATTTTTTGTTGTTGTTGTTGTTGTTTTGTTTTTTTTTGTTTGTTTTTTTTTATTTATTTTTTTTTATAAATAAATGAGAGCAGACTGGATGTAGATGATTGGTCAGTGCTTCCTGGAGTGGGCGGGGTTTCATGGGAGAGCATTTTGAGGCCTCAGAACAGCCCTGCCAGAGAATATAGGACTACTTAAACAGGCGTGGATGGAACAAAACACAACTCCAGGTATGTTTTTGATATGGTTCCATAAAAAAAATAAAAAAAATAAAAAAGATACAACCAATCAGTGGGTTATGAGTATTTCTGTCTTGTGCCAATGTCAACAAATGCCAGAAAAACAAATTCCTTGTATGTGCTATAAACTTGGCCGATTTCAGTATGATATTTTAAAATAAAGGCAACACAGTGCTATTTTTTATGCATCTTGTATTTTAGTGGTGTTTATGAATAAGCAATACATTGCAAATAAAGACATTTTCAGTAAGTGTTCTCACTCAAGCCTGATTGTAAGCACATTGACTCTCAAGATCACAGATTACAAAGAGCTAACAGTTTCATTGTACTTGCTTCAAAGACTGCTGTACTTTCTCTTTAAGGACAACTTTGTGTGTAAAATTCATTGAGCAATTTATGGCTGCAACAGCAAGAAATGCTCGACTAGACAATCCAATACAGAGCTGCTGTTACGGCCCTATACGGCCTCGTCATTATATATTTTGCAGACTTGGCGACTAGTTTACTGTGGCTACTCTGTAAATACGCTCATAAAACCCAGGACAAAACTAACAACTGAATTAAAGATCTTGGAAAAATGTTGAGCTGAAAAAGAAGAAGGAATTTTGAAGAAAACATACATACATTTTTCCTTTGCACTTGCACTCATGTCAAATACCATTACTGCACGCCAATTAATACAATCTATAGCTTTAGTAAGTGAGTAATAAGTGGTGATCCTCTTGTGCAGTAATTCAATCATTTTCTGAACCAAAATTGAAAAAGGCCATTGGTTAATTTGGAATCTACAGCAGCAATGATGTCAAGCCTCACTACTTTGCCATTTTCAAGTTTATATTTCATTTTCAGGCCCAATGGATAACAATGATAGCGTTTACGTTGCTTTAATTATTGAACTATAAGGCAAAAATAAATAAATAGATAAGTAAAATTATCACGTGTTTATGTGCATCACTTTGGGAAATCATTTGCCTCAAAATCTGTGTAAAATGGTCTGTATATTGTTGATTGTAAAGGACATGAATTTCAGATTCTTTAGGTCAATACAGCCATTGTATACTTAGTGCCTTTCCCAAGCCCAAATAAATTTAGAAGGTCGCATCATGGGAGAGCATCCGCCGTAAAAACCTATGTCAAATTAATATGCACACTTGGAGGCAGATGATTTGCCGTAGCGACATCAGAATGGAAAAGCAGAAAGGAAAGAAGATTTAAGTCAATATTGTTTCTGTTACATTTTATTATGAGCCAAAATGCTCAAAGTGATCTATGTTGGCTATTTTAAATGACTTTTGAACTCCCCATCACAGTGCCTTGTTTCTTTCACCACTATTAACTCAGACCCATTTTTTTACACTGGTTTGCTCTGATCTCTGTCTCTCTCTGTGGCGTTTTTCCCAGAATCCTCTTCATCCCAGTGACTCTGGCTGGGGGCACTCCTCTGTCCACTCAAGTGTGCAAGCTCTCCATGTAACAGACTCTGAGTGGGGCACACAGAGGCTGTTTGCTCTTAAAACACAAGAAGAAAACCTTTTTTTTTTTTTTTCTGACAGAGCAAGACGCCTTCAAGCCACTCTTTCCCCACTGTTGAGTTAAATAAATCATGGTATTTATAAGACGGATACCTGCAAAGCTACAGTCCATTTGGCTGGAGGGAAAAACAGAGCCGTGCCAAAGCCGTGCATGTGTTTTCTGCCAGTGGAGATATGATCACATTAGTCTCTATTCGCTGTTCCTCCCTCTGCGTTTTTCTGTGTCTTCTCACACAGTCATTATGTCTCAATGATCTTGTCTCAGTCCAGAGTGGCACGGTGCTTCTCAAGACCATGGTGATTATGGGTAATTTTGGGTTCCAGGCAGTGCCACAGATCTCCAGATGGCCACCTTGGGTCGAAGAAATGGTTGTTTATGGAGACTCTTTTTAAACCCAGGGAGTCGTGAACCTCTACCCACTTTCAAATCAGTCACTGTAACAATGTCATGGGGTGGTTCAGTGGCTAGTTCAGTGGAGAACATGTCATCCCCCTGTCTCTCTTCTTTATGTCTTTAAGAAAAAATGCAAAATGACAAAACCTTATAGCATGTTCTGTGTCATGGTTAACAAAAAAACAGGGGGAAAGGACCCAAAAGCAAGACTGCAAATGAAAAAACCCAAGGAATCACAAAAATATCAAAATGGAATCAAAGAACCAAAAAGGCAGAGCCAACAAAATACACAAAACAAACTTATATAAAACACTGGAGACACAGGAGGCTCAGACATGAACTGAAACTGACAATGACTCAACAAAGGACTGGGGAGAACACACAAACTAAATACTCACAGGAAACAAGGCACAGGTGGAATACATTGGGGCAGGGCAGGCAATCAAACAGGCAGGAAACACAAGAGGGCAGGAAATAAAACAGGAAAACACAAGGACTAACCAAACTTTAAAATAAAACACAAAGAAAACAAGATAGAGACACAGACAAGATCAAGACACTGTGTCTAGTATTTTATTGGATTTAGATGTCTAGAGCAGAGGGGCACTAGGGGAGTGTGGTTAGCAATCCTGCCTCTCTGCCTGGAGTTTGTGGGTTCATTCCTCGGGCCAAGTTTGCATGTACTTTCATGGGTTTTCTCCTGGTACCCCAGCTTTCTCCCATCATCCAAAGACATACAGTGCATTTCCCTCACTGAGTATCTGTTAGTGTATTCTCTGTACTTCTCTGCTGACCATTATCCAGGGTGTACCCCCCTAAGAGTCATAGTTGCTGAGATAGGCTCCAGCTACCTGTAATAAACATAAATGAATGGTTTTCTTTACTCTAAGACAGCTGGGGGCACTGTTAGATCACTAAAGGCATAGCTTGATCCGATTACCTTTTATAGCAAAGTTTAAGTGGGTCTGGATCCCATTAAGGCTTAGGTTGATTGGTCAAACTGTGTTAATCCAGAGGCTGTTTATTCTGTCTTTGTTTGTACTGCAACTTATTTTCTGTAGTAGTTTAATTTTTGTCCTTTTGTTCTTTGTAATACCAGACAGTTTGGGATAGTCTGCTGGAACATAAAAGATACTAATGCAAAAAAATAACCAATGTATCAGGTATAAATAAGTACAAACATGTCCTGCTCACTGCATCAAAAATCACTTGGTGTTTGCAGATAAGCCAAAATCCTCCATCCATCCTCCAGTTCTATCATTTTTAACTCCAATTGGGTCAAGGCACATGGGATGATGAACAACTCTGTCCCAGAATGAGACCCACATATCTACAGTGTAAACAGTCTCAGAGGATTAACACCAGCAGTCTCCTGAGAGGACGATGAACCTGATAATAAAGAAATCCAATCTGCATGGGCACACCTCATCATCTCTCACCTCACGGCCCCGGTCCCGTCAGGATCCGAGTGTTTTTATTATCACCATGACGACGCCGTATCGAACAAATACAAGACGTGCTCGAGATGCCACAGCCGCTCATTACACAGCTGCTCTGATGAGAGAGGTCACTTACCTCAATTTACCTGAATTATTCTGTAGCAGACTGGCTCCAGACCAGACTCAGCAGCACTGTTGTTGCAAAGTTATGTTCCAGTAATGGATGAGTCAAGTACTTTCAGGCCAGAGACACAACACAGGGCTTTTTAAACTTTCTGAGCTCAAGAAACTCTGGTCAAACTTATAGCACAGGTTGCACTGTAATGAGTTACTGAAACAGCACTTTTTAAAGCACAAGCTCCATTTTTTTTTACTCAAATCTTTGACTTATGTGGAAAGGTTGTTTGTCAATGGCATGTGTCACTTATATTGTGGTAAGAGTGGACTCATTCAGTCCTCTTCTTCCACTTATTCCAGTGATTTATTCCAAGAACTATTGGCCTTAGACGGCACACATCCTAGACGATGGCCAGTTAGTTGCAAGTATAACACACACCAACAGACAACCATTTACTCTCATTTATTAACAGAGGTTATTGCATTTTCAAAAATTACTTTTCGGAAGTTACAATTGTCAGATGTAAGGAGAGCAAGATAAAGCTTAGCCTGATATCCCACCTTTCTGAAAACTACAGTATATTTCCAAAAGTATTGACTCATCCATCAAATAACTAAATTCAGATTATTGTGTGGGGTTGTTTTCAGGAGCTGGTCTTGGCCTCTTAGTTCCAGTGAA
Organism: Bostrychus sinensis; assembly: GCA_020698575.1. Taxonomy (NCBI): domain Eukaryota; kingdom Metazoa; phylum Chordata; class Actinopteri; order Gobiiformes; family Eleotridae; genus Bostrychus; species Bostrychus sinensis. The sequence goes on along the minus strand of CM036257.1, from coordinate 19,263,927 downwards.
AGGAACTCTGAATGCTTCAGCACCAAGAGATTTTGGACAATTCCATGCTCCCAACTTTGTGGGAACAGTTTGGGGATGGCCAGTTCCTGTTCCAACATGACTGCACCAGTGCACAAAGCACGGTCCATAAAGACATGGATGAGTGAGTTTGGTGTGGAAGAAGTTGACTGAACCTGCACAGAGTCCTGACCTCAACCTGACAGAACATTTTTGGGATAAATTAGAGCGAAGACTGAGAGCCAGGACTTCTCATCCAACCTCAGTGTCTGATGCTGGAGAATATCTGATACTGTAGATGCACAGGGTGGGCCCACATCATATTAAACCCTATGGATTAAGAATGGAACATCACTTAAGTTTATGTGTAAAGGCAGGAGAGCTAATACTTTTGGAAATATAGTGCATTTATTGATAATTAGCATTTTATATTGCATATAAGACTGCTTTTCCCATTCTAGTCACCCTTGATTTTTTTTTTTTTTTTTAGCTTTTACCATGTCATAATGTTGTATGCACCTCGAAAACATAAACATACTTTAGTCTGCTCATTTATCTATTTGTTAGCGTCGTGTTGCTAATAGCTGTGCTAAAAAGCTATTGTATGCTCTGTCCATTCCACACCATTGCCAGCAGAGGGCATCAGGCACCTAATCCAAACACAAAATCAAAGTGACAGCGACTCAAACTTTTTCTATACATATGCACTATTTTAAATAATATAACGTGAAATACTAATGCAAAAGTGTCTATCTGTGTCTAACTATTTCAAAAAGCTTGAAAAAAACATAATATAGGACCTTTAAGAACAACAAGTCATTCAAACTTCTGACAACGACATAAGCAAATTAGACTTTAAGTCTAAAAAATGTATTAAGTCTTACACCAACTTTTTACACCTGCGGGCTAAAATCAGTCCCAAAGTTTATGCATGTTTTTTATAAGATTTTTATTGCTCTAGTTAATTTCCCAGCAAGTCATAAGTCCAGCTCCTCTATTTACCAAGTGCACAGTGAAGGTTGGAGCAAATGTGTTTTCGTGGCCCAATCTCGACTCGAGCATTGGTTTGATCAAGTTGACATTTAGTTTGAACACAGAGGTCACAGCGGCGCCTCACTAGATTGGAATTAAATGAGTTTTAAATCGGCGCCGGCTCTGTTTGAATGTATAGAGGGAGCGTGGAAATCTGGAGAGTGGACGGAGCACTCAAAGAAAGAGGATATATTTGCATTCATTCAACAACAGTGAGAAAATCATAGTGTTGACAGTCTGTAATTGGGATCCAGTTAAACATAAAGGCCAGAGCAGGTGTAGAAAATCTATTTATATTAGCCTCAGAGAATACAGATGATAATAAACACTACTTGTTTACACCAAAGCTATTTTCTAACTGTTATTGATGTTTTGATTAACTCTAACGGCAGCAACCCAGCAAAATGCCATAAAGAAAAATACTAATAAATGAAAAGGAAGTCAAATATGGATAAATATTGGCATTATCTTCTATGCAACAATATTTTGTAGTTGTGGGATTGTGTAGCCAAATCTAGTGCTGAAATATTATAAGAGGTTGTTTACACAAAAACACTGGTCAGGTATGAGTCATGCCGTCGCCAGTTTGAGCTTGCACGTTCAGCTGTCAGGGCAAGAAAATGGTGTGAAGAATCTGTAGTTAGTCTTTTAAACCAACAAGGGGTGCTGTGCCATCATTACGCATTAGACAAAGTCCTAGCTTCACACTGTAACTTTCACTACTAACTTTTAATGTGGGTTTCATACACTCAGTAATGTTTTATACATTTATTTCTAATGGTAAATTATGAAAATATGAGAAAACCACTGTATTTGTGGTGTGGTATCACTAAATTGGTGGAGTTGCGGCTCATATACAGGGCATCTACAGCCTGCCTCTGCATCGTGGGTTCGAGTCCGGACCCTGACATTTGCCAAATGCTCCATCCTTGCTTTCTACCTCATGATTTCCTGTCGTTACTCCAATATTTGTTAATTAAGCCTAAAAAAAAATCTATAAACAAATAAAGTCACTGTATTTGTGCCCCAGTCATTGTGAGCACTCTGCAGCCAGCAGCTGTTTAGGGCTGGTCTGTTGCGGTTGACAACAGTTTCACAGTAGACCACTTTTGTGTCATAAAACATGAAAATTACAAAGCAAACACAAATCCCCAAATGCTTTACTAGATTTACTGCCACCCCTTAAACATGTCGTATAGATCTGTGCCATACAGAGAATTGATTCCTGCCAGTCCTTCCGTTCCATGTCATGCTCCTGTAAGCTACACATCTCTGTGGCAGTGAAACATCTCCAGCAGCTGTTTCCTGTTGTGAGCCCTGTGTCTGTGTAGTGGCTGTCAACTGTATGTCACTCTGGTTTACAGGGAGCTTGTGGAACGTCCCGAGGCCACTCCCCCACCCAACAACTGCTCTACTGAGTGCATGTCACTCCGGCACTATCACAACATCAGTGCAGCTGTTTTCATGAGTGTCCTATAGATGTTTTTCCATTGCTGTGTGGTTGTGAGCAAGGTCACAGTCACTTTGGCTTGTTATTAGTCTGTAAATGGAACAATCCACTGGTAATTGGGCTATAATTACACTGCTCTCCTGGAGACACTGCAGCTTTTGTTATTCTGAGAAATTTTCTAAAAAACAGTAAAATGCTAATGATAATTATCAAGGGCAAAGTGAGGAAAATAATAAATATATAGAGAAAAATTAGGCAGCATGGTAATGCTGTGTTTAGCTCAGTGGAATTGCTTTGTTTTACATCAGGAGGTTGCTGTTAAATGTTAGGAATTTATTATATACATATATGTGGTTGACACCACAATACCAAGTGATTACAACATCAGGAAAAAGGAACATGAGAAACTAGAGAAATACCAACGCCTCAAAGAAGAACTGGAGAAGGCCTGGAAAGTGAAGGCGGTGGTGCCTGTGGTCATCGGAGCACTCGGGGCAGTAACCCCCAAACTGGAAGAGTGGCTACAGCAGATCCCAGGAAAAACATCAGACATCTCAGTCCAGAAGAGCGCAGTCCTAGGAACAGCAAAGATACTGCGCAGAACCCTCAAGCTCCCAGGCCTCTGGTAGAGGACCCGAGCTTGGATGGATGAAACCGCCCACGGAGGGCGAGAGGACAATTTTTTATATGAAATAAAACTAAATGTTTAAATAGACTTCAGAAAAAATATTGACAATATGAATACAATTATCAAGACTACAGTGAGAGAGAACAATGACTAGTTTATTAGTGAGAATAAGAATGAATGACAATTATTTCAAACACTAAACAACATGCACACAGAAAATTAATGACCAAATGAAGCTAAACCAAACCATAAAGTTTGGTAATAATCCTTGTAAGTTCTTCTTGGAAACAATTTTAGAGTAGTTCAAATTAACAGCTGCAATTTTCTCATGTATCGTCCACCTTTTATCTGACTGAAAATGACATCTGTTACATTTCAGCACACATACTTTTTATACAGTTTTGGGGCGGCAGAAGCTCTGTCAGTAGACACTTTTGCAAACTAACCCAGAAAAGTGCTACATAAGACATAATGCATTATTATTATCATTATCACCAAACTCTATACACGACCGCAGAATGAATTATAAATATGTAGCACTATCACCAACTGGAATATCTGTGTCACAAAGAACTATATTTGAATAATGTTATAATTGAGCAAATTTTTCAAGAGCCAGTCCTTACAGGTGCTAATGGGACGATAACAGTCATGCCCAAGACCTGCTGAGAACTGATTTGACCTGAGGTGAAGAGGCAAAGACCAGCGGGAAGGTGGAGAAATTTGATTGCAGAGGACTCAGCAAAACAATGCATCTCTGAGGAACAGCGGAGGGACAGAGGAGTGTGGAGAAGGGCAGTCAGTTTCCAATAAAAATATAATTCAAGTTTTATGACTTCCTGAGGATCTAAACTTTTACAAATGTATTCTGATAACAATGTGATTTATAACAATACAAGTATGAGAATCACTGCAGTTTTATGCATAAATATGTATCACTTTCCCCCCAAAATATTTATTTATATTCAACAGGGAGAGACCAAAGCATTTTTCATTTTTCATTGTGTGTTGCTTTCAAATCTATCAACAACTCACAAGAGACGCATTGTTTAAATGTTGCTATTCACAGTTTGTTGGTCTTAGGACGCAAATACAGATGCATTTTTCTTTAGTCGGCTTTTTAAGTTGAATTAAACAACACAGAAATAGATTTTTCAGAGGGTGGCGACATGCTGCTTCTGACAATAAATCACAGTTTTTTTCTTGTTTCGATAGGCCAGAGGCAGCATAGGGCAAACTGCTGAGTCATGACTGAAGATCAGGAAAAAGAGCCCAAATCAGACACCCTCAACCAAACCAACTGTAGGCTGCAGAAAGTGCTTTGAGGAAATGTTCAGGACAGAGAAAAATAGAAGCAATTCTGTCTTATGTAATGTACTCCACATGTGTCAGTGTTTTGTAGGTAAATGTGGTGTTGTTCTTTAAAATATTAAAGTATAAAACAACCAGTGGCGCTAATGGAATAAGCTCTCGAATGCTGAATTAAACAACCCAAAAAAAATTCACTGTTGATTAAAACTGTTATAAAATATTATTGTATTGCTTATAGTGTATTTAAATCTGTAGGAAAGCACTGAAATTAAGGCTTAGTGCTATGGAAACTAGAAACACACAAATTGGTCTTCAGCAGCAGGTACAGCAGTTTAAATTAAAAATCAATATATCACACCTAGCGTAATAACTCTAAAAAATATGCCCCCTTTTCAGACTTTGCTTTTCAGATCTAGTTACTTGATTGGATCTCTCTATCTAGATTTAAATTTCATGTTATGAATGAACCAAGAATACAAATGTATAACTAGAGGTACTCAGAGAGAACCAGGCACCAAGGCACTGGCCCTATCTTGTAATGGTAAAGATATAGTCCAGGGGTAAATGCTCAGTTCATTCAGCTACAAAGCCCTTATATAACACAATGGTAAAGACTTTCTGTACTGACCCCTTGTGGTTGGAGGTAGTATCTTTGACCTATTTTGCAATGGTGCAGAATAAACTGATCAAGATGGTGCTCTATATCCAAACAAACCAAACCAAAAACTTTTTTGGACAGGGATTTAACACATACTGTATTAAAATACATGTTTACCCTGGCAGAAAAAGTGTCTCTGTGCATGTGGTGATGGATTAGAATATACTAAATGGCATATACTCAAAGCAACATAAATTCAGGCCTAACCTCTAAAGTTAAGTTATAGACCTAGGAATGCATTCAATTCAACCTGCCAAAGTGGCTATAGTCGGAGTGTGTGTGTTATTAGCCAAAGTGAAAATCTATCTGCATTTGGCCAGTTGGCTAGTGTTAATGTCAAGCCCGAAAAGTAACCATTACTGTCTGAGTTGTCTCAGACAATTACTGTCTAAGCAGTGTTTCCCAACCAGGGGTACGGGGACCCCTAGGGGTATGCGAGCACTTTGCAGGGGGTACTGGGAGTTATATGATCATTTATAGGGCATGTATATACTGTATTTGGCTTTGAAAGACTAAAATTAACCGAAATCAAGGGAATGCATTACTAAAGAAGGCCTAAACCAGGTCTAAACCCAGGACAAAGCCAGCACTAAACCAGGACTAAAAGAGGACTAAACCAGGACTAAACCAAGTCTAAACCAGGACTACACTAGAACTAAACCAGGTCTAAACCCTGAACTAAACCAGGAATACACCAGAACAAAACTGGGAACAAACCAGGTCTTAAAACAGAACTAAACCATGATTAAACCAGGACAAAACCAGGTCTAAACCAGGACAAAATCAGGACTAAATAAGGGCTAAAACCATAACTAAACCAGGACAAAACTTGGAACCAACCAGGCCTAAACCCAGTTAAACCAGGACTAAAAGAGGACTACACCAAAAAAATGAAACACTAAAGAAGAACTAAACCAGGACTGAACCACATCTAAAACCAGGATTATTCCAGAACTAACACCAGAATTCAATTAGGGAAAATAGTCTTAGTTTAGTAGAACTAAACCAGGAATAAAACTAGAAACAAACCAGGTCTAAACCAGGACTAAGCCACATCCAAAACAGAACTAAACCAGGATTCATCTAAATCCAAACCAGGACTTAAGCAGGTCCTGGGGGTACACAAGACCAAAAAGGTTGGGAACCACTGCTCTAACATGCTAACAAACCAATGAATCAACCAACAGGGTAATGACTTTTATCTTTTGGATTTCGTATTAGTGGAAAAAATGCCTTTTCTTGCACAATGACAACACAAATCCTACTCAACAATACAGTCCTTTTTACAACCTGACAATCCCGACCGTAATTCCTCTATTGTTATTCCTGCCCATTGCTCTTGGAAGCTGCAGATTTGCTGAAGAGTCTGACACGCCTGTCTCTGAGCTGCTATACCTGAAGTGGCAGCAGCTGCGCGTGCTCCAATGAAAACTGCCACACACTCCAGCAGCAGCCTCACGAAGAGCTGTAGACTCTGAATGAGCTTAATATCCAGTGAATGAGAAATAAATGCCTCTCTTAAGTATCTGTCAGGAGCGAGGCAGCTGTGTTACGCCTCACACTCACCGATTTTAAAGGGTTTTTGGCTCGAGACCAGAGGAGGTTGTTTAAAAAGGCTCATAAAAAGTAAAAGTTGGCTTAAATACATCACAGATTACGTTTTATTTAACATTTTAGGGAGTTAACAGACTTCATAATGACCAGAAATTTTAAGTGAGTTGCACCATCAGGGTTGCCTCATGAAGCTAATTACTTCTGGCAAGGAAGTTACTTTATGCTGGCATTGGTTTGTGGGTTGGTTCAACTGTTAGCAAGATGTAGTGAGAATTTGTGGAAAATTTTGTGTTGACCCAGATTTATTTTTAAGGTTTATGTACCGAGCTAGGGATATCCCAGAAGAAAATCCAGTCACAAGGGGCTAGTAAAGGAACAAATGATTAATTTTAGATGATTCCTTATTGTTAGGTCAATGGCTCAATGGGTAGAGAATTTAGCCCTGAATTAGAAAATTCCCAGTTTATTCCAGGCACTACATCTTTACCATTGCAAGACGGGGTCAGTGTCTGAGCTCGCTGCTCTCTTTGTGCTTCTAGTTACAATTTAATCCCTCCAAGAATGGGATTTTTGCATGAATGAACACAATATGGTGAATAGTGAAGACAAAAAAATTCTTTTCAATGTCTGATTTTCTTTACAAAACAATGCACTCACTCCCATTGTACCACTATTGAGAGGACAGTGGCAAACCAACCTAATAACACATCCAAAAATATATAAATGACAATACAGCTAACAATTAACACATTCATTAGCCTAAAAATTTACTCAAGAAATGTACAATAAGTACACATATCATAAACCTAAACATTTTTACTTGAAGAAGATAAACAAAAATGTTCACCTCTACCCAAAAAAATAAAAAATATATCTTAGTAGAGGGATTTGTATGCATATTTAAATAAAAACTGGATGGATCAATGACAGATTTTGACCAAACCATGTTTAAAACCACCAGTGCCTGAGATAAGCTGCTGAATTTTAATGTTCATATAGAAATACCACAGCCGAATAAGATAACCATACATAATCCATCCTCCTCAGCTGTTCAAGTCCATCAGTCAGGAGCTGGTCTCAGAGCGCTTCATTAAACCAGACAACACTAAGTCATCACTCTGTCAGGCCCAGGGTTTACTCCAACAGTACCATCCACTTCTGCTGCTGCTCTTGTCTCTTAATCCCTCTCCTTAACTCTTCCTCCTCATCTTCCTCTCCTCTTGTATATTTGTATTCACAAGTGTGGTGCTTCTCAATGAAATGCTGTAGTGTTGTTACAAAGTCAGGCTCCTCCAATCCCTGCTAATTTTGGATTATCATGAAGGAAAATCTGCAAGGCTTCGCTGGAGCCTCTGAGACTTTTTGGAGCGTGTTACTGTGATCAAAGCAGGATGAACAGTGTTAAATGTAAGCTCCAGCCTCAGCCCAAACTGACCATCATCCCACTGAAAAATGCAATTTAATAAAAGTTAAATGTATTACATATTTAATCAAAGCTTACTTCTGGTGCAGAAGCCTCTGGTGTACAAAAAGAGAAGCTAGTCAATGTTTTGGTACGCTGAAAAAGTTGGTACTGGAATTCCTTGTGCCATTTGATTTGATTTAAAATGTGCATCATGTCATTTTGAGAATAATATCTTCACTACACATAATTATGAATCATTTTTAACACAAGAAAAAATAAAACAAATCCCAACTAGTGCTTACATTGAACTTGTGGAATGCACTTTGAATGATTTAACCTTAAACTGTGCTTGTTTATTTCCTGTATTTGTCACGTTTTTCTTTACGGAGCTCCCCCAACATCCCCAACAAATCCGGTTGACTCCTGTGTGACCCCTCGCTCAGCCTGACTCGTGTTTTCTCCTCCTCGTATCCGTACAAAGCTTTTCTCTGCCTTTAAGCTGCTCTGTCATTAAGAGCATCTAAGAAATAAAGCCATCGCTAGCTTGTTTTATGGCTAACCGGGACATTTCACGTTCCCGCAAGACCCAAAACTTCAGAGATATTGGGTCAGTTCTCCTATTCTTGCAAGGCTGATTTTTTGCCAAGATACACGGGGGGGGGGGGGGGGGCGGGGGGGGGGGGCGGGGGGGGGGGGGGTGCAGGAGACTATTCACCCTGCAGCACCCTTTCTTTAGTCATCACACTAACCAACCAACATAACATTAAAGTACTACTATGCCATATTAGAAATCACATGCAGCAACCCAATCTAATTCTATTCTTAAGTAAAACAACTGTCAGTGATCAGGGATGTTTTCAAAAGTGTTGGTGCAGATTAGTTTTAAAGTCAGGAGATGAATGTGACGCATTATTTTAAGTTTTGAGACAATTATTGCAATCTAGTGGACTCTAAACAACACCTCTGTGGCACAAAATGTGAATGCACCAAGTACTGCCTGAAGGGGAGAAAAAACGATTTAAAAATGGCTCACGTCTTTACTGGCCTAATGCTTATTCACTCCACTACCTTTGAGAGAAGATAAAAAGTTTTCTGCTGTGTTTGTAAGAGAGTTTCTGAAATTAAATACAAAAATGGTTCTGCTTAGATTTATTCAGCAGTGGAAGAACTATAGGCTACACAAAACAAGCATAGACCTCGCTGCTTTCAAGATCTGCTGAAGTTTGAGACTCATGGATTTTCTCCATTAACCCTGCAGGTCCTTACATTATATCTGTTGGACAAGCCTTCACACTTGGTATAAAATTAGACACAGAGAGTCATTTTCTGTGGTGTGCATCAGGTGTAATGATAACATGACAACCATCACCGGCTCTGGAGCAGTAAACTTGGAGCTGCATGGTTGGCCAAGTGTACGGAGCGCAGCCTCACATCAGCGCTGCGCCTGTCAGAGGATGATGAATTAGCTGCTGCTTCAGGCTCAAGATACAACTGTGTAGTACCTCGTCTGTAAGCAGTACAAGGAATCTACAGCACCCAAATCTGTACTCTACAACATGAGAGGACATGGAGTGGTTAGATTAGAGCAGTGGTTCTCAGCTTCAGGACCCACCATCACCCTGTAATGACGACCCAAATAATAGAGCAATAAAACATAAAAAGAATAACACACAGTGCAGTTTGAACCTGAGATGATAATAATATTAAAATATCACAGTCTGCAACACAGAAAAGAACACATTTAAAGATAAAACCAAATGAGTACTAATGCTACGTTCAATTTAAAACCACAACTCAGTAACTTCAAACTTTTTAACTTAACTTTCATGCACAAACACAAAATAAAGGATTCTGATTATTATATATTATTGACTTGGTTTGTTTGTTGACATGACAAGATGCAAACTGTAGGATTATGATATTGCTAGTGTTGTGCAAGTGATAAAATGAACAGTTCATAACATAACATTTGGATAAATCTTTTCTGATTTAAAGACTCATTTCTACATGGAGCATAATGCCATTTTATACAAAATTAAGTTCTGGTTTAATAAATAAAACTGCTTTTTTGTAGACATCTAATGCAGAGCCAAAAGCACATACTGTTGAACTTGCACTTAAACAACAAACCTGCACTGGAGGGGCCTTAACTAATGTTCAAATGGAACCTGAAATACCTAGGAATACATAAGAAAACATAAATGCAATCTGGGAATGTCAGTATTGTGAGTGCACGTTTGCCCATCCTACCCACACTTACACAGAGACATGATGTGTCCAGGCCTGCAGCAGTATAGAGCAGTCTGAATGGGCACACAGGCTAACTCAGCACTACTCTTTAATGCTGAATGTACCGCTCGGAGCTTGATAATGTATGTGGTCACTGCACCAGCTGTTCTGTTTTTTTATTTATTTTTTTACCCAAATGTTGCTGAAGTTGCAAGGACAGTATAGGCAACAAATCTGCTACCATATAAAATAACTTGAAGCACTCAAAGACCTCCACCAAGGCATTAGCTCTGTCTCATAATGGTAAAAATACAGTGCCGAGACCTAGATTTGAAACTCAGTTTGGAGATACCTACTGTATATATTAAGGCACAATCTCTTTTTCAAAATTTGGGACACTTTGCAAAATGTCAATAAAAATAGCCTACAGTGATTCACACATCTTATAAAACTATAATTTAATCACAATAGAACATAAACAACAGACAGTGAAGTAGGTGTGGAAACTCCAGCTGATTTCATTAGGAACACTTACTTTTCTACTCTTTTGCTGCAAAGTCAGGCAATATTTTTCACAAAAAGGTAAATTATCTCAGTTATCTCATATATTTTTAGGTTAAATGGTGAATAAAATATGGTTTCATGAGATTTGTATTAGTTTTTTTATTTACAATTATTCACTGCATGTCAACATTTTCTGGAATTAGGTTTGTATTTCGTAACAGACTAGGGCTGCGCGATTATGGAAAAAAATCATAATTAGATTCACAATTATTTAAAACAATTTTTCATGTACAGCCAAAATAATAACCTGCACAGGAAGAGTAGTTTTATCATTTATTTGTTAATTGCGTCATAGAGCATAGTACAAGACTTTGGACAACATTCTGGGCAAATACAAATGTGCATTTAGCTTTGACAGCTCTGTAAAGTCCCTACATATGGACGTAAAGAGCATGCACGTCATTTAGAGTCCAATTTAATTCAGTTTAGTTTTTTCTCAATTATATAGATTTTCTAATCGTTGGGAGCCAAAATTGTAATCACAATTAAAATTTGATTAATTGGTATCTTTATCTCATTTTGCAACGGTACAGGATCCTTTAAATACCAACAACTTGGCCCATTAGTGATTTTTCCTGAAGATTTCATCTAAGTCCAACCATTACACAAAAGCAGATACTATGGAATCCAATTGTATCTCTCTCATTGCTTAAGATTTATAATTGCAGTGGTTTTGTATTGAAATTAAATTGCAAGAATAAAAAGAACAGCTCTCCTCCCCTATACTCCCACCTTGTCATTTACCACACAGTCTTATGGAGGCGCAAAGCATGGGGCCGTAATGTGAAGTGATTTGCAGTCGTTAGCTGTGTGTGAGTGTCTGCTAATTGCCTAATAATTGGATGTGATGGCAGGACGGAGGCTGCAAAGATGAATTACAGGCAGCCGCGGTTGTGCTCAGCAGGTAGGAGGCAGATGCTTCAGGTGTGCAGCGTGTGAGTGGATCCCCGCCAGGACTTACATTCAGCTACTCGGAGGAAGAAAAAAGAGATTTGCATATATGCCTATACACGCTGTCTGACTTTAGAAAAGATATGTGGATATCTGGGGTTACAAGGAAAAGATTCATGGAAGGATTTAAAAGAGGTGGCATGTAACTTGATATTTTTAATGAAGGACATTTTGTAATACATTTAGTACATGTAAAATATTATAAATGTAAAATATTTAATAGATTTTGGAGGAAAAAGTCTCTTTTTTTACTTTGGCGGCAAAGTGAGAGTTAGTCAGTTTTGCTAGTACTTGTTATTGTACTAGTGGTAGAAGTAAGAAGTAATAGTAGCAATTGTTAGAGGTATTTATAGTTGTAGCATTAAAAGTAAGTAATTGTGGATCTTCTAGTTCAGGGGTAAATGCTTTATCCATTGAGTCGAGAATGGAAAACAACAGTCACGCAGAAAGAGAGGGGTAGATTTGCATACATGCTCTACAGTTCATGACAGTGGCTCGCCTATAGCCTGTGGCCCACCTATAGACCACCTAAAGAGAGGCAGACACAGTCTGTACATTTAAGGTTAGGCTTAAAACATTCCTCTTCGAGAAAGCTTGTGGTCAGGCCAGGTAGGAACAGGGTTATTTCCACAGCTGAAGCTAGGCTGCTCGAGGAGCTAGAAGCTGGGGGAAGTATGGTGCACTGAGCCTCTGTCCTCTGGATTCATCTGCTGCTCCTCTCCTATCACTGTCATTAATATTATCTAATATTCTATATCTTTAATCAGTTCATTGCTGTTCACAAGTTGTCCCACTGTTTCAGATGCCTGGCTGCTGGCAGATGTTCCAATGATGACTGGATCTTAACTGACCCCATCTGTGCTCCTGTCCGACCTGTGGGCCCTTAACCTCACTTCTATGGACTTCCTGGACCCCTGCCTTACCCCCACTCCCCTGTCTGGATGAGACCCACCTGCTGCATCCTTACGGACCTGAACTATGATACTATAGATGAGCTAATGGTCCTAGAAACATTGCCTGTCTGTCCTGGGAGAGGATCTCTCCTTCAATATGGGCTCCATAAGCTTTCTTCTTTTTTTCCCACAGCTGGCTTTTTTTAGGAGTTTTTCCTTACCGAGAAGGAGGGTCTAAGGACAGGAGTGTCCTGCGTCTGCTAAGTTTAGTGTAATTATTGTTTGTGTTGATTGTGTGTTAAGTCTGATTGTGTGTTTATGTTTGGTTAACTGTTTGTGAAGCCCGTTGAGGCAACTTTTGTTGTGATACTGGGCTATACAAATAAACCTGAATTGAACTGAATTGAAAATAGACATCGGCCCACCTATAGACAATACCTCACCTATAGACAGTACCTCACCTCTGCTGTCTTTTATTCCTCTGTTGTCGTTTTTTGTTTTGTTTTATTTAATTATTTAATTCTTGGTATTTATTTATTGTTATTTTATTGTATTACTTTATTAATTTATTGTTATTTGTTGTTCTATGTGCAGCACTTTGGAAACGGTTTTGTTTGTAAAATGTGCTATGCAAATAAAGTGTATTTGGATTTTGGATTTATAGACAGTGGCCCACCTATAGACAGTGGCCCACCTATAGACAGTGGCGAATTAAAAAAACATGATACAGACGGGATCAGCCGGAGTCCTGGAAGCACACATGTAATCCAGTCACATGGGAGGCAATGAAAGCAGCCCACCATGTAGTATCTCACAGAGGCAGCTTGTCTAATCTACTCTGTATGGAGCCACACCACACTGCTTCACTCACGGTCTCCAAACTAGAAAGGAAAAATAGGACCGTACCATTTCTCTTTGTTATTTCATTGTCATTCTCAATCCATCAGCAGTGCAGATATTCCCATCTTTATGGAGCTGTCATCCTCCGAGTCGAGCTCAATAAAGCTGATGAGAACGGTGCTTCACTCTCACAATTGGGCGGATTTATTCCATTTAAATCTTCCAGTGACTTCTTAATAAGGGTTTACCCTGTAGAGCAAGGTCTAGGACACAAAAATGACACTTGAAAAAACCTGGATCTTGTGATATGGTCAAGAATTAAAGTCTTTAGAAGAGATTGGAGTAAAGGAATTTATCCAAGGAAGAGAGATACAGTATGTTTTATGCATATTTATATGCTACAGCAAATTTAAGGAGGTTAGGAGGAGTAATCAATGTAAAGTGTGTTTGTAAATCAGCACTATGTTAAGGGAGTAGACAACCTTCCAGAGTTTCTACTGCAAAATTTGCCTCCCAGTGATTCACTTATTGATTTTTCATTTTACGCCACAACCCTCTCCATTTATCCAGGCTTGGGACTGGCACAAATACGCAGTAGCTTGTGATACACTGGTTTGTGACACTACCAAGAAAGAAAATGTATTAAATTTGTTGACTGTGGTGAAGATTTTGGCCTACCATCATTCTGAAAACGTGTTTGTAGACACAGTCCTGCCTCCTAAGAAAGGGCTTGTGTGATTACTTATTTCCAAATCCAGCTGATTATTATCTTGCAAGTTAAATTAATGTGTTTAAAATTTGTAGAGAATTCAATTTTGAATGCTAATCTCAGTGCTTTAAAAGCCGTTGAGATTTTTGCATCAAATTGTAATTACAAAGAGCTGAATTATTCATTTACCAATTGGCACTCATCTCCCAAATAGCTACCATGTTTCATTCTGCTCTTAAATTAAAAAGTGGATTGCTACAAGTGTAAGAGAGGGCCTTTCTATTCTTTTATTGTCTTTCATTATGCTAAAATTAGTATAATAAGTCAAATGGCTTTTTTTTTTCTTTTCATTTTCATCTGCTGCGTTAGTGTTTAATTTTAAAGTGCCATAAAATTTTCAGGAGAGAAGAAGTTTTAAAGGCATAGCATGTCTGATTCACTGCGCTGCAGAAATGGAGCCAGGTTTTCATTATAAAAGTGTTATAGTCTTGTGGCTGTGCCTTCCCCGCTGCCATAACTTACCAATATAAAGTTATTCAGATTTAGCTCTAGGGCAGGATTTGGAGAAGACCGCGTGTTACCAATGACAGTAGTGTACAAAGAGGAATCCCAAAGATACAGGGAAAAACTCGATGTTCCCCCAGGTTTCAGCAGATTGTCAAAAACTCCTCCATCCGTACCTGCTGCTCATACTTAATAACACACCTTTTCTCCTCACACACCTATACGTTCTGACTTTACCATCTCTGTTCACAATATGGTCCTATTATAGTGTTTTAATGACATCTGGTTCTATAACTCTCTGTAAGAAAGTTATATTATAATGCCCAGCGCTAACCAAATGAACCGAACACCAAACACACATTATATTTTATCTAAAATTTGGTTGGTTTATTCTAAATTATGTTGACACTGCCTCCTGTTTTCTGATTGGTTAAATCAGTGGTTCCCAACCTTTTTGGTTTTGTGTACCCCCAGGACCCGACTTAGTCCTGGTTTGGACCTGGCTTAGTCCTGGTTTGACCTGGGTTAGATTTGGTTTAGTCCTGGTTTAGACCTGGTGTGTTGCTAGTTTCGTACTGGTTTACTCCTGATTTATTCCTGATTTGTTTTGAGTCTTGTTCTGGTTTTAGGCATGGTTTAGACTTAGTTTAGTTTTGTCCTGGTTTATTTCTGGTTTAGCTCATTTTTTTTTTCCTGGTTAAATTCTGGTTTAGCTCTGTTTGTTTCCTGGTTGAGTTCTGGTTTTAGACCTGGTTTAGTCCTGGTTTAGACCTGGTTTTATATTGGTTTAGTCCCTGTTCTTCTTTAGTGCTGCATCTCTTGGGTTATTCCTGATTTAGGTTTATGTTAGCCTTTGAAAGCTAAATATATAAAGGTACTATAAATGCTCAAAAAACTCTAAGTACTCCTTGCAATGTGTTTGCGTACCCCTAGGGGTCCCCATACCCTTGGTTGGGAAACACTGTGTTAAATTGCACTCCCATTGAATTTAAGCCATTTGTTCCTTCCCCTGATGAAACGCCAATCAGCAGAGACCAGACTAATTGTAGCAAACAGGAAACAAGATTGGCCCTCTTGTCCAACGCTATCCTAAATGGCAAGATGTTCTGTGCCCCAAAACTTAAAATCTGGTTCCCCTCGACAGATTTACTTTCTTAGTGAAGTGAAGTGGTGTGGAACCTCTCACTCTCAAGCCACATTACATCAAAAACTTCAGCCCAATCTTAACCATTTATCAAATTTTCTGTTATTTTTAATTTAGTTTATTTTTTTGGGACTGCCTACTTTATTTGCTTCAGTGGCCATATTTGATTTTATGTAGCAAAAAGAGCTGAGATTAGTGATGGCCTGTGTGTTACCTTTGCCAATTACATTTTTGGCAGTGTTGTTTGTCTGTAAATATTGACAAAAATTTACATTTTCAGGAAAGTCGGTCCAGGACCAAAGTACAAATGATTGAAATGGGTCTAGAATACTTTAAAATAGACTCTTTAGACTCTTATTGCAATATAAGGCAAAATTTCTCTTTTAGCAACACAACTCTTCACTCACTGACCGTTTCTAGCTTTTGATATATCTCCTTTTTCAACCTACTTTCAGCATCATCAGTCACTATCCATTAAAAGTGAACTATGCAAATAACTAGGCCCGGATAAGACAAAACAACATCTAAACAAACACTCATTAAGGAGACATATCACAGAGGTTACACAACACCGGAGGATGTATTAGCAGATGTCTTGATCGGGGGGCACCTGTTATTTTGCTCCCATAACGTTCACACTTCATCAGCCTGGAGCTCCAAATTAACATATTTTCTCGGCTTTTTAAAAATGAAAGAATTCGATTTCTGTCAAGAACAAGGAGCACGGATTTCAGAGGGAGCGCTAAGTCTCAACCCAATTAGTGACCTCATTCACCAAACACACATCTAGTCTTCCCCGTCCTCTCTGCTCAGTGAGCTTTCTATTCACTACCACTTTTCTGTTGAACTTCTGGTACAAATGAGTCTGTTTTGCCCACAGGATGAAAATGGTTAAATCATATTGGGGCGAGGTTATATTTGGACAAAGAGAGGAGCATCAGAAAGCTGTGTGACGACTGCATGGTCTATATAAAGCTGACAATATTAGGAATATTAGCTTAATGTAACCAAAAAAAATAAATCCCATTTGAAGCTACCTTGCTAATTACCATTTACACACATGAATAATGAAGAAGCAATGAAGAAATGAAAAGAAGATACAGCGGTAAATAAATGCACTGTTGAACTATGACCTACATCTCATGGTAAACAACAAGTTCAATGATCGGCCAAGGAAGAGATGGTTGAAACACTTATTATCTCATTGTGAGACAGGGTCACTGACAGTAGCTCCAGCCACAAGGGGTCAGTAAATTAACAAATTGTAAGTTTTAGTGGATTCTTTACCACTGTGACATATAATGGCTTTTGTGACAAAATGGATAGAGCATTTACCCCTGAAGTAGAAGATCCCTAGTTTTGTTAACATCCTACGTCATAAAATATCAATATAGGCACTTTTCCACTAGGTCAGAACGGAGCAGGACAGGTTGGTTTGGGGGTGTTTCCACTTCCCAAAGCGTTCCAAGGTGTTCCCAAACCGTTCTACTTTTGGCACTCCTCCCCAATGGAGTCCAGCTCGGTTAAGCGTCTGGAACGGTTAGAGGTTGGCTCTGCTGCAAGCTGATTGGACGAAAGAGAATCTTCATTCAGGCAAAAGAAACAAGCAAAAGGACAGAATTTTTTATTTTTATTTTTTTTTATCAAACACGTACTTGTCCTTGTGATAAACAGCCATTTTCCAAGAGAGGATGAGCTAACAACTTTTTCTAAAAATAAAGCTAGCGTATATTAGCAACAGCTGCTTCTGGTTTAGCCAAGTACGGCTCTCGCTTTGAGAAGCTAAACCTTTCATTTTTAGTTTAGACTGGATTAAACAGGAGTTAAATTTGTGTGGTTATATGTTCAGTGGTGAAATGTGTTAAAGTGGAGCAGAGAAGTGAGTTTACACACACACCGGCCTCACACAGACACACACCAGCCTCACACAGACACACACCAGGATTTACGCTCTTTTTATTAAATGTTGCCAGCGCTTTATGTTTTAATAATGAATTTCAAACACATTTTTTTATCTCATTTATTAACACAACTTTTGTTGCACTTGTGACGTCAGTGTTTACGTGACACACGTGGGTGTCCTGGACCCAGAGTAATGAAAACACAAGCAGGTTTTGAGGCTACCTGTTCTAAGGCGTCCCGTACTGTTCTGCCTAGAGGAAAAGTGTTGCAGAGCTCACATGCCTTCTTCAGACAAACAGAAAACTAGCGCAGTGGAACTTTCATTAGTTTTTTTTTTTTTTTTTTTTTTTTGTACAAGAGGAGTATGACTTTGTGGTTGATCTAGAATACCGAGAACATTTGAACATAGTACTCTATTTTTTTTTTTACTTTTTTTAAACAACTACAAAATTATTCCCAAAGCAGCCTGAATGTATCGTAACAAACAGGTTGATAACACTCCTGGGACACGTATGGCCTACATTTGAATGGCTATACACAAGCATCACAAGCATTGCATTTCACCATTGCTTTGGTATTTTGGTGACCTATTCTGCAACACAGAGCTATTACCACACCTTGTAAATATATCTTCACCCGCCCTGAAGAACTCGGTGTAGACAATGACCTAATTGTAATGAAGATGGGATAAACCACAGTTCAATTTGCAGAACACTCGTGACCCAAAATGAGTGCATTTCTGGAAGAAAATGTACTTTCTAAAAAATAGTTTTACTGGGGCAGACCTTAGAGGAAAAATGTTACTTCTACTCAAATAAAAAAATCTCTTGAGAACCAATATTTTTGACCTTGGTGTGTAGTGTGCTCACAGTTTGTTACTCATATTATTTTGAAGTAGCAGTGCTTTTACTTGTGTACAGACTTTGAGCATGTCGTCCACCTCTGCCTGTTTATAAGTAATTCTACCCACCTGTTGCCTTATTTTTGTTTCTTTTTTTCATTTAAGTTTTATGAAGAAACTCTTTCTTACCGGGAAACCTCCACATCACCATTTGCCAACTGTGGTGTTTCTTAAATACAGAAGACATGAGGTGCAGTGAGTCATGAAGAAACTGCACGCTGCTGCCAGAGGGGACCAGTGAGGACTTGGCCAAAATACAGGCCACCAGAGAGGAGCTGAAATGGAGACCGCCGCTCTGGACTGGGACTGTACTTCCTCCGGCAAATACTACCACACTTACAGAAGAAAAAGTCCTCAGTTTGAGAAGAAAGGGCCCTGTGTTCTGCTCAAAGTTTGTTGTTGTTATCTGAGATTTTTGGCTTAAAGTGATCATCACAGTTAAGTCTCAAGGCTCTATTTACACTGATTTGCAGTAGGCAGCTGTTTTTGACCAGGAGCCAACAAGATAAAATCATTTTGAGTATATATTCCTTAGTGTCTTGTATTTACATGCATATATGACATATACTGGTATTTACTGAAATTGTATGTTATGCAAGAGTATATGTATGCAATAAGTATACACAAGTACTAGACTATGATCAGGTCAGCTCTATACAGTAAGATCAAACTGTGTGCGTGTGTCTGTGTGTGTGCTGGACTTGTTCTCCTTGGTCTCGATGCAGTTTCCTTTGAAATCTGGTGAAAAACAACAATAGGGACAGAAATTTAGCAAAAAGTGTATTAGCGGTCAAAAAACGTATACTGTTATGTGCATATAATTGGTGGTAGGCACTGTCAAAAACAACAATTATTATATATTAATCAGCATAGTGTCCACATTTATATTTAGCCAATATCGCTCCTTTAAACTTAAAAAAATATATATTTTGTTTACTGTAATATTGGAATGTTTGCCCCCCACTGGTGAGGAGTGTTAGTGCATTATTCAAAGAGCTCAATGTGAAAGTGAACCAGGCAACTTTAGTCCTTAGTCTAGCTTACTATTGAGTGATCTGGTTTGGCCTCGTCAGGACCAGGACCTCATGCTTTTGTTGGACTAAAGACTGCATTTATTCACTGACCTGTCATCTGTCTATTCACTGTCTCTCTTTATCCCAAATATGCATAAAGCAAAAAAACAAAAAAAACAAAAAAAACATGGCTACTTAGCTTTCGTTGTTATTTTACTGGTTTGCAGTGAAGGATAAGTAGATAGGCTTTAGGGGGCAGTCTGCTGGTTGCCATATCAACTTCATGGTATGACTTATGTGCATGTTCAGATGTAAGATGTATATTATTAACATACATAATGCATATGTAAAAATTATACATAGATGTATAACTACCCATGCAATATAATCACACTTCAAAAATCTTGCTTTATGGTCTCCCCTTAGAGCCAAGTCCCACTGCTCCCTCCAAAAATCACAGGGAGAGGAAAAGTGAGGCAGGGGGCTGATTTTTAAATCCGCTTTAGGGACCACCACCATTCAGCGTATAGCTTAAGAATGACATCTTGTTGCTCGAGCTTTGAAGGCTTCACATGTTTATCTCCTTTCAACAGCCACATCGAAGCGGCTTATACATTATTTATGCGAGGAATTTCTTTACTTTCCCCATCTCTGTCATGTTACTATGAGTATAAATGACGGTTTTGATTTTTATTAGCGGTGAGTGCCAACAGGAGCGGATTTAATAGTGTTTTTCCTCTCTGTGTTGACGGCAGGAATAGTTTATGATAATGACCGAAGTACAAAACAAATGTCCTACTTGTAGCAGCATGTTCACTAGAGCTTGCTATGTGCGGCTTATCCCAGTTTTTTTTATTAGGGAAATTACAACTTACTTCTGAAATAGCGCCCCTGGAGTGCTCTAAGTTTACATGACAGGGATTTCTCAATTGAGCATGCCTTAAATGTGGGATTAAACTTTGTTACTTTTATACAACTGGTGTGACAACAAAGCCTTATATTGTTCTTTGTTTTCTCCCCAAATCCCTGCACCACTGGGAGAGATATACTTCTTTTGATACATACATTATCAAGAGCTTCCCAGGTCACAAAAACAAATCCCAGTGTAAACGACAGTGATGAATGTTAGTTGTCAAAACTGTTGCCACAAGAGTCTCTTAGCTCAATATTGAGATGCCATACATTTCATCCACGATTTAATTTTCTGCTTGGATTGCAGAGTGAGAAAGTAATCATAAGGATGCACGTCATAATTTTGACAAGTCGTCCTTGCAGAATTTCAATATGGCCGCCTGCATCCGTCAAAACCCAGATTAGAGCTTCTCCCGGACAGCTCTCAGGTGGAGTATAGATGAAGAGCGTTATTATATAGCACTGACAAAGCCCTCAGCCGCGACTTGTTTGCCTTTCTCACAATTCAGCGATTTCACACAGATATGTACGAGGCATTTGTCCAAACAACATGGCAGGTGAGGGACAGTACAGAGATGTAAGCGCTAAAGAAAATGTTAGCAACACATTCTGTATCGTTTATGTGTGTAAAATGACAACATACATCAACACAGGACTAGTCATGAACCCCATCAGTAATGTATATGTGCAGTGAGGCAGTGCATTTCAACTGGAGGATAGGCTTGACCGTCTCTGAATAATAATAACCACACATGAGTATTTCAGAAGTATTAGAAAGAGGCATCTGCATAACCAACATTAATCTTCATAACTCAGTGGAAGTGATTTACTATAGGTACACAAATATGGTTCACTGTGGTGGAAGTTGTTAGAGTTTAATGGCTCTTTTCCACATACCTTCTTGTTAATGAGTAACTGCCCTCTGCCACCCACTCAGCCAAATGCTCAGACATAGAGACACATGACAGGGCCCAAAGGTATAAGCCCATGAGGAATGTCTAATAGAAAATACCATGGGAGCAAAACTATCAACTCTGAAGCCAATTTAGTCCTGTTAGATGAATTAATGCAAGTAAATTTGTTGTAAAATGAGCTATGTGGCATGTAATAACTATAAATCATCCTTAAGGTGTACCATTAGCTCAAATCTAACCAATAAGTACTGGATATGCAGTATAATAAAAACATTTCCTTGGTGGTATGCAAATTATGTTCAAGATATAAAGTTTTCAGAAGTGGACTGCATGTGCCTAAAAGCAAAAGATACACTCAACAAAAACATTTGACACCCATTTTGCAGAGGGGCAGGGGGCTATCCCACATGACTTTGCATGAGGCTTGTTTTACCCTGGGTAATTGCTACCTAATTATCACTTTAGAGAACAATTCACAACTGGGACCAAGGGGATTTTCAGCAGTTTTACCACAGCTACAATGTTGATATTTAGACTCATAAATACACATACTGTATGCATTAGGTGTGGGCCATAAATTATGCAAAATAGCCATTGTCCACTTGGCTTTGTTGTGTACTTTGTGTATTTTATAAAGCTATTATCTACAAATAAAAATGAGATGTTGTTTTTACTATTAAGACCAATAATAAGAAAAAATGTATAATAGTAATTAAACCCTTCAGAGCAAAAACTACTTAATTTAGACTATAAATAATTAAAAGAACAATACATATAGGGGTGCACAGTGGGAGGGTAGTTAGCAAGCCTGACCAGTACACAATCTCTCTGAGGCTACATGAAATGGTGAATTTGTGATTATAAATTGCCTACAGTTCATGGTTGTCTTTTGAGTGCACAGACTATAAGCTGAAGAGGATAAATATGAGGATGAATACGTACAGCCTAATGGAAAATAACTTTCAACCATAAGAAGGCCACAGTATAATCGCAACAAAAGTTAAAAAAAGCAGTCATCTGGATTAGACTGCTTTGACTGCTTTTTTTAACTTTTGTTGCGATGCATTTACCCTGGACGAGTGAGAGTCTTCACAGACATGCCACAGTATAATGTAAAAAAAAAAAAAAAGGCTATTATACTTAATTTTTTTCTGGCTTTTTGAAAAATGTGTTGGACACCTTTGAATTAGTATTTCACTTTTTTTTTTTTTTACTTAAAATAATGTACATGTATGGAAAACAACTTCTTTGGGGGAGCTATTACTTTCATTTTGCAGAGAACGCTTGGCATAGGTGTCTGTTGCCCCCTACTGGCAACGGTGGGGACTGGACAGACCATAAAATGTCTATCTAGCATAGCTATGAGGAACATGAAGCTAACAGATTGATAAAGAAGATGATTGCTTTCTAGTGACAGCAATATAAAGGCCAACACACACCGGATGCGCCGACACACGTCAAAAAATATGCCCCTATTGTTTTTTATGAGCGCCCTCACAATGAGATTCGCCACTTTACGCCCCTGTTTTATTCGGACGGGTCGACGTGGCTGAAAACACATGCTCCCCTGTACTCCTGCAGTAACAAAGACGGTTCTCTGCTCCGTGTGACACAAAGACACAGCTGTACACACCGAGGGACAGTAGCTGTTGCTCGAGGGAACACAGGCAGCAGCTCCTGACTCCTGCTCCAGTCAGTGCACGGGGAAACTCCTTTCTGCTGCTAACTCACTAATAACCTGCTAATAGAACAGGCCAGTCTGTCCTCACACAGCCAGGGGCCCCTTCTATCATTTTGTCTGGTTATTAACAGATAAAACACATATTTTAAACTCCAGGTTGTTTATGTTAAAGCCTTTTCAAGTGCCAAGATGTGCTGCATTTGTTGAAATTTGACGCAAACCATTGACGCACATCAGCTGATACTCTGCGGCGCTCCTGGTGTGCGTTTGCTTAACACTGGCATTATCAGAATGTGTCCGGTGATGGTGTATGGACTTTAGAAATGCACAGCAGCACTTCCTGGTTTCACATGTTTACATAGAGCAGTGAGGCCAAGCCTGTTCATCTTTTGAGAAGGGAGCGGCCTCAGCAAACAAGATTACTCAAACATGCATGAAGGAAACAAAATACTACTCTAGGTATGTTTTTGAGCTGTAAAAAACATAACATAACTTTTTTATGTTTAATATTCAATATAATGAGATATTTCACAAAGAAAAAAATAAACTGGCTAATAGAGTGAACAACAAAATAATTAAAAGCTCATTAAATATAATACAATATACATTTTAAAACAAAAACTGCAAGTAAGTAGACTCCAGCTGGCTTGTATGAAGTAAAAACACGGTAATATCGTGAAACGGTTGTAAATAAAGTTTTCATCGCAGCTGTCAGTGATTTTTATGCTCTCTGTCGTCATGGTGACACGCCCCTGTATACCTCGAGCGCTCACTTGGTGCACGCTGATTGGCTGCGCGCCGCTGTCAGTCACGCCCCCTCCGCCGTTGCTTCCTGTGCGAGCCCCGGGACTCGCTCTGTCTGCGGAGTGTCCTCGTTATGGACAGCAGCTCCACTCTTCAACTTTTCACCGGAGACCTTACCCCAACTTACTCCTCTCATACCTTCACAACAACAGCAACACGCAGACATGGACCTCTAAACTCATACAGACGAGAGTGACTATAAACCGCTGAATTTATTGTTTTTTGTTTGAGTTTGTTTGAAGGAAGAAGGAGGAAAATGCCAGTAGCAACTCTTTTACCTTTCACCACGACTCCTAATAGGAAGTCTGCCAGCCCGACGTCTTTCAGGTTGACAGAGAAATTTATCCTGCTTTTAGTCTTCAGCGCTTTTATCACGTTATGTTTCGGGGCTATTTTCTTTCTACCGGACTCGTCGAAGCTGCTCAGCGGAGTTTTCTTTCATTCCTCCGCGGTAGAGACCAACACTCGCACCAACCCGGACAGCAACAACGACTCCGGCTCGGCTGCGAACGACGAGAAGGTCCTGGCCAAGATCAGGAAAGACCACGAAAAAGCCCTGTTGGAGGCTAAGGATACGCTACAGAAACGACCCGACGAGATTAAGCAGGACATTCTGGACGATAAGAAGAAAGTTGCGCAGGAGAGCGGGGGTCATGGTGGCAAGGATGTCAATCATTTACCGTTAGTCGAGTACCAGCGGCCACCGGGAGCAACGGGACGCGAGCCGATGGACGCCGAAACCCGGGAGAGACGGGCAAAGATCAAAGAGGTACGCTTCACGGAGAACCCCCTTCACCAAATCTATAACTTAAACATTCGCATCGTTTTTTACACATGCTGCATTCATCTTAACACCTAAATATGAACTTTTAGGAAAACTTTTATATGCTGTCTACAATTCGGCTATGGTAAAACACAAATAAACTACTAGACGTGTTGCTCAATATATTAGAAAGTCACTCCTTCTGTGTTATACCCCCACAACTTGACATTTCCTGTAGTTATCATGTGTCATGTAGCCGCATTTCACCTAGGAGCAGCAAAACACTAAACATTGGCCACGTTGCATAATAGTTTAGACCTTTAGTTGGACGTATAGTAGGATCATTTAAGCTCATGCCTTAAGGGTAAAATCTGCCTTTATTGGCAGACAATTCCCGAAAGGAAAAGAGAGGAATTTATGCAGCACCGCCCCCCTCCGGGTTGAGCTACCTGTCTTTCAAGTTTCCCTTGTTGGACAGCGCATGGAGGTTTTAACATAACTTATCACTAAACACAAATAAAGACTTAAGTGTCAAGTGTTTTGTAGTCCCACCTTGTAAGCTGTAATGACTCACTGAGTGCTACACAGCTATAGGCAGACACAATGGTATACAGCTAGACCCAACTTGTATAAACTTGCCCAAATACTTTCAATTCAATAGTGCAATGCCCCCCATGAGTTTCATTTCTGCCTTGAGCGCGCAAACTATCAGCAGGGGGAAAATACCAACAGGTAGACATGATTCATGCACAGTTTGAGGAAATGCAGCCATGCGGTGTCTCAGTGGTGGCTTCAGGTGGCTGCTGAGTGCGTTGGTTGGTTTTCAAGATCCGCATTCTCTTCTGTAAGAATAGGAGTTTTGCCAGTGCATTCAAACGTTCAATTTGTTGTAGTAGTGTCATAAAATTATAGATACAGTCTGAGTTTCATTAGTACTAACTTTGAAGTATTGTGGCTACACGTGGCCCACATAATGTTCTCATTTTGGCTCTGTTGTATGGTTTTGTGGTTTTTGTCTTGTCACAAGCCCTTCTTTGCTGCATTTTGGAGAGCCCTCTGGTTATGAAAGCAGTTTGATTGAAGCACATTACAGCTGAGAGGGCTTTGATAGACTATTGTTTCCTATGGAGTGCGTTGCTGCTCTACTGTCTATGGAGCTGGAATCGACCTTTTATTGAAAATCTTTATGAAATCTGCTGTCCTTGTGACCCGGAGTTGATATGAAGGAGGGCAGGTTGTATGACATTTGTATGCCATTTTGCCAAATCAATATTCTGACAAAGCACTTTTCATTTGCTCTTCTTCCATTTATTTTAGTTATGGGTTGAGGATGGCTGGAGCCTATCCCAGCAGCTATGGGTTTTAGGCGGGGTACACCCTGGACAGTGACCGAGAGACAAGAACCACTCACGCTCACTTTCATTTACAAGGGGCAATTTAGAGTCACTACTTGATCTAACAAGCATGTCTTTGGATGGTGGGAGAAAGCCAGAGAGTAACACAGGGATGACATGCAGACTCCGCTCAAGAGAGACTGCTAACCAGAAAAAGCACTAACTACAACAAAAGCTACTGACCCTAAGATGACTTCACGTCTTGCCAGCAAAAGGTTACGACTCCCGCCGCCACACTGCCAGCTTTATGAAACACATTGTGTCAGTGTGAGACGCCTTACTGTGTTCAAATGAGCCTGCCGCCTTGCCAAATTGTCATTGTACACCTTGCCTACAACATTTGTACACACAAGGAAAATTGATATTGTATTTAGTCACAGCTCACTGCTTGAATTAAACAATTGTCAATATTAGCATTGGTCTCATAATCTTTACATATTCTCCAGTTTAAAAGTGAATTGTAGATGAGCTGGTGTATAGCGCATGGATGTTTGGAGCCATATATTCTCAAAGTTATATCGGCTTTTTCTTCTATAGAGAAGAAATTTGAATATTTTATTTATGTTGTTTGCATAATTTATCAGAACCAGCTTCAAGTATGAGTCTTCTGCCAGTTTTATATTTTTCTCTATGCTCAAGTGATGTGTTTTTACAGACAGTGGAGTTGGAGCAGTGAAGGTTTGCTACAACCTGTTGCTGTAGAGTTAGAATAATACAAGCTTTGGCATTCATAGTCAGTTCAGAACAAACAGACCCCATGCACAGTCAAAACCAAAACATATATTGTTTCTTTCACTCATTGTTCACTTTTCTTCTGGAAAGAGAACAAGCCATTCATTGATCATCTGTAAACAGCTCACTATCTGCTGCTCTTAACAATATAAAATGAATACAAAATGTCATGCTAGTTATAATTATTTAAATCAGTATCTTTTTTGTGGTTTTAACCTTTCATGGGGAGCACCCTTTGGATAATGTACGTATAAGGGAAGATACTGTAGCCACATCAGCATCTGGCACAAAGTAATTCTTCACTTTAACAACCAGTTTTTGTGGAAAATAAAAATACTGAATGGGAACACCTCACAAAAACGTGGCACACTGTCCAATTCCCCCAAAAAATCACTTGATACTTAAATTTGGGTTTGTGGTACAGAGGTCTTTTCCCTATTGTTAAATTCTGGCTGCTTGTACAATAGCTAGTTTTTAGTGTTGAAAAAGCCCTGTCATAAATAACTTGTTGCTTTAATATAAAAAAAGTGTGAAATTTTTTGCATGTCCTCACTGTGCTGTTCTCTTCAGCTTTCTTTCATTATTAGGGGAATTGCTCAATGTGAGAGTGAATGTTTGTTTGACAATATGTGCAAGATTTTTTTTGTATATCTCTGATTGTTACCTCTGCGATTGACTGGCCACTGTTCAATGTAAAGTCCGCCTCAGACCCAAAGTAGCTGTGATAAACTCCATGACCCGCTGTCCGCAATAGGAATAAGCACTTATAATAATAAAAAAAAAATCGATAGTGTAAAATTACCTCTAGTGACATCAAAGATACATTTTGCTTCCAAAGAAAACAGTATTGTCAGGGCAGAAGTACAAACACTGGCCCAAATCTATTAAAAACATTTGGTGGTAATGTAGTGTTCATTTGTCAAAGCAAAGATCGATGACTGTTTCTCATTCTTCATAAGCCCCAGGGAAACACTGATGTGGTTTTTATGTGTGTCTTTTGCGTCAGCTAATATATTTATTTGATTACTTTGCAAAACCAACTTCCTTTTGCTGAACTATTATGTAAGTCACAACGAGGAGCAGTGTTACTTTCAGGCAGTTTTAGAGTGAACAGAAAAGTCAGCAGCATGTCAAAAACACAATAAACTTGGCATCATTTGAGATTTGCAGCGTTTGTGTGGTTTATGTTGTGCAAATGAGGCGATTATGTTTCTTGTGACATATTTATCTGATACTGTACTTTCATAGAGTTTGTACAGTATGAAACCGTTATACCGTCACACCCTCATTTTACTCTTGTTTTTATGTAATGAAAGCTACATCTGTTAAACTAACATTCAAGTTTAACAAGGAAGAGTTAGGGCATGTTTATATGTCTTGTGATTGGAAAACTTATGCAAAAGTCCACTCAAATCCCCAGTTAATTCAGCAACACAAGAGCAAACCTATGCAAAGCGGGTTGTGTTTTCACCAGTGTTGGTTAGTTGGTAGGCTTGTTTGTCTTTTTAAAAAATAACCCAAAACAGTTTTCATGAAAGGTTATGGGCTAAGGAAGAAATTGTTAGTTTTTGGCTTGGATCTGGGGCAATGTCTGTACCCAGGATTTTTCTACGGGCGGCAGTAGCTCAGTTGGTAGAGCCGCTTGTCCACTAACCAGAAGTGACGGTTCAAACCCCACTCCCACCGTTGCATACTGTCGTTGTGTCCTTGGGCAAGACACTTAACCCACCTTGCCTCCGGTGTCTGCGCACACTGGTGTATGAATGTGAGTGTGAATGGGTGAACGGTTCCTTGATGTAAAGAGCTTTGAGTACCCATGAAGGTAGAAAAGCGCTATATAAATGTGACCATTTACCATTTATTTTATTTTTTAAAGGACTGTGTCCTATTGTGAGCCAGGGTTACCCCAAAAGATACCACCTGCGTTTGTGTGACACAAGAGCTTTGTGAGTATTTACCTTCAAACTAAAAAAATGCCTGATTGAGTAATGGTCTCGGCATTACATCTTTAACATTGCGAGATGGGGCCAATGCCTTGATAGAAGTCGGTGCTTTCTTAGTGCTTGTAATTTCAATATTATATGTGTTGTCTCACCTCATTCACAAAGAAGGAAAAAAGTAGTTGAAGTTAAATGATTTCCAGTAATAAAGTGCTGGTATATTTTGTGATTAATTTTGGCTTTTATATGTGAGTCACTAATTTAACTTTATCTTTCTTCTTTATCTTCTTTATCTACTTCATTGTGACATATGAAGTGTTTGCATATCCTTTGGTGATATTTGTGTCAATAGCTGCTCTTAATAGACTGGACTTAAGGCTTTAAATAAATGTATGACCCCTGCATGGCTTTGAAGTTGCAACAGGATAAGAACAGAGAAAGTATAGTTTAGTATGTGTGCTATGCAAAAGCTTTTGCATGTTAATATGTTTAGGCTAATGCTGTGAAGGCTATCTTTGTCACTCTATTTCATATCAAATGTGTTCAGCAATGGATTCCTACATTACCTGTTAAAAGACATCAGCCCTTGTTTCACTGAGTTTGCATAATGGGCGAAGTTGATGCAATAAGTTTACATATCAAAGTCGTGCGGTTGTTTGGATCTGAGCGTGGTCTGAGTAAACACATGTACTATACTGTCTCCCACTCCCTTTATCACTGTTGCTTGATAATTTGTGGCATGCAGAGCGGTAGTGGTGTGTACACAGACATGTTGAGCTTCACGTAACCCTGTGCCATAGTAATTGAACAGGATGTACTGGTTGTATGAATAGTGGAGTGTGAGAGTGTGACATTTCTCTGGAGAAGCCCCGGCAGACTGTCCCAGATTACCAGCTGCCATCGTTGCAGTGTCAGCCTCAAAGTCATATCCAGACGAAAATACAATGCTCCTTATTATCAGTGTGTCTCAGGCAGTGGAACCAGCCCAGTGCACCACATAGGGGCTCAATTTAACCTCTCGTAACATGCTGCTTCAAACCAGCCCAAAGTCCTGCAGTGGTCCATAAATAACTTCTGATAAATTCTAATAATTCAATATCTGCTTTGATCCCTAATGTGTAATGAGTTGTGGATGTGTTGTAGTGCCCTTTTAATGTTTTGACTTTGGACTTTTGTATGCAACTTTTATTTACCAACATAGTATTACTAATGATGGAGGATGTTTTTAGTAAGCAAGCAGTGGTGGTCACAAAAAAACAACATATTTCTGTTTACTTGAGTCAATTCAGAAAATATTACGTTTAATTTTTTTTAGAATCTCTAAAAGACATTTTCTTTTTATTACAGTATTTTTTTTACCTTTGTGACAAAGTAGTGGTAATATTGGTAGTAGCTGTGGCAGTAGTGGTAGTAGTTTTGATTCTGATTGTAGTAAAGCAGTTGAAAGCAGTTTAAAGTAACAACACTTGAGTCCAGAGTATTTTTCTCCACTAACATTTGTAAGGAGATTAGCTTTTACATGTTGTACTTGTTTGATACATTTGTACCAGTCCACACCTTCTGTACTGAACTGCCCTATTTTTTATATTTTGTACAAAGCATTGGTCTTGGCATTGGTCTCTGTGGATTGTAGTTGCTCCGTGGGGCAACACCAACGAACTCAGAACAAATTGCTTCTTTGTGCAACTAAATTGACAATTAGAGAAACAATTGCACTGTGTAGCAGAAAAGTGACTAGACTGACAGCATCGCTACACAGTGCAAATGACTGTCAAAAGAATGTCCCTCTGCAAACTGAATAATATATTATTCAGTGTATTATTCAGTTCACAACATTTTGATTACCAAAACTCCAACGGGGGTCACCTTATTACAGACAACCATAAACAACAGACACAAGTCCACCACATGACATTGTAAGCAGTAACTATAACACCGTTGCCAGATATTACCTAGATTAAATTCACAGTATAAAGTTATCTTATCTCATATCTTGGACAAACCACTTTTTTTCCTCAGTCCACAATGCATTTTACATTACCTAAAAAGTATCACTTCCACAGTTTTTATTTTAAATAATAAAAAAAATCCCCAGCCTTCACCTTCTTGTCTCAGTGGGTGTACTGAAAACATATTTGAAAAGTTGCCAACACCATGGAAAAAGAGATGTGACTTTTTGGGTTTTGCCAGTGACGTGAATGAAAAATCCAATGAAATCATATCACCACTGTGGTGTAACTATGTCAAGTTTTGACTCTTACTAAATTCTCCTCTGGTCTCTCTCGGCCCGAGCTGACCGCCCCGCTCAGAGACCTGCTCCCGGTGCATTTGTGATGGACAGAGGACACAACAGATTTCAGGGGCCACTCAGTAAAGGATAAACGGCTTGTTGTGAGGGACCACCACACTCCCACAATCAGCTAAATCTGTTTGTCTGCTGCAAAATCAAAGGCTCTCTTGAGATTGCCTCTCCAACAGCACTCCCCGCAGTCTGCAGCACCAGCTTTCATTCGCTCTCTGAAAGGCTTTGAAGGCTGCGGTGGAGGGGGGTCATAATGAAAAGCTTGTCCAATAAACAGAGGGGAAAACAGAGGTAGATAGGACCGATGCTGTATAGGAGCACGCCAGCATCATATCTCGCTGTATATTTACTCGGTACATCTCTAGGGATTTTATCAGCTTGGAATAGACTTACACCCCAGTCCACTATTAGTTTTCCAACCTGGTGTAGTCTGGACTGGATCATGTATCAAGTTATGGGTGAACAAACACCGAAGCTCAGTTATTTGGTGTTAAAACTGTTATACAGAGAAAAAGTGCTGCCTAGTTAATGGAAAAAAACTAATCTAAATCTAAGTAAACAGAAACCTAATTTAACATTGTGGTTTTTTCTTTTAGCTTGTGGTTTTGTAATAGAAATGTATTTATTTTTTCACTACTTGATTGCTTGAGGCATTGTTGAATGAAATGCTACACCAAACACACTGTTTCCCATTAATTCAGAAGATTACAGAGGCCCACCATAGTCTAATGTTGTCCCTGATGGTCTAAAACTGAACTTTAAAACTTTTTCTTCCAATAAATACGAGGACTGCACTATATTAGAAAAACATGCAACATTCGATAACTATGTTGAATAATGCAATAACAATTTTTGACTTAAAACAACATTGTAAGTCCCGGTATTCACAAGTCAAACCAGCGTCATAATCAAAACTTAAACGTAACACAGACTAAAGCGGAAATAAAACAAGGCTAAATGTGACTAAATTTATGAAATTACCACTAAACGCGAACATTTCAAATATTTTTATTTAGGCACAATTTTATTTAATGCTCTGGTAGGAAAATGATTCTGACAGGGTTTCTCCCAAATTAGACATTGGTTGGTATTAGTTACAAATCAAAACACATCATTCAACTCTGTTTTAACAATGTTTGTTAAAATGTATTATGATCTCTTTTGTAGTGTGCCAGTCGTGCTTGTAAACCCCTGAAAAACACCAGATGCAGCAAAAAATCTATACTGCACTGTAAATAATATTATAAGCTCCTTACATTGAAAAAGTTAGATATTCCCCTCAAAAGCTGAAAAGTAGCGTCATGGAAGATGGAGGCCTGGGCTTTCTACTTAGACTTCTGCCTCCATGACCCCGAAGCAGTATCACATTAGTGTACACATATATTAAAAGATACTGCTTGATCATGAGTGGGTGTGGTTGTCTCGCCTTTCAAGCTGAAAATGGATGTCATGTGAAATATGCGTCAATTGATATGGGACAGCCCTATTTTATCTTTTATATAATCTTTACCTTTATAGGATGTCCTGGAATTACCTCATGGGCCCATAGGAAAACTCTGGCTTCACTTCAAGAAAACACCTTAAAGCCTCATTAGTGACACAGCATTTTTAGTTGAACAAAAGACTTGTATACATTACTAATTAATCCACTGTCTCACCTTCGCTGCTCCGAGTCTGTGCTGCTTTTGCCCTTGCTGTCTGTGTGTGTACCTCTATGTGTGTCTCAAAAGTGATGATGTGGCACTCGTTCATTTAAAGTATGCTGATGAGATGCAAATAACCAGCCATAAGGACGGAGGAGTGTTTGCAGTTTGGTCGCTCCACTCGCCGCTGCCTCGCTATCTCAAAGCATGATCGCCCTGCGTCCCATCAGCTGTCACCCCTGTCAGGAAGTCATTTTTATATCTGAAATGTGCAAGCGCATACTAAGACAAACCCACATACTGAGAGTGTTTGGGGCGTTTAGAGACTTGTGAATTACAGTCTGGTAAAAGGTCCGTTGAGGTCTTACATTGTTGACAAAGACGACTGCGGAGTTAAAAATGAAACACCTTTTTCTTATTTCCAGACCATGCCCGTTTCTCCCTCCCTCCTTTTAATGCTGCTACTTTTTGCAGAGTGCCTTTTGAAACATTTCCTGGTATGATATCTTATTCAGGCAAAAGATCACTCCTATTTCAGTATCAATTATAAATGCTTCTACTTCTTTTCTTCGAAAGCCAGGAGACGTGTGCTTACTAAAGTCAGATAGAGTTACCCAGGTCCACCAGGTGCTCTGGTTAATAGTCTGCTGGCAGCAACAACTATGGCCCTGAACCAGCTCATGTCTCGCATTGGTAAACACAGGTGACTGCAGAGGCCACAGACGATTGTAAAGCAACATATTACCAAGAAAACATACACTAGTAATGCAAAAGTAAAAACCCAAGCATATCACATTTTTATGGCTGTGTAGTAAAAACTGTTCATGCAAATATGGCATAACAGTAAGTCATTATGAATGTGCCCATTGTCAATATTTCCATTTTGTGATGTTTTGTTTTGTGAGCAGATGTAGCTAGAGTGCTGGACTCACTTTCTCTGTATTTTGGGCCCCTATTCAGTCTGTGTTTAGGCAATCGGAGCATCTTTTATTACTAAGTACAAGAAAACTATTTTTGCCAACATTGGTATAGTTGTTGGTTTGTTCAGAAAGTCTGATTTTTATGAAATTTTCAGGACAGCTCAGTAATGGAAATTATTAGTTTTGTGTGGCCCCAGAACTCTGTCTGGCTCAAGACACTAACTCCAGCCAAAAGGGGTCAATAGAGGAACAAATGGTCATTTTTAGTGGATTCTATCCCAGTGTGAGATGTTTGGGTTTTGTGGCTCAATAATCTGACACCTGAACTAGAAGAGCTCTAGTTTGGGTCTGGGCTTAAGCGTTATTACCATTTGCGAAATAGGGCCAATATTGGCAGTAGTCTGTGCTCTCCAAGTTCTTTTGGTTTTTATTTGTTTAAAATCAGTGCTACATCACAAAGACAAAAACCTGCTCCTGAATTGTAAACAGCCCAGCTACAGGCAGTGTCTGTAATTCCTCAGGATGTCCAGCGTCCACTCTATGAAGACAAATCACACCTCAGCCCCATCTCCTAAGGCCAGTTCTCCATCCAGACTACACAACCTAATGAATATTGTAACAGTGTAATAAAGCCACTGTAAATATATGGACCGAGCGAGTAGCCTGAAAGGATTTGAGTATTTAAAATCAATGCATTACCCTGAGTTGTTACAGAATATGGACTGGTGTTACTTATGGGGTCATTATGCATACCCACTCACTTCTCTGTAATTCTTGATCCATGTCCCCTAGCCTTTCCACTAGTTGGCCCATGGCAATTCCAGCATCACATTCTCTACAGGCCTGAATGTGGGAATGGTATATTAAGCTTTATTCCCAATTGACCGTATCCGACTCTGAGCTTCACAAAGTAGTTTATCACTGTTACTGTATCCACTCTGCCGTCTCCATTCCTGCTCATGCATAATCATCGAGCATTGATTTGGAAAAGCTTGGAGCTAAATAAATTACTTGGATCATTATTACCATTACTAAGGATTTGTGCTGTAGGTCAAGGAATGGGCAAGCCTCGGAGCGGGAATAGGGAAGTAGCACAACAACCACTGACTGAACATTACCCTCTGACAGAGACTGCCTCTGGTTATAATGGCCACGCATGGAAAGTTAGCTGTGCACTTCATATGTCCGGGTCTTTCATTGGACACTAGGGCTCCATGTTGGCTGACTTTTAAGTTGTTGTTAGCTGTTGACACTGAACATTTCAGGCACTAAGCTAAAGTTAAAATAAATACACTATGTAGTTATTCCATAGCACCACCTCTTTTCCTGTTGCAACATTTAGCATTAGTCAAAATGAATGACAAATATTTCAATAACTAAAACTTAAATTGTCAGCTTTTTGGAAATTTGCATTGCTCTGCTTATTTAGTAACTAATAATATGTAATAACAGGGCTTGTTATAGTAATGTACAAGTGCAAGATGAAACAACTAAGTGTGTTGCTTATTGCCTATTCTTAACCTCCTGCATATGGTACTTAATTATCAAATTGCCTGACATTATCATGCACACACCTTTTGACACGTATATATGTTTCACAACAACAACATTGTCTTCTGACAAATTCACACAGTAATGTACTGTTTTTATCTACAGAAGAAAATCCAAAGCAAGATAGACTAAGACTATTTGCAAAAGTGTTTTTATTGTATATGCGTTTCATCCACACGGATCCACTGTTTTTGGAGCCTGAATATGATAATTTTTTAAACTGAGTCCCAGAGTGGAAAGATTTCAAAACGCTGTTTACATGTCTCTGTGTTTACAACCGATATGCTTTTTTCATATTGGCAATGCCAATATGTCAGTCTTGAAAACAATGTTTGTCTTTGTGTGAATTGGTTAATTAGTTGCCCCCTAGTGAATAAATGTGAGCTGACTGCTTATTGTCCAAGGTATACCCTACCTCAGGCCCATAGTTGCAGGGCTAGGCTTCAGCCACCTGTACCTCTAACAGGAGTAGGCAGAAGAAGCTGAATGAGTAAACACAATGTAGTCGGATAAATAATTTTCTGAGTGAGACCATCTGAGAAGCAGCATATGAATGCTTTATTACACCTCCCTCCCTTTTATTTCCAGCCTATTGCATTTAGCCGTTTACAATATGCAATCAGCATCTGAGCATCTAAAGCCTAAACAATGCCTGTAACATTGCTTACCTAAGCACTAACCAGCATTGTAGTTGCTCTCTTACAATGTCAACAGTAGGGCAATTGCCGGTCAAGTGCTTTTTTTTTCTTTAGGCTTTAATTTGGGTCTTATGATGCATGAAGGTGGTAGGTGAAGCCTTTTATACTCTTCAGATTAATGTTTGCGATGCTTGCCGTGTGCTATTGAGGCTAAATTGATTTACGGTTCATGTTATGATGCTGTTGTTCAGAGCAGGAGCAGTGTCAGTGCGAACCCAATGGACTTTTAAGGCATCCCTTCAATCTCCTGACAAGTTTAGCCATCCTCGTCAGTCATTACACAGTGCCTTTAGCTTAAACGAGACAGAGAAATTAGTGCCTGGAAAAGCTAGCTAAATGAAACGCCAATACGAAGCCATCAATAATGCTCCCCAGGCCTGCCCCGCTTCATTCTTGCTTCCTTTGAACTAGTTTGTTGGCCCAGTCCACTCACCCCTCCACTTTACAGCTTGTTTTGAAAATCCTCCAGAGAGCTTCTTAGTGCAAACAGCAACAGTATATGTGCATTTTCAGTATCAAAAACATCATGTCTAAAGAAATACAAAACTGAAATAGATTGATGCTTCTAAAGAGAGGTCCTATGGAGTCAGACCATCTTTTTATATATTTATATAGTCTGACATTTACAGCTCAGAAATGTCCTTCCAGTCTAGCTTTTCTTCACTATATATCGCTACACAACGTGCCTTGACCCTCAAAGGCTAATGGACTAGGCATTTTGGTTGTAGTGTGTGGGCGCTCTTGGTCCTGCTGTGGGCTGCTCTTTACTCATTCCTGTGCACTACAAGATCTAAATTTGTTATTAATAATATTTTAAGCTGCACAATAATATGGCTTTTCATTAAAGTTTTTTTTTTAAATTATCAGCTTTAATAATGACATTAAATAAAACCCTAATTGAAGTTGTTGGCTGAGTTAAGTGTTCAAGGGCGTTTTGAATATGAGACTGGCTCGTTTTGTGGTATTCAGCAATTTTCTGTTTTATAAGGAAGTGGTAAGTGGTTTGAGAGAAATGCTTGCAAATTTTTGAGATGTGTCATACCTCTCGTAAGTTAAAGAAAATACTCAAGTAAAAGCTGTTACCTCAAAATAGGGTTGGGCAATAAATCGATCTAATTTTTTTAACTCACATTTTTAATTTCAAAAATGAATCAAAAATGACCAAATTGCTGAATCAAATTTGTGATATTATGCAAGTTAAAGTAAAGGTAGTCAACAAAAATATAACTGAAGAAACTACCACAAATACAAGTTTACTCTTTTTACAAATTCTGCTACTACTACTATTGTTACTGCTAGTACTATTATTACACTTTCACAGTACTAGTACTATTATTACACTATTTTTGGAGTAAAAATAAAACAATTTTTCCACAAAGTTTCCTAAAAGTATGATTAAATATGCACTCATAAGGTACAATTTCTTAAAAAAAATGAACTTTGAGTAGTAAGTAGGTAGTTGAAAGTTGTTATTTAGGCTTACCTAAATCTTGTTATCAGGATATTGTAATGCATATACACTTTTGACACTTTTGACACTATTTTTATTACAGTATTACACAACAGCGGCTCCTATAAGGCACAGGGCGTGTATGAATTATTTACATTAAGTGACTGTATGTGATAATGTCAAAGGAAATTCACACAATATTAAATATGTATGTGCACCAAAAAAATACAGCATACGAGAAGAGGTATTGGGTTAACAAAGAAGTCACTGTAGCATGTATTTATAGACATCTTTCATTTGTTTTGATATTAGTAATTGCTATAGCTTTTAAAATATTCTTTGACAGGCATGTTAAGATGTTCAACCGGGATCTTCCTTCTTTGTTTATTTGTTTCAGCATTTAAATGGGTAGTTTAGGTACTAGGGTTTTGAAGTTTAGCTTTTTAAAATCTACTGTCTTGCTTCTACAGAGGCTTGTTTTGTCTTTGCCTGATGCATTTTCTTATACATCTCTCTGCACAACACTAGACTCAGTTGTTTGTCTTTTTAAGTATATGGAGACGCAGGAGACTTGTTTCTTCTGATAGATGACAATTTCTGGTTGATTTCACTATTAAGTGGTAGAAATAGAACATTTTTGTCATTAATGAACCAAAGATATCATGTAACATGCTCTGCTTTTTGTTTTTGAAGATAACACAACGTTGAATCCTTGAGTATTGAGTTCTGAATTCAGAGCGAGTTATCACTTTTCCGACTTTGTTTTTACAATGCTACTACACATCAAGCTTTATAATGAGAGCTGGTTTTGAGTTTGACAGTATTTTTAAGGCCAAAATAGACTGACTTTCTGAAGGATAAAGAGAAAATGCTGCAGAGGTCCCGGGCTGAGAATCTTCTAATGCCTGTGTGTTGCTCTCTGGATCATTAGCATCAGCAGTGGGATTGCAGCATTATTAGTATTCCTTTTGCTGCAGACAGTGATGTATGCAAAGCAGAGCCTATCGTGGCCCTCATGTGGCCCACACATATAAAATCTATGGTCCGGCGTTGCCATTAATGGCCGTGCCTTGTGCGTTTGTCTTGGCTGCTGGATTAGTGATGCTTGGAGGTGCCGTTTGTCATGTCGTGCTCCGAGCTAACACACTGCTAACTCATTAGCATTCAGAGGTTATGGATTACTCTGCAGTTGCGATGTTATCTTATGTTGCCCCGAGGAGTAATGTTTTGGGCACACAGTATCTGTGTTTTTTAATTGATACTGCAGTCACGCAAACCCATTACTAAGACTTTTAGAGCCCTGTTCTCCTAACAGTTACACTAGTGAACTTAGTGACAGCTGATGAAATCCAAGTTAAAATCCAAGCGAGAATAGGATACTGAACGCATAAATATCCAGTCCTTTCCATTGAAAATAATAATAAAGTGCACTATTGTTTGACAATAGGGGCCTGTTCTGGGACTTGTTTTATTTCATTTGTCTTTATCATTGTAAATGCAAACTGCACTAAACATCGATAGTTGGCTGCAACATGGCACAGCATTTACAAGCTCACAACCACTGCATCTGAATGCATCACTGTGGCAGGCATTCGATCAGCTGTCAGACAAACACTTAACAAATTCCCCAAATAAATTGTAAATGGATGTTGTTTTGTGCAATCTGACATTAGCTGGGAGATGAGCCAGCACTCATAAGTTTGTGCACACATCTGGTGTTTTGGACCAGCTCGATGTATCAGGAGCAGTCAGGTTTAGTATTAAAGAGCTCAGAAAATGCAGGCAACATCTGATGTCCAAAACAGTGGAGTGATTTTTCAAAGTCAGGACACTTGGCATAATAGATCTAACATAAAACATTACTGGAACTCACTGTACAGGGTTTGGCAAGAGTCTAAGCATTTTTAGTCTTGTTCAGTGAGTCTCAAACTTTTTACCACGTACCACCTCTGAATGTAATTTTATTTAAGGTTTTCCAAGAGTTAAATACTAATACTAATACTAAGTAGTAACTAAAGACAAGGACTGTACCAGGACTTAAAAAGGACAAATATAGGACACATCTAGCCTGGCCTGCCAGACAAACTCTTTTCCTATTCTATACAAAGAAATTAGTGTGGTAGCCCTTTGGTAACATTTCGTTTCTGAGGCAGAACAATGACGAAACGAAGGGCGGGACATAAACTGTCCACTGCTGACCCAAACAAACGGGCCGGGTTTTTTTGTTTTTTTTAATATAAAACACCAGAATACAGTGTATTATGAGCAGCTCTGTAATTATTTCTGAATGGGGACAGCAGCAAATGCCAGTTGTACAAAGATTAGTTGAAATTGTTATTTTAATGCATTTGTTGCGTTGGATGTCCGCGAGACTTAACTGTTGTTAAAATGGCAACAAGATGAAGAAGAAAAAAATCCCACAGGGTACTGAACAATACCGTGGACTTCAGCAGAAACCAACTGGTGACAAAGAAAAGCACCAAATGGCATTAATTAGGTCAGAGAAGTTATTAAGTTAGCTCGGTACTCGGCTACCTTAGTTAGCTCTTCCGATTTCGGAAGGCATGCTGCAGATAAATGCCTGTGATTGGCCATTTTCAAATTGAACCCGAGAAATGCTTCGCCCTGAGAGGGAAACCAGACTGTCCTGCTTGTGAAAAGCAAGTAGGACAGTCTGGCTCCCCAGGCTAGGATGCATCAGGGCTTAAGATGCTAATAAAACTGGCCTGGACATGAACTGCGAAAGACTCCTGAGTACCACCAGAGTTTAGTGTTCTTAAAGTAATGTTTGTTGATACTAGTCCCACTGATCCATCTTATTTCATGCTATAATTTCCAAAGCAAATATTATAGCAATATTCTGTAGATGGACTTCTATAGGGATGTAACAATGCATTGTAAAATTGTGAATTGTATCGAATCGTGACTTGAGTGCATTGTTACATCTCTGACGTCTACTCCAGCAGCTGATCCTCCATTTCTATGCTCTATGGAGGCTGTGCATTATTTTGTGACCAGTGTTTGGAGATGGAGGCCTGTGGATATTCAATATTAACATGTCCTGAGCTCTGTGGGGGTTACGGCTTGCTGAATCTCTCTCCCTAATCCAATTCAGTCTAATGCCTACAATCAAAGGCTGTCAATCACATACTCCATTTATTTTTCAATCTTCCTTCCCCGTTTTTGCACCTCCATTTTCCTTGTGAGGACCAGCATTTTAACACTTGGCGATGCTTCCTGCATATTGTATTCAGATGGACCTATAACCCCTCAGTGAGATGGGAAATTTAAGAGGTGCTGGAGCTTGTCTGTCTGTCCTTCAAGCCTCAAATAAACCAGACATGAAGGAAAAAAAGGATATTTTAAGTAAAACAAAAAAAATGGCTACATGTAAAGACAGAAATAGTCTTTGTTAAATAATAATGATTAGTTGACAACATGTGTCATTCATGCTGTTTGAAATCATGCCTGCCTCCTTAGTTTTGTGAAAATATGTTTATTTCTCACTAAGGGTTCTGTACTATTGCGAGATGGGGCAAAAATACTAACTCCATCCACACCGAGTCAGAGAAGAAACAAATGATTAGTTTTAGTGGTTTCTGTAAAAAAAATCTGTAAAATTTACAGTAAATTAATGGCAGCTGTGGTTACTATAGTTTTACAGTAAAAAAAAAAAATCTGGTGACAATAAAACCTTTACAATGAACTGCCTTCATTTTTCCATTACAGTACCATAAATCAATATTTTTTATACAGATTAGGGACAGTGAGTCATAGACAAGGCAGAAAAAGTGCGATAAGTGAGATAGAAAGGCTTTGTGGCTCAATAGAATATTTACCTCTGAATTAGAAAATTGGTCTGGGCACTGTATCTTCTCCATTGTAAGATAGAGCCAGTGCCTTTGTCAGATGTCAGCTGTCTCCAAGGGCTTCTAGTTGAAGAATGTATCCGATTACACAATTAGCAAATGGTCTGTCAGTGAGGTGTGGCCCGTTACAGTGAAGTGCTGAGAGGTACAGTCAAATCACTGGAGCAGAAAAATGAAATATCGACATTGCAAACATTTATAAGGAACACAATCGAGCTGTACCTCAGACAGAGGACAGAGATACTGCCCATAAACCCCTGCACCACCTCTATATAAAGCTATAACAAAGAGAGTGCATTAGCAACCAAGTGAATGTCAGCTTTAATGACCGCACAGACATTACGCTCTGTCCTGGATTGGCTTTGGCCATAAAAATATCTGTTCAGCTTTTTTAAAAGTTTTGTTCTATACCCTTTCTGTTTGAAGCCCCTGCTTTGTTTATTATTGCCACCACTAAAGAGGTTATGCTTCCACTTAATTTGTATGTTTGTTTGTTTGTTGACGGTCAGATTACGATGGCATTTTTAGAAAAAGGATTTTTTTTTTTTTTGGTGTAGTGTAGATCCACTGTCACCATTTAAATCTTAAGTCTTTTCATTTTCATGTTCCCATCTCAATATTATTTACACTTTTGGCTTCTCTTTTGGGACTGACTCTCACTTGTATAACACCGCAACACTTTCCTTTATACAGCACTTTTTATACAGCTCTTTGCTAAGAGTGCTCATATCCGGAACACTTGAACTATCACACTATGCAGACTGTGAAGGCTTGACATCCAGCAGCCTTATTTACCATTATAAACAAAACTGTTAAACTTTAAGACCTTATGTTCCTTTGATATTGTACCTCACTCTTTAATATAAAATGCTTATATGATTTGCAGATAATATCAAAGAAAAACAATTATAGTGGAGTCACCGATCACACAAGTTGCTTTCATAAGCGTCAAGGCTAGTCACTTGAGATAGCTTTGTTCACATGTTATTAATCTGTCCCATAGTCCTAATGATGTAATAATCTATATCTCAGCATAACGAAATGTTTTGGGAGCTTGGAAAATATGGAACCCTATCTTTACCTTTGGACTTTATATACCACCAATTAAATCAGTGGTTCTCAATCCAAACTCTTTATTGATAATTTTATTGTGATACACTTTATACAGAGCCAAAGTTATTTTCACACGTTTTACCATTACTTTTATGGCAATTTTATGTAATTGAATAAAAATGTGGGCTTTATTCTGTAAGCTAAACACTAAAACTATATTCATCTAACTCCCTGCAACCGACTTTTGTGTCCTGACCATCTGCTGACAAACAGTACTCTATCAGAATTTAACAGGAAGAAAAGCCATTTATGAAACATGCCATTTAGACAATGCAATAAACTGTCCTGGTTCTTGAACCTCTATGTTTTAACAATTAATTTTCTCAAGCAATGCTCTCATACCTAGCTACTCTTGTTAATACCAAACATTCCACCACTATTTCTACCATGTCATTGTATTTTCCCCTGGTTTTTCTAGTAGTTTTCATGAGAAACAGACATGAAACTGCTCAGACAATGGTTTAACTCACGAGGTCATGGTCACAGCACTTCCTTTTGTGATCTCCACTTCAGTAGCTCGTTGTTTTCCCGAGCCCTCTCTGTTTTTCCTGTGTGGTTTGAACTCCTGCTTGTTGTGGTTTGTTTTCCTCCCTTACTGTGTGATGTGGTGTGAGCCCGGTTCAATTTAGAGGCTAGAGAGGCAGGCCCATGTACACAAACTGAATTATTCAGCCACTATCCTGCAGCTACT
Source organism: Bostrychus sinensis (assembly GCA_020698575.1). NCBI lineage: Eukaryota > Metazoa > Chordata > Actinopteri > Gobiiformes > Eleotridae > Bostrychus > Bostrychus sinensis. The sequence continues at coordinate 19,220,865 of CM036257.1, read as the reverse complement.
CCAGTTCAGGGCAAATATGGAGGCAGTGCTATCTCCTAATAACATATACAGGCATTTAGGTTTCTTTATGTGTGGTGATAATGTCTTTTTACAAGCCACTTTTATGGACGTAAACAGTATTTTGTCAGGAGCCTAACATACTCAAAGGTACAATACCAGAGACCTTCTATATCCCTCCCAATAACATCACACATATATTTCCATAATTATGTTATTCAAAAAATAAAACTAAACAAATTTTCTGCCTCACAATACAAATACATGATACCAGAATGTTTTGCGCTTACCATAAACATCATTCTATAAATTTAGCATTAGAGCACGCCACAATACAATGTGTGCCTTGTTATACATCAAGAAATGCAACTTGAGCAGTACAGAGCAGTGGTAAGTTTGCATATTTAGTCTGACATACTTTCTTATGCTGCATACCATTTCTGATGTCACCCTTATCAGGGCTTGGGACCAGAACAAACAGTGGCTGGAGTTTTAGGAGTCTCTAATTAGCAACAGTCATGTTTTCAGTGTTGATAAGTGGTCTGGATCGATTAATGGGACCATGATAATAAAGCCTAGATGACATTTAATGGCCTTGTTTTTCACAGATGATCACTTTCACAATTCTATTAGGTGCTTCAGCTGTTAAAATCTTATCTTATGACCTGTTTAATGATCATTTTGCACAGTGAAGTCAATTCATCTGCTTGCAATGCTTGGCCACACTAGCTGCTGTTTTCTCATTGTAACCCCCCACAGCAGAGTCTTTGTTTTAATAAACAAACTCTAAAGGACATCCCTAGCCCACTGGGAACCCCAGAGGAAACAGTGCTTAACCTCTCATCTGTGATTGCACCTCTGCAGGGATAATTGATGAGCTCTAGCTTTTTACTAACTACTGCTCTGCACTGCTATATTGCACATATACTGCTGTTAAAATATGAATGGAAATGCTCATCTCATTTAGCAGTTAGGCATGAGGCAAGGGCCACGTAAACCGTTTACCATCTTTTTAACCATTGAAATACAATAGTGATTGACCTGTCAAGCCTCGAAAACACTGTTATAATCATGACAACAAAGCAAAGACAAATCCCGAAATTGTCACTGTATACATGCATGCGAACATTTGTGCAACAAAATTAAACAGTAAAAAGTAAGGATGTAACAATATCCAAATGTCACGGTACAATATTATCACGAGATTAAACTCACAATATGATATTTAATCCGATATTGTTGGGGGCCTCACGGTATTGTTGAAATGGTCACGATAACATTTATTACATAAAAATGCCCTGCCAAGCCTTTGGTGCAATAACTGTTGTGATATTTGATGTTTTATTTGCTCTAAAGCGTGACAGATGACTAAGTTTTCATCTGGTGCCATGAGCAGTGATGTCACTGGCTCTTGTAAACAAACAGCGCGTTTCTCATGCAGAGCAAAGGAGCATGGTCTATGTAGTTCTCTCTGGTTTTTACCACACCGCTACAATTAAACTATGCATTTTTGCTTGGGGAGAATACTGTTTGATACTGTAATGAAACCACGACAATATCGACAGATATTTGCTTTTTCGATATTGTGATATCGCCAATACCGTCACATTCCTAGTGAAAAGTAAAATACAAATTGTAGAGATCACAAGACTTCAGCACTGCACACACTCCACTGATAAATGAAGTTTAGTCAATAGTTAACCCCCAACCCACAAACACTGAATAATTATTTCAACTGGTACTCAACTCAGACAGCGTTATAAGCCAAAGTACTCAACCGCCAAATAAGTAAATGCTTCTCATATTAAGTGCTTATAAAAGGACTTTAAATTGCTCAGAGGTTCTTAAATCTCAGCTCACAGAGAGTAAATGGAGGAACATCTTCTTTCTTTGCTGGTGGGCTAAAACTAGGTCTTAAAAATTTATCTTATAAACCCATTTCTGGAAATAAAGATGAAGACTCCACAAAAATAAAGTCTCTAGTCCATCCTCTGATCTCCCAAAGCTGTAATTGTTACAAATGGACAACTTTTAACTTGTTTAGGTGGCAAAGAAAATGCATTGGACTGCTGCCCGGCTAAGAGAGTTAAGACTTCCAGTGTGCGACTTGGGTGGATCATTACTCTTAGTGCTGGCTCACAATGAGGACAAAAAATAATTCCTCAGAGCAAAAAAAGCATGGTTATAAAGATTTATTTGATAATTCCTGTCTCTAGACCCCAGCAAAAATCTGCTTTTGCAGTATAAGTAACTCAAAGTAGGTGGGTTTCTGCTGCAAGGCAAACTCTAAAATGCAAATTGAGCTTAATTTGAGGTGGGAATATTCAGGTATTTTTATATTATTAATTTGCCTGAATGATTGGAAAATGCCAGAGTAGCTTTAATCTCTTATTTCGTGTTTGGCATAATTACTTCAGTGTGCAGCAACTCACATTTACTGAGCCTTTGTGGAAATGTGGTGTAATTATGACATTATCGCCATCTTAAACATCATTACCAAGAAATTGCTGGACTTGGTTAATATTGAAGAAGGGAATAACAGGAAAAAGAGTTTGCATAAAGCAGGCAGGCTCATTTTTTCAGTTTAAAGAAATGTGTCATAAATGACTGGCTAGAGTTGGAAACTTTACTCTGCACAAAATAGATTTTACACAAGAGTCATATCTCAGTGGCACCACACCCAGGAAGATGCGCTTCACTTTTTCATTAAAATACTTATGTTTAGCAAAGCTATACTATTGTCTTATCATCCTCCTCTATACAATATTATTTTATATTCATTTTGTTGTTGCAACTGTGTAGTAACATCCCTAGTACATGCCATAACTCAGCTTTTTAAAGAGGCATCCATCTCAAGCAAACAGAATAAAATAACTAGATTATAACAAAAATGTATATAATAATCCTTCTTATCGGGACATCAATGCAAGCCATCTGCTGAGGGCAGAACATTTTGTCTGCTGTGTGAAGTTTTCACATCAAATGTTTTCTTTACACAACCATTTATCTAGGCTTGGAACTGGCAAAAGTACAGTGAAGGAGCAGGTGGAGGTGTCTGTGGAAAGGGAAGTCTGCCCTGCACAAATTTTATCTCACGATTTAGCTCAACATTCTTTGCAACCAAAAGTAACAGTAGTGTGGTAGACTTCCACCAATTTGTAATGTAGCAAACTACAATCCTTTTCAGAGTCCAGTTTAATTAACAGTGTCACTTAAGAGCTTCAAAGTCTCTTTAGTTCATTTTAATTATGATAAGGAGACAAAAGGTGGTTTAATTTGCTTCTTTCAAATGTTCAGCAATGTCCAGATTAAATTCTGCCAATTCATACTTCGAGATTGCTTCGAGACTGTATTTCCTGGCATTCTTGGTTGTCATCTTTGACTATCTTTGAAACAATAAGTGATGCTGTCCTCTGGCTGTCGTAGTTTCTTCCTTTTTCCAGTTTGTTTTGAAGCTACAACAGCAGCCGGAGGAGGAAAAAATCAATCTGGCTTTCACAAAGTCTTCATTAGTTTGTCTTTTGTCAAATGGCTTGGTCAAACCCAATTGGGCCGCTTCCTACAACCAGGAGAAAGGTCAAGTCAATAAATGTTTGTGCAGCCTCTGATACATAGTGCAAAAAGGAAAGGGAGTGTTTAGCACTTCAACAAATGGTGTGGGAGCTGGAGAGAGCAGTGCAAATATCACAAACTAAGGGCTTTGACTTTTTCATGTCCTCTCGCACTAAAAAAAGTCAGTATTTGATAATGATAGGTGTTTTTTATGATGTAGCTAGCAGATCAAGAATATTAGGTATTTTAGCACCTAACATTAACGCAACATTTTTAATTAACCTGGTAGATTTCATCATGGCCACAGGGAATCATCTGGTTTAATTATTTAGTCTAGGTTAGGTTTTAATGTTGGATGGCCTTATGACGCAGCTCATTTATCTCCATTTATCCTGGCTTGGGACTGGTACGAAGATGATCTAGGGCTTGGAACTGGTACAAAGGTGATGATTGGTGGGGATACTTGCCATTTTACCTACTCAGGGCAGCAGAGATGAATGGCAGCCAATCAGACAGCAGACATTAAGAAGTGTAGGTAAAATGTTATCTTCATATTTTGCGTCCAAATGAAATATAAGCTAAATGGGATATCTGGAAAAGGTGATAGGTGCCTTTGTTTTGTGTGAATAGTAGAGGGATTGGTCCTGTTTTATTAAAATTAATCAGGAAAGGAAGCATTGCTGTTGTTGTGGGTGGAGTGGTATGTTTTTTACCCAAACAATAACATTGGGTAGCTGGTTTAGCTAGCAGGTCCAGGCTAGTTTAGTGGAAAAAATAGGTAGTGTGCCCATTAGTATGTCAGAAATGGTGAATAGGATGTTGTTTATGTGCTACTATTGCTGCAAACCCAGTTAATAATTTGAACATTTCTGTGTAAACACAAGCCAAAATTGAGATATTCTTGGGCAGCAGTGGACATTATTGACAGAAAGCCTGACCCAGCCACGAGATAATTAAGTCAACTCTAAGCCTATGGCATTATGGACATTGTGCTCATAACTCCCATATAAACAGAGATTCACTGCTATGGCACACTGTCCACCAATGACAAATCCATCATCATCCAGCAGCAGGTCAATACATTCCAGCCAATAAATGTGAAATTTCCCATCAGACCGTGTGTGCGCTTTCTGGGCGTAACAAGCGCGGCCTGTGCCAGATTAGCTGACCTAACACGGGGGTCATAAAAAACCATCGTTCCCAGTAGGCCGGCTGACTGGTGCTTAACCGAGCTGCGAGTTGTAGTAATGTGGTCAACAGAGCAAACCTAACCTGGCGAACAACATTACACACTCATCAATATTAGCTGACAGTCAACTGAGGAAGTGAGAAAGTCCAGGAGATGGATAAATCCATATCTCGCACGCACTGTTTGGTTTTAAGCTGGTTCTGGTTGGAAATACGCTTCACCGGGAAATAATTATTGACAGCGGAGGTGTTACAATAAGCACTCGCGGCTGGTGATATGATTGCTTTCATTATCGCACAAACCATCCATTAGCCATGTGTCAGGGAGCGACGGCATGTGTTGGAAATTTTAATTACACTCGAGCAATTCAACTTATGACTATCTAATGAAAAAGGATAAATGGAGATGGCCTAAGGATTCAATATGGACGAATGAATGTAACTACAAATTGAAATATTCAAACCATATCATGCATTTGTATTAATACGATAGGAATATGTCTATCTGTGACATTATTTCTTTTTGGAAGCTAACTAATGCAGAGAAAAACAATTAAAAAGTGATCCCTAAATAAAAAGTAAAACAAATAAAAAGTAAAACAAAACTACCAAATCACTTAAAAGCTTGAGGTAAAACTAACATACTACAGCCAGACATTTACATAATGACTAGTGTTCTTTAGCTACATAATGCTGAAGGAAAAGATGGCAATCCAGAAAAGTAGATCTAGTAATCTAGATCAGTGTCTCTCAACCAGGGGTACGGGGACCTGAGCACTTTGCAGGGGGTACTTGAAATGATTTAAACATTTACTTCCAAAATCATAAGAAAATATTTCCAATATTTTTATATTCAACTATTGAAACTTATAAATGACAAGCGTCTCACTGACTGATGAATAGCAAGTAAAACAGCACAAAATACTGCTAAAATAAAAATAAATATTTGTTTTGTTAACTTTTTTTAGGTTTAATACCTTTTTTTCAAAGGTAGGTTAATAAAAAAAAAAATTTTCATTGTACTAAGTTGAAGATTACTTTTTTTTATCTCTCAAGTTAACTTGAAAATATATACTAAAATATAATGTAACGGGAGTTTATAATTTTTATTTTAAAGGCAGAAAAAGCTTTTTTTTTTTTCTTTTTTTTTTGCCCTTGTTAGATTTGACAATAGTACTGACATGAATTGGAGGAGAGAGTCCAGGGGAATGATATGGAGTTGAGAATGAAATGCATGTCACTCCAGTTTGTGGTATGCACACTACTAGGTGCATTCTTTGCTTTTATGTAGAAAAAAAGTCACTTCCTTGCCACTAGACGAAAGATCTTTTTGTATCAGCTGCATCTTTGTTGCATCTGCATTTTATAAAAAAATATTGCTTAAAGGTATTAGGGAGGATCTTTATAAATTCATTTTTTGCAATATTTATTAAAACTACCTTCATTGCCCTGTATAAGGCTTATAAATTGGTGTATTAGAAGATATAATAATAATATTAATAAACTGTGGACTCTGTGGGACTTAAAAAACCTCATCCAATCGTTTTCATCATGAGTACGTTAACCATTGTTCCACGGACTCGCCAATCATTCCGACTTCCTAGTTTCGGCGATAGTGTGCGTTTTTGTGCCTACGCATGCGTATACACTATGTTTACGTAGTCCGGCATTAGCGCCGCGTTAGCGGCGTTAACATCGTAGCGCGGACAGCCTGACTTCGAAGAGCACAATGGTTGAGGAAAACCGTGAACCGGGCGGTCACAAAAGGAAAACTGTTTTTGAAGTGTACCAGAGGAGGAGGAGAAAAGCTGTAGAAGAGCAGAATAAAACCCGTGTAGTTATTGGCGATTCCTTCAAAGGACGGTGTGCGCTGTAGGAACAGAAAGGGCTTCAGACCGATGCATTGGTAAGTTTCTGCTGGACAGGTACGTTTATCTTATCGTTTGGAAAAAAATGCCTTTTTTCTTTATCTGTTGAACCTTTTCAACTGTACAGCAACATCAGTTTGCTAATGCTACCAATAGCAGGAGCATATATTTTTGCTCACATTTAGGGACTGTGCATGTGACTGAGTCTGTGTGGGGAACTAGGTCAAAGGTCGTGCAAACAAACAAAGCAGGTCTAGGTTTAGGCGAATCTCTGCTGATGCCGGCTGTAAACAAACACGCGTGTTCCAACGCTCGTGCACGTCGCTGTGGAGGAGTTCCTTGGAAAGGAACAGTGAAGGGCGGGGCCTGACGCATGCGCAGTATTCAATAAAGGACAATCGCTGGTTTCTCAGCAGTCGAAAAAAATCCTCCCTAATATCTTTAAGTTCACTGTGGTCTGGTCAAGCACAACTGTCCGAAGCTCGTGTGTGTGCCTTAGGAAAAATGAATTGCCCACCTCTGCAACAGTGGGAGAGCTGCTTTTGTTCTCTTTTCAGCATTGTGACTATAAAAGTGATTCACCCAAGTCTCCTTGAGTGAACTGAGTAATTCTGCTGAGTCATGCAATTATTAACAGACTGCTGTTTTGTTTTTTTTGTTTTTAACCATAGTGCATTGTAGCCATCCCTAAATGTTTCTTGTGATGCAGCTGGTCAGTTTATATCTACTTCCTTTTTCCTTATAGCCCAAGCCTGACCCATATATGACGGCTGAAATACTAAACCACTTAGGAAATCCCTGGCTGATCCCTGAGGAGCTGGGCCCCATAGGCACACAGACTCATCCACCGTGTGAGCTGACGAACTGGAAAAATGGGTTGGTGGTAGTTTAGTTTCCAAACAGCACGGGTCAGAAAGCAGGTTTATAAGCACAAATGTCAGAGCTTTTTCTAAGATCTATTTGAAAGATTGGGGGAAATGTGGCGACAGAAAGCTTGTTTTCAGCTTAACCAAGTCAGCACACTGGAGAGCTGTGCCACGGATAAACAGTTCATCTTGGTGTTAAAGTCCTTAAAGCTAATTTAACACAGAATACTACTCTTTAAATCTCAAAATGTAAAATAAGGAAGCACTTCTTTTTACCTGTAGCTGTGAGCTGAATAATTTAATACAACAGTGCTCTTGAACTCTTGTGCAATACTAAATATATCTCATGTACTCTCTAATTGCATTACATAACAATGTGCTTGTTACAAATGAGCACTAGATGGTTCATTGTGTTGCATGTGGGAAAAAATGGCAGTTTATGCACACACAACCAAAATCCACATATTCACACATCAACTTCCTGCAAGTACCACTAACTATTGCGAGATAGGGCCAAAGATTCTCCAGCCACAAGGGCTTAAAAGAAACAACTGATTAGCGTGGTTCTTTACTACGGTGACATATTAGGATAGAGCATTTACCCCTAAACTAGAAAATCCCTGGTTCAAGTGTAGACTTGTGAACTTTCATCTTTACCATTGTGAGATTATCATAATGTCTTGGTGGAGGTCAAGTGCATTTACTTTTTTTTACATGTAAATTATATTGCAATTTATATATAAAAAAAATGATTTCACGTTTTGGTTTAAAGGTGCTCTAAGCAATATTTTTGTGTTTCATAAAAGACCATTGTTTTGATTTAGACTGCAATACTGTTTTTGACCCAGTACGAGCACATGCTGCTTACAGTACCTTTTAAGGGCCCGTGTTCTCCTTATTTGATTTTTTTTTAAAGTACTTTATGCTTTATCACACTTGGAATTGATATATTATGGCGACGCGTTTACCTACTTTAGCAAGGTCACATTTCTATGTCTTGCTTATAGCAGGTAATTTTGTTATCGTTATACTTGCTTGGAGGCATATTCTGCATAATACCATACTCTCCACTTATGGCTGTCTGCATATTTTCTAAGTAGAGCCACATTTGACATATTTCTCATGTGTCGTCTGAACCACCTGTTGGATTTTACAGGTTGTATTTTCTCACCCACCTCTTTTCACTCAGTGCTGCACCATTGTGTTCTTGATGCTCAGCTCCTATGGCAGGTACTCACCCCATTCCTTTATTTCTCCGTCACTAAGCCGCATTCAACTCAAAATGCTGCACCTGGGTTACCATTATTCCTGTGCATTTGTGAGTATAATTATTTGCACCCTAGCTCATTTACATGCCACAGTTTGGTTAATAAGGCACACACACACAAATGGGACAAAATGCTCCAGTGAATGGTTTTGTGCTGTGGCTCTCACTAATGAGGGACTATTTGGACATCCACGGGTCTAGGTAATGACACAGGTAATTGCTGAATGTATCTCTGGTGCCAATAGCATTGCCCCGGTGTCTTGGCTAGGTGCAGAAAGGTGGGAAAATCGATGAAATCCCATTATTGATTTTACTAATTGTCTGGCTCTTTATCTGAGTGGCGTGTATGCTTTTGTCTTAGGGCCAGGAAACCTATCAAACAGGTTGTTGTGGTAGTATTTCCTATTATGCTTTTGTGACATAAATTTTGTGACAACAGTGAAACATACTGTTACATGCTACCATATGTTAAAGGTAGTAGCAGCAGAAGCAGTAATAGTATTCATACTACTAGCAATAGTAGTGGTACTTGCAGTAGGCACTCTCTGCTTAAAGGGGATATATTATGCAAAATCAACTTTTCTGAACTTTCTACCATGTTATAATGTTCCCTCATCAAAAACATACCTGGAGTTGTGCTAGGTTTCATTCACGTCTGTTTGAGTAATCCTGTTCTCTCTGGCACTGATTTTCGGCACCTCCGCCCACACCAGGAAGCACTGACCAATCAACAAGCCCTCTACATCCAGTCTGCTCTCAGTCCTTTATCCAAAACACGGTGCCCAGTTTTGTTTCCACTCATTCCTCACAGCTATTTTTAATTTTTTAGTAACATTACATCATGCAAAAGGTTTAAGGGAGTAAAGTGCTTTTTTTAATAGATTATGTCTAAAAATACCACAACAGTCTGCACTCTCCTGCCTTCTGCTGGTCTCTTCACCTGTTTCTTTATGGCACCAGTAGAGTACTTACTAAAAACTTTTTCTTTTAGTCACAATGTTTTTAAAGGTTGTTAAACATTCAGTGCTGTTCTAGAGGAGGCCAAGGTTGGTTTAAAAATATGAATAAAAGCATAATATACTATCTCCTTTGAGTTAACATTATACTCAGTACTTCTATGTGATAACGTAGTATTATTTTGAGTAATTTCATTTAGAGTATAAACTTTAAATAATGCTAACACCTCTTGTTTACACATACACCATGTGTTTAAAAACAGTTTTACAGTATAGTGTAAACAAGATGCATATACCAGAGCTTCAACTAAGTGGGTGCAAATCATTCTTGCCTTTTTATCAGAATAATTTGCAAGTCAGATAAAGTCTAAGTTTGGTTATGAGCAAATGACTTAGTGACATCAGTGTGACCAGCAGCAGTAGGTGGAGCCTTACAAAATGCAATCATGTTGTAATAAAACGATTATTTTAAATGATCATATATTGCATGTTTTGCTTTGTATAGTTTTTCCCATTTTCTCCTCCCCATCTGCTTGACCAGTCAGTGTGTCTTTCCTCAAACAACACACCATCATTTGTCAGTGCCTCTTTACAGTGACAACTTTTAGGGTTTGATATATGACTGTATTGAAATGCATGCAGCTGTTTATATCTAGGAGATGAAACACTCTTGATCTAGTCTTGTAAACACACACAGCTCTCTGAGTTTTTAAATAAACAGAACCTGGTGCGTACTTTGTTTATTTTAATTTAAAGTATGTAGCAATAGGTTTGCTACATGCTTTTATTTTAGTTGTACACACAGCACAGAATTATGGAATTTCTCAAAAGCATTTTTTCAATAAGATGCAAATATGAAATGATCATTTCCATATGTGTTGCTGAACTTGTTATATAGCAAGGTTTGAACTCATTTTGCTAGAAATGAAGATGACAAAAGTAGAGCAACTATAAATAAGCTCAGTTAAGGTGTGAAAAGGGTTAAAAACTGTTCAAGATCAAGACAGCTCTTTTTTTGTACCAGACAAACCTATCTCCACTAAAATTAACTACAAAAAACATGATAATAGCAAAAATCCTAACGGATGCGTTACATTTCCAAAAATACATTTATAGCATTTTATTACATTGTTTTACAGTCTTAGCAGTTTGATGTTTACCTCTGTAATGTGAGTATCTGCTATGGGCTAAAACAAGTCATGGTAGGTGGCCTTTACAAATAGGAGACATCCCAGATTGATATAATGTTACAACTCTGTGCGGAGCGTAGTGCTGCACATCAGTCTGCCTTTTTTTCCAGGTTACAGGCTGAGTATATTTGGGGGACATTTAACACAAGCTGAATTGTACAGATAACATACTGGGGTTTGCTGAGGCCAGAGCTAAACATCCCCAAAGTGATAACCCGGCATCGATCGGCTCTGCATTTTACTGCTGTTTGGACTCAGCCACAGTGATGATGGCAAATCATTAACTGCAGTGCACTGACCGAGGGGTTAACGACCCCGATTGCTCTGGGGCGTCCTAAGTAATCTGTAACTGTGTAAACTGTGTTAAACTTAATGCTTGTTAATGTTAATGCTACCGTATTTCCAAAAAGGGCTGCTGTGGTGGCGAGAAAAGGCTGAAACCAAAGCTTAGTCTCAGGGGGAATCACTTGTAGCAGGTGCGTTCACAGAGAGATAAGTGACAACATGTTTGTTGGTAAGATAAGGACACGAAACAGCCAAAAAGCACACGGGCTGCACTAACATGGAGAAGGAAACACATTTGACTGCCAAAGAAGGGTCCCCTGTGAGCGCCAGAGAAGTGCAGATGCTTGACTGCTTCACTCTCAGGCTGAGATAAAGGCAGCAGGCAATAGCACAAGGAAAGGTCACACCAAGCACTGATAACACCAGGCAAATCCAGGCACTTCACTTCTATATTTAGTGCTGTATGTGATATTTGCAAGTATTAGTACTGCAAAGTATATGCAAGGCACTAATATGTGTTATATGTATTTAATATATTTACAGTTGTAGTGCATAAATGTTCTGACAAAACTTCAGTGGCTGTTGTTTCATCAGTATTTTGACTTCATGCCACCTTTACCCTGAGCAATATCGGCTGGTGCAGTATGGGGTGATTTGGTATAGGGTCTAAAAAGGTTTTTGTTTACACTGCAACATGTGTAGGATAGCATCATCCATTATATGAACAATGGCATCAAACCAGTGCTATACAAGTTGTGTTTTGACATGAGGAATCAATTATATTTTACATTTTTCACAATTGCTAAGACACATTTCCTGAAACACCAGAACACAAATTTCAAAACTGAGGCCAAATTCACAAAACCCGAGTTCTGAGCCAAAAGCTCCCTTTGTTGTCATAATGTGGACTTTGTCATTCAAACTCCAGGGCAGACATAACACTGCACAGCAAAGCACTAAAAACTGTTCTCTGAATGTGTTTTCATGTACAATTGGCATACAAATAATGATACAAAAAATGAAACATGTTTTAAAAAATACTAGTTTTAGTCAAGCTCATTTTAATAAACTTTCTAAAAAAAGTGTCAGTGTCAGTTGGTTCAGGTCTTGGTTCAGGTCTTGGTTCAGGTCTTGGTTCAGGTCTTGGTTCAGGTCTTGGTTCAGGTCTTGGTTCAGGTCTTGGTTCAGGTCTTGGTTCAGGTCTTGGTTCATGTTTGGGTCTTGGTTCAGGTCTGCCTAGCTTAGTTCAAAGAATGGCATTTATTATTTATCAATCAGGAAAAACATGCATGTAACTATCATGATAACTTAATAGATTTTTGCTTGCTTTAATAAGTAAACAAGCTGCCAAATCAAAGTGAAACCCATATATTGTATAGAATCAGTACATGAAATATTTTAAGAGTTTATTATTTTAAGCTATTATTAAAGAAAAACAAAATTTCAATGTTAAAAAAGGTGTGAAATAAGTCAGTTTGAACTGAACTAGTGATCAAATATACGCGTCTCACATTTTAAAACAATCTACTGAAAGACCTTTCCTTTTCCACCACATTCATTGACATGTGCTTCTAATGGACATTTGTTTACATTCATTTACATATGCTGTACCATTTCTCCTCCATTAGCCTTCATTGTGACAGGAAACATTCGTGGAGGCCTCACTGTGATGTCTCTATGTTGTATGCACACTACTCTGCGCTTGTACCATCAGCGAACACAACAGGGCTATTAGACCTATGGTGGCTGCGGATCAATAGACCGCGAAGGCAACGGAGAATAGAAATGAATTAAAATTAAGGCGGAGGACGGAAGAGGGGAGAGAAGTGTTGCATTCAGCATGATTTTCAATAGCCCACTCTGTATTGTGTAATCTTTACCTGGCATTGTGTTTGCATGCTTTCGTACCCGCTGTGGGTGGACTTAAGATGTGGCCGCCGGATTGGGACAAAGCCTGGTGCCCTAGAAAACTATTACACCTTAAACACTGAGCCAATTAACATGCAGCTATTGTGAGACGGAAATAGCAACAGACTACAGATCCCAGGCTCGGAAATCCTCAGTAGTTAATCCAATTTGTGTCAACACATAGGGATCCACAGCATTTAATCCAATAATAGTTAACACACAGGATCAGTACCATATATTTATATTTACTTTAGAAAGCAGTAGACCTTAGTATTTAATGAATACACAGTCGTTTTACATTACAGGTCTGTTTGTAGGTTTGATGAAGGAACTAAGATCAGCTTTACTGTGAGCACACCGAGTAAGGATAGTGATAAAAGAAAGATAAGAACAGATTTAGCCAATGCCTGTTTGCTCCAGTGTTCTTTGCAAGACTTATTCTGAGTCAACACCCGGTCTGGCTGTAATATAGTTTAATGGAAAGTATGCATGCACTAAAAATATTGGGCTTATTCTGGCGCTATGGCATAATTGGTGCTTCTGGAGAAAATGCAAGTAAAGGCTAGAGGCCCAAGCCAAGTTGTCTTTCGCAAGAAGCTAGGGTTGAACAGTTGCTGTGAAGTGGGCCACATGATCAGATTAGTGCAAAGTTAGTGGGCAGGGTTAAAAGAGATTCAGTCAACATTCACTAAATATGAATGTGCTATCATTAAATTTAACCTGTTGACCCAAAGAATCACAGCTTTAGTACTTGTTGTATAGGAATATCTAAAAATTTCTGGCCAGTAATGTAATTGTGCAAAATAAATATCCAAAGGTCCATCACTAATACATCTGTACCTGGTTATACAACCCACAGTGTGCTAGCTATGCAGTGTGTGGCTTTGTCTGAAGCATCTTCCAAGTTAATAAATTCTCTTTTCCAAAATGGCAGACCAACTTCCTAACTTCTAACTGACTTTCTAATTTGTCTTTTTCTCTTTCAGGGTTTGCATATTGGTTTTCATAGGTTATGCGTTGGATGTAGGGCTGCGACAACTTATTGGATTAATCGATCATAATCAGTTTTTGAAATAATCATCAACTAATTTAGTAATCAAATAAATACCAGCTGGGTTATTTAATAGACTCTGAACTATGCTATGTGCTGTGAGAGGTTTTTAATACCAAGATAGAGCAATAAACAGTTAAGAACAGTGTACAATTTGTGATGTATTATGCTCTAAACATCCTCAAGTGGCATTCTTGCTGCTTTGTCTGGTTTAATTTAGTTAAAAAATTACATGATTTTTGGTAGCATTATCACCTATTTTTGAAAGAACTGAAAAACACCAAGTTTTTAACCACTTTACTCACACTTCACCATCCAAAGTAATTGTTAGTTGCAGCCCTAGTTGGATGCTTTTCTTCCTTCTTCATTTATCCATGCTTGGGACCGGCACAAACAGTACTCTGGCTTGAGACCCCTTGTGGCTCAATAATGTGACAGACTATATAGTAGGATTGACAGTGATAGGTTTCAGCAGCTACCTAATGAAATAGAAATACATTGCAATAAGGAATCTTTTTGTTTTGGCCTTGATGGCTCTTTGGCAGCGTGGGAATGTGAAGCCATCTTGATTGTTTACATGTGTGAGTTAAAAGTACAGATGTTAAATATTACCATTGTATTGTTTTGTACACAGCACATGAGTTTTTAATCTTTGTTTTTCTGTTTGTGTTTTTGAAGCCCCTTTTATACCATCTTATAATCTAAACATCCTCTTTCAGATCTGGGCTTTCGTCTTCCTCGTACAAGCCTTTGGAGTCAAACAGTGGTTCTGGAGTACATCTCTTAATGTGACATGCATATAGGAGTGGTAATTAGCAGGCTCACTAGCTTTAATTAGTGGGTTTAAATGGAGGAAGGCTACTGCTAGCTGTCCTTTTGATGTGAGTGGGAGATGCTATATGCAAATGAGGCGGCTTTTGTTGTAGCGTTTGTGCGTCTGTGCATTTTCAAGAGGAGCTCACATGGACCAGAGCAAAGGCTTTTGATCTCATGAGACATTGACCTGCCACAGTGGGTCAAGCCAGTGCAGTATCTCCAAAGGAAACTTTTCAATTGGTGTCAGAATCCATGTGTGTTTGCAGAGATGAGTGGGCTAATTACGCTTCTCTATTTCCACGTGCAGTGCTGTTTTATTCTCAGTCTCAGTGCTAAAAAAGCATGAAAACAGTCTATTCATGTGTAACCTTCAGACTGTGCCATCGATAAATGAACTGCAGTTAGTCTTACCAGTGGATGAGCACAGGGTGAGTGAATTAGGACGTGATACCAGAGTTTTTCATTTTTGAGCCTGTAGTATGTACCAGCATACACCAAAAGTCAAATGTACGATAGAATTGTTTATATTTAAAGGTAGTGTGTAGGAGCATTCTTATTAACCATAATATCTAGTCTGAGAAAATTGCTTACTTAGAAATTGTTTTTATAAGTCAATTTAAGCCTTTCCTTGTTATGAAGTTTGTAATAGCCTTATATGGCTGAAATTCTGTCTCAGCACTTCTGTGTTATCTTTTTATCCTAAATTGCAAGTGCAGATGATGTTTTACTATGACTGCGGAAAAAACTTGCCGCAAATTTGATATGGAAATGAGAATTTTATAAGTGTCAGAGAGAGAATGCAACGCTTCGAATCGGTCCAGCCTGTCAATCAACTGCAGCAGATGAAGAGATGAATGTGTTAGAGACTTAATAGAATGCCTAATTTTACGCATTTGGAGTCACCCAACAAAAATCTGCGCTGCGCTCAGTTAGCACCTATATGAGCCGCTAACCTCTGGTGCGCCTTTGAATAAAATAAAGTTGAATAGCTAGACTAATATTTGTTAAGTGTATGAGGAAAAAAAAACTGTCATAAAGTCGTGACTCTATGGTTTGAACTTTTAAAGAACAACTTGTCATTTTAATACTTGCTGAAAAGGTCTGTTTGATCTTGATGTAATTGAATTTGGCCTCAGCAAAAATCCACTGTGCATCAACTGACTTTTTGGTTTATTGCCAACAGCTTTATTGACAGCTTCATGACCCACTAACCTTATGTTTAAAAGTTTTTACTTTTATATACCAAGAGAACAGCATTTACAGTGATAACTTCTTCACATCATGTGTCACTCAGGACGCCACATGAATATTCTGTATGCAAAGTCAGAAATTTATCTGACTCAAGGCATTTGTGAGGCACGGGTGCATTGTACAGCTTTAGCTCTCAGCTTTAGTCACTGTGGTGCATTCAGGTGTCTAAATCCCTCCACATTGTTATGATTGTGGCAGGTAATCTCTCCACTATATGTTACAGCAGAGCTCCCTGTGTGTACGTGACTGTTATTGAAGTATACGTGGACAGATTTTGTGTCCGAAGGTGGGGGATAAAGGGTTTTAGTGTGTCTAATCTCTTGAATGATGCCATATAACCTGGATTAGAAGGACGCACACACACACACACACACAAGCACAAATGGACCGCTGGATGGAGGAGTGGGAGGATCCATATTAGAGGCTAGTAACAAACCTGCAGCCAAAACCAGATTAAACTGAGATGAAGCCTTAGTCCGTTTGTTTAAATGGAGCAGAACTCGGACATAGCTCGAACAAGACCTCACAGCATGATTTCTCACTTTGTCCAGGTTTACATGAAGTGAGAGCTCTACTGCTTTTTACCTCAGCCTAATGCGTCAAGTGCTTTGGGTATTTTTTAGGACTCTACAATATTAGAAAACTAAACAATATGCCATAACTATGTTTAAAATTTTGACCTGAATTAAGTTGGCCAGGTTACTGGTTAATACCAGTGTGCCGCTTCAACAGAGTGTATGGCACGTGTGTTAGACCAGTCCTTTGCTATGGTGTGGAGACATGGACTCTGACTCTTCTGCAAAGCTGGAACAAGTGGTGAGAACTGCAGACAGAGCTATGTTACGATACATGGCAGGAATGAGATGGCAGGATCAAGTACCAAGCGAGGAGCTGCTGAAAAGGACCAGGCTGAAAGACATTCTGGAGAGACTGGCACAGCAGCAGCTCAGGTGGTTTGGACATGTAGCGAGGGCGGAGGAGAACAATGTGCTGAGAGCTGCTTTGAATTATGAGGTGAAGGGATGACGACCACCAGGAAGGCCAAAGAAAAGGTGGAGAAGTTTGACTGTAGAGGACATGGCAAAAAGGTGCATTACTGAGGAGCTGGCAAGGGACAGAGGAGCTGTCCAAGAGCCATCGCATGTCCAACCAAAAAAAAAAAAAGATGATGAATGATGGACATATTTTGTGTGGTTATATGCCAGACCAGTCCTGCTTGGGGCTTTATGCTCATAATAATGGTCTAAATGTTGCTAATTCACACCAAACCATAGCCATAGTGAGGATTTGTTTGTAACCGAGACCACACTGTCAGTCATCCACTGGAGCATAATTGGCTGACGGTCTGGCTGAATAGGTCATTAGCTCAGAGTATCATCATTAACTGAATAACTACTCCGATAAATCTTTATTTCCAACCAATGCAGAGGCTAATTTGTTTTTCAGAAAACAGAAATGCTGTCCGGGCTGT
This sequence comes from Bostrychus sinensis, assembly GCA_020698575.1. Lineage (NCBI taxonomy): Eukaryota > Metazoa > Chordata > Actinopteri > Gobiiformes > Eleotridae > Bostrychus > Bostrychus sinensis. The sequence goes on along the minus strand of CM036257.1, from coordinate 19,203,199 downwards.
CCAAACACAAGGCATTGATTCATAGCTGCAGTCTTTCTGAAGCCACTTCATTTGGGATTGAATTGTTGAGTTTTTGGCAGGGAAAGGATGAGGCAGTGAGAACAGGTAATCCCACATTTTCAACAGAGGCATTTGGAGATGCCAGTGGACAAATATATCAGCAGAATTAGATCATATTTGTAGCAGTATTATACAAGTATTATTGAAAGAATCTGGCTACAACCAATTTTAAATATTTTGTGTAAAATGGTAGAAAATCCAATCACGGCTCGGTATACAGATATGAATGTCACTGTCCTGTCGAGATGTGCGACCCTTTGAAAACTACTACCCACTCCCCACTATGGTTAAGGTTAGTGTGGGGGCGGGGGTTAGTGCTCCATAGAAATTGAATGGAGGTAGCTTATTTCGACAAGGCAGCACAGCTCAACAGAACACCAGGACTAATTGATGCTACTTCAGTTCATCAGGCTTTACTAACCACAGTGTGACAGCTAACTCTGTGCTGCAGAATCATAAAATATGACATACAAAAATGTATTCAAAAAAGCAATGCACACTCTGCCGTTCCATGTCAAAGATGTTTTATTTGATGAAGATTACGTTTCGGCTCAACAGCCTTCATCAGATCAGTCAAGAAAAAACACATTTTTTGGGTGTGCGTTACCTTTCTATGTTCTCTTATTGTATACAAAAATTGTCACTATTATATAGGATTTGACTCTTCCTTCCCTAGATACTGTATAACAAAATTGGCTGAAAAGCTGTGAATAAATCAGATTAGGACCGAATGATTGTTGACCAAAGGCAAAACACGTACAAGTTTTGTTGGAGCACAAACCACATGACCTCCAATACTTCTTATAGAAAATAACTAAAGCGACTGAAACAGCAAACATTTCACTTCAAAATCACAGTTCCACTTTACTGGTTACTATCCTGAGGCAAAAGACAAAACTCACTGGCTCTGCAGTCTTCCCACTGCTGCATTGGAGACTGCTGCTTAGAGACATATTTGCTCATCTATTTTCCAAAACTCTTGGGAGGTTGCACACTGTCCTGTCACAGCACTGAATCATCCTGGGCATGTCACTAAATTTGTCTGTGGCCTTTATTTATATTTCACTCATCAGTCCATATGCATCAGATTACCAAATTGGAAATGACAACAGTTATTGCCGCCCCAAGCAGGTCATGTGTTTGCTGGCATTGTTTGTTTAATAAAATAACTTAAAATGTAATGGTTGTATTTTGATGACTTTTTCAGGAAAGGTCAGCTATGGGCCAAGAAAGAACAAAAAATAACTTTGTACGATTTTGAAATAGGGATAAATGTTACAAAGACATGTCATAAGGGGTCAGTAAAGGAACAAAAGATCAGTTGTAGTGGATTCCATTGTGAGATACAAGGGGTTTGGGCAGACAGAGCATTTACCCCTGAGCTAAAAGAGCCCACCCTAAGTCCTGGTCTTGGCTGAGGTTATAGTTCAACCTGGTTTTCCTCACCCTTTTTTTTATGTTTAAAATGCATTTGTGCCAGTATTGTCTTGTGCAGTGTACCAAATTAAAGCCACATTATCAAAACCAAGACACTGATGGACAAGTTAAATAGAGGCATTTTTTGTGAACTTCAGTTGGGCCCATCCTGTGAACACCAAAGCGAACACAAACATAATAGATTTGTAGTGTACAGAGGGAGGTAGCCCTGTCAGTGAGTTTGTAAAAGAAGAGAAAACAGGAGGTAGCTGTTGAAGGATTCAGCCAATCAATGCACTGCAAAATATAGGTGCTATGAGTGCTATGTAGAGATTTAGGTCAATGCATGTTATGACAGCAGGCTTTGACAGCTGCTATCTGAAATTATGAGGCAGAAACAACATTTAACTTATGTTAGCCTGTACCGTACCTGCTTATCTATTGATTTTGTACCTATTGATTTTGAATGGTGTTATTTATGTGTGGCACAGGGGCAAGAACAAACATGTTATTTTCTGGCAATAACACAATGATATGACTTGTGTCCACTGTTCACACAAATCAGACAAAGCAAGGATCATGACTTGTCAATACAACTGTCATGTTTCTCCTTTTGTGATAACTTAATACTTGTTTTTGTTTGAAAGAATTTGTTCAATCTACACAAAACAAGCATCTGTGTTTGGCAATATTGTGGGGTGTAATTGAAGATAGGGAAGCAATACGAAAGTTGGCTTACAAAAATGGATTACAAAATTGTTTGAAAGGTAGTGACTAAATTGGACTGGGGCTAAAGTTAGTAATTGTTCAATAAATTCAAGATCCTTTGAATATGTTGAGTTGTATTTGGAGATGGGGAGGAAATGCTGAAGGGAGGCTTGTGTACTGCAGCTGGTATACTGTGAATATCTTCATAAGCAGTAGTGGTTCTCAGCTGGTCTGATTTTGGGACTTAATTCACTTTAATTGTTACCTTTTGAAACTTTTTTGCAAGTACTATGTTTTACAATGAACTTAATGCTACATGGATATTAAAACTGCTATGTGTAAACAAATCCACATTTAGGTTTAAAAAAAGGCTGAACATTGATAAAATCTCCCTGCCACCCACCATAATCAGAACCATATATTTGGTACGGAAATCAAAAATCAGTTCAGTGTGAAGATTCTTATAACACAAACCATTTGCTCCACTTCTATTAATTACTCTTGGCAGCCCTAGAACCCACCAGCATTGTCCAAATTGAGTGTTAGCACTCCTCTTGTAGACACTACAATGCCACGCAAGTTTACACTCATTGATTAACACTTGCTAAACTCTCTTCAAACCATCCCCAAAATCACAAAGTATAAAAAACACATATTGCTACAGATTTTATGCTTTCATATAAAAGTACTTGTACAATATTGACTACATATTTGGCCTGAGTCCAAGCATCCTTTACTACAGCCTTCAACAAAGTCTTATCATTGCACGAAAACAACTTTATAGTTTGTTGTTGGAGTTGATTGTCCTCTAACGCTCCTCATTTCTCACCCCTCTCCCTCTCTCTGTTCTTCTTCCCGTCAGATGATGAAGCACGCATGGGACAGCTACCGGCGATACGCTTGGGGTTCCAATGAGCTCCGTCCCATCTCGAAGCAAGGCCACTCCAGCAATCTATTTGGTGAGTGCAAAGACTTCCACACACAAACGCAGACAGGATTGATCTGCCGTCCCTGCCACCAGCCGCCTTGGCCTTTAGATTAGCAGCCAAATTGGCCGTCAGTTGATCCATCCATCTACGGCTCTCTCCGAAATGTCAACTTTATCATATATTTATATTCTGTTTGTGCTTCCTGTCAGTTTGTTGTGGCGTTGGCCGTTAATGAGGCCAGTGACAGTAGCATCCATTTCTGTCTCTTCTCTTTGGTGTGTTCAAGATATTTGTTTGCCGCTATTGTGCATGTCTTTTTGTGGATGCAAACAGAGCGTGCTGCCTTATATCCAAAGGTGTGTTTCATAAAAAGTTGGCACAAGATTAGTTTTATGAGGCTTTTGCGGTTTGTTGTTATTGACTAGGATTTGTCAGCTCCCTTTTAACATTACTTATTTCAAGAAAATACAACTAAAGCTAAATATTCTGTTCCACTGTGCTTCATAAAAAAGAGACTCTACTTGGATCAATAGTTATTCTTCTCATGTAAAAGTTAATTATTACACCTATACTCATCATTGCAATGGTTTAAATTGACACTTATTAACACTTGCACTTTGCTTTAGCATCTGCATGACTATTTCTGTTTGTCTACAGTTGACCATGTAGCTCCCATACCTCCTATAGAAGAAAGACACACTTACCTTGTCTTAATAATAATAATCCATTATCTTCTATAACACTTAAAGCAGCTTTACAATTAAATTTTTTATTCTTTGGTCTTTTTGCTGCCACTACCAAACACACATTCACACTCATTCATTCATACAGGCAAAGTAAGTGAAATGTCTTGCCCAAGGACAGCGACGGCAGTATGCAATGCTGGTAGTGGGGATTGTTCCGCCAACCTTCCAGTCAGTGAGCGAATGGCCTGCGGAGCTACTGATAATTGTGACTCATTTTCAGCCGAGTTCCCTCCCAACATTAAAAAAACACGACCAGACATTATTCAATTCACTTTCATTTTAGCTTTATTTATATAGGCCTATATCACAACAGCAGCCACCTCTAAGGGCTTTACAATCAATTAGTCACACAATCAAACATAAACAATAACTACACTAAACTAAACAGACTCAGGACAAAACTCTTAAAAAAACCCAGCTGTGGGAAAAAAGAAGAAACCTCAGGAAGGAGAAGATCCTCTCCCAGGACGGACAGGCTATAAATGTGTTTAGGACGGTTAAATGAAGTCCATTAGCTCATCTGTAGTATCATAGTTCAGGTCTGTAAGGATGCAGCAGGTGGGCCTCATCCAGACAGGGGAGTGGGGGTGAGGCAGGGGTCCGGGAAGTCCATAGGAGGTAAGACTGAAGTCCCGCAGGTCAGGACAGGAGCACAAATGGGGGCACAGCTGTGGTCCAGTCATCACTGGGGCATCTACCAGCAGCCAGGCATCTGACACAGTCCCCACTCCAAAGGGAAAACTTGTAAATAGCAATGATTATGATTATTTTGACAAAGCAGAAAAACACAATTGCTATTGTCCTGTCAGTACTGTACCACACAGTCACTGTACCACATCTGCCAAGCCAGTAGCTAATAGTAGTATAAGTAATAGTCTTATACTAAAACTTCAAACTAGTTTTCCAAAGCAGCACAAACTTTCGGGACTAAATATCTATGGATTTCTAATAGGCTGTAGACTCTGAGGACTTTTAAAAAGCTCCCCAGTGTCTTTCCATATGTACATTACACAGTCTTGGTCTTATCTGTCCTCATTATTAAAATCCTTGCTCGCATTTAGTATATCTACAGCTATAATGACACTCATTGGATGAGAATATCATGTTGTCATTGTCAATGGCTGTATGTAGAGACTTCGCAGGTGTTTATTTGTTAAATGACTAACAGAGTAATTTATTCGAGTTGATTGGATTAATAAGAGCGCAGTAGGATTTATAACACGATAGGATCTCCTTCCTCTCTCCACCTAATTAAATTCTCGGTGTGAATATTTGTTTGGGCTGCCTCAACTGTGTATTTGTGTGTTGGCGAGTGGTGTATGTTACAGTGGAGTCTCGCCGCTTTAAGCCCTTTACCAGATAAGATGGCATTCATGTGTGAAAGAGGTAACTGTGCCTCTGTGCTGATAAGGCTGGTCCCCTGACACCTGCATACACTCTCATCTACCAGTTTTTCTGCCTGGGATTAGATTTAGTCTTACATTGGCCCTTTTATGTCAGCATGCAGCTCTGTGTTAGACCATTTAATTCTCTTCTTCCTTCCACCACTCTTAACTTATAAAGAGTAAGATAAAGTAGAGGTGAAACCTAAAATTAATACAGATGTTAGAGGTTTTTATAAGTTGTGGTGCTTGGCAAATGTAAGGCTTTGAAGTTCTGTGTAGCACCAAATAAATGAAAGCTATGTTTGTAACCTTTTTTCCGCTACAAGCTAAACCTGTTTTTCTTGGCTTTATTGCCATTTCGTTTCACAGTAACCCATCAGTTGTATAGACATGGTATGAATGTCAACACCTAAAATCAAATAAAAACTTTGCTCTAAACTTCAGTGCATTAAGAAGAGATCATGTTGTTAAGACCATGTTACTGCTATTGCTTGTAGGGCTGAGACGTTATGCTTTGGTATGATACAATACTACAAGGATACTCTGGTGCTGATATTATTTGAATTGTGATTTTGATATATTGCGAAACAAGTATTGCAATTCGATACTATCACTCATAGCCTTAATTATACAAAAAAACAAGGCATGTTTCCAACTTCAGTCTTACATTTATTTACAAAACACTATATTGCCAAAAGTATTAGCTCACCTGACTTTACACACACATGAACTTAAGTGACATCCCATTCTTAAGCCATAGGGTTTAATATGACATCAGCCCACCCTTTGCATCTATCTTCGTCCATCGTCAGACACTGATGTTGGACGAGAAGGCCTGGCTCGCAGTTTTCATTCTAATTCATCTCAAGGGTGTTCTGTTGGGTTGAGGCTAGGACACTGTGCAGGTCAGTCAACTTCTTCCACAACTCATCCATGTCTTTATGGACCGTGCTTTGTGCTCTGGTGCAGTCATGTTGGAACAGGAAGTGGTCATCCCCAAACTGTTCCTACAAAGTTGAGAGCATGGAATTGTCCAAAATCTCTTGGTGCTGAAGCATTCAGAGTTCCTTTCACTGGAACTAAGAGACCAAGCCCAGCTCCTGAAAACAACCCCACACTATGGGTGAGCGAATACTTTTGGAATTATAGTGTATCTAGAAATACTTTTAATGTCACCGTATTTTGCAAACCAAGTGCTTAAAAGTGCAATACTGCCCTCTTGACCACTTTTTGCCCACGTTTGACTGTGAAAGCAGTGTATTGCCGCAGCACCAATTTCATGCATGGCATTGAGTACTGAAAGTATAAGTATTGGTATTTGATATTTGATATTGCGCTACAAAATATTTCGAAACAAAACTATTTCCCCCCCAGCCCCTAACTGCTTGTCTGTTAAATCACATGTTTCTAGTGGTCAGTGCTCCTGCCTCTCAAATCTGGCACCAGCTGATTATGATCTCTTTAATTAGCACGTTCTGCATGTCCTCCCAAGATCCATGTTAGCTGAACTGGCAAATCTAAATTACCCAAAATGAATACATATTATTGTCTGTCCATGTATCTTTGTGTGTAAGCCCTGCATGCATCAAACTGGCCATTGTCCCGTGAATACTCCTAATACTCGGCCCATAGTAGTTGGAATAGGCTCCAGTCACCTGTGACCCCAAAGGGGAAAGAGAATGAGACACACATTTTTTTTTTCATTTAATTGGCCAGATTCTGCTCAATCCATTTTTTATCCTACATTAAAAGAATGCGTGTATTTTTCATCTACTAAGCATTTGCTAATGTAATAAAGACATTATTATTGCACAAAAAGCCCTATTTGAATATTTAGCATTATTACAACAAAGTGGAGTTGTGCAAAAGCTGACACACTTCTCATCAATAAATAATTACCTCAGTAACATCACTTAGACCTACCTGACTGCTTTTATTGAGCCCCCGTGATTTTAAACACAACTTTAGCTTGTTTGCGCTATAGGAAACCCGGAGGTGTCACTTCATTGCAGCAGTTAACACTCTGTAATTAACTTTCACAAATTGCCACCCCAGGCTCATTTACTTTGGCTGCAAACTTTCTGTTGTCACACCTTTTTATTGAGATTGACTTAATGAAAACAGCGTGTCTTTAGTTTATACAAAGCACATAATTAAAGTCTGAATTTGGACTCACAAGTTGTACAGAAGATTATTATTTGGGAAGTGTTTGTCAGAGTTACAGTGACGGTCTGACAGCAGTTTGTAGCATTAGATGTTTGATTTGTTTAGCTGGTGGCTCTTTTGATGTGATGCGTCTTTTGTCTGTCATATCCCACGTCTTTTGAGTTGGTTTAAAAATGGATTGTTGCTCATTACTCTGTGCAAATGTGTTTTGTTTTTTTGTTTTTCTGGTAAATTTAGCCCAATATATTTAACCAGCAGGCTTTTGAGATATGACTTCCTGGGGTACCATTTTTTGTTTCTTGTCAATTTTCTCTTTAAAAGTTGTCTGAAGTCGTTAATTGACTCCCTGACAATGATGTATTATTTGCGTGATCGTTTTTGACTAAACTAAACTGTCCATAATTTATTTTTAGATTGTAATCCTTAGCTCAGCGGTTTAATGGTAATATGTCTCATTATTCATTGCATTGTTTTGGAATTCTGCAACTACAGTAGCCCTGCAGGGGCATACATACTGTAACTGGACTTATTAGAACGAGTCTGGCGACGATGTATGGGTGTTTCCTACCAAAAATCTCTTCATTTTTACAAAATCTGAACCAGACAAAGTTACAACTATTCCACTGGAGAACGCTTGGATAGAGCACACTCTGTAAGAAGTCATATAGCCAATAAGTTGTAGTAACTCCATTCTATAATTTACTTCCACTAACAATTAAGAGTTTTTGAATTTTAAATTGTGTTTAAACTCACTGTTACAAGTAATTTGGTAATTTAATTTAAAAATATAAGTACTATTTCTGCCTTTAAAATGTAATTTATTTAAACTTAGTTAAAAGTGTTCATTCAAATAATAAAGTTAAGTTGTGGATAAAAGAATCAGAGACCATGAGTGAAATCGACTTGACAAACATATTGTCCTTATGTATTTAGTAATAAATTTACTCTCTCTTTAGTGTTAAAGTTTCAGGTAAAAAATTAACACAGCACCATGACACAGGGGAACAGTGCCACACCTGACCTGATGTATTACAGAAAATACGCTAATAAGATAAACTTCTCACTCCCAAACTGGACTGGGCAGTGGTTGAAAACATCTGAGTGACACTTTAGTGAACACTGAAGTTGAACTGTAATACTTCGAGAAGAATAATATGCTTCTCTAGGTAAAATGTGTTATTTAGTTATAAATTACAGTTATACCCTTAAAGATAACAGAAATTGTGTCAAAAAAGATACATTTAGAAATTAAAAAATATTCAGCTGTACTAAAAACTCCATATATATAACATAGCCCAGTCCACATTGGTCATGGTCCAACCATGACTCAGAGGGTCAAAGCCCACCAGCATTCTGTTACATAAAAAGATTGCATCTCCTATGTTTGATTTCACTTATGGTCTCTGATTTTGTTGTCTTCTAAAGTACATATTTTTTCCAGGCTAGACAAATGTAATGTGTGGTGTCTTGAAACATTTTGAACCATTGTGGCTGATTGCTTGCATTTTGTTCAATTGTATACTGCAGAATGTCCACAATGCTGCTTTAAAATGGCACATTTAAACCTTGATTTTAGCCAGATAAGATCTTTTGGAACAGGATAAGAAGTTATTCCAGGACAAAGCCACGGCCCATCTGTATGCTGGTAATGCCGGTTTTCTGGTAGAACAAATAATGTCTGTGGTGTCACAACGGCAGCACATGATGAAGTAGATGACGACATTTTATAGAAGTTCAAGTTAATAAAAGAGTGTGAGTTTGCCCTGGAAACCTGATTGGAGAAATGCCAAGCCCCCTACGAGGTCCGCTCTATTATACAACACGGAGATTTACTGGCTCGTTTTTAATGATTGCCTTCTTATGTTTAATGAGGAAATTCAATCAGCTTTGTGTAAATTCCATCCACTGTTTCATTACCGGGATTTATCATACGTAAATGTACGAGGAGAGAGGAAGTGGCGCGCTGAATACTAATTGTCAGATTAGCCGTGTGCTCACCATCTATGGCTGCTGTCTCTGCTATAGGAAAGTAAATAGGTTTTAGTCTGCTGCTCTCAGACCCTCTCCCATCAGTAAATAAGACAGCATGGCCCCAGGGCCTTGTCAAAGCCGTTTCCCACCACTATCCAACATGATGTATGACGATGCTGCTAGACTGACCCGCAATATTATGCAACAGCGCTGTCTCTCTCTTGCGCTCTCTCTCTCTTGCCCGCAGGTTGTATCCCTGAAGCCCACGAGCACTGGTTCTAACACCTGTAAAACGGAAATGAAAACTTTACCAACCAATATCGTTTTAGGCTTTGCAGTCGCAGTGTTTTCCTCAGTAGAGTTTTGGTGGTGGTGTTATCGCCTTGTGTTAATATTTTGCCAACAGCTTAAGTCTGTCACTTTTTCTCACCTTATCTGAACTGCACATTGTGGCATTTGTGGATTTTGACTTCATTTGTCATGGTAAACATCATGTGCATACTCAAATCTAAAATCTGCACTTGACATTTGTTTTCTCATTGTGTTTGCAGATGAAGTCAGCACTGGAATAGACACTTTCTCTGTATTATCAGCAGCCATTAATTCAGTGTTGACTTGTACTGTGAACTAGTGGGGGTTGGTTCTGACTTGCGAACACTTTATATGCTGGCAAGTGATTGATGAACGTTTTTTGTACACAATTATTATTTTAAATTTTTAATATTAAAAGCCTAAATTATCTCTTCAGGTATATTGTTTTTCTTTATAATATGCCAATAGGTAATTAAGCACTGTACTCCAAATAAAAAAGTCTACTGCATACCTTCTACCCAAAATAAGATAGCATTATGTACAGGGGAATGTACTTAGAAAAGAACAAAAACAAATCGGATTCATTCATTATAATCAATTATTGAACAAATTTAGTAATCATAGTTAACAGGCGTATTCATAAACCGCAACATATCATGTGCTAAGAAAAGAGGGTTTATTTACCAAGACAGAGCATTAAAACTACAGAAACAGTTAAAAAAAACACTGTACATTGTGTGTTTTTCATTTAAAATATGTATAATATATGCTCTATCCAAACATCCTGAAGTGGCATATTTGTAGCATCGTCTAGTTTAAATTTCATGAAAAATACAGTGATTTTTGGTAGAATTATCAAATTGAAATTAACTGCTTTACTCGCACTTCACTGTCCAATTATTCGTTGACAAAAATCATTGACAGATTAATTCATTATCAAAATAATTGTTTGTTGCCGCCCTACTTAAGTGGCAATATAAAGTAATATGACATAAATCTAAATCAAGTCTTTTTTCTATAACAGTCATTGTGTCGACATAACTTGAGAAATAAAAAGCAACCACTTATATATATATATATATATATATATTTTTTTTTTTTTTAAATAGAAGCATTACTTATGACAGTAATATAGTGTTTGGAGAACCAGAATCATGTTTTAAAAGTTGTCAGATATTTGTTGATGCTGTGTGAAGTGGACGTTTATGAACAGCCTGCTTTCTGACAGAAGATCAATCTCCAGTGCAGGCCTGAGCAGCTCATTTCCTCCACTCTCTGGTCTTTGGAGGTTATTAGACTGGAAATGGACTGCTTTCGATGTGCGTCCACTCTGTGGTCATTTACCAGAGGAGATTATGGTTTTGAGTCAGACAATGGCTTCTAATTTCTACAATGGATTTTAAACAACTTTAGAGCCCACCCGGACTAAAGAGTGAGTTTATTAGTAGTAGATGCTGCTGCACCAGAGGTTTGAATGACTAAATACATATGTGAACTCCTTCCTAGACAACAGCAATATAGATGCCAAGTAGGAATGCACAATATATTGCAAAATTATCGTTATTGCAATATCAGCAAACGCAATATCTGTATCGCAAAAATCTAAATATATCGCAGTAATGCTATGGTCTTCCATCTGACAGAGATTTACACTGAAGTATCATTTTCCACCAGAGCCTTAAAAGAACATGTGTTGTGACTAAATACAAATGTTTAAAGTCCAGTTTTAGTGGAAATTTAATTAATTTAGTCACAGCATAGCCTTGTTTTATTCCTGGTTTAGTCTGTGTTACGTTTTGATTTTGTCACTGTTTTGACTTGTAAAGACAGGAACTTACATTTTTGTGAAATGTAGTGAATTTAACTTACTATGTTTGAAAATCTCTATTTTCAAATATTGCAATAATATTGTTATCACAGTTTTCAACATAGTTATTGAATATCGCATGTTTTCTCCATATCGTGCAGCCCTAATGCCAAGAAATGTCATGTTCACTTGGGAGCTGGGTAAATGTGGCAAGATATCTTGTGAGTGAGGAAATTTGATAATACTGATTTTTACATTGATAAATTACAGAAAAATAATAAATGATTTTTATTGCCACAAGGCTATAACTACTTGTCTACAGCTCAAAGAGAAATCCTTTTAGACCTTACATGAGTGGAGTAGCAATTTCCGACAATTTAAAATAAGATTCATTATCAATAACTTGTGTAACACTTTTTTGAAACTGAATTTGAAGGCTACATTTTATTTATAACAAAATCACATTTATTAAACACTGACACAATGATAGCTCCTGCTTTTTAAATTAAGAGACAAAATGATGAATACATAGCACATGGATTTTGTAACTGAAGTGAAGACTGATTTTGTCTTAGCTCCAGACAACACACTGCACTTAACGCAACAATACCTGTCATTAACAATATCTCAGACCAATCTTACTGCATTTCTTCATACAGTATTTGATGGTTCTGATCAGCTGATGGACGATGTTTGTTTACAGTCCGCTCTTGATAGCACTTGATTGATCAAAACTGAGCAGCAATGATATGTTAACATTTCCAGTGTAAGCGATAGAAACTGTAGAAAAGAAATTTTTTTTCTATAAATGATATCTGTGTCTATGGGACCATAAGTAATTGTTTGCCCATTTGTGTCAGCATCAGCTTGGCTTAGATTGGGTGGAGACTTGATCTAAACCGACTTATTTCATAAAAAGGTAGAGCCAGTGTTTTCAGCTTCCTTTAAATGTTAAAGTACAGAATTTGGAGACAATCCACAGGACTTCATGAACCTGTTCATTAGCGCTCCTCTTGAACTCATTCACTGGAGGCTTTTGTGCCAGATGTCACGGACCGAGGGAGTGAAATGTTAAATATACCCTGGAACAACTAATATCACCAGTTCATTAGGAAGTCTCTCACATCTGGGTGGGAGTGACTCTTCTATTTAGCCTTTAGCGGATTTCTGATTGACATTATGGGATTTTAAATGAACCTCAGTGCCATTATGCACCACTGAGGCAGGCCTAAGTGTTGTACTTAAGGCTTTATTTGGAAGTTTGGTTGACAATAGATAAAGTTTTTAATGGACTGAGCAGCTGGGCTCTGCTTTATAGAAATGTTCATACAGCAAATTTAGCAAAAAACTCATGTTGCCTACTAAAAAGAGCCATTGTTTTGGAGTTTCTTTTCAATGTCATGAATATCACTAGGAAGGCATGAATACCCAACCGTTTTAAAAGGCTGTAACTGCAAATAAAAGTTGTTCCCCACCTGGTGACCATTAGCCTAATCTCCCCTCTTTGTGCTTTTATTTTAACAATGAGTTGTAGACAGGTTGAACACATCTCGGGCCACCTCCTCTGTTAAGAGAGGATTGTTCTAAATGAACAAAAACGGCTTCATTCACTCCCTGTTCAGACCATTTGCCAAAAGCAATAACCCTTCTCTCTCAGTAATATATTGCAGTTTAGTGTCTCTTTGCTTGTGTCATGTGAAATTTATACCAAAGCATTCAAATATCACTGATAATATCGTTATCCCAGTGTTCACAATATGTATGGCATATCACAATATTGTGCAGATATAGTTAGGATAGTGCTATACTGTAACTGCAGTGTTGTGCTTGTGTGGTTTTCTCTCATCCCTGTGTAACTGACTCCATTGACAGGTCACTAGCTGTGCTTCAGAAGAGTCTTGACAAGCCAAAGGTTGGATTACAGCTTTCCTCCTCGTGTCACCTCTTGTTCTTATACCAAAGGCCAGCATGGGACGGCTCTCGTGTGTTCGGTGGAGCAGTAAACCCTCCTGGCTGTATTCTTGTCTGTCTGTGTGTGCACTCCGCCCGGCCGCGGCCCACTAAAGGTCACTACTGATGTCTGCTGTTGCAGCCAAAGAGAGGAAAAAAAAAGAAGCAAACATTTAAAGTGGTGTTTGTCCTATAGCCAGATTTGACCAGGATTGAGTCACAAGGGAGTGAGTGTGAGCCAACTTGGCATGTGTCTCCACTGACCTATGCCCTGGGACAGTGAGTCATCTGTTGGACGAGGTTGATTTTAGGCAGTTTAAAATTATAGACCATGTCTGTAAGCTGATGTTTAGAGCTACGTGTTGTCAGAAGCCAGTAGTATTTTTTTATCCCCATTAATTCATTGTTGACCATCAATCTAATTGGAGTGTCTCTTCATTTACAGTGGCATGTGATTGCATAAGTTTGTGATCACAGGGTTAACATTTTTGATTATTATGACTTGGCTATAATCTTTTATAAACATTGAACATTTTATAGAGTTTAATTATCAGTACATTACTATTTTAACTAATCCTAACCCTAACCCCTATTCTCACACAAATTTTAACCTACCTGTGGCCATTTGGGCAAATTAAGAATGAAGCCTGTGGACCGATAAAAAATAGTCTGTTGGCCACATTTGGTCCCTTGTCCATGGTTTGGACAACTCTGATTTAGAGCTTTCAAATATGACGGCTTTAGTTTGTCTCTAAATGTAAAGCGCAGCACGTGAAAAAATAACCCATTATGTTGTTTGATATAAAGCTCCTTTTGTTATTTGCTGGACGTCTGAGTGGGACAGTGCTACAGGCAGTGTGGAAGAAGAAAGGCCTGTTTATCTCCGGAGATGGCCTGGGCCTGCAGCAGAGGTTATCAGGCCTGCCCCGCAAGTTGTTTAAAAAGGCCGCCGGATGAATGGGAAGCATTGCCACAGTCGCTGCCAGGGCTCTGAGATGCTTTCTTTTCATTATGTTGTTTTTGCTCCTGTCTCCCGTGGCCTTTCCTCCGTGCCAGCACTCTCTATGGCTCTCTGCTCGCTATTCCCTCGAGTGATGCTGCAACTACTTATATCACTATACCTTAGCAACTGATATGAGGACAATGCCTTACTGGGTCTAGTGGTGATATAACGGCACAATATACTTTTGGAAATATTTAGAAGTTTGGAAGTTAAATAAAAAATACACTCTTTCTGCCCGGGGGTTGCTTAAATTGACAGTTTACAGTTTACAGTGAAGCAGCCAATCCCAAAGTCACGAGTATTGCAGCCCCCTTTAAAAAACAGAAAATCTCCCTACAATAAAATTTTACTCTAGTCAAAAGACTTATGTTTTTCCCCATAAAACGCTAAAAAAAAAAAAAAAAACTTTGTAATAACTCACACTATTGGGCATTATTTATGTTATTTAAGTATTAGCTTAGAGTTAATAACCAGTTAACTGTTAAATATTTACAAAACATTACAGGGTTTCTGCCAAAAAAAAAATACAAAATGTCCATATTGGAGCTGTTAGTAATCATTGCGCGTGTAGCACCCAATCCGAGCAGCATCACTGGGGTTATCGCCCTCCACGAAACCCCCCTCCTTCAGTGTGGAAAATGTTTGTATTTCCCTACCTGAAAACGGCCTTTCTGAGCATATCTGGGCGATATTTTAATGTATAAAACACCATGCTGTTGAGATACCTTAATCTGGTTATTCTCCGTAGTTTTTCATAAACCGAGGCCCCAAGCATTTGTGACAAAATGCTTTATTTACAACTCTCCAGCAAACACACGTAACAATCTGAATCGCGACGGGTGCCCAGCTGTTTTTACCATTGCCCAACATCGGAAGGCGAGGGCTTGTTGTGAGCGCCATTGTGATCACGTCACTGCGCAGGGAACTCCGTCTAATATAGTGACCTACTGCGCATAACGTCACGGAAGTTTACCTCTTTCGGGGGGGGGGTATATGACTGGCTAGATGTTCTTTTATTAAACTTTACACATTCCACGCAACTGTAATCGCCAATTACAGTATGTAACGGGTGGTACCTCGGGGTGTCGCTGCGGCCCCGCCGGCAAAAAAGGATAAATGGGAAGTGGGCTGTTTGCCCACGAGGTGCCAGTTTCCGTGGGAGGGAT
This sequence comes from Bostrychus sinensis, assembly GCA_020698575.1. Classification (NCBI taxonomy): domain Eukaryota; kingdom Metazoa; phylum Chordata; class Actinopteri; order Gobiiformes; family Eleotridae; genus Bostrychus; species Bostrychus sinensis. The sequence goes on along the minus strand of CM036257.1, from coordinate 19,187,580 downwards.
TGGTAAGGGATTGGTAAGTTTTTTTATAGTTTTTTTATAGGGTGTTATTTTTAATTGAGTAAATCTATTTTTAATGTGTTACTTTGTGGTAGGACCACCCCAGGGTTTTAAAGATCTGTCGACCTGTGATTGAGGAATGGCTGTGTGTGAGGTGTTCACGACGCACAGGTACATTTTTAATACAGGTTTTAGGAACATTAAAAATGTTTAAATATTGTGTTTTGTAATTTTGTATTTTGTGTTTTTTACAGTTGTGTTTATGTCCCTGCAGTCCCTTTAGTTTGAGTTAGATTAGTGTTTTTAATTAGTCCGCCTCGTTCTGCGGCCTGCTTGCCTACACCTTTAAAGGCGGACTAACTTGATATTTTTTATGTTTGTTTGTTTGTTTGGTCACTTCCCATACTAGTTCCAGACATACTGAACTGTTCTAATGTATAATTCCCGATCGTTGCTGTGAACCAGTGTGCGGTGTTTTTGAAGTGTTGTAAACTCATTTAAAGTACAGTGTGGGCTGTGCGGGTTTGTCCGCTGTACAGGGTAGTGTTAATTCGGGATCATCCAAATTAGATCTGTGAGATATGGTAGCGTATGGGAAAATAACCACTTCTTTGTGTTTGAAATAAATATTGTCAACTTTAATCTGCCTCTGTTTGCTCGCTCTCGCCCATATAACAAGTAGATAAGATTTGTATCTAATGGCACTAACACACTGGCTGCGTCAGGCGCTGCAGCAAGTGTACTGGCTTCACAGCTGCGTCGTGACGGCGCGAGGTTGTACACAGTGGCTGCGTGAGCATTTCGCTGCTGGCAGCTCCTTCTCTACATAAAAGCCATTCAGAAGTCTATATGAGAGTACAGCCACATAGAACAGACCTACGGAGACTATATTTGACTAAAGTGAAAGTCATAATTCACGGTCCATCAGAGCCAGAAATCCCCCAAATATTCAAAAAATGCATCCGGTATGGGTAGTGCTCATAGTAGTTGCTAAAATATAACAATATATGCTAATTTTGTGTGTATTTTGGGTGAAAAACATAAAACATTGTTAATAATGTTTAATTCTTTAGGAATCACCTCATGTAAAGCATTGCACAATTAAAAACATTGGTGGTAATCCAGGATCTAAAAACTACTTAATTTTAGCTTATTAAAGCGTTATTACTGCTTTATAGTTGCACGTTATTCTTAAGTGTTACCAAAAAACATAGACTGTTGGCTAAAGTATCTTCAAAGTAGTATTTTAAAGAAATATATACCTGCAGTTCCTTTGCGGCCCAGCGGGGGGACCCAGATCCCACTTTAGGAACCACTATATTAAAGAAATCCTTAGCAATACATTTTTTTCCCCATAGGGGCTTACCAAAGTAAATCATCTGCCCCCTAGTGTGCAGTGGTTCTCATATTTATTTGGCTTACGTTTTACACCTGATGCCGTTTCCGAACCCCATTTTCTTCATGCTTAGTACCGGCACAAAGGGTGCTTGTGACTCCCTGTGACTGGATTACCTATATATACATATTATTTTGCATATCTCTTCCAGTCCACGTCCTGTCTCAAATTCCTATGGGTTGTGCACATTGGAGGATTTCGGAAACAGCAGTGGAAAAACACAAACTGCTGAGTCATTTTGGACAGAACATGAACAAACATGGACTGTGAAAATGATTGTGTACGAATGGTGATTCATTAGTAACAAGGGGCTCCAAGAATCAAAAATGGCTGCCAGTGGCTCCACTCAACAGTAGTTTCCGAACCTGTTTAGATTTTACTGCCAGGATTTCGTGCGTTCCCATAAAATTTGCATTTGAAAATTAAAGAAAAGCTGCCCTGAAAAGCTTTTTATCCATGTTACTGGTTAGACTTAGTACTTAACTGGGACATGAAAATAAACATTCTCAAGCTTTTACAACTATACCTCATTTTTTTGAGCATTAGTGGTGCAAATGTTTCTCATTTCCCATTAATCCACTGGCATAGTGCAAACCCACAGGGATCAGCGATACAGAGTCTGCCAGAAGTGATTTTGGTTGTTGGTTTAAATCCAACACAGATGTCTATTTAACCACCACTCAGCGTATACCAGCTGGGTCTATCTGAGTCTGTTTGGACTGTGCCCTTGATTTTGACATTGGTCTTCATTTACAGAAAGGAAGACTTGGGCCAATGTGGCTAATATAATTTAAAAAAGCCTCTGTAGTTTATGGGTGCTATATTACTTTCCCAAAGAAAAAGGAAAGAAAGAGCGCAGAGTTTGAACAGTTAAATCAATGGAAGAAGAGCGCTTTTTTTTTTTTTTTTCTTAATGAAATCTTTTTAATGTCATCCATTTGAGCTGAAGGACACTCTGAGAAAGGGCACAACAGACAAAATGTTGGAGAGGTAAAGTTACAGCTAAAGTCTACACTAGTTTCAGCTGAATTATATTAACCTCCTGTTTTCTCTAAAGAGTCCCAGTACTTTCTACTCCTCTCCATTGGTCCAGCACACATCCAATTTAATTAAGTCTTGCATTCATCTTGATCTTTGTCAACCCGGTCTTCACAAAAATCTGTTGTTAGCCCAGCCAGATACCTAATAAAATTAACTATTTCAACGCAGGAGAAATTTTGTCTGAACTGCTGTAACCATTTTTCTGTAATTGGGTGGGCTTTGTCATTGGTTGTATGTCCATCTTTCTTGTATCAAACAACAGTTCATTTGGTGCTCGTTGGTTGGGCTCCTTGAAAATTTTGAAGGTACTATGTTATGCTTTTTTCTGACTTTTTTCTGCATTATTTTTTCACATTTTATAACTTAAAATAATGTACAGTGTATGTATGGAAAATGTCTTATTTTGGGGAGCTGTTACTTTCAATTTGCAGAGAAGGTTCAGATTAGATGTCTACTGCCCCTTGCTGGCATTGTGGGGACTTGACAGAGCATAAAATGGCTATTTAGCACACCTCTTAGCAACATGAAGGAGTCCACTGACCATGGGCAGAAGCACCTCCTGGTTTCACGATTGTTAGAAGAGGACAGGCTTAGCAAACAGTATTGAATGATACAAAATACTCCTGCAGGTATGTTTTTGAGGTGAAAACATTATAACATGGTTACAGGTAAAAAAAAAGTCGATTTAGCAGAATAGGGGACCTTTAAATCTTGATATTCCTCGAAAAAAGGAAGATATGGAGTTTGGGGAAAGTGTTTATATACTTAGTCGTATATTGTAACTGACTGTTGAACCTTAACTTTTCTCATAATGTAGGTTTGGTAAAATGTAGGTACTGTATTTAAATCTTTGAGATTATAGTATGGTGGTGTATTTAGCATCATATGCAATACAGCTATGCACTGTGTATTCTTGCACCTTTCGATCAGAACCAGCATTATCTTCCTCACCAGTTGAGCTACAATTGCTGTAACAGGTGCCACGATGCAGATATAATTAGTGTTTTTTACTTCACCTCACTTTCAGTGGTCATAATGTTATGCCCGATCAATGTATGTTATAAATATTACAGGATATCTGAGAGGTTGTGTTTGGTATTTTAGCTCTAATTTCTTCAGGCTAGTTGCAGCGTGACAAGAGTAAAACCTCACACTTGGTGACATGGCACTGTTTGTACTAGTGTCAGAGTTGCTGAGTCTTTGCAATGTACTTTTTCTCTGATACTGTGTAAATAATTGCCTCTGCCATAACTTGGGTGTGCTACATATTTTTAGCTGCTTTCTCTCAAAGTCACTTAGACATATTTGCTTTGGAAGACTGAGTTTGCTTCTTGTTGTTGCCGCCGGGGTACAAATACATTTATCGCCCACCAGTTGGAAGGCTAATATTTTTGTTGTCGTACTGCTTCCAGATAAGTCATTTAACTCGTGATATAATTTGACGTGGAGTCCTGGGCCAGGGCTCCGACAGCACTGCATGTGTCTGGATCAGATATTCGCTTGCTGTAATTGAAATGGATGGAGTAATTCTGCTGTTGCCCTCCCTCAGGTTCTTGTGTTGCTGGTGGTGCACGGCCATATCTCAGATGATGTAAATAGCTGGGACAGACGGGAAGACACTACTGCTGCTGCTAAAATGGGAATATCACTTAGGGCTGCACAGTCTGTATATTGATAATTTATCGCAATATAAGCAGACATAATATCCATATCACAAGAAACTAAATGTATCGCAGTAAAGTAATCAAAGCCTAAAAATGATAAAAAGCCCTGTTTAGTCTGGTTTAGCCACGCTTTTGTACTGCTTTCTTCCTGGTTTACACCTAGTGTAGCCCTGGTTTAGTCCTGGTTTAGTCCTAGTTTAGACCTAGTTCAGTCCTGGCTAATTTTTGGTTTAGTACTGGTTTAGTCATGCTTTAGTGCTGCTTTTGTCCCGGTTTAGTCCTAGTGTAGCCCTGATTTGTTCATTGTTTAGTCCTGGTTTAGTTCTGCTTTAGCCATGGTTTAGTCCTGGTTTTGTACTGGTTAAGTCCTGGTTTAGTACTGCTTTAGCCATGGTTTAGTCCTAGTGTAACCTTAGTTTAGTCCTAGTGTAGACCTGGTTTAGTCCTAGTTTAGTCCTGGTTAATTTCTGGTTTAGTACTGGTTTAGCCATGCTTTAGTACTGCTTTTATCCTGGTTTAGTCCTAGTGTAACCCTGGTTTAGTCTTGGTTTATTTGTGGTTTAGTACTGCTTTAGCCATGGTTTAGCACTGCTTTCATCCTGGTTTAGTCGTAGTGTAGCACTGCTTTCGTCCTGGTTTAGTCCTAGTGTAGCACTGCTTTCGTCATGGTTTAGCACTGGTTTAGGTTCCTGGTTTTGTCCTAATTTAGCCCTGGTTAAGTCCTGGTTTAGCCATGGTTTAGTACTGCATTCATCATGGTTTAGTTCTGGTTTTGTCCTGGTTTAGTCTGGTTGATTTTATAGCTCTAGTCTTTGTTTGAGACCTTGCTTCATTCTGGTTTTAATTGAACATACTGTATTTTGAGCATTCCAAAGATCCCCAGTATTGTTATATCATTATCGCAATATTCAACATACTAGTTAACACAAATGGCCTGTTTTTGTAATCTCGTGCAGCCCTAATTTCCATCACATGGCCACGTTCGTATTTTCCAGTCCTTCTAGAGCTCTCTTCTGCATCACTATTAATTAATCATCCTCACGCACACACACTCCACCAGAACAACAAGTCTATCCACCAGGGCTTTGGACCCCCTCAAGGCCTGGAACAAGATTTTGCTGCAGCGCCACCCGCAATGAACACAGCCCCATAGACACTGAGCGGCAGCCTCCAGGGCAACAAGGAATAAATAAATAAAGAGCCAAATACCGGAGGGACCAAACCTGCATTGCCTCAAATGGTCACTCAAAAACAGGAAGTCAGTCCCTGTAGACGCCCAAGTTTTGACACAAATGAGTGACCTGCAATCTGTTCTTGTTTTGGCCATTTAAGTTTTTCCACACCTTGAGAACTTTTTACTGGAACAAAACTATTTAAAAGCCAGTCCTGCTATTAAGAGACACACGGAGTAGCAACTAAATTGTCTGCTGGTAATCTTTTGGTATTATAATTAGGTGGCTAATGGTGTATACTCCTGCCAACCACCAGAGGGCAAGAAAAAAATCATCAAGGCTATAAGATTAGAGGATGAAGGTCTTGGTAGCAATCACAAGTCATTAGCTGGAGACAAAATTAATACATCAGCTGTTTTACTTATAATGTCTGTCTTTTGCCAGACCCAAAGAACATGGGAACGGCAAAACACAGAATATTAGTCTTTTTGATGTGAGACAGAAATGCTAGCCACCATGCTCTACCATAAATATGTGGAAGAAGATGAATGAATGAATGGATGGATATTTAAACAGGTGAGAGTGACTTAGTATGGTGGCAAAGTTGATCTCACTGTCTCGCAGCATGTCTGAAGTTTGATTGCTGGTCAGGGCACTAGCTACTGACACAAAATACTTCTGTACCTTTTTTATTTTTGCAAAACTCAAGAGAAACCTATGAAAGCAAAGCCTCTGTGGCAAACTTTTAAAAATTGTTGTCAGCATCTAGTTTTATACAGTACCAGTGGCAAAGGTTAAGTAAACAAGAAAACTGCAAATCTCGAGCATCAGCTATAATCTCTTTTGTAATTCTTGCTCAGCACATTATTGCAGCTTTGCTTGAAATCCCTCCCCTCTGTATCAGTTAGATTTTCAACACCACCTCTAATGCCTTTGAGCGTAACCTTGACAAAAGTGTTGACGCTTGAGTATCTGGCAACAGGAGCCAATAGGTTAATACACTTTGGGGGCCGTGTGTTTGTTTGCGTCAGTGCGTGCTCAAACCTTTTTCCCACAATAACGCGATTAGCCCAAAAGCTACGCCATCACTTTCCCTTCCTCCCACCCGTGACCTCTCTCTCGGGCCAGTACAGTGTGGGCTCATGGGGCAGAGACAGGAGCCCTGGAGCTGGGGCTAAATGGGATCACCGGCCCGAGCTGACGATGTCAGGATCTGGATCAAAATGTCGGATTAGGGATTAGACCTGGAGTTTGCATTGAGTTAGCATTACAAAACAGCACAGAGCTTCATAAAGGACATGCTGGGATAAGAAAGGCAGTCAGTGGAGGAAAAACATTCATACATTTCTTCAGCTTCTTTACAAACCAACTTCTAATACGATAAAGAAATATAGGGTTTTCCTCTCTCTGACTTTTGCTGTCAAATATTTGAAAACTGAAAGTTTAATCTAGTTTTGGGCTGCTGAGTCAGGGTGTAGCACCAGTAATATTTCTTTTCAAGTAAAGTTTGGGGACTTAATTTTTTTTTCAGCTGTCCTTATATTGTCATAAAGTTGTTTTTGAGGTCTACTAAAATAATTTCTGTCTTAATGCCCTTTCCTTTGAGTTTGTTGTGATTGGTCAGATGGCCCACTCTGTTGTGCCTGGACTAATAGTTTGTGCCACTTTAGAAAATAGCTCTCAAATAAAAGACCTATCACATATCCTGCAAAACTTAGAAATTGAGAAGCTTTGCACCCATGGAAATTGAATAAAATGTCTACACAACCAAAAGCTTTTTTTCCATTTTGGATTTTCAACATTGTTTTTAGATGGTTTCTGACAAACTTTGCAGCACTACATGATTCCTGTAAGCAAACCCAGGGAGTTGACCCTCTGAGGCTACCGTGGAGTTGAAATCCCGGGTCTGTTTCTGTGTGGAGTTGTGCCTCTGTCTGTGTGGGTTTCCTTTCCTATAACATTTACAACCTTTGACCTATAGAGCAAAGAAATAAGTTATCACGGTGGGACATTTCTGCTCAAAGGTCAAATAATATGTGTTGTGAAGCTAGAAGAAACCTAATCTAACCGTGTTAAAAGTCACCCTTCTCTAAAGTGGTCTATACTGTAGGTAAGCTTTACTTTGTACCTTGTCATTGCCATTGTTTATTGTGATATAGTTTGTTGCACCATAGGTTTGTGTTGATTTCCCCTTATTATTATTATTATTATTAATAATAATAATAATAATAATAATAATAATAATAATAATAATGCATATGATTTAAATTTAATGTAATGTATATACCTTACTATGTAACAAGTAGCAGGGCTGGACATAGACAAATATATTACAGGAGATGTCCTTTTGAGGTTTGTCATAATTATTGAACTATAAACTAGGGGTGTTTATGGTTAATTAGTTAATTGATTAATCAACATTATGCCCATAATCAATTGAGTTAATTCAATTCAGTTTTAGTTGTATAGCCCAGTATCACAACAAAAGTCACATCAAACAATTAATCAAAAATAGACACACAATCAGACATAACACACAATCAACATAAACAATAACTACACTAAACAAACCCAAGACATCCCTGTCCTTAGCCCTCCTTATTGGTAAGGAAAAACCCCTAAAAAAAAAAAAAACAGCTGTGGGAAGAAAAAAGAAGAAACCTTATGGAGACCATATTGAAGGAGAAATCCTCTCCCAGGATGGACAGGCTATAAATGTGTTTAGGACGGTTAAATAAAGTCCATTAGCTCATCTGTAGTATCATAGTTCAGGTCTGTAAGGATGCAGCAGGTGGGCCTCATCAGGACAGGGGAGTGGGGGTGAGGCAGGGGTCCGGGAAGTCCATAGGAGGTGAGGTAAAGGGCCCACAGGTCTGGACAGGAGCACAGATGGGGTCAGCTAAAACCTTGGATTGAAATACAAATACAAGAATTACAAATACAAAAAATACAAACAATTAATCAATATTCTGTTCAGCAGAATAAAGGGACAGTATCATTGGAGAGTTTAAACATAAAATTAAAAACAGTTTCCTAAAATATACAAGCCTATAAGTTGTCTTTAGTAAACAAAAAAAACAACAACAACAAAAAACAAAAAAAACAGCCACTTTTTTGTGGTTTATGGACTTTGAATTTAATAAAGAGCTGTTTTTTATAAAATGTAATGATGGGCGATGTCAAGTAGGTGGCCAGCGGTTAATCGATAATCGTTTGTTAAGAATACTGATTAATCGATTGAAAAGAAAAATAAACAAATTTGCAAACCTGTGTCAAACTCAATGTAATTTCTCTGTTCTCAATGCCTGTACTTGTTGTAGCCACACACAATGCACTGTGAATGAACAATTACAGAGAGTGTAACAGAAAGGTGCAGAGAGCTTCAGGGCACTTCACACTTATAGTATTGGTAGCTGGAGCGCTGTCTCCACTGTGACATAATTCACAGCACTGCGGCGCTTTTTACACGTCTGATAGTTGTGGTGGAAGTGGAAATAGAGATACAAAGCCAGAGTTTGGAGGGCAGTGTGGCCCAGAGCTGGAGGGCACAGCCAAGCGTGGAGGTCATGGTTCGTGTTGGCGATGGGTGCATGAGGTAATCCACATGACATTTACGGCTTTTTCATTTCCAGCCCGAAGCAAAAAAAAAAAAAGACTTTAGTTTTACCCAAGTCACTGAAGGAGAACAGGCCAAATGAATTAAGGAGAGTTGGAGATCTGCAGAGGATGTAGTGGGTTCATGCTATTATCAGGTTATTCAGTGCAACAGAGATCATACAGCCATGTTACCTCTACTTTTAATAATAATACAGTACTTTGGCAATCCTTGTGTTGTGGCACTTTCGTTCATTTCCCATTAGCAGCCACTTAGATATTGGCTACTCAACCCAAAAATGGCTTTACAGTATATTAAGAGGGAACATTTTATCTGCATCAACAACTGGATCCAAGTATTTTAAGGGATTCTTTGCCATTATTGGACATAAGGGCTTTGTGGTTCAATAAATGGAGCAATTACTCCTTAACTAGAAGATTCCTGTAGGTTTGGGAACTATTATCTTTGTGAGATGGGGGCAATGTTTTGGCATATTAGGTACATTTTTTCTGTTGAAACCTGCCCACAACCTTACTACACTGTCAGATAAAAGCCTAGTTGGCACAGGAGGGGACTTAAAGATGCAGATGTTAAAAAATTAAGGTTAAGGTCAAATGTTCCTAAAAATACTTGAAAGTGATCTTACTCTAAATCATACTTTAAAACTGGAATTAGTAATCAGTGAATGGGATCTGTGTGCATAACATGTAGAAGACAAAAGTGCGCACAAGTATTTTCTTTCAGGGAAATTGTGGGGAAAATTTCTGCACAGAACAGTCTGTGGTTTGAGTGCATCTTTGTCAAGTGGAAAAAGCGTTTGTCAGCCTCTCAATCATCCGTGCCGTCTTTGCCGCCTGATTGCGTAAAGTGAAGGTTATTTAGTTCTGAACATGCTGTGCGAGGTAGGATCCACTTTGTTAGTAGTTAGTCATCAGTGATGGACACTAATGGAGTTTGGGCTTAAAAATGCACCTGAACACAAATGAGTGAGTGGTTGGGGGGAAAAATGTCTGTTCCACAATATTGAATAATTTTCCACCATCAAAACCTTGTTTCGTCACACCCCCCGCGCTTCATCGCCCACAGTAGCACCGCAACTGGTGCTACTGTGAAACCAATTTCCCAGTCCAAAATACACACATTACATATCCATATATCACTATACTGTAACAAAGGCAATATACAAAGATTTTTTTAACAATATTTTTTTACCAAATACCAAATATATTGTCTACACTCAGTGTTTGATTGTTTTTCAGTAAAAGAAAATACCCAAATATTGATTCATCAGATGTTTTGTAACGATACAGGATCACCACATTAAATATTGCCATAATTTTCTTTTTTTCCCACCCCTATCTTAAATTTCAGCTTAGAGCTCAGTGTTAAACTGTTGATCCTGTTGTTATATCCACCATGTTAAACACAGGGAAAAATGCGTTGCCAATATTTATACACGTTTTACTGTTGCTCAATTTAATATTTCTCTGTGTAAGTAGATGTATTAAGTGCTAATTTCTAAATTTCTTTAAATACAAAATCAAATGACGAGTGTCCTTTACATTTATGATCAGTGCCTGTTCAAGAGATTGTGGTCTTTTAAAAGTAATCCAAAAGTTAAGAAGTACAATATTTCCCCCAGTCATGTTTGAGCTGTTGCGTTCACGGGAGACAGACAGACAAATGGACAACCTGAAGACCAGTCCTGCAGCCTCAGACGGCCATACCTCAGAGGCAGAAATAAAAAGTGAATGTGTGCCTTCAGAAGACAGGAGTCATTATCTCAGGTGGACGACCGGGGTAGAGCGGTGAAAAGGGAAACGGTGAAAGCCCAGAAGTCGTTAGCAAACAGCGTTGGTTCCTCCATTACTGTGTCTCCAAAGACTATCTATCACATTGTTCCTGTACCTATATGTTCACGCGCACCAGAATGACACATCCATCTTTCTTCTCCAGCTATTGTTTTTTTTTTTTTAAATAAGTTTCCCCACGGTCGAGAGGTTTCCTTCAAGAGTTCATACTTTGTTTTTGAAGGCAGAAAAGTATGTAAAATGTATCGATTCACCGGAGCCAGGTCAGTGTTTAGGCACAACAACAAAAAAATACTTAAAATGCCTTTTTTTTTTTTTTTTTTTTTTTTTTTTCTTAATAAAAAGGACAGTATTGATTTTGTACACATTTGTTGTTGATGTCAAGGGCATAGAAGTATTTGAGTCTTGCAGACCCTTACTTGAGTAATTTTAGATTTGATTTGATTTTTCAGTCATCTGACGTCTTTAAATGCAACAAAAGCACCAGAAAGCTTAATAATAACACTTTTGGTCCATGTGGAGTGAAAAATTACAATTTAACACCATTAAAGCCAGGTTATACCTTGCTGTTCTTCTAAAATGTTGGATACGCCCATTTGGATGTGCTTGGAAAGTTTAATTTGATATCTGAAAAAGTCTCACTAATAAATTTCTGGCTGGCTTTACTGCAAATTAGGTTTTTGAAATTAAATTTTCACTCCAAAACAGTCTTCACAAAGCTCAAGACTTGTATAATAACTAAATCCTACAAACCATGAGTAAACTATTTGTTAAGGATTAGTAACCTGTTAATTCATTATTTACAAAGCATTAATAAACACCATTGAGTTATAAACATTTTTATTAATGTTTACTGCAATATTGACCTCATGTAAACCAATGCAGCATATAAACATCAGTTAATGAATTGTTTATTCATTAAATTATTGGTAAATATTTATTAATGCTTTGTTTCTGTTCAATAATGGGGAGATCTAAAGTGCCTCTGTTTTCTACCTCTATACGACTTTCCCCTGCCAGTTTTACACTCAGTTTGACAAATACACAGAGTCTTCTTCATGTCGTCTTGTCAGTCCCAATGGATGGTGCCGCAGATGTCTCACTCCTCCTGGCGTCTAACCAGCCTGTAAACCCCCTCGCTTTCAGACTATCTTCTCGCACTCGTCCGTCTTTACCAAACCCTCGCAAAGCCCCCCTAAGTCGCAGGCAGTTTCATGTTTAACAGAAGCACCATAGATGCTGCCCTCTGCTCAGCCATCTGCTCCTTCAGCAAACTCCAGCTCTACATTCCTGGATAACTCCTGTATCCCTGGACTTCGCGCTTGTATACTCACAGACCACAGCTGAATTTCCCTTTTCAGATTAAAGACAGTCCATCTGGAGTCCCACTGAAAGCCCAGAGAGATGATTTTAGCAAAGACTTTACAATTTTGACTTTTGTGTTAAACTGGACAAGGCAGATCTTTTGGGGTGAAGGCCTAATCTGTGGTATTCTGTTGACATCTTCTCCAGACAAATAGACAAATAGACCTTCTTAGTAAACAACACAAGCTGCCCCTTTTGGCTTTTTACTTTTTAAAAGTGTAAATGGGCACCTAAATTTAAGTGACAAATTACATGGAGCAAAAGACTCCAGCTACAATATGTGCTGGTCCCATAAGCCCGGAAAAATGTCAGGATTGTTGTGTCAGAAGGGCATTTAAGATAAAAAATAACCTGTGTGAAGGAGTGAGAAGCTTAAGAGGACTTTTTTTTTGATTTTGGCAAATAGTTACTAACTGTGTGCTTTAACTGAGTGGGTAGAGAACATTTAAGCTCATTAGGACTGTTATTCTAAAAGGAAAACAGTGTGCATTCTTGCTTTTAATTACTAGTAAACTTGCTTGATTGCTATTTAATTTTTGAAATCAAAAATTATGATTGCAGCAGTGATGGTTTTGGTAGAAATCAACCATGGCTTTTGGGACTAAATTCTTCAAAAATATAAAAATATTCTAGCCTATCTGACCATCGCACAATGTAGTTAACCAAAAAAATCCTTAATTAAACATGACCACAACAAGACCAAAAACCAAAATATATGATTTCAAAGAGCACATTGCACGTCTGCTCTGTTGCAAACCAAAAGGGGATTCAAACTACTAACTAAAGGAAGACAAAGAAAATATTGAAACCTCATATATACAGACTGGAGCTGCAGACATTGAGTTGAGATAAAAGCTGAAAGATTGTTATTATGGTGTGAATTCTTGGCGCTTATGCTTCAGTAAAGTGGTGGGAGGATTTAAACTCAGCTAAAAGCTTTCCATTAGAGTCTGAATCACCAACCACTAACACAGAGCCAGAGCTGCCCTTCAAAACATGCCTACTGTCAACAATGGAAACTGTTGTTTTGTTGGGCTGGAGATGTTAATTTTGAATTGAGGAAGCTGACGTTTCCTGCTTATATTAATGATAATGAGTGGTTGTGTGAATGTCTTTTCTAATCTTAAATAGTGGTTGCTCATTTGAACTTCCTGTTTTTAACACTAGAAAGAAGATGATGTCCTGCGTTTTATCTCTGTGCTTCCTTCCTTCTCAGTGCCCTTCCTGAGTTTGTGTGATGTGCAGATGGTCAGAGAGTGAACTGAATAGTAATGTCTTGGGGAAAAAGAAGAATAAAAATAAATCTTACCATGAGTTTAACTGAAGCAGATGATGGGCTTTCACACTGTTTGAAAATGTTTCCAAACTCCTCGCTGCAGGCAATATACTGAGGAGATACTGTGAATGGTGAGAATGCAAGGTTCCCTTAAAGCATGAGCTTGTCTACAATCATATAGTCATGCAAGCTTAAGAAAAAGAGAGTGTTTATAGGCAAATATATACAATACATGTAAACTAGAAAAGGTTTTGAGATAATAACCGTAGTAGTAGTAGTAGTAATAGTAGTACATAAACATTTCAAAGGGGCAGGAGGCCGCATGTAAACTATATTTGATATACCAAAATACTGGGAAATGTACCAGCATACACATACAATATACATATTATTTTTATTTATTTTTTGCTTGTAGAGTGAAGGGGATTTCTATTAAATGTCCATACTTCATGTTTACTAGATATTGGAAAAAAGTTAACAAAATGTCAGCTTTGTATTTGAATGGAAATCAGTTGGATCTTGGTATCTACAACTTCTACTTTTACTTTTTAACTTCTCAGTTTGTCCTCTACTTCTTCTTCTTTCTTTGGACAGTCATAATTTTGCTCAGGGCTCTTTATCTTTTGATGATTAGCCTAGCCCCGAGCTCATTCACCTGTTTGGCTGAGGCGGTGGGAGCTGCAAGTTTCATTAGTGAGTTGGAGTAAAAGATTCTTTGAAATCCCAGTTTTGTGCTCCTCTGTGTCTGCCTCCTGCTTCAGGGCTAATCACTGGAGATGAGCAACACTCCTGACGTTTCATCAGCACTTATAATCGCAGCCTGCACCATCTGCTGAGAAAAATAACGTATTTTTTTTCTACTTGTAAACATAACTTCTGCAGTTTACTTCTCTGCATTTTCGGAGTCTGCTGCCAACACAAGTCTCGAATGCTTAAAAAAAGTAACAACTTGGTCTTATGTTTATTCTTGGAGTTAGCTGTTGAATGGCATGTCTCTGTTTTTACAATAAATAAAACACTGTCGATGAATTCAGTCTAAGATGCCTGCTGTTTCTGTTTCTCACAGGGAGTATAAAGGGAGCGACGATAGTGGATGCCTTGGATACTCTCTACATCATGGAAATGTTTGAGGAGTTTGACGCCGCCACTGACTGGGTGGAGAAGAACCTCGACTTCAGCATGGTAAGTGTTTGCAGCCACTACAGTGACATAGATTGCGCAAAAGTGTACACACTCTCTGATTAAAAACCCATCTTCATCCTCATGTGTGCACTCTAGGGGTGTAACGATACATTTTTGCAACAATACGATATGTATCAATTAGAAGTGTTTCGGTACGATTCAAGAACAATATTGGCTAATTTGGAACAATACAATTCGATACGATTCAACACCTTTGTATCATTAATCGATACAGCAACTTTTTGCCAAAAATCAAAAAAGTTTATTCTCAAATGTAGCACCGCGGCCGGGGTTGATTATGTCCAGCAGACAGAGAGCGAAGAAAAGTTGAATATAACATTTTATTTAATTAAAAACACTAAATTTATCTCCAAAAAGCCATATCTGGTTTTATTTTAACTTACAAATTTCTAATTTTGATATTATCGATCGATACTTCATGTGTATTGATATTCACTTCCTAGAAAACGATACGATTCGATACAAGGTCATGTGTATCGATGTAGTTGTATCATAGGAAAACAAATCAATACATCGATACAGTTACTGTATCGTTACAGCCCTAGTTTACTCAGAAGTAAAAAAAAGTTAAATTATAAAACTATTTTTTCTTTAGTTAGTTCCCCAACCATAGTTATTTAGCAGTCAAAGTTAAAATTAGTCTGATAGACTGCTGTTCCCCTTTAGACTTTTAACCCTATCCTCATACTAACTTCATTTCCACTTTCACTACATCTATAATTCTCCCCTTTGGTGTTCCTTTAGGCCTTTTACCAATATATTTACTGTCCCTCCTCTGTCCACTCTGACTTGTCTCTAAAATATCTAACATGAGCTGCCCCTCTGATGGACTCATTCCTAATCCTATCCATCTTCGTCATCATGAAAAGCAGAGAACACCGAGGCCATAGTGCAATGGTGGTCAGTAAGGTTGCTTTAATGGAACAGACATAGCAGACAGAGATGACATAGATCCCGCTACTACTACTCACTCCTACATAGTCTCTGACAATCTGCCCCCTCACTCCTACAAAGTTTGCAAGTCTGCCCCCTTGAGTGTCTGTGTGTTTTCTCCTCCCCAGTGTCTGTGTCCCAACAGCTTATATAGGATACAGGAGATGTAAATGTCCCTGGGTTTACATATAGACTGGTCAAGGATGGACTAAGATTAGCTGGTTAGGGTTCACCTTTCATGCCTAGGAGACAGTGGAAGACAGTGGACACATATCAGCTAACATCTCATGTCCCAATATGGAAAAGGTCAAAACAACAGGTCACAGCTGCTCCATACAAGTCAAGAGAGTAGGAGACATTCAAAAATTCATGATATCAGAGAATCTCAACATCTTCAGCTCTGCTACGTCCAGCTCAGCCTCCTGTCTTTTCCTCACTTTGTCTTTTCAAGAACATAAGACAAGCTCACTTTGGACTACCACTTTTTGTCAGACCATTATTAATCCATTTTGTATGAACCAGGCCATGTCCTTGATCCAACCATAGTATTAGTCTAGATAAACTATGGAAGAAGCTCAGTTTAACTAATATAGACATTGCTCTCCTTTGAAAAGTGGCGTTTTGTTTACCGTCAACATTAATAATTGATGTAACGCAGGCAAAAGTAAGGTGTACAGTAAACTGTTTAAATTAAAGAAAGTGTATAGTGCGGCCAGCTGTGTCGACTGCTGAATATGTAATAAACCTCAGGCACATAGATAAGATGCATTGTTAGCGTCATTGTGGTTTTAAAAAGCTTTCACTCCGCATCTCCCTGAACAACGGAGGCACAGCTCATTAGAACGCTAAGGATTTCCTCAAAGCTCTTTTCCAAGGACACACACCATACACAGCACTCGCAGGACCTGTAAAAGTTGGATTATGAGCTTGTGAAGTGGAGAGAATGAGTATTTACAACAGTCACACAATGCCACTTTGTAGATAAAACCTTGGGGCTTGGACAAAAACTTTGAGTGCAGCTTCAACTCTGCCTTTCCAGTGAGTGAATGAATGAGTGTTGTTTAAGCATCTGCAAAGTCACAAGCCTCAGTCAGTCAAAACTCTTTGTCCTGGAGTTTGGAGTTTACTAATTGTATCTAAAATTTAAGGTCCCCCATGATGCTAAATTACCTTTTTGAACTTTTAACCATGTCTATAATATTGTTTCCATATCAAAAACATACCTGGAGTGAAGCCAGGTCCTGCACGTTTCTAAAGCTCATACACCGTTCCCGAACTCATTCTGATCACTTCAGTGCTTAAATTGCTGTTACTAGGAAGCATTTAGCTCATTTATCTATCAATTAGCCATTTTTTGCTCTGTCCAGTCCCCACCGTTGCCAGCAGGGGGTGACAGATACCTAATCCAAGCATTCTCTGCAAAATGAAAGTAACGAAATAGTAAATATTGCACTGATGCACCCTGGCAATCTGAAAACACTGCCACTATACTTTCAGAGGTGTTTCTACTATCTATGTGGATGCTAAAGTAGCCATCCTAATTCTTTTCCAACAGAACAAATGGAGGCAGATTTAACTACCTCTTAATGAAACTGGATAGACTTACAACTAATCATGAAATGGGAGGCAGTACAAGCATAGTCCAAATACATTTCAAGTCACAGAAACAGAGAAAAATGGACTGAATGAGAGATTTTCACTTCAGCTTAGAAAGTAAATGGGTCTGGCCGGCCAGGCTCAGACATGTTTCCAGCACAGTTAGTATAATAGAGATGGACATAGAGAGTTTTGGTAAAAATAAGAATCGAAACACAAAATGGTATGTTTTCTTGGATCAAGCATGTCTTGTTCTGTAGATAATTGCTGTAAATTAAAAAATGGAAGAATACTAATTCATTTTCTTTCTTTTTTTGCAAATAAAACAGTTTTTTAGCAACAGCTATTCAGATCAAATATGAATTGTTTCTTATTTCATATATCACCTTTTAAGGTATTTGTAGGATATTTTTATCTTCATCACTGATGCTCAAGTCCTGCGCATCTAGCCGTGGAACTGCAAGCATCTTTAGGGGTTTCTCATGCCCTGCCAGTTTTAGTATTTACTTTGTTTTTTAAGGATGGGTTTGGCAAGAAATTGTAGGCCAGGTTTTCGAACATTTTTTGGAAGATAAAATCAGATCAGATTTTGTTTATTTCCTTCTGTGATTCTGTGATAATCTCTTTATTCCAGCCTTGTTGTTGCTTTAACTCTAGTTTAGCTCTTCCTCTGTATTTTTTTGTTGTGACAAATAGTGCCTTAGAGAAGACATAAAACGCAGCCACGCTATATTTGGTCATAGTTTTCTGTCTCGAAGTGACAATTCAAAGCAACATTTTCACATTAAGGACACTGCTGCTGTAGATGTAGACTGCGCTTTATGAAACATATAACAAGCATATGATTTTTTTTTTCCCTTCATGAGTCACTTTTTGTTGTAGTGCTCTGAGACACAAACACTCCTGGATACTGTCATAGCTGCCAGCCTCTTTCCACAATCTCCTGCAGTGCTTATTCCAGCTTTTGTTTGACTTTTCTCAGCTGAAGTTTAAAATAAGAACTTTTTGAAATCTGATGTTTGTTTTTTTTTTTTTTTTTTTTTTTTTTTTTTTTTGCATTCATTACCTATGACCTTTGTTATTTTTGACTTTGGTTGGTTGGTCTATTGGTTTGTCCAAGAACACTCAAAAAGTATTTGATACATTTTTATTATGTTTTCAACAAAGGTAAGTAATGGTTTATCATGTTTGGTGTGCATCAGGATTACCGTTAACAGGGATTCTTTTAAGCATTTTGTACCATTGTAGCAGAGACCCAAAGATACTAACTCCTGCCACTAGGGGTCAAAAAAAAGAAAAAACAATTTGTTTTTGGTGTGGCTCTGGATCCATGTGTTTTTTTTTTCATTATTGTGAGATCAAAGGACTGTGGCTCAATGGATAGAGCATTTACCCCTGAACTAGAAGATCCGCAGTTTGAATACAGTTCTGGGCACAATATGTTTACCATTGCGAGATAAGGCCAGTGTCTTTGTGGATGTCTGAGGTACTTGTATTTAATCTAGTACCTCAAAAAAATTGTATTCTAGTAATACAATTTTTGGTGACATTTTGGCTTAAAACAACAGCCTTCTGCTACCTTCACATAAAATAAAAACTCCTTTCTGAAAAGCAAAGGAGGAAAAGCATCTCAAAGGTGGCTGTACATTGCAAAATTATCCTTCTTCTGTGAACGAATAGAGCCGATGCAAAACAATGGCTTCCCTGCCGAGACCGTGCCACTTGAGTGACAAGACGACTGCCGGGAAACGCACATAAATAAGGCAAGATTATGCACAAAGAGCGTCTGGAAATGTATGCGTGGAAAAAACAGTTTGAAAGGCATACAGTACCGAGAATCGAAGCATTTCTTGACAGTATTAGAGATGACATAACAAAAGGTGAACATACTTTTTTGGTTTTGGATCAGGCCTTGTCTTAGATCTGTAAACATGGTCATATTTGTATTCAGATGTGTTAAAAGAGAAATCCTGTGTCTTTCTAATGAGGAGCTTGAAGCATAATTAGGCTGACTCCACAATGCAGGCCAACATCAAAGGGGGGAAAATCTGTTCATGCTTTTGTGGATCTTTCTGGCTTATTAGCAGTAAGGGTGGTTTGAAAATGTTGGATTTAAATGTAATTTTTGATTGATGTTATTGGTGCAAAATGGTTCACAGAAGTTCAGACGCTGAGAAAGTTTTGATTGTGAAGGACCAGCCATTAGCACTGAGATTCAAAGAGAGTCAAAAAGCATTAAAACAAGCACAGATACAATTTTTAACAAGTATTGGGAAAAGAAAAGATATCACAGGCTTTTCACAGATCATCCGCAAGGCTTTTCTATTTTTTGCAACAGAAAATTGAAATATCGTTTGGCCATGTGTATTTCTGATTGTTGTGGCTAGCCCTTCTTAGAGGTCCTCAAGGGTCAAGTCAGTTCATATGGCACAAGCACGTCAGAGATGCATTTGGGTGCTGAGATATTGAAAATACACGACCCGTGCTGTCAATCTAAGAAATATTAAAATTGGAGTAATAAGGTCATAATTTTTGGTTGTGAGAGCAAAAATGCTATAAGAAACTATGAAATACTTGATTTGGGGGCTACAGCTACTTTGGTGATGACTCACAGCTTGTGTCTGGGATGTGGACTAAAATAGGTTGTCTCAGCTCAGACCAAACAAGGATTTAGTTTGTCGAAGAATAAAAAGTTTCTTAACAATGAAAAATGTGAATAGCTCTTAAAGTTCTGCCACATAGTTTTTAAAGACATCAGTCAAAATTATGTCTAGGAGTGTAAATTTCAGTTTCTCTGACAAGTTCCACTCTTTAATGGACATTGCATTCTTTCATTACACTTTTAGCACAATAACTATAATATAATGGTATAATTGTCCAATATAAGTGCCAGCCATTGATATATTGATGTTTATGCTAGAGTCAGTGCTGCAATCACTTAGCAGATGAGATTAAATTAATACTTTATTGTAGGGATGTCTCGATCAAGAGATCAATATCGGGCGCCAGTCAAGGAATTTTTAAATGATTGGACTGGATCGGATTAAGTCACATGATTGGACCCATCTTGTTTTAAGTCTTTTTTATGTCTGCCACAAACCAAAACACAAACCACATTAACAAACGACCAATGACCAAATTTGTTGTATAATATTAATAATAATAATAATAATAATAATAATAATAATAATAATAATAATAATTTGATTATTTTGTTTTTAAATTTGGAGACGTCAAAAGGGGCTTTATCATATAATAAATTTTGGTGGAATGGCGTCCTCTAAGAGATGCAGCTGTTCACATTTTTGTGGCTAATGCTACTGCTATTGCCTATAGAGCAGCTTAAATACTGATTGTGGAGAGTCTGCAGACACTAAAAACATTATTAGTGGCAGAGAAAGACATTTTATCTCTGAAATGTTTTTGTTTAGATGTGGCAGCAGGTTGGCAAAGACGAACAACATAGTGTTTGATGTGCAGCCTGCAGCCCTAACTTTACGTGTCATTGTTTATGTGTTAATTAGCCACATGCTTTTCAGCTTAGCGTCTTTTAACAGGCCTCATATGGTGTGTAAAAATAATATCACACCTGGCCTTTAGAAGCAGAGGGCTTTTACTAAAAGACATTTATGGCACTGTGAGAGTAATGCACAGTGTTGCTGTTTTGCTGCTGTTTTGTACAGACATTTAGTATAAAAACAAAGGTATGCAATATGTTATTACAAAATGCAAAAAATAATGAGTAGGGGTGTAATGATACAGTAACTATATCGATGTATCGTTTTTTTCTAACGATACGACTATATTGATGCACATTACCTTGTATTGAATTGTATCGTTTTCTAGGTTATGTGTAATGATATACATGGAATATCGATCAATAATATTGAAAATATTGATATTCGAAATTTGCATGTTAAAATAAAACCAGATACAGCTTTTTGAATGTAAGTCAGTTTGTTTTTAATGAAATAAAATCTTATATTTAACTTTTCTTTGCTCTCTGTCTGCTGGACGTAATCGCCCCCGGCTGCATTGCTACATTTGAGAGTAAACATATGATTTTTGGTAAAGTTGCTGTATCGATTATTGATATGAAGGTGTTGAATCATATTAAATTGTATTGTTCTAAATTAGAAAATATTGAATCAATATTGTATTGTATTTATTGTAATTCGTATCGAAACAATACGAATGTATCATAGCGTTGCAAAAACTTATAATTAGTTAAAAATTAACAAGGTAAATAATAAAAGTTTGGAAGCAAAAAAAAGTTGATTGGATCATCCCTACTTTATTGATCCCAAAGAAAATTTGGGAAATTTCTGTTATTATACTAAAATGTGTGACACAAGAAAAGACATTCAAATGAGTTTATCTTGCCTGTAGCCCACCGGAGACTTGACTTTTGTCCTTGTCTAGCCCTGCCTAAACTTCAGTTCTTTTTCATGACAGGAAGTGTTGACTTTCCTTTCTTGCTCTGACGCAGCTGAAGATCATAAGTTTTTCCTTCCCGAGCGCTTCATTTCTGACAGGCCATCTCTCTGGAGGCTTATAAAACCTGTTCTCTTGCTCCTTGCCTTTAAATAGATTTAAAGGTGTTGCTCAGTTTGGCTGGAAATAAATGATTGTGACCTGCGGTGTTATGTGCAGTGGGATTTAGTGTGACTTACAGCTATAGTAGACTCATTTTTTCTTTGTCTGAAGAAGACTCATGTTTCCCTGCAGCTTTTTGAAGGTACTTAAAGGTCCCCTATTGTTTTTGTGTTTAGTCTGTCCTGGTAATACTTATTGGGTGCATAGTTACACTACCCTCTCCCAAAAATGGCATGAGACAGAATACAAAACTTCTCACTAAAACGACCATTATAATTTGTTGACCCAGTGACTAAAAAGGCTATTTAGGGCTTTTTTATGTTGACCTAGAAGAAAAATAATGACCTTAAATGAGCACGAAAGAGTAACATGTAATGGTATAAGTCAGCATTGGTTGTTTAGTGTTTGGAGTTGCCGACTGTAGTGAAATTGAGCTGTAACAGACTGGTGTGAGGATCCATTAGACGTGAGCTTGACTCTGCTGCCGGCTTTTATTGATAACACTGTAAAACATGAGTCCAGTCAATACACCAATTTCCAGTTGAAACAGACTAAACACACCAGACTCAATGGTGCTGAAGTCCTTATGTAGTTTTTACACTTGTTAATGAATTGGGCCATACAACCAGAGGTATTAGCAGCACTGAGGGGGTTTTTGAACTGCTGTTGTTGTTGTTGTGTTGGTAGGTTCAGGTGTAAATTGTTTCCCCGTTGACCTACAAAGCTACAAAGTTTGTTTACTGACCCCCTGTGGCTGTAATTAGTACCTTTGCCCTCTCTCACAATACAGAATCCTTTAAAAAAAAAAAACTCCTCAAAAGATCCGCATCAAAATGATTTGTTTGGCCTGTTACTGACCTTTTCCATTACCTAACTTTCTGAGTTATTTTGAAAACAATCAAACAAAAGACGCGTGCAAAAACATAACTTCCTGGTGAAGGTAACAAAGACCTGACAAGGAATAAACCAAGATTAATATTAAAGGTTCTGTAAGCAGGATGTGCTCATACTGGTTTGAAAACAGTGCTGTCTAAATCAAAACAATGGTCTTTTTTCTGATTGAGCGATCAGCGATGCAGGGTTTAGAACCAAAACAAAAAATGTAAACAAAAACCATTATGTAAAACATATTTTTAATTGTTAATAACTCAACTGTACCATTGCTCTCACTAAAACTAATATTTGATTTGAACATGTTTACGTCATATCTTGGGACACATGGGTCATTTTTATGAAATATGAAAAATATAGACTCTTATCACCTTTCTCTGTGAACTAGGACTAAACAGATTTAAACCAGAACTAAACCAGGATACACATAACCATTCTGTTACATCAGTGGTTACCAACCTGCAGTCAGGGCCCCGGGGACGCCAGACCTTGCAGTGGATTCATAGAGCTTTAACTGTTCTGAGGTTGAGGTAATCAAAATTATATTTGTGCAAACTAAATTAAAACATTTCCATGCCCAATTGCAAAACAAATGGAATAGGAACTAAATATACTTCTACTGCTAATCTAAACTAATCACTTTATGCGTTTTATTCATTTGCGCGGGCAGGGGGCATCAAGGAAAGCGAGGGGGGCTTCAAGAAAAAAGGATAGGAACCACTGTGTTACATGATAGTCCACAATTTTATGGCAATAGAAGCAGTTTGTTGGGATGCGAACATTATGTCTGTTTATATTATGATAATGATTTTTAATGTGCAGCCCTACATTTAAAGAACACAGCAAAAGCTAAACACTGCAGTACTGTGGCTGTTTTTCATGTCCAAAAACTCTCAACACATACAGCATTGACTTGTTCCCGGCCTAATCAGCCCAGTGTGAGGAAACAGCAGTGCTTACTCAGTTCCCTTTCCACTCTGTAAGGCTGAAAGTTGCAGCATCAGGAGACCGGACTCCTCTGGCCTCATCGTTTGTCAGGGCCTTTTGCACAGAACAGATAACGTCACTCTTCTGCCGACTCAGAGGACCACTGTCTGACACTACAACAACTTCAACAACAAGTCTGCTGTATATTGCAGTAAAGAACTTGATTTTCTTGTTCACGGGTAAATGCTCCATTGAGCCACAAAGCAATTATATCTCATGGTGGTAACAATATACTGAAAAGAAGTATTTTTTTCCTTTACTAACCTCTTGTGACTGGAGTTAGTATCTCGCCATGATAGCAAATTCCTTTTAAAATTCCTGGATGATTTCTTATAAACACTACAGTATAGGAATGAATTACTGTTTTGGCCATTACACTGCATCTCAGCTGTAAGGCGGCAGTATACTCATTATTATATACTATCCATCACCTTTAACAGCATCAAAAAGCATTTATAGATTGGATGTAACACAGTGCATCCAATAACATCACAAGGTTTTTGATGTCTTCATGGGTTGCTAAAGGGCACCATCACCATCAGTCCAGTGTCAGATGGGCCAGTAACCAAACGTTGACATTAATAATAAGCACGAGTTTAATTTTCTGTCATTTCTGTCTTTGCTTAAATGCATCTTAAACACAGCTGTCAGTGGGAAGATATGATTGTCCTTTTGCATTTCATATATTCTCAAAGAATGTATTAAATTAAATTAGGATGAAGCTACTCAATCTGACTGCTCTAATAGCCAGGGAAACACACATTTAAGTAACACATTCTGTCTAATAGTTTTTTCTCTCTTTTTCTGTTGTCCTATCTCTCGTCGACAGCGCTGACTTATGAGAGCTGTCACTCCAACACAAAAAACTCAGCAATTGTCCATAAAAGGGCCTCATTGTTCCGCTTCTAAGACAAATGGCTTTACAAACTTCCATTTCTTTTATTTGTCCCTATCTGTCTGCGAACAACCGTCAGGAAAAAGAGGTATTGTATTTTTAGATGCATCTTTATTGCAGCCATTTAAGGCCAGAGTTTGGTTTAGGAGGATTTATTTTTTAAGTTTAAAGTCATAACGCCGTGACAGGGAGTACTCAGCGTTCCCACATGGAGCCTTGTATTTCATGCGGAGATAGTAAGACTGTCAAAATATGGCACGCACCTTAACCGTTTGATCCCATTCATCTTTGTTTGACAGTGTCACTTATATTCACTGTTGTTTATGGACTAATGCATTACTTTGACTGCCTCAGGTCCTATTAGTGCACATTTGTATGCACAGACTTAAAGTGACACATTTCAAAACATAACTGCATTTAGAAGAAACAGCAAAACATCAACTTTTCTGTTACCAGAGGATGTCAAGAAAATTAATTTAAAATGATTGAACTTGACAGGTTACTTAAGAAATAATGGATGTTTCTAAATGTCAGGTTATGCTTATAATTCAATTTGCGCTCTGTCTCAGTGTTTATAATTTTCTATCACATCTACTTTAGTCAGATTTGGATACACACATGCATGGATGATCCAACAAAGCCTAACTTTACTTAATGCTACACTAAATCACTTAAGAGGATTATATATTAAGTAAATATTAATAAATATTATATAAATAAATATAAATATTAATATTTACATTTTTAAACCAGTTTTGGTGGTAGAGTGGTTAGTCCTCTCGCCTCCCAGCAAGGAGGCGGTGGTTTCATGTGTCCTGGGTGCAGTCTGCATGTCCTCCCCGTGTTTCTGTGGCTTCTCTCCAGCTTCTCTGCACCGCCCAGACAATGCATGAAGGTGAATTGGTGACTCTAAATCGCCCTTAGTGAATGAATGTTTGAGTTAGTGGTTGTCTGTGTGTGTTTCTGTGTCTGCTCTGAGAGTAGCTGGCCCCTGTCCAGAGTGTACCCCGCCTAAGGCCCAAAGTTACTGGGATAGGCTCCAGTATCTGTTACCCCTAATGGGAATTAGCGGAAGACGATGAATGAATGAATGCTACCTATCGTGCTTTCTTTTAATTATAACTGGATAATTTCACCCCTACAAAGGTGTGACATCAAACTGAAACTTGGAGCTTTACTTAAATTTGTCCAGCGAGCAATGGGAGAGCCCACAACCTGAGGCCTCTTGGTATGCTAGCATGTGAGTGGCCAAAGCTTGCTGGCACACATTAAATATTAAAATTTTTAAAAAAAAGTAATTTTAAAAATGTATGGTCATTCTGTTGAAGTTTGTTTTAACCCTCATGCCCTCCTGGCTCCCTTTAGGGGCTTTTCAAATGTATTTTTTGCTCCCATTTTAGCATTTTCTATGCTAGGGTGATGATATTTGACAAAGTTGTTCATTAATAAGTGAATTTTAGAATACACAACTAAAAGAAACTGAAATTTCTACTGTCGTGGCAAAAAACTCTTCCTCTTGAAGCCCCTTAAAGCCCCATTGACTTCCATTAACATCACTTAATTTTACTCTCCTGCTCTTACAATACAGAAATGTTAATTCCTCTGTAACCCTGTTGGTCAGAGGCTAAAAAATACAAAAATGTGTGGAAGTGACAGAGTGATGAGAGGTGAAAAGCTCCAAGCGAATTGCGCTGTTGAATCCAAGATCTAACCCACTTCGTGCACTTTCTTCTCCTTGTTGGCCTCTGTTCTTATTCAAGTAACAGAGCAGCGGCACCTAATCCACACAAAACAATGTCCAAACCGGCCATTATCACGCTTCTCAAATGTTCAAACAAGCTGAGAACAGTGGCAGACCAAGGCGCGCTACATGCATATGTACTCCGCAAACATTGTGACACTTTCTTTTATCTTTGTTCACTGACTAGCGCCATCTGCCGCTTTGTGGGGGTAATTACATCACGCGCATGCGCAAGACACGTTCTTTAGGTCGGTTGTAGCTTCAGTGTATGAAGAGGGAAAAAGGTCATCCGACGTGAGGAAACGGGAGGGAACGAGAGGAGACGGGAAGAGACGAGCTGTCGCTGCGTCTTTTTGGTGGCAGTCTGGGAGTCGCCTTGGTGTATCGAGGCCTTTAGGGCTTTAAGTGGAAGAACAAGTCCTTTTTTGTGTGATTTTCTACTCCTTTTTTTTGTAATTGCACAAGTTAATATGTATTAAAATTAGTGTTAGGGTTAATCAGAGACCTATCTGGGATTGGTAATCCCTTCACAAAACACTTTTGTATCTTTAAATAGTGAATATTTAATATTTTACTTACAAATATGTGGGAATTATGTGAACAAACTGGCTTTTAGAGGGTGAAAAATATGAAAATAAATGAACTTTTTCTATGTATGATTAGGACGGGGGTTAATGATCAAAAAACTAAAAAAAGTTTTTTTTCTTCATGTTTTATATTTTTAAATGTGACCCAGTGACCTAAAAGGGCTTTAAAAAGAAGAACTTTTTTTCTGAGGTTAAACTGCTCTTCAGTCTTAACCATGAGCTAGTTAATCTTAGCACGTAGCTATGTAAGACAGGGGTATGCTAGTACAACGTTTTCCTTTTTCAGCCGTGTTTCTCCATTGCCAACTCAAACAAACTCAGTTACACAGATGAAGGGGTGACACAAATAGTACCATACACTTAACTTAGCTGAAAAGAAGCACAGGTCCTGCTAATGAGAGACTTAGCCAGAAGACATATAAATATAGTCAGATGTTTACTTGACCATTTTCAAATAAAATAACCATTGTAATTATAATACCACCATCTGTGAGTTTGTATTTCCCTTGTTTGTTGTCTTACTTATCTCTTGCCTATTATTTTGTTCTTTGTTGCAGAATGCGGAGGTGTCTGTGTTTGAGGTGAACATCCGTTTTGTCGGAGGTCTGCTCTCTGCCTACTACCTGTCTGGGAAGGAGGTAAGGACTCGCTGAAGCATTCTTTGTACCTTTTATATCATTATATCTTCACATCTGTGGTGGTGGACTGTGAAAACAGGAAGTCAGCTTGACTGCAGGCCGATTGGCAGAGCTGATTGTGCCGAGCAAACGATGGCCTGTGGAGATGAGAAAACACTTTATGGTCTCTAAAACAAGCAGAGATGAAGTATGCAGAACACTCCATTAAAAGTACTGCTATTTGAAAATAAAATTACTACTAAATGGAAAGGCACTTCACAAAAATACAGCTTGACCAAAATAAAAAAGAATACTTAGGAGTGCAGTATAAAATTACTATTACTACCATTACCAATACTACTGCTTCTGTTACTGCAGTGGTACCATAACTACTACAACTATTACTACTATATTAAAAAGTACTTATAATAGTACTAGTAATAGTACAGTGCTGTACAAAATTTCAATTACTATTACAATTTCTACTTTACAGTTTGATGAAGCTGCTGCCAGGCCATGACAGACTTTGCAAAATGTGCCCTATATGTTTTCATTCTGCATTTCTATTTCCTCACAGTTTACTAGTTAGGGGACCTTAGAGGTTATAGAGGTTTATCATCTTGTATTTACTGAAAATAACAATTCAACACATCTGTCTGATAATGATGATGCAAATTAGATGCTTATAATTGCTACATTCATAAACATTTCTCTCAACAGTAAGATTCTATCTCTAATTATTTTCAAGCCACAGCCTTTTGAATTTTGGATGTCAAAAAGCTGTATTTAAAAAAAAAAAACTAAAAAAAAAAACTCTGGCACCTAAAGGGTTAAATGCAGATTATTTTTAAATGTGTTCCCTCAAAGTAAAAAATAAAAATAAAGACCTCTAAAAATTAATAAGATTCCATAAAAATAAAGTCACGTTTCAAATTTGAAATACTTGTTTAAAAAACTCATTCATTAAAAATTCATCCTTTCTTGCTTGAGGTGGGTTTCATTTTAGAGGCAACACATTTAAAAAGCTTCCTCTGCTGTTATTTTTCTAATGGAACAAAACAATTTTGATGTTGCACCTCTGGGCCACCGTACTGAAGTGAGTGCTGCTTAATTTTCCTCAGTATCTCTTTTATTTGGGTCATGACTTGTTGTTCTGGGTGATAGTGGGTACCGAAGCCAAACCAGTTGAGAACCACTGTTCTAGCAATTGTATAAAATCCGTAACAATATACTTTAGTAAATAGCTTAGAATAACTAGTCTCATTCATTTACTCATTTTCTTCCGCTTGTTCCCGTTAGGGGTCGTGGGTGACTGGAGCTTCTCTTCCCTTCTCTTTAAATCACTGTTCCTGAAAAGTGTATTGTTTTGCTGTTAGGTCTCGTTGTTTGGTTTCAATATAGTTTGGATTGAAGCTTGACCAAAGTAGTTTCTCACACTGGATTACTGATAATGTGAAAAGCCAACCCCTGAAAAGAAGATAGTGTTGTTGTGTTTTTCCTCACAGCACTATCTTGCATCTTCAACAACACGAGTGAACTAGAGTTGGCCCTAAAACTGTAATTTTTCACTTTGGTACTTTGCAGAGTTTTGTGGGGAGAAGGTGGATTCACTCAGCCTTAGGGGGCACGGTGGGTCGTGGAGTGTGTGAATGCTGACAAATCACTGCTTCAGATGAGCTTTATTCTGAAAAACGAGAGAGGGAAGACGTTTTGCGGCGTTGCTTGTGTCTAACTGTGCTCAATGTGCTTAGCGACAAGACTGTGAAAATGACATCAGCGGGGTATTAGCTCTGATCTGCTTTTGTCAATAGAGGATTTCACATAAACCTGCAATTTCTTTTATTTTTTTCTATTTTACATTTCAGAATCTCAAAAATGCATGCATAGAAAAGCCCTTCTGAACTTGTCATTCGGAAAAGACAGTCTGGTTATGGCGCAGTTGAAATATTGTCTGACAGATACAATAAGCTGGAAATGAAAACAGCAGGGAGCTAACAAGAGCTGCAAGACAATGTTTTTTTTATTTTTATTAAAGAGATACGTGCAGACAGGTGTTGCTAACAGGCAGTACATGAAGATGCTGGAAAGGAAAGTGAAATTATTTTGCTGGTTGTTGGTCTGTGGATATGTTTAAGGGACTTTTGCTAATAGAAATACAGATTGAGGAAGTGGTACATGTTAAAGGTCAACTTTCTTGAGCTTTTAACTGTTATAATGTTGTCTGCACCTTGAAAACATAGCTGGAGTAGAATTTTGTTTTGTTCACTTATGTTTGAGTAATCCTGTATGCTGCCATCTCAGGGTCTTGCTCTCACGGCTCCACGTAGACCAGGAAGTGCTCCTGCGGCCCATACATCGTCACCCAACTCATTCTGATCATTTCAGCGCTTCAGTTTCCATCATTACAAAACAGTTGACTCATTTATCTATCTGTTAGCGTCATGTTACGAATAGCTGAGCTAAATAGCCATTTTATGCTTTGTGCAGTCCCCACAGTTGCCAGCAGGGGACGACAGACACCTGATCCAAGAATTCTCTGCAAATTGAAAGTCACAGCTCCCAATAGCAGTTATGCGCTAACTACTTCCACATTCGGCTAAACAGAACGATCCACCTCTGGTCACAGCTTGTAAGCGAGCAGCTGGACAAGGGCAGCTTCAAAAACATATTTATGTCTTACACATCGCAAAATTAAATCACCAAACTACCATTGCTATGGACAGTTTAATCCTTCAAACAAGGAACAAGGGTTTTAGCATTTGTGTGTTAAATGTTTAACTAATCACTGAGCGCAGAGGCGGGATATCGTCAGTTAACTAAAGCCATCACACAGCGCACTTTATTTCAGCAGATATAAAGCACACAGCAAGTTATTTATGTGATACTCAATCACACACACAACTGCCCATTTTAAGCCAGTCTTTGTTTAGAATATTATCAAACATGTGTTTAATCTTTTCCTTTTCCATAACTTTTAACATTAATAGGTAAATTTAACAGGCAGCTACAGGGGCAGTTCTCACACATTTCATATTATTTTTATGTACATTGTGGCTGTTTTTAGTTACATGTTTTTGTTAAAATCTCTTTAAAAGGAACCATTAAACACGGGGCTAGTCAGGGCGCACGCTGCAGTTGAACCCCCGCACCGGTTAAAGAAAACCAAAATTACAAATGGCATGTGTGAACCCAAAATGTACATGTTATTGAAATATTAATGATACACACCAAGCACCAGGAGCAGCGTTGGAGGCAAAACAACCCAAACAGGTGTACCTCATTTGAAGTCTTGTTTTGGTCCTTCCCTTGTTTCCATAAATGAGCCGAAGTAAATCGAGGCAAAACTATAAAATACTAGCAAATAACCCAAAGCGAATCCCTGTGTTTGAACCTCTGGGACCACTGGAAAAGGAGAAAAGGTGGATCATGCTTGTGGCTCTTCATCACAGTGATGCCAGTTGGGTGCTTTTATAAGTCCAACATCAGCAGCGTTCACCTGTCGCACCATCAGAAGTCCTTTACAGGTAACTACCTGGCTTTAGATTCCTCTGAGACAAGGCTCGTTCTTTTTTTTCTCTCAAACTCTGGAGTGTGTTAACGGGACAGCAGACACTGGTCTGTTAGTGAGGCCCGGGCTTAAGGGAGCACCAGCGCGTGGAGCATTAAAACAACTTTTAGCCTATGTATATGCACAGTATGCTGTCGTCTTTATTAATTTTATTTATCTTAGGCTTGTAGTATAATCTGAGAGGCCGCCCGTGGGTGCAGTTTATGTGTTTGAATGGACTGAATATCAGTGCTTCCTTAAGATGTCTGTCCCGTTAAAGTGGTCCTGAAAGAGTTTGACAGAAAAAGGATAAATCAAGCCTTGTTCCAGAAGTATCTAAAGCTGGGTGTCTACCTGTTAAGGACTTTTTGATAACACCACAGGTGAGGCCCGGCTTTTAAAAGCACTCACTTCGTATCATTGTGATGGAGAGCGCGACCTAGCCTACCTTTTGTCTTTTTTCCAGCGGTCCCTCAAGGTTCAAGCACGGAGATGTTGCTCGGGGTAAATGCTAGCTTTATTTCATTTAGTTTTGTCTGGATTTTCTTCAGATTGGTTTTGGAAGCATGGGAACGACCAAAGCAAGACTGAGGTAGGCTACACCTGTGTCTAGTTCATGCTGTTGTGTGTCTGTACATGTTGTCATGTCATAAATATTTGTTACATGTCTAGTACTTTTCCCAGAAAGGAAAATTTAACTAAAGTATGCAACCAAAAACATCTGAAAACACAACACACAGAAGAGCTGTGAAAGTGGCTTCAGATCGACGGTTGTAAATAGCCTAGGAGTGTAGAAATTAATAAATAAGTCAAAGTGCCTTAAAAGGTGTATAATAAATTAAGACTGTGCTAAAATGGGCAGTTGTGTTGTTTGTGATTGAGTATCAGGTAATTTAACTTGCTGTGTGCTTTATATCCACTGAAATAAAGTGCACCGGGTGACGGCTTTAGTTAATTGACACAATAATATCCCGCCTCCGCGCTCAGCGATTAGTTAATTAACACACAAATGCTAAAACCCTTGTTTGAAGAATTAAACTGCATTATATCTTTTTTGAAGCTGCCCTTGTCCGGCTGCTCACTTACAAGCTGTGACCGGAAGTGGATCATTCTGTTTAACCGAATGTGGAAGTAGTTAGCGCATAACTGCTATAGAAGACATTTTCCACATATACATTGATTTAAGTTATAAAATGTGAAATACCAATGCAAAGGTGTCCAAAACAATTTCAAAAAGCCTGAAAAAACATAATATAGGACCTTAAAGTCAAAATTATACCTTAAATAGAAGAAGATAAATAAGGACTTCAATCACGCCCCAGTGATTAGCTTTCCCCTGCCTCTCTTGTACATTTGTTTTAAAACTGGCAAATTATTCTATATACACATCTGAGCCTTTGCTTGTTTGTGTGTTGTTTATAAATGAAAATTATAAATAAAATATAAACAAACAAAAAAAAGATGAAGATAAGATTTAAATGTGTAGAAAAGGAATTATACAGAGTTATTTAAAACCCAATGAAAGGCCTATCCATTTGCTTCCTTGTTCCTACAACTTTTGGGACAATTATGATTTAAATTGTGTTTCTATATTTCAAGAGTTTGGAATCTTTTGAAATCCATTTTAAATTATGAAATACATGTTTTGGCCAGAGAACCTGTGTCTGCAAGGAAATATCTTCAATTATTTAAGCCATAATGTTTTCTAGTAAAAGTGTAATTTGTGGCCCTCATCATCAGACCTGATCTTACACAACAGCATATCCCTCTGAGCTACCGTAGTTGGTCATGAACTTCAAAATGAAGGGGTGTGCTTTGCGTAATCGCAATCTGAAACTTCTCTGTCGGCGTCCTGATATGCACTGCACCATCAAAGCTTGCTCATTAGAGAAAATCAGCATCTGCCAATAAGAGTATAATGATTTGTCTCTTGCTGCAGGGCTCAAATTGAAATGTGGATATGGCGAGGCACAATGCAGTCAAAAAGCCCTGAAAAATAAGTCATAACAGCATTATAAGTCTGACATGTGAGATGCGTACTGTTCATTAGAAACTCACTCGATGCTCCTATCCACCCAACATAACACTTAAGTGACAGTATCTCTCTGAAGGCAGCTGTATCTTTTTGATGAACCGATAATCCTCTCCACATGAAAAGCAGACTGTGGCTCCTCATCATTTCTCAACAGTCACTTGAACTCCATTTCTCTTTTTAATGAGAGTCAATCAGTCGAACGCTTTCATCACCGGCCCAGAGACGTCACTGCAGGTCAGGGATCAGAGATGGATGGATTGCTCAGGGAATGGCAAAAGGGTGGCCTTGTATGACTGAGGAGGAACGAGATGGAGCTGGGTGAATAGTGTGTCTGGGAGTTTGACATTGTTGACTTGTATTATCATTTTGCTTCAATCTATTTTTTTTTTCTCTTCCTGGTCAGGGCTGTAAGGGCTTTTTTTCTCTTGTTGAGAGTCTGCAATAGTCACAAAACAAAGTCAGATGAAGCAATCTTCTTCCTAAAGAAAAACACTGACTTCTGGAAGTGTTTGGAGACCTGAAAATCACAAACATTCAATGCATCCAATGCTAATAACAGGACTAATAACTCTGCCTTTCTAAAAAGTTACATTCCTGAAATGTTACCAGTTAAACAACTGTAATTAATTGCAATAAGCTGCTCTAGGTACCAGTTTATTACTACCCTTTATTTTTCCCCACACTGTGTTGTCCTGTCTCAACTTTGAAGACGTCTCTACTCCACTGTCTGTCAATAAAGCCTAAAAATGGACCAAAAAATATTGTTAAAAAACTTTGTTCCAACTTTAATAAACTCTAGCTTCAGTATAGATTTATGCAGTATGTAAAGTACATTATTTTGCATATGTTGTTTTACCACTGGTGGGCTTGCAGCAAATTGCTTTCAGGGACGCAGCTGGGCTGCTCTAAGTTTTATTCAGAACTGACAGTGGTGTTCTTGTATAAATGAATGTCCAAAAGGCAGCACTTTTTAAAAAAAATTTGGGCAAAACTTGTTGCATAAATGGCCTCTTAAAGGTCTTGTATTATGTATTTTTTCAGGCTTTTTGAAATAGTTTTGGACACTTTTGCATTAGTATTTCACATTTTATAACTTGAAATAATGTAAATGTGTGATAAAAGTATTTTTTTGTTGAGTTATTACTTTTGATTTGCAGAGAATGCTTGGATTAAGTGTCTGTTGCCCTCTTCTGGCAACAGTGGGGACTGAACAGAGCATAAAATAGCTAATTAGCACAGCTATTAGCAACATAATGCTCACAGTTAGATTAATGAGCGGACTACTTTGTACTGACAGCAAATTATCAGAATTAGTCCGGGGATGGTTTATGAGCTCAGACAGGCTCAGCAAACATGATTACTCAAATATGTGTGAATGAAACTAAATATGAACTACTCCAGGTATGTTTATGAGGCGGCTGGTTAAAAAACATGGTTTAAAGCTCAAAAAAGTCAATTTAGCATAATAGGGGACCTTTAAGTCAGTTGTTTTTGAACTTTTTGAATTAGCTAGCTACAGTATATAGTGATAAAACAATATACTTCTCAACTAGGAAAATGTATATGAACTCTTGTCAAGCTCACTGTTATATCAAATGTCTTAAATAGAATCTCACCTCCACCTTAGCTCCTCTTTTTATACAGTGTCATATTGGTTGTTGATGCTTGCTTGGCTTAGAGGTATAATCACTGTTAACCCTATATTTTCCCCTTAAATAGTCAAAACATCAATCCTACAGCCAAAATATGAACCGAAACATGTAGAACCAAACTTGGCACGACTTCTTTTGCAGTGTCCTCATTGGTACAATCAAATCTAAATGCACAAATAAGCAGAATATGTAGCTTTTCTGCTGTCTGCTGTTTTTTTTTTATCATAAGATATGTCTGCAAATTCAATGCTGCAACCAAAGCATTTAGTCTCAGTATTTTTAGCAACCAGGTCTGATAAAAAAAAAAACCTCTTGCTCTAAAGTTGCTATGTACCCTGTGTAAAGTGCTGATAATAAAATGGACTAATTAAACCTGTGTTATGTAACTCCCTGTTTGGAGTATGTGCGGCAGCCAACCTCCTGAGAAAACTCTGAAATCCAAATCGACCTATGAGACAGTCAACGAGTCACGATTTCAGCCTCTTCATCTCAGCCCTGTGCATTTGTTACAATGAAAATAGGCCCATTAGAGACAGGAAAATATATCAATAAAAAACTCAAAGTAAAAAGTATAATTTTAGCCGTTAGCGTGAGACTTCCTTGCCTCTTTCATTTTCAAAGAGACCTGGTGTTTTGATGAAAATTTGATCAGTAAAAGTACTACTGCTGCCGACTGCCTGCGCCCCACTGGCAGGCTTTTAACATCCTCGTCTGAGAAACAACTTCTGATGCTTCTGAAAGGCAGGAGTGAGAAGTAGACAAGAGTGACAAGAGTGAAGTGGATATACAGCGAGGTAGTGTAAATTAACAAAATGAAATAAGATTTGAATTTTATCCTAAACATGGAGGAGCAATGGTTATAGGAAAAGGAAAGGGGAGGGTTGAAAGGTGATGGGACATGGTGATAATGGCCTGAAATTGAATAATAAAATGTAACAAGGAAACAAATGGTAAATGTTTGTGAATCATTTGTGTTAGTGAAATATAAGGGCTTTGTAGTTTGTGGGATAGAGCGTTTACCCATTATATTGTTCCCATTGCAAGTCAGAGCACATGCCTTAGTTCAGTAACAAAAATACTACTTTTTACATTCAGTTATTTGTCCTGTCCCTGGTAACTTTAGCAGGCCAATTTCAAAAGAAATAGACATAAAATGTACATCCAGTTTACATAACAAATGTTCGAAAAAGGAGTGGGTTGAAGTGTAACCTTATATAATCCCACACCCTTTTCAGTTCAAGATTTACAAATGTGCAGCTTCCTGTTAATACAATAGTTTGAACAATTAATAACACAAAAGTAATAATAATAATTAAAAGACATATGTAAAACACAAACAGAAATAATTCATCAGTTGAACACTCTTTGTATTCCTGAGTTTGTTTTGTTTTGTTTTTGTTTTTTATCTCACTTTTTATAGTTCCTCTGGCTACTTCTATTGGCTGGCAATAAGTTGTTTTTAGCTTTGAACATTTTTATTGAAGTGAGGTAGCTAACTAAATCATTGAATTTAAGCAATTTTGACTGTAAAAATGGTGCATTGGTGTGGTCTCTTTACCCGGCATTATGCATGATGCATATTGCTCTTTTTTGGAGAATTATAAGTTAAATTCTGGTACATTGATACTTGTTACCCCAGACAATCTATACAATAGATTAAATGTGGCAAGGCTAGTGAGCAGTCGAGAGTGTGAAGTGATTTCTGATCCAGAATATGTTTGGCTTTGTTTATAATTGATATGCTTTTGGATATTTTAGTTTGAATGAGTTTAATGTGTGGTGTCCTGTTTAATTTACTGCCTATTAAAATATATATTCAATATTAGTATTATACTCCACTTACTTTTGCTTGATGGTTGCATTGATCCGTTGAGACTGGTGTATGTCTTGGCAAAGCGTGGCACAACATGGATCTGTGGCAGGAGCTGAACTTGAGAGCGCTCTACGTCACGGCCCCAGTGCATTACCTGAGCGGTTTTTATTGTCAGTGATTGAGCAGATGGTGGAGGAGCTCTTGGCCTGGCAGAGATGGGCAGATCCGGTAGCCAATTCTTTCTGCTAATTGATTGGCCCCCATTAAACTTTCCAAAGTACATGCACATATCTCTGTTGCACTCTGCTCTCTGCAATCAGGCGACTATTCATCTCCCCTTTGATGTGCAGCTTTCATGATCAAATCGCACAATTACCGATCACTGAGAACATCTGAAATGGTTTGAGTGGAGGACTGTAGGCTACAATGAAGACTCATTATCTTAGGGCTATTCAATGAAATGAGGCCTTTTGTCATGAGGATATGAGGTTACTTTCCAAAACTAATTCCCGTAGTTAGTAACTTTAGACTGCAATTATTGGATAGTACGATGAATAAAACTATTGTGTTAAAAACTAAATTATCGGTGACATGATGGACAAACCTATATAAACTCTAATTATAAAAGAGTGGACACAAAGTTCATAAATACACTGTAGTTCCACAGCAGTTGTTCTCACTGTCCAATTCTAACACATTTATTTCCTTTTTAATAAGCATCACTAAAACAAATGGCTATATTAAAGGTGCTATGAGCAGATATTTGTTTTATATTTCATAAAATTACCCACGCTCTGATAAGATATAATGTAAACATGTTTAAATCAGATATTAGTTTTACTGATAACAATGGTATAGTTTATTTAGAAAGACTGACAACCCACTGACCATTCTTTTAATTTAGATTGCAGTACCATTTTCAAACCAGTACAGTACTTTTAAATAAATTTCTTTCATAAAGTTAAGAAAATTGGCCCTACAAATTGGTCACAAAAAAAAAAAAAAAAAAAAAAAACTGCAGTGTTTAGTGGCCATCGGCTGCTTTTAAGAATTTAAAGAATTTAAGAATTAAAAACATATTGGACGACATCTACTATTAAGCAGTAATAAAGAATTAACACATCTAATTATCACCAATAACAATAATTTAATAAATAAACCATTTATAGATACTGAAGTAACACTGATATTTATCATTTTACACTGATTTACCTAAGCTTACCTCTCAAGAATGGAAAGTTAATATAACTCAATGGTGTTTACTAATGTTGTAGTAATGCTTTGTAAATATCAATTAATTCATTATTAATCCTTAACTAATGGTTAATAGTGTGACCCAGTGTTAACCAGAGATCTTCTAGAACAGTATGCACTAACCACAGAACTATATTTGGTGTAGGTAAAATATAAAAAGAAGTTTTTGGCCTGCTCCTGTTCTAATTAGCTAATGCCTTAACCACATACTAAGCTTCACCATAAGCCTGTACCCTCCTGGCTTATGACACCAGCAAGGCTTACAATTTTACAAGATTAGTGTTGTAAGGTACGGCAAAGCCAAGTGTAGGGCAACCAAAACTTAGACAATGAGTAAAAAAAAAAAAGAATTTAGCATGCTAAAGGTATCTGGCCGTGTTATTGATGAAATGCCACTAAATGTAAGCCAACATAACTTCTGCTTTTGGTCACACCCATTAGACGAACACTGGCCTCTGATGCCCAAGCGCTAGCCACCAGCCGACCAAATGCTTCTATCTTCTATCCTCAGGAAATCCCATTCACTTGTTGAGAAAATTGGCTTTGCCCGAGGCGTGCGGAGAGAAAAACAACCTCACCATCCCTTTCCCCCTTTGGCCATCGCCGCCACTCCCCTGCTGTGGCCAAGTGAAGGCGTCTTACACATCTACACATTCACTCACTCCGAGCAAAGTGTAGCTTATTTACCAATCGTAGTGAATGAATTTTCTGGATATCTATCTTAATCTGTTTTTAGATTGGTGTAATCTGCTGCGAGATGGAAAGAGGAGGATTGGGGGACAGGAGAATAAGGACCAGGCCATTAAAAATCACAAACACATTACATCTGCTTCACTCACCTTTATCGCCATGAACGCATATGGTTTCTTGGCCTAATTTTTTGCAAGAAAAGCCAAGGATAGCAAATAGATTGAATTTGACCCCCAGGTGTCATAAAGGTTTAAGTCTGTGCTTTGCAATAGCCTCCTTTAAGCTTCTTATGGGCATACTCATGGTAATTTGACCCAGCAATTTGTCTCCACCCAACTGTGCTGATTTTATGGAGGAAGGAGGATAGTGAAAGGGCAATTTAATGAACACTTTTATCAGTGGAAAATTTGTGAACTGGCATCTTGTGATAAAAAGACTTTTTAAAATGGAATACTAAACTTTAACTTAAGATTGACATGATATAGTTCACACTTAATACTTCCATTTATTTCTGCATTGTTAAAACCTAGTGGTTCTCAACTGGTGCCATCTTGCAACCCAAAGTTTAACTATAATTTTCTGCAATTTCTTCACTCCTCAACTCGATTAGAGCATGCCCATTTGTTGGTCCAGACCCACCAGTTGAAAATGCAGGTTGCTACCTATGCCATGCCTGTCTACACTTGTAAATGGCTGCTAACTCTACAATTGAAGTAATTAGTCAACCAGGTGTGGCAATAAGTGGTTAGTCCAGAATGGCACATGCTTAATTCCTATTTACAAACGCTAACAAGTTGTAGCATGAAGTGTCTGAAAAAGCTTTTCACACCTGTGTATTAAGTTTAAGGACCTAAACTATGTGAAGAATAAACTTGGTTACTCTTGAAGTCCAAGAACTTATTTTGATGTATCATTGAACAACTGTCAAAAATAGACCTCTTCACTTCCTAGAACCAAGGTCCTCAGTGGCCAATAAAAAATGAATGGATTGCCTGAAGTATGATTGAAATAAGAGCAGTGTTATTGTGAAATAGCATTTGTTGCACATTTCTTTAACGTATCTTGTCAGTCTGTCATTTTGTTTATTACCTCTTTCAATCATTTTATGGTTATATTGGTGTTGGTTTGTTTGCTGATCAGTTAACTAAAAAGTAATGGTTGCATATTGATGACATTTTTAAGAAGAGTCAGTAATGAGCCATAGAAGAACTGATTAGTCTATCACTATCTTGAACTAGGAAGATTCTGTACGAGAAAAAGGCCAACGATATTAACTTCGGCCACAAGGGGTCAGTAAAGAAACTTATGACTTCTTTTATTTTAATTTACCATTGTGAGATATGTGGGCTTTGTTTCTCAAAAGATAGAGAGTTCATCATCCAGCCTTGTGACGTTTGAAAGGAGTAGCTTTGTCTTTATGGTACCTTGTAAACAGCTCCGGTTTCTCCACAAACAGTTTGGTCGATTTAACTTTGTAGATCAGGGATACGAGTGCTTTATTATCTCCGGGCTAAGTGAGCTGTGACTTATTCTGTTTATCTGTACACTTATGGAGCTGGGTTTCCTTTTGAGGCTGACTGACCAATCCTATTTCAGATTAAAGCCGCTGTTCAGTGGCTCAGAAGATGGAGAAAACACACACAGCCTCCTTTCTCTGTCTTTAGGAGGACGCTTACTGCCTTCCCCAAGACCTTACTCAAACTTTAACCATCACATCTGAATATGTGACCCCAATTTTAACTCCATTAAAAGTTATGAGGATCCAAATTAGCATTAAGTCTGGATTAAATTAGTCTGTTCTGTGATACACCGCTGTGCAAACGCCGACATACTTATATTTGAAGATTTAAAGGTCAGGCAGATATAAAATAATTGTTTGGATCACTGCTCACACAGAGCTGGAAATAAGAGGGGCCATTAAACAGAATGAGACGCATTTACTGAAAAGACATCTGTCCTTTTCAACAGCTACATGTGTGATAAGGTAATATATGTCAGAAGACGTGTGAGATGTGCAAGTAAAAAGTTCCCCTGTTAATTCCTTAATGTGTGAAGACTTTTGAGGTTTACAGGAGCAGGCCTACAAACAGTTTACAGTTTACTATCTGTTCATCCTGGTCTGTTGTTACAAGAGACCTGTTTCTAATGCAGCGGTACAGTATGGTTTGTGTCCTTACAGGACGGTTTAATAGAAGCCTGCGCTTCGATTACTTACAATTAATATTAATAATGTGTGTCCACTTTTCCCATTTCTTGGACATTTTGTAGGTAAAGTGGTTGTGCCTATAATGTTGACCATATCAGGTAAACATGCTTATAGATTATGCACTATTGTTGGAGCTGGTTAATCCAACTATATAATACTAAAACAAGAAGAAACACAGACACGTTAAATGGTTTACTTGCAAGGAGAGCAGACAGAGCTAAAGACCCAGTGACATGCACCAGGGACATTCCCTCCATGTGCTCTGGGCTCCCTGGTACTCTCACATGCTTTTATTGAAAGTCACGCCCCTGATTACATGCACCGTCTCTGTCCGATAAGGGAATTGGGGAACTAGGACAGAGACAGTCATCAACTCTACATATGATAATTTAACATAACAACGCTGTTTATCAGTTCTGAGGCCACACTTTCTTATCCAGTTGGTCATTCTTCTGCGGCCACGCCATGCTTAATCTATACAGTCGGTATGGCCGTATAGATTAAGCAGTCAGTCGTGCATCAGCATTATCTACTGGAACACTCTGTAACTCAGCACATGATTAATACATTCACAACACACATATTGTACTTAGGATCTTATAAGACATATAAAAGTAGATAACTTATATACACATTTCTCTAACAACTATAGTGCCAAAATTATTCGTTCACCCACCCAAATAACTGAATTCAGGTGTTCCAATCACTTCAATGGCCACAGGTGAATAAAATCAAGCACCTAGGCAGCAGCTTTGTGGAAAACTTTGTGGAAAAGTTTGGGGATGGCCACTTCCTGTTCCAACATGACTGTGTACCAGTGCACAAAGCACGGTCCATAAAGACATGGATGAGTGAGTTTGCTGTGGAAGAAGTTGATTGGGCTGCACAGAGGCCTGACCTCAACCCAATAGATCACCTTTGGGATGAATAAGACCCAAGACTGCGAGCCAGGGCTTCTCATCCAATATCAGTGTCTGACCTCACAAATGCGCTTCTGGAAGAATGATCAAAAATTGTGGTCCCCCAAAATAACACCGGGTCATTAAAAAATGTGTGTGTTTTTGCAATTTTACAAACTAAAAGTGCATCCATACAACGCGTCGACTATAAAAATTAGCGTTGACAAATTTTAATAGTCCACATTGTCGATTATGTCAACTAATCGTTACAGCCCTATGTTATAGATGCAAATGGTGGGCCGACGTCATATTAAACCCTATGGATTAAAATTAAGTTCATATCCGTGTAAAGTCAGGTGAGCAAATACTGTTGGCAATATAGTGTATGGGTTTGTTCTCTTACAGAAGTGAACAGGAACTGTTTACAGAGGACCTTAAAACTCCAAAATCTAGTCCTTTTGGATCATTTTGAGTCTTTTTTGAAGGACCTGGAGATGCAATCACTCACCTTCCACTGCTTCATAATGTGTCTTTTGAGAAACGTAATCTCTCGTATTACTCTTTGTTTTATTGTATTTTGTATGAACTGTAGGTTGTGTTGTTGATGCCTCTTGGCCAGGACTCTCTTGAAAAAGAGATCTGTGGATCTCAATGGGACTTTCCTGGTTAAAAAATAGTTAAATAAAAAAAAAATTAGACTGGGCATTATACTTGAAAATCTATTTAAAATTGAGTTCAGATGAAGAACTACAGTAGAAGTTGCTCCTAATCTTATTGTCTGAGGAACCAGAGGCAACATTTGATCTGAACAGCTGACGTAATGAGATTATTTCCAGAGCAGAAACACTGGTCTCTAATAACCCATGCTGACTTTAATATGCAAACTCACATCCGTGCACGCTGGGTTAACAATGTGGGACCCTTCACTGATTCCCTTTGGGCTGCTGTTGTATTGCCCTAGTACATTATTAGTCCACTCTTTTGCTGCAAGACACATCACACTGCTCAGCCTTGGACCGCCTGACAAGGGGAAAATTGGTTTGGTCAACAGGGTCACACATGGACTAAGACTTCCTCTCTTTGCCTTTATCATTCATAAAACTAATTCAGACAGCTTTGACTTCCACGAGCATTTCTTTTTCATTAACCGTAAACAGCGACTGTGAAGGAATCAAGCTCTTCCTGGCGCCATGCTTTGACAGACTGTGTAATTGCTCCACCACACTCGGCTCCCCCTTTGTCCTCCAGCTTTATAAGACGCTTACACAAGGAGGTCGCAGTAGGTTACTACAGCTCCATATATTCATCCTGCTTAACATTTGAACCACCGCCAGCAAACAAGGAGAAATAGTGCAGTTGTTAGCATTGTGTGGGCCGCAATACAAAAGACTAATCCAGCCTTTTCATACAAGACATTAACTGAATCTGTATATATTTAATGTAGTCCTAAAAAGATGAAATAACAAAAATGGGCTTAGCAGAATCATAGACTATAGAGCTCAACAATGAGTGGCCACATCCAGTTCCGGAAGTAAATTCCCAATTATTTTTCACATTGACTTTTTGAAAAACGTGGTAACTGCATGGTAACTCATGGCCATAAAATGATTAATTTCGCATTAAACACGTCTCTGAAACTCTCAGAAAGTTACAAACACATTTTGCTGAATTTCTTAAGTTTTTGATTTGATAGAAATAAATCGTGTTCTCATCATGAGTTGCCACATTAGCTGATCAGCCTCCACCGAGCTTTTAAACTCTTAATAGAAGCATTTTTCAAAAAAGTCTATGGGAAAAATGAATGGGAAATTTACTTCGGGGACCAGAGAGGGGGCGGGCACTGTTGCGCCCCATAGCCTGCATGTCCCTTGTTCCTGATTGGTGGCTTGTTCTCCTGACCTCAGTCCTGATTGGCTCCTATGTGCTGCTGCTTGTCCTTCTTAGATTTAACCATTTTAAACATCTTGGTTAACTCCCTCCAAGTCGTACTGGTTTGCAATTTTACCTTTAACCTTTAAATGAGCATCGGGCAATTTAAACATCCATCTGCACTATTTTAAATACATAACTTTAACTACTGATTTTGAAATAATAATGAAAAAACACTGAACTTGTAACATCAGATTGCAATATTGTGGAAAAATATGGATCCCAACCCAGCATGTCCCATTAAAATTTGTCATATCAATGCTAAGATCATTCAATAGACCTGATAAAAGAACCCCACATTTCAGACTATAGGCTTATGGGACTGGGCACACAAAATTGCCCTTGTAAGGCAACTGAAGTGAAGATCTATAGTAAAAAGTGCAACTTGGATTGTTTGCCTGCCAAGAAGTGTCGCCCAGTTTCATCCAAAAGATTTTACTCAACGTGCATTTAAATTGTAGTGTTAAAGCAAATAGCTTAACGCAAAAGAAAATAAATGAATAAGTCATATCTTGTCAGGCGCATCTTTAAAGCAGAAAACAGAAAATTAAAAAAGTTGCAAGAAGTGTTGGTCCGTTGCGAATA
The DNA here is from genome assembly GCA_020698575.1 of Bostrychus sinensis. Lineage (NCBI taxonomy): Eukaryota > Metazoa > Chordata > Actinopteri > Gobiiformes > Eleotridae > Bostrychus > Bostrychus sinensis. The sequence continues at coordinate 19,143,607 of CM036257.1, read as the reverse complement.
TCCAACAAAACTTTATGGTTCTAATTTTGTGAAAAACGAACACACATCTTATATTGAGCTGTTAGAGTATAAATGTATAACTTTTTGATTAAATAAATATGAACAGTGACGATTTCTGGGTGTCGAGCAATGCCTACAGTGTTTGTAGAGAAATTAAAGTTTAATTATGCAGCCCTGTAGCAGCGGTTATATGATACTGGCATTAGCGGCAATGATGCAATGTTTGCGAAGAAACCTGTCTCATTGCTGATTTCATTGCTTTCAGTGTTGTTTAATAATTAAGAAGCTAAACAGAAAGATGTTTGAGATGTGTGTATTTTTTGTGTAAAAGTGAAAATTATGAAATATTTCTTGGTTCAAATGTCGGCAAAGTTCAAAAGTTCCATGGAGCAATTTATTTCAAATGATTCGTTTTTCTTAACCTTGTGAAATGGCTTGCAGGGTAGTTGGTTTTGTTTCCTGTTGCCTGGTGAAGTAAAAGACTACCAGGACTGTCTAAGGACAGGGGATGTCCTGGGATTGTTTAGTTTGGTTATTTTTATATGTTTGATTGTGTGACTAATTGTGTGTGCCAATTCCTGTAAAGCCCTTTGAGGTAACTGCTGTTGTGGTGTTAGGTTATATAAATAAAACTGAATTGAATGAACAGCTACCAAACTTTGGTTTTCAAGTAAATGCTTAATTTATTACCCAATATTTTCTGAATCTACAGTAATGTTTTAATTTCAATTGAACTACTGAAATACATTGACTTTTCTATGGTCCTTTATATTGTAGTTGTGCGCCTGTACAGTGGTTTATGAAAATGACTTGACTCTAAATCCATTCCCCCTGTGTAAACCCTATATTGACGTATTTGTACAATAAAAATAGATCTTAGTCCCTGAGGTTGCTGAGGGACTGATGCGTAGCGTTAGTTATTGTTGGAAACACTCACAGGTCCCTGGAGTTCACGTGTTTGGCTTTGTTTCTCAGTTCTTTTAGTCGGCCCGAAGGGAGCCACTTTGCTTCCTGAGACCCGCTCTCATTGGCCCTTATCTCTTTTCCTTCGAGGAAGATAAGAAGAAGAAGCTATTTGCCTTGTTAATCGACTTCCCCTCCGCCGCGTGGCACACTTGGGTCTCTGAGTGACAGAGGAAGCACAACATGAGGGTCTCCTGTTGCTCCAACATTAGAGTTTCATCAAGCCCGGCTTATCTCATCGCAGATTAGCGTTTAGCTTTGACATGCTTATTGTGCTTCTATCCATAACCATCCAATATCATTACCTTTATGGGTTTTGTCAAGTTTCTTTTGAGAAAGTGTTTGCTTTTTGTCGTTGTATGCAAATTAAATGCCAGGTTTAGTCTCATCAAAATCTGCACACAGCCATTTATTAAGCATCATTATTGCCATTTTTTCAAGTCAAATTGCTTCTGCTACTGCATCTCTGTCTTACTTCTGCCTTTATCTAAATTATTTCTTTCAGCTTCTACAACAATCAATGTAATCATTTATGCTCAAATGAAAAGACTGTGTGCTCCAAAAGCATTAAATCCAAGTAAAAGTTTAACAGAAATCTAACAATTGTGTATTCCTCCAAATAACATGCCACTTTGCATCAACTTGAGTATTTATTACCAATAAGCCAAGTAGGTTGTGTTTCCAGCATTGGTTTGTGTGTTTGTATTTGTCTGTCTGTATTCATGACATTTTCAGAAAAAATCAGTAGTGGGCCAAAAAATAAATTTTTTTTTTTTTTGCTTGGCTCCGGTACACCATCTAGATCCAGGAAGCAACTTAACTCTAAGGGCCCTATCCTGCCAATTGGAGCAGGCAGTAGCGGGGACAGCAGCGAATCCAAATCGATTTTGCCCTTATTTTGACGGCGCAGGGCTTGGTCTAAAGAGGCTTAACTTGGGGTTAACTCAATTTCGAAGGTGGTGTCTGCTCTAAAACCTAAAATGAGAGAAGCTCTCTCCCAGCTCCACTCAGCTTCGTCTTGTTCATATTCATCCTGATACAGAATTATGCGTGTGTCTAGTCTCTTTTGTTGCCTCCACCTTTGTTCAGTTGAGTCCCATTGAGCCTGTCCACATCTGATGTAATGAAAATGTACAGCATGATTAATTACACACCGTGGTTATTGTACAGCAAATCATTAGTTACTGTCCTGAACTTTTAGAAGTGTTTATAGACTCTCCAAACTTTAGCAGCAGTAGAAGGAAGAGCCTCTCACTAGGTGCTGCTGCAGGTCTCTCTCTGCCACAAAGCCTTTTAAAAGCGATGTAATTACTACTGTCTGTGTGCCAGAACATGGTCGACTCCATCTAGTCCAGTATTTTAGCTCCAGCCTCGAGGTTTTACTCCTCATTTCCACCCAGTTCCTGCAAACGCTCTGATTAAAAAGCTATTGACCCAAAGTGGTTCACTGTTCCCCGCCACAGACTGTGAAATACCACGGCACCTCACTGTAGCCTGGTGTGTTTTTAATTACACAACGAATAGGTTGCTGTAAATGTAGTAAATGGCGATTCAGCTGGCCTTTGCGTTGCTCAACCGCGTGAAAAGACCAAGAGTTTCCTTGGGCTATGCTCTGGGTGCTGCAGACTTCACACTTATGCCCCATCTGAGTCAGCCAGAGTTGGGCACTGAAATGGGTTTTAGTCCTGGCTCATAACAGAGACAGACAGATGGATTTTTAGGTGAATGTGAGATAATGGTGTTGCTCCATGTTGCTGGTCATTCATATGTACTTTGTGACTGTGCAAAATGGGTTTATTGCTGTAGATTAACGGCACTTTGTCTGGAAAGTTTACTTTTCAATGTTATTGGTGACATGTAGTGTATGGAAATTGTCTGTTAAATGTAATGTTGAGATGTGCATGACAATCAGGCATTTTCAGCTAAGCAATCACGAAGCAAATGGGTCTGCAATCCCTTTTCCTAACATCAACTTCCACTCTCAAAATCTGGTCATGCCAGTCATAACAATGCGGTGGACTTTCCATCTTGCTTGGTTTGTGTGATGGTTGCATCTCTTTGTTGTCTTTATTGTGTACTGAGGCAGTTTATACTAGTTGTTAGTACTGGCCCTATTTGTAACTTAAATTCACAGGAACTAATCGGACGAAAGGGGAAATAAGATTTAAGATGACGTAGGCTAGCAGTTTATAGAGACTGTACAGTATATTTGCTTGTAATTTGTACTAGGTTATCAAGCTTAAACCCACAGTATATGAGACAACCATGATTTTTCCGTAATGTTTTTGGTTGGAGCAGATGGTGCCTTACTCAAAAACAGTGTTTTGCTTAATGTCATGTTTTTGTGCTTGGGTACAAACTATAATGATCTTGCAGTTAATGTAATTATGAGTCTGTGTAGAGGATCTCAGTCAGACTGATCAAAACAGTCAAGTTAAAAAATGCCATTTAATTGCTAATAACTTTGAAACTAGACTGAGAATTGTATTCACTATTGACCAATAGGATTAGTGATAAGGTTAAACCGCTTCTCAGAGAGATATAAAACTCAGTTTGTTTCAAAACTGACAAATGTACCTTGGATAGGAGATAGTCTTTTTTTAGCCCCTAACCATGCTGCTCAGACACATATCTGGAGTTTTGTTTTGTTTTATTCACTGTTTGAGTAATCCTATATGCTGAGCCTGTCCTCTTCTCAGGAGCTGAAAGTGCTCGGTCTCACTGCTCTGCGTAGACACATGAAGCCATGTATGTATACTCCTGCCTGTTTCTAAAGCCCATACTCCTTTACCCAACTCATTTTGATCATTTCAGCTCTTTAATTGCAGTCAATTCATCTATTAGGTCATTTATCTTACAGACACCTAATCCAAGCGTTATCTGCAAAGTCATAGCTCCCCAAAAGATGTTTTTATACATATACATTATTTTAAGTTATAAAACGTGACATACGAATGCAAAGGTTTTCAAATTATTTAAAAAAGCATAACCCTGACTTTAACCTTGATTTCAGTGAATGTTTTTTTTTTACTTTTTAAAGTAGTCATTAGATTTACTTAGTGGAAGAATATATAGTTAATTGGAAGACTCATTTAAGACGTGTATGCAGTTCATAGTAAAGACCTGCCCTCATGTTACACAGCTGAACATCTCTCCACCTTCACATTCATGCTCATCCGTCCAAACTCTTGTCGTTTATATTCTGCAGAGGGCCTGTACTGCACTCTCAGCTCAGAACAAAGCTCCTCGGGTCAGCTCTGATATGAACCAGGCCAAGTCCGTATTGTCTTCGCTGTCTTGTGCCACTAAGAGTCCATCTTTTCTCGGGTGAAAGTGCCCTGTGCCCCGCGGCTCTCTGCTCAATATTAATGCCCAGCTCTGCACCAGACAACTCGCCTCTGCATGGGCCTTACAATCCAATTACATCAGCCCGAGACAGACTTTGTTTCCAGGCCTCTCCGAGAGTAGATCAGTACGTCTCTGTTTCGAAGTCCCCTCTGATGTCTTTTTGATGCTTTTAAGGGCTATTGCAGCAGGCCCTGTCTTTCCACTGTGTCCGGCCTGGCTTTGTGAGAAAAGGAAAAGGACTTGGCAAGTGTTTCTCGGTATGCGTGCCGTCTCACTGTGGAGATCTGAAGATGTGGAGTGTTTTGTTGTGTTTTTTGTTTTGTTTTTTTCTTCTTCACGTTTTGGAGACAGTCGTTTGACAGATAGCTTTGTTGTACACTTGTGCTACGCACCATCTTAAAGGTCTGTCTGACTGGCTCACGACCAACTGCTGGCACACTGCTTCTTATTGAATTTCTTTGTTTTTTTAAGACTTCACAACATGTTTCTTAAGTTAAGTCATTGCATACAACAATACTCCAAACATTGGCACAAAATGAGTGAAATGTACAGCATATTGTTTTTTGTTTTTTTCTTTTGTAGAGCTACTGCTACTACTGCTGCTTTATTCATAAATAAATATAATAAAGCAGTAGAGCAAAGGGAAATCTCTTTTACATGTCAGTTCATAGGCAATGTACTCTCTACAAAAGTACACACGGTACCTCAAACAGATGTTGGAAACTCTGCAAGATATCAGCTCAAAATTGCAGTTGTTTTTAGAGGGCTTGCATCTGTAAAATAAATGCCACGATGCTTTAGCTAATATCGTCTTTATCAGTGTCCATCAGCTGCCCATATTAAGACTTTGTCACTTCCTCCTGTCTCTTTGACAGTTTAAAGCTCATCCCAGAAAGCTTTCATATGTTCGTTCAAAACACGCAAAACGTCAAAACGTCAGGAAATGCTTTTTGTCTAAATTTATCTGCTCTAAATAAAACCCAATCACTGCGCTTTTTTTTTTTTTTCTTTAACACAACATATTTCCAAAGCTTTTAAGTTTAAAGCTGGAAGGACAGGGTAAAATCACACATAATGCACATGAAATAATTTGAAAGCTTTAGGGTTCATTGTAAGGTTGTGGCACTTGAATGGCACTTACTCTGTCAGTTCTGTTCATTTTTGAGATTTTCTTCTTTTGCTTTTAGATGGTTGTTCAGAAAGCCTATTCCTTTAAATTATTAATTACTGTCAGAGGAGGAGGCTCTATTTTTACCCTTCCGGTCCTCTTCAAAAACCAAATGAATTTCGCCAAACTGAGTGACTACTTTCATAAGATTTTCTCTTTTTTTCAGGCTCTAAGCAAAGACTTATTGCCTTTTTCATAAAAATGTGGGGCCTGTGAAGTTTTGGACATCATCCAATTATTATGATTGACAGCTCCACTCACTCCTGAGACTGATTTATTATTGCTATACACATATAGTTTGACTGAATGTCTTAAATGTACTTTAGTTTTGATACATATTCTGCCACATGTTTGAAAGTGCATTTTCATTTGACCCTTTTGTGTTTTAACGCTTGCACTGTTAGTACAACTTTGTAACATTAAATTGAAGGCTTTAATACAATAATTGGAAGCATGGCTGGGACGATTAATTACAGAAAAATAAATATGTCAGGAAAATATGTGTATATGGCAACACAAAACTTATCGGTAATCAGCTGGACATCGACACCGCCCAAAATGCCAAATATGAGTGGACTGCTTTGGCCGGTTGGATATATGTTCCTGTATGAGAGCGCTATAGCTTAAAATCAAGGCCTTAAAAATATTAAATATTATGAGTAAGTATTACATTTTATTCACCTATGCCTTGTCAAAACATTATGCTAATATTACAAAAAATAGTCACCACAATAACAAAAATTTATTGAAGAAATGTTTTCATTGAAATGCATGATTCATTTATTCATGATTTTTAATGCAGCTCTGGAGTTTTTTCATCTGTATTAGACTTTAAAAATAAAACCCTTGAGTTTTAGAGAGTAGTAGGCTTCGAATAATTCCTTAGTGTAAAAATCATACAGATTATTGTTCTGTTGTTGACGATGTTGGCATTAAATTTTACTCTACGTGGCATTAAAAGAGTCTTAAATTTCACCTGACAAAACCTGGAGCTACCTTGTATAGGTAAATGCAGGGTTTCCTCCGAGGACAGCAAACAGCTTCACTCATTTTCTTTCACTTCACAACATTTAAACACGCTTATAATTTTTTTAAATCTCCTCCCACCACTAATTGAAAATAATTGGTTAAGGTTTTTTTTAAATTTTACAATGCCATTTCTTTGTTTTCCATAAGCATTACTTTGTCACACAGACTCTCACACGCATAGGTGAAGTGGTGAATGTAAATTGCCTTCAATGAATGAACAGGAGAGTGAACAGTTGTCTCAAAGTGTATTCCTGCACTAGGTGTACCCTGCCTCATGCCCAAAGTAGCTAGGATAGGCTCCAGTCCTCCAGGAATAAGCAGTAGATGTACTCACAATCAATTCCCTTCTTATCTACAACATTTATGTTTGTGTGTGTGTGTTTTGCTCTCTTCCTCCTTTATGCAAATTTCTACATCCGTATTCTTCTCCTGATGCTCGGCCTGACAATAAAAAGCTGGTTTTGTGTTTTGTCAGCAGTTGCATTATTCCCAGGGTAAAAAAGCCTCCGAATATGAGCGGGATGGCAGAATCTAATCAGGAGTGGCCACTTGAGATGCAGCTAAATGTCAGGTGCAGACTTGATTGTGTCTCAGCTGCTCCTCTTACACAATGCAGAGATAATATACGAGTGGTGAAGGGTTTTATCCTGCTGCCAGATGCTTAATTTCACTTCTGCGTAGTTATTTAATACACTTTCAATGCTGTGTATTATAAGAAGCAAACCCCGATAAAACAGCTGTATTATAGTGTATTTCCAAATGACAGAGTATTAAATTAAATTCGGCTTGTTGCTCACCTTGCAGTTTTCTATTCCCCAGCCCATCTCCATGTTCACCACCGCCGCAGCCCCGCAACTTTCCTACAGAGACGGCAATTTTATATGTTAATACACCCAGCTCGGTCCCGTTCATTTCCATAGCAAGTCAAAAAGAGCCGACCGTCAAAAGGATGCTGAGTCAGCACCGGCCGCCAAATATTATCAGGCCTGCTTGTTGCAGCTGCGTACATGGGCCGTTGTCAGTTCATAGGCAGCTACACCAGTCAGGCTGCTAATGCTAAGATGATGGATCTGGCCATAGGTAGAGCTTGGAGCTTGTTTTTCCCTCTTGTCATGTGGAAATGTCTGTCAAACTAAGAGCCTTCCAGCAGTGAGCAGACGAGCAGAGGAAGCTTTGACGTGATGCTGTCTCTGGATGAGTGGCAGTCGCTTGGAGAGGCTGAAGCTGGTGTGGCATTGATGGATTGAATTAACCTGACCTTGGAATATCTTTATTAGCCACTTAGCAATGAATTAGATCATATTTTTGTGTATAATTGGACAAAAACACACAAAAAATATCTTTCCAGAATACTGTCACTTGCAATAGACATTGAAAGCACCTTAAACAACGAGGAACTTTTTGGACAAACCGAGTATTTGTGTATTTTAAATGCCAAAAAATTGTTGGAGAGCTATGAACTGAATATGGCTTAAAGTGAACTCATGATTTGAACTTCTGTCACTGGGTTTGGCAACTGTCCCTTGAGGGCTATCATAGGTGCTCACAGGCTGCAGAAAGGAGTGGAAATGTGGAATTGCAATCTGTATTTTACTTTTCAAATTTAAAAGCTTAAAGCAATCAGAGATGGCAGACCTCCACCAAGGTATTTGCTGTGTGTTGCAATTAAGGCTGGGTACCGTTCAGTTTTTTTTATACCGGTACCTAAGCAATACTTTTTCTGATACCTATGGTGTGCTAATTCATCTTCTACAATATAAAAAGACAATAATATTGAATAAAAGACACATTTTTAGAGCAAAATTCCTAGCTGCAGTTAAAACCAGTAGTTGTATGATTTATTCTATGTTTATTTGATTTATACATGTAAAGGAACATTAAAGACCCACAAGGTATTGAAACTTGATATTAAATAAAAGTTAATCTCTTGATACCAGAAGTATTGTAACTTTTCTTTCACCATCACTAAGTTATTATTTAACGGTACCCAGCCCTAGTTGCTATGATACAATGGCCGGACACAGACTCTGGATTCCTTGGTTCAGGGGTAAATGCTTTATCCATTGAGCCACAAAGCCTTTATATTTCACAATTTCACATGACCCACAGTGGTCCAAATACACACCAAAAACTAACTATTTTCGCAAATTATTAAGTTAAGCCTTTGTGACTTATGTATTTCTCAAAAGATTCTGACGTCTGTTGCTGCAAGAGTCTCCTAAAGCTAACTTCCTAAACTACCTACAAAAATCAACCACTCATTTTTTCCAAGCATTTTGAGATAATAACTTTGAAAATAATCTCCTTTGGCCATTTGGCTCATAAATAAAACTGTGTTTGTTCAAAGAAAACTAAACCCAACTTTGCAGCTTGCCCAGGAAGATTTGGGATGTTTTGAAACTGGGCTGAGGCAATTTATGTGAAATTCAAGATGTGGACACAGTTTTTAAAATAATCTTTGGTTAGTGTTGCCAAGCACTTCATCATCTTATCTCAGCTGTATTTACTCTCCGTACTTCTCTAAACTAATAGTCTTTGAACACATCTGAAGATAAGAGCCTCCAATTAACCAAAGACCACTATGCGATATTATAGTAGCTCCAGGTCAAATGTTTGGTCTAGGTTTTCTTAAGTAACAGCAAATTAAAAGTTCTTTCAACCAAAGTGAGCCAGAGTTTTATGCTTTAATAACTTTGTTTCTTCTGCAGACTTCATTCTAAAGAGATTAATTTGCCTTTAGCTGCCTATTCTCTGTGAGATAACCTTTTATGAGCACTGGGATTGTGTGGAGAACTAGACACTCACACACAGCCCAAATATGCGAAACATTCACTCTATACCCTATACTGGCAGTCCATCTATACTTGCATGATTTGGACAGTAGAAGAAAGCTGCCTGCCCTTTCCATCACACAAACCTAATTACTGTTGCACAAAACCACTTAAAATTGCTTTTAATTTTGTACTAAAAGGATAGTGATCCTATGACTTAAAATGGCAAAGAAGGACTTCATCTAGGGCTCTTCTAATTCAGGGATAAATGCTTTGTCAATTGTGCCATAAAGCTCTGTGTATCTTGCAGTGGTAAAAAGATCCCCACAAGATTTTTGTTTTCCTTTGCTGACCCCTTAGAGCTTGAGTTTGTTTCTTTGGCCCTATGCAGTGTTTCACATTAATTCAAAAGTTATTAAATTACACTGGCCCACCATTGTCTAAAACTGAACCTGAAAAGTTTTTTTCCCAATTAATACATAAGAACATAGAGTAAATACTACTGATGTTACATATATTCATATAAATCAGTGTTTCCCAATCAGTGTTTGCGTAACCCTAGGGGTACAGGGACCCCTAGGGTTACGCTAGAACTTTACAGGGGGTATTTGGAATTATTTAATCATTTATTTCCAAGATCATAGGAAAATATTTAGGATTTGTTTATATTGAACTATTATGAACTACTAACTAACTACTATGAACTGTATGACTGAAAAGGAAGTGAAACTGCTAAAGATTATTTGAATATTATATATTGTCACATATTTTTAGGTTTCAAAGAAGAGTTATTCAAATCATTTCAATTTTTGATTTTATTTCCTTTATCCTTGGCCCATTATTGACTCTTACCCTCTTGCTAACACACTAATAAACCAACACCTGCAAAAACATGACCTCTTTGACAGAGGTCTATGCCAAAAACTTTCTGAACAAGGTACAAAATACAGAGTCTGCTCGAGAATGTCTAAAGCCATGTAAATTCAATCTGAGTACATGCTGTTTGATTGATGACGGGTACTTAAATGTTTTTAGTACGTCCCATCTTTTATCCCAGTCACCTTTTTAAACTCCGACTACAGTACCAGGTTGTGTTTTCATTCACCACCACCTCTTTGTCCCATTGTGTCCTCACCTCAGACTCAAAGGCTGTGTGTCCTCTTCTGTTTTATCACAGCTGACAGGTGGCCCCTCACCGAACCACCGAATCCTCTCCTCCTCCTCCTTCTCTGTTCACCTCTCATTTACATTCGAACGCTCTCCACTCATCCAGCCCTGAGCTAGATTTTAAATATTTCGGACATTAAAAGGTATTCTTGGGCGGAAGGATCCTCCATTTAACACTACACTGACCCAGAGAAAATGCATTAAACCAGGCCAGGAAACACCAAGCACTAGGGTCTCACTCTGCCTTATTATTCAGGTGTGTGGTTTGTCGACAAAATCCTCCACCTCAGGGCACTCAGCTGGCAACTGTTTTATTACCTTTGAGACATTTGTATTTGAGAGCGTAGCTGATACCAGCAGAGCCCACTGCAGAGCCAGAGGTTAGGAGGTCAGACTGTGGTGCGCTGCAGGACAAATAGTAATGAAAATTGTGAAGTAGATCGCTCAATGGTGAAAACATATCTAGTGATACACTTAAATCTAAAGACAATGGGCCTCATTCATTAACCCTTCTTACAAGCAAATTTGTACTTAAGCCCTTGTTAGGAAGATTTTTGGCATTCACCAATTTTTTCTTAATTGAAAAATGTTCTTCTGGAAGAACAAATCCAAGAACAGGTCTGAGGACGCTTATGCACTGAAATTCAGCAGTTTTATAATTTTATCAGACCCCTAATGAAACAAAAAATAATAATTTCAGTCTGATTGTAGATTTTTTAACTAATTATTCCTTATTAAAATAAAATTATTAAAAAAAAAAAAACAGTGATCAGTGGTGGTGTGCACCAGGTATAAACCTAAAACAGACTTCATACTCTGAGCAGTGACCACAGCCTCTGCCTCTGTCACAGTCCCCTCTGTCCACTCCTGTGTTACTCTGGCCTGAACTGTAGCCTCCCACTAGACAAGACGCACTGCTGAAGCTGTAAAAGTGCTGTAGATGTAGCTGTCAGACTGACACATCCTGGACCGCTGTGCCGACAGACATCACTAAACTCCCATCTCATAATCATATATGGAGTTTAGAGGGCGTTTCTTGTCCTAATACATAGTCAATTATATGTAAATGCCATGTTAATGAGGAGAGTGGTGTTCTCAGTTACATGCTCCACTGAGAAGAATCTGGGAGCTTGAGAACGTGTCAATCCAACGTAGAGTTATCTTAAGCAGTTCTTAGAAGAGCTACTTAGGAATCTTTTCTAAGAAAACATTCATGAATAAGGCCCATTGTTATGAAATATATGTCATATGCAGGGCTTGACATTAACACTGTTACTAACCAAAATGAAAAACCACCCACATTTGGCCAGTTTTTCATTTTGGTTAGTTACAAAGTTCCCACTTTGGCCTGCGGGATGATAGTCTACATATTATTTACAATAACTGTAGAGCTTAGACCTGAATTTCTGTCACTTAGAAATGTCTCATTAAGTTAGTTTCTCTCTGTCACTGGAGGACAAAAATGACATTAATAGTATGCAAAAAGATACTAGTTTTTCTACATATTTGATAACTACAAGTCCAGAGGTGTTAAAACAAATGTAAAACCAAATGTTGGCATGTTTCTGTCAGCTTATCATATACTAACACATACAGTATTATACAAAAACAACTAAATTGTTTGTGGAAATCCTAGTGACTTGCCACAAAAGACTTGCCACGGCAGCCAGTAGACAAAAAACTGTTTGTCAAGCTTTGATCCTTTGTTTTTGTGCTAAAATGCCACAACTGCTTTTATTAGTAGACCAATTAAAACTTTGCATTTGCTCGAAGGGGGGCTTTTAATACAATGTGAAGATTTTTTTTATTCTCATTTGTGGTTTTGGTTTAATTTGGACATACCGTATTTTCCGGACTATAAGCCGCTACTTTTTTCCCACGCTTTGAACCATGCGGCTTATACAAAGAGGCAGCTTTTCTATGGATTTTTATTCAGCCACCAGGGGGCGCTAGCAGGACGGAGTACAGAGTTGCATTACTTTTAAATCCGGATGCTGTGCACGTCCAGTTTCCTGTTTGGTGCGATCTGAGTTGCAGAGGTTGATCTGAACGGAGTCCGCCGTCAAACGGTGTTGAACAAAATAGACTGGCTGCGTATCTCCGGCACAGGGCGGAGCACGGCCAGACCGGCGCCACAGAGCTGCGGAGGCTGTGGAAACGCTCTCATTCACTAGAACGGCTGCATATTTACTGCGGCGTTTGTGGCGCAGTGCAGCAGAGCGGATTCGTATGCAGTGTGTATGCGGTAAATATCTCATTTCTCAACCTGGATATCAGTGGCTTATAGTCCGGTGTGGCTTATATATGTACATTTTTTATTTCTTTTTTTAAACTTAGTGCGTGCAGCTTATATTCAGGTGTGCTCTATAGTCCGGAAAATACAGTACATGGCTTTGGGGCTCAGCTAAACATTGCCAGTTTTTTATATATGCATATAGCAGTATCACAGGTAGTCCCACTGTGACAGTTTTTAAGACTACAAGTTTTTTTATCTGCCTTATTCTTCTTAAACAGGCTATATTATGCTAAATAGATTTTTGTAAGCTTTCTACCATATTATAATGTTGTTCCCTCATCAATGCGTTTGCTTCATTTACACGTTTAAGTACTATTCTCCGGCATGGCTGCTTTGTGGCCTCAAAATGCTCTGATCCACAAGTCTCCGCCCACTCCAGGATGGACTGACCATTCAACAAGCCCTCTACATCCATTCTGCTCTCATTCATTTATCAAAAAAACTGTGTACAGCTCTGTTTCCACTGATTACTTACAGCTATTTTTATTTCATGCATCATACAAAAAGTTTAATCTTTTTTGTGTTCAACAGATGGCAGCACTCTGTTGGTCTTCTCGCCCATTTGTTTATGACACAAAAAGAGTACTTAATAAAAACAGTTTCTTTTTTTAAAGGTTGTAAAATTCGCAGTGCTTATCTAGAGGTGACCAAGATTGGTTTAAAAATGTTAAAAGCAACCATTTTGACCACTTTGATTTGATATTTACCACTGTCAGGCAATGTATTAACCCAGACATGTGATTGTGGAAGTGAGACATTGCCAGCCACCGCAGTACAGGCGTCACCATTCACAGTACAAGTATGTGGGATGTTGAAAACGCTGACTTGGCCTGTGAACCCTATGTTTGTGTGTAAACCTCTTGACTACAGCTGTCAGCGCACACTGAGACTCTCTCCACATTTAGTCCACGCTCATCAGTCAGCTCCACTCAAGCACATGCATTATTCATCCTCTGAAATATAACACGTCTGGGCTGCGCCGTGCCACTTGAAATAGAATACAATGAAATGGATGATCAATTTTTTACTCGAAAAGAACATAAAAGATTAAGACAGTTCTTCTGACTGCGGTACATGGAAATAGCATTTGTACTGGGTTTAAAATGTGTTGGTCTATGCAGAAACCCCAAGTTTACTCAGACAAAACCACACTATTAATGAAATTAGCATTTAAGTCTTTAGGGTAATTAAAATGTGCAATATTACAGTATATAGACAACTTTAAAGGTTGTTCATAATCAAGAGAAGAAGGATGCAACAACCTTTTATTTTTTCTTTAATTTATTGAAAATATTAAGTGTCCATTTTTTATATTTATTGCAAATGATTTTATATCACTTATTTTAATAGATACATGTTGAGCACATAGTCAAAGTTTTAGCCAGTCCCAGTCTTGTATGCTTAAATAAGAAGCGGTCCTATTGGCTGGCTTGGCAACACTGACTTGACTGCTGATAATACAAAGAAAGCATATTTTCCAGCACTGGCTTTGTCTGTTTACACAACAATCAGTGCCAAAAGGGAAAGCAAAATAAAATACAGATTAATGCATTTATGCAGTTTTTAACAAGGTACTTTTGGATCCCATCAATCTAACATTGGACTCAGAGATAAATGTTTTAATCCCCAAACTTTAACGTACTGTCTGGCTATTTTGTGAAGGTGAATTGTTGCATGCAGAGGTCTAGCCACTTCATCTAAAAGTCATAACTAAACATTATCTCGTAATTCCTCATTTGAAGAATTTATACATCAGGAAATTGGACACAAAGTTAATTTAGTTGACTTCAATTTGATGCATGCAATAAATTTCTGTCTGCTAGAGAAACCACAGCAAGCAAGAACCACAGTGCAATATTATTAGTGCAAACTTGAATCAGTGGAAATGCAGAGGGATACTTTTAGATTTTAAAAAGTAAAATGCTCTGAAAAGGAGCAGGAGCCGTGTGAATAAATCAGCTTTAAGGAGGTCTGGAGGAGTGACGGGGCTGATGGGAAAATGACTGGAGTAAAGTTGATTAGGGCCAGAGAGGGAGGGGTCATGGGGAGGGTGTGCTACACAGTTCACTGTGTCCCACAGGTGCTGCTGTAATCTGGGCCTCGTGTCCCACCAGACGCCGGTCACCCGCAGCCTGGACCAAGCTATTCATCTTAGTTAGGGAGCTGTCCAGGCGGCTCCAGGCGGAGGGTGTAATATCATTGTACTCACGGTCCACAGTTCTGCTTCGGAAACTGGAAATCTGAATTGCACACAGGCCAACAACAAAGATTAAACTAGTGTTATAACAATACTGAAAGTATATGTTTGTATTAAAATTAGATTAGTCATGCTTTCTTTGACTTGTTTAATTCATACGCCACAGTATGTAATTGTAAATAAACAGCTCTTGCCTAAGTTTGGTTCTTCTTGTCCTTACTTATAAGACTGGTTTAAAGTTTGGACCAAAGAAGAGGAGAAGTAGAGAAGAAGAGAACAGCAATTAAGTAATAGCAGTATAGCAGTAATTTGCTAAATGCAGTTCTGAAAAAGACCAGCATCTGAGCTTGTAGCCAGGTCAGCCATACCTTTTGAATTTCTTAGTGAAGTGGGTCTGCAACCTCTCCTATTTCCAGATTGATCCTTACTGACTAACGATAACCACAAGGGGCTGTTTGTTTTTTAGTTTTTTCACCAAATGGTTGTATCTTTTTCAAACAGCATTAGCATTTGTTCAGAGGCTGTTTATTCTGTGCCATTGTTACCACCCCCTGTTTTCAGATTGCTTTTATATCTATCCTTTTACCCTCAGAGGGAGTTTAATTTGCTCTACCCCCTTGAAATTCAACTAAAATGAACTGTTATGTCTCTGTATTGATTAAAAATAAAATTACAGTAAGCCACGCAGGTATAATTTTCAAGCACTCAAAGCTCCTTGATCACCATTTGCTAAATAATTGCAAGATTTTTGATTCCTGGAAAGTATGGCTTTTCCGTCCTTGCACTTTGAATAATTTCATGTTTGTAGCAGCCACGAATGGAATACTTGATATAACGATAACTACACTGAAAACTTGAGTATTGCTGAAATAAAAAGGCAGATGTCTGGTACAGTCTGTGTGGTGTTTTCTGATACTGTATACTGTGAAAACTTGTTAGCAGTGATCTATATCCTTCAGGAAGTCATCAGTCATGTCTGAGTTGAAACAATATTGACTTATTGGATGTGCACACACCTCCTCTCACCTGCTTCACTTACTTAAGCCCTATTTGATTACTGAAGTACTCTTCATTTACACCTAGGTTTACTGAATATTTTGTGTTTAGACAAAAAAAAAAAAAACTTTTATTCAGATAAGTGGGAAATTTGTGTTCATTGCCCAGATGAAGCAATGAATTTAGTGCTTGGCATTGCAAGATTCAGTCTGGCTTTTTGTAAGATGTTGGAGTAGAATAGTAGTGCAGTGATAAGCAAGAAGGTAAAAATTACTTTAAAACACAATTTGCCAGCTTGTATGAATGTAAAGAGAGTAACAAGTAAACAAAGAGAAATGCATATTCTCCTGAGATGTTAAATGTTGTCTTATGTGGCACTGCAGCACTTGACTTGCTTTAGATCCAGGCTGTTACAGAAACAGAGCAGCTGGTTTACATTATCAAGGGATGAAGCATCTCTAGTCTGTCAGAGTAATGAAGAGAAAGTTGTAACAACATCCCATAAGACACTAGTGTACATTAAATGAAAACTATATGCTGTGGTCTAAAGACAAAACTGCACAAGTGGACAATGCATGTTATTAAATGTAGCCTAGTTTTGGAGCACATCTCATAAAGCTAGTACTAAAAGTCTGTCCAGCCAGACCCATTCACTTTCTTAGTCTTGAACTCCACCCATCCTCACCTTTTTCCATTGAAGTGCATGTTACCTCCCCAATAGTGACCTTTTATTAAAAATGGGATGTATTTTCAAATTGTGTCAATGCAGAGGAATTTCCACCTCTACCCAGGAGAGAATGTTTATGACAGGTTTGGTCTATTAGCAAGATTACTCAAAAGGTAAGGGGCGCAGACAAAGGCCCAGAATTGATCAGTAAAGTTAGAAATACGACACACTTAGCTGGGCTTTGTAGCGCAATGAACATAGCATTTATCCCTGAACTAGATCTAGTCCCATATGATTGTGTATTGTGACCCAATTGCATTCAGAAGTAATTGTTCATTTCTGCCACCACTGGAAATCAAACTTGAATCAACAGGGCATTAAATTAGGATGGATTAGAGTCACTTCAATAATAATAATAATGTGGATCTGTAACTACTCAAGCAACAAATACAGTAATAGCTTGTTGAATGTTTTTCCTTGCGATCATTTGTATAATGTAGAAGATAAGTTATAAAGTCTATAAAGAAATGGGTAAGTCGAGGTTTGTATACAACATTAGGTGCAGTTTGACTTATCAGAGCAGATTGGGCTTAAATGGAGGGGCGTAAAGACGACAATGAGGCTCAAAGTGGAAATATTCAGTCACATTAACAGACTCATTGGCTGCCGTTACTGCAGTATATTGTTGTAAAGGAGAGGATCGGGCCTGCACTCGTAACCAGGCGTCAGATCCTAGTGATTAATGCCTTTAATAATGCCAAGAGCACACTGAGGGGAAGAATAAAAGCACTCCTCGGGACACGCAGTCGAATAAATTAAACACACCCCGTGTCCAAGGCCATCAAGCAAACTGCCAACAAGCTTTAATAAGCAACTGAATTATACAGAAACCTGGACCAGGCCGGGCCTGGTGTCATTAGCAAAAAATGGGCTCAGATAATCACATTTTACACCTGAACGCTCCTGGATCACCATGCATCAAAAGACTTCAGGTTTTCATGTGTAGCTGTGCATCAGGTCTAGGTCTGTTTGATGTACTGGTCAGCCAGTCTAAGCACCAAATTTAATGTATTGTACCAGAATTATGTTGGATAATATTTATATCATTACATTATGCTCTTGACTGTTGACTGGTTGTATGTGAAAAGGTGAAAGAAAGCCATTAAGGCAATCTCAATCAAGCTTGCTGTGCAGGTAGAGCTTGGGGAGAGCTACAAAATACTTCTTAATTTTTTGTTCTACAAGGTTCTGTCAGAGAAATTAGCAAAATCTTTTTATTGCCGTTTTGCGATTTTCAGGCTGAGATAAAGAGATTTGGGATGTTTCTTATGAACTGCAGAGTAATAACTGCTAAAACCCAAACTGCTACATGATGGGTAGGGAAGCTGGTGTCCTTCAGTCACATGGTTGCCGGGGCATGTGCCTGACCAAAAATCATCACTAAAGGGCAAGAATTAGCCGATTGCTGATTGACTAAAAAAGGCAAAAATCAGCCTGATCGACCTCTAGTCCAAAATACATTTTCTCTAGATGAATTATCAATAACCAACAAAAATCACAAATTATGTATGAGAAAGATGGTTTTGCCAGCTACATGTGCGTAATGACAATGCATGGGAGGAGAACATTAGCTAGGGGCTTGATATTTAGCCATTTTAGCCCACACTCTATTGTAGGTAGCTGTTCTACTCTTTAGAACTGGTCAGCTCTACCCATTCACTGCATATGCTGCCCATGAAATAGGTCTGGAATCCCTTTTCTTTGAGTCCATTTCCACTTTCAAACCTCCTAAAACCAGATGTAATCTTATTTAAAAAGACACTTTATCAGATGCTTTGGTTGGTTGTACATCTATCTAAAATAATTATGTAAGCCACATTAACAAAAACAACAGCTGTTTCAAAACGACAAGAACATTAGTAATGCTCAGGCTAAATTTTACTTAAAGAACATGAAATCTTTGGAAAGAGACAAGCTGGCAAAAACACTTTCCTGTCATTCAGAAGCTTATCTTAAATTGCTCCATTGTGTTCTTCTGAAGTCTACCAAGCATCTCATTCACAAAAGCCTTGAAATCACTTCAGAAGGTATTGTAAAGCTTGTGACACTGTACCTTAGCACTTGATAGATTTTCCTTTAGAGCCCGAATACTATCTTTGACCACCACAGTTCATTTTTCTTATCTTGTATAACTCGCTGTAACCTTTTTACGCCTCTGACTCTTGAAGGAGGAGCTGCAGGGTTGCCATATTGTTTTGACAAGTAGCCTCCTGAGTTTTCTCTCTTCACAATCCTTTCTCGCCCCTGCCCCGTCTCTCACACCCTGCTGAGTGGGAGATCTCTGGGGGGGCCCGGAGCTGCCAGATTTCTGACATACTGTTTGCTTTGCTTGCGTGAGTGTGTGTGTATATGAGAGATAGTGGGCTGTAAAAGAAGAGTAACAGTGGACTTTAGAGCGAGCTGGATCACAGTGGCTGGCTTGTTGAACGAAACGACAGTACACACAATGTTTTGACACTAGCGCACCAAATGGAAATACTCTGGTTCAGGAGTAAATGCTCTATCTATTGAGCCTATTGTGGCTAATGCTGCTGCTAGCGTCCAGAGCAGCTTAAATATTGACTGTGAAGATGTGAAGATGCTAAAAACAGTAATATTCACAGAAAAAGAAGCTCTTTACCTTAGTAAAATATAGTGTAATTATAAATCAGCTGAGAAATTGAAAAAAAAAAAACAACGCAATTTTATTTCTTAGCCATATCGCCCAGCCCTAGCTAAAACTATACTGCAGTGATTCAAGTACTTTACTCATTTTGTAGTAATAATTTAGTCCTTTTTCTCCACCAGAAAAGGTTTATATTGCTTGAGACGGGAGGAAGGCATTAAAAGTAGCCCTGTGCTGTTTTTGTTTTTTTTTTTTTTTTTTTGTGTCAGTTTAAAGGTGGCCTGTTTCAGCACCAGCAGAGAAACCCATGGGGACGGTTTAAAGAAAAAGTACATTTTATAAAAGTGTCCTCTTACTGGACACAATGCCACTGTCAATTCAGGTCCTTTATAAATTGTCACCCACTTACAGGCCCAGATTCTGTGTTTGTCCTTTGGCTCTCGTCTGATCGCTGAATATTCATGCAGTTATTTAAAGCGGTCTTTGGTCTGTGGCAGGTCTTTCATTTGCCGCTGGTTTGTAGCAACAGGGGATAACTTCACAAAGAGAAAACTTTACTGAGAAACTGTCTAATGGTCCTGCATTGTGCTAGTTCTTGCCATAAAGCATACATGTGTGTCACAGGCTGTTAATAGATTATATTATAGTGCAGATTCCTGGTGTCCAGGTATCACTTAGACTCAAAAGAGGCTCAATAGTCAAAAGTATCTCCATATTGCATTATGTTGATTTGTCACTAATGTAAAAGTGCTGCCTTGTACGCTTGTACGAGTATTGTTTGGACACCTTTAAAAAGTTAATTTAAAGTCATTTTAAAAAGCAGCAATGGTCATATATTTTAAAATGAACTAATTCCTTTACTTTAAACCTTTTAGTAACTCGGCTGTGTTTTCTCGTCAGGTCTTCCGCCGGAAAGCCGTGGAGCTGGGTGAGAAGCTGCTGCCGGCCTTTAAGACGCCCACTGGGATCCCCTGGGCCCTGCTCAACCTGAAGAGGTAGGTCCTGCAGCCACCCACTCTGTCTCTGCCTCCATCAGCGTGATCCAGATTCTGTACTGCAGGTCTGCTCAGAGCCAAGACCATGGTCTCCCACTCACTTAATTGCCGTACAAGATAGGGGCTGCAATGTTTTTTCAATATCACCAATCACAAGATCCATATTCAAAGAATTTCCTTATTAGATGTAACTAATTTCCTTAATAGATTAAGTTAAATGAGAGAGATACTTAATTAATACCATAGGAAATGCAGTTATTGAAGCATTCAAAATTGAACATTGCATATTTTCCACCATGCAGCCCCAGTACATGAAAATGTCAGTGAGTTTGGTGTCTCATTTGCGACCACACAGCAGCCACTGTCTCTAAAACTGAAGCAAACTAAACTTTTTGAGTGCTCTGACAGGGTTATAGGCCACAGCAGGTCTTATTATTACAGTGTGGCTCTCTGTGACAGGGCTGTCCCAACAGTGTCCCACTGCTGAACACAACAGCCTCGCTTCAGAGATGCCCCCGATATAAACCCACTTTAGATCATTATTACAGCTGTGCACCTAATTGAATATTAATTGACTCAGAAAAAGGAAATAAACTGACTTTGCTCTGTAGCTTTTAGATCTAATAAACCCAGCTGTGAGAAACTTCAACTGATATTAGTGCTTTGAAGCAAAATTTCAGTATAAAGATGCCATCCAGATTAAAGGGCTATATTTTGCTTCACTCACGCCTGTTTAAGTAATCCTGTATTCTCTGGCGCTGAGTTTCTGATGCCTCAGAACGCTCCCACAAACCCCCACCCGCTCCAGGAAGCACTGACCAATCAGCAAGTTCTCTACATCCAGTCTGCTCTCATTCATTTATCCAAAAAACAGCGTATAGCTCTGTTTCCACTGATTCCTCACAGCTATTTTCCATTTTGTAATAAAATGACATTATACAGATAGTTTAAGGAATCAAAAAGCTCTTTACTCTGCTGCCTTCTACTGGTCACTTCACCTGTTACTTTATGGCAGTAGTAAAGTAATTATTGCAATTGCTTTTTATTTTTTAAAGGTTGTAAAATATGCAATACTGTTCTCCTAAGTGACCAAGACTGGTTTAAAAATATGAATAAAAGCAGAATGTATCCCATTTAAGGAAGTGTGTTTCTGCTGATAATTAAGTAATAATTAATATAATTAAGTTACTTAAATTATTTTCTGCTTTTTGTTGGTTACAAAACAAATTAAATTTAATATGTAATAGTATGAATAATTGTTTATATGTTATGTTTTTGAAGCTTCTCAGTCATTCAGTTTCATCCAGATGTCTTTTTTACCTGATTACCAAATAATCAAAAAATGCAAAGCAGGCTTATAGACTTTTGCGTCCTTGGTCTGTCTGCTGTTTAAAATAAATTGTAAAACCACAGAAACTGGACCCAACATTTAAACAATCTCTGAACCTTAGGCGAGATTAGAGATATCAAAATGCCTGCTCTTGTATCATTAAGATGTTGGTTCAAAGCTGTGACTAATTCATAATCTTCTCAATGTTTAATCACAGTGTGAGACTCTATCAGCATCTGTGGTGTAAAAATACCCATATAGTATTAATCCAGAGAAACAGAAGGGCCTTGTGTAATGGTAGGAGCCCCCTGCGCCGCGCTCCAGTCGACCTGTCAATCATACGTAATGGAAGAGGGCCCCGATCCGCTTTAATTTTATTTCTATCTGTACGTCCCCAGAGAGAGAGACAGCCCTCCTCTGTTTGTCAGCCGGTAATTAAAAGGCGGCTTGTCAGGACGATAAACGTGCTGTAACAAATTAATTTTCTCTCAGTTGGTATGGGTGACTGGACTCTGCCCCTCCTGTCATTCTCCTGGGGCACGGGCGGGGGGCCTCAAACCTCTGCCTATA
The DNA here is from genome assembly GCA_020698575.1 of Bostrychus sinensis. Lineage (NCBI taxonomy): Eukaryota > Metazoa > Chordata > Actinopteri > Gobiiformes > Eleotridae > Bostrychus > Bostrychus sinensis. Next base: position 19,121,445 of record CM036257.1, on the reverse strand, counting down.
GGGAGACAGACTGGCTATCTGTGGGTGTTACCTGTACAAGTCTGAGAGCAGGCGTATGGTCCTCCCCCAGGGGCTCGGAGCAGATTGGTGGCCATGATGACTTTAGCTGCTTGAGTGAGCGGTGATAGCCTGCTAACACACACGTCACAGCTCTGTGCACACGCTGAGCACCGCTGCAAATGAAGCACTCAGATCCACTGTATGTCTGATTTAAACAGGTTTCTCCTATAGGACAGATACAGACTTTACCTAGGGCTAGATTTAGTGGTTTAATATGCTGGTTTGATTAAATGTCTTTATGTTAACTTTATAAAGGTCTTAGTTGCACTGCATAATTTATGTAGGGACCATAGATTGGCTTCAAGAGGTCTGCTTACTTGTACTTTGTTTCAAAATGCTTTTTAAGATAAGGGCTTTTATTCTTATTCTTATTATTTATTTATTTTTTTTTACTTTACCTTATTCAATAGGAGACAGTTGGGAAGTTGTACTCTGGGCCCTCTATTTATGTGTCACATGCCATACCAGGTGAGCTATTGAGGCAGCCCCAAAATGGCATTTTATTTAATTCATTAAGATACACCAATCAGGCAAAACATTATGACCATAGTGTTTATGATGTTATTTGTTATGACCGCATGGACAAGCCCTCGCTCCTGTCATCTGTTCAGAAAGTTCCTTTCTTAGACCACAGTCTGTCCCATACCTGTCAGTACTGCCCCAATTTAAAACTAGAGTGATGTCTTTGTGCAAAGTGTTTAAAACCATTAGGATATTTTGAAAGTAAAGAAACTTTGTATTCAGTAGACATTTATCAGAGATCTGTGTTAAAGTACAGTGATTATTTCTTTGCTGTGTTTGATACAGAGTGACCTGCTTTGGAGAGTTAACAGTAGTTAAGAGTTTCCTCCATAACCTTGACCCAGATGAATGCAAAATAAATAAGACACACTTGGCCCAATTACTCCTTCCCCTCTGTACTTCTCTGTATTTCTTCTGTGTCCTCTGAATTACTTTGTTCCTCTTGCACCACCCGCTCTCCCCGAATTTACCCTCGTCCATCCATCTTGACTGGACTGACCCAGTATCTCAGTGTCTTTTAGGACGTCCACTTCATAGCCCTTATTCCCTTTCTGCACCGTTTACTTCATTTTAGCCCATAGCTATCAACAAAACCGATGAGGAACTCTGGAAATAAGGCCACATTTTACAACTCTGAATGAAAAGACTGTTCACTTATTACAAAAAGGCATTCCTCAACCTCCAAAAACATTTCTAAGCAACAGTAAACTAGCTGTCTCAGGTGCGACCTAGGCCAAAACAACCAACAGGTAAGTTAGTAGTCATTGACAAAGTGAGCTTTTCTAAAAATGTAAAAAAAAAAAAAAAAACGCATTTGTTGACATATGTCTGGTCTGATGGTCTGAGTGTTTAGTCTTGATTTTATGCATTTAAAACTCCACTCATCATCAGACTAAGCTTATACTTTGACAGGACAGTAACGAGACTCGGTCAGTCGGTTTGACATTTGGTTTGTTAGCCTTTCAAAATAATCAAAATGTCTAGAATTTTATTAGATTTTAGGGAAAGGTCCGTCAGTAATTATTGAATTCAGATTATTGTGTGGGGTTGTTTTTAGGAGCTGGGCTTGGGCCCTTAGTTCCAGTGAAAGGAACTCTGAATGCTTCAGCACCATGAGATTTTGGACAATTCCATTCTCCCAACTTTGTAGGAACAGTTTGGGGATGGCCACTTCCTGTTCCAACATGACTGCACCAGAGCACAAAGCATGGTCCATAAAGACATGGATGCGTGAGTTTGGTGTGGAAGACTGTGAGCCAGGACCTTCTCATCCAACATCAGTGTCTGACGTTGGACGAGAACATCAGACACTTAGATGGCTGATGTAGATAGATGCAAAGGGTGGGCTGATGTCATATGAAACCCTATGGATTAAGAATGGGACGTCACTTAAATTTGTATGTGTGTAAAGGCAGGTGAGCTAATACTTTTGGAAATATAGTAGAGCATTAGAATACATGTAGAGCATTTACCCCTGAACTAGAAGATCCCCCCAAATCGAGTCCAGGTCTGGGCAGTATATTTTTACTATTGCCAGATGGTGCTAAAGCCTTTATTTCTTAGTGCGGTATGCGTGAATGATTACAATTGATTTCTGCAGTCGTGGTTGGACATTATGGACTATATGACATTTTGACAGTAGCCATAGTCTTGATGTACGCTTTTGTTTATACCATTTATTGTCAGCAGGGCCCTAAACCAGTCACAGTGTGTGTTCACAGTCGTGCATAAAGCCATTGATTGACACAAACTGAGTGGAAAATGCTGCTAAGATTCAATTGATTTGTCCAATTGATCTTTGCCTCGGACTGTGGCCACACCAAAGCCAATCTGGTGGCACTAAGACAGGTGGAGTTTCAAACCTTATATACAACAAGCCATAAATTTTTGCTCACCTATACTTTGTAACTCAACAAACGCATTATCTGCTTTGGCCGGTGCAACCCATAGCTTTTCTATTAACATTCAGGCCGATAACGCTCCTAAATCACTCCCAGCGCACTTGGAGCTGACTGCCTTTAATGGGATGAGCCTTTGTGTGTGCGTGCGATTTGCTTTTAAAAATGCTGGTCTATCACCGCACCGCTCAAATATATTTTCTTCTCATCTCACCATCTGACACTTTACCCACAATGCATCAGGGCTGGGGTTGGTTTAATTCACAATAGGTCATAATTGGATACAGGTTACAAATGACAGAATATTATTGATGCAGACATCATGTTTGTTAACTTAAAAATCGACTTTAAAAGGCATCCTAAACCTTTTTATCTAATGTCTCTAAATTGTTTTTACATTCATTATTCATTCCATATTTGTTCAAAAAGCGTCTTATTTTACTGATGACAATTCTCAGCTTTAATCTGTGTAGACTTAGGCCATTTTTTTTGCAAAATTCAACTTAATTCAAAGTACAACACGGACATGATATACTTCAATTTCAAGTCTGCAGTTATTATCGTCTTTTGTTCTTGTCCTCTAGTACAGTGTTTCCCAACCAGGGGTACGGGGACCCCTAGGAGCACTTTGCAGAGGGTATTTGGAATAAATTCATACTTTCTTAAGAAAATATTTGTGATCATTTTATATTAAACTTTTGAAACTTGTGAAAAACAAGCAAGCCTGCTAAAAATATTCAGTCAGTCAGATCATGGTAATTTTATTTATTTATTTTGCATAATAAATTGATTATGCGTTTAAGATTTTTTTTTTTTCATTTTGATCATGAAATATATAGGAAAATAAGTCAGGGCAATAGTTTATTTATTTTTATTTATTATTTTGGATTATATTGTTATAGTATAAGTATAGAATAGTATTATTAAAGCAGTTTTGAATTTTGAAACTTTATTTTTAAGCAAAAAGAGCAGGAGAAATAGCATTTACAAAAAAAGTAAGTATAAAAAGTTTTTGTATCAATCAACACAGATGTTTTTTATGACCACTTTTTAAAAAGTTCACACATTTGAGTGGAGGGGCTACTTGTGGTGTGACAAAAAGCCCAAGAGGTACACAAGACAAAAAAGGTTAGGAATCTCTGCTCTAGTAATTCAGCTGCTAGGAATGAGTTATCATGAGAACCATACAAACCTACTTCATATCAATATGCAATATGTCGGTAAATGAGGAGTACTTGTGTGTGAATGGGTTTTACGGCGAACTATCACATAATAAATCTCTGTGAAGTTTATTGACGTGTTAATCATCTTTTCGAACACGTACAGCCTATCCAGTCAGGTAAAGGGGATGTAAGGCCAGGCCAGGAGGTTGTACTAGGTCACTGTTATATTGAGTGAACAATATTGACTGATTGTGATCATGTATGCAGCTCATCTGGGTGAAGTCAGGATAAAGTCTAGAGAATAGAGCATGTATTAAAGAGGCTAGGTGTCTTGTGCAGCTTCATGTAACATTTAAAAAGATACCATTGAGGCTTTGGTGAAAAATATATTTTTTATGAATATTGATGCAGCGTTAAAGCTTCACCACCAGAAATGTTCTTCCGCTCCAGCCCCAACCCCAAACAACAGCTCATGTGGAAGTTACAGTACTTAACAAACAATAACTTAATAAGTTTTTAGAAATCGTGTTTACTTTTGTATTAGAATGTATTACTGCTGCTGCTACCACAAGTACTATTACTACTACCAGTGCTACGACTAGTGCTACTTCTATTACTACAACTGCTACTACTACTAAAATTACTACTACTTTTTTGGCTTTTCCACCTGATATCATTTCTGACGTATCTTCTCCATTTATTCAGGCTTGGGACTGGCACAAAGAGTACAATGCTTCTACAAAGTTACTACGACTACTCCTATCAATACTTTTACTACTATTACAGATCCAATTAGTACATTTACTTATTTAGATTTTTTTTAGATACAAATTTTAAAGTGTCTAGTTACTGTCTACCTTTGTTAGTAAAACATTTTTCCAGTCATTTTTTTCTGTACAACTCATCTCAGTGTTGTAGCTCTTAGCCTTCAGATCGTATAACATACAGTAGCGTTTAGTGTTCCTGCTCCTCACCAGCTGCTGCTCTTTAAAGCTCATAAACCTGTTCAGATGTTCTCAGACTCTGCCACTTTATTCCCAATTAGCAGTGAAATGGAAGCACATGTTCTTCTTTAACTCTTGTGGATGTGGTCTGAAGTCGGGCTGCTCACGAGTCACGACTGCTCTGGGGGTCTACTGTTTTGGTGTCTGTGTGAGTGACAGCCACAGCAGCTGTTGTTGGTTTGCTGCTCCAGACCTAATTATTGTGATAAGATGTTGCTGGTTCAGTGGGTTTTCTCCTCTGTGCACTGACTTATGCATAATCTTCTTGCAGAGGACAAGGGATTCAGATTATTCCTCTATTTCCAAAACTATGACTGCTGCCACTGCTTCTATTTGTAGTATGGAGCCAAAATAGCCTCAAAATGATTAGAAAATGTGAATTTAATTATCTATGTATGTATTATAACTTGGGGGGCATTCTACTTCTATTTTTAGGATTTTTGGAAACTTAAGCAACTTTACATTCAGATCTTACCCTTCACATGAACTGAAAGTTTGTTTTATTGTTTTCTGAAAGTCCAAAGGGCTTATGACATTGGTTTTACACATAAATAATTAGATCTGGGCAGATTTATCACATAACTTTGTAATCTCACTGCTGCATGCTGTTTTATGTCTAGACGGTGCATTCAAGGCCAATAGGGTCACATTGGGTAATAATGCAGTACTAACTTACATAGATGCTGCAGGGGTTCCCACCGCACTCTGTAATTAATTATTATATATCTGATGTAAAAATCAGTTTATTTTGGGGAAAAACAAAACTTGTGTAATGCTTTTGTGATGTAGTATTTGTTAATGGTAAACATAGGTTTTTAGGGGTTGTAAATACGGTGTATAGGTGATAATACTTTGCTGGTTCACAGTTTTGAAGTACAATGAGTTGGTTACCATCTTAAATGACCAATTTTCACACTACAACCACAAAACTTGTAATACACTTGAAAATACTTTACTACACATTTGTATATTGTTTTCAGACAATTTTCTCTTTATATTCTACTAATGCTACTACAGCTACTGCCACTAGTACTACTAATAGTAGTACTTCTACTAAAATAAGATAAACCTTACTGATCCCACAGCAAGGGAATTAAGTTAAAAGTGTGCAACTTATTACAAAAATGTTACTTTACCACTATAATTATTACTACAGCCACAGTCATTTGAACCAGTTCCAAGTTTGGACAAATGGAGAGATTTGCGTAAAACCTATGCCAAATCAGCTCATTTGGTAGAGCTGCGGCGCATATACAGGGCAACTACAGCCTGCCTCGGCACCGTGGGTTCAAGTCCGGACTCTGACACTTTGCCAAATGTCTCTTCCTGCTTTGTCCGCCATGATTTCCTGTCACTTCTCGACTGCACTATCCAATAAAGCCGAAAAAGAACTAAAAAAGTAGATGTCAAATCAATATGCAAATCACCGCACACTAAGAGGCAGATGATTGGCTGCAGCGACCCTGGAAGGGAAAAGCTAAAAGCAAAGGAGTATCAAAGTGAAACTCTACAAAATGTAAAAATATAGCACTGGAGTTTTTCAAGCCTAGATTTAGACAAATTAGTAGATGGACACAAGTGCTCTTCCTAGATTAAAGTGCACACTATGTAAGGCTGGCTTCATGCTCTATTTAAGCAGAAAGACAAGTGTGCCAGTCAGGATCTGCTCTCACAAACACACACTGCGCCGCTCTCCAGCAGTAACCTCGGGCACTGAAACCCTGCCGTGATTTAAAGCCTCTAATTAAGTTGCTAACTGTGAATCTATGGCAATTCACATTTTCTGCGCGCCCCGGAGGAGGAGAAGTACCATAGATTTTAAGACAGGAGGGAAGAGGAATGGCAGAATAAAAAATCACAAGGAAAAGAGAGGTCATGGTCTAGAACAGTGGTTCTCAAGCTGTGGTACAGGTACTGCTGGTGGTACATGTGCTTCTTCTGGTGGTAGTCAGGAGTCTTTTGCAGTTCAAGTCCTGATTTAGTTCATTTAGGGTCAGTTTTTGTTATGATTTTGTCCTGGATTTGTCCTGGATTAGTCTTATTTATTTATGACAGTACATTTTAACAAACAGTTTAGTCCTGGTTAGGACTGGGTTTAGTCTTAGTTTAGACCGGTTTAGTCCTGATTTAGTCCTCTTTTAAACTTGGTTTGGTCCTGGTTTAGTCCTGGTGTAGACCTGGTTCAGTCTTGGTTTGGTCCTGGTTTAGTCTTGGTTTGATACTGGTTTAGTCTTGGTTTGGTCCTGGTTTAGTCCTGGTGTAGACCTGGTTCAGTCTTGGTTTGGTCCTGGTTTAGTCTTGGTTTGATACTGGTTTAGTCTTGGTTTGGTACTGATTTAGTCCTGGTGTAGACCTGGTTTAGTCCTGGTTAATTCTTGGTTTTGTCCTGGATTTGTCCTGGTTTAGTCCTATTTATATATTTAGGACAGAGCATGTTAACAAACAGTTTAGTCCTGGGTCAGGCTTGGCTTAGTCCTGTTTTAGACTTAGTTTGGTCCTGGTTTAGTCCTGGTTTAGACCTGGATTAGTCCTGGATGGTTTAAACCTGTTTTTTGTCCTGGTTTCGTCACGATCTGATCTCGTCCTCATTGAAGATCAGACAAATAAAATGCAGTTGGGTAAAATATTGGCTTTGAAAATAGAAAAACAGATTTGAGATGCTAACGTTAATTTATGGAGATAGGATTTCTCAGAGTTGAATTAAAATAACTGCTGAAAAAGACAGAGTATAAAACTATCAGGTTTGTCATTGTCACACATCTGGCCAGAGGTGAGCCTGCGGCTTCCTAGAAGGGCTTGAATAATGGGACAGTTGGACAAAGGACAAGAAAGACAGACCAAAAAGAAAAGGTCTGGAACATGTCCTCTAATATAGACTATTATAATTCACTCTGGCATCAGGCTCCAATGACCTAGATTTTTCTGGGTCAAGTCTTTGGATCCATCTCTGTCAAATCCAGGCCATGGTCTGGGTTTCTTGGACAAACAGTGGCACAATGAGGAAACTGGGCAATTAGAATAAAACATCCACTGTGATATTTCACATTCAGCACTCTCTGTCTCGGCCTCTGCCTTCTGGTGTCACCTCCTAGTCTGCAGTGAGCTTCTTTAATTTGGCATCGGTTTTTTGATGATAATGCAATGCTGTCCATTTATCCAGGCTTGGGACTGATACGAAAGATACACTGAGCTCCCTGTGGCTAGATTTAAATTTAATACCATTACTACCTCCATTGTATTTTCTAATCTGTTTGTGTTTTGAGCTTTATGTTTTTACCAATACCAATCTCTTAAACCTCTTTTATGCTTATTTTTTATTGCAGGATATTTATGGCTAACCTCATTTTGTGTGTAATATGCTGCATTTTTTTATTTAATCAAGGTAGCGCTGTGCTTTTTAGTTTTAGTTTCTCTCATGATTTACCTTTGTTACTTTTGCCCCGTTTTGCACAACAAACAGAACTCACCTAAAAGATTTCCTAGAGAAATTTGGCCCTAGCTTTGTTGGAAGTTGCTTTAGAAAAATAGCTTTTAAACTGAGCATATTTGAAAACACGGACTGCTGCATAATGCATGTAAACTGTGTGGAGAGAGTTCCTGGAAAAAATAAAAACTAAAGTTATGATTAAAATATTAATCTTTTGTGTCGAAAATACTGATATTGCTGAATTCCTGCCAAAGAGAAATATTTGTATGTGACTGACAAATTCAAAAAATAATCCTGATCTTGCCCACTCATCTGTTATGGCCTCTTCTAATCCCCTCGTCTCAACCCACTGGATACCTCCAGAGCAGCAGCACTCAGAAAATACATGTGTGAAATATCTTTTGGCAAGTGAGACTAGGTTCAGATCAGGAGGAAACAGAGATTCAGCGCCAAGAAAAAGTCCTGGAGACAGATAAGTGATTTTATTTGATAACTCCACATAGAACCACTGACAGTCCATGAAATATCACCCGTGTTTTCAGTATGTACCCTAGCAACATATACACAAACAGCGTAGGCAACATGTGGCTTGTAGCCCTGATTGGCCTGGTAATAAACTGCCTTTCTTTTGTTTACAACAGAGCACATTAAGGACATCTGCAGTCAAACATTACATAACAGTCCCTCCCTCGCCACATCAGCTAATTTAGTTGTATTGTATCTGTGCAAATGAGCGAAGGACTTTTTCCGCTCTGTGTCAAGTGACCCAGAGCAACTACAACAATGTTTTTTCCATCAGAGAACAAGTGTGAATGTTCCTCAGGGGTGTTGTTATTGAAGCAGCTCCATTCAGCCTAAATAAAGCAGTGTGGTCCGCTCTTGACCCTGTACTTATAAAATAAAGTTCTTGTTTTTTTTTTTTTACCTCAATGACAAAGTTGTTAGTAGTAATAGTCATAGCACATTTTGCAGCACCATGCTGCTACTTTCCTTTCACCCATTTAGGTAACCTCTTGATCTATCCATTAAACAATGATTAGAGAAGTGAACTTTGGCTAATCTAACTCTGTAACTCTGTACTGTGTCCCAGCAGAGGACACAGAGATGTGGGCAGTAGCTTGCTCAATAAAGGTTAGCAAGGAGGCAGCACTCCAAAGTGTACACTGCATAGAAAGCACTATACAAAATATCCACTACCTGTTGAGTGAACTACTGCTTTAGACCTGTGCTTCTATACTGTCTCATCTCAATATCAAATATTTGTTATATTCTGCTACAAATATTTGACATACTTCTTATATAAGTATTTACATTGCACACTCCTGCTGACAGCTTGAACTTTGAATGCATGCCTGTCAAACAAAAGTCTTATGTAATAGCTCAAGATCAAAGCATTTTTTTATTTCAAATTTTTTGCCTGTCAGATTGGACTTTAGACCTCTGTATTACTGCAAACCACAGCTGGATTTAGTCCAACTAAAAACTCAAATATTCCCTTTAATCATTTATTGGCATAATACTGACGTCCGTTCACTGAGAGAGTGTTTGTGTCAGACTGAAATAAATGACCTGGGGCAGCCTCTGCAGTTTTTTTTATATAAAAAGTTACTTTTACAAAGGTCCCTCAGATGTCAAAAAGAAACTTGGAATTTCTGTTTCCTATTTCACCGTCTGCGTCTGCCACACAGTAAAAGGTACAAATATCCAGGAACCCTCTTCATTAGGAGAATGCTTTAGTTTAGAGAGTCCTGCATTAGTTTAGACGAGTGGTTCTCAAACTGTGGGATAGTTTCCACTAATGGTACTCTGGCTATAGTGGTACTTTAGTGACAATTTCAGTCTTTGTTTTTTTGATTGAAATTTAAAAAAAAAAATAAAAATCAGGAAATTAGTTATTTTTATTGTTGGACCAAAAATAAAGTTTACCTATAGCTTTAGTCCTGGTTCACCCTGAGATTTGTACTATTGTAAGTCCTTGTTTAAGCTTTTTAATTACAGCACAGTTGATAAGATAGAATAGTAACAAGGTAAAGGTTTTTCTGTTGATAATAGTGAAAAAAAATTATATTATGGTAAGAATAAAATATAAATAAGTAAATTATACTTTTTATTATACATTTTGTTCCTCATCATTGAAATACTTATAAAATGAATGATGGGACCTGGAGCATGAGATACAGATGCAGTATATAGTGGAAAATACTTCAGTGCTTCAAAAATTGGTATGGATTCAGTACACACAGTGAAATATTTCAAGCCTTTGTTTTAATTTAGATAATATATTCCTTTTCTGAGCTGCACCTGTGTTTGCTGAGTTGGTATCCATTCTGAGAATCACTGGCTTAAACTAAAACACTGACTTTTCTCTTGATCCTTACAAAACAAGCCATCAGCTACAAAGACAGCGTACTTCATCTTCACTCCAGATCCAGACAGTGGTTCTCAGTAAGGACTTATTATTAGCTTGCATTTTCCTTGTCCTAGAACCTCCTGGCTCAGTCTATTATCCCAATCCTGTATCTCCCTGGACTGTATACTGATATTTTTCTGATAAATAATATACTTTAATACATCCAGCTCTGTGTAGTGTTTGTCGTTGTTTTATGCACCAGTCCTTTCCCGCTGGGTGGTGTTTATTCTCTTAAACAGAGATTTAGTGTTCCTCACAGCGGGGCTTCAGAGGGATTTGGGAGGAAGTGAAGTGAATGCAGAAGGTGTGTTATTGTCGTCCCAACACATACTAAAAAAGGATTTGCTGTTTATCACCGGGTTTGTAAAAGATTTTAAAAAAGACGCAAAGACAGTACTGGAATAATGTCGGGATAATACAGCATTAAAGAAACGAGAAGCTGCTGTAAAGGATTGGGGTCCACATTAGGATGACTGGATGTTGGCAGAGATTTTGTTGAAATCTAAAAATGTGATGTTTTGTGGCCCTTCCTGCTCTCCTCTAATTGTCCGTCGATCTAATTTTGTGGCAGAATTTGTTTGAAAACTTTTAGTTGAACATGCACATTACCCAAATAAAGCATTTCATTACCTACGTTTTTAAATTTCACTCAGTTCAGGAAGGTTTGATTAAAAAGAATGCACTCACAAAAGATTTTTTTTTTCCATTCATAGAAGAAGGACCTAGTTGTGATTTGTTTTTGTTTTGTTTTTTATCACAAATGACAATATAAAGTTTGATTTATAACCAGCTCACAGTACTCACAGTAATGTAGTTTATTATGTAGGCATCTGGTGAAGAATTTAGCATCTGGACACTGTTTAAAGCTTTCATTCTTCTTTCAAATGACTTTTAGTGGACTTTGGTTTGTTGACAGCCAAAACTGTTTTTTAACTTTTCTGTTATAATTGCTGCTGTTCAGAGTTAGTGCTAACTAAAAAATGTATCGTAACCTTTTAGAGTCTGCAAAGCGAGAAGTTGATATTTGGTTCGCCTTTTGGGAATTGTTATTCTGTGTTAAACTTGATTTTGATGTCATATTTTCGTATTTTCAGATGGCAATTTTAGTTCAGCAGCAGTGCTGCTGTTGGCAGAGGTGTGTTTTTGACCATGATGAAAAAAATAAAATCAGTAGTGGCACTTTAATGTCATGATGAGAAATAAATTAAGGCTTCTGCAGAATGACTTAAAATAGATATAATTTGTTTATTTGTCCTCTTAGATCATCAGTGTTGTCTTCTGTGTCTAATGCTCTCTGTGTGTGTCCATGCCCCTCGATGCTCCACTGTTGCATGTACTACAGATGCCCTGCTGTGAATGTTTAATTTTCCTTGAAGCGTCGTCAATCCCTGGCCTGGATATGACCCGTGAGTGGCTCTAATGGCCCTGGTCCTCTGTCCTTGTCCCGTCTGCCTGAGAAGAGATCATCCTGCCCTCAGACTGTGGCTTACTGCTCAGTGGTATAGCAGCAGAAGAAAGGGGTGCGGCCTTTGGGATGCAACTGACACTTGACAGATGTCCCGCCAGCGCCGTCACCAAACAGCAACATTAGTCTTGATCTGTTGTTTGTCTGTTGTGTAACAAAAAACTATAGCACAGACGATTTTGTTTGCAAAGGCATTTTATGGGAAAGACAGAAAAAGTTGAATGTTATATATAGCTGTATTACCTCTGCCAAGTAGTTTATGTTTTTGCCAATGTTTGTTGGTCAGTCTGTAATTCAAAAAGTTTATGGTCAAATTTTGAGGACATTTTTAGGAAAGGGTGGTATTGGGCCAAGATGGAATGGCTTAGTTTTTGGAATGAATTTAGATCACAGTCTGGAGCCGGTAATTTTGTAAAGCCTGCTGTACCATTGCAAGGTAATAATAATATAATAATAAAAATCTTTATTTTTATCGCACTTTTCTGACTATGTTGAATATGTGCTTTCCAGTGCAAAAATACATAAAATCTCCAACAAAGACCCATGAACATAGATTATAATACAAACCAATAAAAAACAAAAAGCAAACAAATGTTTCTTAAAAGTGCAGAGACATTTGATCTGCCTTGAGGTCATGGAGCAGGGAGGTCTAGAGGGAGACAGCCTGTTCAGAAAATGCCCGGTCCCCTTTAGTGGCCCGCTGTGTTCTGGGGACGAGCAGTAAGGCTCCCTCCCCAGAGCGGAGTGACCTGAAGTGGACATACGGGGTGAGGAGGTCGGATAAATAGTGTGGTGCCAGACTGTTAAGGTAGGGCCAAAGATACTCTATTCACAATAAAAGGTCAATGAAGGAACGATGGATAGAAAGAGGGAATGGAGAGCACATTTACCCTTGAACTAGAAGAGCCCTGATTTGAGGCCAGCTGTGGGCACTAAATTCATTTTGCTTTGAATGTGTAAATGTCTGAAACTTTTCAGAAATATTTTTATTAGAACACATACAGCTCAGCCCAATATGCCAATTATTCATGACCAAATCCCTTTATTTTAATAACACACTGCATCTTTATTTATGGTTTATTTAATAGGCACAGATACACTGAATATAGATTATCTTCTCAAAGTAGGGATGCACCGATACCACTTTTTTTCAAACCGATATGAGTACGAGTACTTCCATTTGAGTACTCGCCGATACCAAGTACCGATACGAGTACTTATATAGGGGTTACTTTATAGTTTATACAGTTACACTGCTGTATCTCATTCATCCCATACTGTGTCGTCTTTTTGCCTCTATCCCCGCTCTGCGATGCTAAGTTATTTTTACAACAGAGTAGTTTGAACACAACTAACCATGGCTAAAATTTGCTCAACATGTTATACCTCATTTTAAAGCTTAGATTCTCCTCTATTCAGTCGCTAAAATCATTTTAAAGACAGATTGAGCATCTGCGCATAACCAGCGGAGATTCGCCAAGACATACAGCAGCTAACACAGCAGCTAACGCAATTAGCAACGGTACTTCTTATGTTTTATCAGACAACAACTGCTTCACACTCCGCGCTTATATCATTTTCGGGACAACTAGGACAACAAAAGGACAACTGCTTAAGTTTCAGGACTCACATATGATTTGGGATAAGTCTGGTTGAGCAGAATGTAGAGTCAGCTTTGCTTTTATCTCTGTACAGTTCACTTTGAAATCTCACTGCTCAGCTGAGAGGGGAATGTCACGTGACAGCGCTGTAAAGTGGTATCGGTTGTTGGTATCGGCCCACTTTTATGAATACGAGTACGAGTACTTGGACATGGTATCGGTACTGATACCCAATACTGGTATCGGTATCGGTGCATCCCTATCTCAAAGTAATCCAATGTCAGTATCACAGTGTTTATAGCCAAAGCTAATCCGCAACACCTGTCCTTAGAGAGGCTTTTGACAGATACTATTACACTAAATGAACAGTAAAAATGAACAGTGACTACAATAAATGACCAAAAACCAAACAGGACAGATAGAGAATCTAGATATTTACACACATACATATATACATTAAGACACACGTGCACTCATGGACATACACAATTTATAATTTATACACACCGTTTCTGTATGAGCCTCTGTCTGAGCATGCATACACAACTTGCACAACTTACTGCAACTGAATTTAAATTTTGAAGAGTGCATATGAAATAATAGTGGACCAAAACCATATCTAATGAAGTCCTGTAAGTACTGATCTTTATGCTTCTGTTTCTCTGCAGTGGTATTGGTAGAAACTGGCCATGGGCTTCAGGAGGCAGCAGTATCCTGGCTGAATATGGCACGCTACACCTGGAGTTCATGCATCTCAGCAAACTCTCGGGAAACCCAGACTTTGCTCAGAAGGTAACCTACAAGTCTGAGCTACTGCTATTGTACTTTATGTATGTTTGAAATTAACTTTTAACTTTTGCTTTCCTTTTCATAGGTGATGAATATCCGCAAAGTGTTAAATCGCCTGGACAAACCACAAGGGCTGTATCCTAACTACCTGAACCCGAACAGCGGCCAGTGGGGACAACGTAAGTCTTAATACATCTACATCAAACTTTCAACTTTTTAATAATCTATGAACATACATCATCTGACTTTATCGACACAGGTTTTTATTAGAAATATAACTCCTAACATGAAAGAAAATGAAGAGGTGTCCAAAAAGTGCTCCTCTAAATCATTGGTTTAAAAGTCTTCTGTACTTTGAGGCTGAAGGCAGGACCATTAACATTTGCATAACACTTGAAAATGTCACAAGGCTGTACTTCTCCTCCAACCTGACATTGAAATTGTAATGAATTTAAACGACTTGTCTGATTTACTGCACTTCGTGGAGAGTCTTTCTGAGAAACTTTCTGCACCTGTAATTTAAACTGACAGAAACTGGTGCTTCCTGTCAATCTTGTCATTAAAAACGCTTTTGACTACGAGATGAGGGTTGAAAATAGAAATACTTGCTACCAAATCTAGTCACCTCCTTCAAAAGCGCAATCGTTTCCACCGGCATTTGTTGATTTGTTTCTTTGTTGATTTGTTTGTTTGTCTGTTTACAAAATATTATCTGAATAGGCCTAGTATATTTTGTTACATATTTTTAGTTTTAATAGCTGGTTTCAAGGAGTTTTGCAAATAATGATTATTTTTGATAAGTTTCTTTTTTACATAAAATAATAATTGTTTTGATATATTATTCTGTTTATTTTTATTTATATTCTGTTTTTTTAATGTGGATATTCTACACCAGTGCAAGATAGCGCCAAAGATACTAACCCCGGCCACAAGGGGCCAGTAAAGGGACAAATGATTCAGTTTTATTGGCTTTTCTACTCTTGTGAAGTAAGGCTTTTGTGGCTCAATCGATTAAGCATTTTAACATTTAACCCTGAATTATAAGATCCCTTGTTCGAGTCCAGGTGTGGGGATGATATTTTTACCAAAGTGAGACTGGACCAGTGCCTTGAGTGCTTCTGGTGTGGAAATGTATTCACTACTATATTATAATTATAGTGGATAGAAAGCAATTAAACCAGGGGTGTCCAAACATTTGGGGTCAAATGCTCTCTCAAATCTGACCATTTTTTATTAATTGTCCAAAACTGTCATAGGTAACATCAGTTGTGGCTTTATATTTGTATGCACCTGACATCAAGGAAGGAAAAAAATGTATATTAGTAGTTGATGGCCAAAAAATCTCAGCTATATTATGTGCCGATCCTAAGCTTGAATAAATGTGTGTGTGGAAGGGCATCAGGAGTAGGGGTGTAACGGTACACGTGGTTGTAGTATATCATTTTGGTACAACATGTTCAGTTTGGTCTACTTGTGTACCGTTTTGATAGTATTTATAACTAATTTTATTGATTTAGGAAGAACTTAAGCACGGCGCAACTAAATTTCACACACGAGTTTCTGCACTGGACGTTGTTAAGTGACGGAGGTTTCACCATGGCGACACGAAGCAACCCTCCCATAGACATAAATACACTTCCACCTCACTACTGTCTCCTGTATGGGAACATTTTTCCTCGTGGATAAGAGTTGTGTGTGGACGTTGTCCCACAGAGATCGTCTACACAACAGGCAACACATCCACATCCAACGCACTTAATACAACATCACCTGACTGTGAAAGTCACAGCCACAAGGGAAAAAAATCAATTCAAGTAACTCAGATTGAGCCAAAGCAATAACAAAGAGTATAGTCCTGGTTTAGAGCTTGTTTAGTCCTGGTTTAGTTCTGGGTTAGTCATGGAGTAGACCTGGTTTAGACTTTGATTAGTTCTGGTTTAGATATGGGTTAGTCCTCGTCTAACTCTGGTTTAGACATGGTTTACTCCTTGTCTAGTCCTAGTGTAACAGGTTTAGACCTGGTTTAGGTTTAGTTTTAGGTTTAGACCTGGTTTAGTCATGGTTTAGTCCTGGTCTGGATATACAGTAAACCTATTATAAAACTCCTGAGGTCTGGACCTCTGTGACCTCTGTGACCACAGACTGACCACAGATGGATGGACATCAGGAGCTACAGAAAGATATTTAACAGTACATTACATTACATCACAGTAAGAGATAGTACATTTTGCTAGTTTTTTTTGTTCTGCTTTTTTTGTACCGAAAATGTAACAAACAGAACTCTCCAAAAAACTGATCTGAACTGAACTGTGATGTAATCGTTACACCCTAATCAGGAGTAAAACTAATTCACTGATGAGAGGCCCCTGAAAGGAAGGGAATAGCTGAGAGGGATGTTTTTTTGGCCCTAAATAAAAAAAAACTTTGGACTTTGTTGATTTAAATTAACAAGTTTTCCATACTGTCCATGACCCACCAAATAAAAGTATTGCAGTTTTCTTTCTGGGATTTTATTATTATACTCCTATGGAAAGCTTTTTTGAAATGGTGTTGCTGAACGTCCTGTCCTCCCTGGACTCTGATTCATTTTTTCATAAAAGATGTAAAAGTTGTATCTAAAGCATTGATGTTAAAGTTGACGTGCTTATTTGTGTTTCTATTTCTAGCTTTCGAAGTGCTGCACCCTGACGCCGAGTTGAAATATGGATAGCGATATGTGGCTCTATTTCTATTGTCACTTTCATTATCTCATTGGCCGACACTTTACTCAAAAACATGACAGCTGGGATTGCGCCAGGCTTTTAGCAACCGATATCTCTCCCAGACCATACTCTATATATGCTTTTTCTGAATACTTCCCTACTTTGGTCGCCGCTCTCTCACTCTGTGTCATTAAAATCATTACTTGTTCGGCAACTGGGTTTGAAGAGTTGGATAATGGATTTAAAATTATACCCTGTTATGGTGACGTGTCAGAGAAGCAGGTGCACGTAGAAAAGCCCATGAGTTAGAGGTAAAGATAGGATACATAAGTGCAAATACTTGAGACTTATAAGGTAAATAGCATGTTCAATGAGGTGCCAGAGTAAAGAATTAGAAGGCTGATGAGAAGCCATTTAATGTATTTAGTCATATGGTTCATTTTATTTTAATTAATACATATTTACAAATACTCTTGAACACTCTTGAAATAGCATTACATACAATATTGGTTAGTTACTCTGCTAGCAAGAATGTTCAAAAAGTAATGGTCGGATTTGTATAAAATTTCCAAAAAAGGTCAGTAAGGGGCCAAGGGAAAAAATATTGGTTAATGGTGGATGAAAAATTTGGCAAGATAGGGCCAAAAATACTAACTCTATCCACAAGGGGTCAGTAGTCACAAAAAAAATATTAAACCTTAGTGGAGGCTTAATGTATAGAGCATTTACTCCTGAACGATAAGATCCCTGGATTGAGTCGAGGTCTGGGCACTATATTTTTACCATTGCAGGATAGTGCCAATGCCTTAGTGGAGGTCTGCAGTCTCCATGTGCCTTGTGGTGGTGATAATGCTCTTGATTTCAACTAGTCACATTTGAATCGACCATGTTATCATTGTTTTTATACTAACTAGGGATTTTTGAAGGATGCTGCTAATGTGTCTCTGTGGACGTTCTCCTGAGCTCAGTCTCTGATGATCTGATTTACTGAAGAACTGAATAAAACCTCTGAAAGCTCATGTGTAATGGCCGGCATTAGCTGACAGTTAACTACAGGCTGTGAATCTGTCTGCGTTTTTTTATGCAAATCACAACACTTTCAATTAGGACCATTGAATAGGGATGACAAGTTTCACAAATATGAAGAAAAAGAATAGTTCACAAAAAGCTTTATGCCCATTTGAGGCGGAGAGGCTTTTTCATCTTGAAAGATATTACAGAGTAGAGTTGGAAATGCATTTGTTGAATAAATTATGACCTGCGGATGTTTGCAGCATAATGTTCACAGAAAAATATCTCTTAGCTTCTGCTTCTTGTAAATGTTTGTCATACATATACGTTAATGTCTGAGTCACGTTAGTGGATCACTAATGTACACTTAAGTGTAAGAGAAAAGATACAAAGATAATATGACATAATGACTAGTGAATGAATGATCAAACACTGCCGCTAGCTTTGAAGACAAACTTTAAAAGCTTGTTTTTGAAACATAGCATTTATTAACATAGACGCTACAGTAGATCCTCCACATCAGTGGCTGTCAGCAGGTCTGACTGTGGGACCCAGTTTTATCCCTGATTATTTATTGTGAGTGCTATTAGGTATGCAGTTATTTTTCAAGCTCAACATAGAAAACATAGAAAATATTGTATATTCAACCTTCTAGCAATCTGTCCTGACCCACCAGTCGGGAATCATTGTTTAGCATTTCTACATATGCAATTGCTTTGGTTCATCTTGCTTTCATTTGTCCTTTAATATCACTAGTCAACAGTTTATTATTATTGCAGGGTTTTTTTTTCTGTCTGTTTATACTGCTCTCTGTTGTCTGATGGGTTAAATGTCTGTCCTATTGCATTTATTCTGCATCCATTTGTTCTAACCTTCAGGGACCGCACCAATTCCTTTGTATAAATTTGTATAAAATAGAAAAATAATGGGTATGACCGGCTTTGCTAAGTTTTTTTTTTTTTTTTACCTTGGCCCACTACAGTGAAAGCTAAAACCTAAATGCTACTAGATTCCAGATTAAAATGCTACAGCTACATGCCCTGTCTTGACAAATGATTGTGGCACCCCTAGTATCTAAAAATATGCCAGCCTTAATTGTTATTCAGTCCATTACGATGTCCTTTTGGTCTCACTTTTGACCTTGCAAAAGCACCGGAGCATTTTGTAATGATCTGCTCTACTTACTGTTTATTGCATCTGTCGTTCCATCTTTATTGCCTTTTCTCTCCGCGTTATCTTCTGCTGTAAATGGGCAGGTTCACACTTACCGCTTTAAACTCGGGCCATCTTCAGCCCCGTCCTCCTCTCTCCTCTTCAAAATGATGACGGCTGACATTTAATCTCTGGGCTGCACAAACAGGGCTGGACTCCCGTAATGACACATGCATATGGATGAGGCGTCAGCAGCAGCTCACCTGCGATAGCAATCCCCGAGCTTTCCAGCATTTCTTTTTTTTTTTTTTTTTATGTCATAGTTTATTATCACTGTCACACTCACAGACAGGCAGAAGTTGTGGATAGACTGGTGATGTTTCGACGTGTGTGTGTGGTAATTTGAATTTGTCTCTCTTTAATCGCAGACCACGTGTCCGTCGGTGGGCTCGGAGACAGCTTCTACGAGTATCTGCTCAAGGCTTGGCTCATGTCAGACAAGATGGACGAGGAAGGCAAGAAACTGTACTATGATGCTCTCCAGGTAACAGACAAATGCACACAGAGGAGTTAAGGTGACGTCATGAGGCTATATTATGCAAAATTGACTTTTCTGAGCTTTCTACCATGTTATAATGTTGTTTCAAAAACATACCTGGTGTTTTTGTTTCATTCACACATGTTTGAGTAATCCTCTATTCTTTTACATTGAGTTTGTGAGAGGCCAAAATGGCTCGTTTCTCTGGTGTCTGTCTTTTCCACCTGACCACGCCCCTCCCCTCTCACAGCCCTGTCCCATTCAGGAAGCGCTGGTACAGCTCATGCCACTGCTTCTGCACCTACATGTTGTTGTGAGGAGTGCTGAAGGGGTGTGACAGCAGTGGGACAGCGGGGAGGGAGGGCTCTTAAAGTGACAGGGACCTAATCTGAGCATTTCTTTCTAAGTGAAATGATGAGTTTCTTCAAATAAGGTTATATAAATAATTATTGCATTTTCTGACCAACAAAACATAAGATGCAGTTCTAGATGTGTCCTAAATGAATTTAAGAGACTCACAAAAAAGCTTAATATAGGCCCTTTAAGAAACAAGATTTATTCATTCAGGTAGTAATTCTGACTAGTGACTCTAAAGCAGGGCACATAAGGTTTCCCACAATACAACAGTATAAGTAGTGGACAGCAGTGGACACCAGGCAGAGTTCATTGGACTTCATCTTCTCATTATTAACAGTCACTTAAATATTAGTGCACATTATACAAAGTAGTTCACTATAATGCTGTCCTATGTAGTTATTGAGAGGTTAGGGCACTGTTCCACATTACAGGACAGATCTTAAAATCATTAAATAGGTATTCACTTTGATCTTGTCAAAATCAAGGCCTTTCAAGTATTAATTAGTATGAATAGATATTCAGTTGTGTTCATCTAGGTTTTAAAATTTGTTGAAACACTTGTGTTAATATTACAAAAAAGTCACCACAATACCAAAATATATTTAGTGAAGAAATGTTATCATTGAAATGCATGATTCATTTATGCATGATTTTTTTTAAGGCAGCTCTGAAGTTCTTTCATCTGTATTCAACTTTTTAAATAAAACATTTGAGTTTCAGAGAGTAGCACAGATAATTCCTCAGTGTAAAATTCATAGATTATTGTTCTGTTGTTGATGACAATGCTGGCATTAAATTTCACTCTAAGTGACAGTAGAAAGTCTTAAAAAGGTCTTAAATTTCACTAGACAAAACCTGGAGCTACACTGCATTACAATACAAGCCTAGATTTTGTTTACTTGACCTTTATTTAATGAGGAAAGTCCCACTGCGATTCAAAATCTCTTTTACAGGGGAGTCCTGGCCTCACAGGGGACCTCTTGTACAAGTTTTTTTTTTTAGTGGTAGGGGAAACCGGAGCATGCGGAGGAAACCTACGCAGACACGCGGAGAGCATGCAAACTCTACACAGAAAGGCCCCACCCAGTCCGGGAATCAAACCCAGGACCTTCTTGCTGTGAGGCAGGAGTGCTAACCACCATGCGGTGGCATAGTGGCAGAGATGTACCTTTTTTAAAAAGGTTGTCACAAAGGAGAAACATCTATAAAATAAATGCTATATTTATTCTATTTTTTGTTGGTTTATATAAAAAATATAGTTACCTGTTTACAGTCTCAAATGTGGTAATCACCCAAAATGTCACCTTACACTAAACCAGGGGTGTTCAAACTATGGCCAAATGTGGCCCATAGACCTTTCTTTATTGACCATCGAGAATCCTTCTCAATTGGGCCAAATTGCCATAGATAATGCCAAGGTTTGAAGTGCAGGTAAAAAGCTGCATATTTGTGTAAGATGGACCTGGCATTAAGGAAGAAAAAAAATGGATCAGTAGTTGGTTTAGTTGTCAAAAATATACTACTACTACTGATACTGTATTGTGTGTCCATACTGGGGTCCCAAGCCCAGATAAATGTGGGGTTGTGGAAGGGAATCAAAAGTAATTAATTAATAAATTTATAAGTATCCATGAGAATGATTCACTATGAAGACCCCTGAATGAAAGTGACCTTCTTTTATGGTGACCCGAAATATGGCGCCTGTACTGAGCGGTCCTCCTTTACATACGGTATATTTTTCAGTATGTGGCCCTCAAGGAAAAAGATCTGAACACCCCTTCACTAAACTCTCTTAGTATTAACTGTTTATTGTGTATTCCAGTACTATTTTCTTTCATAATTAACTTTTCATTTTGAGTCTTGACCCTTACGCCAGGACCTTTTGTACAGCACTGGTAATCAATTCGCCTGCAGAGAGACTGGCTTTGGTCACATGATACACAGCACGAACAGCAGATCTATGGATTTAGTTCAGAGTTCGGTCCCAGAAATGAATGACCTCTAACAGTATGTGATTATTACATTGACCATCTACAATGAGCTGCATGGATTTTCCCCTCAGCACGACTCCCTCAAAGTCAAAATCAAAGGCTGTTTGATAATAGTGGCCAGAAAACATGACTATAGCTTCAAATATTGAAAACCAGCTCTCCCGATGTGTTCAGTTGGCTCTATGGGGAGCCACTATATTGAATTTTGTGATGTACTTTAATGCCCCAGTTAAACACTGTCCAGGGCTACATGGATAATAACATTTCTCCAATTGTGATCTTGAAAAGTTGACTTTGGGCAGATGGGAGGCAGACAGAGCAAGCAGAGTGAAGACTTATTTACACAAGTCGACAGATGAGACTGAACTAACAATAACGGCTCTCTCCTGACGTGAACCCCCATATTTAGGGTATTGCAGAAGGCCCTAAACAAATGTAAGTTGTGCTGACAAGCGCTGGGTCTCAGCTGCAGGAAGCTGATTGGCTGCTGGTTATGTAACTCAGAGCGACCGAACATGACCCTGCCACTTGTTAGAGCTCAAAAATTTTCACAACTTTCAATTGAAGCCCTTTGGTTGAGTAAAATCTTTTGAATTCTGTATTTTTAGTTTGATATACTGTCTGTTGGGATTGTTTTTCTTATGTAACAGAATAAGATCAAATGTATGTGTGCTTGCAAATTGAAATTTTATATATTTGGTGTTTTTGCAAATTTAAACAGTGATCTTGCCACACATCAGCCCAATTCAGATAGTAATTCCATTAATATCTTTATACCAACTTTGTTAAAAGCATTCACTAAAGCACAGACCTTTCTCTCGTGCACTGATGATGGATCTTAGTTTTTGTTTGTGTCAAACTCAACGTGAGCTGCCAGAGAAAGAAAACTAGAAACGCTGTCTTCTTTGCCATTTTCTCACTGCAGGAAACCTATGACCTAGATCTAATTTTTGTCAGAATATTTGAACTAAATTAACTTTTGATTTTGGTAATGCTTTAAAACAGGATTGATGATTACATTTTATCTTTATTTACCCTTTAAAAAATATGTTCTCAACCAACTTACCAAGCATAATTATTTTTTAATCAGTGGTGTGTAGGCTTTAAGTCAGTAAAATTAATGGAATAACAAATTTTTTGGGGAAAAGGTGAAATTAAATTGCAGCAAAATTATGTTTCTAATGTACTATGTTGGGCATTTTGAATACTGTTTATTAATGTGTAGGTTATTTTTCATGTCTTGGAAATTTAGTCAAAGGTTTTGCAAAGTCATGGAAAATTCTTAGTAGAAAAGTGTACAAACCCTGAACTGTATCTTCACTCATGAAACTTTTTTTCCCTAACTATTCTAACGTGCTTTCACAAACCTCTTTTTGTGATTTGTGAAGTTATATTTACATATAACTCAGTACATTCTCATACCTTGCCGTAGGCGATAGAGACCAACCTGATGAGGAAGTCGAGCAGTGGCCTGACCTACATCGCGGAGTGGAAGGGTGGGCTGCTGGAGCACAAGATGGGTCACCTCACCTGTTTCGCCGGAGGCATGATCGCCCTGGGAGCCGACGGCGCCCCCAGTGACAAGACCGGCCACCAGATGGAGCTAGCAGCCGAGATCGCCCGCACCTGCCACGAGTCCTACGCCAGGACAGGTAACTTAAACTCTGAACCGCTGATCTGGTGCAATGTCTTCAGTGTATGCAGCTCTATTTATGTGGCTGTATCCTGACTTGTAGCTTTGAAGCTGGGCCCAGAGGCTTTTCGTTTTGATGGAGGGGTGGAGGCCATCGCCACTCGACAGAACTGAGAAGTACTTCATCTTGCGTCCAGAAGTCATTGAGACCTATATGTACATGTGGAGGTTTACACACGACCCCAAATACAGGGAGTGGGGATGGGAGGCTGTGCAGGTAAGACAGAGACCAGACTCACACTTTTTTTATATATCAGACATTGACAAAACCACCCCCTATAAATCCTCAGACAGCCTTGGCAGATTTACACTTGGCATCCCAACTGCTTCTGAAAGGGCCAAACTTTTCACAAACAAAATTTCCATACCAAATTTGACACATCTCAAAAGCTAATTTTTATAGCGCAGAATGTGTATGTTAGCTTCTTTGGGCCTGAGGCGGGTTATACACTGGAAAATGGACAGTTAATTACAGTAGAGGTTCCCAAACTTATTGGTCTTGTGTACCCTCAGAACCTGTATTATTCCTGGTTTGGACCTGGCATAGTCCTGGTTTAGTCCTAGTTCAGTCTTACTTTATCTCTGGTTTAGACCTGATTTATTCCTGGTTTGGTTCTGGGTTTAGTTATTGTTGAGTTCTGGTTTTAGACCTGGTTTAGTCCTGGTTTATTTAAAGTTTAATCCCTGTTTTTTTTTTTTTTTTCTTTAGTATTGCTGTTTTCTGTTAATCCCCTCATCATAGTCCTGGTTTAGTCCACATTTAGGTTCATTGTAATCTTTGATAGTCAAATATTTTCAGAGAGGGTACTATAAATAACTCCCCATACCCCCTGGAATGTGATCATGTACCCCTAGGAGTCCCCACACCCCTGGTTGGGAAACACTGAATTACAGGTCTAATGCTTAAAGACATACACTAATGAAGACACTTTAATCTAGCGTGTCCAGTTCACCACATGCATGTCTTTTTTAACAATACAAGAATGCGCTGTACTTATTAAGTAATGAGGTATTAGTGTGAGTAATTAGTTTCATTATTCTGTAATTTGTTGATTTCTGCTGATAAAAAATATTCTATATTTTGTTTTGTATTTGGAATTTTAGATTAAGCATTGTAACCAGGAAATGGAGGATTGCACAGTTCTATGTTGCATGCCCCTGCCAAATACTGAAACGAAAAAATATTTTTTTTTCAGATAGACAGATGGCAATGAACGGCACATAAACGGCAGCTGGTGTTACTGTTATTGGTTATTTGAAAATATTGTAAAATTGTGGATCAACATCAGATGCTGAAAGTAGATATTTCTATTTGTTTTAGCTTTGTAACCCAGGAAATTGCTTTTTTTTTTTTTTTTTTTGTCTGGTGTAGGCTTTGGAGCAGCACTGTAAAGTCGAAGGCGGCTACAGCGGAGTAAGAGACGTCTACGCCACCAGCCCCAACTACGATGACGTACAGCAGAGCTTCTACTTGGCTGAAACGCTCAAGTAAGACATATCTTTGTACCCTTCACTCATGTCGACCTTATGATTGCCCTGTCACTGCATTTTACAACGGGACCAGGCTCCTTGACTCCCGCTCTGACAGCTTATCCGAGATGTCAAGTCCACAATATTTGACATATCTAGCCCAGTGGGTAAGGTCACTAGTAGTCCTCTGGTTTTGACATACGGAGCCATACTTTTTTAGATCTAAAAAGATATGTGTTGAAGTCCTAGTTTTATCATAGAGAAATGCACAGATGAGCCATAACATTATGACCACTGCCAGGTGAAGTGAATAACACAGAACATTAGTGGGTGAGATGTGTAGTGGTGGAATGTAACGAAGTAAAAGGACTTAGTTACATTACATAAGTACAATTTTCATGTATAGCTGTACTTGAGTAAATTTTACAAAGGGTACTTTTACTTCACTACATTTTAAAGCAAGTATATGTACTTTTTACTCCACTACATTTATGAGTTCCTTTGAAGTACAAAGTATTTTGAGTTTTGGTTTAAAATCGTGTGTTTGTTGTGCACTCATTGTAGACGCACAGTACTTACAGTAAATATAAAAGATAGTAGTAGTACTCCTTCACAAACATCAAAATAATAAAAACAGAAGACCTCATCGACAGATTCAGTCACTTCTATTCCAACAGTTTGATAATTTTTTTAGTAATCCACAAACTTTTTCAGCAAAATCTCTCACATTTATCAGATTCATTAGTTCTTGAATTTGTGCAAAATAATTTTACTTTTTTACTTGCAAGTGCATTCAAAAGTAAGTACTTTTATACTTTTACTTTTTGCTCCTTTATCTGTACTTTTACTTACTGTACTGTACTGACCACTGGGGATATATTAGGCAGCAAGTGAACATTTTGCCCTCAAAGTTGATGTAAGAAGCAGGAAAAATGGGAAGCATAAGTATTTGAGCAAGTTGGACAGGGACCATAGATAGAGAGGTACACAGTGAATTGCAGTTTGATGGGTACAGGGCTGGGTATTAGGCATTTGGTACATTATGACCACCATTATTAGGCAGGAGGCCATGGAGTTATGCCTGATCGATGTATACAGGCTGTGAAAAGTACAGCATGCCCCGAGACGCCACTTGGACCAGTGACTTCCCACTTCTATCAAATAGTTGTTAATATTTTTACTTGTTTGTGCATGTCTCAGTTTGTATGTGCTAATATGTGTGTGAGGGTGTGAGCTGAGCCAGTATAAACGTGTCGCCAGCCTCACAGCGGGACGTCTGCTCGCTGCTCGGGCTTTCCCTTCTCAGATGGCACCGCAAATGTGTGCACTTAAAAGACAGGGAGAATTGCTGTTTTACTAGTTACCAGGAATAAATGTCAGTGCCTTTATGTATTCCGTTCTCCCGTAGGGTTACCATACTGCATATTATTGTTTTTTTGGGTTTATATTTATTAAGAAAAGCCACATCTGTTGTAATAGAACAATACATAGTGTTTAACAAACC
This sequence comes from Bostrychus sinensis, assembly GCA_020698575.1. Lineage (NCBI taxonomy): Eukaryota > Metazoa > Chordata > Actinopteri > Gobiiformes > Eleotridae > Bostrychus > Bostrychus sinensis. The sequence continues at coordinate 19,094,688 of CM036257.1, read as the reverse complement.
AATGAGCACTTAGCATAACCAACAACAGGAAGAACGTTTACTTCTTTCTGAGGAAATAACAAAACATTAGTAACCCACCGTTTAAAGAGTATTGTAAGTTACTTCCTATGATCATGCTTAGAACCAGAAAGGCTGTGAAATATCTAGGCATTTTATGCAAAGTAATCAAGGTTTACATGCATTTTAAAAGCTGTATTTGTCTTACAGGGACTTAGTTGTCAAAGAAAACTAACAAACTTAAACGTGACTGAACTTAGAATACATAACTCAAATAATAATCACTGTGATAAATGATGGGTTTGTGGTTTACGCTGAACATAAGTCACACCAAGAAGTGCAGATTTAGTTTAGTTTATTCCATTCTTTGGCAAGCAAATTTGTCAAAGACCTACTTGCTGTCTCTCTTACTCGACACGACGGTCTGGTAAAAAAACCATAGGCCCACCTATGTGCCCATGGCCTAACCCAATAGAAAAATACTACTAAAGTGCTAAATCCTAAACAATGAAATATAAACTAAACAAATTACTGTAAAAAGTAAACACAAAACATTCTAAACAACATAGAATAAACAAAAATAATAATTAGAAATAAGCAAATTTGTAAACTAGAATAATAAAATATTAATACTAATAAACAAAACAGACAAATGGCTCTGACAAGTCTAAATAACTAAATGAACATACAACCAGTAAGCGTAATGATTATTAGAAAACTTAAACTAAAACTTTCACACAGAAATGTTCACCCTTACCAAAAAGACTAGAGCGCTGGCTTGTTGTAATTAGCAATCAGCTTATCTCTCTGCAAGCAACTTTCACTAACTTTTTCCCCTTCGCTGAACCACTTTAAACACTACACTGCGCCCTTCCTCTCACTTCTGTAGTTTCCTGTCTATGCCAGGCTGCAGCTGTTGACGTGACTCAAGGTTAACTTAACACAAGCTGACAGGAGGCGAGGTGCCATCCAAAAAGGCTTTTTTATTGGCTGTAAATTTTAACAGGCATCGCCTCTCCCCCTCATTATACCGCATGAACTCTAAGTAAAATATCCTTTTATCTCAAGTCGTGGATCGGGTAAGCCTCCAAATTACATCCAAAAATCAACATGAAATGTAGATGTTGTTTATGGCCGAATGTTTCCCGATACAAAAACAGCAAATGAAAACGTCTCATTAGCATCATTTCACATTAAGGGCTGCCTGCGGACAACCACGGGAGAAATATGGAAGTAATTGACCACCAGCCTGGACAGCACCACGATAATTGCCCCATCAGTCTCGAGGCATCATATGGGCATGATCAACATTGCTGGACCCCGCTAGACATAGAAAATATTAATCCCATTTAGCGTCGAAGCCATAACTCTAGTCATCCTAATGTTACTGGGGCGTCTTGGCTTTGAGCGGAGCCACTTCCTGGATCCATCTCTGTCGCTGCCAAAGACATACTTCACACAGTCCTCAATCACTCACCACTTTGCCCACCAACCAAGCCGCTGGCAGAGGGAGGCAGACGGGACGGGACCGAGACGCAGTGGACTGATCTGAATGGTCACTCTAATATTTTACTCTGTGTGGTATAATCAGGGTTAGAGGCGACGCTTGGTAAAATTTATAGTCTATAAAAAAGCCTCTTTGAATGGCACCTCGCCCCTGTCTGCTTCTGTAAAGTTAACCTTGAGTCAATGTCAACATCTGGCACAGACAGGAAACTACAGAGGAAGTGCGAGAATGGGCGTAGTGTTAAAAAAAGTTGAACAAAGGGGGAAAATTGTATTGAGACTGATCTGTTGAATACATTTAAGATAAGATTCTGTATGTCTCTACTTACTCTACAGTTCCTGTAAAAATTATTCACCTCCCTTCACATTTTTTCTTTATTTTTGCCTCACAACCAGGAATTTAAATGGATCTTTGGGAGGTTCAGTCACTTTACATCTCTTGACAACTATGAAGGTGCAAAATATTTTTTATTGTGAAGCAAATAAAATATAATATATACACATATAATATAAAATATGACAGAAAAACAAAAAACTTTAGTGTGCATAAGTATTCACCCCTTTTTTAACCCTCTGGAGTCTAAGCCTAGCAGTTTTTCAGTGTTTTTGAATCTACCCTCATATGTCACCTTTGGAATTGAAAAACATATGAATATTATACATAACTGTATTTATGTCAACTTTATCTATTTGAACAAATGGTTATTACTTTTGTTTGCTGTATTATTTGAACACCCCTCAGCCTAGAATACACAAAAAACACAAACTTGGAAATAAGAATTTTGACATTTTTTGAGAAAATCAAACATGCTTAACTAAGGTTTCTGAATACTTCAAAAGTGAAAACATGTTCTGATAAACGACATATAAAAGAATCAGTGATTTATAATAAAGCTAAATGCCTTCACTAGCCGTCTGAACACAGGTGATAATGGTAAAAATAGACCCTGACCTTGCCCCAGTTAATTATATATCCACTGTATCAAAAAAATGTGAACTAATGGCTTTTGTTAGATGTTAAATAGGAGTAATTCTATCACATTTGAACATTTACAAAGTGAAAAGTGCTCTCTATACAGCTTACTGAAGGGCAGCACACGTGGACAAACTGGAGAACTGCAGGGGAGTGATGTGTGTGAGTCTGCAGCCTGCAGCTCCTCACCTTTCCTCTCCCTCCTTGTACTTGGGACCATGAAAACAAAGTTCTGGCAAGTAAATATCCCTTTTCTGACCACTTTTTGAGTAAAACATCTGGGATACAATCTGAAATCACCGCGGGAACTTTCTGCTATAAAGCATTAATTAGATGCGCGTCTATTTATTTATCACATTTAATGTCTTAAATGGTTGTAAAACTTTAACGATTAAAATCTCTGTGATTATTGGGTCTATCAACATGAAATAAAAACTGACATAAAGCCTAAAGCCTTCTCTGTCAGGGGTAATTTTAAGCATTTTTTTAACAACTCTGCAAATACGCAACGCCGTTCAATCATGCCAGCGTGACCATGGACTCCCAGGGGTTAAAGAGGCTCCTAAATGAGACCCGGTGTTACTCACCCTCAGAAGTCACAGAAACACTTAGGTAAGGTCGGCCTGTCTGCAGTTCAACTGTCATTATGCCACAAAACTCAATTTAATTCATCATTACAACATGTAAAAAATAGGGATCCACACCAAACCTGCATAGAGAGGACCATCTAAAACTCACAAACCAGGTAAGGAGTGCAACAATGACTGTAGTATCTGTCCACAGGACCACTCTGAACCATACACCCCACAGAGCTGGGCTGTGTGGAGGAGAGACCAGAAAAAAAGACATTGATTGGAGAAAATAGTAAGAAAGCATGTTTTGTGTTTGCCAAAAGGCACGTGGGAGACTCCCCAAGCACAGGAAGGTCCTCTGTCCAGATACAATTAAAATGAGCCATCAATGAAAAATGCTATGTGTAGCACAAACCTAGCACCTGACTGTGCCCCCCTCTCTAAAGTGAAGCCTGGTGAGGACAGAGTCCTGCTGGGGGGAGCGCTGTCATTGGTAGGGACTGGGAAACTGCTCTGAACTGAAGGAATAAATTACTTTTCTTAAATACAGGAAAGTTCTTGAAGAAAACCACTCAAACAGTGCATCCAACTAAAGGAGCTGAAACTGTTTTTAGATGAAGAATGAGCACAAATCCTAGTGATTTTATGAACCAAGCTCATAAAAACTTATTCTAAAAGATTTGGAACTGGAAGTCCTTCAGAAGGTGGTTCTACAAAGTACTGACTTCAAGGGATGAATACTTTTGCACATTTACGTTTTGTGTTTTTCTGTCATATTTCTTGTTTGCTTCACAATAAAAAATATTTTGCACCTTCATATTTGTTGTAATGTGATGTAAAGTGACTGACATAAAACTCTCAATGATCATTTTAAATTCAAGGTTGTAAGGCAACAATAAAGGAAAAATGCTTAAGGGGGTGAATACTTTTTATAGGCAGTGTAGAGTACTTGCGTGATCTCTTTTGTGTTCATGTGCAAAATCATTAATTTATTCATCTTCCACTTAATTCCACTTATATTCTTAGGGGTCCCTATCCCAGCAACTATGGGCCTTAGCGGGGTACACCAGTGGCCAGTTAGTTGCAGGGCTGACTAGGGTTGCAAGGGGCAGAAATTTTCCATGGGAAGTTAAGCTTGGAAATTTTGGGAATTTTCAAATTTGGAAACCGTATATAATTAAAAAAAAAAAAAAAAATTAAATCCAACACAGATATAAGCTATATTGCTAATAAGCAAATTAAACTTTTGGTACAAAGGTCAATACAATTCTGCAATTATATTTCAATGTACCTGTGGTACCACAGGTTACTACATGTACCACAGGTTACTACATGTACCACATGTACATGTAACTGAGGAATAACACAGATATTGAAGTGTGTTTGTGTTTTTTATGCTATAATATATTGCCCTGTCATGGGAGAGCTTTGAATTATGTAAGTTCCCAATTTATTCCCATAAATTTCCGTTTATTCCCATGGAAAATTTCCAACTTTGAAAATTCCCGGAATTTTGCAACCCTAGGGCTGACACAGAGACATAAGATTAACTATTTGGCAAAAAATATAATGGCTGCATAACATACGTCTTAATGGGAAAGAGTAGGGGGATACTGTAAGTGTGTTGTGCTAAAAATTCTGGGTAACACTTTCTATGAACTCGCTGTTCATAAGATGCTATAAACACATTCATAAAGCATTATAAAGCATTCATAAGGCTTTATAATTATTGACATAAGTTGACATAAATATGTATAGATACTCATAACTACACTTATATGGCATTATAATCTTTCGTTATAGGCGTTTACAATTGAAGGTGACACAGTGTATTATAAAGCGTCTTTGTCCTCATGAGACCAGCAGTGTTGAGGTCAGTATTAGGTTAGGTAAAGTGTCTCTTAATTAGTGCTTATGTATGAGGGGAAACCCCACTTTACTTACTGTTTGTAATGGTGCCCTATGAATTTTTATGAGTAATTATAAGTTAATCTTACTTTACCTAGCCTATGCAATGGGTGCCTGTATCCCTTAATTAGTGCGTATGAGCAGTAAAATAACCATTGACAAAAAATATATGAATAAGACATGGAATTCTGACACAAGTACACATGAGCTGCTTTGGGTCTATTCATGGATTCTGTTATGAAGCCTTATAATACTGACCTCAACACTGCTGGTCTCATGAGGACAAAGACGCTTTATAATACACTGTGTCACCTTCAGTTGTAAACGCCTATAACAAAAGATTATAATGCCATATAAGTGTAGTGATGAGTATCTATACATATTTATGTCAACTTATGTCAATAATTATAAAGCCTTATGAATGCTTTATAATGCTTTATGAATGTGTTTATAGCGTCTTATGAACAGCGAGTTCATAGAAAGTGTTACCAAATTCTGTAATAGTAATTACACCATCAAAATTAATTTAAAAAACACAACCCAACTAGTTAAATGATGCCATTTTGATTGAGTCCCTAGCATTGTTGACAACTTTTACAGTGTTTTTTAGTCAAAGATTCTTTTTTCTTCCCCAGGGTCTCATATTTATGACTGGGTTTGGACAAAAAAAATCTATGTTTAAAGCTGTAGTAAACACAAGACTGCAATTTTGTCTTGGATTTGAGGAAAACTCTCAAGTACTAGCATATTATTATTTTGTTTTGGTAATCTCAGAAGGGAAAATCTGAAGCAATGGAAAGAAGATGTCTTGTTACTTAGAAAAACACCACAGAAATGAAAAATATAAAAGAAAAAAAAAAACAAATCCAAAAAAGCCACAAACAATAGATAAATATTGCCAGCGACAACTGATGGTTCTCAAGGTTTAAGGCTAAACTCATAGCTAAAAGTTTAAGGTTAGCTCAAAATTCAGTTTTATGGCTTATATACATATTTTCAGATGGCAAATTGGTGTCGTTATGCTCTTGTTCTGAGTGGCTGGTGTGGTCAGGAGCACACAAATCACAGACATCACAGATTTTTCTCTAACACCAGGTGGGACAGCAAAAGAAAAATCTAATTGGTGTGATTTTAGTATGAATAGTAAGACCCACACTGATAACCAGCGAGCCATTCATACAAATAATCTCACCATGGCTTTAGTACTTTGCAGACCTCAGGTAACCTTATATCTTATGAATCTGTGTTTTAAAAGATTACTTATTTTTTGTTCTGAAAGTCATTACAAGATTGACCACAGGATTACATCACTTCACATTTCATAAACTCATCTCCCGTGACAATTTGTCTTTCAGCTCCAACATAACTTTCATCACCTTTTTTATCGCAACAACTGATGAAATCACCAATAAATACAGCACACACTGTTCTCACAGCTGACAGTGATTAAGTAACAGTCATCTTCTACAGATCTCCATCACCTCAGAGACTTTTTTGAGACCTATGACTTGACTCAAGCTTAACCCTCAGTGGACTTCACTAGGACCAGGACTAGTGACTCAACTTGAACCTGCAAACCAATGACTTAGACTTGGACTTGTGGACAAGGACTTGGACTCAGACTTCTTAACTGATAACTTGAACTCAGATTTGGACTTGTGGACAATGATTCAGACTTGAACTTGTAAACTGATGATTCGGACTTGGACTTGTAAACTTATGACTCAGACTTGCACTTGTGAGCTCTTTTTTTATTATTAATCCTTTATTTATTCAGGTTAGTCTCTTGAGACACAAGGTCTCATTTACAAGAGAGACCTGTTTCACATTACAACACATTACAACATTAGCATAGATAAAAACAACGTGACAATTTACAGTACAAATTACAGTACAAAGTACAGTACAAATGATTATTATCAACAAATAGTTAAAAATGAGCACAAGTTTTACTGAAAACAGGAGCAATTGCCTATAGATCTGTTTTCCAATCCTTTCAGCAAAAGTTTGAATTCCCCTGGTGTGACCAGACTGGACAGCTTCAGATCCTGCTGAAGCATGTTCCAGGTGGAGGGACAGAGTAGGAGAATGCCCTTTTACCAAGCTCAGTACGCACTGATGGAGCACTGAAAGTGAGCAGATCCAGGGAGCGGAGGCTGTTTGCGTGTGATATAACATGACAGGTATGATGGTCCCAGACAGAGAATGGATTTGTAAATGAATGTGTACCAGTGTAGGAGTCTGCACATGTGTAATGAGGGCCAGTTACCCAAAGAGTACAGGGTGCAGTGGTGAGTAAGGGCTCTGCTGCCTGTGGTGAATCTAACGTGTGTACAGAGCTGGTAGGAGCACTCCTATAAATAATATCCCCATAGTCTAGAAGACTCATGAAGGTGGCAGAAACCAGCTGTTTTCTGGCATTGTATGAAAAACAAGGCTTGTTTCGAAAAAAGAACCCCAGTTTTAACTTCAGCTTGACTCACACTTGCACTTGTGAACTGATGACTCAGGCTTAGACGTGAACTCATGACTTGGACTTGTGAACTCGTGAATCAGACTTGTGAACTGTTGACTTTGGGCACTTGGGAGTTCGCCCTTGTGTCTAGTTTGCTGTTTATGCCTAATCTCAAGACAGACTCAAGTCGGACTTGACTTGGACCAGTATTTACTGACTTGGAATTAGACTCGGACTTGGAATTTAAAAACTGGTGCCTCGACTAGCACACTGGCTCACAGACACACTCACAACAGCAGCACTACACTGATGTTACTTTGACGGAGACCCTCATTATTCCTCGAGTCATTCTCAGCGTCATCTCCCCACCGGGCATTAGCAGCTGTCAAACTTGACTATTTGTTTTAGCATGAGCCCGAGAGCAGCCGGCCAGCCTGCGCGTCCCAGTCATTCCTCATTCATATACGAGCCGTGGCATTTAGTGGAAAAGGGCAGAGGGCGGTGGAATACAGATGAGAGGGCGTGCTGATAAATAAATTCACTCAAAGCCGGTCACATCATGGTGTGGTTTGACAACAATCGGGACGGAAATGGAGAAACGGCTTCCTCGGGGGAAAAGATACTGGAGTATGGGTGCCGCCTGTGTGATGGGTGGTGATTAATTAAAATGATTCACACACATTCACAGATAATGCTTTGTAGCCTATAAACTGTAACATATGAGCTGTGGTGTTAGTGGAAAAGCAGGGATGGCGATGTGATTAAAGTGGGTTTGTGTTGAGACCTTGGAGCAGATTGTATTAGCAGCAGCATTATCTCTGTCTGTGTCAGTATAACTAATGTTTCTAATCAGAAATCAGTTTGTAGGTCATGCATTGTCTTTAACAGGCCATTGACAACATCAAGGTCTGAAAAAATAGCTCCATTAACATGCATGTTCTCTTTCTTGTTAATATTCTCTCCACCATATTTGGGGGAACGTCCAGAAAGTGATTAACATATCTAGTATTGAAAGATTTTATAAATGAACATTGTCTCCTTTGGAGTATGCACCTTGCACGTTTATTCATGTCCTGTGCATTCATAACCTGCGCAGTAGAGACCTGCACGGGACTGACTTTTCAATCCCGCTCCCCCCTGCTCCTGAAGCTTCTCTGTCCGCTCCCATCCTGGTCCCGACGTCTAGCATGGCCTGACCGCCCGAGGGATTCTCAAGGGTCTCGACGGGTCCCAAGAAATATTAATACGACGGGATTTTTCATGGGGCGCCGGCGTGTCCGCTTGTACTGACACACGCCACAGTCACACACAGCATTTAGGGGAAACAGAAAGCTAACTCGTGTTTAACGTTCTGTAAAAGCTCTGGGTTCATGTGCTGTGTTTGTTCTTGGGCTACAGATCCTGAGATTCAGACTGAGGAGGATAAAAAGCATGGCTCCCAGTTTGTTTCACTCTTCGTGCTCTGTTCTGTTTGTTTACTTTCTCCGCTGCTTTTCGCGGCAGCATGTTACCGTAATGCCCCGTGTAAGCTGCACACTCGCCCACGTTTAGATGTGAGTGCTACTGTAAGGATTAGTATAATCGTGCACTCAAAATTCTCGGGACGTTCAGGTCCTGGTATGTTTTTGCTTTACCGCCCGCTCCTGCATGAGATCACACCAATACCGCCCAATCCCGAAGGATTTGGGTTGGGCCCCGCAGGACCAGCAGGATTTCATGCCCTGCTGCAGGTCTCAACTGCACAGTGACTCTTATGTGGACATTATCCACATGATCAAAAAGGACTATCCTTCATCTTTGCCCCACCACATGGCTTAGTGGTAGAGCTGTGAGACATAAGCAGGGCAACTACAGCCTGCCTCAGCAATGTGGGTTAAAGTCTAGACTCCAACACTTTGCCAAATGTCTGTCCCTGATTTTCTTCATCTTTGGGAATATGAAAAAGTCAAAAGAAGCCAGATCATTCTTGTTACTTTCGGGACAGTCCTCATATATTCTAGACATTATTTTAAGTCCAACAGACAAGTATTTGAGGTTATTATGTCAATGCGGTTTATATGGGGATCATGCAAACTAAAATAATATTTTATTCCAGTGTTTTCAGGGCTCTGTCTCATTTCTCTTAGGTTTAGAGTTAATGAATTTAATGATTTTAATTCAGGCATGCACTTTCTTTGTCGTGGGCAAGTGTTAAGTCATCGTGCAGCTGTACATAAAATTGACTACTAAATAAACTCAAACAGACAAAATTTCTTCAAGTAAGGTAAAAATCTTTGTAGCTCATTGTCTTTGTTATTTTTAGGTATCTGTACCTGCTGTTCTCAGATGACGACCACCTCCCATTCGAGCACTGGGTCTTCAACACTGAGGCCCACCCACTACCGGTCATCAGGAAGGACAAAACAGACAGACCCAACGAGGTGGAGTAACGTCCTGCCAGAATAGGAGCACAAACCTCTCATCCTGTGTAACTGAGCCTCCCCCAGCGTCGCTCCAGGACACTTTCGGAGTGGTTAAACCCCATTGGATTAGTTTTTTTAATTTATAATGGGATCAAATAAGAGTTGGATTTAGTGATTTTTTTTTTTTTTGTTTTTTCCTGGTCCAACGCTGGGCTATCACTGCCAGATAATGCAGTTAGTCAGAATGTAATAAAGACCCATGCATATTTTCAGAGAGGAAGTGGACCTTTTTGTTTTGTGTAATTGACTTTCTGCAGATTATTTAAGAGATTTTCGAGGTACAATCAGACGGTTACTACATTATTTGTCCACTGTTTTGTTGTGCATAGCTCCATCTCTAAGTGAAAGACCCAAAGTGGTATCTGCCTATATGTGGATTATTGTTTCAACTTCTCGAGGATCACAAGACTGACTTTACAACATCGAGTGCTACAAAGACCTTCAGCTTTTCTCAAATTAGGACCACTTCCCAACGCTTTCCACAGTCTTCAAATGAACTTGTAATCTAAATGTCTCCAAAACCAAACTTATAAACTGCTCTCCCTAAGTTTGGTGTAACATCTGCTCTACCTGCCACTGACTTCAACGGTTTCCCCACTTTGTTTATTTTTAGGCTTTTATTTTGGGTTTTTTCCTGCATTTGCACTAATGTTTCTAAGGGTTTGGCCAGTCCAGGCTTTTACAATGTGACCAATACATGTTTCCATAGATTTTAATGATATTGGTTTTATATATTTGTATTTTTCCATTGCAAATTCCCATCCTAATTTCTAAGACTTAGATAAACTTTGATCCACATGTTTCAATATTGCACCTTTAGTTATAGAGGTCTTGTCCACAACACCAATACCATTTCTCTTTAGTGTTTATTTCTTACTTTAAATTATAACAGCTTAGATCCTTCAGAAAGTCTTTAGGTTAAGTACAAACTGTCCACAACATTCTTAGCATTCAGTCAGTATACTCATCGTTCTTCTCATCCAGTATTTTATTTTTGATTGTCTGATTAAGAGACATCTTTTTAATCATTTATTTCACATTTATGGGCCTTAGGCGGGGTACACCTTGGACAATGAACAGTTAGTTACAGGTCTGCCACTTAGCAGCATACATTGACATACAACCATTTATTGGGGGAAATTTAGACCAAATCAAAATGCAGACACCATCAGGAGAACCGGGTACAGGCATTGGCACTAACCACCCTGCCACTGTGCACCCAATATTTCATTTTAAAATCTTAATTTCTACTGCCTTTGTAGTTTCTATTTTAAAGGGGCTATATTATGCTTTTTTTACTATCTTTTAAATTTAGAGACACATCTAGATCAACATCTTATGTTTTGTCGGTCAGAAATTACAATAATTATTGGAAAAACGAGGAGGGAGGGGCGTGGTCTAGTGGAAAAGGCAGACACCAGTGAAATGAACCGTTTTGGCCTCTCACAAACTCAATGAATGAGTATAGAAGATTGCTCAAACATGCGGGAATGAAACAAAACACAACTCCAGTTACGTTTTTGATGCGAGAACATTATAACATGGTAGAAAGCTCAGAAAAGCCGATTTTGCATAATATACTCCCTTTAATATCTTAATATATAAGAGATTGCGCCATATAAAACTTAAATTACAGTGGGCAAGCTCCATAGTAAATGTCTCAACCAAACACAAAACTCTAGATACATGTGTATTTGTGAAAAAACCTCCTTATGGCCAAACCCTTCCTATGTCAGTGTCTCGGTTGTATCTTGCTCCATTCATGGTTCAGCTCCAGTAGGACACACTGTAGGATGATTCTCCTCTGTGAGGGGACACTCACACACCTTTACTCAAGCCATATCACTTTAGCTTGAAACCACACCACCTCACCTTCATCCTGTGGTTGTCTTACCCTCACTGTCCACATTGGGGCACAGCATTGCTGAATACAGAGGAGGGTTAAACAGGGATGTTACACTATGATTTTGTTTAATAGATGAGTCCTGACACAGCTCTCAACAGCAGCCAGATCAAATCCATTTAGTCTTTTATTTAGTGCCTTCGCTGTTGTAGTCCAAGGTAGTAGCAGCTCACACAGAGTCCTGTCTAAACATGGTTAAGCTTTAAATAGTCTACAGTAGTCTTCAGTATATTGGATATTGACAACCTCTGTTTTTCATCTAACAGTTTGAACTTACATTACACATGAAAATAACAAAATGGCCACAATATGAAAGCCTAGATTTATGTAAAACTACACGAATGTAATCAATTTGTGCATCTTTCAAAGCATCTAAACTGTATTGTAATGTTACTAAGCAGAATCTGTCTTTGAATCAATGATTTCTCACCAGCTAATTTTGTTTGACTATACTGACATCTGGTGGTGAAAGGTTGACAATGCAGCTTTCCTTAGACTGGGTTTAAAGAACACGATGTAGGCCTACTGATGTGTACTTTTGTCAGTCTAGTAAAATGATTAAAATACACAGCTGGTTAATTTATAGGTTAATCTTCTATGTTTCATGTCTCATTATGTTTTGTGTATAATCTCAGTGACCTAATTTTACTGTTGAATTCATTACTTTAGTGACAATTGTTCTGTAATCATGTTTTTTTGTTTGTTTGTTTTTTGTTAATTTGTACTTTTGTTTGGGATGTTGAGGTTTGGAGAAAATCCCAGGTGCAATTTTGGACAAGCATTAGTAACAACAACAACTTATTATATTCAAAAAGACAGTATTTTTATAGGTTAATGGTTTTCTAGATTTAACTGTACAACCATTTTATTACTGTAAAACCTTAAACAGTCAGTTTGAAGGATTGACATGACACTAGCATTTTGGCATTAGCATTAGCCACCAGTGTCAAAAATGGCTATTATTTATTTAAATTAAGCTAGTGTCTTAGCACTAGCAGATAGCCACCAAAGTCTAAAACTGCTAATATTTATTTCAATTGAGCTAGTGTATTAGGACTAGCACTTAGCCACCAAAGTCAAAACGGCTAATATTTATTTCAATTGAGCTAGTGTATTAGCACAAGCAGTTAGCCACCAAAGTCTAAAATGGCTCATATTTATTTCATTTGAGCTATTGTATTGGCTCTAGCAGTTAGCCACCAAAGTCTAAAATATTTACTAATATTACTTACTACTTACTACTATTTACTAATATTTACTTCAATTGAGTTAATGTATTAGCATTACCAGCTAATCACTGAAGTAAAAAAAGGGTTTTATTTCAGTTGAGCTAGTATATTAGCGTTAACAGTTGGCCATGAAAGTCTAAATCGGAGAATATTTATTTCAGTTGAGATAGCATATTAGCGTTAGCAGTTAGCCACTGAATTAAATTAGTCTAATATTTATTTCAATTGAAAGTTATTCATGAATGCATACATTTATTTAGCCACAGCAGCTGCCATCTTGGATTTTCTGTGTAAATTTGTGGATTACCAAACTTGTCCGAATGGTTGGTCTTGATGCTGGGAGTTGATGAAACAACTTTACTGGAATCGGTTGTATAAATGAATGTACCGTCCAATGTGAAGTGAAAACATTTTTACTTTTTATGTTCACTTCTTTGTGCTTTTGTTGTTGTTTTTAGACCCATATTGTTTGCATTATTATCGGAAAGCACAATGGCAGCGTATGCAGGAAGAAGTGACGGCAGTAATGCACACAATACGGGGGATATTGTATCATATTGATTTACTGTAATGAGACACATTATAACAGAGAGGTGAATGGTGGAAAACACTGAAGCTGCTTGAATCTTTTACTCTCATAGGTTTGTGATCAATAGGTTGTGGACTATATGTATTTTTGATTTCACTTTCTACAGTTACATATCTGAGTTCACAATGAGATCTATTTGCAATGACGGAAGGTGTTTTCTGCATTGTCTGTAAAAAGATTTTATTATTATAATAGAAATAAGTATTCACAATCAGATGGAGCCCCTAAACACACCCCATGTCCAGCCTCCTGTGACATAGTGATGTCATTAAGTAACACAAAGGACTTCCAATAAGAACATGTTGTCCAATCACAGTCAGTCACAATAGAATTAGTGAATCTGACCAATCAGAGCTGACTTAATGGGAGGGGCCTAAAAATACAAACACTTAACGGGGATCTTGCCAACCTAAAGAAATGAAGATACATCTAGCTTGGTATTTGTGTTAAAATACACAATTACAATTAATATTAGCCCCAGAACTTTAATTTTTAAGTTTTAAATTATGTTATACTGTAAAACAAGCTGTAACAAATGAATAGATGAATGATTTATTTTTAAGTTATAAGTTTTACCTGATTTTGCAATATGTTTCTATAATGTTCTGTTGGGTAATGGAGAGATTAAATATTATTTCAATTCAGCTTACACAAAGCCTAAAAAATGTTTAACTTGCACAAAACTGTAAAACAACCTTTTTAAATGTGTATAAAATAACTTTGATTTTGTGAATGGTATAGGGGGTCCCATAATCAAATCGGATGATGTTGATGTAATGGTGTGGTACGAAAGGTTTGTCCAAATAGATTTAGATAAATTTATTAAGCTAAATACTGTACATTTATCCATTAAAACAACTCAGAACACCTGCACACATGAACATGGCAGTTCCATGGACTATGACTCTTTCTACAGACCATAATATGTAGCAGAATCAATGTTTTTCTGGCCTATAAATTGCAGAAACATCAACTAAACAGCACCTAACTTGGGACGGTTTTGTGATAGATGTGTACAGCTTTACAGTGCAGGGACTGAATGAATTTGTCTGCTTTCTTGTGACTTGGACCTGTGCTACTTTGTGGGATCAGCCATCATTTTGAATTTTATTTACCATTGTATCATTTTTGTATCATTGGTTGAAATTGTCTTTTGGTGGTTCTTGTTGACTTTCTGGTGCGTTCAATGCCTTTCTATCGTGAACTAAGTGAAATGCTGTTAAGGTATTCACTCGTGGGCCCGTTTTAGCCCAAAATCTGTGTAAAAGGCAGATTTTTGACTAAGACATTGGCCAATAAGGAACTCATGTGAATTTGAAATCTGTTGTTGTGAAACCTCAGAAACGTCTTGTACAGAAAATAATTGATAATCATTCCATTGCACATAGTTTACTTTGTTTATATGCAATATTTTAATTTGTGGGGAATCGTTTTTGTTGTGTTCATATTATTATTATTATTATTATTATTATTATTATTATTATTATAGAGAAATGTAAATATTTCATTCGGGCAGATAAGCCACTCTACATTTCTATAAATCTTCTGAGCTTATGGATTCAAATGATATTAATGAGCAGCAGACTTTTTAATAAACTATATTTGTTACACTTCTATTGTGAATAAAAAGCTTTTAATAAATGGTGTTCTCTGGTTTTATTTTGGAGTCCAAATCTCACGTCCTTTTTCTTGAGCAGGTATGACTCATTGAAATGCTGTTATTTTTATTATAGGTCCCCTATAACCCTACATGTGTGTGAAAAATCAAAAAAATCTGAGCTTCATTTGTTGTGCGGAGCCTAATTTTGAATTTTTCCCCTAACCCTGCTAAACTGACTTTTTTTTCACTTTTTACCATGTTATGCTTGCGCCTCAAAAACATACCTGGATTAGTAATCCTGTATGCTGAGGTGCTGCCCTTCTCAAGAGCTGAAAATGCTCGGTCTCACAACTTTACGCAGACACGTGAAACCAGGAAGTGCTCCTGTGTGTTACTAAAGTTCATGCACCGTCTCTGGACTGATTCTGATCATTTCAGTGCTTACATTGCCATCACTACAAAGCAGTTAGCTTATTTATAAATCTGTTAATGTTATGTTGCTAATAGTTGTGCTAAATGGCCATTTTATGCTCTATCCATCCCCCACCTTTGCCAGCAGGGTGCAACAGACACCTAATCTAAGCGTTCTCTGCAAAGCCAAAGTAACAGCTCCCAAACAGAAGACGTTTTCCATACATATACATTTAATTTAAAAAATAACCAAATACTATGGGACCTTTAAAGGTTCAGTGTCTAGTTTTTGGCAGAAGCCAGTGGTAAAAGGCCGGCATGCAATTCAACATGACACTTCTTTCTAGATCTGCAGGAACATACAAATGTCTTTTAAAAAGAGATTTGATGCTAAGTTCACTTTTAATATTTAGAAACAAATCTAATTTTCTTATTTATCCCATGATTCCATAGAAACAAAGTAATGTGTTTTTCTCTTCCAGCAGTGTTCAGTTTGTCTTTTTTGGGCAACTGTAAAGTCAAAACAGAAAGGAAGTGATTATAAACAAATTACATAATACTTCAGGCTGATGGTTCGCTTTAAAACGGCAAACTACAAAATTTCAAACTACCCACTGCACCTTTAAATGTAGTTCGATCCAAATCATGCATTTTGTAAGGCAACAAAAAGTTTTCCTCTACTGCAGGCGAACACTGTAGAGGCAGCCTCCATAAAGGGTTGGTAGAAATTCACTGAGAAAACAGCAGGGGGCGACATAAGAGCACTGTTTGAGTAGTGTTTTTTCATCACCGCCTTTGCAAAATCGTTTCAGTATAATATAATGGATAGTGCAATATTTTGAAAAGTGAGACATATAAACTTCTATTATAAACAAAGTCTGACTACCATTATTGCAAGTGTTATTAGTTTAGCTCAGAAAATGTATGAACAGGCATTTTCCTTCTTCATACGCTGATTTTATTTAGATAATTTTTTTATGAAACATCAAAACTTGATATATGCCATAGATTTAGATGAACAACGCTGCAGTCACTGAGTGTGGAAATGCTCAGCGTTTAAAATAAAAATGTCACTGGCCCCTATTTATTAGTGCCTGATTTAGTGTCTGTGTTTTTGATGCATTTCTAAGTAAGCCACGGTAATGAATTATTTTTCTTTTAGTATGTCAGGTATTTTCTCATTTTGCAGACCAATAAACCACTCTTTTACACAAGAGCCCACTCCACCATTACAAGTAAGAAGTTTGATATTTAGTCATAGTGAGTGTACCAGTAGGATCCACAAGAGGGCAGCAGAACACCATAAATTGTTTATCTGTCTGATCAGTGTACTTCTAACACAGCTTTTGTGTGTGTGTGTGTGTGCGTGTGTGTGTAGTTGTATAGTATCACAAATATCCTAAGAATACAGAATTTAATATTTTTAAGGAGAGTCTTACTGAAAAACCAGCTACACCATGTGTTAATTTTGTGTTTTTGTGTTTATTGTTGTGTCACATGGACTGACTTTTTGGTTCAGATCTATTACTTCCTTTCATGTCCTCTTACTTAGGCGTATTTAATGTCTATAGTGTAAATATAATAAAATAGCCTAATGCTCGCTGCTCTTTTGTTTTTCTGGGTGCAACAAACCAGTTACAATGTGAATTTTGATATCTATTACTATACTCATTTTCACAAAAACAGAGAGTAAAATGGTACAATGGGAGCTAAATGTGTACTGAAAATGTCTCATCCTTGACGTCTGTGCTTCGTGTGACGTCCGCGCCGAGCAAACACATCCTCCTGTTGCTATGGAAACACCAAACAAAAGACCACGAGCCGTTATGAATTTCATATTTTTGTGATTGTGTTGTGAAACTTGGAGCTTTGTACTGTTTAGGAGGGGGGAAATGGATTTATGTAAAATTACAGATTATTAACAAAACTGATGATTAGGTCTGAGACATTTTCTTGTCATCTTTGTTTGGGTCAGTAAATGCTGTTTCCATGGCAACAGGGCCAAATAATGCAAAATCTGTTACTAATGGTGACAGTTTAAGCTAGTTTAGGTTTAGAGGAAAGTCATGTCCAGGTGAAAGCATCTTAATCTGAGTTTCCTTTTACCATTTTAGATCTGTCTTTATATAAACCTGTTTATTTCAGGGATTATGTGGAGAAAAACATAACTTCTTTTACTCAGTGTGCTTACACCGTACACTGTGCACAGGCCTAATTGTTCCCCAATGGAAAACACCTGTGCAGCAGAGACAGGTATGTGAAGGGATTCCAAAACCAAGAGAAAGAAACAGAAATTATGTGACTTTTGGATTGGATAAATCTGAATCATCCATTAAAAAAGAGGCCTCCTGAACTCCTCTATTCTTTATTATTAATGATTTTAATCTTCTGGCACAATGGCTGCCAATGGAAGTTGGAGAACATCTGTGTTTTCACTCTAGCTACATTTGTTAGAGAAACAGTGCTACACTATCTAGTGCACTTTGTATGTAGTGCACTCTTTGTAGTGTGCTAAGTAGTATGCCAGTAGTAGCCAGAACTAAGTAGTGTAAACTAGGTAGTGCACAGTACGTAGTACACACTAGGTAGTACACATAAGGTTTTTTGTGGGGGTTTGGTTGTTTACCAATAGTGAGACAATAGTATAACCTGCACTCTCTGTTGTTGATGCCTATTATTGACGTAAAACTATTGCCTTTGTTTTAGAATTGAGTTGTTCACTGGTGAAATATACAATAGTTTGTAGTCTGCCTCCTCTCCTAACAGAGTAAATAATGTCCTTCAAAATTATATCTTGTTTGTTTCATATTTTTATGACCACTATAATTTTAACAAAAATCCCAAAGCACATGTCAGTATTTTGGTTTGCTATGAGCTCACCTCTGTTTGCTCCTCAGCTGTAATGACTGGTTGACTCAGTGTCTCACTATGTTTAATGAACAACATAATGTTTGTTGAAACATGTTAATGCGGTTGTCAGTGTCAGAGTGAGTTTGTGTGACAGGCTGTAGTCAGTCCCTCTGGGTACAACAGTAGTAGGTTATTTTGCACAATACTCGAGGGAAAATCTGTCCCATCAATCACTGGATGACAGTCATGTGACATGAGCGATAGATGTACAGCTGAGGGCAGACGCATGTTTTTACCTTGGAAGAAGATAAACTGGTGTAAACTTTCTGAGGACGTTACATTTTCATTTTATTAGACAATTGGAGTTGTGAGTTCTACTGAGTGATAAGGAATAAGTGTTTTTAGAGGCCAAATGCCATCTGGGATAGATAACATAACAGTAATGATGTGGAAACTGCACTTATCAGACTGTGCTGTGGTTTTGATGTGGGAACAGCAATGATGTAAATACATGCACATTTTACAAGTTGTACAAGTTTAATCAAGCTCATAGAGAAACTAGAATCCCCTGCACGTGTTAAAGGTGCAGTCTGTGTTTACATCCTTAATGTAGTCCTAATTATACCTTTTGAAAGCAACTAAAAGGAAGTTAACCCCAACAAACCCGCTGCCTTCTTTTTGGGCAGATCTGATCGAGTTTTAGTCCACTTTTGTGGCCTGTGTTTCCTCTTTTCCCGGTGACTAACTTTCTGATCCTTAATGTGCTCATCTCTCTGGCCTGGCCTCCCTGAGAAGCTGCTCCTCCTGCCTCTGTAGCTTCCTTCCATCGACTTTCAAGCAGAGACAAAAGACCCAGTGTTGTGTTTACAGCAAGCGCAGCATCTTCCCCACACCGCACAAATATGTAAAGCACCAGTGCCTTTTGTCTTTCTGCTTTTGTTTAACATTTCGGACCCACAGGACTTTGGCAGCATTTTGGGAAACAACACTCTGTAAATGCAAAACAATAGAAAAGACAGCAGCAGTAGCAAACATCTCCAGCTTTGCATATTTCCATAATGCAGTTTGTGTCAGCCCTGTGACTATCTTCCCATTGTCTAATGTATATCATGTCTCATGCCCAAAGTAGCTGGTATAATGGAAATCTGGGGGGAAAAAGATTTAAAAGAGGTTGCCAGCATTGTTTGTTGGTTCGTTAGTCTGTTAGATAACCCAAAAAGTAATTGGATTTTGGTGAAAATCTCATTATCAGTTTTAGATACAGTATAAGGGCTTTTTGCTCAATGGGTACAAACATTTACCCCTGAAGTCTAGGTCTGGCCACTATATTTTACCATTGCAAGATAAGGTCAGTACTTTGGTGGCGAGCTTGAGTGCTCCTAAATATATTTTAAATTATATTTATTATGCCATTGTGTACCTACAGCCTCTCCGCCCACCACCAAACTCAAAATCACACTTACACACTGGCAAGGTGAGTGAAGTGACTTGCCCAAGAACACAACTGAACCATCAACCTATGGGTTAGTGGGTCTTTACCGACTGAGTTACTGCTTTCAAATCTGTCACCATTTGATGTAAATAAAACAACGATTAGACTCCAAAAAAGCTTGAAAGTGTATTCAATCTCTTAACCACTTTAGAGTCCTGACCCACCAGTTGAGAACCCCTGCTATAGCGTAGATCCACATCCTCCCAGTCCAAGTCCATCAGTGTTTGTGTAGCTGTGACAGGAGTGAAATGAAATCCATCTCCAGCATCAAAAACACAGCGATGACTGGCAGGACATTGTCACACAAATACAGTGTTCCCATCTCCACAAAAACATTTTAGACATGGTTCAAAAATACACTCCTTAAATGAATAGTGGAGACTGAAGCGTTTTTCATCCATCGTGGAGCCCTCTCTGAGCATGTTCATCTCTCGACGACATGTGGCTCTAGATTATTATCCATTGAGAGCTTATTGGTTATGTAACTGTCATTATTTCCTGCGGTGTACAGTAGGACTCCTGCAGATTATGTCCCATACAGTAAAAGGTAATATATGAGATTAAAACTATTTCAGATACAGTTACCTCAAGAAATGCTTTCAATTTATTATATGTGCCAAATACAAGCAGATAATTAGCACAGACCTCAGCCAAGGCATTGACACTATCTTGCAAAGGTAAAGATTTAGGCTGTGTCTGAATCTCCTCAGTGACTCTATGGTCGCACAGTATATAGCACACTATATAGTGCACTCATTTTGTGAATGATTCAGTCACTCGCTCACTTTGTTTAAATTGCAGCTGATCACATGACTTGAGCATATGCATAAAAAAAGTTTGGTTAACTCTGGTGATAATGGGCTTAGGTAACAAAGCCTGACTTTGTTACAGATAAATGATAATCATACATGTTATATTTAATTTAAACTATTGTATTAAGGATTATTGGCTTACCTGGGGAAGTTGTCATTTGTACAAGCTAAGGTACGCTAATGTTAGCAATTTTACACTGCAACAGTTAAACAGTTTAAAGGGGCTATATTATGTAAAATCAACTTTTCTAAGCTTTCTACCATGTTATTGTTGTTTCCTCATCAAAAACACACCTGGAGTTGTGTTTCGTTTCATTCATGTATGTTTGAGTATGCCAAAACAGCTCGTTTCTCTGGTGTCTCCTCACGGTCCTGTCCTGTTCAGGAAGCACTGCTACAGCTCATGCCTCCCCCACAGCAACCAAACAAACCCACCCCCGAACTGCAGTGGACAACACTCAGGGCCTGTTTACACAACAACACTGCCCAAGAATATGCAACAGTCATGCTGCCTCCAATTTGCATTTACACGACAACACTGAGGTTTAAGGAAAACAACTGTAAACTGTAGTACCCGTGTTTGTCCAGCAAACGGCGCTGTGGCCCCGCAAATGCTCTACACCACACAGTGAAGAAACAGTAGAAGAAGTGGTAGCTCCAGTCTGTAACTTTCCAACTACTTTAGGATCTTGTGGTTTTCTGGAGCCATTCTCATAAAGTCTCTCCTAAAAGTTAGTAGCAACGGGACAGCGGGAAGGGAGGTCTCTTAAAGTGACGGGGACCTAATCTGAGTGTGTCTCTCAAAGTCAAATAATGAGTTTCTTGAAATAAGTTTTTTTCAATAATTATGACATTTTCTGACCAACAAAATGTAAAATGCTGATCTAGATGTGTCCTAAATGAATTTAAAAGACACAAAAAAAAAGCATAATATAAGCCCTTTAAGAGCTATTTATTCCCGATAACGATGTGACAGAAAGGAAAAACAGCATTTCTGACGTGTTGTGTAGAGTTTAAAGTACTGCCACGGTCCTGCTGTTCTCCTCCAAAACTCACAAAGCAGTCTGGTCTATACTAACCATCTAGTGCACTACTTTTCAAAATGCATTGTGGGAAACTTTGAGCGCTCTGTTTTTTATCCATGAGACATTCGGGCACCACTACAAAATGGTGTGACCATCCTATAGTCCACTCTATAGGGATGAATGACTCAATATTATCATGCCTGAGTCCCACACAAAACTTTTTAATTTTTTTTTTTTTTTTTTTTTTTTTTTTTTTTGTATCCTTGCCTTCTTTTATCCAATTAAAGCCTAGAATTCTGGAAATGTAAAAAAAAAAAAAAAAAAAAAAAAAAGACTATTTGACTTTACAGTAGCTTTTCAATGCTAACAAATGTAATGCTAATGAATTCAATGCTAACCGACTTGATTACATCTCTATTAATGAACACAGTTTTCAAATTAACATAGAGACAATCTGTGATAGAAACTGTAACATTATGAAAGAAGGATATGTGGGTCTACCTATACTACTACTTTATAAAATACAAAACAGACCATAGTCATTTTAACTTGCTTCCCACAATGGATCCAAAATATGACTTTAAACCTATGCATCATTACCTTTTGAAGCATCACTGGCCAGAACTGCTGGGTCTTTCTCTTTTCTTCAGTTTGAGCTCGATGGGGTCTTATCGATGGGGTCTTATCTCAGTATCTGTCAATCTTCTGGAAAAGGAAAGGTCGTGTGAACAGCGTGCAGTCTGTAGTTGTATGTTACCTCCCTTCAGGTGACCTTGTATAGCTCTGAATAATTTATAAATGCTACAGCTGCGTGTCAAATGAACGGCATATGCTTGTGTTTTGTATTCTGTGTACTGTGATAAATAGCATACCTTGCCTGTCCACACGCAGCCTCATGTTTGAGTCAGCTACTGCATGCTAGCTGCTACACGCTAATGCAAATGCTTTTCATCACCTTCAGAAGAACCTTTAGACGTCTGCAGTAATGATACAGAAATGCTAACTCTACTTGGACAAACTCTGTACCTACTCAATCTGTTTTACATTTATTTAACATGACTATAAATATAATAAAATCAAATAAAGTGAAAAACACACTTCAATATCAATACATTAGCATTTTTCCAATAGCTATATAATATTAGGCTACGGCAAAGTCACTTAAGAGTATTAGCTAGTAGTAGCTAAATCGACTTTTTTGAGCTTTTAACCATGTTATAATGTTGTCTTAATCCTGTTTGCTCAGCCTGTCCTCTTCAAACGATCTGGAAACACTCGAAGACTTGTAGACACATGAAACCAGGAAGTGCTGCTGCAATCTCTGCCGTCACCACACTCAATCTGATATCATTTCAGTGATAAATATCTGTCACTACAAAGCAGTAAGCTCATCTGTTCTGTTTCTGTTAGCATCATGTTGCTAATAACATGCTAAATAGCCATTTAATGCTCTGTCCAGTCCACAATTAATCCAAGCTTTGCTGTAAAATCAAAGTGCCAGCTGCCCAAAAGAAGACATTTTCCAAACATATGCATTATTTTAAACATGAAATACTAATCCAAAAATTAACAAAACTATTTCAAAAAGCCTGAAAAAGCATAATATAGAGGCTTTAACTGACTCAAATTAGTGAAATATTCCCACAAGTTAGAGTCTGAGCCTGTACATGCTAGCTGTTACAAGCTAGTGTTGATGCTTACCAATAGGTTTAGGCCAAGTGATTCCCAACCTGGGGGCTGGGATCCCCACTAGGGGTCACCAAAGCTTCATGAAAGGCTTTTGAAAAAGCGCTCCAAGCTAGGGCTGAATGATAATGCAAGGAAGACAATGTGTTTAAAGATAGCTGAAAATAGAATAATAAAAGGTCTGTGATGTTTTTGTTACAAAGTGAAATTTACCCAATAAATTACTTTATTTTTTCTAATTATTAGGGTCAAAGAGTCAAAAGGTTGGGACCCACTGGTTTAGGTAAATATTTTAGTTGCTGTGTTTCTTTGGTCAAAACTTTCCTGTCAGATCTGTTAGCTCTTGTAAAACATTCACTTTTTTTTATCAACTGTTCATTAATATTTATGAAATGAAATTGTCTATGAAATCTAAAGGAAAAGGCTAAACTTAACTTTCTCCAGGCAGCACTTGAGATCTGTAAATAATGTATAAATGCCACAATCTCTAACAGTGACTATCCAGTGAGGAGAGAGACTGTATAGATATGCACTGAAGCACTCACTGTAGGGGCACAGGGGGATAGTAGAGCCACTCTCTGAATACATCTACATTCACTACACACCTGTTAAACCTGCTGCGTCCCGGAGCAGGCCCTACACACTCATAAATATGCATGGTGTTTGGCACGCGGCGAGATCGAGGGACCTGTCAGAGCAGATCCTCCGGGACGACGTACTCAGAGAACAAAAGGTGAGACAAAGTCCAACTGCTCCCCAATTAGTGAACGTAGTGACACTTACAATTTCTAGTGCATTTTAAAAAGGTGTTGTTGTCTCAGATTAGGCACGTGCTCAGTACAGCCTGGAGTGGCCTATTACTAACAGCCTCTGAGCCTGTGAAAGTGATCTAAATTTGTAAGCAAACTCTGATCCAAAAATTACCAGCTGCTAAATCAAATACAGTTCACGTTTGAATGAAAAAAATTACACTAGAAAGCAGCACACTTGCTAAAATTGAGCGTGCATTAATTGTACGTATGTTCATAAGTTCCTAAGCTCCACAAGCCAGAGTGCTGTTTGTGCCAGTCCCAACCCTGGATAAAAAGCAAGGACTGTGCAAGGAAGGGCATCCACTAATATTCAAATCATTGCACACAAGATCATTTGCTGTTATGACCTGGAAGGAAAAAGATATAGCAAATAAACCACAGTAGTTTCAGCTTTAGCAGCAGTTATTACATTAGACTAAACTAAATCCATGATGCTCTGCTACCTGAGATAAATAACAGTGGAGTGGTGTGTTTTGTGCTCGGCCCAAAGCGCGGGACATTTTTCATTTGTGCACATCCGCAGCTGACAGCTAATCCCTGAAAGCTTTTCTCTCTGATTCGGGCTCTCTTCAGCGCCGCCAGCCCTACAACCAACCGTCATGTTTGGTCCAATCACACTGAAACAGCAACTTCTCTGTGTTTTTGTAAAAAGAGAAAAAGTCCATTCCCCGGAGAAATATCTTTTCTCTATTGCCTATTTCCTTTTGTGAAGATGGTTGGAGTAAGGGGGCGAAATCTCATGATGTTGTTTTCTGTAAGGCTACTGGGTTTGCTTTGAGCTACCTATACTTTCTTCATTTTCTGTTTTTGGTCTTTTTTTTACTTCATTGTCCACTGTAACAACCGATAATGTAATACCTGGCAATAACATAATCAATTTGGCAATTTTAAATGTAATAAAGCCAATAATGTAATAACTTGCCAATCATTTTTGAGCCATTAACGTTGACCATGCAACATCCAACAGAGACACTGACAAAACATAAAAAGTCTCCTGAATAAGAGACTAAACATCCAAACCTAATGTAAAATGTAAAAGAAAAATGCTCAAACTGGCTCTTACATCATAATTAACTATACCATCCGCTAAACCTATTTCTGATGAACTGCAAAAAATAAATAAATAAATAAATAAAATAAAAACAAAAAAAAAAGTTCTTATTTCCAAGAAATGCAGTCGTATTGATGTATTATTACACTACACTGCAAGATATATATATATATATATATATATATATGTATAATCAATATCTACATTAATTAAAATGACTTGAATTCAGATTTATTAATCTTGAATTTAAAAAAATCACTAGACTGGATTATTTGCTTATTAGGTTACTTATTTGACAGGTTTCTTCCCTGTTTCAAGCTTTTTTACTTATTTCAAGCAAAATTATCTGTCCATGAGGTAAGAAAAGTCCACTTGCCCCATGGACAGATACATTTGCTTGAAATAAATAAAAAACAGCTTGAAACAGGAAAGAAATAACTCAAAACAAGTCAAATAATCTAGCCTAATAAGTAAATAAAGTCAATCTACAGAAAATTACTCAAATCAAGATTAATAATCTAAATTTAAGTCATATTAACTAATGTAGATACTGATTTTTTGCAGTGTATATGCTGTAGTTCTTACAATTTTAAAGGATTTTTTAATGCTTGGCCAATAATTTAATAACCAGTCAATAACATAATAACTTATTATTGGCAAGTTATTACGTTATTGGCTTTATTATATTTAAAATTGCAAAAATGATTACATTATTGGCAGGTATTACATTATTGGTTGCTGCCTCCACTTATATGTAGTCTTTTACTGCATTTTTGTAAAGTTTTTAGCAAGGGTGATCTGGCATATCTAATTTAAATGATTGTATATTATGCCTCCTTTCTAAAACCTGCTTTTCCAAAAGTGTAAAGTTACCCCATTATGTTTCAATTTGGCAGCTGGCCCTGTAAGTCCTCACACTGCTCACTTTGTCCTGCAGTGAGGAGAGATTAGATTGTTGTGGTTATTATGTTGTCAACTTTATTACTTTTTGGGAGCACCACCAGCCTTTTCCTAATTGGATTGCGGTCGCATGTATTCCCCGGGCCAGATGAAGCTCCAGCCTATAAAATAGTCCAATTATTAAGCTTGAAAAGAGAAACGTGCGCCTCAATTTGAATCGACTAAAAATAGCAGCACAGATGGCGGAGAACAAGTCAGAGCATCAATCCCCAGTATACAATGGAGAACAATAGAAAGAGTCCATCACTGCTCCAGATGCAACCCATGCTCCCACAGCGCTTCCCGTTTTCAGTTTTCTCTCCAGCACCGGAGCTCCGAGTCATTCTTATTGTCTGTCAGAAATACAAATACTCGATGGCCCAGTGTGCACGCCACTAACAAATACATCATACATCTTCATTAGCCCCGCTTTGCAGTGTCACAGAGCCATTAAAGGCCTGATCCCACAGTCAGTGAGTTATCGGGCTGAGCTAGCACTGAGCGGTTCATTACACTACAGCACCGGGGCAGGTTAAATGAGGAAATGCTTTGTATGCAAATCATCTCAGTCAGTGTTTTAGAAAGAGAGAGAGAGAGAGAAGGCAGCAGTACGTGTCATGACTATTTCCACTTGATGTAAAATAAATAATCAGTTGTGTAGCAGCAGTGACTCGATGCAAATGCTCCATTGTTAGACTAAATTATCTTGATCCTTAAAAAAAACTACATTTTTATTATATTTTTTGCTATTTTAGACAACAACAAATTAAATGAACACCTATGAAATCAAAACAAACAAAAACAGCACAACAGATAGACATTAAACAAACTTAAAAACAAAAATGTGGCGCACCCTTTTGCAGCAGCAGGTCATCCAGCAGAGGCTGCCACACCCATGAGGTGGACTCTAGTTGTATTTTATTCATGTCAACACTATTGGTCTGTTTTATGTTTATTATGTTATTTATTTTATTTGTTAGGGGTGGTGTTCATCAACCCAGCAGGTAAATGCCAGAGTTAGCTAACTTTACCTACAGGGTGATTTCTGGCTTTCACATTTCTATAAGTAGATATTTTTTATCATTAAAGACTTTTGATTACATTACTTTCACAAATATTTCTCAGGACTTTTGGAAATATTAGTGTACAGAATTTTGTGGAGGCACAAATAAAACATTTTGCCACCTACGTCTGGATCCCGGCTCAGTGTTTGGGAACCAAACTTTTATGTTATTAATTTTTCAAACAATTACAAACAGAACAAAAAGAATAAAGAGAAAGAGAGAAAAACAAACAGCACAACAGCACAGCTGCCAAACAGTAAACGTATTAAAAACAAAATGTAGCGCTCCCTCACTAAGCAGCCCCGCCGTCACCAGGAAGGTGACCCAGCAGGGGCTGCCACACCTCCACAAAAACTCCACTGTTCCCCTTCAAAACGTCTCCCACACGCTCCATAGGAGAACCTGGGACACCTCCCTGCACCACTGTGTGATGGAGGGGGGCTTCCCTTGTTTTCTTCCATGTTTCAAAATATGTAAAAGAGTACAGCAGCAGAGAACACGCCAGTGCCTCTGTCCCGCAGTAATACCTTTCTGAAGTTTTCTAACTCAGTTTTACTAAGTAGTCTTTTTATTTAATACTTTGTAACTCTAACTTAAGAAATAACTTTGTAAGTAATTGAGCAATATTAATTTAAAGCTGCTGTATTATTACTGAAGGACAGATTTTGAGTCCTCTACCCGCCTCTGAATTTCAGCCAGGACAGTCCTGACTGTCCGTGACCAGAAGCTTTAATGTGTTGTTCTTGTCCTGGGACAGGATTTAATTTATGAAAGGACACAGAGCCGATGTACCTCTACTGTTTTAAAGCAAGATGGCCTAATTTGTTGAAAAACAGAAGATGCTGCTCTCTTTGACTGTATTTTACTTTTATTGATTTTTTTGAAGCCAGATAAATAAGTATTCCCCTGCTGTCTGCTGCAATGACATCCACATCTCGCCAGAGTAAAGTGGTCTCAAGAGGGTCTGCGTTCACTAAAATAGACCTCCTCTGAAATGTAATGGCTGTGTGTAGAGACAACAACTCAACTTTGTGTAGTTTAATCATCGCTCTATTAACCTGAGACATGTGGGCTGCTGGGTGAGCTGCTGAAGCCACAGGGATAGACAGAAAGTAGAAGAAAGTCTGATGCTGTGGTTCTGTCTGTCCTGGCTCTCGTCCTAAAGAGTAAAAAACAAGTCTGGGTTTGGCCTGTTATCAGTTTCCAGGGAGCACAAGAAATGGGAGCAGATTAAACTATCTTTGAACGCTGCTGTGTAGCCTCACAACCAATTAGAAGTCAGGGGCAGTTTCCTAATGCACTCCCTCTGGACACTGTGAAAAACATTTATTTATCAAAGAAACAAAGCATAACATAAAGCCTTCATCCTTAACCTAAAAAATGTTTTCACTAACTTCTGTTCTGTGTGTTTATTGGTGTATTTAGATGTTATAAACAGATTTTAAATGGACATGAAATTAATGTTTTATTATCTTATTCA
Source organism: Bostrychus sinensis (assembly GCA_020698575.1). Taxonomy (NCBI): domain Eukaryota; kingdom Metazoa; phylum Chordata; class Actinopteri; order Gobiiformes; family Eleotridae; genus Bostrychus; species Bostrychus sinensis. The sequence continues at coordinate 19,065,872 of CM036257.1, read as the reverse complement.
ACAAAACTGTAAGATTCAGTGTTGAAATTTACAAAAACTATAGATTTGTGGTAGCTCTGCAGTAATAATAATGATATTCTGAGTGATATCTACTGCTCCTTCACATTGGCTTTTTAACATATTAATGATTTAAAATACCTGGGATTTGTCAGTGCTTTGATGCCCTCTGCCCTGTGAGGACTATCTGCACGAGCCTCTATGTTAATCCTAAACAGTCAGTGTAATGCATATATTCAGCACCTGGGAGCCTCTAATCCCTTTATTGATGGACCTCGAGGCTCTTTCTTGTCTAACCTCATATTAGATTCACCTTATAAATTCTTACCATTGACTTTTCTGATAAACACAGTCTCTAACAGCTCAGAGTCTGTTGTTTCTGACGGAGGAGAATCACTGAAGCTTCACTGCCCTCGAGGTGCGAGGCTTTATTGACCCGCAACATGACGAGACAGAGATGGATTCACACCTATTGACTTGTGAGTGAACAAAACCGAGTATAAAGCGCAATTATATTTGTACAAATGTGTGTTAGCTTATGAGTGTGTGTTAGGAGCTCAAAGACATCAGTATTTGTCATGCTCATTAAACCTAAACTGCAAATGGCTGCAATTATAACTTTTAAAACAACACCAGCACTCACAGCTCTACATTCAGCACCTATTAACTTTCATAAACACACACTCAACCTGATCTGAACCCGCTTTACCTCCTGAGACACTTATTGCAGTATAAAGGTAGTGCTGTGTAGTTAACACAGAGCAATGAACCTACAGAAGTCACATCAGCTTCCTCTGCACAGGCCTGTGCAGTGGCAGAGGTGGAAGAAGTACTCACATTCAAGTCAAAGTACTTCACAATATTGATACTCAAGAAGAAGCTTGAGAAATATTGATCAAGTGAACCTGGGGGGCCCACCAAGATGGTTTGGACAAAGGGCCCAGAATTTTGTGCTACACCTCTGGCTGAAGTATCCAGAGAGAACCCACAGTAACACAGGGAGGACATGCAGAAAACAAGACAGCCCAGAGAGTTTACATGTTAGCCAGCTGAGGATCAAACCCACAACCTCCTTGCTGGGAGGCAAGAACACTAACCACTCTGCCACATTGCCCACTAGTCACAAATATTTATCTATAATGGAAAAAGCTTAATGTGATGCTTTGTTTCCTGATTGTATGTTTTTGAATGTTCCTGAATCTTTTTGTTTTTAACCTTTATTTAAGCAGGTAAAATGTTTGCGAACCAGTTCTCATTTGCAAACATGACCTGGTCAAAAGGCCTGGTCAGGAATAAATAACACACATACAACTGTATACAAACAGGAATACACAAAACAACACAAGACAAAGAATGCACCAAACAACACAGAACAAGTATGTAAACACTGGAAAAAGAACAAGAGCAGAGAAGTGTACCTGTGTATGTGAGAGTGAGTAAATATAAAAGTCCATGTATGTATCTACTGTAAATGTGGATCAGATTTATCGGCTATCTAATTCTGATTTGTTTATTGTTTAATCAGTTTTAATCAGATTGTTTAATCTTTACTTTATCCAGGAGAAATTCAGTAAAAAGCTTAACAAGAACGATTATCTGGACAAAACAAACTTTGTCCAGGTGATCTTTCTTGCTAACCTTTTACAGTACATAATGTCTTTTTTTTATTTCTTTGTCAAAATGGTATCCCTTCTCCACTGGCTTATATGTAATATGCCAGACTTATGACAAAATTAGCAAATAAATTATTAATTAAGCCATATGTTGTGATTGTACCTTGCCATTGACGGCTGATTTATGTTGTACCCCGCCTCATACCCAAAGCAGCTTTGTTTGACAATCTGTTACTCCAAAATGGAATAAAAGATAGGAATAAATGTTAAGACCTTTTAAAACCACCAAGAGCAGAGTGAGCCTATAGTCAGTCACTCCACATTGAAGCAATATTAAAACAGTCATGAGGTGGAATATAAATCAAACAATTGTGTCATTTTCGGATACTACTACAATCCCGGCCCGTCCTCCCTACAGTGTTTTCACATCCGCTTGATGCAAATTTAAACCAGCCGGTATGCGTCATCCTGGTGATTATGACTATATGAGGTACTGCCTGGAGCCGCCATTACATTCAGCATAAATGTTTAATTCACCATCGGTTAGGTTTGATAGATGACGTCGGTAAAACTCTACTCATGTCCCATAACGAACAGAGGACTGGATTTGACCTGCCCATCGGGACCGTCCTTGTTTATATATCAGCTCAAACCGCTCCTGGTATCAGAGTGAATAATAATGTTAGATGTCTTCTCTGATTAAATTAAGTTACTTTTACTTAATATGCTCTGTCCACAGGCCCATGGTCAGAGGTTTTACACTGATTAAACTAAAACTAAAATGTTCAGCTCACATGCATCATCCCCATGGAGAGATACTGGAGATAGTCACTGGCACCTTGACCTATATTGACACAGAGAGAGAAAATGGTATTGATTAAGCCCTTAAAAAACAAAACACACTGCTTCTCCCTATAAACAACAACTAGATTTTGTTATTTTAGGGACAAAAACAAACCAAACAAACAAATAAAAAGCTAAGGAACCTAATTGTAGTGCTTCTAGGAAAATGCTGGACCTCAGTCATTTATTATTGTTTGTAAATACAGCCCATTTGGTAATTTTGTGTTTTTGGGGCGCACACTGGCAGAGTGGTTAGCTTTTCGTCACTCAGACCTCAGTTGAACTACAATCTTTCTGAGTAGTGTGACAGCAGGTTCTCTCAGACTTTAGCCGACTCTAAATTGCCGATAGTTAACTTGGTCTTGTCTAGTATGTGTGAGTCCTACCCCGCCTAAGGCCCATAGTTGCTGGGCTAGGCCGGGATGAGAAGAAGATGATGTAATCTGATTTTGTACACAGCCACAGCAACATATTCCTTGATATGTATTTGACAATAAAACTCACTGCCTGTAAAATATGTGATTATTATTCACTTAGATGTAGCAGGCAGTATTTAATTTGTAAAGCCAGAGGTCAAGGAATAAATAGGGGATTTTTTTGGCTTGTTCCCTCCACACCGAGCAAAAAAGAAAAGTATATTTTTTTATTTTTTTATTGTGAATAAATTCGCTGTACCATTGTTATTGGTAAAACTAATATTTGATTTAAACATGTTTAGCATCATATCTTGGCACACATGATCATTTCAGGGTTGGCCCTTCCTATTGCCAAACTGGGCAGCTGCATAGGGCCCCACAGACATTAGAGCCCCAAAGGCTTATCCATCGTTTGCTGGTTTGATTAATTTGTTAACTCTTTTTAATGAATATTCTGCTTGTTATTGCCAGTCATTTTGGAGAGGGTCTATCTGAGTTTTACTTACTGTTTATCTGGGCCCCCCTTGCAGAATTTTCAAGTCAAAAAAGTCTCAACACATTCATCTCTCTACAAAAATAGTCGTTCAAAGAAATAAGTTATATAGTAAAAGTGAACTGGTCCAAAAATGGCTTAGCCCCCAAACCTATCCTGCTTAGGTCCTCCAAATGTACAGGACCAGCCCTGGATAATTTTTAAGATTTTTCTTTAAATAGAAATAATTACTGCTCATACCACCTTTAAAGTATAGCCATTAAAAAAACAACATTTTAGCAAAATATAAATCTACAAATAAGACAGTAAAATGTGGGGAATCCAGTTTGTTATCCAAAGTTTCCTATTCTTTTCTATTGTTTAAAATGACAACTGGGACATGGTTTGCTAAAAACTGGGACAGTGTTTTTAAAGATATGTCTTGGGATATGTGACAAGGAGCTTAAAACTGGGACTGTCCCGGTTAAACAGAGACGTCTGGTCACCCTATTCTAATTATTTTATTTGATTTTTATTCTAAACTGCATATGTTTTATTTATTTTGCAGGATTTCTGTGTTTCCGCTCTGCCCTATGCACTTTCCGTCTTTTCTTTTCTTCACTTTCTCGCCCTAAAATGCTACTTCAGGTGCACTACATTCCGCTGTAACCTCTGTTCCTGTGCCTGTACCTCGGAGTGTATAAGAAATAAATCCACGCAGCAGTAGCAGCAGAAGCACCTGGCTCTCACCGTCTGCTCTCTCACGTTGCTCTGAGTAATCACGTGCGTCCGCGTCCCTGGCTGTGATTCGTCCGCGGGGCCGTGAACGCGCGCGCGGGTCCCATCCTTCGTGAATGCAGCACAAACTGTTGAGGGTGATCCATGGCAACACCAGAGCCACAGCCTTTCCTCGTTCCCCGCTGATCCGACACAGGCTCCCTCCGCGCTCCTGAACTCGGCATGAATCCCCGGGAATCTGCGCTTTGACGACTCGAGAGACACTTCCGACCCCATCCAAGGTGACCGAGCGGCGGGCGAGCGGAGCAGCTGGCCGGGAAACAGCTCCACGCCAGCGGCAGGTGACAGCAGACAACCACCGCTTCCCCAAATACCGACACATTGTAGCGTTCCGCGGGCAAGATGCTGCTATTAGACAACGTTTCAGGCGCGTAAAAGACACACATTTCAACTCTGTAACACTAAAAATGAAGCTATTTATTCAATTGTTAAGCTAAAATTAAAGGCTGTGTTTGTTTTTGGATTTCTGTCAAAGCTAGTCTTGACAGTGTCCCGGCTGCGGTCGCCTCGTTAGCGGTGTCCACTTTAATATCAGCCCCGCATCTCTCGCCACATCTCTCTGCTGAAGCATCGGCGTGAAGATGGCGACTGGCTCGGGTTGGCAGCAGCAGCAGCAGCAGCAGCAGTTTTACTCTCCGGCCGCCGGTGGTCAGGGCAAATTCACCACCTCCACCTCGACGTCCACGCTGTCCTTTCAGTCCGGCATCACCATGGAATATACCCAAGACCTGCACCTGAAGATGAGCAAGAAGATAGCACAGCTGACCAAGGTAAGGCTGCGTTCCGAAGGGCGAGCTGCTCGTTCCCACCGCCGAACCCCACTGGAATTTATGATGAATTTAGCTTTACTTTACAGTTTTGTCATTTCCTAAACAAAAACATAGCCATAGATTAAATACTCACGTTTGTCCAGAGACTTCGGCTGCCTTAAAGCACCCCTTTTGCTCGCTATATTTTTGTTGAAGCTAATATCTTAAATATTTCTGAGTCTGACTTTGTACATGCACAATACATTACAAAGCATCTTTTAACTTTTGGCCTTTGTTTTAATCTAAATAATTCATTCAGTCTTCCTGCTGCTTACTCTCTAGTCTTGGTTGGCAAAATCTTAATGGTAGCCTCAAGGTGCGATTAGGCTCAGTCACTGTCTAGAAACTTCTGCTGTCTCTCAACACACTAACTACAGTAGGCAGGGGCGTAACATCTGGCAGCACTGGGGCCCAGGGCATGAGGGGGCCCCATTGAAAGTCCTTAATTATAGTCAGTTTTAGTGGGTTATGTTCAGCCTGGGCTATAAATTACACCAATGGTTCTGTTATTAATTTGTGTGCATTCTATTTTATTTTTTGTTTAAACTGAAATTTGACATAAAAAAAAACCAACTCTTATTACGTTGACTAATTTACTCCATTTTTTATGTTCAGTACAAACTTTAAAAAATAAAATATATAGTAATTTAGAACACATAAGTTTCAATAGTGTCATAAGAAGAGATTGCATATAATTTCTTATCATCTTGGCAAATAAATTATGAAATAAAAAAGTACCCCCTGCAAAGTTCTTGCGTACCCCTAGGGGTCCCCGTACCCCTGGTTGGGAAACACTGAATTAAACAACAGGCAAATGTAAGAACAAGCTTCTTATGATTAAAACAATTTTGATATAGATAATTTCTTCACAGTGTTTTACAAATTTGATTAAAGATTAATAATAAACATCACATTTTTTATGGTGATGTTTGAATAATTACTTGACTTTAAGAAATTGCAGTGCATGGTAAAGACTTATTGACTTATTAAATGTGATTCATAACTTTAGGGCCTATTCTGAGAACCTGCACTGGGGCCCCTCATTGCCACCTTATGCCACTGATGACAAGCATTATTCCTTTACAGTTTTCACTAAATCCTTACAAAATTTAGTGTAACAAAAGTAAACATCTAATATTTTTGTAGCACTCCGATGTTTGAATAATCTTCAGAAAGTATTAGTCGACTTTAAGAAAGTTCAGTGCACTTTTTGTGTGTCTCAAAAGTATATGGTATATAGACTTCCTAAATGTGATTCATAACTTTAGGGCCCATTCTGGAATCCTGCACTGGGGCCCCTCATTACCACCTTAGGCCTGTATCCTTTATCAAAACGGTTAGGTAGAAGCCAGTCTCTTGCTATGTTTAAGTTATAGTTCAAAACTTATTTTTGTACTAAACACTACTCAGATTTGTTACAAGACATCAGAACTTTACTTCACAAATTATATTGTGCAATATGTTGAAATACACAGAATAATGTAGAAATATTAACCCAAGCCACATTGTAGTAGTCAAAATAATTCACAAATTTCCTCCCCTTACTAGAAAATCTCAGGCTAATTTGTAAAATAGCATGTTTGTTAAAATATATTAACATTAACATTCTCCAGTAACTCCCCACTTGGCCTAAAAGTGTCATTCAAAGCTGGATAATCCCAAAATAATTGATATTTAGCATAAGTTATTTCTGGACATGCTTGTAGATGTTGAGTCTAGAGGTGAAACCCAATCTCCAGCGCCCGTCTATAGAGAGTCGTTAACCACTAAATTAATCAGATCTGCCATTAATCACACACATCCTGCTTTATTTGTCTGACGTTAATGTTGCTAAGAGGTCTTATACATAATTACGTGGCTAAATACGGCTCTGAACTTTGATTGCGTGTAATGACAAGGTTCAAAATTAGAGAGGGTATGTAGATTCCCTTTAAGCTCTTGCTGTTTATTTATTATTATGGTATGCCTGGCTTTGAATTCCCCGGCTTTATGCCCGAGGAAAGAGCATAGATATACGCGTGTAGAATCTAAATGTCTCCTTCCTTTGATGCATATTTTTTGCTTAAATATTTATGTACAGTGTGTGCTGGGGTTGTTGCTCTAAACCGTGCTGCGTTGTGTTGCTAATATTTAATCGTCATTGTTTCTACAGCAGGGCATGAGAGAGGTCACAGACGTTCCGACCTCGGTATTTTATCTATTACTAGACTAAACCAGGACTAAACCAGGACTAAACCAGGACTAAACCAGGACTAAACCAGGAATAAACCAGGAATAAACCAGGACTAAACCAGGAATAAACCAGGACTAAACCAGGAATAAACCAGGAATAAACCAGGAATAAACCAGGACTAAACCAGGAATAAACCAGGACTAAACCAGGAATAAACCAGAACTAAATCAGGATTAAAAAGAACAAAACAAGGTCTAAACAAGGACTAAACCAGGAATAAACAAGGACCAAACCAGAACTAAACCAGGTCTAAAGAAGGACCAAACCAGGACTAAACCAGAACTAAACCAGGTCTAAACAAGGACCAAACCAGGACTAAACAAGGTCTGAACAAGGACTAAACCAGAACTAAACCAGGTCTAAACAAGGACCAAACCAGGACTAAAAAAGGTCTAAACCAGGTCTGAACAAGGACAAAGCCAGAACTAAACCAGGACCAAACCAGGATCAAAAAGAACTAAACAAGGACTAAACCAGGATCAAACCAGGTCAAAAAAAGGTCGAAACCAGGTCGAAACCAGGACCAAACAAGGACCAAACCAGGACTAAAAAGGACTAATTAGGTCTAAACAAGAACCAAACCAGGTCTAAACAAGGACCAAACTGTCCTTCAACATGATGGACCACAGTATTCCTAAAACCCTGTGTGCGACCCTGCAGGGGGGGTCATTAAGAGTTTGTTTGGGGCTGGTTGAGTATAGGGTGCTGCTCCTGTATTGTAAATAATACCTGGGTGTTCAAGGGCGTTTGAAATGATCGCTGCCCCAGGATCTCCGCTTTCATCTCTCACTCTCCAAAATGACAGGTTTTGAACATTCACTAAGGGTCAAAGCGTGTTTCTAGCCCCGGTGTGTCATTATCATCAAGGTGGCGGTGTAGTCGTGCCACACACACATTTACAGGTGGTTTTTCAAGTCTTTGTGAACTAACAGACTCTTGAAATGTGTTGTTGGTAAATTATCTTGAAGCTTTTTATATACTTAATCATTGAGTGTGCATGCTGCAGCGGCCTGTCCCAGAGGCTACTGTCTGCAATCTCAGCCACACAAGTTCATCATTCTTGCGTCAGTATTTGGTCAGAGCGAGGCCTTAGTCATGCACACAGGAACATAAGTAGACTTTGGTGTTTGCTAAGCCATGTTTCATTGCACTGGCACCATTAAATGATATTAATAATAAATGTTTTGTCCTCACAGGTTTGATTCCAGTTTGCTTCATGTTAGGGATGCACATTCGGTAAATTTTCTTTAATCGATTAATTGGTCTTAAATGATTATCTGTTAACCACCGGCTTGACATCACCTATCATTACGTACAACAAAAAACTGCTCTTTATTAAATTCAAATTCATCAATCATAATAAAAAAATGGCTTGTATAAGTTAGGAAACAGTTGCTTCATTTTATGTTTAATTTGCCGTACCTCTCCAATGATAATGTACCGTATTCTGTACAGCATAATGATTAATTGTTAGTACTGTATTTCTTTCAATCGATTTTTACCTTAATCCTGATTAACTGATTAACCACAAACGCCCCTACCTCATGTCATTCCCCTGTCCCTCTCTCTTGTTTTGTGTCTCTGTCTCGGGCAAATACATTTTGGCTGCTCTGCGTACTGTGGGCTCTTAAAGGCATTTAAGTAAGACATTTTCAGTCTCCAAAGAACATGAATACTTGTTTTTAGACTTTTTTTATATGCTGTTGAATTGGCCGATTTTCTGCTAACCACATTAATATGAATTGCAACTTAGAAAGTGGAACTTTTTGCACTTAACATTTGCTGTTTCTCCCAATCTATTATTTAGGCATCGCTTAGCTCTATGTTCTGCAATATAAATATAATATTTTTTGGTTCTCTTAAACAAACTTTACTACAACAGTCCCACAGAGAGTCACGAGCCAGTCCCAAGCCTGGAGAAATGGAGATGGTTTTGTCAGGAAAGCCATGTGGCGTATTAAATGCAGGTCAAATCAATTTGCAAAGTAGTGCGCAGTAGAAGGCAGCTGATTGGCTGTGGCGACAGTCCTTATAAGGATGTGCTGTTATTATCGGCACAGATTAGATTTAGTATATTTTGGGCAGAATTTGATGAACATGTTCTTCAAGTTATTAAATATTTTTAAAAGATCACCTTTTTGAAATATTTTATTTACCTTCATTTTGTATCACTGGCAGAAACAAATCGTCTTGTTTTGTTGGCACACCTTGTTTTTCCACTGACTTGAACTCCATCATTGGGATAAACGCACGGCCATCTCCATCTTGTATTTCCATCAAAACAACGTCGACCACTGTTATGTCACATGACGTCCCACTGGTTCCCCTGGGCGACACATCTGAGCCCTGTGCTTCCTGTGCCACATCAGATCAGCCCACAACAAAGCAGGGAGTGGGCCGGTAGCGTCTGGACCATCTGCTCACCTCGTCCCGCTGATCTCAGGAATATCTGCAAGGCTCCGACACGTTTAAGTCCGTCTTCATAGTCTGAGGACCACTTCACACTGGCGCCTCAATATTTCATCAAGTCATTTTATAACCGAGTGTCATGAACTGCTGTCTGGCTGCATATTTTAATCTCAAGCACTTCATCCATTTTAGATTCACATGTTATTTTTGTGTGCCTGTTTGGTCGGCTATGAGTCAGACAACTGTTAAAATAAAAGTCTGCAAAGTCCTAAATTACGGTCAAATTAAACTGTTTTCTTCTACAAAATTTGTCTGGCAGCCTGTTACATGAGTGAAGATTGTTAATAGTGAGATGATAGTTACAGGCTAAGTTTTTGTTGCTGGTTTTATATGGTTTTAGTTAGTGGTCACTGAGTGAATCTGTCTCAGCTACTTTGGGCTTGAGTGGAATACACTAGGTCTGCAACTACTAATCAGATTAATCGATTTTAATTGATTGTTGAAATAATTGTCAACTAATTTAATAATCGTTTAATTGTTAACTGTGGTATTGATAGACTCTGAAACATGCCCTGTGCTGCGAGAGGAGCATTTATTACCAAGACAGAGCAGTAAAGCAACAAAAAAAGTTAAAAACAATGTACATTTTGTGCTTTTGATTAAAAATATATCCAAACATTCTCAAGTGACATAGTTGTAGCTTTTTCTGGTTCAAATTTTGTAGAAATTAAGTGATTTTTGGTAGAATTTTTATAATTTTGTAACGGTAACTACGTTTTTAACCATTTAACCACACACCCTTCACTACCTGATTAATCGATTTATCAAAGCAATAATCAACAGATTAACCTATTATCAAAATAATCGTTAGTTGCAGCGCGAGAGTACACCCTGGACAATAGTCAGTCACAGGGCTAACACTTAAAGACTTACACAGACCAATAATTACCGTATTTTCCGGTCTATAAGTCGCTTTTTTTTCATAGTTTCACAGGTCCTGCAACTTACAGTCAGATGCGACTTGTATATCAAATTTAACATGACTCAAGGAGTAAACATTACCATCTACAGCTGCGAGAGGGCGCTCTAGGCTTGTGACAACTACTGTCAGTAGTAATACAGAATAAGATGGGGAGCTCTGGGAACTTCCTTACCAGTAACTTTGTTCAGACTCACTGGCTTGTTGTGTTAATTTACTCTGTTCAGCCTCCCAGGTTTGTTCTTTATGCTATTGTGTAGCTGAATAACTGTTAATGTGTTACGTTAATGTACCGCGCACACAGTTGTTCTCTGTGCTGTTGTGTAGCTGAATAACTTGCCTTTCCAGATTAAATGTCTGTTCTTGGGCATGGATTTTGTGAAATACATTTTTAAAATAAATGCGACATATAGTCAGTGCAACTTATATATGTATATATTTTTCTCTTCATGATGCATTTTTTGACTGATGCGACTTGTGCTCCGGAGCAACTTATAGTCCTGAAAGTAAGGTGATTTTATATTCCTTCACCAGGCCTTGACATTTATTTTTCTGCTCACTGGCCACAATGGTTAGTCATTATCAAAAGTTGCTAGTCAATAAGTGTTTTTACTAACCACAATTTAAATAGTTAAATTTTTGTGTTTTATATGCTTTACGTTAAGCCTCAACAAATGTAAAATATGGTTTTATGTGAACAGGGATTTATTAAATACTAAAAACAGGTTTACCCAGGCAGAATTATGTGCATCTCAGTGTATGTGGTTTACACATCTTTTATGTTTATTATAATTTGTTGAACATTTTTCTTTCTTTCTAATTGAGGAGTTTATTATTATACTAATTGGTGTACTCTCGAGCAGAGCAACTTAAATTCAGTCCTAACCGCTAAAGATAAGATACATGTATGCATAAAATTCAACCAGCCAAAGTGGCTAGTGGGAGTATCTGTGTTTCTAGCCAAAATAAAAATCTACCCGAAGTACAATATAAATTCACCAATAGCCTCTGTCTGTTGATGGTGGGAGAGAACTGACAGTAACATGGGGAGGACTTACACACACCACACTGAGAAATCACTGGCGGCCAGCCCAGGATCTGAGTCTCCCTGCTGTGAGGCAGGTGTGCCCACAAAACTGTAGCCCCAAGCTTTTTATATCAGATACTCCTTTGAGTTAGGTCAGTTCGTCTGAGAATATATTTTTTTATTTTAATATTAATATATCTTTTTTTTAAATAAATTTTGCAACTGTGACAAAGTGAAAATTATAATTAAACCCATAAAAATACAGCCCTGACCAATCAATAGACGCAGCCTTTAAGAAAAGGACTTAAAGCCCAACAATATCTCCTAAATACTTGGCAAATATTTGAATAATGCATGAAAATGTGTATTGTGATTTTTATTTAAACTCATTTCATGAACACACATCAATTCTTGTCACTCCAATTGTAAAAGTACTGCATAAAATAAGAACAGCTTTGAATTTCCACTGTTTTTATTATATCCACCTTATTCCACTTTTGCTTCCCTGTGCACTTTCATTTATTGAGTGCACCTATGTCTGAGCCTCAATGTTCTACAGGGATTTCACGCCCAGTCAGTAAGTCCGTCATTGATTACAATTCCCCTGTGGTATAAAACTTTATGATTTGTGATGTGCGACTTGTTGGCTGTCACTGTTATTTAAGACGTCTTGCAATAATTTTTTATTCCACAAAGCTGCTTTGTGTTGCGTTGGCTCTGGGATTTCATTGCCATCGCCTCATTATTTATTTATTTTGTGCCATAGCAGCATTTCTGAGTTCTTCCTTTTTTTTTAATTGTAGTGTTTGTCAGGAAGGAGGCAAATCTGGGGTTAGCTGCTATGGCAACAAGTTTAATGTAAATTATAATTCAGGCCAGTAGCATGAGGACGGGAGCTTCTTTTAGCATGAGACACGTTTGAAGGCTTTAGAGCTAGTGCATTACCTATAGCCTTGGGTAGAAGCATGGACGATGGGAGTTTAATCAGTGATGCCTGGCTGACCTTGGAGTTGGAGTGTGGCAGAAGTAGACCTCTCTCACTCTGGTTCAAGCCTATAACATTACTTCTATAAAACTTCTTATCCTTGGATAAAATACTTATAAAAATGCAAATCATAGTGTTTACCACCTATAAAAGAGGAACAAAGAAACCTTTTTACCTTAATTTATATCGCCTATATTATGATTTTTTTGTGTCTTTTAAATTAATTTAGAACACATCTAGATCTGCATCTTATGTTGTGTTGGTCAGAAAACGCAATAATTATTGGAAAAACCTTATTTGAAGAAACTCATCATTTGATTTAGTGAGAAATGCTCAGATTAGTTCCCTGTCACTTTAAGAGCCCTCCCTCCCTGCTGTCCCGCTGCTGTCACACTCCTTCTTAGCTCCTCACAAAAACACGTGTCGGTGCAGAAACAGTGTTTGAGTGTTGTCCGCTGCAGTTTGGGGGTGGGTTTGTTTGGTTTCTGGGGGGAGGCCTCAGCTGTAGCAGTGCTTCCTGAACGGGACTGGGCCGCGAGGGGGAGGGGCATGGTCAGGTGGAAAAGGCACACCGGTGAAATGGGACTTTTTGGCCTCTCACAAACTCAATGTAAAAGAATGCAGGAATATTCAAACATTTAAATGAAACAAAACACAACTCTTTTTGATGAGGGAACAACATTATAACATGGTAGAAAGCTCAGAAAAGTCAATGTTGCATAATATACCCCCTCTAACTGTTTTGGAGTCAGTGTGAGTGGCTAAATGAGTAAGTGCAGAACATCTCTTGACGTTGGTTTGCAAAAAAACAGCCGTGCAAGAATGGAAGCACCGACCCTTTTTTATTTAACCAGGAAAGTCCCACTGAGACTAACAATCTCTTCTCCAGGGGAGTCCTGGCCCCATTGGTGACGTATTGCACATGTTTTTGGTGGTAGGGGAAGCTGGAGCACCCAGAGGAAAACTGCGCAGACTCAGGAGAACATACAAACTCCACACAGGCCCCACATGGTCCAGGAATTAAACCCGGGACTTTCTTGCAGTGAGGCAGGAGTGCTAACCACTGACATTGTGACGCCCATTTCTCAGGTTTCACAAGAAAGTGACATCTCCCGGTTAACCATACCAACAACCTATCAAGGCTTTATTTCCCAGATTTTTTTATTGCAGAGTGGCTAAAGGGCAGTGGGCCTTTAGCAATTGAAAGAAATTGAATGTAGTTGGTTTCTGGTATTTCATATATGTCATATCGTATGAGTCAGACATAGTTAGGAAAGCATGCAAGTTGTGTCCAAAAAATGCTCTAAAAAACAACTCAAGTCTTTACCTTTCAACATTATTCAGCCCAGTGTGCTCACATTGAAGTATTGGCAAGTTTGTAGAGGCCTAAATGGGGATTTCATTAATTGAGTGCATCTTCTTCAGCAGATTGGAGACATTTCAAGTTTGGTGTTGGCTTCCTAACCTCTTATCTGGAAGCACATTTAAACAATCAAAGGTAGTTTTCCTTTAATATTTAATTAGGCCTTTGTCCAAGTAACAGTTTCACCAAATTTACCTAATCTAAAGGTAGATTATGGGGAGAATAAATTAGTTTTACTGTTGCACGGAAACTTTTAACAAAATCTACACTGACTTTTAACATTACTAATGCAAAACCCTGTCGCCTGAGGCTGCAGTCAGAAGGGGCAGCATTTTTATTGACTTTGTATTTTTCTGAGCTAGTCTGAATAGTAGATTTCTCTTATACAGTGGTGAGTTTGACAAGTGACACAATGGGCAGGTCTGATTACTATATCTTTACCGATAGGATAGGACCAACACTTTGATGGAGGTCTGAGCTTTCACAGTGCTTCTTGTTTGCAGTGTAACCAATCAGAGCACACTGGACATAGCAGGAGGGGCCTAAACTCACAGATTCCAAAAACAAAGGTCTGTAGAGGGTATGCAGATGAAGTCACTGCATGGGAAAGAGAGTTGCTGTGAAATTGACTGATGCAAATCTGCCATATTTTTGATAGGCAACTGAAATCTAAACAGAGGAGACGCAAATGGATGGCAGGCATTTCCAGTAAACAACGCTGCTGACCGAAAGTCAATCTGTAGTTTTCCACAGACTTTTGGTGAATCACAGGAACTCCTTACCTTAAATAATCTTTTTGGGAGTCCATGTGATGGTTAAATGAGTTGTTGTGGGGCGAATAAAGCGTCCTGCATCGCCCCCTGCTGTCTGTGGACCAAAAACTACAACTGCAGTGCAACAGTGAACGCTGAAGTCTGGAGTCAGGGAGAAAGCAGCGCATCGCGGCTAGCATAACAACAAGCTAGCAATGGATTTATTTCTCGGTTTTCATCATGACAGAGCAGCCAAACGGCAGAAAAAACTTTGTACGGAAATGAGGAGGGGAAAAAAAAAAAAAAAGCTGTGCAAGGGATTACAGGAGTCACCTGGACTTGTTGTGAGTAACGTTAGAACAGTGCTTTACTCTGAAATGTAGGGGGAGCTCCATAGAGGAAAAGGAAGCAAAAACAGTGAAGAAACGATGCAGGTAACTGAGTTCCACAACAGTATGTCAATGACCTAAAGTAGAAAGTACTTTGTGCTACAACCTGATCTAGTGTTGTTACTACCACTGCTTAGCATTTACCTTAAGGTGAAATAACATTAGTAATATAAAAATAATATAAACTATAATGTCCTTAGCTGTCTTAGTTACATAAAAATGTCAAAGTGAAATCCTGGTCACATATCAGTGTCAGTGGATAACTAGTTCTTGGTGAGGTTGTGTAGATCACTGTCTAGTCCAATTGCCTTATTTAAGTAAATACTCATCGGTTTTAATCCCGCTCACAGTCTCTGTAATGTACGCAGCCACTTGTTTTGCTTCTCGGTCTGAACGAAGGGGGCGTGTTTCTTGGAAAAGTGATGTCAGCGCATACCCTCTATAGCGAATGGGTATACAATCTGGCAAAGCATTTTTCAAGTTTGAACATTGTATCTGTCCAGTAATGTAGAGAATGCAACTTGCTGTAGATTGAAGAATGGCTAAAATAAATACAGTCGTGCAGAATTTAAATATATTTTCTTTGGCAGAGACAGTTTCACCTAATGTCTGCCCTGGCTCAAAACATGCAAACAATTGCAGTGCCTTTGGTTGTGCAGTGCATTAAAGATGGATTGTGTATGTGTGCTGATAATCCCGGAGTATAGGGCAGTGATCCCTGCTGGCCCGGGACAAGGGATAGAGAGCAGATGGTCAGAGCTACACGACTCCTGGCTCGGGACTAGAATACGCCTGACAGGGATTTGAACGCTGATACTACTCATTCAGATCCCAACGGCGTACTTAGCACTCTTTGTTTTGTATTCTGTATGATACATTAAATGGACATAAAAATGCTTTTCCTATTTGGCAATGCATTTCTCAAAGACTTGAAATACATAGGATGCACAGGTGTTAATATTTATATGTCAGAAATAAAAAATAGGAGCTTATTTGAATGTTCTGGCGTATTTTACACCGTGGTCGAACAGGGCAGTATTCAGCGTTTGTGCATCGATCTCTGCCTCTGAATGGTAGTAACACGGGAACATGGCGCGCCTCTCTCCTCTCTCTCTCCTCCTTTGTGCTCCGCCTGTGACCTCCGTCCCCTCTCTCTCTCCGTCACGTCTGAACCCAACAGACTGCTGTCTCCTGTGTGCATCAGTCAGCTGTGAGAATGATCGGAGATACGATGAGCTGGTTGAAGCATCCATCCATCCATCTTCTTCCGCTTTATCCGGGGCCGGGTCGCGGAGGCAGCAGTCTAAGCAGGGACACCCAAACATCCCTCTCCCCGGACACTTCCTCCAGCTCCTCAGGAGGAACCCCAAGGCGTTCCCAGGCCAGCCGAGAGACATAGTCCCTCCAGCGTGTCCTAGGTCTTCCCCGGGGCCTCCTCCCGGTGGGACATGCCCGGAACACCTCCCCAGGGAGGCGTCCGGGAGGCATCCGGAACAGATGCCCAAGCCACCTCAGCTGGCTCCTCTCGATGTGGAGGAGCAGCGGCTCTACTCCGAGCCCCTCCCGGGTAACCGAGCTCCTCACCCTATCTCTAAGGGAGCGCCCAGCCACCCTGCGGAGGAAACTCATTTCGGCCGCTTGTATCCGGGATCTTGTCCTTTTGGTCATGACCCAAAGCTCATGACCATAGGTGAGAGTAGGAACGTAGATCGACCGGTAAATCGAGAGCTTCGCCTTTCGACTCAGCTCCTTCTTCACCACAACAGACCGATACAACGACCGCATTACTGCAGACGCTGCACCGATCCGTCTGTCGATCTCACGCTCCATCCTTCCCTCACTCGTGAACAAGACCCCAAGACACTTAAACTCCTCCACTTGAGGCAGGAACTCTCCTCCAACCTGGAGAGGGCAAGCCACCCTTTTCCGGTCGAGAACCATGGCCTCGGACTTGGAGGTGCTGATTCTCATCCCAGCCGCTTCACATTCGGCTGCAAACCGCCCCAGTGCACACTGAAGGTCCTGGCCTGATGAAGCCAACAGGACAACATCATCCGCAAAAAGCAGAGATGAAATCCTGTGGTCCCCAAACCTGACACCCTCCGGCCCCTGGCTGCACCTAGAAATTCTGTCCATAAAAATTATGAACAGAACCGGTGACAAAGGGCAGCCCTGCTGGAGTCCAACATGCACCGGAAACAGGTCCGACTTACAACCGGCAATGCGAACCAAACTCCTGCTCCGGTTGTACAGGGACCGGACAGCCTTTAACAAAGGGCCTCGGACCCCGTACTCCCAGAGCACCCCCCAAAGGACGCTACGAGGGAACACCTTCTCCAGGTCCACAAAGCACATGTGGACTGGTTGGGCAAACTCCCATGAACCCTCGAGCACTCGATAGAGGGTATAGAGCTGGTCCACTGTTCCACGGCCAGGACGAAAACCGCATTGTTCCTCCTGAATCCGAGGTTCGACTATCGGCCGAATTCTCCTCTCCAGTACCCTGGAATAGACTTTCCCGGGGAGGCTGAGAAGTGTGATCCCCCTGTAGTTGGAACACACTCTCCGGTCCCCCTTCTTGAAAAGAGGGACCACCACCCCGGTCTGCCAGTCCAGAGGTACTGTCCCCGACCGCCACGCGATGCTGCAGAGACGTGTCAGCCACGACAGCCCCACAACATCCAGAGACTTGAGGTACTCAGGGCGACTCTCATCCACACCCGGTGCCTTGCCGCCGAGGAGCTTTTTAACCACCTCGGTGACTTCAGCTTGGGTGATGGATGAATCCTCCTCCGAGTCCCCAACCTCTGCTTCCTCAACGGAAGACGTGTCGGTGGGATTGAGGAGATCCTCAAAGTATTCCTTCCACCGCCTGACAACATCCCCAGTCGAGGTCAACAGCTCCCCACCCCCACTGTAAACAGTGTTGGTGAAGAACTGCTTCCCCCTCCTGAGGCGGCGGACGGTTTGCCAGAATCTCTTTGAGGCCAACCGATAGTCCTCCTCCATGGCCTCCCCGAACTCCTCCCAGACCCGAGTTTTTGCCTCCACAACCGCCCGGGCCGCAGCACGCTTGGCCTGCCGGTACCCGTCGGCTACCTCGGGAGTCCCCTGGTTGAAGCAGCGCATTTAAAAGTGAAAGGACTGAAGCCGTGTGCTGGATGTGTGGGGCCTCGGCGGAAACTCCACCGTTGCACTCGTATAGGCATTAGGCACATAACTGGCCACAGCTGAAATTCACTTACATTTGGTGTTTTGGCCGGTGTGGATGTCCATACCTGGTTACCGTGCCAGTGACAATAGTTTTTTAGTCATGTTTGCTAGGTTTTCCAGCCTAATTTAATGATGCATGGCAAAAGTGAGGGAATGTATCAAGTGCGCGGAGGTAAGATGGTTCAGCGGAAGTAGGAGTTTTTCAAAGTGAAATGCACGGAAATCGCAGTAAACCAAAAAATAGCGATAAAATTTAAATGATAAATTTTTATATAAACTAAAAAAAGCTGTATATAAAATGCCTATGGATCAGCTTGATGATTGATTGCAATTAAATGTCCCCATGGATGGCTACAGTTCTATCATTGCTTTGACCAGCTTTGACAAATTATTTTACATACAGAGTTGAAGCAAAGAAATTGTCCATATCCCAGATTAAGCCTCTCTTTATATCACACATCTCTCTTTATGTAAAGCCCAGAGCAATGTTTGTAGCCTGCCTGTAGTATGGGAAGTCAGGGAGTTTATCCCCCACAGCGGCCAAAAACTTTTTTTTTTGTGCCAGTCCCAGCCCTGCATAACTGGAGAGACTTTTTTCTGGCTTAAAAACCTTTTTGTACAATGGTTTTAGACAGTGGATGCTAAGTAGTAGTTGGTTTAACTCTGTATCTAAAGTCTATCCCAAGTCTGTCCATGGTAAAGCACTGACCAGCTAAGGAAACTGTGATGTTAGGTTTTCCCCGTTGATTAGTGGCTTTCTGATATTTGTACTGACTGAACATGATGCACCCCTCAGGCTTTCTGTGTTTCTCAATGGTGTAAATGATGCTTTCCCAAAATGCTGAGTGACAGTCTGCTATTTATCACAGAAACAGGAAGTGTGAGCCACAGTGATGTCACAGCGCTGCTCTTTTTAGGAGGCGACAGTCTGCTGTGATTGGCCCTCACGGTGAGCTCCAGAAACGTGCCATGCTTTCCTGATTTGTAATCTCTAAATATAAATTTAGAGGGAACCGTCTTGCAGCGGGGGCTCGGCGTGCGGCGCTTTGTCTGCATACGGCTTATTAACCTCGGTGGGATGCTCCTTCGCTGATTGTCACAACTCTCTGTCAGATTTCATTAAGATACGGCCGCCCGCTCGTAGGGAAGCACTGGGATGGGGGTGGGGGGGCTGTGGCACAAATAAAGGCGGCGGACAGAAACACACATGGGCTCGGAGATGTGAGGTGGGCCTGATGAGTCAGCCCTAATGTGTGACCTTGAATGTTCGGAGCTGCCTCAGTTCTGTGGTCGAGTGTAGCAGCTCTGTCACTGCTGTTACATAATCACCTGTTCAACACTAGAGCTAATGGATTCTGTTTAGCAGCATACTGTATACATTACTAAAAATTATTACTTACTTCTATTACTAATACTACTACTAACTTGTATTATAATAATAGATATAGATTAGTAGTAGATTTGTAGCTGGTCTGTTCCTGGAGTGGATCTCTCCTTCAGTGTGGTTTTCCATAATGTTTCTTCTTCTTTTGTTCCTACAGCTTGGTTTTTTTTAGGAGTTTTTCCTTACCGAGAGGCAGGGTCTAAGGACGGGATTCTGGGACTGTTTAGTTTAGTTATTGTTTATGTTTGATAGTTTGTTTGTTTATTTATGATTATGTATTTATGTTTGATTGTGTGACTAATTGTAAAAGCGACTAGTGTTGTGATATAAATAAACTTCAATTGAAAAATTAATACAGTTGACACAGTTTAAAAACTGTACAACCATCAGAAAGTATGAAGTGTATAGGGTGCATTGGTCTGGTTAGACTAAATTCCAGTTTAAACATTTACAGTCTGTAAAGTTGTCTGCAGCTTAACCTGAAACTTTCTTCACTCTACAACGTGCTAGGAACATGCTTCTAACCCACTTTTGTGCCCTGGCCCACAAAGTATTTTCAGTGCAACATGCTTTTTTTTTTTAGATACTACATGTCAAGAACATGAAATATGCATGTGTCCCAAACCTGCTGTGTGCATGAACACTAAGTGGCTCCTTCAGCATTAGTAATGCATATGCTAGTGACAAGGAATTGGCTGTATAAAATAAATCCCTGTGGTCACTGAGCATTTCTGTAGCAGTACCACGCAGTGTTGGACAGTGTTGTCCAGGTTTGTGTAAGATGCACCACTTCTCATCACATTTTCTCTCAGAAGCGGCCCCAGGTTCTTCACACCTGTCTGCTCCTCTCCGCTTCTCCCTCTGCCTTGTTTTTGGCCTGTGTCTGGGTTCATCAGCGTCTGTCCCGGGAGCAGATACGCGTCTCATCTTAGAGATCTTTTTTTTTTGTGCCTCCGAAGCAGTGAAGGCCAGTACAGTGTGGGCCTGTTGTTGTTGCTGTAAATGGCCTGGAACAAGCCTCTGTGTCTGTGTCAGGCATGTCTCAACGCGGGCTTTCAGGTGATGTAACAGTCCTTCTGGTGGCCATATTGAAAAAGCAGCCGCTTGTGGGCAACAGCAGCTGTGAGAGGCTCATTGTGTGAGATGCACCACTAAAGCACAGCACTAGATTTACAGTAGAAATGGAATATTATTGCCGTTCTAATGACCACTGATCGGCCTCAAATGCTTTAAGCACTCGGCTCATTAGGGAAATGTAGAGAAAATTTAACAACACATATTTCAAATAAAATCTTAAGTTGTCTTTACCCATCATATAAAAGGTGCCTCCTTAGCCTCTTATTATATTTGTAAAACAGCTTTTGTTGGCTGCTTGCTAAACTGACTTGCAAGAGCAGGTCTGCATATGAATATATCCATTTGTATTGTTTTCACGGTTAGTATGAATTGAAAAAGGCAGCACAATGATCATGCATGCTTAAAAATAAATGTGTGTTAAATGTGCATTGTATAAAATATTTAGTAACTTAAATGATAAAAAAGAGCACATTGGCTACAACAGTGCTTTTAACACTGACTCGCTTCAAAATAAACATTTTGACAATTGTCTGTTTTTGGAAAATGAACATTGATTTCCATATTTCTGAAACCAACAGCCATATTGCATGAATAAGTTGATGTCCCTGCTGAGAGCCATTCTGCTTCTGTACTCCCCTGCACAGCAACTTTAAAAAATAATCTTTAAAAGGTATGCATTGTATTGGTAGTCTCATTTTTTTTAACATACCTAGAAAGTTGCTCCTGCAATTCACCAATGTAAAAAAAAAAAAAAAAAAAAAAAAAAAAAAAGCCTGTAGCAATAGCAGTGTGAGCCTCACAAACCCATCTGAGCAATGCTCCTGGTACAAATAGGGTTAACTGCTGAAACGATGTGTACGGTTTGTCTCTCTCTGCCATCAGAAAGAGAAATAATACCAGAAACTGAAGACAAGTCCCCGGTGGCCACACAGCCTCATACTGTTGCCAAGAACTGAACAGAAAGTAAAAAAAAGAAAAGAAAACAGACTACAGCTTGAAAAATCCTGATGCTTTTGAATCTTTCTGACGATGTGTGCCAGCATGCTCCCATTTCCACTCAAATGTGTAGGCTGGTGTCATGTCGGGAGGGCTAGACTACAGCAGAAAATTCAACAATAAAAACAGTAATATCCAATGAATTTCTTATTCGCTAAAATGGTGGAAACAAGCAGATGAAAAGCATGTTTAATCCTTTTATAAAAGGAAGGTTTTTGCTGGCATCTAGTGGCAATGTTATGAGGAAGCCAATGCGAGAGTGATTAGTCGTGACTGTTGGCCCTCAGAGTGCCAGGCCCATGCCCTAAGCAGCTGGGTAGGCTCCAGTTCTCTACAACATTATCCTAGTGGTAAATGAATGAATGCTTTAAATGGCAGGCATCCTTCAAACCAGACTTCCAGACATTTACCAAGAAGGAACACCACAACTCTGTTTATATTTCTACAACAATCTGTGCAGTGCTGTTTTCTATTCCAAACCAGTGCCAGCACGAGATGCTTGGCAGCCATATTTTTTAAATTCTTTGGTAATTGCTCCATCTCTCTGTGCTATTTTTATGTTCTGAAGTCCATCTTGGCACGTTTTAGAACTGGTCACCATCCTCCTTCCATCTCTGTCTCTGGTAATCTTCCTGTCCTTCCCTCCGGCGAAAGGACGTCCAAACAACACGTGGCCCGCTATGACTCCTGCCACCCCCTGCCTGTCTCTCCATTAAGATAAGACAAAAACGATCCTCGGGGGGACTTTAGGGTTGTTACAAGAGCAAACATTAGCTGGACATGACTAAAACAAAATACAAGGACAAGGGAAACCAAATGCTATGTTGGATATACTGCAGTCAAGCAAACTGTAGGCCAAAGTCCAGAAAAATGGCTAATCTATGTTAATATGAAATACATTGTTCACATAATTAAATGTTTTTACAGATAATGCAGTCGACCAAAAACCCAGTGGCTCAGCATTGCTTTTTCTAACCCAGTCTGTTTTCAGAAAGCTGGCTCATTTTTCACTAATGCCTGCCCCGGTCCACTTTCCCTTTTGTACTTCGCCGTAAGTTTCTTAAATTATTCATATTTTAAGTGAATACTGCAGCAGCATCCAGTTTGCAGAATAAGAAAGTTTAAATTAGTAAACAGCAAAATGAGGCACAGTTGTTAACTTAACTAATTCAGATTTAGGTTGGTTCAAAGAGTGTCCAGTTAAAATGGTTGTATGAAATAGTGCTAGGTGGTATTATTTAATGTATTCAAATATATTAATTACAACTTTTTATATACACATGAAGTACAATAGAAGAAAATTGAGTAAAAAAAAGATCCCAGCTTTGTGTTCTGAAACTCACAGTGAAAGAATGAAAAAAGTAGAGGGCTTTTTAATCATCCTTATCAAAAGTAGGGCTGTACCACACTGGCTTCATTAATCAGAGAGCTGTAGATTCACCCTATTTGTCCAAATTAAAGCGTGGTGTTGATGTGGGTGTCTCTCAGCACAGAGGAGCTGACCAACCAAAACCTACATCCCAAAGGCTTCTCTGCACTCTCTTTTCTGGAAAACTAAAACTTCAGCCAACATGCCAAGCAGAGTTACTGACACTTGTCATCCATTCACTGTTATGAAGTGAACGTAGTGTTTTTTTATTTTTATTTGTTTTTTTAATTTATTTATTTAAACGGGACAATGCATGTTAATGAACAGACAGGCATATATAACATACCGGATTTTAGCAAGAATGCTAATTTCCATCCGTTGTCCCAAGGGTTGAGGGAAATAGGAGAATGTCATACAGCACATTGAACATTGATCTAATTATATACTATAAAAATATCTAAAACCCCTTTTAGTACATACATCTTGACCACCCATTATTACCATAAGTGTACCAGCACCCGCTCGTCCATACAGATTTTGGGGCCACACAGAAGTTAAATTCAATATACTACATTACATACATTATATACACACCTTCTAGTATATACACACCTGCCCACCCGTTATTACCATAGTGTACCAGCACTCATACATATCTCTACCGATTTCAGGTCCATAAAAAAATTAATTCTATACACTACATTACCATATATACATTACATACACACCTGCACACCTATCATTATCATAAGTGCACCAGCACTCACACATATCCACACACATTCGGGGCCATTTACAGATTCATTCAATATATACATTACAATTTCTATATTACATTATGAAGTGAACGTAGTGTTATGACGTTGGTTCTGTCTGAGAATCCAGCGCCTGGTTGTTTTGTTGTTTTCAGTTTATAGGCCTATTTGTTACTATTAGACTTATCATATTGTACTGTATTTCAAAATATTATAAATAACTGTGTGCAGAAATGAGGATTTACGACTTGACTTAGACCAAAAGACTTGAGACTTGAGACTTAGATTTGCAGCCAAAGACTTGTGCACAACTCTGGGCCAAAGTCATAACTTTATGAACTGCACTACCTATTATCTAATATGCTAGAGGCACTTGGAGCAGACGAGGCATTGGACCCTCTTTTATAATGGTAAAGATATTTTGGTCATACCTGGACATGTATTGGAAAGTTTTTAGTTCAGGGGTAAATGCTTTAGCCACAAACTTATGCCTCATAATGGTAAAGAATCATTTGTAGCCTTGAAGACTCCTTGTGGTTGGAGCTGTATTTTTGACTTGCAGTGCTACACTGTTCCTGATCCACTACTGATTGTGAAAATTTCATCATAATCTGACCATTAGTTTTCTTTCTAACAAACAAACAAGGCATAAGCTCTGTGGTGTAGGTAACAGCTAAAAATAAGACCACTGAAATTATCTGAAATTATACCATTCAGTTTGCATTCAAAGTCTCATATCAGAAACTTATCCTGAGAAATGAAAGATAAACTCCATCTCACTGCTCTCAGATCGAAAAGTGATTAAGTTCAATAATGTTAAATCCAAAGGCAAACAATCTGCATCACACCGCTGTGGCCAAGTATAGCTTTTTAATTTCACTTTTCAGTCGGTAACTGTTGCTAAGGGAGACTTTTCAGAGTATTCTCAAAGCAGCATTTGACTTAAAGTTTTGTGTAATTAAAGTCAGGCATCACAATGGCTGCTCACTGGCGTCTGAACGAAAAGGTTCATTTGAAAGTGTGACTTTAGTCTCATCTATAAAAAGAGATTATTGGATCTAATATTTGTAAGGGTCAAAACATTACCATTACCATTGCCTGATATAACTCAAGCTTTTTGGGGTTTTGTTGTTGTTGTTGTACATCCCCATCAAGAATGATGTGTTTTGTAAATGTATGAATGTTTTGATGTCCTTCTTGTAAGTCCTTGTCTAAATGTTTTGTATCTGCCTTTCATGCTGCCTGATCATCATTGTAAATGAGAATTGGTTCTCAATTGACTTACCTGGTTAAATAAAGGTTAAAATTGTGATTTGGCAGGTTTTTATGTCAGATGCCCTTCCTGTGACTGAAGTGTCTTGCACACTGGGACTGGTCCTTATGCAGGTGGGATTTGAACCGCCAACCCCCAGTTGGTGGGAGAACCCTTAACCCACTGCACCACTGTTGCCCCAATAAAACTTAAACAGTAAACGATTTTTCTTACATTTTTACAAATGGTCAGTAACGGTTCAAAGAAGAAATGTTTCAGTTTTGGTGTGGATCTGGATCTGGAATGCACCATTTTTGAAAGGACTCTATCATTGCAAGAAAGGGACGAAAATATTAATTCCAGCCACAAGGGGTCAGTAAAGAACAAAGTTGGTGAGTCACAGGGCTGACACAGAGGCACACACAGCACTATTCACTCTCACATTAATTCACTAGGGGCAGTTTAGAGTCACAAATCCATCCAGAGAGACTGAGCGTTGGTTGGCCGGAGGATTGAACCCACAGTCTCCTTTTTGGGAGGCGGGAGGTACTAACTGCTCTGCCACTGTGCCCCAGAATAGATCATTCTCAATAATTAATAAAAATGACATTATCTGCTGTTGTACTGCCAAAAAGATAGTACTTACAGAGACAAATATTTGAAGTGTTGGGACTTGGTGTGAGAAGGTTATAAACCATTTTTAAAATGCCAAAGTTGGTAACAGTATTTTTTAAGCCTAAGCCACACACTTGTGCTCACATTGTATCAATAAATAGAATACAATGTCCTTTTCTTCTCAAGCTTCTTTTTTTTTTTTTTTTTTTTTTTTTTGAGCCATAATTTGAATCCAGCCTGGATTTGTTGTGCCAGTGTGCTCCCGTCCTGTGACGCGGCGCCATCGTTTCAGTAAACACAATATGTGGACAGTCAGCCGTGGATTCGCAGCTTATTACCACTCTGCCACACTGTTCTCCCGGCTTTAGTTGAGAGCCGCTCTGCTCTTTCCTGCTGCACTCCATCGCATGTATTTGATCTGTTTGCTTGTTTGTATGACAGCTCGACAGGTGAGCTACAACTCCCTGCTTCTGGTTATTATTATTTTTTACACTAAATAAAGCCATGCATGTGCTCTCCAACATGGGTTTCATGCTCCTGCCATGGGAATACTTTTAGTTTTTCTTATTAGGGCTGCTTGATATGAGGAAAACATGCCATGTGGTTATCCAGATTAATACCACAAATTAATAATTCCTTTCATGCCATTATGTCATTCAGACAAATATGGCTCTATGTCCCAGTAGTAGATTCCTTAAAAAACCCTCGATCCAAATGACTAATGAACTATTTTATCAAAATCCAAGCATTTATTTTAGAGTTGTTGTTTTTTTTCCCAACAGAGCAAACAAACCAACTCAAACCAACACCTGCAAAAACATAATCTCCTTGGTGGAGATAATGAAATTCAAGGCTGTGGACTAACTTCCCCTTCTTTAGGCTATGGCTAAGTCTAAACCAGTAACAAACCACATCTAGACCAAACTGGTACTATTTTGGGACTAAACCATAGTGAACCCAACAACTAAATATAAGACTTAGCCAGGGCTAAACCATGACAAGATCTAAACCAGGTCTAAACATTACTGAACTAGACTGAAATGTAGCCTTAACCAAGTCTAAACAAGGACAGTTTGATATCACTATTTATCAGACTTTAGCATTATTCCAATACAAGCAGTTCTTTGCTGTGGATATTGTGTTTGGTCATATTAAAATTGCAATAATTTGTGCAGCCTTATATCTCAGGAGCTAACATATTCACTACGGACGCGTTTCTATTAGGCATCTTAGCTTTTCCGTGCTCTGTTTGAACAGGGTTGAGCAGTGTCTAAAGCACAACAAATGATGAGATCACAGAGACGCACATGCACGCCTACAAACACACAAAAGACAGGCTGCAGGCTACAAGTGCTACAGACACTGATGCCGCTGCTAATGGAATTCAGCGTGTGGTGACTGTGAGCAAAATAAAGAGGAGATGACAGGCAGAGACAGAGCAGGACCAGGCCCGACTGATCCCAGAGACACAAGGCACTGAGCCATACTGAGCTTCTCTTAACACTTCCTCTGTAACCAGGCCCAGTCACATAATGACATCTGCTGTTCACTTCTTTTTGTGATGCTAAAAGCAAGTGTATATTCTGAAATGTATCAAATATAACTTTCCATCATTGACCTCCTTTTATGAAATGTTGGGGTGGGACTCAAATGCACGTAGTGGAAAGGTTGATTTAGGTTAGGTAAGGTGACTTTGTACTGAACAAAATCTGCTAAATATTTAAATTTCAAACAAATTGACTTATGGGGGTTTGTACAGTTGTGAAGATTGCCTTTAACAAATATCTTTTGTAAATGTAGCTTATATCATAGTCTTTGGTATTTATGTAACTCAAGCTGTCTTTGTAACTCCAAACCACACACTTGTCCAGAGTCTTGTCCTTTTTGCTTTTCATGAACAATAATTGAGTTGGTTTTTGTCAGTTCAGTTGGAGCTAACCATGTACTTATGTCACAAAAGAGGCTCAGAATTTAACTAAATGTACAAAAACTGTGACAAATCCTGTCGTCTTTTTGTTTTGTAAATATAAACATCACTGTATCACTAGGCTTGAGTATTTGCATATGTGTAAAACTGAGGATATTTCTGAGGACATCCAGGATGTGTCAGCCTGTGGCTGTGATCTACTGCATGACTCGACAGAAACTCATCACACTTTTAAATGATTTTTATGCTTCGGCAGCAGCCAACCCTCTGCTGCTAAAGGACACAGAGCAGGCTGTAAATTCAGAGCACACAGAGGAGCTAGATCAACCCAGGCACTTCATTTAACTTTATTGCTGTGTTTTATAGCAAGGGCACACTGGACAATCTGCCCAAAAGATCAAATCACAATATTTTCAATTATGACCACGACCTATTCTATGATTTGTGACCTTTTTTACAGTTGTAAAATGTACTCGAGTGCAGAGACCCAGGGACAACTGCAGCCATTCATTGTATTAGGTTGATCTCCAGCAAAGGACAAGCCTAGCCACAACTACTCACGTTCTTAGTGAGGTGAAGCAGGTGTTGGACCTTTCCTGTTCAGTACTGAATTATCTCCTCCAAGGAAGTTATGTTTTTGCTGGCGTTTGTTTGTTTGTCTGTGAGCAAAATAAATCAAGAAGAAATGGTCATATTTTGATCATTCTTCTGAGAAAAGGACAGTAATGGGCCAACAAACAAATTATTACGTTTTGGTGTTGATCCGGAAAACTAGACTCGAGGAATAATTTAAAGAGTCTATACCATTGCAAGATAGGGCCACTGTAATCAATCCTAACCTGAGCAATCATATTTTTCTTAAAAGGTTATGTATTTCTGTGCTATGAGCTTTTATTGGTTGTTCATCTGAGAAATTGGACTCAGATGTAGTTTGATCTGTGTCTCTTGGCTTCTTACCCAGACAATACAACTTCAGTTGACCTCAGGACCTGCCTAAATTCTTGTATGCAATAAAATCAATTTTCTAGAACTTAACATGGATATTACATTTCACAATCAACTGCTTTAGTATTTGTTAATTATACAGTAACCTCTGATTTCCCTTGAAAGCAGACAGAATCTTGGAAACAGCGTGGCATACAATGACACATCTCTGCTACTCACTGAAGCGACATATTGTGGACATCTGAGATTTATGAGTGTATCAGATGCCCACACAGAGCTAATGGCGTATTGTCTGTGAGCGCTGTGTTGTAAAAAAGAGACAGCTCGGTGTCAAATTGTGCTGAGACCAAACAGCCCACAGCCACAAGTGACAAGATTCAGAAGAAGCCTGTGACACCACGCACTGCGGGGGACTCACAGATGGAGATCAGGATAGGACTGGGTAATGAGGGCAAAAGAGCCACACACAAACTCTGGACCTCATCAGATCTGGTAATAAAACATGAATGGATTGTGAGTGGCCAGAGAAAACGCCAAAGATATAAGCTTCAGAATAGATCTTCATGTCCCTGTGTTTTGATACACAAAGGGCACCTTAAGTTTTTATTCTGTATTTGGAGGCAAAACTTGAAATTATGTTTTTGATGGCGTTGTTTTGTCTGTTAGTTAGGATTTGGTGTTAATTACGTTTTTAGGAAGGGCCAGTCCTGGGATTAGTTTTGGTGTGGATACAAGTAATTGTTCAGGAATTGGTTGAACAGTAGTGCCTTGGCAGAGGTCTGCGCTCTCCGAATGCTTCTAGATTAAAGCAGAACTCAGTAACTTTGCTCGTTTCTTCACTCTGATGCCTTTTTTTTCCCTCTATAGAGCTCCTCCTACATTTTGGAGTTAAACAATATTGTGAATACTCATGAGCCTAGTTGACTCCTGTGGGAGATCTCACTCGTCCTTTCGTTTTTGTTTTTCAGCCATTTGGCCACTCTGGCGCGACAAAAATTGAGAAATAAATTCATTGCTATCTTGTTGTTTGGCTAACTGTGATGTACCACTTCCTTGTGAGACTCGCGACTTCCATGACACTCATACCTGCAAGTGTCATTTTTCAGCTCAGAGACACCAGGGGAGACACTTCATTTACCACACAACTCTTTTAACCATCACACAAACGCCAAAACTATTTATTTAAGGTCAAAACGTTACTGAGTTTCACTTTAAACTCATTTTACTTTGAAGCAACATTATTTTTGCATCACTAAACTGCTTAACTAAAACTACTAACTTTAACAGTTATGCTAAAAGTCAATATAGTAGCTGATGTAGGCACTATGGCTTGTTATTTGAGTGGCTTTGGACCATATAGTGTTGTTATACATTCAGAAACAAAAGGTGTGGTAGCTGTGTGGTCACTTCATGACACTGAGAAAAGATGCTGCTTTAGCCAATCAGAAACATGCTGTAAGTGTGGAAGCTAGGTCAGAGTTCATGACACAAAGTATTGGTGCGAACACAACACCTGGACAGTTGTGATTGTGCCTTAAAAACGCATTTTAGAGGCAGGTCTGAACAGGGCCTCTGTGTATTGGGGGCAGTCGTGTTTCCCAGGAGGCCGAGTGAAGCAGGTGATGGAGTGGGGCTCATTGTTCACCAGCTGCGGCCACACAAACCACAAAAACCACAGAAAGCACTGCTCGGGGCTTAGGTGGGCTCAGATCAAGCTGCTGGAGTGTGTCTCGAAGTGTGGACCTGTGTTTAGCTTCGGGGCAGGGTCCGTGTCGGCCAGGGTCAGCCCATGCAGTGAGAGCGGGGCGGCCCGAGTGAGACGGACCACTGGACAAATGGGGCGCCACCTGGACACACTTTTTTAAATGGAGAAAACACTGTCAGTATGTTTTCATGCAAGTAGAAAATATAATTGCCTTAGTTTACTTCAATTGGGACTAATGTTGAGGGAGAATTAAAGTACAATGAAAAACATGGTAGGAGGTGAAAACTAGAGCTTCTGTGACTGAGCATGACATTTTCTGAGCTATTGAGGGTGGAAGAGTCATTATAAAGACGAATATCTAGATTAACTTTTGCAGCAACATTTTTATTCTAACAAATTTTTGTGACCCCAACTGGTATTTTTACTCTGTGTCCTCAGTGGCTCTACTTAGCAATTCAGTAGTTGATGGCAGGTTTATTATCTGGCAGGTTCTTGATAAACGTCTTAAAATTACTTCCAACATTAGCCTAATGGAAGCACACAAGGGCACCTGGCCACTGTTCAGGCTTTGGTCCAATCTCTGAAATCCAGTCACAAAATGACACTCTCATTTTTGCAATTTTGCCTTCACCTTGACAGTTGGATCGTATACAAAAGCATTGAGTTAGTTCACATTAATCCAGTCTTTTATATGATGAAGGGCTTTTGGGACACAGCCTTGATGTTGACACCCGGCTCAGTGCTGGTCATGTAAAATCTAAGCAAACATACACTTAAGGTTAAGGCTCATTTATACTCCCATTTCTTACGTAAATAGATCCGTCTGTTCCAAGCGTTGTTTGCGTCACAGCATTTAAACGTCCAACCTTTTTTAATTGTTATGTTAAATAACCAGTAGGGGGCGATCGGTGACAGACAAAGACGGAAGAAAAAGAGCAACAGTAAACAAACATGGCAGCTGAGGTTTTTACACCCCATTTATTGAAAAAGAGACAACAAAATTAGGCAAAAACAGCAGTGGTCTGTTCAGTCTTTGAATTTACCATGACTAACTAGTTCTAGTCACTCCTAGTCTTGTGCTATTCTGTTTGTCTATATCCGCACGCATGGACAGACTGCACACAAAAGACGGACATAACATTCAAATGCATATAAATGTGGAGTATAAATATGCCTTTAAGCTACAACATAAACATCATCTGTTATCTTTCTTAATGTGCCTAAAAATGGTGACTAGTTAGTGTACAGACTGCTATACTGGATGTCACAAAATGGTCAAGTAGAGTACTCACAAGTTTGGTACATTTTACGATTGAAGTCTTGAATATCTTCCTCCGAATTTCCTCTGCCTTTCTCTTTCATGTGATATACAACAGTAATTATAAGGCAATGATTTGGGGCCGTATTTGCAGGTCGTGCCGGTGCTTCTAGTTGTAAAATTAAGGGGAACTGTCGCTGAAAAAGGCAGAAAGCAGTCACAGTCTGGAGAACTGAAATTATGGAAATTTCACCCTTCATTGGTTAATTTGGATCTTCGGTGGCACTGCAGGAAGTTGCGTGCCCTTTCTGAAGTCAAAGTGAAGTTGGAGGATTATAAATTCTGCCATCCTCATCATATTTAGGGTTTTTAGGGACATTAACTATACGTAACTGCAAAATCGCCTAAAATATATATTACTTGTTTTGCTTTTCTGAACTAAAACATTCAAAAACCTCCACCAAGGCATCATAAAGATATAGTGCCTGGAAGTGGGGCAAAAATTGTAATTGTTGAGCCAGAAACTGTTATAGTTCGTTTCTTATGGCTGGTTACTAAGCCCATGTGGCTGGGCTTAGTAACTTTAGCCCTATCTTGCAATGACGCAGGATTCTTTTAAAAATTGTTGGATTCAGGCAGGGCCCTCACCAAAAATTATCATTGTTTCTTGCTCAATTGCTGTCTTTTCCCAAAAAATTACAACAATGCGTTTTAGATTTATCTTGCTATGAGACAAAACCAAACAACCAGTGGTGTAAAATGAATACATAACATCCTTGGCTGAGGTAAAAATACTTAAATACAAAATGTTGCTGGGCCTAAAATACCATACGAAGGGATTTTCATTTACAATATGCACTGCTGCTCAGCAATGGATCCTCTTGAGACGCGTTCTTCTCTGTAAGTCCTTGAACAAATAACGCTCCTGGACTCCCCGAGCAGTTTCTCTCAAACAAATCCCCACATGCAAAACACCCACTATAATTATTAATGTGCGTCGACTGAAATAGAAAAAATGACGCACATGCTTGAGTCCCTTTGACGTTGAGGTTATTTTTGAAACTTCACAATTTTTAGTCATATTGTTGACCGCTTGCAGCTACGGAGATAACCCTCGGGGGGAAACTGTATTAGATAAAGCACAAATAAATAGGAAGAAAGTAGAATGAGATGGTGGCGTTATCACATCAAGCCCAAAGTGGATCAGAGCGAGTGGTTGTAGCGGCGGTGACTCATCTGACCTGATTCTCGGCAGCAATGGCATGAGCTGCAATGAAAGACTATTCAAACGAGCATCTATCACCTCCACCGCTCATATGTGGCGCCTCAGCTGGCATCATTAACACCCGGTAGCCTCCGCAGTGCTGCTTCTATTGTTCCCCTCAGCGCCATAAATAAGAGAGATTGTTTATCTGATCCGTACTTTGTTATAGCCTCGTCATACTTGCATCGTAGACTTGCGTACTAAAAGCATTAATCACACTCAAGTTCTGCTCCTAAAGATGTGAGAAGTGGCCAGAGCTGGCGTGAAACCATGATTATAGTTCAAGGGTAAATGCTCTAACCTTTGAGTCACAAAGCCCTTCTACTGTATTTCACAGTTTTAAAGAATCTAGTGGTCCAAATCCACATCAAAAATTAATTGTTTCAGCCATGGTCCATTACTGACCATTGCTTAGGTTCTTGGTAACAGACTAACAAACCCACCCTGGCAAAACATCAGAACCACAGGACACTCAACCATTCACACGACTTCTTACTATCATTTGTTGGTATATAAATTCAATTGTAGTTTAGTTTGTAAGCATTAATAACAGTTATTATTATATAAAAAGGTAAAGTGGTACCACATTTTTAGCAGTAGGATAAAGATACTTGAAATAATTCTCCTAATGTCTTTACTAGGGCTGGGTACTGTTCAGATTTTTTCAATACCAGTACTTAAACGATACCTGGTTTCTGATACTGGTACCAAAGCGATACCTATGGTGAGTCAATTCATCTTCTACAATCATAAAACACAATAATATAGAATAAAAGACCAAGTTTTGTAGCAAAATTCTTAGCTGTAAGTTAAAACCAGTAGTTTGTATGATTTATTCTGTGTTATTTATTTGATTCATTCATGCAAAGAATCATCCAAGGATCCCGTATTGAAACTTAGTATCAAATAAACACATTTTTTCTATACCAGTAATATTGTAACTTTTTTCTTTTTTGATACCACAAAGGTATTATTTAACGGTACCCAGCCCTAGTCTTTTTGTACATAATCTTTAAACTTTAAACATGAAAGATTTTGATCTCAGCCTGTGACAAAGACAAAGACATGTAACCTAAGCTGTAAATTGTCCCTGTATTGTTTTTCTCAGTATAGCTCTCCTGGTTGCCATGGTCACCCTGTTAAGTGGAAAAAGTTTACTTTTGGAGAAGCCGACAGTGGCAGCAGAAAAAAGGCACATCCAGTACCTGCCTCTCACTGTGAACACAGTGGAGACGGAGGCAGTGCTGCCTGTGTGTTTCTACATGATTTTGATGGTTTTGGATGGAAAATGATTTGCACAAAAATATTGGCTACAGAAAATATCCTTTTTATTGGGATCTTTTAATGCTACAAATCGGAAAACAAGGCAAATCATTTATCAATTTCTGTACTTATTTAACCATTATTTATCCAACAAATAGTTCTGACATTTGTACAGGCAATGTGTCTTCATTATTGCCTTAAAATATTATCAGGGAATCTTAAGGAAGGTCTTTTGAACATGAAATTTCAAATTTGATCTACAAACAAAGTGCCTCATTATAAACTTTGGTGATTTTATTATCTATAATTGTAATTATAACCTGTGACTGCACAAAGTAACTGTCAAATCAGAGACCATCTGTTCGCTCTGCAACAGAGTCTTTTTGAAGTTTCACTTGACATTTTGGTTCAGATCAAACCAGAAAAGTATGAAAGTTTGGAAGGAAGCCAGCCTTGAAAGTACACCTACAAGAATATGATCTGAATTAGTAAAATCTCTCAATGTGAGCACAATGTCACTGAGGATGCATCTTGTCAAAAACACCTGACTACACCTCCGCTCACAGCTCAGTAGACACAAGCTTTCTGTGTAATTATTTTTAATCAGCAGGAGAATGAATTGGTCCTTATCACTGCCATTAGCTTAATAATCATCTGTCTGCGGTGAGTTCGACAGCACCTGAGTGAAAACCTGGCCGCCTCGCTCCTTTAACTCAATCACTGCTTTTAGTGCATGCGTCATCATCTGTGGCAAAATTACAGGTTGCGACTCAGAAATGTGTTCAGCCACTTACCTGTCTGTCAGTCGTTCATTTGCGTCAACCTTTTCTCGTCCACTTCTCCCTCTCTTCAGGCAGCTGTGTCCGGTTGCTATGGCAACTCCGGTGATAAAGCTTTGCCAATCACAATGGTACGTGCGTGTTAAAGAAAGTTTTTTTGTGTTTAAAGTCCCCCTCTGTGTTGTCACCTGTCTATGCGAGGTATAATTACAGTCAGCCCACTCGCTGCTAAATATACCCCATCTTCAAAAGCCACCTGTGTAACTTTAGCCACAAGTTTGAGGAAGTAAATCAAAGTAGACTTGGTTCAACTGTTGGACACTCAAACCTTTCCAGGCTTTAGGACTCCAGGGGACAGATCTGACTTTGTGTGGCCAACTAGTCCTCTCAGACAATCAGACATGGTTGGCATGGCATGTAACAATCCAAATGATTTTAAGATCATATATTATAAGGTTAAAACTAAACTTTAAAAATCTCCACCCAGTTGGCCCAGTTTGCAGTATAAACAGCAGTATGTCCCTGCAAGGCTACTGTACGTGCCCTAAGGCTATGAAGAATATAGGACTTTTAGTTCACTGTATGTTGACGAAAGATGTTGCTGTTCACACCACAACAACTCCACTTGGCCAACAATGTTTAACTTAAACTCACATTAGTGCTAAA
Source organism: Bostrychus sinensis (assembly GCA_020698575.1). Lineage (NCBI taxonomy): Eukaryota > Metazoa > Chordata > Actinopteri > Gobiiformes > Eleotridae > Bostrychus > Bostrychus sinensis. The sequence continues at coordinate 19,030,319 of CM036257.1, read as the reverse complement.
CAGAGATGAGTAAAACTCAGGCGCCATTTAGACGACAACGCGTTTGCCGAATCCGCAAACTTTTGATTACTCTTTGTTCTTTCATTTACATGAAGATGAGGTTTCTGTTTTCTGAGTCTGCAGTCTTTTGAAAATGCTGGAGGAGGTGTTTTGGTCTCACAGCGAGGAGCTGCGAGGAGCCGCTCTGCTCTCTGTAAAGTGTGACAACACCGTACTCACTGAAAATGATGACATCCAATCTGAACAATAATTGGATGACTGCTCAGGGCAGGTCAGCTGACCTACGATTGCAAAATATGAGGCTTTTTACGGTCCTACAGTTTACAGTCGATTTCCTTACACCTCAGTGTTGTTGTGTAAATGCAAATTGGAGGCAGCTTGACTGTTGCGTTTTCCTGGGCAGTGCTGTTGTGTAAACAGACCCTAAGTAAAAGTTAAGTGAAGCTCTGATGCACCATTTAAAATTAAACTTGGATTATTAAAGCAAGGTTTAGCAAAATTAATCCCAGATTAATGAGTTAGGTATGTAATATAAATGCAACATTAAAATGAATAAAACAATCACTTTAACAACATATGAATTTTGTGTGGACATAAAACTGCTAACAGCTGTTGATATTCCACTCATTTCTTTACAGAGCTGATATCATTCGCTGTGCTGCAGTAAAAGTGTACAACTAGGATAAATAAGATGTCTTATTGCTAAACCGGCTCTTCGGGTGGTTTAAAGTTAAACCCTGATCACTGTGATTCAGAACTGGGGTGAAACAGGTTTACATTTACGTCTAACTTTAGGAGAGAAATAAACAGAGATTAATTTAAACTATGTGCAAGTGTTGGTGCAGCAGAAAAGGTAATGATTTAAACCAGTAAAAGTTAAATCTTGTTGATGCAACCGGGCCTTAAAGTTGATTGGTGATGGTCAGCACATTCACACAATGACTGGGGTTTTGCTGTTATATAAAAACAAGTGTAACCCAGTATTTTTTCTTACTAACAACCAAAAATAACTACATCAAACATGGAGAATTTATTAACTTGTCACACATGAAAGCACTTCGAAATCCATATTTGATGTTCGGAAACTGCCATCAGCTGCTTGCTCAGTATATCACGGTCCATTGATCACAAAACATGCATTTTTCATCCAAGTGTCCCCATTTAAATGAACTAAATCCTCCGTTAGGCCTGTCTGGGGCTTTTGCATTGTCATTACTTTACAAATGCGGTTGTTCAGGCCGGAGCATTAACCGCAGGCTGAACCAGACAAGGTTTGCCAGCGCTGCAGCAAATTTGTTCTTCTGCCATATTGAAAATTGAGCAAATATTGTGCCTTTCCCTTGCGAATGAAAGGCGCCCACATCTTTCTTGAATCAAAGAATTGAAAATATGGCTCAAGTCCCACATGAAAACAACAGAGTGTACAGGAGATGATCTGTAGCCATGCTTCTCCGGGAGGCTCTGTCTGAATCTCTTATTCAGTGCACAGAATTGTCTTGTCTATTTTGTGAGGATTTTCTTTGGTACTCTGGCTTCCTCACACAATTCAAAGAAACACATGTGTTAGGTGCTGTATGTCATACAGTAATATTATTTAAGCCTATTTCCCCTTGACTGTAACCAAAGTCCAGTACAGACAATACCCCACATATGTCTTAATCTGCTGTCACCCTGCTGTTGCAAGTCTTTATTTCTTCCTACAGCCCATTTGCCTTTCAGTCTAAATATTTCTGTGGGCCTAATGCTGTGTCCGTTCGTGTCCGGCCGAGCGTGCGCCTCACAGAAGAGCGAAGGCAGGAACAAAGCCGTGCTCAGCGAGGGGAAGATAATGCCTTCTCATCAGTTTTATCTGCGGCTGGCTCTGGCACCTGTCATCTGTCCCAGCAGCGCCACCGCGTTTGTTATCGGGCCGCTGTAGAGGAGCCGGCACACGCACTCAGATTAGCTGTACGCTCACAATTGTGCACTGTTCACAGGTTTGACTCGTGTCACGCCGCCGTACCGCAGCTTTACAATCTGGACGTGATGTTACAGGGGAGGTGAATGGAGCTAATTCATTGGCTGACTCACTCTTCAACACTATTTCTGCGACATTTTATACCAAGAGAACAGAAATTATGGACGCGTTACTGTGGAAGAAATATGACAAAGGTTTTTTCCTTTATTTTTATATTATAAAACAAAGTGATATAGATGTTATTGTAGACTCTTCCTATTTTCATGTCCACTAAACTCTATACTTTAATTTATGCTCTTTTTAATTTATGATCATGGTGGCCTTTGACCTTTTTACATGAGGTCCCTTTTCGTATTTGCTCGACTAAAACCAATAACATTGATGAACGTTAAATGGCTCATTTAGAAAATGTAATTAAATAAAAGTATTAGTGAAGTTGATGCCGAGTGGTTTGTGGTTCCCTCCAATCCCTCCCATTCTCAATTCACCAACATCAAAACACCAAAATTAAATATAAAACTAAACCAATTCTGCCTGTGAAAAACTAGATCATCAGGGCAAAGTAAAGCCTAGAGAAGACTTTTTAGCTCCTAGTCCTGCTTTAGACAGATGCCATTCTGTCCCATTAATTGTTGCATCCTCAATATTTATGCAAGTTTCTCTTTGCCTCACTTTTGAGTACTTAAGTAGTCACAGTAGGATTTCCTGTTGCCATGGACTTTGTTTACATACCATGTAGACCAACCAGCCAATAGGAGTGTCTCTTATTGAGAGCTGAACTGAATAAAAGTATCTGATAGGTCAAATTACTATTTCAGGTGCATTTTCAGTAAGAGGAATAACTCTGCAGTGTTTTGCAAGCACTGCAGATTTGTTACCTGCCTGTAGAGCAATATGAACAGCACCATACAGTTTTCCATTTACAGTTTCTGATCAGGACGCCTATAGCATCATTTTTTCTCTTCCTTGAGCTTCAAAAGCAGTCGGTCGGGATCATCATTAGCTGCCACATGTAAACATTCACAAACGCACAAAAACATCTCTGCTGGATACTCTGTTCTCGCTCGGAGCAGTTCTGCCTCTGCATCGAACGCATAGGGCCTTGATGCTGCAATTAGCAAAGCCAACTAGTCTATCACACGCTTTATTCACTGTCTGCCAATAAATGAATATATCAACTCTGGTGCGAAGATCATTTGTTGTTGTGTGAAGCTTATTAAACTGGGACTTGGTCCGCTACACTGAGCTGTGTGGTCGGGGTGATGTCTTTGACTACTACAGCGCAAGAATACAGTGAGAAGAACTAGCTCCCGGCAATACTTGTCATTCTTTCATTCAGGCTCGCTAATTAAACACCCGTGAGTTTCAGGAATGAGGGTAGGCAAAGCCACACTGCTCGATGTATATGTTGTCAATGCTAGTTAGAACTGAATGTTCCCTACTCAATTACGCCTAATTAATTTAGATCTATAGCCTCACTATAAGTTTAATGTTTTCACTTTCTTGGTCACAACGCTTTTTATAGTTAAAAGTCTGTGTCTTTAAGAAACTCTGATACAGAAACTATACCAATGTTTTTCTCCCTTTGTGTGAGCCCTTGAGTGCTTTTTATTTTCTTCTACCTACTTGTATTAAACACTATAATTTCCATTCATTCATCTTCTTCTGCTTATTCCTGTTAAACGTCGCAGATGGCTAAAGCCTATCCTAGTATCCTTAGGTGGGGTACGGTGGTCAGTAAGTCACAGGACTGACACAGAATGACAAACAACCATTCACTCTCACACTGTAAAAGATCATTTTAAAAGATAATTTCAGTGTTAGACCCTTCCAGTAGCTCTGTAGGGACATGCTGTTGGCTATAAATGAAATAATTCAATTATTTTTTTGATTATAGATTTAATCATCTGCAAATTAAAAATTGCACGTTTTTCCTACTGTAATTTTGAAATGCTGCCCTGTGTCACCCTGATACACACAATGTGTGTTTTTTTTTTTTAGATTTTCAAAGATGGCAAATTTCCAATATGAGAGACAATCCAAGAGTTTTGGATTGCAGTATGTGGTGTGCAGTGAAGCACCTATAATTATATTGGCTGTGGGTGTCTCAGCAGAGCAGCGAGCAGATGTAGCAAAACTTCTGGAAAATTACAATCCTCGATTTGAATTTGGTTATTTTCTGCTAAACTCTGAACTAACTCAGGAAATCTTACAAAATCTCTTTCAGTCAGACAGGACTGACAAAAATATAACTTTTTGTCGTATGTAGTCATGTAGTGCAATGATTGGGGCTGTGTGAGGACTGTCTGTGTGAGAAGGGAAAATGGGAGCTCAAAATTGGGCCAGAAATCATGCAGTGTGGGGCCCACGTAACAGTGCCTCTGCGGATCTTCAATGAACAAAACAATACAACACCAGCCTTTATTCTGTGTCTGAGATGCCTCTTTGTGAATCTTAATCTTAGTGGATCAGGTGGCTCTGTAAATTAGATGATTATATGTTAGCGTTGTGTCTACCCTTTGTTCATTTGTGGCCTGAAAATAATCAATTACTCGAAGAAATTGCCTGTTTCAGCATCATGTGTGCTGTAATGACTTAGAAGCAAAAATGGTGCTTTCTTAAGATTAGCAATAGCCCCCTATTCATATGTATGACGTTTGCCCCAGAACGGAAAGACTTAAATGGATGGATTTCCAGCTCTTTCCAAAGCTTGTCGGAGAAGCACACGGACATGGGTGACGGCATGCTGGGACAACCCTGGGGAAAACATGAAAGGCAAAAGCAGCCGACCAAAGAGATTAACTGTGAACGAATGTTAAAGGGAATCAGATACCATGGAGGAAATGAGCTCTGGAGACAGTGAGACGTGTCAAAGTGAATCTCCACAGGCCTCGTCTACACTGGCCCTCCTGAGAGCACGTTTTTTTTGTTGTTTTTTGTTTTTTTACTTTTCAAAAGCCAGAAAGTTGTCTTGTGTGAGCTGTATCTGCTGAGACAGGCGTTATGGTGGGATGTAAAAAGGGGGCGGGCGCACCGGGAGCCAAGAGCAGAAATTACTTTTGACTCAGTCTCGGTTGGTGTTATCTGAAACACTTCGGGGTAACCAGGCATGGATGTGTGTTGGAGAAAATACTTGACATAAAAAGTTAAAGCCTACATTTGAGGGAAGTGTTTCAGGATAATGTGAGCGTTTGGATCCTAGCCCTGGACAACTAAAGCATCAGAAATCTGCTACTTGGAAATAATAAACTAACACTAGTAACACACGAGTAACACTGTTGTTAGTGCCACTGCCTCAGAGCCCAAACTCTTTTCCTGTTCTATACAAAGATGTTAGTCTGGTGTCCCTTCACATAGGTTTCATTTCTATGGCCGGAACAATCACAGGCAAATCAGAGAAATGAAGGGTGGGACGTAAGCAGTGCACTGCCGACCCAAACAAATGTGGTGGATTGCTGGTTTTGCTATAAAACACCAGAATATGCCACATTATGAGCAATTGTACTAATTTCTAAGCAGCAGAAGCCAGTTGTACAAAGACAAAGAAAAAATGGGTTTGTTTGAATGTGGTTTGCGATGTCAGATATTTACAATGGGAATTTACTGTTGTTAAAATGGAAACAGGACGAAGAAAAAAAACAACAACAACGCAGACTTCACCAACAAGTGACGAAGGAAAGCACTGAAGGCAGCTAATCAGGTGAGAGAAGTTATAAATTTAGTTCAGTATTAGGCAGCACTACTGTGGTTATGTCCAATAGGAGATTAACTTCCATATTTATAAGACGTGCTGCAGATAAATGACTGTGGTAAGCCAGTTCCAATTCAGCCGAGGAAAAAGAGTTCGCTGTGAGTGAGGAAACTGACCTGCTTTTGACAGAAAGTAGGAGGAGCTGGCCAGGTTACAGAGACTGATTCAATCCCTGGGCAGGTTAAATGAGAATGGAAAAGGCTCTAGCCGCTACAGAATTAAGTGACAGAAAATGAATGAATGAGTTATTAAGTGTTTTTAATTTTGGACGATGTCAAAAATAGTCAAATTGTAAAATCAAGTTTAGCGGAAATTAGCATCCTCCAAGCATCACACTGTTTCCTGTGTTGTTGCTAATGCTGCTGCTAGCTCCAGAGCAGCTTAAATAATGACTGTGGAGATGCTAAAAACACTGATAATCACAGAGAAAGGAGTCATTTTACCTCTGTAATGTCCCGGTTTGGATGTGACAGCAGTCTGACCAAAACGAACAGCGTGGTGCTATATGCAGCGGCAGCAGCAGCAACAAACTTACATGTCTTTGTTTATGTATGCTAATTAACCACATGCTCTGTCTTTTCACAGGCCTCTGTGGTGTATAATGGTGCATAAATTATAATAGACCTGGTCTTTAGAAGCAGAGGGCCAACACTAAAATACATTTATATCACTGTTAGAGTAATGCACTTTGCTTCTTTCTTGCTGTAGCCCAACTAAAATAAAAATAAAAAATACTATGCAACACTCTAATCTAAAAATAATAAACCTACATTTAAATAGCCTTTTATGCCAACAATAGAAAAAAATTGATTCAAATAATAAATCAGCTGAGAAATGAAAAAAAAAATTGAGGCTTTATTTTTTAGCCATATTGCCCAACCCTAGAATGAGTACAAGGTACTCCAAATACAAAGTCATTCATGTTTATTTTGCAGTAAGCAGTATACAGTTAAACAAAATACAACCCCAGTTCCAAAACGGTTGGCACACTGTAAAATGTAAATATATTGATAAACCCTAAATAGATCATGGATCACTGTGATCACTGCCAAAAAGATCAAAAAACAACAACAAACATATCTATATTAAAATACTGTGCAAGAGCCCTTATATTTTGAGATAAGGACTCTGTGGACTGGAAGATCTCCAGGTCTGGGCACTTTTATCTTTACCATTATGAGATGATGAAAGATTGCTCTCTCTGAGTGCTCATGTTGACTCATAATTTAGAATTAATTTCTGCCTTTTTTTAATGTCAAACCAATGTAATGTGCCATGTACTCTTTGTTAAAACAACCCTTCAGATTCCATAAATGACATTATTTTAGGAGTATCATAAAAGGCTTTGTCTCCTGGGGCTATCATTCAAAAACCTGTCTCAAACCAAATGTTCAGAAGCGTTGGCACCAAGCACTGTCCACATTTATTTTAACAAATGCTTTGTCTAATGCACCGTCATGCAGCTCCTCCTGGAGAAAATCCCAGAAACCCACTGCATGATCAGCACCAGAATACAAAAATCCAAGTAAACAGAGCTGAGGCCGGGGATCGATAGTAGCCTTTACTTGAAACGGTCCGTAAAGGTCGCAGTGCACTGAGCTTTCTGACTTGTTCTGGACAAATTGATACAACAGTCACTCAAAACCTGCATCAGGGAAACCAGCCGTGTGTGTCCACATCGATCATAGTGGCATTTCAGCAGGTCACAGCTCCGGTTCAGCACCAAGAGGAAAGTAAACAGTATGTAAAGAGTATACGCTGATAACAGGCAAGCTTTTGTGTGATCTAAAGTGTCTAACACAGACACTTTGTGAAAAGGTGCAGCGTTGACAGCTCATCCGATGGTTGGCAGTGCAGCCCGACTGCAGATGCTAAGTCTTATGGCTAACATATTGATATAGACAGGAAAATGAAGAAAACTATAAGGCTGTGTTCACATAATGTTATACAAAGGTTAACACAGTACACAAACATGACAACTTTAAAGCTGCATTAATTTTAAAAACTGAAAAAACATCACCATTGTAGACCAGCAGCCAATAGGAGCATCTCCTTTTCTATGCCAGCATGTGATTGGCCAATAGTTCGCATATGCTGTAAACATTCTCATCTGGTAAAATCCTTGATTAGAAAAGAAAAAGGCATTTGGTAAGCACTTTATTGATGTAATTTTTGGACTGTAAATTAAACATAAAAATTCAAGCCCAGAAATCTTGTGGCATGAAGTTGTTCTTTAGGGCTGTGACCATGGATGAGCATCTGGATTGAGTGCTGCACACTATAAGTCTTAAGATAAACTTTTGCTTTTAAAAGCCCTAAAGTCTTTCCTCCAATTGCCCTTGGCTTGTTGAAGTGAAGGTTGAAATATTGCAGTGTAGGGCCAGACGGTGAGCCAGCCAACACCTCAGTGTCCCGGTAAAACAAATGCTCTGCTGAATGCACATCCAGAATATGGGAAAGAAGAACCGTTCATTTATGGAGCTGGCAGTTTTTCAGTCTAGATAATAATGTTATTGCCCTTTAGAAGGTGTCCTTTAGACTTGTTTTCTATTCATGCTCTGAAGCATATGTCTATGTAAAATGCTGTTACAATCCAACAAATGCATCTAATTTAGACGATGGTTATAAGGCAGTTGGACAGTTTTTCTTCTAATATCAAGCTTCATTCCACACTTCTCTGCTCTCAGTGAAATAAAAATGTGTATCTTCAAAAGAAGTGTCTTTTCTTTGCCCTTAGTTTTTCTTTGAATATAACAGCTGTTAGCAGTTCCCGGATATTCAGAATTCACTCCATACTTCACTGTTGTGTTTGAAAGCCTGTAACTTTGCTCCCAGAGCCATAGGCTTGGAGCTGAGGGCTCGCTGTTATGATTCTGCTGAGCACCAGCAGGTCAGCTCGCTTTGAAAGGTGCACTGCTTTTATGTAGGCATTGGCAGTAATATAAAAGCCAGGCTTTTTTTTTTTTTTTAGCAAAATTAAGTTATTTTCTTTTAAAACTGCTCAAAGAGAAGCAGTTTTTCATCTGTGGTTTCTCAGTGCTCAGAGAAACTGAGAAAGGTCTGCAGGGGGATCTGTGTCCCTGCAGCACATAGAGGCTCAGCCTGTGGTCCATAGATTGAGTTGGCATTTGTTCGGCTTAGAGACATCATCAACTGATGGAGACCAAATTTACTTTGCTGCCATTTGGCTCAGCCTTAAATGAATTAGAGCAACAAACTAAACACAGTGCTCAATCCATGTCAGACTGCCACATTACTGCAGGTCTCAGGCAGCTCATGGCCCTGTTTACCCACGGATTACAAAGTCCTTGTTTGGGGTTTTCTCTAAAAGTTTGAGAAAGTGTCTTACTCAAATGCTTTGCTTTAGTGTCCTTACCTTATTTTGGGCCTCATATTTTCTTTCAGTAGATCTGTGTTTTTTAACTAAAGTGTCATTGTAGGACTCTGTTTTATCCCTGATCATTTTATTGTGACGTGTGTGTGTGTATTTGCTATCACCTTTATAGCACATGTATTTTAAAATCAGTCTCATCATTTTATGTTATGTTAAAACAGTATTTAGGCTTCAAATTAGCTGAACTTTGCAACTACTGTACTACCTACATATTTAACTTCCCTGCAACCCTCTTACTGGTCCTGACCATCATAGGGGAAACATGGCTGTAGAGGACGTGTTTACCTTTACTCATCTACTTCACAAGGCAACTGGAAAACAATCAGAACATCCAGTCAGCCATTTTAGATCAGTACTAAATTGCGCTTTAGTTATTATTAATTTAACTTGTAAACAGCTGTGTGTCTTTCTGTATGCTGTATTTTTACTATGCAATGCCAGATGACATCTCTCATGAAAACAAACATGCTCTTTGGGAAATACCATGTTGCACTGCACTAATTCCCTGATAATAGGTCAGAAACAGCAGTTTTGTCCATTTCTCCTCCCATACTAATGTCTAATGTGACACCATTTGGCATCGTTCAGATACAGTAAATATACGAGATTCTCAAAACATGGAGGAAAAGCCCAAAATCCTGAGATTAATGCGTGGAGTTGATCTTCAGGCTGGATCTGCAGTGGGACACCAATGCTTGGCACATTCTCACTCAGAGACCACTAAGACCCTCCATCTGCTTTTTGGAAAACCCCGGCTTTAAGGCCAAATCCAGTCAAGGTGCTCAGCCTCGAAAGCCTAATCAACTGGAACAACCCACTCTCCCAAATCCACTGCCCTGGACACTCAAATCCTGCCTTTTTCTGGTTTTCAGCACAGCAACTTTAACTTGACAAAAACGTATATCACATATGTGCCATGGTTAAGTACTTACTGCAATAAATAGACCCATGTTTACTTTAACAATATTATAATACATTAGGTGAAGTTAACAGGGATTTACTTAACACAGGAAAATAAAGAGATAGTGTCTGTAAATGTATACCAGCGACACAAAATGATAGGAGTGGTATAGCAAATGGACGTGAGGCAGTTTTATGATTTGTCTAATTCAACACAAGACACATTCTGATCTTTTCATTTTATTAACCAATTTGAAAGAATTTAACACTTAACTTAAAAATGCTGTCACATGCACAAGCTTGTCGCCTCTTGCGCCAGTATTTTTTTGTTGATAATTGTAATATAACATGGCTTTTGGTCACTGCACTGTATCGTGCTTAAATCGGATATATTATGCAAAATCGACTCCTCTGTTCTCTGGCACGGCCATTCTGAGGCTTCAAAACACTCACCTCTCCCATGAAGCCCCACCTACCCCAGGACACACTGACCAATCAACAAGCCCTCTACACCCAGGCTGCTCTCATTTATATATCCAGAAACGATGTACAGCTCTGTTTCCACTGATTCTTTAGGCATCTTAGTCAGTAAAATGGCAGCATACAAAAAGTTTAAAGTATGACATTTCTTTTTTTTTTTCTTAAAATTATGTTCAAAAGAGCACAACAGTTTGCACCCTCCTGCCCTCTGCTGGTCCCTTCACCTGTTTCTTAATGGCACAAGTAGAGTCTTTTTTTTAAACGTTCTCTTTTAGTCAGATAATGTTTTTAAAGGCAGTTCTACAGGTGACCAAGATTGGTTTAAAAATGTGAATAAAAGCATAATATCTCCTTTAATTTTCTCTCCAACCAAAACAGCCTTAGCGTAATATAAAACATTAAATCAAGCAACAGAACCTGCGTGGTTTCCTCTCATGTGACCAATACAAAATGCTTTATCAGCCTGGCTTCTTCTCTTGCTCAGTGAGAAACAAATCCTAATGCATCGTCAACCAGTTGTTTTAGCTGTTATCAACAATTGATTAGCTGCAGTCCTAAGCTAAAGGATTTCTGTCTAGTGATATTATTATCCATACATCATTAAGACAAAATACAGAATTTAGAAAGTCTTTATTCATCTTTGCATTCAGGCTTTGCAGAAACACTCAAAACAACAGTATTTCTATTGGATTTCTAAATCACTGGAGGCTTCTCGCAGGGATGAGACGTCTGACAGGTCGTAGGATGGATGCAGCGCTGGCTCGCGACATAAATCAAGTAAAAGTGGTGCAGCCTCCTCCTTTCCCTCTGCCTGTGCTCCTGCTCTCCCCTCTTCAGACACTGTTCCTCTAAAACCCAAGAGAGGCCCACTTGATGAGACCCCAGCTCAAAAAGTCTTTCCCTGCACTGGTGACTGCACGTTTTCTCACATCAACGTCGAGATCCAGACAAAAGCCACAGACACAAAAGCCTCATGTCATAAATGGATTAAACATTTGCCTGGCGACTACACACGCCACAGATGAGGTGGTTATTGATTGTATGAAGAGTTCGGAGTGTGATACCTGTGAGGAAACTTGAAAGGGCTGCCTCCAAAAAAACATAGATTTGAAGTCGTTGAGGCAGTGCGCTCGCAAATTCACCGTTAATGAAAGCACAGACCTGTCACGTTGTCAGCAGTTTGACTTGATTTGCTTCTCTAAATTTGTTCAAAGCTGAGAGGAAGACAAAATATTTTATCTTGTTACCGTAAAGTGCTACGAAAATAAGCCGTGTTCCCTGTCAGTGTGAGTTATAGCAGTATTAGGTGGTAGACAAGATGTGTTTTGTTCTGAGATTACTATAGTTTAGACTTTGATTCTCTGAGCTAAAGTTTGCTAGTTTTGCTCACTGATGAGGCACGGACAGATCTTATAATCGGCCCTATTTATTGTGAATATTATGACTGGCACCTATCGGGCGATCTTTAAATTCTGTTTCTATTCTTGGAGCCAGTGTACTTCAAGAGGAGTTGCTGCTAAACTGAACCAAAGGCAATAAAAATAAATCCCACATTTCTTTATGTCTAAACTTGTTTGCACTGTGGTATTACTCAGTTGGTATAGCTACAGTGCATATATATAAGGCAAATACAGCCTTTTTTTTTTTTTTTTTTAGGCTTTTCTTGATAGAACATATTCAGGGCTTGACATTAACTTTTTTGGTCACTGTTACAAGTTACTTACTAGCCAATAAGGGCTTTTACTGGCCAAAATTCAATTAGTTCAAATGTTTATTTTAATATTTTATCATATTTTATAGCATACAATGATGAAATAATGAAGCTTAATGAAATGTAGAGCTTGGCTTATGTGTAGACAAGAATTTATCAGATATGTGGAAAAGAGTTTTACCTAAGCAGAATAAATGTGTTTTTGCATGTGGTCTATCTTAATACATGTTTTGTTGTTGTTTTTTTCTCAGATCATGATGAATTACTCTGTACTAAATTAGATGGGCACTCGAACAAAGCAAAAGGAATTAAAACCTCTAAAGTAAAGATACATGCATGAAATCCAACCGGCTAAAGTGGGTAGTGAGGCTAAAAGTGCTCAAATCTACCAGCATTTGTCCAGTTGGGTAGTGTTAATGTCAAGCCCTGGACATATTTATTAGTACTATTTTTTTTTACTACCACATACTGTGTTTATCTAGGTATCAGTTCTCCAAAATGAAAATTTAAAATCATGACCATAAATCCAAACTTAGCAAGTACTGTATATGTTGGAATTGTCTTTATTTGTTTATTAATAACCCAGTCAAATATTGAGGTGCTCTATATCTCATTTTTACATTATACAATAAAGAGATTGTCCCCTCCTATCTAATGTGAACAATTACTGTGAACAAGCAGTAGATTAGTATTGGTCGATCACTCTTTTCAGACTTAAGAAATCTGCTGAAGTCCTATTCTTCCAGTCCAAGGATCTGTTATTTATCTGGCACTGAATTGTCCTAAGTGCCTAAGCTGCTTCAGTTCTCAATACGTCTATGTCACCAACACAAGGTAGTTCATCCCACTCTGTAAAAAACGTGTATTGAACTTTTTAAAACCAGTGCTGTGTCCTTTGTAGTCCATAATAACCCCATAAAGCCACGTTTCACTGCTTTGATGGGGATTTAGTAGGTGGTCTGTAGCTCTGTAGTTGGTGTTTTGTGTCCGGTCTGTCTGGTAACTTGATTAAAATATGTGGGCTTCACTGTGGCGGCTGGTACAGTATCCAGTTCCCATTTATCCCGTAGAGAAGCCTGGGGAGTGTCTAGTTCTAAAAGTGCTACCTGATGCTAATTTGATTTTTGGCTAAAACACAAGGGGAACTAATGCGGATGTTGATGTCTGTATTCATTTGTGGAGCCTATACATTAATAAGATCAGATCGGCGTTGGCGGGGGGCCTGCTGTGTGGAAGCTATACTGCAGCTTCTGGCTTGTCAACGCTTGTATTGGCCCTGTATTTTAGATTGTAGACTATTTTCATGTTGGCTAGAGAAATAGATTGAAGAATAATTCTGCCTCTGTAAGCCCAAAAGTCATGAGGCAACATTTGTGGCTGTTGACAACTTGCCTACAGGTGGGTCTGTAAGAAAATTCTGTTCAACAAGGCTGAAAGTTAAAGCGCAGTTTGTGTCCCATTGGTGCGACCCACTGTCAAGGCTGATGGTGAAGAATGCCAACAATGAAATAAGCTCAGCATAACTCAGTACATTCTAGCTAAAGTCAAGGTTCAATACTCATTTTTTTATCCTGCAGAGCCAATCCTACTGCCAAGGCTCCCTTTGTGGCTTTCTTTTAACTAAAATGTGACAAAGTTGCCGCCACAGATTACAAAATACAAGAACTAAAGTTTAGAGCTTACCTTAATCCTAGCTTTCAGTTCAATGGTTCATTATCTTCCGCTCAAACATTACTTAAATGCTTTGCCAATATTTACACAGTGCTGGAATAGACACTTTTGCTACGTTATCTGCAGCCATTCCTTTAGTGTTGTAGATGAACTAACGGGAGCTCGATAACAAGACCTATATGGCGTCCTAAGGTCTCATAACACAGAAAATATGCTATTAGGTGAATAAAAAAGCATATTTGAACTTTTTCAAATGTCAGCACCAGTGATGTCAGCTGTGAAAAACTACAGAGCTTATGAAAAGAGTTATATTTTCTTCTCGGTTCCTATGTTAGTGATGTTTTTGCAGTCCTCCGGATAAAGAAACTATTTATCTTTACATTTCAGTCCATCAGTTCAATGTAATCCAGCACTGACTGTTATGAAGTGTTTACCGTCCACAACACATTTCTTTGTCACAGTGTTATTGAACTTTGACCCAGTCCAGTGTGAATGGTCAGAATAAAGCCGGAAATTGAATGGAGTATTGCAGCAGCAGATAGAGGCGAGCGATAAGAGGATAAATGGATAAGAAAGAACAGGAGTAATCAGGTTGAGTCCACGTCTCTTGCTGCAGGCCGGCTCCTTGATGCTGTATCTCTGTGTCTCTGGAACAGCTGCAGATGCTCAACAGCCTTTTGTTTTTATTTCATTTGATTAAGCTGATGTTGACATTTTTATTTTGTGCTGTTTCAGGCACAAAGTGTTAGTGGAGTGATGAACATATGTGGAATAAAAACGGATTCAGATTTAATTGGCTAACACAAATACGCAGTTAATGAAGGCTGTGGTTATTGTTTGGACCTGTTTAATGAAATTTGTGTCAAAAATTTGTTGTACCCTTCTTAATCCTTAGACCAGAATGTATAATGCCATGAAAAAGACCCAAAATATTGTTTAGTTTAGTAAATTTATCTAAAATCTAACATTAAAGGTTGTGAGTACAGTACAAAGCCTATAACCTGTAATCTCAAAATGCCTAATGTTATAATCAACACACTGTGAGCGGCAAAATTACAATTTTGTGACAATTGTAGATCTACAGTATACTTTATAAAGGTCTAAATTTTGGCTGTAACCACAATATTTGTATGTATGTATTGTATTTACATAAAAATATTTGTATTGCAGTACAGTTATAAACCCTCTGCCTGTCAAGATCATTGTCCTGTTTTAGTGTTGGTTTAGTTCATGATATTGATTTAGCCTCTTCTTTGACGACTACAAGGTAGTACAGAGCCTTTAAATCAGTAGCCTGGCCAGCCCACCTACTCTCTTTTCTGAAGCACGAAGGTCTGGTTCCTCAGTCATACGAGCAGTTTCCAAACAACTCACATCATATCACAGCTTTTTATCTGCAGCACTTCTTAGAAAATTGGAAAATAATCTCCTATCAAAAGTAACCACGACAAGGCTAATACAGAGCAAAATAAACTAACTTTTCTCACCTGGTTAACAACATTTAATGCTTTCCTTCTTCACCTGTTGATTCTCCTGAAGTACAAGTTGTTTAGTACTCTGCGTGTTTTTTTTTCTTTGTCCTGTTGTCATTTTAACAACAGTAAAGTCCTGTTGACATCTGATGTAACGACCACATGCAAACAAACCCACTTTTGTAAGTCTTTGCACAGCTAGCTTCTGCTGTTGTCCCCATTCAGAAATGAGTTCAAAGTTGCTGATAATACAGTACTGGTGTTTTATGGCCAAAATGGCAAGCACCATCTTTGTTTTGGTTACAGGTCAGCGGTCCCACCCTTTGTTTCTCTGCCTGTGATTGTTTCACTCAGAATGAAACTTAAGCGAAGGGATACCAGATTAACTTCTTTGTATAGAATAGGAAAAGAGCTTTTCTGGCTGGCCAGGCTACTTAATCAGTTGACCTTTTACACCAGAGAGCATTCAAACTTCATTATTGCAATATTAAAATAGTTTTTCATAGCACATTATTGTCCAGGCCTAATCTATAGGGTCAGTAGCTCAGTCTCATACATTTTCCCACCATTACAAGTTTGTTACAGACCAAACTTTCTCCAACTTCCCCAGACAGAAAAGGTTATGATTGAATGTACTGAACATCTCTCCTCTCAATGGCCTTTACTCTGGCCTTACTTTTGTTGTAGATAAAACGTTGCATTGCTTTTCCTGCGCTGGCTTCGAACCCTGGCACCAGAAGAAAAGTGCAAAGCCTTGGACATAGAGAAAGAAAGAATAGAGAGTGGGATGAAGTCCTCAGTCGGCCTTAATAAAACACAGCCAAAGAGCCTGACACTGCTAGCCCTGAGCCCAGATGAAAGTCGACAGACCAAGGACTGTAATCAACTCCCCAACACACACACACTCTCACACACACACACACACACACACACACACACACACACACACACACACACACACACACACACACACACACACACACATTCACCGGCGACACACACAAAGGCTGCATCTCAATTGTATCAGATCTAAAAGCCTGCCAAGTGAGAAAGGCCCCGACACCAGCTTTATGTTTAGTCTTTTTGTTGACATTATTATCTTTTTCTGCTCCTCTGCAGACAACTGTAAATATAGCATTTTAAACTATTTAAAGATTTAGAAAGCCACAGCAGACTCAAGGCAGTTTGGAAGTGGCTTTTGTTACAAATTTATAACATCTGTTGCATGGTAGATCTAACGGTTTAGCAGGCTCAAATAAAAACATCCCAGAGACAAACTCCTAATATCTACATTGAAAATAAATTATTTTTCCTTTAGCTCTTTTACACTATAATGTTTTTGTATTATTAATGACAAAATTATACTTGTATGTTTGAGAGACAAAATCAAATAGATCACAGGACAATCACAGAGAATCCTGCTAACCCTAAAAATCTGTTAACACAATACCTCAGAAAGCCCTGATAATAAACTAATAAATATTAGTTTTAGACCATCAAAGCATTTATGTTTTTAGGAGAACATCTCCAGTTTGTCTTTAGGCTGGGAAGTATACCTTTACCATCATGAGATATACGGCACAATGGCCTTTGTGGAGATCTGCGCTAATGTTAATGACTTGACCTTTGCAGCTCTTCAACCCACACACCTCTAACTATAGTCCTTTTTTTATTTTTTCAAAGCTCATAAACACTACTTCAGTTGGCACGTACTCACAAAGCTAAATGAACATACAATAGCTGAATCTCTGCTTCTCTAATTACATGCAAGAAAATGTTGTTGCAGTCAATTGTAGCCAAGTAAAACGTCATAAAATTGCAAAATCATGCAGCCCCAAGAGATTGTAGGGTCTAATTTTACATTCAAACACAATTCCTATTACATACTGTATGATAAGGCATGCCCATATGTTTAGGCACATCCCCTGCTCTGAATGTTGGCAGTTTATCAGCAGGGATTATCCATATGTTAGCTAGGTCCCTTGTTGACTTTCCATCAGACTTTAGGCTGCACACTAAAGTATAGGATTTTGTCTGTTAAATTGTAATCTAATCCTACCAAAATAAAATATATTTACATAACCACTTTTTTCCAAGTACGTTACTTTAAAATGTGCCTTTTATAAGCTTGTACCATTTCATTGATTAAGCTTCATCTTAGGTGGGCTTCTAGTTAGTTAATATATTCAAACAAATGCATTTCTGCTGGAGGATTAATGACCTTTAATAACACTTGTGGGAGGTATATGAAGGTCTCCATATGGGGCTTATGATTTAATTAGGGGTCTCGCTGCTGTCTAGTGGATGTGCTACATGTATGAACACACATGCAGTTAGAAAATCATCCCCAGAGCCAAAACACTGTCTCATTAATCCATTAGCATCAAAAAACACTACAGTCATTTTGGACCTCAGTCTCAATTTAGCTATGTTTTGGGTTGGTTTGTTAGTCTGTTAGAAAGTAAATGTTGGATTTTGAAGAGGTGTTGAATGTTGGACTTTTCAGCAAAGGTCAGTAATGGGCCAAGAAAACAAAAAAAGAATAGCAATTTTTGGTGTGATCCAGGACAACTTCTAGATTAGAAGTTTTTTTTTTTTTTTAAACAAATCCTTGGGTAAAGGTAAGGCCAAAGACACAAACTCCAGCCATAAGGGGTCAGTATCAGAACAAATTTACATTTTTTGTGAGTTCTTTGTGGTCTTTGAGTCTTTGTGGCTTAATAAAGCAGAACTATAAGATCCCTGGTTTGAGTCCAGGTCTGGGCACTTTATCTTCACTATTGCGAGGCAGACTCAAAAATAGGCTGTTAACCTCTGCAACAAAACACTACAATTACCAAAAGCCCAAAGCTATTTGAATTCGTAGCCTCATGGTAGAAGGTGAATTACAAACTTGGCAACTGCTGTATGCAACAGTATTTTTGCCGTTGTGCTTCTGCTGTCAGAAAGTCTAGTTGCTATGTAATTATGTTTTTTTTTTTTTTTTTACATTCACAAAAGAGGTTTAATGTGTGTTAAATACGCTCGGCTGGATTTACTTACCTCTTTGATCCTTCCTTAAATGCGTGAAGCGGAAAGGTGCCATGTGCTGTTTACATGTGTTTAAAATGCAGCTTGAGCCATTGAGCCGTATGCTAAATGTCACACTCATATCTTAGGAGCACTCCGATCCTAAAGGAGCTTTTTAAGGCTCAGTAAATCTATGCTCCGTTAAATGGCGTAGTCATGCGGCAAAAAGCAAAAATCTGAAACCTAGCTTCTGTGTGGTGATGTTTAACCCTAAACCCATACGCCAAACCATGGAAACAAAAACGAATACTGAAACCTCTTGATGATTTTTTTAAATTTATTTTTATTGTACTCTGCTCTTTCTTGTGGCTCAAATGTTATCTACCTCACCAACCATCAATGCTAAACTGTTTTTTTTTGTTTGTTTGTTTTTTGTTTTTTTTTTACAATCCTTAAAAAGTTTATGAACAAATGGATTTTCATTACAGTTTTAGGAAAGATATATTTTTGGTGTAAATCCAGAACACTGTTTTGGTCCAGGAATTGTTTCAAGGATTCTGTAGTATTGTGAGATAGGGCCAAAGATACTAACTGCAGTCACAAGGGGTTGATAAAGAAACTATAATACGTTTTAGTGCCTTTTTTTCAATGGATAGAATTTTTTCCCTGAATTAGAACATATTCGTATTGAGTTCAGGTGTGCGCACTATATTTTTATCATTGCGGAATAGGGCCAAAACCTTGTCAGAGGTATGTATGTTTATATTGTCTTAGCAAACAAATGATCCAAATACAATATAATAATCAAAATAAAATAGGATATCCAGGCAAATAGTCAAAGAGGTATGTCTCAAGGGATGTACTTGGAGAAAGCTCTTGTTTAGCTTTTAGTTCTGCACCGACCATTTTTCCTTCACTTGCAGTATCAAGGTTTATGGAAAATTTGTAATATTCAAGGGAAAAAAAGACTATATTCGCTACGCAACAGTTTATTGCTGCCATATCTATTAGGAGATAGACAGTTTTCCTCATAAAACTAACCCTTCGAGTGTTATCATCTCCAAAACTGTGCTGAGTGCTCTTCTGATTTATTCAACAGTGAACAAAACGGGGCATTTGCATTAAAAGCTTTTCCAAAAACAGAGCAAAAACATATTCTGCTCTGTGTCTCACTTCATTTACTTCTTGCACTCAGCTGACGGCACCGATTCAAACAAGCAACCCACTGCTTTATTATCATCATCCATTTACCAACCAGTGTCACTGTTCTTGCTGGAAACCTTACTTTAGTGTAACCGCAGATCCACCGATTGGACATTTTGCACCTAATTAAGGCCAAAAGTTTGCATTTAGTCACTGGTTAAATCACATTTCAACAGCACTTTCTCCACCCAACATCCCATAATTAGCCAACGGATTAAGGTGCGCCTTACAGTTTAGCAGATCCCAGCCACGCATTTTAATTAACGTAATTAGACTTCCTATCTGCCTCTATGCTCCGGTAGACTCACGCTTGCTAAATGCATAATATTAGGGCTGAAGAAATGAGATGGCACACTGCCTGGAGTGCAAGTCTTTAAAATTGTGGCAAAGTAAAGGAAGCAGTCATAAAAAATACTGAATTTAAACTAGTTCATCACTTTCTGCTAATGAATAGTTGGTAACTATACAATTATTACACATATTATTATACATTATACACTTATTTGGTAAATGTCAGAAGGCATTAGAGCCTAGTATTATGAGAAATGCCATAGAATTAAAGATGGCCACTGTAAATTTTGGTTGGTTGTGAAAATGAGGCTGCACAACAGATTTAATTTAATTCTGAACACTCAGTTCCTGTTTTATTGCAAAGAATTTTTTGCTAAAAGGCTTTAAACTTGGCACAACAAATACCATCTGTTACATTTGTAGATTTATGCAAATTAGCCATGTGCTTCCATTTAACTGTGCATTTTTGTCTTTTTATGGCAAGTAAATGATGGAGAAAGTAAAGAAATAAATAAAGTAAGCATCCAACCTAAATATTTAACTGTGAAGGTGATGTACACTGCCTGCTGCTGCTGTGACATTGCTGTTCAGTGTTAACATAGAGCATATAACTAAATTGGTTCAATTGATTATTAGGTCAGATGGCAAGAGAAAAAAATAATTGGAAGCCTTAACACAGAGCCCCAGCTATGACTAACACACACACACACACACACACACACACACACACACACACACACACACACACACAATAAGTGTTGCAGAGATTGTACCATGAACTTGTTAGCGGTTGGGGCTAAAGGGTTTAGGCATTAGGGCAAAAAGGTAAAAAGGTAATTTTGCAATTACTGTCCATCTGAATAATGGTGCTAATTGCTTGTTAAACTAGTTTTCCACTAAACTGATAATCTTCTCTAATCTAGTGAAATGGCATGCCAATAGCTGCTGCTGCAATCAAATTTACAGTCTCCCTGTTGCCCTTTGACTCTGTTTTATCCCCAAGAGTGGACAAATCAATACACTGATGCAAAAATCAAGTGTTTATTGGTGTACGCATTACGGTGCATGTTCCAGTCTGCCTATTTTGCAGTTATTTCTTTGTCATACTCAGATTTAGTTCCTTTTATGGACTCCCACTCACTGCACTAACAAGACACAGGCCCATTGCCACAGGCTGGAAAATGGTTCATGGCCGGTGTTAAAGCAGCGAAATGGTTGTCATTGTACATTGCCATTACCTTCAAAGTCTCGTCACAAAACAGAGGGACCATCTGAGAGGCGACGCGTGTGTGTGTGTGTTGGTGGCTGTTCAAGGAAGGATGGAAGGAGATTGCAGGAACTAAGAGGTTCATTAGATGCGTAGAGGTTGTGGACTCTTTTGTCTGGAAAAAGGAGTCTTCTTTCATCGTAGGTTTCCAAGCCTTTATCCTTTGTTAAAACACTGATCTTTGTCTCAGGATTTCAGAGCGGTTTTAAAGAGATTTCAGTGCTCCAATCTCTGTCTTAGGTGTTGGAGACTTTTCTTAGATAGGCTGGTGTTAAGGAAAGTGAGAGAACTAAGCATCAAGCTAATGAACAGTGCCATATTGTAACAAGTTCATTTGTGATAGAGCCCTTCCATGGATTTAATATTGCATACAGAAACAGCTCCTGCATGAAAGACCCAGCAAAATAACCCACTTAAAAGTATAGTTCATTTTAAATATCTAATTAGGAGGACTATCAGAGAATATAAATGGTATGTTTTTGCAACGATACAAGGTGTATCAATTAGAATTGTTTTGATATGATTCAAGAACAATATCAGCTAATTTAGAACGATACGATTGGATACGATTCAACACCTTCATATCAAGAAATGATACAACAGCTTTTTGCCAAAAATCATAAAACTTTACTCTCAAATGTAGCATAGCAGCCGGGGTTGATTATGTCCAGCAGACAGAGAGCAAAGCACAGTTGAATATAACATTTTATTTCATTAAAAACAAAAATGACATCCAAAAAGCCGTTTTTTATTTTAACATGCAAATTTCGAATTGATATTTCCGATATTATTGATTTTTTTTTTTTTTTTTTTTTTTTTGCCATGTATATGGATATGATTTGATACAAGGTGATGTGTAGTTGTTTCATGGGGAAAAAAAGTGAAACATCAATATAGTAACTTTATTGTCAAATCAAAGTCAAATCTACATCTTCGCCAAAACAAACTATAACATAACACAACATGGATCCAGGATTTTAAAAAACGATTCTTTACCAAGGTATCAGTAAAATGATTAGAGTCGATTTTCTACCCTTTTGGGATATAAGGGCTTTGGGTCATAATGAGCATTTACTCCTAGACTAGCAGATCCCTGGTTGGAGTCTAGGTCTGGGCACTGTAGCTGTACCATTGCGAGAAAGGGTCAGTGCCTTGGCAAAGCTCTCCCACTGCTCATGTTGCCTGATTTGTTACAAAACTTTTTACTAATACATAGCCTGCAGTTTTCATGACTTACTTACAAACTGCACACAGAAGCTGGATATACTTTTTATTGTATTCATAGATGCACTTTGACATTCACTGCATAGTTTCTACATTGATTTGGTAAAGAAACATCTCTCTGACACAGAATCGCAGTGGTCTTGCCAGTCTTAGCTGTACTGTAGTCATTTTGACCCCGAGGACAGAGGCTCCTATGTGGAATTGATTGGAATAACTTGGTTAGCTTGCCTTTAGCTAACACAGTAACAAAGTGGGAAAAGGATATAAATGTGTAAAAAGTGCTTATAATAAATTTAAAGAAACAAGTTCTCTGCGAAGTGAACTTGAAACAGCATATTACTCTTTGATGCAGTGATCAAAGTGTTTTGTTTTGTGACTAATACCTCACATCTGTCACTTTGGTTCCAAAAATTCTTCAGTCTGTTGTGCCTTATTCTGGAAGGGACAGACTTATAATTTGTACATTAGAAAACTCTTTTGCTATTTGTAAACAACCTTTAGCTGAGTGCACACTTTGGGAACAGATTTTCAATAGACAAAAAGGGCATAAAGAGGATGGTTTTGGCAAATGATGATCCCCGTGTGTGCCATCAATGAGTGGGTAGAGAATATTAATAAGAAATTTGGTTTTTAGCAGCTCTAAAGTCATGTTGTATAGAAGTAATAGGACTGCATGTCAACTAAAGCAACAGAAGGATATGCACTCGACCAATTTAAACGTAAATATTTCTCACATGAATGGGAGGTGTTACTTTTGTTCCTGAAGGTGGTGTGTATTTTTGTGGAAGACTATGAATATAGATTTTGGTTTACCAGGCAAGTTTGAGCCAATAGTAGTTGACAAAGGTTATGAAGTTCAAGTCGAAGTTGTCAAAATATTTTTCAGTGTTCTCACTTTCTGGCAGCGAGTCGTCTGTCATTGAGCGGCGGCGATGCAGCTCAGTCATAGTCTCCCAGAGTTTCTCGGCTGTGACTTTCTCCGAGCTGACAGATGAAATTTGTGGCATTTGGCTGTCGTCCTATCGATCCGCTCGCTATCACTGTCATTTATGCAAACTCCAAGGACTTGATGAGATCGACCAAAGGAAATGAGAAAAATAACACAGCTACACACAGACACACACTAACTGCATTTGTTGTTACTTTGTCTGTCAGGAAATGGAGCAACTTCTCCAAAGTTTACATCCCACTACAAAAGCATGCAATGTTTGAAGCAAATTGAAAATAATAAGCTGCTTACTCATTTATTTGTGATCTAGCATTTGGGCTGGTTTGGACTTTTTGGCAGCATTACTTGACCCAACCAAACACACATTGACAAACTCGATTTCACAGGAGTGGTACAGGGCAGATTTTTTTTTTTTTAAACAACAATCTCAAAATGCCAAAAATGCTTAAAATGAGTTGTTTCCAAAGTTTTTGGTGAGAAATAATGAGTATCATACCTTACAGCGGAGGACTCTGTGGACACATTAAATTCAAACAATTACTAACTATAATCAGCTGAAGCTTTACTCAGATCCATTCAACCATTTCGTATTTTATTATGATTGTTTTTCCAATTATTGAGACGCCAGTCAACACAAAAACACTTAAATTTACCAAATTTGCCAAAGTTTACCACGGTTACCTGTCACTTAATAATTTAGGACCCTGTTTCCCCAGAGTAACTAACAAGAACAGTGATTCTCAAATGGTGGGTTGTTGCCCAACAGTGCACTGCAGGAAGCTTCAGTATACTTTCAATTTTCTATTTATTTGAGGTCTAAATGTTGTTTTTATTGCGATGGCATAACTGGTTGTGGTAAAATAATTTAGAAATAAAGTGGGTGACAATAAAATGATAAAACTGGGTACGATAATCAGTCTACAATCACTGATTTAGTGTATAATACTTAGAAAAAGACAAAGTAGATACACATAATATCAACACAAGACTAATGAAACTGTTCTATGTGGGAGGCATTGAAGATCATGCAAATATTATTTGTATTTGCTATCAGATATTGCTAACAAAACCATATAATCTCTGTTGAAAGTATAATAGAATAAAACATCACTGGTGACAGTATTTGCAGTTCATTTAGCAGTCATCATTTTTTTCTGTTTTGAAACTCATCCACTCCGCAGTCAGCAGCTCCTCAGTCATGTGACCCTCTGTCAGACGCGTTACTCTGATTAGTTTTGACTCGTGTGCAGTGGTTCGGTCCACAGCTCTGACTGGTGTAGGTGAAGTGTGTGTCCACAGACCGCACAGAGCTTCATGATTTGTGCGGCTTGTCTTCAGAAAGGCTCTCTCAGGACGCGACGGATATTTTAGCTCCTTAAATCATTTGTCTGCTCCATTCAGGTCTGCAGCTGATAAGAGCCTGAATAATTCAAATGTCTGCACACAGTTTATTTCAGAGCAAATTTTCTCAAGACATTCATTTTGCTGGATCTTGGCTGTTTTATTTTCTTATTTGAATGAGACCTTTGTGAAACAGACAAGAGGATTTATAAATCCACAAATACGTTATGGCAATTTGTAATTCATGTAATCTATTATAATTTATTGTGTTTTTGATCAAATAAAAAATAGCTCCTGCCTTTACGTTTGCCATACAAAAAAAAGGAACCATTCTGCATTAATATGTGAAAACAATAATTAATATAATAAGACTTTTGCTAAGGCAATATCACTAAAATTTATACCAAAATAGTTAGCCATGATAAAAGTCCCCCTTACCCCAAATTTAACCTGAAAATATCTGGATGGCGTTGCAGTAGCAGGTTGTTTTACACACGTCTGTTTTATAAGCGTCAGTTCACATCGAGGCATGAGAGCTGCTGCTGTTACGCTGCATGAGTGGATCTCCCCCTGTGTTTTACAGACTACTCACAGTGTAAATAGAAAGCTGTCTTTACAGAGACCTGTACCTTCTACTTCTGCACGTTGTCCTTGTAAAATGGCTGCTTGGCGATGCAAATTACATTACACTTCTCCCCCTCAAGAATCAACTTCTTGGTGCGCAGTGTTTACATTACCGCTGTTTCCAGTGACCCTTTATTTTGAAAGTGCAGCGGAAGTTTATTTTGACACTTGGTGCCTGTTTCCTGTGTTTCCCCATCTGTAGCTCTGTAGATTGTCACGTAGATGCTCGAAAAATAGAATTCCAACCTAATTTGAGAGTAGTGTTGTGGCGAGACGCTCGTATGTCATCCCCGGTGTGAATTGTCAGACTGAATAAAACAGAAGGCAGTTCACACGCTGACATGACGCCGCCGTTACACGCTGCTTCTTTGGTGTGAATTGGGGGTTAAAGTTCACCTGGCCCCACCTCTGTGCTGTGAACATGTTTTTTAATATCAGTAAGAAGACTGAGAATAACCATATGTGGAGTAATAGTAGTAATCTGCAAACTTCTCAAGCCTGGACATTACACATTACTTCATTATGATGATTTCCACAGTGAAGTGTGATCTGGCTGCCTCTTCTCTCCGTGCTGGCAGATTGTTGTGGTTTGTTGTTGTTGCTGGATGTCGCAATTAAGTAATGCTACACACCACCGCTGTGCTTTTGTTCTGATCAGCAGTGTGAATCTGAGCCGATAAAATGTTCCAGGGGGTGGCCACAGCAAAGTTCCTCAAAGTGCCCTGTGTAAAATCTTTACCACTGTGAGATCCCAAGGCCTTGGCGAAGGTCTGCACTCTCTGCTTGATTTGCATTCTTTTTTTTCTTTTTTTTATGAGATCATTATCCTGTGGGAAGTCTTACATCACCATTATGAGTTTGTAAATGTTTCGTTGTAATGGCCATGCAATATAATCTTTTAGTACTCGAAGTTATTAAATTTGCTGTTGTGCAAGAATCGTTGGTGCCATCTACTTAGAATCTGCTCGAATGGACTTTTTACTCTCGGCTTAGGCTTTATAGTTTAAGATCTGTAGTTGTCAGCGTGAAGGGAGTCAACAAAAAGAAAGTTGTCAGAAAGTTGAAAGTGTGACGCTTTCTTCTCGCCGCAAGGCATAAAAACTAGATGCCATTGTTTCAAACCACTCACCCTCCTTTTTTCATGTAGTCTTTTCTGTATTCACTCTGTTTTCTTACTCTGATGACGGACTTTGGTCTAAGGAAAACAAAAGCCCTGTAGCAACCGACGCAGTTCGACGCTCTGAATTATTGAAAAAAAGAGCAGCGCGTCATTGTTTGAGAGGAGACGGGGAATGCGCAGGGGAACTGGGTCTCTTGGTTTTTCATGTAAATTCCTTTTTCTGCCTCTGAGCCTGGATCACTGTGCGTCAGATTATAGCTCAGCGGATGGCTGCATGTATTTTTGGTCCGGCTTTAAAGGTCAATCCCATGCACAACAGTTAGCTTGCATATGTTTTTATCCCTAGCAATATAGAGCGTCTATTTCTAATTTATAACCAAGGGGATGAGACATTAGTGTACTGTACATCTCCAACACAAACATTTATTTTTGTCTCTTAATCATAGAAGACTGGATTGTGTTCACGTATGCCTTATTCTTTGCATGACCCAGCTTTAACTTGCATTTGTGGATGGAAAGGCAAACTGTGTTCAAGGTCAGTGATTTCTGAAAGTGTTCCTTATCCATACAGTGATTTCCAGAGTCATTCCTGTTTTTAATGCAGAGTTACATGAGCACTTGAGGATTATGCACATCACATACGTCCAATACTAATAATAGAAGCTAATAACAGGTCTTTCTAAAATGCTCTTTGTTATGAGGGAGCAAAATAAAAATATTTATTTAAACGTTTATGGGCAGCAGGAAATAATGGTTGTTGTTTGTTTTTTAAAATTTACTCTGAATTAATGTGACCCGAATCTGAGTCAGGTCCAGTTGCTAAAGTTAACTTCTAAAAGTAGGATTAGTGGTATTTAACAAATCGGAGTGAACTTTGTCAAACTGCTACATAAGTCCGCCACATTTCTGTTACTACTTGACCTGCTTAACATTAAAATTAAGAAATGTAAATTACCTGTCGTTTAGCTTATTTGCTAATTTTAGACGCTAATTGCTTTTTAAATAAAACGGCTAAATGTTGATCCACTTGCTAATCAAAGTGGGCTCTGATATTACTCACATGAGGTCGAGTGGTTGTCAGTTGCCAAACCTGTTTTGATTATTCATAATTTGCGATGTTTGGTGGCTAATGGCCCTTTTCCACCAGCACTACTTGGTTTTACTCTACTCGGTTCTACCCGCTTTGTTAGCTTTTCCATTAGGCAACCGTTACCAATACTTTTTGGGTACCTGCTCAGCTGTGGTTCCAGCCGAGCCAAACCCGTACTAAAATGTGAAGCTGACAGACTTGTAGCCTTTTCCGGCTCTTTTCTTTGGCTTTGCGGGTGACAAAAAAAACAAAAACAAACAAACACACAAAACCAAAAAGTACAACAGCCTCTGTGTCCTCCATTGTTGTTGTTTATGTCGCGTTGACAGGATGTCACATCAGTGAGGCGCCACTGTCCCTGCCCAAAATAAATTGATACTATGAAGTAATGGAAAATGACCCAACCTGAGTAAAAATGAGTAAAGCAGAGTAAAACCAAGTAGTGCTGGTGGAAAAGGGGCATTACACTAATTTCTTCATAGAAAATGTATTACTGTTTTTTTTTATTTCCGGTACCAGTCCTTGGGCCGCAGATATTCTGTTTACAAACACAAGAAGAGTCTATGCCCCAACAGCCTTTTGCAGCCTAATCACTTGATAAATGTTCTCTCGGGTGTTTTTCTATTAGCACCACTTTATCTTCTGGTTTTTGCTGCCCCTGTCCACACTTATTTAAGATTTGTTGCTCCTATCAAATTAATTGTATTACTGCAGTTTCTTTTCGTCATCCTCCTACTGTCCAAAACCATGTGTGAACTGGTGAATCTAAATTCCTCAGTGAATGAATGCATAGTAAGTCAATAGCTGTCTCCCAGTCTTAGTCGCCTAAGGCCCATAGTTTCTGGGATAGGCACCACTTTTTATGCTGAGGGGCAGTGTTGCAAACTTTCAAACTCCACCACTAGCACTTTTCCAAATCATGGTGATGACAATTGTATTATGTATTAAGCAGCTCTCCCTGTCTCAAGTTACGCCCCCAGAGCACTCAAATGTTACATAAAAGCACTCATAAGTTTTTTTTTTTCTGAGACACTAATGGTTTTTTGATGAGAACTTGCATTATCCCGAACAATGAGAAACTAAAAAAATACTCATTACAAAACTTAATACCTCTTCTTTATTATTTTTCATGATTTATTGCTGCTATTATTATTAACATCCCTCTCTCCCTTTGTGTGTTTCAGGTTATCTATGCATTGAACACAAAAAATGACGAGCACGAGGCGGCCATTGCGACGCTGAAGGAGGCCCATGAAGAAGAAGTGCAGCAGATCCTCTCAGAGACCAGAGAAAAGATCCTACAGGTATATACTCTCTCTCTCTCTCCCGTGAACATTTGAGCATCTGACTTGACCATCTGAAATGCACAGAGGCAGCAGAGGAAGCAGCTCCGGGTTTGTGAGCAGTAATTGTTTTGCTGCTTCCTGGAGGGAATCAATTGGAATGATTAACACACTGTGCATGATTAATATTGTTCTGGTTTGTGGGTAGAAAATGTGTTGAGAGGCAAAAGTCTGCTCTGGGGAGTACCATTGTCTGCATTAATTTACAGTGCACTGGCTGCCATTTATTATCATACAATTACTATACAGTACAGTTATTTATCACACTGCAGAAATGCAACTGCACAGATTGTAGGAACCAATTTAATCCCAGATCACATATTGTGAATCATTTTTACACTTATCTTCCTAAATTATTTTACTACAACTTTTATGGCAAAAAGGTAATTTTAATTTAATGCTAACATTTTCGAATAACTCACACTATAAGGTATTAAGTATTAGTAACCAGTTAATTGGTTCATTACAAAGAATTACTTCACCATTTACGTTACTCAGTTATAGACATTGTTATTATCTGACCATGCCCCTCCCCCCTCACGGCCCTGTCCTGTTCAGGAAGCACTGCTACAGCTCATGCCTCCCCCGCAGAAACCAAACAAATCATGTGAACTCCACAGGCTTCGAAGCACTGAAGGAGTGTGACAGCAGCGGGACAGCGGGGAGGGAGGGCTCTTAAAGTGACAGGGACCTAATCTGAGCATTTCTCACAAAATCCAATGATGAGTTTCTTCAAATAAGGTTTTTTTCAATAATTATTGCATTTTCTGATCAACAAAACATAAGATGCTGATCTAGAGATGTTCTAAATTTATTTAAAAAAAAGCATAATATAGGCCCTTTAAATGCAGTAATAAACCCTGAAGTGATAACAGGCCGCAGAGCTCGTTGCATATCAACCAAGAGTCACCGAGACACACCTACCATCGCCATGGCAACATAATGCATAATGTCAGCGTTTGTTCTCTGGATCAAAATCTTAAACCCTGGTTCAGAGGTAAGGCTACTCTTAGTAATCCTCATTTATCTGACTGATTAACCACATTTAGGGAGCTGGAGATACACTGTACAGTTAATTATCAGGGCGCCTCTTTACGGCGTGGTCTTGACACCAAACTTGATCACATCTGAGCAGCTGGTTGCTATGACAACACGTCTCATCCACAGGGGAGCTAATGAGTTGAAACCTATTGAAAATGAATTCATATGACTTGTTAATCCTTTTATATATACGGTATGTCACCTCCCAAATAAGAGAAATACCGGTCTCCATGACAACGGTGAGTGCACCAAAGCCTTACGCAGCCACTGTACTTTCATGCAAGACTGTAGTCCTGTACCAGTCCAGTTTTCAATTACTTTTAGTTTAATGAAGTAGTGAAGTCCAATTCAAAAGTGTGATGGTTATTCCTAGGGCTGTGCGATGTCTCTTGCTGCATACCGGTTCCCAGCCTTTTTTTTTTTCCTTGTATGATATGAATTTTCCATATACTGGAATATATAGGAAAAATGGTTGGTGTAACTAAGCCACACAAGGAAATTTGTTTTGTTAGTTTTACTCCAGTACAACCATTGTGAACGACTTCTTTGAATATTTGACTGTATTTTACTAAACCTTGACTATTGTATTGTATGCTGCATTCATGTGCTCCTTGGGTGCTTCTCTTTCTGACATGAGAAGTCATTTTTTTCTACTTTTTTATGTCTTTACCTCTGGAAGTTTTTTGACGTTAGCCTTCTCACTACGGAAAAGCTTAAGTTCATAAATTTAGAAAATATTGCTTTAGCTAAAGAACTTGACTGTTGGTGGTATAATAAATGAGCGGTAGTGATTAGCATTTCTACTGCAATTCTGTTACTTCTATGTGAGCGACAGCTTATAGTAAACTCATTATCAACAACATTTAGTCAAAGATCTCATATATGAAACACAAATGAATAAATCAGATGAGTCTTTTCTGCTCTGTCCATAAAGCGTCAGGTGGGTGAAGTTGGGCAGCAGGTTTTAACCCATTATTACCCGTTATTTTTCTGACTTGAACAGGTGTTCATGTGCATTTTTAAAACATGGAGAAACATTTTCCGGATTTTTTGAGGACCACATGAATGCACCAATATTGTTTGTAATGTTTGTTTACTAAGATAACATAAAGCCATAAGCATTTAAATAAATGTGTTCGCCTGTTCTGTCCACTAAACAAACTGAATATGACAAACCGTCATAACTTATCTCTCTCCAAGAAGTTGATGTTTTTGTTGGCGTTGGTTTGTTGGTAGATCTGTCTTGTTTGCTTGTCAGCAAGATAACTCCACTATTAATGATCTGATTTTGTGGACATTTTTAAGAAATGTCAGTTTAAGAAGGAACAAATACATACTTTTTGTGTGGATCCAGCAATGTTATAAAGGATTCTGTACCATTATGAGATGGGACTAAAGATACTAACTGGAGCCTCAAATCTGCGTTTCAGTACAAGAGTAAGATCAGTGATGAGATGGACCTGAAGCGGCGGATCCAGTCTTTGGAGGAGTCCATGGAGCTCCATGAGAGGATGAAGAGACAGGCCCTGGCTGAGTTTGAGAGCTACAGACAGAGAGTGGAGGACATGCAACACTGCACCGAGGCCCAGGTATCACAGCCTTAATGTGCTGGACAGTTAGGGTTAGGGTTAACAATTATTTATTGTTCTTCAGGATTTTAAGAAATTCAAGACTACACACTAGCTCGCACTGCTTTCACTAACAGCTTTTAACCAGATTTATGCCACAATGTGATCTAAAGCTGTGATCGGTCAATTGTTTTGTAATAGAAGCAGTTCTTTGACTTTATTTGCAATCAATTGTGCCGCCCTAATAGAAAATGTAGGTACTGTGCTGCCATAAAGCTACCAGATCTAATATTAGCTTGTGTCTCTCTCTCCACTTTTTGTGCCCTGTGTAGTAGCCCCTGACTTGAGTTTATCGACCGAACCTTAAAGATATAAATAAGCCCCAAGTGGCAGGAGTGCTCTGTGTCAGCATCTCAGAGCCCGAAGCTGAGTCTGGGTCGGCCCACTCTCACTTCAGTCTGACAAGTGACGCATGGGCCAAGAAACTCAGCGCTCAAGTGACCTTTATGAACTGAGGCTGAACTGCGGTTAATGGACAAATCTGTCTTTAAAAGCAATTAACTCAATGTCATTACTTACAAAAGGAAATGTACAAAAGATATATGAAGCATAGTTGTTTTATTAAGATGCAAACTGTGTAAAATGGAAATGTAAGTTATGGGATGGTTTGACCTAAAAATAATTCAGTAAAATTGTCCACAAATGAGTGTACATCACCAGACTCTAACGATACAAACGTTAGTCTAACTTAACAAAAAATGTGAGTTGTTAATCCATTGCTTCTACTTGTTGGATGGTAGAAAAATATTTTATTGAGGACCTTCTTAATCCATCTTAATCCAGCTGCATGCATCTATAGAAAAAGCAAGGGTTCGGACTTGTATGTATAATATGTGGAGCTTTTTGTAGCAGCCTCCTCTGGTATGGAAGTAAGCCGATTGATTGAGTTTGACATTCACAGAGCCAGAGTTATTTAAAAATCCCATTTGCTAGGCTCAACCCCAGTTTACACTTTGCATTATTTAAAAATCTTATCTTCTGTGTATGGAAACACATTTTACCTTGAAGTCAAGAGACCACAGAGGTGGAACCATGCAGATTTTGGTTATCTCTGAATGCAAAGGTTTGGAGGACTAAGTCTGAATCAATATTGCAAGAAACTAAATGTGATGCTTCAAGGTTAGCAAGTTTGTTTCTGGAGGCTTTAATCCAATTGTGTTGTGAGTCTTGTGACCAAACAAACCAGTTTACAAAGTCAAGACTTCCTAGGTTAGTCCTAAACAGACCTAGTTTAGTGCTGTTTTATTCCTGGTTTAGTGTTTAGTAAATTTTTATTTAATTTGATTGATTGATTTCAAGCTTGTGAAACAAAAGAAATAATTATAATAATTTGTACAGTGTTGTATACAATATTCACATTGGGACAGAAAAAATGAATGATGAATGATTAAATGAATAAATAACAATTCCTATGCATACAATATATACATATTATGTACAGCATGCTTAGAAACTATATATATAATTTGTATTTTATATATGTTGTGTGTGTGTGTGTGTGTGTGTGTGTGTGTGTGTGTATATATATATATATATATATATATATATATATATATATATATATAATTTTTTTTTTTTTTCAATTGACGCATCGATTAATTTGATCACAACAAAAATATAATGACGACACTGACAGAGGCAGCAACATGCCATGGGTCTTCCAGCGGGGGAAAAGAAATGCACCGCGCGAGTGTAGAAGAAGACACATTTCCGTTTCCATCCATCAGGCGCGTTTGAGATGAGCCAGACTTACGCAGTTTCGATCGGTGTCAGTCTGTGCGCAGTGCACGCCGGTTAGATTTGTGTCCGACTTGTTCCCGACTTGCTCTGATGCCACAAGTGCGACGGTCACCGTGAGATCCAAACGAGAGCAGCGCCTGAGCCAGGGCCGCAGTTCATCAGGAGCAACTGCAGAGGCTGCACGGCTCAGTGCATGATGGGAAAACGCCCACCTGTCAGCGGTGAACGGACAGGTGATTGGATCTGAGTTTAGTGCTGATCAGAAACGTAACACACGACACTTCACTGCCCTCCTCTCCTCCTCCCCCCGCCTCTTTTTTAAAAATACAGACTAAAGTTACAGTTTTGACATGCATAAACCAACACACGCGAGAAGTGGATTTCGGGTGTGATGGTGCGTGATCTGAGCCACAAACTGTCCGACTTCAGTACAGGCGTATTTCCCCTCCTCTCATTGCGGCCGTGCACTCTCGTTCACAATCCAGGCGAGGCGCAGTTCATCTGGAACGAGCCTAATGCAACAAGTGAATGAGCTAAAGCAACATTTACTCCCACCTCTAGTTTATTTCTTTATATTAAACCATATGGCTGCAATCATTAACAATTAATTTACAGTTTTTGTGTTATTATAACCCTAGTCTTCATTATATTATAAGCATTCTATCATTATAGTTATATATTATAGTCAGATCCTATTAGTTACCGTATAATTATCACCCTTTATCAATATTACAGTAATGTTATTAATAATGATTACACTAGTTGTTAACACTAGTACAGTAATATCCCAGTAACATTATTTATAATTGCCATGCCATAGATTAATTATATCAATAACATAATAGCCCCAGGTTTGAGCAGTGAGCCCAGAGCCCTGTATCTCTTTTTAAATGAAATGACCCGTTACTGTGTCTGTAAGACTTAACTTTATTTAGGGTATCCACATGTTCCTTGAGGCTCACAGTTTTACAGTTGCTGTAAAAAGTCCATTTGTGTTTTTTCTGACTGCACAGCACACGCAGCGGGTGGTGTCCATGTCCCGGGAGGTGGAGGAGATGCGGCGGTCGTTCGAAGACAAACTGCGTTCGTTCAGCTCGGCCCAGACTCAGTTCGAGCAGGAGAAGAAGGTGGCGCTGGAGGAGCTGAAGGGCGAGCACCGGCAGGAGATCCAGGAGCTACTGCGCAGCCACCAGAGCCAAAACGCCAACTACAGCAAAGACCAGGAGAAACTGGTGCAGCTCCACAAAGCAGAGGTAAGGCACACACGAAAAGTAGAGCAGCTTCAGCAAATGACAACCTGACTAGAAAGGTCAAGGGAAAGTGGGACAGCTGAGGTATTAAATGCAAAGTATGCAATTTATATTTGTGTTTTTGAGGAAAACTGTCTACACTCCTAATATCATATTGAAATGGGAATCATCTGTGAAGATTTATGTAATCTAGGCTTTATTTCTGAGGATTTTAAGCATTAAAAAAAACAAAAAACATTCAGCACATACCAGAAGCTTTGGCCAATCACATGCTTTTATGTGTTGTCTGTCTGTATATCTTATCAGTTCTGAAGTAGAGGCTGCCAAAAATACAGAGAAAGTGTCAGTGTCGGTGCTGCATACACATGGTACACGTACTTGTGGTGAATTGGTTTATTTTTTTTAAATAGAAACAGGAAAGGACAGAGGAACATTTTGTGCAGTGTACCTTTAAAAAATATTAATCTTAAATTAAGAACAACCACCTTTGAATGGAGAATGAGTATTTACCAGGGAACATTTTAATTAAGACTGTATGTTCAACTATAGCATGTGTTTATTTTGGTGTGCTGCAGGTGGATTCTTTGTCGGAGCGAGTGGAGGAGCTCAAACAGGACAAGAAGAGGCTGGTGGAGGAGTACGAGGCCAAACTCAGCAAGGTACTGGACACATACTCCTCAAATATCACTTTAGAAGGTATTTTAAAACTTTTTTTTTTTATTGTTGACATTTCTGAGAATAAGTCAAGAGTCAGTTATGTTTATAGTAAGTAGTTTTCACCTGGGCGTACTTGTTTCACCATTTTTACCTATTCCCAGATCTGCCACAGTTTCAAAAGGACTCAATAACCATGATGAAATAAATCATGTTTCAATTCTTTTTAAACAATAAAAATTGAAACATTCTGTTATTGTAAGCGTTGTAAAAATGAGCTGACCTGAAAAGTATCAAATGTCTTTAACAGTAACTACAAAGTATTTAACCGCTGGTGTACTTTGCAGTGTAGTACTTTGCAGTGATGTACAGTAAGCACTGTATTGTTGTTGACCAGTCATCGTTTTTAGAAAACAGGACAGTGACAAAAAGACGATTACTAGGAGGACATAAACTTGAAGGTGTCATAAAGATTTTGTGGGAAGTTTAGGAGGGACCTAGTGCTGCTGTCACACTGTAAAAATTGATTTGAAATGTCTTGCTGTAAGCCATATATCTCTGACCGTTTGCTGATGTGACTGAATAGGCAGCCAAAAACAAAAACAAAAACAAAAAAAAAAACATCTACAGAATCTCATATTATCCCATGTACAAAACAGTATAATTCTTTGAAACATCCCATATGTGACCACCTTTTAACTGCAAGCTTTGTCATACAGATTTGCTCTAGTATTAGGCTCATAGCATCGCTTAAAGTTCAAATTTTTTTCATAACATCGTCCAAAATTGTGATTGAAGCTGCTCTAAATCTTCTTGGATGAGTCACAGTTAAACTATTACATCGTTTGGCTCCAGTCTTTGCCCTTGCTCAAAGTGAAGCCGCTGATGTGCAGATTGTTTCACTGCAATAAACGGGAAAATGGGGAAAAAAGGCTCAGATTTAGTGCCGCATTGAGATGCCATAAATTTCAATAAAAGCATAGTTAATGATATTGAACTCTGTCGGCCACTCTGTCTTCAACTTCACTGTCTTGTTTCTTCTGGCTCCACACTCCTTTGTTCAGGCTGTTAACACTGCTGTAAAAGCATCCTGCTTAGAGAATAGACAGTTATAGATCTTACTCTGCACCTTTGGTCTGTTCCCTTCAGGGGGCGCCGCAGCGAATCATCTGTCTTTCTTTAAAATCATGCACTTGTTTTACCTCTAATCTCACCGCACTGCACACCACTGCTAACCCTAATGCCTTCCTTTCCAGAGCATGTCTCCAAATCTTTAGATGTTCCTCCACCTGCCCCCTGCGCTCCCTGTTCCTAGTTTTCAGTCACGTGACTTTTGCATTCCATGGAGGGCAAAACAAACATGGCTACGTTTAGATGGGCTGACAGCTCAAGACAAAATATGTTATGGACTAAAACTACAAATATTGGGGAACTGTGAGGCGTATGAGGCACTGATACTCAACAGCCAGGTCCACTGTTCGCTCACCCGGGTAGAGGAACTCATTTAACCCACACAAATCCACATTCATCCTATTTCTGAGTTAATTTTCTCTGATGAGATTCTGTAGAAACACAGATCCTAACGTGAGTAAACAGTGGTTTTAGCTGATGGTCACTGGAGTAACCTTAAACCAATGCGCTTGCCCTCCAGGTGTGACGTCACTCTGAAAACTATGTCACCAACTATGACTAATATCATAGTCCATGGAGATTCCTCATGTGTCCACCAAGGGGATCAGAGATGATTCATGATGCAGTCCCACCTCCACCTTGAACTCCTTGAACATTCTTCTTGACCACTCTAGACTTCCTCAGACTCTAGACCAGCGGTTCTCGACTGGTCTGGCTTTGAGACCCACCATCACTCTAAATTAGAAGATATTGAAGAAAATTGAGACATATGTCAGGAAAATAGAAGATATTGAAGAAAATTGAGAGATATTCCAGGAACATAGAAGATATTGAAGAAAATTGAGAGATATTTCAGGAACATAGAAGATATTAAAGAAAATTAAGAGATATTTCAGGGAAAATAGAAGATATTGAGGAAAATTAAGATATATTTCAAGAATATTAAAAGATATTGAGGGATATTAAGCAATACAGGTCGTAGCAGTCAGGTCATCATTAGGTATAACAGTAATGAACTGGATTTTTTGCTGTGATTGAGTTTTTTTTTTTTTTTTATATATATATTCTATTAAATTCTCCCACACTGCTATCTACTGTAGGAATGTAAATTGATGATTTTGTTTTAAAAATTAAACTTTCTTTTTTTGCCCTGGCAAAGGCCAGCGACCCACTGAAAAAAGTACTGCGACCTACTTTTGGATCCCGACCTACCAGTTGAGAACCACTGCTCTAGCTCCTACTGTTTGGACAAAATATGGCTGTGTTCTTGGGAGGGTGTATACCACAGCTCCTCTCTTTGCACCCCAAAGAGAAAGTTGTACGATTTAAGCGCTGTCTCTTTGCTCCTGTAGGCGCAAGCCTTTTATGAACGCGAGCTGGAAGCCATGAAGAGGACACAGCAGCTGACTGCGGACAACCTGCTGGCCTGGAAACGCACCGAGGCCGAGCTGCGGCGGGAATTTCAGACCCAGGAGGCCGCTCTACAGAAAACTTTGGGAAAACTGCGGTCAGAGCTGGCCCGGGTCACAGATGAAGCCAGAGAAAACCGAGAGAAATCCCACAAACTCCAGTCATCACTCAGTGCCGCAGAGAGCACCATCAAGGTAAGGGTCCAGTATCAAGTGAACAGGAGGGGCTCGTAAACGCCGCTCATATTTAGGAAATTTATAGATGTGTGTTTATGAGGCCATTTCAGTCGGAGATTTTACTAGGCAGTCTTAAAAATCTGTCCTCTGTAAATAAAAACATGGATAGCCGTTTCTGTAGCTTGTCCTTGTGTTGTACTGTATTTGTTCATAGTGCTGTAGATCAAGAAATATGGGCCACATTGTATGGATTTAACAAGTCAATATTCTCAATATTCAGGAGCTGTTTTTTAGTTGTTTTGTATAATTTTAGAACAACTGTAATGGCTGTATGGAAGAGTTACTAAGACCTGCTACTTCAAACAGGTTGGTTAAAATGTTTGTCTGCTTTATAACATGTTGGTAGTGTTGTAGTGGAGGACTGTATGAAGTTAGCTAAGAATAGACCAAATATCACTATCTAACTAACAAGTGACAAAAGTGTATGTGTTATTGATTAGGTTAAAAAAAGAGCAGCAGAGGCAGAAGGCTGTGTGACTTTTAAACTTAAATAATAAGAGCTGTAAAATCTATTAGCTATAAACCGCAAAAGCAGCTATATTTAGATGAAAGCACAAAAGTGTTTTACATACACAAGAACATGCATCTGTCAGTACAAATGGTACAGGCCATTTGAGCATATCAGATACATCAGTGAACATCAACTGGCGGCCCGGGGGCCAGATCTGGCCCACCAGAGCTTTCCATCTGGCTCCCAGAATATTACTGAAGTCAGGAATAGCCTAGTAAGGATAAAAATCTACCGATATACAACGATCCGGCTAATTTATAGATTTTTCTGGCTAACGGCATCTAGGGGCGCTCTAGCAGGAAGTGCAAGCGTGAGACAGACAGCTGGAAGAGATGATGTGCAGAGAAAGTCGCTAGTTTGATTGTTTTGAACAGTCATTTTGCGCATCATGCACACACCCTCGTCATGGAAAACACAAAGAAATGCATATGATGCAGCTTTTAAGTTAAAGGCAATTGATCTGACAGTCAAAGAAGGAAATGGAGCTGCTGCACGTAAGCTCGGCATCAATGAATCGATGGTGAGGCGTTGGAGACGGCAGACTGAAGAACTGACTCAATGCAAAAAGACGACAAAAGCTTTCAGAGGTAATAAAAGCAAATGGCCGAACTTGAAAACATTCTTGAATACTGGGTGAACATCTTTCTGTGTAAATGTCTCATGTTACAACGTGGACCCCTGCGGCTTAGACAAGTGCGGCCTATATATGTACACATTTTTTTTTCTTTTTCAATTTAGTTGGTGTGGCTTATATTCAAGTGCACTCAATTGTCCAGAAATTACAGTAGGTACATACATACTTTTTTCTGAAAGTAGCTTGTCTTTACTCAAAAATGACAATAAACCTGCTCTAATTACATATAACAATAACATTTCTTTTATAGTTTTACATGCTCATTTCATTGATAGTCATTTTTTACATATGTCACATATATTCGAAAAGTTACTTTTTACATCAAATTAAGGACGCCTGTGATCTAAAACATAAATACAAATGAATTCAAACCTAAAAACACTTGGTCAAGAATTTGGTTAATGGGAGAAATTACAGTTGTCCCT
Source organism: Bostrychus sinensis (assembly GCA_020698575.1). Classification (NCBI taxonomy): domain Eukaryota; kingdom Metazoa; phylum Chordata; class Actinopteri; order Gobiiformes; family Eleotridae; genus Bostrychus; species Bostrychus sinensis. The sequence continues at coordinate 18,990,862 of CM036257.1, read as the reverse complement.
GATACTATCATTGTAATATCAGACTTAACAGGTGCCAGGCTTATGTGCAAGCAGATTATTAACATATTAAAAATATAATATATTACTTATTTTATTTTATTTTGTGAGAGAATCTGGCCCTCACTGTGTCTGATGGGAAAATTCTGGCTCTTGGATAATTGTTGTTGATGACCCCTGAAATACATGCTACTGGGTCTGAGCAGCATGAAGAGCTGTTCTAGTCCTGAGCCATAACCTCTGTCTTAGTCTTAGATACAGGTTAAGAAATACAGTCCATAATAAAGCTTTGTAAGTATGGTTTGTCAAAGTTTGGCTCTCTCCAGTGTAATGTGAGCTGTTAATCATCTGCCTGTGGCAAAAACGTAATAATGAAATATAATGTTTACATTCATACAGCGTATAAACAAGGACAAGCTATACACAAGCAGAGATGTATTTACACAAAATCTGTTTTCCAGCATCAGTGACATGGCTCTAATTATGTAACTCTTCTCTGAGGTTGTTTACAAAAGCATATTACCTGTGAAGGGAACATTTCTGTTTTCCACCCGTGGAGTCGCACTCTTTTGTACCAATTGTACAAAGAATTCACTGTTGCTTGAAGATACACCACTTGTGTTGGAAATAACTAGTTTGTTTTGATTCTGGTAATATGAAGTGTAAAATGAATGTCTTTAGCAGAGTAGAAGGATGAAATATGCTTATGACTTAATGGTTTTTACATTGACGGAGATCAAAAAGTCAGTCTATAACATTTTGATACCACATGAAAAGTATGAATCTCTATTAAAACTGCTAGTTTATTATATGTTTGGTAATGATCTCAAACACCTCCACACAATGTGACAAATCATTGTAAGAGATGCTGGATTTCTGCTGGATAACGTCACCCCCAAAAAGTGCTGAGAAACTTGTGTTCCTTACAACCCACCTGTCTGTCAGCAACACCCTTAATTTGTGTGAAGACAAAAATAACTTCCTATGTACAAAGTAGAGTTTTACCTCCAAAAAATTCTCGTCATTAGCTTCAGCAAAGTCTTTGGGAGCGACTCACAGGATTATCTCCACGGCTGCGTATAAAGTTGACATGTGCTCCGGGGGGATTGGTAAAGTAGGTCTGTTTTGTTGTTCGGATTTGCTCAGAAGGTTGTGAAATTATAGCTGATTGTACAGTTTTTTTTTTTTTTTTTTTTTGTGCTGATCAAGGTCAGCTCTGCCTGGAGTTAATAATTTCATTACTTATCGGAGCAATTAACTGTAACCCAGATAAAGAAGTGACAAGGGAGGAGCTGCAAAACCTATTTTACTTGACAGTTTCCTGTGAAGCTCTGCAACATGGCGTCAGGGTAAATAAAGGGATATGAAAAGGCTACAACAGCAAACCGATCCGTGGCTGCTTTGGTCGTTGACTCATTACAAATCTCTCAAATCGTGGAAGGCGATATCAAAATAATCTCTTAATAAGGCCTCAGTCTGTGAACATATCTTTTAATCCTCCCACTCCCGCTGCGAGTTCATAGTGGAGAAGAAATGGATTTGAATTTAACAGCAACAATCTCAAAGCAGACTCTTTTTTTTAATCTGCAGTTTATTTCCTGTTTATTAGCAACATTAGCACTATTTTTAGTAGAGTCTTGCTCAGTCCATAGCCAGCCAAGAGCTAGAAATTTATTTGATTTTTGTTTAACCAGGAAAGAGGCACAGTTTGGAGAAGCAGACAGGAGTGGAAATGTTATATGACTACATGCATGTTGCCTAGGTAGGTTTTGCAGCTTTAGCACTGTGTTTCTGTCAGGCAGAACAGTTTAAGGACTCCTAATGTTCTCTACCCACTGCACACTCACTGGCAGTACACACAGTCAGTTGCTCTTTGCCAGATCAACTTAAGGAAAAATTAGCATTACTTTTACTTACTAAATACTTTACTGCCAATTTAAAATGTATTGCAGTCCATATAACCATATTATGCTGTTTTTTGTGTCTTTAAAATTAATTTAGGACACCTAGATCAGCATGTTACATTTTTTTGGTCAGAAAATGCAATAATTAGTGAACAAACCCTATTTGAAGAAACTCATCATTTGACTCTGTGAGAAACGCTCAGATTAGGTTCCTGACACTTTAAGAGCCCTGTGCCCAGCTGCTGTCACGCCCCTTCACATGTGCTGCTGCAACATTAAAACATGGTAGAAAGCTTAGAAAAGTCGATTTTGCATAATAGAGTCCCTTTAACATTATTAAATTATAATTTCACAGGCTAGGTTTTCCTGCTTGTGAAAGAAAGGCTGAATTTCTGACCTTTGATTACAATCCACTTATTACTTGCAGCAATATAGTTTCCTTTCATCCAAGAAGAAATGTAGGAAAGCAAAAAGGAAAAAAAAAAAATCTGTCTTGCAAAAATTATTCACCAAATTATATAGACTCGACTTTATAGCTTTTGTCTCTTGTCTGCACCTCCAAACTTGAAGCTCGTTAACGCCTATTAAGACTCTTGCTTTGATAGACACTTCATACAGCGATATCTGAGCCCTTTCAATTTTGCATCAGAAATGTTATTCTGGCTTCTCTCTCTGCAAAATTAAAAGCCCACTAATCTCAGGAGACGTAATTACTGCTGGAAATGGAACCGTCAAACACAGCGTTAACACTGGTGTGGTGTGACGGTGGCTGTGTCGGGACACTGTAGCTTCTTACTCCTCTGATCCCAATCTTCCCCTGATGATATTGTTTGCAATTCTCATGAGAAACACAAGCAAACGATGGTTTAGAGTGGCTTAGACAGTCGGAATGAATGGCCCACTTTTTACAATTTTCCGTTCAAACATGCCACGCCAAAAATTACAAATTATTCCCCGACGTGGTGCAGTTAAGTGAAGCTACAGTGAGGAAAATAAGTATTTGAACACCCTGCTATTTTGCAAGTTCTCCCACTTAGAAATCATGGAGGGGTCTGAAATTTTTATCGTAGGTGCATGTCCACTGTGAGAGACATAATTTTTAAAAAAATCCAGAAATCACAATGTATGTTTTTTTTTTAACAATTTATTTGTATGATACAGCTGCAAATAAGTATTTGAACACCTGTCTATCAGCTAGAATTCTGACCCTCAAAGACCTGTTAGTTCACCTTTAAAAAGTCCAACTACTAACATGGCCAAGACCAAAGAGCTGTCCAAAGACACCAGAGACAAAATTGTAGACCTCCACAAGGCTGGAAAGGGCTACGGGGCAATTGCCAAGCAGCTTGGTGAAAAAAGATCCACTGTTGGAGCAATTATTAGAAAATGGAAGAAGCTAAACATGACTGTCAATCTCCCTCGGACTGGGGCTCCATGCAAGATCTCACCTCGTGGGGTCTCAATGATCCTAAGAAAGGTGAGGAATCAGCCCAGAACTACACAGGAGGAGCTGGTCAATGACCTGAAAAGAGCTGGGACCACTGTTTCCATGGTTACTGTTGGTAATACACTAAGACGTCATGGTTTCAAATCATGCATGGTTTAAGCAAGGTTCCCCTCTTAAACCAGCACATGTCAAGGCCTGGCTTAAGTTTGCCAATGACCATTTGGATGATCCAGAGGAGTCATGGGAGAAAGTCATGTGGTCAGATGAGACCAATATAGAACTTTTTGGTCTCAATTCCACTCACCCTACTGTGAAGCATGGGGGTGGTAGCCTCATGCTTTGGGGGTATTTTTCTGCACAGGGGACAGGGCGACTGCACTGTATTAAGGAGAGGATGACCGGGGCCATGTATTGCGAGATTTTGGGGAACAACCCCCTTCCCTCAGTTAGAGCACTGAAGATGGGTCGTGGCTGGGTCTTCCAACATGACAATGACCCTGAGCACACAGCCAAGATAACCAAGGAGTGGCTCTGTAAGAAGCATATCAAGGTTCTGGAGTGGCCTAGCCAGTCTCCAGACCTAAACCCAATAGAAAATCTTTGGACGGAGCTCAAACTCCGTGTTGCTCAGCGATAGCCCAGAAACCTGACTGATCTAGAGAAGATCTGTGTGGAGGAATGGGCCAAAATCCCTCCTGCATTGTGTGCAAACCTGGTGAAAAACTACAGGAAACATTTGACCTCTGTAATTGCAAACAAAGGCTACTGTACCAAATAATAACATTGATTTTCTCAGGTGTTCAAATACTTAAAAATAAAAATAAATTGTTAAAAAATCATACATTGTGATTTCAGGATTTTTTTTTTTTTAGATTGTCTCTCACAGTGGACATAAGAATAATAATAAGAATAAGAATACCTTTATTAGTCCCACAGTGGGGAAATTGCACCTACGATGAAAATTTCAGACCCCTCCATGATTTCTAAGTGGGAGAACTTGCAAAATAGCAGGGTGTTCAAATACTTATTTTCCTCACTATATGTTAAATGGCCGCTGTCACTGTCTTTGGAGCAAACATTTACTCTCAGCTGAGGCCTATCTGCGCTGGTTATCAAACAATAAATCAACAAAATAGTGCTTTTCATTAGTTTTTAGATTTGACTAGTAATGAGGAAACACAGACTGTAGTGATACATTTTCATAATATTTATTGTTGTAAATGTATTGCACAGGTATAATTCAAATACATAAGCATTTGTACGCTATTATCCATGCATTTCTAAAATACAAACTCATAAGAGGTCTAAAGATATGCCATTTTGAAATAGCAGAGTCTCAGAATAGAAATAATTCAGCTCACTGTGCTGTACTTAAGAGGCATTTTTCAACCCAACCAGGCTGCTTAATTAGCTGCTTCTACAGTGAAATATGTGGCAGTGTCATCAGCACACAATTAACATCTCACAGAATGTCCTGATAAAGCAGTACAAACCCAGAAAAGTATTTTGCCTGTTGCATTTATGAATGCTTTTAAATGTTGTGTATGCATATTTTGCTGAATGCTTTGGTTCTTGTGTTACTGTGGGCTTGCGGAGAAAAATGTTTAAGTTTTATTTTAGCAACAAATTTAAATTTCTTAAAGGCTTTTAGATCGATGGAGAGTATTGTTACTTACTTAAGTTGCCAATGAACATTTAGAGATTTTTTTGTGTTCTTTGGACAAAAATCACACGCCTAAAGCCACAATCAGATTTTTTTTTTTGTAACTCAGAAAGCAATGGTTGGAATTTTTTTATTCTTTCAGATAAGGTTAGTAATAGGACAAATGAGATTTTGGCTTTATTTGGCTTTTTAAAGGCTTGTGTGCCATTAAGATGAAGCTAAACATAGTTACTACAATCACAAGGGGTCGTCAGTAAAGGAACACTTGATTAGTTTTTGTAATTTCTCCTTAAATGATATTGAACCAGTCGCTATTGTTTTCTTCTTAGGCACTCACTCACACATGTACTGACTGTTTGACGATGAAAATACTTGTAGATGTTTGGTGATGACTTTCTGCAATAGGAAGGATGTAGCCACAAGGTCATGGGTGACTAATCAAAACATAGCAGTCCAGGGGCTTGAGGACGCACACCCGAATTGGCAAAATCTACCTTAATGCTGAATAGGTGGTCTTTAATAACAGGGTAGCTCCAGGATTTTTCTTGTGAAATGTAAGACCATTTTAAGACTTTTTAGTGCCATTTATAATTTAATTTAATGCCAGGTTCACCAGAAAAAAACAGTAATCTGTAAGAATTTTACATTAGTTAAATATTCATACTACTCTGACTCTCAGAGGTTTTATTTTAAAAGCCTAATACCAAGGAAATAACAGTTCAGCATTTAAAAAAAAAATCTTAAAACTGAATCATACTTTTCACTGATAAAGGTTCTTCATCAAGTGTTTTGTGATGATGTTTTTGCAACATTAGGCAGCTCATACAGAAGATTTAATACTTTTAAGGCCTTGAATTTGACCACATCAAATTTAATACCTTTTTAATACTTTTAAGCCTTTGTGGCTGCCTTAAATGTACACCAAAAAATATAATGTATAATATCGATTTGCTCTTCGATACAGAACGCACACAGTCATATCCAGACACAGAGGTCAAGAGTTCAGACTCACCTGCCTCGGTCCCATTGGCCTCGCTCCATCACACCTCTTCACACATGTCAGGTTTAATTTGCCTGTGCCGCCTCTGTGGTTATTATCATAGTGAGTTTTCATTGTCTTTGTGGTGGCAGCAGTAATTAAGTTTGAGGCTGCCTGTTTGATAGGACTGAAAGATGTGAAATTGCCTCTCACGATTGGAGCCGGTGCAGAGCACACCAGATTATTCTGCTCTGTGTGTGTGCTTGTCAAATCTCTCCCTCAAGTCTTTTTCTTTTTAAATGAGCAGTGGTCAGCATTTATGTTTGTTTCCCCGGTATTAATATATGTCCAAAAATTGCATGTTTTCAATTCACTCTTTTCCTACATGATGTTTAATAACCAGAAACATGTTAATTTCTTTACATTTGCCCTTATAATCCAGCCACAAGGGGTCACAAGCCTTCGTATGCCTTCGTCATTTTGTTTTTGGAGCACTAACTAAAGGTTTGACAATAACAAAAAACAATCTGATCTTATTTACACTTGATACTACTACTAAAATACATCCACTGCCAGTTTTACTTTGTCCATCATTGTTTGAACACTGACAGGCGACAGGACAGGACAGCTCATGACATGACAGCTGAGGTTTCACTCCTGATTGGATAAAAGACAGACAGGTTTCTAGAAAATGTATGTGTTTGTAGTAAAGTAAATGGACTAGTACATAGGTATATACTGAATGTTCCAGGGGCAGATTTAATTCCTATTTAACTTTAGGTTTTTGAAAAAATGGCAAGATTAATGGAAGCAATCTAGACATTGCTGTCTCCTTGCTGTTTTGAGACTGGTAACACATATTTGTGTTACCAGTCTCAAAACCAGGACAACAAGAAGTCAAACCTATTTATCATTTACATGTGAGCCATGGCTATAATAACCTCAGCCAAGGAGATTATGTTTTCGGCGATGTTGGTTTGTCTGTCCGTTCGTTTGTTAGCAACATATCTCAAAAAGTCATGGACGGATTTTGATGAACTTTTCAGGGAAATTTCAGAAATGGAATAAGGAACAAGTGATTACATTTTGGGGGATCACCATCTGGATCCAGGATTTTTTGTAAAGGATTCTTTACTATTGGGAGATGAGGCTAATTTTGCCATTAACTTCTAACTAAACAAATACTGCCCAGAATCATTGGCAAATAATTAGAAGATGACATCGCGGTAGATGTTATAATCTGACGTAGTTTGACCAGGATCATCTTGATATTCTGGTTCTGGTGATCCAGAAGGTTCTAAATATAGGGGGTACATATGAAATTGGATATTGCACAGCAACAATTGTAGCTACACACTTGCAAATAACACCAAATGAAAGGTGAGGTTTTTCTCTTTCAGTAGTATGTTCACAGATTTCATCTATCTTAATACTTACTGAGCTAGATCCGGGCCTTTAGGGGTTTTTCTCAGGTTAGTAACCCTATGGCCTGGCGGAGGTCTGCACTTTACAAGTGCCTCTAGTTACAATATGAAATAGAAAATGATTGTTGGTATGAGTGTTGCTGTCTATGTCTATGCTGCAGTAATGAGTATATAATAAGTATTAATAGTTTCTTGGTAATTTGTTGTCAATAAAATCACTATATCTATTTATGCATATATGTATTTTTCTTGTAAATCTACGTTCATACAAACATAATTAATGAATATACACAGCAGCAATAGTTACAGATTGCAGAGCTATTCAATCCTTATTTTAAAACAAATATCTGTCCTATCCTTCTTTATTTTCCTGAAGTTTTTTATCTGCTTACCCTCACTATCACACTGTTAACCTTTGCTAATAGAGATCAGTGTAAACCGTTGATTCCCCGTTCTCTCATGACCGCTGTTGTTTTGACTCCTGTCCAGGACCTGAACAAGCAGCTGGACGAGGTGACCCAGAACTCTGAGATAGTGGAGATCCGCCAAAAAGAGGCCGAGTGTGAGCTGGAGGCAGCCAGAGACCGGGTCCAGCAGCAAGCCACGGAAATCCTCCTCAAAGCCAGTAAGTCATTCACGCCGCGTTGCTATTTAAAAATCCAGCACCTACTTAGCACTCAGGACAGATGTGTTGTGCAGAGCTCCAACATTATGATTCATTCAGCTCTGGGCTCTAATGGCATATCGCTGTATGTTCAACCTACTCAGCTGTGCCAGATTTCAGTGCGAGTGCCTTGCTGCTTATTACAATGTTCCTTTAAAGAGGCTATATTATGCTTTTCAATTAATTTAGGACACATCTAGATCAGCATCTTAATTTTGTTGGTCATAAACTACATTAATTTTTGAAAAAACCTTATTTGAAGAAACTCTTTATTTGACTCTGTGAGAAACGCTCAGATTAGGTCCCTTTAAGAGCCCTCCCTCCCCGCTGTCACACCCCTTCAGTGTGTCCCAAAGAAGCAGTGTTTGAATGTTGTTCGCTGTGTTGTCCGTGAGCTGTAGCAGTGTTTCCTGAAGGGGACTGGGTCATGAGAGGGGAGGGGTGTGGTCAGGTCGAAAAGGCAGACACCAGTGACACGATCCATTTTGGCCTCTCACAAACTCAATGTAAGTGAATACAGGATTACTCAAACATGCGTGAAACAAAAACATGACTCCAGGTATGTTTTTGATGAGGAAACAGCATTATAACATGGTAGAACGCTCAGAAAAGTCAATGTTGCATAATATACCCCCTTTAATATCTTGCAATGGCTCCGATTGGTTGTTTGGATTGTGAGAGCAACTTATTGCAAGACATTACTGATGAGCCCGTTTGTTGCTGTGAGCGTCTTGTGGCCAATAAGCAATGCGCTCTCTGTGGAGATGTTTCCCAAATAAGATTCAAATGCTGAATGCAACTGACAGAGGCATTAATAACTGTGTGAACTAACGGCTCTCATTTATTTAACCTGTCAGGGCCTTTACATGATGACAGATAAAAGTGATTTATTGTGGTAATTAAAACCAGGCTCACAGAGCTGTGTACATGCACAAATGCACACATTTAAACACCTTACCCTGCGCGCAAGAGGTGTAATTAAATTTTGATGTTCAGCCCAAATATTGTTTTGATTGCGTGTAATGTTGAAACACATTACACATTTACACATTACATCACATCCCAATAAAATGATCAGGAATTAACTTGGGTCCCACAGTAAACTAATTGCGATGACATAAACTGCCCATCTAACACCACAGAAATAGTTTATATGACATATCAGTGGATAGACTGAGGTAAAGTGACTTGCAACTATAGCTCAAAGTGGTCTCAGAGTGTTTGGTGTTAATGAGCACGTGTCGCTGTCATCGCCTCTGAATAACAATAAACTCAATGACATTTTATAAGCCTCCCCTCTGTCTCGCCGCAGGTCAGATCAGCAGCCTCCAGGCCACACAGATGACCCAGGAGGCGGCCATCCGGGACCTGGACAACGAGCGCAGCCGTCTGAAAGACAAGGTGCTGCGGCTGGAGGAGGAGAGGGAGGCCATGCTCAGCCAGGGCCAGGCGCTGGACGACAGGCAGAAGCAGCAGATCCAGTCTTTGGAGAAGGTCGGTGTGTTTTGTATTCACAGCAGGCAACAGCAGTCAGTGTTATGAATAAGCAAAGAGTTATTAGGATGCTGAGAGTTACTTCTGCAGGCTTCACCCCAGACCTGAGGTTTTCATCTTCAGAACATAGGGTTTTGAGATGAACATGCCTTTGCATACAGAATCCTCTCATCTCATTTAGACCGCCAAGACTCTCAAGTATTTACCCACTGTTATGTAGCAGTGTTGTGTAGCAGGATTTTAATTAGCTTTGTTTAGCACTGTGCCAATCTGCAGATAAACTTACTACAAGTAATATTCTCGGTCCTTTCTGTGTCATCGACGGCTAAACTTTATGCACCCACTTGAATGAAAATCACTGTGACCCAGTTTAAAAAGGCCTTTCCTATAAACAGCAGCAGGATTAGATACTTTAGGAAAAAATAGCCTCTATTTGTGGAATGTCTTGCTTCAGTGGTTATGAAAAAAAGGGCTGAACTCTAAAAGAGAACAAAATTATAATGTAATAAACAGTTTTGAGGGCGCTGACTCAGCTGCCATGTGTTATAGTTGGTTAAGTCTCTGTGGGAGACCAGGGTTTGATATTCCATTGTTATCCTTGTACCAATCCCAAGCCTGCATAAATAAAGAGGGTTGCGGTAGCAAGCATGACAAGTTTAATTAAATGCCTCTGCTAAATTACCAGTGTAAATCAGGTGATTGTCTGTGGTGACCCCAGAGAGCTAGAGAGCAGAAGAGGACTTTCTGCACGTTATCACACATTCAGAGATATTTGAGTCTTGATCCAGGTTTATGTGTTTTAGCATAGCTACATGTGGCAAATATACCAGAGTTTAAATTTTATATTTGGATCTTTCAAGTCCATTTTACATGCACCTAAAATTTAAAATTTTTTGTAAAATTAATTTTAATGTGGAGTTTATGCTTGAAAATATCAGAAAGACCCAACTGGACAACACAGCAAACAAATGACAGTTTTTCACACATTTCATTTGGCTGTGAGCCTTTGTAAATTGAACACAGCCAAACTTCTGTACAGCTAAGACAAAGGGCACTCATTTTACTGTGTTCATTCTTTGAACAGTAAAAGGCCAAAACAAAAATCCATTTTCCTGAGCACTGGAGCAAATCTAAAGGCTACCCGTCCTAAAAACAACTGACAAACTGATTCTGTTTTTCAATTCTTTTTGCTTTATTTATTTTGGCTTTGACTCAGTGTATTTCAGTGTGACTCAGCCGGTTATCCCCGTGTCCTCCTGTGAGGTTACTCTTAAGCCTTTAACACTGTGAAAGGAGCATTTCCCTTCAAGTATATTTTTATTTAAGTGAGTCCAGAGGATAGACGTGAGCAAATATCTGTTTTGCTTTTTCATTTTAAAAGCAATATGTTCAAGAAGGTACAGACCTGCTGTGGCAACAAAACAAGTGGTGTTTATCATTTTAATCAGATGGACTTACAAAGTTACAGCCTTCATATGCTCAGACCATACAGTTACTTTACCAGTTTTCTTTTTTGCATAATGTCTTTATAGCCAAGGTGTACGTTACCTTGCAGCTTTAGTGATTTATATAATAATTATTTGTTACTACTAGTTTGCAGCTTTGGAGTAGCTTAATCTGAACAGTGAGCTGTTTGTTAGTGTTCCCTACCAACTGAGTTACTGTACTGTACATTTCTACTCAAGTAAGATTTTGAAGTATCTATAAATGGGGTACGGTGTGGTAACAGTAGTAGTAGTAGTAGTAGTTTGTAAAGTAGTTGCAGGATTAGTGGTAGTAGTAGATTTTACTGTGCAGTTACAAAAAACAACTTTCAATACCTTTTAAAGATAAAGGAATACATTATATTATTTAATACTTTTTGGTACTTTTTAGTACTTTTTTTAGAGGACAGTGGAGTAAACAGGAAATAATGGGGGAGAGAGCAGGGAGAGACATTCAGCAAATTGTCAGAGTCCGGATTCAAACCCATGATGCTGAGGCAGGCTGTAGTTGCTCTGTACAAGCTCTATCAGCTGAGCTTTGCAAATACAGTTGTTAGCAAATGAACTATATCTCTGATTGGTCACTTTTTGGACAATAAATAAATCAAAACTCATCGTGTTCATATCCAACCATCACAAGGCTGTCGATCATCGCTTTTTCAACTTCCAAAACTGTAACTCTTTAGAAAAACAAAGACACCTAAAGGTCAGATGATTTAAGGAAGAGTGAAGTCAGCGCGGCGGTCTCAGCGGGCGGTAAATGTCAAGTGTAGCTGCTTCATGTGTGTTTTGCCATGCTTTTATGCCTGACATTTGTGCAGCGTAATCCCGTGGGAGCCGCGAAGAGCCCTCCCGCCGAGCCCAGCCTGCTGCCTGCTCCACCGGCCGCCTCGGGATAACGGGAGATCTCTCAGCGATTAAACTTCACCGTCACGTCGTTAGGTTACTGAAGTGACGAGCGGGCTTTAGCAGAGCGAGTGGGGTTTTTGAGCTTTAGATGACAGCTTTAGTCATTTCAAGGAGGAGTTGTGAAAGGTTGTTATAGTGGATATAATTAAAGGAGTATAGAGTTCATTATGTGAAAGGTCACTTATTTGGGGAGATGGCTCTGACCAATTACAGCTGAGAGTCATGAGGGAAGATATTACAAAGCGGATGATGCCATGAGTCAAAACAGTAAATAATCTCCCCCCTAGCATTCAGTGATTTGTATATTGATGCTTTTTTCTAATGCAACCCCTTTCCATTTATCTTGGCTTGGGTCCGGCACAAAAAGTACAGTGGCTTGTGATGCCCGTGGCTTGATTTAAACGATGAACAGTGGCAATATAAAATCCCTAGTTGTGTCTATTACAAGCTTGTTGTATGGTAAAGATTTGAATACAGAAGCACAACAAAAGGCCAACAACAAACACAGTCCAACACTAACAGAGAAGAGAAGTGTTTGAAGAGAAAGCGACAGAAGAGAGAAGTTTAAGGTGTTATTTGAGTTGCCAGTGCCATCATCTGAGAGTGGAGAATAGATGACAAATGAAATATGTATGATTGAGAAACATATACTGCTCCTCTAATCCAGTTGGCATCAAAGCAACAGTAAGGAAGCAAAATGGAGGAGCTTTAAACAAACAAGCTTTTGTGAATGATGCTTCATTTTCAAGGAAATGATAGTAGATTTTATTGTGGATAGATAAACTGTAGCTATGCAGGTGTAGACAGTGAATCAAATGTCTAAAATGCTTACAGTGAAATATTATGATTGAAAATAGTTGTGTTTTAGTGTGTCTATAGTGTTAGCTGTGATTCACTGATAGTAGTCATGCCCAAAGCAGCTGGGATATGCTCCTCCCCCTCGCGACTCCAATAAAAATAGTAACAAATATGACATAAATGTAGTTGGTCAGTGTTACTTTAAATCCCTCTCCTTTGCTCTCTGTAAAACTGTAAGTTTAGTTGAACCTCAGTGTCCTCCCTCAGAGGAAGGGTACATGAAGCTCCAGGATGTTTTCTCTTTTGTTTGTGTCACACTGTGGATATGTCCCCCCTCTGGGTTTGTTTGGCCAAATGATATCACAGCAGTGAGGCCTGGTCTGACCACTGCAATGGACGCCTCCTGGTACAGATCCAAAAGCCCCTGGTAAACCGCCCAGTACCACAAACTTTTAACTTTCTTTACCACTTCGTCCTAAAACTCTCAAACAAGCTCTTTTCAATAAAAAAAAAAATAAAAGTTTAAATAAAGAATAAAAAAAAAAAGTGTTCAGAGTATTTTAATATTTTCAAAGCCTCTGGCATATTTTATTTTTTCATAAAGGAACAAAAGCTAGTATGGAATATGAACAGCTACTAAAATAGTAAAGAGTGAACGCATTTTGGATGACTTTTCCTGTCAAAAATTCTGTCTGTTTTAAATGTATTTTGATTAAAGTTGAAATTCAGCCAAGTGGGCATCAGTAAATAAACAGGCTAACACATCATTTACATTCACTGTATGTGGTAATTGTTTCCAAATTTCAGTTCAGTTTGTTTTTATTTTATACTCATGGTTTTGGCCCATAACATTAAATAAAACACACAAAAGGATAAAAAGACATTTAGTTTATTTAGTTTGACTAAAGTCTCTTACTCCAGTTCTTTCTCAGTGCAGATGAGTCTCTGTACACGGTTCAGTGCAGGGTTAGTTAAAGTCTCTATTATTGAGTTTAATAAATAAAATAAAAATATAATTAATTGCAAAGTGCTGCAAGAGAATCTAAAACCAGATGTTATGTGAGTTCCAAAAAGCATATTGCTCTGTAGACCACAAAATTAAATCTCATTAGAATAGCAACCCACTAAAATCATACAGTCATATAAACAAAAGTTGCTTCAATACAATTTACAGAAAATTAACATTTCAGTTTGCTGTCTATATAATTTATTTGTATTGACACTTATACTGCCATAATAAATACATAGTATATAACATAATTATTCATTTAATGTAATTAATTTTGGGGTAAATCCCCATAGTAATATTGTGCAAGGCTGCTATTTTGTTGCCATCCTGCCAACAGATATAGTTTGTAGCCTTTAGTGAATTGTTATCAACTCACAACTGTCACTTTATTAATTAACCTATTACACAACTCTTATATCTTCTGATGCTAAAGGCAGACTGTGGCCATGTCCGTCATTGTCAGTCTTCCATCTGGAGCCTGCCTCATGATGATCACTGATGATAATCAATAACACAATTACCGGCCTCCCCAGATGGAGCCTGCTCTCTGCTTTTAGCTGACGGGGTTTTAACCAATAACTCGAATGAATGTTAAGTGGCAAAATGGAACAACAGACAGAGATTGATTCATTGCCTGTTCATTTGTAAAACATGGGCAGTTTTGTCTGAAGATGACGTACAGCACTGTGCAAAAGTTTTAGGCTGGTGTGAAAAAAGCTGTTAAATAAGAGATAATTTTATTTTGTATTTTTGTTATGGAAATTTCAGGAAAGATCAATAATGGGCCAAGAAGAAAATGATTAAATCTGGTGTGGATCCAGATCTCTGTTTGGCTCCAGAGAGTTTCCTAGAGAGTGTTTTAAGGGATTCTGGACCATTTTGAGATAACATCACTAACTAAAAGAAAAAAAAAAGATTCTTTACTATTGTTTACTATAGTATTTACCCCTGAAGATCTTTGAGTTTGAGTTTACGTCTCTCTCCACTCTAGTGCTTTTGTTTTTTCTAATTTTGTATATTATGTTTGTACATTGATACACCTTTCTTTGTTCACAGTCTTTTATTAAAACTTGTCAAAGACTTTTTGCACAGCGCTGTACATTATGACAAGTCAGCCTAGTCGTACTTAACCTTTTTCTGAATTTATACGATTTTTGCATTTCAGGCTCTTCGAGAGGAGAAGGTGTCCCACGAGAAGGACATTAGCAGCCTGCGAGCGCGTTACGAGGAAGAGGCGAGTCAGATGAAGGACGGCCAGGCCAAAACTCTGGAGGAAGTGTCCAAGAAACACAGAGTGAGCCTGGAGAACGCGCTCAACAACGCCGAGAAGGACAAGACCCGCCTGCTGGCTGTGAGTGCACATACATCACACACACGGCATGCAGACTCAGCGGGGGACGTTATGTAAGGGCCATTTGTCTGAAGTCTGGGGCCCTGCTTTTCATATTCGCCAGACACAGCTTCCATATAAAAAAAATGATGGTTAAGTGATCTTGACATTGGGACTTCCTAAAGAAAAGTGGTCCCTAAGCTGGGTTTATGTTCTCCAATTACTGTCTGTTGTCATTTTGCGATAAGAGGCTAGTGTCACTTAGGGTTGTTAGGAGTGAAATGGCCTCAGTTTGTGTATTTTATAGCAGTTTAAGTGAAATTTTTTGGGTTGAAACAAGGTTAAAAGGAAGTCATTTGGACGTAATATAACATCGTGTTTGTAAATGTCACTGTTGGCCTTGGGCTAACCTTGAGCAAACTTAGGTTACTGGAAAGATATATAAAAAGAAATCTTAATTACTCACTTTGTATTCAAGCTATATCATAACTTTATCGAACACAGTGGCTTCATAAAACACATAAATTGTTCAAACGGCGTCATGTGAAGCTTTCATTTTGGAGATCCAGCAGATTCATTGTGAGATTGTCGTGTGTTGTGTAATCAGCGTTGATGGCCCGGAGCGGCAGAACAGCTGGATGCTGCTTTATCGAATCATACACATGCCCCGTGATCATGGCTTTTCTTCTTCTGCGTGGTGGAAGCACTGCTATTTTTATAAAGGGCCAGATGTCAGGGACAAGTTTAAGGACATCATTTATCACAAAAGTGTTTCACTACAATCTGCACCGCACTTATGTCTGTTTGCGCCTGTTGTTGACATTATTTTGTATTACAATTGTGCTATTTATTTTTTATTGATTTTTTATAAGTGCAGTATTCATATCTTGTAGGGATGGGATGATTCACAAAATTCATGGTTTGGTTTGGTTCCTGGTTTGGCTCTCACAATTTTAGATTTTTTTCAATTAAAGAGTAAACAATTTTTATTAGATTTTTTGTAGGGGGGAGTATATTATATCCCATTAAATAAATTAAGATCTTAAAGCTCTGGACATTTAATTAGCTCTCGCAAATAAGATACTAAGAATTGTCTATTTTAGCGCTTTAGAGGAAAATCTGTTTATGTAAAGGGAGATAGAAATGAACAAAGCCAAAACTTTTTTTTTATGAATAAAGAGGAATTATTAGAGCTCACTGACCTGTAATGAGACTACAGTCAAATGGAATAATTTTTTCCATTCAGGGATTTTCAAACTATATGTTTACTTTTGTCTGTGGAGATTTTCCACTCAGCCATGTCATCATATAGTAAATAAACAAGGCCTCTTCTTATCAAATAACTTCATAATCATACCTTGCATATGTAACCACTATTCTAGTTTTACTGTATGGACCCTGTCATTACTTGTTTAGAAAATTTAGCAAATTCATAGGGCTGACAGCCTCTGGTGGCTTAGTCCATTAATCGGTTGGTGAGGTCTTGGTTGACTAAAATGTTATTGGTTGATTAGATGAATCCACTCTTTCCCTCAGAAAACCTGGTCTAATTTATCACTTTATAACTTATTTTTCATTTTATTTAAGATAACATAGAATATATATTGTTGTCTAAAAGTCATCTATCTATCTCTTGTAAATGTTTTATCACCTCATTAATGTGAAGTCACTTGTTTACATAAGACTCTGGTAAGTCCCCCCCATATCATTTGGTCAATTTCGGTCGATTAATCACTGTACTGGGCATAACTTTGGTCGACTACAGCCCTAGAAATTCAAAAGGTAAGATTGAATACATTTTTAGAAATCCAAACAGAAGTCTCTGGTAATTATCTATTCAATTAAAATAGTAAGTGGACATTTTTAGCTCTCCACGTCTACATTGTTTTGTTTCTCACATGGAAACTCACATGGAAATGGGGCTTATTAATGCACCTGATACAAATGCAAACACACACACACAAAAAAACACTTAATGATCTTCCGCTAAGGCACAAGCGCATAGGTCAGTCGAGCAGACGGAAAAACAAATGCAGTGACTGGAAAGAAAAATAAAACATTAATGAAAGGAGTGTGAAATGAGGAAAGGTTAGTGGAGGGCAAACAGCCAATGGCCAAAACAACAACACAAATACAAAGAACTAGGAGCCATAGTAATAATAGAAAATACAAATCTAATTCTCCAGTTTTCATTTATGTTGAAGAGACAATGCAGCGAGATTTTTACTGGAGTCAGAGCGAACAGCCTGCAGTCAGTCTGACAGAGTGGGTCTGCTGCCAGGAAATCACAGTGTTATTATTTGTTAATGAATGAGCGGTGATTGTGAATGACAGACCTCCTGTTGTGTCTGCGTATGGTAAGTTTGATAAACGCGCTGCTGCTGACCACAGATACAGCTGTCTCTGTGACGATGGATTACGACACATTTTATATGGAAATTGACGCAGCTGGATCACAGTTAGCTTTTCTTCAATTGAGACAAACAAATGTTATTTTCTTGTATTTGAGAGCAGTCATTACTGTGTAATCATCAGAGTTATTCAATTTTTGTTTGACCTTGTCTTGAATTCAAAGGACACAGTATTATAAATAAAGAACTGGCTGAGATTCCAACTTTAGTTATATGTAATTTAGTGGTGCAATGTAATAAAAATCTTTTGTTGTCTTTTATTTTCACTTAATTTCAAACTAAACAGGCTGATATTCAGCATGCATCTACCTCCAGCTGGTTACAGGGCTTCATGTGAATGTTCCTGATCTCCGTGCTTCTCTCTCCTCTGAGTCCCATCTGAGTTCGTGAGTTTGTCGGTCCGGCTGTGAGAACGACCGGGAGCTATGCACAGAGTGGCGCCTCGAACAAGCCCCTAACTTTTGTGACGTGAAATAAAAGCAGAGAAGCTGTGCGCGTGAGTAGTGCAGCCTCAGGAGGAAACCCCGCGCTCAGTGTACTCGTATAGCAGCCAATTAAATCTACTTTGGTGAAAATGGGGAACTGCAAAAGGTCCCATGTTGCCAAAGAGAGGTGGGATTAAATGCGTTAAGTTTTTTAACACATAATTTTTTCTGTAATTAATTCTCCATAATTAACACAATAAAGCCCCAGCCCTAATTTTAATTAAAAGAATACACTTGCTTAAACTAATTAGACGGTAAATACTTAGATTAGCTTTGTCATCATGGGGATTGGTTTGTAAACTTCTGTAATCAAAAGCAGAAAAATCAAGAAAAGCAGAAAAGCAAGAAAGTTCATTGAAATGTCGCACGACCGGGAAGTAATGTCAAAATTCGAAAATCATTGTTGATGATTTTCAAATTTTATTTAAAACATGATAAATAAATACTGAGATGCTTTATTTTGAATTTTGATCCACTGAGGGTGCCATAGTTTTACCTTTACCAAAATGTTTAGTTAAAATTTTAACCTGCTGTAGCTACTGTAGTTTCAGTTTTTAGTTTTATTTATCTTTAGGAGTTTAGAATGGGCTTTCCTTAATTGTCAAAGAAAATGTTTGATTCTGTATGCAACCCCTGTGATACCAAATCAGCATCTAAGTTTGCTTAATCTCTGAGTCTTGGCATTGAGCACACCTCATTTCACTAAAATAAACAAAGTGCTGCTTCTGGGGTGGTGCTAGAACTACAGAGCAAATAACTTGAATCAATTACTGCTTAATTAATGCAGTAATTGTCTAATAAGAGACTCTTTGTTTGTTTAGTTAGGTTGCGCCTCTTCATCAGTGAAGTGAATTGGAGATAACATCACAAGTTTTATTGGGTCAAGCAGTAGAGAGTAGAAATGAAATAACAAAAATGAATAGGTCTTATACTTATATTACTGGGAAAGTGATGATAAAGTTTTATTGCCATTGTCTATAGATAAAAAGCCCCCTCAGTGGTTTAGTTCTGGCTAAGAAACTGTCAAACACACAGGAGAATATTGAGCACATCTCTATTCATTAGGTATTGTCATGTACGCCCAAGCTTAGCTAACCTGATTGAATAACATGAGGAACTAGATCCATGCAAAATAGATCCACAGAAATAGACCAATATAAAAAAAAAAACATAGTAGTGTCAGATGTGAGTCACGGAGGTGTGGGGAGTGACGCTTTGAGCTGCTATTTCTGAATGAAAGCAGATCTACTCCCACCAAACGGAAACACGCCGCATGGAGGGCGACAATCAAACACACTTCACCTGAAAAAGGTTTCCGGAAAAGACAAGACGGATTTTGTTTTACTTTCTTCTTGCAAACTGACAGATGTGACAGAAGTGACAGATGTAGATATGAAAAGGGTTCACTGAATGTGTTTCCCATAGGCAGATTTTATTTGCATTTTGAGACGCTGCGGTGACATTAGTTGGAAAACAGTTCTCTGCCAGACAGCTGCTGCTCCAGGAAGTGGAGGCATCCATTCAGCTGACAGGACAATTGTGACCATTTATTTTACACAGTGCTTGGTTGTATATTGTAACAATGATTCAAAGGCAGTTTGCTCTGCATATGTTGGCACTGTCTCCTGCTGTCTGATTGCCAGTTTATTCTGCTTCTGATTCATTCTCCAGCTTGAAAATCCTCTAAAGAAGGATCAGACTCATTCTCTGAAAAGAATAGAAAAGGAATTACACACCCAAAATTGAACAAAAACAATTGCTAAATTTCTAGTTTAATGATTTGCAGAAGTGTTCATTTTCGCACAAGTGAATTTGGGATGTTTTGTTTCCTCTGTAGCAAATGTGAAAAATACAGAGCACACTGTTATCTGCCAAATCTGACATAACATTACTGAGATAAAACAGATTAGATTCCCATTGCCTGATTTAAAATCAAAATCAAAATATTATAAAGCAAGTATAACTCACACAAAACTCCCAAAAAGCAATTTTGCTTTAGGTTTCCAAAAATACACTTTTAACCTCAATGTTTATTAACTCTCAACATATATATAGCATTTCTTTTTATTTCAAAATCTGTTCCTTTATGACATACACTGATTAACTATAGGCAGTTTTGCATCATTTATTAAAATATGTCAAAACCTTCAGCAACTACATGACAGGCTGCCCTGTAATGGAAAATCAATTTGCTCAAAATGAGAGGTAAAAAGATGGGATTGTTCTGGAAAACATTATTATAAATATTCCATAACAGAGCTTAAGGCGTGGCTATGGACAAACTAAGCAGTAACAAAACTTTTCAGATATTCATAACATAACTATAATTCCTGTTTTCCAAAGTTGACAATAAAAGTAAAATAAAAAGTGACAATACCACATAAATGAAGGTTACATGAAGCTTTGACATTTCCACAGTGCGCTCTTTTTAATTTAAATCTATCATGGTCCTTGCGGCGATGACATTTACTGCCCATAGAAGTGAGGCTTAAGCCCATAAAATGAGCAGAGGCGTCCAAATTAAGACACAATGATGGGACAGTGAGAGATGGATATGATTGGCAGCTGAAGGCTTCCATTGCTTCCTATGAATGAATGTATGAGGTCCACCATCAATATTTCAGCAGTGCTTACTTAGCCCAGAGAGTATTCAGTCTATTCCCAACTCGTACACAAAGTGGCTTTTCTTAGACAGCGCTCACTTACTGTCGCGGCTGCTGTAGTCTGCTTTCAGCCGAGCGGTACAGTGAAGCTCCACTCGGCATGTTGGGCATTTACTTCCATATTCATTGTCCAAAAACGGCAGAAAATAACTCATCCGTACTGTATCATTTTGTGTGTACCAAAATAGTCGTACTACACTCTAGGTTTTTGGATTGGTCAACAGAGAGTCATGAGAAAATGTGAATTGTAAAATCAAAACAGCAATAGTTCCTTACAGATAGAACAACCAATGATCTTCTAGTTCAGGGGCAAATGCTCTGTTCATTAAACCACAAAGCCCTTATATCTCAAAAATAGTAGAAAATATTATACTTTGTTTCCTAACTCATCTCTTGTGGCAGGAGTTAATATCTTTGGCCATATTACACAATAACACACAATACCTTATATCGTAGATCATTTCTTCTTTGGTCCTATCTCGCAATCGTTCATATTAATTCTTGATTAATTCTCTGAGTCACACCAAAAACAAACTTTTTTATTTGTTTTTGTTTTGTTTTTATTTGTCTATTACTGACCTTTCCTATAAAAATCTGTTAATTACCTTGTGAGTTTACCCTGCATAGCAAGTTGGATTGTTGTGAAAATTATGAGCTCACAAATTCACAAAATCCATCTTGTCATGCTCCCACTGAGCCGTTTGTGTCTGGACCTGTGTCGGTTTTAGTTTTGCCACAACAACAAGCTCTTTTAGTGATACTTGTTAACAACATAGTGGCGCAGAAAAACATAAGGTATGCTGCTCTACATTTACAAAAACAACAATAATCTTCTAACAACGTCTTTATTGTGTTGTTTTACTGTTGTAGCTGTTTGTTGTTTAGCTCGGGAGCTGGGGCTTTATCCACTCACCTCCAAATATTCTACTGAATGACCCGCCCCTGCACAAACGTTTTCATCGGGAGCCATTCCAGATTGACATGACGTTAGCAACTCTGCCAACGTTTTATCAGTCTGATTTTTGCCAGGTTACTTGTGAGTTAGTTTGCAGGCAGACAAACAAACCAACAAACCCTTCACCAATGCCAAGTGGATCTTTATCTTCTGACAAACCCCAACATTTTATCACTATGACAAATAAAACACCAAAAGAGAAAATTTGGCAGTGCGAGGCAAGTTGAAACAAATTAAAAGTACATAGACAAGACTCACAATTACAGTAAACAGTAAAATTCTGAATTAAAAAATAACATTTCAAGTAAAAAAATGCTGCTGAAACTATCCATAGAGCTCAGTTTTCAGCAGCAGGGAGGCTCCTCCACACTCGCCCGTCCCAGTGGCACAGGGCCATGTGACCAGCACTGATCACGAATTCACTTGCATCAAAGTTGCATAATGAGGAAGTGTTTTAAATGATTTTCAGTGTGGATGTGATCAGAGCGGACAGCTGCTGTAGGAGCCACATTTCCATAAGGATTAGATATGCATCCCATAGTCCTCATATTTCTCTCCACATCACATCCCGCTGCGCTCTGATGTGCAGTGCATGTAATTTAGCATTGTTCGCTCCTGTTCATGATTACTCTGTCAATGTGAAGAAATATTGAGCAGTGAACAAGTGACGAGAGAGAGGTGGAGAAGGTCGATGCCTAAAAGCAAAAAAATTGCTTTTAATATGGTTTCTTTCTTTTGCATGAAGTATATATTCTAAGTGCTTTGTATGGCATTATATATACAAGTGTACAACGAAATTGCGTAGATCAAACAATGACGGCAACCGACATTTTCTCTCTAAATCTCTGTATATTTGTGGAAATTTGTGTTTCTAGTTTTTTGTTTCTTTCCTTCGTGCACTGAGGGGTTGGAAAAAAAAATGTATAAACATATATGTGGTAAAAACATCCTGAAATTAGTTCTGTTTCATCTCCATTGTTGATATCTTAATGACCTTTGCCAGAGAAGGTTATGTCATATTAAACCCTATGGATTAAGAATGGGATGTCACTTAAGTTCATATGTGTGTGAAGCCAGGTGAGCTAATACTTTTGGCCACAAAGTGTATATGCTTTTTGGCTCAACGTATAGAGCATTTACTCCTGAATTAGAATATTTCTGGTATAGGCACCCTATCTTTACCATTGCTGCCAAAGTCTTGGTGGAGATGTAAGCTCTAAAACTGTGGGGGAAAAGGACACAGAGTCCCACTGCCACCTCTTTCACCCTCACATGTTCTGCCTGTCAGGAGTTTACAGAAAGGTCACACATTGATATTGAAGGTGCTTTGAAGTGTGGTCACGTCCCTTTGACCAGTTTTCCTTTCATCACCACTGCTCTTCATCTCTCTAAAATATAATGAGAGATGTCTGTGAGACGGTCTGGTCTGCTCTAATGAATCAATTCGTCTGCTGCTGCTGTTTCCACCAAATTCAACTGGACACTTCCACACACATGTAGTCTTGTATAAACTCCTACCAACATTTCATTTTGGGCTAACAGATTAACAAACCAAAAATCATAACATTGGCTGAGGTAATGCTAATCTATTTGTCTTGTGTTTGAGTTATTAAATTACACTGTTCATTCATTTTTGTATAGAGATAATTTTCCTCTTGAATTTCCACAAAACCACCTCATTGCCCATTGCTACAGATATAGTCTCTCGTCCTTTGTAACGAATAGCTGCAGAACATTTATTTGACATAACACTCATTTCCTTCAGCCGTGATTGTCCTTGGAAATACAGTCGTGGTGCACCATAACAGAAATCGTTTCCCATTCATCTGCCCACATAATGAGCTTTATTATAGCAACAGGGCTCGAGCGGTGTCTCTCGGCGCCGTCAAGGACAATGGCAATCATCCTCGGTATTTCTGACTTCAATAAATGCTTGTAATGCTCATGCTATCATTTGCTTGAGTTTGAGGCAAAAATGAATCTTGTTTAAAATGACAGATTGGTTTGCATGAGGCCTTGCATAATGTGCTGCTTTAATAAGTGCCGACAGGTCTTTGAGGGCAAGATGCCTTCATGTTTTTGATTAAAATGCTGCAGATGTTGTAGATTTATTAATTTTTGTGGTTGTGTTTCCACAGGAGCTGGAGCAGCAGTTTGAAAGAGAGCGTTTGTCGTTGGAGGAGCAGAAAAGCGTCCTACAGCAGCAGCTGGACGAGCTCCGAGAGGAACTGACCTCCAAACTCACCGCAGCCAATGAGGAGGTACAAAAGTATTCATGCAGCAAAACTAATTATAAAAGAAAGTTGTCACTACATTTCAATTACATTGTGTTGATTAGTGATTCCCAAAGTGGGGTCCGGGGCTGCAAAGTTACTGCAGGGTGTCGCCAGAGTTTTGAAATGAATTACAATTACGTACTTGTTTAAAAATATTACTTTGACGCAATTTTTCAGGGTAGCTCCAAGTTTTGTGTTGTGAAATTTAAGACCTTTTTAGGACTTTTTATTGCCACTTAAGAGTGAAATTTAATGCCAACACTCTCAACATTGAACTTTACACTAAGGAGTTATCCATACTACTCTGAAACTCAAGGGTTTTGTTTTAAAAGCCTAATACAGATGAAAGAAATCCTGTCCTGCATTAAAAAATATATATATGAAAAATGAACATGCATTTCAATGATAACATTTATTCATTAAATATATTTTGGTATTGTGGTGATATTAACATAATGTTATGACAATTTTAAAACCTAGATGAACAAAATTTAATACCTACTCATAATATTTAATACTTTGAAGGCTTTCATTTTGACACAATCAAATTTAATACCTTTTTAATGCTTTTAGGACCTTGCAATAACCCTTCCCTTCTGTGTAAAGTGCTTTGGGTGACTTGTGTCATAGGTAAAGCGCTATATAAATACCATTCCCTTTCCCCTTTCCCTTCCCTTGGGGCTAACCATTACTGAGGTATACACATTCAGGTTTGTTACAGTAGTCGCCTGGAATAGCAGCATCTGTTTTGAACAAACAATCATCCTGCTCAAAATATAAATGAAGTGCTGGATACTAGTCCTTTGTACTTTACTAGTTCACTTATAATTTGCCACTGCATTTTGTATTTCAGCAATGAATTAAAATCAATGATCTGTCCATAGACTGTTAGTAGTTGAGTTAGGGAATCACTATAATAATGTTTTAAGTTAGGGTGGAGTCTGTTTATGAATACACAAATGTATTTATTTGGTATTTAGATATGTATTTAGTTTTATACTTTTGTTCTGTCAATGCTGAGCTAATGTTTATAAGAGTGGAGCTGTATTATGTCTTGTCATAAACAAATCATCCTCAAAAACGCAGGTTGAAGAGCTACTCTGCACACTTCCATTACAAACTCTGTTAAGTGCTGAGCTAAAGTCAACAAACAGGATTTAGGTGTAACTTCCACAGCTGTTTCCAAGCATCATCTGCTGAACCACGCTTTTCTGCAAAATACAGCCACCAAACGTGTTTAATTTATTTTCTGTCGTTTGTCACAGCTATGGCCCTGTTGTCATAGAAACACCATCCCTGAATGTAGAGTGGTATTTACTATTTAAAAGATGGAGTAAACATAATTTCTCTTGTCCTTTTGCCACATGACGAATGAAGCGAGGGTGAGATTAATGAGAGCAGTGAACTGTTTGAAAAGGACCAAACTTACAGTATATAGCACTCAGAGGTTTGTGGTTTTGATTTGTAATTGTTCAGGATTTATACTTTTATACACACATTTATCCTGTAGGGGTGCACCGTGGCAGAGTGGTTAGCGCTTTTGGCTCTTAGCAAAGAGTCTGGATTTGGTCCCCAGCCATCTCTCTGTGGATCTCTACCTGTGTTGCCGTGTGTTTTTTCCAGCAGTCTTTCTTCCACACACATGTGTAAGTGAACTGGTGAATCTAAACAGCCCTTGAATGAATGAATGAATGTGAGAGTGAATGGTTTTCTGTGTACATCTCTGTGTTAGCCCTGCGACTAAGTGGCCATTGTTCAGGGCTGGGGTGTGATTCCTTGATTAATAAATTGATAACTCTACAAAATCATGGCATACTTTCTCCAGCTTTTTTTGCTTAGTGCTTTTGATTCTGGGAAAAGGCTATAGATGTTAGTTGAAATAGCAAGTGCATCTCCCTTTTCCAGTAAGTTTGAGAATAAACTTTTTGTTTTATCTGTACTAAAAAGAAGAAAGATGGAAGATTCATGTTTGATTGTCTTTGTGTCTTGTGTTTAACCCACAGGTGTCCCGACTCCAGCGAGAGGTGCACCAGGGTGAACAGAAAATGGGTTCTGCAGAGGGACAGATCTCCACTCTGAAGGAGGCCCAGGACAAACTGTTGGAGGAGCTGGACGCCACCAGAGCCCGACTCCGAGAGACCAGCAACCTGCTAACAGCACTGCAGGTCACTGTTCACTCACCTCGAACACAAGCCAGTTTATATAAACCTCTGTGAAAGACTCTCACCACAGGCACCAAAAAGAAAAGTCACTGTAATCTTTAGTTTCATTCCAACTTCCATCTGTCAAAAGATTACCACGCGTGTACCTTTAAATCCCAAAATTAAGTGGGTAAATTTGAGTATACTGTACCTCAGTACAGAAATGGTCCACTGTACCTTTGTGTGTGGGGAATGTGGGCTAAACTTGTGATGGCCTGTTCTCCCATTTGGTTTAATATTCAAAATATCCAAAAATCCCAATTTCTTAGTCATACATTTTTTCAGGTAACTGTGAAGCAAAGTTGAATGGTACATTTTATCTATTGACAACTTTCAACTCTTGTTCCGAGAGGAACTGACCTCCAAACTCACTGCAGCCCATGGGGAGGCACAAAAGTATTCATGCAGCAAAACTAATTATAAGAGAAGGTTGTCAATACATTTAAAATTATATTTGTGTAGATAAATAGATTATTACATTATAATAGAAGCTAGCTATAGGAATCATTATTCAGGTACTGTGATCCAATACATAAATGCATACATTTGAACATTTCTTATGTAATGAAGACTGTGTGCAAAAACACATTCAATTAAAATTATAAATGAAGTGCTAGGTTCAAGTCTTTGTACATTTATAAAATTTGTATAATATAAATATATAATATAAATTGTATATAAAATTTGTATCTTGTATAAAATGTTTATGTTGAATGTCAACAACTCTTATTCCTAGATTGACTTTTTGTATATATGATAAACACATGCACAAATAATAAACCACATTACATGAACAATATCTATATCAATCAAATATCTATATCTATATCAAATCAGGATACTAAAAGAAAATGTTTTAGCTAACAACACTATCTGGTTAGATGTCTTAGGATGTAGCCTACAGAGTGATTTAAAAGTTACCTTTTCTGGTGCCAGTGATTACTTTAGGATTGTTGCTATTCCTTTATTTTATGATTAGCATTGTGCCCTGTAGATCTGCCTCTGTCCCAGACAATTATATGTAAATGTGTGATATGTAAAAACCTGCTTGTACAAGAAAATCAAATCACTTTTTCTATGACCGTCCTAAATGTCCTTATCTCACTAAAATGTGTTTCGTGAAGGCTTACGCTGTCCCGACTATTTCAGGATTGATCCTGCCAGAAGCCAACATTAAGTGCAAGCAGTTAGCTTTGTCATTTCAGAAGGCTTTAACCTTTTTCATGCTACAAAAATCTCTGAAAATACCCAACAGCTTTTGCCGACTGAATTCAATTTGTGCTGGAATTGGAAAAGCTTCAGAGGCGGCAGCATTTGGCAAAAGTCTTTAGCTAAATGTTTATTAGTACGTTTACATGCAGGAAGAGAAATGTTTTACTTAGCTGTGTGTTGTTTCTTAAGGTTGAAGTTTGATTATACTAAAACTAATAAATAATACCAATAATAAAACTAAATTTGGCTGTAGCTACAAACATTTAGCACTTGGTAGTAAATACCCTGACTACTTGAATGCAATAATAGCCTATGCAGAGAAGCAGTTTGTTTCTCTCTCATGCAGGTAAACTCCAGCTGAGAGGGCTTGATTAAGTTCTGAGCCTAGTCCCAGTTTGCACCGTATGTAAACGTCCTGTATGTGTGTCTCTCAGGGAGAACTGGAGACTCAGAAACGCCAGCACGAAGCCAAACTCATCACCACCAAAGAAGAAGAGAAACTGAAGATGGACAAGATGGCGCTGGAGCTGGAGCTGAAATGGACCGAGACTCTCAGGTGTGTGTCAGGCCGAGTGCGGCGCATCAGCTACGCTCTTTGTCTTGAGTTTTAGCAAAGACAGAGCGTGAAATTGAGGGCGGATGAGAAATGTTTGCCGTCCGGCTGCAAATATTAACCGTGACAGAGCATTACCCCGAGATGTCTGAGCAGAGTCCAGTCTCTATTATGTGTTAAGAAGTCTTATTCAGGAAGTGAGGTGTGAGCTCTTCACTTTAACATGGCAGCCTCAAATGACTTTGTTAAAAGAAAGGTGGAACAATGCCTGAAGGATTTTATCTCATCATTGCAAAAGTCTGCTTAGACTGCAATATGAATATTTTATGGTTTTCCTTTTGCCATGGATTCACTTTCACACTTTTGAAATACATTTGGTCAGTGGAATAGATGAGCATGTGTGTAAAGCAGGCTATTCAACTTCATTTACAGGGGGCCAAATTAGAAAATTACAAGGTTTGTGAGGGCCGGACAGACTGTCGACATATTACTGGCTAAATATTATTAATAATTCTAATGTACATTACACATAGAAAATAAACTATTTTTCCTGAACACAAATGCACCTTAAAGCTGGCATAAGTGCATGAGTAAAATGCAAATGCAAAAACTCTGACCCACAAAAAATCAAGTATCAAGCCTCATTTGGGGTGATATCAACAGTCAAAAGTATAGCCAGAAAGCTCATCTTCTTACTCAAAAACAATAAACATTTCAGCTTATCTTTTTTTTTTTATAAATACAATTGCACTACAAGCCCAAAGCACACCAGGACACTACAGATATTTTATATAGAGATTTTTTTATACATATTTGCCATGGACCAGATAAAATTTGAGTAGGGCCAATGTTGCCCCCGGGTCGCTAGTTGAATAATCCTGATACAAGGAACTTCTGATTCTTCAAAATAAAATAACTGCACACAATCTAGTTTTGGATTTGACTACTTTTGGCTACTACTGCTGCAAGTGATACTACTACTACTACTACTACTACTACTACTAATACTGCCTACTACTAGCAGAAACTGGACTTGGTGCAAAATGACATTTACCAGACTGAAAGGCCTATAGGAAACCAAAACAGTGCTGTCAGAAACTGCTTATGATCTTATTTAGGGCTGATGTTATGTTTCTATGCTTCTATTTTCTCTATAAAGCTCTAAAATCCTAAAATAGGAGGTTGTTATTAAATGTCACGTCAGCCAACAAATGATAAAGGAGCTAATGTTGAAAACTCAAGATATGGTTTAGGAAATATATTTTTACTTTTATCTGAAGTCACAACCTAAATCTGTCAGGAGCTGCTCTCTGCACATTTAACCCATATGTTCAGGGACTAAAGGTTCCTCTTAGCTGGCATTATCTTGGTTAAGACTACATTAGGATGAATTAACCTTGACCATTAACGTGTCTTTCTTCACAATCAAAGGAAGGAAGCACCATTTTTGTATCATATATGGTCTTGTAGATGTGGTAGTAGCAGATATGATAACATTGCACCACAAAAATTTGCATAAAAATCATGAAAAATCACCAAAAATCCTGTCTTTCACCTGTGTAGTCTGAGTTTAGCCTCTTACTCCGCAGCAGTTCTGTGTTCATTTGGCGTTGAGAGTAAGTACACTGTGGTTAGTGAGCCGTCTGAATTAAGGAGCCAGGCTTTAATCCTTGTTTCATGGAGGAAGCAGACACTTTCTCAGCTGTGATAGTCTAATCATCGAGGGAGCTCTCAGGATTTACCAACCCAACGGAGAGTGTTCAGCAGATCAGGCTGAAGAGATCGCTTAAACATTAGCTTGTACTACACGATTGGACACTCTCTGTTCCAGGAGGAGTTGCTTTCTGCTGACTGTGTGTTATCTGTGTGGTCAGTCTTTTAACTCACTGATGTTGAATGCCAAGAATATTTTAGCAATTTTATCTTAATCCCACCACCAGGGCATTATTACCTTTTCTGCTTTAAATTTATTAAGAAAAATTAAAAAAAATTAAATCAGACCACTGCACAATACTAATACCGTAACATCAACACTTAAGGCTGTAGCTCAGTGGTGGAAGAAGTACTCAATTTCAGTACAGATAAATGTGCAAAAATTTACTCAAATAAAAGTAAAGGTCTCACTTTAAAATTTCTACTTAAGTAAGAGTATGAGAGTACTTACTAAAAGTATTTCAGACAGACTCGACAACTCATGAATGTGCTAAATGTGAGGAATTTTTGCTGAAGTATTGTGCTGATTCCAGATGAAATGAACAAACTGGTGCAGTAGAAGAGACTGAAACTGTGGGTGAGGTGATTATTCTGATGTTTCTAAAGGAGTACTACTTTACTGCATCTTTTATATTTAAGTACTGTGTGTCCACAATGAGGGCATGATAAAATACTTTGTATTTCAAAGCAACTCGTAAATGTAGTGGAGTAAAAAGTACAGATACTTGCTCAAAAATATAGTAAAGTAAAAGTACCACTTGTCAAATTTTCTCAAGTAAAGTACAGATACATGAAAATTGTACTTAAGTAAAGTAACTAACTACTTTTATTTTGTACAGCACCCATGTCATTCTGCTATTTCCACATTTCATTTTCATTTGCATCACTTTCTTCTATTTTGATTTTCCTTTTTCTCTGCCTTAGTACGTAGTAATCCTTGAATAGCCATTACCCATTATTCGCTGTTATTATTCACCAAAATCTTGTTTTTTTTTCACAGATGATTTCTATCACCTTGCTATTAGGGGAACAAACATGATTTTCTTCAAATGCAGAACAAAAAAAAAAAAAGCACACTTTAATAATAAAACAGGCTTACAGAGCAAACATCATTCCAGTGTTGAAAGCACCACTGATCTTCACTATGGGGAAGTAATAACGATGTGAATAAGTCCTGGCTGGATTGTGAATTTTTTATGCCTTATATCAAATTATAGGTTTGACTAGATTTGATTTATTTATGAGATAAGCCCAACACATACACTCCCTGAACTAACCGTAATAAAAGAGAAGTGTGTATAGCTTATATTATTTAAAAGGAAGAATAATTGTGATATTTAGATGGTATGGATGGAAATTTAGGCATGTATTACATTGTCTAGCTAATGACTGAATGAACACTATTATGCATAAAGTGTGTTGGAGTAAATCTAATCCAAAATTCAAACAGAAAGCAAACATGAAGCAGAATTTATACTGATTTGTCGATACAAGTGCTGTGCTTTTTTTAATGAGCTAACCTGCGCGCATGTGTCGGGTGAGGACATGAATGAGTGCACGTGTGGCGGAGGCTGCGGGTGAACGTGACAGAGTGAGAGGGTGTAGTGTGAGGTGGAGCCCGGCCTGTCAGTCTCCAGAGCCGAGAGTGATATAAAAATAAAAAAAAAATACTTCATTTAACAGCTGCCATATCGACTCCCACACTGCTCTTACTCTGGCAGCAAACGCACACGAGAACCGCCAGGATCCACTGTGCAGCTCTGATAAGGGACGAGTGTTGAGCTCTGAGGGAATAATAAAAATATGTATATAATCTTTATTATACACTGTACTTTGTATTATTTTAAAAAAAAAAACAATCTTTTCACATTTAACCATAACCGTTTATCTTTTTTATGTGACATGATTTCTCCTTGTGGTTTTAAACAGTATATTTCAAATTGCATTGGCCCAAAGTGAATTTATTCTGATTGGTTGTATTTCTATCCAGTTGCATTCAGAGTTGGACTGGGACAAACAAATGGGTAAAGCAGGACACGACTTGCCTCTAATTAAGAAGTTCTCAGACAGTATTGTCGCAAATGGCCTATAATTACATGGAAACTCTCAAACAAACAGCCAGGAACCGCTACCAGGCCTAAACTGATTTTTAAAGAAGGAGATGAATGAGAGAACAACACAAAAATGTCCCAAAGAGCTTTGTCATATACAGCCAGATTATTTCTTTTTCTCTCTAAAGTCTCCTATAGTTGTGTGGGTGTTGTTAAAACTGACAGGACACAATCAGGGTGATGCAGTTTGTTAACTTTAGCACCTGTATTGTTAAATAGCACAGTTGTATAGTTGTAACGTCTAGATATGTTTTGCTGTCAAAGTTTAAAATGACTAAATCTACTTATCTGTAACAAAACCCATAATTTAAAGTTCTGTGTTATGAAATGCTCCGATCATACATAGTGCTAGCTGTAGTCCATTTATAGAGCCACTGGGTTCCCCTCTGTCAATTTTTCAGAGCCATTTTTCTCGTCTCGTGGCTCTGTTGCCAGTAAACACTTTAAATGCAGTTGCTGTACATTGTATGCAACATTATTTGTGCACCCCAACCCACAGCAGCCCTTCACCACCTCCAAAATTACATTTTTTTGCAACTAATTCAGTAGCGCCACTGCTTTCCTATGGGTTGCTGTCTAATGTTTCCCTTTTTGCAGTCGTTGCTAAGGCGAGCCAAGCTTTCACAGTCAAATGTGGGCCAAATGTGGTCAAGAATTCTGCCAGAACAGTAGAGGGCAGCAGTGCACTTCTAAGCACTTGGTTTGCCAAAAACTGTTACACAAATAAAAATATGAAAATATTTCTAAATACTTGATAATTAAATGTAGGACTGACTGATGGTTGATTTTTTTTTTTTTTTTTTTTTTACTTTTGGAAACAGGATTTGGGGTTTCTTGTTTATGTAAGTGAATAAAACAGTGATGCGTGAATCAATACCAGAGTATTGATACTTTTGATACTGGTATCAGGGCCAATCTGAAACTGTTCTGCTGCTCCAGTCGCATAAAGCAACCATAATATGTAACATGTATGCATCTTTATAATTCACAAAAACTCAATTATTACAGACAAGAAAAAATAGTGGTTCTTTTTTTTTTCTTTTAAAAAATACAGTGATATGTTCGAGGTTTTCTTGTGCAGTATTTTGATAATTGCAGTATCGTTATATTATCGGTATCATGAGGTGCCCTGTGATTCCCAGCCCTAATTCAGACGTAGTTTAATCTGTATCCATTTGTTCCAACTCCAGAAATCAAACTCAAATCAATAAGAACCAGAACAATTCTTTGCATTGAATAGAAAAACAATTCTAGCTGGCAAGGCTACTGCTATGTTTTGTTACTACCTCACAATGTTACAATGAGCTGAAGGCTAAAAATCTAAATCAAATGTTATTGTGCTCTCTAAATGTTTGTAGGAAATCGGCATTCACTGAAGCCTGTCCCTGACCCTTGACCCCTTGCTGCTCTGTCACTGAACTGCCGTAGCTGAAGTGTTTTTGCCGTGTTGTGTTGCAGGCAGGAGTGTAAGAAGCTTCGCGAGGAGCTGAGAGAGGACCACGAGGAGGACAAGGCTGCGGCTCTGGCTCAGCTGTCCCAGACCAAAGACCAGGAGCTGAGTAACGCACGGGAGAGCTGGCAACGCAAAGTCGAGGATCTGCTCGAACAGGTAACAACGCCATAATAATGGTGTGTGAAACAAAAACTGGGTTCAGCTCCTGTCCATACAGAGATGCAATTTCCTCCGGGCCACATGGGAGATTGTCACAGGAAGACTAAAATATCACTTGATTTTTGGCCACCTGCAAAGCAACCAAGCTGTCAGGGCAATTTAATATTCCTTCATAAACCTGTTTATACAAGGAAAGAAATTACATAATAAAATTAGCTGGGAATCCTAGGCCCTTATAACAATCAAGGTGTGTCAGTTTATTTTCAGGCCCTTGAAACAATATATGCAATACTGGCTTTTGATGGGGATGCACAGAGAAGGTCACAAAGAGCTGCATGGTGTCTATAGATTTAGAGAAAGCATATGATGCAAGAGAAGAGAGAGGAGCTGTGACATTGTCTGGACTGGCAGAGAAGTTTTTTAACAGTGGTTGGAGCTGAGGATATTTATAAGGCTGTGGTGAAAGAGAACATAAAGTTAGTTGGTGTGAGAGAAGAGGTTGCAGAGGATTGGATCCAGATAGAGGCAGGAGATTCTCTGTTGTTATCCAAGTAGAGAACCACTCAAAGCAGAAGAATGAGGGCATTTTCTGTGGTGTGAAAGCTGCCAACTTCGGGTCGACCCACCAGTGGATTTGCTAGAAATAATTACTTATTAAATATTACATTTTGCAGGATGTAAACCCACCTGGATTAGTAGGCTGTTGTCCAGTAAGCGATTCTTCTCAGCGTGCATAAAAAGAAGTAGGTGTCATGGCGCATAGTTGGAGAATCTTTCCACGTCCTTCACTGAGTTCCACAGCGTCACACAGAGCTCTTTTCTTGAGGGCGCCATTTTGAAAAGGATATAGCTTCTCCATATAGACCCATAAATAGTTTGACAGATCACGTAGACCACGCAGCGCTCCAACATATGAAAAAACAACCTAAGACTCTACTTACATTAGGTTATATTGTTTTTATGCTGTGAAAGTGGTCAGCAGTAGCCACTTTTCCAGTCGTTGATTTATTGTTTACAAGATGAGTAGCATATCAAACACTCAATGGCTTGTGTACGTCAACAAATAATGTGACTTTAATGATTGTTATGGATGCTAAAATCTCCCAATTGGACCAGCAGACGTGACAGAATATAAATGCTTTAGTCAGAAAAATGGGTGCAGAAGTCAGTGTGTGATTCTTATAGAAGTATTGGCTTTAGAGGAATAAAGAATGCTCCATTGTAAGACGGTGCCCTTGATGTAGTTGTGTGTCTGCTGACTCCAGTGTTGGCTCATCACTAACACACATCGATCGCTGGTTTAGAGCAACGGCCACCAACTCACAAGTGACTCCAGTATCTCTGCTTCACGTAGACAACACTTTCTTATTTATCGTCCATTCCCAGGGCCTTCCCCGGGGATTGGTGTGAGGCGCAGAAGTGATGAATATGCGTTTTCTATGGCAAAAAATGAAATTCTAATGATTGTAACAGCTGCTTGCACCTGATTTACAAAAGCAAAACACTGCATTTTTCACTCCATTTAACTCCAAACATGACAATTATTTTACATGGAGCTGTCTTCTGCCTCAGTGAAGATTTGGACAAGTAGTCATTATTTTATTCTGCAACACTGAGGATTAGGACAACTCTAACCTACATTGTCCTATTTTAAATATGACGCTATCCACAACTCTCTCAGTCCAAAAGAAACTCTATATTCTTGTAGCTATTAATAAAAGCAGTTGTTACTTTGCTGGACCTTAGCTGTTAATTGGTATGGTGCGTAATACAAAATATTGTTGTATACAGTTGGGCAAAATGAAGACATTCACAGTACTTCAATTTTGTGTCAACCATCAAACTGATATTTAAAGTCACAAGTAGGGTTGTCAAAAATTGATACAAAGATATTAATCGATACTAAAACGAGTATCTAAATGAGATATTCATTTGGAAAAGTATCGATAATGTGACGTCTTTACCTGAGCTGCAGAAACACAAGGTCCCTGCCCTCCAGTGATGAGTACAGGAGGAGGACAGGCTCAGTCAGCGCAGCACAAAACTTTCCTCCATCAAAACTGCTCTTTAAATACAATTTACTAAAAGGTGTTCAATTGCTCGCCGCTGGCTTTCCGTAGGAGTTTCCGTGGGACATCCCAAGCGGACCGAGCGCGCTCCGATCTGGGAGTCACTGCGCAGCGGCATCATCCCAAACAGATATAAAACAGTTTAAATGTAACTACAAATGTCTGTTACCAGCGGAGCAAGGAGAGAGCTGTTAGCGGCCATATTTAAAGGACCACTGTGGTCCTGACTCTGTCTGACCCATCACTGTCAATGACTGCAGCCACAATATAAATATGAACCATGGCTACTGCAGCCTAATAACCTACTACCATTTATAGAAAATGGAAACAGCTAAACTGTAATTAAACTTTACCTTTGAGAAATCATTTATCATAATCTGAAGTAATTTTGGATCACATATACAAACTAATGACTGTATTATTTAGCATTGTGTTGAATAAAAGATCATCATGTAGCTACATAGCTGTGGACTGCAGAGGCATCAGAGTGGTGGAGGATAAACCAACTGTTTGCATAAAAAATATAAGTTTGAAAAAATTAACAAGTATGCTACATATATACTAATAGCCTAATTTTATATATATATATATATATATATATATATATATATATATATATATATATATATATATATATATATATATATATATATATATAAAATATATATATATATATAAAATATAGTTTGAATAATATGGTGACGGTAAAAGGGGGCAGTTAGAGCCCCTGTATTACCTCAAACATTCAATGAAAAGTGGTAATTTTTGTCACTGTGGTATCGAAATCGGTATCGAGGGATTTTTTTTGTATCGGAATCGAGTTGAAATTTTAGTATCGTGACAACACTAGTCACAAGTCTCTTTGACAAGACTAGAAGCACTCCAAGGATCCACCTTAACCCAGACAATGGTTTGGATTCACACCAAAAACATTTGTGACCTTTACATAAACCCCCAAGAAAACAAATCAATGCTGGCAAAAACCTAAGGTAAATATAGGTTTGTTTAGGTTTCCTGTGGTAACAACAGTGTAGTTCTACAAAGTATTCTCAGTGGTGGAAGAAGTACTCAATTTCTTTACTTAAGTAACAGTACAGATAAATGAGCTAACATTTACTCAAAAGTATCACCTTGAAATGTCTACTAAGTAAAAATATGAAAGTACTCACTATCAAATGTACTTGCAAATAAAAAAGTAGTATTTCACACAGTCTCGACAGCTCATGAATGTGTTAAATGTGAGAGATTTTGCTGAAGTGCTGCAGTAGCAGAGACTGAATCTGTTGCTGAGGACTTCTGTCTTTATTATTCTGATGTTTCTAAAGGAATACTACTTTACTGCATCTGTTCTATTTAAGTACTGTATGTATACCATGAAGGCACACAAAAAACACAACTTTAGACCAAAACTTAAAATACTTTGTACTTCAAAGCAACTCATAAATGTAGTGGAGTAAAAAGTACAGATACTTGCTCTAAAATGTAGTGAAGTAAAAATAAAACTACCCCTTGTAAAATGTACTTAAGTAAAGTACACATACATGAAAATTGTACTTAGTAAAGTAACTACTACAAGTACTTTTACTTTGTTACATTCCACCATTGAGTATTCTACATTTTTAGAGTAATCCATATTGGTCCAAATTGGTTTTAATTGAATGTTTATTGCAACAAATATTGCCGTTTATATAATTATGAACCTCTGTACAAGTTTACACATCTGCAGCAAATCAACTGAGATCTTTATCGATTTTGAGTAGTTTCTGTGGGTCAGTCCTAGTACACTCTGTTCTCAGTCCTGTCCTGTCTATATGCTGCACAACAAAATCATTGCAGCAATCAAGAACGGCTTTAACATGACATGAATTTTAAGAGAAACAAAAAACGGTGATCCTATTGACGGTTTCAAGTGGAGTGCCTGTAATTACTCCGTCTCTTAGAAAATCAATGCAGAGAAAGAGGCTATAAGTGCCTCTGTACAAAGCGCCGTGTCGGCCCTGCAGGACGTCCTGTCTACACTGGTGCACTACTGAGAGGAGAAAAGACTCACACGCTAATTATTTCTCACTAATATGAATGTAACGTGCAGCTCTGGTGTGGTCATCGGCTTTATTTACTGTGTTTATTCCTGCACCACTTTGGCCTGAGATTGATGCAGCAGCTTCACGGTTCACACTCCGATAAACTCTATTTATTCAGATTGGATCTCTGCAGAGGTGCACAGGAGAGAGGGATGCAATAGATACCGGTTAATGGCTCGTACTTGTAAACCCCAGATACAGTGGTTCTTTAAGGGAGATATGTGCTGGCTATTGAATAGCAGATGAAGATAAAAAATCCCTTAAATATGTTGATTTCCGTTAATTAGATATTACAAATGTGTTATCAGTGTTGGCCAATGCTGTGGGCAGTGTGCAGTGGGCTGTGTGTTTCCTCTATAGAATATGAGCTCATTGTAAAAAGCACTTTCCCACTGCAGCAGTACTATACAATATACATTCAGTACACTTTTAGAGTAATTTCTATTGTCAAAAATGCACAGAGCATCCCAAAAATGCAGACTGTGATGCTTTTGTAACATCCCACTGTGGTTCTGTCTGTCAGTGTGGTACTGCTGCTGATGTAATGTAGAGCTAAACACTGCAGTCATGAAGCTGGTCTTGTTCATAAGCTTTCATTAGCTGTTTCAAATATTTACATATTTAAATCACATAAACAAATCTAGTGTTTACAGTTTGACAGTTTGGCTTTTGCTCTCATTTATAAGCTCAAACACAAGAATAAAAAATAAACTGCAATTTTTTTAAATACGGGGTGTACATAAAGTCTCTTTACACTTTACAAAGTATATTACAAAGGCAAATGACCTATGTACTCAGCAGTTATCAAAGTTTTTAATCACATAAGTACTGCTGCCAGACAGTTACAGCTGCCACGTTCAACAGTGCACAAAGTCCTACACAAGAACTTGTGATTGTACGTTTACAAAGTGCAACTCTTACTGCCTGCACTTGAGCCAAATGATAAACCAAGACCAAGAGAGAATTTCTGAGAATGAAACGTTCCTCACCCGAGTTTGTTTTAGCGATGAGGCAACCTTTCATGTTTCAGGGAAACTGAACACACATAATGTGAGAATCTGGGGATCAAAGCAGCCCCAAATGACTCGGGAACTTCACCGAGAGAATCCAAAGGTGAATGTGAGCTGATGAGGCTCTGCTTCAGCGAACATGGCAAGAACTCCAGTACTGCCTTGATGTGCTTCGTATGGTGCCCACATAGAGGTGGATTAAATCAGTCAAAAAAACTTCAATATCTACTCCTCATTTTGTAAAAAAAATTCTCATATTTGTCTGTTCATTTGCTTTTGTGTTTTTTTTTATTATTATTATTGTAAAGAGACTTTATGGACACCCTGTATGTAAATAAAAGTCCCTGTCACTTCTTTAATCTACTTAATGGCAATGCTCCTGGTTTATAAATCTTTCACACAGAAACACAACTTGTCTGGTCCTCCTTTAATATGCTTTACACTCCTCATGCTTCTCACTTAACTCAGCTGCACAGACCTGCTCAGTACCATAACACTGTGTGGAAGCGTGGCTAAAACAGATATGTGTATCATTTCTCATTTCTCCGATACATTTTGAAGGCCATTACAAATCAGTGTTCAAATTGTAACTTTTATATCTACGATGACATTTACTACAACAATGAAATGATTCCAGATGTGCTATTCTTGTTGGATGGTGATAAAACAATATAAACTTTCCCAACAGATGGATTTTTACTCACAAAATTAACCTCAAACAGCACTGCAGTTATTTTCTAGATGTCCCCATCCTTTTATTATTGCAAATAAACAAAGTAAAAAAAAATAAATAAAAAAAATACCAGATAAACCATTTAATTACACTGTTCTCCAAGCGCTGTAGTGCATTTTGCTTCTAGTGGCACACAATTAAACCAAAAGCAGGCAATAAATTATTTTATTTTGTTGAACTAAACTCCTTAACTGTTACCATGGCAACAAAGGGGTTTTCAGAGGCTATTTTCCAGCGCCCAGTCCACTATGAAAGCGAATTAAACTCTTGGCCCTTTTGCTTTTAATAAATAATAATAAACCCAGCATTTTCTGTTATTTATTTTTCCAACCAAAGAGTAAAAACAAGGACGTCAAAGCCTAGATCATTATGTGTTTCCAAAGAATGGGTTGCTTTGTTTGCTAATGCATCTGCTTTGTACAAACTAGAAGGACTCCAAGAGCACAAAGACAGTGGCCCGAGCACGCAATGGTAAAGATAAAGAACTGTGAATCTTTTAGTTCAGGGGTTGTACCAAATATTGAGATGCAAACTCCTTATATCGCGAAGGTCTTTCTTCCTTTTATCTTTTCTCTTCATGTAGTGATTAGGTTTTTTACACCGGATGCCCTTCTTGACACAAACCTCCTTATTTATCTGGGCTCGGGCAAATCATTTGTTCCTTAACTGACCCCTTGTGGCTGGAGTTTGCACCTTTTTCTGCAAATTTTATCACAATCCATACTTTATATTTTGAGTTAACAAACAACAAACCAATGCAAGTGAAAACAAAACCTCCCTGGAAGTAATAAAGAAACAACCTTGCGACCTCAGTAGAAGTTTTATAATGCTGTTTGAGTTTCTTCACCTGAATTATACAGCTTCTGCTGCTTTCCACAGAGCCCTGTCAGCTCAAATATGAGTGAAAGAGAGTGAAGAAGTGTTACTGTTGCTAAAAATAAACTAATGGTTGTCACACTGGGAATGGTTGACCCATGGGTCTCCCCTCAGCATCTTAATCTATAAAACTGGCCTGATAAAAAGTCCTTCTGAATACAGTCTGTTTCTCTAGAGCAGAAAGCACATTGGGAAGGAAGAAAAAAAAAAAAACGATTTAGGAGTCGACTGCCAGAGGCTACAACCCTTTTAATGTTTGTTTAATGCTAATTGACTCCCACCCACACTTTTTCTTTGACTTTGCTGCAAAAGATAAACCTAATTTTAAACAGCATTAACTTCTTCATGCTTTAAATGGTACCTTTAATCTTTACTGTACAAGATTTTTATTGCATAATTAAAATATATTGTTTGACAAAGCTTTTACATGTGGAAAACTTGAATATTATAATCTCTTATAATTGCAGAAACGTACCTGTATTATCTGTGGTTTCTGTAGCTGGTAATGCCCAAGACACACAAACAGAACTAGTACAGCATCCTGAGTCCATGGGGTCACAAGCGAGTATACTTTTTGTGCTAGTCCCAAGCCTGTATAAATGAAGTATGCTGCGTTAGGAATGGCCAAAATAATATGGAAATCACTGCACACTAGGACTGTGGCGACGCAGGATGCCGTCTTCTTCTTTTCTTTTGGCTTGTCCCTTCCGGAGTTCAGTGTTTGATAGGATCTGAACTCAGGTCTGATTGTTTTTTACTTGCCAATCTCTTCCACCAACTTGTTTTTGCCTCTTGAAAAATTCCCAATGTCCCAGATGTGTATGAGAATAGATGCTTAGTCATGGGTAATAAAAAAAAAAAAGTAATGTAATTTTAATGTAAAATGTAATATGAAAAAAAAAATTAGCTTATTTTAAATTTGATGGCAGCAGCACATCTCAAAAAAGTTGGGACAGGACAACAAAGGGCTAGAAAAGTAAGTGGTACCATTACAATAACAGCTGGTAGAGTATTTTGCAACTAAGTAGCAATATTTTAGTAAGATAAATTGGTATAAAAGGAGCATGAAACTTTAGCGAGAATAAGAACAATCTTGGTAAAATGTAGAGAAAGCACAGTAGTTTCCAAATACAGAAATAATAATAAAAACTCAAGATTCTTCATTGTCAGTTTCTCTATATGTACAGATACACAGGGGAATCGAAATGCCGTTTTTGCTCTCTTCTTACGGTGTCAATGTACAATAAATAGATAAAAATAGACTAAAATAAAAACATGTAAATAAAATAGAGAAATATGAAAACTAAAATAGAGAAATATGGAAACTAATAGAAACTACAATAATTTTATACATTAATATACATTATTATGCTTTTTTGTGAGTCTTTTGAATTAATTTAGGACACATCTAGATCAACATTTTACATTTTACAGATCAGAAAACACAATAATTATTGAAAAAACCTTATTTGAAGAAACTTATCATTTGACTCTGTGAGAAACACTCAGATTAGGTCCCTGTCACTTTAAGAGCCCTCCATCCCCGCTGTCCCATTGCTGTCACACCCCTTCAGTGTGTCCCAACAACATGTGAAGGTGCAGAAGCAGTGTTTGAGTGTTGTCCGCTGCAGTTCAGGGGTGGGTTTTTTTGGTTGCTGTGGGAGAGGCATGAGCTGTAGCAGTGCTTCCTGAACAGGACAGGACTGTGAGGAGGGAGGGGCGTGGTCAGGTGGAAAAGGCAGACACTGCTGAAACAAGCTGTTAGAATAGAGGATTACTCAAACATGCACAAATGAAACAAAACACAACTCCAGGTATGTTTTTGATGAGGAAACAACATTGTAGTAAAAAATTTATGTCAGAAGCAACATACACTAAATACCCTTCAACTTGTCACAATGCCAAAGCTGCACATTGCACACTGGTAAGTAGGTTGTGGCCATTAAACCTGTCCCACTGCGTGTGCTTTCATCGCAGATCTCGCGGTTAAAGCAGAGCCTGGAGATGCAGCTGTCCCAGTCGCAGTCGTCCCTGCAGCAGCTCCAGGCCCAGTTCAGTCAGGAGCGGGAGCACCTCCGCCTGCAGCTGGACGAGCTTCAGACCGAGCACCAGAGGAGGCAGCACCGCCTCCAGGAGAACCACTGCTGCGCACTGCAGGAGCTGGAGCACACCCGACAGAGGGACCTCAAGGTACGCACACACCCAGCAGACAACAATAGACCCATCAGCCATAATATTACGACCACTGACAGGTGAAGTGAAGAACACAGATTGCTGACAAGATACTACATTTAGTGGTTAATGGGGTCACTTTGGGGCAGATGATTGAATAGCAAATTCAACCACAAGGGGTCACAAGCCAGTATACTCTTTGTGCTGCCCCCAAGCCTGGATAAAAGGAGAGGACTGTGTCAGGAAGGGCATCCTGGCTTGGGAGCGGCATAGTCCTCTTCATTTATACAGGCTGGTGCTGCTCCCAAGCCTTCCTGACTCGGCCCTCTTCATTTATCCAGGCTTGGAAGTGGCACCAGCCTGGATAAATGGAGAGGACTGTGTCAGGAAGGGCATCCTGCTTAAAACCTACGTCAAAAATTAACATGCGACTGTCGCCAACTTGTGTATGTAGTTGGTTGTTTAGTACTTTTTTACGGTGGCCCAGAGAGCTCAACGAATTACAAAAGCCGAGACACAGTTTACAAAAAGAAACTGCCGCACGACATTACAACAACATTTACCTGCACCGGAAATACCCACACGACATTACAACAATGTTACCCACATGGCATTACAACAACATTACCTACACAACATTACAACAACATTACCCACACGACATTACAACAACAGCTTCTGGCTGCAGAGCTTCTGGTGCTACATGTTCCGGTGCAGAAAAATTGTTGTTGTAATGTCTTGTGGGTAAAGTTGTTGTAATGTCGTGTGGGTATTTCCGGTGCAGGTAAATGTTGTTGTAATGTCGTGTGGCAGTTTCTTTTTGTAAAGTGTGTTTCGGCTTTTGTACTTTGTTGAGCTCTCTGGGTCACCGTACTTTTTAGTGTAGGGCCCTGGTAATGTTTGATGAATTAGTTTGAAAAACATACATAACACATTATAAAACAATTCATGTATTTTTATAAGGCAATGAGGAATTAGTCCAAAAAACACCAGTAAAAAAAACAACAAAAAACAATACACTATAAACCATAAGTAAACCATTTAATATATTACAATGCATGACTCAGACTGATGAATTGGGCAGTTTATTTGAGATTTGTAGTGTGTCATAAACTCTATCAGCACTGTGGGGGTGTTATGTGCATAAATGTTTTATGTAGATGTCAAATTGCATTGATTAAAACACCCCCAAAATTAATTAATAAGTGATTATATCTGGATAATGATTGAGCATTTTTGTTTAGGGCAAAAGTATCTTTTACCAAATGTGGAACAGATGTTGTACTAGCCACTAAAACAACAAAATGATTGCTCAGTTGTGCGTCTGCTTATGGTCTGGGTTCTCAATGATGAACCGAACAGTTGCACCTTAACATAAATGTACAAACATTAGAATGACACAACATAACAGAGTCTACACCCATTGGTCTCATTGGTCTATAAATGCTTCCTTAGACCTTAGACTTTTTTGAATTTTTTGTAGGCTCATTTTGTCATAAATCTACCTCAAAAAGAGAAATCCAGGTTTAACATCCAACAGGTTGTAGGCAGTGTTGGGACCAACAGCATTAAACTATAACAGTGTTTCTAATGGCATTGTTTTTTCAGTAACGGAGCAATCTGACTAATTACT
Source organism: Bostrychus sinensis (assembly GCA_020698575.1). Classification (NCBI taxonomy): domain Eukaryota; kingdom Metazoa; phylum Chordata; class Actinopteri; order Gobiiformes; family Eleotridae; genus Bostrychus; species Bostrychus sinensis. The sequence goes on along the minus strand of CM036257.1, from coordinate 18,946,994 downwards.
TTTCCCATGGGTACAACGCTGTTACAGTTACTGACAATAAAATGTGGTGCATTACTTTAAGGAGGAGACAGACGAGGAGCAGTTGTGAGCTCTTAACTTCAGTGGCTGAGTAGAGACTCTGCTGTTTATCGTGCCTTAAGGCTCTGGACTTAATGCTTTGCGAGTTTGTCCATGACAGGAGCGGGGAAAATGCCGCAGTGCTTTAGTGGAGTCGCGGGGCTGAGACTGCAGGTCACCGGCCGCTGCACTTACACTTTCTCTGTATACACTCCACACTGTCCGCACCATAGAAGTCACAGACTGTAGCCTATAGGTTTAAACCAGAACTAAATACAGACTAAACCATGTCTAAACCAATCCTAAACCTAGGTCTAACACTGTTACACGAGGACTAAACCAAGACTAAACCAGTTTTAAGCCGGAGTAATCCAGGACTAAACCATGTCTAAACCAAGACTAAACCAGTTTTAAGCCGGCGTAATCCAGGACTAAACCATGTCTAAACCAAGACTAAACCAGTTTTAAGCCGGCGTAATCCAGGACTAAACCATGTCTAAACCAAGACTAAACCAGTTTTAAGCCGGAGTAATCCAGGACTAAACCCGGGTCTAAACTAGGACTAAGTAATGAATAAATTAGGTCTACACCAGGACTAGGATTAACCCAGGACTAAACTTGGCCTTAAACTCAGTCAGTTGACCTCCTGAGAGGTTCTGAAACATCTATTGTGTTTTATTGTTCTAACGTAGTAAATAACGCCATAGTTACTTCGCCTAGTAACTAGTTACTTTTATAACGCAGTAACTGAGTTACTAACTCAGTAACTTGTAACTATAATTAATAACACATTTTTCGAAGTAAGATGCCCAACACTGGTTGTAGGACCTCAGCAAAATTGATGTGAAAAAAAAGTTAATTGTTCTGGGGCTCTAGAAATGGTCAGATTTATTATTTGTGAAATGGAGATGGGGTACAAGGTGTTGTTGAGGTGTAATTGGTGCTCCTGTCTCTTAACAATGGGGTTGTGGGTTCGATCCTTGGGTCAGCCAACACACAACTCACTCTTTTACTGTCGCTTCTCTCCAGGTTCTCTGCCTTTCTCCCATTGTCCAAAGACAGGTGAATTATTGATTTTAAACCCCTAGTGAATGAATGTGAGAGTGTATGTCTCAATATCCCGGGCTGGGACAGGCTCCTACAACACCTAAGAGGAACAAGTGGAATAAGATAAATTATTGTAGGATTAAGTGGAACGCTCTTCATGTCCAAAGGACGTTCTAATCCCAATGTCCCAAAATAACATACAAATGTATCAAAACAGCCCCAAAGTCTTTCTCTTGTATTGATTTTAAGAAGCTTGTCAGCAGAAGCCAAGCATGACATATTAATCCGATTGGAGCTTTGTGGAGTCAAGGTTAGAGTGGCACTGACTCATCACCATTACTCACAGACATCAAGCACCGTGTTTCCTTTTTACGCTGTCAAAGTGTGCGCCACAAACGCACCACACTTGTTCTGAGGTGCCAAGAAAATGTTCCTCAATAATAATCCTTCCATTTCACAGTCAAGGTCGATTTGGATCAGCCATACATCGTAAAAAACCAAATCCGCCTTTTGGTCTGGGACTCTGTAATTGTATTAATGCTGGAGGCTGGAGGAGGCTGGGAACAGAGAGGCTGGGGTGACTTCTTCAGAGTAATTTGTCATACAATGGTGGACAAAAATAGCCTGTGTATAAAAATAGAGAGGGTGGATATGACGTCATCTATTGCTACTAGCTTAAAGTGAAAGTATGCAGTGTTTTTTCTTGTTTGTTTCTAGTTCTTGCTACCAAATACTGCAGTAACTACCACATCTTCTACTGCCTTTGCCATTTTTGAAAGTTAATGGAGGTGATCCTATAACAGGGTAGTCTCAAAAGTATTAAAAAGGTTTTAAATTTGATGTTGCCAAAATCAAGGCCTTAAAAGTAATAAATTGTATGGGCAGGTAATAAATTTAGTTTATCTATGTCTTAAATATTCAAATTGGGACATCTAAGTCAAGTTTTTCAGTGTTGTACCTGTCAAAAATATATTTTAGATTAATACTTTATAAGTAACAACAGAGAAGTTTGTCTTTTTTTGCGAATGTGAATTTGGCAACAAATCGAATGTGCCTTTATGTAGTAAGTTTTTGTTAGTTTAATGGGCTGCGTAATGTTTCTGGGTTAGGCATATTTTTTGTAAAAAAACATCCCCACAATACAGTAAATGCAGTTGTCACTGAAATGTATTTTTCTGTCTTGAGATTTTTAATTCGCAAAACTGGAGTGATTTCACCTGTATTAGACTTTTAAAATAAAACCAATGAGTTTCAGAGTAATACTGATTATAAAGATTATGGTTTGTTTGCCATAAGTCTTGGCATTCAATTTTATTGTAAGTGGCATTAAAAAATCTTAACAATGTCTTAAATTTCACGAGACAAACCTGGAGCTACCCTGTATAAGTGTAAGCTATCTTTGGGATACAATTTTGAACTATTCCAAAGGCACATTTCTGCAGGCATGGTTCACTGCAAGTAACTTGGTCAAGTCTATAGCATTTTTCCAGTATTAAAAAAAGACAAAAAACAACTTTATAGGTTGAATAATTATAGCAGGTAATAGCAGGTAACTTCCACTAATGCAAACATAGCCCAAACAGCATCAGGATATAGTTGATTAAACTCAAAACTTGTTTAACAACTCCACAACAGAGACTCCAGAAGTCCCATTCATTATTTAGTATGCTGATGCTAATCAGCAGCTGTAGCTAACATGGCGCCTAATTAGTACATAGCTGAGGTAAAAGTTAGCTGCAAACTAAATTACCAACTTCAGACCAAAGCAGAGTTGTGTCAGAAGCCATGATGATAAGCTGTACATTCATAGTTTCTCTGTAATGCTTAGACTGTGCCAGGACACAGTAGAAAACAATCATATTGTCGATTTTATTCAAATTCAAGTATTTATTGTCATTGTTACAAAAGAACAACGAAATTGCGTTTGGAGCATCCACATGCATAGTTGATAAAGTGCAAAGTTGGTAAAGTGCAAACCCAAGTGAAATAAATAACCCCTAAATAACCCAGTTGTAAACATTTAGCACAGTATGACATCAGTACAGCAGCAGCATTGGCAGAAGCATCAGGGCATGTCATGATAAAGTGCATTAGAGAGCAGGGACATTTGAACAAATATGTGAGAGTAGTGACAGAATGCAACAATGCAAAACCAGTACAGAGCTATTGATTGGTGGGTGTGGTTATTGTCCATGGGAGGGGGGCAGAGATAGAGGGGGAGCAGTGTTCAGGAGTCTCACAGCTTGAGGGTACAGGCTGTTGGCCAGTCTGGATGTTCTGGCCTTTATGGACCTGTACCTTCTCCCTGAGGGCAGCATTCATTCATCTTCTTTCACTTATTCCTGTTAATGGTCACGAGTACTGAAGCCTGTCCCAGTTTCTATGGGCCCTAGGCAGGGTACACCCTGGACAGTGGTCAGTTATTTGCAGGGCTGACCGACAGAACACCATTCACTCTCACATTCATCCACCAGGGGCAATCTAGAGTCACCAATTCACCGAACACCTGCATTCAGGGTTGCCAGATCTCACTGACATTTTCCAGCCCAAACAGAACTTAAAACCCACCCAACACAATAAAAAAACATCTGCTCTGAAAGTTAAAACCGTTATACGCAAGAAAGGACTCAAAACTTAACAGCAGCACTTAAACACAAAAAGGTTCCCCACAAAGAGTGCAATCAGACAAACAAAGCCTTCCTGGGAAGGGTGTCAGTTTTTGTAGAGAATACAAAAAAAAAAACAAAACAAAAAAAAAACGTATGAAATACCAAAATGAAGTGTGAGCAACAAAACCCATGATTAACTTATTTTAAAAAAATGAACTGATATATGAGTGGGAGGACACAGCAGTTTTTTTTGGCAGTATTTCTCTTTTGTTTGTGTTTTCTCCAGAATATTTCCTAAAAACCCACCAATTGTTGTGAAAAGCAGCCCAAATTGTATAAACCAGTCCTATTTTTTTTCTATTTTTTTTTTATATATATATATATATATATATATTTTCCTATTTTTGCTATTTTTTCTAGCCCGGTGTTTAAAAGAAGCCCAGTAACCTGGAAACCAGCCCAATCTGGTAACACTGCATACATGTGTTTGTGTAGTGGGATAAAGCTAATTTTGATGTTATTCAGATGACACCAGTGCAGCAAAGGCAATTTATTCTGTATTTTTGGCACAACCTCCTGAATTCTGATTGGTTGAATGTCTCTATAGTTGTATTCAGAGTTAGTTTAATCTGTATCCATCTATTCCATCCTCTGTAAGCAGAAATCATCCCAACCATCAGCTCTTACTTTCCATTAGAATGGCTGGGCAGACAAGATATTTTAAGTTACTATGACCTTGACTAAAGCTTGTTATAGCCCATGTTAGTTTTTCTGGGGGTTAATCTGGAAATATTTGAGAAGGCACACATGGACCTCTGCATACTTGCTCCTTAGCTCTTTCTCCAGCATTATACAGTCTCACAATATGGACTTACACCAGGATCATGTCTTAGTCGACCATTTTCCCCCATTAGGACGTTCTTCTTCTTTCTTGTGCCATCCTTTCAGTGGATAGTGTTCAAAGCTCTACGGAGCACTTTTATGGCGTCAGCGTGTTTATATTTCTGTCAGCGGCTCACAAAGAGAAAACTCAATTATCCAGAGTGCAGGCATTAGAGCGATGACTTGTGCGTGTGTGTGCGTGATGGCAGCCACATTCAGATGGTGTCGGCGTTATCTCTTCACAGCTCGCAGACCGTTATATCCTGCGAGTAATAAAGTTGCTACAAATCCCTGCTACAAACTTAGAAGCTCACATTCACAAAACTTTATTTAGAGCCATATTTTTTATTTTTGAGCAACAAAAAGGCTGCAGCTACTTTAGAAACAGGCAATGTGTGTTGTTCAGACAAGACAGACTATTGACGTAACCGCTAACATCTGTTTGTTATTTCTACAGCTATAATCATATTTACATTTACCACAGCATGATATATTAATAATAGTTGTAGTAATCAGGGCCGTACACAAAATTTTTGAAATACTAGGGTCCATCAGCTGAGGTTTATTTCTAAGTTTGGTCCTTGTTTAGTCCTGGTTTCATTCTGGTTGATTCTGGGTTTATTTTTTGTTTAGTCCTGGTTTAGTCCTTGTTTAGACCTGGTTTTGTCCTTGTTTATTTCTTGTTTAGTCCTTGTTTTTACCTGGTTTGGTCCTGGTTTAGTCCTGATTTATTCTTTTGTTTAGTCCTTGTAAGTCCTTGTTTAAACCTGGTTTAGTCCTTGTTTAGTCCTGATTTATTTTTTGTTGAGACCTGGTTAAATCCTTATTTAGTCCTTGTTCAGTCCTGGTTACGTCCTTGTTGAGTCCTGGTTTAGATCTGGTTAAATAAAAATACTGAGGTCTGGCCATGGTAGTAATCATTTTACTTTTGTTGCTACTTGACAGAGGAGAGATTATACACCTCTGTTGGAAAAAAAAATGTGATTCCTTTAAAAATCGCAACAAAAGTTAAAAAAGCAGTCATCTGGATTGTCATCCAATCATCCAATCCAGATGACTGCTTTTTTAACTTTTGTTGCGATGCATTTACCCTGGACGAGTGAGAGTCTTCACAGACATATTCCTTTAAAAACTAAAAAATATGGTTATTTTTTTATCTATTTCATCACCTATAGCCCAAGATCTGGGCAATTTGTCTGCCAAGTTACCCTGGGCACCAGCTGGACTGTTGTGAGATTTGTGAGTTCAGAAAGCTGCTAAAATCCTCCTGTTCTCGCTCAGGGCAATGCTTTTACATCCAAACTCCAGCGTGTTCGACCAGTGGTGTGACAGGACTGGTAAATATAGTTTTGTGTTAACATTAGTGAAGCAGATAAAAAAGTCACACACATCCACAAAACAAATCTTTTTTATTGTTTGCTGGCTCAGAAATTAGGCCATCAAAAAGCATAAGATCTGCACAACGATGCTTTTTAGCTCCAATTTTAATAAATCTTTCACCGGTGACATTTGGTCTTCATCAGACATAAAATGTGCATTAGAGACACAACTGCTTTTATCAGAAGAAGAAGAAGTCTAAGATCACCTGATTTGTGTCATATGATACATTTTTTACAAAATTCCAATCACATATAGCACAAGAAGTGTTATAATGAAAGCTGTATGACAGGAAACATTTTAAGTTTCAGGTGTGAAAAATCTTGATTACATGATAACATGACTGTTGTAATGAAATGTTAGAAAAAAAAGTTTAAAGTACAAAAAACAAGTTTAAAGTACAGAAAACACTTGAATATTACATGACAGGACCATCTGCTGTGAACCATCGTAATGACAGCAATATCAAGGGAAAATATTTTTGTTCTGAGTACAAAGTATCCACAAAAGTATAAAAGTGTCCCTGCCAGTGATGAGACGCTGTGAAAAAATCAAAATCCACAGCCATATACAGTAAATAAAATAAAAAAGTGGAAAAACATTAGTAAAGCAAACAACATTCGTTGTTCCTCTGACTAAATAATCACTTGGTTCATCCCATCACTTACTGGGTATGTTTTGGAAGTACCTGCCTCTCTATGAAACCACTCCAGATGATTTTGTATCAGGTCACCACTAATTATTGTACTTTCCATGCATTATCTGTTGTTTTTTTGACTACCAGGTCCATTGTGCCATTGTTATCATTCACAAAATCCAAAGAAACACCAACCACATGTTTAGGAACGATCCTAATAGTATCATAATAGTGGAGTCTGAGATAAACAAAGGAGTTTGAGAAGTTTAGTAGTTATTAGTTTAGCAAATGTTTGGAGTAACCCATCAGCTGACTTCAGTTAAATTATTACATTTTTGAGTGTGGCTAGAGGAAGAACATTTGCATTTTGTCTTTTGAAAAGGAGTTAATGGGCATGAAGCTAAATGCAAACCATTATTAATTTTTTACAAAAATGAGCAGCAGCATCACTGTGGGACAGAAAAATGTGGCCTAGGGATAATATAACTTAACGTTTCTCTAGTCAGCAGTCGTCAACTAAATGTATGCACAACTTTTAGGTTTTTTACAGCACTCTTGAAAAGGTCAGTTGGCACAATTTTCCACATTCTTTTGATATATATTTTTTGCAATTTTTGGCAAAGTTTACTCTACAATACCCACCTGCCTGTATCGCCTCAGAGCTAGCACTAAAATGGCTTTTTTTATTGTTATCTTCCCAGAGAGCAGCCATTTCTCACGGTCGTCCAGGAAGGTTATAAACTCCTTTATCTGTAATGGGCTCAGCTGGGCTAGTGCTGCTCTCTGCTTTGGGCTGAGGAAGCTTTGAATAAAGTGGAGATCATCATAATTCACTGCTGACTCAGGCCTAAGAACAAGGCTTTTTACAACTGTTTTAAAGTGTTCGTTTAGGATTCGGCTCACGGATTTGCCAACAATCCCCACTTTGTACGCTCGTAAGCCACATCCTTTACACTTCCCACTCATCTTGAAGTTGTCCTTGGGTCCAGGATTAAGACTTTCTTCGAAGCATCTGGATCAATCCTACCCAGCCTCACCACAGGTCTCTGGATCCTCTTTCACTCACTGCTGTAGAAAGTAACCAGGAGCCAAGGATCCAATCTCCACTGTCCACAAAGGGGAGGACTCACAAACAGAACACAAAAGACAGGAGAGGATGTCCGGACACTGTAGTCGATTTGTAATTATAGGATTCACCGCGATTAGCGGGAATTAAAGTGCTCAGTTTAATTAAGGGACTAAGAGGTATGGTTTTTAGCACAAAAGGGCCAGCGGTCAATAGGAAAAGGAAATGGACAGAAGTGGCTTTGAAAACACTTTATCTAGCAGTGGTTGGCCTTTTGATAAAAACTACAGTTTTAAGCATCATTTAGATTGCAGTGTAACCCTGACTAATATTAATAATAGGTTTTTAGTTTTACTTTTTATAGTTTTTAAATGTAATAAGTTCATAAACGTTTTTATTTTTCATCCTGTTTTTCTAATTGCTATTACCAACAGCATTTTTAATTTCACCAATATTTACATTACTCAAAGCAGTTTCCATTGAACAAATGCCAATTTACAACTAAGTATTCAACATAAAACATCAAATTGCAATGATAAACTTTGCTATCCTAGTCAATGTTATCTAGATAACAACAAAAATTATACTGCGCATCTACCAAGTTAAAAAACATAATTACCATTATTTACTTTTTTTGAGCTCTTAAACTGTTCCACAGCCATTTTTCTGGTACCATTTATCCAATACACAAAGTCTCTAGGCAAATTAAAAAAGCATTGAATTTCATATATTAAATTAGATTTATTGATATTCATGTACATGTTTTTATAATTGCATTGGAATAGTGTAATCTTTAGTGAGTATTATGGATTAGACTAATATTGATACTGTTGGTTAACAGACTCACAGTTTCTGTGAGGTGAGAGCTTTATTCATGCAAAATAAAACTTTTAAAGATGAGGATGAAAACTTCTTGAACTGGGCTTTAGAGAAGCTGTGATGTTCAGTAACATGACGTTAATATGATTTTTAATACACTTCCACGTTGGGAGGTCTACAGTGTCCCACAGACGCAGCTCTGTGCCTTGTCAGACGTCTCCTCTGAATATTCAGACTGAGCTCATTTACATGTCGGTAAATGCCACAGCTGTTCCTCTGTTGATGGCTTTTAATTAATAATTTCCAAAATGTCATCCTAATATTTTACCTGCAAATCATGAGTGTGAACTTTTAGACTAGATCTGTAACACCTCTAATGACTGAGGTACGGTATGTTGATTAAAACATCATTGGCTCTTGCAGTTTATTATTTAAATTTTTATATTATCTTTTATTTATTTACCACATCAAAAAGGTACAATTAGAGTGTTCACGAATTGGAGCAAAGGTTACTGCATTTACTTATCAAATTTGAGTAATTCAAATGGTAAATTTTTCTACTGTTTAGTTAAGCCTTTTCTCTGTGAAGGTACATTTTAAATCAGAAAAATATCTACGAAGTTTGTACTGTATTTGTTTGCAAAATTCTGGCCAGACATTTTAACGTTTTTTGTTTTTTTTTCCCTTTCTTTTTAATTTTAAATCTAAATCTAAATGTTTAATATGGTCTCTGATAATATGAGTTTGCTTTCCATGTGGCCTAAAAACAAATAAACACAGATTAAACTAACTCTGAATGCAACCAGTCAGAGTTTACCAGCATACAATGGACCACCTTTAGACTGAATGTGAAAAACATTCAACCAAAGCACTGCATTCAGCCCATCCTATGATCCATCTGATCAGACGGATGAAAAAACTGTGAATTTAAGTAATGTACTTGATTACTATTTTGAAATTCAGCTTGACATGTTAAAGTTCAAAAACACAAAAACTAAATGTTATATGCATACGAATTTGATAAAAAGTTTAATGTCTTTGGATGGAAAAATGAAAATGTAACTTGCAAAAACACAGAACTTCCAATTACAAAAACCATCTGCCTTGAAAATGTTTTAAAACACAGTTTGGTAGGTTGTTACCATGGCTTCTACATTTATTCATTCGCTCCACCTTGTTCCTCTTTATTCTTTATCTGAAACTACTTTGAGCCTGACCTTGGAGGCAAGCGCTGACAGACACCCATTCACTCTCATGCTCATTCACTACGGACAATTCAGAGTCAGACATTCACCTATAAGCCAAAAAAAAAATCACAAAAGAATGAACAAAAACTGTAGACGTGCTTCTCCTCAGATGCTTTCAGTGTGAATTCATTTATGTGACAAAATGAGGTGTATTGATTCTTCCATAAATGAAAAGCTTGGAAGAAACTTTTAACTTTCTTGTCCGCGTGTGTAGAGATCATTATTAGACATGTGACTGGCTCCGTGATTGAAGGCTTGTCCCTAAATGTCCCAAAGCGAGCCCATTGTTTTCCTATTGGACTATTGTCTGCTTCTGTCCATTTCTTAAGCTCGCATTGTTTCTTTTGACAGCGCAGAATAAACAAAAGTAGTGCTGATGATCACGTGTAATTGTTCTGGCGTCGCCGCTGTCAGAGCTCTCGAGAGTGTCGTTTTTCCCGTTGATGGTTTAGTGGGCAGACAGACAGGTGCTGGAGAGGCGCTGATGGAGCTGACAGCTTTAATGTCAGTGATGGACACAAAATTCACACAAAACCACTCCTTCAATAAAAAGTATGCATCCTAAAGTCTTGGGCTCTCTCTGAAAGCTGTGGATGTGCTGACTAGGTCCAAACTTCACACAGATCTGGTCAGTTTCAGTCCGCTCTGAACTTTATCTTATTATTTTGGGTATTTTGTATCATTTCATTTATTTCAGGCATGTGAATAGTTCATGGTGTGCAATTTAACAACAGAATACAAGCTAGAAAGAAAACATATTAAAATAATAAATTAGCATGTAACCAGCAACCTAGATCTTTTCACATCTTTTCATTTCATTAATTTCACCAAAACAAATCAGCTTTCATAACAAACCATACAGAAACAATCTGCTCTAAGGAGTGGGAAGAAGTAAAGCTTATTTAATCCCACCCCCATCTGTCATCCAAAAAACATAACACAAAAGGTATTTCTTAGATATCACCTTCCCTATGGACACCAAACCCAAGATTTAGCATATAATACATAAATAAATAAGGTAGCTATAAGCTTTAAGGAATACTAGTTAGCTATTGCATCAAAAATAATAAGAATATAGTCCAAAAGATATTTAATTATTAATAAGCTATATTTTAGTAAAAATACGATGTATGTATTATAAGTAAATCTGCGCATATACACACACAATGTGTTACCATAGGAAACAAACAATTCTTATATAAAAAATGACTTTATCTAAAGAACAATAAACACATACCAACAATGGTAAGACCACAGTCATTAATGTAAAATAACACATGACCATTACGTCCTTCCCTCCCTCTACTGTGACCAGATCATATTTTTGTAAAGTGACTTAAATCTGTAAACATTTTGACATTGCTTGTGTTCTTATTATTTATCTACAGTAATTGATCCTATTAACACAACAGCTAAATATCAAGCCTAAATGTTGTTAGTAGTTGTGTTGTGGACATTTTTGTAGTTTGTATAATCATGTGAGAAAGAACTAATGGGTCTTAAGTCAAACAGTTGTCTTTGTCGTCTTCTCTTACAAGAGAAGGAGAAGAAGAGAAGAGCGTAGGTCAGCTCAGAGTGGGACAGTCCCACACTGGAGTTTTTTTACAGACAAATGCCAAGGTCAGGAAGCATCAGCAGTGGAATAAAATCAAACAATGACAAATGGAAACATACTGAACAGTATGTGATGGAGTGGATGAAGAATATTTTTGTCAGTGACAGTTGTTAGTTCAGTGCCATTTTCCAAATATTGTGCATCTCATTTAGGCACAATTTGCAATTTTTGTGAATATTACTAATTTGAAAATGTATTGCAATTTCTACTTTGCAAACCAAGTGCAGATGACTTATTTTTAACTTTTTGTTGTGTATTGCAGTAAGCTTGACTTATGGCTTCCTAATGCACACACTGCCCATATACTATACTATCAAATGCAGCTTATATAGTTATAGGCAATACTCGATACTGCAATAAGACTGATTTAGCGTTATCTAAATATTCATGCATAAATTTGAAAACATGTACATTTGAAAGGTGCCACTCTTTTCAATAGCGGGGGTTATGTTTTTGCCATTGTTGGTTTGTTTGTGGTTTTGTTTGTCAGTGAACAACATAACTCGAAAATAAATGACCAGATTTTCAGGACACTAATGGTCCAAGGCACTGATTAGTTTCTGGCGTGAATCAGTATCACAAATGTCTTCTTTCTCTGTGTTTTTGTTTTTTTGTTTGTCAGGAGCTGGAGGAGCGTCTTCGCCATCACCACCACGCCGAGCTCCAGTCGCTGCGAGAGGCCCACCGTCAGAGCATCGAGACGCTCAAACAACACTCAGAGCAGGAGCTACAGACTCTGCGCTTCGAGCTGGAGGACGAGGGCAAAGCCATGCTCGGTAACGCATAAACTGACTTTACAGATCCACTCTGGGCTGTGGCCATTACTGCTGTTAGAGTATAACATAAAAACAGACAAGTGGATATAGGAGGTTGTTCCAGGTTTCAATATGTAAAAGCCACTGGTGAGTTTTATAGACTGAGAGGGCAGGATCCGGTCGTCTGGTCCATGATAACATCCAGAAACCTTTATTATACTTTTATAATGCAGTTTTACAGAGTTTTCTTTTTACATAGCAGTCTAGTAATCACTGTACCTTTTCACTGGACAGGTTTTAGGTTTGTCGACAGAATTTCCTTAGGTTTTTCCTCCTTTTTTTTTATTTTACATTTATCCAGAAACCATTACATGTTTTAATAAATCTCTTTAAATTAGAGAGACCAGCTTCATCTTTTTGTTTAGGGCTATATGTAAATATTTAGCACCAAAATAGAACAAAAATATTTGAAAGTTTTGGCAACATAAAATATAAAAAATGTAGAATACTAAAGCTGGAATAACTTTTTGGTCTTCAGGCAGGCATTTACTCTTTTCCTGTCAAAATAACTGTCCAATCAGAGCCTCAAGTCAGGCTGTCAGCCTTTTCTTTTTCTTTTTGAAAGCAGGACAGTCTTGTTCCTCACTCAGAGGGAAGCGTTTCTCTTGATTTGGAACCGGCCTATCACAGTTGTTTATCTGCAACATGGCATTACAAATACAGAAGCTAACCAAAGTAGCGCTGGCTACCGAGCTAATTTAATAACTTTTCTGACCTGATTAACAGTGTTTAGTGGTTTCCCTACATCACCTGTTGGTTCTGTTGAAGGCCGTGTTATTGTTCAGTCCTGTGTTTTTTTTCTTCTTGTTGTCATTTTAACAACAGTAAAGTCTCGTTGACGTCCAACGTAATGACCACATTCAAACAAACACGACTTTTTCCACAAGTCTTTGTACAACTGGCTTCTGCTGCATAAGTATAGAGCTGCTCATAATACGCCATATTTTGGTGTTTTATGACAAAAACGGCAAACTGGCATGTTTGTTTGGGTCAGCGGTGCACTGCTTATGTCCCTGTCCCGCCCTTCGCTTCTCTGATTGGTTACTCCGCTGGTGATTCTTCCGCCCATAGAAACGCAATTTAAGCGAAGGTGTACCAGACTAACTTCTGTGTATAGAATAGGAAAAGCATTTGTCTGACAGGCCAGGCTATCAAACTGTGGTGTGTTCAAATGAAAAATAATGGGCTGAGACCACATTTAACCCTGGTTTAGTGTCAAACTTTGTCCTAGGTTAGACCTGCCTTAGCCCTGTTTTTTTTTTTTTTTTTACTATAGGTAAATAGGAGCTAATTGCAGTATTCACAATTGTTATGTCTCAGTTCTTATTGAACCTCTCTGTACAGACAGTCAAATGAGTGCATTAGCAGAGCTGAAAGCAGACTGCAGATTACAGCTGGGGCTCAGTACTGGTCCAGTCTCAGAGCTAACTCGCACCTCTGCGCGTCTTTGATAAATGGACTTCCATTAACCTTCATGTCACGGCGCTGACATGGGAGAGCCGCTCTATCCGTCTCTCACTTCCCACGTCCTGACACTCGCTTATTACCTCCTCCGCTCTATCTATGCCTCTTACCTCCATTTTATCTGCCCCCGGTGGGTAATTATACACTGGCCTCAATGGTCCGGCCATATAGCGCCTTGGGTTCATTATTTCACACCATATATAGTCCAGACGCTTTTCTTCAATTTCACATAAGTCTCACTTTGAAGGTTACACTGATACACCATTCCTTTTATGCTTCTCCCGATCAAAGGTGTTTATTGCGCTCGGCATTAGAGGCCACTTGGGTGAAGGTAGATTGCTCTTGTGTTTTTGTGCAAAGTAAAACACTATTTATTTATTACCACATAAAAAGGACCATTGTGTCAACAGAATAAAAAGCAGTTTCGGGCTAAAACGACTAAAGGGGGATTTGTTATGTATAAAATGGCCCTCTTTCAGCTTGTTAACGTTTTCCTCCTGTCGCACTTTCCCCACCAGCGTCGTTGCGGTCAGAGTTGAACCACATCCACGCTTCGGCCATCGAGCACATGAGGCAAACCCACCAACAGGAGTCGTCCGCAGCTAAAATGGAGCTGGAGAAGGTGCTGGATAACAACAGGATACAGGTGGGACAAACACAGTGCAATGTTGGCTCAGAAGGCGGTGTGATTTTAATGGGCGTATGTATCGAACATGTGCACAATAGTTTTACTTGGCTCTTTTCCTTAGATGTAGATTCTCCCTCTTTAACCAGGACAGTCCCAGTTTTAGGCTCTGTCCCATGTTCCAACAATTATATATCAAAACACTAATATGCAAGTAATATTTTGACTATTAGAAAAGCATAGGAAACTTAGTATAGATGACCAAATCAATTAATACATAAATTAATAAATAAATGCTCTCATTGATAAATAATTATTTAAACAGAAAAAAGAAATCCTGAAATATAAATATATATTTTTTAAATGAATATGTAAGTTTTGGTTAAAATAAATAAAGTTTTTTAATTATTGTCTTTCTGTATTTATTTCTACATTTATTTATTTGTGGTTTAATTTATTTTTGCTGTATTTATTTTTTCCTGATTTATTTACTCCCATATTTATTTATTTATTGATTTATTGGGTTAGACAAAAGCAATCAAAGCAATAGATATGGGACAGAATGAGAGTGAGTGGGAGTAAATAAAAGATGAAAAAATAAATGATTAATTAAATAAAGCAAAAATAAATTAAAGCGCAAAGGAATAAATGTAGAAATAAATACAGAAAGAGAATAATTATAGGCCTTTATTTATTTTAACCAAAACTTACATCTTCATTTAAAAAAATATTTTTATCTCAGCATTTCTTGTCCTGTTTAAATAATTTGTCAATGAGAGCATTTATTAATTTATCTATTGATTGATTTTGGCATAACTTAAAAGCATTCATGTAAATACTTTTGTTTTTACATTTATTCACAGTATCATTATTTTTTATCAATAAATTGCTATCATATTGAGAATTTAACCCCTAGCGTTATGTTCTTTAAATTACATGACAGAAACTTGTATGGTTTTCAGAAGCTTTTTTTGTTGCTTGGTGAGTTCAAATGCATCAAAAATAATTACATGTCCTAGTTTTTGGGTCTAGAAATCTGATCGCCCTACACATGGATAGCTTTAAAACCCTAAGTTAGCTGGAGCCTATTATTGACCTGTGATGTTTCTCCATTTCCAGTGCTGTGTTTTGCAACTTTTCCAGGCACAAGAGATGTTTTTATTTTTACAAGAGTCATTTCATGTATGTTTATGTGAGCAACTACCAGAATTGGGCTTTTTCATGTTGGAGAAACATCCAAGTTGCTTTTTGAGTCTTCATATTTTCAAATAGTTTTAAGGCTATGTGTTTGGCAATGTAAAATTGTATGTGTTTGTTTAATACAGACAAGGATAGACTTTTAAAGCCAGAAATATGGAAGCTGCCATTTGTTTTTTGTGAAGCAATGAACATGCCGAACACAGTGTAGTAGTGTAGTGATTAAGGTTTTGTTGACTTGAACTAAGCAGATCTTGGCTGATCAGTGTTGGCTTTAAATATAGGTTCCATATCATTTTTGAGGTTGTTGAGGAAGTTTTTTTTACACATTTAATTTATTTAATTCCCACACCAGCTGTCTTGTTTTTCACCATTAAGTATAATTTTGCAGCTGCAGATGAAGGCTTAGGTTGATTATAATCACCACCACATGATCGTTCAGGGAGAGGACTCATCAACAAAACATGTTTCCAAACAGTCAATTAGAGCAAACAAAGATGTCCAAATGACTTTCCACTGGTGAACCTATATATGTCCTTTTCTTTCCTGGACAGATTCTCTTTTTTTTTTATGTTTTATTAGGAGTTGTCTTTTGTTTTGTAGCTACTCTTTTGTGTTAACATCTTGTGCTCCATTTAGAGAGAGATTAACTTTCCAAAAGTTAAACCTTCAAACATAAACCAACAATACAAGAGCAGACGCTAATTCACACAAGCAAACAAACCAAAAAAAAAAAAAAAAAAAAAAACACAGGTTCCCCACTTGTTATTTCCCCTTCCATCCATTTTACTCTCACCCAGACACCACACTGTGATGCAAACAGGTTTGTTTTTGAGATAGGCAACAAACAGTAGCCATATCTTTTCAAAAGCTAAAAGTTTATCACTTAAGATGAATCGTATGCACTCCAAGTGGAGTATCTCAGATATTTCTTGCATCCATAATTTGATGTTGGAATTTCTTCCTTTATCTAGAATCTCAGTATATATATTTTTTGCTACTATGAGACAATATGAAATGAACTGTAGTTGGGAGGAGTTTAATTTAGTAACTTTTTCTGATAGGGTTACCTAGAATGATTGTTTCTGGATCCGGGTTAAATGGACAATTAAATATCTTTAATAAAACACCAAATATCCCAGACCAAAATGACAACAATTTATGACAATAGATGAAGCTGTGAGCTAAAGTCGCCTCTTGAAGTCCGCATTTTGTACAACTAGGAGAAATTTTGCAAAAAATCTTGTATAATTTGGAATTTGAACAGTATAGGTAGGGCTGAGCGACATGGCAAAAAAATTTATCACATTTTTTTTCCCATATTAGTTGATTTCGATTTTTGATTTTATGTTTACAATTAAAAACTAATAATTATGGCTTTGATTCCACCTTTTGATTCATCTAAAATTTTGATTTTAATGTAACTGGAAAGTGGGAGATTTAATGTAAAGTCTTTCATTACAAGGCTTCGTTTTTATACAGTAATAACTGAACTAAATTAAACAAATAAAAGAGGCAAGGTGATATGTTGTAAGTTTTAAACAACTGAAAATGTCCAGTTCATTGCTGTGAGAGAGCAGCGTCTGAACTGCAGCAGCTTCATTGATGAAAGCAGGAAAACCTCGTCTGTCTCTATAGGACTGTCCTGTCTCTATAGGACGGTCCTGTCTCTATAGGACTGTCCTGTCTCTATAGGACGGTCCTGTCTCTATAGGACTGTCCTGTCTCTATAGGACGGTTCTGTCTCTATAGGACTGTCCTGTCTCTATAGGACTGTCCTGTCTCTATAGGACGGTCCTGTCTCTATAGGACGGTCCTGTCTCTATAGGACGGTCCTGTCTCTATAGGACTGTCCTCTCTCTATAGGACAGTCCTGTCTCTATAGGACGGTCCTGTCTCTATAGGACTGTCCTCTCTCTATAGGACAGTCCTGTCTCTATAGGACAGTCCTGTCTCTATAGGACGGTCCTGTCTCTATAGGACGGTCCTGTCTCTATAGGACGGTCCTGTCTCTATAGGACTGTCCTCTCTCTATAGGACAGTCCTGTCTCTATAGGACTGTCCTGTCTCTATAGGACGGTTCTGTCTCTATAGGACTGTCCTGTCTCTATAGGACTGTCCTGTCTCTATAGGACGGTCCTGTCTCTATAGGACGGTCCTGTCTCTATAGGACGGTCCTGTCTCTATAGGACGGTCCTGTCTCTATAGGACGGTCCTGTCTCTCCAGACACTTCCACGACCTACTTCTCTCATTTTGTCCTTAATAAGAGTAAAATCACCTATTTTAAACTCCGCATGACCATGAAACCTTTTCAAGTGGCAAGATGCACCACTGACGCGCGTCACATGACGCACTGCAGCTGTGCGCTCCTTCATCTCTACCGAAAACCGCAATGTGTGCGTCCCGTCTCCAAAGCCCTGGCGGCGTGTCCACGCTGTTAGGAAGGGTGAAATAAGTACGGATAGTTTTGCCCGTTTGTCCGATGGACAAATGCTAATGTTAGTTTAGCGCTACTATTTGCACTGTTGCTACTGTGCTACTGTGGCTACTGTTTTTTTTTTTTTTTTTTTTTTGTATTAAATGGGTAGTACCTTTTAGGAGGTTATTCCTCTAAACTCCACTCTTGTTCTCTGTTGCTCAGGCTGTAACAGGTGAGCAGTAACCATAAGTGCACCCCTCAGCCTCTCCGTTATCTGTGGCTTCACTGTCTGTAGACTCGTGCAGATCGAATAAAAATGCTCTAAGCTTATCACTGAGATCGACCCTTGTACTTAATCACAATTCAATTTTAAATTTGATTTTTAGCACAGCCCTAAGTATAGGTAAGTGAATTAAGCAGTGTCTAGAATTTACTGAGCAACAGTGAACTGATTGCATGCTTCTAATCCAATTGTCTTCTGAAATGTGTACATCTAACTCTTCTTTCCATGAGTGTCTGTAGACTTCAGATGAGGGGGGCTTTAAAGTTTTAATTGTATTATAAATTGAATTTTATCTCAGAGTTTAAACACATTTACACACGCACCTCGAGGAAAGCTACTCAAAGTGAGAAACTGCAAAAAAATAAATCTAATTTTCACAGTAACACTTGACCCAGCAGTTACTCTCTTAACTCTGTGGATGTATTGAAGCATTGGATTAGTCTATTTTTGATTTGTTCTGGAAATAATTGCTAGAACTATACACAGACATGGCATAACATTATGACCACTGCCAGATGAAGTGAATAACACAGATTGTCTCTTCATCGTGACACCTGTTAGAGGGTGAGTTATATTTGGTAGAGGGTGAACATTTTGAGCTCAAAGTTGATGTGATAGAAGAAGAAAAAAGGGGCAAATGTTAGGTCCAACTTCTGTAGCACCACAAACTGAAGATGCTGGTTCTGAAAAGTGTGAGAATACAGCATTGATAGAATAGCAGAATAAACCAATTTTGGACTTCTCCCCGGGCCCCAAACACAACAGGAAGTTTCCTCTTTTACAGACTTGGTTCATTTTTTATCAGCTTAAGCAGAAGTTTCATATTACTTTAATTAGAGACTGTTCCCCTACTTTGTTTCTGGAAAAAGTCTTCTAAATGAACTAATGGTGCTAAGTTGTGTGTATAAAGCTGATATGAAACTTCAGCCGACAAATTAATTTGTGCATATCTCCGAAAGTCAGAGCTACAGTAAGTACAGGCTGAAAGTTCCTCGTATTTGGTTCCCTCCAGTAACATTTTAGTAATTTATTCAGTTCAGGCAGTTCTTAATGTTGCTGAAGCGGTTTAGTTCACTATCATCTGTCATCTAAGGCTTACACTTTAAAGTTTTAGGTCACTGGTGCAGGGATTCCACTTTTTTCTTCACCCAGACGAGCGACTACAGACTGACATTTCAAGTCGAACAACATTAAAACGGAACAAAGAAACTCCCCGCTGCTCACAATCAGGGCCACAAGCTGCTTCCAGCGGTCAGTGTGAACAAGGCCAGTGATTACAAAAAGTACCTCTGAGATTGTCGGGAAACTATCCTTTGTTACAATAAAATGCTTTGAAGCCAGTGTCTGACCATTTTGTCATTTGCATGAGACAATGTGCCTTATGCAATGAAACCAAGGTTCTGATCATATTTTTCTGAAGAACTATGAATACTGTATGACTTTATTACTGAGCCATATGAATTACCGATGCCATGAAGGTTTATATTTTTGCCACAGTTGGTTTGTTAGTCCGTTTCATTATTTTTAGAGTTTTATGCAATTTGAAGGAAGAAATGATTTGTATTGGATGTGGATCTTGATACTGTACAATTGTGAGATAGGGCCAGCCACCACAAAGATACTAAATCCGACCACAAGAGGTCAGTAAAGAAGGAACAAGTGATTATTTATGAATTATTTCTGACAGATGGCAGAGGTCTATAAAAAATTAAAAAAAAAAGAAGTAAAAACTCAAGGCAACAGGATCCCTCAAGAGTTTTGGGGTCAACTCAAAATCTCTAGTTTTCAACAACTAATATTTTTTGTTCACTTTGTTCAATTTAACGTTCATATGTCTAAAAACTTAAAATTTTAAATTTTACTCACTATCATTACATTTTTTAACTCATCTAGAGCCAACTTACTATCTATCATTGTTCAGAAAAAGTTGTTAAAATTGTAAAATTGTTTTGTTAAATGTATTATAGTTTTTATTATTATCAATAGTAATACTTTGTTCTGAACAGTGGATAGTCTGTTGGTGTAAGATGAGTTAAAAATATATAGGTACTGAGTAAAACCTAACATTTTTTAGACATTTGAACAGTTAAAACTTGAAAACTTGAGATTTTTTGAGCTGGCCCTAAAACTCAAAAATCTTCAGGGATCCTGTTACCTTGAGTTTTTGAGATGTTCATATTAAGTACAAAGAAAGTGAGCTTGAAATAAAGTACAATTAAGTATTTATTATAAGATTTCACTTTGAAGCAATTTTTAGCTAGTTAGTCTCTGTTTGTAATATTTTTTTTTTAATAGAAATTAAAGGAGGGACACATAACACAGACTTTTTATTATAGTAAAGTTTCATTGCTGGGGGGATTATCTGATTATTATCTTATTTTTAGGGAGACCGCGAAGATCTTGACTTTGAGAAAGGCTGCTCTACAGATAAACCCAGCTCTAAGGTCCAAACTTTGGTATAATGTCAAATATTAGTATTTTTGAGGTGGTACATTGGTCAGGTTTTATGCTATTATGGCGATAAAAGCAAGAGGGGTAGCTATGTTGTTCAAAGGTGATGATGCTAAAAATAAAGTTGGTTTGTGGAGCTTTAATTCGAACAGTTCTTGTTGGCAGCCATATTTGTGTTTTTCCTTACAGTGTGACAGTAAATGTGTGCGTCGGTGCAGATAAACAGATGATGTGAGTTCCTGGAGCCAGCGTGAATCAGATGACACCTGCTGCACACCTCACGCTGAGCTGCTCCTGTCTCCTGTAAATCTCACTAATTACCAAACGCCGGGCCCCCTCTGCCACCGCCGCGCGAGATACAGATGTTCAAGCGGCCCGCACTCGCCGCCGGCTACACTTACACTGTTGCCAAGGCGACGCGCAGTCAATAAGGGGGGCTAATGGCGGAGTATTACGGCTGGTGGACCGCCTGTCAGTCACCGGTCAGGGCCAAATGCACTGAGAAATGAGTTCCCCCAGTTTCCCCCGCAGAGCACAGCAGACTCCAAACACATTTAGCTCAGATTGAAGGCGTTTATTTGGTCCAATTCGAGCCCAGTATTGCGCGATGACATTTGAGTTTGTACAGGTTCAGTCTAAAAAAAGCAGGTGGCACTTTGAGTTGTCACAGAAATGAAATGGACGCTGAAAGAAAACTGTTATAAAGTGTCGTACTCTGCTTACGTTTACTGTTTACCACAAAAATGATAAAACCTGTAGCCTTTTCAAATTTTTATTTCCATCAGTGCTTGTTTGCTACTTCTCCTAATATGCAGTTTCTAGTAATCTGTTAATTTTGTAAGGCAAATGTCAGTTTAACAGTCTTTGATGAGGAAGCAAAGGTCCTCTATATCAGTGGTTCTCAACTGGTCTGGCTTCGGGACCCACCGTCATCCTAAAATGACAAGCTGTGACCCAAATAAAGGAGATATTGAACCTGAGACAGAATAACTGTTAGAATATAACAGTACACCAACACAAAAAGAACACATGTAACAAGCAGTGGCAGGACAAGAGAGACAACTATTTCCATCCACATTCTGTTACATGCAGTTTGATTTAAAACCAAAATACATAAAATAAAAAAGTGAAATTTAAAAGGATTCAAGTATACAAATTAACTTTTTTCTGATGACCTCTTCAGTGATAAATACTGGAAGACATTGTGCTTTAAGGAGAATTAAGCAGCGCTCACTTCAGCCTTAGGTGTTACAGTAACATAACTTTTTCATTTTATTTTGTTTGCAAAGGATCCCGACCCACTGAAAACAATCTTGTGAACCACCTTTGGGTCGCGACCCGCCAATTGAGACCCACTCCTCCATGTGGTCTTGTTTTCCAACATAACCCAGACTCAAGCATACAGCAATCTTAACTTGAAGCTTGTAACCTTTAACCAGTGTTGTTGACATGTTTGTGAACTATTAAGTATGGTATCTTGCTAATGTTCTCTACCCACTCACTGGCAGCACACATATTTTTGCCAGTTTTTCACTTATTATAAGCAGAGAATGCCATAATTTTGTGTTGTCTACTTTTCTTCTGTTAAAATGCACATTCAGTTCATGCAGCTGATAAACAGACCCTCGCTCGTCTCTTGCTAATGTTCCCTACCCACTCACTGACCGCACACATGTTGTCGTGCATCGTGGTTTGCCTGTATATCTTGTTTGAGGAAAGTGTGTGATTGTAGGGTCCATTTAAAAACACGCTGTGGTTATTTACCCCCTTGCAGCTCAGGTTGAGTACAAACATTAAAAAGTTATTATCTACTGGTGAAAGCCTAAAAGTGGATTGTAAAACAGATTTTAAAATACATGTCATAAAGGTCATAGTAATACAGATTAGAAAAATAAGTGGGTCACACTAGAATCAATAGTTTCTTATAGACTTCTGCTCCACTTCTACCCCGCAGGACTATCCCCAATGTCCATTTTCCTGCACTCCTAATTTGTATTGGCTACTTACATCTAATTAGTTTGTGACAGATAGTGGTTAGTGTCATTTTAGTGTATTCCTCTATGAAGAAAATTAATGTACCGATTTATGACCTTGTCTCCACCAGAGGCCTGTTATTATAGATTTAATAGCACTGGCAACAGCTTTAAATGCAGCGTTCAGGAACGCTGAATTAAAGAGTCGCTTAAACAACATTATAAGAAATAAATAACTACACTGCCAAAAAATCTATATCTAGCATTAGTTAAAATTACTTGAATTCAGATTATGCAGTGTAATATAAAAGATCTAGGTTTTACAGCTCAATTTTTTTTTACATTTAATCAGAAATGTCCTGCTACAAAACCTGGTGTTAATGCAAGTCACTAATGAGGCGCTCACGTCAGATTTAAAAGTAATAAATTGTGCTACATGCTTCAGTTTACGCAGCATGATATCTCACCACTTTCCAACTCAGCGGGACGCCTGCTACTGTCTGTTACTTTATACTACAACATTTTTATATAATGGCATGCACTAAGCTACGAAAGAGAAAAGTCTAGGTTTTATTTGTGTCAGAGAGGGGGGCATCTGTTCATTGGTTCACAAGCTCCATTTGACAAACAAGGCCCTGCATCCATCACCTTCTGCTGCTGTAACAATGAGCTGAGTAGGAATAAAATAATGAATGAGTTATGAATGAAAGACGCTGCTGTGTTTAGTGTGACAGTGGCAACATAAGGCTCTATAGTAATTACACATTTTGTATGACTATGGACTGGTATTATACTATACCTTACCAAGTAAATCTGTTTACATGTACTATTAAAGTAAAATGCCCATGTGCTTAAGCTAAGGATCAAGACTTTTCACCTGCTTTTTCCTTTATCCTTTATTCCTTTATTGATATTCAGCATGTCAAGCATGAAAGGATGAAAATTGTTAGTCAGGACCTGTGTCCAGCATTTCAATCTTAGATACTAAAATGAGTAAAACCATATTAAATAAACATTTACATTCAATAAACTAAACTAGAAAGTGCAGTTCATTGTTAAAAATTGGTTTGTTTGTTTGCCAGTTAGCTATTTAACTCAAAAAGTAATAATAATAATAATAACAATAATAATATAATAAATTCTACGCACACAAAGTCGCTTTACAATTTGGTGCATTATTCATTTACTCCTCAGTCACACTCATTTCTGTAGCCACAGCTGCCCTGGGGCAGACTGACAGAAGCATGGCTGCGAATCTCCACCTACATCCCCTCCGACCACCACCAAACACAGTCACACTGACACATTCATATGGGTAAGGTGGGTGAAGTGTCTTGCCCAAGGACACATCAACAGTATGCATTGCCGGTAGAGGGGATTGAACCACTAACCTTCATTTCTACCGACTAAGCCACTGCTTCCCCAAGTAATAGTCAGATTTGGCTTGAATTCGCACGGCTTTAGAAAAATAGAATGTTTAGTTTTGGTGTGAATCTGGGTCACTGTGGGTACTTTGTGACACATAAGGGCTTTGTGGCGCAGTGGATAGAGCATTTACCCCTGAACTTTAAGATTCTCAGTTTAGGGTTAGTGTCTGAGCACCATATTTTTACCTTTGTAAGATTTGACTTTTTTTGGAAATCTGCATTGTCCTTGCTATAATACTTGTTGTTTATTTGACTTCACTTTTCCCTTTTTCCACAGAAAACCTACCGTTGTCTGTATTACATCCCAGCATAAGATTTCTTTTCAGTCACTCTTCTGTAGTGACATCTGTTATAACATCTTCTTTTGTCTCTGGTAATTCTTGCCCAGGAGCGGGAGATGCTGGGCCGGATCACGGAGCTGCAGGAGGAGGTGTCCCGGAGGAAGAGCCACATCGCCCAGCTGGACCACCAGATCCACACGCTCAACGAGAACATCAGCTCTCTCACCAAGGAGCTGGAGCTCAAGGGCAAAGAGGTGCTGAAGATCCGCAGCGAGGCCAACCAGCAAATCAGGTACGGCACAGAGCAAGGACGAATGTGAAACAGCGATGTTTATCGTCAGACTGTAACCTGGCAACTGCTGAATACATATCACTGGTTTTCATTTTCTTTGTCTCGTATTTTAGACTGGGTTGTAGACGGTTTTACCTGATGTTTCTGTCTTTACTGGTCAGGGACTTTAGGCTTTTTCTTCTTAAAGTGAAAGGAATACTATTCAATCAGCTAATAGTAAATCATCGAGGCCAGTGGTCCCAACATTTTTTTGTTTTGTGTACCTCCCTGGGCTTTTCAACCCCCCTCCTGCATATTTGTTGATGTTACTTCAAAAAGTGGTTACATAAAAGATCACAAAAATATTTTATACATTTTAAATACTTCCTTTTAAACTCAAATTTTAGAAAAAAAGTAAAAATAAATAGTATTCTTAATAATATAAAATAAAAATAATAATAAAATAGAAAAATACAGCATAAACTCCAATTACATTTATTTATTTTTCTGTTCATGTTCAAAATAAACAACATAAATAATCATCTTAAACTCCTAAAAAAATTTACTACAAAAAAATTCTAATAATTTGAATCACTTTGAAACAAGCTTTTTAACTTTTATGTAACAAATGTATGTAACTAATATTCTTTAGCAGTCAGTGAGACACGTGAGCATGCTTTTCTTCCATAGGTTTCAATAGTTCAATATAAAAGATAAAGAGATTATGAGATAGAGAGAATATAAAGAAATTAAAATGTGAATTAATTCCCCTGTACCCCTGGTTGGGAAACACTGATCTAGGCTCTAGCTCTATCCAGCTCCTTTTCACTGGCTGTCTCTGTCTAGTTAGTTACATAAAGAAACAGCACAAAAAGTAAAACAGAAATATAGAAAAAAGCAAAGAGAAACATGTATGTACCGTATATTTTCAGTGGATTCACACAGTGTTTATCGAGCCAAAGGTAACTGCAGGGCGGCTTGGTCAATCACTAAACTCAGACCTAGAAGTTGGTTTTGGATTCACAGCCAGAAAACTTTGTGTAATTTAGCTTTAATACAGTATTTGTAATGTGTCTAGGGGATTTTTTTTTACAGTCCACCTTAAAACTAAACTAACTTAAAACACTGCTTTTGACTACAAGCGCCTAAACAAGCAAACAGAGCAAAATCTGCACAAACATCATCAATATTTTAAATGGATACAGTATGTGAAATGCTTTCCTGGAAATAGGGAAATTAGGTGGTAATGAATGTTTCTTGCATTATATAGATTCCTTTTTTTTTTTTCCTGAATAAGAATTAGTCCCTCAGAGGGGAAATTGCATTGTTACAACACCATAAGCACAGTTAGCGCAGTAGCGCACAAGTGGCATCACACAAGAGCACAGAAGAATATCAGAGGCCAATCTGGCCAAGGAGTGTTTACTGCAGTGAATATCTACAGTAAATGGATATTCATAAATAACACAAGCAAAAGTGTGCATTGTGAAATTTCTGCATAAAAATAATTATGCAGCAAGTTTTAGTCAATACACAAACTGGAGTCATGTAGAAAAATCTGAGCCTAAACTATTATGAGGAATAAAAAATAAAGATCCTACTGAAAAAAGGCCTATTCTAGCGCTGACTGGGTTTAATTTACATAGAAACTGTGCCCACAGGAAAAATGAGAAAGGGAAACAGTGAAAAGTGAAATGTGCATAACTACTGGCCATTCATTTGCACAATTTTTACTGAGTTAGCACAAGATGGCATGGCCTAATACTGAACTCGTAGCTAAAACATTCAAGTAATTTTAAACTTTACATTAATATATCATATTCATATTTTTGCAGTGGTCAGTAAGGCTGAAGCTGGCTGTTGTGCCTGTCCTCAGTTAGGCAGGGCCCCACTCAACCTCACCTAGCAATCTGTCCATCCATACTGTGTTATAATAGTCTCTGGTGGTAACATATGGCCTGAGCTGTGAACGTCTCCTTCCTTGTACATGATAGCTAAAATTATACCACACGGCTGGAACAGTTTTGATAAATGACCACTTCGGTAACTCTTGAACTATAAGTCATGGCGGGGCTCACGTTGACATTTAATTACCATCTCACCCCAGTGCGCTGAATATTACTGGCTGTCTGCGGCTCCTGTCATCAGCCCATAGTACAACTCTTAAAATATTCACGTTACGCAAGCCTTCTGTCAAAAGAGAAAAGAGAAAAACCCACGTTAGGGGACGATTGATTGTAAGGTGTGAAGGTTATTTGGGGTAAAGGCAAAAAAAAGAATTTGCAATCGTGTTGTTCCCCGCGGCTTGTTATGAATTTTTTATCACACCACACGGCTAATCTGGTCCAACTCCTTATTAGGATTCATCTGGAGCTGTCCATTTGAAAAGCTTTCTGTACACGTCTGGTTCAGTGACACTGGAGCTGTGATTTTGTGCGCCTTTATGTCGGCAGTCTCTCTCTTATGCTGCTGCTGCTGCTTCTTCTGTGCTTTTGTGCTGGCGGGCCTGAGCGCGGCACATTTCTTCTTATGTTACGTAACCGCTCGTCTGAATCCGGGGGTAAAAATAGGCTGATAAATAAATAAAGAGAAGAGAGATAGGATGTGTGGCCCTTGGGGGGGAGCTGGCCTAGTCAGAACAGGCAGCAGGCTTCTATGTCCTGCTCTGTCAGTGGTTTATTCTTCAACGCAACCACTATCATACTGTATTCTTGCTGTTGTTATTATCCCATGTCCCAACTTCATGACACATAGTTTATAACATGGCCATGCGTAGAAGTACACAGGGAGCACAGACCTCCGCCAAGGCATCGGCCCTATTTCACAGTGGTAAAAATACACGTGCATGTCAGGACTTGAATCAGTTTCTAGTTTCTAGTTTTAAGGTCTTGGTCTCAGTTGCAGTTTTACTCGGTCTTGCCTCAGATGCGGCGTTCTCTGAGATTTTATTTACCAAACTATCAGAAAATGCTATTCTTTATCATTTTGGAGTAATTAGTTTTCAGAAAAAACAGGGGGGGCATTTGACACAGTAGAATTAAATTACATCTAGAAACATGGATACAAGCAGTACTTATAATAAAATACAAACCAATCAAATGCAGTATTTAAAAAAAATGTAAACAAGCTATATATCCATATGACAACATTTGTTAAGCTTATACTTCTTAATCTGCTCTGAGACTCTGAGATAAAAACAGAAGCTGCAGCTATAAACTCGGCTCATTATCTCCACTGAAAATGCATTAGAAATCAATAGAGGGCCAGACTGATAAGCAGTATCTGTAATAGCACAGTTATCAATAATATCTTATCTGCTCTCATCATTAATGGTATCAGCACTTCACCTGACAGCTCTCCACTCTTCTACCAAACTTCACAAAATAAGTCAGTATCTGCACGGATGTTTGTTTTGTTTAGTTTTTTGGCATTATGCTTCAGGGGTGGCAGAGGTTAACAATCCTGCCTTTCAGCAAAAGGTTAGGTTTGATCTTCAGACAAGCCATCACACTCCAGGCTAACTTCAGTTTTTTCATATCATTTTTTTTTATTCATCCTTATCCATTCCATTTATCTTTGCATTGTATTTCACGCACAAAATTACATCATGGGTGAATAAGAGCATGAGGAAGACAGTGTTTTATATTGCATTGCATATTGCATTTGCATATTGCATATCCTTTCAACAAGAAAAAAGAACTAAAGACTTGTGACTTACAGCAAATCCAGGCACAAATAAAATAACACTGTCGCAAGTGAAATCCTAAAAACCGTGAACTAACCGCAGCCATTTACTTTCATAATCATTAATGATTCATTTACTGATTTCTGTAACTTTCCAAAGCCTTCTTCTTTAATAATTTCTTTATCTGAATAATAGTATTACAGGATTGTATTACATTATCTTGTGAATTCCACAACCTAACACCAAAAAAAAAAAAAAAAAGTTTGTTAAAACAGCACACAAAAGTTCCCTACTGTAATTAATGTAAATATATTGTAAATATGCTGTGGTACTAACCTTTTACTAACCTTTCACATAATTAACAAAATCTTTAAACAAACAAAATCTTTGAATTTCAAAAGCTGCGCCTTAATAAAGAGACCATTTGGGCAAAGGGCGTAACTTTGGGTGTAATATTGGGGGGATATATTGGGATATACTATTGGGAGTAACCTCTCCGCCTATTTTTTTTTTACACATTGAATCGTGTACTTTTGTAAAAGGAGTATGCTAATTTGGCGTTTCTGCATTAGAAATGCATTATGATACTTTTACTGTGATTTAGTAAATAATGCCATCACTTACTTAAATTATCATTCAGTGGTAAATTGACATTAGTCCTGCACACAGCACATATTCCGTGGCCGTACCAAGTATTCTGCACGGGGAGGGGGGTGGAATAAACTAATTACTATTTTGCTGGCAAACGAAATGAATACAGAAAATCAACGAGTTATTCATGCAAGATAATTCATATTTGTATTCATCGCAATGTTGTAATTATTGGGGGGGTTATATTGGCTCGACCTGATTTTTTTGGGGGTTCATAACCCCCCTAACCCCAACCGGAAATTACGCGCCTGCTTTTGAACCTTTGTGATTTATGATTCTTACAACTTTCTTTTGAAGCAGACACAGACATTTAATATTGCTGCTGCATGTTACCCCACACCTCAGTACAATATGTAAAATATGGAACAATTAATGTAGTGTATAAAAGATGTAAAGAGGCATCATCTAAAACATATTTAAGATTTTAAAGGATACCAATGCTTTTACAATTTTCTTTCTTAATGTAATCTGCTTTCTCCCACAGTCCAGAGACATAGTTACAGTACATGTATAGGTGAACTGGTGACTCTTAATTTTTATTGAATCAATGTGAGACTGAATTGTTGTGTGCCTCTGTGTCAGCCCTGTGACTAACTGCCCATTGTCCAGGCCAGTGTACCCCACCTCAGGCCCATAGCTGCTGGGATAGGCTCCATGCACCCACAACAGGAATAAGTGGAAAAAAATCAGCGAATGAAAATACATTTTTCATATTAAAAATAGTGCTCCACAAATTTCAAGTACTTTCTTGTCCTGTCCTCCATGTTTCAGGAATAAGTGTGATTTATTTATTGTGAGAAATGGCCAGAGTTTTCCTCTGACTCCTAATCGCTGAGGCAGGCGCGACTCTGGGGAGAACTGAACATAATGGATTGCTTAGATTAAATACTGGCACGATGCATAGAATGAGTTCCAGGAGCGTAATTGCATGATAACACACTGTGAATGTAATTATTACAGAAATATGAGTGGGACGTGAGAAGCGACGGCTGGCTTTTTTAAAATGCACTGTCATATAAATATGAAACGCATGAATATATTATTATACCACCTATAGAGGCAATATATGGATTATGAATGCCGGGGTGTTAGTAGCTCAGTAGGTAGAGTCATTCACTCCCTAACAGGAAGTTGGTAGATTAATCCCCGCTACCCGCTATGTTTGTTGTAAATGTTCTGCCTCTTTTTTCTCTCTGTGTGCTGCTTCTTGGCCAGGTAGTCATTGCAAATAAGAATTGGTTCTAAAGTGACTTACAAGGATTATATTGCGTACTGCCATTGTGTCCTTGGGCAAGAGACTTTACCCACCTTGCTGTGCGATTGCGTGGTCGTCTCTCAGTTTTCCGCAGGGCAGCTGTGGCTACAGAAGACAGAACTGACTGAGGAGCGAATGAATAATGCACCTGATTGTAAAGCAACTTTGAGTGTCCAGAAAGGCACTATATAAGATTATTAATAAAACTAAGTGAGACTAAAATAATCATTCATTATTTCTGTTTAAACTACAAATAGTGTAAAAATATCCAAATGTGTAGACGACCCGTGTAAATGATGGAGAGTAAATATAGCTCAACAGTGACAGCCCAACCCTGGTTCCAGAAGTAAATTTCCCATTTATTTTCCCCATTGACTTTTTGAAAAATGCTTATATAAAGAGTTTAAAGGCTCAACGAACTAAAACTTGAAACTTTGCCTTTTGAAACATTTCAGGTACATATTCACAGCAAAATGAATGGTTTTATGGTCATGATTTACCTCCCTCGAGCTGTTGAACTTTTAATATACAGATTTTTCAAAAAGTCAATGGGAAAAATAAATGGGAATTTTACTTCTGAGAACTGCGGAGTGGGCAGAAAAGGTAAGTGAATGGTTTACTAATCCTACTACGAATATCACTGCAATTCAAGTCCTGTCTTGTTACCTTTTCAGGGTCCACGAACAGGAGCTGTTGAAGCGACATGAACGAGAACTGTCCGAGATGTCCGCCGCCCACAACAGAGAAACACAAAACATGTTGTCGGACTT
The DNA here is from genome assembly GCA_020698575.1 of Bostrychus sinensis. Lineage (NCBI taxonomy): Eukaryota > Metazoa > Chordata > Actinopteri > Gobiiformes > Eleotridae > Bostrychus > Bostrychus sinensis. The sequence continues at coordinate 18,916,070 of CM036257.1, read as the reverse complement.
TAACAAAGCCCAGGAAGTGCTAAAAGACAAGATTTCAGCTCTCCAGATCCTGTAAGTCATTATCTACTCCATTCACTCAACAATTACAACCCACACAGACGTTCTCCCTCAATTACATCTTATGCTTTATTCATGAAGCAAAGGTGGTTTTGTCTGAGCAGGTGGTGGCTATAAATAGAAGTGCAATGTTTAGTATTATTTCCTCATTATCATTTCGCTTGCATCATATGCTATAGACAGCTGTGTGTTGGTGCAATAACCAAACTGGCTCACCATCAAAGCAAGCGACAAAGAGTCACCTGGGGGAGTTTTAATAGAGGAAAAATGATCCAGGGTAGATTCAGGGATAGAAGAAGTGATTAAAAGGTGTACTCAAGTCAAAGTACTGTTACTGCACACTCAAATATAAGTAAAAATAGCTACAATCATTAATACCACCGCTACTATGACCCTTATTACTAATGCTATTGCTACTACTAGAGCTGCTATCACCAGCAGGGCCGTACGCACCATAGAGGTCCCAGAGGTCCGGAGTATTTTAAACCAGATCTAAACCAGGACTAAACCAGGACTCAACCAGGACTAAAACAGGACTAAACCAGGACTCAACCAGGACTAAACCAGGACTCAACCAGGACTAAAACAGGACTCAACAAGGACGTAACCAGGACTAAACTAGGTCTCAAAAAGAACTAAATCAGGTCTAAACAAGGACTAAACAAACAGTAAACCAGGACTTAACCAGGACTAAACAAAAAAAAATAAAGCCGGACTAAACCAGAATGAAACCAGATCTAAATAAAAACCAAACTAAAAGTAAACCTCAGTTGATGGACCTCAGTATTTCTAAAATACTGCATTCCGCCCTGATCACCAGTTCCTATTGCTATTACTGCTACTTTTATTATTTCCACTACTTCAACTTTTTCTCATAACATTAACTTCTCTATATGAGTAAAATTATTTTTGAAACTTTTAAAAATACTGTATGTGTGTAGAAAGTAAAACAAATCCACTAAAATATTACTCAAGAATGTTATAGAGAATGTAGTTATCTAGTTACTTTCCACCATGAGTAGATTATTTGGGACATAAAAGACAAGAATAGACAAACATGGACTGAACACAGATTTTTCAGATATTTTCTAGATATATAAATCAAATCTATAGTGAATGTCCTGTCAAATCCCAACCTGAAAGATGCCAGGCTTTAGTTCAGAAATGCTTTGTCACACTGTGTACCTCGCCTCTGATGGAAACATTAATTTTACAGTTGTTGTTTGGTACATGCTGCGCCAACAGTCAGTGGAGGCAGAAGTTTTTACAGAAAGGTTCCTCAGAGTTGCTTCACATTTTATAAATACCTTGTTGCTTTTCTGGTTAACTTTTACATTTTAGGAAGTTTGTTACAGTGAGTGGTCGGTAGAGTGAGGACCAGTAAGTTTAATGGTTATAATTGGTTGGTAGGATCGGTTTGGGAAAAGATTTTAATGGGACAGGACATGGAACAAAGCTTAGAGAAACTAGCTTGCAGTAGAGTAGACAATTAACATTCAATAAAGACACTTACTAAATAAAACCCGCCCCATTTTAGATAAAGGGTTATGATTGGTTGGTAGAATAATTTGGTAAATGGTTCAGACTGGCCCTCTCTTATTTGTTTTTTCTTGTTGGTAAAGGGTGTCCGCAGGATCTTAAAAAGTATTAAAAGTTGATAATTCCATTTTGGGTAAATTAAGGCCCTTAAAATGTATTAAAAAGCCTTAAATGTGATTTTATGAGGTCTTAAATTTTGTTATTAAAGTTTAGTCCAAAGAATTTGACTGCAGTAAAATATGCATTCCTAGATTAATTCTGTAATACATGTTCACACAAGAATCATTAAAAAACAATTTAAAAACTTTTTAGAAGATTTTATAATTAAAAAGTAGTTTGAGAAACACTGCTATTTATTTTTGAAATAATGATATCGACATTAACCAATATTGGCTATTGGCCATTAAGATTAATATCAGACATCAATATCAGATGAAATATAAAATAAAATCATATTGGCCCCTCACTATGCAAAAGTTACTTGACATGATTGCAAAGTACAACTGTTTATGCTTTTCCTGAAGTGGTGATGAGGTCTTAAAATATTTTGAGAAGGTCTTCAAAAAGTCTTAAAAAGGTAATGAAATTAACCACAGGATTTCTGCATATACCCTGTAGTAGTAGTAGTAGCAACAGTAGTAGTAGTAGTAGTAGTAGTAGTAGTAGCAGTAGCAGTAGCAGTAGTAGTAGCAGTAGCAGTAGCCATATGACATAGCAATAGTAATAGAAATACAAGTAGTAATAGAAGTATAAGTAGTCATGTGAAGTAGTAATGGTAGACATAGAAATAGTCATTAGAAGCAGTAACAGTAGTAGAAATAGCAGTAGTAATAACAGTAGTAATAGATTTACACTTAATTCTTGTATTACAGATGTTAAGTACTTCTTCCCCCTCTGTTACCAGCTAACCTGTGTTTTGTGTAAAATGACCATGTGATCCATTTTAACCAATCGGCAGAGAGCCGAGCATCTCGCCAAATGTTCCTGTAACATGGCTGCATTACTCAAGGCCATATGTTCAGTGTGGAGCTGAAATGTGCTGAAAGCAGCCTCTTGGTGCAGAAGAAGTGGATGTAGTAATTCATTAGTAATAGGAACATGTCTTGTATCACTGCAGTATTTGTAATATTTATGCCATGGATATCATGCACTATGGATGGTGTAGGACAGTGAGGTTGCATTAGAGATGAGAATGTAAAGTTGGAATTAAAAAGTTCCAGGATGGACCCCTGCAGAACAGAGAGAGGACTGGGCTCAAGGTGCTGCCAGGACACAAAAGTAATGAGCTGCATCTAGAAGCGTGTTAGTCCAAGAAGAGGCAGGAGCGTATGTGGCATTAGTAAAGAGTATGTGAGAGAAGTCCAGAGACAGAGCTCATCTGAGCTGACCTGCTTTTCACTGACTCAGTCAAGAGCAAAGCACCACCTACTGGACTGAAGAAGATTAATGTTCTCTCTACATAAGTCCAAGTTAATAACATTGAAAATACTGCATCTCTTGTTTATTAAGGAAAAGGGCAGCAGTTGAGTTGCAGTGTTTGCTGCATACTTCCCTATGCATGCTTCTGCTTCTGGTAATTGACAGAACAGATTTGTAACTATGAGAAAATTGCTAAGACATTGAGACATTAAAAGTTTTAGAACATATTCAAGTAGTATATGTAGTGTTCTTTCAGAGTATTTTTTCTAAAACATTAAAACAGTAATATTATTTCAAAGTAACTCTTAACTCTTCGCTCAGGTCTCCTGTAGGGTGTATACTGCCTCTGGCCCATAGTTGCCAGGATAGACTCCAGCCACCAGGAACCTCAAACATGAATAAGCACAAGAACATAAAGGATGGAACAAAAATACATATTGTTGTCAACATAACCTTCAAACATTTTGTTTCCAGTTACTGTGCAGGGTTTGTACATTCATGGAAAACCTGGAAAAGTCATGGAATTTAAAAATGAAATTTCCAGCCCCTGGAAAAGGTTTTGTAAATTTATATTTTGGTGTAAAGTTTTGGAAAAGTTTGGAAATTTCATCAGTAATTTGGCCACACATCAGCCCAGTTCAGACAGTAATAACACCATTAATCTCTGTATACCAACTTTGTTAAAAGCATTTGCTAAAGCACAGACCTCTGTCTCTGATGATGGATCTTAATTTTTGTTCGAGTCAAACTCAAAGTAACCCACCAGAGAAAGAAAACTAGAAACGCTGTCTTCTTGGCCACGTTCTCACTGCAGGAAACCTATGACCTAGATCTAATTTTTGTCAGATTATTTGAGCTAAATTAATTTTTGGTTTGGGTAATGCTTTAAAACAGGATTGATGATTACTTTATATCTTCATTTACTTTAAAAAAAAAATATGTTCTGAACCAACTTACCAAGCATAATTATTTTTTTAATCAGTGGTCTGTAGACTATAAGTCAGTAAAATTAACGGAATAACACTTTTCTGGGGAAAGAAGCACCAGCAGTTTTGTTTTGTTTTGTTTTTTTTCTTCAAGTACACAGGTTTTTTCTTTCCAGTTTTAACTAATTAAATTGTTTCTAATGTACCATGTTGGGCGTTTTGAATACTATTTATTTTTGTGTAAGATATTTTTCAGGTCTTGGAAATTTAGTGAAAAGTTTTGGAAAAGTCATAAAAAATTCTTGTTAAAAAGTATATGAACCCTGACTGTGACAAAGCCCCTCCATAAACTGAACATCCACAACACAGTTATCCTTTGTATCCCCTGTTATTTATGACGAGGTCCTGAAAGGTTAATGTGTAAATTGAAATCTCATCTAAGGTTAATTAAAATAATCTCACAGTCCCCACACATTTGGAGATGACTTTTCTGGGACAAATTGAGTGATATTTGCTTTGTGTTTTTTTGTCTTCCTCCTTAAAAAGCCCTTTCTGATGCTGTACCCCTGAGATGATGTGCTTCTTTCCATCTAATTGCCTCCAACACTGATCCATCTCGACCAGCTCCTCTGAACAAATTAATCTTGGTGACGAGAGCGAGCGTCTTACTCTCCAGAGGCCCTACCCCAAAACACTTTTCCACTTAAACCTCATACATATTCAAACAATACATCCATTGACTTTACGCACACAGTTTCTGCATCTGTGCCCGTAGCATATTAACCATCAGATTAAGTAGGACTTGTTGGATGCACGGCCAGGATTTTAGGAGACACAAAAGACCAATTTGTGTTCAAAGGAAAGCAGATGGTACGTCCCGGGCAGATCGTAAGAACAAAAGAAGAGGGAAGGTGGGCATCAGTGCTGCCTGGAAATTAATTATGTTTCAGCCTTTGTTACTGAATGTTAGGCTTGGATGTTTGAAGATGGGCTGCTGTGATGGGGAACTGTGCTGATTAGTGGTATCTGCAGGTCTGACAGTGGGTTTAATTGTGCGCTGTATGTGTTGTTATCAGAGTGACCTCAGTATAAACATCAGTAAGGGCCATACGTCAATGCTAATGACTGGGATAATGAATTGCGTGGAGGTTTAAGCAAACGGTGTGTAAATGCACTCAGGCTATATTGTTAGACACTCCTGTTTATTACTTCTTATTATTTTCTTCAGGCTTTTCCTTTCTGAGGTCGCCTCAGCAAATCATCGTCTTATTAGCGCACAGTGATTTGCATAATGATCTCTGTCTATCCAGGTTTGAGATTTGGGACTTTCTGTGGATGGCTGCTTCTAGCACTTCTTATGCTTCTAAAAGATAATATTTAATCAACAGCAGGTCATATGGCATAAACTCAGTGCATATTAATGCATGCAGATACACTATCTTTCCAAAAGTATTCACTCACCAAATAACTGTATTGGGATTATGGTGTGGGGTTGTTTTTAGGAGCTGGGCTTGGCCTCTTAGTTCCAGTGAAAGGAACTCTGAATGCTTCAGCACCAAGAGATTTTGGACAATTCCATGCTCCTAACTTTGTGGGAACAGTTTGGGGATGGCCACTTCCTGTTCCAACATGACTGCACCAGAGCACAAAGCACGGCCCATAAAGACATGGATGAGTGAGTTTGGTGTGGAAGACTGGCCTGCACAGAGTCCTGACCTCAACCTGCCCAACACCTTTGACATGAATTAGAGTGAAGACTGTGAGCCAGGCCTTCAGACACTCAGATGTCTGATGTAGATAGATGCAAAGTGTGGGCTGGTGTCCTATTAAACCGTAAGGATTAAGAATGGGATGTCACTTAAGTTCATGTGTGTGTAAAGGCAGGTGGGCAATACTTTTGGAAATATAGTGTATGTTGAGGACAAACCTGCTGAGGTTTATATCAAGCTTCAAAATATGAAAAAAGTCATTTAAGTGACTTTGAATGTGGCGTGGTTGTTTGTATCGGACAGACATACTTTCAAAAACCACACAACCACATCTAGGGTTTACAATAAATGGTCGGAAAAAGAGAGAAGTGCCCAGTGAATGGCACTTCCATGGTCAGAAAAGCCTTACTGAAGATGACACGTCAGAGGAAAACGGCCATATTCAGGATGATAGAAAAACAACAATAACTCAACAGTAACTCAGATAACACCTTTTAAATGTGAATTGCAAGTTGTAGCCTAAGTTTAATTGAAATGTATTTATTTGAAGGATAACCCCTTGAGATGTACCATCTCATTTCCTAGGGGGTCCTTTAATGTTCATGGTTCCTACAGTCATGGAAAACCTGGAAATGCCATGGAATTTTAAACTGCAATTTCCAGGCCCTGGAAAGGTTTTGGAATTTTATATTTTGATGTAAAGTTTTGGAAAGGTTTTGGAAATTTAAACAGCATAAATAACATTTGGCCACTGTAGTTAAACCTGCCCCAGCTTCAATACAGTAAATATATGTGTTCAGTAGAAACGCTGTCTCCTTGGCCTCTTCTTGTTCTCACTGCAGAAAAAAGTGACCTATATCTATTTTTTGTCAGAATATTTGAACAAAATATTTTTTTGCTGGTCTTTTGGTTTTTGCATCATAGATCATTAGTTTATATCTATATATTGATATTGCATAATTATCTTTTAATCACTGGTGTTTAGGCTACAAGTCAGTAGAATTAATGCAACAATATATTTCTGGGGGAAGAAGCCACAAATGTTTTTTTTTTTTGTTTTTTTTTTTGTCAACTGACTAATTTCCAACTCTAACAAATGAAATTGCTGCAAAAGTATTTTCCTAATGTACACATTGGACCTTTTCAGTTCTATTTAAACATGTGTTAAGTCATTTTTCAGGTCTTGGAAATTTAAAAAAGTTTTGGAGAAGTAATAGAAAAGTCATGGTAAATTCTTGGTAAAAAGTGCATGAACCCTGAATGTTCTTTGCTAACAGGAGTAGCACACGGTAATAAATGCACTTTTACATTTAAACAGAGTTTACCATCTACGACTTAACAGAATAATTCACAGAATCAGTGCTAACAAGTTTGCAGAAAGTAATTAGTTTTCCTTAGTTTTGCCTTTAGGAGCACAGTACCAAACTCTCAGAGAACAAGCTGAGGGGACGCCTTGGGTTATAAACAGTGTGCTGTAGATGGAGGCAGCTCTGACCCATAAACATAATCACATACTGTTGTTTTTCTGTGTCAGTGGATCTGAGCTTCTTGTCACAGTTTTCCTCTTCACTGAGGCTGTGACTCACGTTTAGCATTTACACAGCCAGCATTTGGCCTCAGCTTTGGATGCTGGAGAGGAAATGTAGCGTAAAATACAAATAGTCTTCTCCTTAATTCCTAAAATTGTACAAAGTGACACTGCATTGTAAAAATCCGGCTGTTCTTAATAATTGAAGTTGGACGTTTGCTCCATGATAAGTTTATGTAACGATGCCTGGAGGACCACAAAGGAAAACAAACAGCAGAAAACTCCAGTTCATTTTGAAGCTGAACAAATAAATAAATAATGGGTTTTAGATGAGTGCGACGTGTCCTGACTCCACTTAACTGCTTTTTTCTTTAGATGCAGTTCTTTCACCTTAAATACACTTTTTTTTTATTCATATCTCTAAAGCGTTAATAGCAGATAGAAGTTTTGTGATGTTTGTTTCTTTCTAGTGGCAAAACAGCAGGCTACCTTTAAGTTTTTTCTTCATATTAACTAGAATATTTATCTGGTCTTGTGTTTCCAGTGTAGGATTCCCTTTTCGTGGAGTCCCAACTTTAGTGTGACAGTCCATTTAAAAGTCAAATCACATTTTGGGCTGAAAACACAGGGACAGCAGCAGAAGGCAGCGCAGATAACACGAGCTGTTCGCCGTCACATCCGTCACTGTCAGACCGAGGCCGTATGCAATTGTCGAGCCTCGGAGACAAACTAAATGACAAGTCACGTTTTTTTCTGAGACTACACCCTTTTCAAAGGTCAAGCACTTGCTTAAAATCTACCTGAGAAGGGCCTGTCCTTGTCCTGTTGATGCTAAGTATAACATCAGCCTGAAATGTGTCCTTGTGAAAATATGGAAATGTTTTTGTGTCAGTGGTTCTGGCTGTGACATGGTTTGACTTGGCATTAAATGCTATTTTCACTTTCTGCATCTCAAGAGGAAATGTAGCCGCTGTCCAACCAGGTCAGAGGAAAACAAGACCGAACCAAGGAGGGACTTAAATTTTCTCATACCCTGATTGCAATACTCCTACTACTAATTCTTTACGTAGTTAATAGTATATGTAAACGTATTCGGCTTATCTAGGAAAGTTCCTGGTTACTTACAGGTTAAGGTTAATGTTAATCTAGAGGGGTTCCCAAAGTGGGGTCCGGGGCCTCCTGGTGGGCCGTAAAGGTACTGCAGGTGGGGTCACCAGAGGTTTGAAATGAATTACAATTTGTTTAAAAATATTACTTTGAAGCAATTTTTCAAGGTAGCTCCAAGTTTTTTTCTTTGAAATTTAAGACCTGTTTAGGAGTTTTAATGCCACTTAGAGTGAAATTCAATGCCAACACTCTCAACATTGAATTTTACAGTAAGGAGTTATTCGTACTACTCTGAAACTCAAAGGTTTTATTTTAAGTCAAACACAGATGAAAGAACTCCTGTCCTGCATTAAAGAAAAAAAAAAAGAAAAGAAAAAAGAACCGTGCATTTCAAGGATAAAATTTTTTCAATAAATATATTTTGGCATTGTGGTGATATTAACATAATGTTTTGACAATTTTAAACCCTAGATGAACAAAATTTAATACCTACTCATAATATTTAATACTTTGAAGGCTTTCATTTTGACACAATCAAATGTAATACCTTTTTAATGCTTTTAGGACCTTGGGGCTATTCTGTTTTTATCCAGCAGCCTGTGTTTTTGTAATGTTTTTATGGAACTCTATGCAGAAAAACAAGACATAATATTTTAACTAGAGTTAAGTCTTATTGTTGGGGGTCCGCATGGGATTTTCTGTTTTTTAAGGGGACCGTGAACTCCCGACTTTGGGAATGGCTGATCTAGATGATCAAACATTCGTATGCTTTAAAGGTGCAGTGTGTAGTATGCGCCACCATCTGCTGGCCACTCAGTAAATTGCATTTCCACACCTCAAAGAGTGAACATGAATGTGCTTCCTCTTTTGCAGCCTTTAGTTTGTCCACTTTGGGTTGCTGTAGTCAGGACTAGAAGTCAGACTCAGTCTACTTGGTGCTGTAGACTTTATCATATTACATTTTCTCAACAGGCAATCCAGCCACAGGAGGTTACAAGCTAGTATGCTCTTTGTGCCAGTCCCTGGCCTGGATAAATGGGGAGGATAGCGTCAGGACAAATCAAAATGCAAATCTCGACGAAGCAGGTGATCTACTGTAGCAAGAGACAAATTCTGTGTCATTTAGAAAAAATGATACGCCGTTAAACATATTTTGTTCATGTTCTTGGCTTGGCATTATGTACAAACACAGCACATATTTAAGATTACTATTTCAAATGTAATTCCTTTCATTCTTATTTCCACCGACACACAACTCATTTTTACACCGAAAAGACAGCATGTTGATCCTGGGCACATTTAGAAATGGTTTTGAGTTAAGTTCTAAAGGCACGGTCTGTTCTGTAAAGTGGAGAGCGTCTTGACTGTCAGGACAAACATTTAGATGTGACCCTAACAGAGGCCGACTGGGTTCAATGAAAACATGGATCAGAGCTTCAGTGTGAAAAAACCTTACAAATCTGAGAGTCCGTTTATCAGCAGCTCCTGTGGCACCAGGCTTTGAGCAGTTTATACTTTACATTGTAGGATGAATGCCACAAAGAAACCTCTCAGGACGGAAACGGTTCATAAGTTATGTGTACTATGCCCTCGTGCTATATAAATAATCTTTTAGACCTGAAAAAAGGCCGCTTTGCCCAACGGCACCTTTATAAAAATCCCATTTCAGCCTATGATCGGTTCAACAGTTTTTATGGCTGATATCAGACGCTGTAAAATGAACAAGTTTTATCTGACTTGCTTGTTCTCTCAGGGCAATTGTGAAACAAGTGGGAAGCCATTAATTCTGTAATTCATAACTCACCAAGCCAAACAACCTCTGGCTGAAATTTCCCGTTTTGCTTTGGATTTGTAGAAGGACTTAATGGTGAAAAAATAAACACACAAATACAGCAGTTGTTCAGAGCACGGTACAGAAAATTTCCAATCTTAAAAATACTATATACTGTACTGTATTTCTGAAGCAGTGGCAAACTTCAGCAGCATCAAGGGAGTCATCATAAATATTTTTACATTAAAAAATAGAAGGGTAAATAAGATAAAAACGCTCTGATTTGGTGAAAATGGTTCTCTGCTGGAAAAAAAAAATCTGTTTCTAGTTCCCACTTTAATGTTTTGGTTCCACTCATTGAATCTTGTTATTTGTTGCAGTCTGGAGGCAACAGAGGACAAGTTCAGGAACAGAGAGAGTCGTCCTGAAGATCTGCAGATCATCGCGGAGCTCAAAGACATGGTTACAGAAAGAGAATCGCTGGTCAAAAAACTGGTGGTATGTACTTTTTTCACACTGCACAGAGACTCACTGCCCACATGACTGTATGCTCATACGTACACATAAAAAGGCTAAGAGTAAGTTATGTAAAGAATAAAGTAACTCAGAGGGCTCACATAATTGAGTTTGTAGATTTGCTTCTAGACTTACTATGACTATTAACAATGATTTTTGTCTGAAAATCTACTTTAATTATCAACCAAATTAGTTTTTCTTTTCAAGATTAATTGTAAAGTGAATTATGTAGACTATGGGAACATGCTGCCTCTAAGCAAGGAGGTTATGAGATCAATCTACGAGCGAGTCATCACACAATCTCTCTGTGTGGAGTCTGCATGTCCTTCCCATGGCACCGTCCAAAAACATGCATGTGTTAGGTTTACAGTTGACTCTAAATTGCGAATGAAGGAATGAAAGAGTGAATGGTCGTCTGTCTGTGTATGTCTCTGGCCACTGTCCAGGGCCTATTGTTGCTACTACGATAGGCCCCAGTTACCTGCGACTCCGTACATGAATAATCTAAAGATTGATGAAGGAATGAATGAAGGAAAACAAATAACAAAAATGTGCATGCTTTATGTGAAAAAAAATCTAGTCTATCAGTCTATTTTTCTCCTCATAATGATTTTACTGTTGATGTACTGTGAATCTCTTCAACATAGTTGAACAAAAAATGATTGTATTAAACAGGGTTCGTACAGTAATGGAAAACTGCAGGAAAAAGTGACCAATGTCTATTTTTGTCAGAATATTTGAACAATTTTATTTTATTTTTTTTTTATTTTTTTGCTGGTCTTTGGCTCTTTTGGTTTGGCAATGCTTTAAAACAGCATAGATGATTAGTTTATATCTAATATACCATGCTTGTCTTTTAATCAGTGTATAGGCTATAAGTCAGTAAAACTAATGGAATAATATATTTCTGGGGGAAGAAGCCCCAACTTTTTTTTTTTTCAACTGATTTCCAACTCTTACAAATGAAATTGCAGCAAAAGTATGTTTCTAATGCACCACATTGGACATTTTGAATACCATTTATAGACATGTGTAAGTCATTTTTCAGATCTTGGAAATTTAGTCAAAAGTTTGGGAAAAGTCATGGAAAGTTTTGGGTAAAAAAAAGTGTATGAACCCTGATTATAGAAAAACGTCATGGCAAGGTTGTAATCTTTATCCTACAGTATGTGATGCTTAGGTCTCCTTGTTGCCTTTTGCTGATTAGTCCTTATTCTTGTTTCAGGACGATAAAAAGTTCTACCAGCTGGAGTTGGTCAACAGAGAGACAAACTTCAACAAAGTGTTTAACACCAGTCCAAATGTAGGAGTCATCAACCCACTCATCAAGGTAGGTCTAAAGTCTGGTACCACGTCACACAGAGGAGAACTGACCAGAGCCCAACGCCAGCAAAGACAATGTCCGCTGCATTTCATCTCATTCAAATCAGCACTCAGGTTTAGACATTGCGTTGTTGGATAAAGAATATCTGCAATATCTGTTCTTTTTGGGAGTGATGAGGATGGATAGGATTAGGAATGAGTCCATCAGAGGGACAGCTCATGTTAGATGTTTTGGAGATAAAGTCAGAGAGGCCAGATTGAGAGGATTTGGATGTGTACAGAGGAGGGAGAGTGAATACTTTACATCGATAGAAGTTCAGCAATGCCAGGTAGGATAAGCTAGATTTATGGATATGGTTTGTGTGAGAGAACATGACGCAGAGGATAAGGTTAGCTGTGTTAAATGTAAATCATATTAGATGTGTTAAAAAGCCGCACCCTGACGTACAGTGCATTCTGCTTGTCAAAAACATGTTATTCCATTCGGTATTCACAACTGGAGGTGATGGGGTGATAGTTGCACATAAAAAGAACAGTTTTGACAAGCTCTAATTTGCTGCTCAAGGACAGCTAATGGAGATGGAAGACAAAGAGTTGAAGGTCTGTCTCTGTCGACAGGAGTTTAATTTGTTTACGGCAATTAAAGCAGCTCTAAACATCACGTGTCACAGCTGAAGTTCAATGCAATGTCTAAACAACTCGACTGCTGAATGGAAAAAATGTGAACACAAGTTTGACATTTTTCAGCTCTTTTAATGAAATATTATGACTATGAAAGAGTTTTATGACCTAGAACAAACTTATTTTTCTTTTTTTTATATATATATTGATTTATTTCAAAACTCACTACTCATTTGGAGTGTGGACAAGTTGTGCCAGTTTTCTACTTGGTTTTTTCCACCCATGAGCAATATGTAACTGTTCTCTCCATCTGTCAGTGTCTACTCGAGATACAGTTGTATAATTTGAGTCATCACTGTTTTTTCTGTACTCTATGTTCAGTTCTACCTCCTTTGCTTTCCAAGCCATCTCTCCTCATTTGAACTTATCAGCTCCGAGTGACCGGTGGTGTGTTCAAGGACTGAGAGATAACTCTGGATTGACTCATTCGCTCTGCTTCTTGCCACATTCAAATGTAGCTCTGTCTTGTCTCCTTTAGCAGTCCCTTAACTTCACCTGTCTTTACTTTTCCCTTATTCCTCCACACAATATGTTTGGTTCAACCCAGTCTCTTAATTAAAATCCATCTATGTGATGTTTCTGCAAAATACAGAATTTTTATCCTGGTTTTGGGCTCCACATGAAGAATCAAAGCCCTGTCCTCCTCTATTCTCTTTTAATAACTCTTTAGAGGGCCACCTATCTTGTATACTTAACTAGTGCAACACATCGTTGGTGCCTTGTTCAGATCATTTGCATCAATTTTGTGCCTTTTTCTGCTGCATTGTCTTTTATATCTCTTTAGATGATATATACCTCCCAAAAAGTCTGAAAAAGGTTGACTCAAGCTTCCAGGTGTTATGTCCCATCCCTGCTTCAACCTGCCTCCTGATGTTTAGACACTTAAAAGCTTTCAGATGTCCATGTCGATTTCCAAGGCATTTGCAGAAACATCACGTAGCAGAGTTTATTGGGGACTTGGTTGTTATTGTTTGTTTTGTTTGTGTTTTGTTTGTGTTTTGTTGACGTCTTCCCTCCTGCTCCACGTTGACCCCAGTGCCACTCCTTTTCTTTGTTTTCTGTGTAGCAAAAGCGAAAGAATGAGAAACCTTCCACCACCAGATTGAGCAGCTCTTCTAATGTCAGGGGGCTGGAGGCCGCGGGTTTGGGCGTGGGCGGCACAGGGAGTGGGCCACTCCCACAGCCTGCCCCGCCCCAGGCCCAGACTGGCCGTCTAGACCCCCTCCCCAACTCCCCCCTGCACCACCTAGAGCTCAACTCCAACAAACCTCTGCCCCCACCGACCCCTCCCACCGAAACCAAGAAGTTCATGAGGTGAGAGCGATGACAGGGTTTGGAGCCACGACCCTGGGGCCAAAGTCACCAAACTGACCCACGGGCAGATTAGAAAATTGTCATTTTGTATTTTTGTACTTCATATAGCTTATAACTAACTAAAAAAGCAATAGGCTTAGTTGCCAAAAATAATATTTTTAAATAATATACAGTTTATATGGAAAACAGCAATTTGTAAGCAAAAGGACATAGGATGAATGTAAAATGTTTTTAACAAGTGGTAAAAATATGGCATAAGAGGTCTGTCACCTCTGTGTATACTGTATGGCCATTGTGTGTAGCAGAATGCCACTTTCTTCCTCTTAGCTCTTCTTGTATTTTTATAAGCCAAAAATCTTAGGATCTTAGAATCATAGGAATCATATATTTGCCATTATTCCTAATGCTGAGCTGAGGAAGTGTTTTTAGAAACAGTTTGCTGGAGAAGCAGTTCTGATTGCATAAGCACAAGCAGAGATGCCTGGGCCCTTGATGGCTTCAGACAAAAGCATTAATGCAGTCTCTCAAGAAACAAGACTAAAATATGAATGAGTGTGTTAGTGCAGCATCAGGCCTGCCTAATATTGGTAATGTTAAGTAGCTGCCATTAGCATTACAGGAGAGAAGCCATAATTAAATATGTTTACTGTGTACTATTTTTAGTGCTTATTTCTCCCATAAGGCAATGAATAATATTTTATGTATTGTTTTGTACGCACTTTTTAACGAGAACTTAAGCACTTGTTGGCAAAACCTTTAATTTTGTATATCAAAGTATTGAGACCTAACCAAAGTCTTAAAAACATACTGTCACCGCTCAGGTCTTGTATATGTTACATGTAGGACTATTAACATTTGAATAAGGTTATGTGTTATGGGCCTGAGCATCTCAAAGGGCTTATAACTGAAGTGCTGCATTGCCGCGCCTGGCCTTTTCATAAACCATTAGCAGCATGTAATCATTACCAGCACACGCTGCTCAGTGTGAATTAAGAGCCTCCGAGTGCCTTAATGTGTTTGAGGAAGAAAAACAGTAGATGATGTCAACCCCTAGTTTTATCCTGCACCACAAAGGGACATTCAAACAGGCCTGTAATGGGCCCACACTGGGATTGAAGCTTTAGAGAATGGCCTTGGAATGCAAAGATTTCTGTCTCTGTTTATTGTGCATGCTGCCTCCTTCTGTTTATGTTATTTATACATTGTTCATATCTGTTGCATCTCCATCTGTCATCTCATGTAACTTCGCATGTTGCACAGGCTTCTCCCCAACTCCAAACTGAAAGTCATTTTTGCTGATATATTTGAACTGAAAAACAAAGGCGATATTGTCTTTTGCGCTGATGGACTGTGGCCTCTGTGTGTGCTGGTGGTTTGTCCAATAAAAGCTGCTTGTTTCTGAACACTGGGATTTGTGAATGTGGTATGTTAGCATGTTGTGGTGATTATCCATTGGGCTGCTGCATGCTCCGCTGCTGCTGCTGCTGCTGAACTTTACAGTGAGATGCTCTGTGAAAACCTTGCAACAAAGACCTGCAACGTCTGCTATTGGGACGCACTAAACAAGAGGCTCATTCTGGGATTAAAATTGAGATACTCTCAAAATACCAACAGAGTGCAGAGTATTTTTGGATTACAATAGGTGTCTACCGGTAAACTGCCCCAAAACACACAAGCACGTTTACACACATACAGAGAAATCAGAATCATCAGCTACTGCTGCATGTGTATGTGCCTTACTATTCTTCCTTTTGTTTGACTATAGAAAACTGGTTAGCCATCTGTTTCAGAACATAACTCTTAATGCAGCACTCTGTTGGTAATTTGAGTATAGTTAAAATATAAATCCCAATTAATGCTCAGTTATTTTATAGTAGTAAATTCAAAAGCTCAGCTAAATCCAAAAAACGCAGTTCATAATCTGACTTAATGTAACATAGTGCAACTCAAAGCAATGTTTTGCTTTGACGATTTGTACTTGTAATGAACTTTAGTGAGACTTTACAAAAGGATTTGCTGCCCTCTTGTGGACAAGTGAATAGCATCGTCAGATAATGGATAAAGAAATTGTTTTGCTGAGATGGAAGAAGTACTCAAATCCATTCCATACTCAAGGAAAATTACTTCAAAAGTTACTTAAATGTTGTAGTACTCAAGTAGAAAAAGTACTCAACAAAATATTACTTCAGTGAAAATAAAAAAGTACTGCACATAAGGCTTACTGCTACTACCGCTACTATTATAACTACAACTAGTACAACTAATACCGCTGCTATTACTACTACCACTTGCCACTACTACTGTTACTACCTATTTTCCCACACAAAAATACTTTCTGATTTCAAGTTTTTAAAAATGACCTTGAGTAAAAATTCTTCTGCAAAATTTATTCCAGTAACATATATTTTAGAAAATGTACTCAGAAAGCACATATTGTTCAAGAAATGTATTTCCACCTCTGCATTTTAGTGTTCAGAAAAATACAATATACATTTTAATTAACCAGGGAAAGGATAAAAATGCCCCTGAGACAGCTGCTGTGTGTGTTCACAGTGCTAATACCTCACTGACCTGTATGCTTTTGTCTTCACCTGATACTGTCTCTATCAAAGCCCTCCTGAGACCAAGGACCCGTCCAGCCTGGACTCCCCGGACGCCCAGCGCCAGGAGTGGTTTGCTCAGTACTTTTCCTTTTGACTGACCACAGACCTGCAAAACACGAGGATTCAGCATGTCAACCAAACGAGAACAAAAAAACATTGACTAAAAAAAAAAAATACATAAAAAGAGCAAAATGTTAAAACTATTTGTTATTTAATGTCATAGACGGGATCTGGGATCAGTTCACTTTGGATTCAGTCGGCAGGACAAGGACGTACAAAAAACTTGATGTCATTAACTTTTATTAGGTTAATTGTGATGGTGGTACGACTCAGGCTTAGAATAACGGTTTCTGCAAATCTCTACAGACATATCACAAAATATGTTTGCATACATGTACAGTGACATTTGAATGATATATTAATCAGTTTGGTATTAAGGGCATTAGTGGTGATGTTGACGTTTAGTGAAGGCCATTTATTTTGAGTTATTGTCAACATTCATCCATATAGCAATATTTTGTACCGAGGGAGTATGTTTTCCTGTTTTTTATTAATGAAAACTATTCAAGAAACTGATTTTGGCTAAGAAGAGCATGCTAACAATGCTAACAAAAGGCTACACTTTAACTTGAGTTTCTTTAGTGCCATACCACACAAGTTGACAGAGCTGATTATATGTTTCTACCTCAAACAAGATTAAAATCTGTGGCAACTTGAACTGCCAAAACATACCTTTATAGTGGATTCAATAATAACATATAGCAGACTTTATTGAATGTATAAATATTATTCTGTCAAAGTCATGTTATATTGTTGTGCCAAAAACTTTAATATTTTAGATGCATTTCTATTACATGTTAGCCTGGCCAGATCTGTTCACTTTATTAGCAAAGTGGGTTCCATTCAGACATTTCTGGACTTCTGGACACCAGGCCAATCATAATCAAAATGGGATGGGCTTTTCCCTGATTGGTTGTATATTTGTCAAAGGCAGTTTATTCTGTGTTCTGTATGTTAATACTACCCTGATTTGGGAATGGTTGTATGTCTATCCAACTGCGTTTAGGGGTGGTTTGCGTCTATCAGTTTTTCCCCATTAAACAAAAAATCAAGTTTAATGTTTGTTTAATGTTGTTGAGAAGAGAAAATAAATAGGGAGGCAATGGTAATTCCACATAATATTTGCAGAAATGTGGTTATATTAAGTCTGGGTTGTACATGGGCCGACTGAAGTGAAGCAGAACTGACCCAGATCCCGGACCTCATCACTCAGATCTGATTGTTTCTCTTCGATTGTTTCACTGTGGAAGAGTTCCTCTCGTAGTACAGTGACAATGATCATCAATGTTTCGATGTTTATTTAAGATCATTTTTATTTTGCTATCTCTTGGATTTAGAATACAATGCGTGGTCCATTCTCATGCTGCTAAATGCCATTGTTGGACTCCAGTAAGAAATATATATCTAAAGAATTAAACAGTAGGTTGTTGTGCTCTTTCCATCCAGCGTCTTTGGACCGAGGCTGACCTGGGACCAGCCCGGTGACATACATTGGGACTGGTTTTAGGACGACACCATCATGAGGAGTTTGTAACAGCTGCGTAGACGTTTCAGCGGATTTTGTTAGAATATTCAAACTGTTTGTATGGTCGTCTGTCTCAACACAGATATAATGATGTCTCACCGATTTTAAAAACAAAAATAGCATATTTTATATTTATATTATAATGTGTATGCTTAATAAAGAATTATTGTGACATTTATGGTTGGTCCTGTTTTGTCATTAAAGGTCATGAGCGGCCAAACAGATGCAGCAGGTTAATTATGAAAAGAGTTTAAAGGCATGGTGCTGGATTTTCATTACATTTAAATCACGCCTCGCAGAAAAACACATCAGAGTATGACATGCATATTTAAACAGACAGCTTTGTGTCTTTTTTTTATTTTTATTTTATGATCATAAAACTTACTAAAATATAATGTACAGCATATAGAGTTTAGTGAACACTACCATTTTATTTAGTTTGAAGATTTAATTAGCGTGTTATTCTGTTTTTCAAAATTGTAATCTCTAGGAAAGCGGCTGACCATTGTCGACTCCAGATACAGTCATATGTAAAACTTTGGACAAAAGATCACAGAGGTCATTCATTTTCTAGTAACATCTGAGTTCTAGGGTGTTTTCCTAACAACCATTTTTAGTGTAGCAGTATTTAGGTGTATGAAACTAAATGAAATATTTAAAAAATGTCTGCAAATATTTAGGCACCCTTATAAGTTTGCTGATTTGAATGCATGTAACTTCTCAAAAAGGATTACATGCAACACAAAATTTGATAGATTAGTTATTTAAGCCTTGAACTTCATAGACCGGTGCATTCAATAATGAGAAAAGGTATTTAAGGTGGTAATCAGGAAATGGAAGGACACAGGCAAAGTTGATGTTAAGGCCAGATGTGACAGGCCAAGAAAAATACCAGAGAGACAAAGGCAAGGAATGGTGAGAATGGTTAAAGACGACCCACAGATCACCTCCAAAGACCTACAAGATCATCCTGCTGCAGATGGTGTCTCTGTACATGGGTCAAAAATTCAGAGCACTTTGCACAAAGAACAGCTGTATGGAAGGGTGATGCCAGGCCACAAACAGAGTTGCCTGAGGTATGTAAAAGCTCAATTAGACAAGCCAGATTCATTTTGGAATAACATGCTGTTGACTGATGAGACACAAATATTGTTATTTGGTCATAACAAGAAGCACTATGCATGGCAACAGAAGAACACAACATTCCAGGAAAAACACTTGCTGTCTACTGTCAAATTTGGTGGAGGTCCCATCATGCTGTGGGGCTGTGGGGCTAGTTGAGGAACTAGGCCCTTGTTAAAGTTGGATGGATTTTACCCAATATTAACAGATTCTTGAAAATAATGTTCAAGCATCAGTCACAAAGTTACACTGGGTTTGGGTGTTTCAACAAGACAATGACCCAAGACACAGCTGGACATCCACAAAGGCATTCATGCAGAGAAAGAAGTATAATGTTATGGAGAGGCCATCACAGTCCCCAGACTTGAATATCAAGAGGGCTGTCCATGCTCGGAAGCCATTTATTTATTTATTACAAGGACAATGCATATTAAACAACAGTAGAACTGTAAAATATGCCAGAGTTAGCCAAGAGGCTAGTTTTCATCTGTAGTCCTTGGCCAGATGTACAGAAACAATAAAACATTTAAACATACAACAGTAGAATTACAAACATCAGAGCTGGACTAAATAGCAGGAGGAGAAATAAAATCAAGTTAGTAAAAGACATTAGTTACAATTGAGAAAAAAAACTGTTAATACAAAGTAGTAAAGTGGCACAGGCCTGCAGCAGCATTTAGCATAGAAAACAGAAGCATAACACACCAGCAGTAACATGGTTAAAACATGAAGGCTGTTAGAAGCAGCCACACTAGTAATATCAGAAAAGACAAAAAAAATGCATTAAATACAATATATTGATAGCTTAGCAAAACTGTGAAAAATCAGAAGCACATGTTAAAAGACAGCAGCAGACAGAGTTTGCCTGCAAGTAAAGACACATGCAAAGCTCAACACACAATCAACCATCAAATCTAACTGAACTGAAGATGTATGGTAAAAAACGCTTTAAGGTACTCTCTGCACACCTGAGAAAACAACAGGTGCACAGGAGGGGTCAACTTAAAAAAAAATCATGACACTCCCGCACACTGTCTCAGTCTTCCTTAAATCATTTATTGAGCTTGAGCAACTTTTCGGTCTATCAGACCTTCATCAGGATGTTTTGTAGGAACGATGGTCAAAAATACCTCCATCCAGAATCCAGACACTTGTCAGAGCCTATAGGAGTCATCTAGAGGCTGTTATTTTAACAAAAGGAGGCTCAACTAAATATTGATTTCATTTTTCTGTTGGTGTGCCCAAAATTTTGCACCTGTCTAATTTCATTATGATGTATATTGCATATTTTCTTTAAATCTAATAATCCTAATTTCACTAACGAAATATTGCTGTATCCACAAGGTATTATACTGTATACATCAAAATGAAGTTGCTGATCCAAATGCCCAACAACTTATACATTAAAATAAATATAATTAACAGAGATGCCCAAACTTTTACATATGATTATATATATTTATGTTTATCACAGTTTTTCAGTATTATAGCCTACACTATAAGAAATTATATTTCAATCACTATACAACTATAGTATGGTCCACAAAAAATTTGAGTTTAGCTTAATAAAGCATGTGTTTAATAAAGCATATTTTGAACACTACTACACAATGTGACAGGGTACACTGCCATCTCACCTGAACCACTCACATCAATACACTTTTACAGAATGTCTTATTCACACACAAAAGAAAGTTATACGTTAGGACTTAATACATTCATGTTGTCGTTGTTACAGTTCAACTCTTAGTGAAAGTTAAGGTTACATTATGTAATTTGTAGGTTTCTATTCTGTCCTGCTATTTTAATCTCTAGTTTTGTTGTGGTCACAACGATTAAACACTCTTTAATGCAATAAAACACACTCGCTCAAAGCTGTCATCTTTGGAAATGTAGCAACAGGCAGAGACTTTTATCACTTGCACTTTAATAAAAATGGCCACCAGGTGGCAGTGCGTCATTGCCATGGCAACCAGAGCACGTCTAAACCGGAAGATAAACACCGGGGCGTCGGGATCGTGTCCTGTCCGCTGTGAAAATGGCGGCCCCTGGAGCGGGGACTCCTGTCCGGCTGGTGCAGTATGTTGTAGTCCGCTCAGACCTGGTTCATAAACTGTCGTGGCCCCTGGGAGCGGTCATAACCCAGGCCTGTCACGCCGCTACAGCCGCCATCCACCTGCACTACACGGACCCGGACACTCAGCGCTACTTGGAGGAGCTGGACTCAATGCACAAAGTGGTGCTGGGGGTAAGCGGCAGGACCACACGTGTCCTGACTGTGACTGTGCATCAGTGCCTTCACACAGGCCCGTGAGGTGTACCTTACGTTCATGCTCATCAATGTACTTTTACCATTTTTGTGTTGGGGTATTTTATATCTTGTCTGTTAATATAAGGATTCTTGGGTTGGGTAACAAAGTATTAAATGCCCCAATGCTTATGAGGAAAAAAAATATGTGATAGGCTATTGGTAGCCTATATAGAATATTTATTTATTTAATTATAATATTTATTTGTAGAAGTCCCAACTTAAGGCTTATTGTAGAGTGTCAATTTAATTGGAAATTCAGGTTCACAAACCCTCTCAAAATAGTTTCAGCAGCTGGACCTATTGACCCCTCCCTCTGAAGTTCCTCCTGCTCTGGTTGGTCTGATTGCTGTCACACCTTCTACTTTTTTAAGAGAGACTCTTAAAGTGTCTTTCCAGCAGATTGATTATAACCCTAGATTATTTTTTGTGTTTGTCCAGGCTCCAGATGAGGCTGCCCTCTCGGGACTCTCAGAGACTCTGACACAGGCCGGAGTGTCCCATAAACTGTGGATCGAGCAGCCGGAGAACATCCCAACCTGTTTGGCTCTAAAGCCCTATCCCAAAGACTCTGTCCAGCCACTGCTGCGAAAGTTTAAACTATTTAAATAACTTATTGAACCGCAAAATATGGGGACAGTTTTAAAGTACCAATATTCATTAGCATGATGCATAACACAATAGGTTGTCTTCTACTTATGTTATAAAATGTGTCCTGGAATAATGTGCACACTTTACATTAAGGCACAAATACATGGAGAGACCATATTATGTTCTTGTTATCAAATGTTAAGGAAGGTCCAATCACTCCATTAAGCTTTTCATTTCACATAAATCAGGAGCTTGCTAAAAGGTTATCTCATCTTCTGTTAATAACAATTAAACCACCACAGTAAAACAGTACATTGTTATCATACTTTTGTTGCATGTCTGCAGAATAGAACCCCCTAATTATTCAGAGTGATAACATTGTTTACATATCCTAAAGATTACTTGTACAAACTCATGACCTACAGTAAATCCACATACCTCAAAGCCAGTTTCAGACCTTTTGTCTTCTCGTAAGAACAGTGCAGTCATGTTCATCTGGACAGACTGGTGCAACCGCTACTGTGTACGAAATTCCTGGGACTAAAGCCAACAGAGGGCTGTAAATTAGTCGTATTGTGATTCATATATAACTTTACCGAAGGTCACACTCTGAATTTATTGTCGTTTATTTTAATTATTTTACAAGTTTAATGACTTCTCAGATTATCTCTCAAGAGGTGGCCTTCATGACTCACATCTACAGAGCTCACTGTACAATGTGCCTAAAGGAAAGAGTTGTACCAGTTAAGTTCAACAGCATTATTGTGTGAGAATTTACCAAAATAATAGACAAAGACACACCTTCTCACTAGGTTATCATATTACAGCAGTTTGTTCCTGTAATAGTGTGGAAAAGTAACAAAGCCTGGTCACCCAGTATTTCCTTAATAATGGTTGATCAACTAATAATTACACTATCAGTATACACTAATAAAATGCATGCAGTGATATGCACATTATTGATTAGCCCATGCTATTCATTTTTATTGGTGTGTATTTTATCTTTAGATAATGAGTAAAATGACCCCTGACAACTTGCAATACAATATATAATACTATAGGTAAGGTAAGGTAAGGTAAGGTAAGGTACACTTTATAGTCCCCATTGGGAAATTTGTCTCTGCATTTTATTCATCATTCAGTGCTGCTGGGGCAACCTCTGGGCAACCAGGAGCTGTGGGAAACTGCAGTGCAGTGCCCAGAGACCCTTCTCCTGATTCTGAGTCGGGATCCTGGTCAGGAGTACCTAACCGGAGGATTAGCCTGTGCATGCTTTAGGTATACAATTACAATATAGCCATAAACACTTACAAACTTGTACAGACGCATACAGTGTGGCAAGGTAGCGTCAGATCCATATTTGTTTCAGGCTTTTGTAATATAAGGTATAAGCAGCATATAACTGAAATTAATATGTATGGAAGTGTATTTAAAATATAATGCAGCCACTAAAATAATTTGAGGGAAGTAGATTAACATGACGTCATAATAATTTAATGGGAAAATTATTAAAGTATATGTTTATTTTGTGAGTAAGGCTCAAACTGTTGGTGTGATATGCCCTTTTATTGTGAATTTATTAGCTCCAGGTTGATATGTGTCAGTGGGCCACTCCTCCTATAGTAAAATATAAAATTGCCCACTTTCACTTTATACAGCCCTGATAGTACAGCATTATTGCGTTAGTACATGTTAATTTATCTGTCATTAAGTATTTATTGTTTAATTAAGTTTATTAAGTGTCGGGTTTTGGTTGATCTCAAACCGAAGCCCTCTGCCCCCTCGTGAACGCGGCTCGCGCTGCGTGCACGAGCAGCGCTGTTTGTTTGTGTTGAGAGATTGGAAATGGCGGAGAGCAGAGACCAAAGCGATAACCTGGCTTTGAAAACACATGTGCATCGTCATTGAGAGAGCGAAACCAAACTCGAGTGATTTTTGGAGTTACTAAACACTCTCCCGGGCCGCTGGGATATACGTCGGACGAGGCCACAGGGGATTTTTGAAACACGATTTGGATTTAGCGAGCTGCTTTAGCAGGCGAAGCTAACCGTGCTAGCAGCAGCAGAAGCAGCAGCAGCAGCAGCAGCAGCAGCCTGGCGTTAGCTGTAGCCCCGAGTCTTGTGTGTGCTCCGAAACACGCAGGCTTGTTTGTCAACATAAGCTGACGTTAAATCGCTAGCCGCAGTGCTAACCTGCAACTTTTTGGGCTGTTTCCGAAGTAACACGCGGATTTATGACACGAACCCCACCTACTGCCTGCGTTAATATCTCACGTTGAACTAACAGCGGATAAAAGTCAAACATTTGAAGTTAAGCGGGTTAGCAGGGGAGCTAACTGGCTGTCTTTACGCAGAGTCTACGCTGCAGTTTGCATGGGAATCTTACGCCAAACCGCGTGACATTTGAGGCCAGGAGCTCGCCCCGTGGATTTTTATTCGCGCTCGGAGGAGGAACAACGAGGTAAGTGGGCCACAAACGCGTAAAAAACACATGACTGAAATGACACGGTGACAACAGCAGAGGGTCCACGGCGGGCCTCCCACCGCCACGCCGCGCTCACTGTTGGTTTTTCCACTTACTGTCCATACACATTTACCCAGAACATCCTCCGCTGCCGGATACACAACATGCTCTGCAGGCTGGGACATTGTGCTCCTTTAACACCTGCGCAGGAGCACACCAGGCTGCCCCTTATGTAAGACACGCGAGAGGCCTCAGTGGCGCTGCATTGTGCTTTTTTTCTGACCACAACACCTCCTGTACGCGCTGGAAAAGTGGCGATTATTTAAAAAATCCCTTTCACGCTGCCATTTGTGCAACGATTGGCGTTATTCCAGTTATATGCAATGTTTAACAGCTCCGATAAAGTTGCTATAAATTCACCAAATTAATCGCAATCCGTTGAAATCCCTTCCTTTTGGATTATTAAACCTGCTGGTAATGTCGTTCCGTATATGTAAACACTTCAACATTGCCTCGAATCATCTCTGTACGACTTTGCATCAGCTAATCCTTACTAAAGACCAAACTTTAAGAAGAACAGTGCTTCAAAACATATTCGTCGTTTGTATAACCTAATGCGCTCCCTTTGAATTGCTTAACTTTACACTCACTGACGACAGCTTTCTAGGATTTATGTTGGATAAGCTAAATCCAGTGTTTTGGAAAAGTGATTAAATTATTACTGGAGAGTGTGTGGCCTGATCTTCACTAAAATAGACACAATCTCTTGCAATATCAAATACGTAAAGGTTTATGTAAAAATATATTTTCATTACGTGTTGCACTCAAAAGAGCAGCAGAGCCTTGTGGTTTATCTAAAGGTGAGGCAGAATGACGTACACTTTCCTATGCATCTGACTCTGAATGAATTATTAAAAGGACAACTCATGCTATGTAGGCTAGTGTTAGGTTATATGGTGTATGGTACAATAGATATAATAAAGAAATGCTGATTGAACATGACCTTAAAATGGACCAACAGTAACCAAAAATTTGACTGAAGGCCAACTATTATCATTTCATCCAGGGTGATTCACATTCATTCAGTTTAAGTGATGCATGCATGCTTGCAATGGTAGAGTAAACCTGTACACAACAGGAGTTTAATACAGTTTAATCTTTAGTTGTTGTTGTAATGAACAATGCAAAACTAAACAAACATGTCAAATTGTATGTAATATAGAAAGCATCCAAAAAGTCGTCCAGTCATTTGGTGAATTTGGTAGGAGTTATGGGAGGAGGCAAACAAGAATGAGTAGTGTTTAAAGGTAGGATTTAAAATGAATATGTCACCATAAGTCCCAAAAATATGAATATCCAGAGAAATTGGGACTGGACTGAATTAAAAGAAGCTTGATATAAAGGTTTTATGCTTCTGTTAGAAGTGCAGAATATACAGATATGAATACTAATTTATGTCTGTTAGTTTTAAGTTTTCATCTAAATGCCATATTGATTGTGGTCAAAATGCCTAGCCTCATTTTGAAAACAAGGAAGGAATGATGAGCAACAGGTTTTGTTGCAGGTTTTAGTTGATTATTTTGACGTTTGCCCGAGGTCTTGTGATATGAATTTTACTTTTTCCATCTCCATCTGAATATGGCTTTAGGCTTTTTTGTGAAGGGATTTTAGTTTGCTTCTTCTGATCTATGTAGTTCAGTCTCTGATTTGTACAAACTTTTTTATCAGTTGCAGTCAGTTGCATTTTAGATACCAAACAATGTTGTTTGAAAAGAAATGAAAGTGAAATGTTCTTTTGTCCTATTTCATGGTATGAATATTATTGCTTGCATTACAACTAGTATTTATTGTCAAAGTTAGAACAGGTTCATCATATGCCATAGGAATTATAGGCTGCTAAGCCATCAGTTACTAAAAACCTTGAGTCTTGGCCATTTGTAACCAAGACCGTGTCCTTTTAGTTATAGGCTCACAGCTCATGGCTATAGGTAAGGGTTGAAAGTGAATTGTCTTTTGTCTTGCACTCAGCTACAAAGCACTCAGCTTCTTCTACAAAATAATCCATTTACAGCATTGCTATTAATCAAGCCAGTGATCTCTTATACAATCATTCCTTATACCATGGACAAGAACCTCAAAAAGTCTTCCAAAACCAGATACAAACAGTTAATGAACTTGGACAAAAACAGGTCAAAACCTGAACTAATCAGGTCTAAAACAGTAATAAAACTGGCTCGAGGACTTGACTTGCAAGAGACTCATGAGTATCACCAAAAGAAGCCTGCATACCAGAGTTTGAGCCCCGCTTTGCTACATAATGTTACATTTACACAGTGGAAAACTTTAAAACTATGGCCCTTATGAAAAATGTGGAACTTAACTTTACTGGTGACTATGTTTTACTTTTTGTGCCTTTTTACTTAACATTTTCAGTGTAGCCTTTTGCCGGTCACATCGCACACAAGACTAGAAAATGAAGCAGCTCTATAAAGAGTGTCTAAAGTACTTTCAAAAGTCTCTTAAATGTGGTATATTATGCTTTGGCCTTTGACCAAGATGTGAATAAGGAGGAGAGATGTTTATATCAGGTGTGACAATTATTTATGGGTTCAAAATGTATTTAAAAAAAGTAAGGCCCAGTTTTCTTGATGAGTTGTTCAAATGTCATTTATATCTTGTATGATTTTTGGCCCAGCTATTGAGATTGACACATGGTTGACTTCTGGGGAAAGTTGTTTTTTTTCTCCTGTAGATCTCAAAAATAGTGATATTCAAGTTTGCAACATTTGCAACTTGAATTGTAAATAAGCACCGTATAAAAAACGTATTTCTGCAATTCAAAGTTTCACAAATGCAGGCTTATAAAACCATATTGAGACATTTAAATATCCATACACATGACTGTGGGGATTAGTGACAGAGTTGTTCTGTTTGGCTTTACACAGTTTGGACCATGACTCATCAGAAATCGCCTAAAGTTATTTAAGTAATGCGGCCCGTAGTAAGATCCTTGCCGTTGTGTTTGTTTGTACTGGTGCTATTAGCGGTGCTTTGTTTGTTGCCGTTTATCTGTTTGTGTAGTTGGAGTAGTACACACTCAGCGATGGGGCCCCATCGCTCTGATGGACCAGATAAGAGCCAGTTCAGAGCTGCCTGTTGGTATTTGGTTCAGAGTTTGTCAAAGTGCTTCTGCTACTGTCAGCATTAACTGCTGAAAATAATAAGAAAATATTAACTCTTTATATCTTTACATTTAACAAATTAACAGACAATTTAGGACCAACTGGAAATGGCTTGTGTCTACAATTGACATATTTTTGTCACATGGGGTAACCTCAGGTTACATGAGTACAGATGGTGGCTTCTGATTGGTTCACCTGGTGGAGCATGTGTCTCTTTACAGCCACCCCAGATGACCTGGATTAAGCTTGCAAACATGTCATATGCAGTAACAACTATATGCTGAATTTAGTCTCTGTAATATTCATTTGTAACATTTGAGTGCACCTCGAGCAGTGTAAAAAAGTATTAATTTTTCAAAAATTTATTCAGGGTGAACGGCCACTGGTTTCTCGCGATTTCCACATGTTAAGTTTGATGTACCACAATTAGTTAATGGAACTAATGTAAACAATTACAATATTTATACTCTAAAATAATTATAGTACATTATTAATGATGAGGATTTAGGTAAAATAGCAAGGTTGATGAGTTTTCAATAGTATTTTTGTTGCCGTGCAAGATTTTTAAAACCCTGCAATAACCTCTTTTACTGGAAGATTTTCACTGAAGACACTTTTATCAAATAACATTTTAATAACAAATGGAGTGATTTTTTTTTGTCAAAGAAAATTTATGAAAAGTAATTGAGAAGTTATGTAAATTAGTGCATGATTCTGCAATATGTTTTTTTTTTTTTTAATTTGGAGGATAAAAATGTTATCGGCTCTTGTCCCCAGCACATGTGGAAAAAGGTGGAAGTTGAACGGAAATATTGAGGTGTATGCCAGACAGATTCAGATCATTAGTTAGTTTCTTAGGTATTATCGTCATCATCATTATTGTGGACACATACACTCACTGTCCATACCACAATAAAAAACAGGCACAAAAGCCATAATCCAAAGTGTCATCCTTTTCCACATAGGCTAAATCTCCAGTAACTCCATATATTAGAAACAAACATATTCAAACTTAATGCAGGGTTGGTCAGTGTTGTGTAGTTTGTTATTTAGTCATTTAGTTTTATTTTCAAGCATCTACATGTTTGATATTGTATTTAAATGTGAAAACACCACATTCTCAAGCATGAAATTAGGATGTTTACAGTATTTTTGCCATATCTTCCTCGTCAGTGGGACCTGGCCCGGCTCCAGAGCACAGTGAGTCGATTGTTTCTTCGCCCTGTCTTCACTTGTGCCCCAAGAGATGTGTTTGTTCAGCGCAAAGCCAAACTCAAACCGCCAGCGCTTTCCTCCTCAAGGCCCAAAAGATTACTGTAGTAAGGAGGATCTCCAAGATGCACAGGGCATATTGGGGCGATTGTTACTTTTTGTAATGCAGAAATATGGATAACTTGACAGAATCTTAAGCAGTGGTGATAGCAGCATAAAACATCAAGTTCAGAAGCAAAATCTCTGTCTCCTTACTGAATTTAATCCAACAAAACTACAGTCAAAGGCATATATTATTATTAGTCAGTACATACAGATTGAAGTATTTAAAACATTTATTTATTGTAGTTTTGATGAATAATTATGCTTTAAAGGAATTGAAAACAAAAATCTAGTATCTCATAAAATTATGAATATACTGTATAATAATACATAATCATTGCTAATAGTACTATTTTTGCATTAATCTACTGAAATAAATTCACTTTTCTACCATAATTTATTGATGTAAATGTGCAGACAGCAGAGTAGATCAAGTTTGCAAATATTTAGGAAACTTTATCACTTTTATAATGGTAATCGTGTTTTTAAAAAGCAAATAAATTACCTTTATGGAAATACTTTCTCTTTTTAACACTATGGCTTTGCTTTTCCTTTTCCTGGAAAGTTGTTGGTGTGTGAACTTAAGCCAATACGTGGTGTTTGTTTTACCAACCTGCAGTGTGTTATCTCTTGTTTGTTTAGTTTAGGCGCAAGCATGAAATGGATCATAATTTCCCAACCACCTTTTTGCAGACGCTGAGTGGCATCAAGTGTCAGAGCGTGCGGATTGAACAAAGTCTGGTGTGAACCTTGCATCAACTTTGATTTTATGCAGCGATAGGCCACCTCCATCTGTGTAAAGCAAGTGTACATCAGCCAGTTGTTCTGTTGTGATTAACAGTCTCACAATCAAATGTGTCATACTTTTTTCATAAAATATCATTACAAATTTTGAAAGGTGTTTTTTTTTTTTTTTTATAACCTTGTAAAAACAAAGTTTTAATTTGGCAGAAATAATTGGAAGATGCCATGCTTTGTTTTACATAATAACAGTCAACAAAATATGAAGATGATTTAAAATGGATCCTCAAACAAATACTAAAGCGGAACTCGGTAACTTGGCTCATTTCTTTGCTCTTTTTGCCTCATTTTCTTCCATAAGGTTCCCCTACATTTCAGAGTAAAGCACTATTGTATTCTCACAAGTCCAATTCACTCTTATATAATCTCTTGCATGGCTTTACTTTTGTTTTGCCGTACGTGCATCCATACAAAGTTTTTTCTGCCATTTGACAACTTTGTCATGACAAAAATCGAGAAATAAAGCCATGGCTAGCTTTTTGTTTCATCCTTCATTCACTCCACAAAAACTGAGTTATTTGTCACATTTACTCCATAACAGTTTATTAAAGGTAGAAAATAAAGTTACTCAGTTATGCTTTAATGTAATAATTTTTTTTTAATTATCAAGCTTAGCCATTTCTGGACTTCCACAGTTTGTACCATCAAAATCCTTTTCTGTCAATATAGGTATTCCTCAGGGCTCCATTCGGGGACCCTTTTTCTTTTCTGTACTACTTCCTCATCCAAACCTCTCACTGTCCCAAACTCATTAGCGATCAGTCCTTTTTGACTCCTGGAATTTAGATGTTTTTTATGCAATTTTACCAAAACATAAGCAATGACAAAACACTCATTAAACAGCTCCAGGGTGATCTTATTTAACTTCTCTGAAATGCCAGTCCCAGTTTTGCTATGTAAACTCTCACAACTGTGTTTGTGGTTAAAAGTGATGGCCAGTCTGTGGTTGGCTTTTAGCAAATACAATAGTAGGGACTTCACAACATTAGAAAAAGTATAACGGTTCTCAATACTAAGGTAACATATAACCTGCAGTCTTTGAATGCACCATTTAGCAGTAAAGTAAAATTTAAAGAACGAAATTCAAGGCTCATCACTAAAAAATGGCTAAACAAGGACTAGGAAAGATATTGTGTTTGGTGTGTTTTTGATGTTGCAGAAAGAAATTGTAAAATGTTGCTGCCATATTTTTTATGTTAATGGCTTGTACTCATTTAGGGTGTATTCACACCAGGAAGGTCCGTTGGTGTGTTTCTTTGGTCCGGATCAAGTCCGGACTTTATTTTTTTCATTTGTTTTTTGCATTCGTTTGGTTCGGATTGTATTCTCATTACACTTTTTGCAAGTGGACTAAAGTTTGTAAACAGAAGCATGTGTGTGACAATCGCTGCACCCATTGGCCTGAAATGACATGGGCGGGGCAATGCAAAGACACGGAACCTGAGGAAAACAATCATAAGGACTTGCATGCTGCACTTGTTATTGGGATATTTATTCTGATTTTACAGCTACAAATCTATGAAGAACATTTTAAATGTCAAGAGCAGCTAATTCGAAATCAGTTTCACCGCTCCCTACTTGATTTTTTGCAACGCAGAAGGCATGGTGCAAGCCAGCTGCAGGTGAGAAGACGTGCTCTGTGGCTTGACCCACAGCAGCCATGCTGAGCAGAAAACCACAGAACAGGTAGGCTGTAAGGGCAAATATCAAAGAGGCAGTGTATCCTCATTGTTCCAAGTTTGTCCACAGCTTATGGCTTTTTGCACGACTTCCACTGCTGTTTTATTTCCCTTAATGCCCGGCTACAGTGACTCGTTAACTCTAAAAAGTCTGGTGACGTTTGTATTTGGGCCGGTTCTTCAGATGGGTCTCAGTCCGCTTGATTGGTCTGGACCAGAGTTCGCATGAGTGCATTTACACCTGCACACTCGGTCTGGACTAACATGGGAAACAAACTCTAGTCCGTTTTAACCGGACCAAACAAAGCAGGTGTGAATACACCCTTAGACTTTAGCATGTAGCCTTTAGCTTGCGATGTGCTAATTTATCTATTAAACAGATTTAAGACACTTGCTAGGGCTCTGAGATTACACACGGAGTCTATATGTTGTTCGTTGACAGACAATCGTGATTCATAATTTGATCTATTAAAAAAAATCTATCTGCATACTTATTGGACTGTATTATATGGATGGTCATGTTTATCAACACTAAAAAAGTGCTCATCCATCTAAAACTTTTGTTTAGAAAAGTTAATATATAAGCTGAGGGTTGGAGTGTACTTTAGCCACTGCATTGTCTTGGTGTGTATTCACAGTACTGTTTGGATGTGGCGGTGACAGCATACACTTTTGGCAAATGCAGTAGTAAAACTTTTTTTCTATATTGATGGAATCTTTTGAAAAGTATCATCTTCAGTGTTCATCACTCTCTGCCAATAGCAATGCCATTTCTGCATTTTGAATGCATTTCTACCCGATCGTATTGTTGTTGTTTGTGTGCACAGTCCTCACTGCCTTCCTGCTGTCAGCACAATGGCCTACATTCTCAAACCTCCCAGAGCAGCAGACTGTGAGAATCTGTGAACGCTTAGAGGAAATAGAGAGATGTAAAGGAAAGACAGAAATTGATAGCTCTGGAAGAAAAAAAAAAAAAAAAAAGGAAAAAAAAAGAAAAAAACGTCTCAGCCAGTTGTTGTGGTAGTTTACAGTGGAGCCCCAATGGCCTAATTTCTGAGATCAAGGCCGAGCCACGGTAAAAAGAGCCGTGTTGCTTTTACTGCCCCGCGTTGACTTTAGAAGGTGTTTTATGTGCTGGAGACGTAAACTCAAACACCCACAATGCATCTGGGTGATAAATAAAAAGTTTGGGAAAGTGATAAAGAACAAAGAGAAGTTGTACGTGTGGGGAGCATCTGAGATTCAGGCCTTTGGGGACACAGTGAAATAAATGAGGAAGTGTGTGGATGTGGCAGATTCGATGTGAGGTGTGTAATGAGCACATGGAAGTGTGAGTGTGAACTGGAGTGTAAAGCTGTCGTTGTGCCGCAGATTTAAATGCACATGGTTTGATTGGAGAGATGTTTAAGCTTTTACCAGGATACGGCTCTCATATTTGTATCTGGCAGTCTCCACATCATTTAGACATTCTCCTTTGGCATCACAGACAAGCCATTGCTATACTGATAAATCCTAAATGTTACACAATAGATAAATGGTTATGTTTAGTCATGTTGGATCAATATCTGAGGAAGGCAGCTTAAATGGGACAGGTTCTAGACCCTCTTCACTTTGCTGAAAGGGTCAGGTTTGGCAGGCTGGGGCTGCCTTTGTTGGCAGTTAAAATCATTGTTTTGTGTTGCTCTAAAGTTGGATTTGTGGCTGTCAATAAAATGTAAAATCAGGGAAGGTCAGCAATGGGCAATTTTGGTGTGGATCTATATTACTCAATACAGGAATTTTGAAAACATTCTATACCATTGCAAATGCCAGTGTTGCCTGTTACAACATAACACTAAATGTTACCGCAAAATTTTTGAGGTCTGCACTCTCAGAATTTCTAAGAATTTTCAAGCTGTCACACCCTAGATAACTCTAAAATAAGGGTGCTCCGATCGATTGGCCGCCGATCATGATCGGCCGATCATGGCTAAAAATAGAGTGATCGGTGATTGGTAAAATGGGCCAATCAGAAGGGCCGATCAAATTACAATAAACACGCGAGGCTCTCACATTTACTGTCCTGCAACTCCGGTTTGATTAAACAGCAGTAGCGTTATTTTAGCAGTGTTTTTAAGTTAAGCCCTGGTTATAACTAACACAAACCTGCCCTGGAGGCGCTGCTTTGTGTCCCCGCTGTGTCCCCGCCTGCTTTAGGAGTGCACGGGACAGAACCGAGGCGCAGCAGTGCGTGTATTTGCAAACACCAACGTAAATAGCGCTACAGCTAACCCGCTAACAGTTACGTTAAAAGGATTAAGAAAGTTCAGAGTCTGCCTGTGTCTTGTTACGCGGAGAAAACTGTGCGTTTTGTGGCTTAAACTGCACCAAATGGCTGCTAATGGAAAGAGAAAGTAAAAAGGCAGCCCATGTGTCCGTGTGTCTGAGAGGAGCACCTTTCATCGTTGTCTTCTCTGCTCTCTTTGCACGTTTTCTTTGTTCAGACGTTGTCAAAACTGGCAGCAGGAGCTGTCTGCTCTTTAGTCCACTGTGTTTCAACCTGGTTTGGCTGCGTGTTACGCGGACACAGGCGCTGCACCCGCGCACTCGCATTAAAGGAACCAATTAAGAACAGCTGATTTTTACATCAGCGGAGCATTCAAACAAAGCCACAGACACTGGGCACACATTAAAGACCAATAATGCAGCAAAACCTCTTCTAAAACAAAAATAAGTAGAATTTTGTTGTTCTTTTATATTTACAAAGGCTGCAGTATTTTTCAAATGGAACTAATAATAGCCTGCATACAATACATTACTACATTGAAGACCACGTGATCGGTATCGGCCATGATTGGTATCGGCTGATCACAGCAGAGGCTGATCGGTGATCGGTGATCGGCCTCAAAAACCCTGATCGGAGCACCCTTACTCTAAAACCATCACTGTATAGATTCTCTTTAACCACAATGCACAGTTGAAGTGCTTTTTACTTCTCTGCCAGCGTGACTTTATATGCAGACTTCTTTTTTATTTTTATATTGCTTTATGTTTTTATTTCAGTATCTAAATATCTATTCCATACTTTTGTACAGCATTGTGAGCGGATTTCTAGAAACCAGAGCTGGGTGATTTAGCCTGAAAAAAAATCTCAGATTTTTTTCACAAAAAATTTGATTTACGATTTAAAAACGATTTTTTTTCCCCTCTTACTTAAAATCAAACTGAAGACAACAGAGAAATTGTCCAAAACAAGTTTAGCTTTATTGCTTTGATTTCCTCTTGAGGTTAAAATGCAATCAGACAAGTCAAATAGAAGAGAAGGCCCTGTGATTTTACGGGAGATTTTCTTAAAAGTTGCGCTAAAAGAGAATTTTTTTTTGTCTATAATTCTTCTTAAAAATATTAGCTAGAACTGTAAAAACTAACAAAATCTGTTTTTAAACATATGTGAGGTGGTAATTAATCTAATTAAAAATACCTGTATTTGAACAGGCCACCTACTTTTTAAAATGATATTGCTGTGTTATTAGGCTGTTTTTTGGGGCTCCTGCAGCTGATTCTGATTCTGTTCCTCTCAGATCTTCTCTGGTGATTCCTGTTGTGTGCTGTAGAACATTCAGTCATTAAAAAACAGAGGACGTTTGCTGTGCTAGGTTTTCAGGAAGGTTATTAGCCTGCAACATTAACGTTTAAAGAACAATGACCTCAAACTTCATTGTTGTCTAAATACGCTGCCCATTTAGGCAGCTATATCACCATGGCAACGCAGACAGCTTTTCAGAGTGACACCAGACAAAACTAGAAAGCACCGCGTTCGTCTCCTCCTTTAGTCCCATCAACACCGCTGCTGCTGGTGAGCACCTGCGAGCTCATGTGCGCTCGATCTCCGAGCTATAGCCCCGCGCTGCTCCGCACCGCACCTCCGTCCTCTGCACCGCCGTCCTCCGCACCGCACCTCCGTCTTCCGCACCGCACCTCCGTCTTCCTCACCGCACCTCCGTCTTCCTCACCGCACCTCCGTCTTCCGCACCGCACCTCCGTCCTCCGCACCGCCGTCCTCCGCATCGCACCTCCGTCCTCCGCACCGCTGTCCTCCGCATCGCATCTCCGCCCTCCGCACCGCACCTCCGTCCTCCGCACCGCCGTCCTCCGCATCGCACCTCCGTCCTCCGCACCGCCGTCCTCCGCATCGCACCTCCGTCCTCCGCACCGCCGTCCTCCGCATCGCACCTCCGTCCTCCGCACCGCTGTCCTCCGCATCGCATCTCCGCCCTCCGCACCGCACCTCCGTCCTCCGCACCTCCGCCCTCCGCACCGCACCTCCGTCCTCCGCACCACACCTCCACGCCACTTCGTCTGTGACTAAACCCGACCTCCGCCGCTCATTACCAGTGTGCTGCTGCTGAGAGAGTTGCAAAGTTTGGACAAAGTTGCAGGGTTGCACTGAATTTGTGGGGTTTGCTTGAATTCACGGGGTTTGCTTGGTTTTGCGTTAATAGTTGCGATCGCAACATCTTTAAACAAGTCGACCTGCCCTACAAATTCTAATTAATAAAAAAAAAATTGATTTATTGCCTAGCCCTACTAGAAACCAAAGTCATTGGTCCTTCATGTAGAGAAAACTGGAGATGGCTACATCATTTACACCCACCAAAATGCACATTACCTATTAATAATAAAGTTCCATCTTGTCATGACCAAACTATCAGTGTGCAAAAGTATTTTTTTTTTATTCTGAACACAGAAGCTTGGTTGTAAGGTGTCACTCCACATGTGATGATTAGGTGTGGCTGAAGTAGTGTGGCTTGAAGAACAGTGCATTTAAGGATCCTTTTAAACTCCCTGCTCCATTACACTAACAATCACCATATTTACCCCACATTGTACTTTATTCTACAAATGTAGAAGAACAGGTAAAGTGGCATACTCTGAATCTTTAGTCATAGTTAAGTTACACACTTTGAATCATTAGAATTTTTCTTAATCAGAAAGCAGCTCCTGGATAATGCCATTCACTCTCTGACTCCTGCTGCATGTATACAGCACACTCCGATTAAGCTATGAGAGGCATTCAACGGCACTTAGTACTAAACAGTCAGAAAAACATTAATCTACTGTTTAGAGCAATACTCACAGTTTAGACCAGCGAAGACGCATATTATCCTTTGTGCTGGTTAGCTTGTGTTTTATTGTTTTGGTTTATTGTGTCATAAAAGTAAAAGCTTGACTGCTGTAACTTATGGTACTTGGAGTGTCATGATAAATTTAATATATCAATGATTTATAGTGATTTATGTTTATTTCTACAATACAACTATATTGATATGCATCACCTTGTATTGAATTGTATCATTTTCTGGGAACTGTATATTAATACAGAATCAATATACATGGAAAAAAAAATATACTAAAAATATAAAAATTAAAAATGTGCATGTTAAATTTAAACCAGATAAGTCTTTTTGAACATAACTTGGCTTTGCTCTCTGTCTGCTTGACATAATCAACCCCGGCTGCAGTGCTATAATAGAGAGTATACTTAAAATATCTTATCAGTATATATCAAATCGAATTGTATTGTTCTAAATCAGCCAATATTGTTCTTGATTTGACATCTTTACATACATACATACATACATACATCTTTTTTGTGGTAGGTTTATGAGGCGGATTTTTCTAACTTTGTTAAGTTTTGTTTCATAAAGTAAATGTGTTTACAGTTTGGCTGCGTTATTTAGCATTTAGTGTTACTAACTTTTATTCTACTGGAAAATGCCCAGACTATTGAATGCCCCACACCTGAATGACTCAGTAATAATAATTATTAATTCAGCTTTCTGGTGTGCATGTAGCTTGAGACAAATGTGGTTTGACCGGTTCCTTGGATAAATCGGACTGAAGACAGACTATGAGCGTAGTCAAGAGTATGCTCTGATTGTAAAAGTAGTGTGTGACTGCTTAGTTCTGACAACAATGCTAAGAGCGCATGATGTACCTGAGTCAAGTCTAATGCATATGGTACTTTTAAAGAGCAGGTAGTGGCTGTGTTTGGGCTTATAGACAGTATATCAACAAGGGTTTATATATATTTATAGTTAATTGACCCTTAAAAATATGGAGAAT
This sequence comes from Bostrychus sinensis, assembly GCA_020698575.1. Lineage (NCBI taxonomy): Eukaryota > Metazoa > Chordata > Actinopteri > Gobiiformes > Eleotridae > Bostrychus > Bostrychus sinensis. The sequence continues at coordinate 18,878,427 of CM036257.1, read as the reverse complement.
AAAGGGGCATTTTACTGACATTTATAGCCCGCTCTGAGATAATAAATCATGATAAAGATATATATACTAGATGCACATTATCCATTTGGATTTTGCAGACCTTAAAGAGCAGACAGTGCTGAATTAGCCACTTTCTCTGACTGCCATTAATTTAATGTTTGACCAATCAATGGGAGCTTGATAAGATGAACTTTAGATTCAGATGCCAAAAACCTTTTTTACTGCAGCATTAACAAGGCCAAAGGGGAACCATTACCAACAGTAGGTCAAGCAACTAGCATCTACTCAGCTGCATGAAAAACAGTTCATATTAAGGTCAACCTAATCATTGTCCTTAGCTGACCCAAGATAAGCCCAAAATAATATATCACTGATAGTGCTTCATATAGAAATGCCCTTGTATTATTCCTAGTCCAAAGTCATAAGTTCACATTTACAAACCCAGGTGTTCATCTGTTTTATATCTTCATATGCACCAATTGAAATATATTGACTACATTCACAAAACCCTAGAGATGTGTAAGATTTAGGTGTGTAAAAGTCTCAAACAGCTTGTCCTACTCTCTTTATTGCTGCAGAGGGTACATTGTGTACCTTTACCTGCTGCCTCAGACGTCACACAGGAGAATGGAGTCACTTTGAGGCACTATTAAAAACATTCCTAATTCGCATTTTTCTGTTTTTAAACGCTTCAAAATGCCTCTTCAGATCATGTCTTATTTCTGTAGTTATAAGTGACACAATGCCATCTAGCACTCAGCCCGTAGCACTCATTTCTAGCTTTGTCACTGAACATGTTTTCCCTTGACACACATTTAGCCTGTGAGTGGCCCGACACTGCAGCAGGTCCAAGTGGAGATGGAAAAACCACACCTCGCTGACCTGCATTTCCATTGAACGGTGGGAAGAAAGCAACACTGAATAGCCTTTTTTTTTTTTTTTTTTTTTTTTTTTTACCTAAAAGCTTCTTTCTACTATTGACTCAATGGAAAATTAGGCCAATAGTGAGATCAAAAGGCAAACGATAGACTCAATAGTTATATAAAAGATCTCTTAAGATTGTAACATTACCTACAACAAGATAAGAGGCATCTGAAGCTAATGTTGACACCAGTAAAGAAACTGCTTTAACCACATACTTTCACTGGATATTCCCAAGATTTAAGAGTAGTTTTAAAATAGTGTTGATAGTGTGAAAGTCAACACCCTAAAAGTACTGTATTAAATTTTATAAACTGATATTAAATTTTGTTCATCAGTTGGTTGAGCTGCGGCACCTGTACAGGGCAACTACAGCTAAATAACTGTGCTATTTAATAAAGCTAAAAAGGCCCCCCAAAATATCTAAACAAAATTATAAGAATCCTTTTGAAATTGCAACATATTTTTAGTCTACCCTTTAAATTTCATTTTTCTATTTTTAATCTTGAATCTTGCATTTATTCAAAATATACAGTTCAAAATTTTGCCTTGTTAATGCTTCTCTTCTTGGTGGAAATGTCACAGCAAAGTGGCAAAAGACTTTAGGACATGTTGGTAAAGATACTCTTCAAAACATTTAGCTATTTTTTAACCAAAACGTCCATGTCCAAAGTTATTGATGCCCTTTCTCAGTAATCAGTGGCAAAGCTCTTCAGGTTCTTCATATTAAAAGCATTTTTTGCCATTACTCTACTCTTCAGTTTCCTCAACAATATCACAAACAGATGATTCAGGTCTGTACTCTGGCTTAGCTCCTTTAAGATGATAAGATATGATTTAAGATGTTGATCCGGTTCCCTGCCAGCCATTTCTTTACCCCTTTGGCTGTGTTTTGAGTTGCTGTCCACAGGCAGGGTATGAGTAATTTTGGGCTTAACACTAAGTGTTTTTAGGTCATGTACAGCCACAACAACTGACCTGTACTGTACAAAAACATATAATTCAGGAATACTTGGTAACTATAAATAGAAAAAAATGACTTTCAATATTGTTAGCTGGAAACTCCTACTATCTGTATATCATTACTTGCATACATTTCTGTGAGTACATTTTCAGAGGAAGTGCAAAGCAGTTTAATAAAAGATTGTTCATTTAGTTGAGTGGGAGCTTAATGTCTTCATACTCACATGTTAAGTAAATATCTTTGTTAATGCAGCGAAACGAGGAAACCACAATAATTATTGGATGCAGGGAGGTGTAATTATTCACCTACTTAGCTTTAATTATGCTGCCTGTGAGCTGAGGCATGACTGAGCACTGTCACAATATTACTGTAAGTGGTTTCAATAAGAAAAACTGGATGGGTGAACAGATATTGTTAGGCACTGAAAAGATTGTTTATTTGTCTGTTTTATTATTAACCTATCACCAAGGAGAGTTTGTTGGTTGGCTTGTTATGTCTGTGTTAGCAAGATAACTCAAGAAGTAATGGTGGTGTTTAGGAAAGGTCAGTAATGGGAATGAGATTTGCTGCTATTGCAAGATCCAAAGACACCAACTCCAGTCACAAGGGGTCAGTAAAGGAACAAGTGATTAGTTTCAGTGGATTCTTGATCATAAGGGTTCAATGAACCACATTTACCACAGAACTAGAAAAGCCCTAGTTCCATTCTAGCTTTGGGGAAAAGGTGTCTCTTGACATTATGTATCACATATTTTTCTGTACTTGTTTCAGACTACACCATTCTTTGAAAGGATCACATCACATTTAGCATATATTTGACTAAACTGAATGTGGTTTCTGCCTGTGGTGCATACAGTTAAATGCTTTTTGAGTGATTTTGAAAGCAGATGATGTCCATGTGGCTCGACTTGTGAAGACCAACTTTTGTTTGGGATTATAAGTAAGACCTGAGATTTTGGCCTCTTGTCAAAGCTGTGGCTGATAACACGGTGTTGTATAAGTGAGTTGACCTTTTCACGTCGGCACTACTTGTCACATAGTCCTAAAACCTATTTGCAAGCACTGATAGACGAGGCAAAGACTGATCCAAAACAAACCAGAAATGGCTCCGCTGGCAAGGCACAGACTCAGAGAAATCTCCAGAATTTCTCTTAAAATTTCAGCAACTTAAAATGACAACAATGAGGACTATGTACGATCCAGGAAATAGTGGAGTAAGGAGTAGAAAAAGACCTTAGTCAGGATCATAACCTTACATGGTTTGAAATTCAACCTCAATTTATCATTTTACATTTTTTTTTTCCCTCTATGGGGCTGGCTGTATGTCGGTGTTTAACACTACTTTGTTGGTGGATTAAGCACGGTGTAAATGTTTATTTCCTCTATTAGATGACACTGTTTGCTAGCTTGTTAGCTTCACTTGTTTTATCTATCATCATACGATTGGGATTTTCTAAGTAAAGAACTTAAGTGTCTTGTGAAGAAAATACTGAACAGTTAAAATAACCATGATTTCATAAGCTAATAAAAAATCAGGGAAATCTGTGTTATACTAAACTATCTCTCCCTCTTTCTCTCAGCCAGAGGACGTGGACTTGGCGTCCACCTGGGATGGTGCCATGTGAGCGGGCAGGCGTGGAGCCTTGACCCACACATCCATCACCTCAGCCCTGCAGTTCGTCCACCACTGCCCCCTCCCTGTGCTCCGAGCCTTGGACAAGGCCAACGCAGCCACCACATGACTCACATACTCAGGCCCTAGACCAAGTAGGTGCATCTCTCTCCTATAGCAGGTGATGGCTTGTGTGTCAACTAGAGCCAACAATGGAGCTGGGTTTGACGAAACTGTGTGAGATACATGGTTTGGAGGATTCAAGGATGAAAATGGCTTCAGAAGACACATGATAGCTGTGCCTTTAGAGTGGAATTTGTAGTGACTTTGTACGTTTTCATAAAGTGCACGACTGGCAAGTTATTGGTGAAGATTTACAACACATAGTTGGGTGTTTAATGTGCACTTGTGGATTTGGATGGTTATATACAATTTTACATACTACTTTGTTAGACTCACTGTTATTTGTAGTGTTTGTTTGGCCAGCTCAGATTATCTACATCAACATCCTTTTCATTTATGTTTATACATCAGTTACAAGCAGGTATTTTTTTATTCTCAGAAGAAGGAATTGGAGCTTGCTGTGTAGCCATGGGACGTTTATCATTTGATAAATAGTAGTAATTGCAAGCATACGTGAAATGGTTTTAATGTAAATGTCTACACAAGCCGCTGTTGTTGCAGCTTTCTCAACACAAAGAAGCTTGATCATTTATTTTTTGCTTAAAATTTATGTTCTCTCACATTGCAATATAGCTTTCATTTTCTGAATTCAAATGAATCACCTGTCATACTGTTTTGGTCAAAACACAGTCCCTATTGCTAGCAGTGAGTTGAAACCATAATTTTAAGCAAATTGACAATGTCCTGTCTTGGTCAAATTAGTTGCCTTGAGAGACCTCAGTTGTTAATACATTTAGTTGGTATAGGCTGAAAATAGGCAGGGGATAAAGCCCCACTCTCACACTATGTTCAGTGCATATTCGCCTGGGGCCCCAGAAGGGCCGCGCTGCTCTGGACGTCCCAGCGCTTCAGAGTAGGCCTCCCATGGCGTCTCTGGAGGTGAAGCGAGGACACAATACCCACTAAAATTACACACAGTACAGTTGAGCTCAATAAGATGCTGAATATTCATGTGGGTCTCTCAGCCTCAGAGTCAAAACGAGATAGAAAAAGGAGACGATGAATTTGTTGCAATTTAATGGCTGACTTCTCACAGCGGTGGTTCAGACTGTTAATATTATCGGTAGATGGATAGTCTTCATTTTGTAATTCACCCATGAAGATCACTGTAATATGTATTGTCTATACATAAATGTTGTCCTCACTGACGATTACCTTTTCCTCTCAGTAAACATTCTGTATCAGGCTGGAAACAGAGGATGAGAGTTAAGATGAAGACAACACTTTTGGCCAATCAGAGGCAGTTAAAGCAACTCTAACTTTTACCTCAAAATATGCTTCCCCTTTTTGACACTTTCACTTTCTTGACACTTTATGTTGATAAGCCTTGTAGACCAATCATCTAATGATTGATCTAATCCCTCAACTTGACAACAGCTCGACTGGCTAAAGTTTGGTCTGGGTCTGGGCTGAACTTTTTCATCTATTTTTACTTCTATAATAAAGCCTAGATGACATATTAATGTTACATATCCACAAACCCTTCTGATTACAATATAATGCTTTCCCAGTATTTTACCTAAAAATGTTCCTAAATTGTGTTGAAAGGATCAGGAAAGGTGACATTTTGTGCTCATGACTTGTTTACGTGTTCAGCAGTGACTTAGTGGTTGTTAAACTTGTTCTTTGTCTTGCGGCCTTTACAGTGATCACATAGACCTAACATGGGACAAGCATGAAGTATGTTAAGCAGAAATAATAAAAAAAACTGTGTGACATGCTGAAAGGAAAAGAAAATAATGAATGCATGAAAACGGCGGGATGCCCAAGCGATGATCCGCCACTGATCCAATGTGTGTCTCCTGTGCGTCCCGTGAATCCAGGCATTGTGCAGGACGAGTCGCTGAGTGCACTGAGGCCTGAGCTGCAGGAGAGGAGCTGTATACATTAGTGGCTCATGTCCTATATTCTGGAGGGTGGGCCTTAGCAACAGTGACTGAGCAGCTTCGCATGGGACGTACCAAGTCAGACGGCAGAGGGGGGTGCGCACACTTACACAGCATGGGCCTTTAGATGTATCAGGAAGAAAATAAAATGCTGCTTTGTCTCATAATTCTTCATCTTTATCAAACCATGCAACATTTTTATCGCATAATAGTAAACAGATTGTCATTTTTTTTCTCTGTTACCTGAAAGTCCAAGCCCGTATCAAAAACTGAACTGAGAAAAAACATTGCATTACATTGAAAAGCCATATCTTTACAAAATTACACAATGCATACCTGACCTGTTATGCTTGTATCAAATATGCATTATTTTTAACCCCTCTTTTGAAAAGCGATTGTTTGACCAGTTCTGTTAGGATTGTTCTTGCCCAACCTTGGCCTCTAATTTTTGGGGCTGTATTATGCTTTTATTTATATTTTAAAATCAATTTTGGTCACTTCTAGAACAGCATTGCTCATTTTACAAACTTGAAAAACTTAATCTGACTCAAATAAAGCGTTTTTAATAATTACTGGGGCCATAAAGAAAACTGGTGAAGAGACCAACAAGTGTTGCAGTCTTTTGAACATCATTAAAGAAAAAGAGCGGTTTATTTCCTTAAACTTTTTGTTTGATGCCATTTTACTACAAAATGAAAAATAGCTGCAAGGAATCAGTGGAGAAGGAGCTGTACGCTGTTTTTTTGGATATAAGATTGAGAGCAGACTGGATGTAGAGGACTTGATGATTGGTCTGTGCTTCCTGGAGGAGGTGGGGGTTCATGGGAGAGGCGGAGGTTTGTGGAACCAGCTCAGAACGGCCGTGCCAGAGAGCAGAGGATTACTTAAACAGGCTCAGGTGTTTTTGATAATGGAACAACATTATAACATGGAAGAAAGCTCGAATTAGAATGTGTATAAAAACAGGCATCGCGACTTTATGTGGCAAAGACAGAAAGAGATTTGACTTAAGTTATTTACAGGTGTAATAAACTAAACCAGTTGTGTTACTTATCTACCTCACTGTGTAAAACGAAGCCACCGCCTGTTCATCCAGTAAGCCATTTTAGGAGGTCATAGAAATACAATCTTTAGGAGATTGTGTCGTGACCTTTTACTTGAACATAGCACATCCTACCCTCTAAATACCAGGCCATTAATATTATTTATGTTCAAGCTAGGGCTGTTTGTATCATTTGAATCCATGTTAGCTTAGTAAATGTTAAATTGGATTGGAAATTGATCAACCTGGTTTTAACTAAATTACTCATTATAATGTAAAGCTGATTGGCAATTGTTTTGACCTACAGTAAAGTGTTAAATGTTATATTTGCAGGGAAGTTATATTTGCGTTAGCTTTTTTGCCTAACAGCATAAATAAAAAAGTATTGTCAAATTTTGATGAAATTTTCAGAAAAGTTAGGTCATGGGAAACTGTCTGGATTGAGTAGTTTATACAGTCTTATATTGTAAGATTGGGCCAACTTTGTCTTTTAAAAGCATAATTAAAAATGATACATGTTGGATTTTAATGGAATTTTCAGGAAAGATCAGAAATGGTAAAGAAAAGAAAAGATATAGATCTGGATCACTGTCAGGATGAACAGTAATGCCTTGGCAGAGGTCTATGCTCTCTCTGAGTACTTCTAGTTACTATTAAAGCAGTTCTTTGCAATATGGATATTACAGTTGTTGATACAGTGATAACAATGAATTTCAGTATATTGTACAGCCTTTGTTAAAGTTACAAGAAGATTTCTATTATCTAGTAGATATCAATTATCTAGTAGATATATATTACCATATTCTGAAGACATAAAGTATTTTTTCACCTTAATCTAAGGAAATACAAATCGTAAGTAAACAGCTAATATTAAAGAAACCTCACTGAATTAATGGTGGAGGGTATTTTCCACCTCTGTCTCCTGTTCTCCCTGTGACTGAACTCGTGGTGGTCTCTTCCTCTCTCCCCCTCGTCAGCTCGTACATCGCCGTTGAGCATGTTTCTGTGTGTACGTGTGCACGGTGATCACTATAGCATGTGCAATCAGAAACTGAAGAAGACGAATAGAAAATGGTCTGATCTGCCAAGCTCTCCGCGGGAATGGAGCATGCATCCTTAGCCGTACATTTCTCTCATCTCACTCATCTTGTTCTGCTACTGCTGTGTTTTCTTTGGCGACCGGACACTCTGTCATCCACTGTACGTCGCATGCACGGGTCATAAGGTCTGAGGGGTCCAGACCACAAGTGTGAGGAGACATGCTGATACCAGTCGACAACTTCAATTCAAAAGGTGCTGTGCTTCAGTGTTGTAGGGCTTTTGTCCTGTCATGCACTCAGGGAAAGATCAGGTACTGTTTGTGCCCATAGTAAATTTACATTAAGTGAGGAAGGTTGTTCGGGTTTTACAGTATTAGAAAATTGTGTAATATGCTTTAGATGTTACGATGAATATTGTAATGAGCTGCAATATCCAAATGAGAGTTTAAGTTATTGCTTTTGCCAAACAGCTTTTATGTGGTGTTGGTTTGTTTGTGGGTTTGTTTGTCTGTTATTTATTTATTTCCTGAAAAGGTCAGTATGGATCAAGTGAGATTATTAGTTTTTGTTGTGGATCACTGTCTGATTATATATAATGTATTTATTTTTTACTGTCACAGAATGCAGCATTTTATAGAGTACTGTAATGCCTTGGTGGAGGCCAGCATACCAAAATGCAAGTCAAAATAATCTTATCAAATCCTTCAACTGGGATGTAACCAAGTATAACAATAACAGTCAGTCCAGAGTGTTGTATTTTTAGATGCTTAAATTAAATTAAACTTATTAACTAAACTATATTAAATGGAACAAAACGTATTTCATGTCTTTATAGTTATTCCAATAATTAATATATTTGCCACATATTGCATGATTTCTGAATATTGTGCTTTAAATGGGCACATTGATTGACAAGTCATTAAAATTGTGACAAGACAGATGTACACAAACAATATACTGTATGTTTATAAAAGAAACAGTTGACAGGTCTTGAGCATAAAAAATGTCCAAGTACTCTCCTCTGAGTTTTGGTTTGTCAGTAACTTGACCTGATGTTGCCTCTAAGCAGAAAGTTTTACTTGTGTTATCTTAAGATTCTGTTTAGTATTGACCCTCTTGTATGTAACGTTTAAACCGTTAAAATAGACTATGTATTTGTAAATCTAAAAAAAAAATTTGGTTTATCAATCTGTACATTGACCTTGACAGTTTACATATTATTTTTCTTCTAACACATTTAGGTTGGCTTTGCTTTGTATTGTGCCATGTCCTGTCACATGTTAGCAATTGTTTTCAGCTCTACATTAGATCATGTTTACAGTGGCTGCTATTGTGAGTTCAGTGGACTATTAGAGACAGTATGTCAAGGGAGAAAATGGTTTTATATTGGCTACAAGAACAGGGTAATTTGACATAAATAATTTAATTGTAAAGCACAACAACTGACCTTTTACAAGTTCATGCATCAAACAATAAACAATATCTACAGTGTTTAAATAGCTGATACTGGAATATGAAAAAAATAAGAGTGATCACTATCTCCAACATTAGCAAAGGGATTGTGTAGCCATGGGCCTGTTTTTTAGTGAATAAAATAAATAATGATGTCTGAATTACTCATTTAGTACTAAAGCAGGATGAATCCAGGACCAAAGCACATCTACATCAGGTCTAAACCATGACTAAAACAGGACTAAATCAGGCCTAAAGCACATTATAGACATATTCCCCATAAATTTGATTAGTAATAGCATTCCTCTTGAAAATTATAAATGAAGTTATTCAGGTTAATAATAATGAATAAATTAGGTAATTATTAATTTAAAGAAGTGGTCACCAGGGCAGTGTGCTCTTAGCTTGGTGCAATACTTGTAATTCAAATCACCTTTACATTGAATCACAATGTGTTTTATAATTGTTGCATTGTGTAATCAGGGCTGCATAATCATACATAAGATGTAATTTGTAGCTCAGCCTGTTGACCTTAGCAGCTTGTAACAAATTGTACCTTTTAGCCGTAGCTTAAATAGTTACAGTAAGTGTCACTGTAAGAGAATCCTTGGCCGTAAGTCACCTGTATTTTGACAGTTGTGACGCGCCCCCAGCCGCCTGGTTATTTATGTTTGTCACTAAACTGTATATGGGGTGCTGAATAGTTGTTCGTGCATATGTGAAAGTTAACACTTCCCCGAGTGTAAATTGGGTATGAATATTTATAAAAACCTGTGTAGTTTTAACAGCGCAGCAGGTGTCTGTGTCACAGCAGGTAAAATAAGAATGTACACTGCAAATTCAGAGTAGTTTACTTCCTGTAAGGTTTCTCTGGCTGCAGGTCTAGAGGTAGATAAAACATGTTATCCAACATGTTTGATGCCATGACAACTTCACTTCCTCTACTCTGATGGTGCCCTCTGCATTAGACATAGGATTCAGAAAAAGTATCGTTTAAGTACTGGTATCAAATAAATCTGAACAGTAACCAGCCCTAGGTTTGAGTTGCGAACTGTTTGTGCCTGGACATCCTTAACAATCACAAGTTTATTGCAGGGTTAACACTTAAAGACATAACACTGTCTGACAGCCAATGCTAGATTAATTCCCCAAAGTTGGATTGGTGCAGTAGCGAAAACTTCCATTGCACCTTGGCTCTAGAAGCTTTTGTTTTTGTTTTTTATTGATTTTGATTGTATACTGCTAATTGTCCCAAACCTGCCATGGTTACATTTCTCTGCATTTTTATTTAAGCATGTAAATCTGGATCAACTTGACATCTCAAATAACTTCTACATTTGCAATGACAAGTATGTGAACCCTAATTTGGTCATAAAATGTGTTCTGATCGTCAGCTAAGTCACAACCATAGACAAACTCACTGTCTGCTTAAATGAATGCTGCAAAGAAATTATGTTTTCATGTTTTTATTGAACATTTATGTAAACATTCACAATGCAGGATTGAAAAAGTATGTGGCTTCCTCCATAGTGTCCGCCCATGATGTCCATTCTTGTTTAATGTTTTACCCATTGTAGATTTGTGAACAAAGATGTTAGCTTGTGCCAGAGATTTCTGTAAGTCTTTAGCTGACACTCTAGGATTCTTCTTCACCCCATTATGCATTCTGCGCTGTGCTCTTGCAGTCATCTTTACAGGACGACCACTCTTAGGGAGAGTAGCAGCAGTGCTGAACTTTCTCCATTTATAGACAATCTGTCAACCATAAAGACTTTTAGAGATACTTTGTAACCCTTTACAGCAAGTCAACAATTCTTACTCGTAGGTCTTCTGAGAGCTCTTTTGTGTGAGGCATGGTTCACATCAAGTAATGCTTCTTCAGAATAGCAAATTCTAAACTGGGGTGTATTTTTTATTGGGCAGGGCCACTTTAGCCCATTCCCCAGTCTTCTCACATTGATTGGACTCCAGGTTGGCTGGGACCAAACTCCAGTTAGCTCTTGAAGAAGTCATTACCTTAGGGGGTCACATATTTTTCCATCCTGCATTGTGAATGTTTAGATAATTATTCAATAAAAACATGAAAACATAAGCATTCTTTTGCAGCATTATTTTAAGCAGACTGTGGGTTTGTCTGTTGTTGTGACTTAGATGAAGATCAGATCAAATTTTATGACCAAATCATGCAGAAATCCAAGTAATTCCATAGGGTTTACATTAAGGGTGCTCCGATCGGGATTTTTGAGGCTGATCACCGATCAGACTTTGCTGTGATCAGCTGATACCGATCGTGGCCAATAACGATCACATGGTCTTCAATGTAGTAATGTAATGTATAAGGGTGCTCCGATCAGGGTTTTTGAGGCCGATCACCGATCAGCCTCTGCTGTGATCGGCCGATACCGATCATGGCCGATACCGATCACGTGGTCTTCAATGTAGTAATGTATTGTATGCAGGCTATTATTAGTTCCATTTGAAAAATACTGTAGCCTTTGTAAATATAAAAGAACAACAAAATTCTACTTATTTTTGTTTTAGAAGAGGTTTTGCTGCATTATTGGTCTTTAATGTGTGCCCAGTGTCTGTGGCTTTGTTTGAATGCTCCGCTGATGTAAAAATCAGCTGTTCTTAATTGGTTCCTTTAATGAGAGTCCACGGGTGCAGCGCCTGTGTCCGCGTAATGCGCAGCCAAACCAGGTTGAAACACAGTGGACTAAAGAGCAGACAGCTCCTGCTGCCAGTTTTGACAACGTCTGAATGAAGAAAACGTGCAAAGAGAGCAGAGAAGACAACGATGAAAGGTGCTCCTCTCAGACACACGGACACATGGGTTGCCTTTTTACTTTCTCTTTCCATTAGCAGCCATTTGGTGCAGTTTAAGCCACAAAACGCACAGTTTTCTCCGCGCAACAAGACACAGGCAGACTCTGAACTTTCTTAATCCTTTTAAAGTAACTGTTAGCAGGTTAGCTGTAGCTCTATTTACGTTGGTGTTTGCAAATACACGCACTTGCTGCGCCTCGGTTCTGTCCCGTGCGCTCCTAAAGCAGGCGGGGACACAAAGCAGCGCCTCCAGGGCAGGTTTGTGTTAGTTATAACCAGGGCTTAACTTAAAAACACTGCTAAAATAACGCTACTGCTGTTTAATCAAACCGGAGTTGCAGGACAGTAAATGTGAGAGCCTCGCGTGTTTATTGTAATTTGATCGGCCCTTCTGATCGGCCCATTTTACCGATCACTCTATTTTCAGCCATGATCGGCCGATCATGATCGGCGGCCGATCGATCGGAGCACCCTTAGTAATGTATGCAGGCAGTTATTTTTTCCACTTGAAAAATACTGTAGTCTTTGTAAATGTAAAAGTCTAACAAAATTCTACTTATTTTTGTTTTAGAAGAGATTTTGTTGCATTATTGGTCTTTTAATGTGTGCCCAGTGTCTGTGTGGCTTTGTTTGAATGCTCCTGCAGCCAGTTTTGACAATGTCTGAACAAAGAAAACGTGCACAAGAGCAGAGAAGACAACGATGAAAGATGTTCCCAGACACACGGACACATGGACTGCATTTTTACTTTCTCTTTCCATTAGCAGCCATTTGGCGCAGTTTAAGCCACAAAACGCACAGCTTTCTCCGCGTAACAAGACACAGGCAGACTCTGAACTTTCTTAATGCTTTTAACGTAACTGTTAGCAGGTTAGCTGTAGCTCTATTTGAGTTGGCGTTTGCAAATACACGCACTGCTGCACCTCGGTTGTGTCCCGTGCGCTCCAGGAGCAGGCAGGGACAAAGCAGGGACGTAAAGCAGCAGCTCCAGGGAAGGTGTGTGTCCGTTATAATCAGGGCTTAACTTAAAAACACTGCTAGAATAACATTACTGCTGTTTAATCAAACCGGAGTTGCAGGACAGTAGATGTGAGAGCCTCGCGTTTGTTGTAATTCGATCGGCCCTTCTGATCGGCCCATTTTACCGATCACTCTGTTTTTAGCCATGATTGGCTGATAAATTGGAGCACCTTTAGTTTACATACTTTTTCTTGCAACTGTAGATGACATGACAAAGTTTGGAGCTTACCTTAACCTCTATAGGGCCAAGCATTCAACCAATGCAGTTATCTCCACTTTGCTAAACACCTTGTGAATGCATTGCCAAAGCTTAAGTGTTTTCATGAAATCCTGGAAAAAAACATCACAAATGGTTTAATAAAGAAAGGTGCTGCTATGTACTATTGCTTCTGAACCATAAACAGGAAAGAGCAATATATGAAGATGGCTGTTGATGGCTGGTTTCTGATCGAGTAGTGCATTTTAGCAATTTTAACCATAATGTCCAGCTATTATTACTGGAACATTAAAGTACATGTGGGCTATATACAGTACAACAGCAGCCACAAGGAAAATAGAGTTTCTGAAAAACGCAGCTGTGGTGATGTTGTTAATTTATATTTTTGGGACGACCGACAAAATGATACTAATAACAGTGCTTCTTCTACCTATATAATTCTTTTAGCAGTATGTCTGTAAATGGTTTTAGTTATCCAGGGATACATTCAGGGTTCATACTGTCGTGGAAAACCTGGAAAAGTCATGGAATTTTAAAATGCCATCTCCAGGCCCTGATGAAGTTTTGGAATTGTATATTTTTGTGTAAAGTTTTGGAAAAGTTTTGGAAATTTAAACAGTCTGAGTAACATTTGACCACTTGACTACTAGTTAAACCAGGGTTAGACCAGTGAGTACAGCGTTTTCACAGTTTACAAGAGAGCGAAACCACTGGAGCGGTTCCCCGCTGTGAGACGAAAACACCTCTTCCAGCGTTCAAACCTTTGCGGATTCAGAAAACGGAAACCCCATTCTCGTGTAAACGAAAAGCCAAACCACAATCAAACCTTTGCGGATTCGGCAAAATGCCGGTGTATAAGTCAAAATAAATAGTGTATAGTAAAATTAGTGGAATAATATGTTTCTGGGGAAAAGCCACAAATGTTGTATTTTTTCCCAATGAACTAATCTCCAATTTTATCAAATGAAATTGCAGAAAACGTTTGTAATGCACCATACTGGACATTTTGAGTACTATTTATAAGTCATTTCAGTCATTCGGCTCTTGTAAATTTAGTCAAACGTTTTGGAAAAGTCGTGGAAAATTCTTGGTAAAAAAGTATGAGCCCTGTACATTAAAAGGTTTAAAAGAAGGCATCTGGACCAGGACAATTCTCACAATTCTCGCGACCAGCAATGACACATACGCTTGACCTCTCTGCTACTGGTTTCGCTTGTTCAAGATTCAAAGATTCGTAATTCAGAGATTTTTTTGGGTGTCAATTTTTCCATAAGTACGAGCAATACAGGACATGGTTTTGGTGTCTCGTATTGCCTGAGTGCCGGAGCTTATATGTTTATGTGATTTTGGCAGGTTTATTAACACTCAGGGGCTGAAACTTTTTTTCATAAAATAGTTTTCTATGCATTAAATGTCTTTGGCCAGACAGAAATGCTGTTTTTGTGCCACAGGGAAGAAAACCCCAAATACAGCATAGAAAAGTTGTATCCTGTTTTAACGTGAAACAAAATTAGCCTTCATTATGCTTTTAAGTTATGTGTCAGGAAATTTGCACTTGATACAGAGATGCCGCCAAAGATTGTACAAAGTCACTTCTCGTGCATTAGTTTGAATCTTTCTGCTATAATGTATATTTTTCTGGTTCATCTACATTTGTAAAAGGCTTTTCCACTGTGTAAAAGCAGTTGTCACCAGTTGGTCAGTGTTTTAATCACTGTATAAACCAGTTTATACTCAGCAGCAGTGCAAGAAACCCCTGCAAGTGCCAGAGCCATCACACAAAATAAACCTTGGATTGTTGCTCAAGCGCGTAACCATAATTCCAGTTTTATTAATAGACAAACCGGGCTTCTTCAGCGTTTATTGAATGGTGCACCGCCTGAGCGTTTGAGAAAAGAGGCTCACTTATGTTTTTATTGAGTGCTAATGTGCTCCAGTGCTCTCACCGCGGCAGATGACTTCGTTTTTTAAGCGCTGGCTGTTGGCGGCACAAGGAGGAGGAAGGAGAGAGGGGTGATCTGAGGTGAAACGTAAACACGGCCAGTCAGGAAGGATTAGCGTCCTGTGAGCAGCGCAGCCTCTTACAATGGCCGCTTGTTTTTGCTCCAGATTTAAAGCGTTGTGTGTGAGAGACTCAAAGCCTATATAGGGCTTGATGTGTTTTTTTTTTTTTTTTTTGGGCTGGAAAAACTTTTTGGGAGGTTGTTCACAAATGTCACCTTGCACTGGTGGAAGACGTCACAAAGGTCATAATCTGTAAAGAGGGGTCTAAAATTGCCTAATGTTTTGTTTCAGTGGCATTAAAACCAGCTGCTTTCACTGTCCTCAGTAAGCTTAATGCTCATCTTTAGAGGGCTAAGCTAGTCTTGCTAATACAAACAAGAAACTGTGAAGACTAACCATTTGTTCCTTTCAACATTTGTGACCCTTTCTGAAATTTTCACAAAAATCCACCTGTAAGTTTTTGAGTTATGTTGCTAACAAAATTGGCTCTGTCCCCAAGTGGTTAAAAAATCTGTTTAAATGATTTCCGGACCTGACTGTGATCCTGATCTATACCAGAAACTTTGACTTTCTTCCACTGCCCATTACATATCTTGCCTGGACATTTAAAAATCTAACTTTTTGAATTGTATTGCTAACAGCCAATCAGACCAACAAAAGTAAAAACATAATTATAAAGGAGCAAAGGGCTTTAAATGTAGAAACATCCCAGACAGGAAGTATATATGACATACAACATACTACATGCTATACTAGCTAGGGGCATGCAGAGCTGAAAAAAAGAAAAACCCAATTGATTTGTCAGTACTGCTTTAACATGATCTTCTGTACTGCTGTCTTAAAAGTCTGGTTTCACTTTTCTCACTTAACACCTCAGACTGCAGATGAAGATGACAAACTACTACACATTTTATTACACTACTACACACTTTAGTATGGGATTCTATACAGTAATCCTCAGTAGCGGTTTATCTCTAAATGCTTTTAATTACTACATAAATTAATTCAGTTTCTTCATAACAAGCATAATCAGTAATTAGGTAACAAATACTGCTGCTTATTTGGAGCTGTTCCCTTTCAAAAAATATATTTCAGGCATAATGCAAATTTAGCCCTTTTCAAACAGCGCCTCCGGACCATCTCAGGAGGCTTTACTCCTGATCCTATCTTGACCTGTGCATTCACACATCAGAATGAAGTTGGGTGGATGTCAGTATGATTTGAGCGCATGTTCGTGGGCCACAGGGGAGTGAACGGAGCCTGATGTTTGGTGCGGCTGGTAGGTACGCAAAGCTAACGGATAAATGAGCAGAGTCCTTCACAGTGATGAGGCTGATATTATTCATACGTTTACTCAATTTAATTTGCAACTTAACTACACAGACAAAAGTACAAAGAACAAACAAGTTGTGTTAAGGATTTGCGTGGAGTGCACTCCTCTGGCATTAAAAGACACACAGATACACATCAGCAGCTGGCCTCCGGACCATCTACTAACACAAAAACAGAGTTGAGGATAAACAAGAAGAAGTTCCTAAAGATTTCAGGAGAGGATCCAGGTGACAGTGCATAAAGGTTTTAGTGGTGATGTAATAGTAGGGTTTGCCATCACTCAAAGAGGAGTATTGAGCAGAGTATGTGTAGACTAGCTCCACGTTGTTATTAAATGAAGGTATTAGGTTACCAGGAACACTCCATAACACAGATTTATTTTCTCAATATTTTGAAGTGGGCAGGGCTTGCACTTTTTTTATATGATAAAAAAAAAAAGATAGCTCATCAAATTTAGAAAAGCAGCGCAAACGGCTATGACTGACACTATTACATGATCTACCTTGTCTTGACTTCACCTGTCTCTCCTCCCTCCCTCCTCTCTTTTTGCCATACATACATTCATTCTCTCAGAGTGGTAACAGAGTTATTAAGCTTATTCTGAATCGTTTTACTAATGTAGTGAAGTATGTACAGTGCAGAGAGGAAGGCCCAGGTGAACTTAGCCAGGTATATTGCCAGCCCAGTAAGTGTTGTTTTAAGGCCGAGTCTGTGATATACCTGGAGTTTCTTTGTGCACTACCTGCTGCTCAGTAATGCGTGCTTCATCAGGATGACGGCTCAGTGCTGCCAGCAGAGCCCTGTGTTTTTGACACACGTCATCGGTGATGGCCGTCACACTTCAGTCTAATGTCAACAGTCAGGTGAGGTGAGGGACGCTGGGCGGCCCCTATAGGATGTGAGCTCAGGACGGGTTACCCTCTCCCCTCTCAGCACGGCTGTTGAACTTCTTTATAATAGGGTCTAGGGGTGGGAACCTTTTTACTGCAACTGACAAAAGCTCGTTTCCTAATTCCACTGACTCAGAGGCTACTGTCATTTATGATTTAAAAACAAAGGGTTATTTTTTGTTCATGTGTGGCTCAGTAGGCACTGCAACAATCATTGCTCAATTACTTTGCGATCTATGGCTCTCATGTAGTTCACAAATACTTAAAGTAATGTGTTTCCTAATAGGTTGTGGGACTGACATTTTGCAAGTTAGTATTGAATTTGATGGCAATAACACATCTCAAAAAAGCTGGGACAGAGGCAACTAGAGGCTGGAAAAGTAAGTGCTCTTGCCTCCCACCAAGGAGGACATGAGCTCAGGTTTAGCTCCATGTTTCTCCATTAACTGAGGCAGCATTGCCTGTTGCTATAGAGAGTCTGGTTTGTATTTAGTACAGATAGAGAGCAATTGTGTCCTTTACAGATCACAAACAGTCCATTACAACAGAAAGAAACATGGATCTCATAAATCTATGTCCATACAAATATGAATGACAGACAGTGAACATTTCAGTTTTGAGCTCATTTGTTGCAATGTAAAATAAAGTAGTATATAGGGTTATGATTATTTTTGGTGTTCTCTCTCTCTCTCTCTCTCTCTCTCTCTCTCTCGCTCATTAAACTGCTGTTTTCCATCAAATGTTGCTGGCCTAGTACACATCACATTGGCAAATAAAGTTTTTTGTCATTGTAAATAAGCATGTGTTAACAGATATGGGCTCGGAAACAAATGATGCCACAAGTTTGATGTTTGCTATATTTTATTTAAGTGTTTCAGATTTCATTATAAATATTTTAATGCAATTAGGTTGCAAAGTAAATGTGATTAAAATACTAATAAAATGTGTTGATGAAAATACAACTAACTATTGTAGCTTTGCGTTTAACCTATACTAACAGACTAATATGTGTTTGTGTTTTTGTAAGTAACTTGCTTCTGTGTATTACTGATTCATTTTTATTACAAGACACTCAAAGAAATCAGTTTCTTCTTAAAAGTAACCCTAGACTAAAGATCAAATGAGTTTTTGTCTTCTGTACCTTACCGCTGCCACTTTGCCACACATATGCATCCATACATTCTGCATACTGCATGTCAGTAATAGGTGTTATGTAACAGGTGTTTGTTCAAAACAACTTTTTCTGTGAATTCAGGGAGAGGAACTGTCAACAGCGGGATGGTATCTGTTTTAAAATGAGTAATGTATTTTCTGGTCAAACGTGTCAAATGTTTAGTAAGTGAACACTATCTAAGCTTTGGGATAAACGTGACTAAATGGTGTTGTTTTTGTCCTCCTTAGGCCAGTCAACGCTGAAAATGAGTGCAGTAGGGGAAAGCCCCCTGGACCCTGCCACGCCAGAGTCACGCAAGAGGAAGGGCTCTCCATGTGACACGTCAGGCCAAAGGTAACGTTCGCTCAGAGCTGCTGTGTGCATGTGAGGCAGCAACAAGTGTGGGACCATTTGTAAAATATATCTGTGGTCAGTGGTCACAGACAATAGAGTTACTCTGAAAACATTCATTCAGACAAACAAAAGCAAAAAGCTTTTTTTTTTTTTTTCTTAAGACCATGTGGCCTGTGACTGTAGGTGTGCTTACCTGTGCCACAATCACAAATTCATTTTCAAAGCTTGTCAGTTGCAGGGCTCAGCTCATTTGAAGCCAAAATCATGTTTTATGTACAAGACAGATAATCTCATTTTAAAATACATGTGCCACAAAGGTTGCAATAAAATAACAATAAAATGATTAGGGATAAAAATAGAAATTCAATCAGACCACTGTTTTTAGAGAAAACATAATAGTGGTTCTTCTGTTAATATTTGCCTGGAAAGGTCATGGAGAGTTTTGAAATGTTTGGTTAAAATTTTGTTATAGAAATTTGAATAACTTTGTGTCAAACCTGTTGTTACTGACATTTTGCCTCCAAATTATCCAGTTTTAGTTAAAAAAATAATTAGCAATGTATTAAGGCATTGTGTTTTTAATAAGAAAGTTGCAAACTTTCTTGACCTTTGAATGGCATCAGTTACCCCATATTGTTTTACTCCTACTATTTTATTTATCACGAAACCTTGTGTTTGAAATACCAAAATAATTAATACATTTCACTAAACAATTAAGTCATTTGTTTGGAAATTTGGAGAAAGGTCATTGGAAAGTCCTGAAAAAGTCATGAGAAATTACTGCAGAATTTTGCAGAATTTATATGAACCCAGAAGTATCCTGCATACGGTTGATCAGGTTTAGCAGCATCTCACCATCGTTTAGCAGCTGGTAACTCACTGACTCTCTGCTTTGTGCTTCCTCAATTCTGACCTTTTTCCAAATACAGTAATAATTTGTACATCTTTAAACCAATTTCCAGGGTCCATTTCCACTTTATACGGTTGACGTCAGTGTTTATTAGTGGTGTAATTCTCCTGTTTATGCCTGTGACTGACTGTGAAATGGAAAACACAGGGAAGATATTATGTAACTGATAATGTGGTATGAACAAGTTGCTCTAATTATCGCTCACTTGACTTAGGCTTGTCAGTCATTAGACACGGCAGGGCCTTTCCACACCTCAATGTCTTGTTTGTTTCCGAGAGCCAACTTTTGACATGCACTGTTGCAGCGAGCTTTTCATTCAGTGCCGCGGTCTAGAAAACACAGCCAAACGACAGCATTAGATTCTCATTCTCATAATCTGAACAGACAATTAGACTGTTTTTATGTTTCTGTATAAAGTAGGTATATTTAGGGTTCCCGTATGCTCTGGGAAACCTGAATATTCAGACGCCAGTAATACACAGTTATCCACACATCTTATGCCTTCTCTAACATCCTGAAAGAAGTTTGAGTTTTGGCCCTCTGAGGCTGCTGTAGTTTATTTATGTGAATGTATAACTGTCCCTGAGGTAGGGAGAAAATAGTCAGAACAAGAAGCACTCAGAGATCACAGACCTCTGCCAAGGCTTTGCTCCTAACTCGCAAATGTTAAAGATATAGTGCTCAAGAATCTGTAAAATACTCCAGTATTAGAGGTTAACTGATATGTGTTTTTCTATGGCCAATGTCGATTTCTAAAATTCAGAGCTGATACTGCTGATTTTTTTTTTCTCTTTCTTTCTTTTTAACAGATATGTAGGGCCAATTTTCTTATTATTTTCCTAATCTTATTTTATGAAAGAAATTAATATTATATAGCTATTTGTCTTAGTAATACTTATTAAATGCAAAAAAATGTGTTAGAATTGGACAGTGAGAACAGATAAAGATGAGTTTTTGGAGAAAACCAATAGAGCTATCTCAATCAAACGTGTGCGAGTAGAGCTTGGGGAGAGCTACAAAATGCTTTTTAAATGTTTGTTTTACAAGGTTCTCTACCAGAGAAATTTGCTGAATCCTTTTATTGCTGTTTTGAGCTTTTCAGGCTAAGATAAAGCATTTTTGTTTTTTTCCTATGAACTGCAGATTAAGAACCCAAAATGCTTCAAGATGGGTGGGGAAGCTGGGGTCCTTCAGTCACATGGTTGACCAGACATGTGCCTGACCAGAAATCTGCATTAAAGGGCCAATTGACTCAAAAGGCAAAAATCGGCCCGATATATCAGTCGACCTCTATCCAGCATGCAGACATCTGTGCTTTCTTACTAGGCCCTTTAAACAGGTTTGCTGAGTTTTCAAGCTGTGATGAATAATATAATCACACCATTATTGAGAAAACTGACTTTACTGTGGAAACTGCTTTTGATGAGTGGGAACTGTTGGCTGTGAACTGCCCCCTGGCTCAAGCCCATGGCTCAGGATGTTTTTCATGATGAGGAGTTAAAAGAGAGGCCAGCTCTGGTTATAGTTTGCCTTAATGTCTTTCAGTTAAATTGTTTTGTTTCTTCTTAAGCACAAACTAACGATAGTTATAAATCCTCCCATGTATCAATCCTATACATTTTTATGAAAACAAAAGACAGGACTTATTTAACCTATCTCTCTGTACAATCCGAATCATGTTTATATCATGTGTTATTTATGAAAGGGTCATTTTACACTTTCATCATGCATTTAAACTTTGTTGGTGGATTCTTGTAGCTTTTGTCTACCTTTTTTTTGTGTTATTGCTTTTGAAAGTTAAAAGATGCTGATTTTAGTGTTAAAGGTTTAAGTGAACAAAACTTTAAAATACTTGACAATGCTCTCCAACCTTATCAATAACACACACATATATATATATATATATATATATATATATATATATATATATATATATATATATATATATATATATATATACACACATATACGCATACATACATACATACATACATACATACATACATACATACATACATACATACATACATACATACATACATACATACATACATAACATAACATTTAGGAATTAAAGAAGTCCAGTATTGTCCTCATAGGCCTCTCTCGCGCGCGCGCTGATGTAAGCTGATGTAAGATCGTGGCTAACGTACACTTGACCTGCTCATTTACACAGCACGGCCACCCTGCCTGAGCACTGCGTGTCCCTCCTGCCCAACGCGCTGACCTACTTTCACCACTGTCGTCCCACACACACTCGCTGGGCCGCTGTTTTTTTCGTGTTTACCACATACCTTGCTGTTCCTTGTTGGCCTCCGAGTGTATTAGTGCAACTTGAGAAGAAGATGAAGCACATGGCTTTGCACGGAGCAGGAGCAACAGACCCAACGTGTTATATAAGACCAGTGTTCTGTCTTGTGATGTTTACTGCATTATTGACATGTACACAATAGGCTTTTTGCATTTAGTTTTACACATCAAAATTAACTGCAACCACCTGTTAGACCATTTTTATGAAGAGTTGACTGTTATTAAGACATATGGAAAGTATTATAAATAGGATAACAAGGTCTTAAAAGTATTAAAAATTATTACATGTGATGTTGCCAAAATCAAGGCCTTAAAAGTTTTAAATCTTATGGTCATGTATTAAATTTTGTTCATCTAGGTCTTAAATTGTCAAATTGGGATGTCGCAGTCAAGTTTTTCAATCTTATGTACTATTTTGAATCCATACTTTATAAGTAACAACAGAGAAGTATGTTTTGTTTTTGTTTTTTTGCGAGTTGCATGTGAATTTGGCAACAAATTCTATCAGTAGTGGTTTTATGAATATCTTAAAGTCACCCGCTCAAATGTGCTTTTATTTATTACGTTTTTTTATTTTAATTTTTTAAGTCTACTGTGTGTATGGCTGCGTGATGTTGCAAAAACGTCCCTACAATACAGTAAATGCTGATGGCACTGAAATTTATGATTCCATTTTGACATTTGTAGCGAAGAACTGGAGGTTATAGTGTAGATTTTATAGAAAATAGTATAGAAATCTACTATAAATATTTGTGGAAGACCAAATGAACATTTTTGGAAGAACTGGAGTTATTTCACCTGAAAGTCTTTTAAAATAAAACCAATGAGTTTGACAGTAATACTGATATTTTATGTGTAAATTTTATATTGTTGCCACGCAATCTTGACATTAAATATCATTCCAAGTGGCATTAAAAAGTCTTAAAAAGGTCTTAAATTTCTCAAGAAAAAACCTGGAGCTACCCTGTATAAAGGTAATGGTAAAAAAAAAAAATTATTAAACCTCATACCAACCTAGTTCCTTTATACAGCGCTTCATGTTGTCATATTATGCTGCTTGTATTTAATTTTAGGATGCCTTTTAACATCTAGCAAAGGGACTACATTTGACTACATGCATTTACATTTATTAAATGTTGATTAATGTACACTGTCCCTTTTCAAATAAAATTTAAATAAAATAAAGAATACATAAATAAAACAGTATGAGAACATGTCTTGAATATTGTGATAGTGGGGGCACGGTAGCAGAGTGGCTAACGTTTCGGCCTGTCAGCTAGGTAATGATGAGGGTTTGATCCCTAGGTAAATTGGTGAAGTGGTCAGTCTAAATTGCCCCTAGTGAATGAATGTGAGAGTCTGTATGAAATTTCAGCCCTGTGAGGAGCTGGCTTTTGTCCCAGGTTTACAGTGGGATAGGTTTACAGCAACCCCTAAGCCTAACATTAATAACAAGCAAGAAGACAAATGATTATTGTGCTATTGTTTTTAAACTTTCAGTATTTGAATATACTTACCAAATCGAAATGGTTCTCAACTGGTGGGTCGGGACCCAGAAGTGGGTTGCAGAACTGTTTTCAGTGGATCGCGGGCCTTTGCCAGTGCAAAAAAAAAAAAAAAAGAGTTTAATTTTTTAAATTCAATCATCAATTTACAGTATTTAACAGTAGGTGGCACTGTGGGATATATAGAATAGAATAGAATAATATAAAAGAAACTCAACCAGAGCTAAAAATTCTGTTCTATAACGTTACTGTAATACCTAAGGTTGACGTGAGTACTGCTTAATTTTACTCCATATCTTTTAATTTTTTTTTAAATCTCTTAATTTTCCTCAATATCTTTTTTATTTGGGTGGCGGAGTGGGATGAATGCTGGTGGGTCCCGAAGCCAGATCACTTGAGAACCACTGATATAAAGGATGGAAAGTATCTGGTTTTTATTGCAATGGTCAAATTGCATTCACTAATGGCTAATTTACTTCTTTAGTCATGCCACAATGCGATTTCAAGGTTTTATTGGTCAATTAATGTCACAAAATATCTATTGCATGCAATGTGTAGTGTTGAAATACAAGCATTTGTTAATATAAGTGTAATGAGAGTAGCCTGTCAACTGGCTCTTATATTAACAAATAACATAAATTAACTGATCAATAAACTAATTTCCTCTCTGAGCACATTCTCTTGAGTACTTTTTTTCTCTGTCGTGCTGCAGAGAAAATTAAGTGCACCTTCTGTCACATGCTGCTCACAGTCAAACACTATACTGTCCTCAAACCTGATTGTGCTTCATCTAGTGGGATTAAAATAGGTCTGTTTTTTTTTTTTTTTTTTTTTTTTCCCCCAAGTGTGGAGAAGCGGAGACGGGAGCTGGAGTGCCGCTACATCGAGGAGCTGGCTGAGCTGCTGTCGTCCAACATGGGGGACATCGCCAGCCTCAGTGTCAAGCCCGACAAGTGCCACATCCTCAAGAGCACCGTGGACCAAATCCAGCAGATCAAACGGCGTGAGCAGGGTCAGCCACGACTCCTTCTTTTAATGTTAAACTCTATAATAAGATGAATATACCCTGTTAAAGCCCAGTTTTGCAAATTGTGGTAGTCAGGCTTTGTCGAGTGGTGCTTAAGAGTCACTGGGATTTTGTAAGATGAAATAGCCATTATTAAAAGCTGATTTAGACCAGATTTTGCTGTAATTTTAGTTTAGGTTTATTCTTTGGTGCAGGCTTTGAACAGGAGTTTAGTGGTTGTTTACTTACTTCTGGTTTAGTCACGCTTTTTTTCTAATTTAGACCCATTTTAGACCCATTTTGCTAAATATTTTGAAAGGTGGTACTTGGTGTGAGCTTTTTATAGTTTAGGGAATAATATTAAAAACTTTCTAAATACAACTGGCACTTTTGACTCATGACAAAAGATAAAATTATGGCTTAAGTTAAATTTCTCTGATCCTCAACAAAAAATATTGTAACAAAAAATAGTATTTTGTGTAAACAAATCAAACATCCTGTTTTCTGCCAATATTGTGTATTAAAAGCTGTATGTTTCTGTCAAGGCTGTATGTTTGCTTGTATTGAGTTGAGTGTGATTTGTGCTGTTTGGCTCCCACAGAGGAAGCAGCTCTTTTGTCTCCAGACGACGAGGTACAGAAGAGTGACATCTCGTCCAGTAGTCAGGGGCTGGTGGAGAAGGAGGCTCTGGGGCCCATGCTGCTAGAGGTGAGCACTTAACAGTTACACATATCTAAAACATATCTACTGTACTGTCAGTAGTGCACAGTTTGGCACAATATCCTAGTTAAAAGTTTGCATTTCACTCTGCAATGACCAAGAGTTATTTGCTGCCAAGGAAACAGGAATTCAAGTGCAACTTGAGATTGCACTGTAAATTGTGCGTGAAGTGAACTTTCAAAATGAAAAGATAATTATCAATATAAAAAAGGAAGTAAATCTTGGTAGCGGCAAAACATCCAGTAGACACTTTGCAGATTATTCCCAGCTATTAATAAATACATAGGGCTGTGCAGTTTTTATGTATTTTAGGAATTCTCTATTTGATAGCAGACACTCTGCTTTTATTTATTGCAATATACACAATATGTTTATAAATTTTTCAATCATCAGGAAGGGCATCCAGTGCAAAAAACGGACTACCAATGTAAATGATTCATTGAGGTGACCCCTTAAAGCGAGGGAGCAGCCAAAAACGATTTCGGACTCTACTAAATATGTTCTTTTTAATCATTGCGTCACAAGAATAACAACGTTTTTTTTTTTTTTTTCTCCATGTTTTTGCAAGTAAGAATTATCTTTTCAATATATCAACAGACAGTTTGTAGCTCTATCCTTTTTAAAGCAGAACACACATTTGGATACTTTTTGGTAATAAAAACATACCTGACACTGATCCGTCCTGTACCATACCACTCTAGTGGAAACAGCTCAAAACTGAGTGATCTCTATTGATTTAGTCCTTTTGGTGATACAATGTTGTTTGTTTCCGCTCAGGCCCTAAATGGGTTTTTCTTTGTCGTCAACCGTGAGGGCCGCATCGTTTTCGTCTCTGAAAACGTGACCAGTTACCTCGGCTACACCCAGGAGGAGCTGATGACCTCCAGCGTATACAGCATCCTCCATTTGGGAGACCACAACAAATTTGTTCGCAATCTGCTGCCCAAAAGCCTTGGTAAGTCAGCTCATATAAGACATTTCAACACCAGCAAAAAAAAAATGTATACACTTTCAAACAGTTCAAAGTGCAAGATGGCATTAGCTATTAAACAGATGTTTTCTTATTCAGTACCGACTTTCAGAGCTTTGGTGCCAAGTAACCCAGTAATTAGGCAATAAAACTCAGGCCTCTGGCAGCAAAGTGAGTTTATACAGTTTCTAAATTTCATAACGAGCTTATTAAATTAACATTCTAAATACAAATATTTATTTATTTTTATTAGACATGTCAATGTTTTTCTACTGTTACCTCAAAAATACTGCTACCACCTAACTGTCTTTTCACAGTGTAAGATTATTTAGGAATATGATTTATCTTCACTTTAGGGTTGGAGAAATACAAAGATAAAAATCATACAGTACAAAAAGAGAATTAAAAAAGTATATTTGTTTGTTTTAAACAACTAAAAAAAAGGAGACAGTCTATCTCCTCTTGTACAAACCCAGCCAAGGCTAAGCTTTCTTACTGTTTTTATTTTGTGTGAAAAATGCAATGTTTTGTGCCCAACAGAAAGTCTGCAAACTCATGTAGGGCAGTAAAGAAACTCTCAGACAGTAGATGCGTGGGCATGTAATTGTGAGAAGTGATAGAAGGGTGATACAATGACTTTTCTGCAGAGTATAAAAAAATGTTTGCTCCAGCCTTGGCAAGGAGATTGTAATGAATGGGAGGGGCCTGAAGGGTTTGTATCATAACAAAAGATAGCAGTGTGTGGTATCCGACATTGTACTTTCTTTTATAATAAGAACTTTCTCCATTGTGCTTGCATGTATTGCCAACAACTTTCCTTTTTGTGTGTCTAGTAAATGGAGTGCCGTGGCCACAAGAGCAAGGTCAAAGGAACAGCCACACGTTTAATTGTCGCATGTTGAAAAGGCCGCCGGACGAAGTGGACTCTGAGAACCAGGAGGCCCGGCAGCAGTACGAGTTCATGCAGTGCTTCACCGTGTCCCAGCCAAGGCCCCTGCAGGAGGAAGGAGACGGTAAGGATGACTACCACGTAAATCTTTAGCCATTTACACACTACATTTATTTTGAAAATACATAAAGCAATGTTTAATTTATTTCCTCATATTTTTGTCCTCATTCTTTAAGCAAATCTTGGAAGACCTTTTCACATCTGTGTTTATCATTTGTGCAGTGGCCTTGATAATTCTTTGCGTTACATTGCAGACTGACTCCGTAGGAATGAAATTTGGTTTTAAGGATAGTATACTGTACATGAGGCTTTGAGGCATTATTTTGCTTCTTCTATTAGTTGGATATTTTTCAAATTGTACCTAAAAATAAACTCAAATCTACTCTTATTAGGATTGCTGGCCAAGCTGATGTATATTTCGAGACCTCATATATGTCTCTTACTTGTATTGTGCACATTGTTCATTTTTGTCATTTTTGTTCAGACCTCCAGAGCTGCCTGATCTGTATTGCCTGTCGAGTTCCTAGGCCGCAGCCTGTCACTGAGTCTTTCATCACCAAACAGGACCCCACAGGTAACGGCACCATGTAGCATGTTAGAGGAAGCTAACGGACAGGAGTTAAATTCTGTGCCTTTTCTGTGTTTACATCATGTAGGCAGTCTATCCTGTACAAAGTGCTGTAATCTTTTATTATGGTCATGTTGTGCAAAAACAGTGCAGATTAACCATTAATATTTTTGTCTTCAGGAAAGATCATCTCCATAGAAACTAGTTCTTTGCGAGCGACGGGTCGGCCAGGCTGGGAAGACCTGGTCAGGAAGTGCATCTACGCCTTCTTTCAGCCGCAGGGCAAAGAGCCCTCCCACGCTAAGAAGCTGCTGCATGAGGGTGAGCCACTCGATTTCAGATCATTCACATATTTCAGTGCCAGCACACCAGCACTAAGGATGTAAGGTGTCCTGTCACCAGTTTAAGTTATTTTTTTATACACAAAGGTTATTTTGTCAGCCAAGATGTGTTTTACATTTGTCAGTGTACATATAATAAAAAGTAATTAGGAAAAATAAAAACAGTGTAACTGAATTAATACTCTGACAAGCATATGGTTTATTGAACATCAACACAGTCCCACATAACGGCCTTCATCAACAATTGACTCAAAAAAACAAAGTGGGACCAAAGTCTGCAGTGGGCATTTTCATGAGTTGTGTACATATTGGTGCTCCACAGTGATGACGCATGGCACGGCTGTCAGTCCGCTCTACCATTTCACATTAAGCGACGGCACGCCGCTCAGTGCTCAGACCCGCTGCAAGTTCTGCTGCCCCCCCAACCCTGACGTTCAACCCTTCATCATGGGCGTCCACACTATTGACAGGTGAGACACTCCACACCACTGTCCCGGTCACATTTGTTCTTTACATCACTAATTGTAGTAGGACAGACCAAAAGTGAAAAGCCATCTTGTTTACAGTGATGACTTAAGTGTGGTTCTGCTTTAATGTTTTTACTTTTTTTTCTTTCAGGGAACACAACACTGCTAGCTCTCAGGAAAACACTAACCCCAGCCTTCCACTGTCCCAGGGCAGTGATGCCCAAACACCCTCTCGGTCTCCTGCCCTGCCCCCCAGCAGTAATTCATCCCAAGGCTCAGGCCTCACCACTTCGGGCCTTCACCCCAACAACAGCAACGCCTCATCCCACGGACAAAGCCCGGCCACGCCCACTGGGTACCTGACGCCCAATCGGACGTGTCCACAGCAGGTCAACAGCCCTTCCCCTCTGAGCAGCCCACTCACAGCCACCCCTACCTCATTTATGTCGCCCAGGATGCCACGGGCCAGCCCTGGGCTAGGGGGCAGCCCTCGGGTCCCGGGGAACCCCTTCTCACCTTCCACAGCAGGCCTCCACTCCCCCGCAGGGGGTGGGAGTAGTGGTACCAGCGGCGGGACAGCTGGGGTCTTCTCCCTGTCCTCCCCTGTCCCGCAGAGACAAGCCAGTACCCCTAGCAACTCATCTATCCGGCCTTCATCTGCGAAACCCTCAGAAGGAGCAGAAGGGGGTGCAGAAGACTCCGTCAAAACCCCCATTCCCTCTGCATCCCCTCTGGGAAACCCTCGGCTCAACCAGCTCCTGGACAGTAATGGGACAGGAGCTGAGACTATCAGCATCCACAACACCTCAACACCTCACCCAAACCCTCATCCCACTCCACAGTGCCCCGCGTCACACAGCACTCTGACGGAGCGACACAAGATCCTCCATCGTCTCCTCCAGGACACCAGCCCCAATGACTCCTCCAGCACGGCCGAGGAGAGCGGCAACAAAACTGAAGTGGAGATCAAGAAGGAGCCCCCGGCCAGTCCTGCTCTGACCACAGGCAGCTCCAAATCCAGCTCCAAAGAGCCGCAGGACCACCAGCTGCTGCGCTTCCTCTTGGACACAGACGAGAAGGTACCACTACTGTCAGAATTACTCATAGACTCCTCTCCAGTTTGTAGAGTGTCAGTACTCATAGCATACTACAGTGGGCATCCATTTGCACTAACACACATTCATAAACACAACATGAACTGGAGGATCAAACAGGTTATCACCAGTACCCCTTTTACCACTCTGTCCTGTTCACACCGAGGGGAATAAGGCACATGCTCGCATTCTTAAAAGCCCACAAGCATTTAGTGCCAAATATAGTGTACATTTTTCACATAGCAGGGCAAAATAAGATAAAAATTGTACTTTATGAAAATTAAAATTAAAAGTATGTGGCTAGAAATTAAGAGAATACAGCATAGTTTGTTTTGTTTTTTTTGTAAAGTACACTAACTAGAAGTTGTATGTTTAAGGACTTGGGGGACCTGCCACCGCCCTCAGCTCTGAGCCTACAGACAGTGAGAGTGAAGCTAGAGAAGAGAGCCAGCGAGTCTGAGTCCTGTACTGGACCCACCTCTGCCGGAGGCTCCTCTAAACCTCCAGGGGTCCCCACTACCCCCACGTCCTGCATCAGCCCCAAGGCCAGTCCCAGAGACAGCCGCAAAGACAGCAGAGACTCTACGGTACAGTCCCACACACCAACTACAGAACTGGGGCTAATAAGCATTGTGCTCCATCTACACAAGTGCAGTGAAGCTCAGAAAGCTCTCATTATTAATATGAATAACATTTAACCATACACCATGAAATCAAATTTGTTCATTATAATGAGGGACTGATTGCGGCAGCACCGGACAGATTACATGATGATGATCATCATTTTTTGTGTCAGTGCATGCACAATAAAGGGGGGAGCATTCAAACATCAACTTCTATTTACGTTACATTATTGTCTTTGCCAGTCTGTGATTTTGGTCAGACACATGTATGAACTCCTAAATTAACTGTATGCCCCAATAATCAAATGCACTTCTAAAGGGGCCCTTACATCAGCGCTCATGCATGCATCCAACTGTAGCTTTCACATTTACAGGCATCGTGTCACAAAGAAGACTTCACAATTAAGAGCGGCAATCTTCCTCCACCTAGCTTTGCTCCAGCTTTGGCAGTTGTCTGACAGCCGTTGTAAATCAAGCTGAATGTTTATTTTCTTGGACTTTGACTCGACTGTAGGCTTAGCTACCAGCTGCAGCCTTTGAAGCTCTTTAACCTTTGACCTTTTGTCCCCCACAACTCTCTTCCACTGTTCACTTGCCCCATTTTCTCCACCATGTATAGTCTTCAATTCTCTCTTTTCCAAAAATTACATGATTTGTAATTTTCTTGACGCTGCTTTCTGTTTGGTGTCATTTAAAACTTGCATTATCTGGCTACAGAGGGCTTTGATGTGTATATGAAGAAAAGTAGTTGTTCCAGGGTCCAGCGTACGGTTGAATAGATTGGTACATGCACTGCTAAATTACCCTAATAATTGACTAACTTGACTGCCCCAGGGCACCCCATCTCATGCTTTAAGTCCATTTCCATTTGTTTTTTTGTGTGTGTGATCACTGAAGAATTTCCTTGTTCATGATAATTTGGAAAAGTGTATAAATGAATACATGTTCTATAAACAGACATTTCTCATATAATAGCATGTTCATGTGGAGTCTATTTGAATCCCTCCTCTGCTTCCCGCCTTCAGATGTCCGGTGGTGCTGTTGATGTGGACCCTCTCACCCAGCTGCTGCCTGGACTCAGAGGCCCAACTGGGGCCAAACAAGCCAGCGAGGATTCATCCACCCCTGGAGGAGGCCCCCAGCTCCCGTCCCCCATGCCCCAGCTCCAGTCGCCCCTGTCCCAGCCCCAGAGCCTTCCTCGACTGCAGTCCCTGTCCCCCCAGCTCCACTCGCCCTCCCCCCAGCTCAAACTGCAGTCCCCCACTCAGCTACAGCCCGCCGAGGTCAGCACTCCCCGCAACATCAATGTGAAGAGAGAGCCCCCGGGCACGCCCAACAGAGGTACAGTTACAAGTGAATAAGGGGGCGGCAGGTAGCACCACCAAATACCCTGCAGTTGTGTGGTTTTATTACTAACATGTGCCTTTTAGTGTGCTATCAATAATATTAACAGATAAAATGTTGTAGCGGTACTGTTTTTAAGTGACTCACATGGTTCAAGAGCTGGCCAGTAGTACTGTATTTACTCATCCATTCAGGGATCCATTTAATCAGACATTGTGAACCCGGACGCCCCCTATTGGCCACTACGTCACATTTCTTTTACAATACAGAGCTTGCAAAAAAAATATAGATGCAGTTTTAGTTAAATCAACATTGTCAAACCCCACAACATAATAAGATATTTGCAAAAATCTAATGCTGTGGTGTCCAAACACTGCGCTTGGGGAAAAAAATGTCAAAAATTTTATTTGGGTCACTAATATTTTGTTATGTGTTCAAATCAGAAAAAAGTTTTCTTACAAAAATAGTATGACCACTGATTATGTTTTTTAAAATGGCTACCCCACATGCCAGTTGAGGGTAATATGTGTCCAGCATCCCAAATGTGTTTGCCGTGTGAATTATTAATAAGCATAAAGTGTGTAGGAGTTCACTGAGTGCCTAATGTTTCTCTTTTTTTTCCCGGTGTTGCAGGACTGAGCGATGGTGGGCCTGCGTCTGGCTGCAGTCTTCAGAGTCAGACATCTTTTGATTTCTGCAGTCCTCCGACACCAAACCAGACCCAGGGGCAGAGAGACCCCTTCCTCACCCCCAAAGACAGCAGCCCTTTCCCAGAGCCGGACATCTTCAGTTCAAGCACTGGTAAATGATATTATCCAACTGCCTATAGCAAGACATTGCTGAAATTTACTCTGTTTCTTCTCAAAATGTGTTTGTTTATTAGGTCTAACCAAGATGGATGTGGCAGACTCCCAGTTCCAGCCTTTGGCCCTGTCTGACACGTTGCCTTTTGATGTTCTGGGAAACCCTTTACAAGCTCCATTGGCATCACCACAAGAGTAAATAAACTTTTTAGTATTTAGCTTATTATTTTTATTATTGCGCCTTTTTATCAGGGTCTAAAACAGAGCCTGTGTTTGTGCGAGCAGGCAGTGCGTGCCCTGTACACTGGATGACGTGCTCGGCCCTCCCACCACACCTGAAGCGCGGAACGATGAAAAAGCCCTATTAGAACAGCTGGTCTCCTTCCTCAGTGGGACAGATGAGAGTGAACTGGCAGAGCTGGACAAGGCCCTGGGGATTGACAAACTAGTACAGGTCAGTATCAACAAAATAAGGCTTCAAGATACTTCAAAAACAATACTAAACAAAAATACCAAAGCAAAGAGATGGCCTAATTATATGTAGGATGTCTAGGCTGAGCTCCAAACCCCAAACCCTGTGTTAAACAATGACTTCTAGGTCCATTTATTTTTATTATTTGTAATTATTGTGTGTTCATGTCATCTGCAATCAGAAAGCAGACTGAGAAGAATTTTTTTATTTTTCAGTGTAGTTTGTTTTTTGTGTTTTAAGATTTTGACAATGCAGTTTTATCTCACCACACCAAAGGACTATTCCTAATTCCAGTGTTGTCTTGCTTACAAAAATCATCACATTCCGTTATGGGACGTGCTCACCATAACTTCAAATTTACCATAGCTTTTTGAACTCGAAGAAGACCTCTTAACCAAGGGTCTACTTCAAACTGTGTTCCCATTTTGGAAGACTTAAAAAAAAAAATCCTAGACTTAAAAAAGAATTGTATGGCACTGTGAAATAAATTAGAAAATGTAAAATCCACTATGCTCCTTTTATCAAACTGTATTAACTAAACTCGCCTTAAACCGTCTTGATCCCCTTTAGGGTGGCTGTTTTGACCCTCCGCCCCAGACCTTCCCTGCACAGCAACCCACTGCCACCCCAGTGTCCCTGGACCCCAAACTTCCCTCGTACCCCTCACAGTTCACGCCAGCTCCTCAGTTTGCTCCGGAGATGGCCGCCGTGGGGCCTCAGGTCATGGGCTTTGGAAACCCTCGCGGGTCGTTCCCTGGTGGGACGGTCGCCATGGGCATGAGGCCGACCATGAACAGGCCACCGGGGATGGGCCCTCAGCTCAGACTGCCCCCCAACCAGCTCCGGCTCCAGCTGCAGCAGAGGTTACAGGGCCCTCAGCAGGTGAGAGTTTTTGGTTTAAAAAGTGAGATGTAATGTTTTTAAAACATAGTTGTGTTGAATAATTGAGGGTGGAGTAATAAATATCTTTGATTATAAAACATAGTTAGAATTAGTTTATTGTGATTTTGATGTGTGGGGGGCGCAGCAGCAAAATGATTAATGCTCATGCTTCTAAGCAATGAGATCGTGTTTGATCAAAAGACCAATGATCTGTCTGAGTGGAGTCTGCCTGTCCTCCCTGTGTTGCTGTGGGTTTTCTTTGACTCCTCCCGCTACACTTGCACCTAGAGGGGAAATGGTCTAAAACTGTCCATAGTGAATTCAGTGTGATTGGTTTCAATGTTGGGGGTGCACGGTGGCAGAGCGGTTAGCGTTCTAGCCTCCCAGCAAGGAGGTCGTGGGTTCGAGCCCCGGGCGGACCAATACACTCCATCACACAAACTCTCTGGGTGGAGTCTCCCACCGTCCAAAGACATGCATGTGTTAGGTGAATTGGTGACTCTAAATTGACCCTAGAGAATGAATGTGTGAGTGAATGGTTGTCTGTGTTCGTCTCTGTGTCAGCCCTGCGACTAGCTGGCCCCTGTCCAGGGTGTACCCCGCCTAAGGCCCAAAGTTACTGGGATAGGCTCCAGTCACCCGCGACCCCTAACGGGAATAAGCGGTAGAAAATGAATGAATGAATGAATGGTTTCAATGTTCTTTAAAGTTGTCTCACTCATCTGTCATTGTTAGTTATAAGCATTGGCTTTTTCTGTCAGTTTTTTTTTATTTTATCTGTCAATAAACATTATCTTTCGCAAATGAAATCAGTAGATCTTGCACCTCCTCTTTACTTATCCATTATCCTTCTGTGTTTTAGATTCAAAACCGAATGGCAGGCATCAACCAGTTTCCTGCAGGAGCTCAACACGTAAATATTGGGGTTCGACAAGGAGTTCAGCAGCCACAAATGGCTTCACAAGTAAGTCCATTGTCTAGGACATACCCCAAAGTAGCTGGGCTAGGCTTTAGCTCCCTTGGACCCTATTGAGGAGAGTGTATTTTTATATCTCTGTTTGGGACTCAGTAAGCTGTGTTGTTGTCCCAGCAGCCTCCCCTCAATGCCCAGATGGTGGCGCAGCGTCAAAGAGAGCTCTACAGTAACCAGCACCGTCAGCGCCAGCTCTTTCAGCAGAAAGTCATGATGATGAGACAGAACATGGCCGCCGCTCCCGCGGGAGGTGTGGGATCCATCGGGACGGTGCGTGTCCCAAAGGGAGCCCCAGTCGCACCACAACAGCCGCAACAGCAGCCTCAGCAGTTCAACTTCCCACAAGGGTACAGCCCCATGACGGGAAACCCCCCTACCTCACCCAGTAACTTCAGCCCCATGGCGGCTGGACCTCTGGACAACAAGCTGACTGCTCGAGTCCCTCTGAACAACCAGACGCTGCTGGGAGGGGTCCCGGGCCAGTTAAATAACAACGTCAACTCCTCAATGCAGACGGGACTGTTTCAGCAATTCGGAAGCAACAGTGAGTCAAGAAAACTACATGACATCAAACAGCAACACAAATCATAATGAGATTAAGTTATTAAGCTGCTAAAAAATAGTTATTTTTAACTAAAAACAGTTATTTTTAGTAGCGTAATACTTTCATGAAAACCCTCTTAAGTTTAAGCAAAATTAATTATTGCTGTGATTAGACACTTAATATTTTTCTTTTTTGTCTCTCAAAGCTATAGTCCAGCAAGACCCAGTGTTCCCTCCTGAGATGAGCCCAACCAGCCCGCTATTGTCCCCCCAAAACTCCACCTCCCAGAGTCCTCTACTTCAGCAAGTCCCGCCTCCCAGTTACCAGTCTCCAGACATGAAGAGCTGGCAGCAGACAGGCATCAACAGCAACAGGTTACATATTAAACTTACGCTTGTGTCACTCATTTTTGTGTTTAAATTTTTTACGTTGTGCCATTGCCTCTGCAGTCTGTTCAGCTCATCGGGCCAGGGCGCAGGGCAGACCTTCGGGCAGCAGGAGGTGTACAACAACATGAGCATCACAGTGTCTATGGCCGGGGGCTCTGGGGGCGTGGCCTCTATGCCTTCAATAGGACAGCCCATCGCCATGAGCAACAACAACCTCAACAGCGTCGGCCCAGTGTGCAGTGACCAGCAGGTGAGTCAAGGAAATGTTTCAACTTGCAACCAATTACAATACTTACACATTTATTTTCTAAATTATTTTACAACAACCTATAGTGCCAAGGTCTTAAAAGTGTTAAATCGTGAGGACATGTATTAAATTTAGTTCCTCTAGGTCTTAAATTGTCAAATTGGGACGCCTAAGTCAGTTTCAGTGCTGTACTTGTCAAAAATATATTTTAGATCCATACTTTGTTTTTTTTTTACTTCTGTTTTTTACAACAGAGAAGTCTGTCCTTTTTGCATGTTTGATGTGAATTTGGCAACAAATTCTATCAATAGAGGTTTTACAAATATCTTAAATCACCCTCTCAAATGTGGTTTTATTTAGCAAGTTTTTGAAAGCTAGGTCTACTGTTATTTGGCTGTGTAAGGTTTCAGGGTTATTTGTTACAAAAAGCATCCACACAGTACAGTAAATGCTGTTACCATTGAAATGTATGATTTGTTTTGAGATTTTTAATGCAAAACTGGAGTTATTTCACCTGTTTTAGACTTAAAATAAAACCAATGAGTTTTAGAGTAATACTGATGTTTTATTAAATTATATCTGTATATTTATACAGATTATTGTTCTTTTGTATGCAATCTTGGCATTAAATTTTATTCTAAGTGGCATTAAAAAGTCTTAAAAACATCTAAAATGTTACTACCCTGTACATGTATTTTAATATGTTTCACCGTTTATGTAATTAAGACAGTATTTAGGCTTCAAATAAGTTTAATAAATATTTGAACCTCCCCAAAGGGCAGTACATGAACTATGAAACATACGTATATATGGTATCTAATTTCTGAGATTTGACGTATTGCATTGTGTGTCTGTGTACAGCAGGTGCAACAGGTGCAGGTGTTTGCGGACGTCCAGTGTACGGTGAACCTGGTCGGCAGTGACTCGTACCTGAACCAGGGCTCCATGGGGGGCGGTGCCTCTCAGAAGGGGCCTGTCCCACAGGGCTCCCAGAACAACCAGGCCCAGCAGAAGAGCCTCCTCCAGCAGCTGCTGACCGAGTGACCCGTGACCTCTCTCCTGCTCCCTCTAGTACTTCTCACGGGAGGACGCCCACCTTTGGGGCAGGTGCGCGACCACAGAGTCCGGCTCACTTCTGTTTTGGAGGGGGGAGATTCGGGGGGATGAAAATTCGGGGCTGGAGTTGCGTGCTTTGCGTACCGCCCAGTACTTTTCCAGAAGAAGTCAGGAGGAGCAGCAGTGCGTTTGAACCTGCCTGTCGAATCTGTCTGACAACCTGTCTGTCTGCCTCAGCCTATTAACGGCAGTGTTGTCTTGCTGCTCATTCCCCGGTGACCTACTTCCTGCTTCCTGACCCAAGAAAAACAACTGCGACGTCATTGTACATTTGCCAAGTTGTCGTCACTGTTAAATCAGGGCCGGCCTCCTCTTTTTTTTCTTTTTTTTTTTTTTCTTTTTTTTTTTTTTTTTCCTTTTTTTTTCTGGTCTGTGTTTTTTCTTTTTCTTTTTTTTTCTTCTTCTCATTATTACTATGAGGGGGACGGTTTTTCGCAGCAGTGCATCTTGGGAGTATGGCACACAGCTGAGCTCATTTGACGCGGACGTATCCCGCACCACAGCACCTCTGGCTTTTTTTTTTTTTTTTTTTTTTTTTTTTTTTTTTTTTTTTTTTTGTATTATTTGTCTTGTCTTGTTTTTGTGTTGTTTCCTCTGCCTGTCTCAGCGATGTGGGAATGTTAAAAGGTTACAGACCTCTGGCATTGTTTGGATAGAAGCTCAGTATCAGCAGGTCTGGGACTGTGTCTGTCTCTATCTGCTACAGTGCCTGGCGGAAGTGTGAGTTTCTCCTAACTCTGCTTCTTCTACTTCTTCTACTTCATGACATATTATTCTATTCAAGTTGTTATTTTTAAACTCTTTTTCTCTATCGTTTTTTTGGTTGGATTGTTTTTGTTTGTTTTTAAAAAAAAAATCTTCTGCTCTCTCTACCGTCATCATCATCAAACTCATCGTCATCACCAGAAGCGTTGACAACAGCCAGAAAAATAGATTGGTGGATGTATGGATGGGAGACAGATGGGATGCTGCTCAATTTTACACGTCTTTTATTAAGATGTTTTTGTTTTTTGTTTTTTTCAAAGTATAAAAATAGACTGTTATGATTATTTAACTGTCTGTCCGTCACATTTTAGCCCTCACCTCAGCAGCTGTGAATTATGGAGCCTACTGTGGCTTCTCTGTTTCTCTGTGTATCTCATGCTATCTCTTGGCCTATCAGTGTTGTTTGCCATGTGCACCATGCAGGCGGGTAGTATTGTACAGTACAGAAGAACAAAGACTTAGGGATGAGCTTCTCTTGTAACCGCTTTCCTTCAAAAAAAAAAAAAAAAAAGTAATTAATTGATTACTCAGAACAGCAAAACAATGTATAATGTGATTCGATCCAGGTTTTATTTTTGTGTCCTTTAAAAAAAAAAAAATCAAATGGCTTTTTGGCATCATGATATTGTAAAAAAAAAAAATAGCTAATTGTTGCAATGGAGGAGGGAGATTTTCCTATTTTGAAATGTGAATAGAAATTGTATTCAAAAATCGCTCCCTGGAAACAAAATGGTTAGATTGCTTTGCTTTCTCTGTCAAGGGAGCTAGTTAGCCATCTTGCTTTTTCTTTTTTTTTTTAATTCTTATGTATGTACAATGCTTTTAAGAGACCTTTTCAGAGAGTATGTGTTTGTAACCATTGTATAAAAATGATAAGGCGTGTGTGCTTCGCTGGGTCTGGTGTCCAAAGCACTGTACTCCGCAAAAAACAACACGCTTTCAGATATTGTTCCTATATATTGACATTTAAGTAGAGGCTTTAGAGATAGAAGTTCTTAACAAAGATGTGATGGATAATTAATTTTAAATCCTGAAAATTGATTTTAAAAAAATAGGAATGGGCTGAATGACAACAAAAAAAAAAGAATCAAATGCAAGTATTTTTTTAGGGGGCGGAGGGGATTCAGCTCTGTCCTCTTTCAGGTCCGCCATGTTAACTTCACTCCACTGGCTTCAGTTCTGTCGACTACTGTTGCTCAGTCAGACACTGTCTCTCCACAAAAAAAAAAAAAACCTCTTTTAGCAAAAAATCCAGATCAGGAGAACAAGAAACGCCCGCTGAGACATTTACAGAAACCTCAAACCTATTGGCCATGGCACATTTCAC
Source organism: Bostrychus sinensis (assembly GCA_020698575.1). Lineage (NCBI taxonomy): Eukaryota > Metazoa > Chordata > Actinopteri > Gobiiformes > Eleotridae > Bostrychus > Bostrychus sinensis. The sequence continues at coordinate 18,839,206 of CM036257.1, read as the reverse complement.
TGCTAAAGCTTTATCCATTATGAAAAGGTTAAAAATTCGAGTTCTCTAGGTTACAGAGTACAGCCAGCATCTCCAATGTTCTTCGTTTCTTAAAGTTTAAGCTCTGCTAGCAACTATTGTACAAATATTTATTAACTCAAGTGTCCCAAAAATTAGGTCACTGTGTAAAATGTAAATAAAAACAAACCATAAACAATATATCAGGTGTTGAAATTTACATATAATAACTTGTTTTGAATTTGATGGCAGCAACACATCTCAAAAAGTTGAGACAGGCAGAGAAAGGCCAGAAAAGCATTTTACATCTGAATATTTGGCTAAAAATTGATGCATAAGAGGGAAATTTTGAATTGGTGGTGAGAAAAATAAATTGCGATGCCCTTTTAAAACAGCGCACAAGCCACCAAAGTATAATTTAGTGTACACAGGAGAGTAAAAAGGTGTTAATAAAAGTCACCAACAAAGAATTTGCATTGACATGGCAGTGTTTTCATCCCTACTTCTTTTTAAAGTTGTGTTGCTGCCACATATTTTCACACCTGATATGTTGTGTTTGTATTTTCAGTTTTATGACAGTTGCAAATGAATGCTCAATGTTTTTATTTGCATTTTTGGCAGTGGCTCATCTTTTTTGGGGGGATTGGTTTTGTATAAATGGGTGACAAATGAAAGGAAATTTGAACTTTTGAAAACCTTGTTGAGAATCAGAACATAATTCCACTCGGCTAAATTGCATTGATTTGTTTTTAAAATGCTGTGCTTTGTGAGATTAATGGTAAAAAATGTCCCTCTATGCTTCCTGTTCTGCTTTTTAAGAAACTGCAACTTGTATTTTAGAAAACCTCATCCAAAACTGGCTGAAATGAACCGTTGCAAGCGCTGCAGCTACTACCTCAAAAGCGGGGGATTTAACCTCAAGTCCCTCAAAACCGAACCTCAAATGCTCATATCTAGTCTTTGCAGCAGAAGCACACTAAATTCTATCCAATCTCTCTATTTACTAGCCTTGAATTTGTCGCCCATCTTAACAATGTACACAGTCGCTGAGAAAGTTTTTTGGCCTCCTGTAAATGTTTTATGTTCTCTCTCAGTCAACACGCGTTGGACTAGGGCTTTTCCGTCTTCTTTCGCTTTACACATACGAGCCTCCATATGCAACAATACTCAAAAGATAGGTCTACATTCCACTTACTCCAATGTCATACCATGTGAGAACCACTTTGTGTTCAGCCAGTTCCTCACCCCCTTCCTCCCCGCCCTCCAAAAATCCAAACAGTGTCGCAGGAGTCCACCACTCGATTGGACGTAGCGCCGCCGTAAGCTGAGAATAATCTACGCGTATAATTGTTTCGTAGATTGTGGAGCACCTTTTTGATCACCCCATTGTTGTTGTTTTTTAATGGAAAGCACTTCTTGCAGCCTAAAGAGCTGACTGCCAAGCACTTAGATAGAGTTGAAATGCTGGGTGCAGCGGTGACGTCCCGATATAAAGCTTCCCTCTACCTCGAAATGGAGACGCTCATCGCTGCACTCAACATCAGATTAAGAAAGACTATAACTTGTGACAGTTTGTATTCCACTTTGAGCTTCTCAACATAATTGCAAGTTATTACGGAAGAAACCTGGATCGAAATCCTTAGAGAAAATTAGTAGCCACATATCATGTAATGGACATTTTGTGGAGACTTCGCTGGTCCTGTGCCACTGTTTGGTCCACACTTAGACACAAAGTGGTCAGAAGTATTTTTCGAAGGATTTTTGTCCATGTCAGCCTCGTCGCCCCCTTGACCCCCGACCCCTGACTCTTCTTTCTGCTCGGGACAGTCATTCCTATGGAAAAAGGTTTTCTGTCAAATGTCAGCGTCACCCGCTACAACATGCCAAATACGAACGCTGCATACGGAGACTTTAGTTTATTTTTATGCAACAGCCATTGACAGGAACCACCCCCTTCCCCCGTCCTTTTCCTCCTCCTCCTCCTCCTCCTCCTCCTCCTCCTCCTTTTCCTCCTCCTCACTACGACGAACAGGTACAAGGTTCACTTCTTTTTCTAACTTTCAAAATGTTAACATAATGTATATAACAGAGAAATGTGAATATGTATTTGTTCAGAATCAACAAAAAAGTAGTGCTCCGAGTTTGTGGTAAATAACTACTCGCCTCCGTCATGTTTTTATTTTGATGTTTTGATTTTCTACTTTTTTTATTTTTCTGCAGATGTATGTATGTATATGACTATCAGTGGGCGTGTGCGTGTGTAAGTGATTAATACTGTATATCTGGTGTTCTCTAAGATGGAAACGTGGACAATGTCCCACTTTGATTTTTCTTTTCTTCTTCGACTCTATGGACCCTGCACAGTACCTGTGGCTGTTCAGAAAACTATGCCAGAGAATGGTTTAGCGACTGCTGAATGTGATTTTACTGAGAAAGAAGCAGTGTGGACTGGCTTTTTGTACGGGTTAATTTAAAAAAAAAAAAGGCCATATTATTTAATTTTCTGTTGTCAAACTTTTAAGGCAGACATGGGAGAGTGGAGCCTTGGTTTTGTGGAGAAGCATCGCCTCTTTGTCACTGAGTGGGAGCAAGTTTTGTGTCGTCATGTTTCTGACTGGCTGACTGATGTAGCCTTTTTTGCATTTGTCGATAGTAAATGACCAAAGCTTCGAGATGTTAGATGGATATCATATGCAAACTTCCTCATCACTGGACAAGACATAATGTAGCGGTATGCTTTGTTGTTCACTCTGCATGTCCGTCTCCTCCTCTGTCTTTCTCTGTGTCCTCTCTGTGCTCTCAGTCTGTGTCTCACAGTTCTCTTAGGTCTCCACTTTGCCGATGAGGTCTTTAGCAGCCTAAGTGCTATCACTCGTTTACAGCAAGAAAGAAAACCAACCGTTAGCTATGCACCTTATACTAAACAAGCATTTGCTTTTGTAAAAACATGACTGGAGCCTCACCAACCAACAGCCCCTGTAACGGATTTAGCCTTTAGCCAAACCACTCTTCATTACTTTATACCAAACTTAAGGTGCCTCGTGTATATACTTTCTGCAACGACCTTGTTAAACCAGGGTTTTTTTAAATAAACATTTTTTCACATTTATAAATATAAAATTAAATGTATTTTAAATGACTTTTTTACTCAAGATTAATCAAATTATTCCAGGAATTTGCAAATACAATCTAATTTTGCACTTTATCTCAGAATTACCCAGAGAGAAATGGCCATCAGCTGAAATCCGGATCCGTATTTGAGGAATAATTAGTAACTCATCATTGCCCTGAATGTACAGGAAATGTCTTGTGACTAGTCTTTAGAAACTTGAGTGCAGTAGGTACAGCCCCAACAGTGGCTTTAATAAGAATTTAACTCTTTTTGTGATAATTTTTCAGTCTTTACCGGTCAATCCTCAGCGTGAGTCACAGCCTGGGTGTAAAAATGGACAAAGGGACATGTGGCAGATATTAAGTCCTAAAGAAACTGAAATACTATAATACACTATTGGTAGGATGTTTTGGTAGATTAGCTAGCATTTGAACATAGTTATTCATTAATAGATGTTTTATTTGTTTAACGTCAATGTTAGTTTAAGCTGTTCTTTTATAAGTTAAACCAAAAAACTGTCCTAGTGTAGCCCCATATAAATGCGACATTGCATTTTGTTAGCATTCTGGAAACATCCGGCTCCTCTTGCCCAGAGGTGATAAATAATATCTTATCAGTGGTTTAGAAGCTTAACTTGGAGCTTAAGTTGGATATTATGGTCCACTATAAAAGGCTGTAAATTAAATTGGTGAGGTTGCTGTCCCTTTGTCCACTCAGGCTGTGCTCTTGTCCTCAATGTAAATAGTTCTATGCCGATCTTCTTCAGGTGACATCCTTCCTCTGAACTGTTAAACCTCTCTCAGCTCGTACATTCCTGCTCATGATTCACTTTACTCTCAAACAGCTTTTATCTCGTAAATGCAGTAGACTCTGGATTTTCTTTTTCCACTCAAAACTGATTGTGTAACCTCCGCTAACCTCTGCTTTCTGCTAACCTTGTGCACTGACAACACTCTTGACAACACACTGACTGTGTTGCATGTCTCTATGTTGTCTGTCCTCTCCTTTGTCCTTGCTTATTGTTAAATATCTAATAGTGCTAAAACCACACAAACCTTACAGTCTATACAGCAGTTATTGTAAATAGAACCATCAGTACTACTAACCTCTAAATACACAAGTTACCATTAAAGCAGCCAGTACAGGAAAATACGGCATTCACTACAACCACAAATATCATGAAGTCAACAAAAATTGAAAATTAAAAGTAGCAAATAATGTAATTTCCACCACGACCCTAAAGGCATCAGCAAACACAAATGCTACATAAACCGTAATTATTGCATGCACCAGGCCGATGCCTGGTGAAGGCGTCAGGGAAGATTACTGCAAAAAATGTACAGATTTTCATCAACCAATTGATGACAGAGTGTAGGTAAATAGGTAAATTCTTGTCCTGTCCATTTGGTCCACACAGTCCCCGTGTCCCACCACAGCATCCCTCGTCCACTCTCACCTCTACAATCAGCTCTGTATTGTCTGAAGTGCTGCCTTATGGGACGGATGCTGGCTGTGGTTCAGAGATTAGCAGAAGGCTCGGTGTGAACTCTCACTCTGTTGTTCTGGGGCGGTGCTTCCTCTGGAGAGATAAAATGAAGACCAAGGTTCCACTTTCTCCCCTGTACAAATTAATATAAATAAATATATATATTATATATATTATACATTTTACTCATTTTTGTCCAATTTTGTATATTACACTCATGTAGAGTTTGTTTTTAAGAGGCATCGGAGCAGCTATTACAGACAATATGAGTGACAATGTTCATCTGGGAGATTTTATGCATGTTATTTTCTCTTCTGTCTGGTTCCCCTGTTCAGGTGTGTAACGTGAAATGAATCTACCTTTTCTTTGGAATGTTGTAGACAATCAGTCTCAGGCTGGGTTCCTCCCTGCAGGGAGTTGATCGACAAACAAACTCTTTTTGTTTGACAATTACAAACTTTCATTTGCATCTACTGGAAGTCTAAATTTTTGGAGGTTTGTTCATTCATATGTTTCGTGGCTGCTCAAGTTTACACACACACTTCTCTACTACACTCAACACAAACACCTCGTGCATTTGATCCCTCTGCTTTTTATTTCCAAGGTGAGGATGCCAACGTTGAGGAAATGATGCTTTGACTAACAAATCTATAACATCTATGAATGTGGGAATGCAACACATTGCAATAAAAGCACCATTTGAAATGCAGCTTGTCTCCTGTGCTTTTTACACAAAGGGTTCTGTCTATTGCTTTGCTCAAGTTGGCAGTTATTGGCAGTGTTTATGTATTAGACCAATGGCTGGCTTGTGGAAACAATAATAATAATATGTTTGCAAGATAAATATGTTTATTAAAGAATACAGCAAAATGTATGCATCAAAACATGTCTGAGTTTAAAAGATTATCCTTAACCACAAAAATGTAAAGCCTGTCCTTGACCACGTTACAGTCTAAGGTTTGATTCATGAACTTTGATTTCCAACAGCAGTGTCCATAGCAGGATCATCACTTTGTATCATGTAGGACTCTATGTGACATGCTGTTTATGCATTGCAGTCATATTCAAACTCTTTATATTAAATAACACTGGAATGGCTATAAAAAGGCACTTGTGTAGACAAAGCCCAGTTCCTCTAAAATTTAACACCATACACAGTAAACAGCAGCATGCAAAAAATGCCTTAGTTTTTATTCACCTTCTTCCACTTATTCCCAGCAACTATGGGCCTTAGGCAGGGTTTACTGGACAATGGTCAAAGTCTCTAAGTCGCAGTCACTTAGAGACACACTCGGATAACATTTACGCTCACATTCATTCACAAGGGGCACTTTAGAGTCACCATTTCTTACACCTGCACGTTTTTGGACTATGACAGGAGGCCAGAGAGAACCAGGTCTTGAATCAAACCCACAACCTCCTCTGAGAGGCAGGAGCATGAACAGCACTGATATGACAAATATAAAACATTGACACAGTTTAATCTTTAAAAATCAACATGAATTTTTGAACATCATTGTATAAACAGACATTTTAGCAGCATAAAAAGATAAAAAGGCCTATAACCGTGACTGGGCCACAATGTTAGTCTCTTCTTTCTCCAAATCCTTGGTCTTGGAGTATGCGCCCTCCTCAATGGGTGCTGTGGGGTGTTTGAACTCGTTCCACTCCGCGATGGGATAGGTAACCATGGTCACCACCAGGACAGCCAGCAGGATGTAGAGCTTGTACTCCAGACACAGAAACGTGCTGTAGGCAAAGGCAATGACAAAACCTAAAGATTCCCACATTCGGTAGTTTGCAAACGCCGCTTCTTTGTCTCGGGGGAACAGGACACCGTACAGGGCTGCACAGACAGAGGAAGAAATTAGATTTTGAAGAGGTCTTAAATTGTCTGGATGATGATAGAAAGGGGCTTACAATTGGTCTGTGTTTGCCAGATCGCATCAGCCATTCCCCATAAAGCAGGAAAAACAAAAAACACAGGCAGCTGGTCGGGGTTGGGTCTCCACAATAACAGTGCAACGATGCAGGCAAAGTTTGTCAAAGCCGCTGCCGAGGACAGGCACAAGTTTACATTGTTGTACACATTTACTCAGTATTCTTCTGTTAAATCAGTGGTTCTCAACTGGTGGGTCAGGGATCTAAAAATAGGTCATGAGGGAGGTTAAATAAGGTTTCTATCTTTCCTTTTTTCTGTTTGTTTTTTTTTCTTCTGGGGTTGCCACAAATCATCTGCCTTCAGGTGTGCAGAGATTTGCATATTCATTTGGCAAGGTTTTTTTCTGACCCCTTGTGGCTGGGATTATCATATTTGGCCCTATCTCACAATGGCACAAAATCCAATAAAAATAAACCAAGAAAATAATGCCGGGAAAAACATAAACGATGCTGGACAATGGAAATCTTTTCAGTGTTTCATATCAGTATTAACTCATTCTGCCATCAGGTGATTGGTTTGATAAACTTTTCATGTGTATGCTGTTACCCCAGACGAAGAGCGCGACCCGGCCCGTGTACTGAGCCAGTCTGCCAAACAGGAAGGAGCAGAGCGAATTGGCCGCTCCAAAACACATCATCACAAAACCTACAAAGTGTATCCCCAGAGCACATGTCACATAGTTCTGTAAGAAAAAAAAAACCTTCTTAACAACAAGAACTAATATAATCATCAAAAATACTTCTGTATAGACTGACGGCTGCCATTGTGCACCTACAGCCACTCTGACCGTCACCAAACACGCAATCATACACATGTTTATACAGGGAATGAAGTGTCTTGCCCAAGGACACAGCGGCAGTATGCAATGCAGGTGGTGTGGATAAACGGCTCTACCTACAGAGCTACTGCTGCCCCAGGAGACCAGAGATATGTAACAATGTCCAAGGTGGAAGGTTTCTTAATAAGTAAATTCACTTTCTGAGTATTTTTTTAAACTTACCTCTATTTTTATTTTATTTTTATTTTTTTTACTTTACTTTACTTACTAAGTTTTTTGTCTCTTTTGAAAGTATTTTTGATCTGTGGGAAAGGTTGGTGGTGGTAGTAGCAGTAGGAGTAGTAGTCCTTGTAGCAGTAATAGTAGTAGTAGTAGCAACAATAGTAGTACCAGTAGTAGCAGGAGTAGAATCAGTTAGTACTGCTACTGCAAGTTGTAGCAGCAGTAATTTAGCTGTGCACAGAAATACAACTTAAGTGGCAGTGAGTAGTAGTAGTAGTAGTAGTAGTAGTAGCAGTAGTACTACAGTGGGGCGGCAGGAGCTCAGTTGGTAGAAACGCTCACCCACTAACCTGAACTCTACTTCTACTTGAGTAATACTATTTCAAAGTAACATTACTTTAACTTGAGTACACATTTTTACATTTTTAGTACTTTTTCCACTTCTGACTAATATAATTTTTTGTTTTGTTTGTTTGTTTTGTTTTGTATTTCTGCTGACCTTGGTGTACTCTCCAGCCAGGAAGCTCTGCTCGAAGCCGCTGTACATGGTGAGTGGGATGAGGATGATCAGTCTCCTGTCTTTGAGTAACCTGAACGTGGCCAGAAAAGTGTGGCACAGCGGCTCCCGGTTTCCACGGAACTCACTGGCCTGGGACTGGTCGATGTTGTCCAGGAAGATGGCGATGATCAGCATGGCCAGCACGCCCACGCCTACCCCAGCAGACAAATACTCTCACTTTACACTCCACTGGTGTCACGACCCACATAAAGTTCAGTTCCTTTACAACAGCTCTCACAATTTTATTTTTTTATATACATTTTTTATTGATGCCTGTACGACCTTTAGACTACTCTAAGTGAAAACATTTTTTTATTGTTGTATGTGTGCATGAAATTGCATTGAGTTCTGCATACTGTTTATTTTACTTAATCACTTTTTGAATATGTGCTGTTATCTATATTTACTAGAACCAGGATAATAAAGTCTGTCTTATCTTATGACACTGGGGTCAGAACAATTAAAGTTAAATCATATAGCCTGATTTTTTTTTTATATACATATATTTTTCCTCCAACCAGAGTGAGGCGCTGTTGTGTTTATTTCTTCATGTTGGTCTTATGTAAAAGGTGAACTGAGAAAAGGTTTAAAGCTCAGTTCACCAAAAAGCTGCAAGTTCCTTCCAATGGTAATGTTTATTGACTTATTTTCTTTGTTTAGTACTATTTTAATGAGAGTTAGCTGTGTTATCTTGTTGTAATTTGTCAGTGATCAGTGAGCAGTGTGGTTACTGAGTGATACTTGTGTCCCATTAGTACTGAAGGCTTCAATGAGCAACTACATTAAAAAAGTGCATCTCGGAAATTTAATTCAAAAAGTAAAAAACAGATATTTATAGTTTCAGAGCATACAGAGTGATAATTATGGCTCACAGTTACAGAAAACCCCAAATTCAATCATTCACTATATTAGAATATTGGGGAAAAATTTAATATTGCAAATGTCCCACTTAAACTCCAAATGAACTGGAAACATTTGTAACCTTTGAAAAGGTCTTAGCCTGGCCTGCTAGTGAACCGCAGCAGTGCAGTATTCAAGAGCCACAGCCTGGGCGCTGTTGAGCAGTAGGGCCAACGCTAACTTTAGTTGGTTCACAAAGTATGCTTTTTTTTATTGTATTTGAGGCAAAGTGCTAAATAACACAATACTGTAGTGTAATGTGAACTGTCTATGAGGAAAATAGAACTTAAGAGTCATTTCTAAGGCATTAGGGAATATATTAAGTGAATGTAACACACTGTTACTCATTTGCTGTTGGGCTAGCCCAGCCCGCCAACACTGAACTACAGGCTGTGTCTACTTTGAGTGAGGAAAAGGTGATATGTGGATAAATAACTGCAAAATAGTCATGACTGAACTCAAAGGTAGATGTTTAAACTAGGTGCTAATATTTTCTTTGATATCATGTGATAGTATTTGTGGTTGGGGTGGGTGTTTTTGACTTTACCAATGTAAGCTCCAACCAGAGTCCACACCAGTTTCTGCTCCGGCCTGAGGGTGGTGCTGTTGGAGCTGATGTTCAGACCACAGTCGGCCGCTCCGCACGTCTCTAACTGCTCCTTAGGGATGTCCGCTAACAGTTTTACACAATTACACATAATTACAATACGCATATGTAAATATGTCAGCATTAAAAGTGCATGGCAATACTACACAGAGTACTGTATTTAGCTTTCATTTAAAATGCTGGCAGTGTAAGCATGACACGTCCAAGGAAGTAAATATTGTTTTCCGTAAGTATGTTACAGTCAGTTCCAGCTATCTCTTCTTCTGATAAAGACAGCTATAAATCATAAATTGCACACTTGGTACAGTATCTTCTGTGGCACTCCTTTTCACGTCACTTCTGAACTTTACTGAGCTTGGCATTTCGCACTTCGATCCAAGGTGGAACTGTAAAGACTTTCTGGCTCACAGGCAAAGATGGTAAACCAACATCATTTCATATTTTAAATTTAAATATGAAATGCTGGCACTGTATTATCTCTCTGTTCTAATCGGGACTACTCGGACTCAAAAAAGCAGAGATGAAGTCCTGGGACTTAGCCTCAAGTTGAGCTAAGTTTTGAGACTAATGACATGGACTCGTGTCTTTGTTCCAAGACTCAGATTCTGAGTCAGACTCAGACTTTTGAACCTATGACTTGGACTCAGACTTGTGTACAATACCTCAGACTTGACCTTGACCTTGCCTTCAGATTATTTGGACTTGATTTGAAGTGATTTGGTCTGGACTTGACTCTTTTTTTTTATGACTTTTATGACTCCCACCTGAATTCTAGTCTTTAGTGACTCAGACTCTCCTCGGACCAGTCTCTAGTGACTTGGGCTTGGACTCCCACTCTGACTCTACTTGGAGCAGTCTTAAGTGACTTCGACTTGACGAAAAAAAAGTTTACAAAACACTGCGCAAAAGAGGCAAACCTGGTGCTGAGGTATCTTATGTTTCCGTTACCTATTTTTGTGTCCTGTCCAAAGATAAGCGACGACATGAGGTTTCCCCAAACGGCAGACGACTGGAAGATGAAGAAGAAGATACCAAAGTAGCGGTTTATCACGTCGGACCCCTTCTTGCCCTCTTTGGCTGCCTGTACGTTTCCTGCGATGGTCAGGTACGTGCACTTGGCCGACCACAGGGGGGAGCCACCTAAACCCAGGATCACAGATGTGGGGATGAGCGTATACCTTTGGGACAAACCACATTATTATTATTATTGTCCAAATCCACAAATAGAGCCTCTGTGATCATCAGCATTGCTATGATACTGAAATGTTACCATCCCGGGAGGAAGTTGCCTATGGAGTAGGACACGTAGCAGCCCATGCCCACCACAATGGTCCACTTGCAGCCCAGGTTCTTGATCATGATGGGAGGCAGGAACATGGAGGATATGATGATAGAGGCGTAGATGACGCTCAGAGAGGCCACGCCCATGCCCTCCTCTGCGTTCAGACTGCTCTGCAAATAAAACAGGGGCTTGAGTACTGAGCAGAGGGTCTAACACTACAGGACAGCTGCTTTCACAACCTGAGCCTCTACTGCTTCTTAAATCATGAAAGATGTCAGCCACTTTAGTTTGTTAACCCAATTTTACATTTTTCTGTTATAAGTGATATAGTTTAGTCAAATGCTAAAAGGATTAAATCCAGTTTGACTGCTCTGATCACAAACACATCTGTTATGTATCCATTTAGAGTTCATTTTAATAATACACACACACATTTCAATTATTGAGCTACTGGACCGGCAGTAGCTCAGTAGGCTGAGCAGTTCACCCACTAACCGGAAGATGGTGGATCGATCCCAGTATCTGCATTGCACTGACACTCATGTGTCCTTGGGCAAGACACTTCTAGGGCTGTAGTCATCCGAACAAATTTTTGAACAAAAGTTTACCCTAATAATAGACCCTGGATGTCAGGAGCAGTGAAAAATAGTTTAAAGAGGAAGAAAATGTCCCTTAACCTAGGTGACCCTTCACAAATAGAAGTAGCCAAATGAGAGGTAAAAATTGAAATTCTCAGAGCTAAACAAAAATATAAATCTCAAGTAGAGAACAAGCTGGCACAAAAGAACTTGGGCTCAGCCTGGAATGGCATGAAGATGATTGCTGGCATTCAGCAGAGGAAAAACAATATTACTATTGATGCTTTTGTTCAAATTTGCAACTTGCTAGTGCTTTTAATGCATTTTATCTCAGATTTGACCAATTTGACTTCAGTGAGGAGGTGAAGGGTCTTAAGACCAAACTAAAAGACAGTCAGCACCTGGCCCTTGAGCAGAGCCATGTTGAAGGGTCACTCCTCTCTCTCAGGACCAACAAAAGCCCTGGGCCAGATAAAATCTGTGGTACCCCATTAAAGTACTGTGCAAGACAACTGAGTTCTATCTTTTGCCATATTTTTAACATGTCTTTGACCCTACAGAGAGTATCTAATCTGTGGAAGCAAGCACTGATTGTACCTGTTCCTAAAGCAAGTAGACCAAACGTTTTTAATGATTATAGGCCGGTTGCGCTCACTTCGCTAATTATGAAGTCATTTGAAAAGCTGGTGAAGGTGGAGCTTTTAAAGAAAACAGAGCATCTCCTGGATCCAATGCAGTTTGCTTACAGGACTCATAGAGGAGTTGAGGATGCTATAATCACTCTTTTAAACCTTTTGTTCAAACATTTGGAAGGGAGCAAAACTCACGCTAGATTATCTTTTATTGACTTTTCTTCTGCTTTTAACTCAATCCAACCTCACATTTTAGCAACAAGATTAAGTGAGCATTAGTGACTGACTGAGTCCTAACCTCGTGGGTTGGATCTTAGATGTTTTCACTGAAAGAACACAGACAGTGAAAGTGAATGGCATTTCATCAGATAAACTCAGCTCTAACACTGGCTCTCCTCAGGGATGCGTCCTCTCACCTTTACTTTTTATCCTCTACACAAACATGTGTCAGAGTAAATATGAGAACAGGTATATCCTGAAATTTGATCTCAGTTTCAAAGAACTCTGAGATTTGTTTGTAAAAAGGATCACCAGCGTCTGTCCTGTCGTAGGAAGTTGGCCCGGTGCAACATCGATGCTACTATGCTGATTCTCTTTTACCGGGCTTTTATTGAACCTGTGTTGTCTTTTTGTATTGTGGCTTGGTATGGAAACCTTGCTCTGAGAGACAAAAACTCTCTCCAGCAGGTTGTGAAGTGGGCTGGCAGACTCGTGGGTAAGCCCCAGCTCAGTCTGTCAGAGCTTTATACTACGCAGCTTCAGCGTGAGGTCAGCTTCATTCTTCTGGACTGTAAACACCCCTTGCATAGGGAATTCCAGCTCCATTGCTCTGGATGACGATATGTGGTCCCTAAAGGGCGAACCAAGCGGTACAGGGACAGTTTTGTACCCACAGCGATTACACTGCTGAACAGGAGTGGCTTGCGAAATGGATTTACTCTTGCTCACCTCTGAGCACTTTAGAAAAGGAGGAGACAATAAGCATTTTTTTGTAGGCTGTAGTAGGTCATTGAGTGTGCCTGTTTTAGCTTGTTTAATGTGTAATGTGTTTTTATTTTTATTTTTTATTGTTATTTGTTTTGGACTGCTGTAATCCTTTCTGCAAACAAATTTACCCTTGGGTACTAATAAAGAAACCTTGAAGCTTGAACCTTAAAATTGTTAGTCAACCGAAGTTATGCCCAGTGCAATAAAACTGACCAAAGGATATGTGGGGGAACTTACCAGAGTCTTAAACAAGTGAATTTACATTAATTAGGTGATAAAACATTTAGAAAAGATGGTTGTAAAATATATTATTATTATCTGAAGACATCTATACTATCTGAAATAGTGAAAAATAAAAATAAATTAGACCAGCTTTATTGATATAAAGAGTTTTAGTTAGAGTTAGAGTTTTAGTTTTAGTGGACTCGCTGACTGACACTGCCAGACACTGTCAGCCCTGCACACTTCACCCACCTTACATGTCTGTGTTAATGCGATTCTGTGTTTGGTGGTGGGCCGTTGGCACAGAATGGCAGCCAAGTGTCCATTAGTCTGTCCCAGGGCAGCTGTGGCTACAGAAGTAGCTTACCAGCACTGAGTGTGACTGAGGAGTGAGTGAGTAATGCACCTAATAGTAAAGTGACTTTGAGTATCTAGAAAAGCATTATATAAGGCCAATGCATTATTACTAAAAATAAAACATCCATAAACCTCAATCCAAATAATTATGATATGCCAACAGACCAACAGAGGACTGGAGATAGTTGGTTTGTTGTACTTCAATTTAAACTGAAGACCCCAAACACCTTTGCATATATCAATATTTTGTAGATCATTAAATGTTTGCCATTCACATCACAACACACCTATCCCTAACGATAAGTCAAATTAACTCACAAATACTAATGTGTTTGTTCATACTGTAATATTTCAGCCTATTGTAAAAGCTGCACCAGTATCAAAGCAAGTGTTTTTGAGCAGTGTGTCTCACCTGTAAACTCTGCAGTCCACCGTACGCCGTGAAGAGGGACAGGAAGCCGATGGACACCACCAACACGTTTTTGAAGTTGCGGCTGATCATTGTGGCTCCTCCAAAAACCTAAAACAATCCAATCAATCTGACAATGAAAACCAGAAAGACAGTGGTGAGAGTGACTTATCTGCACGCTGCAGTGAGAGTCAGGATCAATGCACCGGATATTTACTGAAACATTGAGCACAAAGTCCAGCCCAGACTTTACTGTGGAATGTCTTATCACTTATATTTGCAGTTATGTTTTAGGGAGGGGTGCACGGTGGCAGAGCGGTTAGCGTTCTCGCCTCCCAGCAAGGAGGTCGTGGGTTCGAGCCCCGGACCAATACACACCATCACATGAACTCTCTGGGTGGAGTCTGCATGTCCTCCCCGTGTTACCGTGGGTTCTCTCCAGGTTCTCCGGCTTCCTCCCACCGTCCAAAGACATGCATGTGTTAGGTGAATTGGTGACTCTAAATTGACCCTAGTGGATGAATGTGAGAGTCTGTCTGTGTTCGTCTCTGTGTTAGCCCTGCGACAAGCTGGCCCCTGTCCAGGGTGTACCCCGCCTACGGCCCAAAGTTACTGGGATAGGCTCCAGTCACCCGCGACCCCCAACGGGAATAAGCGGTAGAAAATGAATGAATGAATGTTTTAGGGAACCTACCAGGAACAGTTACAGAAGCTTTGGGATTTAGATTACATTTTTGGCTCTTTCCTTTTCCTTGTCTTATGAAGTTTGTTTGTGTTTTCTGTTATCACCTATACATTACAAGAGCAGTGGCACAGGTCAAAGGTCATTGCACGTATAGTAGTAGATTTTACAACAGTAACATAAACAAGTCAATTGCAACTACTGGTATTCTCTTGGATCTGTGAACGTCGGTGTTAAATTTACTGCTACTACTACAAATACTGCTACTACTAATAGTATTGCTACTTCTGCTGCTGCTACTTCAACTAGTACTACTATTTATTTATTTATTTTTGCACATAAAAAAATGACAATGTACATTTATAAAATGAATATTAAAAAATGAGCGGTGCAGGGGAGAGGCAAAAAACCCAAAAGGGCTTATCTTAAAGCCTTCACCTTATAATTGTAGCATACATTTATTAATTATGCATTTAGGACACAGATGTTTAGCTTGAAGAACTAACCACAGTGAAGTTAGATGGATATTGGATATTCAACATATTCGCCCTGGGAACCGCTACGGTACTCACGGCCAATAAGACCGAGCAAACAGCATGACAGACGGCTTGTGCTGACACAAAGTGTCGGCGTCAGCCTCGGTTCAGCTTAGGGACCGTCAGTGAATTACTCTACAGCACTAATTGTCTGTTTTTCTTCAATAGCTTCCAGGTCATGTGACCTAGTGATTCCAAACCACAACTGAATATTTCTACTAGATGAGTACAATCGGGCACGGCACTTTTTATTACATTTTAATGCTTATTCACTTTTTTTTTTTTTTACAGTAAATTTGACAGTTTTACTGTTTGTGTTTTGTGCCTGCTCTCTTTCCTTTTTTATGGCCCAAATTGGATACTGACAATTTTTGAGTGCTGTATGTATGTGTGTTTCCTCCTCCTGTGATAACACCCCCTACTGTCTGACAAAACAACATAAGCAGCCTACAAGACACGTCACAGCGACATCACGTGATGCTTCTGACGAAGGCTACAGGAAGTAGCCAAAACTAGTAAAGCAGGTAAACAAACACTCATGTCTGACTAAAAGAAACTTTTGAAAAATAGGTCTAGTACTAGTCTAATATCAGAGATGAGGTGTCCAGGCTTTAAGCCATGTTGAGATTCATGAATTATGTCACATAAGCCATTTTTCTCTGTCCGTACTTTCACTTTTAAAGCCACATAGCCTCTGTAGCCTCTGTAGCCCGCGTTAAGAATGTGTCTGTGTGTGTTTGATGGTGGTCGAAGGGGCCATAGGCAGAGATTGGCAGCCACGCTTCCATCAGTCTGGCCCAAGGCAGGTGTTGCTACAGAAGTAGCTCACCACCACCGAAGAGTGAATATATAATTCATTGTAAAGTATCTAGAAAGGCGCAATATAAATCATATTACTATTAATATTATTATGCACACTACTGACAGCTACAAATATAACATTATAAAAGGCTCCATAATACAAGAAGTTACATGGATACATTGTTTAATATTTTATCCAATGCTTTGTTTCTTTTGCTTGTTTCTTTCTTGGCCTACAATGAGGTTGCCTGGAAATTCCAGACTCACCGCTGTACCAGTGATGAGTCTGGGCGCCTTAGAATCAATTCGATTTCTAGGGCGGAGCAAACCCGAGTTAACGGACAGCGGAGTTAGCCAATCAGAAAATGGCGGACGTGACGTTAACAAAGCGTCAAGAAAGTGAGAAAGTAAACAAACGGAGTAGTGAAGCCACGAGGGAGGAACGAGGGAGTTATTTCAACATTACCGTACCATACCGCTGAATGAAACAAACTCTCGGCTCCTCAGTGCGCCATCTTGATTGTTGTCAGTGAGGAGACGCGTACGACTGACGCTGCTCGCAAAGAACACGTGTCTTAAATAAACCAATCAAAATGCACGGTACGGTTGGGATTTGAGTAAACCACTGCGGACGGCGTGGTGACCAGACTGATATTTCTCTGTAGAATAACACAGAGACATATCAGTCTGGGTTTTCTAGGCAAACAATGAGGACCACAGCACCCCTAAATCTCTAAAGCTAAAAAGGTCACTAATGTACATTATCCCTTTTAATAAAATTATTATTCTTATATAAGTTTTGCTGTTGTTATTATTATTATTAGCTTATCATTATTAATTGCCTAGATGCTTCTGTTAATTTAGGAAATAACAGATGTTACAAAAAAACTTAAACTGATTTATAAAAAAAAAAACATTCTCAAAAATCTCCTTTTATGGTGAACTGGGGGAAAGAACTGTAGTGCACCTTAAATAACGCAAAATATATTTTGACGATCTCTCTAAAAAGTAAAAAGTAAAGCAGAGAGTGCTAAACTGGGCAGTAGTAACTCCAATATAATTTATTTAGGATGGTGTTGTCTGAGACAAACTACAACCAGAAATTAGCAAAACTTTTGTATTTATTATAAATAAGGGAGTATAATAATAATAATAATAATAATAATAATAATCTCATAAAAGAAATAGAAAACACTGATGCTTTGGGTATTGTTGCTGGGCAAAAATTCCACTGGGCATACAGTAGTTTCTGATTGGTCAATGCACTCATGCGTAAAATTGAAAGGTAACAGCCAGGTTCAATTAAGCTATCAATTTAGTTATAGCCCTCGCCATGTTGAAGAGTTGGTAGCTGTGCATTCGTATTTAAATATGGGGTGCTTCAAAAAAGGTCAAAAAAGAGATATTTGGCTTGAAGCTGAAGGAAGAGATAGACTCATAATTTATTTTCTGAAACACAGTTTCTACTACAGGCCTACTGAAACTGGACCAACAGCCAAACAGTGGTCCCAGCTCACATTCATTACGTCCAGGTCATAAATGTGCACAAGCGCTCCATTGGGTCATTTCTAATCCAACGTTTGCAAAAGTTACAGGGGTTTGTATTTTTTCCAAAATGGCCTTCTCGTTAAGAGCTCGTCCTGACCACACCCTCAGACCTATGACAAAGCTTTTAACAACAGTTGATCCCAGACATGTCCTGAGGATTCTGCCTCAGTTTGGAGTCTGTCAGTTCAAAGCTCTAGGACAAGTTTGCTAAAATACAAGGGATGGTGGGTTTTTTGGCATCTCAACTTTCTACCAAAATGGCCGCTTTCCTTTTGGGTTTAGGGTGGAGCCATAAAATAACTTTTTGCTTGTCCTGACATGTCCTATGACTGTGCCAAATTTCATTTGTCTGCGATTTTAAAAAATCGGCTGTCGACTCCCATAGGCACAATGTTATTTGATTTTCCAGGGGTCGCCATGGAGCCTTTTTGCAAACTTAATGTAAATTACACCTGGCCTGGGCCTGAATTTTGTGCAAAATCTCAGGGGGTTTTGTGCTTGTTTAGTGTCTGAAAATTTGCATTTATTTGTCAAATCTATACAGTTACAATAGGGCTCTTGCACGAGTGCCAAGCGGACAAGTCCTGGACTCGTCCCCTCTCACACACCACTGAATAAAACTGACCCAATTTTGGACTAAACCAAGATTAAACCCAATATAAATACCCAATATAAATTAGATATTAACTAAGACGAAGCCTGTTTCAGAACTGCATCAGGTCTAGTCCCGTTCTAAATCAGTACTGAACCAAGACTAAAGAAGGTCTATACAATGAAACAGGAATAAACCAGGACTAACTCAGGAATAAATCAGGTGTAAACCTGGGCTAAACCAGGTTTCAGAACTAAACAAGGTCCAATCCAGGTCTAAATCAGGTCTGAAGCAAAACTTCAGTTGGTCTACACAAAACTTCATCAATGACATAGAATCAAACAAGGATTGGAATAAACTGAATGTAAACCCCAATGGAAAAAGGTCCAAACCAGGACAAAATAATGAACAAATTGGAACTAAATTGGGCAATAAAACAGACCTAACTTTGACTTAAACCTGGAATAAACAAAAATTGAACTGTATACATCAGAAATAAACCAGGGGGGAAAAAAGCAGATCCAAACCAAGACACAATCTGGAGAAAACTGGGATTAGATTAAGTGAAAACTAGGCCCAACTCTGGACTTCACCAGGACTAAACCAGGTTGTGTCTGAATGTAACATGTTACAGTTTCTCTCTCAGCTTAGAAAGTTCAGAGACGTTTTTTGATGATTGATTTTTTTGTATCCTTTTTTTTTTTTTTTTTGAACTTCAGTAATTCTAAACTTCTGATTGCAACTCTACATGTGCAATATAAATCCTTTGAAATCTTGGAATTCTCCCGAACAATGTGGAGGTGAACATATAACTTTGGTTGAAAGAATGAATCTATTTTTGAATAATAACATGTCTGGACCTCAATATTTTTTGCATATGTTTATTAAAATATATTATTTAAGGGCAACCCTCTAGGAATAAGATGCACATATTTAAAATAATAAAAAAGCACTAAGAACTACTAAAAAATAAATAAATGAATTACAATTAAACTACTACTATGAAAAAATACAACTAAAACAAGCCGTAAAATAAAATATTAAGTGGCATGACCATATGTACCTTTGTAGTGGTAATATTCAGTTGTAGTTTGGGGTCACTGGGTCACATGACCTGGAAGCTATTGAAGAAAAACTTTCAAATTTACTGTAAAAAATTTTAATAAATTTGAATCAGCAGGAATATGTAATAAAAAGTGCCGTGCCCGATATTACTCATCTAGTAGAAATTTTCAATTGGGGTTTGGAATCACTAGGTCACATGACCTGGAAACTATTGAAGAAAAACTGTCAAATTTACTGTAAAAAATTTTAATAAATTTGAATAAGAATGAAAACCTAATAAAAAGTGCCGTGCCCGATTGTACCTTTATAGTAGTAATATTCAGTTGTAGTTTGGGGTCACTGGGTCACATGACCTGGAAGCTATTGAAGAAAAACTTTCTAATTTACTGTAAAAAATGTAAATAAATTTGAATCAAAAACCTAATAAAAAGTGCCGTGCCCGATTGTACCTTTATAGTAGTAATATTCAGTTGTAGTTTGGGGTCACTGGGTCACATGACCTGGAAGCTATTGAAGAAAAACTTTCTAATTTACTGTAAAAAATGTAAATAAATTTGAATCAGCAGGAATATGTAATAAAAAGTGCCGTGCCCGATTGTACTCATCTAGTAGAAATATTCAGTTGTGGTTTGGAATCACTAGGTCACATGACCTGGAAGCTATTGAAGAAAAACAGACAATTAGTGCTGTAGAGTAATTCACTGACGGTCCCTAAGCTGAACCGAGGCTGACGCCGACACTTTGTGTCAGCACAAGCCGTCTGTCATGCTGTTAGCTCGGTCTTATTGGCCGTGAGTACCGTAGCGGTTCCCAGGGCGAATATGTTGAATATCCAATATCCATCTAACTTCACCGCGGTGAAGAACCATACCTGATAGGTGACAAATAATCAGGTCTGGAGTTTAACCACAACAGCTTATGTCCCTGAGGGAAAGGAGGTTAACCAGCAGTGACTTCGATAATAGATAAAGACCACCAAACTTAACTTAAAGTGAATTAAGTATGGGTTTATTATTAGAATAAGCAAACAATATAATGAAAAGCAGGACCTAGGGCTAGATAACTTTATCAAACGTTGTAAATGGGATTATTGCAGAATATCTAATTAATTGTAGTGGAGTATTATGGGCAATAGGATTTACGTGAGATTGTAGGGACATGGAAGGATAAACGCTAGAGTTAGGGAACTTAAGGAGTTTGACGCCGAACTCAATAGATGTCATGTACACTGCGCTTACTGTGGAAGGTCGAGCGGAGGTCAGGATGTCGAGGACCATGGGCTCAGCAGGCCACCGGCTGTCGGGCTGGGGGTCACTGTGCTGGGTTTCAGGTTCACGAAGTGTCCCTGGCTGGCCACTCCAGTTACTACTCTGTCCTGGTCTCGTCTTCCGAAGCTCGTCCTGATATCAGCGCCAGTGATGCACGCAGCGGTCGTGGATGCCGCTTTGAGTTATTGCCGTGGCTCGGCAGAAAGGCAGCGTCAAGCCTTAAGTAACAGCAGCAGTCCAATAGAGTTGAAAGCTTGAAACCAGCTTTCACTGCGGCTTATAAAAACTTTGAAAATGGACTTCTGTGGGAACCGTTTTGGTCAATCCAGCGGTTGTGTTGAAGACATGGGACGGAAGTTTGCAGTGCGAAGTTTCAAAATACGCTACAAAAGGGACTGATATCAAGAAAAACAGAGAAGCAGGGGACACCGAGGCCATAGTGCAATGGTGGTCAGTAAGGTTGCTTTAATGGAACAGACATAGCAGACAGAGATGACATAGATCCCGCTACTACTACTCACTCCTACATAGTCTCTGACAGTCTGCCCCTCACTCCTACAAAGTTTGCAAGTCTGCCCCCTCGAGTGTCTGCGTGTTCTCTCCTCCCCAGTGTCTGTGTCCCAACAGCTTTTATAGGATACAGGCGATGTAAATGTCCCTGGGTTTACATATAGACTGGTCAAGGATGGACTAAGATTAGCTGGTTAGGGTTCACCTTTCATGCCTAGGAGACAGTGGAAAATTCATGATATCAGGGACTACTCGCAAAACGAGTTAACTAGTGCCTTGCAGGACACTAATACAAAAACGAAAGTATAACTAGCAAAAGAAAAAGAAAAATTCGTTTCGTGTGTTTTAACCTCTGGAACTTAAAACATATTTGTGACTCAGAGGAAGATTTTGAACTAGATGCCAGAGATATGACCAAAAGATTTAGAGAAAGGGGCTATAAACATCACAATGTGTCACAAGCATATCAAAAAGCCAAAGGTTTAAAAAGAGAACAGTTATTAATCCATAAAGAGAAACCATTGTACGATTCTAATCAAGTCCATTTTTTGTCACACAATACAGTGATAAAGCCAATGCAATTAAACAAATTATAAAGAGAAATTGGAATATACTAAAATGTGACAGCGTACTGAGAGAAGCTCTACCAGAAACACCAACTATTTGTTTCAGAAGAGCTCCTACTCTAAGTGATAAGCTGGTAAAAAGTCATCTTATTCCTCTACAGCAAAAAACATGGCTCGGGCCAAAAGCTGGAAGCTTTAAGTGTGGCAATTGCAAACACTGTGACAATATGGTGAATACAAATCATTTTAAAGATATAAACACAGGTTGAAAATATGATATCAAATCATTCATTAACTGCAATACCTCTGATGTAATCTGCAGGTTGGAGTGCCCATGTGGATGTTTCTACATTGGATAATGTAGAATAATGCCACACTTTATATCCAGTGGAGGAAAGTGAGGGAAAAAAATTACTTTCTGAGTAAATGTTTCTAAATATTGGGGATTTCTTTAATGCGTACATTTGCCTTGCCTCAGAGAATCCTGAGTTTGACTCTGGTGTGGGAACAGTAGTATTCTGTAGTGATAGTATCAGTAACAGTAGTAATATTATTAGATTCATTTTAATAATAATTTTAATTCTACATAAGTTATATTATTTTAAGGTATGTACAGATTTTACTTGTAGAACAGCATTGCACATTTTACAACTTTCAAAACATTATGTGCCTAAAGGAAAACATTTTTTAATAGGTACTCTACTGGTGCCATAAAGAACCAGGTGAAGAGACCAGCAGAGGGCAGCAGAGTGCAGAGTGTTTTGAACATAATCAAAGAAAATAAGCACTTCACTTACTTAAACTTTATGTATGACACCATTTTACTACAAAATGAAAAATAGCTGTGAGGAATGTGAGGTATGTTTTTGATGACTTCTTCGGGATTCTATACATCACTCCTATTTTTTTCAACAATTCTAGTGAAATTATTTGTATGGGCAGCAGTTTGTGATTGGAGACGTTTTACAGACCCTGATCTCCACCCGGGTGATCTGATACAGGCGGGCGTGACCTCATGGACTCATCTCTTTATTGTTTTATTTTCAGATATGAACTGATAGCACCTGTACAGCACCTTTTTAGGGGATCGCCAGAATGGTATGAATGATAATGATGAATTTACTGTGGCTCTGAGACATTATCAAGGCTGTAAATACACTGAGGATTAACCAGATCAGCATTATCAGCTCATAACTGAGAAGTATTGAGAGTTGAAGAGTAACGGACAGTTCATGATATTTTCAGGAAGTTCTGTTCCAAGAAAGAAATGATTTGGATCTAGGATATAAAGTATTGTGTGTTTGTAATGGGACCAAAGCTGACTCCAGCCACAGGAAGTCAATGAAGAAGCATATGATTAGTTTTATCATTGTGAGACATAAAGGCTTTGTGGTGCAATAGAAAGAGCATTTACCCCTGAACTAGAGGTGCGAGGTGAGACTGAGCATTTTTTAGCTCTTGTGAAGGGCTGCATGAATGAAACAAAATACAACTCCAGATATGTATGTGTATGTATTTGAGGAGGAAGCAACATAAAAACATGGTAAAAAGCGGAGAAAAGTTGACTTGGCATAATAGGTTCCCTTTAATAACAATGTATAATAACTCACTGATTATTAATGTTGTAGTGGACTAATACTTTGTTAATAATAAATGTATTCTCTTTTAATTCTAACGTTAACTAATGATAATGTTTTATAATGTGTTTTATTATAAGATTAGGCACTCTGCTTTCTCTGACTGCAGAGTTCGTTCAGATCAAACCATGAGGTCCAGATCTAGATCGCACCAGTTCAGTGTTCAGTTCAGTGGAAGTTCAGTGGAAGTTCAGTGGAAGTTAAGAGCCCTTTGTTTCTGTGGATGACTGACAAACCTTTAAACTCCAGTTACAAAATAAGAAAACAGAAATTGTCTGACTTAAAGTTTGTTTATGAAGTCATCTCCACATACTGTCCTAGTTTATATGGATCAGAAGTGGTTTGTTGTTTTTTTGGCAGTCACAGCACTAAAGTTCATTCCAGACTAAGGAGAACAGTTTAACCTACACAGCCACAGAGATACATGGTAAATAATAAATGTTTTGTTTTATGAGTAGGGCTGGGTACCATTCAGATTTTTTTGATACCAGTATTGTAACTTTTCTTTCGCTACTAAAGTATTGTTTAACGGTACCCAGCCCTATTTATGAGTATCCTAAAATTGTTTTGTTTTTATGAGAATAGTTCTGTTTTTTTTTTTTTAGCAAAATAATTTCTATATTTATGACAAAAATAATTTTCATTAGTAATGTCTATCACAAACAGAAGCTTGTTTGAGGAGTTGCTGTATACACAAGAGCATACATGACCCAGTTATTCAGTTTAATAGGTTTTATTTGACTTCTACAGTGGGAGATTCT
Source organism: Bostrychus sinensis (assembly GCA_020698575.1). NCBI lineage: Eukaryota > Metazoa > Chordata > Actinopteri > Gobiiformes > Eleotridae > Bostrychus > Bostrychus sinensis. The sequence goes on along the minus strand of CM036257.1, from coordinate 18,815,170 downwards.
GCAGTTGTTAGATAAAATGTATGGTGTAATCAGCTCTGGATGTGTTGACTCTTGTTATGACAGCAGTAAACCTGACATTTACTAAATTAGCAGCCCTTCTTTGACCCAGTACAGTGCAGTAAACTGTAATAACCTTTGCAAAATCCATGAGTGCGTCTTAGCAAATGTGCCTTCAGTGACCACTAGGGGGAGACAGACCATTGAAGATTGTAGAAGTTATTGTGGAACTGCATCTCAAAATGTAATTTGTTGCTTCTGGATCTACACTACTATACACACAAAGCTATATCATTAATAGACAGATCAGATATGTAGCAAAATGCTTAATATTTTACAATTTTGAGTATGTAGGTATGGTTTATTCATGAGCTTACATGTGTTTGCAGCTAAACTGTTTTTGCAAGTTTGATAAACATTTTGAACTCACCCCCAAATACCCTCTCCTCTTTGTACACCTTTGAACATGCCTCTATTGTTGTTTTTAAGCCTCTGCAACAGTTTTGGCTCAGCAATACTTTTTCTTTAAGTGCAGGTAGTTCCACAGCTGTGACAAAAGGCAGGATGTAAAAAACAAAACGAGGCTGGTTCTTTTTGTACTGTTTAAAAATGGCAGCTGGCATCAGACGGAGGCTGTGCAGGAGGAGGAGGAAAAACACACTTTATATGAACATTCAGATCCTAGGGTTTTGGGTTTGTCAAGGAGGATTTTTGGAGGTAGTTTCACCATCGGGCTGACTCTGGGTTTAGCAAACAGTTCACTGATTACACAAGATTTCAACCTGTGCAGGATGTGATGGTCATAGGTCACAGTTCTTTAATAATATGGGTTATATTATGCTTTTATTCATATTTTTTAAACCAATCTTGGCACCTCTAGAACAGCATTGTGTGTTTCTGAAACATCTACCTCTTTTAGGACTTTACTACTGCCATAAAGAAACAGGTGAAGAGACCAGCAGAGGGCAGCAGAGTGCAGAGCTGTTATGCCATTATGAGCAAAACAATAGAAAAAGAGCTTTTTACATCCTTAAACAAATGAAAAAAAAGCTGTGAGGAATCAGTGAGAAGAGTACAGAGACCTGATAGTCCTGACAGAGCAGACTTTTAGCTTCCTAACGGTGTTTGTTTCATGTAGATCGGCCCAGGACTCTCTGAGATACAAACCACTAAAATCTTACAACCATTAATGATGTTAAATATAGCCTGGTAAATATATGCACGGCTAATTAATGCTATCAGTGACAACATGCAGTGTTTTCAGATTGTATCATTGATGTTTTACTTGAAAAATTACCAAAAATGAGTGACTTACTTCCCATAACCTTTTTGATAGTCATATAAGGGAGAGAGAGGTGAGCAGCAGCAGCAGAGGGACAGCAGGAGAGGCAGGGTTAGGGTCTAGACTTTAGAATTGAAAAAAATAAGTCCAGCTCCAAAGGTTAAAAAAAGGGTGAAAATATAGGCCTAGCTGTATCTGCTGTAGTGCTCTTTGTCTGCAAAATAATTATTTTTTATATTATTATTATTATTTAGGTATGAAGCATGTTTGAAATGCTGCTATATACACTATAGGCAACCAAGTCAAAACTGCACATATTGACTGAATTATAAAAGCTACAATTTATCAAATAAAGAGCCATTTAGAAGCTGGAAGAGCTCAAATACATTGTTGATTAAATTTTATAGCAAGACTGCGATTAATCGCATGATTAAATATTATAATTGTTGCCCAGCACTACTTTAAATATTTAAAGATAAACTTCATATAAGAAAAGGACTTCATTGACTAAGAGCAAACAATAAAACACCTGCTGCCCAGGTAGAATTTATGCAGTTTCTGGACAAACATTAGTAGTAGATACCCTAGAAACCATTTTAAGTGGAAGTGTCTGGAGAGAAGAAGGTCGTCTTTGTGTCATTCCTTTGGCTTACACCTGAGCAGCTTAACTATAGATAAGAATTACCATATTAAACTCAAAGTGTTGTTGGAAGTATAAGTTCAGTGACTACATAGTGTTAGCTTTAATGCTTTATTGCTGCTTAATAGTGAGGTGTTATTCAAAGGCGTCCAACTTAAACACAGTTGTGGTGTGGAAAGAAAAACACATTCATGACACATTCCTTTGAAGTGACATAAACAAACATCTCCTGAGTCAGCTGACCTGACTGGGCTGCAGGGATTGGTGCGTTTGATTTGAACTCCAGCCACTCCTGATTTGAACGGCTCAGTCTGTCCCGGGGTGGGGGGTGGGGTGAAAGATTACAGGTGTTAGAGGGCAGACAGTCATGGCTAAACCAGGGATAAACCAGGACTAAACCAGGATCAAGACTCAGCTAAACCAGGGCTAAACCAGGACTAAACCAAGAATAAACCAGGATCAAGACTCAGCCAAACCAGTACTAAACATAGACTAGACCAAGACTCAGCTAAACCAGGACCAAAACTCAACTAATCCAGGGCTAAACCAGGACTAAACCTAGACTAAACCAAGACCAAGACTCAGCTAAACTAGGACTAAACCTAGATTAAACCTAAATTAAACCTAGATTAAACCTAGATTAAACCAAGACCAAGACTCAGCTAAATCAGGGCTAAACCAGGACTAAAGCTCAGCTAAACCAGGACTAAACCTAGGCTAAACCAGGACTAAACCTAGGCTAAACCAGGACTAAACCTAGGCTAAACCATGACTAAACCTAGGCTAAACCAAGACCAAGACTCAGCTAAATCAGGGCTAAACCAGGACTAAAGCTCAGCTAAACCAGGACTAAACCTAGGCTAAACCAGGACTAAACCTAGGCTAAACCAGGACTAAACCTAGGCTAAACCAAGACCAAGACTCAGCTAAACTAGGACTAAACCTAGATTAAACCTAAATTAAACCTAGATTAAACCTAGATTAAACCAAGACCAAGACTCAGCTAAATCAGGGCTAAACCAGGACTAAAGCTCAGCTAAACCAGGACTAAACCTAGGCTAAACCAGGACTAAACCTAGGCTAAACCAGGACTAAACCTAGGCTAAACCAAGACCAAGACTCAGCTAAACTAGGACTAAACCTAGATTAAACCTAGATAAAACCTAGATAAAACCTAAATTAAACCAGGACTAAGACTCAGCTAAATCAGGGCTAAACCAGGACTAAACCGAGGCTAAACCAGGACTAAACCTAGACTAAACCAGGGCGGTATGAACTAAATTTCATATCACGGTATAAATCAAATCCCTTCACGGTAACGGTATATATTGCGGTATAAATTTAAGGTAAAAAATTATAATAAAAAGCTAGGGCTGGGTGATATGGCAAAAAATTTTATCACGATTTTTTTCCCCATATTGGTCGATCTCGATTTTTTATTCAATTTTATGTTTACAATTAAAAACTGATAATCATGGCTGGGATTCATCCTTAGATTTAGATTTTAATGTGACAATGTGATTTTAATGTGCAAGACAGCGAGGGATTTAATGTAAAATCTTTCATTGCAAGGGTTATTTTTTTTTATACAGTAATAACTGTAATAATTTAAACAAATAAAAGAGGCAAGCTGCTAATTTGTTCTCAGTTTTAAACAACTGAACATGTCCAGTTCACTGCAGTTCCAGTCAACTCCTGCCTGTTTCTACAGAGCTGACCCGTCTCTCCTCACACAGCCTGGACCTAGTTCTCTCATTTTGTCAAACTATTAACAGTAAAATCACCTGTTTTAAACTCCGCGCTGATCACAAAGCTTTTTCAAGTGACAAGACACAGCACTGAAGCGTGTCACGTGATCCACCGCAGCTGTGCGCTCCTTTGGCTTTACTGCAAAACACAGCATGCGCCCCCGTTTCCAGAGCTCTGGCGGCGTTTCCGCAGGGTAAGGATGGGTGAAATTTATATGAATAGTTTTGCCCGTTTGTCCTATGATTTAATTGTGCTGTAAAACGATTGGATGGACTGCTGTTTTTGTGCAGCACAGCAAATGCTAACATTAGCTTAGCTCCTCTTTTAGCACTGATGCTGCAGTTGTTGATGTCGTTGCATGTTTTAAATGCTTTTTTTTTTTTTTTGTATTTAAATGCACAGTACTTTTTAGGTGGTTATTCCTCTAAACTCCCCTCTTGTTCTCTGTTGCTCAGCAGTAACAGGTGGGCAGTGTGCGCCCCTCAGCTGCTCCGTAATCTGCGTATGCACTGTCTGGAGACGTGTCCAGATCGAATAAAAGTGCTCTAAGCTTATCACCGAGATCGACCCTATTCTTTATCCAATTTCAGTTTTAAATTAATTTTTTGGCACAGCCCTATGCTCAGCTGTCTCTGTGCTTGCAGCCATGTTGAGGCAGGTGCGATAACGTCATCGACGATAGGACGGTAGAGCGCAAATCTCTACCGTAGGCCAAATTTATATCATTTCTACTGTCTACCGCATATACCGCGCAGCCCTAGACTAAAGCTCAGCTAAACCAGGACTAAACCTAGACTAGACCAAGACATGGATAAACCAGGCCTAAACTAGGACTAAACCTAGACTAAACCAGGACCAAGACTCATCTAAACCAGGCCTAAACTAGGACTAAACCTAGACTAAACCAGGACCAAGACTCATCTAAACCAGGGCTAAACCAGGACTAAACCTAGGCTAAACCAGGACCAAAGCTCAGCTAAGCTAAGGCTAAACCAGGTATTAACCAGGACCAGTACTCAACTAAATCAGGTCTAAACCAGGACTAAACCTAAACTACATCAGTGCTAAATCAGGTCTAAGAGCTTAACCAGAACTAAACTTTGCCTAAACCCAGGCCTAAGCAATGGTCCAGTCAAATGTAAGTACCTGCAAACGACTCGTCGTGAGTACCTCCAGAAGAACCCTGCGTAGCACCACTGGTCCCTGCGCCACAGTTTGAGAACCATGGCTTAGACAAAAGAGAGATGATGTATTTTAGGTTTGTCTTTTACATCTTTTTCATGGTCTGAAAGTGGTCTTGTACGTCATAGATGGCATAGAGGATCTCCTTATTTCACATTGAGTCGGTTCACACTATAATCTCCGAGTCATGGGAACAGCTCTCCCACTCTCTCTCCTGCATCGCTCCTAAAATACACTTTCACCTCTGCTTTTCTCACAGCTCACCTCACAGCCCCAGCAGCCAAAATCCTGGAGCCAAATCCCTCCAGGAATCCCAGGCCTGTGTGTGAACCAGACCTTGTTCTTACTAACAAGAGTTTTCAAAGACTGATACTGATGATCCCAGAAGGAAGATCAAGACTGAAGAAGCTTACAAAGTCTGGCTGACAAATGTGTTATGACAATTTCCAGTGTGTCTGCTTTCTCTCATCTTTTTGCTCAAGTCAAGTTTGTTTTTGAGTTCTGGTTTAGTCCTGGTTTAGTTCAGGTTTAGTCCTTCTTTAGTATTGCATTTTTCTGTTAATCCCTGTTTTATCCTTCAGCATAGTCCTGGGTTAGTCCAGATTTAGGTTCAATTTAGTCTTTGGTAAACAAATATTTTCTGAGAGGGTACTATAAATAACTCCATGTACCCCCTGCAATGTGCTCTCGTACCCCTAGGGGTCCTCCCTGTACCCCTGGTTGGGAAACACTGGGGTACAAGGAGGACAAACCAGAAAGGTATTGACAAACAAATAGTAGCCTAGCCAACCGGACCCATTCATTTTGTGAAGTAAAATGGGTCTGTTTCCTGTCCCATACAAACTTGTTTCCACTGAAATTAATCCTATTGAACCAGTCACAACCAGGACTAAACCTAGACTAAACCAGGGCCAAAACTCAGCTAAACCAGAGCTAAACCAGGACTAAACCTAGACTGAATCAAAACCAAGACTCAGCTAAACCAGGGCTAAGCCAGAAATAAACCCACACTAAATCAGGACCAAAACCAAGCTAAACCAGGACTAAACCTTATAGTTTAGTCTGGCCCCATTGACTGTTGACATGACCACAACATGTTTTGACCTCATCAAAAACATGTTGGCTGCTTACACTTAACACTACAATAACTTTAACTATCAATTAACATAGCAGCTCAGTGTCTCTTATTGTCTCTTAGAAGTAAGCAATGGACCAGACCAGATGTTTATTTCAGAGTTTAGCCTCCACTCTGTGTTTAGGTGTGGCCACAGTGATATAGAGCGGGTATACCAACAGCCAACATTAGCAACTGCTTTGTGCACACCACACAATACTTTTTCATTTGGACTTTAATCACAAACCAGTGTAGTGTCCGTGCTCAGGGTGTTGCTCTGGACTGGTTCAGGTCCTACTTGAAGGGGAGAACTTTCTGTGTGCGTCTGTGAGACTCCGAGTCTTCCTCTACTCTGCTGTCCTACGGGGTTCCTCAGGGATCAATTTTAGGCCCTATTCCCTTTTCTTTGTATTTGTTCCCCTTGGGCTCAGTTCTCAGGAGACCTGGCATCTCCTTTCATTGCTGTGCAGATGACTGTCAGATCTATGTTCCCCTTAAAAAGAAGGATGGCTTCTCTGTTGTTCTGATGGCTTTAGGTTTCTTAATTTTAATGCCTCTAATGGTGATGGTGTTTGGACCCAGTTCTGCTGGTGGCGCTCTTGCAGATTTGGGTAACTTGAATACATTTCGCAAAATGGAGATTGTAAACCTGGGGTTAAAATGGGTCCAGAGCTTGAACTCGACAGCAAAATTAGTTCAGTAGTCAGGTCCAGCTTCTTTCACCTGAGGCAGTGGGCCAAAATGAAGCACTTTTTGGCACAACAGCACTTTGAAACAGTAATCCACGCCTTTGTTACCACAAGGCTGGATTACTGTAATCCACTTTATTTTGGCATTAGTCAGTCCTCCATCAATCAACCGCAGCTCATTCAAAATGCGGCTGCACGTATTTTAACTGGCACACAAAAATTTGACCGCATCACCCCGATTTTATCCTCCCTGCACTGGCTGCCTGTGCACTTTAGGTTCCATTTTAAACTTCTTTTATTTGTTTTTAAATGTCTGAATGGTGTGGCCCCACTGTACCCCTCTGAGCTCCTGCACCCGTACACTCCTTCACAGTCACACAGGCTGACCAAAAACTAAACAAAAGCTCAGAGGGGACCGAGCTTTTGCAGTGGCAGCACCAAAACTGTGGAACGAGCTGCCTTTGCACATTAGATAGGTCTTCTTTGTACCTGTTTTTAAATCTCTTCTTAAAACCCAGATGTTCTCACTGGCCTTTGCCACAGCCTGATAGGTTGACATTATTATTCATTTATTAGGCCCGAGCCCCAAGGGTGGCGCAGGGCCTATTGTGTCTGCACAGCAGTGCGCGAAGCGCACTGCCCAAAAGTGCGCGAAGCGCACAAAAACAAAGCGCGAAGCGCTTTGCCATGTACACACTCATGGCATCCAGTACTACACAATCATATATACCTCTGGTATGGAAGCCACATACTTGTATTAGCTCAGAATGAATGGAAGTCAATGGGCGAAGTACACTCAAATGTCAATGACGAGCGCGTAAGCGCTCGTCATTGACATTTGACCCCACGGTCACGTGGGGGACCTCGAGAGCTTTCCGAAAATATATAATTTGTGTGTATAATGTAAACGGATATATTGTTTTTGCTAAAATTATTATTATTTTTAGGCCCGAGCCCCAAGGGTGGCGCAGGGCCTATTGTGTCTGCACAGCAGTGCGCGAAGCGCACTGCCCAAAAGTGCGCGAAGCGCACAAAAACAAAGCGCGAAGCGCTTTCCCATGTACACACTCATGGCAACAAGTACTACACAAACACAAATACCTCAGGTATGGAAGCCACATACTTGTATTTGCTCAGAATGAATGGAAGTCAGTGGGCCAAGCCCACTCTTAAGTGCGCGAAGCGCACAAAAACAAAGCGCGAAGCGCTTTCCCATGTACACACTCATGGCATCAAGTCCTACACAGTCATATATACCTCAGGTATGGAAGCCACATACTTGTATTGGCTCAGAATGAATGGAAGTCAATGGGCGAAGCCCATTCATAGGTCAATGACGAGCGCGTAAGCGCTCGTCATTGACATTTGACCCCACGGTCACGTGGGGGACTTCGAGAGCTTTCCAAAAATATATAATTTGTGGGTATAATGTAAACGGATATATTGTTTTTGCTAAAATTATTATTATTAGGCCCGAGCCCCAAGGGTGGCGCAGGGCCTATTGTGTCTGCACAGCAGTGCGCGAAGCGCACTGCCCAAAAGTGCGCGAAGCGCACAAAAACAAAGCGCGAAGCGCTTTCCCATGTACACACTCATGGCAACAAGTACTACACAAACACAAATACCTCAGGTATGGAAGCCACATACTTGTTTTCGCTCAGAATCAATGGAAGTCAGTGGGCGAAGCCCACTCATAAGTGCGCGAAGCGCACAAAAACAAAGCGCGAAGCGCTTTGCCATGTACACACTCATGGCATCAAGTACTACACAATCATATATACCTCAGGTATGGAAGCCACATACTTGTATTGGCTGAAAATGAATGGGAGTCAATGGGCGAAGTCCACTCATAGGTCAATGACGAGCGCGTAAGCGCTCGTCATTGACATTTAACCCCACGGTCACGTGGGGGAACTCGAGAGCTTTCCGAAAATATATAATTTGTGTGTATAATGTAAACGGATATATTGTTTTTGCTAAAATTATTATTATTATTTTTATTCTTTCTTTATTTTTCTTCTGCGCAAGGATCGCTAATTTGACCCCCTGAACATTTATGAAAACTCACCAAATTTTGCCCAAAATTCACGCGTGCGTGAAAATTTTTTTTAATATAGGTGCCAAACAGAACCTTACAAAAGTGGCGCGACAGCGCCCCCTGGAAAAATGAAAATACATTGCGCCAATGGGAGTCAGCCAAGCGTAAAGTTTGTCGTAGACCCACCAAATTCGGTATACACATTGCTGAGGTGGAGCCAAACAAAAAATATTATTATGGCCACGCCCCCTGACAAACCGGAAGTCGGCAATTTACGATTGAAATCTGCGAAGTGCTGAGTCAGCAATTTTGCATGCGTCGTACTTTTTCTAACTCCTCCTTGGGCGTTTCACTGAATTAGCTCAAAATGGCTGTATATCATCTACAGAAGTGGGGCATTAAAAGTTATCCAAATTCTTCGCAAAAGTTTTACGGTTTTTGTGCGGCGCAGCCGCAAACTTTACAAAAAAAAAATGGATTTCTCCATACTTGCAATTTGCTACAATTCGCACATATTAATGCCGATTTGGCTCAAATTTTAAACACTCATAAACCCTCCAAGCCTAAACCCATTAAATTAGAAAGAATGAAATTTGCCGCAATAGCGCCCCCTACAGAATGAGACAAATATTTATATGGTCAGTAAAAAATTTAGTTTTTCCAAATTTTATGAAACTTGGCAGAAAAATACTTTATGTCACACCGATCACAAAAGCCAATGAGACCCATGTCATATTTTATACTGTGTTGTCATGGCGATGACTGAAACCTGCCATTTTATTCCAATGGGACTGAAACAAAAATTCTGTATGGACAAAAAAAATTATACTTCAACGAAAATTTGTCAAATTCGGCACAAATATTCTTTAGGTCATCCTGATCAAAAATTCCAATGGTACCCAAGTCGTATTTCATTTGGTGTTGCCATGGCGATGGTCGATTTCTGCCATTATTTTCCAATGGGAATTACATTCACTGCAGTTCTATGGAGTATTCGGACGATTTTTGCTGTTTTTTTATCAAAAGGTACCAACAAAAAATTTGGCAAAATGGTTTCTCCTCTGCCCCAGCTCCGGTTGCGGTCGGCGAGGGCCTACCAATGCCGCTTGCGGCTTTAATTAGGCCCGAGCCCCAAGGGTGGCGCAGGGCCTATTGTGTCTGCACAGCAGTGCGCGAAGCGCACTGCCCAAAAGTGCGCGAAGCGCACAAAAACAAAGCGCGAAGCGCTTTGCCATGTACACACTCATGGCATCAAGTACTACACAAACACAAATACCTCAGGTATGGAAGCCACATACTTGTTTTCGCTCAGAATCAATGGAAGTCAGTGGGCGAAGCCCACTCATAAGTGCGCGAAGCGCACAAAAACAAAGCGCGAAGCGCTTTCCCATGTACACACTCATGGCATCAAGTCCTACACAATCATATATAGCTCAGGTATGGAAGCCACATACTTGTATTGGCTGAAAATGAATGGGAGTCAATGGGCGAAGTCCACTCGTAGGTCAATGACGAGCACGTAAGCGCTCGTCATTGACATTTCACCCTACGGTCACGTGGGGGACCTCGAGAGCTTTCCGAAAATATATAATTTGTGGGTATAATGTAAACGGATATATTGTTTTTGCTAAAATTATTATTATTTTTTTCTTTCTTTCTTTCTTTCTTTATTTTTCTTCTGCTCTTTCAGCGCTAATTTGACCCCCTGAACATTTGTGAAAACTCACCAAATTTTGCCCAAAATTCACATGTGCGTGAAAATTTTTTTTAATATAGGTGCCATACAGAACATCACAAAAGTGGCGCAACAGCGCCCCCTGGAAAAATGAAAATACATTGCGCCAATGGGAGTCGGCCAAGCATAAAGTTTGTCGTAGACCCACCAAATTCGGTATACACATTGATGAGGTGGAGCCAAAAAAAAAATATTATTATGGCCACACCCCCTGAGAAACCGGAAGTCGGCAATTTAGGATTGAAATCTGCGAAGTGCTGAGTCAGCAATTTTTCACACGTCGTACTTTTTCTATCTCCTCCTTGGATGTTTCACGAAATGACCTCAAAATCGCTCTATATCATCTACAGAAGTGGGGCATTAAAAGTTATCCAAATTCTTCGCAAAAGTTTTACGGTTTTTGTGCGGCGCAGCCGCAAAATTTACAAATTTTTTTTCGATTTCTCCGTACCTGCAATTTGCTACAATTCGCACATATTAACTCCGATTTGGCTCAAATTTTAAACACTCATAAACCCTCCAAGCCTAAACCCATTAAATAAGAAAGAATGAAATTTGACGCAATAGTGCCCCCTACAGAATGAGACAAATATTTACATGGTCTGTCAAAAATTTAGTTTTTCAAAAATTTACGAAACTTGGCAGAAAAATACTTTATGTGCCGCCGATCACAAAAGCCAATGAGACCCATGTCATATTTTATACTGTGTTGTCATGGCGATGACTGAAACCTGCCATTTTATTCCAATGGGACTGAAACAAAAATTTGTATGGACAGAAAAAATAATACTTGAATGAAAATTTGTCAAATTTGGCACAAATATTCTTGATGTCATCCTGATCAAAAATTCCAATGGTACCCAAGTCGTATTTCATTCGGTGTTGCCATGGCGATGGTCGAATTCTGCCATTTTATTCCAATGGCAATTACATTCAATGCAGTTCTATGGAGTATTAGGACACTTTTTGCCGTTTTTTTATCAAAAAGTACCAACAAAAAATTTGGCAAAATGGTTTCTCCTCTGCTCCAGCTCCGATTGCGGCCGGCGAGGGCCTACCAATGCCGCTTGCGGCTTTAATTTTTATTCTTCTTTCTTTTTTTTTATTTTTCTTCTGCTCTTTGAGCGCTAATTTGACCCCCTGAACATTTGTGAAAACTCACCAAATTTTGTCCAAAATTCAGGTTTGCTGAAAAATTTTGTTTTTTTTAGGCGCCATACTTAACCATACAAAAGTGGCGCGACAGCGCCACCTACAAAATTGAAAATACATTGCGCCAATGGGAGTCGGCCGAACATAAAGTTTGTCGTAGACCCACCAAATTCGGTACACACATTGCTGAGGTGGAGCCAAACAAAAAATATTATTATGGCCACGCCCCCTGACAAACCAGAAGTCAGTAATCTTGGATTGAAATCTGTGAAGTGCTGAGTCAGCCATTTTGCACACGTCGTACTTTTTCTATCTCCTCCTTGGGCGTTTAACGAAATGACCTCAAAATTGCTCTACATCATCTACAGAAGTGGGGCATTAAAAGTTATCCAAATTCTTCGCAAAAGTTTTACGGTTTTTGTGCGGCGAAGCCGCAAAGTTTACGAATTTTTTTCCGATTTTTCAGTACCTTCAATTTGCTACAATTCGCACATATTAACTCCAATTTGGCTCAAATTTTAAACACTCATAAACCCTCCAAGCCTAAACCCATTAAATAAGAAAGATTGAAATTTGGCACGATAGCGCCCCCTACAGAATGAGACAAATATTTATATGGTAAGGAAAAAATTTAGTTTTTCAAAAATTTACGAAACTTGGCAGAAAAATATTTTACGTGTCCCCGATCAAAAAAGCCAATGAGACCCATGTCATATTTTATACTGTGTTGTCATGGCGATGACTGAAACCTGCCATTTTATTCCAATGGGACTGAAACAAAAATTTCTATGGACAGAAAAAATTATATTTGAATGAAAATTTGTCAAATTCGGCACAAATATTCTTGATGTCATCCTGATCAAAAATTCCAATGGTACCCAAGTCGTATTTAATTCGGTGTTGCCATGGCGATGGTCGAATTCTGCCATTTTATTCCAATGGGTATTACATTCAATGCAGTTTTATGGAGTATTCGGACGCTTTTTGCTGTTTTTTTATCAAAAGGTAACAACAAAAAATTTGGCAAAATGGTTTCTCCTCTGCCCCAGCTCCGGTTGCGGCCGGCGAGGGCCTACCAATGCCGCTTGCGGCTTTAATTTTTATTATTATTCTTTCTTTCTTTATTTATTTTTCTTCTGCTCTTTGAGCGCTAATTTGACCCCCTGAACATTTATGAAAACTCACCAAATTTTTCCCAAAATTCAGTTGTGCTGAAAAATTTTGTTTTTTTTAGGCGCCATACTTAACAATACAAAAGTGGCGCGACAGCGCCACCTACAAAATTGCAAATACATTGCGCCAATGGGAGACGGCCTAACGTAAAGTTTGTCGCAGACCCACCAAATTTGGTAATCACATTGCTGACATGGAGCCAAACAAAAAATATTATTATGGCCACGCCCCCTGACAAACCAGAAGTCGGTAATCTTGGATTGAAATTTGCGAAGTGCTGAGTCAGCAATTTTACATGCGTCATACTTTTTCTATCTCCTCCTTGGGCGTTTAACGAAATGACCTCAAAGTCGCTCTACATCATCTACAGAAGTGGGGCATTAAAAGTTATCCAAATTCTTCGCAAAAGTTTTACGGTTTTTGTGCGGCGCAGCCGCAAACTTTACGAATTTTTTTTCCATTTCTCCGTACCTGCAATTTGCTACAATTCCCACATTTTAACTCCAATATGGCTCAAATTTGAAACACTCATAAACCCTCCAAGCCTAAACCCATTAAATAAGAAAGAATGAAATTTGGCATGATAGCGCCCCCTACAGAATGAGACAAATATTTATATGGTTAGGAAAAAATTTAGTTTTTCAAAAATTTACGAAACTTGGCAGAAAAATATTTTAGGTCTCCCCGATCAAAAAAGCCAATGAGACCCATGTCATATTTTATACTGTGTTGTCATGGCGATGACTGAAACCTGCCATTTTATTCCAATGGGACTGAAACAAAAATTTCTATGGACAGAAAAAATTATATTTGAATGAAAATTTGTCAAATTCGGCACAAATATTCTTGATGTCATCCTGATCAAAAATTTCAATGGTACCCAAGTCGTATTTAATTCGGTGTTGCCATGGCGATGGTCAAATTCTGCCATTTTATTCCAATGGGAATTACATTCAATGCAGTTTTATGGAGTATTCGGACGCTTTTTGCCGTTTTTTTATCAAAAGTCACAATCTCAAAATTTGGCAAAATGGTTTTTCCTCTGCCCGAGCTCCGGTTGCGGCCGGCGAGGGCCTACCAATGCCGCTTGCGGCTTTAATTCTTCTTCTTCTTCTTCTTCTTTCTTTATTTTTCTTCTGCTCTTTGAGCGCTAATTTGACCCCCTGAAGATTTTTGAAAACTCACCAAATTTTGCCCAAAATTCAGGTTTGCTGAAAAATTTTGTTTTTTTTAGGCGCCATACTTAACAATACAAAAGTGGCGCGACAGCGCCACCTACAAAATTGAAAATACATTGCGCCAATGGGAGGCAGCCTAACGTAAAGTTTGTCGCAGACCCACCAAATTTGGTACACACATTGCTGAGGTGGAGCCAAACAAAAAATATTATTATGGCCACGCCCCCTGACAAACCAGAAGTCGGTAATCTTGGATTGAAATCTGCAAAACGCTGAGTCAGCAATTTTGCACGCGTTGTACTTTTTCTATCTCCTCCTTGGGCATTTAACCTAATTAGCTCAAAATGGCTCTATATCATCTACAGAAGTGGGCCATTAAAAGTTATCCAAATTCTTCGCAAAAGTTTTACGGTTTTTGTGCGGCGCAGCCGCAAAGTTTACGAAAAAAATTTCAATTTCGCCATACTTGCAATTTGCTACAATTCGCACATTTTAACTCCAATATGGCTCAAATTTTAAACACTCATAAACCCTCCAAGCCTAAACCCATTAAATAAGAAAGAATGACATTTGGCGTGATAGCGCCCCCTACAGAATGAGACAAATATTTATATGGTCAGTAAAAAATTTAGTTTTTCAAAAATTTACGAAACTTGGCAGAAAAATACTTTATGTGACGCCGATCACAAAAGCCAATGAGACCCATGTCATATTTTATACTGTGTTGTCATGGCGATGACTGAAACCTTCCATTTTATTCCAATGGGACTGAAACAAAAATTTGTATGGACAGAAAAAATAATACTTGAATGAAAATTTGTCAAATTTGGCACAAATATTCTTGATGTCATCCTGATCAAAAATTCCAATGGTACCCAAGTCGTATTTGATTCGGTGTTGCCATGGCGATGGTCGAATTCTGCCATTTTATTCCCATGGGAATTACATTCAATGCAGTTCTATGGAGTATTAGGACGCTTTTTGCATTTTTTTATCAAAAGGTACCAACAAAAAATTTGGCAAAATGGTTTCTCCTCTGCCCCAGCTCCGGTTGCGGCCGGCGAGGGCCTACCAATGCCGCTTGCGGCTTTAATTATTCTTCTTCTTTCTTTTTTATTTTTCTTCTGCTCTTTGAGCGCTAATTGGACCCCCTGAACATTTATGAAAACTCACAAAATTTTGCCCAAAATTCAGGTTTGCTGAAAAATTTTGTTTTTTTTAGGCGCCATACTTAACAATACAAAAGTGGCGCGATAGCGCCACCTACAAAATTGAAAATACATTGCGCCAATGGGAGTCCGCCGAACGTAAAGTTTGTCGCAGACCCACCAAATTTGGTCCACACATTGCTGAGGTGGAGCCTAACAAAAAATATTATTATGGCCACGCCCCCTGACAAACCAGAAGTCGGTAATCTTGGATTGAAATCTGCGAAGTGTTGAGTCAGCAGTTTTGCACGCGTCGTACTTTTTCTAACTCCTCCTTGGGCGTTTAACCAAATTAGCTCAAAATGGCTCTATATCATCTACAGAAGTGGGGCATTAAAAGTTATCCAAATTCTTCGCAAAAGTTTTACGGTTTTTGTGCGGCGCAGCCGCGAAGTTTACGAATTTTTTTTCAATTTCTCCGTACCTGCAATTTGCTACAATTCGCACATATTAACTCCGATTTGGCTCAAATTTTAAACACTCATAAACCCTCCAAGCCTAAACCCATTAAATAGGAAAGAATGAAATTTGGCACGATAGCGCCCCCTACAGAATGAGACAAATATTTATATGGTCACTAAAAAATTTAGTTTTTCCAAATTTTACGAAACTTGGCTGAAAAATACTTTATGTGACGCCGATCACAAAAGCCAATGAAACCCATGTCATATTTTATACTGTGTTGTCATGGCGATGACTGAAACCTCCCATTTTATTCCAATGGGACTGAAACAAAAATTTCTATGGACAGAAAAAATAATACTTGAATGAAAATTTCTCAAATTCAGCACAAATATTCTTGATGTCATCCTGATCAAAAATTCCAATGGTACCCAAGTTGTATTTGATTCCGTGTTGCCATGGCGATGGTCGAATTCTGCCATTTTATTCCAATGGGAATTACATTCAATGCAGTTCTATGGAGTATTCGGACGCTTTTTGCCGTTTTTTTATCCAAAGGTACCAACAAAAAATTTGGCAAAACGGTTTCTCCTCTGCCCCAGCTCCGGTTGCGGCCGGCGAGGGCCTACCAATGCCGCTTGCGGCTTTAATTCTTATTCTGTTTGATACATCGGCTGTTTTAACATTTTACTGTATTCTTCTATTTATTGTTTTATTTGTGTTTTATCTTGTACAGCACTTTGGTCCAGAAGGGAAAAAACAAAAAGCCCCAAAACCCTCCTCATCTTTTGGATATTTTCTTTCTGTTTGTGTGTCTGTGTGGGACCATTGTTGTGTGTTTGCTGACACAGAGCATCAGCTGTGGGTGGCCTCTGTCTCACACACAATGTACCTGCTGAGCCCAACACTCCTCACACTCCTATAGGCTGACAGACAGAGGGGACTGTGTGACTACATTTAGGCAGTACTCCACTTTATTACTTTAGTAAAAGTATAGGTCCTCCTGGGCAAATACTACTCAAATACAAGTAAAAGTTGCTAAGTCAAGTACAGGAGTATGTCCTTTCAAAAATATTTAAGCATTTAAAGTACTTAAACCATAGTAAATTGGTTTATTTTAGAATCATGCAAATAATGCTCAAAGCAAAAGCTAAATCACTTCCGGATTGTGTCAAGAGATTCTTTTTAGTGCCTGAGAGCAAATATGAGTAGTATTATGTAGTAAAAATTATCTTTAAGCTGTAAGTCAGTTGTCTTTTGATTTTACTTTTGCTTTTTCAGAAATGTAGTGGAGTAAAAAGTATTATAATTATCTTTTAGGTGTAGTGGAGTAAAAGTACAAAGTTACCCCTAAAAATACTACTCAAGTAAAGTTCAGATTCTCGAAGACTAAAGTAAATTTACTCTGTTACTGTCCATCTCTGCATTTGGGGGCGTGTCTCGCAGTATGCAAAGACTTTCCTGTAAATTTTGGAGCAGAATTGGGAGGAAAGAAAAAAATGACCATAAAAAAAGGTAGTATTAATGGTAGCATTGTCTTTTTGCCTTATATTAGTGTCATGTGTGTTTTACTGATGAGCATAGTACTTTGTTAAAATTATGAATTAATATTAACCACATCTGTGTTATTTGATAATTCCATATCCACAACAATTAATCATCTTTGATATCCAAAAACATTAACTGTTCACTCCTTTTACTCTATTGTCAAATTGAATGAGAGAGACCATTATTTTTGTTCAAAAGGCATATTTCTTTCTTTCTGTTACTTGTAGAATTGTTGACAGTGCATATCTGAAGTTGCAGCAGTTCTGCCTCAGTAGCTGGGACATTTCCAAGGAGTTAAGTAGGAGACAAGGCAGCCACCCGCTTTGGGACTGAGATAAGAGCACCAATTGCCATAAAAAAATATAGACTTAGGTCCATAAGTATTTGGACACTGCCACAAGTTTTGTTATTTGAGCTGTTAATCAAAACATATTCAAAATACAGCTTTATAATTAATATGTGTGTTATAGGTCAGACTCTCAGCTGTAATTTGAGAGTATTCACATCCAAATCTAACAAAGGGTTTAGGAGTTACAGCTCTTTAATGTGTAGCTGCCTCTTTTTCAAGGGCTCAGAAGTATTTGGACAGTTGAAACCTGTTTCTGTGAAATTACAACATACAGTATCTCAATGGAAGTGAACCAGACCATCCTGAGGCTTGATAAAAAAAGTGATAAATCCCTTCACAACATCCACCTCAGTGTACAACCCTCTCCAGGAAGTTGGTCTAGCAGTGTCTATCTCCACTATAACAAAAAGACTTCATGAGAGAAAATACAGAGGGTTCACCACAAGGTGCAGACCATTCATCAGCCTCAAGAGAAAGGCCACATTAGACTTGGCCAAAAAACACCTAAAGAAGCCAGCCCAGGTCTGGAACAGCATTCTTTGGACAAATGAGACTCAGACCAACCTGTACCAGAGAAAACTCTGGAGAAGGCTTGGAACGGCTCGTGATCCAAAGCACGGCACATCTTCTGTAAAACATGATGGAGCAGTGTGGTGCATGAGCTGCATAACTTCCAGTGGCATAATCATATTTGTTGAGTAGTTTGAAATCATAAAATTTCATTAAGATGAAATGATAATTTTTGAGTTTTATGAAATTTTTTTTAGTATTTTGAAATCATTTTTGAGTATTATTAAATTATCATTTTTGAGTTTGATGAAATTATAATTTTTGAGTATTTTTGAAGTCATAATTTTTGAGTATTTTGAAATAAATTTTTAGTATTTCGAAATTATAATTTTTGAGTTTTATTGAATCATATTTGTTGAGGATTTTGAAATCATAATTTTTGAGTAAGATGAAATTAAGAGGGAGCCAGGACACAAGGTCAGAGGGGAGTTAACACCAACTCCCCATCCAGAGTTTGTGTACGAAGCCCCAGTAAGCACCATCACGCTGATAAGATCATGGCTAAAATGAAGACCAGGCAACCCCGACATCAGTTACACAGGCTGAGTGAAATACCTTCAGAAAGTCTCCTGGAAGATGTGAATGCAGCTTTGGGAACAATACCTACGATGACCATCACTGAAACCAATGAGCTGAGATACACTTCAGCAGCAGTGATCCTTGAGGAGCTTGGCTATCAACCAAAGAGCAACCATAAAGATCCATATCCACCATGGAAAAGAAGGTTAGAAGCTAAAATCAAGGTAACTCGGAGAGAAGTGAGCCAACTGTCAGAGCTCCAGAAAGGTGCAATGAAACAACAAGCACCCAAGAGGTACAGCAAGATGTCCATACCTGAAGCATTGGAAACTGCCAAGCAAAGACTCCAAGCCTTGGCCACAGGAGAGAAATCGAAGCAAGGCGAATAAACCGGCTGTTCTCAACTCAACCAGCTAAAGTGTACTCTCAGTGGCAAGGTAATAACAACAGAGCAGACCCACCAAGGCTGGAGACTGAACAATACTGGAAAGGCATATGGGAGAAGGAGGCATCACACAACAACAGTGCACAGTGGTTGGAGGATCTAAGAGCAGACCCCAGCAACCTCCCTGAACAAGAACCAGTAACCATCACAGTGGCAGACAGAGTCTCAGGTATGAAAAACTGGACAGCACCAGGGCCTGACATGATCCACACCTACTGGCTGAAAAAGCTAACTTCACTCCATGAGCGCCTGGCAGCACAAATGAACCAGCTGCTAAAGGATGGGACCCACCCTGAATGGCTAACTGAAGGCCGGACAATCCTGATCCAGAAGGATCCCCTGAAGGGAACAGCCCCATCCAACTATCGACCAATCACCTGTCTCCCCACCACATGGAAGCTCATGTCAGGCATCATAGCGGCTAAGATAAGTGGGCACATGGATCAATACATGAGCACAGCACAGAAGGGCATTGGTAAAAACACCAGAGGAGCTAAACACCAGCTGCTCGTAGATAGAACAGTCGCTCAGGATTGCAAAGCCAGACATACTAATCTGTGCACCGCCTGGATTGATTACAAGAAAGCCTATGACTCAATGCCACACACATGGATCATGGAATGCTTGGAGATGTATAACATCAACAGGACTCTAAGAGCCTTCATTGCAAACTCGATGAGGCAGTGGAAGACCACCCTTGAGGCCAACTGCAAGCCAATTGCACAAATGTCCATCAAATGTGGGATATACCAAGGAGATGCTCTGTCCCCGCTGCTGTTCTGCATAGGTCTGAACCCCCTCAGCCAGATAATCACCAAGACTGGCTATGGGTACCGACTCAGGAACGGGGCCACCATCAGTCACCTCCTCTACATGGATGATATCAAGCTGTACGCCAAGAGCGAGAGAGACATTGACTCACTGATCCACACAACCAGGATCTACAGCAATGACATCGGAATGTCATTCGGACTTGAGAAGTGTGGGCGGATGGTGACAAAGAGAGGGAAGGTAGTCCATACAGTAGGGGTCCCACTCCCAGACGGCAGAATAGCAGACATTGAGGACAGCTACAAGTACCTTGGAATCCAACAAGCAAATGGCAACCTGGACCAGGCCACAAGAAAAGCAGCCACAGCCAAATACCTCAAACGAGTAAGGCAAGTCCTAAGGAGTCAGCTCAATGGCAAGAACAAAGTCCGGGCAATCAACAGCTATGCCCTGCCGGTTATCAGATACCCTGCGGGAATAATAAGCTGGCCAAAGGAAGAGATTCAGACCACAGATGTGAAAACACGAAAGCTCCTAACCATGCATGGAGGGTTCCACCCCAAATCCAGCACCCTGAGACTGTACACTAAGCGCAAGGAAGGAGGCAGAGGACTGGTGAGTGTCAGAACCACTGTCCAGGATGAAACATCCAAGATCCTTGACTACATCAGGAAGATAGCCTCAACAGATGAAGTTCTCAGTGAATGTCTCAGGCAGTGGAAAACAGAGGACGAGGTGCTGGAGGAACCATCATGGGAGGAAAAGCCCCTACATGGGATGTACCATCGACAGATAACTGAAGTGGCTGACATCGAGAAATCCTACCAATGGCTAGAAAGGGCTGGACTGAAGGACAGCACAGAGGCACTGATCATGGCTGCACAGGAGCAGGCCTTGAGCACCAGAGCAATAGAGGCCAAGATCTACCATACAAGACAAGACCCCAGGTGCAGACTGTGCAACGAGGCCCCTGAGACAATCCAACACATAACTGCAGGCTGTAAGATGCTGGCAGGGAAAGCATACATGGAGCGTCATAACCAAGTGGCTGGTATAGTGTACAGGAACATCGGTGCAGAGTACAGTCTGGAAGTCCCGAGGTCAAGATGGGAAACACCTCCAAAGGTGATAGAGAATGACCGAGCTAAGATCCTGTGGGACTTCCAGATCCAGACAGACAAAATGGTAGTGGCAAACCAACCGGACATCGTGGTGATGGACAAACAGCAAAGGAAAGCCGTTGTGGTTGACATTGCAATACCAAGCGATTGTAACATCAGGAAAAAGGAACACGAGAAACTGGAGAAGTACCAAGGCCTCAAAGAAGAACTTGAGAAGGCCTGGAAAGTGAAGGCAACAGTGGTGCCCGTGGTCATCGGAGCACTCGGGGCAGTAACCCCCAAACTGGAAGAGTGGCTACAGCAGATCCCAGGAAAAACATCAGACATCTCAGTCCAGAAGAGCGCAGTCCTAGGAACAGCAAAGATACTGCGCAGAACCCTCAAGCTCCCAGGCCTCTGGTAGAGGACCCAAGCTTGGATGGATGAAACCGCCCACGGAGGGCGAGATGACAATTTTTTTTTATTTTTACAATATAATGTTAAATAAATATATATATATATATAAAAATAAAGATACAAATGAAATATAAAGTAAAAAATAAATATAAAATAAAACATGAAGTAAATAATACAAAAACATGTAAAATATAAAAAGTATACAATAAAAAGTGAAATAAATAACATGTAACATATGAAACTAAATATAAAAATTAAATAAATAATATAAGTAAAAAACTGAAAATAAATTTAAAGAAACATGAAGTAAATATACAAAAACACCTAAAATGAATAAAAAATTTAAATAAATATACAATAAAAAGTGAAAAGAATTAAAAATATAAAAAAAACAATAAAAAGTGAAATGAATCAAAAAGGTAAAATATGAAAATAAATAATAATGTAAAAAAATATATATTTCTATTATCTTCTTCCGCTTATTTCAGCTAAGGGATGGTGGGCACTGGAGCCTATCCCAGTTACTTTGGGCCTGAGGCGGGGTACACCCTGGACAGGGGCCAGCTAGTCGCAGGGCTGACACAAAGACACACACAGACAGACAACCATTCACTCTCACATTCATTCACTAGGGGCAATTTAGAGTCACCAATTCATCTAACACATGTCCTTGGACTTCACATGGCTCTCAAACCAAAAATGTCCCCTGCCCGAGCAAGCCTTTGGCCACAGTGGAGAGGAAAAATGTCCTTTAGACAGAAACCTCTGACAGAACCAGGCTCAGGCAGAGAGGCGTCTGTCTGCACCATTGGTTTGAGTGCACAGTGAAATCAAAGATCACATTGACTGTTAATAACACTATCATAGGAAAATAAATATACAATATAATGTGAAATAAATACAAAAGTAAAATAAAATAAAAAGATACAAATGAAATAAATAATAAATAATATAAGTAGAAAATAAAATAAATATAAAATAAAACATGAAGTAAATAATACAAAAACATGTAAAATATAAAAAACTACAATAAACTGTAAAAGAAATACAAAAATGAAAATCTAAAAATAAATATACAATCAAAAAATTAATGAAAAATATAAATGAAAAAATCTAAAAAATAAATATACAATAAAAAGTGAAAAAAATTTAAAAATGTAAAAAAAAACAATAAAATGTGAAAAAAAATATATGTATATATGTATATATATACATATATATACAATATAATGTTAAATAAAAATGTATATATATAAAAATAAAGATACAAATGAAATATAAAGTAAAAAATAAATATAAAATAAAATATGAAGTAAATAATACAAAAACATGTAAAATATAAAAAGTATACAATAAAAATTGAAAAAAATAACATGTAACATATGAAACTAAATATAAAAAATGAAATAAATAATATAAGTAAAAAACTGAAAATAAACGTAAAGAAACATGAAGTAAATATACAAAAACACGAAAAATAAATAAAAAATTTAAATAAATATACAATAAAAAGTGAACAGAATTAAAAATAAAAAAAAAACAATAAAAAGTGAAATAAATCAAAAAGGTAAAATATGAAAATAAATAATAATGTAAAAAAATATATTTCTTTTATCTTCTTCCGCTTATTTCAGCTAAGGGATCGTGGG
Organism: Bostrychus sinensis; assembly: GCA_020698575.1. Lineage (NCBI taxonomy): Eukaryota > Metazoa > Chordata > Actinopteri > Gobiiformes > Eleotridae > Bostrychus > Bostrychus sinensis. Next base: position 18,792,263 of record CM036257.1, on the reverse strand, counting down.
CACTGGAGCCTATCCCAGTTACTTTGGGCCTGAGGCGGGGTACACCCTGGACAGGGGCCAGCTAGTCGCAGGGCTGACACAGAGACACACACAGACAGACAACCATTCACTCTCACATTCATTCACTAGGGGCAATTTAGAGTCACCAATTCACCTAACACATGTCCTTGGACTTCACATGGCTCTCAAACCAAAAATGTCCCCTGCCCGAGCAAGCCTTTGGCCACAGTGGAGAGGAAAAATGTCCTTTAGACAGAAACCTCTGACAGAACCAGGCTCAGGCAGAGAGGCGTCTGTCTGCACCATTGGTTTGAGTGCACAGTGAAATCAAAGATCACATTGACTGTTAATAACACTATCATAGGAAAAAAAATATACAATATATTGTGAAATAAATAATATAAGTAGAAAATAAAATAAATATAAAATAAAACATGAAGTAAATAATACAAAAACATGTAAAATATAAAAAACTACAATAAACTGTAAAAGAAATACAAAAATGAAAATATAAAAATAAATATACAATCAAAAAATGAATGAAAAATATAAATGAAAAAATCTAAAAAATAAATATACAATAAAAAGTGAAAAAAATTTAAAAATGTAAAAAAAAACAATAAAATGTGAAAAAAAATATATGTATATATGTATATATATATACATATATATATACAATATAATGTTAAATAAAAATGTATATATATAAAAATAAAGATACAAATGAAATATAAAGTAAAAAATAAATATAAAATAAAACATGAAGTAAATAATACAAAAACATGTAAAATATAAAAAGTATACAATAAAAAGTGAAATAAATAACATGTAACATGAAACTAAATATAACAATGAAATAAATAAGTAAAAAACTGAAAATAAACGTAAAGAAACATGAAGTAAATATACAAAAACACGTAAAATAAATAAAAAATTAAAATAAATATACAATAAAAAGTGAACAAAATTAAAAATAAAATAAAAAACTAAAAAAAGTAAAAATAAATCAAAAAGGTAAAATATGAAAATAAATAATAATGTAAAAACATATATTTCTTTTATCTTCTGCTTATTTCAGCTAAGGGATCGTGGGGACTGGAGCCTATCCCAGTTACTTTGGGCCTGAGGCGGGGTACACCCTGGACAGGGGCCAGCTAGTCGCAGGGCTGACACAGAGACACACACAGACAGACAACCATTCACTCTCACATTCATTAACTAGGGGCAATTTAGAGGCACCAATTCACCTAACACATGTCCTTGGACTTCACATGGCTCTCAAACCAAAAATGTCCCCTGCCCGAGCAAGCCTTTGGCCACAGTGGAGAGGAAAAATGTCCTTTAGACAGAAACCTCTGACAGAACCAGGCTCAGGCAGAGAGGCGTCTGTCTGCACCATTGGTTTGAGTGCACAGTGAAATCAAAGATCACATTGACTGTTAATAACACTATCATAGGAAAATAAATATACAATATAAAGTGAAATAAATACAAAAATAAAATAAAATAAAAAGATACAAATGAAATAAATAATATAAGTAGAAAATAAAATAAATATAAAATAAAACATGAAGTAAATAATACAAAAACATGTAAAATTTAAAAACTACAATAAACTGTAAAAGAAATACAAAAATGAAAATATAAAAATAAATATACAATCAAAAAATTAATGAAAAATATAAATGAAAAAATCTAAAAAATAAATATACAATAAAAAGTGAAAAAAATTTAAAAATAAAAAAAAAACAATAAAATGTGAAAAAAAATATATGTATATATGTATATATATACATATATATATATACAATATAATGTTAAATAAAAATGTATATATATAAAAATAAAGATACAAATGAAATATAAAGTAAAAAATAAATATAAAATAAAACATGAAGTAAATAATACAAAAACATGTAAAATATAAAAAGTATACAATAAAAAGTGAAATAAATAACATGTAACATGAAACTAAATATAACAATGAAATAAATAAGTAAAAAACTGAAAATAAACATAAAGAAACATGAAGTAAATATACAAAAACACGTAAAATAAATACAAAATTAAAATAAATATACAATAAAAAGTGAACAGAATTAAAAATAAAATAAAAAACTAAAAAAAGTAAAAATAAATCAAAAAGGTAAAATATGAAAATAAATAATAATGTAAAAAAAAATATTTCTTTTATCTTCTGCTTATTTCAGCTAAGGGATCGTGGGCACTGGAGCCTATCCCAGTTACTTTGGGCCTGAGGCGGGGTACACTCTGGACAGGGGCCAGCTAGACGCAGGGCTGACACAGAGACACACACAGACAGACAACCATTCACTCTCACATTCATTCACTAGGGGCAATTTAGAGTCACCAATTCACCTAACACATGTCCTTGGACTTCACATGGCTCTCAAACCAAAAATGTCCCCTGCCCGAGCAAGCCTTTGGCCACAGTGGAGAGGAAAAATGTCCTTTAGACAGAAACCTCTGACAGAACCAGGCTCAGGCAGAGAGGCGTCTGTCTGCACCATTGGTTTGAGTGCACAGTGAAATCAAAGATCACATTGACTGTTAATAACACTATCATAGGAAAATAAATATACAATATAAAGTGAAATAAATACAAAAATAAAATAAAATAAAAAGATACAAATGAAATAAATAATAAATAATATAAGTAGAAAATAAAATAAATATAAAATAAAACATGAAGTAAATAATACAAAAACATGTAAAATATAAAAAACTACAATAAACTGTAAAAGAAATACAAAAATGAAAATATGAAAATAAATATACAATCAAAAAATGAATGAAAAATATAAATGTAAAATCTAAAAAAAAAATATACAATAAAAAGTGAAAAAAATTTAAAAATGTAAAAAAAAAACAATAAAATGTGAAAAAAAATATATGTATATATGTATATATATACATATATATATACAATATAATGTTAAATAAAAATGTATATATATAAAAATAAAGATACAAATGAAATATAAAGTAAAAAATAAATATAAAATAAAATATGAAGTAAACAATACAAAAACATGTAAAATATAAAAAGTATACAATAAAAATTGAAAAAAATAACATGTAACATATGAAACTAAATATAAAAATGAAATAAATAATATAAGTAAAAAACTGAAAATAAACGTAAAGAAACATGAAGTAAATATACAAAAACACCGAAAAAATAAATAAAAAATTTAAATAAATATACAATAAAAAGTGAACAGAATTAAAAATAAAAAAAAAACAATAAAAAGTGAAATAAATCAAAAAGGTAAAATATGAAAATAAATAATAATGTAAAAAAATATATTTCTTGTATCTTCTTCCGCTTATTTCAGCTAAGGGATCGTGGGCACTGGAGCCTATCCCAGTTACTTTGGGCCTGAGGCGGGGTACACCCTGGACAGGGGCCAGCTAGACGCAGGGCTGACACAGAGACACACACAGACAGACAACCATTCACTCTCACATTCATTCACTAGGGGCAATTTAGAGTCACCAATTCACCTAACACATGTCCTTGGACTTCACATGGCTCTCAAACCAAAAATGTCCCCTGCCCGAGCAAGCCTTTGGCCACAGTGGAGAGGAAAAATGTCCTTTAGACAGAAACCTCTGACAGAACCAGGCTCAGGCAGAGAGGCGTCTGTCTGCACCATTGGTTTGAGTGCACAGTGAAATCAAAGATCACATTGACTGTTAATAACACTATCATAGGAAAATAAATATACAATATAATGTGAAATAAATAAAAAATAAAAATAAAAAGATACAAATGAAATAAATAATATAAGTAGAAAATAAAATAAATATAAAATAAAACATGAAGTAAATAATACAAAAACATGTAAAATATAAAAAACTACAATAAACTGTAAAAGAAATACAAAAATGAAAATCTAAAAATAAATATACAATCAAAAAATTAATGAAAAATATAAATGAAAAAATCTAAAAAATAAATATACAATAAAAAGTGAAAAAAATTTAAAAATAAAAAAAAACAATAAAATGTGAAAAAAATATATGTATATATGTATATATATACATATATATATATACAATATAATGTTAAATAAAAATGTATATATATAAAAATAAAGATACAAATGAAATATAAAGTAAAAAATAAATATAAAATAAAACATGAAGTAAATAATACAAAAACATGTAAAATATAAAAAGTATACAATAAAAAGTGAAATAAATAACATGTAACATGAAACTAAATATAACAATGAAATAAATAAGTAAAAAACTGAAAATAAACGTAAAGAAACATGAAGTAAATATACAAAAACACCTAAAATAAATAAAAAATTAAAATAAATATACAATAAAAAGTGAACAGAATTAAAAATAAAATAAAAAACTAAAAAAAGTACAAATAAATCAAAAAGGTAAAATATGAAAATAAATAATAATGTAAAAAAAAATATTTCTTTTATCTTCTGCTTATTTCAGCTAAGGGATCGTGGGCACTGGAGCCTATCCCAGTTACTTTGGGCCTGAGGCGGGGTACACCCTGGACAGGGGCCAGCTAGACGCAGGGCTGACACAGAGACACACACAGACAGACAACCATTCACTCTCACATTCATTCACTAGGGGCAATTTAGAGTCACCAATTCATCTAACACATGTCCTTGGACTTCACATGGCTCTCAAACCAAAAATGTCCCCTGCCCGAGCAAGCCTTTGGCCACAGTGGAGAGGAAAAATGTCCTTTAGACAGAAACCTCTGACAGAACCAGGCTCAGGCAGAGAGGCGTCTGTCTGCACCATTGGTTTGAGTGCACAGTGAAATCAAAGATCACATTGACTGTTAATAACACTATCATAGGAAAATAAATATACAATATCATGTGAAATAAATAAAAAAATAAAATAAAAAGATACAAATGAAATAAATAATATAAGTAGAAAATAAAATAAATATAAAATAAAACATGAAGTAAATAATACAAAAACATGTAAAATATAAAAAACTACAATAAACTGTAAAAGAAATACAAAAATGAAAATCTAAAAATAAATATACAATCAAAAAATTAATGAAAAATATAAATGAAAAAATCTAAAAAATAAATATACAATAAAAAGTGAAAAAAATTTAAAAATGTAAAAAAAAACAATAAAATGTGAAAAAAAATATATGTATATATGTATATATATACATATATATACAATATAATGTTAAATAAAAATGTATATATATAAAAATAAAGATACAAATGAAATATAAAGTAAAAAATAAATATAAAATAAAATATGAAGTAAATAATACAAAAACATGTAAAATATAAAAAGTATACAATAAAAATTGAAAAAAATAACATGTAACATATGAAACTAAATATAAAAATGAAATAAATAATATAAGTAAAAAACTGAAAATAAACGTAAAGAAACATGAAGTAAATATACAAAAACACCGTAAAAATAAATAAAAAATTTAAATAAATATACAATAAAAAGTGAACAGAATTAAAAATAAAAAAAAAACAATAAAAAGTGAAATAAATCAAAAAGGTAAAATATGAAAATAAATAATAATGTAAAAAAATATATTTCTTTTATCTTCTTCCGCTTATTTCAGCTAAGGGATCGTGGGCACTGGAGCCTATCCCAGTTACTTTGGGCCTGAGGCGGGGTACACCCTGGACAGGGGCCAGCTAGTCGCAGGGCTGACACAGAGACACACACAGACAGACAACCATTCACTCTCACATTCATTCACTAGGGGCAATTTAGAGTCACCAATTCACCTAACACATGTCCTTGGACTTCACATGGCTCTCAAACCAAAAATGTCCCCTGCCCGAGCAAGCCTTTGGCCACAGTGGAGAGGAAAAATGTCCTTTAGACAGAAACCTCTGACAGAACCAGGCTCAGGCAGAGAGGCGTCTGTCTGCACCATTGGTTTGAGTGCACAGTGAAATCAAAGATCACATTGACTGTTAATAACACTATCATAGGAAAATAAATATACAATATAATGTGAAATAAATAAAAAAATAAAATAAAAAGATACAAATGAAATAAATAATATAAGTAGAAAATAAAATAAATATAAAATAAAACATGAAGTAAATAATACAAAAACATGTAAAATATAAAAAACTACAATAAACTGTAAAAGAAATACAAAAATGAAAATCTGAAAATAAATATACAATCAAAAAATTAATGAAAAATATAAATGAAAAATCTAAAAAATAAATATACAATAAAAAGTGAAAAAAAATTAAAAATGTAAAAAAAAACAATAAAATGTGAAAAAATATATATGTATATATGTATATATATACATATATATATATACAATATAATGTTAAATAAAAATGTATATATATAAAAATAAAGATACAAATGAAATATAAAGTAAAAAATAAATATAAAATAAAACATGAAGTAAATAATACAAAAACATGTAAAATATAAAAAGTATACAATAAAAAGTGAAATAAATAACATGTAACATGAAACTGAATATAACAATGAAATAAATAAGTAAAAAACTGAAAATAAACGTAAAGAAACATGAAGTAAATATACAAAAACACCTAAAATAAATAAAAAATTAAAATAAATATACAATAAAAAGTGAACAGAATTAAAAATAAAATAAAAAACAAAAAAAAGTGAAATAAATCAAAAAGGTAAAATATGAAAATAAATAATAATGTAAAAAAAAATATTTCTTTTATCTTCTTCCGCTTATTTCAGCTAAGGGATCGTGGGCACTGGAGCCTATCCCAGTTACTTTGGGCCTGAGGCGGGGTACACCCTGGACAGGGGCCAGCTAGTCGCAGGGCTGACACAGAGACACACACAGACAGACAACCATTCACTCTCACATTCATTCACTAGGGGCAATTTAGAGTCACCAATTCACCTAACACATGTCCTTGGACTTCACATGGCTCTCAAACCAAAAATGTCCCCTGCCCGAGCAAGCCTTTGGCCACAGTGGAGAGGAAAAATGTCCTTTAGACAGAAACCTCTGACAGAACCAGGCTCAGGCAGAGAGGCGTCTGTCTGCACCATTGGTTTGAGTGCACAGTGAAATCAAAGATCACATTGACTGTTAATAACACTATCATAGGAAAATAAATATACAATATAATGTGAAATAAATAAAAAATAAATATAAAAAGATACAAATGAAATAAATAATATAAGTAGAAATTAAAATAAATATAAAATAAAACATGAAGTAAATAATACAAAAACATGTAAAATATAAAACACTACAATAAACTGTAAAAGAAATACAAAAATGAAAATATGAAAATAAATATACAATCTAAAAAATGAATGAAAAATAAAAGTGAAAAAAATTAAAATTATAAAAAAACAATAAAAAGTAAAAAAAAATGTATATATATATATATATATATATATATATATATATATATATATATATATATATATATATATATACACACAATATAATGTTAAATAAAAATATATATATAAAAATAAAGATACAAATGAAATATAAAGTAAAAAATAAATATAAAATAAAACATGAAGTAAATAATACAAAAACATGTAAAATATAAAAAGTATACAATAAAAAGTGAAATAAATAACATGTAACATATGAAACTAAATATAACAATGAAATAAATAAGTAAAATACTGAAAATAAACATAAAGAAACATGAAGTAAATATACAAAAACACGTAAAATAAATAAAAAATTAAAATAAATATACAATAAAAAGTGAAAAGAATTAAAAATAAATAAAAAAACAAAAAAAGTGAAATAAATCAAAAAGGTAAAATATGAAAATAAATAATAATGTAAAAAAAATATATTTCTTTTATCTTCCGCTTATTTCAGCTAAGGGATCGTGGGCACTGGAGCCTATCCCAGTTACTTTGGGCCTGAGGCGGGGTACACCCTGGACAGGGGCCAGCTAGTCGCAGGGCTGACACAGAGACACACACAGACAGACAACCATTCACTCTCACATTCATTCACTAGGGGCAATTTAGAGTCACCAATTCATCTAACACATGTCCTTGGACTTCACATGGCTCTCAAACCAAAAATGTCCCCTGCCCGAGCAAGCCTTTGGCCACAGTGGAGAGGAAAAATGTCCTTTAGACAGAAACCTCTGACAGAACCAGGCTCAGGCAGAGAGGCGTCTGTCTGCACCATTGGTTTGAGTGCACAGTGAAATCAAAGATCACATTGACTGTTAATAACACTATCATAGGAAAATAAATATACAATATAATGTGAAATAAATAAAAAATAAAAATAAAAAGATACAAATGAAATAAATAATATAAGTAGAAAATAAAATAAATATAAAAAAAACATGAAGTAAATAATACAAAAACATGTAAAATTTAAAAACTACAATAAACTGTAAAAGAAATACAAAAATGAAAATCTAAAAATAAATATACAATCAAAAAATTAATGAAAAATATAAATGAAAAATCTAAAAAATAAATATACAATAAAAAGTGAAAAAAATTTAAAAATAAAAAAAAACAATAAATGTGAAAAAAATATATGTATATATGTATATATATACATATATATATATACAATATAATGTTAAATAAAAATGTATATATATAAAAATAAAGATACAAATGAAATATAAAGTAAAAAATAAATATAAAATAAAACATGAAGTAAATAATACAAAAACATGTAAAATATAAAAAGTATACAATAAAAAGTGAAATAAATAACATGTAACATGAAACTAAATATAACAATGAAATAAATAAGTAAAAAACTGAAAATAAACATAAAGAAACATGAAGTAAATATACAAAAACACGTAAAATAAATAAAAAATTAAAATAAATATACAATAAAAAGTGAACAGAATTAAAAATAAAATAAAAAACTAAAAAAAGTAAAAATAAATCAAAAAGGTAAAATATGAAAATAAATAATAATGTAAAAAAAAATATTTCTTTTATCTTCTGCTTATTTCAGCTAAGGGATCGTGGGCACTGGAGCCTATCCCAGTTACTTTGGGCCTGAGGCGGGGTACACCCTGGACAGGGGCCAGCTAGATGCAGGGCTGACACAGAGACACACACAGACAGACAACCATTCACTCTCACATTCATTCACTAGGGGCAATTTAGAGTCACCAATTCACCTAACACATGTCCTTGGACTTCACATGGCTCTCAAACCAAAAATGTCCCCTGCCCGAGCAAGCCTTTGGCCACAGTGGAGAGGAAAAATGTCCTTTAGACAGAAACCTCTGACAGAACCAGGCTCAGGCAGAGAGGCGTCTGTCTGCACCATTGGTTTGAGTGCACAGTGAAATCAAAGATCACATTGACTGTTAATAACACTATCATAGGAAAATAAATATACAATATAAAGTGAAATAAATACAAAAATAAAATAAAATAAAAAGATACAAATGAAATAAATAATAAATAATATAAGTAGAAAATAAAATAAATATAAAATAAAACATGAAGTAAATAATACAAAAACATGTAAAATATAAAAAACTACAATAAACTGTAAAAGAAATACAAAAATGAAAATATGAAAATAAATATACAATCAAAAAATGAATGAAAAATATAAATATAAAATCTAAAAAATAAATATACAATAAAAAGTGAAAAAAAATTAAAAATATAAAAAACAATAAAAAGTGAAAAAAGTGTATATATATATATATATATATATATATATATATATATATATATATATATATATATATATATATATATATATATATATATATATATATATATATACACACAATATAATGTTAAATTGAAATGTATATATATATAAAAATAAAGATACAAATGAAATATAAAGTAAAAAATAAATATAAAATAAAACATGAAGTAAATAATACAAAAACATGTAAAATATAAAAAGTATACAATAAAAAGTGAAATAAATAACATGTAACATATGAAACTAAATATAACAATGAAATAAATAAGTAAAAAACTGAAAATAAACGTAAAGAAACATGAAGTAAATATACAAAAACACGTAAAATAAATAAAAAATTAAAATAAATATACAATAAAAAGTGAAAAGAATTAAAAATAAATAAAAAAACAAAAAAAAGTGAAATAAATCAAAAAGGTAAAATATGAAAATAAATAATAATGTAAAAAAAAATAATTTCTTTTATCTTCCGCTTATTTCAGCTAAGGGATCGTGGGCACTGGAGCCTATCCCAGTTACTTTGGGCCTGAGGCGGGGTACACCCTGGACAGGGGCCAGCTAGTCGCAGGGCTGACACAGAGACACACACAGACAGACAACCATTCACTCTCACATTCATTCACTAGGGGCAATTTAGAGTCACCAATTCATCTAACACATGTCCTTGGACTTCACATGGCTCTCAAACCAAAAATGTCCCCTGCCCGAGCAAGCCTTTGGCCACAGTGGAGAGGAAAAATGTCCTTTAGACAGAAACCTCTGACAGAACCAGGCTCAGGCAGAGAGGCGTCTGTCTGCACCATTGGTTTGAGTGCACAGTGAAATCAAAGATCACATTGACTGTTAATAACACTATCATAGGAAAATAAATATACAATATCATGTGAAATAAATAAAAAAATAAAATAAAAAGATACAAATGAAATAAATAATATAAGTAGAAAATAAAATAAATATAAAATAAAACATGAAGTAAATAATACAAAAACATGTAAAATATAAAAAATATACAATAAAAAGTGAAATAAATAACATGTAACATATGAAAATAAATATAAAAACGAAATAAAGAATATAAGTAAAAAACTGAAAATATATGTAAAGACACATGAAGTAAATATACAAAAACACGTAAAACATAAAAAACTACAATAAACCTTAAAATAAATAAAAAGTGTAAATAAATATACAATAAAAAGTGAAAAAAATAAAAAATATAAAAAAACAATAAAAAGTGAAATAAATCAAAAAGGTAAAATATGAAAATAAATATTAATGTAAAAAAAAATATATATTTCTTTTATCTTCTTCCGCTTATTTCAGCTAAGTGATTGTGGGCACTGGAGCCTATCCCAGTTACTTTGGGCCAGAGGCGGGGTACACCCTGGACAGGGGCCAGCTAGTCGCAGGGCTGACACAGAGACACACACAGACAGACAACCATTCACTCTCACATTCATTCAATTTAGAGTATGCAATTTAGAGTCACCAATTCACCTAACACATGCATGTCTTTGGACAGTGGGAGTAAGCCGGAGTACCCAAAGAGAACCCGCGGTAACACGGGGAGGACATCCAGACTACACACAGAGAGTGTATGAGTTGGGCGGCCCAAGGATCAAACCCACAATCTGTTGTGGTAGTGAAGGAGCTGAGCCAAAAGGAAAAGCTCTTAAATTACTGGTTGATCTACGTTTGTACTCTCATCTATGGTTATGAACTTTGGGTCAAGACTAAAAGGACAAGATGCTGGATACAAGCAGCCTATATGAATTTCCTCTGCAGGGTGACTGGGCGTTCCCTTAGAGATAGGATCAGGAGCTCAGTTACCTGAGAGGAGCTCAGAGTAGAGCCTCCCGAGGCAGGTGTTCCGGGCATGTCGCACTGGGCCTCCTCCCAGTGGGACATGCCCCGGGGAAGATCTAGGACAAGCTGGAGGGACTATGTCTCTTGACTGACCTGGGAACGCCTTGGGGTTCCTCCAGGAAAGCGGAAGAAGATGGATGGGAGTGTAATTTGAGAACACATTATTTAGGGATGTCCCGATCCTGGTCAAGAGATCGGCCTATCAAGGAATTTTTAAATGATTGGATTAAGTCACATGATTGGACCGATCGTGTGTTTTACATTTACCTCAAACCAAAACACAAACCACCGCAGCATGTAATAATAGTGTGGAAGTAGGGCCGGGCAAGAAAACAAATAAATTTGATTAATTAGTACTTTTTTACTTTGGACAATGTCAAAAGAGGCTCTATCTATAATCAGCTGCAGTGGAAATAGGGTCCTCCAAGAGTTGCAGCTGTTAGCTGTGTTGTGGCTAATGCTAATGCTAGCGCCTACAGCAGCTTAAATACTAAATGTGGAGACTCTGCAGACGTTAAAAACTCTAATAATCACAGAGAAAAAAGTAATTTTAGTAATGCCTCTGTTTAGATATGACCGCAGTTTGGCCAAAATGCAGCCTTCAGCGCTAACTTTAGTGTCTTTGTTTATGTATGCTAATTAGCCACATGCTCTGCTTAGCTCTGTTAACAGGCCCCATATGGTGTATAAATAACAGACCTGGCCTTTAGAAGCAGAAAGGGCTTAAACAAAAAGACTTCAATGTTTTCACTGATGTCATTGTGAGAGTAATGGACACTGTTGCTGCTTTGTACAGATATTTAACTCAAAAACATAGCTATGCAATATGTTAGATGTTCTTATAAAATGCAAAAAAAATTTACTGAAAAAGATTGGTACTGGGACTCGGATCTACCAAAACCAACCATGAAATGATCAGTATCAGATCAGGAGCCAAAAAAAGTTGATCGGGACATCCCTTATGTGTGTGAGGTATGAGGCAAATTTGGGCATGTTGAGTGGCGATGTATGAATTATTTTCTTTGATTTCTCAAGGGCCACCAGCACAACCCAGATTTTTCTACTTCAACCCAAGGCAAACAGAGAAAAGGGTGGACTTACTTTGGATGAACCCGGATTACAGATTGCACCGCAGGAAAACCACAGCTTACCAGGCTGAAGACATCCTTCTTCAGACAAGTGGTCAAAGTTCCTGTGCACCTCGTGGGACTCTTTTCCTCTGTCCTGTCTATCTTCTGCCCTTCTGACTTCTTTTGACCCTTGTCACACACAGTAGATCTTGCAGGACACTGTGGTTAAAGGAAGTGCTGGATGTGCACAAAAGGGTAGGCAGCTGGAGTGTGGTAGAAGACTTGGTGTTGGGGCGAAGACCAAACTGTCCACTGCTGAGCACCTCTAAGACCGAGGAGTTAGAGGGGGGCTTCAGGAGGACTAGGCCTCATCTGTGACCGGTATCCAGCAGGAGCCTGAGAATGTGGAGATGCAAAGTAAGTTTAAGAGAATACTGAGAAAAAGAAAGTAAAAAGAAACACTCATTATCATCATGATGATGAAAGTCATGTAGCCATAAGAGACAAGTCAACTTTTTCACAGTAATGAGCGTCCATATTGTTTTGATACAACCCAGTAGTGAGTAAGAATGCTATATAAGACATATAAATTACCGAAAAAGAGTCTCAGGCTGGAGAGCTGTCCCAGTCCGCCTGCCTCCATCGGTGCATCTGTTGATCTGACTTAAAACACACCAGGGCTCAAATAAGTGACATTTAGAATACTGGGGTGTCATAAAGTAATGTCACATTTATCAGCCAATCAGACGAGAGCCTGGGCTTAAAGCATAAATATTCTGTTGCCTTGGCGACTGGTCTACCTAATAACAGCTGTATGAAAGTACAAGTAGCCTACTATTGATGGTTAAATGACTTGTCTTATTTATTGTCTAACTAAAGACACCATTTGTCAGGTGACTTAGGCCAGTGTTTCCCAACCAGGGGTACAGAGACCCCTGGGGGTACGCAAGCACATTGCAGGAGGTACCTGAAGTTATATGAGCATTTTTAGTACCTTTAAATATTTTGCTTTCAAAGACCAAAATAAACCTAAATCAGGACTAACCCAGGACTAAAGCAAGGGATGCGGCAGTAAAGAAGAACAAATCAGTACAAAACCAGGTCTAAACCAAGACTAAACCAGGAAAATAACAGAGCTAAACCAGAAATAAACCAGGACAAAACCAGTAACACACCAAGTCTAAGCCAGAACAAAATTAGGTCTAAGCCAGAACGAAATGAGGTCTAAATCAAGGCTAAACCATGCCTAAAACCAGAAAAACACTAAAATAAATCAGGACTAAGCCAGGACTAAACCAGCAACAAACCAGATCTAAGTCCTGGATTATGCCCTTGTTTAGTCTTGGCATAATCCTGAGGTATGTGCTACTAGATGCTTTGTTTTTCTTTTATATATTTCTGGTTAAATGCCTAGATCTGGTGAGTGCACTGAGAGTAAGTTTGCACTTCTGCCACTGAGTAGGCTAAGGTTCACAGCACAGCTTTATTAATTGTAGTACGTTATATTTACACTAACAACATACGTTTTAATGTGGCTTAACACAGGTAGTGCAGCATACGTGAGATGCTGTTGTTCATAAAACCCAAAATATCGCCTCCCTAGGTCTACAGTGCCTCAATTTCTACTTCAATACAGCAGTTCCCCTCTATTACTCAGCCTAGTTTTACAGTGCATGAGGCGGAGCTATACCGTTGTGAATTATTCATCTTGTGTCTTCCTCTGCTGTAACGATGTCTTAAAAGTGTTGAATAAAAGACCACCCTCACCCACTGCCCTCACAGTAACACATCACTGCAGTACTTTAAATAGCCTGCTAACTAGACAGGATAATTACAGTGTTTTACCTCCCAGGAGCAGAGGACTGTGGGAAACGTAGGCAGCTGGAGTTTTTCTTTTATTGTGCTGATGGCAGAAGGCTGTTTATTGCAGCAGGATGGTCAGTATAGGAGCTACAGTGTAATAATTTTTTTTTTCTTGACAGTTCTACTTATACTACGTCTTGTAGCAGCGGTAATAGTGGTAGCAGTAGTGGTAATAGCAGTAGGTGTGTATTTAGGCACATACTTGTATACTTTTACTCAGGTAATGATTTTGATTGCTTAGTTGAGCCAGGAGTGTGTTTTGACAACACTATACACATTAAGTGTCATTGTTTTTTTATAATTGGTTACATGTTGCGCTTATCCATTGTTCTCAGGCCTTGGCCGTGCAGCTGAGCAGAGACAAACTGGTTAGACATCTTTCACCTGTATTTTTTATTTATTTATTTTACTTGCTGTCACAAGTTTTTATATTGTTATCTTTCAGATTCATGTTCAAGTACAAGGATTGACACATCCACAACACAGGCAAAAACACCACTGTTCTCTGCAACTGACCAAAGTCTGCTCAGAATAAGACACACTGACTGCTGTAAACATGGTACAAGTCTCTGGTACAAAAGTCATTTGGTAGAAAAATATCTCTTAGTAGTATAAGTAAGAACATTTATATCAGCTTTGAAATGAAAAATAAAAAGGTCTTAGAAGGTAAAAGGCCTTTGGTTTCATGAACAATATAAAACAACACAGAAGAAAATCCACTTCTCTGCATTCAACAGCAAAGACAGATGATTGTTGGCAAAGGTCTCTGTGGGAAAAGAAGAAAGATAGCTGCAGCTACAATCAGGCGTCGCACCGCGTGGCTGGGGGGCACAGGCGATTTCGGGCCATGTGAACCAGCACCATCAGCAGCATTTCTGAGGTACTGCTCAGAGCCACAATGAATGGAGCCTGGGACGCAAAGTCTGCCTCTGTGCGGGGGAAAGACAGCTGCATGACGGCCAGGGCCAGCAGACTGTTTTGGACCCCAACCTCGATACTCACAGTCTTCCTTTGAGGGGGGTCTAGCCCAGCCACACGGGCCAACAGTGCCCCCACTCCGAGACCCAGGACTGACACCGTAGACCCCACCAGCACAATGTGGGGCCACACTATGTCCAGAATGGATGCACCCATCTGGTAGGCCATAAAGATGCCCCCTACCATGAGCAGCACACTGAGAGGACGGATGAGCAGCAGCAGGAGGCGGGTGAGGCCAGGCAGACGTAGTTTGACCAGGATGCCCAGAGAGACAGGGATGGCAATGAACAGAAGGATCCCCAGGATTTTTACAAAGGGCACATGAAGCGCAGCGTGGACCCCCAGCAGCCAGCCGTACAGGGCAGAGGACAGGGGCATGGCCGCCACCGCCACCACTGTGGACACAAGTGTCATGGAAATGGCTAGAGTCACATCGCCCCCCAGCAAGAGGCTGTACAGGTAACCCCCTCCACCGCCTGGGGCCGTGCAGGTAATGACCAGCCCCAGGGCCAGGGACTTGGGCAGGCGGGCCAGCTGTGACACGCCGTAACCATACAGCGGCATAACCAGGTACTGGCCCAGAGTCCCAAGCAGCAGCGGCACAGGGCGCCGCAGTAGCCCCCGCAGAACCTCCCCCTCCACTTTACAGCCAAAGGCACACTTATTGATAAAGATGACGGGCAACAGGGCGAGCAAGACAGGGTGCTCAGTAAAGTGGGACAGACCCCCAGATTGACTGAGACGGGAGGCAGGCTCGTCACTGCGCGACTCTACTTTAATGGAGTAATCTGTCCTCTCCTCTATGAGCACTGGTGCTGAGTCCCGCTCCAGCCCCAGCAGCTGGATGTGCAGCTGTGCGCGGCCAGGGAAGCCTGAGCGGATACTGATGACGTAGCTCTGAGAGCCCACAGAGAGCCTGCTGTGTGACACATTCAGGATGCACAGGACCTCAGGGTCCAGGGACCGAACTCTGATGGTCTGCTGCCAATTGTCCCGGCCCCTGCAGCTGCTGTTCTTGTACCAGCTTGTGATTACAATGACACCATTAGAGTTTTCAGGAAAGTTAAACTCCTGCGAAGAGCCATCTCCAATGTTGATGAAGCCCCTGTCTGCTGTCAGGCTGTTACTCTCCACATTCAGGTGTCCACTGGTCCTGGGCCGCTCCACTCTCCAGCGGCTGCTGTTGTCCACCTCCTGTTTGTTGTGGCTGTCCGTAGTCCGGATGTCGGCACAACTGGCCCAATTTGCTCCGTTGGTGAGAAGTACAAGACAGCACATTGTAAAAAGCGTTCCCATTGTGAAGGACGGTGGGTGGAGGGGCCGCAGACTCATGGTTCTCCCTCAATTGCAGCCACTGTTTACACCGCCGCCCGAGAGAAACCACACAGCGCCATCTTCATTTTCTTTATCAAAACATTAGTACGGCATTGGCAGCCGGCTCCTATCATCGTCTGGTTCCCATTTTGTGGCTGGCTTCGTACCAGAACCTCATCATGAGCCTGCCCTGTCTCTCACCTGTGTAATAAGTGACTCAGGTGAGCACAGCTGATCCAAGTTTGAGTGTTTCAGTCTGGAAAAACAGGCCGGACCAGTCTATTATCTCTGACACGCAGCACACTCAGCTAAGTCAACATTCACAATACTTAGATAACTTTGTAACCTAACCTGGGAGTATTACTGTAACAATATTATTATAACATTTAGATACTATTTGAATTTATTAAAAAAATACATATGCAAACATACACGTAAATAAAAGTAAATAAAGTACATTAAATTATACAGAAAAAGGGCTATGGCTAATAATTTAAAATAGTAATTCTCAACTACTGGTTCTGGATCCAAAAGTTGGTCATTGGGAGTTTACAATACTTTCCATGTCCAGCTTACTCAAAGCCTGAATATTTGTATAATTAAATAAAATAGTAACAAAAAACACATTTGCCATAAAAGTCATAGTGCAGTAATTTAGAAAAAAACACATTAGTTTTGTAAAAAGTGTTTAAATGCATCAATATTTTACTCATATTTAAGGTAGGTTTTTATTGATTGATTGAACTGATTAATTTTCAAGTAAATCAGCGTGTACAGTTGACCATTATAATACAAAAATTGACTTTATTCACTGTTATGGGACAGTGGCTCACTGCAGAGTCATGTGCCACTAATGAGTGACATTTGTAGTGCTTGGTTACCTCCCAGGACGTCCCAGTACAGTCAGGCCTTTATGAGGGGGTGGGACAGGGGTCTAATTGAGCTGCCTCTATAGGGCCCTTTGTGCCAGTGCTGTGCTGGTGACAAAGGCTGACTTAATGGAGTGGTGCTGAGTGGTGCAGACTCATACATTCACTGGGATTCACTCACACAAACCCAGACTGGGCCTTCAACCAACTCAACCTGAAACATTTAAATACTCTGATAATGTGGCTTACTATCAGAGGTGAAATATAACTAAATTTGCTCTTAATGCATTTAATTATGTACGCTCTGTGTTCTTCTTATGGAACTTTTCTCAAGCAAATCTGTTTTTACTGTAAATGAGTAGACATATTTTTTGCCTTAAGTGGTAGTAGAAGTAATAGTATTAGTAGCAACAGCAGCACCTGTAGTAAAAGTAGCAGTAGAGGTGGTGGCAGTAGTAGTAGTAGCAGTTGCAATATTCGTAATAGTAGTAGGAGCAGCAGTAAGACCTTTCTGCTTTAATAAACTTTACACTCAACACCTTTTTATTTTTACTCAAGTAAAAGTATTTTTACTCTGAAGAATACTTTGGGACCAAGCATTGGACTGTGGGTCAAACAGATGTTGTCCACTTTACCACTCAAACAGATTACATATCTCCTAAGAGGAAAGAAGGACCTGTTTGAAAATATTGGGAGACCTTTTATAACTTTTATGGAAGACAAGAACTTATCTGAGGATGTGGAGGATGTCTAAAGGCAACTTTATACAAGTATTGGACCTGCTTAAAAGACAGATATTTAGGAATCTGAATATTTGACCTTGTATCACTTGCTCTAAATTGTACAGGTGCACATCTGAGAGGGAGTATGGTTCTTGTTTTTTGTTTGTTTACGCATGTCTGTTAAAATTTAAGACAATAAATAGGCTACATTGATGGAAAAAAAATACTGATTTTCAATAATTTTTCCATCTTTAATTTCTGGCATAATACCGTTTGTAGATTTCAATCACTCTATCATCTCCTTCCTTTTCTCTATGTTTATTTTATTTTTTATCTTTGTAAGCTGATATAGCCAGTGCTGAAATAGCCACTTTAGCATTATTTTTAGCATCTATTAATTTGATGTTGACAAGTGTTATAGACCAACCAATGGGAGCTTAACAATAAAGCCTAGCTGACATGTTTTAATAATCAGTCCTGTCACAATATGCTTTTAATTTCCTTGAGTAAACCTTATATTACACAAAACACAGTATGTTTAATGTAATTCAACATTTCTACTCTTCTGTATACGTCTGTGTGGATTGGCACAGGAGCTGTGGTCTCTGTAGTTTCAGATGCACCCTTAGACATTTTGTTTATGATCCAGACCTGCGTGAAGTCTGTGGTCTTTTATGGCGCCACAACAGTCAACACTGTGCTGTGGACACAATAAACAGTAACATGATAAATCTGAGCACATCATCCAACAAAAATGTCACCAGTGTATCGATAAATAATATTTTGATTGCAATAATATGGCAACTGCTGCTGAAATGATCCATGGTCTGCTCATACAGAGATTTGTGGAAGTGATTTTAGATTTTTACATTTGCATCGCTAGATGTTTTTTGCTATATCTGATCAGGCATAAATTTGTGTTTCCCAACCTTTTTTGTTGCTTGTATCCCCTAGGCTTTATGTTCTACCATGAGTACCCCCCTGAGTACTTGTCAAAAAGAGCTTGTATAAAACATTTGTTATTAGTAGTTTTAGTTTTTTTGCAATATGTTTGTTTAAACTCAAATTTGACATAAAAATAACTCCTGTTGCATTTACTTTTATTACTATACATTTTATGTTCAGAATAAACTTTAAAAAATGAAAATATATAGTTATTTTGAACATGTTAGATTTACTACAAAAAACAACAAAAAACATTTGAATAACTCTCCCATGACCTTCTTGAACCTAAATAATATATAACAAAATACAGTATAAAATTCAACAAATATTCTTGAGACATTTGAGCCTGTCTTTCAATAGTCCAGTATGAAAAGATCGCAAATAATTTCTTATCATCATGGAAATACATCATGAAATAAATCCAAGTACCCTCTGCAAAGTGCTCGTGTACCCCTAGGGGTCCCTGTACCCCTGGTTTGGAAACAGTGAATTAGGTTGCATTGACCGTTTTGTATTAGAAGCAGGAAAATTGGCAAGTGTAAGGATTTGAGCGGGTTTGACAAGAGGCCAAATTGTGACAAATCAGAGCATCTCCAAAACTGCAGCTCTTGTGGGGTGGTCCCGCTCTGCAGTGGTCAGGGTCTAAACAAAAGAGGTCGAGGGAACGAGGTGAACCGGCGACAGGTGGTCATAATGTTATGCCCGATATGTGGACATTCTTCTTGTTATAAAAAGAGCATTGTTAGTTGCTATGTGAAGCAGGTTAGTCTTGTATAAAACAAATGGGAGGCTTAAGATGGTTTTGCTGCAATAACAATTTACATTCAGCCTGTTTACTCTTGATTATATGCTTTCCAGATTATTCCAGCCCAGTTCTAACTCACGTCATCCCCAACAGCTGCCTCCAGAAACCCCGTTTATATAAAAGTCCTCCACCACAGATCCAGATGTCTTCTCCAGATGTGTGTCAGTAACCGCTCTGACCAACGCCATAGCTCCGCAAACATCTGTGCACTGTACCTACCTCTGTGTTTCTCTGTTTGGACTGTGCTCATGCCTCTGTGCATCAGGGCAAAGATGGCAGTAGTGTCTCCACAGGCTGTAGGTTTGTTTTTATGTCTTTGGTTTGTTGTTGTTTATGTTTGTTTGAAAATATTTTTAAGTATAGACAGTGATGGAAGAAGTACGCAATGTCTTAACTTAAGTAAAAGTATAAAGGAGCAAAAAGTTACTCAAGTAAAAGTATCACCTTAAAATTTCTACTTAAGTAAAAGTATAAAAGTACTCACTTTTAAATGTACTTGCAAGTAAAAAAGTAAAAGTATTTTGCACAGACTCGACAGCTCATGAATGTGTTAAATCTGAGGGATTTTGTTGATTCCAGATGAAATGAACAAACTGCTGCAGTAGAAGAGACTGAATCTGTCGCTGAGGTCTTCTGTCTTTATTATACTGATGTTTCTAAAGAAGTACTACTTTACTGCATGTGTTATTTTTAAGTTGTCTGTGTCTATGAGGCCATGACTAAAACACATGATTTTAAACCAAAACTAAAAATACATTGTACTTCAACCCAACTCATAAGTGTAGTGGAGTAAAAAGTACAGATACTTGCTCTAAAATGTAGTGAAGTAAAAGTAAAAGTACTCCTTGAAAAATTTACTTCAGTAAAGTACAGATACATGAAAATTGTACTTAAGTAAAGTAACTTTTACTACACTACATTCCACCACTGAGCATAGATAGAGTGTTTTTTGGGGTGGACCAGGGGATTGATTTCAAAAACTCCAGCCACAGTATGTGCCAGTCCCAGGCCCGGATAAATGCAAACAGTTGCATCAGGATGAGTATGTAAAAACCAATGCCAAATGAAAATCCAATGACTTACTGTGGTGAAAAATCCTTAAATCTTTGAATTTTAAAGGTCTGGTTGCTTCTTGAGTCCTATTGATTCTCATTACTTTATGCTGCTAGGAAATTAATCAGTTGTCCTTAAATAGAAGTCCTATTTAAAATGATTTAAGTTAGAAGAGTTAAGAATACAATGTGCATAAAGCACTAAAAGATCTACTCAATTAACAATTTCATCAAAAACAATTACCTTTGCTCCAGTGGTGCGAGTCTTTCTCAGAAACGCATTGTAAGCCTTACAGTAGCTCTCTATACAAGACAAGATTTAAAGGAAGCATCAAATCAGCTCAACCATGAATTGCAATGCTTCTCTGTTAAAGCAACAACAGCTGGTTTGTTGTTTGTTGTGAACAAAGATGTAAATGTGTGGCAGCTGACTGCACAATGTCAGTCACTAAAGCCAGAGATTCACAACTCTTTATTTTGATGCAAACATATAATATGAGAAGGAAGTCACATATTTTCATCAAAAGAAACATTACAAATAGAATGATAAAGTGAAAGTTGGTATATTTTAGGTAAACAGTTTATATCTTAATGATGGACAATGATGGAGGAAGTACTCAATTTTTTGACATGAGTAAAAGTACAGATAAAGGAGCAAAAATTTACTCAAGTAAAAGTAAAAGTATCACATGTATTTACTTTCAAATGTACTTGTGAGTAATAAGGAAAAGTATTGTACCCAGATTCAAGAGCTAATGAATCTGTGAGGGATTTTGCTAAAAAACTGTGCTGAAAACTAAAAGTTAACGCTGCAACAGAAGAGAGGTTTTTCTGAGGAGTAGTATACTGCATCTTTTATACTCGTGTACTGTGTCTACACTCACACAGACAGAAAAAACAAATGATTTTAAACAAGAGCTGCAACTAAAGATAATTTTGATAATCAATTATTCTGTCAATTATTTCTTTTCAATTAATCAATTAATAAACGCATAGTGAAGCGTAAGTAAAGTGGTAAAATTTTTTGAGGTGTTTTATAGTTCTTGTTAAAAAAATTGGACAATTCTCCCAAAAATCACTTTTTTTTTTTTTTTTACAAAATTTGAACCAAACAAAGCCATGAGTTTGCCACTTGAGGATGTTATACATACAACAATTTTTTAAATAAAAAATACTAAATTTCAATTGTTTTTAACAGTTTGTGTGGCTTTACTGCCCTGGCCTGGTAATAAACCTTCTCTGTCAGCACATGGCATGTTTCAGAGTCTGTAAATACTACAGCTAACAATTAAACCATTACTAAATTATTTAGCGATTATTTTAATAATTGATTGTACTCAATTTATCCAATTAATTGTTGCATCTCTTATTTTAAACCAAAATAAACCAATAATAAACCAAAAAATACTTTTTACTTCAAACCAATTAAAAAAAGTAGTGGAGTAAAAAAGTACACATATTTGCTCTAAAATGTAGCAAAGTAAAAATAAAATTACTCCTTGTAAAAACTACTTCAGTAAAGTACGAATACATAAAAATTGTACCTAAGTAAAGTAACTAAGTACTTTTACTTTGTTACATTCCACCACTGGATAAGGAAGGTCAACAATGCATGAAGCAATGTCCAAAACATCTTCACTTTTACTTTTTAATCTAACAGGAAGTCAGCCATACACTGCATATTTTTAAGTTGAAAGGCCATTAATTCAGTTCAACTCCTGTCAAATTATTTCACATTTTACCCATGAGTCATTCCTCTGAAACAATCCCATTTTCCCCTGACTGTGTGTTATCTGCAGACACACCTTTGTCCGCTCCTGTCCCAGTCTCTCCATCTGCTGCTCCAGTTCCACAAAAAACATTTATTTCTCCCACACTGCGCAACAGGAAACATCTGCCTGAGTGAAATGTGGACGTACAGGATACACAACAGGCTCAAAGAATTCAAAATGACGGCATGCAGCTCCACATCTGTACCTCAAACTCATGTATTTCAGTCTAGTGCAAACTTATGTGCAGCAACTTAGTAAAAATTGATGAAATGTCAGCTGAATTTTTACTGATACATGAAACAGAGGACTATTAGAGGACAATCTGTTGTACATTGATGTCTTCTTGCAACCGTCTTAATTCCTCACCCTGAAGTATTTAATCTCTCTTGGTTATTTTTATATTTTGCTGAGAACAAAGCTCCTTTTCATTCATTTTTGAGGCTCATTTCCCACCGTGTATGACGTTCTTATCATTCCTGAGAATTAGTGATTAGTATCAGGCTCAGCTCCCAGTTATTCTCTTCTGAATCAGTGAAATGGGGATTATATTAGAGTTGCTGCTGCTGGTGGTGGATAGAGAGAGGTCTGCTGAGGACTATTCTCAGTCAGGCCTGGTATCAGAGGTTTTGAGTTGGATTTGAGTCAGAGTAGAGTGTATGAAAGAGTCAACATATGTTTATGTACTGTTTTACAGCCGCAGACAGTTGAGGGGTCTGCTCAAATGGCTATGCTCCTTTTATTTGTGTTTTTATGTTACCAACAAGAGGACAGTGGTGTAGGTAATGTTGCACTCCTCAGATCTCTCTCCTCCTGTCATGTTAGCTGTGCATTCAGAGACTTTAGACCACAGTTTGTTATTTTATTGTCTGAACTGGTGATAGGTGCGCCTCCTGTCCCACTGATGACACAGGCTTTTGGTTCAGATTCAGGGTTAAAGGAGCAAAAGGACTTCACTTTCACAGGCTAACGTCACTCTAAACCAGGGGTCATCAACTACAATTATCCAAGAGCCAGAATTTTTCCCAGCAGACACAATGAGGGCCAGATGATCTCACACAAAAAAAGTAATATGTTATTATTTAATATATTGCACATAAACCTGATGCGTGTTAAATCTGATATTACAATGATAGTATCAGGGACAACTGTAATTTCTCCCATTAACCAAATTTTTGACCAAGAGTTTTTAGGTTTGACTTCATTTGTATTTATGTTTTAGATCACAGGCCTCCTTAATTTGATGTAAAAAGTAACATTTCTACTAACACTTGGCATTTGTATGTGTTTGCTTTGTACAAGGCTTGTACTTATGTGTGAGGGAGAAACCCAAGCAAAGACATATGTGAAAAATGACTATCAATAAAATGAGCATGTAAAAACAATAAAAGAAATATTATTGTTATATGTAATTAAAGAGAGCTTTTTGTCATTTTTTAATAAAGACAAGCTTCTTTCAGAAACAAAGGATACAGACACCTATATTTTTCTCCTCACCAGGCTATTCCTGACTTCAGTAATATTCTGGGGGCCAGATGCAAAGCTCTGGTGGACTGGATCTGGCCCCGGGGCTGCCAGTTGACATCCACTGCTCTAAACAAATAAACTAGGCTACTTGTTACACTTGGCTTCTTAAACTCTTTTTATAATATCTGTAACGCCTAAAGCAGCGGTGTGCTATAGGCTAATTGTTGCTTGTGTGTAGCTGTCTGAAGCACGTGGGAGCACTACAAAGCTGTAGATCGTGTGGCTAGCTTTCAGGAGTAAACCCAAAGCTCAAGTAGTGGTCTTTTTTGCAGTGGCCCTGAGGAGCAACATTAAAATAGTTTTTGTCCACTAGAAAAATAAAAGCAGAGGAAGATTTTTAAATGTATAGCCTCAAAAATGAAACCTGCCCTAAAAATTAAAAAGAATAAAATAAAAAAAAGCCATGTCTTATTTTTTTAAAAGCTTCATAAACTAACCTCACTCATCTAAAAAATAAACCTAAAAAATAAAAAAGCTATCCTCAACTATGACACAATGCTGACTGCATTTCTTATGCACTAAGCTGCACTACCTGATTTCTTTTTCCTTGTATTTTGGTAAAGATAATTATTTAGTTATTAGTACAGCATCAACAGAAGTCATCTGAGAAAAAAAGAGACTTTGAGGTCACCTGTGGGTTGTGTTATAAAGGTTTTTGTTTTAGAGCAAGGGAAGGAACAGTTTAACCAATCACACGCTTTCATAGGACAGGAGCGCTCTGATTGGTCAATACATCCTTTATCTGTCCAGAACTAGAATCTATCAGGAATAATGTGAAGGAGCTATTGTTTTATTTCAATTTTTTAGCTTATAAAATAAAAGTAAGTGAGTGTGAGTATTTTTATTTTTTATTTTGAAGAATTAAAAACAAACTCTAGATCTCTGCTATGTTATTCTGATCGTGTACATACTTCCATTTTATAGATGTACAGACTCAGATCTGCTCAGATGAAGATGAATGGCGGGAGGGACCTTTCTCTTCAGACAAAGCTCTGTCAGAGGTCAGAGGTCAGTGTGTCACTCAGTCCACTCACATACACTGTATGTAACACAGCCTTCTTTAACAAACGCCCCAGGGACCACTGCAGCAAGGACATGCTGTACAATACACTTTTATAACAAGAAGCACTCTGAAGATATGCTAAAGCCTGGGATCTTGTAGTTCAGGGGTAAATGCTCTATCTCTTACACCACGAAGCTCTGATAGTTCAAAATTCGGAAAAAAAAAAATGGTTTCAGATGTTCTGGATCTAGATAAAAACAATGATTTTTCCCTTGGCTCATTACTGATTTTTTGTGGATTTGATTTAAAAAAAAAAATGCATTATTGGATTGTAAAATATCTTGCTAACAGACAAACAAATCATTAACTGTGAAAGTGTCCATGCATTGAGCTGGTATAGATGAATGTAAGGCTCATATATTAATGAAAATACTGAATTAAATGGTCCCTTGATGAGAGATAAAATGTCTTCTATTAACAACCTTTTTAAACCTAAAACATGTTCAGTATTTGATGACCTAAACCATATGTGCCTTGAAAAAAGTATTGTATTCGGCCATTTTGATTTTTATTCCTAGCTCCAAAGCAGCGTGCATCCACACAGAAAAATCAACAAATAATCAATAAATGGAACAATCATTAATGCTATGAGTATCACTAACATCTCATACTGACTTTGCTGTGCATGTGTCCAGGCTGACAATATCTGTACACGCCTTCCTTTGACCACTGTAACTCACACAATTATAAAAGTTACATTTATTTGGATGATTCATGCTGCTTTGAACCAAAATCTTTCAGAGTTGGTTTCAGATGTTGCTGTGCAGAGGATGTAGAAGTGAAACAGGAAAGGGCTTTCCCCAAAGAGCAGTGGCAAAGCTGCATGGAGACTATTGTCTAAAATCACTGTGGCATTATGGGATTTTCCTTCAGGAACCAACGCAACAACGGAAAACCGCTAGAGGCTTTAATGTGTGTGGCACGTTCTGCTTTTTCACTTTTGAACTGAGACATTTAATGTGAGAGAGGTTTGACCAGCTGCGTGTTCAGAGGTGGACAGTAATAAAGTAAATTTAGTTGAGTACTGTACTTAAGTATAGATTTTGAGAATCTGTACTTTACTTGAGTAGTATTTTTAGCGGTAACTTACTACTTTTACTCCACTACATCTAAAAGAGAAATATAATACTTTTTAATCCACTACATTTCTAAAAAGCAAAAGAAACTTCTGCAGAGAAATTGTCTTAAAATCAAAAGACAACAGACTTACTCCCTAAAAATAATTATTTACTACATAATACTACTCATCTCAGGAACTAAAAAGCATCTCTGGACACAATCTGGAAGTGATTTAGTTTGTGCTTTGAACATTTTTTTTGCACGATTCTGTAATAAACCAATTTAAAAATAATTGATTAGTATGATCATAATACCAGGGTTTATTTATAATACGTATGGCTCGTTTTTGCTGTAGAACAATCTTTTTCTAGCGTGGTTTTATAAATTGATCCCCACATTTCCTCACTAAAATTATTTAAAATGTATTTTATTCATATTTTTGGAGCTGCTTATTTATGACTTGAATGTAGTAGAAATTTTAATCAAAATTCTTGACTGCACTCATTTAAAATACATTGTGGGAACAATTTTTATATATATTTTTTAAGGTACTTTGATTACTTCGGTATTTCTGAAAGCAGATACTCCAGTATTTTAACTCAAGTAAAAATTTGACTGCGTTGTGTTTGACTGATTTGCAACTTTTACTTGTATTGGAGTAATATTTGTTTTTGTTTTGTTTGTTTGTTTTTATGTTTTTTATCAACCTGAAGGATTGAATATGCTGCATAACTTTAGGGCCCATTCTGAAATCCTGCACTGGGGCCCCACATTGCACAGTTACGCCTCTGATGCCAACTTATTCTTTACTGACATGAAAAAAAAGTTCACAAACACTCATTTTCAAAGGTGCTACCTTCAAAGAACCATTACTTTTATTATTGTGTTTTATTGTCACAGTGTTTCCCAAACCTCTTTCACACCATGTTTTGAAAGAACGTAAGAATAGTGACCCAGCTTATTTTTAGCCTACATTTTCTCTCATATATTACTATTTTGATCTTTTACATCATTGTGTGTTTACTTTTAGCATCCTGTTTAGTGATAAGAGGCAGGGTTGGGGTCTTGACTCACAGATCTGTATATTTTAAGTATTTTAACAACAACTACATATTGAGGGCTTGGAGGCAAAGGGGAGTCAGTGCCATTTTGGGTGAATATGAGTATTATATATCAAATAAAAGCTCTCAGTGAGATCTTTTCAATGACAAAAGGACAGAGCTGAAATGATGACCCATAAGATGTAATTTAAGAAAAACTAAAAGGAGTAACAGTAAAAGTGGGGTTTTATTCAGAGCCAAAAAGGCATAAGTTCACATACACTTTAACGTAAAATAAAATAGAATAAAAATATATATAAATTGACTCATCTAAATTGACTAAAAATACAGGTATAAATAAAACTGACTGTAAAGTTTAAACTCTCAAGCAGAATAACACACTATACTCCCTTTATTAAAAGATTAGTAGATAAGGAGACTACAGAACTGTGTTGTTGTTTTTAAAAGAAAAAAATAGCATCAGTTTATTTGATACGGCACTTTTTTTTTCTCTAGAATATAAGGAGCCTTGTGAGAGTTCAAAGATGAAAATCTTCATTCTGTCTGCAGTTGTTTACTTCCATACACCTAAATTCTATGTTTATTCCATATCTTTATTGGAAATTTTTAGCATCAAAAAGACATATCTCACTTTTTTGCCATTTTAAAAACTTTAATAAATCATTTCCAACATAAACTGTGGTAGTATGAAAGATTCTCAATTTAATAATCCAAAAATATTAAATTTGGTTTGAGGCAGCAGCATCTGATTCAGTTTTGGTGAAAATTTGTTTTGGCTCCCAAATCTGTAAAATCTGTAAAATCACACTTACGCCCCTCTGCTTCCATGCCTTCGATATATGCATAAGTGCAATTTGTTTATTGAGAGCTAAATGTCAGACAACAGTCACAGAGAGCTTCACAATAAAAAAGGAATACAGTACAAAAACACCTTAAAACCATAGTATAGAAAAATAAATAAATAAATAAATCTGCTGATATGATTTTGTATCTTGACCAACAGGGCTGTTCTGTTCATGTACCAGATGTAACAACTGTAATAATGATGTGATGATCTAAGCAAAATGTACTGGAAGTAACAGAGATACAGCAGTCGTCATTAACAGTGACTCAACAACAGCACTTTAATCTCTCAGAACGGTAGACTCAAGAAGGCATAACAGGAACACAGTAAACAAATGGTTTTATCAGAACATAGGAGATAAAAAGGACACTTTAAAAAACACAAAGGCCAGATTTTTTTCTTCTCAACAATCAGTGCTCAGTGAAACTCGTCTGTGGCGGCGATACAATCAGAGATAGGGGAAGTGGCAGGTTTATCTGGTGAACTTGGTTTCCTGTTGTGGTTTTTTCAACTTCTGCTTCAGTAAAACGTTCTCACTCTCTCTCTCTCTCTCACACACACACACACACCAATACAAATGCTACTCAGCGTTTTTCCCATTTCAAGATGCATAGGTAAAAGTAAATAAAAATATGTGTCCAGAAATAGTTTTCGCAATATGTTTTTTGAGACATTTTTAAGCTGTTAGATATGCAGAATTGAAAAACATAGACGATACTGTGTGATGCATGGAGGAGGTCACTAAAAGACATATGTAACTTTTTTAACATTTGAACCTATACTAATAAACTTGAAATGTACATGGGACAGTTTGTTATACATTATTATAGACCCTTCCACATGATTTAATCAGATGTGTAGTTGTGACAAGAGAAGCAGTTTCTCCACAAAGGAGCAAACTAAAAACATTCAAGTATGTTTTTAAATGGCAATAATTATGATTATTGTAATATATTTGTTAGCATTTGCTGTTACGGTCAGCAATATTTCTGTAACAGCTTGTCCAACATAACACAGAAGCTTACTATTTAATGTTTAGCTTACCCACTTCTACTTTATTTGTATAGTACATTTTACAAACAAGACTGCTGCACATAAACAATAAATAACAATAAATTACTCTATTTAGCTTCACTATTTCCCATTAAAATTATAATAACCAGTAAAACCAAATAAGAGCAATACAATAAAATAACAATAAACAAGTATAAAAACAATAAAGTAAACAAAAACAATAATTCCACAATTGAAAATGGATTGTGGTCTGCTTCTCTTTTTGTGTATCCTTTATCTATAGGATGATAATGCCCTTTTGACTCAACCATGATGTCATTTTATCTGCTCTGTCCTCCCCAGGACACACTCATGACTCATGTCTTTATAGGAAGCGGAGCCCTCCTCTGTCTGGGAGTGTGCAGTACAGTGAAGCCAGAGACTAACCGCATGCACCGCACTGTAACGCGGCTATTTCTGTCCACGCCATCACCACTTTATTCCCGACATTTCAGGCGCTTCTGCTTCACGTCTGCTGACATTTCACAGCTGCAGACAGTGGAGATGATAAAATGCTATTGTTGGGACTATGGGCTTTTGCTCAACTACAAATAGACAGCATATTTCCTTTGTTGTTGCTATGTAATGTTATTTCAACCAGTGCATTGCGGGATGGATTTGGTCCCTGTTACTTTTTTTGTTAGTCTTGGAGAAAAGCTTTAAATGTTAAAATAATCTTAGTTAACAAATATTGAAGAAAGTCAACTAAGTCAAAGTACAACTGTGTATTGTGTGTAGTTTTCCAGGCACCAAAGAGTTACAAATCACAACTAGTGCCTTAATATTTACATTTTAATACAGATAGGCACCAACTTTATGAAGAACTAGAAGCACTTGGACAACACAGATCTCCACCAAGGCATTACAGTTCTACCCTGCACCTAGACAGTGAACTGGATCCACACCACAAACCAATCATTTATTTATTTTCCCATTTCCTAAAATATCCTAAACTTTTTGAGATATTTAGCTAATGGAAAAATTGTCTAATCTCATAATTGTAAATAATGTAAAAGAGATCCAGACAGTGACAAGACTTTTTTTTAAATTAAAATCTGACCATAACTTTTTGAGTTATGTTGCCAACAGTCTAACAAAGCAGTGGCAGCAAAAAGAACCTCCCAGGTGAAGATAAAGATGAAGATCTGTTCAAGTCTGAGTGGCTCATGTTTGTTGCAGTGGAGAGAGAACATACACTGATATAACAACTGTTGCTTTCAACCTTGATATTTTTAAATGTCAGGAGGTCATGTGCTTTAACATTTCCACATGATCAGATTTGTGTTTAGAAGGCAATGTGTATGATACTACGTAAGTCCAACAGTAAAACGGTTGTGCCTCTTCTTCCATCTGCCATTTCCCTTCAGTTATTCATCTGCCTCCATCTAACCCTGTCCTCCTCTGCATCCTCTTCTCTCACACCAACTAACTCCATGTTCTCTCTCACTGCATCTATAAATCTCCTCTTTGGTCTTCCTCTAGGCCTCCTCCTGTCTGGCAGCTCCAACCTCAACATGTATCTAAGTTCTACCCCTGTATTTCCTACTCCTTTCCTCTGTTTGTGTCCAAACCATCTCAATCTGGTCTTCAAAATAAAACATCTAACATGAGCTGGTCCCTCTGATGTACTCATTACTAATCCTACTTTGCCTATAACTTACAATGCCTCCTAATTTATTGTGTTTAAAATGTCAGATGCCATGTTAACCAGATAATCTATGTTGTTCACTCCACCTTCACCTGTCACTGGTCATAATGTTATGGCCCATCAACATATGCTTCTACAGTGCACTGAGACGCTTCATTAACTTTTAACAGAAGCCTTTTGTGGATGGTATGATGAAGCGTGTCCAAGGGAAGCGCACGTCCCGCAGCAGCAGCACATGTTATCAGTTAGGGACGGGACGGACAATGGCTGGTCCACAAACACTACAATAGGGCGTGGACATCTAAACCCAGTCATAGCACTCTTTTACTGTCATTTTAGGATGAGGTTGTGTGTCACTTTGGGTGGTTTAATGATGTAACATTGAGCTGAGGTGAAAAGTTACTGACCCGTGGGTGGCTTATTGCAGTGTGTTGGTCTGAGGGACTCGGCAGGAGTGTGTGGCATTCAGCGCCTACTGTCTACTGCCCAAACAGAGGAAATGTGTTAGGAACGGGCTATGTTTACTAAAGACATATCGTGACAATGTGAATTTATAATAATATTAATTTGGACATATTTTTAGTAGACAGTAGTATCATTTTATGTCAGTGTATTTATTGATAAACAGGATATCCTTCTGCTTATTTGGCTCTGGGTTGTACAGCAAAGAATAAACTTAGTGTTTTCTCTTTTTCACAGTAGAAAAAATAAATTAAGCTAAGCTAATGATATTGAAGCATCAGGCTGTCATGCCATTGGAAAAAAAAACTGTGGCAATAACAGAGCATGTTTGTGGTAATTTGCAATATTATTAGATATGCAGGACGTAATTTGCTTTTAAATATGTTTTGAGCAGTGTTGGTTTGTCTGTCTGTTTGTTAGCAGTATAACTCAAAAAGTTACAGATTTTGATGAAATTTTCAGGAAATGTCAGAAATGGAATATGGAACAAGTGATTACATTTTGGGGGCTCACCATCTGGATCCAAGAATTTTTTAAATAATTCTTTACTATTGGAAGATGGGGCTAATTTTGCCATTACAGCTTCGAACTCAACAAATACTGCCCAGAATCTTTGGCAAATAATTACAAGATGACATCATGGTAGATGTTATAATCTGACTTAGTTTGACCATGATCATGTTGATATTCTGCTTCTGGTGACCCAGAAGGTTTTAAATATAGGGGGTACATGTGAAATTGGATATTGCACACCAACAACACAAATAACGCCAAATGAACGATGAGGTTTTTCTCTTTCTGTAGTATGTTCACAGATTTTATGTATCTTTTCTTATTATTATTTTCTTTGCTTGTAGTATTTATGTTTGGTGACTTATGAGACAGGTAATATTTTTCAGACCACGGCGCATCAGAAAAAGCAGCGTCATGTTTTACCAAACCGCGCCACAAAGAGTTAACGGCGCGCGCACTCACAGCCGAGCCTCCAAAGTGCACGGGAGCGCGCAGAGGCAGGCTCACCGGGAGCGCGGAGCAGAGACAGATCAGAGACAGGCAGGTCGGACTGTGCGCAAAGGCGGACCACACAAAGTCCTGGCGGTCAAACGACGAGCCTGAACCTCGGTTTATCAGGCGCCTTTCGCTTACCCTGTGGACTTAACGCTATTGGAAGTTTTACACGCGCTCACGGACGGACTTAAGAGGGGTTTACAGAGGCTGTCCACTATCCACCATGACGGGCAGCAGGGAGGAGGAGAGGAGGAAACTAGCCGACATCATCAACCACTGGAACGCCAACCGGCTCGACCTATTCGAGATCAGCCGGCCCACGGAGGTAGGACACCGGCTTGGGTCGCCAGGAGAGGCCGCGGGCTGGCGGGCCCTCTCTGGAGGCTGTGGTAGATCGTAAAACTACTCCAGTACACATTTGGCTCGGAAATGTTGTGAGGCTGGCTGTTGTGGGCAGCGTGGTCGAGTTGGTTTACTCCGCGGCGAGTCCTTTACGCGCAAAGAGGACGAGTGCCAAACTCCATTGAAAAATCTCATCATTTATTGTTGCGTAGTGTACTCGCAGAGACCGGTATTTGACTTGTAACACTGAAGAAAATAAATAGTTTTTGACATAACACATTAGCATTAATATAACCATGTCAAATTAGTGTGCTGTTGATTTAAATAGATGTTAAAATATCTCACAATAACCTTACTGGCTAACCTTAGAAGCTAACTACCGCCCACAACAGTAGTAGGAACATAAACTTGCTCTTAAAAGTGGCTTGTTTTGGTACATTAATTAATTGCCGTTTTGTAAAGTTGTCTCTTCCGCGTTTGTCAATGAAAATGGCAGGGTATTCGCTTAAATGTTAAACAAAAGGACACTGAATCGTCTAATTTTGCCTGGGTTTTGGTGAGAGCAGAGCGTCTGGAGGTTAGCTTGTTAGTTAGCCTCAACCTTAGCTGAGGAGCGAACTGTGCACCTGCGCTTACACCGTAAACCCAGTCTTCTTAATGAAAACTAGTCCATTATAAGCCCAATGAACAAATGTAGTCATATTTAAAGCTTTATTGGAGTTGGTTGGGTGTATTCGTCTTGGAGCGAGCCTAACGTAGCGGCTGCAATGGCTGACAAACCCAGTAACACGGGGAGGTTGTTTGATACGCAGGGCAAATAGAAAAAAGCTTAAAGTATTAGCAACACGCTGAGTGTACACGCTCAGGCCAGGTAGGACACTTAAACCACCCAGGCTAGTAAACAATAACACATGCATTTGCGATGATTCGTGGACAGTGTTTGAGTCACGTCGTCCTGCATTGTCCTCCTTACGCACACATGATGCTAGTTCGATGCCGCTGCTCGTTTGACCAGCAAAAATTTGACCCTGCAACATTATTGAGAAGGCGAGTAATTAAATCACTCGTCTGGAGTCAGGTCGTGGTTGTTTACTAATGGACTGACAGGATAAGGAACTCCTCCCTGCAGGCTTTAGCCATTATAGTCACACACAAACAGCTTGTGATAGTATGTTTTGGAGCGAGTCAGGCAATGCTTGTGCGGT
The DNA here is from genome assembly GCA_020698575.1 of Bostrychus sinensis. Taxonomy (NCBI): domain Eukaryota; kingdom Metazoa; phylum Chordata; class Actinopteri; order Gobiiformes; family Eleotridae; genus Bostrychus; species Bostrychus sinensis. Next base: position 18,758,023 of record CM036257.1, on the reverse strand, counting down.
AACTAAACTCAACTAACTCCATCACATATAAGATCACTGAAGAAACTGGACGAATCACGCGTACTTTCGTGTGTAGCATACGTAATAACACCAGTAAAAACAGCATGACATCATTGGCTGTTACTGTCTGTAGTCCGTTTTGTTACTCCTTGAGGTTAAAATGGACTGAATGGGGAAATTGTGAGTACAGACTTGACTACATTAACTTTGGCACACTTGGCATATGTTACACTATCTTGGATTACAAATGAACTTGGAAAAAAAAGTTTGGAAACCAACAAATTAGGTAATTATTACATGAAATGTAGGCATGTAAACAGACTTGAATCACCTGCTTGTGTGACTGTTGTGCAATGCCAGAGAGCCATGATGGCTCATTTGTAACGTGCAGTGCTTCTCTGTAAGTTTTACTACCACAGCAGCAAAACAACTGTAAATTAACTAAAAAGCATCTAAGACAAACAGAGAAGGACAAATTTATGGAGGGATTCAATCAACATTTTTAGCATACATATTAAACTAGGCCTGTGTAATTACTAATAGTTAGCACAGGCCTATTGTATGTTGCTGTCCATGTTGCTCTCGTAGTCCTTACACTGAGGCCGAGTCCTTAACTTAGACTGACCTCAAGATGCCTGTGCCTTGATTAATTTGATGAAAAACCCTCTTCCTAACCAAAGCATCTCGAATCTAAGTTGTTTTGATTCTCGGTCAGTGTTTTTGCATTATGGCGGGCTACACAGCACATCCCACCCCACCTCCTCTTCCTTATACTCTAACCAGGGGTCAGGGGGGACACAGCAGGGTCCCCTCTCTACTTGAGCCGATTAATTTCTCAACGACTAGCCGTTGGCCCATAACGTCCCTTTTTTTTTTTTTTTTTTTTGCCACAGAGAATGATTAACTCGCAGCTTCACACAACTTGCTGTGGCTGTAATTCTGTCACTGTGAAGGCAGCATTGCTACACAGAGTCCAAGACAAGATTGTGATTGAATGTACGCGGATGCATGCCGTGACACACCCGTTCCCATATGTCAGCTGGTAGAGCCCCTGAGTGCACAAGTGCCCTTCACACTATCTAGACTAGAGCTGCACAGTATATTGCAGATTTATCAATATCACAATACCACCTATTACTAAATCCGTGTCGCAAAGCATTAGTTGTATGTCAGGAAAGTTTGGGGTTCGACTCATGTCTCAGCCTTAAATTAATACATTCCTAGTAGAAAACCTATGTCCTAGTTAGTCTGTGGTTCAGACTTGATTTAGTCCTTGTACGGTGTTTGCGTCTTGTGTGTTGATTCAGCCCTAGCTTTGATGAATAGAAGCTGGTCTTGAGCCTTGCAGATGTATTGTTATTGAGATATTAGCAAATGCAATATCAGTATTGCAGCAAATTAAATGTATCAATACAGCTCTGGTTTAGCCTTGTTATAGTCCTGGCTTTGTCTTTGTTTGGATTTTGAGTCAGTTTTGATTATATACATACATATGTATTTCTGCTTGAAATGAAAAGAGCTTACTATGGATGCTCAAATATTGCCAGTTATATTGTTATTGTGATATTCAACATAGTTACTGCATATGACATGATTTTCTAAGATCGCATAGCCCTAACTGTCTGACTCAGTTAAACTTTTTCTGTCAATGGGGCATTCAAATATCTCTAATCATATTGTCGTTGCTGTATCAAAAATAGCTATTCATGTTTTTCTAATACTGTGCAACCATAGCCCAGACTGACTCTACACAAGCACTCCTCTGTACCTTGCAGCACATTCTTATTCAGATTGTACTCAACCTCTGAGGATCAATAAAACGCCTAATTAAAAAATGCTTTAATTCCTTCTGCGTCTTAATTTTCCGAACAGTGAGATCATTCGTGTAATTAGATTAGGCCTGGATGACTGATTCGTCTGGGGCAAAGGTTCTCAAACTTTTTAATCTCACGACCCATACTGCACAAATCCCGCGGTGGGACTCACTGACAGGAGGGCGTAAACTGGTGTCATGTGGGGACTCGCAGTGGGAGGACATGGTGGGGCCCGTTTTCTGCTAATTCAACAAACAGTAGTATTGAATAATGTACTTGCAGGCCGATATAATCTTAAGTCTTTGTTTAAACAGGAAGTAGACTTTTTTTTCTTTTTTTTCACCTTGGATTGGAGGAAAGCTGTGTGTTATTTAATAGTATAGTATAATAAGAATCACACATCAATAAGGGATGCTCTGAGAGGCTGTTGAATAATCACTGATAGGGGAAGTTAGAGAACGTTTAGCACCAGGTACGTCTTATTACATGGTTAAACAGTGCTAAAAAGAATAATGTATATTGGAAATAAGGAAAGCAAAGAAAAATCTTAAAAGGTGCATTTTACATTTGTTAATAAAATAAGAGCAGAATAGTAGTTACTGTTGTTGCTGGTGAGTGGTGTGGGTTGGAAATGCTTTCAACACCCGGAATGGCAGGACTAAACAGGTATAGTTCAGCTTTAAATTGGACCGGGATGTTGTGGGGAGGTTTGCTTTACTGTAGACTGGGCTAGACAGGTTGAAGGTGCACAGTTGATAGACCTGGGTCTCATGTTGCTTCATAGTTGTTAGTTGAGTTTATTGGGTGCTAATATCTCACTAATATTTCAGATATTGGCCATGTGTCACAACAAAAATGGTTTACATAAGAGCCAGCTTCTTTGTACACTGGCTTTTGCTAGTAATGGATTGGGTGGCTATGTTTACACTAAGTGATCAAGAGACAATATTTCAGAATTTAAGTAGATTGACTAGATTATAGGCTAGTCTGTTGATATTTGAACAGTAACTCGACTGCCTTGACAGTATGGATTGAGCCAGACTTTATTCATTCTTGCATGCAATGTTGCTCTACAGTCAGGTGATGAAAGCTGAATGGAAACAAAACTAAAGCAAGCTGTTTCCAAATGTTATTTTTATTTTAATGCTGACTCAATAGAAAAAGGCTACACTCACACCTCACTATAGTTTTAAAAAGGTCTTGTAGAATAAAAAACTTGTCCAGTCAATATCTGGACACAGATTTGTCTAATTAAAATAATTCTTATATTAGTACTATATTTCACCCGCATTACTGACTATTTTTAGTTTATCTTTATTTAACCAGGTAGGTTTTTAAGGACATGCTCCTATTTACAATAACATGCTGGCAATTATGCTATGTTCAAAATAATTTGGCAACAAGGATAGTGTTATTTTCTCCTTGTACAACAAATTAAAGAAGCATACTTTTACTTGTGTAAATGTTTGACGGTACATTTTACTTTTTTTTTGGTTTGGTGGTATAGTAATAGCAGGGGTAGTAGCAGTAGTAATAGCAATAGCAGTAGCAGGAGTAGCATCAGCAGCAACAGTAGTAGTAGTAGCAGTAGCAGTAGCAGCAGCAGTAGTAATAGCAATCGGATCAGTAGTAGCATCAGCGCAGCAGCAGTAGTAGTGATGGCAGTAATAGCAATAGTAGAAATAGCAGTAGTAGTAATGGTAGTAGTAATAGCAATAGCAGCAGCAGTAGTAGTAGTAGTACTAGTAGTAGTAGTGCCAGTTTTCAAACCACTTGCATTATTTGTCAAAAAGTGACTGTTTTGTTGACGCAAAAACATCTGACCCATATTTTTCTAATAAACGCCCAACTTCCTCATTATCTATCTGTTCATCCTGTTCATAACTCTTACAGTCCTTACTCCTCAGTCATCCTCCCAGAATAGTTATGGTATCTGTAAACCTCCTAGTAAGTTATCAGGCATTTAGTGATTCATCGCACTTGTCATCTTCTTATCAAGAAGTTGCTGAACTGGTGTGTCCTAAACAATAACGGTACATTCTTTCACGCAGGATAAGTCACTGTACTCCATGCATATAATGACTTTAGTGAATGTGTAAACAATGTGCCCGGACGATGGTGTGTGTAAGTCTGGTAACAAACTGGTAGTACTACTCAAACACCAGTCATTACACCTGAATGAAGCATTGTTAATGTCCCTTTGACCTTTGTGCTGTCAGGTTTCGATGAGGTCACTTCCTGTTTGGTTTTCCCGGAGAGGAGGCTGTGAATCAGGTTGTGTGTCATTTTAGGAATCAGGGAAGTGAGAGGTTAGCTTGGATTTGCATCATGTGGGTGAATAGGTTTAGACCAGACCAGGAATACTTTGTTCTGCAAAGACAACATTGTTCTTGATTTCTGCAGAACTAAGCCTTTCAAATATTTCTTTTGTTTATCTGATGTGACAAGACTATTTGCGTGAACGTGCAGGAACTGGTAGACTACTTGCAGCATTAAATCAATTTAGCGCTTATTGGCTATAGCCCAGAGTTAGGCAATTTAAGAATATGAATGTGTAGCTTAAGGATTCTGAACTACTCTGATGGTTGGATCTACTTTTTACAGTCAGTTTTCAAAATTATGGCACGTATATTTTAATGTCTGTTTCAACATTACATGTATTTCAAACAATATTTAGGTCTGAAACTATATCCAACCTTCCTGTGACCCACTTTTAGGTCCTAAACCACCATTTGGTAAACATTGGGTTATGACACTTCTCTTCAGCTTTAAGGTTTGGGATACTACTTTTTTTTTTGGTAAGAGAATAAGCTAATTGGAGTAGAAAATCATAACATTTTATTGCTCTCCTAAAAATGTGAAATCAGGCTGCTGGATTTTGTTTACAAGGTTTGTGTTTTTAGGATCACCACAACAGCAGAACATAGTGTCTGTGTTAGTCCTCTTTACTTATGGCATTTTTCATACGGCTAGGTTATTGCCTTTGTTTGGGGAAAATAGGCTATATTTTCTTTACTGCCTGCTGTTATGCGAGTCTGGTTTGTTTATTGTGGTGGTTTGGATTGCTATTAAGTATAACGGCAGTCAAAATGTCCCTTTTAATCCAAGACATGGAAAAGAAATCTGCCTCAGAGCTGTCTTTTTCCCATTTCATGTCATATTTTTGAAAATTAGATGTTGCTTTGGGAAAAGTATAGTCCAAATATCTTTTGACATGTAATCTTTCAATGTCATGATACTATTGCAGATTGTGGCATGGTACGGCTTTTCCTTTCTGGGGTCGCAAATCAGCTGTCTTCTAGTGTGCTGTGATTTGGATATTTATTTTGCATTTAGGTTTTATACCAAATGGCCTTCATAACGCAACCCTCTCCATTTCTCTAGGCTTGGGACTGGCACAAAGAGTACACTGGCTTTTGAAGCTGGGGCTGCACGAATAAGAGACCATTAATCAAATCTTGTCGGTTGTGAATAGATTTTGGTTTTAATTTAGCAGCTAAGCCCTGGTCAACAGTCCTTTTTTTTCTTCAAAGTTGCTGAATACAGACCTATAGGTGTCCACCTTATTTCCCATGGGGCCTGAATGCACCACGTCAGCAGACCTGTCGTGACATCACCACCTTTCCCCCTTATGCTCAGGAAGCAGGACGCAGACGGGAAGTGTGTGGAGAGTGGAGATAGTGCCGTTTCCTGTCGTCTAGTAGGAACTGCTGATTTTGAAATCTGATTTGATTTTATTGTACCAGCCGTTTCCAGGTTACTCAGGTTACACAATGGAAAAACAATACGGGACTAATAATAAAATGTTTTGGCGGTAAAGTAACGCTAGTACAATTCAAACCCTGCTACAGAGCATAACTTTTGTCTTTACTTATGAAAACCTTAAGAAACCTTTTTGTTCGTCCCAGTTTGTGTCCTCATACTTACTATTTTAAGTGCCCTCGAGAAATTTAGTTCTCTATCTATGTGCACTCATTATGGTCGTAAGATTAACTGTGCAATTAAGTGTACTTTGCACACTTCATGGGTACCAAATTGACTGTGAAGCAGATTTAGCAAAAAATAGTGTCAAGGTGTCAAGGCAATAGCAGCAACAGCTAAAGCATTTGTAATGTGTTGCAAAGTGAACTGAAAGAATTGTCAATGTGGTCCACACACTGTCCAACACACTTTGTCTGTAGGAATTACTTTTTTTAAAGACCAACATGCGTGGTTAATATGGCCTACTTCTTGTTGTCCACTGCCACAAAGATTTTTTTATTTTTGGCCAGCAACAGCTATTGTTTGGCCTTATCCTTACTGAAGTCTAGTGTATGTAAAGTTTTATTTGACCTTTATTTTGCCAGGAAAGCCCCACTGAAATTAAGAATCTCTTTTGCAGGGGAGTCCCACACAGAAAGGCCCCACATGGTCCAAGAATCAAACTTGGGACCTTGTTGTGAGATTTTAAAAGGTCAAGCGTAGCAATCAATTTTCTGAAATATTCATTAGTTTTCTTCTGCCCAGGTGGTTTTAGCCTGACCCAGCAACTATGGGCTTGAGGTGGTGTATATTCTGGACAATGGCAGTTTATCACAGTAACCATGCATTAACTGTGGGCAATTTTGATAGACACCTGTACATGCATGTTTTTGGATGGTGAGAGGAAGCCAGAAAGAACCAACAGGACACAGGACATACAGAGAGATTGGCCTGCCTTAGGATCAACCCAATAATCAGTGAGTGCGATTACATGCATTAGAATTCTCCAATATTAATCTGAATATGAATATACTCCAAATAAACACTGTTTTAAAATGTCCTGAATCAGATTAAAGTCATATTCAGAATATGCCTTAATCAAAATAAGACACCTGGAGTATTTGCATTGTTGCTCCATGTAAACACCTTAATCACATTATTACTTGTTCTCACCTTTTTGGACAAAGTTACCTGTGGCGTTGTGACTGATAAAAACTTTCATAATAAAAGAGGAAATGTGCAAAGTACTCTTATTCTTCGCGAAACAAGCTAGCAGTTATTAGCAACAGCAGTTTCCGGTTTTAGACGGCTCTGCGGGGCTCTTGCTTCATAAAACAAACATTGCATTTCATTTTAACTTAATTCAGAACATGTAGTGGAGACAGAGACATGCGTGGAGCAAACTTTTAAAGCAACTGAAACTGTGGAGTACTCCACTATTACAAATGAGACCTGCTCACACAAATACATGGAGCTACCTCCCTCAACAGACAACGCGGTGCAAGAAAGAACTGACAGTATGTCATCTATTTGTTCAAAGGACAATAATACTCAAACATCAGAGACAGAAGAACAAATAGATGCCCCTAATGATCAAAATGAAGAGGACGTTAATAGCACACAAAGTTCACCGAGGGCTGGTTCAGCCTCTTCAAACTGTAAACCAACAGATAAAGGTACATCACCAACCCATACATCCAAATATTCTACTGGTTCGAACAGTCTAGAGGATCCAAAACATCCAATAGGTCATATCCGTCAAACTAGTGATGTTATAGTGAATTGTTAAAATGTAGAGTCAGTGCAGTTGCACAGCGCGGACAATATAATGCACAGAAAGCTGGGACTAAACTGGAAACATGAAGTGTATGGCAGTGTTAGCATTAGCGTTACCTCATTCCTCTCACCGCTACACTCCAGGATTTACTCTTGTCCTTTTATTAAATACTGATAAGCCAGTAATGTTTTAAATTTCTGCTATAAATTTGTTTTATAGCTCTTATTTAACACAACATTTAAAACTCTAACTAGCTTAATCAGAATATGCTCTTAACATATAAACAGGAATATTCCAACTCCAGGAGCGCATGTAAACACCTTATTCTGAGTATGAGCATAATCTGAATATGGGCCTTAATCGGAGTATGATGTTTCATGTAAATGCCAGATTGTTGTGAGGCAGGAGCACTAACCACTCTGACACTCTGAAACAAATCACTAGATGTCTACCCTGAGTTCTTGTTACATTGCGAGATATTTAAGTAACAAAACTTCTTTAAGGAAGGACTTAAGGCCTGATAAGAACTGATCCACAACTGTTTTATCTCAATCTCAGTTGTGTGAACATTGAAACCAGTTTTACACCATCTACTGATTAAACAGAAGATAAAATTCTTATTCTATTTGGAAAGCAGTGTTTATACGCCCCTTGTCTGGCGTCTGACATTGAACTAAAGGTCACTGTTGCCCAGGTGTGTCCCATTGTGACTCGTGTTGGGACGCCTGGTTTCAGAATCTGCTAGCCTCAGCCACTGCACAATCCCATGAGGTCACCCATTCAAAAAAAGAAAAAAAAAAAAAAAAAAACGTCGTCTCGTCTGTTTGTCTTGTCCCTCTGTGCTGTCATTAGCTGGGCCTCTGCTCCTCCACCGCCGCCTGGGTCACATGATCGCTGGCTGGTCCCGTCGCCGTGGTAACGCTCTAGCTATGACGGCAGACTAGCTGAAAGGGGCCTCTCTCATTCAAATAAACTTGTTAATGCAGATTGTATGTTACTTGATGCTGGGAGGGATAATGGGAGTCTGCTTAAGATTGGATCCCTTAATTTTATCAGTGAGTTAGTGTTTTAAAAGGGAATCTGTTTCATGACAGAGTTCGCCTGACTCCTTTATGAGAGATTATGTAATTATACGTCCAAGTTGTTTACTTACAGAGCAATTAAAAGTGCCAAACAACTGGATAAAACGCTGCTCAATATGAAGGGACCTATAGTAATAAATATCTAAGAACATAATGGAATAACACCTCAGTCCTAATCAATACATGTTTTGCCAACTTTGATCAGATACCAGCTTATCCAATGTCTTTGTCGGTTTGTAAAATGTCACAATACCATGCATTACTGATTGTATAAACTTTTAGAACAAAAGCAGTTGTGTGTACATTTTTAGCTCTGCTTTTTACATTTTTTTTTTTTTTTTTTTACTGAATCTAGGTTTACATTTAGATTGATGTAAACCTTAGCCAGGTAATTTTCTGATGTAACAGTAAATTGGCTTTTTAGGTTTTTGAAGCGTTTACTTAGCATTTCATTAGTGCTGCTTTTCATACTTTCATGGGGGGGGTGATGGGCCTCAGGGTCAGAGGGGCCCAGAAATGGTCCCTCTTCCTATATATTTTCTATTATAATGGGCCCATGTGAAGCCTACTTTCCCTGGGACAAACCTGTCGACGGGCCTGCTTGTCATTCATGATATCTTCACTCCCGTTTAAATGTGATGCTGTGTGAATGATGTTTTCCCGTTTTGGCTGTGCACTGTGGCGCAGCAGACTTGCCAGAGCCCCAGTGGTTGGCAAAATGGCACTTTCAGATGCAAACTGCAGATATATTTGAAACAAAACCCTAATTTCTCTATGGAACAACACAGTAGAATGGTAAGGATTGTAAATAATCATAAGCCTGATAATATGGATTGACTTGGCCGCTTTTGAACTCTGTGTAGAAGCAGTACTTCACATCACATTGCACACTGAGAATTTGTGAGAGCCATTCCTCAGATCTGTTGTGATAGGACTCATGTACACAAAGCCTCTTATCAAGAGGGAACTGTTTATTTATTTTCGCAAATAAGATGCTTGTTGATCTTTTTCACAAACTGAATTACACATGAGAATCTGTCGTATATCTCTAAATGTTGTGTTAGTACATGTGTGAGCCTCAAAAAACGATCTATGCTAAGGATGTCGATGTGAGTTTACAGGAGTATTTCTCAGTGAAATGAAGTCAGAAGCTGTCTGAGATGCCACTGGGGGGAAGTGTGAGGCTCAGTCAGATGCTGGTGGAAAAGAGCTCAGGGCCTTAGAGCTCTCAGAATAAACACACAGCAGAGGAGATATTCACATAACTTTCTCAGGTTTTAAGCGTCTCCTGTCCATCCAAAGCTGTTGATTTGTTGAAGCTGTAAAGACATCTTATGCTGATGAATTTTCTTTTGCGTAGCTTTAATGTTGGAACATATTTTTTGATACATGATGAGTTGAGCGTCTACTGTGGGATGCTGCACATAACAAATCTATCATTAGCGGATATCAGATTCGACAGCTTGTATTGCAGTAATGCTAGGGTTTTCATCTGGCAGAAATTCTCATTTTGCCGAATGTCAGTCAGAATAGTTGGTTTTGTTTTTTTCCCTTCTCCAAACCAGTAATTTTCCAGAAACGGTCCATAGTGGGCCAGGGAAGAAATTATGTTACTGGTGTGAATTATGATCATAGTTTGCAAAGGATTATGTACCATTGCAAGATAGGGCCAAAGAAAGTTACTCCAGCCCCAAGGGGTCAGTAAAATAACAATTAGTTATTTTTAGTGCATTCTTTACCATTGTGAGATAGTGTATAAGGGCCTGTTTACATGACAACGCTGGCCAGGAATTGCCGCCTGCAATTCGCATTTACACAAAAACACTGAAGCGTGAAGAAAACTAAAGTAAACTGTAGTTCCCATATTTCTCCAATAAATTGCGCAGTGGGAGCCATTCTCCTAAAGTCTCTCCTAAAGGTGAATACTTATACAGATATTACTGACAGTTACTGGACTAAATAGCAACGTATGAGACATAAAAGCCTCGTATTTTGTGATCGTAGGTTAGCTGACACGTGCCTGGCAGACAGCCAATCACTGTTCAGATTGCGGCTGTTATGTGATTGTTTTCAGTGAGTCGCTGTTTTCACAGTTTATACGAGAGCGGAGTGGCTCCGAGCGGCCCTACTGTTAGACCAAAACATCTCCTTTTCAAAAGATTGCGGATTCGGAAAACGCAAACCCCCTCCTCATGTAAACAAAAGGCCAAACCACAATCAAACCTTTGTGGATTCGGCAAAACGCATTGTCGTCTAAATGACCCCTAAGTTGTTTGTGCCACAGTGGATTGCAAAACATTTACCCCTGAACTGAAATAGCCCTGATTAGAGTCTGTTGTTGGTCTTGGCGAAATAGGGTCATAGTGCTTCAAGTGTAGTTTTTGTTTAGTTTTGATTTAGTGCAAGTTAGTCCAGTATTTTTATAAAGTAATTACAATGGTATCTTGCACTGAATCAATATAACATAATTTTTTACATATTGTATGTTTTTCTAGTGTTACAGCCTGGTCTGCAGTGTTTCCCCATTACCTCTGCAGACTGGGTCTCTCAGCAGGGCTTAGATGAAGCTGTAATGCCATGACACACTTCACAGTCACTCATACACACTGTTGTTGTTGTTGTTGTTGTTGTTGTTGTTGTGTGTGGATGTGCACATGTTAAAGTAATTGCTCCGCAGCTGTTTGTTCCAGAGCAGGGCAAAGATCATGACCACAAGGCTGTCGGGTTAGAGTTATAGCTTCATCCCTCCTACACTTCACTCTTCAATCAGTATATATACAGTAGGCTGGGTTTATTATAGGGTCTCCACTTGGTTGCTTGTTTTAGAGAGAAGTGGTTGTGTTTGAGAAGTCCAGAAGCCCCAAGAACAGTTCTCATCCAATGACTGCATTTTTTTTTTTTACATAATGAGTTACATAAAATGGGCGATAGAAATGGTTAATTTGTTCTGCTTTTTGGAAATCTATCTTGAATCAGCAGGGACATGGAAGACAAAGTTAGCAAAAACCTAATACTATAATAATATTTAAACCTACATCTGTAGGTACTCTATACAAATTTAATTTATAGCATTCAAAGGGGACAATATAATAATAAATTGCAACACGCTTTTGCTGTCCATTTTTCTAATGAGCTAAAACAAAACTATACAAAAGTTGAATGCTATAAATGAATGTCAGTCAGAATAGTTGGTTTTGTTTTTTTCCCTTCTCCAAACCAGTAATTTTCCAGAAACGGTCCATAGTGGGCCAGGGAAGAAATTATGTTACTGGTGTGAATTATGATCATAGTTTGCAAAGGATTATGTACCATTGCAAGATAGGGCCAAAGAAAGTTACTCCAGCCCCAAGGGGTCAGTAAAATAACAATTAGTTATTTTTAGTGCATTCTTTACCATTGTGAGATAGTGTATAAGGGCCTGTTTACATGACAACGCTGGCCAGGAATTGCCGCCTGCAATTCGCATTTACACAAAAACACTGAAGCGTGAAGAAAACTAAAGTAAACTGTAGTTCCCATATTTCTCCAATAAATTGCGCAGTGGGAGCCATTCTCCTAAAGTCTCTCCTAAAGGTGAATACTTATACAGATATTACTGACAGTTACTGGACTAAATAGCAACGTATGAGACATAAAAGCCTCGTATTTTGTGATCGTAGGTTAGCTGACACGTGCCTGGCAGACAGCCAATCACTGTTCAGATTGCGGCTGTTATGTGATTGTTTTCAGTGAGTCGCTGTTTTCACAGTTTATACGAGAGCGGAGTGGCTCCGAGCGGCCCTACTGTTAGACCAAAACATCTCCTTTTCAAAAGATTGCGGATTCGGAAAACGCAAACCCCCTCCTCATGTAAACAAAAGGCCAAACCACAATCAAACCTTTGTGGATTCGGCAAAACGCATTGTCGTCTAAATGACCCCTAAGTTGTTTGTGCCACAGTGGATTGCAAAACATTTACCCCTGAACTGAAATAGCCCTGATTAGAGTCTGTTGTTGGTCTTGGCGAAATAGGGTCATAGTGCTTCAAGTGTAGTTTTTGTTTAGTTTTGATTTAGTGCAAGTTAGTCCAGTATTTTTATAAAGTAATTACAATGGTATCTTGCACTGAATCAATATAACATAATTTTTTACATATTGTATGTTTTTCTAGTGTTACAGCCTGGTCTGCAGTGTTTCCCCATTACCTCTGCAGACTGGGTCTCTCAGCAGGGCTTAGATGAAGCTGTAATGCCATGACACACTTCACAGTCACTCATACACACTGTTGTTGTTGTTGTTGTTGTTGTTGTTGTTGTGTGTGGATGTGCACATGTTAAAGTAATTGCTCCGCAGCTGTTTGTTCCAGAGCAGGGCAAAGATCATGACCACAAGGCTGTCGGGTTAGAGTTATAGCTTCATCCCTCCTACACTTCACTCTTCAATCAGTATATATACAGTAGGCTGGGTTTATTATAGGGTCTCCACTTGGTTGCTTGTTTTAGAGAGAAGTGGTTGTGTTTGAGAAGTCCAGAAGCCCCAAGAACAGTTCTCATCCAATGACTGCATTTTTTTTTTTTACATAATGAGTTACATAAAATGGGCGATAGAAATGGTTAATTTGTTCTGCTTTTTGGAAATCTATCTTGAATCAGCAGGGACATGGAAGACAAAGTTAGCAAAAACCTAATACTATAATAATATTTAAACCTACATCTGTAGGTACTCTATACAAATTTAATTTATAGCATTCAAAGGGGACAATATAATAATAAATTGCAACACGCTTTTGCTGTCCATTTTTCTAATGAGCTAAAACAAAACTATACAAAAGTTGAATGCTATAAATGAACACATTTATCTTTAATGTGCTCAAAGACAATAATAATGCAAGGTTGCAAGCATTTTGATATAATACTTTTCAATAGGTCTTGATTTGTCTGAATAATGCTTGTACCATTTCTTATCTGAAGTCAACATAATTCAATGCCATACATTGACAATGGTTAAGGTTACACTGAAACACGTTGCAGTTTGTATTCTCAGGAGGGACGATGTCAGGAATGTTGCTGGCTGAGATTTTTGCCGAAGGGGTAATAACAGACGATTTGGCTGAAAATCCTCCCCGAACCCATCTGTGTATTTTATCTGTGTCTCGGCACATTGCTCACTGTATCAGATGCAATCTCCACTGCCGGCCTTGGTCTATTGGCTGCTGCCAGTTAAAGAGAAAGATGGGGTCAGGCTGCACAGGCAGCACATTCATCACAACTGTGTTTATGTCCTGAGAGAGGAACTCTGCTTCACCCACAGGGAGACAGCAGCCACAGGAGTGGTATATAGGGTCAGTCCTAAAACTGTTAATGTCTTTAGTGTAAGTAGATGCATTTGAGTTTGTTAGATGCTGTTGTAACTGGTACACAATTTGATCCCTTTTCATTGTGACATACTTTTTACAATTTGGTTTTCTAAAATGTGTCACTAGGATTTGTATGACATGTATTTTAAATCTGCTGCATCATGCTAAAATATTAATAATACACTGCATATAATATGTGCATTGAATTATTAGGCTACAACATTTAACATTTTAGAGCAGTAGTTCACTAAAAAGAATAACTAACAACAGAGGCTGTTGGCTATAAATTTATTAAAACACGTACATAACTGTTTCTCTATGTACCTGTGTACCCACATGGAGTGCAGTCTGGGAATCACTGCTTAGAGGAATTACTTTGGCATTTCCACATGCTAATTTGCAAAATTCTGCTGCATCTTTAAACTTAAGGCAAGTCATGCTTCTTGCTCCTGTGCACATGGACAATGATTAGTCATTACCGCGACTGATCTGCCATTAGACTTACTATACTGCCATGGAAAAATTCATAATTGTCCAGTTTTCAAATTGCAAGGGAGTTTTTACTAAAGCTTAAATGTGCTTATTGGAAGGATAATTTGCTTAGTTGCTGTCATTTGTGTTTCCGGATTTAGATTAACATAAAGCATTGCATTTGCATTTAGACACACTGCTCACCTGCTAATGACACAGGTCCACCTATGTCTATTAATAAGGCCACATTGTCTGTTTACACATTTGTTTAGATTGCTAAGTTCACCTCACAATTGACCATTGCTCTAATTTAAATCTTCTTTAAGGCCTAAATTAAACTTGTTTGATCTCGCAGAAATCCCACTGAACTTAAGAGCAGTTCATTTACTTCGATGAGCCGCCAAAACCCGATCAATATATGCAAAAGGCCGCCTAAAGAAGCTTCCTAAGCAATCCTGAGTAACACATCAGCACTGCTCTTTTTCACAGAGTCCATTTGGGTAATAAGTCAATGTTTTCGGCTCTCTACCTACCGTTCAAGGAATGTCGGGAATGTGGCTGGACTCCGGAGCCACTCATTCCAGACGGAGGAGGTTAGGAAACTCGATCGAGGACTCTGTAAATCAAGGAATGACAGGAAATTTTTACATCTAAACCCCTACAGACATGGTGTTATTGCTACCCAGGGGAGGAAGAGGGGGATATTATGTTCCCCGTGGTACCTGGTAATGGAAGTCAGAGCTGCAAGTAGAAATTCAAACTTGGATAGGGATATTGTGAAAGATTTAAAACTGCCTGGAGCGTTCTGTTCAATCATTAGAATGGCAGATTCAGCATTGTCTAAAGTCTTCCTTTGCATAAATCTACCCAATTTGTTTAACTAGAAATCCATTCAAGACATTCCTGAAATAAATGTATAAATACATGGATTTGTATGATTTGTATTTGTGTATCTATGCATGTTTGTTCAGAATATTTACTTAAATGCTGGTTGATTTTGAGTACAGATTTGAATAAGACTTTTTGTTTGAGCTTTTGTTTTTAAAAACTTTACCATATTTTAGGCTTGCAACAAAAGGTTTAAAAAGCAGTCGTCTGGGCTTAGTTTATAAAGTTGAAGAGGTTTCGCCTCTTATCCATGAAGCTTTCTCAATTCATTCATATTTTAAGTTATTTAGGCTAAGATGGATAAATGAGCTGACTTCTTCGTTGGGCAATTTAAATGCTGAAATGATCAGAAATGAGTCCGGAAAAAGTGTTTGGGCTTTAGAAACATGCAGCACTTCCTGGTTTCATGTGTCTATGTAGAACTGTGACACTGAGCATTTTCAGATTGTTAGTAGAGAACGGGCTCAGCAAACAGGATTGGACTGAAACAAGCATGAATAAAACAAGATACTACTCCAGGTGTGTTTCCCTTGAAGAAAGTGTCTAGGGAGAGGGAAATCTGGGTGTTTTTGTTTTGACTGCTGCCTCTTCAACCCTGTTCTGGATACATGGAAGAAAATGGCTGTATGTTTTCCAAATTACTTTGTCAAAACTGTGTAGTTAGTAAGCTGAATTTTCTACAGTAGCATATAGTTAGCTCACTAGGTTGCTGTCAGAGTGGAATTTTATTAGGTCTACTTGCGTGAGATAATTAAGCTACTACTTTCCACTATGGCTTTGGATAATGGCAAAACACGTTGGAAAAACCCCACCGAAAGTTAGCCGCAATGACTCACTGACTTTAATTGTGGAGTTTGAATAAACTTGTTGCTAATCTGTAATTAAGTGGTGAGAAATTACCCAGATACGGGCTCCTGATGGGATTAAAATGTCTGACCCCTCCAGCTAACATTAAAATCTACCTCGCTCCAAGAGCTAAATCCTGTCCCAACAAGGCTTAGGTAACAGGACTTAGTGTGCGTTGAGTGAGTTTTTGAATCAGAGTTTTGAATCTGAAAGTTGAATTAGAATAGACATGTCCCACCTGGTGATTTTTCATATGGCCCCCAGCTGTCGTGTAAAAAAAAGAAAAGTATTGTTTATGCCCAAAAGGACTATTAAGTTTTTTATCTTTTACAAATTATTTTTTAAAGATATTTTTTAGCCTTTTTTGCCTCTTTTAGATAGGCCAGCTGAGTAATGACAGGGAATCATGGCAGTGAGAGCAGGGAGAGACATTCGGCAAATTGTTGGAGTCCAGACTTATGCGGATATGGAGGCAGGCTATAGTTGCCCTGTATATGCAACACAGCTCTACCCACTGAGCCATACCGCGGCACACAATTTTTTAGTCTTGATTTATTTAATTTATGACCAAAATATATAATTTTAACACCTAACCTATATAAATATCTAGTGGAAAGATATGATAATTATATGCTCTTGGAGTTATTTATTTATTAAACAATTAAAAAAGGTTGCGCTCTTTTGGTATCTTTCTGTAGATTACATTATGAACAACTTATTTTTTCCTTTCATCTTTTCCCTTCTGGGGTCACCACAGCAAATCATTTGTCTCCTTGCATGCAGTGTTTCGCACATTGATTTGTCATCAGTTTTAGACCACATGCCCTTCCTGACGCGTCCTTCTCCATTGAGCCAGGCTTGGGACTTGAGTACACTGGCTTATGAACAATCTCGTCAAGATTGATCATTGATGATCATTGCATGTTCTGTACATTTAATGTTTTCTTGAACATCACAGCAATATTAAATGCCAGCCTTAAACAATTTTTTACATTCTCAAAGTCTTAAAAAAAGTTTGGACATTACTGAAGAGATAAATGACGTATTATTAAAATCAGAAGACAGCCATATAAGACATTCACAGTGGGAGCACCTACAGTTCACCCTCTCTGCCTCTTTGCCCCACATTCCTCCTCTGCACTCAGCCTCTCTCTTATCTCCCCCCCTGTCCTAAAACAAGCCGTGTATTGTGTGTGTTCAGCCGAGCGGCCCGCCCATCCAGCCTGTCGGTCCGAGTTAATCCCCGCTGAGGCCCGGCTCACCTCCTCCTCCACCCCGATCTGCTCCCCATCCCTTCACTGGTCCCCCATTGGCTTATTTTAACCTCTCTGTCATCCGATTGGCTCCCTCAGCTGTCAGTCACTCCTCCCTCGGCTCCCCACGGGCCAATCACACGCCACAGAGCCCCCCTGGTGACCTGAAAGGATCAGACGGCAGCGACTAGGAGTCTTTAGGTCGCTCCCTATAAACTCCCATGGTGCTTTGCTACAAGATGAATGCTTAAGTTGTAGGAGGAGGAAACTGCTATGTAATTATAGGGAGTAATAGGAAGCGAAACCTATTGTTATCCACACATGGGCACTTTGCTTGTCAAGGAAAGTAGCAGCAACATGAAAAATGTGCGTCCGGTGTTGGGTTTTAAAGGCCAGTCCACAGGCTAAACCATTTTAAAATATAGGCCTGACTGTATATAAATAAACAGTCTTTCCTAGATGTCTGTCTGGCTTTGGTCGTGTTGTTGTTTTGGGCATTTTGTTGCCACTTGCCAAGAAGATTATGTGATCACCCGTGTTTGTCTGTTGGGTGGCAGGATTACGCAACAGCACCGGCTCCAACTTGGAAGAAAATTAGACTGAAGTTAACGGCACGGGCAGTGAATTAGCATAGTCAACAAAAGGATCCTGGGAAATGGTGTCTCAGAGTGAATGGCAGGCCCTGAAGATGAGGCCTTGGAAGAGGAATGTGCACTGAGTGGTGAATAATCTCCAGGTTGAAGCCAGTCCAAAAGCTCTTGTTTGTCCAGTGACAGGTTGTGTAAGGTCGCATTAACATTAACCATGCAGTAGAGCTGAGAAGAGTTGTATCAGTGGCAGAGGAGGTTAAAGATGTATAAACAGTATGCACAATGAAGAAAATGTTTTAGATTTAACTCTTATCAGAGTTGGTTGTATTCAGTAGTACCATACAGTTACAGTGCTTTATATGAAAATGTAAGATTTAACAAATAGAAAACATAATTCACTTTGCGTGTTAAGTGTTGCTTGAATATTTTCTTACTATTGTATGATGCTTAAACCAGCAGTTTATTTACTGCTAATTGAGAAACTCTTTAATCTCTTAATAGTTTACTGTGAAACAAATTCATGCAAAAATGTACCTAATTATTATGACTTTATTATCAAGCGTGTTCATAGATAAGAATGTTCAGCGTGGGTTGGTAAGTTTTGGCCATTGGCTGGTTGGCCTATGTGTCTTGTCAACATTGAATCTAAATTCATTTAGGTTAACTTAATGCAGTTCATATTTTGAGATGCCAAATTGGTTCTGTTCATTATTTTCCTTACATACAGTCACATTATACAGGCAAGACACTTCACCCACCTTGCCTGTATAATGTGACTGTGTGACTGTGTTTGGTGGTGGTCAGAGGAGCCGTAGGCGCAGATTTGCAGCCACGCTTCCGTCAGTCTGCTCCAGGGCAGCTGTGGCTACAGAAGTAGCTCACCATTGTGTGACTGAGGAGTGAATGAATAACTAGAAAAGTGCTATATAAGTCTAATGCATTATTATTATTATTAGACTATTCATAATCGTCAAAATAGCATGTCCGCTATAAACTGACTTGCAAAGTGTCAAAATAGAGTGAAATAACATTATGGCACTTTTTAATTCACTGCCAAATTGGATAGTCACGTCTTGGTTTTGGAACTTTTTAAAGGCATATTGAGAACTGTGAGGTTTAGAAGTGTGACAGTGTTTTTGGCTGATGTAGCTGTAAGAAATAAAGTTGTACAAAAGGTTCTATTCACTTTTTAGCAATATCCTTTCCCGTCTCTCTGTGTCATTCAATCTGCTGACAAATTTTTTAATTGCTTTTGACTAAAACAAGTTGTTTTCTGAAGTGTGCCTGAGCTGTCATCTTGATGCAATTGCTTTTCACTCATATTTGTGTAGTCTGGTTGGATGGTTGAGGTCAGAGAGGGATTTTTAAATGGAGCGCTGCCTGGCTGGAGGATCTGTTCCAGGGTGGGGTGCTTAAACTTTATTACTTGCCTAATGAGCCCAACACAAAAACACACAAACACATCTCAGATAAAATGAAACACACAAGTGACATTTCACAACTCGTCAGAAAAAGGACCGCAGCATTTTTGGCGCGAGCTGCTTGTGTTGAAACACTGTCGGGTTTGGCGTTGTCGCTGTGTGAAAGTTTCAGCATAACAGGCTCATGACAGCAGACTGCAGATGGACCGGAGCACAGGGACACACGCTTCTCATTTATCACAGAGCTGGACTGTCTACATGTTTCTGAACTGTTGAATTAATACTCAAATGTTTAAATCTGAGCTATACTGCCAAAGAGGTCATGTTTTTGGTGTTGGTTGGTTTGTCTTTTAGCAAGGTAACTTAAAAAGTAATGGTTGGATTTTAATGAAATTTTCAAATGGACCAAGGAAGACGTTTCTGTACCATTGTAAGATAGGGCCAAAGATACTAACTCTAGTCACTAGGTAAGGAAACAGATAATTTGGTTTTGTACAAATATTATCATTGTGGGAGATTAGGGGTTTGTGGCTTAATTGATAGAGCTTCCCCTGAACTGGAAGTTCCCCAGGTCTTGGTACTAGATCTTCATATTTATGAGACAAGGTTTCTAAGAGGCTACTTTAAGCCCAGTTTGTTTAGATTGACCAGATTGGCCATTTACAATGCTTTTCTATGCTTTTAATAATAATAATAATAATAATAATAATAATAATAATAATAATAATAATAATAATAATAATAATAATAATAATAATGCATTAGTCTTATATAGTGCTTTTCTAGACACTCAGAGGCATTTTTTTTATGTCAGTGGTTCCCAACCTTTTTTGTTTTGTGTATCCCCAGGACCCAATTTAGTCCTGGTTTAGACATGGTTTGGTGTAAGCTCAGTTCTGGTTTTAGTTATGAATTAGTCCTGGTTTGTTCCAAATTTAGCCCTGGTTTGTAAATGGTTTAGACCTAGCTAAGTTCTGGTTTATTCCTGATTTAGTCTTAGTTTTGTTCTGGTTTTAGGAATGGTTTAGTCCTGGGTTGACATGATTTAGTCTTGGTTTAGACCTAGTTTAGTTCTGGTTTAGACCTAGCTTGTGGCTTTTTTGAGTTCTAGTTTTAGACCTGATTTAGTCCTGGTTTAGTCCTGGTTTAGTCCTGGTTTAGTCCTGGTTTAGTCCTGGTTTAGTCCTGGTTTAGTCCTGGTTTAGACCTGGTTTAGTCCCTTTTTATCCTTTAGTGTTGCATCCCCCGCTATAGTCCTGGGTTAGTCCTGATTTTGGGTGATTTTGGTCTTTGAAAGTCAAATATATAAAGGTACTATGAATGATATAACTCCAAGTACCCCCTGCAATGTGCTCGCGTACCCCTAGGGGTCCCCGTACCCCTGGATGGGAAACACTGTTTTATGTAAAGTCTGCCCGAATGCGTCTTTTGCTTCTCTATAGAGGCTTGTGTGTTACTTCCTCACTGTGTAACAGGAAGCAACAAACAACACTCCAAAATCTTATATTGATCAATTTGTTAGTTAACTGTTCATCCACATAAAATATCTTCTCTGCACTCACTAAATCTGTTTCTCCTTTGACCACTCCTCATCCGCTGCATATTTTCGGGCCCCCGACAGTCCTACCCTACCCTTTTCCTCACCTCGTCTCCACTCAGCTCCACCCACACGGCAGGTTCTGCCTGGTGGGGAATTCAAACAAACACACAGAGTTGGTGACCTCAGAGTGGCCGGGACTTCCCTGCTTTCTGCTCCACCCGCTCATGTTTGTTGATCTTAGATGTCTGGTCCATTTTTTAGGGATGTCTCTATCTCACACACACACACACAGTAGTGGGACAGTGATGAGGGACGACGCTGCTGATGCAAGGCCAGATTTATACAGCTTTGGGTGTAGACCTCTCTGAGGAAAGAAGCACATAGCATTGGAGTTTTGTAATGTGCAGACGTCTCAGACATAATATTTCCACAAACCACTGATACATTGAATATTTCAGAAGCAGAAAACATATAGTATATCTGCATTGTCTGTGCCTCTAGTAGGAAATATTGAAAGAATTCTTAACAGCGTAAAAAAAAAAAAAAACTCTAAGGCTAGTAAATTGATTCATAACCATTTACATTTAACTACATTTATATAGTTACTTTGCAAAGGAGGTTATGTTTTTGCCATCTTATTGTTTGTTTGGTGATTCTGTACTATTGTGAGATAGGGCCAAAGATACAAACTCCAGCTGCAAGCAGTCAGTAAAGGAACAAATTATTGTTTTAGTGGAACCTTACCACTGTTCATAGCATTTGTAACCTCAGCTCAACCTTCCTCATGGCTATCACAAAAGCCCTGATTTTTATTTATTTTCTCATTTTCAAACATTGCTTTCTACAAATACCAAATTGAATGTATTCTTCTCCGGGACCTGTTTAGATCAGCATGTTTGCCCATTGTTATGCTATTTCCTGTATTCCTGCATGTTTCTGCGTAAAAAGGGAGAGGCTGCAGCCCAAGTTTTTCTTCATTTTTTTAGTAGAGGGAGACAGTGTCCTAAAGCAAATTGCCCGTGCATGTCATAAGTGGCACTTAAGTTAAGGAAAGTATTTGAAACTTTTCTATCTTGGACAAGTGGAACGTCCTGTCATAAATCTTGAAAATAAGACCCAGAGAGACCGTAAAGACTTTGGACAGGACAGTGGTGAAGACTGGGTGATGTCATTTGCTCATTTGGATATTTGTGGCACCAGTTACTTTCAGGAAGTCTGCTACTTGCATCAACATTTGTAAGACATGAAGAAATGAAATACTATACATTTCAGTGCAGTGTGGATGTAAAAGTTTAAAGGATTTTGTAGGGGTTAGCTAGCAAGGGATTGTGGAAAAATGAATTGTCCCACTTCTATGAATAATATATGAAAACGTAATGCCTGTCAAAGTAATTGTACTGTTGCTTTTGTAATAGAAATACTAAAAGACAGTTCATTCAGTTCATTATTGTTAGAGGAACTGCATGCACCTGGTCCAGTTTTGCCACTGTAAAACATTTCATTACCCTCTTTTCCGGCTTTGTCCACCTGTCACCTGAGAAGTGGGCGTGGCCTGTGTCTCAGCACCATGGCAACCTGACACCCAGCTGAGACGGTTGCCATGGCAGTGTTCCTTAGCCTCTTGGTGTTGGGTTCCATGCTGGCTACAGCTGATCAGCTGTGACCTGCTGTTGTCGAATGGTAGTGCAACTTAGCATGAAGTTGAATGTTCATAAAAGATGCCCATTTTCTCTTAAATATTAGACCTCACTATGGATCTGAAAAGCTTGACTGACTAAACGATTACCAGGTCTAGACACCAAGCCTCTAATAGAGATGTGTTAGCTGTGGAGTTTTCCATGAGCCTAGTGCAATCATAGGAAAATTACAGTATTTTATAGAAATTGTTTTGCAGAAAGATAAGCAGGGCTGCACAGTCTTTAATATAATATTGAAGCAAAGAACTGCTCACATCAACATAAGGCTTGTTATGTGACATACATTCACTCTGCATGCCAAAATAACTGCACAGTCTAATCTTCATTTGCAGTTTTCACCATAGTTCAGACATCTGCAGCCTGTGGTTTTAGACCCACACAACTCTTGAGCTCTGCTCTTGTGGCTCCTTGTGCATCTGACATCTGGTTATGTAAAGTCAATAAAGGAAGAAGTAGACAACTATAAAACAACCTGCATCTGCAAAACTTTCTCCTAGTTTTTGTGGTATATGCTATGGACTTAACTTTTAAACTGTTACAATAAACTCTTTTAGCATCTATTGTCCTTGCATTTGCGTGCACAGACTAGAAGTGCCACACATGAGCACCAAGAAATAGTTACAAGCTCTTACTCTAGTTCTCTGAGGGAGATAGTCAGTCCAGTATTTCCCATTTGCAATTATTAATGACCACCCACAAGCTATATTTCATTTATAGGCTAACCAACTTTAGTGCATTGAAATTGGTTGCAGCTCAAATTGTGTATTTTTGGGAACAATTGGCTCTTTGGACCCAGAAGGTTGCAGACCTCTGCCATAGGCTATGTCTCAGTCGCATGCTGGATTTGATACAGATGTTGTGCAGGCCTACCACGCTTTTCAACTGAGGTGGAACAAATACTCAAATAATACTCAAGTAAAAGTACTTTGAAATTATATTACTCAAGTATGAATAAAATACTTAGAGTAGAATCCAGTTTAGAGTATTTTGAGTATTAAGTGTTTCCACCACTGCTTTGGCAAGCTCTCAGTAAGTCATTTGAACCATGCTAGTTGCCGTTTTCATACAGGACTTTCTTTATGCTGTTTAACCTCTAAAACAAAGGGTAATAGAAATGTGTCTTAACAAAACATGTTCAGTGAATCATTAATGGCATCAATAAACTTGCTTAAAGTAACTCAAGCATGGCAAATTTGGATATATTATTCCTTTATAAGGCCTATAATAAGTGTAGTTGTGCACTACTTTTCTCATTCCCCAGAGAAATCAACTTCATATAACTTCTTTATCAGTTCTTATTATCACCACTGCTAATTAATCCTTAGCTGCACGGGGCTTGAATTACCTTGGGTCCTTTTTTAAGTTAAAAGTGCTTCCATTATCGACACTTAGGTCCAACACCACAGTAATTGTCTTTGCATGAAATAAACAAAATCCATTTATCCCAGTTTAGAGGCTTGTTTAATTAACCCACTCAGGGCTAAATGACTGCATTAGTATCGGGAATTAGTAACCATTACCCAACTACTGAAGTACCTGTCTACTATTACCAAATTGGCCTTTGTGTGTCTAAATATGGCTGTTAATTTGTGGTGGATTTTGCAGATTAAGGGGCAAACAAGGCTCAGCACACAATGACCTTTACAGTTATTAAAATCTCTATACGGCTCCCATGCTGAAAGAGCTTTGAAGGCTACATTACCCTGCAGTTAATTACCACTGGGGCCTCCGTAATTCTGTAAACATCCACTAGGGACTTTCTTGTCTTCAATCGTCAGACACGACACATCTGACTAAGATGGTGCTTAGTTAATCAGTCCATTTATTTGGTTTGGGACACTATAAAGATTGGTATGGCCTCAGGTAAATCAGTGGTTCTCAAACAGTGAGATGGGACCCAAAAATGGATGTTGACTGATTTCATTTGGGTCATTGAAATTATCAAGGGCAAAAAACATGCATAAAGAATGAGCAAATTACACTAAACTAGTCAAGAAAGTTGGGTCACATTTCTGATATTGCACAATGGGTCCCCTGTTATTGTTTGTTTTTTATTGGTTGACCCATTATTTCATGCCACTATTAGTATCTATTATTGGTAATTCTACATGTTGTGAGTTTGTACAGTTGCAGTGGAAATAGTGACACATTCAAATAATCTGTTATGTTGATGCTTATTGTCCTTTAAGCTTTAGAAAATCCCTTCTTTTTCCATTACATTTTCTGAACATTTTGCACATGAAGAAGACAAGCCTCACTCTGCACTAGTGTTCTTTTTTATTTGCATTAGTGGTGATACTGCATTGTCCACTCAGTGTCTTTAGTTACAATATAATTTAAAAGCCATCCATAAGTTTTTGACAGAGAAAACCAATAAAGGTGCTATGCCATATTGAACAGTGCCATATTGCTTACTGGTAGATATTGACCTTTTAGTTAATCCGTCCATAACTTTTGTTTGTCCTTTGGATTATACTTTGACTGTGTGTCTTTTCGGTCGGCTGCTTGAGGCCCGTTTGGCTCCAAAGTCAGGAGAGGGGAAGATGTGGGCGGACTTGCATAATTCAGCGGCTCATCTCAAGTGTTGATGTCTTTGTGCATGCCTCCTGCACACTGCACACTTTAGGAGAGTGTCCCTATTCTCTGCACGTCAGACCTTCACTCTCCTCCTCTAAGGTCACTCTCTGTGTTGGGTGTAACATCATAGTCTCGATCACAAGGCGGCGTGTTTAACCAGCCCCCCGTAAACCACCACACACTGTTATTGATCTGCTCGCACGCGCTCAGAAGCATGTGTGACCTTTCTGCAGTCTCTCCCTTTGTACTCCAGCCCTGTATCTACTTTTAGAGCCAGAGTTAAAAGATAATTAGAGAAAGTGATGCCTTTACCCTATTACTTGGTGAGAGTTGACTCTGGCTATAAATATTTTACCAAAACGTTTCATAACTTGAGGGCAGTGATGTCAGTCGTATTTCCGAACAAAAGTCCCACTCCCAATGTTTTAAATAGTCGTTATTTTCTAGTCTCATGGCTGTTCCCTTTCTTTCAGGAGTCACCACAGAGAATCATTTGCAAAGGAACATTGGCAGGTTTTTAAACCAGTTGCCCTTCCTTACCCAATCATGTCCATTCTCCCAAGCTTAGGACCAATACATATTGTGCCTAGTGTTTTTCCCCCAAGGTGTTAAACTAACTACGCAGACATCTTTGTACTAGGACCTTTCCTTCAATTACAACTAGAGGTTGATCAATATGGGTTTTTCTATTGCCGATGCCGATTTTTAAAATTTAGTTAAACACTGATGATTTTTTGGGGACCAATGTGCTGGGCAGTTTTATGTAATTTTATAAAAGAAATTATTATATAGCCATTTGTGTTAGTAATACTTAATTAAGTGCAAACAAATGTGTTAGAATTTGACAGTGAGAACAGTTAATGATGATTTTTTTTGATAAAACAAATAAGGCAATCTCAATCAAACTTTTTAATTTTTGTTCTATGAGGTTCTATGCCAGAGAAATGAGCAAAAAAATTTTATTGCCTTTTTGAGCTTTTCAGGCTGAGATAAAGCGATTATGGATGTTTCCTATAAAGTAAGAGCCCAAACTGCTACCAGATGGGTGGGAAAGCTCATATAGTTGCCCGGACATGTGCCAAAAATTAAAGGCATTAAAGGTCAAGTAACTGCCGATTGCTTATTGACTGGAAAAGGCAAAAATCCGCCGGTCGACTTCTAATTACAACAACAATGCAGTACACTCTTTAATAAAAAACTTTTTCTATTTTGGTGAAAAGTGCTTGATCTGAGATAAGCACAAAAGACATTTTGGGTTGGCCATGTTAATTTTTT
The DNA here is from genome assembly GCA_020698575.1 of Bostrychus sinensis. Taxonomy (NCBI): domain Eukaryota; kingdom Metazoa; phylum Chordata; class Actinopteri; order Gobiiformes; family Eleotridae; genus Bostrychus; species Bostrychus sinensis. The sequence goes on along the minus strand of CM036257.1, from coordinate 18,731,716 downwards.
GATGAATGAATTTCTGGCCGAATAATCTTCCTTTTTGCCACAGTTGGTCGTTCAGTGAGTGGTCGGGAATGTTGAAGAAAGCACCTCTTGTTTCTTCTGTGCAACAACTTCTAGATGGTCCAATTCAACAACAGGGTTTTATTTCGTGGTTAGCTTGTCAAGTCTGCAAGCCTCGTTTACCTTGATGCCACTTCCCTGAGAGCCTGATAGACTCAACATCAACTATACAAGGTTTGTTTAACAGTGGCATTTCCTTTGATGCAGTTTCCATCAGTCTTACCTTGGGCCAAGAAATTAACAAATCACTCCAAACCTTTAAGCCCTATAAACATCTATTTTTTTGGGAGGACTGCAAGTGGGAAAAGTGACACATGTTTGTGCATTAACTTTTCACTGAACTAGAGATGCTCTTTCAGAACAAAGGCTGCTCTGTGATGTTCTGCAGGCTGGGCCTCCGCTTATTAACACTGCTTTTCTTTGTCAATGTTTGAATGTGTGTGGTCAGGCACCGATAAAAGCTGGGCCGATACATCACTATCAGGGGTTCACTTGGCTCAAGATTAATTGATTACAGTTAGACTTGTACACAGAGAAGGCCTTGAGAGTTTGTGGCTCTAGTTGGATTTGTGATGATGTTTGTAGCGTAATTAAAAGTGATATGCCATTTGAATACAAAGCTTGCATCTTGTGGTTACGGGGGAAAATTGCTATGCAGATAACTTCTTTTAGAAAATGAAATGGCAAATTAACATTTATTTTGTCAACATAATAGTTAATATTGCATACTTTTCTTTTACCATTTATCATTAATCATTGTGTGAGTTTAACTTCGTGCATTCAATTAATTCTTAATGTTGTTGTGAGTGTTGTGAGTAATTGCCTGTGTCGTTAAGCTCCTCTCATTAAACTCTGTCTGCTCTGATTGGTTAGATGGTCTGCTCTGTTGTGAATATTGCCAAAACTTGTCTCTTGTCTTGGCTTTTATAAACAGCAGTTTGTATGTAATCTCAATTTGAGTTTTGACCCTTTGGGAGTGCTGTAGTTTATGGAATGGAGTTTGAATTGAAGCAGAAAAGAGTTGCTGGATAATAAAATATGTGACTATTAATTAGAAAAGAGTGTCGGCAAAGTCCTACAAATGTCCTGGTGAAAAAGTGGCAGTCCTTTGTCAACCTGCATTTCATTTTCAAAAGCAGGTAGGAAAGTCTCTTCAGCACTGGAATAAATTAAGAGTATTGTGAAGCGCTATATTCCCAGTAGCATACAGTAAATCACCGTCCTGTCATAAGTGAAGTGGGACATGACCCTCCTGCCGGCCGCCCCACTCAGAGTATCCCACCAGCGACCACTCTTATCAGCCTTGATCCCAGGGGTCTCCTTCAGAGGCGCTGACCCACTCACGCACTCTGATTTGTGGCCGGGCTTCAGCGGCGGAAGCTCCACACATTTTCACTATATCTCCCACAATGCCTCACTCTGTCGGGGCAGGACGGGGAGACGATATATGGGAGAGAGGGGAGGGTTGGACGTCCCGATACCAAAGCTGAAACTCACCTGAAACAAAGAGGCTTTTCTCTGGGGCCACACAGAAAAATGTGTGCATTTAGTGTTTTCATTCAGGACATTGACTGCACCGCTTTGTCTCCAACTCCATTTCTGAAAACATACTCAAAGCTGTTATTTTTGCAGTCATTCAATAGTTTATATCAAACCAGTTAAATGTTTTGATTACCTCACCCTGAAGCCAAAAAAGAATAAATGCACAGTATAAGAACTATGAAGTGAACCTAAGAACCTGTAGCATGTTGACAGTGCATTAATGTGTTGTCAAAAGATTTATTCTGTCTCTCTTGGTGGGCTAATCTTGGTCTATAGTTCTCTCTATGTTGTCCATTTTATTTATGTTGGGTTTTTGTTCAGCATATTTTGATTCACATATTCCTTTAGACACATTGTTTGCAAGATGTGTGGGGCAGATTAATCCACATTACAAGTGTCCCACCAATAGTAAGATCGAAAGGATGCTGAGGTTGCTGGTATGCGCTTATATCCGCAGGGTAGTGTTGTGCTATATTCTTCTAGCACTTTTAGGACTAATGGTTGGAGCCTTTACTCCTTAACTATAAAATCTCTGGCTTGAGTTAAGGTCTGGATAAAATTAAAAGGGTGTGATTTGCAAAATAGAAACATAGCACTAGCCCATAACATAGCATATTTTGTGTTTCTTGGTTGCTAAACTAACAAAGGGCACAGACTGTAAAGCCCGTCTGGAAAAACTTTATTATTAGACTATATGGTTCTGACTCAACCCTAAATTTAAGAAGGAAATGGACAGTACCTTTGAGAAAGTGTCTATATTGTATAACACTGATAAAGCAGCCCTCCCGTGGCCTCCTGAGCTCTTCCTCCTGGTCTTTCTCAGAACCTGTGTCTTTGAAGTGCCTCTGCTGGGATCTGACCCGGGACCTCAGACGTTGGCTTTAGGAGGAATGCCCCCTTGTTAGTGCAGGTGGGGCTGCAACAACATTGACTCTGCTTCATTTCATTAGGCTCATGTTCGGTACATATGTGTGTTTGTGTGTGGAGGAGACTGGGATGACGCACAGCAGCTGGAATCTATTTGTGTGTTCAAAAGCCCCTCTCCTCCCTTCAGTTCAGTCTCATTGGTTTAATGCCAGAGGAATAAACTCAAACTTTCTGACTCACCATGGAAACCGGTCTATCTGCTCTGTCTGTAATAGTCTTTAATCAAAGCATCTGCTCAACTTGGATATGAGGGTTTCTATTGGCTTCCAGCAGGTTGTGGTTAGAGTTGATAATGTTGCCTTTAACATTGTAAATCATGGACACAGGTGTGGTTACAGGTGCATTTTAAACAATAGATTTTTGCCTTCAGATATGATTAATGGCTTTTTAGTTGTTCTACTTGTCATGGCCCCTCCTATATTGACAATTTAATCTCCACAAATCAAATTGACATCAAAAACAGGAGCACTGTATGTGAAGGTGACTTTTTGGCAAAATGTAAAAAAAGAAAAAACATTGGCTACATGTATCTGCAATTATAATTAATCTAGTCATTTAAATGTATTGCAAAATTAAACTTGTAAATATAGCAACGTCTTAAAAGTGCATGGTTTAGTGTGGCCTTTCCCAAAGTTAAGAGTGTCGTGGCCCCCTTAAATTTCCAAGAATCCAACGTGGACCCCCAACAATAAAACGTTGTCATGTTTTTCTCCATAGAGTTATATAAAACATTACCAAAAACACGTGTGTTGGCTAAAAATTGTTCTAAAGTAATATTTTTAAACAAATGTATAAGTACTTCATTACTTTCATTACTTCATAAAATTTATTTTTGGGGAATTAATATTGACAACCTCTGGGGGCCTCCTGCAATGCCTTTGCCGCCCCACAGGGGGCCCCGGACCCCGCTTTGGGAACCACTGGTTTAGTGCCATTTTATTCTAAATCAACCTTTTTGAGCTTTCTACCATGTTATAAAGTTGTTGACTCATCAAATACATATCTGGAGTTGTGTTCTGTTTCATGCTTTAATGTTTGAGTAATCCAGTATTCTCTGGCGATGAGTTTCTTATGCCTCAGAATGCTTGTTTCCACCAACCTCCGCCTCTCCCACAAACCCTCACCCACTCTTTATGGCAGTAGTAAAGTAATTAGTGTAATTGCTTTCTTTTAGTCACAATGTTTTATAAAGGTTGTAAAACATACAATGCTGTTCTAGAGGTAACCAAAATTTAAATGTCACTGCTAATATGGTGAGACTTGGTGAATTTTGTGAGTGGTATTGACACTTCAGTGTATTTCTGCAAAAACGTTGAGGCATGAGTACAGAGCTGCTGCTGAACTTAAACTTGCATGGTTCAGTTTGTTCTGTAATGTAATCATTATTGTATTGTTTAATGTCCCAACAAATAAATATACAATGTAATGACGCACATTGCTGGATTTCTGTGTAAACGGCTTTTAAATATCCTTTTCCTAAATCTAGTTTGTTGCTCGGTCTTGGTGCCGATGTGGATTAGACTGTGAGAAGTGGAGCTGTTTCACCTGATAACCCCAGCTCCAGCTCCTCTGTGAATGTGAGACAGGTTTGAGGGCTTTATACGGCTGTGTGTGTTCACCACTGACAAGAGTGAACCACAGATGTAGGAAACGATAAGTGTTGCTTGGTTTGAGATGGTTTGACTAACTGTTGTCTCTTTTACGGCTTTTATTCTGAAAAGGAAATAAATCACTATGTCTACATGCAGCGATCAGTGCTACCAAACTAATTCACATGTTAATCATTGATTAATTTAGTTATATATGTAATAAGACCCAAAGAGCCCCAAAAAATTAATGTCATGAATACAACAAAATCAGAAGATGCATAGTTGTTGTCTAAATTGGCAGCTGCACTCTCCAATAGTACCTGAACGCATCATAGGCTGTGGTAGATTTTCTCCTACAGAACATTTTATGCAAGGTGCACCAAAAAAAACAAACAACAACACACATTTGCTAGCATGTTCGGAGCTGTATGCCAGCAAAAATGGTGACTGAAATGGTATATGCAGATATTACTACAAACTATCTGGAATAAAAAATTCATTTACATGAATTTAAAAGCTCCCGGTAAAGTTGGACAATTGTGATTTTTGTTTTGTTTTTCAACTTGTATGTAAGTGAGCTGAAAGACAAAAACACACATTGTATTCCTTTGCTTGTGAATGCTTTGCTTGTATCACTTTATACCCACTTTAAACTGATGCAATTTCACAAGATTACACCAATGCAGGCTTGTTATTTGCTAAAAGACCACAGTAAATTGAGTGTATCTCTGACAAACGCTACAGCAGAAGTGCAAACAGAGCACAAAGGCTGCAGTAAAGAGCTGTAACATCACATGCTGACAGTACAGTAGATGTTAGACCTGGGGCTTCTATCAATATCTGACACTCAAACAAGTATTTCTCTTTTTGTCAAGCAGCTTCTGGTTCTTTAGTTGTTTTTTTTGTTGTGGAGGGGGCTTCTTCAGTCACTTATATACAATACATCATTTGTGACTACTGTTGTAGCCAAGTGCTTTCGTTAATAGTTTAGGCAGGTCAATGGTCAAGCATTGTATTGCACCAAAATTATTAATTCGCTATATAATGCAAATTCCTCTATTCTGAGCTTTCTACCATGTTATAATGTTGTTTATTCATCAAAAACATAACTGGAGTTGTGTTTTTTTTTTTTTTTTCATTCATGCATGTTTGAGTAATCCTCTCTTCTCTTACATTGAGTTTGTGAGAGGCCAAAACGGCTCGTTTCACCAGTGTCTGCCTTTTCCACCTGACCACGCCCCTCTCCCCTCATGGCCCAGTCTCATTCAGGAAGCACTGCTACAGCGCATTCCTCCCCTGCACCAAAAAAAACAAATCATGTGAACTCCACAGGCACTGAAGGGGCGTGCCAGCAGTGTGCCAGCAGGGAGGGAGGGCTCTTGTGACAGGACCATTTCTCACAAGGTCAAATGAGTTTCTTCAAATAGTTTTTTCAATAATTATTATTTTCTGACAAACAAAACATGATGTTCATATAGATGCGTCTTAAATGAAATTAAAAGGCACAAAAAAACATCATAAAGCCATTTTTATTAAGACAATGGTACCAGATAAATAAAGATAATGTTTAAAGGTCTTTTAGCATTCATTCATTAGCAGTCATTTCTCAAACACTTTGACACATATCTGTTCTCAGGATGTGTACCTATTTTCCAATGTGACACTATGGACTTTAATTTGTGCAAAGCAACATAGTTATCTCAAGCAAAATATGCAAATACTTCATGTGAAACCGGTTAGCAGTATATTTTAAATATTTGTGCAAAGTTTTTAAAGCTTCATTCACTAAATACTCCTCATGCTGCTATGTCCCACAACCACAACATGGTGAAAATGTTTTCCTCTGTGTTTGTGTTATATCAAATGTACGTTTATAGCTTACCCATTTGTCCATGTATTTGGTCGAAGCTTACCTGTGAGAGCCAGGCGGCTAAAGGCTTCATTATTAAATAGACTTAAATGGATTATGTCTCATCATAACTCCAGAACTCGCAAACCTGTGGCTCATTGTGGCTGTTTAACCTCTTTAGAAATAGCTACATTACCTGTACAGGCTGAACATTGTATTAAATTCTTTGATAATAAAGTCTGGATAAAAAAATAAAAATAGGTTATTTGAAGAGATTTCAATTCCTATGTACACATTATTTTAGGTGGATACTCAGCCCTAACCATATCACTTTTTTTAGTTTTCAGTGCTTGTGTGCAGACATTCAGCTGAGTGATAATTCCACTAGTGTAGAGCAGCTTGGGCCCACCAAACCATGAAATTTCCTTTTTTGGTGTCCATTTCCGTGTGAGGACTCCAGCTGAGCGTGAAGTTAGTTGGATAAAACTCCAGGAGAAAAAAAAAGAGCGTGGAAGATTAAGCACCGAAACATCCACAAACCAGAGCGGCAGACGCCAGGTGGGAGCCGCCGGAGAAAAGGGTCCTCTCACTTTCTCATCGTGACACAGACACGACCCTTGACCCCTGCTTTGTGTGACCTCTTGACTTCACAGTGTTAGTCTCAAATGTGGGGGTTATCTCCAACACTCAGCCAACACTGTTTACTGTCCGACCTCACCTCCAGCTTTACCTCCAGCATTCCTCTCACTGTAGCCGTAAAAGGCAGAGATGGATGCTCCGCTATGGATTAAAAGCTTTAGGACCACTGTAGGTTTGACCTGTTCATGAGCAAGACAAGTCTGTGCCCTTTTTTAGCCAAGGGATCAGGCATTATCAAACGAGTGCTAATGTAAGGGCTACCTATGAATTTGTGTTTGGACTTGTATGGCGGACAATAAGTAAAAAATCAAGCCAGAAAGCTGAGGTATGCACTAAGATAGTGGTTCCCAACCTTTTTGGTCTTGTGTACCCCCAGGACCTGCTTTAGTCATGGTTTGGACTGGGTTTAGACCTGGTTTGTTCCTAGTTTTGTTCTGGTTTAGTTCTAGTTTTAAGCCATTTTTTCCTGGTTAAGTTCTGGTTTTATACCTGGTTTAGTCCTGGTTTTAGTCCTAGTTTAGTACTTCTTTAGTGTCGCATTCTCTTGGTGTAGTCCTGGGTTAGTCCTGGTTTTGTCCTGGTTTGGACCTGGCTTAGTCCCCTTTTAGTCTTGGTTTAGACTGGGTTTAGTCCTGGTTTAGTCCAAGATAGTGCCCAGACCTGCACTCGAAACAGGAATCTTCTAGTACAGGGGTAAATGCTCTATCTATTGAGCAGCAAAACACAAACTTTGTTCCTTTACTGGCTTCCTGTGCCCGGAGGTAGTATCTTTGGCCCAATCCTGCAATCAGACAGGTTCCAGATTAACACCAAAACTAATCATTTCTTTCTTGGTCAATTACTTACCTTTTCTGAACATTTGATACTCATCTTGCTAACAAACCAACAACCAAGGAACACATCTTAACAATGTTGTACTTGCTCCGTATCTACAAGTCTGCACAGCACTCTCTCAAATGCACTTTTACTCCTTCTCCCTGAGCTTTTATCTCCCTGATGACAGCTATCTATTGTGCTGGCCTACTTTCCCTGCGTGCCATAAATAGTCCCATCTTCGAGTTTAGTTACAGGTATCACTCTGAACATACTGGTCCCTGGTGTAAAATTCTTCTCTAAAGGGCACTACCCCCCGCCCTCCCTCTGCTGGCCTAATAGACAGTAATTACTACTAATTAGTTAATTAGCCTGGTTTTAAGTGAAACGCTGGATCAAACATGGCATACTCCCACATAAACAAATTCCACTTATGACAGAAGTAGACCGACTTCAAACAGTTCTCCAAATCTCGAGCTGCCTCCGTCTGCCACCACTCATGATGTGGGGAATGTGTTGCGTGTTTCATAAATGCTTATTTTTTAAAAACAAACTACTTGAACTTGACGTTTTCCTACTTTCTTTAGAGCTAAGTCTGGCGTAGTTGAGTGGTCCAAACTTTCTTGACACTTTCTTGACTATTAGTAGAAGGTGTAGAAAATGAATGACTGACCAAAATTTGTTTTAAGTTTGGCCATGTTTTGGATGTTGCTCTATTGTTGGATGTTTATGCACTTAAGGTGGTACGAGTTTGTGTCTCTATCATAATGACTCTAATTTCCAATTTTTTAAGGGCACCAAGGAAAATTTATATGGGGATAAATACATCATCTTCTTTCTATTCAGCTCTTACTTTCTTGGGCTGCCACTGCAATAATCTCCATCCTAGGGAGCAGTGATTTGCACATTCATTTGGCATAGGTTATTTACATTTCCTCATGCCACCCTCTCCATTTATCCGGGCTTGGGGCCAGCACAAAGAATATACTTGCTTGTGTGTTTTGGGAATGACAAGATCACTTGAAGTAATTCTTGAATGTACAGTACAGCTCAGTATACTAATTTCCACAGGTTTTTCTGGTGTTTCTTAATAACATCCTTTTATTAAATACATCTCTGGATTAAAAATGTCAGGTAATATCTTTGTGTAATCTTCATACAGTTCCTTTTTAACACAAAGTTTTTTGTGTTTATATAGGAACAAAAAAGAATGACCTGTCATATTTATTGTCCAGCTTTTAGACAACAGGGAACAAAATTATCTTAATCTCCTTAATTAATGGGAACTTCTTTGTAAGGCTTTTACTGACTGATTAATTCAAAATACAACAAAGCACAACAGATAACATAACATTTTTGCACTACCCTTTCATTTATTGCGTTCACTGTGGCATAGATATTAATTAAAATCATTTTTACTTGGATAATTCAAATACAAATAATGACTAGAGTAGGAAGAAGCAAAAAATACCATTACTGCACTATTTTTGGTATCTGTAATGCTGAATTGTTTTGCTGAAATGACCGCATTACATGTTTTACGTCTTTATAATTGCTTCTGTACTAGGGCTAAGAATGCTGTTGTGCTGTAAATGTTGCTAAAGAATGTGCTTAGATTTGATGGTTTTGCCCTTTCCCCTGATTCACATAACTGAACGTTGCAAATATCCCATACCTTTACAACTACCTCATTGACATATGTATTTAATGTAGACACTCCTATTCAGATTTATAGGCTTGGATCATGGTCTGGAAATGTTGGACTGACCTAATGCCCATATATATGGACATTTAGATATGGACTCTAGGCTGTTAAAGTATAGGACTGGCCCATTGCCATGTTAAAGGTGTGGGAATGGACTATGACCTGGCGTGGTTTGAATGTGTGTTGGGCTGTACCATGATCACGTTGCTTTGGAGGGGAGTTTTGCATGTAACGTACTTAAGTTAGCTTGAGCATTTGGATTTGGCAGTGTGTTAATTATCCTCCTCTCGGCCCTTATTTGAAACACAGTGCTTTGTTTGAACCCGAGCGGGCTGACGTCTCCACAGTAACAGTTACCAACGGTTACACAAGCCTGACAACAGCAGCCCTCGGTGACCCACATTCCAGCAGTAAATCACAACTCGCGTGCGTCCGTGCGTGCACACACACATATTCCCGGACCCCACCCTTCTCCTATCGAAACCACACACTCACTATTTCCACTCTGTTTGTTTGACGCGCTTTATCAGACTCAGCCGAGAAGTGAAGGGAACAAAAACGACTTTTCTTTTGAAGCGGAAAAATGTAAACACTGCTATCAGTGTGCTGGGTTTACTGTGATAGGGTTAGATCAGGCATTACGTCCTGTTTGAGCGTGTGAGACAGATTTGTAAGAAAGAACAAGGTGAAAACTTTGCCTTGAGTCACCCGTTTTACTCAGCACATAAATAAGCATGCTGTTATAAAGCTTTTGTATTTTGTGGAGTGGTGGAAGAAATAGTCAGAAGTACTCAAAATCTAGTACTCCTGTAAAAATACTGTTAATTCAAAATATTATTTCAGTAGAAGTAAAAGCAATCAACAAAAATAATTCAGCATTTCAGATTTTGTTGTGCAGTCTTCTGCTTCTGCTACTTCTTCTAGTAGAAATAATACTACTATTACTGCTGCCATGACTATTGCAAGTACTACTACTGCTGCTGCTACTGCTACCACTGCTGCTGCTTTTACCACTCCTACTGCAACTACTATACTATTACTGCTACTACTGTCGTCAAACCAGAGTTGAACCCATTAACCTCTGACTGCAAAATGCTACGCACTTTTAGAAAACGTGCACAACTTCCTACTGCTGTTTAAGTGTCTGTGCATTATTATGTTTTTATTCATTTCATATTTGTATGCTTTTGCTGCTTGCACAAATATGCAGTTGAACTATTATGAACTATTAATTAAAATCCTTATTTGTGAAGGCTTTGCACTATATTAAGGTGAAATTTCTTTGTGATTTAGTTTGCCTGGCGTTCACTTTAGCCCTTTTCCATTTATGTACAGCTGCATTATTGGAGTCTGATAATAGTGCCCGTCATTCAGACTGAACGTACCCCTCTATCTAATGAATTGGACTTTGAAGACCTTTTAAAGTCACCTCTTTCAGTAAAATGTTGTGTCTCACCCTATGCATATAAAAGCACTGCAGGCTACCTTGCTGTGTCAGCACCGCTGGGTTATGTGTCTGGACCATCATGCTCTAAACAGCATATGCCAATGTGTGTGTATACTGCACATTTTGTACACTGTGAAGCAATAATAAAACACATGTCCTTGTTAAACAGCTTACAATATGTAAAAAGAAAAATGTTCTCAGACCAGCATAAGATGAAGTAGATAAAGCATTAAGTGATACTTAATGTGTTGTGTAAATACCCTGCAGAGTTTAAACTGAGATCAGAAGATTTATCAAGGCAAACTAGAGATTAGAGATCTGCAGCAACAGCAGAGTCATGAGAGCTCTCACAGATCACAGAAAAAAAATAAACTTGTGATTTTTTTTTTTTTTTTTTTTTTTAACGGTATTGTAATTTGTAATAGACTTATTTCTGTATGCATTATTGCGTGAAGGCCAGGTCAGTGTAAAGAAATGAAATGTTGCATACATTGTTATGTATGAAATATTTCTACCATTTAAATGACAGTATTTGTGATTGAGGCAGTATTATTGAAACTGCTGAAAAAATGTTGAAGCTTCTAAATAGTTTATAAACGCTGCAAGTGCGATGAATTGTTCAGCTGTATAGCAAGGAATATTAGACTTAAATGACTGCTGTCTTTGCGTTAGCCAAATTTGCGTTACAGAGGTTTGAGTTTGAAGCAGTGATGTTAGTTGAGGACATGGTTTGGAGGATGTATGTGAGCGGTGAATGACAGAACAACCTTCTGTCGTCACAATCTGCTGACTCTCTCTCTGGCACTGAGCCACTGGTGCTCTTCTGTAACTGTGAAGCTGCTCTCCAGTCTCCTCACTGCATGCATAATGATGTCATGATGCTTTCAGACTTCATGATGCAATTTCAGAAGTGTGAGAGAAATATTGAAGTGTTTGCTCCAAGCATAGGACGTCCTCTAATGACCAGTTTGTTTAATGCATGTATTAAACCCCTCCATATCCATTTAATTAAATACGTGGTATATTTATGTTTGTCTTTCAGGACTTGGAGTTCCATGGCGTGATGCGGTTTTATTTCCAGGACAGAGTGGCCGGAAACTTTGCCACAAAATGCATCCGAGTGTCCAGCACAGCCACGACACAAGACGTCATTGAGACGCTAGCGGAGAAGTTCAGACCAGACATGAGGATGCTGTCTTCGCCTAAATACTCCCTTTATGAGGTCCATGTCAGTGGTGGTGAGTATCTGCTGAAATACCATAGGCTAATGTCCCAATAATGAGATTAAATAAGGTGTTGATGTAATACAGTTGGACCCCAGTTGAAATACTGTGTTTGTGTGTTTATCAGAAGAGCGGCAGCTGGATCTTGATGAGAAGCCTCTTGTAGTTCAACTAAACTGGAACAAAGACGACAGGGAAGGACGCTTTGTTTTGAAGAATGAAAACGACATTTTGCCCAAAGTATGCAAATACTTTACTAATAGAGTTTACTAATTAGATTTACTTTATTACTTTGCATTATTAATTTTCCCAATCGTGGATGCATGTTGGCAGAGTAGTTAACACGAGATGGTGGGTTTTTTTTTCTGTCTTTTTCTCACTGCCCAAAGTTGTACATGTATACACTATGTGAGCTGGTAAATCTAGATTGGTCCTGCTGACCGAAAGTGAGAGTGAATGATTGTCTCTCAGTGCATGTCTCTCTCGGCTCTGAGGATAACTGATTATTGTCCAGGATGTATGAAACTGATGTTCATCTAATAACTTTGCATTTATACATACAGCTAATAGCTGAAACGATCATTGTCAATATAATAACACCCTAACAACCGCATGGTCATATCAAAAGAAGTGCTCAAAAACTATAATAAAAGCTAATTTTTATTTGATTGCTGCAGAAGAGTCAGAGTAACGGGCCTGAGAAGGAGAAGGATGGAGTTATACAAAACTTCAAGCGTACATTGTCCAAGAAAGAAAAGAAGGAGAAGAAGAAGCGGGAGAAGGAGTTTGCTCGGATCCCAGACGGAGACGATCAGAGTCTGAGCAGAGAGGACGGGTAACGGGCCATTTATCTTACTGTCTTCCCCTACATCCTCTAGTCCTTGGAGAACGTGTTGTTTTTTAATGCCAAGAAAAGCAGACTTCTCCAAAAAGCGGAAAGAATAGTGACGTGACCTTTGACCTGCTTGTTCCTGCATTTGTCTTGCTCTCATTCATTACTGGTATCTTTTGTTTTGGCACAGGGAGAACAGTCGTCTTGCGGCAGAGGTGTACAAAGACATGCCAGAGACGAGCTTCACCCGGACCATCTCTAACCCGGAGGTGGTGATGAAGAGGCGGAGGCAGCAGAAACTGGAGAAACGCATGCAGGAGTTCATGAGCAGCGATGGCAGACCAGACTCAGGTATGTTAATCAAATAAAAAAGTTGTGTAATATGATGAATAATGATTGAAATGCAGCAAGTAAAATGGTATAATAGCAATTCTTTTTTGTGTATTTTACTTCATGTATCTTACTTCCTTAACATGGCTCTCTTGGGTCACCTTTACTCACAAACAGCCCTCATTGAATAAATTAATCAACCCTAAAGGGTCTTCTTTCATCATTATATTAACCCAATTCCAATAAAGCTGGGGCACAATGTAAAAAGTAAAAAGAAATGGAAAGTGATGGTTTGCAAATCTCATAAAACCATTCATCATTTATTCACAATAAAACAACAACTCCACATGTGACATACACATATGTGAATACACATATTTTTTTATCACAATAGAAAATCAATAAGATTGCAAACTATTGCATTCTGTTTTTTTTTTTTACATTTTACACAGTGTGCTAACTGGAAGTTGTGTTGTAAAAAGCAACAAAAGGCTTTTTTTTAACTTGTTTTTTAGTAAGTAAACCCTGTTTTTTGCATAGGCATAATGTTGATGTGATTCAGGTGGAAGCACATCCGTTTTTAACTGAATGCTATTTTCATTATTTGATTTAAGTAAATCAAAAAGTGTCATTTTAAGCCTTTATTTTAGCACAAACAGATTGGCATTGGCATCTCTTTACTTGAGCAGTTTACTGCAGGTCAGACCTGCCTGGGCTTGTTTACACATCGACAGAGCTACAGTAGGTGAATGAATGATGCAAACACACAGTTGGAGGGATTAGGTAATGTTTGACTCACACTTAACCAGACAGCCAGACGGACAGATGGACGGACCAGTGAGCAGAAGCTAAAAACATCTCTAACCATAGTCAACAGAGTACACACATTCCCAGTGGGATGGTAGGACTTGTGGTTAGACAGTGACGTTCTCCCAGCAGAAAGTGCCATTTAAAAAGCTTATTTTATGTCATGTCTCTCAAAATACTGTTTGCCTGGCTTCCCTTGTGGGCTTTAGGTGATAATTTCTAGGTGACGTACAAATCCACTTGCCTCCAGATGGAAATGTGGTTCATTATTTACAAGTGCTGGCATCACTCTGTGGTTGTCACACTCCCAAATCCTAGTAGTGGGTATATGTTAGTATAAATATGACACATTTTGGGGCATTCTTTTCTAGGTGCAGCTTAGTTTGTTAGTTAAAACAGGTTTTCATTCACTGCCAGGCTAAACTCTGCTTCAGAGAACCCAGGTGCTGTGCAAAAATCTATCCCCCAGCAAACACAGCTGTAAGCCTGAAGTAAGAACGCCTGTCCAAGTTTTCTGTGTGTATAATTCAAAAAAATATCTCTGAGGTGCATTTCCTCAATCAATGCAACTTTTGAAATGCAACCTACAGCATTTTTTAAAGGGAAAAACCTCTGGAGTCTTCTGGCAGCTCAAGCACAGACTAATCTGCCTGCCTCAAATTGTTCTGCATTTATCAATATTTAGTTTTGTTTAGGTATATAAACATTCATGCATTTTTTCTCCCCATGATTTAGCCTGTTAGTTAAGTAACAAAACTTATGTGAGATGTGATGTTTTATAGGAGGCACTTTGCGGATATACGCTGACAGTCTAAAGCCTAACATCCCATACAAGACCATCTTGCTCTCTACGAGGGACACAGCTGACTTTGCGGTGGTGGAGGCGCTGGAGAAGTACGGCCTGGAGAAGGAGAACCCCCGGGAGTACTGCATCGCTCGGGTACTTTTACATACACACGCCTTTTACATATGCACAACTTAAATACACTTGGTACATCTATTGCATATAAAAACTTTAATACATATTTGGGTGTAAACAAATGCTAAGGGTAGAGGAATTAGATTAGAAACTATTTGAACTGAACTAAATTAAAGATTAAATTACAAATTCATAGCCTGGCTGACTAGACCCATTCTCTTTCTTGAAAAAGGTCTGGAACCCCTCTCATTCAAACCAACTTTCATAGTAATGAATCTGTCCGACCAATCACAACTTCTTATCTAAAAAAAGCCGGACTTTTTACATTTTTAAATTTTTTTTTAATGGTTGTATTTTCAAATTGTGTCAGTTCAGAGCCAGTTCTGCATATGTTGGTACTTCCTGCTGTTTTCTGATTGGTTGTATGTTGTATTCAGTTGCATTCAGAGGTAGTGTAGTGTCTATATCCATAATCTACAAACATGATTATTTTTGGTAGCAAACTCTTGTGTAAAAGCGTACATCTCAGTTGTTATTGCACTGTCAATTCAACCATAGCTGTAGCAGATGCTCTCCCTGCAACTACCCGCACAGAGGGTTACAGCCAATCACATGATATCAACTCTGCTTGTACAGTCACCGCAGTCAAAGACCCTCTAGAGACTTCTCCAAATACACATACAGTACACACACACACACATGCAAGTATAACACATCGGCAATTTGTTGATGAGCTGAAGGCACAGGGAAAGTCCATTAGCTTAGCGCGAGAATGAGGAATAGGCAGCAGTACGTGGCTGGTAGCATGTGGTGTGTTGATGTCCTGAGGGAGGAGGAGGAGGAGGAGGAGGATGCTGAGCACAAGCAGGGATGTGGGACCGCAGCACACAGATTTGTGAGATGAAATGGAGAAAATTGTACTATTTATGAGACACGAGAATATCATCATTATAGCATAAAGAGGAGAGAACATTTGGGATGCAGTATATGTGCCCAGATATGTACTTTTCTATATAGAACTAGTTACTTAGTGCAGTTTATTATTCATTTGTATCATTTCTTGCATTTCTAGTTTATTATTAACGGCATCTGCGCTAACAAGCCTATTTATTTTTATTATAATGCTGTTAAACCAATTGTGGTGAAAGTAACCCAAATTTGCATTGATTTAAATCAGGGTTCGTACAGTCATGGAAAACCTGAAAAGGTCATGGAATTTTAAAATGCTGTTTCCAGGTCCCGGAAAAGTTTAGTAATTTTTTTTTAGTAAATTTATTTGGTGTAAAGTTTGGAAAAAATTTAGCAAATTTAAACAGTCTGAATAACATTTTACCACTACTAGTTAAAACTGCACCAGCCTGCCTAGATGATTACTTTATATTTTAATTTACTTTTTAGAAATGCTTTCGGAACCAACTTACCAAGCATTATTATCTTTTAATCAGTGGTGTGTAGGCTGTAAGTCAGTAAAATTAGTGGAATTATATATTTCTGGGGGGAGAACCCCAAATGTGTTTTTTTTTTTTTTTCCCCCCCAACTGACTAATTTCCATTTTTAAGAAATTAAATTGTTGAAAAGTTTCTAATGCACCACACTGGACATTTTGAATACTATTTATAAGTCATTTCAGTCATTCGGCTCTTGGAAATTTAGTCAAAAGTTTCGGAAAAGTCATGGAAAATTCTTGGTAAAAAAGTGTATGAACCCTGTTAAATTAAAAATACATTTGCTTTAAAGTATTATTACTTGAGCAGATGTAAAAATACTCACCAAAAACACTACTGCCGCGACTGCTCCTAATGTTACAACTGCTTCTATTACTATTACTACTATGACTATTAATACTGCTACAACTATTACTATCAAACATATGCACAACTGAATCCAAATGCATTCAAACATGTATATAGTGGTGGATGGACTGATCTCTTTACCTTATACTTACTTATATAAAAGCTTAATTGACTGTCCAGCCCATTTTTCTTTTGCAGCTTAAACCAGCAGATTGTAACATTTGTACTGTGTCTGATTAAAAGTTTGACTTGTATCTTTTGCAGCAAGATGACAAGTCGGGCAAAGAGGTGATCCTGGACGATAACGAATGCCCGCTGCAGATCTTCAGGGACTGGCCTGCCGACAGAGGTAACACTCTCTGGAACAAGCTAAAAACAAACCCAGTTCATAATTTATTAACATAGATGGTCCACTTTTCCCTCCACATTTCCTTTTGTCATTTTTGGCACTTACTGCCTCCTACTGCTTACATATGGTCATTACAACTGTGTCACTAGATTGCTCCACTGTATTTCTTTGCCCCCCCACCCACACTATTTGTAGCTGTAAAATATGTAGGTTAAAATGCAGCTATGTTCAGGAAATATGTGAATTTTAACGATTTCAGTGCTGCCCTTGTTTAAAGAAGCAAAGTTCACTCATAGCTATCTACAAAGCCCTCGGCACACTTGTAAAACAGCAATAAGTAGCAATACATGGTTTTGGTAAAATAATTATCTAGTCGGAGCCTAAACTGTGCTGTGTGACTTAATAAAAAAAGGTAAAATGTCCTAAATTTCTGTTTTAGTTACAGTTTAGACATGCTTTAGTCTTGATTTATCCTTTTAAGATGGCACTATCAGAATATTGCCATTTATATTCCTATAGGAACATGTTTATTATGAATTATATATTTTTAATCTTGTCCAGTCCTAATCTCTCTCGTACTGTTTTTCCTCTGTTAGGAGCACTAGTATTCCAGCTGAAGAAAAGACCTCCAGACTACCAGGGGAGGAAAGGGAGGAAGGTGGACGATAAAGGCTTGAGAGGAAAGGATGGCTCTCTGCCGCCAGAGAAACTGCCTTATCTGGTGGAGCTGAGCCCAGGTACGACCACCACATCACACAACACATTTATCATTTAACCATTCACAATGTAGTAATATGATTGTAACGACAGACAGTGACCAGTAGGAAGCAGTGTCATTTCAGTAACTATTATGTAGGTTAAGCCAAAGGTGAACCATGTGTCCTTTCCTTGCCAAGGTAAGTAAATCACACATGGCATTATGGGATCCAGCTGTTTCTGTCTCTCCAGCTGTGTAGCGGTTTACAGGCCCTGTCATCATAGGGTTTCCCTTTCAGTATGAAAGCCACTGCACGAAAAACAGTGGAAACCCCATAATGGATCCTTGGACATAAAGCTTGCCTATGAACAACACTGTATGTGACCTATGACCTATGAACCTGTGTCACTATGATTGCATTTTGTTTACTAGTATAGGAGTATCTTGCAGTTTTCTTGTATTGGTAATACTCTGACAACCAACAACTTACAATAAACCAATGTTTGTATTATGTTAAAAACTGTTTGAGCATATTGCCTTTTCCTAAACATGTCATAATACAGTCCTAACAGCTTGCAGTTTCTTGCTACTGACCCCATTCTCTCTCATGCCATTAACTGACTGGGCCTATTGGGGACCAAACTTTCCCCCAGCTCTTGTTTAAGTGTATTTGTCCCAGCTAGTGCTTATACTAACACATCTACTCCAGCCACTGTCAGGCTGATGGGTCACTGTCTCTGGAAAGCTGCCAAGATGAAAAACTAAACACTGTGTGCTGTGGTTGTGTGCGAGAAAGTGTGTCTGGTTTTAACATAGGACCATGGTTTCAATGGAGTGTCTCAAATGATCAGATTTAAAGAGTTAAAATGTGTAAACCATCCAATTTCAGATCTATAATCTAGAAGTGGTCTTCAAGGCACCATTAGAAGTGATTAGGAGCATATCTAACCCTAGGTACCTAACCTCACCTAGCCCTACCTCAGGCCCAAAATAGCTGGGATAGGGAGCCCCTCAGTGACCCCTAATGAAAATAAGTGGTAGAAGATGAATCATTTGATTAAATTTTTTAATTATATTTCTACTTTATAACTACACTATATAATATTACTTCATAACTGTGAAGTAATATTGACATTGATCGTCATACCCATATTGTAAAAGTACTCACAACAATAATGATCTTTCATTTTCTGATTAATAGAAACAGTAGATTAGATTGTTCTAAGCCCAAAGTATTATCATGCTGACCATCATAATCTTAGTATAAGCTAAATACAATTACATTGTGGATTAAGCTTGCAAAACTGTACAGTGAAGATATTTTAAAGAGCTTAATTCCAGCCTGCATTGTAAATGCAATTTACTTGGCTGTGATGGGATGTTTGGATGCAGTTAAAACCTGGAATGCTTGTTGGTTCTTGAGAATAGGGAATGGAAATAGCAAATGTCTGACATTGTTTGACATACTACTGCAGTAACTTTATGCTTTTAGACAAATGTACCACTAATACAAGGTCTGCATTGGGCCTTAGACTTTAGTCTTTTATTCTGGCTCCTAAGGTTTATTGTGAATGAATGAATGTGTGCGCTTACTGTATGTGTTAACAAGGTAATGCTGCACTCTCCTCCTTGCTGCATTTTCACCCTTTGCTCTGTCTGTTTTCTTCCTTCTTGTGGCATGGTGTGTTGGTGTGTGTCTATGTGTGTGTCTATGTGTGTGTCTGTGTGTGTGTGTGGGGCCTTGTGCATGTGTCCTTCCTCTTGGTACCTGCCTGCTGCCTGTCTGCCTACATAGGGAGAGGGAATCACTATGCCTACTACGCATATCGGCACCATGAAGGTAAAGACCACTACATCTCCATTTTTTTTTGTCACTGTTGGGCTCCCTGTCCCCACATCCTGCTCCACATTTGGGCACAATAGCACCAGTCTCACAAATAAAAGTTGCATTTTTGTTGGCACTGTAGGCACTACTGGATCGCCCTTTTACCAAAACCACAATTAATGATATACAATGGCTAAGATTAAGCTGTCAATCTTAGGGCCATTTTGTACTGTGAGCATCATTCACACACGCATACTGTATATTAGGCAGGTGGTTATATTGTTATGCCTGATTGGTGTCTGTATACAGTATCATATCTACTACAAGACAGCTGATATTTTCCCTTTTACTCCAACAAACTAATGCGCTGCTTAGCTTTTACTAAACTTCTATTTACTAATATTTAATACTGTCATCTGTCCCACATCCCACTCTTAGTTTGGACCATTATATTGAACGCATATTCTAGTAGACAGCACATTGTAATGCTAGATGTACCTGTTCAGTATTAAAGATGTTGACATTATGTGCAGACGGTTCTGATTCGCGGGACAAACCAAAGCTCTACCGACTTCAACAAAGCATCACTGAGGTGGGCTCTGACTGCACAGATGATGGAGCCATACAGGTAATTAAAATGAACAGATTTGTTATAGTCTGTGTGTCTTCTCTTTTAAACTGTGTGTCTCCGTCCACAGCTGCTGGGTCCCGGGATCCTGCCTCACCACTGTAACCTCATGCACAGTGAAGGCATGGTCACTGTAACGCCCCACGGTCCTGACGCAGACACTTTTGTTGACGGACAGCGTATTACAGAGACGACAGTGCTGCGTTCAGGATCCACGATTCAGTTCGGCTCTGCGCATGTCTTCAAGTTTGTGGACCCCATGTTTGACCAGGGAGGGAAGAGGGAACCAGGGGCCATGATGAGAGGACGGCACAAGTCTGGGTAAGAGAAGGAAGATAAGATTTTTAGTGGGTCTTTGTAGTTGGGGTGTGTTGTGTAGTAAATTGGAAGTTTTTAAACTGATAAGAAGAAACTAGCAGTTGTTTCTTTAGCCATATTACGTGGGAAATGAGATCTTTGTGAAGTATTTCTGGGATTCCTTCTCTACACTGAAATTTCCACATAATAGAAATTATGTTGTTGCACTATAGGCAGTATGTCTATTCAGTTGTGTCCAGAGGCAGTTTGTACTGTGCCTGTTTTGACTTCCCCATAAAAATATAACAGTTGGAAGTAGTACTCTAAATCTGTACTGTTACTACTAAATGTTACTCAAGTAGAAATAAAAATAGTTAACAAAAATATTACGTAAAAGTAGAAAAGAGTGTTGCGTTTATCTGAGTAGAAAGTACTTTTGAAATTGGTTGCATAGCAAAAACAATTAGTATTTTTACTACTACTACTATTAGGAGTACAAATTCTGCCATTATATTTACTATTACTACATCAGTTACTGTTACTACTACTGCTGCTGCCTTCACTGCTATTATTTCTACTGCTACTAGATGACTACGACTTAGTTTTCTCCTTCAAAAATTACTCTACTAAAAGTATGTTGTAGAGAATGTCTTAGAAAATTAAAAACTATACTTTACTGGACTTAAAGTATTGAGATCAGGGGTGTCCAAAGTTATTCCAAGGAGGGCCAGATTTGAAGATGTGCAAATGTCCAAATGTTCAAGGGCCAACAGTCTCTCCTGATGTTTTCTACAGTAGGAACTGAATGCACATACAGTGTTTAGTTTTCAAAAGCCATATACTTATAATTTCCTAACAAAATAACATATTTGAACATAAAAAACATCCTCTAGGTCATATATTTTTTTTAGCTCAGGCTGATTTTAACGCTTACAAAGATTAAAAAGACAGAATTTCTAAAACCAAAACACACAAAACTTGCACTGACCTTCAAGCTACCGAAACACTGGTGGGCCATAAGCAATACATTTTGTCATAGAAGCTCAGGGCCATATGAAATCTCGACATATGCCACAAATGGCCCCCAGGCCGCACTTTGGACATGTCTGATCTAGATACTTTTCATCAATGGATTTTTTTTTTTTTTGTGTGTGTAGGGAAGGCGTTGGGGTGGCTAGACTACCAATTGCATACAGGCACTAAAACTTAGTAGAGTAGTAACAATGTTTCTTTCAATAAGGGTTAACAATAAAATGAACTGGCATATTTTTAGATCATTTGTTTTTCTTCAGAACCATAAATGAGGCAATCAGAATTCAGCTGACACTAAAATGATAACAAAAGTTCAACAGCTGATTCCTCCAACTCTCCTAAAGTATGCCTGTCATTCCCGTCTTTGTCTTTTCTTTTTATCCTAAAGTTAAAGTCTGTTCTTGAAGATGAAGGGAGAGCTGATGAGGTTTGAGGTCACAGCCGAGACACAGATGAAGGAGAGAGAGAGAGGCAGAGGGAGGAGGGACTCTGAGGTTTGAGGATTGATGCAGAGAACATGAGCAGAGGTCTGGGGTTATAGCAGTAAGGCTGCCCTTTAATCTGATCGGCACGGGACGGGGCGTGTCCTCTGCCTGGTTCTCACACATGGACCAAGGAAAGAGCAAAAAGACAGTATTCCGTTTCCGAGTTTGAAAAGACTTGAAGATGGTGGATAACTAACAAAGCAAAGAAAAAGACAGGTATGTAAGTAACTGTGGCTTTGTGAATGAATTAGTTCGTTTAACTTTTAGATATGACTCAGCTACCCTTAAAATATGAAGTCATGTGTTTGCTTGCATTGGATGGTTTGTAAGCCTGTTAGCAAGATAAAGTAATGATTGGATTTTGATGTAATTGTCAGGAAAAGTTAATAATGGGCCAAGGAAGAAGTAATTAGCTTTAATGTAGATCTGGAGCCTGTAGCATTTTTAAATGGGGCCATTTACAAGGGTTCAGTATAGGAATAATTGGCTTTAATGCATTCTTGACCAGTATGAGGGCTTTTGTGGCTCAGTGAATAGAGCATTTACCCCTGAACTGCAAGATCCCCTTTTCAGTCCAGGTCTGGGCTTTGTATATCTTTACCATTGCAAGATAGTGCTTCTACATTGTTGCTGTGTCTTTCATTCACTTAAATACGTTTTGTGAAAGCTGGTTCTCCTCAGCAAGCGTCTACATAATGAGGCAGTGATTGTATTTGATGTATTTTGTTAGTCTGAGCCTCTAAAGCCTGACGAGTCCAACAAAGCTAATGCCAGCTGTCATTTAATGCAGCCCAGTGTCACATCAGTCTGGAGTACAAGGGAGATGTTCGGGACGTGGATCCTCCCTGTGGTTTTCTGGGCTTTGGTCCAATATTTGACTGTACAATCTCACAAGGAGCTACAGACACATCCTCTTTATGAAGCCGTTTAGAGAGAGAGGGGTCTGGCACAGATGATGTTGTCTTTCAAAGCTTAAATCTCCAGACTCTAGGACTGGCACCATTATGTAGCATTCATACAGCTTTATTCAGAGAAAGAGGGAAGGGGATAGACACCTCAATGGGTTTTATTTTGTAGGTTTTGTGGCTGGGAACAGTATTGCATAGTTTTAGGGTTAAGTAAGACTTTTTAACATGCATACTATTAAAAAAACCTTTGAATAGGATTATCCAGCTGCAAAGGGTCCCAAGCCTGGCTAAATGGAAATTGTTGCGTCAGGAAGGGCATCTGGTGTAAAACCTATGCCAAAGCCACAAGTAAAGATATTGTGAAGCCTTAATATTGTTTTAACTACACGAAATGATGAAACATATTTTAAAATGCATGTTCTGTAATGGATGTAGTAAATTAATGACCTAAGTTGGTCACAAGGACAAAATTTGGGTCCCACAGCTTTAGCTTGAAGATATCTAAGGGGGAAGAATTTAGTGATCCTTGCACACCTTGACTTTGGGTCAATCTCGCTCACTTACTAAACCAATGAGAAGAATTGATAGACCTTAAATGGCTGACTCACCTCTCCCTGCCATAAAGCATATTTTCTGCATGGTTTCTGTTTACTCTGTGTGTTTGTTCAGTGCTGTTTATCAAGCATCAATAGCCTCAAGTCATATGAGGCGTGGAAAGTCAAAGCTTGTCTTTCAAAGCCACAGTTAATTACTGTCAGTGTTTCGGGACCTTGCCTCTGTATTTGTAATTAGTCTATTACAAAAGTGTGTGTTTGCATGTCCATATAGCAAACTGTGAGACCCCCCTTCCCCCCGCCTCGTGGTGCGTTTGTATACGCCAGGATCAGCTCTGAGCTTGTTGTCATTTACAACAGTCACTGGTACAGAGCACACTTCCTCGTCTAAAAACCCGTCTGTCTGTTGTGTTCCCTGCAGAAGTGTCCCGGAAACTACCTTCGATCTTCACGGAGACGTCCACAGTGGAGCTGCACTGCCAACAAGCAAGGTAACCCCATCACACACACAAGGAATAAGTTTAATTTTCTGATCACTACTATTCATTAAATTGTACATTGTGTTGAAGGAAGACTCGTAACCTGTTCAGTTCATTTAAAATGTGTATGCATTGTTGATGAGGCCAGTATAGACATTTGTTTTTGAAAAGTTGTATTTGAAGTACCAAGTATTTTTAGAAAAAGGCACTGTTGCAAAATGGTTTGAGGAAATTAAACCATCATATTTTATTCTCATAATAACAGCAAAAGTATTGAGTATTAAAATACATGATGATCTTAACCATATTTTCTGCTGTTAGAAGTGAATTTCATTATTTTTTGTGAATAACTCTTAGTTTCATGTTGCTTGATTAAAGGATTTCTGTCTCTTAAAAGTGTCTCAGAATGGTGCACTGAAAGAGACATTTATGTTTGTATAGCTAAAACTAGGTGGCTGAAAAGTCAAAGTATTTAAATAGAAATTTGAGAATTGGTTGACATTACAAAACTCATTGAAATTTTTGGTTCATGGTTGTTGGCTAATGATTAGTTCTGGCATCATGTTACACAGTAAACTAAAATCAAATGCAGTCTGGCTAAAGTTCCTACTGTTTGTACAGAACATTTAATCCTGGAGACAACCATAGAAACCTGTGAACACTGCTTCTTATGGCTCAGTGTTAGTCAGTGACTCACAACACAAGACGTCATGTAGTAGTGCCACATGAAACACAGCTTTGATCAGATTTAGAGCAGGGACAAATTGTAGTCTTTCTTAACACAGCTGAGGAAACTTAACCTCAATAGGCAATAGAATTTTTAATTCAGTGGATCAGTGTGTAGTAAAGGATGGGTAGAATAAAACAACTTTTTTGTTTGGTGATTTGTGAGTCTGTATGTATGCAAGATACTGCTAAACATAATGGATTTTGATGACATTTTAAGGAAAAGTCAGTATAGACCAAGGAATACGTGCAGAGATTTAATGGCTTTGTGGCTCAATCGATGGAGCATTTACCCCAAAACTAGAAGATCCCTGTTTGAAGACCTGGGCACTGTATCTTTGCAGAGTTCAGGAAAACTGGAGATGGAGCGGGGAATGGTGAAGCCGATGATCCGAGGAGAGCAGCAGGATGGCAGGTCAGACACACTTCCTGGTTTCTCTGATTTGTCCTCATTTAACCCACTATAAGACTCTACGGCGTTATCCTCACTCTACACTTTGTCCCCATAGGTCTCAGGACGCTCCGGGCGACAGAGCAGAGCTGACTCTCCCAGCCAGCATCGAGTTCAGAGACAACTGTAAGTACTGCTCACTGCCCCCTCACTGGACTAATGCACCAGTCAATACATGGAAACTATTGAGCTACTGTCTGCACAGTGTTTATAGTGCACAAGACCAATGCATTCACTGCCAGTGTTGTGACCACTTAGCTCTAGTGTTGGCCAGTGTCTTGCAGTCACAATGTAATAAAAAAAACGATTATTAGTTACTGTCATATTGTAGTGTATATTTTTGGATGTAATGATTGTTCTATCCTTTGTACAGTTCAACAAAGCACATTTTGGACTTGTGACATTTGCAAGTCAATTCCACTTTTAATAATTTGATGCTTTCTTATAAAAATCTAAATGTTTTCAAATATTGCCACACAACTTCACAGCATCTCGCACTAAAGCAGCAATGAATTTTCAGCTGCCAGTATAGAGCAGTGGTGGACAAAGTACTCAAAAGCTTTACTCAAGTAAAAGTACTGTTACTTCAAAAATAATATTACTCAAGTCGAAGTAAAAGTACCCAACAAACATTCTTCTTCTTCTACTTGTACTTCTTCTTCTACTCGTACTTCTACTTCTCCCGAGTTTTGAACCCAGAACCTTCTGATTGCAAGTCAGATGTGCTGTCCACTACACTACCTGTGGACAAAAACTACTTTTATTTCCCTACATAATTTAAAGTTTTACTCAAGTATAAAATAAAATCATTCCAATTGTAGTCAAGTAAAAGTATGTTCTACAAAATGTACTCAGAAAGTACTCTTTCTTCAAAACATTTACTTGAGTAAAAGTATAGTTACTAGTTACTGTCCACCACTGGTATAGAGTATTCAATGTAGTGTGATATAATACTGCAATTTCATATGACAACTAGAAATTATAATTAAACTGCATTTCTGTTTACATAGTAGCATAAAAAATGGTGTTATTATCAATAGGCAATTTTCTAGGTAGGAATGTTGTGACCTAATATTGATGGTGATAAATTGTTTTTGCTTTAAATATTTTTTCTTCAGGTTCCCACACTCTCTGGTCTCTTTATGCCCTGTGTACTGTTTGCTTTCTCTTCCCAACACTCCTGTTTATTGACTTAGTCCTAGGTTCTTCCTGCCTCTGTGTGTACAGCCACTGTAAATTTGGCACACTGTGAGATCATTAGTTTTTCCAGCTAAAGGAGGCGGTAGATGAGTCAAAGAGAGTAGTGGAAAGTATCTCACCCACAATGCACTGGGTTGGGCCAAATGACAAGTTGTCTATTCTTTGTCAGTGACTATTCTTTGTGATAAATTCTCAACTCATGTTTTTTTTTACCTTTATGCTTTTGTTGGGACCCACTTTTTTACAGCCTTCCTCATCATAACCCAGTCAACATCTTGTATATGAAAACATTAAAACTATATTTTTGAGTTTTCTTTACTTGCAACCTGCTAAGAACATGTCCATGATCCACTTTGGGTCCTGATCCCCCAGTTGAGAATACATTTTTGGTAATTGTTACTATATAAAGCAACTATTAGTTTAAATTCTTTGGGAATAACTAACGATTAGTGTCTGTGTCTCAAATACAAAAAATATAGCGGATGTATGCAGTGGTTTGTAATCAATGGCCTGAAGCAGTGTTTCCCAACCCTAGGTACGGGGACCCCTAATGGTACGTGAGCACATTGCAGGGGGTACTTAGAGTTATTTGATCATTTATAGAACCTTTATATATTTGGCTTTCAAATACTAAAATAAACCTAAATCAGGACTAACCCAGGACTATAGTGAGAGTTAAAACAGAGATTAACAGAAATATGCAATACTATAGAAGACAGGGACTAAACCAGGAGTAAACCAGGAGTAAACCAGGAGTAAACCAGGAGTAAACCAGGAGTAAACCAGGAGTAAACCAGTAGAAGAAATGGTCTAAAACCAGAACTAAACCAGGAACAAACCAGGTCTAAACAATGTCTAAAGAAGAGCAAAAGTAAGACTAAATCAGGATTAACCTGGACTAAGCTGGGTCCAAACCAGGACTAAACCATGCCTAAAACCAGAACAAAACTAAGAGTAAACTAGGACTAAACAAGAACCAAATCTGGTACTGGGGTACGCAAAATCAAAAAGATTGGGAAAACACTGGTCTAGAGATTGATAATACGAGTAGGATTTGTCAAAAGTTTGTGTTTTCAGGTAACATGTTACTCCTCAATTTTATTGTCCTTGTGCTTCCCTTGACCTTGACTTTCTGACCTTTAATTTGATTTAGACCATTGTTCAAATTCCTAGTTTCATATAAAACAAAATAAGTGGGAGAATATTAATGATTATATGCTTTTCTGTCTTTCGTCCAGCTGAAGACACCTTCCTGTCCGCTATTATAAACTACACCAACAGCTCAACGGTCCACTTCAAACTGTCCCCCACCTACGTCCTGTACATGGCCTGCCGCTTTGTCCTGTCACCCACATACCGTCCCGACATGTCGCCCTCTGAACGGACGCACAAGGTCATAGCCATTGTAAACAAGATGGTGAGCATGATGGAGGGAGTCATACAGGTTAGTACAAAACACATCTGACTTTCATATTGTGTTCTATCCCCGAAACTGACACCTTTATTTCAGACATTTTCCTTGAGGCTGATGTTTACCTACAGTTATGTGTTATTTTTGTTTACTTCCACATGTTTGCTGTCTTACACACTACTGCGCTGTAGTTGTAAGGAGTGTGTTTCTTCCACAGCTGCCTTTGTCCCAGCAATATTTGTTTTGTATTGTGTTGTTCGTGCCTTTGAGTGTTAAATGATCAAAGCCAAAAAAGCATCTTCTTATAAGTGCCAGTAAGAAATAACAGCAATATGCAATATATACGTATTTGGATAGCAGAAAGTCTAACTAATGTTGTCTCCCCACATTTCTCCAACATGACATAAAAATTCAGAAACTAATATTTAGCTTTTAGCTTATCTGCTAATTGTTACATTAAATGAAACAGCTAAATGCCAATAATCTTGCTAATGTTTTCTAACCAGGTTCTGACATTACACACAGTTAGCTGATTGGTCGTTCATTGCCAAAACCATCATGATTATTCATAATTTGGAATATTTAGAGGCCAATGCTAAAATGTACTGTTCTTTATACAAACAGTAGAAGTGTCTAAAAGTGCACATGTTGGTAGACTAGGGTTAGTTTAGACAAGTAACCTGCCATTCACTCTAAATAAATAATGCAAAGGTGTGGAGCTGTTTAGAAGCAACAGGTGATTTGCTTTAAAATTCATATTTTTCAGATACCAAATGTAAAGACCAATATAAATGATAACATTTATTAACTAAATAATTTTAAAATCCAGATACAATTAATATGTAGAAAGGCAAATGCCTTTTGGATTTTCAAAAAGAAACAAATCGTAAAGCTTGCCATACATTTCCCTGTTGCTTGAATCCAAAGTCACAAGCACCTATTATTTTGCATTTCCTTCCCTCAGACCTTCATAGTCCATGTGTGCTGATTTAGGATGGCTTTACGTAGTAAACCATGCCCATGTGTGTGTACTGTGTGTTCGTTACATGGCTGTGTCCATACTGTAGCTGTTGACGTGTTTTCTCTCTGTCCTGTGAACGTCCTCCTCTCCTCCTCCTCCTCTCCTTCTTCACACAGGAGATTCCTGAAGGGGATCAGGTAGGATAGCTCATAGTATACATGATACGGCTGCTACAGACCCGTCTGACTCCCACTCACCCTCTCTGTTTCTTCTGGACATTCTCTTTCTGAGGTAGTCGATATGACTGAAACATTGAAACACATACATTGAAACCTACTTACTGAGTGTTAGTACAATAATATTTTTATATTTCAGTACAAATAAAAACTTGTGTTCCTGGATGATAATTTACCAAGTGTATATTTTATTATAATTAGTGATAAAAGTTGTATTTAAAAAGCCAAACTGGTTTCCTATTACATAGCAAGGTGAGGGTAAGGTATTAGGTTTGGTATTATAGCAGTCATATATAAGGACCGGCATAAAAGAAAAAAAAACTATATCTTATTACTACAGGAGTTGGCAACAATTTTAAAGAGTAACTCTCCACTAAAACTACTTTTTTTTTTTTTTTAGCTGACAAGCTATACAAATAGGGCGGTCCATCTCACTGATTATGGTCCCATCTTGGACATTTTAGTACAAGTGTTTATACTTTCCACATATTGTGGAGTGTTGACCTCTTAGAGTTAAATAGTCTAAAGCTGTTCAATAGTCAACCATTATGACATACTATTGTTTCCACGTTATTACATGTTTGTGTCTCCCCAGCTCTTGTGCGCCTCTGCCACACCTCCCACGCTCTTGCCACCTCTCTGCTCTTGTCCCAGTCCTCTTTTGTTGCCGTGTGGAGGTTGTCCATTACAGTGTGCTGACAGCTGTCAGTCCCAGGCCCCGCCCCTTGCGTAGCTCCAACCTCGGTTTTTGCACTCTATCTCTGTCTGGTCCCTGTGCACTTTTCCAACATTTTTGAGCCTTTGCAGTGGGCCTGAGCTAGGGCTAGGGTGAGTTACTCTTTAATGATAGCATTTGCCATCTGAACACTCAGGGTTTGTCTTAGTCTAAAAATGTATTGTAATTTTTTTGCTCTGCTTATTAAAATACACAATTTGCCCTATGTATATCCAGAGTATGTAGGTAGTTCTTAATGGAACTAAATCATAAGTCATGAGCCATTGAAACCAAAACTCTAAACTAATATTTTCATAATGTTGTTTCATGTCGCCGACCTCATACATCTCTATCTCTCCTGCTCTCCTCTGTCCTGTTTCTCTGTTTGCTTCGTGACCAGCCCCTCAGTGTTGCTGCTGCTTCTTTTCCCTCCACTTTAACAGAAGTCTTTGATAAACTCTTGACAATAATAATCCATCCTCCCAACAGCTGGAAAACTAAGCAACAACAGCAACATCAACCCGACTAATTTCATTCAGCTTCCTGGACCTGCCTCCTACTAAAATACAAAAAAAAAAAAAAAAAAAGCAGCGCAAAAACCAAAGCAACCACTCCTTTCCCATCATAATATTCTTGGCATATGTTTTGTGTAACGTCTTAAAAGAGACCTCTGCTTCCTCCCGCTTTATTTATCTGTCTGGATTCATGTGTTCGTCCGTCCGTCTGTGTATTTAATGTCTCCTAAATATATATTTTTTTTCCTTTTTGGATGCACTTGGCTCCATCTCTCATTCTCTGGCTGATCTGAATGAAGGGATATTCTTCATTTTGTTTGATTTATGTTTTCAAGGCGGGGATAGATGCGTGCAAACGTGTGAGCGGTGGGGTATGGACCAATCAGCTTGTCTGACAGCAAGCTTTACGTCTGTTTTAGACATTCATTAAGTTTTTTGAAAATGAAATCGAATGCAAAATCAGACAAAATGGCTTGTGTCAGATGACCTGGTAAATGTGTGATAAAGTGTTCTCTCAGGGAAAAGAAGTGGTCACTAATGTCGCTACATAAGAGTGTGTAAAGTGGCAAAGTTCAGACTTATCAGAATTTTATAAAGCATTTAAATACTTGAATTTTTTTTTTTTTTATGCTTCAACAATATACATACTTTGTTGATGTAAGCAGTTCTTATCTGCTCTCAGAATCAGAAATGGCTGTGCGGATGACAGGAGCCAGTCCCAGCAACTTCCGCCCTGAGGTTGGGTATCATAGGAAATGGCCAGTTAGTCGCAGGGCTGACTCAAAGATACCTGCACAGACAACCATTCACTCTTATTAATTTAATAGGTAGGGCTGGGTACCGTTTTTCAGATTTTTTTCAATGCCAGCACTTAAACGATACCTTGTTTTCCATACCAATACCTGAGCGATAGTTTTTCTGATACTTATGGTGGGCTAATTCAGCTTCTGCATTCATAAAACACAATAATATTGAATAAAAGACAAATTCTTGGAGCAAACTTGTTAGCTGTAAGTTAAAACCAGTAGTTTGTATGATTTAGTCCGTGTTATTTATTTGAGTCATACGTGCAAAGGAACATTAAAGGTCCCACTAGGTATTGAAACTTGGTATCGAATCATTTTTTTTTTTTTTGATGCAACAAAGTTATTGTTTAACAGTACTCAGCCCTATTAATAGATGCAATTTAGATTCACCTGTTCACCTAACACAAGCATGTCCATTTATGTTGTATTTAAATAACACCCCCTATTTATTTACTTGAACTGTATTATAACGTATATCTGTTTAATAACTAATCTTAATGACATTAGTGACCACTTTTGATTGGCCAAGAGGGAGGGGTGGGCGGAGCATAAGTCTATCCCTGAAGTAACAACTGCTCCTTCTGGCTGCCACTCAAACAGAAACCACTATTCTTTTTAACATGTCTGTCTGCTCCATGTCCTGCCTCTCTAACATCTCCAGATTGTTGTGTGATTTGTTCATTTCAGAAACAGAAGAATATTGCGGGCGCTCTGGCTTTCTGGATGGCCAATGCCTCGGAGCTGCTCAACTTCATCAAACAGGACCGAGACCTGAGCCGGGTCACACTGGACGCTCAGGACATCCTCGCACACCTCGTCCAGATGGCCTTCAAGTCAGTTTCAGTGTGGGAGTAGAAAGGAGTGATGTCTTATGTATTTCTGTTTGGGCTAAGCTAAATCTAAAGACTATTTAAACTAAAAGATAAATGCATTCAAATTTAAATTATTATGTTAGTTTCTTATTGTCACACTTGCTCCATACACATATAGTATGATAAAATGCACTTCAGTGTTGATTTGATGTATTATATACACAGATAAAGTATTTTTAAAAAATACATTCAGAAGATATATGTAGTTTAAAGTAATAATGGTGTCTTTGTGTGTAGATACTTGGTCCACTGTCTCCAGGCTGATCTGAACAACTACATGCCTGCCTTCCTGGACGACCCAGAGGAGCATAATCCACAGAGGCCCAAAATAGGTAACAAAACTACATAAAACAGTCTTCTCTATTTAAGTCCTGTTAGTCTAAAAATACAGACACGTGGAATCTGTCATAGTTTATGTCTACATTACTTATAGTTGCCCTTGATGGTAAAGTATATAAAAGGTTTAATTAAAGATCTTCTATGTAGATTCATAGATTAATAGATTTCAATTTGAAGTCAACATATTTATACAAAACAGTCTAGCCACAAGGGAGCACAAGCCAATTTATGCTTTATGCCAGCACTAAGCCCAAATAAAAAGAGAGGGTTGCATCAGGAGCGGCATTCAGTGTAAAATTTTTGACAAATTAATATACAAATCACTGCACGCTAGGAGGCAGATGATTTTTACTGGCAACCCTAGAAGGTAAAATTGTCATATCCCTTTTTATACAGTTTGGCATCTTCTATTGAACCCAAGACCCTGTTAATAAGCCTCTGGGGTTACTAATCTAGTTTACTATGGGAATATGAACTACAAAATATAATGTTTGACTGTTTTTGTCTTTACAGAGGATGTCCTACACACTCTTACAGGAGCGATGTCTTTGTTGAGGCGGTGTCGGGTTAATGCTGCTCTGACCATCCAGCTCTTCTCGCAGCTCTTCCACTTCATCAACATGTGGCTATTTAATAAACTGGTAACAGATAGTGAGTCGGGGCTTTGCTGTCACTACTGGGGAGCCATCCTCAGACAGCAGCTCAGCCACATCGAGGCCTGGGCCGAGAAGCAGGGGCTCGAACTCGCTGCCGACTGCCATCTTAGCAGAATAGTACAGGTAATTTACAATTGCAAAATTAAAAGAAATCCAAAAAATAGCAATCAACATAGTTTGCATGTGCACTATATATTATCTAAAATTATGGCATTTCTTGTGTTTCAGGCCACCACTCTGCTCACAATGGACAAGTATTCGATGCAGGACGTCCAGAACATCCATAACACCTGCTTCAAGCTAAACTCACTACAGCTCCATGCCCTGATGAGCAACTACCACTGTGCTCCAGATGAGCCCTACATCCCTCCTGTAAGTCGACCGCATTATATTAGAAAAACAAACAAACACCTAGTTATAGCCTTAATTAATACACAATAATACAAAAAATGTCATCCCTGCACATGGATAACATTTGCATAAGAGAAATTCAAATTGTTGACTTTGTCTGATTATTACCAGACTTTGTTTAAAGAGCGGCCGGAATTTCGGTAATTACATTTTTTTCTTGACAAGCTATCTGAAACATGCAGAGATACAATGTAGCTAGCTTTAGACCATGTAATTCGAAGCCAAGTTACTTTTACTAGCATTCAGTTGAATAATGTTTCCTATTTTTAATTTACACGACCATTAACGTTTCACCTTAATTAACTCAGCTGTGCAAACTTTATTTTTTAAAAAGTGTTGATGTTTAGGAAGTCTTACTTTGATTATGCATAAGAATAACTACTGATTTTCCACATAAGATAGGGGTTCCCTGAACACACTGCTTAAGTTATGTGGAAAGATGTATAGGTTCAAAAAAAAAAAGTTTTTATATTTTTTCTCATGGTCTGGTGCCGTTTCTCCTCTATGTGCTCAGGAGCTCATTGACCATGTGGTGGCAGTGGCGGAGAACACCGCAGATGAACTGGCCCGGAGCGATGGTAGAGAGGTGCAGCTGGAGGAGGACCCCGACCTGCAGCTGCCCTTCCTGCTGCCAGAAGATGGGTACTCCTGTGATGTGGTCCGGAGCATCCCCAACGGCCTGCAGGACTTCCTCGAGCCACTGCTGCAGAGAGGTACAAATAAACAAAGGACTGCCATACCCATTCACTTTCTTACCAAGAAAAGTGGGTCTGAAACCTCTTTTGTTTCAACCTATTTCCATTAACATCAGTCTAGCCTGACCAATCATAGCTTTTGATCTAAAATGGGTCAGGATTTATCCCATTTTTTTCTCTGATTAGTTGTATATTTTTCCAATTATGTCAGTCCACTTTATTCTTTGTACATTGTTCCAGCCCTCTGTTTTCTGATTGGTTACATGTCTATCCAGTTGCATTAAGACTTAGTTTGATTGTTTGTTCCATGGAAATCCATCACAGGACAAGACTAATTTATAATGGAAATAAAAAGGATTGCAATGGGTGGCCAGGCTATGATTTTTTGCTCTTGCTTGAAGATTTCTTACTATGCAAACCATACTTGCTGACTTTAGTAACATCTATCGTTGTTTCTTGTCCAGGTTTTTGTCGTCTAACACCACACCCTCGTTCCCCTGGCACATGGACGGTCCACTTTGAAGGGGCCGACTGCGACAGCCACTTCTCTACAGCTGACAATTCTGAGGTGGTACGTCATTCAATCTTTTAGCATATTGCTACTACTAATAAGCTTCCAATCTAGTTGCATGCAGAGAAAGTAGGTCATGTAGTGTAGATTTATAGTATCTTAAAAAAATGCTTGCTTCGACTGTAGATCAAACTTGTTAAGCTGTAAATACTGAAATCCCTAAGTAGCATCGACTTTCTTAAAAGCCATATTAAGATATCTGCCTGTGTATATAATTCATGTAGCTAGCGCTGGATTTATATGGTTAAAATGGGATCAAGCCGGAGTCAAAGCACTTAAGATATGGCGAAATTTAAACGTGGACCAGTTTCCAGGTAGATTTATCCCTAAAAAGGTAAAACGACACAATGCACTGCCACTGCTGAAATACTTTGACTATTTTTAGGAAACTTTGAACCTGAGAGTTTCTTTGAGCACGCTCCAGCAGTGTGTGTGTGGTCTCTCGAGTAGAAAGCAGTGATTACAGTGACTTCAGAAAAGGGGCAATTTAGCTTTCATAACAACCTTCACAGATACACGCGGCTTCATCAACACCAATCACACTGTATGGGACGTCCCATTTCATTTACCACACAGAGCCACTTCCTCTGTAATTGCCCTGTTTATCCCAGCTTCACTGTTACATGGCTTAGGCTCGACAAAACACAGGCGTCTCTCACAAGCACACTCTGAATAATGGGTGTGTTGGGGCAGAGCTGTGGGTGGGGCCTGGTGGAGGTAGGACGACCGTGATACAAAAAACTGTCCCATTTTTAGGATGTCATTGTTGGACAGCTTAACTCAAAGCAGTAGACTTTTGTTCTGGTGAAGGTTGTCAGTCATCACCACAACACAGAATAGTTAATGATTCAAAATGTTTTTTTATGGATTTTAAAAGCTCTAGGCATATTTGAACACACAAGAAGCTGTTGTTAAACTGTCCCGCAATGTTCTTCAATGTCCCTGTAGGGCTATTGGAGGTGCTCACAGGCTGTACAATAGACATTTCCAGTTGGTGAGTGGGGGCCGAAAATTAGGTTTTAAAAGGAGGTCAGTTTCAAGGATTTGAATACTAAATATTGCTTTAATTACATGAAATGGTGAATTAGATTTAAAATACATGTGCCATAAAGGTTGTTGTTCAATAAATGAACTTTAGTTCTGTAAAAACTGGGTCACAAAAATAATCAGGGATTAAATTGTTTCTCACTCTTACTATCAGACCAGTTCATAACCACTGGACTACTGACTACCGTAGGAGAGCATCAAAGTAACGCCCAATTCACACTGAATCTGTTGCATGTGCGTTACGTGTCCTCTACGACTGCTGTAACAAATAACAAATCCAACTCAATGTGTGAGTTCACACCGGCTGTGTTGCAGTACGTGTTAATGTCCAGTACATATTGAGTTTCATTTCGATGGATGCCGCTGCCCCCATGCGTAAAATGTTGAACAGAGCAGATCGAGCCAGACAGGAAGTCAGACATGACACCAGTGAAGAGGAGCCAATGTATTACAAAATAAAAACTCTTGTGTAAACTCTCAACCATGTCACTATGTAAGCATTATGTCTTAACTGGGGACACAGTGTGACAAATAAGATCACACACTGTTAAACCTGAGTAACAAGAAAGTATGTTGACTTCAAGCTTAAACTTGCTACTCTCTTGTGAACTTCACTGTAGAGGAAGCCTTCAGTTCTGTTGCTTCTTCTCCTACAGCTGCCCCGAGTGGACAAACTGAGCACTCTGAAGGAGAAGCACACACACATTCTTGTATAAAGACTTGGAATACTTGCGAGCAGAAACAGAATTTCACTGCAGGGCTGTGAAATAGTGGGTTAAAATGTACACAAAATGTACATTTACATACAGCCTGTAATGTTTTAGCAACTCTGGTTTGGCTTTGGTTTGCAAGTGTCAAACTGGATGAAGCTGTACAAGTCAACAAAATACAGGCTTATCTGAATATATAGTTTTGAGTTTATATGTAGTAGTTGTGATGTGTGTTCTTGTTGTGTTTTGCTTGTACTGACTGCAGTATCTCTCACCTCTGTCATCTTTTAGCCACACACACTGTCCTTACCACACGGACTACAACAGCTCAGATACCAACACGACCTGACGCACATAGCTTAGAATTTTCCCTGCACACATGTATTTATTTTGGACTCTCTTGCCTTGTCAGTATATTGTAATGTTACTCTGTAGCTTTAGTTTCTTTGTGCATGTGCCTCCCCGCCCAGTCGCCCAGCCCTGCTCTGGATGTGTGGGCAGCCATGATGTGGTTTTCATTCTTGACTCGGCTCCAGAGACCACAGGTTCCTCTGCGGTCTTCCCCTTTCCCCTTCACCCCTCCCTCGCTCCTGCTCTCCCTCCCTTTTTTTTTTTTTTTTCAAGTATCATTTTCTTCCAGAATGTTTCAGACGCACAAACTAACACCAGGACATTTTATTTTGCTCTTCGCTTAAGGTTGTAACAGTTGTGCGCACTCACAGTTTGTTCTTCCCGGTCATCTCTGTTCGCAGCCAATGAGGAAGGAGCCAGAGGTCGTCACAGTGACCCTGAAGAAGCACAATGGCATGGGCCTCAGCATTGTGGCTGCCAAGGTAAGACACCTGAGTGAACTTGTTAAGATTTTATATATTTATTTATATTTTAAGCTGTTCAACTTTGAAATGATTCGCATAAAGTATTGTAAGTAAGCTGGATATTAATGGTAGAATGTAACTTTAATACATAAGTACACTTTCCAAAGCATACTTTCTACTTTCTTGAGTCACTTTTTGAGGAAAAAATGTTACCTTTTCTCAAGCAAATATGTTTATACAAATATTTTTGACCTTAGTGAGTAGTGTCTATAAAGACTCTCCCTCATCCAGGTTAATTGAATCACAACAATAGTTTAAAAAGACATCATCACCTTTGATTCATCTCTTGGATAAAAGGTGAAATCCTTACTAACTAGAATTCTAAAACTAAGTCCAGTAGATGACTTCTTTTTAACATTTTGTTAT
Organism: Bostrychus sinensis; assembly: GCA_020698575.1. Classification (NCBI taxonomy): domain Eukaryota; kingdom Metazoa; phylum Chordata; class Actinopteri; order Gobiiformes; family Eleotridae; genus Bostrychus; species Bostrychus sinensis. The sequence continues at coordinate 18,694,426 of CM036257.1, read as the reverse complement.
GGCATAGTCGCTAGTGCTTTCTCACAACTAGAATGTCCTGGGTGTAGGTAGTAGTAATAGTAGTAGTAGCAGATGTACTAGCAGTAGTAGTTGTCAAGGTAGTAGCGGTAGATTTTGCTGTGCACTGGGAAAAAGTATGCAAGTATTTTGTACCATAGTAAAATGTACATTGAATACAGTTTAACCATTACCCAAGTAATAGTTACGTCTTTTACTTCTACCTATATGTCTGAGAATTAAAATATACCTAACATTTTAACTTACTTACTAGTACTAGTACTAGTAATAACTTTCAGTACTTTATCCACCTATGCTGGATTGGTATTGTCTACCGAGATGCATATAAAGGTAGGTTTAAATAGCCCACTTTCACTGTTAAGTCTAGCAGCTGAGACTAAACAGACACGCTGTGCAGTAAAGTCTGCAACACCTCTGCTGGAAATGTCCATCAGCTTTGCTTTCATAAGGGAGCTGGCATGAGGAACTTATTACAGTGTTTATTATTGTTTATTTCATGGCACACCTTTGATGTTGTAACAAAATGAATGATGTATTGTACGTACAGTCCGTCCCAGGAACATGGAAAATAATACAAGGAACGAGAACCATACTTGGACTAAGATTGTTGCTGCAATACTAAAACTCCTAGCTGCCATATTTGGTTACATTAAATTGACGTGAGCTTTGTTGTCATTATAGATGTAACATAGCTGTCTGGCATTGTCTCTTAGCCTGTCTAGAAGAGAGCGTAGCCAATAAGGAGGGATCAGTGCAGATGTTTGTGGCCTCTTTGTAAAGAGGGAGTGGAGCACCAATGGGATTGCTTTCTGATTCACTGCAGATATTTAATTTGAGTGCATTGCTGGTCTGTTTTGTTTATGCAAGTCAAGTATATTTAAGGTTTTCCCTGACTTGTAATGCTGCAAAATTAGTCGTGTGCAATAGTGACATCTGCTGAACACAACAGACAAGTGATGGCCAAGCTAATACAAGTGTTTTGAAATACGGGCACCACTGGAAGTATGCAGGCTCTTTGTAGTTGTACTCAAGAGTCTGGCATTTTTTTTATGCGATCAAAAGCCAATTAATTACACGGTGGTTTAGTTCTCATTTGTATTTTATTCATCTTTTGGACCTGCTTTGGTTTAGACTCAATTTAGTCTTTGTTGTAGTTAAGGTTTTCTGATCACGGGTGTAGTCCTTGTTTACTTGTTTGCTTAGTCCTGTGCCTAGTTCTGGTGTAGTCATGCTTTTGCTTTGATTTAGGCCCATTTCTAATCTGGGTTCATTCAGATTTAGGCTGATTTAGTTAGTTAGTTTAGTTGATTAAAAAAAATTGTACTGTAAAAGGCAAATATTTTGAGGGTAGTCCTTGGTGGTAAAAGTTTGAGAACCACTGTTCTACAATACTTGAAAATGACCTAAGTTATAGCAGACTACAGGCATTATTTAGGTATTTTTAATAAGCCTCAAATGGTGAAGTTTTCATTACACATTTTTTAAATGTGGGCCAGAAAAAATAATCATGTGTCAATTTAAGTGCAGGTTCTCATTCATCAATTATCACACGTACAGTTCAGAGCTCAGTCCTTCTAGAATATAAAAAAATGAACCAAGAAATATTGAATCTCACCACTCTGGCCTATACAGTATGTCCAGTTTTCATTTACTCAGTTCCCACGACTGATGATTTTTTTTTTTCTGAGAACTTTTCCTCATGATAATAAGTACTTCTGTAGCCAGAGCAAATAGCCCGCTCACGGTTTGTTTTCATAGCTTTTTAAAAAACCATTAGAGTGACCACTTAAGTTCTATATGTGAGCCGCAGAGGCCCCAGAGTGAACATAAACAGGACAGGTACCGCCGAGGCTACGGGACGTCCCACTTCACTTTAATTTAACACGCTGGACAGCTGGATGTCCATCATTGCTAACAAATTTCCTGAAGGGAACCCTGCACTTACGCCCCAGACAGACACTTATGTAACACTGGGTTAGAGACCTCATATCTACGAGTTTTTCCTTTAAGATTAGGTTTCCACTGTCCATATAAAACTGCACTTCGTAAATTCCTTTGTCTTAATAAACACGGCTACGCCTGCAAAGATTTGGACATAGTTAAATGCTGAAAATGTGACAAGAAAAGCAGCGTTTGTAGAAAATACTTTCTCTTCAAACTGAGCTGCTCAAGGCAAGTTCTTTTCTGAGGCCAGTTTTATAAAAATCCACTGTGACCAAATCTTGAACTACAGGCTTCACTAAGCAGTGCAAAGCTGAGTATTTCTTTACTATAATGAGGCAAATTAAGTCAATGTGGCTATAGAACAGTGGATTCTGTGAAGCGTTGGCTTGTGTTATGTTTCAAATAGTTTTTTATTAATGGGTCAATGGCAGACATGAGTGTAATTTAAAGAAAGTGCTGCATCACCAAAACCTTACAATATGTGGATTAGTGCAGCAGTTTTGCTCTTCACATATTGCAGTGTTAATATTATTGGCACAAACAGCACAAATTCTACTCATGTCCTGCTATAGATGCAGTATAAAAACGCTTCACCGATGTTCAGATGCTTCTATACTTCTCTTATGAACCATGTAATGAGGCTAAAATCCCTTGATGCTAAAGTGCAGTGTATTTCAGGAAGCTTAGCTTATATTGTGGCTTCAAATAGTCAAAGAGATAGGATTGTGATGTAACAGATAAATTATATAGACTTTTGCTTTGGTTGGGCAGATAGTCATTTCAACTTGCTTGCTATTATAGATATACTTCTTATCATATTGTTTATTGTTTGTGACTTGTGAGCAGGTGTTTTATTTTGCATTTTTGTAAAGTTTCTCAATGAGCAAGGTGAAGTTTGAACAGTCATACTTCAAAATTATATCCAAAGGCAAACTTCTATATTGCGCTTCTATTACACATTCTTAGTGATCATTAAAGTACATTCATGGTCCACTGGGGGTTTCCAAACATCATGTAATGCTGTTTATTTAATGCAAATTTCTTAAAATATTAATGATTGTTTTAATCCTTAATAAGTTCTTTGTTTGTGGCACAAGTTTGCACTTAATTTCAAGATCTATTGTGAAATGCAAAAGCTATCTAAGACATAGGTTTATTTGTAGTAGTTTTGATTTGCTGATTCCAGCCTGTACCTGTCTCCTCTAAAAGGAAATTGTAGCTTTGATGTTTTCTTAATAGATCAGTCTTGAATCCAGCCCCTTATGAGGAAGACCGTCGAGAGCAGTGGGAAGGAAGGATGTACTAAGGAGCCCTCCCCCCTCAGAGTTGGTTTATTTTCTGAGCCGCGTGTGTTGTACCAGGAGTTCGGAGTGGGAAACGGGAGGGAGGTGCAGGTAGAGCTTGAACTCCAGGGGCTAGCTCTGTCCTGTTATATAATTGTGTGTGTGTTGTTTGCCTTTCGGAGCTACAGCTTGACCAGCTGGCGTCCCGGTTCACACGGACTTCACCTCTGGAGCGTTGAATTTCTCTTCACTTGGGAGGAATGTACTAGACATTTTTAACATTTATGTACTTACTTTTTTCATTCTTGCTTTTTTTTTAAAGGATATGACTTTTGCCACACACCAAGCTGCTATAAACAGTAATTTTAAACCCTGAATGGATTACTCTCAGCCTGTGTAATTTTGGACTTGTTAGCGCATGTAGCAGGTTCCTAGACATAAAAAAAAGCAGCTATCCCGGTCTTGGACAGCCCGGTGTGAACTACAACATGTGGTTTTCTGTGGTGGGACGGAGAAATGAGGTAATGGCATTTTTTTTTTTTTACAGATCCTATGGAGCGAATTGTGGTTACTGAGACATAATGTAAGATTTATTTGTGTATTTGACCATTGTAGGTAGGTGGGTCCTTTTTGTGTGTGGCTCTTGGCTGGCTCTCTTTTTTTTTTTGCCATTTTTTGGTACCATAGTTTTTATGGAGCAGGTGCAAGAAGCTTGTTTAAATGAAAATGACAGTTGTGGGTGCCCTCAAGTGTGTTGCAATGGCGTTCTTCTCAGCCATTCATTGGAAATATTTACTTTGTGGGTGATTAGCTAATGTTTAAACTAAAATACATTGCATTTGGAGCAGTGCAATCAGCAGTAGTGTCCATTTATTTAATCCTACATGCTTTCTCTAAATTAAGTGCTTTTACATTCAGTTCTTAGTTTGCTTTGGACTAAATTGGTCCAAACCATGTGTTTGTGCTTTTAGTGCCATTGTATTTTCTTTAATCGCAGCTGCAGAGGAGGAAGTGAGCCACCTCCTTTCCCCCTCCTCATTTAGGTTGTTTCCCTTTGTACAGATGCACTAAAGTTATGTCTCCAAGCTCTATTTTAAAAGCTAATGATCGTATTTAGCTTCATCTAAAATTAGCCACATTAACCACAAAGTTTGATGTGTGGTTTCTCAAAAATGTATTCTTTCTGTGCCATTAATGGTTGATTTATAAAAAGCATAATAATTATTATTTTTATTGTTTCTAGTCAATTTCTGTCATCAAAATGTATCTGTATTTGCTCTTGGTAAGTTGTTTATACATAAATTGGCAAAGATTGCTTCACCTAGTAGCCTGTCCCCTTGCTCTGTGTGAAGTCCTGTATTTGTTTGTTAGCTCATAGAAACACAGCTCAAGTGGAACAATGGTATAAGAGAGTTACCCCCCATAAGGCCAGGGACAATTCAAGGATGTACCGATGTTTCCTGTGAAGTGCTGACCTGAAGGTGCTACGCAAAGGTGTGTCGTATGGCTGAGAGTATGAAGCTTGTGGAAAAATTGTTTACATAATATTCATGAAACTGATATTACAACAATGTTTACAAATGATTTTGACAAGCATTGGATGGTTTGTTTGTTGGCTCGTTAATCTGTTAGCATAATAACTCAAAACATAATGATCAGATTTTCATTTATTTTAAGGAAAGGTGAATAATAGACCAAGGAAGAACGTTTAGGTTTTTGGTGTGGATCCAAAACACAGTCAAGAATTGATCAAGGAGATGGCACTAAAGAGACTAACTTCAGCCAAAGGAATTAATAATAAATTTTAGCGGCTTCTTTGCCATTGTGAGTATTTGTGGCTCAGTGAATTGCGCATTTACCCCTAAACTAGAAGATTAGTTGTTTGATACTATATATTTTTTTATTTTCTTACATTTTACAGTTATGAATGGTTTGTATCTTATATTAAACATACTTTCACCTCTCTAATGTCTGTGTGCAGCATGATGTCATGTTGTCACTGCTGAGTTGGGACGGGACATTCCACACAGCAACAGTAATCGTCCAACACATAAATTCCTTCCAACATAATTTGTCATTCTGCAACATTGGTTAATGTGTATTAAATCGAAAGGTCAGTCTACTGTCTTACAAGTATTTCATAAAAAACAAATTATGCAATATTATTTCAGATGAATATTTTCACACTCTTATCTGGGTGTGACCTTAAATATTGTTGATTTGCTGAGTTTTGAGCTTTATCACACCCTGTTTTAACATGTGCTGCATACAGGAGAAAAAACAAATGTCCATATGCACAAGCCCAGAAAATCACAGAAATGCCAAGTCTACCATAATGACAGAAAATTCCTGCACAATGCCTTTTTGACATCTTTACTTATTTTGGATGAGTGTTTTTAACCCAGCAAAGTCTTCTGTAATTTGTACTTCAATGTGTCTCCAATCAGCATTAACACTATTTAGTCAGCTATAAATCAGTTTGATGGGATGACTCTGGCTCCACTGTCCAAAGAGACACATCCAAGGACCTTTTAGTATGATTTACAGTGTGTCTAAGTGAGGCACAGACAACTGCTACTCTGACAAGTTGGTTGTTTTTAAGCAGATGTTTTGCAGATGTTGCGTTTGAAAGGCATCTGCATACTTTGTCTTGGAGGAGTTGATTAAAAAGTTACACTATATCTCTGAAGTGAGATTTTGACAATTGGCACTTGTTTAAATCCAGTAAACAGAATGCCATCAGTTGAAAAGTTTCAAATGTTGAAGATAAGAAACTGAAATTTTTTTTGTTTTTTACTCTCAGATGACTGGCACGGGCTACTGTAGCATGTGTCCTGTCAACACTGTGTTAGATTATCAAAGAAAATGTGGTTGACTTCTCTGCAGGCATTTACTTCAAAGAGCAGGACTTTACCAAGATGTCGACTCTGTCATATTTTACATCTCAGTGTTAAAAGTCCTGTGGGATGGATATTAGACAGTTTTGTGACCGCATTGGCACAGTGGGGCTGCACAGTTTATTGCTAATTCTTTGTTACTGCAGTATCAGTATCGCACAGAAGTATGTGATAATCTTCTGATCTTCAATGCAACTTTTTGCCTGTCAAAATATTGACCACATGAAACTGTGCTCTTTCTGTGGCTGTTGGCCATACACAGTTCAGCAACTAGACCCAGCTTGGGCCCTATTTTGGTGGAGTTTAGCCCCACATTAAGTCCTGGCTTAGTACTTCATTTAATCCTTGTTACCTCTTCTAAAAGGTACTATAACAATGTCCTAGCAGTATTTCTTTCTTAGTTTGTTGATTAGACACTAGAGCTACAAAGACAAAGATACTAACCCAAGCCCCAAGAGATCAGTAAAGAACAAATTTGCTTTTGTTTTTGTTTGTTTGAGTGAATCCTTTATCCTTTATCCTTTACCTTATAAAAAAAACTTTAGGGACTTAATGATAAAGCATTTACCCCTGAACTACAAGATCTCTGGTTTGGGTTCAAGTCTGGGCACTACTGTATATCTTAATATTGCAAGATGGGGCTTTATGCCTTAGCTCTGCATTCTTCTTAGTCTTATTTAATATAAATTTAACCAAGCTTTGACAGTTAAAAGTTAGTCCAGAGAAGTGGTTCCCAACCTTTTTGGTTTTGAGTACCCCCAGGACCTGATTTAGTCCTGGTTTGACCTGGTTTAGACTTGGTTTACACCTAGTTTAGTTCTGGTTGTGTGTTTTTAGTTTAGTCCTGATTTGGACCCATCTTATTCCTGGTTTTAGACCTGGTTTAGACCTGTTTTTTCCTGGTTTAGTTCTGGTTTAGCCCTGGTTTGGTTCTGGTTGTAGACCAGGTTTAGTCCTTGCTTAGTCCCTGTTTTGTCCTTCTTTAGTGTCCCATCCCTCGCTCTACCCCTGGTACCCCTGGCTGGGAAACACTGGTCTAGAGTCTTTATATTTAAATCTAAACTCATAGTCTACCAAGGGGTGCATTTAAATATTGCAGGCCATATTGTCATCTGTTTTTTTATTGTTTGATAAAGCATGTTTCCCATATATTGTACATCCCTTGGACATTGTTTTACAACCCGACCCATTTTGTGTGCACCATTCTTTAAACCACCAGTCTTTAGATTCCACATGTAAAGACCCCTTCAGCCCACTTCTCCTGTAATAATTGTCAGTGATTGCATGTAGTCCTACAGGCCCCAGAGCTATCCTCCAAAAAGCACTAAATCACATGAAAACCACCTGAGGCATTCCAGATATTAGTATTGATCTAACTGCAGTGATCCAGGCATGTACTGTACTCCCAGCTTACATTTACTCACATCATATATAGGAACTTGCAGTCTTAAGGTTGGTTGTATTAGAGTCAATTTTGTGTTTTCTGTGGATACGGGAAATAATGAAAAACACTACATCTGGTTTCACTTTGGCCTATATTAGCAGCTCATAGGCTTGTGTCAGCGTGCACGGATGCTTTACAATGGCCCTAAACATTCTTGTCTATGTTTATGTGGAAGAAAGATTTCCAAACTAATCATGTAGGCAGAGTACGTATTAAGAATAGTTATAGGGCTAGTTTTTTTTTTATATTGCTGTTAGCTTGTGTAAACCAAAGCGAGTTCAAAGTCCCTGTCGCTTCAGGATAATGATGTGACTATTTATGGTCATCTTTGCAGACACTGTAAGTAAAACAGTTTTGGAGACAGACTGTATACAAAGATCCAGTGAGTCACAGGAAATGCACCCAAATGACAAACCTGATACTTTCTCAGTTATCACAGTTGAGACCAATGCTACCAGAACAGTGCAATGTTACACTATGCATCTCTTCTTGTATTTGAGGAGAATTGTTTAATGATCAAATAGCATCTTGTTATAGGAATTTTCAAGACCTTAGTACATTGTTTAGGCTTTAGCTCCTATTGGTTTGTCTACACCAGTGGTTCTTTACTTGTCTTGTTGTGGGATCCATTTTTGTGTCTGATTAATTAATTTTTTTCTTTTGTCCCACTTATTATTGTTTACTTTGATCTTTTTTACATTTTCTTGCAATTATATTATTTTTTAGACTTAAAATAAGCTCTACAGTTAAACTATATTTCATTGTTGAGCTCAAAAGGTAGAGCCTAGAGGATTGTTGGCTCAGGATTTGGGCCATAGTAGCTTAGGTTACCTTTTTTTTTTCTAAAAGTGTTTATACTGAAAGGAGTTTTTAAGTGTTTATCTGTAACCTAAACTTGTCGCAGGTACTTGCTTTTGAATCCTAACCCACCATTTGGCAACCACTGGTCTATACAATCTCTCATTGTTAAATTAATGGCTGTTAAAAGTAGCTGTTGCAGTGCTGGCTATGTCTGCATACTTGTTTAAGCTCGAGGTAAGCGCTAGACTTAACTTTGATTTCACAAATTCAGATTATGCTGTGGCAGATTGGTCCTTTATTTTCTTTTTAAAATAAAATTAAAGCAGGGAGGGTAAGATTGTCAACAGGAGGGGTAAAAAATGTGCATTGTACCTTTAAGACCATACATTCATATATCCGTCTTTTTTCACTTAATACCGTGGCAGCCACCTGCAACCCCTATCTCAACAACTACAGGCCTTAGGCGGGGCACACCCGGGACAATGGCCAGTTAGTTGTGGAGCTGGGGCATACACTCACATACACACATACACAGCCACTCTTTCATTCACTCACAAGGGTCATTTAGATTCACCAGTTCACCTAAACATCGATTAGTATAACTGAGCCCTTATGAATATCTTGTGTGATCCCATGAATTAGCCAAAAGCTTATTTAGAAACCCTCAGGGGGGACGGAGGGAATTCCCCGACAAGTGTCTGCGGGATGTTTTTGATGGCGCCCCGTCCCGGCTCTGGATCAGGCCTGTACTTCACACAGAGGATCGGCTGTAATATACAACAGGCACGAGCTCCTCATGATTCACTGCTGTCTCTCACATTCAATGTCACTCTGAGGAAACCCGTGCCAGCGAGAGAGCCCAGCCTCATTACTGCGCCCACACACAAAATACAGACAGAAGAAGGGCATTGTGGGTAAGGCCTTTTGTGTGTTACAAAAAGAGGGTGAAAAACAGAAAAAAGTTGGTCACTATGATGCGTAATGTTTCCTTTGATGGAATGCTGTTCATTTTCAGAAGTAGATTGTTGTAACACTATTTCAAGTTCTGTGGCCAAACTCTACAATTACCATTATATTTTTATGTTTTTCCATTTGTTTTCTAGGATAACTCAAAAAGTAGTCACATTTTTATTATTTTGTTAGGAAACGTCAGTAATGGCCATTAAAGAATCCAGTACCATTACAAGATATCCCAAAAGATACTAACTCCAGTCACAAGGGGGCAGTAAAGGAACAGGGTTACTTTTTTTTGTAATTATTGTGAGATATAGGGGCTTTGATGCTCAAAAGGTAGACCACAGAGGATCATTGGCTCATGATGTGGGCAGTACTAGCTTGGTTTTACCTTTTGGATGTGACAAACTGAATTTCTAAAGGCCTTCACACTGGCAGGAGTTTTCAAGTGTTTATTTGTGACCTAAACTTGTGTGTGAAAGGAAAATTACGTACCTGTGAGTAATTAACAAAACATAGTACCATAGATGTGATTTTGAGTGAAAGTGCAAAACAGCTTGTTCTGTCTTTGATATCTGAGCAAATCGTGTTTTAGGGAGTGATCAACCAGAAAGCTGCAAACCTAAATTGAATTTGAAATCCTAGTGTTGTGGGTTTGCTGTAACAAGGCTGGACAATAATGGCAAACTTCTGAAAACACTTGGGTGCTGACCCGAGAACCTGAAAGGTTCCCTATTCAAAACACATCTATTCAAAATATGTGAAGCATTTATTTATTTAAATAGAGGTCCAACAAGCTCATTGTTGTGTAATGCTTTGAACTGATTTTCACCCCAATCATTCAGATGTGTTTCCTGCTGCAGGAAGAAGCTGATTTTCAATTTTGTGGTAAACAAGGCTCTTGTGCAACAAGCCAAAAAAACACAAGTACTAGAAATGTAACACAATATAGACAATATTATTTGTGTGATTAATCAGCAGAGGTGGGAAATAACAAAATACTTTTACTCAGGCACTTTTCTTAAAGAAAATAATACTTTCTGAGTACAGATTTAAAAATACATTTATTTATATTTGAGTATACATTGGAGTACTTTTACTTCTGCTTGAGTATTGTTGTTCTGAAGTAACAGTACATTTACTTCAGTGCAGATTTTCCTCAACCTCCACCTCACAGCTAAATGTTAAAATTATTCAGTACATTTTGCTCGTAGGGCGCCTTTAAGAAACATTTGCACCCTAAATAATATACAGTGTTTTAATCTCTTTATCAAAGGTAACAGTAGTTATTTGCACACTGATGAAACGGTTCATAAATGCAACAGCAAACACAGGAGCTATTAACCCCAGTGTGACCCAGTCATGACCCCGCCTTCCCTCTAATAACATGCAGCTTCACGCAAAACATGCCAGCACCAGGTTGCCAGATCTGACAAACTGCACCAATTAGGAGTCTTTTTTAATCCAGTCCACAGTTTTATGGGCGACTTAATGGGCTTGCTGTGATTCTTGATGTGTAGGAGGTGTGTTTGTGCATCGTAGGGTTTGTTGATAAGATTTGCCTGAAAAAATTCACCATTTGGCTTAATAAGTTAATGGTTTATTCATGTAAAAAAAATCCCAATCCTACAGTAAAATGAATCAGTATTTTTCTAAAGATTGTATTTCTCAAATGGATCCTGAACCAGCTAAATGAATGTTTAACTCTGCTTCCAGTTATATAGTGATGTAGATAAGAAACATAAAAAGCATTTTAAAAGGGCAAAAGCCAAATAAGAGTAACCAAGACTGCCCAAGGTAGGAGGTAACCTTCGGATTTCCTCCAATCAGGGCATATTAAATGTTGTGGGAGGGGCCTAAATTATAATTTTTTTTCCATCAAAACAATATATTCTGTAGTTTGGACGTTAAAGAAGCTGACATCACTGTGCCACCCCTAAGACCTGCATGTGTAGGTGAATGGGTTAGTCTAATTTGTGAGAGTGACATTGTCTAGAATGCAGTTTCAGAGGAAGTACTCAATTTTTTTTACTCAAGTAAAAGTATTACATGAAAATTATAAAAGTATAAAAGTACTTACTTTCAAATGTGCTTGTGAATGAAAAGTAAAAGTATTTCGCCCAGATTCAAGAGCTAATGAATCTGTTACATGTGAGGGATTTTGCTGAAAAACTGTGCCGAAAACGAATGGTTAACCAGTGCAATAGAAGAAACTCAATCTGTAGGTGAGGTTTTTCTGAAGAGTACTACTTTACTGTTTTTTTTATACTTATGCAGTGTGTCTACAACATGGCAAAAACTAAATCACACTCAAAATACTTTTTACTTCAAACCAATTCAAAAAAAGTAGTGGAGTAAAAAGTACAGATACTGGCTACTTAAAAATGTATATTAGAGAAACTTTAGCTGGCGCTGTTTCTCTTCTCCTTAAGGAAATCCCAGTCCATTTTGAGCTAAACTAAACCCTGCCAAACTCGGGAGTGTTTTAACAAAGAAGCATTTCTAAAATATCTTCTGGTTTCCGTTGCACAAACTCAAAGTCTAAACATGTCAGACGGTGGAGAGAGTGTGTGATGCGTCTGATACGGAGCCAGCACTTTGAGCTCTGTAAACCATCTCCACCACGACACAAGGAAACTACACAGGAGCTGGACCTGACTGTGTTGACTTCGCCCTGCGTTTGTTCTGCTTTGTGTACACAAGTTTATGTTCTTTGTTCTTCTGTTACTGTTTGATAAGAAAGAAAAAAACAGCATGAATTGAAATCAAAATCTGGAGATATGTTTGATTGTTTTGAAAGACGGTGAATACATGAATCCCCTTGAGGATATGGTTTATATTGTTGCTAATCTGTATGTTCATATTTTGTACTTTTTCTTTGGGATTACTTGTGTCAAATTTTCAGGCTTTGAATCTGAAAAATACTTACAGGTCTTGTTCATCTTGGCTAGAGCTCGAAGTTTATTTTGGACACTCTTTTATTGCTTTTTAATAGATCAAATGTTCACCAATTTCCTTCCTCATTCTTCCTGTAATTTAATTTAATTTAATGTTGTTTTCCAATCCTGGCCATTTAACTTTTTACCAGGAGTTTAAAGTAGTGCAAAAGCAAGACTTTGTTTTTGCCAGCATTGCTATGTTTGTTATTCTGGTAGAGCGATGACTCAAAAAGTAATGGTCAGATTCTAGTGAAATTTTCAGAAAAGGTCTGTAATGGGCGAAGGTATTACGAAATCTGTATTATTGCAATTGATAAGTTTCAGTGGATGTTTTAACATACGATATACAGGCTTTGTGGCTCAATAAATAGACCATTTTGTCCTAAACTTAAATCTCCAGGTTGAGGGACTATATCTTTACCATTGCGAGATAAGTCCATTTTCTTCTGGGAGTAACTCTTACATATCAAGGGCTTCGAGGCAAAAGGGCGTGAGTGGCGTTTTGGGTGAATATGAGTATTATATATCAAATGAAAGCTCTCAGTGAAATCTTTTCAGTGACAACAGGACAGAGCTGAAATGATGACCCATAAGATGTAATTTAAGAAAAACTAAAAGGTGTAACAGTAAAAGTGGGGTTTTACTCAGTGCCAAAAAGGCATAAGTTCACATACACTTTAACATGTAAAATAAAATAGAGTAAAATAAAATATAAATGGACTAATCTAAATTTACAAAAAATACAGGTATGAATAAAACTGTAAAGTTTAAACTCTCAAGCAGAATAACACACTATACTCCCTTTATTAAAAGATTAGTAGATAAGGAGACTACAGAACTGTGTTGTTTTAAAAAAATTTATTTATTTGATACAGCACTTTTTTTCTCTAGAATTTAAGGAGCCTTGTGAAAGTTCAAAGATGAAAATCTTTATTCTGTCTGGAGTTGTTTACTTCCATACACCTATATTCTATGTTTATTCCATATCTTTATTGGAAAAACTTGGGTGTCAAAAAGGCTTATCTCACTTTTTTGCCATTTTTAAAAAGTTTCATAAAAAATTTCCAACTTAAACTGTGGTAGTATGAAAGATTCTCATTTTGATAACCCAAAAAATATCAAATATTGTGTTCGGTTTGAGGCAGCAGCATTTTATTTAATTTGTTTTGGCTCTTCTGTAAAATCTGTAAAATCACACTTACACCCCTCTGCTTTCAAGCCTTCAATATGTGACATTGTCAGCATTTGATGTCTGTTTGTGTTGTTAAATGACTTTAAATGAAAATGTATTTCATCACTTTTGGTTAACTGAATTTGTTTGTGTTTACAGGGTGCTGGTCAGGAGAAACTGGGCATCTACATCAAGTCTGTGGTCAAAGGAGGAGCTGCGGACATGGTGAGCACAACCGCTGTAAATAACACGACAATAATAGTCTCAACAGTGACTCATCCTGTCCCGTTTGTGTGAATAGGACGGACGATTGGCAGCAGGTGACCAGTTGTTGAGCGTGGATGGCCGCAGTCTGGTCGGTCTCTCACAGGAAAGGTAAAAACAGTGGGGGAAAAACGTCACACTCTGGCACCTTTAAACCTCTTTTAGGTGATGTTTATTGCTGGAAATCCCCAGCTAAATGTGTAAATGATAATTAACCATTGAAGTCATGCAGTGGTAAATCTCTAAAGAACACCAGAGTGGCACAAAACTGGCACTTTAGCTCTTACACAGCCCACCGCGGAGTATTGACGTGTTCATGGTTGTGATGATGCAAGTGCGTTTGCTAATTTGAGCATAAAACACATTTGAGGTACAGTGTTGGTGTGACATTTAGGAAACCTCAGAGTTTAGACGTCTTGAGGGTGGTTTTACAGAGCAGCAGCTGCAGCCCATTTGGCGTAAAAAAAAAAAAAAAAGAAGACATATTTCCAAAGAATCTTTAAAGGCAACAGAAGAAGAAAAGGGTGTGTGTGTTTTGGGAACGGCGGGGCAGTGGCTCAGAGGCTGCAACCAACTGAGATCAAAACCTCCGTCAGCGTGTGCTCTGGCTTCTGTGTAAGCTGTGTGTGAAACCAGATTTACATTTAGTTAGTTCATAGTTTTAGTTTAAATAGGTTGGGGAGGTTAACAATCAAGTCAATGAGTTGTAAATTTACTGAACCGTTACAACCAAACACTATTGATAAAAAAGTGTCATCCTTATTTATGGTAGATAGACTCTACCATAAAAAAACCATGTCACTACCTTTAGTTTGTATTTAAAGTGCAGTAAAAGACGTATATCTTTGCTGAATTATTTGTGAGTAATTTCCAGGCAAGATCAGTAATAGAACAAGAAAAAATGATTTGTTTTTGGTGTGAAACTGGCACACCATGTGAATCCAGGATTATTTACCATTGCGAGATAGTTCCAAATATACCAACTCCAGACACCAGGGGTCAGAAAAGGAAGAAATAAACAGTTTAAGGGGATTCTTTACCATTGTGAGTTATAAGAGTTTTGTGGACAAAGCATGCACCACTGAACTAGAATATCTTCGGTTCAAGTTCAAGCCTGTGTACCGTTTCTCTACCATTGCGAGATAAGGTCAATGCTTGGTCTGTGTTCTCCAAGTCTTACTGTGCACTATCACTTGTGGGTTACAAACTGTGTAAATGAAATTTGTTCAGTATTAATAGCTTTTTTTAAATCAAGTAAATCTAAACACAAAATATAGTCACAAACAAAAGACTTACATATATAATATTTGAAAAATCATTTAATTTTTGCCCAAATGTGGACTCAAACCCTCTCCTCTCTCAGTACATTTCCTGAGTTCCAGCCGATCAAACATACATGACTCATTAGTTCTGTGTTCTGCCCTTGCACTATTTTTAAAACACTGTGATGGCCCTGCACACAGAAGCACATGTGGCTGCTGCTGCTGCTGCTGCTGCAAATAACATCTGTACTCTGACTGTGACACAGCAGGTTCAGGCTTAAGTTAGAGCAGAGTGAGCTCCTGGCAAAGACAAATATAATTCCTGCCTCCTCTGGTTCAAATTAAGACCTTTACGATTTAGTTTTAGCATGCGACTCATTAGTGTTTGGCCACTGTTATGAAAACCACAGTTAATTAGTCCTAGAAGTGAAAATTGGGGAGGAAAATCATCAAAATGTAAAGGATTAGTGGCTGTACAAAATGAATGCATTCCAATATGTGGGTCAAAAGGCATTTAAACTGTTTTTGCCTTGTGTGTGCAGAGCGGCAGAGCTGATGACGAGGACCGGGTCAGTGGTGACTCTGGAGGTGGCCAAGCAGGGAGCCATTTACCACGGTTTGGCCACGCTCCTGAACCAGCCCAGCCCCATGATGCAGAGAGGTGAGCGCACACAAATGCCTTATTAAACATTACAGTGATTCAAACTCACTTTTTATGAGCACTGCTTATGATTTTGTCTTATTGAAAGGACATTTTCTGTCTTATCAGATTTTGCTGGTGGTAGTCTTGATTCATTTGGATGTTATTTTGAAGTAACGTGTATTCCTTTATTTAACATTATTAGAATATAGAGCAGCAGAAAGCATACAGGTGCACATGAATTTGTGAAAGACTGAAATTAATTACAGTTGTATAATCAAAAAGTTAAACATGTGTAATAATTATGTGATATGTTCTAATATGAATATTGGTTTTCACAATTTCATCACAATTAAAAATGCTTTAAATCAGTGGTGCTCAGGAGTCTTGCAGTTTGAGTCATAATTTTATTTTAATTCTGCTTAGTTGGGGCTTGTCCTGATTTAGACAAAGTTTATTCCTGGATTAGTCCTGTTTTAGTACTGAAGAAGACCTAGTTTACTCTTAATTTAATCCTGGTTTAAACTTGGGTATGTCCAGGTTTTATCCTGGTTTAGGCTTATTTTATCCCATTATAGCTGGTACTTTGAAAGCCAAATATTTTCTATGGTGGTACTTAGAGTGAAAAGTTTGAGAATCACTGCTTTCAATACAGTATTTCACCCTGTGTGTACTGAATCTACATGTATTGTATTACAAAAATAACAGTAATAGTAATAGTATCTCCATTTATTGTTAGGGAAGCACAATTTAAGTCAAATACATGATCTCACACCAAATCTATCCATAAAAACCTCCCCACATGACCATTTCTGTAAAATAGGGATAGCTAATGAAGCACTTGAGATGAAAAAGTGAAATGTTCCTCTGAAAGAGTTGAATGAGTAAATGCATGAATGAATGGTGTATTGTGAGAACACTATTAGCCTGCAGCCAGTATCAGTGATGTGGTGTTGTGCCTGTAAGAGGAGAAGCCGACACAGACTCCAGTGTATAATGAGTGTTTGTGTCCGCTGGTCCAGCTGTGTGTCAGGCCGTCTGGATCTGTGCTGGTCTTTGTGTCCTGGTATGTGACCCTAGATCCATTAAGGAAGTCCGTCCAGCCCGCGGTCGGCAGTGACGCTAGAGGGGTGTAGCACAGTAAAACTGTAGACCGCGGATAGTGAAGTTTAACTGTGGGCAGTAAAGGACGGCTGGTCCGTCAGGAAACTCTGAGTTAGCTGGAAAAGTCCAACAGATGTTTAAAGTGTAATTTTCTCAGGACATGGATATCTTTGAGAGGGTCAGAGGAGGTCAGAGGGAATATCTTTGGCGTATTGAAAAGAGTAAAGTTTGAACTCCTTTGAAGATTTCATTTGTTGTAAAGCGTGGTCATGTAAAGCAGTGATTCCAAACTGGTGGGTCAGGACCTAAAGGCGGGATGCAGAGAGGTTGAATACAGGATAGTTTCAAGGTTCAGCTTTGATGCATACATTTTGTTGGAGTTGCATGAAATAGACAAACAAATTTTTAAAAACGCCATGAAGTTTGTTGTAAAATAATTTAGAAAAATAACTAAATAATAATTTTTAGATTTTTGCATAACATTATTGGGGCCTGCGATGAGACCAGTTCAACACCACTTATGTAAAGTGTATGTGGATACAAAGATTTGGAAATGTAATGTTAATCCTGTCTTAAATCCAGCAAGCCTTCTTAGGTTTTCTCAACTTCACTTTGTGTAAAATGATAAAAAAGAATGAAAATAATGTAACTGAAATGTGAATATTAACAATCTAGACTCAAGGCTATGATCATCTCAGTGTCTTACAGGAAGAACGATAAATAAAGTATTTAAAGACAGATGTATATTCTAAAATCAGTCCCTAAATTTAAATTATTAATATGTTGCATCATCTTTATTTGTCCCTCCAGCGACAGACCGAGGACGTGAGAAGAACGGGAAAATGCGACCAAAGAGTGAAGGCTTTGAGTTGTACAACAGCTCGGTGCAGAACGGGTCTCCAGAGAGCCCCCAGGCCGGCTGGGACTCGTACCCCGAACCAAAGAAGATGAGCGGAGAGGACCGGCTGCTCAAGAACAGGGCTGACCACCGCTCCAGCCCCAACGTGGCCAGTATGTACTCTCTGTGTCCAGGATCTTGTGTCCAAACAGACTTTTAGAATTTACTGATTGCAAATGATGACTTTTTTTTTTAGCTTTATTTAAATCTGCACTACCCCAAAGTTTATTCAGTCACGCATCTAACAACTACATAGCTTTCATGCCTGATTTTGTTAAATGTATTATTAGCAGCTGTTAATTATGTTTCAGAACAAAACCCAAATGGTTACAATCTTGTTTTTCTACACATATCTTTCCTGTTACAGTATGCTATTATACCACACACTTTTATAATGATTTTATATATTTCGCCTTCATTTTCCAGACCAGGGCCAGAGTCCTGCAGGCAAAGCAGTTTACCCTGGAGGTCCTGGCAAGATCACCTCTGTGTCCACTGGAAACCTTTGTGCCGATGTGAGTAAGAGCATCTCCCAACAAACTGGCATCTTTATGAGGAATGTCCTATACTTTCTATAGCAGCAGAGTGACAATACCACACTGTATTTAGAGCCGACGCGAGAGTCCATCTTTCATCAAACCTCTGACAATGTGTTTGGTGTCTAGTGCTGTGTTTTTAGCTTCACACAGTAACACTGATGATGTCTTGTCTCCAGGATGAGCCCTCCCCTCCACGTCCCGAAGCTTACCCCATCCCGACACAGACCTACCCCAGGGAATACTTCACAATCCCAGCCTCCAAAAGCCAGGACCGAGTCATGGGACCGGGACAGGGGCCTCCACAGCACTGGCAGGGCATGGATGACAGAGAAAGGCTGCCCATGGTTGACAACATACACAACAGTATGCAGGTAAAAAACGGGGAAAAACCTGGAAAAGTCATGGCATTTTAAAATGCAATTTCCAGGCCCTGGAAAAGTTTTGGAATTTACATTATGGTGTAAAGTTTTGGAAAAGTTTGGAAAATTTAAACAGTAACATTCGGCCACTGCTAGCAACCTGTGCCTGCTAGAATACAGTTAATAAAGTGTTCAGTAGAAACGCTGTCTTCTTGTGGCTTCTTGTTCTCACTGCAGGAAAAAATGACCAATGTCTATTTTTTGTCAGAATATTTGAACAAAATATTTTACTGGTCTTTGGTTCTTTTGGCTTTGCTAATGCTTTAAACCAGCATAGATCATTAGTTTCTAATATAGCATAATTATCTTTTAATCACCGGTGTATAGGCTATAAATCAGTAAAATTTGTGGAATAATATATTTCTGGGGAAAAAAGACCCAACTGTTTTTTTTTTCTTCACTAATTTCCAAATTTAATAAATGAAACTGCAGCAAAAGTATGATTCTAATGTACCACATGGGTTATGTTATAGGAATTACAAAATTATTAGATGTGGTTCCAAATTCTCATCTTATTTTCAACCTTCAGGATCCAAACAAAAAACTGTCAAAGTAAAATACACAGCAAATCATCTGCCTCCTATTGTGCAGGCATTTACATATCGATTTGGCCTAGGCTTTATGCCAGATGCCCTTCTAGGTGCAACCCTCTTTATTTTTCTGGGCTTACAAAGAGTATCCCCTTTGGCTGGGTTACTCTCCAGTTGTCATGCCTAATATACACAATAACAAAACAAATGAAAGTCCTTCTACAAACTCTTAATGTGTGGCTTCTAACACAACAGCACTGTAATACTGGGGCACGATCTCTGACTGAAGCAAGTAGTAATCATGGTCTATATTTAAATACTAAAAATGTCCTTGTCCTGTCTCCTAATTTCCTCATACTTCTTCTCCCTTGTGCCAGCGGGTGAACCACTCCCAGGAGGACCTGTACCCCCCAGCAGGAGGTATGAGGCCCGACATGCAGCCCCACTACCATCAGGACTACCCCCACATGGACTACCAGCACCGGGAAATGGCGGACTACCAGAGACCGCCCCCTGGAGGTAGGAGCCTGTCACTGTATCAACTGTCTTAGTAATGAATGTCAATATCCAAATGCAATTTTCTATTTGATATACAAACAAAATACAAAACATTATCAAAGTCTGTTGTTGCCAGTGATGCATTTTTACATTTTTTTTACATTTTACATTTGTACATATGGTTTGAGCCAGCCATTTCTAAAGTCAAGACTGTTATGGCCCCCTTAAATTTTCAGAAATTCCACGTGGACCCTCAACTACAGAACTTCCCTCTACTCTAAAGACCTTGTTATGTTTTTCTCCACATATTTCTATAAAAAACTTAACAAAAAGGTTAAAGGAAGTCATCTGGACTTTTCAAAGTGGAAGACATTTTCACCTCTTATCCGAGAGGCTTTCTAAATTCTTACAAGAAACACCTACTGTTGGCTAAAAAAAATTTTTAAGTTATATTTTTAAACAAGTATATAACTGTAATTCATTTCAAACTCAATTTCTTTATATGCACTTAATGTGGACAGCCTCTGGGGGGCCCTCCTGCAGTACCTATGTGGCGCCCCAGAGGGCCCCAGACCCCACTATGGGAAACACTGGTTTAAGCTAACCCTAAATCTGAAAACATTATTCTCTGTATCTCTCCACAGGAGGTCCTGAGATCTGGGCCCCACAACAACAGATCCCCTCATCTCTGGAGTCTTCCACTTCAAGTCAGGAGCACCTCAATTTCTCCGCCGCATCTTCTTCCTCAAACAAAAGCGCCAATCAGAAAACAGGCCCGGGCCGATGGAAGACCCCTAACGCACCCCATGCCGTACCACCGCATCCCGCTCAGCCCCCGTCCCGCTCCGACCTGCCCCCGCCTCCTCCACCTCCACCGGCTGCCTACCCCGATCCCTTTGACCCCTATGAGCCCCAGAACGACCTACCTCTGCCGCCCCCGCCCGCTGCCGTGAGCTCGGTGACGGCCCAACAGGCGGCAGACCGGAAGAAACGGGAGGAGCAGCAGAGATGGTATGAGAAGGAGAAGGCTCGGCTGGAGGAGGAGAGGTCAGTGATGTTTTTGGGCTCCTTATTTATGCTTTTTCTGGGGTTGGTTTCTTTGTTTATTCATTTAATAAGCTGAAATCAAATAACAGTGATGAAATGTTGATTATTTTTTAAGGAAAGGTCAGTAATGGTCCAAGGAAGAAAAATTATTTGTTGTATTTGAAACACTGAATAGATCTAGCAATTTTGTATTATTGCGAGATAGGGCCAAACTTACCAATTTAAGCTGTCATTATTAGTTTAAGTGGATTCTTTACCATTGAGAGAATTAAGGACAATGTGGCTCTATAGATGGAGCATTTACCCTTGAACTACTGTGCAAGGTTTGGATTTTTTTATGTAGACTTTTCCCATTGCGAGATAGAGCCAGTGCCTTAATGGAGTTGTGTGCTATTTAGCTTTTCGTTAACTTTGGATTAATTAAGAGTAAATAGTAGTGCTCTAAGAAAAAATAATAATTTTGGTGAAAATTATAGTGAGTTAGTGATTATAGTTGAGTCAGTATTTCCCACATCATTTTATTTTTTTTAAGTTTATTTTAAACATAAATTATATACCGTATTTTCCGGGCTCTAAGTTGCACTTTTTTTCATAGTTTTGCTGCTCCTGCGACTTATAGTCAGGTGCGACTTATATATCAAATTTTAACATGAATCAAGGAGTAACCATTACCATCTACAGCTGCGAGAGGGCGCTCTAGGCTTGTGACAACTACTTTCAGTAGTGATGTAGAATAAGATGGAGCTCTGGAAACTTCCTTACCAGTAACTTTCTTCAGACTCACTGGATTGTTATGTTAATTTACCCTATTTTGAGTGATGCGACTTATACTCTGGAGCGACTTATAGACCGGAAAATGCGGTACTAAGATTAAATGTCATAGGAGTTGTTATTTTTTATTTAAAATCAGAAGCATTATTATTATTTATATTTAAAAACTAAATAAAAATAATGAATAAAAAAAAAAAAGCAACATATCCCAAAATTGCCAATAACGCCTAATGCCGCTGATTTGCGACATACCCACCCACCCCCAAACAAAAACAAACGTATAAATATTTACAATGAAGTCAGTACAACATGAGTGAGGGGGGTACTTGTGGTATGACAGAACGCTCAGGGGGTACACAAGACAAAAAAAGGTTGTGAACCACTGGTCTAGGTCACTGGATCACTGGTGAGCTCATCAGTCCAGTCTGTCAGCTGCTAGTGGCTTTCATTCACAGGTCAAATATCCAGAAAGGGCAAACCCCAGGAAATGATGCTCACAGAGGAGACAGAGACCTCTTTCAAACGTTCTCATGTTGGTGACCGTATAGAAGAACACTTGCAGGACGTCTTGGTGTGCATCTGCTACATGCTTCTTTTGTAGCTGCACACACACTCAGTCAAATTAAAGCCATGTTTCTTATACCAGATAATGTGCAGTATTTTCTTGTCTGTATGAACAAGAAGTTAGTAAAAACATTAAATAAAAATCAAAGTATCATGAAGTTCCTTAAGGTTTGTAACTTGTCATGAAAAAGTAGGCCTACAGTGATTTTGTTCCTTCTAATAGTGCATTATATTTGGTGTATATAATAAATAAATTAAAATGTTATTTCCCAGGGAGAGAAAGAGGAGGGAGCAGGAGAGAAAGCTGGTTCAGATCCGGGCCAATCCTGTGATGCCTGTCCACCCTCACAACAACGGAGGGTCTATGCCTCCCCCTCACCACCAGCCCCCTATGGCCTCTGTGGCCCCGCCCCAGCCCTATCTGCCACCTCAACCCCAGCCGCCACCCCCGTCCCGACCAGAGAAGCTGTCCAGTCTGCCTCGGTCAGCCGTTCCTCCGCCTGCCACTGGCCCTAATCCTGGTAACGGTAAAATCAGTCTTTAAGTGAATTATTTTTTAAAATTTTGACTTGTAAGAGTTTAGTTAAGTAATGTTGAATCGTCTTCTGCAGGTATGGACACAGTGATCAGGGAGCTGCTCCCACAGCAGCAGCCGCGCACCATTGAGCGACGGGACCTGCAGTACATCACCATCAGTAAAGAGGAGCTGTCCAGCGATAGTCTGTCCCCCGACCCCTGGAAGAGGGACGCCCGCGAGAAGGCAGAGAAACAACAGCAACTTCACATCGTAGACCTGTTAGACAAGGAGATTCAGGAACTACAGGTGGGATATCTTGAAATACTGCAGCAATGAAGTAAAAATCAACTGGCTTGATTCTGCATGATCCCATAGAGTAACTTAATATCAAACTATACATACTTTTATTCTTTTATGTCAAGAAACCATCAAAATAAATGTGAATCTTCTGTGTTTGTTTCAGCATATCAGCTAACTTGTCTTTTTGTAGGCTAAACCGGAGCGGACGGCAGAGGAGAGCGACCGCTTGAGGAAGCTGATGCTGGAGTGGCAGTTCCAGAAACGGCTGCAGGAGTCAAAACAGAGTGATGAAGACGAGGAAGAGGAGGACGATGAAGACGTAGACACGATGATGATCATGCAGAGATTAGAAGCAGAGAAGAGAGCCAGGGTAAGATGAGGGGCTCATGGTAGGCAGTGAAGGATTGTTTACAAAGATTAATGGCAGAGAAAATTGGAAAATTTTTGAAAGTTTAGGCTTATGTACTGTATTTATATTCTTTTCTATATACAAAACTTAACATCACATCTGTTTTGCTGGAACAGTGCTTTCCATAGTTTTTCCACCTCAAGTAGTAGTTATTTTCAGACAGAGGAAGAAAGAAATGACTGTATCGACCCCACTAGTCAAATGTTTCAGTGAAACAGAGAACATGTTACTCTGCCTGGTCTGAACAAGGCCTTACTTTGGAGTAATGATTATACAACTGTTCTGGACTTGTTCGAGTCGGTAACACAGTGAGACACATAAGACAGAGCCTTTTTTTTTTTAAAAAGGAAGATGCTCTTCCCTACAGAAGCGCTCCCACTATGAATGTCCTGCAATGTGCATCTGCAACATGCTTCTGTCATCGCTTTGCCATGCTGAGCTGCTTAAATCTGATTGGCTGTGGGTGGATGGGAGGGGCCCGGCACCAAGGGTAGGATGTGCTAATGCTGCATTCACATCATACAGGAGTCTAAATATGACGTACAATATAGGAAGGGGTTTTATGCAAATGTATTAGAAATGTGGTCAAAGTGAAATAGACTGATTTAAATGTCTTTTCACTTTCCTTCATAATGCAAATGCAGCATTAAGTGTTGTGTTGCTCTTTAGTTTCTGGTCTCATTTGACATACAATACATCCTAAAATGATCAGTAATGCTTTTTGAGGTATTTATTATTTATTGTTGCCTTGAGCTGTGGTCATGGTTAATCTGATTACATTAACTGGACAGTTTCTGTTATTTTACTCTGTGACTGGTGTCAGGAAGGGCGTGTGAAGTAGGCATACGTTTTACATACTTTTGTAATCAAAAGACAAATATTAACTCATACATATCCTGCCCTACAACACTAAAGTCCAGTGACTGTGTTTTGCATTAAGTTGCAGGGTTAATTATTGACAAAAATTGTTCCTCATATTGAATGGACATAATTAAGGCACATTATCTTGACAAATACAATGTCATTACATCAGTCTAAAAAAAGAATGAATCATAGACATGATGTGTTTATGGAGCCAAAGTGATAAGGAATAGCCTGAGAAGCCCTACAGTCCTAATGATGTCAATAATATGGCATATATTATAGCGCTTTATAAGTTACACCTTATTGTTATTTTTCACAATGCTATAATGCTGTAACCATAATAATTGTGTAGTGTCTGAACTTCGGTTCTGTGGGGCAGTATAAATAAGCCTAAAATCCCTCAATAACTCAATTCAAAACCCACTTCAGTAATGTTTTCACTTTACTCCTATGTCCCCTCCTATTTCCTTTCTTCCTCATTTTTTCTGGTTTTAATAATACTTTATCTCCTCACTCCTTCTTTATACTATTTAATTTTTATCTTTATACCTTCGCTCTGGTTTTGCCCTTTGCCCTTCCCCTTACACTCTTCTTCTTCTTGTTGTTCTGCAGCAGCAGACTGCTGTCCCAGCTATCTCTGTTCTAGACTTGGTATGTTCTTCCTGTTGATGATGCGTTTCCTCCCCATCTCGCCCAGTTTTCCTATTCTCTGTGGGCTGCCCACCAATTTGTTTCTTTACCATTTGACTATTGTCTGTTTCATTGGGGGTGTGGTTTGTGGGCGGGGCTGGAGCTGTGCTGTGATTGGATGTGGTTGGGCTGGGGAAGCTGTCCGTCTCTTTGTCTGCTCAAAACACCTCCCAAATAATAATTACATTAACTGTTTTTAAATTGTGGTTTTGAGTGGCACACAGAGGGGCCGCGTGCATGGCTAAATGCATCATAGGGCAGCCATTTTCAGATTCATGCATGACCATTATCCATCTGTCTGTCTGTGCAGAGCTGAATACTGTATGAATATGTCTTCCTCAGTTCACCAAAGCCACAAAAACCTTCCACCAGGTTTATTACTGTCACTGAAAGGATGTTATTCCAATCAGGTACATGGTGTTGGGTACATCATCCTGTGAGGCCATCTGTTTATTTCACTTAGGAACAAAATGTTGAAGTGTCTTTGATTATTAGCACAGTGGTGCATCATTTACCATTTTGTGGATATATTTGTATATAAGTAAGTAACACAAAAGACAGCCAATGAGGGCACAACTCTGCTTTTTAAACGTGGTTTATAGAGAATAAGGCCAAATTATTTTAACTTGACTCATGATTAATAAAATAGCTTTCTTATCAGTTTCCTTTTGCATGTGGAGCAATATTATTAGTACCAATGCACCAATACAAGTAATTGGGTTACACAGTAATAGTTGGGTTTTGTCTTCTTCCACTACAGCCCAATCACAGATATTATTTTAAGTAAAGTCTACACCATTTGCAAAAGTCTTATGTGTGTCCTGTTGAAGAAAAGCAGAAGTTACACATTTTGTGGTTGCAGATAGTGAAGGATGTGGCCTCTCTAACTTTATTGGTGGAATGCTTTAGTTTGCTTTGCGGTGGACTGACCCAAGAGAAAGAGTTTCTGTTTGTTCTGTGTATTGCCAAATTCCTTTATTTTTCTTTTGGGTTTGGATTGCTTTGTTATCAGAAATTGCTGTCTGCCGCTGCCTGTTGGCCTTTCAGTGACTTTAGGTGTGCTCGTTCTCTGCACCTCGCCATGGACAAAGACTTGAACCTGAAGTGCCTGAAAGCTTAAAGTTTTTGCTGTGCTCTGTTTTGTGTTGCATGTCGATGTTGTTTGCATGATGTTTGCTTGCAGTGCACACTGCTCCCCTAATATGGAGCAGTTATTTTGAGATGAACCCAGCGTACCTCACATTGCAAACATGTTAGTGGACGTTGAGCAGTTTTGACAGTCACTCGATGTGGATTGAAAACTCATAACTTTTGCATCACTCATTGTAAACAACTGTTGCCTTAATATCTCATTTTGTTGCATGTGTGGCTGTTGTGCGAGCAGTTACAGGACGAAGAGCGGCGACGTAAACAGCAGCTGGAGGAGATCCGTAAACGTGAGGCAGAGGAGCGAGCGAAACAGGAGGAAGAGCGGAGGTGGAGAGAGGAGGAGAGGAACAAACGGGAGGCTGAGGAGAAGGTCAGTGTGTCCCAGACAGAGTGGAGAAATGTGTCAAATAGTACATTTTATGTTTGTTAATAAACATCAACCTAATAACCTTTTATATTATGTTTTTAAAAATAATAAAACATTAAGTTATTTTAAAATGTAGGCCATATATTATGATGTATATTAAGAAATACGTTACTATAGATCATGCACGTTATAACTTTCTGCAGGTTTAGTTTGCCATCCTATTACATAGTGACGCAGAAAAGTAACTTCTAAGTAAGGTCCAATAAGATGAGCCAAAGTCTTATTAAAGTGGCACTACGCAACAAGCTCAGTGCACATTACAGCATAACGAGCTATCTGACCAATCGGAGCGAAAACAACAGTAATTCATTTATCAATTAAAATAGATTTACCATTTGATAAATCAGTAGTGAGCACACAAGCTTTGGAAATGAGAATTATCTTTAGAGATCGTTGAGGTACAAATTCCCAAATGCAGAATTTCTGCATTGCTGCACATATTTTCAGATTATTCACAACTTGTGAAACAGTGTGTGCAAAGTTTTATTCTAAAAAATGTCACACATCATAAATTTCCACACTTACCTCAAGGAAATTAACAACAGAACAGTTGAAAATAACAGACGAGGTTCAAAATTCAAGAAGCTTCAAGAAACAGCCAAATGTTTTCAGAGTTAAAATATAAAAATATTTTAATAATTGTACTGAATTATTAAAACAACTGATTACAGTGCAGATGCTTTAAATATCCACTGGTCTGGTCATGTGACATCCATCCATCTTTGCCAAACATGTTCAGAGTCTTTGGTTGTCCTTTATGTTGTGTGACCATATTGTTGTGGTACATTTGTCCTGTGGGCCAGTCAGACCAATGGCTATTTAAAAATCTGCCACTGAATCAATTTTATTTAGCTTAGCCATTTAGGTTATCTGTGTATATATGTGTTAATATTTACTGTGTTTAAGAATATTTTTGATGTATGAATATGATTTTGGAGTGTATTTTTTGTGTGAAACGTGCAGTTGCATGTTCCATCCCGTGCACCCGTGTCCTGTGTTGTTGTGCCCCACCCACTGTCTGTAAGCATGGGACTCCCACTGTGTCGTTGGTATCGTTGGTGTCAGTGTATGTCAGAAATTAATTTTGAGATTTTGCTTTGGAGAGGTTTGTTTGGTTTTATATATTTTAGTGTTTTGTTTCTGTTACCACTTCATCCAACATTGCTTTAGAAAATGATTTTAGGGAATGCTGCCCACCTCTTCCACTCCTCCCAAAAACCACATTCAGAAATTACACCTCATCCATACATTTCATCCCACTCATCTCAACCCCACGAACACCACTAATGCCTCCCAGGTTCCTCAGATTTTCAACAAAGCCAGAAAAGTTACTCAGTTCAGCAGCTGGCTTTCCATCCAACGTTGTCACGGTGACGACCTTTCACATCGGCGACACACAAAATGCACCAATCAAATGATCTTCACAACTTCAGAAGCATGGTGTCCCAGAAGCGGCTGGTCGAGATCCAAAACCCAGAAATCCAAACACACTGTGCTCACAGCTCAGGGGTGGGCTATGAGCCACAAAACCATAGTCACACACAGGAGACAGAACATATGGACACATAAGACACACTCGGCTTCAGGAGGAGTCGGTGGGAGACAGGGTGGTCCACGAGCTTCCACAGTCAAAAAAGTTAGGCATCAGTGAGTGTATTTGGTTGTCCTCTAGATGTTGATTGCAGTGCTGTTTAGGTTGTTGTTGGCCAAGTACTAAAGCTGAGAAGTAAAGGAAGAGAGTAAAGTATAGAATTCTCTTTAATTGCAATTAATCTAGCATCATCCTTAAGCTGCAGGCAAACTGGTTTATCTTTAAGATATGTTGTATAGGAGAACTTCGGTTACTGAGGTCAGTATGTTGTTTTTGTAAGATAAAGATTTCTGGAGGTCCACAGGAAAAGCCAGCATATATGATTTTTTAGATTTCAACTTCAGACTATGGTCGAAGCATAAAGGTCATGCAGTGGAGAGTTGTCAGTAGTGAGTCCTTTGTTCAGTAGAGCTGTAGAGTACATGTGCGTAGTATTGTTGCTGTATTTGTAGCTGGCCGTAGCTTTGGTGGGACAGTAGATTGGGCAGTAGACTGAGCCTGTGCCAGTCGGAGCGGGGCTGACTAATGCTTGTCCATCCCCAGAGGAGGCAGGAGGAGGAGTACTACGCCCGGCTGGAGGCCGAGCGGCGGCGGCAGCACGACGAGGCCCAGAGGAAGCTGCTGACGCCGGATGAGCCGGCCGGTCTGTATCGGCCCCCACTGCCCCGGGACTACCAACCCCCCGCCCCGCACAACCCGTCTACTAACACGCCCCCACCCCCCCCACAGAGAAACACCTCCTACCTCAAAACGCAGGTGGCGTCCCCCGACACGCTCTACACCGCCAAGTATGTGTCCAACGCGGACGACGATGACGAAGAGGAAGTCGCCCCTAACGCAGGAAACGGCGGCGGCCAGTCAGGTCAGGCCAAGCTGTCGGCGACCCGGAAGTCGTACGGCGACCTCCCGGCCTCCGTCTCGGCCAATCACAGCAAGCCTCAGCCGCCGCCCACTGCGCGCAAGCCCCGCCCCCTTTCTGATGGCATCTTCCTGTCTGGCTCGTTTCACCCGCCAGTCAACAACTCCAACAGTACAGGCCCCCCCATCCCAGCCAAACCCAGCTCCATCCTGTCAGGAGGCCTCAAAGGTAGACGAGCGGAGCAGAGCCAGCCGCAGCGCCCCCTGCTGCTCCAGCCTCCCTCTCACCACTCACCTTAGTCACTCTTCATTTAGACTCTTTTGTGTTTTCAGTAGTGGCCTCCTTCTATTTTCCCTCCTTTGTATTTGTTTGTCCACATTTTTCATTGTCAATCAAATTTGATTTTTTTATGTGAAAATCCTCCTCACTCTACAGGCAAATCGAGATATATCTGTTTGTTTTCATGTCAATTTCTCCATGTCCCTTCAGTAATTTTTTCCCCTTTTAATTTTTCTACAATCACCTTTTCCGAACCGCACTAAAGCGACCAATCACCTCTCCCGATCAGAATGAACCGGAAAAAAACAAAACAAAAAAACGCTTCTGATAATCGCCACTTTTTGCTGCAGATTGAGACCCACCAGAGCCAATCGTAGTACTGTTGGTGTTGTCGCTCGCCGCCTACTGTGTGTCTGGTTGGTTGCTGCTTTGGGTTGTGGGGGTGTGGCCAGCTGGTGCTGCGCCCGCCCCCTGCCTTCATGCCCCTCCCCCTCGTGGCTCTGCTTAGTGGTGTTGGCTTTAAAAGGAAAGAGACACGCCATTTGCTTTTTCACGGCCATTACTCACCGACAAACGGACCATTCATCCACATTACATTACACAGACCACAACAACTGCAGCAGCACTTTGAGTGACACCTCCTGTATCTCCCTGTGGCTCTGCAAATCCTTCTCCACAATTTTCTATGCTAGACTTTAAATAACAAAAGTAGAGCTACAAAATGGTACTTTCAAAGCAAAACCATATTGTGCACTAGAGCAGTGGTCCTCAACTGGTCTGGCTTTGGGACCCACCATCACTCTATAATGACAAGCCATGACCCAAAAAAAGAGCAGTTTCAGCTGATCAAATGTTTAAATGAATAAACACATTGTGGGCAGTTTGAACCTGAGATAGTTTCATATCAGAATGTCACAGTACGCCAACACAAAAATGAATATACAGTATTTAAAGCGGCTATGTTATGCTTTTTTTGTGTCTTTTAAATTAATTTAGGACACATCTAGATCCGCATCTTGTGTTTTGTAGGACAGAAAACTCAATAATTATTGAAAAAACCTTATTTGAAGAAACTCATCCCTTGACTCTGTGAGAAACGCTCAGATCTTGTCACTTTAAGAGCCCTCCCTCCCCGCTGTCCCACTGCTGTCACCCCCCCTCAGCGCTTCTCACAAAAACACTATGCAGAAGTCTGCTGCAGTTCGGGGGGAGGGTTTGTTTGGTTGCTGCGGGGGAGGCGTGAGCTGTAGCAGTGCTTCCTGAATGGGACAGGACCGGGAGGGGGGAGAGGCGCGGTCAGGTGGAAAAGGCAGACACCGGTGAAATGAGCTCTTTATGGCCTTTCAGGAAATCAATGTAAAAGAATAGCGATTACTCAAACATGCAATAAAGAAAAAAACACAACTGCAGGTATGTTTTTGATGAGGGAACAACATTTTAACATGGTAGAAAGCTCAGAAAAGTTGATTTTGCAAAATATAGCTCCTTTAAAGAGAAACCAAACAAGTGGCGATGCCAGAGAGGGAACTGTTAACTTCTGTATTCACTTAGCTGCATTTTAATTTAGAAACTCAACTCTTCAGGTCAGGAACTTCAGCCTCACTTCAATCTTAGAGGTGTAACAGTGACATTATAGAACAGAATTTGTTGCTTTCCTCTATACACCTTATGTCCCATATTGCCACCTTTTTTTATAATAATAATAATAATAATTACTATTATTACTATTAATAAACTTAATTTATTTACTTTTTTGCCCTGGCAAAGGCCCGCAACCCAGTGAACACGGTTCCGTGACCTGCTTTTGGGTCCTGACCCTCCAGTTGAGCAACACTGATTTAGAGTAATCAAAACTCAATTAACACATTTTACACATACACACAAAACATACAAAAGCAAAGACGTAACAATTGCTAGAAAAATGTTATTATAATGCAGTAATAGCATGTTAAAAAAGCTCTCAAGTTATCATTTAAGCTAAGTATTCACAATTATTTTACTTACATAAATGTACACCTAAAAATGATCAGAAGAGAAATTTAAACATTAAAAATTATTGGAAATTTCAGTCCAATTTGACTTTTTTGAATCCTGTTGGAGTCTAATGAAGGTCCATCTCTAAACTAAACTTTGGTAATGTTCCCATTTATCAGTAGTGTGACCACATGAACACAAAAGGAGTTAGTTCCACGGTGGCACAAACTTGATCAAACCTTACTATGGGATAGCAGACAAGTAAATAATGATTATAATTTGAAGTACAAGTAGAAGTGAATTTGTGGAGCCACAGATGAACGGAGCATGTGCCAGTCCTACACCATCAGCTGTGGTCCCTGAAGTGCTGCCACATTCCCACATCCACACAGCTCCTAATGGGACTGTCCTGCATCGTCACTCAGATCTAGGACCCCACTAACACCCCACCTACCTACCCCCTCCCGTCCCAAAACCCGACGCATGTCACATATCCAAAAAAAAAAAAAAAACATACTACAAACTGCACCATGGCTGCCAGTGCTCACTGTAACGGCTTTAATCCAAACCAAGCTGCTCCCTGTAATTTTCTCAGCTCACTTTTTGCTCTTTTATTTTTTTGTCTGTTTGTCCTTTTGTTAATTTGCCTGTTTCTTGTTCATTTCCGTCGTCGCCTGTCGGTGTTTGTCTGTCTGCTGTAGCTGTGCCGCTGTCTAACGCTGTTGCTGCTTTTTGGACTAAAAACCTCCTACAGCTCCCAGAGGGCTTTGCGGCAGGGTCAGGTGACCGAGTGGCGCCTGACTCTGTGGCTTTTCTGAAATGAAGAACTTTTGAAATGTGTAGAAGGTCAACAGCTGGCAGCTCCACAAGTGTCTCCCCACTATGACCAAATTTCATAAATCGTTTACTTTTATTAAAAACAAAACAAATGAAATACCATTAAAAGTCCCAGACCCTAGCAGTTTTTTGATGTGATATGATGAGTCATTAAATACATTATAGCTTTAGAATTTCAATTAGCAACATAATTGTAGCCTAGCTCTTTTAATGTATCTAAAATGTAATTTAGCAGGTGCAGCCACGACCTGAGGCTTGTACCTTGTTAAAATATGATTAGGACATTGTACATAATAATAGAAAAAAATGACTTATTGTTATTTACAAAGGAATGAATGCAGGAAATTGTTTTATTAATGATTATTTGGATATGAAAATCACATTAAATTCTGTCTTAAGTAGCTTTAAAAGGGTTTTTACAAGCCTGAAATGTCACCTGGAAACCCTGAAGATGACCTGTTTAAAATAAGCTATTCCCTTGGGT
Source organism: Bostrychus sinensis (assembly GCA_020698575.1). Lineage (NCBI taxonomy): Eukaryota > Metazoa > Chordata > Actinopteri > Gobiiformes > Eleotridae > Bostrychus > Bostrychus sinensis. Next base: position 18,662,059 of record CM036257.1, on the reverse strand, counting down.
TGCCCTGTGTTTTTTCTTGATTACAGGGAAGCCCCAAAGTCTTAAAAGTCTTAAAAAGGTATTACATTTAATGTTGCCAAAATTAAGGCTTTAAATGTTTTAAATCGTATGGGCAGGTATTGAATTTACTTCATTTAGGTCTTAAATTGTCAAATTGGGAGTTTTTTGTGTTGTACTTCTCAAAAATATATTTTAGATCTATACTTTGTAAATAACAACAGAGAAGTCTGTCTTTTTTGCAAGTTAGATATGAATTTGGCAACAAATTCTATCAATAGCAGTTTTGTGAATATTCAAATGTGCCTTTATTTAGTAAGTATTAGAAAGTGAAGTCTACTATGGGCTGTGTAAGGCTGCAGGCATATTTGTTACAGTACAGTAAATGCCACTGTAATGTATGATTCCATTTTGAGATTTTGTAATGCAAAACTGTTTAGACTTTTAAAATAAAACCAGAGTTTCAGAGTAATACTGATGTTTTATTAATGTAAAATTTATACAGATTATTGTTCTTTTAGCAGCAATCTTGGCATTAAGTTTTTTCCACGTGGCATTAAAAAGTCTTAAAAAAGTCTTAAATTTCTCGAGCAAAAACCTGATTACCCTGGAGTAACATGGCAGTTTTGTCCAGACAAAAGACAATGAACAAACAGTATTTACAAAAGATCTGGAGGTCTGTATGTGCCAGAAAGTCATTGTCTTAGAAAGGTTTAGATATTGGTGAATTATACCCCGTCATCCCCAGACGTGAAACTGTTCTAAACTACACTGGCCCCCAAAAACATTGACAATCTTTAAAAATGCTTTGAAAGACAGTGGTCGATTTGGCTGCGTCTGCCGTAGTCTAATTTTCCGTGTCTCTTGGCTCCACAGAGGAATGTTACTGGCCTTGACTTGAGCCCGGTCTCTCTGCGGTTCCTTTGTTCTGCCCCAGTTTGTGTTTATGTGGTTTTGGGGCCGTGGTGGGACGTCCCAAACTACACTTGAGACTTCTTGCTTGTAGCGGAGCGAGGAGCTGCCAGCTGTAGGATCACACCCAGTCGCTGTGTCTCGACCGGACTGTTCCAACCCAAACTCCCAACCTTGGTTCTCTTTGAAAGCTGAGAGTTAAATGTGTGGGTTTAACGGGGATCAGGGCGTCTGTACCTGCTGCTGCCCCGGGACGATCTGTGTTTTCAATCATCACAGGAAGACTTTGATCCTACTACAGGACATCTCCTGAGGGCAAGCATTTTGATCAAATCTAGAGTTATCTAGTCCACAGTTTCCTAAATAGGGGTCAGGACCTAAAAGTGGGTCGCGGGGAGGTTGGGTATGGTTTTGGCATCCGGCTTATTTTAAGATTGTTATAGATACATAAAATAGATCCAAAATATAAATGCTATGAAGGCAGAAGTACAGTAAACTCAACCCCAAATCAGAACTGACAGTCTGTTTCAGTGCGGTAAGCCACAGATTTTATATATAAAAATGATCATTTCTGTTAAATTTTATACTTTTTTCTTCATCTCAGTTGTGTACTGCTGATGCATAGTAAGAGTTAATACATTTTTGCCTTACGCATTGTTTTATTTGAGCCTGAATTATTATTTAAAAATCACTTTTGCCTTTTATAAGTAGAAAAATGGAGTCTTTGTTACCCATCAAAGCTATACCTCCACATTTATTGTTAGCTTATACATTATTATAATCAGCCCGTCAAATGCAGGTCGATTTTTATTTTGTCTTGTAACTCATTTACTTTCACGAGCCACTTTGGTCTGTTTGAGACACCTTTTTGAGACCAATTTAGTACATAGGAATCATGATAAGAGTAAAAAATAAAAACATAATTAAGATATATCACATGTAAACAAGAAAGTACAGTATATATTCTGCTTAGGTAAACCTATTTTCCAATAATTGACCAAAAAAAGTTACTGTCAAGCCCTGATTATAATATTTTACACAGCAGCTGTTATGGTAGCACAGTGGTATTTTGGGTAGAATGGTGCTAAAACAGATTAAACCTGGGACCTACTGGTGCTCATGGAAAGGGTCACAGTTCGGAAAAAGACACAGAGACAGGACGGTAAACTGACTAATACAACTCCTGGGGTCAAAGGTCGAGCTCACCGTCGTCATTAGTCTTTACCCTTGCACTCTCCGACACGTCTGATGGTGAGGCCGTCCCGGGACCCCTCTGACTTCCACGGACCATTTCTCTGCTTTGAATGGCCTTTCTTCTAACATCTGATCGTTTGAGCCTAATGCCTTTTTTCCTCCTTTCTCTCCTGCTCAGGCTGGTCTGTGGGAAGCCATTTTGACTTACAAGCTGCTGGGTCACAAAAGTCGTTAATTTAAGTGCTGTACTTTATAAGTTATTGTTATAATTGAACTTCTGACCCAGCAGCTTTGATTTATTTTGTAAGATTTTTTTGTAAATTGCTATCTTTGAACGATGCTGACTTGTGTCTCGTGCTCTGTGAAGGATCTAACTCATACACTGGAAACTCAGCAGGAGTTGTAGGATCAGGAGAAGTCTACAAGGAGAAATGGACAAAGAGGTAAGAGCTTTGAACAAAAAAAATTAGGAGACTGAACATAACGCTCCAACTTTGTTTCTTACACTCTGCATTTTTGTGTTTTTTAAATTTCTCAGTCAGGAGCAGGAGAACTCAGTCCCCAGCGGTCCCCCGGAGAACCTGACCTTTAAGGAGCGCCAACGTCTCTTCTCTCAGGGGAAGGAAGTGTCCAACAAGGTCAAGGCGTCCCGTAAACTCATGGAGCTGGAGAACGAGCTCAACACCAAGCAGTAGCCCCGGGCCCCTTCCCCCCTGCATTTGACCCTCCTCCCACCCTAAATTCCACCTTAAACCAGTCACAGCCACTCACTGGTTTTATTTTTTAAGGTGGTCCTGGGACACCCACTACACCAACCCCCCCATTTCCACAGGCCGTGTCGTCTTTTTGTGTTGTTTGGCCCTTCTTTTTTATTTTAACCGGCGGATAACTGGACATTTTGACGTAGCTTATTGTTGCAATAGAAAGAGACACTTATGGCTTAAAGATTTCCTCCCCTGTTACGGTCTGTCGCAGATATATAATTATAAAGCACTGTAAAAAATTATATCTAGTGATAAATTGAGAATCACACGACAAAGGGGATATATTTTTGTTTGGTTCTTGGGCGAGGGGATAGAGAAAGAGAGGTTTATTCTTGTTTTAATTTTTTAAAATAGCTTCCAGAAACAATTTTATGATATTTTATTTTATGCGTTTTTCTGGCATCATGTTGTTTTTCACACTTTTAAATTCCTCCAAAAAGCTCCAGACCAATTATTACTATTATATTATTATTTTTTGTTTTGTTTTTTTATTTCTCAGTGAGTGAACACACTGTTATTCCATTCTGTAGCATGGGATTATTTTGTTTTAGATAACTTTGGTCTAAAAAAACTGCACAACATGTAAATATCTAGGTTCACACACACACTTTTACTACTGTAGACACAACTAATGTTATTAAACCACATTTGAAATAGCAAGCCAAAACCGGACTTCTTCATTGGATTTTTTTAAACCAGAGGAAGATTTATTATTTTTAATTTTGTGTGGATTTTCACCTGAGTTCCCCTTGACTTACTTAAAATGTGATTAATGTTAGTAAAAAAAAAAACAAGACAATTACCCTACTATAGTTTGCTTTATTTATTTCAAACCTTGTGGAGAAAAAGCAAACTTGCACAATTTTAATTTATGTCCGCCAAACCATCGTGGATATCATTATTTGGGACCTCTCGTACTGTGGTATAATCTGTGATATATTTTTGAGTTAGATACACCAGCTGTAGCGTGGGAGACTTGTAAATGGACTGAAGATGAGGTAAAATGATTTATATTTTACATGGACACACTGACCACTGCTGCTCAGCTCGTGTTGGACACACCTCGATCCCAGTGTCTCCTAGAAAATAATAATAAAAAAAACACTAGTTATGTTTCCGATGTATTTCTTCTGCAGTTTTGAGTGATTCCAGCAGATTTTTGTATGGCCACACACTACGCCGCTCAGACACTACAGACCCAGAACCCTCCCCACACACGGTTCCCTCTTAGGTTTCAAAATGAACTGAATCATTTAAATGGTTTCATGTTTAGCCTTTTGTAAATCATTAATAAATACAGATTTTTCAACAACGCAGGCTTAATGTTTGTTTCTTTGGTAATGGCATTTGTTTTGTATACTTTTATAGCTCTTCATGCCTTACTATCTGTGTGGATTTATTCATTTACATTTAGAAACACAACTTAAATTCAACAGCACTGGTTAATGTTATGGCACATACTGCAATTGCAGTTTGTGTGGAAATGTATTTGAGTGATACTAAAAGAACAGGATTTGCCTATTATTTAATGCTCAGCATTAAACCTAAACTGTGCCAATGTCAGTGGTTACACAAGAAGTATTCAAAGTATAACTCAAGGACATATAAATGTATGAATAGTCTATATTTAATACGAAACCATTGTTAAAAGTAACAAACTTGTGCTGAGAATATCATATTGTAAATTGGTGATTATGAAATGTGATTATGGTATTTCTACAGAATACAAATGGGATGGTTGGATTAAAGTATGTTGAAGTTAGTCATTTTAAACAGTGTGATTTCTTTACATTGTCCTAATGTTAATTATTTTGCTTGTATAATACAGAATTTTACCTCTGGAAATGTTTTCAAATGAACTAAATACCTGTTCTTTAATCTGTGATTGCTATCCCTTGTGTTTTTGCTTTAAACTAATTTTGTTTTTGATTGTAATTAACAAATGATAGTCCATCAACCCCTTTTTACTGATTCAAACATATTTGTCAGTGATAGCGATAGTTTTAGGAGAGAATCACTGTCAGCCCCTTCAACTGTAATGAACATTGGTGGTTGAACAGTGCCCCCACGTGGAGGCAGGACAAGTTGCAGTACATTTAAAAAGTGCATCTTTGCAGTTACAAAAATATCAGCATTTATTCATCCCAAACTGTACTGTAGCGTAACTGTGACTAACAAACAATATATTTAAATTAACTGGCCATAATATAAAATAAATTGCAAATAAAAAAAATTCAATTTAAAATGAAATATAGACAAATGTTACGTCTAATAGCAAATTAAATTATCAAAATATCCACTTTTTTAGTTAACTGCGTTTTCATACAAATCAGACTTACATTTTAACAAAGAACCAATTACACAACCAAACAACAAAATATATATTCATCAAACTATAGATTTTCCTAAACAGAAGTTGTAAAGAGCCTCTTGTACATGGGGTCTACATCTAACAAAGGCACCCACCATCTACTGCAGGTAAGACCCTCTTTCCAAAACAGCATTTTTTCCACCACCTAAACACTTTTTCAAATGTGATGCTGGTTGAACATGTTGATGGAGGAGTCACCTTCTGGTTACTGCGGTTCTCTGAGTAGTACCAAAGACTGCATTTACATCAGCATACCTGCAAATACACAAGTACAATCACTATATTTTGTATTATAGATTTATGAAACCATAACATGCTTGTAGTGTATGCAATAATGCACTGCCCATTAAGAAGTATATGAAAAAAACATACACAGGTTTGAGTCAGATTCTACTTTGAAAATTTGTTCTTCCACTTCCTCAAAGGCTCGACTGGAGGCTTCATCAGCGTCTTCATCACACTCTTCCTCACTTCTCCGTCTCAAGTTTTGCTCCTGGAACCTGTTGGACAAAGAAATCGCATTAATTGCAGACACTGTCAGGTGCAAAAAAACACAATTTATAACCTTCACACAAACATTAGCCTGCTTACATACACGGTTTGTCCATAAACTAATACCATGATAATATTTTGGCATTCCATATCAAAATAAATTATTGCAAAGAGCTTCACTTTGACCAACAGTAAAAATTTCAGATTTTCCCTTCTGGGGTGCCACAGCAAATCATCTGCCTTCTTTTGTGGAACGATTTGCAAACTGGCACAGGTTATGGTGGATACCCATCCTGACTCAAGCCTCTCCATTTTTCCAGGCATTGGGATGCAGCTTTCCACTGTATACAGATTCAGTTCTGGCAACAGTGGTGCAGATGGTAAAGCGGTCTGGTTTGAATCCCACCCTCCCCAGTTCACACAGTTGTTGTGTCCATGGGCAAAACATTTCAGCCACCTTGCCTGTATGTGTTGGTGTGACTGTGTTAAGTGGCAGAGAAGCTGTAGGTGCAGAATGGCATATGTTTCCATCTGCCCCAGGGCTTTACCACCAACAAGTGACTGAGGAGTGAATGATAATGCAATTATAAAGCGACTTTGAGAAAAGCGCTATGTAAGACCAATCAATTATTCAAATTAATTCAACTTTTACCTAACTAAAGGGAAATACAAACATCACTGCTTAGGACATGTATTCATGCAGCACATTTCAACTAATTTCATATAAATTTTATCCAGATGTACCTGAGTCCGAGCATGATGTCTGTATAACTGGCATGTCCAGCATCCACCAGCTGCTTGGCGACGTGGACCCCATTGGCCAGGACGTCCACCTTCCACTGACAGTCGGACTCTGCCTCCCTGAAGAAGATCTGGAGGTTCCTCTGGTCCAAACACTGCTGAAAGAAAACTGCAGCCTCATCGGTCCACTGTCCATCCACCTCTACTGGCCTTACCCCTTTGAGGAGGCAGGGGTATGTCACTTTGGGTAGCTTTGCCATGCTTTCTGGGAGTTTTTTCAGCTTAGAGCGCTGTTCATATGACAAGCACTCATCATGTCCATAGTCCACAAGGTTTAGGACAATTGTACTGTCAGCCTGGAGGAGCTCTGCCCGGCACCACTTGTTTTTCGAGTCCGATTTGACGAGGCAGCCTGTTCTTGGTACAAGGTGGTCCTGGGGGAGTGGGAGTAACTCATCTTGAAGGTCGTCCAACAAGATGGAGACTTGACTCATGAGATGAAGGTTCTCCAGTACAATGCAGAACTCAAAGGGGGTCGTCACAGCAGCTGCAAAACCTGAATACTCCTTGTTTAGTTCAACTGGAGCAAAGGATAGTTTTTGAGGAAGAACTATGTCAAGTATCGTGTCACACGGTGTCTCTGTTTCTGCAATGGGATTTTGTATTTGTCTTTCAGGAGTTGAGACATGATGCATAAGAAATAACCCGTTGATAACTACTTCTACTAACCACAGTTGATCTTTTTCAGAGAACTCGACAAACACCAGCTTCACCTCTTTGCCTGCAATTGGTTTAACAACTTCATGACATGTTTGACTATCTTTTTCACTAAAGCCAAGTAAATTCAATCTACACCGCACTGCAAAAGGTGGGATTATTGCAAGGTTGCTCATCATCTGCCGTAAGGAGCCTTTTGGTATTGTCTCCATTTTCCCATGATCCAACAGGAGAACCAAGCATGTATCGCAAATGACTTCTTGAACAACAGCCCGATGCCACGGTCCATCTTCTTGTCCCTGAACTAAACACGTCAGACCGTCTTTGACGCAATTTTTTGAGACCAGTTCACACTTGTTCAAGTTGACCGCTATCAATGCCTCCAGTGCTGCTAGTCTGTCCATGGTTTTCCCGAGTCTCACATAGAAATCCCCATTATTTTGGACAGAGAGCACCAGTCCAATTTCAGTGTCTCTGCTTTGGATTTTCGGAGGCATGAAGACACTAACCAAATCTTTCAACACTGCGTTTGCACTCTTTTTCTTGTTTTTTTTCCAGAAGTTTTTTCCATTATACTTTTTGGCTTTCTGTTTTGTCTCTACTAGGGTTGGTCTTTTAACTTCAGCCGCTGGTACCGTTTCCTTTTGAGCTGGTGTTTCACAAGGTAGTGAAGGAGCTGCATCAAGAATTTCAATTTTGACCTGCCACTGAGATCTTTGGAGACGTACAAACTCAACCATAAGCGGCTTATCCATTACTGCATTTATAAAAGCAGCGGTATTTTCAAAGGCTGTTAAGTCCATCAGGCTACACGGTATACTGTATCGTGGTTGGGAGATATAGTCCTTTGTTATCAAATAGATCTTCTTCTTATCCATTATGGCTGAATTTCCAAAGTCAACAAATTCAACTCTGAAATTACAAAAACCCACATTTTCCTTCACAACAGCGCGATACAGAGCACCATCTTCCTCATACTCTGCAAGAACAAGAGCATCAGTTTTTAGCAAACTGTCTGTAGATGGTTGTAAAGTGTCTCTAAAGCTGCTTGAGTTCAGATCTTTGGCTATTTTAAGGATGTCTGCCTCATCGCCTGAAAGCTGAAGAAAAAAGCTGGTAAGTGAATCGATATGAGAGGCGAAACACTCAGCCTTTAAGCCTTCGGTCAATTTCTTGTCCCACAAACAGGAGATGGAGAAAATTTTGGTTTGTTCTGGATTAATTTCATCAAATTTCCTCTTGGCTTCGACTTTAGAGGTCGTTTTAGGTTTAAGAGGTGTTTTGTTTGGCGATTTGTTTTTTTCCTCTGCATCTGTAACTTTCTTTGGTTGGCCTTTCATTTGTGGAGATTTTACAGGACCAGTTCTGTTGTTGTTCCAACGGTTTGTGTTTAATCTGTTATTGTGATAACTTGTTCTCTTTTCATTGTTCGATGTTGGCAAAGTCTTCCCTTTAGGCTGATCTTTGCGTTGGACATTTTGCTTTTTCTTTGTTGTTGTGTTGAAAGTCACAGCTATTTTTGGTTTTGGTGTGAGGCTGTTAATGAGCTCTTTTAACCTGTTATTAATACTGACTTCCCCATCCAACAATTCAACCTCAAATGATCCATCACCTCTTTTTCCAACGACAACGGCTCTCACTTGCTTGTTGAGGACAGCTGTATCGAGCCATTCCTTTACATCAGCAAAAACCTGATCCTGTGGCACCCAAGCGAGACTAAATCTCAAAGCCTGCATCGGTGTGTACAGCAAATCAGCTGAATCTCTTGAAATAAAAATAACATGTTTTTTTTCAGCTATCATTGTGTTTCCATAATCTACAAAAGCCACGCACAGATGAGAAGGTGACTGCGCTGAATAGGCAATTCCCCTGTACCACTTCCCATCAAGGTATTTTGCAAGACACAGCTTTTTCACAACAGCTGCCATATTGGCTTGCTCTACTTTTGTGACCTCCTCTGATATTTTGGTATCAATCTCTTCAATGATAGCTGTGTTTTTTTCAAGTTGGCAGAAGACCTCAAAATGACTGTTGACATGAGTGACAAAAACTTGCTCTTCACATCCCACATTTAGATCATATGATGAATAGACAAAGGATTCGGGAAACACGGCAGGGGATAGATTTGTTGAGCCCTTTCTAGCCAGATGTTGCTCCAAAAACAAGTTAGATATACTTTGATTAGAGTCACTGTTGTAGAGATCCACAACATTGCACAACCCTTTGTTTTTTACATTCAACTGAGAGACAACTTTACACTTTAGGTTACTGCCACCGTCACTGACAAATCTTCTTAGAAATTCTGAGGCATTCTGGCTCCAAGCTAGTGCTGGCGGTTCAATCAAGTTATATAGGCTGCACCTGAAAGCCTGTCCTTCCAAGTCAACATATTCTGGGAGTAATCCTTGTAGACACTCCTCCTTGACCTGAATGCTAGTCCCAAAATCAACTAGGATGACACTTGCTTGTCCATTTTGTCTTTCTGTGATGATGGCCCTGCACCATTTTCCATCATGGGGCATCTTGGCAACACAATTTGAAGTTTCTGGTTCAAGAGGGACCGTATTGGTTGAGTAGTGCTGCTGAAGTTTGGTCATAAGTGTCTCTAAAGCTGGAACTTTATTGAGTCGTTGGCACCAGAAATCAGAAGGTGAGTTTATAAGTGGACAGTAAACAGCAAACTCACAGCCAGGTTTAATGTTAAGAGCTTTAAGCCGAATATTGCCTTTGGGTCTCTCAGTTTCATCTTTGGTTGCTTTCTCGACTTTGTTACAGTCCTGTAATTGCTCTGACTTTGTTGCATTATTTTGTCTTGGAACTTTCTCATTTTGAGGATTTAGTTTTTTATTCTGCCTTGCAAACTGTTTAGAGATGTTCTTCCCATACTCTGCCAGGTTGGATGAAATCAGGAGCTCAGAGATGCTTTGGCCACGGCCACCACCACTTCCCATTTCATAAAGATCAACGTCAAATTTATTTTTCCTCATCTGAACGACATGAACTTGCAAGACTTTGTATGACACGAGGCGTCTGAAAGAGTCCGACGCGCTGCTGGTCCAAACCTCATCAATGGGTACGACGTTGACAAGGTTACAGCACAAGGCGAATGCGGACTTGTCAGCAAACTCCTCTGGTATTTTCTTTATTAACTTATGTGGGACTTTTTCAATGTTCCCAAAGTCAATAAAGAGCACCTCAGCGCCATGCTCCAGAGTATCAATCACCACACCTCTGTAGTAATGCATATCTTCCTCATAGACCGCACAGCAAAGTGTCCCGGGCTCTGGGTTTTCCAACACATCTTCATCTAATTTTACATTGCTGAAGTGATCCGACAATTTCTCCATCATTTCTTCAAACTCTTCATTTCGTTTTTCCGTCCGGATCCAAAAATGGTTTGGATTTTGAACATGCTCTACATAGCCGAATAAGACAGAACCCACTTGCACCTCTTCATCTTCAAGTGTTTTGTCCAGCTCTTCCCTCATAACTGTCTCATAAAACAAATGTCCACCTTGAGGTAAATTCCGCTCCCTTTCTGACTCACTGTTGCCTACTTTAACCTTTCTGTCATCTTCATTTGGAGTTGGTGCAAGCCTATCTTTGGCATTACGTATTGTAATGTAGTAAAGAGGCTGTTCCTCTTTGAATTTATTGATCTCTACTTCCAATACTCCTCCAAGTAAACCTGACTTGAGGAAACTTAGCTGCTGGGCCATGATAGATTGATCCTCATCGTTAACACAAGACAGGGCACACGGGAAAGCCATAATGGGAGTTGAATAGAAATTTGGTGGCAACCTGTAAATATTTTCAACTCGAACAGATTCAATGTAGCCGTAGTCAACAAACAACACTCGGACCAAGGAGTTGACAGGCAGATGCTGGACAAAACCTCTGTACCATTTCTCATCTTTGCCTTTCACCGAGCAAAGCAGGCCAAGATTATCTGGTGTCTTCTGCTGATTTAATTTAGCTTTTAACTCACAAGCTGCAGCTAACTTGCTTGATAACTCCTTGAGATCTGCTTCTTTGTTTGCCATTTGGCAGTAAAACAGCCCTGGATTAACAGCAGCTGTAACCTGCACTGTTGCTTGTGTACCGCACTTTAATCTGGGCCCAGAAAAAGACAGAATGTCCTCATATCCTTGTAAACTAGTAGGTTTAAAAAATAACTCCTGTCCTCTTTTCTTTTCAATAAGTAAATCCGGAGCTGGTTCAATGTTTTGTTTTAAAGGGGCTTCTGTCAACATCTCAACCAATAGTAAAAAAGTATCCGTGTCAACGTGTCTTCCAAAACCATGACGAACAAGGTCACTGTTGATGTCTGGGGCTTCCAATAGGAGCACTTTGTGAGGGAGAAGTGCTTGGATGTAACCTGTGAAATTCCTTCCAATTAGATTTGAGAAGTATTGCTCTACAACAGAGTGGCAGCAACCAGGAAGCAGCAGCACACTTGAGAGAAACCCACAGACGATTTTTGGAGGTAGGATGAAAAGGTCATTTGAACAGGAGGAAATATGTTCCTCATCCACACTAAGGACATTACCATGATCAATGAGAAACACATCAAACAAATCCTTCTTTCGGTTTTGGACACGCCCTCGGTACCAGCGGGCAGAGGTCAGATCTTCTACAAGGCAAAACTCTCCAATGTCGACTGTGGTTCTAGCCTTTGGGACATTTTGGATCTCTCCCTGAAGGATGTTGTAGTCCAGCTCACAGATGGTGAGGTACTGGCCCTGAAAGTGGATCAGTGTCGCTTCTGGATTCCAGTCCAGGTGAGTGATCTTTAGGTCCACAGGCCAAAGGGCACGAGGTCCTGATGGAGCAATGTCACGAGTTCTGAAAATAGAGTATGCATTAGTAAGAGAAGATTACAGAGGAGATGAAAATACTGTACTATTACATCTGCCCAATGAAAGTGCACATGAAAATACAACTGAATGTTGCCATAAAAATAAAATCAATATTGATCACATTTATTATTTTACAGTAAAGTAAAACATATTTATGTGTTTGCTTTTTCAGCTTATGCAATTATTTATTAGACTTTATAAGCAGGCCATAATTTTACAGTTTCATGTTGTTTTACCTCTCAAACATCTATAAATTTTCAACCTATATCATAAAACTGGCTCATATCTTCTATTGAAAAGTGTATAAATTTCTTGTTCTCATCATTGTTTTCATCATTAAAATATATTATTATTATTTAATTAATTTCTTTTTTATGTAACGCTACGCCTAAATGTACTTACTTTTGCTGAGAGCCCATTACTGACAGAATGGTAATAGCATCAGAACCTTTGTTATCCAAAAGAAAAACTAAAAAAAAAATAAAAAAATGCAGACATCAACAAGGTTTCAGCAATATTTAGCGCACAATAGCACAAGTAGTACATTTTTATCCAGAAGAGAAACAATTTATATGGATTAAGAAAATAAAACATCTCCATATCCCCAAATACCAGCTTTGCAATGTAAACAATCATACACAATTAATTATTTGGACTTTTACATTGATACATCAGAAAATGGTGACTTTTTATGGCATGCCATGGATGTATTATTAGAACTTATTATAGACCCTTCCAAGAATGATGTGTTTAAAAAAGTTGTGCACAGCAGCCTGGCGCTGATATTAACATTCTATACTATTCATTTCTACAGGGAGAAAAATAAAAAATATTAATTTAGATGTTTTTGGACTGCATGAACAAATTGTTGTTATTTATATATATATTAAAAAATACTCTGAATCAATATAATCCAGATCTGAGTCAGGTCCAGTTAACTTATAAAAGTAGGATTTGCAGCGATTGATGAATTAATCTTAGCGTAGAATGTCAAACTATTGTGGTTCGCCACATTTCTGTAACCATTTGTCCTGTAACCTTGAAATTAAGAAATGTATATTAGTATCTTTTAGCTTGTATGCTAATTATAGACGCTAAATGCAACATTACATTAAATGGCTAAATGTTCAAATTCTCCCTAGTGTTATTAAACCAGGCTTTGATATTACTCACATGAGGTCGAGGGTTGTCAGTTGCCAAACCTGTCTTGATTATTCCTAATTTGCGATGTTTTGTGGCTAGCGCTAATTGCTCCAATTAAAAATGTATTATCCTCTTTTCTAACTTCCGGTACCAGTCTTTGGAAAGGAGACATTCTGTTTACAAACTCAAGAAGGGTCTATACATCCATGGTTTATGCTCATGCTGCTTTTAAGTCGTGTCAGGCCAAAAGCTTCAACATTATCATTAAGGTACTGGTAACAACCTTTAATATATTTGTGGTAGTTACATGAGCAGAAGGCACGAACAGATAATGTATTGAACTCTGGTAGGACATTTCCAGGTTCCCACTGTCTGACAAAAAAGTATTGTACACAAATTCCGCCCTCGGACAAAACTACCATTGGAGTTTAAAACAGCATTATATCAACTCAAATTCATTTGCCCTCTGTGGTGGCGGTAAAAGTGGATGCACGGCTAAACTTGAGCTAGCTGCTAACTCGTCTGCACACTTCGTTCGGCCCAAGCCCAGCTGTAAGTTTCTTGAAGCGCAGCTTTTATTCGAAATATCTAGGTGCATGCTCTACGCTGTATGGTGCCATAAACAATGTTCATGTTTCATTTATTTTATTTCTTACCCTGTGTTTTTAGGAGAGCCAGCTGTCAGCTTCATGCTTCCCGCACGTGCTTCACTGCGTCACTTCCTGTCCCTCACGCGCCTTTTTCCTACATTGCGAGAGTTAAGCTAATATTTTCCTGACGAAAAAGTATAAGCTAACTAAAAATAAATACTTTTCTTTTTTGTCGTTCAAAATTGATATAACGTAATATGAATGAATGAATGAATGAATGAATGAATTATGAAGTAAAAGAACTGAAACCCATAATTTTGCTAATATAACTGATTAACAAACTAACATTGATTGAGTTTTATGTAGCATCTCTTCTTTATCGATATGTCGAAAAGAGTACTTCTTATAACGCAGTCACAAATGGATTTTAGATACAGAGTTAGATTAACAAGACTTAAGATTGTTTTGATAAATGAAAAGAGCAAGCACCTTGCTGATGTAAAATATTTGTTAATATAGATTAATGTGAAGGTAATAGCTGATTTTGTTGACTTAAATCTAAAAAATGCAAAAACACAACAAAATGCTACTTCAGAGTGAGATATAGCCCTAATGCGTCTGTCCTTCTCTGTCTTTTTCTTCTCCATGTGTTTGTCTTAGGCCAGCTGACTGTGGGAGGCAGGATGGACAGATGGATGAGGGGTTTTCTGTTAATCATTAATAACATGGATTAGCCCCGGTCTTCTGTAAATATGACAAACACCAACCTCAGCTTCATCAGCACTGCCTCGTACAGCTCGACTTCATCCACAGGTGGATCGCACTCTTAAAAAGGACACTTCGTAGTCCAAAATGCTGAATTTAGGTTGGAATTTTCCTCTGCCGTCAAGGATTTATGTGGCAGCACAGGTTCACATTATTATGGATCAATGATCTGCCTATTGAAGGGATTGCGTTCAGGTTTTTCGTTGTCTTCTCTTGTGGTTTGACTTTATTTTTGTATCACAATGCCAATGAAACGTGACAGTTCCAGCAGGGATGGAGTGTTTCTTATTCGTCCTTTAACCAAAACATTGTGCAGCTCTCCAGAAGAAACACATTCAGATTTTATCAAACAGATTCATCAAGAGGACGACTCTGGCATTAAATCAGGTATAATCCTATTTCATAATAACATTTAAACAACTTTACTACTTTTATATAGGACCTTTAGATGCCGCTGCCTCTCAGAAAACATCTGGGATGTTTCTGGGAACAGGTTTTAACCAAATTGAGAGATGATAACTTTGGGCCACAAGATGGTGCCATAGTAATACCAGATACTTTAAGATTAGTAGCAGTAGTTAATGGGTAAATCCTACATGCTTAAAAACAGGGCTAAACAGAATATACAAACACTGTGTGATTTAAGTATTAATATTCAATCATTTTTTAGTCTTCTACAAACTTAAATATTATATAATATAATAATTATGATTTTATCAACCTTTTCTGTTTCAGTTGTACTGGGAAAAATGTTTCTCAAATAGGCAAACAATTACAATCATAATTTACACTTTTTATAAATAAATACATACATTATATACATATTGCTAACACTGTTTAGGCTATGTAAAGTAAAGTTATATAGCAATAGAGCTACATCCAAGAATAGCAAAATACTGCTGTCAATGCCTTTTTATAGAGATGTATATTTAAAAATGAGTTTTCAATCTCAAAAACTTTTTTTTGTTTGATTGTTTCATGTGGCAGTTGTGAATTGTTACCATAATGTTACCGCTACAATATACCCGGCTTAAAAATCTGTATACTGTGGTAAAAAGAGACAGTGAAAGAATTTATTAAATGCATTTTGAGATTTTTCCAAAGAAACGTCCATCAGTAGCTAAAATCTTACTCGTGCACGTGTTAAGTACAAACATCTGAATACTTTGAAACAGCTCATCTTATTTTGTTTTGCTCAGAAGCGGAGGATAGTAATGAGACGCCTTCGTCTGAGGAGGACCAGGACATTGTGGACTACAACCTGAGCCTCAAACAGAGCGTCTCCTCCAGAAAAACTATCAGCCAAATCATCAAAGACAAGAAAAAGCAGACACAGCTCACACTACTGTGGTAAAAAGCTCAGAAAATCATTTCAAATCTTGCCTTAACATTCTTTTTCAATAATCTATTTGAGGATATATAGAAGCAGTTCATGAAATAGCCAGCTATAAATCTGTAAATCTTTTATCAGACCTGAATTATATAAAAGACTTTATATGAAACTTAATGCAGTACAATTACAGCAGGCGTACAGAAAGGCCATAAGGAAGATAAACCTTGAGAAACATTATATTTCTCTTGTGGATGCAAACATGTTTCTGAAAGTGTGCACTCAATGGACTTGTTTTGCTGATGTGAGCAGGTTGGAGGAGAACTACATTGTGTGTGAAGGAGTGTGTCTGCCTCGCTGTATTCTCTACGCTCACTACCTGGACTTCTGCCGCAAAGAGAAACTAGAGCCGGCCTGCGCTGCCACATTTGGGAAAGTGGGTTTGAGGACATTTAACACAATTAATACTTTTACACCATTACATGTCATTTTTGGCTTTTTACAGGCGCATTTCAATAAATTAGATTATTGTAAAAGGTGTTTGGTGGTTCAATTATTAAAGTAAAATATATACAGTATAGTACATAGTAATATTTTAAGCATTTACTTTACTTAATTGTGATTATAGTATTATTTTATAAGATACAGAATTTAGTTTTTATCAACTCTAAGCCATAATCATCACATTTAAATGCTTAAAATATTTCACTTTGTGTGTACTGAATCTGTACATTATAATGTATGCACTTAAATTGAACTACTGAAATACATTTGCTTTTCCACAATATTTTAATTTATTGATGTACTGATGCCCTGTATTTCCTATTTTGCATCAGACAATCCGACAGAAGTTCCCGCTCCTAACGACAAGACGTCTGGGCACAAGAGGACACTCCAAGTACAGAAAATTACAAAAACAATTCTCAGGTTCATCAAATAGTAATTTTTCAACCAACATGTTTGTTTTGTGTGTGCAGGTATCACTACTATGGCATCGGCATTAAAGAGAGCAGTGCCTATTATCACTCAGTGTATTCTGGGAAAGGCCTGACCAGGTAATCAGCGGTGCTTACACTATCACGTCTTACGTAATTGGCTTTTGTCAGGGCTGGGACCTATGTTATTTTGTAGACTTCTGCTGTTAAAAATGTGCATTAATGATCTGTCTTTCTTCCTTTTGTGCAGATTTTCAGGAAGCAAACTGAAAAATGAGGTAGGACTACTGTACATAGTGTGATTTCAGAATATTGTAAAAATCTAACCAGGTTTTTTAGTCCCTGCTCTTTCCAGTCTGTTGTGTTTTGGGGCAAGACATTTCACCCACCTTGCCTTCAGGGTCTGTGACATTGGTGTATGAATGTGTCGGTGTGTCGTATGTTTGGTGGTGGTCGGAGAGGTTTATCACCACCAAACAGTCACTATATAGTGAATGAATAATGGAAAGCGGTTTGATGGTTGCAGGGTTCGTGCAGTCATTGAAAACCTAAAAAAGTTATGGAAAGTTTGATAGAAAATAAAAGTAATGCAACTAATTAAATGTAAAAGTGAATAGTTCCCTCTCTAGCATTTCCACTTCCTTTGTTTATCTTTAAATGTGTTCTTTTTTGAGTTGGCATTTTATTCAGAAGTTTTGGAAAAGTTATGAAAAATTTTTGGTAAAAAAGTGTATGAACCTTGTAGTTGGGGGCAGGATGGAGTCTGCATATCCTCCCCGTGTTACCGTGGGTTCGCTCCAGGTAGTCTGGTTACTTCCCACTGTCCCATGACATGCATGTAATTGGTGCCTCTAAATTGCCCCTATTGAATGAATGTGAGAGTGAATGTTTGTTTGTGTCAGCCCTGTCACCTGTGACCCCTAACAGGAATAAGCAGAAGAAAATGTATGAATAACTAAAGTGCTTTGAGTGTCTAGTGCACTATTTAAATCCTATTCATTATTATTAACCACCTACAACAAGGACAAACACTGTTTTAATTAGGGAGGATTTACCCGAAAATACTCCTTGAGCTCCAAAACAGGAACACTGCTCCCAGATTTCCCAAGTGCTCAACATCTACTTCTACAGGGAAACATCTCCAGAGAAAAGGTATGCATAAAGTCGCTTTTTAATGACAATAAGATAAATAATGACAACCAAGTAAATGTGAAGTTTTTGTGTCTTTGTTGCAGGTGGACACTCTGATCATGATGTACAAAACCCACTGCCAGTGCATCCTGGACAACGCCATCAATGTCAACTTTGAGGAGGTGATTTTAATAATAATAATAATTTTAATAATAATAATAATAATAATAATAATAATAATAATAATAATAATAATAATAATAATAATAATAATAATAATAATCTAGACACTCAAAGTCGCTTTATATGGAGCATTATTCATTCCTTAGTCACGCTCGGTGACAGAAGCATAGCGTTTGTTTACAAAAAGGCAGTTGTTTTTTTTTCTTGTCATTAAAACTTAATTATTCATGTTTTAGATCCAGAACTTCCTGCTCCATTTCTGGCAGGGGATGCCCGATCATCTTCTGCCGCTGCTGGAGAACCCTGTCATTGTGGACATTTTCTGTGTCTGTGACTCCATCCTTTACAAGGTTATTTGGAAAAATACAATCAATACATCGACTTTCATACTTACATACATACCATTTATATAAAATAACATTGACTGAGGCATAACAGCATTATTCCAGTTTCATATGGAGGCAAGTGTATGTCCAAGCCCTTGTTATGGGCAGTCAGTGTACTCTTAGTGCCAGTCCCAAGTCTGGATAAATGGATAGGGTTGCATCAGGAAGGGCATCTGGCAACCCCAGTGTGATGATAGAGTGATTAATGATTTGTCATTGCTTTTTCAGGTGTTAACAGATGTCCTGATTCCTGCCACAATGCAAGAGATGCCTGAAAGGTTAGATTTATACTGTAAAGGTTAAATTAATACAGTTATTTTTGACTGTGTACATCATTATTATAATTACCAAGTTGAAGTTAAAAAGTCTTGATATGCTTCTGTTTTTCTGTGTTCAAGCTTGTTAGCTGATATTCGTAACTTTGCCAAACACTGGGAGCACTGGTTAGCGTCCTCTCTTGAGAACCTCCCAGAATCCCTTGCTGCGAAAAAGCTGCCAATCGCGCGCCGTTTTGTTTCCTCTTTGAAGAGACAAACCTCATTCTTGCACTTGGCTCAGGTACAAACCTCACCACAGTCATAATTTACCAGTATGACAATGGCAAACGCTTCAGCATTAGTATCTTTTATGTATTTTTTTTGGTTCAGATAGCTCGTCCGGCGCTGTTTGACCAGGCCATTGTGACCGGGATGGTTTTGGACATCGACAGCGTGGATCTCAGTAACATCAGCTCCCAGCCTCTTCTCAGTATCAACTCCACAGGAGACCAGGACCAAGAAATCTACTCTGAGTGTAAGACACAAACCAAGAAATTACACAGTGTTCAGCCAAAACCATAAAATTAAAATTGGGTGATTTCCTAATTTAGCTTTTACAAGTAATGGTCCACAACTGGCCTGGTTGTGGGGACCCAATTTTATCCCTAAACATTTTATTGTGACCCACATTTTAGTTATTAGTTTAGTTAATTGTTAATGTTTTTATTATGAGCTTTATGGGTCATATATTTCAAAATCTCTTTCACCTTTTTATGCAATTATAACAACATGTATGGGACAAATAAGCTCAACATTATCTTCCCATGACGACCCACTTACCCACAGTTGACACTAAATAGAGAATACTGGGGGATAACTTTATTAGTAAAAAAAAACAAATCGGTATTCACCAGCACTTTATTAGTGCTAATGTTATGCTGAATTTCTGTATAATTGAGCCATAATTGTTTGATTTGTTCTGCATTTTCATTTCATTGTTTTGCTGACCAGCACACGTAAACCTAAATAATTGCATTTGCACTTAATTAATTACAATTGTGTCTAAAATGTTTTTCTCTTTGTAGATGACTCAATTACCGTCTTTCAGGAGCTTAAAGAGCTGCTGAGGAAAAACGCCACAGTAGAATCCTTTATCGAATGGCTAGACTCAGTTTTGGAGCATAAAGTCATCAAGGTAGTACTTTCTTACTTGCAGTACTTACATGTTGAAGTGAATTTTGAATCTTTCCATTTTTTCAGATTAAACACTCCTGTTTTTCACTTCCCAGCCTGGAAAACAGAGCGGCCGTTCGGTGAAGAAGCGAGCTCAGGACTTTTTGCTGAGGTGGAGTTTCTTTGGGGCAAGAGTGATGCACAACCTGACTCTGAACAATGCCTCCAGCTTTGGTAGGAAACAGTGGAAATGATTCTATAATTACACAATAATATATACAGTGGCCAGGACACTCAATATTTTATTTGTTAGATGTCACAGTGGTATGTATTAATTATGAACTTTTGCGGTTTTGTATTTTGGAGTGAAATACAGCCACAAGGGGTCACAAGACAATGGTTTGTGTTGGTTCCAAGCCCGGATGAATTGAAAACCCAAATGCGAAAACCCTATTGCCAAATTAATATGTGACACACTGCACACTAGGAGGCAGATGATTTGCTGTGGCCAAAAGGAAAGAAGTAATAGTAGAAGTATTTATGTAGTATTTCTGTATACAACAAGCGAACATAAGAAAGTTGAGTTGAAAGTGGAATTGACTATAATTGAAACCATTATACAGCTAAATAATGCTAATACTGAAATGCAGTGTTGAACTAAAATCATTCTGTCTGCTATTTATTTAAATAATCAAGTTATACAACACCATAGTGGAAAAGGCCATGACCAGATAATTCAGATATTAGTATCAGAAGCTGCTAATTAATTTTGTGTCCCTTTCTTCCCTATCTCTGAGTCTACACGATGTGTCGACACTAAACGCAGCTCAGAGCGGCCCCGGCAGATTGCTACAATAGCGTCATAAATTGTAATGGGCAGACTGAGCCTGATTAAACAGGTCTTATCTGTGGCTCGTGTGCTTCTCTGTTCAAACTCAAACACTTTGTGGACGTGAATAAACATGAACATGTGGTGGCTCACTCTCTGAAGTCTTACACTGAGTGCTCCGACCCAAAGGTCAAACACAGAGCGAGACAGGCTAAAGGTGAAAGGTCACACAGTAGATAGACTCGAGAACTCAGCTGGGATCAGGTCTAATATTTGCGTAAATGCTTCACTAGTACAGATTAACAGGTAATGTTAACTTTTGTAGGTGATTGGTCTGATTGACAGGTGCGATAAAAAGAAATATGCAGTTGTGGGGATAATGACATTTGGGACAAACCTATAGGTGCATAAAATCTGGGCCCTGAATCAAAGAACAGCTCATCATAACTAGACCTTCAAGGCATCTTTAAATAGCTCACAGGAAAAATGATAGATCATACTAATCCAAATGTACAATAAGTGTCTTTGTGTCTGTGAACACTCATCCTGACTAATTGAATCACAAAAGGTTAAAAAGAAGTAATCTGGGAAACCAAAGTCCAGATGTCTTCTTTTTAAACTTTTGTTGTGAATATGTGGTATTGTATTCTGAGGAAGCATCAAGGAAGTGGGCTGCAACAAACAATTATTTTGATAATTGTATCTGTCGATTATTGTTTTGATTAATCGGTTAACTGGATAGTCAAGATCATGTGGTTAAAGTGGTTAAAATTTAGGTGTTTTATAGTTCCCGCTAAAAAATTGTGGAAATTCTACCAAAATTCACCAAATTTTTACAAAATTTGAACCAGACGAAGCTACAACTATGTCACTTTCGAACGTTTGGAAAGAGCATATACACACACAAGATCAAGATTTAATCACAAACACAAAATGTACATGTTTTTAGCTGTTTTTGTTGCTTTACTGCTCTGTCCTGGTAACAAACACTCCTCTCTCAGCACAGGGCATGTTTCAGATTCTATATATACCCCAGTTAACAATTAAACAATTACTAAATTAGTTGACAGTTATTTCAATAATCAATTAATCCAATTAGTTGTTGCAGCCCTACAAGGAAGGATTGAAATGTAATGCAACTTCAATGATTGAAGACATTTTCTCCAACACTGCCTTTTAGTATTAGCAATAGCTGTATTCTAGTCATAGGACAATATATTGATTGATATTGATTCACTGGTGATTCATTCATATGTGAAGATGTTGGAATTACATCTTCACTTAACAAATGGACAAATAAAAGGTACTATGTTTTCTTACGTTTTGGTATCAACAGGCTCCTTCCACCTGATCAGGATGTTGCTGGATGAGTACATCCTTTTGGCTCTGGAAACTCAGTTCAACAACGACAAGGAGCAGGATCTGCAAATCCTCCTGGACAAATACATGAAAAATGCAGGTATCAATAGTTCTTAAGTACAGCCCGTAATTTACCTACAATGACAGTCTGAACTGTAGATTTGTACTAGCTCACTTATAGTTTTTTTAGTATATATTGGATTATTTGTATTTATTTTTTAGATGCCAGTAAAGCTGCTTTTATGGCGTCTCCCAGTTCCTGTTTCCTGGCCAATCGCAACAAGGCAAACCCTGCCACAGACCAATCGGTGAAGAACGAGTCTCTGGTTGAACAGTCGTACATGTCGGGGTCGACCAACCAGCAGCAAACTGTGGAGACAAACACAAACATTTACCAGGGGGCCGAGCCGTCTATATTCACATTAACAGGTGAATAATAAACAGAACTTTAAACAGGAGCTTTGAGATTGTTCATGTCATGTTCATTTAAGCACTGAACGACACTGGAGAGCAATAAAATGGTTGAGGAAACATTTTATACATACATACTACATATACATACACCTTAGCTTTAGTGACAAAGGATTTTAAGAGATGATATAATTGAGCTTGTATCATAAGTTTGGCCAAATACAGGCTTGCACAGAAAGATCTTAATTTCATGACGCTTCCATTGGTTGTTTGCGTACACTGATTTTCAACCTTTAATCATTGGCTGCTTAGTTTGGTGAATTGGTTCAGTTTTGCTATTTTTAATCAAAATAGAAGCCAGAAAGTCCCATGCTGTATGTTCTGTGTCAAAGACTTTTTAATTAGCCTAACTTAGCTTTCTTTGTTGTTTCTAATGTCATTCTGTAGTGATCTTACTCTCTTTGCTCTCAGGTTCTCAGGTGGACTTCTCCCAGGTGAGCGGGACACTCATGACGCCCCCTATCTCCCCGGCGGGGATGGTCCATCGCGGCTCTGTCATAAACCAAGGTCCCATGGCAGTGCGACCCCTGACCTCCTCCTCCACCTCCTCGTCCTCGTCCTCGTGCCTGTCCTCCCTCAGTACCCTGACACAGCCCAGCCCCTGCCCCTCTTACCCGGAAACCCTGTACCACAGTTTACCTCAGAGCAACTCCTCCTACTTCCCTCCAACCAGCCAGTCCTCTAACTACCAACTGTCTCTCAGGTCAACATCTCATTTTCAATTTAATAACACAAATACACATCTTTTTTATTTATTGAACTTTTCATTGCACGTTATCGGTAAGAGATGGCTATAGTTAACTTCAAGACTATCAAGATTATCAGCTAAGTGTTTGAAAATTTGTTGCGATTTTTGTGTACTGCTGTAATGAAGGTATTGAGTGCTCTTATTTAAGAATTATATTTAAAATAGTTTAAAACCCAAACCGTATTGTTTCGTGCATACCTAAGACACAAAGCAACCATTGAGCGATGAAGCCGCCATGTTTGGGTTCACACAAACCAAGGAATATAATAAAGTAGCATTAGTCACATCTTAATAAAAAAGTAAACAAATGAGCCTTGAAACAACTCTTTTAACTGATTTGTCACTCTTGGTGAATATTTATCACACTAAAGTATCAGAATACTTTTGTGTGAAAGCTAACTTGAGTAGTGTACATCCTAAATTGCTCCTTTGTTTCACTATTGGGCTCATCCCTCC
Source organism: Bostrychus sinensis (assembly GCA_020698575.1). Classification (NCBI taxonomy): domain Eukaryota; kingdom Metazoa; phylum Chordata; class Actinopteri; order Gobiiformes; family Eleotridae; genus Bostrychus; species Bostrychus sinensis. Next base: position 18,638,256 of record CM036257.1, on the reverse strand, counting down.
AATTTTAATATTGTGCAACTTCAACCATTTGACAGGGATCTCCCATGTCAGACATGAGGGAAATACAGCAGCTCTCACTACACCACAAGCACTTACTATTGTTGCTAGAATAACAGGAATAATACTTTTAATGTGTTGCCTATTATTCAGTCAAAGCCTATTGAAAATAGCTTGCATTTGCGTTCTTGACAGCTTGTGAGACTGCTAGTCCCTAAAAGTTTTACGATGTGACGACACTTTCCCGATCTCTATACGTACAGTATATAGAAGTCTAGTCTCCACCTTGGCGTATGGTGCTGCCCCCTGTTTTCTGATTGGTTGTGTGTGTACTCATTTACATTCAGAGGTAGTTTAATCATGACCCACATATTCTGCGCCTTAAAATCTAAATCAAATCCACAGCAAAACTAAAACAACTTTACAGGATAAAACATAAGCTAAGTTAACCATGGTTTATCCTTATTTTGGTAAGTTATAAATTTATAAATTGGCCAAACTCAGACAGAACAAAAGTTCACAAAGTAAAAGTTGGATGTGGTCATCATTACTAGCTCGGTACCCATTGCTTTCTTGTTTTCTGCTTATGAGATTATAATTTTTGGTATAACGTGAATCCTTTTTTTCCCCGTAGACCCCAAAGTCAGTGTGTATCTTCGGTCCCGTCCCAGACCTCAGCTCTGGGATACCCTCTCTCTCGTTACCCTTCATTCAACGAGGAGCACCTCAGTAAAGACGTTTTCTTCAGCCACACTTCGGCCCAGTCCTCTTCCGGAGGTGCTCACTGCTCTCTGCCTTCCTATGGTTCGGTCCGGTCTGGGTCCTACATTTCAGACTCTGATTCACTTCACCCTGAGGCTGGACTGGACCAGACCCATATTATGGACACAGAGGGATTTGGGTTTGGGGCAGGACTGAACCCTCAGAGTGGGCAGTGTCAGGGGCAGACCTACTCAGCAGCAGCTCACAGTGGTAAGAATGGCTCTGATTAGAAGTGATAGAAACAATAATGGGCAGTTTTGGAGGGATTTCTAAACATGTGTCCTAGACCTAAAAGTGGGGTGGCCAGGATTTTATACGGGGTGTTTTGAAAAAATATATAATGTAAAAAAAAATGAAAAGGAAAGAAACTCTGTAAATTATCAAAGGGGCATCTAACAAGAACAAAACCATGTTATAAACCATAGAAATAACTTTAAATTGGTGTTTAAAGGGAAAAATTTAGTAAAAGTCAAAAACAAAAATGACTTTGAACCAGACAGTTTTTTTTTTATTTAAACAACCACTACTTGCTGTATAAAAGGTCTAAAAGTCACAAACAAAATTGAGACAACACAAGGTCTGAGTATTTCCTGTAATCATATAATATGCTTTTCAGCTTTTTTTAAATAGTTTTGGACACCTTTGTATTAATCGTTCACATTTTATTACTTTACATAATGTATATTTATTGAAAACGTCTTCTTTTGGGGAGCTGTTTCAATTAGTCATAATTAATCAACCAATTTACACTTGGTTGAGTTGGTGTCTGTCGCCGCCCTGCTGGCAACAGTGGGGACTGGACAGAGCATATAATAGCTAATTAGCACAGCTATTAGCAACATGATGTTAACAGATAGATAAATGGGCTGACTGCTTCATAGTGATGACAATTTAAGCTCTGAAATTATCCGAATGGGTCCGTTGATGGTGTATGGACTTTAGAAATGTGCAGGGGTGATTTCTAGTTTTACAGGTCTATGTAGAGCCTGAGAGCGGGCGTTTTAAGCTCTTGAGAAGGGGACAGGCTCTGCATAAAGGATTACTCAAACAAGCGTGACTGAAACCAAATACTGTCTCGACAGACAACATAACATGGTTAAAAAAAATAATAATTAAAAAACTGTAGCATAATAGGGGACCATTAATGTTTTCAAAAATATTTTGCCTCATATTACTGTGGGTGAATTTAAAAAATGTATATATGGTCAGAAAAAAACAATGTAATACAAGTTGTGCCTTTAACAAAATGCCACTATATTTTCGCAGGTTACTATGGAAACAGCCCATACATGGACAGCCAGAGGATGACGTCGCTGGTCGACAAGCACGTGTCAGTGATCAGCAGTGTGAGCAGTCTGCGACCGTTCGGTGCTTCGTTCTCCGAGGTTCATGACCCTCTGAACCTGCTGGGAGAAACAACAACCAGGAAAAACAACACCGCATTTTACACGGAGGCTGAACCCACAACAGGTGAGACCATGACTTCTTCACAAAAGAAAGAAAAGCAATTAAACTTAGTACATCGCTGGTTCATGTTGATGTGTGGAGCATTAGCACAAGTTTATATGAATAGTGATTGCACCCATTTTGTTTATGCATTAACTTTTTATGCTCTAACAATTTATGGGAAAGCTAATAATATTAAAGAATATAACATTGTTTTTACCATTTTAAAAAAGCTTAGTTGACTATTTCCTTTCTATTTTATGTTTGAAATGTAATTGGTTTCTCACAGTTTTCTGGGGGGTCTCTAGCTTGCTCAGCTTGCTCCCATTGTCCAAAGAAATGCATGCATAGGTAAAAATGTGACACTAAATTGGCCATAGTGGAGTGTAAATAGTTGGTTATCAGTGTGTGGTTGTGAGTAACTGGTCTATGTCCTGGGTGTCCCCTGCCTCAGGCCCAAAGCAGCAGAGACCTAGCCCCCAGTGACAACAACATAAGCAGTAGAAAATGTATGAATGAATGAATGAATATAACTAAATCCCTTTTCTCTGTCATCCTCAGATCATTCTTTGTCGTCGTCGGTTACTGCCCCCTGTATGTTCAGTGTCCCATCTGCGTTCCCCTCGCAGGACACCATGATGTCCCAGCAGCGCGTCCCGTCAGCGTCTGAGGTGCACGACCTGGTGTCATCACTGCCCCCCATCAACACGGTATTCATGGGCACGGGAGGGGTGCAGTGAGATCAGAAAACGATACAGTATCAGTAATTACAAATGTATGTAGACACACTGTTAAAATGATTATGAGGATATTTATTTGTAAGAAATTGTTTTCTGTTTTTTTTTTTTTTGTTTAATTTGTGGATTTATAATTCTTTTAGCCAGAACTTCTAAAAAAGACAATTGTTCTTTGTTAATTTATAAATACAATATTTGGAGGAATCCTTTTTCCTACCTGTCTTTGTAAGTTCTCATTTGTGGAGATTTTTGAAACACTGAAGACAAGCTTTATGTTCTGCAGTATCTTTTTACAACATGATTAGTTAAATAAAACTTCTTTAACTTATTACTTCTTCAGTGAACTGACTGGCACATTAAACAAACACAGAACATACACATTAAGAGTTATTTGCTGGTGTTTATTAAAGGGGCTATATTATGCAAAATTAACTTTTCTGAGCTTTCTACCACATTATAATGTTATAATGTTCCCTCATCAAAAATATTTCTAGAGTTGTGTTTTGCTTCATTCACCCATGTTTGGATAATGCTCTATTCTCTGGCACTGAGTTTCCGAGGCCTCAAAATGCTCGGTTGCACAAACCACAAACCCATGCTCACTCCAGGAAGCACTGACCAATCGACAAGCCCTCCACATCCAGTCTGCTCTCATTCATTTATCCAAAAAACAGGGCACAGTTCTGGTTCCATTGTTTACTCACAGCTATTTTTCCTAGAAGCGACCAAGATAAAATTGAAATAAAAGCATAATATAGCTCATTTAATATTTAATAATGAAACAGAAGGGGAAAAATATTACATAATGTGAAATAGTGAAAAATTTACAAATTCAAATGCACCAAGCCTAAGTGTTAGGTGAATTGGTGAATCTAAACTGCCTCTAGTGAATCTGTGTAAATGTGAATAATGGTCTTCAGTGCCCTATGACTAACTGGCCATTGCCCATGCCATTGCTGGGATAGGTTCTAGTCATCCACAACCCCAAACTGGAATAAGTGCGAGAAGATGAATGGCGCCATGGGTTCAAGTCCAGACTCTGACAACGTCTCTCCCTGCTCTCTAGCCCATGATTTCCTGACATTACTCCACAGTATACATACTGTCTAAAAAAGCCTGAAATTTGCCAAAAAAAAAAAATACAGTATGTGGAAATAAAGAACAAAACTAAAAGACTACAGTGACGTAACTTGGTAATGAGGGGCCCCAGTGCATGTTTTAAGAATGGCCCTAAAGATTTGAAGTACCTTAAGCTGCATTAAGCTTCTAATTTATATTATCATAGCTATCAGATGTTTTTATTGCAGTTTGTTGCAAAAAAAAAAAGTGGTACAGGTGATATAGTTTTATTTAAATATTGCATTCATATTTATGAAGAGACAAATCTTACATCTTTATAAAGAATAAAAATATATTTTAGATAATGGCAAAGTTGTTTATGTTTACATTTTTTGTTTAGGTTCTAAAACCCTGCATTGCCGATCGTCCAATCAGAAAAGTGGAAATACTGGAAACCCACAGACCAATGTTTTGATTTAGACTGCAGTACCTTTCCAAACCAGTAGAGCGCATGCTGCTTACAGTACCTTTAAATCAATTTATGGTAAAAACTTTATCCTATAACAGAGTCATGTGCTTTTATTTGTTTTATATTCTATGAATATTGGCGAAATATTTAGCCTACAGGGGCTCTCATGGGCCCCTAAACCTCCTGGGCCCCAGTGCTGTTGCACTAGCTGCGCTGCCTGATGCTCCGCTCCTGAAAGACTACCTCCCAGTGTAGTGTTGCATCAGATCCTACTACAGTCCTTATCAGTGATACAGTTGTTTTATCAGGCCACCTTTGAGATTACACAGCAGAAACATAAGGTACAGCATTTCAGAGCTTTATCTTATTGTTTGGTTTCTTTGTGGCACAATAGACCAAGATAAATGTGTTTACTATGATACAAGAATCAACTCAAACAGAAGTGAAATACAGTGAATGGATATGGGCTGGTGGTTAATATTACTATACTATTAGTGAACCCAGGACACAGCCCGCCTCTTGAGTTGAGCCAGATGGAAATCATAAAACATCACATGAAAGAGAGGAACAGGACATTTTGTGGTCAAACAAGACTTAGCCATATAAACTGTAATGATATGTCATTAGTCCCTGTTATGCTCAGTCTACTCTGCTGACATATCCTTCCTTTAAAATGTTGCTGTCTAGACATGATCCATATTATGAAGATTTTGACTACCTTGTGTCATAACCTTGTGTCAGTGTATTTATTTATTTGTATTTATATTTGTTTATATTATATTTGTCAGTGTTGGTTTGTGAGCAAGATAACTCAGGACAGGTCAGTAATGATTAGTTTCTGTTGTGGATCCAGAATTTTCTAAGATTCCAGATTCGGTGTCATTGCCAGATAGGGCCAAAAATACTAACTCCAAGGGGCAAGTAAGAGAACAAGAAATTAGTGAGGATTTTGTTTGATTCTTTGCCATTGTAAGATATAAGGTCTTTGTGACTCAATGAATAGAGCATTTACCCCTGAACCCGAAGATTATGGGTTCTTTATTATTGGTAGGGATGTTCAATAAATGTGTTATTATTGCAATATTAGCAAACATAATATCCATATCGCACTAACATTATTAAAACATGTTGTAAGCATATCAAAATATTTTAAAAAGTCCAGATTTAGTTGCCATTTTCTTAATTTATTACTAATGTTGCCTTTATGTTTTGATTTTTGACAGTTATATTCAGCGACTTACATCTCTGCTTTAATTTAATTGAACTTACTCAAAATAATATAACAAAATACTATAACAATCATATTCTTGTCGCAATATTCAACATAGTTATTGCATATTGCGTGTTTTTCATTATCTTGCAGCCCTAATTGTGAGATAGTACTAATGCCTTGATGGAGGTCTGTCTTCTCTGAGTACTTTTAGTTAAAACTTACATTTCTGCTCCTCTAAAACAGCAAAAGTGTGCAAAACTAAGCTGAAAACTTAGAAATAGCATTATGTGTCTGTCCTGTTAACTGCAGTCGACATTTTAGATGAGTGTCCAGCCCACGCTCCCCCCTCCTTGATACAGTTTTATATGTTATCTACTCAGGGGTAAAATCCATTTGAGGAGCTGGTGTGGCGGTGCAGGGCCAGATGGCAGCGCATGTAATGATGACAGAATCCCCAGGTTAAAATACTTTAATTACTGAGTCAATAATGGCCGCAACAATTGGTGCAGCTTTAGTGTAAAAACAACAGAAGGCCGAAGGCAAACTTTGGGCCAATGTTTAACCAGATCTCAGCTGACACCACCTCCATATGTGAGAGCCCGGGACAAAATATGTGGTAGATGTGGGGCAGTGAGGACTGACTTCATTCAGGATTATTTTAATTTGTCAGAAATGATCAAAAATCAAATACTTGTTCATCAAATACACACACATAGAAACGCCATGATTTTAAGATGAAGAAAAGTGTAACTGTCTAGACTGACTTCACATTTTTTCACCTTCATCTTTTCCACTCACATATGTTTTTAATAATATGCTCAATAGTAATAGCATAGTAATAGTAAGCTGCTGTGTTCCTCATTAAAATAAAGATATTACATGCATTGTAATATTATCATACTAGGAACAATGGGTAGCCACAGTCAGTCAGACAAATAAATGAATGTAATTATAAACTTCTCCACAAGGTGTCACTAAATCAAAGCTAAGACATGGGCCCATCATATTATTAATTTACCCTCATGCCCTATCCCACTATTCAAGGCTAATTGGTAAAAGTTAAAACCAGGTTTATTGTGTCTTTTGAACAAACATAAGCCAATTGTCATTTAATTCTGCTCTGTTTTGTTCCTTGAGATGGGATTGGCCGAGAGCTAACCCAAAAATTCAGGCACTTGTTTTCATTTCATAAAATGTTTAAACAGATTTTAAAATTTGTATCCCATTAAGATCTATTAGCAAAATAGACATGAGCTAATGTAAAGTCTGCATGCTAGGCTACATGTTTTAAACTTATATCATTATTGTTTATTTTTCCTTTATCAGTGGCTAAAAGACCAACTAAGAACATAAAGCAGTTTGGACAGATCAAAATTCCCATGAGAGGGCAGCAGACCCTCATCCCGCTCCTCTGTTGAGTCCTTCACAAAACAGAGCCCAAACTCCAGTGTTGTCTCCTTTGATACGAGATGATGTCTGTTTCTGAGCGCCGTGAAGCCAAGGTCTGTCTGACTAATTGAGCTGCACCTTCACTGTCTACAATATCGACCGCTGCATTGATTTTCAGGACGTCAGATTTTCCCATTTATTCCTGAACAAAATTGTGTGTAAACTATTTCTCAGAGGACTAGAAATTATCAGAAAAACTGTTAGGTGAAGGCCTCCGACAATAATACTTGCCACGCTATAAAAATGCAGCTTAAATTTAATTTAATCACAGCATACTTTTGCCTATTCAAAGTTCAAAGTTTTGCCTATTCAGTGGACTTGGTTCAGCAGTAATGTTTTATTTAAATTCTTCTCACCTTCTCTTAAGAATTTTCCTTCAAACAGTTGGGAACAGTGTTTTCATTTACCAAAGATAAATGATGTAACTAAAGGGACTGAAGGCCAAAAACTTTCTAAGAGTAGAAGGGAATGAGCGACTACTCTTGAAATGTATGACGCTTATATAAATAAATTGCTTAACATGTAGCCCTGTAACCATCTTTTTTTTTGTTTTTTTTTTGTTTTGGTTTTACCTGGTCTAAAATCTGTGGCCTGTGGCTCTCAAACAACAAAACCACATCTAAAACTAAATATTTTCACCACCTCTAGGACATCAAAGCAAAGTTTAGAGCTGACTCCTTGGTTTATTAAGTTAGACATCACTTCTAACAACATTTATCCCCTTTTTACTATTATTGTTCTTCTTTTTTATGCTGTTTCTCTGGGTAACAAGAAAGATCCCACACTGCAATACTGACTTTTTTCTCTTACTTTTTCTGGCAGCCATTAATTTAACAACCAACAGAAGCGTCCCATATAGGAGTGTGCCAGTGTATGGCAATAATTCTAAACAATAAAGCCTAAACTATACTTTTGTCAGTAATATCATTTAATTGGGTGGCACAGAGGCAGTGTGGTTGCCTTGTAGCACATGGGTCCAGGGTTCGATTTCCAGATTGGGCAGGGTGTGTATGGAGTATGCTTAGTCTTGTTTTTAAAAGATGATTCCTACAACAATGTGTTATTAGCTGATTGACATTTTTCTTTTGTTTGTTTGTACTTTCCATTTGGTTCAATAATGGTTCATATATCAGTTCAATAAAGTTTTTTTTTTTTTTTCTTCAATAAACTCTTTTTAAATCCCAAAGTGCAATTTGACTAGAATCTATTATCTTATTAAAATAATCCTCCCTAATTGAGCACTGACTGAGTATTGTCAGGTAAATGGTGCAGATGAATGAACGGCAGTACTTGATGTTGTAATTGTTTTATTAAAGGTTGCAGTGTGCAGCTAAATGAATGGAGATAGAGAGGCACTCGTCTGGCACTTATATTAGCCATTATACTTCATAAAGTATTCATTTAGAGGTTGACCTGCAGGCTGCAGCATAAATCATGTAGATTACACACTCCTTTGGTTACTGTACTGTTGGCTGCAGAATTGTACAGTAGATGATCATGTGTTAGACGTACCAGGACAATGTCAGATACAAAACATGCATAACACAAAAGGAGACACAGTGTTTGTAGAGCTTTCTGTAATTGTATTATTGTTTTGTACATCATATTTTGTGTAAGCTATAAATCTAATGCCAGAATATTAGGTTTAACAGACTTGAAAGTCAGAATACCAACAAACAGGATTCATTTCACCAACATTATATGTAAAAAAGGTAGTTAAAGCTGTTCTTCCATGTATAGAGTGTATAGAGAGGATTATATTTTAACAAAGGACCAGTGTGATGTGGAGCGTGCTGTGGATGTTCCTTGCTCAGTTAATGAAGGTACATACCTCTATTGCCCTCTGGTGGCAGGCTGCAGTGCAAGATATACAACAGGCTTCTTCCATGTCTCTTTATGAAGCTTGTTACATTCTGTGTCCACTATTTCTGTGTGTGCAAGATAAATATGTATATATAGATAAATATTTTTAAAATTAAGTTTATTACTGACAACTGTTTTGATCACTGTAGTATCTAGGACCCAGGGGCAAGAAGTAACTAGATACATTTTTGAAGAAAATGTACTTTCTGATTACAATTTCTAAAGCAGACTTTTACTTTTTTTGAGTTTAATTTTTTTGGCAAATTTGGCTAAGTAGATAGTGGACTTATTTACTTTGCAATTAGAAGGTCCTACATTCATGGCCAAGCTTGGGTGATCGTGGCAGTGGTAGATTTTCCATTGACAAATAATTCTAACTCTAATGTAAATTGTACTGAAGTAAATCTTACTCACTACTTAACTGAGACTTAATAGACTACTTTTACTTGAGTACGAAACTTGTTATTTAAGAAATACTAGTATTTATTTATTTACATATAAAAATGTTATGCTTTTGGCGGATTATCTCAGTGCATTCTTTGCACCTGGTTAAGTTATTGTTGATGTTAAGCAATTTTATTACCAAAACAAAGTTCACAACACACTTTTTGAAGTGATATTTTTGTTTACACAAAATAAAACATTTAAACATATTTCTTGGAGGGGGAATAAAGAAACGATTGCTGGTATGTTTTTCTGTGAGAGAAAAGCCTTATGAAAAGATCTCCTTAAGTGGAATCCAGGCCTGGGTCTTTCATTAACACACACAAACACATTCTTGGATCATAAAAGGCGCATTGACTGAATATAAAAGACGCCATAATAGAGCGCATTGCTTTCGGCTCTTCGACTTGTGCAAGACTCTCCTGACTTTCGCTCACCTTGGCCACACCGAACGACGATAATGAGACTCCTGATCACGTCCTTAGCGTCGGTTCAATGGTGCTTCAACACATCGTAAGTTGAATTTAATTTGTGGGCGTGCTGCCTCTTGTCTCCATGCCGCCTTTTTTTCCTGACCTTGTAATTAATTTATTTTTTACTTCTCAACATGCTCAAGTGCATATTTACATTTTAACCCTTGCTACTGAAAATAAAACTGCGCAATATTACTTGACACACAATGCTGCAACCTTTCTCTTAAGCTGATAAGTGATCTTGAAAACTTAAAGAGTGCAGATGCCAAGTCACAAATTAAAAAGTCAGGCTTGTGATAATCCTGCTAGCCCTTCAGTGAATAAATTTGTTTGTGTTTCACCTTATTCTCTCACATTGCACAAAGCGGCAAGTACTCAAATATCACCTCGAGATAAACAGGGTCGTTGAAGCCAAAAAACGGATAACGGCTTATACAAAGAAATAAACAAAACAGCATTTACTGGTCACAATGGCTTTTACACCTGCGGCATTCAGACGTTAATGCAGCCAAGGTAAAAACACACTTTTTTATTATGTGTTTAATGCTCCTTTTATTTTGGCCTGAATAGGAAACAGTCTCTGCTCTGAATCAGAAGTTTCACGGCATGCAAACAAAATAATCAATGCAGTAACTATTCAGAGTTTAAAGGACTACTAACTAATATTAAATAAAAGTTGGGCCATTGGAATAACTTTTTTGTTATCTGACTCTTTTGGACACACAATGGTCAGTTCAGGCCTAGTTTTAAGTTCTCCAGTTTGAGATGTGCCAGCCATCCAAGGGCTTTTTCTGTTCTGTAGACACTTCCATGAGTGACGTAATAAAAAAAATTAAAAAAAAGAAGCTATGGCCACTTTTAGTTACCTAGCCTTAGGACAGGAATAGAAAGAACCAGAGCCGAAAAGGAGCAATGTTGTTATACCTTATGTAGCTGGCCTGTCTGAGAAGCTCAAATGAATCAATGTCGCAAAGCCAACCCTGGTTAATAAAATGACAAAACATCAAGCCACTTGCTTATGTTCTCTACCCAGGCACTGATATTACACATGCGGTGGTTGCGGTGAAAATGTGTTCTAGCTTTCCTAATTTATACTTTATGGAGAAGTCAGAGTCATGAGGATTTTCATTTACACTGCTAACTATCGTGCAGACGTTCTCTTCTTTATCCAGTGGCCCCTTTCAGGACGCCACCACATTGTGCATGTACGTTTGACAATTGTGTAATGTACATTATAACCTTGATTTAGTCCAAACCTGTATTTCCCACATACTTTATCTCGCTTCATCATAAACTTCACACATTTGTCTTGCTTTATTTCCATCTCATTTATGAAGCAGACTACTGGCCTCTATTAAGTTTTTTTATAACAGTTATTCACATGTCAGACCAGCAGTCTCTCGGCGTACAATGATTTAAACCCAAAGTAATGTACAACCCTGACTGTAGCAGCAGGTAGTTTGACCAGAAGGCCAGAAATCCACTGTACACCTTTAAAAGACCACAAAAGCTGAAAAAAGTGAAGGATTGATGTGTTACTTCTTCTATAGGGCATTAAGACCGGCTGAATACAAGAACGAAAATGAAAGGAAAATCACTTAAGTGAATATTGAGTCCAAGGGCAGCGAGACTTTGATTGTTTGCTAGGCTTTTATATAAACAGCAGACAATCCTTTTTGTCAAACCTCCTCTTCTTCCTTGAACCTTGAGCAAATTGTTTTCATTTCTTAATACCTCTTAATGCATCGGAAATACATTTGGAGCGTGCCCTGCTAATAGACATTGAACCATCAGGCTACGGTTAGTGTAAAGTAATAAAATGCTACTTCTTTAAAACCTAAACCCTATAGAAAATCATCCTTTCTACACAACTCCAGTGCTACAGGGAAAAAAGATGGGATGTTTTAAGTCATTTGTCCTTGAGCAACAGACACATTTTTCTCCGGCCCGCGAGGACACAAGAGGACACTTGTGGGCTGCCTCTCAGGTGGAAGAGACTGTCTTTGAGTTGAGACCAATTTCCATCACACCACCAGTGTGGAGCAAATTAAAGTATTCGTGCTTTCAAAGACTTTGAGTTCATCGAATAGATCACTACTGTAATGAAATGGCCCAATCAATACTGCATGTCTTAAATTGAATTAGATGTACTGAGAGCACCTTTAACACCAGGAAGTTGGTGGTTTGACAAATTTAGATGAGAAAGTGTAACTGTGGCTTTATATAATAAAGATAAGAAATTAAATAATCGCAGATCTCTGATTTTAACTGAACAAGGTCTATTGTAGCAAATGAACCAATAAAAGAGTGCACAATGATGAATAAACCTCAAACAAAAACAAATATTATCTTTAATATGTGCTCTTTTTTTCCATCTCCAACTTTCTAATTTTTCCACCCTTCAGCACCACTCCTAAATTTTCTTTTAAGAACCATTTGATTCTTTAATATTACTTTGGTTTAATATTATGAGTTGCAAATCAATATGATCTTTATAAATGACACATAGAATTTTGATGCCAGGAGCCCTGATGGTTCCTTTATTGTACCCAAAATGCCAGAGTAGTTTTAAGATAGCATTAGGTGTTACAAAGTGCAGATGATGGAGAGTTCAAATCCTGGCAGTACTATTGCTGATGAACTTCTTGTGTCGGTCCCAAGCCCAGATACATGGAAATGATTGTGGTGGAAATGCTGTGTCTTGTTAGTGCCATTTGTTTATGTTGCTGTGGTCATGGGGAGAGTCCATGTTTTGTTGCACTTAACAGTAGTTGGGCTGTTATAAATGTTGTTGTAAGTTTGACATTGTGACTATTTCCCATTGTCGCCCAATAAAGTGTAACAGGTGAGCTGATGTTCAGCTTTGACCAATCACATGTTAGCATACATTTGGGTCTGCTTTCCCAATAGATCAACAGGTGCTGTCATTAGCTGTTGGTTCACTCAGCTTCAGTGGGGTAACTTGGTAATGAGGGATTCCAGCGCAGATTTTGGAACGGGCCTTAAGATTTGAAGTTTATTAACTACTTAAGGCCAATGCATTAGGCTTCATTTTTATGATAATAAAGCTGTTTTTACTGGAGTTTGATGCAAAAACAGGTGCTTATAGTCTGCACAGTTTTATTAAAAACACAGATACACACACACAGATATTATTATTTAAGGATATTATTTAAGGATTTAGTTTCAAACTATTTTTTACACGTTGTGTTTATTAATCTTAATAAAAAGAAAACAATGATTTTTAAGACATATTTAAAGTGACCCTTAGATGAGACAGGTATTTTATGGTAAAAACAACAACAACAAAATCCTTTGTTCTGTAACAGAGTAATGTAAACTTGTATATTCTGAAAAATTTAAAACCCAGACTTAGATGCACAAGGCTGTTCTCATGGGCCCCTGAACCTCCCAGGCCCCAGTGGAGATGCATTGCCTGGTGCTGCGCCCCTGCTCGGCTTGTAAACACTGAATATTAATATGTAGTGTGTATCAGTGATGTCTTATTGGAGTGAAGTTGGAAGCATGAGGAAATGAGTTAGACTCATGCATATTTATATTAGTAAGAATCAAAATGTGACATAGCCATGCAATGCGCTGAACAGAGGCTGAATGTACAATAAAAGTCCTGTCTCATTTGCCCTGTGCCATGTCGTCTGCTCCCGTTCCTTCATAATGCACTCTGCTGTATTTCTGTATTGTTGCCTCTCCATGACCTTCTATTGTGAGTTGCTTAGAGACTGAGACAGAAAAGAGGCGCTGTCCCACCCTTTTATACCTCTCTATACCCCACCCCCTTCCCCCCGGTCCATCCTGCCCCTGTCTGTCCACTCCCGCTGATATCAAACCCTCCCATACAATATCTGGTAATAGGGTGCACCCACCTTTTCTCTAACACTTTTCATTGTCACCATTCATTCATTCGGAGACATTGGCCTTGGGACGCCTTAAAATCTGTCTGTCTCGGTGTGTGACAATCACTTAACAAGCAAAAAATACTGAATTGGTCAACAACCCCCCATGTGCATTTCTATACCAATACAACACCAGCTATAGCGCTAGTTTGATCGACTTTGTTTTGCACCTGGATATGAATGGGAGGAATATGTCACATACTTATCTATCTCTTCCTTAACAAGCCAATTTATCAGCTGGCTCCTAGGTCCTTGGCTAACACAGCCTCTTTCATCACCCGGGCGTCTCTTTCGCTCTTTATCTTTCAATTCAATGGAAAAAAAAAAAAAAACCTTCTCGTACCATAAAGAAACGGCAAGAAAAGGCAAAACTGGACAGTGTAAGGCGAGCTTTTTTTAATGAAAGGACATATAACTAATGAGGATGGTCTAATTAAGAGCGTCTTTTGTGGCACGATGAGAAACCATTTTTCAGTTTACCATCCCCAATTTGCAAAAAGCTTAAAATGTAAGAAATGTTCATCAAATGCTCTACAGTTTTTGCAGTGTTTTCTAAAGGCGGTGGATAGCTTCTTGACTCCTGGGTGATGGAATATATTTCTGCAGTAAGTGGCACAGGCGCGTTGCAGTGTCAGACGCCCGGGAACAAGAATGTAGTGGTGCCCCTTTATACTGGACACACAGTCAGTAATTAATGACAGCTTAGAGGAAGTATGGGGACAAAATGGACATGAGCGACTAATTAGGACCAAGTATAATTGCCTTATCTAGTTTTAGTGCAGTACCTAACTTTGTAGACCGGATTTGTAAACCTAGTACATATGCAAGTTTTTTTTATATTAATTATTACATGAAATATTACTCTGACAGTGTATATGCTGCTTAGGTTTTATGAAACAACAGAAAAATAGGTAAACCATTTAAAAGTACTGATTATATTGGGGCCTTGTATTTGAAAGGTTACCTCTTGATGCTTTTGGGTTTTGCACCTGTTTTTTTGGCCAAGTAGACAGATATAGAGGGACATGGAAGAATCAGGCCGAATTGTGTTTTAAACCAATGACAAATTTAGGATACTTTTTGTGCTGGCCCCATGCCTGGATAAATGTAGTGTTGTTGTCATGATCCTGTCGCTGTCCTGGTCTGTGTGTTTTGTTTCCCTTGTTTTATTTTGTACCCTTTTGGGTTTTCATGTTTTACTTCCTTGTGTGATTGCCTGCCCCGCCCTAAAGTGTTTCACCTGTGCCTCATTCCCCTTGTGTATATAATCCCTGTGTTCTCCCCTGTTTTTTTTTTTGTTTTTTTGTTTTTTTTTGGGGGGGGGCTTTGGCGTCATAATCCTATTACAAATGAATATACCACTCATCAATGTGACCGCTTGACTAGAATGATGGAGATGGATGAGAGCAGATGATTTGCTGTGGTGTTGACCCCGGAAGAAGAAGGGAGCAGCCAAAAACAGAAGAAAAAGTGCATGAGTAAGCTTTCAGGGCATTTAAACTGGAAGTATGCCGGTATGTATTTTTTGTATTTGATGAACACTTTAATTATTTAGTCGCATATTGAAATTAGGATAAAGTATGCCCTCCTGCTCCCTTTGTTTCGGCAATCGCCACAGCAAATCATGTGATTCCGCTTTATTTACAGTACACCTGAGTTATCTCTGTTTATCCAGGTTTGGGACCTGCACAAAATGTGGCTGGAGTTTTTTTTTTTTTTTTTTTTCAATAACTGCAGAGAAAAACAGAAAAGGAGCAAAGTAAACACACACATCTTGACAATGCATTCAGATGAGGTTTAAGAAGGCGGAGATAATCGTTGGATGCTTGAAGTTTAAGGTAAGCTCTAATGTTTTATTTGAATGTATAATTTTGTGAGGGCACAATAGTCCGCTGGTGTTGTTGGGTAGATATTTGATGTCCAGATATAGATTCGAAGTTGTTAATAAACATTTGATTCATGCACAGAAGCTCGACTTGTTTGTATGCTTCTGGATGCATCAACAAACAGGCCGACCCACACACAGGGCCATGTTTCAGGGCTGATTCTAAGTTGGGACAGGGGGGCAGAGACAGGGGCGGGGAAACCACATGACCCGTGATTCATGAGGACGTCCACAGAGCTGTCAGACTGGGGCAGGTGTCTCTCTCGCACTCGGTCCAAATGGACGGTGAGCTCATCCCCAAACACTGCAATATGGAGGTCAGTCCCAGTGCCAGTGACCACAACTATACTTAAACTCATACATAGGGTCAGGACAAACATAAGTGAAAGAGAGTGAACATTTGTGGATGTTCTTGTCTGGATAGAGTATGGACTTCTTGACTTAGCAGTATATGTATAGATCCTTTGGAAAGAATGGCGCTATTAGCTAAGGGGACCACAATGCATTTTCTATGGAGGGATTAGCATTAGCCATCAAATATTGCAAAGTGTAACACAAGATGGGTTTAGCCATATCTAGCATATAAGCTACATTTGCCAATAATTACAGAGCTGAATCCATCAATCTCCACAAATCTTTCTAATACTACAAATAAAGTTATGACATGTAGCACAATTTGAAACCATGACTCAGAATGGCAGTGACTTTTCTGAATTGTAAACCAGCATGGACTTCATCGTCTCATACAAACACATCTCTGACATGTGACGACCATTTAAATAGTTCTTACATTGTAGATATTTTTCTGTGAACCTGCATTGCTAATTCATCTAATTTAGTTACACATATCCAATACATGCTCTGTAGCTGGTGTGTGTGTGACAAAGTGTGTTGGAACCCGATCCACCTGGGGAGTCACAGTATCATGTTCAAGTATTTGGCATGTCCCACAAGTGTCATTCTCCAAACATCCATCAACTTACCACATCTTAGCTGACATCACCAGATCACATGTGCTCTACTAAATACACACAGTGGCACTTAAAATGGGCCAAATTAAACAATTACTATGTGTTTAGCAGTGCGTTCGCTGTCTAAACTCAGCGTGTCAGTTTGTTTTGAAGGCTTATGTGGTTGAGGAGATTATTTATAAAGTGTTATCTGGTTATGAGCTGGATCTGGGGTTACACAAACGAACAGGCTGTTGGTAATTATAGAAGACTATACAGAGTACTCAGGCAACATACAAGTACTTCATTAAAGGCAGCAGTCCCTAAATGACTCAATAGTGGCGCACATAGATGTTTGAAATTGAAGTCCTGTCTCTGACTCTAAGCTGTACAAATACGGCTTTAGCAATATCTTTTCCTTTTCCTTTTTTTCATTTTCATTCATTTCAAATGAAAAAGCTTGAGAGGCAGTGTGACGACTAAAGAAGTAATTGTGGAGAGCCCCCCGCGTCTCCCACTGGCAAATCTTGGTGAAAAGCAGCTATGCAAGAATGGGAGCACCGACTCAGTGTCCTTGAAATCTCAGTTCTCGCAAGAAAGAAACGGGTGTCCCACAGGACTCAACCGGATTTTTATAATAGTGCTTGACTCAGAAATCTAGGGGGAGCCCTGTAGAGAAAAAAGCAACCAAACCCAAACGAGCAAAGTTGCATGATTCAGTTTTAATCACATTTTATGGTGAAAAATATGTTAGGGATTCTCTGATGTATTTTTTCCACACCTCTCCACGCTCTTGTCCCAGTCCTCTCTTGTTGCCATGTACAGGACAAACAGTGCAATGACAGCTGTCAATCACAGGTCTGGGCCCCTCTGTCTCTGCCCACTTTCCTGTCTTTTTTAAAGCTTTGGAAGTGGAAAAGTCTGAGCTACAGGTGGGTTACTTATTCACACTTTTTTGAAGAAATTAATTTAAATGTGTGCGTAAATGTCATTGAATTACTTATACATTTCAAATAAATATTACTATATAAAGTATAAAAAGTATAATTTGTGTTAAAATAGTGTTGTGTTGCCAGATTGAACAAAACCTATAAAGACATCAGATGGATATCTCAAACCTTCTACTTGGACATAGTCTCAGTCTCATATTTTCATGTTGTAGATTATAAAAATGAAGTGTGACAAGCCGTGAATGTGTGGTGCAGCTGTAAGGCCAGGATTCCTCTACATTGACTTTTTATTGAGAAGCGGCAGAGGATCGGAGTGAGGAATCTGGAAAATGCAGGACGCAATTCAGTGAATGTGGCACAGTTTTAACACCGCTGTAACCTCATCCAGAAGTCAGCGTAAGGTTTCGGCCCTGAGCGAATCACTGTCTCCAGACAAGTCACATTTTACTGTCTCAACACTGATCTGTTTCCTCCTTTACACATTGATGTAACACAGCTTGAATTATAATGGAAGAAAAGCAGTTGACAAGAAATGGGATGCCACAACTCAGTGACCCAAAAAATAAATATACAATGTTTTGCAAATCTCTTTCAACTACATTTTTTTTTTCACAAGAGAGAATACATACTATATCAGGTGTTAAAATTGAAATTATTAATCTTAACTTGAAAATAATACCTCGTTTTCAACTTAAGGGGCAACTTTCTGAGTGTCCCCCAACCTTTTATTTGTCTCAATGTTTTTGAGACAAAAAAAATTGTAATTATTTGTTTGTTAGACAACCATCTTCAGAGTCAGAGTGATGACTAAAGTTATTGTATTCACGAATCTTGGTGCTGAAGAAATTAGTTATTTGTTTTACAAAATAGGTAAATACCTCAGCAGCTTCCACATCTGTTATGTTGTTTTCTATTGTTAACAAAATATGGTTTTATGATATGCAAGTCATTCCACTGTTTTTATGTTTACACTTTACTTTTTAAAGTGGGTTTGTATTAAAAACTGTATATTACAAATATGAAAGTATTGACTTTTTTGCTCACATTTTTCAGCAACAGTGTGGAAAACTGAGTGAATTTGGATCAAGAGACTACTATTACTGTAGTGTAATGTAGTTACTTTGGCCACTTTACAGTGAAAAAAATTAGCATTTTGTTTTTTAGTAAAATATATACAGTATGTGTGTACATAAAATGCTTTAGAGTAATAGTAAGAGTTTAAAGTAAGTACTTAAGCATGGCCACACCCACCTCACAACCCTCATGTGAACCCTGACGACGACCTTGAGCGAGTCAAAACATGTTGGCTTTTTTAACGATTTGGCCATTAAAATAAAGGTCTTTTAAAGTACCCTTCTTTGTGCTGTTAATTCTCTTTTGGAGCCTGGATTTCCAGTTTTGTTTAGCTTTAGAGTAATATCAGGACTAAACGCTGTGATGAGGCAGCGTTTCAGTTTTATTCAGCAAAATCTGGAGCAGTCTTCCTGACGATGTTAGACAGACCTCTACTCTGACAATGTTCAAGTCCAGACTTAAAACTGTTCTTTTTATGGCAAGGCAAGGCAAGGCAAGTTTATTTGTATTGCACAATTCATACACAGAGCAATTCAAAGTGCTTTACAGAAAAAAAGCCAAATTTAAAAGTACAAAACACAATTAGAACAATAAAATTAAATTTAAAGAGTATAATTAAGAATCAATTTAAAATTAAATTAAAAGAGAAGAGTGCAGATAAAACACTTTTCATCTGTGCATATGCCAACTGAAAGTGTTGTATCTGCACTCTTCTCTTTTATTTTAATTTTAAATAAATTCTTATAATTTTTAAATTTGCTTTTACTTAATTGTAATTTTTGTCTATGTATTTTTAAATTGTCTTTTTTTCTGTAAAGCACTTTGAATTACTGTGTATGAATTGTGCTATACAAATAAACTTGCCTTGCCTAATAAAACAGAAATTATGACACTGATAAATTATGCCTCATTCATTTAGTAATACAAAAATTTAGCTTTATCTCTAGTAAATGAAGATATTGGTAAAAATTCCTCTATCTGTTGGTGTCAGACTTGAGCCAAGAGCCTCTTACACATTGCCGTTAATCATTAGCTAATATACTTCTTTCACAAATCAATTTCTAAAATATTCAGCGCATGTGTCCGCTCTGCGTCATAGTGTTCTCCGATCTTCATGAAGCTAATAGAAACAAAAATGCAGGTAATAGTTTCATCATATTTTTGACATTTTAGTGGATTGACTTTGGGGCCCGGCAGTTTGGTCAAAGGCAGAGATTCTCCGGATATCTTCAACATAGCGGCCATGCCAGTGAGTGTTTCTGCAGCTTGTTAAGAGAGGCATGCCTCGCATGGTTCAGCCCAGCTATATTTTCATTTACTCTGAATGCTTGGCACACTGAGGCCGTAAACCAGAAGCCAAGGTGGGCATACGAGGCATACTTACTGCGCACTTGCATGTGGTGAAAGAAAACATTCATTAGCACATCTCATTTACATAGCTTTGGCTGTTGGGAGCGTGGTGCCGAGTGTGTGTCAGAGGAGTTATGTGGTTAACACCGCTGCGCTCAAACACATGGACACTCACGGGAGCAAGAGATTCAAAAGTAATTGTGAGGATTACTCTTCTTTTTCTGGGCTACTAAGTTTTTTATAGTTTTACATTGGTGGGAAATAACATAATTGAGAATAAATACTACAAAAAGTAATAAATACTACAAAAAGTAATTACAAATAAAAAATATATATATATATATATGGGGTGCACGGTGGCAGAGCGGTTAGCGTTCTCGCCACCCAGCAAGGAGGTCGTGGGTTCGAGACCCGAGCCCTGCGACAAGCTGGCCCCTGTCCAGGGTGTACCCCGCCTACAGCCCAAAGTTACTGGGATAGGCTCCAGTCACCCGCAACCCCCAACGGGAATAAGCGGTAGAAAATGAATGAAAAAATATATATATATTTCTTCTAAATGATAAAAAAAAATATACAAAAAACGTAGACACTGAAAAATGAGAAACACCTTCAAAAGCCAAAAGTTTCTGGCCTAGACAGTTTTTGGACAATAAGTTGCTGAGACATTACCTAATTTTGTGTTTAAAGCTTATAAATATCTTCCAACACACAGTTGCTCTGTAATCTTTGAAGTTTAAGAAGTCTTTTTAGTTGTTATAAAAGCATTAGCAGGCATCACACAAACCCTGAGCCGTTCTCCAAACAATTACCCACATCATACTCACCTCAGGACACCCTTACACAAAATACTGGTGCCCAATTCTTCTCACATATTTGGTAGAAATTTTTAAATAGATTAACAACTTACTTGCTCATTATACAGAAAGGACATACAGTGAAAGAAGGTCAAAGGTCAAAAGTACAATATTCATTTCTGAGGGCAACAGTGCATTTCGGGTTAATGTTGTTATTGTTGGAATAAGTCTCCAGTGATAACCTTAAACAAATTGTGTCTATTGAAATTGTAACGTCTATGCTCTAAGTTAAAAGACAGAGACAAGGTAACAAGGAAAAGTATGTGACGTGAATAGAAATGTGAGTTAATGGCAATGAAGTATTAAATTTGACAGAATGGATGACCTTCATTTAATTGCTGTTTAAAATAAAATCAGAGATGTGGTGCAGATTCTTGACCATTTTAGTGACTTTTCACCCAATATAACTGCAGCAGTCCTTGCTCCAAAACCTCTTTTTCTCTTTTACTCAAAGCCATTTGCCTTAAAAATATGGTTGGTTATTCACATAAGCTTTTCTGCTTTTATTTTTGCAAAACTGCTGTAAAGTAGGGCTCCTGGGCACAAGGTTGTGAGGACATTCACATGAAAAGACATGATCAAAGTACACACCAGCTGAGTGCACTGGTTTTGGTAAACTGTGTGAAGCAGGGAGGATAAAGTAAGTAAAGTTATAAATGATGATTAAACTGTGATGTGAGGAAAATAAGCATTTGGAAATCAGATCTGAGAAAGAGGAACTTGTTTTGTATTTTATCTGTACCAACAAGCTCTGGGGAATCACGTTTGCTTACAAAGTGGTCTTTAGTAGGGCTGGGTACAGTCCAGATCTTTTTGATACATTATTTAAACGATACCCGGTTTTCAATACCAGTACTTGAGTGATACTTTTTCTGATACCTATGGTGAACTAATTCATCTTCTGCAATCATAAAACACAATTACATTGAATAACAGACCAATTTTTGAAGCAAAATTCTTAGCTGTAAGGTAAAACCAGTAGTTTGTATGATTTGTTGTGTGCTATTTATTTGATTCATGCATGCAAAGGAACATTAAGGGTCCCACTAGGTATTGAAACTCGGTATTGAATTAAAAAAAAAAAAAAATCATACCGGTTGTATCAAAACTTTTCTTTCGATACCACAAAAGTATCATGTAACAGTAGCTAGCCCTAGTCTTTAGTGGTACTGGGGGGGGGGGGGGGGGGGGGATTTCAAGGGCCCATGTCGGAGAGGGGCCCAGGAAAATCATACACTAACTAACTAAGGTTAGTTTAGTTCTGATAGGGCCCAATGTTATATATTTTTAATGAGCCCAAAAAACCTGGCAGTGCCCCGTTACTCCTTACGCTCCTATCAACTGTTCAACACTGAAAAAATGTCTGCTAATATCTAAATAGCACTCAGATTGTGCTTTAGTTTATCCCTGAATTAGAAAAGTCCTTAGACTCTGAATCATGTCACTGGGTTAATTTTTGAGATTAGTGATTTGACCTCGAAGGCTAAACGACTTGTCTTTGATTCGAGTTATTGAGGCTCAAACTCTGACTCGTCTTATCTCACAGAGCAGGACTCGTGACTCAACTTGGACCTGTGGACTTGAGAACAATCACTTGGACTCAGATGTGTGATCAATGACTCAGACTTGGACTCAGATTTGTGAATAATAACTGATCCGTCTTTAGTGACTCGGACTCTGAGAGCGAGTGTCTGTCAGTGTATGTCTCTATGTAAGGCCCAAAGTTGCGTGGCCCTGCTCCAGCCAACCCCTAACAGGACCCTCTTTTCTTTTCCCACTGAGGCGCTCCCCTTGCCCCAGCCCCTCACTCGCGTCTGGGTGCTGCTGCTGCTGCTCCCGGGCCGGGTGCTGACAGGACCAGCTGTCTCCTCTTTTTTGCCCTTGGCCGTCGCTCATTAATTTCCACCAAAGGCCCCTAAGCGACAGCCCGGCCTCATAGTGACCATACTTGGAGAAGAGGTGCTCGAGCAGCGGACAGACAGACACGCACCAACCCCCAAACCAGTCACAAACAACACATCACCACACGCAATGGGATCGACACACAATAAACACACAAACACAGTGAGCAGCAGTAGTCTGACATAGTGGCTGCACGGGACTGTCAAAAATTTAAAATTTAAAGTAACACCTCAACTGTTTACCAGAAAACATATTGGCTCAAAATTAAAAAAAAATATATGTAACTACCATAGACAACAGCAGACTCTTTTATTCTTTGTAAACAATATGGCTATGTTCAAAATAATGGCACCATTAGCTATGCAGACCACAATACATTTTCATTTGAGGAGTTAGCATTAGCCATTAATATCACAACTCATAAATAATCAAGATAGTTTTGGCTCCTGACAATAAAATGTCTACATGTATATAATGTCAGAGTCTGGTTAGAAATCATTAGTGAGCGTACTCATGTTTAGTTATTTTAATGTTGCAAGGGGGGCAGCCCTTATGTTCCCCAGTACCTATGTTCCCTAGTACCTATGTTCCCCAGTACCTATGTTCTCCAAACAGCATTAACATTTGGTTTAGAAGCAAAGGTTATTGTTGTGACTCACCAGAATGAGCAAATGTGTTCTCCTGTACTTCTCTTGTCTGGTTTCTATGGGGGAACATTGTTGCTGGGGAACATAAGTACTTTCACATATCTGAGATACACTATATTTCCAAAAGTATTTGCTCACCCACCCAAAAAAACTGAATTGGGATTATGGTGTGGGGTTGTTTTTAGGAGCTGGGCTTGGCCCCTTAGCTCCAGTGAAAGGAACTCTGAATGTTTCAGCACCAAGAAATTTTGGACAATTCCATGCTCCCAACTTTGTGTGAACAGTTTGGGGATGGCCACTTCCTGTTCCAACATGACTGCACCAGAGCACAAAGCACGGCCCATAAAGACATGGATGAGTGAGTTTGGTGTGGAAGAAGTTGACTGATCCTGAACAGTCCTGACCTCAACCTGACAGGACACCTTTGGGATAAATTAAAGCAAAGACTGTGAGCCAGGCCTTCTCATCCAACCTCAGTGTCTGATGTCTATGTCTGCTGTAGATAGATGCAAAGGGTGGGCCCACGTCATATTAAACCCTATGGATTAAGAATGGGACGTCACTCAAGTTCATGTGTGTGTAAAGGCAGGTGACTTTTGGAAATATAGTGTATGTTCCCGGTTCAATAGATACAGGAACAATAGTACTTTCACAAATCCAAGGTACCTATGTTCCCTGGTCCTTAGAAACTGGGGAACATAGGTACTCCTGTCGTGGATATATCTGTAAATTTTACTTTTAAATAGCACTTAAATCTGATAAATTCCAAGGATGTGTGGTGCTATGGCACAACAATTTAAGAACCTTATTTAGCCTTTAGCTTATATATTAATTAAAAGCTAATTATATACGTATGCTAATCGCTACATTCAATAAAACTACTGTACATCCATCCATTCACCAGTGTTTTCTAACCAGACTCTGACATTACATACAGTCATTTGGTTGCCACTTTAAAATCCCATCTTATTGATATAATTAATTAGGGTGGCTAATGCTAATTCCTCCAATAAAAATGTATTGTGGTCTGCGTAGCACCATTCTTTTGAGTGTAGCCATACTGTTTACACTAAACGGCCTGACAAATCTGTAAACATTCTAAAAATCTTACATTAATTTAGCCGTGTGGTAAATATGGGATAATTCTCACCATTTCACCGCAGATGACATTAGCATTAGCATGTTGCATGATGGATTTTAATCCCGATGGAAAACTTACACAAAAGTCCGCTCCTGTGAACAACCAGTCCCTGAACCTTCAAGGCTCTCGGCTAGAAGGCCATCAGAAGTTATTCTTTCAAAACCTGTCACATAATGAAATCCATAAAACATCTTAATGGATATTCAGACGCTCTTTCACCGCGCTGCCCTTGCTATACTGGTGTAATAATACATTCAAATGAACGGGGAAATTAATGTGTCTAAATGGGAGGCTGAAAGAATGTTATCCATTGATTTTAGACAGTCTTTTGTGCAGTTTGTAAATTGAACGGTCGGCTTATTGTGAGATGTGCAAACATTTCATTATTAGAGGTAAATTAGCCGTTTTAACCATCCATTTGATTTTTAATTTTGTTTTATTTGGTTTTAGACTTGATTAAAAAGGTTTTGTCGCTGTAAAATAGAGAGAAATGGCTTTTTCAAGTGACACAGAGAAGGACCACGAGCTGTGAACCTTAAATGATCATCATGCAGATTTTGCTTCTACGATTTATAATTTCACCGTTTATTGGTCACCTTTCAGTTCATTAATTTTTTTTTCATGATATATGTAGCTTCTTAATTAGCATAAAGTAGTGTATATATATATATGTTTATACTGTAGGCTATAATGTCTTTTTTCCCTTCCAGAAGTCGCCTCTGTAAAGCCCCCATCCTTTACTAAAATCTATTCCCTTTGTGATTAATGAACAAAGTCATTTAAGTTTTCAGCCTTCAATGTTTGATTAAATACTTGCAAAGCACAGTGCACAGTGTTCTGCAGAGTGCTCTCAGATCTGTGCTGGACCTCAGATGTATGTGAGCAGATATGAGTCATGCTCCTGAGGGCCCAAAGGAGCTATGTCCTTGGTGGGACAGTGGTGCACTAAAGCAGGGTCATGGTTGGGTCGTCCTCATCACAAAACCCTCGTTCCACTGACGAATCGCCAATGATGAGCGAGCAGTGACAAACAAATGAACGGGACACCCCGCCACGGCCGCTCACACCTGCTCTGCTGGCTTTAGAGCCACAGCACATAGGCACATGAAAGGATATGTGTGCTTTTCCATGAGGAAGGCTCTGCTGTGGTTTACATTACAGCAGTGTAACGATGCGCCTGGTTAATGTTGGGCTCTGTGCAAAACCTTTACCAAATCAACATGACTCACTGCTGGAGGGCAGATGATGACCCAGAAAGGAAAAGCTAAAAGAAAAGATTATATTTGCTTATTTTTTGGAAACAGCTTCTAAATGTTTTTCTTAAGACTGATTGAAAATTGTGGAAATTTTAATTAAATTAGTTTGAAAAGCTTTTTCTTATTTTGTTTGCCTTTTGTGATGCCACAAAATATCGTGTCAAAATTCAAAATTTTGTGAGATCACATTTCTTTGTTCAATATCTGTTTTGGATATGAGGCTAAATAACATGTCTACCTAAAATGCCAAGTTTTTAAGCCAGATATTAAAGGAATTCCTAATTATATTGAAGTCAGCACTGGCTGAATGTATTTCTATTTATTGAGAAGTAATTGTATACTTTTACTCTAGTATTCTAGATGTACTTTTTTACTTCAGTAAATATTTGAGGGAAAATGTAAATTTGACTCATTTGTAAATTCTTTAAATAAGCAGACGTGACCTCAGTAAAGTGGGTCACCTCACAGTCTGAGGTTCTTGGGTTTGAGGCAGCAGACTCTAGAAGTAGAAGTTGTACATATTTAACACATTTTTACTTTTATTCAAGTAATAGTTTACTAGTCTTACTTCCATTTGCATATTTTTGTAGTACTTTTTACTTAAATACTCTTCTACCCTTTTTCTGTTCCACTGAGTATAAATGATGCAACTGAATGACAAATATGAAATAGACTAGAAATGTCAAATTCCAACAAATTATTTATAATTACTTCAATTATTTATATTCCCAGTACTCCTATATTCCCTGCTGTCACCCAAACTCCTCATATTAATTTCCAAAATCTATTGTTTAGCACTGACAGGAATATTTATGCTACCACACATGCTGTGGCTATTACATTTGTTTTACCAAAAGTGGCAACCAATACCATCAAACAAACATTTAGGTGCAGAGGAAAGGACGAAGGGAACTAACACTGAACTGAACTCAAATCACTTCTAAAACAGTTCATTCTAAAAAAAAAATACAATAAATTGAAATAACAAGCAAAAGTAGTGAACAAAAATATTTTTAGTGTATGAAACACCTGTTACCTGTTCCACTTGTTAGCACGTTACTGACACTGAGTCCACTTGTCATGTTTCTGTAGGTCATTCTAGGCTTTTCACAGTGTTTCCTACCACTTGAACAGCTATATCCACTCTTGTTATGCCCTGGCCCAGTCCAAAAGGTCACCCTTTTAGTGATGTTAAAAGTGCCCCGTCTTATAATTAATAAGGGCTTTGGGCCAAATTTATGTCAAGAATCTAGAAATATGTCATTTAAGCATTCAAAACAACACTGATATTGACAGAGGGCTCTCCGGTGGTAGACACAACACAGGATCAGTGCGAGAGTGTGAGCCGCACATTTGTTACAGCTCCTCAACTCACTTCAGATATTCATTACTCTGCATAACCTGCTGTGGACGGATGTAGCTGTATTTCACTGGGACAAAAAGCTCTATTTATTTATTTTTTAGTGTTCACTGTTGCTTTGAACATTTCCAGCTTGAATTAAATATATGCAAAGTGACATTTGTGATTACAGATGTGCATTTTGCAGCACTGTGTCAGATACACCAGATTATCACCGTGCAGTAATGTAAAAGCTTTATTACAGTTTTTTTTTTTCTTAGCCTCTGAAGTCAAAATAAAAGCAGAAAATCTAAAACTCGACACCCAGGGAGCAATAACTCAGCTCAAATTGTCTCAACACTACTCACACTGTCATCTTATCTTTACGCTTCTGTCATAAAACAACACATGGTAAAACGCTAAAACGCAATTATCTGCTTTTGAAACACAATCAAAACTGAAGGACTTTCTTTGTTAGGCCTAAACACTGTCCACCAAAATTCTACACGCCGTTAACAAAGTCCTCATGCGACACAGGACAAAACAAAACACAACAAAATCAGAATATGCAGACACTTTTAGAGACAGATGTTATGATATTAAACATCAGAGGGTCATTTTCACAAGAGTGTCTAAGGTTTTTCACATTTGTTTGATTTTGCACATGTTCTGATGTTTAGTTTTTGAGTTTGTGTGTAAAGTGTAAAGTTTTGTCACACTGGCTACAAATTTCAGGAAATGTGCTAAAGCGATTACACAACAATACACAACTCAGCTCTAGAAGTTTACCTGCAGGTGGGGCGGCTGAATGTAATGTAATTTAATGTTGTTTCAGTGAAGGCACTGAATATTTTTTATCCGTCACATTTCAACTGCAAAGAACAAATCTGGCTTAAAGTTCAGATGCCTCCCTTTAGGAAAATCCTGTAGTTGGTGATTGTCAGAGTGACTGAGAAGCTTCACTCAAAGCTAAAAAAGTCTCAAAGGTTGCCTGAAACAACAGACCTCGAAAGCTTTTTAAAAGAATTACTCTGGAATCATACATTCGGATGTTTATAGTGGATCCTTGAGGACAGACAAAACGAGGTGAAAAAAAAATTCAGTATATATAAATTGTAAAACTATTTCCGGTGACCTCAAAAATAAATTACCATTTTGAATTCCTAAATGAACAAAATAGAGACATTTAAACTGTTTTGAACCAATGCTGGGGACAGTTTATTTGGCCTGCGTCTGTCACAAGGTCACAGGTTAATAAAATGTTAGATTAAGCCGCAAAGGCAGTCACAGTGGTTTTCATTTGGTATTTTATTGTAGACCTAGAAAGCAATAAGCAAATATAATCAGAAATAGCAAATTACTATTTTTGAATGCATTTAATGTGAGGTTGAAACTCTGATCATGTGCAAACAAAACTGTTTCTCCAAAAGTCAAATACACTGTACTCTGCTTTAGTTTCTACTGGACAGTGCTGACTTGTGGTACTGTAGTATTTCAGTGTTCAGACTCCTGTGGCATGTACACAGATGGCATTCCTCACTCTGAGGCACGCCAGCAACTATTGAAAATGTCCTTTAAAACATATTTGTGCTTGTTTATTGAGCTAAGCTGTTATTTTCACACAGAAAGGACTTTGGTATTCATTCAGAAGATAATGTTTCAAAGCATCCAAAAAAGTTAAGAAAGAACATACTTCAAAAGTTTGACAAAATCTTAGAAAGTTTCACTCAAGGTAATTGCAGCAGAGCTCCTGAGCTGAGCTCTTGAACTGCACTAACGTCTGTTTTTACTGGTATGTGCTAAATGTTTGTAAACAATGAGTAAAATGCTACTTTTCAAAAACAGGTGGAGCTTGGCCCTGGAGTCCAACTTGGTCTGTACGGGTTTCCTAAACGGGTTCCAGAGGTTCCCAAACTTTTCAGACCGCGAGGTACAAAAAAGCAATGATGAGTTAGTTACAGAGCAGAAAACAAGAACTGTGCCAGTTATGCAAATCCAATTTAATGTGCTTTTAAATTTTGATTTTATATTTAGATTAAGTATTATTATTTATTGGGTGTTAGTGCTCTCATAATAAAATATTTAAAAAATAAACTATTTTTGCTGTTTAAAATCAGAAGCTGTGAAAATGTTAAAACTTAATAAATCCACAGTGTAACCTTCCTTCAAACTCAGATGAAAGGATGCCACACGTTCCTGATCATTTTTTTTCCCTGAACCCCTGAAATCTGGTACTTGAACAGTGGATATTTTGTGTTTTAATAGCCTCGCTGCAGCACTTGTGAGGGGAACAGGTGAGCTGGTAACAGGGGTCACCAGAGAGGACCCACAGAGCAGAACTCAATTTTAGATAAATGTAAAAATTCCTTTATTTGTGTTCCTTTTTTTCAGGAAGATGACTGTTCATTTCAATTAAATTAAGGTTTATGGCAACAAAAGACCCTTTATTTATAACAGTGAGCTTGCATTTGAAAATGTTTAAACCACCAGTTATGAGATTTATAAATATTTATTCCCTACATTACACTAACTTTGAATCACTAACTTAAATCATTAAAAGTTTCTGAGAAGCTAACTTGGCTCAGTTTTATGCAATGCCTTTTCTCATTATAGTAAATTAAAGACGGATTTATGGCCACAACTAATTACCTATGAATTAAATCAGGCCTAATTTATACATAAACAAATAAACCCAATATTTAATAGGCCTGTGTAAAGCCTAACTAAATAACTGGAAATGTTTCTGAGTTGGAAAAAATTATAAATCAACCAAAATCTTAATTAACCGGGATCAAAGATTGGTATAAACAGCCCAGTTTTGGCAAATTGGTGACTGTGCGCCTTCCAGCTGTGTGTTTCCTCATCAGCATCCCGATTAGCCCAAGGAATTCTGGGTAATATACCATAGCATCTGGTCAAAACATTTAATATCTTGTAATTGCATTTAAACGAGCGATATGCGATCATTATGTGGTCAGAGGTTTGAGTTTGGTCATGTTTATCTGACTGGGAGCTAGTGCCACGGTGCCAAATGTTTTACAGTAATTAACAGTGTTTGCCCCGTATTGAAATAACTATCACTGTTGACCCTTGACCTCTAGTAAAAGCACCAAACTTAGAGCAACGTTTGACTTTTGACCTCTATGATTTGGGAATCTGGTGAGTGAGTGGCGTTCAGAGAGCACTGGGTTTGGCTTTTGTGGCTGAACATGATCGTACTCAACCTTTAACTAAACAATTTGTATTTTTTCTTTCCCCCTTCCTTTTTCCTTTTGGCTTTTTCCTTTTAGGCAACACCACAGCAAAAAATTTACCTCCTTCAGCGACTCACAATGTTGATTTGGCCTAGGTTTCATGTTGGATGCACTTTATCCAGGCTTGGGGCTGGCACCAATACAGGTTTGTGACCCTTTGTGGCTGCATTAAAAACAATCTTATATCGTCACTAATGAGTAAACATCAAATACACAAGCACAGAGGTGGAAGAAGTACTCCAAATGTGTACTTAGGTAAAACTACAGTTACTTCAAATTATTATTACTCAAGTTAAAGTCAAAGTACTCAGCAAAATTGATTGATATAACTACAGACTTTACATTTTACTTGTTTTTTCTCAAGTAAAATACAAGCATTGTAGTTTCCTTCATCAATATAATTAAGTAAACACTAGTATGTAGTTACTTTTCACCTCTGCACAAGCGTTACCATGGCAGCGCCTCTAAAGACTGGATTTACATATTTATATAATTGTAGATTTTAAAGTGGTTGTGGTTTGTTTTTTAAGTTTACTCAATGACATCAAAAAACTGTAAAGTGTTGAGAAACATTGACTAGAACTGAACCAGGATTAAATTAGGTATAAAACCCGGACTGTGGCGGGACTTGGACCGTAAGTGAGCAGTACAGAGCGGTTTTGTGTTAATTAACAAAAGCTTTGTCCGTGTGCCCAATACAGGATGATAATGGGGGTGATTAGATCATAGACGGCATTATTAAAATGTTTTGAGTCACTAAAGCAACCTCAGTGAGTTAACAGGGACGATGTTGTGTCCAGTAATTAAGGGCCCATAAAGCGGAGCTGAGACTCGGCTTGTGATTGGCTGTGGACCTCAGGCTGCGCGAGACGGGGGTTGGAGGGGGATTCCTTCTCTGCGCTCGGGTTCAGTGTGGTGCGTAAAGCGCGCGGAGCAGCAGCAGAGACCCATCCAGCGGTGACTATAGGCCCGCCTCAGGTCTGCAGCTCAGACTCCGCTCCCGGGATTACGCTTCTTCTGCGTCTCCGCGGGGCCAAACTCTCAATGACGCTTGGTTCTTCTTCGTGAGTTTTCCGCCATGAGCTGCCTGGATGTGATGTACCAAGTGTTTGGTCCTCAGCCTTATTTCAGCTCCTACAGCCCATACCACCACCAGGTACGATCTCTGCGAGCCCTAACCCCGGGAATGGCCTTGACTCACTCCAGGCCTTTTACATGTGAGCTACTGCGAACTGTTTAGCCGCGGAAAAGTTGAGACGCGCAGTTGATCCGTGCGTAAAGGTCCGTGCGCCGATATGAACTCCTCTGGTACTAAACGGCTCTAAACTTTATTTGAAACCTTAAATTGCGATTTTAAATAAAGCTTTACAACCTGCAGTAAAAGTTCTGAATAAACTTATTCTGACAATTAGTAAACACGCTTTTCTAAAAATGCAACACATTGCCATGGGGGACAAAGCATGTTAAAAAAAAAAAAAATTATCCGTTACAGCTCTAAAAACCAGAATGACTTGACATTTAAGTCTTCTTTAACTCATTATTTTTAGTCTCAGTTTTAAATATTCATTTTCAGCTGAATAGCCACAATTACAACAAAATATTTATTAAATTCAGTAAATTCCTTTACATTAGTTATAATACTGTATTTCTTCAGGTCTGCTCACTGTGGTTTAATGTGGAGGTGCCGGTGCAGCAGAGGGCCTTCTCAAGGCTGTAAAAGCCGTCTTTTTTCCCACTGTCTTTAAAAGCTCTCAGTCAACATGCAGGGCATATTTCACATAGTGCCAAAACTCACTTTGTCTGTGGCTTAAATAGACTGAGCATCAGCCTCTGCTCTCTGTGCCCGCTGCTATTTTTGCTTCACTCTGGACAGAGATTTATTTTTAAGTCTTTTATTGTTACATTTTCATATTTTTGCCTTGCTCAATTGTTTTCAAATCTGCTATCTCTTTGATGCAAAATTTGCTGCAACTTACATGTTTAGAAATCCACTTTTTCTTGCATTTGTTACTTTTTAGACAATATTTTAAAGCATTGCTGCTACCATGTAACATTTTGAGGCATTGGATTTATACTTGGTTATTGTAATATAATATAAACTTAAGTCAGTGCAGGTGCCCTTGTCCTAAAAACACTTATTTTTATATTTTAAAATTGTTTCAAAAGAATAAGTATTAAAAATCTCAGATACAAAATGTGATATTTTTGTCACTGCTGCGTTGTATAATTCAAAAGCATTTTAACTCAAATGATCCTAAATGATTGGATTAAAACACATTGATTCTTTCGGGCTGCAGCTCTAACACTCAGGGTCGCTGTTGGCTCCTCTGGCATGTCTATTGTAAATATGAAGGTGTTAAAAGGGCTTAGTGGGTTTATCTCCTCTACACACCTGTGGCGCATCCAAAAAGCACATTCCTCCACCGCTTGGGTCAAAGGTCAATGTCTGCTTTAAATAATAAAAAAAAATAAAAAATACATACCTTGAATTATAAAATACAAAATCTACCAAATCTAATGAAAGTGTTGTGACGTCTTCAGAAACTGGCTTTGTATTCGAAAATGCAAGACCCCCATGAGAGCAGCAGTCGTGTCGGGCCCCCCACCATCAAGGAGGAGGACAAGGAGCTACCTCCGGGGGCCGAGTACCTGAGCGCCCGCTGCGTCCTCTTCACATACTTCCAGGGAGATATCAGCGCCGTGGTGGACGAACACTTCAGCAGAGCTCTGAGCCAGACCAGCTACTCCACAGCCAGCCACAAGACCAGAGGTGAGGGCCAGACCCAGGACCAGACTGTGGATCTGAACTGGTCTTGGTTTTGTGTTAAGTATTATTAAGTATATCCTGCATCTGTGAATCTATGGATTTATAACTTTATTAGCATTATTATTATACTATCATTTATTGTCAATAGTTTTTTTTAAATTAATAAATCAGTTAATTTTCTTTCATTATTGTTGTGATAAATGTGGTCTGTGATTAATTAAGAGCTCATGAACTGTATATATACAGAGGACTGTGACTTCTCCTTTTAGCTTTTCCGTGGTGTTCCTGGTCCTCCTGGCTAAAGTTAAATAAAATAAAAAGCAAAGTGATGTAACGAGCTCTGTGATTGGTCAGAGCTACTCGAGCTCTGATTGGCCAGACAATTTGCTTGTCATCCTTAGCCGGCCCGGTGACAATAGCGGTTATGCGCTAACTACTTCTGCATTAGGCTAAACAGAATGATCCACTTCCGGTCGCAGCTTGTAAGCGAGCAGCTGGACAAGGGCAGCTTCAAAAAACATATTTATGTCTTACACATCGCAAAATAAAATCACCAAACTAACGCTGCTATGGACTAACGCAGTTTTATCATTCAAACAAGGGTTTTAGCATTTGTGTGTTAATTAACTAATCGCTGAGCGCGGATGCAGGATATTGTTGTGACAATTAACTAAAGCCGTCACCCGGTGCACTTTATTTCAGCGGATATAAAGCACACAGCAAGTTAAATTACGTGATACTCAATAACAAACAACACAACTGCCCATTTTAGCACAGTCCTAATTTATTATACACCTATTAAGGCACTTTGACTTATTTATTAATTTCTACACTCCGAGGCTACAACCGATGTTTTGAAGCCACTTTCACAGCTTTTCTGTGGCGCTTTCAGATATTTTTGTGCACACTGTGGCTGTGTTTGGTCGCATACTTTAGTGAAATGTTCCTGTGTGCTTTATATCCGCTGAAATAAAGTGCGCCAGGTGACGGCTTTAGTTATTGGCACAACAATATCCCGCATCCGCGCTCAGCGATTAGTTAAATATTTAGCACACAAATGCTAAAACCCTTGTTTGAAGGATAAAACTGCGTTAGTCCATAGCAGTGTTAGTTTGGTGATTTTATTTTGCGATGTGTAAGACATAAATATGTTTTTTGAAGCTGCCCTTGTCCGGCTGTTTGTTCCGTTTAGCCGAATGCGGAAGTAGTTGGCGCATAACCCCTATTGTCTGGCCAATCAGAGCTCAAGTAGCTCTGACCAATCACAGAGCTCGTTACATCGCTTTGCTTTTTTTATTTTACTTAACTTTAACCAGGAGGACCAAGAACGCCATGGAAAAGCTAAAAGGAGAAGCTAATCGGAGAAGCTAATACGTTTTGCAAATGCTTTTCCGAAAAGGTTTTGTAAATACATTTAGAAATCGGTTTCCTAAATGGAAATAATGAATAACGCGATTAATCCTTCTTTTATTAAAACCATTTAGTAATCCATTTATTAAATCCTTTTTAAAAACCCCATTTAATAAAACCATTTAGTAATCCGTTTATCAAAGGCTCTTTTAAAAACTCTTTTAATAAAAGCATTTAGTAATCCATTTATTAAATGCTCTTTTAAAAACTCTTTTAATAAAAGTATTTAGTAATCTCTTAATTAAATACACTTTTAAAAACTCTTTTAATAAAAGTATTATTCTTTTTCGCGTGGCGCTCACGGTCCTCCATATATATATTATGTTTTTGACAGTTTGTAAAATCATTAGTAAGGCTGACAAAGCAGTTCACATAAGCTGCGTTTCCACATTGACATGTTTTTAAACAATTGGCACAGTGCTGCTCCAGCCTCCACACACATATGCTGCAAATTTTCACCAAATTTTGTAAAACACATTTTAATTGGGTTTTGCATTGTGTGAATTTTGCATCACATTGTTTCTGATGTGATACAGCATTGAGTGTGTGCGACCTAGTATACATTACCATGCTTTTGTATATTGTACATTATAAATGTACTTTAATAAAGTGATGCATTTGTATTTAGGCTGCTACTTTCTTCAGTTAAAAAGGCCAAGTGTTTGATGTTTAAGTCATTGATCACAAAAAAGGAGGATAACTCTTCCTCCTGCTGATACAGAATCATAGCCGTTTGAACACTTCACCAGATAAATCCAAACTACTTTTTTAGTTCAGTGATTACATCAATACATCCAAATGTCCAGACCAAATACATAAATGAACATCCCACTGTAACAGTTACAGTAAGTTATGCTGCTTGTGTTTTCTGTCCCAGACGGCTCGTTCCCAATGAGCCAGAGGAGTTTCCCTCCCTCGTTCTGGAACAGCTCGTACCAGCCGTCTGTGTCCTCCGCCCTGGGCAGCGCTCTGTCTGCGTCCCACACAGAGCTGTCCTTCCCTGGAGACCCCTACTCCTCAGCCTCCCTCCACAGTCACCTGCACCAGCCCAGCCCGGATGCTTGGCACCCGTCCCACCATCACCATCACCACCCCTACTCATTGGGGGGCGCTATAGGTACCCAGGGCTCTGCGTACACTCGACCTGGGGTCCATGAGATGTACGGGACGGCGTTTGACCCTCGGTACGGCTCACTGCTGATGCCCTCTGTCCGCTCACATCACCGCCTGGCGTCCAGCAGTTCTGTCCCGGGACCCAGTGGCTCACCCTGTGACCTGGGGGGCAAGGGGGAGTCTGGGACAGGGTCGGCTTGGAGCGGGGCGTTCACGGGCGCTGGAGAAATAGGACTCAACATGGACACAGGTATTATCTAAGAAACTAATAGTGCTCAAAGTAAGGCTGGCCATTTCATTTTTTATGAAAAAAAATACTGTTGCTTTTCCAAAAAGTAGTAAATTTATGAACTTTACATTTAGCGTTGATATTATTCATTCTTTTCTTTAGCCAAAATGAATGTTCAATACATTTACCATTAAAAAATAGCTTTGCCTGCCACAATCAGGAAGTATATATATATATATATATATATATATATATATATATATATATATATATATATATATATATATATATATATAGTTATTAATCCACACTGATTGTGGCATATATATATATATATATATATATATATATATATATATATATATATATATATATATATATCATATATATATATATATCATATATATATATATGACAGCCACGCATTAAACTAACAACTAACTTTGAAAATACAAAATACAGGTTCAAAATACTTTTAATTTATTTATGAGATATTGTTGCTTTACTAAAACGTAATGGTATTTTGATGCTGTAAAAGGAAATGTATGTGTAAGCAACAAATTTGAAATATACACATTTTGACATTCTCCCTTAAAAATGAATGTCCAAATCATGTATCATATTTAAAAACAAAACACACCATAACTTGCATAATTCAAACCACAAACAGACAGGAGGTCATGATTACTTATGACATGTTATTCTCTCATAACATTGGCTTTTCTTTAACTGATAAGAGATATAGAATTCTCAAAATTTGCTAAACTTGTTAACATGTTTCTATGACAGCCCAATCTGACAACTTAAATTTAAAAATCAGGTTTAATTTAGGACAGCTCTCGAGTTTGCAGCTCAGTTTACCACAAGTGCTTTAGACCAAACAGCGGCTCACTCAGCGCTTTAACCCCAGCTGTCACTTCCTCCTCTCGCCTGTTTTTCTTTCCTCTGCCTCGGGGCTGTGTGTGTGCGCGCCTCTTTTTCTAATCTGTCTTTTCTTGCTTTTGTCTTCTTTCTTCCTGTCATTGTCTTCTCTGTCCATTCCTGCCTCTCAGGTCTTCAGGCGCAGGATAAGACCAAGGACTTGTACTGGTTTTGAGGCTGCCTCTCGTCCTTTGAGAGAAGTGTAACTGCTTGTGGTCTGCTTACAGCCCTGTGTTACGGCGGACTGTGCGGCTGATCAACAAAAGTCGGACAAAAAGACGAAAAAAAAGTGACGCGTGTGGCACAGACTGGGCTCTTTGTAACAGGGGCGACATTCCTGAACTGGAAAAGACAGACGGACGGATGGACAGAGACACATGCCGTCACAGTCCAAAGACAAGCACTTAAAGGACAACTGCAGTGCTCACTGGGACGGTTGGAGCTGCAGACGGGACAAAAGAGACAGCTATGGCACCATTTACACTCTTTGGTTTTACATGGAGTTACTGTGTCATGTTCAGTTACATTTTATTTGTCTGTTAGCATTAAAAAAAAGAAAAAGCTCATTCAGATCTTAAAAATAAACATGTAGAGTAAAGCATGTTTACACTGGCAGGGGGTTGGTCAAAGCCTGTCATGTTATTTTTTTCACCATGCTTTCAAAGATGTTGGCAAATCTAAGAAACTGGATAACAAAACAAAAAAAAAAAAAAAGAAAAGAAAGAAGAAAGAAAGAACGAAAGAAAGAAAAAAAATCATAAAAAGCAAAAGCTCGACATTGTCATCATTGGCTGTTTCCACTTCAGACTGAAGAAGACTGAGCTGAGCACCGCTGTAACTCATGACTCCATCTAGTGGAGCACAGTGGTATAACATCAAAAGCACCGCCTGCAAAAGCACTTTCTTCTTCTGATACCACACCTTGGTCTCTTTTGTGCATTATTTACAATCTAACTCACTCAAATACCAAAATAATCTGATGTATATTTAAATAAGTAAAATACTACAAACCCTATAAAAATATATGGGACACTGCATTAAATGTAAACAAAACTGATGCTCACAAAACCATATTTTATACACAACAGGTGATGAGATATTTTAAACCTGGCAAAAGCTGATTTTTGTAAAGGGGAGGGACTAACACCAGCGACTGAATGTTTTAGCCAATCACAGCAACAACGACAATAGCCAAACAACACACCACTATGAAAGTGGTGTGTGTAACAATAATAATATTGTTGAAGGATTTTTGGTGTTTATTGTGAATGTATAGCATCGGTGTCACCATGTGGTTGTACAAGTGTCGCTAAGTGGCGTGTTGCTATTGTTAAACCTATAACTTTATTTACCAAAACAAATCAGCAAGAGCCTGATAAGATGGACATATCACATTTAGAAAGGTAGCAACACATCTCAAACAGGGAAGGCAAGGGCAATAAAAGGCTGGGAAATTTAAAATCATTACGTCATGTTTTTATTTACATTTCACTCAGTGTCCCAACTTTTTCTGGAATTGGGTTTGCATACAACCAAAGCTAACACTGCTACAATTGAGTTATAACATTGATTGTAATGATGTTTGAAAAATGTGTTATCATCCAAATGTCACTCATTTCAGTAAAACGCTGTTACATTCAGCTTCATACGGCCACAAGGAGGCGACACTGATTTCTGCATTGCACGTTTGCTGAAACAAAAATTATGGTGGCCCTGAAGGACAAGTCACACCAACAAATATAAAAACACACACACAAATTTGAAAGCAAGCATGTAAATTTGGAAACATGCACACAAATACAAAAACACGCACACAATTACGAAAACAGACACACAAATTTGGAAAAACTGACACAAATTTGGAAACATGCACACAAATACAAAAACAACCACACAAATACAAAACATGCACCCAAATTTGGAAACAAAATTGACAAATTTAGGTGCGTGTTTCAGCTTTTGTTTGCATGTTTTTGATTTTGTTGATGTGACTTCAGGGCCACTGTAAAAAAAAATGCCCCTTTTCTTCTGAAATGACCGTAGGAGGCTGTATTTGCTTCGTCCCCACAGAGAAATGCAGACTCTGTTGGTTTTTTGATTCTCGTGGCCCGAAGCACAAAGGAAATGTTTACTCGTGGGCGCACAGAGGAGCGTCCCGGCTGAATGAGGACTATTTGAAGCCACTTGAGTCTTTCTTTGAGCCGCCGCAGCTGTCAGCGCCAACTGCCCCTCAGCCCAGCCCGGGACACACAGCGGGGCTCTCAGGACGGGCCCATGGACTTTAATAATAAAGGGGCATTTAGTGGAGCTGTCCCGGGACAACTGCTGTAGAGGACACACACAACTGTCAGATAGTAATAATATGTGCAAGTGCAGGCACGTGGTTATCTCTATACTTACAAGCAAAAGAATCAGAAAAACCTACATAAGAACATATACTTCAATTTTTCTAGTTTTTCATCAAATGTTTACACTTAGGCTCTGTTCACACTAATGATTTTTTCAGTCAATACCATCATTCAATGAAGATGAAAAGAGAAATGTTGCTTTTTTTATTATAGTTGGACAAACCAAGGTCACTGAGCTTATTTTTGAGTCTGAAAAATAACAAAAAACACAACAAAGAAACAACTTTTTATTGCCTTTCTTTGTACATCTGGACAGTATCTGAAATGGTCTTGTAAGTACAGGAATAAAGCCACATGTATGTGCAGCATTTACCTCTGAACTATGGCATATGTGTAAAAAAAAAACTGTGACATACCCCAGCCACAACTGTGCTTATTGTGAATTTATAAATATGGGCTAAAATATTGTTTCTGTTGCTCTGGTGTAAGGTCTTTGTATGTATTTGCTGCTATAAAGAAAATTGTAAGTCTCCCAGATTGTTCCTCCTCTCAGAGTGCTTTTTTTTTTTTTTTTTTTTTTTCCAGGTAAGGTCGGTAATGGGCCATGGGAAAAATCATTAGTTTTGAGTTCTGTTTAGATCCAGGAATGTTTCAGGATTCTGTATCATAACTTCACTCACTAAAAGAAGATATAACAGCATTTACCCCTGAACTATGGAAGATCTTACAGTTTGAGTCCAGATGTGGGCACTATACACTATCTTTACCATTGCGAGATAGGACCAGTGCCTTGGCAGAGGTCCACACTTTCTGGGTACTTCTATAGTTTTGATTTATCTTCTTGTTTTTGTGATTGTGTAATTTTTGTACATTAGGGCCACACCACACAGGAATTTTTCTTCCTTTCCCAAACTTTTGCACAATACACTGTAAAAAAGAAAAAAGTTGTGAAAACTCAAAAATTCAAGGCAACAGGATCCCTCAAGCTTTTTGGGGCCATCTCAAAATCTCAAGTTTCAACAAAAATATACATATTTTTGTTAAATTTAATGGTCATATGTCTAAAAGATTTTAATTTTAAGTTTTTCCTCAATATTCTTTTTTTTTTTTACTCATCTTACAGCCAACTTACTTTCCATTGTTAATAATAACTATCCAATGATAATAATAAAAACTTAATATACTAAATTGAACTAAATAATTTTGCAATTTTAACAACTTTTTCTGAACAATATATTGCCAGTTGGCTGTAAGATGAGTTTAAAAAATAATGTCAGTGAGTAAAATTTTAAATTGAAAGATTTTAAACATATGAACAAACAAAAGACTTGAGATTTTGAGTTGGCCCCAAAACTGAAAAATCTTAAAACATCCTGTTGCCTTGAGTTTTTGAGTTTTCACAACTTTTTTTTTTTTTTTTTTTTTTTTTTTTTTTTTTTTTTACAGTGTATTATATATCACTGAGAGAATGTTAAAGGTGTATACAGTATATAAAGTATCTTGGGACTTGCATTGTGTTTGATCCTCACTGACAGACCAACTGGGCCCTGGAGATGCCTCCCATTATTCACATACTCGTACAGGGCTAGGCCCAGCACTGAAGCTAAACTTACAAAGGCACAGATAAATATTAAAACACTTGACCCAAGTCTAACAGGGGTCCACTCTGCACCCACAGACATCCACTGTTTAACATCCATATACATAATAAGCTTATATTCTGAATAATACTCTACAGCAGTTTATATGTGAAAGGATATTCTGATATAGTTTTACAGTGTAATGGTCTGACCTGAGTAACAATTACTGCAGAAATGTAAATAGGAGCAGAATACTCCAGGCTTATTCTGAAGGACCTGACCTAAATCTGAATGGGGGAAATGGAAAACAGCACAGTTTACAGGGTTCAGACACTTTTTTAACCATGAATTTTCCATGATTTCTCCATAACATTTGACTAAATTTCCAAGACCTGAGAAATGACTTACACATGTTGAAATAGTACTGAAAATGTCCAGTGTGGTACATCAGAAACATACTTTTGCTGCAATATCGTAAAAAAAATTGAGGGTAAAAAGTTCAGAATTCACTTACCAGGACATATTGGCAGAAATACATTTAGGACATTTCACTGTTTTTCATATCAAATTTTAAGAATCTAGATCTTTAGTAACTGTCTTGAAATTTCTTAAAAATGTGATAAAAAGTGTGAAGGCAGACACATATTTAGTTTCTTAACTATCCTGCAAAATGTAACAGAAAAGTTAGCTTTTAGTCCAAAACTCCAGCTGGAGTTGTTGTAACATGACAGTTTCTGATTCAGGAGGTGTGCTTCACTGCTGGATTTAAGTGAAAGTAAACTTTTAAAATCAATTTCTATGATTGACCGGCACTGCCATTGGGAAAGTAGTCACAAGTGGAAATCATTTATTTAATGATCCATAACTTTTAATCAGAATAAGATGAAGGACAGTGAGCTGGCTCCATGTGTGTCTGACACTTTAAGTGTCCTCACACACTGAATGGGGATTTCTTAAGCATGTACTTTTTTGAGGGATTCACAAATAAAAATGTGACAAAAGGCCTCCCTCTCCCCGCTAACCCTGAGCCGCTGCTCACAGCACTGTGCACAGGTTTGTAAGAGCAGGGAAAGGTGTATCAGTGCTCAGAAATGCACAAGAAGGAAAAGCACTGGTCTTATTTCACAGCTGTAAAGACAGGTATAGTGCCCAGACTGGGACTCAAATCAAAGGTCTCCTAGTCCATGAAGTTATTATCTTCAGTCCACACAGAGACCATTTAAAGCTTTGCACAAACAGGTTTATAACATCCTGTATGAAATTAGTAAAGTGCTATGAAAAACACATGAAATTCAGAGACTGACCTGCTTTAATATACGAATGATTTTAAAAGCACTGTGTCATATGTTTACAGTCTGTGATTTTCTCCTCTTGTCAAAGGAGGGAGCTGGGTCTGTTTGTTTATAAATTCTTTTCATTCACATGTTTCCATTTGTACCAAGGCTAAGCTATATCTTAATAAAGCAGAAATATTTCTTGGTAAAAATCATGAGTGGAGTAAAGTCAGCCTTACTGTTTGAATTCAGTCAACGAAAATTATTTTATGGTTAATGAAACAATCTCAAAATGATAAATCTGGGCGCTATTTTGAATTAAAACAACATCACTGTAAACATAAGGACTTTTGTGACATCTTTTCAGGCTCAGTATTGGGACATTTGCTCAAATGTAGACAGCAGTCAGCAGACAGTTGGATTGTCGTGAAAATTGTGAGCTCACAAATTCACAAAATCCTATCTTGTCCTGCTGCCACTGAGCTGTTTGTGTCCGGACCTGTGCGGCTGGGCCAATGGTGTGGCAGTACTGCTGCAAGTGGGCGGGTTTTAGGTTTGCTGACAACAGCAAGTTCTTTTAGCATTACTTGTTAACAACATGGCGACATGGAAAAACGTAAGGTATGCTGCTCTACATTTACAAAAACAACAAAAATCTTCTAATGTCTTTTATTGTGTTGTTTTACTGTCATAGCTGTTTGTTGTTTAGCTATGTGGCTGGCACTTTATCCAATCACCTCCAAGTATTCTACTGAAAGTCCCGCCCCTTCACAAACATTTTCAAGGGGAGCCATTTCAGACTGATATAACGTTAGCAACTCTGCCAGTGTTATATCAGTCTGGTTTTTGTCAGGTTACAACGGTCCTGCTTCATAGAAAGACAGGAACTGTAACTATTCTAACTTACACATTTACGATCAGGTTTAGTTTAAGTGTAATCTTAAACAACACTTTTGTCTTCCCAATTTTTTTGTGGCTGTTCCAAGCCTGGATAAATGAAGAAGGTTGGCTCAGAAAGTGCATCGGGCCTAATGCAAAAAAAAAAAAAAAAACTCTGCCAAATTAATATGAAAATCACTGCAGGCTAGGAAGCAGATGGTTTGTGGTGGCGACCCTAGAAGAGAAAAGACGAAATTTAAGCAAAATTGAGCTCATGTCAAAACAAAACTATTGTAATTCCCCCCACACTGGTTATTAGGTTAGTTTTATTCCATTTCTGGGATGTCTCTTGATGCTTCTCTTTAACTCATTTTGCGTTTCTTGCACAGTAAACAGATAAAATGACTCAAGGTTGGCAAGAAAGCACACACAGAAGTGAGGACTGGCTTCAGGAACGATAACACAAAAACTAAAGTGGCTAAACTAAAAACACTGCTGTAGTAATTCTGCTATGGTTCTGTGTGTGATTGATTACTTGCTGCTAGACTTTAACACACTTTTGAAGTTTTAGTGAACATGCTGGTGTCTCTGTTTTGAATATAGTGTCTTATTGAATAAAGTGCATGTGTCGACCGTGTCAAGTGTT
Organism: Bostrychus sinensis; assembly: GCA_020698575.1. Classification (NCBI taxonomy): domain Eukaryota; kingdom Metazoa; phylum Chordata; class Actinopteri; order Gobiiformes; family Eleotridae; genus Bostrychus; species Bostrychus sinensis. Next base: position 18,594,661 of record CM036257.1, on the reverse strand, counting down.
TGGGCTGGGGCATGTGTTTGATATGCTAATAATCTTTATGCTAACTTGAAAGTCTTGTTAACACTGTAAACGGTCTTCACCTCAGTCGTCCGCCCTCACACTCTCGCACCACTGTCTTTCTTCTTCCTAAAAGAGTTGTTACAAACCGTGGCAGAAATGTGGAGAATGCTGAGTACATTTCAGCTTCTTTTGTTAAAGGTTGTTCCGCGCCGTCTCTCCTGTAAACACACGACGAGGAGCTAGGAAATCTGATCAGCTCGCTTAGCTGCGATCTGACTCACTGCACACATCACACTGCACCAAAACCACATGTTTGTCCTGTACCGTGAAGACTTCAGGTCACTTTTGACCAAAATTAATGTGGAACACATACCTGGTCTGCAGCAGCTCGAGAAGACTCACACTGGTAGGTTTTTTGTTATTTGAGGAAAAAAAACATTATTTTACTCAAGTAAATTTGTAAATAATCATTTCCAAAAGTACTTTTGAACATAACAGAAGCTCCTGTCCTAAAATCTTTGCACTTAATAACTTAAAAAAAAACCCTTTGTACTCAATTATTTATTTTGTTTTACTTCTATTTAAGTAATGTTATTCTGAAGTAACATTTGTGGCTACAGATTTTTACTACGTTCTCCAGCTCTATTTCAGATTAATTGTTGTTTTCAATAAATTGCTTAATAAGTTTTTTTGTTTTTGTTTTTGTTTTGTTTTTTGTTTTTTTGTTTTTTTTTCTTTGTCTCACTCCTATTTCTTCTTTTTGCATTAGGACCTCCTTAAGATCCAACAGTGCAAAATGTAAATTCTTGCAATTTTTCAACTGGTCTTAAAATTTTGATCAGGTTTGTATAATTAGTTTCTAAAGTAGTTTTACTTATTTAATAAACCCTGATTTAAAATAAGCCTGACCTACAAAAGCCAGACTCAGAGTTACCGACCTCAGAGGTTTTAAAAGTAAGTAAAAAAATTATTTTTGGAATTACTCAAGTACTTTTTGGGTTACTAAATTATTAGTTTTTTTAATTAGTTGAGGTTTTAGGTTGTGGGATTACTCAGAGAAACAAAACCAGCAGTTTCTGGATGAGAGGTAATGGCACTCACCACTTTGCTGGAGTACTTTTCAGATGCTCAAATACTTTTTGGAATACTCAAGTACTTTTTGGATTTCACCAGGGAACTCAGTCCATTACTTTTCTATCTAATTACAGTCTAAGTTGCTTGATCAGAAACTGCTCTGAGAATCAAACCCAGGACGTCCTGAATGGGAGGCAACAGCACAAACCACTGAGCCAGTGCACAGTGGTCTGCAGCCAAGTTGTGAAGGGTTTTGGACACGAGTGAGAAGATATCAGTGCTAGCTTTTATGCATAATGAAGTATATTGTGCACTCAGGTTGGAAAACATTAGATAACTGAGTTCTCTGGGACACAAACCCTGAACTTTCTCACTGGGAGGTAACTGCTCCACCCAACACTGTTACTGTTACAGTAGCAGTTACCTGTGCAGTCGCTGCTCACAGACAACACCTCAAGGTTCAAGAAACAAACCTGTGACCCTCTGACTGGGAGGCACCACCTTTACACCTGACACTCTGCATTTATCTGCACTTGGGACTGGCACAAAGAGTGCAGTGGCTTTATGAATGATTTTCAGTAGACTGATTATTATTGTCAGTTTACTTGTTGGCTGATAGCTGTTGGTCAGGTATGTCTAGTTTTAGAAAAGATCCATAGTCTGCGTGACATAAAAGCACAGTCTTCTCTCACAAGTAGACAAATCCCAAAACAGACACAGCTGGTCACAGCCTGGACCCTGGAAAACTAGGAGGTCGCACTAAACAAACAGAGGTTTACCTGGACAGGTAACATGAGAGGAGACCCCCCTCCAAGCCCTTTCCAGCCCACTTCCTCCCTGTCCCACCAGCATTAGTGCACCCTGGGCCCCAGGCTGTGTGTGTTCCTAATGGGCCACCAAACAGGTTTGGGAGAAGGGGATGAAGAGTGATTGGTCAGGTGTGAAGGCAGGCAGCTCTGGTGGGACAGGTGATCTTTGGTTGAAGCAAAGGAAGAGAAAGCCTTGTGAAAAAGTGGTTTAAAAGGATTTAGTGGCTCTTTTCTCCTGAGTCCTTTTGGCTCAGAGCAGGACTCAGAAGTCCAAAGGTTACAGATCAAAGATCTATCACTGCAGATTAAACAAATCCTGCCTGTGAGGGATGTTTAGAAAGAAAAATACCTTTAATACAGGCAGCTGCACAGTGATCAAAATTGAGAATAACATTCAGGTACACTTCAGGAAAAACACTGGAATAACTGCTATAAAGCAGTAATAAATATGTAATTAACAAAATTATGAACAAAACAAAATTAACCACAAATTTAACATCTGTTATCTTAACCCTTTATCAAACACTGACTGAGCTTTATAGTGTCACCAAACTTTATGCTGTTGCCAACTTAAAAAAAATTATGAAATACTGACATTGCATTTGACAAGACTCACATTGGATTATTGTTTTATATGCTTCATGTATGAAACATTTTAGGTAAAGTGAATATATAAATATTACAATAAATATATTTCTATGACTTGTGTCGGTCTCTGTGGACAAAGATCAACTAACAACAGCTACATGCAGAGGTGGTGGTCTCTTCTACTGCAGCAGTTTCTTCATTTCATCTGGACTCAGCAAAATCCCTCACATTTAACACATTCATGAGCTGAGTCTGTGAGAAAAACTTATACTTTTTTATTTGCAAGTACATTTAAAAATAAGTACTTTTAATCTCTTACTTAAGTAGGAATTTTAAGTTGATACTTTTACCTGAGTATTTGTTCCTTTATCTGTACTGTTACTTCAAAAAGAAATTGAGTACTTCTTGCACCACTGGCTGTATGCCCGAGTGTTTGCTTGAGTAAGCAGACGTGCACTTTCTCTGTATCACCTCCATGTTGACAAGCAGCCAGTATTTGAGTGTGTGATTTGCTGAAGCCACTGACATAACAATTCTTTATAATGAAGGTCTTCTTTTCTCCAAAGATTTCTCCACAGTACACTGAGTAAACATATCTTTCTCTGTGGGACCAACAGCCAATATTCACATGTATGTAAATATCATCTATCACAATTCTTTATAATCAATTAAATAAAACCTGGATGACATCTTAACCTTTATTTTTTTTCCCTGATTATTCCTTTCATATATCTCTTAAACATTTATTCCTCAAATATAATAAAAAAGCATACTTTCTCTCTGTTGTAAAAAGGTGAATGCAGTGAATGAGCAGTGTCTGAAGCCTGACTGGACGTCCCAGTGTCAGTGAGTGGGCAGTGGGAGAACAGGTGGACATAGCTGCCGTCACAGTGAGGGAGATTGATGGAGGCCTGAGCGCTGGTTGGGGGTATTCTCTTACAGGACCGGTGGAGACGGAGACAGCTGGGACACTGAACACTGGACGAGTGCATGTGGAAGATTTGTGTACCATTGTATACTGTCCTCCTCGGAGACACTATGTGTGTTTATATCTCCTGAAATGACACAACAAGTGAATCTAAAGACAAAAGAAGATACAAAGACAGTCTTTTTTGTGTTATAGTGCATCAATCTGTAAATATCTTTTTAGTGTCAAACATAAATCCTAAAAATCACACAATATTAGCATTTAATCAAAGACAAACAATACAATTAAATAATAATAAAAATAATGGTTTAGGGATGAATCTTTTTCAGAAACCCATAAGGCCAGATTTTATTTTTGAGTAACTGTGGTACCTAGCTGACACCCAAAACTGCAGGACAAGAGGACAACTCCAGACACGGAAAAATGGGTGAAAAAAAGGGACCCAACAACAGAATGAGATATGTGACTTGTTCTGTGTCTTTTCTCAGGCGTGTAGTCCTGTCCCAAACAAACCTAGCTGTCTGAACAATTTAGTAACCACCCAGATTGGTAAGTTTAGTTCATCTGTGTGTCTAGACAGTAAATGGAAGGGACATTTTTACAAATGAACACTCCTTAAAAGTACAAACCTTGTGAGAATACACAATACTCCCTGCTATTTTTACATTCTTCATTGACAAGGGAAGAAACAACGTCTTTTCAAACAACTTTTTTTTTTTTTTTGTCTCGTACCTGAAGGTTCTTGGTTACTTTGGACAAAGAGTTTTTGTGAACATCCTGAGATCGGCTCAGCTTGGATGTTTTATCACAACACACTGAGTCCCACAGTTTTGTGGCCAAAAAACATTTGGTGCTTCCTCCTCTGCCCTACAGCCTCAACTTGGCTCCAACTTTTCCATATTATCCAAGGATAATGAATATTTTGGGAAAAGAAAAGAATATATCATTCTCATCACTTTGAGTCTGTTGTTTTTCCATCGGTGAGCTGTTAAACTCTAAATACTTGTACTGCAGTGTAGTGTTGGAGCCGCCTGTTTAATCACACTCGCCTCAAAAGCACAGTGCACTATACAGTGGTCCAGTCAAGGGCAAGTCACATAAGTAAAGCTTTAATTAAAGGGAAAAATGCACTCAATTCAACAAACAATGATTTAAAAAGTGTTGAAGGGCTTACCTCAGTAGCGTCTGATCAAACAACCCCGTGTCCATCACCGGGACCTTCTGCACTGAGGCAGTAATAGAAATGGATGACATATTGAAAGAGTGATAAATTGGGTTTTTCTTGTCAATAAAATGTCTGTGGTCTGACTCAAGGGCTTGATCCAGTGGTTGGAAAGCACGTGAAGCAAAATAGAGCGATGATCTTGAAACAAATGAAAAACCACAGAATAAATATTTGAGGCCGTCCTGTGTCTCTGGGTTGAATATGGTTGGTGTGTTGTTGTCCCCTGTGTTTCGGGACAGGCCCCTCCATGGAGCTGTGAGCTGGGGTTGGCCTGCAGCGCCATTGTTTTGAGAAAATACAGACTAAGAGTGTAGATTTTCTTTCCGTTCTATCTTTGTAGAATGTGAGGATTTTTAGGATGAAAACAGCACATCATGTGTTTATAGACCCTAAACTGAAGCAACTTGGATCTCAGTTGATAAATTACATTTGTATGTCACAACATTTATTTCTGGAGTCTGTCCCACCTTGTCCCAGCAAATCACACAACTTGTTCCACTTATAGTACTTTTTGAAGTGGTCACCCTGTACTCTATAAATCTGAGCAAAAACAAACAATAAATGTTGTAAAAAAAAAAATGGTTATAAGATGATAAGATTTTTACAAAACTCCCAGTGAACATTCAACTTGGACTTTTGCTCCTTCTTGGATTATTCAGTATTCAGTGCAGCATTTTTCAAACAATTTTAAAAGAAATAGACATAAAATGTACATCCAGTTTACAAAACAAATGTTCAAAAAGGAGTTTAACTGTATGTAACCCGCCTTGAATTGATTTGGGTCAGGGTTAGGACTCAAGGACTCAACTCAAGCTAACTCTACTTGTACTTGACTTGATTTTTTTTGGGTCCCCTCATGAAGTGGAATGACTCGACTTAGACCAATGAAAAATCTGAAGGGCCTAGAATGCATCTTTGAGTAACACCATTTACACGACGCACATTTCTAAGGTAACAGTGTAAAACTTTGCCAGAGCAACAAAGATAAATTAACTCTGTACCACCCAGACATGGACAGTAGGCATCTTCTTGTTCAGGGGTAAATGCATTGAGCAGCAAAGCCTTTATATCTCACATGACCCTTCATTATAGAAATATAGAAAATTTAATTATTCAGCCTTTGACTCGCTAATTATACTGTTTATGCTAATTGCCGAATTCAACTAAAAAACTATAAAGCTACCATCTTGATTATTCATCATTTGCAGTATGTTGATGAATAATGCTAATTCCTCCATTTAAAATATATTATGGTCTGCTGAGCTTACCATTCCTTTGAACGTGGCTGTCTGTAAGAGCTATTAATGGTCAAAACATAGAAAAGACTGTCATAAAAGATTACTAATTACTCCCATGTGTATCTTAAATGAGGTGACCAACATAAACATTATGTTGTCAGTTTTATTCATGACTACTAATGTTTGGAAAGATGTGTCTGATTCAGTATAAGACTCGTACTGTCTGTGGTAGGCTATTGATCGAGATGAACTTCGGAGATAGATTGCTGATACCAAGACTGTTCCCTCTTCAAGAAAAACATTGACCTTCAACTTCAGCAAAACATCGGACCCCACAAGAATAGTCTCTAAATGAACAGATTATTAAATTATATCCCATTGTCTGGAGAAGGGACAATGAAATGGAACATACAATTATAAATACAATTACAACTGGAGAGTCTCATTAAAACTGAGCTTGAAGGATGATGAGTAAAAGTTTAATACAATGGTCAAGGCTGAGTCTGGGGTTAATGCTGAGCTTCTCAGAGAAATACTGTAAAACACAGTAGAGATGCAGCATGTAGTGGCTGTATTTGAAGTACTTTGAGTGGTTTTGTGACTGGAGACAGAGCTGATAAAGGTTTAACCTTGTCGTAAGTGGGTCACTCATTTATAAGACACTTAACAGGTTGCCTATAGTGGCAATGAAGGATGGGTCAAATGCAGATAACAACAATTTTCCCTATGCAGACAATAAAGTCTACCTTGCCTTAAACAGGACAAGAACACATATAATAATAAATTGGTCCATGTGCAGCAGTACCAATATTTTTTTTCTAAATTGTGAGTAGTAATTCTGTACTACTGAGAAACTTTGACCATGTTCAGATAATGGTGTCATAAGCTAAGCACTTTGCAATACATTTTCAATGGAGAAATTAGCCACCAATAATTGCAAATTATGAATCAACAAGATTGTTTTGGCAACCAATCAGATACATGTATGTAAGGGCAAAGCCTGGTTAGAAAATGTTAGCAAGTGTATTGACGTTTAGCAGTTTTACCTATAGTAGCAGTTAGCATATAAAAGCAAAATACCTTTACTCTTTTCAATGTTTAATCGTGTTAAAAGTGTCCCTGTCTTTAAGTCCCGCCCCCTAAGCCAGGTCTGCTCTCTGATTGGTCACATCACTCTAGTCTGATTTTCAGCAAACCTTGAAAACGTGTCTATTTTTGCACTTTCCACATTATTCTTTAATGATTCATGCACCGGAAAATGTTATGTAACAGCAATCTTGAAACAGTGGCACTAAAGTTAACTTCTTTAGTGAATAAATATTGCTGCTGTTATTCTGTGAACCACTTGTGTTGATCTTGAGAGCTTTAATGAAAGAGGAGCATGACAGACTAAACTGCTGCTGATAAGTTAAAGAATTGCTGTTCAAAGTTTCTTTTAGTCAGACAGGAGTGTTTGTTTACCTGCTTTACTAGTTTCGGCTACTTCCTGTAGCCTTCGTCAGAAGCGTTACGTGATGTCGCTGTGACGTGTCTTGTAGGCTGCTTATGTTGTTTTGTCAGACAGTAGGGAAAGCTTGCGCCCCCTACTGTCTGACACCCTCTCCAGGACCGCATCCCAGGTGTGGGATAAGGTGTAGGCTCCCTCGTCCCGGTTCATAGTCCCTGGTGCTCGTTTCCTAATTTCAATGGCCTCCCTGATCCAGCGATGGTACTTGTGAATTTCCACAAAAGAAGTTAAAGAATTGTTATAATGCTACTGATTCTGGTCATTGTGGAAGAGGACACTCTTTTCACTTTTAAAGTTCTTAAATGTTTCACCCACTTAACAGCTAATGTTGTCATGCAGTACATTTATTTTTCCATTTCCTGATATAAATTGTTGATCTTTTTGTCCTCTGTGTCTTTTCAACACAAAGACACCCTTCTGTCATTATAATCCATCAAGGCCTTTACAATCTTCACAGACATTTTACAAACTGTAATTATTTTTAAGTTGGAAGTCAATTTTTAAGTAGATAAAGAACTGATAGAAAATAAAGCTGTGGGTTTCTTCCAAAAATATAAATAATACACCAAGGTGTGATGGTGTTGTGGATCAGTAAACTATAATTTTCATCATCTATGTAATATTTTGCCTAAATTATTTTTATATAATTGATGTTTTTTGTTATATTGTCAAAGGTTAGTAAGTATACTCCAAATCAGTTCCGAATATTAAAAGTAGTCTACTGTTACTTCAAAATATCATATATGACTTACTATTACACACAGTATTAAAAAAGTACACAACAAACCTGTTACTTGATTAAATGCAACATAAGTAAGGAGTGAAAAGTACAACATGGTTACCTATCTATAACTACTGCTCATATATTATTACTAAAACTACCATTGCTACCACTATTACTATTACCACAACTTCTTTGCCACCAAATTTTACTCAGATATTCTAAAACCTGAGTAAAAATTTAATAATAATAAAATAATAATCATAATCACTATCATAAAATATTGTAAATGTGGGCTATGATGTACTCAAAAATATCCAGTTATTTTTTTACCACTGTCATTTGGTAAAATGAAGCTCAACAGTGACCAACACTACAGTTCCATCTGCTGGACACTTTTGGTAAGTATTAGGTAATCCATTAATAACCTGACACTACTGTACGCAAATACATGTGGTACGCCTCCTTCATGGAGTCATGTATTATTACATGGCCCTTTATATTTTTACTAACACATCTTCACGTGCATTTTGAGGAGAAATAATGGCTGCCTTTGGGTTCCCAATAAAACCGATTTAGATCATTTTGTAACTTGATGTTTGCATTTTTTGAACATTGTTCCTTTTCAGCTAAAGATTAACCCTACATATTGATCAAAAAAAAAAAAAAAAAAAAAAAAAAAAAAAAAAAAAAATCAGGTCTGTATTACCACACAAATGTAGGACAACTGTAGGTAATGATGAGTGAAGGCAGTCTACAGCACACACATGCTGTAAAGTTTCTGCCATTTCAGCAACTGATAATGACAATGCAAACTCAGAACTTTTTCCTTTAAAACCTATTTCAGTGTCAGAGCCATACAGGAACTACAGGCTGCATTTCAGGCACTGCAAAATACATTGTTGAGTTTAAAATTGGTTTTAAATACACAGAAAACAAAGTTTATGGTCTTCTCAAAAATTCGATCACAGCTACTTGACAATTGCAGAATCGTATCCTTAGATGGGAAATCCATTGAGAGAGTGTGTTCTTAAGTACTTGGGCGTATGGATAGATGATAAGCTCGCCTTTAATGTACATATTACTAATCTAGTCAAAAAGCTTGAAGTAAAGCTTGGCTGTTATTTCAGAAACAAATCCTGTTTCACATTTAGCGCAAAGAAAAAACTTGTGGAAGCCACTTTTCTGTCTGTGATTGATTATGGTGACATATTATACATGCATGCTGCATCCTCCATCTTACGTCATGTTGAATCAGTGTACCATGCATCATTACAATTTATTACAAATGCTAAGTCCCTCACTCACCATTGCATTCTCTATGATTTAGTTGGTTGGACATCACCTACAGGTCGTAGACAACAGCAGTGGTTTATCTTTATCTATAAAGCAATACTTGGCAAACTCCCACTGTACCTCTGTAACCTCCTCTCTGTGAGCTCTGGCACTTATCAGCTCCGTTCCTCGAAGTGGTTACTTTTTAATGTACCTCGAGTTTCAACTGAGTTAGGAAAAACTGCATTCTCCTATTCAGCACCCTGGGGATGGAATAACCCACAGAAAGACCTTAAACTAGAAACTCTCATCTCCATAAATGAATTTAAAGCTTCCATAAAAAAATTGGTAATAAACACATGTGCTTGCTTTTCTTGAGATGTTTTAACATACTGTACTTATTTATTATGAAAATGTAAAGTACTGTTAATATGTATGTATGTATCTGTTTCTGTGGATTGGCTGCTACCTTGGCCAGGTCTCTCTTGAAAAAGAGATTCTGAATCTCAATGGGACTTCCTGGTTAAATAAAGGTTAAATAAAAAATAAAATAAAAAAAAAGTTACAAATGTTACAGATAAAAAGGTCATTATTCAATTTACAAATAAAAAATGCACTTATAATAGACTATTTACAATGTTAATTACAAAAATGTAATCTTGATTTAATTTCTTTAGGCCTATTGCTAAAATGTTACATACTACTTCCACCTCTGATAAAAATAATCAAAAACCTAAAAAGGAGACATATTGGCAATTTGATAGGACACAGGTCACATGATATCAAAGGTCAAAGTCCAAGACTCTTAAATAAGAACTCAATCTACCTCAGTCTTCAAACCTCAACATCACCTCAAACTCTACAGGTAAAAAGTCTGAACCAGGTGAGAATCACTACTACTACTACTACTACTACTACAAGTACTCTTGCTACTGCTCGTACTCCAACTACATGAGTCACAATCGAGCACTGGAACAAAATGAAAAACCTTGCCAAAAGCAGGACTTCTGTCCTCTTGTTCTCCTGACGTCCTTGTCGAGCCAATGATTGACCAGTGTCTGATCTATTTGTTGTCCATGTAACTGAAGCGGCCCCAGTGCGGTGCCAGGAGGGACCCCTGTGGATGATGTGCTGCTGCTGAAGGCCCCAACATGGACCTGTACACAGCTGCTCTGTGCTTCGGAGCCCTCCTTTGCACTGGTAAGACTATGGCCATCTATTAGGGTGGGAAAAAATATTGATTCTGGAAAATATAGCAGTATTTATATTAAAGTTTTTTTTATTACTGTATAAATAGCTGTATTGAAGGCAGATTTTTTCCTTTTTTTTTATTCTGAACTTTTTTTTAAAGCAAAAAACAGGATCAAACACAAAATGTTGACAATATAATTTATATTTTGGCATATTTTTGGTCTTCTAGTATAAAAGTGAGGTTTCAAAATCACTACACAATATGTTTTCTGTACAGTATTTGTATATTGTGATACAGATCCCATCACCAGCTTCTTGCCAATACACAGCGCTAAAGCTAATGAAGCTGGTTTCATTTGGTTAAAAATGTCACATCAAATTTAAAGTAAAATTTATTTAGGAACTAAGTCATCTATATTTATGAAAAATAAAAAGTAGGATCTGCACAACAATGCTTTTTACCTCCAGTTTAAATTTTTCACCACGAGTGACGTTTTGGGCACCTGCCCTTCATCAGACAAGTCAGACAGACATTGTTTTTTATGAACCTTTCATATTTTCACTCAATAGTCTGAGCTGTCAAAATGGAGCCAAAAATTGCCTTTTTAAAAGTCACTCTGCAAAATGAGTTTGGCCCTGGGTTGAAGAGTTTTTTTTTTTTTTTTTTTTTGTATCTTGACCATTATTTTTGTTCAAAGTACGTCCCACAGATGTTGGTTGCTTCCAAACTTCAGGTACTGTGATCCTGTCACTGCAAAACTGTCTTAGAAAAGTGATTTTTTAATATATTCACTAAATGTATTTTTCTCTGAAGAGGTGACTTAACTTCTGATGTAGACTTTACTCTTTACTCAACCGCGTGTTTTCCAAAAAGGAGGCCTTGATCAATACATGGGTTAGTGCAAATTTAATGTGGGTCAACAAACAACTGAGGATTTGAAATATATGTGACAGGTACAGGATGTTACACAAGGATATTTGGACATTTCAGTAAACTACTAAGACAGATACTTTCTGTGAGTAGGGTAAATTCACAAACATGGAAGATGTACTCAAAAGTACTGTAACTATTAAAATAATATTACTGAAATAGAGTCTAAAGTACTCAACAAGATCTCCAATTTCAGAGCAACATTTCAAAATAAAATAGTTTGGTCCAGTTTTGAGGACTGCTGTACCTTTAACTCTAACGCTCTCTAACAATCTGTGCTAATGATTTAGTTTTGTGTTTGTAGTGAGTGCCACAGATGTAGACGGTTACGCCAAAACTGAAGGTGCTTGGATCCTGTCGCTGAAAAAAAGACTGTATTCAACAAATACAGTGGCTGAATGTGCGGCTAAATGTAACGCTGAAACATCCTTCAATTGCAAGTAAGCCTATAGTCACACAGATCATCTTACAGCTTTGTTAAAATGTTAAAGATTAAAAGTGTCCTTATTTCTGATTTAAAAGGTCATTTATATACATTGAGAAGGACCAGGAGTGTTGGACCGCAGCCGCCAACTCCAAAACAGAGCTCGTCCTGAGAAGAAGCAACACGGCCTTTTATGAGAAAAATGGCAAGTGGTAAATTTTCTGGTCTGGTACTATGTTTATTCATGCATTTGTCTTGTTCACTGTAAATGCATTTACTGTACACTGACAACAAGTGTGTACTGGCCATACTATACACAGGTGAATGGAAAAGTCATTGTATTTTAGTTCAATTCAAAGTGAAATGCATAGGTCTTTAATGTATAATATAGGTTCAGTCCACATAGTGAAATATTTCAAGCTTTAATTTCTTTTAATTGTGATGATTATGGCAACACAAGCTCATGTATTGTCCGTGTCAGTCCCAAGCCTGGAGAAACAATGCAACTTTTACTTTGATTAAAAAGCTTCAGAGTCAGTGTGATGATTAAAGTTAATGTAGGATAAATAAAGCTTCCATCCCCTTCCATTGGCTTTATTTTCTTTGTCGTTGCAGAGCGGCCAAATGGCAGAGGAAACCTTTATAACATTAGAATATCCCCATCATCACAACTAAATAAAAAACTAAATAAAATAAAAGCTTAAAATATTCCACTCTTTGTACTGAACCCACAGTAGTTTTTGAACTGAAGTAATTACACTTTGCCACAATATTGGAATCTGTTGAAATACATAGTTTATTAATACATTTACCTATATGTTGAATGTTTAATAATATAACCTGATTTTGTGTTTCTCTGTCATAGACTATCTCCTTGAGTGTGTAAATGGAATAGGAACAGACTACAGAGGAACCAAGGCCACTACAAAAACAGGGAAGCAATGCCAACGATGGGAGGCTAAATTTCCACATCGGCCAAAGTACAGCACATTCACTATCATCACATACTTTATGGATCACTCATACAAGTACTGCACATTACTCTGTTCTGTATTATTCTGTATTATTCTGTATTATTCTGCAGTATGACGCCACAGACACACCCTCAGGCAGATCTGGAGTCAAACTTCTGCAGGAACCCGGACGGAGACAGCGGAGGTGTCTGGTGCTACACAACTGACCCGGACACTCGCTGGGAGCACTGCAACGTCCCCAGCTGCACAGGTAAGAGGACAGACAACCACCACTGGACATAATGGAAGACAAAACTTAGATAGCAGTAAGTAAGTAGTTGCTCAAATCCTTACACTTTCACACCAATTTGCAAACATTTGTAAGATTCACCCACAGCAAACAAAAAGAATGACCAATAAATAAGGCAAAAGCAATTTAAAACATGCAATTAAAAATTCTAAACTTAATATTATCTGACACAAGTCAATTAGATGTAATATATGTCCAAACAATAATTTGAATCATTAACTTAAAAAAAAAATAGTGTATGGCTGTTGGTCACTAAAGGTTTAACACTAAAACAACAAAAGAATAACTCTAAAATACAAAACACATCATTTAATTATATTATTTAAAATGACAATGACAAAGCTGGAGGTCTGCAGGTGGCCAAGTGAATGTGAAATGATTATTAATTTGTCCCACTTTTCTGTCTATTTAAGTAGTTTTTAGATTAGATAGATATTTACCTTATTATTAGTTCAATCTGTTCACCAAGGTCAGGGTCCTAAGCTTTCATGGCTTGGCCGTCTCTGCTCACGCCAGGAGCGAAAGAATGAAAGGCCCAGATTTCACTCACTGCTCTTTCAAACCTTTGCTCCTTCTACCAACTTCCTGCTTCCTTTACCCTTGCACATGTATGTAGTGAATGAAATACTATATTTACAAAATAAGTGTAAATCATTTTTAAGTCTAATCAAGAAGACAGTATGGTTTAAACAGAGTCATATGTAGCTGACATTACTGTATGTGTTTCTCCAGAGGAGTGTATCCACTGCAGTGGTGAGGACTACAGAGGGAAGACCTCCACCACAGACAACGGCTTCACCTGCCAGCGCTGGGACTCCCAGAAACCACACAACCACGGCTACATCCCCAGCGCGTGAGACCACTTTACCAGTACTGAGGTCCACGCCTGTCTGCAGGAGGTTAACTCTGCTGTTTATGTGGTTGCAGTCTTCCAGAGAAATATCTAGAAGAGAACTACTGCAGAAACCCAGATGGAGACCCTCGTCCCTGGTGCTTCACAACCAACCCCTCAAAACGCTGGGACTTCTGCTCCATCCCTCGCTGTAGTAAGTTTCATAATCCTTGTAAATGTATCAAATACTTTGTATATAAATTTCAGGTATCCCTGGTATTTTACTGCTGTTAAAAACAACACCATAAACATATTATATCATATGACCAGGCATTAAATTATGTTTAATATTTGAATTGCAACATAAACTTTGACCTTTATGATCAAGTCATTCAAGTCATCCAGCTATTGCCCAAGTTTCCTTTATACAAGATATACAGTATGTGTAATATAAGTAAGATAAACCTACAACTACAACAAGAGGCTTGTACTTGAGCTGGGTGTGACTTTGGGATTAAATTCTGCCATGGGTGGCATGAAAAGCTCCTAAAAAGTCTTTAATATGTAGCTGGAAAACTTTCAGTATTCCTGATACCTTGATATTTCCTCTTTCTTTTTTCCCTTCTGTCTGGTGGATGCCTTTCCCAACAACCCTTCCCATATATTTGGGTCTGAGACGGGCACAAGTTGTACTCTGGCTTGTGACTAAAACTGTTGTTGTTGAGAGCCCACAGTGACCTGGTTTCTGTCCTTGTCCTCAGCGTCCGAGCCCCCGACCATCGTCCCAGAGCTGACCTGTGCCTCTGGTGAGGGCACTGCCTACAGAGGAACCATCTCTGTCACCGAGTCTGGAAAAACCTGCCAGAGTTGGTCGGCCCAAACACCACACAAGCACAACCGCTCCCCAGACAACTACCCCTGCAAGTAGGTGTCCAGTATGTAATAAAAGTCAAGTGGTATTTGAGACTAGCTTCTAAGTCATTAAGATCAGGAAAATTTTAATCTGCACCTCTTTGATTAGCTAGTGGTATTTATAAAGAAATATTTAAAACATTGCTAAAAACTACTGCTCCATCAATGAGCCTAGTATCTGGTTAGTGACATGTCATGTGCTGTAAAACTTTAAAACTTTCCCGTTGCTTTGACAGAGGCCTCAACAACAACCACTGTCGTAACCCGGACAACGAGAGGCAGCCCTTGGTGCTACACCACTGACCCCAACACTCGCTGGGAGTACTGCAGAGTGCCAAGCTGTGACAACGCCCCCGGCCCACCAGGTGAGCTCCAGGCTGCAGAAACGGTTTAGTCAAGAACATTATGACCACCTGCTTATTATTGCATGCATTATTATGGCAATGTACTAATTTGTGTTGTGTTCCTTAAAGATGAGCCTGTGATCCCACCAGAAGAAGAAGACTGTTATGAAGGCAATGGCAGCACGTATCGCGGGGTCACTTCAGAGACGATCAGTGGAAAGAAATGTCAGGCCTGGAGCTCCATGACTCCACACACTCACCAGAAAACACCACAGGCCTTCCCCGACGGGTGAGTACTGCAGCTTTGTATGGGACAGACGGTAAATAGAGATATCAGGAGGTATGTTTTGAGTTAAGAAAACAAAGAAAAACATGGAGAAGAGCCCACCGCTCCTGAGAGGCTTCCTCAGTGGTATTATAAGGATGCAGAGAACAAATTTGCCTATGGGACAATAAAGTCTACCTTATCCATTATCATTATGTTTTCTCGTTTGGATTGTAGGGATCTGAAGAAGAACCTGTGCAGGAACCCAGATGGAGACCGCGCCCCCTGGTGCTACACCATGGACCCTCGTGTCCGCTGGGAGTACTGCAACCTGGAAAAATGCTCCAGCCCCTCCGCCACTAGACCTCCCATCAGACCACCCAGACCTCCCGCTGCCACACCGAACCCTCCAGAGCAAGGTAAACACTAGAAACTAGGGCTGATACTCAGTTGCATGAGCTAAGGATGACCTATTAAAGTAAGGTTTGTGGTGACTGATGGATTAAATCTGAGTACACTATGACAAACTACTGTGATAAGCCACATTTCTGTAACTACTTAACCAGCAGTACAAGCTAATAAGCCTCATCAATACACTTAAATTCATGCAGTTGACTGTCAGTTCCCATAAGCATCTGGATTATTCATAATTTGTAATATTTGGTGACTAATGCTAATTGCTCCATAGAAAATGTTAAATGTAGGAACACAGTGAATTGTTTGCAAGCACTGTACATATTTTTATTTTATTTTTTTTTACATTATATGTGTTTGTCAGATTGTAAAATCGGAAATGGGGTCACATATAGAGGCCCAACATCAATCACTGCTGCGGGAGTGACCTGTCAGGCCTGGAGCGCTCAAAGTCCACACCAACACAACAGCTTCACCCCAACAACACATCCCACCAAGGGACTGGAGGGCAACGTAAGTCTGGTCTTGTTTTAAATTTAAATACATGATGAGGATGGATGGGATTAGGAATGAGTCCATCAGGCGGACAACTCATGTTAGATGTTTTGAAGCTAAAGTCAGAGAGGCCAGACTGAGATGGTTTGGACAGGCACAGAGGAAGGAGGACCAAGGGAGAGATTTAGGAAAAGGTTAAATGGAGGCATATGATTCTTTGTGGCAACCCCTGGAAGGAAGCAGCCCAAAGAAAAAGATTTAAACTAGTCAAATTGCAGCAGCATTTAATAATAAAAAATAAATAAATGTATGTTTTCAGAGTTGCAGAAACCCAGACAATGATGTTAACGGTCCCTGGTGCTACACAACAGACAGCAATAAGAAATGGGACTACTGTCAGATCCCAGACTGTGGTATGTGAAAGACTACAATGCCTTTTTATATTGAATTCTATGGGATGTAAACCAACTGAGGACATCAGAAAATAATACGAAAACAGTCTGTTTTACCAATGACTTCCATTAAATTGCATTGTTTTAGCTCAAAGCAGTGAAGAGTTTGTGTGTAAAAAATGATATAATGACCCTATTAGTATTATTTCACCTATTTGTAAACCAATATTTTTGATGCTTGTAGCTGGTATGAACTGTGGGACTCCAGTGGTCAAACCTAAGAGGTGTTTTGGTCGTATTGTGGGCGGCTGTGTCTCCAAAGCTCACTCATGGCCCTGGCAGATCAGCCTTCGCACCAGGTCAGTACTGAGGAGCTAACAAAGTGCCAGAGGTGGAAAGTAACTAGATCAAGTCATTTGGTTCAGAATATAGATCTATAATCGTTGTTACTAACCTAATAATAATCAAGTTCTTCCTGGTGGCTTTGCTTCTTTCAGTGGTGGGGTCCATTTCTGTGGTGGGACCCTGATCCATCCCCAGTGGGTGCTCACCGCTACTCACTGCCTGGAGAGGTCAGTCAGAATTTTACTAAGCATATTTTTGTTAAACAATAGTAGCCTCTCCTCAATGTTTTGTGTTTGGGATGGGTCGAAGGTCAAAGCGTCCGTCAGCGTACAAGGTGTTGCTGGGGATCCACACGGAGCTGGCCAATGAGCCGTTCAAACAGGAGCGCAGACTGGAGAAGCTGGTCCTGGAGCCCGGGGGCGCTGACATCGCTCTGCTCAAACTAGAGAGGTATACTATTGTTTTTCCAGGACTTGTACATGTGTAATTTATTTATTAGGCAAGGTTCACTCTACATTATTTTAGATATACCTTCATCCATCCAGGCCTGGGTCGGGGGGGCAGCAGTCTAAGCAAAGATGTCCAGACTTTCCTCTCCACAGACACTTCCTCCTTGAATATACTGATCTGCTTAAGTTTAAATACTTCTTTACCAATTACTACAGATGCATCAGGGTCAAAACTCATTGAAATGAACTGCTTGAGTTTACAGACTCTACAGGCAAACATAAATAAATTTAAATATCATGGAAAAGTCATTCCCTTTTAGGTGTTAGATTCATAAAGAACATACACTGCATTATATAGATTTGGTTAGTCAGAGATTTTAAGCATTTATTTATTTTATTTGTGACAATTATGGATTATACCTAATTAAAATCATATTTTTAGATCACTACATAATAATTTTGAAATAATTAAATATTTAATTTTCATTTTTTCTGGCTACTTGTATTTTCTGGTCACAACTTTCAGAAGATGCTGAAAAATCTAAAATACTTCATGGGTAGTTAATCACTTTTCATCGGCTTATTTTTCATAACCAGACATGACACACTGCGGATCTTTGTCACATACATTTATTCATTATTTATTCATTATTTTATTTTAGCCCAGCAATAATAAACGACAAAGTCATTCCTGCTTGCCTGCCAGAGAAGGATTACATTGTCCCGAGTAGAACTGAGTGTTACGTTACTGGATGGGGCGAGACTCAAGGTAAGTCATTTGTCTTTCCCATACTGAACATTTATGCACATAAGAACAGATAACTCAGTGTGTGGTTGTTGTTGTAGGTACGGGAGGCGAAGGTGTGCTGAAGGAAACTGGCTTCCCTGTGATCGAGAATAAGATCTGTAATCGTCCGTCGTATCTGAACGGCCGAGTCAAAGACCACGAGATGTGTGCTGGAAACATCGATGGAGGAACAGACAGCTGCCAGGTGAAATACACACTTACAGAGTCACTAATACAGCTTTCATTAATGACAAGTACAAGTATATAATGTAAGAGGTTTAACTTTAGCAACTGGAACTGGCTTTTTTTTCTCTGGTGTAGTTGTGAGCCTTGTGTATCTGTCTGCAGGGCGACAGCGGCGGCCCGCTGGTGTGTTACTCCCAGAACAAGTACGTGATTCAGG
Organism: Bostrychus sinensis; assembly: GCA_020698575.1. Taxonomy (NCBI): domain Eukaryota; kingdom Metazoa; phylum Chordata; class Actinopteri; order Gobiiformes; family Eleotridae; genus Bostrychus; species Bostrychus sinensis. The sequence continues at coordinate 18,575,849 of CM036257.1, read as the reverse complement.
GCGTGACCTCGTGGGGCCTGGGGTGTGCCAACCCAATGAAACCTGGAGTCTACGCTCGAGTGTCCAAGTTTGTAAGCTGGATTGACCAAACCATCAAAACTAATTAAAGCAACTTATATATCCACCGGGAGGAGAGCACAGAAAAGATTTTTATCACTTTATTATATTTTAATGTTGACTACTGTTATGGTCCAGCATGAATAATTTGACTTGTACATGTTTTGTTTTACTGTTACTGAGCTAAAGTCCATAAATAAACTGTTTGATGATGGTTTCAAATGTTCAGCGGACATTAGCTGGATACTTTTACTCAAATAATTTGTAAAATCTAGTATTTTGTGACCTTGTGAGCAAAGTGGTTAGTAATCATGGCTGTACGCACCACAGAGGTCACAGAGGCCTTGGTATTTTTTTTATTGCTAGACTAAACCAGATCTAAACCAGGCAAAAAACAGGACTAAACCAGGTCTTAACCAGGACTAAACCAGTTCTAAAACAGGATTAAACCAGAAAAAAAATACTCTAAATCAGGACTTATTTAGGGAAAAGTCATGACTAAATCAAGACAAAACCAGGGCTAAACAAGGACTAAACCAGGGCTAAACAAGGACTAAACAAGAACTAAACCAGGTCTAAACAAGGACTAAACAAGGACTAAACCAGGTCTAAACCAGGGCTAAACAAGGTCTAAACAAGGACTAAACAAGGACTAAACCAGGTCTAAACAAGGACTAAACAAGGACTAAACCAGGTCTAAACCAGGTCTAAACAAGGTCTAAACAAGGACTAAACAAGGACTAAACCAGGTCTAAACAAGGACTAAACAAGGACTAAATCAGGGCTAAACAGGGACTAAACAAGGACTAAACCAGGTCTAAACCAGGGCTAAACAAGGTCTAAACAAGGACTAAACAAGGACTAAACCAGGTCTAAACAAGGACTAAACAGGGACTAAACCAGGGCTAAACAAGGACTAAACAAGGACTAAACCAGGGCTAAACAAGGACTAAATAAGGACTAAACCAGGGCTAAACAAGGACTAAACAAGGACTAAACCAGGGCTAAACAAGGACTAAATAAGGACTAAACCAGGGCTAAACAAGGACTAAACAAGGACTAAACCAGGGCTAAAGAAGGACTAAACCAGGGCTAAACAAGGTCTAAACAAGGACTAAACAAGGACTAAACCAGGGCTAAACAAGGACTAAACAAGGACTAAACCAGGGCTAAACAAGGACTAAACCAGGGCTAAACAAGGACTAAATAAGGACTAAACCAGGGCTAAACAAGGACTAAACAAGGACTAAACCAGGGCTAAAGAAGGACTAAACCAGGGCTAAACAAGGACTAAACCAGGGCTAAACAAGGACTAAACTGGCTGTCAACATGATGGCCCTCAGTATTTCTAAAATCCTGTGTACGGCCCTGGTAGTAATAGTTGTAGCACTTGTAGTAATTGTAGCAGTGTTCGTGGTAGTAATAGAAATAATGGTGGTGGAAGCAGTAGAAGTAGTAATAATAGTTTTTGTAGCAGCTGTAGTATGTAGTAGTAGTAGAAGTAGCAGCTGTATTATGTAGTATTAGAAGCAGTCATAGTAGTGGTAGTGATCAAGTGATGATTTTGAAGAACTTTTACTTATACTTAAGAAATAATTAGCAACAGTACATACTTCAGTACATACTTTGTGTACTTCTTTCTTGTACTGCACATTTTTATTGCTAAATCTCAAAAATCTCAAAAATTAGGCTCATACCACCACAATAAATGTCCTGATCCTAGTTTAGTGGACACAGACTGGGAACAGCCAGTGTCTCCCAATCCCCAATGCAAAGCAAAATGCAACAAATGTTTTCCAGTTTTGAGGCTTTATTATACAACATCTGGAGAGTTATCTGTACAATGAGGAATCCACACTTACACATTCACACTTTTGTCTTGCACAGCGCTGTTTACAGTTTCCATCTGGGTTTTGTGTTTCCTGAAATAAAATAAGATAAGGCAAATCTTTAGCTAGAAACCATCTGCTCAATTACAAAATGTCCTCCACTTTTTTTATTAAGCTTCAAAGCAGTGCAGTGTAACTTTTGCTCTGTCAAAGGGTTGCTTGTAGGCCATAGCTTTTAGTTTTGAGATAATTTTTTACGATCATGGCCTCGGCTCAGTCTCGGCTGCAGTTTTACTCGGTCTTGCCTCGGTCTCAAATGTGGCAGTGTCAGAGATTTTTTTAAACCAAACATTATAGAAAAATATATTGGTTTGCCTTGGTCTCAGTCTCAGTACTTAAAAGTCTCAATCTCGACTCACAACAATATTTTAAGGTGCAAATACTACATAGTGTTGCTTAAAACACCCAGGTCTCTCCCAAATTAATTATAGCCGCCTGTTACTGCCTGTGATGTTTGCACCCTGACTATGCACAGTACTGCAAATGTCAACAAAACAGCAAAACATACATACTTAATAATTGCAATATAATTCATCTTTTTTACTGACCACTACTGCTAAAATATCTTTTACCTGTTGGGGAACTCAATGTCATCAATGGTTTCTGGCAGAGGAACTCCTTTTGTCTCAGGCAGCAGTAAAACCAAACCACCAGCTACAACCGCTATGGCTCCTGTGTCCATGACAAGGTACTGTATGTTATATTTTTCTTTTTTCAGCTACAAGGTTATATACTGTATACAGACAACCATTCACTCTGGCATTCATTTACTAAAATATGATTAAGTTTGAATACAATATGGCGTTGTGTAGCTGTGATAACCCACCAAAGATGATGAGGGGCAGTTCGATCCACACAGCGGCCAGTCTGTAGAGGATAAAAGGAGACATGATGCCCCCGACATCACACAGAGCAGAGCAGGCAGACACACCATAGTTCCTGAGGTTAAACAGTAAGGATTTTTTAAATTGAGCATCATTTTGAACAACTTCTAACATTTATCAAGCATATTTCAAGCCGCCTTTATCACATGGCTACTGTTGCCTTCTCTAAATAAGTAAAAAGTGGCTGGGATAGCCTTCTACCAATGTGACTCATAATGGGAATAAGCTGTAATAAAACAATGACTTAATCAATATTTAAAGTAATATGACCTAACTTGATGTATTTTTATTACGCTGCTTTTCAAGCGACACACTCAAAAAAAACAGATCAATGCAGTCTCACCTGACAAATGTGGGGTAAAGCTCGGAGTTTACAAACACCACCATCTCAAAGGCCATGGTGATGCCGAGACGACCGATGCAGGCCACAGCTGTCTTCAACCAGGACACACCTGAGAGAAAGTAATAAACATTTATATCAGTATGGCAGCAAATGTACAACAAAGTTTGTACCAATACATTAAACAAAACTACCAATCCTGTAGCCAGATCAAACAGAACATACAACTATGAATATGACTACTACACAAGAAAAACAAGTAATCCTTAACTCTTATGGTCTGAGGGTTAAAATGACACAGTTACCAAGTTTGACAAGATGAGATATAAAAATCATATTTTCTTTAACTTTACACAGACAAGTATCTGATGTTTGTGCACACCAACTTGGTACAACACGGGGTCCATAACTTAGGGCATTTTTACCATGTAACAAAAAAAAATACAGTCTAAACACTAAAAATAGTACTCATGGTTTAGTTCTAGTTTAAAATAAAGTTTAGATGTGGCGGTGGGTTATTTTTACCTCAAGAAACCTAGACCACTTAAAAAGGCTCAGAGACTCACTTTCAGGAATAAAAGCTGTAATAAAACAAGAGGCTCCAGCCACAAAGTTGGCCGTAGCAAACGGGAGACGGCGTCCGATCCTCTCGATGGTGAAGAGGATGAGGAAGGCTGCGGGGAACTCCACCAGCCCCGAGATCAGGAAGTCAATGTAGACGTTTCCTTCAGTGATCCCCACTCTCATAATGAGGCCCTGGTAGACCACTGCACTGGTAAACCTTTGTCATTTAAAAGAAAGAAGGATTAAACAAGACGTAAATGAACCATACAAATACAGTGTAGTGTGTGAAGTGTGTGTCTGACCAGTTGAACATGAGAATAAAGGTGTGCTTCCTCATGTTGGGCGTCCTGAACAGGTCCAGGAGAGACGCCGAGGGAGAGTCCCCAGTCTCATCAGTCAGGGCCTCAAAGGACTAAAATAATCCTTTTACAATAAATTATTACATTGAGTGAAAGTGTGCTGTGTGTTGGGAAAGTTGGGCGATACCTCAGTGTTTTTGACTGACAGACTCCCTCTGTTTTCTTGGGCCATTTTTTCTGTGATCTCCAGAGCTTCGGACGTCCTGTTCTGAGAGAAAAGCCATCGGGGAGATTCAGGGACAAACCTGAGAAAACATAAAGCTCAGCTCAGACCATAGAATGGGGCCTTCTTGAAATGAATGTGATGTCGTGTGTGACTTGTGCCTCATCTGCATCCATCTGTCCCAATCCTCTGCCTCCTCTTCTCATCTTTCGTCTTCCTCTAGGCCTCTTGACGTGCAGCTCTAACCTCAGCATCCTTCTACCCATACTATTCACTATCCCTTATCATATTTTTGATTATTTCTGTTCAGACTCAAAAAAAATAAGGAGAATTGGTCCAATGACTTTAAGGCGTCCCAGTAGTCTCACCAGTAGTAAGACAGGAAGAGGAAGTATGGTGCTGCGGTGGTGACCTGAAGCCAGCGCCAGTCAGTGATGAAGTAGGCCAGCGGGACCATGAGGATGATCCCGACACTGATCACCATCTGGTACAGGATGCCCACCAGACGCCGGTACTCCTTCCCCACTATCTCTGTGACTGGGACAAAGCAAAGGGACGTCTAAAGACTTCATATCAGACATACGGCCAAAATAAAAAATAAAAACTAAAAGGTGGAAAGTAACTCGGTAAACTCAGTCAAGTACATTTTTGTTAACAAAATCTACAGATAGTTTTGATGTTTACGGAGGACATAGCAGGTCATCCAGTTCCCTTTGATGCCGAGGCCATAGACCGCCCTTAGGAACAGGATGCACAGGAAGTTTGGAGAAAGAGCCAGACTGAATCCCGATATCACACTCAGGACACTGGACGTGAGGAAACACAACTTCCTCCCAAACCTGAAAAAGGGCATTATACAAAATATTAGAAAAGATATTAGTGATACAGCACAGTCAGTGTAAAAGTCTTAGAAAGGTTTTTAGGGCAATGAACTAAAAACAGTGAATCTATCTTGCAATGGTGCCCAAACCTGGACTTAAACTAAAAGATCTATTAGTTCAGGGGTAAATGCTCCTTCTATTAAGCCACAAAACCTTCTCACAATGGTAAAGAATGTTTTAGTATGTTTGGTCTGTGTCTTAAAACAGCATTAAATCCCTTAAAACACTGCTGGCTCTAAACAATGGTCTGGGTCCAAACCAAAATTTGTAAACTTGTCTTATTTACTGACCTTCCACACCTGCATATAACTTTTGCACTTAACTGTATCTGAAAACAAAATTATGATTGAGGTGTGTGTGTTACCTATCAGCAATGTAGCCAAAAACAAAGCTACCGATGAGGAAGCCGGCGTTTAGTGTGGCCTGGTACATGTCCACCTGCCACCCCTCCAAACACACCAGGTTGAACTACAACAAATACAACAGTATTCAAGAGTTAAAGATACAGTAGTAATGACATGGAGAGGTACATGAAGTACAGCAGTAGTTACTCATTTCCCCACACTGCGAGTCTTTATAGATTTCCTTTGACTAAATGGTTAGTCAAAGGAATATATATATATATATACATATATATAGATAGATAGAAAGATAGAAAGATAGATAGATAGATAGATAGATAGATAGATAGATAGATAGATAGATAGATAGATAGATAGATAGATAGATAGATAGATAGATAGATAGATTTAGCTTCTCACCTCTGTGACAAAAGACTTCCTGCCTTCATAATCATACTCCCAGCCAACCTGAAAAGAAAAACACACAAACATGAGTATTACATTAATACATAGATGTCTGTATGTCATGCTCGAGTCCTCAGTGTCCAAGTCCAAATACGAGTCACTAAAAACCAGACTGAGTTGAGCCATGAGCACTTGAAGTGGGAGTCCAAGTCCACATGACCAACTAAATTTCAATTTGAGTATGAGGCGAATAATTTTGAGTCCAAATCACTTAAATAGTGTTTGAGTCAAGTCCGGGTGCAAATTAATTCAAGTCATGTCTGAGTCTGAGTCACCAAAATGACTTGAATATAGTGCAGAGCTGTTTGCTTTCACTAGACACAAGTGTGACTTGCAAGATAAGTCCAAGTCCTTTGAGTCAGTGTTCATACAAAAGTCTAAGTCTAGCTCATTAGCTCCGAGTTGAGTCATGAGTCCCGGTGAGTGAGAAGAGACAAATCCAATCTCAGACTGAAACTCCCAAAAATAAACCTGTCCCTGACATACTTTTTGTTTTACTTTGATTCAAGCTGTGATTTGGTTTGATTCCACCTCAACTCCAGTGTTGTGTTGTGAGTTGTGACCTTGCATTCAGTGAGCCCCACTCCCCTGAGGTCCAGCTCCTCGGTCTGGTCACAGCTCAGTTCGGTCTGGTTCCAGTCCACATCGTACTGCAGACAGGAGCTGGGCTGGAGCTCCCCAGAGACATTCACTGTAGGCACGGTCAGTCTGCGAGTGTCCTGAAGGCTCCATCCACACTTCTCCCTCTTCTCCACCACCGCGGGCTCCCTGCACCAGTGGTCCGGAGTGTAGCCCTGAAACACAATCCCAACATAGACCCAGGCCACGGGCAGAGACACCAGGCACAGGAGCAAGAAGATCCGTTTTTGGGCCCGTCCGAACGGCCCGACCTCCACCAGGATGTCATCAAAACTCATCATCTCTAAACAAACATCAAACAGAGTTGTATAAAAGGGCCAGAGGTGCTGAAGTCCACAACATGCAGCCAATGGTTACAGCTTTTGAAGAGGCATAACATGTTACTGTTTGATAAAAGCTAAACTAAAGTCACCAGGTTTATGCTCTCGGCCCAAAAACTAGAAACACGACAGAGGTCTCACGAGGAGTGTTCACCAACTTCATAATTAGTTGCTTTTATTTAAATGTTTAGGTTAGATTCGCTATTTCAAGACTTAATACAGTAAGTTAACACAACCCACTCTAAAAACAGACTGCAGTGACGGTGCATACTGCTCTCAGGATCCAGTCCTCATTGAGCAGCGTGGGGCTGTTTTTGTTGGTTATGGTTACGAGCCTGGAAGCTTATGATGCAGGACAGTAGCTGCAGGCTTATAATAGAAATATCTTAATTTACAACCACATGCAGTAAAATACCTTCATCTGCATCAGTTTACACTCAAAAGCCTTTTAAAAGTAGAATGATTTCTAAAACGATGATGTATTAACAATGTAAACATGTCAGTGAGTCACTTATTTGGAGGCAAGGGTTATTTTGCAGCCTTTTTGTTTCCCCAACTTTTTTAATACGTGCTGCTTTTGAGGTTCACATGCTGCATTATACAGGTGCACGTGAAAAAACAAAAAACAAAAAAACAAACTTAAAATTGTGGAAAAGTTAAATTATATTTTAAAAAAGTGATTTTTTTAAATACAGAATTTTGCAAGCTATAACTGTCACAAATAAAATAAATAACATAATGCATAAATATTGCATTATTTGCGCTAAATAATTTTATGTATTTCACTTTAAACTTACTGATATAAAAGGACTTTTCCATGATAATTTACTGACAGGTGCCTGTAAAGGCTCAAAAAAACTTCAAACCCCAACTTTGGGAAAAAGAAACAACAAATTAACCAATACATGTATATTTTTATTATGCAATAATAAATATTAAAGTACTTTACATTGTTTAATTATACACATTTAATTTTATACTATGTGCATTTTTTTCAGAAGGCTTTCCCTTTCTTGTTTTGGCCAGGTCATACTTAAACACTCAGTTAGTTTTCTCATTTTGAATAAATATTAAGTTCACAGCTGCAGTAATGGATTTTGAATTAAAAGAGAACAAAGCAATAAAAGCGACTATAACAACAAAAATAAAAAATAAAAAAATCCTTCAATCTACTAAAAGTCTTTGTGGCTTTATGGCCAACTTCTACTTAAGGGCTACTTTGGTGTTTCTTTTTCCATAAATACAGATGTCATTAGTGGGAATGATTTTGAATTTTGTCCCTGTAATTTTGATCCTTCTCACACTTAACCATTAAAATTACTTCAGCGGCACAAAGAGGTGGTTAAAAGCTTTTTAAACTGGAGTCCTTTGAGGTTTTTGCCTCACAGAAGTTTACTGTACATCATGCAATTGCTCTGCTGACTATAAATAAATATCAATAAAATGTGGCACTAAATCAGACGCAGACCTGGCCCATTGTGTTATACCATGACTTTTCTTCACATACATTTACACAGCAGGGCCTCCACACAACGCTCCAAAGCTGAATGGAAATAAATATCCTCAGATACTCAGTTTGATAGAGATTAAACTACTGCTGGATCTTTGTTGGTCGTCATGTCGTTGGTCGGCAGCAGGTTGAAAACCTGTCCATTCTTCTCTTTCAACCTGAACACAAGACAAAACAGTGTTAGCTGCAGACTTAACATCCTGAGGTATAGAAAGTTACCAGTTTGCATATATATGTTTTTTTTTTAGATAAAACTAACATATTTCCTTTTGGCTTTTCCATTTGGCTGCAGCAAATCATCTGCCTCCTACTCTGCAGTGATATTGCATATTGATTTGGCTAAGTGTTTGTGCGCCAGATGCCCTTCCTGATGTAATTCTCTCCATCTATCTGGGCTTAGGACAGGCACAAAGAGTACACTAGCTTGTGACCCCTTGTAGCTTTACTGCAAATCAACAAAAATGTATTGCAGCATATATCATATATCTTCTCTGTACAACTGTACGTAAGTGTAAGGATTCCAGCGAGAAAACAAGTCAAAATAGACAAGCGTAAGGATTTGAGTGAGTTTGACAAGGGCCAAACCGGGATTGCTAGACAACACTGCAGCTCTTGTGGGATGTTTCTGGTCTGCAGGGGTCAGTATGTATCTAAAGTGGTCCATGAATTGATGCACATGAGGAGTGAAGGCCTGTGTGGTCCGATCCAACTGAAAAACTACTGTAGCTCAAAATGCTGAAGAAGTTAATACTGGCTCTGATAAAAAGGTGTCAGGATACAAAGGGCCATATTTACTAAGACGGGTGCTAAACTGCGAGTGCAGTGAGAAAATATGCGGCCGCTATTAATGGCCGTGTTGCGCGTGAATTACTAAGACAAACTGCGTGGCCAGTGACAGGTGCAAACAGATGAGGCGGAACTATTTAAACGGCATCATTGCGTGTATTGTTTTGCGTCATGGAGTGGAACACAAACGGAAGCAAAAATTTAACTAAGAATAGCTGAAAGTGCTGGTGAATAATTTTTTCATCCGTCATGGCAAATAGATCTGCACACGTGGCAAACACTAACCCTACGTATTTCTTCATTTCTTCTCCTTCGTCTCACACGAATCACAGCAGCCATATCTGTGCAAAAGATTAGCACGTCCTTCTCCAACGTGCTAAATTTATACGCTATTTTCGCACGCAAAGTCATGGTGAGCCTTGATAAATAATATTGCGGGCGGTAAATGAATGAATTTGCATTTTCTCCGCCTTCCATTTTGCGCACTCTGGGAGGAACGCCTCAGTTTACAGATTCATTAGGTCATAGGAGCAAAATCTGACTGCATTGCATTCGCTCTGCTCCTGTAAGACACGCAAATCTCAACTGCGTCTGGGGTTGCTCCAATTTTAGCGCATATTATTCAGTTAGCGTGCACGCAAACCTTTGATAAATCTGGCCCAAAGTGTATTGCAGTTTGTTGCGTATAGGGCCTTATATTAGGCAGGTGGTCATGAAACAAGTTACTATGTTTTAACTTGAGTACAGATTTTGAGTACTTCTTCTCTGCTCTCCACTTTGGTCCAGGATGTACACCACTTTAAGAGAGGAGTTTTGGGATTAGCAGGAAACTCTCACCTCTCTGGGAACTCAATGTCGTCGATGGTGTCAGGCAGCGGCACTCCTCTGGTCTCAGGAAGGAGCAAGACCAGACCACCAGCGAGGAACGCCAGGGAGCCTACACACAGCAACAAGTGAGTTAGGTTCAAAACAGAAGCAGCTATGTAGCTGACATGACTGGGAGGAAAAAACCCACCAAAGATGATGAGGGGCAGTTCCAGCCAGACCACAGCCAGTCTGTAGAGCAGGAACGGAGCCACAATGCCCCCGACGTCACAAAGAGTGGAGCACACAGATACTCCAAAGTTCCTATACAAAATAAAGAAGTTCACATAACATACACTTTAATACAAATCTTTCCTTTAAATACACTTAATCTGAATTAAATCTGTACCTGACAAATGTGGGGTAGAGCTCCGTGTTCACAAATACCACCATCTCAAAGGTCATAGTGATACAGAGACGCCCAATGCAGGCCACGGCTGTCTTGAACCAGAACATACCTGAGAGAAAACATTACATGTAAATGTGTTTGAAGGTACGTAGAGTTAAGGGTTAAGTAGTCATTTATAAACCAAAAACAACTTGAGTTCAACCAGTTCTTTCAACATAGCAAGAGGTGAGCATAACCACGACATTTTGCATAAAACATACTTTATATTGCAATTCCACAGTAACACAGGGAGGACATGCAGACTTCACAAAGAGATATCATATGACAGCTGGCCCCAAAATCGATGTCACAACTCCCCAGCTGGGAGGAAAGAGCACTCACCGCTCTGCAACCACCGCCAACAAGGTATGTGTTTTAATTTATTTATAAATTTCAAAGCTCAGTCTAGACGCCAACCCCCCCGCTCTAATCTATAAATCTAATAAAGCTGAAAAAGGCCTAAAAAATATGTTTGGAAAGGTCTTTGCATTGGTATTATCATCAAAACCAAGTCTGAAAGTCTTATTTTGCTTCTCCTGTAAAGTTAGCAGAATGTGACTTACACCTGTCTGAGTCCTTGATGTGTTCGTCATCACATACAATGTCCTTGCTTTTTTAAATAGCAATTCCTATACAACTTTTCATACATTCTTGATGATAAAGTTTCTATAGGCTTCACGGTCAAAAACCTTCCTACACGCTGTTGCCATGACTATAGGCACCATAATGTACAAAGTGAAAAGATGTAAATATACTGTCTACAGGTGTCCAGGGCTTACTGTCAGGAATAAAAGCTGTAATAAAACACGAAGCTCCAGCCACAATGTTGGCCGTAGCAAACGGGAGACGGCGTCCGATCCTCTCGATGGTGAAGAGGATGAGGAAGGCCGCGGGGAACTCCACCAGCCCCGAGATCAGGAAGTCGATGTAGACGTTTCCTCCCAAAATACCCAGCCTCATGATCAGACCCTGGTACACCACAGCACTGGTGAACCTGCAGGGAAATGTCAGGAGGCGTTCAAGGCAGTGTTTTGTTTTGGATGTTACAGTTAAAATCCCCACATCAATATTTAGAGAGTTTGGGCAAATTGATTCTTCTGGATAATGTCATATTTTGGTAAAACTGTCAAAAAAACAAAAAAACAAAAAGCAGACACACAGAAAAAAACAACAACACATTGCTCACATACATTATACACACATTCACTTACATTATTCTATATAAATTCATTTTCCTTTAGTTATCCAGAATAAATGGCTAGTTTAGCAGAGTTATTATTACTTTGTCTTTATTGTTTTTATTAACCATAGCAACTTAACAATAACTCTAGAACAACAACATCTCATGGACCAGGTTTGGATTAATAGAGAGAAATTAACTTTTTTCTTTCAAATCGTTTCCTTCAGTACAGACCATCTTGTCCTAAATAATTCAGTTTTACCATTTATCTTCCATATTATATAAATATTGCACTGAATTAACTCATTTATTTAAAGTGGGGGCTTCTGTTTTTTTTTTCTTTTTTTGTTTTTTTTTTCCAATTTCATGCCATTTGTTTAATTATGGTACTACTTAATACCCAAAAAATGTAATAATGTTCTTTATTTGGGTGTATACCAAGCATGAGATGTTGTTGTTCCAGGACTATACCTTTCCCACAAATTTGCTTTATTAGATTATCAACACAAACCCAGTATGACAGGATTTTTGGACATGTATAGAAAATATAAATATATAATATGAACATTGCTTTCTCCGCATTCTCGCCAATATTGTGTGTTGTGGGAGTATTTACTGATGAGCAGAGGTTTTCTAAAGAATCTAACTAATAACTTCCAGCCATATTCCTGCCAGTACTTTATACTCTTTATACTTTTTTTTTTTTTTTAAAGGCACGGAGGGAGGGAAAAAGTAAGTTTTGGTACAAATGAAAGTGACACAGTTAAGTATATACTGTATATAAAAATACTCTTTAAAACTCAGTGGAAGTTTAGATACACACAAAACACTTATTATTACTTGAACATACAATTTAACATGGAAAAGATTAGGAGCTAAATTTATTTTGTTTCTTAAAACTAAACTTACTTCCAGAGGTGGAAAGTGACAATATACTTTTACTTATTTATAGAAGAAAATGAATTTCTGAGTACATTTTCTAAAACAGACTTTGACATTTAATTGAGAATATTTTTCTTTTTCAATAGTAGTAGTCATAATAGTAGCAGTTACTAGCAGTAGCAACAGTAGCAGAAGTAGCATTACTAGTAGTAGAGGTAGTAGCAGTAACGTCTGTTTTAAGTAAACTATACAGACATACTTTCTTACTTACTTTTAATGAAGTTATAATTTAGTTGGTTACTTTCACTTTTACTTGAGTAACATTACTTTGAAGCAACAGTACTTTTACTTGAGTACAGATTTGGAGTACTTCTTTCTCTGTTAATATCTACAGGATTTGCGCACACAGCTGGTTATCAGGAACTGCAATTTACAATGTTACCACCAGGTGCCGCCAAAGTGCAACACTCTGCTCCTTCAAGGTTTCAGGAGTCTACTTTGAAAAAATAAGCCTGAAATATTTTCTACACAATATGTAACCACACATTTCAATAACATTAGACATCATCTTAACTTAAAACGCTAATTCATCTAAAAATAACAACTTAATTTATTCCATTCTGCATGTGGCAGAATAGGTACGCACCAGTTGTAGCTGAGAATAAGTGTGTGTTTTCTCATTTTTGGAGTTCGGATCAGGTCCATGAAGGAGGCAGTGGTGCAGTCTGCGTTATCATCTGTCAAAGTCTGCAAAAACAGATGAAAAATTAATAAAGTATTAGTAAAATCATGGTCAGTACTTTTTTTTTTTTGAGAAATAAGTTAAATTCCTCTGGTATTTCAACACTGCTGCAGATGCTTTGTCTTGAGTTTTCTCTCTGGTGATCTGACTGTGACCTTTGACCTGGCTGTGTGTGCAGCTGTGTGTGCAGCTGTGTGTCCAGCGGTTTTTACCTCTATTTTCTTGGACAGTGTCATGTTGTTCTCTTTGGCCATGGCCTCAGTGATTTCCACAGCTTTGTCTTTTTTGTTCTGAGAGAGGAGCCATCGTGGAGACTCAGGGATGAACCTGCAAGCACAAAAAAGTAATTAGAATTCTCCAAACGTTTGCCTAGGAATAACTTAAAAGTTAAAGTTATACGTTAAAGTTTATAAGTTATAAGTTTAAAGTTAAACCACTTTGCCTGAGAAACGGTAAAATGCATAATTTAAAGAAATACAATGCAATGTGTTCACTTGCCCCAGCAATATTGCTTTGGACAAAAATATTAAGTAATAATTAATTAGTGTTCAAAATTACCTTTAAAAATAAAATCAACTCACAAAAAATTTACTACACTACGCAGAAAAAAATGAATAATTTTAATAACTCCCCTTTGTATTAAAACAAAAAAGTAACAAAATATAATATTCTAATATTCTAATATTCTTTTGCAGTTTCACCTTCTTTACAAGCATTTACCCCCAAACTTAGAGATCTTCTTACCCACTTGAGCTAGCTCAATATCAAAAAGACTGCAAATGGTTTTCATCTTGAAAATAAATTATGAAATAACTCCATGGACCCCCTGCACAGTGCTTGCGTACCCCTGGGGGTCCCAGACACTCCTCTATGGACACTCAAAGCACATTACATCAAGGAAGCATTCATCCATTCACAAACACAAGCGTACACAGACACTGGGGGAAGGGGAGTTAAGTGTCTGGCCCAAGGACACAACAGCAGTATGCAACGGTGGGAGTGAGGATTGAACCCCCAACCTATTTTGTAATTGTAAGCATGTTTTAATGTCGTTAGTCTTTTGTCTAATTGTTCTGTCCCTGCCCTTCACGCTGCCTCTTGGCCAGGTCGTCTTTGTAAACGAGAGTAGATCCTCAGTTGCCTCACCTGGTTAATAACAAAATAAACATAATCCTGACATGTGTTGTATTGTGGCGTTGTTGCACCTCACCAGTAGTAGGACAGGAAGAGGATGTATGGGACGGTGATGACGACCTGGAGCCAGCGCCAGTCGGTGATGTAGTAGGCCAGCAGAGGTAGGATGAGGATACCGACACTGAAGAACATCTGGTACACGACCCCCACGGTGCGTCTGTACTCGACCCCGACGATCTCTGTGACTGACACGGGACAACAAAAGGAAACAGCATGTAGCCATTACTGTGAATTCATTCAAAAAATCTAAAATATGTTTCAGAAAGTAAAACAAGCACTCAAAATCTGCACTCAAATAAAAAATACTGTTTTTGCAGAATAGTATTACTCAGGTATAAGTAAAAGTACAGTAAGTAAGTAGTAAATAAGTAAATTAGTACAAAAAATAAAAAAGTACTGAATCTGAGGTTTTCTACTACTATTACTACTTCTACTGCAATACAACTACAATTACACTGCAAAAATAAATATTGGCATTAATTAAAATGACTTGAATTCTGATTATTAATTTTGATTTGAGTATTTTTTTACTATTAGATTGATTTACTAATATGGCTAGATTATTTGACTTGGCTTCTGTTTCAAGCCATTTTTACTTATTTCAACCAAAATTATCTGCCAATGGGGTGAGTGGATTTTTCTCACCTCATTAGCAGACAGTTTTGCTTGAAATAAGTAAAAATGGCTTGAAACAGAAAAGAAATAACTTGAAACAAGCCAAATAATCTAGCCATATTAGTAAATCAATCTAATAGTAAAAAAAAAATACTCAAATCAAAATTAATAATCTGAATTCAAGTCATTTTAACTAATGCTGATGTTGATTTTTTGCGCTACCACTACACTACTACCATTACTATTACTGCTGCTACTACGGCCCCCACTAGTACTGTTACTACCCACTTTGTCATTGAGGTAAAAAAATACTTGCATTTTTCTCTAAAGTAAGCTCAAGTATGTTTTAAGAAAATGTACTCTAGAATAAGTATCTTCAAAAATCGTTCTAGTAAACTACTGGAGTTAAAATATGTAGTTACGTCCCACCACTGCAGGAGACAAAGTTTTATTATGAGTATTTTTAAGTCCTGTGATTGGTCAGAGGAACTGTGTTGTGACTGGATGAAAAGCAGTCTTGTGTGCTTTGTGTGAGATTATCTTACTGAGCACGTATCCAGCCACCCAGCCTCCTTTCACTCCGAAGCCATACAGCGTCCTGAACACCAGCAAGGACACATAGTCCGGGGCCACGGCAACCAGGATCCCAGCAATCCCATTCAACAGGTTGGACATGAGGAAGCTAACTTTGCGGCCAAACCTACAACAGGGCGCACAGTCGTTAGCCAGAAAATCCTAAAACTATCAAATTTACAATACAAATGATAATGTCAGTAGTTCAATTCAAAGTTGTCTTCTTTCATTTTGGCTTTTCCCCCCTTCACCTGATGTAACCCTTTCCATTTATCCAGGCTTGGGACGGGCACAAAGAGTCCACTGCATTGTGGCTGGATTAGTAGTTTAGTTTGTTTCACTTTAGTGCTTAATATGTTTATTGAGTTTTTACAGTACAAAAGTAAAAAAAAAAATACAGGAATATATTTATACATACTAGATATATAAAAAAACAAAACAAAAAATGACCCACCCCACACCCCACTGTCAGTTAAGGGAATGCAAAAAACACAAAAACATACTGTAAGGCACAGAGAAACAGACCATAGCATAAAAATCAACCACAATAAACAAAACATTATTCCTGAACCTATGTCGAGGGCTAATTGAAAAAATAAAAAAAGGCTTCCACACCTGCCAAAACTTTGTTCAGCGCCTCTCATCACAAATCTAATTATTTTTTCCAATTTAAGACTGAATAACACATCTTTAATCCAATGCGACACTGTGGGTGGGGCAGCGTCCTTCCATTTCAAAAGGATCGGCCCAGTGAAATTTCACTTTAGTCCTACTTTTGTTGTAAGCTTATTTGGGAAAAAGCATTACTGTACTGTAGGATACATACATTTTATTAAGGGCACAACACAAACTCACCTGTCGGCCAGGTATCCAATAGCAATGCTCCCAACCAGGAAGCCCACGTTGAGAGTTGCCTGGTACATGTCGACCAGCCATGCATCTGAACACACCAGGTCGAACTGGAACACAGCACACAAAGATTACTTATTATATTATAGTTATTTCAAGGGGTCATTCTTTATTAACCCATGTGAAGTTGTATATCATCTGCCTACTATTGTGGAGTGATAGATTCATTTTAGGGCTGCACAATATCTTGCAAATTTATTATCGTAATAAAATATAGTCTTCCATCTGACAGACATTTAGGCTGTCAGGATCATTTTTCTATCAGAGCCTTAGAAGAAAATGTGTTGGGACTAAATTAAAGTGTTTAGTTTTAGTGGAAATTTCCTTCATTTCTTACATATTACTTACATTTTTGTTTTAAGTGAATTTAACTTAACGTCAGAAATATTGCGATGTTCAACATTGATATTGAATATTACATTTTTTTCCAAATCGTGCAGCCCTAATTGATTTGGCATAGGTTTTTATGCCAGATGCCCTTCCTGACGTAGCCTTTTCTATTTATACAGGCTTGGATCTGGCACAAACAGTACAAACATAACAATATATGGCTGTTATTAATTCACATTTGCTTTTGTTTAGTCCTTGTTAAGTCTGTTTTACTCCTACAGTTAGTTGGGTTTTCATCCCGAGTTTAGCCTTGGGGGTGAGTTTTGTTCATGTTTAGGGGCCACAGGGGGCCATAGCCTAAATGAATGAAGAGGACTGTGTCATGAAGGGCATCTGATGTAAAAACCAAATCAGTATGAAACTCACAGAATGCTAGGAGGCAGATCATTTGCTGTGGTGACCCCAGAAATTAAGGAAGATTTGTCTAAAGTTTATTTCTATGTTCCTCTATATTGTGTGTATTAGACCAATAAAAGTATTTTATGTGCATGTTTCTAACTTACTTCAGTGACAAAGGAGCGTCTCCCCTCGTAGTCGTACTCCCAGCCATTTTTGCAGCTGGTTTGGGGCATGTGACCCAGGTCCAGCTCCTCGGTCTGGTCACAGCTCAGTTCGGTCTGGTTCCAGTCCACATCGTACTGCAGACAGGAGCTGGGCTGGAGCTCCCCAGAGACATTCACTGTAGGCACGGTCAGTCTGCGAGTGTCCTGAAGGCTCCATCCACACGTCTCCCTCTTCTCCACCACCGCGGGCTCCCTGCACCAGTGGTCCGGAGTGTAGCCCTGAAACACAATCCCAACATAGACCCCGGCCCAGGGCATGGACACCATACACAGCAAGGCGAAGATACGCTTCTGGCAGCGGCCAAACTTCCCTGCTTCCTCCAAAATGTCGTCAAAAGTTGTCATGGTTATACTCAGGAGTAGACAGACAGGAGAGAGGAGAGCTGTGTGCTTGAGTGTCCCGCTGCAGACTGACCGCTCAAGCCGCAGTCCCGGGGTGTTTTAACAGGACAGGAAAGAGCAAAGGTCCAAACAGAGGCAGAGCATTTGAGTGTTAAAACATTTTGTCAGTAACTTCTCAGACGTCAGTCAAACGGCCAGGCAGAAGAAAATTAACATAAAACAGCAACAACATTGGCACATGCACCTGATTATATAAGCTTCAGTGAACCTGCCTCCGTCATGCAGCTGTCACTGAGTCAGTGCTTCAGTCCAGCCACATACAGCTGTTCATTCTGACATACAATCAAACATGGCATAAAATACAGAACATTGAGAAAATTTCGGTTTAGTTGTAGTTTTGTAAAAATACATTTGCAGGGTACCTCCAGGGCTTTCCAGGTAAATTCAAGACTTTTTAATGTCTAGATGGGAAATGAACACTCTCACGAGCAAAGACATATTTCTTTTGGTTAGCATGTGAAACTAAAATTATTATATTTTTGACAAGCTTCTTGTTGCAGCTTTACATAGGCACTTATATTTTATATGAAGACACCATTAGTAATTATTAGATGACTTAACATAAATACACAAGTTTACTAGCATACATTCACAATTATTTTAATCTAAAAAGGCTCAACTAAGATAATGTTGCAATTTGAAAATTCAAGGCCTAAATGAAAAAAATTAAATACTCCATGATAACATATAATACCTTTAAGGCCCTGATTTTGACATAATCAAATTTAAGCCCTTTTTAATCCTTTAAGCCCATGTGGATGCCCTTATTTGAAGATGTGTTGCAAAATCTATTAAATTTAACTTTGTTGTATAAAAAAAAGGAAAATAAAAACTGCATAATGTCACTAAAATATATTTCAAAGTAAATATTTTTTTCTTTAATTACTAAACACTAACTATTCATCCAACATAAACCACTCCTGATAATTTGACACTGCTTGGGGCTACAGGTATTGAGTAATAGTTCTAAACATTAGCAAATGTGAACCTGGGACTTTCAACCACAGGGTCACACGGTTGCTATCCCCATATAAGTGCATATCATTTGGGTCAATTTTTGGCACCTTAAAGCCTTAAAGCTTTTTCCCGATATACAGTGTATAATGTATTCTAACACACTAAATCAGCTGTATGATAACTGTTAAAGGCTTAAAACTACTGTTATAAAGCCCAAATAAAAAAATATCAAAATAATTGATTAATTGACAGGAATAATTACCGCAATTAGCCTACTGACGCCCCTGGAGGGTGAGGCAAAACTCTCTGGCCACTTAAGCTACAATGACTTACTTACTTAGGTTACTTAGGTGCTTTCTGGTCGCAGGCCCTGTGGCCTCTATGACCAGATCTTGAGCTGAACTTCATACTTCATAATGTTTGTGATTTGCCACATACTGGGTTCGGGGTAACTAAAGGAGTTATCTTCCCAGTTAAAGTAGCATGGGTGGTGTTTCCAGAGTTGATCAAGTCGTGATTTGAAGCTGTTCAGACTTAGAGCAGTTACAACAGAGGCTGGCAGGGCATTCCATGCATTTACTCTCCTATTGCTAAAAAACCTTTGTCTCATACTGGTTACTGTGACGGGCGCCATTCAATGTCCTAAAGGGTACGTTGATCTTTATCTCGTAATTACGTGAAAACTATCTCGTAATTACGTGAAAACTATCTCGTAATTACGACTTATTTTCTCGTAATTACGAGATAGTTTTTTTTTTTTTGGTGACTACTATGCGCTTCCGTACATAGAGAATCAGTCTCTTTCCTGCTTTCAGTCACTCTGTTTTTTTCTGCGCCCTGCTGGCCACTCCAGGTACTGTCAAGACACGCGAGGTTCACCTCCGTGGAGGCGGAGTCATGGTGCACTGTTTCTGCCTGGAGCTTGTCACGCAGAGGCCCAGCAGCTTGTTTTGGAGGCTCGTGCATGCGTGCTGTGGTCACTCTCAGGCTCAGTGATCTCTGGCTGACAGCAGCGCACTCTGCAGCTTACGGACCCATACATTACAGTGCGCATGCGCCGCGTTAGACAACAAAACTTTCCACAAGTATCCGCAGCCAAAGTTTCTAACAGCGTTTCTACAGATAAGTCATAGTTTGTAGCTTAAACCCTGCTCGTGTTTCTCATGAGTACATGCTGCTGCATAAAACTGTGTGTCATATAAATGATAGCCTCACGTACATCGTTAAGTGTCAGACGTTCATAAGAAGTGGAGCTGGGGGACTGGATGTGAATATTACAGAACTGTGAATGAACTGGGCACTGGTTATTGTGGACAAACCCAGCTGTAGGAAATACAGGACGTTTCTTCAAAAAAGTAACATGGACTGGATTTGCAGCTTGAGTAGAGAGGTGAGAGTCAGTGAGGCGGTGTTTTTAAATGGAGGTTTGTGGTGTGATGTGTAAGGCTTTTATTACAGTGAAGCAGCATTAACAGTGCACTAGTCTAGTGTTGATCTCAGTGTGAGTTCTGATGAACAGCCTCCCTCATCTGTAAGGCTGTAACCTCACTCATCTGTCCATCCATCTTCGTTTTAGTGCTTATGAATTAAAGTTAAAACAAAAACTTAGGGTACATTCTTTGATAAGGCAACAGAGAAGGCCAGCTTTGTGGAAAAAATGTTGTAATGACATTCTTTTGTATACAAAAAGCGTTACTAATAGTAATTATATAGGAAGAGTGTGAGGTAGTTTGAAACAGCCTACTACTCAAACACTGATGGGATTGCATTTAAGTGATTTTTAATTAAATTTAAATTAAATCAAAATGTTTTCATATAAAACTTAATGAAGTCAAGGTGTCTGCTTGCCCGCTTGAAAAAGTCACCACACGCTACTGCTTGTGAGTAAAAAAGTAAAAGTATTTCACACAATATTGAGAACTCATTAAAGTGTTAAATTTGCTGAAAAATTGTGCTGAGTCCAGATGTAATGAACAATCTGCTGCAGTAGCAGAGACTGAATCTGTCACTGATGTCTTCTGTCTTTATTATTCTGATGTTTCTAAAGAAGTACTACTTTACTGCATCTTTTATATGCAAGTAGTGTGTCTACAATGAGGGTATGACAAAAACAAATGATTTTAAACCAAAACTCAAAATACTTGGACTGTAAACCAACAATAAATGTAGTAGAATAAAAAGTACAGATACTTGCTCTAAAATGTAGTGAAGCAAAAGTAAAAGTTCCCTTTGTAAAATTTACTCAAGTAAAGCACAGATATGTGAAAATTGTACTTAAGTACCAAAGTACTTTTACTTCGTTACATTCCACCACTGCCAAATACTGACTCCTCTATTGTGTGCATTTGTTTTTAAATCAGTGGACCACAGCAATAAACAGCAGAGCTCTTATTTATTCAAATAATGCAATATTTTACATCAATGTCTTTAAATAGGAAAACAGGCAAAGAGTGGAAAAACATAACATAACATACACCAACAGAAGTATCATAGCCCACATCCTCACTATGAACTGTGATTTTGACCCTCTGCTGCCACTCACTGGACTTTTAAAAGCTGACAAACATATAACCTGATCATGATTTTAACAAAACAAAAGAAAAAAAAAACAAAAAAACACACAAAAGTCCATTCATTTCCAGTTGTGGACGGTACCATGCAGACTGTGGTGCTACAGCAGAGCCAGACTTCACATCAGCGTACCATAGATCTGAACTACAGCCTTTAGTTATGAGAACTGTCTGTCTGTCAACACAGACAGACAGGTGATAGTAGAACAGTATAAAGATGGACAGTAAGGCTGCACAATATAAAACTTTTATTTAAATGGTAATGGTTTAGTCCCAATTTAGTCCTAAATTTAGACCTGGTTTAGTTTTGATTTAGCTCCTGTTTTAACCAATGAGTCGCCAGTCGTATTGTTACTGTGATATTTATCATAGTTATTGCATATTTTGTTAATAATATGCAGCCCGAATGCCCAAATCGTATATTTGTTAACTATCTGGCTGTCATCTCTACTGGAAACACAAGCAGGTTTTGGGGCTACCCGTTCTAAGGCGTCCCGTACCGTTCTGCCTAGTGGAAAAGCGCCTTAAATGTTCACCCTTTTTTCTGCAATTACCTAAAAATAATAATTAGTGCACAATTTAGCCTGAGCATGACTGGGGGATGGAAATAATGTTCTTGGTGTTTGTCCTGGACAGCCAGCAAAATGTAAGATAATTTTCACTCACGGTTTTGGTGACGTGAGTAGCAGTTATTTTTTAAGAAAGCATTGCGATAACAAAAGTAAAGATTCTAAACATTATTAATGAGTGTTGTCAAGGATATACTGGCATGGTAACTTTTATGGTACAACCAAAAACCTACAGGAACTACAATAATTGTTGACAGTACCGATTATATGTTATCCCCATTGCTGTAGTGCAGGTGATCTCAAAAACCTTTAGTGCACAAAGCTTTAGAAACACTCTAATCTGAATATTCAAGTGAAAATTACCCCCAGTTTGAATACATATTAACCCAACAATTTCTGTTAAACACTTTTGATGATAATAATATTTTGTGGCCACCTATAGAAAATACAAATTGTGCCTTGCAAAAACCTGCTTAAAAACCATTTCAGCTGAATACTCTTCTTATCTTATGGCTTTAGAGAATACAAACATGGCAAAAAGAATACATTAGTGGACGGTTATTACCTTAAAAGTCACCTGTTTGTTCTGGATGAAATTCTGGTGTTGTTGTTGTTGTTAGGCTCGTTCCAAACACATCTTACTCTGTTTACTATGATTTGAGGTTATTTAGTAGAGAAACATGTTACTAATCAACCTTATTATGTAATCTAGAGCCAAGCTAAACATCCATAGCAATACAAATGTTGACTAAGTGTGGCTTTGGGATGTTACTGATTTTTTTATACAGAGAAATACTGTTAAGGTGGAAAAGCATTGTATTTTTTAGGTGCACTGTAAACTTTTAGTGAGGTGTAAAAATATTAACTGAGAGTGTTTTAAATAGAGATTTTGAGATACTACCTTCACTCACTAAAATAATAAATGATTCATTTTAGTAGATTTAGTAGATTAGTAGAATTAGTAGATTGTGAGAGACTGTATAAGGGTTTTTTGGCTCATTGGAAAAAGCATTTACCCCTGAACTAGAAGGTCTTCCAAGTCTGAGTCCAGGCAATGCATGTTGTATTTTTATTTAATGTGAATACTAAATGTTACTTGGCAAAGAGGGGCAATTTAAACACTGCTAAATATGGTCTTTTCCGTACTGAAACATTACATGTAAAGATCCTCTGCACTCATGTGAGTTGTGGCTTTAAAAATATGGCTTCGAGAGGAGCTGTCCCAACACCCATCCCGGACACTGCCTCATCATTCTTTCATTCACTCTTAAGGCCTGTGCTCCAACGCTCAGACAAACATTTAAATAATCATAAAAACTAAAATGTGAACTTTTCGCCAGTGACGATAAACAAAACATCCATTCGCAGAACATTATAATTTATGTACAGAGTCCTCAGACTGAAACAAGACGAGAATTAGACCATGATCAGATGATGAAAATGCAGAGTAGATTCATCTCTAAGGAAGGCATCGTGCTTTCTTTAAGGGGCAAGAAAGAGAAAGATTTGTATTTTTCGCAACAGGACTATATTCCCTTTAGAAACAACACATTCAACGCCTACGTCCAGCAAAACCAACAGGTTCGTCTCTTATTTACTTCAATAGCTGTCTTCTCCCAGAATCTGTTAAATTATTCAGTAATGAGGCAAACATATATGTATATATAAAAAAAAAATCAACCCCAGAAGATGACAACTGTTTTGTAACTTTACATCAAAAAGTAGACATTATTTCTGATTTTAAATGAAACCCAGCACGTCTTACCAATGTCCAATCCCAATTATTATTATTATTAAGGGGTAAATACAAGACACAGAGGAATAAATTGGAATTTCATGGAAATCTATTAATTTAGAATTTGTACACACAGACTGAAATTTTAAAGCATTTATTTATTTTAGTTTAACTGATTGTAGTTTACAGCTTATTAAACTAACTGCGTATCTCATAAAATGAAATTCCCAAAGTCAAGACTGCTGTGGCCCCTTAAATTTCCAAAAATCCTTCGCAGACCCCCAACTATAGAACTTCCCTCTATTTAAAAGACTGTCGTGTTACAAAAACACTGACTGTTGGCAAAAAATAGTTTTAAAGTAATATTTTAGAACAAATAAATAACTGTGATTAATTTCAATTTTTAGGTACTTAATATTTTAATTGACTAATTGTCTTTTTTATATTTTTGTTTGTTTATTTTTTTGTTATGGACCAAAACCACGTGTCTGAAAAAAAGAATGAATTGAAATTGAAATTAAATTGAAATATAGACAGCCTGGAGGCCCCCCTGCAGTACCTTTGCGCACCCCCAGAGGACCCAGGACCCCACTTTGGGAACCACTGAATTATAATATTACACAACCGTTCATCTTAATCATCACTATTAAAATAAATAAATGCTTTCATTATTTAATAGTGTGTGCTGAATCTATACAATATATATGTGCTTCACTTCTCAATGTGAACTACTGAAATTATTTCAGTTTTCCACTATATTCTTATTTATTAGTGTGCACCTGTATGTCCTGTAAGATATGGCCATACCCTAGAAAAAAAAAAATGCCATTGTGTTTCCAAGTCAGACATAATAATTGTCCTTCAATAAGCCAAACTTTAATGGCTGGTCAAAATATTAGTTTAAGGAAAACCTTGGGAACTTTGGATTGTGTGTTATTGAGGCTTTGAGCTAGTGACAATGTTCAAATACTGTAATTTAACTATAGCCACACTACAAAAAGGAAAAATAAAGGATTAATCTTTCATTGTGCTGTCCATAGCCAAACTTCTATGGAGCGTTAAATGTTAAGCCTTCATTTGACAAATTGCCCGTCAGACTCAACAAGTAAAGTGCTAAAACGATGGTACAAAAAAAGGATATTTGGCATGTAAATGAAAGAAAAAAAGTCTTTGTCCTCTTGTGGGGTTGATTTTTAGTTTATCAGTTACTTCATTTTCCAAGTTAAAGGGGCGGAGCTCAGTTTGAAATGTCAGCTATCAATAAATAAGAAACCATATTATGTGCAAACACCAGCAGTCCGTCGACATCTGCGTCAGAAAAGTTGCAGTCCCCCCCCCCCCCCCAAAAAAAAAGAAAGTCCCGAGAGAGAAGAAGGGCTTCACTGTTGTTGCTATGGAGACATTCACTGAGAAAGTAGGAGTTCAGATCAGACGCGGCGGCGAGAAACAGGAAGAGGAAGTGACCTCACACCCGCAGCAGGTCCTCGTCACTGTCTTCCTCCTCCCGTTTGCTATTGGCTGCCGTCGCGTTGTTACGGTGACTCGAGGGACGTGTTCGGCTTGACTTCTTCCTCCGGTCCGACTCGTCCAGGAGGCCCACCAAGTCTTCGTCGCTCTCCTCCTAAACCAGACCACACAGTTAGCACCACGATGAATGGATGATGGATGCAATGACAGATCGCGCTGAAGTCAACTGAAGCTAGTCACTTATTTGTTGTTTCTAGTCCCAAAGATCTGGCAGTGATATTGTTTTTTTATTATTGTACAAGGACCAGTAAAACCAGCTAAAACCTTACATGCAGTATTCATTCATGCAATAAATTAATTTTGTTTCTAAAAAGCAATCTTCTGGAGACCTATTTTCACTTGGTTTGTCCACAGTCAACAGAATATCCCTGCAAAGTCGCCATAGGTGCTCAGATCAGTAAAAACCCTATATCTTGAGCTAAAGTAATCTAAAAAATTCTCCGACTAGGTATTCCTGACCAGAATCCTTGCTCAAGATCAGAAGAACAAGTTTCCCTATGCAAGCAATAAAAATCTACCAACCAAATCATATTTCACTTATAAATTCAATTCAACCATTTTTTAATGCAAACAAAACAGGCCAAGAACATATCACAGCTCTTTATACTTGTGAATTCAGTCTCACCTGAAGGAATGCGCTGTGATTGGCTGAAGAGTTTTTGGCAGAAGCACCTGATTTGACCACTCGAACGCCCGGGAGGTTTAGTACCTCGTCCTCACTGTCCTCGTCCTGCTCATCCAGCGAGAAGGATCGCAGTCCGTCCGTGTTCACGTGCTTCGTCGTGATATGACCGTTGCCGTGGTGACCTCTGCCACGTTGCGAGGACGACACAGAGGTGAGAGGAGCCTCCAGGTCCTCCATCAACCACTCCATCTCCTCCTCGCCGCCGTCTTCATCCATGCTCACCTGAGGAGGCACAGACAGTGGTGTTTTTAGTCAATTTAAAACGTATTTGCTGTGCATTGTCACAGTGCTATGAGAAGCCACAAAGACTAAATTACTTATTAACATTTACACAGTTTAGCCCAGACAATAACAATCTGTTGTCAGAAGCAAATAGATACCTGAATTACTCAAGTAATCTAGTTGAAGGTACTATGAGCAGTATACTATTTTAATACTTCAAAAAAATAACCCACATGTCCCAAGATATGATGTAAACATGTTCAAATCAAATATTAGTATTACTGATAACAAATAAATATTTTACATAATGGCCAAGTTGGTTATGTTTACATTTTTGTTTTGGTTCTAAAACTCTGGCTTTGCCGATCCATCGTTCAATCAGAAAAGCAGAAAGAGCTTCATGCTCTGGGTGCCACACAGGACAATCTGTACATGCAGCAGGACACAGCTAACGGCAGAGCTGTTCTGAACAAAGCCAGCTGGCAAAAGAGCTCACTGTGACTGAAACTCACAGAATATTGCTTTGATTTAGACTGCAGTACTGTTTTTAAACCAGCATGAGTGCATGCTGCTTTAAGTACATCACTTGAAAATAATGTTATGTTACATTATATGATGTACTAATTTTCCTTGAATGCTTTTTTGGGAAAAGGTTACTGTTACTCAAGTCTCTAAAAAGTCCTTTTACCTCTGTGAGAGAGTAGTAGTAAGAATAGTGGTGGTAGTAGTAGTAGGAATAGCAGTACTAGCAGCAGTATAAGTAATAGATTTTTGTAGTGTAATAACAAAATACTTTCAACAGTTACAACAACAATATGGCTGGTACACTGCCTGGACAAAAAAAAAATTCGCCACCTGAAATTAACTAAGTAAATAGGTAAGAGCCTCCCTGCTGTCGGTCAGGTCTACGTTCAGCAACGTCATGTGCCCAAAGAATGAGGTCAGCTGACTTTCTGAATATACTGAATCCCTGATGGCATGGGCTTATTCCATGATGACAATGCCAGGATTCATCGAGCTTAAAATGTGAAAGAGTGGTTCAGGGAGCATGAGACATCATTTTCACACATGAACTGGCCACCACAGAGTCCAGACCTTAACCTCACGGAGAATCTTTGAGATGTGTTGGAGATGACAGTGGTTTGACTCTCCCATCATCAGTACAAGATCTTGGCAAAAAATTATTGCAACGCTGGACAAAAAAAAAAAAAGGTTGTGACATTGCAGGAGCTTATCGAAACAATGACACAGCGAATGCATGGTGTAATCAAAGCTAAAGGCAGTCTGACAAAATACTAGTGTTTTTTTGGGCCAGCACATCCCAAAGATTCTCAGTGCAGTTAAGGTCTGGACTCTGTGGTGGCCAATCCATGTTTGAAAATGATGTCTCAGGCTTCCTGAATTATTCAAATCACATTTTAAGCTCGATGAATCCTGGCTTTGTCATCATGGAATAAGCCCGTGCCATCAGGAAAGAAAAAAATCCATTGATGGAATAACCTGGTGGTTATTCAGTCATTCAGTATATTCAGAAAGTCATCTGACCTCATTCTTTGGGCACATGATGTTGCTGAACCCAGACCTGACCAACTGCAGGGAGGCTCTTACCTATTTATTTAAACACAGGTGGTGACTTTTTTTTAGCCAGGCAGTGTAGTTGCTGGAATAACCGCAAGTCACTCGTGACTCCTAACAGGAATAAGCAAACGAAACTGGACAAATTTATACATCAAAACTGTAACCCACTTTGGAGTATTTATATGAAATTTGGTTTCCTCGTCTGCAGCAGCCGGCCACTTTCTGGATCACCAGGTCTCTGTTAGGAGAAAAAAAAAAAAATGCAACATTTGAATGATATGAGCAGAATTATTAGCATTTGTGTTTTAGCCTCACCTTCTCTCTCTCTTATAGAGGAACAATCCCAACAGGCAGACGGTCAGACCGATCAGCATCAGGCTCAGGACCATGGCAACAGCCCGACTCCGCCCTGAGAGAGCCGGGGCCTCGGTGGTGCCCCCATCAAACGTTTGAGCACCCACAGTACTACAGGACCAGGTCAAAAGTCAGAATACAACTGCACTGTTTTTATCCAGTTACAATTAATAATATACATATTTACAAACCCAATTGAAAGAAGAGTAACAGCTCATTTTGAATTCAACACATTTTAAAAAGTTGGGATGAAAAACGACAAATACTTGACAAGGAAGTGCTTTGCACATCTCTATC
This sequence comes from Bostrychus sinensis, assembly GCA_020698575.1. Taxonomy (NCBI): domain Eukaryota; kingdom Metazoa; phylum Chordata; class Actinopteri; order Gobiiformes; family Eleotridae; genus Bostrychus; species Bostrychus sinensis. The sequence goes on along the minus strand of CM036257.1, from coordinate 18,547,455 downwards.
TTGAGACGGGTGCGTCGGAGAGGGCACGCGTAACGCACATCAAACTAAAGAAGAGAAAACTCCCGCACACTGTCGAACTTGCAAAGGTGAGATTTATTTACAGGTGAGGTATGGCAACGTTTTGGCACTGAGCCTTCATCAGGCAAACATTTAGAAAGTGCTGAGGAGCCGTCTTAAATAGGGAGTGGCCAGTCTCTGACCCCAATGCAGTGAATTATTACACCAAGTGATTTTTACACAATGCAACTGTTACAACATAAAAACCAAAATCCACTATACTAATAATGAAGCATCTCCTGAAATATAGAATATAACAACTTTTTTTTTTCTAAGCAGAAAAATGTATGCATAGAGGAAAGGATATAGCAGCCATAGACATACAAAACCTGAATATCTATATACACTTCTATATGCATATTTCAGACCTAGACAAGACCGCAGAGAAAGCGTTCCTAACTACCATACTGTATGTACTAAAGTCTTTTTTGAGTCTATAAAAAATATTTAAAATCAGTTCATCATTAAGGCTCTTAGGAGCTAGGGTTTGGAGGGTATGAATCCAGTACGCCTCTCGCTGTTTAAGTAGTTTGTCATGGTCACCCCCTCTAGGAGGAGGGGGGACCTGCTCAATTCCACCAAAGCGACGTGTGCACACAACATGATGAGCATCATTGAAGTGTGTTGCAACAGGATATTCTCTGTCATTACAGCGTATTGAACTTTTGTGTTCACTTATTCTTTGTTTTAGTTTCCTTGTAGTTTTCCCAACATAGGCCAGACCACAAAGATATCGTAACAAATATATCACATGCGTAGAAGCACAAGTAATGACATTTTTAATGGGGATCCTTTTTTCAGTGTGGGGATGTTGAAAATAGTTCATTTTTATTGTGTTGTTGTATTGTGCACAGCTTCCGCATCGATAATTGCCATTTGGAAGAGGGGACAATAAAGTTTGTCCGGATCTTACTTTAGGATTAAAGTTAGCGTGGACAAGATAGTCCCTCAGGTTTTTTACTCTCTTGTTGATAAAGAGGGGTAGATGTTCAAAGACTGAGGAAAGTTCAGGGTCTGATTTTAGGATGTGGCAGTGCGTTTTGAATATAGTCCTTATGGCAGCAGAGTGGGATGAATACTGTGTAACCCATGTGACAGAGAACTGTTTTTGTTTTTTTGTCTTTTGCAGCAACTGAGAGCGTGTTTTCTTAGAGGAAAGATCATAGGCTTGGTCAGCCCATGATGATGGATACCCACGTTGTAAAAATCTTTTTTCCATTTCTCGTGCCTGCGTCTTGAAGTCTTCGTCAGAATGACAGATCCTCCTAAGTCTCAAAAACTGGCTAATGGGAAAACTCTTTTTTAGAGAAGTTGTGTGGAAGCTGGAAGCTAGTAACAATGTATTTCTGTCTCTTTTCTATAGAGTGTGGTCATAATAGTGTTGTTAGATTTTATGACCAGCATGTCTAAAAAATTCACCCTTTCATTACTGATTTAGGGTGTGAAAAAAAGGTTTGGCTCAAAGCTGTTTAATAAGGTAACAAACTTTGTTGCCTCATGATAGCTACCTTTAAAAATGCAAAAAAAATATCAATATATCTATACCATTTGATAATGCTTTCTACATATGGATTTCTTATTGCATTAAATACAAATTTATTTTCAAAAAAGAAAATATATAGGTGAGAGTCAGACAGGTGAGAGTCAGACAGGTGAGACAGGATTCAGCATTTTCTATGGAGATTTCTCTTTTTCTATCTCTCGCTCCCTTGGGACGCAAGCGCGCCAGGCTCCGCGCGTCTCCACCTACGCGCTGCCGTGTCCCGTGAGTGCATGTTCATTAATTAGAGAGAGGAGAACGACATGCACTGCACGATGAGCACCGCGGTTTGCAGGCTGCTCATCGAAGACGACTTTTGCAGCGAAGTTAAAGTAAAAAGGTTAGAAACGCTGCTCGGGAGCGGGGCGGGTCTCGGAGCAAAACCTGCTCACACAAACACAGCTGCCCAAGCAGCATCGATAAGAGGGATCGTTAACGGCAGAGGCAAACAATTCCGATGGATTGGAAAAATTAGAAATGGTTCTCAGGTAGAACCAGGTTTCGATGCCCATCCCTAGTTGTTAATTAGTGCAATGTGTTCGATATTTTTGCTTTAACAATTTTACAATAACTTACTAACAACTTTGTCTACATCAAAACTTTTCATGACAGTTCAAGACTTTAACAGTCTGTACCATCAGCTCCTGTCAGTTCCTCGTGCAGCGCTAATGCCTTTCCATTCAGGCTCTACCACAATAAAGTTGTTTCAGCTGATGGAAAAGGATGAAGTTTTATTTTGAAGGGTCACAAGAGGTGGTCGATTTCTCTTAACAAAAACTTTACAGTGCGTCCCCATCCAACTGCAGTTTCTCTGCAGCCCACCAGGGCTGTTCACAGAGAGGTAATAAACGGAGTGTCTTTTAATTAAGCCTAAATGCTTTTACACATTTTAACGGTGCATATCTCTGTGATTCCTGAACCTATCAACGTGAAATAAAAACTTACACAAAGCTTGAGCTCTTATCTGTCAGGAGGATTTAGCTGCAAGTCTCTGTGTCAAACCATTTGTTTTACAGCAGCTGTGCAAAGACCTAACGTCAATCAGACACACCAGCCTCATTATGGACCTGCCTAGCCCGTTGTGCAGGACCTCTCAGGGGGGGCCGATGGGGTGGCCAAGGTCTGACCAACAGGGGCCGTGGCCACCCCAGGCCCCCACGTGGCTACGCCTCTGTGTTATCAGTGTAATCAGTGAGTGAGACTACTGCTGGGCCACAAGTGGGAGCAAGATGTGTGTGGCCCACAGCCTGCACAACTGATGTGGACCACATACATGACGGAGGACAGTGGCACAGCAGCACAAGATTGCTGCACGATCGCTGCTGGCCCGGTAACGACAAACAGCGTCAAGCAGGCATTTTTTTACCTTAATGGAAAGCCACTTCATTGGAATATAGCATAAGGAAACAGAGGGGCGGGGTCTTCACTAAATATCACTATACGAAACACTAAACTGTAAATATAGTTATTATTATTCTATCTGTTCTGGAATATTTTTTGGACATATCAACCAGCTTTAAATCAGTTAGCAAGAACGAGAGATTTAGCCTGTGAGAAACTGTCCCCACCCGGGACACACTGGCGTCAACACAAACTACTTTTCCTCACTGAGTTGACCTCGGTGATGTTGGTGACATGACGCTGAATTTGGAGCTGTTACTTAGTAACTTAAATGGTCAGTTACAGTTTTGACTTTGTATTTCTTATTTATCTCTTCGTAGCTTTGTACCAATGGCATACATATGTTTATAGGACTCAGTTTAGCTATTTAATAACTCAAAAACTGCTATTTCAAACTGTAATTTTAACCGTTAATTTGGATTACAACTGTAGCGTTAACGTTAACCGGGTTTGTGTCTCTGAGATTCATTTATTGTTAGTCAATTGAAATTACAGTGGAGCTACACAAGCATGTTAACTTATATTTGGAAGAAGAAAAAAAACTTCTAACGTTACTTAAAAAGAACAACTACACGTTATTGCCAGAACTACATTTAAACCTCAGGATACAGTAACGTTATATGAACCGGATCCGGGCCAGAACCACTCACGCTCTACTACCTAAACACAGTATATGATCTGTATCCGGGCCAGAGCTGAACATGTCCGGTTTTGTGTCGGCATGCAATGCTTGGGCCTGAACTGGGCCAACTGTTGTTAAAAGAGTCCGGCACAAAGTACTCGGGCCGACTTCGGGCCGCGGAACCAGGCGGATAGTGGGCCGGAAGAAACGTAAGGATGTGGGCCGAATCCGTGCCAGATAAAATTTGCTAGCTGGGTCTAGTCTTAAAGCGATTTCACTCTTCTCAACTCTTCTTTTTTACAAAGCCGCAAGAAACTGCCACAATGCGAAAGAGGAAAAACAGGAGGGGAAGGCGGACAATCCGCACCCGGACGGCGACCGTGGACACGCAGCAATTCACGGACATGGTAGTTAATATGTCTTGCAAACAATTAACAGATCATCAGAGATCTCTTCTCTCAAAAGGCTTGTCATTTGTACCAAATAACCGTGTTAATGCTTTTGGCCTGAAAGTAGATGTTTTCAAATGTTTCAGGAAAATAAAACTACGCCATTTCTTTTCCAAATCTGGGTCACCTGGGAATATGGCACCTACCTCTAAAGCCAAAAGTACATTCTGTCCCAATACATCCAATTCCTCCATAAACACTTTTTGCCGCATTGTTGAACAGGACATTATGAAATGCAGTGACAAGCCCCAGATATATTCATCAAACTTATCTAAAGAGGAGAGAGCTGCTCTAAAAGAACTCATGAGTGATAAGGACATTGTGATAAAACCGGCAGATAAAGGGGGTGCCATCTGCATTCAGGATGCTGACAAATACAGACTAGAGATCATCTCCCAACTGTCAGATGCACGATTTTATAAAAAACTTTATCATGACCCTACAGTGCCCTTTCAAAAACTACTACTCTCTTACCTCAAACAAGCTAAATCCAATAAATGGATTTCAGAACATGACTTTGAATTTCTTTATTGTAAATATCCAATTCGGCCAGTGTTATATACTCTCCTTAAGATACATAAATCACTCAACAACCCTACTGGACGTCCTATTGTGGCACAAACTAACTTGTTCTGGTATTCCTTATCCATATTTGTAGACCATTTCATTAAACCCTATGTGCAGACACTTCCTGCATATTTAAGAGATTCAACTGACTTTATAGAGAAGTGCTCTTGCCTTAAAGACTTGCCCGAGGATGCCCTTTTGTTGACTATGGATGTTACGAGCCTGTACACCAACATCCCTCATGATGGTGGCCTGGAAGCCCTCACTTTTTATCTTCAACAACGCACTGACACATCTAACCCTCCTAATCAACTTCTGGACCTCAGAGTTTGTAATGAAATACAATTATTTTAGCTTTGAAAATGACTTTTATTTGCAAATATCTGGAACAAGCATGGGCACAGTGTGTGCGCCTAATTACGCAAATTTGTTTTTTGGGTTTTTTGAAAATAAATTTGTATTTAATGCAATAAGAAATCCATATGTAGAAAGCATTATCAAATGGTATAGATATATTGATATTTTTTTTGCATTTTTAAAGGTAGCTATCATGAGGCAACAAAGTTTGTTACCTTATTGAACAGCTTTGAGCCAAACCTTTTTTTCACACCCCAAATCAGTAATGAAAGGGTGAATTTTTTAGACATGCTGGTCATAAAATCTAACAACACTATTATGACCACACTCTATAGAAAAGAGACAGAAATACATTGTTACTAGCTTCCAGCTTCCACACAACTTCTCTAAAAAAAGAGTTTTCCCATTAGCCAGTTTTTGAGACTTAGGAGGATCTGTCATTCTGACGAAGACTTCAAGACGCAGGCACGAGAAATGGAAAAAAGATTTTTACAACGTGGGTATCCATCATCATGGGCTGACCAAGCCTATGATCTTTCCTCTAAGAAAACACGCTCTCAGTTGCTGCAAAAGACAAAAAAACAAAAACAGTTCTCTGTCACATGGGTTACACAGTATTCATCCCACTCTGCTGCCATAAGGACTATATTCAAAACGCATTGGCACATCCTAAAAATCAGACCCTGAACTTTCCTCAGTCTTTGAACATCTACCCCTCTTTATCAACAAGAGAGTAAAAAACCTGAGGGACTATCTTGTCCACGCTAACTTTAATCCTAAAGTAAGATCCGGACAAACTTTATTGTCCCCTCTTCCAAATGGCAATTATCGATGCGGAAGCTGTGCACAATACAACAACACAATAAAAATGAACTATTTTCAACATCCCCACACTGAAAAAAGGATCCCCATTAAAAATGTCATTACCTGTGCTTCTACGCATGTGATATATTTGTTACGATATTTCTGCGGTCTGGCCTATGTTGGGAAAACTACAAGGAAACTAAAACAAAGAATAAATGAACACAAAAGTTCAATACGCTGTAATGACAGAGAATATCCTGTTGCAACACACTTCAATGATGCTCATCATGTTGTGTGCACACGTCGCTTTGGTGGAATTGAGCAGGTCCCCCCTCCTCCTAGAGGGGGTGACCATGACAAACTACTTAAACAGCGAGAGGCGTACTGGATTCATACCCTCCAAACCCTAGCTCCTAAGAGCCTTAATGATGAACTGATTTTAAATATTTTTTATAGACTTAAAAAAGACTTTAGTACATACAGTATGGTAGTTAGGAACGCTTTCTCTGCGGTCTTGTCTAGGTCTGAAGTATGCATATAGAAGTGTATATAGATATTCAGGTTTTGTATGTCTATGGCTGCTATATCCTTTCCTCTATGCATACATTTTTCAGCTTAGAAAAAAAAGTTGTTATATTCTATATTTCAGGAGATGCTTCATTATTAGTATAGTGGATTTTGGTTTTTATGTTGTAACAGTTGCATTGTGTAAAAATCACTTGGTGTAATAATTCACTGCATTGGGGTCAGAGACTGGCCACTCCCTATTTAAGACGGCTCCTCAGCACTTTCTAAATGTTTGCCTCATGAAGGCTCAGTGCCAAAACGTTGCCATACCTCACCTGTAAATAAATCTCACCTTTGCAAGTTCGACAGTGTGCGGGAGTTTTCTCTTCTTAAGTTTAAAAAGTTGAGATGGCAATAAAAGTAAGTGGTTCTCAGAATAAACAGTTGGAGCATTTTGTAACTACTTAGATTAATTGGTAACTACTAATTTTAGTAAGTAGTTGCAAAATGCTGACTTGTTGCCGCTGTCCCAAATTTTTTTTAGATGTGTGGCTGCCATTAAATTCTAATTGATTTCTTTGTAAATCATTGCATTGTGTTTTTATTTACATATTATAGTGTCATATCTTTTTTGGAAATTGGGGTTATAATTAACTGGTTAGAAAATAGAGCTAACCGCCAAAATAAATTAAAGGTGGACTCACGTGAGACCACACACAGCATTGGTGTGCCACACAAACAGATACTGGCACTCATCAGTCTCCATCATAAACTCGGGGATGCCCAAACCAGCAGACGGGTTACAGTGGAATGTAATAGTGGAGGACACCATTTTAGTTTTCGCTCTTCCACACGGTGACTCTGAGGGCACCAACACATCCAAGTTTGCGCCTAATCAACCAAAGAGAAGAAGTCAGCCATAACCTCACTAAATCCATCATTAATATACTGTAATATACGTCATGATTGCTGAAAATGACCTTTGACATAATATTTGGCCTTGCTTGATGAGCCGATCTTGCGCTTGTAAGGTGCATTTAGTTTGACCTGGCAGATGTTGGCTCCGAGGCAGCTCTGCAGCGAGCTGTTGGTGATGCCTGACAGCTTGATGTGGTAAATGTAGCGGTCGCCGTTGGACCGGATGTCTCCAGAAGCCTGATGGTGGCTGAAGGAGAGAGGAATAAGTTATTAAAACATGCAACTGTAACAATGCATTTAAAGTGAAAATAGAAAAAGATAACTGTGTTACCTGAAGTAAAGTGCTCCCAGGCTGAGGCTGACTCCAGTCTCAGGGACTTGAATCGTCCCATTCACCATCTTCACCTCCTGCTGCTTCACTGCACATGCCCAGCGAGTCTCCCAACCAATCACAAACTCACACTTTGCCTTATCAAACCTGGCCACACAAAGAAATATAATTACTTGTATCTACTATATACTTTTAAGACTTTACTACAAACCTGACTATAGTCAAGCCACAGTACTGTTTATTAATCTGACTGAAAGCTGCTGTAAATCTGTAAAACATTTTCAGAAAATACGTTTTATAAATATATATCTGCCATTGAAACACTGATGTCTTTAAATTTTTGTGTCTTGGATGTGTAACACAGAGAACTCATTTATTCATGACTGTGAATAACTTTAGCTCAAATGACGTCTGAAGTTCAGAAAGTTAGTGTGTACATTAACTAGATCATTACTTATCCTGTGTGTCCTTCAGAGAAAAGACATCCATATTTTGCACATTTAGAAAAATGTCAAGCTTTGCTGTAGTTATGGACAAAGAGGTAACACTATAAAGCATTAGTTAAGATAGAAACTATAATAACTATTTACAAAGCATTACTTTGCAAAAAAAGATTGTTATTAGTGTTTTATTCTTGAGTAATAAGCTCAATGGTACATTGGTTATCATAGTTATTCTGAGTTTTATAAAGTGTTACCAATAAAGAAACTAAAAATAATTTAAACCTGCTCAGTGTTGGGCGCCCCACTGTCGTTCCACAGCTCAACTCGATCACAGTTTTGACCTCCACACCATTTCCACAGATGTCTTCTCCTGCTGAATAGCTGACAAAAATCTTTTTCTGGTCCTCTGTAAATATGGTTTTGAATTATAATCACACTTATTACATGTTTAGGTTCTCAAGTTAAACAGATACTGACAGTATAGTGAAATACCTGTGTAGTTCATTTCCTGAGTGTAGACCCGTCCCAAAGTCTGCGTGGCCCCTGATGCTAAGCGCCGACACACAGAAGCTCCTTCTGGACAACCTGGTAACCCTCCATGAATCCCCTGACATAGGTTAATAAAATATCTGTGGGAAAAAAATAAATTATTTGTGCAATATTCGAACAGAAATGGTTCAATTCCCAATAGCTTTTGTTCATGTATGGTGATAATAATATGGGGAGACTAAAAACCAAGCACTTACGAATCTCCTTTGTAACTGAACTTCCATGGCTCTGTGAGAGAGGACAGACTCCTGAGGTCAAAGGTATGGTGACTGTTGACCAATTTACACTCCATTTTCTTCGGGGGACAAACTAAACTGGTTCGCCACTCAAAAGTTGCAGAACAGTCAGCAGCTTTTGGGAGCAGCTCTGGGGATCCATGGCCCGTGGACTGATCACAGATGAACAATATAGACGACTGGTAATTGCCTGACAATAGGGGAAGCAAAGCAATGATTCACTTAAAGCATTACTATGTATTTCCAAAAGCTGTCCTTGTGATTTACCTTGAGTACAGATATCTCCTGCGCCGTACTGTGCGAGCACAGCTTGTTCTTCATGTTTGAAGTCCATAGTCATGGCTTTGCTGATACCAAATGATGTTGCCGTTTTGGTTCTGCCTGAACCAGACATCTCGCAAACCGAACTCTTCTTACAGGCTTCGTCTTTCACAGAACCACATACGCTGATGTAGTATGTGCTAGAGCCAGATGATACCTGCAATAAGGAGATGGCAGAGTAGTGTAAAAATGTCACAGGTAAACTTTCTTTATTTCAGTTGCCTCCATTTAATCATATCCTCTGCCTCCTCTTCTCTCACACCACATAACTTCAGGTTCTCTTTCACTACATCCACACATCTTCTCCTAGAACTTCCTCTAGACCTCCAGCCTAGCAGTTATTGTTGATATCTTTTTAATGCTACATTCACTATCCCTCCTTTGTACAAGTTCAAACCATCTCAAATTGGCCTCTCTGACTTTATCTCTAAAACCTCTGACATGATGAGCTGTCCCTCTGTACTCATTCCTAATCCTATCCATTCTCGTCACAACCAAATAGAACCATAACATCTTAAAACTATTGACACAAAACGAAAATGTCAGCAGCACAACATACCTGGACCTCATCTGAAAGAGCGGACAGGTCAAAGGTGAACTGGAGCTGAGAGTCTGTTAGCCGACAGCCACTTGTGTTTGTGCTATCGGGGCAAACTAGAGGTGTCGCCCATTCAAACAAATACACACAGTCCTGTAGCCTCAGCATTTGGGGATCACCCTGTTTGTGGATAAGGAAGTGTTAAGAAGCAAGCCACCCAATAAATGACAAAAAATACTGTATATTTGAAGACGAACCAGCTCCAGGCCTCTCTGGCAGGTGAAGATGATTTTAGAGGTGTAGTTCTTTGAGGGGTCAGATAAACAAGCGGTCGAGCTGCTGTAGGAGATGAAGACCTCACCTGTGGCACTGTTAATCTGTGGACCACTGGTTTTCTGACCAATGTCCTGCAAGACACAGAGGGGGAAGTAAGTAAATAAGAGGGCACAAATGTCTGAACTCTTCTTCTTCTTCTTCTAAAGTATCAGGAGTATCTCACCAGTGGTTGCCCATTGTCAGGGTCCATACAGACAGCAGCTCCAGTGGGACAGGAGACGCCCGGGATGGGGTTTAAAGGCCGACAGATGTTTATGTAGAAATCTGGAGATTCGTCACTTTGTTCAACTGCATCATCTGAAAACACAATAACACAAAAAAAAATCTATAAAGTTAAAAATCAAGGACTTTACGTCTCCGTGTCTGTTGAGTGTTTAACAGGAAGAAAGGAGAACAACTACTATTGATTCAAACTTAATTTGCTACTAATCCTGCCACAATCCTACCATCTCCAATTATCATGGCTTGGGACAGGCACAAGCCAGTTTACTCTTGTACCTGTCCCAAGCCATGATAAATGGAAAGGGTAAAATCTATGCCAAATCAATATGCACATCACTGCAGACTAGGTGGAAGATGATTTGCTGTGGTGACTCCATAAGGGAAAAGCGAAAAGGAAATTGAGAACATGCATATCATGAGTGTTAGAACAGCCTATAGTATATAAAAACATGTCTTCTGACCAGTTGCTGTGTAGTAGCCAGTCCAGTGAATCAGAGGAGTGAGGTCAATAAGAGATGAGCCACTCTGGACTGAACATGACACCTAAATATACAGGAAAAAACACAAATAACACAAAAAAATTAAATTCCACAGTCCTCCATTAAAGGACAAGTAGACTTATACAGGAACAATATAACTGAACACTAATTAAAGCCAAATATTAAAATACATACACAATTGTAAAATGTTCTTACCAGGTGGTCACAGACGAGTGGTGTGTGGAAGGAGAAGAAGTGTGTGCAGGTGTCGGTGTGGGATTCAACAAGAGCTGGCTCTGGTGGGGCTGAGCTCATGAGTGAGGGCCTGTCCACACAATTCAACACATGATGCATTTATATTTTTGCAGGACAAGAGTAAATTTAGGACCACAATGTGCACTAGGTTAAAATCCTTGATGTTTAGATATGGACCTGCAGATGAACTGGATGATGGTGCTGTGTTTGAGGGCACTGTTTGCGGGACAGGCATCTCCTCCTCCATATTTCAGCTCCACAATACCGTTCTTGTACGACAGCCTCTTGCTGACCTGACCTCCGCTCACACTTTTGCGGCCATCATTAATACACACAGCTGAAAGTACATTAACACACAAAAAATAATTACATTTTCTATCTCTATACCTTTGTCATATCTGTTTACATAGATTTCTTGTGAATTGCTGTACATGGAAACAGCAATTAAATATCAAAAAACGCTGTTCAGATTCCTCCATATGAAGTTCAAGATCTTGCATTATAGTTTGAAGTGGAACATTTACTACACTCTGGTTAAGGAGCAGTCAATAATTTAAAGAATGACGGGCAGTTCTCAAATCTGGAGCCATGTGAAGCAGTTGTTAAACAAAGGTGACGCAAAACCTCAGTGTTACATAAACCATCACAATTTCTGAGCAGCACAATCAGTAACAGTTTATTGTTTATTCAAACAATTAGAGGAGTCTGTGTTTTAGATGGTAAAAAATCTAGCAAAGTTTCTACAGAGGAGTCTCAGATTGGACCATCTTTCAGAGAATATTGTTTAAATATGAGTTCAAAAGAAGTTTATATTTTCAACTCATACTTTCCCTCTGTTATGCAGGAAATACACAGATGAGTAATTGAGAAAGTTTTAAATATTATGTTATCTGCAGTTTTCCATACCTGATCCCTGCTTACAACCAGAGCTGGCACTGTCTCCACACACGTTCACTTGAAATGACTTATTGGGATCCTTAGAGTCGCGCACAATGTAGCCTCCAGTCTTTGTTAATGAGTTCAAGTCAAACAAAAAACCTTAAAAATTTAAAAGGAAATCATTGTTTATTAATTATTATTGACTATCATCTATAGATAAACAACACACATATATCAAATAAATATATAAAAATGAGAAAAATCTGCAAAATCTGATTTTTTTGGTATTAATCAGCAGTAGGTAAGGGTCTGACCTGTGGAGGGGTTGGTGACCCTGCAGCCCTCCTGTTGGTTAGTGTCCAATGGGCAAGCAGCAGCAGTTAACCAGTGGAAAGTGTATTCACAGTTCTCGATGGCAGAAATCAGTGAGGGCCGAGAGTCCTGGGACACAAAAACATGTATACTATAATTATTATACAAACATATATAACAATTTAATTTATATAACATTGTGAAATGTCATACAATGCTAAAATTGCGCCCAACTTGCAAGATAGCCATATATTTCTATTTTTGGTTTGTAAGCATTACTCAAATATATACTGTATTATGTGTATCTTATTTCTAATTTCCTGTACAATATACTTTATGTAGTATGAATATAACAGTAATATCTGGATGACTTAAATGAATTGGCAAAGTTTTCATATTTCCAGCAACAAGACACTGGGGCATTGAGGATAAACATCTACACCAAAGAAAGGCTATAGTGCAATACTATTCAGTGCATACTGTTGGAGTACTGCTCACCACTTTGTCTTTGTCACATTGTAAGTTAATAATAGTGCTTCTGTTGCGTTTCCCATCGGGGCAGGCCTGGCCGCTGGTGTACTGCAACTTGAGGATATTTCTTTCAAGCGTGGGGCCAGACTCCACCTGTCCCAGACTCACATACTGGTCGTTAGACTTCATGCATGAGGCCGCACTGGACGGACACTTCCATGGGCCTAGAGTAAGTTAAGACCATGGTTTACCAAGTCATACAAGTAAATATGTTTTAGAAAAATATTTAAATGAAAATATATGAACTTCCAGTATAATACAGAAATGAACTTAAACTGTAAATAAATGCTATACTGACCTCCTTGGGGCACCAGAGACCTGCAGACATTGATGTAAAATCTTTCAGTGCCGCCGGTACGATGCTCGGCCTCCCAGTTCTGTGTGTCCATCGCCAGGGAAGACAGGTCATACGAGTGGCCCTGATCATCACTGAGAAGAAAAATTACATGCATTAGATATTAAAGGCAGACAATGCAAGACTGAAGAAAATCTACCCTTTTTTAATATAAATGTAGAGAAGTTACTTGTAGGAGCAGCTGGTTGTCTTGACGGGGATGCAGGCCAGAGCAGTGGGCCAGGTGAACATGTAGGTGCATTCTGGAGTCTCTTTTATGAACTGCGGTTCCCCCTAAAAAAAAAAGTATAACAATTTTTGAGGCACACTTATCTTTATATGTTGGAGTTTTAGCTGTAATTTTATACTTCAATATGTAGTACTTGTATGTTACCGTCCTCAAAAAGCATTTAAAATCCAGTAAGAATTTATTCACCCAATTACAGCCTCCATATGGCTCAAGTAAAACTTACTGGATGCTTGCTGGGGTCACAAGAAAAGTAAACCTCAGTGGTTCTTTGGTAGATTTGGTGACATTTCTCTCCGTTGGTGTAGTTCAAAATGATCTGGCCATCAACATAAGTCAGAACTTGGCTTTCCAATCCTGCATTTAGACACAGAAGTAAGCGTATTGCGTTTTCTTCTACTGTCTAACTAATAAAAAACTCCTCTGTACCTGCAATCTTGTGATTAGGTCCATCCACCTGGCACGAGGAAACAGCATCACCATTTGTGTTGTGAGCACAAACCGGTATTTGAATCCCTCCACAGATTGACAGGTAGTATTTGTACTTGCCATTCCCAACTGTGTAATCTGTGCCTTTTAGAGCGCTCAAGTTGAATTCATAACCACTTTTTAGGTCCCGAACCCGACAATCAGTGCCTAAGAAGAAATATTTAAATGGTCAGAGTTATCCTAAATTGCACTCTTTACAAAACCACAGATATATAGAACAAATTATTTCATTGTTATCTCAGAAAAGGTTGACTTTTAATAATTCTTTATTGAAAGGCATTGCACAATAGTGCAAGTTTTAAATTGTATTGTGATGACTAATAACATTTACCTTGAAACTTCCTGATAGGGCAGGCCTCAGATGTTCTCCAAACAAAGACATATTCACATTCATCAGTGCGATCAAACATCGGTGAACCCTGGAAGAGGTGAGAGAAAATACCAGTATAGATCTTTGTCACAAACTAGAAGCACTCAAAGACCACAGATCTGCACCAAAATATTGGCCCTATATTGCAATGGTATAAATATATAGTTCCCAAATGTGAACCTGAGCTGGGGATCCTTTAGTTCAGGGGTAACTGCTCTATCTATGGATCAACAAGCAAATGAGAATCAACTCAAACAAATCCAATGTTCCTCTAGTGACCCCTTGTGGCTCACAATGGTACAGAGACTTCATGGATCTATACCAAAAACTACAAATTTCTTCCTTGTCCCATTACTGGCGTGAATTTTATTAAATTCCTTCCTATCTTGCTAACAGTTGCTAGCACAAAAACATCTTTAGCAGAGGTAACAAAGGTGTAGGAGTTTGTTTTATCACTCACTGGGCTGTCAGCACACTCGAAGATGATGCGTGTTGAATATCGAGAGGACTCTCCGCACCGGTCTCCGTTCTGATACACAATACTGATAGAGCCATCCGTGGCCACCTGTGGACTGGACTGGATGTATCCCAGGTTGTGACTGGTCCCATCAATCACACCACAAGCTCCCAATAGGCCCACTATACAATAAAGAATGAATGTGTTAAAGAACATTGGAATCTGCCTATGTAGTAAACATTATATTCAAAGTCAAAACCCAACTGACCGGGACAGTCCTTTACTGGGGGAAGGGGTCTGCAGACATTGATGTAAAACCTGCGAGATTTGACCCTATCTGTATCAATAGGGATCCAGGGGCTGTCATCATTGTCCCGGGCCAGGTGGCTCAAGTCATACTCATTACTTTCAGAATCTAAAGCAATATATATATTTAAAATTAACACACTGCATCAAGAAGAATCTATTCATAAAAAAAATGACTGTATTTTGCACTCACCGCTTATTCGGCAGCTAACTGGAGCTGGGACACAGGCCAATGGAGTGGCGAGCTCAAACAGGACGTCACGTACCACGTGGCTGGCGGTAGAACTCAGATCCTCGTGCACCAGTTTTAATGTGCCAGGGTTTGTGTTACGGTCACACACAAAATTAATGGTGAAGGTGTCCCGAGAGGCTGGAAGAATAAACAATTTTAAAAAATGTAGTCTATTTTTTTCTATATTTTATATGCTCGTTATTGCAACTGGATAACAAAGATTTACATTATATTGTTAACATATATCAGGATACCCACAGGGTTGCTCAGGTAATATTTAGGACTTTTCATTTAGGACTTTTTTAATACTACTGGTTAGGAATTTAATGCCAAATTCCCATCAAACTAAAAAAAAAAAAACATTCGAATTGAGAAAGCCTCTTGGATGAAAAGGTGAAAAATATCTTCAACTTTGAAAACCAAGTCCAGATGACTGCTTTTTAAAGATTTTGCTTTAGTTGGTTAGTTACACGTAAATATTACTCAAATATTTCAAATAACACTTGTATGAAGATAGCATTAGTAGTAACTGGCTAACTTAATGACTTGAGCAGAAATGGCCAAGTTTGCAGCAAATATTTAGTAATTCACTTTCACTGTTGATCGGAGAGGCTAGAAGATTGTGTTGCCTATGATGGTCCAACACAAGCAATAAAAATAAATATAATGCTTCGGTTTTGACACCATTGAATACCATGGGGATACCCTGCATATACAGCACAGTGCTCTTACCTGTGAGTTTATCCAGTTTTCCCCTGTAAGTGAGTGACAGCAGACCATCAGTGGAGTACTGCAGACTCTTCTCTACTCCAACAGGGCTCTTAGGCTGTCCGTCCTCCAGCTCGCACGCTGCTATGCCCTGACCACAGTCTTCCACATCTGAGCAGATATTTACCTAAGAATCAGAGACAGCAGCTGTTAGGTGTCTATAGAGTAAATTAGATTAAGATTAAGATTAGATTAAGATTTAAGACATTTTGTGATTATGTTCGTACCAGAAATTCCTTTCCGTTTCCATTAGTCTTGTAAGCAGTTTTAGAAGCAAGAGGCTGAAGGTTGAACTCAAAGCCGGTGTTTGGGTCCACAACAGAACAACTCTGAGGAGGCAAAATTATCATTGTTCATTACACTGATTAGCCATAATACACATGTATGTCCATTATTCACTGGGTAATATAACATCTCTAAGGGGATTATAAACCCATTAAAACTGATGGCAAAAGCTCAAATTGGTGCCTGTTTTTCTCTTCCAAGGATCACATTGTGATGGCTAGAGAACTGTGTCAAAACTTCAACTCTTGCACATTTAAACCATGGCTCAGGAGCATTTTATGGCAATAATGGCTTTTAAAAGGTCCACATTGTAAGCATAGTTATAATAATCTTTACAGTGACTTACATTATCAGTGTTTGTGGTGGTTTTGATGGCACAGGCTGCTCTTGTTTCCCAGATGAAGTTGGCAGTGCAGTTCTGGAAAATCATGAACCGTGGACCTTTTGCCTATAGATTTCAAAACATAATATTTTATACTCCATTACAGAACAGTGCATTTTTTTTGGACTGTTTGGAATAAGCCAACTCACCACAGTGCTCCTGTCGCAAGCCAGATGGATGCGTGTTGTATAATTCAGCGTACTGCCATCAGAAATGCACTCTGAGCCTTCAGTGAACTCCAGCAGCAGACGGTCTGGACCTTCGATTATCGGGCCACGTTTGGAAACACCCATGTTACTTACTGATATAACCTCTTTTGGGGTTCCCTGGGACACAAGAAAAAGGCTTATTCACAAAAAGCTTAGTCAAAAGTTATTTACATGGTTGTGAAAAAAAATAAAAATATGTTTGTAGCAATGTTCAAATGTGAGATACCTGGTCATTTATGTACTTCATCTGGCACACGGATGCATGCCGATCACAGCCCTGTACAGGGTTAATCGGACGACAAACATTAATGTAGTACTTCTTACGGCTTGCTGGATCGGTTAAGTCCATCTCCTGCCAATTTCCACTTGCAGATGTTCGAGACAGGCTGGGAGCAGAAAAAAGATTTGTGTTTTGGTTAATTATGTCTGCCTCTGCTCTGACTCTAAACTAAAATAAATTGTGAGTGATGAAGCTTTATATTTTTTACACCCTTCCAACACTGCTGTATTTGGTGGCTACTTAGCATTGGCCAGCAAATACTGCAATAATAATAATAATCTAATCATCAGCTACATGAACTGTATACTGTCAGAGACGGGTTAGAAAATATTAACGAGTGTATTAATGTTTAGCTGTTTTATTTTAATATAGCAATCAGCATATACGTGACAACTTTGTCCAGTGGCTTCTTTAAACCTTTGAGTATACTGTATATGACCTGAATGACTGAGAACCTCCAAAGATGTCACTTAAAAAGATAGTTTTTACCTGGATAAGTCGTACTGTTGAAGTGATTTAGGGTCTGTTACCAAGCACTCATGAGGTCTTTCGGGACAAGCGTAAGACGTGTACCAGCGAAAGTTATATGTGTAATCATCCTCAACCTGAAAAGATACAGGAACATTCAATTTTACAGCTCACAAATCTCACTTAACAAAATAAAAACAAGACAACATTTTCAGAGAGAAAGTACTTACTTGAAATTCAGGTTTTCCAACTCCAGCTTCAGAATCACAGAGGAATGATATGAGCGTAGATCTCAGAGTGTGTTGTTTGTTGTTGTACGGGGAACCATTACTGTAGTTCAGCTTAATCAGGCCATCATAGTAGGATAAGCTTGAGTTCGCCTCTCCAAGACTCCAACTCGAACTACTATAATAAAAAAACAAAACAGACATCAATCAGTATTTTGTATTAATTCAGAGGACTATGGTGGTCCCCCATAATAAAAGAAAATCTGCTTATTCTATTACCGGACTTTAATATTCTGTATCTTTTACCATAAATGCTAAGTAGCCTATGAATAATAATAATTAGGAGTGTAACAATATGTTTTTTTCAACGATGCAATGCATATTGGTTAGAATTGTTTTGATACAATTCAAGAACAAGATGATTCGATACGATTCAACACCTTCAGAACAATTATAAATACAGCAACTTTTTGCCAAAAATCATAAAAGTTTACTCTCAAATATAGCATCGCGGCCGGGGTTGATTATGTCGAGTAGACAGATAGCGCAGAAAAGATGAATATAATATTTTATTTCATTAAAAGCACAAAAATTCCGTTCAAAAAGCCATATCTGGTTTAATTTTAACAAGCAAATTTCTGATATCAATATTTCCGATATTATCGATCGATATTCCATGTATATCGATACACACTTCCAAGAAAATGCCACAATTCGATACAGCTATATTGATACACATCACCTTGTATCAAAAGAAAATAAAAAATACATTGATATAGTTACTGTATCATTACACCCCTAATAATAATACATTTTAAGTAATTTTTGTGGTTCCTATCTTAAAACAGTTCATCTTCATCCCAATGACAAGGTACTCTTTCTTCAGTCCCACATGAGTCGGTAGATGCCTCAAACTACTTAAAAAGGTCAATATGTTATTAAAATAGCCATAAAATTGTCTAAATATTTCAAATGAATATTAAAAAGTACCCAAATCTTGCTAACTAACAGTTAATAATAATGTATAATCGGCACTACACTAGAATTAATAAATTATTACATCTATGGACTCAATGTAAATATGTGGGAAACGTAATACGCCATAAGAAGCTAAATAAGTTTTCTTTTTGGTCTCTTGTACAGTATATGTCAATAACAGCACCATAGTGTGTTATGTCTTTGCTTACCTCTTTTCAGCCTGACATGCCCCAGCCTTTTCAGGACAGGTGGCCGCCTTCACAGGGCCGCACACATTAATGTAATAGTCATAGTTGCCACTGCTCACATTGTAGTAGCCACCATCAGGTTTGGAGAGAGGTGAAAGGTCAAAAGAGAAACCTAGAGAATATAAAAAATGGCTCAGTAGTTAAATTATTAAAAATGACCATCTATTTTGGGCAATTCTATATGATCGCAAGTGGTCACAGTTTTATGGCAGCAACAGTTAGCAATGCAAATGTCACACTTATCAGGTTTCGTATTTTATTCATATATTATAAAACATGAAACTTTGGACAACTAGGTCATAAACACAAAGAAGATTTTAGAGTATCTGAAGTAAGAGATCTACTACTGATATGTACGTATTATGGATGAGGTTTTCTTAGGAGATATCTATCTTTCTCTTTTTGGCTTTTTCCTCTTCACTAGAGCAAATCATGTGCTTCTTTGTGTGCAATGATTCGCATTGTGATTTTGCATAGGTTTTACGCCGGATGCCCTTCTTAAAGGCCCTTAAATATACAGTAATGTAAACATGATACCAAATATGATAGACTTACCAGCTTGTGGATCCTCGACCTTACAGTTGTCTCCTTGAGTCTTTGAAAGGACACAGGCAGCAGCTGTGTACCACTCCAGCTCATAAACACAGCCGCCAGAAGAAATACTGCGAAGAACAGGAGCACTCTCCAAGTCTCCTATATCAAAATATAACAGGACATTAAAACATCTGAACAAAGACTACCACAGATAATTATTTAAGATAAAGTTACCCACCAGGTTTGCACTTGAGAGTTAAAATGGTCTGGATTCTCATCTTATGGCCGCAGACATCTCCATTGGTGTAAACCAGTCGGATGTCATTTCCGATTTTTGTTTTTTGAGGCGATGAAAGGAAACTGCCCAGGCTAATTACTTTATTGTTTTTATCTGAATAAAAGAAAAAAGAATTAGTAAGGCAACTGAATAAATGTCAAAAACTGACACCTTTGTGAACAATCCATACCTTTGGAACAGATTGCTGAATTTACTGGACAGCCAGCTGCCCCTCCGGACTGGACAACTTTGTGACAAACATTGAGGTAGAAACGTTTAGAGTCTGTATCAGCCGCTTTAGTGTCCACCACCTCCCAGTTATCCGCTCCATCAGACTCTGAAAAAAACAGCCATAGGATAGATTTGTAAATACATAACTGCGATTGCAAATCTTCAAACATTATTAATGTACCGGTGATATAAACTCACCAGGGAACCTAGTGAGAGGTGAAAGGTCATAATGTTTGCTGCCATCGGTAACACTACACAGCAGGTCCTCCTTCTCCTTGACGCAGGCGTAAGGGGTCTCCCAGACAAAGTAATAAGTGCAGTCAGTCTCTCCAGCAAACACAGGACTCCCCTGGTCAGCTGCAGACATGGTAAGATGTAGGTTAGCAGTGGAACAGTAGAAATGATCAGGGCTCTTGAAAGAGCTCGACTTATTGCTGTCTATTTAATATTTTTCTACCACTAGATGGTGCATGAGGAAGACTTCACTGGACAGATTGGTCTGAATTGAGCCACTTCTATTCAATGCACAGTGGTCACTCAGGTCAACAATAACATTCCTGCAGCAAGGTCAAGTATTATGAAGAATATTACTAAACAACTTTAAAATGTATATATAGTTGCCTATTTAGAGTACGCAACTGAAATTTTATACTGTAATATGATGAGAACTTGCTGAGCATTTGGCCTAAAACAACATGTAGTTTAAAGTGCTGATAGCATGCCATTTTAAAAACTCACTTATACTGTTGTTGCAATGAAAGTTAATGATGGTCATTCTCTGAAATCCCGTGGAGCACCTCTCCCCGTCTGGATAGATCAGAGTCAGGTCTCCATCTGAGTAACTGCAGGGGGGGCAAACAAAACATGAGACACCATAGGAGATACAAAAATAAATGCTTAAAAACATTAGGATTGATTTTACATTTGCTAAGAAAACCTTTAAAAATCTTTATCTTTATGGCCTAACTTCTGGTTTGACAACCTTCAACAAGCTGACCTTTTTGCCTTTTTTGATAGAGACAGTAAAGTAGATGGAGAGGAAACATGAGTGAGAGATGAGTGTAGACATTGAGCAAATGACCCGAGATGCAATTAAACCGAAGTCGCTCACGTATGTGGTCTGCACTTTACCACGTGAACCAAAAGGCACCATTTTTTATTTAGTTCTTTCCTAAAAATGCAGTGTTAACAAAATATATAAATAATATTGTTTTAATTAAGCCTTCCAGACTAATTCTCAAAAGACTTGGGTACGTATTCTGTTCAACACAGCAGATGTCCTTAAATAAGTTCTGCTGATTGTACACACCACTGAAACCAATCAGGCAGACACTGCACTGCCCCCCCATTGTGTGGCCAACTTCATGCATCAGTCACCATGTCAGAAAAACAACACTGCAGCAAAAAATATTGACAATGGTCCTTTGAGGTAAACTTAACCTTTCAACAACAACAAAGCAACAATGTTAAGAGGAAAAAACTATTAGCACCAGGGAGTCATTTTGGTTTTTGAGCAATAACAACAGAAAAGAAAATATTTGACAATTATTACCGTAGGGTCTGGTTTTGGAATCTCCCGGCTACTTTTTTGACATCACCATTTCCTTTCACCTGGCAGGACGATATAAATGCTTCATTTCCACACTCGGCGGTTTGGAGGGGCCCACACACATTCAGGTAGTAGACGTACATTTCGGGGCTGCCTTTATCTCCAAAAAATGCGTGGTACGGTAAGTCTGTGGCTGAAACATTTAAAAACATGAGAATCATATTAGAGTCATTTTAAACATTTACCAGATTAAAGTAGGAACTAACTTTTCACACCATGTACCATTTTAGAAAATTTTCAGCTTTTAAAGTACCATCTTTATTTACTAAAATGAGCCTGGACTAAGCTAGATCTAAACCAAAAGATTAAGAGAACTAAATGCATTAGTAAATAGGGTCTAGTGATTATACCAGGACTAAACCAGGAATAAACCAGACTAGTCTCCGGTACTAGACCAGGACTAAACCTGGAATAAAACTGCTTCTAAATTAAACAAAATCAAAAAGAGAAATCTAAAAGGTTCCTGGTTACCACCAGAAGAAGCCCGCGTAATACCAGTAGTACCTCTACCACAGTATAGTATAGAAGCATACATTTTAATCATATAAACATAATAAGTAATGTCATATAAATGAGGTGGGTTAGGAACCCATGACAGATTCACTAGACTACATTTCCTTTATGGGTAAAAATAGGCTGACAAAATCAGGAAGATTAGTACAGTGAACTTGTGACACAGCTTCCTTAAACTGCAACAAAAATAAGCAGTGCTGTGAGGCAAAACCCTTTTCAGCTTCACATTTGACTGTTGCAACATACAGTTCAGCAAAAATATTACATATGCTAAAAATAAAAAGTTTAGTTTTTATCTCATTGACTTTTAAAACAAGCACAATAACCGCATACACAATTTTATCTGAGAAAAATAAAATCATAGAAGTGAAATTATTTCAGTAGTTTTATTCAAAAGTAGTGAAATACATATATATTATACAGATTCAGTCAAATATTTCAATGTATAATGTAATAATTACATTACATTATAATGTAATAATTAAAACTAAAATTAATAAATGCTTGTATTCACTTTGTAGCCCAAACTGTTTATGTGTTACACTTTGATTTGAAGTGTCAATACACTCACTTTTCACAACTGTCTATTTTTTTGCACTTGTATGCTACATACTTAAAACCAAAGGTTTTAATAGGCTTTAGTAAACACTTACTGCTCCTGGTGAGAGGTGAAAGGTCAATGGAGATGTCGTGCTGTTCACTGGTGAGTTTACAGGTTCGGCTCTCTAGATAGTCTCTGTGACAGGCGTACTCAGTCACCCACTCCACCTCATAACGACAGTTGGTCTCTGCAATCATCTTTGGAGGGCTGCCCTGGGAGCCCAGTGAGAAAGAGAGAGATGATGTTAATAAAAAAAATCAATTACACAAGTAAAATAAAAAGAATGAAAAAAAAGGACAATACCGAATGTCTGCTTGAAGGACAGATGAAGGTGATGTTAACGGCAGGAGTGTGTTGGTTACACATTTCAGGAGGTGATCCAGTAGCCACATATTGTAAACTTAGTCTAGGGAGAGATGACATTAATTATACATTGATCAGGTACAACATTTTGACTGCATGCCTACTATTGGTGGTCAAAATCAACACTTTCCAGGTCGTCTTCCTACACTAAAAACTTTAGACTTATTAAAGGTAGAAAATGTACCTGTCATTGGAGAGCAGCTCCAGCTGAGTGGTGGGTGAACCCATGTCAAAGGCACCGTGTCTGGTGACGAGACAAGCTGCTGTGCCCTGTGGACAGGATTTGTCTGGAAGGTCTAAAGAAGCAAAAGTGCACAGAGCAATTAGCAATGTGTGTATTCTACACAAAGCTTTATAGAGTCAAGTGAATTGTAGCCAATAGCTGCTTAAAAAGTTGAAAGATTTTCCCCCCAGAACTAACCAAGACTGCGACAGATGTTGATGTAGAAGTCAATACTGTCATCTCCGTCGTCCACCAAGTATCCACGGGTGACTTTGATCAGAGGATTCAGGTCGTGTTTTCCCTGAGAGCCAAACACATAACAGGGAACCTGGACACAGAGGAGAAATGTTACTTCTTGCTATTATATTATTAGCTTCTTAAAATCCCACATCAAAAATTTTAAGATCATGGAAAACTCAATTTGTTTGAGTAGTTCAGTCAAAAAGTGAGTATATCAATAATGAGTGAAGTATTTCAAGCATTTATTGATTTTAATGTGATGATTGTGATGATTATGGAAAACCCAAATTCAATATCTCATAAAATTAACATACGTATACATATATTACATATACATCACAATTAAAATTAAAAAAATCTTACTTTACTCTGTGTTTTACCAATTCGGTATACATATTTTATTTCAACTGCACTATTGAAATAAATTCACTTTTCTGCATGTTTACATTTTTTACTACTTTTATTCCACTTTTTAATAAAGTTGTAGAAAAAGCTATTTTATTACATCTTGAAATATCTTTTGTGTAGTATTATAATTATTTGCACATTGTGTTCAAACAGAAACAAAGCATAACTGTGAGTAAAACATTTTCTTGTAAACACCTTCATGACACTGTCTTTCACACCTTATTGTCATTTTCTACTTCTCACTAAAGTCACACCTTCCATTCACTCACCTCTTTGTGTGGTTTAAATTTGTCTTTTTTGCAGGCGGCGTATGTTCTCCACTCAAAGTAGTGCACACACTGCGCCTCAGCCACAAACTCTGGGGTTCCCTGCAGCAAACACAGATAAGATTGTGAGTCACAATGATCACTAAGTAAAAACAATGCTCTTCTCTGGAACATGAAAGAAGAGACCTGACCACATTTTATCACAGAAGAATATAGTGCTTTTTTAACTTTAATGAACAGGGGCCGTCATAACACTGTAAGGATGTTTTGCATACATAAATTTAATCTGTTCTTATAAACATTAAGTGGCATTCAAAGACCTTAAAGATAGCTTCATTTTAATGCATACTAATGTTTTGTTATTGGCCTTTTGTGTTTGTCCCATTTATATTAAGTAAATTAAAGAGACCGTTGCCCTTGTTTGTGATCTTTTGGTACTGTCATGTTAGTTTTTAGTCGATTAACCTTTTCTAAATTGTCCCACAACAGGACGTGACAGGTGATGATGTCACCCCACGACCACAACTGCAGCCCACAGCCTGGGGTAGATATTTACAGCAGGTGTCTGTCACCGCCTGACTTTATTTCCAAAGTTCACTTCCTCCAAACGCCAAAGCAGCAGACTAAAGGAATTTTATTTTTTAATTTGAAAGTAACATTTGAAATAGGAGGAGAAACTATCTTAAAGGTTTAAAGTGAATTGTTTGCAGATGTTTTTTTCCCTCAACCCTACTATCTAACCAACTAGCTTGCTTGATGCTAGACTTCTTTCCATTCAGCTTTCCGCTTCCAATTCGCCACAGCAAATTATCTGTCTCTTAGCATGATTCACATATTGCTTTGGCATAAGTCTTATACCGGATGCCCTTCCTGATGTAACCCTCTCCATTTATCTAGACTTGGGACTGGCACAAAAAGTACACAGGCTTGTGACCACTTATCATTAATATCAGTAGTGTATTGTCTTTGTCCTATCCGAACATACTGTATGTATAGGCAAAATAATAATGTAGAAAACAGAAAATGTGGTCCCACCTTTCTTGGAACAAGGCTTTGTTCCTAGTCTAAGGTTAATGCCAAGACAAACATATACACAGTTTTATAAACACAAAAGCAAAGCGTCTATTACTAACCATAGTTTTCCCACACTGGAAGCTGATGCTGGCCTGGAAGTTGTTGCTGCTTCCTGGACATTTCTCTGTTGAGATATAATCCAGCACATAACCAGAAAGCTTGGTCTGCGACAGCTCACCTGAAAAAACAAGACAGACAAGTTTAACAAAGGACATTATAGTTATTAAAAGATCTGTATGGCATCATAAATTACAGTTGGACTAGAAAATTATGGGCATGCCAACTTGGTGACGAACAACCTAGGCATGGTTATGGTCCCTGTAATATCTCATACATGACCTATTTTAATCCAATACTTCAGCAACTTTAACATGTAGAGAGCAGGGCACAATTATCATAAATCCTCAAAAGAAAACATGGAAAATGTGGTAGCCAGGATGGTTGAGACTAGATAAACACACTGTAGGTCAGCTGGTGGCAGTATTTTAATAAGTCAAAGGAAACAGATAAGACAGATAAGACAAGCTTGGGTGAGACTGATTGAGACTAGAGTTGCAAGATATTAGAAATAAAGGATAAAAGCATTTAAATGTCAGACTGGTCAAACAAGATTTCATGGTGATAAGTTTCCATTTCACAATTTTTAAGACCTTTTTTGAATTGCAATGACTATTAAGAGTTGTTGAGAACAATAGTTAATCACAATGTTAAAAATGTGGTTATATTTTTTGTTTTAAAGAGGGTGTTTCTGCTCCATCTGATTGGACAAGGCTCAAATTGCCAGCAGCACATGAGGGAATTCAACTGAACAACAAAGTGACCTACTAACATGGAAATAATGGGTTCAACGTCTCAACATGCTCTTATCAGTCTCCTCCATAATACACTCTTTTGTCATTTGCTGTTTAGTTTCAATTTAATGAAGCAATGTAGTTTAGTAAATAGATATTATGGAAGATGAATAGTTGTGGTGAGAATGCGTCTCTAAATGTTTTTAATATAAAGAAAAAGCTTACTAATTTCATAACTGCAAACAGAGGAAGTGGGTGAAGTAGTATGGTGTAGTAATATTATGAAGTAACTCAACAGCTTGGATGAATTACAACATGAATTAAGTGGTGGTATACAAATATATGGATTTTGTCTAAGTCTTACATTAGCACATAACATTTTAATATAAAGGAATGTACATTCTAGAAAGTGTAACAATTATTGCACATCTTGACATTGATAACTCATCCCTATAACAAGCAATTTGCACCTCACACACTAGTATCTTTTGGATTCACAAAAGCCGTTTCACACTTCCCTATTGCTTCTGCTCAATAAAACAGCTGTGACGTTGACATAATATAAATAGTAATACAACCAACTGTGACTGAGGAGCCAAGTATAACATTTGTGTCTATTTGTGTTTGAGATCATTTTAACCCAATGTCTCTGGGTCATGTGATAAGTCAGCTCGCATGATTAAACTCTCTTCCTTCTCGTGACTCTGCTGCTTCTCGTTTGTCGTCATTTGGCTCAATTTGTGCTTTTTTATGCAGCATTTGCTACTTAGAAATGAAAGCATGGCTAATTCAACAACTCCAAGTGCTACATAGACAACATTTAGCAGGTGGGAGCGAACAGGAAGGTCACGACTTTAGGATGTGGAACAAGCTGCTGTTATGGCTGTGTAAGAAGTAACTGTCTGGAAGCTTGTCTGTGTGTGGAAGTCACAGAGTAATCGAAACTGAAATGTTGGGAAGTAGTTAGAAGTAACCACAACTTCCCATGGCTGCATGAGAAAGAGACAAGTGGCTTTGATTTCAAACTATAAGATGATAAGTGATTTAAAGTACTTTTTCATCATAAAAACAGCATTTTCTAGCAGTAGTATTGGTTGAATATGGCAATTTGTTAATGGTTGGTAAATAGTGTTTTGAATTCCATTTGTAAATCCAAATAATAGTCTAGAAGTACTGGGATCCACATAAAAAATTAATCATTTGTTCCCAGGGCCATTACTACAGCAAAAATTAATCTGATCAAAACAATATTTTCAATGTATTCAACCTCCTTATGGCCCACTTTTGAGGTCCTAACCCATCAGTTGAAAACCACTAGACCAAATTACCTCAAACAGCTGCATCTCTTTATATGGAGTAATCTTGTAATATTCAAAGAACTAGTGTGACCTGTGTTGCATAAAAAAAATAGCTGGAAACACATCTGCTCAGCCTAAAAGCATACTGATTATTGGAGCCTTCCCACAGACATAATGCCAGTGTGTTGGCATCAGGGTCAATCTCAGAGAAACTTAGATCCAGAATTACAGTGTAGATTGTATTGACACGCAGCAGATTCAGCACAGAGATCAGATCTGCTGACGGCCTGATAATGCGAAGGCCAATCAGTACAGCAGGGCTTAATTTAGTAACGTGAAGAGGCCTAGACTGAAATGCTGTTGAGCCACAAAACCCTTATTTCTCATAATGATAAAGAATGTACTAAAACTAAATCTTTGTTTTAGTGAGTGCAGTTAGTATCTTTGATCAGTTTCTCAAAATGGCACAGAACCCCTTAAAACACTTGGATCTAAACCATGATCTGGATCCAAAAAACATGTAAAAGTCCTTAATCAATCAAAGCTTAAGCAGTGGGTACTCATGTAAACAAAAACAGTTTAGAAAAGATAGGAGACCATTATTTAAAGAAGAAGAGGATCAGAGACTGGAGTATTTTACACTTCAGATAATCGATTGGCTAATTTCATGCTTAGGGCTTGGAGGGACCACATGAATGAAGGAAAAACAATGGCAGAGCCACTGGCATACCACTAATGACTAATGTTTTCTTGCAAATGCCACAAAAGAGCTGTGAAACTCTCTGCCGCGTGTTTGTCATGAGATACAGCAGATAGAACAGGGTCAAAGAGCAACAGGTATTGGCTGTAAATTTTAAGACAGTATGTGCCTCATAAAGAAGAGGTAGAGCTTAAATTTCTTTCTTTTTTTTTTTTTTTTTTAAAAAACACAGCAAAGAAATGTTAAAACTTCACTTGGATTTTAGTGCCTTTCAGACCTCACTCAAGAATAACCTACTTGGAATAATAATAAAAAATATTATAATATAAGTATTAATTCAGCAATATTCAAATTATATGTTTTTTGCCACTCACCAATCTTGCGGTCAGTGTTGGTGGTCCGGTTATGCGCACACACGGCTGCCCCAGGTCCACAGCTGGTGTTTGGTGAAGACTCGCAGAGCTTCAGAGTGTAGCTAACTTTGTTATCTTGGTCTATGGCCTCCCATTTGTAACTGCAAAAACACAACAAAACATGTTTAGCTCTGAACATAATAAGAAACAGAAGACACAGTACATATACATATATATTTTTTAATTGCATTTGGAGGGAAATGCCAAAAAAATAAATTTGGACACATAAACTTTCACAATAAACAATGGTGCATACTATACAGAGTGTTAAATCACAGCATTAGTTTGCCACAAGAAGGCCATTTTCCAGTTTGTGAAGTGACAAATAAGAAACTGAGTATATGGCAATTTGCTCTTTGTACCATGGATCAAGGAGGGCACATTGTTTTGGTAGTAACTGCCAGACTAGCCAACAGATCATGTAATGCAACATACTAGTTAATAGGTATTACTCAGCTATACAGATAATTGCCATGTAATAATAAAAGAAAACCTACATCAAAGAACAAAAACATACTTTGATATCTTGCAATATGTGTCAATCTGATCAAGTGCTTACTTTCTTGTTCTTGATGAAAGATGGAAGTTGAAATGTTGAGTGATAGTATAAAAAACACAAAATAAAGGAAATCCCTCTACAGCCGACCTAGTCACATGGTTTATCGTCTCTGTTCTAATACAGTGTCAATATTTGAACATCCAGCTCTCTTGAATAAGGACAATATTGCCGAGTAGCTGTTGGCCCAGTAACAACTACTGTAGTGAGCAGCCTCTACTGTGCTACAATGTCTACAGTTATTACATATCTAATGATACCTTTACTATTTAAAAATTTTAAAGGGTTATTGACGTTATGTTTCACAACTTAAATGTTTCGTCTATCCAATTTGGAAAATGTAAAGTGAAAGTAATTTTGTAGGCCCCAGGGCCAGGTAGCTGCAAGTTCACGTGAAATGCAGAATAAAGAGCAATAGCAATGTGCATAAAGTTTTTGTGTAGCCCCTAGATCCTAACTACTGTGCTTAATATACAAGAGCCTTATAGTATGATTGTATTTTATTCGAGACTAGGTATAAACATTGCATAACAAAATAATACACCAGAGATTTTCGATATATTTACAAGAAATCCTGGCTGCATGCAGCTTCAGTTAGCTGCTAGCTAATGATAAGCTACACGGCGTTTGATAAACATCTTACCATTAGCGTCCAATGTCCATCTTCTTTTTTGTATAAGCCAAAATTTAACCAGACCAAACAAATCAAATGTATTGTGGTTTTATTTCAGAGACTGTTTCAAAACAATTACCTTCTACTTTGAGCCTTTTAAAGAAGCTAATTTTAAAGTTAAATGTTGATGTTGTTGTGTCTGAAACAACGTGAGATCTTTAATATAGAGCTATAATACTCTTTCCGAGTTAGTAACATTAGCCTGGTGGTGACTAAACAGTCTTATACGAGGTTATTGTGCTCTTATTGTTGTACTAGAGGTGTGTGTTGTACCTGCAGAGATCCTGGTACCACGGACTGGTCTCTCCCTCTGCTCGGGACCGCACCGACAGACATCCCCAACACGCCAGGACCAGGATGAGCCGCTCCATCTCGGGCTTGTACCGAAATAACACGTTTTACTCCGGGAAGACCGACTACAGATAATAACTACGACGACATGATACAGCAGCCTCTGTCAGCTCTGAGGCAAATCAGTAGGAAGTGACTACGCCACATGACTGGACATCACATGACTCACACGCGCGTTCAGGGGCGGTAGGCAAACCGGCCTTTCAAATCTCAACTATGTAAAACAAAACGACACAATTACAAAGTTAGCTACATATAAATACAATCTTTGTTTAAACGCACAGTTAGAGACCTTTATTTATATGTTTATAGCATTTACAGAAATGTGTGACAATAGGCTACTCTGATTATTGTTATCTTTAAACAAATACTACAAAGGCAGCTGGTTGTTCTACCTGTGAGGAAAAAATGTAGCGTAACTGCATTTGAATTAAGAGTCCTCTTTTCTTTCTTCCAGACCAAAACAAATTAAGTGAAGAGGGAGCAGTCAGTAATTATCATCAAAAGTGGGTCAGCAAAATAATTTTAAAATTAAGCCACTAAAGTTGAGCTATATTGAATAAAAGTTGATTATTTATATAACCTTCATGCTTTGTCTTTTTATGAAAAAAAACAAAAAACAAAAATAAAACCATAAACATAAAGCTGTTAAACTTATTTATTACATCAAGTTTTAGTCAGAATGCTCCAATATGCATTGATTCCACTGCCTTAAAATGTCCTTAAATGCCTGCCATATGATACTGTTATTGTGTTTATGCATAAATTAGGATTTTAAATGCTCTAAAATATATACACTAAGCCTTAGTAGGCTTTTTTTAAACAGATTTATTTTTTATTTAAGTCAGGTCTGTTCACAATGAATTTTAAAACACTAAATTATCCAAATTAAATTATGCAAAATATATACGTCTCAAACACAATGCAACCGTACGTGGACAGTGGCTTCTGACAGAGAGCGGGACCGTGACGTCACATCGGTGATAAGATATTTTCAATAGAAACACAATGGAGCAATTTAGGGTGTAA
Source organism: Bostrychus sinensis (assembly GCA_020698575.1). Taxonomy (NCBI): domain Eukaryota; kingdom Metazoa; phylum Chordata; class Actinopteri; order Gobiiformes; family Eleotridae; genus Bostrychus; species Bostrychus sinensis. The sequence continues at coordinate 18,516,371 of CM036257.1, read as the reverse complement.
GTTGCGAGTAAGTTGTAGCGAATCTGCAGCTTCATAATACTGTTTGTAGCATCCTTTAGTTGAGTTAATTGCGTTGTTTGACTACACACAATTGACGCTTCATAAATACATAGAGCTGCTGCGCCCCCTGCTGTTCAGACCGAGTTTTGTGGTCATTAGTGTGAGTGCTCTCAGCTGCTGGTGGAGAGTCATGTTGATCCTGCTGTTTCTTTGCTTGTCCGCAGGTAAATGTCAGGTGATAAATCACATCAGCACAGTTTTATCTAAACATAGGTGACAATTTACTTTTTTTTTGTTCATTCAGGTGGAGTGAGTTTACCTATAAATGCCACACAGGAGAGCCACAGTGATCAAGGTTGATAAGCTTTTGTGAGAATGTTGTTATCTAAACTTAATTTTAGATTGCAAACGTAAACTGTTAAGGTTGATTCTGTTTTATTTTTGTTTAGCTAGAGGAAACCTTTTAAATGCTATACGACAAGCTACTGATTTTTATGGAGGTGTGTGAACATTGAATTGATACATATCAACCTATAAGTGCATAAAGGAAGCTCGCAACCTTTTATCACTCTTCAATCTTTAGTTATTCAGACACCTTTCAACGCCACCTTTAACACATCTGGTGTGTCCACAGGTTAGTGCTCATCTGTGTCTTAAAAGCTTGGTTGAAACTACTGTTTGCTATCACAATAAAATAACTAAATGCTTAGTATAGTTCACTCTGTATGTACTTATTCCATTTTACTTGAACTCCTTTAATACACTGACTTTTACACAATATTCTCGCATACTGACATGTACCTGTGATCTTTATGAATATGCATTTGTTTCTTATAATTACTTAATCTACTATGTGTAGACCATTTTAGCATAGCATCTGATTATTTTCTACCCTACAGGTGGAGGCGTGCCCTTAAATCAAACCAAAAACGCAGCTAGTTCCATTTCAGGTTGGTGCTTACAGACTACTATATGTTTTGTCCGTCTTCTTGGGAATAAGTGTGGGTGTTGGAGGCTGGAGACTATCCCAGCAACTGTGGGCCTTAGGTGGGGTACACCCTTGACAATAGCCAATTAATTGCAGGGCTGACAGACAGCCATTCTCACATTCATACGCTAGGGGCAACTTGTCACCAGTTTTCCCAACACATGCATGTTTTTAGTTTTTAGACGGTGGACGGGAAGACCTGCCCAAGGACTGAACCCATGATCTCTCTGCTGGGGACAAGAGCACTCACCGCTGCCCTGGGGCATCGCACTATAATATTGATATTGTAACATTTCTTTCTTTAGGTGTTTCTTTGCTTAATCCACCAAGAAACGAAAGTCCAGAAACCCAAGAAGGTATGGTTTTACATACATTATCGACAATGCTTTTTTTACATTCACAAGTCTAATAGATTTTTTATGAAACAGAGCATGATGACTGGATTCAGGAAGGAGACATTCTGGTCTCAGTAAGAAAGCAGGCCCCACCAAGTCAGTTGTATATAAAGTTTTATAATTAATTATTTTTTTTAAAGAAAAAAGATTTTACCTCTGACAGGAAGACAGAAACGCTGTAAGCAGCATATGGTTTGGTGCTATTGTCCCGTACAGCATCACTGAAGAACTAGGTAGGCTGTTAAGTTACAGTTTACTTAGGAGCAATGTTCAATCTTGATTAATTATTTTCCTGTGTTATTTACAGAGGATAGTGAGCCTCAGATCCTTGCTGCCTTTAAGATGATAACAGACGTCACATGCATACGCTTTCTGAAACACACCTCAGAGATGGACTACATCAATATTCGCAAAGGCAAAGGGTGAGTTTAAATGTGCGCTTTATTCAAATAGATTGAAATTTCATATAACTAAGTGTCTTTGTAGCTGTGCATCATTTGTTGGCAAACATGGTGGTGCACAGCCATTGTATTATGGGAAGTCCTGTCAAGTGGGGAACCTTTGCCACGAGCTCATGCATGCTCTCGGGCTGCATCATGAACACACTCGCTTTGACCGGGACCAGTATGTCCGTGTGAACTGGGAAAATATAAAACAAGGTAAAGACACAATTAAAACCCTATTGATTCATTTTTTAGAATATATAAGTATATATGGAATAGTTTTTTTAAGATCCATCTTTGAATGTACATAGTCACAGTTGCTGAGGCTTGAAATTATATTTAACAAAGTCTTAAAGGATAAAAAAAATGTTGAGAAGAAAGATGTCTTATTTGCTTCTACTGAAAAGATGTTCACAACAATGTTATATATTCTTAACAACAATATGTATATATTGTTTATTATCTACAAAAACAATTCAGCCAATAATTAAAGTGGTCAAAGAAAACTATACAAATGCAGGAGTTTCAAATGAATCAGTAGTTGCCAAAATTAAAAAGCAGTTCAAAGTTTATTTATCTGTATTATATAGAAGTCTATCTTAGTTTACTTAATTTTTAGTGTCATCTTATAAAAAGCTTATTCCACATTTGTTTCAAAGGAAAAGAAAAAAACTTTGATTTAAAAAGGGCTGACACTCTTAAGCTGCCATACGACATGGACTCCATCATGCATTACGGCCAGTGAGTAACGCCTTGATATTGCATGATGTGCAGCATAAAATGTGTTAAAATTCACATTAAGTTTAACACATTCCTAAAATGGAGTATTGATTTTTTTTATTATTTTTTTTTACAGGTTTTTCTTCAGCAAAAATAAAAAATCAACTATTGAGCCTTTCAACAATCGGCCGACTAAAATGGGACAAAGATCAACGCTGACGGAGCTGGACATACAGAAACTAAACAGGCTTTATCACTGTAATAACAATCTATTAAGAAATATACCAATATTTTAATATTGTTTTAATTTTTTCCCCTTTCTTTAGGTCCACCAGGAAGACTAAGTTAACCAGGTCTCCCTGTTGGTCCACTAGGTCTTCTTTTTGGTCCAGAAGAGAGGCTAGATCCACCAGAAGGTCTGGATTTACCAGGAAGTTCAAGTTCACTCGAAAGACCATATTCTTTTAACGATATATCTATATTCAACTGTCCAATAAATCTCTAAAAAAACAAACTGGTACCAGGGGCTTGTTTGAGGCATGTGAGCTGACTCAGTCTCTCTGTGTGGGGTTCCTGTGTTACTGTGGCATCTGTCCTGCTTCCTCCCACTGTCCAAAGACATGCATACAGTTAGGCCCATAAGTATTTGGACACAAACACAAGTTTTGTTATTTTAGCTGTTAACCAAAACGTATTCAATATACTGTTATATAATCCATATGTTAAGAGTGCAGACTCTCAGCTGTAATTTGAGAGTATTCACATCCAAATTGGAGAAAAGGTTTAGGAGTTACAGCTCTTTAATATGTAGCCTCTTTCTGGGGCTCGAAAGTAATGGGACAGATAAACATGACTATGAATATGATTTTTTATACTTTGAGGTAAATCCTTTGCGGGTATCCACTGCCTGATGTCTGGAACCCTATGGACATCACCAAACACTGGGTGTTTCTATTTCATGTTGCTGTACCAGGCCTCTGCTGCAGCTGTCTTCAGTTGTCGGTCATTTGTGGGTCTTTCTGCCCTCAAGTTTTGTCTTTCATGCTTTCATGAAATTCATGCTTGATTGTGCTGAGATCTGTTGACTGGCCCCAGCCACTGAAGAATATTCCACTTATTTGCCTTAAAAAAAACTCCTGGGTTGCTTTTGCAGTATGTTTTGGGTCATTGTTCATCTGTGCTGTGGAACTCTGTCCATAAACTTCACGGCTTTTGTCTGAATCTGAGCAGAAAGTTTATCCTTATACACTTCAGAATTCATCTGGCTCCTTCTGTCACATCGTCAGTAAACACCAATGACCCAGTGCCACTGGAAGTTATGCAGCTCATGCACCACACTGCTCCATGTTTTACAGAAGATGTGCTGTGCTTTGGATCATGAGTCTTTCCAAGCCTTCTCCAGACTTTTCTCTGCCCGTCATCCTGGTACAGGTTGGTCTGAGTCTCATTTGTCCAAAGAATGCTGTTCCAGACCTGGGCTGGCTTCTTTAGGTGTTTTTTGGCCAAGTCTAATGTGGCCTTTCTGTTGAGGCTGATGAATGGTCTGCACCTTGTGGTGAACCCTCTGTATTTTTCTCTCATGAAGTCTTCTGGTTATGGTGGACCTAAACACTGATAGATCTACTTCCTGGAGAGGGTTCTACACTAAGGTGGATGTTGTGAAGGGATTTATCACCAATTTTAATTGAGCCTAAGGATGTTCTGATTCACTTCCATTGAGATATTGTATGTTGTGATTTCACAGAAACAGCTTTCAAATGTAACACCTGGAATCAAGTCCAGACCTTACCTGCTCGGTATATGATGGATTAATGAGGGAAAAGGCCATGCAGTTCAAGAAACAGCTTTTGAAGCAACTGTTTTGAGCCCCTCAAAAAGAGGCAGCTATACTTTAAAGAGCTGTAACTCCTAAACCTTTCCTCAGATTTAGACGTGAACACTCTCAAATTACAGCTCAGTGCAGAGTCTGCCCTTTAAGCACATATTAATTGTATAACTGTTTGAACAATTTTGGTTAAAAAAGCTAAAATTACAAAACTTGAGTCCGTACATAAATATGTATGGACCTAACTGTATGTTATGAATGAATGTGAGAGTTAAAGGTTTTCTGAGTGAAAGCATCAGCCCAGTGACTAACTGGACACTGTCTAGGCTCAGAAGTGTATTCTGCCTAAGGTCCATAGTTGCTGGGCTAGGCTCCATCTGTCTGTGATCCCTAACTGGAATAAATATAAGATGAATGAAAATGTAGAGACTTTATGCCAGTATATTTGAAGATATAGGTCTTTTGATAAAACATCTGTAATATACTGTAAGATTAAACAAAAACAGGACTGGTATCAGCAAAAAGGTATGCACAGATTAAAAGGCAGTCACAATATTTTGTCAGTTTTATATAGTTTTCCCCTAGACCTATACACATGGATGCTGTAACTGAAGATGTGTGACTGATACCTAAATTGTGATTGACATTGCACCTCAAGTGTAGGGCTCTATTAAATGTGATTTGACACCTCAGGTCTCTTATGTGTGTTAAGTAGATTGGTATGTTCTCTGGTAACAAGCAAAAATGAGAATGTGGAAAATCCTGTTCTCAAAGTTGCTTATTGTATTTTCCCCTAGACAGAATGCTGCAGCTATTTCATATTATACTACAACTGCTAGTTTAGCAAGAGTTTATGGATTTTGTTGTTCATACATATTTAGCATTGGGGCTGCTTTACTGTCAAGACATGGTGAATGTATATCTCAAAAAAGCTCAAAAAGTACATCACACAAGTACTATTTAAGCAGGCAAAGGGAGAAATTCTGTTTTCTTTTTTGCTCGTAATTTTTTAAGATGTTTTTGGTCACTAAAGTATTTCAGAAGCAGTTCTTTAAAAACAGTACTAAAAAAAGCAAAGTAGAAAAATATTTTGGACTCTTGTTGAAGGCATCTTGGCAATGAGCTATCCAATGGTAAAGTAATTACAGGTACATCAAAAAAGTATAGTTGTAGTGTATAGTAAAGTATGTCAGTAAATCAAAGTGAAAAGCTTAAATATATAGATATTTCAAGTAATATGTGATTTCCAATTATATCAGATACTAAATGTGGCATTTTCATTAACTATAAGACATGATTATCACAATAAAATAAATGCTTGAAATATTTTACCTTATGTGTATTGAGTTTACAGTATGTAATATACAGTATGTTTCAATATTGGAATGAAACTAAAATGCATTGACTTCCCCACAATATTCTATTTTTTACATGCACCTGTATTATACAAAAGCCATTGTAATAGTATATATGGGTCTGTAGGGGGAGCTATTGTGACACCCTCAGTGCACTGTAAATGAAGAAAACGCTGTTCTCATATTCAATAGAGTAAATGGATTAGTTTAAGTGCGCTCAGTATGTATATGGTGACTCCCTCTTCTTTATGTACAAATCATTTCTATTGTGTGAATAATTGAAGAGACGGTATCTATGTACAGCTGAGTATATGCATTGTCTTGGAGCTTGTTTCTACATCTCCTCCTCCTTTGTCTCCTTTTGTGGTGAGTCGATTAACTTGAGCACAGTTAATGCGATGGCTGTCACCGTGAGGCTGACCTCTGTACTGGGACAGTGTCAGGTTAGTTTGGGCTTCTCACATTCACCCTTGCAAACTCTTTGGCTCACTCACAACAGGAGCGGCCAGGGACTAAACTGCCACTTGGTAAGTGTCTTTTTACTTGGACTGATTTATTATTGTCTATGATGCTACAGTAAAATTACTTTTTCTTTAGTCCAGAGGAGCAAAGTAACTAGATACTTTCCTCAAATACATTTTAATAAATTTAATTTCTAAAAATGTACTTTGTTAAGTGTAAAGGTTATCTTTCTAAACAACCATAAATATTTATTTTTACCTCAATGTTAGGTAGTAGCAGGAGCAGCAATAGTAGTTACAGTACCAGTAGTAGAAGTTTAAATTGCTAAAGTACTTTCTGCTAATACATTTGTTGACTGTTTTGATTTCTACTTAAGTAATATCTAGTTTTATTATGTAACGGTCGTAGCAGCAGTATAGCAGTAGCAGTATTTTGATATGCTACTTCTAAGTATTATGTAAATACTTAAACATTACATTCTGTGCATTTACCTAAGATGTTAGCGTTGGCTACATTTTCTTCTACTAGAGTAACATTAATTTGAAGTAACAAAACTTTTAATTGAGTACAGATTTTGAGGACTTATCCCCCCTCTTATCTAGACCAACAAAAGCAACATGTATTTTGGATCTGAACATATTTTTCTCCCATTGTGCACAGTGGCTGGTTGTAGGTGGAGGATGCTGCATGGCTGCGTCCCTGGTGTTCAGGCTGCATGACAGAGGCCCAGAGCTGGTGAGGGAGGTGCTGTTGGAGCGCGGATGGGAGGAATATGATAAAAGACACAGACAGGACGAAGACTGGAACCTGTACTGGCGGGCCTCGCTGTTTCAAAACTCCGACTACTACAACCTGATGCCATGGCAAAGGCTCAACCACCACCCAAAGACTGTGGGCATCACACGCAAGGTACGTTTTTAGTACGGCACTTAGCAGACTATAATACTTTTTTTATGGAGAAGCCACAAATACTGCAAATTATAAATAATAATGATGGTTTTGGCAACTGACAACCAATCAACTTCATGTGTGTAATGTCAGCGCCTAGTTAGAAAACATTAGCAACAAACATTTATTTAATGTAGCAATTATTATTTATAATTATTACACATAATTAGCATATAAGCTAAAGGCTACATAAAAATATGTTTCTTAATCATTGTGTAATGCTGGACAAGTAGTCACAGAAATGTGGTGGACCACTGGTGCAGCGTTTGTCAGTGTATGCAAAGATTTAATAAATCATTCACCACAAATCCTACTTTAATAAGTTAATCTTTATTCAGTGGAACTGACTGTAAAATGTGGGTGGAATTAATTTAAAATAAATTTTAACAAATAAACGACTATTTGTTTTTGCCATACTGAATTGAATGATATTTACTTCACGTTTTTCCATCATAGAGGGTAATTGAAAATAAATACATAATAATTAAAAATAATTATAGAGGCCTTAGTGTAAAAACTGTCAAAGTTTGGATTAAATACTAGGATCATAATTACATAAAATGCCAAACTCTGTCTTCTCTCAGGACTTCTTGACTCGTAACCTCAGGAGAATGAGAACCACATTTGGTCCAGGTGTGTACGACTTCAGCCCGATCGCCTTCATTCTCCCCAACGACTACACGCGCTTCCTGGCTGAATACAATCGCCAACGTGTGAGCCATGGACTGCCCATCTACTGGATCTGCAAACCAGTGGATCTATCCCGGGGCAGGGGTATCTTCGTCTTTGAGGATATTAAGGACTTGGTGTATGATTCCTCCGTAATCGTGCAGCGCTACATCTCCAACCCTCTTCTTATATCTGGTTACAAGTTCGACCTAAGAATTTACGTTTGTGTTAAGAGCTTCAATCCACTAACTATTTACATTCATCAAGAAGGCCTGGTACGGTTTGCCACAGAGAAATACCAATTGTCCCGTTTGGGGAATCTCTACTCCCATCTCACCAATACTAGCATCAACAAGTTCAGCCCTTTCTACAAAACCGAAAAGGGCAAAGTCGGTCAAGGGTGCAAGTGGACAATGAGCAAGTTTAGGCATTTTCTTCATTGTCAAGAAGTTAATGAGCTTCTCTTGTGGCAAAGGATTAACAACATTGTAACTTTGACCCTCCTTGCCATCGCCCCCACAGTCCCACACTGTCCCAACTGTGTGGAGCTGCTTGGCTTTGATATCCTCATCGACGTTAAGTTAAAACCATGGCTCCTGGAGGTCAACTACAGCCCTGCGTTGACTCTGGATTGCCAAGCAGACATTGCAGTCAAAAAAGGGCTAGTAAGTGACTTGATTGATTTGATGAACTACAGATGGGTGGACCGCTTTCGAGACAGAGCTTACAAGAAAAAATTGCACAAATCTTTAAAAGTCAACCGATCTTCATATGTTTCCATGCCAGCGCTAACAAATGTTAAATGCTCTACAAAGAAAATTGTGGAAAAGAAGTTGTCACAGATTGATAAGCTTCCTCTTCTCAAAACAGAAAAAAGCCAAAAGAAATCCAGTGGTTTGGTCCCTAGATATCAAAGCCATCTACCACCTGTGGAACTAAATAAACCAGGAGCTAGGAGTGGAATGATTACCACGAACATAACCACATATAGTGATAACAAGAGCGTGGACCTGATCCTGGGGCCAAGGGCAAAGGTGACAGGGGCGAACAGACTCCCCTGTCCCGCCATCACACCACGTCTGCCCGGCCTGTCTGAGGTTACAAACCACGACGACGATGAAACTCAAGCTGAGGTCATGGCCTCGGCAGAGACAGACGTTTCCTCTTCGACATGTGATACACCGCAGCAGGAGCTGGGGTCAAAGCCCTCAGCGGGATCCTGGAGGCTCCCTAACATCCACAGGTAAGGCTAATCACTGTACGTTATGTAAGGTTGTGTCATAGGCTGAACAGTCATCTACACAAAGGAGTAACTGAACTGTTAGACTTAATGATCGAGTTTGGAAATTTATTATAGTGCTAATCTTTTTTAACTAATCCATTTAATATTATAATTGAATTGCTATGAATCCAGCCAGTACTCTTTGTGGCATTTCTAAATCTGGACAAAAGAGGGTTGCACCAGGAAAGACCTGCCTAAAAGCAATGCCAAAAAAGAAAAAAAAGGAAAGAAGTAAATTGCTCTAAGAACTTCCTAGCAAAGTCAAAAGTCCAAAAACACCTCCCATTCAACCACAGAAGTCAGTTCTTCCAACCTAAAGTTTTTTAAATCCTTCCCTCATTCATTGATAAACTAATGTTGTGTCTGGTTTGCAGTGTTGGACACAGAGCAGTGAACACAGCCTCAAGTCAAACCACAGAGAGAGGATCAACTCTTCCTCCTATCAGAGTGGGAGACTTTATCAGGACGTTTCCTTTCAACTCTGCTACCCTTAAAGCGTCCCAGGACAATATGGATGTGAGAACAGTCATACAGGAGCTCCTCAAGCTGACCGCCCAGTTGTCCCACTGCAGCCAGTCCAACAGGAAGAAGAGCAGAATGCACAGTGAACGGGACAGTGAGGGGGGTGAGGGGTTCGAGTCCTTGTTCTGGGGGCCCAAAGATCCACCTCTCATCAGCCACTGTCTGAAACACCTATAGAGGATTTCTACTGACCTGAAGTTGTATTGCAGTGTGGATAAACTGTTTTGTAAGAATACTCTGTCATTACAACTGTCTGTTTTCTAAAACAGTGGGGTGGTTAGAAAATATTTTATGATGAAAATAAAACAACAAAAAAGTTCATAGGTTACTACTATCTGGCAGTGTCCAGTGTTGCTAAAAAAAACTCCAGTAAATTTTTCACTGGACAATCCCATGGGACCTTGTGCTGTTTGTTTTTGGTTTGACTATGGCGGGGCTTTCTCTGTCCACTGAGCTGCTGACTTTTTTGTTTAAACTTTTACATCTGTTACACATTGGTACAGAGAAGTGTTTAAGGTTTTTCCTATTTTTGATAGGGTATGGCAACCTCTGATGGATACCCTATCTGGTGCCTATTAAAAAGATATATATACTTTAATTTAAGAAATTACAAAAATTTACAGTACAAAAAATAAATAGATTCAGGACAGGGTACATGACTGCCTTGTATCATGTACTCTAACTCATTGGTTTAATGCTGGCCTCCCATTGGTTAAAATTACAGAGGCGTGTGGTGCACTATAAACCAATTTACTGTATCTGTCTTGCTGTGCTAAGGTTGATGATTTATTTAGGAGGATCCCTGCTGATTTCCCGTTACTGACAGTTTGCCTCATTGTGTCAGCCTGAACCTTGAACTTGTGGCGTAGTCTTACAGTGAAAGGTGAACAAGGATGCCCTCCGAGAAGATTGCCCTCTCCAAATACTGAGTAGCTCGGTCACATAATCTCTCTCTCTCTAGAGTCACACTTCTCTGGAGCAAGAAATGCAACTAAACATAGAATTTGTTTAGCAATGTCTTCTACTGCTTTGATTGTAAACTGTTCTAGAAGACGTCCAGACTATCTGAATACACTAGCATGAATAGAAATTGTAGCAGTAGTACCATAAATAGCAGAGTAATAAATATATACAGTTAACAAAAGGTTAGCGCCACCCAACTTGACAGCTACAGGCTATAATGTATGCTCATGATTTGGAGAAAGTGTGCTGTTTGTTTTCAAATTTGCTGGTAAAAATAATAATGTACAGGAGGAAAAAAATCATTGTCCAATTAAAATTTCCCTACGACCTTTGAGGAAAGTTTAATGAAAAAACCTCCAGTAACATTTTAAGTTATGTTGCTAACAGGCAAAAATTGTCCCTGTCTTGCAATAGTAAAGAATACTAGATCCAGATAGTGTTTGGATCCATGCCAAAGCTAACCCAAACCCCAACCCTAACCTTATGTTGTTAACAGACTAATGAAAATATAACCTTCTTGGAGGATAATTGAGAAGCCTTTTCAAAGTATATTCTTCAGTGTAAATAGGAAACTTGTTTAAGTAGTATTTTTTTATTATTTTAATAGTCTGACTGGTGTCCTCTCAGTGACCTATGATCTGCCTCACAACCACTCCTTGCTCCTGTCACAAATGAGTAACCTTTGCACCTATACACTGTAAAAACCTAACAGCCCTTATGTATGCCTGCATTTCCTCATTCCCTCTCATTTCTGTATATCTGGTGAACTTCAAACACAGTCATTGTATCAAGAGCCAACATGGCAGAAGCTGAAGTTACAGTCAGCCATGAGAGATTTTCCTGTTCAATTTGTTTGGATCTCCTGAAGTATCCGGTCACTATACCTTGTGGACACAACTACTGCATGAGCTGCATCACCAACCACTGGGACACACAGCGAACTGTGTATACCTGTCCACAGTGCAGACGCTACTTTGTCTCGAGACCTATCCTGATGAAAAATACTTTATTGGAAGATTTAGTCGAGGAGTTGAAGACGGCCAAGATCCAGACTCCAGACACAAGCTCTCAAGATGTTCTCTGTGACGTGTGTGATGGCAAGAAACTAAAAGCTCTTAAGTCTTGTTTGCAATGTCTGGCGTCTTTTTGCGAGAAGCATCTTCAACCTCACTATAAGTCGCCTGCGTTTACAAAACACCAGCTAAAAGCACTGTCAGAGAACTTGCAAGAAGGCGTTTGCCCACAACACAATGAGGTAATGAAGATGTTTTGCCGAAAGGACCAGCAATGCATCTGCTTTTTGTGCTCAGTTGATGAACATAGAGGCCATGACACTGTGCCGGCTATAACAGAGAGGGTCCAGAGGCAGAAGGAGGTGGAGGCCAAGCAGCAAAAGATCCTTCAGAAAACTCAAACCAATGAGAAAGACAAGGAAATGCTTCAACAAGAGGAAACAGCCGTCAATGTTGCTGCAGATGAAGCTGTGGTTCAAAGCAACAAAAATTTTGCTAACTTGATCCGTCTTGTGGAGGACAGAAAGTGCGCCATCGAGCAGCAAATCCGCACGCAGCAGCAAACCGAAGTCCGCAGAGTTCAAGAGCTTAAAGAAAAAATAGATGAGAAAATCGCAAAGCTGAAGAGGTTCAACACTGAGCTGGAATTGCTTTCACAAATTTCAGATGACAGCCTTTTTCTATGCAAATATTTGCAACTTTCTGAACCTAAAGATGACCAAGAAAGCTTCAGCATTCAACCTCGTCCTTTGCAGTATTTCAGGGACATGACTGCAGCCGTTTCGGCGCTTACCAATAAACTGCAGTATACTGTGAATGATGGTTTAGCAAAAGTTTCTGTTGAGGATTTGGGTCCTGAGACTAGAGAGGACTTCTTAAAGTATTCACGAGACATCACGCTAGATCCTAACACAGCTAACACCCAGCTAGCGCTATCCGATTTTGACAAAAGAGTTACGCTAATAAGCAAACATATTGAATATCCAAATCACCCTGATAGATTTCAAGATTGGAGGCAGGTTTTGAGCAAGGAAAGCCTGACTGGTCGATGTTACTGGGAGGTGGAGTGGAGTGGGGAGGAAGGTGTATACATAGCAGTTGCATACAAGAGCATCAAAAGGAAAGGATCCTCAATAGAGTGCTTATTTGGGTACAATGATAAATCCTGGTCTTTGTATTGTGATGAAAGCAGCTATGTATTTTGGTTCAATGGTGTCAGCTGTCCTGTCTTAGGTCCACGCTCGGCTAAAATAGGAGTCTACTTGGATCACACAGCGGGAGTGTTGGCTTTTTATAGTGTATCACAAACTATGACCCTGCTCCATAAAGTCCAGACAACGTTCACTCAGCCTCTGCATGCAGGGCTATGGCTGTATTATCCTGTAGGAATCACTGCTGCATTTTGTAAACTGAAGTAAATGTATTTTGTGTGTGTGTGTGTGTCTACTGCTATAGCATCTCCCCTTGAACTGAGGAAGTAGGCCTTTAAATGATACTATATATTTATAAGTTGGATGAGGCAAGGTTGGCGCTCAAGTATCCAGAAAATAAATGATAGAAGGCTGGTGAGTTTGGCCAAAAGAGCAACATGACAAGACTTATTATTTGCATTATGGTGCTTATATTAATGTTTATATCTAGTAAAATCAGCTGAATTGTATCTTATTTTGTTTTTAGACATTCATTTCTTAAGTAATCATAATAAAACTGTGTTTCAGTATACTGCCATTGCATTAGCTGCACAGCCTGCATTAATACACCGTTGGCAATGACTCAAACTTTCTGTGAGACAATCTATTTACCAGAAGTCACTAAATTAAGTCTTGATCAATAAAAATTCAATCAAGTTTAAAGAAGGTTGTATTTTTATTTATTTATGACACTGCAGTCACATTTGTGTATGGAAAAAAACCTTTTGGCATGAATAAATAAAATACTGATACATGTTCAAATGCATTGATGTTAAGCTTCTCTAAGCCATCTTTCTTTGTAACATATGGTTTTGAAAGAGCCCTAATCTCAGCTGTTTGTACGAGTGTAACATTTTAGTAATAAAATCAGTTTTGCGGCGGTGTCCACAGTCACAGATCTGGTGCTGGACTGTATCGTTTGCTCTCAGGTGTAATGAGGTCGGTCAGTGGTTCGACACCGTCTTTTGTGGCTCCTCATACATTATTCCTGAGGTGCTTAAAGGCCACTTAGCAGCATATTATTCTACTTAATTTAATTTGATACTTACAAGATTGACATGGTGACAGAAATCTCAATCAGAGACTATGAAAAGATGCATTTTATAAATTAACAATACGCTACTTGACAATCTCAAGGAAGTGATAGGTATCTTCATATAAAATTGTCCTAAATTTTAAATGGAGTTAGGGTTAGGTGTCCTTCTGCATTTACAAATCTGAGAATGCATCTATTTTTTTATGGTGCATCATACTAAGTGCGTGTTCAGTACAAAGTTAGATTATGTATTCCACTCTAGAGTAGTAATGGGGCATGTTTATTAGCTCAATAGTTTGGTATATAGAGTCATTTTTACTAACTGGTTGAGATAAATGACAATTATACAATATTAAGCAGCAAGGACTTAACACAAATAGGGACAAGAGGCAATAAAGGATTGTGTCATCTGTATTTACGATAAAGACAAGTAGAGGGTGCTAATGGCTCAGGTTGTTCAAATGTAGTTGAAGTGGCAAAGCCAGAAGTTAGAAGCATAGATAAATGGTGACTGGTAAGTTTAGAATGGCCCACTCTCATTGTGTTCATTTTAGCCACAAAATTAAATTATTAAAAACTATATCCAGCTTACTAAACACTAAGTTCATTTGCATATTTTGACATGAATGACTGCTATATTTCACATACATTTTGCTTCTTTCTAAATTGCAATAATTAAGAACTGCTGCATCTTTTGAATTAGCCCCAGAGCCTAGGTTTGACCACTTTTTAAAACTTAAAATCGTAAAGCTAGCTTCTACTCATTGTTCTCACATACACTACTGCTCATATTTTCTTCAATGACAAACGAATGAAAGACAGAATTGCACAACATGCTGGAACATGTCTAGTATGTCTGGGAACACACTGACTCACCTCAACCTAAAAAATACAGTCCAGCCTCATCTGTAAACCAGTCTATTTTTAGTCAAAGGTAGATGATATTGAATTTTACAATCATTTAGATTTAATGTTTGGATATACTGTTACAGTTACAGCAATTTATGTGCAAAGGAGATGTGGCACCTGAACACTGAGTAGCTGTTAGTCATCTATAGTACTGTATAGTTAATGAGTATTGTAACCCAGTGACACATGTAGAGTAATCATTAGTTGGAAATGTCGTAAGCAAGCATTTTTTCCAGATATTATTGTGATACTTGGGAAAGAATAGTATTGTGTAACAGGTGAAATAATGTTTCATTTTCTCATAAGGAAACTCCACGACTGACGTCAGTGCCAAGAGTGGTGGTTGTTACCATTCATTTTTAAGAGGGAGCAAACTAAAACACTAAATAAGATGATGGCAAAAATAAATGGTTAGTGTTACATACTATACACCGAACAAAAATGTAAACGCAACACTTTTGTTTTTGCTCCCATTTTTCATCAGTTGAACTCAAAAATATAAGACTTTTGTCTATTTACACAAAAGGCCTATTTCTCTCAAATACAGTTCACAAATCTGTCAAAATTTGTGTTAGTGAGCACTTCTCCTTTGCCAAGATAATCCATTTACTTTACAGGTGTGGTGGTCAAGATGGTGATCAGACAGCATGAATATTGCACAGGTGTGCCTTAGGTTGGCCACAATAAAAGGCCACTCTAAAATGTGCAGTTTTAGCACACAGCACAATGCCACAGATGTCACAAGTTTTGAGGGACCATTTCTTTACCATAAGCTGTCTCAAAAGGCGTTTCAAAGAATTTGGCAGTACATCCAACCAGCCTCACAACCGCAGACCACATGCAACCACACCAGCCCAGGACCTCCACATCCAGCATCTTCACCTCCAAGATCATCACCCGGACAGCTGCTGCAACAATCTGTTTACATAACCAAAGAATTTCTATGTCTCAGGGAAGTTCATGTGCATGCTCGTAGTCCTCATCAGGATCTCGACCTGACTCCAGTTTGTCTTCATTACCAACTTGAGTGGGCAAATGCTCACATTCGACAGTGTCCAGCACTTTGGAGAGGTGTTCTCTTCACAGATGAATCACGGTTTTCACTGTACAGGGCAGATGGCAGACAGTGTGTGTGGCGTCGTGTGGGTGAGCGGTTTTCTGATGTCACTGTTGTGGATTGAGTGGCCCATGGTGGCGGTGGGGTTATGGTATGGGCAGGCGTATGTTATGGACAATGAACACAGATGCATTGTATTGATGACATTTTGAATGCACAGAGATACGATGACCCATTGTTGTGCCATTCATCCCCATCCACGATTCATCCATCACTTCATGCTGCAGCATGATAATGCACAACCCCATGTTGCAAGGATCTGCGCACAGTTCCTGGAAGCTGAAAACATCCCAGTTCTTGCATGGTCAGCATATTCACCGGACATGTCACCCATTGAGCATGTTTGGGATGCTCTGGATCAGTCAATACAACAGCGTGTTCCAGTTCCTGCAAATATCCAGCAACTTCGCACAGCCATTGAAAAGGAGTGGACCAATGTTCCACAGGCCACAATCAACAACCTGATCAACTCTATGCCAAGGAGATGTGTTGCACTGCATGAGGCAAATGGTGGTCACACAAGATACTAACTGGTTTTCTGCTGCTTCTGTCTTCTGTCAAATCATCAGTAGACACCAATAACCCAGTGCCATTGGAAGTTATGCAGCTCATGCACCACACTGCTCCATCATGTTTTACAGAAGATGTGCCGTGCTTTGGATCACGAGCCGTTCCAAGCCTTCGCCAGACTTTTCTCTGGTACAGGTTGGTCTGAGTCTCATTTGTCCAAAGAATGCTGTTCCAGACCTGGGCTGGCTTCTTTAGGTGTTTTTGGCCAAGTCTAATGTGGCCTTTCTGTTGTTGAGGCTGATGAATGGTCTGCACCTTGTGGTGAACTCTCTGTATTTTCTCTCATGAAGTCTTTTTGTTATAGTGGAGATAGACACTGCTAGAGCAACTTCTTGGAGAGGGTTGTACACTGAGGCGGATGTTGTGAAGGGGGTCTAACAACCATTAATGTAATAATCCCCACAAATGTAATAAACTGCAAATGTAATAAAAGATTGTATAATTTGAATGTAATAAACCCACAAATGTAACAAAGATTTCCCACTGCAAACTTAATAACAAAAATTTCCACAAACGTAATAACTATTACATTTGCAGTGGTTTATCACGTTTGTTGGAAGGTCATGCCATGTCTGTAAATGTTATAAATTCCCACAAATGTGGCAGCAGTAGCTCAGTTGGTAGAAACACTAACCTGAAGGTTGGCGGTTTGAGCCCTGCTGCCGACATTGCATACTGTCATTGTGTCCTTGGGCAAGACTACATTCATACAGGCAAGGTGGTTGCCTGTATGAATGAGTGTGTGAGAGTGTGTTTGGTGGTGGTCTGAGAGGCCATTTGCGCAGAATGGCAGCCATGTTTCTGTCAGTCTGCCCCAGGGCAGCTGTAGCTACACCACCACTGAGTGTGGGATTGAATGAATAATGCAGTGTTCAATGAAGCGCTATATAAGACCGATGCATTATGTATTTATAAATAGCACCGTTCTTTGTTTTTCCTATTTTAAAGCAAAAAAAAAAAAAAAAAAGGCATTTGATCATTGTTCTGACTGAAGAAAAAATAAATAAAAAAAACTGAAAATTTATATTTTAAAAAATATATATATATATTTTTATTTCTTTCAATTTAAGCATAACATTTTTAGCCGATGCTAGGGAAGTATGGTGAGTCCATGTCACGTATCTCCAGGACACGTGGAGCTGCGGGGCACACACAGGCACAGCTGTCCCAGAACTGCAGTGCTGTTTGTGTCCTCCATGATCAGCTAATAATGATATGCTAAAAACAAAATACTAAAGAAACAAAACAAAATTGTCATTTTGTGTGGCACTGTTCTATGTTACCTTAGTGTTTTCTATTGCTGTATTTGCTGTAGGTGCATATCAATAATCAAATACTGTGGAAAAGTGAAAAAGTTCTTAAGTCTAAATCAAAGTGAAACACATTATATTTATATTTAGATCATTTTTACAGATCATAACTGATGTAATTAATTATTTTTCTGCTTTTGGGCATAATTTGAATTTATTGACATAGACTTGGAGCATATATGCATTTCATTTACAAAATGCTAAATGCTCAACAAATATTGCAAGTACCATGAACGTGCCATTATTCTGATAGGTGCTTAATTCACATTTGACACAGCTTTTTGTGGTCATTATAAATGTCAAAATGTAGAGTAATATTCAGACGGTATTTTTTATCCAGTTCAAGTTGATAAAAATTGAATTGGAATAAGAATACTGACTTTTGTGCAATTGAATTGAGTAATATAGTTTGAAGTTGCAAAAGTAAGATCAATTAAAGTTAAATAAACCTAATTGGAATATGAACAAGTGACACTTTTAAATGAGTTTGAATAAATGCAGCATTTTAATTCAAAATATTTAATGATTTAAGTTATAATAAATCAAACGGAATTTGTAAATAAACTTGATTCATTTCATATACCTCATCAAAATTTGTTGGAGTTGCTCAAACTCTTTTAAAGTAAATTTATGAAGTTAATTAAATTAAGTTAATAAACTTAAATCAGTTGGTGCAATCAGTTTCCCCAATTCATTTGAGTTAAACTGTTATTTTTTACAGTGCATGCGACACAGCTGATAGAGCCCTAGAGCCTCAGAGAGGTTAGATCTGGCTCTGGTTAAGTCAGTCGCTGCAAAACTGCTGCTGTCTTTTTAGGCACTATAACACAGAATCATCTAGGCCTACAAAATAAATAAATAAATGCATTGTGGGAAAATATATAAATTATATATAAAACAAGCCCAGCTGAAAATGTTTTGGAACTGTTGCACCAATAATAATTTTCTTATTACATTTGTGGGAATTTATTACATTTTCAGATGTCATGACCTTCCCACAAACATAATAAACAACTGCAAATGTAATAGTTATTACGTTTGTGGAAAACTTCGTTATTACATTTGCAGTGGGAAATCTCTGTTACATTTGTGGGAATTTATTACATTTGTGGAATTAATTACATTTAAATCATACAATTTTTTATTACATTTGCGGTTTATTACGTTTGTGGGGATTATTACATTAACGGATGTTACAAGGGGTTTTTCACCATTTTTTGATCCAGTCTAAGGATGATCTGGTTCACTTCCATTCAGAACGTGTATGTTGCCATTTCACAGAAACAGGTTTCAAATACAAATGTAACACCTGGAATCAGGGCCAGACCTTTTACCTGCTCAGTTTATAATGGAATAATGAGGGAAATAGCCCATGCAGCCCATGAAATAGCTTCTGAAGCAACTGTCCAATTACTTTTGAGCCGCTGAAAAAGAGGCAGCTACACATTAAAGAGCTGTAACTCCTAAACCTTTTGTTAGATTTGGACGTTAATACTCTCAAATTATAGCAGAGAGTCTGCACTTTATACACATTAATTATATAACTTTATTTTGAGTAGTTTTGGTAAAAAGGGTAAAATAACAAAACTTGTGTCAGTGTCCAAATACCTATGGACCTAATTGTATTTGTTACATTAGTACACATAGCATTTAGCATCATTCAAGAACCACTATCATCAGTGAATCCTTTTATCCAAAACCATTACAAATATAACATATACAACAATTTCAAGTAATCTTGTACATAAAGAGGTTACAGCCATCTAGGGAAAACAAGGCACAACAAATGCTGTAGATGTGGTTTCTGTAAATGTGAAATAGAGTGAAACAGGAAACTCATGGGCCTAAAATGCAATAGAGCACAGCTTTTATCACACAGGGCAATCAGTAATTTTAATCGGAAATATCATAAGGAAGCATTTTTCCAGATAATATTGTGATACTTGGGGAAGAATAGTTTTGTGTGAAATCATGCTTTCATTTTCTATATACCAAGAGAGGTGGTTATTCCCATTAATTTTTATGAGTAAGCAAACTAAAACATTAAAAAAGATGTTTTTAGATGGCAAAAATGAATATATATTTGTTACTGACTAAAGTTTTCTTATTAAAGTAGGTTTGTGGTGATTGATGAATTAAATGTGAACATACACTAACAAACTATTGAGGTCCATCACATTTTTCTAACTACTTTTGATTATTGACATTTACACTCAGTAATCTTGTAACCAGATGAAATGTGCACACATTGGTTGTCAGTTGACAAAACCGTCTTGATTATTAATGTTCAATATTTTGAGCTAATATTAATACTTCACAGTGATTGTGTTTACAAACAGTAAAAGGGTCATAAACAAAGATCAGTTACAGGCCAAATAATTATAAATTTTTGGTGTGGATCTGGATCACTGTCTGGGTCCAGAAATTTTTAAAATCATTCTGTATGATTGCAAGATAGGGCAGGGCCAAAAATACTTTAGCCACAAGGGGTCAGTAAAGGAACAAATAACTTGTTTTTGTGGATTTTTTTCCCATTATGGAGGGATATAGGAAATTTCTGTATAAAGAAATACGCCAATGCATGTAAGATGCAGTATATTTGTTACATTAGCACATTTAGACATTTAGCATCACTCAAGAACCACTATCATCAGTGAATCCTTTTATCCAAAACCAATATAAAAAAAAGTACAACAATTTCAAGCAATCTTGTACATAACGAGGTTAACAACCACTTAGGCAAAACAAGACACAACAAATGCTATAGATGTGGTTTCTGTAAATGTGAAATGGAGTGAAATAGGAAACATGGTAAAAACCCTAACCCTAAAATGCGAGAGAGCAGAGCTTTTATCACTGATCTGATTTACCAGGGGAAGGAAGATAACCACAGAGGAAATGAGCATTAAGTGGCATTAGGCTTAATTGATAAGGCTTGATGGACGGAGCAGTGTTTCTCAGAAGTTGCATGACTAAACTATTTTGTTTGTACATATTGGATTTGATCTTCAACAAGTTGCCCCTCATATCTAACAACATACAATTAAAATACTGAGAGTAAGACAAATTAAAGGATATAAAGCTGTTGCATGATTGTGTAAATAGCCTCTGTTCCCAAACAGACAAATTAAATACTGATCCATTACTGTTTTGAAATTAAACTGCTCAAGTGTTTGTTGACAAGTCTCACTGTTATTGGATGATGGTAATAAAATATATGAAGATTTCAATGGAAGTCAAGCACTTCATCAGTCCATTTAGGTCATTCAGTGTACAAAATGACAGTGTCATTTGCAAATATCAAAGGGTATTTCCTTTAATATATCACAATCATTTAAAAAGGTTTCAGCTGGTTTCTTTAAAGGTCACAAAAGTAGGATATATTAGGATCTAGTAATTTAAGCAAGTGACTTTGTCCTTAAGTGTACTGGAAAATGCAACTGGAAAAATGCCAGCAATCTTGTCAATGTTCCCTAAGGTAAGCTCTCTATTCCTACCCTCATCGTGTTGTGGTAAAGGCACGAGTGAGTGCTTCAATGAAAGTCAGGAAAAAGTGTGTGAGAAGTTCAGAGTAGACCTTGAGAGAAGTACAAGAGGCTCAGGCATTTGTCCCAGATGCCTGGGCCTCTTGGACCCCTCTTGGATCCCTCTCTGGGGAAGTGCCCCACCAGCAGGAGCCCACCCTCTCTCATATGATTTGGAAATACAGCTTAGCCTGCCTAGCCTCATAATTCAGTGCATATGTGTACACTGAATGTCTTGCTTGACAAAGTACTTTTGACTTAAAACTACAGCGTTCTGTCATGGTCCAACAAGGACATCTAGCCAAAGTTTAGAGCCGTGTTAAATCCGTGTTAAATCCGTTAAAGTCATGTTTCTCTTTATTGCAGTTTTGCAGAGTAATCACAAAAACAATTTTCTCTGAACACTTTTCTCAGAATTTTCACCCGCCACTGATTAAAGGTTGATAAGTGGTGTAGACCAATACTCAGAAAAAAAAAAAAAAAAAAAAAAAACACAGGCAGACACATCATTGTTAGCAAGATAAACCATGCAACTCACCTCAACAATTTTTATAAAATTTTTAGGAAAAAAATTGTTTTTAATGTGGATTCACATCAACGTCACCAGGATTCTGTACTATTGAAAGATTAGGACTAAAAATACTAATTCAAAATGCCACAAGGGGTCAGTAAAGGAACAGACGATTAGTTTTAAGGGCGATGTCGTCTAAACGGGTAAAGGCCTCGATACACCAAGGTGACAGATGGAGCGACAGCTCGTCTCTTCCCGTCTCCTCTCGTTCCCTCCCGTTTCCTCACGTCGCATGACCTTTTTCCCTCTTCATACACCGAAGCGACAACCGACCTAAAGGTGTATGAAGAGGGAAAAAGGTCATGCGACGTGAGGAAACGGGAGGGAACTAGAGGAGACGGGAAAAGACGAGCTGTCGCTCCGTCTTATCGGTGGCAGTCTGGGAGTCGCTTTGGTGTATCGAGGCCTTAAAGACGACTTCAGATGGGCGATCGTCACCTTGGTGTATGGAGGCCTTAAAGTGCAACAGCCCGAATCTGAACAGTGACTGTCTGCCGGCCACAAATCAGCTGACCCGCAATCACAAACTATGAGGCTTTTATGTCTCATATGTTCATATTTAGTGTAGTAACTGTCAGTAACATATGTACTTACTTTTACACAAGATTTTATCAGAATGGCTCCAAAAAACCACAAGATTTTAAAGTTGCTGCAGACTGGAACTATAATTTCCTCTGCTGTTTCGTCATTGTGTGGGGTAGAGCCTTTGTGGGGGAAACAGTGCAGTTTGCTGGACATATGTATGTATCACAGTTTATTCACACGCATTGGCATTTTCTTCACACCTCTGCATTTTTGTGTAAATGTGAATCAGAGGGGACATGACTGATGCGTTTTCCTGGCCAGCGTTGTTGGTGGGATATAAGGAATTTGTAACTCAGTTGATTGTGCATTTACCCCTGATCTAGAAAACCAATAGTTAGATTACAAGTTTTCTCTTTACCACTGAGAGATGTGAGTTTGGCAGTGTTTCTTGTTTGAGCTAGTATGTATTTCCATGTAACTATATATTTTGAATTTTCACAAGTTAAAGGACCATGTCAAACTGGATCCAAGTTGCCTGTTTAGGACAGTCCCAGCAAAAATAGGAACAGAGCTGGCACAGTGGTCCTCTGGCAGAGTGTTTATGCTGGGGAGAAAGGGCCTGATGTGGTCTTTGGAAAATGGTGACACTCTGCGGTTGGGTTATCATCCTTGTCACCACTACAACAACTTCTACTTCTCAAACTGGAATGCATGGGAATTGGACGGAGTTTGAAGGTGTTGAAGTTGTGTTGTTTGGCTCACTCAGGAAAAAATGTGGTGTTTGTTGTGGCTTCTTGTTGACCTTTGAACTCTTCTGGGCCTGAGTTACTTCCTGGTCCTGACTTGTGGCACTGGCAGAGCTGGAAGTATGTTTTCTCTCCCACAGAGGCTGCAGATTGAGTTTCCACATTGATGCTTGAGACTTTTGTTGTGTGGTTCGCTGTATTTAAACTAACAATAACTTCCTGATGTGCCCTGCCCCAAAGGGAACCCTGCTGGTCTTGTCAAGTGGAAAAAGGCTGAAATTTGATTCATGTGCATAATCCATCTGGAAATCAAACCTCAAAATGTTTACATAGATACAGCTGTTTTTGTTTTGTTGTGTTCTTTTGCAACAAACTGAGAATGGAAGAAAATATTACAAAATTAGGTGGGGTACAACCTGGATAGTGGCCACATAATTATTTTTTATGGGATTTTATAAACAAACAAGCAATTTTAGATCATGCTACAGTATACAAAACACGGATAATAATAAAATCATGCAAGACAAAAATATAGTTTGCAGAATTTGAAAATACACTATAATATAGTGTTTTCAAATTCTACATTGTTTTTAATCCCATATCTTTCTTTTTGTGGTTCTTTGCACCACCACACACTACATCTTATTTGTCTCTAGTTTTTGCTCTGAGCTCATAGTCACTTCTCTCTGAGCTCTTGTGACATCACTGTGGACTTTGACCACAATACTTACCTTTTCTTTGTTTACCTGGCTTTGAATAATGGTTGCATCGACAATGTTTGTGTAAAAACCCGATTTAGACCTTTCTTAAAGCAATTTAGGTTGTGTTTGCTCATGTAATAACCTAACTTATACCCTTCTCTCTCTTGTTAAATTTGTGGGTGTATGAGAAATGCAGAGGCCAGTTTGGATCTGCAGAGAAGCACCAGGTTCATTTGCTTTTTTTTTTTTTTTTTTCCTGAATGTTTTTTTGACTCAACAGTGTTTTATATTTGGGTGGTTGCTGGTCATTAGGGGGTTGCCTGAAGATTAAAGATTAAATAAACCAGAGCAAAAGTCTTGTAAAATCCTAAAATCCCTGTCTTACTCAGGGTCAAAGGTCAGGGCTGCAGGGACAGTTCACTCAGCGTTTTCCTCATTTTTAAAGACTGGGAATGTTCAGGAAATGTCTTCATTACCACAATATGTAAAAACATAAATATTACTATAAAGTACAAGAATCCAGCCACAAGCCCATGTACCCTCTGTGCCAGACTCGAGAGCCAGTTTTTTTTTTTTTTTTTTTTTTTTTTTTTTTTTTTTTTTATATGGGACAGCGTGTATTAATGAACAGAGCTAATTTCCATCCGTAGTCCCCACTCACTCACTCACTCACTCACATTCACACACACAGTTAAATGAAGAGGGTTGTGTCAAGAAGGGCATCTGGCCTAAAACCAAGGCCAAATCAATATGACAATCACTGCACACTAGCCCCCAAATTTCGCAAATTATGTTTAATCAAGGTGAAGTGTGTAATGTCAGAACACGTGTATTGGTGTTTAGTCATTTTATTTGATGTAGGAATTAGCATAAATAATTAGTTTGTAGGTTAAAGGCTAAATAATACAGTTGCTGGACATTTAGTTGCTGAAAAAAGTCAGACCACAATAGTTTGTCAGTGTATGCTCAGATGTAATCCAGTGATGAATGTTAACATATTTAATATAAAATTATTGCACTGTTCAAGAATAAAAGGCTTTTCTATGTGGAGTTTGTATGTATTCCCCTAATGCTCTAAGATAATCCTCCACTTAGTGATAATGACAAAATACTTGCTCATCTTAAAGAGAACAAATCTCCCTGAATAGTGGAAAGTTACTTATATCTATTAATTTATTTTTGCCAAACAGGTTTTGTTGTGGAAAGCAGGTGGTGATGGTGGTTGCTTGGCCTATCTTCAAACATCATCAAATTTGCTGTTTATTCTTCCATTAGTGCTTATCTCCTCATTTCCTTTATATCTATGATTGACACAAGAATACAAATACACCCCACAAGACGCTATTTATTCAGCTTGAGATAATACTGTTGTGAAATGCAATCTCTTTCCATTTTTTTTTTTCATTTACTGCCTTTTAGGGCTGCATAATATATCGCAAATTTATAATTATTTCAATATTAGCAATGGCATACACAACATTGGTTTTCACAAACAAAATAAATTGTATTGTAATAAACAATAAGCGCCTTGGTTTTAGCAAAATATATAAGAGGTGACATTACACACCTAGAATCATTCATCCAGAAAGACAGTATATGAATGTCTGTTCTGCGAGCTGGTGCCAAACGTCTCAGTGTGCTGTGAGATTGTATGGCTGACAGTTCAAAAACCTGATGCTGTGTGAGTTATGGCTCTATTGCCAGAAACAGAGCTGTGTGAGTCACAGGTGTGCTGCAGGGCTCAAAACACTGGAATGATTGTTTTCATTTTGTAATCAGCTTTCTAGAGAAACATAGTGCATTATATAATTATCATTGATCTTAAGCAAACATATTACTCTAGTGGTGTATTTTACATATTGCATGTTTTCTAATATTGTGCAGCCCACACACAGACCACATTACCTTCCTGTGCAAACACATCTGATATAGTTAAGATATCTATAGTGACAACAGTTGCAGGTCTAGCTGCTGAGACAATATTACACAATGTTGCTTAAGTACACTTTGTATAGGTAAAAGGTAAAAGGTGTTGCAAACACATAAGCAGCTGAATCAAGCCTTGTCATTCCCATATATGTGTTTCCTGGACAGCAAATCTTCCTGAGGATTTAATTACCTGAGTACCACTCTTAGAACAAAAGTGTTGCTGTCTGGGTAATAAAATACACAAAGACACCATTGTTTAGGAGTGAGGACAGGACAGGGAGGAGAGGTCAATGGTCAGGAAAGAATGAGGGGGGGTAGGTCTCTTCACGTGCAATAAAAGTAGTCAGAAACTGTATTTTATAAGTGGAAGGTGCAGGGCAAATAAATAGGGGTCAAGAATAGCACATATGGACAAGAATGGGATAATCATGATCATTTATGTTGGTAACACTATCAAAATTACATACGATAAAATTAGAAGAGTCCTATGACTCATAAAAGGTAGCCATAAAGTGTTTTCTAAGTAGAAGGAGCATGACGTGATGTGTCAACAACAGCTTGTAAGAAAAATCACAGATCCCAGAGAGTGTACTCCACCTCAGGCCCAAACAAAGTACAAACAAACCTAATTCTGAAAAAGATGCTGCATCGTCCTAACTTTTGAGATATGTTGCTTCTCTTGAGGTTTATTGAAAATAAATTATAGTTTTATGAGATTTGTTTTTATTTATATTTTACACATTGCTCCAACTTTTTCGAGCTTGGGTTTGTAGTTGGGAAAGGGCTGCAGCCCCCACAATCCCTAACCAGAATAGGCAGAAGACGAATGAATGAATGAAAGGTTCTAAACACTATTTCAATGATATTTGTTTATGTATGTTTACTATTGTCAAGCCTTATCTTTTGTCTTTATTTGCCCTCAGTAAATTCAACCCCCAGGTCACAAAAAGTTTAATTTCCTGCCATTGTGCTTGACATCTGTCCTGAAAAGAGTCTGAAATACTCTCCTTGTCTGGACTTGTCATTGACTGAACTCTGTTGGGAACTGAACTCTATGCATGCCTCAACCAAAGCCAAAACTCAACCTCATATCTGTCTTTTTTAAATTCTCCCTTCGGACCCTACATTCCTTTAGCTAATTTGACATATCCCACATACATAAGTGTCTATCTCAACTGCATGTAAATCTGCGAGTACTCCCAAAAGAGTTGCATGCGTCCATTTTGTCCCTTGGTATCCCATCTGTGGAGGACATACAGTACAGCAAGCAGGTCTAGGTCATACAGTAGCATTTGGGATTTATCAAGCCCCCGATGAGCTGCATTCTCACACGTTGTGCCAAAAATTTAGACAAAGAAAGCCCGTAGCCTTTTCTCTCTTACTCAGCGGTTCTCAAACTTTTATACCAAGTACCACCTCAGAAAATATTTGCCTCACCATAGACCATTTTTAACAGATTAAAATGAGTCAAAATATGGACCAAACAAGGTATAAACTAGGTCTTAAACAGGACTAAACCAGGTCTAAATTTGGACTTTAGCATTATAAGGCATTCATGATTGATTTTATTAGACTGTTAATAGTTGTTAACCTCTTTAATCTTTTGTCAAAAAAGGGTTGTCAGTATATAAATGTTTAGGGCTTGTGTTGAAGCAGCAGCTGTTGACTCACCTCCTCAGGCAAAAAGGAGGAGCTACAATAACTCAACTTTGCAACCAGGCAAGCCCAGAGAACTTGTCTTCTCTTTACGCAGCGCAAGGGAATAACTTCCACACAGCTCCAATAACTTTCACAACAGCAGAGTTTTTCCATTGCTTTTGTTTCTTTCAGCTTGAGCCCGAAAAAACAAGGACAGAAAGAAAATAAGGATTAAGATACTCTGCAAGGACTGAAGAAAACTAGTTTGGCAAGGTTTCTTTGGTGTGTGATTTGACGATAACAGGTCTTGCTGTAACTTGAATGGTGAGACATTGCATTCAGCTCTCTGCACACATAGGACATATTTTATTAGTACTTTTTCCTAGTCATGTCAACAGCCAGAGTACTGCAAATGGAGAACTACACTGGATCTGCTTACCAGCTCATTGAGGACTGTGAAGCCACAAACAAGAACCTATACAAGTTCTATGCGGCTGTAATGATTATTATATTTATTTTGGCTCTGCCTCTAAATGCCTCAGTCCTGCACCTCTTCATTTTCAAGCTCAAGTTTTGGAAATCCAACACCAACAATGTTTTTCTTTTCAACTTAGTCTTGGCAGATATTTTGTTGCTTTTCTGTTTGCCCATAAAGGTGCATAATTACATCCAGGGAGAGAGGAGAAGTGAAAACAACGCCGTGTGCAAAGCGATGCTCTTTATGCTGTTTTTAAATCGAGGTGCTAGTATCGCTTTCCTGACCGTCACATCTATAGATCGGTATTTTAATGTGGTTCATCCTGGTCGGAAGAACCTCCTCAAAGCTCTGAAAAAGTCTCCACATATCTCCATAATCATCTGGATTATGCTGCTGCCCCTCACCATTCCCACCATGCTCAAGAACTTTGACTGTTGCAACAGCCACAAGGAAGACAAGACTGATACTAAAGATGATGCACTGATTAAGGTATTTACCAGGGTTTGCAAAAGAAAGTTTTATGGGTTTTCAGTAACACTCCAGAAGCGCTAAAGTGAAATACAGGAAGTGCTAAGAAAGAGCAGTGATTTTCAACTGTCATCCTGAGACTCATTTAGATATGCATGACTTATAATTTAATCTAACAACAACCAATTTGACAACATCATAACCAAATTTTACATATAAATATATTAAAACACAAACTGTATTTTTCCACATTTTTTTCAACCTACAACCAAAGAACATGCCCATGACCAATCGTCCTCTGCTCCTGATCAACATGACTTACCTGGTGCGTCACAATCATCAGTTTTAAACGTCCTAAAACCAAATATAAGTAAGGGTTAATTAATACTCTGAATGTTTATTTTATTGCTGTAGTGGTTCCTATTAACATTAATGAATGTTTAAAATTATATACCATAACAAAAGTAATTATTAAAAATTATTATCATTCAATTTTTAAAAAAATCATGGACCACCAACCTATGGTTCAGGGACCCCTAGGGGTTCCCGGACCCCAGTTTGAGAATGGTGGATTTAACGTACTTGAGTAAAAGTAACATTTTGTCCAAAATTTACTCAAGTGGAAGCCTTTTTTCCCCAAAAAATGTATTTATGTAAATTACTTGAGTAAAAGTATTTTGTTACTTTCTACTCAACTCTGACCAACTTTTGCTTCCTGACCCACTTGTTGAGAATGATTCATAGAGAGACATATTATGTATGCAGTTGACTGGCCTTTGCTATATAATCAAATATGTATTGCTCTGAAACCATAAAAATAAGTTGATTTAAATGTAAATAGAGTAGGATAAATTCTCTTGCACATTGGACCCAATTTGCAACAAAAGTCATCAAAAGTCAAAGTTTCTCCACTAGTCTAATTGTAGAACCCAATTTTATCCCTGACCATTTTACTGCGACTCCTTTTACTGAGCCAAAAAGAATTCCACAAATTCTTTTCCGACAACAAAATCATATTTAGGCCTAAAAAAAACTGAACATTTAAACTATAGTCAGCGTCCTTACTAACCAAATTTAGGTCCTAATCCACCAGGTGAGAATCACTGATAAACGGGACAGGGCAATTCATCATCACTACCTGAACACATATCTTTCCTAAAAAGCACAACTCTACGCATATAAAAATAATACAAATTACCATGCAACAGTTCCGTGCCAGCAGTGTCATTACAACATAACCCTTTACACTACAATGGTGCAAACCATACTTTCAACACTATTTACACATTTTTTCTAGTTTGCAATCAACAAACACCTATGCATATGCCATAAATGCAGAAGCTATTTAGTGCAAACTGTGATTCTTCGGAAAGATAATGAATAATGATGACTCTAAGTGTGTTATGTAGACTGTTACAAACTAGTTCTCATGATTCACTGAACAATAAGAGCTTAGCTGCAGCAAAATTCAGGAGCTATTTCTGTCCCGACTATCAGTAGTGAAGTGGGCAATGTGGCATGTGTCAAAGTCATGGATGTACTCCAGTGGCCACGTAAGCTACTGCAAAATCTCTGGCACCGCTGAAAGGATTTTCCATATAGACCTTTATATAAAAAAAACTGCTCAGATCAAGTAGACAGATGACAAAAAAATAAATAATTAAAGATTTGACATAACTCAAGTGCAGTGCCTGCAAAGCAACTGGACTGGAAGTGACCATATAAGGAAGCAAAATACAACATGTCCAAAAACTGCAACAAGAGACTCTTGAGAAATGTAAATATTGTGGAATGAAATTACTTCAGTAGTTCAATTTAAAAAGTGAAAGACATATATAGATCCAATACACACAGATCAAGATTGTGTAGTATTATGTAATTGTTTGAGGAATTGAAGTGAATTTGGGGTTTCCATTGACTGAATATAAGCCATATCATCACAGTTAAAAGACACTGAAGTCAACTACTGAAATACATTCACTTTTCCACAGTATACATTTTTTTTAGATGGACCTGTAAACCCAGACGATAGACACCAATCATATTAAAGCAACACCTTAGAATAATGTTTCAAAAATAATTTTAGTGATAGATCAACTCATAGCGGGACAACCCGCCTCTCCCCCATCCACCCAATCCATGCTTCTCGTTATCGCCCTCTATGACTTTCTAAGCCAAGGAAGGGCGGTCACTCTACAGGCTGCTAATAAAATACAGGCAAAATGCTACTGCTAATGCTAACCAAAATACAATCGTTCACTTTGTGATTACTTAAGTTAATTTCAGAAAAATACAAACTATGACATACACTACAATTTCTCTTGATATGGTTGTCATAATGAGGCTTCCAAAAACCTCTCCACCACGAGATTTAGCAAAAACTACATTGTGCTGCTTTAAGTTTGGCCTACTACTGATTTGGAAATATCATCTTCACAGGAACTAATTTGCTTGTGAATTTGTATAATTCCTGAAAATGTTTGGTTGTTGATGATAAAATATTTTTTGTGCTTTCAGGATGTTGTGGACAGCTTGAGAGAGGCCGTCTTCTTCTCCCAGATCATCATTCCCTTTGTCATCCTCGTCTACTGCACTGTCCGCATCGTGAACCGCCTCAGAAAGAAAACCGTTGGGGACAAGACCAAATTAAGGCGTGCCGTGTTTTTGGTGACCACAGTCATGGTAGTGTTTTCTTTCTGCTTCCTGCCCTGTACTCTGGCCCGGGTTGTGCTGCTGATTGCCCGAGTGCAGGAGTGGCAGGAGATGCACCAGGACAAAGCAGCCGTGGCGTTCGATGGCCTCATGGTCCTGTCCTACATGGACTGCCTCCTGGATCCGCTGGTCTACTGTTTCTGCAGCACCAAGTTCAAGGGCCTGTACCTTTCCAATTACTTCCCCTGTCTTTATAAAAATTCACAAGCACCGATTGAAAGTTCGTCTGCACAGACAGCATCAAAACCTGTCAACACCAGAAACACTGTTATTTAAGGTGGACTTAAAGAAAATGGATTTTGCAGTTAGGCACAAAACAAGACTGAAAACCAAGCCTTTTACATGAGGGGCAATGTAAACGAGGACACATTGAGGTGAATATTCAGCTTTAAAATTAAAATCATATAAGTTGAACAGCTTCTGGTCACACTGAAGGAGCTCTTGGTTTGTCATAGCAGAAATGTAACACTGAAGTCCTGGATTAGGAATGATTTTGGTGACTTAACGTGGACTAGGACTCACCTTAATTAATTTGGACTTGACTCAGACTGGTCTCAACTCTGACTCGACTCAGACTTTAGTGACTTAATTAGACTGGACCACTGAGACACTGGTGACTCGATTACATACTGTGTCATAGTGTATTGTGTTAGCTAACCTGATACTGGAGGTAAAAAAATGTTCCAGTATGATACAGTAAGTCATGGCTAACTAGGTGAGCAATTAGCCAAAATGATATCTAAAAAAAAGGGTCAAAAGCAACTTAAAATTGGATTAGTGAATCATAGTATTGTGATAAAGGCATTAGATTTATTCGTGGTTCAATCTGTATACAAGAGAGGATTTCTTAAGAAAAATAAAGCTCAAGTATGCACATCTGTCTTCTGTTTGACTTGGAAGAGAAATTTCTGATTATGACCAAAAAAAATTTCCCTTTGCAGTCTTTAAGGCCAGAAAAAGAAGCCTCTTATCTTTAGCATTTCATAACCAGTTTCGGCTGCCCTCAAGATTAACATGTTTTTGAACTGCATGAGAAACTGAAAAAAATGTACTTGACAAATATAGATAAAATATATGTTTACCACTGCCACAGAGTTACTCCTAGTCCTTATAGAGCTGTTACTGTAGTAAGTACTATCAATGTGTATGTTTGTAATATTTAAAGTGTATAGAGTATATGGAAAAGTAAGCAACTGTAATTAAGCTGTACATATTTTTCGTTGGGGCTATTTTTGTGTCTGTTTGTAATATAAATAAATACAAATTTGTGGTTTGAAAAGCCTATTTTCATTGGGGATATTTTTGTGTCTGTTTGTAATAAAAATAAACACAAATTTGTGGTTTGGAAAGCCTATTTTCAGACTAGAGCACAGGCATCCACCAAGGCATTGGTCCTACCATGCAATGGTAAAGACATAATGGCAAGATCTGGAATTAAATCAGGGGATCATCTAGTTCAGGGGTAAATGCTTAAGTGTATCCATAAAGCCATAAAGCTCATATATCTCACTATGGGCCACCAAAATCCACTAAAACTAATGATTTGTTTCTTTACTACCCCCTTGTGGCAGGAGTAAGTATTGTTGACCCTGTCTCAATGGTACAGACTCCTTTGAAAAACCCTGGATCTAAACAAAGTTCCAGATCCACTCACAAGACTAACAATTTAATTTATGGCCCACTACTGACCTTTACTAAAGAACAAACTTAAAATCCTACCATTATCTTGCTAACAGACTAACCTTAGTGGAGGTCCAAACCAAAACAGAAAGGTGTCAAACTGTTGTGAAATCCCCTCATAAACAATGAATCACTGTGTTTTCCCAGACTTTATTATATTCAGTGCAGTGCTGACTCACTTTGATGAGGTCACAGATCGTAACAATGTCTCATATCACGTGTAATAAATGTGTCTGATGAAATTTAGTAGATCATTTAATTGCATGAGAAAGGTTTAAATACCATACATTTTGGACAGAGGCCACTGAAGCAGCCCATAGACCAAGCTTCAAAAATTAATGTCAACATCTAGAATAACTAATGGGTTGGTACTAAGATTGAATACAAAAAACTTTTTTGGAAAATTTTCTTTAAGCATCACAAGGAGCCACAGTCAAGCCCCTTTTGGTAGACTGCAAATTTCCCAAGTGAGGAAAACTAGGAAAGCTGGTCAAACAGATTATTTTTGATACACAATAGCACATTTTTGTACCATACAGTAATTTTACATACTGTAAGTAACACTGAAAGCTGTAGAGTAGTCAAAAATACTTCCTAGTTATGCCACACTATAGTAGAGGCCACAGCAGAAAATTAATTAAAAATAAATTGCTCAAATATCATTACCTACGCCAAAAAGGTTATGTTTTTGATGGCAATGGTTTATTGGTTGGTTTGTTGGCCTGTTTGTGAGATAACTCAGAAAGTTTTAGTTGGATTTTGATTAAATTTTCAATAAAGGTCAATAGTGGGCCCAGAAAGAAATATAGTCTGGATCCAGGATTTTTTTTTTTTTTTTTTTTTTTTTGTACCATTGCAGGATAGGGTCAAAGATACTTATTCCAGCCACAGGAGCCACTAAATAAGAAAAATTCTGTGAATTCTTTACCATTGTGAGAGAAAAAGATTTTGTGGCTCAATTACTAGAACATTAAAACTTAATAGTGTTATTTATAGTGTTACAGTGTTACTGACTAATCTTTTTCCAATCTTTTTTCTTCATTCCTGACCTTGAAAGATTTCATCCTTGAGTGCGCGCGTGTGTTAGTGATGTTAAAAACAGAAGTCGTGTTGTAAGGCTTTGTAAGACACATTATCCTCACTGTGGCTGGAACATGTAGTAACAGGCAGAGTGATGGAGGAGATGCCAGAACATGGAGCACACAAACATATAACAAGAACAAATGACAATTCAAAAAACAAGACAAAAAAAGAAAAAGTAACTATTTTGATTTGAATAAATAGTTTCTGATGGTTTCTAACTGTGTATTGCTACTTCCTACAACACTAAGTCAACACTATATATAGTCATAAACTACAAGTGCCTTTTCAATGCGGAACCAGCAAACTTTAACAGCAAGCGAATCAGATTATCGGACTAAATGTATTATTATGAAACACAAGAGTATGAGATTCATATAACAAAGTGAGAACACTGTAAACATCTGAGTATGCATATATAATAATATATATATAATAACTCAATACAAGTTGTCTCTGGCTTTCAGATAAGGAAATCAATATAATATAAACGTGAATATATAAAAAGAAATGTGTGTTATTTTAAGTCCGGAGTGAAAATGTGTTTTGCCAATAAATCATTGACTCACCTTGCACAAGCAGAGTGAGTTTGAGCTTTTGTATTACACAGTAAGACACTGGTATGTAATCAAAGAGGACAAATTTTGGACTGTTTGACTAAGACCACTGAGATGACTGTGTGTGCTTTTTATATATGGCTCACTGTTTCCATGATTAGAAAGATCTGAGCAACAAGTTCTTTTGTGAAATCTCTATTAAAATATTCAGGGGTAGAAGAAGTACACAACATCTATAGTAAAAGTACTATAGCTAGTAAAAGTAGTGGTTAAGAAACATATTAAAAGTACAAATATACAAAGGTAGTACTAATGTAGAGGTTTCAGCTACTACTACTACTACTACTAATAATAATACTGCCATTATTACTATAATGCTACTATTTTTCATTCATTCAGCTGAAGCCTATCCTAGCAGCTATGAGGCTTTAGGCATGGTACACGCTGACATACACTGACAGACAACCATTCAATCTCACATCACTATGGGCAATTTCTATTGTGGTCTCATGAATGAACCTGAAGATGTTAGTGGTGTTACAATGAGCTCTGCTGCAGGAAATAACCCAGTTTATTTACCCATCATATGTATTAGACAGTCTGGTAAATAGGACAACAGGAAACACAAAGAAACCTCAAAAAAGAAAAATACTTACCCATGTAAAACTTTTTATTCTTATCATTAAATATCTTAATGGGCAGCGTTTTAAATGTTATTGCTTTCTCATGCATGTATAGGTGAGCTGGTGAATCTAAATCGCCCATAGTGATTAAACGTGAGAGTAAGTGGTTATTTGTTTGAATGTTTTTACCCTGTTAACTTAAACTATGAGCAATAGCTAGGCAATTATAGCTTAGTTACCAGCTGTGCCAGTTATGAAGAATTACTGAAACCCGCAGTATTTCGTAGACTTAGG
Source organism: Bostrychus sinensis (assembly GCA_020698575.1). NCBI lineage: Eukaryota > Metazoa > Chordata > Actinopteri > Gobiiformes > Eleotridae > Bostrychus > Bostrychus sinensis. The sequence continues at coordinate 18,481,128 of CM036257.1, read as the reverse complement.
TTAAGACACTTCACTTTTTGTAATTCTTATGTAAAACGAGTCAGGTAACACTTCCTCAGTCTTTCCTCAGTTAGACAAAACAAGGAAATGTCTGTCAGCTTCCAATTCAACATTGAAGACATTCAATAATTTAGGAATGGTAGGTGTATAATGAAGCTGTACGCTAGAATTCAACCAGAAAGACTATATTTTCCCGGTCTATACCCTATCACGTCTGTTATTATAAAAAAAAAAATTGTCCTCTCGCCCTCCGTGGGCGGTTTCATCCATCCAAGCTCGGGTCCTCTACCAGAGGCCTGGGAGCTTGAGGGTTCTGCGCAGTATCTTTGCTGTTCCTAGGACTGCGCTCTTCTGGACTGAGATGTCTGATGTTTTTCCTGGGATCTGCTGTAGCCACTCTTCCAGTTTGGGGGTTACTGCCCCGAGTGCTCCGATGACCACGGGCACCACTGTTGCCTTCACTTTCCAGGCCTTCTCAAGTTCTTCTTTGAGGCCTTGGTACTTCTCTAGCTTCTCGTGTTCCTTTTTCCTGATGTTACAATCGCTTGGTATTGCGATGTCAACCACAACGGCTTTCCTCTGCTGTTTGTCCATCACCACAATGTCCGGTTGGTTCGCCACTACCATTTTGTCTGTCTGGATCTGGAAGTCCCACAGGATCTTAGCTCGGACATTCTCCATCACATTTGGAGGTGTTTCCCATCTTGACCTCGGGACTTCCAGACTGTACTCTGCACAGATGTTCCTGTACACTATACCAGCCATTTGGTTATGACGCTCCATGTATGCTTTCCCTGCCAGCATCTTACAGCCTGCAGTTATGTGTTGGATTGTCTCAGGGGCCTCGTTGCACAGTCTGCACCTGGGGTCTTGTCTTGTATGGTAGATCTGGGCCTCTATTGCTCTGGTGCTCAAGGCCTGCTCCTGTGCAGCCATGATCAGTGCCTCTGTGCTGTCCTTCAGTCCAGCCCTTTCTAGCCATTGGTAGGATTTCTCGATGTCAGCCACTTCAGTTATCTGTCGATGGTACATCCCATGTAGGGGCTTTTCCTCCCATGATGGTTCCTCCAGCACCTCGTCCTCTGTTTTCCACTGCCTGAGACATTCACTGAGAGCTTCATCTGTTGAGGCCATCTTCCTGATGTAGTCAAGGATCTTGGTTGTTTCATCCTGGACAGTGGTTTTGACACTCACCAGTCCTCTGCCTCCTTCCTTGCGCTTAGTGTACAGTCTCAGGGTGCTGGATTTGGGGTGGAACCCTCCATGCATGTTCAGGAGCTTTCGTGTTTTCACATCTGTGGTCTGAATCTCTTCCTTTGGCCAGCTTATTATTCCCGCAGGGTATCTGATGAAAGGCAGGGCATAGCTGTTGATTGCTCTTTAGTCGGGTGGCCAAGGCTTGGAGTCTTTGCTTGGCAGTTTCCAATGCTTCAGGTATGGACATCTTGCTGTACCTCTTGGGTGCTTGTTGTTTCATTGCACCTTTCTGGAGCTCTGACAGTTGGCTCACTTCTCTCCGAGTTACCTTGATTTTAGCTTCTAACCTTCTTTTCCATGGTGGATATGGATCTTTATGGTTGCTCTTTGGTTGATAGCCAAGCTCCTCAAGGATCACTGCTGCTGAAGTGTATCTCAGCTCATTGGTTTCAGTGATGGTCATCGTAGGTATTGTTCCCAAAGCTGCATTCACATCTTCCAGGAGACTTTCTGAAGGTACTTCACTCAGCCTGTGTAACTGGTGTCGGGGTTGCCTGGTCTTCATTTTAGCCATGATCTTATTTCTCAGGTCAGTTGCTGCCTCGCTCAGCTCGATGGTGCTTATTGGGGCTTCGTACCCAAATTCTGGATGGGGAGTTGGGGAGTTGGTGTTAACTCCCCTCTGACCTTGCGTCCTGGCTCCCCCTTGCCGTAGCATATGTGTTGTATCTCGTCAATCTCAAGTTGTGAAAGCAGGTGCCGCTTGTGGATGTTGGAACACTGAGCTACTAGTTGTTTAGCAGTGAGTGTTGATTGTGGGTTTCGAAGTTGCCATTTTCCCACATTCTCTTCATGTCCGTCTTGTTCCAGTAGCCCACTTCTCATCAGGCTGCTCTGGTTCCCCAACACCTGACGCAGACCTTGTTTGACCGGGCGACGTCTGAGCCGGTATGTCTCGTAATTCATTGTCTCTCATCATCATTATATATGAGGTAGGCAATAGCGCAAAGGGTCTTGCCTAAGGGTCTTGCCTAAGGACCCACACTGGAAGTTGGTATTCGCCTTGACTAACTCACTGAGCTACCCAGCCGTATATATAAATATATATATATATATATATATATATATATATATATATATATATATATATATATATATATATATATATATATATATACTGAGGATATATATATATACATATATATATATATATATATGTATATATACTGAGGATATAATATATATATATATATATATATATATATATATATATATATATATATATATATATATATATATATATATATATTATATCCTCAGTCTTCCTGCTGTTCAGCTAAGTGTCGCAACCCTCCTTCGCCCCCAACTACACTGGCAGCAGAACTACCAGTGTCGAAGCCCCAATCTAATCTCTGAAACTCTCCCTTCATCGCATCACTGACATCTCGACCTACCAGGGTCTAAGCAGCAGCAAAGTTTATTCCTTCAATAAATCATCCATTACACTTCACTCATTTGTCTGTTTGTTTTAAGTCTCTCCTGGTTGAAATAAAGATTTTAAAATGTGCTGGAGCGTAGCTCAATCAGTAAAAACAGATAAAATAAAAATATCCAATCAGTCTGCTGTCAACTCTGGATATTATGTTACTGAAATTTTCCAATAAAAAGAGTAAGACTAAATTTCCCACTGTGTAACTCACCAAAAACGAACCCCTCTATCAGGACTTGGCCATAAGCCTAGACTAGTAGTACAATGATTTTAAACTGGTGTTTCTTCTAGTCTATCATGACATAATAACTTGTCTTGACCACATCACTAATTGCAAAGTATTTTTAATGACATAATGAAAACTTTTCAGGCTTTGTTAGTCCAATTTGGCTCTTTACATAAAATAATCGCTTATGTTGTATTTCTTCTATTCCCTTGAGTAGCATGTTTTCTTTTGCTAATGCCTTCATATATCTCCAGCATTTTGTCTGACATGTGCAGGCATGATGGGTTGTACAGACAGCCGCCTGAGGAATTTCCCCCAACCTGGTGAAAAACACCTTGAACTGTCCGCTAGCCCTTTTGACTGTAGAGAAAAATATAGGCTATTTACTTTCCATAATGTGCTAAATAATTATGTCTTTACCTATTTGTGTGAATGAATTTTGGTGTTTTGTTGCTTTATTTCTGGTATGTGCTAAGAATTAATTTGATTGAAATTTCCCAAAGCATTTATCAAAGTATATCAAATTATTCTTTTTCCCTATATTAAAGCTGATGTGGCCTTATCATTTCTAAATAAGTGGTCTTTCTTGTTCAGTGCATGTTAAGATGGAAAGCTGATACCTTGCGTCTCTTTAAACCACACCTCCAGCTCACTATAAAGAACTTCTCTCTCAATCGTCAGTGGCAGCTTGGCTCAGAAACCATTCAGACTATTTTCCTCTCTTCCTTTTCACAGCATTTTTACAAAGCATTTGTGTCATTTGGAGTTAGCGTTGGACTACATTACAAGGCAGGATGAGAAGATAATTTTGTATTTTGGATCTTAATGGACATACAGTAGTGCATCACAAAGGACTGTTTCTCATGGCATCTCCCGTACAGGGCGTGACACTTGAATGTTGTCAGCTCAATACTTCGGTGTCTACTCCGGGCACCTCGGGTTCAACAATCTCCCCGGATCACTGTAGGACCCCCACCCAGCTGACCTACCAGATCCTGTCCTGGATCATGATTGGACAGTTCACTCTGGGGCTGCCGCTCAACCTCTCTGTCCTCTACATCTTTATATTCAGGTATGAGAAATCTGAAACTCATCTTGAACCATTTACCGTTGATCTATTCACTCAAGCTATGTGTTAAGTTACTTAGGTGTAGGGCTGAGAATATAAGAAAATATGCAATTTGCAACAACTAATGGCCTTAAAAGAAAAAGCTTTGAAACAGCTTTCACCAGTCAAAACTACAGCTATAACAAAGAAGAATAAATGTTGTTTTAGTTGAATCACGTGCAGGAATAAGCACAGTTCCAAGTTACAGTACAACTAAAAGAAAACATCTGTTTCGGTGCAATAAGTGATAAATGAACAATGCAACTGAAAGTCTCACAGTCTGAAGTCCAAGTCTGAGTCAGTGTGCACCAGAAAGTACAAATCTGAACAAATATTTCTGAAAGCCATGAGGTGAGCACCAATGTACTCTTGAATTGTAAACGGTTGCCCTAAGCATCTATAATTTTTCTCTGGTATTAGGATGAGTCATCAGCTGGTAAAAAACTCCATGCTTTTAAAGGCAAAATGTTAATAAAGTCATATTACAGTGCGGCTGGTGCCTCCGTTAAGTGCTTACTACCATACAGACACATACAATAAAATCCTAATCATCACAATGAAAATAAATGCTTGAAATATTTCATGGTGTGTGTACAAAATCTATATATAATGTGAGTATTTCTCTTTGAATTGAGCTACCAAAATAATACAATTTTTCCACAATAGTTAGTTTTTATGTGTACATTTACACTTTCATTACAGCTTTGTAAAACCGTACTTTCAATACAAAATGTGTTTGGATGCATGACTATAAACACATCTGGTGAGAGTAGGCGGCTGAGGAAAACCGTCAGTGTCTTGTTTGGACATTCTGAAGTGTTGAACTGCCTTCACATTAAAGCATTAAGACCAGTGCTCACAAGCAGGTAAACAACAATGAGCTACAATTAATATTTACTTGTAGTTTCTATGTGTGTACTTTCTAAGTACTAAAGCATACTTTCACTTGAGTCAATTTTACAGGAACAAATGAACTTAGTATACTTCCTTACTCAAGTATTTTCTGTAATCTCTAAATGAGTAAGAATATGTTTTGAACTTGGAATCAACGTAGGTAGTTGTATAGTAATAGTGGTAATAATAAAAGTAGTAGTATTAGTAGAAGAACCTCTAGTAAGCAGTAACAATAGCACAGGCAGTAGTAATAGAAGCTGCAGCAGGTAGTAGTTGTAGTAGTAGTAATCATTTTATTTATAGAGCACTCAAAACAAAGTTACAAAGTGCTTTATGTATTTAAAAAAAATGTGCAAAAAGTAATGGTAGTATTAGTAGTGGTAGAAGTATGTAGCTGTATGCACTTTCTACTTATGTGAACTTCATACTCTACTATTTTGCTTCTGCTCAAGTAATCATTTTCTTGAGTGCAGGTACTTTTACTTGAGTAAAATAATTTGAAAGTAACAGTACTTTTACCAAAGTACAGATTTTGAGTCCTTGTTCCACCTCTGCTAAGATGTGAGGGTTAAAATGTCAATATAATTTATATTTTTTTCTTTTTGACAAAAATAGGCTCTAGGCAGTCTATATTGTAAACCTCTGGTAATATTTGTGTTGCGTACTGATTACTCTTTAGGTACAAGTTCTGGAAAAACAAGAGCATCTTCTTGTTCAACATTGTGGTTGCCGACTTCCTGTTGGTGGCGTGTCTTCCCTTCAAAGCCTACCATTATCAGCACGGAGAGAGACGCAGTCCTAAAGAAGTGGTGTGTAAGACCATGCTGTTTATGCTCTTCCTGAACCGCGGAGCCAGCATTGCCTTTCTCATCACACTGTCGCTGGACCGGTACTTCAATGTGGTCCACCTCGGCAGGAGAAACTTTGTCAAGATCCTTAAAAAGACCCCACAGATCTCTGTGGTCATCTGGGTGCTCCTGCTGCCACTCACCATCCCCACACTGGTGGAAACATTTGAGTGTTGTAACAGCCACGGCCGGGTCAAAGAGACCTACTATCACGATGTGACTGATACCTTCAGAGAGGTGCGCTTCTGTGCTCAGTTTGTTTAATTTTTTTATACAGGGGCACATCAAGTTAGATCATTGTCAATTTTTACAGACACAATCAAAATAATAATAATAATGACTCTAACATTATGACATTTCTAAATAGAATTGTATAGCAGTTCTACTCCCTTTTAGCACAGACTGAATCACATGTTCAGAGATAGCTGTACATAAATCATTTGGCAATATTACAGTGCAAACTGCCTATAAAGAGAACTCATCACACATTTTTATCTGATACATCTCAATTCAATTTTCAAATGCGTGAGATTTTTTTACTCTGTGTGTACTAAATCTACAGTATATATGCTTTTAACTTTGATTTGAACTACTGAAATAAATTCAGTTTTCCACAGTATTCTAATTTACTGACGTGCACATGTATGGTAGCTAAAGAATCATTAACCTAACATGAATGTATGTTTACAAATGCACTTCTTGTTTTTTAGCACTTAACAAGAACTACTGTTATCTACAACTAAGGCATATAAGCAGACACTTCCTTTAAAACTGTGGTCAATATTTGCCCATTTCATGAAGTCCTGTCACAGTTGTCTGTACTGTATTTGTGATATACCTATGTTGTTTGTTTTTCAGATTGTCTTCTTCAGTCAGATCATCTTTCCCTTCATCATCCTGGTCTTCTGCACAGTGCGCATTGTGAACCGGCTCAAGAAGAAGACTGTTGGTGACAAGACTAAACTTCGTCGGGCAGTTTGTGTGGTTCTGTCTGTGGTATTCGTCTTCTCCATTTGCTTTCTGCCCTGTGCCATTGCCCGCGCAGTGCTGCTGGCGGTCCGCCTCTTGGAGTACCAAGATGCTGAGAACATAATGGTGCAGGTCTATGACAGTCTAATGGTCTTGTCCTACATAGACTGCCTGCTGGACCCACTGGTCTACTGCTTCTGTAACACAGGATTTAAAAACGCATACATCTCCAACTTCTGTCCATCAGTCCTTAAAGAAAAGCTGTTGACGCCAGACTTTGGAATAGCCATGACAACAGCAACACCAACCACCACCAACTCTGGGGGGAGGCAGGTTTATATAACAAATGAAGTGAAATGAAATGACTTTTGGCTTCTTCTCTTTACATTACCTTTTTATGTGCTATTGAACTGATGTCGAGGTTATGCTCTTACAACTCAACTAAACTGTTGTGGAAGACTTTACAGTAAGATTATAAAAATCCTAATCTAACAAGGTCCATCAAATACATCTGTTATTTTAACTCAGTCAATATGAAAAGCAGTCTTTAGTCCTTTTAGCTACAGAATATTTTGTGCTGTAAGGACAATAAAATAAACTTACCAGGCTAATGCCATTTGCTACTTTATCAGAAGGCAACTATGATGCAACATTGGCTATTTACAAATCCTAGGATTAGACATGCTGTACATGTTATGCTTGAGACTTGCCTCTTTTGTAAAAAGAATAGAAAGATGAAAGTTACTATATTGATAAGAGCACATAAGTGTCAAAGTGTTTTTGCCTGTGTTTGCTTCTTTAAACTATTGGGTGCCCAGGTGCCTAAGGTAATTAACTTATTTACGTCAAGCCCAGGCCAGAGTCTATATTCAGGAAATAATATTATAAATTACATTGTTCTGTTAGTGTTATATTCCTAGTAACGACTTCATTTGACAAGTTGGTAAGAACACACAGCATTTTTTCATTTCACAGAATTTGAGAAACGTGCCAGACAATATTGTCAAGTGCTGCATCAGTACATTTAAATTTTCACTCAGTTACAATGCTCTATGATGGTCTTGGCCAACTAGTAAAAACTGGGGGGTTAAAATCCTTATGAATATCATGATTGTAAATTTTCTGAATGTCACAATTTTAATACTTTAGTGTTTCTATTCAAAAATATGTTTAACATCAACTCCAGGAGGATCATACTTTGTACATTCAAGTAGACTCTGGACATCTGCAAATGTTGTTTTCACACTGATAACATTTTGGACCGCTGACATGGTGTTTGTATAAGCCTGTGAATAAACATGTAAACGTGTGCCCAATGATCGTTTGGCTGCTGTAAATATGCAATAGACACAAGTTATGTTTTAGCTACAACACTGAAGCCACAAGAGTCTATGCTGAAATGTGTGGGTATTTTTGTGCTTAACTCAAACTTAAGATGGAGATGTTGATAACACTCAAAAAAGAACAAACCACACCAAGCTATTGCGCAACCACTTCTCCTGATATGAATCGTGTAATGTCATTCCTGGTTTACTGAGTGCAATGTTACAAAGTTGACGTGGGACATGCTCATAATCACAGACCTGGTATATGGTGCTTCATTCCATGTCCAGCTGTGCTACCTGTAAGTCATCAAACAGAGAAGAAACATTTTATCACAGCAATATTCACTGGAGATATTATAGGAAAAAAAATGCTTTATGGTCAAAAACATTGCTATTGCATGAGCAATACCTTGCAACAGTAACATGGATTCCCAAGCCCTATACATTATACAATACTTTTCCATTTTTATACAATCAAAAGCAAAAACGTTTGGCTCTAGTAGCTCACCTGGTAGTGTGCATGCCACATACATATATCATACCTTAGAAACCAGGGTTCAATTCTGCGTTGGGATGACTGGCTCAATCTCACTCTATTTCCTGTCAATCTAGACTAGGGGTCGCTAAAAGGCAGACAGCGGTCTGAATTCAGACGCAGACGCCATCCCATCCAGACCTGAACCCATGTACCGCACCACACACAAAACTGTTTAGCCTCACACTCAAAGGGTGACTCTCTCAAAGTGTGTCAACACGCAACATGTCTAGGTACTTTAAAGCTTTAACGTGAAGAGCGCAGAGTTTAAATCAGGTGTGTTTTCTGTTACTGTCTGACAAAATGACAGAACTAGCGCCAGACTGTGTGCAGAGGGACCGGACTGTTCAACTTACAACAGATACAAGTTTTCTCTTTAAAGATCAGTGAGAGAAGCTGGAGACGACATGCGTCTGTGAGCAGTTCTAGCTCATAACTTCCCCATACCTCTCAAGTGTTTGTCCCTCTGTCACACAGAGGAGAGAACTGCTTTATATTTACCGGAGAACTGGGAGGCAACATGTTTTGAGCCGTGGTAGAGAGCCCTTCAGTTTTAATGGATCAGACAGCGAATCTTTGAATGTGACGCTATCAGCCAATCAGATCTGCAGATTCATTGAGCAGTTTGACTGTGGGTGAGATAGATGGCGGAGAAATGAGAGATAGACAGATGTAGAAAGAAAGAGAGGTCAACTTTAAACCAGTGTGCCTTCTATGTTCTGAGTCAGGGCCATTATTACGAGCATTTTTATTTTATAACTGCATTTATTTGATAAAAAAAAATAATATATATATATATATATATATATATATATATATATATATATATATATATATATATATATATATATATATATATAAAAATATGTCTACCCTTTCATTTTATTTATTTCATACCCCCAAGTTTGTTTTAAAAGTAATGTTAATGTTAGAAAAATGGCATTACCATGATATACAATTCTAGTGTATTTGCACTATAGACACAGATGTTGATATGACTCTAATGCGTTTTCAAGACACAAAATAACTTTGTGATGTTCCAGACCTTCCCTCAAGAATATTTTCACAAATTCGAACTTAGTGAATTTTAATTAATGACCCTTGATCTAGATTGTCATTGTCAAATAAAGGCCAAAAAAGCCCCAAAATATATTCTAAAAAACATACAGTGCTATACATTCTTAGATAACCCGGACTTAACTGTATATGAAAAACAGTCAATGATTTTATTTTATCCATTTCTTTTTAGCTTTTTAGCCTTTATTTGAATGCGTAGACAGGACAGGATGAGTGAGAGGGGAAAGACACTAAGCAAACTGATTTGAGATGGATGTGAACCTGGGTTGCTTTCGCGATATGCGCTCGATCAGATTAACCACTGAGATGGTTAATCTCAAAAATATGAACTGATAATATAACCCTATGAGAAGCACTTACATCTGGGTTAAGAGACAGTGGCTGGTCCATGCGCAATTGTTGCAAAAGCATGCACACCATCTGCAGCTCAGTGTTTTCCTGCTGGAGACTCTGGATCTCGAGGTAGAGCTCTGAGATCTCTGAAAGGACGGCACTGGGCACAAAAAGGAAACAACAGTCACTCATTTGAGCCTTTAAATCAAACTGTATGTTCTATATCAGTATATTGTCTGAGCAACTCACTGGTGCTGCCCCAGGTTGCCCTCTGTCGCCTCCCAAATCCTCAGTTTGTCCGCAGTAATGATATTACCCATACTTTCCCAGTAGACTTCCTCCTTAGACATATCCCGGGCCTCAAGACTTTGCAGACTCCATTTATCAGCATTTTTGGTGTCGCTTAGAAAGTCACAATTCACATCAGTCATATCAGTATAAATTCTATGACATTGGGTGTTTGAGGCACTTCTGAATGGAGGTTTAAATGGTCCCTAAATAACAGAGTTGCTAGCTATTAGTCATTAAAATGTGAAAAACTAGTGTACCTCTCAATGTGATTTCAGATTTTTTACGCAGAGAACAATGCATACGAGAACGAGTATTTATTTGTCATGATTTATTTACATTACTACATACCAGAATTTATTTACTTCTTTTTTTTTGTTAATGGCAAAGCAACCAACAATAAAACTTTCGTCCTGTGTCACTGTTTACAAAACCTATAAGAATTCCACTATTAATCACGTTGGCTTGTACCAAATCAAACCATTTTGTTTTGAAGAAAACCAATTTATAGCTTGTAATAGTTCATATAAGCAAGGATCATTATTTTTACAGTTGAATGTACCACACTTTTGAAGCAATGCTGAATTAGCTAATCACACAACCCAAGAGTATACATTTCTCTTACCTGCCCTGTTTGTAACGCTCAAGAAAACATCTGAGAGCATGCAAGACATCGTTTTGGTCAATGGGATCAGGTGTCACTGGAGCTGTAGAGCTGGTCTCTTCCTCATCTGTGGTGTTACTTGGCTCAGCGAGCTCATCATCCTGCAGCTTACATCATACATGCACTGAAATGGCTTTTTTTCCCCCCCAGTTCTGGTAGTTTATATGCCTTTTGCTCACCTTTCTCCCCTTGGGGTGGTGCTGACTGTACTTGTATAAGAAATTCACCAACTTGGGCACATCTTCTTCCTCAATGCCAAGAGTCTAAACATTAAAGAATTTCATATATGTAGCAACATCTTCAGACCATACATCATTAAAGACTAAGAGAATACTTGCATTAAAAAGATAGCCCATCTTGATAAGAGTCCGTTCACTTTCATCCAGGGTATCTAGCAGTTTAACAATTTTAACCTCAATCAAGAAACCCTGAAATAAAACAACCACAAAAATGAACACACTAAAGATACAAGTACAATGAAGATTAAAAGACGTAACTTTCAAAAACAAGGGATTTGAATGTATTGTACACATCTAAACTTGGCAGTATTCATCTTACTATTAGTTATCTAATAAGTATTATATTTAACTTATTGTGCTATTTGGCTTTATTTTTATTTAATATCTGGTGAGAAAATTCCTAAAAAAAAAAATACTGTCTTGCATTAATTGTAAAATATGTATATTTTCTTACAGCCTCATCACAAAGTAACTCCATCAGTCTCTTTACAGTCCTGGGTGACACCATCCCATCCTCCTCTGCTGTACTCGCCACCTCCTCCTTAGACCTGCTTTCATTGTAAAACCCTTCTGTAACCACATCCACATTAGGAGCATCGGTCTGTGAGGCGTTGGCCCGGTCCCAAATGCACTGTGAAATCTGAGAAATGGCACATCTGTCCTCCCAACTCCTCCCTGGCTCCATGAAGCTCAAATTTGGTCGCTCCCAGGGTAAATGTAAGATTTGTTCATAGATCACTGAATCAACATACAAAGCTCTCTCCAGCAGCTCCTTGACCTCAGCATCCACTGTGAGCCACATATTCTCAAACATGATGGCATCAGCAACAGCAAAGTGACTTGGAAAAAAAAAAAAGTTAAATGTAAAAATATTACTGTTGTGGTGTGAAGTATATTGATACTAAAAATACTCACAGTAACTTTTTATGTAAGCGTTCATAGTCCTGTGCTTTATGGTTTAACTCCTTTAATCTTTTCTCTTTTAGTTGTTTTTCTTTTTTTCTCTTAACAGTTTGTTCATTCAAAAACAGCTTTCTCAGCTCAGACTGCAAACTAACAATACAAGATTATTGTGAGGACAGCAAAAATAAAACAACTAACAATATAATAGTAAAAACACATAACTCCTGATGCAGTATTGTAAGTTAAGTGCATAGAATTTTCAATGCAAAATTTTCAGTTTTCAGATGTAAGCTGGCAAGATATTGATTTAACTTAATGGCTATACTAATATTTTGACCTGAAATGAAGGCAGTACAGGTAAATCACACATTTGTGGCCTGCCAAACTGATGAATTATGTTGATCACATTTTTCATCAACTGTACCAAACTTAGTTGCATGAAGCAAATCCAAGATAATCAGACCATAAACAAAAGGCATATTTTTTGCTGAGTATGAAGCAGAGGTTCTTAACTGCTCCTATCTTACGACTGAAATTTTACACTTCAGAATGCTACTTTCTTCAGTCACAATAAAATCACAATCACAAAATCACAAAAGGCTTAACACAATTGCATGCACCCTGGCCCGACAGAAAATGCCAGATAAGCATATTTATATTCTTGAGATATTACCTGGTCATTTTAGCTTTCAACTGAATATCTTCAATCTTTAGTTTATTGGCTTCAGCTTTTTGCTTCTTAATTTTTTGCTCCATAAAGATTCTTTCAGATTCAACTTGATGTATCGCCAGCTCCAAGCTCTACGGCAGCAACAAGCACATTACAAACTTATTAATAAACAAATACAAAAATCATTTAGATAAGATAATATGTATGTACCTGAAAATCTGCTTCTTCACTGTTCCGAATCACGTTAAACCTATCAGAAGCTTCAAACATTAAACTGTGAATTTGAGTACCATACTCCTCGACTGCCTGCTGCCTTTTTGATATCTTATCCACCTTTAAAAAAATTTAATATAAGATGTTCAGCAATAAGTAAAGTTAAATAAGTGTAAACACAAAGTTAAGGGTATTTCTGACCTCTGTTTCCAAAAGCTTCTTCATCAGCTGCTCCCATTTCATCCTTTCTTCAGTACGTCTAGTTTCTTCCTCTTTTGAACATTCTGCCAATACAAGTGCGTCCATTAGCATAACTAAAAGAAATAAAATACAGTTTAACATATGTCAAAACCACTTACTTCCATCCACTGCTCTAGCTCCTCTCGGTAGGCCTTAGTCAGTGTTTTGTCCTGTTCCTCCATTCTTTCCAGCATTAACTGTAGCTCCTCTGTCTGTTTTTTTAAATCTGCAACAAAGCTGTCGTCTCGCGCCTTCAGGTCCTGTTCAGACAGCAAATGACACAATTACACTTTTATGTAACTCTAAACATTACAGTTGGCTTTGTGTGATAAACAGATTACCTGCTGAATGACATCAATTACTTTATTCTTGTCTTTTATGAGCTCGGCACATAACTGCTGCTGGTGGAGGAGTGCTGCCTGCACCTCCTGAGGGATAATCTTTTCTTCTGCAGTCAGCCAACCTTTGGAAATCTCCTCTATTTTGTCTTTGCTAGATAGGTTATAATCTTCTAGAAGTTCAAGTCTAATACAAAATGGACACCTTTTTACAACAGTATATATCTATTTGTTGTAGAAATCTTCAGAATACTTACTTAAATGCTTACCTTATTTTACTAGCTTTGTCAATCTCTGTCCTCCATTGCACTTCTCTGGCCTCAGCAGCAGCTTGAATATTGGTCACCATTTTGCTCAAGTCTCTCTTCAATTTGATAAACTTATGAGATGCAGTCAGCTATCATGGAAAAACAGGTCAGTACTTATTTTAACATTAGTAATGGCAGCATGGAAATGTTATAATGTGAAAAATAATAACACATGAATCATAATTATACATACCTTTTTATCAATTTTTGTCTCTTTCTTTCCAGTACTGCCGTTCTGATCGGAGACCCTAAAAGATGAAACGTCTTTATTTGCACAACCAATCAATAATACACACTTAACAAAGTTTATATTCATTAAAAACGTGCAAAATGCAGGCACATTAAAGGCATAACGTTATATTTTGTCAACAGACTACAACAGAGTATATATGTAAGCAACAGACAACAACAATACACTTATTAGGCTCGCTAGCTATTAAAAGAAAGGTATTAAGCTAACATTAGCTTTAAATTGGCATATTAGTTAGCAATATGCTAACTAGCGTGACAAGTTACCCTTCTTTTTTCGGTTCCGTTGAGGGCTTTGGCTCCTCTTTTAGGTTTTCTGTATCTTGTTCCATGTTTTTTAAATTTTTCCAATGGCGTTCACAAGCAAATTTCTTGATTAGAAAACACCAAAAATATTTGCTGTAGCAGAAAGAGGTTACTTGACCCGTGAGATAGTAACGTCAGTTTGGTAAGCGTTGCTATAGTAACGAGGTGTCGTTGGTTTTCTAACGTTACCAGCAAGGGATATAACAACAATCAGAAACATTAAAGGTTGTCTGTGTATTATTGTTAACAAAGTAGGCTATACGTTTGACATGTATATATAATTTCACTTTAACTAGTTTTTAAATTAGAAAATGTTAAATTTGCTAATGAAAGAACTCCGCTTTTGCAGCTAAGTTAAGCTACAACTGTCTAACGTTAACAGCCTATAACGTTACGCATTCCTACAATTTAGCCCTGGGTGTAAAAAACAATTGAAATAAATATACACAAATGCATTTGAGAAAAAGACACAAAATCTAGGCTATTTGTGTAACGATAAGGCTATATTATGTTGAAAGTTACACTTGTTAGTGTTTTGATATTGCCTTAAAGTTCCTGTATGGTCAAGCATCTTCATTGTGCTGATACTAAACGCATTGTAATTTATATTATTTCAAAGAGCACTACTCAATCTTCTGTTATTGGATTAAAAAAAAACTTAGACTTTTTAACAACACTAGGTGGCAGTACAGCCTCGTGAACCAAAATTGTCTTGAACGGTATTGGCTCAAATAGATTTAGCGTTAATTTCCTAAGGTGCGCTGATCAAAAACAGAATTCCACACCTTGCTCTTGTCACATAAATGATCCGTGTCTTTTCAAGCTGATGGCAGGATGGGCACTCGCTGGTGCACACACAAACAGATGGGCGCAGGGTCAGATGTTCCTGCCCTGAAGAGTGCCCCCTGCCCACTTTCTCTCTATGTACTCTTTTGCCCTCAAGTGGCCTCTTTTCACTGCAGAGCCACACGGATGTAAGTCAGAGCCAAAGGTTTTGACATACAATACAGCTGTGATGTCACCAACAGCTGACTTGTCATAAGACTGAAGAGGGGGGCCCAAATAGGAGACCCTTAGCTGGAGTGTTTCTGCATCTAGCTGAGATTACAAGCTGAATGACTGCCATTAAAGAGTGATTCTATAATCTATCATAATACTCTGAGCTCGGGATTGACAGACTTTGACCCCACTTGCAGGTGTATAATAAGTTCCATTCATTGTGCATATACTCGGGCATGTGTGTGTGTCTGATAATACCCAACCCCAGGGGCATATGTTTACGGCTTGTTCAACAAAGCATCATATTCATAGCTTTTGGGTTGAGAGGTGCATAATCTAGGCCTGACCTTCAGCCAGTTAACTAACTGATAGCTTAGAATGTGGCTCTTGTGGCCATTGCATAACAACATAAGTCCTAACTAAATGTTTCTTAATATTAGGAAGAGAAATCCACTGCTTCATAACATTGGAGGCACGGTATAGACTAGAAAATACATTATATTTCAAAGGCATTTAGTCTAGAGGCGGTTATAGGCTTGTCAAACAACAGCAAAATGGTCATTTAACAAGAATTAGATTGAATAAAAGTGGAAGGACAAATGAGCATCACTTTAGTATATCCAATATAAATGTACTGGCCTTGTTTCGAAGGTAACATGCAGAGAGGAGGCTGTTGACCATCGGCTGTGGCAACTCTTGAAAACAGGGCCATATTTTTCTCTGTGTAACCCTGCAGCCTCAAATCTTCAACTGAACAATTTTAACCTTTACATTTTGAGAGGAAGTGAGGGCCACTTTGTAATGTACTGAAAGAATACATGCAGTGGAAAAGCTATTTATTAAATCTGTAATTGTCATAAGTAAATAAAATGATCTCAAGGTCTGGGCAGTAGGGGCCTCTCATCAGTGTTGCAGGTTGACTGTGTTTGTTTGAACAAAAGCAGCAAGGCCTCACTCAGCCACACAAACATCAGCAGCTCCCAGTGAGCTTTAGCCGTCATGCTCCAACACTTCTGCCTTATTTCAGCCTCACCTTTAAGAGGTCAGCTAACACTTTCAAATATGATTTAAGCCAGCAACCTGGGAAAGTCAATTCATATCTTCAGATTTTACTAAAAACTCAAGGCACTAGTAGGCTTGTATTGACTTTTTAAAATAATGTTAATCACATATTGTTACATTTTGTATTGTATTGTACAGTAACTTCTGAGTTAGGTCTACTTCATACAATTTGCTTCTAATGGCCGCTATAATCCAACAAAGAACTGGGGCAAGAGCTGACTTCACAAAACCATATTAATTTCTTCCACATAACCTGTCACACTTACAGTAGATTTAATCTCAGTCATTTTTCAAAGCTGATTTAAAAGTGGATTAGGTACAATACAATAATTATTTGTGGCACTTAGCCATATTTACTGGTGGATATTTATTTTGTGCTTCTTGAGAAGCTAAACCAGCTGTCACCAGTTACACCATATATGCTGACTGTGGCACAAAGCATGTCTTTGCCTTTTAGATTTAAGTAATTAATTAACATGTGTCATTTAACAAGGCATTATAACACTGTTTTTAATAATTACCAGAAGTAGCCTAAAAAAAATTGAGAAACTTTTTAAAATTTACTTCAAAAAATAGGTCATAGATATTATAGCATGGCATAACATACATATTTGCACTGTATCCAAAATTTATCGTGATTTCTCCATTTTATTTTATTGTTTCTACATGTACTTTTGGCTGCGTTTTGTAGCCTAATTCCCACTTCTGTACTTCCCCAAGTGGTGATGACAGAAATTAATCTTTCAAAGTTAAAACTGCAAAGTAGTCTTTTATTGGTCTACTACTTCGAAGTTCATTGGGGGTACTCGCGAAGTGGCTTAATCGTTCGTAGTATTGGTGCGCCTTTACGCACAGGGACCGTTGGACCAAAACGTGATTCAAGTTTCATTAAAGCACCTCGAATTATCAGACTAAATTCTTACTAAAAAGAGCTCTCCGTTTTTTTTACTGACACGTGTTGGACTTTTGGTCTGGCCTGCCCCGGAATTTGTGTTGACTTTCAGCACCGCTGAAGGACCCGGTGTGCCTCAGCAAAGCAACGAGGTTTAGCGCAAATCAAAGCTGTCATTCTTAAGCACATTACTGTACGGCTACAACGACAACCAAGGCCCGTGTATGGAACTGCTGCGCTGGCTGCAACAGTATCATATGACTGGGCATACAATGTAATGCTCTTAGAGGCGCTGATGGCCAGCAGTGGCTACGCTCCATAAGACCAAAAAGCCAAAGGAGTTTAACGGATGTGTTGCTGCGATTATTCCGCCAAGTATCTTTATCCCACATTTAGATTAGCTGCTAATGACGGGGGAAAGCCTTGTTGCAAGAAACACAAGGCCACGTAACCCGAGAACAGGGGTTAGTCCTGTGCTAAGAATCAGCTTTGAACACAATACTGTATAACTCACGGGCTTTGGTGCAGTATTGTATAGGAATCCTGTAACCGGTGAGTTAAGACCTATAAATAGCGAGTTTCTAGCCATTTATTTAGTTCTTATTCATTTTTAGTTTATGTTCAGTTAATATGTTTGAGAATAATCATAAAAAAATGCCTCATGGTATAATATTGCATGACGTAGGCTAGACTATAACATTTACATTGACCTGAAATAAATACAAAACAGCTTTTTCATATACCAACATTAATTAATGACACAATTGAACAGCTGTGCACAGATGACAAAAGATTTTATTCATTTAAAGTAACATTTGCATTTATTTGCCTCACCACTAGCAGCTAAATGGGCCAATTTAATGATCATAATTCATAAAGGGGGCTCTCTGTCAGAAACCCTTAACAAATTAAGTTAAACATCACTGAAAAACAAGCACAAAACGAAGCACATTAAAAGCTTTATAAAACCACAAAAATACTGAATGGAAAACAGGTAACATCACAGTGAGGTACTTTGGAGTGCTTTTTCCGGTATGTCTTTATTTACCCCCCTCCTGATGCGCCCCCTCCCCCTTCTTACAGCAGATACATGTTACCACTAATGGACATCAAGTGGTTCTTTTCTGCGCTTCTCCTCTGGACATACATTAGCAACAGAAAGCCCATTTCTGGAACCCATAAATAGTGCACACACACATTGGTGCATCCACGCAACATTCAAGTCACTCATACGACGGCTCCACATCCCAGACTGGGGATGCTGAAAACAAGGACATAGTTAAATTGGAAAAAGAGTTGGAAAAAGAAACGTGATCAGTAGTGCAGCAAAGACGTAAACAGCATTTTGATTAATAAGTCTTACTTGGAGTCCAACACTTTTTACAGGAATTTAAGGCTGGAAAATCTTGCAAAACAAAACCCACACCAATCAGGCATAACATTATGACCACTGACCGCTAATGAAGTGAATAACAAAGATTATCTCTTCATCATGGCACCAGTTAGTAAGTGGGATTTTTTAGGCAGTGATATTTTGTCCTTAAACTGTATGTGTTTGAAGCAGGAAAAATGGGGAAGCAAAAGGATTTCACAAGGGCCAAATTGGAACGAATGTGTCAGAGCATCTCCAAAACTGCAGGTGGGAGCAAAGGCTGGCCGTTTTGATCTGATACAACAGACAAGATACTGTAGCTCAAATTGCTGAAGAAGTTAATGCTGGCTCTGATAAAAACATGTCAGACTACACAGTGCATTACAGTTTTTTTGTGTATGGGGGGGCATATTAGGCAGATGGTCATAACACAACATTATGAGCACCAATAATTGCCAGGCATAATCATAATGCAGTGCCTGATCATTGTATTTCAAACAGCAGTTGTCAAGAAGTGAGTTAGGGATACAAAAGTGAAAATTTGTTCTGAGTCTGTGTTGAACATTGCATATATCAGAGTAAAATGTCGGCTCATTTTAATTCTTTGAGTCCTCATTAATATTGCAATCCGCTGCTCAAAGCAACAGGCAATGTTGTTGAGTCTCTCGCATTCAGGAACCAAGACAAAGAGAAGTCAGCTCTTCCACTCGTTTAGTGGTTCTCCTCACCTAAAGTGCTCTGCGTGTGGTCTTCAGCTTAGTTTGTCCTGAATGTTCATCAAACTGGAGTATGACTTTGCCCGCTTGGCTGTAAAGAGAGATTAATAAAATGTATAAATGTCAACTTAAAAACATTTTTAAAGAATAGCAGTGTAGGTGGAACAGCCCAAATGCTTTTCTACTCTCATACAATCTTTTGTGCACCAAATAGGCTGTTTTTAGGATTATAATTGTGATTTTTTTCCCAACTAGTATTGCGATGTGTTATGCAATTACTTTCCTCATGCATTATCCCAGCCAACACAATGCAAGCGCAGATAAATAAAGTTTCTTGTAGGCCAAAGTAGATCTTGCAAGAATTTATATGATTGACATATTTTTTTTAATCATTTAATTGGCAGTAATGTAGTGCCTTGTTGGGCATCAGTCTATGTAAACATGTAGTAATCATGTCAACAAAGTACTGACAAATCAAAATTACTTATGTGTATTAATCACTAAATAATAAAAAAAACTAAAGTTTACTAGCTTTTTAAGTAGATTATATCTTCACTAAATCAGTAAAACATAAATACAGTAAAATAACCATTTTGGTGTTTGTGATGTATTGTGGCCTCTGGAATTTGAAGACTGCTTTTAACTAATATTGTGATTTAATTGTAAATGCAATAAATAGTTTAGCCCAAGTACTGAAGCAGAATAACATCCTTTAGTAATGTAAGCCAGTTGTTGCACACTGCAGTTACTACTTTTGAGAAGTGTTCTTTGACCATTCAAGCCATTCAAAACAAAATCTCTCAACTTTGTCAAATATGAGTTAGGCATGAGGCAACCCCACTATGCTTTAGAAAATTAGAAAATCCTCACCTCGCCAATATCACAGTCAGTCAGTCTTTGCCTTTGCCTTTCACAAAGACCCAAACCCCTCAGAACCCTGTCAAAAAATCTGGGTGTGTGACAATAGGCGAATTAAGCTGGTTACTCACGGTGTATGAGCTTGCGTTTCTTTTGTTCGGAGTGAAGGAAGCTGCTCAAGTAGAAGATGATGGGCAGAAAGAGCATGAAGCTGGACACGACAATGATCGGCACATTCTCCCGAAGAGGCACAGAGCAACTTGAAGGTTTTACTCCACCATAGGCGGGTCACGTTCATCTGAAGTCAGTTAAAGAGTAAAAAAATAAATACAATATATAGGTATATATTTATGCACAAGTCATAGCATACTGTATAAAACAAATTAAAGGACTATTTGCAACTACACTGCTGCACCCACACATGGTAGTTTGAGTACATGTCAAATATATGTATTCTATGAACAATGGAGTAACTGGCTGAAGGGTGTTATCCTGACATTAACACAAACCAAATTGGCAGCCATATGATCATATTATTGTCAGCACTATTATACACTGTATATAGTATAACTAAAAGTCTGCTTCTTTTCCTCCGGCTTTTCCCTTTTACAGCAAATTATGCATCTGCCTGCTAGCCAGCAGTGATTTCATCATTGATTTGGCATTGGTTTTACCTGATGCCCCTCCTGACACAACTCTCTTCATTTATCCAGGGTTGGGCTCAGCACAAAGACTATACTAGCTTGTTTTTTACATCTAAAATCCCAAAAAGGCTAGTAACTTTTGAGGAAAGTTTTGATATTAATAATAATAATAATAATTCATCGAATTTATATAGCGCTTTTTTGGACACTCAAAGACGCTTTACAATTGATCAATTATTCATTCACTCCTCAGTCACACTTGGTGGTGGTGAGCTACTTCTGTAGCCACAGCTGCCCTGGGGCAGACTGACGGAAGCGTGGCTGCCAATCTGCGCCAACGGCCCCTCCGACCACCACCAAACACAGCCACACTAACATTCACACAGGCAAGGTGGGTGAAGTGTCTTGCCCAGGGACACAACGACAGTATGCGCTTCAGATGGGATTCGAACCGGCTACCCTCCGGTTGCTGGGCGAATGCTTAACCCACTGCGCCACCATCAGCTTTGGAGGTCAGTATAAGTTCATGACAAGCTCTGGAGTTACCTTTACTAACTTTTAATTCTAACTTCTCAGTTTAGCCAAACAAAGGCTGACCAGCAAAGAAGACTCAAAGCAACACGTTTGCTTTGTCTATGAAAAAGTACTGTATAAAGAGCACTATACAACTTTATATAGTATCTTGGATTAGGAGCATATTCAAATTAATTATCACTGGTCACAGTCAGATTTTGTCAATTAGATCATATTTAAACTTGGCAATGAAAATATTTTAACTTAAAAGAGTTAAACAGATTTCTGTAGGGGAAAGTGCAGCTGTCTCCATACCCATTGTAAAGTTGATATATTATAACAGAGAATACTAGAGGTCATACCGCATCTTCAATGTCGATACACAATGTATTATTTTTCTCCATGCCACTGTAGAGGTTGTTTAAGTCTTTGTATGTGTCCTTGCACTTTTTGCATATCTCTGATTGGTTCCCCTGAATAAAGAGTTGGAGATAAAAGTGAGTATATAAAAATAAGCAAGACGATTCTACTGCAGTAAACTCATGCACTGCTTACCTGCAGATTCTGATCAAAGCAGGTGTATGTTTGGTTGAGAATGGCCAAGAAGTACAATGTGTCATTGGTTAGGCTTGGTGTATCACTTGATATACACCCTGTAAACAAGAAAACAAGCCATTCAGTGATGGCAGACACATAGGGAAAGGATGAATCTGAAATGTCCATAAAAGACCCACGTTGGCAGTTGGAGTTTTCCCATATGTCTTCCAGGTTGTTAAACAATAGAAAAACCACCATTAACCTGTCACTGCGCAGTAGGCTGTCCCTGCAGCTCTCCCCTCCAGGACCCTCAGGAGGACACAGACCAACATTATTATGATGCAAACAAAAGCCTGAGTTCTACAGAGGTTGTTTGTTTGTTTATTTTACTTCAGTTAGTTTAAAAGTTCCAACAAATTGACTTGTCAATGCGTATGTCATGCTCAATGTCTCAGTTCCTCAAACTTGCCACTAACAGTAAGTCACAAGACTAGCGGCTGACTTGAGGATGACCCATTGACAAAGCCAATAAGCAGTTATCTTTTAAGTTATGTTATGCAATAAACACGATATATTGTAGCTTAAAAATATGCACTTACTTTGCCTAATGAGATGTTTGTGTAGGTTTTATTGAGGTCTTCGAAACCGACGAAGCAGTTTTGGCACACTTTGACAGGTCGAGCTGCTGGCACTAAACAGTTCACATAGATGACATACTGTTTTCCAAATAAATCCAGGAGGTCTTTGCAGTACTGGCTGATGTCCGAGTAATCATGTAAAGCCGTGAGTAGATTAAGAGAGGAAAGCGGGTCCACAATGGGCTTGAACACAGGCGAGCTCAAAGTGCGCAGCACCTCCCGTTTGTCAGCTAAATCCGAAACAACGTCTTCCGAAACAAAAACACAAGTCCATACAACCAATAAAAGAAAAAATGCGTTCCTTTGGTAAAAATCCATGTTTGAAGTAGTTAGAAAAAGACGACAGTTCTTCCTCGTACTCGAAACAGAAGTATTTCCTTATTTTCTTCACAGTGCAATCATGTGACACCGTGTAATCTCGCGAGACCAGCGGTAGCCGAGAGATAAATCAGAGGTAAATGACATGTGAAACAACAACAGAACAGCAAGCCGAAAACAGTAGGTGGGTTTATCTAGGGTTAGCCTAAATAACCTTAAAACTACAACATAACATATGAACTCAGATTTAACATTAGCTGAACTCATGAGAATGGTAAGTAGGGGTATAGCCTCAAGTGCATGTAATCTCTAGAATATTGTAGAAAAGTAAATCTATTTTAGTTGTTAAATTCAGTGCCGGTCCTGTACATTTGGGGGCCTTAAGCAGGACAGGTTTGGGGGGGCCAAGCCTCTCAGTAAATTTTTACACCATTTACATTTTACTATATAACATTTTAAAATAATTTTAAGGAAACCCTGGCTGACTATTTTTCTAAGGTAATGAATGCTTTGAGACATTTTTGATTTGCAAACTCGGCAAGGGGGCCAAGGTAAACAGGAATTCATAGTGGACCCCACTTTCAGATAGACCCTCGCCAAAAGTAAACTACAATAGCAGGCAGAATATTATAACCAGAATATTAATCAAATAAAGGTTTTGTTTGTTTTTTGTTTGTTTGTTTTTTACCTTTATTTAACCAGGATAGTCCCACTGAGATTCAGAATCTCATTTTACAGGGGAGTCCTGGCCCCATGGGGAACCCTTTGTACATGTTTTTTGGTGTTGGGGGAAACCGGAGCATCTGCAGGAAGCCTACGCAGACACCATGCAAACTCCACAAAGAAAGGCCCCACCTGGTCTGGGAATCGAACCCAGGACCTTCTTGCTTTGAGGCAGGTGCTTAAATCAAATAATCAAATAAGCAAATAATGGATAAGCCTTGGGGGCCCCATAATGCCTGTGGGGCCCAGTGCAGCTGCTGGTTACATTTAACATAAATTGCATATATTATAAAGTTTCAAAGTACACAGTTAAATATTTCAAGCATTAATTTATTTTAATTATGAGGACTTGCCCCAAATTCAGTAACCCCATAAAGTTAGAATATTACAGTACATAATCATAATAAACACAATTAAAATAAATAAATGCTAAAAATATTTCACTCTGCGTGTACAGAACTGATATAATCTGTTTTGACAATATTCAGTTTGTTTGGGGGATGCACCTGTACATGGGGTCAGGATGTTTACAAGCATTCATCCACAAATCATCATGCTGTGGATTTTGATAATTAAACAGTGACCAAATTATGAACCTTGCACTGTTACACAAAGGCTTTTCTTAATCATATTCTGTTCAGCAGCACTAATGCTATAATATCTATGCTCTATGATTAGTTTATAAATGGTTAAGATTATATTACTACATAGGTTATGCATGTAGATAAACTGATCACAGGTCAATGGTGATCTGATTTTTGGAATAATTTAAACATGTTTATTAACCAATTAAATAAATAAAAAATAGAAACCATGTGTAAAGAGAAGTAGATTTGTTGAAGAAATAGAAATCAAGCTTGATTAATCATTAATATCCATAAAAGAGATGAGGCTATATAATACAATTTGTCTATTATGATAAAAAAAAAAAAAAACATATATATTGCACATATGCAATATATTGTAACTATCATCAATCTCCATAGGTTATTGCCTGTCATTTGGGTAAGGGGCAGGGACAAGATGCATGATGAGCATGTGGTAGAAAGCCTACTCATTATTTATGGGGTTTTTGACACCATACAATTTTGCAATGTGCGCTGTGCATGGAGCAAATAATCACAGAGTCAAGGTAAACGATTTGGGCTCCGATCCTGATTGTGATAATTGTCAAAAACCCCCTCGAATCAAGCCACCACAGTCAATGGTCGTTAATGTGAAATTAGTGGCTCTTGATAACTCGCAGGCTGCATCAATTCTGCAGTCATCAGAGCCTAATGAAAATAAGGGGGGAGCATTAGCGGCCTATTCTGATGCCCGGGCGCCTGGTAAATATGGATCCTGGCCCCTAATGCTCCTCTCTCTACAGCGCATCTCATCGTCCGCTCATTAACTCTTCTTCTCCTGACCAGAGTTCACCTAATTGTTCAGATGTTCCCCATTCCTTCAGCATTTCCACAGTGGATGGCAGAAAACACATGTAATTATGCAACATACAGCCTTTATCATCTGGGCTCATATATTTGTGCACAGTGGCATACAACATCTGTTTGTACCTTTTTACTGTTATTATTAGGATGTGCATAAACATAATCCCTTCTGGACTGGAATATGCTGAATCTATATAATACATATGTTTTACTTTAAAATCAAGCTACCACAATAATTTCACTTTTACTCAATATGCGTTTGTATGAGTACTATTAGAGTATTTTATTAAGTTTTATTTCAGTGAGTATTTGTATTTATACTTCAAGCTGCAGATGCTTTTGTGGATTTAAAGGTTATTGAACAACACTGGAAATTCTCAACATACCATGCCTTAATACAAAGTATACAGTAGTTTCGTCTGTATGCATACCAGCCCAGACATTACCACAAAGCTGAAAATTAGTTTTCATTTTCAGTAACAGCCTTTTTGATGGTAATTTTAGCAGTGAGTAGCATTCGTTCATCCATTTGTCTTCTTTTACTGTTAGGAGTCATTGGTGGCTGGAGGGTATCCCAGCAACTATGGGCCTTAGGTGGGGTACACCCTGGATAATGGCCAGTTAGTTGCAGGTAGGCACCACTCAATTTTTAGTACAGTTCAGTACTTAAACAATACCTCATTTTTTGATACCAGTAACTAAGCAATACTTTTTCTGATACCTGTGGTGTGCTAATTTATCTACAATCAGAAAACACAATAGTTTTGAATAAAAGACCAATTTATGGAGCAAAATTCTTAGCTGTAAGTTAAAACCAGTAGTTTATAATTTATTCTGTGTTATTTGACTGGTTTGCTGTGGCACCCCCGACTAAGAAAGGAAGAAGCCAAAAAAAACAAAACAAGATAAAACAAAACAAAACAAAACAAAAAAATGCAAAGGTTCCACTAGGTATTGAAACTTAAAATTGAATTAAAAATATTTTTTCAATACCAGTAGTATCGCAACTTTTCTTTCAATACCATAAAGTTATCATTTAATGATACCCAGCCCTAGTCGCAGGGCTGAAAGACATACACTGACAGATATCCACATATTCATTCACTGTAGAGCAGAGTCACCAATTCCCCTAACACATGTATGTCTTTGGGCACACATTTGGACAGTACTGGAGAGAGTGCCTTGCGGAGAGTCAGTATACAATATGTATGCATTGTAATTGGTCTATGCAGCTCACAGAAGCATTACATTGAAACATCACTTTTCATCTTTAATAATAGTCAAGTTTTGATAGCAGTAGCAGTAGTATTAAGATGAATGTGTCACTTATACACATGCAGTAGCTGTCTTCTTTAGACTAATCAGACTAAGTATAAAATGTTCATCTCATTAAGCTAGAGATGACCGGTGTGGTCATGTGGCTCTGAGGCTTTCATTACCATAAGACATAGTCAAGAGAAACCAATCACTAATTAGGCCCATAATAAATGAGATGATGTGATGATGAGGGTCCTTCAGGAGCAGTGGCAGTACTCAGACCCAGGAAGCCCTCTTGATTTAGATCCTGGTATGGACCCACGAGAAAGAGCAAACTGTGGGAAAAAGTTAGAAGAAGGAGACAATACTACATGTAAGTTATATGTAAGTTAAATAATGGTGATTTTGGCTATAGCTTAGGGAGAAATCTTTGATTTATGCCATAGTGAAGACCTAATAGAAATAGAGAACAGACTTGTCAACAACAAACAAGTTACATTACTGGTATCAAACCACAAACATCATGTCCATAGCCAGTACTTTTCTGTACAGCCACAAGAGTTTTGGTGTTGTGTGAATGGCGGCTTAGTTACTCCACTGTGTGCCTGGTCATATTGTTTGAGACCTTGTAAAAGGATTTCTTTTCTTTGGATAAATATGAAGCAGAATGCCAGGAGATTCCCTATTTGAAGTAGAGGGACACCAAAATCAAAGAGGGGACGACATAAAACTTCCTAACTTTTTAGGGACCCATGATTAGGGACCCAAAGTAGGTTGCAGGGAGGTTAGGGATAGTTTCAATGTTTGTTTGATGTTTCAATCCTATATGAAGACAAAATATAGTTTTACCTTAAATTAATTGGTAAGTGCTGTTAATCTAGAAGCATTCAGAGCGCAGACCTCCGCCAAGGCATTGCCCCTATCCTGCAATGTAATGTAAAGATGCAGTGCCCAGAAATGACCCAGGAATCTTATAGTTCAGGGGTAAATGCATGATATATTGCACCACGAAGCCCCTATATCACAAAATGGTAAGAAGTTCACTAGAAATTATATATTTTCACACTAAACAATTATGTTTTTGGATATTTAAAAAAGTTGTCTTTCTGTTGTGCTGGTTGCATAGTGTTTATAAAACAGGTAGTTTTTTTTTTTTTTTTGCAATTAAACTCTATAATATATATAACTTTATAATCCGTTTAAGAGTAAACATTTCAATGATTTAAGGCAATGTCTTTCTTAAGAAAATTACTTGCTGTTTAACTCATATTTTTTTTAAAAACATAACATTTCTTTCTTAACTTTAGTCTGCAGGAGACTCTCTCTCTCTCTCTCTCTCTCTCTCTCTCTCTCTCGGTATGAAGTCTGTCCCAGGACAATCACAAAGGGGTTAACTCAAACCGGTTTAGCCTTAAACTTGGCTCTTGGCGTGGGGAGATGGAGAAAATAGCTGTAAAGTTATGCAGAAGTTATTCTTCATCCTTCGGTCCGTCCCTAATCCGCCCAAAACCTCATTCTTTCACCGGAGAACTGTGCCTCCTTTCTTGTCGCCCCCTCTCTATACAACATAAAGTCAGACTGCATTTAATGGTTATGTCGGGATGGGCGAGGGGCTTTCTTCTTCTCCCCTTTTCTCCCGAATATTGCCCTTTCGCGTCGTGTGAGTCTCCCAACCTGCGGGGACCCCCAGATTCACAAACCAAGCGCCGATTTTCACCACTTTGCTGGGAATCGCCAGGGACTGATAATAGAGATTTCGCTTTCATTTTATACGCTTGACTTGGTTATTGTTGCTTTTCTCTTCTCCCGTGATTCCCCTCTCTTGCAGGGATTAGCCCTGACTTCGCAGCGCTCTAACTGGGCCGCCGAAGTGGCCCTGAGCCCCGGGAGATGGACAATTGATGCAGATCAAGGCCGGGCCTCATTGAAAGAAGAGCCGGCTTTTGAAATTAAGGAGTTTTAATTGAAGAAACGGATGCTCTTCCCACACATTAATCACATCTCAGAAGAAGCCATAGGTTTGGCTGGACACTCTGTTGGCTCAGTGATTCCTAACTTGTGGTTAGGGACCCAAAAGTGGATTGCAGGGAGGTTAGGGGTAGTTTCATTGTTCAGCTAATTTGAAGGCTAATTTTTGTTTTATGTACACAAAATGGTGGAACCGATTTTAAAATACACGTACTATGCAAAAAAAAAAAAAAAAAAAAAAAAAAACTGAACTATCTAGCACTGAGTGCAAGCCTCTGCCAAGGCATTGGCCCTGTCTTGCAATGGAAAAGATACGCACAAAAGAACTAGGGATCTTCTAGTTCAAGAGCAAATGCTCTGTCCATTGAGCTACCAAGCCCTTATATCTTACAATGGTAAAGAATCCACTGAGCCTATATGTTCCCTCATTTTAAAAAAATTTGTCTTTTTTATGGAAGATGTTATCACATTCACTGTGCATGAACTGGTAATTCTTTTTTGAGAAATGAAAAAAAAAATCATAATGACATTTTAATGATTTAATTTGTTTATGTCACTAAAACAATACCCAGGCAGGACCCAGAGCTGATTTTTTAAATCAAGAAAGTTTAATTGAAAAATCAGATTCACATTAATTGCATCTCAGAAGAAGCCACAGGTTTGTGGAGAGGTAGATTTGCAGGTTGTGATGACGATAAGTAAGGCTAGTCGACATAAAGCAGCTGATAAGGTCAAGGGTCAGGGCAGAGGTGGTAAGTATAGTGTGTTCATGTGGAAGGAGATGATGAAAATTGTCAGGTTCAGAAAATGGTGGTGATGGCAATGACATGTGTGATAATGGCAAGGCTGAATTTAAGGCTAAAGATGTAGATGAGGACCACTACTGCTATAGTTCAGGAAAATTGACCAAGGTGATAAATAATAGCCTGTAGAAGGCAGGCTTTGAGTTTTTGCACTTAACTCAGGTTTACAATATAACTTCTAATGGACTTTAGGAAGAAATGAAGAAATGAATATAGACGGCAGCTGAAAGTAAAGAAAAACCATCCATCTATATTAGCTATTGTGGTGAGCCACAGGCCCTTTCACACTGTAGGAACTTTTTGCACTAACTACTAACTACACTAACTAAACTACCCCATGTTTGCCCATGATAGTAACCAGTTCCTAAGTTCCTATAACCTTGTTAACTCCTATTTTGGAGCAGGGAACAGATTCACACTCAGAAATGGTAGTCAGCTGGCTCTGGCATATAACCCACAACCTCCTTGCTGACTGTATATAATACAGCACAGTGGCATGGTGGTTAGCACTCCTGCCTCACAGCAAGAACGTCCCGCGTTCAATTCCTGGACCAGATGAGGCCTTTCTGTGTGGAGTTTGCATGTTCTCCTCATGTCTGTGAAGGTTTACTCTGGGGGCACCGGTTTCCCCTAGCACCAAAAACATGTACAATAGGTCCTCCATGGGGCCAGGACTCCCCTGCAAAAGAGATTCTGATTCTCAATGAGACTTCCCTGGTCAAATAAAGATCAAATAAAAATACAGTTCTTTTCTGTTTGACATATGATTAACCAAAAACGTTGGCATGCGAATAGTTGCAAAATCACAATCTGATGTCAGTTTAAGCAGTAGATCTCATATGGTCCATACATAATACATATATGGTATATATAATTATGAGTTTTCATAAATTTCCTTATTGTTGTGTTGGCCTTGACTTGGACAAGACGTTTTGGACATGAAAGGAGTTTTGCAGGAGCCTGTTTTGTTGCGTCAGCTCCACAGGTGTCGGGGACAGGCTGACGGTGCAGATCCTCTCATCACTGACACGTCCCACAAACACACAGACCTTTATGTATGGGGCTGTCCTGCTCCATCAGGCGTCTCGTGGCACTGCGAGAAGTTAATCTTTGTTGACGACGTGTTGTGCAATCTTCCGTTGACTCGCTTTAGGACGGATCTACCCTGGAAAACTCCGGCTCTGCGCTCACACAGAGGGCGGATAATTACCAAACACGCAGCCGACAGTATAGCCACACAAAAGCGGCTTTGACTTCCTCACTGCTGGTCGCCTCTTTGGGCCGGTCCGCGCTACCCCTGCTCGCCCCAGCGCGCACCCCGCACCACTTCTCATCACTCCCGAGAGCCAGAGACGTCTTGTTCCATAACAAGACACGAAACTGACTTCTTTCAGCTCCACTGAACTGGACATAAACCCCGACTGACAACCTCCAGTGCCCAAACAGAAGAGAGAGGACGGGTGGCCCGGGACAGGGGACACGAGAGGGGAGGGAGCTGCACAGGCGAGACCAGATCAAGTTGTTATTCACTTTAATCTTTCATCCACAAACAGGGAAACTTTAATTCCAGTTTATCTACCTAAAAAAAGATGATTAAACACTTATTTTCTCTCAAGTGGGCGTGTAGTTGTTTTTAAAAGTCAGCGTTTTTCCTCGTGAGTCTGTCCCCCTCGCAGACCCTCGACACGTTACGCAGCAATGAAAGCGCGACGTGCTGTAAATGTAATGGGCCGGGAGTGATTGTTTCTGACAAGCAACAAAACACACGGTCCCGCCCCTCAAATTAGTCCCTCCGGAGGGGGCGGGGGGGCTGGGGTGAGCGGTTCACGTCCCAGGAGGATGAGGCATGGACGGGACAGCAGCATGCCTATACGGATAACATGTATGTGGCCTTAACCAATCAGTGTCAGAGGAAAACTGCTGAAGGGCCCAAGGGAGTTGGAAGCCAGGTTTAGTGTCGCAGTGGTGGTTGTACTTGTAGTAGTGGAAACTGTGGTAGTAGTGATGGTGGTTAGAAGAAACAACAACAACATTTTAACAACAACGTGAACTGCTAGAGTACACATTTTGAGTACTACTACCACCTCTGCATTTGCAATCTTTTGGTGCTGTTATAGACTTTTTATAAACTGTATTTTTTACCTCTTATTTTTACAACAAAAACTTTCCCTAGATTTGTCCCTGAGCCTTAAGTAAAAAAACAAACAAACTATAATCCAGAGTGCTCTTATCCTTAATATTGTTTTGAAGGGTAATATTTTAGTGGTCTAACAAGAAAACTGAATGTGTAAATACACAAAGTAGGCTAAGTCTAGTTTTGTGTAATCACAGTTTTTTGAGTGGCCTTGTGTACGCCTTCAAAAATGTGTATTGTTATGAAGTATTTTGAGTTTGTTTTCCCCTTTCCCCTAAACAATACTTTGATGCTTCCTTCATGGCAAAAGATTTGTACAAGCAAAAAAAAAAAGTGCTCTGCTACAAAATTGAAACAGTACTGAATGTAAAGTTTGCGCAAGTTTGAATTCCTTTTGTTGTCAAAAGTTGTTTTTTCTGACCAGCACCACTACCATTTCAACTAAGTATCACTACTACTACTACTACTACTTCAACTAACTGCTACGCCAAACCTAGCTACCCACTAAAAAGTAAAAAAAAAAAAAAAAAAGTACTTTTACTCATTTAAGCAAGCAAACAAAAATCAAAATGAATAAAAACTATGATGCCAGTCCTGTCCAGTCAAACTTATGGCTGAGGTGGAAATCTTATTCTTTTCAAATAAAATGGCTTGGCTTAGCTATTATTACCACTTTTACTGCTCTAGGATCAAAATATATTATATTTTTACTTGTTTAGATATTTTAAAAGTATAGTAAAAGTTACTTTTCACCACTGACCTATGGAAAGCCTATGACTGTTGTTATTTTTTAATAGTATTCCTAATGTGATAGAGACAGTTAATTCTGAAGCCAGCCCATAAGTGCGAACCCTGTGGTGGGAGGAGTACTAAAGAGGAAAGCCTCTCCTGTGCCACAAGAGAGGCAGATTTGTCCCTGAAGCCGGCTGCCATGTTAACTCTGAGTGTCCCCTGTGGCTCTCCTCTCCTCGCTCCTTCCCAAGCCTACTCCAGGTTCGCCTTTGCATGACATCATCCCCAAACTATGCCCCCCAGCCCATACCCCCCTATGCCCATGTGAATCTGAGCTGTCACAATCAAACTCTCCCCCCTCCCCTTTAAACTGTACTGCAAACCCATACGTTTCTTTTGCCACCAATCTCCTCCCTTCTTGCTTCTCTTTTTTAACCCCCAGAAAGCCATTGTTTGAGTCAGGGCCTGATCAAAAAACTGTTGCCCGCCAACCACAGGGCTTTCTGTAAATTCAATAAGCCCACCTTAAAGATTTTCCTAATTAATGGATGACATCTTTGGCTAGAGGAGAGGCGAGGCATTCGGCTCCGGCTCGCTCTTTGTTGGCCTCCTAATTAACTTTCCTAGGTCACTCAGGTCCCAGCAACCTGAGAGTGAAGAGCCCCCATTGAGGAGGCAGTTGTAAACTTACTTTTTTTTGCCTCGGCACTTAAAAGGGGAAAGCAACTATAGGGAACAGAAAATATCCTATTTAAGTCCTTTGTGTGTGAACTGCTTGCACATGTTCCAATAAAGGAAGTCTTCTAAATAAGCTGCCATGTTGCTCTCGCTCACTCCCTTCTTCTCTCCCTCTCTCACTTATCCCACCTCTTTCACTCCCAGGTTATGAATGATAGCTTTGGGTTGAGGAGGCTAAAGGCCAGCATCTGGGCATTGTGGGATTGTGAGCATCTGAGGGAATTTGAGGATGGGAAAGGACTGGGTTAGTGGCGGGGTGGACGATTGAGAAAATGTGGTGAATATGAAGAGAAAAAAATAAGTTCCTCTTTTGGTGATTGTTTTGGTGTTTCTAAAGGTCCTCCCCAGCTGCTTTCATCACCCCGGGTCTCCATCGTTCAAAGGTAAAAGGGGAAAAATGGTCAGGCTGAAACACTGCCCTGAGAGAGAGAGGCCTGCACATGTCTGGTATTAGTTTATGACCAAAACAGCAACACTGATACAATATCTACCAAAATATGTCTCACGTGTTTATGGATCAGTATAAAATAATGTGCTGTTTCATCTGTATATTATATGCTATTGAAATAATGCCTGAAAGGAAGTCTTCGACTTTCAGCTGGGCTTTAAAAAAATCTAACAAAACAAACAAATACATAAAAAAATAAATAGGGGTAGATAGCAGAATGGAGGTTGTGAGTTTCTCAGATTGCCTGAGAGTGGAGAGTGTATCCTCCCTGTCTTACGATGGGTTTTCTTTGGATTCTCGTGCTTCCTCCCTGAAGCGAGTGCAAGGCCCATAGTTGCTGAGCTAGGAGAACAATAAGAACAATAAGCAGAAGGAGATGAATAAATGAATGAATAAAATATAAATGGTTGTCCAGGTGGCTGTCGGCCTTAGACAGGGTGCATACTGAACAATGGCCATATTCGCAGGACTAACATTTATTGACAAATACTGACAGACAACAATTCATCCTCTAGGGGCAATTCAGAGTCACTCATTCACCTATGCATGCAGGACTTGAATGGTGAGCGGAAGCTGGTTGTTTCAAAAATAAAGGTCTTTTTAGGCCATGTTATTAATCAAAATCACTGGGGATAAAACAAGAATCACTCACTGATTGTCACTAATTTAATTTGTATAATTAGGCCAGTCTTAATCAAAATGCCATACCAACTGGATGAATCAATCAGCTATTAAATCTATAAGTACATGTGTCACATACTTTTAGTCTGTATAAAAGAAGCCGTGCGCTAAAGTTACAAGATACTTAAGATAGTTACTCAAGTAACTGAGTACATTTTTGGAAGCAAAATGTCAAGTGCATTTTTAAAAGCTCTTGTGTATAACAGTTGCACCAGTAACAGCGGCAGTAACAGCAGACGTAGATTTTGTGCTGTACTGTCAAAACAGCATTCTGCTTTTGTAAACTGCAAATTCAAGACTTTTTATAACTTTTACTCAATATTTTGTTGAGTACTTTTAATTGAGTACTTCTCCACCTCATATGGGACTGTTAAAAAGTTTGTTGATACAGTGTGCTCCAAATGTATATTAAAAAGTAAGTAAGTAAGTAAAGGTATCCCATTATGGTATATCAGAAGCATTTAAATGAATTATTTCCTATTGCATGTCAGGGAATAACAGTAAAATAACACACTCAGTTTTCTATATTTTCTCATAAAAAGTTACATAGTTAAGCTTCAGACACTTTAGTCTAAATATTAAATGTGATACTCCACAGTCATCTCCCTCTCTCTTATTTTAACCTGTTTGAAAGCCAGAGTATAGGTCACTGAATGGATCCTTTGTCTGGTCCAATACTGGGACCCCGAGGTGAGTGTGGAGGTCCTGGTGACAGGTCTGTGCTGCTGGTCCCTGGGGGTTAATGACAAGAGGAAACTGTGACCCCAGACTGTGACCTCTGAACCTGACCCGTACAGCCAGCGTAGCAGAGGTCAACCAGACCAAGACAAACTGCTACAGGAAGTAATCTAGTTAGCATCAAACTGAAGTGTTCACTGAAAAGTTTAGGTACAATAAGGGCATGCCATATGAGAAAGAAGTATAGTGCATACAGTTTTAGGACACTGACGCAAGTTTTGTTATTTTAGCCTTTTTACCAAAACTATTCAAAATAAAGTTATGTAA
Organism: Bostrychus sinensis; assembly: GCA_020698575.1. Lineage (NCBI taxonomy): Eukaryota > Metazoa > Chordata > Actinopteri > Gobiiformes > Eleotridae > Bostrychus > Bostrychus sinensis. The sequence continues at coordinate 18,446,241 of CM036257.1, read as the reverse complement.
TTATTATGTGTATAAAGTGCAGACTCTCGGCTGTAATTTGAGAGAATTCAAGTCCAAATTGAACAAAGGGTTTAGGAGTTACAGCTCTTTAATGTGTAGCAGCCTTTTTTTCAGGGGCTCATAAGTATTTGGACAGTTTCTTCAGAAGCTATTTCTTGAGCTCTATGGGCTTTTCCCCCATTAATCCATCATAAACTGAGCAGGTGTTACATTTGTTTTTGTTTTTGTTTTACATTTAAGCTGTTTCTGTGAAATTACAACAAACAGTATCTCAATGGAAGTGAACCAGCCATCCTTAGGCTCGATCAAAATTTTATTCATCTGTCCAGTTACTCTTGAGCCCCAGAAAAAGAGGCAGCTACACATTAAAGAGCTGTAACTCCTAAACCCTTTGACCGATGTGGACCTGAATACTCTAAAATTACAGCTGAGAGTTAAGCACATATTTATATACAGTGTAGATGTATTTTTGATTGTAGTAAACAGCTGAAATAACAAAACTTGTGTCAGTGTCCAAATACCTATGGGCCTATACTAAATTGTCACTAAATTGTATCATTGACTGTTGATACGAGTACAATTTACTAAAGTACATGTAGCAGTAGTAGCAGTAATAGTAGCATTTGTAGCAGTACTATTAGCAGCCATTGTTGTAGATTTTGTACTATGCTGTCAAGACATTGCATTAGGTAAACTTTAATTTCAATGCTTTTTGTTGAGTACATTTACTTCTGCTTTAGTATTACTATTTGGAAGAAACAGTGCTTTTACTTGCGTATAGTAATAAGTACAAAATAAACTACAACAAAATAGTACTTTATGATCATAGAAATCCTAACTCCATTAACTCCATGTAGTTTTGTGTTCTGTTTGTTTCACTTCACTGTATCATTAAACAGTGATAATATTGATTTTAATATTGACTTTCATTCTTTCGCAGGCATTGAGGGAACTGACTGGCCAGCGTTCATTGAAACTGTCATGGAGGAAGGAGAAAGAAATCAACAAAAGTAAAAAACAAAACAAAACAACAAAAAAAAAACATTTTAGATGAAGGTAGGAACTGTGAGCACTCTGTCCATCCAATCCAAGGTACAAAGAAATTAGGTAATACTTTATTTTACACTACAGGGAATTTTCTGTACTTAAGAGTTTCTAGGTACAAATGTAATAAAAACACTTGTGACACTTCTCTTCACTCCATTTTGCTTCTGCATAAACAGTACAATAACTACTTGGGTGGTAATGTGCACTTTGGTGGAGTAGTGCAACAAGTATTTTTTTTATTACATATATATAAATACATGTTATTACAGTTTGTTATGGCATATGTTACATTGTAGTTACATTGTCATTGCACTGTATTAACTGTAGTGTAAAATAAAGTGTTACCAGAAATTATTTTTGTGAGGAACAGTATAAAACTCAAGATGATTGAATATTTGTAGGTTTCTCCTGTTGTCGGGTTGTTATGTTTACAGTCATTTAAATTCACTTGAATTATGTGTGTTTTCAAAGGTGGGCACTTATTCTTAGATATAACAGGAGGCTGAATTGATTAATTGCGATGATGGAAAGGCATAACATTCTTTTCAGATGTGTATTTAACACTTAAAATGTATTCATTATTGATTTATTATTATTTATTCCTGCTCAAAAGGATATACAACTATCCACATACAGTCGTATTTTGGAGGCGCTGTGATGCGTTTTATGTTAAATAAGAGTCAGATGTTTTGACTACTTTAAGTTGGTCCCAGATATTTTCACACAGTCAGGATCCTGAGCGGACTGTAGTTTCACTGATGACATGGCGGGCTCCTTGGTCCTCACATGTTTGTCTTTTTGGTGTGAACGGACTAAGCCCCTCTGCTCAGCTGTCATAATTTGTTAACGAGTCTTTTCAGAGGCCAAACAGAGAGAGAGAAGACAGAGGAGAAGAAAAGCAGAGGTCCATCCCGAGAGAAACCCAGGGGCGACATCAGACCGATTTCAGACCGGCCCGTGATGGCATCTCTGTATATTTTAATATTAATGACCCCTAAGCCTCCAACAGGTGCCCCACTCAAAAAACGCATTCAACTATCCACTATCCAGCAGCAAGAAAGAGCGCAAATGAAGAGGAAGGAAAAAGTGGCATAAAGCGAGTCAGCCATCTCAAGCAGATAAGTTTTTGAGTCACTTTCGCCGGCTGAAACACAAGTCGATATTTTCGCCCCCCTTGAGAAAGAGATTGACTTTTGTTTGGAGTTTGTGAGAAGTGGGAATCAGAGCTGGGACAATGGGACGTCCTGCTGTGAGAGGCTGAGAGGAGCCATCTCAAATCAGTCAGCCCGGGGACTGACTAATCCGTCCATTGTGCCGCCCCAGCCACCGGCCGCACATCAACACACTCACCCCCTCCCTGTACCCCACCACCACCCTACCCTGGTGCAGCGGGATTTGCTCTCCCCAACAGCCAGTTTTGTCCAGGGCAGTTCGAGCGGAAGTTTCTCACTGACAATTTGCCCCAAATAGATTTGTCAGAGCGTCCAACTGCACTGCACCGACTTGTGGGTCTGTGGGTTTGGGACCAGGGGGAACTTCTTTAACTTTCGGACCGTTCCTTGGGGAGACCTGTGGAGTGATGAACTTATGGTGTGCTTAAATTTAGGGAAGTTGTGGACCTACATTTGGGAAAGATGATTAGATCCAACCCCAGACAGGAAGCCAAAATCACTTAGAAATTTACTGTATAACAAATTACTACAGTATAGCCACCTATTGACCTCAAAGGGTATCATATGGGCTCACAAGCTAAAACACACACAAATAATATACTGTAAATCGCTGTAGGTCGCTTAGTTGATTAATAAGTGAGAGCTCGGTCACCCAAAAATTGTATTGGTCAGTTAGTTGCATGAACTCTTTGCAGCACTAAAACTTGAATAATATATTTCTCATACCTTTTATTTGACATTTTATTTAAGATAGCATAGAGGATTTTTAGATAATATATTTTACAGCCATCTTTTCCAAAGGTTTTATCACCTAATTAATGTAAAGTCACTTGTTTGTGTGAGACTCTGGTAAGTCCCCCCACATATCCTTTGGTCGATTAATTGCTGAACTGGGCATAACTTTCGGTCGACTAACAATTTATTTCGTCGACCACAGCCCTAACTGTATTGATACTGACTATTTCAATTTGACTTTTGTTTAGTGAAAATAGGAATTATTAGTTGGATGAGTGGAGGTATGCAAAAAAACATAACAGTATAAGTCTGAAATCTGGCATTATTATCTAAAAATATGACTAAATCTTATATTTAAATTTGACCTACAAATGCATTGCTGTCTGTATATACTGAATATTTTTATATTTAAGTACAATTGTATACTGTGTATACTTGTAAATGCATTACAGATTACTGAGTAAATTGCAATCCCTGTGACAAACAACAAAAATAATTGGAGTTCAACAAATACATTCCTGTCAGAGTGTAAAAATGAGCAACAATATTGTTTGATAATTTGTGTAGTAGTAGTGTGTGTGGGTGTGTGTGTGTGTGTGTGTGTGTGTGTGTGTGTGTGTGTGTGTGTGTGTGTGTGTGTGTGTGAAAGACAGGTGTGCCGCTGCAGGCTCCTGTGGCAGAGCTGTCCGTGGTGCTGAAAGCAACACACTTTTACACAAGCATTAACTACTGTACAGCTAAGGCTCTCATCAAATGTCCAGCCCCAGTGTAATCTATACTGAAATATTTTCTAAAGACACAATCACAGCTTTAACTAAGGGTAAGTCAGGTCAATTTGAAATACTTGAGAAAAAAGTATGTTTTATACTTTACTTTCATACTATTACATTAAAAAAATGCAAATAAAGGTTTTTATTATACAGAATGGGAGTAGTACACAATAAAATTACTTGAGTAAAAGTAAAAAACAAAAAAAAACAAATGTAAACTTTACAGTAACACTTTATAATAACTCACCACTATCAAGCAGTAATAAAGCATTAATAAATATGTAATTAACTATTTTAATTAATAAATAGTTTCTGCCATTTATAGTTTTGCATTATTCACATGAGCTTAAAACTTCAACATTCAACAATAATGACAATGTACATAACTCAACTGTGTTTATAAATGTTTATGTAATGGTTTGTAAACAATAACTGGTTACTAATCCTTAACTAACACTTAATTAATGCTGAATAATGTGAGTTATTTTAAAGTTACCAACTTTACTGCTACTACTAGTACTAATACTTTTGAAAGTTTTTTGTTATTGCACAGCAAAACCTACAAAAACTACTACTATTACTATATAGGTTCAAACCCATAACCTTCTGATTGCAAGATGGGTGTGTACCCACTTCAAGGTCTCATCAAATACTTTTACTCATTTGGAGATTTTATACATTTCCTACAAGCAATTAGGTGTTAAGTAAGTATGTTTTAAAAAATGTACACAGATGTACACTGTAACGAATTGCTCTAGTTTCTACAGTAATTTTTTACACTGTCTACTTGTTTTCTCAATTTACATGTTATACCTGTATACTGCAATGCATTATGGGAGAAAAATGTGTTACAGTACCAAAGAACTTTTTCTACAATAAGATTTTGTAAGATTACAGTCAGCTTGTGCCTGACTGTACATGAGGGGACCACATGTCCGGTAGAGCGAGTCTCCGCTGCGGACAGCAGGGGTGTGCACGGTGATGTGAGGCGGAGAACACCGGGGCAGGGAGGGGCTGTAATGAGGCGATGTTTGTCACTGCTCTGGACATCAGCTATTAATCTGAAGAAGCTTTAGCAAAGATAATAAGTATTAATAAATAATAAGTAAAACTCACGTCATGGGCTCCACGGTGAGAGGAATAATATCAAGTCATGGGTGGACCTAGAGTAAAATTTGAGGGCAATACTTGCCCCCCTCTCATTCAAACTCCATATTAAAAAACTACTTTAAGCGAATAAATATATGATCAAATCTGAAATAATCTGACATGAACCTCTACAACCTCTCACTGTGTTAGATCTAAAAAAGTATTATACATAGGCCTAGGCCTGCAGTACTGTGCATATTTTAAAGAACTCAAAAGTTAAAACTAAAATACATGTTTTTATGTGTAGGTGAAGTTCTCTCTTCTCTTCTTCACTGACTACAACTGATCTGAACCAAACGTAAGCCCACTGCACACTGGATTTAATTTAAAGGTAAGCCTGTGATTTTATTAGCTTTCAATTAAAATAAGTCTTAATTGTTGTGCCTGACATTTTTGCAATATATACATATTTTTCCTGAATGCCTCATATGTGATTTTGTGCTTGCAGGAGTTTTATTGGCATAAACCCAAAAACACAAGCACTGGACCAGAAAAATACTCAAGTAAAGGACTGTAATACTGTAGTTCACATGAAGAGCAACAGAATGAATCCTGGAGTCCTTCAAGCAGTTCATGGACTTTTAAATACTTCAGTCTTATACAAATGTAAGTCATTGACAAAGTTCTGTTTATGTCTTTACTGAACTTTATTTAACTTACAGCACAATATTAAGTATTTACATGGTGTGCTTGAATATTTTGCATATTGCATGTAGAATTATTGTTAAACTGTTTCTGTAAATGTAACTTTGACTATGGTTTTATTTTCACACCTAGATACTTTATTGTTAAAGACACATCAAGATACTGTATTTTTAAAATTGCAAGAGATAGCTGGCAACTCGGGTTGCCAGGTAAATTCTGTAATTTGTATATACAAGGTAATGCTGTAACCTACAGAGCAGTTAATTAGTGTTTTACACCAAAGCAATAAATAACTGTAAAAAATAACCCAATAAAAACCTGTAAAACATATCCTGTAATAACCTGTAAATCATTTTTACAGCAATCAACAGAAATATTAAAATACATTATTGGCAACTTTTTTGCCAGGTCATTACTGTAAAATCTACAGGCAATTTGTTACAGTGTACTATTTAAGTAAATTCCGTAGGAAAAGTATTTTGTTACTTTCCACCACTGGTATTTTATAATTGTGATGCTCATTGTGACTTTCATAATTTTACATAAAGCACAAAATACTAATAAAAATATCCAGAAATACCTAGATCTATTGTGATAAAGGATTAATACAGTTTTATCTCAGTGGGTGTGGCCTCAGGCTCCAGACTCTGCACTAATGACGATTAAAGTGTGTCTGAGTTAACCACTGATAAACTCAGAGGCATTTTAAAGAAAGCTGATGGGGCTTGTGGCTTGAATCCTCTCCATTATTTTCTCTGTGGAGCTCACTGACTTCTGTCTAAAGCCCATTGGTTTACGCTCCGTTAGACTGAGGCCAAGACCGAGAGGAGCAACAAGTGAAAGGAGAGGATTTGGACCCAGGACATTCAGAATGATATAGTTAAATAGAATAAATCATGTGTGTATTTATTTAGTTTAGTTTTAGTTTTTTAAACATACAGCTGGAATATAATAACAACTTCATCATTTTTATTCACTTCAACATTTGAAAGCTTATATAGTGTTAATAAAGGACTTGATTCCATGCTTTCTGAGCTGATAGAAATGTGATAAAGAAAATTTTTGGTCCCTGTCCCAGTCTTTGAGGACAAACTTTTCAGTATATATACACCAGTGAGGTGTATGATTTATTCTGTATTATTTATTTGATTCATACATGCAAAGAATCATCAAAGGTCCCACTAGGTATTGAAACTTGGTATTGAATAAAAATATTTTTTTCAATACCAGTACTATTTTAATACCAAAAAAGTAAGTATTAAAGGTACCCTAGTCATACAGCATTATTAAATCAATAGTACAAAAATAACATATTATGAATAAAATGCTTGTTAAAAAAATTATCCAGCCACAAAGGGTCATGTGTCAGCGTACTTTTGTGCAGGTCCTCAAAATAATGCAGAGAGTTGCATCAGGAAGGGCATCCGATGTAAAATCTATTCCAAGTCAATATGGAAATATAGAAAGCAGTTAATTTGCTGTGGTGACCATGAAAGGGAAAGAATGAAGAGCAAGATTAGTTCATATAAATAAACAAACCACTTGTATAATTTTAGAATATATAAAATCTTGTATGTATTTTGAGACTTCTCTAATGGCGTATGTAGAAACAAAGTGATGTTTTGCAATATTACAAATACACATGACTTACAGCTATAAAAATGATGTTAAAGATTTGTTTTAAATATGAGTTAAACAGGTTGAGATGCCACTAAACTGCAATTCTACAAGCCCTTACAATACCAATACTACCTTATCTGTTGCCATGCCCCCACTAACCCTCTGTACTGAACTGGTTTGGAGTGATTGTGTTTTAAAGTCAGCCCTACCATGTCAAGTATTGGCCTGTGTAGTGCTGCAGACAGAAACAGATACACAGTCCCTGTAGGCCTTTGTCTGCGCTGGTTCATTGAGTGTTGTATGAGAGCAGAGTCACTCAGAGGAGAAGTGAAAGGCAGCAGCCCCTGGCCACCAATCATGTCGCTCATATTTGTGTAAAGGCTATCGGTGAATGACCAGGATTAGGACGAGTTAAGGAGATTAGGTCACACATTCACCATTGACACACAAACGCAGCCACCCACAAACACACACACATCACACACACTTAAGATTAACCTCAGCAAGCATTGGGATATTCAAGAACATTTTTGTGAATATTTTAGACCACAATATCTAACTCTGAGTGAAACTGTCCTGCTTCAAACTTACTGCTGGAACTGTTCAGTATCAATCTTGTACATCCCAAAAGATTAAGTGGAAATGTGCTCTTAATTTATTAAATATAATTATAATTGTATTTCATAGGCAGTGCAGTGGTGGAAGAAGTTATTTAAAGTTATCTATTAAATATAAGTGTTGGTGTTGATAATGATAATGAAATTAAACAGTGCAATAGAAAATATATAAATGTGTCAGTGGAGTCTCTTCATTATTTTGCTGTTCCTAAATTACAACTTCACTGCATTTTTCCACTTTAGGTATTGTGTATTTACAATGAGGGCACAGCAAAAATAAAGCTGCTAAATGATAAAAATGTAGTGAAGTAAAGACTGCAGATATTTGTTCTAAAATGTAGTGAGGTAAAATTAAAAAGGTTACAGGACAGGTGAGGATGTTCCTGTTTTATGAAACACAAACACAAAACTCAGACTATATATTTTAATGGTTTTGAGTCTGATTTTATAGTTGAAAGTTACATAGTTTAAAGTTGCAGTAAGTTTTATTTTTTATATTATTTTATTTATTGCAGTTTAACATTTTATAAAAAAGACCATATAAGAATTTACAAGTATACAGCAAAAAATGTGTTGTAATTTGCATATAGCTTTGCCTTAAGTTTTACGCCAGATGCCCTTCCTAACACACCCCTTTCCATTTATTAGGTTTGGGACAGGTGCAAAGAGGACACGGGTTAGTTGTGACCCCTTCAGGCTGGATTAAGGAGTATTATCATGAACACCTATCAACATATTTTATATAAAACAATGTTTCATAAAACAGTCCAGTAACTACTTTTAAGAAAAATATTCCTCCCTTCTTCCAGACATTGTTTTATTGTAGTGAAATCAGTTTTCTTTTGTCCTCAGTGGTCAGTAAAATGTATTTAAATTACATCTACTGTGTTCTTTGTTGCTTTTAACTTTCTCTAAAGACCTGATGAAGTACTAGATTAGGCTGTGGGCTTACTCTGGCTCCCCTCTCAAATCAAAAGGATATCACAGTGATTCCTGCTCGGCCTTGTTAGTGTTGGACTCAGCCGTTCAGCTAAAGGCCAGGTTGAAAGACACAACAATGGCTAATTGCAATTAACTACGCCTCTCCGCCTCGCCTTGTCCGCTTAAATCGACACTTTGTGCGCCCATATGGCCCGCGGTGCACCGTGGGAATGGACACAATTAAAACGGAATATGGATTTCTGCAGTGGCCTGGCGAGAGCGCAGCAAGCTGTTGAGGTCAGGTGTCAGAGAGCGAGGTCTGCGGCCCACGAGGAACAGCGCACCGGCTCAGGTGGAGCTCAGACCGGACTACAACCAGACACATCATCTTTCATTCAACAAGTAATTTTATTCCATGACAGTTCAAGTAGTCATGCGTAAAATATAAAAAACAAATGCCATTATTAGTTTTGCATACATGTTTCGAAGAGGATATGTTTTACTTATTTGCATTATCATTTGAAGTTGGTGCAGGCAGTTATTCTATAAAATATTTTCAGAAAAATAAGAACAATATAAATTATTAATTTTTATTTAGCCTACTGTTGCGCACATGGTGTTAAGTTTGGGGCATTTGAGATTTGCCATTTTAAACTTTTGCTTTCTCTGAAAAATCCCAAAGACGAAGGTCCACTTATTAAAACCAAGAATCCACTAATCCACTACTGGGTGTTTATTTTGCTGGTCCCCATGCAGCAGACCTACACTCGCTCTCCCTTTTTGAGCTATGACGAGCGACTGAATACAAAATACGTTTGTGGTAAGGTACAGTAAATTGATAAATTTGGGGAGAACACGTGTGACTTGTTTAGCGCTGGTTCAGGCTCTTTTCACCGCGCACACGCAGAGCGCGCCCACGGCGGTGACGTCAGGCAGGAGTTTGGAGGAAGCCAAGTGGCTGAAGGAAGCGAGCCCTCCTCCTTCTGCCCCTGACACTTCTCTCAAATGAGCGAGGCTTATTGAAACTGCAGCACAAAGTCACATCGGGTTCGGCTTTAAACACGCCTCCACCTGCAGCACGTTACAACTTAGATTAGGTTTGTGGTGTTTTTACTCTTGTTTTGCGTTGTCGGTGGCTCGGTGCTGCGTTTCACCAACTTTACGCACCGGCTCGCACTGCTTCTGGGCCCAACAGGAGGACTGGAACTGTGTCTGCTGCAGCGGACCGTGTCCCGGGACTGGGGCTCTCGTCACCCGGAGGGTCTGTGGAGCGGGACTATGTGTCAGAGTACGCCTCAGACTATCACGCTGTGAGACTAAGGCAACTCACCGCTCCAAACACACAAGTGTGCTAGTTTGAGCCAAACGAAAAGAAGGATTTTATTCTGTTAAGTGCCACCGACTCCATCATCCATGATGAGCAAACCTGCAGGATCAACAAGTGGCTGTCTGGATATTCTCAGTGTTAAATCAAGTAAGTGTCACTCGCCTTTTCCCACAGCCCCTGAAGGCTCAAAGCGCCGTGGTAGCAGTTTGTGTACAGCACTGGTCCAAAGAAAAATTGTGGGCTGTATTTAAAACAATGTCTGTGGAACATATCCCTTACAGGTTCAGTATAAGGTATGCCAAAGATGTTACTTTAATCTGTTTAAACTGCGTGGCGTAATGGCAAATTAACCGGTGGCAGAGTTCAGGTTCCTTTGACCAGAAAAAAATTGTCGTTTTTCTCACAATAATTTAACTACTTAATTTAAGTTAAAAAAAAAAAATTATATATATATATATATATATATATATATATATATATATATATATATATATATATATATATATATATATATATATATATATATATATATAGAGAGAGAGAGAGAGAGAGAGAGAGAGAGAGAGAGAGAGAGTTTATAAATGTAAATAAAACTAAATCCTAAAGACTCGTTCGTTCAGGGCACTTTACTAAATGCCACTTGTTGCCAGCCTGTTCATTCATTATTTATTTACTTGATTAAATACGCACGCATTCTCAATGGTGCTGGGTGGCTGAGATATAGTAGGCCTTTAATTTTTCTGTAATCATGAGAGTTGGGGTTTTGGACATTATAAAAACAAAACATATTTTAATGCGTAAAGTCCGCTCCTTTTGTTCCGTTTAATTAAATATAATTTATTTTTGGCTTTTTCGTGAAATTATTGTTTGATGTAATTATTAAGTATTGATGTGTATATCAAATAAGATTTAAACATTTCTCCAAAATAGTTGACTTGCTGTAATTTGAATCAGATTTAGGCCTGAAGTTCGCTGCTGTTCAATTAAAAAAAATTCTATTGAATTTCTTCTTTTTTTACATTTTAGTTCGTTTAATGTTTTGGGGTGATTTGATGCAAAAGGCTAGTTTCTGTTTCAAAATGATTCCTTCGCATTTCTTGTCGTCGTCTGGGTGGCCATTAAAATCCTGCACCGTTCACTAAAACTCCTGTTCAGTTCTTTTTGCTGCTTTGCGTCTTGATGGTGATTACGGTAATGGAATATGCCATATATCTTCAAGCAATTACAGCACACAATGGAGACAAATTGGACCCCCACAGAGAAAAGTTAAATACATTTCCCTCATTCACAACAAAATTGTGCGTCATTTTATTTAATTGACTATCTCAAGGCAGGCTACAATTTTAACTCTCTTTTTATGGTTTTGTGAATCTAATTGATTTTTGTGTAGTTCTGCATTTGGGAAAGTGTCGTTGAACTTGACTCCATAATTTTGGTGAAGCCCTTTGTCAGTTTATTCAATTTAGTAGTTATTAGTAAAACTAGCATTTCCACCACCAAAGGACAACTTGTTAACCGAATGACTGGAGCTTTCTTCGTCGAGATGCATAATAATTCCTCATAAAGTTGACTTCTTATCTTTGAACAATTACGCGCCAGTGGTCCACAATTAATGGTCTTGTGCTCGTTAATAATGCGCCAATTGGAGCCTCTAACTCCGTCCTGAAGTCATTGTTTTTGCTGCGCAGTAGTTATTCCCATGCTACCCTTTTTGACGGGTCACTGGTGAATCAATGAGCAGGTGGCAAAACGTCAGTGTAATTACATAGACGGCTTTTCCCTCCACAAGAAAAAAGCTTGCCTCATATGCATACAAATATACTGCTTTCTCAGCCATTTGAATACAACATCTTTACAAAAAAAAAAAAAAAAAAAGAAAAGAAAAAAAAAAATCACATTTTTTCATCTCGGCGGGTCCATTTCCATACACTTCATTTGGTTTGGTGAAACGCGGTGTCACTCCCTAATCCTGGGGCCTATAGACCTGCGGATAAAGCAGCTGTCGAGTCCCATTATGAAAGCGAGCTGGCAGCTTGTCGAGATGCAGCCAGTCAGACGAGCTTCAATGGACCAAAATCATTAAGTTAACACTTTCCCTAATGTCTCCATTGTGCGCCCCGGCCTCATTGTCTTAGAGGGCCCAGATATGACGCTTCCCACCGGACTTTTCTCCACAAATGTCCGCGGAATTCCCATGCTCGGACCACGCCATGTCCAGTAAGGGCGCTTCTGGTGAGAGTAAGGACATATAGGATAATTTGTGAAATCTCAAGAATAACCACACATTAAGTTAACATAAGAAACGTGACAATAAACTTATAATTTGAAAAGTTTGTATTCTGTTCACAATGACAACCTGTTGTTATGGTCTATTGGATATTGGACTTCCAAGTGTCTCTGTCCTGAAGGCCGCATTCTGGACATCCCGTGCAAAGTGTGTGGGGACCGCAGCTCCGGAAAGCACTACGGGGTCTACGCCTGTGACGGCTGCTCGGGCTTCTTCAAGAGGAGCATCCGCAGAAACAGAACTTACGTCTGTAAATCCGGGTCTCAGGTGAGACGCGTAACCTCTTTCTCCTCCTTTTAGAGAGGCAGAAAAAAACATTAATTAGACTGATGTTTCAAAAAGCATAATTTTTAAAAACAAAAAGCGTCATGCAATGCCAATGTTTGTGCCAATATTTTGCACTGTGCAGATTATTTTGAATAAGAGTCTTTGGCCTGTGGTTGGTGTTATTGTTCATTTGTCTGAAGGCCTACAGAGTCACACAAAGTGACTTCTTGGCGATTTAAAATACAAAGTAGCATATTGATGTTAATGATAAATTGACCCGAATCACGAGAATATAAACACATTTAATAACCTCTCCCGACACATTTTGCTATAATGGTCCGTTTGTCTCAGGCGTGCCCTGTGGCGCACAGGATGCGCTTTTTACGCACGGGTTGTATTCGTATTTTGTGCAGGCAGTGTTGTGTTAAGTCTCCCTTGATGACCCTAATTGTGTTATGGCTGCATCATTAAGTGCGGAGCTAAACAGCGCACCGCTGAGATCTCAGGTGTAATCCAATCTAATGTGACGAGAGGAGCGGCTCAAGGGGCGCAGTAATAAGCGGCTCTCACCTGAAGAGCGCACTCCCGCAGAGAGCAGCCTGTAACATGTATGTCTGTGAACAGGGCGGCTGTCCCGTGGACAAGACGCACAGGAACCAGTGCCGCGCGTGCCGCTTGAAAAAGTGTCTGGAAGTGAACATGAACAAAGACGGTAAGGCCTCATCCTCAGAGACAGGTGGTTTTACATAGCCTATAAAACCATAGACTTATAGATGCATAACAGGAAAATTTTAACAGTTTATAGTGTTTAAGTGTAGAGTTAATTATTATTTGGTTGTGCATTTAGTGAATGTAGACAATTTTCTAGACAGTGACAATGAAGCGGTCACTCTCAGTGAAGTGGCTCCAGTCAGTGCAAGCAGGCACAACACTTTTAATAAAGGAGCCATTGAGCGTCGCGTAGATCGTTTATTTACTCCGTGTCACTGTTGTCCCGTTTCACAGCCGTGCAGCACGAGAGGGGCCCCCGCACATCCACTATCCGCAAACAGGTCGCCCTATATTTCCGGGGCCACAAAGAGGTGAACGGCTCATCGCCCCATTTCCCGGGATCCTCTCTGCCAGGCCCCCCCTTCTTCACCACCGTCACGCAACTAGAGCCCCACAACCTGGAAATGAGCACCGTGGGCTCCACGCCAGAGAGGCAGGCCATCGTGGGCCTGGCGCAGCCTACACCCAAGGTACGAGGCTGGGTTATTTATAAAACTGAAATTATGTTTATCTACAAATAATGTGGTTTTATGTAAGAAGCCATTTTGATTGAATGTGTGTGCTTTGTATATTTAGGCTATCTACTGTAAGACCATATCTTCACATTTTCTTTCTGTCTGTATTACCATACTAGATTATTTTTCCGTCAGGGTTAGAAGTTGACATTCTTGCACTGCTTTAGCTCCTGTAATAACCGAAAATCCGCCCATTAGATTTGTCGCTGAAATCCTGCACAAGCCTGTTAATGTGGAAGCTGGTGGCGCTTGGAGTTTGACCTCTGTTGTTGCGCTGCTCGAGAGGAGGCTTATAATGACGTGACAATGTGCTAACCTTGACGTATGTCTCGTGTCCCTCAGTACCCCCACGAGGTAAGCGCCACCCCCATGTACCTGTACGAGGTGGCCACGGAGTCTGTGTGCGAGTCCGCGGCGCGCCTGCTCTTCATGAGCATCAAGTGGGCCAAGAGTGTGCCCGCCTTCTCCACGCTGCCCCTGACCGACCAGGTACAACTCAATATATTTTATGTATAGCCTATATTATGTTTTTTTTTCCTGGCCAGTAAGCATAAATAATAAAGTTGTAGACCTAATTATATTTATAAGTATTAAAAGTGATGCGTAATTTTACAAACTTCTCCAAGGTATTATGCATAAATCAACCTTTCTGCACAAATGTATTAGTTTATTTAAACTTAAACATTATTTTGTTTTGCTGTAGCTGATTTTGTTAGAAGACGCCTGGAGGGAGCTGTTTGTCCTGGGCATCGCGCAGTGGGCCATCCCTGTGGACTGTTCCACGCTTCTGGCAGTTTCTGGTAAGGCCCATAAAAGGGAAACTCCAGGACACACTGGTTATAGACCTTCTGCAATAGATAACCAACAAGTGTGTTGGCCCTTGTCACTGTTCTTTGCAATGTTATGGCCATTGCTAAGAAACACTGGATGGGACAATAGAGTGTTGAAAAATAGAGGTAGTTTACTTATTGTTGATGTACTTGTAGATTCGCATCAACATAAAATGGCATAAGACACGTTGCCCATAAAGTTGTAATAATGCTATTTTCAGACATATCCCTCTTTTTATACACATCTTTGGCCAGGTGCAACGATTATATATTCCCAGTAAACCAGATGAAACAAATTCACGCTTAATTATTGTTTTTCATGACATGGCAAATGAGACTTATTTTATTCCAACTTTATGGGCAACAGTGAGTGTAGAGAGAAATTAATGTATGCGTGTGTGAGAGAGAGAGAGGGGGGAAGACATTGAGCAATTTGACTTAAGCTGGTTTCAAACTTGGGTCTCTCACTGCCCTTATTTTTTTTATTACATGAAATGGTGAGATGATTTTAAAATACATGTGCCATTAATGTTGTAGTAAAATAATTCAAAAAAAATAAGTTAAGTTCTGTAAAAAGTAGGTCACAATGAAATTATACTATACTTAACAGTTACCAAATTACAAAAATCTGGTACTGCAAGCTTCAGCCAAAATGTTAAGGTTAGACATTTAGACTTAACACATTTAAAATAATAACTTTGTTCATATGTGCTTTGTTCTACCTATAGGGATGAACGCTGAAAACACAGAGTCCCAGCGGCTGAATAAGATCATGGCGGAGATACAGGCTCTTCAGGAGGTCGTCACGCGCTTCAGACAGATGCGGCTGGATGCCACAGAGTTCGCCTGCTTGAAATGCATCGTGACCTTCAAAGCTGGTGAGTGGCTCTTCCTATAGAGCGGCCATTAGGGATGAACAAGGCTGTGTTATTAGCCACACAATAGGGAACAAGGACAGGAATATGCCACAATGTATATTTATTACACTGCTCTCATGGTTTGTCTTTTCAGTTCCCATGCACGGAGCCACTGAGTTAAGAAGTTTCCGCAACGCTAGTGCCATCGCTGCTCTACAAGACGAGGCTCAGCTTACTCTTAACAGTTACATACACACGAGGTAACACATACAACACACTTACCAGTCATAATTAGTCATGATATCTTTGTCCAGAGTCAGAAAAGCAATAATTATAGCATTTATTTACCTTGTGTGGGCTAAAGCTAAAGCTGCTAGCCTGATGTAATTTGCCACAGGTGCTGCTGATGAGGGTTTAATTAACGCTGATTGGCGGCAGGTGTGCGCTGATTGGACAGACTCAGAGTGATTACATCATCAGTAATAGACGCTCTGCTGCAGTGTTTCCCCACACAACACATTATTCACTAGTTTATAAATAAATTGCATTTCTAACACAAGATTTGTCCAAGTGAAGATGAAGTTTGCTGTACAACGGGAGTTTGTAGTCGCGCATCCAATGGCAACAGTGCTGTAGTCAGTGCAAGTCACCCAGTGTTTAATAGTGCACTTGCACTCATCTCAATGTTCAGTAGAAAAACAATGACAGAGCAGTGTGCAACTTGCCACTGTTAGTGTTAGTGGAAAATAGTGTGGTGTCCTAGCGCTGCAAAAGACACTCTGGATGTCTGAGAGGTTTATTTAGCATCAGTACAGGACCCAGAGACAGTTCAACACTCAACACACTGTGGTAGTACTGACCATTTAAGTCCGTCTATGCTTTCATGAGGGAGAGGGTATGAACCTGATGCTTTATCATGCTGACAATAGATAGTATGGTTGGAGCCCAGGTAATCTACGTAGGAGAGCTCTGTGGTTTGATTGTGGCACTTTATCCCTGAACCAAAGCTATGTTTCTACATTATTTATATGAAACATTTATATGACAAGTATATTGTTTTCATAATTTCATGTAATTAAAACAATATTTAGACTTCAAATAAAGTGAACATTGAAATGATAATCAACCTCTAGGTGACCCAATTTGGGCTCTGAACCACCATTTGGGAAACACAATGAAAGAGGGTTCCTACATTGTATTAACTTGTATTTAATTGTACTTGTGTGTAGCAGCCAGTGAATGGATACAGTTCTTTACTAATGTTCTGTGTGTTTCAGGTACCCCACTCAGCCGTGTCGCTTCGGGAAGCTTCTCCTCCTCCTGCCTTCGCTCCGCTCAGTCACTCCATCCACCATTGAAGAGGTTTTCTTTAAGAAGACCATTGGCAACGTCCCCATCACCAGACTGCTCTCTGACATGTACAAGTCCAGCGATATATGAAGCACACAGCAAAGACTTATAAAAGGCTCAAATATAGACAACAAACTTTCCCATTGACAAGGGACGCTTTTGAGCACACAATCTCTATGAAACCATATCAGGATTACAGCCTATTTAGGGTCTACCGAAACAAAGACTGCGATTCAGACCCTAATGACTAAGTAGCCTGTTAACAGTTGCTCTAGTAAAGATTAGCTGGTAACTTTCAGTACAGAATATTTGTACCATACTGAAAAAATGCAATCTTTGGGGTAGACAAAGTGAAGGTCTACCATGTAAAATATACCCTGACTCTGTAGGGAGTATGCTTGACAAAGAAATGTTATATGTTTTGTGTCTTTGAGACCAATGATCTTGACCAATTCAATCTTTTATTGCTATATTCAATCCCAATGGAGGAAACCAAAAAGATAACAACATGGGGATGTGAGCTGCTGTCCCTCAATGTGGGGCTAAAACCAAACTAGATAAATAACGTTTACAGGATGTGAAATCCTGTGTGACGCTGATTTGATGGTGTTGGTAAAATAAGTGGTTCACGTCCCGTTGGTGTGTCCCGTGTGGGGCATAAGAGAAAAATGTGTAAGTCGACTTTGTAAAGTTAGACACTAACACTGGATAAAAAGTATATTCAGCACTTGGAAATGTGTTTGTGGCCTGTGGTGTTTTAATTTTTGATGTAAATATTTGGAGTTATAACTATTTAGAGTTGTAACGAAATAATAAAAGAGTCTAAAATTAAAAGACCTGTTTCCATAGTTCACTAATTTGGTTAGCAGCCCTGTTTAGTAGCTAGTAGATTTAATACTGGAATTATCTCATTCACATTTGGCAAATGTCCAGCAACAGAGGGTCCCAAGCTAGTGTACTCTTTGTGCCACTCCCAAGTCCAGATAAGTGGAGAGGGTTGCGTCAGGAAGGAGATCCTAATGACAAATTAATATTTATAATACTTCACACCAAGAGGCAGATGATTTGTGTCGCGACCCGGAAGGAAAAAGCCCCAAAAATAAAAACGCATCATGAAAATATCTGTTGATTTTCAGGATATTGTTTCTGATGATGTGAAAATCACAAGTAATTATTACTCCAATGTCTTAGACATTATTTTTAAAAGTAAACACAAATAAATGTTGAACCTGATAATTTTTTGTTAGCACTTGGGTGCATGACCTACCTACAGTATATTCATCATGTGACTTCAGGAGTCCTGGGCCAGGTGCTGGAGCAGCTCAGAGGGGAACAGAGCAAGAGAGAAGCAGCAGCACTCAGACACCGACACGTGGGAGATTAGAATGTTTATGGCTGTTGGTTTCTCAGTTCTCAGATCATTTGTAGCAGCAATAAATCACACAAATCGTCTGAATATTGCCACCTAAGCAGCACTTTGGACTTCCATAGACTTTTTTCCTTTTTCCTACCTTCATCTCTATCTCACACTACAGGCCTAGATAATGTTGACATTAAGTGAATACAACCTATTGATTTGTAGTTATAAGCAATATTTGTGCTGTGTTGAGTGTTAATTTGTTCTGTGCTAGTTAACATGGTGGTTCTCAAAGTAAAGCAGCCAATAGAAGGCCCATTTGTCTTTGCAGAAAATGGCCTAGGAAGTGAGGTTTACTGTCTGACTGCATTTTTTAGGGGCTTCCTTGGTGGCTTACCTGGCACGTACCATACCAGAGCAATGAGGATTTAACTGCCAGCTAGGGCCGGTTTGCTCCCACTTTCGCTGATTTTCTACTCATTCTACTAAAGACAAAAAAAAACAACTCTTGAACATATGCCAATAAAAACTCATTGTACTTGAGCATGAGGACATTTCACCTATTTTATTGGAAAATCTTCAAAATAAACAAAAATGGCACAGCAGTATACAAATCTCAAAATGCATATAACCTGTAGAAATACTGCAGTTCCCTCTGTGTATATTCCTTGCTATAAAATCACTGTGGTTACTGGGAAGGTGCTCTTTGAATTACACACACGTGCTTCTGCTAAATGGGACCAGGGAGGTGTGACCGAGGAGAGTCAAGGCCCAGATGTGTGTGTGCCATGCTGATATAGTAGGATGCATGATGGGAAACACTGTGGACAAGAGCTCAGCATATACACAGAACGCTCATATAATGTAACTATTTAAATGAAACAAGACAGCTAAATGATAAATAGATAATATATCCATTAGTGGCTTTTTCAGACATAAAGATAACGTACTATAAATAACTTTCACCACAGCTGTGTTAGACATTCTTGATGAAAAGTGAAAACGAACACAGACTCAGGTCACTGATCAAACGTAGAGGCAGTGGACTCTAGTATTTTGGGGGCGCAGGATAAAATTGAAATGTTTGTATTGTTTGAGAGATAAACCTGGAGCAGTGAAAGAGCTTTGGGTTGTTGTGGGGTCCAGTTGGAAAAGGGCCGGACCAGGTCCAAGCAGAGCAGCCAATTCTTGTTCTTGGTCTTAGGCTTGTCTGACTTTGGACGGAGTGTAGTTCTTGTCCAGGGACTCTTCCTGTAGAAACATGTGCAGGCATCGCTCGTTCTGGGCTAGAGGGTGACCAGCCACTCTGCAACACAAAGGAGCAACAAGAAAACTTTGAGATGGAAGTAACAGACAAAATTTGGAATGTGAAGCTCAACTGTTTTGAACCTTTGATATTGTTTTATAGTCAAATTCAACAATTCAAGTTTTTTTTTTTTTGATCCGCCTTTTCATTTATCCAGGTTTGGGACCAGCAGAAAGAGTACACTGGCTTGTTGTGACCGGGTTGTTTCTTGCACCATGTACCCTCACAGCAATTAAAAGTAAAACACACGTCAGTCCTACACATGATCCATTCTGGAACAACAGGAAGAATTGCTGGTTATCTTGGTAAATGGTACGTAAATGTAGTGTTAATGTCTACTTATAATGGGCCAACATTCTGAAGGAGCTAAAATTTTGGATATTTTTACTAATTGCTCTGTCTTTGTGCATAGGGACTTGAATAAAATGTCCATGTAGCTTAGGGCAGTGCTTTCTCATGTGAAGGGCACTTTGACATCAGATGCACTAAATGACATTAGCCACATAAATGGCTTTTAGGATGACGTGGATAAGTTTAACGAGGATCGGCCTGTGCACCTGAGACCCCAAATATTTTCCAATAATTTTTGTCCAAGATCACACTGTACAAATGCAAACATCTTAACATGTAATAGAAAATACTTCAAAAAATAAAATTGAGAGGCACTGGGGACAACTCACAGGTTGGAAATCTCTGCAAAGATCAAGAGGCTCGGGAATAAATGTTTAATAGCATGACTTTCAGAATGCACCTGACCCCGTTGGAGTTTAGGATTGTTAGGCTTTTAATCAAACATGGCCGCTCTCTCCTCCTTCTCACTTGTGTATTAACAATCACGTTTGCCATACGAAAAGATCCGCTCTTCACAATACTCTCAATCACAGAGTTGTGGATTACGCCCGAACAATGGCAGCGTTTTACTTGTACGAAGCAAAAGGAAAAGAAATCCTAATTGCCGACGCGCTCTCATCTTCTTTTAAAACATATTTATGCTTTTTAATTCTCTCCTCTGTCTTTGCACACTTAATATTCCAACAGGAAACACTGAAGCATTTGCACATGAAACAAAGATAATGGCCAAGTCTGCAATCAAAGCAAATAATTACAATCACAGTGTAACTTTTATTGTTCGGCAGCTGAAAACGAGGACACACTGGATCAAAAATAAGCAGAGGTGCTCACTCCATCCCATGCAACCACGCGCTGTAATTTGAGCGGCAATTATCATAAATTACCCATCAACAATAAAACAAATGTGGGAAAAATTATGTTGAGGGGGTGCACACTTGAGTCCTCTTTCGTGTTCTTGTCGTTTTGCAAAGTAATTATAAAAGCGTTTTGAGGATCGGAAGAGCGGGTTCAACTTGTTAACAATGTGCAGAAAAGTGAAAAAGTTGAATCTACTTACAGCACACAAGTGTTTCTTTGTTCAGTGAAGTTAAAATAATACCTTGCTTAAACAGAAACCACAAATGATGTGACTACTGAATGAATCATTTTGACCTTGTGGCTGAGAAGAAAACTGTAAGAAGAACTTACTTGTTGAGAAATTGCTCCAGACCCTGTCTTCGCTCCTCGATAAAATTGTCGTCGAAAATGCCATCGTCTCCACGGAACGGAAGCTGTCGGAAAAGAGCTTTACCTGGAAGAGGTGGGACTACCACCTGAAAAAGAAATGCAAAATAAGATCATCAGTTTAAAATATATCACGAAGCGCTGTTCTGTGAGCTTTATTAGGTCGATTTGATAAATATATGGAAAAACCTAATATGCAAATGCAGAAATTCAAAAATTACAAGGCATAATGTCGCAAAATACAGTCAGTACACATATGTTGGTGCCTGTGGCACAGTGGTTAGCACTTCTGTCTTTCAGGAGGTTATGGGTTCAATCCCTGAGCTGGCCAAGTAAGAACTTAATGAGTGGAGTCTGCCTGTGCTCCTCGTGTTACCGTGAGTTCTCTGAATACTATGGCGTACTCCCACCGTCCAGAGACATGCATGTGTTAGGTGAGTTGGTGACTCTAAATTGCCGATTGTGAGAGTAAGTAGTTGTCTGTGTCAGCTTTGCAACTAACTAGTCACAGTTCAGGGTATACCCAGTCTAGGGCCCATAGTTAAGGCATAGCCTCCAGCCTCCCACAACCCCTAAGAGGAATAAGTAATTATATGTTTTGTTAATATTGTGAAGCAATAATCTGAACATGTAGACTGAATATAAAAAGTAGTATTATGCAGTTGAAGCAGCTCTAATACTTTGTGAGTTAGCCTCACCTTGCTCTCTCGCTCCAGCTCAGCTCGGAGCCACTCAAAGTCACTGTACCTCCTCCGTACAGACGACTCCTTCAGCTTGAAGATGGGCAAGTTTGTCTGCGGACACAAATGGACACAAATGTTAAAATCTGATTGCCATTTATTCCACAGCAATTGAATTAGCAGTATGTAAAAAGAAGGACAAGGATTTACTTCTAGTAAACAAATATTTAATAATATTAAATAAAAAGGTAAAAGGATAAATTGTATGACAAACAAACTGCTTCTTCCTATTGTCAAACACATGAATATGGACCTTCACATTCTTTAGTTCAGATCTCTAAACATTTTACATCAAGTTTTACACTATGTCATATATTGACTATGATTTAAAAACTGTGCAACAATATTATAAAACCTCACTGTTATCTAAACGCCACAATTACTGTGCAGCCACATGGGGTCACAAGCCAGCATACTCCATCTGGCATAACACCAATGCCAGATCAATGAGTAAATGTCTGCACCTAGCAAATCTGCCTTTGGTAGGAGGCGACCCCACCCATAAGGGGAGCTGAAAGACAGGTCTTTCTTGATACATCTTATTTATGAACACCAAACTAACTACAACAAATGACTGTGCTAACTTGAAGAAGAAGCTTTTTGTAGCAGATTTTCTGCAAGGCCTTCTGCTATCGACTTTGAGACCAATAACAAAAAACAAAGACCCATTAGAGCTAACAGGAACAGAAATTCAAAACTGGCCTCCAGCTTAAAAAAAGACAAAGTTCACTTTTATTTGGCTCACCAAGGTCTGTCGCTCTCAAAATGTTTTGCCATTTTCCTGTGCCCACCAAAGCGCAGATGTGAGCATAATTCTAAGTTGCTGTTGACAAGCACTTGAGAGGAGAATTTCATATTAAAAAAAGGGGGAGATGTTTCGACATTGACGGAGAACATTGAAGCAAACAGCACATTTCAGCACAATGCCAAAGCTCTTCACTTGTCCTGACAGCACATGGCCATGCCGCCACAATGTACCGACGAGAGTGTGAATGAGCATTTCATTGGCAGGCCACATTCACAGAAGGTCAGAATTCATGGAGGAAGGAGAAAAAAAAATAAAAAATCGCAAAAAGCAAAAGCAATTGAGCAAGTGGGTGCAGCGTGAATACAGTGTGAGCAGCGGACGGATCGATGGGCAGACGGCTGACTGTGAGTTAACTAGAAGCCTGAGTAAAGAGCTGATAAAAAAGAAAAGGGGTGCGTGGCCATAAAGGAGCATTGAAGAGGTTGGGAGCTGCGTTTGGTCGGTCTGGGACTAATTGAGGACGAGAGAGCGGTATTTTCCTCCCATGGACTTCTTTTGCTTCTTTAGCTTGCCTCGTTCGCAATAATAAGTCACATTTTGTGCCCTTGAAGCTCCTCTTGTGCTTTTTCCTTGGTCAAAATATAGATTTATCTTTTCATCTTTTGTCAGGTTCTCAATCTCAAAAAAAAGATGGATCCTGGGCAGATTTTATAAAGGCTGTTAATTATTTTAAAGTTGAAAAGGCCCACATCACCGGTTTTGTGTCTTTCGTAGTAAATTTTGCATGCAGAAAAGACAAAATCTAGTTTACAATTTATAGAATGCATAGAAATAATCCAGCCACAGAGGGTCACAAATCAGCGTACACCTTGTGCTGGACCCAAGCCTGGATAAATGGAGAGATCTACGTCAGGAAGGACACTCGGTATAAAACTTATGCCAAATCTTTACATGAATCACTGCACAGTGGGAGGCCGATAACGTGCGTCGCTTTATTGCGTTTCTTTACACATGCCTGAAATGCAGTGTGTGTTAATGCAATAACTACTTAATAATGCATTTAGTGTGCTTCAGCACCAATCACAAGAAAACCCAAAGGTAAAATAACCCCTTTACAAGTATTTCCTTACTGTACAAATTTAACCTTTGCCACTCCCCTTTTTACTGTCACTGCCTCCTCTAAGCCTCCTTGTAAATGTGAAGTTCAGGTGAAGTCAGCACTGAGCCCCCCTCTCCGTCTCTCACTCCTCCTCTTTCCCAGGTCACAGAAGAAGTGGATTATGTTGGCTTTATCGCCCCGGTGCTCCAGCACTGGCGTGTCCCTGCTGCGTCATGTTACCTCACAGCGTAGAGCGCAGCAAAGTTAATCCCCACAACAACAGATCACAGTTACAGGTAATCTGCCACCGCCGGACTCTAATCCCATCACGTGTGCACAGAAAACATGGCCGCAAACCAGCAGCACACACACTTACAGCACAAGTAGTGTGGTTTAAAGTAATTATCTAAAGCAAGTAAGTATAATATTGCGTTAACTTTGCTGACTGTCTTTGGAAACACTGTCTATTGGAAAGTCAAATCAGTGAAAATATTGGAGAAAAATAACTATTAAGAATCAAGTCTGGAGTCCAATTGGAGTGCATATATAACACAGCAGAAACAACCCAAGTTTGACTCCCGGCTCTGGTTAGTTTGCTCCATGTCATGCCCTTCTCTCTCCCAGATTTTCTGTCAGTCTAACTATGTCTAACAATAATGGCAAAAGCCAAAAATAAATCTAAACAAAAAATTCGAGGCGCCTTGATGGCTCACCTAGTAACTTGCAAACCCCATACTGAGTTTGATTCCCAGATTCCCTGATTTCTTGTCAATCCTGTTTCTGTCAAATAGTCTAAATAAGCTCCAAAATACAGTATATCTTAAGAAAGTGAACCCAGTGCCTTTAGTCTTTTTTTTTGGCAAATAGTTGCACATCACTTACACCAGTGTTTCCCAACCTAGGGGTGCAGGGACCCCCAGGGGTACGCAAGCACTTTGCAGGGGGTACGTGGAATAATTTCAACATTTGATAAAAAAAAAATGTGCGATCTTTTTATATCAAGCTATTGAAACTTATAAAAAACAAGAAAGCTCAAGTGTCTCATTGAGTTATTAAAAGGAGGTCAAACTACTAAAAATATTTGAATATTTTTGTTACATATTTTTTAGGTTTAATAGCTTGTTTTAAAGGATGATGATGATTTCTTGTGTGTAATAAATGTATTATGAGTTTAAGATAAGATTTTTTTTCCCCATTTTGAACATGGAATATATAGGAAAATAAGTTAATTTAGTTTATGTATTTATCTATTTGTATGTTTTATTAATTACTATTCATTTATTTAAGCAATTTTTATTTTTTGTATTTTTAAGTAAAAAATACAGGAGAATTAGCATTTACATTTAAGTAAGTATAAAATGTCTTTGTACTAATCAACAAAGATATTTTCTATGACCACTTTTTGAAAAATTAACACATATGAGTGAAGGGGGTACCGGACAAAAAGCTCAGGGGGTATGCAACACAAAAAAAGTTGGGAACCACTGTCTTACACCACAAAAAAGGCCAATGGTACAAAAAACAGGCTTGTGTTTGTCCTGTTCATGTTTATTTCTGTAAATTAGCCATGTTGTCCAATAAGTAATAATATCATAGAATACTTTCACTGTATTAACCACAAAGGCGATGGGTAGAACAACAAAAGAAATGCCATAAAAAAATCCAACACATTACTCTAATAAAACGTATTATCTAAGATGCTTAAGTGAGTGTAACCCAGGTGAATGCAGCTGAGAGTACATTTACTTTAAATATGCAAGCATTTACTGGAAAATGTCTGACCAGTCACAATAATAACAGCCAGAGAGCATTCAGGCTTGTTTGTACACACCGGAGTAAAGCTGGACCACTCCTCTGTAGACAATAGAGCGGGTAAGGAAATAAAGTCACCTGGTCTTTCAATCCTCTCTCGCTCTCAAACCCTGTGATTAAGAGATTGGCCTCGCAGGACAAGGGGAGGATCGAGAACGACAAAAGTGAAAAATGAGAGTTCAAACACGCACACACACAGAGAAAGAGGCGGTGCGTGGGAGCTGGTCGAGTCAAAGATCAGGTTTCTTCAGGCCTCTGTTCTCTTCATGGCTGGTTAGAGGTTAAGACCCGAGTTTCTCAACTTACTGGCCCGGACCAGTGTTGAGGACAGGGGACCGGCCCACACCAAGGAAGGTCTTAGCGTTTCATTTGGTGTTTAAAAAGCACACTTTCTACAAACAAAAACGAGAGAGACAAAGGAGTTAGCACAATCAAATAGCCCTGAGAAAAAACAATTATGAGGAAGAGAACACATGGGACACTTGTCATTTATCATATTCTGTAGCATACATCAACGTTAAATCAAAAAAGTTGAGCACATGGACACCAACAACTTTTTTTTTCATCAGTCTTTTGCAACATGTATACAGAACATACTGATATCACAAAGATGAAAACTCCCCTATGTAGCCCTGGCAGATAATTCATCACAAACTGTAATGGTGCATCATGTTATCTAAAAAGGGGCATAAAGCTACAAGTATCTTTCCCACAGCAGATATTCCACCTTCACTCTCCATTGTGAGCGAGCAAGAGGCAGAAGCTCTATAGGTAGAGCATGTTATTCATAATGTGCCCAACACAATACCTTTGGCTCATTGAAAATGGTTGAAAAGAGGCAGAACCCTTAAAAACAGTGTTGCGGGACAAAGATCACTCATCTCCAGAGAGAGGAGTTCAAGGCCACCATGCATTAGCTTTTAGCAGGATGGATTAAGTCAAGTTTGAGAGTGTGCATCCTAAAACTCCCCCTTGGCCCTCTCTAACTCCTCTCATATACTCGCCTTTCACAATAATGGCATTAAAAATGGCTACATAATGCTGTCTCATTGCATCATATTCCAAAATGGGGTAAAAATGACTGGGAACAAAAGCGCCGGGGCTCTGGGTCCCTCAGCGCACTCTTTTACTCTCCCGTTCCCCTAACTCGCCAGCCCTCGGCGGCCTGACAGCCTACCCTCTCTGCGACTCACCGAGCTGGCAAAAAGCTGCTTTGTTGCCATAGTATCAACTCCCACTTTTGATACTGTCATTTCAAGTAGGATATGGTAGCCTTGATACAATATGTTCCCTATTTCCATTAAAATAGTTGTCGAAGAGGATGCTGTAGACTTTGGATTACACTTGACTGTGTCTGACAAGCGCCCCCCCTCCCTCCCCTCCATGCTCGCCCCCACCCCCCACACATCTCTCCCCCATTTTATTAATGACCAAAGGCCCCCGCCCCGATGCCCAAATGGAAAAGAAAAAGAGAGGGGAGAGGAGGGGTAGTGGACTAAGTGAGAGTGAGAGACAGAGCTATAAGAGGCCTTTTATGTACTCCTATCCATAAACAACATGCAATCCCAAAGTTTGTGAGCTTCCTGGATGAGATGGGAACCAGCTAAAGACAAGAAATTCTCATAATACTATCCCCCACCACCCTCACCATTTGTCCAAACAAATGCACTTGCTGGGGGCGGCATGGGGGGCATAAAACCTAAAACAAGCTAAATACATTAAACCACGTAAAGTAATGGCAGCAATACCTCAAATGCACAAAATATATCGTCCCTTTTTCTTACAGCATGCCTAAAGTTACTTAATTGTACTAGGAAAGCATTACAAGTCTCTTCAGGCAATATGGGATATCCGCTCCTTTCACTATGAACTTCCAACTTCCAAATGACAACGCTGAAAGAGCTGTATGGAAGCTATTGATTTGCAGTGCAAATATAAGCCCCGCTGTCAACAAGTGACTACGCAACCAGTGCTGATGCCAGTGCAAACAGTTGGTTTCTCACATGATAATCCCGTCTCTTATGCGATTTGCGACAGCCTTAATTTTGTGAACACCCATTCAGACGTCGGCGATGAGTCACAACCCGAATGAGGAGTCGTTTCTCAGGATGAGGTCAAGTTTACATAACACAAGAAAATAGTAGTCTATGTATTTGATGGGCTCACCGGCCACAGCGGTAGAGGATAAGTGGGTATAAGGATCCAGACTGGTGCGGGGTGGCTTACTGCCCTCCCATGGGTGTAGGCGGGTTGGGGTGAGGAGCGGGAATAACCTCCAGCTCCCCCGCACCCTGGCCTGGTTCATTCTTCTCTCAATGAAGGGATTAGGGAGACTCTCAGAGCAGCCACAAGAGCTCTCTTGATTTTTGTTGGATTGCAGAGCAGGGTAGCATTGACATGAGAAAGAGCCATAAGCACTAAGTGTATAATGATTAGATTAGTGAAACTGTATTAATTCTAAATATCATAATCAAGTGAGGGACACTGCCAAGCATTATGTATTTCAGAGGCGCTCTTTCCCAACTCAAGCTAAACCAAAAGCAGGAGAAAGGAGGAGAGAAGCAAAGCAAAGTTGACACCACATTTGTTGAGAAGTGAGGGATGCACTGCTTTTTCTGTGGTCTTATGCAAAGCAGGGTCACACAAGGCTATGAAGTGCACAATAATGCTGATTACACGCATATGCTAATTATTACACGCTAATCAAGTACAGTAGCCTTATATTCAACGCTAATGCTTAGAGACGGCTTTTCTTCCCTTAGCCCACTTCTTTAAGGTGTATAAGGAAACTATAAATACTGATCATCAAATAGTGTAGCGCACTAACTACAGGGGTGTCAGTCAACTGATGACACTTGAGAAGCAAGAGACGTGGTAATCAGATCACTGCCTGACAATTTCACTTCCTTATGCGTGAAACTAAAATGCATTAATAAAGACATGATTAATTTAGTCTCCACTCCAAGTAGTTACATCCATAATTATGTTCAGATTATAAGAAAAACTTTACTTTAGGTTCACATAAGTTTGAATCAGTATAATGACTAATAATTTAATATTCAAATCTTTTAACACTATATAGTATAGTAATTTGGCAAGTGCTGCAGACTCTGCTTTATATTTGGGGTGTGCATGGTTAATTGGTCAATCAATTAATCAGTGTTATGGCCATTAGCCGTTGAAAGAAGTACTAACAATTAATGGTTATGCTGTACAATAGAGTAAAGGTACATTACCGTTGGAGAGTTAGTGCAAATAAAACATAAAATTAGGCAGCTGTTTCCTAAAATATACAAGCCTAAAACTTACCTTTAGTAAAAAAAAAAAAAAAAAAAAGCACCTTTTTATTATGGTTCATTACTTTGAATTTAATAAAGAGATGTTTTTTATAAAACGTAATGACATATAATGCCAAGCCAGTGGTTAACGGTTAACTGATAATCATTTGTTAAGACCAATTAACCGATTAAAGAGAATTAACCAAATGTGCATCCCCACTTTATATATTTTAACATACAAAGCATCAAACTATAGCTCAACACAAAATCTTTAGAGTAAAGCGATTATGAACAGTTGAATAAATGACAATAAATAAAATGGTTCTCCTGACAATGTTTGTAGATTTGGAGGAAGGAAATGCAGGGGGTAGACCTAGGGTGAATCAGGGAGCAGTCTGCATCCTGTCTGCTGCTCCAGAGAAGCTGACCAGCAGAGTTTTGTTTCCTTTGACATACTTTTGAAGAAGTTGTGTGTTCAGAAAGTTACAAACTTCTTTGGTAAAGCAAACATAAATGTGCTGCATAAACAACACATGAGAAATCCATGTGAGATCATGCAGCTTTCTCGTAATGACAGGTTTCAGATTATTAAGTGTAACCAATGCTGTTATCTGTTCCCAGAGGCAGAAAATGGGGTGTGGCTGAAGTTCCCTCAACTGTCCTCGCGCTTGAACTTTTTGGCAATTTGGCAAAGACACTTAATGAATGGCACTTTTTCCTAGTGTTAAGTAATATAATGGCCGTACAAAACAGATTCACATTTGAGGTTAGATTATTGTATTAACCAAAAGCCAGCAGCTGAAGTCTATTAACGCTAAAGTAAACAAATCCCAATGTAGCTGGAACTTATAATGTGGTGGAAAAGGAGTTAAAGACAATCATATTTTATATAGTTGATAAAGTAGTACGGGTTTAAAAATTTAAAACAGCTTTATTTCCACATCAAAACAACAACTGCAGTAGCAAGTTAGTTTGAAGCCAAATAACGGTGAGCAGTAGCCACTTCTGACGAGTGCTAACAGGCTAACTTGCTAATAGTTTTATGTGTGGCCATTTCCAGATTAGCACGTTATTGTGGCGATGATGTCCTGTTATTAAGACTGATAATGCCTTTGTAAAAATGAGTTTACTGTCCTTGTGTCGTTGCATTTGTATTTACCATCCACGGTAAAGACGTTTTCGGATGCCTAGCTTCAAAGCTAACGCCATTCGCACTTGAGACTGCAGCTCACCTTCAGTCTGACTTCATACGTGGTAAATCTGTTCCTGCCGACCCCGACAGTCTCGGGGTTGCTCACATCAATCTCTAGGAAGTTACTTGGCGGTCCATAAGCGTCATTTAGGTTCTGTGGCTTGGTGAAAAGCCTTCTTGTATCAGCTATGGTATTGGCCATTTCTCCCCAGTCCTGCCAGCAGCTTTAACTGTCAAGTTATCAAGAAGAACACAAATGGAAACAATCCGGTTTTGTCCTTCAAAATATAATTATTGTCCTATCTATTTTCAAACCACACAGTATATAATGAAACTTTTGAAATTTTCGGGACTCCTTTTTAATTAAATCGATGTTTTCTAGACATATAAAATGTAATTTTGGTTAAACAGAACTAAACACACGTGTAAGTGCTTTTATTTTGAAACGTAAACATACCACTTGTTCCTCTCCCATTTTTTCTGTCACCGCCGCCTCTGTAGCTGTGATGTGCAGGGTGCTTCCAATCAGCTGAGGTTCAGCTGACACCGGGCGACCACCTGCTCTAAGGTTTGTTTACAACCTGCCCCAGGCTCCACGGTGAAGATGTCCTATTATCTGAGCAATCACGTTTTGTCCTTAACTATCACTATCAACACAGTTGGACCGCATAATAAATAAACAGAGAAGATAACTAATAATGCGCGTATGACATATTTTTTTGTCTTGTACTGATTACCTAATGCTATGATTATGCACGTTATATTTATATTATATTGAAAATCCCGACTCTTTCAGTGCCTCAAATGAATCTCAATAAAGCTTTGACATTTTGAAGCATCATGGCGGCTTACACGATCCCAGCAGCTTATGGACGCTTACTTAAAGTTTTATTAAATGGCACTGCACTGCGTTCAGATATTCTTTGTCGACTCAAGCCAGGTAAGACCATACAACTGAATCTGATTGGCATTGCATTCTAGTTGTAGATTCTTTATCGTGTCCGTGTAAGATGTCTAGTTGCTATTTTGTTTACCACGTTTTAGGTTATAGATATTGGAGAAAATCGCTTTACTGCAACGATCTCACAACGGTCCTTGGTGATCCAATCAAGGACCACTACAATCGGCTTGTCCAAAGTGGCTGTCTGCAGAGGGACACCCAGCAGAGGCGTGTGCTCCAGGAACTGGCGCTGCTACAGGCTTCCCTAAATGACTACAGCAACAGCATCTATCTGAGCCCAGCACCTGCAGCACATTCACAACATGATAATGCACATCAGCTACAGAGAGACAGCAACAATACAGGATCAGTTCCGCCTAAAAAGGTAAAGTAGACAATATAAAGACTCAGATTGATTTGGTATAATTCAGTGTTTTTAATTATTTTGCTGCTTTGTTAGGAAACAGTAAAATTAAAATAATTATTATGTAAAAGGTGACCTACTGGAATGCCCTTTCCCTTAACAAATATTCAGTCTATTTATATATCTATGTCTTAGTATATCAGTAGCAAATGCATATCAATAATTGCATTGCTATTGAGATTATTACATCAATTCATTTTAAAATGAATGGAAATTGCAACTAAACACTAAGTCTCACAAATAATACAATATTGCCTTCAAAAATAGTTTTTGAAGGCAGTTCAGCTCACAGTGACGCTTGGACAATACCACATAGGATCTGGTTGAAATAGGCTTGATGATCTATGATACAGTTTCTATCTCCATCTTTAGTTGTCAAAAATATCCATCTTATTATCTTACTGTTGCTTTTGACACAGAAGCAGAAACTGTCCTTGGGTAGTCACTCTAAAACAAATCCAGCATTAATTTCATGCAGCTGAAGCATCTGTCCCTCTTTCTGAAAGTTGTGTTGATGTCCAACACATGAATGGGCCAGTGAGTCCATGACACTGTAGTGGCCTTAATGCCTGTGACTATAGGCTCAGGTCAAAGGGAGGGCAGGGGTCTGGGAAGTGTATTGTACATGTAAGTTTTGGACTGGCCTAATGCAGGGGGCTGTTGTTGTTTTTAGGTCAGGAGAGATGACTGTCTCGTATGTCATGGTGGGAGTTTTTCTGTCGCTTAGCTGGCACAAACACATAGGGTTAGGAAGAGATTTTGGAAGGCAGCAGAGCAGACCTCCCGCTGGGTTTGTCCCGGCACCCCTCTCACTCTCTCACCGTCCCCATGCAGTAATGAGGGGATCCCTATTGTCTATGCCACTCCTGTTCTTTTTGCTTTTGATTTGGGACTGTGACAAATACTTTGGTGTTAGGCTATCAACACTGCCACCCCCCTCCACTCTGTGCACCTTGTTTCTCTGTCTGACGCTCACATACACACTGACTTAGTACTTATGCAATTATTCTGGGTTTGAATCAGGTCATATCACTGTCCTTTTGGTGTCTGTACTCTCTGTGAAAGTGCCGCCATTGTCCTCACTAACTGACCAAGTCTGTAAGGAGGGTACACTTGACTTAATATTGACCCGATGTGGCGTGGTTGGTTAACAATGGGCCATTGTTTTCCAGGAGCCACTCTCTGCAAGTCAGGTCTGCATAGAGTTGTCTTGTACACTGAATATTTACCCCTAAACTAAACTTTGACTCTCACAGATATTTCCTAATCAATTGCAATAAACATCAAGGCTGCTTGTAAGTGTGTGTATGAAGTCACTGCATAGACAAAGTGGCTATGTCCCGCATGTGAACTTTCCACTCATGTGCAAGTCTGTATTCTCTAGCGGGAGGTGACACAAGGCTACAGATCTCAGCTAGACAACAGTGCCTGAGGGACAGCCTTGTACTTCTCCACTCTGCCATAGCAAAATGGCTGCCAGCCACTGCTGACAATTATCCCACAATAGCAGAGGGCAGCTTGGGAAGTCAGGGAAAAGTCACAGTCTGTTATGCCAAAGCAGACAGGAAAGACTTGTTGCTCTTCCAGTATTTCACTCAGGACAGTCATGCATCGGAGGGGCAGGGTAACGTGAAGAAGTATGGACAGGGCACAGAGAGAGGATGGCAAACAAGTTTGTTTTTCATTTAGTTTTCAATTGGCCATTGTCTGCTTTTACCAGAGTCAAGTGCTCCTTGTGCTGCAGGAAATAAGTGCTAGGACATTGAGTACTGAAATACAATTTTCAAGTAAATCAGTCTGATAGATAATCTGACATTGACCAGCAATTCAGGGTAATCACAATAAATAAACTAGCCTCTGATTTAATTTATTTTGGTGTGTTCACTTTTTCCTGAAATCCTTTCTCCATGTGAGTGTGAATCTGTTTAATTTAAATGCTGTTTTGTCATGTATCAGATTTGTAGCCAGGTATTCACAGTCTTCTTCAATTTAGATTTACATGTTCTCATTTGTTGGTAAGTACATAGTAATTACAGAATTCATAAATGCATATTAACATGACTGATTTGAGGCATTGTGGAAAATCATTGTAAATTGTGTTACTGAAAAGTAACTTCACAGATTTTTGATCAGGAACACTTGACTATGATCTAGCTTGTAGTAATACTGTTTTAAGTTATGTGTGAATGTTTTTGTAGCCTGTGTGTCCTAACGAAGCCTCTGACATGTTTGGCTTATTTGATATTCTGCGCTTAGTCACACAAGGCATTTTTTTTTTTGAAGCACAGACCTTTTGATGATAGGAGGCAGGCAACACAATGACTTCCAGCAGCACCTCAATGCAACAGTACCATATCACAATTAGCAGCGCTAAACAGGCCGCACAGACAAGTCCACTCCATCTCGAATAGAGCCTCATCCAGACCTCTCCGTTTTGTCTGACAAATCCCCCCATTGTTCCACTGATGATGCTTTTCTTTCGTGGGAACCCTGGCTTGTCTTGTTGATTAGATCCCCTTTGTCTTCCTCCCCTGCAGTGGGTTAGTCTGGAGAATGTGAAACCTCACACTGTAGTGGTGGCTTAATGCCTCAGCATACTCTGTTTATCAAATCGTGATTCGGTCTTATATGGTAATGAATAAAACAACTAGGTTTATTTAGGTCAACTGTTTAGCGTCTTGTGGTTGTAAATTAATCTATGCAGAATCCCAGACTTTGCTTCTGGTTATTCAGAGTGAATAGTTGGTTATGACAAATACATAAAAAAGTTTGCTATGTAACGAAAGTGCTACTGTATAATAATTTAACATGTTTATTTATTGTCTTTTTAAGGAGGAACCCACTCCACTACCTCCACCCCCCAGAGGCTTCTATATCTATGGAGATGTGGGTAAGAACAGCCTCAAAATAAATTTATAGAACATGTGCAACATACATATGGCTGCCTGAACTAAAATAACTGTTGAGATTATCAACATGCTAGCTACTCACTATTTTGGTGAGTTTCCATTGTACCAGTGCACTGGAAAAATAATTATAAGTTCCTCTATAAGCTGTTATTGTAATAAAGATGTCAGCTGTTGCATGCAGAGCTGGAAAGTAACTAGATATTGTTAATGAAGTAATGTAAAGTGCATTTTTTTGAGAAAATGAGAATACATTTCTAAAGTGTTCTTTAATTTTTAAGAAATATAAACTTTTACCCGAGTAAAATCTATAAACAAGTGAAATTATATATTTTTTAACTCAGTGGTACAGTAGATAGCATACTTTCCTTGTGAGAAAGTTTTGGGTTTGAGTAGTTGTATGTAGTATTAGTAGTAGTAGTAGTAGTAGTCGAAAAACTTAGACTCTGGTTGCATGTATTTCTTTTATTAAACAAAAATAATAATAATAATAAAAATATTTTTCTATATATACTATTATGCACACAGTAAGCAGCAAATGGAGAAGGTGAGGAAATAAGTTTTGTATATTTTTGTATTTGTAGGTACTGGGAAAACCATGCTGATGGATTTGTTCTATTCCCATGTTCAAAACCCACATAAAAGAAGAGTGCACTTTAATGGCTTCATGTTGGACATCCACAAAAGTTTGTATTTTCCTCATATTTTTCAGCAATAATTGCAAACAATTGGCACGCGTGACTTTATTGAAGTTTAGTGACTCCTAATGTGGCGTCCATCCTATATTTATCTCGGTGTTTGTCCTAAAGCCGCGCTGCTAATTGCCTGCCATTATACTCGCAGGTGAAATTAGCGGCGTATTCAGTATTGTCGCTGGGTTTGGGTTGGCCGTGCAGGTGTGCGTTAAGATGTGGCTGACGTTTGTGTGCTGCTTAAAGGGATCCATCGGAGAAAACAAAGCCTGCCAAAAAGAGGGCTAGGGAAAATGTTCACCTACGACCCCATAGCACCGGTTGCCATGGAGATCAGTGCTGAAACCTGCCTCCTGTGTTTTGACGAGTTTCAGGTGAGTTTGTGTGTGTTAAGTGTGTGTACGGTTTTCCCACTTTCTAATATTTGAGAGAAAAACAACAAGAAATGTATTTTTATATTAATCATAAATTAAATTATGATTTGTCAAGAATTTCACTTTAATTAGGAGCATAATGTAACTAAGTACTAAAAGTCATCTTTGAACATTTTTATAATAAATAAAAGGTTAAAAAGAAGCACACTGTTTGTAGCATACGGATGACTTTTTTTGTAAAGACATAAATAAATAAAAAAGATATTTAAACTTACATGCACACAAAAAAATCATCTCAAATTTCCACCATAATATGTTATCATAATAAAAAAAAGTAGTATCTTGCATGTAGCATTAGAAAGTAACTAGATATTTTTGCTGAACTAATTCATTTAAATATTTTTTTAAAACATACTTTTGCTTGAGTAATATTTTAGGGAAAGTAAATTTTTAATACATCTAAATATATACAGCGAGTAGTATGATTGCCTTTCAATGGGACGGTTTTGAGTTATTTTTGGATAGTAGTAGTAGTAGTAGTAGTAGTAGTAAGTTGTGGAGTCCAGATGACTTTTTTTAAATATTTTTTTCTTGTGATGACACATTTTTTATTAAATAATGAATAATCATTGTTATTAACATTGTTTTGCGGTAGCTTGTATTGCAGGAGATAAGGCTAATACAGTGTGTATTTGTGGAAAACAATTCTCTGTTCCTTGTAGTAGGCTATATTGTGACAAACTAAACAAACTCTTTTGCCTGTTGCCACTGTCCCCGACAAACACAGCTGGGGACATCTAGTGGACATGTACACATACAGCAGAAATATGACATAACTGACTAACACTGTAATGTGTCTAAATTTGTGTATTCTCCCCTGTAATATAAAACATTTTACATTTACTATGCCTAGGTGAGTCACTGAATGCCCCCCGTTATGTGTTTACACTCATACATTCAGCTAATTGGCCCCAAAACCATTACTGCCGAGCTAGACCGGCTGTTTGAAACCTGAATATAGACAACTAAAAGGCACATTGAGTCATTAGTGTAACAGATATTCACACCATTTCATCTTTTGGTATCAGAGGAGAGCACCACGAGCGAGACCCTATCTATTCTCTGTAACATACTCAGTCATTCATACGGGACTAAAGGACCTGAGTCTTTATTATAAGCTGAGCACACACATCTGTTTGCTGCGCTGTTGTTCTTACTGATATCATTACTGTTAATGCCAGGGTGTCAAAGGTCACAGAAGGTGCGGTTGCTCTCCCTAATCACTCTCTATGCATCTGCAAGGATCAAGAGCTGTTGCTTTTATCCCCAGCGTCTTTCACATTATAAACCGCCGCGCTGTTTGTGCCGTTCTCATTGATTTGTTGTGTTTGCCGTCGCCTGCTTTGCTGTTTTCACTTGTCGACTGTTGCTACTGCTGAATGGAGTGGAAACAAGCGGACATGTGTGCGTTGTTTGTGATGCATAAACAAGAGGTTGCGAGGACTTTGGGGTGGGGGTGGGTGGGGTGTGCTGCCTGCTGGAGTGGGGGGTCTGTACCAATCAGCATCCTCCTCCACTCAGCCATGCAAATGAGGCAGTGGGTATCAGTCGCACTCGCCTTCTTCCTTAAGTGAGTGGAGCTAGAAAGCGACTGGCGGCGGCGGGTCAGATGGATCTTATCCTCTTAAATGCTAATGACATTTCTCCATTCTCTTCATTAGCGCCATGCCATTATCAGTAATTTGTGCCCCCCCTCCCTCCTTTTATGACCCCCCTCCACCCACCCGGCCCCTTCTAATGAATACTCGCTATTGAGAGGACCAAGATGGGAAGATGAGGTAGAAGATGAGTGAGAAGAAACTGCTTGAGCGGCATTGTCTCAGAGCCCCCAGTCAGCGCGTAGCCTTGGCAAAATTGCTCATAGGTTGTGTACATAAAGAGGTGTAACATCAAAAGAGGTTTAATTTGGCACCCGTGCGCCTTGCTGTAGTAAGTAATTGGATGCTCATTTAAATATTGGCGTTGGCTGATGGAGATTGCGCTATTATTTTTGTCTTCCACAAGTGCTTTCTCAGTCCTCCACCTTTCTCATTCTCCACATCCTCATCACCCCCCCTTTTATCAGTCAGCAATCAATATCGCCCATCATACTATGCCCACATCACATGAATAAACAAACCCGGGTTCCCTAAAAGGTCAGTTTTAAATGATTCTTTTGAAATGAAAATAAAATCCTGTGGTGGCAGGAAATAGGGGCCCTCTTTCAGAGAGACACCGAGCCTTGGCTTTTCTGTTTGATTCTCATTACAACAGCCACTCACACACGCTCACACTAATTTGATGCCCCCCAGTCACCTCTGCTTCAGCAAAATCAGGGCTTAAACACAAATGTTAATCAAGTATTGGCAAGGGCAGTGGGGGCTAATGTGCAAAAGCAGAAGACTCTCCAGAGGATAAAAAGAGGCGGATGCTGGGGGTATGGCCGTCAGAAGAGCCTGTTGTACACAAGAAAGTAGATAAGAGGCAGAAGGAAGTAGGTAAGAGGCAGGAGACAAGGAGGGATAGCAATGATGCTTTCAATAAAGACATCTTGATTCCTGTAAACAAATGTGACTGTGAATAGGGTTTTCATGCACGTTTTTAGGATTTTGGAGATCACACACAGAGGCTAAACATTATTACCACCTGCCTAATATACGGCATATGCAACAAACTCGGGTGCACTGTGTATTCCCCTTTCTGTCAGAACCACTGTCTTCTTCAGCACTTTGAGTGACAGTAGCTCGTCGCCTTTGCTCACCAGTTGCATCACCTCGGTTCACCGCTGTTTCTTTCATTTTTTGATAGATACGGACTACTGCAGCCTGGGAACATCCACACAGGTTGCAAAATGTTCACTTGCTGCCTATATCCCACCTGCTAACAGGTGCCTTTTAGAAGAGATAATCCGTTATTCCCTTCAGTGGTCATAATGCTATGCCAGATGTGTGTCAAACCTTCTTATTCTATCTAACTGTGCTCATGAAAAGGCATACCTCTGAATGTAAACAAATAAATACAATAAAGGGCTAGTCTACCTGTTCTAAACTAACATTTCAGCAGTGCAGAGATGAATAAAAAAGTTCTAGAGTGTGAAGTGTGTACCTCATGAGTAACTGGTCCCTTTAGTTGAGGCCCAAAACTTCTGAGTGCTTCAAAAATTACTCATATTTTATTTTCTGACTAATTTTCTGTATTAGCTTTAAGTGCTGCTACCTTTACGATGTCTTTTAACTGGAAAAACCTAAATTATGTTCACCACTTATATGCTGCTAACTCGGTACATAGCCCACGTTGCCCAGTGTTTTGTGATTTCTCCTCTGCTGATGCTCAAAGAACAACAGAGGTGAAGGGGACACGAGAGAGCAGGAACAAAAGTGAGAGCCCTGTATTTCTAATGGAAAGGTCGCAGCTCTTCACGTGACAGCCAGCGACTCATGAGCGGCCTTGTTCCAGCGCTGCCATCGACCTTTGTTTATTGTGGACTCAGATGCAGATGATGGGGATGAAAAAGGCAGCAGACAGACTATTGTATTTATGTTTTAACCTTGTAGTGTTAGTATGTGCTTCACAGAACTGGCTACAGCCGGTCTGTGTGGCTTTAAATGGCCAGAGACTACGGCAGTTTTGTCCACCATTGCGAGTCTTCATTCATGTTATTTTCATTATTTTTTTCTCTCCTGTGTTTCTAGCTAGCTCTGTCTAGTCTGCTGGGTTGATTAGCTCAGATCCAGCCTCGGCTCCTTGTCCTCAGCAGAAAGCCGCTTCGTGACCATTTGCAGTCAGTTCAAGTGGCTGCAGTCTGTGTGTGTGTGCGTGCGTGTATACGTGTGAATGGCCATGACCAGACACAAAAGCTTGAATGAGCACACCTGAATGACACTAATCAACATGGAGTGTTGATGGTGTAGTTTAACCTCACACACAGGCGGCAGTGTGAGAAAAGGTGATTTATGCAGCGATTCTATGCACCGCCTCATCTTCTTCTTCTTCTGCGGTTGTGTTGTGTCAGGTGACCGACATCGCTGATGCCATGATCCTGAAGCAGCTGTTCCAGACGCTGTTCAGGACCGGAGTGGTGGTGGTGGCCACATCCAACAGAGCCCCCAATGGTATGGTAACACAGTACTCAAAACTATGATCTGAAAACCAGAGGTTGAAGAAGTACTCATAACCTGTATTGAAGTCCAAATACTCCTGCTTTAATGACCTAAAAAATAAATGTACTTCATAGGGCCATGATAAAGATGAGAGACACATCAGAGTTATGCAAAAATAAGTGAATTTATTGTGAATATATTAATTTGTATTAAATATTAAAATAAAAACAGATCATTCACCCCTTTGGTCAACACCTGGGAGAGGAGAGAGGACAAAGGTGATTAGTCACATTTGTACCACCAGGGACACGGGCCCAGGTGCCCCTGATCAGAAGGACTGCCCAAAACAGAAGAGGAACTAGGGGCGTCACATACTCAATTGGGTTACATCAGTTCACAATCAGATGTGAACCAGTTTTAA
The DNA here is from genome assembly GCA_020698575.1 of Bostrychus sinensis. Lineage (NCBI taxonomy): Eukaryota > Metazoa > Chordata > Actinopteri > Gobiiformes > Eleotridae > Bostrychus > Bostrychus sinensis. The sequence goes on along the minus strand of CM036257.1, from coordinate 18,406,358 downwards.
ACCACATACTTGATAAAATGTGATTTATGCTAAACATGTAATGAATAATACTTCAGTAAAAAGTGAAAATGACTTCACTATATCTATGCCAGAACCTATCATCAGCTATTTGTAGTTTAGCTCAGTTATTCAGGGGTAACGGGTATGGGCCTAAGTCAAACAGGCCTTCACCAGGTCTTCAGCCAAGATCCTGGTCAGTAGTACCTAGTTGGAGGTTTAGCCTATATTGTGCATGTTTTAGGTTGAAGTGGAGAAGACCCACCCGAGCACAGGGGAACATGCAAACTCCAGACACACAGGTCTCGTCTAGTCTGGGAATTCAACCGGGGACTTTGTGCCACCAATTCATAATTTCTATTAATCTAAAGAAAACATTATAACATTGGTGACACTTTTCACCTTGGTGTCATGTCACGAGCTTTAGTCAGACTTTGATGTTGCATTTACTGCCAGCAGAGGTAGAGTGAAGAAGACGGTGATCAAGGTGCAGGTAAATGTATGATGTCCTATCTGATGTGGAGAAGACAGTGATGTCTCAAAGCTTCAAGTGGGAACAGAGTGTACGGCAGTAAGATGCTTCTCTGAAACAAAGGCCCACGTCTGTGATATTTACTAGCTTTTAAGAACAAAGCCGTAAACTTGAGTAGAGAGCCTTCTCAGTATTAATTACTGGGTTAATGGAACCGTGAAAGCCATAAGGGACAACTAGACATGAAAGGCATATGTTTTACATCTTTATTGATGTGGAGATGTGTTAAGGAAGTGAATCCAGAGATGGTTTTGTTTGTTCTACTGATGGAGTTATATGAGATTGAAGGAGGTTAAAGGAATGAATAGGAGAGAGTGGGGCCATTTGTTAACTGTAGCTGCATATATTATAAATTCATGATGTCTCTTAATTGAACAATTGCCACAACAGGCTATCTAAGCGTTACTTCTTTAGAAAGCCCTGTTTAATGTACTATAAATGTTATTATGGGATAGGCATTATTATGGGATGATTCACACATTCAACAAACTGTTTCCTATTCATTATTAGGAATATTGCGGGCTACCATAATCTCATTTTTCCTAATGAAATTAGATTTTTTATTTAGTTAACCAGGAAAGTCCCACTGAGATTCAGAATCTTTTTTACAAGGGAGTCCTGGCTCTATGGGGGCCATGTTTTTAGTAGTAGGGGAAACCGGCGCACCCGGCGAAACCGGAGCACCCGGCAGACACGGGGAGAACATGCAAACCCCCGGTCCGGGATTCGAACCTGGGACCTTCTTGCTATGAGGCAGGAGTGCTAACCACATGCACAAATGAAATGCAAGAAATACTACATGATTTAAAGTACATAGTTGAAATGATCTTTAAAGTACTTAAAAATGATTAAAATGATTTGTTTTGTTAACCATAAAAGTGACACATGTGCCCCCATAAACTACAAAATCAACAACATTATGACAATATTAAATTATTATAAACAAATATATAATATAAAAGAGCACAAGTAAAATGAATACTAAGAAAAATGGCACCCACAGTGTTTTTTTCCCATTCATTTTAACTAGAGATTATGATTAGTAAAGACTTGTTGTTGTGGATATATTTGGTAAAAAATACTAAATTAATAGCACTCAGATCTGATAGTCAGATAGTGAGTTCAATTTGCTAAAGTTAACCTAATAGAGTAGGCTTTGTGGTAACTGATGGATTAAATGTGAGCATACACTGACAATTACAGTGGGCCGACACATTTCTGTAACTACTAAACGACGATACACTCCACTACACGCCAGTATGGTATATTATATGTTTTCTATCTAGGTTCTAGTATTATGTACATATGTATTCATAACTGATGATATTTTGGCTCATTCCTCCATTGAAAATATTTTGTATTCTGTTTTGCTTCTGCCACAGTTCTTGTGAACACAGATATTGTTTACAAACACTACCGTCATATACTGCTTATTCAGGACACGCCACTCAAGCGATATCTGCATTTCATAATCATTAGTGGACTTTATTATATTTGGGGGTGACATTTCTAAGCCAAAATGGACATAGCGTGTCTCGTTTTAAAGTATATTGTTAACAGTTGTGGGTTAGCGCTGTTGTCATATCTCCAGTACAAATATCCATTACTGAAGATTTGTGTGTGTCAGGTCCCACTGTAGTAAACTAAAGCTAAAACATCAACAACGGCCACTTGTTTAGCATTCGCAGCTGGACAGAGCTTAAGCCTCTCTGCCAGTGTGCCTTTGTCCCCTGTTTGTGTGTGAATCCCTATCTGTTTTATCTGTCTATCAGGGATGCTACTTCAGATGTAATTTGTTCCAGCCGAGCTAATTGAAACCCCTATTCACTGGGCCGCCGTGGACATTGTCCGTGCTGAAAAGGGGACAGTCCTTTCTCTCACCACCATTGTTTGGGAATGTAATGAATTTTATGTTGCTGCCGCTGCCGGTACAGAAATCCATTTTTCTAGCCCTGGTCCCGGTCCTTTTGTGGTGTCTCCCCACCCATGTTTCAGCTCATCAATAGCCACTTTATCAGCCAATCTGCGACAGGGGAATGACATTATTAGGAGGCTAAACAGCAGCGCTAACACAAGCCCTTCTTTCCTTTTTCAGATCTGTACAAAAACGGACTTCAGAGAGACACGTTCCTGCCTTTCATCGACGTGCTGAAGGTACAGACAAGTCATTCCCCCTTGTTAATTTATTCATTTGTTTACACCACACATGCAAAAATCTCCAAACCTAATTGAAAAAAGTTGGGACACAAGACTCATATTGTTATTTACAATAGAACATAAACAATTCAGTTCATTTCAGGTTTTGGACCAAGGCAAAATTAAAAGAAATTGTCAAATGAATCAAAATTTGATGGATCACGTTCACTTTTGGCTTCTTCTTTGCATGAAATGACTAAACTTTGGATTTGTGCAAACTGTTCAAAGACAGTGATGTCTGGAAGTGTTCCAGATCCCTGCAGTGGTGTCCATTACACCACTTCACTGTTTTAAATGCATTGTCATTTAAGGACCTTAAAGGTACTGTAAGCAGCATGCGCTCTAACTGGTTTGAAAACAGTATTGCAGTCTAAATCAAAACAATGGTCAGTGGGTTGCCAGTCTTTCTGCTTTTCTGATTGGACAAAACAACTTGGCCATTATGTAAAATATGTTTTTAATTGTGAATATATCAGCTGTACCATTGTTATCAGTAAAACTAATGTTTGATTTAAACATGTTTACATCCTATCCATATAATTTTATATAAGGAATATAAACTGCTTATAGCACCTTTAAGATCAGGATCATCCAACATATCTAGTGCAAATAATTAGGGATGAATCGAAAAAAATTTTGCAATAGTACGATATGTATCGATTGGCATTGTTTTGATCTGATTCAAGGGTGATTTAGAACAATATGATTCAATACGATTCAGTGCCTTCTTATTGATACAATTGATACAGTAACTTTTTCAACTTTCTCAAATCTAGCACCACGGGTGGGATTGTTTATGTCCAGCACACAGAGAGCGAAGCCAAGTTAAGGATGACTTTTTTACATCATAAACACACCAAAAAAATCATTTTTTATATCAATTTTTTCGATATATATCTGATATACACTAAACGATACCTTTTGATACGAGGTGATGCATATTGATATTGTTGTATCATAGGAATAAAAAATTCACACACTGATATAATACTGTTTAGGTACTAATAATACAGACTGCCTTTCTGAAATGCTCCTTTTATACCCAGACATCTTACTGAATTGTTGTCAATTAACTTAATTAGTCACAATATGCTCCTCTGGCTTTTTTTAAAATAGTAATAATAGTAAACTTTTTTCCAGCCTTTTGTTGCTCCATCCCAACATTTGAGACAGGTTGCTACCATCAAATTCAAAATTAGCGAATATGTTGCATGTTGCACTTTCAACACTCGACATGTCATCTAATATCTGTGTTCTATTGTAAATAAAATGTGGATTTATGCAATTTCTAAATCATTGCTTTCAGTTTTTACTTTACATTTTCCACAGCATCCCAACTTCTTTGAATCTGGGTTGTACATGTGCACCTCTCCTGTCTTGTCTTTTTGTAACTTTGGTGGTTTGATGTTTTTCTGCTGCTCTGATATGCCTCTCACAGTGTCACAAAGCCGTCTTTGATCATACCAGAGCACACTAAAAGACTCATACAAAGTCGGAGACAGAAAGGTAGGGATGTAGGAGAGAGAGCGCAGGTAACGTGAATGGAGCCGAATGACTGACCCACGCTGCTTGCATTTCAAAAGTAAAGGGCTTGAAAAAGGAAGAGCAGGAGGAGAGGGAGGCCGTGCAGCTGTTAGCATTGCAAGCAAAAAAAAAAAAAAAAAATCTACTTTGCAATTTAAGCAGGTAGCGCCATTATACTCAGATGATCATTGATGTGTTTGGAGTGATCAAATAGTAAATAATTGCATCATAATTTGCTGTTATGCATTTTGGAGCAGAGCAAGGCAGCATTCTTCCATCTTTTATTGGAATTAGCATAAAAATAAGTCGCTTTTGATTAAGCCATAATTGGACCTTATGCCGATACGTTTTTTGCAAAGTGAGAATTAGAGACACAATACATGCTACAATTGATTCGAGAGTTTTTTTCCTACTTTTTATTTATGGCAAAGATGTCTGACTTTTTATTATGACTAAAATTTTGATTTATAAGACTTCACCATATAATGAAATTAAATAAAGTCTCAAATCTCTGTAAAGTTTTTAGCATCAAGTTTTCAAAATGAATAACTAACACCAATATAAACTGAGGCATTTGAATGAAAAATTTAATTTGTGAGTATTTTGGACTTGTACCACTGTCAAAGTCTTTTCTTCCAACATAACAAAAAATAAACAAAAGTGGCTCTAGCTCAAGAAAGTCCCCTTATTACAGCACTGTGCAAAAGTTTTAATGAGGTGTGAAAACATGCAGATCACTAAGAGTGTGTTAATAAATACAAAATGTGTATATTTTATTTTTGTTATGAAAATTCTAGTTGATAATTTTGGTGAGATTTGGCAAGATTTTTAGATCCAGGAGTGTTTTAATGGATTCTGTACCATTTTGAGATACAGACCGAAGATACTTACTTACATGATTAGTTTCAGTAGATTAATTACCATTGCTAGATATAAAGGTTTTGTGGCTCATTGGAAAGAGCCTTTACCCCTGGACAAAGTTTGACGTCTGTGCTCTTCAGTTCTTCTAGTGTTGATTTTTTCTCTTTTTGGGGGGAGGGATATTTTTACATTAACACGCCTTTCTTTATTCATGGTCTTTCCTAAAAACCCATCTTTGCACTGTACTGTAAGTTTTGGACCTGCTGCACCTATTGGAATCTGCTAACTTCTTAAATATCTGAAAGTCTGTCACACACACGTCACCAGCACTCTCTTACATACTCGCATACCCTCTTCACACTCCCAGGCCGCCCCGCTCCCTGCACCACCCTTGCCCTCTCTAATCCCGGACTTCATCGTGGTCTTGAATGGCTGTTGTCCCTCTTGGCCTCCTCTCTTTCAGGGTCTTGTGTTCCCCATTGTCAGGACATCTGGTTTTGCTGGGTTGGGGGTTTGGGCCCATTCTCTAAAGCGGTCCCTTCTGTAAAGTCAAAGCAGTATTTTAGAGGGGTCACACCGCTAACTAGCAAACCTTTAATGGATTGAATTAAAGTTTGCGGGGCAGGTTGGTGGAGGTTTGACTGGTCTGTGTATGGCTGAGTGTGTCTCTATAGCTGCCCTGGGACTGACTGATGGCATTATGAAGTGTAGAATAACCTTTGACCTCTCCTCCCTATCACCTGAGCCAAAGCGCTGGAGGTTAATCCTTAGCCTCAGTCTGTGCGGGTTGACATCTTTATTTAACCATTGACTTCTCATTATATGGACTCCTATATCTGAGGCATTTCATCCTCTGTGCATTGCTCTGATTTATCCACAGTTGTTCATTATCAGTAGTTACTCTACTAGACATACTATGCTGTTGCTACACTAGTACTACATGTAAACTATACTAGAACTTGAAGAAAGTAGAAGGACTGCACAGTATAATCTACTATTATTATTATTATTACTACTACTAGCTTACCACCACCGAGTATGGAGTGAATGAAATACCCCTTCCCTACTGTGTGTAAAGCGCTTTGGGTGACTTGTGTCATAGTTAAAGCGCCATATAAATACTTTTCCCTTTCCCTTACTACTACTGCCACTGCTGCAACTACTCACTTTGAAACGTAAATCTTTAAGTTAAAGTATATAGAGTATAAAGTATATTAAAGGTCCCCTGTTATGCTAAATCAACTTTTTTTTTTTTTGCTCTAAATCATGTTACAATGTTTCCACCTCAAAAACATACCTGGAGTAATATTTTGTTTTACATGTTTGAATATTGTTGTGTGCTGTGCCGGTCCCCTTTTAAGAGCTGAAAAACCTGCGGTCTCTACGTAGAAAGGTGAAACCAGGAAGTGCTCATGTGTGTTTTTAAAGCCCATACACCGTCACCAGACTAGATCATTTCAGCGCTTAAATTACTGTCACTGCAAAACAGTTAACCTGGCTAAAGCCAGATTGCAATACCGTTGGCAAAGAGTTGCTAATGTTATATCAGTCTGAAATGGCTCCCATTTAAAATGTTTCTGAAGGGGTGGGACTTTCAGTAGAATACTTGGAGGTGAGGCAAATTTCAAGTAACAGCTCCCCAAAAGAAGACCATTTCCATTAAGGGCGTGACAAGATCTTGCAATCTTGTAAGATCAAAATGTTACCAGACTCTTGTGCAGGTAAAAATCAGTCTTGTGATCTCAGGATCAGGTTTTGTTTGCACTTTTTACAGGGGAGAAGCGACATTTGGCAGAATATATGTTCTGCTATTGCGTATAATTCAAACAATAGATGTAAATACCATTCATCACAAGTTGATTTTAAAAATGCATCTAAACAGTTTTGTATTTTATGACTTTCAGGTGAATAAATTAACATCTTAATTTGTGTAAAATACATATTTCAATAGTGTAAAAATCTCGTCTTGTTCTCAATAACCCAATCTCGTGTCTTGTCTCGTCTCCCAGGATTTGTGTCTTGTCACACCCCTAATTTCCATACATACTCTTTATTTTAAAATGTGAAATAGTAATACAAAGGTGCCCAAAACTATTTCAAAAAGCCTGAAAAAAGCATAATATTGGCCCTTTTTAAATGTACTTCCTGAGTAAATCTAGCCACAGCAGTTCACAAGCCAGTGTACTCTTTGTGCTAGTCCTAAGCCTGGATAAATGAAGGGGGTGCATCAGGACAGGCATCCTGCATAAAACCTATGCCAAATCAATAAACAAATCACTGCACAATGGGCAGCAGCAGGTGATTTTCGAGTCGTCCAGTAAGAGTTTCACAATGCACTCACTCAAAAATCATCAGTGGAGAGTTGTAAATGTATCATGACCATATAAACTCTATAGGCTCGTCCTGCTTCTTTTCGTATCTCAGAGTTTGGCAAAATGCAGGGTTTAAGAGCTTGTTTTATTGGACACAGCTTGTATTGTATTGTAACTTAGACACTCCTTCTCTCTGTTCCCCTCCATCCTCCATCGCTCTTTATTCTCTCACTATCCTGTAATACGCACTCGCCCAAGGTTAGCTCTCCATATTTTTGTAGCAGAATAGTGACTTTATTTTCCTGGCGCTTGTTCGATTGCAGTTGGGCACAATGGCGCGTGGAGAGGCAGAGGCACAGCAACCCTGAGGCAACTTTGAGTACCTCTGGGTTTCCTGCTGTTTTTAACCCTTCTTTTGTGCCACTTTTCTTTGCTTTTTTTCGGGGGCATTGTTAATAATTGGAAATGTGCTGTGCAGTTAGTGAGAGTGGAAAAAGAAATAAATAAAAACAGGAAGATAGAGAAAGATAAATTGAGGAATGAGAGGGAAGAGGTCCTCTAGTGAAGGTCTCTTCAAATCCAATAGTTGCTGATGTTTGGTGACGTCGTGTGGAGCACATAACAGCAGAGCACTGTTTGGGGGCCTCCGTAATGAAATTCTCTGCTTAATGACTGTGGTAATTAACAAATACAGTATACAGTGCTGTGCAAAAGTCACAGACAGTTTTTTTAAAAAGTAGCTATGAACTAAGAAAAGTGTATCAACCTACAAAAATACACAAAAATGCAAAAAATGAGATCAACTTATAACTAGCCCTCTGCCAAGGCACTGGTTCTATCTTGCAACGGTAAAGATATAGGGCCTAGACCTGGATGTAAACTCAAAAATTTTCTAGTTCAGGAGTAAATGCTTTTGGCAATGTGACTTATATCTCACAATGATAAGGAATTAACTAAAAATTAGGATTAGATTTTTTAGTTTAGTAAGTTTGTATCTTTGGTCTGTGTCTCAAGAATCTTACCCTTAAAAAAAAATGTCAACATAACCAAAAATAAATAAATAAATTCTACTTTTCTTAAAGCACAGCATTTCTCACACATTACTATCACACATTACAAAAAACATCTACACAGTCCTGTGTATACTCATTTTGTTTTGGTTATACTTTGTAACTTTTATAATGTTAAACAGGTCAGGTTACTGTGGCTTATTATCTTGCAACATAATGCTCTCTTGTCTGTGGCTACAATCTGTACTTTTACCATTTTTGGTAAATTTAGATGTTGTTGAATAGTAACAAACCTCATAAGAGTAAGAAGTATGTTACTCTAAATTATACTTTTAGCTGAAAACCTGCCCACAAGGGTCACAAGCCAGTGTAACTCTTTGTGCCTGTTCCAAGACCTGATAAATTGACAGGAATGCATCAGGAAAGGGCAACCGGTGTAAAATCCACAGTGTCCTTGAGCAGTTACTCAATAACACTTAACACCTAAAACCAGTTCTGGACAACTCTGGGCAATGATGCAGTGTGTTATCCTGCTCAGCTGAGGTCTGACCACATCAGATCCTCTCAGTTCCTTCAGCAAAGTCAAGGTGAACCGTCTGAAGTCCTGTTGACCTAGTTCTAGGTAATTGTGCTTTTTTGTGTTATCACATGAAAGTCTAAGAACAGCTGCAGTGTGCATCTGGAATATTATGACAGAGTCGGTTACCATCCAGACACTATTGGTCAGAGTTATTTTTGGAACTAAAGTTAATGTCACTGTCGTTGTTGGGACAAAAAGCCATTCAAGAGATCACACATGACACAAACGAGTCTCTGCAAGTTCACAGTTTCCATGGCCCATGGGGTAGCCAAGACAAAAAAGTTTGGTAACACTGCTGTATTGTACACCTCTCCCCAGACCATAGAGGTGAACATTAACACTTATTTTCAGTTGTTGTTGTTTGGTGATTTTTAAACCTCAAGTGTAGTCAGATGAGAGCCAGTGCATTAATTGCACTCATTTCTTTTCCCATTGGTGCAGTGGAGCCCCTATTGGTCAGGTGCAGGGATTACACCCTCACTCGGTTACATCCACATGGGCTGAGAGTGGGGGGTCTCCCATCCCGTACGGTGGGGCCTGGTCCTAAAAAGAGATGTTTCCCCAAGAGGAGCAGCCGGTGGCAGGGGGAGGTTGTGAGAATGACCCCGCGGAACAAACCGTGGCCATCCTGGGACAGTCACACTTTAAGGGAATAGATCATTAGGTGTAATTAGGGTGTTCACATTGTCACGTACCCCCCTGGCTGCTCCAGAATGAATCAAATAACCAGATCCACCCCCATAGGCCCATCGGTTCGTCAAAACACTTTGATGTCACAAGAGTCGTCCAGAACTCCACAGCATAAAGGCAGTGTTTTAAGCTTCAGCCCCTCTCTCTCTCCCTGCCTCGACTCTTTTCTTCTATAAGACACACACGCTTGAATGGACGACAACCTTTCGCCTCTCTGGTCCTCTCTCTCTCCCCCTTTTGGTCTCTTTTTCAGCCGTCCCACCCCGCGTTTCTTTGAGGCCTGGTCAATGCTCCCGGACCAAACAAAAAAAAAAGCATCATCAAATGTTTTCTGCAGCCGCGTAATGAGGGAGTGGACCTCATCAGGGCCCAACAGTCAGCTATCCTTGGCTTTTGTTGCAGCTCAATGGCACGGTGCTCTTTGAAAAACTCTAAAGCAACTTTTGGTGAGTGAAGGGACAGAGGGAGAGATACGGCATAAAGGCAGGGAGAGGAGAAAGAAGTGTTTTTATGCTAAACGGCCGTCCCGAGAGAGTGGACAGGTCGGACAATGACGTGATTGGAGCTACATGTGTTTGGATGACTTTCCTCTAAAGAGACGGTGTTTCTCATGTCCGTCATCTGTCTTCTATCACTGCTCCTGAAACCCACTAATTTGTAGTTGGACATGTGACTGGACTCCACCACAAGTACATTTAACTTAAACAATACAATGACAAAAGATAGACCAATTAATATCTGTTAAAGATATTTTTTCACCCTTAAAAAATAAGTTCAATTGAATGATGATATTTGAATATATTTGGCATTAGACTCAAAAAGAAAAAAGTTCATTTACGAGTTTGTGTCCAAAGGCTAAATGAGTTTTCTCTATGAACAATGCCAACATCAAACAAGTAAAACATTTTAAATTGCAAATTAAAAAGATAATTAACCTTACTCTTATTATGTATTTTAATGACCTATGTAGTAAATTGTTGATGTAATCAAGGAATATACTAATAAGGACACTAAAGAAATCCAATATGTTGTTTTAATTTATTAAATAACTATTTCCACTACCTTTTTATCATTGTAAAAAAATATGACTTTTATAGCTTTTATGTTTTGTGTCAACATAAGCTTGGCATTTCATTTAACATGTTTTGGTTCCAAACATTCATCAAATAATAATTAATAATTTGAAGATTTCTTTCTATTTTTTTTTTTTTTTTTTTTGCAGCAGAATGATATAGTACTGTATGTTGTTGATTTATATTTGACAACTGTTGCATGTCTGTCAGCTTTGTTGTTTAAACTAAAACAATGTCACATTTATACTTTTTTTAATAGGCCATTACGAACATTACCCATGTAGCTTCGTTGGCCACAAAACACTAACTAAAAATGCAAACTAAAATTATAGGTAAAATAGAAAAGATGATAGATTAAACAAATTAGAGATGAAATATTAAATAAATTAAGAAGAATTTGAACAAAAAAGTCAACAACAGTAACAGAAGTACACAGATACAGACGGTATGTCAATAAATTAGAATATTCTAAAAAATGTAATTATTTCAAAATGTGTAAATATATAGATTCAGTACACACAGAGTGAGACATATCAAGCATTTATGTATTTTAAAGGTACTGTAAGCAGCATGTGCTCATACTGGTTTGAAAACAGTACTGCGTCGAAATCAAAACAATGGTCTTTTTTCTGATTGGACAATCAGCGATGCAGTTTTAAAACCAAAACAAAAAATGTAAACAAAAACAACTTGGCCATTATGTTAAACATATAATTTTATTGTTAATAATGGCGCAGTACCATTGTTATGAGTAAAACTAATATTTGATTTAAACCTGTTTACATCATATCTTGGCAAATGTGTGGGTAATTTTTATGAAATATATGCTCAAAGCACATTTAATGATCCTGATTATGTAATATAGTATTTTAATTTTATGAGATACAATTTTTTTTTTTTTTTTTTTTTACTGTAAACCATAAATACATGCTTGATTTCACTCTGTATTAAATCTATAAAATCTGAATAATTAAAAATGTGTGTCCTATATGTCATATGTAATGTCATCCTAAATTTCTTTCGGGATCAAAAAAGTATCTATCATTTGTCATTTTTATTTGATTGGACAAAAAAAAAAAAGACTTGTGATAATGCCTCTTGTCTTATAATCTCCTTTGCCTCTTACAATTTGATAATTTTGACTCATTACTTTATGCTTTTCAGACTATTGTTCCCGCTGCTTTTCACATGTGTTACAGCAGATTTGCTCTCCGTAGGCTGAGTTCAAACTTTTCCTTGCGGTGTAAAACGTCAACAGGATTCATGTCAGAGAGTACAGCGCAAACTATAATCATCATCTCCGCCATTTCTATCAAAGAAAAGACCCTACATCCTGACTGACACAGACAGCTCAGGGCTACATTATGAAATCAGTGAATTTTCCGCCACTGGCCCGTCCTTAAGCCTGCTGCATAATTAGTAATCATCACAAAGCAAGGGCGACGGAAATACTCCATTCTTCTGCGCTGTCAACTTTTTATCTCACACAAACGGGGTTGCTACTCCGAGCCAATTGGCTGAATCAGACTTAATAACAACCTGACAAAGTCTTCCCTCCCCCACGCACAAAAGGGGGGTGTCATTTCATCAACCTGGCGTGACCTCCTCGGCGGGTAAATAGTCCCATCCAAAATGAGAGAGAAAAGATGGAGAAATCTTTGTTTTTTAAACTTTATTTATAGATTTTGAACTTTTTAACAAAGAGATACAATAAAAGAAAAACAAGTAACATAGACAACTTGAGACAATAATGTGAGAAAGTGAAAATACAGCTGACAGATAGCAGCTGTGTAAAGTAACATGATACTTTTTTTACATTTGCAGCGAAGTGGGTAGTAGTAGTAGTAGGGGTGGTGATAATAGTAGCAGTAGTAATAGTAGTCATTCTAGTAGTAATATTAGATGTAGTAGCTGTAATATTAGTAGAAGTGGTAGTAAAGGTTGTAATGATATAATTAGTTGTAGTAGCACATACTTTACACTCAGTACTTTTACTCAAGTAGTGATATTTTGAACTAACAGTACTTCTACTTGAGTATAGATTTTGAGTATTTCTTCCACCTCTGACAGAAAGTAAGTCACTACTAGATGGTTTAAGAATTAATAATCAAAAGGAGGACACCAAGATGCAAGTAGTAAAAGCAGTACTTATATAGCAGAAGTAATAGTAGTAGTAATAATAGAAGAAGTAGCAGCAGCAGTATTAGAAGCAGTAGTTGTAGTGGTAGTAATAGTAGTAATGGTAGTAATGGTAGAATGAGTAGTAGTAGCAGTAAGTACTTCACACTCAGTACTTTTTTTTACTTATACTCATGTAATGTTATTTTGAAGTACTTCTACTTAAGTATAGATCTTGAGTACTTCATGCAGCTCTGACAGAAAGTAAGTTACTACTAGACGGATCAAGGGATCAAAAAGAGGACATCAAAATCCATACAAAATGTGTAAACATGTCAAATTAACCCAGCTAAAGCAGTAGTAATAACTTAAATAGCAGAAATAGTAGTGTTACTTTGAAGAAACAGTACTTCTACTTGACTATAAGAGATAAAAAATAAAAAAAGACTATAGACTTTGAGTACTTCTTCCACCTCTGACAGAAAGTAAGTCACTACTAGACAGATTAAGAATAAATAATCAAAAGGAGGACACCAAAATATAAAAAAATGCATACCAAATTCTTATACATGTAAAATTAACCAAGCTACTATGACCAGGTAATGTCCCTCGTGGATAATAAAGTTTCTCTAAGTCAAAATTTGCTTTAACTATAATGAATCAAGAAAGCTGACAGACCTGCAACTGTTGTCAAATATAAAACCAAATACCAAAAATAAATCTATTAAAATCTATTTCTTGTTTAAGAAATATATTCCTTTAACCACCAAAACGTATTAAATGAATTGCTAAGCCTGTGTAATCTCACTTCTGTTGGTAAAAGGCAAGGTCTGAGGGAAGATCTCATGAGGACTGTTCAACTTGTCACATCACATTTGCCGTCCCTGTAGCGCTTCTCGACGGAGGTGCAAATAGGAGAGAGACAGGAGACACAGAGGGAGGACTGAAACACAATCAGCAGTGATGATTCCTTTAGATATTTATAATCAGATGGAGCCGAGGCCGCGCGGGTCATTACTTGATTATCCATCTTGAGAGGATTGTCAAGTTCGCACTCCTCCGAGATATTTCGTCCGCCCACTCATTGTGGTCTCCCCCTCCGACGCTCCTCAGGCAGACGCTCGTCCCAGTCAGCCTACTACATTGTCACTTACAGTCGACTCAGATTGTCCATTTAGTTTAACAGCTCTGTGTGCCATAAATGAACCATATTATACTGCCAAAAAAAAAAAGCCAAAATGAAGTTAAATACACAGACATCGGAGACAAATTAAAAGTGGTTGTACTTGTAATCGATAGCAGCTTTATTCACCATTCTTATGTATGTATGTAGTGTATACAACTTCAATTTAAGCCTTTTGTTGTCTCATCTTTTTTAAGATGCTCTACTGTCAAATTGAAATTGAGCTAATATATTGCATGAAATGGTATTATATGTTGTTGTTCTGTTGTGAGTAACATACAATATGAGTATATGACGTCTGCAAATCATTGGGTTCAGTTTTTATTAACATTTTACACAGCGTGCCAGCTCATTTTGAATTGGGGTTGTACTTTATTTACTTGTACGTACGTAACCCTAACCCATGTCAGTAATGTAGAAAATTGTGCAAAAGTGTTTGTATTTTAGTACATTTTATACATACTAATTATTGTTTGGTTTTTGCATGTCTATGTCAAGAGTTTCCTTAAATATGTACAAATATGTTATTCATCTCTTAAGTTATAAAGTGTGTGTATTATAATGCAAAAAAGTGCAGTTTATTATGTTTTTTGGGCAACAGTACAGTCTCTTCAGTAGCTAACAGTGGTGCTTTTGTCTCTGTGTGGTACAGGAGCACTGCCGCACCGTCTGCCTGGACTCTGGGATTGACTACCGAACGTTGGACATGGACACCGTCGGGAAACTTTATTACCTGTAAGACACTGACTTTCATTTAGGGCTGCACAATACATTGCCAGTTTATTGTTATTGTGACATCAGCCAACGAAACATCTGTATCACAGCAAACTAAATGTATCGCAGTGATGTCAGACCATACTCTACACTGTCAGAAAGAGCTGGGTTCATACACTTTTTACCAAGAATTTTCCATGACTTTTCCAAAACTTTTGACTAAATTTCCAAGAGCCGAATGACTGAAATTACTTATTCAATAATAATAATAAGTATTCAAAATGTCAAGTGTGGTGCATTAGAAACTTTTTGTACAATTTCATTTGTTAAAATTTGAAATTAGTTTGGGAAAAAACAACTTCTCCCAGAAAATTATTATTTCACTAATTTTACTGACTTATAGCCTACACACCAGCGATTAAAAGATAATTATGTTTGGTAAGTTGGTTCAGGACGCATTTTTAAAAAGTTGGCAGGCTGGTGTACCTTTAACTAGTAGTGCTCGAATGTTTCTCAGACTGTTTAAATTTACAAAACTTTTCCAAAACTTTCCACCAAAATATACAATTCCAAAACCTTCCCAGGGCCTGGGTTTTCCATGACTGTACAAACCCTGAAAGAGTCTCTGGAGCCTTAAATTAAATACATTGAAAATATATTACAAATATAAAAAAATAAATGATTATGATTTAATCCTAATCAACTCCTATTCAGTCTCTAGTCATTTTGATTTAGTCCCAGTTTTGAACCATGTGTTCAGAGCCTGTATTTCTTTTACTATGTGTATGGTTAACCTTATCCATTAATTGCCAAACAAATCAATATCACATCATTCAACATTATAGCATAGTGTACGTTCTTCTAATACCTACTTCTTCTAATACCGCCTTAATTACACTGCTTTACATTCACTGTTTATTGCTAAATGTTAATAAATGTTTGCATAACAAGGAGCTTGTTATAAGGAAGCCAAGTCACTGCCCAAATAAGTGGACATGTAATAAATACTTATCCATAGTAGATACAACATCACTGAAGCCACTTTGCAGCCTCTGTTTGTTGACCAACTCATCAGAAGATTGTTTGGAGGCAAAGATGGGGAAATACACCCACGCACATAAGAGTTAGTGCCGATGAGCTAGGTTGATTTTTTAAGGGCAGAAGGAGAAGGCAAACAGACAAATAATGAGGCAGCAGCATCAGCAAGATTTATAAAGACCTACATTACCTTGAAAGATCCATGAAAAGAGTGAGAGAGGAATCAATAGAGCATGAGAAAATGGCAGTGCTTTAAAAGCTAGTTTTCTGTTTTGCTCATTACATATACACAGGCAGAAACACACACACACACAAGATACCCTGCCTCCGCTGCTCACTGCTGTATTGGAGCTTTCAAGTGCGTTCGTCTTTTCACTGTATGTAAATAGAGTGCATCACACACCCTTTTACCTGGAGTTAAAACACAGGCGCACACAAACACACACTTTACAATCTCATTTCGACGGGCATTCATGGGCTAATGCTGGTCTTTAGAGCCTAACATCCTGTTCTTTAGCGGCGGAGTGAAAAGCTAAGCACCTCCCTCTCGTGCACTCTTTGCCGCCACCGTTTGATGTAGCCACTTCAGCTTTATTAATTTCATATCCTATTATTAATTCTCTATTATGCTTGACTGTGCTGCTGCTGCTGCTGATGTGTGCGTGCGCCTCTTGCAGCACTCAGGAACCCGGCTCTGGGGCCTTCTTAGACATGCTGTTTGACGAGCTGGCCTTGCAGCAGAACAGTGGTAAGGGATTTTGAGAGCATTTTTGTTTAGCTGGTTCCTATGGAGATTAAAGAGTTTGTGTCATTGAAACCACCATTTTCTGTTTGTGTTTAAAAGTTCTAGGGCCGCGGGTGCTCACTGTTCAGGGCAGAGATGTGACCCTGGGCAAGACCTGTGGCTCAATCGCTGACTGTACTTTTCAGGAGCTGTGTGGAAGAGTGAGTTTTTAAAGCCATTTTGATACACAGAACATTGTTACATTTATAGTAACATTACATGATTTTCCTCTTGCCATCCTGCCTGGTGTAAAACTAAAATACAGTATGTTACCTAGCATTTCCAACAACAGCGTAACTTCCCTGCTTTGCTTTTAAAACAAAATCTCACATTGCCTCTGTGGCTCACCTGGTAGCATGCACACAGCAGTAAGTCAGACCTCACTGGAATCCAGTTTGGGAACCACAGGATTTCATCTCTGCTTTTTGCAAATTCTGTTGTTCTGTCGGCTTCATTAGGCGAGGACCTTCGGTGTGCACTGGGGCAGTTTGCAGCCGAGTGTGAAGCAACTGGGATGAGAATCAGCACTTCCAAGTCCGAGTAGTGTGACCACCTCAAAAAGTCCTAAAAGTGGGACAAGTTGAGCAATTTGGTGTGACAACGTGGGACGGACTTGAGAAATAAATGTTTTGCGTACATATCTAACGTCATTCAGATAAAGCCCCAGCTGCTACAGTTTAGGGCCTGTAGAACATCTGATGTGCATTTTGTTTCATCACCAAAAACACACACACACCCGATTTGTAAAGTAATGTCTTTACTAAATCAGTTTATAAAAATGAATTCCAGCCACACCAACATCAAGAAACACAGGGGCTGCAACACAACAACCATATATTCAACCCAGACAGACAGCACCCCTCAAATATTTGTTTTACATTTTACACTAGGAAAAATCTCACTTTTTATAAGATCCACTGAGCAAGAGCGATTTTAGTCCTTTGTTTTTGTTCAGAAAAAGTATATTATTTTTGATAATAATAAGTACTAAATTTAACAAAAGGATTTTTTTGAACAATGGATAGTAAGTTGGCTGTAAGATGAGTAAAAAAATTATGATAGAGAAAAAAACTTAAAATTTATAGTTTTTAGACGTATGAACATCAAATTAGGTGAACAAAAAATTGTTTGTTGTTGAAAACTTCAGATTTTGAGTTGGTTCCAAAACTCAAAAATCTTGAGTTTTTGCAGCATTTTTTTTTTTTACAGTGCATGTACTAAATTCACTTTGTCTCTGAATTACATCTTGGAGTGCTAAAATCTATCATTCGGGTTCTAGTAATAATTCATCGAATTTATATAGCGCTTTTTTGGACACTCAAAGACGCTTTACAATTGATCACTTGGTGGTGGTGAGCTACTTCTGTAGCCACAGCTGCCCTGGGGCAGACTGACAGAAGCGTGGCTGCCAATCTGCGCCAACGGCCCCTCCGACCACCACCAAACACAGCCACACTAACACATTCACACAGGCAAGGTGGGTGACGTGTCTTGCCCAGGGACACAACGACAGCATGCGCTTCAGATGGGATTCGAACCGGCTACCCTCCGATTGCTGGGCGAATGCTTAACCCACTGCGCCACCATCGCCCCAGTAGTAGGTAGAAAAAAGTGGGACATTATCTTAATAAGTGGGACAGTGAGACAGATGCCCAAATGGCTGTGCAGTACAACCAAAAGTGGGTCCGAGTCCATGGTTATTGACGAGAAAAGGGCGGTTTGCCTCTGTACAATAAACAAAGTAACAAAATAAATACCAATTTGCCACAATAAAATACAAATATATGACATCAAATTAAAGTTTGGAGTTTACCATAAAAGTCTAAAGCCGAATTTAGCTTTAGACTGATGCAAACCCTTGGCAATATTTATCCACATGTCACTTTGCACTTAATTTCTGTGTAAATAAATAAATGTGTCTGCTGCAGAAATCAAGTTTTCCTTCCATTTCCCCAACTCAACGGTGCCTCTTACAGGAGTGTGCTGGCATATTGAAATTGTGAACAATAAAGTCTATATGGCTTAATGGCTTGTTTTTATATGCCAGCCATTCCCAAAGTCAGGAGTGTCACAGCCCCCTTAAAAAACAGAAAATCCCATGCAGATCCCCAACAATAAGACTGAACTCTAGTTAAAATATTATGTCTTGTTTTTCTGCATAGATTTCTATAAAAACATTACAAAAACACAGGCTGTAGGCTAAAAACAGGGTAGCCCCAAGGTTCTAAAAGCATTAAAAAGGTATTACATTTGATTGTGTCAAAATGAAAGCCTTCAAAGTATTAAATATTATGAGTATTAAATTTTGTTTATCTAGGTCCTTAACTGGTCAAAACATTGTTAATATCACCACATTAACAAAATATATTTATTGAAGAAATGTTATCATTGAAATGCATGGTTCATTTTTCTTTTTTTTAAATGCAGGACAGGAGTTCTTTCATCTGTATTAGTCTTTTAAAATAAAACCCTTGAGTTTCAGAGTAGTACGAATAACTCCTTAGTGTAAGATTCTATGTTGAGAGTGTTGGCATTAAATTTCAGGTGCCAATAAAAAGCCCTAAAAAAGGTCTTACATTTCACAAGACAAAACTTGGAGCTACCCTGAAAAATTGCCTCAAAGTAATATTTTTAAACAAATACCT
The DNA here is from genome assembly GCA_020698575.1 of Bostrychus sinensis. Lineage (NCBI taxonomy): Eukaryota > Metazoa > Chordata > Actinopteri > Gobiiformes > Eleotridae > Bostrychus > Bostrychus sinensis. The sequence goes on along the minus strand of CM036257.1, from coordinate 18,387,101 downwards.
AAATTATTTTAAAATACTGGCGGCCCCCCTGCAGTACCTTTGTGGCCCACCAGGGGGCCCCGGACCCCACTTTGGGAAACACTGTTATATACTATTCAAGTGAAATTACATGGTAGCAAAGTTGCACATAAGCACTCTTGAAAAAACACCAGCAAAAATGTGGTTGTTTTTTTTGGCTGCACCTTTCATTTATTCAGGGTGATTTGGCAGGTTTTTACGTCGGATGCCCTTCCTGTGACTTCCCAGCCTCATACTGTTACTGGAGTGAGCAATGTGGGTAAAGTGTCTTACCCAGGGATGCTACTTAACCCACTGTACCACTGTCACCCCCCAAGCAAAAGTATCTCGTAAGATAGATAAAAAATAATAATAATGTAAAAATGTTATACAATAAAATAAGAAGAAAATATCCAATTTAAATAAGGGTGTAAAATATTCATTATACGCAGTACATACATGGTAAAAAAAAAAAAGACATTAGATTAGTCCTCAGATTAATAAAAAAAAGTTGGGTAGCTTTGTTTTTTATTAATTACAAAATGACTTCTGGCTGGTCTCAAGTTGTCATTTTCAGTCCAGTCTCTAATGTTAATGACAGATACAGATGCTTCTACTTTCATGCTTTGACTAATACATACTCCAATACACAGAAGCCACTTAGCACTAATCAAAAATTGCTCACATTCAAAGCACTTCTTTTCTCTTTCCTCTTTATTGCCTCCGCAGTGTTTCTTTGCTGCACTTTACTTATTGTCCGAGTCTTAGCTCTCAAACTGAATCACCATCCCTCCATCTCAGGTCCCTATTTTATCCGCTCAATGTCAAAAAGCAAGTCTATTGACGATTGGTGAATAGTTGTGCTTGTTGTGCAGCAAATGAGGCACCTTGGTTCGGTAATCTACAGCGCGTACGTGCAAAGTCTCTGGTCTGACGGCGGGCAGAGGTGGGCTTGTGCATGAGTTTCAAGGCTTTATATGACATACATGTTATAAAGAGCCACATTAATTTTGAACCAAGGGCAGGGCAACAACAATATGCTCTTAAACATCTTTTCGTTTTTCAGAGACAATTATTGTTATTTTCAATTACATGTGAAGTGAATAACACAAATTACCTCTTCATTATGGCACCTGTCAGTGGATGGAATATATAAGGCAGCATGTGAACATTTTGTCCTCAAAGTTGATGTGTTGGAGGCAGGAAAAATGGGCAAGCATATGGATTTGAGTGAGTTTTATAGGGTCCAAACTGTGATGGCTAAACGTTAGATCAGAACATCTCCAAAACTGCAGCTCTTGCGGGATGTCCCTGGTCTGGAGCGGACAATATCTATCAAAAGTCATTCAAGGAAGAAACAGTAGTGTGATGAGCAGATTAGTCAGGTGGTCATGCCTGATCAATGTACAAGTGTATTGGTTTTGCTGTTGTGTCTTACAAGCTGCCATCTGTCTTTGTTTTTAATGTTCCAGCCTCTAGGGGCCAGCGACTACCTGGAGATAGCCCAGGTTTTTGACACGGTTTTCATTCGCAATGTCCCTGTACTGACCCTGGACCTGAAGGACGAGGCCAAACGCTTCACAACACTCATAGACAATTTCTATGACCAAAAGGTATTGTACATAAACAATATGGCACAGACAAACAACCCCCATTGAACACAGTAGGATAAAAGATGCTTCCGTCTGTTAAAAGTCAAAGATTTCCTTTTACACACTTTTACACTGCTTCAGGACACGACTTTAACTAAAAGTAACTTTGGGCCTGAGGCAGGGTAGACTCTGGATTAAGTCAAAAGGCCATCACTTAAAGACATACATTCACTAAGGGCAAATTGAGCTATACATGAACAATATGTATAGCAGGGTAGCCCCAAGGTCTTAACATATTAACAATTAAATAATGAGGGCAGTTATTGGTTTTTTAAGATCTTTTAAGTCTTAAATTGTCAAATTAGGGACACGTTTTTCAGTGTTGTTGTCAAAAATATATTATAGATAAATACTTAATACTGTAAGTAACAACAGGAAAGTCTGTCTTTTGGCAAGTTGGATGTGAATCTGGCAACAAATTGTATCAATAATGGTTTTACGAATATTTTAAAGTCAGCCTCTCAAATGTGCCTTTGTTTAGTAAGTTTTTGAAAGCTAAGTCTACTGTTTATATTGAGTAATGTTGCAGGCATTTGTTGCAAAAAAAATCACAATACAGTAAATACTGTTACCTCTGAAATGTATGATTTTTTTTTTATTTTTTTATGTAATGCTATGATTTTTAATGCAAAAATGGAGTTATTTCACCTGCATAAGACCTTTAAAATAATAGAGAGTAATACTAATGTTTTATTAGTATAAAATTCATACAGATTATTGTTCTTTTGGCCACAATCTTGGTATTAAATTACCTTCTAAAAAGTCTTAAATGGTCTTAAATTTCACATGACAAAACCTGGAGCTACCCTGGTATAGAGAGACCACACAGATGACATGCAGCCTCCACACAGAGAGACTGGATAACTCGAGCAGAATAAAAATGTAATCCTAAGCATTATACATTAGATACATGTATGTAGTATCTCTTTTTTTATTATTTATTTATTACATATCAATAACTATAAAAATACATACTGAATCATTGACTGTATGATCAGTTTATATATTAGTTTTCCCCTTATTAGCTTAAGGAATTTTGTGACTTTTCCCTCTGTGACCCAGGTGAGAGTGGTGGTGCAGGCTGCTGCCCCTCTACACCGACTGTTTCTCCGAACTGGAGGAAACGAAAGGGACCGACAGCTCCTGGATGATCTGGGACTTAGCGGGGTGAGACTTAAGAGTATTTGAAGCCATCACATTGCATTGATCACAACACTATGGTTTTGTCTTAAATGTGAATGACCTTCTCTTTTTCAGGAAGCAGGAGAGCGTCTGACTCTGTTCACAGCTGAAGAAGAGATCTTTGCCTTTCAGCGAACAGTGTCCAGATTAATGGAGATGCAAACAGAGAAGTACTGGACTGAAGGAGACCGCAGGCACACTAAGAAACATGCAAAAACCTAACAAACATGCCCTGCTGTTACAATGCTAGCTTATACTTCCATACAGCCAAGTACCTCTATAGCAACTAAGAAAGGAAAGAATGATTTAAATTGCTGCTTATTTTCATTTTATGCGTGTCCTGTCCTCTTCTGGGAGGTACACTCACGCCCCCTCGTGGACTTTTAAAGACCGACTTTGTTTAACTCAAGCAGGAAGCTGACTTGCTCAAGAACTGGACTTTACATTGGTCCACTAGTGCCATCTAGTGGAGAGACGTGAACATGACGCACAAAATGAATCTGTCTTTATTTGAGCCAAGCCAGAACTTTCTATCTGGCATCTGTTTTATTTAATATTGGCAAATATAATTCTTAATGCTCTTCTATTGTGTTCATCTTATTTAGTGTGTGCGTGTGTTACAGTAAAGGTGCAATAGTGCCTCCATTAAGGGGATTTTTTACCAGGTGTTCAGGTATTTTGTTTTTGTCATCTGTATGTTATAGACTTTGTAATCATAATGTTTTCTGAGCTAGTAAAAAAAAACAAAACAAAAAAACACTTGTAAACTGATTTGACGTTCGCCCATTTGGTCTGTAGGTGGCAGCAGAGGGCCGTTTATTGCCACATATTGGTCACTGCATCGATCTAAAGATGAGGTCATCCTAGTGCACCACTGTAAGATGGGCTCACTACAACACACTACAGTAAAAACCAAGCCTCTGAGCAGCACCAGCGTTTTCTCTATTTGCTTGAGTATGACTACAAATTATGACCGTATTAAAGCAATTTACACATTTAGATGCATATTTCTGTGCATTAGGCAATAAGGAAATGTCTCAATGATCGGTGTAGGTGCAGAAGTGCGTCATGCGTCTGCACACAGCTGGCCACACGTAATGTAAATCAATTAAAAAGTGCTTAGGTAAGTGTATCCTTCCATCACTGTAAATTAAAGAGTATCAGCATGAGCTCCTCTTAGGCCTTTTAGCCAATTAAAGTGTTTTCTTGTTTGTTGGGAAACACCACACACCAACAAACACAGCTTTACCCCCGTGCCATGTTCCTCTTACTAAGATTATTCATAATGGTTTAGATAAGTGGTCATGTCCTCTTTCAATCCCAGTCTTAATCCTAAAAGGTCACAAGCCTAAGAAATCCTCCCTCTTAGCTTTTATATCAGATCTAAGGCACACAAAAGCTATTTCATCTCATCACAGTCAATTTATGCTATTGTGCAATCAGCTTCTCTCTTGAATGCTCAAAAATAAAGGCAATGAAATGCTTGCTGAGTGAGCTCTTTCACTAATGGCTTGGCTTTCTGTCCTCAACTAGCTCTGTAGATTTTTAGGACATGTAAACCCTATTTTTAACAATAAATAAAACAAATGAAATACCAAAAAAGTTGTTGTTTTTTTCAGTACACTATTATTTTCCAGTGATCACAGTGTTAACAGCGTATAATCCTTGCCTTTTTTACAGTAATTCAAGGCTAGATTTGCCTTTGCCACAGCAGGGTTACGCTTTAGCACCACGCAGCCGTCACGTAGTTCATGAAACCAAAGCTATAATATATGAAGGGTGAGACCAAATGAGATGCCTTTTATTGCTACTTTTACTTATACTGCAGGATACAAATTGGTGGTGATGGAGTCTTTTCACAGCCATAACACTGAAAACTTCTTGTTTAAAAAGTGAGCTGGACTGACAGTGAAGAGCTAAAGTATTATTGTCTTCTTCTGCCCTTCCTGTTACAGACATCAAAATTTATCTGGGCTTTCAGTTTAGAAATGATAAATTCATGTTTATGCCAATATACCCCAGGGAGAGAAAAGTTTCACATTACAGGTAATATACAGTAGCTGTTGTTATGGTGTCAACAATCACAGTAAATGACAATAAATAAAAAAATGACCCTATGAGTGAAATGATATTGTAGCCTACACCAAGTTTAACAACAGTATACTATCCCAAACAGAGAGGCAGATATATTGTGGCTTTCCGTGAACCCGCATTCCTGCACACAACCCTTGGAGCACGCGCACCTCCACGTGTACCTTGCGAGATGCTGTGGATCCTGTGGAGAGACAAAGGAGAAGGATGGGCACGGACCGAGGGTTATCTGCGGTTAACCACGGGATGACGTCACCACGTACAAGACGCAGCGACTGGCGCGAAGGAGAAGGAAGGTGAGGAGCTGGTTTGATATTAATTTAATATTGAGTATTAGAATACAGTGTAGTTAATATTTCACCAGTTAGGGTATGTTTTTAAGATGACAATGTGCAAATAAAAACGTTATTTTTAATTATGTGCTAATACGGACAAAAAGTCGACTAATAAATTACATTAACCCTCAAAAATGTTTACTTTTTTAACCTCTAATAACTATCAGAGTGAGTGGATATTAATATAAAATAATAATTTTTGCATATTTATTATTTATTTGAATACAATTTGTAAATTTGTTGTGCAATTATTTTTCCCACTGCAGTTCCATTTATTATGTGCAATGCTATTTAGTGCAATGGATGTATTACTGTATGTGGGGCTAAAAGTTGTATGACTGTAGGCCTATGTGTATTATTTTATTTGAAACCATTCAATTGTTTCTTGTAGAAAATCTTACAATAAATGCTTATTATTAAACACTTAACACTTCCCCTTTGTTGCACGCTATGATGGTAACATGTCAGGACGTGTTCCAAACCTGCTTGTCCACAGCCACTTCACCCGAGCGCAGGCTACACCAGCGTCGTGTCTCTTTAAAAGGCGATCCCATGCACGATTCGGGGGGCTGGCTCTGGTTGACTTGCATGCGTGTGTCAGAGTGTGTGTAAGTGTGCGTATGCACAGCAAATCGAGCTATGTACAGTCAGTAGTAAACCCTGTGAGTGGGGTAGCAGTCCTGCAACACATCGACACGCATTTGCACTCACTTGTACGTCCATTTGTGTTATAGCTGTGAGCGCAGAAGAAGAAAGCATGACAACAGGAGGACACCGTGGACACTGATCGACTGTATTTAGGATTTGAATAAGAGTCGTCTGTGAAAGGTATTTGATTTGTGTGCAGACTTTTCCATTCACAACTAAATGCTCGTGTTTTATGTTTTTTGTGAAGCTGTCATGTTTGCTGTTTTACATCCTAGCTTTAACCAAACTAGTTTTGATCTGTGAGGCTGTCAGTGTTTATTGAGACTCGTGTTATGTCTTCAACAGGCGAGAATAAGTTGTCCGTGGGACTGTGGTTGCTGTGAAATAGCAACAAAGACTCAGGAGTGCGCATTCATGGGACGCGACTTTGACAGCTCCTTGTTTCTTCTGGTCTTCTAACTTTGTTTTATCGAGCGGAGGGTCTGTCAGAGATAGCTATGGCTGAAGCAGCGCTGCACGACCCTCTACAGGACTTGGATGTTGCCATCGACCCGGACTTCGAGCCTCAAAAGCGGCCACGGTCCTGCACCTGGCCGCTGCCCAGACCAGACTCGAGCGCGGTGAAACCAGAGAACAACGACATCATCCCCGAGGAAGAGGACGATGAGGAGGACAGTGCAACGCCAACAGCCATCGACTCTGGTGTGGCCACGGAAGACCAGAGCAGCGGCAGCCCCGCAGCCGACGGGGCGCTCTCCTCCCCGGGTCATGACAGCGCAGGTTCCCCACTCAGCTCGCACTCCCCCTCGGCCACATCTGGCGCCTTGACCCCCAGCGCTTTAGCCACTCAGCAGACTCCGAGAAAAGCGTCGTCGCGCAGAAACGCCTGGGGTAACCTCTCCTACGCTGACCTCATAACCAAAGCCATTGAGAGCGCGCCGGACAAGAGACTGACACTGTCCCAAATTTACGACTGGATGGTCAGATCTATTCCTTACTTCAAAGACAAAGGCGACAGTAACAGCTCTGCGGGGTGGAAGGTAAGAGTGGTCCCTCTGCCTTCACAACACAGCACACTCTGCTTTCCATTCACCCAGCCAATCAGCCCCCTCCTTCCTCCATCAAAACAAAAACAAAACGCATGTGGTTGCACTAAGGCACACACAAGAAGCTCATTTAGCCAAAGACTTGTGTTTGTAAAGCCTGTCATTATACCTCTCATTATCATTTAAATAGAATGACAAATCCTTATGATAAATGCCAATAGGGGTGGAGTATTTTCCTTGACCAGCATAGGGTTGGTGCCATCAGATGGAACATGTCTTTGTTCCTCTGAGGCTCGACTGATGAGTTATGAGGATAGTATCCTTCTTCTGAGTCACATGGCTGGAATTAGAGCAAGCAGTGAACGTTGTAACCGGTTTGTCTGGAAACACACTAGCCTATTTTAGACTGACGCAACCATTCTCTATCTTGTTTAATATGCTCTAAGACTGCTATAATTACATAAGAGTTTACTCAAATGTAACTAATCCATTAATTGGGCTAGATTTGGACATAAACAGAACAAGTCGATGCCAGTGTGGATGAATATAAACCCATAAAATGGTGCTAGTGAGGATGTTTTGCCTTCCAAAATCCAAGTCTCTCATCAGCCATATATTGTGCGTTTATTTATTGTGTATTCAAAAGCATTTTTTTTCTATTACTGTAACCAAAGCGGCATTGCCTGATTGTCATATGTTATGTAAACCTCCTATCAACCTCCTAGGTCAGGTACACAACTGGCAAGATCCCGCCATAGGGGAATTACATAACCACCAAGTCCCTGCGTGTTGGATCGAACTGTAAAACCCTAAAGCCCTGTTTTAAAGTGGAGCTATCCTGTCACCAAAAAAGACATATGGGGCTGGAGGGAAGGAGGGAACAGGGCAGAAGGTCAGAGAGCAGAGATTTAACACCCGTCCCAGACTGAGGAATACTCCAGTGGGGCGCGAACAGAGCCTATGGGCCATAGTTTGTCAGGCTCTCCAAGTTGTGCTATGTGATATGCTTCAGTGGCAACAAGCAGTAGAGAAGAGGAGGGAGGTTGTGTTTAGGCCCCTGACCCAAGTCAAGGCCGGGTTCAGTGTCACCGTGCAGGGCTGTTACTCCAGGAATGTGAGGCATGAGGCCAGGCTGTCGGTGGTTTAGTGTTACGCGCCGTCTGTCCGTAAATCTTGGCCGATGCACGCAAGCAACTCCTCGTTTAACTTATTTGTTATGATTTCAGACATGCAACTTGTGGCACCAGCTTGAAACAAGAAAGAGCTTTGACACTGATGTACAGAACATACAGCAAAACCCCTCAAAGTTACCACAGTAACTTACAGTAGATGTGCTGTGCTACAGCAATAGGCCAAAGTCAACAAGAAAGTAACATCTATACACACATGCAGTCATAGAGTCACTGGTTTATTTCCACTGGCTACTCTACAAACCATTTACACCACAGTCGTTTCCAGTCACTTGATTTGGAACTGACCTATCACAGCCATTTATTTGCAGCATGTCATACAAAAGCACAAGATATCTCCTATCCAAAATAACCAAGATGCCGTCGGCTAATACAGAGTGAATTTTACAGCTTATCTCTGTTTGATGGAGTTTAGCACTTTCCTTTGTCACCTGTTGACTCTGCTGATGTCCACAGTTGTTGTTCAGTCCCCTGTGTGGTTTCTTTCCTTCTTCTTGTTGCCATTTTAACAACAGTAAAGTCCTTTTGATGTCCGACATAACCACATTCAAACAGACTGTCATTTTCCACAAACTTTTCAGTAAGTGGCTTTTGCTGCTATCCTTGTTCAGAAGTATGTACAGAGTTGCTCATAACACAGTGTATTCTGGCAAAAGCAGCAACAGTCATTCATACCCGTCTCTACCGCGTCGCCATGTTTGTTGTTGACAGGAGTCAGCGCTCTGCTCTCGTCCTGCCCTTTTGGTTTACTGTACGCCTGTTAGCTCCGCCCCTGGAAATCAAACTTCAGTGAAGACATACCAGACTAATTTCTTTGTATGAATTAGAAAAATAGTTAGTCTGGCTGGCCAGGCTAGTGATGTACAAGTGCACTGGTGAGGTTTTCCAAAATCATACATGATTTATCCCCTTTGTTACAGTATAGTGATATATCAATATTTACTGTATTGTCTTGCCAGGTTCTTGCCAATACATAGGCCTACAAAGTACTGTTTTAAGCAGTAGTCCCCAAAGGGAGAGCAAAAAGGGTATACTGTCTGTTGTTTAAGTGGGTTTTCTGTTTGAGGACTGGTCAAAGCCCCTTTACTCTTCATTTTACACCAAACATTTCTAAAGTTTCACGTCTGCACAGAGGGAGGATTGCACTCCTATGGTTTCATGCAGCCAGGGCACCTTTGTTGAGGAGATTTGCTGAGCAAATCCTAATAATCCCCCTGGGTTTCTCTCCCTGGTTCCCGCTTGCGTCAGTCAGCTTTATATCTTTTTCAGATAACTATAAGCACTCATTCAAGAAGGTTTAAACTCCAACAATTAACTTTTTATCACATTTAAAAAAAATTATCACATTTGAACCATGAAAAGCCATTGGTTGACTATTATTAGACCAACAATGTGCAGCTAAGAAATATAGAATGGACATTGAGTCATTCTACATATAATACAAGTGCACTTGTACAGTATGTCACACCTGACATTTAGTTCCCTTATGTGGAGGCAAAAATTCCAGCAACAATATGCCAGTCCTAAGCATGGATAACAAGAAAGTTGCCCATGTGGTGTAAAAACCTGCCAAAGAGTACCTAAATGGCTGGCTGTGGTGACCCCTGTATGAATGGGAGCAGCTGAAAGTGACATTCTTTTATTACATATAATGGTATAGTATGTCACAGCCATATATTTAAGATATATTTACAATACTTTTTTTTTCAACTAAACCCATAATGTTGGCTCATAATTTTGGCCGTAATCTTTTTCATGAAAGATCCTGTCACCAGGTCCAATCCACCTGTCAGCTGAAATGTCAGAGCCTTTTTATTGATGCTGCTGATAATAACAGTGTGGAGTTTTCTAGCAAGTTCAGTCCTAGAAAGGCAGGTCTGCTTAAAATATGTGCTAAGAGAAATCTCTGGATCGCAGGGGGTAGAGATGGTTTGTATCTCAGAATAGCGCCTGTGAATACAACCCTGTCTTTCACTTGTGTGTCTTTGCATAAGTGAAAGATTAAGTGCACCTGCCTGTATTGGAGTAATAGAGGCCGGTGGAGTCCATGTTTGTGTGTGAGTGAGTATTCCTGGCTGCAGTGAACTTTGTACAGTGGTGTTACTTAACCCTGCTTTAACTGGCTTTCTGTTCTTAGCAGCTGCCCCATTGCAGGCCAAGACCTAGTTATGTCACAGCGAAGTCTGGTTTAAATAGCCTTAGCCACACTACTCTGCTGTTCTCATTTAAGGTTTGGAAAGTTTGCCGGCAACATGTGCTCAAACCCGTCGTACATACAGTTCCCCCTACATAAGATAACACCAAGTACTTAGTTTCAGTGTTGTTTTAAAGTTGACATACATTCCCACACAGGCAGACATGCACAGACGCACATTTGCCCAGTCATGTCCAGGCTTATCACCCTGAGTGTAAGTCTTTATGGGTGTGGGTTTCGATGGCAGGTTTTAATTTATATCAGCATCTGAAAGTAATTAAACTCACTACTTTAAAAAATACTTAGTCATCCAAATGTGTCTTTGACAAAGTGGTGCCTTCAGACACAAGTAAAACAATAAAATTCAAAGAGAAATGTTCAGATTTTACAACCTAAGGGATTAGTGATATTGAAGAGATGTGTGACCAATTATGTAGTAACACAAATAGATTAGAGTGGACTAAAGCAGTGTGATTAGTGTTTCTGCCTTTTAGCAAGGAGGTTGAGGGTTAAATTCTCAGTCTGACGAAGTATGAGTCAGCACAATTTTAATTACTCTATTTTACGAATTACAAATGTGAGGGTCAGCCCTGTGTTCACAGTTCCCACATTCAGATTTAGGCTTAGGGTTAAATGTGCACCATTTTTCTCCGCTGTGTGTTGTAGTAGAGCTATGGCACATATACAAGGTAACTACAGCCTGCCTCGGCGTCATGGGTTCGAGTCCGCATTCCGACAGTTGACCGAATGTCTCTCCCCGCTCTCTCCCTGATTTCCTACTATACTCTGTCCTGTCAATAAAGCCTAAAAATGGCCAAAAATTATCTTAAAAAACAAAAAACAAAAACATGCACCATTACAGGAGCATAATCTTAGAAATGAGGGAACATAGGGCTATGGGAACATCGACACACTCCAGTGAAAATGTATGGATGTCTGTCTGGGTGTACGACTGTTTAGTGTGATGGTTTGATAGCAGGGTCAGGGTTGTGTTAACTGCTCAAACCAAAGCCACAACTTACAGCCACAAAGTACAGCAAACAATTCATTCTTAGTATTGTTTGTATATTACTACAACATTTAAATAACTGTCAAGCTTTAACTAGACACCTTAAGTATTGAGTATATCTCAAGTATCAATGTGAACTCTGCTTTTCTTGCAGCACAGTCCAATTTTCTACATGCATAGTTTTTTGCACCAGCCAACAGACTTTGTAAATCCTCCAAAACTAGGTCCAGATGCCTTAACCTTTTTCATTATACAATGACCTCGATGACTGAGAATCTCCACACAGACTTATTGTATCATGGCTTATGCATACAGACTCAATGTTGTCTGGTTTTCATGGGTGTTTGCTCATGTCACCTCACAATGGACGGTCATTTGTACCACCTTCATATACGCATGCACCAAGGTCATTGCTCCTCCCACTTCACATTCCCACATCAGACTTTCTGTGTAGGCATATGGAAAACCGGCCCTCATAAGTGCGCTGGGAACGCTCATTATCATTTTAATGGCCAAGTGTAGTCCTTGAAATTATTTATTGTCCCTATTGGAGCAAACAAAAGAGAGAAAAAAGACAGCAAAATGAGAAAACATTAGTCTGCTCATGGGCAGACCATTGGACAAAGCCTTTATGGGAGATAAGTCTGTGCATGAGTTTATACCTCAAAAAGACTAAACCTGTTTTTCCTCAAACTGTGGTATAGGTACTACTTGTGGTACACAGTGGTTGAGTATTTTGCAATTTAAGTCATGATGTAGAAAAAAACAGAGTTTGATACAGTGTAGACCACTTCTTAGTCCTGTTTTAGACAATAAACCCCCGATTTCCACTGAAAGCATAAGCGCCGCGAAGCACAAGTGACCAACAGCGTTGACCCTCACCCACTGGAAGCGTTTTTTTAACGGCAGCGCAGTGCCATGGAGCTGGGGGAAGCATGTGGGGCAATGGCGAGATCGTGCGATAAAAGCCATCAATAAACACAGGAACGAGACTAAAACAATTTTTTTTCACCAGATGAAAACCGAAAACAACAGTTTAACTTGAGCTCACTTTATTGTTGTTATCATTGACATCTCTTCACGGACTTCAGTTCATTGAGTTCATTGAGTTTGAAAAAGTTTTGTTTTTGCAGAGTCAAATTGCATGTGTATATAAAACATTTTAATGAGAAATTTACATTCATAACGTATTTAAACACATATGCAAATATATAGCCTATTATTATAAAAATGCTATACTCCTACAGTTTCAGCTTCTATTTTGAAAATCCAGATATTGCACTCATTCAGGATCCGGGTTGGTGCAATTCGATCTGTGTAGATTGACGAGAACACAGGAAACTAGAACTGTGGCGTATTCTAACAAAGCGCTGTGCACTCTCGATCCAGAACTGCGGAGCTTGCAGTGGAAATTGGGGGTCAGTCCTGGTTTAGACCTGGCTTAGGTACAGTTTAGTCTTTAGTTTAGTCCTGGGTTAGTCTTGGTTTTAACCTGGTTTAGGCCTAGTTTATTCTGTTATTAGTGATGCATTTTCTGTTAATCACCTTTTTATTCAATGTTTGACCTGGGTTAATGCTGATTTAGGCTATTTTAATCCATTAAAATGGTATGGGGAGAAAAGTATTTTCTGCGGCGTTGTATAAAGTTTGAGAACTTGAAACACGTGACATGAAATTTACATGAGACAACTGCTTAGTGCAGTCCAGAGCATACAATACAATGGGCTGTGTGAATGTTTGCACTCAGGTAGTCACAATCAGGAGGCCTTTCAAATAGAGCTGGAACTGTGCCAAGTCGAGAGAGAAAAAAGGCAATAAAAAGGAGGGATTTTGGGGGGGGTTGAGTGAGTGAAGACAGTAGAGGGAGGAGTGGGGAGGGGGCTGCAGCATGAGGGAGTAAATTAACAAGCTTTACTCCAAATTGGTGTATTACAACTGCCCTCTGGCTGTGAATCCCAATGGAGGTCTTTTTGAGTGTGTTGGACTGGGGGGCTCTAGGTTATGGGAACGCACCAGCACCAGGCACCTCTCCAACTGTGAATGGTGTTGCCCTGAGAAGTTTAGCTCGGAGTCAGGGCAGTATACAGAATTTTAGAAATACTGAGGTCCAAAAAGAGTTTGAATTGTATCATAGCATCTTATAACCAGCATATGTGCTTATTAAGCCACTGCAGGTCTGAACAAAGTGTCTTGACCTAGAATTTCCTTTGTAGCAAATGGTAAACTTATAGTTAAATAGCAAAGGTTCACCTTATTTTTAGCTACATTTTAAAGTATTGCATGAATGCTACATTATTAAAAATAAAAACATTAATTCACAAAAACGTTTCGCAGATTTTTTTTTCTTTGTATAAAAACAGTTAATCATAGAAGATGGAAATGCATTTGCCATATAAAGTTCGACTTAGTGAACATAAAACTCACGTGACTGTAGGTATTGTACTTCCGTGTGGACAGAAGAGGAAACCGTAATATTCATATAACAACCAAAATTTCTGAGTAAAATGTACCTGTATGTATGTATCATTTCTGCATTTTATCTTCCGTTTAATGTTGTTAAATTTTGCGATCACAAGCACAAAACATAGATTGTATTATAGTTTCTGACTTGATAATGGTCCTTAGATTACTTACACTAATAAACAAAAAGAAATACTAAGGTTCAGCTTTCTGTTTCCTTAGTGGTGCGTACAGCAATGCTATAGGAGTACCCCAGGGCTCTGTTCTGACTGTTTTACCTAGTTTATAACCATGACAATTGAGTAGGCAAGGGCTGCGCTGACCAAATCTGAAGAGTCCTACAGTTAGAAGTACTGCTCTCTCGTCTTTTTTATGTTTTACTCTTCCGTCCCGCTGTCATTCTTGCTGTGAAAGTTGACCCCTTCTCATTACTTCTCGTAATTAGCAGAGACTGTGAAAAAAACGTGACTGTGTACAGTGTGTACTTGCGTTTCGCCCCCTAATTGCCAACGACAGCCAAAAGGCAAGCGCGATAGGAAGCTCATTTCTATTTCTTGCACTTGGTTTCACATAATTTCTGCCTCCCCTCCATCCCGTCCATGTCACACTCAGCATGATCCGTTCTGCTCAAAGACACTTTTTCAATTATTCAATGCGCCCAGGATGAATTCAGATCAGTGTATTAATTTTTAAGAGTGTGCTAGTCTTTGCTGAAGGCTTTTTAACAGTTTCTCCCCTTCTTTCAAAGTCCATTTTCTGTCTCTTACACCACCATCCCTTATTATTTTGGTGCCAGCTGCCTCATTTGTCTAGATGCAAAACACTATGGCAGGACTAAAACAAGCCCTTCCCCTTGTAGCCTGTTGCTAATTCTCGCAAACAGAATTGAAGGATTCAGTTGTGGGCTCTAATGAATGGAGCCCAGTCTCCTGTTTCACTTGTTCGAGTCATTTTGTGGCCGTCCATGTAACACAGCAGCATTTCGGAGACATTGCAGACTTGTCGGCCATGTTGGTGGTGTTGCTGTGAAGTCAATTGGACACTGTAAAAGGAATGAAGAGTGTTAAAACCTTGATGTGGCTTTGTCGAGTAGTTTCCAGAAATACAACCGCAATTTACTCGGATTGAAAAACACTTCAAAATGTTGGTTTGAGGATTTATATGTTGTTTGTGCTTCTGTGTACTGAGCTGCCTACATAAAAACCACTCCGTCTTAGATAGGGCCATAGTGATTATGTGTAAAGATGAGCTCCAGCTCAGTCCTATGCACAACCCATTACTTACACATTACATACTGTTAGCATATAGCTGTATAAAAGCATATCAATAATCTTGCAGTCTCTCAGTTCAAAATCTTCTTTGTTTCTGGCTTGTACTTTCTGGGTTCACCACAGTAAATCATCTGCCTCCTAGAATGCAGTAAATGTAATGTTTATTTGGCAACGGTTTTACACCAGTTGCCATTTATGTTGCAACCCTCTCCTTTTATCCAGGCATGGGACTAGGACAAAGAGTATTCTGGCTTATGACCCTCTGAGGCTGGATTCCTTGTCTCTTAGTTCAAAATACTCTAAGTACAAACTAAAAAGCGGTTATTTTCTCAACACGTTAAATTGAGCCTTGTACAGAAAAGTTAATGTTGATGTTTTCAGGGCCATTTGGATTCCCACATTTGAGATCTCGCTATCAAAGCACGCTCACACGCCACCACAGTTGCTCAGCAGTTAATACCACATCAGATTAAGCAATCTTTTCACTGGTGAAGGCAGTGTTTCAGTCAGATAACCAAAGCAAAGAGGGCAGTTGGAACAAAAATAGGGAAGAAATGCATTTGAGTGGGCCATGGATTTACGCAATAAAAAAAATCTATGTATGGAAATATTTGTAGGTTTGTGTTGTCTACAAGTTGTCCTAATTTTATTTCCAATAATTTCCAGAACCCTTTTGTTACTTTAGATATAGACTCCATACATATATACTAAATCTATTAGTAATCGGGCATGGCTTTCACACTGGCATTTAAACTGTGTATTGAAATGTACAGACCCGCTGAAATATATCTGGGCAGTATAGACTATTTCATTAGGCATTTTCTTAAAGGTTTCTGAACAAACATTATATGCCACTAAATCTTATATTGGGTATAGTATATTATAGTACAATGTAATCCTATTTGTTATTGGCATACATTTTGGCAAGATTTTTCATCAGCTGAACCTGTAAGACTCCACTAGAAAATGCTTATCATCCAAGATTTACCACACTGATTTCTACACCATGCAATTTTAGCAATAAGTTTTACCAACACATAGTAAATGGCTTTAAATGTTTATTGCAGGCCATGCACTGTCTGATTGTTTATGTATTTAAAACTTGGAGCAGGCCTGAATAAATAAATAAATTACTTTGTTTATATTGCACAGGAAGTGAGCCGTTCTACACAGGAAGTCTGACTGGGTAGCTGAGGAGTGCTTGAGTTTTAAGGTTTATCCATATGCATTAATACTGGTACTTGTCCTCATGTAAACCAGCCTCTGTGGAGGGGACTGCTTGTCGTTTCCCATGGCAGCCGATAAGTTGTGATACAGGTGGAGGCTTGCCGTGCAGTTTGGCTGATAACACACTCACATGCTGTATGTCGCTCTCCCCCCTGCCACCCCCTTATGCCCCCTCCTGTCTCACTACACAGGCCTGTCCGTCTGACGTCTCTCCCCCGTCTATCCGATAACCACATTGCTGAAGTGGGCCTCTTCACCACCACCACCACCAACTCCTCTGTAATCAAACCCTTTTCAGCAACACTCATGCAAACACATGCACAAAACCAAAGATGCCATACACACCTCTCCGACCAGCAACCGGAGATCTGTACCTTGTCGCTTGTGTCAACAGTCATCCATGCAACCGTGACTGATTCGAACCCTGTGAATTTGCCTTGCCAATGTGACTCGTGCATGTTTAAACTTTAATTTGTTTTCATCTGAGCCTGTCTCTTTCGATTACACCACTCCAGCTCTCCAACTTCACGGAGTCTGTGAGGCAAGGGCCCAAGCTACTGTTACTGATTAACATTTAATTGACTACAAAAAACTTTGTGTGTGTGCGTGAGGAGGTAGTGGCAGATGAGGGGTGCTGTAAGAGTATATAAGAGATGCAGATATAACTACCTCTAAATGTAATTGTATAGACAAGAAACCAGTCATAATACAGTGAGCACTACCAAAATAATTGGAAAAGCCTACAACCAATCAGAGAAGATAAGCATGACATAAGGTCTGCCCCATTCTTGATAAACAGTTATGGTTTTGTGTTGGAGGAGGAGCCCCACTTCAAGGTGCTAAGGGTCTGTCTGACCAGGCTATAAGGATAGATATCGTTTGATTTCCTGAAGGAGGAACAGACTGGAACAGACTAAACGACCTCTGAATGCAATTGGACAGACATACAGATACAGTACAGCCAAGCAGAATTCAGGAAGCACTAATAACACACTCAAAAAATCTGCATGTACTGTACATTGATGTATTTTAAAAAGTATACAACCACTCAGCTTAACATAATATAGAGTCCACCCTTTTAGTTAAATAGTTATGATTAGTTCACTTGACTTGTTTATGGTGAAAATAATCTTGAATGGAAGGGATTGTAGACCTACTTCATATGAATGGATCTCGGTTTATTGAACAGGGTAAATAGCCAGAGTACAGGAACTAAAAGTACCATAAACAATGGTTTTGGCATAGTTAATACTGTGTTTACACACAGTTTATTGTGTTGTGAGCTGCAGATGAAGATGAGAGGACACTAAGCTATCATTTTGCCTGAGCTGAGCTCAGAGTTATGGCTGGAACCTTTCCAACCTCAGAAGCAGCACTCCCAGATTTGATAAGCAAAAGACTGAGAGTGCCATCACGCAGCCAGCAGCCACCTGTTCAGCGAATACAGTGGATTCTCTTGTCTGTGTGAAACCCTATAGGTCAGAGTCACACATGAAGACCATGTCAGTTTCTGGTATAAGTTAGTGTTGGTGTACACATGTTGGGCTGCAATGTTCCACATTCTCCACACTTCATTAAAACAAGGGAATGATGTTTTCACTTCTTTTAGCCGCATCTAATAATGGCTTCTATAATGATCCTGCCACCAAAATCACGTCTTTATGCTGCGCTCAGATGTTTCAATGTGCGATTAAGGGCCCATTGTGTTGGTGGGGCCTCCAGATCCAGCGTGCAGCAGCCTCTTAGCGTTAATCCCACTCTCTTCATGAAGTCACAACTAGTGCCAGACTTCAGAGGTTATATGAGTGAGTGAGTGCGAGGGCGGGTTAGTCCGGGATGAAGGCCAGCTATTGTTGAGCTGCAGCTTTAGCCTCTGAGTACTGATACAGAGAGATTCTGCAGCAGCTGAGTTGTGTCAAATTGTCAGCCATTTAATTTCTTACCATGTACCACTGTACAACTATGCGGTACAACATGAGAAAAAGACAATATTACAGAAAAGTTGACTGGGTAAAGCCACAAATGACCTTGGTCTTGTACAAGCACTCCCAGTTTCTTGCTTGTCCTGACAGTTTTGACTTCTGGTAATCTTGGAATAAGGAAAAAAAAACTAGGCCAAGTCTAAACCTAGATTACAAGATCATTGTGTGCCTTCTTGTCTCTTGCTGTGTCTTATCTGTCATCATTTTTATGAGTCTGAGGTAAACCTTTGTGTTTGCACACCTGGATGTCATAAGGGAGAGTAGGGAGAGGAGGCAGGAGGTGGTGTGTTGGGGTCAAAAGATACAGTATGTGTACAGAGCATAGCGCCAGATGTAGGTCTACAACTGTGGCTGTGTGTTTGCTGACTGTGCACAAACTGACCTGACCTTTGCTCAAATCATTTTCGACAAGTTTGTTTTATTATTGTAAGACCTTAAGACCTCTACAGAGACTTGCAAATGAATCCTTGAAAACTGCAGATCTGGTGAAATCTGACTCCAAGGTTGGGCTGTTTTGCATCTACGTTAAACTGGTGAAGAGAAAGGTCAAAACTTGACCGCTGGCCCAGTAACCTAAAGCAGAGGAGAAAATGTGTTTGGACTCCTCACCTATAAACCTACTGTGAATGCTAGACAGGATAGTGGGCTGAAAGCAGCACTGGACGTCCCATTGGCGTCTCTCCCACATGTCCAGCACACTTGAAATTCAACATGAAAGTGAAGCATTTGATGTAGAGGTCCAAAACATAGACGGTAACACTGAAGATATGAGAGGGAGGTTAGCAGGTCAAGTCCTGAGACCAGCTGGGTATACAGTATCTAATTCATTCATTTACTAATTTTCTTCCACTTATTGCTGTCAGGGGTCACAGGTGGCAAGAGCGTATTCCAGCTACTCTGGGCCTGAGGCGAGGTACAGCCATGGACAATGGCCAGTTAATCGCAGTGCCAAAATACACTGACAGAAGGACAGACAGACAGACAACGTTTCACTTAATTTAAATGTGCCAGTCATCTATAGCTATGTCTTTGTTCTGTGAGAGGAAGAGGAGATACTGACAATAACGCAGGAAGTATCAACCCAACAATTTTCTCCCCATGTGGAACAAAATGTCTTATATCGCACAAAGTAGTTAGTTGATGTGTGGATAATATTTTCTGGATATGAATTAACATAAGTAAAGCATATTATTTCTTAATTCAAGTACTCCCTGACACATTTTCTACAACACGTGCCACTTTTTTTCTTGTGGGTATCTGGGCAGAGAAAATACCCACTCTGTGTGTGTACATGTGTGTGTTTCCATGCTTATGGGGGCATGAAATCGCTGTGAAGCCCGAGGGCACTTTGGGTATCGCTCTGCCCAGACACAGCCTTCCTCTCCAGTCCACACACACACACACACTTCTCGTCTTGTGCGTTGGTCTGTATTATCAGTGCATGCGTGTGTGAATCCGCTCTCCTCTTCGGGACGTTTCTCAGTTCCCACAGCGACCCTCATCCCATCCAGTGAGCCATCTGTCCATCAATCACTTAGTCTCTGTGTACTGCTGAAGACAGTAACTGATACCCCTTGACCTGGAGGGACTCAAAATGGCTTTGTGGCAAGGGCAGAATGCAGTATTCACACGTGCATACCGAAAACACTACTGCAGTAACACGCAATGCATGTACTAGGACATGCTCGTGAGTGGATTTCCTATTTCTATACTTTAAACATTTGAGGCCTAAATATAACAATACATGCAGACTATACTCGGACTATGCGTATCGCTTTATTAAGAGCCTCACAGCAAGATACAAGCATGTGAGAGAATCAAAATGTGCATTGTGAGTATTTACCAGTAGTGGAATTTTTTTTTTTTTTTTTGTGCTGTCTGCTAATATAGAAAAGTTTTTTTCTGAATCGTAGTTTTATTTATGAATATGAGTGATAAAACTTTACAAAACGACACACAACAAAGTAAAAAAAAAAAAATGTGTTTCTTACTTGGTATGCATGTAAAAGTTGGCCAGTGGAAAACTTCCAAAGAATATGTATCTTTTATGGTCTAAAAATGAACACTGGGCCTTGTTTTGCCTGTTTACTGAGTGCTGTTGAACACCTGTGCTAGCTCAATTTCAATAAAATGTATACACGCAGAGAAAGTCCTACAATGAATCACATTTTCCTGTTGTGTGATGAAGAGAAATTCAAAGTAAGATATGTACATGCAATTTAAAACAGGTTATAATCATACTATATATAGGCTAATTCAGTTTTCTCTACTTGCTTGTAAACATACTCATGGACATGCGCACACCTAAAACAAGAATTAGACACTATGTAGCAGGCGTGTGTATTCCTTATTATTACTACACTTTGGCTTTAAGCAGTTGAGGCCCTGTCTGATATAGTAGGGGCTTTGTGTTCACTGTGACTATGTGAACACGTGTGTAGTGAGTAGTACTGTACAGAGATGGGGGCTGGGTTGGGGTAAGGGAAAGCCCTGGCCTCAGCTGTTGTTGTACATTCACCCCCCAAGAGATCCTCACTTTCTCTGCAACTTTCTCTTTCCTTTTTGGAGCTTGTCTGTCTTGGCCGATGTGGACAACAGTGCATTTCTCTCTAGTTGTATTTTCTGTATCCTTTCCTTCGACATGTGGCTGCTGCTGCTGCTGTTGGTGATGGGGGAAGGGAGGCCAACAGTGTCAGAGCTCATGTGATCTGGCCAGAGTCAAGAGTGTAGACAGTATATGGGCTGTCCCACCCTGCATTGCACTGTTACTATCTCCACCAAAGCTGCCAAATTTTCACTATAGGCGATGAAGTGTAATGAAAACATACAGTAATGCATCCTATAAAACCTTTGACGCAATAACAGATGTACAAAAAGTCTAATACTTTATCAAATTAAAAGCAACGCAATAATCAATTACTTACTGATAACTAATGTCCAAAATAAGCAAATGGACAAGTTCAGGCACATTCTTTGCCTACGTCCACAAACAAAATTGATAACATATACAGACAGAAGCACAGTTTGGGAGGAGTTTAAAAACTAATTGTGCTGTTTGTATAGATGCAATAGTGATACCAGGACTGTAGCACTGTAATACAAGTTCAAGAGAGATGAGAGAATTTCCTAGCCTGGCCAGCCAGACTAACACTTTTTCTACTGTATAGATAGAGGTTAGTCTGGTACCTCATGGTCTGAATTTAATTTATATGGGTGAAACAATCTCAGGCAGAGAAACCAATCAGAGAAACAAAGGGCAGGATGTAGGCAGCGCACCACTGACGTGGTGATGAAAAAAAGCACCAAACGCTGTTAATTAAGTCAGAGAAGTTGTAAATTGCGCTCTGTGTCTAAGACATACTACAGATAAATGGCCGGCCGGGTGAAAACGGTTCGCTGTAGCTGAGGAACCAGCCAAAGCAGGAGGGGCTGGCTGGCCAGGTTAAGGATTTCCACTACTGACTACCATGTGAAATAAAATCATCATTCTGGTATGAAGTGCTGGCAGGATGCAGAGATTTGCACATTGATTTGGTATAGTTTTTACACCAGATGCCCTTCCTGATGCATCTCTCTCCATTTATCAGAGATTGAGATTGGCAGAAAGACTTGTGTTCCTCTGTGACTGTATCTGTTTAGCTCAAGTTCACTTGTACTATTCTGCATGCTGGTGCAGTTTAGTTACATTGAGTTGGGTAACATTTAAAAGTATTTCATCTAAAAGTAAATGCAAACAGAGATTCCCAAGGATCTGTAAAACATGTGTAGCCCTGCCCTCCACTGCACGTGAGCCGTCTGTTATGGAACAGTGTTCAGACGGGAGGGTCCCGGCTGCCTACCCCCCAATCCCCCCTCTCACTTTTACAATACAGTATAATTATCTTCAAGCCTCACTCTGGAGAGAGCTTAGCAAGTTGAGTGCTAGTTGTTTTTTTTTTTGCTCTCATTTTGAGTAGACGGGTCAATATTGGTCAGGAATCCATTTTCCTATGAGCACTTGAGTCAATGTGTGCATTATTCATGAAGACCCCTGATCCCCTGATCGGCTTTAGCTGTCCAAGAGAGGGGCGTCCATGTTTGAGACAGACCTCTGCTGACCACCGGCTCCTTCGGGACCAGATTGTTGATTATGGCAGTACACTGACATCACTGTGCGGTTAAAAGGCTTTTAGTCTGATTAATGTACAGTGTAGTGTGTTTGCCATGCACACACCCACACCTAAATCTGATTTTCTTAGCGTGTGTGCATATTTAAATTTAAATGCAAACTCAATAAATGATTCAAATCCCGTCTTTGTCTCTCACTGCCAAATTATAGCATTTTGCCTTCTCTGTGCTCCCTATAATCCATCATCCCCACAATGTTGGTTTAGTTGTGGGAGCTGTAAAAGCTTCTATTTCTTTAAATATGGGTTAGTGTGCCTCCCGCTGCAGCCGCTCTTCCCCCACTTTTTCCTTCACTTTTCTTGGCTTTTTATTGTCTCGCGTTCAAGACTGTGTTTCCTTCCTTCCTCCGTGTTTTTGCCACCGCAGCAAAACTATGCCTCTGAGTTATTTAAATCCTGTAAAAATAAAATGTTCCAAACAGACTGCGTAGGTTTGGTCTTGGAGACTTTCCATTTTTATGTTAGGAATGCGCCTTCTGAGTGGCATCACACTGTCAAACTTGTAATTTTCAATGTGGCTCTAAATGTGTGTGTAAGGGTGACACTTATCGACTCCATGACTGGATGAGCTCAGTGTTTTTAGTGTCAGTCTGTCTCAGGCATCAGTAGTATATCTTTCACTTTATATTGATCGCTTTCTCTTACAGGTCCCCAAACACTTTTCTGGCACCTTTTTGCCATTTGCAGATGATAAGTCTAGTATGAGGTTCCTTTTTGGATTATAGCTGTAATAAGATGGGGTATGTAAACAACTTGTATGAATCCAAACACTAGCCCGCTATTAAGGGGTAAAAGTGAATCTGAAAAACTGACCTCTTGTCTTTGCCCAAAACGTTGTACATGAATAATTGTTTTAAATAATCAGGATTTCAATTATGACCCAAATAGTCGTGATTATGAATTTTTCCATAATTAAGCCGCCCTACATCACAGTAGCAGTATTTGTAGTCGTAGCTCATTCATTCATTCATTCATCTTCTTCCACTTATTCCCGTTAGGGGTCGCAGGTGAAAGGAGCCTATCCCAGTAACTTTGGGCCTTAGGCGGGGTACACCCTGGACAGGGGTCAGCTAGTCACAGGGCTGACACAGAGATAGACACAGACAGACAACCATTCACTCTCACATTCATTCACTAGGGGTAATTTAGAGCCATCGATTCACCTAACACATGCATGTCTTTGGACGGTGGGAGGAAGCCGGAATACACAGAGAGAACCCACAGTAACACGGGGAGGACATGCAGACTCCACCCAGAGAGTTTGTGTGTTAGCCGGCCTGAGGATCAAACCCACAATCTCCTTGCTGGGAGGTGAGAACACTAACCACTCTGCCGCTCATGCCCCCCCTACTCATAGCTCTAGTAGTACTATTAGTAGTGGTAAAAGAAGTCCTTAATTTAGGCTAAGTACTTTTTTAACAATGTTATTCTTACACTGTATACCTTTTGACCTTTGACTCCAGTACTAATTTTGAGTATTTTTGCTGTTTCCCCCTTTAAATAGGCTTTGATGATTATTTTTTTATATTAAATGTGAGCTAGTCTTTAATGCATTGTGAGATTCCTCTTAGGCACTTCCTTGTATACTATATCTACCCTCTATAGAGTCTATATTGTCCAAAGCCTGCTCTTGCATTAACATTATGCAAATGGATCCAGCAGCCTATAGATTCTCTGTAATCCTCACATCAACCAAGTCTGAATGTACACACTCCTTTCATTTCTACAACACTGTGTTCCTCTTAAAATAGTGTTTGTTTTCTGAATGATATTTTTGAATGAAGCTAATGGTGTTAAGGAGCTAATTCGGAGCGAGAAGCCGAAGCTCAGAAAAGACCATCCCGGGTCAAGAGAAGAGCGTGGACAGATATGGTCTACTAATCCTCTCTGTGTGACATTAGCAGCATTAGTCTTTGTCTGTCTGCACTTGCACTGCCAGAGGACACAGACGCCAAGACACACATTTCTCCTTTTTCCTTTTTTTTTTCTTTTCATTTCGTGTGACTCATATTGCATGGTGGCACCCCTTTCTGTCTTGCCGGTCTCGCTCAATCCGTTCTCATATGATTACTGAAAACTGTATGGAGACAGTCAAAAGCTCCACAATGAAGCTGAGACGCCATTGGCCGGTTTGCACTCCTCCCCCGTGCGTGATTGGCCGCGGGCTCCGACGTAGGACACAATCAGCTGTGTGGAAGTGTATGTAGGTCAGTGTGTAGCAATGCCTCTATACTCTACTCCTCCTCCGCTATCACATTTTCCCCCTTTTTTTTTTTTTTCTTTTTTTTTTTTTTTGGGTGAACCGGCTGTTGTGTTAATTGGCTTCGTTCCAAATTTGAAAAAGAAACAGAGTATCTCAAGGCAAAAAAAGAGGGAGAAGACAGCCAGAGAGGGTTAAAAGGAAGTTGAAAAGGCAACAGAGAAGAAGCGTAGGGGGAGGGGTATGAGTGAGGCCCTGTTGCACTCGACGGTGCAATAGTACAGTGTGTTAGTCAGTCAAGTGCACACAGCAAACAGCTCATAGCAAATTTATTCTAGCACTATTTATTTTTCTCTGTTTGAATGTGCCATTTCAGATTTTTCAGGTTCAAATCAAGGTGCACAGACACAAGCAGTGGTAGAAAATAGCTATGGATAGTTGTGGTTTAAGTGTATTTTTAAAACTTTTTCTAGAATAAATTTTGAAGTAAAAATGGGAACTTTAACTCAAGTAAAGGCTCTAAATGAATAGAAGTATTTTTTGACCTTGTGGCAGCGTGGGTAGTAATAGTATGAATAGGATTTGTCTCATTTGTATTTAGTGTACATTGCATGATTTGACGTATAGTATTTTGTATTTGATGTATATTAAAAAGCTTGTAGTTTTTTCCCTTTATTTTATTTACATATTTTTATTTTTAGTCTTTTTTATCTTATTGCATGTTCTTTAACAGAATCTTGAATCTTGATTAGTAGTCATCATAGTAGTAGTGGTAATAGTAGCATTAGTATTGGTATTAGTGGTAGTAGTAGTGGTGGTGGTAGTGGTGGAAGTACAGTATGTTTACTATTTAGGTACAAGTCTCTAAATGAGTGACCTTGTGGCAAAGTGGGTCGTAATATTAATAATAGTAACAGTAGCATATTTGTAGCAGCATTAAGTACCTTCTATTACTGTAGACTTTATATGAGACACTTTTACTCAAGTAATAATTTGGTGAGCATTTTTACTTCTACTTGAGTACTATTCCTTTAAAGTACTTTTAGCTAAGTACAGATTTTGAGTACTTCTTCCACCTCTGACCACAAATGACTGCGATAGACAGTTATCTAATCAGCCTGGTTCTGAACATAGTAAAAGCATTATGGCCACACGTAACCCGCATGTCCTCACCCAGCTCTTAAACCACACACACACGCACACATACACATATACACACATACACACACAGGCTGGCACTGCTGCTGCCTACAACACTCAATAATTCATGCTAACCCAAATTCTTCCACAGCGCTGCTTACTCTACGCCTAAGTGCACCCCCCATAAGTGGTGGTGGTCCCTAGGCGTTGCCCCGTAGTAGTCTAACCCAGACGAGACGAGACAAAATAAAGTCTTGTACACTTTGGCTTTTACTACTCCCAGTGCAGCCCTGTCTGTCTGCATACTTCAAATTAAAAGCGCCCCATAGCAGTCGCTGTCTACAACCACACATTTACCCCTTCATTTCTTGTTGCATATTCGATGTGGAAGCCCAGCCCAACTTGAGTGTACATTCTTGCTTGTCTGGTTTGTCTTTTTAAAAATATCCCAGTCTCGGTCTTGGTGTCGCTGTGCCCTCGCTTTGAACTTATCATGCGTAGGTGTCTCATCCAGCTGCAATGGATGAGTCTATCCTGATTTTACCCTCTTACTAAAGCAGCCACTGACCCACATAGCACCCATTGGTGCACCAGACGGACAGTAAGTGACAGTAAGCTCCGGGGCATTTAAGTTGAAAAAACAACAAAAGATGGAGATGGGTTGAAACTAAAAGACAGATAGTGGAAAAAGTTATATATAGCAGATAATGGGAGGCATAGTGGTGGCAGCAAGATACTGGTTGGTCTGATCATCACTCCTCACGTAATGTACTGAGAGACACATAGGTACGCAGTGTACCATCTTTATGCCTATAGAAACACTTCTTCATAGACTACTTTTACTCAAGTAGTCTATTTAAGTAGTGCACGTTTTTGAGGAACATGTATTTTCTGAGAACATTTTCTAAAACATACTTTTACTTAAAGGTACTGGAAGCAGCATGCACTGATTTGAAAACAGGAAAATAAAAAAAATGTTTATGAGCTGCCAGTCTTTTTTAATGAATGAATAAATGAATAAATCAGCTGTACCACTTTTATCAGTAAAACTAATAGTTGATTTAAACATGTTTATCTCAAATCTGGGGATACAACCTGGGTATTTTTTATGAAGTATTCAAAAAATATATACTGCTCATAGCACCTTTTAATATTTTTTTTACAGTGGTGGCAAAGTAGGTAGTAATAGTAGCAGTGGTAGTGGTAGAAAACATTGGTACAGTAGTAATAGAGGTTGCAGTAGTAGCATTAGTAGTAGGTATAAGAAGAAGTAGCAGTACTAGTAGTGGTAGCAGCATTGAGTATTTCTGATTTAAGTAAAGTTTACACTCAATGCCTCTTTTACTCAAGTAACAATTTTGCAGGGTACATTTCCTACTATTTGAGTAGAGTAGTACTAATTTTTGGCTTGTATTGTCTAATCTGGCCAACTTGTACCAGTGTACCAGTATTTACTAAAGATCTGGGGTTGTATTTGGTTGCCTGGTTGTCTGAGATCCAAAAGTGAGTTTGAGCAGTGTGTCAAAGCAAAATCCACCTTTTGAACTTTGCTGAAGTCAACACTCAGCACATGCACGTGCAGTCGGGCAGCGCTTAACTGACTGAAATATCCACTAAAAAGAGGAAGTGGTGTGTTACATTATCTGTGTGGGACTGTTGCTCACTGTGCTTGTCACGTAATGTAGGAGGAGGAGAAAAAACTGGGCCTATTTTGTTACATAGCGTTAAATTATATAGAGAAATCTGTTAAGTTTGTACAGGAAGAACACATGCAGTATTACAGATGACAGAAGCTGAAAATAGATGCAGTTTACCTATTTATAAAATATGACAAGCATTGTGAGCACTGGTCATAGTTTTGTATAGGTTCCTCCTTGCACTAGCCTTTGGAGAAATAAACTCAGCTAAGTGGGACTCGTCTCACACTAGTAGTTGTGTCCAGCACAGATGTCCTGCCACTGGTTTACAGCTTTTCTGGGAACACCCCGAGGTGCAATTTTACCTCAGTCAACAACTATGAGTGTGGTGAGCATTTCACAATAATTTTAAATGTACTTTACTTTCTGTATGAATAACACAGGCGGTATCTGCCACCTCCACCCTTCACCATCCTTGTGACCATCATGCTTCACCCTGTTTGAACTATTTGCCAAATATGACAATAAATTTTAGCTCCATAAATTTGGTCAGCTGACTCCAGGGCTCTCAGAGGTTTACGTCACACTTTATTGGTCCACTGTTTGTTGACTGTCAGACTTGTTTGTCCAGTACAAATGCTGTAGCTGTCAGTAGTTGGCATTTTTTTCTGGAAACACCCTCAGGAGATCTGCAGTTACAAAGGGAGTTAGCTTTTAAAATGTCTTGTGTCTTGTCAAAGTTGCACTGACCTTAATGTCACCACAGAAATAATGTACATTATCGTGCAGAAGTCTTTTTAAAGAATGACTATGAACAAAGAAACATGTATCAATGCACAAAAATAGATAAAATTACAAAAACATAAGAAAAAGGAAAAAGCCCAGACCTGGACTCAATCTCGAAGCTCTTCTAGTTCAGGGGTAAATGCTCTTCCCATTGAGCCACAAATACCTTATACCATTGTTTCCCAACCAGGGGTATGGGGTCCCCTAGGGGTATGCGAGCACATTGCAGGGAGTTATTTGATCATTTGTAGTGCATTTATATATTTGGCTCTGAAAGAATAAAATTGACCTAAATCAAAGGAATGCTAAATATATATTAATAATACTAAACCAGGACTAAACCAGGACTAAAGCAGGACTAAACCAGGACAAAATGAGGAACAAACCAGGTCTAAACCCGGTCTAAACCAGGACTAAGCAAGGTTTAAACCAGGACTAAAAGAGGACTAAGTTGGATCCAAACCAGGACAAAACCAGGACTAACCCAGGAATACACCAAGGGAACGCAACACCAAAGAAGTACTAAACAAGGTCTAAAACCAGAACTCAACCAGGAATAAACCAGAAATAAACCAGGACAAAAACAGGAACAAACCAGGTCTAAACCCAATCTAGACCAAACCAGGACTAAGCCACGTCCAAACCAGGACTAAACCAGGATTAAGCCAGGTCCAAACCAGAACCAGACCAAAAAGGATGGGAACCACTGCCTTATACAATGGTAACAAACTTTTCATGGAACTATACATCTTCTAAAACCATACTTTTTTATACTTGTGTAAAAGTATCTATTTACTCTGCACCTCTTGTTCTTTCTCTCAGTTATTTTCATCCACTCTTCTCCCTCGCCACTTTACAAGGTCTTCGCACACCAGCGCCAAAGGATTAGCAGGCACAGCCCATTTAGGAGCCCAGCTCACACTTCTACTCACAAGGTGGAACTGAGAAAACAAAAGGGAAGAAAGGCACATTGAGTGACTGCAGTGCACTAAAATAGGCTTTTGGCACAAGGCCAGTTTGTGCCACCATATAGCCTTTGTGTGGTTAGTTGACTTAGAAGGGGCTTTCAGAAGAGACGAAAAGAGAAAAACACTGAAACAGCCAACAAGAAAATGGCTGAGAGGGAGAATATAATCAGTAAAGGGGAAAATGAGGAGAGCTGGGAGCATACAGATTCATTCATGAATTTGTACAGTACTTTAAACAGATGCTGGACATTTACAAGTCCGTCTAACCAAGTGAAAGTCAGTGTAACGGCCAAGCATTGAGATTTGCATGGCAGATGCTAACTTCATAGCCTCAGTTTTAAAGGTGAGGTCAAGGAAAGTGCAGCAGTGTCAATGTGTACTTCTGGGTAATGCTGGGTAATGCTCAGCCACAGCTTAGATGAGGAGATTAGAGGGTATAGTCACTAGGTTCATGTCGATGTATCAATAAGATAGTGAGCACATAACAATAAATAAAACATACTAAGTTCAAATGTAATGTAAAGGTATATGGTTTGTTGAGATTTGAGTATGCTTGAAGACAGCTTGTCAGAAAGCAAATGACACTATGTTTGCAAAATGATAGCTCAATAATACATCCAGGGCATCAAAAACATGACAAATTTAACTTTTCTTTGGGCTTTTCCATTTTGGGGTCACCAATATCTGAGCTTGGGACTGTCACAAAGAGAACACTGTAAACAACTACTACTGTAAACTAAAATTATAGAAAAACAATACAGTGCATCTGAATATAAAAAATAAATCTAATCTAAAAATATAATTCTGCTATAGGAACCAAAACATAGGGTTGTGGCCTACAACTTTGCAAGTAACTTCCCTATTTTGTGCATTTAAAAGCAGCATTATAAAAAAAAGAATGTGGAGAGAACCAAAAGAAACATTGGCCAGCTCTTTTTGGGACATTTTCTGAAACATTATTCATGCTAGTACTTTAGATGAAAAAAGTCACTTAAACGTAGCAATGAATCACTCAGATGTAGCATGGGGCCAGAACTAAAACGTTACACTAATGCCAAATTTCCACTACACAAACAGAGGAGGCTAAAGGGGTAGCTGCACCAATGCCATTGGTCTATTTATAGCATTATAACATACAGAAGAACCTGAGGAAATGCAGTGGATGGATTTCACTGGAGTTTCACTGTTCACCTGAGAGTGTTGTGTGTATATATACTGTATATAGAAGGACGCCTGACTTGTAAACACTAACTACTGAGTGTTTGTACGTCCTTATTTTCATGTATGTAGCAGGTCACTAAGCCAGTAGCGCTTCACGGGACAGGCACAAAGACGAGGATGGATGAAAGAAGAGTAGGGGCCTCTCGTGTCCCCAATAAACCCTCTGAACTGGGGTGTACACTGGGGCACATATGTGCACTTGTAGCCCCAAATAACCCCCTGCTCCTATAGCAAGAGGGGAGTCAAGTTCACACCATGTTTAAGCCTTGAAATAATAGTGATGAGTGCTATATACGGTCTAATGAAATTCCACCACGGTCGCTATGGGATGAGCTTCAAGCTGAGAGGAGCCACTCACTGTATGGACTTATTGCTTTAAGCTTTTGAATTATACATGCAGTGTGGAGTTTTAATCATAAATTCATATGGACAAGGAACCAGAATTAGCCACTCAGGAGTCTCAATGCTTTCAATGTTCTGTATATGTACATAAGCACTATCTTCTACTTCTTGTCTTTTTGCTTTTTGCTTTTGGGGTTGCCACAGAAAATCGTGTGCCTACTGTTGTGCATGATGTCCATACTAATTTGGCATACATTTAGGCCAATTGTCCTTTCTGAAACAATCCTCTATATTTATTTGGGAACCAAAGTTATTTTTCCAAAGTATTTTACATAAAATTTTATGGCACATGTATTTGAAAATTTGTTTAAAACATTTTATGCAAGCAAAACAATTTTTAGGCTTCAAATTATGCCACAAGCCACTAGTAGTCACAGGCTTTATGTCAGTCCCAAGCCCCAATAAATGGGTTGCATCAGGAAAAGCCTCTGGTGTAAAACCCATGGCGAGTCAATATGTAAATCACTGCACAATAGCAGGCAGGGGATTTCCTGTGTTCTAATTTTGGGACACACTACTTGAGAAACACTGGTTTAAGCATAAAAAAGAAGAGATTTTCAAAAAGAGAAAAATCAGAGATCATATATTAAGCTGTAAACCATATACTGTATAATCTTGGATAATGAACGGTTCCTTATCTGCACCTTGGATATGGCTGGCTTAGAAAATAAAGACGTTTTTTGTCATGTACTAGGGGCTGTAACCTTGTACTCATGGTTAAACGTTCGGAGGTCATGTCCTCTCTCAGACGGCCACATGAGCACATCTAATGAGGTTTTCGTTTTGATGTCACTGGAGGCTTCACTATTGGACAGTCAGCCTATTTAACTTAACTGTTTGATTGGTTAATTTGGTTTGGTTGCCGGCATTAGCTGACAAAGCAGTACATAGTTTGGTGACACACATCATCGTCGTCATCTTTGGAAATCATTAATAGGCTTATAGCCCCATACGCATAAACAAAAGCTTGTCCATGTGCATCCATAGCCTCTGATGCAGTGGCACGCATATGTAATAAGACATAATCATGTTGGACACACAGCGGTAAAGTGGGTTAAGGGGTCACACAACAATACAGTGGCTCTGGAAATAAAGCAAATCTAGTAAAGCCAATGAAAATTAATGCAGAGGAAGTGATGTAAAAATACACACAACCACCCTTAAATGAATGGGATTCCTCATCCGACATTGCATGTTCTTAACTCAACCAACAGCACACTGATTGCATTTTCTATAGTCTAAAAATTTCAAAGTAGCATCTAACAAACTGTTGGTGAAACCTCTCTCTAAAATAGTTGCCATTTTACCATGAGCTATCCAACTTGTCACATACTGAACATGTTAACTCAATGGAAAGAAAGGACAAGTTCAATGAATAGATTAAAATATGTATATATGTATATAAAAATCTTCCAAGTATCTTGAGCCTGCTGTGTGAACAACCCTGGACATAAGTGCAAAGCAGCATTAGTTGAACTGGTCAAACACAGGTTAGGATAACACAAGAACAAGAGATACAAGCTGCTGTGGTCCTTCCGTTTTTGTCTCCGGAAGTCACGTGTCTACTCTTGGGGGAGTGGCTTCAAAACAGCTGGGGACAGGGCTTTGGTTGTTGCTGGGATAAAACTCCTCCAAGGTGTGGGTTTGTGCTGATTGTGTGACTTTCGGGTTGTGTGTCTGTCGTCAACTCATCGGGAGCTTGTCTTGCAAAGGTTAGGACCCCACCCTGAGCTAAAGCACACACACACTACAAACGCAACAAAGTGTGTATGTATTTGTAAAGCTGTGTCTCTCTCTCTTATCCTTGTACAGCTGCTGTGTAGGAGGAAGAGCGCTGAAAAGTCCTGAGATCAGCAGTGACTGAGACAAACATAAAACACACAAACAGAAACATTTTAGTGGAGCAAAGGTGCTGGGCAGAGTGGGTCAGGCTACACTGCTATGACCTACAGACTCATATTGAGAAGAGGCTAGATTTAGCATACTGAAATGGCACTGTGTTGGCGTGACTCAAAATGCTGTCCATTTTCAACACACTAGCCTTACCACAAGAGATTTTGAAAAGGTTATCCAGGCATGCAGTAGTACTTTCAGGCAGAAAAATCCTTTTTAAGTATCCTGTTTGACCTGAATGACAGCTAGTCTTCACAGATGAACCAAGCCCTGATAAATGTGAGTTCATAAAAAGTTACCTTTGGAGTAGTGCAGTGATTTGCCTACTTATCTGGCTTGTAGATGTCACAGGAACTGCCCTTCCTTCATCCAGGCTTGGAACCGGCACAATGTAGAACTTGCTTTTGCTTTGTGATTGCGTCATGGTAAACATACTGTAGTAATCAGCATTTACTGTATCTATTTTTAGCACCATTAAGAGTGAAGAGCCCCATGAACATCAGGGGCCCCTTAACTAATCCCAAACAGATGTAAAATGCTGCACCATATACCCAACACACATAAACACACATGCGTACAACTAACAGGCCATTACTGGTGCAAAACAGTCCCAGTCCATTTGCATCCTACTGTTTAGTTGGCTAACATGATAATGTGTAATACTATTATCGCCTTTCATAGTTCATAGATTATAGTTCACCTTCAGAAATTACAAAGATACAGGCACAGTACTGCACAAAAATCTTAGTGAGGTGTGAAAAAAATGCTGTTAACTAAAAGTGCTGCAATAAATACAAGATTTTAATTTATTTTGTTGTGAATCCACTGTTTTAATGGGATCCTGTACCAGTCTGAGACACAGAAGATACAAACATCACTCACTAAAAGAACATAAGATTAGTTTTTGTAGATTATTATATATATTGTGAGATAAAAGGGTTTTATGTCTCAATTGAAAGACCATACCCCTAAACGTGAAGATCTTTGAATTTGAATCAAAGTCTGGGTTCTGTCTTTACCATTGCGAGATAGTACCAGTGTTCATAGTCTTTCTTTAAAACCTGTTTGAGACTTTTGCACAGTAGTACGTCAGCCGATAAAGAAAGAGTCTTTTCTTCAGCCTGTGGTTTTGTGGGCGGGACTTGGATACAGTGAAGCAGGCAGAGAAACAATGGCAGATACAGAGGCAGTACTGACAACAAATGTCACGTAGACTGGGGTCACGAGAGGTTGCGGTTCACCCACTCAATGACAGGTCAAACCAAAAAGTGTTGTGGAAACACTGGTTTCAAAGAAACACTGTGCAAAAGTCAAGCAGAACTAAATGTTGTATTATAAAGATTAAATGCTGTAATTGAATATACATTTCTACAGGCCATTGCTTAGTAGTTATAAACAGCAGACAGAAGATTTTGGCACTGGCTCAAAGTACAGGCAAATTTATGTTACACAACCTCAAGGGCATTTGATTGTTTCATTTACAACAGCCAGTAACCCTAATACCAACACTTGGTTTGGCATGATTGTACAACAGTAGTGCAATATAAAATAATAACCTGTAGATTATGATCTCACATAAGGTGTTAAAATCACGTTTGTAGATCAATTTAGATTTTAACTGAGCCTATTTGCACATTAATAGTATTTAATGAAAATAAAATTGGCTTTAACCACACCAATGTCAGTACTGGAGGAAAATAAACTATTAAAGCATATTGTGTTCTTCTGTAAACATTTTAAATACAGCAGCATGTGTACAGTCCAGGTACATCCTTCCATACTGCAGCACAGCAATCTTTTCAAAGTAAAAGCCTTTTCCAAATCTTCAACCATAACTTTGTAGTCTATTCTCTTCCTAGCCTAGTGATTTGCCTATTGATTTGGCATAGTTTGTACACCAGATGCCCTTCCTGACGCAACCCACTCCATTTATCTAGGCTTGAGACTGGCACAAAAAGTACACTAGTTTGTGACCCCTTGTGGCTTGACTGTACCAGAGTCTTTTTAATTGGTTCAGTGCACAATCTAAGGTGCTTCAATGGTGAAGTTCCTCCAAGCATATTCTTTTTTGTGTTTTGAATAGATGTACATTGACAACACTTTAGCCTGGCACCTGGTTGTCATAAATCTCTTGCAGATAGCAGTGTTGTGAGTG
This sequence comes from Bostrychus sinensis, assembly GCA_020698575.1. Lineage (NCBI taxonomy): Eukaryota > Metazoa > Chordata > Actinopteri > Gobiiformes > Eleotridae > Bostrychus > Bostrychus sinensis. Next base: position 18,352,249 of record CM036257.1, on the reverse strand, counting down.
TCCTAAATGGCCCCTTTTCTTTTGTGCACGGCTGTGGGACAAGGCTACACGGTGTTGAGGAAGGCCATAAACCTCAGACAACCCCTTCACTCGGATCGACGCCTCCTTCCTCCGTGTATTCATGGCATTTTCTCTCCCAGTTTGACCTGTTTTTCTTTTTATCCCCAGTGTTCATTGTATAACACAGAAATATGCTCTGTAGTTTCTTGTGCACTCCTGGGACCCCTAAGGCTGCAAAAATGTAGCTTCATGCAGTGTTTTTGCCCTTGTACTAATCAGTCTAGGCTTAATTTTTAAAGAGATTTTATATTGTGTGCGCTATATCTTCCCAGAGGACTTGTACAAACCCCGCTTCAGATAATTATCATCCTGCCCTTCCCCCTTTTACCTTTTTTACTGCAAGTCGAGCACACATCTTTTATCATACAGGGATGTAATTAATCACGTAGATGCCCCACTGCTCTGAAAACTAATAGTGCCCCTCTATAGGCCCATGTCTATCTCCGTCATTTTTCTTTTCTCAGTCATGTTCCCCAGTTCATCTCAAGCCTCATTAATCACCAGTTCCACCTTGTAGGTGAATTTCCACTGGAACGGTACAAAATGGGTCATGTCAGTATGGGACGGTTTGGTACAGTTGTAAATTTTTGTTTTTGTTCTCTTACTTTTCATTTTCACTCAAGTGAGGATTAATGAGGATTGTTTAATCAACACAAGGCAGTAGCTCCACATTTTAAAAAGCATACTGCAAAGATCTCATCAAGAGTCCCCAAGTTATGGGTACGGTACGTTTCTGGGATGCTTTGACCCCTTTTAGTAAATGAAACGCCTCCTTACCAGTCCAACCCTTATCGTACTGGCATAAAAATTCTGCACTGTTTTTGCACTGTCCTTTTTGCACTGTTATTGCTTTCTCTGTCATCAGCAAGTTAATGCAGTGGGATCATAATCACTGCTGGCGGACTGTCCCTCCTGTCTATTTTTAGATATTGAAAATGCTGGAGTGCTTAAAAAGGGCAGGTCGCTGGTCAACACAGCCAAACGATCCGTCCGCCCCAGCCCCACAGAAAACCCAAACAGCATTCATTAAATACTGGACTATTTTAGAGGCACCAGCTGATCATATTAAGTTCTGTATGTGTTGACTGGCTCTGTCTTGGCATGCCTTAGACCCATTTGTTTCCTTTTGTGACTGATGGCAAGCGCAGACCTTCTCCAAGGCATTCAGATAAAGTGCCCAGAACTGGACTAAAACCAGGGACTTCTAGTTCATGAGTAGATGTTCTATGCATTGAGCCACAAAGCCCTCATGCCTCGCAGTGTTAAAGAATCTACCAAAATTTATCACGTATTCCTCTATCTGACCCCTGGCTGGAGGACCATCTTTGGCCCCATCTTGCAATGGTATATTATATATATTTTTTAAATTACAGATTCCAGACTTTGTTGCAAATTCAGTGCACAAAACAAATAATTTCTTTCTTGGTCTAAAAATGTCATCAAAGTTCAACCATACCAGATCTACTGTACCTTGCTAACAGACCAGTAAACCAAAGCCAATGAAAATGTAACCTTTTTTATTTTAAAAGGAATTATTATAAAGGATATATTCAAATAATTCTTCAATACTTAATCAAATAAGTTCCACCATCATTTTAATAGCTCTATTATGAAATCGGTCAGCCATAAATTCTTTGGACAACTATGATAAAAATGTCTTTGGCCATATTTACAACAGGCTCCTCTCCAAACTTACTCCTCCTTTGGCTCCATCTGAATAATTCTTTGTCCTAAACGTTTCTCTTGTCCCATCCACTTCTCTCTCTCTGTTTATCTGTGTGTGTTTGGGAGTTTTTGGCAGCTACTTTTTTCTGTGTAGCTTTTAGGACGCTGTGTCCTGGAACAAGGGTTGATAAAACTCAGCAGGAAAGCCCTGTGTCTTCCCAAAGCAAATCTCCGTCCTGTATGGAGGCGTTACTGGGACGTACACTATGTTCGCTACATATGCAGACGTCCCGCACTTAGATAGCAGATTTAGAATTTGATACTAAGAGAATCATTGATTTGTATGCTATTGTTTATGTTGTAAGCAGAGATCCTGTTTGTACAATGGCATTTATAATGTTTTAAACAGCATGTAATTCTCTATTTAAAGCAAAACTCAGTGACTTTTTTTTTTACCTTGAATAAACGGGAGTCTGTGTGATGGTTAAATAAGTTGTGGGGTAAATGAAGCATCCAGCATTGTCCGAAAGTGACACAAACAACAAGCTAGCAATGGCATTATTTCTTGATTTTTGTTGCAGCAGAGTGGCCAAAATGGCAGAAATTTACAGAGTATTTATGATAGTGTTTTACTTCGAACTGTAGGGGGAGCTCTGTAGAGGAAAATGGGGCAAAACAGCGAAGAAATGAGCAGAGTTACTGAGTTCCCCTTTGATTTGATGTGTATATAATCTTAGATACAGAAATTATACACCAAAAGTGTATAAGCTAGCATCATTACAATATATGGGTTATAAATATTATGGAGTGCATGGTGGCAGAGTGGTTAGCACAGAGGTAGCAGGTTTGATCCTCAAGACAACCGAATCTCCATGTCATGTGTTACTGTGGGTTCTCTGTGACTTCCTCCCACTGTCCAAATACATGTATGTGTTAGGTGAACTGGTTCATAGTGAATGAAGGTGATAATGAAAGGTTGTCTGTTTGTGTGCGTCTCTAGCCCTGCAACTAAATGGCCATTGTCCAGGGTGTACCCCACTTCAGGTGCCATCCCCCGTGATCCAAAAATAAGCAGAGAATAATGAATTTTGCAAATACTGTACAAAGTAACCTAATTTATGTAGATTGTAGATTTGTCAAGTATAATGTTCCGGTTTATTTTCTGGTCCACTGATCCACATTTTGCTGATTAATATTCTGGACCAAAAGCCCTGTTTATTTTCCCCAAAAATCAATTGGCACATCCAGCCCAGTATGTAACGCATGATAGGAATGAGGTGACCTACCACTCCTGATCAAAACACACTGACCCAATGAACAATCATGTGACTAACCATGCCTCAGCCACAGCTAGACGTGATTGGCTAAGGGAGGTGGGATGGGCCCGCCAACTCCCCGGCCTCAGGCCAACCGATTAGAGGAAATGTAACTGTAAACAAGAGCTTCTTTGAGCATGTGGCCTTACACAACACTGACATAGTAGAAGCAGAAGTGTGGGGCGGGAGTCGAGTGACAGGTATAGAAGAAGAAATAAAGGAGCTGGTGAGGATTTGTGGTCAGACAAGGTCACAGTCCGGGGAAGTGTACTGCATGTTTTATGTGCTTGGACCAGAGCCAAAATCCGGTCCAGTTTGCCTTTAATAGAATTATCTTTATTTAATAAAGACATGCTAGTTGTTGTTGTGTTTGGGGATTTTGCAGAATTTCAGGACATTTTCAAGCTAACAACTTTGAGAGGGCAGAACCCTCAATAGCCATAGAAATTTTAGATACATTTTTGTGTTACATGCAATTTAAATGCACCATTGAAAATGTATCTACAGTAACTGTCAAATGCATTAAATATAATCACATGCAGAGTACAGACTTCGCCAAAGTATTGCATTATTTCCATGGATCCACACCAACCTAATTAATCATTTGTTCCTTCCCCATCTATCACTTTTTCCCCCTCAAAAAAAAAAGAAAATCGCTGATGAAATTGGCCCTATCTAGCAATGGTAAAAAAAAAAAAAAATCCTTACAAAAAAATTCTCAATCCAAATATTGTCCTGGATCCACATCAAAATGTAATCACTCCTTCCTTGGCCCATTAGTGACCTTTCCTTTCTCCAAATTCAACCATAATTTTTTTGAGTTATGTTGTTCACAGACGAACAAACAACCAACATTGACAAAAACATAACCTCATTAGCAAAGATAAAAAACATTAACAAAAATCCTAATTTAAAATCCTAAAATATTTAAATAATGTTGATACTAGCAAATAAAAAATTGCATTATTATTATTATATTATTATTGCATTATTACAATTACATCTTACATTGAACAAAGATTTAAACGCAACTTTTGTTTTTGCTCCCATTTTTCATCTGCTGAACTCAAAGAGCTCTGAGCTCTAAAACTTTTTCTATGTACGCAAAAGGCCTATTTCTCTCAAATATTGTTCACAAATATGTTGAAATCTGTGTTAGTGAGCACTTCTCCTTTGCCGAGTTAATCCATCCACCTCATAGGTGTGGTATATCATGATGCTAAATATTGCACAGGTGTGCCTTAGGTTGGCCACAATAAAAGGCAACTCTAAAATGTGCAGTTTTAGCACACAGCACAATGCCACAGATGTTGCAAGTTTTGAGGCAGCGTACAATTGGCCTGCTGACTGCCTGAATGCCCACCAGAGCTGTTGCCGTGAATTGAATGTTCATTTCTTTACCATAAGCTGTCTCCAGAGGCGTTTCAGAGAATTTGGCAGTACATCCAACTGGCCTCACAACCACAGACGACGTGTAACCACACCAGCCCAGGACCTCCGCATCCAGCATCTTCACCTCCAAGATCATCACCCGGACAGCTGCTGCAACAATCTGTTTGCGTAACCAAAGAATTTCTGCACAAGCTGTCAGAAACCGTCTCAGGGAAGTTCATCTGCATGCTCGTAGTCCTCATCAGGATCTCGACCTGACTGCAGTTCGTCGTCGTAACCAACTTGAGTGGGCAAATGCTCACATTCAATGGTGTCCAGCACTTTGGAGAGGTGTTCTCTTCACAGATGATTCACGGTTTTCACTGTACAGGGCAGATGGCAGACAGTGTGTATGGTGTTGTGTGGGTGAGCAGTTTGCTGATGTCAGTGTTGTGGATTGAGTGGCCCATGGTGGCGGTGGGGTTATCGTATGGGCAGGCGTATGTTATGGACAATGAACACAGGTGCATTTTATTGATGGCATTTTGAATGCACAGAGATACTGTGACGAGATCCTGAGACTCACTGCCAGCATATTCACCGGACAGGTTAGCATGTTTGGGATGCTCTGGATCGACGAATACAACAGCGTGTTCCAGTTCCTGCCAATATCCAGCAACTTCACACAGCCATTGAGGAAAAGTGGACCAAAATTCCACAGGCCACAATCAACAACCTGATCAACTCTATGCCCAGGAGATGTGTTGCACTGCATGAGGCAAATGGTGGTCACACAAGATAATGACTGCAGTAAAACACAGATTTCGACAGCTTTGTGAATATTTGAGAGAAATATGCCTTTTGTGTACATGGAAAAAGTCTTTGTGTTCAGTTGATGAAAAATGTGAGCAAAAACAAAAGTGTTGTGTTTTGTTTTGTTTTTTTTTGTTTTTTTTCAGTGTATATTAAATTGCTGTGAAAAGTATTGACAGTATAAAAAACAGCCCCTTTGTAACCCTATCCATTTCTCCTGATGTGGGCCTGGCACAAGGATGGCTTGTGACCTTCTGTGTCTGGATTCAATTTGACATGAAACTGCTGTAAATCACATGGGTCAACAGATTTTTCAAGTCTTTCAACCCTCAAATTAAAAAAAAAGACAGAAACCAAAATAAAAATGTACCATTACTATGCCCTTCTCCTTGCTTCATAGAGAGAGTGGAGCCACTGTGTAACCCTTCTTTTGGACAGACAGTCAGACAAATGGTCCTGATCCCATTTGTCTTGGAGGATGTAAAAAGGGGCAAGGACTGGCAGCGGGACAGAAACATAAGCAGCATTTCTCCTGCCAATAAGCTCCCAAATCCGCAGCCAGTGTCCACATTCACACAAGCACACCAACACATAAATAAATACAGCCAAAACATACACGGGCAGGGAGGGAGGGGGGCCATCCAGCTGCTGGCCGGGGCGCGAACATATGATTGAAGGGAATGGAATGTTCTGTCTGTGGTCCAATGCTGGAACAGGACGGGGAGGCGGGGTTGCGAGTGGAGTCCCATTATAAATAACTGTCCTCTCTGAGCAGGCCACTTGGTATATTTATAAGCCACTTGTACGTGTCAGAGGCATACATTTTTCTACACCACTACTTTGCTAAACTTGCGCTGGTCACCTCTAGTGCAAATACAGAAACCCCAAAATTAAATTAGATTGATATAATTGTGCAGTGCTGGTCTGTTTTGGCTCCGTCTATGTATAGTAACTGTCATAAGCAGAGGTGGACGAATTGCTCAAAATGTGTAAAAGTAAAAAGAGTTACTTATATTAACATACAGTCAAAAACCATTTAGTGGCAAGTTATCTTAAGTAGAAAGTACACTTTTTTTTCATTTTGATTTTCTACAATTACTGCTACGACTGCCAGTGCTACTATTGCTGACATTACTATAGGTATTACTACTACCACTTTTGTTACTACTACAGCTATTACTACAACAAATACTAATACAACTTCTGCTATTACTACTGCTACTCCTACCCAACTCGGCATCAAACCGCATGACCTTCAAATGCAAGGCAATTGTACTACGCACTTTGCCCCTGAGGTTAGACACTTTCCAAATTAACTTTTATGCTAATAAAAATTTACTTGGGTTTGAAAAGTAGAAATATGTAAAATAAATACCTTGTGTAAAAAATATATAGCCTACTAAGAAAGTACAGGTTCTTCAAGTAAATTCCTTGAGTAAAGGTTTTTAGTTTCTGCCCACCTCAGGCCTTAAGGCATTTCAATGTAGCAAACTTTAACTGTTTGATTTACTGAGTGATTTTCTGTGTTTGAGTGAAGCTAATAAAGTGTTTGTATTGTTTATCTGTTTATTTTCTACATAACAAAGGCAAAATCGGAGAATAAAACAAGCTTTACCACATCTCTTTGTTTGTGGTTTTCTTAAAAGAGAACAAACACTGCATCAGTGGTGTGTGTGACCCGGCAGCCCTCATTGTTGACACTTGCCTCAGATTAGTGCTGGTTAACATAATGCCTGATAACGTGTGGTTATGTTTGGCAAAGACTCACAGAAAAAGTGTCTGAAGTGTGAAGCTCTGTTCGTCCAATCACAGCAGGTCCAGAGATGTGAATTGGGTGGGGCTAAAATGTGTGAACCTCAAACCACTTTAACCTTTGACCTGGTGTTGTCGTGAGTTGAGTGACATTTAACCCAAGCGTCTTCCTAAATCAGAGAGTGGAGACTGTCTCTGTTGGCCTCAACATTTTTCACAGACGAATCAAGTCAAAGTGATGGTGTGTGTGCGCTGTATCTGGGTGATGAAATACACTTGCAATACCAGCCTCCCTCTGCACTGCCTGGCTACGCAGACCCTTTCCAGCTCACCAATCACAACACGAGTTAGCCCTGCTCCATCCAATTACAGCGCCCCGTCCTAAACATCTTGACCAATGACAGGATGTGTTTTGAAAGTGACCTCAGGCTAGGGAGGGGGAACATATGCACTGTATGCTTTTTGGGTTGCCTCCCTTGTCAGTTTACTTTGCTCTTTCATACACAGATGACTGTTCTGTTGTAGACACTTACACACCTCCAGAAATTAAGTGTCATAATCTTGAGGCCGAGGGAGAGGAGGAGATTCCTAGCATGGTTACTGACAGTGATTAATTGTTCCCACATGTTAGTGATGGACAAAAACCCTCTGTTGAGAGCTATGGCTGCAGCTGGGCAGTGCATACATACAACACAGCTGGGGCCTCTCTCATGAACTTTGTCCATAAAGCTATCTTTTCACTGCTCCGGGTCCAAAAATGTAACACTAGTGAACCTGGAAACCAGTGGACTCAGTTTAGTCTCAGCCTTATCTAAACCACGTTCACAGAGGTTGCATTAAAATTAGAAGGAAAACTCTTTTAATCATTAAATCACATACTGTACCAGTCAAAAGTTTGAATAGACTTTCCCATAACAATTAAATGGGAAGTGTCCAAACTTTTGACTGCCACTGTACAAAGAGAAATGTGTGTATTTCTTTTTATATTATACATTTATTTCAGTAGTTTTTGTGCCAGCCCCAAGCATCTATTAAACTGGTACAAAAATCCCATAATTAGCTTGACAGTGTCACATCATCACTGTTTGTGCTGCGAGCTGTGGAGCAGCCCTTTTTTGTAGCTGTATATCAGGAGTTATGAATCAGAGCTGTGGCCTCAGTGAGCTGTTTTTATTAATGGTCTTGAAAAAACCCCAGAGGAGCTGCCGTATGTAGTAATCATAACAAACACAGCAATGTGCCATCTGCATACAGTGATAGGGTGAATAGTAGCAATAGAGATTCATTATAATGTCTCAGGGAAGGGCTATTTGTATGAAGCCAAAATGTTCACTGGCCACTTTATTAGGTATACCCTGTATCTAATAAAGGGGCCCTAATGTGGTCATCTGCTTCAGCATCATCATGATCCAGTCTAGCCATCATACTCTGGCCTCTGGCTTTTCACCACAGAACTGCCGCTCACTGAATACTTTCTCTTTTTGGGACCATTCTCTGTAAACCCTAGAGATGCTTGTGAAAATCCTAGTAGATCACATTTGAAAAACTCAGACCATTCCATGCCACATTCAAGGTCACTTAAATCCCATTTTTCTCTCCTTCTGATGCTCGTTCTGAACTTCTGGACTAAATGGACTGAATTGCTGTCGTGTGAGTGGCTTGAATTGGATTGAATCTTTGCATTGAGCTTTTATAACTAATAAAATGGCCAGCAGGTGTACATAAAAGTGTGTTGCTAAGTGTCTGTTGTCATTAGGTACATTTTTATTACAGTAAAATAGGCTTGCAGTCTGACCATTCTGCCCCAAAACCTGTTACTTAACTAGTTTACATTTCCTGGCAGCTGGAAAGAATTACCTTATACATGTTTGGATGTTTTAGCATTACATCATGTCTTTAGAGATGCTAGCAAAGGGTAAACATTGGTCTCTGTGGTATCCTTTTCTTGTCTTACCTCACTCTTTCCCAGTCATTCACATGGGAAATGTACATTCACAAATTCGCAAATGCAGGTTTTGTGAACGGCTAATGCAAATTGGTTAGCTTACAAGACTGCAGAAGCAAACATGTAGGAATTTCTACAGAGTATCACAAAATCTCATAAGGTTATACATACTCATTGACCCCTTTGCCAATATATAATTCAGTAATTTAAGCCTCTGACCAGAAAAACAATCCTTATCAAATTGCCTGTAAACTGTTGCCCTGCAAAAAAGATGGGCCCCACTTCGTGGAAAACAATATTGTGATTCCCACAAAAAATGTTGGCTTTTGTCCGCTCGGGCCCCAGAAATGTGTTCTCTTTTAGCGAGTTCAAATATACATAGAGAGAGAAAATCAGCGAGGGGAATATGCGTGCATGTTGTGGATGGCGGTTGGCTTGTTTATATGGGAGGATATAACATAGGCCTGGAGTCCCTCAGGGCCCATAAGAGCTATGTGTTTGTGAAACAACAGAAAGGGAGGAAGAGGGAGGGCAGTGGAAAGAGAAGTCTGCAAAAGCATGAAATTAACAAGACTTTCAAGGAGTTGTACGGTGCGGTACGAAGAATCATTTGAGAGGGAGACTCAATCTTTAGCAACAAACTAATAATTATAAACATGGACTTCATGTTCATATGGGCTTACTGAAGAAAAGGTACTTTTGACTAAGTGATCACAGAAAAAACAGCTGCCTTGACCTTGACTCTAAGATATAATCCAAGCTGGACTTTTTAGGTGATTGCATGTTAATAAGATAAACTTGTCTGAAGCAGCACATGATCACTGGTGTGCTTTAATATTTCATTAATTGTGAAAAATAACTGAGGTCATGTGACTAAGACCTAAAATTTATAACAACAATAGAATCAAAGACGAGTGACCTAACATGACTGGTGTGTTACTGTTTGAACCTGCACTAGTTCATAGTGCATTAGTTGTGTGTTAAAGCGCTCATTAGCAGGGCCTGTCATGTGCACCAGCTCCCTGCTACTCTCGGGCCCTGCACTAGGAGAGAGACTGGATCGATACACACAGAGATGACTCATACAGCGCAGCTACACATGATCTACACTCAATGTGCTTCTTACGCAACACTGAGCCTTTGTATGAGCCATTCATTATAGAGATGCTTGATTATAGCTCACTGTCTCCTTTTTCCCCTTTATATCCACTGCACAGAAGCCACACAGGGAACAATGCAGACATCAGTGCTAAAAGCTGCCGCTGGTTAATTTGTTTGTCTATATTTAGTGTTTGAACAATTGAAACAATAGGCTATTATCTGTTTTGTGTAGCCTACAAGATCAGCATTTATAGTGACAAAATCACCAGTGGTGGTGTATGGATCCCTTTGGGGTTTAATGAGACGTGTTCATTCAGTTTTTAGTATTTATGCATATTGACTTGTCTCTTTTCACTAGATATCTTGATATCAATTCCTTGTCTCTTTCTGTTTCAGAACTCCATTCGGCACAACCTCTCGCTGCACAGTCGTTTCATCCGGGTCCAGAATGAAGGAACAGGGAAAAGTTCCTGGTGGATGATCAACCCTGAGGGAGGGAAGGGAGGCAAGGCTCCCCGCCGCCGAGCCGTTTCTATGGACAACAGTAACAAATACACCAAGTCGGCCCGTGGACGCGCTGCTAAAAAGAAGGCTGCTCTTCAGGCAGCAGCTGCAGCAGCCGGAGAGGGAGGGGACAGTCCCTCAGGACTGTCCAAGTGGCCAGGGAGTCCAACATCCCGCAGCACTGAAGAGCTGGACGCCTGGACAGACTTCCGCTCCCGCACCAACTCCAATGCCAGCACAATCAGCGGACGCCTGACACCCATTCTGGCCAACCCCGAACTGGACGAGGTCCCTGACGATGAGCCCCCTCTGTCACCAATGCTCTACAGTCCAGGCAGGGCGCTGTCGCCTGGCAACAACACAGCCAATGGGAAGGCCGCACCAGCAGAGCTGCCCCGCCTCGCTGACCTCACAGGTACCATGAACCTGAATGACGGACTGACAGATGACTTAATGGACGAGCTACTAGAAAACATCAACCTGGTGCCAACCACTACGGGACAGGTGACAAATGGCTCCTCAGGGTTCAGCTTTGGGTCCAAACCTAATGGACTTGTCTCTTCTTCTTCCAACTCGCCTTCTGCTAACCCGTCCACTAACGGAAGCAATGGTTTCAGTAACTCCATCTTTGGCCCACACCAGACAGGCTCCACCCTGCGTCCGTCACCCATGCAGACCATCCAAGAGAACAAGCAGACGTCCTTTTCTGTCACTTCTCATTTTGGCAGCCAGACGCTACAAGACCTGCTCAATTCGGACAGCCACAGCCACAGCGACGTGATGATGACCCAGTCCGATCCGCTCATGTCACAAGCCAGCGCCGCAGCTGTAATGTCCCAAAACTCCCGCCGTGGCCTTATTCTCCGCAATGACCCCGTCATGACCTTTGGGACAAGTGGCGGGGTTCAGAGCATCCAGGGGCAAAGTAACAACCAGAATGTACTCCGGCCCATAAATGGTCTGACTCTTAACAATGAAGCTAATATGTTAGCTAATGCCAAGCAGCTCCTGCATTCACCTTTGGGAGGAAACGGTTCCTCCTCGATGCAGATCGACACCTCTATCTTCATGAATGGGACAGTTACCAACGGGGCAGCACTGAGCCAGGATCGGTTCCCCACAGACCTGGACCTGGACATGTTCAATGGGACCTTAGAGTGTGACATGGACTCTATTATCAGGAATGAGCTCATGGACGCTGACGGCCTGGACTTTAACTTTGACTCTTTGGTCAGTATGAACGGGGTCAACTTCACCAGCACCAAGCAGACGTCCCAGAGCTGGGTCCCCGGCTGAGCACTGGGGCATGGACAAAGCACAGCAGGTAAGGGATCATGTTTAACACATTACAAATTGTTTTCATCTTTAATCATAACTATTCCCTACTTTGTGTTTTGTAGGTCTGAACTGTGTGGAGGGAGATCACAACATCCATTTTGCCAAACCTGCCATCAGCACAACAGAAATAAAAACCCTGTGTTTACACTTAACCAATGCTGAACATCAGCCCTCAGAGCCTCCTGTGAAACTACAAACACAAACTGACAATGACTTTAGTTATGCAATTTTCTCTCTCACTCCTGTTCTGTTGATATCAAAGGCTTCATGTGGACTTGATGAGATGTGGAGAGACCGTACAGTTGTTCCCAATGAAGATTAAAAAAGTATAATATGGAGAAGTGATATGGCATGCCCCCGTGGTTTCCTGGGATGTGTTGTGTTTGACAAAAAGAAGAATTTCCCTGTGTTTTCTTCTTAGTGATTTTAAATGTCCAGTGTTTGTTTTATGAAATTTTCTGTTTTATCATATTTCTGCATTATACGTGTCTGTACAAAATGAAAAAAATGTATTGGTGAGATGAAAAGATGGCAATGGAGTTATTTTGTTTAGTGCACATACAATCGACATGCCTAACAGTGACAGTAGCAATTGCCCCAAAAAAACAAGGATGTAAAATGCACTTCAAATTTAGCGCTTATAGACTGCTTAACTTTAAATTACAGCAGCATCCTAAGGGTATACTCAAATTTGCGTAAACATATTTTTATTTTTTGTGAATAACCAACTGTAAAAAGACTAAAAAAAAAAATACTGGATCTATGTTAATGCATATTTGTACAGTACAAATCAGGAAGGAAAAATATCTTTGTTTTCTTATCTTTTGGTGAGGTTGATGATTACAGCATATGATGTAGCCAAAATAAACAGCTGTGTTCTTGGGTTTGTGAACATTTCCACACCATAACAGGTGCTACTATGTAAAACAGTGTTGACTCCTGTCCTAAGAGCAAAGCATTTTGAATCAGTTTATTTTCAGCTCCGTTGTGACCTTTGCAGCAGCCAGATGCAAATGGGGGCAAGGGGGGCGAGGGTGCAAAGGCTTTTTAGGCTCATTCCTCTAGAAGCCATTTATTTCTCAAGTTAATAAGTCAATAAGCTATCTCTGTATATTGCCAAATTACTTGAAACTGAACAGTAGGATATGCTGGCAGCCAAATCACAACATTTACACACATGCACAAAGATGGATCTGATTTTTCCTGTGTTGTTGACAATCTAGAAACATCTTTCTAGTCCATCTTATTGTGGTGTCATAAGGATGAAGGCTGGTAAATTTTAAAAGGTTTCTGGCAGTAAGAAGCTTGCCAATTATGAAAATAAAGGTTGTATCCTTGTTTTGGGTGACTAGGGTTAAGTTTAGGCTTCAAATCCAATGGTTCAGGTTAGGGCCAATGTGTGGATTAGTGAATACACATACAATTTTGTTTTTAATATAAATGTCCTATCTGGTTATATTAATAAACATAAAGACTGTATGTGGTTATGTCATTCAATTTAGATTCCCTTATTAAATTCCCAGTATTTTACCAATAAATGAAATGCAGGTACTGTTTTAGCATTACATCTGATTCAAGTCTCCTGTGTTTTTGAGTGTAAATCAGCAAGACCCTTTTTGTAAATTTCTACCTTTACAGTGCACATTTATGACATCATATTAAAGGTGATTGGTTCTTTGTGAGGCTGGTCCTGAAACACCAACTAAAACATGTTGCAGAAATGTCAGCAACATGAGAAAATCAGATCATCTCACACACAACATTTTACATGCACATCGATATATAAAAAAATCGTACCAGGGATCTGTGTTATGCTCTGCTGTTTCTATATCTTGTGGGGCTTGTTATGCATATACAAATACTCAGGGGGGTAAAAGAAAATATAGTGGTCTTTGAAACAGAAATGCTGTGTGTTGTGAACTTGTATCCTGTGAACATTTTTGGCATCATGACAAAGAGGACGGAGCATCAAGTTTCTTTTCCGCCAATAATTTTTTCTCCTTCCTATACGTTGTCTTTGTACTTTGAATTAATCTGATGCATAACCTGTCACTCTTTCTATACACCGCATACAGCACGTTGGACTGTATGCATGTATGTATTTATGCATTATGATTTGTGTAAAAATGCATATATACTCACTCGCTGTTTTGTCCTTGTATGTCCGTATAGTACTTGACCCACTGAGTTTTGTCATACCTCTGACGGGATAGGTGAAGAGTTATGTTACACCTGTAAAGTACGGGGGAACACTGTTACCAGCCTTGTGAAAAAAATGGTGAAAAGAAGCACCAATTGTTGTAGCATCTGGAGACCCTCGAACTCAGTCCGCCCCAATTGTGTATAATAGTGTACAGATGTGTGTATAGTACTTTGAACCCAGGCATTGCGAGGAGTGCATGGTTGGCGAGAAAGAGCTACCGTGCTATATGAGGTTTAGTGCATGACGTAGCTAAAACTTGCAATGGTGCCGTCCCTTAAGTTTTCAGGAATAGAACTCTGTTAAATTTACAAAGAACACCCATCAATATTAATGATTATAAGTTCAGGGAAAGCCTTCTGATCATCTGTGTATATCTTGTGGAGTAGGTTTACATGCAGCAGTTACTGTGGCACAGTTAAGTGTCATTTAGCGTAAAAAAAACAAACAAACAACAAAAACACACCTGACTATACTTTCAGCACTGGGATTTCTAAGCCACCCTTTAACTGTAAAGTGATACATTTGGGTTTTGGAGGCAGAGCATGCTGTACAACATACAGTAGTTGTGGATAGTGTGTTATGGTTAGATCAGAGGTTTCTGTAACTTATATAATGAGAACTGGCAGGCATCAATAAGATATGTTTTAATTGTGTCTAGCTCATAATTTCATGTAATTCAATAAAACCCACATTTTATGAACTTTGGCACTATGGCTAAATAAGTCAACTTACAGCAGCACTATGCAGCATTTAGAAAGCTAGCCAGCGGCTAACTGATTACTCTCCTTTCAGAAAACATAAAATACCCACTGTCTATCTTCCTCTGGGAAAGCTTGTAGAGTGACCTACCTGCTCCTCCGAGTTACGAGGACAAGCAGCAATCAGGGATCAGGAGAGGGGCAGTTAATCTACCACTAAAATAATTTTAAAAGCATTGTTTAAGATGAAAATACTACATAGTGCTCCTCTAAAATTAGCTTGTTCATTGCCTCTTTGCTGTCATACTCGTTATAGAAACCACTCTACACTACAGTAATTGTATTAATTATCCACATCTACCACCCCCAAAAACCACTTGCTTTTTAATATTAGAGGGGCTTATACTGAAAGCAGTAATTCCTTTAGTCCCATGGGATTTCAATCACAAGTTGATCTTTGTATATTTAGTGTAAAATATCTTTTCTATTCCAGGAGATAGTTTACACACCTACTACACAACCACCACTGCTTTATTCAGACACAAGCTCACAAATCTCAACATATGCAACGCTAGGAAAAGCAAAAAACTGACAAGACATACCACTAGATACCTTAATCACCTCTCTTTTTTGTCATCCTCTTGTAAAAAATCCCAAGGCCAGCTTTAACTTCAACCTTTGACCTTTATCCCTTTATTAATCTTGCTTCTTCTCAACTTGATGTTAGTGGGTATTTTTCCTGTGTATTCCATTTTGAATTGTAATCTAGTTTGTATAAGAAATGGTGCGCATGTAAATAAAGCTTGGTGAGGCTCCATAACCATGTGTGTTGCCTTTGTATGTTGTGAAATACAAACCCAATTCTGAAAAAAATTGGGACACTGTAAAATGTAAATAAAAACAGAATGTAATGATCTGCAGCTCTCAAACCATAATTTAGTCACATTAGAAACATCATACCACAAGATGAAACTTAGATATTTCGTAAAAACTAATAGCACATTTATAATTTGATGGCAGAAACACATCTCAAAAAAGGTGGCATGGAGCAACAAAAGTCTGGAAAAAAGTTCTACGTTCAAAATAAAAAGTAGGGTGAAATCACTGCATGAATCAGGAACACTTCCACAAGTCTTTGTTTATTAATCCAAGTTAAAGCTAAATCATGCAAAAAAGAAGCCATACTGTATGTGAACATAATCCTGAAACACTGCTGTCTTCTCTGGGCCAAAGTTAATGTAAAATGGACTGAGGTAAAATGGTAAAACTTTCTAAACTTGGTCAAATGAACCAAAATTAGTGACAACCAGAGAGGACAGATATATCTGGATCATGTTCATGCGTATATTGTTTCTTCTTTGCATGATACAGGTCTAACTTGCATCTGATAAATAAAGCTTTGTGAGGCTTCATAAACAAATGTGCTGTCTTTGTATGTTGTAAAATTCAGTACAAGTACTTTCTAAGGACATGCTGCAATGAAAGGAATAACTCAGTTCGTCTTTTTCCTGCTCAACACATGCTATTAATTCACTGCTCATCACGCTAACTTCTTCTCCACACACTTCTGCATGACACACATAGCCTCACGCTGCTCGCAGTAGATAAATCTCTTTCTTGTGTCAGTCTAAAAGGACCCAAACAGTAACACAACCCTGTGTTCTTCTCAAGTTCCTGGAAATCCTCTTGCGCAATATTTATGTGAACGGCTGCATTAAATGAAAACAGACATAAAGCAAGCCTCTGATACCTGACACCAGCCAAAGTATTTTTGAACGCTTGTTGCGAAACATTAAAAGAAGGATGGAAATGTACAATAAATGGGCCTGGCTACTGCACACTGGGTCAAAGTGCCAGTAAGAGGACAGGTACATTTCCTTGGGTGCATTTAAGACATTTCAGTCCAAACATAAGACAGTCTAACAGGCCCTGTGGAAAAGAGCCAGGCCGTAGTAGCTCACAACTCCACACTCTAGACGTAGAAAGTGGCATAAAGTGGCTGTCTCTAGTTCTTTCCTATACATACAGTATTTGTTTAGTCAACGGGTGGTTCACAATAAGAGACACTTCCATTGGCTTATTTGTCTACACAACTTGTTGACGCTGAATGGAAATGGCATGGAAAATCATACAGGGGAAGTGGCTGTTTTACCACTGGCTACGTCTGCTTAATGAAATAAGAGTAACTAAGATGTTATGGGGAGGTGAGTGTTATGATGATTAAGATGCTATCATTGTGTAGTACAGCACAATAACATTTTTGACCACCATCATTGATTTGAGAAACAACCACAAGGGGTCACAAGACGGGGTATCCAAAGTCCGATAAACTGAGAAGGTTGTCAAGAAGGGCCTCTGATGGAAAGCCTATAGCAAATAACAATTACTTATTTGCAAATATGAATAAATCAAAATAAAAAAAATGTTTTACAGGTCATTTCACTTATACTATGTTTGTCTATTCTGCAGCATCTGCCAATACAAACCTATAACATACAAACTGATTACATACTCATTGCAACTGTACCAAAAATCTATCCTATTCCTGTAATGTCAATAGCTCAGTGTCCTGTTTTGACATTATACTGTCAGGGCTGCCCACGCATCTTTAACAATGCACAAACTTTGAGGTCATAAACTCAGCATTACAATGCCTTACAGCTATACACAGTGTTAATAAAGACGTGCGTGATTCAGAGTTTGCTTTTGAGTTTGCTTTGTGAACTGAAACAAACTCTGCACCGGCCTGAAACTCAAGCTGCACTGTCATGCACAACACACACCACAAGTGTTAGTCACCGCTGCCAAACCCATGTCATGCCCCATGTCTCAAAAAGGCCCTTTTATTTGTCCTCAAAGCAACCACAAACAAAACAGAAACTCCTGCCTGTTTGCACTGCCTCTGCACTCTTCCATGAAGACAATGAGAAGACAACACACACCTAAAGTTTACCTACAAACTTCAACAAAAATAATTCAAGTATGTTTTATGACCTTAAAGACATAGGCACATGTCTATGGTTGCTCCGGGTCAGCTGGTCACATGACTGGCTGAGTGTCTGGCCAGGCAGCAGTCAGAGTGGGGTCAGAGGTCACAACATGCATGGAAACTTAGATAAACTCTGGGCGTCTGTGTCTACTGCTATATTTGGACTGTTCAATTATTCAGCCACATCCAAACTCAAGACTTTTAGACCTAAAAAATTTATAAAAGTCAAGCTAAATCTTTCTGTTTATTAATTATACATGTAGAGTCGCTAAGAATATTTTTTCTTTTAGAAATTTAATTAAAGTACACTTTCTTTTTCTAGCCCTCTCTTGATAACAGAGGTGGAAAGGTACTCCGAATCTGAAGTAAACGTACTGATACTTCAGAATAATCTTACTAAAGTTGAAGTACAAGTAAAGCAAAAATTATCTTTATCTTGGGTAAAAGTAAAACAAATATTCAATGTAAGTACAAAGCACTTTTTGCTTTTTGTTTTTTGCAACTACGCAACATTTACTACTATTCCAACTACAACTATTGCTACAGTCACTACTACTACTACAACTACTGCTAATACTGCTGAAACTACAACTACTACTGCGAATACTACAACAACTACTACTACTACTGTTACAACAAGGTAAGCCAGCTATATGCCACTGAGGTCACATATTACTTTTAGATTCCAAAAATGTACTTAATCGTAACAATTTTCCTCCAAACTCAAGTAAAAGTAAAAATATGTTTCAGAAAATCTTTAAAAAATAAAATAAATAACTCCAGTAAAGGTATTTAGTTACTGTCCAACTTTCCCTAGATTACATATTAGGATCTTTTTCACAGATTATTCACAATATGCTATTAGTTAGTTAAACATTTTTCCTTTAATTACATACTTTCATTCTAATTCTAATGGTTTTATCTCTTCTTTCTAAAATGGCGTTTTCCTCTTGTGCCGTTGGTCTACCTCCCTTTTTCAGCTCAAAGACTGTACAGTCTTTCAGTCTCCTCCCAGGCCTTTATGCTCTCCTCACCTCAGCCTTGTTCCGTGTCAGCAGGCCTGTCATTTTGTTAAATGTCATCTTTAGTTTTAATACAGGAAGTCATTAACCTGCGCACTCAGAAATAATCATGTGATCCAGTGAATTTTAAGGGGAGCAGGCTGATTGTCAAGGCAACGCGAGTGTGTCTGTGGTTGGGTTACTCACACATGAGGATGTAATTCTACCTGCTTTAGGGTTCTGGTCATGTGGTCCATGTACACATGAGCATCTTCAGTCAGTGCCTATAAGTAATCCACAAGATAAAACTGTTAATAAAACTGTATAATATGAATTACACTTTTAAGTCGATACATCTGTGAAATTGTAACACGAAATCGTATGTAAAATTTTGATGTGAACAGACTGTAGTCCTTAAGGTTCATTCATTATGTTTCGTCTATAGCCAGTAATTTGCTTTGGTACATTTCTGAAGAATATGTACTTGGATGTACTTGGATGTACTAAAAATGTACTCAGTACATTTTCTAAAACGTGTTTTACTTGAGTAATTTTTGAAGAAAATTAATGGGGCTTGCAGTAGTGGTAGAAGTAGTAGTAGTACCGGCAGTAGTACTAGTATGGTGCAAGTAGTATGTAGTAGTGATAGATTTTAGTGTGCTCGCAAAAATGCTTTTTTACTTTACTCTAGTAATAATTGTCTCTGACTATAATATTATTATTAGTCATTTTTTACAGGATCTAAATTCAACTACATATTTAATTACCCAAATTCCGAAAAAAATTTTAATTTTTAAAATTTGAATAAAACAAAAACTACTTTCAAATCACATGAGTCAATATTTTATTCACAATAGAACATAGATAACATAACAAATGTTTACACTGAGAAATGATATACTTGAACTGAATTGAACTCATTTCAGGTCTCAGGGGCAAGACATGGCTGAAAAAGCAATAAATTTCAAAAAGATTCAGCTGCGAGAACATCTAGCAACTAATTAAGTTAATTGAATTCAGGTCTGTAACATGATTAGCTATAACGGGGATGACTTAGAGAGGCCTCAGAAGTCTCTCAGAAGTAAAGATAGGCAGAGGCCTTCTAATCTGTAAGCATAATTTTTATATATTTTGTTTTTATATTTTAAAAACAATGTTTTTCAATGTTGAATTTAAAGGGCTTTGCAAATCTCATCATCTGCAGAGCATAAATTGCAGTATTGTCTGAGGGCCCCAAGACCACAGGCTACTGTCAGTAAACACAATCCACTGTGCCATCTGCAGATGCCAACTGAAGCTCTATCATACAAAAAGGAAGCCATATGTGAACATGGTCCAAAAGGACCGTTGTGTTAATGGGCCAAGGATCATTTAAAATGGACTGTTTCAAAGTGGGACATTGATCTATGGTTACACAAGTCCAAATTGTTCTTCTTCTTTCTGCTTTTTGGAAAGCATGGATGCCGTGCACTCCAGGCTAAAGAGGAGGGAGACCTTCCAGCGTGTTATCAGCGTTCAGTACAAAAGCTAGCATTTCTGATGGTATGGGGGGTGGGGGGTGGGGAAGTGTAAGTATGATAGTATGGGCAATTTGTGTGTTTAAAAAAAAAAAACTATGAAGGCTGAAAGGTGTATAGAGGTTTTAGAGCAACATATGCTATAAAACCCAGCTGCTCTTCAGCAACTGCAAACCTATATCTTCAGAGATGCTACACCACGGTAAACATGCCCCTGTCCCAGCTATGTTGAAACCTGCAGCAGGCATCAAAATTGAAATGAGCTGTTTTGTGCATAAAAGTGTACAATTTCTCAGTGTAAACATTGATTATGTTATCTATGTTCTTTTGTGAATAAAATATTGGCTCATGTGACTTGAAAGTCTTTTAATTTCATTTTATTCAAAATGAAAAAACGTCCCAACATTTCCAGAATTACTCATTCCACTTCTGGCTTTATGCGATGTTTTGTGTAATCTGTGTGTGTTGATAATGCCCCCTGTTTAATTGTTTTGCCCCTTGGAAATCACATTCAGACAGAATAAGGGGGAAAAAGGAATAAGAAGATAGCTGGTCAAGCTAACACTGTCTTGCCACAAAATTACAATCGCACATTGAATTTTATTTTGTCTATATCTTTTATATTTTTTAAGCCCTACTGGTGAGGAATAAAGATGCTTTCTATCCAGAACACTACACAAGTATAGTATGGGCAGTGTGTAGCTGTAGCAGAGGCAAGCTAACAAACATGGGTGGTGCTGTTTACTGGTACAAAAACAATCCAGAAATTCATTCCCAGAAAAGCTGTCAGTAAGAAATACCTCATCTCTAGAGGCCAGTGTTTTGTAGCAGGTCGCACATGTTTATTTCTCTTGTAAACTCTGGGTTTACTCTGGGATTGCTTGCGTCTTGCATGAATTGCTTACTATTTTGGTTTGTGCTTGTTTAAGTGGTAACTATGGTTTCTCGTGACTGGCTAAAGCAAAATCTTGGCCATGGTCATTTTGTGTGGAGTGGTCTGCACTTAATGTGAGGATACTAGACAGGGATTACATGTGGATTACATAGGATTTGTGATTCAATTTGGATGTACCCCCTAACCTTAACCCTACCTATTGTGGCTGACTAAGCAAGTAAAGAAGTAAAAATATTATAATGTACATAGTGTACTAAAGTCCACTTCTGAAATCTCAGTCTATGACCTAATACTACATAATGATGATAATCCCAGTGTGTTTGCTAATGGACCACCTCTTGCCCCACCGTGATCCACTTGAAAGCCCTCTGACTAGTTTGGCTGTTTGAAGTGGTGGGACAGCACATTGGGTAAGCCTTACAACCATAACACCAGCTTAAGCAGTGATAACTCTGCAGCTTGCTTAAACAATAGAAAGACAGGAGGATGACCAGACTAGATGCTAAGAGACTTGTGACTACTGTTAGTCAGATAGACAAGTTGGACATCATCTCTAAAAGTGCTAACAGGTATACTCAGCTAATTCTAATTCAGAAACAGCCTTTAAACATCCTTTACAAATGATACAAGCTGAATTTCATATTTTTACAATACAAATGTGAATATTTAACTGGAGGTCGACTGATATGGGCAGATTTTTGCCTTTTTTAGTCATTCAGCAATTGGCCGATTCTTGCCCTTTAAGGACAATTTTTTGTTCAGACACATGGTCCAGGCAACAATGTGACTGAAGGAACCCAGCTTCCCCACCCATCTTGTAGCAGTTTGAACTCTTACTCTGCAGTTTATAGAAAACATCCAAAAACATTTTATCGCAGCCTGAAAAGCTCAAAATGGTAATAAAAAGATTTCGCTCATTTCTCTGGCAAAAAACAAAAATTTAAAACTCATTTTGTAGCTCCTTCCAAGCTCTACTCACACAGCAGGTTTGACTGTGATTGTCTTATTTGTTTTCTCAAAAAACTTTAACTGTTCTCACTGTCCAATTCTAAAAAATGTGTTTGCATTCTAATAAATATACATAAGACAAATGGCTATATAATAATTTCTTTCATAAAAAATTGGCAGGGTATATCGGCCAACGGCTGCTCTGAATTTTAAAAATCGGCATCGGCAATCAAAACAAACATATTAAAAACCCTCTATATCCTCTATATCTAACAAAAAATGCTCAGAAAGAACAGACCTCCATCACAGCATTGGCCCTCAGTAGGAAAGATACTATGTAGTGCCAAGAGCAGCACTTGATCCAGTTCTCTTATAGTTCAGGGATAAATGCTATATCCATTGACCCACAAAGTGTGTATATCTCATAATGGTTATGGTTCCTTTACGGACCCCTTGTGGTTGGAGTTATTGTTTTTGACCATATCTCACAATGGTGCAGAATCCTTAAAATATTCCTGTATACAGACACTGTCCTGGAACTGCATTTAAAAAAGCATTTTTCCTTATCCATTACTTACTATTTCTATAATTCATAGAATGCAACCATTGCTTTTTGAGTTATCTTGCTATGTCACTATCAAACCAACAAACAAACAAACCAACTCTGGTGAAAACGTAACCTCTATAGCTGGAAAAATTAGAGGATCTGATCTTTTGCACCGTCCATGTTTTCTATACATGTTGTGTGTGTATGTTCAAGGGTTGCAGATGTAAACAAAGACCCAGTGATGGATCTGTTGCGACAGGCTGCATCATTAGCAGGACTTCTACCCCTCGCTCTGACACTCCTGTTCTGATGGATGCTATGGACCTTCCCTGTATCTCTATAACCCTCCCTGTGTCAAAGCCCTTATATCTTATCTCCCTGATGCACACGTACACACACTAGACTAGATCGTCCACAAACACGAGCTAATTGCCGCTGGCCGCAACAAAGCCGGATCCATGACAGTGGGCGATCTGAGAAGTGAGCATACGAACAGGATACTTATGTGGAGAGAGAGAGAGAGAGAGAGAGAGAGAGAGAGAGAGAGAGAGAGAGAGATGGTGAGAGTATACTGCAGTGGGATGATGTCATCTTTTTAATGGCACGGGTGGGGGGGTTGGGGGGTGGCGATCAAGTCACTCTACACTGGACCTCACACTCTCAATGTGATGTGATAGATATCCTCACCGCGGGCTGACTCATGCTGCAATCAAAGTCAGTCAGTCAAAAGATCTAAACACTATTGGGAATATGCTGGTGACTACTGACTACTTTCAAGCCAAGTCACACACTAGCAATGATTATACAAAAATAAGTCGTCAAAGATATGAAGTAGTGAGAATTGTGCACCATAATGGTACATATTTTGGATTATTACAAGTATTACTTGTTAACTATGATTATGTGTTAGGTCACAGTCATCAAGTCACTCTATACTGGTCCTCACACTCTCATTGTGATGTGATAGGATAACCTCATTTTGGGATGACTCATACTGCAACCAAAGCCTCCCATAAACATATTTTGAGTTACAGACACTATTGGGACTGTGATGAATACTACTGAGTGATCATTATAGAGCCAATTCATAAAAAAAATAACAGCAAGTCCTTGTAGCAACATTATTATGGTATCCAAATTTATACAATAGTATCCTGTCCAATTCTATGGATGGTAACTGTTTTTATTAATTCATTAACCAACGATTAAACAAATCCAGCCACAAGTCATCACAAGCAAGTGTACCTTTTGTGCCGGTCCCAAGGCTGGATAAAAGGAGAACGTTGCATCAGTAAGGGCATCCAGAGTGAACCCATGTCAAATCACTGCATACAAGAAGGCAGATGATTTGATGCGACAACCCTGGATGAAAAAGCCTAAATGAAAGACTGACAAAAGATTGCATTGTCATGTCTGGCATATATGACAAATGCCTAATAGGCAAAAATATAATGAAATGATTTTAATAACTTTATGACCTTCACTGATGTGCAAATGGACCTCTGGACACCACTTATTAAGTCATTACTGTAGTAGTATTTGTATAAGAAAACGCCCTCGTATGTCATTTATAATACATTTTTGCCCCATCTTTGTTTTTCCAGAGGAAGATGACAATAAATGCTTCGACATGAGCACATCACAAGTAGAAGTGTGAGGATGTGATGCACGACGCTGGTGTGAAAAGTGATAGGCCAAGACGAGGTGTGAGGCAATCACAGAAATAGACCGGAGAGGAAGTGAGAAGCTGAAAATCGTGTGGAGTTGCAGGGAAGGCAAACGCTTAAACCAGCACGTTTTAACTTTAAAACAGCTGTAGTGCAAGACTTTGCCTTTTTAGTGACGTTTTACCCACAATATTAAGAAATCTGACTTTTGCAATAACAGCTGTGACCTCTGGGTAAAAAGCAGCTTTTTTGGTGATCTCAAATGGTGTCACTTCCCTATTATTTTGCTCATATTTTACATTTTTAAGATCATATTGTGATTAGGTGCACTAGCCTAGACTTTATTGCATCAGCCCTGCAACTAACTGGCTGATGTCACTGTTGTACCCCACCTAAGGTCCATAGTTGCTGGGATAGGCTCCAGTCAAGTGCAACCCCAAACGGTAACAAATGGAATAATAATAATAATGAATGAATAGACTATTCTACTCCTTTAAATCCAGCCACAGGTGGTCGCAAGCCTCAGTCTACTCTTTGTGCCGGTCCCAAGCCTTAATAAACTGAAAGGGTTGCGTCAGAAGAGCATCCAGTGTAAAACCTATACCAAATTAATAGGTATATCACTGCTGAGTGGCAATCACTGAAGGGAAAAGACAAAAGGAAAGAAGTAACCTTATTCCACTCATTTCCCTACATCCCTCTTAAAAATATATTTCATT
This sequence comes from Bostrychus sinensis, assembly GCA_020698575.1. Lineage (NCBI taxonomy): Eukaryota > Metazoa > Chordata > Actinopteri > Gobiiformes > Eleotridae > Bostrychus > Bostrychus sinensis. The sequence continues at coordinate 18,327,200 of CM036257.1, read as the reverse complement.
TTTACATTTTTTTTTGTTTGAAAGAGACAAAGGTAAGTATAGAGTTAGTGAGTTCAAATGTATACAGTACATTACTGATTACAAACAAAGATTACAAACTGTAAACTTAGAGGAAACACAATAGTGACAAATACTTGTCTAATATTAGTCAGAGCCATTGTGAGAGTCCACAATATAGACGGTCACATGATTTATTTAATCCTAATGTGCAGCTTTGGGTATGTGAATTTGAAAAAAAAAAAAAAAGCGCTACACAGACATTGTCTCATACAATTGCATAGCACTGCTAGGCTGAATGACTAACTTCTGGGAACTATTGTAAGAAACTATTTGTGTAAAAATCTGTCCCACTGGACAACAAACAGAGATGTCAAAACTCTCTCTCTCCAGCTCTGAGGTTAGTGTACCGTATTGTGCCTGAAGATTGACCTGAAATAACTGAGTTTCAATTTCAGGGTTCACTTTCATAAAGGATGCCATATAATAGAGGTATGTAGGAGGTTTGGTCATGAAACATCACTGAAAAAGAAACAGCACACTTTCAGTTAAGATGTATCCTGAATGATTTAGAAGGAATATATTGGCTGTCATATACACTGAACAAAAATTTTAAGGCAACACTGTTGTTTTTGCTCCCATTTTTCATATGATGAACTCAAAGCTCTAAGACTTTTTCACACAAAAGCCCCATTTCTCTGAAATATTGTTGACAAATCTGTTGAAATAGTGAGCACTTCTCCTTTGCTGAGATAATCCATCCCTCTCACAGGTGTGGTATATCAAGATGGTGATCATACAGTATAAATATTGCACAGGTGTGCCTTAGGTTGGCCACAATAAAAGGCCACTCTAAAATGTGCAGTTTTATCACTGCACAATGCCACAGATGTTGCAAGTTTTTTTAGGAGCATGCAATTGGCCTGCTGACACCAGAGCTGTTGCCCATTAATTGAATGTTAATTTCTTTACCATAAGCTGTCTCCAAAGGCGTTTCAGAGAATTTGGCAGTACATCCAACCAGCCTCACAACCACATATAACATGCAACCACACCAGCCCAGGACTTCCACATCCAGCATCTTCACCTCCAAGATCATCTGAGACCAGCCACCCGGACAGCTGCTGCAACAATCGGTTTACATAACCAAAGAATTTCTGCACAAGCTGTCAGAAACCGTCTCAGGGATGTTCATCTGCATGCTAGTCATCCTCATGGGAATCTCAACCTGACTGCAGTTCGTCGTCGCAACCGACTTGAGTGGGCAAATGCTCACATTCGATGGCGTCTGGTAGAGGTGTTCTCCTCATGGAAGAATCACAGTTTTCACTGTACAGGGCAGATGGCAGACAGCGTGTATGGCGTTGTGTGTCGTTGAGTGGCCCATGGAGGGGGTGGGGATATGGTATGGGCAGGCATATGTTAACAAACACAGTGAACACAGATGCATTTTATTTATGGCATTTTGAATGCACAGAGATACCGTGACGAGATCCTGAGGCCCAATACAATATTTGAGAAAATAGGGCTTTTGTATACATAGAAAAAGTCTTAGATCTTTAAATTCAGATGATGAAAAATGGGAGCAAAAACAAAAGTGTTGTGTTCAAATTTTTGTTCAGTGTATTAAACTATATTCAAAGGATAAAAGTCCATAGAGATGAAGCAATCCTGTGTGAATTGTGAATGGGGGTAAATGAGGAGAAGCAGCAGAAGTCAATGAATCGTGCTTGCTGTTGTTAAACGGCTCGGTGAAGCTTGGCCGTGGATCTGAAATGATTTTGTTACTTCAAATCGATGTGGGTTTGAACCAGTAATGGCGGTGAACCGGGTAACCTCACACAGCTCCACCGATGCAGCGCTGAACTGTTAGGAAAGAGGAAATCATTGAGTTTATTGATGCTTTTCATTTGTCAGATTGATTTGTTTTGGACTTGTGAGTTCCATGAGATTGTGATGTAATCTCAGGACAACAAACCTTCATTATTTTGCTTTATTTATTTTGCAAACAACAAAAACACTCCACTAAGGCGCTGGCCCTATCTCGCAATAACAGATACAATGTCCAGATCTGTCCTCAAAACACAGATCTTCCAATTCTCTATCCATTGAGCTACAAAGTCTTCATATGTAATGTTTCCTCTACTGACCCCCTGTGGATCCCGCTGGAGTTTCTTTGGCCCTATCTTGCAATGGTACAGAACCAGATCAACAATGATGGGAGGACATCCATTTTCTGCATGCAGAATAATAGGATAGAATAACAACCCTGCATTATCTCTATTTATCTAGAGATTTAATTTAGCAAAAACACAAATGATAGCAAGGGTATCTCACCATTATATTAAATCTCTTTCTCAGTTCAGCACCTCCTCCACATTGCACCTTTTCTTCTCCTCACACCTCTTATATCATCCCCATTTATATTTTTTTCTGTTTTGTCAACTCCACTTTCCTTCAAAAGCTTGAATGCATGATATCACTGGGAACAAAAGGCTGACTTGCTAACCTCCTATACAATCAATGTATACATCTCGCACATTTACACATTGGCTTTGTCATTTCCCCGTTTATAGACAGCCGTCAGCTCAGTTCCTATATAGGCTTATTAACCTCAGTCTCATGCCCATCCCCCATCACCCTGTGGCTTTGAGCATTATACTTCCCACTGTAGCATGTGGTTGCATGTGACTGCACTACATCTATGCACTGGGTCAGAGGTTGCAATATACCACAATATATTGCACCACATCCCCTTGTCATCTTTTTATGATGGGAAATAGCTCTTGAAATGTCTGCGCCATGCATAGAGATGAAGAGACAAGACCACATGTTATAAACATAGAGTGTACAATGAGAGAAGTTCTAATCTATACATATTGCTGTGTGGGTGTTTGCTATCAAAATATTGTTCATCATATGAGAATTATGCCAGGATACAGGACAGGAGGTAGAGCTGGACAGAGCAGAGCTTAAGATGTAGATGTTCTCTTTGGGGGTGATGAGGATGGATAGGATTAGGTATGAGCACATCAGAGGGACAGGTCATGTTAGACGTTTTGAAGTCAGAGAGGCCAGATTGTGATGGTTTGGACGTGTACAGAGAAGTAATGGTATATAAAAGTGTGCTGAGGTTAGAGCTGACAAGCAGGAGGCCTAGAGGAAGACCAAAGAGTAGATTTGTGGCTGTAGTAAAATAGGACATGAAGTTGGTTGAGTAAGACATCACATACATTAATTGTTCATCTCAAATGACTCATCTCTTCAAATGACTTACTAATGCAGCTTGTAAAAGGCTAAAAGACTAGCAAGTTGATTTAAATAGAGAACTTGGTCCAAATCATAAGTAGCATACACTTACATTAAAATAACATTACTTCCATTCATTTCTGGTTCATGCAACTGCCCACAGTGGACTATAGCTTTCATAGTCTTAGCAAGTCTTTACATAATGAAATGTGTATTGTTTCTAAATATTTTAAATTTAACTAACCGTTTTTTTTATAGAGGGGTGTGAGATATGGAACTGAAACCTGGATTTTTCACCCCTAGATTTTGCCAAAAAACAACACTGGACCTTTAACAATAGTAAAACATGCCGCCTTTCATGATTACTTTAACAGGGTGTATTCTAGTACAAGGAACACAATGCAAACATACCCCACAAGCATTTAGGCATTTTGAAAACTTTAAAATGCATTGTATACTGCCAACTGACAATACATTATACCACTAAACTACAACCAGTGATAATACAGGAAATATCAGTAAAGCTAAAAGATGTGCTAAAGTGAATGTGTATAAAAAGCAACATTTTATACAAAGTACTCTTAAACTTGGTAATGCTATGGTAACCAAAATCCAAGTTGAAGATGTATGCAGCAAAAATCTGCTGTTTTCTTAATTTAATGATGTATCAGTACTACAAACCATAGTCACTATAATAGCAGTCACTCCTTCTGGTGATATTTCCCAATAATTGGAAATAAAACCACACAAAGTAGTAATTTAAGCTTACTCTAGCAGACATTTTGCAGAAATATTTGTTGTTTATGTTGATTTATTATTGATTGCTGGTTATAGTAGTGCGTCATAGTGATGTTTTATTGCTATTCTGGGACTCTGTCAGTGTAAACGTCATCCCATATCCCCACAATGCCAAGGTCACCACATTTCTTAGAGCCATAACTCTTCACTACACCAGTCCAAATGGGGGGTTGGAGACACAGGACACAAAGACAGAGTGAAAAGTACTGCAGCAGAAGCCCAGTGTTGTGTGAATGCATTCATTTGTGCATGTGTGGCGTGAATTATAGTCTGCACTCACCATTAAAACCACCAGGGAACGCACATCTATAGTGTCATTACTGCCTCTCTCGCCACCGGTCCCTCCCCCTGGTCCATACAGGCTTGGGCCATGTGTTAAGTAATGGTGCAGAAGCTGGACAGACAAAGAAGAGCTAATCTTGCAGAAAAAAAATTAGGCTTCAGGGAGGTGAATCAGTCCTCATTTGGGAATTAATCCAATATGGTGGAACAATCATCATTAGTATCAGGCCTTAGGGGTCAAAATGCTTTATCAATTTCTGCTAACAGTATAATATAAACAGCAACAATGCAAGTATGTAAGCACTGATTGTGTATACCTACATCAGGCCCAACATATAATTTATATCTTCTATATATGACCTAATGGCCTGAGAGACTTATTACAATGTTTTCAACAGCCATGTAAAGTATATTCAAATTCAAAATTCAAATTCAAAAAGACTTTCTTAATCCCCAATGGGAAATTAAGATCTTAGGTCTCTGAGAATACAACTTGCCAGTATTTTGGCATCTTGTAAAGTTTGGAGAAAAAGATGGATTAAATGTATCGGCCCCATTAATCCTTACTAAAATATTCAATTCTAATAAATTTTATTTATATAGTTCAATATCACAGGCGCAGTCGCCTCAAAGGGCTTTACAAACAGTTAGTCACACAATCAAACATATAACTACATTAAACTAAACAGTCCCAGGACATCCCCTGTTCTTAGACCCTCCATCTCAATAAGATAAAACACTGAAAAATACAGTAGACAACACCGCTGAAGAATAATTTAAGAATTCAGGCCAAAGACTGATGAAAAAAATTACTTTGTTGCTTGCTCTGTAGTGCATTTGGAGATGCGTGAAAGAGATATTTTAAATGTATAAATGGTAGGAGTAAATCCCTCCCAAATTTCTCAAACTGAGGCCCAACATAACCAAACCATGTGCCTAAAATGTGGTTTAAGTTTTTGATCATGCATAAATTATCCATAAATTTGAACATGTGGCACAAAGTTGCATGTGACAACCCACTTTACAGAGCAGATAGCTCAGTGAGGTCCAGCAAGTAGGAAAAATACCACTTGAAAATGATCCTTAATTAATTTAATAAGCATCTCATGTCTCTTTAATGTCTCCCTCACATCCGCCCCCTTTCTCCTCATATTTATCTACACAAACACGCGTGTCTCTGTGTGTCTATGTTTGCATGTGTGACTCACAAACCCTGTCTCATTTTAAAGGCCTCTCTCATCTGTGTCACATATGTGTTTATGAGCCTGTTTGACGTGTACATATGTGTGTGTTTGTCCATAGACAGTAACTTGTGGCTTGGGTCTTGTAATCTAGCATGAGAGGAAAACTGCTGTACAAAGCACACACTCCATCAGTCAGAACATATTATGATGTTTATGTGAAAATGTCTTAATTATATTTTCATGATGGGCTTGCTAGAACTAAGAGAAGAAGGGCATTAAGGGCATAGCTGACAGATATTTTCTTTATAACATGACTAGTTGGCTCTGAGTGGCCAGTTTTTTTATATCGTGTGGCCCAAGTGTCTTAACAGAAAAAGTGCTACATCACTACCCAAAAGAAAACCATTAATCCCAATGCAACCCTGACAGGACAAAGCATATGAGGAACTCCAGTGTAAAATGGATGATCTTTGTTGCTGTGGAGGTAGAGGCCAGTTGTGACAGTGTGATCTCCGTGAAGCTTATCCAAGAGAGATGGATGATGATGCTGGAGGAGGAACAAAGACGCTCAGGGTGGGGGGTGGGGTGGGTGACGGGACGACCACGGGACCATACAGATGGCAGTGATATAGTGAATATGGGACAGTGGATATGGAGCGCATTGGTAGTGGTGCCTGATGTATGGTATGTGTTTAACAGAGCAGGTGGGTCTATGTACACATGCCTTGTACCTCCACCAAAGAGATTATGTTCTCACTGAAGTTGGCTAGTTTATTCAAGTAGGCTGTTATCAAAAAGTACAGATTGAATTCTGTGGCATTGCAAAGATACGATATCCCAGTTGCCACAAAGATTCTACTTCCAGCCACAATGAACCAGTAAAAAAACAATTCATTACTTGAATCTGGTATCTGAATTAGGATGCTTTATCATTGTGAGATAAAGTATAAGGGCATTGTAGCTGAATTGACAGAGCATTCACCACTAAATTAAAAGATCCCTGGCTCAGTTGCAGGTCTGGATACTTTGTTACCAATGTCTAGGTGGAGGTCTGCTCTCTCACAGTGCATTATTATTAGAAGTGTTTAAAGTGTTTGCAATGTTTACATGAAGTCTAAATTTCGTGTATTGAAAACATATACAGTGGGGCAAAAAAGTATTTAGTCAGCCACCAATTGTGCAAGTTCTTCCACTTAAAAAGATGACAGAGGCCTGTAATTTTCATCATAGGTATACCTCAACTATGAGAGACAAAATGAGAAAAAAAATCCAGAAAATCACATTGTCTGACTTTTAAAGAATGTATTTGCAAATTATGGTGGAAAATAAGTATTTGGTCACCTACAAACAAGCAAGATTTCTGTCTCTCACAGAGCTGTAACTTCTTCTGTAAGAGGCTCCTCTGTCCTCCACTCGTTACCTGTATTAATGGCACCTGTATATATATAAAAGACACCTGTCCACAACCTCAAACAGTCCCACTCCAAACTCCACTATGGCCAAGACCAAAGAGCTGTCAAAGGACACCAGAAACAAAATTGTAGACCTGCACCAGGCTGGGAAGACTGAATCTGCAATAGGTAAGCAGCTTGGTGTGAAGAAATCAACTGTGGGAGCAATTATTAGGAAATGGAAGACATACAAGACTTGCCTGGAAAATCCAGACTGATATGTCTCTGTATTATTATACAGAGAAATATCAGTCTGGTCACCACGCCGTCCGCAGTGGTTTACTCAAATCCCAACCGTACCGTGCATTTTGATTCGCTTATTTAAGTCACGTGTTCTTCGCGACCCACGTCCGCAACAACAACAATCAAGGTGGCGCACTGAGGAGCCGAGTTTGTTTCATTCAGCGGTAAATTCTGTTTTAAATGACCAAAAACATATCGAGTCATTAAAACCACAGCAGCTTGCAGCACTAGAAGCCTTTATTTAAAAAAAAAAAAAAAAGTTTTCGCGTTGCTTACTTTCTTGTCGCTTTGTTAACGTCACGTCCGCAATTTTCTGATTGGCTAACTCTGCTGTCTGTTTGCTCCGCGCTAGAAATCGAATTGATTCTATGGCGACCAGACTCATCCGCTGGTACAGCGGTGAGTCTGGAATTTCCAGGCAAATACAAGACCACTGATAATCTCCCTCGATCTGGGGCTCCCCGCAAGATCTCACCCCGTGGGGTCAAAATGATCACAAGAACGGTGAGCAAAAATCCCAGAACCACACGGGGGAACCTAGTGAATGACCTGCAGAGAGCTGGGACCAAAGTAACAAAGGCTACCATCAGTAACACACTACGCCACCAGGGACTCAAATCCTGCAGTGCCAGACGTGTCCCCCTGCTAAAGCCAGGACATGTGCACGCCTGTCTGAAGTTTGCTAGAGAACATTTGGATGAGCCAGAAGAGGATTGGGAGAATGTCATATGGTCAGATGAAACCAAAATAGAACTTTTTGGTAAAAAATCTCCTTGTCGTGTTTGGAGGAGAAAGAATGCTGAGTTGCATCCAAAGAACACCATACCTACTGTAAAGCATGGGGGTGGGAACATCATGCTTTGGGGCTATTTTTCAGCAAAGGGACCAGGACGACTGATCCGTGTAAAGGAAAGAATGAATGGGCCATGTATCGTCAGATACGGAGTGAAAACCTCCTTCCATCAGCAAGGGCATTGAAGATGAAATGTGGCTGGGTCTTTCAGCATGACAATGATCCCAAACACACTGCCTGGGTAATGAAGGAGTGGCTTCGTAAGAAGCATTTCAAGGTCCTGGAGTGGCCTAGCCAGTCTCCAGATCACAACCCCATAGAAAATCTTTGGAGGGAGTTGAAAGTCCGTGTTGCCCAGAGACAGCCCCAAAACATCACTGCTCTAGAGGAGATCTGCATGGAGGAATGGGCCAAAATACCAGCAACAGTTTGTGAAAACCTTGTGAAGACTTACAGAAAACGTTTGACCTCTGTCATTGCCAACAAAGGGTATATAACAAAGTATTGAGATGAACTTTTGTTATTGACCAAATACTTATTTTCCACCATAATTTGAAAATAAATTCTTTAAAAATCAGACAATGTGATTTTCTGGATTTTTTTTTTTCTCATTTTGTCTCTCATAGTTGAGGTATACCTATGATGAAAATTACAGGCCTCTCTCATCTTTTTAAGTGGGAGAACTTGCACAATTGGTGGCTGACTAACTACTTTTTTGCCCCACTGTATTTTGATCACTAAAGAAAAGCTTTATTAGAGATTGTCAGAAATATACAGTATATTTATGAACCAACAGCTCAAATAGTGAAAGAGCTGACCTGAGTTGCCTTTCACAAAGCGTAAAATGAACCTGTACTACCTGATGGGAAGTGATAGTGTATTTTATCACTAAATGAAAACTATCTCAGTAGCACTCATCTCATTGGAAAGAGATATCTCCAACTGCCTTAAATCTATCCCATGTTCCTTTTAAAGCAGTGGTTCTCGAATGTCTAGCTTCGGGACCCACCATCATTCTAAAATGAGCCGCGACCCAAATAAAAGAGATATTTCTTCTTTAAACCTCCAGCCAGATACTCCTGACCAGGATCTTGGCTCAAGATTTGGAGAAGGGTCCCCGGGTGCTGCACTGCGGCAGCCCACTGCTCCTGACAGGTTGCCCCTGCGGCATTGAGGGATGGGTCAAATGCAGAGAACGAATTTCCCCGACGGGGATCAAGAAAGTATAATAAATAAAAAAATAAAAAATAAATACATTTCAACTGATCAAATGTATTAAACATGAGACAGAATCATGTCAGAATATCATAGTACACCAACACAAAAAGAATACATTTAACAAGCAAATGACAATGCTATAGTGGGAACTATTCACTTCTGAATTCTATTGATGCAGTTTAATATAAAACCAAAATATGTAAAAAAAATAAATTAATAAATGTATACAAAAGTATACAAATATTTACCTTTTCAGTGGTAAAAACTGAAAAACATTGTGCTTTGAGGAGAATTAAGCAGTGCTCACTTCAGCCTTAGGTGTAACAGTAACATAACTTTTAGTTTTTGGCAAAGGCACACCACCCACTGAAAAAGGTTCTGTGACCCACCAGTTTAGAATCACTGTTTTAAAGTACGCTTATTTACACCTCAGCTCCCTGGAAATGTTTTGTATAAGTTAACCATATATAATACTGGTAATGTTAAAACTGGTGGTTGTTGTGAGAATCAGCTCTCCAACAGACATAATTTGCATTGACACTAAGTAGAGATTTCCATGCTAGCAAATAAACAAAATACATTTGTTTCCCCAGAATTATATATACTTTTAGGCTGCTTGGTAAGTAAAAATGCCATAAAACTATAACATGAGCAGGACACACATTAATAATATCAATACTTAAGGTAGAGCTATTGAATAACTGCATTATTCATTACGCGCCAATACTAAACCATTGCAACCCAATTATTTAGCTGCTGAAATGAGCAAAAGTGAAGTAAATGGTGGAGGTTAGTTATTGTGAATGTATGCAAAAAGGCACACAGCCTCTTATAAGAGTGTGGCCCTGATAAACACTAAAGCCATAAAAAAATAGTAGGTCCATTTGAATAGTGAAGCAAGTAGGCAGCGACGGCCTTCACCAGCTCCCTACTGAGTGCACACAGAAAAGGCTTTTGTGAAGAGCGAAGACCTTGTTGCGCATTCATTAAACTGAAACACAACAAGGTCTGTAACGTTGGAGTAAGTCTGTGTGGGCTTGATGGTGTTTACTGGGACTGTGGTCAGATCTGGCCTTGGTCCTGAGCGCTGGCAAGGACCAACATGTGGAGGTCAGCAACCACAAACAATTTTTAGAAACACAGATCAGCTTCATCTGGATTAGGCTGATTCACCTGCCTTTTGATGAGCATGCGGGATCAGATGGTTATGCCTCACTGTGAACTGTCTGGGTCAGGGCATGCAAAACAACAGCTCCACTTGATGTGTGTTCTGCGTATAAACATCTATAGGAAATAATACCCCTAGAGACAGCAACTAATGCACTTTATCACTTAAAACATATGCTATTGTGTTTTTTCTTGTAACAGCGTAATCCCCTAACAACATATTTGTAATAGGAATAAAACACAGAAACCAAGATTATGAAGGACCGTGAGCGCCATGCGAAAAGGAATAATGCATTTATTAAAAGAGTTTTTAAAAGAGCCTTTAATAAATGGATTACTAAATGGTTTTATTAAAAGAGTGTTTAAACCCTTAACCCCTATTGTCACCGGGCCGGCTAAGGATGCCGAGCAAATTATCTGGCCAATCAGAGCGCGAGTAGCTCTGACCAATCACAGAGCTCGTTACATCGCTTTGCTTTTTTATTTTATTTAACTTTAGCCAGGAGGACCAGGAACGCCACGGAAAAGCTAAAAAGAGAAGCTAATCGGAGAAGCTAATACGTAATACTTTTCCAAAAAGGTTTTGTAAATACATTTAGAAATCGGTTTCCTAAATGTAATTAATTTCCTAAATTAATGAATAACGCTATTAATCCTTCTTTTATTAAAACCATTTAGTAATCCATTTATTAAATCCTCTTTTAAAAACTCATTTCATAAAACCATTTAGTAATCCGTTTATTAAAGGCTCTTTTAAAAACTCTTTTAATAAAAGCATTTAGTAATCCATTTATTAAATAAACTTTCGCTTTGCTTTTTTATTTTATTTAACTTTAGCCAGGAGGACCAGGAACGCCATGGAAAAGCTAAAAGGAGAAGCTAATCGGAGAAGCTAATACGTAATGCTTTTCCAAAAAGGTTTTGTAAATACATTTAGAAATCGGTTTCCTAAATGGATGAATGAATAACGCTATTAATCCTTCTTTTATTAAAACCATTTAGTAATCCATTTATTAAATCCTCTTTTAAAAACTCATTTCATAAAACCATTTAGTAATCCATTTATTAAAGGCTCTTTTAAAAACTCTTAATAAAAGCATTTAGTAATCCATTTATTAAATTATCTTTTAAAAACTCTTTTAATAAAAGCATTTAGTAATCTATTTATTAAATAAACTTTTAAAAACTCTTTTAATAAAAGCATTATTCCTTTTTGCGTGGTGCTCACGGTCCTCCATACAAGATGTCATCTGGGCTTCATTAAAGGTACATTTTCAGACATTTTCTTTATCTGCCAATGACAGATAATAATTACTCCATATACATACGGTCTTGTTTTGGTTTTTTTTTTTTTTTTTTTTACAGATTTTACAGCGATTGCAAAATACTATTAGATTAAACATTTTTCTCAAAAGTTATTCTTAGGATCTTAACAGAATAATGTACAGTTCATACTGAATATAAGCAAAATTGAATTAGCTGCCTATAATGCAAAGAGAGTGTGTGTTCGAACACTGGTTGCTTAAAAAAAAATATATAAAAGCGAAGTCTATACAGTATAATTAATTGATTATAAGTGAATGATGGATAATTGCAGGCTTACGTCAAGCTCATAGTTTAAGCTCTAAACTTTGATGCAACAGAGTATCTCTATCTAACCATCTGTCACAAAAAAAATACCCCTACAGATGGCAATGGCAACGAATGCATTTTTTTCATTTAGGTTATTAATGCAATTCAATCTATTTTTCTCCAGTTTTTATTATCACTCCAAAACAGGTGTTTAATGTGTTAAATGAATGTAGTCATAAAACCATGTCTGATTTGTTGTAGCACCCTCTCTTGCGTGCACCTGCATGCCCTCATCATGGTGAAGAATAAGCTTAGCGTGTGTCTGCTTCACGTCTAGGCCCTAAAACGCTTGTGTATGTATAATATGAGAGCCTGGTGTTAGATATGGCCGTATTTTCCATGTACACAAAGACGGCGGAGTGATAAGATGACATTGGTCTGCTTGACACGTCTGCTTTATTTGAATGTCTGTGTCAGTCTCTATAAAGACAGTTACGTGACTCTGAGTGAATGTTGTGGAAAGATGGCTCATCTTTTGTACACAAAGCTAGACCGCATTATGTAAAAAGTGTCGAGAAAAATGCTTAGGTAAACAGTTCTGTCTGCTTACAACAGTGCTATTGCTTTTTGCCTTTCCTATAATAAAAAATTTGGCAGTTTATCAAGTAATTCTTGTAAAAATTGCTGCCCGACACTTTTTTATTCTATCATTTGCTTATAAAAATCCTTCTTAGCGAAATCCAATTCATCTTCTGTCTAACAAGTACAAAAGCCAAGAATAGACCCGAAATATGCTTAGTTTTGTGTGCAGTTTTTGACAGAAAATGCTGACTAAGAACCAAATTGAAGAACTACATAAGACCTATTCACTGCTAATGAGTGTCAATGTGCTGGCTTTGACAATCTAGGAGTTTTCTAAGGTCACTGTTGCAAAAGCTGAGTTACATATTGTGTTGCACAGAAGATAAGTTAGTGCACAGCATAGGTACAAGTGGAGTAATAATTTTCAATAGGAACAGTAGTCGAGCATCTTAACTCAAGAGCACTCAAGAGGAGCTGTCCAAATTTTTACTCATGTTTCACAGTCTTCGTGAGCTGAGCTGGTTACCCTGGAGATGGTTCAGTTGTCAACGGACCATCACCATAACAACGTCACTGACTGATGAAAACTGTGACATTAAAAAAACAATATGTTGATTATTTATAATGATACATGCCATAAAAGTACTGTTGGAGCTTCATAAAAAAAACTTTAAATCAGTTTTTGTTACTAACTATATTGAGATGTACTTCAAATTGTATAAGAACATGGAGATAAGAGGTGAAAGCTTAATGATGACAGAGTCTGCATGTCCTCCTCGTGTTCCTATGGGTTCTCTTTGGGTACTCCGGCTTCCTCCCACTGTACAAAGGCAAATTTAGGTGAACTGGTGTCTCTAAATTGGTCCTAGCGAATGAAAGTGAGAGTACATGGTTGTCTGTCTGTGTATGTCTCTGAGTCAGCCCTGCAGCTAAGTGGCCATTGTCCAGGGTATACACAAGATAAGGCACATAATGTTACTTGCTAGGATAGGCTCAAGCTATCCACGACCCCTTATCGGAATAACTGGAAGAAGATGAATGAATGAATGGATTATTTAAATACTGTGCGCATAATTACATACAAAATTGCTGAATTTCTTTCTAAACGTTCACAGCGATGAATAGATTACTCCTGTGTATTGACTTTGCCCATAAAGTGCATGATGCTGGCTTGTGACATGTCTGAGTAATATGTTTATCAAAGAGAGTATAATTTCAGATTTAATTTAAAGGGCAAATTATGTTTTCTGTAAAAAATTAAATCATTTAAATATAATCATAAATTAATCAGTGGCCTTGTAATTATGGTGGTCTTACACATTATTTAAGGATTCATAAAGAATGATGTCAAGGAATCGCTCAGCTTTATGAGTCATCCAAAAGATGATTTTCCTCAAAGACGACTCAACACAGCCTATAGTGGGAAAATAAATACGTAGATAGATAAAGTGACATGTCATAAATATGTTCAGGAAACAGATGAAAACATGAAGCTGAAGTGGTGCAGAGGAGATAGCTGTGTTGATGGGGTCAGACCCTGACTGAGACACACAATAGAAGCCCCCGTCCTGCAGGTTAAGTGCTCTGTGTCAGGCCTGAGATGGATCTGGTCGTCAAGGAGACACACCACCTTCAAGCAACCAACCTCCCACAAATTAAACCATTTGGCGCTGTGACGTGAGCAGTCATGATGGTAGTGACGTGGGTGGCTCTACAGGTCTGAAACCTATCAAATTGACTATGAAAGAGTGCAGTGCTTAGCCTGTTGTAGTGCCAACTGTCCTGGCAGGATGTTCTCCCCCCTCCCCTAGTGACAAAGAAACCACACACACCATCTTTCTCCTCCCATTGGCCGCTAAGCTCTGTGGTGATGCCCTATGATTGGCCATGCCCAGCTTGCACTCCCAGCCAATCAGGTTTGCTGTATCCAAGAGACTGAAGCATGTAAGGCTATTTAAATCCAACCACAGACACACAAGACTGATCTGATGTATGGTTCACAGTAAAAAAAAATGTGGAAAAGGTTTATGAGTGGACGAATGTAAAAAGCCAGGCTGAGCTGATTGGTGTTTGTAGTGGTTGGTCTATGTTGTCACGTTAAAGAGACCACAGTGAGTCGTGAGATGAATGAATGAACTTCTTCATCTTGTATCATCTCTGAAGCCTGACTTTATACATTCATGTAGTATACGTTTTGGACCGATCAACCTTGATTAACCTGGAGTGGACAAGTCTTTATGATATGGCACGCTTACGGACAGAAGACTTGCTCAACATTCGGGACAGTCAGACAGCAGCCGAGTATGTTATACCATCAGCAGGACTGACGCAACTAATGCCAACTTGCAGAGGACTCCAACTAAAGAACAAAATACTAAGTGATGAACGTAGTGTGCTGTAAGTTTGCAGCCATTTTGTGTCCACTCTTTTTCTAATACGTCATACTTTTTCAATCCAAAATGGAGGACAAATCCTTTCAAGTGGACTCTAGATATTACATGTTTGAGTATCCTTAAGTTCATTCTGTTAACATTGTGTTGCTGTATTTTTCTCTAGTAACTTGATTTGCATAAAACAAGTCAGACAGTAATTGTGATTTACAAAGTACATTTTACTGCTGTTCAACAGTCTTGAAATGAATGCCATTTAATTATTTGCTGAGTGTACAAAAGCTACAAAACCTAAATGCTGCAATAAACATCTAACATATACATATATATAATATTTCAAGCATATTTTTCTGTATATTAAAACATCCTAAACCAGGGTCCTAAATAAAAAACACTTTTTATTAGGGATGCACCGATACCGATACCAGTATCGGGTATCGGTACCGATACCATGTCCAAGTACTCGTACTCGTATTCATAAAAGTGGGCCGATACCAACAACCGATACCACTGTACAGCGCTGTCACGTGACCTTCCCCTCTCAGCTGAGCAGTAAGAGACGTGCAGAAGGATTTCAAAGTGAACTGTATGGAGATAAAAGCAAAGCTGACTCTACATTCTGCTCAACCAGACTTATCCCAAATCATACGTGAGTCCTAAAACTTAAGCAGTTGTCCTTTTGTTGTCCTAGTTGTCCCGAAAATGATATAAGCGCGGAGTCTGAAGCAGTTGTTGTCTGATAAAACATAAGAAGTACCGTTGCTAATTGTGTTAGCTCCTGTATGTAATGGCGAATCTCCGCTGGTTATGCGCAGATGCTCAATCTGTCTTTAAAATGATTTTAGCGACTGAATAGAGGAGAATCTAAGCTTTAAAATGAGGTATAACATGTCCATATTCAGCTAATTTTAGCCATGGTTAGCTGTGTTTAAACCACTCTGATGTAAAAATAACTTAGCATCGCAGAGCGGGGATAGACGGCAAAAAGACGACACGGTATGGGATGAATGAGATACAGCAGTGTGACTGTATAAACTATAAAGTTACCCCTATATAAGTACTCGTATCGGTACTCGGTATCGGCGAGTACTCAAATGGAAGTACTCGTACTCGTATCGGTTTGAAAAAAAGTGGTATCGGTGCATCCCTACTTTTTATGAATACTACAAAAAGCATGCCTGTGTAGGGTGACCATATTCCTACACCTAAAAACTGTGAAACCTATATTTTCACAAATCACAGGACATTGGAACTCACCAAAGAACAAAAAGCTTCAGAAATTCAGACAAATGTTCTGTCATGCAATTCAAAATACATGACAATGGGTAATAATGCCAATTTATTGATAAAAATAATGACATCAGAAATATATTTAGTGACAAAAGTCTTTAGATTAATAACATTCCTATGCTTCTTTATTTGTTAATATGGGGACAGCTGGATATGGTTTGTTGAAAACTGGGACATATCAGTGTTTTTACAAATATGTGTTAGGACACTGGACAAGGAGACTAAAAGTGGGACTGTCCCAGGTAAATGGGGACATCTGGTCACCCTAGACTTGTGACAGCCTATGTGTAATAGTAATTCAGGCTTAAAGTCATAGGCTACTACTACTGTTATGAGAATATTATGTAGATGCAGGGGAAAAAAATCACAATACAATAAGGCAGACTCCTAATTAAAGCAGTATAAAAACTAAAGCATTTATTCCCCATGCGTTAAAGAGGCCTACCTTGTGCATCATGTGGCAGGTGTTGTTTCTTTTCTACTTCCTGGGGCTAGTGGCACGCTAAAAGGACAGAACAAGTTTACCATGAACTCTCCCTTTACTCAACTCCTGTCTATGTACACAAACCAAAACATATAACTACCTCAGTCCCAGAGTACACTGTAGTGGAAGAAAATCTATTTACAGGGGTTCATTACTTGTTTTCCTCTCAGCTGTACACTGTGGATGTGCTTCATTACTTCTCGCGAGATTTCCCGTCACGCACGTTCACGTGTACAGAGGCTGCAGCACCAAAGTTAGCAGTGATCAATTAGGGGCTGTTTTTGTTAATAGTTTTGACGTTTTTAATTAGGAAATTGTATTAGGACCTAAGTTAAACGTCATTTTCCATCTGTGCAAGGCTATAAAGCAACTGACAGTAAGTTTAACAGTTTTTCTTCTCGTTTAAACTACATATTCATTCAGAATATACGCATGCATTGTCTCTTTATTTTACTGTATAATTGGATAAAGCAAGCGCAAATGTTGTGCAGACATGTCTCGATAAACTGTTTTGTCAAATGTATTGTGGTCTTATGGATAAATAGTTCATTTGTTAGGTTTGTTGTCCTAGCTTCCCACAGCGGCGTTTGGTTGCTGTGGAGACGAGGCGTGAACGCGCACAGAAAGCAGAGAGGAGCGTGAAAGCGTTTCTGAAACTTAGAATTTTTAATGATTTATGAACCCCCAAAACAACACTTAGAATGTTTTAAATATCTATTAAATATCTGCTTTTAATTAAGTTGCAGTCATTTGAGCGTTTTGCCGTTAACTGTACTGGTCATTTGAATGCTGCAAGAGACACTAATGTATAACTTCTGGTGTAGTCTTATACTTGAGCAATATTAAAATATGTTAATAGTCAACACATTTGTAGTATAAGACAAAGGTAGACCTGTAATTGTCCCATATCAGAGAGTAGTTGTCCTAATATTATACTTGCGTAGTATATTGCATAGAACTGTAAATTCACACTAGGCATTTTTCTGAGAATGTTCATAATACCACACCATATATTTTTACTACCATATACATAATTACTACAACATAAACTATTAGTGCAGCAGCATCAATTTTCCAGTTGTTAAATAACCTGGCTTCCCTCTTTTTTAAAGTCCCTAAACATCCAAACTAATTTACAGACTGTATTTGCAACTGTGACATGGGCCTAAATGGCTTCGACTGAGGGGAAGCCCAGTGTCTGCAGTCCCTTCTTCCCACAAAGAAATGCTTCCAGAAAGACCAGTGCAGAAATCGTCAGTGAAGTCCGACAGTCTCTGAGAGTCCAGTCCACCCAGCGGCCATTCACTCCTAAATATGAACACAGACAACTGTTTGGGAAGAGCTCTGTTCGGGCCGATGCTGACAACAGGCCTCCATCTGCCTTCAGGTGAGTTACAAATTACATCTTCTTCCCTTGTAGACTGCATATTTTCAGCAAATTTGTGTTAGAGATAACCTTTAGAAGTAATGTGTTTCTGCTTTTATTATTTTACAGTCTTCATGCTCAAAACTTTGACTCTCCTGAATCTAGGCCTGGTTCAGGGACTCGCCTCTCTCCACTTAATCATGTATGTAATTAAAACAAGATGTACAAATTAAAATAGTATTTTACAGTAGGCAAGTGGTGGCATACAGAAGCAGAGGTGGTAGGAAACTAGATAATTTTACTAGTTTTGCTATTTTACTTAGAAATTTAAGTGCATTTTTTTTGTGTGTGAAGAAAATAGATTTTTTTGTGTATTTTCCAAAATATACTTTTCCTTGAGGTTTTTTAGTTTTTTTTTTTTTAATTACTTAAAAGGAAATTTTTACTTTTACTCAAGTACATTTTAAATTTCTTTGATAGTAGAAGTAGTAGTAGTAGTTTGGCTGTGGTAGTAGTTTTTACAGTGCATTATAACATTTTGCATAACTAAATTTAAATAAATTAAATTTTTACTTTTACTTAATTAATGCTTCTTCCACCTCTGTGCAGAAGTAGTGTAAGATGTTTTTGATTTTTAAGTAAATAAACCACAAATAATTATTAAAAATTTGTTAAATGTTTGGCCACATCACCAAGCTGTATTTGCACGTTACAAATTTATTATATGGCCATATGAGTGGTGAAAATCATGATTACTTTCAAGATATAGTGCATTTTGATATTCCCCTATACCATCACCTCATGCAAAGTAAGGCTTTGAGTTATATCTTAATTGCTTTAATCTGGAGAAAAGGCTTGTATGTTCATCAAAACAACACTGTCATATCTTTTTTCTGTAGAGGCCCAAGTTGCCTGTCCCTTGTGAGTCTGGAGATCCTGTCACAGTCTTTCCCAAGCCCCCTGCTGATCCACTGGAAGTGAGGAAACCACTGATAGGGCCACGGTCTCGTCTGCGGCGGGCTGGCTCTCTCCCTACCATGCCCCCTGCTGAGACAGATGGTAAAGTTGATCCCCCAATTTGTGTTATCTCAGTGCTTAATTATAAGAACAAATAGGTTCACGAAATGTGTGTCACAAAACGGGTGGCACTACAGACAGAGATTCTTCAGTAGGGTGGCATTTCAAACACTGAAAAATACACAAGGACTGAGCTTCTTTCAGTTTTATTTTACCAGTGAGAGTTTGTGGCAGTCACTACAACTTCTCACGGTGAGTCTATTTTCATATCAACTGCCTGTACCAAAAAAAGTCACACACTAATATTTTGTTGGACCACCGTTAGCTTTGATTACGGCACGCATTTGCTGTAGCATCGTTTTGATAAACTTCTGCAATGTCACAACATTTATTTCTGTCCAGCGTTGCAGTAATTTTTCGCCAAGATCTTGTATTGATGATGGGAATATCAGCCCGCTGCACAAAGTTTTCTCCAGCTGATCCCAAAGATTGAACCACTCTTTCACAATTTGAGCCTGATGAATCCTGATGGAAGAAGTACTGATATTATGTACTCAAGTAAAAGTACTGGTACTTCAAAATAACAATACTAACAAAGAGTATTCAAAGTCAAAAGTATTACTTGATTAATAGTATTAAGTGTAAATTTAACATAAGTAAAAAGTACTTTTTGTTACAACTTAGATAAACTTTAATGATCCACCATTCTTTCTATTAGTGTCATGACTACTACTGCTACTACTACTTCTGTTACAAGTGCTACTACATTTCTCGCTGTTACTATTACTAGTGCTACTAGTACTAAAACTACTACTATCCGCCATTGAGAGAAAATATTCTTTTGCTCATTTAGAAACTTTAACTATGGTAATCTATGTTTTGAAAGTACATTTTCTTCAAAGAAATTACTCTAGTGAATTACTTGAGTAAAAGTATCTAGTTTCTATCCACCTCTTATTATTGAGCCTAACTGTCCCATAGCCTTGCATTCAAACAAGTCTAGCCTCTTGTGTCTATTCATTCGCCCCCACAGCCGTTATCTCTTTGACGTTAGGAGTACCTCTAATAAAGAATCTCTGCTATATTCAGACATCCCACATTCATTTACTTTACCCTTCGCTGCTGCTGTATATCTTCTGCTCCAACAGCAGCACTAGAGACGGTTTCTGAAAGAGAAAATGAATGGAGCCATTCATATGCTGACATTTTACCTGATTTACATTCTCTGTGCTTGGCCTGTGTGAAAAAATACTTCTACTGTTCAGAACGTTCCCTTTCTTTCTCATGAATGATTTTCTGTAGATGGAGAATTGAATTGGACAAATTGTTTCATGTTATGTTCAAATCAGTAGTTCATTAAAGGCATAGCTCAGTATATTGTTAAAGTGGTTTTATTAGATAACTAAGGAAAGTTAATTTACTTTTTACAGGAGACAGTTGTCAGCAAATTCTCGATTTTGAGAAGCAGTCAGGAGCTGTCCCACAGAGACTAAACTATTACTGCTGCAATTGGGGTCACCCTTAATTGTGTGGTACAATATAATATGCTATTGAGTTAGCCACAATGAAATGCTTTAGGGTTGTATAAATAAGCAGCAGTCATATCATGATAAAAAAAATCTATGTAAATATCTTCTGATAAAACAAAACTTGCGCTGGTAGAGAAAAGCAAACATCTCATAAACGTGTACACCAACCATACACAACACAAAGCCTGTGTCACTGCTCCTGTTTGCTTCTCCAAACTTGTGGTGTGCCTACAATTACCTACTGTTCAGGTACCTAACTCTCTTACCCTCCTTTTTATATAGTCCATAATGGACTATTCCACGACAACAATTCACATTTCTTTACAATAATAATTCACAAAGATAGAAAAAATACTGAAACTCTGTTCTTGAGTAAAAGTACTGGTTCTTCAAAATAATATTGCTCATGTAGAAGTGACAGTACTCAAGAAAATCATTACTTTACTCATTAAGTGTAAACAGTAGAAAGTACTTACTGCTATTACCATCACTACTATTACTACTGCCACTGCAATGAATATTACTGCTATGAATACTGCTGCTACTCTACTACTGCAAGATCTACTACTACAACTTCTATTACATGTGCTACTGTAAAAAATACTTGATTATGGAAATTTACAGCAAAGAAAAAGTAATTTTTTTCCTCTAAAAATCAATGAAGCAATAGTAAAAGTAAATGTACTCAAAATGTAAATTACTTGGATAAATGTGTGTTGTTATTTTCCACCTCTGACCAAAATGTAATAAAAAAATCTTCCTTTCATATCTATTCGACATGTTTAGAGAACCCAAGACCAGAACAAAGGCAGTCATCGGCGAAACAGCGTCTTGTTCCAGACCACACCGAGGTCCACCGTGGTCCCCTCAGACCTGCTCCAAACCTTGCACCAAATGCAAGGTACGCTGCGACTCTCTCTGTGCGGCTTGCATAATTTTTTGTCCTCTCACACTCACTGCTTTTGTGTCTCCGTCAGTCTAACGCCAGTAAGATTTATCGGCACACGTCGGTGGCAGTAATGAATATTAGTGAATCAGATGGAGAGTGCTTTCCATTATTCTCCATTATCTTTGCTTGCTTCTCTTTTACATAACATCAAATCACACAGCAAAGTCAATTCTTTATGTTACAGTTCTACATCAATTAAATAAAATATGGTAGAAAAGTTCATGTATTTCAGTAGTTCAGTATTTTTAGTATTATCTGATATCTAATTAATTACCTACTGCCAGTGAAGTTACAATTGAGAAATCACTTGGTTTTATACTCCTTTTGTGAATGCTCCTAAAGTTTTCTTTCTCAAACTAAAATCAGAGCCAAAGCAGTGGCAGATATGTAGTTTTTTCGATCCCTTCAATTAAAATATGCTGGGAGTTTCTTATTGAATTCCTGCCCGACGATGCAAAAAATGACTGTCTTACTGCTTCACCCGGCTTTAACGATGTAACCCATGGGCATTTTAAAAAGTAAAATGCTATCAATGCAATAACTGCGCCTTTTTACCTCTATTCAGTAAAAAAAAGTTCTGACAGTTGAATATATAAAGTCACTTAAATGAGAAATGGTCTGTAATGGAGCGAAGAAATCCTTCAGCCCGAAACACTTGAGCTCTTTTTAAGCGCTCCTCCATTTTACACTACATTATTCCTTGTCCTTCACTGGCTTTATCTCAAAACAGGCTCTATCTGTCATTACTGTCCCATGTCACATTTTACACCTACTCACTGCGGAACGGCTAAAATCTGGGCTCTGTTCTGCCAAACTCATCAGCTGCACGTCGGTTAAGCATGAGTCTTGGCGTGAGGTCGGGGGGCTGCCGTTCGTTATGATCCATCCACCGATCGATTGTGTGGAGCGCTGAGGGGTGAGGACTGGAGGCGGGACAGACCATAAAACACTTTTACAGGAAAGCTGCTGGCCCACCACTGCTGCACAATATCTTTACTTCATGTACTTGTTTTTTTTACTT
This sequence comes from Bostrychus sinensis, assembly GCA_020698575.1. Classification (NCBI taxonomy): domain Eukaryota; kingdom Metazoa; phylum Chordata; class Actinopteri; order Gobiiformes; family Eleotridae; genus Bostrychus; species Bostrychus sinensis. The sequence continues at coordinate 18,304,618 of CM036257.1, read as the reverse complement.
GTTGCTGATGTTTAATTATAAAAGAGTATATGCCTACACCAATCAGGCAAAACATTATGACACTGACAGGTGAAGTGAATAACACAGATTGTCCCTTCATGATTGCACCTGTATGTGGGTGGGATGTACATGGATTAGGCAGCAACATTTGTTCTCAAAGTTGATGTGTTAAAAGCAGGTAAAATGGGCAAGCGTAAGGATTTGAGCGAGTTTAGTAAGGGTTAAATTATGATGGCTATAAACACCTCAGCATTTCCAAAACTGGAGCTCTTGTGGGGTGTGTTCCCAGTCTGCAGTGGTCAATGATGCCAGTGGGGAGCAATGGCTTGTCCGTGCAGGCTGATCCAAGGACGAGCTACTGTAGCACAAACTGCTGAAGTAGTTAATGCTGGTTCTGACCTGATAGGTGTCAGAATACACAGTACATGGCCATTTGTTGTGTATAGGGCTGCATATTAGGCAGGTGGTCATCATCACGCATGCCAGTAATAGGCAGGTGGTCATATTGTTATGCCCGATTGGTTCGGTTGAAGACTGCGAGCATTAGGTCAGACTTTGAGCCTTTTCTTTGTCATTGCAGTAAACTTTGACAGGGACAGTTTGAATCAGAGATAGTCAGATGGTCAGAAAATGCAAGTGAAAATAGACACGGCATGACAGATTAATTTGATAAGTTGGATGAGATACGAAGATTAGACATCCACTAGATTCTTTTTCTCCAGTAAGCCGCGGCTTTATAGCTCCAAATGGCTCTCTATTAGATTTGGGTGCCCATCTGGGCAAAGGCTGGCAGCAGTGTGTTGTGACTGCAGTGCACTGGCCAGGCCTAAGACAAGGATGAGGTCATGTCTCTGAGAACACTGTATCACACAAAGAGGCCTTATTATCAGGCTCTTAATCCTATCATACAAAGCCAAAGCCCCCTCCCTGACATTCACTGCATCATGTCTTAGCCAGTGCTGCTTGGTGCATGTGCTCTGTGTGCCAGCTTAAACCAATAACCTCCAATAAATCTCCTGGGTCAGAGGAAGTGCAGCATAGTAACATCTAGGGCTGCACAATACGTCCCAAATATATAGTTATCATAATATCAGCAACAATCAAAATGTAATGCAATAATATGATCCTCTGTAAAATAATTTCCCTATCAGCGCCTTCAATGAAACTAGATTACAAAAAATATATAATATTTAACAGTATAATACCTGACTTAGTCTTTTTCCTCAGATTAATTTAGCCTTGTTTTAGTTCTGGTTTGCTGCATGTTTTTTATATCTATATTGGGAAATCCTAGTAACATCACCATGCTTTGAGATAGACACATTTCAGATTTTTTTTTTTTGTATTTATAACCTTTTATAGAGCATTCAGTGTTTTGTGAATCTGTATTCAAGTGAGCACGTTAGCTTGTAAGAATTTAATTTTGATTTGACCCACATTTCAGAGAAATGATAATGATCCTAATCTTGTAGTAGACCTTCTACAGAAAAACAAACAATGACTTATCACACTGTATTTTTATCAGGTGGTTTTCTTATTAAACTGACTGAGAGACACAATACATTTGATTGTTATCTCTAATGGTTGTAAATACAATGGGGAGAACAGTTACATAAAAAGCTGACAAATTATGCTCCCAGGGGCAGAGCAGTCAGGCTGTAAAAAGCAGACAATCAACCGAGCATTTGACAGTGACATGACAACAGTAAAATACAGTGGTGACATGCACAGTCAGGGCAAGCCACAACACACAGAGTAGCATGACAAGGGTGTGTGTGTGTTTTGGAGGCGTCTAACAGTTTGTGAGCCATCCAGACTGAAGATAGAGACGGAGCACGAGCAGCTCTAACCAGAATAACCACAAAACTCAGCGCTTGGTTCCTGTTCTCTGTAGAGGAGGATCGCTGGCATAAGTCTTCATGTGACACAAAGACAAACTGACACACAACTGTTAGACTGATACAGATCTACTTGTGGTCAAATATACCTACACTGACAACAGGAGATAGAGATAACGGCAGCTGCACCGAGGCCTCAACCACTGCTGCAACAGAGACACCTAGTGGCCATGTAGGGAAACTTACCTGAATGTTAAACAAGATTTTAGATCTGTCTTCTTCAAAATTATGACTTAAAAGTTAAATTTATACTTTATTACTTACGTTGTATTAATGTTATAATTCAACAACACATCAACCTTGTCAAATCTTTAATGCTGAACTACCATTTCTTTGTGCCAACAGTAGAATTTCAACACCAGGTGCTGACTTAGGAGTTGCAGCCGCAGAGGGGCCAGCAACATGTAAAACAGGTGGGTCCCAGTCCTAGTCCCAGTCCCAGTCATTTTTTTATTGCCAGTAAACTGATATATGAAATTCAATGTACAATAAGGGTAAATGTAATGTATATACTGTGCCTCTTGTACAATTAATACTTCTCTGACAACTTCTGATACTGCCATTTTAGTTGAGGCGCAAGATTTATTTGATACATAAAACACACTGAATCATTGTCTATCTGTAGTTAGTTAAAGGTGCTATGAGCTGTATATATATTTTAGAGTTCATAAAAATTACCTACATGTCCGAAAATATCAGGTAAACATGTTTAAATCAAATATTAGTTTTACTGATAACAATGGTACTACTAGTTTATTCACAATAAAAAAAATTGAATGCAATGCTCAAGTTTTTTATGTCTACATTTTTGTATTTGCATTGTCGATCGTCCAATCAGAAAAGCAGAAAGATTGGCAACAAACAGACCAGTGATTTGATGTAGACATTACCTTTAAGTTTACGTTCTGGATATAGTGGCATGTATACCTAACTATAACATAAAGAACATAAAGCAAGTAATACTGAGTAGTGATACTCAACTGGTTCGATTGTGGTACTTAAAATGAAACATGCAGTTAATCTGTTTCACAATTTGATGAACTGAAATTATATTTAGCATCAGATAAGGACATGGAAACTTTATTCAACCACCCCCTTTAGTATTTTGATCCACCAGTTGGAAATCACTGATATAGAGTATGGAACATGAACTTATATCCCAAGCCATGTTATATACATTCGATGCACAGAAAAGTTGTATTAATGTCAGCATACCACACCTCTTTCTGTGGGTCAACAAACCCTGCAAAGTGTCAAACTTTAATTGGGATGTTGTTGCTAAGGCCCTTATTGTGCCATGACAAACAGCACAGCCAGTTGTGGAGAGAGACAGAGCTGTTGGTTTGTGCAACCACAGTTTCCTGCATAACACCAAAGAGTGTGCAGGTTCAAGTACATGTAGTGTGAGAAAGTACATGACATTTTTGCATGATACCACACTTGATGCCCATTTAGAGACGATGTTAGATCAGAAACACAGCAAAGGAAGTGAAGCTGGGGACGCTGACCTTTCATTGTGGCATCAAACTTCCTGCTGTTTTATTTTAAGACAGTGAACTTGTGAACCGTGGTTGCTGCTGATCTTCGCATGTCTGTGAAGGCAGCAATTTGGCTAACTGCAAATGCATGTCTGCTCCTTTCAGATGTGAGGAACGGTGACGGCGGCTCATGCACCGAGGAGGAGCCACAGTCACTGGTGTGGAATAATAGGATCGCTCCTCTTCTCCAACAACTGGAGGCTATAGTCCCAGGTAGAGTGAGAGAGATGGATGGTTTCCATACAGACACAAGCACACGGGCATTATTTTGGCATCAGTCCCCTAAATCATACACCACACACACATTTAATTAAGCCATAACTATTTAAACGTATTATGCTCTTGTAAATAATTCATTGTACTCTACTGAAGATATAGTGGGTGGAGCAAATCGATGTAGCTTAAACTACTTCTGAATGCAAGTTGATAGACATTCAGTATAACCAGTTAGCACTGAGGGGGTAGTACTAACCAACACAAGGGCATACAGCCAACCAGAGAAATAATTTTTCCAACATTGTGATTGGTCAGGTAAGATGGAAAGACGTCCAGAGAAGTGAATGGCTATGACTGGTCTGGCTAAAATAGTGTTACTTTAAACTTTAAACTTTTAAGACACTACTTTTTACTTTTCTATGGCCTTTTATATATACAGAATCGTGCAAATGATGTTAATAATTCACATGTGAGGTATTCTTTATTAGTGCCTCCTCGAGCTCTTTCTTTGAACCAAATGTAATTTCTTCCACAGATGAAAACCAATACTAAAAGTGTTATGCTTGGTGTCCGCATAAAACCGTCTGAGTGAAACTGTAGTCTGGCAGCCATGAAATGAAATCTACGTCTGTAAATATTTTAACATTCTACAAATTTAATGGAAAATTCATTTGAAAGATAAATATTAAATATTTATCGGACCAAGTGGCTTCTGGCTCATGCATAAAACACCTTTTAGATTGAGTGGGAAATTGCAGAGCCGTGTTTAGTGCCAGACTGTAGCCGGGCCTTTTTTAGAAAGGGCCAGAGTCTGTTATTTATACAGGGAAAACATTTATTTCAGCTCAAAAACAAGGAAAGACTCCACCCTTCTCTCTTCCTCTGCATGAAGTTTGAAGTTTGCAGGATTATGCCTCACCAGTGAAACCGTACTGTGCAGTCAACTTAAGTCTATATGAAGGCCCAGACCTGGACTCAAGCTAAAAGATCTTCTAGTTTAGGGGTAAATGCTCTTTTTATTGAGCCTCAAAACCCTTATATCTCACATTGGCAAAGAATCTACAAAAACTTATCATTTGTTTCTTTAGTGAGTAAAGTTAGTACATTCAATCTGTGTCTCAAAATGGTACAGAATCCAGGACCTAAATATTGATATGGATCCACATCAAAATTATATATGATTTTGTTGTAAAATTATGTATTTATTAAAGCATTTTTAATTAACAGCATTTTCCTCTGCAGCCCTATACTTTTGGACAGCACTGTAACTTGAAGACGACTCTCTGAAAATTGGTAAATGTTGTTATACTATGCGCCCATTATTTATGGGCAGCATATAACCTCAAGCCCTCTATGCAAATAATAAATCCTGTTTCAGAATTGCCTGTTTCACAATACAAATGTTTTACTAAGCCCCAAACTTGCCAACACTCACAGTGAGATGTTTTCACTGTGGGCTATTTGCTCTGGTCTTCGGTTGCACATGCACTCGTTGTCCTGAACTTGACATATTTTCTTGTGTGTTTTGGTGATGCCCAGGCGGTCCATCGGGCTCAGTGGTGGAGGACGGCCTGTGTGATTTGTGCGAGCGTCTCTATGGCTCCTTGGCAGAGGCGGACATGCTGGGCCGCCGCTGTAAGAGCCGGTCCAGGATCCTGCGCACACTTTTCCGCCTCATCGACCTCAACTCAGCCCAGCTTAACCTGCACATTGCCAAGCTCTGCCTCCAAGTGAGTTTATGTGTAAAAAAATCTATAGAGTGGTTCTCATATTGTGGTGCAAGTCCCACTGGTGGTCTTTTGCAGTTCAGATTCTGATCCAGCAATGAAGTGTAGACCACTGTAGACTTACTTAAGTCATGGTTTAGAACTGGTTTACACCTGGTTTACTACTGGTTTATTCCTGGTTTAGTGCTGTGTTAGACTTGGTTTAGTACTAGTTTAGTCCTAGCTTTGTGCTGGTTTATCCCTGGTTTAGATGGAGTTTAGAACTGGTTTAGACCTTGCTTAGTCCTGGTTTAGCCCTGGTTTAGTGCTGGTTTAAACCTGGTTTGTTCCTGATTTGGACCTGGTTTAGACCTGGTTAAGTCCTGGTTTAGTCCTGGGTTTGTTCTGGTTTAGACCTGGTTAAGTCCTGGTTTAGTCCTGGGTTTGTTCTGGTTTAGACCTGGTTTAGTCCTGGTTTGCTCCTGGTTTAGACCTGGTTAAGTCCTGGTTTAGTCCTGGTTTGCTCCTGGTTTAGACCTGATTTAGTCCTGGGTTTGTTCTGGTTTAGACCTGGTTCAGTCCTGGTTTAGTCCTGGGTTTGTTCTGGTTTAGACCTGATTTAGTCCTTGGTGTGTTCTGGTCTAGACCTGGGTCGACCTGTCTCGATTTCATTTCAGGCTCATTGTAGTACATCAAAATGATACTTGGTGTAGCAAATAAATGTATTTTCTAAGGTCTCATTTGGTGTATAAAGCCTAAGAACCACTGCTTTAGACCATTTGTATACTTAACCAAATAAGTTTTCTATTTTCTCTCCAGCTGTGCGTCAGTGGGAACAACCTCCTCAACATCTGTAAGCTCATCTTTAAGCTCAGCCGCAGTGAAAGCAACGATGCCCTTTTCCAGGACAACCCCATCTTAGGTAAACAGTCTTCTAGGTCATGGTGACTCTGCTTTTCACAAAACCCTTTGTTTTATATAGTCTTTGGTTAATGTTCACTTATCTCCTTGTTTTGTTAATACGTGTGAGTAGCATGGCCTTGGTGCCCAAAAGATTACGTCTATCTTTCATTACTACACATTTAGACAAATGTTTCTAGGTAAGTGTATGATAAGCTTTTCTAAAGAGGAAGTAAAACTGAGCAGTTTAACAGCCAATTTTTTAGTAAGAATATGTCGTATATAAAAAGATAAGACAGAAACTCAAACTGTGAGTATAACATGTACCTATAGGAAAACATGTTTTTGCACAAGCACATTTGAATAAATTAGAATATAATAGAAAAGAATATTATATAGATTCGGTACACACAAAAGGGAATAGTTCAGGCCTTTGTACAGTATGTTTTACAGTAGAAGTTATATGTGTACCATAACATGGGTTAGATACTTTCTTTGTTTAGATCCCTTGCTGGATATTTTGAGTAATGAGGATGTCTCTACAAGTGGAGAGGTGTTGCTGTACTGCGTCGGTACTCTGAAGTTCCTCTCTGGGAACAGTACCATCCTCAAACTGTTGTTGGACAAGAACTGTATCCATGCGGCTTACAAACTCATCCAAAGGCTCCACAATATAGAAGAGACACATTTCGCCATCGCAGGACACATCCTTGTTCAGGTGGGGGGCATCTTCTTTTTTACAGAGAAGAACAGCTTGATAATGGACAAAATGCACTAATTCCCAAGTGAAAACAAATGTTCAAACAGCACACTAGATAGATACTTAAGATACTTAATGCAACACTTAAGACCAACAGGTGTAATTAGCAATGCATTTTAGGTACAAATCCTGAGAAGTACTGCAGCTTTAACTAATATAGAATTTAGTTTACCCCCATGTATCATAAATTATATTTTTTTCTATTTCCCTTTCTATAGTTTTTTGAGACAGTGATTAATGACTTGCTAAACACTTTCTGGTCACCATGCACTAGGACCTTTGTAGGCATGTGTTCTGTATTCTGGCGTTAATAACCCAATAATGAACAGGATATAGAAAGTACTAGGCCAATGCAGTACCACAATTTACTTATTAACCCATATACTGTATATTGTTTTTAATGTTGGTCTCTGTGTCCCTGGACCCCACAGCTGACCGCGACCCTGAGAAACCTTGCAGATTACCCTGAGTCTCGCCCACTGTTTGTCTCTTTTGGCCTGCTTCCTGAGCTTTGCCTGGTGCTACGCCGTCACCACAAAGACCAGGATATCTGCACCAACATCTCAAGAATATTCAGGTAGTTTTGCTAATGGCTGTGTGTTTTTAATGTGTTGGTTTCAGAGTGCTACTCCAGAGTACAAATTCGTTGAATATCATTATAAGCCAACTCAAGCCTTCTTCTGTATTTAGCACAGTGGAGCACTCACTGAGCCAATGGTCTCTGATTTTGTTTGTCCACTCTCTGTGGTAGTAAACTCTCGTCTTACTCCGAGTGCCGCCTCGTTCTGTCCCAGACCCCCGGCTGTTACCAACTATTTTTAGAAGTGCTGAGCAAACACCACCAAAAGCAGGTGAGTTCATTAGCCTCATAAGTATGTGCCTGAGGGGCTTTACTGGTTTAATGATATAACTGCATGTTTACCCCTCAGAGCATTTTGTTTATGCACATCTAGTCCAAACACATTCACTGGACGTTGTGTGTATGTTCCCTATTCTGTTACGAGAGCGTGTTTTGACATGTAATCAGGCCCTGAGTCATAAAGAAGCAATTGGGGTGAATAAAAGGGAGAAAAACAGATAAGTCAACAAAAGGTGAAGCTGAGGTAAAGGGGAGGACACATAGCACTGACATATGTGCCTATATGTACATCGAAAAAAACAACAACACAGCTCTTAAATGGATACACACTTGAGCTGTGACATGTAATGAGTAGCTTGTCTTGGGACAGCCTGTTCCGTCCTGAGATCAGTGTCCATGCACGTTTATGGAGCAGAATGAGTGGATCCTTGGATCACCTGCCCCGCATGTTATTTGCGTCAGTGAGTCTGAGATACACACACATGGTGTGATTTAGTCACTGGTTTTCTCAGTAAGTGTGCAGTAACCTTTTGAAAAATTGGAGACCAAAGTTAGGGGCAGGTCAAGTCGGTCTCATCCAAATAGTGTTCTAGTACAAATCAAAACTTGCTCTGTATTTATAACTAGTTTGCAGTAAGTGTTGCTTGTAGCATATTTATTGAAGCATTTGGCTTGAATTTGTGCACTAAAGTACAAACCCAACTCCTAAAAAGTTGTGAAAATGTGTAAAATAGAAATAAAAACAAAATGCAATTTTTTTAATCAGTTGTTGAAACTTCAATATTTTACTGGTTCCCTAAAAAATAAGTTGATGGTAGCAACTTGTCTCATCTGTTTATTAGTATTAGGTGTATGAGATAGCTGTGATCTTCAAATCCTCAAGTGACACTGCATTAAAACAGAATTTTTTATCTGTACTGGAAATCCCTGGATCAGGAACACTTCCAGAAGTCATGTTTAGTTGTTCAGTGTCATTACCACATTCAACTGAGCTAAGAAGACCATCCCTCCTGGTACAGTACTTTTGATATTAATTTAATTTGAAAGATACTAATTGGCCGTGTCCTCTTGCCTCCAGGACCTTGTTGTTCGCCTGCTGTTCACACTGGGGAACATCACGGCCAAAAGTGAGGAGGCTCGGTTGCACCTCTTCCAGTGCGAGGGCAGTATGGACACACTCCTTCAGCTCTACAACAGCTACCAGCGAAGAGATGACAAACTGCACTCACAACAACAGACCAAGCCATTGGGGAGCGCACAGGAGTTCGATGACGTTTTGGTGAAGTTGGTGAGGGTGCTGGCGAATATGTGCATCCACCCTGCTGTAGGTCCTGCTCTGGCCGATAACGCAACATTCATTCATCTGCTCATAGAAACACTAGGTAAGCTGGCAGCAAGCTCAAGGTTGGCCACAGTAACTCATAAGAGGCTGTAACAAGTGACAAAATAAGCAACAATACAGTTTCATAAAAATCTTCTATTTCTTCAACCGTTCCCTTTATGAGTTGCCACAGCAAATCCTCTGCCTCTAAGTCTCTGCATCCTCTTCTTTCACACCATCTAACAACATCCCCTTTACTACATCCATTCATTTCCTCTAAACCAGTGTTTCCCAACTACGGGGACCCGCAGGGGTATGCAAGCACATTGCAGGGGGTTCATGGAGTTATATGATCATTTGTAGTGCATTTATATATTTGGTTTTGAAAGATTACAATAACCTAAATAAAAGGAATGCAACACTAAAAAAGTGTAAAAAGTAAACCAGGTCTAAACCAGGACAACACCAAGATTAAACCAGAACTAAACCAGGACAAAACTAGGAACAAACCATGTCTAAACTAGCCTGGCCTGCCAGACAAACTCTTTTCCTATTCTATACAAAGAAGTTAGTCTGGTACCTCTTTGGTAACATTTCGTTTCTGAGGCGGAACAATGACGGGCGGAGTAACCAATCAGAGAAACAAAGAGCAGGACATAAGCTGTGCACTGCTGACACAAACAAACATGGATTTCTGCCATCTTTTTCATAAAACACTGGAATACGGTGTATTATGAGCAGCTCTGTACTTATTTCTGAACGGGGACAGCAGCAGAAGCCAGCAGTCCAAAGATTTGTTGAAAAAGTCTGGGTTTTTAAATGTGTGTTAGCTACATTACATGTCAACTGGACTTAACTGTTGTTAAAATGGCAACAAGACGAAGAAAAATAGAGGACTGGATAATACTGCAGACTGCAGCAGAACCAACAGGTGACGAAGAAAAGCACTAAATGTTGTTAATCAGGTCAGAGAAGTTATTAAATTAGCTAGCGCTACCGTAGTTAGCGCTTCCACTTTTGTAAGACACATTTGCGTGATTGGCCATTTTCAAATTGAACTGGGAAAATGCGCCGCCCTGAGAGGGTAACCAGACTGTCCTGCTTGCGAAAAGCAAGTACAAGAATCTGGCTCAGGCTAAACCCAGTCTAAATCAGGACTAAATAAGGTCTAAACCAGGACTAAAAGAGGACTAAGCCGGGTCCGATCCAGGATAAAACCAGGACAACCGAGGACTACATCAAAAGAATGCAACACTAATGAAGTACTAAACCAGGACTTAAACAGGTCTAAAATCAACACACAGCCAGGAAAAAAAATGGTGTAAAACTAGAACTAAACCAGGAATAAACCAGGACAAAACTAGGAACAAACCAGGTCTTTTAAACCAGGTCTAAACCCAGTCTAAACCAGGACTAAGCCACGTCTAAACCAGGACTAAGTTGTGTCCAAACCAGGACTAAACCACAACTAAACTAGGACTAAGTCATGTCCAAACCAGGACTAACCAGGACTAAACCAGGACTAAGCCGCATTCAAACCAGGACTAAACCAAGTCTAAAGCTGGTCCTGGGGGTACACAAGACCAAAAAGGTTGGGAACCACTGCTGTAAACAAACCATCTCAGTCTGGTGCCTCTGACATTATTTTCCATCTAACATTTACTGTGCTATCCATTCTCGTCACTTCCAAAGAGAACCTCAACATCTTCAGCTCAGCTACCTCCAGCTCTGCCTTCTGTCTTGTCCTCAGCGCCACTGTCTCCAAACCATACAGTATTGCTGGTATCACTACATAATATTAAAAAGGATAAATAAAAGTAAATTTACAGGTGGAACAGTATAGTCCAGATTTGTTTTTACAGGGCATTACCAAATAAAGTATGTAAGTATCTGAGTACTTTGTTCCCTCTAACTTTTGATTGTAATTTTTGTAATTGATGTAATTTTGCCATATATTTATATTTATTAATTCATGCATCTTTTTTCATTGTTCTTGGTAGAGCTTGCGGTTGGTTGGAACCTATACCAGCCACTGTGGGCTTTAGGCGGGACATACACCCTAGCTCAGAGACATTCACTGTCAGACAACCATTCACTCTTTCATTCATTCACCATCTGCAGTTTAGATTCATTATTTCACCTAACACATGCATCTGTTTGGACATTGAGAGGAAACCAGAGAGAACCCACAGTAGCACAGGGAGAAGATGCAGAGTCCACTTAGAGAGAGATTGCAGTCTCTCGCTAACCACTCTGCCATCATACACCCCTTTTATATACTAACCCTGAGCACCACTGTTACTGTACGATATACAACTTAAGACAGACAAATGCTGTATTCATAATATATTCATACATTTAGTTTTCAATTTGAGAAGTTGGCAGTTTATGTGGTATAATGCATGCTTTATCTTTACAAAAAGGGGCACACTTTTTCTCATTTCATTTAATTTGAAGCCATCTAAATCAATTTGAGTTTCAGGCTTTTTGTGTTTTGAGCTAGAAAAGTTAGTGTTGCTGAACTAATATAAATATATAATAAAATATAATATATTATATATATATATATAATAATAATATAAACCTCAGTTCAGATTTCGACTACTCACCTCCAGTAAACGTCTGAAAGCTAAAAATATCTTGTTGTTTGTTGTTTTGTACAGTAAGCTGCACATCTTCTAAGCAGCCAACCACATCCGTTTTGCTGGGAACAAAACCTTACTTTGATCAAAAGCCGGGTGCCCATGTGTCTTTCCTTCTTCATTTCTCTCTTCCTCTCTGTACTTTCTCAATGCGTCCTACTCTGGTTTACCTGTTTTTGAGACGCAGCAGCTGCAGGATGTTCAGTCACGTCTCAGACGTTTTTCTGTGTGAAATTCTTCCATGCGGTTAGTTTGTTTCAGGACATTTTGAACCGATGCACTGCTGATGAGAAACTCGTGATTTGCTTCTTAACTTTTAGGCAGGCTTCAGTGCATTTAGAAAAAAAACAACACATGTAACAAAGACAACAATGAATTTGAATATTTTTTTCAGTCGTCCTATTCAAAGTTCAACACATAGATAGCTTAAGCAGACACAGAGTGAAATATTTCAAACATTTATTTAGTTTAATTGTGAAATCCAGTCACAAGGGGTCACAAAATGGTGTCCTCTTGTCGTCCCAAGTCCAGGTAAATGGAGAGGGTTGTGTGAGGAAGGGCATCCATGGTAAAAACCTGTGCCAAATCAATATGCAAATCACTGCACACTCGGAGCCAGATGACTGGCTATGGAAAAGCAGAAAGGAAGATTTATTTAAAATGTAATGACTATGGTGTACAGTTATTAAACCCCAAATTCAGTATCTCATAAAATTGTATCATTAAATATTCATCGTAATCATCAAAAGTAAATAAACAAAAGCTTGAAATCTTTAACTCCGTGTACTGAATCTATATAATGAATGCATTTTATTTTGATATGAACTGCTGAACTTTTCCACAATTTTCTAATTAATTGATGTGTGCATAGAAGTGATGTAAATAAAGGCAGTAGGATAGGAAGTAAATGGAGACAGATGCACCAAAATAAGCCGACGGGGGTCAACATGGAGGCAAATAACAAAGTAAAAGATGAAAGTTTGGGGCATGGCTGATCGATGTACTGTTCGGATCGAGCCCGTGACTGACAGGTGCTGCTTCACATTATACGGCTCTGAGGGGGCGGCACAACAAAGTCAAAACCAGAAATGAAATTCACAGTGTCACAGGCGCTGGGTGACCTTGCGACCACAGTATTTCAGTTTTTTTAACCACACACACACATGCGCGACATCTGCTGCTATATCAGGAACAGACTCTCGCAGTGCCAGGCCTGGTGGGTGCGGGTCACATTGACCTTTATATGAGGCGGGTGATGGAGCCAACTGTGTCAGGCCAAAGAGATGCTTCACACCGGGCCTCATCCACAACAAGTAAAAAGGCCTGTACATCACAATGCATTTGGATATAGGTGGATTACATTAGCAATACACAGTCATATGTAAAAGTTTGGGCACCCCTCTGAGGTTGCATAATAATTTACTTCACGAAAAAACATCACAGAGGTATGTTATTCATTTTCTAGTGACATCTGAGTTCTAGGGTGTTTTACGGACAACATTTTTAGTGTAGCAGTATTTAGGTGTATGAAATTAAATGAAATATGAAAAAAATGTCCGTGCAAAAGTTTTGGCACCCTTATAAGTTTGCTGATTTGAAGGCATGTAACTTCTCAAAAAGGATTACTTGCAACATAAAACTTGTTAGATTACTTATTTAAGCCTTGAACTTCATAGACAGGTGCATTCAATGATGAGAAAAGGTATTTAAGGTGGTAATCAGGAAATGGAAGGACACAGGCAAAGTTGATGTTAAGGCCAGATGTGACAGGCCAAGAAAAATACCAGAGAGACAAAGGCAAGGAATGGTGAGAATGGTTAAAGACAACCCACAGATCACCTCCAAAGACCTACAAGATCATCCTGCTGCAGATGGTAATTCTGTACATGGGTCAAAAATTCAGAGCACTTTGCACAAAAAACAGCTGTATGGAAGGGTGATGCCAGGCCACAAACGGAGTCATTTGAGGTATGTCAGTCCACACCACGTTATTCCTAAATGAATCTAGCTTGTCTAAAAGAGCCTACCTCAAGCGACTCTGTTTGTGGTGTGGCATCACCCTCCCATACAGCTGATCTTTGTGCAAAGTGCTTTGAATTTTTGACCCATGTACAGAAACACCATCTGCAGCAGGATGATCTTGTAGGTCTTTGGAAGTGATCTGCATTGTGTGCTGAATTGTTGAACTACACTAAAAAGTGTTGTTCAGAAAACACCCTAGAACTCAGATGTCACTAGAAAATGAATGACATACCTCTGTGATTTTTTTCGTGAAGACAGAGTAAATTATTATGCAACCTCAGAGGGGTGCCCAAACTTTTACATGTGACTGTATATGTCTGTAAAGGCTCACTCATCCAGGCTAACTGAATCAGAACAAAAGGTCCAAAAAAAAAGTCATCTGGACTTGATTTTTTTATAGTCTCAATTGAGAAAGCCTTTGAAAAACCAAGTACAGATGACTTCTTTTTAACGTCTTGTTGTGATTAGCAATGTGGTGATTCAGCCACAAGGGGTTTACAAGCCACTGTACTCTTTGTGCCTGTCACAAGCCCGAATAAATAGGGATTTTTGCATCAGGAAGAGCATCTGGGGTAAATCTCATGCCAAATCAATGTGCAAATTACTGAACACTGGGAGACAGATGATGGTGGTGAAAAGAAATAAGAGAAAAATACATAGCAACCAATAAATATCTATATATTAAAATATTTTGTGTGGAAGAATACTCCAGCCACAGGAGAGCACAAGCCAGGCCCAATAAATAGTGAGTGTTGTGTCAGAAAGGACATCCTGCATAAAACCTGTGCCAAATCAATGTGCAAATCACTGCATGAAGAAGATTTGCTGTGGCAAACCCAGGAGGAAAGAGCCAGAAGGACATCATCATTTGTATCTATAAGGATACCAATTTATTTAGTTTAATGTTAGTTTATTATTATTTACTAAGGCAAACCATATGCACATCGTTTGTGGCAATATACTGTTTTTTCTGGCCTGGGTGTTTCCTGCTAATAAAAAAAAAGAAAAGAACATTCAGATGATGTTAAAAGACCGACCTAAAAACCTGGCTGTCTTATTAGTGAGGTCTCAATGAAAACCATAACATCAAGCATTGAGCTACTGTGTTTAAAATGATTACTTATGCATTTCTTGTTATGTTTTTGGTTTCTTCTTGGTCCTTCAGAGTTGAGGTCTGTCCAGGAGAGCGAGGAGCTGACTGTGAACACGGCTGCCACCGTAAACAACCTGTCCTACTACCAACAGCCAAACTCCGCACTCAGAAACTGCCACCTCACCATCGCCAAGTGTAAGACTGGCTGCATTAGCATTACCATGTTCAGGCAAAAATTAACAGCTTTATATTTATTCTTTAGTGATGATGAAGTTGTTACTCAGCCCCAGCATGTACGCCGTGCTCGAAGCCATGCGTGTGTTCGGAAATTTGACACAGTCCAGCGAAGTGCGAGACTACATTATGCAAAGTAAAGGTATTTGTCATCATACTTCTTTTGTCCTTTCAGCTTTTCTCTTTCAGGGATCGCCACAACAAACCATCTGCCGCCTAGTTTTCAGTCATTTGCATATTGATTTGGCATAGTTTTTCATCAGATGCCCTTCCTGACGCAGCCCTCTCCATTTGTCCAGGCTTTGGACTGGCACAAAGAGTATACTACCTCGTGACCTCTTGTGCCTGGGTTTATATACTCACCAGACACTTTATTAGATACAACTTTTTTCTAGAGACCTTTGTTGTAACAAATGGTTATTTTCATTTTCTGCCCATTCTCCTCTGACTTTCCTCTGGCATTTTTACCACAGAACTGCTGCTCACTGAATATTTTCTATTTTTGAGACACTTCTCTGTAAACCCTAGAGATGGCTATGTGAAAATCCCAGTTGATCACTAGTTTCTGAAATACTCAGACCAGTCCATGCCACAGTCACTTAAAATCCCATTTCTTCTTCATTTTCATGTTCAGTTTGAACTTCAGCAGGTTTGTCTTCTACATGTCTCAGGACTAAATGGATTGTGGATTAGATATTTGCATTTAAGGGTGACGGACAGGTGTGTCATCATACTAAATATTTAAATTTTAAATCCCTGTGTATTTAAATGGAGCAAATGCTGTCTCATCCGCCCACACAACTATAAATGCTGAGTGTTGGGAGACTGGATGTGCAGTGCAGTACACCTTCATGTTGGGTCTGTTATCTGCAAGGCCGGCTACAGTCAGTATAAACAAGCCTGCTGAGTCAGGAGATGGCTGTTCTTCTTATCTTTGTCCCACTTTGTCCCTCAATCACTCATCTCTGTCTCTGCCTCTGTCTGTCTTCCAGCGCACCAGTTTGTGGTCACACTGCTGGACTCCAAAAGCAGTGAGGTGTGTTTCTCGGCCTGTGGGGTACTCACTAACCTGGCCGTGGACGTTCCGAACAGGGCAAGTCTGGCTCTGGAGGGGACAGCTCCCAAGTAAGGACACAAGCAGATACAAATAATGACAATCAGGAAGCAGCAGGTTCACCAAACAACACATGAAGCAGTGTTAATAACAATCATCCAGTGGTGGAAAGTAACGAAGAAAAAGTACTTAGTTATTTTACTTAAGTACAGTTTTCACATATTTGTATTTTGCTTGAGTAAATTTTACAAAGGGAACTTTTACTTCACTACAATTTAGGAGTTAGTATCTGTACTTTTTTCTCCACTACATTTATGAGTTGGTTTGCAGTACAAAGTATTTTGAGTTTTGGTTTAAAATCGTGTTTTTGTCATGGCCTCATTGTAGACACACAGTACTTAAATATAAAAGATGCAGTAAAGTAGTACTTTACTCTACAAACAGGATCTCTACTTAGAAAATAAACAATAGCATAAAAATTTTAGAAACATCAGAATAATAAAGACAGAAGACCTCAGGGACAGATTCAGTCTCTTCTACTGCAGCAGTTTGTTCATTTCATCTGGAATCAGCAAAATCCCTCACATTTAACACATTCATGAGCTGTCGAGTCTGTGCAAAATACTTTTTCTTTTTTCTTATATTATTATTATTATACTTTTACTTAAGTAGAAATTTTAAGGTGCTACTTTTACTTGAGTAAATATTTGCTCCTTTATCTGTACTTTTACTTAAGTAAAAATATTGAGTACTTCTTTTACCACTGCAATCATCTGCCTAATAAGATTACCTGCATAAAAGATTTATAAAAATAATCTTTAAACTGCATGGTTTCATGTTGTGAAAGAAAACCTGCTTTGGTGAAGTCCATCACTGTGACATGGTAATCTTTTGAAATAGACTTCCTAAGTAATAGATACACTTTAATGAACGTTATAGGCATTTTAATTAGGATTGTTCCAATATTGATTCTAGTATATGGTGTATATTAATTACTAATACAACCTATGCTTCAAACCCTAATTGCGCTCCATATTTCACTGTTCAAAACCATCCATTAAAATAAATAAAATTAATGTAATTTTGAAAATGACAATCTAAAAGGCATCTTGGCATTAAAATATTGTACTTGTATTTGTACTAGTTGGTAAATACTTTAAAACAGTGGTTAAAAGTGGAGTCGGCCACAAAGGTACTGCAGGGAGGCCTCTAGAGGTTGTCTATATTAAGTACACATATTAAATACACAGACATATGTTTCAAAAAGTCATATCTTTGCTGTCAGGTACAAAGGGTTAATGAAGACGGTGGTGTTGTTACGTAACCCAAGCTTCTTAATGTCAAAAGCACAAATGAACCTGTCCCGTGTGAGTTGAAGGCCCAGTGATGTGGAGCTAATGCCCACAGACCTGCTGCTCATGTGATCCTCTGCCCGGTCATCTGATGTGTCTTTCTACATGTTTTTGTGTGTGTGTGTGTGTGTGTGTGTGCATGCGTGCGTGTAGACTAGTGGACTGCCTCAGAGACTTGGGACAGGGCGACTGGCAGCTCGCGGGACAGCTTTGCCAGGCCTTATGGAACCTGGCAGGGGGCTGTCCCACATTGCTGCTGGACCAAGAGCAGATAGAAGCCCTCCTGGATGTCCTGACTGCATACCTAGGTTGGTGCTCTATGTTATTACACTTACATAATGGGGGGACAGGATAGAGCCTTCTTTTCACAGAAGTGGTCCTCTCAGAAAAAGGCTGGACGTCTCACACAGCAACAGCCTGTCATAGATAAATATAGGAGATAACCTCACATGACGCTGACTCATCCTTTGTCCCTTTGACCCATTCACTTTTCAGACAAAGAAGAGGCCATGAAATGGATTGAAAATGAACATTTAAGGGATTACCACAAGGCATGCTGGGATTTGGAGTTCTTCCCTGTGGCTCAAAAACTGATAAAAATCTTGACTTGCAACTAACCATCAGTCTTTGTTGTCGCTATAAAAACAATTTCAGTACATATTTTAGCAATACCATGTAAAAAAACAATAGTAGTTAATTATGCAAATGTGATTTTCTAAAGATTTGATTTTGTAATATTTTAACAAAACATCTCATTACTTTGACTTGCGTTTTGCCTCAAAAATATAAATGTGTTTTTAATTTATTTTAATGTTTTTTTTTTTTTTTTTTTTTTTAACCTTTTGTGCACTTTAACCGAGGTACACAGGTATCTTAAACAGACAGGGACATTTTATTACAAGCTGTTTGCACATTTATAGAGAAATTAACTGTTTTATAACTATATTGTAAATGTCTTCCTAGGATGATGTCTTAAATGTTCATTACTTAAGTTGGAAATTACCTCATAAAAATGCTGGACTGTTTGCTGAGTTTGTGGCTTTGAATCTTGTCCAGAATAAAAGTCCAAAAACACAAATTGCTTCTCCAAGCCTTTATTGTTACACAGATATGGGGCCAGGCAGTGCTTTTACAAGTTACACCAAGTAGCCTAAAGTACAGCATTTCAAAAATCACATCGTTATTACATTGAAACAAATCAGAACCGGCACTTCATGTAAAAACCTCCCTCAGTTTTCACATCTTAAAACAACCACAAGACAATGTTTTAAAATGTCTAAACAGCTTTTTTTTTTTTTTAGCCAGGCCTATAATAATAAACATTGTTCTCTATTTTTCATCAGGTTGATATGAAAGAGTGTTGGCTGGCTGATACTGAGGTTGCTTAGTAAATGTTTTGTATATTGTCTGGAAAAGCCACTGAAATGTAAAGGCAGTTTGGTCAGTGGTGATAACACTGAGTTTTCTGCTGGTGATTGTGTCATAACTGTGATGGAAAATACCCTGAAATTCAGATGGATTTACAGTCTCCAACTCGCCCTGTAGTATAATATCTGTGGACCCATATTGGTCAGGTGCAAACACCACAACACAGGACCGGGACCAAGACCATGACCTGCTAAGTCATGATCTTCGAGCTTATACAGTAAATTCACATAAAAGTCCTGCACTAAAGACAAACTGAACTATTGCCCTGAGTCCAGTTCTCGTGGATTATGACAGCCTTTGTTGTCCAAGAGCTGAGTGTACTTTGGAAAATGAGGTGATGTTTATGAGTCACCATTTGCATAACAGCATGTGAATATGCTTACTAATGACAATAGTTAGTTCCTATATTTGTGCAGCTGAACAGTGGAAGTGAGAGTGCTGATCTGATTGTGCTCGGGCTGCTTTATTCCTGAACTGTGTAGACTCTTTCACAAATACAATCTCTTTGATGAAGCAAAAGAGAAAACTACAAATGATACACAACAATTCGATATCATGATTTATTTTTAAGCTTTTTTTTTATAAGTTTTCATATAAAAAAATGTCAGTAACTGACATCAGAAAAACCTGTCCACTTTCTTTCAAACCATGTCCAAATGTACCATTCCTTAAACCACCTCCTTAATCACTCATTCATCGATCTCTCAGTCCACCTCAGAAGAATGCAGTACTGGTTTAGTAAACAAAAACATAACATCAGAGGAGCAGGCCTCTGGTTCAAATAAAAAAGCTGCTTTTGCACTGGTTAGACTTCCCGTGCAGGGAAATAAGCACAGCTACAACCTTTGCGTTCGACAGCGATCGACCGCAAGTGGCCCTGCATGGACCGGCACGTTCCCGAGCAGCGAGAACCCACCATCCAGAAAGAGTCTCTGCTCACCAAAGAGCACTTCTTAAATGTTTTTAAAGAAAACATGAGAGGTATTTATTTACTGGTAATTTCACAATCTGAAGCTTTGAAAGTATCAGGGAGTCCAGGCCAGTGGGGATAAGCGGAAGACAGATAGGTGTGGTTCGAGACACCGGAAGCAAATCCCTCTCACAAAACCTGGTTAACTTTCTTTTTGATTAGGCTTTATCTTTTTCCCATTACCAGAAAAACAACATCATTAACAAACGCTATACAGTTATGTCACAATAACAGAGCTACAGCAGAAGCAAGAAGTATTCCTTCGAAGTGCCTCGCTTTTTTTTGACACATGAAATTTGAAGACGTACTTTTTCTCATCATCATTTCTGTGAAATGCACACACTCATCCACACCTCAGTCACAGTCACACATTCAAACTCAGGGCTCAACAGTGTTCTTTGAGTTTCTCCTCGCTCTCCTCGGATTAGCTTACATTGACATTTGAGATTTGGAACAGGGTTAGGAAGAATTGGGGTAATGCATTAACTCTGAATGGATAGGGGTGTTTAGAGGGGTGTAGAGGGGTAGAAAGAGGTTTGGGGGGGGCTTTTTGAGGTCAATATGACCCTGGTAAATACAACATGGGAGCAGCAGCATCAGCACGTATGCACACTGTGCTGGATATTTCAGGCACACAAATTACCGTCCAAAGTAATGCTTCCATCATAGTTACTGCTAACAGCAACCACATCCAAACAACATCCTCATATCTTAATACAAAATGAAATAAAAAGATATTAAAAATAAACTAAACAATAAACAGTGACACAGAATCAAAGTGCAGGCTTGTTGTGGCTGCACAGTTTACAGAGTTTTCTGTAGGCCGTCTCTCTGCCAGAGACAGAGGGGGTTGGCAACCAGTGTGTTGCAGGTTGAAATACTGAAATGTCTTTCTGGATGCGTCCGGTGTCAGTGCTGTTGCCTGGCACATTCTCCCCAGTGGAGGAGGCTGCCCCAGGCTGCCCTCTCTTGGTCAGGTTTGGCACTGCAGGCAACACAAACTAGGTGTGTGAATCCTCTTTGAGATGAATCTTCTTTGTTCTTCTTTTCAAAAACGATCCAACACCCGGACAAGCATCGTCACAACTTAGGGCTACTCACATCTCTTTTTGCTGAATTGCACCCATAATATGATTTTCTTTTTTCTTCTTGAAGTTCCCAAAACGAACAACAACAATGACAGTAAAAAGACAATGATAAAAAAGCCAAAAAGCACTTCATGTCATGTAGCGGGTGATCGCTCTCAGAGCGTATAACAGTTCAGCTTGCATTCGCGCTTCCATAAGAAGCAGATTAACATGAACCTGCAGAGGACACAAAAACACTTGTTAAGACATTTATCTTACATTTAGCTACTTTACAACTGGCCTAAATGAGAAAAACAGACTCTCACCTTCTCGGAGTGCTGAAACTGCCTCCAAAAGCTCTCATACATTCGTTTGGTGGTCTTCTCAGGGCTACACACCATTGTCTTAATATAGATCTTAAAGCTACGATCCAGAAGTTGGTTTATCTCGCCGTAATCATAGTCGTCATATCTGAGAAGCACAGACATAACAATGTAAGCAACAATATACATAATAAACACTATAGATTTTATCACTGGCTAAAGGCCCACGGACCTGATGCCGAACATGCAGTGGATGTAGTTCCAGATGGCCCGGCGCAGCATGCTGGTGTCAACATCTTTATGTGTGGCCATGGTGTTGTACGTCAAGTTGTAGGCGATCTGAAACTTCTCATCCAGCATCTGACCCACATCAGGATAGAGCCGATTCACTAAAGAGTAGCCATGGTCCTCCCAGCTGTAGTCCTAAACAACGCAAGGAATGTCAGTAACCAATACACTCAGAATTTTAACCTTTTGTTTATCTAAGGGATGTGTACCTGGGCTCTGAAGGTGGGCACATGTTCCCCTCTTCGGGAGAAGTCTTTGTAGCCATAGCTGGGGTCCTCAAAGTGACGGGAGATATCTCTGGATGGGACGCACTCCTCGTCCTCAGCAGTGACCACCAACATGCTCTCGGTCTTCTCTCGCTCAAAACGAGTGGCCATTTCCTCCTGGGTTGCCTCTTCGTCACACTCCTGCAACTGCTTCATCCGCTCCATCAGCACCTCCACCTCCCCATTCAGATCCTTTACAAAGACAAAAGAGATGTTAGGAAAGAAATACAAAACAAGGAAACATCACATAAATAGACTCTAACTGGAAACAGGCATGGTAGTAACTGCTTAATAAAAACAGAAATTAAAAACGTGACTGACCTGGTTGCCCAGATCGTCGTGGTGGATTGCGTGCCCGTTGCCGTTAGCGATGTCACAAACGCAGTACTGGCTCAGGGAGGGGGGTCTGAAGGTGTGTCCGCCATCACAGTGGATCTCGGGTGTGATGCCGCAACCAAATGTGAATGAAGCCAGGGAGTGGTAGTGTGTGAGGAGGACCACAGCGTGAATGAGCTCTGCCAGGGACCAGCTGTGCGCCTCAGCCTTCAGAAGGTGCTGAAATAAAAGGAAAAGTGCAGCGTTCACTATGTGCTTTGTTCTCCCCTCGACTGTTACTTTAAATAATGTACACATTAGCTGTAGCCATATAGTGGTCTCCGCCCAAGATCTCAGTGTTACATAAAACCTTGATGTCTCAAACTGTGCCTTCATACCTCGATGTGTTCCTTGGTGAGAAGCCAGGGTCGGTGGGCCAGAATTTTGTTGAGTTCTCCAAGCTGCTGCAGCTTTTGTGGGGCTTCGTCCAGTCCGTTGAGCCACTTGGGATCTCCTCCAACCTGGATGAAGTCGTTGACATGCAGGTTGACCAGGTAGGAGCACTGATGTCTAGCTGCCGCCTGAAGATGACATCAACAGAGTTAACCACCAAAAGCCTTGTATAAAATAATACAACTGATTTGCAAGAAGGCAGCTCAAGTACCATGATGCCGATGTAGTGTCGGTAGTGCAAAGGCAGGGGCCCGTCCATCTGCAGCAGGTAGTGCTGCGTCCGGAGAAAGCTCTCCAGATACTGTGGGTGGAAGCTCATCACTAGGGAAATGTTATCAAGGCGCCCGAGGGCTGCGAACGCATCCTCAAATATTGACTGTGTCCGGCCGTCCACTTTACTGACTTGGAGAATCTAACCATAAAAGAAAAGCAATGAGTCAGATTTATTACTGACACACAAAAAGACAAACATGATATCTCTAATGAAATAACAAGTGCACATACCTCTTTTTCTGGGATAAATCTGCTTGGTCCGTTGCCAAGGGGTCTTGGGATTCTCACTCCCAAGTCCTGCAAGAAGCACAAGAGAAAAGCCCTTTAAATACCACACCACTGATCTGCCGTTTCTGTGGGTGTCCTGCTCTCAGTCCTTTAGTATGATTTGCAAATAGTACAGATTTTTCCATTTTTAATAAGTTTACAAAAAGAATAAATCTTTAAATTAGTTTTTGCAATTAGTCCAATAGTAATTTCGCATTAATAAAGCATTAAAACTGAATATATTGTTTCACTTGTGTTTGTCAATCAAAAGCACAAAAAGTCAATTAGCCCTAATCCAATGTTAAACACAAAAGAGCCAGTACATTGTGCTTTGAGCCCCTGTAAGTTTGCGCAGCTTGCCTCGACATGTCCCACTGACAGTGACGCTCTGCCCCGCAGTGGACTAACAATGAGCAGATGGACCGAGTGAATGAATGACAACCAAAAACAGCGTTATTCCTAAAACACGCCTCTGTCATGACACCGTACAACACAAGTCTTCTCTTAAACCGACATGAAATAAAAGACAGGGGCTAAAGTACTGTCAGTGGTAAACAAGCTCTGGACAAAGACTGCGCTGCACTTTGTTTCCTCAAAGAAAACGGCCAACTATAAAACACAAAAATGCAACATTTACAGTAAAAAGCAAAAACACACACGGACACACAACACACTGACAGTAAAGCGTTATAAAGCTATGATGATGTTTTCTCCCTTACCTTCTTGCTAAGCCGTTCACAATGGGAACATATCTTTAGGAGGTTTGTCACTGCGAATGACTTATTCACCACGGTTTCTGTCGGTGCCACCGCGTGCCTCATATCGTGTGTTGCCGTAACTAAATAGTTGAAGTGTCATAAGAATTAAAAATCTAATCTTGATGGCTGTTTTCCTCCCGTCTTTGTTCCTTGAGGCACTGGGTAAAGTGCTCAGCAGTCAGCTGTTGCAGCCCTACAGCAGAATACCGTCCTCCTAGGCATACATTGAGTATAAGTCGGGGCTCGTTTGATAGACGTGACGTGACGGCCAATCGGAAAGCGAAAACAGCCTCACAGCAGCCAATGGGACGGGAGAGGGGCACGTGTGGGCGGAGCGACCCGTGCGGAGAGAGGGGGGGTCCTAAACGTGAGCAGAGAGACCAATCCCCACGTAAGAAAACATCATCACTTCTCTCTTCGCTTCTTTTGTTCTGCGCTGCCATTGATCATGATTGAATTTACTGTCATGTATTGCACTGTGTACGCAGAATAATCTATCAAAGTGATGCTGCGTGATTGTCTTTCTAATCACTTTAATCAAGGCCTAAATCAATCATTTTGATAGAGGCATATTGACAATCAAGATCACAAGAAACAGTTTATTTGTCACCTATAGCTGGTGCCTGGTGCAGTGCATATCTTTATCTCTAGATACTATATTCATTGACTGCAGAGGTGCCTTTATGTGCTGCAAAGAGAGAAGTATCTTCTCTTTAACGCTCATCTGTAACCAACATATGGTATACAGCAGAAGTCTAAAGCTCAGCATCTGCAAGCAACACCACTGGCAACTGCAGGACTGCAACAATAACAGGCTTTTAGTTAGTGGTTTGCACCGCAGCCTATCAGACCGCACATAATGTCAGCCGTCCACCAATCAGCCCTGGACTCCTTTAAAAAACCAGGGGAAGTGGAGATAAGAGAGGCAGCTCTTATGGCTTTGTTTATCCCAGCTCTGCAATAACACATTCACAAGAGGGGTATAACTGGTTTATCATTCGGGCGAGTCTATACATATTCATCATAATGTCTGAAGGAAGCTCAGAGGCAATGCTCTGTACAACAAATTATATTTACCAGTGGGATCTCCTGTTTTTATGAAGATGGACTTGTTTAGGATTTATACAAACAAAGTGGTCAGCTCACAAATAAACTGGGTTTCTCGCAGGAGCCTGAGTGAGTCAAGGGTTGGTTAGTTTGTGGACAGTCAGACACCACATTACCTTGTACTGGCCATTCAGGGACAAACACACACATACCAAACAGTGGGTCATGTTTCACATAAGGTTTCAAAATAACATCCTCAAAAAGAGCAGTCTTAAATGTGTAATCCTGTCAATACTTGGAGTATGGTTGATATAAATAGAAGGATATTGCTGTTCCAATGAAGTTGTACTTCACAAAAAAAAAATAAAATAAAAAAAATATTAAGTGCAACAACAACACCTATAAAAATGACCTGATCGACAACTTTTAACGGTCTGGAGGTGAGTATATCAAATGTTCTTCACTTTGATCAAGAGCTTGCCCGGCAGGTTTAGCAGCCAATGGCAAGTACCCAGCGGTGCTAGCTGATAGCACAGTATTCAGCACGTTCATTGTGTGTGTGGGATGCTCCCCCTCTGGGTCTCTCTCCTGATGCCACAGGGGGAGGAGGGAGGGGTACAGCGGTAAACATGTTCCCAGGGCTGGAGTCAGCACTCCCAGAGCAGCGCGGAGCCCCATGGCTCAGCACACTGCAGAAGAGGCTGGTCAGCGTTAGGGACACACCGAACCTTTTCACATAAAAGCGCTTAGGCCAGGGTCCGGCCTCAGGGACGCCATTGTCCCAGAGCACGTACTGAGCGACCACTGGGGTTAACTGTCCTCACACCAGTGTCTGCGTTTACATGTCCACTCATATAATCCCAATTTAAAGGGGTCATGTGAACATATTCCACTGGGATAATCCAAATTAGAGAAAGGCATTTTCCAATTAGGACCTGTGGCACATGCTGGTATTATTGGAGTTTATAAGTGCTCTATAGACATGTAGAGTCTGAGAGCAATGTATGTATGATCAAAAGCAACAAGGTAAAAAGGAAACAGAACTGAGTAATATGAACATGAAAGAAAAAAGAACAGAAAAAAACAAATATAATGGTCACTTAATATTTCACTATTGAGGTTTAAATAAAATAAAAATGTATTTTCAGTAATAAATAGGGGTGTTTGCACTGTTCATTTTCACCTGTAAGAATATTTTACTCAAAACAATAAAAAAAATGTTTAATGTTCCTGTATATGATCAGGCTTTCTAAATGATACTTATCTCTCTGCAGTTCTTGGATTCTCTACTAACTCTATCACTACTGCAGATCACAGTTGTGGTTGAAAAGCAGGTGTCTGAGGTTGAGGATCTGAAAGGTTATGTGTCTCTGTAAC
The DNA here is from genome assembly GCA_020698575.1 of Bostrychus sinensis. NCBI lineage: Eukaryota > Metazoa > Chordata > Actinopteri > Gobiiformes > Eleotridae > Bostrychus > Bostrychus sinensis. Next base: position 18,278,191 of record CM036257.1, on the reverse strand, counting down.
TCAGATGTGACTTAGAAGACAGGAAGTTCAAAATGTATGTAAAGAGCAGGACATAATGTTCAGATCACCTAATGCAATCATTAACCTTGAAACACAATAGGTATACTTTAACTCAACTGGATACAGGAGCAGCTACACACTGTATGTTATATTGATCAAAACTAAAACAAGGAATGACAGAAACAGGACCCAACAGCCCGGTCTTACATGATTTTTAAGCAAGTGTTGTTGACATAAACTTTTATTGTCTACATTTTTAACTGTGTTGTTCACGGCTGAACAAAGTGCGAGCTTTTACAGCCACACTTTCCAAGCAAACAACCGACTCTGAGTGTTTCATGGTCAGCTGATAGTAAGTAAAGCAGAAAATATGTGGCACAAACAACAATGCAATGCAGCTTATCAAGTTATTATACAGTGCTGAGCAAAAGTTTTTAATTAAGAGTGCTTTAATAAATTCAGAATTATGTGTTTGATTTTTATTATGAAAATATGTAATATTAATGGGGTAAGGACAAACTGATTAATTTGGTCATGGATACAGATCAGTGTTTAGCTTCAGGAGTGTTTTAAGGGATTCTGTAGCATTTTGAGATGCAGGCCAAAGATACTAACGTCACTCACTAAAAGAACACTATTAGTTTTAGTAGATTCTTTACCATTGTGAGATATAGAGCTCCTCAATGGAAAGAGCATTTACCTCTGAACTACAAGACTCAGGAGTTTGAGTCCAGGTTTGGGAACTATATCTTTAGGACCAAAGACAGGACCAGTGCCTGGACAGAAGTCGCCACTGAAGAGTAGATGAAGTTTTTAGACCAAAACTGACAACTTTTTCAAGTAAAGTAGCTACTTCATTAAGAACCCTGTATTGTTATAAATGAGTTTGGTAAACTTTTAAACTCAGAGCAGGGAAGGGTAGCACTTTCTGTAAGCTGTTGTTTTTCCTTTATGAGTGTGGATGAGAATTAGCTACAGCCCTAAACCAATAAAGAGGATGATAAACGTTAATCAGATTAAAAACAGACTGAGGAAGCCAATGCCAGATGTAAACTCATACACACACATATGAGTCTCAGGGCTGGGGCTGAAAAAGACACAAGAGAACCGCAAAAACTGTGGGGTTGTTCAACAAGTTGCAGAAGTCCACCAGACCGGTTCAAAGCTGACCAATCAGAGTGCAGGGCAGAGGAAGCAAAAACTCTCCTACACTGACATAAGCCTAGCAACAGGCTGCAGCCAATCAGGGACTAGAACAACAGTTTCAGAGACCAATCACAGTTGCCCTCTCTTGTTCTGAGGAAAAAAAGAAAAGGAAAACAGAGAAAAAAGTTTTGTAGAGGCATGAAGTTTACTCAAACATATCTGCTGTTATATAAAAAGTCACTCAGTTTCACCAAAGCAACTTGTTGTAGTAATTGCAGGTTTAATTACTTGACTTTCACTCAAAGTTAACCAAAACAACTCTACCCTACGTTTACAGCCAACTCAAAACCACAGGATTGAATTCATCCCAGACGCTCAAAACATCGGCTGGCTTCTCTGCAAAATAGCCACATACTTCTTCTGTAAAATCTCCAGGAAATGTTAGTTGTACTTTTAAAACATGCATTTTTATCACGGGTCAGTGTTTACAGATGGTAAAAGTTTCAGACTTTCTCAGGGAGTGAAAAAAGTGCAGTGTATCCCCTACCCCACTCTTCAAACATGACTCTAGTTTTGAGGCTGTTCATCTATCACTGTGCATTTATGTTGGACACTGGAGGGTTAACCCTTTCCTGCCCGTCAGCCGAAACTGACGCCTCACTAACATGCTGTATGTTTCTGGACTTTAAAACAAGGACACTTAAACAAATGATTAAGCATTTCAACCAAGTAAAAAAAGGCTCAGTAAATTACATGGTTTCCTAAGCTTTTTGTATTGGTTGAAATGGGGACAACTGGGACATGGACTGTTGAAAAGTGGGACCTATTAGTGTTTTTACAAATATCTGGGACAAAGGACAAGGAGCCTAAAAGTGGGACAATCCACGTTTAGGGACATATGGTCATGCTACGCAAATATTACCATTAAGCAAATGACTCCATGCTTTTGTTCTCTGTTTAAATTATTATTATTTTTTGTTATAGCCAAATGTTATCTTGCACAGGGAAATTATTTTTAAATTATTTTTTATAGATAATTATGGCAGCAGTCAAATGAATTTTGACTATAGCAGGAAGTCACAAGCCAGTGTATTCTTTGTGCCAGTCCAAATGAATACGCAAATCTTAGTTTTTCAAATGTGAATAAGCAGTATTAGCATAGTGAAAAATATCCAAATAACTCCGGATATGCTTATGAACCAACTCTGCACGTTCCCTTGTATTTTATTCTCTAGTTTTTTCCCTGTGGCCTCCTCTCTGATCTGTGCTGGATCTGGCAGCCTTTCACAGTGGGGTGGGCCTGCTTTCCTGAGGGGAGAGGTGTGCCTCGTCCCCCTCCCCTTGTCCCCCTGATCAGCTAGTCCCCCGTCCGACACCAATACTGAGAGGAAGCAGCTTTCCATTTAGATTCTGTGACCTGGAGAGGACTCACATGGAAAAGAGGGGGAAAAAAAAAACAACATTTGCAATATTAATAATGTATAGATGAGGAAAGGCGTTGGTTGGTAGTTCTAGTGTGCACGTGAGGAAGAGCAAGTTCCCGGGGATGTTATTGTAACTGGGAAAGGGCAGCTGTCACAATACAACAAGCCTCTAGGAGAAAAGATCCCAAAGAAAAACACAAAATACCAAACCCTCCTGAGCTATCTTTAGCTGATATGACACAGCAACTGCAAATCAATGAAGCACTCCCTGCCTCTCCCTTTTCCCCATTATATTCTTTGTATTTACACAACAACAAGTCCTGCTGTCTGTTCAGCTGAGTTCCTGCTTTCTATAATGTCACAAAATAGAAAGGGGAAGGGAATGGTATTTATATAGCGCTTTAACTATGACACAAGTCACCCAAAGCGCTTTACACACAGTAGGGAAGGGGTATTTCATTCACTCCATACTCGGTGGTGGTAAGCTACATTTTGTAGACACAGTTTCCCCTGGGGTAGACTGATAGAAACGCGGCTGCACACATCTGCACCAACAGACCTTCTGACCACCACTAACCACTCACTCACATTCACACATAGAAAGCATATAATAGATGAAGTTAAAACCGCTAAAGGCTCATGTAGCAGCTTAGCTCCTGTAGCTGTGTTATCTTAAAACATGCTAACAAGCTAACAGAGTGTGTGTGTGCCAACTGTCTAAAGGAAACAAATTCTTTTTCTTTCTCTGACAAGATTTGCTGACTGAGCAGAAATGATTCATCTCGCAGGGAAACGGGCCAAAAATGTCGTTGTTGCCCTATTATTTTGAATGGGCCCAGGGCCAAAAAGTACAGCACTGTTTCACCTGCATGTACAGTAAGGTGATGAGTCATTACCAAAAAACATACCTATAAACAACAAGTGTATTGCAACAGCCTAGAGTAGACAACCAGCAGTCAATAGGAATACAATCTCAAAACGATCAACTTTTATGAAGCACTGTCAGCTGTTAGGACTGCACAATATCTAGCTTTTGTGGTTAACATGATATATTGGCACACGCAATTTCCATATGTACCCTATGTACAGTACATATATTGCAGCAATGTTATGATCTTTCATTTGATAGAAATTTAGACTCATAATAAGTGCCTGGAGTCTTATATCATAATAGCCTGGCTCGCCAGAGAAGCTCTTTTCCTGTTCTATACAAAAAAGTTAGTCTGGCACACCTTTGCTTAAATTTTGTTTCTATGGGCAGAACAATCACAGGCGGAACAAACCAATCAGAGAAACAAAGGGCAGGACATAAGCAGCGCACCGCTGAGCCAAACAAACATAATGCAATTTTTATCATAAAACACCAGAATACGGCATATTATGAGTAGCTCTGCATTTATTTCTGAATGGGGGCAGGAGCAGAAGCAAGCGGTACAAAGACTTGTGGGAAAATTGGGTTTGTTTGAATGTGGTCATTACGCCCGACATCAACAGGACTCGTTAAAATGGCAACAGGACGAAGAAAAAAACCCCACAGAGGACTAAACAACAACATAGACTTCAGCAGAATCAGCAGGTGATGAAGGAAAGCACTAAATGGCATTAATCAGAGAATCAGAGAAGTTATAAAATTAGCTTAGTAGCCAGCACTACCAGCGCTGCAGATAAACGGCTGTGATAGGCCAGTTCCAAATCAACCGGACAAAAACACTTCACTGCGAGTGAGGAACCAGACGGTGCTGCTTTTCGAAAGTAGGAGAGGCTGGAGAGACATTCGGCAAACTGTCAGAGTCTCGACTGTTGCCCTGTATCTGCAGCTCTACCACTGAGCCATACTTAGCCCCTGCCGCTTAACCCCAGATTTAACCAGTGAGGCCAGAGCCTTGCATTGCTTCAGAAATAAAAATTGAATTAGCCTTTTACTCTGTCTGTAGTAAAGCATTTTAACGTTATTAATAAATATTGCCAATCATATCGTTATCTCAATATTCAACATAGTTATTGCATATGTTTCCAATATTGTGCAGCCCTAGCTAGGCCTGGATTATTTTCAATGAAGCTGTGAAAACAAAATAAGACAGTGGTTTCTTTATGCAACCGAACAAGGGCTGACAGTTGTGAAGGCAGTGATCCAGGGTCTAAGATGGCAGACAAAAACAAACGATAAGATCTGATGTAATATATCATACAAAGCCACAGCGAGATTAGAAAGTATTGCATCTATTTGGTCTCACTATAGTTTCACTTCTGCCCTTCTCTCTTTCCACTCTTCAATCACCCTAACCTTCAACAAGATGTATTTTGATTGGTGAAAACAGTGTGATGTGATACAGGCTTGTACCTTAAGAGCTGAGGAAGTGATAGGGCCTAATCGTTCCCTCTTAAAACCAATTTTGCTCGTGTCCTGTTACTTCATTAATTGCCAATGAAGGCCTGTACCAAATGGCAGAACAAAATAACAAGCCACCGGGCCTCATCTCAATTCAACGTCATGCCCGCCTGCTGCCACATAAATGTTTAATCTGTTATGAAATGTCTCTTTGATTAGGTGGAAACTCAATCACCTCTGTCCAATACAAACGACGTCACTGAGTCAACCTTTCCAGTCTTGTCTTAGCCCTCATAGTGTGAGCTAAAAAGCTACCCATGTTTTTTTTTTTTTTTGTGTGTGTGTTAGAGGATGCTACAATAGGAAGTTTCTGAGGATATCATGAAGTCTTGTACCAATACAAATGTAAATAGTACTCTTTACTACTTTTAGCTTGTAAATTGATTCTAAGGGCCCATTTGACCCTCACACAATACAAAGGTTAAGACTTTAAATCCAACTTGTGCACATGAAAACAGGATCTATGCTGTTTATCTTTCAGCGTCCCTACTCAGAGCCTGTATACATATTTACTAACCATTATGTATGCATGGACAGTATGTTCTTCTGAGTTTCTGCTGATGGCATAAACATGTTATTGTCATGTTTGGTGCAGGTATTGTTCGATGTAAAGCAGTACGGTTCTCCTTTGCCCTAAGGCTGCATTGTCTCTTGAACTAGTTTTATCAGCTTCTGTGTTTTCAAAACCAAAAGCCGGAGGCCTCACTCTCTGCAGATCAACAAGCCAGTCAAAGGTCAAAGTGAGAAGTTTACATCTGCCCTCCAATAAACCTTCGTGACCTCACCTTGTTTACCCATCGTAGCCCTTGCATTGTCCTCTTTGTTCTTGTAAAAAGTCTCGTAAACTCAAAGATGACTTGGTGCCAACATATTGAGGCAGCAAAAGCAAAAGGACAAGTAGAAACATATCGTACATTATTAAACAGGGCTTATGCATGCACATTGTAAAGTGAGTTGATTAAAAACAAAAACATGACTTCATAGGTTTGTAGGGTTCAAAGCAATATTTACTTCATAACATCAAACGAGTTAAACGTACATGTGCAGGTTATTTTACACATTCAGTTTGTTGTAAGATGGTCGTCTTGCTGAAAGACTACAAGTGGCGCATCTTTCAGGGTTTTATTCGCTAACCTTTAGAGCCTTTTTTTAAATGGTGTAATGAAATGGGTCATTGTAATTTACATGCATGGTCACTTGCCTTTATAGCAATAGTTTGACAGAGAGAGTGGGAGAGAGAGAAATGACATGGAGCACAATGGAATGCGCTCTACCAAATGAAACACGGCTTACAATCAAACCAAGAAAAGAAAGCCTACATTTCCAGTTGTCAAGTTGTTGATAAAGCATATTCTAGTTTAATATAACATTGCTTAGTGTAGTCTACATACCATGTAAACAGACTTCTGATTCATTTAACCCCACAATAGACTTCCTATTTCAAATATTATACATGTAATTGCCAAAAACATTGCAATTTCACAAATGAAAGACAACAATATAAGCTGGTTGTGGCTGGTAATTATGAGACGACCCGGATATTTGTCTAGAAGATTTGTCAATGAATTTTCTTTTTTTCCTTGATACCCAATGCCCTTTTATTATTTTTCTGGATCTAGGCTTTTCTACAAACGTGGCGTGAACCTCATAACCTCAGACCAAAGTGTGTCTGTAGTGTGTGTGCGCTGCCACAGTTAGTGTCGGACTTATTTGCTCTGGGGTTAATCAATTACTGAAAAGCTGCGAGACCTAAAAGAAGCACAAACCGAGCGCTCAAACAAAAAAACAAAAAAAAGTTTCTGCAGTTTTCCTTTCAATAACTTCCAAAAATGTCTCTATCAGATTCAAGATGGCAGCTTTCCAATGTCTGATTACATTACAGGTAACAAACACTCCTCACTTTTTCGACACACAAGTGAGGGCATATCATCTTTCAATATATTCTGAGTAAAACCAATGCTTTATCATTTAGGCAGCAAAACTACTTTGTATTAACAGTATCATTCTGGTTTAAAATAATGAAGTAAAGCTTGTTGATAAGATGAGCAACGAGTAGATCAGACAACGTATCTGGGCTGGTTTTGTGGTTTCAAAAATCAATAGTGTTTGAAACATTACTTGGAAATAATGACAAACGAGTGTGGATTTGAAAATAATTTATTAACAAAAGAGGTTAGACTGCAGAAATAGCCTGTTATACTATTCATATCATTCTATATTTTAATATGGATTAACCTGCCAAATGAAAAAAATACACTCTTGACCTATAACCTTCTTTCTACCAAGACCTAATTTATCAGTTCTCAGTAATCACTTATCTACTAGAAGGGATATAAAAAGATTTCATCCTAAGCATAACAGTATAGTAGAGTAGTAGTTCCCAGATAGTAGGTCTGGACTCAAAAGTGGGTCGACATGTAGTTTCAATGTTAAGCTTCTTTGAAACCTAAATATTGTTTTAATTGCATGTAATTGTGATTTTAAGTGAGCATTTTACCAGATCCACATAAAATAATAATCACACTATGGCCTCATGCTTATTTACCTAATCATTTTGTTTATGTATTCTCTGCTAAAATGTGTTCAAAATGTTATTATGTTTGCACTTCATTTAATTGAGTAAATATGTAAAATTATATGCACTGTATAATCAGAGTACATTTGTTAGGATTAACACTGCTTATTTCAGTGGTATTTTTTATGTGTTGAGTGTGTATGGAAAAATGAGATTGTTCAATGTTTTTTTTTTGCAACATCTTCCTGCTCATTCCCAATCATATTACATGGAGGAGTTTTAAATGTTATGTATAAGATCAGATGTGAATATGGGTTAAATCAAACTATTATATATAATGTGACTCCCTAACCTCCACTATCAGTGATTATGTCACAGCTAATGGATGAGGTGACAGAGGCCAGTCTCAATTAATGTCAAAATGGAAAGAGTGATAAACGGTGAGCGGGCGCCGAGCGGGGATTATTTGAGCAGCGGACCTTATCATGGATAAGTAAACAGCCTGGACCGTCTGGAGTGACATCATTGTCCCAGATAATCAATAACCAGCCACTTCCTGTGCAGCGTCTAAATCGATGACTTTGTACACTAGATTACCTATCTGTGCCCACTCACCTGAACTGCACAAATGGGCCACACACCGTATCCCTGGACATTAGCAGAAACAAAGCCACTGTCACACTTTTGACCAAGGGGAACCGTATCTGTGCAGCCTGAGTGCAGAGTCAGCCCATTATAGGATTAGTGTGGTCACAGCACAGTGTAGGAGGCCTTCTGTTAAAGTCTAAAGAGGATAACAGCTCCGCCAAACCAGATTTCTATCACAAACACAGATACACACACCTCTGAACTACAGCAACAAGGATCAGGACCAATTCATCAATCTACAACGGGTCTCTGCTTTTTTCTAAGCATCTGTCAGCTGCTATACATCCTTTTAGTGTTTGTAAACAATAAGGATGCCTTGTAATGTAAGAAAACCTAAATGTACTTTCAATGGAGGAATTAGCAATAGCCACCAAATATTGCCATTTTATTTAATGTAGCAATTACCACCTATAACAAGCATAAACATAAGCTAGAAGGTCTCGGGTTCGATTCCCGGGCTGTGTGGGCCTTACTGTGTGGAGTTTGCATGTCCCCCCAATGTCAGCATGGTTTTCCTGCCAACCTAAAACATGCACAGGCTAATCCAGTCAGTGTATGCTCAATCCATCAATCACCACAAATCCTTATTTAACTTATTTGCCCCCTCGTAAAAAAGTATGGGAAAAAAATGTTGCTTTTATTGTTGAGGGGTGTATTGTCTGCCTCATTTGGTTTGACCCAACCTAGGGATGCGCGGTATATGCGGTAGACAGTAGAAATGATATAAATTTGGCCTACGGTAGAGATTTGCGCTCTACCGTCCTATCATCGATGACGTTATCGCACCTGCCTCAACATGGCTGCAAGCACAGAGACAGCTGAGCATAGGGCTGTGCCAAAAATTGAATTTAAAACTGAAATTGGATAAAGAATAGGGTCGATCTCGGTGATAAGCTTAGAGCACTTTTATTCGATCTGGACACGTCTCCAGACAGTGCATACGCAGATTACGGAGCAGCTGAGGGGCGCACACTGCCCACCTGTTACTGCTGAGCAACAGAGAACAAGAGGGGAGTTTAGAGGAATAGCCACCGAAAAGGTACTGTGCATTTAAATACAAAAAAAAAAAAAGCATTTAAAACATGCAACGACATCAACAACTGCAGCATCAGTGCTAAAAGAGGAGCCAAGCTAATGTTAGCATTTGCTGTGCTGCACAAAAACGGCAGTCCATCCAATCGTTTTACAGCACAATTAAATCATAGGACAAACGGGCAAAACTATTCATATAAATTTCACCCATCCTTACCCTGCGGAAACGCCGCCAGAGCTCTGGAAACGGGGGCGCATGCTGTGTTTTGCAGTAAAGCCAAAGGAGCGCACAGCTGCGGTGGATCACGTGACACGCTTCAGTGCTGTGTCTTGTCACTTGAAAAAGCTTTGTGATCAGTGCGGAGTTTAAAACAGGTGATTTTACTGTTAATAGTTTGACAAAATGAGAGAACTAGGTCCAGGCTGTGTGAGGAGAGACGGGTCAGCTCTGTAGAAACAGGCAGGAGTTGACTGGAACTACAGTGAACTGGACATGTTCAGTTGTTTAAAAATGAGAACAAATTAGCAGCTTGCCTCTTTTATTTGTTTAAATTATTACAGTTATTACTGTATAAAAAACCCTTGCAATGAAAGATTTTACATTAAATCCCTCACTGTCTTACACATTAAAATCACATTGTCACATTAAAATCTAAATCTAAGGATGAATCCCAGCCATGATTATCAGTTTTTAATTGTAAACATAAAATTGAATAAAAAATTGAGATCGACCAATATGGGGAAAAAAAATTGATTCAATTTTTTGCCATATCGCCCAGCCCTAGCTTTTTATTATAATTTTTAACCTTAAATTTATACCGCGATATATACCGTTACCGTGAAGGGATTTGATTTATACCGTGATATGAAATTTAGGTCCTACCGCACAGCCCTAACCCAACCTTTAGTATCCAGTGCAGCAAGGTTCAGGGTTAAAATGTAATAAGATTAATAATCCAATCTGAATATTTTGTATTTGGCATCACTCAAAGCATTCCCTGTAGATGTTGTCATCTCATAGACAAGTGCCTGGTATGTGGTAAGAGCAAAACACAAGTGTTTGTGAAGTGACACTGAATGTTAGAAATGGATACCTTTTGGCTTCTGTGGAGGAAATACTTCAGCGTGAGCCAAGTCTACGACACAAGTTATTCAAAGGGACAAGTCACATTCCTATATGCACATTAACATACAGTGGAAAACACATGTAGCCAAATCCACGCACATTTTTCAAGACACACATTAAAACATAACTCATCTGCAGACAATCTTGGTACAAATGCTGAAAAGTAATGTAGTGCTTTCAACCTAATTTGGAAGACAAAGTTAGTGAATATGTTGCTTTTTTTTTTAGCTAATCCCCTCACAAGGGGTCACAAGCCCGTGTATTGTTTGTGCCAGTCCCAACCCTTGGTAAATAGAAAGGAATTGTGTCAGGAAGGGCATCTGGTGTAAAACCTGGTATAAAAATCATTGTAGGCTTGGTGGCCACCTTGAAATGTATAAACCGAAAGGAAAGAAGACACTTTGTCATAGCGAACTAATGATTCAAACCGTTAAACTTTATTGTTTATAAGCTGTAATGTCATCTCTTGATCACATTATTGTGGTTGAGATATTTTGTTTTGTACTTGACCTACTTCAACTTACCTTTTCTTGAGAGCAGATTTTGTCTACTGTACCTAGCTCTATCTAGTAAATCTTGGCTTACTGTAAGTCTGTATCAGGAAATAATACATAAAATGGAAATAGCAAACATCAAACAAAGGCTGAGTCAAATCTGTTATACAGTCTCACTTTGTTTTTTTCATATACAGCTCAAAGCACCTAGTGACTTCCTGTTTACTAAGAATACCACACTATATTTTTCTTCCTTCGAGTTTAATCATCTTATACCCAGCTATAGGGTAAGTGTTTTTTTTTTTTTTATATTAGTTTGAGGAAAAAAAAACATGTTGCACTAGAACATACAGTAGACTTGGTTCTTGTTCACCTGGGACACCATCTGCTTGCATCCTACCGAGTTAATTCAAATATTCCTCTTCTAGTAAAGGGATTAGAAGTAATGAACGGCCAAGCCTCTACAGTAGATATTGATATTTGCAAAGGGCTTAGTGGTTCACAGTTGATTAATCGAGTGCAGTGTAATGTGATACGTTACATGATCTGGTTGGTTCTATAAATGAATGGCTTTTAATAATGGGGCTTTGTACCTTCAGTGACTGTACCCATGAACATGACAAACTGAGTGATAGCCACAAAGTTAAGCTACAAGTGACAACCACCTCTAACCCACCTCCACCTTAGCTCCTCTTTTCTGATTATAAGTATTAATCATGGATGTCTTTGATGTTTATTTAACGCCGTTTAAAACCCTATGCTAAGTTGTACAGGTGTTAACAGACAATGGTGACTGTCAAGGAAATAATGCATATGCATATAAACCTAAGCAAATGCCATATCACTTTGCAGTGGTTCCCAAATAGTGGGTCTGAGTGGACTCATAAGTGGGTCACCGGAAAGGTACATTTTGTTTTAATTTTCAGCTTATTTGAAACCTAAATATTGTTTTAATTACATAAGATATTGGAATACATTTAAACATACATGTGCAATAAAGACTGCAGTTAAAATATAGAAAAAAAACCTGACTTAGAAATATTCTTGGATATGCAACATCTAAAGACTAATAAGAGAATGAAAAGGTGGCTAACACCAACATTAGCATAAATGTTGTTATTTTTGGGCATAGCTCATTTTACAGTGGAGGTTGTACAGCTTGCAAGTAATTTGTCATTGTGAGTCCTTGTGTCTCCATGTTGTCTCAACTTACATAATGCAGTTTCTAAGCAATGCCCAGTGATGACTATGCCTATTTTAATCTAAATATAACATTTGTTTGTTGCTTTAATTTTTGGAGCTGAGTAGGGCTTAACAATTTAGAAAAAAATATCTAATAGTGATTTTTTTGACAGATAATGCCGTTGAGAGATTTACAATGTATTTTTTAAAATCAGTGTTTAATTCACAGTACGCATTTTAAGCTTGACACTTGAGATTACTGAAATATTTTCTGCTAATCTAATCCAAAGCTTCACATACCTTTCAGATCGTGTCTGTAGAGGTCTAAACTACAGCTGTAGCACAGTTTATACATATTAGCATCCTGTGGATATATTTTGTTCTCTGCAGAGGACATTATATCACCTAAATATTTCCAGCTTTTGTGATTTCCTAACTGAGACAATTGTGATTTTGATTCATTTTCAATTAACTGTTCAGCCCTAGTGCTGTGAGTGGATGTCCAAGGATTTGAACACAGAAATTAAATGTATTTTAAGTGTACTCTTAATGCCAGTCCCAAGCCTGTATAAATGTGGAGGGTTGCGTCAGGGCATTCATGTAAATGTATTAATGTCTTAATGTAAACAGTTTATGTATAAAATCCCCAAAACCGACCTGTTTCATGAAGACTCTTTCTAATTTCTAACAATACCTCTGTCTGTGTGTGCACATGTCTGAAGAGGAAACCTATTCTCCTAATTCTCCGGTGCAGTCTTGGCCTTCGTCCGATAAATAAACCTGCATCTTTTAGCCAAGTCAGCTCAAATGGCTGCAAGGGCCATCCTGCTGGGCCCGGGTGCGTTCTCCACACATCTCCCACAGGAAAGAACTGCACAATACTTGGCTCTCCTTGAAGCAGACACACAAACACAGACATTTAATGCACACAGGCAACCGAGGACAAGCACAAAGCCACATCAGGAGAAACTTCAGCACTCAAACATAAAAGAGCCAGCGCACAATCAGTCTCCTTTAACAACCGTGTGCACAGTGTCCATAGCGCAGACAATGGACAGTGGATCCGTGCCATAAGGGGAAGGCTGTTGTGGAGTCACTGGGCAACTGGGGCAGCAGATGGTCATCTTCCCTTCCACTAACACTGTAGTCTGGAGAGGAGGAGAAGGAGGGGTGCAGGTGGAGGGGGTGACAGGGGGGTGATCTCCACCTCTGAGCAGACACCTTTCACCAAATACAAAGGAATGACTCAGCCATAACTCTTAAGGAAATGAGCTGGACATTGATTATTTGCAAATCAAGTTTCAACGCATAAGGTTTACTAGGCCCAGATGGAGAGTAAAAATGGGAAGGCTCTGTTTGCTCAAATAAAGACAAGCAAACAGGTAAACCACAAACAGTGAAAAAACATCAGCACATTAGTGGGGGAAAGGTCAATTTAAAGAAAAAAACAGAGAGGGTTTCATATCCTGTTGACTTGTTCCTGCCAACAATCTGAGTGAGCCTCTAGCAGTCTAGTTTTGCATGCCAAATAAAAAGCTGCGTAGGGCTGGGTGATATACCATTTAATGCAGATCAATAATACTTTTTTTCATCTTTTAACATGAATTCATAAGCATTAAAATCTGAATAAATATGTTACCATTGAACACACTGAAAAAAAGACAATATATCGTCATAATACCGCGATATAATCATTGCTCAGCCCTAAAGCTGCATATTCTCATCTCACCTTTAAATAGAAGAAAAGCCAGCATTTTGCACCCTTGCTATTTTCTGCAGCAGGAGTGTAGTTGCGGTGACTAACCCTCACCAAGAGTCATCTTACAAAAATAAAGGAGCTATTGGCTGCGGCAGGACGGCAGATGTGGGACAGGCATGTGAGCTATACTTATGTAAAGAGATGTACAGCGCAGAAAACAACCGGGGGGATGAATGGGCCCACTGTGAGCAGCACTCCTCCTTCTTCAAAACATGTTTATAAAAGACAAGATGAATTAGGGAGAGTGATAAAGAGGTCAAAGGAAAGTGAAACAGCCAAAAAATCAGTTTTCAATAAAGTAGGTCAGAAAGTGTTAAGTGTATACAGCATGTTTTTGTACATGCGTGGATTAGATATGTGTAATCTGACTGGGTTCAGCTGACACAGCACTTTGATCCACGATAGCCTTTCTTAAAGTTTTTCCCTTTTTAGGTTTGTTTTTCTGTCGGGTCAATGTCTTTTTTGCCCTGGCCTCAAAGTCGTGGTGATGTAATGATAGAGTTAAATGGGTAATGGTCAAGTCTGGGTGGCAACAAGAATGTAGGACATTCATTGCAAATTTATTGTTACTGCAATATCAAATATCCCAGTGCTCATATCACAAAGAGCTGCATGAATCACCAGAATATTATCTTACTTCATGCAAACATGTACGGTGTGACCGCTTGAGTCAAAGTGCAACCAAATGTAAAAGTTGGGTCCATTAAACCAGTGGAAGTTAGGCCTGATATTCAGATTAAGACAACAACTTCTTATAGTCATGACTTGAATGATTGAGAATCTCCACAGACGTTAAAGGCACCTTAAAGTTGTGTCTGCCAGTTATAGCAGGTCAAATACTGTAGTTATGGCAAAGTTCAACGTAGCTTGGCAACTCACATATTTCACTAATATTCTGTACAATTACACACCAGGGCCAAAAATGTACTAAAAATGTAAACAATATTAGTAGTAAATTATTTCAAACAATCTTTGTTTGAAAAAAAAATCTACATGAGATTCTGTGGCAAAGTGTATACCTTCAATACACTTTCCTTAGCCCCTTACTTACTACAACAAAAAATCAAACCAGTGAAAAGTAGAAGTACTCAGAGAGCGCAAAACTCCCAAGGCTCACATTACAGTACCCAGACCTGGAATCAAACCGGGAATCTTATAGTTCAGGGAGAAATGCTCAATCCACTGCTTCACAAAGCCATTTTATTTCACATTAGAAACAAATCCTAGATCCAGACAGTGTTTTAGATCCTCCCCAAAAACTGTCCCATTACAGACCTTTTCTGAAAAAGAGAGATATTGCTAACAAATTAACAAACAAACCAACACTGGCAAAACATAATCTCCTTTGGCAGAGGTAACTATGACATTCCAGCCCACTATCAGCCTTCGCAGTAGTGTTCACAAAGCTGTCTACTGTCCTGGCAAACACAAACACCGCTTTCAGTCGCTGAGTGGCTCTATGTGAACACAAATACTTTGGAAAGACAGCAACTAATTTACAATTCTATGAAGACAGTGGATATGTATATGGTTATTATATAGAAGTTGTGCAAATTAATGAGATAAAAACGTGTTTGAAGCTGTTTTTTGAAACATAAAGGGGTGGCAATATTTAATAAAAAGACAAGCATAAATCCTGGTTTGTGTTGGTGTGAGGCTAGAGCTAAAGCTGTATTACCTTCAGTAAACAGGAGATTACTTCAGGTTAACCGCCAGCTTTCTGTACATTAAATTCACCTCTCTGCTCGACTTTAACACATTTTAACACCTGACCATATAACGACATGAGTTTAACTCGTGTTCAATATTGTCTAAATAATACATGAAATGTTTTGATTCCTGCAGCAAGAACTGTACTTCACTAAACCGGAAGCAGCTGTTGCTAATATACACTAGCTTTATTTCTAGAAAAAGTTGCCATGATATTTAGCTTGTCCTCTCCTGGAATACGGCTGTTTATCACAAGGACAATACGCGTTTGATTGAAAATAACATTTTCCCTTTTATTTCTGTCCTTTGGCTTGTTGTTTTTGCCTGTGAGGATTCTCTCTCGTCCAATCAACTAGCAGTAGTGTCCACCTTTAACCATTCCAGACTGCTTAACCATGCTGGGCCCTGTCCGGAAAGGGTGTCAAAAGTAGAGCAGCTTGGAACACTTTTGAAAGAGAAAGCATCGCCAAACTGCCCTGTCCTGCCCCGTTCCGTCCTAGAGAAAAAGCACCTAATGGCACTATGCAATGCTGGTACAAGGGATTGATCCGCGAACCCTCCAATTAGTGGGCGAACAGCTCTACCTACTGAGCTACTGCCGCCCACTATTCATTCACTAGGGGCAATTTAGAGTCTCCTAACACGAGATGGTTTGGACAGTTGGAGGCAGCCGGAGTACCAGTACTACAAGAGGTAGTAACTAACTGAATACTTTCTGCAATTACTATGTACAATCCAACCCGAACAACTTTAAGTAACCCCTTGGTTGTTTTCATCAATTTTGACAATCACAAGGAATGTGGACCGAGATGTACGTACACACAGCATGAGTCACTAGCTTGAGATCAATCAAAGGAGATAGTGTAAACATGTTGACTATGCTAAATGCCAAACATAACTTATTCAGGTTATGCAAGTCTTAAACACACAAAACAAAATACAGTACAAGCCTGCTGTGATTGCTTCAAGCAGTTTGGGCAAAGCCGTGTGTTTTCTCCTCTCATATGATCTTTCTAAGAAGTTGGATTCTTGAAAAGCTAGAGGCAAACTAATTACTTTCAGTCGAGCAATAAAAAAAAAAACATTATATGCCAGATGCTTGCACAAAAATCACTTTATATTTGATTATGAGACTATAGGGACCAACTGGGAAGACTCCTCCCTTTACAGTCCCCCCTATAAGAAGAGTTACAGCCTTTGCACAAACAACATGTCTCCAGAAGAAAGGCTCAGAGAGAGACGAGGAGGGAGAGAGAGTTGGAGATGGTGGGGGTGAAGGGTAACCTATATACTAAGCAGTGTTTCTCTCTCTCTCTTTCGCTCTCTATGGGCTCCCAGCAGACTTGAGTTGATAAATAGCAGGCCCCCTCGAAGCAACAGATGCTAAGACTCCAGCAAGTTCGTCAGCTCTCCGGAAAAAAAAAAAAAGTTCTTCACGGCTGTTCCACATACTCAAAGAGAGAAGCAATGCAAATGTTAAAAGCAAGACATGGAAAACAGGGCCCTCTGTATGGCCTTCTGCAACCCACTGAGCGGACAAGCTGGTTATAGTAGGCCGCTGGGGATCCACTTCCAAAAAAACACTGACTTCTTAAGGTCAATGTACTCTTCGTATTTTCTGGTCTATTTCAAGGTTTTGTGCTTATATCTGTGGCTTAAAAAACAAAGCTACTTTTCTTTATCCATATCGTCTCCAGTTGCAAACACTCGCCCTGTGACATCAGGCAAGGCAACACTCCTCCAGCTGAAATGATTATGCAGCGTGGAAACAATTTAAGAAGGAAGCAAATATGTTTTGCACACAGTTTTTCTGCTAAAAATTCAAAAAGCACTTTTTCTTTCCAGGGAGGGATTGTGTTCTTCCTTTAAAGCAGCACAGAGAAGTTACTGTGGGGGATTGTTTAGTGTTTTGTGGCCGCTGAAGGAGAACGTGTGCTCTAAAGTGGGATTGTGCAAGTTGTTTTGTTTCAAAGAAAAGGTTAAAGTAATTTAGGGGCAAAGTTTAAAGTGAGAATAAGGTGCTTGATAAATGTTGTCAATGTGGCAACGATCAGGCATAACATTATGACCACCTGCCTATTACAGTATGCAGCAACAAACGGCAATGCTCTGTGAATTTGTACACTTTTCTATCAGAGTCGGCATTAACTTCTCCAGCAATTTGAGCTACAGTAATCAGTCAGTTGGATCGGACACTGTTCTTTTCTTGAACAACTTTTGATAGATACTAACCGCTGCAGTCCAGGAACCACACAAAAGCTGCAGTTTTGGAGCTGCTCTGACCCATCACAATTGGGCCCTTGTCAAAATCGCTCAAATCCTTATACTTGCCCACTTTTCCTGCTTCTAACATATCAACTTGAGAACAAAATGTTCACTTGCTGCCAAGTACATCCCACCCATTAAAAATCTGTGTTATTCCCTTAACCGGTCAGTGGTCATAATGTTATGCCTGATCGGTGTATCAAGAATCCAACCACAGAAGAGAAAGGTCTAAAGGAAAAAAAGACAACTATATGGAAAAAGTGTTAAACCTCAAAGTAATGGTGTCATACATCCATTTAGCACAGCACATGATACTGTTTGTCGAGTTGTTGCTTTTAGCTTGAATCCTTCCTGTTTGGCCTTTTTCTGGATGATATACTTTGTTTTTCCATTTAGACAAGACTATTGAAGTTTAAGTCCCTTCTTTTTCCTTGTGGTCACCTCTGACACACGCACAAGGGCTGGGGTCTAAATCTACCAACTATCTCGCAGGTGGGAGCATGTTAAGTGCATTTTTCCCCAAGCACTTCTCAAGAGAGCCGGAGAGTGACAGGACAGCTCCTATCGGACATCCCGGTGTGTTTCTATGGTGACGGCTCACACAAACAGTCCCTTGACCTCAAACAGGACACAGGCCAAAGGAGCTGCTGGAAGGTCAAACATAAAGACAGTGACAAGAGAGACTTTTACAGAGTGGCTTCACATATCACTGTATAAAGCTATGACTTGTGACAGATGAGGTCTATAAGTAAAAAGGTAATTTCCTCAATCTAGAATAGTTGTAGTAGTCAAATATAAAAACAATAGCACCAAAACTAACACTGTATGTTCCTTTTTATTTGTCTCACATAAGCCTATAAATCTACTGAGATTACTAATCTTTTAACGGGGGAGTCCATTTGGACTTGATGTGTATAATCAGATATGTACATGGAAAAGTAGTGTGTAAAAATGCTTTATGCTCAACTTTGCCAGGAAAAAACTAAATGGAACATCGAAGCTTTACTTTTACTCTATTTTAATACATTTTGAGTAAATTAAAAAAATCTTGGAGGCAGAGTGGGTACAAAGCCTGCCTTGTAATCTGCTGGACACAGGTTCTGTAGAGGCTAGGGTATGTAGTTGTAGAAGCTCTGGAAAAGAGAAAAGCATTTGAATCTACACACAATTCTTATTACTTTTATTCACAGAATATTTTTGTTTAGCAGTCGACCAACATATCGGGCCATTTTTGCATTTTTTAGATGGGAAGGGAAGGGAATGGTATTTATATAGCGCTTTAACTATGACACAAGTCACCCAAAGCGCTTTACACACAGTAGGGAAGGGGTATTTCATTCACTCCATACTCGGTGGTAAGCTACGTTTTGTAGCCACAGTTTCCCCTGGGGTAGACTGACAGAATCGCGGCTGCACACATCTGCGCCAATGGACCCTCCGACCAGATAATCAGCCATTAAATGATTCTTGCACTTTAATGCCAGTTTTCGGTCAATGATATATCGAGCAACCATGTGAATTATGTGACTGAAGGACCGCAGCTTCTGCAGCCATCTTGTAGCAGTGTGGGCAGCTTACTCTGCAGTTCATAGGAAACATCCAAAATTGCTTTATTTAGCCTGAAAAGCTCAAAATGACGATAAAAATATTTTGCTCATTTCTCTGACTCAGAACCTCATAGAACTAAAAATCCAAATGCATTTTGTAGCTCTCCACAAGCTCTAGTTGCACAGCAAGTTTGCCTTGTTGGTTTTCGCAAAAAAAACATCTTTAACTGTTCTCACTGTCTCACCAATTCTAACACATTTGTTTCTATTTTAATAAGCATTACTAAAACAAATGGCTATATTAAATTCATTTCTTTCATAAAATTAAGAAAATCAACCCTACATAACTGTCCAAAAATCTGCAGTGTTTATCGGCCATAGAAAACCCATATTGGTCGACCTCTGCTTTTGTTAATTACATTTACGTCTCCTTAAGTAATACTTTTCAGTAATATTATTTTGAAGTAACAGTACTTTTACTTTGAGTACTTTTCCACCTCTAATATTTTTTCACAATACTCAATGCTGTTGATTACCATAGTTCTACACATACAGTACTTCATATGACAGATACTTTGTAGATTGATTCGCTACTTAACTAACCAGCCTCCTCACTGCATCGACTCACATTGTTTGTGGTGTCGGGTCACATTCAGTAAATAACAGAAATTCCTTCTATATCCAGATTATGAAACAGTTAAATGAGACTTGTTATTATCAGCTGAAGTGGCCAACAATATCTTTGCAGGGGTCAAAAAAACAAAAAGCAGACAACACTGAAAAACAAACCCGGGTTGCAACAAAACTGGTGTGTCATCAGCGATGGAGAAGAGCTAACCACACAAACGGCCTTTGTGCTGCCAGTCTATTAGCCGTCTGCACCAAAGCGATGACCCTACGCCTGTCTGTGTCAGTGACATCAGAACAGCAGTGGAGGAAGTACTTCAAATCTGTACCTAAGTAAAAGTACTGTTACCCAAGCAGAAGTGAAGGTGTCAACTAAAAGCTTGTCTAAATAAGAGTCTATAGTTGCTTTTTAAAGGAATCAACAGAATTGGCTACATGAAAGGACAGGGGCAGAGCATTTCACAATCTGTGTGCTACTGCCTGAAAAGACAGGTCTCCTCGAGTTTTAAAATGAGTTTTGGGGACCTTAAAGAGGTTCTAGCCCGAAGACCAAAGGCTGTGGTCAGAAACATAAGGCGATAAAAGGTCTGAGATGTATTGAGGAGCCTGTCCAATCAATGCTCTGAAGGTTAAAACTAATATTTTAAAATTAATTCTAAATTTGACAGGAAGCCAGTGTAAAGAGGATAAAATTGGTGATGTGAGCCCTTCTGTTAGATCCTGTTAAAAGCTTTGCTGCAGCATTCTGTACCATTTGAAGTCGTTTGAGAGCAGATTTGTTAAAACTAGTAAAAAGTGAATAACTACGCCTATTATGTTCCTATAACTGCTCTGTGCAAAGGTGACTATTGAGGGCATTAGATGCAGTGTGACAGTACTATGGTATGTCATATGGCTTACTTAAATACTAACACAAAAGCTAAAACCCCTGTTAAAAGGATTAGATGCAGTTTGTCGTGAATAAAGTTAGATTGATCCTCCACATGTTTTTGCTGCAGTGCTTGTCCTGCCGCTAACTTACAGTCAGGAAGCAGTGAGAGCATAGCCCCTGGTGCTGAACACTGCCCTCAGTGGTTGTCACTGGAACAGGATTTCTTTTGTGAGTAAATCTGTCTCAAAATGTGGGACAAATTCCTCAAAAAGATCCAAATGTGCAGAAGTGATGAATGCAAGAATTGAGCAAGCCACAAATGCAGATTGGACTATTCACATGCAAAACTAAAGTTTTATGAATGACAACCATAATTTATATGTGAAAAAATTGTGAAATAACATTCATTAATTTTCTACTGCTTATTCCCATTAGGGGTCGCGGGTGACTGGAGTCTCTACCAGTAACTTTGGGCCGTAGGCAGGGTACACCCTAGACAGGAGCCAGCTTGTCGCAGGGCAGACACAGAGACACACACTGACAGACAACCATTCATTCTCACATTCATTCACTAGGGTCAATTTAGAGTCACCAATTCACCTAACAGTGGAAAAATCATATACTGGAAAAAAGGGAAGGTAAATAAAATATATAACAATTAACAATTGGACAGTGGGAGGAAGCCGGAGTACCCGTGATGGTGTGTTGGCCGGCCTGGGCCATGAACCCACGATCTCCTTGCTGGGAGGCAAGAACACTAACTGCCCTGCCACTGTGCACCCCTGCAAAATAACATATTTGCAAATTATAATTTATTTGCAAAAACTGCTGCATGTAAGTCACAAATTAGGGATTTTGAATAAATCATTCTATGTGCATCAATACATTTATTGTTGCATCAGTTCATTTCATTTTTGCATCAGTTCATTTTATTGAAACAAATATAGCCCCATACTCCACCTCAGAACGGCCCCCACAGTTAAACGTAATGTCATCAGTCTACTCTTAAGATCCACTTTTATTCTGGCTTTTAACTCAGCATGAGTTGTGTGGTTCTCTGTCTTTTTTTTTTTTTTTTTTTTTTTTTTACTTATTTATTGTTTCATAGTGTGTTGCCCTTGTTTGGTTTACAGTTTTTTATTATTTAAGTGGGGACCAGTATGGCTAAATAGAGCTTTTATTGTTTGTATTTTATCATTGTTTGTGCAGCACTTTGGAAACTGTCTCTATTTGTAAAATGTGCTATATAAATAGTGAATTGGATTGGAAGTATCTACTACCACTACTAGAACTACTAATATTACCACTACTGCCACTATAACTACTATAATTATTGCTACTATTACTAATGCTACCACTATTACAATTACTACAGCTACACCTTATTTTGCCACAAGAACAAAAATATTTTTACTTATTTAAAGGTTCTAAGAGTGCAGAGATGTGTATTTTTTTCCTAAAAAATGTACTCACATGAAAGTATGGTTTAGAAAATGTACTTAAAAAGATTATGTATATTAAGTATTAAGTAGCTGGGTAAAAGTATTCAGTTACTTTACACCACTGACATTGACATCAAAACAGAAAAGAGTAGTAAAAGAGAGACACAAATAAAAGATAAAAAGTCCAAGTAAACGGCTGAAGCGTGGCCGGATTTTCACAGCCGCTGACATCACCGCATGGGAAAGTCGCTCCTTGTCCTCTGTTATCTGCCGCTGACCTCAGATCTGTGCACCAAAACACAGCTAAAGTTAAGAAAAAAAGCTCACTTTCCATGCACCCCACAACTCAAACTTACACAAACTCAGGCTTTTGCGTACAGAGCGGAGCCACTTGCCAACATACACACAGCCCTGGAAGTCATGGAGGAAGCCTGACCATGGTCCCGTTAGCAAAAGGAAGGAAGTGGAACACACCCCTCAATCTGAACAGGACGCTGCCAGGAAAAAGGGTGCTTTGGTAGGACACACAAGTACAAGACTGGACTTACAGTACTCCAGTCATGAGATTTAAAGCTGAATTATCCACTACTCACCAACAACAGTACTTTAATGCTTCAAATTAATTAACACATGTCAAACTCAACCAATTAGCCACTGAAATTTGGAGCTTACCTTAAACGTCTTATTTAAAAGTTTTGTCTTAGGTCAATACAAACCAACAATTATCTTCGACTTCTTAAACATCACGTCTTGCATCATTAATTGTTATCTGTTTTACTTTGCTTCCCTTTTTTCCAATATATGATTTTCTTTTTAGCACTGTGTCTGTGTAACAAGACGCATCTAAATAGAGACTTTCTCTTATTTCACCTGGCAGTCATCATTCAACAGCCAATCGGAGCATCCCTTATTGGAGTGTGCCAGCCTGTTAAAATCCTTAATAATGCAGCCTATATGACCATAAAGTCTATTTTTATTACATTATACTCTATTAGATTACACAAGTTTCCTCCAATCTAAGGAAATCAAATCGGTTATTTTCCATTAAACACATCAGCCATGAACTTATTTTTACTTGTAAGTAAAAAAAACACAACAGGTTTCAGTGTGAGATGAGTCAGCAAGTCTCAAAGCTATTAGATGACTATGCTATTATACCAAAGTGAGCCCTCTAGGGAAGATTAGTTTTCACTTTAGTAAACATACAGTAACTCACCAGCTGTGGTTATAAAACTTTAGGGCAATTATAGGAGCGGAATGAAAACAGCGTTTATTAGCATCAGGGTGAAAATAAATGTCATAGTTGATCTTAAAATCTTGTAGCTGCCAAAAACTTTTGTGGTATACATGTAATCTAGTGTCAACTGCACTTGTAAATTTGCCAAATATGTTTTTACACCTGATGCCTTTACTCATGCAACACTCTCTTTTTATCTAGAATTATGACCGGCACAAAGAGTACACTAGCTTGTAATCACTAAAGCCCTCAAAGCTTACCTTGCATAAACATATCACCATGGTTTAGTGACTTGGGTTAACTGTGTCATATCCCGTCTAGGCAAATAAAACTGGATTTCAACGGATGTTTGAGATTAACCTTCAAGACCTTCATTGTCACTAAATTTGGCAGACAGTGCTTAATATGTGGGATACCTAAATACAGCTGAGCAGTGTTTCTCAAATGGTGGATTGGGAGTCAAATTGGGATGATATTCTTTTTAGCTTATTTTGGAAGGCTATAAAGTTTAAATGACTTTACATGAAACAGAGATTTCGAAATGCATGCTTCATAAAGGTCATAGCAAAATGACTAGAACAAAAAATATTCTGTCCTGTAAATGGTTGGTCACAATGAAATGATAAGGCTTAAAATTAGGTCCCTCAAAGACCAGCTGAGACCACATGAGTGAACCCGATATCTTTAAATTGTGATCATTGTGCAGAAGGGTCGCCTGAGGTCTAGGTTGGTGATCTTTCCCACAGTGGTGTAATGGGCATGTCACTGGCTGCTCCCAGTTCTCCTCCCATCGTGTGACTGTGGGGTCATCAACAGATCAGCCTGTGCTCTCCGGACAGGGCCAGCTATGGCCATGGGACTACAGGGGAATGAGAATTTAGAGACGTCTCATCACTGGTACTTGTGGATTCTGCTGAGTTAACACTTGTTCATGGCAAGCCTATTTGTGCGCAGGGATAGTGTTACACCTTTTGTATCATTACACTGTGTATTTAAGAAGGAAATGGGGTGGTGGAAAAGATTGTGAGAATTCAGTTCATCAACTTTCACTGCAAGATCTTCCAACTTTCACCTATTAACCATAAGAAACTACTATTCATACAATCAAAGATGACAATGACTTACTTAATACCATTTGACTTGAAAACTAGGCCTCAAATATCAGTGACTTTTACAACTCATAACACAACCTAAAAAAAAGGTCATCCTTTACAGATATTGATTATAATGTAGACAAAAATAATATTCTTGGTGCAGTACCTCAATTGGCCACTGAGGGAAATTCCAACATGCTAAAAGGTCATCTGTCCTTTTACACCTTGTTTAAATTATTAAAAACACACATCAACAAATTGTGAGATTATCACTAATTGAAACCATTGGCAAAAACAGATAATTTTTTAAAATCTTGGTACTCTCTGTGTAGATCAGAGACATAATGTGTGTCTATGTAGCTAAAATCTTTGTCTTGCCAGTAGCAGCTGCACGGGCTTGGGGCCAAACAAACCCTCCCAATGCTATCATTTCTCAGTGTTTTCATTGTCTGTTCAGCATCTTGCAATATGTTTCACCTCCAGTTCTTCATAGACACTTCTGTCATCTCTCCCCAACTCCCCAGCGGCCCATTCTTCAGCT
The DNA here is from genome assembly GCA_020698575.1 of Bostrychus sinensis. Classification (NCBI taxonomy): domain Eukaryota; kingdom Metazoa; phylum Chordata; class Actinopteri; order Gobiiformes; family Eleotridae; genus Bostrychus; species Bostrychus sinensis. The sequence continues at coordinate 18,253,142 of CM036257.1, read as the reverse complement.
CACTCTTCCCTCTGCTTTTCATTACGGACAGTACTGGGGATAAATCCAGTGACAGTGATGAGGAAAAATCTTGTAATAAAGTGGACCCATCTGGTGACATAAAAGCAATTTTCTTTAGAGTTTATATGTCATTTTTTCAAGCTACAATGTTCACTTTTGTAATGTTTAAGCTTAGGGCTGCAAAAATATATATCGCATATGTATTATTACAGATTCAGCCCCAGTTTTGACCAGTGAGTCCAGAGCTTTTGACGGAATAGAATTTTTTGTTGTTATTGTTATTGTCATATTCAACATTTTCTAAAATTTTGCAGCCCCATTTAAGATTTAAAGACCCACAAAAGAGGCAGTATGAGAGTAGACGGGTGCCGAATGTCACACAGAGGTGTCAGAGTACGGAAACACCCCCCCCACAGTTGCTGCTTCTGCCCTGACATTACATAACACACAGCGACATTGTGTAGCAGTGAGTGTGTGTGTTTGTGTGAGTTTGTGGTGGTAGCGGTGGGGTTGTCACATGACCCTCGGCAGACTGCACCTCAGGTCGTTTACCCCGGCAACACTAGGTCTGTAAAATGTTACGGAGCTGAGCAATCAAAACATCCTGACTGTATTAAACATTAACTAAACCATTGCCACCTGAACTCAAATGTATAAAGTATAAAGTTAGACTCGGGCATAACATTTAAATCACAATATTATAATCCAGCTACATGAGGTCATAAGTGACTGTACACTTTGTGCTAGTCCCAAACCCGGATAAATGGAGAGGGTGTGTCAGAAAGGGTATTTGGCATAAAAACTACGACAAATCAATATAAAAATCACTGCGCGCCAGGAGGCAGATGATTTGATGTGGTGACCCCAGAAGGGATAAGCTGAAAGGAGAGAAGAATTAAATCACATACAAGCATTACAACATTTTTAAATGACTAAATTATTCAGGCCTATACTGTATATGAGACAACAGTTGAATGAAAACTAAATCCATAAAAAGGCAGACTCAAAGGCAGCTAATATTAAATACAAGGGAGGAAGAAGTGAATTAAAATTCCTCAGACAGATGAATGCCAGGTCTAGACTACTGAAAAGTATTAGAGTCATGGTATGAACAGTGCAGTGGAGCTCACAGATTGCTGTATAAAATGTCTGCAATTACTGTGGTCACCAATCATTTTTACAATGGCTGTCTTTGTGCAAAGAGTTTGAAAAATGAAATAAATAAATAAATCGACCACAAGATTATATTACACTATGCTCAAGTAAGGAGTGTACTTAAAGGCACTGAGTTTAGGGCCTTAATGTCAAAAAAAGAAGTGTGCAATGAAAAGTGCACGTGTTAGATTCTCATTCATCCAGGTCTTTATAGATGGTTGGACAAACTGCTTATCAAAGGGGAACAAAGTAATTTTTTTACCTTAATTAAACAGTTTCTGAGTCAGTGTGATGGCAAAATAAGTTGTTGCAGGGTGACTAAAGCGTCCCGCACTTCCCCCTGGTGTATTTTTGCAAAACAAACAGTCTGCAAAAATGGGAGCACCAGCCCAGTGTCTCTGAAGATGTGGGGTCTTGAAGTCTTGCAATCAGTGACATGTCGTGGATTTATTTCTTACATTTTTGTCCTGGCAGCACAGCTCAAAGGCAGATTGAACCTTTGTAAATATAAGAGAAGCTGAAAATGAGGGTCAAGCTGAGCAAGGGGTCTCCTCGTTGGTTTTCACAATAACGCTTTACTCTGAATTTTAGGGGAAGTTCTGTAGAGAAAAATGCGACCACAACTGAAGAAGTGAGCAAAGTTACGTGGTTCCTATTTAAAGGATTCCATGGAAAAGTTAGGTGCATTATATTCGGCATATAATTTTCAGTATAAATTGGCGATTGGTGATTTCATCTTCATTTGAAAGCATAACTTGGAAATTTAAGCATTTTAGGTGGACTGCTGTGAGAGTGAATGGTTGTCTATGTCTTTGTGTTAGAGACTAACTGAGCCTGAGACTAACTGGCCACTGTGCAGGGTGTATCCCTCCTCAGGCCCACAGTTGTTTGTACCGTCTCCATCCACCTGCGACCCCTAATGAGAAAACACATGTAATATGGAACTATGAGACCTTAACCTACACTAATCCAGCCACAAAGGGTCACTAGCCAGTGTACTCTTTGTGACAGTCCCATCCTAGGATAAATGGAGAGGGTTGTGTCAGGAAGGGCATCTGGCATTTGCTGAAAGGAAAGAAAAATACTTTAAACTACAATAGACATTTTATTTGATACTGGCAAAACAGCTCTAAGTTGTTGCTATGTTTGGGGCTTGTAAAAACTGGTTGACGTATGAGAAAGAAGCACAGAGGTGAGCAGTGGCACTCCTCTCTTGTGACAAACTCAGTGGGTGGCAGAACAAGGTCAGGTTTTGACTGCATTCAAGCTGTAATAGTACTCTCCTTGAGCGTTATACTATTTGTACACATGCCTTTACACGTGGCTATCTGTCCTACTGGATCTGTAAGCCCAGCTGCATCAGCCGATCACGGTGAGAAAAGGAAAAAACTTGTTGGCCCTGGCCTGTCTCCAATGGCCCGTTATCCTGCCTCCCCACCCACCCCTACCCCCAAAGGGACAGTGGATTAGCTGTGGTCACCCCATTCGACCTATTCTCTGTCCGACGTGTCCCGCACATCTCTGCCACCTCAGCGTTTGGTCTGTTTGGACAGGAAAGCCCTCCGCCAGCTGCCTACAACAACAAGCCGACCTTAGTCACAGTCAGCGAGAGTGTGTGGGAGTCAGAAAGAAGATCATAACGCAAGTGTGAAACCATAATGTAAAGTTGCAGTAACAGCAAGTGTGAAATAACTCAAACTATTTAACTTAAAAGGATGTGAAACTAGGTCTATGTTGAATATTGCAATAACAATATGATTGAAAATATTTGAAAACCCTTAATAAAGTTAAGTTTAATTAACCATAGACATCGTAAATGTTGAATTTTAAAACTGGGGCTAATCAAATCCTACTAAAGACCAAACCAGGACTAAAATTTTGACTGAAATAAAATCACAAACAATTAATTGAAGTTCTTATTGGTCATAACAAGCATAACATAATCTGGCTTAAGGCTCCAGACACTTAATCTGACAGTAAAAGGTTCTGATGGGATAGATGGGAAACTATAACATGAGACAAATTTATACGGATGAAAAACAAAAACAAAAAAAGACGTCTAGTATCTTGTAGATGTTTCTGATGCTGTTATTTGTTTTTCATTTTTGCTTTTGAGATGGTTGCCAGAGCCTTATTTGTGATGACTTCATGCATGTACAGTAATGACAATAAGCAAGCAATGACTTGTCAGGCAACTAAAACAGAATTGATGACTGTAATTTTAAAGATTGTGCATTTTGAATTTCCATAACCACCACCAGAAATCCTGAGGCATAGAGGTACTGCTTTCCAAATTACAAACTTGGCATAACTTATAATTGCATGTAAAGTTATGTCCCAGTAATGCTTAGCATTAGCCGATACATTTTAAACTGGAGACTAGCTGGCCACAAAGGACACTGATCAAAATATTTTTGTAGCACTGTTTTAGACAAACTTGGCATTTGCAGGACTTGCAGATCAAACATACTCCAAACCTTTATTTCACTTTTTGCACATAGCCTACAGTAGGTATGTCCCACAGCTGCTGCAGCCTTGAAGAAACTTCCCCTACAGACAACCTCTACCCACTCTTGTACTTCCTGTGTGGAGTAGTGCACTTACTTCCTAAATAAGACATCAAAATTTCCCTCAGCATCACTCTTCCTCTTTTTTAGTGAAAACTTTTATCTGATGCTCACACGTTCTATTTCTTTGTTAAACAGTCATTAATACTTTTTAATGTCCCTCTATTTGTGAAATGTGGACTAACAGATGTGTGCATGACCTTGCACACACCTGTTACATAGAGGCATTACAAGAGGCATTGTGTGACACATGAATTAGTCTGCAGCAGTGATGCCCCTTGATAAGTGCTAACATTATTCTATTATTTATTATTCCATTTCTATTTCTTTACTTTGAATCAAACTGAAGCAACGCATCAAAAATACATCTCAATAATTGTTTCTGTGTGTGAAATTTAGGCAGATCCGCAATTCAGTAAAATCGCTCAAGGCACTTAATGGACCATGGTTGCTCACCACAGAGCTGTTTATTTTTTTCTGCACATTGATTTATTCATCTTCTTCGACTTATTTCCCTTAAGGGTCACTAGTGGCCTATCCCAGCAACTATGGGCTTTAGTCTCAGGGCTGAGAGACATACACTGACAAAACCATTCACTCTTACATTCATTCTCTATGGGCAATTCAGACTCACCAATTCAACTAACACATGCATGTCTAAAGACAGCGGGAGGAAGCCAGAGTACCCGGAGAGAACCAACGGCCTTTTATGCAAGACAGAAAATGTGTATTTTCCCCAAAAAATGTATATACTAATTTGTGAGCAACCATCAACTATGCAGTATGCACACAAAAAAAACAGGTAGAAACTAATAAAACTAAATCAAAAATATGAAAAAAACAGCCCTATACACCATATACTGCTACTGCAAAGATTTTCCCTGATATTAACGAGAAATGTATAGATGTTTACAGGAGTACAGAGATTGCAAAAGGCCACAAACTGTGCGTGAGTGGTGACACAGATCATAACATGTAACTTCTGCATGCAGCTTTTTGTTAAGTGGCCAGACCTCTGAGTAAACGAATGAGGAACAGCAGGAACAGCCAGTGTAGACTGAAGGAATGTACATGTACGTGTTGTACCCACATAAAAAACAAGCCACCTATGTCCACAGGCTTAAATAATGATTTATGAATATAGGGTATGGTAAGGTTGCTGTATAACTAGATGTATGGGAGAAACCGATAAGCCTTGTGAATACAGAGAATAATATTTGTTTAGACTGACTTTGAATGTATGCTGAGAGAAGAATAAGACACACAAAGCTATATGATATCTTGACACGACATGCCCCGACATGTAACTGTGAGCACAAACAGCCTTGAGCCGTCTCCTGCAGGGGGCTGACGAGTGACTGGATGAAGTATTAAAACAGGCCGCCACCCAAGCACAAACATATAGGTTATGTATTTACTCATCTGTCAGTTAGCATATATTTTGGTTTGGTGAGAAAGTGAGGTTAACCTGCTACTTTCTATTCCTTCTAAATTTGAGTTAGAGGACCTTATGTATTAAAACATTGCTAAACTATTGTAAATCAGTGTGTGTAATGTTGTCTGTAAAATGGGATTGTTAAAAAATTATAGATAATAATTTCAATATTAATATGTGCAGAGTCAGACTGTTACATGAATTTTCTTTTCTTTTGGCTTTTTACTTCTGGGTTTGCCACAACAAATCCATGGCCTCCTAATGTGCAGTGATTTGCATATTGATTTGGCATAGGTTTTACATCGGATGCCCTTCCTGATACAACTATTCACTCACTATTTATCCAGGTATGGGACTGGCACAAAGAGTAACACTGGCTTGTGACCCTCTGTGGCTGGGTTAAGTATACTGCGTCTATCTAATAATATAAATCCTTGAGACAGCATTGATTGTGATATTAAGCATATGACTTGATAATTTCTATTTTTACTGAACTTTACTTGAACTTAACTGAGCTGTGATCCGAGGTGGAGAGAAGTCAGTATGATAGGTACAGAGGACTAATGTGGAACTGCTTTGGTTTTATGATGCACCATTTGCAGAGGACACAATGTTCCTGAGTAACCAACACTTTAGTAACTCAAACCTTTAACTTGAGGTTGCTCGTTTACAATCTTCACATTCATGTGAAGATAGTAAACAAGGAGTGTCTGACACATTCAATTCCCCTGCTTTCATAACTAGCACAAATGCTCGACCTTGCCCTTGCTCATAAACATAATTCATTGTATTCACCAGTCCAAACCATAAGCTATAACGAAACAATGGCATCAGCTGTTGACCTTTAACCCAACTGGTCCTGGGAACAGTGGTCAAAGGACAGTAGCATGCTATGAGCTAAGCAGACTCATGAGGATGATAACACCTATGTCCAAAGTCTGAAATCTATTTAAAATTTAAAGGCTATTGCAACAGTAATTTCGTCCCATCACAAGACAGAACTGCACCTACAGCCTTAATTCAAATTATAGAGAATAAAGTTAAGTTCTGCAGCAGCTCGTCATTCCATCCAGTGGTAAAATGTTATATTACTGGCCTCCTAGAATGACATTTTATGAGCCTTATTATAATTTTTTAATGTCTAACAATTATACCAGAGTAGTTAAGTCCTGTGTAGGGCTGCAACTAAAGATTATTTTGAAAACTAATACAGGAGCTTTGGGTCATGACCGAAGGGACAAGATCCCAGATACAAGCGGCCGAAATGAGTTTCCTCCTCAGAGTGGCTAGGCGCTCACTTAGAGATAGGGTGAGGAGCTTGGTCACTTGGGAGGAGCTCAGAGTAGAGCCACTGCTTCTCTGCATCGAGAGGAGCCAGCTGATGTGGCTCAGGCATCTGTTCCGGATGCCTCCTGGACGCCTCCCTGGTGCATGTCCCACCAGGAGGAGGCCCCAGGGAAGACCTAGGACACGCTGGAGGGACTATGTCTCCCGGATGGCCTGGGAACGCCTTGGGGTTCCTCTGGGCAAGCTGGAGGAAGTGTCCAGGGAGAGGCAAGTCTGGGTGTCCCTCCTTAGACTGCTGCTCCCGAGTCCCAGCCCCAGATAAAGAGGAAGAATATGGATGGATGGATTAATCTATCAATTATTTTTGCAATTAATCAATCAATGATTGGATAGCCAACCGTGAGTGTATCTGTTATGATCTGGTGCTTTAAGAATTACATGTAGTTAAAAAAAAAATCAGGTTTTGCAGTTCCCATTAAAAAACAAAATAAAAATCACTTAATTTTTTACTAAATTTGAACCAGACAAAGTTTCAAGTATGTTTTTTGAAGACTTTTAGATACGGCACATATACACACAAAGATGTTTTTGTTATTTAAAGCCACAACATTTACACTGTTTTGAAATGTTTCTGTAGGTTTACTGCTCTGTTTTGGTAATAAAACCACCTCTATCAGCACATAACAGAGTGTTTTAGAGTCTCTGAATACCCCAGATAGCAATTAATAAATTACTAAATTAGTTGATGATTATTTCAATAATTGATTCTAATCAATTAATCTGATTAGTTATTGTAGGCCTAGTCCTGCGGCAGCTCATGACTCCATCTAGTGGTAAAAAGTGAACTTAATGGCTCTTAGGATTGAATTTTATGAGCCTTATTATGATTTTTCAATATTTAACAATTATACCAGAGAATAGTTGAGTCCTATGGCAGCTCATGACATCATAATATGGCATTTTATGAACCTTTTGTAATTTCTTAATATCTTAACTATTATGTTTATGATTATGGGACTATTATTTCAAAACACAATTATTAATATTAAAAGACAAAGACGCAATACTGTGCAATTACACTTTATGCTCTTCCTTGTGATGACAGCTTGTGGGACAACTTGCATGTCTACAACACCACTGATTTAGCAGCTATTGTTGATCACTGATATCTGAAGCCTGCACTAACAAGTCTGCCCACAGTTATATCAGTGTGATTGGCAACAAGATAATGATGTTGATTTTCTCTTCTTGGATATGGATAAGTGTTACATGTAGCAGTTGGTCAACTTTTCTGGGAAATGTGGCTGGCTCTTAAAAAAAATAGTCTAAATTAGGTTAAGCTGTGTGTGATTTTAAGTGAGGCTGTGCACACAACCAAAAACACACATTCAGAAAGCAAACAAACAAGTCAGTTTCCTAGAAGTTTCTGAACAATCTCTAGTAGTTGTTTACAAGTCACCCCACCTCCACCCAAAGGGCTTCCCTTGTGTTTCTGCTCATTCAAGCCCCCCTTTTTTAACAATCCTGTCCTAACATCCCCTTCCTCCGTCTGGCCCATCTTCTGCTCTGACAGCACACAAACAGATACTAGAGGTGTGTCCCCTCTCGGCCAATCGCAGTGCTCCCAAGCCCAGGATCTTGACCAATCACAGCGCAGTGTGGGAGCGGCTCGTGTCTGTTAACTGCCAGTTGTTGTTTTGCTGCTCTTTCTGTTTTCTGCAAATCTTCAGTGTGATGGATGGGGGGATAAGGAGGAGGTGGGGCTTTACTGGGCTCCCAATACTGGCCAACAATTAGGACGGGGCTTATCTCTGTCTGTGTGTGATGCACATACACAATATTCACATGTTCTTAATCACTAGTTTCTCCTCCCTCCCTGCAACAACACTGGACTTGTTTTTTCAACAAAAAACAATCCTTTATGTATGTGTTGCAGAATATACAGAAATTGTCTCTCTGCAGTATTTAGAGTATACATTACATACAAAACATATCACAAAACAGAGCTTGAACTAGCCAGTGCACACTAGGAGGCAGATGGTTTGCTGTAGTGACCCCGGAAAGAAAAAAGTAAATTACTGCAAATCATAATGATGCAAGATATTTTCCCTTACAACGTGTATCTCTAATCACACACATTTAAAAACTAATAATTGAAATTAATATGACAACATAAGTACCTGCCTTAAGCTAATGGACGTGGAAAAACAAACTTGTTGTATAAATGCGCAAGTATTAAAAACTCTATCCCAAATTTTTACAGGAGTACTATGCCCTGAAGGTTTTACAGAGAAAGTCAGCCCAAGAAAAACATTACTAACTTGTTTTTCCAACTCTTCCACCTTCCCTCTCTTACTGCCACATTGATGCATTAGTGATGTGTTGCACAATAAAGGCAGTGTTGTTTCCAAGAGTGGACTTCTCGGAGCTGTAAACATATCAGGAGGAGTGAAACCACCTCAGGCTTCTGTGATATTATTATCGAGATATAAAAAACAAGTGTGCAAGCTTGAATATCTGCCATCAGTGTGTGTTTTACGTGTGTACTGTATACTGAGCTCTATTATGCACTTCATTAGCAGGACTTGGAGATTTTTCATATCTAAAGAAAGTCAAAAATCATAATTTTTGCTGATAATATGTTTGGATTTTCAATTAGTCTGTTTTTTTGGGTTGGGGTAAGGTTGCTATTTGCGCAATTGCGCAGACATATTGTCCATAGTATACATCAGTGTAATGTATAAGGTTGGACATTTCAAGACCTGTTTTATTTCATTTTATTTATAAGCTAGTTTCCAGACAGTTCTTACTTACCTTACTAGCAGCTTGTAGAGTGACCTGCTCGTTCCCCCCGAGTTATATAGTGAAAGAGGATAAGAGCGATAGAAGCGCAGCAATTCAGGGAGGGGCAGTTTGTACCTATCTACCATTAAAATCATTTTGAGAATATTATTTTATGGTCCAAATTCTACATAGGGTTGCTTTAACTTCATGGCCCAATAGTCACTTTCTTCACACACCTGCCTCAGTTACATTTGGACATCGCAAAGGTTAGGGGTTTGATAAGATCTTTCTCGCTCAATGCAAGAGTATGTAACCAAGCCACTTTGACCCATATCTTGCGTGAGGAAGGCCGACATGGTACCCCAATGGAAAAAGCACAGTAACATGTAACACAATGCCTTAATGATGTCGTTGGGCCTCATTGTACGGTCTTATTGGATGATGCATGAGTCAGCGCCAACTAAACTGTGATAAGGACCGCAATGGTTATGAAGAACAAAAAAAAACATTGTTATTTGTAACCTATACCATTACATTACCTTCTATTTATAATTCCTCCCCATTCAGATGTAGTGTAGCTGCGGCACTAAAGATTATGTAAGTTAGTGTTGCAATCAATCCTAAAAACCAAAAAACAACTTACTAAAACAAGCTGGTTTCAAAGCTTTTACACAGCCACAAAATAGATATGTTAGTAAAGCAAAGTTTTGAACCATTAACTGTCTTTATGGATTTACTTTTTAATGTCTAAGTCATTTGGTTCAGATGAGTGTATTATTATTCACCCACAATACACTAAGCATCTCACTAAATGGATTTCTGTGCGGCCAAGTAATTGAAGACATTATAGACCCTTTTAGACTTGGCAAACAAATCCAGTCACAATGGGTCAACAGCCAGTGTACTCTTTGTGCTGGTCCCAAGCCTGCATAATTGGGCAGGGCTGCATCAGAAAGAGCATCAATCTCATATCTCACAAAATCAGCATCTAAATCACTGCATGGTAAAAGGCAAAGGGAAAAGGCATAAGGTAGAAAGTAGAACTCACAAATAGTGCATAAACGAGTTAGGGAATGGCAACCAACTACACATGTGTAATGTCAGCGGGTGGGTAGAGAACATTAGCGATCGGCTGGCTATTTAACTATTTTATTAAAGGAACAACGAGTTCATATGCTAAAGGTTACATGGTAAAATTTGAGAACCATGGCAGACCACAACAGTTTGTCAGTGTAAGTTAAATTGGGTTAAGGGAACTGACTACTAGATATGCGGTACAACCATAGCCACAACTACCATTATTTTTGTCATCTAAAAAGGTCTTATTATAAGTCCTGGAAAGGTCTGTACTCATAAGAGCCATAGGAACTCTGAAGGTGCCACCAACAGAGATGTGTAAACTTACACAAACATTGGTGGCGACACGTCTGTCCCACAGTCTGAACAACTACAACATATATACAGTACTGTTTTTGTCAATGTATATGATGTCCTTTGCTGCTCTGGCCCAGTTGAGTTCAGCGTCCCGTGTTTTATGTAAACAGTTGCCTGCTGTAGCTGGAAACAAAGTTGATGAGACAAATAACAGAACGGCTAAGGGCTGTAATACAAAAATAGTGGACATAAAGAAATGAGGAAACTTTCTAGTGATGGTAGAAAAGGAGTCACTGAAAGACCATAACTGCTTGGTCAGTCTGGCAAAGTGTATGAGGCTGAGTCTGAATTTCACACCAATGCAAAAGAGGCAAATAAGCACAGCAGCAAGTTCAAAATACAATGATATAAAATAATAATACGCTACAGGCACAAATTGAGCTTTTGTGTGGAGTTTTTTGACCACTGAATAATTACTCTACACTTGCCCGTTGCTGGACATTGACGCAGCAAAAAGGTGTTGCATAAGCTCTTGTCCCAAGCCCCCTTCATGTTTGCTTTATGACGTCATGCCTTATCCGGTGTACGATTTATGGGTCCTGATAGAGGTCCTTCCTTCCTCTGACATTAGGTGACAAGATGTGAGCCAGTGGGCCGCAGACACACCCTCAAAAACAGCCAATCAACAATGGCGAGCGTGTCTCTGATTTATATCTTTCGGGAAGCTGGCGTCCGAATAAGCTCAAGTAGGTCAGGAGGGCTACTTTTCTCCATTTTTTAGATTAAGGTTAGGGAGTGCTGGCTGTAGCTGATATTGGGCTTAGGGATATAATTTAGCAGTGGTGTAAGGTTTAAAGAGACAGAAAGAAAAATAAGCTCCAAGTAATGGTTTGTATACATTTTGTGTTGGTTGGCTTCCAGCTTTACATGCCTGGTTTCCTGTGCACCTCTCAGTGTTTACCGCAATACAACGACATGCCAAGAAACCTACAGAAGACGGGGTGTGGCAAACTGCCAGCTAAGACTGTTCAGGAACCAGATGGAAAACTTGTTTTTGTGATTCTCGCCATCAATCTCTCTGTGGCCTACATACTGTACTTCACTGCAGCCCATTACTTTAGCTATTGTTTGTGCAATCTACCATCACTTTAGTAGCTCGAAATGTACTTGAGATTATTAAAATAAAAACTTTAAATTACTTAATTGCTGATTTTAATGTGTGGGCTTCAGAAGGTTTTTATTTTCACAATACAGAAATTGTAGAAAAAAGATTTTGGTTAGCCATTTGGAGCTCCCTGAAGCTTTGCATAAATAAGAATCACCATAAAAGGCATGCTGTTATAAATGAATGTAAAGATTTTCCATGCACACTTTAGAAACCTTGTTAGCATTTGTTTTTATTGGCCCCATTAGCTGCCATATAAACTTGGATCACTACTCTTGTCTGCTTCTCCAAACTGGAACTGTGCTGAAATGTTAAAAATAAATAAAGTTTCCTGGTATCAAGTCCACACTTCGTCCACTCAAGAAAAGGAAATCTGCAAATATGTCATATATACTGTGTGGGTCACCACAGTATGACAACCAGGCAACAGTCTTACATAAGACCTTTAATTTCACTTTAGCCACGTGTTAAACTGTTACCAATATAGGGTTTATGTGCTTGATTTTATCACCCTACAACTGATGTGGCAAAGGATAAAATGCTAGGCCTACCGCAATTACAAACAGAAAGCTGGCTAAAATATTGTACTTCATCAGTTATGTCTAAATATTAGAATCAGGTACTTTTATGCTGCTAAATTTACATACATTATTTATAATCAATATACTTTAAAAGAGAAACTTTAAAACTGAGTTCATTACCTGCCAAAACACACTGTGTGAACGAACCATGTGTTTACCTGCCTCTCCTTGATTTTGGTCCAAATTTTGCCTTGTTTTTCTGATAACTTTATCTGCAGCATCTTAGCCTCCCTTTCTGCATGGCCTTTGTTGGAATTACTGTTTGGCTTTCACTTATGCAACTTTCTCAGTATCCTGGTGCAGTCTTATTTGTCTAAGACCTCATTTGGAGGCGCTATGTAAACATTTTTATTACTGAATGGAAACACACCTGAGTCACATTGTGTTTGGATTATTTTTAATACCGCACATAACTTTTTGCAGCTCAGTCGTACAATATCATAGACTTTCATTCACCCTTTGCTTTTCACCCAGCTTCTCATTTAGCCTCTGCAGGTCACTCAACAATGGGCTGCATTGTTTCAAAAACATTTGCACTTGTTTAGATCTCTGTGTAATGCGCCTTTTGGCCTCAAAGATTATATTGGATACTTTCAACATGAGCTCAGTCTTATTTTTAATCACCTTCAGCAGAGACGCTAAGCCTACCTGCACACCCTGCCTCGAGTTCTTGGCAAAGGCCTGTGCACGGCCATACATAATAATACTGCATTATATAATCTATATTAGACCATGTATGGATGGTTATAATATAATGGATGGGTATATTTTGATGTTAAATGTCTCAAAATGGACACACCAGAATCTAGCAGCATTACTGAAGTCAAAGAGCATTTGTGAGCAACATCTAAACACAGTGTAATATTAGTCCACCCAAGTGATAATGAATTGCGTCATGTAGTGAGAATAGCAAGATTAATATGAAACCAGCTGCTCTGTGTCATTATCTTATCTCGGTTTGGGGAGGAAATGATGCACAGGCAATATAAAATATTTGAGATGGGGTTTGTAATGTTATTAGAAAGCATTCTGCTCCCATCTTGAAAAAGTTGAAAGACAAACTCAATTAACCTTAATGTAAAACTTTAAGAAATGTATATTTAGATAACCATGCTGCAATATTCTACCTCAACCCAAGAAAATGAATCAACCCAACACCGCAGACATACAAATTACAAATTAATGAATCAAAGGAAATGATATGACTCAGGGAGAATGGGGCTGTAGCTCATGACTCCACCTAGTGGCACAAAGTGGTAAAGGAAGCCACTTGTAACTGAAATTTTGCATTGCACTGCTAATGGTTGGAACAAAACACAACTTTTACACTAACAGCAGAAATGATATCCTTAAGTGATGCAAAAATAGCTTTGAATTTTTGATATTCTTGCACATTAACATGAGATAAAGTAGTCCCAATAATGGATCAGAGGGACTTAATACAGACTTACACTAATACCTGTCACACTCTGGGACCCAGCTTCACAGTATCCCTAATCTGGACAAAAAAACAGTCCATTACAGATTGACAAATGAGCTGGACCACACTTGTTCCCAGAGAGGTGCTATGAGGTAACATTAACGGGGACATTCCTGCAGTGGTGTTTGTGTTCGGTCACTGTCATGGCCCAGTCACACCCAGGGGTCTAATAAACCCAAGGTGTGATGGATGACAACATGATGTAACAGCATCTAGTCCAATTACTGCGGCAGGACATGTAGTACAAGTGCGAGGCTGAGGAGAGTAAACAAGTCGCGTGGATATCTGAGTCAAAGTTTCCGTTCTTTATTTTCACATCAGGGCTTTAAAAGTGTTGCACAAAAAGGGAACATCAGCAATTCCTCTTCGACACGTGAGGCTGATGTAAAGACGGAAACAAGACACAAGTGATTGGATGGACATATAAGCTGCACAGAATTCACTAATCACATGCCAGACTGATGGGGCACCAATGCAACAAACTTTAAAATAGAATAAGCTTCTCATATCAATCACACATGCATCTTTTACATAAATATTCTATAACTTTGGTTGCACATAATTAGGTATTATGTGACATAATAATCTCTACACTGGCTGTCAGTCCATTTCAGGGTGGATTTTAAGGTGCTTATGTTTGTGTTCAAGGCCATCAATGGTCTTGCTCCATCTTACCTGACTGACTTATTAATTGTTTATAAGCCAGCCAGGGCGCTGCACTCCTCCGAGCAGATGTCTCTACTAGTCCCCAGGTCCAGATATAAGAAGTGGGGAGAGCGCTCTTTTGCAGTGTTCGCTCCTAAGCTACGGAACTCTCTTCCACCTGATTTACACTCAGTCACTAAACTATCAGTCTTTAAATCACACCTAAAGACTCACCTCAAACTGGCTTTTGACACATAGTTTGGATTATGTTGTTGTTGTTGTATGTGTGTTGTCTTTTTCTTGTTTTTTGTTGTGACTGTGTGTTTTATTGCACTGTGTGAAGCGATTTGTGCACTATTTAGCTGTTGGAAAGGCACTATACAAATAAATCTTGATTGATTGATTGATTGATAAGAAAGTAAATACTCTACCATTATTTTATGGACATTGTATTTGTTCATATTACAACAACTCTTAATTAGCTTTACTGTATTTTGAGCAGTTCTACAAATAACTTCTATGATGCAACACTAAGAAAAGAAGACAACACTTTGGTGTCAGGCAACCTGTTATACCACTAGATGGACTCATGAGCAATTGTAAAGAGAAGTTAGGAGAACATCAAGTGTCTTACAGAGACATTTTGACTTGCACAGTTTACATTTTAAAGCTACACATTATTATAGAACATTTTAAATGAGTTTAAACAACATTACCTGCAGCAGTACTCAAACATACCTTAACCTAATTTCTGAGACTGACTGTACCAAAGAATGAGGGCAACTCAGCTTTCATGGCCTTTGAAGCAACTACGCAGATATTTTTGAAAATGAAGGTATTTGCTTTAGTAGGAGTAAAACTGAAAAATGTGTAACTTTTATGCATGTTTTTCTGTCCAGCAGCACAATGTTTCTATTTGAATGCAAGTATGAGTTTGCAAAACTTCAGACAACCCTGAATCAATGTTGCCTTGTGCCTTGATTCCCAGAGCTGACGATAAGCTATTCACTGAGTCGGCGAAAATCTCACAACCATGTGACTCCAAATATTAAACATTTCTGTATCTTGCTTCTTCAGACATAGCCGTTTGAAGAGCACTTTCAGTGTGTCTGAATGATATGACATGAAATAACCCCTATGCACTTTTAGGATGGGGCACAGCGGTCGGTCCGAACAAGGAGGTGTTTTCCTAATCTAAGTCAACACTGGCAAGCAGAGCTAGTGCAGTTTTTACACCTTTTTGGAGCTGGCTTATAGGAGTGACAACGCCCGGGCAGAGGTCAGAGGTCAATGACTGTGGGAACATAAGGGGCCTGTAGTGCAGAGCTGTCAACGTCCTAACAAACTGGGGTGTAACATAAACACAACACACATATCAGCCCGAGACAATACACCCCTCCCCAAAACGTGCACAATGGTCCTAAGAACTCCACATTGGGCCTGAAACAATACGAAACACACTGAAACAACAGGACAGCCAGGTCTAAGCCAACACTGAGCCGGAGCAGCAACATGCAATGGGAAACTATCCATCAGGTGCTGACATGGTGAAGTTCAAGTCTCAAAGTGTGGGGTCTCATTAATTACAACCATAATGACAGTTTCTCCATAGTAAAAATGGTAAAGAATCATATTAAGCATAAAAATTGGAAGGACTTAGACAGTGATCCAAATCCACAAATCAAAAACTGTCAATTTGGTTTTATCACCTTATGTGACCTTTGATAAAAGTTTTATGAAAACCCACCAGTAACAATTCGAGTCATGTTGGTAACAGAGAAAATTGACTTGATATGGTAAAAGGATCCTGGGGGAAAAAAAGGATTCAGACAAGATTCAGTGCCACACCAGCAATTTGCCAATCAAAATCTTACAATAACTTCTAACTTAAGTTGTTTACAGACAAAGAAATCAATGCCTGCAAAACATCTACTTAGCAGACTGAGAGGTAAATACATTGTTATAAGCATCTGTAGCCAAAGGATGCATATTTGTATTGAGAATAAAACACAGAATATTCAGAAGCCAACTGGTAAACTAGTAATAGGGCATGAGATTGAGCTTTAGCTGTTGTATGAAGTCCTGCCCTTTGTAGTTAAAATCAGGATCATTCTGCTATGTATATTTATTATCTGGATGCTGGTCTCATGTGGGTGGTGCTATCATGGCCATTATGAAAATCATAAAAATGGACAAGTAACATGATACAAGTCTCTGTACAGCAGAATAAATCCTTATGAGACTTCGGTGAGTAATAAACTCTTTATTTACATACAACACTGATTCAGAAATTGTATGTAAAACTATGTAAAACTGAACTGAGACGGAATTGTTGCAGAGGTCTGAGGCTATGTACCTGATATATTGTTTGTGTATTCAGCTGGTTAAGCCCGTAGTTGATCTGGTGTGATTTGTGTCCTAATACGGGCTACCTCAGCCTGAGGCCTGGACACCAGCCACTGGGCTATTCATGTTTGTGACCTGATCTGCAGATGCCTCTGAGTCCTACATGCCCACTGTCATAAATCTCTCCAGACATGTAAACACAAGCATAAAGTGAGTGACATTCAGAGGCACACAAGAACACACGCACAACCTGGACTAAAGCCCAGTGACCAGGGCAAAAGGAAAAAATTAAAATCATGTGTGGCTTTGCATGCATTCAGCCCACAACATGGAAAATTCCCATCGAGCAACTTGAGAGCGCAGCAGAATCAGACCAAAGAGTAGCACAGAGCTCCCTCCAATGGCCACTTAAGGCAACTGCAAGCATTTTAGCTTCCCCTATAACATGTGAATGATGAAAGCACTCAATGACTGCTCTGTTTCATCAAGTAAAAGGCAGAGCGCTAAAGAGTGAGAGTGCTGGGGATAAAAGGCTTATATTGATTTTTCAAATACAGCGTCCACTGGACAATAACCTTCATCATTCATTTATGAATCCAATCAAATAAATTCTGGGCAGATGGCAAGGCAGTCAATAGCTGGAAGTGACCAGGGAGTGAGAATATGAGGCGAGTTGAGAGATATGCAGCCACTTGGACACAACCAAAATCCATTTTGCAGAGCTGAGTACTTAAGGCAGAGCTAGGAGTCTCTAGGAGCTAGGAGCTTACAAAAACATAAAGAAAAAAAATAAATAATAATGCAATGGGGAAATTTGATATAACAAAACTACACAATATTGCGTTCCCATTACACTCCCTGTATTTTAGACTATAGGCTCCAAAAAGCCACAACAGTTCCCTAACTTAAGACTGTAGGTAAACAAACAACTGTGGTGAAGTCAATTGTGTCGAATTGTCAGCCCTGCTGCGACTGACTAGCCATTGTTCAGGATGTACCCCGCCTAGGCCCAATTAGTTGCTGGGATGCCTAACTGGAATAAGTGGAAAGAAATTAATCTTAAGATCTCAAACAGAAAATAATATTTTACATTCCTAGCTTCAAAGACACTTCAGTGGCTCCTTGTGTGAAACAGGAGGACTCACCACTACTTTTTATAACTCTACATTACACAAATCAACTCACCTCACATATCCACAAAATAATTATTGAGACACAACAACTACCGTATTTTCCTGACTATAAATTGCTCTTTTTTTCATAGTCTGGCTAGGGGTGCGACATATACTCAGGTGCGACTTTTATATTAAAATATTTCACATGTTTGTTACTTTCACACGGACAGAAGTGACAGGGCACTCTAGGCTTGTGTGCCACTGACAATTTAAAATGTAAACATTACCGCTAACAACATAGGCTATAAAGACAACTGAGAAAGACCGGAATAATTGGAAATTGAACTGATGCTGAGTCTGACGACAGCCACACAGAGGAGGAAGCGGCGCTTCATCTACCTCAGGAGTCGGCGCAGTTGTTCAGAAGCGACACAGAGGATAAAGAATTTAAAGGATTTAGCAATTAGGAGTGAGATGGCGAGTTTGGTGAACTTGTTATATTATGTTCTTTATGCTATAGTTATGTGAATAACTGTTAATATATTACATTAACATACGAGACACCTATTCAGTTCGTTGTTTATGCTTCATGTAGCTGAATATCCATCAATGTGTTACGTTAGCAAACCGTACACCTATTCAGCCTGTTGTTCTCTATTCTATTATTAATATAACGTCTGTTCTTGGTGTTGGATTTGTAAAATAAATATCCCCCAAAAATGCGACTTATAGTCCAGTGTGACTTATATGCAGTTTTTTCTTCCTCATTATGCATTTTTTGGCTTGTGCGACTTATACTCCGGAGCGACTTACAGTCCAGAAAATACGGTATGTGATTTAGCAGCAATTGCCTCACCCATATCCTTTACTGGGTGCAGGGGTAATTGTTGAAATTCATCACAATTATTCTCATTTTCTAGTAGTACCATTAATTTGGTCAGCCTATGTCTATTTTCTTGTACTATGATTATATTTGCATTGAATTTGTTTGTTGCATTGTGTTGATGAACATGCTTTATTCATTTGCTTATATTGTAGATTTGCATGTGTTTCCCTAAGCACCATCTTCCCTTGGACACCACAAGAGGAAGCTACCTATGATTTATGTTGGTAATTTAAGCCCTGCATTTAAGGCCTGACAAATCAAAATATTTTTGCTGTGTAGAGTTGGATGTTACGTCAGCGAAATAACTTGTTTGGGATATGCTCGAACAGGAAGGCAACATGATTTCTTTGTCATCTCGGCTCAAACCCAGAATGACACTTACATAAGTGTCTGTTTCCACTGGCAACATAAGAAACAGCAGCCCTTTACAGATCTGCTGCAAAATAAATGGAAGAAATAAAGCGACAGAAGCCCGTCTCTCTAATAAATAATTTACTATGCATATTTCCTGTAAGTTATAAATATCACATTATGGCAAAGGGAGAAAGAGAGAGAGTAGTTTGTTTATTTAGCAAGACCATGTGATCACCTTATCGTGCTTGTTAAATTTCTGGATTGCGGTGCCAAGCTCGGCCTGAAGTTAACCATGAATGCCAAGCAAGAATCGTTATTTTCAACAACAAAACAAAGTCAAACTCTGCATGGGCAGTGGAAATTGGCCTGTGGCTCAAATATGTTCCTTTGTAGTTTTTTTTTATCTTGAAATGACATTGTTTATCATGCCATGAAATCAAAACTAATCTAGAAGAACTGGTACAGCAAAGACCTCCATAAACAAATTGGCACTTTCTCGCAATAATAAAGTTAAACACCCAGACCTGGACTTGAAACAGGAATGTACTAGTTCACAGGGAAATGCTCTACCTATTGAGACAAAATGCCCTTATACTGCACATTGGTAAAGAATCCATAAAAACTAATATTGTGCCTTTGCTGGCCCTTTGTGGATGGAGGTAAAATCTTTGGCCCTATCTCACAATGATAGACAATGCTTTTACAAGACGTGATACAGAGCCAGTCCAAAAACTAATAAATTCTTCCTTGGCCCATTACTGACCTTTCATGAAAATGTCATCAAAATCTGAATACTTACTTTTTTAAGTTATCTTGCTAACAAGCAAATAAACAAAGCAACCAATCAGCATCAATAAAAACATAAACTCTCATAAAAACTCTAAATAAGTTGTGCTCCTCGCTGGGAGTGCTCAGTTTGTCCTTGTTGAGCAATTAAAGAAGCCAACAGTAATGGAAAGAATGGATTTTGAACCTTTTATACACTGTAGTGACAACATACAGTACAGTACTATTCAGATCAACCATCTTCTTCCACTTTATCTGTACTTATATCTTATTATCTATTATTTTTGTGTTTGTGCATTCCTGAGTGAAGTTGACTGCTCTACAGCAGAACCTCCAACTTACGACTTTTTTATTCATGTGCCTTTTTCTGTACAGTGTTTTTCTGCTTCAAAAAGCAGTTATTTCTTTTCCACCTCCTGCTCCAGCACTTTGTTACTGGAGCCTGCACCTCCCTCTTCGCTCTCGTTCTCGGGGAACGTGGGTGAGACAAGCCGAGCCATAATGTATGGCCCCGTCAGAATGGAGGCGAGAGGGGTCCAGAGAGTAAGCAAAATATATGACAGAACAGACATGCAATTATCAGCTATTGTTTTGGTCTGATAGATGATTCATATATTCTAAAGTGTTATAGAATGTGGCGGTAGCAAATTATGGTCTAGCCCAAGAACTACACAAGGACTAAATTAAAACCAAAGTCAGATTAAAGCAGCATTTAATGTGGATCGCACTAGTACTACACCAAACCGTTCTAAACCACAACTAAACCAGGACTAAATGTGAACTAATTAAGGACTAAAAAGACTAATGCAATACTAAACCAGGATTACACTAGCACTGAACCAAACAGGTCAAACCCAGGACTAGAGCCTAGAAATATACCAGGACTAAACTAGGATGGAACTAGTACTAAACCAGGACTAAGTCAGAACTAAACAAGGCTTTACTAGTTTTTAAACCAGAACAGGACTAACAAGCAAACAGGCTTAGATTATACCAGGACAAAACCAGCCTTAACCAGGTCTAAACCAGGACTAAACCAGGACAAAGCCTATATATTACAGTTTCACAAAACATTTAAAATGTGGTTCCACATGCTTAATATACTCCTGAGTGTTAAAACCAGGACTTGAGCCTCAGGGTGCAGGTCTCTTGCAGAAATCATTGCTGGTAGTTTTCCACTGGATGCTGCTACTGCTGACTACATACAGAAGACAGCTCTGGTCCCACCTCCTTCTTGTCTCCTCTCTCTCGACACAAGACGACGTCACCATCACTTTCCTTCACAAATCTTTTTTTGCGCTTTCTATGTTTGCCTCTTCAAACTTCCATCCTTTTTCTTTCTGTCTCATACAAATCCTGAATAGTGAGGCCCAAATTAATCACATGCAGGCCAACAAACAGCCCCCTCCCTTAAAAAGCGCCAGCCAGCCCGCCCCAGTGTTGCACCTCATGCCACTGGTACCATGACGACTGGTAACACTTCGAAAAACCCAGTACACTGCACCAGTATATCCCTCCTTATGTGCCCACAGAAAAACAACATAATCTAAGGGAAAAACACACTGCAACCAGGAAAGGCACATTTTCTCATTTTTAATAATTGTATATGGAAAAAAAATATGCTTTTTATTATTTATTGGGGCTTCCAACAGGATTGGCAGTGACCTAGTTGCACACTTGCCACATGCACCCCCTCCCCAGTTTGCCTGAGTCTGCAGCGACAGCCGGCTGCATGAGCTGAAAGTGGGGGACTGTCTGTGTCTGAGGATCAAAGTGTGTGGCTGTGTGCTGCTATGATACTATCCTATTGGAAATACCCTTTATGAGGGAGACATTAGTGAAGAAAAATGCACACAATACAAAGCAAAAAAGTTATTCACAGGAGATATGAATAAAAAAATCACACTTTAGAATAACTCACCATGGTTAATAAACCATTAATACGCAATTAACTTTTTTTTATTATTTAACCCTTTATACTGTATTAACATTGATGCATTGATGAGCTTATTATTAAAGAATTGAACATGACTACAAATGTTTATAATTCAGTAGTGTTTAATAATGTTGAAGTAATGCTTTGTAAGAAATTAATTAACTGGTTAATAAGCATATACTTATTATGCTTAATTACTTCTTAGCCAACTGTCACCAGACGTTATACATAATAAAACAATATTACATAATATGGAGTACTGAACTGTTTGCTGCCTAGATTTAAGGTTAAAAAGATCTAGATGCATAAAGTGCAAAACTCTTTACTGAATTGTAGTAATCATTAATGCCAATCAATGTAATGATATTAA
The DNA here is from genome assembly GCA_020698575.1 of Bostrychus sinensis. Lineage (NCBI taxonomy): Eukaryota > Metazoa > Chordata > Actinopteri > Gobiiformes > Eleotridae > Bostrychus > Bostrychus sinensis. The sequence goes on along the minus strand of CM036257.1, from coordinate 18,230,876 downwards.
TTTGAGATCTAAACAACCAGCTCTAGAATCACATCGGCTACAGTTTGGCTATGACTTTGTGATGGGTATAAAACATATAATCTGAACCTACAAAAACTACATTCAGAGACACATGCAGAGAACAACCCCCGTTCGATCCGCACTGACCAGGCCTGTGCCCAGCTGGCAGGCAGCTGTAAATCCACAGCTTTATTTCTCTATCACATCCTCCAGAGCCACCGAGCGTTTCAATACACTTACTGGGCCAAAGGTCAGTGACTGCTTGCCTGCTGTTGCTCTCTCCCCCACAAGCGCACAATTTGTCTTGACCAGCTTCAAACATTCGATCCATTATAATCCAACAGATCCATTCAGACCACAAGCCTTTCTATGAGGTCCATCACTATGCACCATCAACAGAAAATGTATGCACAAAAATCCAAGTCACACATACCTACACATCCTCATTACACTCATCTAGCTGTACCTGAATTATTATTATGAGGCCAAAAGATTGTCTGTCCAAAAACAGATAAATAGGCAAAAACTAGTAGTGCCTCTGCCCATACTTCTTCCATTTAAAACTATGTTTGACCTCGCAGATCACATTGAAGACAAGCTTTTAAACAAACCTCAACAATATAAACTTCTTCCGTAGTGTGGGAAAACAACACTGTGGATTTGATCAAAAGGAGAAAACCAAAGCTGGGCGCCTCAGGCTGATTGCGCAATACTTCTGCAATCAACAAGCCACTATTTCATTCTTCCTGGTACACACATTAAAGTGCACACCTTTGAGTTAAAGTGAGCCATTTTTCTGGAAATATAAATGCAGAATAATTTATCTGTGATGCATGTGGCTTAGATGCACTCCTTATTTTCCATAATTTCAGAGTCAAACCAGGAAGCCAATGTTTTAATTAATCGCACATGAGTGTTTATTACAGAGGCAGCTGAGTCATGCTGAACGTCCATAATTAGCTAAATAAGTACGTGTTAAAAATGGGGAGCATGATGTGCTCAAGAGAAAGGTTATGGCAAAGGCCGCTGCTTGGTTTAAAAAAAACATCGGATGACCAGTGCATATCTTGATGGACAATAAAGAAATGTTTACTCACTTTAGTAGTGTATAGCAATGTAATGTAGAAAAAAGTGTGTCTTTCTCTATCATATAACACTGGAAAAAGTGGACCTAAATCAGATATCCAGCTTTACCAAGATGAGACTAAAATTCAAAGAGGCACTAAGTCCTTTTGGTATTTACTGTATGTCTACAACTGGAGTTTCTTCAACCCTGTGGGCCCAATTCGACGTCACAAGAACAGGTTGATCTTTTGTGAGCAGCTCTTAATTCAACTTAGGCTAAAGGGGCTGACACAATGCTGTAATTACATAACACAAAGAAGCCCCTCTCTGTCTCTGTCTGGCCACAAAAAGACTGGGCTTCTTTTATGCAGCTACGACATACAGCATCTGCTCACCACTTAAATCAACTTTGAACTAACAAGAGTGTTTCTCTATTTGCAATTTTGTGGTTATCAAGCCAAGAGAAACATTAATGGATGTTCAGGTGTTTGTTGTACAGTTGGTTAGGCCCAAAATTATTCATACACTGGCCCTGGACAACAAACCAAAACACATAGCCATAGTACAAAAAAAGAAATGCTTGGGAGGGAGCAGGATCAATTTCTTAAAGTGACTAAGCCAGAGTCCAGACCTGGATTATCTTTGTTAAAGAAGCATGATCCAAAATCCCAATAGAAATGTACACAGAACTTATCAACAACTGTGGCTATAATAGGAAATAAAGCCTTTGCCATTGATTATTGAGAAAGTTTGGAAATGGTAAAGGTTACTTAGTAAAAATAAAAAAATAAAAATAGCTATTTCTTCTCTATTGTTTCACAACAAAGTGTCATTTCCAGCTGGAACTAATGCAATAACTAAGTATAAATTCACTTTACTCAAAATTCGGCCTGGGTATACAGTTTTTACATACAATTTTTACATAGAGTATGGAAAAGTCCTTCTAGCAATAGGGGATTTAAAGGAGGTGATTTGCAGCAATGAGGACTTCTTACAAAAGAAGGGGGTTGCCACAAGGAAAGGCAGTCCGTGTGTCCAAAGATTTTGTCTTTAATCAGTAGATCTGGAGGAATTAGTGGTCTGTCTGAGCTTGCCCCCCTCTCCCTGCCCCGCTCTATCTCCGACAACGTGAGAAAGGTGTGTGTGTGTTAAAACCACTGAGGGGGTGTCTTTAGGCGTGAGACCAGATCAACATGAGCTTCCACACTGGGCTCATAAATGCACACTTTGGCAAGCCGTGAGCAAATGCAGCTTAGCATAATTCAAAAATACCAGACGGTGTGTGTACTGTGGTGCACGGCTAAACCCGCAAAGAAGCTTTCTCTCTCACTCGCTTAACTCCCCCTTCTGCCCCTCTCCCCCAGCTCCTAAAAACACTACTGCATGAATTGAAACAAATACCAAAAAAAGACCATTTCCTGAAATCAGTGTGTTGACTCATAAAAGTTCTTAGGTTTATTGTCATTCTTGTACAATTAATTTTTTTCTTTGCTGTCCAAAAAGAATGGCAAAAATGTAATAACACTAACTCCTAATATAGCTAACAGTATTAATTAAATGCAGTTCTGTAATGTGCACCTTTCCAAGCACATAAGAGCAAAACCATTTATTTGAACTGACATACAACCAAAGCAGTAATGTCATCCACCCCAAAACCCTCATTCGTCCAGACCACTTCTATGCAACCTCACACTTGCTATTCTTTGACTTGAGGAGTGCCCCGCCTACCCCTCACTGACACGACAGAAAAACAGTTTAGTTGTCAAACACATCAAGGCGCTGCCAAATGAGGCTCCCATATTGTCAGTAAACATCGCTAGACTGACTGAAAATGTCATTGCATTGTGTTAATGGCAAAACTCTGGGACAGTATGTGATGTACAAATTATAAAGCAATATTAAACTATCAACACAAAGCAAATAGGTATCACAGTGACTTACTGTATATCTGGTATCTTCATCAAGCTTACTCATGATAGCTTATGTTCAGTATTTTTTTAATATAACACTGAGACAGCATGCATTGTGCAAAAGATTTAGCTACAATAATATATTCACACAAAACAAATGAGTATGACTATAATGTACTCTCAATAGCTTATATTTAGTGTTTCTGAAATTGGTTATGCATATTGAGGAACATATGGCAACAATATTGTCAAACAATTTTCATGTAAATGTTTCAGTTTAGGGATGAAATGATCGGCAAAAATAGCACTGAAATTATTTTTTATTATTAATATGAGTCATGGTTATAATGTGATTGCTGTAGCATTAAAATCCTTAATGCCATTTAGAACCAAATTTTCTAAATTATTAATATTGAAATAGAAAATCTTCTATTTTACTGCTATATGCATTTATTTAAGCTTATTCTCTGCTATTATGTCATGAATGGTGTATTAATAAATTACCGCAATAACTCATATTACAGACCTTCTACTGGTCTAGGCAACGTTTTTTACATTATGAACAATTGAGGATTGATGCTACTGCCAGTGGAACAAGCAAATTTGTCATTTGTGTCAACACGTTGCACATTGTGTATCAATCCCTTACCTGGACAGTCTGCAGAAGGTGCATGCTGCGCTCCTTGACGTCCTCAAAGGGGCACCGTTTTGACAGCATGAGGAGATGAGAGAGGATGTCATTGAGGTCGCTGCGCTGTGGGCTTCCCGAGGCAGGTGGAGAGGGGGCCGGAGCTGGTATGGGCCTTATCATCTCCACTTTCCTCATGACTTCCTGCTGAATGTGCTCCATGGCAGCACCCCTGGAGCTGGCATCACGGCTGCCCAGACCAACCCATCTGCCCAGAGAGTCCTGGTCCTGCTCTTCCATGTCTTCACTGGGAACTAATGTTTGTGGAGTTTTTCAAAAGGCCTTTCAGCGAATGACATAAAAATACTGTATTAGCTGGCAGAAAAGCATCACTACAACATTTACTTATTATTGTAGTAGTGTACTGACAAACATGTCAATACTACCACTGATTATCATAACACAGTGACTATAATAAGAGAAAAGGCACTAAGGACATAAAACATCCTCTTTTCTTTTGGCAAAGCAAATTGTCTCCCACTTAAGGTGCAGTGTTTTAGATATTGATTTTGCCTAGGATTTACACTGAATGCCCTTCCCTCTCCATTTATTCAGGCTTGGGACTGGCACAGACAGTACACTGGTTTGTGGCCATATTTAGAATATCTAATTCAAATGAACGGTAAAAATTAAATATGCTATACTATACAATAACTATCAATTAATAAATATCAGTATCCACCAATATTTTACTTGTTTGGCTCCTCATCATTTTTGGCTGCAAATGACACTGAATCTTGCCTGCTAACAGCAACATAATGTGTGGCAATAAATACTGGTATATACTACAAGTACACAGTTAAATCAAAGAATAAAGTTTTACTAAAGATATAAAAACAACTCTTCATAGGTCCTGCATGTTTAAAAGTTAAAGTGCATTGCATGTGCACTTGATATGTTAAAAAAACATTTATCAGAAAAAGATAATTGCTTCACAGCGTTGTTTTATCTGTTGTCAACTTCCAAACAAAATGAGGCATGAATAGCCCCAGGCTATTTATTGCTGTCAAACCACTACATACATGGTAAATGTATTAATACCATCAATACCAGTCTAAATTTATATATACATAAAATCGCATATGTTTATTGAATAAGTAGTTATATTATCTCTCTACCGCGAAAAAATAAGTTATAACCCGCTGTTGCTTGGGTCCATTCAATCTTCTTGCATGCCTCTCGTGCCAAGTCTTACAAGCAGCCCGTTAACGAAGACACTGCAAAATACAGCGACACGGTAAAAACTACATCCACACATACAAAGCTCTCATTCTGTGGCTTAGATGAAACGTGTCATTGATGTAATACTCACTTAAATGACATTCTTTGGTGCAGGTCTTATGCAACAGGACTTCTCACCTCAGCACTGACCAGTGAGTCCCTGGGTAGAAAAACGAGGGAGGCAACAACTTGAGGGGAGATATTTGATTGGCACAAAAGCGCGACCAATCACCGTGGCGTATGGACGTGCTGGGGGCGGCGTCGCTGGAATTCTGTTCAGTGATTGGTTGAAGGGGCGTTACCATGCTAGCGGAGGTGTCGTTCATGGGAGTTGTATTTCTTGTGACACACGGTCGACTCTTTAGAAAGAGACTTAAGAGAAAGCACAGAACTGCACTTCCCATCATGCCAATCGACTATGCGAGCCCCCCCACCTCTTGTTTATCAGAAATAAGAGTCAGGGAGAAAAACACATTTAACACACATACAGTGTGTTAAATGTTACAATAAATTATACTTGATCAACTAAATGAAGTAGATAAATAAATCCTGTATTTTCATTGCATAAACAATTCACAATTTAATGAGTAAAAGGCAGTTAAGAGGCTATTATTAGAACACACTGTTGACACAGGTGTATGTTAGTGCATTTAAGATTATGGGGCTTTTATTTGTCCTGCCATTGTGCAAAGACTAAAATGATTATAGTCACATTATTATAGTGTTGTTTTTTTCAAGTCATTTGACATTGTAATTGTGGTAATTTCAATAGAATTTTTATGTTTTATGCTTGGAAGGCCTGACCTTCCTACAAAAACATAAAAATGCAAGATACTAGGCAGAGAATTCAGCAAGACAGAAATAGTGATTTAAGGAGCAAGTTAAGTTAAAATACATGTTCTTTGTTTGTGTTTTAGGAGCGTATCGTCTTTATTTTTGGCGTTTCCTTTCTGGGGTCGCCACAGCAAATCATTGACCTGCAGTGATTCACTCATTGATCACATAAGTTTTACTCCGGGTGCACTTCCTGACGCAACACTTTCCATTTATCTGGGCTTGGCCGGCACATATGGGACATAAAAAACATAAGATTGTGACCAGGGAGCTTAAGGCTGGATTGCTTGATTGTAAATTTGTAACAGTGGATAAACACATTAAAATATAGCAACGATATATATATATAGCAATAATACAACGTCACTTTTTTTGTGTTTTCACAAATTTTAAAAAGGTGTATTTTAAAGACTGGAAATGCGATTTGCACATTTTCTATTTGGTAGACCTTTGCAGCCCAAACATACTTTACCTCAATAGAAGGTCTAGTTAGTATTTCTCTGTGAGAGGGACGCTGGCTTGCCTGTCATCAGAATGCTACCTAATGTATAAAGCCAGAGGTTAGGGAACACATAGATTTGTTTGGGGTTTGGGGGGTCAACATTGAGCATGAAGAAAACATCAGGGAACCTCTGCTACAAAGCCTTTAAAATTGCTATATTTGTTTTCTGCTTTTATTTAGTTATGCATTTTTGTTTGTATTTTAATCCTCTTATTTAAATATAATATATAAACATGATATAAAAAGTAAATCAATAAATAACAGAAAAAGTTTGGAGATCCTGTCAAAAAGACATTAAGCCTCTCTTCTCTTGGCACCCTTTCAGAGCTGTTTTAGTTCGTCAGTAGCCCAGGTCCTCACTGCCTGTAGTTACGCCCCTGGCTCTAGAAAAACCGAGAAGAAGCTGTGCGCAGGCGGAACCTCTGTAAGCGAGGCGCCAAAGAGGAGGGAAATTTAAAATGTTCGGACCCCTACAGGCCGCTAACAGATGATAGCATAAGGAAGAAACACATCAACATATATTACACGCTGTAGAATTCATATAAAATATATCCAACACTGCTTCGGAAATATAAATGCTTTAAATTCATGGGCATGGAGACTTACAACGAACAGGTGACAAAAGAAACACGAGTAAAATAGCCTTAGCTTCAGATGTGCTAACATATTAGCTTAGAGCTACATGTTGTTTACTTTTGTCATTGTTGCTAACCTTCGCCTCTCCTTTTTTCTTTAGTTTTAAGCATAATCTTCCTGCAAGTTATTTTGTTTAAGACTATTTCTTATAACGATATGTGTTTGCACAAAGCTTGTTATTTATATCCACAATCATTTTAGTGTCTTAAAAGACACAAGACTAGGGTCACGAGATATTTAGACCCAAAAACTGGGACACTTTTTTTTTTTTTTTTTTTTTTTTTTCTCCACTTATTACGGTGCATTTGAACATACCGTGTGACAACAAAGCTTCTGAAATCCATAAAATTGTCTGTCATGTAATTAAAGCACAGGACGCTAGGACTTCAGTTAGGTTTTAAATTTTAATGGCTATTTATTAATAATAGTAATCACATTGCAAATAATTTTATTGACAAAAGTCTTTAGACAAACGTGTTAACATTAAGTTTTCCATGCTTCTCTATTAGTTAAAATGGCTATAACTGATTTCAAAAGATTGATTAATTTTTGAGATTTCAAAAATAATAGTTTAGTCTTTAATTACTACTTCATATTGCATACTCCTATGACTAGAGTATATAATTTTCATTGCATATATTACACAAAGCAAGAGACAATGAATGCAGAATCAGCTGTGATAAGGGTTAAGAGCAGAGTATAATTATCTATCTAACATGTATGTTAGTAATGGACTTAAGTGTACTGACAGTTTTTGTTTTTGCTTGTAGGGTTCGGATTCACCGTCCAGAAATAGCTATATTGGAAGTTATTACCAGCCACCAGACAGAATGATACCACTCCCAAGAAGACTGGACTTCCCATTTCATACAGTTGTCGACTCAGAGCAACCCACTACCAGTCAGCGGGTATCTCAGTCAAAAACAAACATTAATAGCAAACGTAAGGCACTGTGTATGTACAGACTGCATATTTTGAAATAGTAGCATTATAATTTAGCATCTTTATATTTCACATTTCAGCTATAGTTGATGCACTGAAAACACTTCAGGATAAAATACGGCGAATGGAACTGGAGACCAGCAGGCAAACGGAGAGGAGCCGGCAGGTCTCCCAGGATGCTCAGAAACACCAGCAGACCACAGTCTTGACCACCCTACCACTAACTTGCAACCAAAAACAAAAAGGTAACTGACCAAGACTTAAATGTTAATTAATATATGTTAAGTTAAACCATGTGAGATAAATTCACATGGGCAATTAAACTCTTTGATAAGGGTTATAAGGTAATATGAATTAATTTATTTATTGAACATAAATACAATATACATTAACAAAAATACCCCCCAATATTGGAGTCATTAATTTAAGGTATACAGAAAACAGATATACATTTTATATTTTTAAAGAGAGAGAAAAAAAGTATTTCATGTTCAAGTAATACATTACTTCCCAGTTGTGTGTTCTCAAGAAACGGATAACAATACAAAGTTAGACCCTGTGGAAAAATGCAAACTTCTTCAAAAGCAAGTGGAGAAGACAAAGAGAAACATTGAAAGGGCCAAAAGAGAGCACACCACTTTATTGGAAAACCAGGTAATATACTGAATAAGACAAAAGTTTTACACAATCATTAACATTTTAAGTTAGTTAACTTATTCATTACACATGTTATTGTTTTTTTTATCATAAATGTTAGTACTACTTGCTTTCTGTCTGGCTGTAAAATTTGTCATAGTGTGTAGCTACTGATTAAAAGAGAAGCGCTTTAATGCCTGTACTTTCTTTTCCAGACTTTACTCCAGAAAGAACAGTTCAACTCAAATATTCAGCAACAAAATGAGAAGCTGGAGAGACTAGAATCAGAGTATGAAAAATTACGTAGGACCCAAAGTCTGGCAGAAGTGTGTTCCTGTAACCTTTGCTATAACTATTATTATCATATCATTGTTGAACACTATTACTTAACACCTAATGGCACTTTTTAAACTTGCAGATGAAGCTAGCTATGCTTGAGGAAAAGCTACAGAAAGAAGAACACGAACGCCGACTGGTGCAAGAAAAAGCTGAAGAGGTCAGTACTTTGTCTAATTGGATGTGAACAAGTGAACAGAAAAATAAATCCAATTAAAACCAGTTGTGTATTTACCAAATAAATAAAACAACAAATACTGCTCTTAATCTTTAAAAATTGCAGCTCCAACGAGAGTTTGACAGCAGTCTTCGAATAGGTACAAAGGAGATTAAAGTTCAGAAGAAGACAAAGAAGATTAAAAAGGTACTTATTTAATGCTATATAGTATGTGAATTTCATTAATTTAGAAAAAATAAAGACATAATATTTTTTTCAGAAAACCCCAAGACGGAGTGAGTCACCAAACCTTTCCAGAAACCAAAAAATGCCTTTTGTTGCTGGAACTGTATGTGGTTTTAATAGTTAAGAAGTTGATATACATTTTTTTAAAATATTTTTCTCATTGTTATCTTACCTGTTCCAGTCGACCAGCCCCAGTCATTCGGTCCACGCCAATGTTCAGAGTGTTCTGCACATGATGAAGCACCACCATCCTCAGCTTCATGAGCGAGTGACTTTTCTGCATAGTTCTGTCTCTGGAGCAAAAAAGAATCTGCAAAAAGACTTTTCTCAGTCTACTGTACTTCCGAGGCTTCACAGTGAATCCAGTGAATCTGAGGAGTCCCTGGGATCACTCTCGGATCTGGTCTTAGCGCTACAGGACGAACTGGGACAGATGAGCTTGTGAGTATGAAAAATCACATGTGTTTAAACGTAACATTTAACAGAGTATACACAAGGTTTTAAAAAGGACATTCATTTGATGTTGTCAAAGCCTGGGCCTAAAAGTATTATATCTTATATTAAAGGTTTATACAAGATATACACAGATCAGGCATACATTATGATCACCTGCATCACTGGTGGTTATAATGTTCATTGGATCCTGGTAAGGCTTGGAACGGCTCATGATTCAAAGCACACTGCATCTTCTGTAAAACATGGTGGAGCAGTGTGATGCATGAGCTGCATAACTTCCAATGGCACTGGGTCGCTGGTGTTCACTGACAATGTGACAGAAGCAGCTGGATGAATTCTGAAGTGTATAGGGATAAACTTTTTGCTCAGATTCAGACAAAAGCCACAAAGTTGATGGACGGCGCTTCACAGTACAGATGGACAGTGACTCAAAACACCCTGCAAAAACATCCCAGGAGTTTTTTTTTTTTTAAGGCAAATAAGTGTAATATTCTGCAATGGCAGGGGTCAGTCACCAGCTCTCAGCCCAATCGAGCATGAATTTCGCTTGTTTAAGACTAAACTTAAGGCAGAAAGGCTCACAAGCAAGCAACGACTGAAGACAGCTGCAGTAAAGGCCTGGCAAAGCATCATAAATTAGGAAACCTAGTGTTTGGTGATATCCATGGGGTCCAGACATTGCCTGTAAAGGATTTTCCCCAAAGTATTAAAAATGAACATTTTATTCATGGTAATGTTCATCTGTCCAATTGCTTTTGAGCCCCAGAAAAAGAGGCAGCTACACATTTACAAGCTGTAATTCCTAAACCCTTTAATCACATATGAATTATATAATTGTATCTTGAATATGTTTTGGTTAACAGCTAAAATAACAAAACTTGTGTCATTGTTCAAATACTTATTGACCTAACTGTACAAACTGATATACAATGTGCAATACCTGTATCTCAGTCTAACTTTGTACACTGTGGTTTTTGTATTTGTCAGTGAGCATCGGGAGTTAATGCATCAAATCGATGATACACATGATCATAAAAAGAGGCAGGACCTGAAAAATGAACTTGAACAACTGGTCACGAGGATGGAGGATAAAGGAGCTCAGATCACGAAGCTCCGGAAACACCAACAGATGGTTTGTGAAAATATGCATTTGTTACAATTGGCTATTTTATTTTATTAGTTTTTTTTTTTTTTTATACAGTAAATGCTATTTCACTGTATTAAATGCCATCAGGGATTGTTTTATGTAATCTAAAACCACACTAGTTACTTGTCTCAGAGATGCAAACATTTCTTTTTTGCACGTCATTGTTAATGCACTATCAATAATCCAGCCACAAGGGGTCACAAGCCAGTCTTCTTTTTGGGCCAATCCATTTCATTTGTTTTTTTTTTCTTTTTTTTTTTCATTTATTCATTTTGGACAGCCCCTTGAGATGTGCCATCCCTTTTTCGGGAAGGTTCATACCATCCGCAAGAAACAGACAAGATACATACATAAATACAAACACAATACAAAGAAAACAACACACAGTTTGCTCACCACTCAGTACCCCAGCAACCAACATCCTCAGAATACAAATGCAGAGTTGTTTTTACATTAAGTACTTAACTAATTTCAGCCATTAAAATAGAATTATAAACATCATTGCTACTTCAGAAGCATGTACAGTTGTTTTTTAAATGCGTGAATGATGAAGTTTTAAAAGGCGGTAGGTTATTCCAGTCTGTTGGTGCTTTGTAACAAAAGGCTTTATGTCTGGCGTCGTTATGAATCCTGGGAACAGTAAAAATTCCCATGCCCATATAAATGGAGAGAGTTGTGTTGGTTAGAGCGTTTAGTGTAAATCCTATGCCAAATAAATAAATAAATGAAAAAGATTATGAATGCATTATCAGTATCTCACAAAGAGTATAACCTTATAGACATTAAATATACATTTCAGACTTGTTCATGTAAGAGTGGTGGTTACATTGATCTTTGTCTAACTGCATTGTCCATATTAAATAAATAAATAATAAATAATTAAAGGCCATATAAATAGGTATAAAAAATGTTTAGAGCAAGCAGTATCTTGTACTTTTTGTGTGTTATAAGCTCTGAACCATATTTGGACTAACATTCTCCCTTTGTTTCCCACAGGTTCATAAATTGACCAAGGACAAGCAGCAGGCCTCATGTTGCGGAGAGACCCATAAGAGGACTGTGATCCACCCTCCAGCTCCTTCCCCCGTTAAACCTAAAAGGAAGGCCAAGAAACAGCCTTGTGCCCAGAGCAACCTGCAGCTCCTCCGAGAGACGCAGCAGTTTCGCAATAGCCTTAAACAGTCCGACCTCTTCTGGGAAACATGAGAGCTGAGCGAAGGACCTCTGTGTAGAGTTTGACCCCCACGGCACTCCCCTTTGTGCCTTTAGGCTGTTTTCTCTTCAGTCAGGTCAAAAACTTTTATCCATTTTTTTACTTAAAATTGAGAATATAATAGTTTTTATCTGTCTATGTTAACTTAATCATTGGTGATTTTTGTAGAAAGCTATAAGTAAACTATAAAGTGAATGTCTCTATGTGTCTTCTTTTAATATTTAATAAAGCTAATAATTACTCTATATAATTGGTGAAAATGGCAAAATGTAATATAAAGCCAACACTGATCGAAAATTATATATTTGTTTTGTTCAGTGATTCTCAACCGGTGGGTTAGGACCATAAGTTGGTCATGGGAAGGTTTGGATGTACTGTACTATACTTTAAAGCTTAAATATTGTAAAATATGCCACGTGCCACAAAAATCATAAAAAAAACTTCAACAAAAAAGTGGGTTACAATAAAAGGATCAGGATTAAAATAAAGTCCTACAGACTATTGCGGTCATACTGCGATTACCCACTAGATGGTAGTGTCTAGCCTATGTTTCTTAAAACTAAGGACTTCCACCCATGTAGTGTCAAGCTCCTTAACAGACAATTATCAGACAACTTAACGCGGGCTACTCAAAGTTCAAACTTGCTTAGTGTGGGCCAACATCAGCAGAGCCCTTGTTTAGTGCAGCCGTGGGAGGGCTGAGTAAATGCTGGTCAAAGGACATGAGGATGTGGTTTTTATGATTGAGGAACACCTTTTTGCTTATTTAGTTACACAATAGTATCATTTTCCTGTAAGTGCAATAAACATCTTACTCAACTTTACTATAAGGCTATATAAAGCTTACACTGTTAAGATTGTGACTTTTATTAGTGTGACATCTTTATTATAATCTGCTCACAACTGAAATGAAATGACAGTCCCCAAACTGTAACTATCAAATCGACAGAGGTGGAAGGTAAACTGTATATATACTCAAGCAATTTAAAGTTCTGAATATCTACATTCATCTACACATACAGAACATTTTTCAAAATAAACAGGGACGTCAATAAATCACAATGCTGTGGAAAAAGTCAGTTTATTTTTGTAGTAAGAATATTCCAAATCCATCACGATTAAAAGAAATAAATGCTTGAAATATTTCACTATTGACATGAGCCCTTACATTTTTTGAGGAACTTTGAGGAAAAATTCATTCTCTAAATTAAATTACCTGAGTGGCAAGATTATGGAGGATTTTTAGAACTACGTAAATAAAAATAAAACAATTCATTAAAAAATTAAATTACACTTTATAATAGAGAATTAAGTTGATTTCCAAATTAATTTAGTCATTTAGTCAGTCATTTAAAAACTCAATTTAAACAATTACTAATTACTAATCTTCTGCTTATTCCCATTCGGGGTCGTGGTTACTAGAGCCTATCCCACTAACTTTTGGCCTTAGGCGGGGTACACCCTGGACAGCAGCCAGCTAGTCTCAGGGCTGACACAGAGATAGACACAGACAGACAACCATTCACTCTCACATTCATTCACTAGGGGCAATTTAGAGTCACCAATTCACCTAACACATGCATGTCTTTGGACAGTGGGAGAAAGCTGGTAACACGGGGAGGACATGCAGACTCCACCCAGAGAATTTGTGTGTTGAGGATCGATCTCCTTGCTGGGAGGCAAGAATACTAACCACTCTGTCACCATGCCCCTCATTTTATGGCTAAATAGTGTTGTAAATACCCTTTTAAAAGAAAAATAAATAGTTGAATTTAGTAATTTAATAGTGAAATTCCTTATTCCATTTGCTAATCCACTGGCAAAAGCATTGGCAGATTCATTATTTATTAGCTGGGAACTGAACTCAGGCCGCTTTAATATGTGGTATACACTCTACCAAGTGAGCCAAAGATGCCCCCCAAAATATAGTACTTTTTCTTGAGTGGTGAAATTGAGTTTTTCTTCCACCTCCTGCAGTTTTATGGACACAAAATAAAAACCTAAAATTAACACAAATGCTTTTCTGGAGGTTCAGGGTCATGGGATAAGATGACAGCAGACTGATTGTTGTCTCTTTGTCCATACCACATTTTTCACTTCATTATCGAGCTGACATAGCTTGGTTCTGGTATTTTCTGCATGACATAGACCTCACCACTTGGCTAAACAGAGACTGTGAGAGCAGCTTAGCATATTGCATTGTTTCTCTGTGCTCCCATATTAGATTACATGGCATGACTGGACACGGCAATCAGGTTAGCAAGACCCCTCATGACATCTCCTGCTGGATCTTCCCCAGGCCACCATACCTCGGATAGCGGACTTCTTGTTTGTTTTTGGATATCAGTGTCCAGTGTCCGGTAGTACAAAGGAAGGCTGGGACACATGAATCTTTGTCATTTTCTGTGGGAGTGTGAAAGGCTTGCTTGAGTCCCTCTTTGTAATGTCGGCAGTGAAAATACAAGTAGCACCATCAAGGGTTTTCTAGCTCAGAAATAAAGACAAAACTCTGATCGTATGTGATTAATTATATAGTAAGTTGGCTCATAACCATTAGTAGATCAAAACAATCCAAGGCTTTCTAAAATGCTCTTTTTTATACCCAGACATCTTGCCAATTAACCTATTTAGCTGATGTATGGCTCTATGAGATTATTGCATTGTCTTTATTTAAACTTTACACTGTGACCTAACTTTTGAAAAACTGGGTTAGTGGCCTTTGCTAAGAGACGAAAATGTCTGCTCTGGACTTGGGCCACTGCAAGAATAACATTTCATTTCACACTTTACTCAGCAAAAACAAAGATGCACACGCCTCAGTCAAGAATGTAAAGAAAGTGGGTGTTGGTGAACCACGTGCTCACACCACTTCCTTTAGACTTGTTTTCTTACTACATTTGCAGGACCTTGTTGACCTTGGGAACTTTGAATGTGTCCCGTTTGTGACCTGTATAATAACAATTTTAGTTTGGGTCTAGAAACGACTGAATTTGCACCTACTCCAGAGCAGTGATTCTTAAACGAGTACCAAAAAAAAAAAAAAAAAAAAACCCAAATCGAGGACTAAAACAAAACAAAACCAAGTCTAAACCCTTACTAAACTAAGACAAATCCAGGACTAAACCAGAACTTAACCCAGATTAAACCAAGATAAATCCAGGGCTTATTATTGATTATTAAGCCAATACAAATCTAGGATGAATTAAGGTCTAAACCAGGACTTAACCCAGACTAAACCAGAATTGTTCCAGGACTGAACTAGGACTATTCCAGGTCTAAGCAAGGAAAAAAATCCAGGAATTCAATACTAGCTCCAACCAGAGCAGGACTAAAACAGGAATAAATCTGACTCTACATTAACCTAAATCAGGAAATTAACTGCAAAAGACTAAGTGCCACCAGAAATCCACGTACCACCACTGGTACTGGTACCACAGTTTGAGAAAAACTGCCCTGGAGTAACCAGATAGAAAGTCCCAAACATTTCACCTCCTTGTTGACCAGATTCGGTTACACTCAGGGCCAAACAAAGCACGTCCTAAACTTGATACCTTATTTGTCTGGGCAAGTGCTCTTACAAATGTTACCATGGCAGTGATGCTCAAGACCGTCCCACTTGTGATTTGTCATGTAAATTACAAGCGCCAAGGAAGTGGACACTGTTCACGAAGAAAGCATACAATATAATACAATGATTAGTTTTACAATATTCAAACTTTAATGATTTTACATTGTCAAACTAAGCAACATTAAAACAAAAGGGCAATCACTTTGAAGATTCAAAGAAATCTCACAAATAAAGCAAAACTCAAGAGGCATTATGGGACCTGTAAGTCCACGTATGGCTGCGAATGTCAAGTGTCTGAGAGCCAGGCTGAATGATCGTACCAGGGATGGCAAAAACAAAAAGAGGGAATCACAAAAACAAAACAAAAAAAATAAAAATCTGGCTTTTAACTGAAAACAATAATTTTGAGACAACACAACCAATGAGAAGAACACTTTATGTACTGTTGTATAGCACAGGAAATGTTGGGATAAGGGAGACTGCTGGAGAGATGTGAGGTGGTGATCACAACATTGCCATGAGCTGAGACAGGAAGTGCTGTCCAAATATGGTAATTTTACAGGGGCATCTCAAATTAGAATATATGGAAAAGGTGAAATTATTACAGTAGTTCAAATGAAAAAGTCAAATAAATTACTCAGCAAATATATAGAATCAATACACAGTGAAATATTTCAAGCATTTTTTTTATTTTGTTATTTTACTGTTGATTATTTAATATTATGGATTATTATAGGAGAGACAAATTTTTTTAATAAATGCTTGAAATATTTAACTGTGTGTCTACACAATCTATATAAAATGAGTTAAACTTTCAATTAAACTAGTGAAATACATAGATTTTTCCATATTTATTGAGACGTACCTGTACTTGTAAAACACTGCATTGTAATGTGTGGCTAGTAAATATACTGTAGGTTCATAATGGCCTGGACAGCTTGCCAGTTCTAGAGACTTGGTGATAATGAAATTAAGGCTGATCATGAAGAAACCGTAAGCAAATGCAACACAAAAATCACTTGATCTGAAAGTGCCGAGTCCTATAATACATGTTAGTTGTGGCATATCATTTTACAATCTATAAATTTCTATGTATTTTTAACTGAATAAGGCACTTCTCCTCAAGGGACACAGGGACTGAGTTAACTTGTAGCTGCAGAAGATGCAACACAATGGATATATCTATTGGTCTCTATGGTACTGGAGATGTTTTGTCACACCACTTGTTGACATGTGATGGTGCGAATTTGAGGAATGCAAGCTGGGACGTCTCCAAAAGCAAGAAAGCCAACAGACAATTCACCAGTGGATACCTAGAGAGTACCCCTGAAATGTGTTCTGAATTTAAGGTGAAGGGACTCAGAGTACAAAGTGAGTGGATGGTTGCAGCTAAGGCAAAACTCTAGCCTGTAGTACTCATCGGGTCTTTGGGCTGTAGCCTAATGCCCCTAAGTGAAGGGTAAAAGGCGTGTTTATAGTGAGCAGCATAAAACATGGCATCATAAATTATCCAAGCCATAAAAAAAAATTGTATTATTCACTTGATTTGTTGACATACAAAGAAAATGCAACTTCTCATCATTACAAATATTCAAGGCTATTTTTACAAGCAGCTGTTTGGCTGAAAACAAAAAAAACAACAAAGCTCGTCAGTGCAACGTTGAATTTTCATGCTATAACTGAGGACTTTGGCTTGATGCACAATGTTTCAAGGCATTATTTCGGCTAGCTTAATAGTCTACAACACAAGTGGTTTAATAAGTGTATCTAAATCCTTAAGGTAGCATATGCAATGGGGATTAATAATCACAACTCCAAACATCCGGCATGCAATAATTAAAAAGGCCCAAAAGCATTCTTGACACCGACAAGCCGCTACAAGCAAAAGATATACTCCTTCATTTAGCCATTCCTCAATTTGAAATCTAAACAAAACAGAACATGGCTATCTACAGGAGGTCCATTTCAACGTAAGTCACAGTTAGCAGCAAGCTACTTAGAGAACGAGACATGAGCTTTAGCTTGGCCACTTAATTGTTTTGCACGTGTAGAGCACAATCCTCTCAAAATCACAAGCGCATTTGACACACCTCTACACTCATGTCTAAAAAACTCAATCTATTGTCGCCTTTTTATCGCTTCATGGTACAATCTTTAGATGTTACTGGAGCACACAAACCAAAAAGTCCCGCCAGCTCACCTTTTATGCTTAGAGGCAACACAATTTACAACTAGAACAACATAAATAGTAAGAAGAGAGGAGATTAGTTAGCTTGGTGCTATAAGAGAGTAACATTTTTACACATTTAGGTCACTAGTAAGACAATAGGTCATATGCCTCTGCTTACAGAAGATATCAAAAATCGTGGCCCTTGAATCACAACTATCTACTATATTCCTCAATAAAAGCCATTTCAGTCCAGCTGGTTCATCAATACAAGTAAGTGAGTTCAAGGACGCAGATTATTATACCCAACAATTGAGTGCCGGGAAGAAAACACTTTTTTCCCCACTCCACTTTAAGTCATACTAGACATTAAAGGCACTTCACTGCTATCTCGGTCCACATCTCAACAAGGTGCACATAATTTTCTCTATCACCCATTTTTTTTATACATTATTTTACTGTAAAGATTTCTACAATCCTTGTATTTGGCCACACTGACTGGGGCCAGAGTGGGTCTTTGAATGAAAATGTCTGGATGTGACATGGACTGAATATGTAATTTATTGCATTGAGCTGGTCTAAGGGCAGTTGTTGGTTGACACTTTAATTACAAGCACTGGATGAACAGACAAACCCAAATAGCTAAATGTTAAGGGAGATGCCCATTAAATGTGGACCTTAAACTCCAACATTGGGTGATTGGGTGTTGCTTTTATTAAACTAAGCAATCTTTTTCCTTTTTTTTCTTTTTTTTCCATTTTATGAGAATACTGAGAATATTTTACAGCTGGACAAGTTAGAGCGATTGTATAAAAGCAACACAGAATCATCACACTTGTCCAAGACTAACTGTGAACTCAAACAGTGTTTCCAAATTTAAAATTAAATGCTGTAAACGCTACAATTTTTTTGTAGTATCAGTACTTTTTTGTGATCTCCTTTTTGATTCAGGAAACCACAAAAAGAAGAGCTGTAAATAACAACCCTGTACTGTGGAAATATGCAAGAATGATTAATGCCACGATGGACGTTGGCGTAGACGTTGTTGTTTTCAATATGCTTCAAGCTTCTCCACTGTGTGCACAACTAAATATACATGCAATGGCAGCACTAGATTTAGTGTGTGTGAAAAGATGTGGGAAAACCTGCTTGAAAAGACTGTTTGAGTCCATCACAATGTCTTCATGGGGGTGGTTCTTAGTTGATGGAAAGGGTTTTCAATTATCCCAAAGTGCAAAAGAGACCTCAAAGGGTGTGGTAGTTGCGGTCCTTCGACTTGCAGAACTTGTAGAGGAAGAAGATGACTGCTTGAAGACCTAAGACCAGCACTATCCCACCGATGAAGCTTGCAGCGTCAAAAGTTGAGTTGTGGTGGGGCTCAACAGTCGGGATGATGGTTGCGTTGGAGGATGCTGAGGTAGACGCAACAAAAAGCCTGGTTATTGCAAAACTTCTTAATTTTATAACACTTTATTTAACTTTATTTTAGCTTTCATACCTGTAGTAGTAATAGTGCTATTGGTAGTATAAGAAGTTGGACTCGCAGTAGAAACTGTAGCAGTCGAATTTCCTGTAGATGGATCATAGAAGCAGACTAATTAGCTCTTGTACAACATTTCTTAAAAAGAATACCATGGACAGACCAACACAGGTTACAGCCGGGATATGCAGAAATTTTGGGGCTAGTTACCTGTTGTGCCGTTAGCAGTGGTGACAACAGTGGTGACAGTGGTAGATACTGTTGTGGTGGTGGTGGCGGAAGGATTAAGGGTAGTCGGGGGAGCCAGGGTAGTCGGGGGAGCTGGACAGGAAACCAACACCAAAGCAAAAGCAGCACAAGACCACCAGACAACAGGGTTATGAGAAATAAACATCACTCCCATATTAATGCATTGGGATAAGCAGGAAAAAGTCCTCCTACTCCTCTCAATGTTAGAAGACGGACAGAAGACCTGCTAACCCACAGAGCTTAGCTAGACCCACAAAGAATCTGCATAATGTGTGTCAATCAAACAACAACCTATGCAAAAACTCTGTGGTCCTAAAGTGTTATTTTCCCACTTTGCAAATAAAAAAGCTGCATTACTGTCACTTACCTGAGCAGGTGACATTAAAACAACCTTCAGCCGCAGTATTGTTGTAACAGGTAGTTGCTGATTGGAAGAAAAAAGGCACAATTTAGACTTTTGTGAAATACATTTGGTGACATCAAGTGATGCACGTGGGGAACGAAGGCTGGCCCCATGTGGTCCCATCCAACAGAGGAGCTACTGTAGCTCAAATTGCTGGTTAAGATAATGCTGGTTCTAATAGAAAGGGGTCACCATTTGCTGCATATGGGGCTGTATATGAGGCAGGTCAAAATTATGACCACCAGTATTAGGCAGGGGTTATAATGTTATGCTTGATCAGTGTATACTGTGTTGATATAGTAACAATACATCAACTTTGTACTATATATTTGACATCTTATCCTAGTTTTAAATTTGTGAGTAACTCATTACCAGTAGTTAGAATAGACGACAGTTTGTTTTACAGCCTCCATAAAGTCTATTATTTTACTGTTTATCTGATTATTTATTAACTCTGTCTGGGAGGGACTTTGCCCTGCCACAAAAGTCTTCTCTGACCTGAATACGTCATGACACAAGTGAATAAATTATCTATTGTGAAATGTGTGTATCAGATGTAATTTTGTTATGTTTTTAGCAGTTTTTTGTCATTGAAGGAAGTGTTTCTTTAAGAGTAGAAAGGCCTGTGTCATTGTGAGTCATTACTGGCAGCTCCTTAACCAACCAACGACAATCAGTACCTTGTGACCGAGCAGTTTTTCACACCCAGTTACTGCTGTTATTAAAGCTCAGTTTGTGAAAGCATGAGTAAAAATACCAAATTGGACACCTTTTGGGTTAAATTTTACATAACATCAAAAGGGCATTTCTCAATTTGTAGTTTGACAAAGACATTTACTGCTGCTGGTACGCCCTCAGTATAAAGAGTGCCCAGTAAAATAAATGTTAACAAGGCCACGCTGGCTGATATACTGTTTTAATGTTTGTCAAACTAAAGTTAAATACAAAAGAAAAACTGTTTCTATTCATAGTAAATAGGGCTTTCTACAGCGAGAAGGGACACAGGTGACCTTTGAACTCAACCCTACCTCTGCATGTGCTGTTGACTTTATATAATGTCCATATGGAGGATTATCACCCAGATAAAGATGAAACATCACAAGGTGCACCAGGTGCTACACAGCCCCCTCACACAATGTTTTACAATAATCCAGGACAACCAGGCATAATGACTGCTGCCAGATGGCCGCCCATGTATCACAGAAAATCACACAAACCCTCAGTACTACGACAGCAGCCATTGTTGAAAGTATCTCATGCTGCCTCCAAATGGGGTCAAAATGACTCACCTAAATGCATTATATTTTCCACAGCACACTGATCTTAATTCATGTCTGGCCCTAAATATAAGCAAAAACCAGACAAATACAAAATAGAGAAAGTTCACAACAAATTCTTTCCACAAAGAAAGACAATCAAGGGCCTTATGTTTATTGAAACTGTGTTTAAAGTTCACTTTTTCGGATATAAGCTAATAAATTACTTCCTAACTCTTGGGGTATGTATGTAATTGGACACAGTTATCCCTATTATGTCAGCCATGCAGGAGGGATTTTCGCTTGCCTGTGTTCAGTGGGATGTTATCTCGCAAGCCACTGTGAAACTTACAGCTGGCTTCAAGCCTTTACCAACACAGTGATATCATCTCCAAGAGGTACTGTACGTCCACTGTTAGTTCAAGCTTAAAGTGCTTGTCCAGTAGCACTCAAGCCAACCACAAAAAAACTGCATGTAAGAAGTGAAACTCAACAAATTACCGCTGAAAAAAGTTACAGACGCTACAGAGTACACACATCTGACAGTCTAACACATTTAAGCACTGTAGGGAAATGGGCTCCTGATGCCTGAGCCCTGTTTACAGAAAGTCCTCAAACCAAAGAAATCTGGTAATGACAGTATGGTTAGCATTAGCATAGTGTAGTGTGGTTACATCGTTCTCAAGTGAAGACAAAAAAGCTCTAAACAGCGGACTTTTCCAGTTCAAGCAGCAATAACAATAGTGATCTATTACAAAGCTTGGTCCGCGCTTGTGTAGCCTGTACTGCAGTGGCCCACTTGTATAGTGTATCTTGTTATTGATAGGGTTACAGAACCCACACGTCACCATAGTCACTTGTACCATGTAAATGAATCAGCATTTAAACATCAAATCTATTTATGTTTATATACTATCAGGAGCAAAGCTTACTGGACTTGTTCATGTTTTCCTTATATCCCTATATATTTTTGTAGGTGGAACTATAATGTCCTGTAATCTACAAAGTGCTGTAAACCTGGTCAGCACTTCCCCACAATAAGCTCAATGACTGTCATCTCATCGGTCCAGTTCAACCACTCAATCTCACATAATAGCATGTATCATGGCCTGTTTTTGCGAATGGAAACTAAGCCAGCAAAGGGTGTGGAACAAACAAATATCATTACCAGAAAATCAAAGCCTCCCTACTGAGGCTGTCAAACAGGTTGTCTCCCAAGGGATATAAAGTATCGCTGTCTAACTATCCAAGTAATCAGATGTCCTGTTTACCTGGTGGATTCTGGATTCGCTGTACAAGTAATGGTACATTTTTGTTTTGTATAATGTAGGTTAATGCTTAAGAGTAAAGAGAAAGACCAAATCACTTCCATACCAGTGCTCATAAGCAAGAAATCGAGCAAAAAAAAAAAAAAAAGCACAATGATCTTGTATCTGCACTCTTTCCTTTCACTTATCTTTCGTTTCCTTCCTCCGACAGGACAGGCTTCCTGTCACACATCCCCATGTTTCCTCAAATGTTCATGTTCTTCACAATCACAACAAAGAACAAAACATGTCACAGGTCATGTGGTAAATATCACCAAAGTAATTCACAAAAAAATTACTCAAACATTTCTGTGTCCCTGAGTTTTTTTCTTTGATTGTAAAACTAAAATAATTTCACTAGTCATTTCTCTTGGTTAAGGACAAAATTGCCTACATTTTGATTTGTACCATAAAAGTAAGCCAAAATACCTGTTTTCTCAACAACAGAGAAACTGCGAAAAATAAAATGGATGTAATTGTAGATATTGTTGTAAATGATGGTAAACATCCTCGGATTAAATCCAAATCCAACTCCTTGCTGAACCAGCCGATCTAGACCCACAGCCCTGAGGACGGTTGCCAGATCTTTGTGGCACATGTTGGGCTTCGGGGAAATTAGGGTGATGGCATAGCTCACTGCCTGCCATTCATTCTGCTCATGCCCACGAATATCGTGCTTTATCAGTTCAGCTGTCTGGACAATTAAGGTCACACAAAGACCAACCTGTGTCCCTCTCTCCTACTATATACTATATACTACAACTTTAGATAATAAAAACTGTTATAAAAGAAATATTAGAAATACTTACAAATGACAAAAGGTTTCAAAATGTAAATACTTACTTGTTGAGCAATTAGCCCACATACAATCATTATTGGCTTCACAAGCAGCACACTCTGTGAGAGCAGAACAATCATCTGGAAAGACAATTTCAACCTGTTATTATCTGTAATATAAGCTTTAGATGTAAAGGTTATAGATATACAGAGAGCATACCGTATTACAGTGTAATTGATTGTACAATCTCTGTGACTCAATCCGAACAAATGTCTGTAATGGCTGACTTTTACAAAACACACTGCTTTTAGCTGGCCACTAAAACAATTTAGCCCATGAGATTATATTTAAAGTACTTTTTTTTTCTTTTTTTTTTATTTCATGCTAACTGGCTAAAGACATAGCTGACTCTGGGGGCTTAGGTTGAATAGTCAACGAGGAAATAAAAACTAAATTATAACTTTGCCAAACCCAAATAATTCACAATGACAAGTGTGTCACAGTTAGGAGACACATATTAAACAAGCCACGTCAGTCGGGTAAAATGACAGAGGCCGTGAAAACAATTTAAGGGCCAACAATGATGAATAAAGCCGGGGGACATGGCTCGCTGTAGCTAGGCGCTAGCTCAGCGATGAGAGGTCGCAAACTTACCTGAGTCCACCGCGGCTGATGCGCCAACCAAAAGCAAAACTACCGCGAAAAATAACGCCTTAGAGTCCATGATTACGGCCAACTTATTGCTCTGTCTTCAACACGAAGAAATTGTGTATCTCCAGGAAACCGTCGAGATTGATATAAATTTCAGAGGTTTCTCTGCGTCTTGCGTTTTGTGGTCTGCTGCTGCTTGCGCTGAAGACTCTCCACTTCCTACTTGACAGGTCATGTGGCACTTTTCACTGGGAGGGAGAAACACGACGTATGCAACAGCGAGGACGTCAGAGCCAAGGGACGAGGTTTCATAATCCTGCCATCGATCAAATGGACAGGGTTTATTCCTCCTTTCAAACGTTGTTCGGAAAACCCTGGTATAAAGAAGATGCAAAACATATAATACTAAATATGGACCAGTTATTCCCAGCAAATGGGTTCAGTGGAATACAGTAGTCTCACCCAAAATATCTTCTCTCCCTTTTATAAGCTAAAAATTCATTTTAAGAAAACTACTATAAACCAATTGATTTATCCAATATACAAAGCGAGCACAAAATAGTATAATTAAAAAGCATAACAAACAAGAAACTCTTAATTTATTACATGGCTATATCTTACATTTTTTATTACAGCAATATAATATAGCTAATATTATGGTGTGTTTTTATTTTGTTATTGTTGCAAAATAAATAAACTCAACATTTAAAGGCAATAAACTGTATAACCTAAATCTTTAATGCACCACAGTTGAAAACTTTAGAGTCATGCTTTGGTCTTTCATTGCACGTCGGGGCTTCCTCTAGTCTCTTTAGGACATCAAGACCTTCAATCAGTTGACTGTAAAACAAAAATAAATCAAATTTTGATTTATTTAGCTACTATTTATATAGAAAAAAGTGTAACTTTATAAGCTGTATACAAACCCAAAGGCTACATAGGTCCTGTCCATCCACGGTGTTGGCTGCAGAGTGATGTAGAACTGCGATCCATTGCTATGTGGACCTTTATTAGCCATTCCCAAAGTGCCCCGCTTTGAGTGGGAAATAGCAAAACTCTCATCTTAAAAAAAACAACAACAAAAAAAACAAAAAAAACACGTGAAATAGCAGTAATAGCGTCAGTGTACCGTGTTGTTGCTGGATCCAGTATTGTACTTGCAGTTAATTTTTACCCTCAAATGTTGGCCCATAGATTGATTCTCCTCCATCACCTCTTCGTTTTGGTGATATATCTGCAAAAGAATATGGGTCATGTATATACAGTAGTGTTCAAAATAATAGCAGTCCAACACATCAAAACAAAACAATCACTGTTTTTGGTAAAAACAAAATTAATAAAAAAAAATAAAAATTATAAAAAATAAAAATCTACATGGCAAATAACTTGCTAGTGTAGTAGAGTGATGGGGATAGAAAATCTATGGACCCAACAGCTGTGAAAAGCATGCTGCTAATTATTTTTATTTAAATATTTAATTGAATGTTCAAAATAATAGCAGTGTGGTGTGCCATCAGTCAGCTGTGAGAAATCTGGTGTTAAACAGCTGTCCCTTATGAAAGGACAAAGGCAGAACATGTTGTGCAGACTGGTTATATCACATTTTTCTCAAAAAAATCTGAGTAAAATGGGTCGTTTGAGACATTGTTCAGAGGAACAGCGTACTTTAATTAAAAAGTTGGCTGGAGAGGTTGCCCTATGCTGAAGAGGAAATGCCATTAAAATGGGTGTTTCAACAAGACAATGACCCAAGACACACCAGTAAAAGGGCAGCATCTTGGTTCAGGTCCAACAACATAAACAATATAGAGTGGCCAACACAATCCCCAGACCATAACCCTACTGCCGGGTGTCAGATGACATCACAACATTCTATAGGCCAATAGTATTTATTGGAAATGGGGGCAGGCAAAATGTTGTTAATATACAGATTTTTGGGTGTGGAAGGATAAATATTGTGGGATAATGGACTAAAATAAATGATCAGAATTTATATTTGTGAATTTTCCTTCTGGATATTTCTTATGAAAATAGCATGTAACTGATACAGGAACACTGGCTCCTGCCCCCCATCTGAGAGTGTGACATCATCACATTCTAGAATGTGAAAACAACCAATAGAAAATTTGGGGTGGCATACATTAAAATTGCTGTTTCTGAGGCCAAACCATGAAATGCAGAGGAAATGTGGAATAGTAGTGCAATCGTCCTGGGCTGTGATACCTGCCAGAAGTTAGTGGACTCCAAGCATCACAGATGAAGAGCAGTTCTCAAAAACCATGGTTATACAACTAAACACAAGTTTAGAGATCCACAGAAGGAAACCAAATCCTTAAAGCATTTTCAATTTATATGGTAAATGTTTGAGTTTGTTAAAAAAAAGTGCAGGCACTGCTATTTTTTTTGAACAGCCTAATATTCTTTTTTTCTTTGCTTTTTTTAAAGGAGTAACAAATTTGATCATTTTTTATCATGATTTGATTTGGAATAGAATGAGGAGTGTTCTCCATGCATTTACATGTGGGGAAATAAAAGCTAGAAGAAGGATTTTGACATTTTCTCACTTTGATACACATACGGCTATTATTTTGAACACAAGTGTACAACTGATTATCCAGTCACATGGGGTCACAAGTCAGTATTTCAATTTGTGCTGGTCCCAAGCCCAAATAAATTAAAAACCTATGCCAATCAATATGCAGATTACTGCACACGTGGCACATGATTGCTATGGCGACCTTGGAAAGGGAAAAGCCGAAAGAAGATTGTGTACAACTGATATGTATCAGTGTATTAACTAGATAATTAGATATCGCTGCTATTTCTAAATGTAGCAGATTAATACAAGATAATGCTCTACCTCCACCTTGCACCCAGCCATTTGGCACCACTCGATGAAACACAGAGCCCTTGTAGCAAAGTGGGAAGCCACTCGCTGACAGACCCAGGTCTCCTGTGCAAAGAGCTTCAAAGTTCTTTGATGTCTTTGGACAAACCTCTGAGAAAAGCTTTTTGTGGAGAAAAAAAGAAATATTAAAATATAGCTTGTTAAATTATAGCTTCTTTTACAGTAAATATATTTTTATAGTAAATCTATTAACAATGGGACAATTTATTTGACCTCTTTATTAGTTTGGGCTGACATTTTTCACACTTTTATGATAATTATAGACATGTCAGGTAAGATGATTGAAACCAATAAATGGAAATTATCACATTTTAAAAAATCATTTTTGAGTCAGTTTTCTTTATAGTGTGAACACAGCCTTGAACAACCTGCTGACATGCTCTAGAGCTGCATTACCTCAAACAACAGTCTGCCAACCCTTTCTCCTGCTATTTCCATATCCATGAACACAAACTGGTGCTGCAATAAAAGATGTGATTACAACATTTATTTTATAGATATTCTTCTTCAAGCAAGACGAAACTGTTACTTCAAAACAATGCTACTAAAGTAGAAATAAAGGTACTTTGCAAAATACAATTGCTACTTGAGTAAATATTGAGTGTATTGCCCATTTACAGAACAACTATTTCCATGAACATTAAACATCCCCAATACATATTTGAGAATCAGTAGTAGAATCACTAGTATAACAAACTTGACTGAAATGGCAGGTTATTACAGTACCACAGCATGCAAATTTAGTTACATTTATTTTCACCATGAAATGGTTGATGTTAGCTTACCCCTGTTTTCTGAAGATATTTAGAGTAGTAATCTGCAGCAAGAGCCTTAAAGAGAGCTAGTGGCTGAGTGAAAGTGAAGTTCCACTTATCCCTCGCCCAACTGGAGAGATCCTTCTCGTTTCCCAGAAGTTGGTCATTTAAAAAGCACATCAAGCTACTGGAGTACTGCCACACCTCACCGCAGAGCTCCTTGAATTACAGACATTAAAAAACAGAGATGATGTGATTGAGACTCTTCTAAAACCTATAGTTGAGCATCCTGAAAAGGCACAAAAGATTTATTTAGCTTAGCACTGCTGTTGACCGGTGTTGCAGATTTTATATAACGTTAATGCCATGCAAGAACAAATGTTATTTCTGTGCATTGGATGGTCGCTTCTTGATGATCTAACATTAATTGGCCTACAAACAATAGGTAAATAGATAAATCACTCACCCTTTTCTTTTTCCACAGATATGTTTCCCACTCATTCTCAAGTAAAGGCTGGATTTGGGGATTTTGAAATGCCCCGGGGAAGTTTTCCTTCAGACCCTAATAGTCGAGGCATGGATTGATAAAACATAACGTTAGCTTAACATAAACAATGACATAATATTTTAGAAAATGAAAAATTTATACCTCTGCTATACATTTGGCTACATGAAAACTGGGCTCTTTCATCAGTCCGACTATTTCAATCTGCACCTTTGAGTCTACAGTTTTGTTCATGGTTAAAAAAAAATATTGAAAAACTACACGCAAAACCCTCTCACTTTGTAAACAGAGCCGTCATCTCCATGGTAACGGGTTTTCATGGGCGCTGGATGATGACGTTATAATTAAAAGACGGCTGGTGTCTCGTTCAGAAAAATAAACGTGTGAAATTAGCATTAAATGTAAACTTTTTATTGTTTTTGCGATCGAGTAATATTGTTATGTAATCCGACAACGATTTAACGCAACATCTATGGCGAAAAGCTGAACACGGAAGCAACATTACGGAGAGAGATTTTCAGCGAATGGGAACGAAACTTGACATCGGCGCCATCATTTAAAAATTCGTGTTGTTTTGGATTCCATAGCATAGTCTTTCGTATATTTTACTTTACTGTATATATATTTTTTTTTTACATTTTGGGGCTACATTATGGGCGTCCACGAGTTATGGTCGATTCTTGAGCCGGTTCGAAAGTCAGTGCCTTTGTTCAGTCTGAGCGGAAAGACGCTCGCAGTTGATCTGAGTCTTTGGGTGTGCGAAGCCCAGCACGTCCAAGCCATGATGGGTAGGGTCACCAAACCCCATCTAAGGTAACAAAAAAAAGCAATGTTTTGCATTGGGTTCATTAGACACAATTCTAATACAGTGCACCTTTGTTCGCCGTGTCTAGGAACCTGTTCTTTCGAGTGTCGTCTCTCACTCTCATGGGTGTAAAACTAATCTTTGTCATGGAAGGAGAGGCCCCAAAACTTAAAGCAGAAACCATGAGCAAGAGGATACAAAGCCGATTTGGAGGATTTCAAAAGGCTGCAGCCCCGAAGTGCTCGACTAACACCAACAGAGGGCGTTTCAAAGCTGTCCTAAGAGAGGTACAGTGATCGATCTGCTATTCGTCCTACTTTTGATATGAAAGAGTTAGTTGTTCACATGTATTAACTTCTGGATTCTGGTGAAAGTATTTCTCAATATGTATTTTTACGACTTCTTTTATTTCTTTAGATAGAGTAGTGAATGTATAACAAGCATTTTACTCTGTCCTCTTACTTTCTCTAAACCTAGAGGTTTCTATTGTCAGAAACAATAAAAACAACTAAACACTTTTCACGTTTACTCGAAGTGTGCAGAGATGTTGGACTACATGGGTGTTCCGTGGGTTACTGCTGCTGGTGAGGCTGAGGCTATGTGTGCTTACCTGGACTCTCAGGGCCTGGTTGATGGCTGCATCACAAACGATGGAGACGCCTTCTTATATGGAGCCAGGACTGTCTATAGGAACTTCAATATGAACACCAAAGTACAAAAAACCCATTCCATTACATTTTATCAGTGTAACACAAGTGCAGTTCAATAAACCTAATTTGCTTGTTCACTCCAGGACCCTCAAGTTGATTGTTACCAGACCTCTGATGTGGAAAAAGAGTTGCATCTGTCTCGGGACAATCTTGTGGGGCTGGCCATTTTTCTTGGTTGTGACTATATTCCCAAGGTAATGAGAAGTTATTTTTTAAGACTTGAACCACAAAACCATATTCATAAGATACTACATATTTTCATATTAAATGCAGGGAATACTAGGAGTCGGTAAAGAGCAAGCTCTGAGGTTGATCCATACTCTAGAGGGGCAAACACTTCTGCAGAGGTTGGATAATAAAGCTCTACACTAGTCTTCTTCACTTTCATTTAAAATAAATTTATTCTTAAACCCATTTATTTCTAACCATTTTAGGTTTAGCAAGTGGAAAGAGGATAACACATTTATTCCAGAAACAACTGTGAAGAAGGTTCCTCACTGCAATGTATGTCGACATCCTGGTGAGTTCTGCCCCGCTTTGAACTCTAACCTGTCCCTGGTCCTAATAAGAGGCTAACCGCTAAGTTTTGCACCAAGTGGGACAGCGTATTTCACACATGGCTGATTCAAGGCCATTCGACCTGTCATGGCAAAACATACACATATGTGAGAGTTGGGAATGTGTGGTATGTTAAATTTCAGTGACTTAATTTTGTGAATCTTTATGTACCTGTAGGTTCAGCAAAAGCACATGAAAAGGGTGGCTGCCTGCTTTGTGACAGTAAGCGATTTTGTGAACCTCAGGACTTTGACTACCAGTGTCCATGTGACTGGCATCGCAATGAACAGAGTCGCCATGCCTTATCCCTAGAGACAAACATCAGAAAGTATGTCACTTTATTAAATTAACCAGTCTTATAATCAAATGTAATTTTAACTTCAATGTTTTATTTTAATAAACATGAATTCATACATTTATGTCTGTTTTTTTTTTTAGGAAAACACTTGCAAATCCCCTCTTCCCCTTCACAGAGGTAAGTTATCCATGTTACATTTTCAACTAATCTGCCATTTGGTATTATAACAGCTTTCTGATTTTGCTTATCAGATTATTAATGAGTTTCTAATATCAAAAGACAAGCCTGTTTCACATTTTATAAGAAGGCAACCTAATATGCTTCTCATGCAGGTAAGAGATAAATTATATGTATTTGTCAGTTATTTACAGTGTATTTACAAACAATTTTTTCCTTATGTAGAAATTTGCATATGACAAGATGGAGTGGCCAAAACACTACACCAGTGAAAAGGTTCTTGTCCTGATGACCTACACAAACCTGATAAATAAAAAACATGGAAAACATGTCTTAATGCAAATCAAGCCACTTCGGTAAAACAATTTTTCTCCATTTGGAGTGGACAAAAAACGTAATATTGTTTTAATAACTAAAAATTGTCCTCTGCAGAATATTAAAACCACGAGTGAGAAATGGAGTGTCCTGCTTTGAAGTAGTCTGGACGAAACCAGGTCAGTTTAACAGATAAATGTAAATCAAAAGTTTGGTTTCTCATTTTAAAGAAGACATGTGGATTTGAGTGACAGGGCTGCTGCATTTGGGGGAAGTTGGGGTGCAGGGAGCTCACGGCCGGCCTGTCTGTTAGTGACTGTCTGTGAGTTGGGGTTCAGAGGTGACAGATCAGTCACAACAGCCACAAGGTGCTAAAGTGGCTTCCTCTTCAGGCTGGGAAATCTGTCAAATCAAGGTCCACTTCACTAACAAGCCAGTCTGACTTGGCAAATCCCAATCAACTATCACACTGTCTGCTGCTACTTGCATGAGCTCATACACAATAGATACTACAAGTCTTGAATACAGCCAATGTTTAAATAAAAAGTAAATATGCACTTTTAAGATATGCTTTTGTATTAAATATGTGTAACTGCCTTAATCCAAAACAAGAATTAGTCATGTATACATCTATTTATTGGGTAAAAAGTAATAATTTCTACACAAATTTTTCTTCATATAAAATTTATTGAGATGTCATTCCTGGAATTTTATCACTTCAATAATGATGTCCAAGGGAAATGTACCACTGTGTATAACCTTTTTGTAGTTTTAACTTGATTTTGATGGATATTTTTTACAGAACATTATGTATTTCCTGAGGACCAGACGCCCGAAAATCAAGATGAAGTCAGGACTATAGAGGAAGAGTCTCTCTTCTACGTGGCATATCCAGAAGTGGTGGAAAGCTACCAGAAGGAAAAGGCTTTGGCAGAAGAGAACAAGACCAAGAGTAAGCCTAATTTTAAGGATTATATACTAATTGATATTGTAGTCTGAATAAAACAAAATAAGACAAAACAAATTCTCATAACACTTTGCTTTAAAGTTTCTTGATCAAAGGCACATGAAGTTTGTTGTGTTGTTCAAGGCTGCAGCTTACACCAGCTATGACACCTGAAAATGCAGTGTTTGGCACCACAGGCTTTGATGGAGCTGAGAGGTGTCTGTCTCACAGTTGTTGTTGTCACTTTATGCAGGTTGTGTGTTGGTTCCTGTGGTCATCACTGCTGTAGATCTCCCCTGGCCCAAAATATTGTACAGAGTTTTGTTTTGTGTTTTTATTTTTATTTTATGTCTATGTATATTTCTTAGTTTTGGTAATAATATTTTGTAATAATCTCACAATCAAAGTAACAATTGTCTCTCCTTTATAGAAAAGAAATCAAAGAGTAAAAAGGAGAAGACGACTGATGAATTGGATGGTATTTCTGACCTCCTGGCTCAAATGACACTTCAGAGTTCTTCCTCAAATGCTGAAATACAACCACAAAAGCTACCCTGTACTATTTCAAAAGCAGATCAGCCAGATGTAGTTGTTTTGGACACTCCAGTAAGCTATGAAAAACAAGAAAAAGGTGGTCCTCAAGGTCTAGATGAATGTCCCGGTTCTCCTTCTGTATCTCATGCCGAATCAGAAGATGTTCCTGCTCTGTCTGTCTCTGCTGTTATCAGTGCTCTACATCTGAGTGATATTGACTGGGAATCCGCATCTTTCACATCATCTCCTTTACCTCCAGCAATTACCAGCATCACTGTGCAACCCAACCCTGTTCAAAACACACACAATGATGTAAACAAAACAGAGAAAAGCACCAAGGAAACAAAAACACTCAAGGCAGCTGACGCCAAATTAGATTCAGAGCAGTGTTACAAAGAGTGTCCTCTGAGAGAACGAGTAATTATGAAGAACACAGCAATTCAAATCAATGGAAATGACATTGTCTCAAAACAAGGAAGTAAGTTAACCTCTGCAGAACTTGGCTCTTCGCAAAACCTAATTTCAGATGTCTCTCAAAAATATCACAGTGCTCATGTGTCAGGAAAGACAATAAAAAAGACAGCCATAAAAGAAGACCAGTGTGTAACAAATAAAGCAAAACATGAATCATACTCTTCGAAGCAGCCATTGAAACCCAAGAACACATGCAACGCCCCTCCAAAGGCGCCACAAAAATATAAATTTGTCAAGGCCGCTGTTGCTTCATCTAATGTGCCACAGAGATCCCATTCTGACCCCGGACACCATGACAAAATCAGAAACAAAACAGAAGCCACTAAAAAGAGTGTGTGTATGAGCGTGTGCTTGTCCAGTGATGATAGTGACACTGAGAACCAGCAGGATGCACCTCAAAGAAAATCAAAAGCCAAGACTAAGGCAAAGTCCAGCTACCTGTTGGACATTCCTTTAAAGCCTGTGCCAGACCCTAAAGCAGTCAAACCAAAAGCAAAAATGGTTGATAAAATGTCAAAATCTGGAAGCCATAGTATAAAGGTTGGCACAAGCAGCATTACTCCAGAACACAAATGCAGAGATATTTCCCCTGCAATTATGGATGAAGTGTTCATTCAATGTGTGACTTCAACTGCTACAGACTCGGAGAGTGATGATTCAGTAATATGTACCGACAGTCCTTTACCATTGGCAGAAAGACTGAGACTGAAATTTCAGTAGTACGCAGCATTTATTACACATCACTAAAACACAATCATATCAAAAGCCGCCACTTTTAAGGAAAAAATCACTTTAAACTGCATTCATTTCTATATGTGAAGTGTTTTGTAATAAAGGGTATAATGTTTTAAAGTGAAATTTGAGTATATCTGAAAAATGTAACCTCTTGACATGCTAAATGCTAAAGATTCTAAATGTTTATGATGCATTAGCAAAATACATAATTACATTCCTTGCCTTCTTTTTTCCTTTTGGATTTTCTTTTCTGCAGTAGCCACAGTTGATCATCTGCCTCCTGGCATGTAGTAATTTGGATTTTGATTTAGTATAGGTCCTCATGCAACCCTCTCAATTTACCTGGGCTTGGGACTGGCACAAAAAAAATCACACTGGCTTGTGATTATTTGATTTATACAATTGTGTCATTTCATCTGCAATGATATAGTTCTTTGTTTTGGTAAATCGCCACTGTCATTTTTGTCAGAAAATGTAGTTTAATATCTAAACAGATAAAATGAGGCCGGTTTTAACTAGTAATTTCATGGTACTTAAATAAACTTCCATGTTGATATGTTGACAAGCTCCATGTGCTATAAGTAGCTGAGGGACACACAGAGGACATTGGTTTTACAACGTACCAGTCTTGTTCCCCTTGATCATGAGTGAGGTCTTACACACCTTTTCAGACATGAAAAGGTCTGGCAGGAGCTTGGTGACAGCTGCATCCTCTGGAAATAGCCAATATCCAAAGTATCGTGTCTGACGTGGTCAAAACAAGCTGATGTTTTAACAAATTGACTGAACCTTATAATTTATCCATCAAATAATATTTACAGTGTGCTACTTGTTTGTTTTTTTGTGGGTTTTTTTTGGCAAATTTAACTCATTGCTGAATGATTTGAAAGTTCATGGTACCATGGTTACATTTCAACATTGTACAAGTACTTTACTACTTTTTAATAAGAATATATCGAATGGGAAGATAGCTTTGATTACTCCCAGCATTCTGGGAGTTGTACCCAGTTGTAGACAATGTCGCTTGATTTGGTTCATCCAGTTTTAGGTACAGGCCTGACAAGATGTATGAGGAAGTGAAAGAGCATCCCTTCAGTCCTTCATTACACAAATCACATCAAACTGACAATTGTCGCGAGACGGACTTTAAGGAGTGATTTCTACAAAGGAATATAATTATTTTTCTTTCTGTCACATTATCCGTCTATTTAGCCTTATTCACACCACGGTGATAACGAACGACGTCCTTCTGGAAGGTAGCATTTTGGCACTTGGAGCCCTTCTTTGAACTTTTTTTTCGCCTCAGCTGTGAACCCATAAACCTCCGGAGATCTGCTTCTATATAAAAAGGCCGATGCAGAATCACTTGCACACAACTCTTTGGTCGTTCAACTTGGATATCACCATCACTGACCCCGGGACTCTTCTAACATGGACATAGATGTTGTTACAGCCAAAATAATGAATGAGTGGGCGCCTAGTCATTTTGGAGAAGACCAGGCCAGCTCTCCAGAGTCCTCCGTGGACTCTATGTGCTCCTCGCCGGAGATGTGCTGTCCCAGTGGATCCCAGGAAAAGGAATTCTCTTTTGGCTACACGGGACGCCGTTCGAGACAGAGCAAATCAAAGATGTCCACCAAGAGGCGCATGAAGGCCAGCGAGAGGGAGAAGTTGCGCATGAGAAGCCTGGCGGAGGCCCTGCACCAGCTCCGGGATTACCTGCCTCCGGATTACACCAAGAGAGGACAGCCCCTCACCAAGATACAGACTCTCAAATACACCATAGAGTACATCAACAAACTCTCGGACATCCTCAGCCATGCGTAAAAAGGACCACTTTTACGCGCTTTCACTTTTCGCCCTCCTCTCTCCTGCTGTAAATATTGTTTAAGGGCACTTGGCAATTGATTCTGTATATTGGGACGCCTTTTTAATAATGTTAATTTTAATACATTTTGACTTGATTATAGATTGATACTAGATCATGAAGATACACTCATAAGGTCCACGATTCCAACTGTTGGACAGTCACAATTATTCATTTAAATCTTGTGTCCAGTTTTAAGATAAGTAATCCCTAAACCTCATTGTGTTTCTTGGTAGTTTGTTTTTGCGTTTGTGGTTTGTGTGTGGCATTTTACTTTACTACAAGATGCTTGTGTCTTTTTGAAATTTAATAAATATTTTTGTTTTATATGAAAATCCATATTTGTATTATTTTTCTTGGCGTTTTCCTAATGCATAAAAAGAGAAACGCATTTTATCATACACTGTACACTGAATGTTGAACTTGGGTATTTGTACCGTTTTAAAAAATGTCCTATGGATGGAGCTCAGCAGTGCCCGCCCACCTCGGGTGCCGGAAGTAACTGTTGAGCTCCATTGTTGACTCACATAATCCAACATGGCATTGAAATTATCCAATCAGAATCTTACAATGCACTGTCTAGTCTGATTGAACGCACCACTGAGCCAATCAGAGACGATTTAAGTACCGATGGGCGGGTTTCTATATAACATGACCCTCACAAAGAAATCCGTTTGGAAATGTAGCCTGCCCAGTTTCTGACAAATCCGCCATTACAAGCGAACGAGGCTAAATAGGTGTTCAAGACATTTTGTAGATTTTATAATATATATTTTATTTTCTTAGCTACTAGAAAACGAATATATTCTGCATATCTACCTCGCATGCTAAAGTAAGTCTTCTCTTCTTTTCGTTTACAAACGCATTTGAAAACCACAGGAACGCCCCTTAATTTTTACCTCATACTCTACTACCATCTTACTGTATTTCTCAGCATGGGTACTGTTCACTCATTTATTTATCTTATATAGTATATAGTATATCTTCATTGTTAACACTAATAAATATACGGATCTAAAATGAATAGCCTCTCTATCAGCAAAATAAAGAAATAGTCCAATGGCGCTCTTATCATAAGAGCTCCACTGTTTTGTGGTCACACTAAATTTTATTATACAAGCTAAGTGCAACATTTTCTTTGCATATAGACGACATTTGTTAAACTATTTTTTAGTTAATCCATAAAATTATAGTAAGCGGTATTACTCTCCTTTTTTCATATTTTCTTAAAGTTAAGCACATGCTTTAACTATATATAGATTGTTTTTTTCTATCTTACAAAAGCTTAGAAGAAGTCAGAAATAGTGCAGAGAAAACCACCCAAAATTAATACAATACAATTCAAAGCATAATTCTGTATAGTAGACTAAACAAAAATATAAACGTAAAAATGACTTAAATTCAATAGTATTTAAATGTAAAAATGTTAAAGGAAAATCAACATGTAGAATTACAAACTGCACTTTACTGGCACCTTACTTTCTACTAAGTGCCACAAATGTTGCATGCCACTGTCTTTACTCAGGCTTTGGGACTATTAATAATGTTACTCCTATCTGTGGTCCATGCTTAACACTCGTCACCTGCTGCAGTGTGAAGCATGCTTGGGGTCTACTGCCAGCACTAAACAATGTGATGTATGCATTGCTCGAATGTCATGTTTTCCAGAGCCGAATAGTGATTTGTTGTAACATTTATTCATTGTTTTAGCTTTACTGTAACGCTGCTTGTGTTGCAGTGGTGTGTGAAATCTGCTAATTTTTCAGATGGATTCAGACATGAAAGAGAGTGAGACAGAAACTCAGACTTCTCAGGATGAACCTGAGAAACCAGTGTCTGAAAACAAGGCCAGGTATGTCAGCCCCCGAACGTCTTTTTTTGTCTTGTACATCGTCATTATTACTTTACCGCATTTGTTCTGGACAGAGCAATTATTTTGTGTGGGTCTGTTTATTTTGCATAAATATGTTCCTTGTGTTCTCAGGGGTCGTGGAGCAAAACCACGTGGTCGAGGCGGTCGGGGTGGTCGTGTTGGTCGAGGTGGGATTGGTGGGATGCGCGGAGGACGGGGCATGATAAAAGGGTTTGGTCCTCCGGGTCGTGGCAGGGGTCGAATGAACGATGGACCTATAAATGGATTTCCACCTATGAGGTATTTTCATTATTTTTTTAAATATGTTTCATTTGTCTATCAAATAGTGACAGTAAATTGGTTTAAACATACAAAAGCAGTAAAAAGATTACACAATTCTATCAATACTATGAAAAAGATTGAAAATAATTTTTTATAGGGGAATGGGAAGGATGCGACCATATCCAGACCTCAGAGGCCATCGTGGAAGAGGTCCAATGGGTATGGGACCACCACCGCCTCCTCCTCCACCACTTCCCATGCACCTGAGAGGCCCCTTCCCTCCAATGCCAAGGTGATATTCAAACAGGCAATTAAGATTTTGTTATCATATCATAAACAGACTTGTGCCATCATCCGCACTACCCCACTTTTAGGTACATTTTATTTAGGGGTATATTGATTCAGCATTATTTTTATTATTTCATGAAGTAAACACTTAACTAAACAAGAAGAGGTTAAACAATTTTGACTGGAAATAGACATAAGACAATGGGGAAGGAAGTACTTGTTTTACCTAAACAATTCTTCTGTTAAAGGGTAAACATTATTTGAAACAAAGTTTCAGTCTAATAATACAAGAGAATTTATCTTTCTATATTGTTTTCTTCTTTGCTTTGTTGTATTACAAAAGTGAACAGCATGTAGATGTTTTTCGAGACAACTACTCCATCTGTAGAGTTGTATGGAGATTGTGTGCGGGGCACATTTGCTAAAAATTATGACAGTACTATAGTATAACAATAATCATAGTGTAACAATGTGGACCTGCCTGAACCCACTAAGAGTGTTACTGAGGAAATTGTTTTAATTAGTTGTTGCTGCAAACATTGCTGTGTTTAGGCATGGACCTCCGCCAGGTCACCCTGGATTTAGAGGACGTCCACCACATCCGCGAGGCCGTGGCATGCCTCCCCCTGGGCCTCCACGCCCCTTCCTCCCACGTGGTCCAAGAGGGTAAGCAGTGTTTGCTCCTACAGTATAATGCTATTTATTGCTTCAGCTTCACAAGTTTCTGCACTTTGCTTGCAAACCTCCTTCTCTCTTTCTCAAATCAGTTGAAGATACAGTAAAATAAAATTCTAGCCACATGTGATTTCAGCAGTTGCATATTTAAGATGTGACGTAAATTTAGACTAAGTAACACTAATGTCATCTACTTTCATATTAGCTTGATATGTTTGCGGCACAAGCATTGTCATGAATAAATAAGAGAAAACAGCAATGGTTAGACTTGTTTTTTTATTGAGTACATTGATATTGAGTAGACATTAATTTACAGATTTAAAACTGCACAGAAATGTAAATAGTG
The DNA here is from genome assembly GCA_020698575.1 of Bostrychus sinensis. NCBI lineage: Eukaryota > Metazoa > Chordata > Actinopteri > Gobiiformes > Eleotridae > Bostrychus > Bostrychus sinensis. The sequence goes on along the minus strand of CM036257.1, from coordinate 18,191,998 downwards.
CATGAAAAATAATATAATATAATACATTCTGTATATTGCAATGTAACAGAGGTTGTGGTCCTCACTCAGCCTCAGATTGATGCTCTTATCAGAGTGTTCTCCCCAGTGGCCAAAGCCCAGAATCCAATGTCTGATTTTATCCTTTTACACAGCTACCACAATGGACCGGTCTCTCCTCCGCCTCATCCCCCACCTGGCAGAGGCCAAAGGTGGCCAGGGCCCCCTAGTGGCCGACGCTTTTAACACAGCCTGCCCAAAAACGTTATCAACAACTTTACTGTAAAGGGCCTAAAGAGGTGCTGTGAAGTAAATGGCTAAAGTGTTACAAAGTTTCTCAATACATTTATCTGGCCAATTGTCTAATGACTGATATTGTCTTCTAGCAAAGAAATAATGTGAAAACAACTATTTGGCACATAACATGCCTCTTAACTCGGCTACGGCATTCTTCCAGTTACATTTGTTTGTAATATTGTTGGTACAGTAGGGACTATTTGACTTTTCTGATAAACTAATCTAGTGAGTGGAAATTTTTTGTCAAGGTAAATTAAATGTTGTGTTGTTCTTGTAAAAGTCACCCTACAAGCCTTAAGAAGCGTTCCTCTTTATAAAATAATGAAAACATAAAATGGGTGACAAAATATATTTAAAGGTGGTGGAGACAATAGCTCAACAGCCCTCAAGCGTCATTGTTAATTTGTAAGTACACCTTGGACCTTCGTTACCTTTCCATTTGTTACATAAAACAGTTATGTATTATAATGTCACAAAGCAGTGCTGCATACTTTGTTTGACTCCCGTTCACATTTATCATGTGAAAAACATATTCCATCTGTATTTATCAGTATTTAATTTATATCATTAATGTGCAGCTATTTTAAGTTATGATTATTGCTGTTCATTCATGTTTGTCTGTAGTAATGACAAATACTAAAGGCATTATTAATGAAAAATATATATTTAGTAGTTTTTTATAAATGAAAGCAAATTACAGTAGTATTTGCTTCTGATAATAAGAACATAGATATTACTTTCTTGTGTTACTTTTTTAAATGTTCACTGTAATTAACATAACGTTTGTGAACTTGTCAATGTGTTTTATGAAAACCATCAAGATATGACAGTAGTAGTGGAGAAAAAAAATAAAATAAAAAATAAACTCAACTTCTTCTTTTTATTTATTCAGAAACAAGCCTGTGAGTTGTGATTATAATTTATTTCTGAAATGGACACAGTAGTTAATGTTAAGCAAGCATATCGTAGCCTTGAGTAATGTTTCTGTGACACTTTTAGGTCCAAGTAAAGACCACTGCAAAGGTGTACATGATCAAATATTTTATTACATTTATATGCAGATGTCTGTAGACCTATCACACAAAGAATATGATTGATTGAGTTGCTATGGGCTGAAACTTTGACTTCAGTAGGTCCTATCCGAAAATAAATGTCAAGATGTAAATTTAACTAGATAACTTTTTAAGACATTTACTGCTTTTGACCATCTTCTCACTGAGACGAGATCAGTGGTAGCATGTCTAAAAGGAAGACATCATTTCCAAAGGAAAAGCACTCTGATATGACTAAAGATGACCATTTCTTTTATATTAGGTCGGCTCAAAGTATGATGAAGTATGAGGTTTTTTTTCCTAATGATGCTTATCTATTTAATAAGCAGTCTTCCTATTTGAATTTAAATGAAGTCTACTAAATGAATTAAGAACATACACTCAGCATGTCATTTTAGTATCTTTCTCCAAAAATGACTGGTTTGCAAGCCTGGCAATGCTCTGTATGTCTTGCAAGTGTACTAAATAGTATTTACTTTGAATGTTTATAGTCTACACAACTATTTGCTATTTGTTTACAGGAGAAAAAAATAATTCACAGAACCACTTGATCACAAAAAGAAATCTGCTAAACTCTTCTCCTGTATAACTTCCATATCTTCAGTATAATCAGTGCAACACACTGCCTCATCGTGTCTGCAGTCCCTTCTTGTTTCTCCTTTGGTTGATTGTACTGGACTGACTGTTGTTGTCTCCTGAAGGGGGCACACAGTACAGTAAAGTTCCCAGGCACCAGGATCCCAGGCCCCTCTCTGGAGCGGTGTGACCCCTGTGCTCCACAACAGAAAAGGTGAGCTGAGCATCATCTGTGTCTAAATCTTTGCACCTCTTACTTTTCAGGATAAACTACACTTACTTGCATAGCATTCAGCTTCAGTTAAAGTAAAATAGTTGAATTTTTATTTTTTATATGACCACAATGAATGAGTCATATCGATGGCCATATATGGTCCATGTCCCATACTGGGTCTGTTTTATTGGCTCCTGAATGTCACAGTACTTATGATTACCTACAAACCCATTTCGAAACTTTTGATAGACATGATTTACAGCCATCAAGCAAATTTGGGGGGATTTATATAAGATGATATGATTAAACTAAAATCATCTGTTAAGAGGCTGCAGGACAGTTCTCGCGAGGTTCCCAAGGCATAAACTTCATTTATATTTTTCACACACAAGAAAAACAACTCTAACATTACATATTTTGCTAGCACAATCATCTACATCTTAATAAACAAAAATAAAGGCCATATATCTAGAGGTGGGTATAAACACGATTATAGCTAGGCTGCATTATGTTGTCATAAATGTTGAAGAAATTAAATTGTTTTCATTGTTTATCTTTAATAAACATGTCAATAATAAACTGGATTTCTGTGTTGATTGTATTAATGTTTACAATAAAAACAATGGGTATTCCAGGGTACAAATGGGAAAAAAAAACAAAAACTTAAGACACTGGGACAATTGCACTGCTGATAACACTATCAGTCTAGTCTTAACTTGAATGGGAAGTTGTGTTTATCTGGCACTGTCCTGTTTAGCCCCTAAAGACTAAGAGTGGGCTCGTTCTTCCTTTTTCATGACAGGCAATCTGCCTTGAGGACAAATGATAAAAAGTTGCCTCAAGAGTTACTTTAACAAAACAAGTTGCAGTATTTTATTTATTACTTATATATTAAGCAAGCTTGGGCTGATAGTTTTAAATATTTACAATGTTTAATAACAAAATGACAAAACATTTGCACCAAAGAAAAACATGTATTTTTGTTTATTGGTTGGACTTTTCTTCTTCTATGGGATGGTCTTTCCACATTGGTTCAAGGATGTGGTCAGGAATCTTCTCGATGGCAGTCTTGACAACAAAAAGCATACATTTTAAAAAACTTAGAGAGGCCCAGAGCTTGTATAGCTATCAGCTCATATAAAGTCAGAAAGTTTGAAAAAAAGGTTTGTTTTTTTTGTTACTTACTTTTGTCACTTCCATAGCAACACCCTCAGGAAGGTTTCTTTGAATGTATTCGAGATAAACCTGAGCTGTGCTGCCTGTTATATGACACAGCTAAAGCAGAAAATTGTAAGTTGAGCAAAAGTGAAAATATATTTACAGTGAGCATATCAATTACATTTAATTTGCAACTTTCTAGTTTATCATGGAAATTGTGCAAAATGCCTGCCATTTATAATCTGCAGGATGCATCATAGTTTCTGAATTGACAATGAAACCAGAGATAGAGATGTGAACTGTTTAAGGTTTTAGGTTCTCACCTCAATGCACCTGTAGTGTGTCCTCATTTCATATTGGACCCGGTGTTTCTTAAAGATATGGACTGACTTCAGTAGTGTCAGCCTTTCAATATCCTTTGGTGGTTCAAAACTAATAAAAATAAATAGTAAGAATTGAATGTAGATGAATTAAAATGCATTTTGATCTGTTGCTTTTGCTGATACCCACACTTTGCCGAGAGTGATGCCCAACTCTTGGGCTGCCATAGTTGCAAAAAACTCATAGCTGTCCAAGACGGCTTTGTCATGTCCTTTGACCAACACCGACACTTTCTGAAAGAGTGTGTCGGGCTCTTCTGTGACCGTGATCTGAAGAAAAAGACAACGCTTTAGTGCAATTATCAGCAACACTGTTAAAAAAAATCCATATTCAACTTACTGATGGTGCTGATGAGAAGACAGTAGATGTATGAAAATAAGTGCTGGAAACCAGTGGGAACCGGAGCCTGCAGAGAAACAGTCCAAAGATCTTATACAGCTTAAATACAGGCGATATCCGTATTATGAAGAATTACAACTGCCTCCTCTGTTACTGACAAATATTTAAGTAGTAGTAGTAGTAGTAGTAGTATTCTTCAGCTTCTATCGAGGAACTGTATGTTCCTATTTCAGCTGCTCCTTTTTAGTTACTATTTGTAGTGTCGGTACTGGAGGGTGACAGGCTGGGGTTTTTCCGCCCACTTAAAATTGAACTTTGCAGGATGCTCAGTATGGTGTAAGTCTAACATCATTTTAAATTTTAGGGTTGACTCGGCCTCCACAACTTTTGCTGGTAGTTCATTCCACCAATTTATGACACGCTGTGTAAAAAAGTGCTGCCTAGTTGACGTTGTAAATCTGTCCTTGTATAATTTCAATGTATGTCCTCTAGTTCTCTCATTTTCTGTTGTTACCATTAAGGGCGAGTCAAATATGTTGTTGATGAATTTATATGTGTTGATGAGGTCTCCTCTGATTCTCCTGTAAGTCAATGTTGTTAAATCCAGCTTTCTCAGTCGTTCTTCATAACTTAAATTTTGTAGTGATGGTACCATTTTTGTTGCTCTTCTTTGCACCTTTTCTATAGCCTCTGCATGTTTCCAGCTGTTAGGTGCCCATACTGATGTTGCGTATTCAAGATGAGGTCTAATCAATGCTTTGTATAATAGCCTGAAATTGTTTTCATCCAAATATTCAAATGTTCTCCAAATTAGTCCCACCATTCTGTTTGCTTTCTTGACCATTTCATTGATATGATAGTCAAATTTTAACTCACTATCCATCCACACTCCTAAATCTTTCTCCACTAGTATTTCCTTTAATTTTATTTTGTTACCCTCATCCATCATATAATATTCATAATTCGGGTGATTTTTATGTATCCTAAGAACAACACATTTGCGCGGGTGAAATTTTAGTTGCCATATATCTGCCCATTTTTGCAATAAATTTAAGTCTTTTTGTAATTTTTCACAGTCATCTACTGATTTAACTACTCTATACATTTTAGCATCATCCGCAAATAATTTTATAATAGAAGAAACTTTTGTAGGCAAGTCATTAATAAAGATAATAATAACACAGGCCCCAACACACTTCTTGTGGTATACCACTTATCATATTAGTCCAAGTAGATTTAGCATTATTTATATTCACTCTTTGTTGTCTGTTTGTAAGGAAAGAGCGCAACCACGCCAGGACTTTCCCTTTAATGCCATAACTCTCAATCTTAATTAATAACCTTTCATGGGGAACTGAATCAAATGCTTTCATGAAGTCAAGTAATATGGTATCAATTGGCATTCCTTCATCTATCCTTGCTGTCCAGTCTTCTAACGTTTCCAAAATTTGTGTCATTGTAGATCTCCCTTCTATAAACCCATGTTGGTGTTTGGAGAAGAGACTGTTGTCCTTCATGTGAAGGATGATGTGGTTTCTTATTATTTTTTCAAGTATTTTGCAGCAAATAGATGTTAAACTCATTGGTCTATAGTTTTCTACTTTCCTTTTTGATTCTTTTTTGTGTATGGGTGTAATGTGGGCTATTTTCCAATCCCATGGTAACTCTTCTGTGCTTAGTGACTGACAAAATATCAAAGTTAAGTTTTGCATGCTGCATTTATGTAAAGGTCATAACACAAGCATCTTAAACTGATCAACTTAAGGCATGAGAAGGACATTTCCTACCTGGGTATGTTAACATTTTTGTGTGCTGAACAGGCGACCCATCTTCTTGCACCCTGAACACGACAAAAAGAGCACCACTTCAAAAGACAGTTTGGTAGTAGCTAATCACATAGGTACAACCAGCTATGTGCGGCAGATGATGCGTTTACAATCGGCTACGTCTAGTTTTCTTAAAGAGTCATGTCATTTGAGATGTTTAGGGAAAATAATGTGTTTAATACCGTACCAAATGTGAGGTTCCTGTCGATATCCTTGTCAGTGATAAAACATTCCGCCTGAGAACTATGGAAGCAGCCATGTTTTTAATGGTCTCCTTCGTCTTGTGTATGGTGTTATCATGTTGGCTTTGGCGCCACCTTCCGATCTGGAGTGTAGTTCAAATAACAGTAGATGCTGTACAAATACACCGTTAGATCTTCAAATACATTCCTATGCTCACACAGGATTTGACCAGATATCTACTTCTGGAGGTTTTTTGTAACAGGATATTTGAGAGTGGACTTGGTCTTCATTAGGTCCATAATAATGTAGTAGTAAGTACAGTTATAGGATTTCCATGAAGATGAAGGTGAACAAACCTGACACCACGCACACCCTAGCTCTTCAGTGTCCATTAGTGTGTAATCCAGTGGGCAACAGCCACACACATTCAATGTCATTGTAAAAATGTAAACAAAACAGAAAAAAGCACACTGCAAAAATATGGTTTACAATTACATTTTTAATTTCCACTTCCTTTTCTCCTTTCTGTTCTCTATAATATTACAGTAGTGAAGTGTCTCCAATAATGTACACATATACACTGTATTTGACTAAAACTCCCATCTTATGTTTAATTTGTGATATTTGAAGAAACCCCAGAAGAACAGAAAAGCCAGAAATGGTAGACGTACCATTACCACGTAATTTAAGAACTATTGTAATATATTTTGGTATTTTCACATTTTAAAAAGAGTAGGAGTAATAAATTATTAATAGACTTGACTTGGTGGTTTGGGGTTTAAGACCTGTTGCTTGGAATGATTCTGTGATCCATGTAAATAATGCTTTGGTCTTGATCCTCTCTCTGGACTTGATTCCACTTTGTTGACCTGACTGAATTAATGACTGTCCACTGTTTATACTGCAGATGCATACATGTAGGTGAATCGGTGGCTCTCTAAATTACAAGTGGATGTTAGATTAGATTGAACTTTATTAATCTCACAGTGGAGGAATTCACTTGTTCAGCCTTTCAAGTTTGGATGTCTGACAGCAGCAATAACAATGTAATAAGATGGTAAGGAGTGATGTCACCTTCACTTTACTACGGATCTTGGCTCTCTACTCTGCACACACACCTCTGTTGATTTTTTCTGATGATAATTGAATCCATCACATGTCCGTCACGTGACCCAGCTGTGGTCCTGCCAGTGGTCGGCTCCGTGTCTCCAGGAGGACCGTGAGCAGAAGCCAGAGAGCGAGCTGCGGGGCTGGAGGAGGAGGAGAAGGAGGCAGAGGCAGACACAGACACAGAGCTGAAACACAACACAGGCGAGGTAAGTCAAGTCTCTGCTCATGGGGATCCTTTGCTTTCACTGTCAACCTCGATACGTAAATTAAACCAGCATCTCTCGCGCGCTTTAGATGAGCATGTATATCGTGGTTTCTGATGGTTATGTGTTAAGCTTGAAAATCCGGTTGGATAAACACGAAGTTACTGTTAGCCTTTAGCACCGAGCGGCAGCGGCGGATGGACAGAGCCGTCGCCGTCGATGGTGCTTCATTTGCAGTTAGCTTTAGCTGAGTGTTAGCCGGGTTAGCTCACACTCTTCTCTTTGTACAGCAGACAAGACGAGCAGCCAACAATACATGTGTCAGTAAATATGTAACCTAGACCGCCCCGTATTAAGATTAACCTGAATCGGGACATTTTATTACTTCTTTTGGGCAAACTGGAAAGTAGCTACACATTTCTCTTTGGATCCAAATGCCAGACCTGTTTGTGTCTAGCTGCTAGCTTTTCACCAAAGCTAGCAGCCTGGTCACGGTGACAGTAAAACACGGGTTTGTGGATGTCAGGGAGACGTAACCTTATATATTATCCCTTACTTTTATAAATGAGCTACAATACTTTCTTGTTATGGTTAGCTGATGCGCACGGTCCGTCACACCTAAGTTACCTACTGTATATTTGCGTTGAGGCTTCAGTCAGTGCTGTTTTTTTTGTTTTGTTTTTTTGTTTTGTTGTTTTGTTTTTTTGCATTTGACATCTGTTTCTGCCTCACAGTAACACATGAGCCAAGCCAACGATACTAATTTAAAGCTCAGACATATGTATGATGAAATAAATTGTCTTTTGAAAATACATTCGCTAGATAATAATATTCTAATTTTAACACAATCCACGTTTCTTTGCATTTGGTAGTAACCTACATAGCATACATGTCTTTATTATCATAACGTTAGATTTGCAACCTTTGTACATTGTAGTTAAATAAAACAAGCTACCGCAAAAACTGATACATGTTATTTTCAAATAATTTAGCAATTAAATGTGCTTTCCTTCCGTTATAAATGAATACAGGACTCCTCATCTAATTTGGTTCTTGTGGGAGTCATACGCAAATTTAAGTGTTTGATTTAGGGAAAATCATTAATATTTAAATGAGCGTGTGGGTGGTGAGGCAAGTGCTTTATTGCATTTATAGGCTAGTGCTCGTCTGCATGCTTGTCAAGTCTTTTTAAAACAGTCCACTTTTATTATTTATACATCAGAGTTGCTGTTTTTTTTAGCACAGTATTTCAAAAACAGTAGGTCGGGACCCAAAGGATGGTTGTTGCTCTAGATTTTTTGAGTTGTGCATTTGATGAAAAATAGCTGCTTTATAAGAAAAATATAACACAATAGGTGAAGTTAGGTCATTATTCACTTGGTGTTGTGAAATATGGAAGCATTTTCTCTCTAGTATTTGCAAGTCTTTTTTAACACCCTTTTTTGGTGAATCCAGCAGTCCTCCATGGGATCCCTGAGGCAGGTGAGAAGGCACACTGGCTGACGTGATGACGTCACTGGGAGAAGCTCACAGCTGATGGAGAGGAGTCCCTGCTCCTCCTACTCTACTGTGTCAGGCGGCTTTGTGTGAAAAGGACGTGCAGCTCAGACATGACTCACTGAACTGGGTGGATCTGTTGCTCCATTCAACTGGATGCACTGGGATGATTTTGGATTAAATGCATTACAGGATTATCACTTTACAAGAAGCTGCACATGGATATTTCTTTTTATCAGCCAACATGAGTAAGCAATCTGCCACATCACGTTTATAAATAATTTTTAACACATCTGTTGCCTTGTTTTTGGGACAGCATCAATACGACATCTATTTTAAATCAAAATGACTTGAATGCACTTGAGTGCCTTTTGTTGTGAATGCTGCCCAGCAATACTGACTTTCTGTGACCTTTTTTGTCCTTTTACCTAAATTTTCTTCATGAGTTCTGCAAGTCACCAGAATAAACCACTGAAGGTACAAGTACTATGCACAGTTGTTACTCATTTAGCCCTGATACTGAAACGATAACCTCAGTCGAGGACAGGCGCTCCTAGCCACAGACCCCCACAAAACAGCGAGTGTCCGGCGTATTTTTATCCAGAGGGGGACCAGAGAGCTGCAGGGATGTTCGCCGCTGTGGAACATGGCCCGGTCTTATGCAGCGACTCCAACATCCTGTGTCTGTCCTGGAAAGGCAGGGTGCCCAAAAGCGAGAAGGAGAAACCTGTGTGCAGAAAACGATATTATGAAGAGGGCTGGCTGGCCACTGGGAATGGCAGAGGAGTCGTGGGGGTCACATTCACATCGAGCCACTGCCGACGGGACAGGCCTACACCACAGAGAGTCAACTTCAACCTCCGAGGACACAACAGTGAGGTGAGAGCAATCAATCAATAGACACATTGTAGTTGTACATTAAAAATCACAAATACACCAAATTTATTTCTCTGTTTGACTGTGAACATAAATCTTTCAAAATACACTATTACAACTGTCTTGGTCTATTCTCTCCCAGCCCTTGTTTTTGTTTTTCCCTTTTGTTAAACAGCATCCCTCCTCCATGATTACATGGTGTTGGGCATACAGGTGGTTTTGTTCTTTTTGTGTGTGTAGCCGTTGGTCAGATGGAGCAAGGTGCTGTGTCAGCATTTAAACAGCAGCTGAGAGGAGAGTGGAAGAAGCCCTACTGAGTGGCTAAAGCACAGCAAAAATGTCATTTATCTCACTACTATTTTTCAGATGAAATTAGGTATAAATGACTATAAAAATATAACTGCACATTTTATTCATTTAATAATTTAAGTGCTTTGTAAAAAGGTGATATTCTTAATACTAGAGCTGGTTTTTAATCTGACATTTAGTGTTTCCATTCAGTGTAATCATATATCCATAGCAGCAACAATTCTTTTTGAGAGAAAGAAGGATATAGGTCCTATAGCTTTTGTCAGTTGCTTGAAATCAGTATATTCTTAAAAATCCCAACAGTGTATTTTCCATACAGACATGGACTTGCATAGATTTTATTATGTGAAAGACAGTATTAGAGTATCTATTTTTGCATTCTATTGTTTGGATTAAAAATAACTAATAATTGTTAGTTAATAGTAATTGAGCTGTCCAATTAATAATTTTATTTTGTGAACATTAGGGATGCACATTCAGTAAGTTTTCTTCAAGCGATTAATTGGTAACCTTAACAAACGATTTTCAATTAACCACCAGCTTGACATCACCTATCATAACGTTTTATAAAATTCAAAGTCATGGCCCATAATAAAAAAGTCTCTTTTTTTAAAAATTACAGACAAGTTATATGCTTATATATTTTAGGAAACAGTTGCCAATGATACTGTACCTTTACTCTGCTGTACAGCATACTGATTAGTTATTAGTATTTCTTTCAATCGATTATGGCCATAATGCTGAACATACATTGGTTATAATCCTTTTGTTCTAATACACTTATGAATGCCAGTGTTTTTTAGGTAACCTTTTGTTATCTTTGTCAGCTGCTTGGTCAGCACTAGATGCAGTCCCTTGACAATGCTGTCTTCTTCAACATCAGCACTGTCATTGAGTACTTGTCACTGGTGAGGTTTGTCTTTTTATGTGCTCCAGTTGAGTTATGAATGAACACACAAAAGAAAAAAACAACAACCTGTCAATGTGTAGGGCTGTCAAAATCAATACATTTAAAATCAGTTTACAAGTTTGGCTATTGACTTTTAGACCAATTTTGTCTTTTCATTTTAAGTGAGTGCTAAAATGCAAATGTCTTTTTGACTTAAAATGCCACTGTTTGAATCAGTCAGGGAGACCTTAAAGGTGCTATGTATGAATGTAAGCAGTATATATTATTTATATTTCATAAAAAATTACCCACATGTGTGCCAGGATATGATGTGAACATGTTTAAATGAATAATTAGTTTTACTGATAACATTGGTACAGCTGATTTATTAACAATTAAAAATATGTTTTACATAATGGTCAAGTTGTTTATGTTTACATTTTTGTTTTGGTTCTAAAACTGCAGGGCCGATCATCCAATCAGAAAAGAGATCATTGTTTTAATTTAGACTGCAGTACCATTTTCAAACCAGTACAAGCGCATGCTGCTTATAGTATGTTAAGTCAAAGGATATATTTCTTTGAGGTCAGTCATATCCAAAATGTTGTCACTTTTTCCCCTTCATTTGTGTAGTTGTGTGTGTAATGTTATTTGTAGGGATTTGTGCTGAAGTAAGCTGTCCTGCTCCTTGGTGATCCCCTAATATTAAGATAATTAAAAGCTGTTCTGTAGCCTGCACTAGTAGCTGTGCCTAATACCATTTGAGCCAGCCAGCCACATCATTACAAGGCAGTGACAATTACAATGACTTTAAGGTAGCTACATGCACAGTATATTCTAGCCCCTATAGTGCTACTGTAGTTAAAGTGCTAGACTGTAATGGTCTTCTTCAGTAGACTGGCTCAAAAACAAAAGAATAATTAGTTCACTATGAATATTTCTGATACTATTAATGCTATTTTTGTTCAGCAGAAGATGATGACCCAAACATCAGTTGCACAGTATTTTAATACAACTGAAAATAGATGAAAAGCATTTTGGTACTATTCTTACAAAGAAGCAAAGCAGTACCAGTGTAACAGACATCAGAATAGATCAGTGCCTCTTTTGATATTGTTGTGTTTTTTATCGCTGTGTTTTTTCAGACACTAAACAAAGTGAACAGCCAGTCACTAAGAGTACCCTCATGCTCAGTGTGTGCTGAACTTGCAGGACAAGCTGCTCGACAATGACTGTCTTCATGTCGACAGGAATATGTTTGCTGCAGCGCAGGTTTTGGGAAAATTGTCGCTTGCAATCATATCAGGTCTCTGTTGTTGTCTTATGTTATACAGTACATGACCATTTATGAGTTAAATATACATTATGTAAATGTAAACTTTTTGTTAAACAGCATGCGTACGAAAACGACGAGTAAAGTTATGCTTTAATTGTTTTGTTTTGGAAACACTCAGCACTGAAGTCTGATTATTTATAAGAACATTTTTTAATTCATCCGCAAGGGTCACAAGCCAGTGTGCTAGCCCCAAGCCTGGGAGGGAAAATTAAAGTTTGTTTGTTTTAGAAGATTATCATTTTTGACATGATCCTTGTGAACACACCAGTTAAGTTGGACACACTTACATATTTGTTATTATATTTTTGCCTCCCCCTTCATGGTTGTCCTTTGAGGCTACAATCAGACTCTCTGCTAATGCAAACGGGACAACTGTCTAGAGACCTAAATCCAAGAGAGAGGGGTAAACCCAGGGCACCACCTCGTGTTTACCACTTAGTTTGCCCTGTACCTGTAGCTGAACTCACTCACTGTTCCTTGGCCTACATACTGATCCACACCAACTAATTTGTGTCTGTGCTACTTGTTTGTTCTTTGCTGGTTGTTCTCTAGCAATCACACCTATTTAATTAATTCCAATTCATGAATCAGCAGACAAAATATGTTCAGTCGAGATAAAAGCATTACTTTGTGTTTAGTCTCATTGAATTCATAAAAATGTTTGGTTTATCTACTGTAGGTTCTTGTGCTATTTGGGGACATAAGGGGTAAAATAATTGTATGTATTAGTGCAGTACTGTCCTTGTGTTTTGGGTTTGCGCTGATGGTCATGTAAAATTATGTGTTGAACTTGAATCCTTGTCTCATTAGATGTTATCCATATGGATACTATACAGGTTTATGTTGCAGTGATGCATTTTATGTGACATTGGCACTAAAAAAAAAGAGACAGAGCTGGAGGTAGCAGATCTCAAGATATTGAGGTTCTCTTTAGGAGTGACGAGAATGGATATGATCAGGAATGAGTACATCAGAGGGACAGCTCATGTTAGATGTTTTAGAGCTTAAGTCAAAAGGGCCAGATTGAGATGGTTTGGACATGTACAAAGGACGGATAGTGAATATATTGGTAAAAGTACGCTTAGGTCAGAGCTGCCAGGTAAAAGGCATTCAGTAAAAGGAGATTTATGGATGCAGTGAAAGAGGACATGACGTTGGTTGGCGTGAGAGAAGAGGATACAGAGGATAGGGTTAAATGGTCTTGGTCTCGGCCTAGGCTGCCGTTTTACTGGGTCTTGGTCTCGAACCCAATTTTACTTGATCTTGTCTCAGATATGGCGGTCTCTGATATTTTATTTAACAAACATTATAAGAAATGCTATTTTTCATAATTTTGGAGTTATTCCTTTTCTGCATGAGAAGAACCAGGAAAATAATCGGTCTCTGTCTGTGGAGTCTGTTGCATTAGAGTTCATTAAAATAATCATGATTTGAACTGCTTTTTTTCCTTTTTTTTCCTTGATCTAGTGTTAGTTCACAGCAGTGGCGGCGCCAGGATTGTAAACGTGGATGGGCCTAGAGATTACTGGCTGGGCAAAAAAAATGTGTGCAAGCGAGGGAGGTTTCTGCGCTAGCGGCGCATAGACGCTTGTGTGTGCCTGTCACTGTCCAAGGTGCTTAATCTGAAAGACATGACCAAAACGACAATAATATTTTGAAAATCTCCCTTGTGCCATTTATTTAAACTTTTGTTATACTTTATTAATTGCAACCTCTTTAACAGACAAACAACAAAAACAATGATAAAACTTTATCAAACTTTCACCTAGAATAATAGATGGCGGGGTTTCTCATTGAACATTGCAATTATCTCACTGTAATCAATACTCTCCGTTATTTCTCGTTTAAAGGAAATCTGCGATAAAGAGTTCAGTCTTTCTGTGAGCATCATTGCCCTGGTGCCTATTTTGATTCTGTTTACAGCTGAAAACTCTCTCCACGGTACAGGATGTCATGGGCAGTGTGAGAAGCGCTCTAAGTAGTTGGCTCACTTTTGGAAATATGTGACCTGGACATGCGTCGAGGACTTCAGTTAGTGAGGAAAATGTTTCCTTATCCTGAGCATTATGCTTTTTCCTATTAATATGCCGCACAAACACAGCATATTCAGCTTCACTCACATTTATTGAGAAGTGTGTACATATGGGTTGGATTATATTTATGTCTCCAAATGTGTAAAGTTTTCTGTTTGCGCAAATCCCACTGCCCTCTCTCGTAATGCGCCTTAACCCTAACTCTAACCCTAATGGCAGTATGGCAGCTCGAGATGGATGAAAATCAAGTACCCTATTTGAACTGGCTGGGCTTCGGACAAAAGTGGGTGGGCCGAGGCCCAGCCAGGCCCACCCGTGGTGCTGCCTATGGTTCACAGGGCTTAGTCTTGACCTGGTCTCAGTTTGCCTTGGTCTCGGTCTTGTCTCGCTCTTGGTCCTTAAAAGTCTCAATCTCAACTCTTGAATCCTGAAAGTCTTGGTTTTGTCTCGGTCTTGGTTCACTCTGGACTTGGACTGGTTTTGGTCTCAATTTGTACAGTCTTGACTACAACACTACTATATAGGCTGAAGCAGGGGAGTGGCACTTTGGGATGAGTGTGGCCACTTTTTTGTATAAGCTCCATAAAGTTAATCAAAAGAGTTTAGTTTTGGAGATTTGCCTCCTGGTCTTGTGCTACAACCTTTACAAGATGCCAGCTTTGAATTTTTACTTTCTTGGCCTTTATTAATTTTTTTTCGACCTCTCCTTGTGTTACCTCTTGACATCGCAAACCTTTAAACTAAAGCTTACATGACCCCTTGTCTGCATTAAAATGGTCTCACTCAATGTGCTTAGTAGAAATGGCTTAGCTGTGCTAATCCATCCTTGGAGAGGAGAGGTTGCATAATAGTCAATACCTGGTTGCTTTCTCAGGTGCATGTCTGCCAACAAGAAAATGTTCTTCCCTGCATTGAGTTCAGGTTTCCTTTGCTATGGGCAGTGTTTTTAGTCCTAGATCAGGCAAGCATATCTGCATATATACTGTTTTATGAATCTGAATTATGGTGCACAACCATATTCTCATACATTGCAAATTACTCCTGAATTTATATGGCTGTATGTGGTTCTGTTTTATTTTGTAACCTCAAAAATTTATATTTTGTTTGGTACTTTGCAGAGAAACACTAGACTGAGATTCCAACCTTCCCATCTATATACATTTTTCCAAAGACCAAACATACAAATGCATCTTTTTTTAGTTTAAGATTTGGTTTTGGTTCTAATTGTTGTTAAATTTGTAATGAAAATATTGAGACTACAAACATACTGTTATGAATGTAAATAGGTTTATACTTTTTGGAGACATAACCAAGTGCTGAAATGAACAGATTTCAACCATAAGCCATAATCATCAAAATTACAAAAAAAAAAAAATAAAATAAAAAAAAAAATGCTTGGAACATTTCATTCTGTAACGTATGCACTGAATTGAACTACTGGAAAAAAAAAAAAAAAATCACTTTTCCACTCTATTCTCATTTATCGAGATGCACCTGGCTTTACATGATCATTATTTCACCATGAATAAGTTATTTGCAGCTTCTGTTCTGAGCTTTGAGCATCACACTCCATGATAATCCCTTTGTTTGCTATTATTAGCCATTAATATTAAGGGTGCTCCGATCTATCGGCCGCGATCGGTGATCGGCCGATCATGGCTAAAAATAGAGTGATCGGTGAATCGGTAAAATAGGCCGATCAAATTACAACAAACACGCGATGCTCTTACATTTACTGTCCTGCAACTCCGGTTTGATTAAACAGCAGTAATGTTATTCTAGCAGTGTTTTTAAGTTAAGCCCTGGTTATAACTACCACAAACCTGCCCTGGAGCTGCTGCTTTATGTCCCCACTTTGTCCCCACCTGCTCTTGGAGCGCACGGGACACAACCGAGGCGCAGTAGTGCGTGTATTTGCAAACGCCAACGCAAATAGAGCTAGAGCTAACCCGCTATTTACCTTAAAAGCATTAAGAAAGTTCAGAGTCTGCCTGTGTCTTGTTACGCGGAGAAAACTGTGCGTTTTGTGGCTTAAACTGCACCAAATGGCTGCTAATGGAAAGAGAAAGTAAAAAAGCAGCCCATGTGTCCGTGTGTCTGGGAAGAGCATCTTTCATCGTTGTCTTCTCTGCTCTCTTTGCACATTTTCTTCGTTCAGATGTCAGAACTGGCTGCAGGAACTGTCTGTTCTTTAGTCCACTGTGTTTCAACTAGGGATGCACCGATACCACTTTTTTTCAAACCGATACGAGTACGAGTACTTCCATTTGAGTACTCGCCAATACCGAGTACCGATTCGAGTACTTGTATAGGGGTTACTTTATAGTTTATACAGTCACACTACTGTATCTCATTCATCCCATACCGTGTCGTCTTTTTGCCTCTATCCCTGCTCTGTGATGCTAAGTTATTTTTACAACAGAGTGGTTTGAACACAGCTAACCATGGCTAATATTTGCTCAACGTGGACATGTTATACCTCACTTTAAAGCTTAGATTCTCCTCTATTCAGTCGCTAAAATCATTTTAAAGACAGATTGAGCATCTGCGCATAACCAGCGGAGATTCGCCAAGACATGCAGCTAACACAGCAGCTAACGCAATTAGCAACGGTACTTCTTATGTTTTATCAGACAACAACTGCTTCACACTCCGCGCTTATATCAGTTTCGGGACAACTAGGACAACAAAAGGACAACTGCTTAAGTTTCAGGACTCACATATGATTTGGGATAAGTCTGGTTGAGCAGAATGTAGAGTCAGCTTTGCTTTTATCTCCATACAGTTCACTTTGAAATCTCACTGCTCAGCTGAGAGGGGAATGTCACGTGACAGCGCTGTAAAGTGGTATCGGTTGTTGGTATCGGCCCACTTTTATGAATACAAGTACGAGTACTTGGACATGGTATCGGTACCGATACCCGATACTGGTATCGGTATCGGTGCATCCCTATTTTCAACCTGGTTTGGCTATGTGTTATGCGGACGCAGGCACAGCACCCTTGGACTCACACTAAAGGCACCAATTAGGAACAGCTGATTTTTACATCAGCTGAGCATTCACAGCCACACAGACACTTGTGGGCACACATTAAAGACCAATAATGCAAAAAACCTCTTCTAAAACAAAAATAAGTAGAATTTTGTTGTACTTTTATATTTACAAAGGCTACAGTATTTTTCAAATGGAACTAATAATAGCCTGCATACATTATATTACTACATTAAAGACCCGGTGATCGGTATCGGCCATGATCGGTATCGGCTGATCACAGCAAAGGCTGATCGGTGATCAGCCTCAAAAATCCTGATCGGAGCACCCTTAATTAATATTGATGAGGAAATGAATCACTTGCTTGCTCCAAAGTCATTAAAAAGTCTCCCCTGCAGGTCTTGTCCCATTGCCCTTTCTGTGATGCTGCAAATCATTCATGCCACAGTTTGGCCACCCTCCTTTTATATCAGCACAACGCGCTTTTGCTAATTGAGTTTTATGTCAGATTTAATGTCGTATCAACTCTAAACCACTATAGTGATCTACAACTACTGGCTATAGCCCAATATCTGTTTTACAAGGATTGCAGTAGCTTCGCCCTACACAGTGTGTTCAAGGTTTACTCTTGAGACACTGTCCTGTCACTGTGTCCGCTCTTTATTGCTGACTCTAATGCAACCCAAAGCTGTCCCATTTATTTGATTTGGTAGATTCAGTTAAACTGCTTGGGTAAGTTCAGTTCCAAGTCTGCATGTCCCAGTGAGTGCCCAGAGCTACAGTGACAATACCAAGACACTGGAGAGGTAGAAATGCTGCCAATTTTAAGGGAAGATTGTCTGTAGATGTCCATGTGTTGGTCGATCTGATACAGGTCTCCTCAACAGTTTGCAAAAAAATAGTTATTATAATATCACAAAAGGCAATATCCGTATCAGAAAAATATTGGTACATTATGGTCTTCTGTGTCATTTTCTGTTCAAAAGCCTTAGGTCAAAGTGTGGGGTTACGCAATAAAATAGTCCTAGATTAGACCTTTTCAGATATTTAGATGTGGTTTCCTTTGATTTAGCCTTTATGGTTGTCCTAAATTTTGTATTTAGTATGTAAATTATACTTGTTACCCTTATTATGCTATTAAGCTTTCACCAGCTTTGGTTTGTTGGATTTGTTTTGTTTATGTTTAATGGGCCAAAGAAATAAACGGGTAGATTTTGGTGAGCCTCTAGATCCTCATCTGTATCCTGGAAGATTCCATCCCATTGCGAGGTAGACCCAAAGTTTTTGGGTATTCTTTACCATAATGGGATGTAATTGTTTTGTGGCTCAATGGAAATAGCATTTACTCCTTAACTAGAAGATCCCAGGTGCAAGTCCAGGTCTACACAATATCTTTACCATTGCGAAATGGAGCTATTGCCTTGTTGGAGGTCCATAATCTCTAAGTGCCTCTAATTTAATATTGATATAGGCCTTAATTCTTTTAAAACAATTTAAAGAGACCATTTGTGTATAATATAAATTATTGTTATTGCATCTTTGAAAACAGTTTTTGCATATTTCACAATGTTCTAATACATATAGTGCACACTAATTGACATGGTCATTGTCAATGCCAGTGCTATTTAGGATGCTGTACCTCTGCTTGTACCTTTCACCTATGACCCCTTGGTGTCCTGCAGCTCCTCAGTCTTATCCTTTCTGTCTCCATGTGATGTCTGATCTCCCAGATCTGCAGCATCACAGAAAGGTGCTCAGCTGTACCTCTGATGGGACACCTGACCCGCTCACTGTAATCTTCACGCGGGGCTATATTTACTCACATGCAGATTATTGTCACCTCCGTGGGGCTGCTGATAAATGTCCCTATGCAAGCCACAGCATGTCCAAGTGTGCGCATCAATTGTAATTGTGCAAGGACTTCTCCATGCAAATTTGGTGGTGTTTCCATATTAATGTGTGGTGTATTTTGCTAAATATAGGTAAAAGAAAAATGTACATTGTACCATTTACAATACCAAGTACAATAGTGAGAGAGCTAGTAGAACTGGATGTTTCATCCAGCCCCCAGCCACTGTTGAGTTGGACTTGCACTTGGAGAGCATAAGCCCGCTAAAACTTGCCCAGCGTTGTGTATCTGAGCATGTACAGCCCACGTGCTCTGCTCAGTGAGAGCAGCCAGAGCCGCTCGCTTCTTAGGATTATTCCTCTGGGAACAGGCTGAGTCACGCTACAGAGGACCAGACAGAGACACATCAGGGGTGTGGTAACACTTAGCTCTGGGATGGGTGTCAGAAACATGGGATAGTAGTATTTAATCTACAGGTGGTCATACTTCATCTTCACTGTAGTCACTGCCTCAAACTACTATTTACATTCAGTAGCTACTTTTCTATGAAACATCAGCTCAGTCTCTCTCTTGTAGCTTGTATTGCTTAAAGATGAAGTTAATGAAAAAACTTCGTATTGTGGCTGTTTCAGTGTTTATACCTGCTTCACACACAGTAAACTTTGTGTTTCAAAATAAGTGGTCAGCCAAATGGAAAAGTGCCACAACATGTTAAATGAATTTAACAACTTTATTATACATTCCATTAAGGGTGCTCCGATCGATCGGCCGCCGATCATGATCGGCCGATCATGGCTAAAAATAGAGTGATCGGTGATCGGTAAAATGGGCCGATCAGAAGGGCCGATCAAATTACAATAAACACGCGAGGCTCTCACATTTACTGTCCTGCAACTCCGGTTTGATTAAACAGCAGTAGCGTTATTTTAGCAGTGTTTTTAAGTTAAGCCCTGGTTATAACTAACACAAACCTGCCCTGGAGGCGCTGCTTTGTGTCACCGCTGTGTCCCCGCCTGCTTTAGGACCGCACGGGACAGAACCGAGGCGCAGCAGTGCGTGTATTTGCAAACACCAACGTAAATAGAGCTACAGCTAACCCGCTAACAGTTACGTTAAAAGGATTATGAAAGTTCAGAGTCTGCCTGTGTCTTGTTGCGCGGAGAAAACTGTGCGTTTTGTGGCTTAAACTGCACCAAATGGCTGCTAATGGAAAGAGAAAGTAAAAAGGCAGCCCATGTGTCCGTGTGTCTGAGAGGAGCACCTTTCATCGTTGTCTTCTCTGCTCTCTTTGCACGTTTTCTTCATTCAGACGTTGTCAAAACTGGCAGCAGGAGCTGTCTGCTCTTTAGTCCACTGTGTTTCAACCTGGTTTGGCTGCGCGTTACGCGGACACAGGTGCTGCACCCGCGGACTCGCATTAAAGGAACCAATTAAGAACAGCTGATTTTTACATCAGCGGAGCATTCAAACAAAGCCACAGACACTGGGCACACATTAAAGACCAATAATGCAACAAAACCTCTTCTAAAACAAAAATAAGTAGAATTTTGTTGTTCTTTTATATTTACAAAGGCTACAGTATTTTTCAAATGGAACTAATAATAGCCTGCATACAATACATTACTACATTGAAGACCACGTGATCGGTATCGGCCACGATCGGTATCGGCCGATCACAGCAGAGGCTGATCGGTGATCGGTGATCGGCCTCAAAAACCCTGATCGGAGCACCCTTACATTCCATGTATCACAGATATAATGTAGCAGTAGTTCTCATTAAGTTGTCCATGAGTATGAGTATCTGATCTTAGCTTGAAGATATATTTCATCCTCCATCCAACATTTTTTTATTATGCTGTATTTTTCACATTACCTAACTAGTGTTTTGAATCAAATCAATAAAAAATGTGACCAACACCGCAGTGATCTTTTGCAGCTTAATTTAACCCACTAAGCTTGAAGCCTTCACTGTCTTGATCAAAGAAATAGAAGAAGCTGCATTGTGAATTATTTCAGCTTTTACAGCAACGTGGCAAAAATGTTTTGTTACATTAACAACTTCTCCTCATAACTTATTTTGTTGTGTGTGTTTTTAAGGTGGTGCTGGTGAGATGGAACGAGCCTTTTCAGAAGTTGGCCACCTGTGATACGGATGGAGGCATCTTTGTCTGGATCCAATATGAGGGCCGCTGGTCAGTGGAGCTGGTTAATGATCGTGGAGCTCAGGTAAAATGCAATAACAAGTTTTTAATTCAAGATGGTAGTAGAGAAAGCAGTGAGCAGGCTGTAGCTTACATGTCAGTTTTTGTACTTTGCTTTTCTGAAACCATGAAATGTTTCTCCTACATTGTAAAATAATCTGCATATAGGGCCACTTTAGATGCCTTAATGGGAACTTCTAGAGGTTTGGTTGGTTTGATCATGATGTTAGAGGGGCGTAGGTTACCAACTGGCGAATGATTTTAGACAATATTTGACATCCTTTTTGTGTCGGCAGGTGAGCGATTTTACATGGTCCCACGACGGCACGCAGGCACTCATCTCTTACCGTGATGGCTTTGTCCTGGTGGGCTCAGTGAGTGGACAGAGGCACTGGTCCTCTGAGATCAATTTGGAAAGTCAGATAACCTGTGGCATCTGGACTCCTGATGACCAGCAGGTGACAGACTCTTCTGTTTGCTTTTTCAGTGTATTTTCATTTTTTACAGGTAGTACATCAACAAACCACTTGCCTATATTCAAATTCCTTATTCCTAGTTTAGTTTCTATTACATATCTTTGGGCTGTTAACAGGAATTGTCCCTATGCTGGTGTTGTCACTGCCTCTTTTTTTTTTTTTTTTTCAACAATATTCAAAGTGAATTATTAACAGCTTCAGTCTCCAAACTAAATGTTCTGCTAACTATTTACTGTGGGTGTTTAGGTGCTGTTCGGTACTGCAGATGGGCAGGTGATAGTGATGGATTGCCATGGACGGATGCTGGCACATATTCTGCTGCATGAGTCGGATGGCATCGTCAGCATGTCCTGGAACTACCCCAACTTTCTGGTGGAAGACAGCAGCGAGAGCGACACAGACTCCGACGACTACTCCCCGCCACAAGGTATGCTGACAAAACTGACTCATTTCAAATCTCTCAGGGCAGGACACCAGGGTAAATTGTCTATATGTAGATCACAAGCATATTTCAGTGGTATAGCATTTATATTAAGGGCAGTTACTTTTTACTAATTTGTGTGTGCATAACAATTAGTGTTTATTGGGAGTTGTAATAAGTTGTAATAATGCCCTAGCCAGCTACATTTTTCTGTTTCTCCTGTCTGATGTAATTTGGTTGTCCTGGAACATTTTGCGAACTATTTTTAGTTTCATGCATCTTTGTTTGTTTGTCCTTATTGGGGTAATTCCAGTTTAAAGTACCATTTACCCTTTTTTTTGCATCCATGTTGACAGCCCTGAATAAAACATCTTTTGTTAAACTTGTCTTAGTATTGACTGCTAGTATCTCTAAAAACAATGGTAATAAGCAACTACTACTACTGGAAAAACAGTTGTATAAAAGAGTTTTAGTCAACCTGGTACACAATAGTTGGCACTTCAGGGAAGCAGTGTTTGTTTATATCTCACATACTGCTGCTTGTTTACCTGTTTTTGGCAATTTATTCTTCTTGACATCTTTTCTCTATACTTTATTTCCTCCTAGTTACTAGGGTTGTGAAAGTACCCTTTCTCACTGCACTGTCACTTTTCACTCCCTCTGGCAGCCTGGTGTTGAAGCTGAAATTGCTGGCCTTAGCTGAAACACTGATTTTGTTTGACAGTAATTCACTAATTTAACTAGTCAAAGTAATTGAATGGCTCTAAGAGAAAGTGTGTCTAAAGGAGACAAACTATCTTAAACACAAGACTGCTTCGTGCACCTGTTTCTACTGTGATGTATGAAAATAACCCATTGTCACTGCACAGCACAGTACATTAATTTACAGTATATAGGCTTTTGGAAGGGTTTATACTTTTTTTTTTTCTTGAAAAGGTATTAAAATATGTGTTAAAATCTTAGTTTTGTTTAGTTTCTTTTTGTTCTGTGTCTTGTCAGTGCACAGCCAGAAGCCTCTGCTGACAGTCAGCTTCACCTCTGGAGACATCAGCCTGATGAACAACTACGATGACCTCTCTCCAACCCTCATTCGCACTGGCTTGAAAGGTCTGTGTGTCTTTGTCATGTTTTGTATGATTTTAAAAAAAATGTTCATTCATTAAAATATTTTGTCCTGCAGATGTTGTGGTCCAGTGGTGCTCACAAGGGGACCTGCTTGCGGTGGCAGGTATGGAGAGGACCCCTCTGTCCCCCGACCCATCCTGTCCGCCTGCCACAAGAAATGCTGTTGTTAAGTTTTACAATGTTCGGGGTGAACACATCTACACACTGGAGACACCAGCACAGGTAACAGTACATTATAGTGATAAGGGTGCAGTGTTCAATAGTAATTTTAAGTTAAGTTACATTTCTTTATTTGGGGTTTGTATATTTATCAAATTGAGAGTTAAGTTACTACTAGTGAGATGGAAACCTGGCTCAGCCTCACTGTAAATCCCTTCTCTATGCAGCGCCCTATCACTACACTTTGCTGGGGACACAAGGACTCTCGCCTTTTTCTGGCATGTGGCCCAGCACTCTATGTCGTACGAGTGGAGCATCGGGTTGCCAGCCTGCAGCTTCTTTGCCAGCAGGGGATTGCCTCAGCAGTGAAGGAAGAAAAAGATGTGGCCAAGCTCACCATGCCCTCTCGCCTCTGTTCATATGTCACTACTGCATTTGCCCCCACCATAAAGGTAACAATAAGAGAGGTTTTATGTTCAAATTACTGTTGATAAAAAGTGCTTATTATTAAATCCTATGTTTTTAAGCCCCCCATCCCAGATCCCAATAACATGCGGGATTTTGTGAGCTACCCAACGACTGGAAATGAACGTCTGCACTGTACAATGAAGCGTACGGAGGATAACCCTGAGGTGGGGGGACCCTGCTACACCCTATACCTCGAATACCTCGGTGGTCTAGTGCCAATTCTCAAGGGTCGGCGAATAAGTAAACTACGACCTGAGTTTGTCATCATGGACCCAAAGACAGATGGAAAAACAGGTCAGTATGGGTTTACTACATTAATATATTCAAACAACTCTTTGCCTGATCAGTTCCCCCTAAAAAATTATTAAACTGGCACTTAGATTGTTAGTCACACAGGGAACACTAGCCAGTGTTAATTAAAAACTGCTTAATGGTGGCTCTGAAGGCCCCTGGGCTGCTCATAAATCAGCCTCTCTGAGCCCACACTGTGATGAATGAATCTGGCCTATTCACACTTTGATGTCTATCAAGAAAATTAGCTTCACCTAAACTAAAGCAGTATCCGACTTTGAAGTAAGCTTTTTTATTATTTTTGTACAGTGTGTATTGCATGAGAAAACAGGACTATATTTATATGCTGGTCTTGTTTATGGACATGCACTTTTTTTTCCTTAGATGAGATATATGGCAACAGTCTGATATCTGCCATGATTGACAGCTGCAATTGCTCTGACTCAAGTGACATTGAACTCAGTGATGACTGGGTTGGCAAGAAATCTCCAAAGATATCCAGGGGTAGTAAATCCCCCAAACTACCAAGGTAACCATAGATCTCTGTAACTGTTGCATGTTTGCATGTGTCTGATAAACTATTTTTGCTTGATTGCTTGTTCTTTTTAACATTTCTTGTGCATCGCACCTTTGACATCTGCAAATGAAAGCATTTAACTTACTTAATTAGGCTTTTTGAAAAGCTTTTGCTTGGTTCCATATAAATTATTTTGTCTTATCTTTTGCATTGTAAATGCCTGAAGTTGTTGCACATGCTGTAATGTTCTGTTATCTATTCACTGCATGCCTAAACCTTCTTTTTTATTTGCTACCTTCTCTGTAGAGACTTAGTTTGTCCCTTTACCAACAGAATTAACATTGATCCTAGAAAGTCGCCCAAACTCTCTCGCGCTACCCAGGAAATCTCCAGGTCTCCAAGATTACCAATACGAAAACCTTCCATTGGGTCGCCTAGTCTAACACGCAGAGAGTTTCCTCTAGATGACATAGCTCAGGTAACTGTTTAAATATGAGTTTTATTTAGTTATTATTATACAGAATTTTGTATGCAACAACACGTTATGTGATTTTATCACTTATTCTTATATTTTTGCATGCTGTCTATTTTTGTCTTTTAGCAAAACTACCTTGCTCAGGTCACATCAAATATTTGGGGAACTAAATTCAAAATTGTGGGGTTAGCTACATTCTTGCCGGCTAATCTTGGTGCAGGTAAACATTCACTCTTATATTATACATATTATTATATTATAATAATTTGTCTCAAAACATGCTTATTCTCTGCCTACCTCTTTGTCCACAGTTATCTATAAGACCAGCCTTCTACATTTGCAGCCCAGACAAATGACCATCTACCTTCCTGAAGTAAGGAAGATTTCCATCGACTACATCAATCTGCCTGTCTTCAGTCCCAACGTCTTCAGCGAGGATGAAGATGACATGCCGGTCACAGGCCCGGCTGGTGGTGCAGATGACAACCCTCCTTGTACTGTCAACATCCCTATTGCCCCCATTCATAGTCCTGCCCAGGCCATGTCCCCCGCTCAAAGCATTGGCCTAGTCCAGTCGCTCCTTGCCAATCAAAACGTTCAGTTGGATGTCCTCACAAATCCAACTGTGAGCCCAGCAGGGGCTGCTGCTGGTGGAGCAGACCAAAGCCAGGACAACATGCTATCAGCCCAGTATACGGTTCCCACCAGGTACTCAAGCCCAGGTCAGGTCATCTTTGGGGGTCTGGAAATGAGTCGCTTAATGGTTGGACCCCCTCCTTCCCATAATTCACAACAACCACAGCCCGGTCACCCACAGCAGCAACAACAGCTCCTGCAGCATCAGCACATGCAGCAGCAGCAGCTGCAGCAGATGCTCCAGCAGCAGCAGATGCTCCAACATCAGCAGCAGCTACAACAGCAGCAGCAGCTCCAACAACAACAGCAGCAGCAGCAGCTCCAACAACAACAGCAGCAGCAGCAGCTCCAACAACAACAGCAGCAGCAGCAGCTCCAACAACAACAGCAGCAGCAGCAGCTCCAACAACAACAGCAGCAGCAGCTCCAACAACAGCAGCAGCAGCTCCAACAACAGCAGCAGCAGCAGCAGCTCCAACAACAGCAGCAGCAGCTCCAACAGCAACAGCAGCAGCAGCTCCAACAACAACAGCAACTCCAACAACAGCTGCAGCAGATGCATCAAATCCACCACCAGCCACCACAGCACCATCACCTCCAGCAGCTCCAGCAGCCTCTCCAAATTCAGATCCCCATCCCATCCCCATTGCCAGGACAGCCTTCTGGGGCAGCTGTCCCCCAGCTCCATCCTGGGGCTTTGCAGATACAAATCCCTCATCCAGCGGCAGATTTAGTAGTTGATCGGACTGTGGGAAGTGAACATGAACACTTATTGAAAATAAAGACTACTCGCTCAGCTTCTCAGTTGGCAGAGGGTGACACAGTGGTGTTTGGTGCTCCTTTTGAGCTCAGTAAAATGAATCCCCCACCACCCTATCCTGGGACTGCAGCTGTGGCTTCCCCTGCTGCTTCAAACACTGCATCAGGACCTGGTCCTAGTGGAACCCCACCCCCTGGGGATGTGTGTCTCAAAAAGGGAGAGTTTCAACTGTATCTCCAAGGCCAGCCACCTGCTCAGTACCCCACACCCCTGGGCTATGAGAGAATAACAACTTTTGACAGTAGTGGGAATGTGGAGGAGGTGTGTCGTCCTCGGACACGTCTTGTCTGTAACCAGAATGTGTACACACTGCAGGGACCGGGCAGCTCAGCTACACTCAGAGTCACCTCATCATCCTCATCTTCATCAACAGTTGATGGCAAGAAGATCCAGATGCCATACACATCTGCCACGCTCAACAGACTCACAGCACCCCGCTACTCCATTCCCAGTGGGGACCCTCCCCCTTATCCCGACGCAGCCAATCAGAACAATGTGGCTGGCAGAAGTACTGGGTTAAGGCTCGACAGCAATGTCATACATGCTACTCTCAGGAGAAACAGCAGAGAGGCTGCACTTAAAGTTTCCCAAATGCTGGAACCACCAAGACCACTGCCTCCTAAGGCGAAAAACAGTGGTGCATTGGCAAATTCTCTTCAGCAGAGGGTGCCAACAGCCTTATATACCTGCAGTCAGTGTAGCAGTGGCTCTAGTGTTGGGGGCCCTGCCCCAGGTAGTGCCAATGGTATCGCTGGAGGTACTATTATCAGGCAGGACTTTCCTCCAGGGACTGGGGCTCCACACAGTACAGTCATTGTTCATTCGAACAGTGCTACACCTCTGGCCTCCCAGTCCTCATACAGCCTACTGAGTTCTCTTGATGGCTCAGTTTCTGGAGTAGGAGCAGCACGGACAGAGAGCAGAGACCGGGCAGACTATGTGAACTCAGCTTTTACTGAAGATGAGACAATAAACCAGTCTCTGAGGCATTTGGCTTTAGGAGGAAATGAGGCGCCAGGCCTGGTTGTCAAACGCCCTCCTCCTTATCAGTGGGACCCCACTACAGAGGAGGTATGGGTTCCTCAGGAACGGACTGCAACTCTGAACCCTCCTGGCCCTTCAGGGTCCCATAAACCACCTCCCCTGATCCTCAGCCCTGCTCAGCATTTGGATGTGTCTCGGATGCCTTTTGTTCTTTCTCCAAAGTCCCCCACAAGCCCCAGCGCTGCTTCATTTCAGGCAGCTGCAGCTGCTGCGGGCTACCAAATCTCCCTGCAGTACCCTGCTGCTACTGCCTACTCAGGTGCTCAGCTTCAGCCCATCCCAACATCCCCACGGCCCTGCTCCTCTCCAAAGGAGGTGGTAGCACCAGTACCCTTCTCACAGCAGGACGCCACACTTGTCCTGCCACCAGGGTACTCTGCAAACCTGGCAAATCTTGCCTGTTGTTCTCTCCCACCCATGTATCCTGGAGGAGGTGCTATTATTCCCCCTATTGCACTTCACACCCCATGGGGTACCTACAACCCATGCCCTCCTATGCCCAGTCCTGCAGTGCCACTTCCTCCCAAAGCATCCCACATTACAGCAGAGAAAACTGCCATGTCACCCCCACCTTCTCAACCACCGCCTCCACCTCCACCCCCACCCGCAGAGCTGCCAGAGCCCATGGCAGAGTCTGGGGAAGGGTTTCAAGAGGTGCTGTCCTTAACCGAGAGCCCTGTGCCACAACGCTCTGAGAAAATGAGTAAAAAAAGCCGCAAGAGGGCAGAGGGGCGAGTAGAGGAGGGTAACATGCCACCATTAGCCGAAGGGAACAAATCTAAAAAAGAAGGCAGAGCTTTGGGGGACTTCAACTCCCTGATTTCTAGCCCACGGCTTGGAGGAAGAGACAAAAAGAAGCTAAAAGGTCCAAAGGAACAATTAAAAGCTAAAAAACTGAGTAAAGCCACAGCCAATAGTGAGTTTCAGGACAGTTCAGAAAGTGAGCCAGAGCTGTTTATCAGTGGGGATGAGCTTCTCAATCAGTGCCAAAGTGGTAAAAAGGGCTGGAAAACTAAAAGAAACCTTCGGGCTGCTACCGAACTGGATGAGATAAAGTGTCGAAAGGCCAATGAGAAGGAGGACAGAGGGTTTGGGAGTCAGGGCTTTGTGTATGTCATGGCCAACAAACAACCACTGTGGAATGAGGCCACACAGGTTTACCAGCTGGACTTTGGTGGGCGGGTCACGCAGGAGTCGGCCAAAAACTTTCAGATTGAACTGGAAGGCAGACAGGTAAAAGTTCTATAGATCAATACATTTCAATTGTTCTGAGATCATTATATGCACAATGTGTTTTATATTACTATCTCATCAACAGTAGAGACTGATCCCTTGTTTTATTTCCAGGTGATGCAGTTTGGCCGTATCGATGGCAATGCCTACATCTTGGACTTTCAGTACCCCTTTTCTGCTGTGCAAGCCTTTGCTGTGGCTTTGGCCAATGTTACTCAACGCCTCAAATGAGATGTTCTATCAATACTTACCCTGAGTTATATCTGGGAATTAAATTAACTCAAGGGCACAGTTGTTTCATGGGACATTAAAATTTGTTGGAGAAAGCCCTTGTTGTAGAAAGATACACTCATGCTGCACTACTCAAAGCTGCCACTCAACATGTTGCAGTGGCTGTCGCCATCAGATTTGCTTCATTTGGCAGTCACTGGCACCTTGCAGTGCATGTAGGGCCAAAGAACTGAGCTTTGGTGATCACCATGCAAACAAATGCTGCTTTAAGTAGAAGTAGTTTATGTAGAGAGAAACTGCAGTTTGTCTTGGAAGCAGCAATGATACTTGAAAACCACATTTTGGAGATGAAAGCTGTTTTTCTCAGAGCGCACAGGTACTGCTGGGCACTGAAATCCATTGCTGTAAAAACTATCAGTGAAATGACACCACTTTATTACACCGCTTTTGCTTTTAGGATTTCATTACGTTTAAAGATGTGCTTGAGGGTGAAGGCCATTTCTTTTGTCACTATCTTAAGATCTCTGAGCCGAGGTCAGAACATATGCATAATTCAGGAGATCTGCTATTTCACATTTGTTATTTTGGGAAGGTAGCCCAAATGAATTTTACATTTTTTTTTCCTGGGACTTTGAAGGAAGAGGAAATTTGTGTAGAACACAAAATATATGTATAGTTAGTTGTTTACCAATTTTAACATTAATATTATTGTTTGTGATCTGCAATCTCATACTCTTGTAATGTCATGTTTTCACTCCATGGACATTTATTTGGGAGACTATTGTCTGATGTTTAAATTGCTGTGTGATCTGATAATTCAGGTTGTAAGATCTACAGAAAGCTTTTACTTGTAAATCCTGTACTGAGTGGAGCATCAGCACATGGTGACGTGAGCACAGTAGTTGCCATGGCCTGTTTTCAACATATTAACCTCTGAAGTTATTGTCACCTCTTGTCACTTCTGTGAAGTGATTGTGTTGTTGGGGGATGTCCCTGCACTTAAAGCCCACACTTAAAACATGTAACAAGGTACAGGAAAATATTTTTCTATATTTTACCTATGCCATTTCATACTGTTTCAGAAGTTATGTAAATACATATCAGTGAATCATATAAAGAGATGTAGGTGACTAACGGATGGCTGTTTACAACTTTCTCCACTGTGTTTTAGTCTACTGTGTGGCATAAAGCCTGTTGTACTGTTTATCTGAATGGCTACAAAAAGCTGAA
Organism: Bostrychus sinensis; assembly: GCA_020698575.1. Classification (NCBI taxonomy): domain Eukaryota; kingdom Metazoa; phylum Chordata; class Actinopteri; order Gobiiformes; family Eleotridae; genus Bostrychus; species Bostrychus sinensis. The sequence goes on along the minus strand of CM036257.1, from coordinate 18,161,554 downwards.
TTAATTTTTCACTGAATACACAACGATTAATGAAGGTTTAAACTATTTATACTGAATCTGGAAAGTAGATTTCTTACTTTTCTGAAACTGAAGGGTTTCACTCACATCACACTACCAATAAGCAGCTTAGTAAATTGTTGTTATAATTGAGATCACCGTAAATGTTTGTGCCAAAATCTCAGAAAAATAAAAAAGAGAAACGTGTGGGCCTATAGTGAAGAGCGATACTTGATGATGTTGATGTTTAAAGAATGCTGCCACTTAGAGTTTCCAGTTCTTTACTGTGGTCTTTCCGTATAACATTTGAATGCATGTTAGAGAAGGGTCTAAGGTTAGGGAATATCAAACAAATCTTTTTTATAAAAGAAAAAACATCCTGAGCATGTCATTAAAAGTACGTCTTTGTCAGTTGTGCAATATTTTGTTAAAAGAAAATAATTTGTGTTATTGTTTGAGCACAGTCTAATACTGTTAATTTGATTTCAACATCCCAGTCGTGGTTCTGTACATTTTTATTTATGCTACTTTTTTTCTGAAGGAGACTTGTTATCTATACTTTTTGTATATTGTGCAGTTTCTGAACATTTCTTTGTTGATACAGGTTTGTTACAATATCACCCTGATAGTGAGATGGGAATGGAGGGAGGGGTAAGGGAAGGGTAAAGGCAGACGTGTCTCTGTTTTGTGAAGTTTTCATTGAATGGAAAAGATGTGAATGAGTTAAATGCTCAGTTTAGTGTAGATGGTAAGATAGTTATGTAGAGTGTATCTGTTGAGTCAAGGTCTGTCAGTAATCAATAAAATCATCAGTGTTACATTCATGAGCCTGTGTATGGGGTTAAGGCAGTTTATGCATAGGCACATTGTTCACAAAAATCTTCTGGCCAAGTGTAAGCCACTGAGTTCAAAATGCCTCTGGACTTAAGTTAAGGGTTTACTTCATATTGTTTTTCAGAGATGACCTGTTGTAGATATTGTAAGTTTTCTTTAGAAAAGATGTGCTTTGTACTTGTAGATGTAGACTAAAGGACAAAAACACTTTTTTTTTTGGTTGGTGACTGAACGTTTATGAATAGTCAGGCATGCCATGTAAATGATTTTATAATTGTTTACGTGACTCATTTTTTGAATAAAATGCCATTGTCTCAGAAAACCTGTAAACAAGTGCTGTAAATGTATGAAAAAAGTGTGAATGTAAAAGATTTAGTTGAATATTACATTAAATATTACTTGTTGACAATAACCTACACAAAGAGACGTAGTGAAGAGAAAACCCAATATCAGGACTTGAATATCTCATCGTAGCAGCCCCAGTTCTTTACAGCAGTAGCCTCTGACTCCATCTAGTGGTGCAAAGTGATACTTTCAGAGTCCCCTGCAAACCCCTCGACACTCTAGGCAGCATTGACCCAAAAGCCCTTTTTAGTTCATCATTTTCCGTACTACTTGGATACTTAGACAATATGTCAGTATGGAAACACTTTAAAGCAGCTGAATCATCAGAACTCCGCTGTCTCTCACAAAATAAATCAATCCAATTTTGTTTATGTAGCTCAATATTACAAGTGTTGCTTCAAAGGGCTTTACAGAAATAGACAAAAACAAGTCAAATCTGAACAACCCTTACATAATAAATATTTAACACTGCATTTCTCCCTCTGTCCGTGGTGCTGAAGAGGGATCACGTGACCCTCGCTGCTCGTGCTTCCGCCCCCTCGATTTCCATTTTCATCGCTTTTATTTATCCTCCGCCGGCGACAAACAAAACGGCCTCGCGTGCAGTTTTCATTTGGACGACGAGACAATGCGGACTGAACTTTGTGCTGGTCTCTGAAGGTCAGCGGCTGCTCTGTCAGTAAAAAGCCTTTTTTTACATCGCCATTTTTTTTTCAGACGCTCATTGCGATTATGGACACCGACTACTCGTCCGGGTTGTTGGAAAACCCTCTGTACACCGAGCTGAAGTACTTTTGTAGGAAGATCCAGGAGGCTTACAACGAGCTGAAGGAAGACCTAACGCCTTACAGAGATGATCGATTTTACAGGTAGCTTTGTCAAAACCTTATTAATAGCACAAGCCCCTTTGAATTATGTAGATGTGCAGCCAGTGTAGGCCTATACGAGATTAATGGTGTTTTCAGAAACAAAGACAACATGTTCAAGTATCTGTTATCTCCATGTATTTCCCTTATTAATGACAACATCTGATAAATTTGCGAATCACATAAGTAGCTATATTGTCGCAATTTGAAGTGATTGAAATGGGCATGCGCAGACCTTACTGTCTTTCTCCCTGTGAGTTATCTTTTTGTTGAATTTCTGCTACTAATAAAAAAAGAAAAGGAGGCATGCTGGTATCCTCTTTGCAGTCTACTCTTTGTCTTAAATAATAATCGAATTAATAAGCAATTTAGATCAAGCTCATGATGAGCCACCTGTAAAACCTACACAGTCTCACCTTTGACCTCAATAACTGGAAGGCAGGGGTATTCTAAAGTGTATAGTGGGCCCCAATACAAACCTATACACAAACCTAGCAACATGTACCATTTACACCCCAGCTTAAATAAAAAATGTAGGAAGGCAAATATCCTCTCTATGGCTGTATTTTTATATTGAGTTTGATTTAATTGTTATTTTAATCCCACTTAGTTTGTTTTTTCATGTAAAGCAGGGAATGTTTTATTTCCATCAGCCTCTACATCCAATAAAATGTATTTTGTAGTATTTGACAGCACAGCTTCAGTTTGGAGAAACAGACAGGAGCAGACAGGCTTGTGTTAAACATGCCTAGGGGTACAGAGAAAAATCACTTTAACTCACTGCAAATCTGTCTTATAAAACTTATTCAAATCCAGTTATTATTGGGCAGCTGTAGCTCAATCGATAGAGACCTTGAACCATGGAGGTTCAATTCCCGCTACGGGCATTGCAAACTGTTGTTATGTCCTTGGGCAAGACACTTCACCCACCTTGCCTGTGTGAATCTGTCAGTGTGCTTGGCGGTGGTCAGAGTGGCTGTAGGCGCAGCTGTGACTACAGTACATCATTATACTGTATATCAATATATCCAATTCCAACAGGGATATCCTAACCAAAACAGAATTTTTTTTTTATCTAACGTGTATTGTGCAAATATCTTCTGTGAACGACACATTAAAATAAGCATCAAAGGGGCAGAGTGTTTTGAAAATTATTTATTTGCTCTCGCTAGCTTCAGTTACAGCTTCATTAAGTCTCTGGTTTTACTCCTGTCTATTACTCCAAAATTCAGCTGGAAACTTTCAACTTTAGGAAAACGTATATAGCTATTCCAGAGTATCTGGTACATTTACACAATAATAAACTATCCTGTAAGGCTAGGGTGACCAGACGTCCCTATTTAACCAGGACAGTCCCAGTTTTAGGCTCCTTGTCCCATGTCCCAAGACATATCTGTAAAAACACTCATATGTCCCAGTTTTCAACAGTCCATGTCCCAGTTGTTCCTATTTTAACCAACAGAAAAGCATAGGACCTAAAATCACTAATCTAAATACTTTTGTCATTAAAATTACTTACAATGTCATTATTTTTATCAATAAATTGCCATCAAAATGTAGAACTTAAGCCCTTGCGCCATGTACTTTAATTACATGATAGAAAATTTTATGGCTTTTGGACACTTTTTGTCATTTCGGTGAGTGCAAATACTCCAGGATTAATGAAAAAAAATATGTGTCCCAGTTTGTGAATCTAAAAATCTGGTCACCCTGCGTAAAGCTTTGTCCGATATTTTTTTAAATTGGAAAATCCTTTTTGTGATCGCACTTTCGCGTCACTCGTACCACGTGACCACCTAGCCCCGCCTCCTGATGACGTAGCCCCCGCAGTTGTCGCAGGCTGATGTTTAGTTGATCACGGATGTAGTAGGTTCACTCAGAAATATTCACGACTTTTCAACTCCAGGAAGGCCGTGAACCACAAGCGATGGAGCTGTAAGTTTAATTCGCGTTTACGATAAATGTGCCCGCAGTGTTTTGTTGCGCGCGCGGGAATCATGTAGAGGCTTTTTTGTACCATCTGGTAGTGCTAGCACAAACTAGCATGACAGCTAGCAGTGCTGACTTCTCCACACCTGTGCTAAAGCAGGCTGACATCCACCTTAGACAAACACTACCAGCTTTAATTTGCTACTACTTACTGTGTATTTTATTTATTTTTTGCCGTGCTAATTATTGTGTATTTCTGCGTTTTACAGACTGGCCCCTATGCGGCTCTACACACTGTCAAAAAGGCACTTTGTCCTTGTTTTTGTTGTGTTTCTACTTTGCTTTGGCCTCACAGTCTTCATAGGGATTGCAGGTATGTATTATTACGCCATGGCATCACTGAAAATTGTGAGATCAATAAGGCAAACTCGGTAAAACAGTTATTTAGGGGCATTGTTTATTGCATACTTTGTATTTTGAATCTGACTATGACTGCCTGGTACAACAGCATTGTGATGGTCATATTGATATTAATGTATGTGTAGGTCCAAGAATAATCACTGAACAAGGAAACAGTGGCGAGCAGTTGCTTGTCAAGAATTTCTCTGCAAAGGTAAGTCCTGAGGTTGTCTGCACAAATCACTCTGTAGCTGTCAAACAGGCCAGACTACCCTTAAGTTATTTTATTTAATTTTATTTCAGATTTTTTGTGTTTGTGACTTAATAGGAAAACTTACCCATGCTAATTTAAGAATAATAATTGTAATTTTTGTTTTCAGTAATGTGATAATTAAATGTATTTTTCAGACTGGCCCCTACCGTCTCGTCTCTCCTCCTCTAACCACTTACAATCAGCAGCTGTGGCTCATATGTTTGATGCAGGTTGAACATAGCAATGGTAAGAAAGGGGATGGATGATGATGGAAAAAGTACTAGATTTTTTTACTTAAGTAAAAGTACAGATAAAGGAGCAAAAATTTACTAAGTAAAAGTATCAAATTAAAATTTCTACTTAAGTAAAAGTATAAAAGCACTCACTTTTAAATGTATTTGCGAGTAAAAGTATTTCACACAGACTTTTTTTTTTTTTTTTTTACAACATTCAATAAACCCATTTTCTTTCTTTTCTGTTTCTTTATTTTTTAGTGGTGGACTTTCAGCAGAATTTTGAGATCAATGTGGAGCTAAAGGGAGTTAGGCAGGACGCCAGTGTGATGCCCATCAACAATGTTCACCAAAAATCTCGGATGATGCACTGCAGCACAACAGTGAGTCTGAACCTCCTCCTCTTGTTTCTTGTCCTTAATCTTGCAGTAAAACACATATGGTTAAGGTTCATTATGTTATTCCTTTAAGCATTATGTTTTGTAATTACCTGGCAATTTACTAAGCATTGTGTTTTTTGTCAATTTGTGGTGTCTGACAGAAATGTGATGAGATCATTGTATTGCATTTGGGCTACCTGAACTATACACAGTACCAGGTGATGGTCAGCTTCAAAGGCCTTGAAAACATCACATATGACATTAAGACCAATTTTGCAGTAAGTGTCTAATGATGGGAGCCTTGTTTTACAATTAATTGCTGTAAACAGCCTACTCATCCATTTCTTTTATTGTATTTTTAGTGGAAAATGTACAACCCCACTTTCTCTCAAGTGGAAATCTGGTTTCGCTTTGTCTTTGTGGTGATGACTTTTGTAGTGACAGTAAGTCTATGTTTTATCATTTAAAGCTAAAATGGCTTCTAGCTTTGTTTCTTAGTTTTAGTTTTCAGTGTGGATATAATCAGTGTGTAAGAGAGACACTGTCAGGCAAAAGATCTGACTATTTCTTCTCCATGTTTCAGTGCATGTTTGCTCACTCACTGAGGAAATTTTCCATGAGAGACTGGGGCATCGAGCAGAAATGGATGTCTATCCTGCTACCTCTTCTTTTACTGTACAATGGTGAGATTGCAAGGTTGAACACTTCAATAACATATCCATGATCTCAACATGACCATCACAGTTACTTGCTTTTTTTGCCATTTAGATCCATTTTTCCCGTTGTCGTTCCTGGTGAATAGCTGGTTTCCTGGTATGTTGGATGCTTTTTTCCAGGCTCTTTTCCTTTGTGCCCTTCTGCTGTTCTGGCTTTGTGTCTACCATGGCATCAGGGTTCAGGTGAGTTGATCATATTTTCAAGCAATTATTGTTTAATCTCACTCACTGAATTAATTATTACAGTATTTTATAAAACTACAGGGTGAGAGAAAGTGTCTGACATTCTACCTGCCAAAGCTTATAATTGTTGGGCTGTTGTGGCTCTCATCAGTTACACTGGGCATCTGGCAAACGTAAGTATCTCATATAGATGTTCAGAAGGATGTTTCATGCAATTATTTGAGACTGAGATTTCCTCTTTGTAATTGACTTTTAGAGTCAATGAACTCCAGGACCCCACTTATCAGTACAAGGTGGATATTGGGAACTTTCAGGTAAGAAATCAAAAACTAATTTTAGATATTTGGATGCAGGTATTTTAGTGCAGGAAAAAATAACTACTTACAATGAGTGTGAAAAGCATGATAAAAAATAAAATGGATCCACAATGTTTAAATTTATGACCTGGTTTTAAGAATGTCTAGAAAATCAGCTACTCATAAGTGTCTAGTCACAAAGATACAAATTGAATCTTCCTTTCCTTTTCGGCTATTTTCAGAAAATCATGTGCCTTCATTTAGTCCTATCATCTGTTTTCATACCCGCTAAATTCATGTTTTCTTTCACTACATCCGTTCAAACCATCTTAGTCTAAATGGATAGTACATAATTATTGTGTGTGGCATAATGAATGTACAATAACAGCAGTTTATTGTTTTGTTTCAGGGCATGAAGGTCTTCTTCCTTATTGTAGTTTCTCTCTACATCCTCTACCTCATCTTCCTGATTGTCAGAGCCTGTTCTGAACTCAAGAACATGCCCTACTCTGGTATGAGTTAATTTATTAAGGAGTAATTCACCTCGAAGTCGATTTATTATTTTACTAATGGGATGTGTCTTTTCTACTTGTAGACCTTCGGCTAAAGTTTTTGACAGCATTGACACTTGTGGTCCTCATAATAAGGTACTTTTTATAACAAATCAGAACACTTAACTCTTTTGCTTTGAAATACAGAATAATCTCAGGTTTTATTGCTATTTTTGTCCTTTTCTCCAGCATGGTTATTCTCTACCTGAGGTTTGGTGCCAAAGCCCTTCAGGACAATTTTGTAGCTGAACTATCAACCCATTACCAGAACTATATCCTTTGAGTTATTATTAGTCAGCTGTTTAATACTAAATGCACAATTTAAAATAATGTGGAAGTATTTCTTATCATGACATACCAGCTGAATTTTTATCATTTTATGGTCTACTCAACTTTTACTTGTACACATTAGCGTTTGTGTATTCTCCCTCCAAAAACGCCCTGTATGGTAAGCAAAGTAGCCTCAACAAATAAGAGAGTTTGTCAAATGTTAGTTAAGGGTGTTGATAGATGTTTTAATGTTTGCCTTTTTAGACTCCCAGTTAAAAGATAACCCTGCTTTCTCCATGCTAAATGATTCAGATGATGAAGTTATTTATGGGTAAGCGAATTGGTGAGGTTTTCTGTTGAGTTTTATATAATTATCACTTATTTTTACTCTCTTGTGTTTCAACAGGAGCGATTATGAAGACATGCCTTTACAAAATGGACGTGCAATTAAAGCAACAGCCAAATACCAGGATGAGACTGACAGCGATTGAGGGAAACCACAACCTAATTTTCCTGTTTCCAATGGACATTTCGGAAATAATACAACACAATATTATATGTACTGTATATAAGAAGTATTTGCACCACTAAAGAATATATTGAATGTGTACATAAACATTATTTTTAGAAAGATGCCTACTGAATGTAGTGTCAAGTTGAACCCATAACTCCTCAATATGCCTTCTGCTGTTTTATTGAGTTAAACAGAAACAAAAACAGGAGTATTTTCACTTCGCACAACCAGCAGGTATTCAAAACCTAAATGTTCTTTACCATTAAAAGGTAATAGTCTGGGATTTGTTGTAGTAAAATCACTATTTTGATGCCTTCTGTTGTGTTTATGTAAAGTGTTTTATTTTCTCTGTATAATGGGGCTTAAAGCCAAAATGGCATGTTAAAACTGTTGGAATAGCTACTGCTAAACTTCTGTCTTCTTACAAGTTTCTTTGTATTACTCTTACAAAGGTGAAACGGCAATGTAAAGATTTGTTGATTTATATTCACTGCATGGAATTTACATTGTTTCATCTTTACTAAATGGGCTACTGACATACTATATGAAAATGTATTATTGCACCTTATGAACCACTGGCCAAATATCTGCCTTACTTGGAAGACAGTATTTAAGGTTTTATTCACTGCAGTTTAATTCTTCTATGGGGACTTTATGGAGCTGATGGACAAAACCAGCTAAAATATTTGCATAGATTCTAATGCCATTCTTTAAACTTTGTGTATTCAAATCAAAATGGTGCCTTGTCTTTAAATCATGAGCTGCATTGAGGAAATTGAATTGTAAATTCTTTATTATAAATACTAAAAAGTGTGACTGCAACATTGTGGCTTCTGTTTTCTCAGTTTAAAGTAGTGTGCATGCATGTATTTCTGTTAAGTGTAAATAAATTGTGTCATTAACAACTATTACAATGAAATATTCTTTTGACATTTGAGCAAAACAAAAAAAAAAGGAAACAAAAACAACATATAGAATAGTAATCTATGCGTATCTCTATCAAATGGCCAGTCCAAAAACGGTGACAATGCAGTACATTGACTTGTTCTCCCATCTTACTGCACAGCTGCCTGTTGAATTCACAAATGCATAACACTTTAATTATTATCTATGACTCCCTTCAGGCAGAAAATCAGTAACAATTTTAGTTACCATCAGTTGTGTTGTCCCAAAAGCATGCATTTGCTGTTTGCAGACCTGCTCCATTTTTCTGCATGATGACACAGGTTACTACAGAAAAGAGTAAACAAATTTTAAAACCTAAATTAAAAATCAGTTAAGCATTATAATAGCGATGTTTGACTTTTCACATACTAATATATTTGAAGGGCTTCCCCAGTTTGCTGAGCTGACTGAGGCACTGCTCCACCACGTTGGTAGTCCACTGATTGACTCTGTTGTGCTGGTAAGTATTTCCACCAATGGTTGCTTCAACAGACTACAATAAAATAAAATTGGGGCGTCATAGAACCAAACAAGAACATTAGATTTATAATACGAGTGTTAAGGCTACTAGATATACTAAGATATACTACTATACTAAGATTGAATTTCCACAAAATGACAACACTTTTTAATATTTTAAATACACTATGCAAAACACATTAGAGAGACATTAGAGTAAATATTTTCCCTGTTTGTTTGTTTGTTTTTGTTTTTTACATAACGTTAGCTATACGAAAACGAGCATAGCAATCGTTAGAGTCCTTAGCGACAGTGTAGTAAACGGAAAAAAAAAACTGAGCAACCAACTAGGCCTAACACAACACTCGGAGAAAATATCTCAATAGTTTCGTAAAGGAAAATGAAAAGGCTTTTACTGACCTCTTTGATTATCTTGCTTACTTCTTCAACGACAAAGGTAGTCTGTTTAAAGAAGAAAGAACAATTTTGTCATCGCCAACGACTGCTAACACTTGCCTGGTAGCTCCTTACCTTTAGACTTCTTCATAAAAGCAATTTCCACGTAGTTAAATGTAACATTATGGTTATGTAAATCAAAGGTTGTTTATTTTTACAGATGCATACAGTAGATAAATAAAGCACTAACCTCATCCTCAGCTTGAAATTCATCCATAACGTTACTTGTCAACGATGATGATGATGATGACGCTGGTGGCGAAAACCGGAAAAAGCTATTTTCAAGAAACTGTGTAACTTCCGGTAACGTTTCAAAATATATTAAAACAAGTCGACAAAGAGCGAAAATATATTGAAATCTTGAACACGTTCAAAACTCACAGCTAGATATAATATTTACCTATAAATAACGTTAATAATATTACATTATGTGTAAGGTGAATTGGTGACTCTAAATTGCCCCTTGTGAATGACAGCCATTCTCATATCCCTAAGGCCCAAAACTACTGGGATAGGCTCCAATGAGAATGTATTGGAGTACCCAGTACAGTATAGCATTCTTTACGGTAATTTTCGCTGCCGGAGTGGAGTGACACACATGAGAGTAACCACAGCGAGAGTTTAGAAGCACATTTACACAACTTTTTGACTAATTTAACAAAATATGCATTTATTATGAAAGACTAATTATTACCTAACTAAATATGGCGAGTGTATAAGGTGGAATTATATAGCATCTATTTCTCTATAAGCCTAAGAAATTACTGCACCAGTGTGCTATGTACTTCTGCCACCATTACCTCTGGTACTACTTTCACACCATGAAGTACTTTTTTCATGAACTTTGTAATGACTAAAATTAGACTCAAAGTACTGTATTTGAGATTGATTTATTTATTTTTTTTCACAGTGAAATATGCCTATACCTATTAAGTACATCCAGGGCTACTACCACTAAGTGTATGAAGTAATTTTACTGTGTACTTTTTGCGTAATTGTACTTCAAAGTACCTAGTAATGTGTACAGCTAAACTCAAAATGCAGTGAAATTACTTCATACTCTCAGTGGTAGTATTACTGTATGTACTTAATAGGTATAAGCAGGTTTCAATGTGTACTTTTTTGAAACAAGTGTTTTATTCAATATCAAAATCAGCATGCGTGTGGCGTGTGACAAATAAACTTATCTATCATATTGAGTCTATTTGTATGCATTACTGTGTATTTTTGAGTACATTTTTGAAGTACAATTACACAAAAAGTACACAATAAAAGTGTTTCATACTCTCAGTGGTAGTAGTCCTGGACACACTGCTTAACACAGCTACATTAAAGTTGTTTACAAACACTGAAACACTGAAAGGGCCTATACAATATGCTCTTCAGTAACTGTGTATCAGCTGGCCTTCCACCCACTTGACCTTTGACCTCAAACCCACATCCCTATTTCCTCGACTGCTAAGGGCACCTGGTAGCTAACAATCTAAGAATATTGTCCAACACTTGAAAATTCACAAATGAAGAAAAGCTAGTTATCCAAAGTCCCTAAGCCCCTCTCAGTGGTCCAAGTTATTTTATTCGCATGAGATTTGGGCTAGAGCCAGAATCCTCTTTGTAACTGATTACATGCAGCACATTGTTTCTTAGGAGTGGATTATTTGGCTACATGATTTCCATACACAATGCCCAAAGAGAATTATTCCTCCGATCCTTCATAAAGTACTCAGCGCTGCTGCACCCATAACGAGCACCACGCCCTTTGTGTAGTGCACAGCTGCTGGAGGGGGCATCAAACTTTCCTGGTGTGAATTAATGACATTGTGTCTTTACGCAGCTGTATTTACAAAACTCAAAACACACAGAGATATGCAGCGAGCTTGTGCTGATAGAGAAAAGACAGTTTTTGTTTCACGAATCTAGGTGCAGGGATCACGGAGAAATCATTTGTTAAAGCTTTGAGACAGTTTAAGAGATTTTAATAAAAGACGCGCTGCACGCGCATCTAATAAACGGTGTTGTCGACGGCCCGACTTTTTCAGATCTCTAATAAATTGCTTAAAAACAATCAGAAAAGACATGTTTTCTTACTTAGTTCTGACTTTTACAGTGTGGTATGGGTATGAAGGATGAGAACACCTGTCCCTCGCCCGTGGCTGCGCTGGTTGTTTAAGTTATGCTTGTTCAAATACATTTTTACATCTAGCATACAGATCTGGTTGTCAGATCTGGTTAGCCAAAATTGGCTTATGGTAGGTAGCTTAAAATAGCATCTGTGGTGTTTGATGAGTAAATTAAATCCAAAGCATGCTTTGATAGTCTTGTGGCTCGTTATGGTTCTGTAATTACTAGTGTAGCATAACATATGAATCTATTGACATTTAACATGTAGCCTTTAGCCTATGTAGCACTAATTTCTCCTATAAATATTACAGCTAATTAAAGAGGCTATTGCTATATCACAGCCATTCTCAAAGTCAAGAGTCTTGTGGGCCCCTTTACAATCTGAAAATCCCATGTGGACTGACAATAACATTTCACTCTATTCAAAAGACTATGCCCCCCCCCCCCCCCCCCCCCCCCCCCCCATGGATTTCTATTAAAAACGTAAAAAAAAAAAAAAAAAAGAAAAAGTAACTTTTTAGAATAACTTACACTATTAAGCATTATTAAGTATTAGCTTAGAGTTAGTAACCAGTTAACTGAATATTTATAAAACATTACTTCAACATTTACAAGCAACATTGAGTTATAAACATTGTTATTATTGTGTAGCCTAATTCTTTAGGAATCAGCTCATGTAAATCATTGCACAATTAAAAATCATCAGTGGTAATTCAGGATCTAAACCTATTTTAAGAACTAGTTATATTATTGTAATTATTGTTAATTGCATGATTGTTAATGCTTTATTACTGCTTCATAGTTGCAAGTTAGTTGCAATTTCTTTTTAAGTATTTCGGGGCCCCATGCAGTACTATCGCGGCCCACCAGGGAGCCCCGGACCCCACTTTGGAAATCACTGCTATATTGCTCACCGTCTTGCCATTGTGCTCCCCCACGGTGTGTTCTTGCCTCCCAGCAAGGAGATCGTGAGTTCGATCCTCGGGCCGGCCATCACACAAACTCTCTGGGTGGAGTCTGCATGTCCTCCGTGGATTCTCTCCGGGTACTCCAGCTTCCTCCCACCGTCCAAAGACATGCATGTCAAAAATAATAATTAATTTAACTGCGTGTGACATCAACTGGTTGTATCGATAGTAGTGGGCAATGTAGATTTAAAATATGTTAATTAAAGTAATTGGAGATAATGAAGGTAGACTATACTGAAAAGTATCACGACAGTACAGGAACAACACAAACTGTTTTATTTGGAAAATGCGCATCTTATTCTTCTGGCCGTCATCTGGTAAATGGCTCTGCACCGTGGTGAGAGTTTGGTCATGTAAAGTCTTACTTTTCTTTGTACGTTATTCGCTATGTTTTTTGCCGCTTTGTTTCTTTATTTTCAGTCTTAATATAAGTGGTGAATTAAGTTAGGTTAACGTATGTGTGACTTTATTCCGTTCTATTTTCTCAATTTTTTCTCTCCGCACAAGTTAATTTAGCCACCCTTCTTCTCATGACAATTACAGGACAAAAGAAAGCGAGTAAAATCCTTTTTAGAAACTGAACAATGTCATGAAAACAACTGAACGTCTCTGGGGCCAAAATGTGACTGGAAGTATTTGGCTGTGGTTGGCCCTCTTCATTTGAAAAGCGCAAGGCATTATGGGTAGTAAAAACTACGAGGAGTTTTTTCTAAATATTGTTGAAATTAGATTTCATAATAAAGATTTATTTTATCAACCTGTTAATCCTTTAAAATTGTTCGTTAAACCATTAAAGAACAGTTGTAATGGCAATTTATCCATACTGTATTGAAATTGAGATGACTCGCACCATGGTCGTACATAGTATGTCCGAGAATAACTTCCTCGCGTTGTCTTGTTTGGTTATACTTACCTGGCAGGGGCGATACCATGATCATGAAGGTGGTTCACTCATGATGAGGCGCAGCCTATTGCACTCCGGTTCGCTGAGTCGATGTGAATTTCCCACATGTTGAAGTCTCAACTGCAAAATTTATGGTAGTGGGGGACTGCGTACGCGCTCTCCCCTAGAAAACTGTAAGAAGTAATTATATGGGGTTGAAATTTAGTACTGTGCTATAATTATGTTAAGACCTTCTAAAGCCACGTAACAAAATTCTGCCACTCATCAAAAAAACCTTGTGAAAACTGAGCAGGTGATATTTCTACTGAGTACTGCTCTACTGAATACTGATTAACAAAATATATAGAATACACAATACTTGCCATACTTACACAGTAAACATTTTTTTCAAGAAAGGCATCTTGGACAAAGTTAGTCCAGAAACATTTTCCTAAATTTGGGAAGATAACTTTATTGTCCATCTAAGTGAATTTGTCCTTTGCATTTGACCCATTCTTCAGTGCCACTGGGGCAACCTGTCAGGAGCAGTGGGTGACTGTAGTGCAGCGCCCAGGGACCCTTCTCCAGATCTAGAGCCAGGATCCTGGTCAGGAGTACCTAGCTGGAGGATTAGCCTGTGCATGTTTTAGGTTTATGGGGAAAACTGGAGTACCGGGAGAACATGCAAACTCCACACAGAAGCCCCCACAAGGGCTGTGAATCAAACTTGGGACGTTCTTGTCTCACAGCAAGGTCCCAGGTTCGACTCGCGGCCGTGTGACCTTGCTGTGAAGCGAGAGTGCCAACTACATTTCACCTGGATGACCGATGTCATACTGACTTATAGCATACAGAATTTCTCAGTTCATACTGATTTTATATTCTAAGTGTTTCGGCTAGCAAAAAGGAACAAACAGAATTAAACTGTAAAACTGATAACATTATCTAAAAAAGTTTGAAACAAATGACAAAAACAGCATAGAAAATTTTCATTTTTACTTAGTCCAGTAGTTTGGTAAGATGTACATAAAAACATAGATACAGGATAAACTTTAAGTAGTCCATTAATGAAGCCACCAAGTTACTTTTGCGTGATCGGGAATGAGTTTTGGTCCATTAACTCGCCCACTCTGTCTTGCAGCGTCTGAACCACTTCTGCAAGGATGAAAACATGTGTGTCATCCAGGTCTTTGAGGATGAACTTCTTTCCAAGCGCCATTGTTTCATCTAAATAAAGGAGGAACTGTTTCATGGCAGGATCACTATTCCAAGCACAGATATGTAAAGAGAATAAGATACATAGAATTAGTTCTGCTGGCTGCTGCGAATGTTGTAAAGACAAAAAAGTACTTCATAATAATAGGAGTTACAGTAAAAGTACTCAACAAAATTGTTACATGAGCAAATATAAAAAGTATTGTGTAAAGTTTACTTAAGTAGAAAGTACTCACTGCTACTACTATTACAACAACTGCTACTACCATTATTACTGCAGCTACTACTTCTAGAGTTACAACTATTACTATTTATATTTGCTGCTAATACTACCATTTACTATCACAATTTTCTACCAATTTAGCCATCTCAAAAAAAAACTTTACTAATTTAGTCATCCTAAAAAAATACTTGTGAAAAACCTTGCTTTATTCTTGAAAACCATAAGTAAAAGTGTATATAAAATGTACTCAGAAAGTAAATTTTATCCAAATAATGAACATTAACCACTTTAGTAAAAGTATTCAGTTACTTTCCACTTGTTAAATGTACACTCAGACTGCCAGGACGTAGACAGATATTATAAAAAAAGACAATAAAAGGCAATAACTCCAAGCTTCAGCAACTGCTTGTTGTCAGCAGTAATCTATGCATTTTTGGTGAAATACTGTAGGGTCAGGGCAGAGCAGGTTCTTACCATTCAACGAGTACCCCTTTGTGCACGTTAACCATGTTAGATGATTTGTTGAATTGAAGAAAGTTTAGGGTCTCAAATCCTGCATTACAAAAAAAAAAAAAAATCGTGTTTTAGCAACAGTGACCCTGTTAGCTTGGTTAGCATTAGCAGCATACATAAGAAATACTGTTTTGTTATTCTGAAAGCAAAAGCAGACAGTGCGCGGAAAAGACAAAAATATGATTAACAACAGCCTAACAATTATTGCCGAAATATCTGAATGCTTATAGTAAAGGAAAATATAACTTAGCTACCGTGTTTCTGTTGTGCCAGTGAGCTCAACAGTGACCTGAGGTGGGCGGTAGATATACGGGCTGTGCATAGGGACAAAATGCACGTGTGTGCGCGTTAATGGTATATACATACATACATGCATACACATATACATATACATATATATATGGCTTAATATATAGGCTTAATTGACACACTGTAAAAATAAACTAATCTGATTTAATTAAAGTCTGTTCACACTGGGTATGTTTTATTCTTTTATACGCTGGGAAAAGCACATTATAATGTACTAAAACAATAATAATAACAGCTTTGACACAGTGTACATTGAATCTCACCCCAGACATTTATTTACAGTTAATGGCCAGACGACTTCTTCCTGTACACAAAATGAAATTACATTTTCTTACATCTAAATAAATAAAGCGGTTGCAGAAATGGGACCATTTAAAAATACAGTTTCAACAGAAATACAGTGTTTAAGCAGAAAAAAAGTACTGCAGTTGGGGGCATTAGAAATTTAAAATAGGACCTGCAATTAGACAGCTCAGAAAATAGCAGCTTATAAGGATGTTAAACACATTGAAGTTGAAAAGTGGGTAAAGTGGTATTACAGGTTAAATATTTACAGTAGTACTTTACGCATAAAAATAGTGATTTTAATTTTATTAATTCATAATATTAATGGCTTTATAATTATTAATGGATTAATAATTATTACCAACAGGTATTTATATGCACAACCTCAGTAGGCAAATAGGCTACAATGTTTTTGGGAGCAGTGCTCTCCTTCTTTCAAGTAAACTGTGGTTCAAGTTAGTGGCTGGTGTGCTTGTGCAGTGCTTCCTGAATGAACTGGAGACTTCGTCTGTAGAGGAATGAGTCCTTCTTCTCTGGTTTACAGATGTTTAGATGGTCTACATCCACCTCAATAAGCTCCCCAATCCCGAGATCTGAAAGGGTGAAAGATGAAACATTTCAAAACTTTATTGCATTAACTCCCAAAGAGACACTTTTTAAGGACTGTACCTGCTGACTGCGTCGGCACCACTAATATTTTGATCATGGGGCCAATGTTAGTTGGAAGTGTCTCAGCAAAACTCAGCACCTTAATTTCTTTTTCTTTGACCATGTCCAAAAAGCACGTATTAAGGTTACGGAGTGCCGGAGAGTCTTGAAACACAAAGAACAAGAGTGTTTTATTTTCAAACTATTTCTGTGAAAAAGAAGTCAAAATTTTATTTCCTCAATGACCTCGGCACAGCTCTTTGACTTCTATTGAAGGAAACAGCAGATATCTGACATTGACCGAGTACTCAGCCATGAAGGTGCCATGGTGAGGAACACTATAAAATAAAATGCCTTTGGTGTTTTTTAACAGATCTTGCATATCTGGGTCCTTTGCGGCATCTAGCAGCATTTTCTTCACAAGCAGCCCTGAAGAGATAAAGCATTAGTTTAGGGAAAAGTTTAATCCAACTATCCTAAAGTAGATATAAGCCATGGGCTTACACTGAATTAGCATGTCTAACAATATATTTAATTTAACAAGATAGTATTTAGCATTTTTCTAATGAAACTTGTTAGTTCAGAACATGCATTACATCGAATGTAAATTCGATGTGTATTACCTCCCATACTGTGTGCTACCCAGACCACTGGTCTTTGTCCAACTCCAGCCTGCTGCAACTTTTTGAGCAGTTCTTGACTCCTGTAGGCTAATGACTTTCTAAAGAGACAATGTAATATGTACCTATTATTGATACAATTGTGACATTGAGATTTTTAATGTAAAATAAGAATTATGTTCTTATTTTACATTTTACATACCAAGCATTAAATAATATTAAATGCACAAAACATTCCCTGAGGCAAGGCAAATGTAATGTCTCACCTCTGATTCTCAGCAGGGCATTTGGACATCCAGTCACTGAGGTGAGTGTCATACTCCACTGATAATACTCTGAGATTTGGACAGTCAGCTGCCAGCCATGACTGGCATTAAAATAAAACAACAAACAAGTATTTCACAAAGCTCCTTGAGAATACAACTTCTGTATGGAACAAAACAAATAAAGAAAGCTTACTTTTGGCCAGCACTCTGTGTAGTCATTACTGTTTTCTGTCTCATCTTCCTCTGCTAAAATACTGGGGTCTTTTTGACGCCAAGTCTTGAAGGCTGCCCCTAAAATGCCATGGATGAAGAGCACATCTGCTTTGATTGGCTGGCTGAAAAAAAAAAAACATTATGAAAGGGGTGTGCTATGCAGTTTAAATTGTGCCAAAATAAAATTATATTTCTCAGTTTTTAACCGCGCTAACTGCTTTCCTACTTGCCACGTGTTGGCGGGTGGAGAATAAATATTCCATCTTGGTATTTCTCCATAACTGTTTCTCTGTCCAGGTTTGCAAGAGCACGAGCTGCGTGAGAGGCTTGCATGACATGCGGAGACTGCATAATCTCAGCCAAGACAGATACCCATCCTAAAGGTCACGCCAAAGGTAAACAGCACAGAGCATAATTAAAATATTTAATGTAAAACAAATTAGTATTCACATATCACAGACCTACCTGACTGCACAATAGCTTGGTGAACACTCTCATTAATTGCCAAGTTTCCTATGATATGAACAATATTTCTTTGAATTTTAAGTGAGTCTTTCCGAAGCTGGTAAACTCTCTGAAGCAGATGCAGACCTCCATTTTTAACAATATGATCACAGTGACTCTGGACCTGTAGAAAAGCAAACAAACAGGAGAAATATTAACACAGAGCAACACTGACCTAATAGAACTATAGATGTTAGATGACTGTTTCCTTCATCTAGTAAACAACAGTCAGCATCCTTACCTTCGAGTGCTGCACCAGTGCCTGTAAACAAAAGGACTCCACCTTCTCAGAGGGAACTGAGGTCAGGCTCTGGGCATAGGGCAGTCCATTTCCACCAAAACACCAGAGTCCTCCCTACAGTGTGTTCAAAAAAAAAAATTTAGTCTACAAAAAATATTTTATGTCATCATAAAGACTTTTTCTGCCTTTATACCCGCTGTGCTGCCAAGGACTGAGTGCTTTCTCGAAGAGCCAGGGAGGTGAAGTACTGGACACATTTGTCCACCTCTGATAGAGGCAGAGATGCCAGCAGCTGCCTCAGACCATCCTCTGCTGACACACCCTACAAAATTATTGAGAATAATTAATAATAATTCGCCAATTACCATGACAGTATATGAATGAAACAGAAAAACATTGTGATTTTAACACATACCTCCTCAAGGTGTAGCAATGTTGGTGGAGGCCTAAAAAAGCGCAGGTCAACATGAGGAGTCCTGGCCAGGCCCACTGCTGTTCGCTGGTCTATGACCTGAGCTGCTGTCTGATACTGATAATCTGAAGTGTTGAAAATTAAGAAATATATCTATGGCAATACAACTACTGTTTTTTTCTATAAACATGTTTAAAATAAAAAAATCCAAGGGGTTTGCAAATTGTACCATGCCAGTGGTGATTTTCTGCAAGTTCCTGTACAGCCTGCAAGCGAACAGCTTTGTTTGCTGACTTTGTTCTCTTCAGGAGAACCCATAAAGCCACCTCATGTGGGTCTGCATCCACATGGCTAAAGTGCTCTAAATGTTTTTAAAACATAAAGGAGAACATAGTTATAAAAAACATTTTTACACGGTACAGTAAATTTATGTCGGCTACACCTGACACTATGTCTAAATTACTACTTTTAGATGGGGAAAGTTGTAAGGCTACAGACCTTCTTCTTACATACTTTGACTTATCACCTTGGAAGCTTTTGATCATTAAATGATGGTCAAATTATTAGAAAAATGGCACACAGAGCAGTATTGGTAAAATCATGCAGAAACTATGTGAAGTTAGGAAAACAGGATGTACATGTACAGACAGGTGTTTCCTTTAACCTTCATGTCTATACAGTGTGTCATCTGTATTTTCAATACAATCTTGTATTTGAATAAAAGAGTCAACATCAAACCTTTATTCTTTTTTCTTACCATTAAGAGATTTTTGAAAGAGCCAAGAGGATATTTCAAGAAACCTCCAAGCAGCTTTATGTAGCTCCTTCCTAGCTTTGTTTGTAAGTTCTGAAACAGTATTAGAATAAAACAGTCACATAACTGTAATACTAACTTATAATCCATTAAAATAGTTATTTTAAATTTCAGACCTTTACTTTAATCAGTATTGCCAGAAAACCAAGAATGTTCTACCAGTGAGCTTAAAATTTATTATCAAGGGGAAGGAAGGAAAAAGATACAGGAAACGCTGTGCTAATGCTGAACACCTGGATCCTGATGTTACTTTTTATTATGAACAAGCAAGCAATGAGACTGTAAAGAAATGTTACAGTTGTACAAAGTAAAATCATCATATTTTACTTTCACATTTACCTGCAGCAAAGTTGTCTTTTTCCTCTGATGGGACTCCTTTCAGATAGATATAAGATTTGTACTTCTCTTTGAGTATTGCTCTGGTGTCAATAGTTACAGCCTTGTCTAAAGCTGTCACCTCATATGTGATAAAGAGACAGCCACTGTATAAAGGTAATGGATATTAGAATAAAGCCAAACTGCATTTATAATAACCCAAAGGTGGGTATCGGGAACTTACCCCAAGACAACAGCACCTGTTACTTTAGCGACTTTTCCTAAATTTAACACACACAAAAGGCACATTATGTTTAATTTTAAGCTCGTTTTAGAATTTGTTCTTAGCTATATCATGGACATAGTATTTTAAAATTATTCGACCTTTAGGTTTATAACTGAGATATCATCAACTAACAATTAAAATGTGTCATAGAGCGTTGTATTTCTATAGTGTCACTCAATTACACAATTAGAAACCACAGGTATGACATTAGTTTAGTTAGACTCACTTAAGTTTTTCCACTGAAACGCTTTCTTCACTTCAGGTCCAGTTGTGCTGAACCTCCGACAGCGGATCAAACGCAGAGCAGCACCAGACATCCTCCGACTGCATGCCCCAGGACTTGGGGGCTAAAAATGATTAATGAGACAACCATAGCTGTTAACCTGTGCCTGTTTAGCACACAAATTAACCTAACCTTCCTGACACAAGCGCTTTCCAGTGCAAGTATTATTAGCTGTCACTCGCCACGGGAGGTGACCTGAACTCGTCAGCTTCGACCTTATTTGCAAAAACACTTTGCATGGCTCAAAAGCAGTAAAGTAAGTTTTTTTTTTTTTTTTTTTTTTTTACTTACAGTAATAACAAAAATAAACATTAGCTACATCAAACGCTACTAGCTAATGCGACGTTCACTAATAACATTACACTGTATTTTAGAGCCCACCACGACGAGCCACATGCCAACCACGAAAATAGCTGTGGTGGAATCTCTACGTTCATGGTGTTTGTAGTGGGTTACCTTTTTAAACCATAAACAACTTTTAAAAGTGGTAAAATGTTCTCGTCGATTGCAACGCCGGGTACAACTGTCTCACAAATAATACGTCACGTCACGTAAATGCAGACGTAAAGGCGCCAAGGTCGGAGTAACGCCCCCCTCCAAGTTAACCTTAGAAAACACTGGAAAAACAATTACACCTAATTAATTAACAAGACATTACACTGGCAATAAATGGTATGTGCTGAAGAATGTATAATACATCTCCAGAGGTAGGTACCTAACAGTGGTGAAGGAACTACTCTATTGAAGTTACTTGAGTAAACGTAGAAGCAGATAAAGATAAAGGAGCAAAAAATTACTCAAGTAAAAGTAAAAGTATCACCTTAAAAATTCTACTTAAGTAATAAAAAAGTTATACTTAAGTAAAGTATAAAAGTACTCACTTTGAAATGCACCTTTGAGTAAAAACGTATTTCACACAGATTTGAGAACTAATTAATGTGAATGTAAAGGATTATGATGAAGAATTGTACAGATTATATTGATGAAATGAACAAATTGGTGCAGTAGAAGAGACTGAATCTGTCACTGAGGTCTTCTGTTTTTATTATTCTGATGTTTCTAAAGGAGTACTACTTTACTGCATCTTTTATATTTACAGTAAGTACTGTGTGTCTACTATGAGGGTACAACAAAAAAACATGATTTAAAACCAAAACTCAAAATACTTTGTAATTCAATCCAACTCATAAATGTAGTGGAGTAAGCAGTACAGATGCTTTCTCTAAATTGTAGTGAAGTAAAAGCAAAGGTTCCTCTTGTAAAATCTACTTAAGTAAAGTACAGATACATGAAACTGGTACTTAAGTAAAGTAACTAAGTATTTTTATTTCATTATATTCCACTACTGGTACCTAACCATATAGCCTCTATTTACTGTGTTACACCTTGCAGAGGGATAACAGCTGGAGTTTAAGATTAAGCTACTCCTGCACCCAAAAACTCACAAACATAATTTGTTATGCCTTTATTTTCATAGTCATGTTCTTGTATTTATTTATTTGTTTATTTATTTATTTATTTATTTATTTATTACAAAACTCACTCTTTCACACTTTGTAAACTACGAATAATGTAAAACATTCATATATTTGAATGAAGGCACTAGATTGAAACAGTTCAAGCATTTATGAACATAGTCTTATAACTATAAACTACCATTCACAGGTCACACTAAACAGCAGTTACCTTCACAACCATGTAATTTTGCATAGTTACAGATTAAATATAGGGTTATCTTGTTGACCACAAAGTGGATCTCTCACAGGACCAAAATGCAATACTGATAAAGTCATTCTTAAATATAATGCACTGTATTTTGTCTGTGCATATATTAGCTCCCACATGGCACATTGATTAGTACACATGTAGTTGAATAAATGCATGTTCTTTAATTCATTTGAACCTTGTCTTAGTGAATTTCTGTCCTCTCTTTTCAGGTGCATGTCTCCTGGTAAGCTTTGATGAGGCTGTCATAAGCTGGAGGTGGAGTTTGTGTAACATGGAAACCTCTTAGACTTGTGGTACCCCAAAATGATTCAGGTCTGGAGGGATCAACAGCGGCCTGACCAGAAACTTGAGCTGTCCCAGTGGAGGTGGTCAATGTTGGGGTACGTGGGAGTGAAGTCTGGCTTCCCTCCTCTGCTTCTCTTGCTATTTGGCTGCAATGGAGTAGAGGGTGAAAGGTAGATCCCCTAAAGCTGGATTTGTATGCCAGTGGGTCGACCTGATCCGGGGGAGAGCTCTGGCGTTGGAGGCTAAAGGCAGCTCCCATTAAGTTGTTGTTACTGCGTCTGTCATAGCTGTTGTTGCGGTTGAAGTTGGGACGTGCACGGGAAGAGGTGCGAGATTTGCGAGGTGGGCGCCGGGTGATGCTTGCAGAGCCTGCCTTGCGCCGGGACATCCAGGTCAGGATCACATAGACCACGGCGCCCAATACCAGACCCACAGCAACCGACACACAGAAAGCAATGATCAGAGGCACTATAAAATAAGCAAGAGAAATAGTTTAATAGTAGATTGTTAATAGATATCCTGGATATACTATATTCTTGACATACTATATGCCTTATAGGCCTACTTAGTTTGTTTTTATAAAAAACCTGGACAAGCAACTAAAATCAAAACATCTCAGCTTCACACCAGAGGAAAAAATGCAATACATTTTACAATGCATAAAGTCAAATGCTGTAAAATACTGTAAAACAATAGTGCATTTAGTGCAAGTGCAATCTTTACATTACAGAGACCAAAACTATACTTTGGTTTATTTGTTCTTTTAACCCAAACACATTTGCACAAGGATTTTAGGGGAACAAAAAAAAAAGTTTGACAACTGCTCATGGCTGGAACAAGTCCCATATAACACCATTTCCTCTTCTGCTAAAAATAAGTGCCAAAACATTACAGAGGGAACAAACTATTTAATCTGTGCTTTACACACTGCTTTCTTTTCTTGGAAGAAATCATGCCAATGTAAGTGTGTCAAAAAGTAACCAGAGAATGCAGCAGTTAGGACAAAACCCAGTGGCCCAATGCCAACAAAAATAAATCAGTTTCCTTCAATAATGCTAATATTAACACAGGGTTAACCTATTTTGCTGCAAGGCCATATTTCTGCAATAGTTTGAATTGATTTGGAAATCTATTTAGGAAGCAGCTGTAAGTTATTTAAAAACATTTATTGTTTTGTTTTAGGATAATGCTGGCCACAGTTACATCTAACTAGAGGTCATTAAAGCTTGGATTCCCTGGAGACACATGTGCTGATCCTGACACTACAAAGAAAATCAAATGCTAAGTACAAAACTCACCCGCATCAAAAGACTGAAGTATTTCCAGAAAGACATTTGTGTCGTTCTCTGCCATGACTTTGTCGGCTTAGTCAGAGAAGAAGAGAGAAGTTTTAAATCAGCCTGCTTTTCCTCTCCAAACTTCTCATTTCCCCTCAGCAAAAAAAATGCTTGTCTCTTCTAACTTCTGATGGATTTTCCTGTTCTTACGTCTTCTCTGATCCTGCCCTCTCACTCTTCAAATTGGTGTCCCTCTCAAGGAGCCTCAGCCCAGAAGAAGTGCGCAGGACGGATGGCAAAAAATCCGCCTGTTTGTGGAAGTGGAAAACCACACTGTCACATTTCCTGCTTTTCTGCTTGGAAATACAGCAACAGGAGTGGCTTATCTATTTCAGACAGAGATCCTGGAGGTGGGGAGACAGGGTGTTGCTAAAATCACTTCCTTAGCCATCATTTCCTTCGAGTTGATTAATGATACAACACGGTTACCCCAATTTATCTGAACGTCCACATTGGCCCAACTTTTTTTAAACTTTGATGAATATTTAAGATGCTCATACTTGCACCACAGAGGCCACAGGCATCTGCTACCATTGGCCAAAGCAGCTGTCTTTGGTCTTAAGGGAAAAATATCATATAATAAGTGGGTCCAATAACTCCACTAGTCTGAAAACATTACACAGGCCAAGATAATGTGGCTTCTTTAAGATTCTTTCCTCACCCTTTCCACACTGTCTGCCAGGTGTCTCCAGTCTGTTGCTTTCCTAAGATAAAAACATTGTAGCTTGATAAGATTGAAACACTACCAGTGCCTTTCCAGCATTTTCCTCACTCAGTATACATCAAAAGCAAAACCTCTGCAACCAGTTTTTCATTGCACACTCCAGTCTGGAGTTGCAAAGTCATCAGTTTTAGCTTGAAGGAAGGATGCGAGTAGTCATTTTGGTATGCAACTAGAACAGCATCTAAGTACAAAGTGTGGTATATGTTTTATTATGTTGTATAAAATGACAGCTACAGTCTCCCCATGTTCTCACTGGTCCAACATTTCCTTTAATTGTTAGCACTGCTGTGAAACCTGTCAAAAAAAAAAAAAAAAAAAAACTATAACAATGAGTGAAATAGTACCCATGCTGTCAGGAGAAAGGCCACAGTTGGTGGAGACATGGCTATAAGTCAGTGGTTCTCTAACTGTGGTACGGGTACCACTGATGGTATGCGGATCTCTTCTAGTGGTACTCAGGAGTCTGATGTCCTTATTTAGTTTATTATAGCCTTGATCCATTTGTAAAGTTTAGGCCAGCTTTAGACCTGGTTTGGACCTGGTTTATATCTGGTTTAGCCCTGGTTTAATTTAGGTTTAGACATGGTTTGGACCTGGTTTAGTCCTAGTTTAGTCTTGGTTTAAATCTGGTTTAGATCTGGTTTAGTCCTGGTTTAGCCCTGGTTTAGTCCTGGTTTACACCTGGTTTAGTCCTGGTTTAGATATGGTTTAGTCCTGGTTTCGTCTTCTTTAGTCTTGATTTATTTCTGGTTTAGTCCTGGTTTAGATCTGGTTTAGACAGGGTTTGGACCTCATTTATTCCTGGTTTAGACCTGGTTTAGATCTGGTTTAGCCCTGGTTTAATTTGAGAACCACTGCTACTTTTAGTATTGCTGATTTTAGTATTTAAAAGGTTGCTGATTTTAGTATTTAAGGTCATTGCTGATTTTAGTATTTAAAAAATAAATAAATAAATTTAAAAAAGCAGTATTTGTTTTAAGGATTCTGCAAAAACATATATTTATTGTATGGGTTTCTGCTCTCTCATCATCATTACAGCTATTTTTCCAAATAGGCTGCAATTCCTTTCCTGTAAAGAACAATGGCCTCAAAACAGTGCATTTACATTGTAGCACACTGATTAGAAAAGGTCAAAAGGCAAGCTTCTCTGTTTGTGCCTTAAACTGAGAAAGTTGATTGTCCAAAAAGTGCTTAGGGACCATGAACTTTACATTTTGTTCTAATCTGATGTGCTAGTAAACAAGCTGACTTAAAATGTGGTGCAAAGCTTGTACCAGACAGATAATAAATATATCCTATACACTGATATTATATCCTATACATCCTATATACATTTGAGATCAGTTAATCAAGTTGTCACAGTAAAGCAATGCAGGCCAATGCTTACTGCAAAATGGGAATACCGATCATTTCAATAATGACCACTAGATGGAGATGCTGCGTATTATAACACCAGCGATGCTCACCTACTGCACTGTTAAGAACAAGAAAGCAGTCCATTAAAGACATTAAAGAGAGTGATAGTAATTTAACATGCGCCACGAGTGTTTAAAAGCAAGAGTTACGGTATGCAAGTTGGACTCATTGAATATTAATGTATCTTTGATGTTTACAACTTAAGCTATCTGAGTGTAAGTCAGTGGTGCTTCAACCGGGCCACTTTTGCATTTAGAAATAGGCTTAACATGCTTTTAGGTAGTTTGTTGATTTTGTAATGCAGGTTTACAACAGCCTTTTCTTAAGAGATTTTGGAAAGCTGCTGACTATGTATAAAGAAGATTACCACACTGTCAGGGCCCGGTCCATGCGCTCTGCCTGTGCAAAGATTAGATAAGAAAACGAATCTTAACGGGTGCTGTTTGGCCGCAGTCATATTGACCAGCGTGCTTTGTCTCTCTTGCCTCTCTTTTCACTTTTCGCTGCGGCATGTCTCCACTTTTCTTTTGCTGAATGTGTTTGGTCCTGAGGGGTGTTGGAGGATAGAGGTCACCCCGGCTCGAGCTGAGCAGCAGCAGCGTAAAAATGTCAGGATCAGCAGTCCGTGTCTGCTGCAGTAGTCAGAGGAGTAGGCCAGTCCAAATAACGGCATTGGCCAGTCAGGCTGTTGAATACGATGTACTGTAACCACAAAATATCTGTTACCATTATGTGATGTGCTGAGATAGTCGTTTTTATCTAGTTGTGGCAGAGTTAGGTGGAAAATTGTTAGTGCTCAGTCTTTGTTACAGAAATTATTGGATTATTGAGATTACATGGGCAGAAGACAGAAGTTTTATTTTGTTTTTTTACATAGGATAGGAACATAATGTTGTATTTTATATTTAAAGACAGGGTATGCAAAATTTAAAAATGTGAGGAACTTATTTGAATTCACAAATACATGCTAATAATACATCTTTCTAAATTTTTGCTGTTAAGGCAGCTACTGTGAGTTTGTAGAGGATCTTTGTTATTTTTAATATTTTAAATCTTTCTTCTCAGCAAAAGAGTGTAATGTGCGTTCAGCCACAAGGGGTCACTAGCCAGTGTACGCTTTGTGCCTGTCCTAAACCTGCATAAATGAAGAGGATTGCATCAGGAAGGGCATCTGGTGTAAAATCTATGCCAAATCAGTATACAAATCCCTGGACACTAAGAGGCAGATGATTTTCTGTGGCAACCCCAGAAGGGAGGAAAAGCAGGAAGGAAAGAAGTGCTTCTACCTTTTCTGAAGCCATTCAAATTGCAAAAAGGTTAAAGGTTATACTAGTTTTTATGCAGTGGCACATAAATTGCTTGCCCCAGCTTTAATTTACCTGTCAGAGAATTTGCATGAGTCCATTACATTAATTAACACTAAAAGCAGATTTAGACCATTATCATAATCTCAGTTAAATAAATCCAGTGTGTAGTAGTTCGTATCCATTCAGTGTGTCACACAAGGAAGTACAGTAGACATCATTTATCACCTTTATATTTCTCATTTCCAATGTACCATTTCTCATTTCAGTGAATGACAGAGTGGACAAACGTCTTCCTCCAGTCCTTCTAAGAGCTCTCCGGAGATGATGATAAAAGGACTTGTCTAATGGGATTACACCTCGTGATAAGTGCTTCGAGTCCACTGCTTCATCTCACCTTCCGCCTACATTTCATTGATCTGCCGTGGCCTATTTTAGTTTTCGAGATATAGATTTATTGTGGCCTGTTTTGATATATTGCCTCAAGTCTGATGTATCAAAATGTGCAGGTATCAGCATATTTTAGTTAGTGCAGTAGCCGTAGTTTTTATATGTCATTGCTTAGGATTGATAGCTCCATCTAATCAAAGCTGCAGGTGGACAGGATGTGGTAAGAGGTAAATCTTAACAACGCTCAATAAACTGTCAATACCAGAGTTAATCAGGCTACACTAAATAATAAGGGCACAAATCAACTCCTTAGAGCATTGTTAAGATAATTATGAGGTAATTCTTGGCTGTGGATGGTAATAAAAATAATTCCTGTATAATTTTAATGTCTAATCCCTACCTATTTGTAAGGGTGTTTAATGAGTCACACAGTTGGTGTTTTTGTATTTTATTTTAAATTATTTAGATTAGATTGCTGATAATGCCTGGATATTTACTGAATGATATACCAAATTCAGCCATAGGGGGTCACAACAAGCCTAGGGTATGTTTGTGCCAGTCCCAAGCCAGGATAGGGTTGCATCAAAGGGCATGTGGCATAAAACCCTATCTAAATCAATATGCCAATCACTGTATGCTATAGGAAGCAGATGCTGTGGCAACCCCAGATGGGAAAAGACAAAAGGAAAGAAGATTTACTGATAAATGTATTTATTTTGTTATCTGACATGTCATAATCTAGATCATATTAAGCTTGTTATAATATGCTATAGATTTTTACTTAGCTTTAATAAGTTAATTTGTTTTAAAAGATATATTACACATGCCATAGTCTTGTTTTTCTGTTCCCCACACACATTTTCTTGTATAACTAACCATTTTATATTGCGCACCTGTCTTGCAGTCAAACGGACCAGGCCGGACATCCGAAATCCTATTGGTCCTGATGCCACACCGATGGACACACCATCCTCTCTGATTGGACGGTGCTTGTGGACCAGGAAGCAGCGAGAAGAAGCTCAGAGAAAGGAGGGGCCGATGCACACACACACACACTCACACACGGCTGCCCACATACACAAATGCATTTACCTCATCGTCAGGGGAGGAGCTCTGAGTGCAGACTGCCACAGACTGCAACAGGGATGACTTAAGAGGAGCAACACAACAACAACATGGACACAGTCAGTTCAGTAACAGCTCAAGCAATCTGTGAAAACTAGAGGCAGATCTGAGGATGAGATCACTGCTGTGCTGATGTTTAGAAGAGTTGGGTCGTGACTTGGATGACCTCCGGACCGCGTCATGGCATCACCCAGACACTACGGACACTCTCCCCGTGACATCGCCAACGTGATGCAGAGGCTACAGGGTAAGGTGTAAAATGCTTACTCACACTGTTGCAGAGTTTTAGAGGTGACCCAGCTCTCAGCATGACACAGCAAAACACCTACTTTAAATGCAAATTGCTGTTCTTATTTTAATCTGCTTAAATTGACCCTGAAGGTGCAAAGAATGGAGAGTTGGTAACAGAGCTGGATGGCATCTGCAATGTCACATGAGACACAAGTCAAATGCCTCGTTTAACAATTACGCAGTGTCTAGCATTTAAGTTACTAGTTGTGCATTCCCTTCAATTATAAGGGATTGTAATTGTTTGTGGACATGTGATGGCAAATATATATGCAGCTGTCGCGTTACTGTACACACTTATGTCTGAGTTTGCAAGTTTTGTTGTGTGACAAGTTGTGTCTTAACAAAATCAGTCTTTTAATTAGGACATTGTTTGATCTAATGAACCAAATGTTACATATCAGCCATTGTTTGTTGTTGTCATGCCTATAGACAAAAAATGCAGATTGATGGAGGCTGCAGTAGGTGTCAGTAAATAATCATTGAAGTTATTAAGAACAGAGCCAGGGCACAGAGGAGCTGACAAGCTTAGGTAATTTTTTTAATATACTTTAGTTGTCTTATTGCAGACATTTAACAAGCACTTTACCGCTAAATGTTATCATACCACAAAACATTTGTATATCAAACTTTTCTCATTTCACTTATCTCTCTTTTTGCATATTACAAGCATAGTCATTAGTTATTCTGCTTATTTGCTTCATAGATGACAAGTGCTCAAACAATAAAACGCCTGTTGCCTCCACTTTATAATAAGTATGTACTGTATAGCTGATTAGTATGCAAAGTACAGCCAGTGAGTCAGGTGATATGAGAGCGAAGATCCAATATGGCCGCTCCGTGTGCGGTGTCTGAGGTGGCAGTTTCTGTGTGAGCCGAGCGTCAGAGCCATGTGACTCCTCTGCATCATGGTGTGCAGGTGTGAGTGCACACTTTGGATCCCAACCGCGCTCCCATTGATCTAAATTTAGAAACTTAGCTCGAGGCGACGCAGAGGAAGAATACTGATGGATGAGCATGTATTGGCTGAAAATCAGAGACAAGCTTCACAAAACAAGTGGATAAATTTGCTTCTTTTTACTCTGTTGACTGGAAATTTTCTTTTTTGGCTCATTAAATACTACTGTCTCCTAACAAGTAGAACATAAGTATGACCTTATGACCAGACCTTAGTTAGCTGGTTTGCCTTTTTTCACTACAGACTACAGTGGCTTGTGACCGCATAGTGCCTCGGATGTTGACATTTAATAGCTATCATCTATCATCTACCTGATACATCTTGCTCTTTCAACAACCATACTTTCTGAGTCAATTTTGTAAGGAAGAAATTGCAATGCAGGGGACTACCTCAAGCTTATAACTTTTATTCTGCAGCCCCAAGATGCATAGTATTATTAAAACAACATGACAGCTAATGAAATATAAATATTTAAGTAAGGGGTTATATCACATTGAGCACTTATTTACGGTCTGTTTACAACACTTACATTTTGCTTATTGCACCTTTACCACAAGCTATTTTGCACATTAATCATAATACATGAATCAAATGTTTATCTACCATCTCCACATGTTGCTGTAGAACTACATCTGATTTCTTTCTGTTCAGATGATTACTTTAGCTTATTTACAGGGGCATGCCGAATCTAATTTGAAGTGACATTTCATTTGATCCCTTTATTTGTCCCAGTCATCTCTCCCGGGAGACAAGAGCAGAACCACTTGTAGTGAATCAAGACTCGAGGCTTGTGAGTATCAAAGCCTATGTTTCTATTAAGATGAGACAGCTCTGAACATAGCTGGAACATACACAAAACACGTGTTACTTGTGTGTAGCGTCTATAGGCTACCACAGGCACAGTCCCAAGTGACATCTGTAAATTAAATCAGTGTTGCCTGCCTCAATCCTGGTTAACTTGCTTCTCATTACAAGTGTGTTTCAAGTGGCTGGCTTTTAAATGCTATTTTTCTACCTCCTTGCAACTTAATTTTCCATCACTTAACTGCGAGATAGAGTTAATCTGATGCCATTTGCCTATCATTTAAAGCCTGATTAGATTCAAATATTATACCCTAAAGAGAGCCAATGTTTTTAAATTATCCACAATTATAAGAAAAAGGTCTCTTCAGGCTCTAGCTGCTAGTGCCACATCAAAACTTTCGCCTCATTTTTGACGTTGTTGTTTTTTCTTTTCCCCCATCTCTTTTTGTGTACCTCTCTGTCGCTCTGAAAAACAGCAATTAGTGACACCATATGGCAGTCAATGGCGGGGCCGCTTTGAAACCTATCCCAGTCTGAACTGGTCCATATGCTGTGGAATTTGCCTGTTTGGTGTCTCCCGTTAATGAGAAAAGCAATGCACTGTTTGTCGGATTGCATTTTCTCACCTGTTTTTTTTGCGTAGGTGTTAGAGACGCTCAGCTACGACGCCTACGCCTTGGGGTTTCACCGTCTTATTGTGTAGGGAGGGAGCACCTGGTTGAGTTTTTCAGTGCGTGGGTTGTTGAAATTTTGTATTGAAAAGCACAAATTGAGTGGTGAAGTCAGTTCTGGGAGATTTGAGGTTGCATTGAGAAAGTGTGATGTGTGTGTCTGCTTATAAAAGATTTTGAGGAGAAAGGGGACTTTGAATGGTGCACTGGCAGTGGCAACTCCAGACCCACAATTGTTACCTACATAATTGCTGATATTTGGTGTAGAATATATTGAAAAATGTTTGGTTTAGTTATTAATATCCTGTGAAGCTCTAAAGAAGCAGACCAAGCGGTATGGGCCCAATTTTATCCCTGATTATCCCAGACTCATTTTTTACAGAACCAAGGTTATTTTTCTAAGTATTTTGCTGGTGATCATTATGACACATGCATTTCAAAGTCTGTTTTAACATTTCATAAAACAATATTTAGCCACTTATTTGTTTCAAACTAGCCAGTTAGCAGTTCATGTTGGACACTCCTGGGATAGGTGTTTCAAGCTTGAGCGGGACAGCAGGACAGGAAAGAAAGCAGACCGGACAAACAGAGGGAGCCCATACTCCAGTTCTTCTGCCTGTGATTGCTGGTGGGACCTCTCTCCAAGTTGGCGCGGGGCCAGAGTGACATCCTGTTGCCAGGGGCGACATTATGGTCCGTCCACAGCCAGCACAGGCCCAAGCAGACGGTCACCTTGAGCCATGCCAGCCTCCTGTTTAGTTCTGACAATGCCATTTATCCTCGGCAGCACTGGATACCGTGGTCTCTCACACATTGAAGCAAGCTGTTAAAAATAGCTGTGATTAGGGTTGCACGATATAAAAAAACATCCAATAAGTGATAACTGCTGTATGTTAATTATTGTGATAAAGATATGATTGTCGATATCTGGATAGGCTTAATAAGGTCAGGGCTTTATTCATCATAGACAAAGTTCAATTCAGTTTTTGAAGAGCTCTGTACTAACTGGTCAAAACTAGGGCTCGATCATAACTTTCTCAAGACTAAACCAGGTCTAAAATTGCAACTAAATTAGGACTAAATCATGATCATTTAACTTGGCAATGACATTTTTTAAGCTTCCAGACACTTATTTATACTGTATAAAATGTATGAAAAACTATAACATTTTTTGGATACCTCTAGTTTTGATACAGATAGCCTATATTACATTTGCTGATATTGCTATACTGATACATTTGTGATATATTGTGCAGCTATAGCCATGATGTATCCTATTTTACTCTCCTGATAGTACCGTCGGGAGTGAGCAGTTTAGCTGAGTGGGGAAACACAGACATAGAGCCAGTCTTTAAAGCTGCTGCCAGCCCATTAACCAAGCCATTACTCCTTTGCACCTTCAGAATCAGGCAGCAGAACTAGTGCACCATCAAGCCACTATACATTAAGGGCTGCACAATATAGTGCAAATATATTGTTGCATTAGTATTGCAAGAAACCATATTGCAATAATGTTATGGCCTTTTTTTGACAGGAATTACACTGTAAAAAGTGTCTGGTGTATTGAATCAAATTAATCATATAACTAAGACAAATAAAAAGTTGAATTAAATATTTTATTCTAATTCAGTACTTGGTTTAGACTGGGTTTAGTCCTGGTTCATTCCCCGTTCAGTCCTTGTTTAGTTCTGGTTCAGTTCTGATTTAGTCCTAGTTTAGTCTTTGGTAAGTTTTGATTTGGTCCTTGTTTTGCCTAATGAGTCCAGAGCTTATTATCCTTCATAAATTAAAACGATACTGAACTTTTACTCTATGGTTAATAAAGTCATAACTTTATTAAGAGTATCCAAATATCATATCATTATCACAATACAGCTTTTGCGTTTTTCTAATATCATGCAGTCCTACTGTACAAGTTGTTATTTATTCTGCTGCTTCCTCGTTTTGCCTTTGCTGTGTTTATGATCAGTTGCTGTAACAACAGGCACATGACATCCAGCACACGCTCGCTTTGCCCCGTGGGCTTATTGGCCGTGTCTGGTTCAGCCTCTGTTGCAGTACACAGTTTTTGATAAATGTGGCTGTGACTGTGTCTGAGTGAATGGTTTGCTTGTGTGTGTCCAGCCGTCAGCAGCACATCAGTGACAGATCAGATTATAATCTCTGTTAACCTGATGCTCAGTGAGGAGGTGAGTGACAAGCCACAAAATGAGGCCACCGGAGGGGTCCTGCCCACACAACGAGACCCTGTCCCCTGACATCTACACTAGATCCTTATGTGATCAGACATGTTGATACTGAGGATATTACTATAAATATCTTTCCTTTTCCATTCTGATTCTTTGATGTGCTGTCTTTGATAAACCAGTTGCAGTTTTACAATGAAGGACAAATATTAATTAATGTCTTTCTAAAGATATAACGAGTACTGTTTTGAAGAAGTGCCAATCAATGTAAATAATAGTTGCTCCAAAACAACAAGAAGCCAAAGCACACATTGACATAACTCATGTTAAAGTGATTCTTTAGGTCTATTCTTAAGTATTGCTGGCCAAGCCTCCCTGCTAGCTTGCAATTTATGTAAAAAGAAACATCATAGTGGCTAGATGGACCATTGTCACATTTGCATTATGATTTAGAGTTATACATGTTTAAAAATGTCTGCTAAGATGTTCTTCTTATACTTTGTTCTATAGCTAAAATGTTTCATAGTAACATATTTCTATAGCTAAAATGTATCATGGTAAATGTTGAAATTCAGTACTATTGGGAAGTATCAGATTTCCCAAGCATCTTTTGATTCAGGCAGATTGATGGTTGTGATTGTTTTGTAGGACGTCCAGAACAATGCCCCCTAAGATAAAATCTTCAAAGCGATGCACGTGACCCATGGACACATTGGGCTATAGTTTCTCTAATGCTAGCATCCCGTCTATGCACTTATCTTTCTCACACAGACGCCTGTCCCTTTTTTACCTGTCACTCTGTGATTGGACACGGGACACTATGCCCCTGGCGCTGTATTTAGCTCTTAAAATGGTTTTAATAGAGGACAGATGGGGATGCAGTGACCTTTCAGGGGTCAGCTGGTCATATAATGTGATGAGTTCAGCAGCATACCTGAGAGAGGAAGATCACAGCTTTATTTTAATCTGCTGGGATTGAATTTTTTCACAATGGATGGAAAAAGCTTAACAATTTCAAAATCATACCATCTCTATATTAACCCTATGCTCACAATATAATGTTAAGACAATAAGGCAAAAATAGCGCTAGAAATAGGAGCAAGAAATTGTTATTACATGTTACAATAGTTTGTCACTCAAAGCTGTACATTATATTTTGATACTGTTCACTGTAGCATATGGTTGTCTATTGCACCACAAAGACAGTCTCTTTTTAATATGGACCACTGTTGCTTGTCCGTCTTGACAAAATCCAGGTCCCATGAAGCTTGCTCAGATCTGGAGAAGGTTCCCGTGTGCTGCACTGCAGTCACCCACTGCTCCTGACAGGTTGCCCCAGTAGCACTGAAGGATGGGTCAAATGCAGAGGACAAAATTCCCTATGGGGACAATAGAGTATACCCTAACCCTTTATTTTTTATATTTAACAGATATACATAT
Organism: Bostrychus sinensis; assembly: GCA_020698575.1. NCBI lineage: Eukaryota > Metazoa > Chordata > Actinopteri > Gobiiformes > Eleotridae > Bostrychus > Bostrychus sinensis. Next base: position 18,126,153 of record CM036257.1, on the reverse strand, counting down.
TTGTTAATATTTACAACTGTAACTACTCATACTATAGTATATTTCAAATAATTGCCTTCAGAAAGCAATATGTTGTATTTTCTCACTGTGCTTTGCACTATAGAAAATATGTTTACTTTAAAAACAATTGCCTCCATGTATCTGCAGTTATTTCCTGTTGCGTGCCCCTTGGGTTTCCTTGAACTCCTTGTGATCTCTATTGTACAAGCTCTTAGTTGACATAACATACTGCATTTAATAACATAGAGTTTATAAATAAAGTAAAAGTAACCATTCATGTGATGTCCAGGAAGTTTGGGGGGATCTGAAAAAAAGCTTGCACAAAATGAGATTGATTACTAAATGGACAGGTGGTTACCAAATTAAATGAAAGATATACATCTGTTACAGTAAGAAAATAATTGGTTGCAGCTGCGTGAGTCTAAATGCACTTAACTGGGTTTGTGTGTGTCAGTGTGGTGATGTGTGGACCTGCAGATCTGGCTCCGATCCATTTTTATATTTCAACAGTGAAGAAGAGATATAACTGAATTTAGTGCAACGTCCATGGCGATTTATTTAGCCTGTGCTGACGTTGTCCTTTCACTTTGCTCCATGTAGTGTGTGGCAGCCCAGTGAACCTGGATAAAGAGCTTAGACTGTCTGACCCACTGCTGCACTTACGCTAGCGAGCATTGAGCATAGAGAGGAGAGTACAGTGGGAAATCTGAAAATCATTTTTAAGAGCTAAATTGAGTTCTTAATGCTCTTAGTGAAAGGGGTTTGGAGATGACCCCGTGGTGCCTCTAGTGAAATAGCTGCTTTGTATTAGCCACATGTAGTAGTGTTGTTCATGGTGCTAAAATGCGTTGCGTTGTTGTATTTACTTAACAATAATGGAAAACCCAGCTAAACAGTGATGCCCAAAACCTCCAACAGACAGGGATTTGCTTTGGTAGGGCTGTGCATTTAACTAAATGTATAGCAATAATGTTATGAACATCCAAAAATGTACACATCAAAATAAGTGTCTGAAATGTAAAAAAACAAAAAATTATGTTACGACCAAATAAAAAATTTTGTTCAGTGTTTTAGTCCGTATTCAGACCTAAATTTAGACCTGGTTTAGCCTTTAGTAAGTTTTGATACAGCCCCAGTTTTGACCAGTGGGTCCAGAGCTTTGTATCTCTTCATAAATTAAAAATTTGAAGTGAACTATGTCTATGGGCAATAAAGTCTTAACCTTAACAGTATCCAGTCATAGCATTATTGTAATATTCAATATAGTTATCACATTTATTTATTTATTTATTTATTTATTTGGCAGGGACAATGCAGTCAAACATAGGTACAAAGCAAAGTTTGCAGTTGATGTGATGCACACAGAGTTTATAGTGAGTGCTAATTTTCAACTCCTGTCCCTGGTTGGGCTTTTCTACAAAATCACATAGTAAAACAATATTCAACGCTAAAAATACACAGTGCAATTTTACATATTCAGTACTCATTCACTCGCACTCATTCACTCTCAGAATTTACAATATTTACAAATGGGTACAGTTTTGGTTTGATTTCAGCCATGCCTTGAGCCTAGAGGTGAACAGCTTAAACTCAGAAATGCTCTTAATCGCTGTGGGCAGTGAGTTCCACAGTTTACAAGCCCTGTAAGAAAAGGCTGATTGCCCAAAAGTTGTCCTGCACTGTGGGATGTTACAGTTTTGGTTTAAGTAGCCTCTTGTCACTCTGCTACTGTTTGGTCTTTGGATAAATGTACTGAGTGGTTCAGGATATATTGGACATATTGCATGTATTGTAGTTTCAGATTGATCCTTGTAGGAAGAGATCATTTGTTGTGTGTTTTTTAACTGTACACTGTATCCATCCATTTTAATTACTTATTCATTTACTCCTTGTGTGTGGTGCTGTTGCAGGTGCTGAATTGCCGAAATGAGTGTATCAATGGCCCCGGGACCTAATTGAACCCTGTGATATTTGGACACTTTTGTCAATGTTAAAGTGCCTTCTCTGCACATCTGCCATTGCAAAAGGCTTGGATAGTGCTTGAAAAGAGGAAAAAGGGGCTTGTTTTGATAATCACTTTGACTTGTTCCTCCCTTCTTAGTCTCTTCAATGCTCTGTCATTATTACTGAAATGTAATTAGGTATGCTAATGGGCTGGCATTTGGACTTCCGTCTCAGCACTTATGTTGGGTCTGGTAAAATGTGGTGTAAATGAGGAAGGCTCGATAGATGTGTGAGTGTCTGGAGGATAGAGGATGTTATTGAGGTTTGAGAGCTTGAGTACTCCATCGGAAGTGCACACAAGGGTTTTTTAAATTAGGAATTGTTGGGGTGAAAGGGAAAAGCCAGAATTTTTGGGGGGAGCGGATATAAAAGCTATTGGGGAGGGGTCTGGGGAAGGGGGGCAGGAAAGCCACCAAAACCAGGCTAAATTACTTGATGTGTGGCCGTCGCTGTGGTGGATTAAGGATGTGCGTGTGTTTGTGTGTTTCTATAGAGCAATTACTGGCTACTCACCTTGGTAGCACACAACAGCGTCAGTCCATTTAGTGCATGATAGCTTTAGCTGACATGTTCCATTAATGTTACACCACACAAGAAGATGGATTAAAAACTAAAAGGCTCTTGTGTGCTTTGCCCATTGTACCATTCATAGTGAGTCTATGGGGTAATGTGGCCAATATATTTTATCTTTAAGTAACATTTATGTATTATTTTTTTTGGTTTTGTATTGGCTTTTACTTACATGGTACATATTAATGAGTATATTGAGTACAAGATGAGCTGTATTTTGTCTGCTCATATTGTAATATTAAAATACTAAGAAAGCATTTATAGCAATGAATGATGAAATGAATATAGTAGTAGTATATAGACATAGTTTTATTGTGATCAATTTGTAATATTCTTACTACTTCTATGAGTTGATTGCAGTTCCCGGAGTACAAGAAACTAGATATATAATTTAATATAGTCACAATACAATTTACTCTTTGCTTATGTCCAAAGCCTGGATAAATGAAGTGGGTTGCTTCAGGAAGGGAATCTGGCGTAAAAGAACACCTGTGCCAAATTAATATGCAAGTCACTCCAAAAATGAGAAGCCGAAAGGAAAGAAGATCCTAGATACTAGATGGATAATAATGGGGTGTAGTAGGCCGCCATTTTCTTCTGAATTATAGTGAAACACTGACTATATGCACTACGACTTCCACTAAAACCCAGACTTCTAGTGAATTTTAAACAGGTAGCAGACTGAAATATGCTGATAATCTAATTTAATTGTTCCATCACTGAATTAAAACCGGACACCCAATATATATCTTGCTATCTGGAGACTGTGTGTCCATAACTGACCAGGCATAATCACAGCTGGCGAAGGGGAGTCATTAATAGATTAACAGAGATCAGAAATCCTTAAGTGCACTGTAGGGTCATCAGGGAGACTGCAATTTACAACAGAGATTTGCTGAGCTGGTTCATTTTTTCTTTCTTCCATGTCTGGTCCTGACCTGGCTGTCACCCATGCATGTCTCTGTGCTATATATTCACATAATTATAATGCAGTTTTACTCAGTCACTTTGGTACATTTATCAGATCAGAATTCAAATGCTCCTCTCTACACACACTTGTCTGTTGTGTCCTAAATTATCAGTTGCTTATTCTTAAAACATTTAGGCTTTACTTCATCACACAACTTATTACAAAGGAAAAAAATGGATACACAGTTTTCATGATATGTCAGACATACTTTCCATACATTTTGACTGTGAATATTTATATACAACATATTTACAACGTGACTAAGCATTTCTTGTTCATAAGCAATTACACAAGGACATCTGATGGCACTGGTATGTTTACTGATAAAAATATATACTTTTGAGAGATTAGTGACTACTGAAAATTGTAGAAAATCACCTCAGGAGGGTCGACCACAAGGGGGCGCTGTGTCTCTTCAAACTTTACATTAGACTAAATGAGAAATCTTGGCTTCCTCAGAAAACCCAAATATCCTTAGGCTGAGTGTATGTAACAGTGGGAGCAGTAGTAGTAGAAGTGTCTTTCAGCACTTGTAGTAGACCGTTTGTTTTTCTCTTTAATGGCTGAAAAGACCCTGTTCCTTCTCTCTCTTCCTTGAGACAAACCTGTGTTTTAGCATGGAGTGTTGACCTACGACCTGCCCCTAAACCTCCACTGCTCTGTAATACTGCCAGGGGCTTCAGACCAGCTGAGATTTTGTTTGCTCTCGCCCCCCTCTCCTCCTCTCCCCACTCCTCTCCTCTCCTCCAGGACGGGTGCACTCCAAAGGGGCTGCAGCCTAAAGGAATACAGTGGATATAAACTGCTTGGGCTATGTTCAGCTTCCATTTTTTCCATGTGCACATACACCTGCTGCTATTTCCTTCAGTCCCATTGTGAACCATAATAAGCCCCATGATTCCTAGCAGTCTTGTTTTGATTTTGTCCTGGGGTTGTTTTTCCTAAACAGTTTAGCTCTCTAGAGGTGTTCCTCTTTCTCACTGCCATACAAATAGCAGATACAAAGACATCTAAGGCATGTGAACAGAAGAACTTACTTACTTTTATAATATCACAATCAAATCAGTGCATTGAAATGTCAAGTGTACCTTATTAATGGCTTCAGCACCAAGGACAGTTCCCTTCTAAATTTAGTAATTAAGGCTCTTATATCATTATATTGCGTTTTCAATTGTTGCCTGGTTAAATTAAGGCTAAATAAGATAAAACGCACCATAAAGGCAGAAAGATTGGAGTAAATTGTAATGAATTGTTCATGCACTCATCAGTCGATATAGTCTTCTCTATTATTAACATCCCTGTTCTTGCAGAGGCTAACTAGAGCTGCAAGAAAAGCCCTGGAACAATAGATTTTTGTTTATACAGCGCTGAAGTCTGGCCATTGTGATTTTTGTACTATTATTGAATGGGGAATGTGGGTGTTTGCTGAATTTTTCTTGCACAAGCGTAAAATTGTGTTTTCGTAGTGTCAAGTGTGGCAGTAAAAGCAATGTATATCTATAATACCTGGATACACATGCATAGTAATGGTAGTATATACAGTACTGTGCAAAAACCTAAAAGAAAACACTGAAAAATGCTGTTGACTAAGAGTACTTCAGTAAACACAGGACACAGGAAAGGTAGATTCCTTACCATTGTGAGATGTAGTGGTTTTCTAGCTAAACAGAAAGAGCATTTACCCCCTGAACTACAAGATCTTCAAGTTGGAGTCCAGGTCTGGGCACTATATCTTTACCACTACAAGACAGGACCAGTCGCTTGGCAGAGGTCTATTCTCTCCAAGTGCTTCTAGTTTTGATTTTTCTTTGTTGTATTTTTGCACATTTTTTTTACACTGATACACCCGATACTTTTTTGTTCATAGCCTTTCTTACAAACCTGCTCTTTGCATGGTATTGTGAAATGGACCTTAACCTGCACTAGTCCAGTTTTAATGTGAAAACTGTCAGTAGCAGTGTGATTATCAGCAGACAGATAGCGGATGACAGCTACCATTGGTTATTGATGACTTTCATAATTAAAATCTCTTATGGGGGAAACCCAAAGAACAAAATGGGGAAATCTCACAAATGACAAATGACCCTTTTATCTTTAGCCCTGATATCAGACCCAAGCAGATATTCTGCATACTTATTGCTTATTCTTTTAAAGATCTTTATATAATGTTGAGAGAGTATGTGTTACAAAAATGAGGAAAAATGGAAGACAGTGTTAAAATACTGCAGCATTTTGTGGTGTAATTTTACTGCAGCAGTGATGGTGGTGTCTGGGGGTAATTTTGGCTCACTAACACATACAGCTCTGTGTCTGATCCAGTTCCTAGTGACTGTAGTGGCTCTTGGATTTGAAGAGGGTTTTTTTAGATGTTGAATTCATAGTTGGACGAACAAAGCCACCATTGTGTTTGGTTTTCACTAAACACAAAAAAGCTGAGGCTCGTTGTTGTTATTGCCCACAGTAAATAAATTAGATTACAACATGCACTTTTCATTGTGCTTATATTTTGTGTATTTTGATAATAAAGTAATGTATTTAGAAAGACTTCTATCATTTAAATTGTTGGTTGTCTGTCTGTGTGTTTCTATGTCAGCCCTGCGACTAACTCCCTGTTGTCCAGGGACTATAGCCCATAGAATCCAACCATTCGCAACCCCTAAAAAAACAGATGTAAGGCTTATAGATATTGGCTGAATATACTTTGTACATGTCCTTTCACACTAATAACAAGATGTTCTAATAGGCTCTGTGGCAAAGAAAGACCTTTTGGTTGAAGATTGGCACTTTATTCATTATTGAGAATGTCTAGTCGTTCTTTTTGTGCCTGTCCCAAGTCTGGATAAACTGAGAGGGTTGTCAGGAACTGCATCTGACGTAAAACCTATACCAAATTAATACGCAAATCACTGCTTACTACTCTGAGGCAGATTATTTGCTGCGGCGACCCCAGAAAGGAAAAGCCAAAAGGAAAAAAAAAGCTCACATAGGTTTAAAATGGAAAAAACACAATGAATTGTTTTCCTTCATGGGACAACTAACCTAGAAACATTTCTTGCAAAAACAGCAACAACCCATCATAGCATTGGTCATCAGTTTTTATCTTTTTAGCTTTATGTGCAGCATGAGAACCACAGTGGATGCTTACACACATTTACTGTGGCTTCATAAATGCATGCAAATAAAATTAAATATGTATTAGAAAAACTTCGCAAAACTGCTTTGTGGTGTAAGTTTGCTGATATCTCTATTTATGTAAAAAACAGCTCATTGAAGGATATTGAAGATATTTGAAAACACTTTGAAGTATGCTACAATGCTACAAGTAGTACCTTAGTCTATCTTACTCACCAGTCTGTCTATTGTGTTTATCTTTTCATGGTGCATCTTTTATAAAAGATGTTTACCTCTACTGTATTATACTCGGGGCTCTCTTCCCCGTAGGCAGCAGACAGACAGCTGTACGAGATGTGACTGTGGTTGAGATGAAAGTGTTCTCATACAGTAGCAGAACAAACAGGACATTGATAGTCTGCTCCCCTTCAGGCTTTGCAATGTCGAAAAGCCACAAACCCTCAGAGCGCTGCATGCTACCAGCGAGGAGGGGAGTAATATAATCATAGGGAATTCCTGCACGTCTGTCCCGGAGCTGTCAGACTATAGCGCGCACTCCTCCGCCCCTCCTAACCTGCTAAACGGTCCCCTTCAGCTCACTCCCTTTAGGTCTGTGACATCACTATTCCCACGCGCTCTGATTGGCCGGCTCGTAAGGTGGGAAGTGGATTGTTCCCGCAGCCTACAGTCAGTGAAGCCAGCGAGAGAACGTGGGAGGGAATGAGTGTATTTGCGAGAGAGAGAGAGAGAGAGAGAGAGGAAAAAGATTGATGCTGAGGCAAGCCGGCACCGCACTGCACACTCACTTCACACACACACAAAAAACAAGCCCGAACATCACACGAACATTCGCATCACACTCCCCGGCTGCAAAAACACTGAGTTAGCTTGCGGACTCTCACTGCAGGACAGGACAGCAAGGAGGAGAGACAAGATTCGGACAAGGATTGGGACGCTTTTTTTTTGTCCCAGAGCAACAGTTCACTGCGCTGTCATCTCCTGGGAGTTGTTGTAAAGACACCGTCCCTAAAAAAAGGCAGCAAGGGCAGGGGCAAGGACACGTCTCCCCTATTGCTTTTACTAGAGATTGTGGATGTCCTCCCAACGTCCCCATGAGACTAGACAGGAACCGAAGAGGCTGGGGTACAAGATGGCACGGCGTGTGGGGGGCGAATCCTCCCCGAAAAGAAGCAACCCATCTCTCAACCTGGTGACAGGAGTCTATCACTACCTGCGTGGTAAGTGGGTCAGTGTGCTGCATTTTAGGTTACAAGTACAGTATAGTAAGTAGTGTGTGTGTTTTACTGCAGTGTGGTACTAGCAGTCTCCTCCTGCTTGCAAAGTGTTTCTCTGCAGGCGAGATTGTTTTGGCTGCGGGAGGGGTGCGTGTGTGTGTAACACTCAATGGGCAGACGTTGGAAAGGGGGGCGTTTCCACTTTTGGCAGTGTCTGTGTCAGTGTGTATGCGGGTCGCTTGAGCCTGCAGCAGGTGAAGCACACACAGGAGGATAAGTCTTGAGTCACAGCACAGTGGGCAGATGTCTACATTTTTCTATTGACCCTGTGGCTGTTTGCCGACTCATTTGGGATTTGGACACAATTCATTCATTCAGTCTTCTGTATGCCTGCATGTCTCCATGTCTGTCTGGATAAAAGATTTTAATAGTGCCCCATTGAAAGTATCCATAAATCATTATGCAAAGTTTGCCAAATTCTAATAATTTTGCTGTTTGTCTGGGTTTCATTGCAGTAAAACTAGATTTAATGATATTTTGTTAAGGTCATCTTCACAGCAGGAGGTCAAAGTAGGGGGCTAAGGGGCTGCATTGAGGCTAATTATACCTAACACAAACTGGAAATTAAGTGTTTTGAATCAGTGCTCCTGGGCTTGTTTAGTGACTCTAACCCTTTGTGATATTGAAAAAATGTGAGTTCAAAGTCACCCTGTCCCTGCGACTAAGGCTGGCACCACATCCATGCTGAGACTATCACATATGTCCCCGATCTGCCATGCAGGAAAGACCCTTTTTTCATTCTCATCCGATATTACCAGACATCAATATTTGATCAGTCTTGGTCCCAATCAAAAGATTAATTCATAGAAGAGGGATATGCTCAGTGGCACGTATGACTATGTGAGAGTGTCTGCATTATGTATGATCAGCCTCCTCCCCTCATAGATACACACACACATCTCTTACACTTCACATTGCTCTACCCACTGACACGGTAACCAACTTCTAGTGTAATCAAACCGTCAGCATATTTCATTAGGGTAAAGGGAGTCACTGTGTCAGACGTCCTATCTTATCTCAAGGATATTGCACCATGCCGCAGATGGGATAGAAAAAAAAGCCCTGTCACACATGTGCCAGTCACAGTGCAGTGAGATACTCAGGTAGAGACTCTAGATCTATACTGCCTTTAATGAGAAGAGTATGACGACTGCATACAAATCTTTGCAGGCAATAGTCCCAATTTAGGACTGCAAGTGGTAATGAATTTTGCTGTCAGGTAGTATCAGAGCATAAATTGCAGCAGAGAAGTACACTACTGAATACAAAGGCTGTACAAATGCAAAGATGATTGTATGTGATCATGTAAAAACAGACCATGATTTATATGTTGGCCTCATTTCAGTAAAGTGACTTTTTAGGCGACACAGAGAGAGGACATCTATGGTATTGATTTGTCCTTTGCTAAATGGGCTTTATCACTGCAGTTGCCACAAACAATGACCCTTATATGGTCAGTAGTAGTAGTAGAAGTGGTAGTAGGTTGATTTTTACCAATGCACTGAATGACTATTGTTCAAATATGCTAAAAAAATTCCTAATTGTCGTGCACCTTGATTATGAGGTGCATGGTGGCAGAGTGGTTGGTACTCCTGCTTCTTAGCCAGCAGGTTGTGGGTTTGATCCTCAGGTGACACAATCTCTCTGAGTGTTCATGTCCTCCCCTTGTTACTGGGGGTTCTCTCTGGCTTCCCACTGCCATTCACAGACATGTGTGTATAGGTGAATTGGTGACTCTAAATTGCCTGTAGTGAGAGTTGAAAAACTGTGTGACAAAGGGTAGGGTTTATGTGTCAGCCCGGTGACAATCTGTCCATTGTACAGGGTGTAGCCTGTTTAAGGCCTATATTTATGCCAGCCACATGCAACACAGGAATAAATGGAAGAACATGGATTAATGAATGACGTGTAGATGTTTTAGTGTTGTTTTACTCTTTAAACATTGTTTTACTCTTATGCCTTTTTTATTGTTGCATATGACCTACTTTAGCCCATAAGTTTGTATGTTTAAATATGTAAATAATCTGTATTAAAGGAGTGCATGTCTTCATCTATGTCAGCCACTGCGCTTATAACATATAAAGGGCAGGTTTGAAAGCACCACTTTCTGCCCACATTAGGGGAGATCCGAGTAGTCAAAATGCCATCTTTAAATGTCAAATACCTTCTCTTTGAAAGTCAGTCCCTTATATGTGAGAATATGCTAAGTACGTGCTCCAAAGGAGTCGGTTATAACATCAAAGTTAATTATTGTTTGCTGCCATCCAGCTCTGAAAACAATAGACAATGGGATAATTGTATTGTAAGCATTTTTGCTTGTTATTGCTTGAGATTTATGCTGATGCTCTGGGCTCTGATTTACAGATGAGCAGGAGGCGGTGCAGAAAAGGACTTTCACTAAATGGATCAATTCCCACTTGGCAAAGGTAAGACAGTGTGGGCTGCCAGCATTGTGTTTCCCTTATGGCTGCTATTGTTGTTAAATGTTCAAAACTTCCTTATTTCATCTGATACTTAAGATCATTTCACTCACATGCAGTCAATCTGTTGTGGAGCTGGTCATGGGACTGACTTTGCCAGCTAAGACCACACACACAGCTCTTAGTTGCATGCCTTTCCTATTCATCTACATTTCTTTGCTTAAATGGCTGGTAGCAAGGATTTCCACTCATTGCAATTATTACTTTCGCATTAATACACACTATCAGTTGCCTTCAAGCTGTAATTAGGTCTTAGTTGGTTCTCTGTCTCAATGTGGCTCATTTAGATTGTACTGGATAAGAGATTTAGTTAAACATTGCATTTAATTTTGATAGACAATAAGCATGGACAACAGTACATTTACAGAAACTAGAAAAAGTCAGCCATTTAAATCTGCAATAAATGATGGCCAGGGGTTTTACACTAGAAGGGAAATACTACTTTTCAAAAATGATCAAAGTCTGACTGTGACTCAAGCTCAATGGACCCAAAATTATGCCTGCTCATTTTATTGTGACCTACTTTTTACAGAACCAAAGTTATTTTTCTTTTTTTTTTCACTATAACCTTTATGGCACGTGCATTTTATAGACTTTAATTGCCCACTTTATATTTTTTTCGCCACAGCAAAGCATCTGCCTCCTAGTTTGTATCAATTTGACATAGGTTTTATACCAGATGCCGTTCCTGACCCAACCTTCTCTATTTATCCAGGCTTGGGACTGGCATAAAAGGCTATATTTAACAGCCCACTTCATATGCTTTCAAATATATTACCTCTCAAAATGTTTGGCAATAGTCTATAAATTGACCGTATTAATAGTGAATTATAGTGAAGAGTGAAAAACTGGAAAAATAACTAACTTGCCTTTAGCTATTAGCAAATAATCACATCGTCCTCTTTTTTATTGTGCACTACTGCAGAATGTGTGTGAGTTTTTCTACATTAATACTTACATGTGAGAGATCAGTACACAATGCAAATACAAACTATTGCAACACATACTGGTGTTATTTCAATCAGCAACGCACTCTCCGGGACTGGTATTCGATTTCGACAGCTGGGGAGGCCATGCAGCACAGTGACACGAAGCAGAAAATTCATTTGAAAAGCACTCTGCGGGGAATAAACCTTGAGGTACAATTAAATAACAAGTTCCAACACCAGAAAATTACCCATAAACCAATATTTAAATATCTCGAATTTTTAATAATGTTTAAGATGAAGACAATGTTTATTTATTGAGTCATTCTGTGGCTGCTGTCATGGTTTCTTCACGGTTGCATTAAAAAAACAGATATTTCTGAGACTGAAGCCCAGTTTATGTGGAAAACAAATAAATTGGTTTGACAGTGCCTTGAATACTCATTAAATTTGAAAACCTTTTAATTCCTCTTTAATTAACCATTTCATTTAATCAATAGGTCAGCGATAACATCACACTTCCTTGGACCAAGATAACAGTGCTTGGTCCCTGCATTTCTGTGCACTTGATCAAATTAGCCGCTCCCTCTCTGTCTTTCCTTTCTCCTTGCTCATCACAAACTGCTTACCCTTTCACCTGATGCCTGAGGTTGCCATAGAGATGCTGATTGGCCTATATTTGTCTTCAAAAATGTGTCGGGCCGTCACAGCGGCTCAGGGGAGTGTTCAAAGCGAGTTGAAATGAGTAAGGGGGTAAAGGTCAGTGCAGCTGTAGCAAGAGAGTTGATTTCTGTACAATTAAAGCTGTAATTGCACCTTATGAGTGTTTTTTACATGTGTAGACCTGTCCACAAGTAACATATTCAGATATTTTGTGCACACAGTTTGGTTACAAGAGTTCCCATTCATTTTTATGAGAGGAAACTCAAAAACATTTAATAAGACATGATTAATAAGATTGCAAAAATTGATGTTTTTAAAATATTTCTTAAAATGTACTTTGAATTAATAGCACCCAGATCTAATATGTCAGTGGCATTTGCCCTGCCATTTGCCATCAGTTGACTTCTTAAAGTAGGTTTTGTGGTAGCTGATGGATTAAATCTCAACATACACTGACAAACTATTGTGGTCTGCACATTTTTGTAAGTACTTGTTCAACGTAACATTAAAATTCTGAACGTTATATTATTTAGCCTTTAGCTTGTATGCTAATTATATATGCTAATTGCTACATTAAAGGTCCCCCATTATGCTAAATCAACTTTTTTGAGCCTTTAACCATGTTATAATGTTGCTTCTACCCCAAAAACATTGTTTGAGTCTGTTGAGACTGCTTCTAACGATAAGGTAACACTCTCTCACCGATCTACATAGTCACGTGAAACCAGGAAGTGTTTCTGAGCATTTCTAAACCCCATACTCTGTCCCCAAACTCATTCTGATAATTTCAGCACTTAAATTGTCATTGCTACGAAGAAGTAAGCTCATTTATCTATCTGTTAGTGTCATGTTGCTAATAGCCGTACTAAATAGCCATTTTATGCTTTGTCCAGTCCCCACCGTTGCCAGCAGGGGGCGACAGACACCTAATCAAAGCGCTCTCTGCAAATTTAAACTAACAGTTCCCCAAAAGAAGACTTTTTCCATTCATATACATTATTTTAAGTTATAAAACATAAAACACTAATGCAAAGGTGTCCAAATTATTTCAGAAAGCCTGATATAGGACCAGATGTAGACCAGAACCCTCTTGATTATTTATAATTATCTCCATGAGGTGGCAAACGCTAACTCATACATAGAAAATGTATTGTTGTCTATTTAGCTCTCAGCACCATACTTAAGAATGCAGCCATATTGTTTACACACACTAAAATGATCTACAAATGCTTCAGAATGTGAAGAAAGCGAGAGGAAGAAGACAGGGATATTTTACCAGTTGGTTTAGCCGTACTCTCAGGGGGCAGATCTTGCCTTGGGCCACTGCAGTTATCACAGGTCTTTTAATTCAGTGCCTAAAGGTGTGTGATTAATCGTTAGGTGAGAAACGGCACCAGGTCTTCCTTCCACTACTCCTCCCCCTCACTTTCCACTCCACAGGTTCAACAAAAGAAGTCCTATAAGCCCTGACAAAAAGACTTTTCCTATATGAGTGGTAATTTACTCTGGAGATTAATGAGCCTCATTATACCCAGCGGTTCATCAGATTAAGTCGGGTTTAGACCAGAGGAAGTTGGAAGTGTTGTGGCGCAGCACTGCAGTATCCAACTGTTCTACCATATGTACAGTGTAGAGTATAATCATTCATGCCTCTAAGTTAGAATGGCACTTTCTTTCTTAGTTAGAAAGGTAATATTTAAAATTAATGTATTTATATAAACTGGAGCTGACCTTAATGCTTTGTTACTCCACTGAGCCAGTTATGTCTTTACTGACGTTGGTTGGTTTGCTTTTTGATGTTTTTCTGTTAGTAAGACAACTCAGAAAAGAAAGGTGGGTTGTTTTGGTGAAATTTTCTGGAAAGGACAGTAATGGGGTCTAGGAAGTAATGTTTCGTGTTTTTATGTGGCTCCGAATCACTGTCTGGATCTAGAAATATTCATTACCATTGTGAGATACAGTATAAGGGCTGAAATAGAAGGTTTTAAACCGGGTCTGGGCACTATATCTTTGGCATGGTAGTTAGCGCTCCTGCCTCACAGCAAGAAGGTTTCAGGTTTGATTCCTGGACCGTGTGGGGCCTTTCTGTGTGGAGTTTGCATGTTCTCGACGTGCCTGTTCCGGTTTCCTCCAGGTGCTCTGGTTTCCCCTACCACCAAAAACATGTACAGTAGGTCCCCAGTGGGGCCAGGACTCCATTGCAAAAACAGATTGTTGATCTCAGTGAGACTTTCCTGGTTAAATAAAGGTCAAATAAATAAAAATCTTTAAAATTGTGAGATAGGGCCAGTGCCTTAGCCGAGAGCTTCTAGTTTGTCTTTATATTTGAGCTGTTAGGCATAACTGTGTTTGATTCATTTCTTCTGTATGTTTTACTATGATTGACATGGCTTGGCATATGCTACTCAACGTCTGGTGTATTACCATCAAACCTAAAGCAGATTGACATTAGCGCCCTATATTTCTTGATTATTTACACTACTTCACCCATTTATTGCTGCCTAGGCTTCCTTAGTAATTTAATGGGTGCAGTATTCACTTTCCTAACCGCATCAGCTGTACCCTAAATTAAAAGTTTTGAAGTCAGTAGTGGCTTTAAAGTTGCACCCTGTGTGGCAGTGAACTGACAAGGGCAGAATTCAGTTTTCATTTTGACAAATCCCTCCTGAGAAGCTTTAATTACAGAGTGACCGATTCAAGCTGCAGAGGTCTCATCGTCTCTCGAGCATTTCGCGGTTTTAGTGCAGCGATCATTGGACCAAGTGTTCTTAGAGATTAGCTCTCTCCCACTCCTCTCAAAGTGTTTGCTTACTCCACTCCCACTTCTTTTGGAGGGTGTAGAAAGGGGAGACTGAGCGGATGACACGCGCCACGCACCGTGAACTCTGTATTGAAACTTGTACATCACAGAGCATCGACCATGGCCTGAAAACACTTAGCAGTCACACTCTTTTCATTAAACTTCATCTCTTCACATTTGGCAGACATTTTCATTACATGTTTTATTAATTATTTTGTTGTAAATGTTCCAAAAATCTTTAAAATAGAAGAGAGAAACTCCAAAATGCTCAGGAAGTTGTTGTCAATGAATTATTTTGTATAGAAGGTGCTCTTTGGTGCTTGGGAACAAAAACTTGCAAAAAAATAAATAAAACCCAAGGCACACTTTATTTACCTTAAGTGTAAAAAGCCTGTTTTTCATGAATATAAAATCTTTAAAAAGTTTTCAGCAGGCTATCCTTTTTATACTTCTGGTAAGTGAAGAGTGCCTTGGTTTTTCTTCACTTTTTTGCAATCATTAAAATAGTTTACATGGTCTAATGAATAACACTGTTCTGTAATATTACATTTTGTATTTAATTGAGTCTTAATTATGATAGCCAAAGAGCGTTAGTTACTTGGTTTGTTAGTCAGTCTGTTTGCAAGATAACTCAAAGATTTATGGACAACTTTTGATGAAATTTTCAGAAAAGGTCATCAATTGGTCAAGGAAAAATTATAAAGTTTTTGGTGTAAATCAAGAATGCCTTTTGAGGACTTTTTACAAAACTCTTTACAAATTCCCATTATTTTATTAGAACCACTTTACGTTTACAGCCTTTTGTTGCCTTGTCCCACCTTTTTTGAGATGTGTTGCTGCCATCACACTTAGGAGAACCATTATTTTTCATGAAATGGTAATATATCTCAGTTTCTACTTGATGTATTGGTCTATTGAGAATAACAAGATTTGCGAACCGTTGCATTCTGCTTTTACATTTTACTCAGTGTCACAACTTTTGGGTTTGTACATTTTGGTAGTATTATTATATATTAGTGTAACTCTGTGTCAGTGGTTTGCGGCTAGCTTCATAGGCTAGAATATTTTCTAACAGATGCTATTTCTGCTCAATATCTACACCACCACAAACAACCTTGCATTGACTAAAACACAGACATCAAATATCCAAGTAAAATGTCAATACAAGCAAGTTCACTTAATGGCTACTGCCTCATTATGGATTATCTGATGTTCTCACACTGATGTACCTCGCAAAGACACAGCATCCTTCAAAGTGCATATACTGCAACTGAAAATAAAGCTGTTTTTTTAATAAGTGCCCCTCCCTCTGTCCCTCTCACTGTTGATCTTTGGGAAGCCACTGATCCGAGTGCACCATGGGAATATCTCGAGACAGACGCACATCCTCAAACTCCTCTGCTCACAATCAATTATGGCCCAGACACTCATATGTAATTAGCTCATTAAGCCCTTGATTCATTTTTTTTTTAACTCGGGCCTGCGCACTAGAACTGATATGACTTTCTTATTTTGTAATTAGCCAGAAATGTCCTCATTAGCTTTGGGATTATAATGGACAAAAAGGTAAATTTAACTTCAATTAGCTTGTGGTGGTGTAATTTATCCTCTTGAAAGGATTTTGTAAGTGTTTCTACTGTCACTCAATGATATGGGCACTGTCTAAATATCCTAATATCCCAATATCCAAAGCCATGAAATGCCATTAGAAGTGGAATTACAGAGGAGAGCTTCTGTGTTTGGTAATTAATTTTGAAAGACGTCAGGCTAGTGTCCCTCTCTCTGCCTGCTATCATCCTTTCCGCTGCCACTCTCACCACACAATTATACCCCACTTTCATTTGCACTTTGTTGGCTGTTTTTTTCCCCCTCCACTCCCGTTTTTTGCACGTGCACACATGTCCCCCTCACTCAATTCGGCGCTAATCTCCCTGTGAATGGTGCGCCCTCCCCATAGCCGCAGCATGTGACTGTGCTTTAAGAGAAATCCTTGATGTGGATTTCCCTCCAAATGTGGAAATGTGTGTGTGTCAGGTCAGAGAGGAAGATGCAGTTTGAAAATCATCAGCATATTTTAGGATTTGGAGAGACCATTCAAAGTCTGCTGAGCCTCTACTTTTGGGTTGAATACTCTGTCAGTTTATACACGGCACAGTCAAACTCTATTTGGGCTTCAAGTGCTTTTTTTTCCATGAGGATTTCCTTTATCCATGTTTCAGAAGTTTAAATTAATGTATTAAAGTGTAATTTATATATTATATTCTGCATATAAACCAGTTTTTTTTCAGAAGCCGGTGCTTGTAGTAGTACTAGTGCCCCATGGACTCGTACAGTACTTTTGACTCCACAGATACTGCCTATATAGCAGTGCAGCCACATATTGTCACAAGACTATTTTTGCAGGTTCTTGGCCCAGGTAGTATCAGGAATTGTATCTGGCATAAGATCTATGCCAAAACAATATGCAAATCACTGCATGCTAAAAGTTAGTTGATTTAGTGTTGTGACCCTACAAAGAAAACGCTTAAAGGAAAGTTGAGTAGTAGCTAAACCCATTCAACACAACTTAAAACGTCTAAAAAAGTGTAGTAAATGTTAAGTGTTAGTATTAGTACAAAGTAACTGCATAAGTAATTGTTCTACAGAAAAGTGTTAGTGAGACAACTCTAGCAGTAAACATGTCTTACCTCACTGCATTGTGTACAATGCAAATGCTATTAAGATTAAAATCCTCAAGTCTTAAAATTCCACAGAAACTGAGAAACCATTGTTTGAGTTTATGGTATGCATGTGTGTGAACACAGAGCTTCAGCTTTAAGATGATAACTCTGTAATCCAACACATATTATACAGCATTCTAAACAAAGGGGTATTCAGCTCATTGGAATTACTGAAATGTCTTACTATTGTGAATATTTTTAATTCAATTCACCTCATACTAGAACAAAATAACCGAAGATGTTGGGTTAATTTAAGGTTCCTTTTCTTTACTTTTCAGTTTGCATGGTGGCTTGAGGTTTGGCTTTGGGGACTGGGCCAGTTTGCTCCATGTCACTGTCTGTCAAAAAATAAATCTATAAAATACAGTTTAATTTGCTCAGTTTGACATGTAAAGATATTTAGACAAAAATACAGAGATTTTTAACTGAATGAGTATTACTGTTTGCTGGAGACTGTTACTGACAATTACTTTGTTTAGTGTCCCTATGATTGTTATGATATGAGATCTTTTCACCAAGAGCACTTATTAGGGCTGAACAGTGAGAGCTGATTTATTCTTGATTCCTGAATTTAGCCCTGCCCTGGTGTAGCCTTGTTTCAGTCCTGGTTTGGTCCTTGTTAGGCTTTGATTGCGAACAGAATTTACTATGTCAAAAAGTATATTATAAATATTACCAGTTATATCTTGATTGCAATATTCATCATAGTAATCACAGGCTTTTCTGATGATATGCTGCACTGGTACTTAAGTAAAAAGTCGTTTTTTGTTGTTCAGTTTGTTGAATCATGATTGTTGCCATCTAACTGACTACAAATACAGAAAACACTACTGACTTCACAATATCACTTGCTACCTCTGAAATCATCTCTATTTGATGTAAACTTTGTTCGAAGTAACTGTCTTTTTGGCTCCTTACAGCGCGTGCCCCCGCTGGTTGTAACAGACCTGTTTGAGGACATCAAGGATGGGGTGATGCTGCTGGCTCTGCTGGAAGTGCTTTCTGGACAAAAACTGGTGAGTCTCATGGTCATTTTTCCAGCATGTGATTTGGCTGCACACTTCAAACACTTTCATAGGCCCTCTGATCTTAGTGGATTAAATTTTAACTCCATCACGTTGCACCGACTGATCGAACACTGTGCCCAAGAAATTCACTTACTGTTTATTTATGGGGTAATAGTGCATGCTTTGTACTCTTAAGTAGTGCTACAGACAAAAGGAGGACATCAAACAATATATGTGGCTGTGAATGTGATTGCTGCTTATTGATTTACCTTATTAGGATGTTGGAAAGCCTGATTAACAAGGACAGGCTGGAGTTTATACATACACAATGCATACAAAGACAGCGTAAGGATCTCACTTTGCCAATATAGCCTCAGGTCTAAGCTGCCTATGCACTATTGATCTCACGCCTTGATTGAGCCACTTGAATTTTCCCATAATATCCATTCGTCTAAATACCATAGTTAAGTTAAAGTATGCTTTTTTATTTGAGGAAATCTATTTAGTCACTTAATAGTGTATTGTGATGCTAATCAGGCATGAAAAAACAAAACCATAGATAGTATTTTTTATCAAGCACCTGCTGATTGGTCTGCACGACTCAACATTGAATTTGATGACTGTTGCTGATAAAAAAAGATCAGAGATGATCTTCATTTAGTTACACAGACACAGAAAAAAATACACTAAAAATAAATAGAGAAAAGGGAAACAGAGAAACGCATATTAATATTGTCAAAGTGTTAATGCAATGTGTGTATAAGGGGGAGAAGTTAATTACAAGATGACAATTTAAAGCTAAACTCTGCTTTTTCATTTAAGGTAAGCGCAAGTATGTATCAGTACTGGATTTTGTGGTGGTGAAGTGGCCCCATTGTATTTAATAAAATAGGACAGGTCATTAATCTATGCTGTTGTTGGAAGATAAGGACAATCTTAACTAGTTTATGTTTACTCTAAAACAACAGAAGTTAGTAGCATCTAAACCAAGCATTAAATTTAATTTACACATTTTTTTTTCATAATTTTTCTTTTTTTCTTGTCTTTTCTATTGTTGTCTTATTCCCTTGCAGCCATGTGAGCAGGGCAAGAAGCTAAAGCGGATCCACTGGGTCGCCAACATCGGCACAGCTCTCAAATTCCTTGAGGGGAGGAAGGTAAGAGTGCAGCGCCTTCTTTTTATCTGTTTCTTTTTCCTCTATTCCCCACACGTTACTCGCCCCGCTCAGCTGCTCCTGCCCTGTGGGCCCAAACACTACATCTTGACCTTATGTGACCCATTTCCCTTTTTTTCTTTCTACATTGTACAATCTCCTTCCCATTTTTCACACTCACTCGCTTTTGTAGGGGGTTTTCATAGTGAGCCAGATATACCAAATATACCAGACCAAATATAAACTCATTGCTCACTATAACTTCAAAATAATATCATAAGTCTGGATGCACTCGCCAGTTCGTCCTTGGATATACATAAATAAAGCTATAAGTCTGAGCTAGACTCTGGAGGGATGTTGATTTGTCTGCCTTGAATGTGACAGGGTTAAAACCGTAAATCCTACACCAGTAATCTGCAGTAGTCTGGAGATGAGATGTCACTGGGCACTCGGCTATATGCATGTGTGTGTTGGAAATTAAATGTAAATATGCTTTGTGTGTAAAGCAGATGCATGTCTAGACTCTACACTATTGACCTTTTTGCTTCTGGTTTTATGTCTGGGACTTTTATCTTGTGTGTAAAATGCAGTTTAGTGTGTTCTTGCATGATGATTTTGTGTGTGTTTATAACATTTTGACTGTATTGTATTGTATTAAGCTGTTATTAGTGAAGTCAGTTTGATTCTTAAATATTTCTTTTAATCTGCCTTAAAAAGATGGGGACAATTTAGAATAACTCACATTATGAAGCAATAGTTAACTATTACTTAAGGATTAGTAACCAGTCAATCTCTTATTTACAAAGCATTACTTCAACATTACAAACACAACATTCAAGTGAATTCAGCATCTATGAATTGTTAGTTTATTAAATGTTAAATGTTAATTACATATTTAATAATGCTTTAATACTGCTTAATAGTGGTGCTTTATTCTGTAGTGTTACCAAAAAGGCTACAATGCTAAACAAATAGTATTGAGCCTCGCTGCACAACATTGCAACCTTACTGACAGAACTTAGTAGGGTGAACACTACGCAAATGATGTATTACACTTTTGCCCAGTATTCAGAACACTACAAGTTCATATGAATGCGAACATGTCAGCTGCAATGCTTTTCCACCGCTTTGCTGTTACCTGTAGTATCTCTCTTGTTGAGTCAGCAATGTTTTTCTTGTAACAGAATGTGCTACACTCACCAAAAACGATACAACACTGTGTATATATTGATATAAAGCACTGACAGTCATGAAAGTTTTTTTGCTGGCCAGTATTTTATAAGCCCTGTTTATCTTTTTAGGGTCCCATTTCACAACTGTCATGTAAGATCTTAAAAATGGGATGTACTGTATTTTGATTGTGAATAATAATAGATAGAAAAATAAATAACAGTAGGACTCTGACATGAATCTGAGCTTTAGATCTAAAATAATATATGCATACTTGTGGATGTTCACATTTTCTGTTATTGCCTATGTGTAAGAGCAAGCCTTTCCTCATCTCCTCCATCCTCTCAGTGCTGTGTTGAGTAGCCTGGATGACCTGCTGTGTTTTCTAATATAAACTCATGTATTACACATATTCTTATCGGTCCTTATCCCACGCTGCCCCTTTCTGCCCCCAATCTCTTTCGCTACGCTTTTTCACCTTTATACGAAGTGCCTTACATTTACATATGTTGACCTGTTGTGCTCAAGTGTGTGATAATACGTTATCTTTTCACAAAATAGACCCTGCGCTCGCTCTTTCTGCCTCTCTGTCAGTGCGTCTCGGCTGGGTATAATCCCTGTTGCCTGTGTTGTGCAGATAGATCTCTCCTCTCAGCCAACCACTCAAAGTAGAGATGCTATACTTGTACTATCTGTCATCTTATAGTAAATGAGGTGTCCCATTTCAATCAATGCCATCTACAAACCTATAAGTTACAGTTCCTCTCTCATCGCTTGCTCTAATTTTTTCTTATCTGTTTCCCAGTCTGCCTACAGAGGATCCCCGGTCAGTATTCATAACTTTTCTTTGGACACACAATAGACAGGGTCAGACCAGGATTATTACCTCCTGTAGTGTCAAGGGTTATCCCTATATATTGGTTATATTTTGTAAACCAGCAGTCTATATAAGCGTATGGAGAATTATGTGTGTCTAAAGTTCTATATTAGATTGAGAACATAAACTGAATATTGTAATGTTTATTTTTGTGCCCTCCACAGATCAAACTTGTCAACATCAACTCCACAGACATTGTAGATGGAAGACCAGCCATTGTTCTGGGGTTGGTGTGGACAATCATCCTATATTTCCAGGTAATGACAATATAAGTATAAATAAATACAACTAAAATAGCAAAAGTTTACGTGTTTTACCATGTTTAAAATCACCAAGATACAGTATAATGGGAAAGGCATGGTAAGTTATTGCTGATGCATGATGCTGTATTGCTTAGTTCTCTGTTCATTACAGTGGATGTAATGTTACCTCTAGTGGAGAATTTTCTTATTTAAAATTCATTGTATGAAATATTTCAAGGTTAATGAATGTTATTTTATTGGTAGTACTCAATAATTCAGTTACAGTGGGCCACAGGCTAGTGTACTCTTTGTACCAGTCCCAAGTTTGGATAAATAAAGAAGGTTACACCAGGAAGAGCATCCGGTGTAAAACCTATGCCAAACCAATATGCAAATCACTGCACACTAGGAGGCAGACCCCAGAAGAAAGATGCCATGAATGAAATGAAAGAAAGAAAAGTAATATTCACTAGTCTAGTCTATTTAACAACCTAAAACAGTTTCCTCTGATCATTGTGTGGATCATATTTAAATGGCAAACATACATATTTATACATTTAAACTTAAGGTTACATTACAGTATACGCTTGAGGGCAGTGGTTCCCAAAGTGGGGTCCGAGGCCCCTCAGGGGGGCTGCGAAGGTACTGCAGGGGGTCTCCCTAGAGGTTGTTTATATTAAGTACATATAAATTGAGTTTAACATGAAGTACAGCTATATACTTGTTTTAAATATTATTTAAATAATTTTTTTTTTAGCCAGCAGTTAGTGTTTTTGGTAATATTGTATAGAAATCTATGGGGAAAAATGATTTTTCAATCTTTTAAATAGAGTGAAGTTTTTTTGTTGGGGGCCTGTGTGGGATTTTTTGGAAAATTTAAGGGGGCAGCAATACTCTTGACTTTGGGAATGACTGCTTGATGGTACATACAACACCACATTGCCATTTGTACTCAGCTTGTTTTACTTTACTTAACTAGTCTATATGTAGTCTATATAAGTCTTCTGTGTAAACTAAATGATCAAGTTGCCCATGCATGTAATAGCAAATATAGTGGTGTATAATGTATGAGGAGATTATGCCATTTTTAAATCTCAGAGCTACAGTATGATGTAGTATGAGAGGAAAATCTATTTTGAAAAATGTGCTCTTAAATGGTATCTAACTAAAATGAGCAGCTGCCTCCTGACATTTGAGACATGCATAGATCAACAGAAACTTAATCTAAATGCCGCAGCTGCATCAGCACATTAGCACATCCACCAAGCATATGGATATTAAATAAAGGGCATGTACGACTGCGTGAAATATACTTATTCATCGTACACTGGTGTTTATGGGTTTTCTGTGTTGCGAGCTGCTCAGATTCACAGCAGAGAATGAACTAAAGATTGGTTTGCAACAGTTGCCCATCTGTTACAGTCTCACTTGGTACATTTTGTGATTGTAATCATCCCGTTTATTTCCAAACTCCTCTGATGATTTTAACCAACTTCAGCAACTTTGGTTTTATTGCACAGTGTCTGACAATAACAAAGCTTGCTTCATGATGCTGATATTGTAAATTGGAGGGTGGCAGAGTGGTCAGCACTCCTCCCCCTCAGCAAGGTGGTTGTGGGTTTGATCTCTCGACATGTCTTTGTTGGATTACCATAGGTTGCCTTTGGCTTTCTCCCACTGTCCCAAGGCATGTGCCATATGTGTCAGGTGAACTGATGAATCAAAATATAGTGAATAAATGTGAGAGTGTATGTCTCTAGGTTTCAGTCAGCTGCGACCCCTAAGGGATATTGTAAATTGTAAATACACTTTTTGACCTTGTATTTAGATTGAGGAGCTAACCAGTTGCCTACCAGCACTTCAAGCCCAATCCAGCAGCACCTCCTCACTGGACAGTTCCACCAGCAGCACTGAGACCACCAGCCCACCTGTTAAAAAGAAGCCCCTCCCACCTCCACAGGGCGGAGCAAGGAAGGCACTACTGAAATGGGTCCAACAAACAGCCACAAAGTAATTTATTAACACTTTTTTTACAATATACCTTAATAAACTGAATGCATTTCTGGACTTAAATGCGATGTTTTGGTTTTTATAGGCGTATGGGAATTGACGTGCGAGACTTTGGTCCCAGCTGGCGGACAGGTCTAGCCTTCTTTGCAGTGATTCATTTCCTTCGGCCGGGTCTAGTCGACATGGAGCGCATCTGGGGGAGGTCCAACCGAGAAAATCTGCAGGAAGCCTTTGTATTGGCAGAGAAGGAGCTGGACATTCCTCAGCTGCTTGACCCAGAAGGTAGATAGATACCAAAATCACATTGCTCATTTATTATTGTGATACATGGCTATACACAAACTTTCATTAGTCTCACAGTGGTAGGTAAAGTATCCAAAAACCGTGTCTGAGGAAAAGTAAAGTAGGTTCAACTAAGTAAAATCAAAAATAGCTTATGTGAAAAGTGGCTTCACAGTCAACGTCCTGTGAGCAACTACAGCGAAGTGTGGCTGCAATCAAAATTGGTAAAGGTCAGATATTTAAGTTCATGTAAATTGTATGCTAACTCTTAAGGAAAATTTTATGTTGTGAACTAGAAGCATCAACAAAGTAGGCTGGCCCTATCTCGCAGTGGTAATGCTCTAGTGCCTCTCAAACCAGGTGTCTTCTAGTTCAGGAGCAGGCCCGTCGACAGGGGCAGGCAAAGGGGTCTGTTCTCCTGGGCCTCAAGGTCAGAGGGGCCCAGAAATGGTCCCTCATCTTGTATTTTCTATTATAATAGGCCCATGTAGAGCCTTCTTGCCCTGGGCTCCAGCAAGCCTGTCAGCAGGGGAGCGGGAGTAAATGCTCTATCCATTAAGCCAGAAAGTACTTATATTCCACTGGTAAAGAATTTACTATCCACACCAAAAACATTAATTTCTTACCTGACCCGATGCTTTTATACCATTGCATTTTGAGTTATTTTGCTAAAAGATGTTGCAAACAAACAGCCCAAATACATATGATAAATGATCCCACATTGCATTTTGGCTGAAGATATATGCTTCAGTGACACCATCTGTGACTTTTTCACGCCTGCCCTTCACAATGAACTCTGACAAATCAAGCTTGACATCAGAGTAATTAAGGACCATTAGGCTAGAAAAATTCTGCACAGTTCAACCTTCAAACCTTAACAGCGATTTTTAAAACAATGTTACATAAAATCACTTGTTCTCCTCCTCAGACGTTGACGTGGACAAGCCAGATGAGAAATCTATTATGACATATGTCGCCCAGTTCCTGAAGCATCACCCAGACCGAAAACAGAGTGACCCTGGAGGACAACATGAAGATGAGGTAACCAGCTGCCACATCTGTCCCATCCTGGATACGCTGTTCACTTTGTACCCCCCTTTTGCCATCCTTCATACGCTGTCCTTCACCTCAGATGTCACAGTTAAAGCAACGCCTATTAGATAAATAATTTTTTTCCCCCTAATAGTTATATGCTTTTTGTGTGTGGAGGAGCCACAGTTAGTACAGAATCAGAATTGTGTTTTTACCATATAAGTAAATAGTTTTGTAGTTAACTAGGTTTTGTGTACATAAAACAAATTTATACATGGGAGGTACATTAAGATAAATACAGAATATAAATTGCTATAAAATGTAATATGCAGCATTGAATAAAGAGATGCATACCTGTTATGGGTGCAATGGTCATTTAAAATATTATTACTTATTGATAAGGACTAAGTTGTATTGAGAATTAATATACTATATTGCATGTTATTACACAGATAACCACCATTTATGAAATGGCTACACCACCTATGCTTTTGCTTATGCCTGGCTAAATCAAGTGTAGGATTGTGTAGAATTAGATTTACTGTCTGATGCAGATGCCATGTCAGCCATTGTTAATAACCCCCAAATAACCCCCAAGGAAAATGGAACAGTTACTACCTTAGCTTACCTCTTGTCACCTTCTTGTGTTCAAGGCACAAGTAAAGTTGTCCCTGTTAAATGTTTTTCTTTGATGCACTCCTTACATTTCCTATGTCCTTGTCCCCGTTCCCTCTTGTGTAACTTCCTTTGCTTGTTGTGCTGGCCTCTGTCTATGTCCCACAGCATGGCCTTGCTCCTCGTCATATTGAGGAAATGCTGGAGGTAGGTTCATGTAGCACCTTACTGTACGGTCCCAGGGGCTAGGTTTTCCATTATATGCTGTCCAAATTACATTAGCATCCATACACGTCCATGCTTTCCATCTAAATCAGATTAATGCCTTTTCTATTGGATCACAGTACAGTAGAGCTGCCTACTATACACTGTTGTGGTGAGATTAAACATTGTTTTTCTGGATTGAGATAGGGGCCTCTATGCTAATACCACCTCTTTATTTTACCTGATGTGATATTCCTGCCTTAGGGTTTGATAACAACAGGAAGTCCAGTCTAATAAGATGTGATATTACCATTTATTAATGCTACCACCTAGTGCTATGGTTCCTGGTTCCATTAGCATGACAATGACTGCCTCTGGCATTGGCAGGGCACATTGACATGGCGTATTTGATAGAAAGCTTTTAAATAGATGTTGCTCTAAGGTTAACAGTGTCAGAAGCTACATAGCTGCACTAACTCCTGTGTATTATGTTGCTTTACCATTAATTAGACCATTGTGGTACTTGTCTCATCTGCCTTGTTCTTCAATTATGCTTCTTTTGCTTGTTTTGAATCTGCTCATAAATAGGGCTGCATGATATTAAAAATGTCAGGTCTAAATCAAGTCTTTGGTCACAGTTTCATTCAAGGTAATCATAGGACAATGATTGTGTTATTCTCTTTCAGACAGAGAACATTACTGCGATACAGATATTGCATCTGCTGATATTGCCATAACAATCCTTTTGTGATATATTGTGCAGCCCTACTTATAAACTCATCGTGTTGATATTGTGGATAATAGACTGCTTTTCATCTGAGCTAATCTAGTTTCTTAAGCTGTCAAAAGGAGTAAAGTTTTGGGAATGGGCTCCGTATAAAACCAGTGGGAAATTTGAAAAGACTGAGACCGAACACTTCTCAAGCTAAAAAGATGATCACACAAGCTTTTGAGCACCATAGTCTTATCGTCATGGTTACTTAAAACCCATTGAAATATTCGTAGGGGGTCTTAAAGCACCCTGTTTAAGCTGAGTGTTTCTGGCAGCTGTAGAGTTTTTTGAGGGGAGACACAGTGGATTAGGAAAACACATGTTTAACAGTACACGCTCTGCTTCCTCCTCAAAATCTTTGCTTGTATCATTCAATCAATCCCTGAAACATCTCTGGTGAATTTTCTCCTCGCTTGCTTCTTTGCTCATAGTTTTTTTTTTCTTTTCTTTTCATACCCTTTTGCACTCCCCAATTTTCATGTCCAACCCTTGCATCCTGGCCTCCTACAGAGAGAGCAACGCAAGAGCCTGAGGGAGCTGAAAATGTGGCTCGACCAGCTGGATAGAGACGCGTCGCAGGCCCAAGAGACGGAGGCCAATCTCACTCTGCAATACCAAGTGAGTGCACGTGTCAGCTGTGTGTGTATGTGTGGCGAGGGTTTAGACGGGGCAAACCGGGCACAGACGCTCCTATTATTAGCTTAATCAGTGGCATTACACTGTGGGGATCAGACACCAGCAGTTGTACTTTCACTCAATCTGGCTTATTCCACCAGGCCCCGGGATAGGATCCATATTCAGCAGCAGCATGTGGGTTATCCCGACTTTTACCGTTTTTTTCAAACAAGAATATGAATGTAGATAGAGCACTACTAGCAGTCAGTCAGGCAATTAGCAGCGGATTTCTTAAAGGGCTAATTAGGGTAAGCCATTAATTTGATCTGTCTATGCCTGTCTATACATCTACATGTCCTGGAAAACCTTGAATATTGTTGACCAGTTTTCAATGACAAGTTTGAGAAAAGCAAAATGTAGTAAAATTGAAAAAAAATAATTATTTCCTACTTTTCAGCAGAGGTGGAAAGTAGCTAGGTATTTTTATTTAAGCAATTTTCCTAAGTACATTTTTTTTGATGAATATGTACTTTTTCAAAAACATACCGTATTTTCCGCACTATAAGGCGCATCGGATTATAAGGCGCACCTGCATTTAATGGCCTATTTTTTTTTCATATATAGGGCGCACCGCATTATAAGGCGCATCCACTAGATGGCGCTGCACTAAAGGGAATGTCAATAAAACAGATAACAGATAAGTCAGTCAGTCAAACTTTATTAATAGAATACAAACCAGCGTTCTTACAACTCCCTCGTTGAAAACAATGTATTTCCAACTCCACTTGTCACAGTTCAAAGCTACATGAACAGCGTTCAAGCGCTCAGTTTTCTGTCCCTTCAATGTCGCAACTCTTCTACATGAACAGCTGGGACTGGAATTCCCCTTTATCGTTTTTACTGCTGTCACTTCGGCGACGCCCCCTGAATACGGTAGCCATAATTATCCAACATTGATCCATATATAAGGCACATCGGATTATAAGGCGCACTGTCGGTTTTTGAGAAAATTAAAGGCTTTCAGGTGCGCCTTATAGTGCGGAAAATACGGTAATTTCTGTTTTGTCAAATTGTTTTATTTGAGTACAGTTTATATGAAAACGTATTACTTTTTTTACTTTCTCTTGTATTTTGCATTTTTAGAATCTCTAAATGAGTTAAAGTGGTGGCAAAAGGTAGTAATAGTAGTAGGGGTGTAACAATATGTTTTTGTAATGATACAATACATATTGATTAGCATTGTTTTGATGTGATTCAAAAACGATATTGGCTAATTTGGAATGATTTGATTTGATACGATTCAGCATCTTCATATTGGTAATTGATACAGCACCTTTTTGGTAAAAATCATAAAAGTTTACTCTCAAATGTAGCACCGCAGCCAGGTTAAGTCAACATGGCAGAAAGTTGAATATAACATTTTATTTAATTATAAAAAAAACACAAAAATTACACAAAAAAACATACAAAGTTCTAATATCGATACTTTCGATTTTTTTTTCCTTGTGTCTCGATATACACTACCTAGAAAACGATATAATTTAATACAAGGTAATGCATATCGATATAGTTGTATTGTAGGAAAAAAAATTAATACATCAATTTAGTTACTGTATTGTTACGCCTTTAAATAGTAGCAGTGGTAGTAGTAGTAAAAGTACCGGTAGTCGCAACACTGGCAGTAGTAGAAGTTGTAGCAGAGGCAGTAATAATTGTAGTAATAGGTACTGTCATATTAGAAGTCCTAGTAATACTAGTAGCAGAAGTACTTGTAGGAATCCAACTACTATATAATAGTAGTTGCAGTAGTAGGAGTGATAATAATTGATAATAAGTGCAATAGTGATATTAGTAGTGGTGATAGGAGCAGTAAGTCCTTTCTACTTAAATAAACTTTACACTTTATACTTTTATACTATTACCCATAATTATGTTGAGTAGTACCTCTATTACATATTTGGAAGTATCAGTTCTTTTACTTGTGTACAGATTTGAAGTACTTCTTCGACCTCTTCTTTTCAGTGTAGTTTTGATCTTTTACATTGAATGATTATCATTTGGTCGCAATTCATTATTTAAACTGAAATTGTCTCCCTCCAGCTGTTCAAGAGTCTGCGTGTTCAGTTGGAGATGAAGAGAAAGCAGGTGGAGTGTGCTTTGCAATCTACACAAAAAGATGGGATGCTCACAGTGGATCAAGCTTTGGTCAAGCAAGCCTGGGAAAAGGTGTCCAACAGGGTAAGAAAACCTAAATTATTTCATATTATAGTGATAATCCAACTACAATGGTGTCACAAGTCAGTGTGCTTATTGCACCAGTCCCAAGCCTGAACAGATTTGAGAGGGTTGCATGAAAGGCATCGAGTGTAAAACCTATGCAAAATCATTATGCAAGTCACATTTACAGGCAGATGATTTGCTGTGGTGACCCCAAAAGGGAAAAGCAGAAATAAAGAAGTTGATTTCATATTATTCTTGTCATGTATTAATAACTATACAACTGTATCTTAGCTCCTGGAGTGGCACCTGAAGCTGGACCGCTCTCTACCAGCTCCTCTGGATCAGGTGGGGACTTGGCTTCACCAGGCCGAAGGAGCTCTGAGGCAGGAGATCATTATGCAGCAGGCACACGATGAGACAGCGAACATTGTCCACAGAGCTCTGGAGCAGCACAAGGTCAGCGAACGGTTAAACACACACCAGATGTTTGCTCAGCCTATGTGTGTGTTTGCATTTATGTATGTGTCTGTAATGTATGTGTGTAAGGATGTACTGAGGAGCCTGGAGAGTCACAGACAGGTCTTTCAGAGGATACACAAAGACAGGAGTGTGGATGGGGTCCCTGTGCCCCCAGACCAGCTACAAGACATTGGCTGAAAGGTAAAAATGCTATATACAAAACATTGGATGTTTTATTTGTTGGTATTTTACATAGACAAAAACATAAGCAAGACAAGATAACAATATAAGCAACATGAACATACAGTAGAATAAAAAATCTTTCTTCAATTGTTAGTAATGGGGCAAGGAAGACATTAGTTCTTTTGTGTGGATTTGGAGGTCTGGGCTCTTTATTTTTAATACTATTGGACTGGTGGAGGTCTATACTTTTTTGGTTCTTCTATTATTCAAATTAATTTTAAATAATGTCTTGTTTAAATATAGGATGAACTTTGTCTGTACATCTTCAAGTGTCCACCTGGCAAAGATGGAATTTTTAGAAAACCAGCACCACATGCAAGCTTTTCTCAGTCTGACTGAATCCAGGCTCAAATCCTGGATCATCAAATATGGCCGCCAGGAGTCTGTGGAACTCATGCTTCACAATTATTTAGTAAGTAGCCATATTCTGAATGTACATACTTTAGTGTATCATGTGTATCATTTAATCTATTTTTTTTTTTTTTTGCGTATTAGTTGTTTGTAGAGAAGCAGCGGTTCTTTGAAAACTATGAGGCATTGTTCCAGTCTTTAAAACATGCTGGTGAAGCCTACGTCAATGCAGATAGCTCAGGTGAGAAATTACAATGCATTCATTGTCTAACCCATTGTCATTCATTTTGTGCTGCATGTTCTTATGGGAGCTGGAGCCTTTTCTTGCTGCTTTAAACATGAGGCATGGTACACTAAACGCAGGTTAATCTCAAGGCTGACACATACACACAGATAACCATTTACACTTTACATTGATTACTAAGAGCAATGAATCACCTTTGCACCTTTAGCCCTAGATACATGTATTTTATTGCTAGGGCTTAGAATCCAATGACAATTACTGTAAGAAGTACTATTAAAACATGCTAACTGTTGCTAGTGTTTTAACAAATGACCATGACATGCTTAATAACATATTTATGACCTTATTTTATATCATAAATCTAGCCACACGGGGTCAGAAGGCAGTGTCCTTGTGCTGGTCCCAAGCCTCGATAATTGCAGAGGGTTGCATCAGGAAGGGCATCTGTTGGTACAACCAGTGCCAAGTTCAACAAATCACTGCACTTTGCATGAGGCAGATGATTTGCAGCGACCACCCCGGAAGGGAAAAACCAAAAGCAAAGAAAATTATTTTTCATCTTGATCAAAA
Source organism: Bostrychus sinensis (assembly GCA_020698575.1). NCBI lineage: Eukaryota > Metazoa > Chordata > Actinopteri > Gobiiformes > Eleotridae > Bostrychus > Bostrychus sinensis. The sequence goes on along the minus strand of CM036257.1, from coordinate 18,094,547 downwards.
GTACAACAAAGAAGAAATTCTTTAGTGACAGACACTTAACTTCTCCTGTCAACGACTCAATCACTGGTACAGCTCCTCCTTCCAGCTGCTCAGTCTGGCGCTGTCTGCTTTCACAGACTGGTGGAGGGGAGAGTCTGCAGGCTACAGCTAAATGAGGTTCCTCCACTCACCGCTCTCAGTGGGGAATACGACCCCATTTGCTAGTTAGGGGCTGCTCCACTTCTGCAGGTCTCTGGGAGCAAACAGAGCAAGCTTGTTGGTTTCATTAAGTTTTGGAGGTTGCTCTGCTTTAGGGTATGCAGAGGAGTGAGGTATGGGGGCAAGAAATCAGGACATCTGATGGGACTCGAATGGCCAGCCCCACAAATAAAATACCCTCCCCTTTGCAATCATACCTTTGTGGCCCCTGCTGGTAATTAGTTCGTTGCGCTTTGATTGGCTGCATGAAAAGCATTTGGCTTCTTTTACATGTTGTAACTAGGACGGACAAAGGAAATGTGGTTATCTACGATTGTATTGTACTTTAGGACACTTGGGTACTTTTTATAGTATATATAGAGCCTCTGGTGCTAAAGGAGGGTTTGTAGCACTAAAATGGAACATGCAAAAACAATACATCTTTCTCAAGTTTTTGAGGTCACATATTTATCTATAGAGGCATGTGGCTCTGTCAGCCTTTATGTGCTGCCCCAAGTTAGAGCACCATCTGTGCAGTACTCCTATGTACTGTAACTGTATTTTGGTAATGCTGAGCAATGCTTAAGTACCATTGTTGAAAATATTAATTGGTGTACATGCTGCCTTTATTCCAAGCCTGTATAAATAGAGAGGGTTGCATTAAGATGGGCACCTGGCATAAAACCTATGACGAACTAATATGCCTGCTAGGAGGCAGATGATTTGCTGTAGCGACCCCAGAGGAAATAAGAAGGGTTTTTTACTGCCATTAATGCTGTTTCTGATAATGATTTTTGATAACACTTTAATTTGCACTACACTTGATAAAGTGTTTAAACACAGTGCAACAAACTGTAATAACCTGTACTTACATTATACTTACATAGTGGCATTTTGTGTACTTACAGTTTCTAAGTACAAATGTAATAAAAAAAATACTTGTTACACTACTCTATCAAAGTGCACATTACCACTAAGTAAAGAAGTCATTGGGCTGTTTCTGCAGAAGCAAAATGCACTTTGGTAGTGTAATGTAACAAGTTTTTTGTTTGTTTGTTTGTTTGTTTTTATTACATTTCTATCTAAAAACTGTAAGTACACAAAATGTTCTAATGTAAGTACAATATAGTTACATGATATTACAGTTTATTACAACATAAATTACATAGTAGTTACTTTGTAGTCACACTGTATCAAGTGTAGTGTAAAATAAAGTGTTCCCTTTTTATAGCGGAAGAAGGAGAGCTCGGGGTGCGGCGCTTCATCCGGGAGGTGGTGACCCAGTGGAGGAGTCTGTCCATGGAGGTCCGCAGTGTGAGGAGTATGCTGGAGGAAGTGCTGTCCAACTGGGAGAGGTACAGCTCCACTGTGGCCTCCTTACAGGCCTGGCTGGAGGATGCAGAGGCTGCCCTGAGCCAGCCGGAAAACACCAAACGGGTATGAGACTAACATTTACTTTAATACAAGCCCCTTTCCCAGACTGTTCAACATACAATATTTATAGTATTTTAGTGCTAGGGCTGTGCAATATATGAAAAACAAGCAATATGTGATACACTCAAGGCTTTATCAACCATACACATGAGAAAAAGTTTTATTTTAATTTATGAAGGCTTTGGACTCACTGGTCAAAACTGGTGCTAAGAGATCCTATTTCAGGCCTGATATCCTGTCTTCAAGTGTAAATACCACATAAAATCTTTACAAAAAACATATACAGACATGGGGACAAAATCACAGGGAGATATCTGCACATGGCTATTTTGCATTCATCAATCCACCTAGTTAATTAAGTATGGTTTGTTAGACACACACTATTAGACATAGACCACTGTTTTGCAGCAGCCATTTCACAGTCCTTATGAGTAATGCCCCACCTCAAAAAAGTCTTTCAATGCCCTAAGTGGTCTTATTTTAATCAGTAAAATGGAGCTATGGTGGTAACTTCTACATCAGCCCAAATTTAAGCATTTAGTCATCTAAGTAGGATCCTATTAGCAGTCTCCACTCAAGTATCAAATGATCTCTTGTCTTACAACCAGCCACCAAGGATACTCCACTATTGCCATGGTTACCTCCCATCCCCACCAAGGATTAGCAGCTAATTACCCCCATTTTGTATTGTCCTTTCCTTGTTCCCGGTCTTTTGTTTAATTTTTGATTAGCTCTTTTTGTTCTATTTTTTTAGACTGTTTCATTGTGTTGCTCTTTTGTTAAGTGTTAATTTCTCTTTGTCTCCTGTCAGTCCGTCTTTCTTAATAAGCGTGTCTCTGCTGTAGGAGTTTTTCAGGAATCTCAGTCACTGGATGGATCAGCATGCAGCCATGAACGACGCAGGGAATTTTCTCATTGAAACATGTGATGAAACTGTATCTCTCGATCTGAAGCAGCAGCTCTTGCTCATGAACGGACGCTGGAGGGACCTTTTCCTCAAAGTCAAACAAGTATTAAAAACGCTTACAAATCAAAATATGGCACAATAACAGGTCTTCATTGTTTTACATTTATAATTGTATGAATTTACCTCTGTGTTTTCAGTATGCCCGCGCTGATGAGCTAGAAAAGTGGAGAAAGGATCATATGAAGGCGGTGTCAGCCCTTAAAGAACTACTAGACACAGCCGAAGCTAAACTAAATGCACCAGTTCATGTGTCTTTCCTCAATGTGAGAGCATTTTTGCAGGATGTGGAGGTATGTTCCCAATAAGGCTGTGATATTTAATAAAGAAACATGAACGATACAAGACACTTTTTATAGGGTAAAAGAAAGGTTATGCCCCTTAGTTACTGTTAAAATGTTTAAAATATTTACTAGCTTTATATGCATTATAATATTTATTGACCATTAATGGTTATACTGTACATGTAAAATATTCAGCCACACGAGGGCACAAGCCAATTTCCTCTTTGTGCCAGTCCCAAGCCTAGGTACGTAAGACAGGGTTGCGTCTGGAGGTGAATCTAGCTTAAAACTCTGTGCCAAATCAATCACTGCACACTATGTGGGATTGAAAAGGTGAAAAATTTCAATAGTAAAGATAAATTAATAAAGGCTTGTACTGATTTGGGATGATGATGGGGTGACTGCCCACCCCTAGTTTGCTAAAAGCCACTAGACAAGCTAACAGTGTTGATGGTGTTGTTGCTGCTGCAGGTTATTAGTTTTCAGTAATGACTAGGTACAGTCTTTGGATGACCTCTTGCCTCTCTTTCTGATTTTAGAACACTAAACAAAAGGTCGCCACCATGGAAACACAATACAAACTGGCCGCACGCAGTGCTCAGCTCCTCACCAAGGACGCACCACAGGACGAAGCCGCGAGGGTCATGGCGACTATGGCAACAGCCAAAAGTCAGCTGAGTAAGGTAAGGTGTCCTGTAGGCACATGGGCAATAAACAGGTGAACAACTTCAGAAATCACCATACTGTTTAATTACACGCACAGACTCTCTCCGTGACAGTCAATGGTCTATTTAATTTGTCTGCAGGTTAGAGAGCGGTGTCCCTCCCTCGTGAGAGAGTGTCACGTCCTTCTGCCACCATTAGAGGAAATGGAGAAGCACATCACTGCGTTTTACCAGGCCCTGGAGCGAGCGAGCTGCATCACATCTGCAGAGAGAGAGACAGACGTCCAGAGCCAGGCACAACACAAGCAGAAGTGGCAGGTTAGACACACAAAAAAACGTATGGCTATAATTTGTATTATTTTATAAAACACAGAAGCAGTGGTAGAAAATATGCAAGTAATCTACAAAGAACTTAATTGTGAATGTTTTCCCTGACTTCTGCATAAATTATATTGTTTCGATGTAACAATAGTTTTACTTGAGTACACATATTGACTACTTCTTCCTGCTCTGCAGAGTCCAAAGCAATATAACCTATGTAATTTACATTTAATTAATAAATGAATGTACATATGTTTTTGTTTTTTTTGTTTTTTTTTACATTAATTTCTGTGTGGTGTTAGGCCCAGATGTAATATTATCTCATGCTTACCCACATGTTTGTAGGAATTGCTAAACCAGCAGCAAAGTTGTAAGCGCTGTCTGTCCGTGATTGAGAGGAACCACCACACCCTGCAGAGGGCGCTCTCCACGAGTAAGGTGCTAAAAAACTTTAACCTGTCCATGCTGCAGAAGACAGTGTCCGAGATCCAGGCATCAGCTCAGGTTAGTATGACACTCTTATAAACAGATACAATGCTACAAAGACCTTGCATTACCCATTACACTGATTATATTAACAAGATTACAAGCATCAAAACACCCAGGAGGCAGCTACTGCAGATTACTTACTCATGTGTCTCATTATTCATAAGTGACGTAACACAAACATTGTAATTACATTATATTACTGGTGAAACCAATTACAACCACATCCATCTCTCCCTGCTGTCCTCAGACCTTGCTCAAGGAGGTGGGGGACTGGAGAAGGCAAGAAGAGGCCAACAACAGCCTGAGAAGGAGGTTTGAAGATTCACGTCAGGAGCTGGAGAGAGTACTGAAGAAATCCCAGGGTTGTTTGAGGGAGACAGGAGACGCAGAGGAGCTGCTGAAAAAACACACTGTGCGTTTGACTTTGATATCAGAACAGACTTGAAAAGAGCTGTCAGTCTACTCCTTGCCCAGTGCCTTAATAACAACATTTCATCACACTTCCCTCTCGTTCAAAGACACTTCTATTTACAGCTGCTTGAGACACTGTGTATCAGTGAATGCATTTCAAAATACACTGATATATTTTTTCACTATATTCAGTAAATTCATGTCTTAAATCAATATCATGTTACTTATTTAGACACCAGGGAGTATTTTCACTTTGAAGTAAAGTACTATGAAGTGCAATAACCTTGACTTGTTGCATAGTATTCTATTTCATGATATTACTCAGCACACACCTGGCCAATAATATATATTTGGTTCTTTAAACAAAGCTAGCCACCTTATAAAATCTCTTTCCTGAAAAAAAAACAGATTGCATTGACAGATAACAGCAATACAATGTATGGAGTAGAAAGTAAGTAGATACACAAGTAATTATCTACTTAGTCTTTACTGTTTGGAAGAGAAAAAAAAGGGGGTAAAACCTGTACAGTTTGGAATTTGATCCCTGGCTCTAGTAGTAATGCCACAAAACTTTACAATGTCAGCATGCAAAATACCTGTACTGTATTTAACACAATTTATTTTCAATTAATGTACCGTATTTTCCGCACTATAAGGCGCATCGGATTATAAGGCGCACCTTCAATTAATGGCCTATTTTAAAACTGTTTTCATATATTGGGCGCACCGCATTATAAGGCGCATCCACTAGATGGCGCTGCGCTAAAGGGAACGTCAATAAAACAGTCAGATAAGTCAGTCAGTCAAACTTTATTAATAGAATACAAACCAGCGTTCTTACAACTCCCTCGTTGAAAACTAGGGATGCACAGATACCACTTTTTTTCAAACCGGTACGAGTACGAGTACTTCCATTTGAGTACGTACCGATACGAGTACATATATAGGGGTAACTTTATAGTTTATACAGTCACACTACTGTATCTCATTCATCCCATACCGTGTCGTCTTTTTGCCATCCATCCCTACTCTGCGATGCTAAGTTATTTTTACAACAGAGTAGTTTGAACACAGCTAACCATGGCTAAAATTTGCTGAATATGGACATGTTATACCTCATTTTAAAGCTTAGATTCTCCTCTATTCAGTCGCTAAAATAATTTTAAAGACAGATTGAGCATCTGCGCATCACCTGCGGAGATTCGCAATTACATACAGGAGCTAACACAATTAGCAACGGTACTTCTTATGTTTTATCAGACAACAACTGCTTCAGACTCCGCGCTTATATCATTTTCGGGACAACTAGGACAACAAAAGGACAACTGCTTAAGTTTTAGGACTCACGTATGATTTGGGATGTCTGGTTGAGCAGAATATAGAGCCAGCTTTGCTTTTAAAACCTGTCACTTCGGCGACGCCCCCTGAATACGGTAGCCATAATTAATCAACATTGATCCATATATAAGGCGCATCGGATTATAAGGCGCACTGTCGGTTTTTGAGAAAATTAAAGGCTTTTAGGTGCGCCTTATAGTGCGGAAAATACGGTATTACTACTAAGTGTTGTTGGGTCTTTTGATATAAATATGCAAAACGTTTCTCAACTAAAAGACTATAAAATCCCTGCTTTTGTTACATCTTAGGAAACCTTCAGTCAGTTGGACCAGCGTGTACTGAGCGTCTTCCTGAAAGCGTGTGACGAGCTCACTGACATCCTGCCGGAGGAGGAGCAAGAGAAGCTGCAGGAAACTGTTCGGACGCTGCACAAACACTGGAAGGTCAGAGGTCATCATGGTTTTACTCTCCACTAATTAGTGTCGACCTCTGGAGGAGCGTAGCCAGTACTTCATTAACTTAACCCAGCAAGACCTTTATTTCCAAACCTGTCCCCCGCAGTCATGTTTAATTAGCTTGTACTCATTATTGTAATCTAGCTCTCACTGTTTACTCATAGTCTCTATCTGGGATATTTTGTCATTTGGATGAGTTTGGAAATGGCTTTATGAATTCATGCCTTTTCCCAGCTGTCAACTTACAGTTAAGCCCAAAATCATTAATTTCCTGCTTCTGGACAATGACCCACAGCACACTGCTAATGTGGTAAAGAAATGATTCCCAATACTGAAGTGTGAGTCCAGACCTGAAGCATATGATTGTGAAAATTGTGGAGAGAACTGAAGATCAGATTAATGACAAGAAGCCCTCTAACAACAAGCACCTTGAGGTCTATGCAAAAATAGTGGTCCAAAATCACACTGGAAATGTGCAAAAAAAGTAAAAAACAAAACAAAAAAAAATATTTGACTGTGAAAACAAAGGCTTTGCTCAAAATATATTTTACCACATTGTAGTGTCATTTACAGACAGAACTGAACCATTAACTGGGTAAACTGAGTTGACTCAAAATTTGTCTGGGGCATGAATCATTTTGGCTTTAACTGTACCTCTGCTGTACTGTACAGGATATCCAAAGTGAGGTACCCACCCATCTTGCCCGTCTGAAAGTGGAAGTGGAGCGAAATCGTGTGGCTGTGATCCTGCAGGACTGCCAGGCAGAGCTGGACAGGGAAATGCAAGCCCTGTCTGGGACCTGCACCAGCGAACGAGTGATCAAAGAGCACAGAGTAAGCTGTGGACTTTGTTTAATCTCAGAAAAGATTAAACCACAAGTAAAAACTAAAGATTAGATCAATTAATGTCCTCATCATGAACCAGGAGCTTTCCAAGTTTATCTTTTTCCTCCCTCCTATCTGTAGACTTTCTTCAGGGAGCGCAGACCTCTAACTTTATGTGAGAAGAGGATTAGAAACATGGAGGATCTCTGTCAGAAGCTGCCAGACAATGATGTAGCTTATCGAGTGCTCGACTCCACCAGGAGCGCTGTGGAGGAGGTTACAGAGCTAATCAAGAGCGCTTACCTCAAATTAGAGCAACACCCCGATAAATGGAAAGACTGGAATGAGAGGTAAAGTTTTAACAAGTCTGAAAGTCCATTAATCACATATATCTTCTAACACTGGGGGCTCTTTTCTTATAGGTTTTGTGAGCTTTCTGATTGGCTGTCGTCTCAGAGGAGGCATGTGAGGTTACTCAAAGAATCAGCGAGAAATTCAAGCGACCATGAGCAAGTCGAATCTGCTGTTCAAGTGAGTGTTATTAGTGTTTTACGATGCTGCTCAAAGAATAAGCACAGATTACACTATTGAATGTGTGGTTTTATTATTTCGTCAAACCTAGGAGCTACAGGAAGCAATAGATGCACGAGAAGAAAGCCTTTTATGGCTCAAGAACCGTCTTTCTGGGCTGTCTGAAGTCAGCTCTGAGTTGGAGATCCAGAGGCAGAGAGCTTCTTTAGACAAACTCTCCTCCGATCTACGAGCCCTGTTCTCATCTCTTTGTCAGGTATTCAAGATGAATGCTATGAATACTTTGTCAAAAATCTCAATATTTTCTGTTTGTGTGACTGATGTTATCTCCTTTTTTAATGTTCACAGTGGGACGAGGAGGGCTCTGTTATGCTTGAGTCTGAAGAGCTAAAAGAGGAGTTGCATAGAGCTCTTGAAGATATTTTCAAATTGCAAAGGGAAGCTGAGGATCTGAGCAGCAGACTCCTGGTTGCAGAGGATCTGGAGGAAGCCAAACAAATTTATCTTATTCACCAGGTCTGTGTTAACCTACAGTAATTTCTGTTGTTTAAGTTAAGGCAATCCAAATATACTGTATGTCAAAGTAGTTCTTAGGTTTTTCATAAATGTTATTGTCTCTTAACATTTATTGTACCCCTTGTGCATCCACTACAGCAACATCTGAAGCGTCTGTATGCAAACCAGAGAGAGGCTGAGCTCCTCGTGTCCCACTGCCGCCAGCTGCGTAAAGAGGAGAGTCTGAGTGCGTCTGTGTTGGATCTGGAGAAAGCCCTGAGAGAGGTCGACTGTCGGTCAGAGGCAGAGCAAGACGACCTGCAGGTACCAGGATGTCCCCCACATGACACTGTGCTAATGTTTGTGGTCTGAGAGTCATTGATTCATTCCTCATGCGTCCCGCTGTCATCATCGACTTGTCCACGTTTAGCCTTAATCAGGTATCGATTGTTGTGTGGTATGTTAATTTTGTTTGCGCATGTTTATACACTGTCACTGTTGTTTATTGATTAGGAAATCAGTGTGCTTCCCCAACAAATTGTTTAGGTGAAATATGGAGGAGGAAAGCCACTAAATACGTTTTATTTAAGTAATTAATATTGCATTTTCTAAACCATGCTTACTTTTACTTGAGTAGATCTTTGAAAACAAGAAGTATTTTAGCAGAAGCAGTAGTAATTGTAGGAAATGTAATAGTTGCATTGTAGTAGTAAGAGTAGCTGTTGTAGTAGTGGCAGTAGTGGTATTAGAAATCGCGAGACTGCTTGTAAGAACAGTAGTAGTAGTAGTGGTAGTATTAATAGCAGTAATAGTAGTAGAACTAAAAGCTTTAGTAGTGACAATAGTACAGGTACCGGTAGTAGCAACTTTAATTTTGCTCATAATTTAGTGGAGTACTTTTACCTCTACTAATAGTAATATATTTTTTTATTTTCTTGAGTACACATTTTGAGTACTTCTTCCATATGGGAATAAAAGCAACATATACATAAATAGTTTTCTTTTCTCAATATTCTCTGTGTCATTTGCAGGCAACGCTGAGCTCCTGGCAAACATTTGAAACTGAAAGAGAGTTGATTTGGGGGTTTATAAGCAGCACCAGCAACGAGCTTCACAAAGAGTTCATTTTTAATAGCCTCGACAGTCTGAGATCTGAGCTGGAGCATAACAAGGTTTGCCTGTGTCTTTAACAGTGTTTGCATCTCTGTATACATTGTAAAGCTTGTATTTGCTGATGATACAAGGTATATTTGCTTCTGTGCCATCTGTAGGAACTGTCTGCCGAGGCCGAGGAGTTTTCAGTACAAGCCGATCTTTTGCTGGAAAAAGCAGCCGATTTGCCTTTGAGTGCCAAAACCCAGACTCTGCTTCTACAGCAGGCACAAGCCACAAGGAAAGAGGTCGCACAGCTTCAAGATCACCTCAACAAAATGTATGTGACGTTTATCAGGTCACAGTAGTGTTAAAATGAAGATTAACAGACAATACAGTAGATTTGATTGTAAATGTGAAAAAAGTAGGCATGTTATCAAATAAATCCAAGTAGGAGCCAGATTGAGATGTTTGGACATTTACAGAGGAGACATAGTGAATATATTGTAAGAAGGATGCTGAGGTTTGGGCTGCCAAGTAGGAGAAGACCAAAGAGGAGATTTATGGCTCTAGTGTAAGAGGACAAAAGCTGGTGTGAGAGAATAGGATGCATAAGACAGGACTAAATGGAGGTAGAAGGTTCACTGTGAAAACCCCTGGATAAAAAAGCCAATAGAAAGTTATATTGCACTTAATATATTTGATATATGAATAAATGTTGCACTAACCAGCCACAGGGAGTCAAAAGCTAGTGTACTCTTTGTGTCAGTCCCAAGATACCCAGATAAATAGTCCAGAAGGGCATCTGGGGTAAAAAATGTTACCTTACTTTTCAGTGTTTCCCAGCTGGAGATGATGTGTTTGTGGTGGCAGCGCTTCAGCAATGAATCCAAGGCCTTTTCAGATTGGATCAATGAGAAAGAGAAGGAGCTGGAGGCAATCAATCCATCCTCATCCTTAGATCCACTGGACGAGAACATCAATGCTGTGGAGGTATCTGCTGAAAGATAACTGTGCATAGTTCACCTTGATTTAAGTATTTATGTTGCTATAGCTTCCTTGTCTATGTTTCCAGTCTGATTTTACTTATAGCTTCAAGTGAACTTGCCTCAAATAGCTTTTTGGACTTGTTTCTATGATTTGCAGTATCAATTTAGCCTCAGGGTTATTAAGATTAACATGAAATATGATGAAATTTTAATCTGTCCTTGGGGGGAAATTGGGTCAGTGCAAGGATATAAGAAATAAATTGATCATATTGAAGAAATCTTATCTTTTTCTGCCTAATCTAAGCCGTGTCAATCTTTTGGAAGTCTAGATTTTTGGGGTGTTTTTATTTTTGAAGGTTGTACAAAAAAACTTATTCGATATTTGTGACAGGCCATGGCCGAAGCTCTGGGTGAAAAATGGGCAGCCATAGCTCACATGGAGGCGGACTGTGAGTGCCTGTCCAAGTGTGTAACCCCCGGAGAGGCAGGACGCATCCGGGCGCGGCTTACACAGATGAAGAGATACTGGGAGGAGCTGAAGGGCAGAGTGGAGCAGGTGGGCGGACAACTGCACCAGAGCGCCTCCTATAGGCAGCGGTACAACGACAATCTGGAACAGGTTCAGTCACTTTATATTTATTCTGATTATTATTATTATTATATTTTTTTTTCAAGACATGTCATTTTATTAAGAAAAATATGTTGTTATTAGATAAAGAAAACAATGACTGATCTTAAGGAGAAGTTGGACTGCCCTATCAATAACTGTTCATCTTCATCTGAGACCTACAAAACCCTCCAAGACCACATGGTAACATTTAAACACTACAGTCTTTTATAATGGGCACGTTTGATTGTGTTTAAAATGGCACTGAAGCAGCACTCACTTAAGGCTTTAAATGCATTTGTAAAAGAGCAGTTCTGTTTTCTGTCTTTTTTTTTTTTGCTATAACTTTGCTAACTATACAGTCCTACATCTATGAATTTGAGTGTGGTTGAAAAGTGACTTTATTTTGGTAGATATTTCAAGCATTTATTTATTTTAATTGTGATGATTTTGTAATATTATTTATGGTACATATATTTAAATTGTAAGCCATAATCATAATTTAAAAATAAATGAATGCTTGAAATAGTTCACTCAGTCAGGTGTACTGAATCTAAAATATGAATATAAGATATGTGTTTTACTTTAAATTGAATCACTGACATAAACACGTCTTTTAATGATCTTTTAATTTACTTATGTTTTACTGAAAGTTGTTTTTATATACATTGATTTTAGACCCTACTTGTTTTCTAGAAAGCTAACTGGACTTGTTAACATTTTGCTGTTTTTCACCGTGCATGTGTTATTGCTCTTTTTATGGTAGGTAGTTGTTATAGCACTTGTGTTTTCCTTCATCAGGAGGTGTGCCAAGCCATTGAGCAGCTAAAACCGAGGCTGATGGCTCTGTGCTCGGCCCTGAAGAGGTTCAAAGAGGGCAGCCAGCTGGAGGAAGAGGTAGCTAACCTCCAAAAGCAACAAGCACAGTTTATGGGAGCGGCTTCAGAAAAACAATCTACTTTGGAGAGTCTTCTAGCTCTGTGGCAAAGGTAAAATAATTCCCATATTGTGTGTTGGACAAATTACAGTCAGCAAGTAAATGAAATTCATGACTTTTTTTCTTTAATTTTAAACAACAGCAGATAAATCCAAACAATAAGCACAGAAAGACAATCTGTTCTTTATTTTACCTTTCGCTTTCTCTGCAAGATATAACTAATAGGTCTATTTCCTCTATTACTCAGTGTGGTTTGTTGAGGAACACAATAATATCTTTTATTCAGTGTTCAGTCCGTCATCTTTCCTTTCCATCATAACAATATGCTTTTTATAGTATCATTTCCTTTTATCACGCAATATGCTTTCCCAGTTTGCCCGTCTTTTTGTAAATCACCTGTGAAAATAATGGTGTGTTGTAGTGTGCATCATATCCTCTCCTACAGTTTTCAATGTGAGGATAACAAATAGCTCTCTGAGTGCTCTGCAGAGATATGGTTGCCCCATTATAACCCTGTCGCTGATACTAGACTGTGGTCAGATTAATAAAATGCACTGACAGTATATCTTTAAATATGTCCCTATTGTTGTGTACTGCTTTTCCATGCTTATATGCAACCGATGATTAAAAATAGTTCATTTTTATGCTTTTTTTTATGTTCAGGTTTGAAAAAGAAAGTTTGTCAATGAAAGGCTGGCTGGACAGATGTGAGGCTGTGTGTTGTCCGGACACTGACCTACTTTCTGCAGACAAAGTGAAACTGAGAAATGAACTGCAAAATGTACAGGTGCACATATGTATAGATATATTATTATGTATGCTTGAGACAACAGTTGCCAATTCTAAGCTATAGCTGATTGGTGTATGGTTGCGCCTTTTTACACATGCATGTTTTGTGCAATTTTAAACACTTCATTGCCCCAAACAGGAAATGCAACAGGAGACACCATCTTATGAAGCCCTTCTCTTTGGCCTTTTAAATCTTGGCATTTGTCTTTATCCCACTGCTCCTGAAGCTTGCACCAAAGAGCTTAATGAAAACCTGACACGGCTACAGCAAAGAAGCTATTCTTTGAAAAACACTATAACTCAGAGGTACATCTTTAGCCATCTATCTGGAAATTGATGTTTGCATTAACCTATCCTAGTCACTTTGATTATCTGTCATACGTGTCTTAGGTTAGCACTGCTGGAAAAGCAATTGTCTCAACTCAAGTGTTTTGACGAGGATTTGGTAATAGTGACCCAAAGCAGTGAACAATTCCTTTCTGAGTTGAGAAGCACATCCCTGGTGGATATTGCCGATCTGCAGGGTGCATTTAATAAACTCAAGGTTAGCAGTCAATAAATAGCTTTCAACAGTTTTTTAATGTCTGCATAAAAAACAAATTTGTATTGATTGGTGCCAGTTATAATTTGTCGAGTCTTTTATTCAGGAGCATGAAACACAGTTGGAGCAGCTGGTGTCACTGAGAGAGAGTCTGGAGCAGAAAGAATCCTCCCTGCTCCTGTCTTCCACCCCAGAGGCCCAACAGCAACTCCAAAACTGGAAAGAGGACGGCCTACAACCGCTCCGCGAATCCCAGCGCCTCTTGATTTCCCGTAAAGAGTGCCTGGCAGAGTTGAAGATTTTACTTGATAAACATGCCGCTGCAGTACGGGCTGTTCGCCACCTTCACGAGGCCGTGGAGGGCAGAGGCAGCTGGGACCGCTCCAAGGCCGAAGAGCTGCATCATGGGATAGGAGAAGTGGCAAAAGATGTGGCACGACTTGAGGCAGAGGCGGTGGGATTAGACGGTCACTTAAATAAGGCACACCTTCACCTGTGCGGGGCAGAGTGGCGTGGCCCGAAGGATCCAGGACATCCACAGGGGAGGACATCTTGCAGGGGTCAGATAGTGGCCCTGACGATGGCTTTGGAGGAGGTACAGAGAGGCGTAGGATGGAGGCAAAGTGAAGCAGATGCTTTGGGCGCCCTCTGGAGCTCCTTCCGGGAGAAGAGGGAGGAGGTACTGAATAGTCTGAAGAAAATGGAGGATACAGTGAGACAGGAGGGGACTAGAGAAAACACAGTCCTGGCTTTTCAAAACAGGTACACTTTAATGCATACAGTATATATAAAATTTACAATCACATTTTCAGGTTATCTGACAAATCAGAATAAATAACCCAATACATATACAGTGTTTTCATTATAAACTTTAATAACCTCAGCTAATTAAATTATAAAGCTAGTCCTATGTGTTGGTATTATTCATACTGGTCACATCATATTTCGTTTCCAATTGTTAAGCTGTATAAACATGAGTATTGGTTTAAAACACATGCCTGGGGAATGCCAGAGGCCTCGCGGAGCCGTGTTCAACAGAGCCAATTGAAAACAGATCCTGAAATAAGTTGAGTAATCCCTATTGTTTTTGTCTGCATTTCTCCTCTCAGGCTGCGCTTCTTCATCCAGCTGGAGGATGAGCTCCAGTCCCTGCAGCACTCCCAGCAGTGGCTGCAAGAGAAAGGCAGCCAGCTGGCCCAGAGAGACAGTGAGCTGGCTGGAGAGGCTCTGAGGGAGGTGGGTCTGGTACAGTCTGCCTGGGAGAATGTGAGGGCAGCAATTTCTACTGGGTAAGAATTATTTATACACATTTAGTGAGTGAAGTTAATATGTTCAGTATCTCAAAATGGTACAGAATCACTTATGTCCTAAAATTTTCAATTCAAAAATAGAAAATAATAAGTATATTTATTAAAACTCTTAGTTACCAGCATGTTTTTCACACTTCACTTAATATTTTGCCCTGTTATTTAAATGCTACTTTAATGTTGTCAAATACTGTATCTCTTCATGCAGCCAGGGGCAGAGTGAGGTGTTGCTGGATCTTCTTCGCCAGTTTCACCATTTGAAGTCGGCTCTTAGCACCGCTGTGGAAAATGCGCAGGTTGTTGCTCACAATCTGCCCGACCACAACCACAACGCTCAGGAGGCCAAGTGGATCTACACACGGGTCAGGAGCCTTAATTGTACCAAAAAAATATTTTCTACATTTTTTAATATTGTGTTTGTTGTTTTTTACGTCTCTTTGTTAACGCTTCCCACTAATAAAGCATTATTCACTATGCAATTAACAAAAATGTTATGACTAAACCCTTTCACATTGAATGATATGAGCTTATTATTCAAGAATTAAACATCAATAACAATGTTTATGTTACTTTTAACACAGATTGCAGTATGCCAGTTTTTACATTGTAATCCTTCCTCTAGTGGCTTCTCTTGGTTAACACATTTATGTTTTTGTTTTTTTACCTTTAGCATGAGACAGTCCATGAAAACCTCAAAGAAAAACAAGAAGACATGGATCAGCTCATCAGCATCGTGGAGGATCTGCAGAGAGAGTTGGAGAAAGTCCCCAACTCAGGCACAACCTCCATCCAAAGAGAAATGGAGGCATTAAGAGACCAGTGGCTAGAGGTAATTGATGATATTTCCTCACAACAAATCATTATATTTATTTAGGCGCATAAAACAGTCACATCCTAGACGTAGTTTGTGAAAACAATGGAAGATTTCTCTATATCACTAATGAAATGTACCCACTCACATGTGGTGCTCCATAAATTTTTCAAAGCATTGCTCTCTGGTGGAAATGTGATAATGACGTGGTAAAGAATCGGGGATTTGGTTGCTGTTTTTTTTTTTTTGTTTGTTTGTTTTTTTTTTTTTTTTATTATTAAAACCAATTATGACTTCTGAAAAAAAGCCAGTACCCTCACATCCATCATTTTTTGACGATCATTTTTTCCCTGTTCTGTGATGTACCTTTGCTGCTTAGCTGTCACAAATGAGGCAGAAACATAAACATGTCTAGACATGTTGTTTACCATTCTGCCTTTTTCTCACTTCTCAAACCTGTCAGACCAATTATATCTCAATCTCTCCCCAGTAAAACAACTATAGCCTTTAAGTGAGAAAGAAGCGAAAAAGACAGATAACTATCTCTCCTACTGATTAAAATACACAATGATCAGTGATAACGTTATGATCACCTGCAAAATATTGGTGGACATAATTGTAAGTATCCTAATATGGAGCCCATTACAAAACAAAAGAACTCTGTTGTCGGTTCACCACTGTTCCTTCCTTGGACCACTTTTGATACATACTGAGAGACCACTGCAGACCAGGAACACCCCACAAGAGCTGCAGTTTTGGAGGTGCTCTGCCCAGTCGTCTGGCATTCACATTTTTGCCCTTGCCAAGCTTGCTCAAATACTTACTCTTGCCCAATTTTTTTTCTAACCCATCAAGTATGAGGACAATATTTACTTGCTGCCCAATATATCCCACCCACTAACAGGTGCCACGATGAAGTGTTAATCTGTGTTACCTGTCAGTGGTCACAATATTAAGCCTGATCGATGTAAGTGTCCTAGATACCCCCGTTAGACCACTGTTCTGTGTCTATCAGGTCTCGGAGCGAATTCAAACCAACACTGAAAGACTAGGATACTGTTTAGCTCTATGGGACGACCTTAAAGCAATGGAGCAGGACATCAGTGAATGGGCTGCCACCTCTATCGCTGATCTCACCGACTGTGTCATGAATCTCAGCGACAAGGAGAAGACAGAGGCACATCTTGCAGCCTTTCAGGTTAGAAGAGGATGGAGACGATTAATGATCGTGGGGTTGTACTGTTCATTATAAAGTTCACAGACAGAATGTTTTGACTGAAATGTTTTGGTTATGATCCACAGACGGACGTTGAGAAGCGAGAGCAGAGGCTGGACTCACTGCAGGAGAGAGTGACAGAGCTGAAGGAGCGGGCTAAGCTGCAGGAAACCCCATTACAGATGCAGGTGAATCTACCAAAGACACATAGAAAACAAAGGATGACAGTAACAGGCAGTATCTACAACTTTCGGAAGTCTCAAGAGAAACGTTTCAGTACCGCACATTCATACAGAGCTGGGAAACACTGGATTTTGGGTATTATGCCCCTCGTCTCTGGAATATTCCTCTAAAACCATTACATTTAGACATTTAGTCATTGAATTAGTTAAATGTGTATGTGTTTGTACTGTGTGTTTGTTTGGGCAGTGGGATGGTGGGACCTAAGAAAAATGGTATTGTTGTAGTGAGTAGGGCTTGAGAGTTCATCTGTATTAAGGGTAAATTTATAAAATAGTAACATGCAAAAGCAACTGAGGATTTTGCCTAATTCTACCAATTCTGTCCTATTAAACTAGGTCCTTGAATCTGACCTGAGAAAGAAAATGGCCCATGTTCAAGAGGTGTACAACCAGGCCAAACACACTCTGACCTACTTCAGTTTCCAGAAACAGAGACTGGAGGACCTCATGTCCCAAATGACTGAGCGGCTTGAATCAGCCGAGGGCTCCTTATCCGACCTAACAGAGGCTGCATCTCTTGAAGACATTGGTACAGTCAAGGTATGATACTCAGAGTTGCATATAAACTACCAGGTAAAAAGCCTTTCTTTCCAGTATAATTGTCTTCTCTTGTCACTTATAGGACTTGCAGAGTGTGGTGCAGCAGCAGAGAGCAGATATGGACTCTGCACGGGATGCCCTGAGTGCCCTGTGCAGATCTCATCCTTCTGAGGAGCTGTCACGCCTCTCGTCTGACCTCACGTCTATTGCCAAACGAACAGAGACAGTTGCTCAGCGCTGTGCCAAGACCAAAGGTAGTCTTCAAGACGGACTACAGCTCCATTTCAATGGTAAGAGATTTTGTTAGTATTGTGTGGAGGTTAAATACATCATACAGTACTGTCTGTGAAGACTCTCACTCGTCCAGGGTAATTGCATCGCAACAAAAGGTTAAAAAAGCAGTCATCTGGATTGGATTTTTCAAGTTGAAGACGTTTCACCTCTTATCTAAGAGGCTTTCTCAATTCTGAAATGAACTGGTAAGAGAGCTGGTTTATATTCTAGGAAGGAGGAGATGCAGCCTCTGTCTAAACTCCTCCTTCCTAGAAGAATATAAACCAGCTCGGAAAGAGCATCTACCCCTCAACTATAAGATTTTTGAGTTTGAGTTCAAATCAGGGCAGTATATCTTTACAATTGTGGGTCCAAGGGCCTTGGCAGAGAGCTCTCTGAGTACTTATAGTTTTGAATTGTCTTCAAAAATGTATTTTTTGTACATTGATACACATTTCTTTGTACATAGCCTTAATAGCCTCTTAAATTTCTGTATAAGACCTTAACACAGCACTGTACATATTATTCATATTTTCACAACTTTTATTATCATATTCATATTTATTGATTCATATTAGCACACTAATTAAAATGCCACACCTCTTCTTGAAGGACCTGGATTTTCATAGTAGAAGGGCTTGTGTTCACTGTTGATTATAATCTATTTTCCCAAGACCATGCTCAATCCGCCCACTACAAGCCACTCTCCACTGACACACACTGTTGGAGGCACCGGTGCTCTTGCCTTGCTCGGGCACACACCTGTGTTTCAGAGTACGGCTGCTCTTGTCACATCTGTCCCATGGGACTTAGGCAGGCATGTTTCCACGGCAACCCACCGCAGCACAGCATGACCACACCCACACTTCCCATCTGCCTCAGCACACCTCCTTTCCTCTCATGTTTTAGTTTTTTATATTTATTCTTCTTGACATCTTTTACTGCCCACAACTTGTATGTAGGGCTGTTCTTCATGTCAATGTGTTTTTTCTGTTTTGACATAGTGCTTGTCCAAGATTTCCGGTCCTGGCTTGCAGATATAAACTTGGAGGTGAAAGAGTGGTGTAACCAGTCTGGAGATGCTGCTGTCCTAGCCGCAAAGTTGCACAGGCTAAAGGTATATGATGCTACAATATGTTTGTATTTTTTGTCAGCATAGTTTTTACACTAGTTTTTATACTTTAGCTAAAATCACTATATTAAAACATGCACAACAAGTTTAATTTTAGATTATTATTAAGAGCTGGTAAGTTTTATAACGACATGTGATCACTGCTCTTTCCACAGGTGTCAGGGGAGCAGACATCAGAGGGAGAGAGACGTCTGTCTCAAGTTTGTGAGGAAGCTGAGAGGCTTCAGCATCACCTTTCTAAAGCTGCAGCAGCACAAGTCCAGGATCATCTCTCGTCCTGTCAGAGGGAGTGGAAAACCTACCTAGACAGTTGTTCCCAATGCCAACAAGATTTGGAAGAAGCTATTGACCTCTTAAAAAAGTAAGTAGTGCTATATTCTGTGTTAATGCAAAGCAAGCAAAACAATGATCTAACTATTATTTATTTTTCTCTGTAGTTTTGATGACTGTGTGGGGCATATGAGAGACTGGCTGAAGCAGATGGAGCACAGCCTAAAGAGTGAGTCTGTTCCTGGAGATGAAGGCCTACAGGGCGCCCTAGACACTTCAGAGGAGCTGGACAGGATGGAGAATCTGCACAAAGAACTGCTAGAAAGACGGTAGGTGTACACATTTGTATTTAGGCCTGTGTGCGCTGCATTGCATTGCTATTAGTATTTGTGTTAATCCTTAAACTACATTCTCTTACAAGGGAGTCTATTGAACGACTGTGTCAGGAGGCCCAGTCCCTGTCAGAAGCGGGACGGGGGTCAGGGGGAGAGGTCAGAGTGACAGGCCAGCTCCATATGGAGCACCAAGCCCTGCTGAAGACAGCCAGAGATAGGCTGAAATGCTGCCAAGAGAGCCAGGCTTTTGGGGAGACCCTCCAGGGATTATGGGCCTGGCTGGAAGAGATCCAGGAGAGACTGGGTACAGTAGACAGCACCATGGGGACCAAAGAGCAGTTGGAGCAGAGGCTGGAGACAGTGCAGGTAAGTTAAAAAAAAATCATTCAAAACTTGTGATGTTGTCTTTACTGAATGCTTTTTCAATAATGTCAGTTTTACAGTATGTACAAAATAGTCTCATAGTAAACACGGGAGGAAACTAATTACTCAAAATCAAAGCTAAATTCATTTCACTTTGACTTTGCTTTGTTTTCCCAGGATATCCTGCTTTTGAAGGGGGAGGGGGAGGTCAAGCTGAACATGACCATGGGTAAGGGTGAGCTTGCTCTCTGCAGCTATGGCGCTGCCGGGCAGGAAGTGGTCAAATCGCAGCTTCAGGAAGTGGAGGATGCATGGGCCACGCTGCTTGTGACTGCCATGAGCTGCCACAGGTACAAACTGCTCACCTGTTTTTTAATATGAACTGATATATGATTCTGCTGTTACAGTTGTATTATGGCAGTACACCTTTAACAGTATATGATCTCAGCAATAATCTGTGCCAAAAGTCCTCCAACAAGTGAACAGGTCACCTCTATCATAATAGATTGATTTCTCAGTGTTACCAATTATAAATAGGTTAAATACATAACGAGAGTAATAATGAGTATTCGTCTCATTTTGTAACTCTGATTGATGTGCACAACAGTATGTGCAGGCCCCTTTTGTAATGTGTGTCTATGTACGTGGGTTTAATGGAACAATTATGGTTCCAACAAAAATCTGATCTCATTAGAGACTAAATGGTGGATGGCATGCAGTAAATCACACATGGGGTTTGTTTGTCTTTTAGGGGATAACAGGAGGCGAGGGGTAGCAGGTGAATCCTGTATGCACATGGCTGTGCCTTTTCATGTATGTGTGGATATACTGCAGTTATTTGTACATGCAGAGTGACAGATGGCAGGAAAATCTATGGGTGCATATCTGGCTCTGTGATTTGATGCAGCCAATAAAACAAGATAGTGGCAATAACATTGAATTACTGACAAATTATATTTTTTGGCTGAACCACAAGTCACAATTATACTGTGTAACCAGCTCTTTCATTCTCATGCACATATGATGCTCATAACACTGTTGTAATGGTGTGTTTTCAAGGTTCAAAAACAAGTGGTCAGATATTGGTACCTGAAGACAATTTAGCACTATAAAGCCAAGGCCAAAACCCCCAAAATATAAACTAAAGAAAGACAATTTAAACTGTATGTGTTTCTGCAAAAGTATAAGTTGTTTAGGTGCTTTGCAAAAAATTAACCAAGAAAGTTTATTTTGTGGATTAATACAAATTATGTATTGTGTCTTTAGCCGGTTGGAGTGGACAGTGTCTCAGTGGAGCGGATATTTGGAGAGTGCGAACCAACTGCGGTGCTGGATGGAGGTTTTGGAGCGAGAGGTGAGTGCCCCTCTCACCCCTCAGCCCGGGCCCAGAGAAAAAGCAGCCCAACTGGATAGATTGAGAGCACTTCTGGCTGATCTCGAAGACCACCAGGTGGCACTGTCCAGCCTGGAAGAAAAAGCTCGAGAGCTCTTCAAAAAGACTGGAGATGCCAGCTTCAATCATGGGGCCCGCACCCAGCTGCAGGCACAGTTTGACGACCTTACAGCTTTGGTGGAGGTAAGAGATATGCAGTAGTGATAAAGTAAACACAATAGGGATACAATTAAGGATGGTATATTACAAATTTTTCATTCTTCTCTAAAATAATTCTTAATTGATGTTTGTTGAAGGAAAGAGTACGCCTGTCCCAGAGCATAGTGTTGGAGCATCAGGAGTATTTGGAGGCGGTCCGAGAGCTGACAGATTGGCTGATGACGACAGGAGAGGAGCTACATCACTGGTCTGATACGTCCGGAGATTCTACCTCCATCAAGAGGAAGCTTTCTGAAGTGAGGGTAAGGCAATATAAATGTGATTATCCAAATCCTAACCGACTCTGTACTGAAACATCTTTTTATACATTTAGAAAAACTGACAGAACCCATTGTGATCAAAGACAACAGTAGACATGAATACCTTAAAGCAGATTTTATTAGCGAATTCATTTAGTACTGAATTAAGACAGTAGGATTTGTTCAGTTCTTTTGGTGTGTAACTGAATTAACGCCTCTGCAAGTGAAATTCACAGATTTTCCACAGTATGTGTGAAAAGTCACCTATTTAAAATGTGTTATAGCCTGTTCCTATGGAAACTGCTTGTGGATTTTTTTAAGTTTGTGTTGGTTTTACTATGAATAAAGACAAATATTCCAAAATGAACTACAGGTATATTCCCAGAGCGTCTAAGTTTCTCACATTGTCCATTAGAGTAATGAAAGTAAACATCGAGTAATTGCCTAAGCTTGTCCCTGCTCAATAACTCAGTGATTACAAATCAGAAGAAATATGTGAGCTGATATTGATTTGCATTTACATTTCACACAAGGGTGCTAATTATTGCATTATAAAAAAGTGCTGTGAAGCATCTCAATAGAAGAAAATAAATAATTTATGGATAAACGCCTGTTGCATTATTTTCATTTTGAATTTTTCATTTGGAGGTTGATATTTCCATCTTTGTACACATGCATGTTAAAATGATCTAATACTGTTTTTCTCCTGCTCTAATCCCTCTATCAGATTTCTGTGGTACATCTCGGTGTTACCGCTTCACACATTCTGATTTCTAAGTGCTACCTTTTCACGCAGAATAAAAAATCAGGGCTAAGATGAATTTAAAAAGAGGTTAACAGTATGTGTATAAGGGAGTGAGGATCATAACAAATGAAAAACTGCATCATGCATAATGTTTTTTGAAGGCAATGAAAACTAGAGAGATAAAGATCATGAAAAAGGTTTGTGTGTAACTTTAAATAGAATCACATCCGGCGGCTGCAGTTTCCGTAGACACGGTTTCCGTAGCAACTTTGTCTTCTTATTTTTCTTCAGGAGCGAGTGGAAAGCCGTCTGTTAGAGGGCCGTGAACGACTCAGCCGTGTGCGTCGGAGCGCCGCAGCCACCGCAGAGCACACAGCGGCTGGAGGCTGCGAGGCCATGGACCGCCAGCTGGGGGCGCTGTCCCAGGCTCTGGAGCAGTGGGAGGGGGCCGCACTGAGGGCCAGAGATAGCCTTGAAGGGGCCCTGGCTTCTGCTGCGGCTTCAGAGGAAGAGTATGAGCAGCTGACAGCTCGGCTGGACGAAGAGCTAAAGGAGCTGGACGGCAGACTGAGGGGGTGGAGCCAGGAGTTAATTAAAGCAGAGGGGCGGAGCAGCGGAGAGGAGGCTGTGGGGGGCTGGCAGCTTGCTAAAGTAAGGAAACATGGTAGTTTCATTTTTTGTCACTGCAATAGTTTGTTTTTTGAAAAAAAAGCATTTAGAATTAAAAAGACTTAAAGATATGTAAAGTGTAAGGCTGCTGTGTAAAGTTGTGATTTATTTGGCATTTGAAAATGCTGGTTCAGATAAAAAAGTTTAGTAAACACTGCATAAGAAGTTAACTAATATGTGGAAAATTGTTACATACCAAGTAACAATTACCACAGCTGCACATTAATTTTAGAGAAAACCATTAGCATTGTTTAATGAAAAGTACACACGCACACCCTGCAGAGACATACATTCCCTTCCCTCGTTCTGTCAGTAATTATCCATTCTATTTGTAAATCCCAAAACCAGATTAGTTTTTAAATCAGCTTTACTGGGAGGACAAGGCAGTGACAGCTACAATCCCATCAGTTTTTCTAATTTTCTCCTCATTCAGTTGTTTTTGTCCCCTCCAGCCCCCTCTGTCCTTTTGTGTGTTGTTTTCTCCCCTATCTTCTGCTCCCAAACAGTGTCTGTGTTCATGCCCTTGTATGAACACAGACTTGTTTGGACTGAACAGTGATGTCTTTCTTGGCTGCAGGGGTTGTTTCTTAGATGCTCTTCACCTTCTCCTGCTGCTCTGTTTTCGACCTCTGCAGGATATTTACATTGGGACAGTTTATTTCTGTATTGTTGAGGTCATACCAGCATGCCCACCCTCATATCCCTCTCTCCTGGGTTTCTTTTGGGCCATGACTTTCTGCGCTTTGCATCAATTTGTTGCTTTTAAGGAACAGAGGAGGAGTCTCTCCCCTCCTCCGCTTTCTTCTCACTCCTCCTCCTCCTCTTGCTCCTCTCCCAGCCTGCAGTTCCCGTGTCCAGCCTTATTTGAGCACCGTTTACGCGCTTTTGAACCACCCTGCATCTGTGTAAGGGCTGACAGCTGAATTCCACTGGGAGAGACTGCGAAGAAAATAAGTGCTAGAAGTGAGAGGAGGAGGAGGAGGGAGAGCGAGGCAGGAGAGAAAGTAACGGAGCAGTAGGAGGAGAGAGGGAACAGAGCAACGAGTCCAACACGAAGGCGGCAGGGAGGGGAGGGCTGTTTATTGGTTCTACGTCAGGAAGGGCTTGTTCATATTTCATGGGGCTGATTTTCGTTAGTGTTTGGCTGCAGTATGTGAGCGGGAGAGCGTTATCCACAGCTTCTTCCTGTCACCGAAGAGGAACAGAAATGCTATTGTACAAGGCGAGCTGTGAGTATGTCGCTGTGAATGTGTGTATGTGTGTGAGAGAGAGGAGGGTGGGGGTGCTTGTAGGAATATCCGTCGGTGTCATGTAGATCCATTGGTTGTTCATCTCTTCTTGACAACTTGTGTATGTTTTGTGTGTTGTTTAGGAACTACTTGAGGGCTTGCAGAGCGCCGAGCCCATGGCAGAGAAGTTGAAAAGCCAACTCAACGACCTGGTACGATACTCCAGAGACATAGGCTCCCAGTCGGACCGAGTGACTGCACTTATCAAGCAGCACAACAGGTGAGCTCTGTGGTTTTACTTCTGTGCAGTGCATTTTGGCAATACTCATGTCTGGTTTATGTCCATATCATATACAGTGCAATTATGCTTTTGCACTTGTTTTAAATAAAATCTATGATTTTCATTGAAAATGACAGGCACTAAAATTACAGGAAGATTTAAGGGTATGCAATCGTATCCTAAAATGATTTACTATTATAATTATGTTTGCATTGCAGTTACATTATTCTTTTGTACTGATAGGCTACAACTAACACGAGATTGAGAGATGTGGCAGTTTTAAACTTCCACTGAACATCTTACAGGAGATATTTTAGATTTGACGACAAATTACACTGTTGCCATTACTTTAAAACCTGCCATTGCTTCGATACAGGTAACTTCTTATAAGTGGTTTGTGTATGGGATTTACCTAATTACCTAACCTAATAGTAGTATAAAAGTACTATATTCTGGTACATTAAACTCTCCAATCAGGTTAGTTGCCTTCAGTCTGACACAAATGTGACAGGAGCCTCTACATTATCTAAGATCTACATTAAACATTAAACAGTTGCATATACATTTCAGTATGCCTGATTCGTCACCTAATAATGAAAATTAAACTAATGTCAAAGATGTGTTTTTTTAATAGTTTGATAGTAGTCATTCAGCATTCAATGTATAGTACATCAGCATCTCTCTAGAAATATTGTCACTTTTATTACCGCTATATTTTGAATTGTATTCCACATAATTGGATCTTGCAGAGCGCACATCCCCATTCATTTATAAACACAGCGAGTAATTACCCAAATCACAACAGGGGAAGGAAAACACTCTCTCTAAATAGGGCAGGGCAGTCTGATTTACTGGCTGCTTGTGTCTGCCTCTTCAAAGAGTTGTGTCGACCAGACAAAGGTCAGAGGTGACAGAGCTGCAGTGCACGGGCACCAGTTGCTAAGGAGAAGGATGTCATGCTCCCATGCAACAACTGCTTTACATTATTGTAGTGTACAACCCTTCTTCTGTTTAATTTCATTGCAGGCGTATGTGGAAAACCCAAGAAAATTAAAGCCATTAGAATAGTATTTTAATCATGCTTTTGTGCTACATGCTTGAGTCTACTTACATTGCACTAATTGCCTTCCTCTGGGCCTGCATTCATTTAGTGGTTATTTGTTTACAGACCATGCAAAGCCCCCTCCAAAACAACTACACAATAAATTTCAAATGCTTATTCAACTTATTTTGCATACACAATAATGCTTACTACTAGTAGTTACCTAGTCATTGCATTTTCATGAGTGAAACTTGCTGATTTGAGATACACATAGCAACATTTATTGACAATTAACTTAAGTCAAGCCAGGTTGCTAGATTTGGCAGTAATTGGCCTTGTTTGGGAGAACCTTCATTCTTTCATAGATTTGGCTGCTTGTTCTTTGCACCTGTCCTGCATTAAAACTGAGAAGACAAGAATCAGGGAAGAAAAGGGGCTGTATCTCCTCCTTTTACTTCTTAGCACATGCCAGATTTTGTCTGTCACAGCAGAAAAAAGTGCTTCTTCTATTCCCAGTGCGATCCTCGGCTTGTTACCCTTTCATGCCCTCATCGCTTCATTAAAACTCAGGGGTGTATGTGTGGAGATGTGTGTGTTTAGGTGAGCGCTGGTAGAAGACGGTGTTGTTTTTATTCATGCCTCCCTTTGGACAGTAACTCCTGCTAAAACGGCTGTACACCTTGTTTTCTCACTGTCATCCTTTCCATCACATCACTCCTTCAGCCCTCATTTGACCTTCACTGTTGACCTTTAACCTTCAACCCAGTGTGAATTCAGTTGCCATCTGCATTTTTGCCATGGTATTTTAATATATTACTGTTTGCTCCTGCCTAAAATAGGTCAGTAGGTCAGTCTCACATTTCTGGATTTTGACACAGTAGGTAGTTGGGTTGTGGATGAGACCATAAAAATGTATTATTAAAAAACTTTGCTACCAAAGTCTGGAGCAAATAAGGGGTTACAAAAAAGGGTCTTGGGGCAGGGCTGAACAATATTGACAAAACATTCTATGTTAAATATGGCAATTTCTGAAAAACTCTGTGCAGATGAAAAGCTAAATAAAATATAAAGAAACGCTGGCTCTAAAAACACAAGGGTTCACAAGCCAGTTTACCCTCTGTACATGCCCATTCAGTATGCTAGACCTTTGACAGGAAAGGAAGAAAGGAATGAAGACTGACTCTAAGACCTTGCACTCCAAATAGATACTGGAATTGATGCTTCAATACATTTGTGATAATAACTGATATTGGAGCGATAGTAGCTCAGTCGGTAAAGACCTTCGCCCAGTAACACAAAGGATGGCGGTTCAATCCCTGCTACTGAAATACCATTGTTGTGTCACTGAGCAAGGCACTTCACCCACCTTGCTTGTATCAATGTGTCAGCGTGACTGTGTTTGTTAATGGTCGGAGATTGAAAGCCATGTCTCTGTCAGTCTGCCCCAGGGCAGCTGTGGCAACAGAACAAGCTCATCACCACTGAGGGTGACTGAGGAGTGAATATATCTGATTCTCTAGAAAAGCACTATATAAGACAAATACATTATTATTATTGTTGTTGTTGTTGTTGTTGTTGTTGTTGTTATTATTATATATTCTGTAGATGTAGTGAGATAAGTATGTTGTTACTGGTTGTTAAAACAATAAGCATCGTTCATTGCAAAAGCCTTATGTCAACATTCCTCATACAATGTTATAAGGCACCAGCAAAAGAGGAAGTTTATTTATTACATGAGAATGAGCTGGAAATTCATCTTGTGGTAACCGTTTTAGAGCTAAAGTCTTTGTTTTAGTACAGTTTATTTGAAGCTGAAATCCACATGAAAAACAAAATAAACTGCCTTAAATAAGAAATGGTACCACAACTGTATGTAAAGGTCTATGAGTATATGTCTGTCTCACTTTTCTCCCACAGCCTCAGCCTGTCATGTCTAGTTGTGTCCATCTTGTTGCCCTTATGAACTCTCGCCTCACTCATATGTTCGTTCTCAACCCCCATCACATGCTGTACCCCACATACCATCCCCCACTCTCTCACTGTTTGCCCCAACGTTGATTCCTTCCACTTCACCCACTTTGCCATTTCTCCACCTGCCCAGTTCCCATTCCTGCTCATCTCTCAGGTCCCTGTGTCCCTGCCTCCTCTGTCATTTGTGCAGTATCTCAGCATTTGCACAATCTCTTTTTGGATTAACACATGGGAGATATACAGCATTGTGTAGTAAGAGCAAATGTTTGTGTCATCCTATCATTCTTAATGGGTGTTTTTGTTCCTCTCCATCAGCTTGAGTCTGCGTGCATCCAGGGAGTGTCAAAACAAGGAGCGCTTGTTGGAGCAGAGGTTCAGGGCAGCGCTCAGAGACTTCCAGCAATGGTTGGTCAACGCCAAAATCAGCACCGCCAAATGCTTTGATGTGCCACAAAGTGTCGCCGAGGCCTCCACTGCCTTACAAAGGATCCAAGTGAGCATCTATTTACACTGATTAAATTACTAAGTCTATGTGTCTGGGTTTTTGTATCATCCGCATGTAATTTTAGACATGCAGTTTATTCTTTTTTTATTATCTATTATGTAACACAGTCACAGGGAGTTAAGTGAGTGGGTCAAGAAGGGCATCTAGTGTAGAAGCTATGCCAATGGATTATGCTGCGGTGATCCTGGGAGGAAAAAGTCGCAAGAAAAGAAGATTTCTATTAAAATGTCCCACTAAGACAGATTTCCAGCACAAAGAAAATACCTTTAAGTAAAATGTCTTAATACTTGTAGAATCAATCTGCTTAGCATAGATTGCTCAAGGGGATGTCTGTATTGACATGCCCACTGTTGAGTGTCCTCCGGTGGGTATGTTAGAGTGGTGGGGCTGCCCTAGGCTGGATAAGCTGAAAAAGGGCACATGGCCAAATGGGATAAGAGAAAGCTCAGCAGCACAGTTTCTCTGCATAAAAGCGATGTGTGTTTCTCTTTCTATGAAGTGTTTTTGGTGAGAAGCTGGCAGGTGTAGGTCTGGCAGCCTCTTTAGTGCACCCCAGGGCCCTGGCTGAGAGTCAGGTTGTCTGTTAAGGTAGACGTCCCAGCACTAGACAGTTAATTACCTTCTTAAACATCTGACCATACCCTCCACTACATAACCACCAAATGACTGGCGTTAAGCCTTTAGCAGAGAATAAATAGTAAAGATGCTAAATTCACACTCAAAGACAGAATTAATTTAAGTCCAGTGCCTCCAGTCTTAGCTCAGTGAATATTGTGGGCTACCATACATAAATTTGTGTTTTCTTGTCAGATTGTCACCAACAAGACTCAGTCAGTGTGTCAAAGGACAACAGGCTACTTTTTTCAGTTTCACTAAAATATGTCAAAAAATGGAAACACTTTGCTGGAGTGTTTAACTAGCGTCCCAAAAAGTCTGAGGATGAGAGGTAGTGTCATAAATTGTATGGCAGTGAAGTGGAGTGGTTCAGAAATACAGAGGCGGGCATGTTTTATTTATTATTGACTTGGTGAGGAATGTGGAACAATGTTTCCACATGGCTGACCTCCAGGAGGGTCGGAGTGGGAGGGGCCGGGGGTAACCATTGTGTCACGCTTAATTGGTGGTATACAGTTACACTAGCAGCGGGAGGACGGGAGTAAGTGTGAAAAAGAGTCAATGAAGGAGAACACACTGAGAGGATAAAGAGACAAAAGAATGATGAAGAATGTACTGTAGAAGATGCAGACGTTGTTTTATTTGTACGTAGCTTCACTTAACACCAGTGTGTGTGTAGAGTCTGCGGCGTGTCTAAGTGATGTGCTGACTGCACAGATGGTGGAGTGGTCCCTGCTGCGTTACTGTCATCGGCTCAGCTCAGAGGGAGGGGGCAGTGGGCGTGGGCTGCTTATACATTTCTGTGGGAGGCTAGAAACAAGCAATGTAAAAACCCAACATGTTCCAGGCAAACTGACTTTCCCTGTCGGCTTCTCGGGGTCAAGCTTTTCTGTTTCGGTGCCAGCATATATGGACTTGGCTTGCTGTTAATAACTGCTTTTGACAGTTTACGCTAAAAATGGTAGTATAGGATAAGATTTTAGGGTAATACTTATGAATAACTCAGACTATTAAGCATTAGTAAGTATATAAAGTTTATTCAGTATTGACAAACTGTTAAAATATTGTTATTAACATATTAATAAGTGGTTTAGAATTGAATTGTGGAGAGTTATTCTAAAGTCTTACAGATTTTAGTGACGTTTATGGTCGTCATTTAGTCCATTTACTACCCCCTTGTCACTTTCTCACTATAGTCCTTTTGTGAGTGTCGGTGCTAAACTGTGATGGTTCCTTTGTCCTTCTGTCCCCGAAGGAGTTCCTGAGTGACAGGGAGCATGGTCAGGCCAGGCTGAGTACAGTAGGGGCCAGCGGGGAACTGCTCATGGCTGTGGTGTCCAAAGACAGAGTGGAGGGGATCAAGGCCAAGGTGGAGAGCACAAGGGACGACTGGAAGAGCCTGATGAATAACTTACAAATGAGGGAAGATGCTCTCAAGGTTGGTTAACTGCTTACTTATTTATCAGCCATAGTCACATTAAATTATGTCACACTACTTATGTATATAGTATACAGCACTACTTGAGCTATGCCTACTATTAAAGTTAGTCGTACTAGCTTGTGACCCATTCTATAACTGTAAGTGTTATATAAGTGTTTTTTTGTTTAGTTTTTTTAAGAAGAGAGGCGAAAATATTATGTCTATAGAAGTTTACAAAGTAATCACAGGCTTTTAGTTTTTATATAACAGCTGAATATCAGGAGCTTGCTCAGTCTGTCTGTGAATGTTGTGATTCATCCAGGTCTTAGTGCCTCCCACAGAATATGCAGTAAAAACAATGTATTGAAGTTACAGTTGTGTTATGTATTCAGTGTATTAAGAGGTATTTCACTGTACTCCCCAGAACCTGCAGACTCAGATGACAGAGTTTGAGGCCAGTGCAGAGCCTCTGCAGGACTGGCTGAACAACACAGAAGTCAGAGTCCAGGAGAGCAGCGCACGCCTCCATGATCTGTCTGCAAAGAAAGAGGAGCTCAGCAAGCTACAGGTACCGTGGACCTTATGGTTTAATGGGTAACATCACAGACATTTGTAGTTGTCTTAGTAGAGCCTATGCATACTTTGATTTTAGATGCCTTTTACTACCTCCTGCCAAAGACATTTTCACAGTTTTATGCCTTGCACAAGTAAATCCTTTCCCAAATTAAACATTAGGCATATTTTCCCTGACTCACTAAGTAGGCACTGTGTCTGAAGCTCTTCATCAGATAACCCTCCCTTAAGTACAATCTCAAATCATGGGAGAAAAGAAGAGCACCGAATTACATTTGTTGAGCACCACTGGATCAAAATGGAGCAACGTCCTGACACAATAGTCAGAGGAAAAGTCCAGAAATCTAATTAATTCTCCGTCTGTCACAGCTGAAGCGCTGCGTGGCTAAAAGGCCCTTTTCAGGATGTGATAACAGCCTGTGCCATGTCTGACAGAGACAAAAAGAGAAGAGGCGCTGAGCGTTAAAAAGATAAAACTGACAAAAGAAAAAAATATATCAAGCCCATCTCAAAGCTCAGTGCTTATCATTGTTGCTATTTTTGTATTTACCCTGTCACCCGCTGTAGCACTTCTCCTTGTTGTCTTTTGTCTGAGACTGCGAGCAATTACATGTCTCCCCCAGCACCTGAAATACAATACAGTACAATACAAGCTTTAGTGCATGGACCTGTGTTGGCAAAATGATAATCTGCTGGCTTTTACTATCATTTACCAGACCTTTTTTGTTTTTGTGGCTAATTGAAGTTTTGTCTTTAAACACTGACATTACCTGTAATGTTGTGGTTTATTGTGTCCTATTATTGCTTTTGTTACATGTCAACCTTCTGCATCTTTTCTCTGGGCCCTCTGCCTTTCTTCACGACCTTCACAATATTACTTTATTCTTTCATATTCCCCCTGACGCCATTGTTTCTGGTGCTTACCCATAACTATCCTCTATCTTGTGTTCCATTTCTTTCATTTTAATCCATCTCTCCTGTCTCGCCTGAATCCTATCACGCTTTATTTCATCATTCACTTCTTCATCTTTTTCTTTATGTGCTTGCCGCTGGCTCAGTGCGTGCTGGAGGAGATGTCCGGTCGGGAGGCAGAGCTGGCGAGGCTAAGGGAAAGCGCTCATCGTCTCTGGGAGGGACAGGCCGCTGGCAAGGGCTTTGTCCATCGCGTGTCCCAGCTGTCAGCACAATACCTTGCACTAAGCAACTTGACCAAGGTATCACTGCTTTCACTGTGTAACCCTCTGCTGTATCTCTTTGTCTAATTAATATAAATGTTGGAAAATATTGAGTGGACTCTGCATGTCGTTCTTGTGTTACTATAAGTTCTGTTCATCTTCATCTTACTGTTCAAAGACATGCATGTGCAGGTGAATTAGTGACTCTAAATAACCGCTAGTGAATAAATGTGAAAGTGAATGGGTGTCTGTCAGTGTATGTCTCTGTGGCTGCCTTGGCCATTGTCTACAGTGAACCCCGCCTAAGGCCCATAGTTGCTGGGACAGGCTGCAGCCATCCACTGCCTCAAAACAAAATAAGCGTAAGAAGATAAATCAATGGAACATGCTAAGTATGTGTCAAGCATGATTAATGTATGTCTTAAAGGAAGCCATGTACCCTTTTGTCATGGCAGGTTGTTTCATTTTTCTCTTGTTTAGGATTATTCAAAGACATATCAGTCATGTTACCTAGCCACAAGGTTGTAAAGAACAAGAAAGTGTCAACATCTGCAGTAATTTTTGCAATACAATATGTTTACTTTACAAAAGTTCCTCAATATAAAAAGGCCAAGACTCTGTGGTTTACCTTTACTTCAAGAAGCATGTTTGAAATGCCAGAGCTGTGTCAGTGCTGGAGAATCTGACCTTTTTGAAGTTCTCATTAGATCGGCCACACATGTAGTGATTCATTTAATACGACCAAAATATAACATTGACCACACAAGCACTTTTCTTTTACCACAGAACAATGGGAGTAGCCCAACACTGATTAATGGGATTTATTTACTTTGCCTGTTCACTGCTAGAGCTGCTATTTTTAGTGCTTCTTCCTGCACCAGACATGAAGCAAAATCGTTTAAAATTACCACTTGTAGACAGTTATTGTAAGTCTGCCTTCCTCAAGCAGACAGTTCCTCTGATGTTAAAGATATGTGAGTGCTGACTGCAAACAGTGTGTGTATTTGTTCCTGTGTGTAGAAACGGAAAAATCCCTAGAGATGTCCTCAAGTAAGAAACACAAGACAGCGATTCAAATGAGGACAGCAATGTATGAACAATAAAAATGTTTTATTTACCTTTTTTTTTTTTTTTTTTTTTTTTTATCACCACTACATTTAGGCATTCAGTTTAGAAGCACCTTTGTCCTCCTGGAAAATCAACTCAAATCCACAGAGGCAGAACCATGAAGCTAAAACATTTATCTAAATCTTTGAAAGATATCAATTATGTTTACTGTCCAGAGACCTTGCATAAAGAGGGATATGTCAAAATCACTGATCAGACTTGGGTAATACCTGCTCTTTATTGGACCTGCTGAGTATATTTGGTATGTCCTTTCGCTGTTCCAAAAGGATAAGGCCTCCAGGATTGAACGGATCGTTGGGGAACATCGCCTTTTCTCTCAGGGTTTAAAAGAGCTCCAGGACTGGGTGTGTGAGGCTCAGAGGGTCCTCAACTCCTGCGTGTCCCCCACCACAGACAAGAGCGTGCTAGAGGACCGGATGATACAGCTGGAAGTAAGTACAGACAAGACAGATGTCAGATTTATTGAGGACTACATTGATTTAGACACATAACAGCATGCATTGTTTTTCCCTAGTATTTGTTCTCTTTGTTTGCTGGGAGGAGATTCCTCATTGTAGACTTTTTTTTTTTCATCTTTGTCTGCAGGCTTTGTTGGCTGCTCGTCAAGAAAGGGAGATCCAACTAAAAATGCTGCTAACAAGAGGAGAGGCAGTTCAGAGAAATACTTCGGCTGAGGGGGTCCCAGTCATTCGCAAACAGATCCAGGACCTCAAGGACTCATGGGACTCCCTGCTCTCCGCCTCCATCCAGTGCAAAAGGTTGTCTGTCAATTAACTGATAAATGGGACTGGGAAGTGTCTGGATCCAGTTCATAGATTTACGCTGGTTGAAACTTTACAGGGACAATTAGGTTTGATGGTAACGTGTTTTTTTGAACCAACAGTCAGCTAGAGGGGGCTCTGTCGCAGTGGACGAGCTATCAAGAGGACGTCGGTCAGTTTGTGCTGTGGATGGACCGAGTGGAGGAGACACTCAGCTGCTCGGACAGACAGTATTCAGAGATGAGAGACAAGACTGCAAACCTGGGGAAGACCAAGGTACTAAATTCTTTCCCATAATAAAGTTTTTTTTTAATTTTATTTTAGGGTGATAACACATGAGCTCTATTTGATGTTTTTGAATTGACTTATTTTAACTTTGCCATGCCTTACACAATCTCTTACAATATTCCAGCTTCTCTATGAAGAAGTATTGAGTCACAGCAGTCCTCTGGAAACCATTGCCGCAAAGGGATCCAATATGGCCGAACACTATAATACTCAGCAGGAGGTGCAGCAGCTACAGTCTCGCTACAACACCCTCAAGGAAAAAGCCAAGGTATATATCCACAACATGCTTTTCTCTTTTGCATAATAAATGAATACAAAATAAGCCAGTGTTGTGAAAGCAGTTTTACATGTTATATAGAAACAGTTATTTTTGTGGAATAAAAGCATTTTATTTTTTTGCAGAATGCCGTGAGTAAGGCCAAAGGGCTGGTGCTGGTCCATCAGGAGTATCAGAGAGCATTGCATGTATTTGAGGACTGGCTGGAGCAGGAGCAGGCCACTCTAGTGTCACTGTCCCATCCAGAAGGAAGTGTGGATACTCTGGAGAGCACACTACAACAGCTACAGGTAAACTGCAATGGTGTATAGATAATGTTAATCATTCATGTGGCCTGTAGACAACATATAAAAATGGACAAAATGTCTTTAGCTACACTAGGTCTCAACTTGGAACCTGTTTTATTTCCCTGATTTTGTGACACACTACGATCTGAGTTTTTGTCTTTTGTACTAGAGTTTTTATTTCACATATATTGTAAAGGTAAATGCTTTATTTGTCAATATACACACAAGATGTACAACAAAATTGCGTAGCTCAGATGGAGAGTTATTGTAATATCTGATTAACCGTTCTTCATAATTAAAACAACATTTAGGCTTCAAAAAAACTGAGTTAAACTTCCCTGTGACCTAATTCACCAGATGAGAATCTCTTCTTTTAATAAAAAACATAGGCATAAGACAGGATACAGATACTTGCCGTAAATTAATTTTGCAACACCTTCAATATATTTAACTATAATAAGTCTAATAGACTTATTAATCCAGGCGCAGGGGTCACAAATCAGCACTTTTTGTGCCAGTCCCAAGCCTGGATAAATGGCGAGGTTTGTGTCATGAAGGGCATTTTGCTTGAAAACCCATCCAAAATCATTATTCAAATCTATGCACTATTTGAGGCAGATGATTTGCTGTGGGAAACCAAGAAGAAAAAGCC
The DNA here is from genome assembly GCA_020698575.1 of Bostrychus sinensis. Lineage (NCBI taxonomy): Eukaryota > Metazoa > Chordata > Actinopteri > Gobiiformes > Eleotridae > Bostrychus > Bostrychus sinensis. The sequence continues at coordinate 18,059,246 of CM036257.1, read as the reverse complement.
TAGAGAAGAGAAGAAGTCTATTACTTATTAGCTAACTGGCATCTGTCCATTTTTAATTTCAGCTTTGGCTCAAACATCAGAAAAGGCCAACCACTGAAAGCAGTTTCTAATGCTGCTTCTCATTTCTTTTACAGACTTTACAGGAGCGTTGTTCAAAGGGTCAGTCATTGCTCTCCTCTGTGCTGACCAGTAGAGAGCGGGTTATTCCTTGGGGCGTCCCACAGATCGAGGACCGGGCTCTGGACACGGCTCAGAGAGAGTGGGGGGTCTATCAGGGCCGACTGGAGGAGACCCAGACCCAGCTTAGTGCTACCCTGTCTCGAGTGAGACAAATGGGGCAGAAGTTTCTAAGTCTGGCCCACTGGCTCGAGGAGATGGAGAAGATGGCAAACATCAGGAGTCATCGAAGGTCAGACAGAGGGACCAAGGAGGTTCAGCTCAAGAAACTTCAGGTTAGAAAACTGAGTAGTTCTCCACACCTATAACATATGACAAGGTTATTTAAATCTGTTTTATTCATTTTAGTACATTTCCAATAAACTCTAATTAACCAGTTATACTGTAGCAGAATAAATAATGAATTAGCGGTATAGTAGGCTTTTTTGCAGGTTTTTTTTAGTTTAGTTTAAGTTTTAGGTCCGCTGGCCAAGCCTTAAAATACATGATAAATCACTGCAATTAATAGATTTTTAGTGGGACAATTACTCCAATGTTAAAGTTCTGTTTCGTCCAAATATAAAAAATACAGTACATGCATAGATTTTCCCATGAGTCTGTCACATGTATCTAAAGCTAAAAAATCTTTCACAGTGAAAGGTTATGAACTTGCCATTGTCTGACAGTATGAATCACATATTTCAGTATTTATACGTGCCATCGAGGCCCAGCATGTGTTCAAAGTGAAGCAGCAGGAGACTGGGAATGTTCCTATGGGCCTCCTCCCTTTGCAGTCTCTTCCTGTCAGTGTCACAGTGTCAGACAGTCTGCATTATTCTCTGGGAGATTTATAGACACATGCACACACACTCTGTACTTCATATCTCATTGTTTTCAAGATCTGTTTTGTCTCTCCTTGTTTTTTCCTGTTTGTTTACATTTCTAACCTTTTGACTGCAGAAAGTCAACTGACAATTACATCATGAATAATGCAGCACAATTATGCTAATTTATACATGTTTTTGTGTCCCTTGTGAGCAGGGGTGTCTTGAGGCAGTGCTAACACGACAAGAAGAAGTGGACGGCCTCTCTCCGCTGGCCCAGCAGGTTTTAGAGGAAACCTACATCAGCAGTCGCGTCAGTGTTACGGCCACACAGCTCACAGCCCGCTACCACTCCCTGCTGCTCAGCATACAGGTGACTCACTTTTAAAGGGCAGTTTTATGTGCTAATGTGTCAAAAAAAGTTTAGCTGAAAAGGTCTTATAAATTGTATACATACCAGTAGCCTTAAAACTACAGGTATGTATAAAATCAGTTTGACACGTGATGTAAATAAAGCCATGACGGTGGATTATAGCCGGCCTAAGTGCATACCTGCTGTTTGCCCCAGCAGTCTTTTCTCATGGTTAAGTTGTCTCACCATGGATTCAACTCCACTGAGAGTTTGGGCTTGTTTGTGTAACACCCCATTGAAATAGCTTTGAGAGTTTGGCTTGTGTTGTTCTCTATACTGAGATCCAGCCACAGTATTTGTCTGCTCCTCTGGGGGGGGACTAAAGGGAAATCAATGGGGCTCCTGTGGACTCGGGCTAAGGCTGTAATTAAACGCTACAGAAGGCAATCTCACACCCGGCACTGTGAGAGGAAAAGCTTTGCCATTGCTACATTGATTTTTACACCTACAGTAACCACTCCTCACTTTTTTTGACTCTCTCATGTGTCATACCAGCACCCCTTTCTGCTCTAATATAGCCTTTGTATCCGTATATGCAAAAGGGTACCATCCATCTAAACCAATAGATGCATGTAATTACACTATGTGAAGTGGGGGCCATATGGGCATGAGGTGGGAAGCTGTTACCTCTAGTCTGTCTAGTCTCCGAAAGGTGTGCACTCAGCACTAATAGCTAATTGGAGCTTCTCACCCCAGGATTTGCAACTTGACTGAATAATGTGTCAAAATCTACATGAAAACCCTCTCTATCCCCATAGTGTTATTGACTCCAAATCTCAGTCAAGTGGATAACGCGTCAAAAACATTAAAAAAAAAAAAAACTCTCTCGTCCTTGTAGCAGTAGCTATTGACATTCAGCAGATGAAAGAGGCTGGAGAAACTGGATATTTTTTGCTGTGATGGGTGATCAGAGAGCTTTTGGTCCTTGGTGGCCTCTGTAGGCTGTGTAAAAATGGAGATACAGAGCTCCAGTATTTCCTGTATATTCCCTTGCCCAAAGAGAGTCAGGCCTTCCTGCAGACATGTGTTGTATGTGGTTAGAGTGTAATCTAGCCACAAGAGGTCACAAGGAAGGGCATCTGGCATAAAAAAAAACTTTGCCAGGTCATTGTTTAATCATTGCTTTAGGACAGTGGTTGGGTCGGTACCCAAAAGTGTGTCACAGAACTGTTTAAAGTGGGTAGTGGGCGTTTAAAATTTTTCAAAATATATAATCGATTTACACTCCTTAACAGTAGGTGGCAGTATGGGACATTAGGAGTGTAGGAGTTTTTGGCCACTAGAAAAATAAAATCAGAGTAGTTTATTTTTTAAATCTAGCCTTAAAAAGAAACTCATCCCTTAAATTAAAAAAGGAATGCATGAAAAATGAAAATACACGTCTATACAGGTTTCTGTCCACTGGAAAAATAAAAGCAGATGATTTTTAAATGTGTTACTTCAAAATAAAAAAAAATAAAATAAAAATAAAAACACCTCTAAAAATTCTAAAGAAAAATAAAGCCATGTCGCCAATTTAAAATGCTTGCTTAAAAAGTCATTCATCAAAATAAAATAACCCCCCCCCCCCCCAACAAAAGGGCTCCTCAAAAATAACAAAAAGCAACACATTTAAAATCTTCCTCTGCTTTTATTTTTTGAATGGACAAAAACACTTTAGGTGTTGCACCTTTGGTCACTGTACTAAAGTGAGTGTTGCTTAATTTATCTCAATATCTCTTTTATTTGGGTCGGGCTTGTCGTTATGGGAGATAGTGGGTCCCAAATCCAGACCAGCTAAGAACCACTGCTCTGGGAGGTAGTAGATGATTTGCTGTGCTGACCCCTATAGGGAAAGCTGAAAGGAAAGGAGATTGCACTTGGCATTTATTGGTATTTTCTGTCACTTAATTTCTATTTCTGATATTATTATTTCTCAGGAAACCATAAAGCATCTACAGGAGGAGCTAAGGAGCATTGATGAAACTGAAAACCTTTGTAGCTCATTTTCCGACTGGCTCAGCTCAACTCAGAAAACCTTCACAACACTAACGGACAGCTCTGAACCTTTGGACCGCATCGCTATGGAGAAAAAGATGAAGAAATTAGAGGTATCAAGTTGTCTGTTTTTATACTTGTATGTGGTTAGTTTGTTAATTAACTTCTGTGGGTCAGTGGGAATTTAGCTGCAGCTGTGGAGGAGCCTCCCTGAGAACTGTGTGGTGACATATATCAGTGCAGGCATATAGTATTACCCAGGTGAAATGTTGAGTTAGCATGATTTAAGTTTATAGTGAAAAACATGTGCACACCTCATCTGACATTAATGCCAGCAAAAAATCCTTTTCCAATCTAGTTTCTGCCAAAAAAACATGCTAGTGCTATCACACTTTTGGCAGGTGTAATGTGCTTGGCTGGTTTATTATGCAAAGCGTTTCTGTAGAGTCTGCAAAATGTGTGCCTTTAATTTTAGAGACAAGATGGTCACTGCTGTAATTTTTTTTTCTTATCTTGTTGTGAAATGGGCATTGGAGGGAAACTTGCGCAGCCTGCAACGGTGAGGAAAATCACTGCTATCGTTTGCATGGCATAGTTCATATCGAGTGTGTGTGCGTATCGATCGGCCCCTTTATGAAGACAAAGCGGGTGCGGCTTGAGAGGATGCGTGGAAGCGGGGAGGGACCGCCCACCGTGAGGCAGAGGATGAAGAAGAGGCCGTGTCAGGAGCCTGCTGGCACAGACACTGTAATTGATATGGTGCCCTTACCGCTTCACTTCACACAGGCCTACACACACTTGTCTCCTATAAGCACTGGTTTCATATCACAAGTGCTAACTAACGAGTATTTTTCAAATCTATAGCTCCTCTGTGGTTTCATTCAGTCAGCATTGTTAGGCGTGGATGAGTACTGCTGCAGAAAATATTTGGCTTTCAAAGTGTCATTTGGTGGACAAAAATTAGCTTTGAGAAACTAACCTAGAACCTAGTCTAAAAACAGATGAATAGAGAATGGCTTACCAAATAAAGACAAAACAAGGACTATACTAGGACCAAACCAGGACTAAACAAGAATGAATCAAGGACTAAACCAAGAATAAAACTGGCTCTAAATGAAACTAAATCAGGACTTGAACGGCAGAAGAAACCTGCGTACCTCCAGTGGTATTCATGCCACAGTTTGACATCATCTTTGTTTTATTACATTACTATTCGTCTCCCCACACAGTAATCTACAGTCTTTCACACTTTGCAATACATCATCTGGTGTGAGCTTTGTGCTAATCCCTGTCTGGGATCGATGCGCTGTGTCTGCATAGGGACCGAAGACACGCTGTCACCACATGTGTCCTTCCTGCTCTGTGCAGATGACACACAAGCGCACCATCGCTTAACCACTCTCCTGTAGTGAGAACTCCAGAGCTCTTCTGGTGGCCCGGATGATTATGCATTGACAAAAAGAAGAGCAACAGTCAATAGCTTTGCTTTCAAGGGCCATAAGCTCCCTATTACAATTCCAGTTCCAGAAAAGTCAGGACACTGTAAAAAATATAAATGAAAACAAAATCATAATCATCTTTAATTGCAAGAAAACTGATGTCCAGTACAGAATAACGTCTGTTTATAATGCAGAATCGCTTGAGGATGATGATCATCTAATACATCCAATACTAATAATACAGACTCTGCCTTTCTAAAATGCTCCTTTTATACTCTTTCTCATGCTATTATTTTTCATTACATGGTACATTATCACACTTTCAAGACCCAATATGTTGTTTATGTTTTTTTGTGAATAGAATATGGTTTTATGAGGTTTTTATCTCCATTATACATAGTGTCCCAACTTTTTCAGCAGCTTTAACTTATAATTGGTGGACTTTCAAATATGATGACTGTGGTTGTTTTATTAATGCACAGGCAATCAAGCAAGCAGGTCACGCTGCTCGTAAACACATCCTCTACTTGTATATTTTCTACTTCTAATCACCCTCCGCTCCTCCCGTCATTAATTTTCAAGGACGTTTTTTCCCAAATCCCTGCAGCTTTTTGGTTGTAATTTTTTGTTGCCCGTGAGGTGTATGCAGTTATATTGCTGCTGTAATTTTTCATTATCAAAATACTCTATTATATTATAATAACAAATTTGCACTTAAAGCTGCACTACCTGATTTCTTTTTTCTTGTATTTTGGTAAAGATAATTATTTAGTTATTAGTACAGCATAACAGAAGTCATCTGAGAAAAAAATTAGACTTTGAGGTCACCTGTGGGCTGTATTATAAGGGTTTTTGTTTTAGAGCGAGGGAAGGAACAGTTTAACCAATCACACACTTGGTCAATACATTTTTTATCTATCCAGAAATAGAATCGATCAGGAATAATGTGAAGGAGCTATTGTTTTATTTAAAAATGTATAGCTTATTCACTGTATTTTTATTTTTTATTTTAAAGAATTAAAAGCAGACTCCAGATCTCTGCTATGTTATTCTGATAGCTCCTGGCTTGTGTACATACTTCCAGGTTTGTGTGAGACTGTGATAGAGCGTCCTGAAGGAGAGGAATTAGGAAAGGGGAGTGTATCATTCAAACTTTTACAGTCACACAATCAGGTAGTGCTGCTTTAAATGGACTCATGAAACATTATTCTCAGCTTCTTAGACTCCAGAAGCCAAATTTTGACCACCAAACAATAGTTTTCTCCAGTTAACTAAAAGTAATCGCGAAAAAAAAGTGGATATTTTAGTTGGCATAACCATTTAGCATTTTCAGTTTGTAGATACTGTTGAGTATTGTTTGCAAATGGTGTATAATGCTCCCCTGACTGGTATAGTGATAGAGGAAGAGAACAATAAACACTCAGGGATAGGAGAAGGGAAAGTTTGTCTGGTTAAGATGTTTCAAAACATTATATTAAGATCCACTCTATATACTACGTGGTATTGCTTTAAATTCCTGCAGTTTTGTTTTATGTATCTGGGGAAGAAGCACTGAGAGTGAAGCTAAGAGATGTCCCTCAGGGTGACCTCAGCAATATCTTCCCACATATACTGAGTTGATTAAAACAAAAAAACACAGTATGTACTGTTAGAGATATTGGAAAACAAGAGCGTAAACACATGACATGGTACATTACAGGAGTTAATAAAGGAAAGCTTGTGTTGTAGCCCTATAGTGTTTACCAGACCGCACTCTCGGCTACGATATCATTAAGAGCCACTATAGAGCAAAATGCTGTACTTTATATCAATACCTAATTTAATTCAGTGGGAACTTGCAAGGCTGAACTGTGCAAGTAGTTTTAACCCAAGCATATCGTGTTATTGATGGACTTCTCACTGAACCCCTTTTTTCATTTGTATTAACTTTTACAATGTACTCACAGTAATAGCTAAAGATTACCCGGCTAACCAAGAGCACAACAGTTTTACAGTCATTATGCTTTGTCAAACAGCAATATTTCTGAGATCAGTAGTGATAGATGTGTCAGTTAACTCACAGGTTTCAATATAAAGTGGCAATAATGAACCATGGGGCTGCAGGGAGGGAGATTCACCCTGCCTAAATTGTGATATTGGGATATATTGAATGTTCGTTAAATAAGGTCACAAGGTGGGGGACACTTGTTTTCCTATTCAGACCAATGAATGGCTTCACACCAAACATGATCGTGCGCAGATGGAAACAAGCCTCGTTATATTAGATTATCAACACCACTATTTGGCGCTCTGGGGTTGGTGCGATGTAACACTCCTATCTCGCAATAATAGACAGATGATGAAAGCTAGATGGCATCCCATTGAGTGACGGTCTCTGTGTCTTTGCGGTATGTTGTGGTTGCCCTGGAAACCCCTGTGGCTACTGCTGCCTGTTAAGGGCCTTTATAATTGGGTCCTCCTTTCATATTATTCACCGTGGTTTCTCCACACCGTGACCTCCCAGTCTTCTCTGCGTCTCCTCCCGCTGGTTCGAGCCTACCTGATGGGTTCAAAGCCTTCAGACACAATGCCAGGCAGACGCAGGGTGAATAGGGCAGCACTGCGGGTGAAGGACAGAGAAATTACCCATACAGTGTTGAATGGCGTCTTAAAAGCCAAGGAAAGCTTGATATTATCCACTTGACGGTGTGATATCAAGAACACATGTGGCAGTGTTGCTAAATATGGCAATGGCAATATAACCTGATAATGAAGTACTCCCTTGGGGATAATAAACATTGAAGATTGAACTGAAAGGGTGATGATTATGGCTTTCTGCTTTGGGTTTGCTTCAGTTAAATGGGCAGTTTTATGGAGATGCCCATGCCATTTCATCTCAAGCAAAATGTACTGTACATGTATGCCATTCTTATGTGTCAAGATTCTTATAAGATGTGTGTGTTCACAAACTCAGTAAAACCAATCTCATACTCCTCAGGCCAATTGATTTTTATCTGACCCACAATGGTTCAGTCCAATTGTGTAGCATTGCTGGCAGTTACAGGACTTTTTGTTTATCAATCAGTATAGCATTGATGATGAAGAAAGTACCTTGTGAATTACGGTTGGTTCATTAAATTACTAATTATTTGTCCCTTCCAAACCACACAGAGGGTTCTGTGTAACAAACCAAATGGTTTTAGTTGTAATAACTTTAACTGTAACAATATATTTACAATATTTATAACTGTAAAATAAAGTGACTTTGAGTTTCTAGAAAAGCTGCTATATAAGACCAATGATTTATATATTTTATCAAATCTATTATTATGTCATAAAAATTTAACTGTATAAATTTTTCTACATGAGATGTATTTCTATTCATTTTTCCCAGAATCTTCAGTCCGAGCTACAACGTGGCCACAGTTTCCTAAAATCCCTGAGGGAGCGTGGAGAGCAGGCAGCAGGCTTCCTAGATGAGGCAGGTGCTGAACATTTGGGTGGGGAGGTGGAGGCTCGGCTGTCCCAGCTGGAGGAGCTTGCCAGTGCTCTACGTCAGGAGCACAGTTTTCTGGAGCGGGCCTTACTGCTGTCCAAAGAGTTTCAGGACCGGTACAAGGCTCAGGCCCAGTGGGTGGTGGAGACAAGGGCGGTGCTCGCGACCCCTGTGGAGCCCAAAGCCGAACTGTACCAGAGGAGAGCACAGTTGGCTAAGTATAAGGTAAAGCAGAGGGCAACTAATGTAGGGTCATGCATTTGCACCATTAGGAGTTCAGCAGTGTGAGAATTTAATTAAAAGCTATTGGCTACCTTACTTCCTGTAGATACTGTTACCTGCTAAATCGGCCATGTATATTTGCGACTGAGAGTAGATAATGAAGTGATGCTTAGTATTGGGGTAGTATTAGAAACGCTGATGGGTTGGATACATAAATTTGGTTACTGGTAAAACACAACAGTCTGTAACCTCAGTATTTCAGTAAAATCTCACTAAAATTGCACTGCCTTTTTAACAGACAAGATTCCAGTTTAATGTATATAATCTTTTTAATTACAATCTACTCACAGTCACAGTGATCATCTTCACTTGACTGGATGTTGAGACAAAATTACTCATCATTTGTTGCTCCACGCTGCAGGCCTTGTTGCAGATGGTCCAGTCCCATGATGGATCAGTCAGGGCAGTGGTGGAGAAAGGTGACGCTCTGCTGGCATCAGTCCATTACCCCTTCGTCCGGGACAAGATGAACAGGCTGCAGAAGGACTACTGTGATCTATGTAACACAGCCATGGTAAGAATCCAGATTTTATAAAAAATCTAAACATTTTTGAATTCTAACCTTCTCTTCTTATGTGATGTACTGTAGGCCCATGTTGAGAATCTGGAAGTCCAAGTAAAAGAGCAGGAAGCGTATCACAATGAACTCCAGGAAGTAGAGCGCTGGCTGCTTCAAATGTCAAGCAGGATGGTGACTCCTGACCCCACTGTAGGAGGAAGCCTTGAGGCAGCTACACAACAACTGGCCCGACACAAGGTAGCCGATCACTGCTTCTTTTCTTTATCCTTTTCCCTTCTGGGGGCACCATATCAAGCCATTTGCCTCCTAGTATGTAGTGATTTACATATTGATTTGGCATACATTTTACGCCTGGTGCCTTTCCTGGCACAACCCTCTCCATTTATTTGGGCTTAGGACTGGCACAAAGAGTACACTGGCTTGTGACCACTTGTGGCTGGTTTATGGCTAATTACTACTCAGTCTCATGATTCTTTCCAACTTTGAAGTTTGAATTTGCATATTAATAATCCATGTAAAAAGAGAATGGACGGCCCTGACCACATTCGGCTGAACTCATTGCCTCATATGTATCCATGGAGACCCTCTCTAAAATGATTGCATTACATAGATTACATCTCTAACATATGATTACTTTGTCCTTCACAGGCCATAATGGAGGAAATAGCAGGTTTTGAGGAGCGCTTGGCAGGCCTGAAGGAGCGTGGAGACCACCTGGTACATGGCTGTAGTGAGCGAGTGCAGAACAGGCTGAGACAGCAGGTCCAGGCTCACCAACAAGGCACCAGAGACAGCTACTCGGCCATCTGTAGCACAGCACAGAGGGTGAGTCAAGAGGGGCAGAAGAAATGGGAGAGTTGAAATAATGTCTTTATACAGTACTGTTGAAAAAAAGAAGAAAAATCAAAACTAGAAGTACTAGTCCTATCTCACAATGGATATAGATGTAGTTAGATATAGTTCCCAGACCTAGACTCAAACTAAAAGATTTACTAGATTCACTGAGCCACAAAACCCTCCGGGAAAGAATCTACTTATTTGTTCTTTTAGTAAGTGAAGTTAGTATCTTTTGTCCGTATTTCAAAATGGTCCTTAAAATACTCCTGGATCTAAACAGTGATCACACCAGCATTAATATTTTTGTCTTTGGCCCATTACTATACTACAACTTTCATAACAAAAGGCATATTCCACATCTGTCTTGGACTGCACAGTACTGCGTGTTTATTATGTGATGTTTAAAAGCCTTTTTATTCATTGCAGGCATTTTAGCTCATGCATAATTCCAGCCACACACTTGCACAAATACACACAGCTCACATGTTAATGCTTTAATTTTCTAACAGCCTAGACATCCACCTAATCCTAACCCATTCTGACACTTATACCCATCTCTCAAGGCAGCCCTTCACTGCCAGCGTAGAGGGCACAACCAATTAAGCCTGCCAAAGTGGAGCTCAATGGCAGCCACCCTCAGAAGCCCCCACCAACCAAAATCACTAACTCAATCTACCCCATATTAATCTTTGTGCATCCCCTGTCAGCCCCACTTTTTCATGCCTTGGCCAAAAGTGGTCACGCGTCACTATTCAGTTGATCTGGTGGGGCCTGTAATCCAGCTCCACTCTGTCATTTTGGCAAGCTCTAATATTCTGTCATCATTGCCCACCTCCCCAAGGCACCACCTCTTCAACCACTTGCACACCCAATCTGGCATTGTGTGATCCAGCAACTTTTTACCACCACGCCGCTGGCCGCTCTACAGCCACTCCTCCACTGTTGCTGCCAACCATGTCCCAGTACAACAGCGCTCTAATATCCTGCCTGCCACTTTCAACCATGCCAGCCTCTGAGCTTTGCCAAATATACCGGGCAGTTTGCCAATATGTGCCTACCCCTCCTTTTTCACTTTTTCAGGCTTTCATATTAACACTGTCAGTCAGACCTTGGGGTTTACCTCTCTCCAGGAGGGCATGGGCACATACAACACCTGTTTAATACAGTTCTGCCATAACCGACAATACTCACTTTGTATTGTATGTATTCTGTCACTGAATATCAAAACATCTTCAATATTGCTTTGGGTTCAGATAGGCAACACATTATTTCCCCATCTTCTCTCCAACAGGTTTATCAGAGTTTGGACCATGAATTGCAGAGATATGTTAGTCTCCAGGATGCACTGCAACAGTGCCAGAGCTGGCTGACCTCTGTATCACATGAAGTGGAGCCTCCCACACAATCTCCGCTCAGTCTAGAGGAGGCGCTACAGCAGGTCAGTGTCTAAAAATATAGAGTTTGAAAAAAGTAGTTTGTAGTACTAGTTATACTATTCCTGAATCTATGTAAGTGCTTTTGATAGGAGCAATGGCACAGCAGTGTATTAAAAGGAAATCCTCATCTTAACTGATTTATAACAATAGGTGAAGCAGGAGCGAGCCCTTCAGGAGCAGGCCAGCACTTATCTCCAGCTGCTGTGTTCAACTTGTGATCTGTCAGAGAAGAGCGTCAGAGAGACTGCCGCAGAAATGCAGCAGATCAAACTGCAGGTATGTGTTTTGTTTTGTTTTTCTTTCATCATTTCAAATGAATAGAGTTGATTTCCTTTTGTTTATTTGTTATCAATTATCTTAGAATATTACAATATATTTTTGTTAGTATAAAAATCTTAATAATAAATTTGAATTATTTTACTGTGTCTCTTAATCAAGATTGAGGATCGAATGCTGCTCTGTGAGGAGGTGGCAGACAGCTGGAGGGACATTGAAGAACAGAAGGCAGATTTGGAAGTCCTGCTCAGAGAGACTGAGCAGCAACTCCAGACTCTCTGCAGGAGACCTGCCGAATTAGAGCAGAAGATTGCACAGAACCAGCTGGATAAGGCCCAGGTTTGTTGATGCAGTTGCACTAATCATATAAATAATCTGACAGCTTTGTATTACCTGGTCATATCTGCTGCATGGCCTACAGGAGTTCCTCCAGCAGATTAGGGAGAGACAATTGGAGGTAAGCCATCTGAATGAGACTGTTTGTCGGCTGACGGACAGGCAGGACTGTCCTGTCTCAGAGGAGATAAGAAAACTCGGGAAAAGCTGGACGGAGCTGGGCCAGCGGACCGAGGAGCTGGAGGCCCAAAGAGGGGAGGACATGCAGCGGAGTGGGGAGTACCAGGAGTGTGTGGCCACAGTGGAGGAACTTTTCCACCAAGTATCCAGGGAGTGGGACTACCTCGCCAGGTGTATAAACTTAACTTTGATTTTAATATGTAGCTTTGAAAAAATATTGTATATTTGCAAATAACCATTTTAGAGCAGACTATTACTATAAATTTCTCTAAATTTGTTGGAATGCTAATTCTCAGGGCGGACACTGAAAGCACAAGTGAACATCTGGAGGCACTCAGGAAGCTGTTTAGTGATCTAGAGGAGCAGCAAACAACTCTTGAAGAGCTAAGAGACCAGAGACAGGCCATCCTTCCTCGGCTTAGTCTTTTGGACAAGGAACTGGTTAAACAACAGGTGGGGAAGTTGAAATTTGGTAATTACTATACTGGTTACAGAGTTGTTAAGTTTCCCATTTTCACTTTTGTTTACACGCTCTGTTTAACCAGGTGGGCCATCTGGAGCAGCGCTGGGTCCAGCTGGAATCGGTCATTCAGCAGAAAATCCACGACTCTGCCCAGACATTGGAGGATCTGGCTCGAGTGGAGACCCAGTTGCGGGATGCAAGGGAGTGGGTGGAGGAGCAGCGGCCAGCTCTTACTTCTGCTCTGAGAGGCAGCCCACCTCCTGATGTGGCCCAGAGTTTCCTGTTTGACCATCTGAGTGTTTGTGTGGAGCTGGAGGCCCGTCAGCAGCTGCTGGCTCAGGCTGTAAGTGAGGCCCAGACTGTGATGTCCCGACTGGGCCTGAGTGAGAAGAGAAACCTGCAGGAGCTGGTCGAACAGGCCCAGACTGAGGTGGAGGCTCTGGGGGGCCGCGTGGCCCAAAGGAGAAAGTATCTCAGTAAAGTAAGCAGTTTAAGTATTTCAGTTTAATTAAACGTTTAATAATATTTCATAGATTCTAGTGCATTTTCTCTTTCAACATAAATCTGCATAAACAAAGATTATATTAGACATTTCTATTTTATCATCTTGATACTTCATTTCCCAGGCATTCACAGAGAGAACACAGTTTCTTCAAGGCCTTGGCAGAGCACTGTGCTGGATTCAGCAGCAGGAGAGAAAGTCACTGATAGATGACCATATAGCACTCCTCCCTGAGGACCTGTCCAAACAGGTTGCAGTCTGTCGTGGTGTCCAGAGCAGTTTTCGTGAGTACCAGAGGGAGCTGGCATCTCTGTGGGCACAAGGACAAGAGCTGGAGAGAGATGCTACTGACAAAGAGAGAGCAGAAACTCTGTCTAAACTTCAGGAACTACAGGCAGTGTTTGAGGCTGCACTACAGAGGACAACACACAGACTCACAGACCTGGAAAAAGCTCTGACTTCCAGGAAGTACTTCCAGGTTGACCTGGATAAGACTTGTCACTGGTTGAGACAGGCAGATGCCATCACCTTTCCAGAAATCACTTTAAATAATGTTGATGATAGCTTGGAGCTGCAAGCTCAACTGTCAAAGTTTCAGAAGGTCCTGGAACAAGCATCTGAATATGAGAATCTCCTCCTCATTGTCCAAAGAATCGGTCAGGAGATCCTCCCAACACTTAATGAGATTGACCATTGCTACCTGGACGAGAGGCTGAACGCTCTGCCTCAGCAGTACAACAACATCTTAGCTTTAGCCAAAGAGAAAAAAGACAGAGTCCAGCAAATCATCCAGGAGCGAAAAGAGTTCAGCACTTTCTTTGATATCACTCGTAATGCACTTGAAGAGCTGCAGGAGCAGTTTGACAATCTGGAAAAGCAGACTATCAGAATAAATGAAAAAGAGGTTTTATATCTAATTAATGAACATAGAATTATAAATGAAAGTTTATTTCGTATGAGCCCTGCTGTAAGAGAACTGAATGGTAAAAATGAGATGTTAATGAGTCGAGGCCAGTATTACAGAGCAGAAGAGACACACCAGCTGCTCAGTCTACATAATTTGTTAAGGAGGAGAAACAGCCAGAGACTTAAGGACTTAGAAAACTCTTTAAAAACAGTAGTTGAACACAACAATGTGTTAAACAAGTTGAATATGGAGTATGAGTCAGTAAATAAGGAGCTTGTTACATTAAAATCAAACACAGAAGTTGGTTCTTTGGATAAAATGACTAGTCTTTATTTGATGCTGGAGCGTCTGGACTGTGTGAACCTGCAGACTGAAGAATGTAACCAACTAATGAAAGGCCTTCATCTGAACGTTGACCCTGCTGCTTTACAAAAAGTTTTATCCCAACAACAATTATTACAATCAGTACGTAGTGAAGTTGTATGTTTTATTGAAGAAAGTGAAAAAGACCCAACAGACTTTGAGAAAGTATGGCAGTTGTTGGAGAAAATGAAGTCTAAACTGGAGGAGCCTGTGGTCCTTTTAGAGGTCACAGTTAATCATGTGCATGTGCAACTATGGAGACTGAAAGCCATGGAAGAGGAAATGAAAAGGAGTTTTAGGATTGCAGCAGATGCCTTTAAAACACATTCAGAAGAGAAACTGGCAAATATGGAAGATGAAATTCAACAAGCAATGACCAAAAAACAGGTATTTCTTACATTTCCATATGCTATCATGTGCATGTTATGCTTTATAGTCTACTCTATGTAATATATGTATTTTATAGTGCAACACTTTACACTGTCAAAATAAGTACCTATAGGTATTATTTTGGTCAATTGTCCACATGTTTTAATAATTAATTCATAGTTTAAACATTTAGGACACTTAAAAATGATATTTTATAATTTATCACAATGAACTATTTTTCAGCTAGTCTTTAAAAGGTAATTAACTCACCTTCTGTGTGTTGTAGCTCGCTGTGGATGAAGCTCTTTCTTTGGTCCAGAGATACCACTTATCGCTGCAGTCTGCACAGAAATGGCTGGACTGTGCTGCAGTGTTTCTCCAAAGGGCTGGCTCAGGTGTAGAGCTCGAAAACCAGACAGATTGGCAGCAGGATCTGGAGGAAATTATAGCTCAGGAAAAGGACTTCACAGCTGCTTTGGAGGAGCTAAAGACTGTGGACCCTCAGCTGGAGAAATATGTTGAATCAGGAGTGATGAGTCAAGTTCAAGAAAAGGCCAAAGCAATCAAGTTAAGAAAAGTAGAAGCTAAACAGAAACTGGATGTTCACAGAGGCACACTGGAAAGGTAGGTTTCTACCAATCATGCGTAGCTTTACAACCACTGACTGCTCCTATCTGTAGTGTTTAGTATCAAAGGTGGTTCAAGGAAAGAACAGCGGAGTTGTCCAATCCAACAGAGCTTCTGTTGCTCAGTTCCTGAAGAAAGAAAAGTTGGGTCTGATAGAAGCTGTCAAAATACAGTGCATCACAGCTTTTTGCATATGTTGCTGTATATTATGCCGGTGGTCATAATGTTATGTCTGATTGGTGTATGTACATATATGTAAGTATGTCGTGTTAATTCAAGAGATCTTGATATAATCTTACTATCAACTCATTATTATTTTAGATGTGGAGTTTTGTGGACCTCCTTCCAAAAGGAAAAATATGCACTGGTTGAACAAATGAACGATACTGAGAGCAAGATGGCGTCGTTCACAACAGCCAAAGCCATCAGTCTACAGCAGGCTGAAGACAAATGTCAGAGATATAAGGTGAGAAATGGTTCCAAACCTGAAACTGAGCGTGTCCAATGCATTTGCAGTGTGCCATTTCCACTTCTCACCTTTCACTTTATTCTTTTGGTTCAATATAAAAATGTAATTTAACTTGCTCTCATCTGCAGTCCTTGATCGCTCACCTGGACCTTTTGGAAGTGCCTTTAAATGCTGTGAAGGATATTGGCAAAGAGCTGGAGCAGATTATCTCTGAGTCTAGCTCCGTTGTAACCAGCCACTGTGTGTCAGCGCTATGGCAACGCTGGACCAAACTGTGCAGTGTGGCCCGAGCCCAGGAGAGGGCGCTGGAGGACACTGCAAGAGAGTGGAGAAACTTCACCGAAAAAGTAAGCATTTAAATTAAAAGTTTTCTTTCTTTTTCCCCATTTTATACTCTTTATGTTTTGTAAGCATATTGTCAATACTTAGACTTAACTTAGACTAAACAGTAGTCTAAATACATTTCTGAATGGGTAGTAGTGATTGCAGAAGTGATTTCTAGCCCTGTAACATACGGCAGATTACCTCATCTTCATCCAAGTACTGTTCACATGTTGCTCTTACAGCTGACTCGCTCAAAAGTAGGTCAAATACACCACGACTCTACACCAGTTGGTGGGATATGATGTAACTCCAGGCTTCAGGCCAGTCCCATCCCTCTGCCAAAACACTCTGTCATGCAGTGTTTTCCCGCCTTTTGAGCCAGTTCAAGTGTGAATACTAAAAAAAAAAAAACTCCCACAAACCCCTGTGCCTAAAAAGGAAATGAAGTCAAATTGTGAGAAATGGCGGACACTTCCTTAAATGTGGCACATTCCTGTTGTCCGCTGCTTCTCCAAGGCCTCTTTGTTCGACTATAACTGATGTCATCAAAGTGCTGTCTCTGGCTTTCTCCCTTTTACTACTGTCTAATAATCTGATTAAATGAGCACAGAGGTCTCAGAAGTATTAAAAAGGTAACAAAAGTATTAGATTTTGTTCATATGTTCATAAGTCTTTAATTTCAAAACTGCAAAAATAATCTTAGTCCAGATTTTGTTGCTGATGATAAAAGTCATTAGATGCAGCAAACTATACCATATATTCTCCCGTTATTCAAGTCATAGTGCTATACCCAATGTTATGTTCATTTAAGATACTGTAAGTGCAAAAGACGAAAGGTCAATGTACAGCCACAACAAGCTTTAATTGTGTATGGATGTGCATTTGTGTTACATTTTTTTATTATGAATAACATTAAAAAGTCTTAGAAAGTCTTATACTTTACCTGGAAAACCCTGGAGGTATTGGAGTAAATATTGGGCAATAAACATTTCATTTATAAGGAATCATAGCCTGCTATAGCTGCCTTAGAGGGTCCTAATGGAGAAACTAAATCAAGCTTATTAAATAAACTAGTGGTTAGAGGTTTCAATACCAGTCTAATCTAAACATTTCTGTCTGTTAGATGGAGAAGGTGCGCTCTGTGTTTGAGGACCTCCACGGCCGAGTCCCCGACAGCACCATGGAGAAGGCAGCCACCAGAGCCGCACTCCAGAGCCTGCTGGAGTACCACGACTCCTTCAGTCTGGAGCTGGAGAGAGAGCAGTCCATCCTGGCCCTACTCAAACAACTGGCCCGCAGCCTCAGAGGAGAGAGAGAGGAGGGGGAGGAGAAAACAGAGAACGGACATGACAAGACGCTGTGGCTGCATCAAATCACTGACCACCAGGAGCAGTATGACAGGTAAGAACATTTTAAATTATGCAGTTCAGTTTATTTATTTATGTATCTCTATCTATCTATTACAGTAGAATATACATAATATTATATAATCATCAGAATTACAATAAATAAATACTTCAAATGTTTTCACATTATGTACTGTACTATCAATTTTTTTACTTTCTGACCTGAACTACTGAATCAAACACCTTTTTACCATATTGATATCCTCTCAGTTGTGTGATACAATAATGTAGGTGATATAGTTTTGACTATTCTTTTTTTTCCAAGTGAACATTTTTGCAGTTTTTAAAACTATATTCCTGTCCTTGAACATCATAATATAATTTGCTTTATTACTGTGTCACTCTTCTGTTTCAATGGCTTATTCATTATGGAGCCTTCAAAAACACTGTCTTTGAAAGGGGCCCTGTATTTGTTGATAAAAGGGTCATCTGACTGCTGCACAGTCAGGTGCTGAATATAACAATGCTTGTGTTGTGAATAGAGTGAAACTTAATGGCTATAATGATGCAAAACCTGCTGGTTCTGTTTTATTTCCTGGTAGATAAAATACATAAATAGAACTGTGAATATTTTAATAAATAATTTTATGTAAATGTAATATCTTGTAATCATGCTTTATTGAAAGTACATTACTTACCTTGTATGCACTAACTATGACAGTGTAAATATACTAATACTTGTAAACTTTGTACTGTATTTATTGTAACTTGTTACTTGTCTAGTACCAGAGTGTCAGCAACTACAGAAAGCTAATGCTCCTTGTAAGTGTTTCATACTTCAGCCAAAAAGCTTTAATCTAATTGTGATCCTGCTTTGTTTTGTGCAGCCTTCTGCAGCAGGTCCGTGCCAGCAGGGCTCAGGTCCAACAGGAGCTGAGAGAGAGGGAGGAGGTGGAGAAGGAGCTGGGACTGGTCAAAGGCTGGATACAGGACACTCGGGGGTTACTGCTGAGTCCCACTGCTGACCTAGACTCACTCCTACAAGAGCTAGAGGTACACCACATGAACACACACACATCTGATCAAGTACAAATATAAAACACAGACATGTTAACTCAAAATATAATTACTTGAGTAGACATAAAAGTACACAGCAAAAATGTAGAGTGTACTTACATCTACTACCACTGCTACAACTACTATTATTGTTCAATGATTAATATCCAATAGTACATTTACACAGAAAGTACATATTCTTAAAAAAAAGTTCTTAAATTATTTGATTAAAAGTATTTAGTTACTTTCAAGTGTTGTATGACTTTATTGCGTGTTGCAGACTGCGCATGGTGAGGTCATCAGTAGACGACAAAGCGTGGAGCGCATCACAGAGCTGCAGCAGTCCAAGTACCAGGATCTCCAGGCCGGTCTCCCTTCTGAGCTGAGTATGCAGCTGGCTGAAGTGGCTCTGGCTTTGGGCTCTGCTGAAGATCAGGTGACAGCTCATGGTTACATCTATGGGGAATATCACGTTTTGTCATTTTTACCTAATTACCAAGAGAACAAGAGTGTTAATTAAGTGGCAAAACTTCAAATTAATATTCAATTATTTTAGACAAGATACTTTTTGTCAGTGTACAGAAATATACAAGATTCGAATGCACTGTCAGGATGCAGACGATAATAAAAATGTGATAATTTAAAAAAGTCAAATTATGTTCTTCCATTTCTATATACCAAAACACATTCAATTTAACCATTCACATATTGGTGGAGGTAGATTAACATCTTATTGGAGAGGGCTTTTCACTATTGTTCAGTATGTTTATGCTAATGCTTCTGGTCTGAAATAAAAGTTCTTTGCAAATGTTGCATTTCTCGTAGTGTTTACTTGAAGGCAGCATTTCAAAAAATTATCTTTTATTACATTAATATTGTGTGTTTGTGTCTATTTTAGGTTCAGGCCAGAGAAAGGGAGGTACAGCAAACCAGAGACGTCAAGCAGGACTTCAACTCTAGACTCCAGGACATTGAGACCAAGCTGAAGACCATTGCTCTAAAACTGGAAGACAAGAGTGGCGACCTGGAGGAGGCCAAAGAAGAGACCAAAGTAATCAACCAGACAGATTGACTAATTAGCAGGCAATTAACCCTTGCTAAATTGGCTATCCATTTTGCAGATGTTGGGGTTAATGAGTGTGTGAGAGTTGGAATGGCACGAATTGAATCCTGCCTTCAACACTGACCCACTTTTGTGAAAAGTATTTCAGGTGGGAGTCTGAGCCCACCGTCCCACCTGTTCCTCCCATTTGTTCTTCTTGTCACATAACTTTTTTCTCTATTCATTTGAAAAACTAGGCTAAAATGTGTAGTAAAAAACACATTTTTAGTGTTGTGCCAGATGGGATGTGGGAGACACAGGTCTTACAAGCCTAGTGTCCTTTTTTGTTTGTGTGTTTTTGTTTTGTTTTTTGTTTTTCCTATTGAGATGAAATGATCAACCATACTAACAGGAACAAAAAAAAGGGTAAACATTAAAAGGAGGATGTCACATTAAGTGTCACCATGTTGAGCTTGGTAGTGAAACACATTTGTATTATTACAAAGTCTATGAAAGGTTGCCATGTTAAGGAAAATACTTCTTTCTTTCATCAAGAATCCTAGAATTCTTTAACTTCGATTCAGCTAACTTGCCATTTTACTATATATTATTTTAAAACTTTTTTTATATTTTCTGCTTGCAGGCTATCTATGAGGAGTGTGAATGTTGTGGTCGGACGTTGGCAGAGTTGGGAGTAGCCGTGCAAGAGTTTGGAGAGCAGAACCCACTGTTGTGTAAACAGCTGGGGGATGCAGTGGCCAAACTTATGGAGGTCCAGCGTCACACAGCTCAGCAGATCCAAGACAAATCCAACAGACTCAAAAAGGTGAGCAAAGTTGTATTTATAGATTTTCACATTTTAATGAACAAAGAAACCACGGTTGCATTTAAAAGGTTTAGACTTGACATATTCAGTAAATATTGATGCTTTTATTCTAAAACACCAGAGAGAGACAAAATAAAATCTAAAAATGTACGTTTTTAATAAATAAAAAAAACAAACATATGACAAACACATAGAGACATGATAACAATTCAAGAATGACAAACACATCACCAGATCAGGAAAAACTATTAAAAGCAATGGCACTGCTCTACAAGGTGAGTTTCGATGGGTTAAAGAGGAATTACTGTTGTAATTGAATAAAAAAACAGATTATAATGAATATTTTATCATGCAGTGCTGCATGTAGACATAAAAATACATTTGAATCAGTTATTGCCTGTTTAACCTTTTACGTAATAATATAATTTAAATTTTGGTTGTATGGTCCTAAAATGTTAATGATCTTCGGTAGTATAGTAAGTTGTGGTGATTTATTTAATATATTTTTTGTCTTTTGTGAGCAGGCGGAGAGACAAATGGAGGACTATCGGAGCATGAAGTCATTCATTTTGAGCTGGACTGACAAAGCTCAATGTATGGTCACTGGAAACATCGTATGGAGCTCTGCGTCACAGATGCAAGAGCAAATCCGCACACACCAGGTCAGTTTTTAATGAGCCACACAGAAGGAGGTGTAAAACATAAAAATGTCCCATAACTGTTGTTAATTGCGGTTAAATATGTAAGATTTATCCTACCATAATAAATTGGACTGTTTGGAGCCTAGTCAATATTAAGACAACCCTTAAATGTACCACTAGCAATTATTTTCACAATCTAGTTTGGTTAGCAGTGAGATGTCATGTACTGTACAGTATGATGGCTGGCTCTAATTAGCATAATTGCTCAACAGAAATAGGTTTTTGGCTTTGAGTTGTAATTTATGTTCCTATGGTGACAGGCCCTGCTTCGGGAGTGCAGAGGTCTCCATGGCGACTTGGAGGCCATGGCCGAGAGGGAGGGGCAGCTCGGCGAGGTGTTGCAGACCGAGAGGTGGAGCCAGCAGGTGAAGCATCTGAGCAGACGGACGGAGGAGCTGCAGCAGGCGGCCAAAACACGGCTACAGAGTCTTCAAGATGCAGCGAAGGTAATGACTTTAAATGTGGGAATTGACTAGCAATACTTCATCACAAAACAGCATTTATTTATTTTATTATGTTTATTTAATATTTTATATATATTATAATTTTATGAGATACTAAATTTTGGTTTTCATTAACTCTAAACCATAATTATCGCAATTAAAATATATACTTTAAATATTTTACTTTGTATGTTCTGAATCTATACACTAGGCATATTACTTTCTGTACTCAACTACTGAAACAAATTGACTTGACTCTGTATTATTGCAAATTTTTTTATGTAGGACTGTAGACATGCTGGTGTTGAAATAATTACAAACTAAAGCCCAAGAGTGCCCCCTTTTGGATTTTACCAGTAGTACACATTGAAATCTGCAGCATTTTTTGGCTTATGCTGCAGTAATCTGTCATGATAATCTTGTTGCGGTTCATCTGGTGCACAGATGATAGTCTGTTGTTAATAACATTGTGTATTGAAATCTGTTTATGTCTCCCCCTGTATGTTTGGATATAGTCCAAGAGGCAGACTTTTCATTTGCAGTTTGTTATATGTTGTTTTTCATTAGTTTTTTTCTTCCTTTTTATTATCTATTTGATAACAGTCCAGTACTTTTGCAAGCCTACATTTCTGCAATATGAATTTCTGATACATTAAGTCATAGCATAAGCATAACAGTCGCCACTCACAATATCAATAATCATATGTTGAATGATTACAATTACAAAGAAAAAGAGACAAGGTAAACTGAGTTACAAGAAGCAAAGAAGTATATGAACTATTGGTTTCAAAAATTGATGTCTAGATTTTGTTTTCTCAGGACATGTTGCGGTTGGAGGCGGAGGTGAAGAGTCTCCACGCTGCTGTCGATCAAGTCCAGGTCACCCTTGCATCTCCAGACCTGAACCGGCTCAGCCTCAGGGAGCAGCTCACTCAGAGACAAGTACTCATTATCATACATTTTTCTTGTTTTATTACAAAAGTCAATATTCTCAGGCGTTTAATGTCTACTGTGTGTCTTTTAGCGTGTGTTGGTGGAGATGGAGGGCTTCAAGCAGCAGGTAGCAGCGGTGCAGCAGTGCCAGAGTGCCCTCCGGCTGCCGGAGGAGGTAGTGGCCAGTCTGCCCATCTGCAGAACAGCTCAGACTCTGCAGCAAGAGGCCAGCCAACTGCAGCACACCACCATCCAGCAGTGCAACATACTACAGGTAGAGGGCAGTAGTTGTAGCACAAAGTTTATGAATTCTAGCAGCATCATAAAAGCAGTAATAACCTAGTGAATAAATGAGTTTCGATACAGTATTATGATTTTTTTAAACTAATTATTCCAGCCACAAGGAGTCGCAAGCCGGTGCAGTCCCTGCGCCAGTCCTAAGCACAGATAAATGCATTAGAAAGGGCATCTGCCATAAAATGTAGGCAGAGGATTTTCTGTGGCGATCCCAGAAGGGAAAAAAATAAGGTTTTATTTAACAGCTTATTGATAAAATGTTCTCTGACATGACCAGTTCAGTTGTGGAGAGAGAAGTGAAAACGAGAGACTAAAAAACATTGGTCAGTAGTAAAATGTTATGTGCATAGTTTTCAGTGTCGTTTGTCTTGTGCCTCAGGTATTGTATTGTCTGAACAGGCCTCTCAGGAATGCCAGTGTTTTTGTTTAGTCCTCATATGACCATTGTTGTCTCATGGTCCTTTGGTTCTCTGCATATTTTGCATGCAAACACAATGTTTTGTAAAGATCAAGATTTAGATAACTGTGTATATCCCCTATGAAGATAAGACAATCAAAGTAAAATACCTCATAAAGCGTTTAACCACAAACAAACACTTGATGACTTCTTGTATCAGTATCCTGAAATAAACAATGCAGTCACTTTCAATGATAACCCAAAGCAATAACCTTATTCTTATTTATTTATTTTTGATCTTCTGATTATATCTTTGACTGATCCTCGTTCGAATGATCCTCTTTTCCCAGGAAGCAGTGGTGCAGTATGAGCAGTACGAGCAAGAAGTGAAAAATCTCCAGAGATTGATCGAAGAAGCCCATCGCATCATTCAGGATCGTCCGGTCTCCACCAACAACATCCAGGAACTACAGGCTCAGATTCACCATCACGAGGTGAGAGCGGCTATACTGTTCTATACATAATGTCCAATTATCATATTGTTTTTAAAGAGAATTTAAAGAGAACAGTATGTGTTAAGCATGTATGTCGTAACTAAATTGTCTTAGCTGGGGCTTAATTTCAGCAAGTAATGGTGATGTAATTTGTAAGGCCAAAGACACCTTTCAAGCTTTTATATACTGTATATTAATTGTGATGGTTATGATTTAAAGTTAATTAAATCATAAATAAATCATAAAAAAAGGCTTGAAAATGTTCACTGTTTACTGAATGTGTATAATATGTTTCAATTTTTTAACTAAACGACTGAAACCACTTTTTTCACAATATTTATATCTATTGACATGCGCCTTCATACTAGCGCATAATAATAAGTCATAAGGGTTGCTAAGGGCAGTCTAAATATAACTTTAGCTTGTGTATAAATGTTTTACTTCTTATGTTTATTGCTATGCCCTGGACCAGTTCCTCTGTGATAAATGTGTCACAGCTCTCACTCTAACTATGTGCCACCTTGCCTGTTATGGACTTTCACCTTGTAATGCTGATATATAACGGCCTTCAAATGTACTGAATTGTTGTAGTAGTTATTGTAGTGCCACCATCAGTTTGGGAATAGCATACAACCCCACAAATTCCTTTCTTATCTTACACTGCAATGTAAATATTTTAGTTTGATAATGTTTTGCTCTTACTGCTCAAGCCCTAAGTCCTTTTGCTGCAGTCTTAGCTTGCTGAGTAAGTCTATTTGATCTCTCATGCAGAGAAAGAAATCATGCAGGAGGGAGGGAAAACTTGGTGAAGCAAAAACCGCAGAGAAACAGCTCAGCCTCTGCAGCGCGCACTGGCACACACGCAGAGGGGCATTCTCAGTACAGTACTACGTCCTTGCAGCTCTAGCCTGTATAGTCCTGCATAATAGACTGCTATGGCTGTGTGTTGTGTGTGCATATGTCTGATCTCTAAACTCACTCTACTGGCCCAGTTAGTCATGTGACCCGATTATCAGTGAGCCGGCCATCTGTGGGACATAGAGACCAGAGAGAGGTGGAGGAGGAGGAGGGCAGGAGCAGCTGGAGCCCGTCTGGCCTATAGGAGCCCTGTAATCTGACACCTCCTCTG
Source organism: Bostrychus sinensis (assembly GCA_020698575.1). Classification (NCBI taxonomy): domain Eukaryota; kingdom Metazoa; phylum Chordata; class Actinopteri; order Gobiiformes; family Eleotridae; genus Bostrychus; species Bostrychus sinensis. Next base: position 18,034,408 of record CM036257.1, on the reverse strand, counting down.
TCATTCTCCTCTAAACACTCCCCGTCGCCGCTTAGCTCCCTATTGTTACAAGCAATCTGCCCTCAGGATTGGTCGGACAGCAGGCAAAGAGGAAAGGGGGGATGCAGCCAGTGAGGTCACTTCCTGTTTTTCCTTGCCATTTGTGTATGTGTATGAGAGGGAGTGTCTGAGGGATTTTGAACTATTTCTGCAAGGGTCTTCCTCGCTCAACCAAACATCCTGTCTTGTTAGCGGTGCTCTGAGTCACCCGACTCTCTGCCACTCTGATTGGCTCAAAGATAGAAGATACAGAGAAAAAAATAGAGAGAGTATAAGCCACAGCTTTTCTCTTTTTATGCGTACACACTGTGAGACCGGGGAGGAGAGAAAATGCATCCGCTCTACTTACTCATCTCACGCCGGCATTACATCCAACGTTAACTGAGGCGTCCCTATTAAACAAGGATCTGTTTAACCAGGAACTATTGATCTTCTATTGTGGACTGGACCTTCCTGACCCTGGGGGCGTGGGGATTTTTTTTTTTTATCTTGGGGGTATGTTTTGACAGGAACTAGCCCAGAAGATCCGCGGGTACCAGGAGCAAATCGCCTCGCTCCACTCCAAGTGTAAGATGCTGACAGTGAAGGCCAAACATGCCACCATGCTGCTGACCGTCAGTGAGGTGGAGGGCCTTTCGGACGGCATGGACGAGCTAAGTGACGAGGAGCTGCCCAATGCCGTGGCAGTCACTAACATTACCGGCTCCAAGCAGCTCCCCGCGCACCCCTCCGTCGTCATGGTGAGTGGACAAGCCTTTTTAGGAGACGCTCAGTTGCTGGGACGCACATGTACAAGTGCTTTTGATCTGTGTGTGTTTGAATCAGTGAGTCTGTATGCATTCAAATATAACTCTTTCCTTTCTTCTGTAATGCACTAGATACAGGTTTTAATACATTAATAAATGCATAATCTTTGCTGTGGCTGCAACACTGCTATGACAGATCTGTATGGCTATGGCTTTATAACTGCAATACTGTATTTTAATCCCCTTAAAACTAAAACTATTTATTCATAACTCACAAATTCATGACCTTTTAGTTTAATCTTTCTTTCAAAGCAAATAAATACGCACCTTCCATGCACTTGTGTGTTACTATTCTGGTTGATGGCTGTGTCACATCATTTTATATTAGCCCAGTTATGTCTGGCTGCTGCTGCTACAGTGTGTCACACTCAGCTTGATGTTTTATTTTTTACTTGAGGCAAAAGAAACCGTTACACACGCTTCTCTCCTTCTCGTTTTTAGTAGCTGTTGTATTCAGGTTTGTCTGACTCCTTTAGCCCTGTCAGTGCTGCTTAGCCTGTTGCACTCAGGAAACAGGATGTTGCTGCATGTAGCTTTGGACTTTGAACAGAGTAAGTTTGTAGCATAAATAGATGCCGATGTAGTTTAGTGCTGAAATATTTTAACTAATCTCAGACTTTGACACACAGTCTGCTGGTTCACTGATGCTCTTTGTTGCGTTTGCATTGCATCATAAAACCCGGGAAAAAAGTCCAAGTCCGTCAGCTGGGTTTTGCACAAATTGCCAAAACCAGCCCAACAGGGCTTGGCTCACATTTCTGTTCTGCCTCTGTCCTGAAGCATGCAGCCACAGACAACTGTGCTATTTCTAGAACAGCTGCTGCTGCTGTAGGTTCTCCTCCCAATTAATGCTGCTAATACAACACATCTTTTACCCACAGCTTTCTTTCCGTTTTGGACTGTTATGTCTTTTATTATTTGAATAGTAGTCTATAAGTGGTTTGTGAAAGATTTACACAAAGATTTTTGGTTTCCTCACATTACCACTGAGACAGGAAATGCCTCAGCTGTGATTTAAGACAGTGGCATACTTCTGAAAAAGCACCTGAGAAGTTTGGGGTTTAGTCTCGGTAGATACAGTATACAGTGTGCGTCTGAATAAAAGTGATTTCAGGCTTCCCAGAATGGGCCATTCCTTTCTGCTGATGCATCCTGTACAGTCTCAGTGGTTCATTCACTCCTATTATGTATTTTGTGTTACCACAGTATAATGTACAACATGCTTTGTAAGGGAATGTGTGCTTTTCTAATGTCACTAGAGTAAGTAAAGTCTAATTTATTACTGATTCGTGATTATTTGATTACTTTCCAGTTACTAAGCAATGTACTCATTGCAGTCTGCCTAACCTGCACTCCCCATTAATTTATGCTCTCTTCTTTTCTCCTCTGTCTCACTGCATTTCCTTTCTCCTCATTCTTTCATCTGTTGGGCCCTGTCTTTTACCTGCTTCTTTGATGTTTGTGTTTGATGTGCGGTGTGTGGTCAGATGACAGCAGGCCGCTGCCACACGCTCCTCTCCCCTGTGACAGAAGAATCAGGGGAGGAGGGCACCAACAGTGAGGTCTCCTCTCCCCCTGCCTGCCGCTCCCCTTCCCCAGGGGCTAACCTTGATGCTGCTCTCAACCAGGTACTGCAGACCCAGGTCTGGAAAGCTCCAAAGCCCAGCTGACTCTCCTTCAGTGTAACTTATATTACCGTACACCACAAAAAATCTTGACTACTGCAGTGAAAAAAAGTGGTTACTGAGTTAAACAAAGCTATCCCTACATTGATAGGTTACATCACAGTTTACATTGCAAATTTAACTTCCCAGTAATTTCCCACTAGTTGATAGATAATCCTACCACAATGATTACAATTTGCCACAAAAGAAAGTATCAGGTCAAATGACATCAAGCAGGCTAACAACATATGAACAATGCTTTATAAACACTATGTTGTAAACAAATAAGTTCTGGGAGAGTTGCTGTGTTGCCCCTGCTTCCCCTGCTGCTCAGTTTAGCCTTTCTTTGATTTACTTTGCTTTATTATTACCCCTGAAATTATATTGCCCTAACATTTGTGTGCAATAAGGCTTCTTGTAAATGTACTGATAAATAGGTTTTCTTCTCTGTATTGTACTGCTGGTTGCAGACAATGATCAATAAGGTCAAAGGCAAAGTCTCATGGGACTTTAGCCTAATGCCATTGAAAAACAAAATAAACCAAACTCACATGTGTTTTACTCTCCTGGATTACTCTCCATTGGGAATCTTAATGATTGTTACAATCCTATGAATGTGCCTTCAATGTGAAGACATTTCGAATTGCTTTTGTTTTACCTCAGGGACGAGGGAACCTCAGCCGAGCTCCTCTCCAAGAACTGTATGATCCATCGATGGAAACCAATGCTGCTAACCTGGATGATCTGCAGCGTTCCTGGGAAACACTAAAGAATGTGGTATGTCCCAACACTTACAAGCTTTATTTTTGGATGCCACTGTAGCTGCTAATAGCTTGTATATTTCTATAACTTTAACAGATCAGTGAGAAGCAGAAGAGTTTATATGAGGCCCTGGAGAGGCAGCAGCACTACCAGGAGTCTCTACAGTCCATTTCAACAAAGATGGAGTCAATTGAAGGAGCACTTAACGAAGGTCTGGAGCCCAACAAGAGTCCGGAGAGTCAGATGGCCGCACACCAGGTAAAAAAAGTTTACGCTAATTTGAGTTTACTGAAAAAGAGATTTACAGCACTTTGTAAAGATTTTAAGGAAGTCTAAGAACAAAGAAAGATGTATTAATATACAAAAATATGCAACGTTACTATAAAAAAAACAAAATTTGTAGAATTCAATGGAGCATTGATCTCTCACAGTGGTAAATATAGTTCCCAGACCTGGAGTCATACTCAGAGATCTGTTGGCATTTTGTTTAGGGTAAATGCTCTCTCCATTGAGAGACAGATTGATTGACGGGTTAGCATTTGCTGGTGCTATGGTGCCACAGACCGCATGTCACTGTTCATTGTTGCTATGCCAACTTTGCAGTTACTGCGACCACAGTCCCACTGTGTAACAGTGCTGCCAGCGATTTGGACAAGCCACTATTAGTGTAGCTTAATTATGTCCTGCCCATTTTTTTCCTCCTTTTTTGTGCTTTTGTTTCTTACATTCTTTGGCTCTCTCTGTCTAGGCGCTCATGGATGAGATCCTGATGTTGCAGGATGAGATCGGCGAGTTACAGACGTGTTTTTCTGAGGAGCTGGGAGATAATGACAGTGACGGGGAGCCCGGCGACCAGATGGCTCTTCACTCAACGCTCACTGTCCTTGGTGAAAGGATGGCAACGATCAGAATGAAGGCTTCTGGGAAACGGCAGCTACTAGAGGTCAGTGAATCCAATACTTTTTGTTAGTTACTCCCCTCAGAGGACAGTAGACGTAAGGATATTTTTTTTCCTAAAATAGATATGAATAACTAACTATATATTCATACAGTGTTGTGTTGTAGTGTTCAGTCAGTCAATATGTTTACATGCCAAGCTCATTCCGGCTATGCTTATTGGTAACACTCTGGAATAACTCTCCACTGTTGGGCAGTAATAAAGCATTAATAAATATGAAATAACATTTAAAGATACTGAATTAACACTGTTTATAATTTTGCATTGACTTAAATGAGCTTATTACTCAAGAATCAATTAATAACAATGTTTAAAAATAGTTAAAGGGTAGGGGTGTAACAATACGTTTTTGCAACAATATTTTATATATATATATATATATATATATATATATATATATATATATATTTTTTTTTTTTTTTTATTTTATTTTTTTTTGTATTGTTTGTGTTTTTTTTATTGGACCCTGAGTCTGGAATAAAGTATTGAATTGAATTGAATTGAAAATATGATACGTATTGATTAGAATTGTTTTCATACAATTCAAGAACAATATTGGCTAATTTGGAATTATGCAATTCAATATGATTCAACACCTTCATATTGATAATGTATACAGCAACATTTTGCCCAAAATCCTAAAAGTTTACACTTAAATGTAGCATCACGACCGGAGTTGATTATGTCCAGCTGACGGAGAACGTAGAAAAGCTTACTATACAATTTTATTTCATTAAAAACACAAAAATTACATTCAAAAACCCTTATCTGCAAAGGTTCACCTGCTAAAACAACCTAAAGTTAGCCAGATATTTCACTTCTACTTTCACACATGTGGCATCTGTTTTTTTCCTTTGTCTGACTGCTGCAGGAGAGACTAAGTGAACAGTTAGAGGAGCAGAGACAGGAGCAGGCCTTACAGCGTTACCACAGTGAAGCCGAGGAGCTGGATCACTGGCTGCTCAACACTCGGGCCACTCTCAGCTCTGCCCTGCAGCCTCAAAATGAAGACCTAGATATGGAAGAGCAGCTCATTGACTGTCAGGTGAGACTCACTCAACTTGTGTTAAATTATCCTCGAGGGCTGACGACACATAAAGCTCATACGTGTGTGATTTCCAGCTATGTGCCTATTTAGGTCATGTTTAACTGGCTCCTCCTTGGATGTGTAAAAATATATGTTATTTTCATGTGATGGAGTAAAAGATGATTTTTCAAGCTTCAAGTAACTTTCTTGAAAACTGGCTATACTACATTCTTGTTATATAATTACTTTTCATAAAGACACTACGTTTTTCCTTGTGTTTGTTGGTTTGTTAACCATTTAGCAAGATAATAAAAAAGACCTTTCTTGACATTTTTGGAAAAAGGTCAGTAATAGGCCAAGGAGGAAAATACTACTAATTATCATTTTAGTTTGTATCCAGAACACAGTCTATATTCAGAATTCTGTACAATTGTGAGACAAGGCCAAAGGCAGCAAAGAACAAATACCTCAATATGTAGAGCATTTACCCCTGAACTAGGAAACCCCTGGTTCAAGTCCAGGTCTGGCATTGCAAGATAGGGGCCAAAGATACTCTAACTATAACTATACTCTATTACTATAACTATACTCTAACTCCAGCCACAAGAGGTCAGTAAAGGAACAAATGATTAGCTTTAGTAGATTCTTCACCATTGTTTGATATAAGATATTTTGACTCAATATATAGAGCATTTACTCCTGAGTCCAGGTCTGGGCGTTATTTTCTTACCATTGCGAGATAGGGCAGATGCCTTGACAGAGGTCTGCTAGTGTTTCTACTTGCAGTTGCTATATTTATGCAAATATACAGAAGTTTCTGCATACTGAAGTAGTCTGATCCTCACTGTGCTCCTTTTAAACATTCCTGCAGTCGCCTCCTCTTGTCTAGTTTCTATGGATACCGCTGCTGTATCTCCGGTGCAATTAGCCCTTAGTCCACAGGCATGTCCTCTCTTGGGGTGTTTTATTAACTGTATATCTTTGAACTGGCAGAGATTAAAAACACAAAGACATTTCAAATCCAAAAGTAAAAACTTGTTGCATCACAATTTCATGTAGATATGCTTTAGCTGTCTCCAAACCCAGTTGGAGACCTTTCTCTCAAGTAATTAATCTAAACACTTCAATGCCAAACTAATGTTAAGGAGGGTTAAATAATTCATCTTTTGAATTACTGTAATTGGGTTCTTGACTTGAATAATGTTGCAGGGCTCCATCAAATAAAATGAGTGTTAGTGGTGTGTGTATGGAGCAGCTGCGAGGCAGTAAGCTGATTAAAGCTCACATATGCTTCCTGCTGAGCTCAGGTCTAAGGGTCTGTCCGCGTGGATCATTATCTCTCGGGGGTGTCACTGCACATGAGCGTGAATTATCGCATTAGACATTGACTGGAAAAAAGCCATGGCAATGTGTTAAAATTATATGGTTTATCAGGTGCCCAAACTTTTTCTCTCTGAGGGCCAAAACGGACTTGTATTAGCAGGCCAAGGGCCAAACACAATAATCTTTTAAATATAATGAGATCATATCTATGACTAAATTTATTTTAATTATTACTTTAATTATATATTTTTTTAATTATTACTATTTATTATTTAGGTAAACAGACTTGTTATAGACTCCCTGCCAACCATTGATAGTCTATTTAGTGCACAATACAATCCAAGTTCATACCCCTTATGAATCACAGCACCCCTTCACGGGCCAAAACAAACCCTTTGAAGGACCAAGTTTGGCCCACAGGCCACACTTTGGGCACCCCTGGTTTATATGATATGATTTGTGGGTTCACTTCTGCAAATAAAATATGAAGAGTATGAATGAATATGACATCAAGAAACAACTTCCTCCTCCTTCAGTAGCAGCAGTAGTTGAAGTAGATACGGTAGTATCAGTAATCACTTGACACATATTACTTTTTTACTTTACGTCAGTTTTATTAAAGACTACAGACCCAGTTATTTTGTTGAAAAACATAAATCAGAGCTTGAAAGTTTAGCCCCCTTATTGTATGCTTCTGTCTGATCTGTACTGTGTGAGAAAATTCTTGTTGGTGAATAACTAGTGGCCTGACCTTTCTGGTGAGGGCCCTTGTATTTTGTTGTGAAAGGACGAGGCACACCCCTAATCCCCCCTTTTGCCCACATCAGTACAAATGGTAACACTTTGGTCTTTTGAAAAGGGTTGGTCTCCTTTTTCTTTTTTTTTTCACTAAATCACGTTGTAGTGTGAATAGCGTGATGGCTATTGAAAGCCTTAATTTTTTTTATCTAACTTTGTACCAGAAAATACATGCATGTGGCAAAGTCATGTAGATTGTTTCTATGAACTAAAAACAAAATAATAAGCCCTCTTTTATAGCATGCTTCACCCAAAGGAAAAATATCATTAAATAGATATTGGTTTTCATGCATGAGAAATATTATTTACAGAGTAAATAGTGCAACGGCTGTAAATTTTCATATTTTGGCTTTGGTTATACAAGCAATATTAAATCTTCTCATATTTTAAATGTGTTTGTCTGTGTCTCTGTGCTTTCAGAACATGCTGTTTGAGATTGAGCAGAAGGTGTCCTATCTGTCAGAGCTGTCTGTCCACAGTGAGAGTTTGTTGTTGGAGGGACGAGCCGAGACCAAAGGAGAGGCAGAGCAACTGACCCTCAAACTGCGGTCCCTCAAAGACAGTCTCCTCGAACTGCAGCAGATGCTTCAAGACAAACAGGTCGACATCCAGGTAACAAAACTTCTGCCTATTGACCCAGCGAGACTAATTATTACATTTCATTTTCTTTTTGTTTCTGTCAGTTTTATTGTGTCCTGCTGCTATGTTGGTACTGGGTCACACAGTCAATAGTAGTATTGTCTGAATTCTAAAGTCATGTGAGGCTTCTTCACTGTTTTCTGTGGACAAATACAAAGGCTATTTGTTTCACAATGGGCCAGGGACAGAAAAAAGATGCTACCTCATCACATGTATACACTACAGCCAGGTGTATTTCTGGTGACACTGCACAATTTTATCTTTGTCTAATTTTCAAAAAAACACAAACATCTCTCAGATTTTCTGTTGAACTGATGACCAACCCACAAACTGTTGATTTAGTGACCGGGTACATTCCTCAGCCTCTCTCTCACTTTGCTTCACATAAAGAGAACAGGAGCCCTCTTTGTCCATGGGGAGGCAAGAGAAATGTGATTTTAATAAAATTAGTTTCTAGTTTAAATGAAGAACATAAAAACAAAATATTAAACATGTCCATGTCATGTCCATGTTGAATTATTTGTCCTTGTAACCATAATTATAAATCCTTACATGTAGTCTTTTAAACTTAGTAGAATTAAGTATTAATTTTCTGTTGAAATGGTACTGCAACCTCTAGAAATTCACTTATTTTTTCGCAGGGTTCATTGCAAGAACAGGAGGACAGTGAGGCCAGCTCTTCTTTGTCCCAGAGTCCAAATGTTCAGGACTGGCTTTCCCAGGCCAGATCCTCCAGGACGCAACAGCATCACGACAACCTGCTGCGACAAAGAGTTAGACCATTTTATCCCTCAATTTTATACCTGAATTAATGTGGGAAATACATAAAGTATATTTATAATACACATAAATTGTGTGTATTTTTAGGAGCTGCAGGCACAAGTAGCTGAACAGAAGCGGCTGCTCCAGTCTGTGGCCACTGTCGGAGAAGAGGTCCTGAGTCAGACCACACCCAATGGGGACGGGTACTTATCTGCTTTTTTCTTTACACTATTGTCTCATTATCTGCCAAATAAAAACCTTTGTTCCGAGATAAAAGAGACGAAAACCAATTCATCTTGTGTCTTCACAGTGAGATGTGTGTCCCAGGAGGAGTATTACTGGAGGTGGATAGTATGTCTCCACTGGATCAGCTAAGGCAGCGCTGGGAAAACCTCAACAAGGATCAAAGCACAAAACTGCAGCTATCTCTAAACTCTCTGGAACAGGACCAGCTCAGTCCGGTACAGATATCATTCAATATGCAGTATTATACACTTAAGCTACTTAATCAGTGTGCCTGTCTAGATTTCAGTCTTATGTTCTGTGTGTGCAGGTCCTCCACCGGTCCCGTCTGTCTAGTCCCAGTGTGGTTTTCAGAGGTGAAACTTTTGGCCAGGACTGTCGATCTCCAAAAGCTTTGTTTGAGGCCTGCAGCCAGACTTTAGAAAGAATAGATCAAGAGGTAAAACACAGTTTTCTTATTGTAATAAACGTTTATATTTTTTATCTTTTATTGTTAAAATTCTTCTGCCTTACAGTCTGGAGGGGACAGTAGATTGGCTGTGTCTTTGGGAGGGGCCACAGTGCAGCAGGACCTGTACACTGCAGTGTCAGCCGCCTCGTCCTGGCTTGATGCTGCAGAAAATCAGCTCCTCTCAGGTCCAGTGCTGCTGTCTGAGGACACGGAGATGCAGCTCACAAATCTAGAGGTGGGAGGAAGAAAACACAAAGCACTTTTATACAGATGTCCAGGACTATTTATGATCAGCTGTTCCACCAATAAGCAGCGTCTGTTTGCCTTTGCCCTATTTGCACAGTAAAAAACACGATCAAGTGTTATTTTAAAACAGTGAGCTTCTGTTTGCCCTCTTTGAAGATACCCCATCAGGTACCTAATATCAAAAGTCTTGTGTGCAGGGTCTGAATAAGCAGCTGAAGGAGATGACCAGAGAGGTGAACCAGTGCAGAGACCTGTTGGGGGGTGGGGCTGGGCGGCTGTGTGGAGGAGAGGACCGAGTTTTGATGGAGGACACTCTGGAGGGACTGCAGGAGCGAATGGGCCTCCTGAATTCCACACTAGAGCAGCACTGTGATGGGATGAGAGACAAGCTACAAGAACACTCCACTTTCCAGGTTAGAGATAGGAACAGGTAGCATCGTGCAAGCCAGCTTTAAAACTATACAGAACATGTACAGTTAATTGTTCGTTTTGGACATTTTCAGAGTGAACTTAGGATGATGTTCACCGCTTTAAGTGAAAGCAAGCACCAGCTGCTGCAGAAGGTGGCAGGGACTGTGGACCGACCTGCATCGAAACAATTAGAAGTATGAGATTGTGGTTTCTCATATATACTACATTTATAAAACAGTTTTACAGATTCGCTTTTTTACTTATAATTTTGTGTAGACGTTATCAGAAGTGGAGGACAGCCTGAAGGAGTTTGACCAGCGAGTCACTGAACTTAAGGCCAGAGCAGAGGGACTGCAAGGTGATCAAGTATCCAACCAGGATCTGCTTAAACTTCAGGTAAAGATCTTTAACTTCACAGCCAATTATCTGCCTCAAACTAACCCCTTCCTCTGCATCTTCTTCTCTCACACCAACTAATTTCATGTCCTCTTTAACTACATCCATCAATCGCCTTGTTGGTCTTCCTCTAGGCTTCCTCCCTGCAGCTCTAACCTCAGCCTCTTTTTTATTGACATATTCACTGTTCCTCCTCTTTACATGTCCACACCGTCTCAATCTGGCCTCTTTGACTAAATGTCTAAAACATCTAACATTAGCTGTCCCTCTGATGTCCTCATTTTTAATCCCTTCCATCCTCGTCACTTCCAAAGAGAGCCTGAGTCTAGACCAAACAATTTTGCTGGTCCCACCTCTGTCTTGTAAACCTTTTGCGCTTGCTGAAACTCTAATCAAACAACACACTTTAACTAGAAAATCTTTGTTAAATTGAAATACGTTAATTTACTGACATGTTGATTTCCTTGCACAGGACATGTATGAGGAACTGGTGCTGATGGTGGGATCCCGACGAAGCAGCCTAAACCATGGCTTGTCTCTCAAAGTCCAGTACGAGGCTGCGCTCCGTGACCTCACTGAACTGGTGGACACGGCTCAGGACAAGATGGCTGCCGACCAGAAGATGACTGTGGCCTCTGTCATCGAGGTCGAGATGTTATTGGACAAGCACAAAGTAAGACGGACTGAGAAAATAATTGTAGCACCACATATTGATATAAAGTGTATTTACATGCAAAGCACTTACTACCACTAACAACTACCACTGCTTCCATTATTACTAATACTGCTAAACATACAGATTGTTGTATTGACTTGTTTTGTGTCGCATTTTTCAGGAGTTTTTTCAGGGATTGGAGGGCCATATGATCCTCACACAGACGTTTTACAGCAAAGTGTCAGGACTGGTGACACAGAGGGAGAGCCAGGCCTTGGAAGAGACCATGGTTTCAGCCCAAAGTGTTTTAAAACAGGCTCACAGACGAGGAGTGGAGCTGGAGGGCATTTTGGAGGTGCATATTAAATCAACAGAGTTTATTTATTTTTAAATATAACATATACACTGAAACCTAATATCCAATTTTGTCTGTCAGTCATGGAGCCAGCTTGTGGAGGACTACCAGGAGTTGTGTAAACAGCTGGAGGCCGTGGAGTGCAGTATACCCTCTGTCGCTCTGGTGGAGGAGACAGAGGAGAGGCTCACCGAAAGGATCAGTCTCTTTCAGGTAAAACAGTGGCAAATATTGGCAGCTATTTATGATACAGATATTTGTGTTTGTTGATATAGCCTTAATGATATATTTGCTACATTGTGCAGCTCTAGATTCCATGTCATACAGGCCCACAACCTGACTCACACTCACCATTGGTATGTGTTTCTCTCATTAGCGTCTAAAGGCTAGTCTGACGGAGCACCAACCACAGTTGTACCAGGTGCTGGAGGAGGGCAAACGACTTCTTCTGTCTGTGGGATGCTCTGACCTGGAGAACCAGCTAACACAGCTGGGGGAGCACTGGCTCTCGTCTACCACCAAAGTCAACAAAGAGCTGCATCGGCTGGACTCCACACTCAAACACTGGAGCAGGTCAGTTTTTGAAAAATCTATAGTGTTGCGATATTCTAGCCACAAGGGGTCAGTAAAATAACATTAGTTAATATATTTGTGGCTTAAAGGACCCATACTTTTTTCAAACTTTTTAAAATAAATTTGGACATAATTGCATCAACATTTTACGTTTTATAACTTAATGTATATGTATTGAAAATGTCTTTTTGAAAATTCTTTTTGGGAGCTCTTGGTTCCATATGTCTATGTAGAGCAGTGAGACCAAGCATTTTCTTCTCTTGAGAGGGGCAGTGCCTCAACATACTCAACATGCATGAATGAAACAAAATAAGTCAAATTAGCATTATAGGGGACCTTTAATGGATAGCGCATTTACCTCTGAACTAGAAAATCCCTGGTTTGAGTTGTGTGTATTGAATAATATTTAATAAATAAGTAGTCAAAAATATGAAATAAATGTATAAATATTTAAGAAATCTAATTGCACCCTTTTTTAACACCAGGTATCAGAGTGAGTCTGCAGAGTTGAGCCATTGGTTACAGTCAGCTCTGGGACGACTTGAGTTTTGGACGACACAGTCGGTCACTGTGCCTCAGGAGCTGGAGAATGTCCGGGACCATCTGTATGCCTTTCTTGTAAGTCATCCTACTATATTTACAGCTATTTTCAAGTGTTTAACGCACTACTAATAGAAGTGAAAGAATCTGTTTTTAACTTTTGCTTGTAGGAGTTTTCTAAAGAGGTGGATGCCAAGTCATCATTGCGTTCTTCAGTATTGAGCACAGGCAACCAGCTCCTTCGGTTGAAAAGAGTAGACACTTCTGGATTGAGGACAGCGCTGGGCCATATTGACACTCAGTGGGCCGAGCTGCTGACCAGAATCCCAGTGGTGCAGGAAAAACTCCACCAGGTCTGCATGATGTTACCATTTAAAGTAATAATTTGTTGTATTTTGTGGCGTTCAGTTCTTTTGATAACCATCCTTTTTTACCTTTAGTTGCAAATGGAAAAGCTGGCATCGCGACATGCCATCACAGAGCTGATGAGCTGGATTTCTCTCATGGAAAACATAATTGAAGAAGATAAAGACAAGATTTCTGAAGCAGTTGGTTCAGAGAAGGTCCAGAACTATTTACAGAAATATAAGGTACGAACCTCATTCAGCAACAAACTTATCTTAATACTTAAGCTGCTTCATGTGTCATGTTTCACAGGCTTCCTCTTAATCTGGACTCATGTTTTATTTGTGTTACAGGGTTTCCGTATAGATTTGACATGTAAGCAGCTCACTGTGGACTTTGTGAACCAGTCAGTGCTGCAGATTAGCAGTCAGGATGTGGAGGGAAAACGCAGTGATAAGACAGATTTTGCAGAAAAGCTGGGAGCAATGAACAGAAGATGGCAGATACTACAGGGATTGATTACAGAAAAGGTAATGCGTAAGTTACAGGGCAGTCTTTATAAAAATGTGTTCATTATTTTAAACCATCACAAAAATATATTTACCCTCCCATGAACAGAAAATGCAGTAGACAGATGATATTATGTTTTTAGATCATTCTGTTTTTGCACCTTAGTACATTTAGTCAGGGTATATCATGAACGTAGCCTAATTGAATAATATGAACTAATTACATTTGTGGTATATATTATTTTTTCTCTTTTAGATTCAGCTTTTGGAAGGACTTTTGGAAAGTTGGTTAGAGCATGAAAATGGAGTCCAGGCCTTAAAAACCTGGCTCACTCTACAGGAGGAGAAACTAAAGAAGAAGCACAGGATAGAGGATGTTGCGTCAGTGCAAAATGCACTGAAGGACTGTCAGGTAGACATTCAATAGCAGCATATACATTGTATCTCACCAATAATAGTGTTTGTAGATTATGAGTATTGTATGAAATTGTGTGATCTTTTACAGGAGTTAGAGGAACTAGTAAAGGAAAAAGAGAAGGATCTTGAGAAGGTAGTGGAACGTGGAAATGCACTCATTCAGGACAAGAGAGGAGAGGCTTGTACTGCTGTTAGAGAGACTCTAAGAAAACTGAACCAGTCCTGGACTCACCTGGACAACATGGTTAGTCCCTTCAAAGCTATATTACTCTGTGTTTTTGCTTGTGTTTATTTACATACTTGTTCTTCATGTCAGATAAGTCAGATGAAGGTGAGTCTGAAGTCGGTGCTGGAGCAGTGGACTCTGTACCGACGGGCCTCAGAGGAGATCAATGGCTACTTGATGGAGGGAAGGTACTCTGTGTCCAGGCTGCACCTTCTTAATGGATCTCTCGAGGCAGTCCAGCAGCAGGTCGAGAGTCTGGAGGTGAGAGGTCAACCAACCATTAAAAAGACTATTGGAAATTGTGGTGTTTATAATTTAAGTAATTTTGTGGGTTTGTGTGTAAAGAATTTGCAGGAGGAGATGGATAGGCAGGAGAGCAGTTTGAGAAAGTTTGGGTCAGTAACGCAACAGCTACTGACCGAGTGTCACCCGTCTGTGGCAGAAACATTGAACCGAGCCCTACAAGACGTCAACATCAGGTAGGACACACTCAATACAAATTTTTAAAAACCTGTTTTTGCATAGTGCTGCTGTTTATATATTAAAAAGGATCATATCTAGCTGTACAACATTGTGTTTATTTTGCACTGTTCAGGTGGAATGGCCTTCTTGAGCAGATCTCAGAGCAGTTGAAGAGCAGTAAGGCTCTGTTGGGTTTGTGGCAACATTACAAGACACTATATGGCCAGTGTGTGATCGCAGTTCAGAAACAGGAAGAAAGGGCTGACAGGCTGCTCAAGAGCGCCACTGACAGGGAGATCTCAGAGGAGGAGAGTCGGGCATGGATGAAGGATTGTGATGTAAGTAGCAATATTACTAACCAACCAATTTTTTTTTACTCAAAATTTAATACTAGTCAAAGTGTAGTTGTATTTTTCAATGCTATTATTTCACATATTTTTTTTAAAGCTGCATTTATCTTTAGCATGCAGTGTGAATTTCAAATCAGATTACAGTCTCTTCTGATTTCTTAAAGCTGATGGATAAGCTCAGAACCTGTTCGTCAGTTCTGTTCAGCATTTCACAAAGCCTCTATTGCCCATGCAGCATACCAAATTGTCGCCTGTTACTTTGTCTGTTTAAATGTAGATTCACTGCACAATCGAACAAAAGCCTTTAGAGAAGAGAGCTGCAGAGGAATGACAGCCTCCTGATTTACACTACAGGGGAGCCCCAATGTCACAGTGCACTTGTAGAGCCACTCTAAATCTTGTCTATTGATTTTTTGGAAGAATTTAAGACTGTCATATAGACCAGGGATTTTTAGTTACCATATCTGTTGTACATGTATGAAATAATGTGAAAATATTTCTGGTGTAGAATTGCCTGAGCGACCAAGCCTCTGTGCAGCAGTCGCTCCAGCAGCTGCAGACTTTGGGGCAACAACTGAAGAGCCAAGTGGACGCCTCCTTCTCGGCAGCCCTCCAGTCGGACCACCTGTCGCTCACACATCGCTTAGCAATGCTGGAGCACGCCCTCCACAGGCAACAGGAAGTACTGCAGGTATTTGACTAAAACTGACGAACACATTCTGAGTTGACAACATACACAGGATAACCTCAGTGTCTTAAAAGTAGTAAAAGGTTTTTACACTTCCTGGTGTAAAAATCAAAGCCTTCCGCTCACATTGGCCAGACTCCAACCATTTGCCCTGATTTATAAAAAAGATATTATAGTAGCAAAAATGTCTTCCTTTTTGTTTCCAGTGTGGCTCTCAGTCCTGTGAAGGTTTCAGGGAGCAGTTGAACACATTGGTCAGAAAAGCAGAGGAGGCTGAGGAGGTGCTGAAGGAGCCAGACCCCATTGGCCCTTCAGAGTTAACCTCTATACAAACACGTATGGACAAACTCAAGGTACTGTGACCTCTCCTACATGTGAGTTTTATTTGTGCCTAAAGTTATTACTGAACTGTGTGCTGTTTCCTTAGGTTCATCTGTTGAAGCTGAGCAGTCTTGCAGCAGACCTGGAGCGGGTTAATGACCTGGTTTACCGACTGCCAGTCAGTGATACAGACGTAAAACAGCTGCAGAGTCTGAACCGATCCTGGGCTGCTCACTCAGCTCACCTGACTGAGAGGTTCAGGTACACAGCCCTGCATGATTATAATGTTCTGCTTAAAATACATTCTACCTTTTTTTACTAATTTGATTATCTGTCTTTCTTCAGTAAACTGCAAGGCATGATGCTTCAACACCAAAGCTTCCTCCAAAAGTGTGAGACGTGGATGGACTTCCTGTCTCAGACTGAACAGAGACTCGCTGCTGAGATTTCAGGCAACTACCATAGTCTGCTGGAGCAACAGAGAGACCATGAGGTGGGACAGAGTCATTATTTACTACATATGTGTATTTAACATATGATTACCTCCGTCAGAGAATGTTTATGCATGGTTGTTTGTTTGTTGTTTGGTTGGTTTGTCCATGAACGTAGCTCAAAGTGTTGTTTGTTTTTTAGAATAAGTTTCAGGAAAGGTCAAATTAATTTGTTTTTGGCATGAATCCGAATTACTGTCTAGATCTAGGTTGGCACTAACTGAATATATTTTATTGTTGCAGTTGTTCCAGGCCGAAATGTTTAGCCGGCAGCAGATTCTTTACTCTATCATCAGTGATGGGCATCGCATGTTAGACCAAGGACAAGTGGATGACAGGTAAGCACTATATCCCACCACTGTCTTACAGCACCAGCACCCTGCCTTATTCCCTGCCCCAAAGTCAATTTATGTTTCTCCCAACAAATTTTGTAAATGCGCTGTATTATGTCATTTTAGGGATGACTTCAGTGTGAAGCTGGCCTTGCTGGGTAACCAGTGGCAGTGTGTGGTGAGGCGGGCACAGCAGAGGAGGGGTATTATTGACAGTCTGGTGCGGCAGTGGCAGAACTACAGAGAAATGTCTGAGAAACTGCTGCGATGGCTCCAGGAAGTGTCCCATGAACCGGACATACACCAGTCTGGAGAGTGTGTGGCCCTGCAGCAGGCCAGGAACCTGCTGGATCAGATACAGGTGAGTTAGCGCACAGTATTTACATATTACATTTTTTATTAGGTTTTGTAAATGCCAAAGGTCTTAAAACTATTCAAAATGTATTAACTTTGATCATATAAAAAACAAAGCCTTAAAATTATTGTATTTTATGGGCAGGTAAGACATTTTTTTTCATATGTGAAATTTAAAATTACAACATAAGATTAGCAGAGCCTTCAAAATGCCTCAGATAAGTTGTAAATTTGTAAATGCAGTATATGCAGCAGACTTAAATTCGTGTTATCTATATACAAGTGAACTAAGCAGGATGGTAGAAGAACTACAGCTGTTACAAGAATCTTGTACTGTCAAAACATACATACATTTGTGTAATACTTAGAAGAGTTATCCTTGGATTACATTGAGAGTCAAATACACTCAGCCTTTATACTTCATACATTCATACATAAAGCTGGTCTGAAAAGTGTATGTATTTTTTATGAGGTTGCTACAAGGGCATTTCGAGCTAATTTATATTCTGCAAAACCTCATCATCTTCTAACATGTGAAATCTTTCTACATCATCCAAGCCTTCAGATTTTAATCAAACACGATCTTAATTAAACCCCCTAACTAATAATCCTCCTCCATGTCCTACTGTAGCCCCCCGTAGTTAACCCACTGCCCCGTCTGTCTCTGTCCCGTGTCTTGCAGCTCAGAGAGAGGGTGCTCCAGAGGCAGCAGGGGGTCTACATCCTGACTGTGGAGGCGGGACGGAGTCTGCTCATGTCGGCGGATGCTCAGGCCGAGTCCAGGCTCCAGACTGAGCTCATGGAGATCCAGGACAAGTGGAGGCATGCCCACCACCGGCTAGACCAGCAGAGGAGGGAGCTGCACGGCCTGCTCAAGGTCAGAGACGCTAGATGCTAAAGATAATGACCATTTTAGTTTTTCATCTTGTGTGAAATCATAGGATATTACAGGTGCACATTAGTAAATATTGGGAAAAAGTGAATTTATTTTAACAGTTGTATTAAAAGTGTAAGACAAATACATTTTATATAGAGTCCATATATACAGAGCAAAATATTTCAACCATTTCTTATTTATTTTTCACAAGCCAGTTTACTCTTTCTGCCAGTCTCAAGCCTGGTTAAATGGAAAGGGCTGCGTCAGGAGCGACATTCGGTGTAAAATTGAAACATAATATATAAGCCAAATCAATATTCAAATCACTGCACAGTAGGAAGCAGATGATTGGCTGTGGCGACCCCAGATTAACATAATTATGATGATTATGGCTTAAAGTTAATTAAGAACAAAAATTATGTGCCTCATACTGTTAGACTATTACATAATATCTCAATCTCTGTAGTGAATACATATAAAATATATATAAAATATACACATTTCACTTTTTGAAATGGCAAAAAATTATAACTTTTTCACAGTCAGTGTTTTCAAATTATGTCTTTTGAGGTAGAAACATTGCGGTACAGTAAAGCCTAAAGTTTTTGCAGCCTTTCTTTGGCTGGCCCCCGCACATTTTTTTCCCCTGATTTTGGCCCCCCGCACCAGTGTGGAGGGGGCATGACCCTGAATGAGAGCACATGAAAAAGGTTTCTTTGTCCAAATAATCCTCAAGTTTTACTTCTAAATCAGGTTTGGACTTTAACATAGTCGTCAATACAAAATGCATTTTAATTTCTATTCTAAAATGGGTTGTCTGTAGGGGCGGGAATGACAAGGATTGACAAGTAATGGCAAGTTTATTGTTTACATAAGTTGTTCTGTAGGCATTAAAACAGAATTAAATGAGAGAAAGAGACAGACCAAAATATAACTTATAATATTCAGTCATTTAGACAGATGTAGATAAATGTGCTGTTCTGTACCTACTGCATGTGTGTAGGCATCATACATAGAATAATATACAGTAATTAAGGCAAAACATGTCTGTGCTATTCAACACAAATGCAACTAAAGTGTAACTACTATTTATCCGTGTCTACATGTGGTGCAGTGTGATGTGGCTATGTAGTCAGTTATAATGACATATTGTCTGCTGTGTCTAGTTTGGCCTCAGCCTGTTTTCAAAGCTGTCACTTTGATGCTGCAGTGAGTAGGTGCTGTGAAGGGCACTGGTCCATCTCTGTTTGCCTCACGTCTGTCCACCATTATACACACAGAGAGCAGTGAAACATGAATTATGCAGCACAGTCCTGAACACAAGTAAAGGGCAGAGGCAAAGAAGGTTGTTTACTTTAGGGTTAATTGTTAGAAGCATGCCTTCACTAACAGGTTTGAGAAGATAAAAAAGCTTGCTTGTTCAAACCACATATACACTGCAGAAATAGAGGGCATTTGTACCGTTTTGTTAGTGACGCACTTTAAAAAGACACATCTGTGGGGGGGGTAAGTGTTTTTTCTTAGCCACTCATTTCATGGCTAAGGTGCATTTTGTTTAAAGAGCCTGGAGTTTTTTCGTGCCTGCCTTTCTCTATAGCACCACTGCCGCATCAATTATTTTGTATTCTCAGTTCTCAAATCTTTGGAGGTTAATCCATCTCACTGGATACAGATTTATTTCTGCCAAGTCACTGTGTGGTGCCACTTTGGTGACAGTCAATTTGATTATTACATTCAGTTGCATAAATCTGCATAGAGTTACTGTCACTTGTGCTTTCTGTGGCTTAAACCTTTCAATGCAGCAGTATCTCAGCAGTCATTGAGTGCATTGATGTGTGTACTTCCTTAACAAATTTGCCTATTTTTGCACAGAACTGGGAGAGATGTGAAAAGGGCATAGACGCATCCCTTGAGAAGCTAAGGGCCTTTAAGAGAAAGCTGTCTTTGCCGCTGCCGGACCATCACGAGGAGCTGCACGCTGAGCAAATCAGATGCAAGGTAAATGGAGGACAGTTCAGCTCATTTCTGACACTGATGTATAGACCTGCCTGCCTGGTACCTTGCTAATAGGGCTTTTGTTTTCAAGCTTGCACATATTTGTCCTCCCTCTACCCTGTTAATCTATCTACCAGGATAAACAGATAAACGGGCAGCTGAAAAATAAGCTTCTGTCTCATTGTGTGACCTTGATTGCTAGAGTGAGACTGCTTGCCAGTAGTGCTACTTTCCAATGTTTTTTAAATTATTTTAAAGATACTGGAAGCAGCATATGTGCTTGTACTGGTTTGAAAAATGTACTGCATTCGAAATCAAAACGGTGGTCTGCAGGTTGCCAGTCTTTCTGCTTTTCTGATAGTACCTTTAATGCTGTATTGAAAAATAGCCTTTACAATAAAACATAGTCAACAAGGCACAAACAAAGGCTAAAGACTTCATCTCAACACTAGAGGGGACACATTTTGAGACAGTTTTTTTTTTGGAGCCAGTAATTTCTTTTTAAAATTGTTTAATGTTGAACGTACACGTGTTTAAGTAATTTAACAAAAAACATTACAGTAACTTACAATTATAAAAGACTTATGAAAGAAAGTCAATGTAAAAAAAAGACAAAATATCACATTTTAAACACTTTTAAATTTTATAAAGCTCTTTGTGCCAGTACCAAGCACTGATAAATGAAGTGGGTGGTGCATAAAAGCAACTCATGCAAATCACTACATGCTAGGAGATGGATAAATTACTGTGGCGACCCTGAATGGGAAAAGCTGAAAAGAAAGAAGTTTATTTACATATAACATCAGATTCTCATGCTTTTCAGCTGGGTATTATTGCACTGTAGTATTCATGTTTGCTCCCCTGAAACCATTTCAATTTTGTATGAAATATCCCTGGATACTACTGTGCAGTAATGTTTCATGCATGACATATAGCCGGTTCCTTGGGGAGGAGGGGGCAGTGCACGTAGCTGTTAGCATCATCTGAGGACAGAGAGAGGGGGGTGGGGTTGAGAGCCGAGCCCAGCCGACAGAGAGAAAGAGGAGGAAGGAGAGGCGAGAGTGGGTGCATGCGCATGAGGAGACCGAATCACAGAGAGCATCCCGTTTGTGTCGTGGGGTTGAAGACGTGTTTGTGTTAGGCGTGTGATGCGTGATGGAGACATTCGCTGGGTCTACAAAATGATTACAACACAGCTAAACCAACTCAGTGACAAAGGAGGAGATACAAGGTTAGATGCTTTTTTAGCTTGTTCTGGCTGTAACCTTGAAAGTAGCGATTTCATTTTATTCAATGTAACTCTTCAATTTATCTACTGTGGATTCTGGGCTTTTTAGAAGGAAACCTACTGTCATCATCCATGGTGTCACCTTGTCCTGTGTTTTATTTATTGATTATGCCCATTTATATTGCTCTTTTCTATGGCTAATGTCTTATGTCAGGGAATGAAGCTCACAGTATTTCCCTTCCTGTGTTTCTTCTTCATATATTTGTGATTTTGTGTGTCTTTGTAGGAGTTGGAGAGCACCGTGGAGGGCTGGACAGATGACCTGACTTCCTTGTTCATGTTGAGGGACTCCTTGGACAGTGTGGTCAGTCCTGATGACATCACTGTGCTACAGCAACGCCTCCAGCTCCTCCAGCGCCAGTGGGAGGAGGTCTGCCACCAGGTAGGAGTGCAGCCACAGCACATGCAGGCCTGGAACATGGGATTTATTTTGTCATTATGTCACATTTAGTAGTTGTTGTAGTAGTGTCTATGCAGTTGTGGCATTGAGGGATTTTTTTTCACAGCCATTCATTATGGTAAATGAACAAAAACATATGTGGTCTATATTAGAGACTGGTATACCAATGGATAATTTCCACACACATAAGAGGAGAACAGAAGTGTCCATTGAGTTGTATTTTACTGTGAATAGTTTAATTGTGAAATGTTTAATTTTACCCTCTTAATTGGCTTCCTCACAGTTTATTTTTTACTATTCTGCCTTCCTCTGGCTTGTTCTAACAATCCCACGGTGTCCCTGCAGCTTTCCCTGCGCCGGCAGCAGGTGAGTGAGAAATTAAATGAGTGGGCTGTGTTCAATGAGAAGAACAAGGAGCTGTGTGAGTGGCTCACACAGATGGAGAGCAAGGTCTCTCAGAACGGAGACATCAGCATCGAAGAGATGATTGAAAAGCTGCGCAAGGTAAAAATATTTAGTATGTTTATGTTCAACTCAATCCAGTATAATAGTCATAGACAGTCTATCTATCTATGACAGTCATCCTTAATCTTTATGGTGTATCCCATTAGGACTACCAGGAGGAGATCAGTGTGGCTCAGGAGAACAAGCAGCAGCTGCAGGTTATGGGGGAGCGTCTGGCCCAGGCCAGTCAGGACAGCAAGGCTTCCGAGATCCAACACAAACTGAGCAAAGTCAGCGAGCGTTGGCAACACCTGCTGGACCTCATCGCTGCCAGGTGAGGGTGTACTTCAGAACAATGAATATTACTCAAAAGGTTTGGGCAAGGTTTTGTTGTTGTTGTAATATAAGTCATTCCATTTATCAACACTAGATGGCACATTTTTCATGATTTCAACCAGTTTAAAACTGTTTTTTTAATATGCATTATTGCTTCAGCACACAGGAAGGGTTATTCATTTTCCCACAACACATTTTTTTCTCTCTGGACTTGACCTTATTGAAACTTTGACTGGGCTCACACTGCGTCCCTCCGGCTGTTGCTCTTTGGGCTCTACAGAGGAGGACAGTGAACCCCACACAGACAGCTGCACTCACTTTGTTTCTTATGTCCATCAACAACTCAAGGCATGACAATATGACTGCCTCTGTGAGAAAATCATGCATTTTTTCATTTTTATGAGGCCACTTTCAAGACGAAATGCGAAATAAGAGAAATGCCTCTATGGTAATCCTTTACATTCACATGTATTTAAGGTCTGCAGTATTTTCTATTTTGTGTTTGTATACTCTGATAAAGCCAGCTCTATGGCACATGCCTCTGACTGTAGTCTCCTTTTAGCAGCAGCAGTACTTGTCACTCCGGCCCACACTCACACACACACGCCTGTTTGAGCTTCTCTTTTTTAACCTTGGAGGGCAACAGCTGATAAGTCACAGTTGTGCCATCCCAGCCACTACCCTGCCCCTCCCCCCAGCTCAGCCAAAGTTTAGAGAAAGTTCCATGTGGAGATCCCAGACGAAAGAAACAAGCGTTTGGATCTTTAAACCTCCCTACGTTGCCGTTGTCTTTGGGAATTTCAGACCCCCATGGTTTTGGATTTAGGGTCGGATAATATGGCAGGATGCCCAAGCGAGGATCTGCCAGAATGCGACTGCGATATCAACAGGCAGGATTAGGTTTTTCTTTAAACTATGCAAAATGTAAACATATGCATCCTTGAACAGCAAACTTGCAGTGAATGCTTGCTTCATTCAAACAACAAACTCTTAGTTGGTGGCTCTGGCTATGCTTATCTTTGTGTGTTGTTTTAAGCAATTGTTAAGAAGTCACGGACATTGCCACATGGAAGAAAGTTGTACAGGATTTACCTTGTCTATTCATTCATGTTTATCCATTAGACCTAATGCAAAGAAGACATGCAACTTTAGACTTGCAAATATAAACCAAAACACCGATGTGTTAAAAAGTCTTATTTTCTTTAATAAACAAATATCTCATAATATTTTATGTTTGTAAACAGGGTTTTTTTGACCTTCAGTCTGTTGTACTATAGTATTTAGAGCAGAGTGTTGTTGCTGCTGAATGGTCCAAGTGTCAGAGAGCACAGTTTACAGACTCAGTAACATGTTGTATGTCTCTGCAGCACTATACAGTCAGTGCTGTTTTTATATCAAGTCACATAGCTTTTTAGGGTGAGGCTTTGGGTGTAATGGCTCTACTGTTTTAAATTGGCATTCAGTATCTAATATTTTGCATTTTATACACTGCATAGTTTAAAACATTGCAAATGTTTTATGTAGTTTGTGCAAAGACTTTAAAAAGTTTTAGTTGTCCTATTCTAATAATTACTATTTTATGCAGCATTTCATGTTGTAATTAGATGACCTTTTAGCCCTTGTATCAGACATGCATTATAATGCAATGTGTTGGATACAAATCAAAGTGGTTTTAAAACATCAATTATTCAAAACCACTAAATGCACTGTTCATTGATATTCAAGTAAAAAGTATTAATATAGCCCAGTATTAAACATGTCAAAAGGCTGCACAAGACAACATTCCCTGTTTTAGACCCTCCTTCAGAGAAAGGGAAAAACTAAAAATAGCAGTTATTAGGTAGCACCACAGGAGGACTGACAGGTTGTGCAAAAGATATGTCCAGATGTTCATAGTTCATTTGCTTATAATTCATTATATTTACAGTGACAAAAATCTAAATGAGTACAAGCCAACAAAAGTTGCTTCTTATTTTGTATATAGTTCAGGGAACTGATATCTCTGTGTTTTCTAACCTCATTGCTCCTGTGTAACCTCCAGGGTGAAGAAGCTGAGGGAGACTCTGGTGGCTGTGCAGCAGCTGGACAAAAACATGAGCAGCCTGCGCTCCTGGCTCGCTCACATTGAGACAGAGCTGTCCAGGCCCATTGTTTATGACACCTGTGATGATCAAGAGATTCAGAGGAAACTCAACCAGCAACAGGCAAGTACAACATAAGTACAACATAAGGAAACTTTCCCATAACAAATATCTGTGATGATCACGCAAGACAAATTAATCAAATTACTATTCAAATGAATTATCACTATGGCAGCAACTAAATCACTTGCATTGTGAGTCCAACAACATACTTCTGTACAAAATAAATAGACACAATAACACAATGACCCAAAGGTTCTTGGTGGAAAAAGAATGACACTGAAGCACATGAGGAAACCACAGCATGACTCATGTGTATAAACTGAGTGTTGTGGTGTGACAGCACTACGGTCAGTACAGTATCACAACCCTTCCTGCTGCCAAGAGGCCTGCTCTAAATCAGGACTAGACTCTGAGACCTCCTTTACAAATCTCCTGAGTCAAACACAAATGTAACTACAGAGGCAGAAAAATGTCAGGAATGAGAGAGAGTTTATCCAATGCATATATATATTTTTATATATAATATTTTTACACCTTTTTTACCTCACCTTGAAGAGCCCATACCACATACCTGAGCGACCTGAGTTTGAATACAGCTCAGGTTGATTTGCTCCTTGTCATTTCTACTTTGCGCACCCTGTTTCATATCTGTCTACACTGTCTCTATGGGAATAAAGCCTAAAAAAGGCCAAACATATTAAACATTTTATTAATTTTAGACAATCAAGACACATGCTGAAACATAATTCTGATTTTTAATGTTACAGGAGCTGCAGCGGGACATTGAGAAGCACAGCACCGGTGTGGCCTCCGTTCTAAACCTCTGTGAAGTCCTGCTCCACGACTGTGATGCCTGCTCCACAGAGACCGAGTGTGACTCCATCCAACAGGCCACGAGAGGTCTGGACCGCCGCTGGAGAAACATCTGTGCCATGTCCATGGAGAGGAGGCTCAAGTAGGATTCCTCAGCTCAGTTTACATGACTGTGATGCCCATAACAATTACTTTTTATTGCTAACTGATAACTTAAAAAATAGGATTGAGGAAACGTGGAGACTGTGGCAGAAGTTTCTGGACGATTACTCGAGGTTTGAGGAATGGCTGAAGACCTCAGAAAGGACGGCTGCTCTGCCGAACTCCTCAGGAGTGCTGTACACAGTCGCTAAAGAGGAGCTCAAGAAATTTGAGGTGTGTAAAAGCAAGACAGAAGAAAATAAAAACATACAAATTAGGTAGTTGCATGTACAGCACAGTACTGTATTTATTTGTGTCCTCACCAACCAAATACACTTGTAGTGTAAGGCTGTTATAGCAGTGTAAATGCAGAGTTGAAACGTGAGTGTCCTGTTGCAGTAACCGGGCTGTGCTGGTCTACACACCTGCTGTGGTCCATCACAAACATGTGCACATTCCTCCTCACACTGCAAACCCACTGACCTTTTTGTTTTCTAAAGTCTAGAACTCCTAACTATTGATAGACATAACATAGTTCCTAAATCTTATGTGGATAATTATAGTAAGGTCTTTTTAATTTTCTTTTATTGACCATTATAATGTGTGTATCTGTGTATATTTGTGGCAGGCTTTCCAGCGCCAGGTGCAGGAGTGTCTGACGCAGCTGGAGCTCATCAACAAACAGTACCGGCGTTTGGCCCGGGAAAACCGCACTGACTCCTCCTGTCGCCTCAGAGAAATGGTGCATGATGGGAACAGGCGGTGGGACAACCTCCAGAAGCGGGTGGCTGCTATTTTACGTAGACTTAAGGTAATTCATAATGACATTTGCAAATAAGGATATTCAGTGTTTCTTTGGACTGAACACTAATTTGGTGTGATTGTTTTTTCTTTCATTTAGCACTTCATTGGTCAGAGGGAGGAGTTTGAGACAGCGAGAGACAGCATCCTGGTGTGGCTTACAGAGATGGACCTCCAGCTGACCAACATAGAGCACTTCTCCGAGTGTGATGTTCAGGCCAAGATTAAACAACTAAGGGTTAGCTTTTATTTGCTATTTTGTGTAAATGCAAAATCTCTTATTACATAAAAATGTTTGTTGTTAATTGACCCATTGTGCTGTGTATTTCTCTAGGCATTCCAGCAGGAGATCTATCTGAACACAGGGAAGATAGAGATGGTGTTCAGACACGGGGATGCTCTGATTGAGAAGAGTGAACCACTGGATGCGGCGGTCATTGAGGAGGAGCTGGAGGAGCTGCAGAGATATTGTCAGGAAGTGTTCGGACGGGTTGACAGATACTACAAGAAGCTCACGCGGCTGCCTGTGAGTTCACATAAAGGAGCATGAACATGACAAGGACAAAAAAAAATTTCCAGATAGGTTTTACACACCTTTACAGGAGTGACAGATACAGATATGTTGCAGTTTAGAGACATGAGTAGCATTTGTTCCTATTCTATTTCAGGTGAGAGCAAATTAAAAACTTTAATTAAGACATTTTAGATGACAGAAACAAATGGTTTTGGTTGATATATGGTTACAATGACTTAATAAATTAAATGGATTAAATCTGAGCACACACTGGTGTAATTACATGTCCAGCACAATATGTAAATCCACAATCATATTTGATTTAGTGTAAAGCTGATTTTATTTGCTAATTGCTACATTTAATAAAATAGCCAAATGTCAATACAATCACTAATGTTTTCTAACCATTCTTAAATTATGTAATTGCTTGGTTGTCATTTGCCAAAACCATCTTGATTAATCATTATTTGCAGTATTTGGTGGCGTTAATTCCTCCATTGTAAATGTATAGTTGTCTGCTTAGATTTTGACACCATTCTTTACAATTCACTTGATATGATTACAAAGACTAAAAGGTTCTGCTGATTTTTTCAAAAGTTGTAGTAAATACATTAAATAAGCTTGTGTAACTTTATTCAAAATACACCTGCTTCTTCTTCTAGTTGGCCGATGAGGAGCTTGATGGTTCAGACAGAGAGCTGGACCTAGAAGAGGGTCCAGAGCTGAATGAGCTGGAGTGGTCCGACTCCCCTGTGCCTCGGACGTCCAGCCGCCCGTCCTCAGGTACTGCTGCCATCATGAGAGCGGACCGATCAGGCCGGGACACACCAGCCAGTGTGGACTCTATCCCCCTGGAGTGGGACCACGACTATGACCTGAGCAGGGGTCTGGAGAGTCCAGGGGGCCGGGTCCACAGACCAAGCCAAGAGCAGCACGACGAGGATGAGTATCTCAGGACGGCCTCCTCTGTGCTGTCAGGTTAGTTACAGGAAGAGTCTGAGTAAGGGCTGTTGTTGTTGATTCAGTAACGTTGGAGACCACAAACAAAAGGACAGACAAGTTGTTGCCCTTCATTTAAATTGTAAATATTTTAAAGATGTTTCATAAAAAGAAATCTACAAATTTACAGTTTACACAGCCACAGTCATGTGGTTAAATGTTGCTACTCTGCACCAAATTTAATTATTTTTGTTTTGTCAGTGTGAAAACCAACAAAGCTGCTTTGCAGTCTGCATTACTTTAACATGACAGCCATTAACTTTAGGAAAAGATGAAACTACATTAACTTGAAACTATGAATTTTGATTTCTGTTATAAATGCTTAAAAAAAATTTTTTTTAAACTACGCAGACATTTATGTGAAATTATGTCCGTATTGTCCAGAGTAAATATTTTATGTATCTCTTCCCAGATGTAGTTATCCCAGAGAGTCCAGAGGCCTATATTAAACTGACTGAGAACACACTGAAATCGTCCTCTGGTACGAAGCAGCAGTAAAAACGTTAAGCTAAAGAGAAATGCAAGAGCATGAATTAACAAAGCATGCAATTACGTTACCTACAAACTAAAACTCATTTAACACAGCATTGCTACCATCCAGGAGTATAATGTTGCATGTCTCACCGTCTAAAAAATACAGCATGCACCATTTTTTCTACTCACCGATTATTTACCATCACATTTCATTTTTTTTTTTTTTTTTTTTTTTTTTTTCTTTTCTCTTTTCATTGTCAAATAACGCCATTTTCATCTACTTGTCAGGCTGATGCATGTCATTGCACCCTGCGTGTCTATCACCGTCACAATCAGTAGCACTGATTTATGAACAGATTCTCACACAATTTATTTTTCAGGTGATGCGTCTCAGCTGGAGGCCAGTTTGAGGCAGTTGGACCAGGCTCTGGATGCGGGACGGTACCACCTTCAGCAAAGGGAGGCCAATGCTAACCGCAACAGCCCAGACTCTACTTACATGGGCTATGTAAGTCAGCTTTGCAATAATATACCTGTCATTTATACCTGCCTATTATGTACGTAAGTATGAAATGTTGTTGTTTTTTATGTTAATAAGATGCAATGTTAATCCAACTCTTAGAGAAATTTAGACAATGTAAGATATAATTTTAAAACAATAATGATCTGTGTAGATGCGCCTGATGGGAGAGTGTCGGGGCAGTATTGATGCAGTAAAGCGTGCAGAAGGAGAACTGACTGAGGATGAAGATGATGTCCCGGGACTCAACAACCCCGACAGCACAGACCCTCAGAGCACTGGTCAGTACCACACATTTAAGAAACAGCAGACAATTAAAAACAGCAATAGTAATTAAAAGTGCTGATTGTTGTTTTCCTTCAGGTGTCATAGAGCGCTGGGAGCTGATCCAGGCCCAGTCTCTCAGTGAGAAGCACAGGCACAAGCAGAACCTGCAGCAGTGGCAGCAGCTGATCTCAGATCTGCAGACCATGAGGGCCTGGCTGGGGCAGTGTGAAGCCGAGCTCAGCCAACTCCGAGGGCTGCGCCACAGCACTGACATCCACACAATACAACAGAGGATCAAGAAGCTCAAGGTCTGTGTTTATATGGTAGCCAACTTACTATTTTTAATAGATATTATTGAAAAATTATTCATGACTTGTCCTGTGTTGTTGTTCATAGGACACGCTATGTGTCTGATGAATTTTATTTATTTGTTTTAGCTGTTGCTTGTCTTTAGCCAACCTTCACATACAAACACATCCACACAGCTTGGCTCTTGTGCCTGGTAAATTCAACTATCTGTGTGCTATAAATAACTGGTCTCATGCCTTCAGGGGCTCTACTAACCACATCAAAAATGTTTGAACCACTTCAGCGTGTCCAACTGATCCCTTCTCATCTATTAACAGCCTCTTGGTCTACTTGCCCCCTATCCTCTGACCTACTTGTGGCTGTTGCTCACTGTGTGGAGATGTTTCCCTCACCACTTCCTTGTTGTCTGATAGGATCTGCAGAAAGGAATGGATGTCCACAAATCAGAAGTCCTGTCCATCAACCTGAGCAGTGCAGATTTCTTCCAATCAGAGCCTGACTCTGAGGAGGCCTGGGAGCTGCGGGACGGTCTCAAAGAGATGAACTCTCGCTGGGACCACCTTGGGACTTCTCTGGAGGACTGGAGGGATGAACTGCAGAGGGCACTGTTGCAGTGCCAGGTAGGACAGTCAGTAAAAGAGGAGAGTTGTCAACCCATCTATTGCATGTTTATGAATGCAGACTTTGTCTAACCCAAATAAAACAATTATTACTCTAGGAGTTCCACGAACTGAGCCATGGACTCCTGCTCTGGTTGGAGAACATCGATCGCAGGAGAAATGAGGTGGTGCCCATCCCCCCCAGAGTGGAACGTGAAACTTTACAAAGTCATTACAAAACACTAACAGTGCGTAGAGTATCTACAGTACTTACAGTATCTGCTGAAGGAGTTAACAAGTCTTATTTTACTAAGTTTAAAACACATCTTTCATTTCTTTTTGCAGCAAATTAAACTTGAGCTGCTGGACTCGCAGCAGAAAGTGTCCTCCCTCCAGGAGCTGTCCACTCAGTTGCTGGTCAACACCAGACTCCCCTCTCTGTCCCAGGACACAGAGCAGCTGCAGACCCTGGGCAGTGAGTGTCTGGAGGCCCAGGAGAAGGTGCATGTGATCTGGAACAGACTGCGGCTGCTGCTGAGGGAGGTCAGCTCTGACCTGGACGAGCTGCAGAGGAGACTGGACTCACAACAGGTCAGACATGGGACATGAGACTAGTGGGAGACATGACAGTAACTGTACGTTCAATACCTTATAATTATTTAAACATTTTTCAGGATGTCCTACCTTTGCCTGTTACAAAAGTGGAGACCCTTAAATCAGCTGCTACTGTGTCAGAAGTGATCCATCACAAACAACTAACGGTAATATTATTTCCTCTGAATATTATCCCCTAATGTACAGAGCAGGTTCTTCAACCTTTTTACCTTTTAATGATTTTAATTTCTGCTAATGCCAAGATTGTTGCTGCCCCATTTATTAAAATGTTTTTGCTGCCAACATCATATCAATCTGATGATATTATACAAGAAAACCTGGCTTTTCATTAGTCTGACACAAATAATTTGTATTTGAACTGAATTTCTTCTGTATAAAAATGTATTTTTGGCAGATGTCTTTGTACATTTAGAGTTTATGCTTGAGAAGCCAGATTTCTTGGTTTTAAAAGTCAATCACATCATTGATTATGCTGCTGCTCTTTGGTTTGATAAAGATTTTCTTTAACAGTGTTATGGCTCTTTTATGTTCCTCATCTGAGGCTTAGTCTTTATTTGCTCTTGACTGAACCATTCTTTTCTTTCTTTTACCCCTCCCTGCTCATTGCGTGGCACAGCCCCGAGGCAAAAGTAGTCAGACCCACCCGGGACATCCCGAGAGCAGACCGCGTCACAGGTACCTGTCTCCTGGCCTCTAGCAGCACAGGACGATGATGGAACAAGCAAATGCCTTACTGAAATATTTATCTCTGTTATTTACCAAAACATCTAATAGTAAATTTGTTAATAAAGTTGTTTTAACTTGTTGGTTCCATGATCCTCCTCCTTCTAGAGGATGTGTAAATAGCTGAGTGAATGCTCGACACTGGGACACTCCTCTTTTCTTTTTCAAATGTATTTTCCCTGCTTCTCTTTGCTATGCAGTTTCTACTCTGCTGCGTTTACTTCACCATGAAGTGGTTTTAGCTTTGTCTGCTTGCATTTCTCCTGTTGCCCACTAGAAGGCAATATCTAATTACCAATAACCCTCCTCCCCTGTTACTTTAGCTGTGTATACTTCCTGTTTAAACCCTTTTCCTATTTTAAAGAATCACAGTGCATTAACCTTTCCTTTATCTTGTTTCTAATACATCTGTCTTTCTGTCTTGTTCCTAAATGAAAATCATTGTGATTTTTATTAGAGTTTTGACATAAATACCAATAACCCCTACCGATCTTAGTATTGTTCTTTGAGAAGCAATAATAAGAAGTAATAACACCCTGCTTTCTTTTCAAGCAGTCATACAGTACACGCATTTAAATTGGCAGACTGTAAATTGACTTGTGGGGCGGGGTCGGCATGTGGGACCCTCCTCCATCCTGGTGGAGTCCGAGGAACAGTGTGTTCCTCTCCTCGACTCTTGGCTCCGTCAGTGGAAGTCTCCGGAGAGGCATTTGGCTTTTCTCCTGCTTCTGTTTGGAATGAGACATGGCATTGAACTCTCACACACTTTAAAGCCAGAGTGTTTCCTTGTGAGAGCAGAGACATCTATGTGAACGACTGTGGTTATTGTCTGTATTTATGAATGCAACAGTGTTCAGTCATGTGTTGGTGTTGTATGTAGTGCTTGTTTGTTTGTGGTGTGGCACACAGTGACTCATTAGTATGTACAGTATACTACATCTGTTGAACTGTTAAACACATTTTCTGGTCTGACATCAGTATATACAATATATACAGTAACTATAAAAGAGTATAAAATATGGAATCCCTACCATCTTACCTGTCTTTAAATGTACCCTGGGAATAACTCATCTTAGACCTTATCCATAAATAAACGCATTTAATTTTAGCTGCATGCTTGCACTTATTCACGTTGAACACATTTTTACACACTCTAGATGATTACATCTGTGATGCAGGGTTTAACTTATGTCTTTCTGCAGCCGGGGCAGATCACCAGGCGTCGCTGGCTGCGTTTCTTCCCATTCTGACCTCCCAGACTCCGCCTCCTCCTCTTCACCCAAACGCCAGTCCTTCATGCTGCGTGTGCTCAGGGCTGCACTCCCCATTCAGCTGATCCTCCTCCTCATCATCGGTCTGGCCTGCCTCGTGCCCATGACGGAGCAGGACTACAGCTGTCACCACGCCAACAACTTTGCCCGCTCTTTTCACCCGATGCTGCGCTACACCAATGGACCTCCGCCCATATGAGTATCACAATTATCTACCTACTGCTTTGCCAAGGACTGACTCCTGTGAATGTCTCCATCGCCCTGTGCCCTAAAGCATCAAACTGTCCCATTCGGGAAGCACTACGCATTATGAAGTAAATCAGAGTGACATGTCCTCACTGACATTGCACACCCTCTGTCCTAAAACCTTCCAGAATAAATGGACCTTCATCTGGAGAATCCTTTCCCCAGTCCTGATATTTCATGTTTGAAATTTATTTTAACTAATGTGTATATTATTTTTAAGGTTTCTGGGAAAACCTGAAAAATCATTGAAAGCCGAAGCACTATTTATATACTGTGTGTTGGGAGCCAAAGTCAGCTGTGCTATTGTCCATTATACCCAGTGCTGCTACTATTTATTTAGTGTTCAGTCACTTTAGGTTAGTACATGAAGCGAAAGCAGCAGACAAGTGCTGATTGCTGTAATTGTAAATTGTAGAGTAGAGCTGCCATTTGATTAGTGGTTATTCATGAAGATTTTTTTTTTGACTGTCAAATGTAAAGAACCACTGAGACAAAACTGACGTAAAAATACTTCTAATGTTTTTGTTTGTATGAGCGGCAGCTGAGCGATGCTGCTGCACAGATTTGTGCTAAAGTTTAAAATGAGTCTCTTTGATATTGAAGCTAATGTCTGAAGCTAAAGCACTGAGAGCACTATTGAAGGTACTGCACTGAAGCCGTCCAGCCAAGATGGCTGACTTCTTTTTCCCAAAAGCCAAGGCTTGTATTATTTTTTTATTTCAGTATTTAATTATTTAGGGGCAAGTATGTATGACACATATGAGCACTCTTGTTACAAATAAGTAATTTGTACAATGTTGCCTTTGAATACAAGGCAGGGCAGTTATTTTTTTATCTGTTTGAGCATGCACTTAAAAGTCCTGCACTTTTAAGAAAGCCAAACAATCACCGATAGTGTTTAAGTTGACGGCTGTGACATTGAAATGTGTGCTTTGTATTAATGATAATAAATATTTCGCTGTGATGACACATCAGAGTCACTGCGTTGTTGAACCAGAATCTGTAAAAATAATATGAAAATTGTTATTTATGTATGTACAGTTTGCTAATGCTGACTCTCTTTGCAAAAATAAAAACTTGACATATTTAACACTCTTTCATTTTTCTTTTGTCTATCCAAAGACAATTCATATCAGAAACAGGTGAGAACAGTAGCTGATTTTATTAATGCACATTTGGACTGTATTTACACTCAAAAGTGACTTTAATTTTAGAATCCTATATAAGATCCTTCAGATCCCATATTCTCAGTAAATGTTTTCCAGAAATCATCTGTAAAGCTGCTCTAAAAAGTTGACATTATTAATTGTATACAATTAATTAGTTCTTGTACAAAACCAGATTAATATAACATATTTTTACATTGTTTTTGTTGAAAAAAAAATCCAGTTTTAACACGTCACATGTTTAGTGAAGGTGTTCCTCACTTGATAAATTTATCAAGTTCAAAGATGACATTTCACTGGTTGGTTTAAAACCACGCCCCTTTACACACACAAAATTAAACGTAATTAGGTACATTTTGGTTGGTCAAGCAAACAACAGGCCCGTGACATAAGGAACGCGCAGCAAAAAGCCCATAACCAATAAAAAAAGTTCATCTTCCTTCATATTTTCATAAGCTCTGAGATTTAAACTTCATTCACCAATACCAAGCTTATAAACAATGGAAAAAGTAGCATTCATTTAAATGCAATTATCTCTTTTGAAATAGTCAAAGAAAATTAATAATGCCCATTAGACCCTTAAATCCAAGAAGAAGTGCACTTTGGTAGAGGCAATAAAAAGACAAAAAGAAGCTGCCCATATTAGATCACAGTTGCGGACAATACAACAATAATACCTGCCTTTTCGGAAAGCTGCACGATAGAGCCATTAGAGCCATAATCATGAGTAATATAAACAGCAGAGTGAAGATAACTGTGTTTAAGCCCAGACCAGCAGAACAAATGGATATCTGCCACCGCTAGAGTAAATTAACATGGACAGCTAAAAAATCACTATAAATATTCATCTCCAAAATGGATACAAACATACACCGATGAAGCATAACATTATGACCACCTGTCTCAAATGCAGCCCCTTACACAGCACAGAACATTATAACCACCAATAAGGCAGGTGGTCATAATGTTATGCATGATGGCTGCCCCCCTTTATCACCTTTAAAGCCCTTCTAAACTACACTCACCATGTGACAAATTCACCTTTTGGCTTCTCACGCATTTTGTGTGCAGTCGGCCCGGGACCCCCCATACTGCAGGACACTTGGAGAAGACACTTTGCTGCCCCCCTCGGTGGTACCTCTGGGGAATGAACTCAAACTGCTCATGCTGCTGGTAGTGGTAGTAAAAATGGGGTCAGTGTCGTCCAGTGAGCAGGCCTGGTTGGGTATGACAGGACGGTGGAGCCGGTGGGCATCCAGCATCTCCAGCAGCAGGTCGTACAGGGGCACTTTGTTCTTGCACTTCATGCTGTACAGGTGCTCCATGCCTTTGTTGCTTCAAGAAAAAGAAGATAGACAAGGATAAGGATTTAAGACCAGGACAATGCCAGAATTAGTAACATATTATTGAAAGACTTGAAAGTTTCTGGCTTCTATGTTCTGAAGAGAACATGACCAAGAAAACCCTCATAACTCTATCAAAAAACTGAAATGTACACTGAACCATACTTTTTTTTTCCAGAAAATGTTAATTACTTTACACAAAAATGAGAAAAAGCATGTGCCTTCCTGTAATTGAAAATCCATACTTGCCAGACACACAACCAGTTAAGTTTCTAAATATAGCAAAAGAAAAGAATTACTGTGGGATATGTTAATAGTGTTTCCTAAATTGCTAATATAATTTCTTAGTATTTATCACTCTACAAATTTGGTACAAGAGAAAGTTTGTGTGTCCTTGTCTCACCTCATGTGTCTGATGTGGGAGAGCAGGAGGAGGAGCTGGGCTTGCCGCCGGGACTGCTGCTGGACCGAGTATCCTGATTGGCTGATGTGATGGATGAGGGCATCAGTGATGGTGTCCAGGATACTTTGTACTGCGGCACTGTCGTGTAGTGGCTCCATTGTGCCGGTGCAGAAGGAAAACGCACCTGTTTGGGAAACAGACAAGCTTAGAGCAAATACTGTAGGCAGGAATCATCATAATGTCTACTTTCAAACTATAAAAAAATGTATTTTGCCATACAGTCAACAACCTTTTATAGCAACGTGGTGTTATTGACTGAGAATCAACAGACAAGAACATGTAGATTAAAAAATTTATTTTTCAAATGTGTATGTGATTTTTTTTTTTTTTATTAATTAATTAAGTTGTTCTTTAGCATTTCCCACACAACAATCCAACTAAAGTTCATTTGGATCCAGGTGGATACAGCCTGGTCCCTCCTGTCTTTAGTCCCTCTCGGAGTTCCTCGGTCTGCAGGACAAACACAGGCCTGGTCTCCTGTTGTCATGGGAACAGTTGACAGTGAGTTTTTTCCGGAACACTGTGTTCGATTAATGCGTGTGTCAGAGCCTCACCTCTGTGGGTGTAGTCTGAACCTGTTCAACATTTACTTACAGAAAAGGAAACTTTTATTTGCAAACCAAACTGTAGAGATTAAAATTCTGAGTTTTAATAAGCGGCAGTCTGTGTCTGTGACATACTCACCAGAGTTGAGCAGGATGATAGCTTTAAGGCAGACAAACTCCTCAGGTCTGAGCTTGAGCATGCGGAAACGAGAAGCTGTGGCCAGCAACATGTCAAAGATCTCGGCCATCCCCTCCACACAGTCTCCTTCATTTCTGATAAAAGGAAAAATGAGGATTAGATCATTGGTATTTTTGTGTTACATACAAAAGTAGCAGCAACATAAAGAGCCTTAACGGTTGACATTAAAAGTCGATAGAAAAGTATGAAGTAATGGGCGCTCCATTTGTCAGTGCATTTTAACAGTGATGTGAAGATGGGTGATATCCTGTGGTTAGAGAGCAGGATAAAGTTAGATAGCTCTGAGCCAAGGGGAATTTGTCAGCGCTGACCTGCAGCGTTTAAGTCATCATGTCCAATTGGTGAGGACACTCATACAGGCCAGGTTTCACCGATAATACTCTGTAATACACTTCTGAATCAAATGGGCCATCAGGCACATCACCAGCTGAAAGCTCTGTCTGTGGCTTGTCTCCCTCATCCTCTGTCTTACTCCAACCTCTTGCCTGCTGTTTGAGACCAGAGGAGATGGAGAGAACAGCCCGTGCCTGCAAAGCTGAAAACAGTCTCAAGACTCTCTGCATCTTTATTTTCTGCTCTGCACTTGGCTCCCAGATCCACCTTCTTCCTCTGTCATCTCAGCCTCTTCCTTTTCCATCATTCTTTGCAATAAGGCTTTGATTAAATCTATGTCGCAGTTGCCAGCTCAGCACAGTGGCGGGAAGATATTTCAGGATAGAGAGGCTCCTCTCGGTAGGGAACATGTAATTAGTCTTTTACTGTGTGGCAGACGTGTTGGGACGGCACAATGGCTGCTAAGGTGTGAAATCAAAAATCTACAATGCTGATGTATCATTCTTAACATCAGTGTCGGAGGCTGATAAATGAGGAGGGAAGCAGGAAGAGGAACAGTGAGGTCTATGTCAGATCAAAGTGAGGAAGTATTGCTCAGCACCTGTCCAAAATGAGGTCCTGTGCAAAGATGAGTTTGCCGGGACAGTGAATAGACCTCCAGATCAGGCCAATCATCAGCACCTCCAGCCACGAGCTCTCCAGGAGCAACACCTGGTCATGGAGCGAGAGCTGCAAGAAACCTGTACACAGACAAAAAGTTAGTTTACAAAGGCACATTTTTAGTATTTTTTATTTTATTTTATTTTTTGGTCTACACTGTAAAACCTAGTAGTGTAAATTGGTACACAGATTAGTTTAAGACTTGAAGTGGTAAAATTAGCAACAAAAAACTGACTGAACTGAATATATACTGTAATTGGCTGTACATCCAGATAAAAGTTTATAGCTTGTTATGGGGCATGTTTGTTAATTATATTTAGGATCATTGCAGCAATTATGTGTCCTCCACAGTGACAACAAGAACACATTGAATACCTGCATATATCTAAAATTGTGTAATAATTACAAAAGGTGGGTGGCGTGTTGTTACAGTAACACGCTCTGTGGTAAATGTTTTGTGTGCACCTACATCCCACTCAGACAAATAAAACTATGGCCTGTTCCTGGCAGGGGTTGTGCACTTTAATGAAACATCTGTGGCCTCATAAGGAGCCTTATCAGTACCACTCAGCTGTCTAAATTCATATGTAATTACAGGCAATTCACATCCATTGTCCCCTCTTTTCTCTGTTTGGGACCTTTGCAATTAAAACTGTGTGCCTTTGGGCTTTTAGTGACGCAGAGGGTTGTAATGCCTCGAGATTACAATTCATTCATCTGAGATTTTGACTGTTATGTGTGTGCATTTGTGTGTGTGTGTGTGTGTGTGTTTGCATGCTGATGTGATGTGTTTTTCTGCATTTAGGCTCTATGGGGTGCCAGCAGATTGGCCAAACAATCCTCTCAAAGGTGATGACTGCAATTACATAACCGTAATGGCCCTGTGTTTGTGTGTGTCACATCGCTCTGCTGTTGCCTGACTACTTAAATAGAAAACAATGCATAGCTTAGAACAGATACCACCTACTGTATAAAAGTATAGGGGATTTTGTATACCGTAGGATTTAGTGAATGAAAATGAAGTTCAGTAATGTTGTTTTTTTTTGTTTTTTTTTTCATATTTTAATTAACTGCTATTTTATATATAGTCTATTCTCTAAACATACAACACCATCTAGGAACATAATTGAGATAATCTAGCGCAGTGAGTCTTAAATGGAGGGTGAGGATCCAAAAGTGGATTGTGGAGAATTTGAATATAGTTTAATTGTTCAGCTTTTTAAAAAATGTAATTACTGTTTGAATTACATGAAGTTGTGGAAAAGCTTTTAAAATACATGTGCACACTGATATGCAATAAGTTTTACGTCAGATGCCCTCCCTGACACAACCAACTCGATTTGTCCATGTTTGGGACTGGCACAAAGTGTGCACAGGCTTGAGACCCTCTGTGGCTGGATTAGAGTCTCAATAAAATGGATAAAATTGGGTACCACAATTAGACCAGTTTATCTAGAGCAGGGGTGTCCAAACGATGGTCCTGGGGGCCAAATACATCCTGCGGACTATTTTATATTGGCCCTTGCTCAATTGGCCCAAATTGGCACAAGTAGTACCTTTTACATAAACAGAGGTACACAAGTCTCATTTTGGTATTTTGAGAGAAAAAAATTAAATTGTGATCATTTAAGCCAAAAAAATTGTAATAATAAAATAATAATCCATTCTATTGTATGTGCTGGTACCAAGCCCATGATAAATATGGTGTTGAAGAGGGGCATCTTTAGTTAAATTTAGCCCAAAGTACCCATGTAAATGAGTGACTGTGGTTGTGGTGACCCCTTAAAAAAGCAGCCAAATGGGACTTATTTTTATGATAGGGCAAAATACAGTACGACATCTCTAGTCAGTGGCCCTCAAAAAAACAAACAAAAAAAAAAACAACTTTTGGACACCCCTGATCTAGAATTTCATAATACAATTTCAATAAGCACTCTCTAAGACACATCTGTAAATCCTTTGTATCTAAACATCACAAAATACTGCCAGGTTTGTAGTTTTATAATAAAGCTCAGTCATCGGTTGTTGACATGGCTACTCCTTCAGGAAATAAAATGATGTAAGTGTAACCTCACATGGAAGTTTCTTGGCCCAAGCGATCATGTGGACCAGCTCTTTGTCGGCCATGCTGGTGAGGAGGGTCATCATGGTGACCTCTGTGTAAGGTCGACTTAACTTCTGACGGGAGCACAGTATCGGGGGCTCGGCTCCCTGGAGCAACTGAAGTACCTGAGAATAAACCAATATATACGGAATAAAAGTATATTAATATAAGAAAATATAAGAAGACAATGCCCGGGTGATTTAAGTAGAAAGGTACCTGTTCAGGGGACATCCCAGCCACTGTAAACCTTAGTCCTCCGGCTGAACTACTGCCACTGTGCCTCTTCCCGTCCTGTTGGGGAATTGTTTTGTGATGCGAGTCTTTAGAGGTTTTGTCTCGGTCGATCCTTCGTTTGTCACGTCGCAATACACGACGACGATCTTTACGAACACCTGCATGAAGAAGACCCATTAGAGCTGCACAATGTATTGTAAATGTATCATTTGTATCATGCGATAACAGCAAATGCAGTATCTGTATTAAGAAACTAAATGTGTTACAATCATTATGGTCATCCCTCCGACAGAAAATTACAAAATAAGAGCTTTGAATCAAATGTTAGGACTAAATAAATAAAGAAATTAAATGATCATGATTTAATCTCAGTCTTTTATAGATATATAGATTCCTTTACTATGTGTATGTACTATCATTGTTGCAGGTTCTCCAATTATAGTAATCGCATGATTTTCTAATATTGTGCAGCCCTAAAACCCATCAACAGCTTTTTGTTATAAGACCCTTAAGATCCTACATTGTCATGCTTGTGGGACTGAGAGGCATGAACACAAATATGTGGGTGTGGAGTAATGAGTAGCAGTACTCCTTAAGAGGAAACTACTTCAAGGTCATGTTAAAGTTAGGCTGAAGCTCAAGTCCCCACATATTTGATAAACTCTCCTCACTAAGCCAATATTACAAAGTGAGCAGACAAAAAAAAAAAAAAAAAAAAACTAGCAAAACATATAGAATAAGCAATAGTCTAAGGTTTAAGCCAACCTCCTTTCATCATCCCAACTTCATAACACTTCCTAAGACGACAGGCCTGGCAGCTCTTCCTCCGATTTCTGTCGATGGTACACTGATTGGTTGCGGGGCACATATAGTCATTGTGACCTGAAACGGAAGAAAAGCTATTACTTCTGAGCCCTCCATTCCTGTGTTCGGTTTTGATTTAGGTTATTTAGTGGCCAGGAACACTCTATTCCAATTTTAAATGGATCTGAGATGAAGAAAATTAAAAAGTGGCATCTTGGCATCATCATTGCCATGGAGACTATTGGTTTCTTTATGACCACTCTTTCATGGGAAGAATTTGGATCAATGTTGCAAAATATCCTGTGACAAACATGACTAAGCCAACTTCAGCAGCTGTGTGCAGGTCTATTTGCACAGAAGCAGCATTGCATAGATTGGACAATGTCATCTAACAACATTAAAAAACAAACAAAATGTGAGTATTTGAACGCCTGTGCGTGAAACTAAGCTTAATAATTAGTTGTTGTGCTACTTAAGCATACATCTGTTGTATTTTGGGTTTCAGGAAAATAGTTTACATTTACATTACTATGCAAAAGGATCAAAAGATAGTATGATTACTTTTAGTAGATTCTTCATTTTTACTTTAGACTTTTGCAAAGTACAGTACAACATTTTAAATCTTCCAACAAAATGTTTAATAGCCAATAGGCTGCTGTAAAGACTGATATTGGGTGATGGGCACTACACACCCTGGATGCTCCTCTTGAAAAAGGCCTTGCAGCCCTCACAGGACCACACCCCATAGTGGTACCCAGACGCATAGTCACTGCACACTGCACAGAAACGAGTCTCTTTGGCCATCTCAAAGCCTCCAGGTCCGATCCCAGCCCCTGGGCCTGACTCCCCCACGCTGAAGGACTCCTCTGCGCCACTGTGCTCCTCTCTTGATGACAGCTGCTGACTGGATGGCACACTGGACCTAAAAAAAAGAGCATTACTATTATAGTCTAACCACTATTAAATGAAGACATGGACTTCTTTCAAAAACAATCTCTGCGTTCACTAGTGTTGTTCTTACGTATTGTTCCCTTTTCAAGGTCCTTGACAAAGTACTTAATCTCTGGAATTAGAAACCAGGGCAAAGCCTGATCCTTAGTATAGAGATAATGCTAATGTTTTGTATAAAGCTGAGATTACAAAACAATGCTGTTATATAATTATGTTTTGTTTATGATGTGCCAAAGTGCCAATGCCAGAATTCGTAAGATAAAGACATGAGATGAGATCTAGGATTTTAAAAACTGTCTCCTAATATGGTGAGGAAAAAATAAGACATGATTGTATAAAAAATACATTAAAAAGCTAAAAGTTGACAGTGCTGGTGAAAACACTAAAAGAACAAACCTCAAGGGTTTTGTTTGCACAACTCCTCTCAGTTACATAATCAGACAGATAGAAATGTAGTTTTTGTGAACAGATCCAGGGAGATCTTGTCAATAATAATTTGTACATTACAGACAATAATTTAAGCAGACCAACAAATGTCTTTGATTAACACTCTCCCTTGAAGTAAAGTCATTTTGGTTGTGGAGGTGGTCTGCAGAGAGTGAAGGCTTTAGGAAAACACACTCTGACTTGTAGAGTATAAAAGTGCTTTGCTCACCTGTAGATGGGCGTGGAGGTGGTCTCCAGATAGTGGTGGCTGGGTGGGTGCATAAAGGGGCTGAGGTGGGGGCTAGAGGGCACAAACACCAGAGGACTGTTCGGCCCACTGCCCAGAGACTGCAGGCTCCCTTCAGAGGGTGGTCCGTGAGCGTCCAGGGGGGCAGAGAAGTAGCCCGTGCTGGAGTGGCTGTACAGACTGGGTGCTGGGGTGGGAGCAGTGTAGTCGTAACTCCCCTCCAGGAAGTCCACTGTGGTGACCCCTCCGGACCCTCGACTCTCCTCCGGGTACATGTCGTTGAGGGGGGCGCGCGGCGGAGATGGGGCGCGCGGTGGGGACAGGCTCTCCAGTTCGGAGCTGGTCCTGGGTCTGAGCACTGATCTGCAAGGCTGCCTGCTCTCCTCGGATCTCTGCCTGAGCAACATCACAGCGCAGCACCACTGATAAGCAACATGATTTAGACTTGCTCTCCCATTTTCTGGGAGGGGGAGTGAAGAAGAGTGGTGCTCTCTCTCACTCTTGCTTTAGCCTTCTTTCTTATAAACCCTGTTATAGTTCACTAAAAGAGTCCAATTTTCCACCACTATCTTCAGCTTTAAACCCCCACTCCCTTAAAATAGAATATGATCCTCCAAGTGGCTTTAGTTCACATCCTTTTTCTCTTTTCCTTTTAACACACCTCTACAAAAAATGTGTACATTTCCGTAGAAGAAAAAAGATACAAGTGGACAAGGAAGTAATGTTTTCAAACTATCCTGCCAGTTCCCTCTACCCCGTGCCTACATCTGCCATCTAGTGAAAAGCGGATCCAGTTACGTCGCATTTATTTAGCTGCTTCACAACACACAGCAATGACGTGTGACCAGTCTATTTGTGGCCACATTAGAAGATACACCTGAGACTCTGCAGTAAATAAAAGCATAATGAAAATGGGAAACATTATTAAACAGTTAGCAGAAAACCTAAAAGCAGAAGAACTGAAAGACAAAATCATACTGGAACAAAGTACCCACCTGTTACACATAAATCATCTTCATATTCTGTCAGTAATGCTGTTGCTCTGTCTGCCTACTGGTTAGATCCTCTCATCTCTCCAACTCATAGCATCTAACTGTGCACAATGGGACCAATGGAAAAAGGTTGGAAAAAAAGATAAACAAATTATAGACGCAACCAGATCAATAGTTGTTGATGTGTTTAAGTGCCAGGTCACCATAACACAGCAAACAAGAGAAAAAGGTCAAAACTTACCCGCCAGTAATTACACAATCCACCATATCGTATGGGCCGTAGTTCATTGGCCATACTGCTACTAGTTAAGATAGAAATTATTTAAAAAGGCATACAGAACTTTTAATAGTGACTAGATTGTGAATACATGTCATTAACTAAAGTCACTAAAGAGCGCTGAGTAAAGCCATCACTGCCTACCAACTAACGTACCTTTATTCCTAAGTAATTAACTGATCTTGGGTATACTTTCCATATGCTATACAAATTAAATGAAAATATTTAAGGAAATGAATGATTGGAGGTGATAAAACGTTTTATAGGAGCACAAGAATAAACATGATCACAAATGTTCCACATCACGGATCTGCACTTTTGGCACCGAGTTCATTTTCCCATCTCTGTGCAACATCTTCCTTGAGTAAACAGCCCAATTTTCAGAGCATGTCAGGTCAAGTGGAAAACAAGTAGGTCTGATGATATGTATTTTTGTTCCCTTTGCATTTTCAAGGGATAACTATGAAGACTATTAGAAAACTGAGTTAGAAAATTGAGAGCAATGAATGAAACAACAAAATGGCCTAATCGGGATAAAATGGGTGCTTCATACAGTGTGTGACATTGTCATTAAAAGACACAAGCTAGTCGCTCTTCAATTTGTGCTTGGTTTTCCACCAAATATTCATTGTACATAGTGAAGCATAAAGTTAAAACTTAAAGCACTAGTGCAAAATGGTTCCATGATATGTTCCGCATATAAAACAGAAGAAACAAAAATAATGATTCGCAGGACCATTTTATTTGATTAATCCCATCCAGTTAACATTATTTTGGAGATAGTAACAATATGGCTGTGGGAACTTACATGACATAACAGAATGCACAGAGACATCAATTTTTATCTATGAAGACATAGCAGTCTGGCTTTCTATTGAAAACAAAACACACATTGGCTGGAAGTGCGTATGACACCAAAAAAAACAACTGATTTCTCTCGGCCTCACTTTTCATGTTTCATACTGTATTTAGTAATATACAACATCTTAATATAATTTAATTCTTATCCTAAATTAATTTGTAGATTGAAATAAAGTTTTCCATTACAATTTCATTTTTTTATTCTAGACTTTACACAGTCTCCTCAATACAAAAAAGTAGTCACTGCACAGTAGAAAAAGTGCTATACCTGTAAGAAGTATACAGTGTAAACAATGTGTGAGCATTTCCTCTAAACAATAATAACCTTTATTAAGTTTTCAAGGTCTTATGGCTTACAGATAATAACTGCTTATGTCATAACT
Source organism: Bostrychus sinensis (assembly GCA_020698575.1). NCBI lineage: Eukaryota > Metazoa > Chordata > Actinopteri > Gobiiformes > Eleotridae > Bostrychus > Bostrychus sinensis. The sequence continues at coordinate 17,989,501 of CM036257.1, read as the reverse complement.
CAAGTTATCTTTCCTGCATATAAAATGCAGCATTCTCTTACTGTTCTAAGTGTGGGCTGTAGAACTGAATGACAGCGTACTTGCCACTGATCATCCAGTTTGGTTCTTGAGAGCTAAGCTTCTCCCCTTGTCCTGGCTGCAGACCCACCTGAACATTGGCTTTTAGAGTTCTCAGGCTGCAAAGGGATGCAGGTCCAAATCCTCTGAGTGCAGTATCAAAGCTAACAGTAAAGTCCCAGTCCCTGTCACCTGTTAGCTTCCTGTAGTTTAAATCACCTTTGAACAGCACCAGATCTGCTCCTTGTAGTTTTGCATACAAGTCAGGAGCATTTGCCGCCATGTCACAAAACTCATGGGGCAGTGTCCAGAAAATGTGGTCATGATAGGACCACACTCCATCTTTAAGGTACTTCTTCCACTGAGCACCACTTTTGGACATCCACTTGTGATTGGCCGCTAGTGTCTGTCTGATGGTCCACTCAAAGTCTTTAGCTGTGACATCAGAGACAAACCATGGAATTGATTTGCCATAAAAATGGATCTCACTGGCCATACCAGATGAAATCAAGAAATCTGCCAGAACCAGGTCAGTGACTAATTCAAAGCCAGCATTGTCCAGAACAATGTCAACTCGCCTTCTAGTATGTTCAGTGCTTTTGTTGGACGTAAGAGCGGACCATACCATGTCAGAATCATCCACTAAGATGAGCGGTTTCATGTTGGCAAGTGCTTCAATAGGGCTGTCTTTTTGGGAGTTCTCACAGCCTGCAGAGATGGAGAGGTCACACTTATTCCCCCAGAGAGATACCTAAGGAAAGTCATATCATCATACTCTTTCTTGTGGTGGGTTGAAAAGAGATGTGAGTGTAAGTGTGAAAATTATAATATTAACCTGTAGTATTTTGTTAAAATGTTCAAATAGTTGATTTTTGGAGAGTCTTTCTCTGTCCTTTTTCACAGTTTCCAGATATGTGCATAAAGCAATTGTAGCTTGCTGAGACTCAAAGAAGCTCTGAGTCTTTCCCTCATTAAAGACATCAAACTCATTGATGGGAGGACTGTAACAAAAGCAGTAAATTAGTACCAAGTAGAGAAAGTATCATTATCAGTTACTGCTGTGTACACAAAATTAATAACTCTTACTTGAGCCAAATGGCCTCCTGTATCCTCCGGTACATGTAGCATTCCACATAAAGCCAGGGAGACTTGAACCAGCTCACAGACTCCTTGTCGCCCTGCACGGTCTGATGTCTCTGCAGGTACTGGTTCCATACGTCCACGTCTCTCAGGCCATCTGTCAGCTCTATTATAGGTTTATCTGTTTGAACCTCATTCCTCAGTTTAGACAGCAAAGATATTGCCTTCTTTTCTGCCTCAATGCCATCCTGTATTAATTATAAAACAAACAAGTCGATGTCACACGCAATGATATAAGTGGATGTCAGCATGATTTAAAATTATATGATGATAAGAATCTTTACCTCGCCGTATTCTTCAAAAAACTTGTTCTTATTGCGATGAATTGTGTCAATAACTTTCGTGAGGATAGTAGGGAATCTGTCTTTTACAGTCAAATAAGCAAATGATCTGCAAAGCAGGCTTTATGATTATTAAATGAAACCATTGCTGAACATAACAGCAGGTGCATACAGACCAATAATAACTAACGTTAAGCAAACATGCGAAGCAAAATGTCTCTGCAGTTTAAATGAATGACTTGTCATGTATTAACTGACATTTAGGTAAGCTCCAAGCCAGCATATCTTTGATTTAACTAATCATATACGGTGTAAGCTAGATATTTATAACTCAAACTTCATCCGGGTGTTAGCATGTGGCTAATGCGGCTTACAATGGTGGCTATTCCTTTCATTGTGAGACGCTTTTTGATGCAATAGTTAACTAAACCTTTTGCCCACAGTAGTAATATATAAGGCATACATTCAAAGGATTTGTCAACATACCCGACCACTTTTGCGGACAGTGGAGGAACTCCGTAATTAGAGAGATCTGACGCCATTTTTCTTGCAGTGAAAATATTCAAAACAACTTTATCAATAACATACAAAAACAAAGTGCAAATGTAGAATAATTATATAAAACAAACTTTATGAATTATTTAATAATACGGATAATTTAGATAAAACTCAAATTATATTTTAGGTTGATGGTAAAAATAAATAAAGCAACAATAGTTTTGTAGCTGATTTACTTTGTGTTGCACTGCCATCTAGTGGTTGCGGCGAAAACAACGCAAACTTTAGAAGTATCGTCTCTTAATTAAGGCTTACTTATTAACATGTCAAAATATTTTAATATGTGCCCCAGTGACACTCCCGACTTTCACCTTTAACGATTAATGCTTTGACATGTTCTAGGAGGCACTGGTCGCATATGTGTTAGTTTTAATGTTGTTAGCCCCTGTTTTGGCTTTGCATGTTGCATGCCCATGCTGAATTAAATTGCATAGTTGTGCGGGGGGGAGGGCGGCAACTTTGGCGGCAGCAGCAATTCTGTTGGCGTCGTTTGGGGCAACAATTGTCATGGAAACATCGATTGGCCCCATGGCCCAGCAGGAAGGGCGGATTTGTTTCGGACCCCTCCAAAAGGCGTTTGGCGGGAAAAAAAGGAGGGGCGGTGGATGCTGCTCAGAGTAGGCCTATATCCCCATTTCAGGCCACGAGTAAACAACACTAATAAAATGATACAACTTGCCTATAAACTACATTAAAAGCTAGCCTGGTGTGTTTTTGGTTTGTTTGTTTTGTGGCATGTTTATTTTTATTAATTTGAAAGGGGACAGTGTACATTAGTCAACATTAAACAGTGTCAAAGCACCCGAGTTAGAAGAATTTAAACTGAAAAAATGAAATGAGGCTCAGAACATAAACAGTAGGAAAGGCCTATGTGAGGGGTTGGAGACCATGGCATAGGCTACAGAGCAAAAGACAGGCGTAGCCTGCAAGACTATAGCAGTGGGACGGGATGGGCGCTCTTTTGAAGAACATGACAAATTGATTTAATGCGCATACGATTAGGCGCGTATGATCCGGGGCCCTGAGTCTTTATCAGGGCGGTTACTATGGAGACGCGGCGGACCGTGTCAGGATGTGAGTCCAGGTCCAGGCAGGGGGAGTCCAGCTGCGTCCACCTCCGGTGTTCATCCCGCCGGCCTCCCTTCCCCCCTGGCTCCAGACTGTTTTTCTACCGACACAGAGTGACTCACCACTCCGGTTTCAAAACAGCCCTTGGACTGGGGGAGGGCCGCGGTTAACGTTAAAGGGCCTGTTTAAACAGGTGTGGCCTCGGAACTGTGCATTTTTGGCCTTTCCTTAGCCTACTTCAGCAGCCTACTACTGTGTGCGAAATGTGGTGTAGACTGCCGTCATTATTGAACGATCATGTGCATATATCATTGCTTACGTTTTAAACAATTTCACAGCGTATTTTTCAAGAAAATATTCAAAATGATCACAGTAAAAACATGTTTTGTGGCCTTGGCCCACTCATGTGAAAAAGCAGTAGGCTTGCTACGACTAATGAAAAAATAACCAAATGGGAACAACTTTGTCAAAGTGAACCAGACATGTGTTTTCATTACCAAAACATAAGGTAAAATTTATATAAGGCCAACTTTAAAACCACATGCCATTATGAATGAGTTTGTTGTGTGGTTGTAACTTTTACTCAGGCCATAGCCTGTTGTTTGTTTAGACAGAACAAGGGGAGTCTCCCTTCTCCCCAAATGTCCATCTTTTTTGTATCTCTACCCAGAGACCCTGTCCTGCAGATTACACACCAACAGCATGGTTACATGTGATCTAAAGCCACCAACTCTGGTGGCAGCAGTGATGGTCTCCTCCTACACTTCCTCTGTAAGGACAGGATGTGTTTGAGAGGCCACAGTAAGCCTCAAGACCTCAGGCCCACTCAGTCAGTTTGTAGCCTATATGAGAACAACACAAGTTGATCTGCTGATTGTTTTAGGCCTGTAATCAACTGAAATCTATAGCTAGCCCATAACAGTGTTCATTGATTAAACATATAGGCCTAGGTTTACCCTAAATTGGCCAAAGTAGCTATTATACTAGGCTAGGCTTTATTTTAAATAACCTACCATAGTATTTTATTAGGTTGGCCATCTTAATTGGCTTAAGGCTATTAATTGGGGAAAAACTACACATTGAAGAGACGGGACAGTCCACCAGAAGATACTGAATTGTTTTATCTTGTGGTTGCACATACTGTTAATAACTGAAGCCTATAATAGGCTAAATAGCAATAATAATTAGGCTACTATAGTAGACTTCCGTATGGATTGAGCTAAGTTAACAAACTGACTTTCCAAATAACCTAATAAACTTTATTTTAAAATAATAAATGGGTGGATAGATAAAATAGTCTTAATTAATGGGCAAAAACAAAGTATGTGCAAGCATTAAAATAAACACTCACGTTTAACTTTATGTAAAAAGACAAAAAAAAAAAAAAGTAAAAATACACAAAGGCTGATAGTATTTTAATGTGTGACGTGTTAGTAACGATGAGCGACGCAGCGCTGTTTCTTAACGGCTGCTGTCAAAATGTTTCTTCTCGCGGCGGTTACAGAGTGCGGGAAATTAACGACGACTCAACCGCCTCCAGCTTTGCTCAACGGATTTTACAACGGCTGTTTCGGCTGGTTTACCCAGAGTCATGTGACTGTAACGTAAAACCCCCAACCGGAAAACACCGACGGACGGACGACCCTCTCCGCCGCCAACGAATGCAGCGTTTGCGAGGAACAGTACAAGCTGCAACGAGCCCAGAGAGGACGCGCGGACTGACGGAGGGACGAGTCTCCGGTAATAAACAACGGCGACACGGCAAACTCCACGGTTCTAGGCACAGTGAAGGTATGACTGTTCGTATCTAAGGACTATCTCGTGCGTTTAGTTGTAGTATAGCTTTTTGTGTCCTTTTGCTACGCTTGTTTGTCACAGAGAAGTTAAAAGAAACGCATTCGTGACCAACCCCATCCCCCTTGCGTGTCTCGCTCTTTAGCAATGCGTGTGTGTTGCGTGCGCGCACCCGCCATCGAGCATGTCCGCTTTCTCGCGTTAGCAACCGAAGGAGATCCGGAGTAGGCACGAGTTCATCCAGGCAACTTTGTAAATGAGGGTGGTTTCAGTTCTCCGTTTATATGTACTACGGTTTTTTCCTTTAAAATGTGTTTATCGTCTATCACATTGTTTCTCACGCAAAGCTATACGCTTTGCAAAATAACAGAAATCCCTACTACGGAAGTGACTGTTCCACGTGTCTGCTTCAGGGGCGGTGCTTTATGTGTAATTTTATATGACCGTTAACTCGGTTGATAATAATCACGTGAAATTTAAGTTACTCATTAACAGCACCTATATTTTATTGGGAGGCTGGGAATAAAAAGCCAGTAGAATCGTAAACAATGACCAAAAGGTTAGAATTGGAAGATCAACGGTATGAAAAGCCACATACATATCAAGAAGACAGAATCAGAAACACAGTAATATAACTTATATACACTATAACGTTAGTGTTTTTATTTGATCACGTTTGTTTGTAAACACGCATAAGTGTAGGCTGGCTCTGACTCACAGTGGATTTTGCTATTTTACTTTTTGCTAATTTTGTTCTTACTATAAAAAAAAGGAAAAATGTTGGTTATTTGCACATCTAATTTCTGTGTGTTTACAGTCTGCAAGGGGTTCATTTAAATTATAATTAGCAGAGGTTAATTAGCTAACAAAATCGCTGTGCTGACTGCATACTAGAGTGGAGAGTGTTGTAGAAACGACAAAACCCTGCTTAAGGGTTGTTTCCATCCTCCTCTGGATGGGGGTAGAACCAGTTCAGCCTTAAGAATGTGTGTCTACACCCAGTGCCTTGATCATGTGATGGCCTGAAGCCTCTATTGAACTTTAGGGTCAACAACACTCATCAGTGGACCGCGTAGTCAGAATCTGAAATGTTGCTGGATCTCATGCATCTACTTTGGGTTGATTCAGACTGATTTCCAACAGCATAATGTTTTCTCACAGAGGACAAAGAAGACAAATACAAAACATTTTGTAACTGAGTGTCATTTGAGGCTGAAAGTATTATCATTACCAATGTATTATAGTATATATTAATGTAATAGCCAATGTCTTAATGACTATACAATAATAATGTCAGCTACCTTAATTGAGTACATTGATCTTATTTTATGTTTAATTGGTGGTAGACACTATTTCTCACAATTGGAATGGCTGTCACAAGGTCATTTGATCCCTGTCAGGCTGCCTCTTTGTGGTCACAAAAAACATAGTCTTCTTCCAAGCAGGAAACTGATTGTGGCTAACAAATATTTTTGTTTGTGTGTTATTGTTCAGGTTGAAAAATGGAGTTGGCCAACCATGGTCTTATCCTGCTGCAGCAGCTTAATGCTCAGAGGGAGTTTGGCTTCCTGTGTGACTGCACTGTGGCCATCGGAGATGTCTTCTTTAAAGCCCACAAAGCAGTACTGGCAGCTTTCTCCAACTACTTCAGGATGCTCTTCATTCACCAGGACAGGTACTGAGCAGGGTGTGCACACATGAGGTTGTATTTTTAAGCGGCATCTCAGCTCCAAGTTTTCAACCAATGCATTCAAGTTTTGTGCTTTTTTTTTTATCGTTAGTATTTTTAATGAAATTTTATGTCTACTATCTTTGATGCATTAGAGTCACTAAAGTCTCTAAAACTGTTAAAATAACAAATAATAACAACTCAAAACTGTAATTAGTAACAACCATGTATGAATAAATTGAGGTTACTTCATTATTGTAAGTAAGGTAATTAAAAACATGATGATTTAGTGAAAAAGTGTTGCTATAAAGACTCAGGAAAATAAATGTTTTTGAACTCTCTATAGTACTAAATTAGCTGTACTTTCTCAAACTCGTAATTTTGATAGTTATTGTTAGTTATAATGTCTTGTAAATAAATATAGTGTCTTATAAATAAAAGCACTAACCTAAAATTACATCTGTATTTATTTTAGCGACTGTGTACGCCTGAAGGCTGCGGACATCCAGCCCGACATCTTCAGCTACCTCCTGAACCTGATGTACACGGGCAAACTGGCGCCGCAGCTGATCGACCCCTCACGGCTGGAGCAGGGGGTCAGATTCCTGCATGCCTATCCACTGCTACAGGAGGCAAGCCAGATGTACTCAGACCACAGTGTAAACCTGTCCACCTCCCTCTATGGCATTCAGATCTCTGACCAACAGGGGGCATTATCATCTAGACTGTCCACTCAACGGCAGCTCTCCTCTCCTTTTGAAATGGAGCAGGCCAGTTCAGAGGGAAAGTATCAAACTACACCAGCTCCTTCAGGCACATACCCAACTTCCTTTCCATCCAAGTTAGTTTTGTCTCCTCCAGAGGCAGAGGCCTCTATTAGCAGAACTGATACTGCAGTTGAGGATGGAAGAACTGACTTGCTTAATTCGGATGGCTCTTCAACCATCCTCCATGTGAAGCCCAGTATTATGAAGAGGAATGCGTCTTTTAGGAAACATTACTCATGTCATTTGTGCAGAAGTCGGTTCACTCAGAGGAGTCTGTTAAGGGAGCACCTCCACCAGCACACCCAGACCCTACAGCAGCCCACTCCTGAAATCTGCTCTGCCCAGTCTCCAGTCACCACTGCTGAAGAGAGCATGGTAGAGACAGAAGGAGCTGCTAAAGGAAGCAAGACAGTGTTAAGTGTGTCAGCTGCTGGTGGAGTAGAGATCATCAGTGACAGTGAGCAAACGCCTGTTTCAGGTACAAACTCAGACTCTCCTAGAGCAGAAGTGTCCACATCCAGCTGGGGATTTGGAGGGATAACGTCTCAGGCAGACACCCCACCACCATCGGACATTGCAGACATTGACAACCTGGAGAGTGTGGACATAGACCGGGAAGTGAAGCGGCGAAAATATGAGTGTTCCACTTGTGGACGCAAATTCATTCAGAAGAGCCACTGGCGTGAACATATGTACATCCACACAGGCAAGCCTTTCAAATGCAGCGCCTGTGGTAAGAGCTTCTGCCGGGCAAACCAGGCAGCGCGTCATGTGTGCTTAAATCAAGGGGCTGACAGCTACACCATAGTGGACCGCCAAAGTATGGAACTATGTGGAGGTGATGATCCCAGCCAAATGGAAGCCATGTTCATGGCATCATCAAAGCCCTACAAATGTAACATTTGTGCAACCACCTTCTCCAGTCCCAATGAGGTGATCAAACACTTGTGCTTTACACAGGGGGGGTTGGTGGGGCTGCAGGGAAACACTGAAGCAGAGGTTCAACTGCAGCACGAGGAGGTGTCCAAAGATGAAGGCTCTGACTTGTCCAATTCTGGCACCCCACTAGAACCCATAAAGAGTGAGGAGATCCTTGTGGAGTAGTGCCAAAAACATTTTTTTTTCTTTTAATACATATGTTTATTTTTTAACTTATGGTTGATTGGTAAGCTATAGCATGTATAGACAGGGTTTAAATATCAGAGGGCCCCAGTCTACTGTCTTATAAAAGCAATAGGCTACATTAATAAAAAGGCAAATAAAAGCAACTGACTTTGTCCCACTGTTGTTAAACCGGGCTGTAGCACACAGCAACAGTTGTGGTGAGACTTTTAGTACAGAGGAAGAGGAAACAGACACTTCCGGCAACATGTTGTGAGACGAGCAGACTGTAGCGAAAACCAGGCTAATAATAATCATGGAGATGCACAGATGCACAGATAAGGATTTCCATTTTGATAAATGAAACAAGTGCAGGATTATGATTCTAGATAGTAGCACACAATGTATGCAAACTTTAGACAATCTGTGTTTTTAACTCTGTCATTTAACATCCAAAACATTGTCTTCCATTTGCTTTCTGATCAAAGTTTGGGCTATGATTGATTTATTTTAAATAGTGTAAGTCTGACAGTAGGGATTATTCCATCATCCCAGTATGATTTCTCGGACATTGATTTGAATCAGCACATGTTCATAATCTGTTTATATGTACTTCTAGGGCAATTTTTATTTTGCATATGTTGCTATAAAAGATAAACAGATGTTTTGTTGCCAGGAAGCAGCTTTGAAAATGAACTATTAAGTGTAGATGGATAGGTAGGGCAGCGTACATTTAGACAATATCTGACATGAGTTTTACTGCTTTTCTACAAAATAAATTATGTAGGATTTTTAATACATATTCACTTAACAATGATGCTAATAAAATGTTGTCCCTTTAACTCATTTAGGTTTATTCATAAGCTACAAACAGGAAATGTACTACTGATGATTTTAAATGGTGATAATAAATAGCTGTTAAATGTGAAACAGAGAAACAAGATAATGTAGTCATAGTTTTAATGAAGTAAGCAGCAATTAAACAAGATTAATTTTCTATGTTTGACCGGAAAACTTAAAAGATGCACTAAGCATGATCTTCATTCAATCTTATCCTGCATTGAAAATGTGATCTTTTTAAGAATTACAGAGGCTAGAAGGGTACACACTAACCGCTGATTGTTTGTATTAACAAACGTATTTGAACCAAAGCTTATCAATGCAAATCGCCTTTTTAAAATGACCTTTGTCTTCAGTTTAACACCTGCATTACATATTTTGAAACCTTTCCCAGTCTGATGCAGCAAAAAATGTTCATATGGTTAGCACAAGGCCTCACTTTGTACCCAACTGAAGAGCACAACTGTAATTACTTTTATGTTGTACTAGATGGCGCCCTTTACTGTCATCTTAAACGCACCCTTCCTAGTCAAGTAAAAGCAGCGCGTACTCCCCAATGGTAATGTGGGCTTTCATTCATATTCCACTTATTTCAGTGTAATAACCATTATGTACTACTGATTTTATTATGAGCCTTATAAGTTTTTTTGTTTTTTTTCTGTTGTTACTCTTGATCACCCATTGTTGATCAGTCTGGTAATACACAGTGGTTGTATAATTGTGTATTGAAACAGCTAAGTATCTCAGGAAAAAGCTATATGTTTTTACTATTGTTAATAAAAAATAAACCCCAAACATTAATGATACTTGTGTGTGAACATAATTTTGCTCCACCTTTCCCATCTATGTGATCAGTCAACGTTTTCAATAATATTAGTACTTTACTGTTCCATATTTTAATGTGCAAGCGTCCTATTGTTTTGATGAGGCACTAAGCACACATGGATTTATGCTATCTTTATTAAATGAAATATAGACAAGTTTCAGTATTCTTACTATTAACAGCTTCAGGAAATATAAAAGGAAATGAATACCATGCTACCTGATTAAAAGCTGAATGAATGCATGTTATTAGTTAATATCACAACATAATTTTTAAGTACATACAGTCGGTATACAATTTGTACAAATGTTAACAGATTCACAGTTAAAGTGTGTTACAAAACAAGGAGAGGGACTGCTTCCCATAATAGGCTAAAAGCAGGTCTGTATGTCATTAATAATTTATCTTTAAGCATTTAGCAAAAAATATAGCTTACAGGCCTTGATGATAATGTAGAGGGAATGTGATTGCATACTTTTCAATGTTGATCTCATTTGGTCATTAAGCTTAATGAGACATGGGCCTCAGCCAATCACTTGCAGCCTGTGTATTAAATCAGCAGATTCTTATCATGTCCATATGATTTGTACAGTGCACAATTTGGTTGGAGAGTCACATGTTAGCTTTGGAGGTAAAAATAAAGATGCTTCACTCTCAAACACTTCTGCCATTTTTCCAAATAAATTTTCACTCAACCCTGACCTTATGACCAGATAGTTTGATGGGTAGATAAAAGCGTCTGAGAGAAGATGCTTTAGGAATTAAATTGGATGCAAGTGATGTCTGATCCTGTAGGCAATGGAAAAAACATGACTTCCTGATTTATTTTAATTTGATTTTGGCTTTAAAAGTAAGCGTAAAATGAACTTTTGTTTATTTCTGATACCATGCAGTGTCTATGCTCCCCAACTACTAAGTTGTATGTCCTCCCTGGATCTAGTACAATAAACATGCAGTGTTGAAAATATGACATAGCAAAGCAAATACATATTGTCCATATTAAATGAAGTATGACTTTACCAGTGCAGGACACTGTGGTGTGATTCTTTCTGCTGCCAACAGGAGGAGTCAAGTACTATTTCTAAGCTAACATTATAACATAAAATGTTAAACCTCACCACAGAAATGCAATGAAAGTCTCAAAAACTAAATACGTTTTTCAGCTTCAACATGACCTGACAGTGCCAAAATGCATTGTTTACCAAATAGCTGTGACCAAATAAGTGTTATCATAGTACTTTATTGTATCATTACAATATGCAATGTGTAACAATGTTTTTTCACAGTAAATCAGGCAGTGATTGTTTCTCATATCTACATAAGCTTATGATATTTGTTTTGGTGGGACGCAGCACACTGTGACAAGTGTCCAAAGTCAAACAGGTTTATGTAATACAATACCACACACCTCTTATTTAGATTTCTGCAGTCAGTGCTGTCACATACTGACAAACCTGTACCGTGATTCACCTATAATTGCTACACACAAAAATTGAATATGACAATAAAAGTTGTGATATAGGTGGCACCTCTAAGCTTTCTTTAAAATCACTTTTCAATTGCCATAATGAGGCTTTAAGGGATACCTGATGTATCACATATTGTTTTAAAAAAACAAATCAATGTCCATACAATAACAATATAGAGCAAAATTAAAAAATAAAGGCTGAATGAAAGAAAAATCGATATAAATACAATATACAAGATAATAATCCTCTGTCTCTTCACCGTCGGGCATAAATCTCACTCTCGCTACTATACACATATAACCTCACACCCATACCATATGCACAAATACACACTCAACCAGGCTGCTCGCCTGATTCACCAAGGGCAATGGAAAGTCACTGAACATGACGTCACACTTATTCTAAGCCAGATGGGATGCTTCGGAGGAACAGGACATGCGCGAGTGTGTGAGAGCGAGTGAGGGTGGATGGGAGTGCAGTTGGGATGGAGGTGGAGGTTGGGACAGGGGGGCAGAATCAGTCTCTTTCACTCTCTGGGCGGGACAGCCAGAGCTGCAGCCTCTCACTTTCTCTCCCTCATCACTCACTTCCTGGTCCAGACAGTGTGTCGCCCAGGCACAAGTCTTGCATCTTCAGCTGCAGCGGAGAAACAAAAGGCAACACATTAGTAAAAGAGAAAACACTATGGAGCATTCAGTGTGTTCATTGCTTATGCCTTACACAAACATGTCAAAAGGTTCAGATTTTATGTGGCCCTGAGCTTTCATAATAAAATATATTGTTTATGGCCTACCAGTACCATCAAACAGCATTTTAGTGGCTTTAGCTCTACAATTTTGCTTTAATGGTGATAGTAAATTAAATTTGGATTAAGAGTAACATCTGACTGTAGGTAATGTATTCCTTTTTGTTTATGTTTTTTGAAATAGTAGAAAATGATTCTCCAAACATGTAAAGAAAGATAGCTATTTTGTTGAAGCCTGAGTCAGGTTTGGTTAGAATAACTGAAAAAATAGGTGTAAATTCATGAAATATTTTTGTACAACATTTTTTTAGGCCTATATCTAATACAGTAGAACATTGGTTTCACTTTGTAGACACATTAACTATTTACTTGATTTGTCCTTTCTCCTGTTTCAGTCTGCCTTTTAATGTAAGAAGGCTGCTGTAAGTCACTCAGCTTCTCCTGGATCTCCTATTTCTATTCAATCCCCTTTGCTGTAAAAGGGCACCACTTTTTTAGGTGTTTTCACAGGATAACATAAGCCTTTGACACTGACATGTTGTTGCACATGAAAGTGGCCGTTTATATCAAGTTGCCTGTATACACTGAAGGTATAATTCAGTCAAAATATAAGGAAAAAGTCCCGACTGGAGGTCTTTGAGGCTTTGTAATTTAATCTAACAAATGTGTACACCGACATGGTTTCTTGACTCCATACTGAGAAGGAAAACGGGAGGAGGCAGAGGAGGAATCATAATCAGTCTTTCAGCACAAGTTCATCTGCCCCTCACACACACCGCTTCCCTTTAAGACCCACGGCCCACAAAGAAGGGGTCAACGGCGGCATTCCTGCTTTGATATCAAAGGTCCCCTGGTTACTCATGGTCTGAACAAAAGCTTTTTCATCTGGTCAGTGGGTAAATCCCCTCCCCTACTCCCTAATAAAACTAGGCCCATTGATGTTTCAAAAAAGCTACTATGAGAAGATTGTTTGATAGGCCAACAAAGGAATTTACAAAACAACTACCTTCCTCTAGTTCTCACACTAAAATGTCTGATGTATTAACATTGATGTCTCACCTGCTCATGATGCTGCTGTGATCTCTGTGGAGGCTGGTTCGATTTCCTTCACGGCCTCCTCAATAACCTCGATCACCTGGGCCATCACCTCGGCGCATTTACCTGATGGCTTCTCTGCCTCTGAATGGCTATCTGCTGCTGCTGCCTCTGCTTCTTGGGGTTCTTCCGACACAGTGGAAAGACGGTCAGACACTTGCTCGGTAGTTTCACCGTTTGTCTTACTATCCTCTTGAACTGGGGCACTTGAGTCTACTGGACCATTGCTATCAAACTCCACTGCAGCTTCCTCTTCTACTGATGGTTCTTCAAGGACCTGTGCTGTCTGGAGGACCACCTGGACTGGCATGTGGAGTTCAAGGATTTTGGGTTGTGTCTCTTCTTCATGTGCCTCTGAATCATTGACCCTTCTCTTCAACTACGGCATCCTCTTTGCTTTGTTCTGGTACATCTTTTTGACATTCTTCCTTAACCTCCTCTTTCTCCTCTTCTGCAACAGTCTCTTCACTTACTTTTACCTTCTCGTCTTGCTTCAACTCTTCCTCAGGCTTTTTCTCCTCTTCAGATGCGTCAATGCTGCTTGTGACCTCTATGGGAATGGTGTCGGTAACCTCCATGGCGACATGAAGAGCTTTTGGTGCTGGTTTTTCACAAATCATGGCAACAGGAGTGTCAGTGACTACTGGAGATTCTGTTTCAATTTCAACATCTTTCTCAATTGTCTCGACTGCCTGGTCTGGAGTTGGGATGGTGGGGGATGGGGTGCTGGGTTTTTCGGGTTCAGGGACATCTTCTGAAACTTTGTCCATAGCCTCTTGGATGACATTCTGGGCAATAACCATACTCTGTGTTTCAATTGTTTCTTCGACCACTTCACCCTCTGTATCTTTCTCACTGGCCTGTTCCACTGCAACAGAGAGTTCGGATTCAACAACTTCATCGCCAATTAGTTCAGATCCTGACACACTTTCGACCATAGGCGTTTCTGCAGTGGAGACTTCTTCGGACTCAGCACTGACTGGGGCAACAAGGACTACGGTTTCTGTAATTACAGGAACAACTTCACTTGGCAGGACTACGGGGATTTCAGCCTTAGTATCCTTTGTGGTGGTTATTGTGCTGTCACATATGGCAGAGGAGATCTCTTTAGTTACAACTTGAACTACCTCCTCAATGGGGGCATTTTCTTCAGTAGCCACAAGCTGTTCCATGTCCATTTTGACTTCCTTAGTCTCTACAGTTGCCTCGGTAACTTCAACGCTTTGGGTGCATACAGCAGTTTCAGATGTTGCAGTAATGGGATCAATGAAAACATCTTTGGGTGAGTTCTCCCCAACTGCAGGTGGTTGGATAACCTCAGAGCCTTCCATTTCGGTGCTCATGATCCCAATCTTCTCAATCTGTGGTTCCGTACTCTCAGTGGCAACTTGAATGTCCGCAATGCTGTTTGCTGTTTTTTCAACCATGGGCTCAAGGTCAGTAGTATCAACCTGATGAATTTGGACTTCAAGGATGGGATTTTCAGCCATAGTGGCTTGCTCTGTGTTGGCTGGCTTTTCCTCAACTGACACTTCTGTGGACAGGGCATCACGAATCACAGCCATACACTCTGCCACTGGTGACACAGGTTTTTCAAGAGTGACTTTGGCGATCTCCTTGGTTCCTAGGCCAGTGCAGATAGCCATAGCCTCCTCACGGGCATGTACCTCCAGGATGGTACTGGTCTTAGCATCAGCTGTCTCAGTAGGTGGCTCATACTCAGTTGTTTCGGCTGCGGTTTCTACTGGTATGTCTTCAACAGCAACAGACATCTCGGCAGGAATTTCAATGTTCTGAGCCTCGACACTTTGGAGAACTTCCTGAGCATGTTCTGTCTCCGGCCGTTTAGGGACAGAGGTTGTTTCTGAAGATGGAGCTGGTGCGACAGGTTTGACTTCAGCAGTGGACAGTCTGCGGCCGGAGCTATTAGGAGACACGGGTGCCTGCTCTTCATCTTCTGCAATGTCAGTGTCCACAGACTTTGGGGTGGCGGCACTCTCTGCCTCCTCAGGAATATCGCTCAGTTGGTCTAGTTTGTCCTCTTCGACGGCAGCTGAGATCCAAGATGGAGACCTCTCCTCAGCAGTGACTTTAGTCTGGAGAACAGTCGGTTCTGCTGGTTTCTCCCCCTCAGCCTCCGCTGGCTCATCATATTCTGAGAGAGGAACCACAGCCGGAGTGTCAGAGTCCTCTTCACCAGAACCATGTTCAGTGGATGCTTGCTTTTCAGCCTTCTTCTTTCTACGTCCAGGGAAAAACTTCTTCAGAAAGAAGGATGACTCTTCCTTTGGGGCCTCGCTGTCCGATAGGACTTGTTCTGTACTGTCCTCTGCCTTTTCCTCACTTTTAGTCTTCTTCAACATAACCATGCGTTTGAGTGTATCCCAGGCAGAAGCAGGAGGGCTTATTGGTTCAGGAGAGGACACAACTTCACCCTCGTTCTCACTGGTTTGTGAAGTAACAACAGCATCTTCGACTTTGGCTTCTTCTTCACCTTCTGCTGCTGCAGCTGGTGGTTCCTCCTCAACCTTGGTCTCATCATCGTCAGAGTCAGAGGTTTTGCGTGTCCTCTTCTTGGCTCCTCCCATGCACATCAGAGCCTCCCATGAGACAGAGGTGTCCATTTTCTTTTTCTCCTCAGTGCTGCTGGTGAGTTTCTCTGTGGTTTCAGTCTTTGGCTCTTCCTCAATGGGTTTCTCCTCTTTAGGCTCCTCTTCACCACTCTTATCTGCCAGAGTAGCACTCTCAGTGGATGACAGTGTTGCAGATTTGGCTGGTTTCTCTGCAGTTGTTTCATCGTCACTCTCAGAGGGTCTCTTCACACGCTTTTTGGGTGTCACCAATTTCTTGAAGGATGACCAAGCAATTATACCCTCTTTTTTCTTCTCTCCATCAGAGGTGACTTCACCATCGGTCTCCTGGCTGGATTCATTTTGGGTGACTTCAACAGTGATCACATGTTCTCCAGACTCTTCCGGGGAGGAGGGGCCACTTTCAGCTTTAGGGGCCTCTGCAGACTCAGTGGATGACTGCAGTTGTTCGGCCTGCTCTCCAGACTCAGTTGGCTTGGTCTCAGTATCTTTCTTCGTCTTTTGTTTTTTAGTTGACAGCTTTTTCAGGCCAGCTCCAGTGAACAGCTTTTTGAGAGGACTTCCCTGTGGTTTTGCTTTCTCCTGTGAGGACAGCAGCTCGGCCTCTGAGGACACCTCCAGTGCGTCTTTCTGTTCGTCCTGTTTAGCCTCAGTAGTATCAGTAGTACGAGCAGAAGCTTCAGCAGTGGTCTCTCCCTCTGTAGCTTCCTCGGGTTTGTTTTCCTCTGGAGCTGGCTCAGGTTTTGGTTCCTCTGGAGCTGGTTCCTTTGCTTCCTCAGATGTAGCTTCGTCCTTGGGTTTGTCCTCCTCAGGAGCTGGTGCTGCCTCCTCCTTAGCCTCCTTGCTTTCCTCTTCTTGAGTTTCTTCCTTGGTTTCTTGCTCAACTTTCTCCTCCTCACCAGTTGCAGTTTCTTCTGCCTTAGCTGTCTCCTCTTTAACCTCTTCATCCTCCTTCGTCTTCTTGATGCTGGCTTTCTTCCTCAGGTTGGAGAACAGTCCACCGCTGAAGATCTTTCTGAAAGGAGAGATGACTTCCTGGGTTGCTGGAGCAGTCTCCTCCTCCTTCTCAGGTTTCTCCTCTTTGACTGCATCTTCAGTGGCCTCTCCCTCAGCAGCTTCAGCTTGTCCATCAGCGGTTTCAGCCTCTGTATCTTTACTGACCTCAGCCTCAGCAGCAGTGTCAGCCACCTTCTCTTCAGCTGTGCTCTTCTCCTCCACAGTGGCCGCCTCTTCCTCTTTTACAGCTTCATCTACAACTTCGTCTCCATCTTTATCTTTGATGGTCAGTAGTTTGACTGGATCTTTCTCCTCACTCTTGTCTTTCTTCAGTGTGAACTTAAAACCAACAAAACGGAAAATCTTCTTAAAGCCCACTTCATTGGCATCTCCAGTTTTCTCCTCCGCTGCTTTCTCTTCAACAACAGAGATGTCATTGGCATCGGCTGACTCTTTCTCTGCTTTCTCTCCATTAACTTGAGGAGCCACTTCGTCCTGAATGGCGTCCATAGTCTCAGGGGCCTCTTCCTTCTGAGCCACGGATACACCATCCGGCTGGCCAACTGCAACAACAACAGATGAAAAAAATCTAGTTAGTTTTTCATTCTGTCACTATTTGACCAACATGAAACTAGATATAAATTATATGATATATAATTAAATGATTACAAAAAAAAACAGAAAAAAAAGAAATGAATACAAAGAAATTAAATGGTTACAGTATAACCACCGAAATTTTTATTCCCATGTGCAGTTAATTAGTATTAGAAATCTAACTCAGCAAAATCTGTTGAAATGTATGCATATGCCTTGTGGTTGTAAAAGGCTATGCACATTGACACTAGATAAAATATGTAAACAATCTTCAGGCAGAGAGGATGCCTGTCTGCCATGTCTATCTGTGTTTTGATAGTGGAGAGAATATGGGGTGATGACCTGCAGTGTCTGAAACCTTTTTTCTTTTTTTCCCCTCTCACAACTCATTGCAGTCTGGAAACCCTCACATCTGATACCCCTGCACTTTCAATACAGACTGCCAGCACCTAATGCCAAGCTATCAGATTACCTGACAAAAAACACCAAGAGCTTATTACACAGAGAGAAAACTAAGCTCTTCACTTTGTCATTAGTGAAGAAAGAAATGATATATGTTTACTAACACACCACTGTAAAAAAAAAAGTGCTTATTCAAATATCTTGTTGTTTTGACCTCTGTCCGGAAAAAACATACATTTCTATAAAAGATAACTGTGTTTTTGGCCCACACAAAAATGTAAAACCCAAAGTCTGTCCACATACTTTTATTTAATTATAGACATGAAGCTCTACTTAGAAGAACCACATCCCTACATTTCCAACGATCCAAATAGTAAGAGGATTTCGAAAAGCTCTTAACACCAAGCAAAAAATGTTGTGTCCTAATTATATTAACTATTGCTGAATGATGCATGCAACTGCTTTGGCATGGACACACCCATATCTTATGGATTTGAGGAATCTAAACTATGTTGTCACCTCCTTATTTGGGAAAATTATTTTAGGATGCTCTAAACATAATTTAGATTCAAATACCAAGGGAATTTAGGAATGTTTATTGTTTATGTCTCTCAACTGTAAAGCCGGTGAGAAGCTAAACAATACAGGCCTCTACTCCTCCTTAAAAAAAAGTCTCAATCCCCTTGACCCAAATTCCACCACAGCAGGATGGATAGGGACCACCCCCCTTCCCAAGGCACACACTCACACAAACACAATAGGCTTCTAACCCTCTTTGGCCTCCCAAAATAAAAGAAGGGGGTGGTCAACTTCTCTATTATCAAGAAACCATGCAGACTAGAGGAAGTTTGTCACTTGGAGCTTGCAGGCTTAAAAGACCCTATGTAAACATGAATCAGGACGGGCCAGTAAAAAAGAAAAAGTATCTTGCAACTGTGTGGTCTCTGTAACATAGGTGATATCAGTCAAGCATCAACAACATGAATACAGTTGTGAACTGTGAACATATTCTGACTTGAAGTAACACATGTGTGAGGGAGGGGCTTGTTGAGGCCATGTGTGTGTCTACATGGATAGTAAAACAGGAACCATGTTGATTTAACAGACTACTGGCATCTCTCCTCTCTTTTTGATCTTTGTTTTCCGGCCCAACTTTTTTTTTCTTTTTTTACAGGCACACTGTTAACTGATTCGTTTTGGGGGGAAGGGGGGGGGGGGGGGGGGGGGGGTAGCCTAAATGCAAAGTGGAGGAGGGCGGGTGTTTTGAATAACAACTGTACCAGCAAGAATGTGTGTGAGAGAGAGAGGGGTGAGACTGCAGGGGTTGATGGGGGGGTTAGTGAGGGGACGCGGGGGCAGCGGGGGGTGCTGCTGCTGGGGTATGTCACAAGGCTGGAGCCCAAATCACTCTAGGAGGGTGTTACATATCAAACATACAGACACATACACATTAACTTGGGGTAATAGTTCTCTCTACTGGAGGCAAGCTGTGTTTACAAGTACTAAGCCAAGATTCAAGACTTTTTATCCAACTTCTCTAAATATACAGAACAAATAGAGTAAGTAGTATGTATTACAAAAAGTACACTAAATAATATACAATATACACTAAATACAAGAACAGCAACCACTACTAAAATATGTGTTTTTATGTTTTGTGGGTAAACAAAATAACGTTAATTTCTCTTCAAAATCATGGATATCCCTGCTGTAACTATAACACTTTGCAGCAGATGTACTTGTTTACTGTTTATAACAACATAACAAGTTACTAGCATGACAGGCACATACATTATAGTGATCAATGAGGATTTCAATGCTTCCTCCATGATAAAGGTGTGGTCAGAGCACTCCAGTGTCTCCACAGGGGATCCAGGCATCAGTCACACCCAAAGTCCATTAACCATTGCATCATTTACCCTACCACTGTGCACTGACAATTACAAAATATACCTCTAAAACACATCTATGTATCTTTCGTGTTCCACAAATGTAACAAATCCCAAACATATTGTCACTCATTATACCCAGAATGTCCAAAGCATCACTCTTCCTAACTTTCTAATGCCTTGAGAAGTCTAGTAATTAATTCCATATGCCCCTTTCCCTCCACCCTCCCCATTATGGTCCTCTAAAGTGAATAACCCACTGGGAATTAGGATCCTACTCTAATCTAATGAATACTTCACATGACAAGACGCAGAGAGAGCTGGCTCCAATAGTGACACAAGCTAAAAGAGGGCTTTGAAAAGGTCTCTGAAAATACTGACTTGTACAGTGGATGCATTTGTACCACAAGGGCAGCTGTTCCTTTGTATGATTCTTTTCCCACCAAAAAGTTAATGCCATTAAGTGATGTTTAGGACACTTGGTTGAATACATCACTGTGAGGAATCATTGGCAGTATTACAATGGAGAAATAGGCTACAATTGTTAAAGGGAAGAAAAGGGGCTCACATACAGTAAAATCACTTATAACAGACCACAATGATAAACCATCACAGTAAGAGACTAAGAAAATTGGAGCTGTGACACAAGATATTAAACACATATCACATCCAGATGTTTAAAACTGGATTCCCTCTGCTATCACTATCCACAGATGGGCCAGCTGAATTTACTCATCCATGCCAGGACAGTGCAGAGTAACCACACCCTCAGGACAACAATGCCTTTAGCTAAACCCTATCCCGTAACTAGAAACCACTGCATGGACATCCATCACATTTAAAATTACAAATCAGGTTAAAATGATGATGATACAGTAATACAACAATGGACTATTAAATCTGTGCTTACCTGTTAAAGTAATTGTCCCAAGCATTTGTAAAAGTCCAAAAACACTTTCTTAAAAATACAAAAATATAGTTCAAAAATTATAAGAAAAATTCAAAATGGGAAAAAAAACTTAGAGCTTTAAAAAGTAGTTGTTGTTATTTCTTGGTTCAGACTTGGTTTGGTTCACTTGATTCACTCTACAGAGGTCTGAGCTGTGTTTCCAGTTGCTGCGTCCTGGTCGGTATGTGGAGAAAAGAGCGCTCTACACTGATTTCAACAGACTGACACACATGTCATGTTTGGGACCACCCCCGCCACCCTCTTCCTCTCCTCCTCCCCCGTCCCACTCCTTTCTTCAGCTGTTCTGAATGAGCAACCCCCCCTCCCCACACACTACCACTGCCCCATCCCAACACCCGCCCCACCTACTCCTCCTGTTCCCGAGGATGACTGGAATTCACTCTTTACCTCAACAAGAAAAAAAAAAATGTTACAATGAAGAGGTGAAAGAAATACTCCAGTACTGTACTCACGTGAAAGTACTGTTACTGCCAAATAATATTAAGTCTTTTCAAGTCTTATCTGAGTAAAAGTGTACATTTTGAAGTAGAAAGTACATACTACTACTATCAGTTCTACTACTGCTACAACTAATACTACTATTTGTTCTAATACTGTTTTATACTACTACTGCTACTATTACTAGTACTACCACTAGGGATGCACATCCAGGTAATTTTCTCGGTTGATTAATTGGTAGGCTTAACAACCTATTATCGATTAACTGTTAACCATATATATTGATAACATCTCTTTATTACATTCAGAGTCATAAACCATAATTAAAAGTGGCTTTTTTAAAACTACAGACAAGTTATAGGTTTGTATATTTTAGGAAAACAATTTTATGTTTAATTTGCCCTGGCTCTTCAATGGTACTATACCTTTACTCTACCATTAATTGTTAGTATTTCTTTCAATCGATTATGGCCATAATGCAGATTAATCGATTAACCACAAACACCCCTAACTACCACTATTACTTTCTACTAGTACAACTACTAAACCTATTACTGCTAGTACCCACTACCAACCAAGTGTAATACTTTTACTCATTCAGAGATTTTACTAATTCAGTGAGTAGAAGAAAGTATTTTAAAAAGTATTTTTCCCTCAAAAAAGTATGCCTTCTTCCAAAAATAATCGCAGTCAAAGTACTTTCCACCTCTGTACAAGTCTAAACTCCATACAATCCCACCCAGATCTACTTCCTGTGTTTAACTCTACGCACATCAATTCATATGCATTGTTTTGCGTGCAATCCATTATCCACAAAAGACAAATAACTAACACAAAAACATGTCTCCAACCCCCCTTCACTTAGACTCCCACATTCAGGGGGTAACCACAAGCCCCACAATCCCACCATATCTCATAACTACTGTCTCCAGTCATCAAGAGCTGTGCTGACAGAGACAAACCAGGAGGCAGACTTTTTTGTTTAGGAATCCATTGTGTTTATTCAGTGCCCTACTGTAATGTTATAGGTTCATTTGGGGTAAACTCCAAATGAAATGCGCTACAGTTTTAAACAATGCCAACTGTGTACCAGAGAAGGAAAGGCTTGATCTTGATACAACACTTTCATTTTGATTCCTGCTCAACAAAGTCAACAAAGCTGGTAAATGGAAAGGCCAAAATGTGAAATCAACATTTTGTCACAAATACAAAGTCAGTATTCTTCTTGCAATCAGACAGTGTACGTCAATGTTGTGATATTTTATGCATCTATACACACTATGCAGAGTTGCTTGTATTTTCAGTCTTGCTTTGCTTTTGATTTGAAAAGTTCATGAATGTTTTTTGTGTGTGTGTGTGTGTGTGTGTGTCCACTCAGAGAAATGTCCATCTCAGCTCTTGTGTCTCAATAAAAGTGTATCTAAGTCTAATCTTAACACAGTTTAAACTACAGACCTCACAATACAAACTTAGCAACAATCCTAAAATGTTTCAAAACAAGCCCACACCAAAGCCCACATTTACTGAAGCTAAAATCCTCTACTCCCAATCCAGACACGTTTAATTTGGTCTTTGTCTGAGGGGGGTCCCGGGACCCCAGAGGAATGTAGATAAATCCTCAGGTAAATACCAGTATAATCAGATCTGTCACACTTCTGCATTGTCCCAGAGGAATGTGTGAATTCTTGTGGACGGCTCCTAAAAGGGGTGATAACAGCAGTAATCGAGTGGTGTCTGCACCCCCCCCCCACAAATCTCCACTGTATGTATGACTTCACATAATGGCCAATATACTGCCATGGTTAGGTGTCATAATTAATTACCATTCAAGGAATTAAAGTCTGTTTCTGAATTATAGGTGGAACTAGAGTCTTTATTGAGTGAAGACCCAGGACACCCACCAATGGACTACAGTGTATTAAGAACTACATTTTTAGGTCATGTTCACATCACAAATTTTAGTGATGGTGATGTCATGGGAAGTAACTAGATACTTTTTTAGCAATTAGCTTGAGTGGGTTTTTGTTAACAATCTATATTTGTTTTTGTTGGCAAAGTGGATTATATTATGGCCCACAGTTTCCAGTAGTAAGCCTAGAAGCAGTTGGCTGAATACCTTGCTATTTTAAATGGAATATTTGTGGAGTATTTTTACTTCTACATGACTATAATGTTTTTACTCCTTCCTTCAAGCTTTGTGCCTGTTCCAAGCCCAGTCTTTGACCTCAGCAGTGGCACCTATATCAAACTTTATAGTAAACCTTTTGAGTGACATTATTTCAGTAACTGTACTTTCACTTGAGAACAAAATTACCTCTAGAATTAGTCATGGTAGCTTAGTGGGTAGAGATGTTCACCCACTAACCTGAAGGTTGGCAGTTCAATCCCCACAATTGGCATTGCAAACTGTTGTTGTGTCCTTGGGCAAGACACTTCACCCACCTTGCCTGTATGAATGTGTGTGATTGTGTGTTTGGTGGTTGGAGGGGCTGTAGGCGCAGATTGGCAGCTACACTTCCGTCAGTTTGACCCAGGGCAGGAGTGAATGAATAATACACTAAACTGTAAAATGTCTTTGAGTGTCTAGAAAAGCACTATATAAGACAAATGCATTATTATGGTTAACTAAATGTGTTTTCTGAATTGTTCATCGAGAAGGTGTGTGTTGTAAGTGTTTTAAAATTGGGACACTATTCTATAACAGTAGGAAAAAAACTCTTACTTGAATAAATATTTTGAAGAATTTGTCACTTCATGCTTTAAAATCAAATGTGTAGCAAGTGCATGTCAATTAGAAGTTCTGTATAGGACATTTATTTCTCAGACGGTATTCACAGTTCCACATACAATAAAATGCAGTGCAAAGCTATAAGTCACCTTTGTGTTTGTCATAAAAGTGAGATGATCACAGTCATTAAGGAGGAATCCAGCCATGACACATACATCAAGCCTCCAGTTATTACATTGTCTCATAAGGCTGGCATTTCACTATACAGCCTCCCTATCATCTTACACAATGGACCACTATAAGGGAACATAATGCTGAGTGGACAGTGAGTCACTCAGAGGCATTTAAAGTTAGATTGGAGTGAACTTCCCTTTGGCTCGAGCCTCATCTTCCTTTGCTCTCTCTCCCGACTTCCTTCAAATGACTCACCCACATCAGTCACATTCCTGGACTTCCATACATACTGACAGATTTTAATTTAGGCACCCGCACTGCCTTCGGGCTACGCTGGGATATGTGGGAATCGTTGTAAAGAATCCATACACATACATACATATAGGATAGAGCGGAAAATGTCAAGATTTTTTAAATGAGGCCATTGTACAAAAACAAGAAATTGGGGACTTCTGAAATTAGTGAAAAGTGTCAAATAGAAAGCTGTTCTAAAATTCACTGCGTACAAATTAGCAGAAATATATTAACTAGAAGCAGACATCCATCAAGACATAGGCCCTTTCTCGCAATGGTAAAGATATAGTGCCCAGACCGGGACTCAAATGCATAGATCTTCTAGTTCAGGGGTAAATGCTCATTCCTACTAAAACAACATTACAATTAAACATTTATTTACAGATCCCTTGTGGCTGGAAGTGTTTTTGTTTTTTTTAACTATCTCGCAATGGTACAAAATTCTTTAAAAATTCCTGGATCCAGACAGTGTTAAGCATAAAGAAGCTTGAATGGCAAGTCCAAGTTACATTCATACCGTTTGAAAAGGCCACTTTGCTGAAGCAAGCAATCTAAAAACTTTAAATAAAATTCTTATTCTGTTGAATCACATACCCATGTCTAAATAAATAAGAACGTATTAGACAAAACTTGGGAAGTAACAAGCCTCAATATGATGGGAGTACTGACGCACTGCATATCTGATCAATGTGCAAAACGTGCCGGTGCTCAGGAATGTCTAAGGAGGGGTCCTGAGTGAGTGGTGGGATGGGTGGGTGTGGGACAGGGGGTGCAGGTTTTTTTTTTTTTTTTTGTAGCCTGTATAAAAGAGCATGACATCATCAGACAGCCCGATCAGTCAAAGCCGCCTACTTCTCAAAAAATTCCAAGAACCAGATTTCGGGACTGTGTTGGGATAATTGGAGGAAAGGGAAACTCTGCTCTGTGTGTGAATTTAAAGCAAGATCACAGAGTTTTGATCAATGGACCCTCTCGAAACTGTCCTGCACCATGGCGCACTTTAATGCTATACTGTCCCATCTGAGAACCACTTAAAGACCCACTCCAATGGGCGGCCGGGATAAGAATGCTGGACAGGAAATACAGTCCCTTATTGACATGGCTTCCTCTTCCTTTCTTTTCCCCATTTCCTCGAGCTATGCAATGTTTTGAGTTTGTTCTGTATTCCATGAATTTCCGTAAATGCGTGAAGCTGGCCGATAAAAGCTGTGACGTGTTTTCTTTGAATGTTTCGTGACTAAACTGTTAACAATGAAGAAGATAATGTACAAGTCTAATGCAGTGATTCTCAAACTGTGGTACAGGTACCTCTGGTGGTAAGTGACTCTTTTGGAGTCCTAAGTTAGTTTAATTTAGAGTCAGGTTTATTCCTGTTTCAGTCCTGCTCAGGTTTGGGCATACATTTGAAGTTTACACCACTGCTTACTCCTGGTTTAATCCTGATTTAGCCTTGTTTTAATCCTGATTTGGTCCCTGTTTTGTCCTTTTTCAAGATTTAGGCTCTTTTTGATTCTTCAAAATGGTACTTGGAAAGCCAGTATTTTCTGAGGTGGTACCAGGGTCACCACAGCAAATCCTCAGCCTCCAAGTGGGCAGTTACTTGCATATTAATTTGCCATAGGTTTTAGACTGGATGCCCTTCCTGACGTGACCCTCTCCATTCATGCCGTGCAAGCAAAAAACAAAGACGTAACATCTGAGGCTAAAATTTACTCTATAGAGATATTTTTAAATGTAATTAATAAAACAACAACACTATTTATAAATCAGCAGGACTAAAGTATAAAGACTTCACCCAAGGCTTTTCTGTTCATAAAAAAAAAAAAAAAAAAAAAAAAAATCCTAGCTCTAGACACCCATCCGATTCTGTTATTAAACTTAAACTTTATTAAACTTATTTTTTCAGCTATCATAGACTGTAAACAGTGCCATTTGACCAAAAAATCCTCTTATTCGTGACCTGCCATCTGTTATACTAGCCTTTACTTTGCATTCCTGAAATATTTCAGGGAGCAATTTGGCATTCCAGTTGGTGTTATGCATCATGTTGTCTTTGGTTACATGCTAAAAAAATGGAGAAGTGTGAGATCTAAGGAATTGCTCAGGGGCTAAAACGACTGGAAACAACTGAAAATTTGAATTTGACAGTGAGAATACAGAGATGAATGAAAAAGGGCTTTACTGGATTGTCAAGTAAATGTATTACTCTAAGAAAGAGCCTGCTTTGAAGTGGAACCTTTGATGTTTGTAGATCTCAGACTTCTGCAAAGGCACTGGCCCTATCTACCAATGATAAAGCTATAATGCCCAGACCTGGACTTGAGCCGGGGATCTTTTAGTTCAGGGGTAAACGCTTTGTCTAAAATTTGTGCCTTTACTGACCCCTTTTGACTGGGGTTAGTATCATTGGCCCTGTGTTGCAATTGTACAAATAATAAAAAATAAAATAAAATCCTAGATCCATAAAGTTTCCCCATAATTGCCCTTTCCTGACCCTAAGTTTAGTTTAGACAAAAAAAAAAAACAAGTTTAAAAGTGGCTTGAATGGCCCGAGATCACATATTTACCTGAGGCTTGTATAAATCAAGTCTGGACCATGTTAAAAAAAGGGCTCCCTTGTTTTTGTTTTTTTTAATAAAAGCTAAACAAACCATAAAATGCACACAATCTTTCTTTTCCTCCACACTCTTCCTGGCAGAGAACCTACTTTCCTTACCTCTGTGTTTGTCCCATTTCTGTTTAACATTACATTTTGGCCCCATTCCACAAACTTGCACTTGATCTCCTGCTCCAAAACTGTTCATCTCAACAAGCCATTTCATCTCAACTGAGTGTTTCAATCTAATTTGGACATAGCCAAAGGGAGTAAGCTAACATCACCACTGTTTCCAACAATTTGGATGTATTTTGAGAAGTTTTGGAACACAAGTGTCAGTAACACTTAAAACATTGTGGAAGAGGATATCAGCAAACGCAATATCTGTATCGCAAGACACTAAATGTATTGCGATACTGCTATATGGTCTGCTATCTGAAAAAGCTTTAAAAAAAGTGTGGTTTAGTCCCGATTCAGCCCTGGTGTAGCGCTTGTTTAGACCTGGTTTAGACCTTGTTTAGATCTGATTTAGTCCAGATTTAGACCTGATTTAGATATAGTTTAGTCCTGGTTCATCAGTACTGGTTTAGACCTAGTTTAGTTCAGGTTCAGTCCTGGTTTAGATATAGTTCAATGTGGTTGCAACCTGGTTTAGACCTAGTTTAGATCTGGTATAGACCTGGTTTAGTCCTGGTTTAGACCTGGTTTCGATCTGCTTTAGACTAGGTTAAGTTTTGACAAGTAATTACAGAGACAATTTTATTTCTGCTAAAATTGACTTGAACTCGTGGCTAAAACATTCATAATATCACCAGTTATAGCATTATGAAAACTGTTAAACCTAGTTGTTGCCTGTTATTTATAAAACCATGCAGCCCTACTGTGGTACACCCTGAGGCGGGGTTAAGACTGTACTAATTGCTGGTTAAATTTCAACCAAGTATTGTATTTAATGCAGTTTTAATGCTACTGAGGACCAGGGGAGGAGGGGTCGACCACATTCCTCTGTCCCATTCTCTTCGTCCCACTCATGAATGGGGGAGGTGAGGGGCTGAAGGGGAGATAAGGTTCCCTGATGCCGGGAAAGATGACTGAGAGGGTCCTGGGGGGTCCCACAGCATGACCATTTCACTATAGCATAGGTCCAGACTATTGCTACGCAAGATTAAAAAAACATGTTGAATTTTACTGTATGCAGAAATTTAAGGTTATGAACTGAACTCAAAGCAAAACTTACTAAAAATTAAACCAGGATTAACTCAGGGCTAAACCAAGACTAAACCAGGTCTAAATTAGACTTAAACCAGAATTAATGCACATCTAAAGCAGGTTTAAACCAAGACTAAACCAGGTCTAAACCAGGACTAAATCTGATCTAAATTAAGAACCTATTTAGGATGAAATAATATGTTTTTTATCACATAATTCATCACATTAGATTTAAGGCTCCAAACACTTTTTGTGATAATATTAGTTTCTTGCGATACAGACATTGTTTTTGCAGATATTGTGACCACAATAAATTTGCGATATAATGTGCAGCCCTAGAAGAGACCAATGACACTGTTCAGATAGAGACAGGATATTAATGGTTTTATCTTGAAAATAATTAAACACATATGGTACAACACTCGGATGTGAACAATTTGCAAACAAAAGTCATATTTTATAAATATTTGGCAGCAGAAATGTGTTTGGCAGAAAAGAGAGCATCGTTATATGCAACTTTAGCAGGTGCAGTCTGAGACCAGCATGTCTGGGCAAGAAACTGGGACAACAGCCACTTTCCCAGGAGAGATGTGCGTTTGTGATATCAACACGGCTGTTTATGAGCATAGATCAGGTCAGGTGCTTTTGAAAAATCTTTTATTGGTAGTTATATTTTGCAGTGTCTATAAAAACCTGTATCACATCTGAATACATTAGGTGGAATGTTTTGCCTTGTCTCATCTTCAACAGCTGCAACTGAGAAGCAGTATATCAAAGTCTTTTTATATAAAAACTAAAGAATCCCAAAACAACACTGTAACATGGAGGACTGCTGTAGTTGTCTCTGAGCATTCAACAAAGTTATTGTTTTCATTAAAAGTTGCTTGTTGGCTCAAATACTTAAAGCTTTTGTACACTTTGTGATAGTTTATGTACTGCCTGTGTTAAAATCAGAGAAAATCTTTAGATCAGTACCTCCTTTATAAACTCCAAACTCCAGAGTCCATCTCTAAATCACGAGTTTCACAACAAATTAGTGAATAAAACATGCAGCTCTGTGACTGTAACTCAATTACTCAGTGGACGGAGATGGATGGTTTGGGACTGAAGGCCTTTCAGCCTCAACACTTCCCTTTTGGGATCCTGCACTGGAGGGGGATATCCTTCAGCAGTGTTTCTATGCACACATGCAAACTATAGGCCCCTACAGCAGTGAGTACAGTACTAGAGATCCTAGTGTTAATAGGAAACACTCACTGTAATGATTATTGTCAGAAGGAATGTAAGAGGAATACAGTGAGATCCCGATGGGTACGAGCCAACCACGTCTGGACTTTGTTAGGATGAAGTGAGACACACTGGCCCTGAGCACACAGCCTGAGTGCAGGGAGAGGTCCCATACATGAATGATGAATGCTTTGGCAACAGGACAGTCCTCTCGAATTTAGCCACAAGCACACTCACAGTGCACACATTCTCCTTGTAAAATGTTACACCTGCAACAAAATGAGATAAAAAGGTACAAGCAGCACACAGACGAGTGAATCACTTTGAACAATAAGTGACGCACATGGGACCTGTAACATCTGTGAACACTAGAACTCTCTGCAGTTTGTCATGTACAATAATGTGCATATTGATTTTGTATCCATAATTGCTCATGCTCTACTGCCAAAGGTCTTGTGTATTAATGCATGTGTTTTTTTCTCTGCATTGATCATAAACTCAAATTAAAATGAGTGAATCCGTATGTGCTTTCAAGGTTTTGCCTCTTCAGTTCAGAAAACCTTTTAGTCAAATGCAGGAACTGGTATTGATTTGTAAGAGTACAAGCTGCACTTAGCAAGAACTTAGTAAGTTATCATATACAGCAGCAGTAGTTACGGTAATAGTACAACAGTAGTAGCTCTGGAAAAAAAGACCACTGCAAAATGATCAGTGTCTCAGGGTTTATCATTTACAGGTGGAATATGGTGAACACTGAACTGAACACTTCGACTTTTTTTTGTGACCTGCAGACAATCTTTCTCTAAATACTATTGTTCTTAACTTGTTCTTAACCCTAATGTCATATGAAGCAGTGTTTGAGAAACTTAAATAATTAACTTTTTAAAAATATACATTACCATTTTTTTGCTAGCCGGTCTGAGAGCTCATAAAGCAGAGTGAGGTGTGCGAAGGAATTTAACAGACACTGGCCTACAATAGCTGTCAAACTCAGAGGGAGGTTGATTTAAGTGCAGTGATCTTTTCTAATCAGCCACACAAACAACATGATTTAATCTACACTGTAAATGCAGACTAACACACTGAAAGAGTTAGGTTGTTCGTTGTTCATATAAAATTTATTGTGTCCTACTTTACAAAGAGCAGACCTTTGGGAGGGACACTTTAGCTGGTGAATGACATCATCACAAAATGTCATGTTTTGGGCCCACACCCAACAGGAACCAACTATCACAGACACGTGTGCATGCTTGCAAGTCTCTGTGCACTTCCTATTCTGAAGTTAAATTACATCCAAATCCTTTCAAGTTTCATGTAATATTTATTTAGGTTTTTTTTTATACCATTTTGATGACTGCAGTCTTTTGCCTTGAGCACCTTTTTGTGCTCTCTCTGTCTGTCCATGTTGAACAATTTTGTTAATCTTTCTGATACAAATCAAATGCTATTACAAATAAATTTACTCTATTTCAGCTTAAAACTAAATAGAGGCTCCAACATTGGTTCTTCCCATTTTTTTATTTGGTCTTGTCGACCAAAAACACTGTCTTTCTTTCTTAAACAGGATTATCTACCTGCCTTACCATTTAAGGACTAATGAACAAGATATGACTGCTTCCATTTTCAACCACTTTTTTATGCAAGAAACAATTACCTTATTTGAACTGCTCAATTCACTGTTTGTATTCACAGCACAGCCAAACACCGACAAGCACAAAGATAATATTCAGTTTTGATTGAATTTAAAATAAATACTTTTAGATATTTAATTAAGCCTCTTCATGAGATATGATTTGCAGCACCATATTTGCTTTTATTTAGAGCTGGTTTCCCATGACCTCAAAAGTCTTGTACTTGAAGTGTTTACGTTTGAATAACAGGCTCTAAACAAAGTATCCAATAAAGCAAAAGTGAAGATTTTGAATTAGGTGTCTATCTATCTATCTATCTATCTATCTATCTATCTATCTATCTATCTATCTATCTATCTATCTATCTATTTGTAACAGCAATAAAAGTTAGAAAGGTGGTCAACTATTCCTGCCTCCCATCATGTATTGCAAACTTTATCTACTTGAGCTATAGAGCAAACCCAGGATAGGTACAGCCTTAGTATCTTATGCTTCTTATTTGTACCTCCCTTCCTCTCACTCCCACTGCACAGCCTTGAAGCTGGTTCACAATAACTTTTCAGTTCGTCCTGCACTTTTATAAGATTAGAAATAAAAAATCTGTATTTAAGGAAAATTGTCACTTCAAAATAATATTACTGAAGTAGAAGTACACACCCAAATGATTACTTAAGTTAAAAAAGTATTTAACCTATATTTGACTTTTTTACTACAACATTTTACTACATTTACATGCAAAGCATACTCCAACTATGCTTATTGTCAGTTTACATGCAGAACAATGGACCAAAACACACACAATTAAATGCAAGTGGCTAAGGGACCCATAATGTGTATCTTTGCTGGTCTAAAATGAATGAGTACATCTCTAAACACTAATGATGTTCTGTCTAATGCTGTTGTGACTGGCTCTCCTAGCTTAATTGGACTACAGTGTATAGATGTAGTAGTCTGGCAATGAACCACATTATCCTAGTGCTCCTCTCTAAAACAACTGTTATAATCAGAAATAAATAAAGCATAATAAAGCAATAATTCTGTTTTCCTGACCTGAATGTAAACATAGTGACTGTTACTACTACCAGGGCTTGACATTAACACTAACCAACCAGCCAAATGCAGGTAAATTTTCATTTTGGTTAATAACACAAATACTCCCACCAGCCACTTTGGCCGGTGGAATTTTATGCATACCTAGGCCTATATCTTAACTTCAGAAGGCCTGAATTTATGTTGCTCTGCTTGAGTGTATACTATTTATTATATAGTAACTCATCATGATAAAATAAAGAAAATTAGTACTTTAAAAAATATTTTATGTTTAAAAGATGTTACACTACATGCACAGAGATACATGTTATTCTGCCAAAAGGTAAACCTGTTTTTTATATTTGATAAATTTATGTCCATCATTTATAAACTTACTTTACTTGACTTGAGTGAAAGTATATTTTCAGAGATTCTCAAACTTTTTACACCAAGTACCATCTCACAAAATATTTGGCTTTCCTAGAACCAATTTTACCGGACTAAAAAGTGCCTAAATCTGGACTGAGCTAGATCTAAACCAAGGGATAAAATAAAGATTAACAGAAAAATGCATTACTAAATAGGGACAAAACTGCGACTATACCAGGACTGAATACAAGCTATCCCAGGACAAGACTAAACCAGGACTAAACTAGGAATAAGACTGGCTTTACAAAAAGGACTCCGGAGCACCACTAGACAAAGCCTTCGTACCACCAGTGATACCTGTACCAGATTTTGAGAACCACTGCTTTAGGGGTCAGTAGCTCAGTTGGTAGAGCCACTAGTCCAATAACCAGAAGGGTGGCAGTTCAAACCTCACTCCCACCGTTGCATACTGTCGTTCTGTCCTTGGGCAAGACACTTAACCCACCTTTCCCCCAGTGTCTGCATACACTGGTGTGTGAATGGGTGAATGTTTCCTTGATGTAAAGCGCTTTGAGTATCCATGGGGGTAGAAAAGTGCTATATAAATGTGACCATTTTAGAAAATGTACTTAATAAATGACGTGAGTAAGTCTCATTACTTCCCACCTCTGCTGATAGGCTTTTTGAAATTCCAACCAAACCACAATATAGGCTATCCATTGAAGGTAAAGTAGTTATTTAAACCAGGAGATCTACTCTTCTCTCTAGTCCACATGCCACATCATCTTACGCATCATAACTTATAACCGTATAGAGTTACTTTATAAACGTCCCAAATCGCTTCATTAAATTGCTTATTAAATGGCGTATTTGACAGAGTGGTATGTGACATATCTGGCTGTTTTAAGTAGTATAAGGTTACTCCTTCCCCTGAGCCATAACGCATTATGAAATGTGCAGGTTACTTTGTGCAGGGCCCCGGGTCACGACCTGCTAAATAGTTAGGGAGGGTATACACACACCCTGCAGCCCTCCCAGACCAAGGGGGATGTCAAGTAAATAAACAAATGCATTTAGAGAGTCAAAGATGGCACAGGTTGATGAAGATGGTAAAATAAGATTAAAAATAGGATGTTAATTTATATTTTTTGAAAACACAGTCAGTAATACTGAAAAAGTGTGGATGTATAGTGCTGCAATGAAGTTGTTTGTTTGTTCATCACCCTTTGCCAAATATTAATAGCCCTAAATGTCAAGTTTGAGAGGCAGGCCCAAAACTATAGTTTTAGTATTCACATTTTTTCCTCTGTGATACAATGCATTATGAACATTCAGAGCAACAGAGACAAGGATAGTGCGTGTAATACACTGTGAGTCTGCAATTAATAAAAGGCTCAAACATGTGTTGATAAATGGATTAGAGCTGATATAAAAAACATCTGCAGACAGGGATATCCCATCACACACTGAGATAGTTAAAACCAGACAGACAAACAACCTTACCTTGTGCCACCGCTGTAGCAACAGTGCAAAATTTCCAGACACAAACACACACAAATACAGCCTCCCAGACCACACCAACTGCAGCTAAAGACACATAACATCGGTCAAACAAACAGAAACACACACCTTCGGACAGCGTGTTGTCCTCCGAGTGTCCGTTCAGGCTGCTCATGCTGGAGATCTGCCCATTCTTCTGCAAAGACTGGAAAAAAAGAAAAGAAAAGACGCTTTATAGTTATTTTAATGGATTAGCTAGGACACACCAAGATAAAGCTATTGATTAAATAGGTTGACATTTGATAATAATAAAAGTATGCTTTATGACTTTTAGTTTCTGAGTTAGATACTAAGAAGACTGGCAGTGCTCTCAGTTGACTACAAAGCTGAAATTGGCAATTAGCTTAGCGTTACATAAAAATCATTAGCTGAAAAAATAGATTACTACTAAGAAGAATAGCGGTGGAAAAGTAAAATATCAGCTTCTACTGAATTATAAGACAGCAATAGTAGCCTTTATAAATGACCTTACAACATTCAAAAGGCTAGCTTTCTAATTAGCTTCTGAGAAATAGTCTAGCTAGCGCAAACTGTTAGCATTTCAGCTATATGTCTCTTGCTAAACTTGTATAAACTAGTATAGGTAGCTTAGCCACCACCACCAAACTCAGTGTAACAGATTTATATTGTAATTGAAGCAAGTATATTTATATTTTAAAAAAGCATACATTTAGCACATTAGCATTATTTAGCCTATATAGATGCTAAGGCCCCGCGACCCCTAACATGAATAAGGGGAAGAAAATGAATGAATGAACAACTGCTAAGGTAAAATGATGAAATTTTCTCACAAATTTTAAAGTGCTAATGCTAAATTATAGTCATCATTATGGACACTTTACAGAACGCTTTATGTTTAATTTCATAGTAATAATGTAGTATTAACAACAAAAATGATTAATAGCAAGTAAAATGTCTGTGAAAATGTATGTGCTTGTATGTGCTTATGGGGTTTGCTTTAGTTGTATCATGAGCAGGCTAATCCATATATCATAAACTATCAGAAGATTCATTAAGTATTAATTCATTTTCTTTCAATTATTTCCTTTAGGTGTCACAGGTCGCTGGAGCCATCACAGCAACTATGGGCCTGAGGTGGGGAAGGCCTACTAGGCTACTACACTCACAATGGCCATTTAGTCACAGGGCTGACACTTAGTAACAGTTCAACAAGAGCCGCCCTGACTCTGGGATCTTATCTCTACATCTCTGTCCACACATTACGTTTTTGTTCTGGCAGGGACAAGTTGTGAGTGACAGTGTTACAATGGCCGGCCAGCCTGTGCTTTGTCCTGTCCCGGGGCAGGAGAAAAGGCAACTAGAGCCTCCCCACAGAGCTGCTAATCTAACTAATGGACAAGTCAGGCTCCATTCCCAGCAGCCCCAAGTCCTCTAGGAAAGCTCTGAAACTCAATACAACAAAAGAGGACACTATGCTCTGGACGAACGATGTAAGACTGAAAATGAAAATGACAAAATGGTGAGAAAAGGGGAGTCTGTGTGGAGAGATGCTTGTCTAGTGAAACAATTTAAGGAGGACTAGAGCAGAACAGAACTATCTGGTCTGAAGTCATCAGAAGGAGTATTTGTAGGGGATTCCAACTTTTTCGAGCCAGAGTTTACATTGTTTGCTCCTTATGCTTATCAGTCTTTGTTTGCCTTGGCCTACAGTGTAACATTTTAATGAAACATACAAAAAAACTTTTAACAATGTGACTTTACCCCAGCCCTAAGTCATGTCACGATGTACAATATGCTGTCATGAGAACAACAATTAATGTCTTCTTCTTTCCTTTTGGCTTTTCCTTTCTGGGTTTGCCACAGCTAATTATCTGCCTCCAAATGAGCAGTTATTTGCATATTGATTTTCCAGATGCCATTACTGACACAACCCTCTCCATTTATTTAGGCTTGGGACAAGGACAAAGAGTAACCAGGATTGCGACTTTATGTGGCTGGATTCAGAGAAGCACTATTATGTCCAATGCTAAAATGTGAAGTAATCCATACAAGTGTGATATAATGTGATTTATCTAAATGCCCAAATACCAGATGTGACTCTGAAATATCTTCTTTAATAAATTAATCACACATAACACATGCGCTCAGAAAACATGTAGACTCCAGTCACTGCAGCAATAGCTATATATATTTTAACAGTGCAGTCCAGTGTCCGGTAATATTTGTTTTTCTATAAAGCCATAGGGGAGCTGATCAGCTGACCCCAGACCTCAGGTGACCCCACCCTCCCAAACTGACCACATGACTGGCATTCCCAGCATTCCTTGCCCTCCTCACCAAATTCTACCTATCATCCAACACTTGACTCTCTCCTAAACGCTCACCTTTTGACCACCACTGTCCCTAAGTTACCTCATAAACCCTTTTTTTAACGCCTGTGAAAATGCCCCAGCCTCTTCAGCATTACAATGATACCACTGCTATATAATAGACCTACAGCAAGTGCCGTAATCAGTCTTCAAAGTCTTCAAAGGCATACCTCACTATGCTTTGTCCTGGCATGCCTCTCTTTCCAAATTAAGTTTATCTGGTGTTTTTAGATATCAAAACCAGTGGTGGAAAGTAACTAGATACTTTTTATTTCCTTTAAAGAAAATAGTGTATTTTCTTAAACATACTTCCAACTTAAGCAGATGTTTTCAATTTCTTCATGATATTTTAATCTCAACGGCAAAATAGGAAATAAAAGTAGTGGTAGTAGTAGTTATATTAATAGTGGTGGTAATTGAGAGTAGCAGTAGCAGCAGCATTAGTAAAAGCCATAGTAGTATTAGTAAAGGCAGTAGCAGTGGTATAGTAGTGATCATCAGTAGCGAAGTCACTTGAACGTGGTTTGTAGAGTTCGGGACGTTTCATCTGTCACTTATTAATGTTGCGAATAATGTTTTTTGGAGTAACAATACTTTTGCTTGAGTACAGATTTTAAGTTCTCTGTCTTATGTCTGATGTAGTGGGTGAGTTTAAACTTTTCACTTATGCAAACACAGTAATTCCTGAATAAGATATAGGTATTTGAAATCCCCTTCTATATGCAAACATTAAGATTCTTGTCATATCACAAGAGAACAGGGAGCTTAAGAGAGAAGCTGCAATGGCATTACAACAATCCAAGCTTTGGTTTATCATTGCAGTGAACTGAAAATGAACCGACAGAGGCTGCGTCACCTCAGTTGACCTGAATTCCTATCACCAGAAGACACCAAACTTTCTCTTCCAATTGTGCATTTTTTGGATAGACGTTGGTCAAAATGGTCTGCCACAAAGACAAACTAGGATGCTCGCTTAACATCTGCTAAACAAAACAACACCAGGATAAACAGATGGGAGACTGCTGTGCGTAGCGTCTGGCTTTTTTGTAACATGATCCAGTGTGGTTCATTGTAGTAGTGTAAGAATAGCTGTTTGTATTGTACATGTGTGTGGATTTATTGTGTGGGAAGTTTCTGGGGATCACCCACGATTTCTCAAGTTTACAAGTGAAGTTTGTACAAAAAAAAATTAAATAAAATAGGAAAACACAAGTTTTATACACAGCAAGTGGATGTGTGTAGTTAGAGTTGCACAATATGAGAAAAAATAGACAACAACAATGCAAGGGCCTAAAACTAAACTGAGAACTAAACATTAACTATACGCAGGACAATAACAGACTAAACCAAGACAAAAGCAGGACTAAACAGGCCTAAACAATGACAAAATGAACCAAGATTTTTATTTTTTTATTTGACAATGTGATTTAAGGTGTTTTTGGACAATAATTTTTACAGGCAAGGAGTAACTGTCTGAAACATGGAAGGGCTAACAGTATTTTATTGTATTGTGATCAGTAATATTGCTATAGTGATACAATTGTGATATTGTTCAGCAGCAGTACTAGTTGTAGTTCTATAGATGGACTCCTTGTTAGTGAGGTGCCAGTCCCAAGCCCACATAAATAAATTGCATGCATTTTAGTCAGTCTTGTCTTTATGTCAAACATTTTATTTTAACCTCATCCAAGATTACAATTGATTTATTTGTCATCATTGTTTCTGTGACTGGGTAGAAGACATCTCTTAACTGATAACCTCTCCTGACCTGTTTCGTCCTAACACCTCCCATGTGTCATGCAATGTTCTTGGTCTTGACCCAGTCCCTTAAATTTCTGGATTTTGTCTTGGTCTCAGGACACTCACTTAGGTCTCCATTTTATTTGGTGTGGTCTACAACACCAGCTTACTTGTATTCACAGTTTACGCAATTTTACTCAGTGTATCACCAAACACTTACTATCCTGCTACTCTTTTTAAATCCACACTTTAAATCAAGGTCTAAGTCTTATCTGTATCTACCAGAAGCTAAATATCCAAAGAGTATTTTACCCTAACAGCTTCTTATGTTTATGCACCCATTAAGCACTAAGTGGACTGAGCAACCTGCACTTATGTTACTTATAAATAACTACAAGTTTACTACAAAAACATTATTAGCCAGTTGTAAAAGTGATATAGTTATGATTCATGTAGCAGTTTTATCACCAGCTCCTACAGTATTTCACAACAATTACAGAAGTATGGTAGAAATAGCTGTAAAATTGCTCTTTTCCCATGACACGCAGCTCAACTTTTGGCCCATTAAGTGCCATTTCCTGCAAGGAACATGATAATTTTACAGTAAAAATCAGTTCATGAAGCAGCAACGATACAGTGCTGTGCATGAGTCTCAGACAGGTTTAAAAAAAAAAAAAAAGGCTAAACAAAGAAAGGTGTATCAATGTACAAAAATACACAAAATCACAAAAAAAGAAAAAGGTCTATGCCTCTGCCAAAGCACTGGTCATATAGATAGACCTGGACTCAAACTCAAAGATCTTCTAGTTCAGGGGTAAATGCTCCCTCCATTGAGCCAGAAAACCCTTATATCTCACAATGTTAAAGAATCTACGAATCACCGTCAGTTTCTGTTGTCCACTCCAAATAAATCTACCTTTTACACACTTAAACCCTTCAATTCATGGATTAGCACTGGTGTAGATTACATTTTCCCCTCGTTGAGTTTTCTCATGTTTTTTCCACTCGACGTTTGTGCTTTTATCTCAAACTCGTCTTTGATTCGCATTCTGTCTTATCTGCCTCCCTCATTTAGCTGTTGGCTGCACCTTCTGTAGACAGGCGGTGGCTCCAATGCAAAGACGACCCCAAGTCTCCTAAATCACTTGACAAAAGCCGGCAGAGCAGATTTATGCCCCTTAAAGCAAACACAGGACACGGGAGGAGGAGGAGGGGTGGGGGGGTTAATGGAGAAGAAGAGGCAGATGCAGCTTGCAAATGACATCCAAAGCCACATCTAAGGCCCAAAGGAAGGTGCCAGGGTAAACGTGTAAACTGTGCTGGAGTGACCTCAGAGGCAGAATTAACCACTTTGGTTATCTAATCTAATTTTGATGAAAAATGACAATCATTTTACAGGTTTAAAATGTGTTAGGAGCATTGGTGAATTTAAATTTGACATAGTGAATGATTGTGAGAATGAGTGGTTGTGTGTCTGTGTATGACTCTGTCAGCCCTGCAACTACCTGTAAGCTGTACCCACCAAAGGCCTATAGTTGCTGGGATAGGCTCCAGCCACCAGTGACCCCTAACAAAAATAAGTGGAGGAAGATGGATGAATACATTTTAAAAGTTTTCATATTTATTGGTTTGAAGCAGTGTCTCTGGCCTGGGCTGATAGTGGGACCCAATTTTATCCCTAATCATTTTATTGTGACCCAATTTTTCAGAACCAAATTTATGTTTCTAAATTATTTTACCATGACCTTTATAATCCAGGAGTCGAGGCAGTCACAACCCAGTGTAGTGAGGGCTTGCTTGAGGAAGGGCATCCGGTATAAAACCTATGCCAAATCAGTATGCAAATCACTGCACACTCATAGGCTGTTGATTGGATTTGGCGAAGGGAAACGCTGAAAGGAAAGAAGATTTTACTATGGCACATGGATTTTAAAATCTCTTTAACCATGACTTATTATTATTACTTAAAATAAGATAAACATTAAAACTAACTACATTCAACCTCCCTGTAGCCCACTTTTGGGACCCTGACCCACCATTTGACAATCACAAATTGAAAAGGCTACCCCTGCCCCCTGTCTTCTTCTTTCATGCTTATCAGTGAATATAAGACAAGAACTGGCTTCTGTAACACTGTATACAACTGCTACCATTACTTGTCTTCTGTGAGCTGCATTTGGCGGAGAGCTGCAATACTTAAAACATCCATCCCATGTAAACAAATGGTGATATAAGTCGGTATAAAGACACCTCTGATTTGCAGTTGAATAAAAGGGTATTTCCCATATATTATTCCTTTAAAAACAAGACTTTTGAAACAACATAAATCTCAAATTAAATTTTGACAAAATAGGTCCATGCAATGCCAAAACGTCTGACTGAGTCCCATTAGCCATCTTTAACACTGTAATTTCTTTGTGAGTGAGTGAATTTACACCAGTCCCAGTAGGAGATAATAGGCTTAAAGTCTCTCTGTGGGGTCGTATTTGGTTGGAGACTGTTAACCCTGTGACCTCTGACCTACGAGGTGCACTGCAGACGGAGTCCGTCAGCAGACGAAAGTGGGACAACGCAGTTTGGGAGAGTCAATGGGACAGAGATAACAGCATGAGTGAAGAGGAGTGAGAGGAGGTGAAAATTAGAGCTGGACAGACAGGGATTTGACAAGGAATTACAACAGGGTGCGCTGGGAAAATGTGGATGTGTGGTACTGCAGGAAATTAAAATCATAAGGACATGAGCACATTCATGTTTTTGTGATTGGACAGACAAAATTATAACTAATAAGGTCACCAACAATCTGCCCATTCAAGTCTATTTTTACTTGTTTTGGACACAGTTTTTCCCAACTCATAGCTCCAACTTAAAACTGTATTAAAAATGACTCGCCTCATTTCACCTTGCTCGAAATTTAAAGGGAGTTAGGCTCAGCCCATATCTTTCTGTGAGCTATGTGTTGCTGTTGACCAATTTATAGCTAAAGCAGTGATTTAGAGAAAGGTGGTGCCACATATAGGTCTTGCAGCCAAAAGTAATTATAAGTGTTTTATAATGAAGTTGAAACTGGTTCATAATATATAAATATTATTAGCATTTTTACAACACTGAATGTTTGCCAAAGACAAGGTAGGAGTGGGTTGCTTGAGTACAGAAAGGCTATTATAGCAGTCTAAAACCCAGAATCTAGACTCAAACCGGGATCTTCTAGTTCAGGGGTAAATGTTTGAGCCACAAAGTCTCACAATAAACATCTCACCAAAAAATGAATCATTTGTTCCTTTTGCCCCTTGGAGTTTGTATCTTTAGCCCTATTTCACAATAGTACAGAATCCAAAAATTAATGCAATAATTTCTTTCTTGGTCCATTATTGCCCTTTCATACATAAGTCATAGTTAAATTACTGCTTTTTTTAGTTTTTCTTCTAACAGACCAACCAACAAACTAACAACTTTGTGTCTTAACTATGCACTGGGCGGCCAAAGCACTGGGGCACCAATGCTGTTGTTTCACTCATCAGACTGCCTTTTTCATATAGGCCCAAAATCTAACATGGTTCATTTTCTGGGTATTCACAAGTGCTTCCTATAACCCTACTTAAAAAAATACAAACAATTCCTGTTACATGTAGGCTTGGGTTCACTAATTGGCAACCATCTGGTCAAGTGTTTTAGGAGTCTATTAAAACTATGTCCAGTATTTCCCTCTGGTCTGAGGGGCTCGGGCCGTCCCCCCTCCCGCTGCCTTCATGTGTCTTCAGCCCAGCCAGACCCCAGTCTATTATCGCTGACCCTCACATTCAGAACATACCACAGATCAAAGACCGACAAGACCCCTGAAGAACACTCTCACTGTTTCCACATCCCATTAACTCTAGACTCAGGTGCTCGGGACCCCAGGACCTGGGCCCTCCCCGGCAGGTCTATTGTGTGCATGAGCCATCTACATAATGAGGAAAATAGGGTCACAACCACTCTTGTAATTTTCTGAATAAATTTTGCTTCCACTTGTAAAAATGTAAATTTCTAAATGAGTAAAAGTATTTATTTTATCTTGGTAGTAACATGGGTGGTAATAGTAGTGGTTAGTGGTAATAATATTGTGATAGTAGTACTAATAGTAGTAGTATTAGTACTAGTAGATCTAATAGAAGTAGCAGCAGCAGTACTAGCAGTAGCAGTTGTAGTCGTAGTAGTGAATGAATGAATCTTAAATGAAAAAGTGTTAGGTGAACCTTTTTTAAAATGTCTAAATAATTAAAAGCATTATTTGACCTTAGTGGCAAAGTGGGTAGTATTAGTACTAATATTGGTAATAATATTGTAGTAGTAAGAGTAGTAGAACCTCTACTAGTGGTAAAAGTTGCAGTGGTAGCACTAGTAATACTAATAGTAGTATCAGTAGTAGCTGTAATAGCTGTAATAGCAGTGATGATATTTACTCAAGTAACAATTTAGTTGAGTACTTTTTTGTCTTCTTGAACATTCATTTGAAGTAATAATACTTCAATTACAAAACTGACACAGTGCATGATTAACTTTAAAGGTAATTTAATGTGTGATGTGGCTGTATTTACGATGTCTTTAAGGGAGGTATAAATCTATAAATCTGCCATCTGGCGTTGAAAAACAAGCTATGGATAATATGTAGATATATTGTTGTTTTTTCAACTGTTGAATTAATGTCCCAAGGTAAAACTGCCAGTTTTATGGCTTAAAATAAGGTCACACATCAATATACTGAGCAGCTGGGTTATGCTGCTTGTCCTGTCACATATTGTTAACTTCACTGGTGCACTTAGGGTAAGTAATTAGGGCACTTACAAAATTATGAACAACTTGTAATTCAGGCGCCTTGTTCCACTTACTCATGGCTAAACCTATCCCAGGACTATGGGCCTTGGCAGAAACTACTTTGGACAATGGCTAATTAGTTGCAGGGCTGACACAAATACATATTGTAAAGGGAGAAGTGGTAACTCTCACTTGCTCCTAGTCTAGTGAATAATGTGAATGTGAGAGTGAATGGTTGTCTGTCAGTGTATTAGCCTTGCAAAGAACTGGCCACTGGCCCGCCTATGGCTCATAGTTGTTTGGATAG
Source organism: Bostrychus sinensis (assembly GCA_020698575.1). Lineage (NCBI taxonomy): Eukaryota > Metazoa > Chordata > Actinopteri > Gobiiformes > Eleotridae > Bostrychus > Bostrychus sinensis. The sequence goes on along the minus strand of CM036257.1, from coordinate 17,946,229 downwards.
GCTCCTTCAACACCTAACAGGAATAAGCAGAAGAAGATCAATGAATGAACGACAAGTCATGCACTTCCGTCCTAGCTTTACTAAAAAGCTGTGAGACTGTTTGAGGTCATTTGGCCCAAGTGACTTAGGTCTTTTTTATATTTTGAAATCTGACCCCATTTTGAAACACTTCAAAGGTCCTGGTCAGCTATAAATCACTGTGAAATATGACTCTTTTTCATGTACTAAGCTTCAATGGATTTAAATTTTCATAATTTAATCTTTTAGGAAACTATTTGCCAGGACTTGAACTTGAGCTCTGGGAACCACATCAGTCTGTCTGGGGCTGTCAGCTGTGGCTAATTTGGGCCTGGTTCATCACTTGCACCGTGTGAAGAGACGACACGAGAGACAGCTGATTAATAAAACAATACAGGGATCAAGGGAGTCAAAAGTGTCACCAAATACACTCTAATGATGTGAGCCTAATTTTTCCATACAGCAACAGAGTAACAAAATTTGATATTGGTTTAAACAGTGGACAATACAACAACACAGCAACTTATTGGGGTGTAACGGTACACGTGGTTGTAGTGAATCGTTTTGGTACGGCATGTTCGGTTCAACCGACTTGTGTACAGGTACAATAATATTTATAATTAAATTTAATGATTTAGCGCGGTGGAACTTTCACACGCGAGTTTCCACACAGACGCTATTAAGTGATGGACTGCATAAACCAAGGCTAATCCAGGACTAAATCAGGTCTACCATGGCAAACACAAAGCCAGAGCTCGATTACCCTCGTACCTCACGACAGCCTCCTGTATGGGGAACATTTTGGCTTTGGAGATAAGGTATGAAGCAGGCAACATGTCCAATTTGTTAACGCACTTAAAATGCCATCACTCGACTGTAAAAGTCATTATGCATTTAAGCAGCCTTTATCAAATTATTCAAATCAAGCTAAAGCAATAACCCACATGACACATTGTTTAGTCCTGGCGTAATGATTTAGACCTTGTTTAGTCCTGGATTAGTCCTGATTTAGACATGGTTTAGTCCTGGTTTAGACCTGGTTTAATCCTGGATTAGGCTTGGTTTAGACATGGTTTAGTCCTGGTTCAGTTATACAGTACTGAGGTCTGGACCTCTGTGACCTCTGTGGTGCATGCGGCCGTGTCACTGACCACAGATGGATAGACATCACAGGCTACAGAGAGATATTTAACAGTAACCACATTACACGGTAGCAGATAAATATATTTTGCAGATTTTTTGTTTTTGTTTTTTTCTTACCTAAAATGTGCCAAACCAAACCCTAAAAAAAAAAAAAAAAAAAAAAAAAAAAAAGCGGAGCTGTGATTTTAATATATTGTTACACTCCTACTTCGAATGTATGCAAAATTTGTTTAATATACATTTCTGAAATAAATGTGATTTCTTAGGTACAACTGGCTAAAGAAAAAAATAGATACTAGTCATAAAATCAGTAGTTATCAGCAAGTCACATTGAAATAAAATGTGGAAAAACTGCCTGCATATTACTATAGCACACAACCACAGTGATTCTCAAACTCTGATGTGAGTACCACTGGTGGTCCACAGGAGTCTTTTGCAGTTTAAGTCCTGATTTTGTTTTATTCCTGTTTTAATTCTGCTCTGGTTGGGGCTTAAATGTGATGTTTGGAGTATGGCCAAATCGTGGTTTGGTCCAGGATTTTCCATGGTTTTGTCTTTATGTATGGTTTTGTTTTTGGTAATGTATTGGCCTATATTTGATCTAATAGCTTATACAAAAAGATACGTACACAAGATAGAAGATAATAAAAGTGCAGATAATGTCTAAAGTAAATATTGTTCCCCAATGCAGATAAATACTGAGCAACATTAAACACACCTGTTAGTCTTTATTATGAGACAACAGTGTTACCTACATCAGAGTATCCACACCCTTTAACCTATGCCTTATACCTCCCACATTTTGTGTGTTTTCTCTGTGCTCGTCCCTTCATCTGTGCGGCTGCTAGTCACCAACAGCAACTGGAGCCAAACAACAACAATAACAACAGGCTGGACGCAGGAAGGACCCCCCAGGACTGGATCACTATCAGGCCCCAACACTGGCCAGAGTTTGACCCCACGAGACCTGGCTCTCTAACTGGGTTGAAATAACAAATCCACTCCCATAGCTGACCCCCTGCCATAGCCCGATATGGATCTCGCTCCTAAAGTCGGACATGAGAAGAGCAAAAGACTTCTGAGAAACAGACACTATAAGCATGGTTTTAATTAACACAGTGTTTTTATATGTCCTTAGACCTCAAATTACATTATTGCTTTACATCTGATCCACATTTTGGCAAAAAGCTCAAGTGTAGGGTGAAATAAGTCCAACCGCTCATGTCCAAATAAGCCATGGTTTATATCACATAAAAATGACAAAGAGTTGAGTTATGTCTCTAATTCAGCAATTTGTAAATGATATAGCTGCATGAAAAATGTCTGAGCATGTAACTTATTAAATTGAAGTAAATGTATGTCAAACAAAATTATAGAAGCATGTTGAATTAATTAGATTCTTATAGAAACATGAGAGAGGATCTAAACCATGAAATCTTTGTAGTCTTTGACTGCATATCATTTCTTCTTTTATTTACTGTCATGTGTGCATGCACCTATTTGATTGTAGACACAAGTCAAATAATAAGAAATAAACATAGCACTAGAGTTGTATTAAGTTGGGTTTATCCATAACCTTAAAAATTAACATTAAATATCATTCCTTTAGCATGGGCCAGTTTTAGCTTACTGACAAAAGGATATTTGTAAATGTATGTATAGACATTTATATAGACGCCAACTCTACCAATAAATCCAAAACTACTGTAAACTGCCACAAGATACATTGGTTGTTGTCATTAGTGGTGTGTATTTACAATAGTCTGGCAATATATATCACAATATAAGTCTATATAATCTCTTTCATTATTTTTGTATTTAGCAAATAGAAATAATTTTGTTAATTCTTACTGACCTAGAACATGAGAAGTTTAGTCTAATTTAAAGTCATATAGTGAGAAAAAAAATGTTTTGTGTCTTTTTATAGCATGTATGTAAACTTCTGGTGTCAACTGTATATTCAAATTTTTTCCTAACAATTTGATTTTGGAAACCCTCACCTGTATACTAGTAAACAACTACAAGCACAAACTTTTATGAACTACATTATATTATTGGCCTATATCTGCTGGGATAGGCTCCAGTCACCCGGGGCCCCTAACAGGAATAAGCAGCAGAAGATGAATGAATGAATCAGAACAATGAGTATTGCAACTGCATATTCTCATATTCTGATATTTTACAGAATCTGTATTTTCTTACAACTGTGTGTCACATTACAAAACACTGATTATGGGTCTAATATCACCTTATGATAAGGCCCATGGTCCTGACATTTACAAGTTACAAATCCAAAATTAAATTATTAAACATTACTGTAAACAAAATTCCATGTTTGTTGTATCCTGCATACAAACAGACATGTGAGAGGAATCAGCTTTAAAACGACGTTTGTTTTTTGGCCAAAAGCTGAACAAGATGCCTGTTGTTGCTCTGGTTTATTACTTTAATTTGTCTGCTTAACACAGGAGGGACAGAATACAGGCCTTAGTCCACTACTAATGCAGTTAACTGGTCCAAAATGGCCTAATCACTCACAAGCACTTTACAAACACAAACAGTGGCCTATAGTTTCTCTTAAGACCAGAGTAGACATATTCATAAAGAGTACAGAGTGTGTGGTCAGAAACATTTACTTACATAACCACTACTTGCTTTTTGGGACGTAATAAAAATTTATTTTAAAGAGTTCAGATTTTAAGGAGGGATAAAAATGAATTGTAATTGCAATTTTCTTTAAAAAACAAACAAACATTTAAATTCCAGGAAGGAAGGTACACGGGCTTTAGAAACATGCAGGACCATTTCCTGTTTTTATGTGTACAGTTGTGAGACCGAGCGTTTCCAGCTGTTGAAATGGGCAGCAGATCAGCACACAGGATTACTCAAACATGCATGAATAAAACAAAATACTACTTTGGTATGTTTTGGTATGCAAACTATATTATAACGTGGTTAAAAGCTAAAAAAAAAAGTCAATTTAACTTCTTTACAGTGCTTGAATCATGTCTCTTATTGTTAGATAATGATCAAAAGTCCTTGAAACCAATCTTGGTACTATATTTTACTGTTTATGTAAAGCAGGGAGATGTGGAGGAGTGATGTTTTGGAAGTCACAGGGCGATCACATTAAGCAGAGCTGTACATTAGTGACGTGGTTGTGGAAGATTTAATAGGACGTCCCATTAACAGTGCACACAGCAGCCGCCTTGAACTTGCAAGTCTCTGAGTGTGTCCCGTGTGTATCTAGATTAAATTAACTTGCAACTCAATAAGTGATTCTTTGGACGTTTTCTTCATATTTTTGCAAATCAAGTCTGATGTAAATAAATAAAAGCCATATGTGTGTGTAATTTGTTGTATACAGTGCTGCCAGCTTTCCCACAGAAAAGAAAACCTGACAAAAACAAGTGAAAAAAGTACTGGACAGTAATCTCTGGTCAAAGTCGTGGGACATATTCAGGGGATTCCAGGAAGATATTCTCTGGGCATACCCCTGGGATTTCTTTCATGCAAACTGTAGTCAGGATCATTTACTTATTTCTGTCCAGCAGCCTCACTTTGCAGCCTTTTGTGTTGAAGAAAAACTTACTGTACCTTTTGTATATACCTTAAAAATTATGTGCCTTTTTAACCTTTCTAATGGGCATATCTAAATGTGCATTTGTCTGCATATTGTTGAAAAGGGGGCCATAAACAATTGTGCGCTTTATGCCTGTCCCAAACCTGGATAAATCGAGAGGGGTGTCAGCTGGGAAGGGTATTTAACAAAAAACCTTTGCGAAATCAATATGCAAGACACTGGACGCATGAAGGTAGATGATTTGCAGTGGCAACCTCAGAAGGAAAAAGCCAAATGGCACTTCTAAATAGTAAATTTGGTGAAGGTCCAAGTGTATTGCTTTGAATAGTTATTACCAAATCCTTTTATTCACTTTAAATTGTTTTCCTTTAGATCGTACAAGCAAAAAGATGTTCCCAACATCTCTCTTCTCTGGAGGTCAGTGGGTTTTTCAGCTCTGCACCAGCACTAAAATATATGAGGTGGACCGTCCTTAAATCTTTCAGACACTTCACTTCTTGCGCAGATTAGAGGACGTTACACTGCCCCAGCTATAACAAATACAGCAGCTGCACCAGGATCACCTTCAAACGCTCTCCTCCCACCAGCGCTAAAGACACACCCACACCCACACGCACACACACATGCACGCACGCGCACGCACGCACACACACACACACACACACACACACACACACACACACACACACACACACTGCACACTCTCATACTGCACTGAGCTGTTAGTGCCGCATCAGGACCAGGGCAGATGAAAAATAGATGGATAAAAAAAAAAAGATGGCGGCGGCAGCAAGGGTGAATGAGTTCAAAAAGGAGCGAGGAGTACACAATGAATAACTAGCATCTTGCAGGCACTATTTAGAAAAGACATCCTTAATACTTAGTACTAAAAGCTATGGGACAAACATTAAAAGTTAGTTGGCCCTAAGTGTACATGGCCCATATAAATTTATGACAACACTGTAAAATAAGCATGTTAAAAGTCTGCTTCAAGCAGCCACAATCAATATAAAGTAAAAATACTATAGGCTGTGCATCTAATGATGAGTCACTAAATGCTTAGGCTTGTACTGCTTATACAATAGACTCAGGTTTATGTCGATGTTTATGTCAGTACAGAGGTAGAGGACATTATATGAGAGGCTGTTTAGGCCATATTCAAAAGTAAACATTTGATCGTGTTTAATCCAGCCATAGGGGGTCATACAGTGCACTCCTTATACTGGTCCCAAGCCTGGATAAATGGACAGGGTTCCATCCGGCCTAAAAATCTATGCCAGGTAAATATGGAAATCCCTGCACACTAGAAGGTAGACGATTTGCTGCAGCGATCCTAGAAGGAAAATGTTATTATGATTACACATGATGTAGGTGATGATAAATGCTGTTTTTCATTTCAAATTACTTTTGGGGCGTCTTAGAGGTTTTATTTTTGCTCATATTGGGTTGTCTGTTAGCAAGACAACTCAAAAAGTTATAGTCGAAGTTTAAAAAATGGGAGATCACAAATGAATGAATCAATAAATTATTTGTTTTTGGTGTTGATCTGGATCAGTGTCTGGACCCAGGAACTGTAATGAACTGTGATGTCTCAGTGCTGCACTTCTTGCCCTCTTGTATTCAATAAATACATTCTTGTTTATTTTGTTTCAATTTGTAGTTTGATTGTGGCCTCTGTGGTCTCTGAGGAGGTCAGTTTCAGGCATGTCTTGTCCTGAGCTGACTTCAGTGACAAGAGAGAGTTACAGAGACAGTGTGGTATAAAATTACACCAACTTACTACACAATCACATGATCAGACGGCTCTGGTGTCATTGTCACCTCACAGATGACAATGCTTTATGAGATACAGAATATTGTATTTAATATTAGCTCACAATGCACAAAGGGAAATCTGGCAAGTCTGATACATTTCGCTTCATATACAGTAACATGGCTGCTATTACAAACATGGGCTGTTTTTACAGTATGTTAACCTTTAGTAACAAGTAACTCATTGTTTAACAAATATATAGACCAAGCTTTTTTGTAACAATTGAAAAAAACACTATGGGTTACCCTGGCCGGCCAAAACAATTCACTTTCTTAGTGAAGTGGCTCATGAGACTCTCCCATTCAGGATGTTTTGTAAAGAAATGGTTTATTTAAAATAGGGTGGGCTTTAAACAAGGCTTTGTATCTCTAAATGGTTTCAACCAATCCCAGGCTGTACATAGGAAGTATGTTGATCACTGTCCACTGCAAGTTAGTTAGCATTAATGGCTGGTTAATCCAACTAGCTGTGCAAAAACCTAGCAATACAATACGCATCAAAATTCACACAACTAAGAGGATATATAGACAGAATATTTTCAAAACAGGTCCATTAGAAGAAAATGGCAGCAAAAGGAAGACTGTAAAAGAGCAGTCAAGATGTCAGGCCGGGTCCACTGAGACTGGTGACGCAAGCAGGGAGGAAGTTATTTAAAGCCCAACATTGTCGAGGAACAGGCTAAAATCCAGGGCAAAACAATAACATACATCCCTACTGTTTGTTACAATAAAAATATGTATGATCGGCTAGTGCTTAGAGGGACCATAAAGTTAGACTCCTCTCTATAAAAATCCCAAAATAAATGTTCCTATCTTTTAATTATTCATTCAGGAGTGATGGGACCATTATGAACAGTTGCTATATATACCAAGATCTGTTTAAGGTGTGTGGATGATTGAAATGGAGATTGACAATAGTGATTAGGGTTTAATTAGCATGCATTGGTTGCTTTTACATGTACAGCAACACATTGAAGTGCAATAATGGCTGTGCACTAATGCAGACTGAGCAGAATCGTCCAAACACAATGACTGACTAGAGCAAGGTAAGAGCCCCTGGAGGGTAATAAACAGGCTGAAAGCTGCTAGACAAACCAATGACCAATCAATAATCTATAATGACCACACTGACATGCACACCTCTGCCTTCAATACTGACAAGGACAGACAACACACCACTGACTTTGGAATAATTTAAGGGGTCCTTATGCATAAATATGTCACTGATGTTGAGCCATATACTGCATTTTAGCGTCACAAATTCACCTATACATGGATATCTTAGAAGAAAGCCAATATTGCTGGAGCCTGAACTAACATTAAGTTACGCCAAAGAAAAAACATGCTTTGAAAATACTCTAAAGTAACGATAAATATGCTTTTGTGTGATGTTGTTTTGTTTTTGTTTTTTGTTTTTTTTATCTGGCAACTCATTATTGGATCAAAGGCTGAAATAAAAGTTGAAGGACAGAACAAAAAGGCCTATTTCTTCCAGGTTCATAACATCAACATGTGTGTTTATGACTGGAATGGGGCTGGCAGTGAATCTGAGAAACGGCAGATAGGAAAGTGGCTCACAGACAAACTAATTAGAGGAAATACACTGTAACTGCTCAGCAAAATTTAAACATGTATTAAAATGTAGTGTAATGTAGTGTGGTGTTATGCTTGAAACACTGCCATTATGGACGCAATCTTATCGAGGTTGCAGCTCACTTGATGTATAGAGGTAGGTGGAGTACGTTATGGCCTTCTTGCGTAAGTTAATGATGACATAACCTTCCTGACTTGTCTTTATGTTCATTTAAGTGAATTATTTTGGAAGGAAACGCCATGGACTCAGTGACTCCATGTTATTTTTACGCTATCTTGACTTGGCCACATTCAAGTGAATTATTTGCTCAAAGGATATAGCTTGCATTAGGTAACATATGTGGAGAACAGTTAATAGATTACTCTTATAGACACTCTTCCTGATGCATCCCTCTCCAATAAAAAGGATTGGGACCTGCACAAAAAGTTCACTGGCTTGTGACCCGCTTTGGCTGGCTCTTATATAGCACCCTGTCTTGGTCCTTTTCATGTCTCCTATAGCACCATTTTCTTCACACCCATTTTTCTCAGTGCCCTCCCATAATAACACCGCTCCGATCCCTCCTCTGTTGTTCTGGGCTTGTATATTCCCTTTGGCTCTCACTGGGGGCCTCCTGCCTGTCCCCTCACTGTTATCAATGGCTCCACTGTCTGATTCACTCCCTGTGTCTCAGTCCCAAACAGGATAATCAGACGCAGGGCTGCTCATTACAGAGGAACGCGGCACACATGACGTTATGTAAGAAGACGCGGATTCATTGGAGTCACCTGCCAAACGCCAACCAAACTACTGTAACAGCAGCGCCCTGACATGTGATCAGGTGTACAGTGTAGAACCTATTGTTTTGATGGGAGAAGACTGAAAGTGTTTTGGTAAAACAAAGGGAGTGGAGGATGAAAACAAATACAGTACAAGAGCTACTGTTTACAAATGGTACCATCCTTGAACTTGTGATAGCAAAGGTTTGTTTAAGCTCTGCACTGTCACCAAGTGCAGCACAGAAAGCAGGACATTGCTGTTAGCCAAACAACAAGCTAGACATGGCTTTATTTCTTGATTGAGTGACCCAAAGGCAGAAAAAACTTTGTATGGATACAGAGGAGAAAACTAAAGAAAAGCCGGGCGAGGGATCACACAGGAGTCAATGGAACTTGTGAGTATTTAGGATGGTGCTGTACTCTAAAATACAGGGGAGATTCATAGAGAAAAATAAGCCAAAAACAGCAAAGAAACTAGCTAAGTTACATCGCGCTGCTTTAAGAGTACACATAATGCTATTGGCAAATAAAAGTTGGCAACTGCCCCTGCTAGAAACTGCATATACACTGATATTAAAAGTTTTTTTTAATGGCACTGGATTACAAAATGAGTTTTAAAAGTTATTTATCTCCATCCAACTTGCTTGCTCTTACTAACTTCAAACCAACTTTCAGGAGGTTCTTTTAATCATTTTCACCTTTCGGGTAAGAGATAACACATAACATAAACTTGAATAGTAAAAAAAGCAGTGTATGAGCCTCTTCTCTACCAGCATCTTCACTTGTGCCACTGAGGACAACGTTTCTGGCCACTATCCCAACAATGGCAACTGTTATTTGCAATAGGTCATAAAACGCATTTAACAACATGTTGCCGTGAACATACTTCCGCTTCATGTGCTGTCATTATCTACCACTGTAAGTTTAACCCCAGCCGAGAAATGCAAGGCCTATCAATCTATGGGTCTGGGTCCATACAGCAACATGTACCGACAGCTCAGAGGGAAATGGTGTGTGTAAACAGTGGCTGAACTAACTTCTACTACACATGCAAAATCGTACGGTAGGTGATGGATAACTCAGTGACAGCTGGGGAAATATGCAAAAACTGGAAATCCCCCAAGTGCCCACAGCTAAAATTAAAAATGGCACACATGAAGAGTAATTTCAGTGTGTGTTGTAGCTTAAAAACAACTGAAAGGTATACAGATGTTTTGGTATTCTTCCTGGTCTTTTTCAACATCTGCCATTAAGTGAAGAAGTAAACTGAAAGAAGTATCCAAAAGTGTAGAAACGTAGAAAAAGTAAATGCAAGGCCACAAAGGCAAGACTGAAAAAATAAATTATTTTACTGACGAGAACAAACCCCATATGCCTAATTACGACACAAATGTATGTCTAGGGAAGGTCAGGGGATGAAGTCTTGCTCGGTTAGCGCCCGGAAATGAATTAAGGAGATGTTCAGATTAGATCAAAGGCTAAGATTTTTTACTACCGATTCCTGTGCAGTGAAATAACACAGCTTTCGTGAAATGGCCTGTCCAAGCTATGTAAACATGGATATTAATCTGATTATGTTGATTACACACAAGGCTTTTGGGAGCAGAGCGGTATGTAGGGACGTGTACTGTTGCTGTAGCTTGCCTGTGGCGGGGAGGGGGGCATTGCTTGGATTCCTCTGCGGAGTCAAGAAAATGTTTTGTAATAGAAATACAAAACACTGACCATTTTGCAGAGGTACTCCAAATGACAGTATGTACAATATATTATTGCTCAAGAATAAGGCTGGGTACCGTTCAGATTTTTTCGATACCAGTGCTTAAATGATAGGCCTACCTGGTTTTTGATACCGGTACCTGAGCAATACTTTTTCTGATACCTATGGTGTGCTAATTCATCTTCTACAACCTTGATTCCCAACCTGTGGGTCGGGACCCTCACTAGTGGTCCCCAGAACTTCACAGTGGGTTGAGAGGGCCTCTTGAAAAAGAGGTCCAACTTTGGGCTGAAAGACAATAAAAGGAAGACTGGCGAATGCATTGCATTGGTCACAAAAAATGTGTTTAGAAATTGTTGAAAATATATTAATAATACTTCTGTGATGTTTTTGTTGTGCAGTGAAATTTACCTAATAAATGACTTAATTTTTTCTAATTATTAAGGCCAGAAAGGCGATGGGTGGGGGCCATCAACATATCAACTGATGAAATGGGGGTCACTTGGAAAAATGGTTGGGAACCACTGTTCTACAATCATAAAACACAATAATATTGAATAAAATACCAACTTTTGGAGCAAAATTATTAGCTGTAAGTTACAACCAGTAGTTAGTAAGATTTATTCTCTGTTATTTTTATTTGATTCATACAAGGGTCCTATTGAAACTTGATAAAAAAATATTCAATACCATTAGGGTTGTAACTTTTCTTTTGGTACCACAAAGGTACTTACTGTTCCTACTGTTTCCAATATAACTACTACTGGTCCTATACTGCTGCTACTACTAATTCTACAAGTAGGACAGTATTTAGAGACAGTTTAGTTGAGTAAAAGTATGTGATGTTTTAAAATGTAGTCAAGTAAAAATGGAGGTAAACTTTGGAAAATGTACTTAGAAAGTACAATATTCATAAAAAAAACTTTGAAGTATGTAGTTATTTTCCACTTCTGCCATTATGAAGCTAAAGCTATAGTTTTCTTCTGTGTTTAACAGACTTAAATGTACATTGCTCAAGGGCTGCAGCTGGTACATTTCTGTAGGTTAACTGTAAATATTTAATGGTGTCACATCTGTCATTAACATCTTTGCAGTCACGACATGAAGCTTCAGGCCCAGAGCAAAGTTTCAAAGCTCACTTTAAAGAAAATAATTATTTCGTACTAGTTAATCTGCCAATGGCAGCATCTACACACTCGACACGGTTCAGAAGAGGGGACAACACATTCCTGCGCCACTGTCAAAAGAGAGTGAGAGAGAGTGAGAGAGAGAGAGAGAGAGAGAGAGAGAGATACCTGTGAGACTTTATTTAAAAAACACCCCTGACATGATGAGACATGAGCCAAACACATATGTAGTGAGTATAACATGCAAATATTGTACAATTTGTATATGCAATGTCAAGTATGTTAAAAGTACAATACACAAATAAAACTCTCCAAACAACAGCCCAAAACAATTTGTCAATGCCAGTGGATGACAAGTTAGCTTACTGCAAACTTCTAGTTTTAAGACTAGCAGTACCTGTAGATCATACTGTTCCTATCTCTACCTTAAACATCCTATCAACATGTTGTCAATTTTTGTCCCAGTTTTTCTTTGCACCTTTTTCTCAATTTATTTTCTGTGCAGTTTTTCTGTATAACTAGACTAATAGACATTCCCCATTTAGCGACACAGCCATTGATTTAGTGTCAGTACAGAGCAATCAATCAAACCAGTGCCGCATAATATGTATTAAGAAGAGGTGAAAGAAGCACTCAAAATCTTTACTGAAGTAAAAGTGCTGTTACTGTAAATTAATATTACTCAAGTGGAAGTAAGAGCAACAAAAGGTCAAAAAGAACCCCCACCCACTCCAGGAAGCACTGACCAATCAACAAGCCCTCTACATCCAGTCTGCACTCATTCATTTATTTAAAAAAAAACAATTCCTCACGGCTATTTTTCATTTTGTAATAAAATGGCATCATATGAAATTTTTAAGGAAATAAAAAGCTTTTTTCCCCCTTCTGTTTGTGTTTAAAAGACAGCAGCACTCTGCACTCTCCTTCACTCTGCTTGTTTCTTTATGGCATCAGTAAAGTACCTATTAAGTCTTTTTTTGAACATTGTAAAATGTGCAATGTTGTTATAGAGGCAACAAACATTGTTTTAAAAATATAAATAAAAGCATTATATAGCCCCTTCAAATAAAAGTCAAATTTTTCTCAAAAATTAATAGTGGTAAAAGTATGTTTAAAAGTTTAACCAGTGAGTAGGTTTCCTCCTTGAGTAAAAGTATGGATAAGTACCACTAGTATTATATTAATGTCTTGTTTTTCACCAAGTTATTATGGTCACATTATGCTAATGTCCCTTAAACAGAGATAATTCCATGGTGCGGTTTGACCTTTGAGATGACCGCTCTCTCAGCAGAAAACATGACCTTTTGACCTTTCAGATTATAAAACAGTCAATAAATGTAGATGGACAGCTGATGCAGAGCAGGTGGCAGGGCCATGCACTGTTGTCGGTCAGTGGGAGGGACAGCTTTTAATTTGCACCAAAGTGACCAAGTGACACTGAGGTAAGAGTACAGAGTGAGCAGGAGCTGCACCACTCACGGGACACACACGTCAAATATGCACCATGTGATGACAGAGAAAGAGTTCACAAGGCTTTGTAAGAATACGTCTGAGTGTTGATCAAAATGTAATTAGTGCTTATAATAATCACAATAGGACCCAGTGCAGTAACAGACACTAACCTACTGTACATGGAGAAGTGTAAGTACTCCAATTCTACTCAAATAGAAGGAATGTTAATTTATAACGATTAGTTACTATAAGTAAAAGTAACCAACAATACTACCACAATATACTACTAATAATAATATTACTACTGCCCACAACCTGGTTAGAAGCCAGGACTGATTGGCAAATGTACTATCCACTTTGAGGTTAATGCTTTTGTTCATTTAGAGGTTTTAAAAATATACCAGCCACATGGGGTCACAAGCCAGTGTTGTTAGTCCCAAGCTTGGATAAATGGAAAGGGTTGTATCAGGAAGGGCATCCCGTGTAAAATCTATGCCAAATCAGTATTACTGCACGCTAGAAGGCAGATGTTTTGCTACAACCCCAGAAGAGAAAAGGCACAAGAAAGGAACAGTCTAATGCATGGATAACTTATTCCTGTGCAATTGCAGCAGCTCATCAAGAAAAAAACTCTTTCACTCTTCTTACAGACTAAGTTGCCCACCTGTCTTTTATACACAACAATAGCTGTTGTGTTACCATTATCTCCGGAGTGTAATGACAACACAAAAGCTTTGAATTAAGCGTTAAACTGCACCTGACGCTGTGTGCAATCTGCTGCTGTTTGAAGATAATGATCAGTTCGGTTATGTTTCCGTGGCTGTTACATGCAGCAACATATTGCGTAAATGCAAGCCCTTAATTATTTTTTTAAAGATCGTAACTGTAAATAACAGTGCTAAAACCTCATAATAATACATGTCAAGATGTTAAGGACAAAATGGTGAAGGATGATGGTTGGTACATATTAAAAGGTCACAGTATGTATTAGGTCTTAAAGCTGTCTATAATACACACAAGAGTGAAATATTTCAAGAATTTGTACATGATTGTGAAGTTTATGATAATTATGCACTGTGCAGCCTACTGGATTTTCAACTTTTATGAGATACTGATTTTGGTTTTCATGTAAACTATAGTCATGAAACTTTAACTTCAATAAACGCTTGACATATTTCACTGTCTGTGTACAGAATCTATATAATACTTATGCATTTCACTTTTGAACCACTGAAACAAATGATGTAGGACTGTGGTGCTGCACAAGTCTAATGTAAAGTGAACTGTAAACAGTGACTCTGAATTTGCATAAAGGGGAGCAGTCCCCGAAGTTAAATATCCCTTTTAATAATAAAGTATTGATCTGGTTAAGTCTGCAGAAGCTTTAAAGCCGATTGGTCTCAGGTGTTTCGTCTATGATGTGTGTGGGTCGACAGAAGAAGTGGGGCAGTGAGCTCATTTTATTACTGCGGGACTGCAGACAGAGGAGCCCCTGTCCTGTGCTGGATTACTCAGCACAAACACAGCGTGAGGCGCACATGGACCGCGCTGCTGCACCACTCCACAAATCACCCGCTGCAGGTGTTTGAGGAGGCTAGGCTAGGCTCAAAAGCTTTAGGACACAATAGATTGGCTTTTAGACCGTCCCGTGTGGGCTGTACCTTGGTGTCCGGGACGCTGTCTCCCTCCTGCACCTTCACCTCTTCGCCCGAGGCAGCAGTGGCTGTAACTGACGCATCCTCCTCTTGGCTCTTCCCGTCCCGCTGCGCTGAGCTCTCGGCCCCCATGATCGCGGTAGCACAACTCTTTTGGTAATACTCTCAAAAAAAGAAAAGAAAAAAAAAAAAAAAAAGACAGCCACAAGATGCAGTGTATCCCAAAAAATGAGTTGGTGCTAGCTGTACTGTGAGCCGCAGCTCCGCCCCTGTTGGTTCGCTTCGGATGTGGAGGGGATACAGAGTGTGCAGGACCAGAAAAACTCCTGACAGGACGCCCCCCACCCGCCAATACCTCCCCCGCTGCTCGGTCACATGGGCCACGGTGCACGATGATGACACGCCCTGCAGCATCACACAGGACCCAGGAGACAGGAGGAGATTCACGAGGAAGTATAGGGCGCGCGGTGAGGGGACGGGATAGGATGGGACACCTGTAGCATTAGGCTTTATGTCCTAAGATTTAATAGAGAATGAATGACGAGCCTGAATATGGGCAGGGTAGGACAATGTAGTTAAGGCAGAGGTGGAGGAACTAATAAATGTACTAAAGTTAAAGTACTGTTGTTAAGTCAAAATATTTTACTTGAGTACTTGAGTAGTAGTAAAAGTACTCAAACAAAACTGTTATTTCAGTAAAAAAAAATAAATCAATGCATGTAGAGGTTTCAACTACTGGGCTACTGCTATTAATATGAACCATTACTACAACGTGTACTACTGCTACTATTACTACTCATTTTTCCACCAAGGCCAAAAATACTTAAAGGTACTGGAAGCAGGATATGCGCTTATACTGGTTTGAAAGCGGTACTGCAGTCTAAATCAAAACAACGGTCTCTTTTCTGATTGGACGATCGGCAATACAGTTTTAAAACCAAAAGAACAAAAAAACATAAACAATTTGGGCATTATGTAAAATATTTGTTTAATTGTGAATAAATCAGCTGTAACAGTGAAACTAATATTTGATTTAAACATGTTTACCTCATATCTTGGGACACTTGGGTAATTTTTCATAGCACCTTTATAACTTATTGTTATGTTCCTTGTCCATGTCTTGTTTTCTGTGTTTGTTTCCCTTGTGTTTTTATTTTGTAGTCTTGGTTTGTCCTGTTTTTCTGATTTATTTCCTGCTTTTTGTGTTTCCCGCCCTTGTGATTACCTGCCCCGCCTTAATGTGTTTCACCTGTGCCGCATCCTAGTGTGTGTATTTAAGCCCTGTGTTTTCCCCTGCCTTTTGTTGGTTCATGGTCGTTTCTTTGGTCGTGTCTTTAGTGAGCTCCTGTGTATTGTCTCCTCGTGTTTTTTTTTTTTTTGTGTGAGTACATTAAAGTTTATTTTTTGGTCTGCATTTTTGGGTCTTTTCCCTCCATGTGTTCCTCGACCGTGACATTTGTATATAATTGTTTTCCAGATATAGGTTACACAATTTATTAAGCATCCATTATTAATGTGAAGATGATTTTAACAAAGTGCTACTGGAAAATGTCCAACAGTCATTACTACTGCTTAAATCTTTCTTTCTTTATGGTTCATTATAACAGATACTGGTGGCTTTTGCTCATGAACTGTGCAGATCATCAAGCGGCCAGTGTGAAGATAGGTTGAGGGTTAAATGCTAACTGCAGGGTTTGATGTGCCATTTTGTGCGGAATTTTAAAATATACAAATTACAGCTCTTAGGCTCAAGGCCAAGTTCACACAGGCCTCAAACCCACAGTCACAACGAGACTGAGACCCTAAAAGACAAACAGATCAACAAACCATAAACATTAATCCATGATAAATTATTAAATGTCAACAATAGGGATGCTCAATTTATCATAAATTTCTTATTAAATTTATTATTATCACAATATCTGCGACCGCAATATCCATATTGCGAGAAACTAAATATTACAATAAGTCTTCCAGTTGGCATGCTACACTCTTTATGAATATAATAAATAATTGCTATATTAAAATGAAAGTAAACTTTAATGTTAATAAAGCCTTGACCTGGAGTGTATCAAAAATATTACAGGTTTTATTGTTATTGCGATATTCAACATCACTTATTGCATGTTTTTCTAACGTTGTGCAGCCCTAGTCAACAATAGAAAAATGAACCCCCAAATGAGCTAGGATACAGTTTACTCTCAGACTAATAGTTTTTAACAAAAAGTGTCCATTCCCAGGGGCCCTAGACCTTTAGGAGCCACATTTTATTAGTTGTAGCGACAGTACAGCTCACTGTAAGATGTGAAACTGGCAGAGTTCACGATCTCAGCCTTTTATCTGCTGCTTGTTTGCAACCATTCTTTTCTATTGGATTAGTATTGTCATCTAATCCAGACAAATTACTAATTAATATCATCAGCTCAGGCATACCACTGAGCTCCATAGTGAAATACCAGTTCAACACAATAGAAAATACTTAAGCTTTTTAAGACTATGCGCATTATGATTTATTATTTATACTGGTCGTGGGTGTATTCTTTAACAGAGCCACGATGAAGAGATAATCTGTTATTGTCAGTGGTGATAATGTTATGCCTGGTTGGTGTAAAAAAACTATAAAACTACTGTCTCTATACTGTCCAAACACAAACCCCAATATCATACCAAACAATTAAATGAAGCTAAAATTAATTATTTATTCCCAGAAACCATGCATCTGTTGATCTCCTGCCAGTGCACAATAAGAAATTCAGTCTCATTACAAAATGGCTTCTTGGCGTTCTTTAGGCTGCTCTATTTGGCCTTGAAGTAGCAGCTTTTTTGCCAATTTTCAACTGCCTCCACCCTAGCTCCTCTTTTTGTTGAATTGGATTTTTGGGAATTTGTAAGTTTCCACAGTGGTGTTTTTATTTTATTTGTGCTTTTGTTGAAAAAAGGTCCTAAAGCATGCTTCAGGGCCAAATATAAAGCTAAGTGCATACGTTATACTGTGCATGCTGTAAAGGATTTAAGGTTTTGGACAAAGTGGCCCTTCAGTTTCATAAGTAAAAACTGTTTAGCCCCTTAACCTGTAGGTGCTGGAATAATTAAAGCTGTAGATGGACAAATAATGAGTTCACACCTCTGTTTATAAAAAATCAATTACTTTCACTTTTTATGGCTTCTTGACATAGAAAGTTGGACCTTTTATACTCCTCCTGTTGTTTATTTTGTGAAAAAGATGAACTGTTCACCAGACACTGTGGCAAACAGTGAGAATGACCTTGACACTTATCAGCAGAGAGTGTGGGGGGCTGGGTGAAGAGAGAGAGAGAGAGGGTGAAGACTCATTAAATAAAAAGCTTTACTGGATATATATCATGGTTCAAGCTTAATACAAGAGTAACCCAAATGTGCATAAAAAGTAGACACTGCTTTTAACAACAGAATGCACAGATTCTGACCACTTCTGCTTCTTCAGATAATATCAGTTTTGAAACAGTGTAAACATGCAAATAAAATATGGGAATAACAAGTAAAATCTATCACAAATATGGCAGTGTGCAAGTGTGAGATATTAAACCATTTATAGTTAAAATCTTGACATTGCCCAACATTGACACAATATAAAAATAAAAACTCTGAACATAATAACAATGACTTGTTTTACCTCATATATGTTGCTTTATGCTCCTGGTTGATGAAGTGGGTAATTCTTTTACCTTTGGTGACGGAGGTCGATTCCCTGCCAAAATTGGTGCCGGCCCCAAGCCTGGACAAATGCAGAGAGCTGCATCATGGAAAGGCATGACACAGCGTGTGACAATCTCTAGAAGAAAGAGAGAAGCTGAAACAGACTTCGTAGCCTTAATATGTATAAACTGTATATTTTTTGCCAAAAGTTCACAATCCCAAAACATAATTCCTGCAAGTGTAATTTTAAGATACATGGATTAATTTAACCCCAATCTGAGACAGAAGACAAATCATGTCAAAGAAAAACATGGTTTTAGGTTTGTCAATGTTGTGTTTTTGCTTGAAGAATGTGTCCCTGAGGGTTTAAGGTCTGCCAAAGGAACCATGCACACTGTCCTGACGCAGCAGGGGGTCAACACAGAACTACTTAGAGCTCTGTGTGTGGAAGTAGTACATAGGTTTCTCTGTCGGAAACCACTGTGACAATACATTTTCTAAATAATTATGTCAGAGAGAAAAACATGGCTGTAAGATGTTTTCCAGATCCAGATGCTAAAGGGACCTGTCCTTGGTACTGAAATTAGAAATCTATTAAAAATACAGTTGAAAGGTTTACATTGCCAGGGCTGAGAAAAAAGTGAAATGACATTCTGCCAATTTTACAAGAAAAGCAAAAAGAGTAACAACTTAATGAGAATTTTCCTAAGAACATCCTAAAAAAAAGTCAGAAAAGATAAAATATTCAAAGACACCAGGAACAACACTACAACAGTTGTTTACCCAATAATAATATATCATTATAGTATTTCATTTATTTATTGGGTTGGGGGAGGGGCATGCATTTTTGTCCCTTACCTTTCATGGCAATTCTTAATACAGTAGAACGGTACTGCAGTTAGATGCACTTACTCAATCCATATGTTTAGAGATAATCTTTTGGCGGTTTGATAACTCTATTGGGGAATTATTGTGATATTTTGGCAGTAAAGAGAGCTCACCTTAAGCTTTCATTTGATATAAGTTATATACACAACCCCAGTGTAAAATGCAAATAAAAACAGAATATACTTATCTACAAATAAATCTCATCTGCAAGTGTTTCTGATCAATGCAGTGATTTTACAGTACAAAATTATGTGGTTTTTTTTTTTTGTTTTTTGTTTTTTTTACGGTGTCGCCTGATGATCTGAACATTAGGAGCATCTAAACACCAACACTAATAATACCGACTCTGCCTTTCTAAAATGCTCCTTTTTGACCTAAACATCATATAGAAGTTTTGCCAATTAATGCTAATTTGTTACAAAATACCCCACTCAAGTTGTTTCATTTATAGTACAGTATTTTTTTTTTTCATGAGATTCAAAATGAACCATTATTTGTCATGAATTGTTAAAATATCTCAGTTTCAACATCTGTAAGTTTTTTTATGTCCTATTGTGCCTAAAATGTTTTTATAAGATTTGCAACCCACTGGATTTTGTTTTTACATTTTACAGTGTCCTACGCCTTTTAGGTCCTCAACCCTCAATTTGTAATAATATAAACATTCAAAGGCCTGAGCAGATCAGAGATTCCACTTTAAAAAGCTCTCCATCAGATCTGGGTCCCCTCAGTAAGCACAGCAAACCTACAGCCACCAACCTTGGCGTCAAATAAACACAGTTGTAAAATCCACTTTTTATCATCTTCTTTTAACCAAAATTAAATTTATTTATCTTTGTTTATCCATTTATCTTGTTTGTTTTTAAAGCCTTGAATGGACTGGCCCCACAGTACATCACAGACCTCATACAAATTTATACTCCGCTGTGTTTTCTGAGGTCCGAGGGCCAGCTCCAGCTCATGGTTCCTAAGACGAGACTTAAAACCAGAAGGGACCGGGCCTTCTCTGTAGTCGGCCCCAAACTGTGGAATGCATGTCCTCCCCGTGTTACCATGGGTTGTCTCCGGGTACTCGAGCTTCCTCCCACTGTCCAAAGACATGCATGTGTATTGAATTGTGTGTCAATTGGTGACTCTAAATTGACCCTAATGAATGAATGTGAGAGTGAATGGTTGTCTTTCTGTGTTTGTCTCTGTGTCAGCCCTGCAACAAGCTGGCCCCTGTCTAGGGTGTACCCTGCCTATGGCCCAAAGTTACTGGGATAGGCTCCAGTCACCCGTGACCCCTGACGGGAATAAGCGGTAGAAAATGAATGAATGACTTATTTATTATTTTTATTGTATTGCTCTTATTGGTTTTACTGGGTTTGTATGGGGACTGGCGGAGCTAACTAGTAATTTATTGTTATTTATTGTTTATGTGCAGCACTTTGGAAACTGTCTTCTTTGTAAAATCTGCCATAGCCTACAAATAAAATGGATTTTGAAAAACTTGACAAAGAGGGGATTTTCCAGGACGTTACAAAGCCATGACGAACCCCAAACGCATCAACAGGGTGTCTTCACATCTGTCAACATCTGCAGACAAGAGGCCTCAGTCCACACACACATACACACACACACACACACACACACACACACACACACACACACACACACACACACACACACAGTTACAGTAAATAAGTAGTGTACTGTAGTTAAGGCAGCAGATCCTGTTGGTGAACACACAATAACAGAGCGAGCAGGTGAGGAATGCCAGCAATGAGAAATCCACATGTGTGCACATGTATGTTGACTGCATGTAACAGAGCCCAAAACACCTTATAATGAGAGATGCTGCACCCCAGGAAGCTGCAGAGGGGGGCAAAAGACACATGTCCCATACAAGAACAAAGGGAACGCCCCCTGTAGGAGGAAAGCAATATTATGAAACCTTTTACCCCAAAACATGGACAATGGCAGCCGTGAGAGGATTGCGAAGAACAAAAAAAAAAAAAGAAGAATTTGGGGGAAGTTCACAGAGAGTGGGCTGAGACGCAACAGGATCCAAAGTCTGGAGGAAGAGTGCAGAGGCCAAGTCCCGTGTAAAGTTTCCACAGTCAGTAGCTGGGTTTCCGTTCAAATGTGAAGTGAGTATTTTCAAAGCCAAAATAAATGCTCATAGAAGAAATGCAGAAATATTTATGTAGGCACAAGCAGAAAAGGAATTACGACGTCAAGGCCTGAACATATGGGAAATGCAACGCCGAAGTGGCCAGACATTTTACTCAAAACCTTTGGCTGTAATATAAATATTTTGGCTTCCTCTTCTCTCCAAACACATGTACAATGGCAACAGTCACCTGGGTTTTATGTTCGCTGCATGTCAGACTGTAATTGACAAACTTATCTCCATGTTTCATTATTTATTTATATACATTTCAAAATGTGCATGAAAATAAAGTGAAGGAAACCCAGGTACTGATGAGGAGCCATGTCATCTGCTGGTGTTGGTGCTTCATTTTGCTGCTTTATGATTTAATTAAGTGTTCACTATAGAGTGTAAAGAAGTTATTAAATTAAAGGCAAAAATTGCAGCGCACACAACTGGAGTAAGATTTATTTGAATGGCATGCATCTTCAGTGATTATCACATAATTTAACAAACATACAAATCTGTTAAAAATACCATGATGTAAAATGTAACAATACACAGTTCAAGTACCAGTATCAGGTAATGAGAATTACCTAAACATTATCACATGATATAAATAACTTTGGTATACTCTGGATATGGCAGTTACAAGGTTAAATGAGTAACAGCAGCTTATTCAGCAGTGTCAGTATTAAGTACACTTGGAACAAATACTTAAGAAGTTCAGTGTGCGTACCAAAGCATCAGAAACAGTATTGAGATAAAAATAGAGATAAAATTCAAGTCAAACTGAAAACTTAATGAAACAATGACAAATGTTTATCTAGTAAAGTACAAAATGTATTAAAAGGTCTGTGCAAATACAGCATAGAGATTATAGTCAAGTAACTGTTTTGTCCAGGATATACCATTATTGCTTGGTTAAAATAAAGGCAGTGAAGCTTTCTTAGAGTAATCTACGTCTCTCAAGTCCTGTGAAGAAAGCAGAAAAATGCACATCGTTTTAATGGTGACTAGTTTACCAACTAACTAATCCATGTGGACAAAGTTACTTCATACTTAATTAAGCCATTGTCTATTTTTAACCAACAGTACCTCTGTAAACATTTTGTCTGAGCATGCTCAGAAGAGTCCAGTGATCTCCTCGGTGACGGGGTCAAGGTCAATGTCATAGAAACAGGGTCGGGTTGGCAGCCCAGGCATGGTGCTCATCTGAGGAGACAGAGCAGTGGCATGTAGTACACCATAGTTTGATTTATACGCCAATAATATGTAGACCTAACTTAAGTATTTATGTATATATTACTTTTTCATTCGTCATCTTCACCTTATTCTCATTAGGAGCCCATCCTAACAATGGGCTTTAGGTAGGGTACAAGAGCCATAGACTAATCAGGAATAACATTATGACCAACTGCCTAATATGCAGCCCCATAAGCAACAAACCAGAATCAGCATTAACGTCTTTAGTCTGTTGAGTTTAGTCTCCCCACCAGTGTACCTTCCTTGAGCCACTTTGAAAGATACTGACCAGTTTTGGAGACGCTCTGACCCAGACGTCTAGCCATAACAATTCTGGTCCTTGTCAAACTTGCTGAAATCCTTATGCTTGCCCATTTTTTTTTTTTTTGTAACATCTTTGGAGACAAAATATCAACTTGCTGCCATAATATCCCACCCACTAATAGTTGCCATGATCAAGAGATAATCTGTGATATTCACGTCACCTGTCAGTGGTCATTATGTTATGCCTGATCCGTGTACACTGACAGACAACCAGACACCACTCAGAGGTCATAGTCAGCCAGCCCAAGGAACAAACCCACAACCTGTGCAGCCCATATACTGTCGTCCTCATGTTTAGTCTGGCAAAACTCCTCTCATTCACCTTATATTAAAGCACAGCCCATAACACAGCTGGAGGAGAAGACCAAGGACTAGTCTCAGGCCTGAAGACTGAATGACATCACCCTGCGTGGTTCAAAGACTATAATCATGAGTCATTTAGACCAGGGGCAGACAGGTGATCAATGCACCGACAACCTCCACTTTGGCTGAGATTAATTTAGTGACACACAATAGACGCTTTGTACCAACCTTTCTTCCCAAAATATCAAAAACAAAAGGCAATGTTTCAATTTGGACTCACTCTGTGTACTAAACTATTCTGGTAACAGTGTGTCCCTGATTTCTAGCAGCAATGGACATTACTCAGAAACTGTACTTAGGACTACATAGTTAATAATTGTATTTTCATGTGCTTCTAAATGTAGAAACTAAAAGATTATATCTGATCTCTTTCAGAGAATGGCTGTGTATGCAGCTAATACTAGAGATTGATGTCTGCCCATGTCTTATCTGCCCCAGCACAATCACACAATACTTCCCATAATGATAGAGAATCTCTTGGTATGAACATTTTTTCCAACTTAGCAGTTCTGTGTTCTTGGATTAAATTTAACTAACTTGGCAGTGGTAGAAAAAGTATTAGTATTAGTAGTAGTATTTGTACTATGAATAGCAGTAATGTAATTATTAGTACCAGTAGTGGCTGCAGCATTAAGTACCTCTTACTTAAAGGTGCTATGAGCAGTATACATTTTTTATATTTCATAAAAATGACCCACGTGTGCCAAGATATGATATTTAAATCAAATATTAGCTTTAGTCATAAGTTATTAAAAACACTAAAATATATTTTACATAATGGCCAAGTTGTTCAGACTGCAGCACCGTACGAGCACATGCTGATTTAATAACTCTTGCATTCAATACTTTCACTGAAACAATTTTCTGAGTACTTTTACTTGGGTAATATTTTAAAGTAGCAGCAGATTTGGAGATTTGGAGTACTTTTTCCACCTCTGGTATTGCACAGACAATATTTAAGGCATCACATGGCTGCTTTTTAATCTTTTATACAGTGCAGCCACTTTATAGCACTTTCTTTCCTTCTTTAGATGCAGAGCTAAGTGTTACTATAAGCAGTTGATATCTGACTGGGATCAGGGAGAGCCATAGGGAACAGAGGCAGATTCAATAAAGAGGAAAAAATAGGAGCTGATTGGGGAAACTCGCTCAATAATCAGATTTTGTGTTGTGAACAGGAAGGAAGCATGTGAATGAAGCTCACGCACCCAGCCGTTTCTCTCCACCAACAAAAAGCTAAAACTAATCTACATGATGCCCAGAGCAGCAGTAGAAATGTTAAAAAAAAAAAAAAAAAAAAAAGAAGTAAATTATCCCACTAATTAGACAAGGACTGGCATTTTTCACATGCCTGCTTCCTTCTGACCTGGTTTTATGAGCCCATTAGTGGAGATGAGACAAGAGGAAGTGAGCGGCCAGTTTCCTGTCTCTCTGTGTAAATGATGGGACAGAAACGAGCAGAAAATGCAGAGGAAGACTCAAACTTCTTCCTGGTAGTCGGCGTGACCTCAGCTCAGAAGCTTATTACATGAACAATCGTCAATAAGCTTTTACAGATGAGTCAAAGTGTGAGAGGGTTTATGGGAATTCAATATCTCTACCTAGCATTATGAGCTAATACAAGGAAACAAGAATAATGTCCTTAAAAGTGTGGCATCACAACAATTAGCCATTTTATCAGCTCTTACTCACACGTTACCATTGATTACAAAACTGTGATAATCAGATCAAATTTGAGAGATAATTTAATGAATAAATATAAATAAAGTTTGTTTGTTTTTTACCTTTATTTAACCAGGAAAGTCCTGACTGAGATTCAGAATCTCTTTTACAGAGGAGTCCTGGCCCCATGGGGGACCTATTGTACATGTTTTTTAGTGGTAGGGGAAACCGGAGCACCCGGAGGAAACCTACGCAGACACGGGGAGAACATGCAAACTCCATACAGAAAGGCCCCACCCAGTCCGGGAATCAAACCTGGGACCTTCTTGCTGTGAATGGATGTTAAATGTAGCCACTTAAGTCATAAATGTTTGGGACAGTATTGAAAAAACATGTCCAATGAACTGCTAATGTTGGGAGCTTTTAATACTTCATACTCAAGTAATAATTTTTTTGAGTATTTTACTTTTAAATCACAATACTACTACATTTTAAGTACTTCCATGACCTCTTATATTAGATGGCTTTAGGTGAGGCACAATAACAACTTCCACTGTTTGAGTGCCCACTTCATTTACATGAATAGCACGCTTTAGCTACCATCTAATGATGTGGTAAGTTATGCATTCACATTGCAACAGTAAAGCATAACAGATCAGATTTCACCCTTGGTATCCTGTTGTCATCCACTGAAATGAGCTATAATTGGCAGTAAAATGGGATGAGACTGCATGACGGCCGATGTGAACTTTCGAATACCACACAGGAACTTCCTTTTTCTTCATATTAATTTAAGACTTCCATAATTCTCCCATCTCTCATCTTCAGGATCCAGTCATAAAATCTTTCACAGACAAAAGACTATATTGGACACATGCATGATAGAAGACGTACAACTATTTTCTGAATTGCACACATTGTTTTTTTTTTCATGTCTGGTCAGTCCAAGTTGTACATTTAAATATCAAAAGATACAAAAATGTGAACTGCCAAGGTTGAGAAGAGCAACAAAAGACTTGTTCTTTGAGTTCTCTTCTCCTCAGCCTGAGAAACATGTTGGCACTCGCAAAACAGACAACACTCGGTGGCTAAAGTTGGAAACTGCACTCAAATCAGTTCCCCCATTATACCCAAACACAATGTCCCTTTGTTGGAGGAAAACCCTGGAGGAGACAATGAAGCTGGATTTCTACCCCCCACTAACTCCAGCCATGGGCCAAAAACACTGTTGCTCAAGAATTTGATAAACTTGAAATGAAAAGAACACAGGAGGCAAAAGGGTATAACAAGTCAAAACTAGTAATCACAACAACCAACATACATACGATAAATTTTATATTAATTTAGCAAAGGTTTTACACTAGATGCCCTTCCTGACACAACCCAGTGATCTAGAAACCTGTTGGCTTGGTGCTGCAGATGGGGCAGCTCAGACGGGATATGAACTCTGCATAGATCTATTGTTTGGCTGCGACCCCTCCCGTACATATCTGGAGAATGACATCAGTGCCTTCCTGGTTGTTCACCCTGCAAAGACCCTGACCCCCCCTGACCCCCGTCCCGTCCCGTAGCCACACTCCCACTGGTCCCACACCACACTGGGTTAGGAGAAGACACCACCAAAAAGAAAAAAACTATGAATCACAAGAACTTGTCAGTGATTCTGAAACTTCTAGACATCGAGTACCACCACAGGAAAATTCTAAACCAGGGCTAAACCAGGGCTAAACCAGGGCAAAAACAGGGCAAAACCAGGGCTAAACCAGGGCTAAACCAGGACTAAAAAAGGCTAAACCAAGAGTACTAAACCAGGGCTAAACAAGGACTAAAAAACACTAAACCAAGAGGACTGAACCAGGGCTAAACAGAGACTAAAAAAGACTAAACCAAGAGGACTGAACCAGGGCTAAACCAGGACTAAAAAAGACTAAACCAAAGACTAAACCAGGGCTAAACAAAGAGGACTAAATCAAGAGGACTAAACTAGGGCTAAACCACAACAAGGGGTAAACAAGGGCTAAACCTGGACAAAATGAGAATTTAACCAAAACTAAAGCAAAACCAATCATGGACTAATTCAGAGCAGGACTAAAACTGGAATAAAATTATTAAACTATTAAACTAAATTATTAAACTAAATCATGGTCTGTGTACCACCAGTGGTCCCCGCACCACACTTTGAGAACCACTGCTCAAAGGACTAACAGGAGTTTTTGTTAGAAACTATTTGCTTTGATTTAATTCAGTGCTATATTCGAAAAGGCATGTGACAGAGAATGACTTTTCTGTATTCACATTAACTAAATTTATCACCTAAGTGAGCCAGCACACAGCATCTTCCCCAGTCGTTTTTATCTAGGCTATGGGTAAAAATTGTTGAAAAAAAAAAAAAGCATTCAGAAAGACCTCTGCCAGGACAGTATCCCTACAGTTACACTCTGTGTCCAGACAGTAATCCAAACAAAAAAGTCAGCTTTGTCCTCTTCCTCATTTCTGACCTTTCATAAAAATCTGCATGTGAAATGTTGAGTCATGCTGATTCTTGCAATGGTAAATCCTTTAAAAAATAATGAATCAGTGATCTGGATCTACACCAAAAAGCCACTCATTCCTAAGCTCATTACCAACCTTTTTTCGTCCAACATAACCCTTTCTGCTGAACATAATAAAATAATCTATGCCTCCATGTGTGGGGAGTCAGACGCTGTTGAATTAAAGGAATCTTTATGTTAAAAATAGTAAAGTAAAAAGCCCTACATCTTATGGGCTACCTGGTCTGTATTTGGCTTTTACACACCAGTCTTGCACCAACCAGAGTTCAAAGAGCTCATAGGAATCTCCCTTTGGGTTCAGAGCCACAGTTCAAGGGTGTCTCCTTGAGGGGCAACAGCAGATCAAAGAGAGGACTCTGAGACTGAACAGACATCAGTCCCAGATACTGCCAGTCCTTCCCAGCATGCTCAGGGTCTGACACCTCGACCTCGGCCAATCAAAGTCCGGCCCCTCAGGACACACTGGTTAAATAGCAGGAGGCACAACACTCAGGAGGCGGCTTCACTTCCTCTGCAGCCCCGTCATCATCGACCTACAGGCTCCATCCAGTCCGACTCAGGAGTAACTGTCCCAAAATATGGCTTCACGGCTTTCACAACAAAAACTACAGTGGCCATTTTTGGTGACGTATACAGTACTGACCGATAGTCTTGGATAGGTTTTTAAAAAGAAAGTCTCACAATGTTAAAGATATAGTGTTTGGACCTGAACTCGTACTCAAAAATCTTCTATCTCTGGGGTAAATGCTCTTTCCATTGAGCTACAAAACCCTTCTATCTCTGGTAATGGTAAAGAGTAAAGAGTGGTAAAGGTAAACATTTTGTCTTTAACCCTTTACAGATATTTTTTCCTAACAAATGTTGCATATACATACCGTTCCAACCAGTGGGTAGATAAATCCAGCACCAATGCTAGCTCGGACATCTCTGATCGGCAAAACAAATCCTGTCGGTGCACCTTTCTTTTCAGGCATGTGTGACAGAGACAGATGGGTCTTGGCCATACAGATGGGCAAGGATCCAAAACCCTAGATTTGGAGAAAATTAAATATTTATGAGAGAGAGAAGCAGTTAGTAATTCAGCTGTGAGTGCAGCAGCAGTGACCTCACCTGTTGGTTGTAAAAGTCGATCTTGGCTTTGGCCTCTGCAGACAGCTCAATGTCATCAGCTCCATAAACATTTTGGGCAATTGTTCTGATCTTTTCCACTATTGGCAACTACACAGAGAGACAGGGAAATACATCATCAATGTTATGAGATCAGACTAACACTTTAATAAAAGGAAGTAGTGTTGCAGTAAATTAAGAGTCAAAAATACAATCTCTACTGTCAGAGGTTGAGGAAGTACTCCAAATCTGTATTTAAGTAAACCTTTACTTGTTATTGAGTAATGTTATTACTCAATTTGAGGTAAAACCACTCAAAAAAATTACTTGAGTAAAAGCAGTGCAAGGTATTCTTTAGAAGAAAGTACTGACTAAATTATTGCTACTACTACTACCATTGCTCCTACTAAAACTAGTATAAACCCCAACTTTATAATGCAAGGTTTATACTGCTACTGCTACTTTTGTACTCCTACTATTACTACACACTGAGCCAACAAGGTCAAAAAATACTTTCATACAACTTACACACATAACATTTTTCCCATGGGACGTCCCATCATACACACTACTCTTAGTCCAACTGCTCCACCAAGAGACCACATCTGACACATCCCAACTACATCAAGGTATTTTTTGAAAAGTATCTTGAATTACTGCAAACTTGATAAACTGAATAATCATCAAAACTTTACTTATGTTACTAAACTCAAAACAGCATCAAGTCAGTGTTTTATGTAACTATTTAAATGCCAGTAACCCTGAACGTAATGTAAATCGGCAAGCGTGCATGTGCACTTTGGGTCACTTAATCTAAGTCACAACTTCCAAAGTCACTAACTCAAACCAGCTGATGTTTTTACTTCAGCATTTTCAGTCTGCCTCTAAAAGACAAGACGACAGTATTAAGCAGCAACGATATACTGAAAGCTAAATTTAAACCATGTGTAGAATTTATAAATTGTGCTTAATAAATACAACTTAGGGACGTACAGTGGCAAAGTTACTGTGGGTTCTCCCCAGCTCCTCCTACCGCCCAAAGATATGCATGTACAGGTGAAATAGTGACACTAAATTGGCCCTAGTGGTGAATGAATGTGAGAGTGAATGGTTGTCTGTCTTTTGTCTGTATACATGTCTTTGCCTTGAAACTAACTGACCACTGTCCATGGTGTACCCCGCCCAAGGCCCATCGTTGTGAGTATAGGCTCCAGCCATTACTCCAAAGAAGCGGAAGAAGCTGAATGAATAAACTAATGTGTGTTAGCTAGTCTGTATAGCCAAGTACTTTAACAAGTCCCAAGTGTTACACATTTGATTTCAAATGGCTCTGTTTTTGTCATTTAATTAATTTTTTACAAGAAAAACTCTCCAATTAGCCGTGTCAAAAACATCCTTTATCTTTTGTTTTCACCCTAAGTTTTCCTGTTCAGGTGGAGCAGCATGGGCACCACCACGGCCGTACACACCACAGAGGTCACAGAGGTCCAGACCTCTGTATTATTCTATTACTAGACTAAACCAGATCTAATCCAGGCAAAAAACAGGACTAAACCAGGACTAAACCAGGACTGAACTAAGACTAAACCAGGACCAAACCAGGACTAAACCAGGACTAAACCAGGACTAAACCAGGACTAAACCAGGACTAAACAAGGACTAAACAAGGACTAAACAAGGACTAAACCACAACTAAACCAGGACTAAACTAAGACGAAACCAGGACCAAACCAGGACCAAATAAGGACCAAACCAGGACCAAATAAGGACCAAACTAAAACCAAATCAGGACCAAACCAAGACCAAACCAGGGCTAAACCAGGACTAAACAAGAACCAAACAAGGACTAAACCATGACTAAACCAGCACTAAACCAGCACTAAACAAGGAGCACATCAGGACTAAACAAGGACTAAATCAGGACCAAACCGGGACTAAACCAGGACTAAACAAGGACTAAACCAGGACTAAATGAGGTCTAAACAAGCACTAAACAAAGACTAAAAATGGACTAAACAAGGACAAAATCAGAACTAAACCACAATAAAACAAGGACTAAACAAGGACTAGACTAGTCGTCAACACAACAGACCTCAGTATTTCTAAAATCCTGTGTACAGCCCTGTGCGACACCCACACTTACACACAGTAGTTTTGGACACCATGACCCACTTAAAGTCAAGAAAATCACATCACCTCAAATGCTCATTGAAAAAAGAAAAATAACAACAACAAAAAACGGAAATTCCAGGAAGTACGGGGCCTGTTAGTGAATATGTGCCAGACCTTGTAAAGCTATGGTTATTGAGTGCAGCTTGACCAGATTACACACCATTTACTCACACAGAGCAGGTCACCGCAGCAGCAGGTAGAGAACACTCCACATTTCATTCATACTTTAGCTGAGCAAAAAGTATGCAATTTTTTTATTGTAATTGGGGGGAAAAAAAAAACTTCTGTGATGACTATTGCTTCAACTACTACTGTTACTACATTAGGTTTATATGATATGGTTAGGATTCTGACAGAAAAAATAAACTGAGTAAAGGTGCTTTGATACAATATTTTTTAATTTAGAAAAAGCTAAACATTGTGTGATGTTGTGATGTCCTAACCTCAGCGTCGTACAGGAACTTGAAGTGGCTGGGTTTGTTGGCAGCCTCTCTCACTGCCTTTGCCAGCTCCACAGAGCCCCGCCCGCCCTGAGCCCAGTGGTGACAGGGCACCGCATCGGACGCCCTGCACTCTTTGGCAATCTGACACACCAGCTCCACCTCTGCCTCCGTGTCTGTCCTGGGGAGGAAGACGAAGATGCGACCAATGACAACACTGTGATTTTTTTTTTATAGTGAATGTGTAAAATATCTTTATGTAACACAACTGGATGGCAGATTAATCATTTGTGTATGGTTCTTACTTGAAAACATTAAGTGCCACAACAACTGGCACCCCAAACTGTTGAGCGATTTGGATCTGCTTCCTGAGATTGCTGTGGCACCCGCCTGCAACCAAGTCTAGATTCTGAAAAAACAAAGGGTCAAAGGTCATGGCTGTCATTCACTTAAACATTAAAATCTGTTCCTGATTACCCAAACAAAGCAATTCATTATATATTTCATTAAATGGAATGATTTCAATTCCTGATTTATTGAGAATAAAATGTTTTTTATGAGATTTGTGACCATTGCATTCTGTATTTTACACAGCGTCCATCCTTGTTTAAAATAGTGTGGTGCATTTTATTTTAATAATGAGACAGCTGAAGACCATCTTGACTTCATTACTAATGAAAATAGTTAAAATTGAGGGAATCTTTGTGAGGAAAGTCCCGGCAACTCCAAAGTTCCCAACAATCCAAGATGAGAAAACAAGGAAATAGTCTAGATAATGTTTGGTACAGTACAATGTTCAGACTCTTCAGGTTGATCACTGTAATTGAGTTTTGTGTGTGCACGTGTCCAGCCCCTGGGCTCTGTAAACCCATTTCCCTGGCTCTGTTTTTCTCAGTACTTCTGGTTCTTGTTAAGAGCTTCACAATTAGTTTATGCTGCTTCGTTATTTTTTCAGCTGAAACTGAAAGGGTCAAAAATGATTATTAGGGTTGCTCACCAAGCTCGCTCTTTATTCTCTCTATACTCTAAATTCACTGAACTTTCAAGTGACCTCTTAAGGTAATGAGACTTGAGGTAGAAGAAGAAATTAATAGGTTCCTCCGCTGTCCCATTAGGTCACCTACAGTGCATGTCTTTTACACCTGCGTAGGGGCTCCAATACACCAAAAATAGTATTATGAAATAGTAACATGACAACATGTACGCAACCCACCAAATAGAGTTATTGTTAATGAGCACTTGGTGGTCTCCTAATCGGAGTCTTGCATCAATAAAAAGGGCCAGATCTGTTGCAATCAAATTTAGTGCAGGAGGAGCAGGATGTGAAATAATGAACCCACTGACCTCAGTCAAATATTGTTGATTTTTTAACCATGACATGGCTGTAGTTATTTTAGATACATTTGGCTTTACATACCTCCTCTATGTACTCCCTGGGAAGAGGAGCGCCAGCTGACACCTGCAAACAGAAAGATGATTCATTTCAACCTACTGCCTACTTTATTTTTGAGAACTGAAAAAGGTGAAAAAGCTTTACTGTGATACTATGTTACCATTAATAACAATCCTATTAACATTGAAACCTTTCAGAAACTGTGTGACGCCTAAGGTTTATTAATGGGTAATGAATCTGTCAGTAACAAAAGTGTCAAGATACCAATAACATTGGTAACATAGGTTTATCAGGTTTTTAAAGAGTGGTGAAAAAATGCTTATACACAGCAAAAAAAAAAAAAAAAAAAAAAAGAAATCCAGAAGTAACAATTAAGAAAGACAATGTATTTTTGCAAATAAAAGAGTGAGGTGAGGACCAATTTAATGGGCAATAAGGAGAATGCATGGTAAAGTAGGCTGTGAGTACAATAATACAAGCTTAGTAAATGTGTATGTTCAGTGTGTTTTAGGGAACTTACACTTGGACCACCACCGTGCATCTTCAGGGCCCGAACTGTCGCCACCAGCACCACTACGTTGGGTTTCAGCCCCGAGGCTCTGCACTTGATGTTAAAGAACTTCTCCATCCCAATATCTGCTCCGAAACCGGCCTCAGTCACTGCAAGAGGAAAACACAAGAGCATACCTCACAATTACTTTGACATATTTTACTAACATGTTCAGTCTAAATATCACTTTTTAACATGTGCACTTTGAGGAGGTTATGAGAGGTGTGGGTCTGTCCCAACTGTAACACACTGTTGAGTAATAGGCGCACTGTTTGGCTTCTCCAGGAGGCTTACAGTACTGTGCAAAGTCTTGAAGAGGTTTTTAAGAATTAACAAAGGCTATAAACAATGAAAGGTGTATCAATGTACAAAAAGATACAAGTTGACAGCAAATTTCACACCTGTCTAAAACGTTTTCACAGAAGTGTATGGGACTAAATATCACTTTTTAACATGTGCGCATAGAGTAAAGTTATGGTTAGGGGTCCAGCTGTGTGTCTGTCCCAACTCTAACACTATGTTGAGTAATGGGTGCACTGTTAGGCTTCTCCAAGAGACTTCAAATGCACTACAGGCCTCTTGAACCGGATCCAAGCAAAGCAAATAGTCCACCTGGAGTGACAGCCGTGTTAAGATAAGGTTTCCCCGTACTTTGTGTGTCTATGTGTAGTATACTACGAGCCCATATAGCTGGTTTTACATTGTGGGAAATGTTCAATCCTGTTACAAAAGAATACATCTAAAGCCTAAGCAAATATGTTAGTGTTTCCATTACATGCTTCCTTCCTTCTTTCACCTGCCAATCACTGTTTATCAGCACAGACCAGCAGTATTGTGTTACTGTGGGACCAAAAGAAGATCCAACATGACATATATTGTACCATGTGTGCAACTCCTGGCATAGGGAACAAGTTTGATTTTGTCTGTACAGAGCATTTGAAGTAAACTGCCTGTACTCTACACAAAATAGGAACATGTGCTAGATAAGATTAGAGATTGCAGCTAAAGATGCAAACGCTACATAAGACAGACTGTCGGGAGAGGTTAGACACGAAAGCTTAGCAAAGATCATAATAACTACAGTCTGACATGTTATTTCATTTGAACAGAAGGCTAGGATGCATGACAGTGAAAGTACATTATGTGACAGATAAGTGTCTGGGCAGATGTGATAATGTTTGACAGGTGTCTCCAGAAAATAGAACTTTATTTCGCAATAAGATTTTCCAGTAAAAAGTTAAGTAATAAAATCCAGTTTAAAGATGCTGGAAGCACAGTACTGCAGTCTAAATCAAAACAGTGGTTTGTGGGTTACCAGTCTTTCCCCTTTTCTGATTGGACGATTAGCAATGCAGGGTTTAAGAACCAAAACAAAAAATGTAAACATAAACAACTTGGGCATTTTGTAAAATATTTTTTAGAATTGTGAATAAATTAGTTATACCATTGTTATCAGTAAAACTAATGTTTGATTTAAACATGTTTACATCATATCTTGGCACACATTTGGGTAATTTATGAAATATAAATATACATATACAACCAATTTTATAATCTGTTTCCAAATAGAACTAAAGAAAGACTTTAGTGAGTAACCATGTTAGGTAGGAAAGATTTTTCCCACAACATTTGTTTTTCCTTTCAGCTTTTCCCTTCTGGGGTTGCAACAAGGAACCTTCTGCTTCCTATACTGCAGTGATTTGCACATTGATTTGGCATAGGTTTTATGTCGGATGCCCTTCCTTACACAACCCTCACCTTCTGGGCTTGGGAATGGCACAAAGAGTACACTGGCTTGTGACTTTTATGTGGCTGGATTAATTTGAAATCAATACAAGTAAAAAAAAAAAAAGTATAAAATGCACAGTGGTTACAAAACTGTGGTGGTGTGCTGACCATCTCAACTGTGCAAGGCATGAGGCTTTTTTCCCCAATATAAAATTACCATTTTATTTTACAAGCCTCACTGTTGGGACTCTTTTTGCAAAAAGCTTAAGTGGACTATAAATGACAACAAACAAATGGGAGTTTAAAGGCTTTTTGGGCAAGATTGAGTTGTTTGAGTTCATCAGAATAAAAGGTTAGATACCTCAGATGAATACCTAGGATGATCATAATAGTTTGCTGTGTAAACTATGATAAATGTATTTAAGCAGGACATTCATTCTTAAGTACCTTATTTTCTGAGGTGGTGCTTTGTGTTAAAAATTTGCAAACCACTCGCCCCCCTTTTTCTATATTTTTGACTGTTTGTGGAGGATGTTTGGATGTTGGGCCACACCTATTTTCTGCCTCGAAAGACAAATTTTGTGCTATTTGAGAGTTAGAGTCATTCCTTTTTATCACACAACACAATGTGTTGTTAACTGCTTTAACTATATAAAGAAACCTATTTGGGTGGATAATATTCATTGAGGAAAAAAAAAAATCAATTGGGGAGAAGTTCATGAGAAGCTTTTTACCACCACATTACATGGGGCAGGAGCATGACCTACAGAGGATGTGAGGAGGAAACACACTTCCTGCTCCGTGAGTTGGCCTTGAACTGTCCACAAAGCTCAGAGTTTTTGTGAGTGAAAGGGAGCTGGAAGGTATTACAGCCAGGGAAAGCATTTGTACTGGCACCTCAGCCAATCACAATATCAACAAAAGTAGTAAAAAAGTAGGGTAGGTCAACACGAAATTCCTCTTCATGTGTAATTTTCTTGATATCTACTTTCAGTAAAATATGTCTGAGGATAAAATGCTACAAGTGGAATGTTTTTGGCGAGGTTTGTGGTGAGCAAAATCACACAGTAACTCGGAGGTTATCTGCGTTTACTAGACTGGTAATGATACAGGAATCCTTCACATCTGGTATGAGGAATTCAGCACCCCCCCTCGCAAAGCAACATTTCTCTATTTTGAGTTGAGATTCCTATGGGATGTGAAAAAACCCCTCAATAAAATGGAGCAAGAAGTATGGCCCACGATCCTCTCTGGGTTCAGCAAGAGTCCAGCGACTTTATTTGACTTCAAGATATCAGACGCAGGCGGTAAACAAAAAACTTTAGCGAGAATCATGTGAATAATTTGTATGTGACTGTTGTTGTATGGCCTTATGTAACAAAACTGTTAGACCATTCAAGCCACAAGTGGTCACAAGTGCAGTCTTTGTGCCAGTCCCAAGTCCAGATAAATGGAGGCTAAGACCTTGTTTAATCCTAGTTTAGTCCTGGCTTCGTGTTTTAGTCTTGGTTTAGTCCTGTTTTAGTCTTGGTTTAGCCCTGTTTTAGTCTCGGTTTAGCCCTGTTTTAGTCTCGGTTTAGCCCTGTTTTAGTCTCGGTTTAGCCCTGTTTTAGTCTCGGTTTAGCCCTGTTTTAGTCTCGGTTTAGTCCAGTTTTAGTCATGGTTTAGCCCTGGTTTAGATCTGATTTATACCTGGTTTATGACAAGTCAATCTTTGAACTTCAGAAAGCCTGACTGAACTATTTCCCTGTGTGAAATGGATGCTTCTTTGACTTTCGTACCGAAGAAAAGTGGGTCTGATCCCCTCCCATTCAAACCCATTCCCTCTCTGACCAATATCATGCATTTTTATCTAAAATGGGGCAGGCTTTATTATGCTTTGCTTTCTCTCTGATTTTGGTTGTATGTTTCTCAAATGTGCAAGGAAGGGCAACAAAAAACCTATGGTAAATCCCTGCATGCTTGGAGGTAGGAGGATTTTTTTTGTGCCTATGGAAATATGATTTATTCGTACATCTATGTTTAATATAAAAATATCCTACTACTTAGGGTAATTTTATACCCTAAATCATAATAATGGCAAAAATCAGTAGCTCAGTCTCAACCACTTTCCAAGAAGCTCCCCAAAGGCTTCATAAGCTTCATTAGTCAAATTTGATGCCGACTTGTGCATGTATCCAATCAAATGCATTGGTTCCTGCCAACTTTGTACAATCAATCATTATTATGAGATTAGGTGATAAGAGTTTTTTGTTTTTTTTCTCAAAAAGCACAACTAATTATTTTTATTGTTTAAATAGAAAATGTGAGTTATGGACACCAACATTTTGTAAATGTTCAGGTAAATGTTAAGGGAAAACTAAATTCATTTTCTTTGGGTTGAAAGAGTCCTGCAACTAAATGTCCACTCACTCCAGTACTCCCTTAAAGTAACCCTTAAAGGGAATAAGCAGAAGATGATAAATGATTAAATGTTACAAAGCTTGAGTATCTCTCTGCCGTTTTCATTTTGTAAAAGTAGTTCTCAGAGAGAAAATGGTTGGAGACCCCTGATTTAGAGATCATATTAAAATATTCTATGGTATTTCCCACCCACAAGCCCTATTCCTTATTTAACCAAATCTATTTTAGTCTAGTAGTGCATTCTTCAACTTCACTGACAATATGTTTTCGCTTGTAACTCCAAATTGGGACAACTATTGCAACAGGATTATGGATTATTGCTGGGAAGAGACTAATTTAGAAAAAAATCCATGACAAGTCCAAGTCATAAAAAGCTGATTTGTTGCAGTTCTATGATGTAGAATCTGATTTATTTTGTTAATATTAATAGTAGTGTTGTATATTTGACCCAAACTGTGGTGGTGGTGGTTAAAGGGGGGTGTGGGGGCATCTATATCAGCTGCTGAGGGAGGGGAAGGCAGGAGGCTGAGTTCTTGGCATAACTCAGAGTCAGGTAACAAACACGGGAGTGGAGGGAGGCAGGGAGACTGACAGATGGAAACAAGTGGAGAGAGGAGAGAGGGCAAAAGATGGACCACACCCCTGGAGCCCCTCTGCGCCCCTGCGACAGTGTTGTGAAACCAGACTCTGCCCTGAGCTGCCACCTCTTCAGACCGCTCACAGATGTCAGGATATGGACATGGTACTACATTTCCTCCTCAACATGCTTGTTGTTTGACAGAAAACTTGAATGTCAATCAACGCCATCAAGTCAATATACAACGATGAGCAACTGTACACCCGATAAAGTAGTAAAAGTATTAGTTAGTATTATTTTAACATTGATAAACAGGGGGCAAATGTAGTAATTGAAGGAATTTAGTTTATTATTTGAGGGATTCAGGGATGCACATTTGGATCACTTTCTTTAATCAATATATTGGTAGTAGAAGTCGACCGAGAGAGGGTTTCTATGGTCGATGCAGATTTTTAAAATTCAGAGCAGCTGATGACAGATAAGTACTACTGATTTTTGGGGACCGATACGCATGGCCGATTTTCTTAATTTTATGAAAGAAATTAATATTATTTAGCCATTTGTCTTAGTAATGCTTATTAAAATGCAAATGTGTTAGAACTTGACAGTGAGAAAGGTTAAGGATGAGTTTTTTTGAGAAATCCAATAAGGCAATCTTAATGAAGCTGTGCAGGTAGAGCTTGGGGAGAGCTACAAAATGCTTTTTAAATTATTCTACGAGGTTCTCTTCCAGAGAAATTAGCAAAATCTTTTTATTGCCATTTTGAGCTTTTCAGGCCGAGATAATGATTATCGATTAACCATGCATTGTGACCAAAGTCATGAACCATAATGAAATTACTTTTTTTACACCAAAGACAAGTTATAGGCTTGTATATTTTAGGAAACAGTTGCTTAATTTTGTATTTAATTTGCTCTAACTCTTCAACGGTACTGTACCTTTACTCTACTGTACAGCATAACGATTCATTGTTAGTATTTCTTTCAATTCATTATAACCATAATTCCGATTAATTGATTTACCAATTAACCATGAACAACTCTAATGGGAA
Organism: Bostrychus sinensis; assembly: GCA_020698575.1. Classification (NCBI taxonomy): domain Eukaryota; kingdom Metazoa; phylum Chordata; class Actinopteri; order Gobiiformes; family Eleotridae; genus Bostrychus; species Bostrychus sinensis. Next base: position 17,907,105 of record CM036257.1, on the reverse strand, counting down.
TAAAAGGTTTCAAATTAAAATTGCTTTCAAGTCACTACAATTGATCATTTATCAGTAAATATGGCCCAAGTGTGAACATTCAACACATTATACAATAACCGCTAAACATCCTTTTACCCAATAACGATTAATATGATATATTCTTGAACCTGTCCTGTATAACTGCACCTGACAGGCTCCAGTGAACTCCCCAAACACTCTCACAGATTCCCCACATATTTGAGCCGGCAGAGTAAATGAAGACGGCGAGAGCAGCAGTAGGACAGATGGACGGGACCGATAACATTTGAAATACTCAACTATGCTTTGACGTAAGGGATTAATGTGGTTTACTCTGAGGCATTCCAGTGGCTCTTAACATTATCAATCTACTTCCTTCCTTTGGCTGCTGCCTTTATGCAATCTTTTGACCTGGTTCCTAGAAAGTTGTGAAGTGGAGAAGAGAACTACCAAATAATACCTCAAACCCAATTCTGTGTACATTGGGGCACTGTGTAAAATGTAAATAAGAGAATACAAGCAGGGTTCTGGACCATGATTTTATAACTTCGACTTCATATTTGCATAATACAACTGTAACTTTATTTGTTCAAACTATGTTCAAAGACAATGACTAGAAAGTTTCCTGGACCATGCAGTGATTTTCAGTACAGAATCATGACAGATTTTAATGCAGTGTCGCTTAAGGGCCTGAAGATATATTTTAATATTGCACAATTAATCTAATTAGTTGCCCATCTAAATTCATGCACAAGAGGTCTTTAGTCACTGTACTCTTTGTGCTGGTCCTAAGCCTGGGTGAGCACATCCAGCATAATGGTACGTTCACACCGGACGCGAATCAGGCGTCAGGCGCGAGTGATTACCATGTTAAGTCTATGGAAAGCCGCGTTCAGGCGCGAACAAGCGTCCTGCGGCGCGAATGACGCGAATCGCGCGACGCGAATCAAGCAAATCCCGCGAATGGCGCGGCGCGAATGACGCGAACTGAGCGTTTGACACGCGAGTCCCGCGAATAGGCGGAGACACGAATCGGCGGAAGACGCGAACAACGCAGATTCGCGTCCAACGCTCTGGTCGCGGAAGTTAAAAAATTTGAACTTCTGCGAACATTCGCGGCGCGTTAACCAATCAGGGACCTGCTGTAGCAATGACGTGGTTACGTACGACGTAACAGGAGGAGATCCCTGCCTCGGAGATTCAGCAAAACAATCATCGAGGCTGTCAGAGTGAACCCAGAGATAAAAGCTGCAGCCTACAGCAGCTCTTCTACTTTTATGAAGACAGGAAACAAAAACAGCCCTGATAGAAAACACTATAAATATAAAATAAATATGGCTGTTTAGGCTCTGTGTGACTGTGGTTATAGCTGTTATATGTGATACAAGCCTGTGTCAGAGGCTCACTCTGATCATCGTGACATCAAGAACACACAAATAAATACAATTAAATATAAAGGGGGGTTAACTTTACCAAAATAGCCTATTGAGATGTGCTCGTTATATTAGCAGTTATTGCACTCTCCAGAACAACAGAAAATACAGAGCCTGGGACTAGACCAGACCCCAAAACCACTAGAGAGAGCTAATGTACAAGAAATAACCCCAGGTGTCTCAGCTCTGTCTCTGGGGTTAATGCTGCTGTACAGCAGCAGTGTCCTGGGGAGAGGTCCTGCAGCCACACGGGACACAGGTGACCAAACCCAGACAGGCTCATTTGGGAGTAGCCCTAGCGGCCATGCCCCTCATTTGACGCGAATGAAGCGTCCAATTCGCCTCATTCGCGCGAGTGAATTCGTGTCATTCGCGAATGACGCGAGTGAATTAAAAATGGTCACGCGTCCAACTAGACGCGAATGACGCGAATTTGACGCCTGATTCGCGTCCGGTGTGAACGTACCATCAGACCTATGCCAAGGCAATATGCAGTTCACCGCACACTAGGATGCAGATGATTTGCTGGGACAATCCCAGAAAAAAGAAGCTGCAAAACTATTTTTATTAGTTTCACCTGCTTTTCCAGTCTTTGTGTTGCCGCCATCACATTCAAAAAGTGCCAATATTTTATATGAAACACTATGATATGTTGTTTTTATGAGGTGCAAATCACTGCAACTTATTCGTTACTGGTATGTTTGTGTAACATTTGTAGTTTTGTGTGTTTTCGCACAGATTATGACTCCTTCATTTTTTTATTTTTTTTTTGTATTTGATCTGTATGCATGAACTTACCCACGAAGCCGTCTCGTCCAACCAACTTGAGAGCAAGTTTGTCTGCCAGGACCGAGGAGTTGCCATGGGCGATGTTGGCAAAGGGCCCGGCGTGGACGAACACTGGAGACCCCTGCAACAACCAGAGGGTCCCATAAACAAGTTGAGAAAAGTGTTCGAACAACAACCACTCACTGATGAATAAATAAGGGTAAACTGCTAAACTATTGGTATTAAAAGTATTAATTGGACAGGGCCTTGTTTGCCACGACAGGATTCATTACCTCAAAGACACAAGAATTCAAATTATGTGAATTTCTTAATTTATACAGCCTAATCCTTAAAAAAACAGTGAATATTGGGTCAGAAAGTAAGATGATGAAAACCATGCATTGTGAAGCTGCATGTGAAGTCTGGGAGTCGGAGGAAAGAGGAAGGATGGGAAGGAATTTTGCAATTTTCTACGCTTTGTTTGCATACCTCTGTCTGCCTCCATAAACAAACCTCCCTCAGAGGAGTAAATCAGCCATTTAACAAGGGCTAATGTAACTGGATTTGTCTGTGTAAACCACCCCTTTATAAAGAGTAGAAAAAAAAAAACATGGAACTGTAATAAAAAAAGTTTATATAAATTTTGGCAATAATACTGTATGTGAAGAGAATAAGGACTCGATAGGAGGAATGTCAAGTTAGATGACAAAGATCAGTTTTCACATCAACAGCAAGCAGTGGTGGTTGAAATACTCACATTTCTACTAAAGTGAAATTATTAAGTGAAAGTATTACTCACTTCAAAGTACTTCAAAGTAAAAAAAGTAAAAATTTAATACGTATGGCTATGTATTAAATGTGAGGCATGATGGTTAAGAATTGTGGTGATTACTAATAAATTTAAAGAACCAGTACCATTGACAGTAATTGAACCTGTTGCAGAGTAAGGCTTCAAAACAAGCTTTTTATTTAGTTATTGCATATTTACAAGAGCACTTTTTTTTGTTTCTGCTGTGAAATGTTGAAAACAATAACCAAAATAAATAATAATAATAAAAAAAAGAAATTTGGCAAAAATAACACCAAAGTGCAGTTCTGGGTATTTAAATAGGAAAGCAAACTATATTATATACCGTCCTACTTAGATTTTCACCTCTTCCTAAGCCAGTATTTTATAAACCACACATGTTTTACCATTTCCACATCTGCACACAACTGATTCAGATTAAATGTTCTGTAACGTAAAAGAAAAGCAAAACAGGAAGATGGTTATCATATCACTATTTCCTCTTCTGGAGCATCTCAACCTGCGCACTACGTATATCAGTTGCAAAACAGCACTATACAAAACTATTCTCACGTTAAATGTAAAAACAGCACAAAAGGATGGGGACATTCAGGAAGAGCTATGGCTGTGTCTACACTAGTTCACTCCCCAGGAAAGATGCAGAGGAATCTATGGGACTCCACGTACACAGGATGTTTAAAAAGCACACAATAACTGGGGCCTGCTATTTAGGCACGTACAGTACTGTGCAAAAGTCAAAAAGTTTTTTTTTTGTTTTTCAGAAAGGCTCTGGACAAAGAAAAGTCTATTAATGTACCACAATACACAATTTACAAAAAAGAAGAAAAATCAAAACTAGAAGCACTCAGAGCATAGACTTGGACTTAGATTCAAAGATCTTCTCATTCAGGGGTAAATGCTCTTTAAATTGAGCCATAAAGTCTTATAACTCACATTGGTTCTTCTACTGAGTGAAGTTTGTATCATCAGACTGTATCTCAAAATCATACAGAATCTCTTAAAACAGTCCTGGATCCACAACAAACTTAATAATTACTAATCTTTTCTGAAATATTCATAACAAAAATAAAAAAAACTATTCAGAATTTATTAAAGCACTCTTAGTTAACAGCAAATTTCCACACAAACTAAAACCTTTGCACAGCACTGTCCATGAATGTTCCTTTTAAGCTGGACCTTGCTCAGTCTGAAACAACACAGAAGTACCAGCAGTAACACAAACACATTGGTTTCCGTACAACTAAATTCTCCAATTCAATGGCAAATGAACAGAGGGCACGAGTGGTCGACCTACATGGAATATTCTCACAGAGCTCAGCGGCCTGGATCCCGAAGGCGAACCAGAATCACAGGAAAACCACAGAGGAAACGGCTTCACACAACAGGGCCACAATATTTCCTCTTAAAAAAAACGGAAAGTAACAAAATCTCTGTTGCCTGTTCTCTCCGCCCCTACTATACCCTTCAAAACAATCTGGTTTGTCTGTGTTTATTTTACACACCCAAAAGCAATGTAATCAGGCTTCTTTTTGTTCAAAAACACCCAAAAAAACAATACATCTGCGCCATCACAGACAGTGGGTTAGGATGGTATGAGTCCCGCTTCCTGACAGAGCACTCCACCTGTCTTCGGGACGCTGTTAAACTATTAAGATAAAGAGCCCGGGGAGGAAAAGGTCAATCTATCATGCTTCTTTAAAGGCTCTCACAGGACCTCTCTTTATCATTCCTTCTCTTCCCTGACAGAATAAGAGGAGGGCTTGAGTGTTTTTAACCTAGCAAACTAGATTCACATAAAGTTAGCACTCTGCCCCACACACTAATGTTTCATTAATCTGGTATGTGTCCCATTGAAGACATTTGCAAAGGCGAGGCTTTTTCAGAAATAATTGGAGCACCAGCTAGATCATAGAGAATGTAGCGGCCACTACAGTTTTGAGACAAATCAAAGCTTGTTGCACAAGGTAAAATTTGCTCTACCATCATTTATACAGAGTTCAGTTGGGAGTAATGACATTTTATGTGCATTTGAGACTCACCTCTAGGGTCTGCATCAGAGTAGGTTTAATGGCATCTTTCATTAAAACGGCCAAAGCCCCGCTCACGCCCTGACAGGAAACCAAAGAAAAACACCAGGGTGATTAAAAAGAAAACAACACTCAAATCCAACACTCAATCAAGAAAACACTTAGTACACTACACAATTACTCATTTACATTGTGAGGTAAAGTGGTTAAATTGTGTTTTGTAGATAGAGCCTTTGCAGCTTTCCATAATATGCTGCGTCAAGAAAGACAAACTGTCTTTCCACTGTGGCAGACCTATGGAGTGGTGATGTTTTTGCGGCCTGCTAACCAGACTAACTAATGTAACTTTATAGGGGATCCTCCTCTGCTGTGAAACAACTTAGGATTTAGTGGATAACAAGAGCCAGCTGACTCCACAAATGGACCAGGTGAGACGTAGAACATTTTAAAGTTACATCTTAAAGAATGAAGTTGAATATTATTAAAAAAAAAATAATAGAAAAAGTAATAATAATAATTTCTTTTTTCCATGATATTCTATTGTACTGATGTGCGCCTGTATAATTGACAATGTTTGATTGTGTTATTTTTCACCCACCATTTAAAACAAGGCCAAATGTAAGCTACAATTCCCATAGCCCCTAAATGCAAAAGCCCATTTAGTAACACTCACCAGATCCTCTGCAGTGATAGGACGTCCCGAGCGGCTGGTCCCCACTACCATGCGTGCCAGTCTATTTCTCATGTCCTCCAGACTGTCGGACAGAGCCAGGATAGCCATGATCTCACTGGCCACCGCAATATCAAACCCAGTCTGGACAGAGATATTCACAGAGTTACAAACAAAGGCCACATGTTAAACATTTCAGGAACATCATGTCTCGGCTTGTGATTTCATAATAAGTTCATTTTTATTGTTTATTCATTGTAGGAGTACAGTATGTGTGGTTATGGTTGTGGATAGTAGCTTCCAGATCTCTGAGTGCAGCTACAGAAATGAGCTTTAAACCATTAGCATTATTTATAATATATATATATATATATTTAGAGATCTTTCTGAGGACTTTATTGCAAATTATATGCCTCCCAGAGATTAGCATATTGTTTTGGTATAGGTTTTAGGTCAAATGCCCATCCTGATGTAACCCAATTTATTTATCCTGGCTTGAGATTGGTACAAAGAATACACTGACCCCCTGTGACTGGATTTTTTGTCCAAAACTGTACATTGCAAAGATACACCAATCTAGCATAACATTATGACCACCCGCTTATTTTTGTTGTCTTGTTGTTATGTGTTATGTCTAATATGTAGCACCTTTTAAACCTTGCCAAACTCTGCAAAATCCTTACATTTACTAATTTTCTGCTTCATACATTGAGGACAAAATGTTATTCACTTCCTGATTGGTGTGTACACTGTAGCTACTGATTTAATCAATGCTTTTATTTCGCTACGTCTGGACTACTGTAACACACTTTACTTTGGAATTAATCATAATGCACTTTATCGACTACAGTTAGTCCAGAACTCTGCTGCACGTCTATTAACAGGAAGTAACATCAACCCCATCCTCACCTCCCTGCTCTGGCTTCCTGTTCATTTTAGAATTGATTTTAAGATTTTATTGTTTGTTTTTAAAGCCTTGAAGGGAATGACCCCACAGTGCATCACAGACCTTATCCAAATTTATACTCCAACGCGTTCTCTGAGGTCCGAGGGCCAGCTCCAGCTCATAGTTCCTAAGACCAGACTTAAAACCAGGAGGGACCATGCCTTCTCTGTAGTCAGGCCCCAAACTGAGTAAAACTCTGCCCCCCCATATCAGAGTGTCCCCCACAGTCGAATGTTTTAAGTCTCATCTTAAGACCTACTTTTATTCTCTGGCTTTTTAACTTGCCGTAAATTGTGAGGTCCCCTGTTGTCTTTTATTGTTTTGTTTTTATCATTTAATTGTCATTACGTTTTACTGGTTCTTATTATTTTAATGGGAACTAGTGCAGCTAAATTGCGGAATAGTTATTTATTGTTTTAAGTACAGCTCTTAAAACTTGTTTGTAAAATGTGCTATAGCCTAAAAATAAAGTGGATTTGGATTTTAGTCAGACAAGACAAAAACAACGCCTATAATCCTGCCTACAAAAGCTGAACATATTTTTTAAAGTAAAAGAATGGGACAGGGAAGGGGAAGACAGTAAAAATTAGGATTAAAAGATTGCATGGAAAGTTTGTAAGTAGTTCCCACTTTCCAGTAACACAAATGACAGCCTATCTTAAACCACATCAGTCCACTGGGGAGCACCGCTTTTCGATTCCCACTCCCAGCGATAATACCCCGAGGACATATAGTGTATCCATTGCTGGGGGAAATGTGAGGGCAAAAAGGAAACAATGTGGACGACCCAATGGCTTTAAATGTAAGCATGTGCTGAACTAGCTCAGGCCAGTCCAGGTGTGTGTATGTATCTATGGGTGGGTCATATTCTTTTCCTTTAAACATTTGCTTTCACTTAAGTCCTCTAGCTTCCCATTGAGGCAAACCGTTTATTTACACGATTTCATTTAGCTGTCATTACTACAGCCATGTGGGTGCAATACATCTGGCCTCTATCACGGCCTGAGGAGAGAGACGGAGGCGGAGGGGGTCAGCCATGAGAAAGTGAGCTGCAAAGAGATGGCGAGTGGGTGTCTAAAAAACAATGGCATTACAAAAATGTTCACACATGCCCTCCTCTGTAGTGGAAAATCTCACCATGACTAGACTGTGAGTAAATGAGCAGGAATGTGTAATGTGTAGATCTGCCTAGAGGTACCCAGGTGTCATCTATCTTCAACTGTGATTTCAGTGAAGACAGTAATTAGGAATGTTGTAAATAAATAGGCTCTTGACTGGGGTTTGAACTTGGGTCTCAACATTTAGGTGCAGGAAGCCTAAATGTACTAACAAAAATGCCTACTAAAGATGCATATTGAAATAGGTGAGCTGAAACTTGATACCACAGGTGGAAAGTAACTGTTTAGACTTGAGTACTTGAGTAAAAACAAATAGGTAAAAGTGTGTTCTTGGTAATACGGATAATAGGAGTTGTAGCAGTAGTAGTTATAATAAAAGGAGTAATAGTAATGGCACTACTAAAGGTAGTAGCGTGATTAGTAGTAACAGTATTCAACTTTATTACTTGAGTAAAAGTATAGATCCTCCAGGTCAAATATTACTCCAACACAAGAAAAGTTGCTAAGTCAAATTTTTACTTGAGCTTAAATACTGGAGTATGTGCTTTCAAACATACTTAAGTATTCAATGTACTTTTAAACATTTTTCTTTTAAACAATGAGTGGAGTCAAGAATTTGGGGATAAACATCTACTACATTCAAGTCACAAATGTGCAGCTCCAAAAATACTAACATACTACACAAGATTGTTCTACAGCAAACACAAGCCATACGGTGGATATTAATCATACTAATCAATTATTTTTTAGAAAATTTTAAAATTGTACAAATAATCAAAGCAAATGCTAAATCACTTCCAGAATCACTGTCCAGAGATTCTTTTTAGTTCCTGAGCAAATATGAGTAGTATTATGTAGTAAATAATTATCTTTAGGGGGTAAGTCAGTTGTCTTTCAGTTTTAAGACAATTTCTTTTGATTTTTTAGAAATGTAGTAAAGTAAAAGTATTATATTTATCTTTTAGATGTAATGGAGTAAAAGTATTACTACTTTTACCCCTAAAAATACTACTCAAGTAAAGTTCAGATTCTCAAAACTATTCTTAAGTACAGTATTCAACTAGATTTACTTTGTTACTGTCCACCTCGGGTAATAGTAGTAGTAAATGTGGTACTAGTAGTAGTAGTAGTAGTAGTAGAAGATGTAATGATATTAGTAGTAGTGGTAGTAGTGGTATGTACTTTCTACTCAAGTCTACACTCTTTAGTTTGTTATTTTTATAGTAATAGGTAATAGTAATAATTTTGTTGAGTACTTTTTCTTCTACTTGAGTATTTCCATTTTGAAGTAATACTTTTACTTGAGTACAAGCTCTGAGTACTTCCACTGCCTCAGTTAGATTCTAAACTCTGGCTTACCTCTCTTATCTGCCCCTTTTCAGTGCTTGCTTGTCCAACAGTAATCTTCCTTAAGAAACGGTCATTGGTATCAACAACTGAAAAAAGAAAAATAATAATAATTTGCCATTAGAACAAAAAATATTGAATAAGTTAAAAAATCAAAACAAACAAGCGTCATCTTGACTCTCTGGACACTTTTGGGTACTTTTGGGTTACGTCAAGAGAAACGAACATAAACATTATCCACATAAACTAAAGATTTATATCTACTGCACTGGTGAGAGTGAAGTTTGTTTGATTTAGGGTCACACCCCTGGAGCATGTGGTGGTAAATGTGTTTTTAATCTCCAGGCTTGTCCCTTTGGAGAGCCCAGTGTAGACAGTGGACTACATTCCCCATCAGTCAGAGCAGCACCCCACTGCTGGTTCTCACAGACAGAGTTAAACTAACATGGCAGCCACAGTAGTAGCCGTTAGCTCTGGTTACCCACTCATTTATTCTGACCAAAGACATTTAATCAGCTTTTCTATGAGACACAAAACATTAAAAAAAGCTTGCAACATTTAGAATTAGACAGTGATTGTGGGACATATTTGGTTACTGATTGTGACAATTGAGAGCCAAATTCACATCTAACTCACCCCAGACACATATTCATTTAAATATATACATTTTTGACAAGTAACTACATGTACAAGCTTTCTTGTTGCAGCTATATGTGGATCTTACTTCTAATTTCACATATACGTTGTGTGAGGATAACAAAACTTGCTGGATGACTTGGGTCTGTTAGGTCTATATTTACTTATTTACATATTAATTTAAACATTTATAAGACATTGGGAATACCCTGTGTTAATTCCTTTACATAACCAGTGTTTGACGGACACTCAGTATACAGTACCATTGATAACGAAGCAAACTTATATGATTTTAGAAGTCAAATAACCCCTTATTAAAGTCAGAAAAGTTACAAAAGCCACAGTAAACCCCTTGTAATATAGATACCTCTCTGCCAGGTGATTTTGTTTGGGTCCAGATCGAGGCGGACAAAGCTGCTGACTTCTTGAGGTGTGAGAGATTCAGGGTCTGTTTTATTAATGCCTAAACGCTGAAATGAAAACAGAAAATCATTAGAAGAAACTTATCCCAGAGGTTTGAACAAAATGAAGCTTGTCTATAAGTATTGGCTTTGGTCCCACACACAGTATATAGAATCCTGACAGAAACATACATTAAGCTGTTTCAGCAACTCTGATAATTTCATCATCTGTATTTTTTAAAGCAGCATAAAATCACCAGAGGGGAAAAGAAAACATTTGAACACTGTGTGCTGAGGACCCCTGGTGGACAAAACCTGCTCAAAGCTTCAACAATAAAGAGGTCAGAGGTTGAAAGTAACTCAAGTTTTTAAGTAATTTACTTAAGTAGATGGTTTAAAGAAAATGTACTTTTCTTAATGTTGGGAATCTCTAAATGAGGTTCTAGCACAAGTAGTGGTAATAATATTAGTAGTAAATTGTATTAAAAGTCATTCTAGTAGTATTAACAGTAGAAATACCAGCAGTAGTAGTTTTTTACTTTTATTTGTAGACAAGTTTTACTTCTTACCACTAGATTTAGGTATTATTTTATTTATTTATATATTTTTATTATTATTTTTTTTTTATTTAATGCAAACATCAAAGTGACTCTGTTTACCGGTAAGGACTACACCTGTGGGGAATACAGAAGTGACAAATAAACGATGAACATGACATAATGATGACATAATATTAGTGAGACTGAGGTAGGTGGCAGTATTAACAGGTGAGGATGTAGGATAAAACAATGATATATACAGGGAGCATAGGACAGCTTAAACAAATTAGTATTAAACATATAATACTTAAACATATTAATATTTATATAGAAGTAAATAGAAAATGTAATAAAAGAAAGAGCAAAACAAACCTTAGGTCTATTTAGGTATTATTTTGAAGTTACTCTACATAAATACAGCCTCCCATTCATTGATTGAGAATTGGACTTACACGAAGCCTGGCGATTTGAATTGGTGAAAATTTCTGAACTCCATTCACTGAAGGGACAAGCCTTTTGTACAGAGCCTTTAGAGGAAGAAGAAGTTAAATGTGTTAAAATAATCAAATCAAATCTTTGACTAGGACTACAGTACATTATTAATAGTTAAATGACACAGCATTAATCGGTAACCAAATGCTCACCTTGTCTGACTGCGTTGCTTCGTGGAGCATTCTGGCATCTATAGCAGCTGCCACCAAGTTGTTCGCTGCTGTGATGGCGTGAATGTCCCCGGTCAGATGGAGGTTGAACTGAAGAGATTTAAGAGAAAATGGTCAGAGATGATGTAAACTGTAATACTTGCATATTTATAGTACTTGATAGATATGATGTAACGGGACATATTTTTATCCCTGACCACCCACTTTTTTCGGACACATGTATTTTAAACCCTCTTTTGCATGTTTATGTATATGGAACAATATTTAGGCTTCAAGTAAGCTGAACATTAAAAATATTTTCAACCAACCTGTGAACCACTTTCGAATCCCACCATTTGGGAATCACTGGCATAAAAGATTTAGGTATTAACTCAACTCTGAAGAGGTATGTTGTATAGATTTGTTGCCAAGCAGTTATGTTAGTGTAGTTTATTTCTCCTTTTTGTTAATATGTGCTGTTATAGTGCAATGTTATTGTACAAAACATTTTACTATTTACTATTTTCACATTGCTTCTAGACATTTGTTTGTGTGAGTGGCTTTTCTTTTTACCTGTCCTTATCATGACAAACTACCCATAAGTCCACTGGCTTGGTGGGTCTATGTGTGTTTTGTGCATCAGTTTTTATAATTGCTGTTTTTAAGAGGCTTTGAAGCCAGACCTTGTCCTGCTAGGAAGCTCAATGAGTGCATTTTTGTGCTTTTACCTCCTCCATAGGGATGACCTGGGCATATCCCCCTCCAGCAGCGCCCCCTAGGCACAAAGAAGAGGTGACGCTGTTAGTGGCCAGTAGAAAAACACACACACAAAGGAGCAGTGCTGTGAGATGGACTCTGCATGAACCAATCCACCCCTTGTGCCAAAATCTTTAAGAGCCTTGGACAGCATGTAACAATACTGTTTAGGTACTCTTTATACCCCCTCACTCTTTTAAAGCAAAACTATTCACATTGTAACCAAAATAATTTACACAGAATTTTCTGTGCAGTGATTTGCAAATTGATTTGGCATAGGTTTTTACGCCAGATGCCCATCCTGATGCGACCCTCTCTATTTATCCAGGTTTGGGACTAGCACAAAAAGTACACTGGCTTGTGACCTCTCTATGGCTGGATTATATTTTAGTCTATCTACTGTCTAAAATGCATCCCATTGTATCATTGTTTTCTTCTCTTTGACATTAGACAACTCTATTTAAGACATGCTGACCTTTGACCCCAAAAGTTGGTCCCTGGGAAGGCTGCCGTAGACAAGCAAAGGAGTTGAGCTTCAGGTGGGCCGAGAGAGCTTGAACCAGTCCGATTGTCACAGTGCTTTTCCCTTCTCCAAGTGGAGTAGGTGTAATGCTACAAAATGGAAAACGTATTATTATTTTAGTTCTTGTAATGTAATCTATCTTTGTTCATTTAAAGCACCCACATATTTTTCAAACATTCACTTTACTGATTTCACTGACTAATAGACACACACTGACAAACAACCATTCACTGTCACATTCATTCACTTGGGGCAGTTTAGAGTCACCATTTCACCACAAGTTCTATGCTGGGAAGCCATTGCACTAACCACTTTTCCACCGTGAACCCCACTATAGGGTCATCTTAATAAAGCATAATAAACATCTAAATACATGTAGTATCAATGTCAATACATAGACATCATCACTAAAGGGTGTTTGTAAAGTGAAAAGATTTTTTTTTTTGCCAGTGTTGCATCATGCCCATCTCCTATGCACTCTTCTATACCGTAACATGTAAGATCACTACACTTTCATTCAGTTATAAGGTCAAAAAAAACACTCACCCCGCAACCAGCACATAGTTCCCATCAGGCTGAGATTGTAGACGGTCCAGCAAAGACAGACGAACTTTAGCCTTGCTCCTGCCATAGGACTCCAGTTCTTCAGGCAGCAACCCAATCTCCTCGGCCAGCTGCGTGACTGCTTTGGGTGTCTGAGCTCTGGAAATCTCTATGTCACTGACGTACAACAAATGATAGCATAAGAATTTATTTTTGTCACCACAGGATACAGAATGTCTTTGCTCATTTTTTGCAACAACAATGTGAAAAAAGTTGGTCAGTACCTTGGCACACAGGTCAGAGGTTTCAGTTTGAGGCTTCGCAGACTCCAGGGTCGGTGCTGCTGCTCCTGCAACCAGCGACTGGTGCTACGGATCACATTCTTTAAGAGACAATAATGACATAAAATAAAATATACAATAATAGTGGCAAGTACTGAAAAATGAAGACCAACCTGTATTCTGTAGGCTGCAGCAAGGTATCCCAACCCCAACTGTGTGGATATCTCATTTTCACCTAAGAACAAAAGTATACCATAACTGTTCAGCATTTAGACTCAAACCCTTAAGCCCTGGTAAACAATTTAATATATTATTTCTTTCTTTTCAGCTTTTCCCTTTTGTGAATCAAAAATCATCAGTTCAAATACGACTGGGTGAATAAGGATACGAAAAGTATATAAAAACAAAATCAACACATTACATGTAAAATAAACTCACATCGTATGACTGCTGCTCCTGGTCGAACCCACGCTGGCGGGACATTTACATCTCCTTCACCTAACAGGACCACAGCATCTGCCTCCATCACCTGGAAACAACAATACTGTCTGATTAAAATATATACAATACTGTGATACCAAACATAAAACACAGCAGGTTCAGTATATAATCTAGTAGGTGGTGATAGTACCGTATTTTCCGCACTATAAGGCGCTCCGGATTATAAGGCGCACTGTCATTGAATGGTCTATTTTTGAACTTTTTTCCACATATAAAGCGCTCCGGACTAAAAGGCGAAACAAAACAGTCAGATAAGTCAGTCAATCAAACTTTATTCAACGTGTTCACCATAACTCCCAAACTTGTTCAGTTGTAACGTGTGAATAAAAAACACAATCTAAGAGCGCTAAATCAAATGATAGCGTATTCACAATAACTCATAACTGTTCAGTTAACATCATAACAAAATACAACACATTACACTCACTTTTTCAGTTCATTCCTCGCCCACAAATCCCTCAAATTCTTCATCTTCAGTGTCCGAGTTAAACAGTTGGGCGATTACGGCAATATTATGGTGAAGCACAGTATGTATTACTCCGCGATGCTCCTGACTACAGTAGCCATAAATAAATTCATATATAAGGCGCTCTGGATTATAAGGCGCACTGTCGTTTTTTGAGAAGATTGAAGGCTTTTAAGTGGGCCCTATAGTGCGGAAAATACAGCAGTCTCTGTTAAACATAAAGCAGAGGCTGACACCATGTGGTAAAACAGCACAATTGCACACAGTAAGCCCAGAATCAGACCACTATACAAAAGGATTACCTGTCTTTGGAGATTCTTGGTGCTCCAGTGACTCTTAGAGGCCACCATCCCACTCCTCTCAATCAGGGCTTGAAGAGAGTATGCTAAGGGTCCTTCAGCGCCAACCAACAACACTGATTTTCCTTCAAGAGGTGCATCTGAGAAAAACATAGACCTTTTTTTTGGCAAAATGGCTTTCTTTGATAGGGACAGTAGTAAGACAGTAAGACAAGAAGTCAGGGAGAGATGAGAATTGACATGGTATGTGGAATGGACTATGCAGGTGAGCCACCGAGGAGTCCAAAGACACATATCATTTGATAAAAAAACAAAACAAAGATACATATCATTAAATAAAAAAAAAAACAACACACACACACACAAAACAAAAGTCTTTCTACTTCACACTTGGCATGGCATACTACTGAAAACTAGGCTTATGAGTTACACAATTTAAACTTATATCTGGCAACCATAATTAGCTTTGAACTCTTGCACAGCTAACCTCTTGACCTTTAGCCTCTGAACTCCCGGCACAGTCTCAACTTGCCAACCATTACTTAGCCTAGGATATTACCTAATCTTAACATTTAAAATCCTTTTCTTTCTGTACCAAAAGTTTAATTAAAGATTTAGAAAGAAGCCATTACATAAATTCACACTCACCATGTTTTTCCAAAAGATCAACAATAGCATTTGCTGCAGGGGGTACAAAACTCCTGCCAGCGTCTCCCCGTAGCAGACATCCCACATTCACATCGGATACCCTAAAATAAGGCAAAAAGAAATAAATTAAACATTAATGCTAATAAATGTATTATTACTTAATATATAAATTGATTAAATAAATGGATAGATTACATTTAAATATCTCTGTATGGTTTGTGGTGATTACATAGGGTGTCTTGCTCATTTTCTGCTCACAAGACGCACTCACACGCCATAGCTAACTCTGTCTAATTGTTCCCAGGCCTTTCTGATTTGGGCTAGATTTGCTCTCAAACACGCAAGTACTTAGGAGTAACCTGTGATCATTTCTGTCCCAGCTGAACTTAAAAAGTACTCAACCAGGCTTCTCAATAAACCCATAGCATTTTAGCTAGTCTTAAATTGTTTTATTGTGCTATAAAAAACTGCTACCTCTGGGATTTGGAGAGCCATTTTAAATAATAAGTGTGTAAGTTTTTACCCATCAATGTCCTTTTCTGGTCTGAGCGTGTTGACCACTCGACTGGTGAGGTAAGAAGAAGGAAGTTGGAGAGAAATGCCATGCACGCAGGGATCCTCATTTAGCGTCAAAATTTCCTCAATAATCTATGTAGTTACACAAACAAAGAAATTCATGTAGTATTAAGAGTAAAAAGAAAATGTAATCAAAAATGTACTCGTAAACTGCTTCAATAAAAGTAGTAGTAGTTACTTCCCACCTCTGATGAACAATTAAAAGCATGTTTTAGGCTTTGGTTATCTTTTGTGTACGTTGCACTCACATGACAAGCCAAGTAGTAAAGCATGCAACAGCTTGCTATACAAATGTGGGGGATGGTTCCTCACAGAGGCATTGGTAACAGCCACTTTTAACTTACCTCATCCTCAGTGCACTCTTCTGATAGACAAATTTGAGTCACGTTTAGTCCAACCTGGAAGCACATATTTCAGTAAGAAATTTGAAAGGTAGAAATCAGGCAGGAGATGATTTTTTTAAAGTTTATATTGTTACCATTTCAGCTACTTTCTTATTGATCTCCCATATGTTGTCATTTTCACTTGACTTAAAAAGAAAAGAAGGAAGAGACCAGAATAAAACTACTGTAAAATCTGTGAAATTGCCTTTCATATATTTTTGTTATTCAAGTTATTTAATGAAATCACAATAATTCTTTAAATGTTTTTCATACCCGCAAAATAGCAAAAGCAGGTTGGATGGTTGGGCTTCTTCTCTGCAGAGCTGCCACTGCCTCCTTGGTGCTCTGAACCACTTCCCTACAGACAAAATTAAATCATCACTAATGGTAATGCACTTTAATCAAAACAGATACCACTCTTGGAGCAACTTCATTTCAGTATTGGGGTAAAATTCTGGTATTGTTCTAAAATATGAAGTCCCACCCTCATTTACTAAACAGTACATTACACATTAAGAGGGAGGTTTGGGGGGCCCCACGGTCATGTGACTTGGGAGGGGCCAATATGCGTACTGATGACAACATGGGGCTTTAACACACTGACCTATATATTCAGCAAAATGTAAACATTGCGATGATTTCTTCTGTCATTGCAAGAAAATTACAATTTACTGACTTATTATCTATTGATTGCTGTATTAAATTGGTAAAAAGCGATGTTTATATGTTTATGTGTTTATATATTTTAATAAAACCTGTCAGTAGAAAAGTTTGAAGGAGATATATGGCTAAACTAAGACTGCCAATAAATGTAGCGCCTGATTCACCGCAGTGGGATTTAATTGTCTATGAGTTTGGTAACAATGGGCAGAAGTTACATCAGCTGGCACTGAAAAAGCGGTACACGTGTATGGCTGGCTGCTTCCCAACCAACAGGAAATGGCAAAAACACAAAACTGTCTCATTTCGCATATGTCTCACCTCAGAGAACCGTCACATTCAAAGGCATCTTCTTTAGTTGAATGTTTCCCTAAGTTAATGGCTAGTTTGGGGCTGGATCTGCCGCTCGAAGTAGCACTCGCCGTCCGTAGAAACAGGCTACTGCTGCTGCTGGAGGGACTCACCGGTACGCATCTCGGCCACAAACCCCTGACTACGCGCCCGGTTTGCTGTCCTCGAAGGATCCCACAGGTGTTACGGATTACAGACAGTTTCATGGCGTTTTCTTCCTGTTTTCTTGTACTTCGCTGGGCTTGAGTATGTCTCTCGGGCTGTGGGAGGCGAGGACTTGAGTCAGTGGCACAGCGGCAGACGCCAAGAGAGCGGAGAGGTGGCCACAAGGTCCTGATGGAGGTACGGCGTCTTCACGGGCTGTGGGAATGTCGGAAATTCAGATGTATCCAAATGTAGCTATAAACACAGTTTGAAGCTCTCATCTGTTTGTTCAAGACAATCATAAATTAAGCACTGTGTCTAAATATGTGTTTGAGCTATGTATCTTTAGTTCTCTTCCAACTTTACACACAGCGCCTATATCTGATCCGTAGTATTTTTAGCCAAATTAATATTTTACTCTAATACGGGTAGTGTAAGGTGTTTAAAAATTGCATGTATCATTGTGAGTTTTGTTTTTATTTATCTTTGCTCGATCTTTACTTAGAAAGTTAAAAAATACAAGATGCATTTGAAAGCAGCTGCGCAATTAAGCTAAATACTCAAATTTCGTAGATAATAACTCATATAATATATAATATATAATAATAATATTGAAATGTCTGTTTACATGTATTGATATAAAGTGTGTGTGTGATCATATTAGTTTATTAAAAAGCGTCAGTGTCATCGTGGTTTTCTGAGCAGGACTTTACTTAACCCTCGTCAGACATTTACCCCAAATCAAATAAATTAAGTAAAAAAAAAAAAAAATCTGAAAAAAAAAAAAAAAAAAATTGTTATTATGAAATACTTCACGGATGTAGTATAATACAAATTGGAGTTGCCAAAGGGGCGTGGCTGAGAAACGTGACTGACATTGGTGGGTTACTGAGTCAAAAAGTCACCATCAAAACTGAACTGCCTAAATTCTACAGTGAAAGTGAATGAAACCCAGATAGCACTTCTTCGCAGCGATACCAACTGATTAGACTTACAACCATGCTCTTTAAACTGACCCAAACATACATTAGTCTTTAATTTAGCGTAAATCATGTCGACAGAAACACTTCCTTAACATGTTTTCTGGTAGTCTGTTTCTCGTCCTGCAGATTGACGCTCCCGAGTTTCAGCGTCACTGCTGGGCCAAGCCAAACCGACCGGTCTTCATTCCTGAAGACACATCATTACAGATGCGAAGGGGTGGCGAAACGCATCACTTTCAGACAAGGTTCAGTACCAGTTTTTGCTCCAAAGATAGCTCCATTACGCATACTGGGCCCATTGTTTGTGCAGAGGAATTATCTGTAGGATGTTGTTGTGGGACCTTGGACATCTTCTACTGCAGAACTAAGTTTAATTCGTTTGTCTGTGAGGAAAAGGAAACAAAAGGTAAGATATATTTATATTTTGCCTACTGGTATTTAAGCATATTTTACAATGATGATGAGGCTTTAGGAGCTGCACAGTGGCACATTAGGGTGTACCTATATATATTTTGAAGTTATTAAAACTGCCAGTGCCCAACTTTGTACCATTAAAGATTTATCCTGCCAGATCAGATCATACATGCCAAATATTAGTGTATACTGTATCGGACAGGGGCTTCTTCAAACATTACTGGGTACATGGTTGATGCCAAGTACATCTGATTTGTAATCTGATGATTTTGATCAAAAAAGTCAAAAGTCAAGTGAATGTTTGACATCAGACAGGTCACAAGTTAAAACAACTTGTTTGGTAAGGAGCTACACCTTCCACTATTCTCTAAGAAACCAGTTCTACCAGTAAAGGGTGCTGTACGTGAAGGAACGGGGAAAAAGACCGTGACAAAACATGATATTTTAAGATTTAAGGTGTGTTCAACCATATAATTAAACTGCATGATGTGTAAATTATGTAGAATATTGTGATATGATTGGCAATATTTTAATGCCACTAATAATGTGAAGGCTTTTAAAGCAATAAACTGTAAGGTTCTGGTCAGAACTGGGCCTAAAACTACACTTAGGACTGAATTAGTTGAAACTCCTGTTAAAGTTTTTTATTTGTTGTTCTCTATTTATATTTTGTTAAAAGTTATAATTCATTCAAGAGGAGTGACACAAATCTCCTTATTTACTTTCTTTAGCGCAGCCATGAGGGACAGACTGAGCCACCTCCAGGAGATCCAATCCAATGGCCACGTGGAACAGATGGAGTATGCCGAGTCCACTGCCTCGGACACTTTCAGTAATGTGGACCTGCAAGAGGAGCTGCCCCACGAAGCCATAGTGTACGACAACAGTCCTGCTCTGACAGAGGTCTTCACCCAGTCCCAGGACATCCACAGGGAGATCCAGCTCATCCGGCTTGAGGTGAAGAGGCTTCGTGAGCAGAACTCCCGCATGCTCCAGGGCACCTCCAACATGAGCTTGATCAAACGGGACTCCAACGCTATCGGCGCAGACATTAAGTCCAAAGCTGAGAATGTCCTGTCCCGTCTACAAGATATGGAAGGTACAGCTCATAAGCTAGAGGAGATGCACGGAGCCAATTCTGCAGTCACACGGATCGCCAGAACCCAGTATGCTTGCTTGAGTAATGGCTTTCGTGATGCCATGTTTGACTATAACGATGCCGAGATGAGTCACCGGGAGAACTGTAAAGCCCAGATCCAAAGGCAGATGGAGATCGTGGGACGCGAGGTGACGGGCGACGAGGTGGAGGAGATGATCGAGACCGGTCAGTGGAACGTCTTTACCGACAACATCTTAAGTGAAGGAAAAACAGCACGGTCAGCTCTTTCTCAGATCGAGAAACGCCACCAGGAGTTATTGGACCTTGAGAGCAGAATTAAGGGCATTCATGAGATTTTTCTAGACATTGCCCTGCTGGTGGAGGAGCAGGGGCCCATGCTAACCTCCATCCAAAACAATGTACAGAAAACTGATGAGCACCTGCAGGACGCAGTGGTCAAACTGGGCCGGGCTAAGAAATATGACAGGAAGAACCCATTTAAAAAGATGTTCTGCGGCTGCTTCCCATGCTATAAGTAGAGAAACTTTTAAATAGTGTTGCCTACTATTAAGACTTATGAAACTGGAACACTTAAGGAAACAAATGTATTTAGAGTGTGTTGACTTTCACTAATAATATGTGAAAAATACTGTCTTAAAAGTTGGACCCTTGTCATTATATTGCTTTTGACATTGCATAGAAATTTATTCATTGTCATTAAATGATGCAAATAATTCTAAATGCAAAAATTACTTTAAACTACTGTAAAGTGCAATATGAAAGATATAAGTTAATTATTTTCTCATTAAAAATCATGCATAAAGTGAAGAAAAATGTTTTAGAGCTTGTACAAAAATATAAATGTTTTTTGCTTGTTTATCTTATTTGTATTATGCATTTGCTATGTTTGCGTTTTAGGGTTACATAGATACATATATTTGCGTCATGCATCCATAAACAAAATGCAGAAATATCATTTTTTGTATGTGCCAAATTTACTTAGTATACACACAATAAAAAAAACATCCACAGATACAAGCCAGCGCCACACTGTCATTAGTCTAGCAACTCAAAACAGCTGCTCCACTTGAGTAGTCTGCAAAACAGTGTTTCTGCATGTCTCTACTTCATGTTTCTACATTTCTAAATCTCAGAAGTGATCTTTGTGCACTGACAAATACTTCCTGGATTCAAACTTGAGAAAAAAAACTTAAAGGAAGTATAATGTGTCATGGTGGGAAGGCCCATGGCTGCAGTCACCTGGGAGGAAGGGGTGGCTGGCACTGACAGAGCACACGGCAGACGAAGACATTTCTCCTACAGAACGAAAAGATGCTCTCTCTTAAAGATGACTAGGGCTGTATAAACAAGATCTGTGCATTCAGAAAGGATTATACTGGCTTTTGGATACTGGGGTGATCAGTGAACATCTGAAAGGTAAACATTTTTTGGTAGATTATTTTTAAATGTTTGTCACATGGGTTTATTTTTTTTGGCAATACACAGAATTAAGTATTTACTTTAATGTGTCTGACCTAAAATGATTCAGAATAGTAACCATCTTTAAATTTTATGCTGTTAAATTACTAACTTGTTTAAATACAATTTAGTGGAAGAAAATGAAATGCACAAAAAGTAGCGAGGCATCCATCACCAGTGCTTTTAACCTTCCTTGTTCCTGCTTTAACACATTCCAAGGTGCCACTGCACTGTGGCAGCTTTCATTGTTGCCAACTTAAAAAAAACAAAAAAACATGAAGTGATGATAACACTGACAGTTTTGCAACAGTCACATCTCCAGACACTATATGTATAATAAAATTGACATTTAATTTTAAAACCTCAGGCGAGATGCGGGACTTGATGGAGAGGCTGCACACTCTGAGTGAGGAGCAGGAGGACCAGGAGCCTGAGGTTAATGAAACAGAGGACAACGATGACGATATAGACAAGGTGATTTGGACTCAAGAGGCTGTTGTGTTTGAGACACCTTCTGCCCTTGAACACATCCTAAAAGAATCTCATGCTATACGTAAGGAGATATCAGTGCTTCGCTTTGAGGTAGAACGTTTGGGAGTCCACAATGAACGCTTTGGCACATCAGTGCGCAGACTTACTCTGTTAAAAAAGGATTCTGAGTCTATTGCCAGGGCCATCCTGCAGCAAGGGGAGGCTCTCCATGCCCGTATCCAGGCCTTAGGTGAGGAGAGCAGCCAGCTACAGGAGACCGAGGGGCCACATGCAGCTGTCAGTCGCATTGCCAAAACACAGTATGATACATTATCACATGCCTTCCATAATGTCATGAGTGACTACAATAACGCTGAGATGATGCAGAGTTGTATGTGCCGAGGGAGAATCAAGAGACATGCCTCTATCATGGGGACAGAGATCACAGACCAGCAGCTGGATGAGCTGGTGGACAAAGGGGGTGAAGGGTGGGCAGAGTTCTCCCAGAGTCTGCAAACACAAGGGGCACGCTCTTCTCGATGGGCACTAAAGGAAATCCAAGGCAGACACAAGGAGCTCCTAGAGCTAGAGGCCAGACTGAAGCAAGTGCATGATCTGTTCCTGCAAATGGCCATCCTGGTGGAAGAGCAGGGCTGCCTGCTCAACAACATAGAGGCCAATGTGAATGGCACCCAGGAGTATGTTGATATAATTAATGTTAAGATGAAGAAGGCATTAAAATACAAGAAGAAAAATCCTTTTCTTCAGTGCTGTCCCTGCCTACCATGTTGGAGAAATAAAGCATTTTAGGTCTAGACTAAAACTAAAACATTTTTATATTGGGTCTAAGATGTGTTTGCACTGTGTGCTTGGAGTTAATTAGAGCATAGATCCATTGTAGATGGCCTCAAATGTATTTAAATGTGTTTATTTTAAGAAATAATGCATAAATTTCATGTTCTTACTCAACCTCAACTGTTACAACACGCCTTTTGAGTCTAATTCCAAAATTAAATTCTGTGTATTTTAAAAGATGTACATAAAACTGCATTTTAAGTTGCAATGTTTTATGAAAATATGATTTTGAATGAAATAAAGTAAAAATAACTTTGTTGTCACACTAATCACTCTTTTCACAAGAATTGAAGTCATGAGCGTAATGTGAACTCTATAAAAGGAGACTTAAACGGTGGTGTTCACAGATTAATCGCCCTGTTAACTTCTGGGGTTATATTAGTGCACTTGTGGTCATGCCCTGCCCTGTGTTTATAATTTGATAGAAAACCATTTGAGTTACATTATTTAGATTAGATAGATAATCGATTACATGGAAAATTGATGAACACGATGAATAGTTAAATTTATATATAACATTAAAAATATAAAAAGACTAGGCTAAGACCATGGATGTATAAAAAGAACTGGATGGGGCACCGCCCCCTCTCCCCTGATGCCAAATTTCCAAGTGCCCGCTCCGCGGAACTGCAGCGAAAAATCCAATGCGACCAAGAAAGTATTTTTCCCACAGAGCGCAGTGTAAAAAGAAACGCCTTGTGTTCGGCTGACAGGAGACATACAGCTGAGAAAATGGTCGTATTGTGTAGTGTTTATTATCCTTTTTCACACCATGGACTTTTTCTCTCTTTAAAATCTTTAATGTGGCTAAAAGATAACTTTTTATGGTTTGAGACGTCGCCGCTCTAGCCCTCCACCGCACCCATTGGTCAGAGTGGGTCACGTTGTAAGCGGAGCAACACCGCTAGCTCGAGGGCCGCAGTGCGCCTGCTCTATGGGCCGCACAACGCGAAAGTAACGCGGAAGTAAAAAACTTTTGGCATCACGCGCCACTGAGCACGGCCAATGAAAACAACGGTGGTCGTGACGTCATTCATTATCCAGTTCTATATATACATCCATGGCTAAGACGGGATACTGTTGTCTTTTTTTTTCAGGCGTCAAAGAGCTCCGCTGATTGGAGGAGGCACTGTCTCTAAAGTTTCAGCTGGCTTTATTTGGAAACTTCTGTGAATGACTTCGTAAACGACGCAATATTTACCTCGTTTGTTTTGCGAGCTTATTTGTGTATCTGCTTCTATATGTGCTTGCCAGACAAGTATTGTGTATAAAAATATTTTTTCGTCGCATGCGTTTCAATTTTATTTTAATATGCGCTGCTACATGTGCACACGCTAACATTTAGCTGGCAGCAACCAGATAAGCTAACCACAGCTAATGCTAATTCTGTATTTGGTAACTCTGTTGGTTGGATAAATGACGGCTGTTTGTTACAATGGCATCAGATTGATTCCTGGAAATAATTTCTGCAATAAATTAGTTAATACGAGTTAATTCCTTTTTTGTACAGGCTAAACTAACAGACAGCGAGCATGGCATTAGCAAGACTGCTGTAGTCTGATGTCGCACCGATTAGCGATAGCAACATTGCTGTAGTATTACCTGTGTGTCCAACAGTGGCATTGGCATCAACGTTGTATTCTAAAGGTATAACTAGAGTACAAAACACAATAATTCTTTTATCGTGGGTAACCCGACATTTTTTCTAGGCGGAATGTGACATTAGCGAATGTATATACCAGGATGGCCGAGTGGTTAAGGCGTTGGACTTAAGATCCAATGGACAGATGTCCGCGTGGGTTCGAACCCCACTCCTGGTAGTCTGTTTTGACGCATTTAATTCATGTTTACGGTAATCATTTGTGCGTAAGACCGAGGCGCAAGACAAAATATAGGTAATGTTGTCAAAGTACACCTAGAATAAGCACCTTGACAGCGTTAAGCTCCTTTTACTCATATCAGACGAGCATACAAAGGATTATGTATGTTGATTGAACTATAATATAGAAATAAATAAACATACAAATTGTAACCAAGAAGTAAGCGTGTTAAAAATTATTTTTATTTGCGTAAGGGTTTACACACCAAGAATGATCGGATGTCAAATTTTCATTTTCAAGTTTTGCTGACTATGTAATTACAAGTTCACGACGGAAGAGGGCAGTCAAATGTCTCCCAATTCCTTTCTGGTTGGAGCTTGCGCAGAGCAAATTTTCAACTCAGTTTCAGCTTACATACTGTATAATTCCCTCTATAATTTTACTCCATGGGCGATGCCTTGGTGCGTTGACTCCCTTGTCATCTGTATTTATCACATAAAAACCTCTGACTACAGTAACGGCTCAGCTATTTAGACTGACTGAAAACTGTGGTTAGTTAAAAAAAAAAAAACTGCTCGAAACATGTTTTGCACTTTATTAATTTATATATAACCCATTGATTTGTTTTAACTTGTTACCCTTTTACACCCAGCACAAAACAAATATGTGGTTACTTGATAGGGCTTACATTTTACTAATTTGTGAAACTGAGCTGCCTCTATGAGCTGAGCGAGGACGTGCTCACAAAAGAGCCCTGACAACTGAGAAGAGGGTGAGGCATGGGGCATTGGTGGGAATTTAATGTCTACATCCTAACATTTTTTCTCAGACATTTTTAGTCACACTATTTACTTTAAATGTGAAAACTGTATTGTAATAGTTTTGAATGTTTTTATACGTGCAACACCTTTCCTATTTTTTTCCTTTTTGTTGTCTTGTTTTAAAAAGCCATGCAAAAATGTGACTTGGGTAAAACCCTCATTGTACCAGTCATGTTGGATAAATACATGGTTGTTACACTGTGTATTTAGACAAAATAACACACACACTTGCAATGTACAATTAGGCTTATATTAGGATAAATCAGGCATAAATCGTTAACCAAATAGATGAGTAACTTTTGGGGGGGTTTGTTGTGAGATCTCCCTCCCTTGGTCACGTGACAACAACCACGCCATGTTTCCATCTCCGCGTCAGGAAAACTTTTACAGCCAGAGGGGAGCGCTCCAGACCTCTGCCAATTTACGCACTGAAACAGGAGCGCATCCGGCCCAGGCCTTTACAATAAAACCAAGTGGAGTGGCACACAGGGGTATACAGTATTTACACTGGTTATTTAATGTTAAATTATGGTATGACTATGTTGCATTTTACTTGATAGACAGCAAAAAGTCAGATACTGCGTGATGGACATGCGCAGCTGTCGGTGCTTAATTAAAACATAGAAACAACACCTGTGCTGCAAACGGTTTAACTCCTCACCAAGCAGGCAAATGTTGTATTGTTTAGCGTCCTAAAATATTTCCTTCAAAAAGATTTAGAGTTTGGTTTATCGTCGCTGTGTGCTGCTAATCTGTCAGCTCCGGATTAGCCCCGACTCTTATTTTGATGTGCGTTTCCTCATACAAACATGACTAAATGTGTCCTACTTGGAATCGCCGCGAGTAACAAGGAGAAAGTCAAGTAAGCAACAGGAACAAAGTTGTGGGACCTGCTTCGATACAATTGTTGGAGTCTGCTCGTGAAATGTGAATTCCGTGTTGTTGTAGAGACTGAGGCGGATATCTGTACGCCTTTAGGGAGAACCGGAGTTGCGCTTTCTTCGCGGTACAAAAGAAGAAGAGGCGTCTCTGGGAGCGTTTTGGCACATTGTGGAGTCTGGATGCGCTATTCCCAAAAGTTGACCAAGTTACAATTAAAAGGAACAACTTCAAACTCTCCTAAAATGCCTTAAACCATCAACTTGATGCACTTTTCTTTTATAAACTTTGGATAACATTTGGACTTGTGTGGAAGGGAACACGTCTCCTGATCCCTCGGTGACAGCAGAGGTAATTGTGATTTGAGAGCTTTCTTTTTACGTAGACAATACTGTATTTAAAGTCTCCTATTAAAGTGCAGCATTTCTTTTAACTCTGCAAAATTGATTATAGGTTGCTGGAAGGCTTACTTAATGAGAAGTTACTCAGCGGTTGTGAAACTTTCAGTCATGCATCCGAAGTAGAATATTAACTACTAAAAGTTTGTCTCGCCATCCAAAAGACTTTTCTAAGAGGGATACGTGACTAGACAGGAGCTACTGAGTGTTACAAATCATTTAGGTTTCTTGTTTGTTTTTGCACTAGGATTTACCTTTTTTTTTTTTTTTTTGCATGAGGGAACTGGAAACCCTAAATGCACTGTTATGATAGATGTGAGTCTCTTTTCTTCACTTCTCCTAAGTTATTTTTGGGCCTTGCATCATCCTTCAAGAACTGTGACTGACTATTCACTGCAAGATAAAGGCTCCATAAAGTCCTTTCATGGTAAAGGCAGCCTATTGTGGGACTGAACAGGATTTTAACACACCATACATGTCTTAAATGCTCAGGCATGAATCACTTGGTTAGAAAAAAACATGTCAAGCTGCACACTGTTGCACTTTGTCATGTTGACCCTTTTTACAGGAGGTCAAATGTAATGCATGGAAAGGAGTTTGTTTTACAGGTTTAACAAAGGCAGCATGATAGTAACGTTAGCATGCATAACTGGAAGATAAACAGTCCGGTGCAAAAGTCTTAGACAGGTTTTTAAGAAAAGCTGTGAACAAATGGTAAAGATACTGTATAGGGGTCATACCTGGACTGAAATCTGTTCTAGTTCAGAGGTAAATGCACTTACCATTGAGCCATAAAACTATATCTTACAATGGTAAAGAATCTACTAAAACTACTGTTTGGTCTTTAAGTGAGTTAGTAACTTTGATTCAAAATGGTACAGAATCCACCTGTACAGTACTGAAATTACTGCCATTTAAGCTTTTGTTATTACAGTGTTTTTAGAGGTGAGGTACCCTGTGATGTATTGTCCTCATTTAGGTCTCAGGACATTGTGTGAAATAGCATGAGTGCTGTCAAACAGATGTTGGGAGGTGTCAGTAATTTGTTTGTTTATGAGGAGTGCTGCTGCTTTTCACGTAACCTCTTTTATTTAGTTAGCCATCACATACAAGTAAACATTAGCAGCACTTATAAATCATTGCTTGAATTTAATTTCACTCACTGCAAATAAGATGGCAATAGAAACACTTATAACTGGTGGTACGGGTGCCTCTTCTAGCAGTACTCAGGAGTCTTTGTCAGATCAGTTCTTGATTTTATTTAATCTAGAGTTTTATTCAGTGGTAAAGTGATTAGTTAAGTCCTGGTTTAGTCCTTGTTTAGAGTCTTCATTTAGTAATGCTTTTTTCCAGGGTCAATCCCCCCATTATTCCTTATCTGTTCAAACCAGATTGTTCTAATTTAGGCTCATTTTACGTCATTAAAGTTGTACTTAGAGAGACAAATAATCTGAGTTGGAAGCAATGCAACAGGGTACGGACCTGCTTTCTACACTGAGCTACTTTTTTCCTTTCAGGTGGAGACAGAGCGGGTTGCGCTGTATGTCAAAGGGTCAAACACTACATTTTTTGCTACCAGCACCTTGGATCAATTGTCTACCATGGCAACGCCGGGCAACACCGCAGAAGGAGGAATCGACGAGGAGTTTAACGACATCATCAAGTGGAGATCTGGTATGTGTTTGACACCCACCTCTCACTACGGCTGCCTGGAGAGTGAGTGGGGCTGATAGTGAAAAAATATGTTGAATATCACGATAATGATGTGATTGGTCAAAACTGTGTACAAGTCAGAACTTACTAACAAGATAGCCAGACCTATTTAAGACTGAATTACGAGGACTAAGTCAAATCTAGTGTTTTTTCTTCTTCTTTTTGACCATAACATAATGTGATTCACAGCTCCATATATGACTTCATTTGAGAGTGTAAGAGATGCTAGATGGAACAACCGAACATTATTGCAATGCATCTGCTCTATAGTTTCTTGTGATATGGATTTTTTCCTTTGCATTTGCTGATACTCGACAGCGATAAATCTGTGTAGCCTTACTAGAGACCTAATTGATATCACTATCACTTTATTCTGAGGGACAGTTGTGTTGTACGTGCAGAGAAGCAGTCACTGTGAAAGGAAACCCTGACCTAGCCAGAAATCCTGTTGTGCGTGGTTAACCTCCGTTCCCATGGTGGCAACACTGTAGAGACAGGGGCAAAGCAAGTAACAAAGGCACAGAGAGAACAGGAGATGGTTGATTGTAATATGCTGCCTTGGAGAAAGAGAAAGTAACAGTAAAGGTGGCCAATGGTGGCAGAGGGAGTGAAAGACAAGAATGTGGGGATGGGTTTAAAGGGCCACACCCGCTGAAGCTTTCTCAGCAGATCATTCCATAGGTTAATGTTTTGGGATTAATGAAACAACTAGAGTGAGCATTTTGTGACTAATCTGGAATTGGCAACGTAGCAGTAAGATGAAGATGTGTATAAGAGACTAATTTTAAAGTTGTAAAGTTGTATAATGCAAAGAAGTCATATATGGAACAACACCTTTTCTGAAAATAAAGCTTATTTTAAATGGACTGTGTAAACTGTTCTATGGCCAGATGAACCAAAATTTGAAAAATACTGTACAGTCCCACTTGAGGAGACATTGCATTTAATTTTATATATATTTCACTGAACTGGGCTGCTTTTTATATGAAAATTATACATGTCTTTGTGTTAACGTCTTGTCAAGACTATACAGTGCCCATATGCCAGCTCTCCCCACACAACCACCCAGAATGCCTCAGAAACCTGGCAGAGTCTGTGCCAGGAATTCCACTGTGCCGATGGAGTTAGCAATTTAGCAGCGCTTGTCTCCAAACCACAGTGCTTCTCGAACACACATTCAGGTCACATAGCAACCAAAAAGCAATGATATTTCTTGGGGTGGGGGGGTGGGAACACATTTGTCCATAATGTAGCTAAACCAATACAAGAAATATAGCAGGGTATGGTCAGTATTTTATGGTAGTGAAGAATATGAATTATGAACTTGACAACATTGCGTGAAAGATAAAGCAGATGAAGAAGATGTACAATCCTATACCTACTTAAAAGGTTAGGTGTTTTTTGCATTTTTTCCAGACAGCTGTACACCCATTTTTCATAATATCTAGTGTTAAAAGTCAGACAGAGTTTGAGAAAAACTTGTTGTAGCCCTGGATCTGAGGTTGTAGGGCCAGGTGACGCTGTGATGAGCAGGTGGAAGTGTGTTTTCACAGCTGTCAGGAACCACTGACAGAAGTGTTGGTGAACTTGCTCTTGTACTCTGGCCTCTTATGGCAGTGTGAAGCACTGAAGTAATTGTGTATGCCTCCTGTTATCTTAGACTAATGAATAGACCTAATAGGTACTTCAATTTAAGCAGACATTGTAGCATTTTGAAATGTTATTTGTTACTTGCTTGGTTTGATTTCACTAGTAATGGTCAATGTAAGTAATAGGTCAAAGTAGTCCCAGCGGCCTATTTCACTGACATATGTACACTCATGTTTGTTGAGTGATGTGGGGTGCTGCTCATGTTTTCCAGCAATTGAGGTTGTTATGTAAACCCACACTGGAGGCAGAAAGTAAGGGGCAAAGAGGGGGAATAGTGTCATGCTGCGGTAAAGCATTGATAGATATGAATGACAGGTAACCAACCACTGTTGGTATTGTGTAAAAAATGTAAAAGTACAACATTTTGCTGCAGGATAACTCAGTTGGTAGAGCATGGGGCATTGGTGCTTTGAATTGGGACTCTGATGGTTTACCGAAGGTCTCTCCCTGCTCTCAACCCCATGATCTCCTGCCACTTCTGTTCTATACCAAAGATGTGAAAAGGCCCAAGTATATCTTATACCAAATTTTACCAGGAATTACATTTTCATCCAACCACAACACATGTGAAGTGTTGTTGGTTTAGCTTTTAACCCTAAACTGTATCACCTTATCTCGTCTGTGTCTGCCCCTCCCCCTCACCTATTCAAGTATGGAGACCAGTGTGAAAGGTCAGATATCATGCACGTCGTTTTGGCTGTTGTTTAACCGCCACAACCCATTTTCTCATGTGTTTATTTGTCACTTGAGAACCTCGCTATAAAAGAACATTGTTAAAAGTATGTTCAGGTTACCTGACCTAGTCTCCTTGATCTTCCTGAGTCCTATTATTTCTGCTTTTCTCATGTAAGACTTTCTTACCTCTGTTGTACCTCTGTTGGATTCACAGTTTACTACAATTGCAGTAACTTCTACACAGACAGACAGAGTCAAAGTCTTTTGTCTTAAGATAGGAATGTCTCTGAACAATGGGAGTGGTACATTTATGTCACTGTACTTGCTCAGCTACTTGTGACAAATCCATATTTCTAGTTCGACCTCTTGTATTAGGGTGGACACAGTGATGATTAAAACAATCTGCAATTGATTGCAATTGATTCTTTTATATACTGTGCAAAGGGTTAAGATAGGATTTTAAGAATGACTATGGACAAAGAAATCAGTGTATCAGTGTTCAAAAATACACAAAATTGCAAAAAAGAGATTTTAGCAGAGTGTAGACCTCTGCCATGCCACTGGTCCTAATCTCAAAATGGTAAACATATAGTGGCCAGACCTGTGCTCATACTCGAAGATCTTCTAGTTCAGAGTATGTGCTCTTTTCATTGAGCGGTTAGAACTCATTTGTTATTTCAGTGAAGTTAGTAGTAGTCTTTGGTCCATTTCTCAAAATGGTACAGAATCCCTTAAAACACTCCTGGATCTAAACTGTGATCTGGATCCACACCAAAATGAATCAGTTTGTCCTTGGCCCATTACTGATGTTTCCTGGGTTTTTCATTACAAAAATAAAAAATAAAATTCTGTATGAATTAACACACTCTTATTATTTTCCCACGCTTCACTGAATGTTTGCACAATACCTTAAACGACTGATGTTGAGTAACTAAATGAACTATTAAAGAGTGATTCATAAACTGTTACTGTTGAAATAGGTGCATCTGTGTGAGAAACAAGGAGCAGAAATTCAGCTTTAACTACTTAAGGGGTTAACCAGTGTGGAGGTGTGCGTTAAATCCTTCTAATTGCATAACACTGAGGCAGAGAACCACATGCACATGATTGACTTGTCACTTTCTTTTTGTGTTTTCATGGTTTCTGCTACACTAATGTGTAAGGTGTGCTCTTAACAGTTGGTGTAGTTATTAGCTGGGTTACGTATTTTGAGGAATAAAGTAATATTGAATTGAGAGAAAATTAGTGTTTTCTTATATAAATTTTTTTGTAATGGGCCATGATTCTGTACCATTTATATGGACGGACAATACTAACTTCACTCACTAAAAGAACAAATTAGCAGTTTTAGTAGATTCTTTACAATTCTCAAATATAAGGGTTTTATGGCTCAATGGAAATAGCATTTACCCCTGAACTTGGAGAGGTCTAAATTACTTGTAGTTTTAATTTTTCTATTTTTGTAATTTTGTGTATTTTTGTACCTTGCCTTCCTTAAAAATCATTTTTTTGCGCTGTGTAAAGCTCAATTGGTAGAGCTGTGTCACATATACAAGGCAACTACAGCCTGCCTCGGTGTCGTAGGTTTGAGTACGGACTCCGATAGTTTGCCGAATTTCTCCAAGCCTAAAAAAAATGGCCAAAAAAATTTGTCTTTTGCTCAGTACTGTACACCTGTCAACTATTCATTCAGTAGAAATCCTACAGATACTTTGATGTTGTTTTTTGTTTGTTTTTGCCTGGCTTTACGTCTTTGACTTTCCCTAAATGTTCTCATGATCGTAAGAGGAGCAATCCTCCCACTGGGAATGCAGCTTATGTTGTACAGTTATAAATATCTAATGCACTGATGCCTTTTTACTAGCTATAGCTCACTCTAACTGCTTGGGAAGTGGGCGGAAAATAGAAGGTGGAAATTCTGGGAATGGAAACTGTGGCCCAAAACGTCACTCTTGGGTGGGGTTGACTGTGGGACCCAGTGCTTTAGCTTACAAGCATGTCCCTTCAATATAGCACTCCACCCATTCAAGATGACATTTAAACTTCTGGATTTGGCTGAAAATGATCAGTCTGGAGTGCTCTTGCGGTTGTCAAACACATGCAAGCTGTCCTCCATCTTCTTCTGTGGATCATCCCGCCTGAGAGCACAGCCTACCACTGTGAGTGCCCCCTTGGTTGTGCTCATTAGGACTACAAATCCCTGTTGCTCAAGCCTACCTTCTGACCTCTCGCATGACAGGATTTACTAAAACAAAAAATAGGCTGAGGCCCAGACAGAGTCCAGATTAACTCTTCAAAGCTAGACTGACACTTAACTATACACTTGAACCTTCGTGCTTCTCATAGCTGCCAGTGCTATATATAACAGTATAGACTCTTTGTGGCCCATAGAACAACACTCACTGATAAAATTTTGTCCTTTCCTTTCTAAGGTCGCTACAGCAAACCATCTGCCTCCTAGCGTCCATGTTTATTTGACATAGGTTTTTACACATGGATGGCCTTCCTGATTTATCTGGGCTTGGGACATGTGGCTTAATTATACTGATTGCGTTTGACAGAATCATCTTCAACTTTACAAACTAAGGATGACTTCTTTTAAGCCTTTATTCATTTATTCATCTTCTTCTGCTTATTTCCGTTCAGGGTCATGAGTGTCTGGAGCCCATCCCAGACACTGGGCCTTAGGCAGGGACCTGGACAATAGGCAGACAGCTGTTCACTCTTCATTGTCACATTCATTCAATAGGAGCAGTGTAGAGTAGGGCTGCACGATATGGAGAAAACATGCGATATTCGATAACTATGTTGAAAATTACGATAATGATATTATTGCGATATTTGAAAATAGAGCCTACTTTTCGAACATAGTAAGTTAAGTTCACTACATTTCACAAAAATGTAAGTTTCTGTATTTACAAGTCAAAACAGTGACAAAATCAAAACTTAACACAGACTAAACCAGGAACAAAACAAGGCTAAGCTGTGACTAAATTAATTAAATTACCACTATAACTGGACTTTTTAAACATTTTTATTTAGTCACAACACATGTTCTTTTAAGGCTCTGGTGGAAAATGATTCTTCAGTGTAAATCTCTGTCAGATGGAAGACCATAGCGTTATTGCAATATATTTAGATTCTTGCGATACGGATATTGCGTTTGCTGATATTGCGATAACGATAATTTTGCAATATATTGTGCAGCCCTAGTGTAGAGTCATCATTTCTCCTTACATATGCATGTCTTTGGTGGTAGGAAGACAGTGAAAACCCACAGTAACATAGGGAGAACATGACTGGGGGATTGAACCCACAACTTTCTTGTAGACTGATGACTCTTCACCTGTTCATGCAGCAATTTCAATGTGCAGAATGTTTTTATGTGCACTGCAAAAGGCTCTAAGACATTTCCTGTAATTATGTCCTTTTTGAATGAGGGGTTGCTGTTCTACAAGTAGTTTCTGAATATAAAGTAACACAGGGTTATCTTTTGGTTCATGCCTGATGTGGATCTGGAAAGTCCCTCTTGGTCCAGTGCCTTTTTACCCGGCCTCACCCAGACTCAGCAGCCCACTCCATTCCTCTGAGCATAGGACTGAAGCAGCTGTAGTGACGTCTGTGGAGGACACTCTGTTATTTGAGTCAGACACTGTCACTGAACTGGCAAATTAATTAAAATAAAAAGTAGTCCATAATCTATATTGTCTATATTCTTTTCTTTTTTGTTTTTTCACTTTTTGTTGTCACCGCAACAAACCATCTGCCTTCTAGAGTGCAGTGATTCAGATATTAATTTGACCCTGATGCAACGCTCTCCATTTATTCAGGCTTGGGACCAGGGCTTGACATTTACTTTTTTGCTCACTGGCCACCGTGGCTAACATTTGTCAAAAGTTGCTATCCAGTTAGCGTCTTTACTAGCCACAATTTAATTAAGTTAAATAAATGTGAAATTTGGTTTTATGTATAGGCAGAGATAAAAAAAAAAAAGGTTTACTTTGGCAAAATAAATTGGTGTAACAATATTGGCAATATTTTGATATCGCAATATGAGAAGTCACAAAATCCTCTGGACTTTTACAGTATTGAATGGTAACCTTTCCTGGGTAATATGCATTGTTTTGTAGCAGCGGAATGGTAAAAAAGCAGAGTGAACTACATAGACCATGATCCTTTGTGCAGTGCAGCCAACATGACAAAATGTTTATTAAACATTTTTTCAGTCTTCATTTTTTGAAATATTACAATAATGAATGCACTAAAGACTCGCCAGGACATTTTTATAGAATACGTTTTGTTATATTGAGCCTCGCCACAATATTGCAAAAAATACCATTAAATTAATATAGTGATCATACTGGACCATAAAATCTGAATATCGTTACATTCCTACTAAATGGTGCACACTTGAGCAGAGCAACATAAATTCAGGCTTAACCTTTAAAGTTAAGATAGGTATTCATAAAATTCAACCAGCCAAAGTGGCTACTGGAAGTATTTGTGTTACTAGCCAAAATGACAATCTACCTGTGTTGGCTAGTGTTAATATCAAGACCTGCTTGGGACCACTACATAGTAATATATAGTGTGGCTCCTTTGTCGCAGGATTTATCTGAATATCTATATTATTCTTTATAATTATTGGATTGGCCGTGGATTGTAACAAGGTATGCTGTTATGATCAGAAATATTAAGTAGTTAAAGAAAAGTACTGTACACTTCTTGTCCAAAAACTTTGAGGGGAAGAAATCCTTGGACCCTCTTGGGAGTTAGTACAGTCAGTACAGACAGAAAATAGCTAACTTGAACAAATGGACTCATGCCTTGTTTTGTTATTGTTTTCTCTTGTCCTGTCATTAGCTGTTTTGGGTCGTTCTCACCCTCCCGCTGAGTCACCCATCCACTAAACACTCCTCACACCTCTCCTTCTCTACTTCCTCTTTCGCCCCCTCTCTACCTCCATCAACACAGTTTCTTCCTGTTCCGGTTCACATTGTAATGTTTGTATTTCTTGCGCCTTATTTTATCTAGTACACACTTTTCTAACATGAATAAAAGCAGGTGGTGGTCATGGCGAAAACGTAGCTATTTTAGGAAGAAAGGAAAACGCGGACATAACGAGAGTTTAGGTAAGTACATGAGTGGAAAATATGTCATCCAAATTTGTTTACAATCAATGTAAAGAGCACAGCCGTAAATTCAGACATGGGCTACAGACTCGAGACTTTGAAGTCACTTTGGCTTTCCTCTCGAAGATACTTTAAGTTTGCTCTTGTTCTGTGAAAAACCTGTGTAATTCACTTCTTAGCCCCTCCATAGCTAACTTTGTTTGCCATACTGTTGTTGACTGCATTTTTTGCGCTTTACAGGCTCCTCAAGTAGGGCTGAACATTTAATCAAAATTGAATAGAAATCGCAATTTTAACTGTTGCAATTAGCAAATCACAAAGTCCGCAATTATTTAGGTGATATAATGTCCTCTGCAGAGAACAAAATATCCTGTCTCCACTGGGTCCGAATATCTAATATCTGTGCTTCCTGCTGTAGTTTAGACCTCTACAGACGTGACCTGGAGGGTACACTATTCCTTGAATTAGTTTAGCAGTGAATATTTAGTGTTCTCTCAGATGCTTAAAATGTGTACTGTCAACTGAACATTGATATTAAAATATATTGCAAATCTCATTGCAACCCCAATATGTGTTAGAAAAATTGCAATTAGATATTTTTTTCAAAATTGTTCAGCCCTATTCCTCAAGCTTCTTAAAGCACTTTAGTTTATTATTCACATTGGTACAGGCAAGGTGGGTGAAGTGTCTTGCACAAGGACCCGCTACCAGAATTATGCAATGCTGGTAGTGAGTATCAAACCTCCAACCTTTATTTTAGTGGGACTGGCACAAGAGTATGTTGCTTATGTGACTGGATTATCTCATAAATATAATATATAATATAATACAATAAATATTTTATTGTGTGTCTTAAATCAG
This sequence comes from Bostrychus sinensis, assembly GCA_020698575.1. Classification (NCBI taxonomy): domain Eukaryota; kingdom Metazoa; phylum Chordata; class Actinopteri; order Gobiiformes; family Eleotridae; genus Bostrychus; species Bostrychus sinensis. The sequence goes on along the minus strand of CM036257.1, from coordinate 17,870,390 downwards.
TCTAATACATTTTTCATTTTTTCATCTGTAAGACTGAAATAATTTTACTTTTCCACCATATTCTTCATTTTTTGATATTCACCTGTATAAAACAAAACAGGCTGAACATCCATTGGCCATTTAAGAGCTCAAGATTCAGTCTGCTACTACTGCTGTGTCTTTCAAAGTTTTATTTATACAAAAAGCATCTTAATGTATTCTTAAATGTAGATACCTGGTTAAAGTAATTGGCCTCCATCTCATCTGGTGTTGTGTCTATGTTTGTGCATGGATGACATGACTGTATGTAATCTGTTGACGTTCTTGGCATTCTCTGCTGATATACGCTGCGATGGGACAGAACAGTGCGGTCTGTGTTTCGCCCCCCTATCCCACCAGGCGTTATGACTCGACACAGTTTGGCCTGCCCTGTCCCGCTCCACTCTGGCCCCTCTGTTTACCCTTTCACTGTCCCTTTATCCCTCCCTTCACTCCGCTCTCCTGCATTCCTCTCCTCTTTCTCTCGCCGATCCAGAAGAGACGGAGGAGAGAGGATACCATGTCCGCAATGTGCCGATAATCCCGGGCTATCTTGTCTGATTTTATGTTTTTTTTGTGGAGTGGAGCGGAGCATTGAGAAAGCCTGGCAAAAATGGCAGAGCATGGGCTGAAACTCAGAGGTAGGAGAGTGGACTGGTTTGATGGGTTGATGGCAGGTGTGCTACAGGTGGGGCAGTAAGGTGTGGGAATTTTCTCGGTCATGATGCAATGTTGTTGTTGTGATTCTAAAATTTGGCAGTGTATCTTCAATAGCTACGTTTTATTTAAAAGGTTTTAAAGTTGACATTTAGCACCAAAGCATTCCTATAATACAACCATGGGAATAATTTATGGTACATTTTAAGTCAGATGTGAAAAATGCTGTTAGCTAAGACTGCTTTAATTAATACAGAGTTGTATTTTTTTATATTTTTGTTATGAAAGTTTCAGTGATGAGCCAAGGACAAATAATGAAGTTTGTTGTGGATCCATGAGTGTTTGAATGGATTCTGTACCATTTTGAGATATGGCCTGAAGATATTAAGATTTAGTGGCTCAATGGAAAAAGTCTTTACCCCTAAACTAGAAGATCCTTGAATTTGAGTCCAAGTCTGGTCACTATATTTTTGCAAGATAAAAACAGTGCCTTGGCTAAGTGCTTCTTGTGTGGACCTTTCTTCTTTTTTTTATAGTTATTTTTTGTATTGCATCTCTTGATCCTCTGTTATTTAATTATTAACATCTCCAAATGCTCTTATAACGTTTTCTTATTTTCTTGTTATGCTAGTGCAGAGATCCCATCATACAATAGACTGTACTGTGTAGTGTTAGCCCTAGCGTTTAGTCCCCCCTAATTACACAATTACACACAGCTACCCGCACTATAGGTGTGTTTGTCAGGCTGCTAAGTGGGGATGTGGGATAATCTTTCTGGACGTTCAGAGTGTTTTCCTAACAAATTCCCAAATGTTGGTGAGGGAAGAGTGTCAACAAGGCTGCACCGGCTGGGACAGGCTCAGACAAGTGACCGCTGTAGGGAGGAGGGAGGAATGCATGGGAAATTATAGGAATTCTATGCATTCCTTTTAAACTACTAGAGTCAAAGCAAAACAAATGTTTGTCAATGATTTAAAGTCACTTAATATTTATGTATGAGCGCACCGAAAGGACAAAGTTTGTGTAAGTTCAAGGCAGTTTACTTCATGCCTGACTGAAATGTGTGTCTGTGGTTTAGCATGTGTTAGTGGGCTCGTTGGGCTGTGTGTGAAGTGTCCTTTACTGAAAACCGGACAGCTGAGCTTTTAGTGTTCAGTCAAGGACAGGTTCACCTTAGGAAACGTTTTAAGAGTCAGGCCTCTATGTGGAAGTTACAGCATTGACTTAAACTGAGAATCAACTTAGCTGCTTCAGCGTAATGTGTTTTTCATAATATAAAACAATACAGTATGACTATTTTCCTAATGCTTTGTTACTAATATATTACTAGTTTGGTTGCTTTTAGATTAGTAAGATTTGGGATTTTACAATGATTATATTAAAATAATCTAGCTCAGTGATCCTCAAACTTTTCACACCAAGTACCACCAGAAATGATTTGGCTTTCAAAGTACTATCTAAAAAGAGGGCTTAATCAAGTCTAAACTAAAGGTTGACCAATGTGGGTTTTTCTGTGGTAGCAGGGCTGCTACAATGGCCTCTAATGAGTTGACAGTGAGATCATTTAAAGATGAGTTTTTTGAGAAAACCAATTAGGCAATCTCAATCAAACAGGTTAGGGTTAGGTGTTTGAGCTTGGGGGAGCTACAAACTTCAATTAGATTTTTTGTTTTACGAGGTTCTATGCAAGAGATATGAGCAAAATCTTTTATCTTGGCCAATTATCATGGCAATAAAAACAATTCATGATGTTTCCTATGAACTATGAATGGGGGAACCTGGAGTCCTTCAGTCACATGGTTGCCCAGACATGTGCCTGACCAAAAATCAACATAAAAGTGCAAAAATAGATGGCCGATTTTCTAAAAAATGCAAAAATAGTCACGATATATTGGCCAACTGATATATCAGCTGACCATTGACCTCTAGTCTAAACCATAAATAACTTAGCTAAGCAGTGGTGTACACACGACTACTGGATCAATCTTTAAATTAAATTAAATCAGGACTTGAGCTGCAAAAGACTTTTGAGTACCACCAGAAGAGACCTGTGTACCATTTGAGAACCACTGAGCTAGTTATTTTGAAGTTTTTCCAACATGAATTTCTATATAATCTGGGGGTTCAAAAATGGGACATGAGTGACTTGGAAATGTTTTTGTATATTGCATTTATGGCAAGAAAGTTAGTTAAAGTAGTCATAAAAAAAAACTTAAGAGAAAAGTTAAATAAACATTAAAATGTGAATCTAAAACCAGGTCTGTAAACATTTTAATCTTAAGCCCTCTCTAACTTATACCTTGACTAACTGCTGTGGGTGCTCCCCAGCGGAGCTAAACTTTGTAAATATCTGTATTTGTTTTAGCTGTGGCCTCTCATGTTTACTGTGTGATGCTGCCGTGGTAACCCTTACAGTTTGTTTGGTTTTCACTTCAGCGCCTCCCTCCATTTCCGACTAGGCCTGCTGTGTGGTCACAGACTCTCCACCTGTGAAGGAGGCATACACAAAGAGGCCATGGCTGTATATTTAATATGAGTGTCTGCTTTGTGTTACCAGCTGGCTTTGACAGACACATGGGTTTTTCTTAATATGATTCCAGTTTAGAAGCAGGTTAGGTCTTTACACCGATAAGGCATAACATTAAATTATCTCTTTATCATGGTCCCGGGGTATATTAGGCAACAGGAAAGCATTTTGCCTTCAAAGTTGATGTGTTTGACCAGGGCCAAATTGTAATGGTTAGAGTCAGAGCATCTTCAAAACTGCAGATCTTGTGAGGTCAGTGATGCACATGGGGAGCGAAGTCTGGTTTGCATGGTTCTGATCCAACAGATGAGCTACTGTATCTCAAATTGCTGCAGAAGTTAATGGAGGTTCTGATAGAAAGATGTCAGAATACACAGTACATTGAAGTTTGTGGCATATGAGGCTGAATATTAAGCAGGTGGTCATAACGTTGTACCTGACTGCTGTTTTTGAATAATTAGCTTTTTTTCTAGAAATGGTTATTGACAACTCACAAACACTAACTTATTAAAACTACTACAATGCAGCATCCTCATCCCATAATGCCTCTGTGTTTATTGAGCTGTGAGAGCACACCAGTGGGATTTCTCTTCCTGATGTAATCATTACTTCCTGTTTGACTTTTGAGGAAGTGTCTCTTTGCACTGTTACTGTACTTGACCCTGTCCTTAAATATCTTTGGCATCCCTCCGGCCCGACTGTTGTTCAGTGTGCTCCTATTCATGACTTGCTATTTGTTTTGCATAAAAACGTGGTGCAGTTTAGTCATTTCCACTGACTTGGCTGATGGGATATCTTTAGCACATGACCAACTAACCCACTATGTTCTCGCCAGTCTTACAAGATTATAGCTATTTTTCCTAAGTAGTGCCTGAATGAGCATGGCTTTTATGAGGCTTGTTGAATTAATGCTTTACAAAAATCAGTAGTAATGCAGTAGAAATAACATTATAGGAGATACTTAAGATACCATTAGCTGCATTTTACCATGGGCTTAAGAAGTAGAAAAGCCAAAGGGTCACAGAATACTTAAAGGACATGTGTACCAATAACATAGGCATGTATAATACTTCATGACACACTTTACTGTCTGTTTACATTGGAGGTATGTGTGTATTTTTTATACTGGTCACATAAATTCCAGTAGAACATATGCTGAAGGACCTGCATGTACAGTAAAGCTAGTAAATGTTAGTGTTACTACTACTGCTTATTTAAATACTGAGTAATACAGAAAGATAGTTTCAATTAGTCAGTTCTTTGTCAGGATTATTATAGGTTTAAAAGGTTTGATACTCAAAAGGCCACTCACTATAGTACTGTGATTAAAATGGTTAAATTAACGTGTTTCATAAAAAAAAATAAAAAAATAATAATAATAATAATGCACCATCTGTTTATGTTATGTTATGTTTGTCTTAATAAAATAGGACTTGCCTCCAAGAAACATAAGTTGATGTATCTCGGCTAATATTGTGTTGGATTAAAATATCAATATTGGTTTAAAAGCACTAATTTATAGCTGTAACACAGACTAACATGTGAAGCACTAATGCCAATACAATTCCTATTTAGCTCAAGGCTGTTTTGTTATTTTGCCCTGAGACTTACAGCTGTGCCAGTGCTTTGATCCGTCCAGCAGTAAGACATTCCTGCGCCAGGGCCGAGCAGGAGCAGCCCACAGATCAGGTGGGAGGTGGGGGAGTGCCCTGGATGAATTAGATGCATTGTGTTGTGGAGGTGGTAAGGTGCAGAGCCCGGGAGACCTGAGCCCACAGGGACCTCTCCTCTGGGGGCCCCCTACAGGGTGTCAGCAAATCAGGAGGCATGGAGGAAAAAGTACTGTGGTGTCGAGAGGATATTTATACCTGGTCTGCTCTTTTTGGTTTGGTTAATTTTATTTTATGTAATAAAAAAAAAATAAAATAAAATTTGTTTAAGGTCTTTTACAGCTTACATTTAGAGTAGAGATGGGATTAGAGTAATTATTTAAAAAAGCTGTTTGAATAATACAGACACGCAAGTATAAAATCAATGTGATTTAACCAGGAAGTCTCTTAAACACTTTGAATGTCAGTATTGAACTTTTGCACCATTTGACTTTATTTTGTTTACTGGACATTTTCAGCATTTATTCTTACTCATCACAGTGGTATATTTGCAGTTATTATGTGTTGGTTTGACTGTACATTCAAAACCCAGCTTATTCTGTGATATGGCACTTTACAAAATGCAGTATCCACCAGAGCTGACAGATCATAACTTAATTCTAATTTCTTCTTCTCTTTTGTGTCTTCTCGTCTTCCCACCCCCAGCGCTGGCCTCCCCTTTGCAGTACATTCTTGTTTTTATGCCCCTTCTCACCCTGCCTGCGGCTGCACTTGCACACACAACATACACCCCAAACAATGAGGCCGACTGCTGCTAGAACTGGTGATCATAACCTTTGACCTGTTGTTCAGTTTGTGGTGCTTCACGCAGCAGTACGTTGGGTGACGACGGCAGTTTAACGTGCATGCACACATTGATGTTTACCACCTCTCTACTCACAGATTCTTGTTCTGGTGCTTAGAAACAGATGTCACGTTTGACCTTTGACCTCAGGTAACCAGTTATGATGTAGGATGGCAGCCTAATGAGGTGGTAATTGTGAAAGGACAAAAGAGCAAAAATGAAACCACATCAGTATTACTGTACTCTTTGACGGGGGCCAAACTGACAAAACCAAACTAGTCATTGGGTCAAATTAGAGCAGTTATTGCTGCCTTGCTTGCCTCTCAGTAAGGAGGTTGTGGGTTTGATCCTTGGGGCTGGACAATGATCTCTGTGATCTCTGACAATGAAGATGAATGGAGTCTGCATGCCCTTCTAAGGCTTCCTCTCGCCGACCAAAGACATGCATGTATTAGGAGTGTCAGTCTAAACTGCCCCTAGTGAATTAATCTGAGAGTGAAGCAATGGTCTGTTTATGTCTCTGTGTCAGCCCAGTGACCACCTGGTCAGGTTGTACCCCACCTAGGCCCATAGTTGCAGGGATAAGCTTCAGTCTTCCACAACTTCTAATGGGAATAGGCAGAAGATGAATGAATGATTACACAGATAAAGGTACATGCATTTTGATACAGTATTTTCTACAACAGAATGTACTATAAAAAATCAAGTCACTCCTTGAAAAAAAAATTAGGACTAGTCTGATCCCTTGCAAGTCCTAAAGCACTTCAAAGCTGCTGAGCCTCTGCCTGAAACACAATGAAGCCTTATTAAAAAGCTACATTGGATGAGAATAAAGGAGGAGCGGAGTGAAGACTCTAGTGGGCAGAGAATGTGAAATATGTATACAGCTCAATCTGGAGAACAGGAGGACCTTAGAGACTGGCAGCAATATGTGTCCACGTGTACGTCTTTTTGTTTGTTTTTACTTTCTTTGAAACATTAGATTTCTGATGCTTTGGACTTTACAGTGCAGTTTTATTATGTGTTGTGATGACAATGTTTATCATGTTGTCTTTATATCTTATTTAGTTTAATTGAAGGCCTGAAATAACTATGCACATTTTCACTGAACATGGTCATTTTGAAAGGCCATTCCTGATGCACTTGTTGTTTCTAACACCAGATCTTTTTTTTTTCTATAGATGAACATGATTCAGTACAAAAGAAAACCTTTACCAAATGGATCAATGCACAATTTTCAAAGGTAATACAAATGAGCATTACTAGTGAAGACAATTGAATGGACAAATGATGATGTCTTTCTCTGTTGATGAAACCTAAATTCTGTTTTGCACATTTTCTCTAATCAGACAGGAAAGACGCCCATCAAAGACATGTTTTCTGATCTGAAGGATGGGAGGAAGCTGCTGGAACTGCTGGAGGGCCTCACTGGCTCTGTCCTGGTGAGTCAATAGTGGAGTCATTTAACAAGCAATATGGTAACTGGGCTAACTGTGGAGATGCAGATTGTTTCATGCTGATGGCTGAGAGCTAATATTTTTGTTCCCCTGTTGTATTCCTGCTAGAGTCATTTCTGTTTTGTAGCACCTGCAGCTATTAAGTGACAACAGACACCTGAGCCATTGTCTGAAAAATATTTACTCAATAATTGGGTGTTAATAAGTGCTTTTACTTTGTGCACACTTAAAAGAGCTTCAGAGTTGGCAGCCACTCATCTTGTCATTCTTTCCATAAGTTGGCCTGTGAGTACTGCTGATAGGATAATGGCTCGAATATAGTAACAGACGCTTGGTGACTGATGCCATACCTCTCTGTGTAGCTTTTACTCACTGTACATTTTTCTCACAAGTTGACAAAACAGTATGTTACACTGATCAGTCATAACTTTATCAGAACCAGCAGTAACTTCTTCAGTAATTTTAACTCCAGCAGCTCATCTGTTGGATTGAACCACACGAGTGAGGCTTTGCTCCCCACATACCTCACCTGTTGTACATTTACTTTTTATAGATACTCACTACTCCAGACTGGGAACACCCCACAAGAGCTGCAGTTTTGAAGATGCTCTGACCCAGTTGTCTGTTGTATATTGGTGTTTCTTGATAGCATTTCTGGGGGATTTTAAAAAACACAACTGTCATTTACTGATTATTGGGAAGTAAACAGTAGATTTGTTTTGAGCTGTTTTAAAATCTGTTTAATTTCCTCTTCCTCAGACCAAAGAGAGAGGCTCCACCAGAGTACATGCCCTCAACAACGTCAACAAAGTACTTCAGGTCCTACATCAAAATAATGTGAGTGGTCAATTTTCACTTTCAGTCAGTAATTATTTTACTCCATCCAGAGATCTGTGGAGTTAAAACCGACAAAATACCATGATGTGTTTGTTTGAACCAGGTCACACTGATAAAACATCCTGTAGCAATGCAGAACTATGTGTAGCCTTCTGTTTGAATGAGCCATTTTGTATTCAGTCTGCTCTGTATTTTTCTTTGCCTGTCTGCTGCCCTTGCGCTTTTGCTCATTTTTCCGCCTCCACTCTGTGCACAATGGTCGGTCTTAATGCCCTGACCTTAGCAGTAGGAGAGAAGCAGCATCGCAGGCTAATGGGAAATTGCTTGTAACCCCTACTACTTTCATTTCTGCAAGAGACAACAAATTCCAGAGCCTCAAGTGCCTTAAATTATTACTTGAATGATAACTATATAATTTAGCTACTATATAGCAAAATAATGACATTGACATTTGATCTGCATTCATCTCTTAAGTACGTTTATATGATTACAGTTTTTACTTGACCTTACCACAAATAATAAGTGTTTTATTTTGAGAAGCACTGGTTCTTCCTCACTGCAGTACTTAGCATAACACACCTGCCTTTTCAAAAATCAGGTTGACTCAGTCCAGATGTACTATAACTGTGTAAACAATAATATCTGGAGCTTTTACAGAGCAGCAAAAGATTACATTCAAAGTCAAACTCTGTGTGGACTTTTTTTTCTTTTGGTGTTTGTAATCAATATATTTTGGCTTTAACTTGCTAAAACCAGAGGTGAACAAACTTACTTCAAAATATTGTCACTCAATAGAAGTAAAAATACACAACAAATTGTTACTTCAGTAAAAGTAAGAAGTATTGATGTAAAGTTGACTACTTGGAAAAGTACTTACTGCTACTACTGCTTCTTGAACTTGTGCTACTACTGCTATCATTTGTGCTGCTACTACCACTGCTATTATTATTACTACCCATGTTACCACTTAAGGCCAAAATATGCATTAACTCTGAACACTTTTCCTCAAATATATACTCAAGTAAAAGTATGAATTACTTACTGAATCATGAAGGTAAATCTTACTTCAGTAAAAGTCTCTCTCTCTCTCTCTCTCTCTCAGGTGGACCTGGTAAACATCGGCGGCACAGATATTGTTGATGGGAATCATAAACTAACCCTAGGCCTCATCTGGAGCATTATCCTCCACTGGCAGGTGAGCACACAGACTGTCAGCATGTGCTGACCACATTTTTCATCTCCTTCATTGCATTCCTGTTTGCTCTTTGTGAACACATGCTCCAGTGGGACCAGTGTATTATTTTTACATTAAATACCAAGTTAAAATTAAATGACTGAGGCTCAACTTTATTCATCCTTAAAGGAAATTTGAGATTGATAAAAAAAAATAAAAAAAAATAAGATGACTAAAATACAATAAATAAGCTGAAAAAACATGATTTGAAAATGTTCAAGTCTACAAAAAAAGAAAAAAAAAGAAAAGAAGAAAACTAAAGGCTCTGTGAGAGTTGCCTGGGAATTCCAGACTCATCACTCACCGCTGTTCCAGTGGATGAGTCTGGTCGCCGTGGAATCAGTTTGATTTATAGGGTGGCGCAAACCCGAGTAAACTGACAGCGGAGTAAGCCAATCAGAAAATGGTGGACATGACGTTAACAAAGCGTCAAGAAAGTAAGCAAATCTTTTTTTTTTTTTTTTAAATAAAGGCTTTTAATGCTGTAAGCTGCTGTAGTTTTAATGACTCGATATGTTTTTGGTCATTTAAAACGGAATTTACCGCTGAATGAAACAAACTCGGCTCCTCGGTGCGCCATCTTGATTGTTGTTGTTGAGGAAACGAGGGGAGGCTGCTCACGAAGAACACGTGACTTAAATAAACAAATTAAAATGCACGGTATGGTTGGGATTTAAATCCAACCACAGCGGAGGACATGGTGACCAGACTGATATTTCTCTGTATAATAATACAGAGACATATCATTCTGGATTTTCCAGGCAACTGGGAGAATATAGACCTCTGCCAAGGCACTGGTCCTACCTCACAATGATAAACCTATATTGCCCAGACTTAAACTTGAAGAACTTCTAATAAATCTACTAAAACTAATCATTAGCATTTACATGTTTCAAAATATCTATCTCTCTGCCTGTTTATTATTGCTAATGTTTGCATGTTTTTTTTTTGTATGCAAATGTACATGTAGGTAAAAGACATCATGAAGGATATCATGTCCAATCTGCAACAAACCAACAGTGAGAAGATCTTACTGAGTTGGGTTCGCCAGTGCACCAGATCCTACCCAGAAGTCAATGTGCTGAACTTCACAACAAGCTGGGCTGATGGTCTGGCTCTCAATGCTATCTTACACCACTTCAGGTAAACTAATGGGATCACACATGGTTGGAAACCTGGCTGTAAAGACTGTTTTAGTTGCCTGTTTTGATCAAATCCTCATGTTCTTGCCAGAAATAAATACCAAAATGCCTCTGGGTAATGCTTATAAAACGCAGCTATAAAACATTTGCTCAATAATTTAACTTGCAGTGTTTCTTCTGTTTTGAGTTTGTGTGGGATTAACATATCTGTTTTGGGAGTGACACAACCTGCTAGAAAACTGATACGGTTGCCAATCCTTTATTAAATTGTAGTGTGAGATTAAACACTACCAATTTTATTTTTTTCCTTTTAGATTGAGGATACATATGCGATCATCTAATAATATATTGTTATAAGAAACATATGTTGACTTTACAATGTCATGTAGGCTGCATTATTAAGCATTTGAATCTGCTGGCAGGCTGCACCAATAAGGTTATGTATCTTACACATCTTGTTAAGCAGATACGTCTTGTTACACAGAGAAACAGTGCTAAAAAGAAAAACATATTTTGGAAAAAATGGAAGCAAATTTACACAGATAACACTGATAACAATTGACAATTCAAGATGTGATGCTTACCAAGGCAGAGATAACTGTTTGTTTACATCAATCCTAAGCTAATCTCAGAATTTTAGTCTGATGTATTTGTATTTTCATGGGACAAAATTGGATTTGCATTTTTTTAAAAATAAAAGCAGAAAAGTAGCTATACTCTTGTTGTTGGTGAGTGGTGAGATTTTGTTGCAACTGCGCTTGGGATGGCAGTAGTTCAGCTCGGAGCTTTGTCTGTATGACTCACCTAACTGTATATGTGTGCAGGACAGATAGGACACTAGACCGTAGGCCTGACCAGCACAAGACCTGCCTGAGAGGTCATAGTCTGCTGGGCTGTGTACTCTGCTTGCCCTGTCACTGTTTGCTCTGTTGATGTGTGTATGCTGGGCTGTATGAAGAGAGCAGCGTCATAGATGTTTCCCCCTCTTCTGTAACCCTTTGTGGACTGCAGTAGTTCACACACAGGCCTCTGATCTGTGAGAAAGACCAGTGTTGGTTTAGACTTGGTCCAGGGTTTAGGAGGATCACTGAACCCACACATTCCACATTCAACAGGACCCAACTATGGGTGAAGCTATAAGGGGAGGTCTTATACTATGGTCATGTATATATGGATAACATCTCTTTGGATTAGTATTATTTAAATAAGCTGATTTGTAAAGTACAGTTGGCAAGTGTTTAGCGTTGCATTTAAATTAAAGATATGCTAAAATCAGATTTTAAGATATAAAAGATAAGATAAACTTTTGATGATCTATTGATCCCACAGCAGGAAAATTCACATGTTGGGCAGCTCACAAAACCAGGAAAAATGCATAAAGTCTATATGTCAAAGTCACAAAATGTGCACCTAGGATTATTCACAAGAAGAATACAAAATACAGTACACACTGATGGAGGGCAAATTGTATTTAATACAGGAACAGGGAGTCACAAGCCACCTTTTGTGCCAGCCCTAAGTCTGGATAAAAGAACAGGGCAAAGAGGAGAAAAGCTGAAACAATAGAAGATATAGTTTTTCTTATTTTGCTGTCTGATTGCAACTTGTTTTCAGGCCACATGCGTTTAGCTGGGATCGTGTGACCAGGATGAGTCCAGTCGAGAGGCTGGATCATGCCTTTACGGTGGCCAAAGATCAGCTGGCTATCGAGAAGCTGCTAGATCCTGAAGGTATGCATTACTCACATTGGACAGTTATTTATATGCTAAAATTATTTTGTGTACTTTTGTTTTAAGTATCCTTTTATAGCCATGCCACAAAGCAAAAGAATGAAGTACTTCTTATTGTCCAGGGCTCACACATCAAACTGTCACAATACTTCTTTTAGCAAGACCAGGATTTGGAAGCGTTTACTGCATAGCAACTAATGTGATTTTGTTTTTGGCATGGCTATCTTTTTTTAAAATCAAATTGAGTTAAGTTCATATTTGGAGCATTTACAGAGCAGCAAAAGAGGTACACATTCAAAGTCACTCTGTGTTTAGGAAGATTGGGTTGACACTTTTTCTTTTTGTGTTGATGATAAATATCTCAGCAATTTCTCAATTCTTGCACATTTTAAATTCTTGCATTTTCAAGTGGATAAATAGATTTTGTTTTGGGCTCAAATAAAAGGATTTTCTACAAAATATTGTTTCTAGTGGAACACACCAATTTGCCATTACTCTCCATCTTGTAGCACCTGGCTACCTCTCACTGCCTTATTTTGCACTGTCTTGCAGATGTAGCGGTACAGTTACCAGATAAGAAGTCTATCATTATGTATGTGACGTCGCTGTTCGCCGTGTTGCCCAAAGACGTTAGCATGGACGCAATCAGAGAAGTAGAAACACTGCCTCGAAATACAAAGTGGAGGCAGAAGGGGCCAGCTCTGCTCTCAGCACTCAGGTACACTTCAATCTACAGCAGTCGTTCTTACACTTTTCTCACAAAGTGCCAAAATATTTGACTTGAAGTACCATCTTTAGTGAGCTAAAATTAGCATTACAGAATAAGGACGTCACGAGGACTAAAGGTCTAAGATGGGACTAAACCCATACTAGACCAGGACTAAACCAGGTCTTCAGACAGGACTAAACTAGGACTAAACCAGGTATGAACCAGGAATGAAGCAGGGCTAAACCACTACTAAACCAAATCTAGGACAGGACTATAGCAGGATATAATGAGGATAAATCTAGGACTAAAGTGGGACTAAACTGTGCCTAAACCAGATCTAAGTGGTCACCAAGCAGAGCAGGACCAGCAGGAATAAAGCTGACTCCATGTTAAACTAAATGAAAATTGACTTTTGAGTAGAACTGGTCTGCGTACCACCACACTTTTTTTTTTTTTTTTAACCAATCACATGCCTTTGAATTGCATGTTATGCGTTGTCTGTCTCTGGAAATAACATCCTCATTTACCCCCACTGCTGCTGCTCGTGAAAAACTCAGCAGGCGGAGGCAAACGGGGCAGAGCTATGACTCACCCCTATGACATGAGCTGAACACGCCGAGTTGAAAGTTTGCTGGAAAATATATATAACTGTAAACGGAAAGATATTTGTGAATAAATTAGTAAGCTATCAGGAAGAACTACTACTACTTGACTCACTTGGTTTGAGCTTTTGTTATGTTATGATTTGTTGCATGGTTGAAAATAGGCACAAAGAACCTTCAGAAACCACCTCTTAAGGGTTTATGGCTACATACTTCACACACCCTGGAACAACTGCTGGAAAAGTCTGTTTTAAAAGTGCTCTGATTGGTCTAACTAGAGGTTTTTTCCTGGCACATTTCCTCTGTTCCTTTAGGAAGTGATGCATATAGATGGTGATAGAGAATGTAGAGAGAAAATAAAGGCCCTTTGTTTTTTATACTACTTGGTCTCCTCTCAATGTAAAATCTGTAATGCCGCTAATGTTGTGCAAACTGGTGAAAATGTACTGACTAAAAATGGTTGCAAATTGTTCTCACTTCTGGTTGAAATATTATTGCAGGGTGAATTATGATACACGATAAATGTGATATGTGCTCCTATGTCATAACATATCATAATAGGTAAAGAGCTGTAAGCAGTTCTCAGCTGAATAAATCATCTGGTGTTAATAAAACACTGTGTTAGGCCAAACCACAGCTATTTTACTCATTTATTTGACAAATAGACTAAGTTCACTCTGCTTCCACTCTTGAGGGCAAGTGGTACTCAGATGTGGAAGAAGTACTCAGAATCTGTACTCAAGTAGAAAGTAGTTTCGTCAAAATAATATTACTCATGTAGAAGTGAAAGTATTCAACAAAATTGTTTCTTGCATAAAAGTAAAAAACTGTTGAGTGTAGAGTTTACTTGAGTAGACTACTACTACTACAACATTTTCTATTGCTACTACAACTTCTACTTGAGTAGACTACTACTACTACTTCAACAACTACCATTACTTCTCACATTTTATTTGTATTAGACATTGTAAATACCCTCCAGTTACTATCCCGTTAGTATTTTTGGGGGAATTACAGTGAAAAAGCACACACAGTTTTAACAGCATTTTATTTTGTCAATCTAGCCTCTAATGACTGTACAGTATTGCAGTCAGAATACCTGTTTTCACTGCTTGCTATTATTTGTAGAATGAAGACTGACTTGCCAGGCCTGGGCACCTCCCAGCGTCTCATAATAGGCCTAATGTTTTCTGAGCAGGGCATGTCACTCTATATATGCTCCACAACATCCCACGCCCCTGCTAGAGGTCTGCTTCTATTTTAAAACTTGCATCTGATGTGAACAAGGGTGAAGCAGGAACAGTAATGAAGCTATGTCCACAACAGCTGCTGGATTCCAGTTTCACTTAAGTATTTTGGTTTGGCTTTGTGAACCATGTGCAACACATTAACATACTGTATAATTTTGTACAAAGATAATACCTTGAGCTTGGGCTAAAATGACCAGGTTAACTATAAGCAAAAGTTTAGAAACATGGGGAAACTGCTATGAAAAGGACCAAACAAGATAGAAAAAAAACTTCACTTTATATCCTGGATAACTGAGAATCTTCACAGCCATCTTTTTACATGTACGAACACCGCTGTTAGACATTACCATTAACTTTTGTAAATAGATAATTCAGATCTTGACTACATGACTGGGTTAACAATAGGCTAAGTTTTAGGAATTTGGGAAACGTGCAGGGAGAAGGATGCTATACAGTAAATATCAAGCAACATAGCTTATCTTTTACATGCAAGGGTCTGTTGTCCAATGCAATTAGTTAATCAAGGCAAAAGAAAGAAACAGCACTTTAAACTCGGTGTCTTTCCTTTATTTGATTACCTTGATGATGAGAATTTTCATGGTTATTTTTACATGAAGGGCGATAGCTTACTTACTTAACTTTTTTAAACTGGACCATGCTTTATTTGCAAGGTTCTGTTTTCCAAGACAATACGTTAATCCTAGGCAATGGAAGAGAAACACTGGCCATGTCCAAAACCTTTATTTGATGGATGACCAAGGATTGCCATAGTTATCCGTTACCTGCAGGGACATCTCAGTTGTGCAAAATGGGTGCATGATGTTAAATAAAATGGTTGTAGCAGGCCCAATATCGATGCTACATTAATGTTTTTGCAAATTTACCAGCTTCAGTGTCATGCCACTTTCAATATCTTAGGGATTCATATTTTCAAAAATTTGTTTTTCCCTGGATGTCCAGAGGGAGGAGGCAGGCAGCAGTCCCCGTCCCGAGACGCCTAGCACTGTGACAGAACCCGAGGAGGACATGGAGGTCAGTTTTTCCGAGGTGGATCTGGACACATACCAGACCACTTTGGAGGAGGTCCTGACCTGGCTGCTGTCGGCTGAGGACGCTCTACACGTCCAGGACGAGGTGTCAGACGACGTTGAAGAAGTTAAGGAACAGTTTCACACACATGAGGTAGGAGCTGGGAGTAAACTGCAAAAATCACTTGAGATAATGCTTTGGTGCAGTTTGTATTAGGTCTGCACGTTGATATGCGATAACTATGTTTAATATCAACAATATTTGCATACCCTGGATTAGATTAGATACTTTATAGATCCCAAATAAAAGGGAAACCATAGATATAGTTTAATTTTATTTTCATTTATGAAGAGATAAAAGTATCTGGATTCAAGAAAACTGGGACTAAATAAAGGTTTCTAAAGACTAAACCAGGTCTAATTTTAAGACTGAAATTAAACTAAATAATATACATAATATTAATAATTTTGATTTTATTATGAGTTACATAATATGATTTAAGACTCCAGAGACTTACTTTGACAGTGTGTTTGCAGCAGTTGTGTTTGCTAATATTGCAATAACACAGGGTTTCTGCAGGCTCTTAAAATCTGAATTTAAGGGCCTCAAAAGTCTTGAATTTTCTGAGATGCAGAGTATTTGGACTTAAATTTGTTTAAACAGGTCTTAAATATGTTACGTACATTTGATGCAACTACCTGCGTTTACTAGGCTATTCTAAAATGTCCACTTAAAAGCTTATTACTGTCGCAGATACGAGAGCTCAGATCTTTTGTTACCAAGACCAAAAGGCATTGCAGCATTCACTCTCTCAAATTTAGTCTTTTTCATAATTTTTTGTACACTGCTTATGAATTGGGTCTTAATTTTTTTTTTTGAACAATGGCCTTTAAAAGGTCTAAAATAAACTCTTGAATCCAACTTGTTAAACCCTGCAGACACCCTGTAACAATAAATCTGAAATATGTGCAGCCCTTGTTTGTTTGATTGCAGGTTGTATTTCTGAAAACTCAAGGCAGTAGTGTGTTTAAAAGTTCAATGTCTGGAATCCAGGTCAAAACAGAAAGCTGTTTATATGACTGGGCACAACAAGAACCAAAGCCTCTTTAACAGGCAGGGTTTTGAGTAGCTTTGAAAAAAATCAATCCATTTTGTTTTAGCTTGTTCTCACACCTGCTTCAACTACCACCTACACCTCCACCAAAATCATTGTGAACAAATTATCCATCACAAATATCTCATCATTAAAAAAGCTTAGAAATAACAGGCAATAATTCAGTATGTATTATATGTGAATATTACATAAATATTGCTTTGAAAATACTGATTGAATATTTTAAAACTTCCTTCCTCCCAGACATTTCTTCACATAGAATCAATTATAACTGTAAATCAGCTATTCATCAACATTTTCATTTGTGTGTTGCTCTCAGCCAACTATAAGGACAAATACATCAGCGTCATATGACAGAATAAATCACGAGTTATCTTTTTACTTCCTGTGTTTAAGGCCTTTATGATGGAGCTGACGGCGCACCAGAGCAGTGTGGGTAATGTCCTTCAAGCAGGAAACCAACTGATCGCCCAGGGCAATCTCACAGAAGAGGAGGAAGAGGAGATCCGGGAGCAGATGAGCCTCCTGAACTCGCGCTGGGAGAACCTCAGAGTGGCCAGCATGGACCGTCAGGCCAGGTACATGTCCACACATAGTAAATAGGCATTTTGCAAGGTCTCCCATGGTACTAAAATATATGAAGGTATCAGTATCGTTAGCTGTCGGAGTTGTTTCATGACTCTCTAACAGATAAAATGCAGCAATTAACTTTTGATTTATTTTAATTTAATTGATGATAATAATAATATAAATGTTTACAGTTTCAAATTATATATAAAATAAAATTGCATTTATTAAGTGGCACAAACATTTTAAAATAAGCCTTAATGCTTTTCTTGCTGCAATATCATGGATACTGTGATTGATATTTTTGGTCAAGGTTATCATGTCAGAGTCAGAAACATACCGTCCCATCCCTAGTAGCAAAAACAACAACAACAGTAATATTCATTCATGCATCTTCTTCCGCTTATTCCTGTTAGGGGTTGCAGGTGAATGGAGCCTATCCCAGTAACAATGGGCCTTAGGCAGGGTACACCCTGGCCTGAACAATGCCCAGTTAGTCACAGGGCTGACTCAGAGACATACACAGACACACAACAATTCACTCTTACATTCATTAATTAATTTTAGAGTCACGGGAGGGCCTGCAGACTCCACATAAAAAGACGGCCAACCTGAGGATCAACCTCACAACCTCCTTGCTGAATGCCCTCCACCCTGCCCCCCCAATCATAATACCGATGCAAGTTACAACATAAATCATTTTTTGTAGTTTCTCTAGGAAACTTCTTGTTGTGATAGGCTTCACCCACCTGCAACCACTCTGAGGAATAAGCAGTAGAAGATGAATGAAAAATATAGCTCGTCCATAAGCTACTGATGTTTAAAGTGAAGAATGTACAAGCTGTGCATGAGTTAAACCCGATAAGCCTTGAGCCCTCAAGATCTGACTGAGCTCAACATAAGTTATCAAAGTTTATGAGACTTCGGTCAGACAGAAACACACATTGTTTAGTGTGTGCTACCTCTAGGCAATAAAACTACAGAAAACATACCTTAGTTTAACAGCTCAGCATTGTGTGACTGAGCCTATATTTTATGCTGTTTACATCCTTGTTATTTTCTGTCTGCCCTTTTGTCTCCAGGCTACACGAAGTCCTCATGGATCTCCAACAGCAGCAGTTAAAGCAGCTCTCTGACTGGTTAACAGAAACAGAGGCCCGGATCAAAAAGATTGAGACTGAACCAGCTGCGAAAGATCTAGAGACATACCAGAAACAAATAGAACAACACAAAGTAAATACATTTTGGTTTCATTTACAAGCTGACATCAAGTGTGTTACCTATTTCATTGATTTAATTTCTGTTTAGGAGCTTCAGAACGACCTGGAGGCGGAGCAGGTGAAGGTGAACTCTTTAACACACATGGTGGTGGTGGTTGATGAGAACAGTGGTGACAGTGCCACTGCTGCCCTGGAGGAGCAACTACAAGTAAGTGTCATACTGAATCCCTTTTTTACACATTCAATATTGTCCTGACTCTTGACTGTCTTTGGTGGGAACAGAAAAGGGAGCAGCCTAAAGAGACTTCTCATGTGTTTTCTGTATTGTTTTACCAAGCTTTTGAAGAAGAAAATATAAGAGAGAGAGCTCTATTTTACATCTATACCTATATCTTCTCAGACTTTGGGCGAGCGATGGGCAGCAGTGTGTCGGTGGACAGAGGAGAGGTGGCACAAGCTGCAGGAGGTCTTCTTGGTCTGGCAACAACTTTTATCAGACCAGGTATAACGTGTTCTCTTTCTTTATTATAGTTCCTTCCACATGTATTGTTTTTTTTCCCTTTTATGAATTCTTTTGATAGTATAAATATTTTGAAATCATTTGTCCTTGCTGTAGTTAGTTCTTACCTTGCTTGTAGTTTATATCTTAACTATAAATATAAATTTGCCTTGAACAACACTGGCTATTGTTTTAAACGTTTTGCACTTTTTTCCTCAGAGTTTGTTTAAAGACTGGTTGGCAGAGAAAGAGGAGGCCTTGAACAATGTTCAGACTAGTAACTTTAAGGACCAAAGTGATATGAATACAAATGTGCGGCAATTAGCGGTAAGTACAGAGCCCAGATTTGGTACCTGCTACATAATACTAAGGTCAACTTTAGCAACCAAGTAATAAGTTGTATTAGGTTTTTTGTTGCTAAACATTGATCTACTTGGTTGTGCTTAGATTCTTAAAGAAGATATGGAAAAGAAAAAGAGGACTCTGGACCAGCTGTCCGATGCAGGGCAGGATGTTGCGTCTCTACTACAGAGCTCTGATGCAGGAGCAAAGATAGAAGCTGATACTGAGGAGCTGACCCACAGATGGGACAACCTGGTGCAGAAACTAGAGGACTACTCCTTCCAGGTAATTATGGTTAGCTGTTTGTGGCTTATGCTTATTTATGTCTCATTTTAAATTAAAAGTACTGGAAGCTGTGTTGTACAGATTTGAAAACGGTACTGCAGTCTAAATCAAAACAATGGTCTGTGGGTTGCCAGTCTTTTCGCTTTTATGATTGGACGATCACCAATTCAGGGTGTAGAACCAGAACAAAAAATGTAAACATAAACAACTTGGCCATTAGATAATATATATTTTTATTGTGAATAAATTAGTAAAATTAATATTTGATGTTTACCTCATATCTTGGGATACATGTGGGTAATTTTTTTAAATATAAAAAATATATACTGCTCATAGCACCTTTTAAGCCTCAGCAACCAATAATCTACTGGCCTGTCAATAAATTAGAATAGGCCTATCATGGAAAAGTCAGTTTATTTCATTAGTTCACTTCTAAGTTAAGTAAAACTTAGACATTATGTAATTCAGTTCATTACAGTTAATAAAAAAATAAAATTCATTATATTATAAAATCACAAAATGACACAATGTTATATAGTCATCTTAACACAATAAAATAGTTGATTGAAATATTTTGCTCTGTGTACTGAATCTATAGAAGGCATATATGAGTTTCAGTTTTTTAGTTGAACTCAACAATGTCACAAATTTACTAATGGGCTTCCGTATTGTTGACTGTTTGTGGCTCATTTTTTATCTCATTTTAATTTAACTCAAGTAGTTCATTACACTGATGGTACATTGATTATAAAATACTTTTATTTTATTGTCAATGTTGGTCAAGGATGCCAACTTATTTAGTACTATAACTTCCTTTCCTTTTGGATGATTTCATTCTGGCCTCTTTTACTTCTATTTTCTTGCAGGTAATGGAAGCTGTATCTGACTCTGGGATGACTCAGATGGAGGAGCAGGTCATTGCAGATACAGTCGCTGTCACTGTTGTCTCATCAAGCACTGACCAGGAAGTGGCTCCACCGGCACCTCCAAAGAAACGACTGGTGGAGACTGACTCAGAAGTTAGACGACTGTAAGAACCAAGTCACAAATATCAACTAAACATCCTACAACATCCAACAGAATCAAGTGTGATTTTGTATGACTTTAGGTTTGAAAATAAGCTATCTGACCATCTGAACTGGATTAAAGCATGGAAGACCTCAACTCAGGCACTGGCCTCAGGAAATCCTGAGACCACAACTAATAACCCAGACCTAAAGAACAAACTGAAGGTAAAATATGCACCACCTTGTGCTTAAATAATGAACCTTTATGAGTACTTAATATGCCGATTGCTTAAGTGAATACATATGTTTAATCCCTATAGGACTTGAAAATAGAACTCTCTGCAAAAGAGGCTCCAGTTAGTCAAGTAATCCGGGAGGGACGAGGCCTGGTGGATCAGCTGGAGAGAGGTATGAACTCAAACGACCCTGTAGCCTGAAAGATCACAGAAAAGGTACGCTAAAGTACCAACATGTATCTGAAGTGTGTGTGAATACTCTCTCAATGAGTCATAGTGATGGCTTGCAGTTTAGTACCAACCCAACAGAAACCTTCCACTTGCTTGTAAAGTGGTGTTCACTGTGCAGGTTTTTTACTGTGTTTTTAACTGCTTCTTAGTATTTCCTGGCTATCTACAACCTTATTCTCTATTGTGGCTTGTAATTGTGGATGAAATAATGAATTGCCTTTTTTTAGTTTGCACTGAAATCTGAACTTAACTGAAAGTGATGTTTAATGTGTTGAGATACTATTAAATACTCTTATACCTAAACATCTATTACCTTCCAGAGGGTGCGTCCATGGACCTAGTAAGGACAGACTTGGAGTTGTTACAAACAGAGTGGGAAGTTTGTGCGAGGGAGCTGCAGGCTGCACAAGAGCGAGTTCAGGTCCAGAGCCGATTCAGAGCAGTGTCTGCAGAGCTGACTGAGGTGGACCAGGCCTTGGTCAAACAGGACGGTTGGCTCGACTCAACTAAAGTAGAGAAGTGTGATGAAGATGAACTCAGAGGCCTCTGTCAGGAATCAAAGGTAAACATGTTGGTGAAGATGAATCTGTGCAAATACAAGGCTCACATCAAATAATCAGAATATTGTGAAAAGTCAATTTATTTGAATAGTTCAATTGAAAGCGAAACTTATATGTTGCATAGATACGGAGTGAAATATTTCAAGAGTTATTTTTATTTTTTCCAAATTCCAGCCACAAGGGCTTTACTCAGTTTGAGCTTGTCCCAAGCCCGGATATATGAAGAGGGTTGTGTCAGGCATCCAGTGCAAAACCTATGCCAAGTGAATAAAATAACTGCACACGAGGGAGCAGATAATTTGCTGTGGCAACCCCAGAAGGGAAAAGCCAAAATGAAAGAAGACGACATAAATAACATAACATAAAATACTGCAAAAATAGTACATGATCATCACAGTTAAAATCAATGTTTGAAATATTTCACTCTGAGAGCGCTCACTCTAAATAATATATATATATATATATATATATATATATATATATATATATATATATATATATATATATATATATATATATATATATATATATATATATATATATATATATATATTGGCATATTTTAATTTATTAATGTGTGTTTTGTAGATGGTAAACATGAAATAATTGATATGATTAGTATATTTTAAGATACTCATAAATTATTTTAGCTTACATGCATCATTTTAGCTTTTGCATGGTTACAATTAATCCATATCAATGTTTAATTTTAAGTTGAGGCTGGCTGACGTCACTTCTCTGGGCCCACAACTGGAGCGGCTATCCACTGAAGCAGGGTCACTTGGTGCTGTGCCCTCCCTCAGAGACACAGTGGTACTGGTATCTGCGCATCATGCCTCCACACTGCAGCGACTACAGGGCAAAGAAGAAGAGATCACTGAAGGTAGTCACAGCAGTATTATGTGCTGGACAAAGAGCACGCAGCCATTAGGCATCCCTTTATCTAAGAAGGAGTCTGACAAATGAGTCAGGATCACCAGTCTCCATGACAGTGTTATGCAGATTTTAGATTAGCTTTTGTGAATCTGCGGCCTGCCAAAAGTTGTGGCCTTATATGGTCTGTGAAACCTCGCAGATGTGCTGTTGTATAATTGAGTGAAAGGGTGTAAGATCAAGCCCTGAGCACATGACCTGGATGTAGGGCATTTCTAAAAATCAGTCAACGTTTTACCTTTGGAATTTAAAAACACTGCTCTTGGCTAAAAAGACCGAGACTCTGCTTTGTGTGTGCGTTTGTGTGTTTCTGTCTCCGTGTGCCTCCTGGGCCTTTATGACTGTGAGGATTTGGACAGGAGCCAAGCTAAACCATTTTGTTTCTGCTTGAGGGCCGTTTGGCCTTTTACTGGGGCCTCTCTATGTCTTTATACAGCTCTCCGCCAGATACGCTCCATCTCAGCTGTGTGTGTATATAAACCAGATTATGTAAGCATTAAATTACCTGGTAATTAAAACACTACTGGGACAAGTGCAGAGAGGAAGAGTCATATGGAGAACAGGGGTGCAATTAGGCATGTAAACACACAATAACAAACAAACAGAACACACTGTTAAATAAATACATAGCATAATGTAAATGGTTTCTGCTGTGGGTGTCTCACTGCCCCCTTGTGGTTAAAAAAAAGTTTTGTCTACTAAACTTTACCAACTGCATTCACTAATTTCTTGTTTTAGCTTTGGCCCAGCTTGAGGCCAAACAACAACCTAATCCGGTGGAGGCTCTAGAGGCCCGGCTGTCCACTCTGAAACAAGGTTTGGTGGACATCCCGACCACAGCCGAGGCAGTGGAGCAGGCACAGGTTTGTACCAACCAAAAAAACAACCCATTTTAAATACTAAACAATATTTGTATAATTTTTAGGTTTTCATAATTATAACTAACATCTGCTGTTGTTAAACCTGTTACTTCAAAGTAATATTACTCAAACAAAAGTAAAAGAACTCAACAAAACTATTTATGAATAAAAGTTAAAAAGTACCGGGCGTAAAGGTTACTTAAGCACAAGTATTTCTATGCTACTTCTACTGCTACCACTATTACTGCTACAATAAATGTAAGTTTTTTTGTTAGCAGGCCCCAGATCAGTTTTTTTCATACTGTCATGATTCATTTGTGATTCTGCACGTGCCCTTTGACCTCCAAATTACTTTTTTTGTCCCTTTGTTTGTGTCTGTGCTTTTGAATGAACAATACACCAGTGTAAGTGTTAATCTATGTCTGCTGTCAGTTTTCCTTTCAATACAATGGCTCTCTTTATCGGTTACTCACTTCCCTCTTGTGTCGAGGCAGGGCAGGTTGTTTTGTGATATGTTTCAGTGTGTTACCCTCCTCCTCTTCCATCTTTGGGAGGAATGCTGCTCCTTTCTTGCTTTTGTTATTGTGGCTGATAGGCATGCTGCCGAATTGGGGGCAGGGTCCTGGCACAATCTGGGCAGCATGCCTGTACATGCAGCACCAAGCCTGTAACAGCTCAGTCATTCAAAACAAACACAGCAGGCAGTCCCTCGACACCATGTCCCAGTTCAATTTGTGCATTTCAGGGCTGCACTCATGATAAGGGCAAACAATAAACAGCCTGACAATTTGAAAATTATACGTTTATTTGGATGTATAGAGTGTTGTTGAGGTGTGATTTTGAAGTTGTGAATCAGGAATAGATACAATATGATATGCTCAAGTTTATTTTTTTGTATAATATAATATTAGCAAACATCATTTTTGGAAAACCTTTCACAGTCAATGCTACTAGATATCCTGAATCTAGCCAGAACGAGTCACAAGCCAGTGTACTCATTGCACCGGTCCCAAGCCCAGATAAATGGGGACGTTTGCATCAGGAAGGGCATTCGGCATAAACGCATGTCAAATTAAATCACTGCACACTGGGAGGCAGATTATTTGCTGTGTTGACCCTAAAAGGGAAGGGAAGACAGTCAATGCTAGATGTAATTTACTCGTGATTGCAACTAACTGTTAGAGTATTGAAATTCAATATAAATTTGAATCTTTTGTACTCTGCAGAGCTTGTGTCTTGACATTGAGCAAACCCAACAAGCCACAGATCCAGCAGAGCAGCAGAGATGGAGCCAACTCTCGTCCAGGGCTCGAGAAGAGCTGGGGACACTTCAGTGTGTCTTGGGCAGCATGAAGGACAGTCAGGTACAGAAGCTTATACAATTGAAATACTTTTGAGATATATTTATTTAAATGATTATTGAACTATTTGTATTTGTCAGGTGCGTTTGGTGGAAGTGGAGCGTTGGTTGGATGCAGTGCAAGTACTGTTGTCCCGGGACGCCTCTGGGCAGGGAGATACAGAGAGTTTACAGGATGAGCTGAACCAGTGCAAGGTTGAAAACAGTCAACAAGCTTTAAACTGGTTAATGATTAGTTGTTGTTGTTTTTTTTAGTAATGATCATGTTTCTGGTTTGGCTATAAGGAGCATGTGAATGAGATGGAGTCAGTGGAAAGTTCATTGAAGCAGATGGCTGAGAATGTGAGCGCTGTCCAGGCGACTGCAGTAGTTGGTCTGTCCAAGTGGGGACAAGAGAACCTGGATGAATGCCAAAGTAGGTGGGACAAGCTCAGCAAACGGGTGAGACAATTTTTTTTATAAATGTACCATATGCTCTTTGTTCTTGATAGTGTGTGTGCTGGACTTTCTTGTCTTGTCTTTAAACTTGCTCTTTAAAAAAAAAAATGCAATTACTGTTTTTATACTTTACAAACCTGAGACCATATGTTTGCCCACCTGTAGCTGCTGAGCCACCAAGAATGTGTGTCTGAGAGTCAGGAGAGGCAGGTAAATTTGAGGAAGGACTTGGGTGAGATGCAGGAGTGGATGGCGCAGACCGATGAAGAGTTTCTTATGAGAGACTTTGAATACAAGAGCCCAGAGGAGCTGGAGGCTGCACTGGACGAGATGAAGGTAGAACTCAAACTTATTCAAAAAACATTTTTATCCAAATGTAAAATTTTTTGTTGTATTAAAATGCGTTTGTGGCTATTTCCCCTTGTCATATGTGCCACAGAGAGCTAAAGAGGATGTGCTACAGAAAGAGGTGAAAGTAAAGATCTTGAAAGACAACATCAACGTGCTGGTGTCTCGAGCATCGCCCCCCAGTGGAGGCTGTGAACCAGAGCTGACCTCAGAGCTGGAGGGAGTACTGGGGAACTACCAGAAGCTCTGTGACCGCTTCAAGAGCAAATGTCACACTCTGGAGGTAGTCTTTAAATGTATCAAGCTGAGTAACTTATAACATTACTCCATATGTGTTTATTAGGGGTTGTAAACAGATTTTTTTTATTAATTATAAACTACACAAAGTTGCCTTGATTTGCACATTAATTTGGCATAGATTTTATGCCAGATGCCCTACCTGACACAACCCTCTCCAATTATTCACACTTAGGAAGAGTACTTGTGACCCCTTGTGGCTACATTAGTTATACACTTCTGAAATTACTGTACTTATAGGCTACATCAGAAATCTCCTAAATCAGCTGTACTGTTGTGTTGGGGTACTGTGTTCTTGTTCTGGTCTCTGAGTGTAAAGTCATTGTTGGAGGCACAGTTCCTTGTTTGCCAGTCTCTGCGGGGCAAAGGTCAAACATGTTAAACCAAAGCTCATGTTTAGACTTAGCCTGAAGTAACTTAGTCACCAGCCTCATTGTGTGGTATTCATATTGCATTCATAAGGTTGTCACTTTATATCAGCATAGTTTTTGTTATGATTTTATGCTTTGCCTAGATATTATTACATCATTGTGTCTTGTGTGTGTAGGAGGTTTGGTCCTGTTGGATGGAGTTGCTTCAGTACCTCGACATGGAACAGAGTTGGCTAAACACGCTCGAAGAGAGGGTCCAAGCCACAGAAAACCTCCCGGAGAGCATCGAGGCTGTTAATGAAGCTTTGGAGGTACATGAATGAAAGTTCTATGCAATTTTTCTGCTTAAATCACAATACATCACATGACCCCTAGCTCCTAACAGAGTTGGTCATTCATTGCTCACACTTCATAGACAGTGCCCCATAAAAATGCATACACTCATTTTTTTTTTTTTTACTAGAGGAACCTGCTAACAAATAAGTAGAAGTGAACGATGTCTGATTTAATCTCTGTCTTTGTATTTAAAATTTCCATTCATATATTTTTCTTTTTTAAACAGAAACAACCTTAATTACTTTGTCTCGGCCTGAATATAAAATTACTTTCTTGCTTAACCTAATTATCTTTGACTTTGTCTTCATCTGCCCGCCTCGCTGCTATATCTGTAAAAATGCCTACAGCCCAAGTGTCAGAGTCACTATAATCACAACACTGCCTCTGTTACTTCACATAGACATGAAGATATTTGAAATCCCTTAAAGACAAACTTCTTTCTTTTCCCCTTGGTGCTCAATTGCTTTTCCTCAATTTGTTCTCATAATGCTACATTAGCCTTGGCTTTTTTCACCACTCAATAGCCGTCATCCTTGGTGTGTCCTCATCAGTCACACGCCTGTGGAAGAGGTTGTCACTGTCCACAACCTCAGGAAAGTAAAGCGGATTTAATGATCTGCATAAACAATGACTGTTGACAGGCATCTCTCTCACTTTTGTTTTTCTCTTGTTTTTTGGTTTAACATGCTCACATCAAGCCATAGCTCCATTTGCACTACATCTCTTTGCCTGTTTCCCAACCTTTTTGCTTTGGCATTTATCAAGGCTTGGGACCAATGCAAAGAGTACACTGTCTTTGGACCCTCTTTGGCTGGATTAGCGTTTTTAATTTGTCTTATTTCACGTTACTCTTCATTTTCCTGTGAGTGTTGTATTGCAAGTTTTGATACAAGTTGAGTTTTTGTCAGGAATGTTTAACTTCTGGCTCTCATTTTTATTTTCATTTCTTTGGCTGTTTTTATAACTTCACGGTTTATTTTGTCTCCGTTAAACACCAGTCATTGGAGAGCGTGCTTAGGCATCCGGCGGACAACCGGACACAAATCAGGGAGCTGAGCCAGACGCTGATAGACGGAGGCATTCTGGATGAACTCATCAGTGAAAAACTAGAGTCCTTCAATGCCCACTACGAGCAAATTAACCACCAGGTCAGACGTTTGTCCTTATGTGTTTTTGACTTTCATTTTGACTGTCCTCCCTGTTTTACTGGGTGTTCCCATCGGCTATTCCAGCTTCCTCACACCATCCAAAGACATGCATGTTGGTGAATTTTTCTTTACTTTTGACTTTTTTCCTTTGAGGTCGCCAGCTTAACCAACTGACCTTTGTCTCGTGCACCCCACCTCACTCCCAAAGTTGTTGGAATAGGCTCTGTGGCTCCAAATAGGAATAAATTTGTAACCCACTTCATGCCCAGAGTCGCTGGGATAGGCGTAAGCCCCCATGATCCCAGACAGAAATTATTAGGGGTAGAAAATGAATTAATGAATTCTTATGTGTATTATAGAATATAGAGATTCATGTTTAGCTCTGTATGTTTTATATTATATTTGGCACGTTTAAATATGAAAAAGTGTATTTTGTACTTTTCATTGTCTTAATTTTCATTGTTGGAAATGTGTTTGCTTGATATGCGTCTGTGCTCCTCTCTAGGCGGTCAACCGTCAAATCAGTCTCGAGCAGCAGCTGCAGACTCTGAAGGAGAACGAACAGGCTCTACAAACACTGCAGGAGTCTCTGAGCCAGCTGGACCACACACTCACCTCTTATCTGACCGACCGGATCGACGCCTTTCAGCTTCCACAAGAGGCACAGGTACGCAGCAGCACACACTTTTAAAGTCAGGTATTTGTCTTTTGACATGCTTAAATAAAAGACACATTTATCACTCTTGGCCTAAAATAGTCATACTTCAATATCTGCAGTCCTTTTTTTTGAAAATGTAACAGAAAAACAATATACAAGTTAATTTGTTTCAGTAGTTCTGTGCAAAGAGAAACATATATAGTCTAGATTCAGTACACACAGAGTGAAATATTTCAAGCATGTATTTTAATTGTAATGATTATGGTATATAAAGCATGCATTATAGGCTGCTTACAGCTCACCTCTTCATTGGGAGTTTAAGTCCCGACTCAGACAATTTCCCGAATGTCTCTCCCTGGTCTCTTCCCTTTGATTTCCTATCATTTCTGTAATGCCTTATCTAATAAATCTGTGAAAAAACCCTAGAAATATTAAACAAAATGAATATTGTGTAGCTATAGATACAATATTACATGCTCATCATAATCATCACAATTCAAATACATACATGTTTGAAATATTTCTCTCTGTTTGTATTATATTGCTATACTCTGATATACTTTCTGAAGTGAACTACTAAAATAAATTAACTTTTCTACCATATTCTAATACATCGGTATAGGACATTTTAGGACTGTATTTCATAGACAAATTAAACATTTTTCTCTTTGCTCTAGACCATTGGTGCTGAGATTGCTGCCCATGAAGCGACAGTAGAAGATATGAGAAGGAGAAATGTGGCCAACTTGCCTCCTCCCTCCACTGATGGCAAGGCTGCCCGTGGTGGGACTATGCTGGACCAGCTGCAGGTAACACTGACCTCTACTGGAAAACAACGGCATATGACTATTTTAGCTGCCTAAAAAGATTTTACTTTTTGTATATATATTTATCTATCTGAAGTGAAATTCTATTATTAGTGCATTTTGTGTTGCATTTTTTTCGTTTCCATATTTCTGATTAGATAAAACAGAACAAAAAAAAGTTGAAAATTGTGGCGTATCTTCCTACAGAGAAAATTGAGGGAGATTTCTACAAAGTACCAGCTTTTCCAGAAGCCAGCAAACTTTGAGCAGAGGATGGTGGACTGCAAGAGAGTTTTAGAGGGGGCCAAGTCTGAGCTGCACATCCTGGATGTGAGAGACATAGAGCCAGAGAAAATCCAGTCCCACCTCACTGGCTGTATGGTGAGAAGTCTTTCCTTCAACACAAAATAATTAATGTACAAATGTATTCTTCAATCTCTAAACCCTAAAAATGCAGCGCTAACCTAAGGAACGTTTTACTTATTTTTATTTTCTTATGGTGATTGAAATAAAGTTGCGTTAATGTTTTCTTTAATGCAAGGCTTTTAAAATAACCAGTTTTTAAGCTTTGTCTTCCCTTGATACTATAATATTTTTTATTAAGGACCTAATTCTTTCCCATCCTTACATAAACCAGATTTACTTGTATGTTTTTGACTTTATAGAAACTTTACAAGCTCCTGAGTGAGGTAAAGCTGGAGGTAGAGACGGTCATAAAGACGGGCCGACAAATTGTGCAGAAACAACAGACAGAGAACCCAAAGGCCATGGATGAACAGCTCACTGCTCTGAAACTGCTTTACAATGACTTGGGTGCACAGGTGAGGGAATATTTTGGTTTCAAATTACGATGCAGTAAATGCAGGAATTATTCAGTGTCTTTTCAACTTTTAACAGGTAACAGAGGGAAAACAGGACTTGGAAAAAGCTCTGTCTCTGTCCCAGAAGTTTCATAAAGAAAGTGCTGGTCTGCAGGAGTGGCTCAGCAGCAGTGAGACTGTGCTGCAGCAGAAGAACAGCAGTGGAGACATGCCGGCCGACATTGACAGTGAAATCGCATGGGCCAATGTGAGTATCAAGATTTAATTCACACCGACCAGGCATGACATTATGACAGCCTGCATATCATTGGTGATTTATTGCTGTTCCTTCCTTGGACCATTTTGTCATAGATACTGACCACACCCCACAAAACCTAGCTAGACATTACAACTTGGTCCTTGTCAAACTTGCTCAAATCCTTTTGTTTGCCTGTTTTTAATATTTCTGACACATCAACCTTGACTACAAAATGTTCTCTTGCTCCCTAATATATCCAGTGATAATGTTATAATGATGTTCCCAACATGAATCCACATAAATTTGTACACATAATTATGAACAGTGAATAATATTGAGTGTGTGTGTGTCATGTAGGGGCTGCTAAAGGAGACAGAGCGTCGTAAGGCGGAGCTGTCCAGCCTGATGGAGACCAGTGCTGGTCTGCAGACTCTGGTGGAGGGCAGTGAGGCTCAGCTCGAGGATCGACTCTTCAGCCTCAATGAGTCCTGGGGTCAGGTCCGCACCCTGACTGAGGACTGGCTCAGTGTTATACTGGTGAGTGTGCAATGAAATTCATTTTCATCAGACACTTTATGTATATTACAATTAACTGAATTACTTTATATTAAGGCCTCATTTAAAAATAGGAGCGATTTGTACTGAACATAACGTTAATGTACTGTGGATCTGATAGACACAAACAAAAAGGCAAAATTGTGAAGCATACAAGAATAGAAACACATTAATATGAAATCTTGTAAAAACAAAAGGGGATTTATTTCTGTTCACAGAGTCACCAAAATGAGGTGGAGATTTTTGATGAGAACTTGGCTCATATCAGCACCTGGCTGT
Organism: Bostrychus sinensis; assembly: GCA_020698575.1. Lineage (NCBI taxonomy): Eukaryota > Metazoa > Chordata > Actinopteri > Gobiiformes > Eleotridae > Bostrychus > Bostrychus sinensis. The sequence continues at coordinate 17,839,235 of CM036257.1, read as the reverse complement.
ACCAGACACAGATCCACCTGGACGAGGCAGAGCGGCTTGAGCCTGCAGAAAGAGAGAAGGTCATAAAGGTATGGGAACTAAACTATAAAAATGTATATTATTTTGTAAGAATTCTTAATTGTGAATTACAGTAATTATTTGTTTATTATAGCATGGCCTTAGCATGTGTTATTTAGTTGGAAAATTGTTGTGGACCCTTTTATGGTAGAATCATCTTTTATGTTTCTGTTATTAAACTCTTGACTCCTGAAGAACTGCTTTAAATATAAAGATGGTCCCTGGGCTGCTAGCCTTGTACAGCACATGCTGTGCTAAACTCTGACTCAAGGCTATACTGCCATCTGGGTCTAAGAGAGGAAAATGACTGATAGAGCAAATGGCACGTGTATAAGACAAATAGCTCTGTTTTCTTCTTAGCGCATGCTGGACGAGTTGGAGGGGACCAGTCTACGAGTGGACAATGTCAGGGACCAGGCCGTTATCCTAATGACAAGCAGAGGGCCTGCCTGTCGGGACGTAGTGGAGCCCAAACTGACTGAGCTCAACTGCAACTTTGATAAAGTTTCCCAGCACATTAAAACTGCCAAGGTACACACATACTTCATTTAGAAGTGTAAATTAGTCCACTCACTGTACCTTTGTCATTTAATTTGAACTTTGGTTGTAGATGTTGATCAGCCTGGACTCTGGTGCAAGTGAAATGGACCACCAAGCACCACAACAGGTATAATGAGTTTAGTGCACTGCTATTTCCATAGACTTGTACCATGGAAGCAAAGGATAAAATATGCATTCACAAGCCAGTCTTTGGCCAGAGCAGTTTAAGATCATGCTGAGGAATAATTACATTTATATTACCTTGTATTTTTACTAGGTCATTCATAGCCAGGGGATCCAAACAGATGTCCAAGGTGAATCTATTTCCACTGAGGTCCAGACTCAGACAGAGGTGCAGAACCTTCAGGCTCAGCTCCAGGACACACTCAGGACTTTACAGCAGCAACAGGACGAAAACATCCTGGACGATGACAAGGTACCACAAAACACTGAAACAGCCATATCCAGAAATAAATAAAATAATAATACCCATTAAAATATAAATGAAAAAAGTACTTTTTCTTCTTTTCATCACTTTAAACCTTGGTGTATTCTACTATAATTGTCATGAACTACTGGCCAAATAACGTAATTAATCTCATAATACTGTAAATACTTTGGTTGGGTGCTTCAAGGTCGTTCCAAAGTTTTTAATTTACTCTTATCAATGTTTCTGACATTTTGAGCAACTGACTATGCTAACCAATCCAAAGCAAGGTCAGTGTTCTTGTCAAGGAGCCATTTCTTTTATTTAACTGCACTCAAGAAGTGGCTACAGCTTCTTAACCTTCTTAACCACTTTTTTTTTTTTTTAATAGCAGAATTTAAAAGTTGTTTTCTCTGTGCGCTAGATGGATGAGGAAAAAGCCAGTGTGGAGGAGCTTCTGCGAAAAGGAGAGGAACTGCTGCAGCAAACACCAGACGAGAGTCAAAGGGAGGAGCTGAGACTTCTGCTGATCCAACTGCAGAGCCAATATTCTGCACACAGGGTAAGATTAATAAAAGAAATCTAAAATATTTGACTGTATTGTGAAGTTTAAACAATATGTGTTTAAATTAGGAACTGAGGTTGCTACGAGTCAGGCAGCTAGAGATGCACTCTACAGTTTCTCACACATTTATTGAAAAGACACGAGGAATTTCAGAAGAGGTAATAAACTAGTATTTTTTTTATTTAGTACTATTACTATTACTATTATTAGTCTGTTTAGTCCTTTTATATATACTGTAAATATATAACTGATTTTAGATATCCAGAGTTAAGGTTATTATTTCTGAACTGTAATTTTGCTCTTTATTTTTGTTTTTGAAGGAAATGTCGACATTAGACCGTAGCAGCACTCCTTTGAGAGGCCCATCTGACTATCTGTTATCTATCAACAAAGTACTCCTCGCAATGGCAGACAATGAGCTGCTCTTGAACTCATCTGAACTCAGTGGTGGGCTCTATGAAGATTTCTCCAGCCAGGAAGACACTCTTAAAGTAATAAATTTTGCTTGACATGAAAAATACTTAGTCTTCACCTTCAGCTTTACATTTTGCTTTCTTGTTGTTTTGCTTAATACAGAATATTAAAGACAACCTTGAGCTTTTGGGTGACCAGGTTACATCGATCCATGAGCGGCAGCCAGACGCCATCCAGGACGCTTCTACTGCTGAAGTGGCCCAGATAGGAGACGCTCTTACTCAACTCAATGCTGAATGGGACCGAATCAACCGCATGTACAACCACCGCAAAGGGTAGGTCCACCAATCACATATCCAGATGAATGTTCTGCAAAATTGGAAAATGCAGTGAAAGAAGAAATAAAAAAATATACTATGTTCAAGTGTCAGGCTCTGTGAAGAAGACTGGGACCAAAGAACAGATAAAAAAAATAGAATGTGCAAACTATAAAGCAGAAAAATATGCTGTCCTTGAGTACGCCAGAAACAGTCCCTCAGGCATAAACAGTTCACACACTTATCCACAAACGGACTGACCTTGATTGCTATCAAGTCCTTGGGCAATAGTAGTCTTTATTTGCTGTTCTTAATTTTCTGTTTAGATGTTTGTACATGATACAATAAACTAGCAAGCTAATTTTAAATACTGCCCACAAATGCCAAGGTGTTTTATTTATGATCACAGTAACCTCTGGTCATCATTAAAAACGTGATGCCATGTTCAGTAAAACTGCTTGCACCCAAATGGATTTTCTCAGCTCGTCTCTGACCAGATTCATTATACTACAAGCTGCGCAGTGGAGGAATAGACCTGCATGCACCATCAGCATGATAGGATCTAGTTTTTATTAGATATTTAAATGTAATCAGCCTCTTGCTTGATGCAGGCACATCAGAGGTCAACCGCTCCATCTGCTGGCAATAACATTTATGGTGAACTTTGTTTTACCTTGAGAAACGTCAATAGATTAATCCTTCATAAGCATATGTTGTTTATTAAAGTTTCTGACAGTTATGAAATAAGCATTGATTGTTTGTGTATATTTTTGTGGTGTTGCAGGACCTTTGACCGTGCCATAGAGGAGTGGAGGCGTTTCCACTGTGACCTGAATGACATGAGTCAGTGGCTCAGTGACACAGAGATACTGCTGTCTGAGAGCATTGGTCCTGATGGACAGCTGGACTTGGACAGGGCTCGGCAGCACCAGCAGGTCAGTGGAGAATCATTAGAAAGCACACTCTGTAAGTGCTGCTGGGTTAGCAAAATGTTTTAATTGATTCATGTTAACTACTTTGAAATGTGCTTAACACTGATGCAAACTTTGTATTTATAAGTTAGACTGCACAAAAAAGTATTTAAATATGCCTGTTCTTAGGGGTATAAGAAAATACTCCTTCCTTCCTCCTGAAATATATGTTATTAGAAAGCTGTATTAACAATATAGTTTCTATCTTATAAAAAAAAAAAGTGCACTTTCATTTTGTTGCTTATTTGGAATAAGGCAACTTGTTTGTGTAAAATACAATCGCAGTACTCACTGTTCTGCTTACTAATATATTTCATCAAATTTTATGAATGTAGTGGTGTACTAGTATACAAGTGAGGTTTTCCAAATGCATTATGTTAAAAAAAATTAGATTGTTAAAAAAATGCAGTATATTTACTATGTATCCTTAGTACAGCACTATAATGTATCAATGTACTATATATCAGATTGTGACACTAAGTCCATGCCAAAACACAGCCCTACTATTTCTGTTTTCAAATGGCAATTTAATTAGTTCTGAAAACACACTCCATTGGTAAATCTTTATTATATAAAGGGTGAACAAGAGCACTGTAAATTGAAGTTGAGTGCCCTTAATTTAATAATGTTTGATTATTAAAGTGCCAGATTATTTCCAGTGGGGTTTTTCCTAAAACCACTGATTTATAAGTCAGAGCAGCACCGCCCTGAACACCTGTATCTGTGTGTGATTTACAAAGCTTTTGTTGAGAGCTTTTATATCTATATACATTGCGGCTGAGATTTAGAAATACAATAAAGTGCTGGAAAACACCTCATCTCTGTGTGCCTGCATTCAGAGGAGTTACTGATGCATGTTGGGATTTGACATTTTAAACAGTAATGTCTTTAAGATTAGATTAGAGAATTTTAACTCTACTGAGAAATGTTGGCCATAACATGTATTTCTCTGTTTATATTTAGGAGCTGGAAGAAGGTGTTGCTAGCCACCAGGCTGACCTTGCTGGGCTAAATCGCAGCGGGGTGCACATAATTGAGCAGTTGTCATCCCCTGATGGATCCCTGCTCGAAGAAAAGCTTGAAATTCTGGGCCAGAGGTGGAGAGATGTCAACCGGCAAATTCTGGACAGACAGCGAAGGTAAACAAAGAAGTTGGGCCAAAATGCTATGTACTTTAAATGTCTCAGCGTCACTTGGGAGAATTAACAAATGACTGAGATTTACATTGCCCTTCTATTAGACCATACAAGTGTCTTTATTGTTCAGTGTAACAATGTTGACCTTCCTCTCTCTATGGCTTTCCTCATTGTTAGGCAGGTTCTACTTTATCTCCTCAGTCAGTCTGTAACAGTCATTTAAATGTAAATTTTAGATTAGCTGGGAGAAATGAAGATCATAATCTCATGTTTGTGTCCATGTGTGTGTGCATGTGTGCAGGCTTGCAGGAGCAGACTCAGCTCTGTCAGATCTGATGAGGAGGAGTGGAGCGCTAGCTTTATGGCTGGAGCAGGCAGAAAACGCTGTCAGCTGTCTACCCGTCACAGCCACTGACAAAAACCTCAAAGAACTCAAGGTACAACATGCCCAGAGCGCACTTTTATCTTGTCTTCTATGACTTTAACAGATGACTATGCTGGTATTTTTAGCTAATGGTAAATTACTACATCTGTCAGTTCTTGGTGTGTCTTTAGTGTAATGCCTTGGTATTGTAGTTGTACATTTGTGTTTCACTGTCAAGCCTACACAAGAAAACATACACAGAATACAAACTAATTTAACAGCAGTACTTTATTGCAATGTTAACAACTGTAAATTCATTTGTTGACAGCTATAGTACAATCCAAAAGTCTTATACATGTTTTTAAGAAAGTCTATGCCCAAAAAAGTGCATCAGTGTACAACAGAATCATTTTGTCCTTGGCCCATTACTGACCTTGCCTAAAATGTTCACTCAAGTTCAGTTGACAGCATTTGTTATATAAAACTTTTGCGGTACTGTTTGCTAGTGTAAATATACGTAGGCTGACATATTAAGTTTAAACAATACCAGTCACTCTGTGTTTATTTATGTAATATTATTTTTTACCAGGCCTTAGCTGAACAAATGGATGCCCAAAATGAGCGTCTTGGTTGGCTGAACAAGCATGCTCCTCAGATCCTCTCCAGTCCCAGTGTGAGCTCTCAGAGCAGAGACCAGCATGTTAGCAAAATACGGTCCATCAACCTCAAATGGAGCAAGGTAGTAGTTTTTGGTCATTCCTGCGTAATAGTAACTTTATAATACTACTTTTCAAATTCAGACATAACTAACTTTTCTTACCCCGTTTGACTCTGCAGGTGACACACGAATTACTGGACAAGGTGCACGAGGTGGAGTCTAACCTGCACAGCCACGCACAGTTTCAGGACCGGATGAACAGGCTAACAGACTGGGTGGTTATTACACACCAGACAATTGAAACAAGAGGCCTGGCTCCTGCCCAGGCGCAGGTGGGGAAGCATTTAGCAGATGTCTGTAATAAAAGAAGAGTGTCTGGTAAAAATCTTCAAACTTAATTCTTTTATTTTTGTCGAAGGCTCTGGAGGTGTCTATGAAAGACAGAAAGAGGGACTTAGAGGATCTGCTGGCTCTCTCTATCGAGCTGCAGAGACGACAGCAACTGTTGCCTCAGGAAAAGGTGACAATTTACTTTGATACCTTTATACTGTATTGTACCATTATAATGTGCTTAATCTATACCTTTTATATGTTTGGAAGGAACGGTAGTAGTAATTAATCTTTTTATATGCCATGTTCAGAATAAGGTAGAGCAACTGGCGGCTGATTGGAAAGCTCTTGATGGCCGTCTGAGGGAGTCTCTTCAAACCCCTGTGTCCCCATGGACCATGCACCCACATGTCGTCCAGCACCAGCAGCTTGGTAAAATAATGAATTAATTAAAAGTAACTGTTTTCTAATTTAAGAAAGAAAGAAACTGAAATGTAGAAAGTGAGAGGTCTCTCATCTTCATCCATTATGAATAAAATTGTAACCACTATTTGCCAAGTTAGATTAAAAACCATCTTCTCTTACTTCAAGTGTAGCATTTTCTTAATAAAGACATTTATATATAATCCTTTTTTGGTCTTCCTTTAGTATCAGCTGTCCCTTCAGCTGTGCAAATGGCCAGTCTAGTGAGTGAGGACCCTCACCACCAAACCCCACACACCCCAGACACAGTGGCACCCACAGACCTGAACAAGACTGCCACCGAACTGGCAGACTGGCTGGTCCTCATCACACAGATGCTTAAGTCCAATATCGTCACAGTGGGGGACACGAACGAGATCAGGACCACTATAGGACGTCTTCAGGTGAGAAGACAAATTACAGAATTACAATATAGTGATTAAAATAAATTAATATTATGTTGTTTTATTACAATAATAGGTGACAAAACGTGACCTGGAACAGCGTCACCCACAGTTAGAGGACATTTTCACTTTGGCTCAAAACATCAAAAACAAAACCTCCAATGTAGACGTTCGCACATCCATCACTGAAAAATGTATGTTTTTAACTGATTAATTTACACAACTGAGATAAAAAAGATCATCCAAAGAAAATTTAAAGTTTCAACTTGTGTGTGTAAAACTTTGTTTCTAGTGGAGAGAGTGCGCAGCCAGTGGGACAGTACTCAGCATGGTGTTGAGGCACGACTACAGCAACTGGACAATATGATTGGCCACAGCAACCAATGGGAGGAGCAAAGAAAAGAAGTCACAGCCCTTATTGGACACAGCGAAGGACGTTTCCACAACTTACTCCAGCAGTCGAAGGACCCTTTGACCAAACAGCTTTCTGATAACAAGGTTAGATTTTATCATCTCACAGTGTCCCCAGGGTCCTACCTGAAGCCATTAACAGCAACTGTGTGACCTTGCGTTGAGACTAAAATAGATTTAGTCTGCTCATTTAAACCACAGAGAGAAGCTAAAACTTTAATGTTAATACTATTAAAGAGGCTTTTTCTGCTGAATCCTGTATGGTAAGAATTAATAAATTACACTGGTCTGGAACAGTACCACTTTAAACCTTAATAATACTTATACATCCATCACCCATCATTTTAATTTGGAAAGATGAGAGGCAGAGCCCTGGTTCACAGATGAGTCATGAGGCAGTACAGGAGCTGAACACTAGAGGGAAACTGAGCTCGCATTACTCACTGGAGTTTGGTCACAGCGTCTGCTCTTGGCCCATCTTCTCATACAGAGACTGTGGTTGTTCAATGTTAAGTCTTTAAAAAAATAATCATACTTAATGTCACAAAGCAGTAATGCATACATTGTATATTCACTTTACCAATCAATCTACCTTGTGAAGAACATCTACAACAAGTATTGCATTTGCAGCAAACACTGGGGTCCTTGCAAGGTTTGGCTATTTGGCGATTTGTTGAAACAGTCCTAATTAAATGTATAAATATGTGTGTATGCTCCAAAATAATGTGCCATTTTAATTAGTCATTTGTTTTTGTTGTTTTACAGGCTTTCCTCCAGGATTTGGGACGAGGGCACGGGATTGTGGCGGCCTTCAATGAGCTGTCCAACCATCTTCTGCAGGAGTACTCTTTGGATGACACCAGGAGGATCAAAGAGGTCACAGACAAACACAACGCAGCCTGGAATAGCATCAACAACAGGTGCACACTAACACTTTTCAGTACCTTTTCACAAGATGACATTTATGCTACATCTATAAGTTACCACTTTTTTGTATGAATACTGTTTGTCCTTGCCCTGTATGATTTCAGGGCGAATGATCGGCAAGCGCAGATGGACAGTGAGCTCAAAGGCCTGCAGGCGTCCCTCAGAGAACTGGAGTCCTTCCTTAAATGGCTCCACGAGGCAGAGACTACAGTCAATGTTTTGGCTGATGCCTCCCAGAGAGAGGAGCTGTCTCAGGACTCGGCCCGTGTGAAGGAGCTAAGGAGACAGCTGGAGGTAAGGGTTCACAGTCTGGTTTGTTTTAGTCTGATTGATGTGGTTACAATTTCAGTCTTATTTGAGGATGTGCTTTATACACTTTGTGGAAACACATCAAACATTAGTAACTTGAAAGTGTGAGTCACACAAAATTTGATGTCTTAAAAGCTTTCTTTTTTGCTTGGTATCATATGTAAATCTTGGTAATTCTTGTACATGAATGAGTTCAGTGTGGCTTATAATAGTTGTCCATCTCCACTTTGCTCAAATTTGTCACTTGGACCTTTGCACGGTTATAGCAGGTGTGTTGATATTTTGTGTTTCAATCTAAATTGTACAGTCTTAATTGTGTATTACTGATTTCCTGAACCTGAATTTTATCTACTTTGTGTGAAGACTTTGAACATTTCTCTTGAACAGCTTGTCCTTGAGGAAAATGGACAAAAACCCTGCTGTCATTCAGTAATTGCAGTCAATTTTTGCACTGTCTTCAATGCCACATTTCTTTTAATATTTGTACGGCAAAAAGTGCTCCGTGTTAGTAAAATGGTTAGTTCCTTTGTCTTCGGTGTGGGAGGTCAGGTGCAATTCCCCCTTAAGTAGGTCTCCATGTACAGCTGGTTTACTGAAATACTGATATTATGTCTATATACGTATACAGTGCTGTGCTAAAGTCTTAAATATGTTTTAAGAAAAGCTATGAACAAAGAAAGGGGTATCAACAGAAACAGAAATACACAAAATTGCAAAACAAAGAACATTTAGGAACTAGAAGTACATGGAGTGTGTCGACCTCTGAAGAGACACTGGTCCTGTCTCACAATGAAATAGATAAAGTGCCCAGACCTGGAGTCAAACATAAAGATCTTTGAGTTCAGCGCTAAATGGCACCTTAAATAATATTTTCTGTCTCTATGTTAAAATGGTACAGGATCCTTTAAAACACTCCTGAAGCTAAATAGTGTTCTGGATCAACACCAAAATTAATTATTTTTTCCTGGGGCCATGACTGAGCTAAAATTTTAATAACCAAAACAAAAAAACAACTATTATTTATTTATTATTCATTCATCATTCAATTCATTATTTATTGACCAAAAAAATGTAATTCTGTATTTGTTAAAGCACCTAGTTAAGCATTTTTCACACCTCGCTCAAACTTTTGCACAGTACTTGTGTCTTCGTCTGTGTTTACATCTTCTCATAACAAAAGAAGAAATTTTTTACTTTTATTTATTCAAAGCAGGGAAATAGAGCATACTTGTCTTTGATCTTGTCAACATAATAACGTATTGTAAACAGAGTGATGTGAACAGTTTATGCTCGCTTTGGTCTCTGTAGTTATGTAGGAGGTGTGATGTACTGCTGACTCAAAATGCTTGGTGCTATTTCATCTCTGGGTCATTGTTTTACAAGGAAAGTCATGTCTGATAGATGGACCAAGTTCATAAAGTAGGTTAATGAAACAGAAACCAGTGGCTGTAGAGGATGGCCACTGTCATAGAGGTTATCCACGCAACACTTTCATTAACTCACAATGGCTGCTCTGTTACTGTCAAGTGTCAAGTTACTTTAATCACAGTTTTTGGCTTCAGGCTGTTGTCATTCTGACTGCTTCATATTAAGTGAATGGATGGAAGTAATGACATACAAATGAGTTACATTAATCCAAATACACTGAGGATGTGGTTTGGTTGTGAATGTGAAATTACCAGTTTGATCTGCAACTTAAAAGCTGTGACGTGTGTAGTAGCTATAAAAAAAATCTTTCCATGTTTAAACACAGATTTCTTCAAATGATGTTGCTATGTTTCACCTTTGCTCATTTAGTTTGTTTGACAGTAAACTGGTGTGGCATCTAGAGTACAGTCACTAAACATGTGTACAATATAATATACTTTACTGTCCCATTGTGAAAAGCTGGTTTGGACTCATGCTGTAGTGCCTTGCTTTTAAGAACAAACGACATAAACATATTGATTAACAACAATAAACAACATAAACATTTACATACATTTTAGGTCTGCACAAATGTCTGTATTTAATTGTCAAATCTCAGTCATATCAGAACTTACAAAAGACTAAACCATGACCAAGACAAGGTTAAACCAGGGCAGATATATTGTGCACCCCTAAGACATATAAAAGGTAATAAAAAAGAAGAAACACCACCCATAGTGCACAGCCTGGTTTGTGAGTTAAGGTGGGTCTCCAAACGGTATATTGTGTTAGTTAAAGCCCGGTGTTGTCAGTGCTAATAACAGTGGATCTGGCTGTCTTTTGTAATTCCCTGTGAAGTGGAGTCGATACTCTGTGGGATGACTGAATTGGACTCTGGAGCCAGTTAAACCTTGTCTAAACATTGAGCTCATTACAGCTCTCTTCCTGCATATTTCTGTGCTCTAGTCTGTCAGTACACAGCCATTGTGTACAAGTATTTGTGCTCATGTTTAGTTGTTTGCATTTCTATGTTTTTGTTACCTAACAAGACAAATGTACCGTGTGCTTGCTTCTGTTTGTATTGCCAGTTGGTAATACAGTATATTGAGTGTGCATCATTTTCACTTATTATATATGGCCCAGCTGTGGGTGTCTGTGTATGTTTGTCTGTCAGCCCAGCGACTAACTGGCCGTTGTCCAGGGTGTGCCCCTCCTAAGGCCCACAGTTGCATGGATAGGCACCAGCCACCTGCAGTGAATTCATGGAAAAATGCCCCTATTCTGGGTAGAAGTTGTTTTTTGGGGCAAGTTGTTATTAGAGCACTTGAAAATACCTGGGTTATAGACTGTGTGGAAGGTGAGTGGACAATGCTACCTCATGACATATACATATATTTTAGGCTGCTTTTTCCTACAGGTTGATCTATTTCTGTGACCATGTGCTCCCCCACATTCATTGTGTAAATGTGTAGCTGTTTTTAGTCTGATAAATGGGGCTTGAAAGGCTTTATCTTTTCTTGACCTTGTATTTTTTTTTTTCCCTCTGTTGCTCCTTAGCTACCTTTTCTTTTTATCATTATTTATCTGCCATTTTCGAGAACGGCCTTGCTGTTTTATTTCCTGTTAATCTGATAAATTCTATTAAGACCACACTGACACAATACATAGTAACGGTCTGTAGTAACAATAGACCTCATTTGCTGATATGCACACATTTTCACTCACTGGTACTGAATTGCAAATTACCACGAGCTGTGGCAGGAAATTTATTCAGTACTATAAATCCTCACTCTCTAAGAAGCAGACACACTGAAAATTTAGTGTAGTGAACCCTTCTAAGCATTGCATATTTAGACAAAATTTGCATGTTGGCGTTCTTGCTAGTACCAGTGGTAGTACATATTCCTAACACACTCCATGTGGTTGATATTGTTGATGTTTTTTAGTTATTGTGTTAATTATACAAAAAATCAGGCTTAGTTTTTGATAAGGATATGAATCCAGCCATGGGTCTTAAGGTTTTCATATACAGTAAACTATTTGCATTGCTAATCTAGAAATCCTTGCCTGCCGTTATATTGTTGGATGTGGATGATATGAAGCAGGATGCCTGGACTGACTCCTCCCTCTGCTCTGTGCGTCTTCATCTCATTTGCGCTCCCGTTTCTCGCTCTGACCATCTCTCCCCTCTCTGTCCGTCTGCCTCTGGTGCCGCTCATTGATCTGTTGTTCCTTCACACTGTATTCTTTCTCTTAACTCTGCTGCTTTTCAGTCCTCTCTCCCTAACACTCTCCTTTCCTTCCTGTCTTCTACTCTGGCTCCGAAGCACTCAAAAGTCAACCGCGTATCTTCACTTCTCGTCTGGAGTAACTCATGCTTTTCTCTTTGCCTCTCTGTCTCTGCTTCTTGACACTTTCCTTCCTTCGCTTTCTCAGTTTTCTTGTCCTCTTTGTTCCCTTTTCCTTGTCGCCCTTTTCTGATCCGCAGGGTGCCGTCACAAGCGATTTAGTTTGGTTGGCGCTCGGCGGTCGGAGTGTGAATGTCCGCGTGGAGGAGAAAGTGAGTCTCTCGTCTTGTCCCGTTGGCCGCCTCTTCATGTGTGAGAGAGTCTGAGACTGCGCTCTGTGTGTTGTGTGTGTGAGTGACGAAACACGAGGCATGCCGGAGTGGAGTGGCTTTTGATTCGCGCGTGTGTGTGTTTGTGTGTTTGTGTGTGTGTGTGTGTGTGTGCGCGCATCACGTCAGCTTGGTCTTGTTGGCTGGCTCGGGTAAGAGAGAGGGAGAACAATATGAGTGTGGTAGGGCAGTGCTAGCATGCGGACCAGGAGCAGGCTGCTGCAGACTTGTAGCAGTCTTAAGATGATGGCCATGGTCCGGACCTCCCTCCAGAAAGTGGTGGTCTTCCTACACAGGCTCCAGAGGATGGCCATCTCCTCGCCACGCTACCAGAAACTCTGCAAGGTACGTGAACTCAACAAGAGGCACTACCTGGACATGGACATTTTTTTAATACTTTTTCCTTTTTGACTCTATTTTATTTTAATTTATTAAGATGTAAATATCATAAAAACTTGTGTGTAGATGATGTTCATTCAAGAGAAAACTTTTATCAACATTTATGCATGTTTTTCCACTTTTTAAATATTATTTTGCTATTTGTGGATACTGGCACAAAGTTTTCTCTCATTATCGACAGCCTCCTGCCGTTTTAATGGATCAGCAAACACTATTTTTGTTTTATTTATGTTTTCTCTTCCGCTTCTGTTTTTTTATTTATGACTTTGTGGTTGTCGAGACATCAGCTTCACTCCGTGCTGTTTTGTGGAGATGCTGTCAGAGAATATGTTGTAAATATACAGAGTTTCTGCACTTTTCTTTACGCTTTTTGTGAACCGTGAGAAGGGCTTCTAGCTGTGCATCCTGTGGCGGTTCAGTGTTTGTACTTCATATGGATCCATACTGGCAGTTTTCAACTAAACTTTGACTTTTAGTAGAAATAAACACAGGAAATTAAGATGCACACAAACCAGTGTGTATTTTATATTTTTTGTGGTTTATGTGAAGTAACATTTTAAGAATATGAGTCACCTAGATTTTGTGGGAGTGGGGGTAAACAATAATATCTCATTTGTTTTACATTGTGCTGACTTAAATGAGAACAAGGACAAAGTGTATTGTATAAATCCCCACATTCAAAACTACACGAGCTAAGTTTGTTCAGTGCCATCACAGCCATTTGTCCGCTGCATTGATTTTCCCTCAGTTTGGACCACCGTTGGTCATTTGCAATCGCTGGTGCTCATCGCTGTATTCCTGGCGTGGCACAGGGCTGACCTAATCTATGAGGCCAGAGGGGACCAGCTGTGGAGATCTGACAGAGCCACAGACTAATGCATCGGACCACGTCCAGATTAGTGACTCTTTAAATACGCCTCACACACACAGCAGCTAAACTTAATCCGCCCACAATCTATAAATCCATAGCTTTTTAGAGCCCCTCCCTTTCTACATGTTGTCAGTAATTGTTTTTCTATCTTTTATTTAGAGGTTTTGTTTTTGTTTTGTTTTTGTACTGTTTTTGTCTTTGTTAGAAAATCAAGTAAAATCTGTAATTACATAATTGCAGATTGTTTTCTGCACAACAATTGCATGTCTTTTGATGGTAAAATTAGTCCAGGCCAAAACGATTGAGTTTCTAATCAAGTCTATGCTCATCATCTTCTGTAGCTGGGAAACAGTGTGACTGGGGACAATTATTTTGTGTCTTTTTATTACTTTTTTATTTTTGGCACTGGGATAAACGTACAACATTAATTAATAATAAAACACTGGCATTGTAGAGTCTTGAATGTGCAGCCATAGGGACTCACAAGACAGTGTAGTCTTTGTGCCAGTCCTATGCCTGGATAAATGGGGAGGGTTGAGTGAGGAAAGGCATCCGGTGTAAAAACCCACTGTATGTCTGATCAACATGTGAATCACCGCACAATAGGAGGCTGAGGATATGATGTGGCAACCCCAGAAGGGAATAGCCAAAAGGAAGGAAAGACTTTTGGCACTATGATAAATTAAAGACATCAAATCCACACAGCACTGTTTTAACTATCCAAAATTGGAAAATTGGAAGACAACATAGACGTAGAGCATTAGCAGTGACCCAATTTGATTTAAACAGTCTCAGCTCAGGAATAGCTTACCCCCTCCTCAAATTCAAATCATTTCGCTCAGAGGCAAACTGTCCTGAGTTGCATCCGTACCAATAGGAGGCATCAGTCATCCCACACTCGATTACCCTCCCCTGGGCCGCATCTGTCATTCCGGCTTCGTTTGGCCTTCCCTTGGGGCAGATCGGTAATGCCGCACTTGTCCTACCTCCCTGGGGTGCGCTCACTGGCCGCCAGACTGGAACGCTGACTTCTCAATGATGGATATGCTCAGGGCTTACACTCTTGGGTTCAGCTATTTTTTTCTGTTGCAGACCACACTTAAAGCAGCTCACCTGGCCTTTGTCTGAGTCATGGTTTAATGTTGAGCTAAAAGCCTAAAAACCTAAATCTGCACCGGTTCATTGGTGTATTTTTAAAGTTATAGCAGGTGTAGTAGGCACTTTAATGTATTCTGAAGATGAAAAGATGAAGCTCTTCTGTAAAATCTTGTTTCTTTCAAGTCAGTCATCTCAGTATCAGAGCTTGTTTGAGTTTATTGCAGCCTAATGGATCAGAGTCTGACTGTTATATTTTGTAACTGAGTATATTTGTATGTTTCTTGAGTAGTTCTCATTATGTTGATGATGTATACAGCCAATTAATGTTAATTTCTATTATTTGATGCATAATTTGTTTGCTTTTTCCTTGTTGCCAATTCAAAGTGATAAGGTTTAATGAGGCTGTAGGCGATTAAAGAAATGTTACAGTGCTCCCTGAGGTTTTGTTAGTACGTGCAGCGATGCCTTGAGTTCACATGAAGTTGTTTGCCTTTAAAATGATCAGCTTTATATAAGAAATTCAGATGCTGGCTCGAACTATGTCACAGTTTCACTGTTCTTGTTCTTGTGACCCGGCACTAACTTTTGTTTATTCTTGCTCTCGTAGCCCGAATGCTCGTGGGATGAGTGTTTTATTGGTGAAAAGCACTTGGCTGGTTGGTCCATTCAGAGGCGCAGGCAGCCTGGGCAGCTCATTTCAGCGCTGCCCCATCTTTCTGACTATAATCACTGGCTGAGAACTGGCTGAAGGCTGTGTCTCTCCTGAGAAGTGTCCTCCTACTCTCATTACTGTGGCACTGGCTTCCACTGCGTTCAGCCAAACCCTCTTTATAAACAGCCCCAGAGCAGCAGCACTGGCCCTCCTGCTGTTTGTCTGGCAGTAGCAGTGGCCTGTGGGTATAAACTCGGTCCACCTTTGCTCGTGGCGCTCTTCTGCCCCATGCTGAGTGACTCAGATGTGGGCACAGACCCAGCTCA
Source organism: Bostrychus sinensis (assembly GCA_020698575.1). Lineage (NCBI taxonomy): Eukaryota > Metazoa > Chordata > Actinopteri > Gobiiformes > Eleotridae > Bostrychus > Bostrychus sinensis. The sequence continues at coordinate 17,823,573 of CM036257.1, read as the reverse complement.
CTGACCTTCTGTCCTTGAGCTCCACAAGGGTCCTACCTGTAAATGGTCAGAGGTGGCTGTTGCACTGATTTGAAAGAACACTACAATCATTTGAAAAACTAGTGAGGCAGTTTTTGGTCATTGTTACTGTAGCCACTGGCTATCTGATGATGATGAAGTGTGAACTACATAGTCACAGACCAATATCTTGTGCTTGGACGCTGTCAGATATGTAATAATCTGTTTTTAGTGTAATTTAAAGCTTCTGCCTTTCCTCTTGTTTTTCTTGCCCGCTGCTACTCTTTACATGCTGCGTTGGCTCCCCCACATCCAGTAACACAATTTATCGAGTCGAGAGTAATGCATGTGTATGTTTTGTGCACTATAGTCATAGATTATATGTGCACACTTCCATTAGTGGCTTTTATTGAAGCTGAACATGCTGATGCCTGTGCACTTTACTTAAATAGACTGATGATGCTGAAAATATGAACAATCTACTTACTAAAGTAATACTGCACCTTATCATTTATTGTAAACTGCGTGCTTTTCCCACTGTTATTTTCTGGTTGTATAACATGATTTGGTGGCTTCAGGAGGGAAAAGCTGAAAGGGAAGAAGATTCTTTATAGCCAAAAACAGATACTTTGGAGCCACTTAAAACCATATTCTTCTGTACCATATTCTTGTTTGTATGTCAGAAAAATTCCAACATTGACTAAAATAGCTGTCTATAACTCTCTATGGTTCCCTTTTAGGTAAGATACAGTAATAATCCAGCCACAGAGGAACACCAGCCAGTGTACTCTTTGTGCCAGTCTCAAGCCTGGGTAAATGAGGATTGCGTTAGGAAAAAGGGCAGCAAGCAAAACTATGGCAAATCAGTATGCAGATCACTGCATTGCACCGAAGGCAGATTATTTCCTGTTGTGACTACAGGAGGGAAAAGCCAAAAGGAATGAAGATTATTTACTGCCAAGACCAAACAGTTTGGGGCCATAAAAACATCTTGTGGCCCTCAAACTTGCACAATATTGTTAGATTATTTGTTGTTTCTGTCAGTAAAATCACAACCATGACTGGGCAAAGTAGTTGCTTATTAGCTATTATGAATATTTTTGCATTTTTAGATAAGAGGCAATCACATAAGCCAGCCGCAAGGGGTCACAAGCCAGTGTGCTCTCTGTGCCAGTCCCAAGCCTGGATAAATGGAGAGGAAGGAAGGGCATCCAAAAAAAAAAGAAGCTATGATAAAAAAACAAAGATTGGTCTGCTGCTAATTTGAGAGAAATAAAGAAAATTGCCTCATATCCCTGACCCAAGGCACTATATGTGGTTATTATCTGGATATCTGTCCTTTTTCCCAGCAGAATATATGGATGTGTGTTTCCAATTTTGTAGTCTCTCTGACCTTCCCCTTCCTTCCCTGTCAGTCTCTCAGTCACAGTTTTGCCAGAGCAAGTGCAGGGTGCAGTCTGTGAGGTGACCTAAAGTGGAGGAAATAAAATGAGCAGCGCCGCCATATTTTCTTTGTTGCTTCTTCTATTCTGCGTGTGACAATCAATCTGCCGGGACAGGGCCTGAGCCTTGCCCCCTGCCAATGTCTCCGGTGAGCACTGTGCTGAGTCACAGTGCATAATAGTGTTGCGCGTGTGTGTGGTGGAGCCGACAAATACAGTATTACAGTCACAGATAGGAGGTATGATTATGGTCTATAATCCTCACTCTCTCTCCTCCCTCAGTGGCACTCCTGAACTGGCCACACACAATGACCATTATTGATCTATGGACACTTTTCCTAGTCCAAGATTTGTTTTGATGGTTCCTGTCTTAAAATTTTTTGGGGGTTGCATGTTTGCATTTCAGTCAGAAAGTTTAAGGGTTAGCTAGAGGTTTGGGGACAGCAGTCGTTGTAGTAGTTGTGTTAATTGCTAAAGTAGCAGAAAAAACTTTCAAAGAAAAACTTTTACACTGAGTGATAGTGTGTAAATAACTTAGTAATATTATTTTGAAGTTCCAGTATTTTTATTTGAGTGCAGATTTTGAGTACTTCCAAGTTCCATCTGTGAAATTATTGCAAAGCAGTCTTTTATTGAAGTTTGATTTGTGGTTTGGTTGTGTTGCAGGATGTCCCATTTTCACAGGTGGTGTGTTACTTCAGATGTAATTACTTTTGAATTTAACTTTTTTGTTTGCTAAAGTTTTTGATCACCTCAGAGTAAATTTAATCCTAAATCTCATCTCTCCTCTTCATCCCCTCTCTGTAAAACCACTTTTCCCGGAGCCAGAAAGTGAGCATATGCCTGGGCTTATATCATCCCCATTTCTATTTATGCCGTCATCTGCTTTTTTGCATGCCACTCTTAAATCATTCATGTGGTCCCTCTCTCCTCCTAAAACCCTGAGCCTGTACTTTGCACAGATGGGCTTACACGCAGTTTGGTCTGCCCTGACACCAGCCTTATGAAGGAGATCATTACATGCTGTTGAAACATTGATCATAAGCCAACATTATATTATTCAGTCCTAAGAGCAGTTATGTGATGTGCCTTATGAGCCTTTTGTAGCAAGGAAGTTGGCGTTGATGTTATAAAAGCTACATCCTTCACCACCATTTTCATCCGCCTATTCCCTTTAGTGGTTGCAGGTGGCTAGAGCCTGTCCCAGCAAACTATGGACTTTAGGTGGTGTACACAGACAACTTTTCATGTTCACATTTAGTCATATGGGGCAATTTATAGTCATATGTTCACCCTCCATACATGCATGTTTTTGAATGGTGGGAGGAAGCCAGCACACATGGAACAAACCCACATTGAGGTCATAGGACATGCAGACTCAACTGAGGATCGAACCCACAACATCCTTGTTATAATGCAACCCATTCATTCTTGTTTAATTTGACTGCAATAATGAATTAAAAGCAGCTTAGTAAGTCAATGTCAATAAACAGGCTTGGCAACATACATATATAAAGCTGCAGTGGTGTCACCACATGTCCTCAGGGCTGTACTAAAGAGAGAAACTGAGGAAAAACACAGCAAAGAAATTATATAGTATATAAATAACTGCAAAAGATACCAAGGAAACACTGGTGGGATGTAGAAATGTATATATTTTTGTGTTTCTGAGAGGTGATGTGTGTGTGGTGGCCTCCGAGGTAAACAAGATGTAAAAAAACAACTGAAAATGGTTTGCTCTGTTATGTCACAGGCAGATAAAAGATAAACTCCGCTATATTTGGTTTGTAATCTGCAAGAGGCTAGAGTCTGTGCAGGAGTCAAAAAGTCAAACTCAACTGCAGAAAATCAGCAGGGTAACATCGTGCGGTGAAGATGTCACTAAATCATTTGACAGAAATATTTAGCAGCTCATGTCAAATCTTAACTCGGCCCAAAGGATTTCTGGCTGCTGACGTTCAGGCAGTGCAGCTTTGGTAATATTTAAAAGCATTTATAAATAAAGAAGGCACACCACATAATATGGTTTTAAGATTAGAAATATGTTGGCATGCATGATGTAGTACATGGTTGAGAGGCGGACTAGGCTTGTCAGGAGAGGATCAATGTGGGACGTAGAAATGTTTTTGAAAGAAGCCAACATAAAACTGCACCTCCTGGCTTACCTTACATCTGCCTATAGATATCAAAGATATTCAGAGCATTTGGCTGCAGTGAGCAATTCACTTAGATTTACTACAGTGCAGCATGTGTGGGTGTCCATTGGTTTGGCTTATTTCATATTATTCACAGGAAAGTCTGAAAAGAGGGACATTTCAGTCACCACCCGGAGGACATAAGACAAGCTTTAGAGAAAGAGAAACAAGGACATGCACTCAAAAGAGGAAAGAAAGGGACATGTCCTAGACAGACCAAATCCATGTGGTACCAACTGAGCGGCACAAATGAAAGAAGAGATGAGAATACAGCACCAGAAAGGCAGCATTAAAAAGGGACCACAGAAGTGTAATATTGCTTTTTCCATCTTCAAGGTTCGCAGGGTTTGTTTGAGGGTGACTGTCTTCCATCAGTCTTCAGTCCACTGGTGCTCATGTTCAGCCCAAAGCATATTTCCAGATTGACCATGGGCTGTAAATACATTTATTACCTCAGTACAGGAATGTGTACTGGTTGTCTCTTAACCTTCCAGGCTGATGATAAAATGTCTGACAATTTCTATCAGAAGCAGCATTAACTACTACAGTTAATGCTACAGTAGCTCATCTGTTGGAGCAGACTACACGGGTCAGCCTTCGTTCACCTCTGTTCTTTTCCTGGACCACTTTTGTTAAACATTGACCACTGCATACCGGGAACACCCAACAAGATCTGCATTATTGGAGGTGCTCTGACCCAGTTGTATAGACATCACAATTTAGTCCTGGTCAAACTCACTCAAATCCTTACACTTGCCCATTTTTCATGCATCAACTTTGAAGACCAAATGTTTAGTTGCTGGCTCATATATCCCACCCACTAACAGGTGCCATGATGAAGAGATAATCTATGATCGCCTGTCAGTGGTCATAATGTTATGCCTGATTGGTTTATTTGCAAATTGACCATTTGTAATTTATTGCTTTAGATTTTTTTTTTTTTCTTGGAACATCATAATAGTTGTCCACTGTAAACACTTCATTTTCATGTTGATCACCTCTCCATGCTTTGTCTGCATGTGCAACTTTATGGCTGCTAAATATCATAGGGATTAGTGCTGGGGGCTTAATTAAAAAGCAATTACCTTTGGACGCTGCAGGCGACGCTGAATGTGCAACACACACACAAAAGCAAACCGCCTGCAGAATTATAGAAGGATTAAAACAATTGTTAATTAGTGAAGAGTTGGTGGTTTCCCCTTTACCTCCTAATGGCTCCGGCATGTTTGTTTACTAGGTTAAAGGGGCAAGAGATACACTAATCCAAAATTATTTTACTACTACTAAGTGTGGCTACTGTTCTCACTGTCTCTGTATTGGTGTCTCTATTAGTTCCATTCATTAATAAACTGCTTCCGTAAGTATTCCCTGTGGTTAAAAGTTTGGAGCACAAAATACACAGATCAGGCATAACATTATGACCACCTGCCTAATATGCAGCTCATTTTTTCCTGCTTTTAACACATCAGCTTTGAGGAGAAAATGTTCACTTGCTGCTCAATATAACTGGTGTCATCATGATATTGTTACTTCTGTTCATATACAGTATAATGTAAATGTTGGGGTGATTTTGTGGTTGAATTCATCAGTTCCAGTTTGCACAGTGCAGGGGCGTGCTTGTTCTTGCTCTCAGATTTGTGGATTTGTCATAGTTCATTTAGATTTAATTTAGGATTGATGCGTTTATCCCGAGAGAAGCCACAGCACACACACCTGTATCCTCGCTGATGCATCATAATTGTCCTCTGTCCCCGTTACATTCTGCCTCATTCTATTTATAGCTCCCATTAGGCCCCGCCCAGCCAGACAGCCACCATGGCAACTAAATGATTGACAAGGCAATTGGCAAGCACGCTCAGTCCAACTCTCCCTCCTCATGTTGACCTTCTGTCTGGTACGGGCGCCGCCTCACTGTCTCGCTTTCTCTGTATGATCATAAGTCAAGTTTGTCTAGCCTTGCACCTCATTGCGAGACAAGCCACACCCCTCGAAGTTTAGGCTTAAAATTATTGTATTACTTTGAGTGCACTGCAGGACAGACACACCCCACAAGAGCTGTAGTTTTGGACATGCTTTGTTGATTAACCATCACAATTTGGAGCTTGTCAAACTCGCTCAAATCCTTACACTTGCATTTTTATTAATCTTTTTCTTTTTTTTTTTTGCATTTACACATTCACTTTGAGGACAAAATGTTCACTTGCTGCCCACGACAGGTGTCATGATGAAGTCTGTGTTATTCACTTCACATATCAGTAGTTATAATGTTTATATATTGAGGTTGTTTGAGTGTGCATTCACAGAAAAGTCTTTTCACTTCTGTTAGCACTACAAAGCTATTCATTTTTAACTTCATAATTGCTGTGACAACACAGGGACCTCAAGATCGCAACATTGCCACCAATACCTCAACAAGATGACAAATTTAAGATTATTTAGAATCAATGATAAAATATACAGCTTTGTGGCATTTCTGTTAAAGCACTCCTCTCTCAGTGCATGATTTCTTTCTCAGCATAGACTCTCCATTGCTTCTCTGAACTCTAGTGGCTAAAAATTATGTTGTAGTTAAGGTAAAATGTATTTTTAGGAAAAACAATTCATCCATGCGCTACTCATTCTGATAGGATGCTGTGTCAATCTTAATGGCATGTGACATGTCTCTTAGTGGGACCGGCCAGTATACCTTCACCAGGAGGTGTCCAAGAGCTATGGTTAACATTCTTCTGTTCATAGACACCACAGTGTGCTGCTCACAGCTCAGCCTCTCAGTGTGAGGAGTTAACTCTGCTGTTACAGCTATGGCTTCTTCTGATCCTGGCTTTAGACAGCAGGGATCTGAACATAGCAGGGATTTGAACAAAGCACGCTATGCTGTTTGCACTCGTCTATTTACTATTAATTTAATTTATGTTACAGAATAGTATGGTTTGTTTCTTTTTGGTGAACTTTCTAACACTTCTCTTACTATTTCAATTCAGAAAATGGTTATGGCCAATGGCATACTGTATTATAATGTTTTATATTCATCTATTTTCTTCCACTTGTCCTGTAGTGGTTTAGTGTGGCTGGGCCTTAGGCAGGGTACATTCTGGACAATAGTCACAGGCCAACACATTGAAAGAGAATCATTCACTGTCACATCCTTTCAGTGTGAACAAATACATGTGATATTAACCTGAAAAATATTTATATACAGTATTATATACTGTCATAATGTACTGGTGCCACAGAGTTTGTGTAAAGGTCACTGTCAAACACATAACAAGATTAGTCCCAATGCAAGCAGGGCATCTCTTCCTGCACCACTGCTCCAGGACACAACCATGAAGTCTTGTGTTTTTTTCAAGAAACAACATCTCACTTGCATTCACATCACATGCAGCTGCTAAGAAAGTTCTGGTTTTGGGGAAAATGTTGCCAAGCTAAAATTGTCCAGAGCCTCACAGACACATTAATACCCATTTTAGTCTTGCTTTGGGGCTGTTCCTTGCTCATTCACAACCACAGAAAACATTTCCACAGGTAGTGTGATGGCTTCTCTTGTGATAAAAGTGACTTGCCTTAAACGACATGCATTAAAGTAATTGGACTTGGCACTATCACTGTTATAGCCTTGACTAGCCATTTCTGTGATTTCATTTTTATCTAAAAGTGCACAGTTTCAACATCGTCAGGAGAAATACTTCCTGTGGGGCTCAGCTGCTGCTGCCTGCACAGAATGACAACTGACTGTGATTTTCCACTTGAAGAAATACATATAGCCCCTACTTACTGCTGTGATAAAAATAGAATAATACAAACAGTAAACTGTGCTTCTCAGATGTAATACACTTATCATTGAATGAAAGTTGACAATGAATGGAAATGGCCATTCAAAGGTCTTTTGGGCATTGAAGACTTTATTGCTGCTCCAGCGTCAGTGCATCATTAGAAACAGTTGTAGCTTGATTGGATGGCTCACAAACTCACTGTTGTGTTTTGCCAGAGCGGTACAACGAAGGTTATTGTGCTGCGTAGCTGAATTGCTTTTGGATATTGCATTTGGATAAAGGGACTGAGTTGGAAGCAACAAATAGTCGGTGCAATTGGAGATGGCCTTAGGCAGTGTCTATGCTCGCTGTGCCAGGCTAATGTGGGCTTTATTCACTCCAGTCAAGTGCAGTGATCTGGTGCAGAGCAGCTACTGGGCAGATTTTCTGTCCCCTTTTCCTTAACATATTATAAATATATAGTTTTTGTCATTATTTGGACCTAAACATAGGGGTTCAGTGGTGGAAAGTAACTAGTAAGTAGTAGCAAAGTGATTTACTTGATTACATTTTTTGAATTACATGCATACGTTTACTTGTCTTAGTTTTTCCTTTCGGCTTATCTTTTCTGGGTTTGCCACAGCAAATTATCTGCCTCTCAGGAGTCATGGGTTTGAGTACAGCAGTAGTAGTACTAATAGTGGTAATAGTAGTCGTAACAGTAGTTGTAGTAGAAGTAGTAGTTGTTGTTGAGTAGAATTAGTAGTAGTAGCAGTTGTTTTACTGTACAAAAATACTTTGTTGTTAAGTAAAGTTTACAATTTAAACTTTAAGTGCTTCTTTCACTTCTGCAGTGTTGTGAGGTTACACTTTGTCATTTTCTTCTCTGAGTTGGTTGTGTTTACACTCGGACTGACAGACTGGGCCTGTAGCTGGAGGTAAATCAATACAATGCTACAGCTCCACCATAGATGTGCCAGTCAGCTCTTAATTACGCATGTCACAATAACTAACATTTCTTCAGCTGTTTTTTTCTCTATTGATAAAAGGCTCTGAGTCTTCTATTGTGTGCGCTTACAACACGTCATACACTGTCTTTAACTACTGTTTCTATCTTTTTCTCTGTTCTTGTTCCTACCTCCACCTCAGTTTGCACAGAATGTACCAGGTGCCTTGTTAATGCCTGACTGACATTTATAACCACTTTCTTGATAATTATATGAAGTTATTTTTTACTCAAAATCTGGAACCAGCAATTGTTCTCTCTTTTTCTATTGAAAAAGGGTGTCAGTTTTTCATTAAATTCAGTAAAGCCATAATATCAAATGCGCAATCCTTTATCATTTTAAGAATACTGTATATTTTTCTGAAACACTTTGTAACTGTTAAGGATTTCTACCCAATAAAAATCAGCAATTGCCTGACTTAAAAATCATCTGGTAATTCTCTGTACAAATCTTACCAGGTTTGTGCAAAGATGTGTTGGTTTGGTGAGATGGAAATCACAATATGCCTTGTCACTCATAGCAACATCTGGTGAGCTGGGTGTGCTGTAGACATTAGAGAATTTATTTTTTTTTCATCAAAGGCTACATGAGGGTACAAAATTTGTTTATTTGATATGGAGTTTAGTAATTTCTAATTGGAAGTCTCATAGTGGTGATAATCAGAATTAATATGTGGGTAATCTTGAATGGGAAAACTGGGAAGTAGAAGAAGGTTATATTGTGTCTCATAAGTTATTTTTTCACATTTTTTTTAAACCTTTAATGCCTCATGCATTATTCCACAATTTATTTTCATTAAAACAATAATTAGGCTTCATACAATTATAACCTGTGCAACCTTCATGCAACCCACTTTTGCCTACGGTCATTTGCGAACCTGGTGCAGCCCTGGCTACTGACTCCAAGGCCACACTCCCAGCTCTGACTCATTGACTCATGCCCCGCCCCTTTTATTCTTCACCAATCATTACTCATTTTTACAGTAACTGCTCCATCAATAAGCAACCGTCCGAATTGATTTGTTTTATTGTTTTGTGTTGTAGCTTTGGGCTGTTCACATTCTTCACTGACGCTGGAGTCAGCTGTTTGTCACACTGCCTTTCTCTGGCATTTTGTTTCATTGATGCAGTGGAGTTTTATGGGATGACCTTTATGATAATATTATGGTCTGCATATTTCTGTTGGCAGGTGACATTGCCATATTTTGATTTTGATATTTTTAGATCCTATTTACCATTTTGTACATAACTATAATTGTCTTTTTTCATTATGGCATAAAACTAGTTTAATATCAGCCATTTCTCAAAAATACAGCGCTTTCCGAGAAGCGAACAGGTGATGTTAAAATATGGATAGACATTACATCACTTCTTATTAAACCTATGTCTCCCTCATTCGTCTTCTTTATACTTAAAATGTCAAATGCCAAATGTTGTTAAGGGCAAACCTTGCAGGGTAATACATGTGGATGGTCTAAAAACATTATGACAGAAGCTATTTTGTGAGGAGACAAATACGGACTGGCAGCTTTTGTGCACAAGTCACATCTGAATCCATTTGAGTAGAATTAAATTAGAAAATAGAGGGCTGGTATAATTTTCTACATCTATTTTAAGATATTATTATTTAAAAACTAAAAAACTTTCTATCTGCCAGTCTGAATTGAAGCTTGTTGCTACAGAGTGCTGACCTTGCAGAACACCATACACCAATTAAGCATAACATTATGACCACCTGTCTATTATTGGTGGTGATCTCCTGTCGCTGGTTCACCACTGTTCCTTCCCTGAACCACATTTGAAAGATATTGACCACTGAAGACTGGGAACACCCCACATGAACTGCAGCTTTGGCCCTTGTCAAATTTGCTCAAATCCTCACTCTTGCCCATTTTCCCTGCTTCAGTGTTACAGTATGTTTTGCCTGATCGGTGTATGTAGAAACAACAGAAGTAAACAAGTGTAGAGAGAGACGAGCCCTTGTACACTTGTCCCAAAGCTTTTAAAGACTGAATCGATATTGGCTTTTCCTGGAAGAGAACTTTTATAATTCCCACCATTACTCTCTGGGCTGTTGCACTTCAGCCTGAGTACAATGAGATTGTGTGTTGAAAAGCCATTAGGGTGTCAGTTTTTAAACCGGCTGTATTGATGTCAGGTGGACAGTGTGGGCTCGTAATGATGATGGTGATGAAGTTTAGGTAGGAAAAGTTACAAAAATATTGCAATTATAAAAGTTAATGCAGTTTTGACGACCAACTTCTATTTTTCATAGCGGGTTGTATTTTAAGCTGTCACGACCATAGACTTCATACATGGTTAAAGTAATGCATTTCATTCAGGATAGTAAACATCTATTGCTTCATGTCCTGGATTCTTCAAAGGCTTTTATTATTTGATTATTTTTAGCTCAGAAGAAAGGCTTTCGTCCATGTACTGGTTTCTCTTACAGAGGCTGCTATCATTGCGAAGGCTCAGCAATCCTGCTTCATTAAAATCAAGACAGCTGTATCTTTTTTTCATATTAAGTATGTGCCAGGCAGAAACGTGACCCTTAATGAGTGCACAAACCAGTCACGGTGGGCTATGTTAGTTTCATATTTTATTCCAATTAACTCACTGCATGTATGTAATTAAGCTCTTAATAGAAAATAAAGTCAATAATAATGTGTTTGCTATTTGTACTGGTGTTAAAGGCTCAGCTCTTGACATGTTTTACATTGTTATGTTTGCCCTATCCTTCAATATATATGCAGACACTATATATATATATATATATATATATATATATATATATATATATATATATATATATATACATACAAGGTGCATGACCAAAAACATGGATATATATTTAAATTTCAAGTGAACAACTGACTTTTCCTTGATGCTTATTTACTTTTTTCTTTATTGGCATGCCCCTGTACATACTGCTATACCTTGCCCTCAGCTTGTTTCTTCTGTCTCCATGTTTAATTTCACCAATGGCATCTGTCAAGGCTAACAAGCAAAAATGAACTGTGTTTTAAGTTTAGGTTCAGAACAGCGGGTCAGGCCGAGGTTAATTGGGTTTCATAAGGCAAGGGACTGCTGACAGCACTCATCGTAATACACAACAAACACATGCAAATCAAGGGCATAGAAAAGGGTGATTGGTGTTGAACCTGCATTAAGTCCAGGCCAATACTGTTGCCACTTAAAGATTTCTTGACACGTCTTGACACTGAATGGCTTTTCACTTTTCATTCAGATGAGAAAAGCTCCTTCTACTTTGTCTGATTTTATCAAGATATAATATTGAAAAGCTACAATATAATAAGCAGAAGTGGGAGACGTACTGCAAAAATGCACCTAACTGAAAGCAGTTACTTTTAAGTAATATTATTTAAGTTGAAGTTATTAAACAGCTTTGTTATTTGAGTTTTGTTTTGTTTTGTTTATTGAGATCCATCTGCAGTGTACTATGAGCTACTCTTCAAGCAGTTACTTTATATCACAAACAATATCACATTACAACAATTCATAATAATATTTGCACATCTTCATTGTTGAAACACATTCCAGCTGTTCTTTGAAGTAACCAAAACAACACTTTCACAAATTTAAATAGTTGTATTTAAGTAGGAGTAAGTGTAAAAATGTATTTATTGTAGAGCTTACAAAATAATATGACTATTATTACTACTACTACAACTACCACTACTACAAAATATTACTAAGTAAAAGTACTCAGCAAAATAGTTACTCAAGTAAAGTAGAATGTAGTGTAAAGTTTACTTAAGTAGAGTGTATTTTCTGCTAATACATATACTAGTGCAACTACTTTTACTGCTACTACAACCACTACCTCAGCTTTTACTGCTGCTACATCTGTTATATATGACCACCGATACTACTACTACTACTACTACTACTGCTTTAACTACTTCTGTCACAGCTGCAAGCACTATCACTTCTACTATTTTTACTACTACCACTGCTACTACAATTACTACTACTACTGCTTTAACTACTATTATTACTGCTGCTAGCACTATCACTACTACTATTATTATAACTACCACTGCTACTGCTATTACTACTGCTACCACTATTATCATCATTATTATTCACTTTGCCACAAAAGTTTAAAAATATACTTTTACACACAAAAAATTACTAAAATAAACATAAAAAATAGGTTTAAAAATCTATTCAAGTAAAAGTATGTTTTAGACAGTGAACTCAGAAAGTACATTTTAATCAAGTATATAGTTGCTTTCCACCTTTAATAATAAGTTGGAAGAGTGCAATTTACATTAATAACTGTATATTTATTTTTATATTCTCTTCCATGCTCTTCTCATTTGTTACGTCACCAGTCCAATCCTCCTTTGAAATCCTGATTTTGAAAAGTGGGCTGTCGGAATCGTCACAGGCACAGTCCACTCTGTTCTATATAAAGCAGCACTCATTTCCAGCTGCAAAAGCCTATGACGTGGCGATTAGTGGAGCCGTCCAAAAAAAGTGTGAAATTGATGTTGAGCTAACAAGTAATTCAAAGAACAATCCATTCAAATTAAGCATAAAATTGATGCCATGCCAGCAAAAAAACAAAAAAAACAACAAAACAAAACAAACAAACTTGAGCTTCAGTGCACATCAGAAGCCAAGAACTGTCTTTCATAGGAGCATATACTGTATTATTGTTTTTCTAAGCATCATCATCAGCTTGTATGGTATAGGCATTTAGCATTTCAGATTTAGAAGATAAAAGCTATTAATTCTATCTACACCAATCAGACGTAACTTTATGACCATTGACAGGTGACATGAATAACAGATTATCTCTTCATCATGGCACCTGATAGAGGGTGGGATATATTAGGCAGAAAGTGAACATTTTGCCCTCAAAATTTGTTTTAGAAGCAGGACAAGTGGGCAAGTGTAAGGATTTGAGAAAGTTTGACAAGGGCCAAACTGTGACGGCTAAACGACTGTGGGTGAGCATCTCCAAAACTGCAGGTTTTGTGGATTATTCCAGGTCTGCCGTGGTCAGTATCTATCAGAAGTGGTCCAAGGAAGGAACAGTGCAGAACTGGTGATGCATGATAGGAGCAAGGGCTGGCCCTTGTGCTCTGATCCAACAGACGAGCTGCTGTAGTTCAAATTGCTGAAGTTAATGCGGAACTAGTAGAAAGGTGTCAGAATACACAGTACATAGCAGTTTGTTGCATATGGGGCCACATAGTCCCCTGGTGGACAAAACACATAACTTTATGACAACCCACAATAGGCAGAATGCCATAATATTATGCCTGATATGTGCATTTTCTTTGCATCATTACATGTATTGTATAGGGATGTAGCATTTCAGATTACAAGATAAATAGCTTAGCAAAGTGAGTGCTATAAATTAAACCTACATGCCATGCATTATTATTAGGTTTTTAAAAAGCTCCCATTTGTTATCTTTTCTCACAGTTTATTAAAATTCTACATTAAGGATTCATGTTGCATATCACTATTGATTTTCTTATCTGACTGAATCTCCTCCACTAATACGCTGTCAGACCTTTCCCGGTTTGAATGATTAAATAAATTAAGCATGTGTTATTAATGATCGCTAACCTTTAAAAATGTCTCTTAAGTGTGTCAGTGTGTAGACTCCAGCTAATGTGTGTAAATGTTTATGAACAGTGCATATTACCGAGCTCGCTACAGTGTGCTGTAATTGGACAGGCCTTTCATCTCCAGGCTCATGCTGCCTTTGAATATGCGTTTCCTCATCAAGTCACATCAAAGGCATTATTTCCAGATTAAAAAGAAGACTCTAAATATGTGTGAGCGTGTGAATGTGCGGACCCATCACATCTAAGGGAACACTGATATGCGCTTTGTAATGTTTATCACTTTTATCGGTTTGTCTTAATCACCGTCCAAATTTTACTGCAGCGATGAAACATAAAAAACAGCATTTAGAAGTTTTCAAACAACCCCCAAAACGTCTGTGTGGGTTCTTAGGAGGCCACGAGAGCAATGCAAAGAGAAGGGAGCAATTTGCACTTTTTAATGTGCTCATTTGGTTATTTAGAAATTTAAATTTAAGCATTATGTACATACTTCTCATACTTATGTACGTACTTCCTCCCACTGTCCACTAACATACTTGTATACATTTGCGAATCTTTATTTTCCCTATAGTGAATAATAGTGAGAGTGAATGGTGGTCTGTCAGTGTCTCTGTCAAGGGTGTACACCTCCTAAAGCTCATAGTAGCGGTGATAGACTCCAGCCACCAATGACCCTTTAACAAAGAACCAGTTGTATTTGAAGCTGTCATGGCTATAGCCTTCATACATGGCAAAATATTGTAATGCATTTTATTCATCTAGATAAAACTTCTATTGCTACAGGTCCGTGATTATTCAAAAGGTTTTGTCATTTTTACCTCAGTAGAATTTTTTTTCCCTCTCATCCTCCAAAGACATGGATTGGCCCTAGAATAGGGCCAGTGTATGTCTTTGTGCTTGTTCTGTGACTAAGGGTATACTGTATCTAACCCCACATAAAGCCCATAGTAGCTGGGATAGGCTCCAGCCCCCCCTAACAGCAATAATGAATGAATGTGAAAGTGAATGGTTGTCTGTCAGTGTATGTCTGTGTCAGGTCTGTCATTAAAAGGCCATTGTCCAAAATGTACCCCACCAAAGGCCCATAGCAGCCAGGATAGACCCCAACCACCCATGACCTCTGACAGCAATAAGCAGAACAAAATGAATCAATGAATGGAGATGTACGCATGATTTTAAGTACATTGTTTACTGACTGCTCTTGCCCGACGCCTAAAATTTCTCATTTAGATAAGCTTACTGACAAGTGACTAAGCATTTCCAGCCACCGTTTTCCATTAACTGTGATCCCAACCTTCTCTATTATTCAGCACATCCACGTCCAGCGGCCCATTCACTGGTCCCCTGTTTCCTGTAATCCAGATTTTATCATATTGTGAAGAGATGAATCAATCTCTGTAATGTGCATCCACAAGGAGAAGGAGGAAAATGTCAGTAATAAGAAAAGTATTTTTGATGGTGGCTGGAGTTGCTTGGTGACAATGGTATACAACATGTCTCCCATATGCAGAAGTACACCATACTGATGTTAACATGAGGATGTGCACACGTGTTGTCTTTTCCATAGGTAGCTGCTATTTAAAATGGTGACAGTTGATATACATTGATTATATATACAGGAAAGCAACAACATGAAAGTGTTGTTGTTGTGCAGGATTATTTAAAACATTGCCAAAAAAAATTACAAAGTACTGCTGAATTTATATTTTGTCACAACTTACGATGTAAAAAAGCAGTATCATTATTGCATATAATATAAACATTAAGCTATTGACTATCGTGTGTTTTTCGAATAGTATTTAGTGCTAGTTCTTATAACAATTCCTGTAAGTTTTGATGTGATAAAAGTTTCTGCCGTTGCATTTATTAACAACGTTCCTTGCTTCTGGGAAATTGACCAAGTCCATCAGCTTAAGTAATGAGTAATGGCCTGAAGTGTGGGTCTGAAACATGCTAATGCTATATACTTCCTAATGGGATATAATCTGATGAAATTGAGGTTTGAGTGAGACATGTAAGGTCTTTCATATTATGACTTTATCTTGTTATCCTAAGTCTAGTCTGTCTATTAATTTTAATTCACACACTTGGTGTCCAGACCTTATCATGTAATGGGCTTATCCAATTTATTTTAGCAGCAGGATGGCATCATCTGTGACTTTAACTTTACAAAGCCAGCTTATGTAATGTGTTTCTCCTTTAGAGCTGCTGTGTACTTAAACCACCACGGGGCTGGCCTACTCTCTGTTTGTGTGTAACCTACCTTTTCCAATTTAGGATGAGTAGCCTATATACTGCACTCCTCCTCTTTTGTCCTCAGTGACTTCCTTAAAGGCAAAACAGAAAAACATAAACAAATTCTTACGCAATGAAAGCCTCCTTTTTTACAATACGATGGGACTTAATTTCTAAGTGTACTACTGTCTTCATAAACATTATTTTACACATTTATTTATTTTGAAGGAGTTCTTAGCCAGTCAACAGTGTTTGTTACCTCTATCAAGGAGGTTATGTTTTGGCTGCTGTTGGTTTGTTTTTAAGAACATAACACAAAAAGTTATGGTCAGGATGATGAAATTATCAGGAAAGGTCAGTAATGGGATAAGAAAAAAGGATCAGACTTTGGTTTGAATCTATAGCTTGTCACTGTTGGAATCCAGGGAGGGGATACTAATGCCTTGTGCTCGTCATGTACTTCTTTATGTTTATCATGATTTACCACTACGGCTGATCAAGTTGTAGACATAAAAATAAGAATAAAAATATGTCTTCTTAATAAGAATGTGCACTGGCTGCTCTACAATCATCTTGCGACTTCTCCCATTATAGAGGAAACTAATTTTGGTCATTAATTGCCAAGCATTTTTGGTCATGCCCCATAGCCCATAACTTTAGGAAATGCATATCGACCACTTCCACAACAGACCAATACATTGACCACATTGCTACACCCACAGTCCTGGTTTGTTATTGTCCAAATCCTGCTTAACATCCCCCAGCTTTCGTTTCATCACACCACTCTTCTAGTCTTCTTTGTTTGGGTCTAATTTTCTCATTAAACGAAATTGCATTTTCTACTCATTGTTGCACTCTTGAAAGCACTGCTTTTGTTTGATCTGTGAAAAGTCAAAGAAAAAAGAGGTGGAGATGGATTAGACATAGGAAAGGCTGGTTTTTTTAGTCTTTGTATGAATCAAGGTAACAAAAAAGGAAGTGTCAAGCTTTTCAGGCCACACATGCAGCCTCTCTGATCTCTTCATACCATGACTTTCTTCTTGCACGTTCATTTAAATCATTCACTGACTGTTGTGAAAGTAGGTTCAAAGCTGTGTCACTATGTCCTCTCTGTCTTTTGATTGAATGTTGATTGCGTTTGCTTCAGGTTGCACGCTGAGGTCACCTTAGTGCAATACCTTTATACACTCACTGGCCGCTTCAGTAGGTACAGTTCAGTTTTTGTCTGCATTTGAGCTAAGCACCAGTCGGGCCATTCTCCATTATCCCAGTAGATCTGGAGTATCAGACCAACCACGCTACGTTCAAGTCACTTAACATTTCCTTCAGGACTAAATGCAATGAGCTGCTGCCATGTGATTGACTGATTAGATATTTGTCTTCAGAAGTATATTAGAACAGATGTACCTATTAAAGTGGTCAGTGATTGTAGAAGTTTAACCAGTTATTTTGTAATCGTGAAAACTTTTGCTCTGGATCAGAAAGGGTGACTTTTCCCATTGATTGGTCCGTTGGGTCTTTGTTGGCAGGAACGCATAGTAACTTCTGAACACAGTTTTATAAGGCTATTAATCTTTGTGTGGCCTTAAAAAGAGGCAGAATTTATGGCTGCAACTGTCAAACTTTTTATAATACGTGACACTGTCCACAATAGTGCAACTCAGCTTTGATTGGATGACGAGGTTGAATTGTGGATTTTCAACTCTTTTATACTGTAATTACTATTATTATACATCACCATATCTTTACTCAATTGTCTATTGCCTATTTTATCAGCCTCTTTTTATATATATCTTTTTGTGTTCAATTTTGTCTCATTTATGAGATGAATTTTATTTTTTAATTCTTATTTCATGTCTGTAAAGTCAGATGACCCCTTTTGTAGCAAGATGAATGCATTTAGAAATGTAATGTGTTGAATGGATTCAGGTATTGATCACACATCTGTGCAGTGTATATGTTCCCAGTGTGTCCTCAGAGATTTACAGTGACCCTTTACGACAGGTTATAGTGTTATGTAGTTTGATTATGAAGCATGTGAACAGCGTTCACTCTCCTGCCACAGCAGCTAAAGACAAAGTGCCACTACAACACACAGACTGCATCTTGTTTATAGAGACACAAACAATACAATGTGAAAGGACGGCAGTAGCTCAAGAGCAGGTCGTCTTATAACTGTAAAGGTGATGGTTTGTCTAACCCTCCACCCTCCCCCTCCCAGTGTCTGTGCACTGATGCATGACTGTGGTGATGTGTTTGGTGGTGTTAGGAGAGGCTGTTGGTGCGGTACGGCTGTGGTTACAGAGGTAGCTTACCACCACCGAATGTTTCTGAGTGAACGAACGATGGAGTCAGCTGTGAAGCATTTTCAGTGCCTATGAAAGCATTATATAAATATAATCTGTTATTACGGTTACACACAATTTGCAATTTGAAATATACAAAAACATATAATTGGTCTGAATAACAAACCTGTTTCAAAAGGGCACCCAATTTACTTTTCAGACTAAAATTAAAAAGACTAAAAAGACTAAAATTTAACCACTGATCATTGTTTCAAATAAAATTTCAGCAGTCTTGCCACCTCCGCCCACATTGAATTTGGAAATTTTAACATGCATTTAGAAATGGTAGTTTTGAATTCTACCAAGAGACAGCTTTTGATCTGAATAGGAGCCAGCAATATCTGTAGATGTCACTTGTCAGTCATACACATTGATATTTGAAATAATTATAGCACTGTGTCTCTAATCCTTATTCCCTCTGACTTAATATGCTTTCAAACTGACTGATTGTAGTCTGTCACTGTCTGTTTGAAGCTGATCTCACATTTGATGAGTTTCCTTGGTCCAGTCAGTTCTCGTCAGCTCCCGGGAATCTCACACACAACTTAAAAATGTGGTACAAAAGTAAATGAGTGAACATCTGACAGATCCAGCCTCATTAGCGGCGGGACAGATCTGGATGGGGACTTCACTGTGTGACTAATTGGTGTTTAGTGCTACGGCTCCAGGAGAGAGATGACAAACAGGCACACGTCAATAAATTAGTGGTGGAAAGTTAATTTATTTCAGTAGTTCATTTCAAAGTAAAACACACGATTTACTGTATATAGATTTATTTAAAGAATTATTTCGAGCACCTATTTTTTTTTAAATGAAATGATTATGGCCTACAGTTCATTGCTTTTGGCTTTTCCCTTCAGGGTGCGCCATGCCAAATCATCTGCCTCCTAGTGTGTAGTGGTTCACATTTTGAGTTGGCATAGGTTTTATGTCAAATGCCATCTTCATTTATAAAGGCTTGGGACCAGCATAAGACTACACTGGCTTGTGACTCCTAGTGGCTGGATTTATTGAAGTATTTTATTAACTGAACTACTAAAAAGATTTATTGACGTGTGCCTATATTTTACTATTTTGACTATTTTAGATTTCAGGTCAACAAAAGAAGAGATTGTGATTTTTCTGTTGTTTACTTTGTTGTGTTGAGAAGCAGCAAGTTGACATTTACATATCTTTGTCAGTGTATTGTCTATGTTTAACTTGTTCACAGTTAAGAGTATGTTAAGGACAATGGCATGTGTCTGGTGACAGCAGAGCCCCAGGCAGCAGGTGCTGTGTGCATTTTGAATAGTGACTCTGTTGTTTCAGATGGTGCTGTTTTCCTCTGGAGGGAGTTATGAGACAGGGCCCGTGTCCAGGATGTGCTGTGTGGACTTGTGGCTTTCCATTTGTGGAGCAGATCTTGATCCCTGGAGAACACCCAGTGTAGGTCACACAGACAGTGAAAATTAACCGAGAAGGCGCTACTCACTGGCGCACATTGTTCCCATATGTTCCCGGCAGCCTGTAGGGAACATGCGAGATTGCTCTGTGCAAAAGAGGAAAATTTGTTATGGGATTCATTTGAGAACACGGTGACTAGCAGAACATTACTTCTGATAGAATAGCAGACACGTCTCAGAGGATCCGAAGCACTGACGGAGAAACCACTGGGACAACAGGGCACATGCTCAAGTTTCAATTTACTCATTTTCACCTCATGGCCGGCAGAGGAAAGAGGCCAAAAAATCGAGGAGATTTAGTCCATGTCGTGTGCTAAGCCGTCTCCACTCTGCGAGCTGCCATCAGGAATGAAATGCTGGACGCTGATGACATTCATCAAAAGTTGTAATGGATTCACAGCTTGAGACTGAATAAGAAACTCAGGGCTTGTGCAAAAGTTTAGAGGAGGGTGAGAAAGAGCTCCTGCTGAGGCGATGTAAAGTCAAATCTATTCTCAATCTGAGGCAGCAGTGGTTATCAGGGGACTGCAGATTACACACCATACTCAAAAACAGCACAGATAGCAACATGTAGTGAAACACAAACATGCAGTTCTAAAAGTTTTGTGAGGTGAAAAGTGCTTTAATCATTACAAAATTTTACTTTTTATATTTGTTATGAAAAATTCAGGAAAGGTCAGGTCAAGGGCAAAATGATTCATTTTGTTGTGGATCCAGATCAGTTTAGATTAGATCCAGGAGTTTTTTAGTGATTCTGTACCATTTTGAGACAGACTGAAAATACCACTTGCTCTCACTAAATGAACAAATTATGAGTTTTTTATAGATTCTTCACCATTGTGAGATATAAGCGTTTTGTGGCTCAATGGAAAGAGCATTTACCCCTGAATTTGAAGATTTTAGAGGTCCAGGCTCTATATCTTTCCCCTTGCAACATTTTTTGCGATTTAGTTTATTTTTCTACATTAACACACTTTTTTTTTAAACTGTCTCTTGCACAGATAATAAATTGGGAGTACAGATGGAGAAATAAGCAGAAAAATAGAACAAGAGGTGGATGATTGACAGATGAGCGTGTGCGTGATGGCTGAAGTAATTTAGGGCTATAAACCAAGACCGCCCCGACAATAAACACAACAGGAAGCAATAAGTCCAGCGTCAGGCGGTTGCCGTGGTGACGAGGAGGAGAGACCATCAGAGGTTAAAAAACTCACTCTCTTTTCCTTGACAATAAATGACAAAAAAGATGAGTAGGAGTCAAGAGAGGGGAGTGGAAATTAACTGGAGCAGTGGAGGACGACAAATATGACTCAAAGATGTTTATGGCAGCAGCAGCAAGTACACAGAGCCAAAATAAAAACACAAAACTGCGCTGCAATAAAAAGAAGTCGTCCTACACTTATGTGCTCACTCTGTCAGTGTCGTCTCCTTTCCTCAGCGCCTCAGATTCTGCAGGTGCTCTGTCCCCGGCCCCGTTGTATTATAGTCACAAAACACCGTTGGCTTTGTTTTGATTTTTACACCAGTGTAGGTCGGAAAGTATTTTACAGAAGTGCTGTTTGGTATCATCTTCCCGAGGCTCATAACTGGCACACACTTCAGAAATCACAGGGATAGGCTGGAACAGAAAGGATGCGGCAATAATTTAACACAAATCAATGCAGCAGTGTCAGTACAAGCCCCTAAATGACTCTGCCTCGGCTTGAGTTGTAATCAGACAGTGTAGGTCTGCTTCTATTATTACCAATGACGCATTTTGTGAATCTTTTGTATCTGTGTAAAAGTCTTAGACATGATTCTAAGAAAGATCAAACAAAAAACAAAAAAAAAAACAACTAGTAGCTGTCACAGAACATAGACCTCTGTCAAGGCACTGGTCCTTTTGCACATTGGTAAAGATATAGTGCCCAGACCCGGACTTAAACTCAAAGATGTTCTAGTTCAGGGGTAAATACTTTCTCAATTAAACCATACAACCGTCTCACATTGGTAAAGAATCGATCCACTAAAACTACTAATTTGTTCTTTTGCTGAGTATAGCTAGTTTTTTTGGCCCGTATCTGAAAATGCTACAGTATTCTTTAAAACACTCCTGGATCTAAACAGTGATCTGAATCCACACCAAAATTAGTTATTGGCGCATAAAAACACTCTTACTTAACAGCATTTTTCACACTTCACAAGACTTTCTGTATATAACCGTTTTTATTTAGGACTTGCATGTTTGTGCTTTTGGAAAGTTCAGCGCTTATCTTTGCGGTGAAATGCAGCCATGCAGTGGCTCCCACCCAGAGGTCTGTCCCTGAGGGGCTGCACAGGAAGTATGGACAGTCAGACACACCCTGCACTGTGGACATCACATCACTGCTGTGTTCCTGTGTGCTATAATGACATACTGTTTATCATTACACTAAGACTGACACCCAGTGCAATGTGGGCTGTGTTCATCGATCCAAACGACGCTCAGTCAAAGGGAACAGTATCATTTATAGATTTTTAACTATAATGAATTATCCTCATTCAGGAGTCTTCACGGGAGCGCAGCAGGCTATCTGTACAATCAATAGCATTTGAGGCTGAATGGATGCTGTCAGATTATCATCTATAGCCCCACTCTTTTGACCAATCCTGGGGCCTGGTCCATTTACTCCACATAACTTTGTGAACTCTTAATAAATAATCTCTGAGTGTCACACCACAGATAAACGGTTCTGTCCTCTGGCTTTAATAACAGGCTGGTAAACAATATGTGAAGAGTGGGTCTGCTTTTACAAGGTCACTGTGTCCAACAATTTTAAGGCCGCCTTTTTGCCATCGCTGTTTTTAGTATGGTGTTTTGTACGGCAAGAGTTTTTAAAGTTTTCAAGCCGAGGGTGAGATGCAGGGCAGAATTAATATTTAGTACATCTCAGTATTTCTCTATAAGGCATAAGCAGTTATGATTGGGTGTAATGAAGTTATGCTGTTAGTTTTGGTCGGTTGTCAGAAACTTTTAGAATAGCTTTCATCCATTATTCATTAGTCAGTCCCAGAACAAATAAGACAAAATGATTGAAAAATAACCTAAGGTAATCCCACCTTCATCTTTATCTTCACATTCCTTTTGCAGCACATTTGTCTGGATTCGTGTTTCTTGAGGGTAAACCAATAATACCATCTGTTCCCGCTCCAGTGTTGTTGTTCTCACTTTTCATAATTTGACTTCTTCCCATTTCACAAATATAGACTTGTACTTAATTATCACAGTTGCTTTTTTGTCTCTTTGTGTCATAATTAAAGCTTTTTTATTAGTTTTAGTAGACTTTGTGCCTTTGTGAGATAGGAGAGTTTTGTGGCTTAATGGAAAGAGGATGTACCTCTCCGCATCTTTGAGTTTGAGTCCAGCTCTTGGCAATATCTCTACCACTGGGTACAAGATTGGACCGGTGCCTCCAATTTGTGTACGCTGATACTCCTTTCTTTGTTCATAGCCTTTCTTAAAAACCCATCAGACTTTTGCACAGTACTTATACTTGTATGCGCCAACTGCAGTTAATGCTCTGTAATCATGGTGGTTATTTACGCTCAAGATTTGTCAGAGCTTTGTCTTTGATAAATGTTAGATCTCTCCTGCTGAGTATAATTTATAGTTTCATCACTTCTTAGCACTATCTTTCTCACAGCCAGACATCTTCTACAACACAGAAGCACATTTGCACATGCTAATCGGTCCAGTCATGTAACCTTTTGAAAGCTTCGTTCTTCCCGTCCAAACTCAGCAGGTAGTGGCCTCTCTTGCTAATTGTGCTCTGGTCTCATCGTCCACTTCGGAGGCGACAGCAACGTCAGGACTTATAACGTCATGCCAGCTTTATTTTTACTACTTTAGCTTCACAGTGGTGACGCGCTGTCAGGCCACCCACTTCTGTTAAGATCTGCAGCTTCCCCCAGAGACAGCACGCTTCACATGGTTGTGAGGAGGAGAGAGGGAAGTGCCCCCGCTGAAGATGTGCAGCGATAAAAAGCAAAGAGGCAGGGCCAAAAATCTTGCTATGTCAGTGAGAGCCCTCAGGAGACCCCAGGTTTAAAAAAGCAGCCAAATCAGCAAGTTGATTCACCGGTGTAGTCAATGTGGGTACGTGAGTGAAAGTAAAGTGATAGTAAGAGCTGTTGTCATACATGTTGTAGCTTGGCATATAGATTTAGATTTCCTCTGTTTTCTTCTCGGCTTTTCCCTTCTAGGGTTGCTACAGCAAAGGGTGCAGCACTCAAAACTCCTGGGTGTGAAATTGAGTCAAGTTATTGGGCAAATTTTTGGAACTCGAGCTTAAGCCTCAGTGACTCAACTTAGACTGGATTCATTATTTTGATGGCTCAGACTTGGACTTAGACTTGTCTCTCTTCTTTTTACCCTAAAGACAGTGCTGAACTACATTTGACTCAGGCTCATGTCTCAACTAAAGAAGGCTCAACTTTTTTTTGGTGACTTGTACTTCAAGTGCTCATGACTCAATTGGGACTCCACTTGGACCAGTCTAGTAACTCGTAATTTGGACTTGAAAACAGGTGACACAACTACAGCTCTGCACCACAACAAATCATCTACCACTTAGTGTGCAGTATTTTGCTCATTGATTTGGCATAGGCTTCACATCGGTTGACTTTCCTGGCACAACCCTCTTCCTTTATCTAGGCTTGGGACTGCCCCAAAGAGCACACTGGCCCTCGTGGCTGGATTTGAAAGACTGAGATTACAGCAAGCAACATTTAGAGCACTCCTGGACCAATTTCAAACACACGGATTAGCAACTAAGAACCTCTGCAATCATAAGGTCATCTCCCGAGTGCCTTTCCCGACGCAAAAACACAAAGGCGCTACAAGATCGATAGCTGATTATCAGGCAGCAGCTCGCGGCGCCTCTAATCAATTCCAATTTCACTTGTTTAAAGGCTTACATATGAATTCTAGGGCGTCCGTTTCTTTGTTATGACTGCAAGGATGTGACTTGCGATTGCCTATTGAGTTCCTGGGATAAGTTACTGGTAATCTGCGTGACCTCTGACCCCACTCGTCATCCTTAATAGCAGCTGGCACACATTAGCAGAGGTCAGCTGTCAGTTGAGTGTCGGACAGAGGCTTTGAAATGTCCGCATTAACAGCTCACAGATCGGAGGACGTGCTTGATCACTTTGACTTTGATCCCTTTGACTTGTGCTGTCGTCCAATTGTCTTTCTTCTGACCACTCATTGGGAATCTATCATTTTTTAGGAGGTACCTATTCAGAATACACACACCCATGATTGCCTTTACCTGACCTTAAACACCTGTGGTTGTTGCATGGCTAAGTAACTAAATTTTTCTAAAGTCTCTAAATGTGCAAGTATTTTCTGACCTATTTCCTGGCAAGGTGCAATCAGAGGGTCCTGCTTTCGAGCCAGGTTTAAGGACAGTAGTAGTAGCCGTTGTATAAGTAGTGCACAAAATATCTTTAAAATATACTTGAATATTGTTTACATATAAATCTTTTAACCTTTTTTTCCATGTTCAGTATATGTAATGTTTCATAAAATCTCCCTTTAACAGTGTGAGTTACGATGCTAATAGACAATTTTGGGCCAATGATAAAGAAGCTTGTAAAATTCCTTGAACCACACCAAAAAATAATCTTTTGTTACTTTGCTCATTACTGACCTTTCCTAAAAATGTCATCCAAATCCCAGCAGTACATTTTGGTAGAGGTGGAAAGGCGAAACGGACAAACAAATGACCCAACATACATTCCTGCAAATCCCATAAAAGTGTTTAATTAAAAACAAGACTTTCTAAAGCATATACTGTCTAATTCGACATATATACATTAGAGAGAGGAGCTTCTGCCCCTGGGATTGTCAGGTCCTGAATACACATTGTTCATTTACCCACAAACCGTATTTCCATTTCATCTATATCCAACTATCAATGCGCTCGCTCCTGTATCCTTGTGCCAACTGGAGAGCGTGTTGAGTCAACGGAGGCTACAATTTTTTCTGATCATTGTCTCAAAGCGAAAAATGAAAAATATTATTAAAGCTATTTGAGTAAGGCCTTCTTCTGTGACCTCCAAACGCTGTGTAGTACTAATGTAATATGGATCAAGAGAGTACACGGTACATTTAAAGGGAGCTCTCTAAAACTATGAAACCTACTGTATTGTGATTTTTAGTTTAGAAGAACTTTCCTTTACCATAAACACATAGATATCCAGACATCAGAATGCTGGTCGTCCCTGAAGGGTGCTGCCCTCATAACAGGAAGTGGACTAACCGTGATAACCAAGGACCACAGGAAGTGACCCTTTAAGGTTTATTTTACCAGTGGCGGAACTGTAGTGGGAAAGTGCAGCTATATTGATTTTTGTGTACGTCGGAGGAGGTACAGAGGCGAGAAGGAGTTGAATAAGTCTTTGATGATGTGAACTGGGAATAGTGCCTTGAGCTCAGTGGTTCAAATGTGAGGAGTAGTGGTGCGTTCAAAGTCTGTGTTTGTTAATTTGTTCAGTTTGCGTTCTGGGATACGGATGCCCAACTTTATTTATGTGATGTGGCCGCTGCCCTCTTCTTGACATTATCTCAGGCGCCAAACCCGTCCCAGTGGTTTAGCTCTGGCTTTTGGTTGGTTTCTTGTTGTTGTTTAAATATACAGTATGTTTACAGCCAAGACAAGCTGCATGAAGACTTGGTCAGCTTTTTTATCACTTTTGTCAATTAGTGACTGGGAATACCAACACTGTCATAGCAGTTACAGTGGGGCAAAAAAGTATTTAGTCAGCCACCAATTGTGCAAGTTCTCCCGCTTAAAAAGATGACAGAGGCCTGTAATTTTCATCATAGGTATACCTCAACTATGAGAGACAAAATGAGAAAAAAAAAATCCAGAAAATCACATTGTTTGATTTTTAAAGAATTTATTTACAAATTATGGTGGAAAATAAGTTGTAAAAATAAGTACTAAATACTTTAACCATTTTTGGAGGAATTATTTTTTCTTTTAATTGCCCAAATGAGTATTTTTTTTAACCTCAAAGTAGCATGCTTGCATTGTAGTAGCAGGAGTTATACTAGGAGTAGTAATAGTATTAGGTAGTAGTTCTTATACTTAAATATTACTAATATCATAACTTTTACTTGCATAATATTTAAAAAGTAGCAATAATACTTTTAGTTGAGTGGTTTAGTTTTTCTCTTGATGTCATATTTTGTTAATCTTTTGCCTTGTCTCTGCTTGTACTACTCAACTAAGTTCAGGTTGGTTGACTTTGTTGCCTTACTATTAGCTCTATAAATCCTTATAAAGATGAGAAGTCGGTGCGTCTTGCTCAAATTAGTACTACGCCATACACAACAATTCTCCAGTGTGTTGTACAAAATGCTTTAGCTGTTGTTTCCATTTCAGAATATATTTCTTTTACTCTTAACATGCATGTCCTCAAAGCGTATACATTTTGTCGGCGTAAAATCAAAAATTCAAGTGCCTGGAGTATATCAATATTTTTAATTAGCTAAGAACACTTCAAAGTCTCTGCTCGTCTTATGAATATGCAACAGTGCATTGTATCCTTCTATTTTTTTCTATCACTTGACAGCCATCTGTCTGTGTCTTTGATGCACACCACATGCCTGGCCTTCTGTTCCAAACGCCAACTCTCACTCACCCAGCAGGTTTAATAAATGTGATGAATTATAAAATGAGCTACTCGTTAACATTAGTCTGAAGCCCAAACATGATATAGACTTTTTTTAATGACTTCAAAGCATTTGGCCTTTGTTCTATAGGAGGAGGATTACTGTGTGCTGCTGCTGGTGATGCTATTTCAATGTGAGGGATATGAACGGTAACAGGCTTAATTCACAAGTTAAATATACATCAATGTATCTGCCATGATGTGGCGCCAGCCTAACTTCCTAACTCTTAAATTACTTTAACTTTAAATCAAGAAGAAAATTACCTTTTGTAGCCCTCACATGTATTTTGTATTCATTACTCATATATACAATACTGTGCAAAAGTCTTCTAAGAAAGGCTATGTACAAATAAAAGCATAGACCTCTGCCAAGGCACTGGTCCTATCTTGCTATGGTAAAGATATAGTGCCCAGACCTGGACTCATACTTGAAGATCTTCTAGTTCAGGGAAAAATGCTCTTTCCATTGAGCCACAAAATCCCTCATATCACACAATGACTAAGAATCTAATCTGAATCCACACCAACATTAATAATTCTGCCCTGCCCTTTCCTAAAATGTTCATAACAAAAACAAAAAAATCTAATTCTGTATGTACTGAAGTACTATTTTGCACAGTACTGTAAATATTTTGAACAGTGGTACATTTTGGTCCAGATCAGTGACTTCTCACATGATTTCTCTTTGGGCCATGCTCATAATAAACCTTTACATTCCTTGTGAGTTGCCAATGTTGGTGCTGGCTGGCTGTCCCAGTGCACAGGAAGTGGGTGTGTAAGAGTTGGTTTAGGGAGAGTGAGGGTGAGGTGGGGAGAGGAGGGGAAAGGGAGGGTACTGATTAAAATAATAAACAGCTTTGAGAACGAGTACGGCCAGTGGCCAGAGGGAGCTGCAGTGGAGATGGGATACCAGTCTGGGTTCATGTAGCACCCCTGAAGGAACCAAAGAAGAAACACTTTGGACCTAACTTCCTGTATGCTAAGGAGAAATTGTGAATTTGTAATCTGAAGAGGATTGTGACAGAGACAGACTGGCGCACTGCTTTCCCTCTTGCCCCAGCAACAAGTTAAGTCTTGAGTCGTCTCTCTGAGCACGTGGCCTGAGCTCCAGAAAAAGAAGAAGGTGGCATTCTTTGACTAAGTGGCCGAGTCATGGCAGTGATTAGGGGTGTGTGATAGAGCCAAAGCTGAGCTTGGAGACCCATGGAAGGAAAAGCTACACCATGCAGCTTTTTGAGCCACCGACCCTCCTTCTTCCAGAGTGTCAGCTTGTGTGACTGGCAGGAATAGAGTGCTTTTATCTGAGTAACTGAGAACAAACTGCAGCCTTTCTCTGGGTTAGACTGGCAAACTCTATGTAAACAGCTTTCTTCAGGACCAGAGGCTGTGTGCAGAAAGAAGACCATTGCAAAGTTGTAGAAGACTGCCAGACCTGCTTTTGGCCACTGCGCAGTTTACACCAACAGTTTGTCCTTCAAGTCACACTTAGTTATCTTTACTGTGCAGACTTCCACTCAAGATTTGTTGGATTTCCCTCTCAGATTTAGTGCCCTGTCGTGAGCCTGCAGCTTCGACTTTGTCGAACCTCTAGTGGCACCAATCGTCCTTTTAATCCGAGTCTTGGCTCTGAAGCATGACTGCGGGTTAGCTGTCACCCTCTCCGCCTGGATACCTTCCTGAAGAGGATGCTCCGAACATGTTCTGGGATTGGTGCACACACTCAGGCGCTCGTGCACCAGTGCTGCCACAAGAGCCGCCTGTTTGGAGACCGCCACCTGGATTTGACCCTGTGTCCAATTTCTTCCCAAAAGTTTGCTTTCTGTGTTTTCACAGTCCAGGCTCCGGATCCATTATTGATCAAAGCCTTAATCTTGAAGGGATTAGTTTTGACCGTAACCACTGGAGGACTTGTACTGCTGCCCTGACTCTTCATTCAAACTGTATAACAATAGAGACAACAGGGAGGATGTAGGCAGACGTCGCTCCTGCAAAACATCCAACATGATTGGCCTCAATTTCAGTTTACAGGAGCTGCTGGGAAAGTTTGAACAGGTAAACTAGTCAAGGTTTATGCCCTGCACTGTCTAAGCTACAACACAGCCACCATTCATTTAACATTTTTGTACTGGTGGACCTAATATCATCTGTTTTATGAGGTCTGCACAGTCATTATTAGGCTCATTAAAATGAAATAATTGGTTCTGGCCTGGTTTCCTTGTTATTAGTGAGTGCTATCATGCAGAGCCTGAAGTAGTGCAGAATTAACCTGGTCCTTGAATTAGGTGTAATTTGTCCAGATAAACTGTAACAGTTACTGTATTATTACCAGCTCATCACAAACATTTTTCACTTCAGGGGCAGTTGTTGTTTGTGTGGGGATTCATTTCAGTAACATTTCAGTGAGACAAACTGTAATGAGCCAACAGCAAATCCCCAGAACTCAACAACCAGAAACTATTAACCTTTCAGCTACTCATTTACCGGTCCACACAACTGTAGCGGTTCAGTCTATACAGTTAGTGACCTGTCATTTTGTATTTATGTCTCTGGGTCTAGATTTAGCCTTCAGCTAAAGAAGTCCTTCATAATTGTGTGTTTAAGCATGTGCTTGTTCCTCCACAAGAGTTAAAGGGCCAAATCTGAAAGTACAAGTGCCATATTGACTATATCCAATAAGAGCCATAAATAAAACATGAATGACTGCAGACAGAGGTCCTTTGTAGTTCACAGCCTGAAGTGTAGCACACACATGCTTCTGTGTGGTCCAGAGCAATCAGTCACCTCTTTAAGTACCTCTGGATTCATATTGACTGGCTCAAAGTAGTCTTTCAGTGAGTAAAATGACATTTACAGGGGCCTTTTCAAAATGTGTATGTGAGCGTCTGTATGCCCACACAGTCTGCTCTTGTAGAATGTAGAAATAGATGTGTGTGTGTGCAGGTAGTGTAACTTCCAGTGGAAGTAAAAGTGCTAAAGACAAATAAAAGGAAAGCACTTGGGTAATGACTTGAAACAGAGCCAGCTGGCTGCGTGACTGAATCAGTCGCTCACTCAAGGCGTGTTGTTCCTTTCACGTCTTTGTCCCACTGTCTGTCTGTGTCTTCACTCTCTCTTTTATGACCTTTATGAAGCATTTGATTTGTGTCAGAAGCCGCCGGGTGATTATCCCTGCAGATCACAGCGCAGAGATTTGCTTCAGCTTTTTGAAATGTCTATTGGCATTCAGTAAATTGCAGCACTCTGCAATCCATGAGTGTGGTAATTGATAGTGCAGTTCAAAGACGTCCCCCACTGTAGACAGTCAGTGTTTGAGCACATCTCTATGACAACAGCTGTACAGTGGCTGACCTGTGTCACATGTGCGTTTCTCTGTGGCACATGACACACAGAAGCTCACGTGTGTTGTGTGTTGTGTGTTGTCTCAGGCTGCTGGACTTGGTTTTTGTTTTCTGTTTTAACATTTGTTAACAGTTTTAACATCGACCTGTGTGACTTATGTATGAAAGCTCTAAGTGGCCATAGATTCTTAAGTTTTTGTTCTCCTGTTATTTTTTATAGTGGCATAGTGGCTAGCACTCCTGCCTCACAGCAAGAAGGTCCTGGGTTCGATTCCCGGACCGTGTGGGGCCTTTCTGTGTGGAGTTTGCATGTTCTCCCCGTGTCTGGGTGGGTTTCCTCCGGGTGCTCCGGTTTCCCCCATCAACCTCAAAAAACATGCACAATAGGCAAAAACCTCCAGCCAAATGCTCCTGACCAGGATCCTGGCTCAAGATCTGGAGAAGGGTTCCCGGGCGCTGCACCGCAGCAGCAGCCCACTGCTCCTGACAGGTTGCCCCAGCGGCATTGAGGGATGGGTCAAATGCAGAGAATGAATTTCCCCTACGGGGATCAATAAAGTATACCTTACCTTACCTTACCTTACCTTAATACTTTAAGACACCTTTTTGCTTAATTTTTTCGTTATAACGAGAAAACAAGGTTCGTTTTCCTGAGATAGTGACATACTTTTCTCATTATAACGAGAAAACAAGATTTGTTTTCCCAAGATAATCACTTAATTTTCTTGTTATGACGAGAAAACAATTTGTTTTCCTGAGATAACGACAAATTAAGTTGTTATCTCAGCAAAACAAACCTTGTTTTCTCGTTATAACGAGAAAATTAAGTTGTTATCTCCGTAAAACAAAAGAATTAAGCCATTATAATTAAGGGTGCTCCGATCGCACATCACATTTACTGTCCTGCAACTCTGGTTTGATTAAACAGCAGTCGCGTTATTTTAGCAGTGTTTTTAAGTTAAGCCCTGGTTATAAGTAACACAAACCTGCCCTGGAGGCGCTGCTTTGTGTCCCCGCTGTGTCCCCGCCTGCTTTAGGAGCGCACGGGACAGAACCGAGGCGCAGCAGTGCGTGTATTTGCAAACACCAACGTAAATAGAGCTACAGCTAACCCGCTAACAGTTACGTTAAAAGGATTAAGAAAGTTCAGAGTCTGCCTGTGTCTTGTTGCGCGGAGAAAACTGTGCATTTTGTGGCTTAAACTGCACCAAATGGCTGCTAATGGAAAGAGAAAGTAAAAAGGCAGCCCATGTGTCCGTGAGTCTGAGAGGAGCACCTTTCATCGTTGTCTTCTTTGCTCTCTTTGCACGTTTTCTTCATTCAGACGTTGTCAAAACTAGTTTAGTTTAGTTTAGTCCACTGTGTTTCAACCTGGTGTGGCTGCGCGTTATGCGGACACAGGCGCTGCACCCGCGGACTCGCATTAAAGGAACCAATTAAGAACAGCTGATTTTTACATCAGCGGAGCATTCAAACAAAGCCACAGACACTGGGCACACATTAAAGACCAATAATGCAACAAAACCTCTTCTAAAACAAAAATAAGTAGAATTTTGTTGTTCTTTTATATTTACAAAGGCTACAGTATTTTTCAAATGGAACTAATAATAGCCTGCATACAATACATTACTACATTGAAGACCACGTGATCAGTATCGGCCATGATCGGTATCTGCCGATCACAGCAGAGGCTGATAGGTGATCGGTGATCGGCCTCAAAAACCCTGATCGGAGCACCCTTAATTATAATGAGATAACGAGAGGGGAAAAAAGTTACGAATCCATGGCTTAGGTACTTAAGGCATTTTGGTGTTAACTGCTAATAACATTTTTGTAGATGTGGATTTATTTATGTAATGCATTTGTTATGATCAAACTCTGTTGAACATCACTAATTGAGTTTTTTGAAATAAGCTTCTTTCCCACTAACTGTAAAGTGAAACTTTTCTAATGGCATCAGTTCTGTTCAGTAATAGCACAAAGACGAATACATAAGCAACTTGAGGCGCTGAAGATGGGTCATTTCACACTCAGTGACTGAAATTATTCTTTATTACTTGACTCTTGTAGGGTGTAGGTCTCATTACATTTGCTTATTGGTACTAATTTTGCCCCATTTGCAAATCTGTCTGTTAGCTGCAGGCAGTTTTACACATATCCATATGGCGTCGGAGCTTCTTCTTTATCTGTGGATGAAATTGGCTGAACCAAGGGTAGTCCCAGCAGAGAGAGAGAGAGAGAGAGAGAGAAAAAGAGAGAAGAGAAAATGGAGCAGTTTCACACATCTAAAAATAAAACATTTGACAGAATCTTCTGCTTGCGTCAGGCCCTCTTGTGGTTCAACTCTCACACACCAACCTTGTACTTGTGGTATACAGCTGTCTTGTTAAGGGCATAAACAAATAGTGCTTCATCACAGTGTACAATAGAGTTGCAATACATTAGTATTGCTGTACTCTGTTCAGCGAAGCAGAATAAAATAAGAGATATATCCTAATGCAGCATTGTGAAGGCACTTAGGGAGTTGTTCCTGTTTCGGTGGAGCTTCTAGTCATAAAAGGTGAAATCTTGTCTTGTTTTTAGTGAAATGACAAACAATACCTCAAGGACTTTCTTTGAATATACAGTACTGTGCAAATGTTTAGTGAGGTGATAAAAATGTTAAGTAAATTCTTCTATTTTTTGCTTGTTCTTTTCTTTTTTCTTTTGTGTTTTTTGGTTAATTAATACATGTTTATTTGTTCGTAAAAACCTGTCTAAAACTTTGGCGCAGTACTGTATATGCTGCCCTCTGGAGAAGTTCAGCGTTGTGTGAAATCCCTAAAGACCAGTGTGTGCAACAAAATACAACTCTGCATTTGGTCTATAAATATCCAGCCAAAAACCTGTCATGCCCAGTTTTAGTAGTTGTTGATGAAAATGTATGATTACTTTGTTGCTGTCCTCGGTCAAGACTTACATGATTAAATACTAACCTTGCCTCTGTCTCTTTCTAGGACATCCAGGCTGAGATCGATGCCCACAATGACATCTACAAGAGCGTGGAGGGGAACAAGTCGAAGATGGTCAAAGCGCTGGGCAGCTCAGAGGAAGCCGTGTTCCTCCAACACAGACTGGACGACATGAACCAGCGCTGGAGCGATCTGAAGGCCAAGTCTGCCAATATCCGGTTAGTAAAAATCACACACTAACACACTATTATATTGTATTATTGTTTCTTTTCTTAGTAATATACAGGAAATTTTGAATATCATCAAAAAAGGACATTATTTCTGTAGTTTATTTCAAAACTTTAACACACATTGATTATACAGATTCAAAACATACCAAGGGAAATATTTCAACCATTTATTTATTTAAAATGTGATGCAACATAATGTGATGTTTTCATATTTAGATGCTGATTTTTGTTTTGCTGTAAACGTGTCAATGAAGACTGTAAGTCATCCAGGAATCAAAACAAAAATGTTTAAAATAAGTCATCTGGACTTTTTTAATATCATAAATCACAATTTAGATAAATACTTTCAATAATCTATATAGATTCAATATTATTTATTGAATATATATAAAATATAATTTTAAGTAATAAAGAAATTAAGTAATTTGACCTTTTCACAATATTAAAATTTGTTAATGTAGTTTCTGTAAATCATTGCAGTTTGGCACAAATCACATTTCTACATTTCAGTGTTTCTGATGGATTCTCATTTATCCATATCATGGTGTTGCATTTGAAATAAGACTTAACACTGTTTTCAAACTATAAAACCTTGTTCTTGTGTCCAATTGAAAGTTGTTCACTTTACTTTTTACATTATCTGTACTAGTTGTCCTTGGGGGTCAGTGGGTTTCTCAGTCCTACTATTTCTAAAAAACAACTTTGGTTGCTGTGGTTCAGATTTACCTATACAGTATATAAAATGTTTTGCACATCTTTCAAGGCCACATAACTTTCCACTCCATTGTTTGCTTGTATTCTTCAGATTACATACTTCTTCATAGACCTTACCCTCTTCATGCTGTGTGTAAAAATAAGTTAAAAAGGAGCATCTGGCATTCTCCAAAATATTTAGTGCAGGAAGTATTTTTGTAAACTCTATAAAGTGTTGTGTTTGTCATGTTTTAACATTTGGCCTCAGAGCAGAGGAATAAAATACAGACTTAAAGGGAGCCCAGAGGTGCGCAGTGGCTCATAACTTCTAAAGACACACAGTGCAACGTCAGCCACCAGCTCGGTATAAATAAATAAGACTGGTGATCTGCAGGGACAAAGAGCATGAAGAAGGAGGAGGTGTGAGTGAAGCTGACACTGCCAGATGGAGATGTTCAGAGACAAGAGCTTTAGAGAAACAGAGCATCATAGATAAGAAAGAGAGGATAGAGATGCTAAAAGAAGTGGCAGACATTTTACATTTCAAGAAAAAAGGTAAACACAAGCAAGACACAGCCATGTATAATAAGCAAGACTAAACAGAATTTTATCCACTGGGCAGCTGACGTTTTTGTATGTGGCGAAACAAACATATTCTAGCGGGCAAGCATCTCTACTAACTGAGCTACTGCAAAAACACACACACACACACACACACACACATATATATATATTAATAGCACGTGAATCATTGTAATAGAAAGCTGCAAATAATAAACCACAATAAACCTAACAAAGAAATGTATCACCAGGCAGAGACCGCTCCTTGTGTGTGGGAGGTGCGCTGTGCGTGATGATTGCTATAGCAGCCCATTAAGCCCTAATTGCTGTACATGTGTAATTAAGACTAACTCTGTCAGCAGCAATTGGAGGTGTCTTTACACTGTGTTCAGGTACATTATGGCCAGAGGGTGAGCAGAAAAACTGTTGTAAATGCTATTAACACATCCTACATGCCCACTGCCACTTTAACAATTAAACATTTAACCCTGATGGGGATACATTCTCCAGTAGGGTATCCTCAAGGTCTTAAACGTATGTACTGTATTTCATTATCAGATATTAGATTTTGTGCTTTTTTATTGTTGCAGATAAAATGCAAATTAGCTTTGAGCATGATATCTTCACCATTGCAAGTTAGGAGTGGCATAAATGAGACTAAAAAATCTTAAATTTTAATTTGCTTACATTTGCCACTAGCCCGCTTTTGTGGCAGTAGTATAGTGTTAGGCAATGTTTTGGCCTGGCTGAAGTATTCATCTCCATGTCTTGTGTCTGCAGAGCACATCTAGAGGCGAGTGCAGAGCGCTGGTCCCGGTTGCTGGGGATCCTAGAGGAGCTCTGGAGGTGGATCTGCTCGAAGGACGAGGACCTGGCCAAACAGATGCCCATTGGAGGAGATGTGCCCACCCTACTACAGCAGCAAAACCACTGCACGGTACGTCCTGGTGCCACAGGCCTGGTCCCTGCCAAAATACACACAGTTTATCCAAAGCTTATAATAGTCATACAGACATTTCACTTTATCTTCAAAAGGTGATAAGGGATAGGTAAAGGTGGTAAAAGGTAAATAGTGATAAATATGCTCCAGATTTATTGTAAGCACACAGTCTTTAAAAGCATGCTGCAAACATCATATTTCCTCTTCATACCATATTAAAATCCAGCCACATGAGGTCACAAGCCAGTGTACTCTTTGTGCCAGTCCCAAACGTAAGTAAATGGAGAGGCTTGGGTCAGGGCACAGAGCAATTTATAATACTAGCTCTTAACCAGTCATTTATTTCACTGTAACATTTTATTTACCACAGTGTACTACTGCCTACTCCAGATATCAGTACAATCTCTACCATTGTCGTATGTATTTCTCACTACATTATTTATTGTAACCAGTGCTTATTTTGCATGTAATTGCTCTGAGATAGATGACTCACTCCGTGGCTACTGTTTACTCTCAGTCCGCCAGCCTCCACACTGCTCATGTCGCTCTTGACATTGTAATGCCTTTCTTTGCAACCCGTTCACCACACTATTATTTTGGTCTACAAAAAACCTCCAGAGTAAAAGTGTGTAATCTTTTGTGGGCACAGGATCATAAAAAGATACCCACCCCCAAAACCATACCAGTGACACACAAATACATATCATCAGTGGTGGAATATAACAAAGTAAAAGGGCTTAATGTATTTGTCACTGCATCTTTTACTTGATTTTACAAGGGGTACTTTCACTTTTACTTCACTACATTTTAGAGCAAGCATCTGTACTTTTTACTCCACTGCTTTGTTTGAATTGGTTTGAAGTAAAAAATATTTTGAGTTTGATTTAAAATCATGTGTTTTTGCTGTGTCGTCATTGTAGACTCAGTACATAAGTATAACAAATGCAGTAAAGTAGTATGCTCCAGAAAAACCTTACCAACAGATTCAGAGTCTTCTGTTGTACCAGTTAACCTTTACTTTTCAGTACAGTTTTTCCAGCAAAATCCATCACACTTAACAGATTCATTAGTTCTTGATTCGGGGGAAATATTTTTTACTTTACTACTACCTTTTTTACTCAGAAGTACATTTGAAAGTAAATACTTTTATACTTATACTTAAGTAGAAATTTTCATCTGATACTTTTACTTGAGTAAATTTTTGT
The DNA here is from genome assembly GCA_020698575.1 of Bostrychus sinensis. Classification (NCBI taxonomy): domain Eukaryota; kingdom Metazoa; phylum Chordata; class Actinopteri; order Gobiiformes; family Eleotridae; genus Bostrychus; species Bostrychus sinensis. The sequence continues at coordinate 17,785,928 of CM036257.1, read as the reverse complement.
TCTTTTATCTGTACTTTTACTTAAGTAAAAAAAAAATTAAAAAATTACTTCTTCCACCACTGCATATATTCTTATATCACATTTCAGTATGTTTTTTTTATTAGTTCTATTGGGTAAGAAGTTATTTGGATATATTATAGATTCATTACACACACTGATATATTTCAGTCATTTTTTTTATTTTAATTGTGATGGTTATGATGATATTGTCATTGAATATAATGTACACATTTTTTGCTATACTGACTTTTGGTGTTTATGGTGGCACCAAAAATCCAATAAATGTATTCTTATACAATCTAATAAAAATATGTTCCTTTCAAAAGGAACATATTCAGCCTCCATGTCTAAACAAGGGAGAGTTAAGTTTAAAATTAATGCTTTTTGTACTTAGGCTTTTGGCTTCTGATTAGGGGACAATACTGAGCAGTCCAACAGAGATGTGACTCCTGTCACCGATGACCCATTTCTTGGCCGCTGTAAAAGTAGTATTAGAGCATTGTAATCAAGAATCAGTGTTCAAACTGTGAATAGTCTTCCGAAAATGTAAATGCAGAGATGGTAGGAGGTACATTCAATTAAAAGTGTTGGAACCTCTAAATAAAATTAATCAAGTAGAAGAAAAAGTACTCAACACAATTGTTACTTGAGTAACAGTAAAAAAAAAAAAAGTACTGAATGTAAAGTATGATGTAGAAAGTACTACCACTACTGCTCTTATTTGTAGTAGTGTTATAACTACTAATTCTACAGCTACAACTACTTCCACTGGTATTAATACTACCACTCCTGCTGGTGCTACTACCACTCATACTATTACTACTACTACTTCTGCTACCCATTCCCACCCAGATCAAAAATATGTCTATTCATTAAGATATTGAAAAAGTTGAACACCAGGACTTATTCTTAAAGTACATAGTCTTCAAAAATGTACTGTAATGTTCTGGTAAATGTAGTGTGAGTACCCCACTTGTGTAGCTATCATTTGTCTTTATCTGAGTAGGTCATGTAAAAGCAAGTAAATGCATTTTGATGGCAGCCTCTGAAGTTCTGTCCTCAGTAATAGCGTCCAATCCCATCAATGAACTCACCAGACAGTTATCCTAAAGCATGAGTCAGCTGCATTATTTTAGAATGTGTTGTTCAGGCTTCAATAACTGAAGCAATGACCTTATTTCTGTTGTCAACCTCACTGAGCTTTTGAAAAACCCATACACGTTCTAATGGCGTGAAGTCATGCAGGATTTTGCACATCAAAACATAGTAGATGATGTCGAGACTTGGCCTTGTCTTTTTAGACCACTTGTGTATGATACAGAGCCCATCGCACACACACTTTTAGATAAAAAATAGGAAGGAGTGTAATTGCTGGATGCCTTACTTTTATTTTGTGCTTTTCTCATTTGTCTTCATAATGTATTTGTCACTGCATCTTTTCTTGCTCTCTTGTTCATCTGTTGGCCTTGAAAAAGTTGTTATAAAATAGTGAAACAAAGTGTTTTTTTGCCCATTTTTGTCCATATTTCCTTGCCTCACCTCTGTCGTCCTAATAGAGTGGCCTGGAGGTCTCGGTGACCCTGAAAAAGATGAAGTGGCTGAGAAACACAGACACATGCACACAAAAATGTGGCTTTGAAAACATCATGCTCTGTTAGCTGCAGCTCACACATCTATACAGTAAAGGCTGGCTGTTCTTTGGAACATATATGTACACTTAGTCATACAGTGACTCACACACACCGCCTGTCAGAGTGACTTTACTTACACAGTGAGTAAATATGAAGCTCCTAGTGGAAGTCAGTGTGGTAGCAAGGGCTTAGTTGGTTAAGTGGAAAACCTGTTTTTCTGGAGGGACTTGTGGAGATAAAAGAGGGAAGCTTAAGCCACTTAGACCCACTGAAAGCAGTGGATATAACAGGACAGAAAAATACTTGTCGTCAAAATGCAAAAGTGATGGATGGGATGGAAAAATAAAGGGTTGGGGGGAAACAACAATATTGGTTTAGTACAGACAAAAGAACAAATGTAATCCTGAAAAACTGTAAAATGCTAAGAAAAACAGACTCCAATGGTTTTGTTTATGAAACCATCTTCCACACAATAAACCAGAAAAGACATCAGATGTTTGATAGCAACACAAATTGGGAAGAGGCAACAAAAAGTGGGAAATCATTCAAAGAAAACATTTGTGCAAATATGATCCTGAAACACTGCCATCTTTTCTCTGCCAAGTTGGTTTGTCTCTTTTTGTCATCTTACTGAAACATCGGCAATTACCTGTAAAAAGTCGGTCAACTTTTTCCACTATTTGTTGCCTTGTCCCAACTTCCTTGAGATGTGTTGCTGCCATCAAATTCAAATATGAGCAATGATACGTATTTTATAAAATGGTAAAATATCTTTGTTTCAGCTCCTAATACAGTATGTTGTTTATGATCTATTGTGCTGTAAATAATATGTGGTTTTATGAGATTGGACCCAGTTTTATTTACATTTTACTCACTGTCCCATTTTTTTCAGAAGTGGGTTTGTAGTATGCTAAGTGTCACTTAATGATTTCACACTTTGTAATGATTTCAGAAAATGTTAAAATATAATATAGTTTTTGACATGTTAGCCTTGTGTAAACATCCTTCCTACGTATCGATCTGTTACTGTTTATCTTTAATAATGTCCATAATATAGTTTATTAACCACTCATTCAATTATCAATCTAAAAAGCTTTTGTCAGCGTCCACTCGATTAAACTCATCAGTTGGTTATTAAATCGTCTCTTCAGGATCAAGGCGAGCGGACAAGGGCCAGAAGCTCGTGGGCAATTTTAATGACTCTTATCTTTCAGTAGCACCCGGCTTTTTGTCGTCACTATTCAGGCCGTCCAAGTATTAGAACAGGCAAATGGGTCCAAGGTGGTCCCTGTTTAAATGAATGTAAGTTGATTTTCTCAGCACTTCCATATGCTAAAATAGCCACGCAATTACCCTGTCTGAGTGAGGCAGATGTAATAAGCTGGAGCTGAACAGCGTCTTAATCATTAGTGCCTGAATGATTGATTAGCACCATTTGTACAGGAGCGGACAGGTCACACTGAAGAAATTCATTCAGCTTCTCTGCCGGAGTTTATCTTATCACCAAAGTGTGTGTTCTCAGTTGTCAATCTTTGAATAACTTTTTGTTTGTTAGCTTTTGCTCTTTTGCCAGTACTTTCTGACTGTGAATAATGGTTTTATTTGAATTAAACTGTGACTAAAAACACAGTTTCTCAGCAAACCTGGCTTCAACATTTAATAAAGACACTTAATCTACTACCTAAACTGAAAAGAAGTTGGGACAGTGTGTAAAATGTGAGTACAAACAGAATATGGTAGTTCACAAATCACATAAAACTAAATTTTGTTCACAATAGAACAGGAACAGATCATAAATTGGGGAAAATTGCTCAAATTGAATTGAATTGCAGCAAGAAATCTCAAAGAAGAAGCCATAACGCAACAAAATATGATATTATTCTTCTTTCCTTCTGACTTTTCCCTTCTGGGGTCACCACAGCAAATCCTCTGGCTCCTTTTGTTTATGTTTTTATTTATATATTGATTTTGCATAGGTATTATGCCAAAAGCCCTTCTGGCACAACCCTCTCCATTAATTCTGGCTTAGGTCTGGCGCAGACAGAACACTGGGTCTCCCTGTAGCTGGATTAGATTTGCAACACATTTCTTTCTATTTTTATTTACATTTTCAATTTTTGTAATTGTGTTTAAACCCAACAAAGTTAAATGTTGTTGTGGATGTAAGTGGGTTCCTATTGCGATTATGGAAGGTTGCTCGAGTCTATCATTTGTGTCTTTGTTTAATGAGTGGCTCAAGCGTTTTTTTGGCTTATTTTCCTGGAAGAAAAAGGCAGGTGTGGTGATATTACAAACAGACAAAGATAACAGGTTTTTGAGAGCGGAAAAGTGGGTGTTTGGCAGCGCTCTAAAAGTAGCCGTGTCGTGATGTTATCTTATCACAACCACAGCGCTGGGGCCCCATAGATAAGGGACACACATAGACAGAAACAGCAGTCCCAAAGTCAGTCATGATGGTTCAAAAACTTAAGGTCACCGTCACTCAAGAGCTCTTTCATCCAGCCGTCTTCTGTCTCCAGTAAACCCAGACAATATTCATATGTCAGGACAAAAACTATTAAAAACAGACAAAGTAAAGATTCACCCTTTTTATCTCCTGTACAGACTGTCGGTTCTTATCACTCACCGGCCAGCTGGGATTTAGCCGAGAAAAAGACTATTCTCTTAACTTGAAAGCTGTGCATGTCTTTGATATTCCCCTCTCCCATCTCTACTCAAGCTGTTAGTTTCTACATGCAGAATAAAAAGCCATGTTGGACCCTGACTGGTCTTTGGTACCTGTCTGAACTCTGAGTCAAGCCACTCACTTCATGATTCACAATATAACAATGTAAAAGCTATTCTTCCACTTTTTTATACCAAAGACATTATTGTTTATGGACAATGCAATGATAAAAAGTAACTAGTTAAATATTATTGTCTTTTTAGGAAGTAGAAGTAGACATGGTGGTAATGGCGGTTGTGGCAGTGGTAGTAGCAGTCATAGTATTAGTAGTTGTAGGTTTTGCTGTGAACTTGAAAAGAGCCAAGTACTTACTACTTCTTAAAACAAACCATGTCCAGATGACCTTTTTGTTTAACATTTTTTACAGTTTTTTCCTGGATGACTGAGAACCTACGCAGACATCTTACTTTCTTACTTATGTAAACTTTAAATTGAATACTTCTTCCCTTTTATTTTTATAGTTTTGAGTACTTTTGGTAATATAATTTTAAAATACTTCCACCCCTGTCACAATGTGTATTTAAACCTATTATATGCTAATTAGTGATACATATTATGTATGTAGAAGTATGGAGCAGATAAGGTACTTTACTAGACACTATAATTCCTTTTTAACGCCAGCTCTAGTACTTCTCAGGAATAACAATAACAAAAAAAAACAAAAAAAAAAACCTAATGAAAATCAGACCTATAAAGGAACATAAGCAGTTTTGGGAATACAATGCACGTTTCTCATAATTGTAATATTTATGTTATTACTGTTTGCCAGGGAAGCTCCTAAGGTCTCCTCAGAGTTAACCAATTTAATTCCATATTGAATCATTGTTTAACTAAATCCTATATTATTTTCAGCAGAGTGCTAAACATGTTGCATAAACAACCTTTTCACACTCAATTGAATTCGTCCTTAATCCACTTTAAGCCACTAACAAATCAGAATGAGTGCAAAACTAAAGCTTTAAAAATCCAGAAGTTGCATTGTGCTGGCAGTAGTCCTCAGTCTAAGCTAACCCCCACCTATTTCCCTCTATCACATCTCATTTAGTTTCTATCTCTCAAGGTCCCCTCTTGGAGCTACCTGCCTATTACGGCTTCTCCGTGCGAGCTGTGAGGAAATCATTGGAACGGAACGAACCATATATTAGGAGGGGTGATCTAATTTGTGTCCAGCGGGATGCTCTGTCCCAGTCTGGAGTTACACTGTGTAAAACCTGCCTAAACTTCAATTTGATAGAAACGTATTTCTTGTGAGACGGGAGCTGTCCCTTCTCGTCTCATCTCTGTACGTCACAATTTGATCTCGGCATGCTGGCATCTACTGCACAATCAGCTTCAGCCTGTGTTGGTTTGCATGACAGAATTTTTGGCATCTCATTTTTTTTTTAGAAGTTTGTTCAGTACTGTGCTACACCAAACTTGCCTCAAACTACATTGTTCACTAAACAAAATAATAACACACTCTGATAGGTGATCAAGTCCCCAGGGGTCAGCCTTATATTAAACAGGAATAGTTTTACTGACCACCTACCTAATTTAGGTGGTCATAATGTTATAGGTTCACCTGTCTAATATGCAGCCCCAACTATGTATTCTGCATTAACTTCAGCAGTTTGAGCTACAGTAGCTCATCTGTTCGATTTGACCAGAAAGGCCTTCACTCCCTGTCGTTGGTTTACCACTGTTCCTTACTTGGTCCACTTCTGACAGATACTAACCACTGCAGAACGGGAACAACCCACAAGGGCTGCAGCCATCATAATTTGTCTCATGTCAAACTCACTCAAATCCATACATCCCATTTTTTAACTTCAAACACACCAGCTTTGGGGTCACTTACTGCCTAAGTGGCGGCACGGTGGCAAAGTAGTTAGCACTCTTGCCTCACAGCAATGTGAACCCCAGACCGCATGGGGCCATTCTGTGTGGAGTTTGCATGTTCTCTCCCTGTCTGGATGGGGTTCTTCCATGTGCTCCAGTTTTTCCCATCAGCCTGCACATGCACAAAAGGCTAATCCTCAGGTACTACTGACCAAGATCCTGGCACAGATCTGGAGTTGGGTCCTCAGGCGCTGCACTGTGCACTGTCGCGCACTGCTCCTGACAGGTCGTCCCAGAGGCATTAAAGATCGGTCATATGCAGAGGACAAATTTCCCTACGGGGCAAAAAAAGTCTACCTTAGTCCTTAAACTAATATATCCCACTGAATAACATGTGCTGTGATGAAGACACAATCTGTGTTATTTACTTCACCTGCCAGTGGTCATAATGTTATGCGTGATCAGTGTCAGTCTTATCATCTCTGTACATCAGAGTTAAACCTCTGCACGCTAGCATCCACCTCTCGCTCAACTTCAGCCACTGTTTCTTTGCATGACTGAAAAACTGAATTTAAGACACTTAATTTTCTTTCATGCTCCAAGACTACACCAATCAACTTGCCTCATAGTTGTCCCAAAGTACATCTTTCACCCAACAAAGTAATAACACACTCTGATAGGCAGCAGAGTCCCTTGAGGTCAGCCTTATATTAAACAAGAATAATTACACTGTTACATGTTCTATTTCCCTCTATTTGATGCTGTCTGTACATTGTAGCGAAGATGACAAGCTGAGGTTAAAGCAAATGTCCGTATTGCTCTTTGTATCCTCTGTGGGTACTTTCCCCTGTGCAGGATATGTACTTTTTATAGCTGTCTTGGTGATGGTAATTCCTGCAGGGGTGTTATGGCAAGCAGCTCACTTTATTCAGCAAATCGTTTTGCTTATTGCAACCCAAAGGAGATGCCCAGGTTGACCCCTTTCCCTTTTTCAATGTATACTTACGTGTGTGTGTGTGTGTGGTACTTGCTAAGCCTCCTGTCTATATTGTGTCAGCTACGTTTTTGCTTTTCTTCTTAATAGGCCGTGACAAGGCAAAGCAGGAGTTTTGTTATGCAGCAATCACCTAATTAGTCTGTGAGAGTGTTGTTTATCTCGCCTATAAGCCCAACATTAACATCTGCTCCCTTTCTGGAGTTTGTTGATGTGTAAAATGTTGCAAATGTTGGCGTAAATTAACCATAAGTTAATTCGTTGTGATATAATGAGCTTGATGTAAGCTTGATGTCGGATGTTTCGTTTGGAAGTGAACATAGCACCCCTTCAAAATGCAAGGTTCACTAGTAGTTCATTAGCAATTGCAAGATCATACCTGCTGGGAAATGCATTAATTACCCTTTCTCAAATACCAAAAGTCAAACAAAATCTATTCGCTTTAATATTGAAATGATCCTTTTGGTCATTAACTTAATACAAGGATTCTTTCCCTCATTCACACACACTCAGTAGGATTATCATAGCAAACGTTAATTTAATTGTGAACCTCTTGTGTTTGACTTACAGGCGCTACAGACAGAGTTGAAGGAACGAGAACCCCTAGTGGTCAGCACTTTGGACCAGGCCAGGACTTTCCTTGCTGACCAACCCATAGAGGGTCCAGGAGAGCCACGCAAGACCTCGCAGCAAAAGATAGGTTTGTGTAAATTGTCTATTTAAACACAATGTCAAATGAAAGCAAACATTTATTGGTCATAAATAGCAGTCTCAAGTTTTGGTCTGTGCTTGGAGTGAGATTTTTCCCAGTGAGGGTATATTTTGCCTAAAAGCTGCTTATACGCTTTTAAGACCCTGGTTCCATATTCGCTATATCCTACTTGCCAACATGCCTAATTTTGGTAGTTTTAGTTTGGCTGGTAACACGTTTCCACCTCCTCTAGTGGGATAGACACATTTGTACATTTTAATCAGTATAGGCCAAACATTATGTTGCTATGCCAAGAAATGTCCCCATATTTAGAAATGATCTGTCCTTTGTAATCAGTTCATCTGTGTTCTAAAGAATGATGCTAAGCTAATCAGACCACAATATTTTCTATAGAGGAATTGGCATTAGCCACCAAATAATAAATGAGTCAACAAGAAATTATATTGACAAATGAGTTTTACAGTGTGGTAGTCTTCCATTATTCTACATTGACTTAGGTTTAATTAAAAAAAGTATTATCTAGGAGATTAATTTGTCTGAAACCATGCAGTGCTGCCAAAGATTCATTTTTAACAGTTTTTTTTTCTTACCATATTCCTATCTTAAGCAATAAAAAAGTTTGAGTCCTGTCTTTGGCCCAAAAGGGAGCCCTTATTTGATCCACTCTTCAAGTTAAATGGCCTCCGTGTACTCATATCCAAACCGGTGGTACTATCAATATATCCGGGTGGACATGAATTAGAGATGGGACCGCCTCATTCAGCATTCTTCCTCTGTCTCTCTTGGATGCGGCGAGGAAGTCTTGGTTATGTCAGCACATTTCCCTTCAAACCCAAAAGCCTACTGTGTAAATAATTAAAACGACCCACGGGGGCAGCACAGGGGTGTGGCAAGACTTCAGAGCGCCGACCGACAGCTTGTTGTCTGTGATCTGTGATACGGCACAGCCTCATTGTATAAACAGATAAAATAAATACGAGATCTTAGGCTGTGCTTGTTTTTAATCAAAAGGGATTTCTTGAAGTGACTCTGTGGTGGTTATTATAAAGTTTCACTTATTTAGCATCTTCACATTTTGTTTAATATTTAAATAGACCTTTCCACAAGCGACGCAAGCTATGCAAAAAATTTTGGTGCTGTTAATCAAGATGCTTTAATAAATATATTACATACATTTTTTATCATTGTAAGATACAGTATAAGGGATATCTTTAAGTTTGAGCCAAGGCCTGGGCGCAGTATTTTTACCAATGCAAGATAGGACCAGTGCCTTGGCAGAGATCTATGCTTTCCAAGCGCTTCTAGTTTGAGTTTTATTTATTTTCCAAATTTGTACATTGTTAAACTTTACCCTTTCTTAAAAACCTGTCAGAACAGTATGAATAAAGCAGTAAAAGAAGTTGTGCCTGCATTTGACAAGAGTAGTATTTTTACTTGAAATATAGATTAACTCTGAGTATACTCTGACAAACTATTGCTGTCTGCCAGTTTTCTGTATCAAGGCTACTTGTTCAACTACACATAACAAAAATTCAGAAACCTGTAATCTTTAGCCTTTAGGTCAAATACTAATTATATGCAAATTGCTACTTTTAAATAAAATGGCTAAATGTTGATCCACTTGTTATGTTGATTCGTTGCTTGCTATTTGCCAAAACTGGTCTGGTTGACTCATAATTTGGTGGATAAGGCTAATTCATCATTAAAAATATATATAGTTGTCATGCTTAGCTTGAGGCACCAATCCTTCAAACACAAATATATTGTTTGAAAACAGTAACAGGTTCTATAGAGTTTGTACTCTGAAGTTTGTTTTTTAAGCTACATACCCAGGTCTATCCACAGAAGAAGCCATCTGCTGCAGGTTACATGGTGTTAAGTGCAAGCTAGTGAGTGTGGTAAAAAAGCCAAGTCAAAGAAAGTGTAGCCATGCAACAGGTGAAAATGATAATTCAGCCTGTACCCGGGAGATGAGACCTTCGAGCTCATAAAAGCAGCACACATCTCTTTGTAGTAAAAGGCAGCACTTCCAGAGCAGCTTTCTACACACCTATTTCTTTGTATGAGCTCTCGGATGTGTCACAATTATCGCATCCTCTCACCGTTCCTATATTGCTCATTCCTCAAATCCCCACTGCCTGTCATGCCACTTTCTTTTGGTCACATTTATCCTGAAACTTTTTTCCAGGTGTTTTCTCATTTCCAATTCTTCCTCTCTGCACCTTTCCCTATAGTAACCCTTCCTCCTTGTGTTTCCTCGCCTTTTGAACTCACTTCTGTTTCTTCCTTAATGTATTCTGTGCCCTGTTCACCTTTAAAACCTAAGTTGGACTTTTTTCCTAAGGTAAAATAACAACTACAGTATAAAAACACTTTTCACTATTAATGCTTTTTGGGGCCATCCTTGGGCTGACTTCAAACTCTTATTTTATAGAACAACAACAACAACAACAACCAGACAATGAGTTTACTTTACATATGATATACATATATACATACATACATAATGATTTCACCCCATAAATGTCCTGTATTTTATGTTACATTTTCTAAAGATCAGCCTGAATGTGCTTCTTCTCAGCTTGCTTGAGCATTTGTATAAACAGCAGTAGGAAAACATGTAACATCATTTATATGTGTGATGTATATATTTATGGGTTTTAGAAGTCTATTTAGGATACATACATGAAAAAGTATTGTAAAGGCAGTTGCACACAATTGAAAACATAAATGGCTAGCAAAGGGCATATTCTTAAATATTTAATGAATGAATTATGCTTTGTAGACTTGACCCCAGAGGAGAAGGCCAGGGGTCTGGCCCGGGCCATCCGGAAGCAGACGGGTGATGTGAGAGAGCGCTGGGAGCGTCTCAAAAGCCATGTAGGGGGATGGCACAGTCAGGTGGAGCGAGCGCTAGAACGACTGCAAGAACTCCAGAGCTCCATGGACCAGCTGGACCTGCGGCTCACCCAGGCAGAGGAGGCCAAAGCTGGGTGGCAGCCTGTGGGAGACCTGCTCATAGACTCACTGCAGGACCATATCGACAAAACCACGGTAAGACATGAAAAAAAAAAAACATCAGAGCTTTAAGAATTTTCTTCCTCCAATTAAAAAAATTACAATTCCGTGTGCATAAAATAATTGCCTAGCCGGTCTAAATGAGGGCTAAGCAGGTCTAAACTAAGTCAAGGTCTAAAGTAGACTAAACCATCACTAAACTGGTCTAAAGCTGGATTAAACCAGGAGTAAACCAGGTCTGCACCAGGTCTATATCAGGTCCAAACCAGGACTAAACAAAATCTAAACAAAAGCCAGCTTGCAGCAGATCGGTTTATAGACCCACTGCAAGATCTGATAGAAGACCAAGGTAAAATGTGACAAAGCATCAGGACTTCTAGAAATTTCTCTTTTCAGTTAAATATCTAGCAATTACATCTGCATAACGTAATGGCAATTGTTAATCATAATTTCTCAAAATCGCTCTGATGCACTCAGATTCAGATAATGATTCTGACATTTTCAAATTCTAATCAGCGCTGAGTATTTTTTCCCAAGGCAAAACCCGTTTAATAAACAAGCAGATAAATTACTGTGTTTCTAGTAATGAAGTTAAGATTGTCACCACAAATAGCAAAGTCATGGTCCCACAGGTTACATCAGTTAAGTCTCACTCTTGCGTTTATTTCACTCTCACTTACATCAGCCACGGTCTGTCTCTGCCGCCACATGGCATGACGGCGTGCAAATATTCACCCAATTAAACCTGTTCAAAAGCAAGTCATGTAGAAAAGTACTTGAGAAGATGCACTATAAATAGATTACAGTCTCAAAGGTCTCCTCGTATTTATGTGCCACAAGTGGTATAGGTATTGAATTTTGTATATTGACAGCCCCAGAGAGTTTAATTAAAATTCCACTGCAACAAAGCCTTATTTAGAAACTTGATTTATTTCCAATTAGAGTTTATGAGGTCAACGCAGTAAACAAGACAAAGATAAACAGCAGTTAAGAAAAATTGAAAGACTGCTAGCACTTCACACAACAACTGCCTATTGTTTATGGGGGTATAAATGTATGCATAATGAAGTGATAAGGTGTAAAATGGAAGTAGCATAACAGGGGTTTTTGTTAAGCACTTAATAAATTGTGTGCAGGCGTTCAAAGAGGAGATAGCACCGCTGCGTCAGGACGTGAAGGTTGTGAACGAGCTGTCTTCAGAGCTGACCCCCCTGGACATTCAGCTGTCCTCTACTGCCTCGAGACAACTGGACCAGCTCAACATGAGATGGAAACTTCTACAGGTAAGTCCTTTGTTTCAGTGGTTCACAATCTTTTTTACAACAAGTGCCACTTCAGAAACTATTTGGCTCTCCAAGGACAATTTTATTGGACTAAATCAGGAATAAACCATGTCTAAATGAAGGAGGAAAAAAAGGATTAACCCATAAAATTGTGTCACTATATATGGATTAAAAGTGCCTAAACCAGGACTAAACCAGGACTAAACCAGGACTAAACCAGGACTAAACCAGGACTAAACCAGGACTAAACCAGGTCTAACCCAGGACGGTCACTAGCTGGTTCAAATATTGTGCTAAGAGTCCCCCCTTTACAAATGTCCCAGGTTACTAGGATTTTGTATAATACATTTTGATCATTTTTTTCCTTGTTCCTTGAGTTTTTTCTTTTTCTGATTTCGCTCACGGTGTGTCTGATGATTCCACTTTGTGTCAGTCGTATCCTCTCGGGACTGAGTCTTGTCCCTCTCCCTGGAGCACAACTTTAGTTCTCAATTTACAAAACACATCAATGGACACTTCTCGCAGCGCTCCGCACACGTCTATAGCTCCGTGTGCTTATGAATGTCTGGGTCTGATCCGCTGTGTTACTTTCTTTTAGTTCAGTGTTCGTCTTAACCCCAGAAGGAAAGTCGTGGAATAGTGATGCAACCTGTCTTTAAAAGGAAACATGGAAAAAACTTCTGTCTCTGTGACTTTGGGATTTCAAACTCAGCCCTGTAGATTTGTATGCTTACTAAGGCATACCAATGTGATTATCTTAACCATTGTACATACTTTCTAAACTGAGGAACTACTACACACCTAACCTGTTCTTCTAATACTACTAAACCAGGGGGATATCTATGGAGAAGTACAATTTCAGGCTTTTTTATTATGGACATTAGGCAGATACACATGGACATTGACTCCAAGAAACTCTATTGTAAAGAGTTTTTTAAGACATTGTGCTATCGTTACTGCATGTGGATCAATGAGATAACAATGTAGGCAGAGAACGTGTGTAGGCAGAATACGTTTTAGGGAGTTATGTGAAATCTTGGGGAGCTTTGCAAAAAGTAAAGCTCAGAACATATTTGGCTCTCCAAGTACCATTTTAATAGACTAAAACGAGCCTAAATCAGGACTAACCCATGTGTAAATCACTGGGTGAAATAGATATTAACCCAGAAAATACATTACTAAATAAAACTAAACTGTGCCTAAACAAAATCAAAACCAGGTCTAAACCAGGAGCAACCTAGGACCAAATCCAAATCAGGACTATATCAGGTCATAACAGTGTCTAATCTTGGTCTAAACTATGACTAAAGCAGGTCTAACCCAGGACTAACCCAGGACCAAATCAGGACTAAACCAGGTCTAAAGCAGGTCTAACCCAGGACTTAACAGTGTCCAAAGTCTAAACCAGGACTAAGCATTGGTCTACAATCTTGGAGAGTCATGTCTTTATGAGTGTGATAGTGCTGCAGAGAGATAGTGAGGAGCTGGACTAATTTGTAGCCTTGTGATATTTCCAAACTACAGATCCCCTCTAATAGTCTTTAAGCTTTGGGGATCGACCATAACTCAAATACAGAGTCATAGAAGTGTGGAGTTACACTGGACTGCACTTTTAAAAATTTCTCTCATTTCTACTGATGAGCCTCTTTTCACCATGGAGTTTGATGATTTGGTTTTCATATGCAGACAGTTCTCATCTCCTGCACGGTGGGAAGAGGACTATAATAGCCATTAGCGAGGTGAGAGAAACAGGGCTATTGACCTTTCAGCACATCTCCCCCTGTAGACAGCTGTGATCAGGCCGCCCTACCACCTCAGGTCTCTGGATGTGTGCAAGGTACTCTGTTAGAATAGACTATAGAAGGTTTTCAGATAGATGTGGCACAGGTGGATTGTCTGAGAGCTCAATTCCCTTCCACTCGAGTGCTTTAGTGAATGAGTGCCAGCTACAACTCCATCCAATTAAAAGCAAGAAAAGTTTTGCCATATTTTCTGCTGACGGGCCTGTCTACTACTTTACTTTTCCAACTTAAAATGACTATTATTGAGAGTTATAATATAAAAATAACATCTTGGGCATTTTATTTGCCTAGATCCAAATATGTTTTTCTGCTGCGGATAGAGCTGCCAAGTAGGAGACCTAAGGTTAGATGGAGGCAGATGATTTGCTGTGGTGACCCCTGAGAGGGAACAGCCAAAAGGCAATAAATAGAGTTGTCCAAGATGTACTCTGTCTAAGGCCTGTAGTTGCTGGGATAGGCCCCAGCCACCTGTGACCCCCTAATATAAATAAGCAGAAGAAGATGAATGAATGAATGAATGATCAATAATTGCTATCCTGTGTCCCGTTAATGGCATTTCATAATACTCTAACTTTGTAAACCAAGATGATTAGTTTTGTAATTTCACAGAAATTGAAATGAACCTAACGACCTGTTGCCTCATTTTTGTCCAACCTTATTTTGAACTGCCTGTTGTGGTGTAGGTGGCGGTGGAGGACAGACTAAAACTCCTTCAGGAAGCCCACAGAGACTTTGGCCCATCCTCTCAACATTTCCTCTCCAGTGAGTACCAGCCACTTACTGCTCTTCACAAACTGGAACATTTTCAGAAGAGCTTATTTTATTTCCACTTCATTTCTCTGCTTCACGTCCTCCAAGTTCAGCATATCCCATCTTTCTTAGCTTCACGGTCACAGGTGCCCAGTGAATGTGTGGGTCTTGTTCAGTTTGCAGAACAAACACTTTGCTATTTAATAATGCAGTGGTTAATTACAGCTCTGCACTGTCTACCTGTCTACGAATAAAGATTCGTCCAACTTTCAAGATGTCATTAGCTAAGACTGGGGAACTGAAGTAGAAACAAAGCTTCAGACAAAAGACAAAGTGGTCATTTTCTGTAATCATACACTATTAGCTTTTTGCCAGTTTCATCTGATTGGCCCCAGCCGCTGCCAGGCAGACATAAAATGGCCACCGTGTGGCTCAGAGCTGGTGTTGAGGCTGACCACAGTACTGTAACTTTACTTTAAGTGAACCAAGTGAACAGCTTAGCGAACACGGTCCACACATCTCTTCTTCTACTTTCATCATCCTGCCGACATGACACTATCTGCTCTGTCACACAGTGGGTCTCATTACACCAGCAGCGTTTTAATATTCCCTGCAGGATCAATAAAATACTGTGTTCTTATCTCGACCTATCCATTGAGAATATCTCACTACCTCGTAGATTTATTTTTTTTACTGTTGTTTCATCTCTCTATCAGAGCGCAGAGCTATTTCAAGGAGGAGGGGGAAGTAGGAGGGCAACAATCATGCAACATATTTTCAGATAAACTAATTTTAAAATGTGTTATTATTAATATTATTACACCCCCCTCCCATACAAACAGATACAAACTGACTTCATGCACTTCATTCACAAAATGTCCTAAAGCTATATCTACCATTCTATAATGGAAGCATTAGATGCTGCAATTATTTCAAGTCAAGCTCCACAGTCTAAAATGGATTAATGTGTTGTGTTTATTAAGATGGTGTTTCGATTTTCTCTCCATGACTTGTCTCTGTCTCTCTGCCTCTGCAGCGTCGGTGCAGCTCCCCTGGCAGCGAGCCGTTTCTCAGAATAAGGTTCCATATTACATCAAGTAAGTAACAAGAAATAGCTTTGATAACCATCTTTGTGCTTTTGCATAAATTATAGCCATTTTCGTCTCTTTTTTTTTTCAGTTTGTGTTTGTGGCGCTGCAGTATAAAGGAACTAGATTTTTCAAGCTATAATACTGTATTTTCCCTTTTTTTTTTTTTTTACTGTTAATGTGATATACACCGATGTGGCAGAACGTTATGACAATTACAGGTTATGTGAATAATTCAGATTATCTCTCGGCATAGCACTTGGGTGGGATTTATTTGGCAGCAAGTAGTCATTTTGTTCTCAAACTTTATATGTCGGTAGCAGGAAAATGAGAAAGTGGGTTAGAGCATCTCCAAAACTGCAGTGCTTGTGGGGTGTTCTCAGTCTGCTGTGGTCAGTAACTATCAAACATGGTCCAAGGAAGGAATAGTGGAAAACAGATGAGAGATGATGCACATAGGGAGTGAAGGCTGGCCCCTGTGGTCCGATCCAACAGATGAGCTACTGTACATAGTAAACTGCAGATTGTTGCATATGTGGCTGCATATGAAGCATATCACATAGCATTATGACCACCAATAATAGGGAGGTGGTCATAATGCTATGCCTCAGCAGTGTATATTTTATTTGCTAAAGAAGCCACAGTAGTGTACTGTTTCATTGCTATGCAGATGCAGGCACTGGTCATAGGTTTCTGTAGATGTTGTCTGAAAGTATGTTGTGCATAGACTTGGGGTTTTTTGTTTGCCTTGTACAAGCAAATAGTCAAATCACTTGAGTGTTTTTTGCTTTGCCGTCATTTATTTCACAGATAAATGGTGCTTTTTATTAAAATTCGAGCCATTTTTCCGGCTCATTGTCATTCAGACCAGCAGCACACCTCCTTTTGAATAGATAATACCTGGCTGAGTCCCATGACAGTTTTTCACCCTGTTCTAATGGTGACTCCAACAACTTTAGTTTGACATCTTGGTTCCCAGTCTAATTTTAGCCGAAACAAGCCAAACAGGCAGAAAAAGGAAGAGATGTGGTAGTAAGCAGACTTTGCTACACTTCAGTAAATGTCATTCCTCAAAGTTGGAAGGACCTCATTATCCAAAAATCATGTAGCCCTGTGTCAAAAAGCTGCTGAATCCACCCTTACTGTGGACCGATGGTTAGCAAAATCTTTGGATAGAAGTTTAACTTTCCATTTGTCTGTCTTGGTTTTTCTGTTTTATTTCACATCAAATGCAGCCCCAGACACACAGTGATGTGAAAGGAGGAAATAAGTTCATTCTGTAAGTCTGCTTTATGAGTAATATTTCAACTTGACTGGCACTGTAACTCACTTTGATAAATAGACATTGAAATAAAAGGTCTGTTGTCCCTGTCCATCCCATAAGCAGATATTGAATCTTCCACATGCTCAGGTCTTGTTATATGGACAAGTTTGTGAGAAAAAGGTACAAATCTTAAAAAAAAACTGTCACCTTCATTCACCATGGACAATGTAGAGTCATCATTTCACCTAACACAAGCTTTGATATAAAAATCATATCAACAAAAGTTCAAGACCAGATATGAGTGTAGATAAAAAGTGAATTAGAAAAAGTGCATGCGTGTACTGTTTGCCTACATGGCTGTACAGCTAGAATTAGACAGCATCTCTCCAAGAGCAAGCCTTATAACTTTGACTGCAGATGTGGCCAGCCAATGAACCCGCACTCACCCATTTACACAAGCATCCAACAATAACTAATGCACAATGCTTTCACACTGGAGAAAGCACACAAACAACCAGCCCCTCTCTGGCAAAAATACATTCACAAGGTGCGTACTATAAAAGCCAACTGGAACCACAATCACAGTAAACCCATTGTGAGTTCTGGCCATATGTTCAGTGCCTCAAGGTTGGTTGGACTAGATTTTCTTCTCTTTACCGCAGTGGCTCACACATTAACCCCCAACTGCTGCACCAAAACGAAAATGTCTTTAGCTTGTACCAGTAGCACAGTGGCTCACAGTAGTAGACCACTGCTTAGTTTTAGTTTTAACTAGGTTCAGCCCAAGTTTAGTCCTAGATTAGCCCTGGTTATCTGCTGGTTTAGTCCTGGCTTAGCTCTGGTTTAATCTTGGTTTAGCACTGCTTTAGTCCCTGTTTTGTCCTTATTTAGTAATTCTTATTTTAGCAATATAAAGTTGGTCCTTGGAAAGCCAAATATTCTGAAGTGGTACTTGGTGTGAAAGCGCTGCCATAAATTAAGCTGTTTGGTGCACATTCACTCATTACTTGTATCCTTCCTATTCAGCCTACTCATGTGAAGCCTCCTCATTTGCATCCCCTAAAAGTGCACTCCAAATCCATCTTTCGGACTAATCACAAGACCCTTTGAATTCACTGTCATTACATGGACATCCACGTCCCGTTTTTGACACATTCATCATCCCCCCCAAACCGTCCCTCGCTCCCATTTCCTCTCATACTCCCCTGCTTTCATTCACACTGACAAAAGGACCACTGATTAAACCCCTGCTTTGTCCACCTCCTGCAGTGTAGAGCCCGAGCCACATATTGGGAATCATCAAATGGCTTCACACAAGTTCACTGCTCACGAATCTCACCTATTGCCACTCGTCACCTATTCCACTGTTTGCCAAAAGGAGAAAATTGAAAGAAGATTGCCTCCCTACATGCAATAAAGTGTTTTCCACAAAATACTTTTCTGATTAGGCTTTGAGTTTATATCAGGAAGTATTTGTTACAACTGTGTTTTGAAGTTTGCAGTACAGTATGCCCTCTTACAGATGTTGTGTTGAGCTTAAGAAAGTAACAGTATGTTCTCTCCTCTAGTTTTATTAATGCGGCCTGCCTGAAACTTGGCAGGAAGAGAGTTTGTTTCCTGAAGTGTCAATAGGAGACAGAGACAGAGAGAGGGCAAAGCCAGAGAGACACAAGATGTCAGCCAGTAAATCCAGGCACTTATCACTTGTCATAGACGCCCCATGATAACAGTGGCAGGTCACTGTCACCAAAAAGTAAAAGTTGCAGGAATCTATAGCTTTCTTACTCAGATACTGGACTAATTCTGTCTCTTTGGATACTCAGATATACAGTATAGTACTGTGCAAATGTATTGGACAGGTTAAGATATCCAAATTAGAAGCAACTGGAGAGCATGGACCTCCAACAAGGCACATGTTTTTTCTTGCAGTGATAAAGCTATAGTGCCCAGACATGGACTCAAATGCAAAGATCTTCCAGTTCAAGTTGGAATACTACTAAAACTAATGATTTGTTCCTTCAGTGAATGAACTTAGTATCTTCAGTCTGTACCTCAAAATGCTACAGAATCCATTAGTTAACAGCATTTTTTTTCTCACCTCACTAAAACTTTTGCACAGTACTGTAGATGCAGTCATTCATCTGCAACCTCATGCTTATTCATGACTCTCCAAATGTGGCAGTGACAAACTCCCAGCAGCAAAGGCAAGAGCAGTCTGGTCTGGAGCCAGTGGGTTGATTGGATACATTTACCTCTGGCCTTTTGATCCAACCTGGGCTCCCTTAGAGTTTTCATCATTTGCATTTCATAAAGTTTTTGAACACTGAACTATTGATAAAAGAGAAAACGAGGCTGTATTATGGGCTTTTTCAAAAGGCAAGCGCAATCAAAGCGTTATTCTTGGTAATAGTGGAGCGCAGGGAAGGAAGTGAAAAATTTGCACATCACGTTAACCTTTAAGCTAGACGCCTCTGCAGCTTTGAGACAGGCTACACACCAAAGAATAGCAACTATTAAATGATAGGCTTAATTGTGATTGTGTTGTTTGTCTCTGAGGACCATTCACTGTGCTTTTTTTTGCTTGGTCAGACAGAAAGCATCTTGTAACCTGGACAGCGGCACCATAAATTTCCTCCTTCCCTTTCGGTGACGCCATTTAATGGTATTTATTAAAGAAAATGTCACGCGTGTCAATCCTCAAGACCAAAGACCCTCCATCGTCAGACACATCCTCAGGCCAGCCGTCACACAATGTCTCAGAGCGGAGTCTGCTTGTCCTCCTCTTGTTACCATTAGTTCTTTCTCGGTACTCTCTCTGCCCAAAGATATGGTGAATTGTATAGGTGAACTGGTGACTCGAAATTGCCCCTAGTGAATGAATGTGTGAGAATGTCAGTCTGTGTGTGAGCCAGTCATTGTCCAGGTTGCACCCCGTCACAGGCCTATAGATGCAAGGAGAAGCTGCTAAAGAGGAATGAATAATTGTAACATAAATTCTTGCCACACATATCTCAAAATGTCTCCTATAAAATTTCTGCTTTTCTTTCACTGTGTCTTTTTATTTAAACAGCTCAGGAGTCATCACTTTGCCTATTTCTCCCTCAGGAAAACACAAAGATTGCTCAGGCATAACAAAACAAATGCACTCAGGACGGTTGAACCTGACAACTTAGTCATACTCATTATGGATTTTATAGGCCGTGGAAAAATACACAAGCCGTCTAATCCCATTGCAGATGCGAATTGTGTCCTGCTTTTTTCGATTGGCACAAAAATGCGATGCGTATTGTACTTATTTAGCATCCTGTCAACATATAAGCTGTGTATATTTCAACACTTCTGTGGTTAGGGCTGCGGGCCAGTTGGATAGTCTGGATTCCTCTGCTTAGCTGTGTGTTTGAATGCTGCAAATATCAGCAAATACCTTGACTTGGTCTTTTGGAAATCTTTTGTTGATTTAGAAAAGTTCCTTCCAGGCTATCTGAATGAAACACAAGCTTGTCCTCACCACAGGGAGCATTTAAAATGACCAAGCAGTACGGATTTGGGTCACCATACTTTGGCTGGTATAGTAGTACAATGCCATTAGCAAATACCTGATTTAAATGGAAACTTCACAAGATTGTTTTACCTTGGATTGGAGGAAACCTAGTAATCATTGTAGTAAGAGTCATTTTTGAGACATCATAGGATGTATTTTTAAGGATTTTAATCTGCTGGCACAGTCCATTAAGAGACACTCCTTTTGTCTGTTGAATAATGGCCGATAGATATGTGTTGTTACACAGAAACAGTGCTAAAACAATGCAAGACATGATATTTAATAAGTACTCAGAAGTTTATGGTTAGCTAAAAATGTCAGTTTGATGTGGCAACTTGTTTGAGATTTACATCTTTTTAATGAAACAAAAGCAGAAAAGCAGCTATAATCTTGTTGTTGGTGAGGTATAGGTAACGTGTGTGCTGTGATGGAAGTAGTAAAATCTGGTATTTTAGCTTAAACTTCTTAGAGAGACTTAGGCATTGCAAAACTCACATAGAAAGTTTGCCAGAAACTTTTAAAACTCTTCCAGAAAATCTGATGTGACAGTTAGTGCAGACACAAAAAAAAGGCCTTGGCAGCATCACATCATGGCCAGCTCCAATACAGGTGCACTGAGAAAACTACTGTGTGATGGCAACCCTTTTTGATCTGCCTCACTGTGCCGCTTATAGTATTTATTCCACTAGCATCCCTATTTTATTTTCAGGTTTATGTAGGTGCAGAAAGCCTTCTGTGGAAATGTAAACAGAGAGTGGAGACTGTGTCCTGTTGTATACATCTGACTGTGTTTGATGAGCTGGATCCCGCTGTGATGAGAAGGATTCACAACATGTTTGTTTGTGTGCTTACATTGTTCCTATCTAGGCTTTTGCACACAGTTTTACCAATTGTGGAGGGATGTGTAGCCCTCCACAATCTTGCCAGCCAGTGTTTAGACGTATCAAACACTGGATATAATGATGCTATCTTCAAGGCGTTTTTCAGGCATTAATGGTCACTGTCTTTATGTACCTCATCTTTGAAGTGTTTTGATGCCCGAAGCTCCTGTTCGGTATCATCTTTTTCCTCAATAGTTCTTCTGCTATTGTGCTTTTCAGCCACCAGACGCAGACCACATGCTGGGACCATCCAAAGATGACAGAGCTTTACCAGTCTCTAGGTAGGAGTCGCACACAATTACACTCAGCATTGTTGTCTGACTGCGCTAGACGGATATGTTGCTCTTGCTGCATTTAAAAATATTTCAGCTTGAGGCTATTGTCAGAATATTTTGAGTTTTCCACCACAGAATCCACCTACAATAACTTATTTTATAGTCTGCCCTGGAACATTTAACTCCTGCACTGCTATTCCCTGTGCCTACTGCATGCTAATATCCCTGCCTGTGTCTGTGTCCCCCGTGACCGCTGCTTAATGAGCAGGCAGATAAGTAATAAGCTCTGAAACTTTGGGAGCACTTCTGAAGGGTGGCAGCTCCTTCACTGGGATGGTGCTCACTAACCCAATTACACTGTCCAAGTTACCTATTATCCAATTAAACATCACTGTAGATAATAACTAACACCTTGTCAGCCATTGAAGCATGCATGTCTTGATTTTGAGTCCTGTAGTTTTTTAGTTTTGACCAGTGAGTCCAGAGCTTTGTACTGTATCTCTTCATAAGTTAAAATTGAACTTTTTATATGTCTGTGGTTAAAGCTTTTCCATTCTGTTTTCTGTCTATAGCGGACTTGAACAACGTGAGATTCTCCGCATACAGGACGGCAATGAAGATCCGCCGACTCCAGAAGGCGCTGTGCTGTAAGTCACTTTCACACAATCCTTCACACCAATGGTCCAGGTCGGTTTTATTTCAAATGCAGGTGCAACAGAGGGGATGCAGTAATGATTTGAAGCCTCGCCAGATGCCACACCGCCAGAACAACTCACAAGCCAGGGAGATTTTTCTTTGTTTTTTTGGCTTAAAAATGAAAAACACATTGCCTTTTTTTGTTTGCTCACAGCTGGGGTTGAGCCTGTTGAGCGTAGCATTCTCCAGGTGGGATTGTTACAAGCTTTTTCACTATTTTTTCCCCAACTCCGCCCCAGCTGTTTTTTCATACATAATGGACACTTTGATAATGGCTGCTATTACCTGCTGTTTTTAGGTGTCCCTCACATATTCACACACTGCAGGTGCATTCTTTGTCGTGTGTGGTCTGAGCCAGTGTGGCAGCAGATACTGGAGCGCAGTACAGTGTAATAATAGTGACAGATAGTGACCATTGCACATTATTATAGCAACACACCAGGCTGGCCCGCACTTCTCATTTACGTTGCACTGTTAGGAGGAAACTTTTGTGTACATTCATGAAACAAAGAGATTATTATACATTTTTTTATATGAGATTTGGTTATGGAAGATAACGCATAAATATTTATAGCAGTTATCTCTGCCTTGTCTTGTTTTTTTTGCACTGTTTCTCTTTGTAGGCCGACGTAGCCTAAAGTATCCTTACTGGTGTATTAAAATCATTAATAATAAAGCCTGTGTGACATCTTAAGGTCTGCTTTTTCACACATGATTCCTGTAATGATATGATATTAGGTGATAAAACAGCCTTGGTCAAATCCAAGCAAGAGAGTTTAGCTTTGTTTATTTGCAGTCTTCGGGCTTGTAGTATAGGCCTGTGTTTCCCAACCAGGGGTATGAGGACCTCTAGGGGTACATGAGGACTTTACAGCGGGCTCTTGGAATTATTTCATAATTTGATAAGAAAATATTTGCAATCTATTAAAACTTGAGAAAGACCAGCTCAAGTGTCTCATTAATGATTGATTTATTAAAAAAAAAAAAATTAAATTAAAATGACGTGAAACTACTAGAAATATTATTTGAACAGGCCTTTTATGTATCTTGTTTTATAGGAGTTATTTAAATTATTTTTTATGAAATTTTCTTGTCAATTTATGAGTTTACTTTTTTGTTAAAAAAGATAGTAAATTAAGTAAATGTAATAGAAGTTTATATTGTTATATTTTTATTAATTATTGTTTTTTGTTTTATTTCAATTAATTTTTTTTATATTTAATGTTTTTTCTAGATTTTATTTGTATCTTGAATTTAATTTTCAAAGCAAAAAATACATGAGACCTACCTTTTACAATAAAGTAAGTATAAAATATTTGTACTAATAAAAACAGATAACCACTCTATGACCACTTTTTTAAAAATGTACACGTAAACAAATTAGGGTGTACTTACAGTATGACAAAAAGCTCAGGGGGTATGCAACACAAAAAATGTTGGGAACTACTGGTATAGGCTAACCAATTAACTCACTCGCTAAGTCATATGGAGCAGAAATAGGTTAATCTATTGCGTCAACACTGCTGTCGATCAAAATATATTTTTGTTGGCTGTTAATTACTTTGATTGATTATATTATTATTTTATTATGAGTATCTGTTGCTTTGCTGATTGTGTGTTTGTGACAGGAATGCATTGCGCTTGAATGATTTCCACTTGGGGCTTCTCATTCAGTTTCTTCCACTAGATTACAACAGTCACGGTGCACCACACAGACTGATTATAGCAGGCGTGCAAGAAGTACTCAGTAAATAAATGATTGTACTGTTAGTTCAAGTAATATTGCTCAAGTAGTAGTAAAAGTCGTGACTTATCTGGGGCCGATAATCCCTGCACAAACAAAAAACACTTTGCATCTTTAAATAGTAAATAATTCATGTTTTATTTACAAATATGTGGGAATTGTGTAAACAAACAGGCATTTAGGGGGTTAAAAATATGAAAATAAATTCACTTTTGCTATGTATGATGAGAAGATGGGTTAATGATCAACAAAACAAACCAAAAAAGACATTTTTCTTCATGTTTTCTATTTTTAAATGTGACGCAGTGACCTAAGAAGGCTTTAAGAGGAAGAACTGTGATTTTTTAAAGGCAGATCTGAGGGTAAAAGGTCTGTGTGTGTGCCAGTATGTGTCCACAAGTACACATTTACACATGACAGGGATACAATATAAAAAATAAAAAAACAAACAAACAAAAAAATGCTAATTGGGTTAAGTCTTCACCAGGGGGATTGGGGAGCACAAATGAGCCCACTAATGTGCTTCTCAGCTTAGTCTATGGTGGAAAAAGGGAACATTCTTCTTGACAGAGCAGCCTCCCCCCGCTGTGCTCACTTCATGTAGATGCATCCCGGTAATTAGTGTTGTCTGGCGAACCAGAGGTAACATAAGGCAAGGAGTCACTGACGGGGCAATCTGATGATGGGGCACAAGAGAGAGAGCTAATATGACCGGAGGTGTTAGGAGGACAGGTAGGAGGAAGCACCGCAGTTATATATGGAAACTGCTCTGATGGCTATAATTGGACTTAGTAAAAATGTCAAAAAGTTTTCTGCAAAATGGCAATATCTGGTAGAGCTTAATATAATGAACTCATAATTAATTGTGCTGTAAGTTCCTAGAAAAAAATACACAGAAGTAATGAAACGTAACACTTTCAGTGGACCTTGACAAAGCATAATTAAAAGTTCATTCCTACCTAGGTTTTTAATGAGTGTAAAATGCAAAGTGTGTGATTATAACTGCACCAAAATCAAAATGTGAAATATTGAATTGAAAATCTCAGCATTCCCCCTTATGGCTTTGTCAATTTAAATATAGCCACTGAATGACAGGTTTAGGACGGTTGACTGCTGGTTCCTGTAGACTGCTGCTGTTAGATGTTTTGTACTATTTTGGACTACTTTTCCTGACAAGGCTGTTGTTTTGAAGTGGTTCTATGAAAAGCCATTTCGGGTCTTTCTTTTTTAGTTTTCAAAGCCCTTGAACTTCTGTTGAAAGCAATGTTAACAGTGGCTTGCCCTATTTAAATTAATCATCTCTCCTTGTATTATTTTCGTCCTTTTTTTATTTTTACACCACAATTCTTGATCATACAATTATACTAATCACTATGCTTTGTTTTGCTCTTTTAAGATCTGTTGGACCTGAACTTTTGCACAATATAAACTCACTAATGTTTTGAACTATTTTGGACTGCATTTTGTGATAGGTTTGTTGTTTTTGAAGTTGCTCTATATTTTGATTTAATCTATTCTTGCACTTTTTTCTGTTCTAGTCTTTTACAATTCTTGTTATAACCATTATCAACCAATATTCTCTTATGGTCTTTGCAGTGGACATGTTGGCCCAAAATACTTTTCCACAGGATATTTGGACTGAATTTTTTGACAATTTTCTGGTCTTTTTTAGATTTCCTATCATTTTTACAGAAAGTCTAAACCACTGTTCAAAGCTCTGTACTCAGATAGGAAATGTTAACAGTGGCCTGCCCTAGACTAAAACTCATCTGTCCTGCTTTTTACGGTATCCACTCCTACAGTTCTTCATTTTCCTACCATTGATCACCATCCTTTTTGCTTTTTGCAGTGGACCTGTTGGACCTGAACGTGGCTCAGAACACTTTTGCGCAGCATAAACTGACCAACAACAACCAGCTGATGACGGTGCCGGACGTGATCAACTGCCTGACGTCCATCTATGATGGTCTGGAGCAGGAGCACAAGGACCTGGTCAATGTCCCTCTGTGTGTGGACATGTGTCTCAACTGGCTCCTCAATGTTTATGACACGTATGTACAGCAGCTGTCCACCATTTTGGTCTGAGATTTTTGTTTCCAGTAAAAAAAAGTATTGAGTGTTAAGTTTGAGTGTAAGTACTTACTGCTATTACCATTACTGCTACTTCAATTCTACTCTTAACAACAATAGTACTTTAGGTAAGATAGTATTAAATGTAACACTACAAGCACAAAGACTAATATTACTGCTACTACTATATACAAAACTACTACTACTTACACTACTACTACTACTGCTGGTGCTTCTACTTCTACTACTACCACCATTACTACTACTTCTCCTATTGCTACTACTAATGCTACTACCATTTCTACCACTACTACTTCCATGTCATACTATTAACTACTACTAATACCTCTACTCCTACTACCATTTCCACTACTAATACTAACTACTTCTTCTACTAATACCACAACTACAACTCCTCCAATACTTTTCTTGTATTTAGTATTGTGTTTCCATTTGAGGGCTTATACATGGGATTTACTACTTTTTTTATAAGACCTTGCTAAGGATCCATCTTTCTCAACGACATAATGATTTTCTGTCCCCTCCTGTTCACTTTAATTCACATTATTTGAACTATCGATTGCTTTCTGTGTACACAAACATACTTGTACACAAGCTGATGTATTAATTGTAACTGTCTTTGCAGTGGGCGCAGTGGGAAGATCCGTGTCCTCTCCATGAAGATCGGCCTGCTGTCTCTCTCTAAGGGACACCTTGAAGAGAAATACAAATGTAAGTGACAGTTTGCAGTTGTAGACACACTGATGTCCTGGTTCAGCATGGCCAAACTCTAAGAGCTCATACCTCTACTGCTTCTCCTACTGTAGTCCCAGTTGTATTAATCAAACTCACAGAGAAAGAGAGAGGCACCGAGCTGGAGAACCACTGGAGAACGCCGTCTAATTGGATGAGAGACCTCCTCCGCATTCCCCTGCTCTTTATTTAATTTTCTATTCTGATTTATTTTGGAGGATTAGAGAGTGTGAATATAGGCCTGCTGCACGGGGAAGAGGCTATCATTTTGCACTCGCTGCTTTTGTTTCAGCTGCTTTATCTCTGTCTGTCTATCTTCCTCTACTGTCACTGCTCTCTCCAGTCTTCATTCATCTAACCGTGCCACTTTGTCTTTTTGCTTTCTGTTAACTCCAACATGCCTTTCCTTTCCTCCCTCCTCGCTGTCTTCCCTTCTTTTTCCTCTTATTCCCTTGCCCTGGCACAAGCTGTATCTGTGAGCCTATTCGTTCCACTGGCAGTTTCTATTAGGCTGAGAAGGCTATCACGCACGCCTGATTGCACGTTTCCCCCTTTACTCTGGGACTCTCATTGGCTGACAGTCCTTTGGTAGTAGCCACATAGTAACACACATTGATACATGTGTGCATTATACCATATAACAGTATTATATGGCTTTATATATCATACAGAAGAGCAGACATTTTTTGTGAGATGTGAATATGCCATTAACTGAGACTGCTTCAATAAAAACAAAATTTTATTAAATTTTTAATTTTTTTGTTATCAACATTTTTAGAAAAGGTCAGTAATGAGCCAAGGACAAAATGATTAATATTGGTCTGGATGTAGATCACTGTTTAGATCCAGGAGTGTTTTGAGGGATTCTGTACCATTTTGAGATACACCCCAATGACACTAGCTTCACAAAAAGTGGATTCTTTACCATTGTGAGGTATAAGGGTTTTGTGGCTCTGGCAAGGTTTCAATTGAAGAGCATTTACACCGGAACTAGAAGACTTTTGTGTATTTTTGTACATTGCCATTGATGCATTTTTCTTTGATCATAGCCTTTCTTAATAACCTGCCTAAAACTTTTGCACAGTACTGTGCACATGTCAAAGTAATATAGTTGTATAACATTGGCGGCATAGGGATTCGGATAATGTGTGTCTTTGTAAGTGGCAGTACCCAGTGAATATCCAATGTTGGCAAATGGGGGGCCAGGCCTCACACAGAGATCAAAGTCGGCTTCAAGCAGAGCAGAAAGACCTGTCATGGCCCCGCTTGTCCGCTCCCTCCTTTCTCTCAGATTAGCCTCGCTGCTCTTTGTGAAATGTTTCATAACTTCATTGAAAATACATCACCGTCGCTGGCTGAGCTGCTTGTCACCAGGCCGAGTCCATATCCAATCTCTCTGTCCCTGCCAGTTTCTCAGCGACCACTGGAGTAAGAGAGATTAAAGCCAAATGGGTCTGGCATGAAAGACGTTAGACACAAAGACATTTTTCCTGTTCTTTTATGTGTCCTATATTTAACACCAATATTCACATATTTGGACTGATGCTTCTGTGCTATACCATGACTCTCATTCTATTTCTATTTCTACTTTGCTATTATATGAAATATCAACTGCGAATGTGCTCTGCCTGTCTCACTCTCCTATTGCCTACTCACCCACAGAAGCCAATCTGTCACATTCACTGAAATGCAATAGATCAAGAATGCACTGGGCAGGGTTTGTCAAAATGTGACTCAAATGTGGCCAAAGGTTAAGGTCACAAAAGCTTCAGAAAGAACATTCAGTCAAATATTTCAGATGTTGTTTACTTAAAATGACCTGTTATCTCCCTTTTGTCCCTTGTCCTGTGCTCAGACCTCTTCAGTCAGGTGGCGTCGGCAGGTGACACGTGTGACCAGAAGCAGCTGGGTCTGCTGCTTCACTGAAGCCATCCAGATCCCGAGGCAGCTGGGAGAGGTGGCCGCGTTCGGAGGCTCCAACATCGAGCCCAGTGTCCGCAGCTGCTTCCAACACGTATGTCCAACACAGTCACACATCAACCTATATACACTTTGTGCTCCTAAAATTGGAAATACCAAATAAAACTTTAATTTGTGCTGAAAAATTTAACTTTTCCTTACAGGTTGTTTGTGTCATTTATAGACCTTTAACAAGTAACTTATTGTTGTTGTGTTTGACAGATCAAATTGCAGGATATAGTCAAAAACTATTGTGGCCCGATACATTTTTGTGACTACTTGTCCACCATAACACAAATTCAGGAAACCTATATTAATCAACCATTAACTTTATGCTAATTATACAGAATATGCTACTTGCTACATTAACTAAAATGGCTAAATGTTGTAATCGTCTGCTTGGCTTATGGCCACCATTTTTCAGGGTCTATACCATAGTGTCTTAATATTAATATTCTGTAAAATGTGTGAGGAAGGTCAGTGCGTTTTGAAGAAGTGTACAACAGATGCATCCTTTTTCCTGAAACACAGCCAGCCTTATCCGCCTCAACCGTCCACAGTCACCCAGGTCTCTGAACAGCTGCCTGTGTGAATGCTGTAAAAGTGCTTGAGTATTTAGGCTCGGCTGACCAACCATGAAGCCTCAAATAGCCCCTAGTCTTCTGCTGGCTGTCCTCTTGTATTTTACTGCAGCCAGCTAACCACTTTCCTGGGTTTATCTCTGGACGTTACCAGCATTTAATGATGTCTTCATCCTCCAGGGATCACTCCTCCTCTTCTGGCTCGTGCTCCGCCACTCAAACACGAGCCAAACATTAAAATTAGGAAGCTATAAATTTCACCCATTTCCTGCAGTATGACTCCCAAAATAGCACAGTGCACAATCCATAACCTAACTTTATCTTTTTCTCATTTTCCTCACACAAAGACAAGGAGGTAGACCGCTTTTTTGAGTCCTGTAACTTCTTTATATGAACATGCAGCTTGCAACTTACAGAAGCACACAGAGAGCTGCCTACAGTGCCAGCTTTAGTCCAGGTACTCTTGTAAGGCGAGACACTACAGGTAAATAGGCTAAACATGTAACGACATAGTAATTTACCAGCGTCAACATGACACAAAATACATTGTAATTGTAATTTAATGTTTTATTATTCAACTCAGTTATCTACTTAAGTACAGTATGCGGCAATTTGCATACAATTAAAGACATTTTACTTCAAAGGATACTGCCAATACCCTTAATCAATGTTTTAGAAGTAAAATGCCTTATAAATCAGGCTACAAATGATATGCATATAAACAAATCCCTCTGTAAAAGTCTTCAAAATATAGTTAAGCCTTTGAAGTTACACTATATTTCCAGAAGTATTCACTCACCCACCAAATAACTGAATTCGGACCATGTGGGTTTGTTTTTAGGAGCTGGGCTTGGCCCCTTAGTTCCAGTGAAAGGAACTCTGAATGCTTCAGCACCAAGAGATTTTGGGCAATTCCATGCTCCCAACTTTCTGGGAACAGTCTGGAGATGGCCACTTACTGTTCCAACATAGTACAGTGCTCAAAGCACGGTCCATAAAGACATGGATGAGTGAGTTTGGTGTTGAAGAACTTGACTGGCCTGCACAGAGTCCTGACCTCAACCTGATAGAACACCTTTCGTATGAATTAGAGCAAAGACTGCGAGTCAGGCCTTCTGACGTAGATAGATGCAAAGGGTGGGCCGACATCATATTAAACCCTATGGATTAAGAATGGGTTATCACTTAAGTTCATATGTGTGTAAAGGCAGGTGAGCTAATACTTTTGAAAATATAGTGTGTATTTCAAGTGGAAATCTAGAGATATAAGTTGACCAAATGTAATGAAATAAACACCTTAATGTGTGGATTGGACAATTTCTTTATTTTAGTGTGAAAGCTTTAATGCCAATGGAGCCAACTGGCCCTAAATGTTTGGTGTTTGTACCTGTAGTGTCGCCCTAATCATTAAAGTAGTCTGCTTGGTACTAGGACTGGGCCCAGTGTGTCAGCCTGCCCTGCCAGTAACAGGGCACTCACCCACTCCATTTGGTTTAATAGGGCATTGATGAATGCAATGCACTGCCAAAAATATGGTCTATTTCACTCTTGCATTGTCACGTCCTTCAGTTACCCATCCATCCGTCTATCCAGTGAGCCCCTCAGATATTACTCCCAAACAATAATTAATTCGTAAGTGCCATAATTCTGCCGGAGATGGCAGAGAGGAGTGGCAGCACAGATGAGACTAATGAATGGGAAAAGAGTGAGAGAACAGCAGGTGTTATAATGATGTAGGTCAACTGCAGAGGTGGAGCATAACAACATACTTTTACTCAGAGCATTTTGCAAGTGCATTTTTGGAAGAAATTGTACTTTTTGGGTATGTTTTCTACTACATACTTTTACCAAGTAAATTTTGGTGGAAAAAAAGTCTGAGTTGAAGTATTTTTTTTTACTTTGGTGCAAAAATGTCTTGAACCAGAAGACCCAGAGCTTATTCCAGGTTTGGTTATGTAGTAGTAGTAGTGGTAGTATCAGTAGTTCTAGTAGAGGTTTTAAGAAATATTTTTGAGAAATACTTGTTCAACACTTGACTGATAGTAGTAGT
The DNA here is from genome assembly GCA_020698575.1 of Bostrychus sinensis. Lineage (NCBI taxonomy): Eukaryota > Metazoa > Chordata > Actinopteri > Gobiiformes > Eleotridae > Bostrychus > Bostrychus sinensis. The sequence goes on along the minus strand of CM036257.1, from coordinate 17,754,293 downwards.
ACTAATATGCAGTAGTAGTAGTATGCAGTAGTGCTTGTAGTAGTTGTGCTACTTTGTACATTCAAGTAGAGTTTACAATCAGTATGTTTTTTACTTGTACTTGTTTATTGAGTACTTTTACTTGAGTAATACTGTTTTGAAGTAACACTGTTTTTATGTAAGTACAGTGTTAAAAGTAAAATGTCTTCTTCCATCTGTGGTCATATGCAAGTTTGGCAAGTTAAAGTATGAGGTGTGAATATAATGTGGCCTTTGCTTCTTGTAATGTCCTGCAGATTGAAATTGTCCTCTTTGATTTGTCTAACAGCTAAAATTGTAAGTAACTATTAAAAGTGGAGCCAAAAAGTTTGGAAAAGCAATTGAAATCTGTTGTTATTCATGGCTATATAAAAAGAGCAATCTCGCTTTTAGCTCACAGCTGGGCCGTGGTCATGTTAAATGCAGATAGCGTGTCTGCTGAAATCCATCACTGTTTATTGTTAATTTTTTTCAACCAATAAAGATGAATAAGGAGCTTGTAAAAGTTATTAAGTGTCATCCCACAACTCAGGGCTATAATGAGGCTTGGGAAACGTCACTTTAAAATGTATGGTCATCTTAAAATTGTCTGCGTCTTTATTGGGCTTTGGGAGTTACAGCCAACTATTAATGGATGTTGTGTATGTTTTTATATCATGTCAAAAAGTGTCCAGGGAAGAGTTTTATAGATAATCAACAACTTTTTTTATTTATATAATACTGTAAACTTCATTTTTACGTGTTTTTGTTTGATTAAATATTGACCTAGCTGTTGTCTATGCATCTTTGTTTTTTTGCAGGTGACCAATAAAGTGGAGCTGGAGCCCAGGCAATTTGTGGACTGGATGCGTTTGGAGCCACAGTCCATGGTCTGGCTCCCCGTCCTGCACAGAGTGGCTGCTGCAGAAACGGCCAAACACCAGGCCAAGTGTAACATTTGCAAGGAGTGTCCCATTGTTGGCTTCAGGTAAATAGTTTAAATACTGTTTTTTTTTTTTTTGGTTTTTTTTTTTTTGGTTTGTCTATGGGCTTTCTCTGTCCACTGGGTACCTGACTTTATTGTGCAAACTTTTACATCTAGTAAGGCGATGCGTGTTGTTCCAGTGGATTTTAGAGAAAGCACCCTTCTGTTGCACCGTGGTACAGAAGCGAAGAGTAAAGGGTGAAGAGAAGTCATGATCAGGCTTAATTATTATACAAATGTATAATTACAGTCACAAAGAGGCATCTGCAGCATTTAACACATTGGACAGACAATTGTACATGATCTAAGCGTGCCACTGTTGTTTTCACTGGGTTAAGAGTAAAGGGCAAATCTGCTCTAGAGGGTAGGAATTAATCTAAATGTCAGCAGCTGATACACCACTGACTAAATACCATCCAGAGGTTTGCACTGAAACATACTCGCAGCATATTCCCACACAAACGCCAGTGGGCCGCCATATTCACTAAGTTCAACAAGCAATCCATGGCAGACCTCCCTCTGATCCTGTACATGCACACTTACACAACTTTTATTGATTTTTGACCTTTTAAGTACCTCACAGCAACAAGAAAAAACACTTCCTATTTTTGTCACCGGCTTTAACCCCAAAATCTGATTTCTAGTGACCAGCCTTGCAAGAAAAAACAATTTCTCATGACACCACTCTGCGTAAACTGGGGTGGCAACATTGTCCCTCTTAGACGCCTTGCTCTGCCAGCAGAAAGCGAAAACACAGTCAGACGTTTGATGAAGCACGCGTCGTCCAAGTTGTGTCAGTGATCGATGAGGAAGGGAGGAGTGCAGAGAGAGGGTAAAGCAGGGGGAAAGGGAAAAGAAAAGGCGTAGCATATATTTTGTGTGGTCCTGAGACATGATGACACCTTATTACAACAATGCTTTTTATGTTGCAGATTTAGGCTAGGCCAGGGTGAAACAGACGTGGCATAAAGGTTGGAGTCAAATTTGGATGCATAACTTTGGTTCTCAAGGCACTGTACCATTTATGCCAGTCTCAAACCCAGATAGAGAAAGAGACAGAGAGTTGTGTCAGGAAGGGCATCTGGTGTGAAAACCAAGGCCCAATTAGTAAGCAAATCACTGCCCAATAGGAGGCAAATGATTTGTTGTGGCGATCCCAGATGGGAAATGCAAAATAAATTGAAGAATTTTGGTTTGTCAAAAGAGGGTCACAATAAAATAGTCACGATAAAACTGGGAAGAAAGTGTTGTTTTCATTTAAACAGTGTTAAGTATACACCAATCAAGCATAACATTATGATCAACTATTATTGGTGGTCATATTGTTTTGTGTTATGACCACCTGCCTAATATGCAGCCCCCATGTGCATCACCTAGAGCCAGTTCACCACTGTTCCTGTCTTGGACCACTTGTAGACCAGGAACAGCCCAAAAGCTGCAGGTTTTGAGATTCTCTGACCCAGTCGTCTAGTCATTACAGTTTGTCTCTTGTCAAACTCGCTCAAATGCTTTACCCTTGCCCATTTTCCTCCTTCTGTTGTAACACATCAACTTTGAGGACAAAATGTTCCTTTCTGCCCAATATATCCCACCCACTAACAGTTGCCACGATGAAGAGATAATCTGTGTTATTCACTTCGCTGGTCAGTGGTCATAATGTCACGCCTGATTGGTGTAGATCAGTGGTTCCCAAAGTGGAATGGGCCACTAAGGAACTGCAGGGGAGCCACCAGAGTTTTAAAATTAATTACACTTAGGTACTTGTTTAAAAATATTACTTTGAGGCAATTTTTCAGGGTAGCTCAAGATTTTGTCTTGTGAAATTTAAGACATTTTTAGGGCTTTTTAATGCGACTTAGAGTGAAATTTAATGCCAGCACTCTCAACATTGAATTTTACACTAAGTTCTTCGTACTACTCTATATATGAATATATATATGAAAAATGAACCATGCATTTCAATGATAATATTTCTTCAGTAAATATATTTTGTTATTGTGGTGATATTAACATAATGTTTTAAGACCTATATGAACAAAATTTAATACCTTCTCATAATATTTAATACTTTGAAGGCTTTCATTTTGACAATCAAATGTAAAACCTTTTTAATGAATTTAGGACCTTTTTTTAGCCAACAGCCTGTGTTTTTGTAATGTTTTTATAGAAATCTAAGAAAAACAAGACATAATATTTTAACTAGAGTTAAGTCTTATTGTTGGGGGTCTGCATGGGATTTTCTGTTTTTTAAGGGGTCTGTGACACTCCTGACTTTTGGAATGACTGGTGTAGATTATTAGTCCATTTTATTAGTTTTAATTATATAGAAAAACTCTGAAGCAGCATTGTCCCTTATAGTGACTGTAAGCACCTCATATGACCCTACTTTAAAAATTCTCAACCAAAGTTTTTAAACCCATTAATTAGGGGTTATCTCGGGACCTCCCACTGTGAAGGTGAATTAACTCCTGCTCCTCTTGGTAATATGCTACATGTCGAGGTGTAATGGTGCGTTTGACTTGAGTGGTGTTGTGTACGCTGTTGCATCCTTTGATATATAGCAGTTTCTCGAAGCTCATCAGTCAGCTCACCTTGGAAGAGGCGAAGAGCAGGGAAAGATGAAAGACTTGGGCTATTATGTGTGAATGGCTCCTGTCTCAATTTAAGTGTTAAATGATCTTCTGGCTCCAGGACAACAGCCCGACAGCCGCCGTCATGATGTTGTGCTTTGGTGGGAATCCAGATCTCTGTCACACTGTCAGTATTTACTGTGCAAAAGTTTTAGTGAGGTGTGAAAAATGCGGTTAACTCGGAGTGCTTTACAAAATATAGATGCTTTTTTGGTAGGAAAATTTCAGGAAAGGTCAATCATGGGATCAGGTCTAAATTATTACATATTTTTGGTTTAGATACACCTTTCTCTGTTCATAGACTTTTCTAAAGACCTCTCTGTCTTTTGCACATTACTATATGTGAAGGTGCACATGTGGAGCACTGTGTAGTGACAGTTTTAAGTGGCAGCTCTTTGGGAAGCCCCTGCGGAGACGAATCAAGTTGAGTTGGCCACACGTTACCTCACTCTCACAGAGGACATAAAAGTGATCTTCTTCTCGTTCCTTTTCTGTCTAGGTATCGTAGTCTGAAGCATTTCAACTATGATGTCTGTCAAAGTTGTTTCTTCTCTGGGCGCACCGCCAAGGGACACAAGCTCAACTACCCCATGGTGGAGTACTGCACGCCGGTAAGAGACTGTTTTATTCCATACATGTCCTATAAAATCCTACATTTTATTTTGGTTTGTGTTATTTTTAAGATCCAATGAGAAAGTCTTACCCCTGAAGACATAGTCAGCATTTTCATTGCTCTATTTAAATCAGTACAGCAATAGCTTGGCCAGATCTTTATAGAGACAGAGACTATGGCCAAATTTGATAAAACATCTGTCTAGGAAGCAAGGAGCGTTGCTGTCACATGTGAAGCTAACAGTAGGCAAGCAAACTGTCAGTCATTCTGGCTATCTGCCACAGGGGAGCTTGCATTTCACACAGACGTATAGCAGCACAATATTTATCTTGAGATGGACCTCCAGAGGCAGTGAAATAGCTAAACTGTAGTAACCAAATACAACCTTTACTCCAATTGTCTCCAATTGGAGATGCAGGATGTTCATAATCCTTTTGTTTTCTTTACATTTTACACATTGTCCAAACTTTTTTGGAGTTGGATTTGTACTTTATTTACTATTTTGAAGGCAGATATCATGAAAACTGCCATTACGTCTGCATGATTTTTCTCATCCAAAACTAATCCCATGGTCCACTGTGTTATAGACCCGAGTAGATGATCCCAAACTTTTAGACACTATTTCTTGATTGATTTTTTGATAAGTCTTGATTTGTGGGTAAAGTGAGGTCTCTGATTAGGATCCTGGCTGCAGGGCTGTGCTCACACTCAGTTTTACTCAGTGAGGTCAGGTAATAGTGTGAGAAGGTCTGGCCAGCAGCTACTTTAAACTGAAGGTGGTTGATAGATTTAGGTCAGAATTTCCTCAAAAGAGTTTCTTGCTTCTTCATAGAGAGATATTTTTCAAGCAATAAAGGGACTCCCTGAAGTGCTACCTCAATTTGAGAGTTTTTTTCTGTTTGAATTTAGCTCAACAGTGCAGCATTGCAGCATTTTAAAAACTTTTTTAAACATATGTTATACATGCAGGATAACAAATTGTGCCTAGTCTAACTAACAACTTAGCTCATTAAATGGTAATTAGCTAAATAGATTTTAGCCTGGTTTTACTTGTTCACACTTAATGCCTGGGATTTATTTCTCTAATGCAGTTGTGTGAGTGAAGTCTCTAGACATAAAGGTTACCAGAGGTGGAAAGTAACACATACATTTACTCAAATAATTTGCTTAATTACATGTTGTGAATGAAATACATAAACTTTCTGAGAGTAATTTCTTAAGCACACTTAAAGAGGTTCAATACTGCAGTCTAAATCAAAACAGTGGTTTTGTGGGTTGCCAGTCACAGTGAGCTCTTTTGCCGTTAGATTTTGTAGCTCTGCACTTAGTACCTTTAAGTAGTTATTTTGAATACCACTTCACTTTCTCCTCTGCAGGTTACTATTGCCTTTTGTCTCTTTATATGTTACACTCCCTATGTAGTCAATTGCTCTGGTGTCTTCACAGTTAGCTCTTGGGAGTCCTGACACACCTATAGCTTCATTTAATTTTACACGAACCAGTGATAAAAAAAAAAAGTCATCGTCCTTTGAGGTCTCTTTTCTGCCTGAAAGTAATATTTCACTTTGCTGCACAAAGCAAAAGGGAGGGAGGTGGATCTGAATTTTCTCATTTAGGATTGCACTCTTGCCAGCTCTTTTCAATTTTGCCCAACACCGAACAGGGAGTGACTCAAGTGAAGACGTTTCTCATTTCTGTCTTTTAATTTGCTTTTTCAATTTTGCAAATGGGACAGATATTGACTTTGGAGGAGCGTGTGTAGAGAGCAGCGATCACTCTACTGAAATAAGCTACTTGTGTGACGGGCAAAGACACTTCTCTTTCTCTGGCCACACTTGCAGTTAAAACTTGTAATTAAGTGTGAGGTGCATTATGGCAGAGTAGTTAGCACTCCTGCTAACGATCTCTCCAGTTACTCTGGCGTCCTCCCACCGTCCAAAGACAATTGGTGAATCTAAATAGCCCATTGTGAATGAATGTGAGAGTGAATGGTTGTCTGTCAGTACTGTGCAAACATTTTAGTGAGATGTGAAAGATCAGGAAAGAATATTTTGTGTGGATCCAGATCTCTGGATCCACACAAAATATTCTGTAGAATATTCTGCACAGACCTGAACTCAAACTCAGAGAGCTCAGAGAGCAGGTCTGTGCACTTTGGGTAACTTTGTGTATTTTTGTAGATTGATACACCATTCTTTGTTCACAGTCTTTCTTAAAAAACTTGTTTAAGACTTTTGCACAGTACACAGTTTGTCTCTGTGTCAGCCCTGTGACCTTAATAGGCCCACAGTAGCTAAGATAGGTCCTGGCCACCAGTGACCCCTAGCAGAAATAAACCAAAGATGAGTGAAAAAGTTACAGTTTTCTTTCAAAAGAACATGATTTTTTCTTAAAGGTTAGATTCCCTCAAAAATAAATCTGAAAACACATCATCATTCTAGTCCCTCTGCTCTTAAGCCAAATTGAATTCCTTTTTTTATTGTGTCGAAAATATCAACGTGTATTGAATAATGAAGCTGCTCAGAGGATACAAAAACAAATTTCATGTTGAATTAAGGATTGATGGGGTCTTCAGAGTCACAGTGCAGCCATTTAATGAGATTCCCCTTCTCATCTTTGCCACTGTGTGTATTTTATAGCCACAATATTGCTTCTTTATTGGGTTTTGATTTTATTGAAGTGGCATTTTCATAGTTCCAGCGGGACCCCGTCAGTGATATTGGAGAAGTCAGGGTCTGCTGCTGCGCACTATTGATTACTGTAATGTGAATTTTACTTTTCCTTTTGGAGTCCTCTGATTTGAGTCTCAGAGGCTGACTGTGGGAAAATGACTCCAATTGTAAATGTCTATCTACTCCTGACCCGCACCATTTATTTTTTTATAAACAGTGCAAATACTCATTGTGCTTTCATTACCTGACTTCATTACCAAAGAAACTACATTTAAAGCTTACATATTACTCATCATACAACTCCCCAGCAGGTAGAGTAATTACTTTGTAAGTGGTGTAGGTTTGGTTAAGCCAAGTGTCCTGAACCATCCTCTCTTAGGCGAATAAGTGAATTGTGAACTTGTGAAATTGTGAAGTCCCAAGCCTGGATAAATTGTCTGTCTGGTATAAAACCTATGCCAAATGATTATGCAAATCACAGGCCACAACAAATCATCTACCTCCTGTGAGAAGGGAAATGCTGAAAGAAAGACTGAAGGCTGTTTTAACTAGGTACAGAGATAACACAGTGACAATTTCTGTTTCCAATCTTTCCATCCTGTAGACAACATCGGGTGAAGACATGCGAGATTTCACCAAAGTGCTGAAGAACAAGTTTAGATCAAAGAAGTACTTTGCCAAACATCCTCGACTGGGCTACCTGCCTGTTCAGACAGTACTAGAGGGCGACAACCTGGAAACGTAAGTAACCTTTCGAGTTTACACCTAGGTATGTGATGAAAATATTTTGGTTAATGTCCTGTCCAAATGGCAAATTCCTTTTAATCCTTTGCAGCTTAGCACACGTCAGAGCTGCTTATGAGTTTTAGCTGCTTTTAGTAAATTCTGTAATCATCAAACCATTAAAGATTTCATGTTTTGACACGGCCCACACTTCAACCTGTCTAACTTTGTAAACGGTGTTAATGTCCACTCACTATGTATTTATTTACCTGATGGCCGCTCTTGTGTGTTGTTATTGGTGTAGATATTGTTGCTGCTGCAGCACACTCTGCCTACTCTTGATTTATGCTGCATTTGCCAGCTGTAAATCCCCTGGGAGCGAGCATTTAAATGGGGGCCATTATGCAGAGACTTGGGGAAAGAGCCTCCTCCAAACTGCACTGTTTCAGAGTTGTAACTTTTTCCAAAATTAGCATAATGTCTTTAAGGCGAGACAGTACAGATAAAAACTGTGTTCTTTTGGGGGGGGGGGTCATTTTTGGCCAGTTTGCCTTCTTAACATGCAAGCTTTCACACTAAAAATGTCCAAATTGCACATTACACAATTACTTAAGTGTTTTTTTATTACATTTTGTCAAATTGTGTCTATAGACTGAAATATAACTTCAAATGCTGTTTTTCGTCACAGTTGGAGTCAGATATCCCAACTTCAGTAGCACCTACAAGCACCAAGTAGTATTATTATTCCTAGTCTAATTTATTTGGCATTTTACTCATAAAAACATGGCAAATTTGATTTTAAGACAATTGGTATTATTCTCTAATTTAGTCACACACAAAATAAGATGTGCATAATTTCCTTTGTAAAAACATTTCACCCAATATGTCAACAAAATGAAGCAACAATTAGAATCCTTGCTTTATCCGATATTCAGATTTAGTTTTTTGAAATGTATGTAGATAATGCCTATTTTTCATTATTTTATTACACAAAACATGTAATAATTTTTTTTTTATGTAGACGCCAGTAATCTGCTGGATCACTATAAGCCTTCACAAAGTTGTCTATTTTTGTCACAGGTGCCTCTTGCCAATATTTTTTGCACTAACCTTACCCCTTCTCTTTTGTATCAAGTAGGCACAGAAAGCCTTACATATTCACAGATCCCTCAAAATGACTCATTGATCATAGATTCGGCCCCACACAGTTGCATACAGTCACCTCGACAGATGTATGAAACTAGCTCTTTCATTCGTCCCATCATTTTTTCACCCTCCTCCTCCTCCTAACCTCCCACCTCGTTCCAGTCCCGCTCGCTCTAAAAAACAACTTTTTACAGGTGCCTCGCTGATAAATGCCTCCAAAACGCAGACTGATTGTGACCAAATGCAGGTATCATTTCAAAATGTGACAGGAATAGAGACTTGGAGTAATAGATGAATATTTTATGGCTATTAGTTTTGTCAAATTAGTACTGTCATCCACGTTGCTTCATTTTCATGACCTAAAAGATCCACTTACATGCAATTTCTCAGCTTTAGGATCAAATAGCATCAGCATACTTAACATGCAGGATTCATTTTAAAGCAATTTTGTGGTGGTTTAGTAGCTTTTGGCATCCCAGTGTCACAGAAGTAAATGCTTAATTGAAATGGATTTTTCTGTAAAGGATTAAGATCTGGCTTTTTAAAGTAGGATTATTCACATTTTGTACACATCATATCTCAAGCCTATGATCTTCTTATTGCAACTCATGATGTTATAAATTAAGTTTTCCGTGTTTAAATTTCAAACAGTGAATTTCTCAAACTTTTCGATGTGCTTTGGGCTCTGTTGGTCATCCAAAAAACTGACTCATAAGCCCGACCGAAGATGAGATGTCTGCTGTATAATTGGTCTCTGTAATGCTCCAACTTGCCCGTCTTCCTCCTCTTCCACTCGTGTATCATCATCTTTCCCTTTTCTTTCCACCCACTGAGCACCTTGAGAGAACACCACCACCTCCTCTCACTTCCCACTTCTATCTCTGCCTCATTTCACAGCAGATAGGATTTCGGATTCGTCACGGCTATATTCGATAATGTGAAAGAACGATCATAATGGTTTCCCACTTGGTGTTGGTTTTGCCGTTTGGCGGCCTACATAACCTCAGTTACATTAGGCAATAAGCACAGGTTAATGGGTTTGGGAATGAAATGGCTGCCTGCCTGTTTTTTTTTTTTTTTTTAATCATCCAGTGCTTTAAAAATATAATTTAATATGTTATCAAGACAATTTTCAGTACATCACATTTTTTAAAAAGTCTTTCCTATTGGCTTTACCCTTCTGCGTTTGCCACAGCTTATCATCTGTCTTCATAGTAGTGTGCAGTGATTTTCATATTGATTTGGCATAGGTTTTTATGCCTAATAATGAAAGTACCGTTGTGGCTTGTGAGCCTCTGTGGCTGGATTACATTTTTTTAGGGGCTGCCACAATGGTTATTTGCACAGTTTTGAGCTTGTATTGTTATTGTGCTAATACTGCCTAATCAACTAATAAATCCACGGTAGCCTTATACACTGCCTTTAAAAAAGTATTTACCCCCCTTAGCATTGTTCCTTTATTGTTGCCTTACAACCAAGAATTGAAATGGACAATTTTTCATCACATGCTGACAAATTTGAAAATGCACAAAAACAAAACAAAACAAAACAAAAAAAATGTTTGTGAAGCAAACAAGACAAATGACAGAAAAACATGAGTGTGCAGAAGTATTCACCGGTGTTATTTACCCTCAGAAGTCACAGAAACACTTGGATAAGGTCAGCCTGTTTGTAATTCAAGTGCCATAATGCAACAAATCACCATTTAATTCATCAGTACAACATGTAAAATGTAGAGAATTACACCAAACCTGCCTAGAAATGACAATCTAAAACTCACAAACCGGGCAAGGAGTGCATTCATCAGAGAGGCAACAATAAGACCAAAGGTGACCCTGAAAAAGCTGCAGAGCTCCACAGCGGAGACTGTTGTATCTGTCCACAGGACCACTCTGAACCATACACTCCACAGAGCTGGGCTGTGTGGAAGAGTGGTCAGAGAAAAGCCATTTCTTGGAGTAAGTAATACGAAAACTTGTTTTGTGTTTGCCAAAATCATGTGGGAGACTCCCTCAGCACAGGAAGGTCTTCTGTCAGATACTATTAAAATGAGCCATCAAGGAAAAAGGCTATGTGTAGCACAAACCTAGCACCTGACTGTGCCCCCTCTCTAAAGTCAAGCCTGGTGATGGCAGTGTCCTGCTGTGGGGATATTTGTCATTGGTAGGGACTGGGAAACTGCTCAGAACTGAAGGGATGAAGGATGGGGATAAATGCAGGGAAATTCATAAAGAAACCGACTCAAACAGTGCTGTACAATGCCTCCAACTTGAAGGCACTTGAGCTGTTTTTAGATGAAAAATGAGCACAAATCCTAGTGATTTTATGAACCAAGCTCATAAAAACTCATCTTCATTCCAGACTTGGAGCTGGAAGTCCTTCAGAAGGTGGTTCTACAAAGTACTGACTTCAAGGGTTGAATATTTCTGCACACTCAAGTTTTCTGTTTTTCTGTCATATTTCTTGTTTTCTTCACAATAAAAAATATTTTGCACTTTCATGTTTGTTGGCATGTGATGTAAAGTGACTGATATAAACCTCCCAATGATCCACTTAAATTTCTGGGTGCAAGGCAACAATAAGCGAAAAATGCTAAGGGGTATGAATACTTTTTATAGGCAGTGTACATGCTAAAATGTGACACAATGAAGATGTGTTGATGCAGCCATCCTAATGAGAATATTAATCCACACCAGCCCTAACAGCTGGTCAGTAATGAGTGGACATTAGTACACAGAGAGCATCCATCTCTTACTGAGTCATACTCTGTCTCCTTTCTGTGTACAAACATACAAGCCTGCTCAAAATATTGGTGTATCAAAAAAGTTCTCTAGCTAATTTAGGTTTAATTAGTTACTGTCTCATAATTCTCTGTGTTCCTCATATTACAGATGGCACGTCATCCATTACAAATACTCATTTCTAATTGATGGTGTGAAAAACAAAAGACTATAATCTGTAACCACTGTGACCGACTGGAACAAATGTGGTCAGACTGGGCCAGATTAATCATCATGTCTTTTACACCATTCATAATCTCCCTCACAGCGGCTGCCCAGATTCAGCAACATTTGGTGACTGCAAAGACTAGAAATGTATCCAACTATTTGCATAATACTGTCTTGTACGGAATCCCATGCGTTGTTTTTTTCTGTTTCTGGTCTTTGTGTCTGTCTTTCTATCAAAGATTTTGTTCTTACAAACAAGTGACACATGTTGATGGTCATTCACCCTGAAACACAGTTGGAAGCTGTGGGGTGCGTTGTGTAAAGAGCCACTAGTGCCATATGACTCTGATGTCTGATGGCTATGAAAACCTGGTCTAGAGGCTAGGCTATTGTCTTACTTTCAAATTTAGCCTGCCTTGTTAGCCTTAAACCTGGGCTGTGTGTTTGCATGTTTTGTCTGCTAACCTTCCCGTGCTTGAGAGAGTTCGTTCAGATCAATATGATAAAAGTCAGAGGGAGCACTTGTCATTGAGACAGATACCCTTGCTTAGAAATTCTTAAACAAACATATGGACTGAACAATTACTTTTGTCCCTCATCTGAAAAACAATCTATTTTCTTTGTTCTGGTGCAGCCATTTATTTTGACTGTTGTTCAGGAGCACAAGTCAAATGTGAGCATTGCTATTGCTTTTTTTAGCAGACAGAGCGAGCCGTCCATTCAAATACAGTTTAGTGAGGCAGCTGCATTTGTCAAGGCACAATATTCCCAAGGTCTATGCCATTACACTGTCCTCGCTCATTGGCTTCTTTTATATTTGTGTCAGTAGCACCTTTCTCTGTGCTTCCATGTATTATTTCAAGTATTTATCAGTTTATTGTACTAATAGAGTGGTTCAAACTGTGGTACAGATACTACTGGTGGTCCCCGGACGTCTTCTGGTGGTACTCAAGAGTCTTGGGCAATTCAAGTCATGATTTAGTTAATTAGGAGCCTTCTATATTGCTTTTAGTTTTGCTTAGGGTTAAATTTCTGTCCTGGTTTTGAGCTTGTTAAGTCCTGTTTTAATTTCATCTTAGATCTGGTTTAATCCTGGCTTAGACCTGGTTTAATCCTGGTTTAGATCTAGTCAAGTCCTGGTTAAGTCCTAATTCAGTCCTGAATAACCTGATATTTACTAATGCATTTTCTGGGTTAATTCATACTTTACTCCATGTTTAGTCCAGTAAGGATATTACTTGAAAGTCCAAATATTTTCTGAGGTGATACTTGGTGTGAAAGGTTTGAGAATCAATGTACTACTAGTCTCATGTGATTAGCAGTGTGACACAAACAAAATGACAACAGCACCAGTGGGAGTTCACAAACACAGTCCCGGCTCTGAGTAGTTGTTCCTGTCTGAATTCTGCGACACGTTTCGAATTTTCCTCAGAGCAACAGATGTGTTAGTGAATAGGCTGTCCCACTGTGAGGAACACAACCACACTGCAGCTTTTCTCTGTTTGAATTTTTCAACAAAAGGAGCAGGCAAAAAGGCTTTCTACCAAACCATTCCTGGAAAAGAGCAAATTATTATGTTGCTATGAAGAACTGTAATATAAATGAGGTTAATATAACTGCCATAGTGAGGGATTAGATAAATTGTGTTTGAATAATGTGTAACGTATTCACAGATGTATTCCATTGTGTTGTGCTGTTTCCAGGGGTGCAAAGTAACTACTGTATATAGAAAACGTACTTGTGCATTTTATACAACATACAACTATACATAGACCAGCTTACATTACTCATTACTTTTTAACATACTTTTTTACATTTTTAAAAAAGGCTTTCTTAGCAAGTGGGTATCCGAGATAGTAGTAGATAAACTGCTTGGCCAAAAAAAAGTCACCAGCTGCCTGTGGGGGCAGTGCTATGATCTGGGGTTGTTGCAGTTGGTCAGGTCTGGGTTCACCATCGTTATGTCCCCAAAGAATGAGTTCATCCGACTACCTGAATATACTGAATAAGCAGGTTATTCCCTCCATGGATTTTTTTCTTCCCTGATGGCACGGGCATCTTCCAAGATAACAGTGCCAGGATTCAATGGGCTCAAAATGTTAAAGAGTGGTCCAAGGAGCATGAGATATCATTTTCACACATGCACTGGCCACCACAGAATCCAGACTGTAACCCCACAGAGAATCTTTGGGATATGCTAGAGAAGACTTGGTCCAACTGTCCCATCATCAATACAAGATCTTGGCAAAAAATTGCTGCAGTGCTGGACTGAAATAAATGTTGTGACATTGCAGAAGCTCATCGAAATGATGCCACCGTGAATGCATACTGTAATCAATGCTAAAGGCAGCCCAATGAATTTAATGTGGGAGTTTTTTTTTTTTTTTTTGCCAGGCAGTTCAATAAAAATGTACAGTATTAGTAGCTGTAGAAATATTAATTTTAGTAGTGGTAATAGTATTTGTAGTAGTAATACCAGCAGCCTATTAGTAATAGTATTAGTAGAACTAGTAGTTTTAACAGTATCAGTAATGTTTCGGTAGTAATATGTACTGGCTGAAGCTAAATGAATAAGGTTTGAATGACTCAGTCTTAACGTGCTAACAACCATTTATTTTTCTCTCAAGTCAACAGTACACTTGCCCAGTACGCTCATAATTGTCACTTCATTCAGAAAATTTAGCAGCAGAGTCTTTTAAAGTGAGCCAATTCTTTTCCAGTTTAAGAAAATGAAGGACGTCCCAAATCCGGTGGACATAAGAAGGAGGTTGAGGGGGTTTCCTCTTAAGTAATATTGCTCGACATCCAAGGAGAGTCATGAAAGCTAATGAAGTCTTTTAGGAAGGAAGCTGGGGAGGTGCAACTCCGAAGACCTTAGCCCAATAGGTGGTGGAGAGTCTGGGGCAGGGCCAAAACATACCCTCGCCCAACCTCTAGGGGGTGCTGCAGGATATTCTACCAAGTAATCCACTACCAATACAAGTAGAAGTAACAGCAATAGTAAGAGTATGAAGTACACTTCACACTCAATGCTTTTTAATTAAACTCAAGAAACAATTTTATGTTGCATTTTTACTTCTGCTGCTAGAACTTAATATCATTTTGAAGTAACAGCGTTTTACTTGGTTGCAGACTTCGAGTATTTCTTCCACCTCTGGCTATTTCAGAGAGAGAAGGGGCTGTGCAAATGAATACATTTAGGTCTTTTTTTTTACATGCACATGCAGAATTGTGAAACCCTTAACCCTTAATTTTCCAACACGCAAACTGGTCACTTGCCTTAAGCCACTTTGTAACCCACAATGTCCTGTTTTTCATTTTCAAAGTTGTTAAAATGGAATAATGCACAGGGGCTAACCCACAGTGAAGAAGCGAATATCTTTGACTGTGTTGTGTGAGTTTGCTTTTGACTGTTTTCTTCCACCTGGTGTTTCTGAGTGATTTTGACCCTTCCTCCTCCTCCTCCCTCCTCCCTCCTCTCCTTCCAGCCCCGTCACCCTCATCAGTATGTGTCCAGAGCAGTACGAGTGAGTATCCACGAGAACCAGAACCTCCAGACTGGCCACCCCCACCGCTACTAACGCAAACTGGCTTTATATAATACTGTATGTCTTTAAATGTCCCAGGAATGCCACAGAAATCGTTACTGTTAACATTATTTAGTTTTGTTTATGATTAACTCTTCTAACTATAAGCCACTGCATGTTGCCTGCTGCTCGTCTGGCTGCTCACCACTGGCTAAACATGCACCCGTAACACCACCATCTTTTCAGCAGCTGCATACATAGATCATCCCGCTCTCGTAGTCCTCATTTGTTTTTTTAGGTGATGTTATGAGGGACCATAACAGTTTTGCAAATGTGTGCATGCGGATTTTGCCGTTTTAATGATTGTGTGATGAGAAATGGCCAGTCTCATTCATCTCCATTACCTCATCCATTTTCAGGCTGTCCCCATCACCCCAGCTCTCTCATGATGACACCCATTCCAGGATAGAGCAGTACGCCAGCAGGTACGCACCCACCGCTGCTCTCCTATCAGCATCCTATCATCTCATGCTACGACTCAGACGTGTATAATGGATGATTTCACCACAGTGGTGTGCAAATACCTCTATTACATTTTGTTAACGTTGACACAAGTTATAAAACAAGAAGTAATAGCTTAAACTTGATTCTGCATGTGTTTCAAAATGTTCTATATGTTGTTGGAAAGGGCAAATAAAGTAGCAGATGTTCACAATACTACAATGTGTCTCTGCTGTCATCGACTAAATAGTTGTGAAAGTTTACATTTAGCAAGATGTCATAATTATTTTGCAAACCACACACTTGCAAACACAGACTCATTTCAATAAACTAGCCATATTTATATTTCCATATTTATGAGCCAATAACTTTTTCACTGTGTATTACGTGGAATGCATACTCTGGCATTCAGGAACACTAAAACTGAAATATCGAGGTATTGGTTTCAAATCATTCCACAAAGTCTGTAATGAACCGTTATCATTACTAAAACACAATTACTATCACATCAAGATTAATGCATCAGAGTGAATCTACCATATAAGTTTCAAAAAGCTCTATATTCAACATTTTTATATATATGCACAAAATGTATTTATCTTCTTCTGCTTATTCTCATTAGCAACTATGGGATACATCCTGGACAGTGGCCACAGGTCACACAGACAGATGATTATTTACTCTTGCATTCATTCACTATGGGCAATTTAGATTATCCAATTCACCTACATATGCATGCATTTGGACAGTGGGAGGAAGCTGGTGCACTGTAGAGAACCCACTGTAACACGGTGAGGGCTGGCAGACAGAAGTGCTAACCACTCTGCCACTGTGCCTCCCCTATTTGCACACTACAGTTACATTACAAATGACAGATCATTTAATAAGTCAGTGAGATATGTTATATAATCTTTTTATATATTCAAAATAAAATAAACATATTAGCACATGTACATTATGCTTACGTAGCATTCACATGTTATCACAGAGGATAAATGTGAGGCACGTAGTGGCCCACTGTGCACAGATCAGAGCACTTACACATCCGCTATTAGCCCATTTCAGACGCCCACGCTCCCTTGTTCTTCTGCGTACACACAAACCACGGCTAATCAGGCCTTATTAATGTTGCCCTGTTCCCTGATTGAAATTATGTCATGTTCAATTTTAAGATGAGTCTGGAAATTTAACATCCACAAGTAAAAGGCTTTCAGAAAATCCTATCTCAGTGAATCCTTAATCGGCCTAAAGCTAATCATGTGAGGGTTACCAGTGTCAAAATATATGTTCCCTTTTTGATACAGTGAGCCATAATAACAAGTCTCCTGATGCAGCGCTGCTCCGTGTGGCCCGTAACCTTCTATTGGTCACACACCATTAACCTCTGGTCAGTGTCTCTGCTATAGCGTTTTATCAGCAGCGACACACACTTACAGTTTGTGAAATACAGTCGAGGTGAAATATATACATAGGCAGTAGCTCTACTCATTATAAAAGCCCCTTATGGAATTGGATTTGGAAACATCTCTCAATTAGAAGATGGGAGCCACAGTATTGTAAATCTAACCCTCTCTTCTCTTCTCCATATTTGGTTATTGTTCAATATTGCTGAAAGGATTGTGTGTCCAGATGTCTTATTACTACAGAGTGGGCGAATTAAAGTGTTTGATCACAGAGCAGTCTCGTTAGCTGTACAGGATTACAAACACAAAAGCCAAATGCTTGCACACAATTGTTGGTCATTCTTAATGTATTAGAACATGTATCGAATGCATAGCTATTTAGGGAAAGTTAATAGTGAGCGTTTGCAGCATGGGACTAATTTCAGGCATATACAGTAAATTTCATCATTTTAATAGGATTTTTAAATGCTTTTGATTTATTTATTTTTTTAGGTTGGCCCAGATGGAGCGCTCTAATGGATCTCTGCCCACAGACAGCAGCTCCGCCACAGGAAGCATGTAAGTCACGCATTCACAGTGGTAGACAGTAACTAAATATTTCTACTCAAGTAATTTTAGTATCTATTGCCTATTGACAAGAACAATTTGCTCATCTGCATAAATCAGTTGGATGAAAAATGCCATTCCCACCCCTTTATGTATTGAAAGTAGAAATAAAATGTCTCTCGTTTTCAATGCGGTAGAGATGAGAGCCACAGTGAAACAATGGCGTGTGGTTGAATACAGCAGGGGGGAACTTGAGAAGGACCATAATGGATTATAGTGCCAACAATGAGAGAGGAGACTGATTGGTTTCTACATTTGTAATAGCAGCCAGTTATCTCTGATCAAGGGAGATGAGACACGGTCGAGTTGAAAATGCAGAAATTACAAAAAACGAGAGAGGCAGATGAGGTGGAGTGGTCCAGGGCTGATATTTGTAAGGCTGTGTGTATGTATGTGTGTGTGGACGCCTGTCTAGGACTTGAAGGACACATCGGTCTGCTTTTCCGACTCACAGATCCTAATCGGGGGAATGAGCTCCTGTGGTGGGGACGCCCTTTCAGCTCTCACTGCTCTTTGAAGAGAATTGCTTTTCCTTCTGTCAGCTTTTTTGATAAGATACTTGTAGATTTCCAAAGATTTTCACCAGATCATAGCTCATCCTAAATGAGAAAATCTGTCTTATGTGAATGCATGTGTGAAATGGATTTGTGCACAAGCATGGGGTGTAAGGGATATAGCATCTGGCATTGCAGTCAAGAGATCTTTCACATCATCATAGAAATGTTTTATTTAGACCAGTGATTCTCAGACAGTGGTACGGGTCACATTGGTGATACACAGGCTCTTTCTAGTGGTTTTGATGATGAAAACCATTAAATAGATAATTACAAACAGGTTTAGTTTATGACTGAATTTAGTACTTGGTTAAATCCTGATTTTGTCCTGTTTGAGTCCTGCTGTCTAGACCGCACACTTAGTCCTTTTTAGTATAGTCTTGGTTTAGACCCAGTTTAGTCCTGGATTTAGTCCTGTGTGCAGGCCTTTTTGAGCAAAAGTTTAGTCCTTGTCTGTTTATTCCTTGTTTATTCCTGCTTTTGTTCCGGTTTAGGCCCAGTTTAGTCCTGGTATAGTCACACTTAAAATTAAATCAGGCCTGCTAATTTTATTGCTGATTTAGACCTGGGTTAGTCCTGATTCAGATCCATTTCACTCGATTAAAGCTGGTACTAGGAAAGCTCAATATTTTATGGTGGTACTTGTAGTGAAAAGTTTGAGAAACACTGATCCAGAGCCTCCTCCAATATACAAATGTGTTCAGAATAGTCTGCAATTCAGTGTAAAGGGACCTCTTCAGAAATTGGGGAAAAACTGCAAAGCTTTTGAGGACTTAGTATGAAGATAAAGGGCGACAGTAGCAACTTATTGTTCACCTCACCTTCATCTGACCTTGGCGAGTTACAGAAAACAGACTCTCAAAAGCATCTTTCTCCATTTGGGCTGCTTTTAGTCTGATCAATAGGCCGGCACAAGAAAAGAAAGGCTAAAATGCTTTTGGTGTGAGCTGGGGAAGGTGGAGGTGCAGTACAGTGGAGGATCTATTTTTCTCTTCTCTCTTTGTAATGTAGGACAAACACATTATCCACACGCCTCTTCAGTGTTTTGTGCTTATGCTTTTTTTAGAGAAGCAGCCACTCTATGGTCTGAAATGTGTTGCACAGTAATGAGCAGAGGAGGAGGATGGTCCCATGAAGGCTAATGAGTTTAACTGCATCATAAAGCCTCCACAATTCCTCAGTTTTTTACTCCTTTTCAGATCCTGTTTAGTACAATTTACATCAGCTCTGTCCCTTTGTTGAGTACTTTACTTTACTTTGTTTCTTTCTTTATTCTTTATTTCAGACACTTTAATTAGGTCCATAACATTAATTAAAAACACACAAACTCTACTTTACTCTACGTGGGTAATATCATTTTATAGTAGTTGTACTTTTACTAGAGACTTTGAGGTCTTCTTCCACCTCTGCCTATTGAACATCACAAGCAAATGAACAGCTGACTTGTATACATATAACATTTAGATTAGGGATGCACCGATACCGATACCAGTATCGGGTATCGGTACCGATACCATGTCCAAGTACTCGTACTCGTATTCATAAGAGTGGCCCGATACCAACAACCGATACCACTACAGCGCTGGCACGTGACCTTCCTCTCTCAGCTGAGGAGTGAGAAACCTGTGGTTGGATTTCAAAGTGTACTGTATGGAGATAAAAGCAAAGCTGAGTTTACATTCACCTCAACCAGACTTATCCCAAATCATACGTGAGTTTTAAAACTTAAGCTGTTGTCTTTTTGTTGTCCTAGTTGTCCCGAAAATTATATAAGCGCGAAGCAGTTGTTGTCTGATAAAGCTTAAGAAGTACCGTTGCTAATTGTGTTAGCTGCTGTGTTAGCTGCTGTATGTCTTGGAAAATCTCCGCCGGTTATGCGCAGATGCTCAATCTGTCTTTAAAAGCATTTTAGCGACTGAATAGAGGAGAATCTAAGCTTTAAAATGAGGTATAACATGTCCATATTGAGCAAAGTTTAGCCGTGGTTAGTTGTGTTCAAACCACTCTGTTGTGAAAATAACTTAGCATCGCAGAGTGGGGATAGACGGCAAAAAGACGACACGGTATGGGATGAATGAGATATAGTAGTGTGACTGTATAAACTATAAAGTAACCCCTATATAAGTACTCGTATCGGTACTCGGTATCGGCGAGTACTCAAATGGAAGTACTCGTACTCGTATCGGTTTGAAAAAAAGTGGTATCGGTGCATCCCTAATTTAGATATAAATGTCCAGTAGTATTAATCATGGTAATAGCAATAGCAGCAGTAGTAATAGTATTAGTAGCAGTAGCAGTACTTTAAAACCTACATTACATTTATTACTTTTGTATTTTTGAAGTAGCAGTACTTTTACTTTTGTACTCCTTCCACCTCTGCTCCTACCCATAAACAATTCCTGCCAGTCTTATCAAGCCAAGCACAGTGTAGCGCCTGTCTGCATTTTGATACGTCCGTTATATTTTTAACATCCATTATGAAGGGCTATACTTGATTGATATTTTGCATAAAAAATTGATAACATTTAATTTAGAGACACCACTTAAATTGTGATTTATTGCTGTCTTAATGGTCTAACTAACTGGCAAGAAAATTAAAATAATCCAATTAGTGCTTGGTCATAAGCGTAGGGGATAATTTATTAGATTTTGAGTACAGTAGTAACCTTTTGTATCTTTGTAGTCGAAATTGAAGCAGCCAGATGATCAGCCATAACATTATGATGATACATGTTAGTTGGTGGGATATATTAGGCAGCTCAGAGTTGAGGTGTTAGAAGTAAGTAAAATGGACAATAATAAGCTTTTGGGTGAGTTTAAATAGTATAGGACCAAATTGTTAGACGACTGGGTCAGAGCATCTCTGGAACTGCAGCTCCTGTAGGGTGGTTCCGGTCTGCAGTGGTCTGTTTCTGTCAAAAGTGTGAGGCTCAAATTGCTAAAGAAGTAAATGCAGGTTCTAAACACACAGTGCATCGCAGTTTGTTGCATATGGGGCTGCATATTAGATTATGCTGCATAACATTATGACCAACAATTTACCCAGTTAGTCATGTTATGCCAAATCAAAGACCTTTTTAATCTATGCATTACTGTAAATAATGATTTTGAGAAATTGGCTGTTTATTTAGTATATATTTTTCTGACCACGAGGTGCCCCAAATGGTTTATTTAAAAGCAACAAAGTCAATCTTTCCACTGCATTTATTTAACAAACTGCCGTTCAAGAACAACTTTAAACATTGCAATAACACTAAAATACATTTTTCAACCACTTAAATTGTGTTTCATAAATTTTACTGCAGCACATTCAGCCGCTCCTCTCCCAGAAGTTTTCTCAAGGTTTCTTTTTTGGCTCTCTTCTCAGCGCTTTATTGTTTGTCAGTTTTTAAGGTTGCGCCCACAATTGCTTATAGCACCCACACACTCACTGTCCACATGCCTGACAGATCAGCAGAAGGAGTGCATCGGCTTATGAAAACATCCACACTGGACATGAGTGGCTGAGTTTGCCAATTACATGCATGTTTGCCTTCTGGCTTGTATTGTGCTGCAAACACTGATTTTGCCTCTCTGCCAGCTGTGCAGTGATATCAATAATTAGTATTTGCTTATGTTTAACCAGTGATAAAAAGGCATGTTTTCAGTGTCTGTGCCTTCCTCGTCCTTGTTTAAAAAAAAAAAAACTCTTTAATTAGAAAGCATCTGTGTGTTTTGTCTGACCTCCAGCCAAAACACAATATTGTCATTGATGTCTTTGGGAGAACACCCCAAGTACACCACTTTTTGTCTTTAATGTTCTCATATTCTCCCCAGCTCTGTCTAGGTCTTTCAGAATTTGCTCTTTACTCTGTTCTTTGAAACCCTTTACACTGTTCCCTGTACATTTCACTTCACATTACCGTCGGCCCTACACAGCCCTCTATTTAAGCACAAAGCAGTCTGGTATACTTTGAAATATTTAACTTTGAAGCCTTGAATCAAAAACAATGCATGCTTAGTCCTATTATTTTCTATTATACTAGCAGCTGACAATAATGTTTGTCATGAGAGAAACTTGTTTTGTTGTGATATAAGATAGAAGAAGCACAAAGACTATTGTTGTGCTGTACCGTCTGCTCAACAAGCCCTTTACAACACACCTGTACCCACAATGCACTGCAGCAAATGACAGCCAGCAGTCCTTCTTTTAATCAACTCTGTTCCAGACTCACACTGATATCCTGTCTATATTGGTTCTAGTCCCTTCATTAATTTCCCCTCGGTCTTGTCAGCCCACTTCCTGCCTCCCAGTGTCCCAGAGCAGATGTTTGTTATCCAGCTCTACCCACAGTCCTGAGTCCACAGCCATAATGATGCTGCTCTGGCCAGCCTTGGTCCTCCTGCCAGGGG
The DNA here is from genome assembly GCA_020698575.1 of Bostrychus sinensis. Classification (NCBI taxonomy): domain Eukaryota; kingdom Metazoa; phylum Chordata; class Actinopteri; order Gobiiformes; family Eleotridae; genus Bostrychus; species Bostrychus sinensis. The sequence goes on along the minus strand of CM036257.1, from coordinate 17,731,596 downwards.
CCGCGCTAATTGGTCACTCTATTTGTGCACAGCCTCCATGTTTAGCCCCATCAGACTGTTTCCCTGCAGGAGCGGGTGCTCAGTGACATCTTTATCTCCCACAATGCTGCAGTAGGTTTGATGTGAAATGTCATTTCCTGCTGCTGCCAGCAATCTCTGTGTCAATTATTAGAAATTCAACTCATTCAGTGCAGTGTTACTCAAACTTAAATCAAAACAAGTATTAAAGTGTGAGTTTTAAATTGGCAGGTGATTGATGAATGAATGAAGTAAAAATCACAGAATAAGGCAGATGAAAAGGCTTTGGATTATGGCACACCACTGGCAACCTCTAGTCCCACATCACACAGGGCTTAGTAAATGATAAAACATATTCTTTTCAGTGCGCATGGAACACACTGGCTTTATGTGAAAAAGGTGAGACCTCCTTCTGTGCACCTTTCAGTGCTCTGCCCAGTCCCAGCCGCTGAAATGGTATAATTACTGTCACTGTGACAAAGGAAAGGCTTCCTGCTTATAACCTCTTTATTATGCACCAGGAGATGATTTGCCATTTTGAAAATGTGCTCTTAACTCATTATTTTCCAATGGTGCAGTCTTTTGAGCCTTATTTTAAACCTGCAGTAGACAGAGCATGGTCTGGCCTTTATTCATAGTCTGACAGTTGTAGCATTTAAAAAAAAACTTTGGTTTAGCAGGTTCATTATGAAGAATCAATCGAATGTTAATTAGTTTCTACAAACAGTTGGAAATGCTCAAAAGCACATTGGGGTAAACATGTCTGGTTACATCATTTGCATAAAGTCACATGACTGCAGGCTAATGTCTGACTGTCTTAGGACATTTGAACAATCTGAGTGAGCAAAGACATTTGAATAGAGCCAGTGTTGTTGGATAACCACACCTGGTGGACCAGTGAAATTTCCCACAAAACACTTTCGAAGCTGTCAAACTGTCTCCAGAAATTTAAAAATAAGAAAGTACTTTTAAATAATAGCCTGCCATCTGTGCATGTGTGTGTCTGTGTTTGTCAGGGTCTAGTCTTTTGGTGTAAGTCTGAGCGAAGGTGACAGCTGGACTTGAGCTAGACCTGCTGTAGTCCTCCTCAGTCTCATCTGTGAGACTGGAACACCTGTGGCTCCATCATCTCTCTGTCTGCAGGGCTTTTTCCTCTGTCTGATGGCTGTTATCACACAGTTCTGACTCACGTGTCCTGCTCCTGGGACTGAGCTGTGCCTTAGAGCGACAATAGCAAACCTCCTATAGATCACACAAAACACAATATAATGAGTTTATATGCTGTTTCTCAAACATTGTGATAAGCCATTAGTTCATATATTATAATGCATTTAACAATGACTCTGAAGACACAACTCAAGTTATATTGTATTATATTGTAATTATATATGCATATCTTTATACTAAGTTTCTGTATAATATTCTGTACATTCAAGTTATATTTAGATTTCCAATATAAATCTTATGGTCAATTAGATTTTTACACAGTTACACAACAATTTTTAGTTTTTTTCTTCCAAATTTAGGCAAGTTATTTGCTAAACATACAACAAGGTTACGTTTTCTGTCTCAATGTAAGACTAAGGACACCCTATTTTCCCCAGGGACGATGAGCACGCTCTCATTCTGCAGTACTGTCAAACGCTCGGAGGAGAGAGCTCCCCCTGCAGTCAGCCCCAGAGTCCCGCACAGATCCTGCAGGCTGTGGAGCGGGAGGAGCGCGGCGAACTGGAGCGCATTATAGCACGCCTCGAGGAAGAGCAGAGGTACGTTTCAGACCTCAGTTTACCTGCAGACCTATTTTACATCTTGTTAATATAATTCATTTAAACATTTGGCACTACATTTACAGAGCAAAAAGTCTTAAGAATGAACAAATGACCAAAGAATGGTGTATTGATGTAAAAATATATGCAAAATTGCAAAAAAAAAAAAAAAAAAAAAAAAAATCTAAACCAGAGTGTGTAAACCTCAAGGCACTATCTTGTGTTGATAAAGATATTGTGCCCAGAACTGGTATCACTTTTAAAAATCTTCTAGTTCAGGGGTAAATGCTTTTTTCATTGAGCATTCTTAGTTAACCACATTTTTCACATCTCATTAAAACTGCACAGTACTGTCCCTCACATTTTTACTCAGCCTGTTGATAAATAAAGTAAAAAAATAGCATTCATAGTGTGGTCTTTTGTCAGGTGCAGCTAGTGGCCACAGAAATGATTTAACACTGATTACACAGCACACACACGTACATGCACACACACACACACACACACACACAAAGGCTGGCAGAGAGTTATTGCCAGGCTCATAAATGTCAACTTAAGTAAAGCACTGCAGCTTAAGGTTATGAGTGGAGCTGAGTGATGAGGAGGAAGGAGGCGAGAGATTTGGAAGAGGGTCCTTTATATATTTTTTTATCCACTTCAAATAGGATTTCGTTTTAAAAGAGGAGTATATGGTATTATGTTGTGTGGCTGCAGAAACTAGCTTTTATAACTATCCTTTACTGTAATTTACACACATGCTGTAAGCATTTTCTGTTTGGCAAATCAGCACCAACAAAGTCTTTGAGCAAAGAAAGGTGCATTAATTTCAAAAATCAAAACTAAAAGCACTCTCATTGACCTCTGCCAAGGCACTGGTCCTCTCTCACCATGTTTAAGATATAGTGCCCAGGCCTGGACTCCAATTCGAAGATCTTTCTAGTTCAGGAGTAAATGCTTTTTCCACTGAGCCACAACATCCTTATATCTCACAATCTACTAAATCTTATAATTTGTTCTTTTAGTAAGTGAAGTTTGTACCTTTTTGTATGTCCAAGTACAGAATAACCTTAAAACAACTCTGCATCTTAACACTGATCTGGAGCCACATTAAGATAATTTGTCCCAGGCTCATTCATTCTGTCTTCATTAAACTCTTGAGTACCGTCATTTTTTCACACCTCACAAAATTTTGCACAGTACTGGATATCTGTGACAGTTCTCAGTCATTCTGGTCTTAACCCTTTTGTAATGACACTGAGTGGGGCATGTGTTGTTCACAGGACTCTACAGAGGGAGTATGAACAGCTGAAGGAGCAGCACGGACAGAGAGGGGCCACTGGGACTCAATGGGACCCTGAGGGACCCTCCTCTCACCCCAACGAGGCAGACCTTCTGGCAGAAGCCAAGCTGCTCCGTCAGCACAAGGGTCGACTTGAGGCCCGCATGCACATCCTAGAGGAACACAACAAACAGCTGGAGTCACAGCTGCACCGGCTACGCCAGCTCCTGCACCAGGTAGCACACCAGCACTGGAGCACACATTGATCTTTATTCATGGACCTCTACCTCCCAAAAGTGGTTTGAATTTATGTGCAGAGTGAACTTACTGATACTTAACCCATGCACCACAAATTACATAGTATAACCAGTGACTTTATACAGGATTTGAAGAGGTTTGGAAGTAAAAGATAACAGTAACCATAACAAAACATATTTTTATATGAACCCAAAATGTAATTGTTCAAACAGTAGAAATTATAGCAACTCTAGTAATCCAGAAGAAGATTTGTGCTGGATTTTTAAAGATTAGCATTTGCATGTACATCTGTAAAGTTAATTTTCCTCCGTCTATTCCTTTAGTTCATTAGGTTTGTTTGGAGCAACAGCAGGGCGCTAATCGCAGTTCACAGACTCTCTCACATTCACCAGCTGGTCTGCCTGTTACACTGAAAAACATGGGCAAAAAAACAAACAAAAAGAGAAGCATTTATCCTTCTGCCTTTAAATAAATCCAATCACAATTCTGTAAGTGTTGTTGAAATAAATACACATGAAAAGCTGTTTGCCTATTTTGCCCCCATCCCGCAGCCAGCCAGACGTGCTCAAGATAACCATCCTCTTCCTCATGATTGGCCTGATGTGGCGCAGAAAATATGAACCAAGCTTAAATCCAAATCACTTCATTACCATTCAGCTCAGAGACCCGGCGTCTGTGTCAGGCCTTTCTATCAATAACATTCACATTTGTTTATGCTTGGTCTAATTGGCTCACTGAGGTGGGATTGTTTGTGCCAAGTGAGAAGTGCACAAGAAGTCTACAGCCCGACAGACAGCATTCCCGATGAGTCAGACTGAGCTAACACTTGGGCAGGTATTGGCTCTGTGGTAACTCCTCCGCTCCAAGATCTTGTCATAACTCAACAAACGTGGATCCAGAGCAGCAGCTGATGTGACTAGGCACTATACAGCAGACCCTTCCCGAGCCTTACTGTGATGTATTCAGATTCAGATGTATAAAAGTAGTATTGTTCTTTGCCATTCATTGTTATTAGAGGGTCAACTAAAATGGCAAAAACAAACTATTTGCTAATGTTGACTTAATAAAGTAGATGGATTAAATCTGAGCATACAAAGACAAACTATATTCAGAAACCTATATTATTTAGCCTACTAGATGGTAATTTTATATACTAATTGTAATATCATTAACTAAAGCAGCTCTTTGTTTTCTAACCGTACTCCTGTATAACATCAAAAAGTCAAATCAAAATCCAGTGGTGGAAGAAGTACTCAATTTCTTTACTTAAATAAAAGTACAAATAAAGGAGCTACAATTTACTCAAGTAAAAGCATTGCCTTAAAATTTCTGCTTAAAAGTTTAAAAGTACTCACTTTAAAATGTACTTAAGTAAAAAAGTAAAAGTATTTCTCATAGACTCGACAACTCATGAATGTGTTAAATGTGAGGGATTTTCCTGAAAAATTGTGCTGATTACAGATGAAATGAACAAACCAGTGCAGTAGAAGAGACTGAGGTCATCTGTCTTTATTATGTTAATGTTTCTGAAGGAGTACTACTTAACTGCATTTTTAATATGTACCAATAAGTAAATTAATATACCTTATAGGTACTGTGTGTCTACAATGAGGGACAAAAACGACAACAATGACAAAAATACATGATTTTAAACCAAAACTCAAAATACTTTGTACTTCCAACTAACTCATAAACATAGTGGTGTTCAGATACTTCCTCTAAAATGCAGTGAAGTAAAAGTACCCCTTGTAAAATTTACTCAAGTAAAATACAGATACATGAAAATTGTACTTAAGTAAAGTAACTAAGTACTTTTACTTTGTTACATTCCACTACTCTTAAAATAAAAAATCATATTTAGCCTTTAACTTACTGTATGCTAATATGTTACCAGAACCATCTCTTGATTATTCATAATTTGCAACATTTGGTGGCTAATGCTAATTTTTCCAGTTTGCTAATGGCACCATTCTTTAAAACGCAGCCAAACTGAAGAAAACAGTAAAAGGCTGTGCTGAAATGGCTGACTTTAAGATATGGATTGCACCAGACAGGTGCATTCGAGCTTGTGCGAAACCTGAAATTCACTGAAATCTGTACATTTTGATATTTTCTTTTGTATTGATATAAAAACAAGCAAAACCACCTGTACTCACACAGATGTCACAAGGCTAAATAAGAACCTGAGTTTCCTGACATTTTGCTCCCTTGAGTCCCAACAGTATGTCAAAGTGTCTCTCTCTGCAGGCTCGGCCCCTCTGCCAGCCCGCAGCAGAATAGGACAGCAGCTCAATGGGCCGAATCAAACCCACTCCTGAAGACTGACCCAACTCCGACCTTACTATTCTCAGTTCTACCTCCAGACAGGCGCCGTGCAGACTACGAGTTCGCCGTCAGTAGCACTAGAGGCGACAGTAGTTGAAGAGACTGAGTGAAGAGCAAAGGAATTAAGGATGCAATGCTCACTTGGTTTCTGGTTAAAAGCCTAATTGGATTGTGGATTATGTCATAAATGCCACTTGATGTGAAGTGTTCCCTTTGGTCCAGGGTAAAATGTCTGCACCAAGTGAGAAGCAGTCCATATAGAAACCCAATGTGACAAAAAATATTTCATATTTGAAAGATCTACAACTGAATTGAGGTGAATATTGTATTAATAATGAAATAGCAGTATGTTGTGATGGAAAGAATGTGTTGCGTAGACCATAATTTACAGGCGCACATCATCAAATTAGAACACTGTCAAAAAGTTGAGAAGAAAAAGATACATTATATTAGTGATTAGGGATTCCATGAAGCAGTCATTGATTTAATTGTGATAAAAATGGATTACCGTTTTTTTTGTTTTTTTTGTTTTTTTTGTTTTTGTTTTTGTTTTTTAAACACCAGGTGACAGAAAATGTATTTGGGTGGGGGGGTGGGGGGGTGGGGGGGTGGGGGGGGGGGGGTGCGTCTCAAAACAGTTGAAAACAAAACAGTTTAAGAAAAAGGTAAAAATATTAATGGGTTAGAAAAGTAAATAAATAAACCATGGTGAATTCTATATGGAATCTTTATTATTGCTGTCACACATCATATCATCACCATCTATTTTTTTTCCCTTAAATTCTATGTATTGATATTGTATGAGTTATATAAGCAATGTTAGTTAAGTGGTCCTAATGGTAATATTTGTTATTTACATTAAAGAGGCAAGGTTTTGGTGAGCCTGCCACCAAGGGGCAGTGCCCCCTACCAACTGGCCCACTCCTTGCTAGCCCTAATCTTTATTTTATTTTTTTTATTATTTATTTTTTTTTATGTGTAGTTATTTATTATTATCACTATCGTCAACATTACTGTTATTATCATCATCACTACCATCATTATCATCATCATTTTATTTATTTTATTTAATATTTATTAATTAATATTACTTTATATTAATTTATTTATTTGTCTCCATCAGAACCACTTTTTTTGGCTTACCGTTAATGAAAAACAAAAGTCTGTATCTCATATAATCTGAATATATTATATAATACATTATATAATTATCAAAATCAACACAAATAAAGAATATCCAAATCCACTTTATTTGTATAGCACATTTTACAAACAAGACAGTTACCAAAGTGCTGCACATAAACACATAAATAATAAGAACCAGTAAAACAAAATAAGAGCAATATAATAAAATAACAATAAATACATATAAAAACAATGAAGTAAATAAAAACAAAACAATATAAAAGACACAGGACCACACCACTCACGCCAAGTTAAAAGCCACAGAATAAAAGTGGGTCTTAAGATGAGTCTGAATCCATATAACATGCTTACTGATGCATACCTGTAAGTTTCAGAACATAATGTGAAAACTCAGTCTTGTACTAATACATTTAAGAAAATTTGTTGTATTGTTAGTAAACTGTACACATTTTATTCCCATTACTCAGTAGTGTGTCAGTAGTCATTAGCTTTAAGAAAAGTGTTTTTAAAATGAACATCTGCAGACAAAAACCCTGCAAACCTGCTTACATTATTGGTGTCATTATTTGACTTCAATGCGCTCATTATTTTTGGTCCAAAAGAGCAAACACTACACTCGCTCTAAAACCCACACCTCTCTCATCGCTCTGTTTGAACAATTATAATAATCACTAGGCTGATGCCAAAAAGCCCCACACATTTCCCTCATTGTCTGTGTAGTCTAAGCATGAATGACAGCACATTAAAGTCAACTTAGACCCTTTCCGAAATCCTGTTTGTGAGCCATGTTTTCTGCACTCGACAGCCTCATTGTGCGGTCCATTATCCCTCTCCTCCCTCTGCCACGGCTAATTTTGAACTCATCACTGTTCAGGGTATTGCCAAGTGGAATAATTAACTCACATTGCATTTTCCACTGTTTTCTCTGTCTCTCTCTCTCTCTCTCTCAGCCAGAGGCGGACTTGAGGGTGAATGGTGTGTCGTCTCCTGGGGTGCAAGATCCGGGACCACTTAATGACAACTCAGGTGAGAGCTGAGTTCAGACAGACTTTTTTGTGTGGGCAAAACATCTACACACTTGCTCTGATCTTAACAAATCTGTCCTCTGGCTACAGCTACAGCATTTTTCAATACAACCCCAAAAAGGTTAGGACACAGTGTAAAATATAAATTAAAACAGAATATAATGATGTGCAAATCTGATAAAACCATGTTTTATTCACAAATAAAACCTAAACAACAAGATATTTTATGATTTCATAAAAAATAATAGCACATTTACAATTTGATGGCAGCAGCACATCTCATTACACTTTTGTTGCTCAGCAAAGAAACAAAAGGCCGGGAAAATAGTTTTACTATAAAAAAAAGAAGGAGCAATTTGCAAGTAATTAAGTTAATTGTCAGTTAAAATGTCTGGGTATAAAAAGAACATTTTAGACAGGCAGAGTCTGCATTATTAGATATGTTGGATGATCCTGATCTTCGAGACACTGCAACACTGCATTAGACATGATTCTGTTTTGAAAATTACTGCATGGATCAGGAACACTTCCAGAAGTCATTGTCTGTGAACACAGTTTGAGCAAATCACAGTTAAAGTGGTATCATGCAAAGAAGGGCCCCTATGTGAGCCTGATCTGCAAACACTGCCACCTTCACTGCACCAAAGCTAATTTAAAGTTGAAAACTGTTGTTTTTCATGGTGAAATTAACCAAAATTAAAAAAAAAAAAAAAACCATTAGGCCCAAAAGCTAAATGGTTGTTTATAATCTATTGTGAATAAAATATGTTTATGAGATTTGCAAACCAGTGATTTTTGTTATTTACATTTTACACGGTGTCTGAATAGAGGGTTGTATTTAGCATTTTTTTCATGGCATGCTGTTGGACGGGATAAGGATCACAAAACCTGTTGCACACTGGGCTATCATGGGGACTCTGATTTCTTAAATCCCTCCTCTGTGGTGTGTGTCTGTGTGTGTATGTGTGTGTTCAGATGAGCTGCTGGACTCCCACAACAGCAGCTCTGACCTGGCAGATGTAATGGAGCAGATTAACAACTCCTTCCCTGCATGCACTCGTAAGTTTTCTCCTTCCTCCTTACTCCTCCTCCTCCTCTCTCACTGTGTCTCCCCAGAATCACTAAGTTGATTTGTGCATCTGTTTTACTGGTCAGCAGAAAACATCACAGCTATCTGGTTACTGTATATTCAAAGCACAGAATTTATGTAAAGTAGAAGATAGCTCTAAAGTTATAATGAATATAATTTGATGGCCATTATTCTCTAATTTATCCACAGTAATGTATTTCTGTAATAATTTCAATTATTCCTACATCCTAGTCCTACATCAGTTGATTACACGTAGGACTCTATATACCTCAAAGTCAATATTTTCTTATTAATTTACAGTAATAATTATACTGTTTTGGACAAAGCATAGAAAGGGGAGAAACTGTGGCTCTTGACTGTCACAATCAAAGATCTTGAGCTACTGGTTGAGCTTAACTCATGCTAAAAATATGATTATACCACTTCAATTCACTCTTTTTGTCTTCCCCGCCCCTCTGTCCTCATCTGTCCTCTGCCTCAAACACTCCCCTCCAAAACAGGCTCTAATACACGCTTTTACGGTCCGGTTACAAGTGGACCGTGTGAGCCTCCAGGTGCCTGAAGTGCACTTTCAGAGATGTTCAGGGATAGTGACGAGATGTTGTTTGAATGTGAATGAGATGCTGGGCTATAGAACCACCTTCTGCTGTGACCTTCTACCTAAAAGCATAGCACGGCTCTAATAGCATCATAATAAGGAATCGTAATGATAGATATGGCATTATCTATATTTGAGTGCATCAGAGATAAAGCGCTGCCAGACAGTGGTGTGGCAATTCCTTTTAAAAAAGCAATTACCATTCAAGTATATATCATTTATTATAACCTATAAAACTAATGGAATAGTCAAAATGGACATTTAGTGTTTTAGTTTAAAAAGTAATTCACAATGTGTGATATAAGCATATTTCCTAATCCAACCACAAGGGCACAAGGGGTAACAAGCCATTCTACTCTTTGCTCTTTGTGCCAGTTCAAAGTCAGTATAAATGGAGAGGCTTATGTCAGGAAGGGCATCTGACTTAAAATAAATAAATATGCAGCACGCTAGAAGGCAGATGAAGGGAAGGCCAAAAGTAAAGAATATGACCTCAGAATCCTTTTAGACACTGGAAACTAAGATACAAAGATGGAAGAATTGTGCCAAAATGGATTTGCACATGAAAAGACCAGTGTTGTAAAAAGTTTCCCTATTTGTGTACGGAGTTAGCTAACTTTTTTTTATTGAACCTGATCACAAGCTCTTTTAAACATTTTTCATATAGCCTTGAAGGATTTTTGATTAACGGTATAATTTGTTTTTTCGATTCCATCAGGAAAACCTTAAACCCCCCTGATTTTTATATAGCCCAGTTTGAAAGAATATCTACCTCTAGGGATGTTAACCAAATAAAAGAATGAAACTCATTTTCTGTAGTGAGTTCGAGCTCCGCCGACTTCAAATTGCGTGCACATTTTTAAGTGGAAACTCCTATGAGGGCTTTAGTTAAAAATCCATTCTAATCTGGCAGACGCCGCGGTGTTATTAGCATTTGGTAACTGCACAGCTCCAAGGCCGCGAGCCGAGCGTGTGATATGTGGGAGTCTCCCAAAGGCTGATCGTTTACTGTATATTGTAATGGAGTTATGAACTGCCGAGTGCAAGTGTTAAACTATTCTTTATGTTGTCTCCACAGCATCCAGTCTCTCTCCTAGACCACAGGTAAGAGCCTCCTAAATTAACTTCCTGTTCAGTATTCTCACTACTGCCTGTACTGAATTATTCTCCCATCCCCTGTACTTTCAAGTAGGGCTGGACAATATAAGCTTTTTAATATGAGGCCAACTTATTCAGCACTTGAACTAACATTATTGATTCAGATTGCTTTCAGAAAGATAACAGTTTGATGAAATATGTAAGGTCTGTAAAGGTATGAGCAATGTCATCTCACACCATCGTTCTGCAAAATACCAATTTTAGATAACTTCTTGCTACAAGGAGATGAAATAAAGTAATGTCTCTGTATGAATGACTAGTGAAGTGCTAGTTATGTAGTTATGTAAAGCTATACTTTCACAATAGCCAAAGCTTTCTTAAAAGACACTACGATGTTGGCAAAAATATTGGTGGATGGTGGCAAAGTGGTTAGCACTTCCTGCCTCTCAGCAAGGAGGTTGTGGGTTTGATCCTTGGGCGACTAACTATAATTTTTCTTAGTAGAGTCCGCATATCCTCTCTGTGTTACTGTGGCTTCTTCTGTCCACACTGTCCAAAGACTGTGTTAGGTGAATTGGTGACTCTGGATTTCCCATTGTGAATGAATGAGTGAATAGTTGTCTGTTTGTGTGTCAGCTCAGTGACTAACACCCCTCAGGCCCGTAGTTTCTGGGATAGGCTTCAGCCATCAGGAACCCCTAATGGGAATTATTGGAAGAAGATGAATGGTTGTTTACAAAAATACAGCAGCCTTAATAGGTTGTCTTATTTTAGTTTCCCAACAATAACACGGAGCGTCACTCTGTTCATCCTTTTTGAATTATTATTTATTACCATGCATGGGGCGACATATTTTAAAGTAATCACAGCCAAATGAGCGCTAATGCACCCTTTACTGGCTCCAGTCACACTTTGGGGGTCTCACAAAGGGACAGTTAATGGGTGTCTGGGGAGGGCCATTAGCACCTTCTGTTATCTCTCCTCTGGGGCCAAGGTGCATTGTGGGACAGAGCTGTTAGCCCTGACCTCTTGCAGGTGTAATTACTCATCTGCTCTTCTGCCCTGCACTGCCTCTGTTCCCCTTCCTCTGAGTCGACGTAACCTTTACATCACACTGTCCTGTTCGTGATGGATCCACCGTCCTCCATTTCCCTCTGAGATGATTGTTGCATTCAAAGTAAACACTTGAAAAGCAATTTATCTCGAATGATCATGAGTTCTGCTGTGCCACTTGCATTTATCCACTTATCTAATGAAAAAGAATCACTCCTTCCACCCATGCAGATTGTATTTTTGTCAAACATCACACAATACAAAACTTTTGATGATGCTCGAGTGAACAGCTTTTGATTATGCTTTTCCAAAATCTCAACCTTTTACCCATTTCTGCACTCTTCATAATTCTCCTAATTCAAAGTGTTTTTAAAGCACTCCATTTTGTTTCTCCAAGTCTAGCGGTGTCTCAACCCTCAAACTCAGATGCACAAATAAAGGGTTATATGAGGGGTCATGATAATGTTTATTGCCTTCACAAAAAAATAATTGTGTTTATCCTTTTTGTTTGTTTTTTGTTTGTTTGTTTGAGTTTTGCCAGTTTAAAAATAATCACTGTCCAAGACACCTACACATATCATTATATATGATGCAAAAATGACTTTTCTGAGCTTTCTACCATGTTATAATGTTCCCTCATCAAAAACTTTCCTGGACTTGTGTTTTGCTTCCTTCACGCATGTTTAAGTAATCCTGGCACGGCCGTTGTGAGGCCTCAAAACTTTCAGTTGCAGTAACCTCTGCCTCTCCCATGAACCCCCCACGCAATCTCTATGCACTAGAGGCTACCAAGATTGGTTTAAATATATGAATTAAAGTATAATATGGCTCCCTTAAAATAGAAAATAGCATATTTACTTTACACTTTTGCACATGAACTTGAACTACCAAACATCTAAAGTTTAAAGTCTTCCAGATCATCCTGCTTTTACTGGCACATTACTGTCTGATTATTAATTGTGAAATAGAAAAAGATTAATCATCACATTAATCAGTTATCAATTCCCTATAGATTAAATGGTTTTGGACTGACTTGGCTGTGATATTTTTGCAGGTGATGTGAGGACCATGAGACAGCGTCGTGTTTAGTGATCGTCTAAACAGATCGGACCATTCCCCAAACCTACCAGTCCCTGACTCTGAATCCCAAAGACGCACAGGACCAGGACCGCACCCACCACTTTGTCTTGTACTATGCAATCTGTATGTTTCCTGGACAGTAGATTGTATCACATTTGTCGGTGATTTTGTTTTAGAACTGCAGTACACAGATGCGGGGATATATTTGTATAGTTGAAAATGCCTTTGTTTTATCTGTGGGTGCTTTGGGATGTGTTCCTTTTTATGTTCCGCCTTCACCGGGAATCCCACTGTTACATTTTGTGATTTTTTTTTTTTTTTCCATTGCTTTGTACTATCCAGAGACTCCACTCATTTGTCAAAAAAGTAGCAGCCACAGACGGCTTTCCTGTTTTGGGGACGTCACCATTCCGGAGATAAAGCATTCAGTGGCTGAGAGGTTGTCGTCTGCTCTGTTTAGAAGATTAATCTCGTAGCATGCTTGATGTCAAATTCCCCTTTAACGCATTGATATACCGCCAAAACTTTGTCGATTTGTTTTGTAAACCCCTTCTGTGCCTATACAGTTCCACATGTGGAAGACCGAGATATGAACATTCAACTGTGTATAAAAGAGAAAAGGTTTTTGGAGAATATAGATTTAAAGCTAAAGCTGATCAATCATTAGAATATGTTTTTAATATATGTTTGGAAATCAGAGGAAAGCCATGATTGCCTTGCTACCTCAGACTCATAGACACAGTTTTGTTTTAGTGGTTCGTAGACTTTAATCACTCACACGAATAATGGTTTTAAACTTACTGTATGTACACTGCAATGGGGACAAATCAAGATAAAGATGTACCAAGATGTGTCCCAATGGGTCTGTGGCCTGCTGAAGCTAGAGTGCTGCGTTCTGTTTCGTTTGTTGTTTACCACTGGCCTTGGCGCACTGGTCCCTCACTGCGTTGTGTGTCGTTGTGCTATATGCTATATCCTGTAAAACTTGTGAGAACCGAACACAACACTACTCCTCTGTGACTGTGTAGACTGGTGATGATTTTTGAAGATACAATCACGATGAACCGTAACCATGGCAGAACTGTGTCATCTCTCCTGAGGTATGTAAAATAGTTTGACCACACTACATGTAATATGGCTATGTTGTTTTATTCTGAATAAATTTTTATAACAATTAATCCTATGTGGCATCACTTCATTCACAGCCTTGAAGTCTATTAAATGACCATTTACCTGTGGTGGAATGTAACGAAGTAAAAGTACTTAGTTACTTTACAATTTTCATGTATCTGTACTTTACCTGAGTAAATTTTACAAGGGGTACTTTACTTTACTTCACTACATTTTAGAGCAAGTATCTGTACTTTTTACTCCAATACATTTATGAGTTGGTTTGAAGTGCTTTAGTTTTGATTTGAAATCATGTGTTTTTGTTGTACCCTCATTGTAGATGCACAGTACTTAAAAGATGCAGTAAAGTAGTACTCCTTTAGAAACAACATAAATAAAAAAATAAAAACAAAAGACCTCAGCAACAGATTTAGTCTCTTCTACTGCACCAGTTTGTTCATTTCATCTGGAATCAGCAAAATCCCTGACATTTAACACATTCATGAGTCTGTGCAAAATACTTTTACATTTTACTTGCATGTGCATTTAAAAGTGAGTACTTTATACTTTTACTTAAGTAGAAATGTTAAGGTGATACTTTTACTTTTATTAGTGTAAATATTTGCTCCTTTATCTGTACTTTTACTTAAGTAAAGAACCTATTCTCTGAAATAAAAGTATATGATAAAAATGTACTAGGTTACCTGAACTCCTCACATCCCATATCTTTATGCTATCTTTGAAGATTCAAGATATATTGACACCGAATAATACTTTGTTTTTACATTAAAGCATTTGTACAATCAGTGCCAAAAATAGTTTGTTGGCTGCTTAATAGCTACTTCATTTGTCCAGGCACGTTCAGAACTAGCCAAACTTTAATTTCTTAACTTCTCATTTTAATTTTACATCTTTAAACATTGGTATTTAAAGTGACAGTTAAAATAAACAAGATAAATGTAATTCCTAATGTACTGAGATCTCTATCCTGCTGATAGAGTGTTTAAGTGCATTTAACCAAGTAAACACATGTCTGCTCTAATCAGCTCCTCTGTAGCTTCTATCCAATGCTCTCCTATCCTTGGTTATCTGAGGAATTGATCTCACAGTAAGAGGTCAGATCATATTTAAACATTAGCTGTGAACATGCTGGGCTGCACCCGCAACTGCAAATGAGTGATGAAAGGTAATTAGCCTGGTTTACTTCAACAACTTCAGGCCTTCACGCTATTGTTTTTTTTCTTTTTCACTCATAGCTGCTAGCATTGATTATCTTAGCTTTTAGCAGTTTTGCACTCTAATTAAAGACATTTACCTTGATCCTGCTCTGGTGTGCCTGTTAGTAGTTATTAATTCAATCCAATTAAAGCAACCTGGCAGATGCACAGATCGAAGAAGTACTCCAAATCTGTACTTAAGAAAAAGTATTGTTACTTAAAAATGTTATTACTCAAGTAGAAGTAGAATTACGCAAATAAAATGGTACTTGAAAGTAAAAAAGTATTGAGTAGAATGTATTCACTGATACTACAACTACATGTACTACTACTATCACAACTACTGCTGCTGCTACTACTACTTTTACTACTACTACTATTATGATACAACCTTTGTACCTGCTACAATTATTAAGAGAACTATTTTATTTTCTTCTAAAATGTACTCAAGTAAACTGTCTGTAATTATTAAGAGTCCAATAGACCCAGTTCAATTCAGCCATTTTTTTCCCCCTCCTCCTTGTAACCTGCCTTATTAAAACACAACACTTACAAGCCCAAGTATTCCTCTTCTAACAATAGTTCGATCCACACTTCCACACTTCAATGAAACAACACACACTAATTGGCTACGGGGCCATTTTCACTCCTCCATCCTCCCCAACATGGTTTAATTGGCTGGTTATATAATGCTCTACCAGATCTGTCCGGTTTGTGAATAACAAAGTATCGTGCACACAAAGAGGTTTGCCATCTTCTGCTTTTCCTTTTGGCTGTTCCCTTCAGCGGTCGTCACAGTCAATCTGCCTCCATTTAACCCTATCCTCTGCATCCTCCTCCCTCCTCTGTACAGATCCAAACATCTCAAGTCTGGCCTCAATGACTTTAGCTCCAAAAATCATCTAACATGAGGAGGGCCGTACACACCATAGAGTTCACAGAGGTCCCGACCTTGGTGTTTTTCTATTACTAGACTAAATCAGGTCTAAACCAGGATTAAACCAGGACAGAACCAGGACTAAACCAGGATTAAACCTGAAAAAATACTCTAAACCAGGGATTATTTAGAAAAAAGACAGGACTAAACCGGGACTAAACCAGGTCTAAACTCGGTCTAAAAGAGGACCTCAGTATTTTCAAAACCCTATGTACAGCCCTGAACATGAGCTGTTCCTTTGAATAAACTCAATCCTAATCCTATTAATCCTGGTCAGAGGGTTAGGGTTAGGGTTAGGGTTAGAGAGAAGAGAATTTCAACATCCATGCATTACTATTCACCTTTTCTTTCATATTATGTTGGTTCTGTGACTACAGCTGCTATGTTACTAATATTCATTTTTGGTAGACAAGTTTAATTAGTGTAATATTTTAATTTGAAGCTTAGACAAGAAAATAATGAATGTGTTATCACAGATTTGAATCACAGCTCCACTGTCAGTGAGAGTCGGGCTTCAGTGAGGTGCATGTTACTAAAAGCTTCTAATTACCATTCAGCACAACTGAGCACAACAGAAGTGCTTGATAGATGTTTTCATATTCAAAACAATGAACGTCAAGTTTCCCAAACCTCTAAGTGGCACGCGCTGAGGGAAAAACTAAACTAATCGATTTCTGCATAAATCAATATTTCTGCTGCCATAAACTTCTTTATGTGTGGAGATTTTTTGACAATGCACATACGCCAAGTCAGTCACCTTCTCTCAAGCCAAAAGCAAATAGCATTACCATCTGCAAGAATCCACTATTTTTCTACAAATTTATGAGTAGCTGTATGGATCCCCATTGGTATCAAAGCGAGGTAACTACAGGTCTTTCATCATAAATCATACAACAGTTGCTGAAGGTCTCTGTGTCAATATTTCAGTGACCTTAGCTTGGGCCCATGCCTGTGTGCTAATGGTGAATGCTTTTCCTCTCTTCCCATACTGAGTCCCACCAGAGACCAGCCTCTATCCAATTCATGCCTTCTTCTCCTGTCATGTATTTCTGAAGCTCTTTCTCGGGCTGTGTTCTGACTGTCCCCCAACAGCAGCTGGTTCCTGCAGAGATAATGTTGTTTATTTTGCAGCAGTGTGGGCTGGTGTTGATCCACAGCTGTCCTTTTCTGATGGTGGTTTTGGCGTGCGCTAGTGAAGCTTGTGGAGCGGACCCAGGGAAGGAGACTGGCCCCTGGCATTGGATAAGGACAAGGAACAGATGTCTGGGTTAGAGCTGGAGCAGGAATAGCATCCCTAGAGACAAAAACCAAAACAGAGAAGATCAGGACAAATCCACTTTGAATGAGAATAGCCCCATTGTACTTTTATAATTGTGTCGTGTTATGCTGACACAGTGGCCCCTCCGAGTAACCGCGCACAAACCCGGAGCGTCCTAATGAACAGCTCCTTCTCAGTGCATATCTGCTGAAGTTATATTGCTCTTGGTGCTCTTTAAAAAGTGCTGAGTGGTCATAATAAGTTAGGATTAACCCTCTATACAGTCCCTGCTTCACAATTAATTTAAAGATGTTAACAACTAGGGACCACACGGGGTCTGCTTTGAGGAGAACTTCAGGCATTTGTCTCATAACACTGTCTTGGCTTTAAAAATGTAAAAGCAGCTTTCTTCATTTCCGTACACAGAGCACAATATCTAAAAGTTGTATCCCACTTAGTTTTGCATGGCTTTGTGATTCAGTGAGAGGATGCTGAGTGATCACTCATTTTCCTCTTAGGTGGGTGTTGGATAAGTTTTCAGATATCACTTACTATGCTGATGATATAATGACCTTCCAGACTGAAGAGCTATCATAACAGCAAAAACTATGCAAATTCTTATTGTGGGGATATCTACTGACTTTACCTGTTTCCCCCTTTCTCCTTCAAAGTCTTAAAAAGCTGTAAAAGTTGCTTGAACTGCAGGTGAGGGGCTGCTCGGCGGTGCCTCTGGTCCAGGACTGTGGTTAATGAAGGGAGACAGTGTAAAGTCAGGCTGTGTGAAATGAGAGAAGTGGGAGGTGAGTGGGACTTGGACCGTGGCTTCCTGTTTTAATTACAACACAGACCATTAGAAAGAGGCAAGCCACTGACATTTGCCACATTTAGAGCCATAATGAACTAATAAGGTCACACACAGAGGAAGTTGACAAGCATTTGATGTGGACACGTACAGAGGAGGGACATTGCATGAAGATGCTGAGGTAGGAAGCCTAGAGGACAACCAAAGAGGAGATTTATGGATGTAGTGAACGAGAACATGAAGTAAGCGAAGAGGATGCAGAGGATAGGGCTAAATGGAGGCATGATGATTCGCTGTGTTCAAGCAAAACAACACATGTTCACGACAAAGTTACCATTATGAAAACAGACGAGATGCAATTTCTCATCTGTATCCAAAGTCTAATTAGCTGTGTGTGAGTGAGTGAATGAGCCGAGTGGAGGCGGATCATCACAGGAACCGCTGCCGGGAGACATTTCATTTTATAAACATTACAGAAAAAACACTGTGTAAAGCCAAAACTGCATTGACTTCTGTTCAGGGCATTTCACGAATATGGCATTGAACAAAACACCTGCAAGTTCAGCGGCATCAAAACATCAGCT
Organism: Bostrychus sinensis; assembly: GCA_020698575.1. Taxonomy (NCBI): domain Eukaryota; kingdom Metazoa; phylum Chordata; class Actinopteri; order Gobiiformes; family Eleotridae; genus Bostrychus; species Bostrychus sinensis. The sequence continues at coordinate 17,712,952 of CM036257.1, read as the reverse complement.
CTTATGCTATAGTGATAGTGGTTAATGCTGCCCTGATTATAAATAGGAGCTGTGGAAAACTTTTCGGTCTGCCCTTTACTTGGTGGATTCGGCTTGTCACATCAACATGTTTCTGTGGTTCAGCTCCTGGCACAAATGACCAAAAGGAATGCTTTAATAATGCAAGATGTTTCGCCTTCACAACTAGTGTCTGTCAGTCACACAGGGCTGATGAGCATCAGGCCTCCCTCGGGCTAATGGTTTGGTGTGAGAAAAGCTTGGCCATTTTCCAAACTCTAAAATCCACATTCATTATAGAGAAAGGCCTGATCCTGGCATTACAGTAAACAGAACAGCAGTAGTTTAAGCAGTGCAACGGATCTACTGAAATGCATAATGAAAAATACAATAATTATTCACTTTGCTGATGATAAAAATCTCAGTACCTCTCACATTTGGCAGTGCAGAGTTCATCCATCCAGTAAACAGTGCAGCTGCCGGGCCTAATGAAAAGACACAACAGCAATAACCGAAGACACTTTGTTGCAAGAAAATTAAAAGCAATGACGCTAATAAAATTAATGGAGGCTGAATTTCATTTAGCTGCCTGATGGCCTGGTGTCATGCACTGTAACAGCTTTCTGAGACAACTGCCTGTTTATTGAATGAACTGAAGCTGATAATGTTGATAAAATATATCCAAATGTAGCGTACTTTAGGCTGTACATGTCTTTACTGAGATTTAACACATCACTATAAATCTACATCCATTTACTATTCAAGTTTAGCTTTATTTTATTGAAGAAGACAAACATTTTAATTTTATGAATATGAATACTCACTTTATGAATGCATGTTATGAATTTCATTAAAATCAATAGGCTACAAAAGTAAAGGCTCAAAAAAAAAAAAGTGTTTCAATGCATTAAGTCAGGGGCGTGCAACAGTTCAAGAGCCGACAGTCCCTCCTGACGCTTTTAGTAACTGAAAACACATAAAGTATAAATTGAGTCCACACAGTTTTATAAGTATTTTGGGTAACACTTTAGAATAACTCACATTATGAAGCATTAGTTAAGGATTAGTTAAGGTCCCAAAAAAATAACAAATAACATCTCTGAACATAGAAAAACATCCTCTATGGTAATATGCTTAGCTCAGGCTTGTTTCCATGCGTACTATGATTAATGACAAATTGTAATACTTCAAAACTTAGTAAACTTAGAAAACACAAGAGAGAAGTAGATGAGATGCACAAATGTACAGACAAATCTGTACAAAAGTGCTGGTGGGCCAAAAGTAATACATTTTGTCATTGGGACCTGGGCGCATTTTGGACATGTCTGCATTAATTCAACTAAGTACATAGTTAACCATTTGACCTTAAATCTTATTAGTAAATGTTATGTTTGACTTCTGTTCAGGGCATTTCACGAATATGGCATTGAACAAAACACCTGCAAGTTCAGCGGCATCAAAACATCAGCTCTTATGCTATAGGGATAGTGGTTAATGCTGCCCTGATTATAAATAATAATAATAATATTAAGTACATAGTTAACCATTTGACCCTAAATCTTATTAGTAAATGTTATGTTTCCATTATTTTGAAGGCAAAATGAATTGCCTCTGTCCCAGATTACTGCCCTAATTAGGGCTGCACAATATATCGCAAAATTATTGTTATCGCAATATCAGCAAAACGTAATATTCGTATCGCAAGAATCTAAATATATTGCAAGAGTGCTATGGTCTTCCATCTGACAGAGATTTATGCTGTCAGTATCATTTTCCTACCAGAGCCCTAAAAGAAAATGTGCTGTGACTAAATAAAAATGTTTCAAAAGGCCAGTTTTAGTGGTTATTTCCTTAATTTAGTCACAATTTAACATTGTTGTAGTCCTGATTTAATCTGTGTTGAGATTTTGATGCTGTTTTGACTTGTGAATACAGGACTTTACAGTTTTGTTTTAAGTGAATTTACCAGAATTAAACTAGGTCTAAACTAGGACTAAACTAGGTCTAGATCTGTTTTACGTGAATTTAACTATGTCAGAATAGTAGGCCCTATTTTAAAATATCAAGTCGCAAATATAGTTATGTAATATTCAAGATAATTATCAAATATCGCATGTTATACCCATATGGTGCAGCTCTAGTCCTAATATAGCTAAATTCACCATAATAAATCATGCATTTATTTTTTTATTTTTTAGCCTGCTCTTTAAAATGTAAGCATAGCATTTAGCAGTAGCATCACGTGAGCTAGTGACCACGTGCACATCCATCAAAATAATGATAAACTATGGTCGCAGTGGATTGGTACAGGCAGTATTTCAAGTGCTTTTAAGGAAATTGTCTCTTCTAAGTACTGGCAGCACATATTCCCCTTCTTTCATTCAACTTTCTCGACTGAAAACGTGTGCGTGGTCGTTTTGACAAATGAGACGCCTACCATGATCAAAACACGAGGACGCACGGCACGGAGGAGGCCTTTGGAGAGCGACACAGCTGCAGGCGGAGGACTAGCGCGGCGAGGGGAGTTGTCATGTGTCAGAAAACAGGTGAGTGTGCTTTTCATCAGAGACACCGTGAATAATGTAGGAGGTTCCACCGAGGCTTTGATGTGCTGCTCATTTAGCGTCAGTAAAATCCTGTCTGGTTAAAGGAAGAGAGCTAACACTGACGTCTGCTTAAGCTAATGGTATTGTTTTTAAGCAGAGGTGGAGTCAGTTCTTCACATCTGCACTCAAGTAAAAGTAGGCTACTGTTACTTCAAGATATTGTTACCTGAGTAAAAGTGACGTGTTGAGTGTGAAGTTTTCTTAGGTAGGCGTCAAAGTATTGCCACTACTGCTGCTATAACTTCTGCTGGTGCTGCCACTACAGTAAAACTACTACTACTACTACTACTACTACCACCTTACTGCTAATACTACTACTACAACCACCACCACTGATTTAATATCCTACTGCTAATACTACTACTGCTACCTCTAATATTACTACTACCACTGCTATTATCCCTAGCTACTACTACCCAATTTAAAAAAAAAATACTTTTACTAATTAGACAAGCATACAAGTTACATTTTCCCCAAAATCTTACTCAAGTAAAAGTCAATTTTAGAAAATGTACTCAGAAAATATTTTCTTTTTTTCCCTAAGATATATAATCAATCAGGGACATAACATCAGGCAGTACAGCCAGAGCAGCTGCACTAGGGCCCAGGAGGTTTTGGGGGCCATAACTTAGGGCTCTTATGGGCCACATCTCTTGTCACATCTGGGTTTGAAATCTTCATAATTAACAAGAGCAACACATTACTGTGATAGAATAATGATTTTACCATAAATTTAATTAAAATGTATGAAGTTATTACAGAATATAAGACCCTGAATATACCTTATGTTTAAATTTGAAAGATTTTTAAAAACAAAAATGTAAAAAATAAAAAAGGTGTAAAATAATAATTTAAAAAAGTTATTTGAATAAAACTATATCGCCTGTAGCACCCATTTTATTGCAATAAACTGCAATAAAAACAGTTTATAGCTACAATATTATAGATTAGACGTCTAATGCATGAGTTTAATGTACTTCAAATCTTTAGTGCCCATTCTTAAAACATGCACTGGGGCCCTTCATTACCAAGTTACACCACTGTATAGTAAATGATAGTAGTAATTCTAGAATATCTACACCTCCCATAGTCAAAAAATACACCAGCAATGCTCATTTGTAACCTTATCCACATGCATATGAACCAACTCTCACAGCAGACCCAGACAAAAGACACTAAAAACTTCAGGAGTACATTTTGAAAAAAGAGTAACTCAAGAGGTGGGAGCGACTGACAGTCACTTCCGATTCAGCAGATCTTCATTAGTGCCATTGTAGACATGTGAACACATAGACACATTGATTCAAATTCTCCACTCACATTGCAGCTTTGTTATTCGGTGCGTGGGCTGAGAATAACATCAGCATAATAACCGCACAAGTAATGCTTTCAATTATCTGCCGCTGAATACTGGAGCCATCCATCATTGGCCTTTGTTGCCTTCATTTTCTTTAATTGGCATTTCCAGAGTCTGCTGCTTCTCTGGTGCTGTGTGCAACCGCAGGTGCTAAAGCTAGTTTCTTCACTTTACTTTTTCCCAGTTCCTTGATAATTTTACTAGTTTTTTTTTTTTTTTGGCTCATTTAATCTCACCTCCTAATCCGTGCCATGCCAACTTGCATAATTCATTTATCTTGTGGATGCTTGTCTGTTCTTTCTCGATCCATTTTTCAGTCTGTGTCCCAGAATGGCTTTTTGATAAGGTTTGATATCAGATCTAAGTTTTCACAGTGTTTGCATTTTGAAGATGAAGTATGTGTACAGGACCATGAGGAAATTTTGGTTTTAGTTTATGTATGTTGTAGACAAAATGGCTCAGTTTCCTGCAGAGTTTCCTGGATGCATCTCTCCAGCAAACAAAGTCCTGAAATTGTGTTCAGATTGTTTTATTGGCACACCATTAGCCAATCCAGTATTCTACATATATCACAAAATGTTGTACAATACAGACAGTTGACAAGTTAAGAAGTATATACCTCAAAACCTAGCAGCACCTGTGTTACTTTTTCAGTCTTTTAAATAGGAAAAGTTACACAGATGCATTAAAATATAGCATCACACATTGGCTGCAAGAAAATTTACATTTTGGCTCCTACATATATGTTTATTTATTGGTTGTTTTTGGAGAAACCTGTGGTGATTTTGTGAAATGTTGCTTATGCTAGTACAATATCTGTCCATCAAGTTTGTTTATGTAAAAAAGTGCTTGCTAGTTTTGGAAACTTGCTATTGTCTGGTGCTGAAAAATGTCCATAAACTAGTGCAAAAAAATCAATGTAGGTAAACTATTCTGAGGCTTGTTAACTGTGCTCTCATGCTCTTGATGAGCAAAGAGAGAAATGTTCCATATAAAGATTTTTGAGTTGGCACACACTTCTTTCATTACATGTCTTCGTCTCCATAGTTGGGTCAACTAAAAATGCACATATCTAATTCATCTGTCCATCTGTCTCTGAATGTGCAGCATCTTTCCTTTCAGCTTTTCTCTTCTGGGGTCGCTACAGAAAATCATCTGCCTCCTTGTGTGCAGTGATTTATTTATTGATTTGGTGTAGTTTTTTTCTTTGACCTTCCTGACACCACATATATACTGGCTTGGGACCCTTGTGGTCTGTGCAGCTGATATACAACAATATAATAGCAATTCTTAACAATTCTACAAAACTGTAATCTCAACCTAACCTCAGAGGTCATGATCAGGGCACAAAGATTTTTTTGGTGGTGATGCTGAATCTCTTAATCACAGATCATGAAAGGAAAAAGGACGTGCATAAAGTGACAGCCTTCAAAATCAAATAAACACATTGCTTTAATCTGACTTTCTAAATTTTATCCCTTTTTTCTCTCTACATGCCTGTGTTTCATTATTCATCAGTGAGAAGAGCTGTTCCACTTTCTCTCTCTCCTTTTTACCCCAAATACAGTTAAGCAGATCTGAAAGCAATCCGGCTTAGGGCCCTCTCCCGGAGCTCCTCGCCTTTGCAGTGGCTTTGGGAATGAGATTTGGGGTTGTGCTTGTGATAAAATGGTTGCTTTTTCTGGAGAACTGGGATGGGGCGACATGCAACACCTTACTTTTGTTTCCAAATCCGCAAGGTGAACAAATGCAAGCTGTGTGCTGGATTTTTCCTGTACTCATTTTATTTTGTGCCTTTGAAGGGCAAGCCAAAGAGCGAAAGTTGGTCAAATAATATGAAATATGAGAACTTATTAGCAGTAGCATGGCTGTGTGCGTTCATTGTATGGATATTTATCTTTACTGATCCAGGCCACGAGTTCTTCTCTGGGATTGGGAAATGTTTGTTCATCTTTCTTTTATAAACTAATCACAACAACATCTGCTTCTGTGATTTGTCAAACCCCACAGCAAAGAAATCAAATCAAAGTATACACGGATTCCTATTTCCTCTTTAAAACTGGGTAATGTACCTGATGGCATTGTTAACATAGGTGAAAGAAGTACTAACAATCTGTACTCAAGTGTAAGTATCTGTTTTTTCCTTTTGGCTTTTCCCTTCGTGGATTGCCATAGCAAATGGATCTGTGTCCCAGTGTTCCGTGATTTCCATATTGGAGCCATTGGTAACGCGACCTTCTCCCTTTATCTAGGCTTGGCACTGGCTCAAAGAGTATACTGTATTGTGACCCCTTTTAGCTGTGTTACTCAAGTTACTTCAAAATAATATTAAAGAGGAAGTGTTTAACAAAATGATTACTTAAGTATACACAAGTAAAAAATAGTGTAACAATTCAGTACAAATTACTTTTATTTTTAAGTAATTGAACAGCAAAATATACTACTACTATGACGACTACTACTACTACTAGTCTGTACAAAACCTGGTATCAAACCCCCCAGACCTAGTTGCGTGGTCAAAAAATCCTTTTCCTCATTTAGACATTTTACTGCTTAGAGACATAATCAGTAAATATTCTAAACAGATTTAATTTCCCGTTAGCTCATTGCTCAGAGATTAGCTGTGGATTTCGGGGGAGACTCTTTGCCACATGATTTCAGTGTTGTAATTAAAATTTCATCAAGTAATGAAGCAAACTCTTAGCTAAACGAGCGTAAAGGTTAATCGTGTGTTCAATTGCCAGAAGGTCAGCCTTGGTGTACTCTGGATTATGGTGAATATTAAGTCGAGACATAAAACGAACAGACATGTAAAGTGTGGAGTCTTACAAGCACTGGCGATGGAAGGTTAATTGTTAATTTTCATGCCAAGTGAAAGATAGAAATTGTTTATGACCTTGCAAAATGGATACAGTTTATCCTCTCATCTTTCAAGCCAGAGGCCCCCTGTGTGCAAATCATACAGCAGCTTTTGTGCTCAACCAGCTTTGAATACTTTGATTAGGAAACGTTGCCCACATTTTTAGGTACACTGGCCCTAATGCTTATGAATGCTAATATAAGCAGTTATTTGAGTTACTATTGCATTGGTACCATTAGGTGTGTTGATGGTTGTGTGTGAAAGTCCCAGAATATCAAACAGACAGACCAGCCCATGTCACGTTCAAAGTCGCATAAATCCTCTTTCTTCTTTTTCCTGGGGCTCGGTTTGAACTTCAGCAGGTTTGTAGTCAACTAAATGTCTCTGGACTAAATGCCCAGCTGAGCTTCTGCCCTGTGATTGGCTAGCTATCTGTTTGCGTTTACAAGCATTTAAACATGTGTAGTAACTAATAAAGTGGCCATTGAGTGTACTTTCTTCATGACAGTCCCTACTTCAGTCCTCGACATATTTCCTTTTACTTTCCTGTCTGACACTTCTGTAATGATATATTCTGTTCCCTGTTGTTAGGACATGCTCCTTTCGTAATTTAGCTGGAAAAGTACAAATCAGTAAATGTTTCCTCCAGTAAAATAAAAGTATTTTTAACACTTCATACTTGATGTTACAAATCAGACTTTCATATCTTATTAATCTGCATCGTTGAATACTAACAGCATGTGATGTACAGATGGTCATTCATCTTTTAGTGTACCTTTGTATTAACTTTAATAATTTATAAGAAATGTGTTTTTGGTGATGGTTTAGGAATTCGGGAAGGAGCCTTTATTGATGAGAAATTCTGTATTGTTAGACGTGCTCTGTGTCTTCAGACAGGTCAATAGAAAGTAGCAGAAAGGAGTGATTCCAGCATAGACAGGAAAACTGTACAGAACAAAGTCTGTACAAAGTGTAATGAATAATTCATCAGCAACAGTGCACAAAACTGGTCAGTGCTTACTAATTTTTTGCACTACAGAACAATACTGAAGCCTATCTCGTCGCAGGGCTGACACAGAGACTTTCACAGACAGACAATCATTCAGTAGGGCTGCAACTAATGATTATTTTGATAATTGATTAAACTGTCGAGTATTGTTTTGATTAATCGGATGGCAAAGTGTGCGTGGTTAAAAATGTAGTTACCTGTAATTATGAAAATTCTACCAAAAAATTACTTAATTTTCACAAAATTTGAACCAGATGAAGTTACAACTATGTCTCTTGAGAACGTTCGGATATATTTTTAATCAAAAACACAAAATGTACATTGTTTTTAACTTTTTTTGTTGCTTTACCGCTCTGTCTTGGTAATAAACCATCCTCTCTCATCACATGGCTTATTTCAGAGTCTATGCGTACTCCAGTTAACGATTAAATTATTATTAAATTAGTTGACGATTATTTCCACAATTGATTAATTTGATTAGTTGTTGCAGCCCTATCATTCAGTTTCACATTCATTCACTAGGGGCAATTTAGACTCGTCGACACGTACATACAAAACAATAATTTATTTTTTGTTATAAAAAAAACATGTTATTTAATTACCATTTTCAACAGTGCCACATAAATCATTTACAACAAAAAGTAAATGTCTAATTTTGTAATTTTTGTTATCCTCATGTGTTAATGTACATATTCTCTTTGTCCTTGCAGTAAGAATTTTTTAATGAATGTGTGCCAAAAAAAAATAATAATAATAAAGTCACTTTGAAAGGAGTGCAGACTCCTTTCAAAGGTCAATGCATTGTCCCTGTCTCACAATGGTAAAAAAATACTGCCCATTCCAGGACCTAAACTAGGGATCTTTAAGGCAGAATGCAATCATTTTTTGACCTTAAACAAACAGTTTCAGAGTATGTGTGATGTTAAATAAGTTGTTGTGGGGTGAATAAAGCACCTTGCATTTCCCCCTCTGTCTCTGGGTCAAAAACAACACTTGAATGTGTGAGCGCTGGCGACCTGGTGCCATGAAGGTCTTGAGTCTTGCGAGAAAGCGGCACATTGCAGTCAGCCAAACAACAAGCTAGTGATGGTTTTATTTCTTGAATTTTGGTCATGGCACTGCGGCCAAATGGTAGAAAAAAACTTTGTACAGGATACGTGGAGGATAAAACTAAAGTAAAGCCCAGCAAGGGATCATATAGGAGTCATTTCAAAAGTGCTTTACTCCAAAATGTAAGGGAGATCCATATCATAGATGAAAGTTAGTCAAAAACAATGAAAAGACAAGTCACTAAGTTCCACTTTAAGTTTAGCATTAAATGTTCTAAAACAATTTTTCTTATCTTATAATCAACCTACTCGTGTTAATGACCCATTTAATTAGCATTTTGTACTATCTTACAATGGTACAGTATCTGTTTAAAAAGTTACTGCATGCTTGTTTACCATTACGAGACTAACAAACATACTGCTGTCAGAAACATAACCTCCTTGACATCAGACATGCTTACCTGGAGAGGCATTTTTTGTGTTTTCATTTAAACTCTAACAGGGCACATTGGCATCACAAATTGAGGAGCAGACTAGATCTTGTGCGACAGAACGACTTCTGTGATTGGCTTACCTGATTTGTTTCAGACAAATGAGAAGATTTAGCTCTATATCCAGCACCTATTCATCCTCCTGATTTCAAAGCTAAACCTGGTGTAACAGCTCTGACAGGAAGGTGCCAGTTTCCATCATATGCTCAGCGTGGGGTCATTATTGATTTACACTAATCCCTCCCAAAGTACAGGATTATACATGTCTGACACTGTAACAAACCACTGTACACCGAAGACAACTGACGGCATCAGAAAAACCCAGAGGAATCCAATCAGAGCTGAAGCTAACCGTGATCCGTGCTAATCCTCGGCCAATGACGGGGTCCGACAGAGCATGGTGGGGTATTCTGGGATGTGGCTGGGTTATGTTCGGTGGTGTGACCAGCAGTGGACAGAGGACGATCACGGGATGCTTTATATTCACCACAGCACACCCCTCTGATTGTTGTGGGCTGTAGGAAAATGATTTGATCCTAAACATAGAGAGCTGTAATCACAGCCCCAATATGAACCAAATATTCATAGTTCAATAAGAAGCTGGGTGGAGGCTTTTGGATCTTGCTTCTATTCTTTGAGTTTAGTCTGTAATCAAATGGGCGTAGCTTCCTGCTGCTGTAAACACTGAGCTTGTCATCTGCAATCACTGCATACTCCAGTGTCATCTTCCTTTATATATTCAACGCTTCACTTGTGTTGTATGTGTCAAAAACAAAATCATATACATCACATACAGTTATTGACTGATCTTTCTGTTTTCTGTGTTTCTTTTGATGTGTACGTTGACTTGGCTGTGAAACGCTAAGGTTTTCAGAAAGTGTCATGTGTTGAGAGGTTTCGGGAGCCACAATAGTCATTTTCTTAATTACGCATTACAAGTTTAAAGTGAGGAGTGCACGGTGGTTAGGGCTCCTGATTGTGGGTTCTGCATCGGTCCAGCTGTCACACAGTCTCTGGAGTCTGCATGGTGAATCTAAACTGGTCTTAATGAATGAATGTGAGTGTGAATGATTGTTGGACTGTGAAGAGTTGTCCGTATTTTCATTTACAATGTTTATTCAAAAGCCTTTTCCAGTGCCAGGGCCCAAACAACAACAGCCTGTTCTATTCTTCATACGCACCAAGGTAAAACACACTTGAGCTGTGCTTTTGTCCCAGGTGTGTGTGCCTTGCCTTGTGTAAAACAACACCGTGGTTCACACTGGGCTGCAAGACCCAGCGCTGGTTTAGCTGTTTTTGTTTTTGAGCCAAGTTGTGTGTAGCGTGAGGCTAAACTCAGCATGAAGTGTGGATGCCTATTTTCCTGTTTTTTGTTGAACAAAACATCCGGTTGTGTTTTCAGACTTTGTTTCAGCCTGGTTTTAGATAAATTGTTGTTTTCCCATATTCTGTTCTCACTCACTCCTCTTTTGTTTCTAAATAGAGGATGTTAATTAGTTACATTTTCCTCTTAAGTCTGCTACAAACATCTATACTGTATGTACTGACTGCTGCAGGACAAAATGTTTCCTATTCATTTTCTCATGGTAATAAATTAGTGTTCGTCTGTGTTGCAAACGCTGAGTACATTGAGATCCTCCCTTTGTTGTAATGTTTTTTGTAGATCTAATGGTGTGCAATAAGCGCCCCCAGTGAGGACATATTGCACCGAATATTTCATGCTGAGTACCACAGCTGACCTAACTCCAGCTTGCATAAGTGACATTTAATAAGTGTTTTTTTTGTTTTGTTTTGTTTTTTATGTGAATTCTTGGCACAATCTCAAATCGAAAAGTAACCTGAACCATTAGAGGTCAGTTGTAATGCTTTTCAAATAAGTACGAAGGGAAATTAATACTGTTTATTCAGCTTGGGAAATTGCAGATGTTCAAGGGTGAGAAATATGTGGGAATTTAAGGTAGTCCTGGGTAAACTAGCTATATTATTGCTAAAATGTAATAATAATGCATAATATCTGGTTCTATATAATGGTTCTGGTTCTTCATAATATCTGTCCCTGTGTCTGGGAAGAGCATCTTTCACCATTGTCTTCTCTGCTCACTTTGCACGTTTTCTTCGTTCAGTCGTTGTCAGAACTGGCTGCAGGAGCTGTCTGCTCTTTAGTCCACTGTATTTCAACCTGTTTTGGCTATGTGTTACGCGGACGCAGGTGCAGCACCCGCGGACTCGCACTAAAAGCACCAATTAAGAACAGCTGATTTTTATATCAGCGGAGCATTCAAACAAAGCCACACAGACACTGGGCACACATTAAAGGACAATAATGCAACAAAACCTCTTCTAAAACAAAAATAAGTAGAATTTTGTTGTACTTTTATATTTACAAAGGCGACAGTATTTTTCAAATGGACCTAATAATAACCTGCATACATTACATTACTACATTGAAGACCACGTGATCGGTATCGGCCATGATCGGTATCAGCCGATCACAGCAAAGGCTGATCGGTGATCGGTGATCGGCCTCAAAAATCCTGATCGGAGCACCCTTATCCTTTACCCCCTGAACTAGAAGTTTGGGTCTAGGTCTGGGCACTACATCTTTACCACTGTGAGATAGGGCTAATCCAGGAGGAGGTGTGTGCTCTCCATTGGACACATTTTTTATTTCTTAACAATGCCAGATATTGGGATGTGATTGTGATTTGTGAACAAAAAAAAAAACATGAAATGGGTTTTTCTACTTTCCCTCTCACTTTCTCCTGCTGATGGACAATCGATGTTCACATTTACCTGTGTTGTTTTGCTGTGTTTAGGTTGCAGGTTGCATCAACATGACTTAATACTCCTGGGTAATCTGCCCTGAAGCTTTTCCTTATGCAGCTCCACCAAATCCATTTCATCCTCATATATTTACACACACAGGCCGATGGGAGCTCAGACCCACACTGAATGGCCTGTCCTTTCCTCTGCTAAGATTACCTGTCAGACCTGTCATGCTCCAATGCTGTGGACATAGTTTCAGTTCTCTCTCTCTGTGCGTGTGTGTGTGTGTGTCTGTGTGTGTGTGTGTGTCTGTGTGTGTGATTATGACTAGGTGACATTCTTTATCTACATCTCCAGACAGTTGCCTCAAAACCCCTTTGGTTACAGAACATGAATACATTTCCAGTCCTGTATGCTAACATCGCGCTGCAGCCAGGATCACAGAGATTAGCAAACAGTGTAACAATTGTATCACGCTCCTGAGACAAAACACTACTTTATGCATTGGTGAACAAGAAGCAAATCCACTTAAATAATTCAACAGCATTTTACTTTGTGTTTCTATAAGCACTCTATTGATTTAGCCAAAGCGTCTTCATGTCCCCTTTCCCCTCTAGGTCTCCTACCTGGCAGCTCTAACCTCAGTATCCCTACCAATATACAATCTCTGTACATGACCAAACTATCTAAATCTGTAACATGAGCTGCCCCTCTGATGTACTCATTACTAATCATATCCATCCTTATTTCTTCCAAAGAAAACCTCAACATCTTAGGCTCTCCTACCTAACTCCCTTTGTTTCCTCAATACCGCTGTCTCCAAACCTAAAAAAAAAAAAAAAAGTTTTAAACTAGTTTGATATACCAAGCTGTCTGTGTATAGGAAAACTGAAAAGTCCATGGTCAAAAATATAGCATTTGTCTTAGGGCTTGAACAAATGTGGCTGGTAGTAAAGCACCGTTGAACAGAGAAGAGGCCCACGGCGCTGGCTTCTTCTAACAAAGCCATTTATTATCCTGGAAGTGCGCCAAAATACATCATTGCCACATATTGGTGGTTATTCGTGTGTCTTCTTTTTTAGCTTCCTGCAGCTCTTTCCCCATAATGAACAATCTGTTAGGTAGCAGTTCTGGGTTATGTTAATCCTTAATGCTATTTTATATTGAAAAAAATCTATCCAAATGACATTTTCTTTGCAGGCGTCTTTATTTCTGCATGAGGCTTTTTACTCTTGGCAGGCACAGTGCCAGTCATGACTGCAGGCCACGGAGCCATTCTAAAAATATACTTGCTTTTTTGGAAGTGAATTTATGCTCTTTTCTTCTATCACAGAGAACCACTGGATTAACTTTAACAGCAGTAATTATAAAAATACCCCCTGTGTGATTTCAGTTTTGAAGGTAGCTTTTTATTCAAATAAACATTCAATGTGACAGGGTTCAAGCCTATTTTAAGCTGTTTAAATTTCACAGCAAGATAGCCCGTTTCTTAGAAATCGAACGTCACTACTCTGAAGTAGTTATTTCCAGTAGTACAACATAGAACATAGAACAGTAGAAAATATTTAATGTAAAGGTTAAAAGTAGAAAGTGCTGTTCTACTTCTTCTACTACTCCTTCTAATATTAATATTACTACTTCTACTACTACTTCTTGACAAAACCTGGATTCAAGGCCAGAACCGTTTGGTTGTGAGACAAGAACTCTACCCACTTTGCTACAGGTTTAAATGAAAAAAATATAAAACACGAGTCAAAATGTCTGGTTACATCCTACCTGCTGGCAAAGACCCAAGAAGCCCCCACTCGGGTAAAAGCTTAAAAAAAATATGATACACAATCCACACGAGTCAGCAAAGACCATGTTAGTATTGCTGCTGTCTCAGCGCGCTGTCAGTCCACACAATCTGCTCCTATGTGCTATTTTATGTTGTAGTGACCCCTTTATGCCCACATACAGTACTTTTATTTGCTTTATTTATTTATTATTTAAGAGAATTATAAGAACCAGTGATATTTGAACATATCTGCCAAACAACATTTTCCTTGCAGCCCTTCTAAAAACCTGTTGACCCAAATCCCTGTGTCCAGTGAACAGGCACGAATGCCCTCTGCTGCTGATTGGAATTAACATTGCTGTAGAAAATTGCTCATTTTTACCTATTACTGAGGAAGGTCTGATAATACAAGGCTTGGTGTATTAGGCTGTTTATTTTTTCTATACATTTCTCAGTTTCATGGCAGAGCTTTAGAATATTGAGTAACAATGCACAACACACTGTTCCTGAACTCAGCACATTGTGTCCATGTCTGTCACATATTTCACCAGACTTTACCCCGAGTTCATGTTTCCTGCAGAAAAGTAACAAACACAGAAGAGAAAGTTGAAGCCTGCTTTATTTGGACTTATTGGAGAAACTGCTGATCCATTTCTTTTTATTGTAAAGGTCATTTATACCAGGGTGGCTATTGAATTTTGCTGAACCCTGTCCTTTTCTCTGTTCAAGTCCAACAACAAAACAAACCATGAACCCTTTGGTCCAGTCCAGTCACATCTGGATCTTAACACCAATGAAATGTCAGTGGAAATGGTGGTAACCATGTATAAGGTTAGTCTATTGCATATAAATGTGAGAGTGAGGAGGGCAGGTGGACTTGGTTCAATTTTGTGCATCATTGGCAAGCATAATATTGAGGAAACTGGGGAATATTTCAAGCTGAATGCAGACAGCCACTGTATTGGTCCTCCTTCATCTTGGCTTTTCCTTTCTGGGGCTGCTCTTCCAGATCATCTGCCTCCTAGCTTGCTGTGATTTCTTTCCTGATACAACCTTCTCCATTTATCAGAGGCTGGGACTGGCGCCTGAGATACACTGGCATGTGACCACCTGTGACTGGCTTGCTCATTCTGTAAGTAAATATGAAAAATAGAAATATAAAAAAATAGGTTTAAATTTTTTAGACATTTGTTAATTTGTCTGTGCTTGATTTGGTTTGCATGTATAATTATAGAAGACATTTTAAAAGCTATAAGTGTAATGGGCCATACATAAACATAATGGTTTAGTGGCAGCCAAAAAAACTGGACAACCTGCTTTTTTACAGCTTACATTTTATGTGTTTTTTCTTGTGAAAAACACGCTTTTGCCTGCATATTTCTGGTGTGTTGTAGTTTTGGCAGCAAAAGAAGCCAGGCAGTTTTCTATTAAGCAGCTCCAGCACTGTTTCCATTCTACCTCATATGAATGGAGGTGTGAATGTTATGTGATGCAGTCTTGCTGTTCTGTCTGTAACTGTGTTGTCCTGTATTGACAATGGACAGTGCAGATTTTTTTTCACCTAGTTCCAGCTGCTAGTTCTTGTTTGGCTGTCAGTGTTGTGTTTTGAGAGCCTGGCGCAAAGTCTTCTATTGTTTTGCCAGAAAAAAAAAGTCTGACAGCTGGGCCAACCACGTCTGATATGAAAGACGTAATAAACAGAAGCTTAATGAGGTTCTCAATGAAGAATTGGCTTGAATTAAATTACTCTATATCAGCGGCTCCCAAAGTAGGGTCCGGGCCCTCATGGGGGTCAGTGAAGGTACTGCGGGAGAAGCCCCCAGAGGCTGTTTATATTTCAGTTCAATTTAAATTTCAATTCATTATTTATTTCAGACTTGTTTTGGTCCATAACAACAAATAAAACATTCAAAAATATAAAAAGACAAATTATCAATGGAAATATTGAAGTACCTAAAACATTAAGTACATAAAAAAGTCTAATTTGAAATGAATTACAGTAATATACTTGTTTTAAAAATTATTTTAAAATAAATTTGTCAGTGTTTTGTAATGCTTTTATAAAAATATATGGTAAAAAACATGACAGTGTTTTGAATAGAGGGATGTTTTATAGTTGGGGGTTCGCATGGGATTTTCGGAAATTTAAAGGGGCCACAAAATGTCTTGACTTTGGGAATGGCTGCTCTATTTATTACATCTGTAATAAATTACATATATTTTGGGGTCAATGCTAATGTACTTGTTTATCAATATCTACTCAGTTCTTGCTAAAAGGTTTCACCATTTTCTGTGATGCATAGCAGGAAAGGTGAATCCTGTATTTTTGTACTTTTCCTGTTAGTCCTATTCCATTTCCTGGACATCATCTTTCTCAGCTTTTCTTATGCTGACACAAAACTTCTTGCTCATCACTACCAACCAAAAACATACAGTAAACCTAACCTAAGTCTGTAGCTTAATCAGAAATAAAAATGCCAGAATTCTCCACATCCTTATATGATTCATGCATTCATCTAATTCTGGTTATTCCTGTTAGGGTTGCAGGTGGCTAGACCCTATCCCTGCAACTATGGGCCTTAGGCAGGGTACACCATGGACAATGGCAAGTTTGTCTCGCAGGACTGACACTTAGAGACATACTCTGGCAGACAACCTTTCACTCTCACATTCATTCACCATGGACAATTTAGATTCACCAATTCATCTATGTCTCTGGACAGTGGGAGTATACCAGATTGAACCCATGGCAACACAAAGAGGACATGCAGACTCCATTTATTTCCATCTTTTACCTCCTCTGTTGTCCAATTACTCCGTCTTAAACCCATTAACGCGTAAGTAATTCAGTGAAGTGTATGTGAGAGATACACAGAACACCTCCGTGGCCCCCTGACGCTTTAAGGATGCGTCAATATGCTAACCTCTGCTCTACGCTTTAGCTCCCCATCTAGAGCTTATCCTGCCTTAATGAACACTGTGACTTGTTAATTCCTGACAAATGGCCACTAGGTCGTGTAAAGCCACATTAACCAGCTGCACGTAAACATCAGATTATCATAATAAGGATTAGATGTTAATGAAACTTGTCTCATCACGTTCTAACGAGTCTATGTGTAGTACTGAATACATAACAACACTTGTATCCCTGCAGATGCTATAAGGATAAATAAATGCTCTTCTTTACGCTACATGTTTTTTCAGATGACTTGAATGGCACTACAAGTTAAGTTAAATGGCCCGTGCTGATGTAACAGCCTCATACAGGTTCAATTATCACACAAGGTGCTCAAACTGCGTACTAAAGAGGCAAGCAGAGTGAGAAATACTTTTTAAAGAGCTAAAAATCAATGCCGTTTATATCTAAAGCTGCCTTTTCACCATATACAACATCTCTGAGTGAACCAATAAGCCCAATGCCCCAAAACTATGCCAAAAATCCATGTCCAACTCCTCTCAAACTGCGTCACACTGAGTTTTGACCTGAGCAATTATTCAGAGGTGGGATGGATTCTGATGAAAGGGGTGCTGGCTTTCAGCTTAAGGGGGCAATCACAGCCACTGAATGAGAAATCCAAGTAGGGCAAAGGAGCACGATCCAAGTGGAATAAAGAGATCAGTGCTTGAAGGCAACAGGCGGTGCATGTCCCGTTACCAGAGGGCAGTATCTGGACGGGGACAGTCATACAGTTGCTCACATAATACTGGGATGGAGAGCGAGGCCAGAGCACATGGGCAGATAGACCATGGGCCAATTGGACCTAAACCCCCTAAATGCATTATTCTAAGGCTATGTTCACATAAAAAGCAAAGTGAAATTTGAATTATTGCAGGGGTCTACCTCTAAGTGGCCTCAATGGTTAATGTTCTGCCAATATATTCTGATTGTGTAATAATAGTACAATGTTGCATGCTTTGCTTCTGAAATGTTGTATTCTATGGCACTCTTTAAATTAATTAACCTCAACCCAAAACTTGTGGATTATGCATAGTGTAAAAAATGCAAATAAAGATACGTAAAGAGCAATGGAAGAAATTAGGTTTTGAGGATTTTGTAACATTGTGAGCTTGAACCAGTGATACAGCCACAAGGGTTCAATGAAGAAACTAGTTGGATTCTTTACCATTGTGAAATATAAAGACTTTGTGGCTCAATAGACAATAGAATTTACTCCTGAACTAGAAGATCCTGGTGCCCAGTACGGGTCTGAGCAACTGGATGATCCTAATTAATTTTGCAAAATGAATGTGTTGAGGTGTTTGAGTAAAATGTACATTGCATGCGCTGGTTCTTTAATTTAAACCACTGCATGATATGTCAGCAATCCAACCCAAAACCAACATGGAAAAATGCTCATTAACTGCTAATGTCTTCCTACTGTGTCCCATTGGGCATCATCAGGGCTGTGAGTCATTTGTGGGCATGTTAGTGTAAGTATAAAGCAATGAGTGTACACTTCTGTACTAAATACCGCACTCAACCATTTAAGATATTTATCCCCATAGTATGAAAAAATTATCATAAGTTAAGTTTTATTGGAGTGTGCCAGTTTTATATTTTAATATTTTGATATGTAATGAAATTATAAATGACTGGTAGCTTAGACCCAACATTAATCAATTTTGCATTGATGGTGTGGGATAAATATTGCTTTGTATAATTTCACTCAGTGGATAGTAACGAATGATTATTACATTCACTGTGCAATAAAAGAAACTGGAATAGATCCATGCTCTAATTGTGTGCCTCTTCTGTAGCACACAAGCTGCGTCCTCATTCAGAAAGTCTGTAATTGCTGTAAGGACTGTGCAATATTCCACCACATCAAACACAAACCCTCAGTATTCAGAATTAGGACATATTTCTTCACCATAAAGCATGATTTCCCGCATGAGTTTTTGCTCTGTGCGTCAGAACATGATTGAGTACTTAAGCCAAAGCCGGGAGGAAAACAGCAGGCTCACAAAGACATCAGGAATATACATTAGTACCATTAGTGAGTGATGGGACGCAGCGAGAGGTGATTTGTCGAGGTGACGGACAGTGGGTTCAAATAAATGCTCCTCACAATCTCATTTCCTGGGAATGAAGGGGCTCTCTCTTTGGGGTTGTGAATCTTAAGGCCAGTACTGCATATAAAACATAATGCCTTAGGAATTTGCAGGTATTTTTAAGTGTTAAAGTAACTCCTTAATTAGTTAATTATACTGTGATAGTAATGTCTCATGCATCTTCTTGCTCTTATTATTATTATTAGAGGTTATGAGTGGCCGAAGTCACAGCAAGTATGGGCCTTTGGCGGGATACACCCTGGACAACAGCCAGTTAGTTGCAGGGCTAACACAGACAGACAACCATTCACTCTCTCATTCATTTACTAGATGCAATTTAGAATCAATTGTATGTCTTCGGATGGGGGAAGGACACAGGAGTAGCCAGAGAGAACCCATGACAGCATAAGTCAAAGTTTGGCAGCTGAGAATCAAACCCATGCCCAGAGTGACCACCTGTCCCACCTTTGGTTGTACTGCACAGCCATTTAGGCCTCTGTCGCTCCATCCCGCTTATTAAAATATTGTTCCACAATTTAATTTGTGCTCAGTGAAGCTTATAAGAATTGAGATTTTTTTTGTTTAGTTAAGAAGAAAGTTCTAGAACAAGGTAAGATGAAAATTCCTTGTGTAAAATGTAGAATAATTATTTTTGGGTGGTGTCCTATCTTGCTGGGTTGGAATATATAGTTGGTGTATTGCTGCCCCTGGGTTTCACCATGGGACTGTGAGCTTGTGCAGCTCCTGCTAGAGTATGTTGAGAAAATGCAGACATTACTTTGCAAAATGTGTGTGTTTCTGGAATGAAAACAGCACACCAAATATTTAATAGGCCCTAAACTGAAGCAACTTGTATCTTGAGGTTTAGACTCAAAGCTTAGCATCAAAGCTTTTATTTCTCAGTCTGTTCCTCCTTGTCCCATCAAATCACACCTCTGGTCCACTTTTCATACTTTTTGAGGTGGTCACCTTACCCATGCCCCAGCTTTGCTGAAAGCCAGGAGCACTAACCACTTTGACACAGTTCACCCCTGTGGACCCATTTGTGAAATAAACTGATCTTGAGACATAAACTAGGCTTCATTATTAAGCTTCCACTGCTTGGTGTACATCACTTGTCAACAGTAGCAGTAGAAATGTAGCTGATGCCGGAGGGACATACAGTATAAGAAGTATTTTGGGTAGTGTAATGATAAGTTCTAGTTCTGCATGTGGGGTTTTCCTCTGCCAAGAAAGTTGTTTTGCTAGTCGTGGTTAGAAGAAAGGATTTGTTTTTTGTTTGGATCCAGAAGACCGTCTAAATCCATGAATTTTTAAAGTATTCTGTAACATTGCGAGATAGGGGCAAATATACTAACAAGGGGTCAGTAAAAGGACAAATTATTAATTTTAAGGGGTTGTTTGTTATGGTTAAATGACTAGAGAATTTAGGGTCTGGTTTGGGTTCACATGTGCAGAATATCTTTGCCATTACGAGATAGGGTCAGTTTCTTAGTGGAAGTCTGCACCTTCTAGCTTTGTAAAATTGCATCAAATATAGAGGTGTTTTGGAAAAAAGTATATTTTTCTATTACTCGGGTAGCAAAATTGAGCTGCATTTCTGATCTCTTTCTCAGGGTCAGGTTAGTGCAGTTTCCCCAATTGTGTAACTGCTGAGTGTGGAGCCAAAGTTGTGTCATTAGCATTGTGAATTAGCATAATTACCAGAGTAGTCAAGTTGAGCTGCGTAAATTGCTCACAATGAGAACCAAGTTTAAATATGAAGCTTGTAAAATAAGAAGCAGGAGGTGATTTGGCCTCAGTGGGATCACATTTACATTTGAACAAAGTCAGTGAGACTCTAGAGAGCAGGAAATGGCCCACATGTGTGAGCTGTGTTGGGAACAAGCTACAAAAGAAGAAGTGAAGCGTGGAGGCAGCGTGGAAATCAGCTCAGGGCCACTTTGAGCCAATGAACGAGGATCCTGCAGCTATTTCCTTATTTATCAGTGTGTAGACCTGCACACCCGAATAATCCTGTTTTACACTGCACCATATAACATGTATATTCAATATCTTGTTACATTCAGTGCATACAGTGTAATACTGAGAACTGATTTGATGAAAACATTTAATTTGGGTTTTTATTATCATTCAGTACATTTCCAGTAAGGTATTACAGTTATGTCTGCTCTGGTCTATGTTGCTCCTTATCTCAAAGATTTTGGCAATAAAATGTACATATTTCTACTAGTGTGCATACAATTATGACCTAATTTTTATGCTAACTTGACTTTTCTGAGCTTTCTACTATATTATAATATTGTTTCCTCCTCAAAAACATACCCTGAGTAGGATTTTGTTCATTCATGCATGTTTGAGTAATTCATGTATGTTGGGGAGTTTTTTAGAAGCTGAAGGAGCCGCTCCATGTAGGCTCATGCCCTGCTCTGTCCACACTCCAGCACTCAATAAAAGCACTCTGACATTCTCTTCTCATGTCTGAACTGAAATTGTCCCAACTTTATTCATGTGAACTTAAAGGAAATAATCATGGTGCAGCACTACGCCCGTTCGAAATGAACTGCGCCTCGCCTGGATTGTAGATGAGAGTGCACAGCCACAACAGGAGGAGGGGAAGAACATCTGTACTGAAGTCAGACAGTCTGTGGCTCAGATCACACCGCATCAGACTGAAATGCCCTTCTCATGTGTATTGGATGTGATTTTGCAAATAAATGCATTAAACTGATTTGTAAGAATTTTTCTGCTCCTGATGAACTGGCTCTGGCGGCTGGCTCAGGTGCTGGTCTCATTTGGATCTCACAAGCTTTCGGTGACCGTTGCACTTGTGACATCAGAGCAAGTCGGACACAAATCTAACCGGCGTGCACTGCGTACAGACCGACACCGATCGAAACTGCGCAAGTCAAGCTCATTTCAAACGACCCTACTGTCTGTAGAGGGCTTTACTCAGTGGAAGGCTGACAAAGTGAAGTGGGTAAGGCTAGCAGAGTCGTAAAGGGACAGGCATCTATTTTCAGTATAGAGAATGCAAAAACTCCCAGCTCCTATTTTCAATAAATATTGATCCTTTTATAAAATAAAAAATAGCCTACACATTGAGAGGTGCCCAGAATTTTTAAAAAAACCTGAAAAACAGCATAACATGTCTCCTTTAAGCATAACCTCATTTCATATTGCTACCGAATTAGATGTACTGTAGTCTCAGATTTCCCATTTGTATTAAAGCCCATTTGTTCGTATAAATGATTACAAGATCTTGGACAATCACAGCAGCACAGTGTTTGTTCGTAAACATTTCCAGTTTAACATAACAATAGCTACAAATCTATCTGCTAACCGTGATATATGTGCAGCATTATACTGCTATTGTCTCCATACACAATATAAACACAAGCAATTCCCTGCAGCAGCCTCCACTTTCACTTCCTTCCAATGTGGGACTCGGGGACTTTCTTTGTGCATTCATTGTTTATCAGACGAACATGTGGCAAATGGAATAGATGCCATTTCCTTCTCTATATGTTCAATATCCTCCGCCTTTTGGACACAGTCTCCTGTCAGTGAGGACAAACACTGAACAGATATTAAGCTGATGCAATCACATGCAGAGAAAACAGTGGCTCAAATTCAAAGGGGAATAAAATACAAACAGGAAATCGGTGGAGCTATTGTTTTACTTGAATTGAACTCCTGGTCACATTTGCAAAAGATGTGAGAGCAATAATTCAGATGGTTTAGCATGCGAGTCTCATTCAGGGAAGATTTCGGTCAACAAATGCTTTCCCATCAAAATGTCAGTGATATAAAATTTGACAGTGGCTGAAAAATACAATTAAATATTAATCTTAGCCTCGCCTTCAGTGTTGTCTCTGCGGTTTCCTATTTGATTAACAGATCAGTACCAAAAATGCATAAAATGTAACTGGCTCTTCATACTATAAAGCAATACATAAAGCCATTAGTGTTTCAGGTGTGAAGAAAAGAAATCCCTGACTCATTTTAGTTTGCAAATTGAATGGATATGGCTGACCAGGCTAGCAAAGTATATTTACTTGGTAAAAGTTGATTACAGTAGCACATGCTTTGAGTGTGATGACTTTACCAGACAATTTTAGTTTCTATATTATTCACTTCTCATGATGAAGCATATTCAGAGGCTCGCTTCAGCACCATTATTTTCATACAGTTTTAAAATTGGTCAACAGTGGCTCTTTATGTCTGTTAATGCCTTTACTGTCCACATATTGCAGCAATCAACGTCCATCTTCACTGCTTTCAAATAGGATGCTTATTCTTTGGAAAGCATTTCACTTATTACTATGCAGCATAATGTGTCTCTGTACAGAATGGCAGTAAAGTACCACTGAGTGCATTAAGTGCAGTGTGACAAGTGATGCTGGGTATGTTTGCATAGATGTGGATATTCTCACAAGATGGTGCTCGTCTAACAGTTTTCCCAACCTAATGCATTTCACTAACAGGGCTGCACTACTCCTAAACGCAACATTTTAATAGTTTATCTAACATGCAACATGCAGCCCTACTCAATAAATACTAATTAATAACTAATAAAATAACTAATAAAAGTGCCATGCCTTAGACCTATCTTGCAATGGTAGAGCCAATTGGTAGTTCAGGGGTAAAGGCTCTATTGGAACAAGGCTTATAATTAATCACATTTCTTTGACCCATGTGGCTGGAGTTTGTATCTTTAGGATTATATAATAATAATAATCCTAAAAATCTGCCCATTACTTTTTGAGTTATTTTGGCAATGAGCTAACCAAACCAAGCAACCAACACCTGCAAAAACAACAACCTCCTTGGTGGAAATAAGAGTCTAATTCATAAATTATTAACTAAATAGTTGTTGGGTATATTGACTGTAGCCTTGGGTCAGTCAGTTTGTTAATAAGACACGTCGGGGTGGTGCAACAGAGTGTACCCCTACAGCGATTGTTTACTCCCCGACAATGGAGGGGAGGATTTCAGCATCTCACTACACAGCTCTCCACGTCTGGCACTGAGAAGAAAAATTCACCATTAAAAACAAATAGATCCAGGAGGAGTGGAAAGGTTAAGCGGCAGTATAGTGACCTTTGCAGATGGCTCTTATTGTTACCCGTCTGTTTCTCCTGACAGTGGAGGAGTAGTGGGCTGAGAACAGACCACATACAGTGTAGAGGAGAGACTTGTTAGTGAGAGTGAGCGCAGGGCTGAGAGGGCTAACAGCTCAGCGTGTAGCCTTCAGGTCACTCTGGCCTTTTAAAGGTAAAATACAATGCTCCAGGGTTGTCAAGTCAAGCACGAGAAATTGATTTTGTATGAATTAATACCGAGGCTGGCCACATGTATTAGCTGCAGCTGGCATTGAAATTTTTTGAATTGTTTCCTGGTCCTCCTCTGCTGTCAGCCCTTGTTGAAACTATCTTTAAGCTCAGGTCTTTCTTGTTTAATATTATCTGTGTCCCAAGCCTTAGGTTGATATATTAAAAAGCCACAACATGTTATTATTTGCACAATGGTAATGTCCAAATTTTTTTTTTTTTAAGTTTTATAAATTAATACACAATCCAGTTTGAAGGACGTAATAACAAACAAGTTGAAAAGATGAGACAGAAAGAAGGACATGATACATATTTGAGTTGCATGTCACTGCTTAACAACTATTTTGTCAGGAAACTTTATTATTAATAACACGGAACTCTTATGGTCCTGTCTTGTCCATGTCTTGTTTCCCTTGTGTTTTATTTTAATGTGTAGTTAGTCCTTGTGTTTTTCTGTTTTACTTCCTGCCCTCCTGTGATTTCCTTCCCCGCCCTAGTGTATTTCACCTGTGCTTTGTTCCCCATAATCCCTGTTTTCTCCCGTTCTTTTTTGGTTCATTGTCCTGTTTTGTCATGTTGTGTTGTGTCTCATCATGTCCTGACGCCGTCCTCCTGAGCTTGCAAGTCTGTTTTTGCATTTTATTTGTTCTGCCATTTTTGGGGGGATTCCCATTTAGTATTTTTGTTGTGGCCCTGTTTTTGGTTTTGGGATTTTTGTGTTGGATATTTTTTTTAACTTTGAGTTTCCTCTAATTTTTTCAGCTGCATTTCTGCATTCCTCTGTCCTGTTTAGCCCTGTGCTCCACCATTCCCTAACCGGAAACTTGCATCTGTGGGACTATAGTATGCAGTCTATCACAGAACAAACATTTTCTCCTCTTGTAGAAAGTTTTTTTTTTCCCAGCAAAACATTGGAGTAGTGTTTTTGACAAGAATCAAAGAAAGACTTTGAAGTGTGAGAGTTAGAAGATGAGGCTCATTATTAGCCAAAACAGAGGTCAGATTAGGTCATCAGCAGCTAATGTCCACCTCAAACACTTTCAGAAATATATCTGGAGCTGTTATATTAAAAGTAGAGACAGGAAATAGAGGTGTCACTGAGATGAGTCAGTGTTTGATGGATTGATTTTTTTTTTTTTTTCAAAAATTGTGGCACGTGATAAAGTGGAGAAGTATATCATCACCAGCTTTGGGTATTGCGCTTGAACTCTTTAAGCTTTAGTTTGAGTTTCCACATTTGAGTTTCCAAATTGTCTATTTCCTTGAGTAAGTTTTCTCTGGTAGTGAATCAAAATAAATTCTGTATTTTGCATTAAGGATGCACACTGGCAGAGTGGTTAGCCTCACAGCAAGACCTTCCTTGGGCTTGCCAACTATAATCTCTTAAGCATGTGTTATAGAAATGGTCAAAATTGCCCCTAGTGAATGAATGTGAGAGTGAACTGTCTCAGTCACCACTGTGACTAACTGTCCATTGTCCATGTTGTACCACTATTTTAAGTGATGAGTGCGTAGTGAATTTTAATTGTATGGCCAGTGTAAAAAAATGGAAATAGCTAGCATTGCTGCCTCAAATGAAGACATCTAAGCTTAAAATAGCAGTGGAAGTGGATAAGCGTTGTTCTGTGACTTAGCTTTTTTTGCATGTGTGTGTGCTCCAGGCTATTATCTGTCTAAAGAGACATCAGTCTGCTGGAAAAGTGACATCAAATTACCCACAATCCTCCTCTGCCTTCCTCATCAACTTGGCAGCCTCACAGTCCCCTAGAGCAGGTAATTTAGGTGGAGAATCCAAGTGAAACTCATTTGCACATCTGCATTGGCATGCATGCGAGTATTGGATAATAAAGTATGTGGTTCATAGTGAAAGTGAGGTAGCACACTGTCACTGTCTTCGCAGCAGATGTGATAGGACAGAGCGGCTGATGTCCTCAAGTGCTTCAGCTACTACTACTATCATTTATTTAATACATCCGTGTACTCTAAAAGTATCTGACAACATGCGTTTAAACATTAGCCCACTTTGCAAGTCTAATGTGCCTTTGATTAATACCTCAAGGCTTTGCCATCACATTCAGTGTAATTTCCCAGGCAGCGGGACTGTGGAGGAGCTGCCAAAAGCCTGTACTCCAGTAATTCCTTCTGGGACATGTATCAGCATACTTTGTCTAAATAACTTTGGTCAAGGCTCTAGACTAAGCTTTATTTATTTACCCATTTGAGCGGCTGAGGGGACCCAGGTACTGAAAGAAACTATGTAGTGTTTTTGCTCAGGTAATTTTAAAGTACGTTTTTGGAAGATTTTAGTTTATAGTAGTACATTTTCTATAATATACTTTTACTTTATTTATTTTTTTACCTTAGTATTGTAGTGGGTAGTAGTACCAGTAGGAGGAGGGTGTATTGGAGTAGTAGTAACAAGGACTGTAGTCGATCAAAGAAATTATTTGCCCGAAGTTATGCTCAGTACAGCGATTAATCCACCGCTGAACTTAAATATAAAGAAAAATAAAAGTTGTCAAGTAAAAAATTAGATCAGCTTTGTTGATGCAAAGAGTGGATGCAACTAATCAACCAATAAAATGTTAGTTGATCAAAACCTCACTGTCTAATTAAGCAACTAAAGTGACCAGAGGCTGTCGGCTGTAGTAGTATAGGTTATTAATAATAGTAGCAGTATTAGTAATAGTACAAATAGTAGTGGTGGCAGTATAAGTACTATCTGTAGTAGCACTGTTAGAGGAAGTACTAATTGTTATGGTAGTAGCATTAAGTACTTTCTAGTAAACTTTTCTACTAAACTTTGCATTAAATACTTTTTCCAGTTTTACTTACATGACCAAACAAAGTGGCAGTACTTTAAGTTGAACACACATTTGCAGCACCATAGCAAGGTAAATTAATATTTTTATATTTCATCAGGATGGCTCTGCACAGGAGGAACACCTGTCATCCTGACTGAATCGCTCATGGATGTGTATCCTCTTGCAGATCTGATTTAACACCAGTTTTCTTGTAGATGTATTTGTTCTGAGCATATAACAGAGCTGATAGGGGAGAAGAGGGAAAGCCCATCTTCCTTGATAGACCTCCATTCATTATGTGTTGTCACTAGTGATTAATGAGAGTGGTGATCTGGGCTACTGGCAGCCATATGTCTGTTCATCCCAACACACACATCGTTTATTAATGATGTTCAAATTAATCTAGAGACACAATATAGACACAGAATGGACTCTTGTTATTGACAAAATCTGCTAAACATGGGCGAAGAAAGATCAAGATCAAGCAAATCTGGTTTTCTAAGAAATGTGTTCTTGCCAAAAATCTTGCTCTTGTGTTAAACTGACAGAGAAAATCAGATTAGGTCCAAAGATGTCCATTAGCCGGTGGCTAATTTAAATTAACTTCCTTTGGTTTAGAGTCAGTGTCTGGTTACTGTGCTAATTTAGTGTAAGTGATAACATTGACACTATTAGCTTTTGCTTCAGTGAAAGATAAATTAGAATACAGAGCAGGAATTATCTGCTTTTGTTATGTACAGGGTCTGTTGGATTAATATGTCCTCCCACCGTCCACACATGCATGTGAACTGCAATCTAAATTGATCATAGTAAATGAATATCAGAGTAAATTAGTGTTTGTCAGTTCTGCATTGTCCAGGGTGCACTCCGCCTATGGCCCATAGTTACTGGGACAGGCTCCAGCTATCTACAACCCCCAAAGGGAACTTTTACTTTTTTCAGTGAAAGTATTTTTTGACCTCAGTGGCTAAATGGGTAGCACTGAGTTTGGTATGTTGCCATATTAGTAGTTGAATTGAGTACTTCTACTTTCACTTGAAAGTAACAGTACTTTTAGCTGAGGACAGATTTTGAGTACCTTTTTCAAATATTATGAAGGTTCGTTAATTGCTTTCCTACAATTAATTTATTTTAAAAAGTGTTCCTGCAATGGTAAATTGCTGGCCTTTAACATTAGCTACAGAATATTCTACACAGACACACACACACACACACACACACACACACACACACACACACAGACTTTATGAGAATATCTTTGTTGACAAAGACATCATTTCAATGTACGTTTGTACCACACTGTAGTCCAACTGTGCTGCCTTGTTAGCTCTTTTGTGCTAACAGTTCTGGCAGGGCTTCATGTCAAACAGTGGCAAGGCAAGGAGGGCAGCGAATTGGGTTAGTGTCAAGTTTGGTGCACTGTCAAACCATTTTAGGGCTCTAGTCTAAACCTAGCATCCCGCCGGGTTTTTGAGATCTTGGATGACTCAGGGACACTGGTACTTGGATTTGTGCGGCCATATTGGACCAGGGGAGTACAGTGTAGGGATGTCATGATGTCAAATTTTTGTGTCCCGATTATTGTTAGAAGAAGTTTGAAATTTTACCATTTTTCACAATTCTCAACATAATAGAATGAAATTTTTATTGACACTTACTGTACTGTAATGTGCTGGGACACAGTGTGAAGTTAGTTTAGATCACTTTCTGTCTGAGTTTAGATGAGTCAACTCTTGTAATGAGCGTAAGATATTGTAGTTTCTAAAATTCAGTAAAGTTAGTTAATCCTGACATCAGACCATTTAAAATAGGCTTAATGACTGTGTATTTTAAATAAAACCAAATGCAAAGGAGACATATCATGGACCATATTATGCATGGACAATTTTGCTCTAATGATCCTTTCACTGGATCATTTAGCATTCATTGATCTCATGACTACTTTGTTAACTGGGCTGTTGGCTCTGGCATCTGGCATCACTGATTCAGACGGGAGGAAGCAAACTACAGGGAGACGTGGCCACTTGTCATGCACGGCCTAAACATCCCTATCCTCTCTGTGTGACAGCAAGCCTCTTAATTGCGTGCTTAAAAGGTTTTCAAAGTCTCCCCATCACAAGGTAATGAGCACATGTCCAGACTTGTTTAGCTGATGTGAAGAAGATATACACTAATCAAGCATAACATTATGACCACTGACAGGTGACGTGAACATTTGTTGAAGATTAAATTAAGTTTGACAAGGGCCAAATTGTGATGGGGCTAGAGGACTGAGTCAGAGCATCTCCAAAAAACTGCAGCTCTTGTGAGGTTCTGCAGTGGTCAGTATTAGAACTGTTTTTTTCAATCCAACAGACGAGCTACTGTCGCTCAAATTGCAGAAGAGGTTATTGCTGGGACTGCTTATGGGGCAGGTGGTCATAACACCTAACATTATGACCATTATGGTAATAGAAAAAAATTGAAAACCAGACATATTAAATTTTATTACATGTCAATTTTATTAGGATGTTTGATGGATTTGTGATTGAGATAATTTGGAACAGACGGCTAAGTGATGATCGTATCAAGCTGTCAAACATGTTCATGTCAACCCACAAGAATAGACTAAGCCACGTGGACCACCAATAACAGTTTAATAACATAACCTAGGTCAACATGCTGATTTATTATCCCACATGGAGGCATTGGTTAAACATGGAGCCTTTCCCTTAGAAAGAACTGGTATTATTAATCATCTAGGCAAAATATGCTACAAACCAAGCTGTGATTAATATACTTGTAATAAAAAGCCTTTTAGTTTGATTAGCACACAGAGCATTCAAGGCAAGATCAAACCTCTTTTAGACTACTATAAACAAACTACTATTGTGTGTTTTCAAAGTGATTTCTCTTCTGAGTTTGTACTTGGAGAAAATTAACGCGGGAGCTATTTAATCATTTAGAGCACCACTTAATAGACCTTTAGTAAAGCTTTTGAGTGCAACTAATAGAGCTAAATATATTTTAATCATTACGAGTACAAAGCCACCAGCACAGTTCGCACCAACAGTCAGAAGGTAATGTTCAAACAACTAAGTCCCAGAGCACTTCCTAAAATGTCCTTTGTCAAAATTAGGGTCATACAATTTAATTTCCTTTCTGAAAAATGATATAAATGTGGCCACCAATCAGGAAGTAAGCACAGCCTTAGGACACAGGTAGAGATAAAGTATATCCAAAATCAATGAATTCTATTAGCCACACCCAAGGTCAGTGAACTGGACTGTCAATCTGCAACAAGCTATGTCCTTGTGTTTTATATTTCATTACCTCCATCAAGGAAGTTAGATTTTTGCACGTTGTTTTTTTTTTTTGTGTTTGTTAATAAGAAATGTAAAGGGGTAATAGTCTTTGGCGTGGATCTGTATTAGGTCTCGATCCACATTTTTTAGAAAGGATTTTGTAACATTGCGAGAGACTAACTCCAGCCAATAAATTAATAAATGTTTTAGTGGATTTACCATTGTGAGATATACAGTAAGTGCTTTGTGGATAATTGGAAAGAGCCTTTACCCCTGAACTAGAAATCCCTGGTTCAAGTTTTTGCGAGGTATGTGAGAAATGGGGATGGAGAGATTTTTAGTGGATTCTTTGCCATTGTGAGATATAAAGACTTTGTTGCTTAGTGCATAGAGCATTTACCCCTAGACTAGAAGGTTCTTGGTTCAAATTCAGGTCTGGGCACGTCTGTATCATCGTGAGATAGGAATGATGCCTTGGCAGAAGTTTCTTCTGCATTTATTTTGAATACCGTGTTTTCCGCACTATAGGGCGCTCCAAATTATACGGCGGAAAATACAGTATTGAAAATAAACGCAGAAGAAGCTTCTGCC
This sequence comes from Bostrychus sinensis, assembly GCA_020698575.1. Lineage (NCBI taxonomy): Eukaryota > Metazoa > Chordata > Actinopteri > Gobiiformes > Eleotridae > Bostrychus > Bostrychus sinensis. The sequence continues at coordinate 17,681,976 of CM036257.1, read as the reverse complement.
AAGGCATCATTCATATCTCACGATGATGCTCAGAATTATAAGGCATTGAATGGTCTATTTTCAAACTTTTTTCACATATAAAGCGCTCCGGACTAAAAGGCGAAACAAAACAGTCAGATAAGTCAGTCAATCAAACTTTATTCAACGCGTTCACCATAACTCCCAAACTTGTTCAGTTGTAACGCGTGAATAAAAAACACAATCTGAGAGCGCTAAATCAAACCATAGCATATTCACAATAACTCATAACTGTTCAGTTAACATCATAACAAAATATAACATAACACAATACACTCACTTTTTCAGTTCATTCCTCGCCCACAAATCCCTCAAATTCTTCATCTTCAGTGTCCGAGTTAAACAGTTGGGCGATTACGGCAATATTATGGTGAAGTACAGTATGTATTACTCCGCGATGCTCCTGACTACGGTAGCCATAAATAAATTCATATATAAGGCGCTCTGGATTATAAGGCGCACTGTCATTTTTTGAGAGGTTGAAGACTTTTAAGTGCGCCCTATAGTGCAGAAAATACGGTACATCTGAAGACAATAGAGGAAAAAAGGGAAAAGTGGTCATCTTTTGTGCATCACTTGAAATCAGTTTGACAAAGTGTACCTAATATCAGTCTACATCAGTCAGTTTTGCAATGACAGAGTACCCCCTGCCTGTTCCATATGTCACAGTTTACACTCCTGTCATATTGGTGTGATCCTGCTGGCTCAGATCAATGGACGCAGCAGTGAGGAGGATGCACCCTACACAAATATTGATATCTAAAATGGATGTTAAAGGAAGTACAATGGCATGAAGACTGGCTTGTCAAATGAAATGACTTCATTGGATTCACATTTTTATTTTATCACAGCAGCAGCGTGGAGTGTGTCATTATTGTAAATGGGACAGATTATTATAGCTGTCTAAAATGCACTCCAACCCTCTCAAACAATCTTATTCAATTTATGTAAACCATGAAAGAGTGGATGTAATGAAAGTACATGTTATTTAAATTAGTCTATTTTATCATAGTTACGAGCATTTGAAGAGGATTTGTATTTTTTTTTTTTATTTATTTATTTATTTTTTTATTATTATTACTCAACTTACATAATTCACTTAGGTCCATTTAGATTTTCTGTAACATACTTTTATTTGAGAGGAAAAAATGTACTTTTATTCAAGTACATTTAAGTCTTTAAATGAGTAAAAGTATTTTTTGACCACAGTGGTAAATATAGTAGTAGTTGGGAGAGGAGGAGTTGCAGTTGTGGTAATAAATGAAGTAGTATTAGTAGTAACACCAGCAATAATAGTAGAAGCAGTAGCAGTGGCAATAGGAGTAATAATGGTAATAACAAAAGTAGTACTGTATTCAGAGGCAGCGTTACCATTAGGCAAAAGTAGATGATTGCCTAGAGCCCCAAACCAGTAGGGCCCCCAAGAGCTGCCCTGCCCTGACCAGCATTGGGCCGAGGCCCCTAAACAGTTTCTGTTCCCTCATTGTCATTATAAATACAAATTGTGTACTTTTAAACAAGACAGCAGACAAGAAGAAAAATGTTTTCAGAATGCCCATTTTTAGCATCTGTCTAAGCAATCGCCCCCTTCACTTAGAATGGACTAGTCCATGAGTGCGCACAGAGTGGGAGGGGCATGGGGTCGTTTCCAATTTTTGTTCAAAATAACACTGATCTTGCATCTTGTTAATTAAACTGGTGATCATCCTAAGTGTGGAAACCTAGAGATCCATTGTCACCTTGTGTTGTAGAGGAGAAAAAGCCAATATAAGTCTGTCATCAACAAAGTCCTCCATTTCATTTCGAACAAACTCAATACAGAGTGAGAGAGCGTGTGGAGTGTGTTCAAGGCTTGGATGGTGTGACTTTACACAGTGTAAATGTGAGCTTTTCCCCGCGGAAACAGATGCTTAAGATGAAAGTGTATCCATGCCCTCTGCTGCTGCTGCTGCTGCGTGTACAGCCAGTGACAGGCTACTGGCAAGCGCCGGGTGAATCACTGTGTATGACTGCAAAACTTGGACACTAGGGACAGTTTTGAGCCCATGGATGTTTGCTACAGCCCCAGAGCTTCTATGCAGTCTTTGTTTGATATGAATCACCCTCATATTCGCAAAGATATGATCATAAATAGCTAATTGAAATAACACGTGAAATAACACAGACGCAATCTCGAAGTGCGACATCGCGGAGGCAGGTCACGTTTTTCTCACATTATCTCAGTTGTGTTTCAGCTCCTTAAATGCTATATAAATATATAATATATAATATATCAGGTGTCCTGACAAAAGTTTTGTAGCCTTCAACGTTTTCTGCAGTCTTTGTACAGAGCCCAGTAAGATGAGACTAAAGGCTGAGTGGCTGTGACTCTAGAGCAGAGGCGGCTCTATCAGGGCACATTCAGGGGCTCCGGTCATGAGGGGGCCCCACTAATAAAGGATTGTCCACAAGAAATGAACATGAAAAATTTGTGCTGCTCAGATAATTACACATAAATTTAAATGTAATGACCAAATGCAGACCTATAGCTAAAGAGTCAGGGGAAAGTCTATTTTAACTTTGTTAGGCCTATAGCTTATCAAACTTATTTAAAGGCCTGGGTTAATTCATGTAATTTAACAGAAATAATTTTGTTTAAAATGTGCAAAACCCTGTGCAACAATGTAATCTGGTCCTTATTGGTAATAGTTTAGTCCCTGTTATTTAAACAGCTCTGGGTTCAATTTGATTATCATCAAGTCTTTATTATGAATTAAAAATATATTTTTACTACAAACCCAAGCCAGGCAAAAGTATTTCAACATCATCTAAAATGTACTAAAATACAGGAAATTTAATCTGTTTTTCACAAAGTTTTGCACTACCTTTCTGCCTGACTTAATATTTTGAAGTTACACTACTTTTACTTGAGTACAGATTACAAGTACTTCCCCCTCTGAAAGAAACACAAGAATTGTATATGACTAGACAGTTAAGAGAAAGGGGAATTAATAGGCAGAGTTATGTCAGCTGTGCATTTTTCAGCCCTTTCTGTGTAAAGCTCCCCAGGGACAAAAATGCTGGGTTTTACTGAATACTATGAATACTGGGGCACTGTCACAAGCTGCATGTGGTAGCACTCGGACTGCAAATAATGCATTAAGTTCAGTGAGCTAGTAGACCACACAGCAGTTGTTGGCTTCTTGGTAAATCCCACACTGGGGAAGGACAATATTTGCAATTTAAATCGTAAAGCCCTTGGTAAAATAAAAAAAACTCTGCATGTCCTCCCTATGTTAAGGTGGGTTATCTCTGGCTTCTGCCCACCATCCAAAGAAATGCACATCAAAGTGATTTAGTGAATCCTTAGTGGATGTATTTGAGAGTTAATGGTTGCATCCCACCTCAGGCCTGTAGTAGCTTGGATTAAAGTGGTAAAGCTTCTGTCTCTCAGTAAGGAGGTTTTGGGTCTGATCCTCAGGGCAGCTGACTTAAATCTTGGAGTGTCTTGTGCGTGTCCTCCTCGTGTTCCCTGGCTTCCTTCCACTGTTAGGTGAATTAGAGAATCTAGTGAGAGAATGTGAAAGTGAACTGCCCATAGTTGCTGGAATAGGCCTCAGCAACGGGAGAAACGGAAATAAGTGTGTAAAGCATTAAATTTGTGACTTACTGTTTGTGTTTGTAAGCTCACTTGGCATTTTTTGGCATCTGTTGTGTTCGTCAGCGCATGTCGTGACTCCTCAAGGCACACAGTCAGACATGTTTGATTATTCAACAAAATTCAGCCGCCTCACTGACTTTTCTGTGTATCTCCAACTTTCTGACATTATTCACACAGCGGCATCACCCACTGCCTGGCTCAGATGTTCATGAATTGTATATATGCACTGAACTCCCAAACTCAAACTCCAAAAGTGGAATGTACCGCTGGTCCATGCTGCCCACACAGCCGCCCACATCAAATTCACCTTTTAATTAGTTACTCCTTGGTCCAACCGCATCTGTTCAGGTCTGCATCTTCAACCAGCTCCTGCCAATGCGACTGGAGCACTGCCCAATAACAGCGTCCACAGCTACACTATGTCTGTATTAAGCAAAAAAGTAATGAGTGAGCAAAACCCATGCAGATGTTGTGGCCGGTCTTGTAATCTGATAAAAAAAAAAAAAAAAAAAGACCAGGGAGCACAAAGTGGACATGATGTATAGAGGTTGTTTGCAGTGTTTTGTTTCACTTGTGGGATTATAGGAGTACTTAGAGAGAGCTTTTCAATGATAAATGAGGGCTCAATGCAGATTACAAGACAGTTTGAGTCCATGTCCTGGTCGAGTTCTTAGTGTTTGGGTCTGAGTCCAAGTCCGGGTCACCAAAGACTGTCCGACTCGAGTCATCGGTACTTAAAGGCACAGTCCAAGTCCGAGTTGAGCCTTTTTGAGTTGAGGTGAAGGTCTGAGTTAAGGCAGAATCCCTTAAAATGGTGTTTTGGCTACATGGCAAAACTCAGGTGGTAGAGCTGTGGTGCATATACACAGTAACTACAGCCTGCCTTGACGTTGTGGGTTTGAGTCCGAATTCCAACACTTTGCTGAATGTCTCACCCCACTCTGTCCCCCAGAATTCCTGTCACTTCTCCACCTCACTATCTAATAAAGCTGAAAAAGGCCTAATAAATATCTTTAAAAAAGTGCTTTGTGTCGAGTCTAGGTCAAGTCCAAATTAACTGAAGTTGGGTCCAAGTAGTAAGTCCAAGTGTCCATGTCTGTGCCATTGACACTTAGCTTGAGTTGATTCAGAAAAATTTGTTCAGGACCCAATTAATGCATCTTTGCTTTTAGTAAGGTAAGGTTAAGGTAGGGGTTATTTTTTCCATCTGAAGAAATCACACGTCACAAAAATACGTTTAGAAACACTCCAAGTTACACAAAATACAATATGCTATGCTCAGATCACCCTGTGAGATAGACTTGGCACTGATAAGAACAATAACAGCCAATTCTGGATGTGTTTTGTCACATAAACGTAACACAATAGGTACAAATGTAGCTTAATGCTTTTTTCATTTGACTAAATGGATGTAGGGATTACTTGTTAGTGATTGAAAGATTCAGGAAGTCGTGTAGCTTTATGAGATGAAGTTTCACCTCATCTGAATAAACACAATATTCTCATCTCAAGGTTTCTAAATCAGGTACAGGCAACAATGGGCCTTAATAACGGTGTCAGCAGAAGTTTGAACAACAAACAGTTTTCCAATAATGTCTTATTATGTATGCATTAAAATGGTCTGGCAGGGATGCTGTTTGTGTTATTTAGAAGATGGGTCAGAATAGCATCTGTCATGGAAATAAATAAAGATGAAATGCTATCGAACGTCACGAGAGAGCCAGGGAGGTGCTGGATTCTTCATTGTCTGGGAGCTGAATAACCCTTTGACAGGAAGGAAAGGCATGACATACAATGATGCACAGCAGAGGAGAATAATCTCTCACAGGGTTGGAGGGAAGGAACGCAAACAACACAAACCAAGTATATTTTCACTTTGACCTTATTCAGTCTCACCTTGAAGTGGAAAAATTTACCCTTAAGGATCCTGTTGTTCTCACTTCATTTGTTGGTTCTTTTGTAGTTTGACTGGGTGTGCAATGTTGCTTGTTTTTTTATTTTTTATTTTCTATACACTGAAAGGCGCTTTCTTTAAATGTCAACCCCATTCGGTGATTATTACAAAAGAGAATTCTTTCAAACATCCCCAGGGATATATATTGAAAAATAAGATTGTTAATATGAAGTGTATTGTGCTAAATGGTACTGTGTTTTAAAGTTTCAAGTTTTCTTACAGATGCTTTTCTTGTTACTCTTTGACTAATTTTAATTAATTGACTGTTTATACAATCAGGTGTGCAAATAGATTCTGCATTATATTTTACCAAATAATCCAGCCATAGAGCATCACAAGCCAGTGTACTCAGTTTAGACATGAAGTCTCAGGTTTCAGAGTAAGACATGGATGATCGTAGCGGTCCAAATTTGTGAATAAAGTCAGACTGGGCCAGTGTCAAAGCTTCCTCATCTATGTAGACGGCTGCCCTTTTGGCAATGACAAAATACTGCACTTTCCTGAGGCTCCATCCAAGGACATACATAAGGAATCCACACACTGCTGCGGTGGACCGTCCCACTCCAGCGTTACAGTGAACATACACAGTGTGGCCGTTCTCCAGGAGGCTGTGGAGCAGGAGCACGGCCTGAGGAAGCATCCTGATACGACCTGCACGAGTACACAAAGAGATGAGATGACTTCATTATGTACAGCACTGTGCCAAGGTTTTAGTGAGGTGTGGAAAAGCACAGTTAACTAAGAATACATCATTTTAAGTAATGGAATTTTTTATGACTTTAGCTGAAAGTGTCTTAATTTTGCTGTACCTTCAGTGCTCATGTCAGGTGTAGGTATCCACACATAAGCCAGGCCAGTGTCTCTGTACAAATGCATCATGGTTTCAGGGCTCATGTGGTCCTCAGGGTTACGTCTGCACCCGTACGAGTTGTTTACCACATCGCTCTCTGTCTGAAAGTTCATGACTGCAGTGATCCCCAATTCATGCTTCATCTTGATGGTCACGTGTTCCACTTGTCGAGGGCAACTTCCCAGCCAAACTCGAGGCAGTATCCTGAGGGCACCAACACATATAGGTTGATGGGTTTTTGTTTAAGGCATGCACATGTTAACAATGTCAATGTAACAACAGATTATTTTTACAGAACTTACAATCCACCTAAGAGCCCTGACCCTGGTTGTCTCCGGCTTCCGCCCATCGTCCAAGAATCCTCCTCTAAATTGCGACCAGTGAGTGAATGTGAGAGTGAATGATTGTCTGTCTGTGTATGCTTCTGTGTCAGCCCTGCGACTAACTGAGCATTGTTCAGGGTGTCCCCCGCCTTATGCCCATAGTTGCTGGGATAAACTCCAGTCACTGGCGATAATAAGCGGAAAAAGATGAATGAATTTCACTTTGAACTTAACTCCTCCTCCATGAATTAGATCTTTTTCTTCCTAAAAGCGTCAGAGGTTCGCTGACTTTAACATTCTTCTAATAAGAAATGTGTTCAGTTACATCAGTCTTCTCTCCTTCCTCTTCCTCTCTGCATTGATGTTTTATTGACCTCATCTCCTCTGATTTTCTTCCTGACCACTGTGCTCCCTGGCAAACTTCATTTAGCTCTTATTAGCATGCACTGAGACGACAGCCAGACGAGGTGACACATCGAAGAAAGACAATGTTAAATGGCGAGGTCTCATAATGACATACTTTATGGGGCTGGTTCTCAAACTTTTTTATTCATTTATTTTATTGGAACGCACCTAAATCAAGACAAACCCATGCCTAAACCATAGAATAAAATACAAATTAAAGGGGCTAGAATATGCTTTTCTGCTCAGAAAAGCATAATCTAGCCCAACATCTAGCCCAACTACCATGTTATAATGTTGTCCTCTCTTCAAAAACATACCTTGAGATACCGCCACCCCTCCCATGAACCTTCGCCCACTCCAGGAAGCACTGACCAATCAACAAGCCCTCTACATCCAGTCTGCTCTCATTCATTTAAACAAGCTCTGTTTCCACTGATTCCTCACCGCTATTTTTCATTTTGTAGTGAAATGGCATCATACAAAAAATTTAAAGAAAAAAAAAAGCTTTTTTCCACGGTTTGTGTTCAGAAGACCGTCACAGTGATGCCCTCTGCTGGTCTCTTCACCGGTTTCTTTATGGCACCAGTAGAGTTATTATTAACATTTCCTTGTAGTCAGATTATGTTTTAAAAGTTTGTAAAACAATGCTGTTGCTTAATTGCCTGGAAATTCCAGACTCACCGCTGTACCAGCGGATGAGTCTGGTCGCCATAGAATCAATTCGATTTCTAGAGCGGAGCAAACGGGCAGCGGAGTTAGCCAATCAGAAAATGGCGGACGTGACGTTAACAAAGCGAAGAAAATAACAAAGAAAATAAGCAACGCGAAAACATTTTTTTTTTTTTAATAAAGGCTTCTAGTGCTGCAAGCTGCTGTGGTTTTAATGACTCGATATGTTTTTGGTCATTTAAAACGGAATTTACCGCTGAATGAAACAAACTCGGCTCCTCAGTGCGCCACCTTGATTGTTGTTGTTGCGGACGCTGCTCGCGAAGAACACGTGACTTAAATAAGCGAATCAAAATGCACGGTATTTGAGTAAACCACTGCGGACGGCGTGGTGACCAGACTGATATTTCTCTGTATAATAATACAGAGACATATCAGTCTGGATTTTCCAGGCAAGTTGCTTAAATGCTGTTCTAGAGGCAATCGAGATCAGTTTAAAAATATGAAGAAAAGCATAATATTGCTCCTTTAACCCCAAAAAAATAAATAAAAATGAATTACTAAATAAGGACTAAACTCTACCTAAACCATGAAAAACCCAGGTCTAAACCAGGACTAAACCATGAAAAACCCAGGTTTCAACCAGGACTAAACCAGGACTAAACCAGGTCTTACGCTGCAGTACAGCTCAGTTGGTAGAGTTGCGGCGCATATGCACAACTACAGCCTACCTCAGTGTTGTGGGTTCGAGCCTAGATTGGAACCCACTGCAGTCCAGACACTTTGATGAATGTCTATCCCTGCTCTCTCCCCTATGATTTCCCGGCACTTCTCAACTACACTATTGAAAAAAGGCCTAAAAATATAATAAATAAATAAACAAAAGGTCTAAACAAGGACTAAACCAGAAATAAACAAGACTATAAACTAACCTCGGCACTTAAACTCCTGAAGACTCCTGAGTACCAATAGAAGAGGCCTGTGTACCACAGTGCTACAGTGGCTTGCAAAAGTATTCATACCCCTTAGCATTTTTTCTTTATGGCTGCCTTACAACCAGGAATTGAAATGGATCATTGGGAGGTTTATATCAGTCACTTTTCATCATATGCAACAACTATGAAGATGTAAAATATTTTTTATTGTGAAACAAACAAGAAATATTACAGAAAAATAGAAAACTTGTACTTGAGTGTGTAGAATTATTCTGCCCCTTTTTAAAGAGGCCCCTATATAAGATCCAGTGGTACTCTCAGAAGTCTCAGAAAGATAGATAAGGTCGACCTGTCTGCAATTCAACTACCATAATTCCACAAAACAATTTAATTCATCATTACAAAGTGTAAAACAATGGTAACCTCACCAAGAGAGATGCCTAGAGAGAATCATCCAAAACTCACAAACTGGGCAAGGAGTGCATTCATCAGAGAGGCAACAATAAGACCAAAGGTGACCCTGAAAGAGCTGCAGAGACTGTTGTATCTGTCCACAGGACCACTCTGAACCATACACTCCACAGAGCTGGGCTGTGTGGAAGAGTGGACAGACAATAGCACAAACTCAACACCTCACTGTGCCCCTTTCTAAAGTGAAGCCTGGTGGTGGCAGAGTCCTACTGTGAGAATATGTGTCATTGGGAAACTGCTCAGAGCTGAGGGAATAAAGGATGGGGATAAATACAGGGAAATTCTTTAAGAAAACCACTCAAACTGCGCTGTACAATGAATCCAACTTGAAGGAGCTTGAGCTGTTTTTAGATGAAGAATGAGCACACATCCTAGTGATTTCAGTCATATTTCTTATTTGCTTCACAATAAAAAATATTTTGCATCTGCATTGTTATCATGTGACATAAACCTCCCAATGATCCATTTAAATTCCTGGTTGTGAGGCAACAATAAAGGAAAGATGCTAAGATACTGTTGTAAGCCACTGTATGCCATAGTACAAAGGTTACTCAACTGTGTTTTGATGCTTACAGCAATACTTCAAAAACTATTGAGGAACAGTGGTGGTTGTGTTAAATAAAAACACGCAAGACAATGAGCAATGGTAAAGTACCAAACACAAACTATGTTTATTTGAAAGGAATTACTGCTGAGGTCAATGTGCAATATTTTTGAAGCAAGGTCTAAGCAATTAGTTAACACTGAGTGATAAATCTGTGTTAGAAATAGTACACAATAGGCAAGGAGTGACTCTGACTCTAAAGAGAGGCCCCTGACACAAACCTTGTATGATCTTTGAAGACAAATTAAAATTGCACGGCATTGGGCTGAGTCTGTTTTAGGGCTGGGCAATAAATCAATTTTTTCAATTAATTCAAATTTGTAGGGCAGGTCGACTTGTTTAAATAAAAATCGATAAAAAAAAACAAAAACTCCACCACCGGTGGTCTGGGCAGGCCCGCCAGCCCTCCCTCAATGCTAGAGGAACACAAACAACATGGCAGCGAGCAGGGAAGAACTCCTTCCTAAGAAAGGCACAATGTCATCAGTTGTGTGGAATTGGTTCGGGTTTGCGGCGTCAGACGGAGCACAAACAGCACCACAACAATGAACTCTGCTCTATGTTAATTATGTATTCACTTTCTCAGATCTACCATCTTTCCTTTATTCATAGGCTGTTCTAAAATTGTAGAAATAAATTATCTATATGTGTAAAAGGGGAAATAGTCCTGTCCTCTTCCTTTCACACAAATTCCACATAAGATTACAATGATGGTCAACAATTTACCTCAAACCTTGTGGCACCCTTGCACCCTTTTTTTCCCCCTTTAAATAAAGTTACACAGACACGCAAGACTATAATGCCGCTCTGTGAGTGGAAGGAAAAAGTACATTTTGGCTCCTGCAACTTGTATTGTCTTACCTTGAAAAATGCATAGCTTTATGCCCCGCCACACTGAAGTAAAAGCTGGTGGTGTGCTTCATCTCATCTGTGTGTCCCGTTACTTCTATCCAGTGACCAATGGGATGACAGTATACTCCGTCCACCAAGTTCTTCTCGTCATAAATACTGCATCTGTCGTGGCTCGGACCATTACCTAGAGAAAACACAAGCTTGAGGTTAGTGAAGCTCAGTGCAGGTCCTCTTTTCCTATCATAGTAGGACAGATACATCTACTTTGAAAAGGGGAAATCTAATTATGCACAAAGCAAAAAGAATATTGAACACCATGTGATCTGAAATCTTTAGGTCTTTCTAGTAAATTCTATAGGCCTATATCCACAGAGCATGGTTGAATAATTAGCATTTGTACAGCAGTGTTTCCCAACCAGGGATACGGGGACCCCTAGGGGTACGCGAGCACATTGCAGGCGGTATGTGGCATTTTATGATTATTTACAGTACCTTTATATATTTGGCTTTCAAAAACTAAAATAAACCTAAATCAGGACTAACCCAGGACTATAGTGAGGGATGTGACACTAAAGAAGGACAAAACATGGACTAAACCAGGTTTAAAACCCAATCTCAACCAGGAATAAACCAGGTCTAAACCAAGACTAAATCAGGTCAAAACCTGAATTCAACCAGGAATAAACCATGTCTAAACCAAAACTAAACCAGGGGTAAACCAGGTCTAAAACAAGGAGTAAACCAGGTCTAAACCAGGAATAAACCAGGTCAAAACCTGAATTCAACCAGGAATAAACCAGGTCTAAACCAAACCAGGAATAAACCATGTCTAAACCAGAACTAAACCGGGGTAAACCAGGCCTAAAACCAGAACTCAACCTAGAATAAACGAGAATTAAACCAGGAGTATACCAGGTCTAAAACAAAGAGTAAACCAGGTCTAAAACAAGGAGTAAACCAGGTCTAAACCAGGACTAAGCCAGGTCTAAACCAGGTCTAAAACCAGAACTCAAGAAGAATTAGATCTAAACCAAGTCTAAACCAGGTCAAATCAGGACTAAACTAAGATTAAGCAAGGACTAAACTAAGGCTAAACCAGGACTAAGATGGGTCCAAACCAGGTCTAAACTGAAACTAAACTAGGTCTAAACTAGTTCAGATCAGGATTTAACAAAGATTAAACCAAACGTAAATCACGTCATGGGGATACACACAACCAAAAAGGTTGGGAACCACTGACCTACAGTATATGGCATTTGTTATCTAGATTGCATTTCCTGTGTATATTCTCGCTCAGTTAATTTACCTTTTCTGTAATTTGCCACAGAGACGCATGTTCTGAGTCATTCCATTATAATATGGAAATTTCTAAGCTTAATTTAAAAAAAAAAAAAATCGAGAAAAATAGGCCAGTACTGTGGATAACACCGTTTAATAATAATAGTTTGCGTTCTACCTAACCATTTTTATTTTATTAAACTAAAACTAATTTGCTAAAAATGAGAATACACTGCCCTCATGTGGCGCTAAGGACACACTGCAAGACCGTGTAACAAATATGGCGCAGTTTAAATGAAGATTACCTACATAGATGGAAACACGCAATTTATTCGCTACACAACTTAGTTTTAATCAAACAAGACAAACATATTTACACTGAATTTCACCTTCAAATATGTGAGAGCCACCCACTCTTTTGACAAACTTGAACCACAGCGGATCCTTCCACGGCTCGGCCAGGTGCACCTCTCCCGTCCACAGACTACGGCTCGTGCGGCGAAACTATCTTCCTGGACGCTTTCATCTTTACCGCTTTGCCCGTGTCCCATTGGCCCATTTCAGCGCGCGAGCCCACCGCAAACACTTCGACGTCCCGCGACTCTGGAGTAAGAATAACCCCAAATCTGAATAACATCTTCTGCTGCTTTGACATATTCGTATTGTTACCGATTTATACGACTTTACTGAGTTCCTATAACTGCTGTAGCTCCAGGGTTAGGTACGACCCCTGTACTGCTCGGACACCACTATAAATAAACGGGTAGCCTGTTTTTCTCTAAGGGCATTTTCTTGCAAAGATTGGGTGAGCAGTTGGACGTCTCACTCTGCAAAGTAAACGGGGACAATTTTGGAATGGGTGTTAATTATACAGCTACATTTCAGCTTATACTCAGAGGTGGACAGTAACTGAGTACTGTACTTAAGTATAGTTTTTAAGAATCTGTACTTTACTTGAGTAGTATTTTTAGGAGTAACTTACTACTTATACTTAATTTTTTATTGGTTATAACAACTGTACATGAAAGGAACATACAAAAACCTCATGCTTGGGAAGCACAACTTTTTCTTTGTTTTGTTTGTACAATGTCCATTTTTTCCATTTTTGATTCTTGTAGTCTCTGTCTGTGTGTTAGCTTCTCCATCAAAAATATGTCCTCAATCGTTGTTATCCATTGATCCATTGATGGTCCCGTTATCTCCCCCCAATTCCTTGTTATAGTTTTTTTAGCTGCTATCAGCAGTATTTTAACCAAATATTTATTACTTTCATAAATAGTACCATCCGAAAAGTTACAAAGATAGATAAGTTCAGGTCTCAATGGGATTGTATATCCAAGCACTTGACATAGGACATTACAGATCATTTCCTAAAACACTGTAATATGTGGACATTTCCATTAGCTATTATTTGAATAACACCACTCTCTTCCATGGATGGGTCCAGCTGTATTTCTCTTTTATAATAGTCTCTCATTTGTAAGTAGCGGAAGAAGTCATGTTTTCCCAATTGAAATTTCTGTCAGATTCTGAAAGCTCTCCAGCCCCCCATTATTCTCCAGGACACACCACGCTGTAATTCCCTTAGTTGTCCAGTATTTATAATTTTGGTCATATTTAGCTGGCTTAAATTTATTATCGTACGAAATCCACTTTAATTTTGTTGCGTGTCTGGATTTTATGTGTCTGGAGTATTCTAAACCACGCAGTGAATGTATGTTTGGTTATGGGATCCAAATGGTTTTTGTTTTTTTCATATATATCTTTGTCTCCAATCAGGTTTTGAATGTGCTGTTCCAATATTCCTCCTTCAGTATCCTTCCACTTTCCACAATAGTGTGGATTACACCAACAGCACAGAAACCTCAATTGTGAGGCATGATAATATTCTTTTAACTTTGGTAAAGCCATTCCTTCCTTTTCTTTGGGTAGCTGGAGGGTTTCAAATCTCACCCTAGGTCTCTTACCCTCTCAGATAAACCTAGATATTATCTTATTCCATGATGTGAATTGACTTTGAGTAACCTGGTACTACTGGTAATGCCTGGAATAGAAATAAAAACCTGGGTAAGATATTCATCTTTACCATTTCAATCCTTGAGCTAAAGTCCAAGGGCAACGTAGCCCACCTTTCTATATCCTTTTGTAAATAATCAATCGGTGAATGTACATTATGGCTAGAAGAGAAGTGGGGGTCAATCAAACCTAATTCCTCAAGTGAAACTTTTACAAATCTGGTCACACCTCTCTTGTTTTTCTGGATACTTGTTGTATTTAATTTATAGTTCAGTGCCCTTGATTATGTAGATGAGTTTCTTGTAATAAACCAATTTTTACTTTTTTTTGTCAATTTCGGTATTACCTTTCCCCTCTTTTTCGGTGTAGTAAGACCATTCGCATTCAGTGAAACAATATTTAAAGTATGCATACTATTAGATTCACATAAATCAATGTGCTCCCAGGCATGGATGAACAAACCGAAAATATACAAAAAAACTAAGAAACTAGGACATGTAACCTGTAACTTCCATAGTGGGGTTGTCTTGAAACCTCTCGCCTTGCCCCTCTTGGTGGGTGGGCAGGAAATCCCCACTGTGAGTGAGGGCCAGCTCCTAGACACCATGCATCTTACAGATGGAATATGGTCTAGCAATGTCCAAGATGATCTCACCTAATCCCCTTTGTCGGCATTTATGTTTACATAAGCCTGCTTTCTTCTAGTAATTAAGCTGCAATTCCAAAGAAACTAGTAAAAATGCAATACGGATTAGATCTCAGTATACTTCACTTTACACTGGTTCAGTTCTTTGTTGTTTTAGGGTCTCTGGTATTCCCGTAGCTTCTCTCGTGCGCGCTGCGCCATCTCTCTGTTAGAGCCTCCGTTGCTGACGCGCTGCCACCCGGTGTAGATGCTGTCTGTCTCTCCGTTGTTATCGCTGCATGGCAGGTTCACGGCGTATCCCTGGCTCTCATATCCCGCGCAGCAACTGTTGCCGTATCGTAGCTTTTAATGTAATGTATTCTGGTAAACGGGGTTTGGAACCGAGTGCCCCTCTCTTTCAGCGCTTTTTTATGTCGAGGTACGTGCGCCGTTTCTGTACTACTTCAGTGGGGTAGTCATGATCAAATTGAATCAGCTTTTCTGCCACTCGTATTTTCTTCTGCCAGGCTTTCTTCAGAAGCATTTCTTTGGTTTCAAACTTCAAAAAGTTGATCACAATGAGCCTGGGTCGCTCACCTGGCTTTGGCTTTGGCTTTGGCTTGAACGGAGGGGTTCTGTGTGCTCACTGAATGTGAAACTCAGTTTCTTTGGTATTTCCAATTATTTTTTAAATGGCTGGTTTAAATATAATTGATCCTTCTTCGCTGTCCTTTGGTAGGCCAAATATTCGGATGTTATTTCTCCGAGATCTGGCTTCGAGGTCAGTTATCTTGTCTTGCATGCGTCGGGCCTGGGTTAGCATGTAGCGCAGCGTGCCTCCGTGTTCCGCTCCTCAAGTTCGGCGATGCGGGCTTGGGCCTGGTTAGGGTATTCTTTTGCTCTTCCATCACCTTGTTGCTTTCCGTGAATTTTTGTTCCATGTCTTGTCGAAGTGAATTAATTTCCCGCTTCAGTTTGTTTTTAAACGAAGTTAATTCACCACGAAACGTCGTTTGAAGTTCTCTGATCTCTTTGCTCAGGTTAGCTAGGCTCTGGAGAATTAGCTTTGCGTAGCCATGTTGAGCTTCGCCAGTCTCGTCTCCCTCCTCCCTCGTGTTCACTTTCGTACCAGCTCCACTCATCGCAAGGTTCTTGCTAGTTTTAAATCGAGTCTTGTAGTATTTGTGGAGCTCTAGTTCACCGACTTCGGGGAGCTCTCAACCACCCGCCATCTTCTCCACTACATCTTAATGATAAATAAAAATTACTTTTTACTCCACTACTTTTCTAAAAAAAAAAAAGCAAAAGTAACTTCTGCAGAGAAATTGTTTTATTATCGAAAGACAACAGACTTACAGCCTAAACATAATTATTTAGTACATAATACTACTCATATTTGCTCTCAGGAACTAAAAAGAAGCTCTGGGCACAGTCTGGAAGTGATTTAGCGTTTGCTTTGAACATTATTTGCATGATTCTACAATAAAGCAATTTAAAATTAATTGATTAGTATGATAAAAATACCCAGCCTTATTTATAATACAGGTGGCTCGTTTTTGCTGTAGAACAATCTTATCTACTATGGTTTTATTTAAGTTGATCCCCACATTTCCTTACTAAAATGATGTAAAATGTATTTATTTATGTTTTTGGAGCTCCTAATATGTGACTTGATTGTAGTCGAGATTTTACCCCAAATTCTAGACTGCTCTCATTTGAAAGTTTTATATTTTACACTATGATTAAAAAAAAAGTTGTTTTGTTTTGTTGTTGTTGTTTTTTTGTGTTGTTTTGTTAATACTTAAATATTTTTGAAAGCACATACTCCAGTACTTTAACCCAAGTAAAAATTTGACTTAAAAACTTTTACCTGTATTGGAGTAAAATTTGACCAGGGGGATCTATACTTTTATGCAGTGGTGGACAAAGTACTCAACTTCATTACTTGAGTAAAAGTACTACTACTAGTTTTATTGCTACTATCCCCAAAGTTAGGCAAACATGCTTCCCACTTTGTCACCAAGGTCAAATATACTTCTACCCCTTTTTTAGACACTTAACTGAAGTAATACTTTAGACAATGTCCTGAAATGTACCATAGACCATTTTGGGGAGCTACAGCACCCCTATGTTGAGTTTTAGTACTCATAAATGTAATCCAGAAGCTATGTGATTCCTCAGTATATACAGTATGTATATTGACAATACTGACAAAACCATTTTTCTCCTTCAGGTCTCTGCTCTCTCTGTCCCTAACTTTAGTTTTAAATGTATGATTAGGGGTCAGAAACAAAGTCACTGTAGTAACCATTATCCTATTCATCGTAGTGACATCTACAAATATAATGTTATAAAAGGAATTACATGTGTACAATGTTTAATATTTTAGTCAGTGCCATATGTTTCTTTCTTTTGTTTCTTTCCTTGCTTACAAGGACCTCAGCACTGCTAAATCTGTAATGCTAAAAACGCCCCTAGAAAATACATTTTCATTAAGTTATTTTTAATTATATACCATTTAATAATTTCTACTTTTATAAGTTTATAAGTGTGATTTAACACAGCTTTCAAATATTTAGTCATACTGTATTTAAATGTTAAAACACATTTTTAGGTCCCCAGTGTATGCTTCACCAGGTAGGCCTACTTCATGTACATTTACACTTAGTGACCTTAAAGAGGCAAATATTAGCTTATGGTGCTGGCTCACTTAAATCCTCCACTGCAAATGTCAGTGAGACCTTCACCAAACCTGCTTAACCTTTAACTTCTTTATAAAAACAGTGGTCTTTTCTCTGAACATGCTCTATATTTTGGGCATAGGTTATTACAAATTTACTGCAAATAATTTACAATAATGTTGGGACGTGGTAAAATAGCTTGATGAGCCAAACAAAACAAAATTCAACTCTTAGCCTTAAATAGATAATAGTTAATCTGCATTTGTTTTTTCTTAATAATCTACACCAATGAATGTAATTCATCAAGTAATATAAAAGTTGGTTTACAAAAGTTTTTAAAGTCTTTAAAGCTGAGCATAAACTTGGTTTAAAAATGTGGAATGAGCAGCTGTAAAACATGAAGGAAGCAAAAAATATACATGAACAAAACAGACACAAAGTTAACATTGTTTTGTTAATACCTTTTGCATCTAGTTAAATACTGTTCTCAATATAAGCAGGGTTCAGATAATTGTAGGGCACTTCTAGCGTTGAGTTTCTCTCAATAATAACTTCACTGAGGTACAACAGTTCAGCCTGGAGATCTTTCAGGTACTGCTTTGGGACGATCTCGTCAAAGTGTTGTTCAGGATATTTGCCCAGGGGGATCTGTGGAGGGACACAATAATTTAGCAGAAAGTAAAACTGCACATTTTTAGCAAAGTACAGCACTGTGGAAAAGTTTGAGGTGTGGCAAGTTTGCTTTAATAAATGCATACATTTTTTTGTTATGAAAATTTTATGGATGTTCAGTAATGGGTCATGGACGATGGAAGATTATTAATTTGATGTGGCTCCAGATCACTGTTTAGATCTAGTGTTTTAAACAATTCTGGACCTTTTTGAGCTTTGGACTGAAGATACTAACTTCATGCAACCAGTGATTAGTTTTATTAGATTCTTTACCATTATGAGATATAAGGGTTTTCAATGGAAAGAACATTTACCCCTTAAAAAACTGAATTTTGCACAAAACTGTATACAGTATTTGATGATTATACTTCTACTTGAATACTGATATACTGACCCTGTCACTGTATTTGTATGAAAGTATCCAGGATGATTCTGCAAAGGTTGCTGTGTCCCCAATACTTGGGAGTGTCTCCAGAATCGTTTTCATGCTGGATTCGCCTTTTGTGTTTGGAGGAGGTTCGACGAGGAGCAGTGAGCCGTTGGGAATCCAGAATTGATAGTCAAACTGAAGTTAGAGTTTAGTTAGTTTATTGTATGGAAACACTAAGAATTAAACTACACAGGACTCTTTTCACTCACCTGGCCATTACTAACAGCAGCATGTTGGGCCGACACAGTGAAGACGACCATTGTGACAAACTTGGCAAGTTCTTTAACAGTTTTGAAACTTTCTGGAAACCCTGTTGGACACAGCACATGATAGACTACAAAACAAAACATGTTCGCTTCATCTAGAGTTAAAATCAAAATGGTGTAAGTTACAATCTGCTGACTTTCCAGGAGAAGCTATAAAGTAATACAGCTGGATCAGAATTCCTTGTGTGGACTCACTGATTAGATCCAGGACCGAATATACCAATTTCCCTCTCACAAATGACTACTTTTAGTACCATTAGGAGGTAAAGTATAAGGGTTTTGTGGCACAATGAATATAGCTTTTACCCCTGAACTAGAAGATCATTGAGTTTGGTGCCTTGGCAGAGGTCTATTCTCTCTAAGTGCTACTGGTTTTGATTGTCCTTTTTTTTATTGCAATTTTGTATATTGTTGTACAATTGTTCCTTAAAACCTCTCTACTCTATATTTTTCTAAATATATTTTTGTAATTTATTTTTTAAAAGTCACAGCACACCATTAAAAATGTTTTCTGGATCAGTTAAACGCTGGCTCCTTGATAATCAAACTTGTACACACATTTCAGATACTTAGTGTTTTACTAATATTTTACTAATGTTCTGTTTTTTTGTTGTTGTTGTTTTTTTGTTTTTTTTCTTTGTCTCTGTGCTGAAGTTTATATCCTGGTCTTTCTCTGTCATTTATTGTGTAATGAGTTTTGCTTTAGTGTTAATTGTGCTTATTGCATGCCGTTTTTATTAATCCATGTTGCTAATGTTTGTGGCTATTTTAATCATGTCTCCTGCGTCTCATGTATTTGTTTTTGTCTTGTCTTTTTAGTAACATCAACCTGCCATGGGACAGCAGATGAAAATTAGCCTGTTTGGCTAAATCTGGCATATTTACATGATTCATGTTAATGTGGTCATGTTAATGAATATGCATTGTCCCATTTCAAATAAATAAGCCTTTTTGGCTCCAACACTTCATGGCATGTATTAAAAGAATGTACAGCAGTAATATATGTACTTAATTCTATGTACAGTAGCAGGAGCTCATCATAAGCTTTCATTTGATATACAGTAGATAAATCTAAATCTCGCCCCAAAATGCACATGCCCTTTGGATTCTACTCCATTTAGTCTAGTTCAGTCAGGATTAGTGGTATCGGGGACATTGTTTGTTTGTTTTTGATACAAACCTGAAGAAGAGTTCCCAATGACGCCATGGATGAAGATCTCTTTGACCCACTCCTGCAGCTCGGTGTCTTTAACCACATGGTTGTCTGACGGATAGAAGTACTTCATCATTTCTGTCATAAAACTGCAGATAAACATAAAACATGTTATTGTCAGGAAGAAGGACTGCACAACAAACCATCTTCAAAAAATCATAGATAATTCTTTCTTTCTATGACTAGTTTGCTGATGATTATGCTTATAGTTACCCATGCATAATGCTCCACAGCCTCACACCATCGTCTCTGTAGTAGAAGTTGGGGATTGTCTCCAGTCCTCGTGCAGTGATGTTCTCTGGCAGACAGAGGGAGCTGTAGGTAATTTCAGACATAGTCCTCTTCATCAGCTCCAAGATCCCCTCATGGCCAAGCGAGCTCTGTGAGTTGGATATTGCAGTAAAGCTTTTCAAAAATGTAAGTAATCACAACTTATTTATGTATTTTTTTTTTTTAATGTCGGGTAGTCATACAATGCTTAAAGACCCTCCAGGTCCCAAAAGCTGATTGCGGATATTCTTGTTTATTTCGATGGTTGTATGAAAGTGAGGTGTCAGCAACTGCAAAAAATAAAAAACATGAAATAAAAATGAAACATAAAAAAGTAAGTAAAAAAAAAAACATTTTTATTATTACCTTGTAAATTGGATGTGCTGTTGGGAGGTTCCTATATGTAGCAAGATCAAAAACCTCTCCTAACAAGTGTGTGTTCAGTAAGTGATGTACTCCCTGATGCTCCATAAAATCTGCATTTTTGATAAACATCTTGGCCAGCAGCCAGTCGCTCTCAGAGTCACTGGGCAGAAAGATGGGGTTCTTCTCCGAGGGCTCTTGTTGAATCTGTAATGTAACACAACAGGTCATTCACTTAAAATCACACACAGTGTGACTGAGTATATCTGACTGAGACATACCTGTATTGCAATTGGCAGCAGTTTCCCTTGACGGTTTGTGTAGAACAAACAGAAACCTGACGCTACAAACAGAGGTTTTCCATTGAGAGTACGGGTGGCAATTCCCTCCATCTTTTTGTAGTCACAGATGAAGACATTTCCTTTCTGTGTGCAATAACATTCATTTTGCTTTTTTTTTAATTGATATTTTTTAAAGGAGCTATTTTATGCAAACTCAACTTTTCAGAACTATCTACCATGTTATAATGTTGTTCCCTCATTCATGCATGTTTAAATAATCATTTAGTCTCTGGCACTGCTGTTCTGAGACCTTAAAACACTCCACTTCTCCCACGAAACTCCGCCCACTCCCGGAAGCACTGAGCAATCAACAAGCCCTCTACATCCAGTCTGCTCTCATTCATTTATACAAAGAAACAGTGTAGAGCTCTGTTTCCACAGATTACTCACAGTTGTTTTTCATTTTGTTGTAAAATGGCATCATGCAAAAAGTTTAAGGCAATAAAAAGCTTTTTTCCTCTGTTTGTGTTCAAAAGACGGCAACACTCTGCACTCTGCTGCCCTCTGCTGGTCTCTTCACCTGTTTCTTTAGGGCACCCGTAGAGTACTTATTTAAAATGTTCTCTTTTCGTCACGTAATGTTTTAGCAGTTAGAAACATGAAATGCTGTTCTACAATCAACATTTTCAAATGTGAATAAAAGCATAATATATTCAAATTTTTATTTAACGAATAAAAAAAAAAATCTGCTAAACACGAGTTACACTTAAAAATTAATACAATTTGGTGCTCCCTCATACAGCAGCCGTGCAAGGTCAGGTCATCAGTGAGGAGATCCAGCAGAGGCCGCCATACCCTATCAAAAATATTGCATATTCCCAGCAAAAGATGTTAAATTGGAAGAAATCATGAACACTTCTCTGTGTAACAGACGGGGGATCTCCCTAAATCCACTAAAACAGTATGCATTGCCTCGCCAGATGTAACGCTTTAACGCAGCGCAATGTAGCTTTAGCTATCTCGGGCTTTCTCTCTGGTTGAGAGTCCCCAGAAGGCTAAGTTTGACAACCATATCAACAAAAATAGTCTGTCAAAGTTTGTAGTTTTAGTTTACAGAAATGAAGTAGTGACAAAAACACAACAGTATTTAAGGTTAAAATATGTTGCCCAGTGGACAGAGAAAGTCCCCTCTAGCAAAACTCAGAAGGAAGAAGAGCACAGGAGCCAGTGGCATTGTCTACAGAAATATCAAGTGGAGCTTTTTTGCAGCATGTTTTCAAACCTAGCCATTAAAAGACACTGGCAGATACTGTGGTAGTAGGTCCCAGCTTCTGTTACATTTCACACAAAGAGGAGAAATCTGAAGGTGAATTTAAAGTAAAACTGTGGAGTTTGTTGCAATCTGTGTGAAATACTATACTGATACTCCTGGAGTCTGTTACACATGAATATTTACTTGACATTTGGCAATCTGTATGCACTAAGCTTAACCTCCAAATACATTTCCTACTGGACCAAGGCCCTATTGCTTTATTTTTTTTATAATAAGGAAATATCACATTATTGGTGTCCCTACCTCTATTTCCCTTTGCAGAGTGGTACCTCTGGCCAAAAACGGCCTCACCATACTGTTTGTGACCGGAAAGTTTTTTGGAAGCTTTGAGCAGCGCTTGATCACATTAGGGTTTACTCCGTTTAAAAACTGATATCCGAAAAAGACATCCTCCTTCCAGTTGTCTATCACATAATCTGGAATAGAGACAAATGATTATAATACACAAGTATTTGGTTTGGGTTGTAAGCTTTTCCTTTCATTATTAATTAAGTTGGGATGCGGGTAACAAAAGGCTGGAAAAGTAAGTAGTACGAATAAAAAACAGCTCAACAAATTAGATAAATTGTCAACATTTTTGTAAACTGACTTGTTGTATAAGGAAGAGTCCAGTATGATCATCCATGCATTCAACCATTTTTTATACCCAGTCTCTTGCTAAAATGTTGCCAATTAATCTTATCAGTTGCAAAATGCTGGTCTGCTTTTTATTAGTATCACCTGCTTTTGCAGCCTTTTGTTGCCCCTGTCCCAACTCTTTTAGGACATGCTGCTGTAATCAAAATTATAATGTTCTCAGTTTAACACCTGAATGAGTGTTTATGTTCTATTTTAAATAAAATATTTTATGGTATTTAAGTTACACAGTGCCCTAACTAGTATTTTGAACTTGAGTTGGTAGTTACCTGACATTGTTGTTCTCTTGATCCAAAAAATATTTTTCATTGCTTCAAATGACTTCCATTTTTCTTCAGAGCCAAGCATTCTTTTGAGCTTAAGTTCAAGAGAGCTGTAGATAAGCGGGACAGGACAGTGTAGTTAAAACAAACATACACTGTATTTGTCTGCATTCAGTACCTACAGCACATCATGTTACAGTGTTACTTACATTGTTACATCATTATTGTAAATCTCAGCAGATTTGGACTCTGATATGCATTTCTCAGCAGGGAGCTTGGACTCATCGTCGTAGCAGTGAGGTAGTCCATCGTAGTACAACTTCCACCTAAAGAAACTGGCTTTAGTACATTTATATTTCTTAAGTACATAAGCAAAACTGCATTGGACTTACTGGTACTTATTCTTTTTAAGTTCAAGCTCATTTTTCCGGTGTTCTTTAAGTAGTTCATGGTCATCCTCAAAAACCTTTGTGGCTTAAACCCAAAGATTAAACCTGTTAATTTTTCAGTACTATAAATGTGCCATTACACATGGATTTCTACAAACCTTTGCCTCCTCTCAGCGCCACCAGCTCTCCTTTAGATAGCCATCTGTAACATGGAAAGAGAATGGTATTCTCTTCTGGGGTCGTCACCACTATTTTAGAGCAGTACCAGTCGTCTTCTGGGAAAACAAAAAGTGGATCTTTTTCCAATTTGAGAAGCAGAAGTGTCCCCAGAGAGCAACTGTGTTTTACAGTGTATGTCCTCGACTACAAGAGAAATCAATTTACAAACCTTGAATGTATGACTTCACAAAATTATCATCACAAAGTAAGTAAAATAGGTTGCGCACTTACGTTCCCACGTGAAAAATCAAAGCCGATATTGTTGAGTTCAGTCCTCTTACTCTGTCCTTCAGATCCGATTAGTGTGACGTAGATGTGGTCCCATGTCCCTGCGTACTTCATTTCTCCTGTGGTCACTGCTAACTTGTACACAGCCATGTTCACTCAGAGGAGGCTGAAGTTTAAAATGCAATCCAGAATTAGAGTTTAGCTAACAAGCTCTTCTTCTGCTGCTGGTCTGAGTACGTTTCAACCTCCAAATCTTTGCAAGATTCAAACACTGTTTAGCAACGCAGTCCCTGGTGGTCCAATTCAATATTTGTCCATCAGTTTATGAGCATCCTGTTTGTAGAAGGTAATGTCAGGACACTGACCACACCCGAGTGTATAAACAACTGTCCACACTACAGCCAGCTCCAGGTGTGGGTTTATGTGGATACCATGAAGAATTGAAAAATCACTTACAAGGTGCATACTTTCAACAAAAGAATAATCAAAATAGAATTGTCATTACTTTGGGGTAATAAAGATTTATAGACATACTTTACCACTGTGTACCATTTCACTTACAAGGCATGCTTTTAGACAAGAGTAAGTCAGGTCTTCTTCAATCATTACTCCACTCTAGATACATTTACTATTTGTAGTTCTATTGTTTGACCCTGTGACTCTGAACAACATACTGTGAACAGCTTCAAGACACTATCTGGAATACAAATAAGAAAAACAAAACATTTCGATAAATGGTTAGGACTGGTCTTGTAGTATTGATTTAGGTTACAATAACTAAGAATGCAAGAGAATAAAATAAAATAAAAACATACAGAAAATTGAAAAAGTGTTTATTGCAGAGTCTGGATATTCACATTTTAAAGAAAAAATATACTTTATTCTTCCATCTTGCATTGAATTTATTTGATTTCAGACAACATTTTTACCAAACTTAAGCTCAAGTTGCCACTTCCCTGGAACTAAAGCTTTTATGAAAAGGGCTATGTCCCAGATGAACTACCCCTCCTTGTGTCTGCCTGAGTACATCTCAGCTAAAGGACTTGTGTCTGTCCTTGGCTTTTATCACCGAGACGATGCATTAGGGCTGGGAGTATAAGAGAAATCAGAAATACTTGAATTATTTTGGACTTGTAAAAAATCAGTGGTTTAAAAATGTATTTCTGCTCTGTTCATCTTAGTTTGGTCAAGGATGTAATTTAACACTTTTATCCAACAGTCAAGTGTATACAGACATGAGATATTCACTTTTTTTAGGCAATAAAGGAAGACGTATCTTAATAGTTGGACTGAGAATATAAAAATCTTAATGATGCCTTTTTGATTTGCTTTGTTTGATGTTATAACAATTGACAGGAATTCCACCAATCCCTAAAATGTACTTGATTAAAAGAGTCAAGGTAACTAGTTCATTTCCACCTCTGTATTTCTGGAAGTACCAAGGAGTAACATCAGTGTTTGTTAAATACTGTTTGTGTTCAGTTTGACCTTCTGGGATAATACTCCAGTGGTTTTACGACATCCACCAAGGCATAGCAGATATTTTACCATCACTGCCAAATAAAGGTCAAAGTTCTCAGATCATGTTACTACTGGAGCAGCTTGGTACAAAGTATAGCGACTTTGTAAGTGTAACCCTTGTCTGCTATTTCATATACTTTGCTCATTTCCTAATTGCACTTTTAGGTACCTTTGGGGAGTAACAACACTTTGCTGATCCTGCTGTCCTAGAGATGCTGTCCTCTCTGTGTGGCCATTAACGGCAAGAACCAGGATCTTTAGCTTATTTCTTTTCTTACCTAACTAATATAAAAAAAAACTATCAATATTTGAATCACTCCCACTAAACCTGAAAGTTAAGAGGAGACACCAGATAAAAACATTTTTTTTAAGCTTCACGTTTCTCATGCAGTGTTTAATTTGAAGGATTTGGGCCAGTCTGCTCTCTTAACACATAAGGTTTTTCACTAAAATATAGAAAATGTCCAAATTAAACATTATGGTGTTTATTTCATTACATTTTGTCAATTTGCATTTATAGATTTTCACCTCTTTGAAGGCTGTTTTCTCAAAACGAGTTATTTTCTCACGCATCAGATAACTTCACTTCAGTAGCACATGCAAGCACAATTTTGTCCAGTCTTAGATTTAACTATATTTTGAAAGATTTACCTGAGGGATTTGTTGATATATGATTCTTAGCCTGATTTATTTTATATTTTACTTTACCTAAAAACATAGAGAAATTTGATTTTAAGGCTGTTGGCAGTATCCCAAAAAAAGATATCCATATTTCTATCTATAAAAAAAACATTTCATCTAATATGTCAACAAAATGAAGTAAGAATTTTAAACCTAGCTCCATTCAATATTCAGAATTTGTTCGTTGAAATGTATACAAAGTCATCAATTTAAGCATATAATGGCTAATTTGCATATTAAAACATTAAAATTACTCATAACTTGCAGTACATATCTTTCATGTTGATGCCCGTAATCTCCCAGAGAGATTATACAATAATATCTTTTTAACCTGTCGTGTCTCACCATGTTTCATTCCTATTAATGAATGGGAGTTATCCGGTCCATACAATCTCTGCCAAGTCATGTAACTCAAGATGTATAATAAATGGATACTAACTTACAATAACACTGTAAATACTTTATTAAATGGTAGCAAATCACATGCATTATTGAGCTATCATCATTAATATTGATCTGTTTTGACATCAGATAGGCCAGTATGCATTAGGCAGACAGCCTAGTCAGGCGTCTGAAGGACATTTAAGGTAAGACAATCAGGAGTGTTTAAAGTGGGTAAAGTGCTAGTATTACTCATGTTACCAAATATTGCATGTCAACACTGTGCTTTTCCATTATGGCTAGAGCTGAAAGGCAAGGTGGTGAAAACAGATCACAAAATAATAGAAATCTATAGTGCATTTTCATTAAAATATATACTATATTGACAATACAATTTTTTTTTTAGCAGAAATCCATGCAAACTTGATTTTATCCACAGCAGCACACAGTAGTGGCAGGTTACTTGATTAAGGCATTGAAAGATAATGATTAGTGAAGTACTGATAGATTTGACAACAGAAAAAAGCTAATTGCAACATCCACATGAAGGGACAGTGCTGCTACTGAAGGCCGTATTTGGTCAGATGTTGATGTGTCGTAGGGTGCGCCGGAGTGATTGTCCGTCCCGTTCAGTACACATGGCAGTGAG
Organism: Bostrychus sinensis; assembly: GCA_020698575.1. Classification (NCBI taxonomy): domain Eukaryota; kingdom Metazoa; phylum Chordata; class Actinopteri; order Gobiiformes; family Eleotridae; genus Bostrychus; species Bostrychus sinensis. The sequence goes on along the minus strand of CM036257.1, from coordinate 17,654,860 downwards.
TGGGACAGGGTCAGTCTTGTGCTCCACTGTGTTGAAAGTGCACTTCTTCAGGTGGTCCGACATGCTTGGGACATTGGTGAAACCCCAGGACGATACTGGGCTGAAGGCAGTGCTGAATCTCCAAACCTGTAACAGCAAAAGAGAAGCAAGCGTATATAGATTATTATGCTGTATTTTTTTTCTTATAGGTCCACTGTTTCCCACAAATTATATGGGGTCTATTTATTTAACTATATTATTTACCTTCTGAGTTAGCAAAATTTGGAGATTTTTTTAGATACTTCTAAAATATTTTGCCATTTTTGTATGCTTTCCTATCATCATTTTTATTCCTGTTAAAGTCTCATTACATACATTTTTGGTGCACTGTACTGTACAAAAATGGGTTTTCCTGCTTAAGGATGAAAATTAATATAAATGAATATTATTATTGTATATTTTGTATTTATGATAAAAGTTACATACAGTAGTGTTTAAGTTCAATTTTAGACTTGTGTGAGTGCAACAATTTGGATACTAATTCAGCATAGGTTTTACACCAGATGCCCTTTCTGATGCAACCCTCTCTATTTATCCAGGCTTGGGACTGGCACAAACACTGGCTTGTGACCATTTGTGGCTGGATTAGTTTTACACCATACAACAGTGTTTATTTAAAACAAAAACAAAATGGTCTACTTACTTTGTTTTTGACCTGCCATGACACAGTGACTGAGCCAGGGCAGTGCCGGCGCTCCCACCGCAGCTCCACTATGCCTCTGGTCTGAAGGAGGCTGGCACACACCTCCCTCATCGTCCGTGACACCATCGACAGCTGGCACAAGCTAAAACTGTCCAGAAAGCCAGCTATGTGCCATAATATCTCGAGGGGCAGTTCACTTAACTGGACAGATTGGGAGGCACTTGAAGGTTTTACCTGTGGACAAGGTTGGACCCCAAAGGACTTCAGGTGTCTATCATGGACCACTTTGGCCTCCACAGTGCATGGATAGAACCTCCTCTGAGAGAACGAGCAGCCGTAATATGCCAGGGGGCAGCGGTGCTCCATCCAGCCATTGAGGCCTGCATGAATGTCCCCATGGACGTTTGTGAAATGGGAACTGAACTGATCCCTGCGGAAAGACTGGCCACACACAAAAGGAAATGTGTGCTGGTGCCGCGGGTTGGAAGGGAGGTAGCGGTTAAAGGCAGCAACATCACCGTCTAGAGCTTCCAAGACGAGGCCGAGGCGCAGAGTGTGGTACGGGCTGGGGTAGGACAGCTGTGAAGCAGCATGATCACAGGCAGAAGCTGACGCCATATCACCTACCCTTGTGTTAGTGACTAGGATGGCTGCAGGGAAGGTGAATGTCTGTGTGCCAAAGTTTACATGATAGCCGTCGACATAAACTGTATCTGAGATCCTCCTGCAGTCTCTGGACTCCTCTAAACAGAAGAAAAGGGCTGCTGTGATTAGGTCAATCTCACCCAGACCCATGGGGTCCTCCTGTGGCTCCAGGTCTGAGGTATCCACTGACTTGTCCACCATTTCGGGCTTTTGATAGGCTGGCATTAAACATACTTGACCAAGAGGTAATGAATGTCCCTGTGTCATCATTAAGTGTTTTCTATAGAAGTTTACTCCATGAGTCTCCAGTGGTCCTATGACAATATGGTTAGTATTTGGGGTTTTAGCCTGGTTCACATCTGTGGGCAATACTTCTTGTAAAATATCAGCATTATCTTGTAATTCAGAAGAACATGTTGTGTCCAAGCACTTTGTCAAACCTTCAGACACTGGTCCATTTTCTTTGTGTATAATCAGATCTGTCTCTTGTTGAGGTTCATTTATAATAGACATGTTTGAACAAACACTCTGCTCTTCCACTGCTGCTTTAGTAGAAAACATATTAGAAACTACAGGGATTTTGTTTTCTAGTCCATTGCTGTTCATTATAATCTCCTGTTCAACAGCTCCATTGTTCATACACTCTGTACTGTTGGCATTACTCACAAACTCTAAAGCAGCAACTAAGCTTCTTGCAGTCTCAACTGTGGCTTCATACAGTTTGCTGAAGTGCTCCTCATTCATTCCATTAATTCCTCGAGCTATTTTCTCTGATGAACTGGTCGGTGGCTGTTGCTGTGATGACTCAGCAGCTGTTGCTATATTCTCTTTGATCATTGAAACTGAGGTCTCTTTCTCAATTGTAGGTGCCACAGCAATCACCTTAAGAGAATCAAGTAAAGTCCGCTGATCCTGAAGGGCCAGTGCCATGTCCAACTGCTCTACCTCCTCCAGAGCATGACTTAGGGACTCATAGGAAGTGTAGTTAAGACAGCTAATAGGCCACCTATTCCACTCCATAGTGCAGCACACTACCCCAGCTGGACAAACCTCTAGGTGTGCAGACATTTGGTCTCGCACCAGACTGACAGGACAACCATAGCCGCTATTTACACAGGGGACCTTCAGCAGAGGACACAGGAGCTGGTGCTCATCAGATTTGCATGAATGAAACACAGCTCCACACAGCAGAGGACAGTTCACGAGGTCACAGGACACTCCAGGTTCAGGTCGAGTGGTGCATCTCAGGTTAAAACAGGACAGACAATGAGCGTGGTCCTCCTCCATCTCTGCTGCACCTTCAGACTGTGGCTTTGCAATAAACCACAGTCTCAGTGGTAGTCTCACTGAAAACAAAGAGAGCAACACGATTTGACATTAAATTGTGCTATTTCTTTACCCTCCATCTAACTGGACTGTTAAAATGATGATTTCTGTAATTTAATAACCACAAACCTACAAGAGTATCAACAATGGTTTGCCAGTCTATTCTAGTTATGCGGATATGACAAGCCAGCGGTCTAAATCAGTGAAAATACAAAGGCAGCAATCGGATTATTACATACCGACTCTAAAGCAATGTCCCAGTACAAACAGTAAATGGTCAGATATCATTACACATGAACCAATAGGATCAGTGGTTATACCGTCACATTTAGTGCACCAGTAACTCACTGAAAGATCCATAAACCACATACAATTGTTTTCTAGGGTTCTGACATTTTTGTGATTCAAACAACTAGCTTTAGTTAAATCGTCCACACGTATAAAGCTGACCAACCAATAACACTACACTACACTACTGCCAGTTCAGTTTCAAACCTCCACGGTCTGTTCTTTTTTCTGGAGAAGATTTTTTCTCCCAACTTATCGAGGCTAAAGCTAGCTGTCAGCGGCTAGCAGGAAGTTGTTTCACAGAGCAAACTACGCAGCAGATGTAAATATTACACATATAAATGCTTCTTACCTGCAGCTAGAACATATACAGCCCCTGCGAAAAAAACTATTTCTTTGAATGAATGTGGCTGATACTTTGCTATTCCTGCAGACAAACTGCCTCTAATCTACCACAGCTTCATCCTGGGCTTCCATTTTTTTTCTTGGAAAACTTTATTGACTGTGTTTGCGTTCATCTCCCTCCCCTCAGATTAATGTTTAATCTTTTTTATATTTACATCTTTTTGGTACAACTTTAGCAACTTATTCAATCTGGATGCATTTACTCAAAACCAAAACCATATTAAATATATTGTAATAATATTTTAAGTAGGCTAGTCTTAAATTATTATCTATTTGTAATAACTGAGAGCGTTTTAAGAAATAAAAACATGTTCTGGGACATACTTAAATTTAAATTGAATCCATTTGCTTCCTGTACTTTTATGTAGCCTACACATTTTTACGTCAAATATTTTAAAGCCTACGTGTAATTGCCAGTCAAGTCCAGCAGAGGACACCATTGCTCTGTTTTTTAAATCAGGGTTAATTGTTGACTGCGGTTACAACAAGGTCTTATTTACAATAAACTATAGCATAATAATTATTCAGCATCCAGAAGGAACTTCAGAGGTTTATTTTTTTAACAAAATATTATCATGTGTAAATTCTGACCAATACTGTATAAATAAAAATAAATGTAAATGTTTTTTTGTTTTTTTTAAATGTGTTGTGTAGTTTCCACTTGTGCACATTTATAACTCATTTGTCTTTTAAGCTTTATTTATATAATACTTCTTGTTTTATGCAAAAATGTACAATAATCAGGATAACCAAATACAATGGTAAAGGTAACAGGTGTGTTTACAAGGACATGCCAACCAGTGGCATGTAGTTAACCAAACAAACAATACTAAACAAATCAGAGACAAAACAACAGCTGCAGTATACACAATAAACAGAAATCATATTCCTTTCACATTTTATTGTTCAAACTCTTTCAACAGCATACCTGATAATTCCATTTCAAAAGTCTATCTAAAATTGTTGACATATTTTGTCTTTTCTGATGACTGTACACTGATACAAAGCCCATGAATGGACATACAGTATAACCTCTGCTGCCCTTTGCCCTCAAGTGTGGGGCCGACATTATACTATAGTTTCTCCATCTACAACATGTCACTTTTACTCAAGTTCAGTATCAAACGCTCGCTTCTGCAGCCCCGGGCACCAGCAGTGTTATACGGCCAAGCCTTTTTACATGTTTATACTGCCCAATATGAGTCACCATTGGACTATGTATAATATGTGGCCCCCGGAACCACAGCTCTTTATGAGGAGTAGTGCAGAAGGAATCATTAAATGGTATACCCTCTCTATATTTGACAAATACTGCCAGTACCAGCTAAACTTGGATTAAACTCAGAGTCTGACTAAAGTAAAAAAGGATCAAACTCAAAATAAAAGCTGAATAAAACCTAAAAATCATCTAAATATAATGAACCTGAGGCGAACAGGAGTAACAGGGTTTTACTGGGGCCAAATCCTGGGCAATAAAACAAGTCTAAATGCTAGAACCCACATGACTAACACGTAGTTTACATAAACTCCGAAAACGTCATGTCAAAAAGTAGCAGGAGCAAGTTGTGTAACTGTCCCATTCATGAAATATGACCTCTATTAAAACGCTAGAGGGCGCAATGCTACTGGTTGCTGTCCATGGTACTGAAAACACTCATTGGACCCTTAGTTTTTAGCAATTATATCTTTTATGTAATTTCTGGCCGTCTAAATCTAATACAGAACAATTTACTTTGCCTTCAAACTGTGAACATGTTATTAATGCATGTCTGGGACCGTCCTGTCCTTCTCTTCTTTTTTGTCTTTTTTTTAATTGGCTGAAAACAATCAAAGCCTCATTCTAGAAACCATATATATTCATACAGATATAATAATACTATATGCCGCGCAGATATGTCTCTCTGAACCACTCACCTTTTCATTTGATGGATGATTTGAACTACTGAGCGAATCCAACACAGTCAGTCCACAATCATTCGTGCAATTATCAGAACCTGCACACTTAAATTTAGTTTTTTTTTTACCATGTTGCCAGCGCTGTGCTATTTCCTCGGTGATTTCAAGAGAAAAGTAGTGGCAGGTGTAGACGTTTTGGTTGAAGGGAGAGAAAGCTTTTTGGAGCAGAGCGAGCGACAGGGGAAAGAAGAAGAAGAAGAAGAAGAGGAGAAGGAGGAGGAGAGAGGGAGGCTCAAGTCACACAGCGCTGGAGGAGCACACGGCAGAGACGCATCCAAGACGCACGACATGGCTCTAGGATTCAGGTAAGTTTCAATGCCACGACAATAGAAATATGACTTATGATTCATTAATGATATAGTTGTATTTTAGATAGAAAGTAAACGGACAATTTATGAGGAGAATTTCGCACGTGTATTGTATATCCATTGCACATAGCTTTTAATGTTTAGCATGACTATTTAGCCAAATGCTAATTTCCCTCGTAAATTTCAGCAAATGTCATTAGCGGTCAACAGAGCAGGCTTCTTGGTGGGTAAAAGGGGGCCAGTTTACGATTGAACAGCTGACTGTGTTTAATGTCTTGTTAATACGTGTGTGAGGGTTCAAAGACAATAGCTTGAGAACTCGTGTGCGACTTGAGTGTCTTCAGTGGAAAAACGTGTCTTTGGAAAGCGCGCTGTCCTCTGTGCTGAAATGCATTTTCTTTTTTCAACGCGTCGCTTGCATACAGGCACACTGACTGGTTCTCCTAGTGATCCTGGTGATCCTTGACGTTCGTGTCCAAGTAGATCTTTGTGAATCAATAATCGCTGGCGAGTTTGGGGAGTTGGTACCTTGCTCATGGGCACCCTGCTGCTTGGGGACATGGTTAAAGATGTACAACAGGGTGGGGGTGATGAAGGGAGCATGCGTGCTTAGTCAGCCCTGTCTACTTAATGTCTAGTACATCTTTCTCAGTAGATATTTGTGCTCCTCTCTGCAGGTGTGTGTGGACATGTCCCGGTTCTCTCTCGTCATGGTCCATGGGATAAACGCACATGCAGCAGACAGCAGATAGTATGCCTGCACAGTTGGCACATCTCACGCGATGTGGCACAACATGGCACGCCTAAACATGGGTCTCTTTGCTCTCCTGTGTCTCCTGGCTGCTCTGGTGCTCTCCCATAGCAGCAGCATCTATGAGCGCTCTGTGGTTCCACGCGCTGTGTCCCGCTCGGTGGCTCGCATGGACGGAGACATCATCATTGGAGCACTCTTCTCTGTGCACCACCAGCCGTCTGCTGAGAAAGTGGCCGAGCGCAAATGCGGAGACGTCCGTGAGCAGTACGGCATCCAGAGAGTGGAGGCTATGTTTCACACTCTGGACAGGATCAATGCAGACCCGTACCTCCTGCCCAACATCAGTCTCGGCTGTGAGATCCGGGACTCGTGCTGGCACTCCTCGGTGGCCTTGGAGCAGAGCATTGAGTTCATCCGGGACTCCCTCATATCTATTCGAGATGACAAGGATGGATCCAAGTGGTGTATAGATGGCACCTCTTCTAACCACCCTCCTCCGACTAAGAAGCCAATCGCTGGAGTGATTGGACCTGGGTCCAGTTCAGTGGCCATTCAAGTCCAGAACCTGCTCCAGCTCTTTAACATCCCACAAATCGCTTACTCTGCAACCAGCATCGACCTGAGTGACAAGACTCTGTTCAAGTACTTCCTCCGAGTGGTTCCCTCAGACACACTGCAGGCCCGTGCCATGCTGGACATTGTCCAGAGATACAACTGGACTTATGTGTCTGCTGTGCACACTGAAGGTGAGACACACATTACTCTGTAACACATTCAACAGCACAAAATAATGCATTTTAATTGAGTTACTTAGATCATTTGCTTGGAGATTGTTTTTTGTTATCCTGTAATTGTTGTATTAGCCTTATGCAATATGGTAGTAATCTTTGATAAAATAATACACACACAATAATAATCTGAAAATAAAATTACACACTATCAAAAAGTAATTAGTAATTAGTTTATATATATATATATATATATATATATATATATATATATATATATATATATATATATATATATATATATATATAAAACTAATTAATAACATTACCTAAATACAGAGTTAGTTCTTGACTAGACAGGACTGGTGGCCCATGATATCAAGGATATTCTACATTTATCAATTATCTTACCATATGCATTGCAACAACACTCTACAGTAATTATATACAATGACAAATGTTTATTATTATTGTAATAGTCTAAACATGATTACAGTAAAATGTTTTGAACAAAATTCCACCCTAAGCAAAAACTGAAGTGGCAATCACTGTGTGATAAAAATAGTGGCAGTGGTTCAAAGCTTGTGGTGCAGAATTTAATACACATAAAAATAAAAACCTAGGGCCGACAGCTACCGGTGGCTTAGTCGACTAATTAGTGAAGTCCTGGTCGACTCAAATTTTATTGGTCGATTAGTTGCATTAGTTGCGCTTTTTGCCGTAATAAAGCAAACCAGCAAAATGATAGGGCAACAGTTATGTGCCATAGAGGCTCTTTTGTCCCCTCACCTTCACACTATACAACATCTAAATGTTTATTGAATTAATGTTGAAAATAGTTGTTTACTCTTAATGAAAAAATACTCCATGTGTACCTGTTCTTGAAACGTTTCAGTTTTGGTTGAGTAGCCATAGCCACACAGTGTTATGTAAACCTTGCCTCTGACATTGGTAGGCTGTGTTTGGAAGCTATCCTTTTGTTCTTGTAATATGGTTTTGTAAGGGTTTGGCACTGGAATTGGAGATTTTGGTGATATAACCACAGTTCTTGTCATTTTAAGTCAATGCCAGAAAATCTTTCTTAAAATAATATTTTTCATTCCATGAAATTCACTTTCTTGTTAAAAATATGTTGCCCATTTCTCAAATTTGCAGCACAAAATGTATCATGGAGAAGACATGAGGTAGAAGGCAGAGTTGGGTAGAAAAGGTAATTACTGTGAAGTGAATTATGTCTACTCCTGCTTTTCATTAAAATTGGAGTGAAACACAGGCATTAAAGTGCAACTAAATGATGAGTGACAGGCTACATTACCCAGCATCCCCCCTAAGGAGCCACAAACCCACGGGAGGTGTAAAACATCTTTGGAAAGTCCTATTATAGCCAGGTAGCAGCTGTGACACAGGTTGACAGCAGATAGATGAAGACAGGGAGTTTGGGAGATGCAGTTCCTTTAGGTGGGACCAGGTGGCGACTGCTATGACCTTCAGCACACCTACAGGAGCGTTCTCCAGGAGCCAAGTCATAATTAGTCATGTAACTATTGAGGTGAACTAAGCCCTAAACCTTATTAAAACAGCAGGTATAGGTGAATGTAGAAAGTATAGTTAAAATAAACAGCTAGCACTCTGGAAATTGCTTGGCTTTGATTATCTTAAAACATAAAGACTAAACTAAAAAGCAGGGCTACACAATATTAAAAACCAGTGATATGCTGCAATACTATGTTGAATATCGCCATATAACTGGCAATATCTGTAAAGTACTTTTTGACAAGTACGTTCAAATAAATTTGATCTAAAATCAAGTCTATGTTTACTAGTCAAAATCTAAACTAAATTAAGGAAAAAAATCAGGTCTATTTTAATATTTTTAGATACAACATAGACCCATATAAGACAATGAAACGATAAGGTCTAAATTTCTCATGGAGGATCATGACATTGTGACACATTTAGTTTCTTGCTATATGGATGTTGTGTTTGTTGATATTGCAATAATATGCGATCTATTGTGCAGCTCTAACAAAAAGTACTTTGCGTCATGTTCATAAGCTTTGCAATCACTTCCAAGCAGAAGACAATTATGTTACTAAATACTGATATTATGATATTATTGAAATGTATCCTCAATTTTAGTATTATTTTTGTTGTCGTTGATGACACATACATATACATTACATTGTTTTTAAAAGGCACTTAATAGCATTAATAATTTTGTATTTGCTTCATTGGTCTGTCCAGATGTATTGACAGGCATGGTGCACGGAAACCTAACCTTTATTATAACTCAAGAGCATTTAAGTGAAAGTAACTCCCACTGTCATATTAAATGACATCCTCATCCAAAGTGTTTTTTTCCAGATCAGAGATGGAGTACTTGAATGCTAGACTCGATGTGAGTCGACATGTGAACAATAGCTCGGACTTGGACTTGGACACTTGCAAGTCTCACTTGACTTGTGTCTAGCATTTTACAAAGACAGTACTGCACTGTATTTAAGTCTGAGCAAAAACAAACATAAAAACAAATGTCCTTTTGTGAAATTATACAAAACAAATAGCCCACTCAGATGTCATTTTTGTATGGAGCACCCTAAGTATGCTAATTTTGATGACATGACTCGGACTTGGGCTTGACTTCAACACATTTTGACTTGACTTGAATACATTTGGACTGAACTTGGTCCTGGTCAAGTCCTTATCCAAGTCACCACATTTTTGATATGAAAACTGGTGACTCAACGTCAACCCAATAAAAACTAACTGAGGCAATCTTATTTATCCATTGCTGACCTCCTGCTGACCTTTTCGATATCTATGTAACTTTGTTTGTTTAGCATCTCTCAAAATACTGGTCACGACTGGCTCAGACTCCTCTTTTTTTCCACCACCTTGGATAAGTTATAAATGTATCTTGTTGCCCGTAGCAACAGCATAGAGCTTGTGTGAAATTGCATAAATTACCTGACTCTATTATGATCATTGTGATACAAAAAGCATTTTTTTGTCTGGTCCATGTCAACGGCACCATCAACTAATGCACCAGCCACAACACCACCCACATGTTCCCCCCGTGTACAGTGCAATAATTGGATATGATCATTTCCATTTAGAGAAAGGAGAACGAAGCGGGCAATTGAACATAACAGGACAGCTGCAAAATCAACACTCGGACTGTTGTGTGCCTCAATAAATGCATTACTGTGAGGGCTGCTTTTTCAGCTGCTGCTTAGATTTCTATGTACAACCAAGCCACACACACATGGATCATTCATTACCGAAATAAATGTTGTTTGTCACAGAGGCCATTTGAAACCATTTACAAATGTTCCTTCATTTAGCCACAAAGATGCTTTTAATTTGGGTTTGACAACATGCACAGTAAACACACACATCTGAATGAAGATGGTTTGAAATGTATCCCACTCTTGTATGGAAAGATAATCTCTTTGAATTCTCTAATGACTGAGAGGGCCAGTATCCAGTGAAAAACGCACCTGGAAGTTGAGCTTGGTCAAATGCTTTCAGATCTGCCAAGAAAATATCCATGTGTAACAAACTCCAAGAGAGTCAATATAGAATTTTACAAAGCATGCATCAGACTCCAGTTTTTACACATATTTCCCCTCGATGTGTGAAGTTTGGGTCTATTATCACTGTATCTGGCAATGAGCAAGGTTTTGAAAAAATGTCTGTGAAGACTCTCAGTCATCCAGGCTGTCTAAACAAACACAAACAAACAAACAAACGAGTTTTAAAAAGAAGTAATTTGGATTGTTTTTGAGAGGCTGTCCTTATCCACTAGGCAGCTGACCTTATTGTTCAAACTTGTACACCTGGCAAAGAGATGCATATTGTTCCAGTGGTTTCTGAGGAAGCTCCTTTCTGTTAAACAGCTGTAACGAGAAGTGTTCAAGGCTTTACATGTAGCACACTATTTTGCAGGGTAAGCCAGAGTTTTTGAAAAGGTATGGCAGCTTCTGCTAGGTTACCATAGTCAGAAAGAATACGCCACATATTTGATTTAGGTATAGTTAATGTCTCTGTCAGCTGTGCTTTTTTCCCCTCTTTTTTGTATGTTTAAGTTTTAAAATAACTGCGGCCATCCAAAAACGACTGGATTGTCAGTGTAATCCAACTCTCAAGCCAAAGAGCTGTGGGCTTTATCGACATCTTGGACCATGATACCACACTGAAAGAAAAGATTTAAAAGAGTTGGGCGTAGCAGCGATGTTGTGTTGCTGTCTTCACTCCTTTGGACTTCGATTGTAATCAGTGGACAGTAAACTCTGTGACACTCATTAGTCGAGGATCAGAGTTTTACGTCAGCGCAGCTCGATGTGGTGATCAGCAGCTGCAGGGGGAGGTCCGCTTAAGCCCAACACTGACCGTTCATCACAGCAGTAATTATAAAGTACAAAGCTATTATTTGTGCTCTTTAATCATTATTTATTCAGAAGGCATGTACGATTTTGGAACTTTATATGTGGAATATGCAACTTAAAAAAAGAACAGCAGGAATTATTTTGTAAACAACATGTTGCATCAGACTGTCTTTAGGGGTTGTCAACATGAAATACAAGATGTTGAGTAAATCTGCTTTCTCAGTTGTTGAAAAAGCTTTTATAAGATGTTAGAGGCAACTTATCTTCTATATATTTTCAATAAAAAATGTATAATTTGTACACCCTTGAAAAAAGTACAGGTAAAATATACGTACTAATGAACAGCAAATTAATCCAGCCTCATAAGGTCACAAGCCAGTGTAATCCTTGTCCTGGGCTCAACCCTGGACATATAGAGAGTGGTAAGTCAGGAATGGCATGAAGGCTATTCATTACAAGTTGTCTTTTAAAAACAGTGTAAAAAGCTTGTCTTGTTCTTGTGGGATTTGTGTCCCATAACAGCCCTGCTGAATGCAAAATAAAAAAAAAAAGTTGTATTTTGAAATCAGAGCTTTTGCATTAACTGACCATTTTCCAGGGGATACCTCTCCTAATGCCCTAAGCTACTGGGATAGGCCCCAAATACCCACTACCCCTAACAGGAATAAGCCATAGAAAATGAATGAATGTTACCCAAAGGATTTTCACTTGTGTTCTCTCAAAATAACCCCATCTTTTCTTTTGCCTATAGGAAACTACGGCGAGAGCGGCATGGAGGCCTTTAAGGAGCTGGCCTCTCAGGAAGGCCTGTGCATCGCTCACTCAGACAAGATCTACAGTAACGCTGGGGAGAGGCATTTTGATCGCCTCCTGAGGAAACTGCGGGAGCGGCTGCCCAAAGCCCGGGTGGTGGTGTGCTTCTGCGAGGGCATGACGGTCCGCGGCCTCCTGATGGCCATGAGGAGGCTGGGAGTGTTCGGAGAGTTCCTCCTGATCGGCAGGTAGGGCTGAACAACTACTCAAATTCGCAAATAAAGCAGCACAATGTATCTTTTACTATGTCATGCAGCCCCTCTCCGGTTGATTTATACAACCATATCAATAGACAAGATAGCGTCTAGATAGATAGTATATATGTCATATTTTGTAGTTTTACTTTTTAGAAATGAACCAAAAACATTAAAAAAAAAGAAGCATTAGCTGTGTCATTCTGCTTGTATTTTACCTGCAGCCCGTAGAGTGACCCGCCCACTTTCCTGAGTTATATAGTCATAGAGGACGATTACAAGAGGCACTCAGGAGTCGAGGACGGGGTTGTTTGTCCCATTAAGAGTTTATCTACCACTAGAATAATTTTCTAAATATTATTTTAAGGACCAAATACAATGAAGTAATGCTTTAAATCACAATATTTTTAAATGCAGTTTTTCAAATCACAGAGCCTGCAATTGACCACAGTGACTATAATTACTGGTTATTTTACTGTATTCATTTATATAATACATTTACTGACTGTAAGATATAGTTCACTTCAATGTGTTTTTATAAGTATTTAAATTATTAGTGGTGCACCAAAAATGTATTTGTCATTGCTTTGTTGACATGATTACTACATGTGATTAAAACTGTAAAAATATGTCTTTCATGTAAATTCATCCAATATATACTTACATAAAAAGTATATATACAATATACATTAGTTGATTTATTGTATTGTGTTGGGTGGAATAACATTAAAAAAAAAAAAGAAAAATCACACAGCCAGTGCCGCCATATTGTTTCTTAATCTCAGTTGTTTTACAAGCTGGAAGGCAGTGGATGTCACCAAGGCAACCAAGAGGAATTAAAAGACCACATACCAACAGCAATGAGTAGAAATGTTTTCCAGCAAGCAATAATTGGTATTTCTGTGGCACATGCAAAACTAGGGAAGGAAACTGTGCCTCTAGTCAACATAGTTGTCCTTTTGCACTCTCTTTTGTCCATAGCATTCATTCTCATGAAGCTGTCAAAATGTAGCATGCATTCATTCAAAGACAAAATGACTGTACAGAAGCCAATTATTTCCTCCAGTTCTGTCTCTTAGTCAATAAACAGTGAGTGGCAATGACTGGAAACCTAATTTTACACATAAAACAACCCAGGTAGAGTTGTTGTACCTATTTATACAGAGATATGTATATTACAATGCCTGTGAAAAATGTTAATAAAAACATAGGTTAGGAGAGGCACAAGAGAGCACATTTCATTCACAATAGACCATAAACAACATATCAGGTGTTGAGATATTTTAGTATTTTATAAAGAAGAAGACAGATCACAAAATGCTTTTAAAAGTAAGAGGTACTAACATAAAAACAGCTGGAGGAGCATTTTGCAACAAATTAGATTAAATGGCAAGACTGCATTAGGATGTATGGGTATAAAAGGAGCATCACTTAAATGCTTTTCCAGCCTTTTGTTGCCCCTGTGTCAACCTCTTTGAGATGTGTTGCTGCTATCAATTTTAAACTATTTCTGTGCAAATTCTGATTTGTTGTTAACGTTTTAATGTGAATAAAATATGGCTTTATGACATTTGTGAACAATTGCATTCTGTTTTCATGTACATGTTTTACACTGTGTCCTAACTCATTTGGAAATGGGTTATCAAAATCCCCTCAAAATACTGAAAACTGCTAGTTTAAACTCCTTTTTAGTTGATTTATGTGTTATCATCGGCAATGCATCTCCAATGACTGAGGAATGAAGGAGGTTTTTGGGAGAGGCTGGTGATGACAGGGCAGTTGTCAGTGGCATGCTACACAGGCGGGACATTAATAAGACAGCGAAAGATGGCGGGACTTGTAGCCGTGCCTAAGCAGTATTTGCAGGAGATTTGCTGAACACTGCGTGAGAGCAGCTCAAACTCAAGGCTGTCATCTCAGAACAGGACAACCCAGAAAGAATTGACTGGAGACAAATGTTACACTGACATTAAATTTACTCAACAGTTACCACATGTTGACGTTGATTTAAAGGTTACAATAGGTTTACCAATACAGACATATCTTTATGATATTAGAAAGGTCAGTTTCAGTCATGGTTTTTGGTTGTTGTGTAATGTTTGTCGACCTTTTTTATGGAAATGATTCTATGCTTTAATATTTGTTGTTGTTATCAGAGCTAGTTCATTATTGTTTGTTGAAACAAACTTTTATTTAGTATCATTTTGTTGGCACCAAGATAGAAAGTGAAAAAGAGACATTGGAACATTTGGTAAGGAGTAGGATGTGGTAGGTTTTCACAAACAAATTAGAAGTCATTTTATTACAGTAGTTCAGTTCAAAATGAATATATATTATATAGTTAGTACACGCAGTGAAATATGTAATTTATTTATGATGATGTTATTATGGCATACAGTGAAAGGGGCTATATTATGCTTTTATTTATATTTTGAAACCAATCTTGGTCACTTCTAGAACAGCATTTTGCGTTGTTATAACCGTTAAAAACATTATGTAGCTAAAAGAGAAAATTTTAAATAAGCTCTGTACTGGTGCCATAAAGAAGAAGGTGAAGAGACCAGCAGAGGGCAGCAGAGGGCAGAGTGTTGCCGTCTTTTGAACACAAACAGAGGAAAAAAGCTTTTTATTTTCTTTAACTTTTTGTATGATGCCATTTCACTACAAAATAAAAAATAGCTGTGAAGAATCAGTGAAAACAGAGCTGTACATTGTTTTTAGGATAAATGAATGAGAGCAGTCTGGATGTAGAGGGCTTGTTGATTGGTCAGTGCTTCCTGGAATAGGCAGGGAGGTTTGTGGGACAGGCGGAGGTTCGTTTTGAGGGCTCAGAATGGCTGTGCCAGAGAATAGAGGATTACTTAAATATGCCTGAATTATGTAAAACAACTCCAGGTATGTTTTTGATGAGAGAACAACATTATAACATGGTAGAAAGCTCAAAACCAAAATTCTGTATCCCATAAAATTAGAATATTACATACCTTTACATCATTATCATAGTCATCACAATGACAATGAAAAATGCTTAAAATATTTCATTCTGTATGTACTAAATTTCTATGTGTTTCACTACATCAACAACATATACGGGAAATTGAAATGAATTAAAAGGGTAATGAAGAGCCATATCCTCATAAAAAAAGAACAGGAAAAATCAAGATAAGTTGCACTACCTTACATCTAAGGGACAAGTCTCTGTAGTACTTAATAAACCATTAAACTAGAATACCCTATTGCCTTAGACAATACCACAGTATTGGCGCAGTCCTGTTACACACTAAATGAAGTGTTTCTTGCCACTATCTGTGAAGACACTTCTTTTATTTACTGCAATGTTTCCCAGTAGGAAAATGAAGCAAAGTGTGGCACAGTTTATGTGTTACGTTCAGCGTCTGGTTGAGGTCTTGGCTGCTTTTTCTTTTCCAGAAGCCTTTAAATTATCCATTATAATGACACCCAAGGGTTACATCCTTTCTCATATCTGTACTTCTTTCCATAGGAGATAGATGAGAGTGTCTTTTTTTAGCATTTGTGGAAGTCTCCATGGGTTGAACAGCAGCTTCTGGGTCACGTACTGTACACAGAAAGAGGAAGACAGTGTAAAAATGACAGGAGAAAGTCTGGGCCAACACAGATGACAAGCCATGTGTGTGATTCTTGGCATAGAGCGGAACAGAAATCTGGCACACGGGTATTAGCTCATCAAAACGAAGCTTGTTCTCTTAATTTATGCTTTCACCTCTATAGCAAAAGAGGTGTGAGGATGTGACAGCATCTTCTGTCATAAAAAGATGCTCATAAAACATAAAGATAAATGAAGTATAAATAAAGCAGAGTTGTTAAAAGCTTTTGTTTTCACAGCGCTTTAACTCTGCTCTTCAGACAAGGGCCAGCTGTGCCAATGTGCTCGACCCACTTTAATCCAAATTCTACTCTGTGTCACTTCAGTCCTCATCCACCTCGCTCTGTTATTGTCTGTCAGGCTTTGCAGTATTGGTGGGATGTCGTCAGTTACAAAACCCAATGCCAAAGAAAAACAATGTGAACAATGTGTAAATTGTGAATAAAATGCAATGGTTCGCAAATGTCATAAAACTATACTGTGTCTTATTTTCTATAGACTATAAACAATATACCAGGTGTTGAAAACTAATGATAGAGGCTCTGTCTTTCTAAAATTTATAAAATTATGCCAATTAACACAATTACTAGCAAAAACTTTCTTGAGACAGACCCCAATAAATTCAATTTTTTTTAATTTTCCATCAAATTGTAAAAAATCAGTACATTGGCAACAGACTATTGTGAATAAAATATAGTTTTATGAGATTTGCAAACGACCGCTTTCAGTTTTTATTTACATTTAGCCAGTGTCCCGACTGGGTTTGTAAATATAGTGTATTGACACAGTGCATTTCTATTGTAGTGAATTGTCAATTTAAATTGCACCAAATCCAACTTGAGTGTACTCACAGTGCTTTGATAGTTATAGTTATGCTTAGCTCAAGAGTTGAGCTGTGTTTGGCCAACAGGTGGGGCAATGAGTGAAGTCTGGACTGACCTGCTTGGTTGCAAAATCAAACACTATGCATCAGTTAAATGATTTCATTTACATAACATCACCTTATTACAATGATCATGTTAACATGCGCATATGAGTGAGGACATCTTTAGTACAAATCAGTAAATCAGTTATACTTTAAAGATTTTTTTTTTCTAGAATCCCAAACAGCAGATATGAGTGACAAGATATTTTTACTAATACTCAGTGCTGCTCAATATATCCCAAATTTATCATTATTGCAATATCAGCAAATCCAATATTCATATTGCAAGAAACAAAATGTAATGCTAAGGTCTCTACTGGACAGAGATTTACACTCATGATTTACAATCAGTTTTATTCACACCAGTAGTAGTAGCAAAGATAATGGTAGTATTAGTAATATTAGTGGTGGTAATAGCAGTAAGTATTTTCTACTCAAGTAAACTTTACACTTGGTACTTTTTAACTTTATAATAAACTAACTATTATTTTAAAGTAACAGCACTTTTACGCCTTGATATGTTGAGCACTTCTTCCACCTCTGCTAAAGAGAAACAAATCAATTAAGAATTTTTACCATTGCATTAGCAGAATCGATGGAATTATCGGTCTGTCTTCTTAGTGCTAACAGTAAAAGGTCTGTATTTGTGGTTAACAGAGCCCTGGATCTATGTGTGTGTGGGAGTGTTTTAATGGTGAACAGTGTGATACTGACAGTACTGTGTGAAGCTGCAAAATGGCCACAGTTTCTTTGTAATGTGACCACAGAGAGCAGTACTGCAGTGTCTCCCTGGAGATGGTTGTGTACTATTACCATCTACTGCTGTGTTAATGTTAGGCCAGCGCTCACGGAATTTCTATTAGACTATTTTCCCACTTGTACAGGGTTGTTAAAGCTATAGGCCGATTTTCTAGTTTGCACTTATACTACTTTCGGGTTGAATTGGAAAATATCACCAAGATGCATCAACCCTCTCCATTTATCTGGGCTTGGGACCAGCACAAAGAGTACACTGGCTTGTGACCACTTGTGACTTGATTCACTTTGAATTGAACTACTGAAATAAGTACTTTTTCTTTTTCAATATATGCTAATTTATTAACATGCTGCTGTATAATTTTGTGTGCATGTGAGTCTAGTCTCGTGCACAGTACAGTCTTTTAATTGTGTCCTTCTGTCCTCTGGTCTTATTGGGTCTTATATTTGTGAATGGTGGCATATTCTGCACCCGCTCTTCCATTGCACTGAGGGTGGCTCTGGTGTAATTAACTGCTCTCTGGCTCTCTCCCCCACTAATGCTGCTCAAACGCTGTTATTACTAAACACCATTTGCATAAGCCGCTTTTCTGCATGTAACACTCATTTTGGTCGCCGTATTCCCGACACACTTTTGGTCCGGTCCTATTTTGAATCAGTAAAAGACGGACGTTGTTAGTCATTTACATGTTATTATGAGTTAGTGTGAGGTGCAAAGAAAGCTGTGAACCCATATTGTGTGTGTCATGGTTGAAGAAATCGGCTGCACCGTGTGGAGTTTTCCGTAACCACCGTCTCGCGTTTGGGTTTGAGCTGAAATAATACAAACAGTTAAGAAGCCACCGAGAGATTGTGTTGTGGCTCAACACATTTAGCTGCCTCTTGCCTGTCACCTCTGAGGTTTTCATCTCCTCCCTGTCGCAGGAGCAAGACGAGTGCGGAGGATGTGCCTATTGACTTCTCCTCACGAGTCATTTGGCAAATAGCAGTGAGCACAAAGAAAGCGTATCACTAGCAACAGCGTTCACAGCTTTGACAAATACATGAATGTCTTTTTCATCTGTAAGCACAAAGGGTTAAGAGAGCATCTCCAGTTTGATCCAGTCTATCATCTATTCTTTTAAATCAAATGTCTTACATAGATGTATTAGAACATAGATATATTGAAATTGTGTGCATCTATTGATTAAAGTAGGACTCATTAACACAAATATATTCTTTCCTTCTTTTTGGCTTTTCCCTACCAGTGTTGCCAGAGCAAATCATTTGTGCCATATTGATTTTGCATACATTTTATGTCATACCCTTCCTGATGCAGCCCATTTGTGCGGGCTTGGGACCGGCACAAAGAGCACACTTGTGAGCACTTGTGGCTGGATCATTTCCTCACAGATTTTAATTGGGCTTCTGTTGAAGATCCAAAAAATCTCATCTGTGTAACTCTAATGAAAATAAGCTAATCCTGCATTTGTTGATAAAAACAAGATAGTTAATGAAAGTGACTGTGTAAAAGACAGTGGTGGCCCCCTTGAGGTTGTATGGTTTTGACTAGATACAATGGCACTGGGAGAAAAAAAAAGGCCAGATTGAGATGGTTTGGATAAGTACAGAGAAGTGACAGTGAATATAAGAGTAAAAGGATGCTGAGGTTAGAGCTGCCAGGTTGAAGGCATAGAGGAAGACCAAAGAGGAGAGGTATATGTGCCCCCAAAGTTTTCCTTTTTTTTTGGATATGATATTGCAAGTAAAGACCAATCCACGTTGAATGTAAAGTATGTCATCTGAATCCAACCCTTTGACCCTTTGTGACTGAGCATCTCAATTTAAGTTCCTGTTGGATTTACAAGAGACAAGTCAAGCTGGAAGTTTAATAAGGCGAGGTCAAGATGATTTGTTTGCTATAGCAGTAAAGGATTTACTGTACGGCTTTGGGGGAAGAGAGAAAAAAAAAAAACATCCTTATTTGCTGCTTGTGCTACAATCTCCATGGAGATTGTGTTAAAGCTCAATGAGATTCAGTCTGCACAAATCCAAACAATGTCTTAAAAAAATATGGTGGACATGTGAGAAATTCCACCCACAAGACACAAGATTGTAATTGCATAAAATAAGGACACAGTGTAATATTCCCCCTAAATGACTGTGAACCTCATGTGATTTGCAGTGCCAGGCAGTACAGTACAATGAAGCCCTATTTGAATATTTATACCGTGTTTGTGATGTTAATTGAAAGTAGGCACACATTGTCAAGGACGCTGCAGCCTTTCTGATTGATGCCCCGTGTTCTTGTGTGTGAGGGACAGACTCAGTGACAAAGGAACGATCAGAAATAGCACACAGTGGTTTAGCATGTGGACAAAGTTGCCACATCCTGGTTCACACAGGTGACAGTTTCTTTTGGTGGAGGTAAAATATGGACACATGAAAGAGAAAAAGAGGTATGCCCAGCAAAAATAAATCTAAATTATAGTGTTGAGTATTGGTCCCATTTCTGTCGTTGCAGGTAATAACACAGTGAAAGGGTTTGTTGCACTATTGGAGAGTCATCTGGTGTTAGACAACAGATAATTCTTGAACATTTTTTGTCACCTATTATTATAAAGATAGTTGCTGTTTTGTTATTGTGTGAATGCTTCTGGTCAGTTGCCATTTTATTTACCAGTATCTTTCAACACTTTAAAACAAGTAGTTAGTTTTACTTAAGTAGATTTTTGAGGGAACACTTTAAGTAAACCTTGGTGGCAAATGTGGATATTAGCAGTAGTAATATTGGTAGTGCTGTTGTAGAGGTTGTATTAGTAATAGTATTTGTATCATTTGTAGCAGTATTAGTAGTAGTAGTACTAGAGGTAGTTATAATTGTAGTAGTGGTAATAGAAGCAGTACAGTTTGCAGTAGTAGTTTTGCTTCTCTCTAGTACTTCTTCCACCTCTGCTCTTAAATATGCAGGCTTCTAGACATTACATATAATTTGGTCACATAAATATTTAATCTTGTGGCTTTAGTTGGACTACAGTGCACTCTTAGATGACCACATCAAGCGCATTTCCAATTACTGTAGCAGCAAATGGGTGCGCAGCCGGACGTCATGGGGCTGTAAGTGAAAGTGACAATGGCTCTACTCAGTGCAGTAATAATGAAGAGTGTTTTAAGAGAAGCCCAGAGCATCTGTATTCCCTTCAGCTTCACCTAATGCCTCTCCATCAAACCAGACCCTGATAATAAGTTGTCATCCACCAGTCTCTAATATTTGATGCTGAGACTTTGTTGTGGTACTTAACAGTGAATTGCTCTCCCTTGGCAGTAAAAAGCCAAAAGGATTTTCTCTCAGCAGTGTTCCCACTCATTGTGGAGAAGACTGATCTCCCGAACACAAACTGGGGCGTAATGAATAAGTAAAAGCAGCGTGGATGTGCTTTTAAAGGCTTCTGCCTCAGCCCAGGCTCTGAGTGTCACCTCCAGAGTTCTAACAGGAGAACTGGTTCAGGAAAAATAAAATATATTGAAGTGAAGAAAGGAAATACAAAAAGGCCTTGGTTACAAAACAAGTGACAGCATTGGTGGTGTTTTTTTTTTAAATCTCTACACTAATGTTGCAAGGCCATACCCATCTTAACATTTCATATGGTACTGCATCAACTGGCCTTCCTCAGTTATAATTGTGTTGGTGAAATTTGCTTAGCTTTCTGAATAGAGAGCCTAATATGTACCATGATTTCTTCACAGCCATGCTTTTTCTGGTATTCCCCCAAATCCCCCTATTACCTCCACTGAGCATGCACTAGCCACATTTGTACACACATCTGTAACTACTTGTCTAGCACAACATAAAAGGACCACAGTCTCAGGACCACCATCTCAGGACCCTTGTTTACTGCAATTGATTGTTTATTTAGTTCTTAATTGTTGATTGAATTAGTACTAGACACTGCTGGGCAGGGAATGCTACTCCTGCCCTGATCCTAACCTTAACCACAGTGGGACAGTTTGGGGCACAGTGGGGCAGCACAGGCCTGAAAGTGTGGTCCTGAGAGTGCAGCTTCATAATATTGCCATGCTCTGACAATTTGTAGTTGATTTGTTGTCAGCTGCCAACACCATCTTGATTATAAATTGCAAGGTTTGGTGGCTAATACGTATTCCTTTGTAGACACTGTTTAGCTTCTGGTACAGTAAAGTTGTCCTTTACTGTCTAGAAAGTGATACTTTGGAGCCCCAGCCTCCACATCTGGACTGAATTAATAACCAACCATCTGTCCGTGACTCATCAGCTCCGCCACTCGAGATTGAAGACTTTTTATTGTGTAATGTGTTGAAGAGCAATATTTTGGTTTATTTTTATGTTTTTTTTTCCCTCCCTAATTACATGACACAGATTAAAACTTTGCCAACCACTTCAACTTTCCTATAATGCATTTAGGCGGCTCCTCCACTTCCTCTTTTTAAAGGAGCTCTTCCCATTCATCCTCCAGGGGAAACGGCGCATGTGATTAAATCTGTGCCCTGGCAATTAATTCATGGCTTCATAAATATACAAATGCTCTATCAAACTGGAAGTAGCTCATCACGACACAGACACAGAAGGACTGCTCTCAGTCTGCTGCGACTGCTGTGCTTCCTATATAAATTATCCAGATGTTGGCTTCTTCTAAACAATGTCACATGTAATCAAGTGTCGGGGAGGCATCAGAACACTCCAGGCATATGGCACGACGGCACACAGCTGTACTCACGTGCACAAATGGTGCCATATATGTTTAAATTTTAGGTTAATGTTCAGTTTTATGGCTCATACAGCTGTTTTACTGTATTGCAATGGTTGTCGGTGTTTTGTTTTTTTGTTTTTACCAGCAGGTGTTACACCCCAAACTGTTATTTATATTGTTTCCAACCACACTACAGTATTTATCTGTGTTTTATTTTGCTTTCCTTTTTTTTTTTCTTTTTTTCTTTTTGACTGACTAACACTGACATATCTAGCGCTAAAATAAAAAAAAAATCTTTAACTTTTCCCCTAACAGCCTATTTTCTGCCAATGGGAGCTTCATTAAAAAGAGCAGATTAAAAAAACATTATTAAAGCCTATATGACATCTTAGGATAATCAGTGTTTCCCCCTTATAACCACCTTGGCTATAAGGACCTTGATTACTATTTAATAGGCTATATAAAGTAATATATAAATGTAGTTTATTCCCCCAAAAAGCAATTTTAATATTTTTAAGTTGCAGTGTTTATGTTAAATGAACAGTTGGTGGCATTTAGGAGTTGTAAGTGGGGTGTATAATTGACATGAATTTGCAGATTCACAATTTGGAGGTATAATGAGTTGGCTACCACTTTAACTGACAAATTTTCTGTGGGAAACACTGATCATTGATGACTCCTATTACAATAAGCTATTAGATGATTACACAGGTTTCTCACTACTGTTGCTTTTGTTATTTTTAAACTGTAATGAGGTATCTCCCTTAATGTATCACACCTAACACCTTTTTTATCTTTATGTGAAGACACTGAAGACAACAATAGGAGGTGGTGTACAACAAATACCTTACTTAATTCTATTAGAGCTGGGTTACATAATGAAATATGCAGTGTGAAGATGCAAGAAGCCGAGGTGACGTTAAATCAGACTTTGTCCCAGTTGACCCCAGTGTTTTGAAGAGATGAGGGCTGTGCCAGACAGTCTGCTCTTGAGACATTATCACTAACTCCTGTGCAAAACTTTTGTCTCATGCATTATTTATGTTGACAGTTGATTGTAAAAACAAGTGATTATTTTCTACTATGTTAAACACATTTACTATGCAGGATAAGGGTCAGTGAGGATAAGAAGTGCACACACGAGTCGCTGTTTGGGCAGATTGGGTGAAAGAAGGAGGAAGGACAGAGACACCATTCACTCTTGAGCCAATGAGGGAAATGTGACCGGGCCCAATGTGATTCACGTGTCTCTGAATTCAATTAGGAGTCCGAAAAGGATGACTCAGCACCACTGTGCAGTACTGTATAAATATAACAAAGTGGAGCAGAGGTTTTCAAATAGACTTAATAATTTGTAATGCTTCTAAAATGTGAAGAAAATATGTCTGGTCTCCTGGTTTGTATTACATCACAACTGATAATCAATGAGGAATCACAATAATAACTAATATTAAATCAGTGTATTTGATGCCCCATCATCCTCATGTTCTATCTTGCTTTTGTCATTTTTTTAGTCTAAGTACAGTACGTTACATTTTGTGTGTACGTATCTTGTTGACGGAGGATAGACTCTAAAGTAATAGTTGTACTTGCAGTAGCAATAATAATGGTACTAGCAGTAGCAGTTGTCGTAGATTAGTATCAGTCATAGTTGTTGCTCTTATCTGGGGGGCATGTTTAGGGCCAACATCAAAGAAAAGAGTCACGAAGAGAAAGAATATTGAGAGATTTAGGTTAAGGTAGAGTGACTTACTTTAAGAGAAAACCAACCTTACCAAGTCAACCAAATCTCAAAACAAGACTCAGACTCAGTCCTGTAGAAGATCTTATACTCTTTATTGTTTTAATAAGACAAAAAATAACACTTCTTGTAGCATTTTGCAGTGTTAACTGGCGGAGCACAAATGCCCCTTCTTTTGCTGCCTTGTCCATATAGCTTTAAAAAGACCATACTTTTTGTACAGAATTTCTCATGTCTCTTGTTTTGTGACGGACAGTAATTGTGTATGTAAAGGTCAGTGAGTTTGACCTCCGCACACACAAACACATGCACACGTCTCTCTGTCCATCACTCGAACATCCCATGTGTGAGTCCTAATTGGTTCCTCGGCCCTGTCACGCCTAATTGCTGTGTAGCTGTCAATAGACCAGGTATTTCAAAGCCATAGGGGAATGGAGAGTAAAAAAAACTAAGTCTTGACCTTTCATAGACCAAGCTAGAGCTGGATATTTTGTAATTTGTTTGCAGTCTGAAATTAAATTTAAAATCTGTTGTGCCAGTCCCAAGTCTGGATAAATGGAGAGGGTTGCATCAGGAAGGGCTGCTGGCTTAAAACCTATAATTAATAAATCAATATGCAAATCACTGCACACTAGGAGGCAGATGATTAGCTGCAGTGACCAGTAAAGTAGGTAGTAGCTAGTATTTGACTTGAGTACAGGAAATTACTTTTTTGACCTCTTGTTTACATTATAATAATTTACTTGCTGTGTGCTATCTTGCTTACCGAATGAGTAAATAGGGCCTATACTAGTGGTATTTATACTGCACCCAAACGTCCCATGTGTGAGTCCTAATTGGTCTTTTTGCCCAATCACACCTAATTGCCATGTAGCTGTCAATAGCCGTGGTTTTTCAAAGCCAAAGAGACCTGGAGAGTAAAAACTGTGTATGTTTCAGCGCTTCTTACACCCAGCTGCCAGGTTATCTCGTGGCTAGTTAAGGGTCCAATTTTGTTTGCTTTGGGGAGAGGCAGTCACACAAAGGGTTACACAAACAAACAAACCAGCTCAGAGGATTTCCCTTAAGCTACAGTTATAGTACAGGCAGTATTGTGGAAATTTTCATCTAGTTAATACTGTATGAGCTTTTCCACTGTGGACTGCAGATAAGCTCCAACTTGTGGCACCACCAGACTAATTTGACCTTGCATTAGTAGTAGAGTAGTAGGTATTATATAATTATACAAACCTGACCTGTGCCTGTATAGTGGTTCTTACACAGTCTATACCAGTTTCATATTATAATGGTTGTTTTGGCAAAATGACATTATATTGCTGCATTTTGACAGTAGTAGTGCTTAAAAAGCTCCTGGTAGAAAATAACGTGTTGTCTTTGGTTGCTATAGTGATGGATGGGCCGACCGCTATGAAGTCGTGGAGGGATTCGAACAGGAAGCAGAGGGAGGGATCACCATAAAGCTGCAGTCGGCGGTGGTCAAGTCCTTCGATGACTACTATCTAAAACTGAGGCTGGACACCAACTCCAGAAACCCCTGGTTCCCAGAGTTCTGGCAGTACCGCTTCCAGTGCCGCCTGGTCGGACACCCCCAAGAGAACAAGAACTACAAGAGGGTCTGCTCCGGTGGGTCCAAACTTAACATAAGTCACATAATGGATACAAATAAGACCTATTGGCTAAAAGTTGTGCCTTTTTCTCTTTTCTTCCATTGTTATTCTCTCCTCTTGCTTTCAAAAGGTGACCATGGTAAATTACTCACAGCTAATCAGTCAAAAAGCAATTATACTAATTAAAATTATACCCAATTCTGAAAGAAGGAAGGAAGAAAAACAAAACTGTATGTACTCACAAGAATTAATAAACAATATATCAGGTGTTAAAACTAATATTTTATCAGTTTATTAAAATATCTCAAAATAGCAAATGTTTATTTGATTGCAACAAAGGTCTCAAATTGGGACAATCCAAAAAACAAAATGAAAAGCTGGGAAAAAAGTTGGAGCTGGAGTGAGCATAATAAAAGACACTGCCTTTCAAAAATACCCCTTTTATACTCAGTCATCTAACTGAAATTTTGCCAATCAACCTAATTAAAATGCTCACTCCAGTTGCTTTTTTATTAATACAATTTTTTGTTCTTTTGGTTGCCCTGTCCCAACTTTTTTGAGACATGTTGCTGCCATCTAATTCACAATTAGCTATTATTTTTCACCTAATATATTGTTTATGGCTTATTGTGAATAAAGGATAAATTATACTTTATTGTGATTTGCTAACTGGTAAACATTTTGTTTTTAATTTACAGTTTACACGTTGTCCCAACTTTTTTGGAATTGGGTTTGTACAAAATTAGGGCTGAATGAGTCTGAAAAAATCTCAAATTGTAATTTTTCGGACAGATATTTCAGTTGTATTGAGATTTGTAATATATTTTGTAAAATCAGTGTTCTCAGTATACATTTTAATCATGTGATGGGGCATTGACAGTTGAGACTGCAATATTAATATTCACATGCTTTTCAGATCATGTCTGTAGAGGTCTAAACTACAGCACAGTTTATACATATTGACCCTGTGGAGATGGGATATTTTGTTCTCTGCAGAGGACGTTATATAACCAAAATAATTGCAGCCTTTGTGATTTGATAATTGCAACAATTAAAATGATGATTTTGATTCAATTTAAATTAATTATTCAGCCCTAAAAAATATTTAAAAACAATCCACCATAGCTGCTCTTCCATTATCTTATTACACCTTTGCATATTCCCTTTATTTCCAAAGATCTTCGTGGTGGTAAGTGCATTTTTCTAGCCACTATCACTGCTATCAAATTGCACCTGCACTTGCAAGTATCATTTCAGATGCTCAGATTTTGACTGATGCCACACACAACACTCTCTGTAATGTTTTTTCGGATGTGTTGATCCATGCGGTTTCCGTCAGAGTGACTGAGCGAGTGGGGCTTGCATCAGTCAAAGTCTTATGTGGAGCACTGAGCTTATTTATACTGTATGAGAGCTAAAAGGCAAAATAGCAGTTCACTTTGAAGGAGGAATGGCTCACCTGGCACACATCAAACTGACAGATCACACCTCTCCCTTTGTTCTGTGTGTGCATGTTCATGTCAGAGAAGTATCAATTCTTAACTGCACCAGTTACAGTTCGGAGGTAAAAAGGAGGCAACCTGGCAATTCTTTGATACAAATGATGCAAAGAGGGTGTAGTATTTCCAGTTTTTCTTTTGACTTGGCATCACAACTTAGGGATTTTCCCTTCACTATTATTCTTCACATCTGTTTTCTATTGAGCCCTTTAGAGATCATGTGGTGATGTTCTTGGATAGTGTACCCAATATATTTAGCTGCAAAATAAGGCAGTGTTTCCTAATCCTCTTTGATAGTGAAATTTACTGTAAAATAATTTTACAGCACCATGTACCATCGAACTGCTAAGTAAACTGAGAGAATAAATGTGTTAAATATACCTGGATTTAAATAATTAATTCATTTTCTTCCACTTATTCCCGTTAGGGGTCGCAGGAGCCTATCCCAGTAACTTTAGGCCTTAGGTGGGGTACACCTTGGACAGGGGCCAGCTTGTCGCAGGGCAAGGATTTAAATAAATCCAGTATAATAGTCAGTGAAATAGAAAAAGACGTTTGCTTTTTTGGTTGCACAATATTTACTATAATGTACAGGTGCATCTCAAATAATGTGAATTTTATGGAAAATGATATTTAATTCAGTAGTTTAAAAAGCATCACATATTGAGTACACACAGTGGAATATTTTAAGCATTAAGCAAATATGGCTTACTGTTAATCAAAATTAATCAAAAATGAATTCTTAAAATATTTCAGTGTTTTCTGAAATATATGTTACATGCCATTAATGAGCAGTATATATATTTTTATATTTCATAAAAATTACCCATGTGTCCCAAGACATGTGGTAAACATGTTTAAATCAAATATTAGTTTTGCTGATAACCATGGTACAGATAATTTATACACAACAAAAAAAAATATTGAATGTAATGCCCAAGTTGTTTATGTTTATGTTTTTTGTTATTGTTTTAAAACCATGCATCACTGATTGTCCAGTCAGAAAAGCAGAAACAAAGTTTTGATTTAGACTGTAGTACCTTTTCCAAACCACTACGAGCGCATGCTGCTTACGGTACCTTTAACTTCTGAAATCATGAGATGCACCAGTATTTCCTAGCTCAACAAGAAACATCTCATTCATACTGATCAAAATGTGAAATAATTCTAAACCTTCCTTGTCCTCTCCAATAGGAAACGAGAGTCTACAAGAGAACTATGTGCAGGACAGTAAGATGGGTTTTGTTATCAACGCCATCTACGCCATGGCTCACGGGCTCCACGACATGCACAAGGAGCTGTGTCCCGCTCAGACCGGCCTGTGTGAAGCTATGAACCCCATTGACGGGAGTAAACTGTTGGACTACCTGCTCAAAACTTCGTTCAGGGGCGTCTCGGGAGAGGAGATCTACTTTGATGAGAATGGAGACACCCCTGGAAGGTAAGAAGGTGCTGATAAAAGAAAATGTTTTGTAGAAATATTTGTACCAAAGATGGAAGAAGTACTCCAAATCTGTACTCAAGTAAAAAGCATTGTTACTTCAAACTAATATTCAAGTAGAAGTAAAAGTGAGTGTAAAGTTTACTTAATTAGAAATTACTTACTACAATCTCTACTTGTGCTTGTGCTACTACTATGTATATTGTAATGACGACTACTACTATTACTGTCGCTACTGCATACATACTATTACCTCTGTTTTTACTGATACTACTATTACTACTACTTGTTATACTCCTACTACTATTAGCACTGCTGCTCCCGGTACTATTACTGTGATCACTCCTACTAGTATTACTTCCACTACTGCAACTATTACTACTCACTTTGTCACTGATGTAAAAATAAATAAATACTTTTAGTCATTTAGAGACCAAAGGTGGAATCAAAATCTTTACTCTTAATTTAAAAATATATAAAAAAAGAAATTATATTACAAAATTGAATTAGTACTACCAATGCTATATGCTCAAGTTAAAGTACAGTATGTTCCTTACATCATTACTTGAGTAAAAGTATGTAGTTACTTCCCACCTCTCATCTTCACATTGGTTATCTGAAACTCCATCTTACACTGTCTTCATTAGCGCGCCTGCACACACGTATGAGGCCGTCGAGAGCATGAAAGGATGTAATTATTTTGACTGGAACAGATTTGGTGGATTGTCCGCTGTGGCAGCCACTTTTATCTCGCTCCAGTCTGACAGACAGCATCCGACAGAGCGAAAACGCAGCCGTGTCATTGGTCCGTCAGTGAGGGGTCAGGTGGACAACATCCTGGTCCGCTCTGAGAAATAGGGGTCAGAGTGTCGTAGTGGTGCGAGCTTTTAGTGCTAAAGCTGTTTTAATGAGTTTGGATATGTAACAAGGTTTGCTAAGCCGATAGGATTGTTATCATTAAATTACCTGTCAGGCTTCCTCTATATTATCTTACTATAGCTTCATTCAGCTCTGTCTCTTGTCCTGTCTCATTTTCCTCAATTGTCTTTGCACTTACTCACTCTACTTACTTTTATCTCTTTAGAATTCAATATAAATTATGTTTATGTGGCTGCTATAAACCTAGCAACAACAAACTACTACTAGTATTTGTACTTAAAATACTGTGGTGTATAAAGCACCTCTACAAGTGAGAGTTACAATATCGTCCCAACATCCTGTAGGCTGATGGGGGCAGGCAAAAATTATATTGTTAATATGCAGACTTTTTTTTTGGTGTGGTGGGATACATGTAGAGAGATCATGGACTTTGTCACCAATATAAATGATCAGGTTCAACATTTGTGCATATTTCCTCTGGATATTTCTTATTAAAAGAGCATATAACAGATACAGTGATACTGGCTCCTGCCCTCATCTGAGAAAGTGACATCATAACATTCAAGGATCTGAAACCCTATTGAAGAAACATATGCAGAACTCATTTTTTTATTGCTACTTTTCACTTCTGCTGTTGCAACAATGCAATTTCCCCACTGTGGGGAAATAAAGGTTTTCTTTTATCTTACCTTAATTGATTTAAACTGAATTAAATATATATATACAGCAATGACAGAGTAACCACTCATTTATAGTTGCCGTGTTTAAGTATGTTTGTATGTTTTTATGTTTTGTTTTTTAAAATATCTGCCTTTTTTGGCTTTATTTGATAGAACAGCTGAGTAATGATAGGAGAGAGCAGGGTAAGACATTCAGCAAATTGTTGGAGTCGAACCCACAACACTGAGGAAGACTGCACTTGCCCTGTATATGCACCTCAGCTCAACCAACTGAGCTATACCACGGTGCAAGTATGATTGTATGTTTAAAGAAACATTTGCTAACTGTATAAAAAGAAATCTACATCTGATCACTGAAATACAACCCATATTATCTGGGCTTCAGCTTAATTCAGTTCTGTGCTTGGTCCTGCCTCATTGGCCTTACCTGTTGTACTTGATTCTTCACTCACTGATTCTTGTTCTCTTCAGGTACGACATCATGAATCTACAAAATGTGGGTGACAGTCGCTATGACTACCTGAAGGTGGGCTCCTGGCACGAGGGCGTCCTGAGCATTGACGACTCTAAGTTGTGGATGAACAGCAGCGACATGGTCCGCTCTGTGTGCAGCGAGCCATGCTCTAAAGGACAGATCAAGGTACACATGCAGCAAATACTAATGTGCAAAATTAATCTAGTTCAGTCTAAAAATGAGAAGAACTTAGTATCACTTCTTGGTAATTTGCAAAAGGACTTGGGACTTATGAAGTGATGATTTGGACTTGGACTGGAACACTTGTGAGTCACACTTGTGTCTAGTTGGGTGACTCCACTCAGACTTGAACTCGGCATCTGTTCATTTCCAACTCGGACTCGACTTGACTTGATTGGGATTGAAATTGGTCTCTGACACTCTTCTAAGTTCCTCGGACTTGTGCCGGACTTGGACTCTGACTCCCATTTAATGAGCTGTTGACTCAACTCTGAATCAGAGTTTTTAGTGACTCAGACTCAGACTTTTGGACAATAACTTGCCTCAGACTTGCACCTCAACTCAAGATAACTTGACTCGGACTTTAATTTTTCTTTTGGTAAGTCGTACTTGGACTCAGACTTGGACTTCAGTTGCTGATGACTCGGCTTGATTCGAACCGGTGTTTAGTTACTCTGACTTAGGATTGGATTTATGTTGGTTGTTTTTCCTGGTGCATCAATTTATCCAAGCTTGGGACTGGTGCAAAGAGTAAAAAAAAAGCCTTTTGTGACATAAATATTAAATTCTATAGTCTATTTTGGTTGTATCGTAATGCCCTGATTTGTTTCTTTTGGGTCAAGTCTTGCTAGTGTCTGACTGTACACTAAGTTTCCCTGAAGGACTGTGCATCCTCTCTCTGTCTCTTCATGCTCTCCTCATTGTCTTTGCTTTTTGTTTTGTGCCCCACTTATCACCCTGTTTTACATATCACAGCGCTCCTAAAAGCTTCTCAGGGATTAGTATGTGAAAGAAGCCGGCCTTATTTTTTTTAACAGTTTGGCCGTGTAGAGCTCAAGACAATGTCAGACCATGGGCAGACTGCATCCTATTTTTTTTTTATATTTCAGGATTATGATCTGTCTTTAATTTATCATTGTCTGGCTTGTTTGTGTGCAGGTGATTCGTAAGGGCGAGGTGAGCTGCTGCTGGATCTGCACCACATGCAAAGACAACGAATTTGTGCAGGACGAGTTCACTTGCAAGGCTTGTGAACTGGGATGGTGGCCAGATGATGATCTGGCAGGTAAGAGACATGGAAAACAGCTTCAAGGCATCAAAGACACTGAAGAGCATAAAATAAATTATGCCCCTTATGTTGACACATTTTTACACATAAAGGATCTAACCATGGGGGTAAAATGAAATCTACCTTTTGGCTTTTCCCTACTGGGGTCACTACAGCAAGTTTTCTGCTTCCTAGTGTGGAGTGATTCATGTATTGATTTGGCAAAGGTACTGATACTAGATGCTCCTACTACTGTACCTCTAATACAGGGATATAGATCTAAGCATCTCTAAAGTGGCCATCTTGAGAGTTATAATGAAAGTTAAAATACACAGCACTTTTGACTAACTAAAAACAACAAAAACACTCCTGTGGCTAATCCAAAGCAATTGTATAATGGATAGGTTTTGTTTCATATGCAATACCTAGTAATGCATGTATAGGTGAATTGGTGCATCTTAAAATGTAAAATCCTCAAATGTTCTTTTTTTAAATTGTGTTATAGATGTAGATAATTTACTGTTACTAGCTTAATTCTGACAACAGTTTTGCACACTGAAACATGTAGTGTATAAATGAATAAAGAATTAGCATCTGATCAGGGACATTTTTCCACAACCCAAATATATTATTCACAGCTCCATTTTCCATCCACTGCCCCTGCTCTTGTTTACACTTCACATTCTGACACCTTGTTTTCTCTTCTCATCGTCCTGTTCCTTTGACCCTGCTGCACTCTTAGCATTCATAACCTCAACTCTAGTCACCGAAAGTGCTCACTTCCTCCTCTGCTGCCTCGCTGTGACCCACTGGTTGTTTTGACAGTGCTTTATGGAGTTGAGAGGAGCTTTGGTTTCCCAGGTGTAAAATCCTATTACTGCTCAGAGAGGCTTGGGGATACAGTTCAGCAGTGTGTTGAGTAAGAAATTCTCCTCTCATTCTCATTACGTGCAACGATATATATGAGGGAATAATAATAGATGCTGTTGCTATGTTTATCAGAGGTGGATGAGGTACTCTTAGCCACTTACTTGGATAAAAGTAAAAAGGACTAGTGTAAAGTTTACTTACGTAAAAATTACTGCTACTCCCTCTTTTTTTTTTTTGATGATAATAAACTCATATAGACACATATGACCTTGCTTGGGCCTTGCACATAGCAAAGATCAATACATATAAATGCCAATTAAATGTGACAGGCCTCAGTTATTAGAAATGTTACTCTTTACATCAAATTAAGGAGGCCTGAGATCTAAAACACAAAGACAAATAAAGTCAAACCCAAAACCTCATTGAGATATTTTTATAAATATATTCCTTTTGGCTTTTTCCATCTGGGGTTGCTACGGCAACTTATCTGCTTTCTAGTGTGCACTGATTAGTACAGAGATTTGGCATAGCTTGACACCAGATGCCCTTCCCTCTATTTATCCAGGCTAGGGAAAATGTACTTAGGAAGTTTATTTGTGTAATTAAGTAAATTACCTGAGTAAAAGTATCTAATTACTTTCCATCTTGATGGGGGAAGCCAGAGTACCTGGAGAAAACCCACCCAGACATGAGGAGAACATGCAAACTCCACAAAGGAAGGCACCACATGGTCCCGGGATCAGACCCAGGACCATCTTGCTGTGAGGCAAGAGTGCTAACCACTTTGCCACTCTGCTTATATTCCTTATACTAGTTTGCTTGCTTATCAGAAAGGTTTCCCTTGCAGTGCCTTGGCTGCGATGATAGTGACTGTAATGCTATTAGCAACAGCATATAATTTATGGAGCGTTAATCTCGGGAAGTCTGTGAATGTCACTTTCTTTCCATTTAGCTCCCTGTACTTCTTTAGCATGTGAGGTGACAAGTGTGTAACCACTGCCTTATAAACAGGTGACACACATTGCCCATCTGACTGCACACATGCATGCACACACAGACACATCTGGCATGAAAGTGACAGCAAGGAGTCATGGGAGATTTGTAAGGTCTATGATGACACATGCAAATGGGGGGATAATTTTAGAGTGTGCAAATGTAAAGCTAGATAGGAAATTCACAGCAGATTTTTGCCCATATGCATGGTTGAAATAGAATCTTTTTATGCTTAATAGTCATTATTTGTCCTAAATGAGTATAGTTTTTTTGTCTTATCTATTCTACAAAACAAACATCAATAAATTAGAAATATTTCTGTTTAATAAAAAAAAAAAAAAAAAAACTAGAAGTATATACAATGAGATGTTCAGAATCAAGCATTTTTTATTTTCATCCAGTCCTCATTGTAGTCTTTTTTTGTTTGTTTGTTTTGTTTAGTGTCTTTATTCTAATGGTAATCTTTAATCTTCTGTGCTCCCTCCAGGCTGCCAACCCCTTCCTCTCAAATACCTGGACTGGGCGGATGTTGAGTCAATCATTGCAGTGGTTTTCTCATGCGTGGGCATCTTGATCACCTCCTTTGTCACCTTTGTGTTCATCCAGTACCGGGACACTCCTGTGGTGAAGTCCTCCAGCCGAGAACTGTGTTACATCATTTTGGCCGGCATCTTCCTCGGCTACATTTGCCCTTTCACCCTTATCGCCCGTCCCACTGTTGCTTCCTGTTACTTACAGCGTCTCCTTGTAGGCCTGTCATCCTCCATGTGCTATTCTGCCCTGGTGACCAAAACCAACCGGATTGCACGCATTTTGGCCGGCAGCAAGAAGAAGATCTGCACCAGGAAGCCACGTTTTATGAGTGCTTGGGCCCAAGTCATAATAGCCTTCATGCTAATCAGTGTACAGCTAACACTGGAAATTACACTCATTATTCTGGAGCCTCCTGAACCTATTAAGTCCTATCCAAGCATCCGCGAGGTCTACCTCATCTGCAACACCAGCAACTTAGGCATGGTGGCACCACTGGGCTACAA
This sequence comes from Bostrychus sinensis, assembly GCA_020698575.1. Classification (NCBI taxonomy): domain Eukaryota; kingdom Metazoa; phylum Chordata; class Actinopteri; order Gobiiformes; family Eleotridae; genus Bostrychus; species Bostrychus sinensis. The sequence continues at coordinate 17,619,872 of CM036257.1, read as the reverse complement.
CGGCCTCCTAATCATGAGTTGCACCTACTATGCCTTCAAGACACGGAACGTCCCAGCCAATTTCAATGAGGCCAAATACATAGCTTTTACAATGTACACTACATGCATCATCTGGCTGGCTTTTGTTCCCATCTACTTCGGCTCCAACTACAAGATCATAACCACGTCTTTTTCAGTCAGCCTCAGTGTGACAGTGGCACTGGGCTGCATGTTCACGCCCAAAATGTACATTATAATCGCCAAACCAGAGAGGAACGTGCGGAGCGCCTTCACCACGTCCGACGTTGTGAGGATGCATGTCGGTGATGGGAAATCGGCTCAGTGTGGGAGCAACAGCTTTCTCAACATGTTCCGACGGAAGAAGCCTGTGACCGGGAACGCCAAGTGAGTGATCCGCTGCGTTGTTTACTCTTTGTGAAGTGTGACATGTTGCCTGCAGTTACTGGCAAGAGATGGTTCATGCCTAACCACTCAGAATGATGGAGAGAGCTGCGATGACATAAAGCATCTTGACATTAGTAAGTCAAAAAAGGTTACTAGTGGGGCTGCACACTATCAGAAAAACATACGATACTCAATAACTATAATGAATATTGCTAAAACATTATAGTTTTATGATATTTATATGCCTAATAAGGTTAGGGCTTTATTAACTATAGACATAGTAAAAATTTTAATCTTAATTTATAGAGGGATAATGGCTCTGGACTCACTGGTCAAAACTGCTAAACCAAAACTTAGACTAAGCCAGGTCAGGTTTAAACTGGATTAGGACTAAATTATGATTTAGTTTAAGTTTTTTTTTATTTTATTTCGTCATAGCAAAATTAGATTTAATGCTCCAGACACTTATTTTGAACGTTAACATTTTTGTCAGATAAAAGACCAAAACATTATTGTGATACATTTAGTTTCTCGCTATAACTTGCAATATATTATGCAGCCCTTATGATCACCACTAGATGTGATAGAATATTGTTACAGAAATTATTTAAATTCACTAGAATAATAGTTTATATAAAATGAATGCATTTACCACTTCCATTTCTATCTGAATATAAAAGCAATGAATAAAATTATGAGGCAAATTTTGATCCATTAAGAAAGCCAGTCTATCTGAAGAGGGCCATGCTAAAATGTTTTTAAGAGAAAAGATAAGACTTTTAATATTGTCTTGAGCTCCACAGCAGTGATACACGGCGGTTTGCTAAAGTAAGGAGTGGGGCAGAGTTTGAGAGTGGTCCCAGACACCCTTCCTGTGTTGTCTCACCCTTGCTATGCAGCCTTTCTAATCTCTCTAACCCTTTCAACGTTTCAATAAAGCACCATATTGTCAAGGCTGGCTAATGTTTTGGCCTGAGGGTTATTCATCTCATTTTCCTGGAGAGCTGCAGTGCCAACTGAGTTTACTGAGAGTATGTATTATCAGCTGTTGTGCCGATAGAGCTGCAGACACTCACGAGCTTGGTCATAGAAAATCTGTTGTCAAATTCAAAGTAAAGGCACGGGTTCATTGGAAATCTTTGATTTATTGCTGGTACAGTAGTAAAGAAAAATACTTTCAATTTTTACAACTTAAAGAGTAACTCACCCCTAAAAACATTTTTTGGCTGAATGCAAAGTACAAATTGGCCTTAAGCAGTATATCTCACAGATTATAGTCCTATATTTTACATTTAGGTATAAAATATTTAAATACAACATTTTGTGGTGAAAAACATGTGGCTACTTCCGTTCAATTTGTAGTTCCTAATAGACCATAATTACGTTGTATTGTAAATACACCTGTGCCTGTCCCTCACACTTGTGCTCTTGTCCCAGTCCTCTCTTGGCGTCGTGTGGAGGACGTCCATTACAGTGACAGCTGTCAGTCACAGATCCAGGCCCCGCCCCCGCTCAGCCCCATCCTCAGTTCTTCCCCTCTGTGTCTGCCTGGTATAAGCCCACTTTCCAGCATTTTTCAAGTTTTGGTAGTGGGTGAAGTAAGGCCTGAGCTAGTAAGTGAGTTACTCTTTAATTAATGGGTGTCTTTGCTCAAAACACAAAAAAGTTTTCAAGGTTGCACATTTCTCCAATATCTAGCAATTGCAAATGGCATGTTTGACACTGTAGTTCTCCAAGAGGCAGTTTATCCTGAATTAACCTCATATTAACTCTTGGCATGAGTGCCCCTCTTTCCCCCACCCACTAAGCACATTAGAGCCAGTCTTAGCTCATTCTGTACTAAAATGTACACTAGCTTGTGTTGAGGAATACTTGCATGCTTCCAATCAAGACTGCATTAATAATCAAACAGTCAACAAAATGAGCTGATTGGTTCAATGTTAGCTCAATGTCTGAGGCAGTCTGAAGATCATAATGCTGACACATTATGCATCCTTTGTGCCAGTTACATACAGTATGTGCCAAGTGTGATTTTTCTTTTTGCAGGATGGCAGTGGAAGCTATGGCGAAAGCAGCCCTTGGTTGGTGTCTTTTAAGAGTGCTAGCTGGTTGGAATACATTTTCTATCAACTCAATGGCTGTGAATACACAGCTGCAACTCACCAACAGACAATGCAATGTGAACTTGTCTTGGTTAAACAAATAATAAATATAATAATAAATAAATGTACTTTACTTGGCAAACTGAGTAAGTTAAGACTGTGTAGAGTGTATTTTTAAATAAACACAGTGTATTCACCTAAATTAGTGAAGCTAAAACAAGTTAGATAACTATCCTATTTTTGGCATGGTGAGTCACCAAAATTGGTAATGCGTAATCAACTAGACTGTAATTTGCATAGTTTTTCCATTGTAATTGTCACATTCTAACATTAATATTAAAACATTCTTAATATTTAGACATCATTTGTGATGTTGTTTTATTGACCTATATACAATGAACAGTGTTGAACAATGTCTTCATTCAGAAACACTAATCCTCAAAATTATCTCATTTTATTACATTCACAGTTTGACACCGCAAAAGAAGAAACTGTAGCTAATATAGAAATGTGCCAGCCAATCAGCTAGCACTACTAACTGTCACCAGCCAATCAGAGACCGCTTTCATCATAACTTCACCTGCTGCTTCCTCTGTCATCCTGCAAAATAAAAATTTGCGTGCCAAGCTAAATGAACAAGTAAGCCCAGCTGCTAATGTCAAGTCCTATGTTCAGACAGTATTTTAACATGCAGAAATGTTAAATGCTTTTTGTCTGTACTGCTTTGTTGTCCTTGCCTTATTGTTGTTGGTCCCCACCTCCTGGTTCCCTGACAGTAACTTGGGTCTCTGTCTCATTCATAGTTCTAATGGCAAGTCTGTGTCATGGTCTGAATCAGGTCCAAGACACCCTCCGAAGGGGGGGAGTGTGTGGCACAGACTGTCTGTGCATGTGAGGAAACAGGAAGCCGGCCTGAATCAGACGGCGGTCATCAGGCCCCTAACTAACACCCCCGACCCCCACAGCTGTGGCCCACCCACCTGCGACCTTGGCACAGACATCCATCTCCCCGAAGAACCTCCCGGAGGAGCCCAAAAACCACTGTACAACGTGTCAGAAGAGGACAATGAGGAGAGCACACACCGGCCACTTTGGACCCCTTCCTGCTCTGGACAAATGATGGATTCTCGTTTGGGATGTTCTACTACAGAGGGGTTCCAGGGGGCTATGGTGGACACTCACAGCTCCCATGTCCCGTCACTGAACGACCACCCCACAAAGGAGCCTAAGTCTGCCAATGAGCCCTTGAGCCTGACCCCCTCTCAGCTTCCTCTGGAGGACGCCGGTGAGGACCTGCACCTACTGCACAGCTACATTTACAATGCCAAGGGACAAGAGGAGGAAGAGGAGGAGGCAGGGGAGGAAGATGGTTTACTTCAACACAAAACAGGTCTGGAGGACTCTCTGGCTTTGTCTCCCCCCTCCCCATTTAGAGACTCGGTGTGTTCGGGAGAGTCAGTCAGTGGAAGCCCCTCCAGTTCGGTGTATACAGCTGACATACTCCGGGACTTTGCACATAGCTCCTCGACACTGTGAGAGCAAAGACATGGTGAACACTTGTTTTATTTAAACTATTCCTTCTGCTTTTGCTTGTATTTTGCGTTTAATGGTAATGATATGTTTGTAAGGGATCATCAATTTCTCAAGGGCTGATGGTACGCATAGCCTTCTTGTAAAAAGTCACGTGACTAGTGCCAAAATGTTTTTTAAAGGAGGTAATCATTATGAAGGATGTAGCGGTTGTTTTAATGGGCCAGTATGGAATAAATTAGGGAGGCCAAGCTGGTGTGTAAACTGAACTGTATGTGCACTGTAAAACACTGGCTAACTACATTTCATGCCAGTTGTGACTAAATCATGTTTGCTGCTCGACATGAGCATGTGTGTTCATGAGTGCAGTGGATACTCCTGCCTTTTTATTACTTCAACTCATCTCAGTTTTTATTTTTAATGAGTTCATTTTGAATTATGAAACTGAAGAGATACCAGACATGTCAATAAACTAGAATGTCATGAAGACACCAATTTATTTACGTAAGTGCAATTTTTTTGTACGGTCTGCAAGATCATCAGGCAGGTGATCCAGGACACCCTGTCAAAAATACTGTTTTATATCTGCAGAACAGCCCAGGACTATAAGAAAAAAACTTGAACACTGTACCACTGTGTAACAGAAGGAGGCTTATCTTGAATCCACTGAAACAACATGCACCATCATGGCAAATGCAAAAGTTTACATAATCAAGTTATCTGCCCAGTGGACAGGGAAAACTTCCTAAACAAACCAAGGAGAAACAGCACAGGGTCTTGTGGGACTGTCTTTGAGCTTTTGAGCAACATTTTTCCTAAATCTAGCAATTAAAGGGGACTGCCAGATACAGAGGTAGTAGGTCCCAACTACTGTTATACACTTCACACGGAGGAGAAAGAAGTTTGTTTTTATTGTGATGATTATAGCTTTCAGTTAAAACTAAATTCTGTATTTTATTTTAAAATACATACCATTATTTCATTGTCAGTATTAAAATAATAATATGCTTGAAATGGTTTACTCTTTTTATACAGTGTCAATTAGAGATTTGGCATTATCCAGTTACACAATTCATTTGATTTGAATATACTGTATGTCTATATAGTGCATAGTATAGTACATGCGTTACACTTTTTGAATTGAGCCACTGATTTTTAATTTTTTTTTAATTTTCACTTTTCCATTATATTCTAGTTTATTGACGTGTGCCTGTACATTGGCTTAAAGTGCAGTAAGGTGTTTGTTTTTATACTTTTATGTATCACACAAATACAGAGATTCTACTGAAAATTTGCGCTGTATTATTTGAGATATACATAATGTGCCATTCAAAGTTGTTATTTATGAACTTAACCCTGCTACCACTTTTGTATAATGTAGCTGATTTAGGTTAGGGCGATTGTAGATAATGCATTGCGTTTACACTCAATCATAACCCTGAAGATAAACTTTTATGAGCACTGGGACTTGATAAAAGACCTACTTTTATGTCCCCTGCCATGTTGATACTTCTCATGTTGAGTTGGCTGTGTCATTGTAATGAAAACACAGTACTTTGTGTACAAGTTTGTATACTGTAAGCCATCTCTTGTTTTTCACACAGGTGGTATGTTTGTAATACTGATAAATGTTTATATATTTAGAATGGCAAAAGTTTATACTACTGTCTTCAGATTGTTGTTAAGAAGCAGTGTGTTTGGTTTTGGATATAATTTTTACACTAACATGACTGTAAGCTCTTGAAAATATTCAGTTGTACAGTTAACCAATGATTAGTTGCTTCTTGTAAAGAGATTTTACTTCAGTATTGCATTATGAGCCTAAGTAGTTTACTTGAAGTTAAGTTTCTTAGTTCTTTCTCTATAAGAATGGTTTCTGAGTACAAGAATATGCAGTACATAGTGCCATTGTATTGTATTTCCAAATGTTTTAGTCTCTTATAGTGTAAGTTGTTTTATTATTTTGAAGTAAGTGAAGTGTAAAAGGGTGCCACCTGTTAAACACTGTCAAGATCTACTATAAAATAGGCCTTTATGTTTTGAGCAAGCTGAACAAAGCTGTAAAATAAAACTATTTATATTAACAAGAGTCTTCACTGTCTACAATAGCAGACATAAGCTTAACTATGGATCTTTTTTGTCTTAATGAGTATTGGTCTTACAAGAATCCTATAATTCATTTTCATAGATGGAAAAAGTACACAAAATCTGTCCTCAAGTACTATAAGTTTAAAATAATATTACTCAAGTAGAAGTGTTGACTATCAAAACTGTGAATTTGATAGTAATTACACATAGGGGAATGACATACAATTATTGAATAACAGTTACTTATTAAAAAGGTGTCTAAATGAGTAAAAATAGAGTATTTTCTGACCTCAGTAGAAAAGTGGGTAGTGTGTAAAATAGAAGCTAACCATTTCAATACTGGTTTTGGTTTAGTAGTAGACTAGTAGTAGGTTTTACTGCAGTTGCCAAAAAATAAACAAACAAATAAAATAGGCCTACTTATTTATGATTTAATTATTATTTTGACTTTTACGTGAATTATATTATTTGACTACCTTTCCCACCTCTGTCATTGAAACCGCTCCAGGTCTTTTACGCAGAGACGCCCTATTGTTCCTATACTTTCTCAGTCCTGAATGTACACGTGCATGTGAGCTTACAAAGTTACAGATCTCGTAACAGGGAACTCACTGCTGTGTGGTGTGACAGCGCTTGAACCACGCACTGCTTGTCCCTGACGTTTCCGGGTCTTATGACTTGTCAGGTGGTTTGGAGAGGCGGCGGCGCAGGAGGAGGAGGAGGAGAAGAAAAGAGGGTTGATACCACACCGATGAAACTTGTTGCATGTTCTCTCAGTTTGGGATGACCAGCCATAATCCAGTAGAGCACTAACTGACCGGCAGAGGAGCAGTACATCCAGGAGGAAGCTTATGTTAACAAAAGTAGAAGCGAGTGTGCGTTGTGAAGGAAAGTTTGTCAGAGTTACACAAAGCGTGGAAGCAGCAGCAGCAGCATGGCCGGGGGCTCTGTATCCGAGTGTAAGGAGTACTTGTTTAAAGTGCTTGTCATCGGGGAATTAGGCGTGGGCAAAACCAGCATCATTAAACGCTACGTGCACCAGCTCTTCTCGCAGCACTACAGAGCCACCATCGGGGTCGACTTCGCGTTAAAAGTCATTAACTGGGACAGCAAGACGCTCGTGAGGTTACAACTCTGGGATATAGCAGGTAAGTTCATATGTGGCTGCTTACTAACTGCGCACAAACTGGTTGAATGGGTACATTTTTACATGAGTCACGTTGGAGAGTTTCCTTTTAATAAATCACCTAAAGCTATTTTTAAATCACGGATCTAAAACATGACTGCAAAACCTAAATCCAGCCCTAGAAGTTTCCCTTTCCCTTTGCATAGAGAACCAGTTGATCATGTCTGCTTCCACTTTATGACCAGGCAGCTCATAATTGTCAGAAGAATCTAGGTCACGTTGTTATTACAGCCTGAGCACCGCCCCTAACAATGAAAACCCCACTTAATATTCAGCTAATATTTTCACTGAGGGTTACCAAGTTTTTATAGACTTTACCTCTATGTGACCAGAGCTGGAAAGTAACTAGGTGCTTTGACTGACCATTTTCTTTATTCTGGATACATTTTCTAAAATGTATTTTTAATTATACTTGAGTAAATTTGGAAATTGTACCTTTACACAATGAAATTAAGTTTCTAAGGGAGAAAACCTTGATGGCAACGTGGGTAGTAATAGTACTAACACTAAAGCATCAAGGGTAGCTGTAGTAGTAGTCTAGTTGTAATATTAATTGTTGTAGCACTAGTATTAGTATAATAATGCAGCCACAAGCTTGTGTAGTCTTTGCACTGGTGTTCTGACGAGATCTGCTACCTTGTCGAAATATGCTACCTCCATTCAATTTCTATGGAGCACTAACCCCCGCCCCCATCCTAACCTTAACCATAGTATAGGGCTTGCATAGTAGGGTAGGATGTCTCGACGGGTAGGAAGAAATGTCTGAACACCGGTCCAAAGCCTGGATAAATGCAAAGAGGTGCATCAGGAAGGGCATCCAGCGTAAAGCCTATGCCAAATCAATTTATAAATCACTGCACACAAAGAGACCAATGACCTGCTGTGGCAACCCCAAAATTAAGTAAACTTTTTATTCAATACTTATTATTATTCAAGAAGTAAATGTGTGAGTACTTTAATAATAATAATAATAATAATAATAATAATAATAATAATTTTACATAAGTACAAATTTGGAGGACTTGTCCCACCTTTGTAAGTTCCCTAGTGCACACATTTAGGAGCATGTGATCCAAAACAACTTGTTCTAAACCGGCCCGGCTCTCACACCAGTCTCTGCATTCCTGCAGCTTGAGTAACCAGGGCTATGAAAAATCAGAACAGAGAGTCAATAAAGCAGTCCCACATGCAGTCTTAACTCAAACTCTCAATGTTTGTCATCTTCAGCGCCCAATAAAACAAAGCACATAATAGTATCTGCAGTGGAGCCTAGACTTGCTACAGTCCAGTGTATGTTAGAGGAGTCATTTGTGGTCCGTGGGTTTAGTAAGGTGTGCACAGATCACATGGTTAGGATCCTGTGTGGAGTCTTTGTGTAATTTTCTTTTCTCGCAGTGAAATCTTAAGACTTAAAAATGTTGTAGACCTTGTTATAAATTGCAGTACAGATATTCTACAGATTTTTTTTTTTTTTTTTTTTTACATTTTCTTCATATCAAATTGAGATGGTTAATCATTCCCTAAGAGATGGTAGAAATGTATGAAACATATTCAATAGACCACAGGTGGAAAAAAAACTGCTATACTTTGCTCAACTAATTCAATTGAATGTACTTTTTTACATTAGTACATTTTCTAAAACATAATTTAAACATTTTAAGGGAAAATTTACTCATTTAGGTTTGTAAAGTATGTAAAAAAGTAAAGGTTTTTTTTATATCAGTAGGAAAGGTTGGTAGTAACAGTAGTAGTAATTGTAGTAATAGTTATAGCAGTTGTAGTAATAATGGTGGTGATGATAGTAGTAGTAGTAGTAATAGTACACTTATTCTGATGTATCTGATAATAAATAAATGTTATCTTTGTGTTGGTATAACATTAAGGTTGCCAGTGATTGTTGGCATAGTGTACCAGTTCCATGACAAAAGTTGGCACTTTGACAATTTTTTTAATGGCACAGTTAACCATTAAGCTGTTCACAAAAGCCCTAAATAGTGTTTGAACTGCAGTATTTAAATAGAGATGATATGAAATAGACACCCTAGGAGGATATTTTGGTTTAAAGCCAAATGAAATGGCAAAAAGTAGAAATTCGGAAGACATGCTGTAAACTGAAAAACATGGAACCATAAAGAAGGATCAGAACTGCAGTTGAAGATGATGTATAATAATGAAACAAGTTTTCCTACCCTAGGGTATCAACAACATCTTAAAAGTAATAAAAATGCATTAAATTGTCAATTGGATCAAAATCAAGGCCTTAAAATATTATCTTTTATGAGCAGGTGTTAAATTCAGTTAATCTAAATCTTATATCTTTCCCTTCCAACATAATATTAATTAAGCCTTCTGTTTCTGTTGCAGGTAATATGTAAATTAGCAAATAGATAGCAGACTTGGACATATATGGTCAAGTCATTCAAGACAACTGTTATTACTACTGTTATCTTCATTCAAGTTATAAGTTCAAGAATTATGTACAGCCCCAACAAGAAGCCTGTACTCATTAAAAAATATTTGAGTTATACTAATATAAAGATCTAGATTCAAGTTTGGTTTCTCATTTTATCATATCTTATTTCTTCATTAACAGCCTTAAAAAGATATTAAAATTACCTCGTAAAACAGAAGGAACTCTGACCCCACAGTCTACTAACCCCCTCTGAATGCACTTTAAGTTTGCTTGAATAACCATGAATGTAGCTCATTTTTATTCTATCCTTCCATTTGTCTCTTTTTATTCTTCAATCAAACAAACATCATATGCTGAGACAGATCAGAACAGATGGTTGGAGCAGTGCTGTTTTTATACTCACCGCCTGCAGCAGTGGTAGGAAGGGGGTGGCTACTTGATGTGTTGGGCTGGAGGGGGGGGCGCCACCACAACTTTGCATGTCTGTCTGTCACCCTCTGATTGGCCGTGTGGGCAATGGCTTCTACCACTTTTGGCCCTGGCAGCACAGGCTAGGTTTTGCAGGATGCATCTGCCATTGGGTACCATAGCGACTGTCACTGCCAGACATCTCTTGATCACAAGATGATGCAAGGGTAAATAACACACACCAAGACTGATATTATTACTCGATACTGAGCACACTTTTAGGCATACACCAATCAGGCATAACATTACGACCATCTGCCTTTCCTTTTCGTCTAATCACAATTTGGCCCTTGTCAAACCCACTCAAACCCATTTATCTTGCTTCTAACATACTAACTTTAAGACTTTCTCAATAATATCTCAACTAACAGGTGCCCAGATGAAGCAATAATGCATTTTATTCACCTGTCAGTGGTCATAATGTTATGTCTGATCACTGTATTGGTCAACTGAAGAGCACACTAGAGGAAGAAGTCATAGGTCAGATGATAAAGATTCTCATTACTCATACCATCACAGAGGCCTGGCTTTGGAACATTGTTGGGACAAAATAAGTAACAGGACGTAGGTGTGAAAGAAAGCTGGAGGTGTATTCGCCAAGTCATTAGGATGAGCCATTAAGCCATTTAATCGTGCAGAAAAAGAGGCGGAATTAGCTTTTTGGCGTCACCGGGAGCGTCTTCAGTGTGGCTTGTTGTCTTTTACTAACCTTTTATAATGATTACAGTCTGTGAGGAATGATTGTAATCACAGTCTTGTTCGAGATGGAGGGACCTGCCCACGTCTTATCACCCTGAATGCCACTTTCTTCTGGATTTAGCCAAGCCACTGGACAGAATAATTACACAGTGGGAAACATGCACCTTGTCTGGGCTAATTGTTCATGTGGGTTAGGGCTGCACAATATATATTGCAAATGTATAGATATTGCAATATTAACAAATGCAATATTGATCTGGCAAGAAAAATACATTTAAGATTATGTATTTTACTCCATCTGACAGAGATTCACACAGTGCACCTCATAATAATTATCCAGTCCAATTAGAGCCTTCAAGCAGACAGTGGGACCAAAGTTTAAAAAGTTCTAGCATAAGCCTATTGTAGTTCTGGTTTAGTCCTTGTTTCATGCTTGTTTAGACCTTGTTTAGTTCTGGTTTAGTCTCAGCTTAGTCTTGATTTAGTCCTTGTTTAATCCTGGTTTACCCTTGTTTAGTCCTAGTTTAGACCTGGGTTAATCCTGCTTTTAGTCTTGATTTGGTTCTTGTTTAGACTTTCTAATGCTAGCTTAGTTCTGGTTTACCCTTAGTCCTAGTTTAGTCTTGGTTTAGACCCGGTTGAGTCCTGGTTTTATATTGTATCTCTTCATTCTATAAAACTGAACTGAACTTTTGCTATTTCAAAAAAGGACATCCCTATATTGCTGGTTGTATTGTAATCTCAATATTTAACACAATTATTGCATATCTCTCATCTTTTTCTGCTCTTTTGTGCCGCTCTAATGTGGGTCACACACTGAAGCCAACTCAGAAAATGAACTGCAATTTTAACTATAGCAGTGTCATGATGAAGTCTAACCTCTCTCAATCATGTCTTCCACTGTGATAAGCTGCGAGCAATCACTTCCAGGCAATTTACCTGCTATCTGTGTTTAGGGCTGTGTACTCTCAAATGCGGTGCAAACAATGTCACGCTCCAACAGCATCATCAGTCACAGAGTAAGGTTTAGCTCTAAAATAGACAAGAAAGGGAAATAATGTTTCCTTATGTTTTTTAAAAGAATTGCCATTCTAAACATGTGACTTAAATCCGGCTGTTGAGTTGAGAAAATAAAAATAGTAGAGGTTCAGTCTTGCAGCTTGTCAGATAGGGGGACTGGCATGACTGTTTTCTTTTCCTGTAAAAAAAAAAGTACCAAAAATAGCATGTCACTTGTAAATGTATTCTACTTTGCTCTGGGAATGCCTTCAGCAAAGAAGGTAGTGCCATGAAGAGTTTTCAGAAACCTCCAGACACCATTGAGAAATACTGCAATGCATTGTAAAGTTGTGTAACACAGAAGTTGGCAGTTCTTTTAGACTTCTTTGCCTAATTAACGAAAAAGTAATTATCTAACTTGTAAACAATCTGACTGTGTTTGAATAAAATGTGCCATATGCTAAGCAGATCATAATTAGGGTGACCATTGGTCCCTATTTAGTGGGGACAATACCACTTTTAGGCTCCTTGTTCCATGTCCCAACAAATGTCTATAAAATCACTACATCCCAGTTTTCAACAGACCATGTTCCAGTTATTCCTATTTTAACATTATGGAAATATACAGTACATAAAAGAAAAAGCATTGGAAACTTAAAAACTTTTGTCTGAAAACCTTTGTTACTCAATGTATTTACCATGTCAAAACTTAACCCCTAGCGTACTTTAATTACATGACAGGAAACTGAATGAATTTGGGAAACTTTTTAGTTGCTTGATAAGTTCAAATTTGTGGAAGAAAGTGTGTCCGAGTTTTTTGGGCCTTGGAATCTGGTCACCTTAACCATAATACAACTTCATTACTTATTTTTTTTTCCTTTACAAATATAGCAAAAAGTAGATAAAATAAAATAGGAACCATCAAGATGGTTTTGGCAACTGACAACCAGTCAACTACATTTGTGTAATGCAGTGGCGTAAAGAGGGACCCCAGTGCAGATTTTTAGAATAGGCCCTAGTGGTATAAAGCTGATCAGTACTTCAAATGTATGTATTTGACAGATTTTATAAATGAAAGAAGCCTATCAGCTGATTTTACTGGATTCAAAGACCGCTGCTTATAGTCTGCATAGTTTATTTCATAATACTTACGTATGTTTAAAATTAGTGCTTGTATTAATCATAAGACATACATTATATTGCCAAAAGTATTCGCTCACCCACCCAAATAACTGAATTCAGTTGCCTGGAAATTCCAGACTCACCGCTGTACCAGCGGATAAGTCTGGTCGCCTTAGAATCAATTCGATTTCTAGGGCGGAGCAAACCCGAATTAACGGACAGCGGCGTTAGCCAATCAGAAAATGGCGGACGTGACGTTAACAAAGCGACAAGAAAGTAAGAAAGTAAACAAACGGAGTAGTGAAGCCACGAGGGAGGAACGAGGGAGTTATTTCAACATTACCGTACCATACCGCTGAATGAAACAAACTCTCGGCTCCTCGGTGCGCCATCTTTATTGTTGTCAGCGAGGAGACGCGTATGAGTGACGCTGCTCGCGAAGAACACGTGACTTAAATAAACCAATCAAAATGCACGGTACGCTTGGGATTTGAGTAAACCTCTGCCGACGGCGTGGTGACCAGACTGATATTTCTCTGTAAAATAACACAGAGACATATCAGTCTGGATTTTCCAGGCAATGAATTCAGGTGTTCCAATCACTTCCATGGCCACAGGTGAATAAAATCAAGCACCTAGGCAGCAGGTTTGTGGAAAACTTTATGGAAAAGTATTGGGATGGCCCCTTCCTGTTCCAATATGACTGTGCACCAGTGCACAAAGCACGGTCCATAAGGACATGGATGAGCGAGTTTGGTGTGGAAGAACTTGACTGAACCTGCACAGAGTCCTGACCTCAACCTGATAGAAGACTTTTGGGATGAATTAGAGCAAATACTGCGAGCCAGGCCTTCTCGTCCAACATCAGTGTCTCACAAATGGTAAAAAATTTCCATAAACACTCCTAAACCTTGGGGAAATCCTTCCCAGAAGTTTTAAAGCTGTTAAGATGCAAAGGGTGGGCCAATGTCATAATAAACCCTATGGATTAAGAATTAAGTCCATATGCGTGTAAAGGCAGGTGAGCAGATACTTTTGGCAACATAGTGTACATTGATTTCCTGAGATAAACTAGCTCACAGATGATACAGATTGATCCAGGTCTTATAATTTATAATGCCTTGGTTATATTTAACATGAATTAAAATGATTTTGAAGTAAAGACTTGACCATAGACAAGGGCCCACTCCCAGGGGCCTCTAAACCCCCTGGGCCCCAGTGTAGGTGCACTGGCTGCACTGCCTTAGGTCTATTGCTAGAAGCTGGTTTGAGTTTCCTCAAAATTAACCTGAATTTTCCCTGAACTAAAACTAGAGTTTTCTGTCTGTAAAAAGAGGTTTTGATTAGAGCAAGTTAATCGTCATGGTAACAGACACCACACAGCTACCCTGGTCTGGAGCAGGGTAGGATCTGGTTTAGAGACTGAGAAACCAACATGGACCAATCAGCTGTGAGCAAAATGACACGTGACATAGCTCTTAACCTTTTGTTCTGGGACTCAATTTTTTTCACATTAAAAGAATGTGCCAAAGTGTATGTTTCAGTATTTATGTAAAATTACTTTTTACTACTTTATTATTATTGACTTCTCTTAGGCTAAATTTTTACTTAAACTCATATAACAGGTGGAGGTTATGAGTTTTTATATTTAAATCAGTTTTCTCTTCAATGTGAACCTACTGTCATTTTTTTTTTTTCTAATCTTTCTTTTTTTGGGGGGGGGTGGGGGGGGTTACTGCAGTCAGCTTCACCTGTCCCCTGCTGTGATAGCCCCACCCCCTTCTCTCTAGGCTGAATGCTATTGGCTGAACTATGTCAGCGTCTGCACAGCTTCAAGCAACACATGAACCCAAAGTTACTTGGTTTGGATTTCTTAGGTTTTATCAACCCAGAAGTTACTCCACAACTCTGAGTTTGTTCAACCAGCTTCCAGCAATAAACCACAGATGTTACATCCGCAGTTACAAAACATTAGTGTAGTGCAAGAGTAGCTTAATGCTTAGTCATTTGTTGCAATTAGCATAACTAGCATGTAAGCTAAAGGCAATACAGACATAAGATTTCAGAGTTTGCATTTTATACACTGGACACAGAAACCACAATAGTTTATTGTTGTATGCTGAGATTTAATCCATCAGTCTGCAAAAATTCTGCTTTAATAAGTTAATTTTAGAAAATGGAACTGACTGTCAGATCTCAGTGCTATTAATGCAAAGTCATTTTAACAAATATGTCAAAACAGCAATTAATTTGTCTGAAAACATCTTAGTGAATATTTCTGAAAGCTTCTCTTGTCACCAAACAGCGGGCAGATGAAAGTAACAAGTTTACATTTTGCGAATAAAAGTGCATTTATGTACATTTGAACAACAGCAGTGATTTTTTTATTTTTATTTTTTTTACTTCTTTACTATTATGCATAGCAAATCTTGTAGCATTGTAAAACTATTCATACGGAGGTAGAGGTTAGTTAAAGCCCTAAAGGTTACAGATTTCCTCTCAATTCTCACTTTGTGCATTGCTTGGGGCTGCAGTAATCTGGAGTAAGTCACTTCTCACATGCTGCACCGAGGAATTTGAACGTGCCGGTCATGTGCTGCAACTCCAATTCTTTTGAAGCTTGCACCTTGAACACTGGACTCTGTGTTGCCTCTCTGAGTTTTTTTCTTTAGGTATAATCGTGTGGTAGAAGTTTTTACAGCTCCTGACAACAGACATGGACTGCTGCTGTTGCTGCTGCTGCTGTGTCTGGCTTGGACAGTTTCTATGGTTACCCACCCACGAGATATAGCGATATGTACGACCATAGATGAACCAGGGTTGCTAGGGCTATGGGTAATGATGAGACTTTTTCTTTTCTGATTCACCCACACAACAAACAAAAGATGATAGCAATGGCTGCAGCTAAACCTTTTTTTTTTCAGTTGGACATCTTTGAAGACAAGGTTTCTAATGATTTTACTTTCCTCACACTTTTCCTCTATTATTCACTCAACACATGGATTTAGTTTGTGAACATTTTGAGATCACATCATCCTCTGAAAAAGTCAGTTGGAGGCATATGAAAAATAACAAATCTCTTGTAAAACCTCTAATACAGTGTTTCTCAAGTGGTGGTACAGGTGAAACTGGTGGTACACAGGTTCTTTCTGCCTGTACTCTGCAGTCGCAAGGATTTTTTTGATTAAATGATCATTTCAGAAATTACTAAAAGTTCAAGTTTAGTAATGGTTTTGACCTGGTTTTATTGCTGTGCAAGCTCTAGTTGCGTTTTGACTTTTACCTTTAACCACTGCTGAGTCCAGGGGTGCTGCCAGGAGCTATGGGCCCCTTGAAAAAAATTAACATGGGCCCTATCATTGCAAACTAAGCTAACCTTATATTGTTATTCATTGTATGATTTTCCCTTTGGGCCCTTGGAATCATCCTAACCTTTCTCCTCCCTGCAGCGCCTCTGGCTGAGTCTTGGCTTGAGCCATTTTAAACCTGGATTTAGTCCTGATATAATCCTGGTAGAGGCCCTGTTTAGTCCTGGTTGAAGTCCTGTGTAAAACTAGATCTGAGTTTAGTTTTGATTTAGTCCTTGTTGAGGCCCATAGCCTTTTTTCTAGGTACTTACTATTTATCCTTTGGTTTAGGCCTGAGACAGTCTTGATTTAGGCTCATTTTAGTTTATAAAAATAGTACTGGGAGAGCTAAATATTTTTTCTTTGGTGGAAGATTGAAAACTACAAATACAATGAAAATAATGATTTTTTAATTTACTCTGTTAGTAAAAACAAAGTCAGAGTACAGTTCATTAACCAAATATAAATCACACTGAATATATTTTGATAGTATAGCAAGATTGCACAATCTAATGTGCACCGTTGTCTTTAGTATTGTAATTGGAAATGGCCTATGGATTACCATAATGACTGGATTGAAAGATGATTTTCAAGTTTAAATACTCGGGATGGAGGTTTGCAGTTAACATGTTGTTGTAATAATAATATGATTTGTAAAAAGAACTGTGTGCATAATGAGCTAGTGATGTGTGTTTAGTAAATGCACTTTAACGATTACCAGGGCTTACGTTTGACTCTGAGAGGGCGGACATCATGGGATTTGTTGTCATTCTGTGGGTGACTTCTGCTCACAAACACAACAGCTTATCAATAACCCAAATATCTCATCGCCCTGGAGCAGTGAAGTGTGTGTCTGTGTCTCTGCCCTGACACACTGAGGCTATTCAATAATATAATCACTATACACAGACAGCCCTAACCCCCAGAGATTGCTCCTATACACAATGAGTTTCTACTTCATATTGACCCAAAGTTAATGATTAATGTGCAATATAATAAAACATTTGAATTGTGGTACTCCTCTGTTATTGTTTTAATTTCATAAAGTAATACATAGACAATAAAATAATAGTGTGTAGTACATAGTAGCTCATATTGCTATGGAAATTAATTTCAAGATGGCTGCTCTCTGGTGACTATTATTGAAACTTCCTACAATCATAATTACATTTACATATACATACACATAAGTTTGATCGTCTTTATTTGAAAAAATTTTCTCTGGAGTTTTATCCAGTTGCTGTAAGAAGGTTTTCTGATGGTCCATTTTTAGATAGAAAGATCCAGCAGAAGATCCACTTGACACTTTTACTGTTTGTAAACAATAACATAGCATGTGTTTGAAAGAATAGTGCCAGAAGCTAAGCAGGCCACAATAGAGATTGGGAACTAGATGTCGGTGGTCACACAAGCTATTTTTAATAGTACGAAAATGGAGCAATTTAGAAAGTGAAATACTCGAGTCAGGGCTCACACAAAAGCATTCTGATACTTAAGTGTGTGATAAAAAGTCACTAAGAGTAACAAAGCAGTGAAGAGTTGTTTTAAGACTCATTTATTTACTTTAGTTAAAGTCAAATGCTGCTACAAACTGACTGCTTTTTGTTTTTAGTAAATGAACTAGTTAAAGACATAGTGGTTAGCATTAGCATCTTACAATGTCACTATAGCCTACTATACCATTGATAAAGTTTGTTGAGGTGATGTAATGGTAATTGTCCAGTACTCGTCTACACTGTCTATGAATAAAACATATCTGCTTTTTGCTGTTTTTATCAGTATCTCAAAATATTCCAGGCCTGTCTTGCTGAATGTGTGGCTTTAAATGATATCCTGCAGATTCCTCCATCTTTATTTTTGTTAAATGCATGAGTTCTTCCTCCACTTTTTCGGCTCCTTCTCCCACTGTGTCGTGTCTCTGGTGAATTCACCTGGGGTTATCTTGGCTAAAATTAGACTCTCAATTATGAGCAATTACCATCAGGACTGTAGGCCCCACCGTGTATTCACTGGATTCCACTGCTTACACCCGCACTGCACCACAACCACTCCACTTCCCTAAACACTGTTGGGTAAGTACCTGCAGCAAAGTCAGAGAAGATGTACTCACAGTTTTCCAGAAGTCATTCTTGGTTCATTTTGATGAAAGCTGTTAACTATCTAACACACTTTAAATTACACTTGCCCTGTAGGCTTTTATAATATGGGCCAGTGTTACAAAATTGTGTTCTAAATCCACACAATGGAAATTTCTTAATGAGAAATTTGTACTCCATGAGTGAATCATGGTCATGAACAACCAAAAAGCTGAATTCATTGACCAATAGCTGCTAAGTAGTAAATTATTTTGTATGGTCACTTTCATAATATTTTATAATTGTGAAACAAAGGTACTCTTGTACAAATACATATTCAATTATGTCAACTTGACTGGCAGTCAAGCATCATCCTTCAGTCTGGTGGACTTAAAGTAGTAGTAGTCCTAATGGCAGTAGTTTCTTGTAGTAGTAGTCCTAATGGCAGTAGTTTAGAGACATGAGTATGTACTGACCTACTGTTGCTGCAGGTAGTATCACATTGGTTTATTTTGGTCACATATATCACTGCAATTATCACAAATCACAATGAAATAAATATTTAAATAACCAAAAAAAAAAAAAAAAAGGAATAGGCTGAAGCAAATGCTTATTTTAGCCTCTCCTGTTCAAGCCATGTAAATATAATCCAAGTCTCTATGTCCTGAAATGCACAGTATACAGGATTAAACCTGCTAAACATTAAACATTCATAACATTATCGAAAAAAAAAACAAAAAACGGAGACAATAGTCATTAATAATTGTATACTTTAAACATGTTTTAAGCCTTGCCAGGGAAGTACACTGTTTGAACTCATCACTTAATCCATTTCATAATTTCACCCCTAGAACTGAAACACATCTTGAGTTCACATTATTTCTTACTTTAGCACATTCAAACATCAATAAACCTCTTAAATTATAATGACCTACTCTTAATTTAAAGAGTCCTTGTATGCAAATTGGAAAAGTATCATTTTTAACCCTTTAAAGGATCTCTAATATTTTAATATATACAATATCCCACGGCAGAGCGGTTAGCGTTCTAGCCTCCCAGCAAGGAGGTTGTGGGTTCGAGCCCCGGTCTGACCAACACACCATCACGCGAACTCTCTGGGTGGAGTCTGCATGTCCTCTCCGTGTTACCGTGGGTTCTCTCCGGGCTCCAGTCACCTGCGACCCCTAACGGGAAAAGCGGTAGAAAATGAATGAATATCCCTTAATTTTAAAGTTTTAGATTGAATAAAGTCATTAGTTGGTTCACAATACCCCCACTATATTAATTATTCTAATAGCCTTTTTTTTGTAATTTAACTAACATATCTATACTTGTTTTACCTGCATTCCCCCATATCTCTGCACAATATGACAAATAGGGCATAACCAAAGAGCCATATATCATATACAAACCATTTTTAGTTATAAAGTCTCTTGTTTTGTACAATATGGCAATAGATTTTGATACCTTATGTTTAATATATTCTGTGTGGTTTCTAACAAAGTTTACTGTCTGTGATCACACCTAAAAATTTAGCTTCATAAACTTTCAATTTCTACACCATTTAACTGTAACTTTACATTACAAAGGTTTCTATTACCAGAAAATATTATGAATTTTGTTTTATTTTCATTTAAAGATAGCTTATTATAATCAAACCATTTTTTTTATCAAAACTAATTCTTTCTCCACAACTTGCAATAACTCATCTATATTCTTTTGCCTGAACAAAATAAAATAGTATCATCTGCAAACATAATAAATTTCAACATAGTTGATACTGAAAAATATCATTTACATACAACGTGACACATATTACTCTCTCAAACTGAGATTCTGTGTTCTCAATTTGAACATATTAAAATCTGGAAAAAAGGAAAAAAGAAACGCACCACTGCTTTTTTACCACATTTTTGTTTGGTTACTTATTTTTGATGGAAATATTCCATGTGCACATCAACCATATACCCGTCCCTGATATTCAGACCCAATTAATTAATGCTTATGACAGTTTCAATAACAATAACATGACCAAACAATAATAATGCAGCAGTTGTGACATGTGGTCGACCAGATCTGGGACGGTCATTGGAGGATCCAGTGGTGTGGAAACGCTCAGCAAGGCGTTCAACAGTAGAGTGATGGACTCCAAACTCCCTGGCTACAGCCCGGGTGCTCCTTCAGCTTGAAGCAGGCCAATGGCTGCCAGTCTCTCTCTGGTTGCAGTAGTCGTGGCATTGTGAACAAATGTGTTTTTTTTTTTCCATTTTGGTGTCTTTTTATAGGGAATGGTTGTGCACAGTTGAGGACAGGTCCAATTTATCTCTGAGTTTTACTCATGACCCAGACATAGGTGATTTAATACAAAAATACAGTTGTTATTGCTCATTAAAATCAATCAACCGGAACCAGGAAAACAGTCATTTCATTTAGACTCAGAATAGTACTAAACTCATTGTAGTCTGTCATTTTTCACTGGCTGTAATATTTTTTGACAAATTGAGAAAATGAAAGTGGTGCGTTTCTTTTTTCCTTGAGTGTATTATTTAAATAACTTTTTAGCCACTGATTGGTTATACCCTGTAAGCCATAGTGCTCACATGTTTTTAGTAGATGGGCATGGTCAATAGTATCGAATGCCTTACTCAAATCAATGAACACACCCACTGTATTTATGTTTATGTTGAGCGCTTGCTTCTAAACCCGTATTGGTGATCATTTAATAAATCATACTTATTAATAAAGGCATCTAGTCTATTTACACACAGTTTTTCAAGTATTTTTGAAAACTGAGGTAGCAGTGAAACCAAGTGAAGCCGTTTATTGCCACTTTTGTAAATTGGAATCACCTTGGCTATTTTCATTTTATCGGGAAAAATACCAGTTGAAAAAGATTTATTACAAACACAGGTAAATGGTTCCATGATACAGTGGATGACTTCCTTGATGAGAGACATATCAATACCATTGCAATCAGAAGATTTTTTTTTCCTTAAACTTACTAACTACTTCCAAGACATCACTTTGACATACTCCACTTAGAAACATTGTATTACTATTATTAAACATATCAAATTTCTCCTCCTCAACTTTTGGTAGCTCTTTGGCAAGGTTAGGGCCTACATTAACAAAAAAGTGGTTGAAAACATTAACAAATTCCTTTTTATTCTCAATTGTTGTATTTACATTTTCAATACTTGTTGGGAAATCCCTGTCTTTATGTTTTTTTATTACTTTGTTTGTGACACTCCAAGTGCCCTTAATATTATTGGTGTGTTTTTTTTAACAACTGCTCATAATTATCTTTTTTTTTTTTTTGCTTTCTTAATATAACTGTTAATCTATTTTTATATTCTTTATACTGTTTCTCATTTTCCTTAGTTTGATACTTCATGAAATTCCGATATAACTTTTTACAGGCCTTTTCTAAGCCCCTTGTCATCGATGGTTTAGATTTTTGTTTAAATATCTGCTTACATTTCTTCAGAGGACAATGAATATCATAAATTCTCAAAACAAATTCTAGAAAAGTATTATAGGAATCATTAATATCCTCAACATAAATTTCATGCCAGTCATAATTTAAAAGTTGTTCTTTCAAAGCTTTGATATCAGCAGCTGATTTTTTTCTGACAAATATTTTTTTTCAATTTTTACAAATAACTCATAACTCGTCGTTTCCATTTCTACAAAAACAGGAAAATGATCGGTAATGTCAGTCACCAATCATCCACTTTTAGTTTTTATATCAGTTTGGTTTACAAATATATTATCAATCAACGTAACACTGTCTTTAGTTATACTGCTTGGCCTTAAAATTAGTGGATAGAAGCCCAAACTAAACATGGTATTAACAAATTCTGTATTTTTTCTGTGTTCATTGGATTTTAACAAATCATTGTTAAAATCACCACAAACCGAAGTCAGTTTTTTATTATACTTCTCAAACAGCTCAGAAATCCTATTATTAAACTGATCTATGCAAGAGCCCGGAGTTTCTTGTAGTAGTAGTCCTAATGGAAGTAGTTTCTAGTTGCCTTTTTAAAGTTTAATCAGTCACCGAGTCTTTGCTATACTGCTACTCAAGTGAAAATGAATTGAATGTGGCATAAAATAATTGAAAGAGGAACCATATTGGCAAGATTAAGCAAGATGTTCCTCAAAATGAAAGCATGGTAATTTGTTTTAAATCATGCGATCTTTATTTCATTTCTCATGAGTCAGGCAGTCAGTCATGTGCATGTGAAAATGCGGGCACACCTGTAACCTGCTCATGCTTGTATCTGTAGCTGTAGGTGCTCTTCAAGTTTAAACCTGATCAAAACCTCTTTATGATTGCTATTCATAAACTTGCTTTGTTCAAATATTCTGGCATTAATTAAAAGGAATTTGTCACATTTGGCAATCTGTAAACCCCAATTGTTGGCAGGGAAAGAGCATAGTGGTTGTGTCAGATGATCTGTTGAAATAATCAGAAATCTTTTTAATCTCACTGGTGCTTAATAGTGCGTCATCGGCTGTGATTCAACTTGTCTATTTAAATCCTGGTTTTGGCTTCACTTCCTCTTCCAGCTCGCGTCAGTGCTTGAGACGTAGTGATATGATGTGTGACATATTTGTCTAGAGAGTCTATTTCTACATCTATAATCATGTTTATGTAAAGAGCAGACATTTTCCCAGAGAGACTATTGGACATTTACATAACGTCTTTCAGCAGCTGGGCTTCAGCAAACCCTAAATGTGTGTCTGAACTTTATTTAAAAAAGATAGACACATTTCCTGCAGCAGTCTGTAGTTCACCTCAGCAACAAGAAACTACCACTTTCATTATTATTCAGCATAAGTTATATGCCTGATCAGTGTATATAGCCTATGTAAAAATAAGTATAGATACACAGTTCAGAGGTACAATGAGTTCAAAGCAGTGGAGAACAATTTACAGAGGTCCAGTTGGTCCTTCTTTAAACAATGGCCCTTCATATATTGTTTTTGACACTCTATTACCTGCTGATATTTCTCATTGGACAACATATCATGTGAAATTGTGTGTGTATGAATGACTAAAGAGTGTGTGCAGATTACTTATGCTATTCTCTGTTTAATGGCGTATGATTGATTACAAATTTGTGAGTCAAAAATGAACCATCTCTCTTTAATCCATCATATTTTTTGCTGCTAACATGAGTTCCAATGCTATGCCTGGCCATTTTTTACATGCTGAATCGTTCTTTCTACAGGTCAGGAGCGGTTCGGGAACATGACTAGAGTTTACTACAAAGAAGCTGTGGGTGCGTTTGTGGTGTTTGACATTACCAGGGGTTCTACTTTTGAGGCCGTGTCCAAATGGAAGCACGACTTGGACAGCAAGGTGAAGCTCGCCAATGGTAATCCCATCCCATCTGTGCTGCTGGCCAACAAATGTGACCAGAAGAAGGAGAGCAACAATACGGCGTTAATGGACAATTTCTGCAAAGAGACAGGCTTTCTAGGCTGGTTTGAAACTTCAGCCAAGGTGAGGAATTCGTCTGTGGCTAAACAAGATTTCTTTTTCTTTTTCTTCTCTTTTCTTTTTCTGTTTTGTTTTGCTATCCTTGAGCTTGAAATTGCCAAAGTCAATGTTTAGCCTGCTGGAGTAGTTTGCATAATGAGCAGTACATCTTTAAGTTATGTTGGGTCACAGTTCAGTCATGACTAATAACTGGAAAATCTTGTTTTACACATGAACGTGACTT
This sequence comes from Bostrychus sinensis, assembly GCA_020698575.1. Lineage (NCBI taxonomy): Eukaryota > Metazoa > Chordata > Actinopteri > Gobiiformes > Eleotridae > Bostrychus > Bostrychus sinensis. The sequence continues at coordinate 17,595,727 of CM036257.1, read as the reverse complement.
ACATTTATGTCAGATTAGGTGCAATTTATAGCCCCAATGCCGTGCAGGAGCAAAAGTTTCGAAGTTGTTTGTTTATTTTACTTGAGGTTTCTTTAAGTAGCCTGGGGTTTGACTAACATATCCACAGTGGTTATATTGTGGTTGCATGCAACATATGAAAATACTAGCCCTTTTTTAATATACTACCCTGCAATATAAATAAGATGACATATTATGAGTTCTCAAAGGAACATTTTCTCAGTGCCTGAAGTGTTGGAGTGAAAAATCCTGAATTTTGAACTGCACAGCTCTGGTTAACTCTACAGAGCCCACGTTCCTGTGCTGTCAGATGATGTGTTTGGGCGTGTGCACAGCTTTCTATTTTCACTGACATTCTTTGAGTGCAGTGAGGTGCAGATGTTTTGTTGGCTATGTCACGTACATGTTAAGTCAACTTCAAAAAAGTCTGTGATCATCTTCTTTCTTTTTCACACTGAAGTGACTAAACATGCTATATAGTTTTTTTATAGCAGTTTTTTATTGCAGTTTCATTGCAGTATTTTTATATCAGAAGTTTACAAACTCACAAAATACATCTTATCCAAGCTATCCGTAAGGGTCTGCATTTCACCCATTGCACATATATTTGCATATGTTTTAAAAGATCAAGAAGTCATTTAAATGTTAGTAGTTGTTAATTTTAAACTTTGGTTATCCTAGTCCGACTTGAAAGGTCACCAAATAAAGATGTTCTGGTTTTATTATTAATTGTTTTCAATTTTCAGTGGGCCTAAAACAATCCTAGGTGATGTATTTTGGTGGCTCAGGAGGTAAAGCAGTCAGTCTATAACCTGAAGGCTGGCAGTTTGAATCCTGCTCTCCCAGTTCATACTGCCATGCCCTTGTGCAAGACACTTCGTCCACCTTGCCTACATATGAATGTGTGATTGCATGATTGGTGGAGATTGGAGAGGCCGTAGGCGCAGAATGGCAGGCACATCGTCGTCAGTCTGACTCAGGGCAGCTGTGGCTATACAAAAGTAACCACCACCAGTGTCACTGAGGAGTGAATGAATAATGTAATGTAAAGTGATTGGAGTGCCCAAAAAGGCACTATATAAACCAGTGCATTATTATTAATATGCAAACAATTATTATGAAAATACAATTCATTTATTTTGAAATTATTGCATCTTTACCTCATGATAAGAATACACTTAACTTCTACTAATGTTTCTGTAGATTATGACCATAGGTGCTATCTATTAGAATGGTTAAGACAATGATGCGCTGGGGCTTCTTCTTGGTACTTATTCATCAAGAGACTAGGGCTCACTTTGTTATTCTTTACAATGGTGACCTGCTCATGGGCCTGGGATCTTAAACCTCCCATATAGAGTGGATCATTGATGTATGTGCATTGGTTAAATTAAAAAGAGGCACTGATTAGAAAGGCCAGGCATTTCTTTGTTTGTGTAATAATTTGCTGAATGTATTAGTTCTTACTGAATCCAGTATATCATTAAATTAGGCCTACTTTAAAACCACCCCTTGGTGTTGTTTTACTCCCATCTTCACCCAGTGTTTGGGAGACACTGCTAGATTGTCTAGGAGAGGGCTATTAGTGTTCAGTTCTTCTCCATAATGCAGGTTGACAGCTTTGGCGTGTTTGAAGGTCACCATTAATGCCAGGTTTACTCCTTCTGAGTCAAGTTTGTTTCAGGGGAAAAAAAACATGTTTATGCAGGTCACTTTACATAAAATTGTAAATATTCTTCATCAACTCAACTGTATTTTAATTTACTCCTCTTTCTTCTCATAGGACAATATAAATGTGGATGAAGCGGCCCGTTTCCTGGTGGAGAATATCTTAGCTAATGACAAAGGCTTGCCATACGAGGAGAGCAATGGAGACCGCATTAAACTGGACCGGGAGACTGTGGCTGCTGAGAGCAAATCTGGCTGCTGTTGACATTCATTTTATTCACATTTGCCAATGCACCTCCCTCTACTGCATCAACTACTCCAGCAAGGAACAGAAATAAAATAATGTGCTGTTTTCAGAGCTTCAGGAGCCACTCTCTCGACACCCATGCCCTTTTGGTCTCCACATCGCAGCATCTCATTCGAACTTCAAACTATAGGTCACAAGGCAGCAGTTTTATCCCAAATCTTTTACTGCTCTTTAACTCTAAACACAGCCATCAAGATTTGAACTACTTTAAAGTACTCTCTGAAGCTCTGGACAAGCCTCACAAGCTGGAATTCTAGCAGTTGTCTGAACAAGGACTCCTTTTTGCCTTATGTCAACATAGGAAGCTCAATATTCATGCTACTTATCCACCATTTTCATGAGCAAATTTCACACTTAGTGGGAATCACCGTTGAGCATTATTTAAGTGTTTTTCATATTGCTGTTTAGAAAATATACCATATTTTGTATCGTGCCAAAATGCAAGTATTTTTAAAGGGTTTGTCACACTTTTTGTCATTCTTGGTTCCTCAATGCCACGTGTTTTGAGTGACTTGAATTTTCAAAGCTACAAAAGAAAAAGCAGTAGTGCATTGTCTACCAGTATGAACATGTGGATATGATTCCTGGTGTGTTTTTATAATGTTCTTTGTTCATGCATTATATTACATAAAAAATAATAATAATAGGAAACCACTGTGTTGTACATAGGGATTGGAAATCTGTTATGTGATTGGATATGAAGGATTTATTTAAAATTGGGTGTGAGACTGAGATTACATGTGAAAATACTATAAATCTACAATATGAAAAATAAACATTTTAACAGTGTGTGTCTTCTACTGCTGAGCTTGTATATCTCCACAAAATGAAATTGGTTGCAAAAAAGCACAATATATAGTTGCATGGTTACATGGTTGCAATGCTATCCCATTTGGCTTAAACTTTGATATAGCTTTAAACTGTTACAGAAATAATATGGTATTGTACTGGTGCTGCATGTGTTTAAAAAAAAAAAAAAGTGTACAACTTGGCCTGTGTGTGGGAAAGACAGGACCATGTGACTCCACTCATGGAGCATAGTGTGATAGTCATCAGACATTCGGCTCCAAACACTGCAGCTCTTACACACCTAATTGTCACTAGACTGGAATGCACTGGAGGTGGGGCTCTATGGTACTGTATCAACATTTTCATGCAATACCAGTAGATATTCCAAATACAAGATCCATGGGCTATGGTATTTAAAGTCTATCATGCCATGCCCTGCCCTGTTTATGTAATTGTTTGTGTCTGCAATTACAACTACAGCCCTAATGCACAGTACTATTTGTATATCAATAGGAATAGATATGACAGTATATTTTATTTGTGGTGGTAAATAATTGAATACAGAATGATTAATGAATTTTTATAGCAGTCTGATTTGAATAAGATGCATTGTAAGCAAATTAATTTACAGCATGTAGGCTATGTTATAGGGCAGCCATTCCCAAAGTCACAGCCCTCTTAAATTTACCAAAATCCCACGTGGACCCCCAACAATAGAACGTCCCTCAATCCCAAAATGTATTTTCATGTTTTTCTCCATATATTTCTAAAAAAAAATTACAAAAGACACACTGACTATTGGCTAAAAGTGTTTTAAAGTTATATTTTTAAACAAATACGCTGTAAAAAATAAAATGCTGCAAAAACTCAGTAACTCAAGGCAAAGGATCCCTCAAGATTTTGGGGGTCAAATCAAAATCTTTTCCAAAAGTTTCTCAAAAGTTTTCCACACTTTCACTTAATTTGATGTTCATACATCTAAAAACTTTTCTAATTTTGAAGTTTTTCTCTCTATTATTATTTTTTAACTGATCTTACAGCCAACTTACAGTGTTCAGAAAAAGTTATTCTTTTGTTAAATGTAGAATATTTAGATTTTATTATTATCAATAATACTTTTTCTGAACAGTGGAGTTGGCTTAAGATAACTTGGAAAAAATAAAGATAGTGAGTAAAACTTAAAATTTCAAGTTTTTAGATGTATGAATGTTAAATTTGGTGAGTAAAAAAATATGAATTGTTGAAAATTTGAGATTGTGAGTTGATCACTACTGAAAAATCTTGAGGGATCCTGTTGCCTTGAGTTTTTGCAGCATTGTTTTTTACAGTGCATTTCAAACGCAATTTCTTTTATGTACTTAATATAGACAGCCTCTGGGGGCCCGATAAAATAAATAAAAGGCACTTAATCAATAACTATCCCTCGATATAATTATCAGTTACTAGTGCGAGCCAGTTTTCCACTGCTGATTTAATCTGCCCGGTTTCTAATAGCAACAAATGATGAGGCAGCTCCAGGCTCCGCCCACTAAACCTGCGCTGCCTAGCAACGTTGAAACTTTCGGCAACAGAAGAGGCAAAGGAACACGCGTATGGCTTCTCTCTACGCTTTCCTTTTCAGCGTTTCATCTCTCTGTTGTCAAACGAAATAAAATGTCAAAAAACGCAAGAAAAAAGGATGCCTCGGCTAGCAAAGTCTCTATAGCTGACCGACAGACCAAAACGTGAGTTACATTAGAAATTCAAACTCATGTCAACAAAACAGTAGTGCTAGCTAGCATGTTGTTGCTTTGGTTGTTTGATAAATGTATATATGTATATACTTTTAGTGGAGCCTCCCTTGTTACGTCCACGGAGAATGTAGGAGGTAACGTTACGTGGAAAAGTAAATTCCCCATTTGGCCCGAGTGGAACGAGGCAGAAATCAACAAAGAAAAGTGGGACTCAACTAAAACCGAGGATGGCAAACCAACGAAAGGATCTAATCCAAATATGCATGTAAACACTGAGACCATGACGTCCTTTAAATGCACTATAAACCTTTTACCTCTTAATTTATTATTGGGGTACTAGCATATGCTCATGCTGTCTGTTTTAAATAAAAATATTTGCAGCCATTTTTTGAGGATCCCGAGGGTAAAGTTGTCCTTCCTCCAGCTCTAACAGTGCACTCATGGAAACGGCCTACGGAGTTCATTAGCAACAAGGTAAATGGGTTTGTTTCTTAGCTTTCCCAAGGTGAAGTGATTTCTCAAAACGTCAGCGGTTTGTCCCTGTGTGTGAGTGAGAAATGAGTTAAGTTGAGTTTTTATTATATTTGTTTTTAAGCAATTACTGGAGGCTTTGTCCCTTTTCAATTAGTCACTGTAGTCACCTATAACCTCAGAAAATAATTTTAAATCAAGAATTCAAGTTAACCACTAAACAATCAGTCATATGCAGTAGTGTAGACTGCAGCTCGCTCTTCTGCACTGGTTTGGCTGTTACAAATGTCAGTGGACCTGTAGTAGAACTCCTCTGGTTTGAGCTAACCCTATCTATTCATTAGTAAAATAGAAGGGTCTTTTCATGTGGTTGTGGGATTTTACAGTCAGTATTTGGAGCACGAGGTGCTAGTAAGGTAAAACCAGTTTTGTTTTTTGTACAATACAAGTATGTGACTGTGAGATGCATGGTTCTAGAATTGGTTGACCCTTCTACTATGTCCTCAAATACTTAAAAAATACTTATGAAATATGCTGTATTTTCTTTTAGGCTCCAACTGTCTTTGAAACTCAAAGTAGCTTTGACCTGATCTCCTCCAATGATCATTTGATGTGCAGCGAGGTTGGTTTTCTATTCTGTCCCACTGGGTCCTCGTCAACTACTATTGATTAACACTTGAGTACTATAATTCAGTTGTCAAACAGAGTGGCAGTTGATTGACAAAAATGAATTACAATTCAATACTTATTCAGTTAATGAATAATAAATTAGTTAGTTGATAGTTCAGCCAATAGATTAACTAATTAACTGAACTTGGTTGGTAGTTACACACATAATGACTCATTTTCTTTTTATGAAGCTGATAAGGTGGATCATCAGTGAGATCTATATACTCTGGACACAGTGTAAAAGTATATCCAGCGAACAAGAAGGATGGAAACCCTGGGAGCACATCTACTCGCTTTGCAAGGTTGTGAAGGGTCATGTACCGCTCTACAACAGCTATGGAAAATATGTGGTCAAACTCTACTGGATGGTAAGCTCTGCTCCTTTGTCATCCCAGATAAGTTTGCAGCCAAGACCTTTTCAAACAGTATGTCTAGTGGAAGAATGAGCTCCAAAGTACTAAAACAAGGAGATAGACCATTATTCAATACTCAACTTGTGACTATCAATGGGCAGATTCTGAGACACACTTTCTGTCTACTGTATGTCAAAGCACATGAGGAGGAGACCTGTGAAAAGTGTGACACTTGCCTGAGAGTTGTCTTATTGGTTCCTATACTGCCACAAATCATGCAGTACATCGATGTCAGTCCCCATTTGACCTAATGTACAGAAAAAAGACAACAACTATTCTGCTTGAGCTGCAATAAATGTTATGATTATTTATGTGCCAAGCATTTTTTTTTCTGGCAGGACAGGGCAAACTTAAAGCTGAAGAATGTTTTGCTAGGCTATTGCCAAAATATTAAACAACAGTAACAGTAAGATATTACTGTTACATTTAGCCACAGGAGTCAAAACCAGTGTACCTTTTGTGCTAAATAAATGGTTCAAATGCAGGATTGCATCCAGAAGGGCATCCAGCATAAAATGTGTGAATCACTGCATGCTAGGTGGCAGATGATAGTTCTGGCAACATATAAGGGTAAAGCCGGAAGTAAAAAAAAAAAAAAATATATATATATATATATATATATATATATATATATATATATATATATATATATATACATACATACATACATACATACATACATACATACACACACACACACACACACACACACACACACACACACACACACACACACACACACACACACACACACACACACACACACACACACACACACACACACTCACACACATTATACTTGTGCCTGAAATGTAAGCAATTTCTTATGACAATTTCTTATGACCAGGCCAAAATTGACCAAAATTTATTCAAATGCTGTACAGTTTGACTTCAGAGTCATTGTATGCAAAACCTCCCTTTTCCTCATAGATTGCAATCAGTGACACCAGGCAATTTTCTCTCTACAGTACAGAGAAAGCAGGAGAGTGAGGAGTAGACTGAGGGCAGGAGGGGGAGGGGGTGAGAAATCCTTATCCACTCAGAGCTCAAATCATACAGTCTCACTGCTGCTTCCACTGCTGCTTCCCAAAGTGGTTTGACTTCATACGTATTCCGATGACTAGATAAGGCTTAACTGGAGTCAGCTGCTTTTTAGTGAACAAGGCTCAGGCTGGATATCTGCGTCTATAGGTATGTCAGAAGGAAATGCCTTGGGTGGGCTCAACACAATGCACTGTTATTTATATTAAAAAGGTTAAAAGGGAATAATTATTGGATAGCCTTTGAGTAAATAAGTAAGCAAATTCCATTATACTGTAATTTCTGCCTTGGAAATCTAGCATGACAGGAATGTAAGCAGCTATTCTCGTGCCAACCATAACTTGCTAACAGATGGTTGTTGAGATGGCACTAAGCATCCAACCCCCCCTTTGTGTTTCTTTGCCTATGAGCTTTGTCCTTCTGATCCTTCATTTTCCTCAATAATCTTTTATTCTTTATCATGGTACATGTTTTCATTCTCATCCCATTTCATCTGTCTCTCCTTCACTGCACATTTTCTCATTTCCAAAACATGCCCTTTGATTTTTAACCCATGTGCAAATAGCTCCAGCTCCTCAAATAGCAGACACTTTGACAGCTAAGTGGAAGACTAACAAGAAAGAGACTTCAGCTACAGGAGTGCATTACTGTGATAGATATACAATGCGCACAGCTGTGAACAGATTAGATTATTTGCTGCTTGTGCTGCCCTCTCAACAAGCAGTGTGACAGCTCTTGTTAATTGACTACAACAGACTGAGCATATGACCACTTACATCACACACAAGACTTCAGCGTCATATATTTGCAGTTATCTAATTCTGGAAGTTCAGTTTAAGAGAAGCAAGGATCTGAATGTAATAGACTAACTTCTTTGAAAAGGAGAGCTATTATGACCTTGGAAAGCGAAAGAAAAAAGCTTTGAAACATTCTGAAAGAACTCACAAAGTTTCAATATAAGAAAATTGTATTGCTTAAGAGAGAATCAAGACCACAGATTTTTTAAATGACTTAATAATCCAGCAATTTACCCTTGTATTGTTATTGTGGGATTTGTGCTTCCTGTCATGTGACCTCCAGCTGGCTAGAGCACAGCTGACTGAAATTAACCCCATCAGCTGAAGATAAATGTAGGAAGATGCGGTGGGTCCAGTTGCTCGTGCCACATTGATCTCAAACGCTTTGCCTGCTGAATTTTTTCTAGATGCTTTATATTTGCCTTTTATGTTTTCTCCTTTTACATAAACCTGTTGTTAAGAAAAAACACATTTTGATAAATATCAATCCACACCAAAGTCAAAATTATATAGACATACACAAAAAAAGGTAAAAAATAAATAAATAAATTGTCTAATGTGTAATTATGCACTGATTAACAGTTTTGTTTCCCTTCAGGGCTGTTGGAGGAAGGTAACAGTGGATGACTCAATGCCATTTGATGAAGGCAATAAGCTACTCCTTCCTGCCTCCACATGTCCATCAGAGTTGTGGCCAATGCTGTTAGCCAAAGCCCTGATTAAACTGGCTAACGCAAAGTAAGTCCACTTTACATTCCAGGACTATAATCTATAAACAGCAGTGTAAAATGGGAAATTTGCAGTATTACAGTATTAGTCTCTGTTTCAGTGTTAGATCAAACTACAAAAACACATTTTGAAAAGCTCATCTGACCATCTGCATATCCCATAAAACTATAGAATCAAAATATATTTTATTATTTTATTTATATATTATTTTTCTTAAACACTAAAAATATATATATCTGTTTTAACACCTTGTATGAGGTATATGTTCTATTATGAAGAAAATATGTTTTGATGAGATTTGCAAAACATTCTGCCTTTTATTAAAACAGGATTCTGTTTTTATTTACATTTTACCGTGCCACAAATTTTGGGGAATTGGGTTTGTACCATTTAAAACATCTACACAGTCAGATATTGTCCTTTAACACTGCCTGCTTACCTGCTGGACATAATATGGATATATGCCATCCTCTGAGCCCCCCACAGAGTACATTTTGCTGACTTGCGTAAACCTTCACCTGACCTAATGACAGCAGGGCTGTTGACAGATGGGGAGTGTGCCTGTCTGTGATGGGGCAACATGGCATGTGTAAAGGTGGCTGTTCCTGCGTCCACACAAGGGTTGAGACATTAATGTTTCATCTGAGACAGGAAATAAAGGAGCCCCTCCTAATAAATAATTCATTAGCCGTCGTCAAAATTCTTCACACAGAGCTAACTTTGCCCAGGTGTCTGAGGCTCTCCGAATGGCTGTGCTACTTTTAGATTTTTATACAGTCTCTGGACAATGGCATTACTGAGCAGCCACTATTGATTTCACTTCTGGCATATCTCAATAGCCAAGTGGTCAGGTTGGACACATAGCCCAACAATTCAAACCTCTGCAGCCTTCTGTCTCAGTGAAAAAGCATGTCAAAATTAGACCAGGAGCACCTATATTAATGATGTAAGACATGTTTAAGAAGGCCCAATATTACACTAGTCTTTATATTTGACGTCCTCCTTATCACTAAATTACTGGACTTACTTACGGCTAATACAGCCCAGAGTCATTGTGATTTTCATACATGATGTGGAAAAAAAAAAACATCCTGAAAAGAGTATAATTTTAAATCAATTTTTGGTTAGTTGCCTAGTAACCAGACTCATGAAAAAAAATTACTTGAGTGTATTGTCTAAAAGTACATGTTGTAACCCTATAATTTCACTTTAGAAACAATTATTAAAATAGTTGGTTGTGTTTGTCATGACATTTATATTTAAACTTTTTTGTGCTATGTTCTTCTGTTTTAATCTTGTAGTGCACTTTCTGAGGCTTGTGGCGAGGTGGGGGAGTTAACCTTTATACCTGCACTCACCGGCTGGGTCCCAGAAATTAGTCCAATAAAGTAAGTTTGTCAATATCAGTATAGGGCTCCACAATATATGACATGTATAGTTATCACAATATTGGCAATTCAACTTCTGGTATATCCATCCACATAAAACTAAAGGAACTGCTATAATGTCTTAATCCTTAATCTGTCAAAATCATTGCCCTATTATTGTAAAAACAGTTTTGATTTTGACCCAGTTTTGACAAGTAAATAACAGAATTGTATTCCAGTTTAAATGTAATTGAACTTACTATGTCAAAGTATTCATATTTCAAATAGCGATTTTCAATATAATTATTGCATATTACATGTTTTTCTAATATTGTGCAGTCCTAATTGTAAATGATTAATTCCAAGGGGCACCGAACTTACCTGTTAAGTCTTTTAGCAAGTCTACCCACCAACATTACAAGCTAGTCTATGACAAATAAGTCCACAATATGGTTCGACATGCTGCACAATGCAGGGAATCTCAGCCTGTCAGTGATGGAGCATTAATGGGGCAGCAGTGTTTTGCAGTGGAGTCGGGGAGTGTAATTCTCTCTAGCTCAGCAGGTTAGCCACTGTTAGCTGGCAGCCTGGGGAATCTATCAACACATGCAGGCACCCCACACATGGCTGTTTGTGTTTCAGATTGATTCATGGCAGACTAGCTTGCTTCTCACTTAGACACTTACACAAGGATATATGTGTAAGATAGAGAATCATGAAATAAAATAAAAAGTGATTGAGGATTTAAGTGCCAAATGTATTTTTTTTTGTTCTGAAGAATGGCATTAGTATCAAATTACTGCTGTCAGAAACATTTATTTATCATTATTATCCGCTTATTCCTATCACAGGCCATGGATGCCTGAAGCTTATCTCAGCAACTATGGGCTTTAGGTGGGATACATCCTGGTTAATGGACAGTTAATTGCTACCATTCATTTTCACATTCACTATAGGCAATTTTGGGAAATTTAGATTCAACATTTTTAGGCATATGTACCATTGTTTTTTAATTTTAGTTTGCGTCGCCATGTTGTTAACAGTCAGGGTTTCTGCAGGATCTTAAAAAGTCTAAAAATGTCTTAAATTTAAAAATCTGCAGAAATGTGGAGTTTTATGTCTTAAATACACTTAAACAGATCTTAAATATGTCAGGTGCATTTGATTCAACTACCTGTCTTCACTAGCTTATTCTAAAATGCCCACTCAAAGGCGTATCACCATTGCCAATACGAGGTTCAGATCTTTTCTTACCAAGGCCAAAAGGCGTTGCAGTACTCGCTGTCACAAATTTTGTCTTTCTCATATATTTTTGGGTACACTGCTTATGAAATTGGTCTTTTCTTGACATGAGTCTTTTCTTGAACAATGGTCTTTAAAAGGTATAAAAAAAAACCTCTTAAATCCAACTTGTTGTACCCTGGAGAAAACCTGACGGTATGCTTGTTGCATCTTAGCGATACTTGTTGACAAAATACTTAAACATAATTAAAACCCACCCACTTACAGCAGGACTGCCACACCATTGGCCTGCCCCAAATGAATCAATAGGAGACTGAGAAAATGGATTTTGATGAGTCTGCGAACTCACACATCTCATGACAATCCAGCTTGCAGTTAACTGCTTTGAATTTCATGACCTGATTTCAAACAAACTCTCTTTCTCCTTGTTGGACTGCAGCTAAACGTTTTCTTTCTGTACTTCTTACAGATCAACAGGCCTGGGGAAAATGTGGGATTTTTTACGAGGCACCATCCTCACATTCAGCTACCCAGATGAAAGTGAAGCAGAGACTAGACCTCTGACGGCAGCCTCCTCTGTGGGGAAGGACTGCAGCCTAAATGAAGCAAACATCCATCTCCAAGAGTGTGAGAGAAGTAAAGGTCAAGAGTGCTCTCACAAACACACAATCCATTATAGTTTAGTGCAAATATACATTTCAATTACACACACTGCTAGTCAATTAAATCGTGCCTCTATTAGTCTGTAATAATCACTTTGGACCAAATGTCTTTATTGCTTTCTTAATTGATGAACACAGTGTTTCAGAATTGTGTATTGTGTGTCTATTTGAGGTTCTTTATATGTATAGAATTGTGAATACTGGGCTAGTAAATCTATATCTTCCTTTGCTATCCATAATTCAGCTTGTGTGGAGCAAGAATGAATATTTTATCATTATTCAGAAACCTGTACCTGATTCAATTTTCCTATGGTGTGGCTAATCCCAATACATGTAACTGTCACAGTCAGGAGTCACCCAAAGCTTTAGAACACCATTTTTCTATTGGCAAATTAGCTCAAATTGTAAACCCTCTTCATCGCGCTCTTGATGCGTGGCTTTCAGATTTTTCAGCTCATGTATTATGAAGCACAATGAACGTTATTGCATGTATGGTGGACAATAAATAAACCAGCAGAGGGAGCAGTGGCTAGGTGAATTATTTGGTGTCCCCTCAAGGCAAAAGAGCCTCCCCAGTCAAGTGTGGTTGTCTGAGGAGGAGAGCACTCAAATGTGTCCTCAGAAAATGGGCACTGTGTCTCTTAAGGTCAACGCTGAGATATTTCTATAGTATTTATGTCCTTAATTGGACCCTAACACTATGGTACTGTTATTTACATTTACATTTTGCTTTGGTAAAAGGAGTAAGAAATACATACAATTCCTCATTGTAGCTGAATTAACCTATGCACTCAACATCACAGTATTCTGCCCCCGTCCCCACTTGTTTACAGTAATTAAAGTGTTGGAGATTAGCATAATGTGATGACATGCACACATAAAGCTTTGTGCTTTAGGGAGATTCATCAGAGTTGTGGTTATGTGCCCACACTACACATTCTTCCTCTCATTGTTTCCACCAATGAAATTCATAAACCCAAATGCATAAATCAGAGCACAGAGCAAGGAACCACTTCTCTGTTCAATTCTTAATGTGTAGCCTTTATATTTCCCAAGCAGTGCACCCATCCCCTCTTGGTGTGTTCCTTCAAATTGATTTTCCATGTCTCCTGGCCTATGCGCTGCCTATATGGCACACCATAGGAGGAAGATCTCTTAGATAACCTTGATATGGGCTTATTGCCTTATTTATACCCCCCCCAACACACACACCTAAAGGTGATAGATCTCCAGGGATTTTTCACAATGCATACCTTGTTTGTGAGCAAATTCGCGAAATGTATAAAAATAAATCACAAATTATATTGGCAATTTACAGTACTGTTCTGTTCAGTGTAAATTATTGTTTGAAGGTTGTATTTTTTTTTTCAGGGTTCCCTTACAATGTGGTGTGCGCTGGCTTTTACCCCTTTCACACTCATAAAACATCCACTGAATTTGGACAAATGGTATGATGTATGTCTAATTAAATGAGTTTTACTATTTTTTTTACATGATTTCTAATTTAAGCAACCAAAACATAATTTAGAAATGAGATTGAGAATTTAGAATGAGATTGGTCTGAGGCCTTGTATAGAAGTGTCTAAATGTGGAGATTACATTGCATGTGATCTGGGGGCATGTTGTGTTCTATTTGGATGGTTTCACCCAACAGCCTTCTCATGGTTTATTATTTAAACCCATGCTAAATCTAATTGTGTGAGTTTACAGTCAGTGTTTTTACAGATGACTTATTTTACAATAAATGTAACATTCAAGTTAAGGCGAGACACTACAGGTGAAAATGTTTTTTTCACGCAGTGGTCAATTTTGAGATTTAGCCTTTACACTAAAATAATGTTGCCAGAATTACAAATTAAGGTGTTTATTTCATTACATTTTTGCATTTTTCAAAATTCTCACATGTAGTGTTTTGTCTTAAGTCTTGGTTTGCCGTTGCCATATGGTTTTTGTTTGTGTAACTACAGGCTAATTCATCTGAGGTACTTCGCCAGTATGGTCTGTCCTTAATGTACAGCCATGTTGTCCTGCTTTCAAAGACCAGAGATTGTCCGCTGGAACGACCGCCAAAACCTCCTTCTGTGCCCCGATGGAAACTTATCCGCCCTCGCAAAGAAATTGTGATCACAGATGAACCTCAGAGTGAGTTTAATTCTTCTAGTCCAGCTGCTCGTACAGTACGATCAAAATTACGTTTAGATACAGGGAATGGATAAGTATGAATTTGGATGAAGGATGCAGGGGAGGATATCAAACACATAGAAAAGCACAAACTATCTGATGTAGGTGATCTGTGTAGGTGAAAGTCATAAATAAATATGAGCCAGAAGGAAAGCTAATGCGGGAGATGTGGAAGCTCAAGTACAGAGGGCATACAGTGCTGCAACCTAAAATGAAAATAGGAGGAAGATGGCTGGCTAATTCAAAATTGGAAAGAGCTGCTGGCTCGGGCATATCTGGCATCTGCTGATCTCTGAGTCAAAATGCAGTAAAAGAGCCAAACTGCACTGAAATTTTGATTTTCTTTTTTGCAGAGTTCCTTTTGTCTAAACCAGAGCAGTTCATCGAAATCGCCAGTGCGTTCCTGCACTACCGTGTAAAGAGCAGTCCTTTACCAGAACTGTGTGTAAAAGTTGCTTTTTTTTGTCTTTCTATCTTCCCCTGTCCTTTCTGCTTTCCCTCCTGGGGTCACCACAGCAAATCATCTGCCTTCATGCGTAACTTGCATATGAATTTCGCAAAGCTTTTAATACCGGATGCCCTTTCTGATCCAAACCTCTCCAAGTGCATGAAGGCTTGTGGCCAGTTGTGGCTGGATTGTCTTTTTATCGTCCCCTTTGAAATTGAAATTAAATTGGAAAAATATGTTTCTGCCTGTGGCTTTTCTATTTCTTCTATAAAAATCATGTTTTTATCAGGCTAGTATGTCATGTTAAATGTGTGCACTATGTACCATGATTATGTGGTTTATATACTACAGTATGTCAGATGACAATGAGTATCTCTTTGTGGCAGGGAGAGGAGACAGGGTCAAAGCGCTCAAAGAAAGCGTTCCTATGAAGCCCCTCTGGTGTCCATCACTGAGAGTGAGGAGGCTGGATGCAGAGAAGGCCCTGAGCCTGATACGCCTGAACGCACCAGTAACTCGCCAAACAGCACTGACAAAACAGAGGTACATACAGGATATGGAAACGGCATTTCTCTTTGACCATAGTGATAATTAATGTATTCAAAATATATGCTTTTTGTGTAGAATACTGAACTTTAATCCCAACGCTATTTTTATATTGTAACCGGATATGTAAAGTCTTGAATAAAACAGTATCCCAAACAATCTGACAGAAATGTTGTGCTACAAGGATAGCATTAGCTTCCTACTTAATGTTCTAGCCTTATATGGATATCTGCAGTCTAAGGCTTGTCACAGTTGTTATGTGTGTCAGTGACAACACGGCTGCCATCCCCCAGTCTCAAAGTCACTTCTGTTGTCTCCCAGCCAGGCCACTGCTGACCAGGGGCACATCTGTGCTAAACAGAGAACTAGTGAGGGCAAGGCCGATGAGGGGGGTGGGGTTCGGAGCAGCAGTAGCAACAGCCCACAGACACAGTATACAAATAGGAAAGGAATCAGATATTTATAAATGGACACATAAACATGGGCAGATATATGTCAAACAAGTCAAGAAAAGAAGAAAAGCAAAGGAATATGTGGTGTGGTCATGCTGAACTAGGCATGTGGGTTTCATTCAGGGAGAGGTCATGTACTGTGATGATGAAAAAAGCTTTGCAATTAGATGGTGAGCCATCAGTGTCTGTGTCTCCTGGGGCCTTCATTATTACACTTCACTCCTAGCATGCAGAGAAAAAATGGAGTTCATATTAATCGCCCTCTTGTGTAACTGTGACCAGTTATGAAGCGGTTAGGCTAGGGCAGTGTGGACACTCTAATTTGATGTGTCGTTTGATGTGTGTGGTTTTATGAATGTATGCTACACTGTGTGTGTGTGCACTTACACAAGCACATCCTGGGTCACATGCAGAGGAGGCTGTGCGTCAAGTCAGAAGGGTTTTTACTATAATTTGCTACCTGTCCCATTTGGCAGAATGAACCCTTTTGCG
Organism: Bostrychus sinensis; assembly: GCA_020698575.1. Taxonomy (NCBI): domain Eukaryota; kingdom Metazoa; phylum Chordata; class Actinopteri; order Gobiiformes; family Eleotridae; genus Bostrychus; species Bostrychus sinensis. The sequence goes on along the minus strand of CM036257.1, from coordinate 17,579,702 downwards.
AAGCCGCTGGGATAAGGTAGTATCACATGATCCCCTTGATACCCTCAGTTTAACTTAAGTGTGAGTTAAACCATTAGCTCTGTTTTAATCTCAAATATCCCTGGAATGTGGTAATCAGCAAAGCCCTTCTATGGTTATGGTCTCTACAGAACTCAACTTTAACTCAACTTTAAACTCCAGTCTGATCCCCCACTAAAAACAGCATCCTAATATAACAGACTTATAACATGAAAAATCATTCATTGTGCCTTAATTCTACACTAATAGCATGACCAACATTGTAAAATTGTAAAAGTGTGTATGGACAATAAATGGCATAGAGGTTGTTAAAATAGTTAATTTTTTGGTTGTTATATTGGGCTAGAGAAGGTCAAGAAGGGCTTCTAATCACAATGCCTTTCCGTCTGTCTTAGAACTTATTCCAAATAAGTAGTGACTCACGGCAAAAATCTACTTTGACGCATCAGTCTCTGCTGGGAATGCTCTGACGTATCATTACATAAAGGCATAATTCCTCATAATTCAACTCATTCAAAGTCAAAATGAAGCTAAGCAAGAAAGCAGACTTTTTGTTAAGGTAGAAATGCTTTAACAATAGACATAGTTGAGTCTTATAGTTATTCCTCAAAGTCTTAGCTCATGTTTAAATTCCTGCTACTCTCTGCTCAGAGTAAGAATTTGCTCTGGAGAGACTTTATAATGATTCATTAGCTACTTATATTTCTTTATTGTGTTGTCCAAATGAGCATGAAAGCTGAGCAGAGCTGTTGAGTAATTTCCCTCTGAGAGAAACGGCATGCTAAACAAGCTAATAGCTCCTCATTTGTCACTGGTGGTCTGGGTAAATTAAAGCTGGTCTTCCCTGGTGGTGATTTTCGCAGGGGAGGAGCAGCCCTTGTCACATTTAGCCGTGTCTGTTGTCCAGTGGTGTTTCGGCACAAACGGTACAACATCACAGCTGGCACTGGATCACCCGAGGGCAGAGGCAGACCTCTGTCTGCGTAACTCCAACAGCAAACTCTATGCTCATGCCTCTCTCATCTTTCTCTCCCTTTAGGTTACTGCAGAGGACAGGAGGAAGGACAATGATGACATCTCCAATGGTATGAGCTTCTCTTTTCTCTTTGCTGGGCCTCATTAGATTGGAAAAAAAAGGTAAATATTGGGCTAGCAGAATGGGCAGATGCTCACTAATGTTGTTATAATAAAAATGATAAATGTGGGCTGGGTCTGGTATTGATCAACTCAAACAGAATCTGTGAAGCAAACACAAATGAATGTTATTAAAAGTACATCGATCAGGCATAACATTTTGACCACCTGCCTATTATTGGTGGTCATGTTATGTGATGTGACCACCTGCCTTATTTTTCAGACTCATACGCAACAAACTGCAATGTGCTGTGTATGAGTGTCTGAGTGTGTCACCGGTCTATCAGAACCAGCATTAAATTGTCTGTTGGATGGGACTGCACGGGCCAGCCTTCGATCCACACGTGCATTAACTGCTGCCAATTCACCACTTTCTTCCTGGCACCACTTCTGATACATACTGACCAATGTAGCCAAAAGGGCTGCAGTTTTGGGGATGCTCTGACCCAGTTGTCAAGCCATCAAACTTGTCTAATTCATATGCTTGCCCGTTTTGTCTGTTTCCTAACATAGTGGTTCCCAAAGTGGGTTCTGGTGCCCCCTGGGGGTCTGCGAAGGTACTGCAGGGGGCCCCCGAGAGGCTTTCTACATTTCAGTTCAGTTTCAATTTTAATTCATTCTTTATTTCAGACCAGGTCCCTCAACAGGTTTGTTAGGACCCAGGGGCAAGAAGGCTTCACATGGGCCCGTGATAATCGAAAATACAAGACGACCCACCCCCATCGACGGGCCTGTTTCAGACACATGGTTTTGGTCCATAACAACAAATAAAATGCACAAAAATATAAAAACACAAAAATTAGTCAATGAAAATATGAAGTACCTAAAAACATTAAGTACATAGAAAAAAATCTAATTTGAAATTAATTAGTCATATACTTGTTTTAAAATATTACTTCAATTTTAGCCAGCAGTCAGTGATTTATAAAGTTTTTTTATAAAAATATATGGAGAAAAACATAATTAGAGGGATGTTCTAGAGTTGGGGGTTCACATGGGATTTTCTGAAATTGAAGGAGGCCACAAGAGTCTTGACTTTGGGAATGGCTGCTCTAACATATCAGCTTTGAGGACAACATGTTCACTTGCTCCCTAATCTATCCCACTAGCTAACATGTGCATCTGTGTTATCACCTGTCAGTGGTTATAATGTTATGCCTGATTGGTGTAGAATAGAATTGATCAATGCTCTAGGTCTTTATTATGGTCTAGGTCTTTATTATGAATCTCCTCAAACAGCGTCTGTGAAGCGAAGCCCACTTAATGCTATTGAAGTATTTGCACTTCACACTTCCACTACCTCTGTTCTTTCATTTGTTTAGCCAAGACATATTGAAGATGATGGGGCTGAAATTATTATGCCTTATTACGAGCGGCCGATTCTCTGCCTTCTTGCTGCCCCCGTTTAGTTGCTTAGTAACACCTGCAGCTCCAGTGAACCGGCCACCATTGCTCAGCAGACACTGGCCCTTGCGGCTTTCTGATCAGTCTTTGAGTTAAGCTCGGGAGCAGAACTAACTGTTTGCGTGCTTATGTATGTCTTTTTGGGGCACAGACCAAGTGAATGTTTGTCTATGGCTTTGCTCGACATGCACCGAGATGGTGAGAGTCAGCGAGTGGGAGGAAGGATGTGCGTGTGTGCTTAGACTATGCCATTATGTGGGAGTTAGGCCAATTCAACTTACTGTGTTTAAGATAATGATTGGAGTCTAGCATAACTTAGTATGAGTCACAAGAGGTAAGGTATTCTGTTACTTGCTAGCATTTCAGAAATTAAACATTTTGCAAGCAAGTAAATAACTACAGTATGTTTCTGTTTACATACAATAACAGTAAAGTGTACAACAGAAGCAGAAAATTAAAGAACAGTGAGAACGATTGGGATGTCTTCAACAGATTAATGCAATTGTGAGCCTAACATTTTGTTCTAGTTATCTGCAGTTGATGTGTAAATTGTCACTTTCCCATTTGTCTTGACATTCTTCCAGTTCAGATCTGCACCACATTTTAGTAATGTCCTTTTTTTACAAGCAACCAGTAGTATTTTCATCATCACTGTTTTCAATGAAATGTTCCAATGATGAATACATAACCAAACAGGTCGTTGGTATAAGCTAGAGAGACAGAATTTTCAGTTCTTCCTTCTTTTTATATTTCACTTGTTTTGGCCAGCTTATCATAAGATTGTTGTTATTTACAGTGGGCTTTCCAACTCTGTTATACTGTTTTATCAGCATTCAATAACCCACCTAACTCTTTTTCAGATCGTTCTAAATCTGCCAGGGAACAATTACAACCTTGTCAGGAACCATCTTCTCCTGCTAAACCTATCCTCAATGAGACCTGGGTTGAACTTGAAAACTTTCCAAAATGCTTCCAGTAAGAAAAATAAAAATCTTCAAGGTCCTACACAATCTGACAATGTTGCCAACAACCACTGCCAGAAAAATAAATTTACAATTGCATGTAATTGTCAGTTTTTTTCTTGTGTTTACAGGAATCTAATCGTGTTTCATAAACCACAAAATTACCCACATCATTTCCAGAAATGCCATGTCAAGGTATACTTAAATACTAGAGACAGAATGTTCTTTTATTATTTTTGGAAGATATACTAATGTTATTTATTTGTATTTTCAGAGCTCCATCTTGCCCAAATCATTTACCCTGTCTGACTCATGTGCTGTAGCAGGCTCTGAGGTACATATATCTGAACAATATGTAACATAACATATGTAACATACTGTATTACTTTCATTTGGGAAGGTTTACCACCCATTTCTCTATTATTTCATTCTGTCTGCCCCCCTTTAAAATTTTCTTTGGCCTCTTCTCAGCTAAGCTCCACTATCAGTTGATCCATCACCTCTCCCTATGGCTTTCTGTTTTTTCTCTCCTCCACTTGTTCCCTGTCTGCTCTCACACTGATAACTAAGGCCAGTGTGTGTTTGTGTGTCCACTTCCTTCCAGTGTCTAGAGGTTGGGGGCATTCACTACCTGTGTTTAGACAGCCCACAAGCCTCCCAGATCTTCATCAGCTTCTCTGCTCTTCTTATGTGGGCAGACTCAATGGAGGACAGTAAGGATTTAGCTCTGCTGTCATCCACAAAACATGCCACACACACTAATATTCAGCTACAAGAGAATTTTGACATAATTATGTATCTTGGTACCTTATGTACTAGGCGCACATTAATAAGTTAGATTATTGTGGAAAAATGAAATTATGGCCGTTGCTTAATTTGAAAAGCGTAATGCTTATATTATCTAGACTTATTACTCACAGTGAAATATTTCAAGATTTTTGTATTGTGATTATTATGATGATTATAAAAATGTATGTAATATTCCCTTTTTGGGGGGGGGCATAATCATCACAATAAAAATAAACAAGTGAATGAAATCTGAATCTATGTATCTTTGAATTAAACTACAGAAATAAATTGACTTTTGCATAATCTAATTTATTGATGTGCACCATATGAAAACAGTATTACAGTGGACTTAACATGTTGCATAAACCAACACCCATTAGAGTTTCTAATTGTAATTTGGAGCCATCAACTATTTTTTTATTTTGTGTTTTTACTGTGGAAAATCCTATTGGGAAAGGAACTGCTTGCAAGTCTGCAGTACTTATGGTCCATCCATACTCGTGGAAGAGCCTGCAGTCTCAGCTCCCTGATCTCACTATCAAGACTTCCTCCTCCAAAGCAGCCAAGCTTAACTTACCCCCAGGGTATGACATCTTATATGATTACTCTTTTATCTCAGATTTTGTTCAATATTCTGTAACAAAAAGAATATGTATGAGGATCTCCACTCACTGCTATGTAATAATAAAATATGTAACTAGATGTAAATGATGTAAAAATATTTGTAACTAGATGAGTCATTCAGTTTTAAGCTACACATTTGTTTTCAGTCTTCTGAAAAGTCAAGTTTATTTATGTCAAATGGCCTCATGTTTTTTTTTCACTCTTCTAGGACAGGTTTAGTTTATGAAGAATAAACCTGAAATGGACATCCTCATTCATTCTCCCATTGTTCCGAATTGACCCTGTGCTGCTGTCAGTACAGCTGATCTACTTCTTGTACAGTAGTGAGTAGTCAGGATATCTGCCTACCTCAGATGCCCTGTCCTAGTCTCTATTAATGGCTACTGCTTGGCCTAGAAGAAGAGGCCCTACTTTCTAGGGGTCAGGTGCAGGTGTGGAGCAGTGCAATTACCACTGAGCCATAATTACACACTTAGTGCTCAGCTTATGATGTCTGTATGCCCCTCACCAGACACTCCCACTGAGTAAAGCTGACCTGTCCAGAATTTTGCAAAACAGGGATATTTAAAGTACTTCCCTCTGCCAGTCAGTTTTCATTTTAAAAGCTGTTTATTTCATTTTAATCTTAATGTTATTGGAATAGAAATGTCTATTTTGTTCCAGTATTCTCTTTTGCAAGCCATTCTTTTTGCCTAGCTCAGCTTTTCTCACCTTTCATTTATCTAGGCTATGATTGCTAAATTATGTAAAGCTAATGGAGCCAAGAAAGCGGAGTCCAGTTTTCTCAAGCCTGACCATCCTCATGAACTCACCCTGACATTGCCGAGAACATACAGCTATTGCACAATTTGTTCAGAAAGCACGATGGTTTTCATCGTAAGAAAGGATTTTATACCCTACTTTCACACTTATGCACAATCCAGCAACGAAGGGCCACAAGCCAGTGTGCTCTTTGTGCCACTCCTAAGCCCATATAAATGGAGAGGCTTGCACCAGAAAGGGCATCCAGGGTAAAACCTTTGCTAAATCAATATGCAAATCACTTCACACTAGGACACATATGATTTCCTGTGGTGACCCCAGAAGGGAAAAGCCTAAGGGCACAACGATTTTACACTTCAGCACACACTGTATATTAACAGGTTTTTAAGCATTTAAACAAGTCTTAATTAATTGGTTGTTTTTATTCCTCTACAGACGGCATGTACTATGTATTCATACAACAGCAACGCTTGGCTACAGCATCCATCTTTTCAGTGAGACACCTTTCATAATGGGGGATAAAGAGAACATAATGTCACAGATTACCAAGGTAATTTAGAAAATATGAAAAATATGTTATATTAGAATATTAGATAATGTGAAAATATTTTTTTCTGCTTTGTCCTGCTCTAAATAGAAAAGTGCTCTTTACACTGCGCTAGCTTTATCCATCCTGACGGCCTTGTCCAGGGTGGTGGCATCCTTTACTGATGAGGAGGATTGTCTCGCTGCCAGGAGAGCCCTGCTGGAGACCTACTGTCCTCAAAACATCAACAATGCAGTTAAAAAATGGGAACACTCCAAGGTAATTAATTTCGTGTAGTATAGTACAAGTCCACAAATACACATGCCAAATGAATGAATTGTATGTCTTCATGGTAACTTCTCTCCTGTATCTTTAGGTGTTTAACTCTGCCGTCCACCACATGTTTTCTGAGGCTCTTGGCAGGAAGCTAACCACAGAGGAGCAACTGGCTATTCAAGCTCTCACTATGGATTCTTCACTTATAACCAATGAGCACCTTTCTCATAGTAGGAGTTATTTAGTTACATGAAAAAATGTATCATTTATGCAGTCACTTATATTTATCCATAACTAATGCATGTTTGCTCTTGCTCTGCTATTAAGCGGATTCAGATTCAGCACGTCCTGAGAACTGGAAAGATAGGGAACCCACAGAAGAGGAAGACAAGGCAGCAGCCATTCTTCAGGCTGGAATCAAAGGGCACTTGACCCGAGAAACTTTTAAAGCTGCCAAACCTGGTAAATGCGCTAACTGTAAAACAATATTACTAAAATAGAAGCATTATACAGGTGCACATCAAAAAATTTAAATATCATTTAAAAGTTAGTTTATTTTAGTAGTTAAAATGAAAATCACAAATGTTCCAGGTTCAGTACACACAGTATATTTTAAGCATACTTTTATCATGATAATTACGACTTAGTTTATTGAAAATACAGTATCTCATAAAATTATAATATACAATGCTACATAACATAATTAAAATAAATAAATGCTTGAAATGTTTCCCACTTTTTGACTTAAATAAATTAATATAATTTAGCTTTTTCACAATATTCTAATTTATTGATGTGCACCCATAACTACTTCTGTTTATAATCACAAAAAGCTGATTTATTGTGTATATGATTATTTTTGAATATAGGCACATTGATGCACCAGTGGAACACCTGCCTCTGACTTTCTGATTCAGCCCAGTGGCATGTATTGAGCCTCTGAGCACAGGCACAAATATGTATTGATGGGACTGCCACTCTTACTAATCCAGCCTGACAGATGAGGGGTGGTCACAGAGGGGAAACTCACATATATTCACACATTATTCCTGCATCAACACACATTTTTTTCTCTGTGACAGCAGGAGGAAGATGGTGAAAAGCAAACTTGAGGATTTCACAGAAATCTTCAAGTCTAACGTGTTCTTTTGTAATTAGTTAATTATTAGTTCATTTTTAGTTTAACCAGGCGAACATCAGTTAACAATCAGGCATAACATTTTGACCACTGGCAAGTGAAGTGAATAACGGAGATTATTTCTTCATTATGGCACCTGTTAGGGTGGGATATATTAGGCAGCAAGAAAACATTTTGTCATCTAAGTTGATGTTTTACAAGACAAGCTCCTGTAGAAGTTAATGCTGGTTCTGATTCAAAGGTGTCACAATACACAGTGCATTGCAGTTTGTTGCCTATAAGGAGGCATATTAGACAGTGGCCATAACACATAGGATGTAACATTATGACAACCAACATTAGACAGGTGGTCATACTGTTTTGCCTGATCGGTGTATGCACTTTACTTGGACTATTGAAATCAATGTACTTTTCCAGTAAAATACTTGAGATAACTTGTTGCCTTGACTTCCTCTATTTATTACCAAGCCCTAAAGCATTATCTTGTGTTGGTTCATCACAAGACCATGTCAGACTCTGAATTACTTACATATGGGACTACACACAACCTTATTAATTCAACATTTGCATAAAACAGTGCCATGCTACTGCGTCTGTGGGATTTTTTTTTTTTTTTTTCCTGCTTAAAATGTGCTTTGAGTTCACCAGACAATAGAACCCATCTGCTGGCAAGGCTAAAAAATATTGCTGGCAGTAACATTAGAGATCACATGATTCTCAGTCTGTCCTTTTGCCTCTGCTGTTATAGAGATGATAGGAGGGCTGCATCTCTCAAAAGATTCAGCCCCTGTAATGGCTGTATCAGTTGAGAAAAGTAGCCATTTGAGAAAATCGAGCTAAGCACTTGAGTAGTAGGAAGGGGTAAACGTCTATCATTCTTCTATTTCCACTGAGTGCACTCCTAAAAACATATTTTATCATAGCCTCTTATCTGGCACATTTAGTACCTGTCAGATATTGTGTTTGCCAATATTGCAATATTGCTAATTTTGCAATATAGCAGTCCTAGTTAAAATGCTTTTTTGCAATTTCTGCTTTCTTTCCTGAACTAGGTTGGCTACTGTATGTTTTTTAAGCCTGTAGCAGCTGCATGGATTGTCTTTTCCCTTTAATGGTTACTTTTTTCTGCTTCTGTCAGGCACAACAGAGAACGCTCGTGCATCCCAGATCCTCTCAGACATGTGGCCGAAGGTAGAATCAGATGCTGAGAAACACGCTGCTTGCTTGTTGAGGTAAACAAACCAAAACACAATTAATTTATGGAGACACACACATGTACATTGTATGGCAGCAGTTTGGCTTCACTGTTGCTCCACATGCTCAGAATATGCTCCTTGTCTGCCTTGGTGGTGACGGCCTGTGGTAGCAAGGCAGGGAGCATTTTCCACATTGTGTTCCATCTTTTCCCAGTGGTACCATCTGCTGTTTATCCTACCCTCATTCCAACCGGTTAGCAGTGTCTGCTGAATGACCTGCTGCCTAGGGAAATATGTGCTGTATGTGCACAACATTACACAAAGCCCAGACAATACAGTATATGGCTCAAAACTGGGGCAAGGGTTTTCCAGGTGGCACCCCTGGTTGAAACACATCTACAGGTGCATCTTAATTAATTAGAATATTGTGAAAAAAGTATTTCAGTAAAGTATTTCAGTAGTTCATTAGAAATGGTGAAAGGCAAATATTGCATAGATTCAATACACACAGAGTAAAAATATATATTCAATTATTTTAGCTGAGTTTATTATGATGATTATATAATGTTAGGTACATAATATTCTAATTTATAGATACTGAATATTAGTTTTTTTATTAAATGTCAACCATAGTTCACAGTTCAAAAAACAATTGCTTGAAATATTTTACTTACAGTACTGAGTGTACTGAATGTACAGTATATAATATATCACTTTTAATAGAACTACTGAAATGCACTGTTATTTTATGTGTAATTGAGGACTGAATTAAAAGTATTACTTCTGTATTGTTTTTGAAAAGTTTTATAATAGCGAACTCTGAGAAGGATGCAGAACTTTACCCCTGTCAGAAGGATGACTGGGCCAACATAGCTTTTGCTGACTATTCTACCCAAATTCAAGACACAAACAGTTCCTGGATTATCATATTTAGGTAGGTGCATAAATGTTAAAGATGACAAATCTGTATTTTTGACTTGATAAAATAGTGCATGATTTTTTTTTTTGTTTGAATGTTTTTATTTGCATAGAGAGGTGTTTTTTGTTTCTGAAGAGATACTCCTGGTACCAAAGGTCTTCTCAACTATTCCCAACTGTGTGCTGCATGTCATTAATAATGACACTTTAGATGAGCTCAATACTGTTTTTAATAAAGTCGTCCCCCATGTCTATCAACCCAATCAGGTTTGAAAATACCTTATTCTGTATTGTATTTTAAAACGTTAAACATTACAAAATGAATCATACACATCATACACATTTTTTTTCTATGTCTGTTCCAGCTTGGTTACACCTTTTTTGCGGAGGCTCTTGCTGAGTCCTCTGTATCTAGCGCTTCATGGAGAATGCTCCTAATTGGTTCAAATGAATCTCTTCCAAAACCAGCCAATGTGAAGAGTCTCAACAAGTTTTCAACAAATGAATTCAAAGATTATTACATTCCAAATGCTAATAACATTATATGTCGGTAAGATAACTTAAAGTATTTAATGATTTACACAGTCCACAAAGATATTTATTGATGAAAGAATCATTCTGTTGTATTTTGATACTAAAGCTTGTGATTTATCAACAGTTATTGTCTGCAAGTTAGCACAGATGTTCTCAGTACTATTCAGTTCGAGGTTTCCAAGCCAGATGTGCTGATACGTTTGTCCATTCTGGACCATGAAAAAGAGGTGGCCAACTACACTGGGAAGGGTCTTATTGTGATCCCTGTTTTCTTCTTTTTGGCCAGTGTTGGTAAGCGTTTTTGTCATGGCAATAATTTGTTTGTATTTTTTTTCATTGTAACCTATTCGACTATTGGTAACTATTAAGAACAACTACACACTCTGAAGCAGTATTAGAGCATTAATGCATATACATGTAATTAACTATTCTTACATGTTTTTATTCAAATGTGCAGCTCAATTTTCAATTTCACACAGGAAAAAATACAAGATGAACAAATGGCATGTTACAATACATCTTCTGAGATGCCATTCGGAGTCTTTTGCAGTAGCCCCATTCCAGGTTAATGAAAATACAATTACAAAATATAATTAGGGAGACAAAACAAACACCAGTGAATAAAATAAAATAAAACAAATAAATACACATTTGCAAATATACGTTTTCAATTCTTAGACCAACCAAATTGATCAATAACAGTCAACAAGTCTTAGAACAAATCCAGTTTCAAATGAAGTTTTGCAGTTATTTTTTTTCCCATCAAATACACATTCTTCAAACCCCTTGCCATTGTTGAATAGTGGGGGGTAAAGCCCTAAGCAAAGACCTGGTAATCATCTTCTTTGCCACTAGTTCAGTATCAGTTGAACTTCCCTTTTCTCTAAACCTTCCCCAGGAAGCACCCCTATTGTGTAATACAATGGATCTAGTGGCAAAGTGATCTATGATATAGCTCAAATCTCCCCTTGAACCCCCTGCCAATACGGTATCAAAACAGGGCAATCCCAAAAAATATGTGTATGGTCTCCAAAGCAATTGCAGTTTCTCCAACATAAATTAGATTTATTTTTGTCATAACTAAACGTAAGAGAGGGAGTCTTGAAGAATCTCATCATAACTTTCCAATTGAATTCCTTCCATGACTGTAATTTTGTGAGCCCTTTCACATGTTGTTTCCCATTTTTCATCCTCAATAATAATATTTGCTTCTAACTCCCACTTTTTTTTTTTAGGTCTAAGCAATTATCTGACAGGTGTGATAGTAAGAATTTATACATGTTTGACACCATTTTTTTCTTAGTTTTTTCAACAATGCTCCTAATCAAGAAGTGTTCTATTGGAGTGGGAAGTTGTCTCAAAGTCTCCCATTCATCACATGACATTATGTAGACCCGTATTAGCAAATACCGGTAGAAATCCTTGGAACATAAACCATGTTTGTCCTGCAAATTTTTAAAAAGATTTTAAAGTTTCCCCTTCAAACATTTAATGTGTAGTTATTAAACCTTTCTCTGCCCAATCTGAAAATGCCCAAGTCCATTTTATTTGGGAAAAAGGCAGCTATCTTTGAAATTTTAAGCGCTCTAGAAGTTTTCTTATACTTTTAATGACTAAACAGTTTATAGATATTAAATTCCCACTGATGTTTCTAAAAAAAAAACATTAACTCAATGGTTGTTTATAATGTTGCCCCTAAAAAATTGCCTGGTTACTAATATCCAACTAATATTCAAGTAATGCTTCATTGTGAGGAATTATATTTGTATTGTATGTTAAAAAAATTTAAATACAAATGACATCTTTGGAACTTGAAGTTGTATTGTATTTGTAGATTAGATTTATGCTTACTAAACTGCCTAACTGCTGAGTCTTGCCTTTTCAAAAGTTTATGATTCTACCAATCATTGCACAGATGAGAACCAGGACAAGCAAGATGGCCCCAAACAAAGACATGATGAGAACAATGGGAAGTCAGTCTCCTCCTGTGACCAGTCCCAGCCTCCCACGGAGACTATGGTATCACTGACAACTGTCTGCGTGCTATCTGCCGCTGCTCAAACACTTCTCTCACTCCCTCCATGTCTTTCTCACCCACTTGTTTGCTGCCTGTGTTTGTATCAATTTTTTGCCTGCCAGATACACATAACGCCTTTTTGTGGCGAGCATGTACTCAGACACACACACGTGAACTTGCACACACCCCCGCAGAAACCAAATGGAAGAGAGGAGAGCAGTGGAAAGTGGAGTGATGATTTTGTTCTTATTCCCTTTACTTATCAGAGCTTGTCAGGGAACAGTGATTTGGACGTGATTTATGAGTCACAACGCTTTGTTGAGACCCCAGTGGTTCAGCATGATAATATCTATGTTTTAGACACAACAGCACTGTACAGGCATGGCTATGTAAAAAGGGTTATTTGTAAGTGATCACTGAACATAATGGCCGTCTGAGCAACCAATCATTTTAATGGCCACTTGCTGTTTACCTCATAAACAAGCACTATAAATCATTTCCAAAAGCTGATACAAAATGCTATTATTACAAATATTAAACAAGCACTCCTGCCTCCCAACAAGAATGTTCGGGGTTTTTATTGTGGGTTCTCTCCAGAAGAAGAAGGACTTCCTCTTACTGTCCAAAGACATGCATGTATAGGTGAATTAGAAGAAAATAAATCAGAGTGAATGGTTCACTGTCAGTGTGTCTCTCTAATTGTCACTTCTGCAACTAACTTGTCATAGTTGCTCTAATAAAAAAAAAAAATGACAGGAATAGGTGGATAGGGTACTTCCTTACCAAAAAGCTACAAACCTTTGTCAATGTTATTAAGTATACTTTCAGATGTCTCTCCTACACTTAAGAACTATTCACTAAAACAGAGTTAGCATTGCAGTGACGTCGATAGTAATGAGGCAGATCATGTCAGATCCCATAGATCAGCGGTAGTCCTGAATAAACAGCTATTGATTGTGACTAATAACATTGATCATGACTTAGAGCAAAGGGTCAGTGATTAAGGCACTGTATTGCACCGCATGGGATGCAAACGAGACGTTCAGTATTGACAGCCAGTACTGGAGGATTAATGGTGCCGATTCTTATAGAGCGGTTTACAACTTAAACATATGAACACATGAATAAATATACTAGTGTTGGGGTAAAGATACATTATCTGTTGTCTGTTGTTTGGCGTAAGGATCATAACGTTAAGTTTGTTTATGTACTTTTTTCTTTTTACACAGAGTCATAAATATGTGGTGCAAGCTGAGGTGCTTTATAAGAGCTGGGACTTGGATGAATCTCAGTTGGCTTTTGTCCACACACTCCAAGAACTAGAGAAGAGTGACTTGAAAGGTATGTGTAGATAAGCAAAATTCACCTGCTGCATCCCTTAAGGGACTGCCATTCTAGTATCACATCATTAATATGAATTTAGTGAGGCATCATGGTGTGAGATAAAGAGATGGTTCAAATGTCACTAAAGAAATCAAGCTTGTTTGATTGTGCAGTATTTCAAAGCTTTCCTGCACTTATATTCATGTTTGTCTTGGATGTGTTTGGTGCAGCACATCCTCAGTAGGCAGTGTTGGGGGCCAATACAGTCACTGTTTAGAGTCTTTGCTGCCGGCAGCCAGGGCCCTGTAATCACCAGCCTAATGAAAGCCAAATGAATACAGCTGCTTTAGCAGATCACAGAGTGTGATTTCTTGTGCCCACTGGTCGTTGGCTGAAGCAATAATCCGATACCCTGCCACCGACTCTGCTTTTCTGCCTTTAATCAAGCTGCACAAATTGGTTTGATTGAAAAACGATGCCTTTGAAATTTGCAACTCTGTTTTAAAAGTTCTGAGGGGGGGAATAATTATGCTATGTGTGAATGTTGATGAAAAAGAGGTGTTCTGACAGTTTGAGTGCCTAAAGACAAAAATGAATACACTTTCAATGAAATCAATTTTTTTTTTCTCTGACCTCTAACAGTTGTGCCATAGGTTCGCTCTCTCATTAGCAGGACGCAGTAGTGAGAATGCCTGTGTACCTATGGGTATTTCTACTGGAAAATTTAGTAAACAATCCCTCTGTATATGTATGTAAACTTGTGAGTTTTAGGGTTAAAATATGTTTTGATTACACCCATTCATTGGTCAACAGTAATAAACTGTTCCCAACTAGATTTTGTCTTTTTACATTAAATGAGGTTCCTAGTTGTGCAGCCTGTCCATTTGTGCACGTGCAGACCAATGGCCACACAATGCTCTTGTGGTTTTCCAATAAGCTTGTGAAAGTGGGTCAATGGGAAGTCAAATGAAGTTGGCTCTTGCCCCTTGGTGCCCTGGGAAATATCTCAGCAGGAAAGTGAATTAATTTCACCCAGTTTAACTCTGTCTCAGTGGTGAGGCTTTGCCCTTGATCATGCTCCCTACATGTTACATGGAGACGGTGCAAGCCACGGCAAGCTTTGAAACCTCTAACAAGCTAAACGAGCTGCTATAAAATACTATACTCTTTTTTTTTCATACATGCATAATTATACTTTCCTGCTTTAAATACAACTACGCACAGTCAATAGTTGAGTTGCAAAAATTGTGTTTTGTAATAGTTGCAGATATTACAGAGCTATGAACTGTCACTTGTGTAAATCATGATATATCTCGAATCTCAGATTTCAGTATATGGCACATTGTAAACAGACAGAGATATTTAGATCCAAAATGAACAGAGACTATCAGTGTGACCACCATGAGATTAACCCAGAGAGAATGCACAAAGCTGTTCGGGCTAAAGCGGGTGGCGGCTAAATGATGAATATAAAGCCTCTCTGAGACAAAACACTGGAGCTCATGGTCAAATCTCTACTCCAGCTTTGCAGTGCAATAGTGCCATCTATCATACATGCACCAACACAACACTCACAACGTTAGTATACTGTGTCAAATGTTGAACTTAGACATACTGTACATAGAAAAGCATTATGTGAGGTGGTTGTTATTTTAGGTTTGTTATATTTTGACATGTTTTTGTCTTTTCTTTAAAAAAAAAAAAAAAAAAAAAAAGTCATTCCATCAGCAGACCCACCAAGCAATGAAAGGCCAAAATCTGAAACACCTAAACCAAAAGAGAAGGGAAAGGGATCCAAATCTGGCTCCAAGTTTCAGGAACTGGTAAGACATACTCGAAGCAATGTGGCTTTAAATAAACTGCTTCTATGGAAAATACTTTTTTAATGACAAAAGTGCAGTTACATGTTATTTGAAATAATCATAACCTGTTGACCTTCTGTATTTGTTGTGTTACAGAGCTTAGACCTGACCAAGGCCCACTGGACTCTGCGTGTGGTCACTGACAAAGCTGAAAGCATCAAGGTGAAGAAGGACACTAAGAGGAAAGATGAGATTAAAGCCATGAAGAAAGCCTGGGAGACAGCTGAACCAGGACGTGCTGCCAAGGTAACAGTGAATTTCTTGCATTCAGAACTGTCAAAATACAAATTAGTTAAACAAATATATTTTCAAAATTGAAGAAATATATGTACTTTTTTGTTGTTGTTGTTTTTAGGCCTTGGAGTCTCGCCTCAAGTTTCTACAACAGTTCAAACAGCAGGAAAATGGGGAAGCAACAGAGAATACAGAAAACAAAGATTCTGGTAGTGTTCCTAATGCAGTAGATATGTTATTTGTTCCCATGTGTCATCTGAAAACACATTTAATAATTGGCCCTTTTGCAGCTACTTCCACAGGCCCATCCAATCAAAAACAGCCTACTACCCCCTACCAGTACGTTCCCATGGACTATACCCCCTTCATCAGGTATCGTATGACCACAAATAATCATTTAGTTCACTTCAGTCATCATCTGCTTTTATGGCCTCTGTCTCTAGTAGAGCGTGTCTCTTCCACAAATCGCAGCATTCAGTATTTATGGTGTATGTATGGCAGCAGGCAGGACAGTGTCTCAGGCCTCGGAGGGTTTCTCTTTAGGTAGTCTGCTAGTGATTTTCAGCGTTCACGACCTTTGCTCCCATTGGTGCTGTGAACATAAGCATTACAAGACTGTACATTTTTCTTGGCTGAAAAGAGCAACATAGGTTAGTGTTCAGAAAATGATTAAATTGTGTTCAGATCAGATTAAATCACTTATTGAGCTGACAAAAATATAATGATTGAATTCAATTTAGGTTGAATGAAGGTGGTGACATTTTGTGACCAAGTAGTGTACATTAAATTCATAGTTCGTCTAGTTATAGATTTAAATAATCAAATTCAAAACAAAACAAATATCAGAGGTGCAAAGTTGCTAGATACTTTATTTAAGTTATTTATTTGAGAACATTTTTCACTTCAGCGGCAAAGAATATCGCACAGTAGGCTTGCAATCAGAAGGTCATGGGATCAAGTCAGGTTTGGGGATAATAATTTTAGTAAAACTAGTAGAAATATAGCAATAGTGCTAGTAGTAGTAGTTACTTAGTTACTGTGTTTGCAAAAACATAAAAAGCCTCCTAAAGTACTTGAGTAAAGTTTACATTTAATATATTTTCACTTTTCCTCAAGTGATCATTTTGTTCAGTTCTTCGTTTTACTCAAGTAACACTATTTTACTTTTGCTTGAACACTTCTTCTGCCTTGTCCCTACATTTTCATCCTTGTTGCCAGTCCCTAGAGCAGTAACCCTTTCCTTCTCTCTCTCTCTCTGTTATTCATTTTCCCCTATCCTTCTTTATGAAAAATTAGTTGATATTTAATTAGCGAGCTATTTAAGGGCACCAGTGAGCTTGATGGTGTCCAGTGAGATGTGGCCCTCTACCTGTCACCTCCTCACAGTCTCCCATTGTCCAGCATTGTGCTCGTGTCTACCTGCTAATGGCCGCTGACACCG
Organism: Bostrychus sinensis; assembly: GCA_020698575.1. Classification (NCBI taxonomy): domain Eukaryota; kingdom Metazoa; phylum Chordata; class Actinopteri; order Gobiiformes; family Eleotridae; genus Bostrychus; species Bostrychus sinensis. Next base: position 17,562,544 of record CM036257.1, on the reverse strand, counting down.
TGGCCTTCAATTCAAGGCAAGAAACCATGAAAAGTCTATTAGGCAGAGCTAAATTAGTCAGCTTTACACCTCTTTCACACTGAGAGCATCAGATATTCACAGTGTAATGAAATGTGAGCGTGCTGTGGAAGAGGTGAGGCAGGCCAATGTTCATTAACCACCTGAACCCCATCAGCGCCTCCTCTGACCTCACCTCTTCATTAACATCTGCTTGGAGGAAACAGTCAAGTGTACTTAGCCCCTGTACTCTCTTCTGTGGGCTATTAGAGCTCATTATTACCATTATCACATCAACCATCTATTGTTATCTGATAAATAACTAGTTACATGTACTCTACTTTCTTCTTCACATTTATGAAGAAACTGTCACTGTTACTCAAGTAAAAGTATGTTTGACATTGCTGGTAAAGTGATACTAATAGTAGTAATAGTAATGGTAGCAATGGTACAGAAGTGGTCATAAGTTGTATTAGTCAAAGTAGTAGAGGTGGGTCTATCAGTGGAAGTAATAGTATTAGGAGCAGTAAGTACTTTCCTCTGAAGACAACTTTATACGCAATACATTTTACTTTAACTCAAATAATAATTTTGTGAAGTGCTTTTACCTTTACATGAGTAATAATAGAAATAACAGTATTTTTACTTAAGTACAGAACTGGAGTACCTCTTCCACCTCTGAGTCCTTATCATACTATCAGTTGTTAACATCGACATATGCGATGCTTATAATCTGGCAAAATTGACTTCTCCGATATCAATCTAGCTAGGAGACTTCCAATATGAGATGGGAAAAATTGGATGCACGTTTATCTCTGCATTTATCAGACATATTTCTATTTTGCTTGGCCTGTCCCATGTCAATATCATTGGATGTTCTATCTCTGAAAATATACACTATACCAGTATCACATTTTTAGGGAAAGCTATCATATGGCAGGACAATGACAAATATTTTTTTTTGTATAAATTTTGTATTTTTGTGGTTTGGTTAGACAGGAGAAGGATGTACCAACATTGTATAGCTCCCAAATCGAGGAGCTGCAGATGAGCGAGCGTTTGGAAAAGATTCAGGCCTATCGCTTGGTTCGGGAAAATGTTCTTGAGCATCGGAAAAAGCACGAAACCAACAGAGAGAAGCTTAAGAAATGCCAAGTGGACATGTATGCAAACATGCAGGTCAGTATTGAGAAGTAATTTTGTCTAACTTGTCTAACTAATTTGGCAGTCCCGCCAATTACATTATGTAACTTGCCTGACATTCCTGTTGTTGTGTGTGTGTGCTGTGTGCAGGTAACCTTGTGGGCGAGCCGTAGGAAGCTGCTGGATGTGACGGACGTGTACAGTGTCCGTCATGTGGTGGACAAAGAGGAACACGAAAACCAGGCCATGGAAGACGACCAGCATGCAGCCCCCGCCTCTAATGCTACCCAGCAGCCAGTCAAACCTGCCAAGAATGCTGGCAAGACGAAATGATGGACATGAGCTCTAACTTCAAAACATTTTCTCTTAATTTTAACTTTTATTAAGTGTGAGCAAGTCACACACACCGCTGGAGCTTGTACTTTTAAAATTACACAGGAGTGCTGCTTTGTAAAGTGTGAATTGTTTGTAACTTAGCCTTAAACTCTCTATATACAGTACTATGCAGGCAATGCTCTCACAATGGTAAAGAATCTTCTAAAACTCATTTGTCCTTTTGGTGAGTGAGTTTGTTTAGTATCATTGGTCTGTATCTCAAAATGGTACAGAATCTAAACCTGACAGGATTTTTTACACCTGCCCTAAACATTTGCACAGTACTGTATATATGTTGCTTATTATTCAACCATATATTAACTCCATCCTCCATCCATCATCTTTAATGAACAATACTGTAGCTGGTCTGTTGTATAATCTTTTTATTGTCCTTATAGTTTGAATGCCAAGCCATTTCACCTGCAGTGCACGGCTCGGACTTTCTGTTGTCTGATTATGTTCCACAAATCTTTTGTTTTCTTGAAGGTCACTGTATTGATGGTATGACTGGAGGCTCGCTGGATTCAGCCGAGCCCTAGCAAGCTGAGTGCCTCTGATTGATCGCTTGATTGATATATTCTCGCTGCTAAAACCAGCAAAGAGCATTTCTACAAGACTAAAGACAATCCGATGTAGCAAAGAACAAAACTGGTAGGAGCAAGCTTCTTTGGATGTTTAATATGCAAGTATCTTCATATAGATGTGCTTTGCTTATGAATAAACAATCAGTCACTTATTATAGTAGTAGAAAATCAATAAACAAAAATTCGTTCTTTTATTTTAGAGTGCATTGCTTCCTCCTCTCATAGACTTAGTTGATCAAGTGAAAAATAAGAAACCAAATAAGAAATGAAAAGTGCAAGGTTGCCATCTAGTGGTTTTGATCATTAGTACATCCTCATTACTGCAACGTGGCATTTCCAAGGTTGAGCAATGAATACCTTAATTTGCTGTACTGCTGCATGAAGGAAATTATGATTATGTCATATGTTTGCATTTGTGTTTGCAGTTAAGAAAAGCCAGGGTTAAGATGCTCTGTCCTTGTGCAAAGTCATTCTGCAGCAAACACTGCCAGCTTCAGTATGTTGTCAATGACAATTCCCTTTTTTTCTGGCATATGAATCTCTTTCATAATGATGATTAAGATCCTAAATTATCAATCAGCAGCCAACCTTCCAACAATTCTGCCATAGTAAGATCTAGCCATAGATCTAGTCAGTATTTAATATGATAAAACATGTAGACACTGATTAGGCATAACATTATGACCACCTTCCTAATGTACAGCAACAAACTGTGATGTTCTGTGTATTCTTACATCTTTCTATTAGTAGCAGCATAAACTTCTTCAGCAATTTAAGCTACAGTTGCCCAGCTATTGGATTGGACCACACAGGCCTGCCTTCACTCACCATGTGCATCACCAATTGCCAGTTCACCACTGTTCCTTCCTTGAACCCCTTTCAATATACACTAACCACTGACCAGGTCCAACTCACAAGAGCTGAGCAAGAGATGTTTTGACCAAGTCGTCAAGCCACTGACCCTTGTCAAACTCGCTCAGATCATTAAACCCATCTTTCCTGCTTCTAACACACATCAACAAATTATGGCAAAATGTTCACTTGCTACCTAATATATCCCACCCACTAACAGGTGCCATGATGAAGAGGTAAACTGTGTTATTTACCTGTCAGTGGCCATAATGTAACGCCTGATGAGTGTGAGTGTGTGCATGTGGGTTGTTTTGCATCTATGAAAGAAAAAAGTTCTCCTCTACAGATTTTGCACTGCATTCTGGGTGTCAGGCCTCATCTAGTGCACTTCTATTTCTCTTGCATGTGCCTGACAGAGCTAATCCCGAAAGCCTTGTTCCTGGCACACAACATTCCCACTTCTCACCTAAAATACGCTTCACACTATTTGTCTTTCCTCCTCCTCTAACTGTGAGCACCGCCACGTTAAAAAGAGAGATCACCCCGTTCTCTAATTGTCAGTGACGTGTGTGTATTAACGCAGGGGCTGTTTGTTAATTGGCAGCTGTTAGCTTGTGCTTTGATGCAAATTTGTTGTGAGAGACAGAAGAACGCTGAAGTAACCTTGAAACTAGATAGACTCTTGTTGTGTGTGTGTGGGTCTGCCTTGACTTCACATAAGTAATAGGAAAACATTTGATTCCTAAATGGACCCCCGTACTGGGATGATGAAATTATATGCAACTAGATCCTCATAGTGTCTGTAGCACAAAGTCTAAAATTCACTGTTGATTCAAGAGGTAATAATTCAAGCTGGTCCTAATGCATTTGTTTACTGCTAGTTTTGGGAAGGACTAAAGGACATTCTGGCTTGTCCTCCTTCCATATATCTTTGTTAATCTTCCCATCAAATGAATAAATGAATCCTATCATTACACTGGTCACACTGGCATGACTTTGTTCTTAAAGCTTTCGTAATAGAGAAGTAAATAGCCTGCATTGTAGTATCCAGTTCTAGTCATGTGTGGACAGTTTAGATTGCCTTTTCAATGACAAACAGTGGCTTCCTGTACAAGATCACACAGTTCTTGTGATTGTTCCTATATTTGGCTTCCTCGGTTCAGCAGTTGTCTGTCATTGTACATCTCTGTGTCAGCTCTGCAACTAACTGTGCATTGTTTAGGGTCCTCCCACCCCCTTTGCCCATACTTGCTGGGATAGACCTCCTGTGACCTCTAACAGGAATATTTGTGAATAAATTAAATGAATTGTTTTTTTAGTAGCTTTTGTCTGAAAAAGTTTCCCAGAACTTTAGATGGAACCGAATTCTCCACTTATCATTTCAAACATGAAATACTGAAATGTACAAGGTGATCAAGGGGACACTGTAGATAGAAATATAAAAGAAGCCAGTGTGTCTTCTCTGTGCTTTGCTCCTGTGGCCGTTAAGAATAGTTCAGGACCATGGTCAGCTCTTTCTGGCTCAGAAACTTTTCCAGGTTTTATACATGAACAAAAATGTACTTTCAAGAGTACCTTGGTAGCCAAAATTGTCAAGGTCAGTGAAGGCACAGAAGAGGCGAAGTTTTCTTTGCATTGTTGTAGGTAAAAGTGAAAGGTGAAAGTACTCAATTTGTGTACTTCAAAGTAGCAGAAAGTAGAAATAAATGTACTACTACTATGACAACTACAACCGCTACCACTATTACTTTTACTACTACTACCAATGCATCTACTGTACTACCATTACTACCCACTTTGCCTCCAAGGTCAAACAATTATTTTACTCATTTAGTGATTTTACCAATTTATTTGAGGAAAAAGTACATTTTTTTAAAGTATGTTTTTTATAAATGCATTCAGTCAGTACATAAGCAAAAAAGTATGTATTAGATTACTTTAGTAAACGTATATAGTTACTTTACACCTCGTTTTATGATTTACAAATAAAGGCCAACTTCCATGACAGCTTATAATCACCAGACCTCATCCAGTCCTGAACATCCATCTGGTCCGGGTCATACAATAGTCGTGTAATGAGATAACACTCCCACTGCGACCAAAACTCTCTGGAGGAGTGGCCTCTGTTCCTTTCACGCTCATAAAAAACATCTGAGGAATACTTGGCAGAGGAGGAGCAGTGTGTTCTGGCATTGCTAAGACCCGGCTTAGACTGTGCAGAGCAAAAGGCCAAACCATAGTGATAGCGCTGAAGAGAAAAAAAAAAAAAAAGGACTCTTATGGGGATCTTGTAGTGAGGGATTGACGCTTTGGCTTCACTGCGGTGATCCAAAACGCCCTGTAACCCCCCCTCCCTCTCTCTCTCTAATAGATACACACACAAATACGCACACAATGTAAAGCCTGGGCTCAACCCTGGACAGAAATGCTGACCTGGTTGCAGTGTCTTTCCATTGCAACTATTTTCCTCTATATCCTGCCTCACCTTGCTTCTCTTCTCTTTGTGTAGCCTCCCCTCCTCTCTGTACCGACAGCACAGCGCACCATGGGGGGATGTGAAAATCGAATAGCCCTGCCTCACCACTTCAGATTTGTACAACCCTTTTTCTTAAAAAAAGTTGGAATTGGGGGCTGTAGGCGCAGTGGGAATAGAGCAGGGCACACAAGGTCATCATCTGTACTGAAAAAAACCCAGCCATCATCAGATTCAGGTGACAGTGGATCTATAATGTGCTCCGTTGCAACACAAACAGATTAGCCCTCTTCCTTATTTCCCCACAGTCCTTACTTATCAATGTCCACACACACGCCCTCCCCTAGACCACTTCATACTTTGTAAAGATTAGTCCGCTGCTGTTTGAAGGTCATACTCGATCAATATTTAAGAACGGGCTTAGGAACAGCGTGTTGGGGCAGATGTGGATACACTGGTCGTGGGACGGCTTTGCGTGTTGGTACAGATTCGTGACAGAGGAGATCGTCCAAATGCCATTCAAAGGCACAGCCCAGTTTGACAGCTGTCCCTCACTCAGCATCTTCACCACACAAGTTTGACTGTGGAGGCAACAGGAGTTCGTGGGATTCAATACGCCCTGATCAAATATTGGAGATCTATAGCTGACAGTTTGGCTAACTACTGATGATAGAGGGGAACTTCTGGTCTGTATTTTACCTCTTGTTAGGGTTTTGGTGGCATTGGTTTGGTTTGTTGCTCTGAAATTATTAGTTTTTGATGCGGCTGGAAGGCCGTCTGGATTCCGTACCATTGCATGATAGGGCCAGATACTAACTGCAACCAAACACAGTCAGTACATATGCAAGGAATATGTTTGCTTTAGTGGATTCTTTATTTTTGTGTGATTTGAGGATTTTGTGGTTATTACATCAAGAATTTACCCATGAAATAGAAGATCCCTGGTACAGGTCCTGGGCACTACTATAACTCTTTAATTTTTTTCTTTTCTTTTGGCTTTTTCCTTCCAAGGTCACCACAGCAAATAAATCATCGGCTTCCTATCATGCATTGATTCACAAATTGCTTTGGCTTAGGTTTTACATGATACCCCTCCTGACACTTCTCTTTAATTATCTAGGCTTGGGACTGGCACAAAGAGTTCTCTTGCATGCGACTCCCTGTGACTGGATTGTGTTTTTGGTATGCAAATATTCAAAGTAAAAGAAAAACTTTAAACTATACATTTTCTAAACTGTGGACAAAGTGGCTAATGTGCCGCTGCAGCATTTTGATCTCACACATTGGTTGCTCTTTGTTCTTGTATAGACAGCATCTCCTTCATGCTGTTGATCCGTTTTGTATACAGTCATTTTCTGAACATATTTCTCTTGGTTTTTGCTTGATAAAGTGATTTAGAGTATACGTGTGCATGTGTTGATACGATGATCCACTTTTGTTTAGCACAGCAGTAGTTATGCATGACTTCAAAGCCCTGCCTCAGCCGATCTGTGGACGAAAGCTAATCTAAAAGCTATAGGTGAAAGGAGGATATGCATGCTTTCACTAAAACGACATTGCGGCTATTCCCTTTAAATAGCACCCCTGTTTGGCATTGTGATGGAGATGACTGCATTAGATCAGTGACTAGTTTTATGCAGCGGATGCAGGAGGTAGTCAGGTTGCCAATAAAATTCAAGTCTGAGTTTCATCCCATTTTATTGGATTGTGCCATAGCCCTTGCCAATCACAGAGGATAATTGTGGAGGTTTAATTTACCATTCAGGGCTTTAAGACTACAAAATAGAGAGGCTCAGCATCATGACTGTAAGGAATTCCCCAAAATCCTCTTGATATGGATTTCACAGCACTCTCCATGGAGCCAGCCAATAGATTGCCTTTTCATTGTAACATATGAGACTTTTACCTGTGTGGATACAGCAGTGGAGGCATGTTCACGGTGAAGTGCTGATTTGATAAAGTGTGCATTGATTAGCAACAGGGGCTAGCTCGAGAAGAGAGTCATTCATAACTGTTCTGTGCCCATAGCATTGATTATTGCTGACTTAGATAAGAGGAGCTCACTCTTTCACAGGGACATGCATACAGGGACATTTTGAAAAGGTGTATATAGTTTTATGTTCAAGAGTGGCTTCTGCGGCCTGCAATGACAAAAAGATAGAGACCTCCACCGAGGCATTAGCCCTATCTTGCAGATCTGGACTCAAAGCATGGATTTTCTAGTTTGGGTGCAAAGTTATATCCACTGAGCCATAAAGTCTGTATATATCACACATAATAAGAAACCACTAAAACTAATCCATCAGCAGTGGGCCAGTGTTCTCTTTGAGCCAGTCCCAAGCCTGGATAAATGGAGTGTGTTGAATCAGGAAGGGCATCCAGGGTCAAACCTATGCCAATAAATATGTGAATCACTGCACACTAGGAGGTAGAGTTAGCTGTGGCGATCCAAAGGAGGAAAAGCTGAAGGAATCCTCTAAAACTAATCATTTCTTTTTTGCTGATCCCTTGTAGCTGGTGTGGTATCTTTAGGCCTATCTTGCAATGTTACAGAATAAAAAATAATACAAAAATAAGTCCAATGCCAGCTAAAATCTGAAATGACATAGGTGGCTGTTGGTGGTTATAGTCATCGAACAGGAAAAGTGTGACCAAAATAGATAAGGAAATCCATTTAAATGTGTGTGCCATTATGCCTTATCACTGGAATGACATTTACATTTTTTTCGTTTGATTTTGACATAGCCCATGGCCGTTTCTGCATCTTGTGTGAAATGGTGTCTCCTTGTATTGACTCTTAAAACAAGGCTTTGACTGACAGTGGTCACAGCTCATTGAGTGAATGACATTGAAGTTAAAGACACAGTGGTGTTTCCTTCACTTATCGCTTTCTTGCATCTCTGCTCGACTAGTTAAAGCAAACTTGGCTCTTTGGCTGCGCTCCAGTAACACAGCATCTTTCTGAGAATCCTCCCATGAGGCCCGGTGTCAATGCAGGGCTAACATTGGCAATGCCCTTTCCATTATTAGCAGCTTCCATCTGCTCCTCTGCATGTGCACAAGTGTGTGTGTGTGTGTTGTGATGGTCAGCTCATAGGCTTGTCTGATTATTGAATGCGATACCAGCTGTGTCACCCTAGGGAGTGCACAAGCTGACGTTGTCTTACATAGCTTTGTATACACTCTCTGATTTAACTGTTCCCGTTGATTTCACCCTATAACCTTGACTTCAATCACCTTCTTTCTGCTTATGTTTATGTACAGTACTGTGCAAACATCGTGGACAGTTTCTTTAAGGCTGCAAACAAAAAAAGGTGCATCAATCTACAAAAATACACAAAACTGAAAAAGGAAACTATAAGCACTCTAGGAGTGAGGCAGTGGTACCCCTAGGATCTTCTAATTCAAGGGTAAATGCTTGTTCCATTAAGGTGCAAATCCCTGATATCTCTTGTATTTATTAAAGCACTCTTGGCTAACATCATTTTTCACACCTCACCAAAACATTCGCACAGTACTGTATGTTCTAATTCACTGTAACGAAAGCCTATAAAGATTTCTGTTCCTCCCTCTTCTCCTTTCTCCCATCAATATTTATGAGCCCCTTTTGTAACCATAAGGTCTAGTGGTGGGGGGGCTTAACGTACATATGTATCTCTAAGCTCTGCTACCTTTTCCTCTGTGCTTGCAGGGGAGGTATAGCAGGCTATATGACATTGAAAACATCCTCCTATTTAACCAGGCAGAGACCATCAGGGGCTCACTTGTGGCGTGTAATGTACAGTTTTGTGTATTCTGTGTAAGATCTTGTTTAGGCTATGTCCTCTCTCACAAAATTTGACATTGGAGGAACATCTTTCTAGTTGTTGTTTCAGGACCACCCCTACAAAACATTTTGGAGAAACTGTTGTTTGTTGCTTGCATTGGGCGTTTAACGCTAAAAACAGTGTTTAATTTGGTAAAATGCGCTAAATGGTAAAATACTGTGAATTTGAATCCAGCCACAAAGGGACACAAGTCATTGTACTCTTTGTGACTTTCCCAAGCGTGGATAAAGAACCTGATCAGGAATCATCATGCATCAAGAAGGGCATCTGGCATAAAACCTATGCCAAGTCAATATCCCAAGGCTTACCAACATTCAAAACAGATTTATAAAAAGAGAAAATATTTATAATTTAAAAGGAACTGGGGTTAAAAAAAAAAAAAAGATTCAGAACAGTGACAATTGGAAAGGTGTATTTCAATCAAAGGTGTCAGTTTATGGAACAATCTAGAGAGTGAAATTAAGAAATCTAAATCTATGAATGTATTTTAGTGGCTTCTGTTAGGTTATATTATGTGTTATGTCATGAAATAAAAAAGTGGCTGTGTTACAGCTCTTATGAGTTGATCAGAAATATTGAATTGGTAATAGTCGGCAGATGCTATAAGTTTATACTCCTTTGCTGCTCCTTTTCATTCATGATATTTAAATTGAATGTTAAATTGTTATAATTATTTTTTAATGAATGAAAAAAACAATGAAATTAAATGAAATTTGCTGCAGTGACTCAGAAGGGAAAAGCCAAAAGGAAAAAGAAAATACTATTTAAGAAATTCTGTTGCCTAAATTGGACAATATATGTAAGACGCAATGCCTAAACAGAATCAGGCAGGGTTTCTAGATGAAAAATGCAATGTACATATTAACCCACACATTGACCCGTTTGAAGCCTAACCCTAACCATAATCACCGTAAACAAGGATTGATAAATGACAAGGTAAAAATAAGTGTTTTTCTTTTTTACGCAGCCAGAACCGCCTGAAATGTTTCAGTCTTAAGGCTTTGTGGGGATGGTCCTGGAACAACAATTCCCTCACTTGTACGGCATTCACTTGTTGGATAAGGACAAAGTGGCTGATTACCGCAGGGAGACGAAGGGTTAGAAGTCCCAAACTCAGGTGTGCTATGAGCTGTTTGATTAAGTGTAGCTGTCACACAGGACCGAAAAGATCTTTGCCCCCTCAGTGTTTCCACATGACAGGCAGACGTCCTGATTGCGTTTGACCCTGCGATGTGGCCCCCGTGGCCCCTGTGGGTTCCTCACTCTCTCCTGTTGCTTTCAGTGTCAAACGCAGCCATGGTGTGAAGTGGTTCTACCTGTCTGTACTCATGAACGAGCACAATTATTTCAAAATAAGATTGCTCAAGTAGAAGTCTTTCCAAATCATCTACCTCTTTGCGTGCAGGCTTGGGACAAGCACAAAAAATAATCTGGCTTATGACCCTCTGTTACTGGATTACTCAAGTAGAGGTGACAGCACTCAAAGTCACTTTAAATAAGCATTAAAAGGTAAAAAAAAGTACCTGCAACTACAACCACTCCTTCTACTACGAATTCTATTACTACTATTACCACCACTTCTACTACTGTCACTACTACCACCACCACTACTACTACTACTACAACTTTTACAACTATTATTAATGTTATGGCCACTAATACTGTTAGTGAAAGTGCTTCTATTGCAAAAACTATTATTATTACGACTGCAGCTACTATGACTACTACTACTACTATGACCTACTGTTACTGTAATACTGCAATCAAGGTTAAACAATACTTACACAATTAGAGACTTAAAATTTAGCTGAAAAAAAAAATTCCTCAGTACATCACTCAAGTAAATATAAAAGTTATATCACCTATACCCCTCTCTGCTTGGTGTTTCTATCTTATGCTCCTTATTGTATACATGCTAATGGAGAAGCAGCACAAGGTGAAGAGGATTTAAATGCCTACTTATACAAGGCATTAGAGGCAATAAAAAAACTCTCAATCCTATAGGATCAGGGTTCGGTGGGGCATGGTGGATGTACGTCGTGTGCTGATGAATATGCAAACTCGTTTATGCAAACATCTGTGTAATATATGCAAATTTAAATGAGTGGGTAGGCATTTCACATCGCTCACAAACTGTACTACAACGTTTCATTTGCTGTGAAGAAAGACTATTACAAAATGTGCTTTAATATAATGTCATTGCTTTAATTTCATATATTAGAGTGGTGCTTGAAACATATTGCTGTAGTCATTAAGCCACTTACCATAACAAATGTGTCATATAGTGGCGATATTACACATGCTTGTGACTCATCCCACCTTACTTCTGACCTGGGATTAGCACTGGATTAGCTTGGGCTCTGCTCATGTGTGGAAGATTGATGCATGTGGCGGTTGCATATTCTAACCTATTATGTTGGAGTAACACATACATCATGCCAGATGCTTGGTTGCTGTTTGTTATTACCAATATAATAGCCAGATATACTGTACGTCTTTTTTCTTTTCCCATCTGGGTTGCCAATCATCTGTCTTCTAGTGTGTAGTGATTTGCATATTGATTTTGAATTAGTGTCAGAAATAATTTCCTTTTGGCTTTTTGCTTCTGAGGCCACCAGATAAAATAAGTGTGCAGTGATTTGGCATAGGTTTTGTCCCAGATGCCCTTCCTGACCATTCCCATTTATTCAGGCTTGGGACCCTGGGGCTGGATATAATAATTATCTATATAAGTATGATCAGTAACTATAGTATATATATAGTGTAGATTGGTATATAATAATTTTGTACAAAGATGTGTACACCTGACTTACATACAGAAGTAAAAAAATAAAAATGTTTTTGATTGACATCAAAAATAGCAGTCTGTTTGATCTGCTGAGAGGACAAACAGTGGTACATTTGCTCCTGACTCCATCTAACCAACACCAACCTTCCTCTTAGTCAATAGACATTTCAGCACATTTCAGTTTTTGCGGCTTGAAAAATAGTAGATGGTCAATAACAAAACTGAAAATTTCACTGTAGCCCTTTATAAAACAGCTTGAAGTTGGTTTAAACTCTCAGACTGTGTGCATACATACACTCCTCTTCATTTCCTTGACTTAAGATTTTTTCCAGTACTTGGCTTTACCATTTTTATCCAAGTCTCTTTTCACTTGCACTCATCACAAAAAAAAAAAAAAAAAAAAAAAATCTATATATATATCTCATGTAGAAAGACCTCAGTTAAAAGCTTATCAAAAAGCACCAACACTAAACACTACACACACATACACACAATGCAGCCAGATGAATGGCCTGGCCACAACATAATGGCGCTAAATTAAATCACTGATGTCAGAGTGGCCAAAAGAACCTCCCCTTCCACATCACTCACTCCATCTCGCATGCAAACATGGACAAATAGGGACTTTCTTTGTTGGCCTTGTGTAATGTAATCGGCTGATATCGGAGGGGTGTGGAAGGAGGTCAATTTTGCTTGATTATGTAAAACAGTATGGCAACAGTTGTTCTCGAGCTTGCATTGAATTATTAATATGCTTCCTTCTCCTTCATCTATCTCAAGCTCTATTGTTCCAGCGCATCTTGAAGTATCCTTTAGATCGGCTGCGTCACAAACCATCACAATGGGTCACATGGGCAGGCACATAAACTTACACTAATGGATCTGAGCACATGTGGCCTTTTTTGGACTCGCTCCAGTTTAGTATAATTTGATGATTTGTTGTTTGAGTCCACAAACTATGTAAATGAATCCAATCTTTTTACTAGAGGTGGAAAGTAACTGCTTAGTTTTACTCAAGTAATTAACGTTTCTAAGATGTACTTTTTGAGTACATTTCTTAAGGCAGCCTTTCCCAAAATTAAAAGCGTTGTGGCCTCCTTAAAAAAATCAGACAAATCCAAGCAGACCCCCAACAATAAAACTTTAATTCAAAAGTCTTTGTCATGTTTACCCATAGATTTCTATAAAAACGTTAAGGTTATGAAAACTCGATGCTTCAGATACAACCACAAAAATATTACTAATATTACAACAAATATACTAAGAATACAACTACAAATAATAGTATAAATGCTTCAAATAAAACAACAAAAATACTACAAATAATACTACAAAACACTACTATATATACTAGAAATAATAGTACAAAAATACTTTTAATTCAACTACAAATAATACTATCAAAATACTACAAATAGTACTACCAAAATCACAGACTGATGGCTAAAAACTGATTCAAAGTTATATTTTTAAGTACAAAACTAATTAATTTCAATTTCAATTTTCAATTTCTCTTTTTTTTTTCTTATGTACAAGTCTGAACCAGGACTAAACAGGGTCTAAATTTAAAACTGAGTCTGGACTGAAGTAGAAGAATATCATTATTACAATACATTTAATTTCTTCTGATAATGAAAATTTTGGGATATATTATACAGCATAAACAGACACACAATGGCCCTTTTTTTGGGACTCTCTCCAGTTCAGTACAGAGAGTGGTATCAGGTGTTGCTAGCGAGAGCGCAAACACAGCCATTACTTCCGCCTGTACGCCCCACTCCCTGCCTCCCTGCAGCCTGCGGGCACCTGTCGCGAGATGAGCGTGTTAGCAAACAGCCCAAAACAGGTGGCAGCGTCAGTGTCACTCAAGCATGAGCGGCCTCAGCTGAGTCTGTCGAGGCTCCTCTCCTCATCCGTGACCTTACACACACACACACACACGTGCAGCTGCAGCACCATGTCCTGCAGGGACAAAGAGGGCCCGGGACCTTACAGCTGTTCCTGGGCCAGGTACATTTAGGACATGAGGAGGGCTTGTGTGGATGAAGATGAACTCTGACAAATGCATTGTAGGGGTTGACATGAAGTTATTTTTTTTTATTTATTTATGACAAAGCAAGTTTAGCTTCTTGGATTTTGTTATTTGACAGTCTAAAAACTATGTAGCCTACATAGATGAGCCCTTTATCCTTGTATCCACCTAAAATTGTATTTATATCCCATGAATTTTAGATTAAAATCAGCTGTAACCATAATCTGATCTTTATAATTGGTATAGTATGATATTCATTGAATTTCTTCTGCTTATTCCTACTAGGGGTGCGAGTGGCTGAAACCTATCCCAACAACTATGGGCCTGAGGTGGGACAATGCCCAGTTAGTCCCTATCATTCTCACATTCATTGACTAGGTGCAACCAACTATAAATGCATGCCTTTTGGATGGGTTAGTGGTTTTCAACTGGCATTATCTTTGGACCCAATTTTTTGTTGTTTTAGATATTTTTAAACCTTTTTTGGCTTCATTGGATAGTGTAGTCAAGAAGTGACAAACCATTGGGTAGAGAGCGGGGAGAGACACCTGGCAAAATGTCGGACCCAACTCCACGATGCAGAGGTTAGCTGTCACAGCTTCACCAACTGAGCCACGCTTCACTTTTTATGTTTTGCAATTTCGTCTACAACTTCATCATAACCTAAATTAAAGTCTCATGTAGCATCCCAAAACACTTCTGCTCTTGCTTGTGCTAAACATCAATGTCATTGAACACAATAAAAACAGGTTTCTTTCTCTTGCAAGGTGATTGTTTTTTCAGTTGACCCTGTGGCTGATCTCCTACGTCCAAAGACATGCACTGGGTTGATAAGTTGACTGTTAAGTAAGGGTACCATGTGTGAAAGTGTAATGTGTTGTCCGTCTTTCCTTCACAGCTGATAAACTGTGCAGCGAGTCCCTGCATTTGTGCACAGTCAGCTCTGACATGCTTCATCCTCTACATGACCCTGCCACGGATAAAGTGTATAGAAAACAGATTGGTGGATAGGCCATTATCAAAACAATCAATTTTTAATCATGAGATAATCCCAAAATACACCAGGGCTTCTGCAGGACATGCCACTCATGTTACATGACCAGCGCACACAATTTATACACAACCCACAGTTTGAGCTATAAGGCACTTCATCTTCTTGTATCTATAGCGCCATCCTATACATTTTATCACTAGGAGTTACCATCAAACACGCAGTCACCTTTTCTGACATTAAGCATGTTATAGTTTTCATGATTGTTTGAACTTTTCCTCGTTCGGAGCAGTCTGACATTTGATGTGTTCTGAGAAATAATTAAGGTGCTGTCAGTGAGGAGAACATGCAAGGTCACCTGCCATGGCTGTCAGACACAGAGAGGGGGCTGGGGGCGGGGATTTCCCAAACTAAAATACTTCACTCTCCCTGCCTCTCACTTCATTTTACAGGCACCTTATTAAACACTTGTACCCATCTACGAGGCTATCAAGTTTAAATGTAGAGGAAGTATTAATAACGTATAATTGGTGTTCACTTAGGACTGGCACTAAGGATGCTATATAGACATTTTTCCTAATTTGGTTTCCTAATTATATTGACAGGGGCCCAGGAAAATCTTAGAATAATAGTATAAGCTTAGTTTAGTTTGCGACAATAGGGCCCAGGGTTATATCTTTTCAAGGGGTCCAGAAAACCTGACAGCACCCCTGGATACAAGGAATACCAAAACACCCTTTCTCTTTACATCTACCTGCTAAAAACATGCCTCTGACCCACTGTTAGGTCATGACCCATCATTTGGGAACCACTGCACTAAACAACACAAGGAATGTGATGGTTAAATGAATGTTTTTTGCTGAAATAATACATTTTAACCTTGCAGTTCAAGTAACTTCTTGTTATAAAGCTTTGACAGGGGTTTAGCTGCTACCTAAGTTGACCAATGATAACAAAGGAGACATTTGATCATATATTGGTACAGCCTAGATGTGATGTAGAGAGAACGGCTTGCAATGATAGTGTAAAATATAAGAAAGTAAAATATGAATTATCATCTAGATTGTAAACTCTAAATTGCTTAGTCGGACTTAGTCTTAGTGTTTTTACAGTTTTGTACAAGCTCCTTCATCCGTTTTTATGATTATCTTGGTAGACAGAGTCCCTTTTGTAATTTATTTTGGTATTTTCCCTGACTTTTGTCTGCAGGCTCTATACCACAGTAACACCTGAAATGCTGCATAGCCACTAAAGCATGGTCATAGGAATATCACATCTAATATGGCGAGGCTTTTTTTTTAACACAAGTCCACAAACAAATAAAAAGACTAGGGCCCGAATAGGACAAGCCAGTTAAAGTCAGTGCGGCTGTCTGCGCTTTTCAATTTAAAAGGACTCCGTAGTACACGCAGCAGCAGCAGCAGCAGCAGCATCGTCGCCAGGTGCAGTGGAGCAAAACCTGCGCGAGAGAAGGGAAGGAGGGAGGGGGCGTTGTCGCTGGGGGCAGATGAAAGAAGAGAGAGAGGAGAGAGAAAGCAAGCGACGGATTTGTGTTGAAGCCGTTTGCTCTGTCAGACATGCGCAGGAGCGGCGGCGGCGGCGGCAGTAGCAGCGCTGCGCTTCGTTTCCGCTTTGGCCGAGCGGCGCACACTCAGCTCTAGCTCTGTCGGGGAGGGGAGGGACGCGGAGGACGAGAGGAGCGAACCGAGACGCAGTGGGGCACACGCCACGGACTCGAGAGCGAGGAAAATCAGAGGGGCAAACTCACCAAGCATTCGTACACCAAGCAAACGTTGCGTGTATGCCACATCCAGCATGGAGAAGGAGCGAGCGAAGGAGAAAATGTGAGATCCCCCCCCCTCAAAAAATAACGGAGAGCGCCAGAGGTGTTTGAGTCCTCTTTTTTGAGTGCATCTTGAAGCTCGAGAGATTTAAAAAGAAAAATGAAAAAGTTTAACATCAGGAAGGTGCTGGACGGTTTGAAAGAGGCGTCCTCGTCCACCCCGACTGTCCAAGTGGGGCCACAGGAGAACCATCTGATCCCGGAGAGCCTCCAGTCCGAGCATTTCCAGCTCTGCAAGGTGGGTCCTAGCGGTACATTAAAACACACTCTAAAGCAATCCCTGTAAGCATGTGCATGTTGCTACTGCTCCACCACACTGCACACATCCCATATGAGGATACAGCAGGTGGAATTGACCTCCAAAACAGTGACTGTGTTAACCACCTCAGCATTTCTTCGTGCAGCTTTTTCCCCATTCACTTTTTTTTTTTACCCTTTCACAAAATCACTTCTGCATACAGAGTCATTCAAGTCATTTAGCTTATTGTAGGTGACGTGCTGTACATGAGCTCAAGTGTAGTACCAACAGTAGCTTTTTCTCTGGGTTAAATTCTGAAAAAGCATGCATCTAATTACACCCCGTGCATGTGGCATGAAGTGTCAGATTGAGGGGCTGGGCCAGAACTGATCCCTTCTTGCATAATCTGCTGCTAGCCTTAGATTAGCAAACCACTCTCCATTCTATCAATGCTTGTATGGCAGTAGATGTGTCGCCTCTGTGCCTCTCTGTGTACTCCCGATACAGAGAGGAAGGCTACATACACACATGTATCTTTACCCCCAGCTTATTGATCCGTTGGGGGAATGGTGGCGCCTCATTGGGGGACTTCATGAGGGGAAAAACAGAGTACCTCTCTGTAATGGATAGGTTTAATAACATTGCTGTGATTTACATGCCTCTTCATGCTCCAATAACATGGCAAATTAGGACTGTCCCCATGTGCCTCCTTATGTTAAGTGCTGATAAAGTAATGGATTTGTTTTACTAGAAAAAAGTCTCTCAAGCCCAAAATTATTCATACCCTGGCCCTCGACAGCAACCCAAAACACACAGCCAAAGTGGTAAACCAGTGGTTGTAACAGGATAAAAATCTTGAAGTGGCCAAGTCCAGACCTGAATCAGCTGATAAAGAATTTGTTTAGAGAAATGAAGAACATGTGTAAAGGCAAGGAAGCCTTCTAACATCACGGACCTGGAGATCTTTTCAAAAGTACGGTGGTCCACAATCCCACCTCTGTCTATATCAGTGTTGTGAGTTCGAGGGCATGAAAGATTTTGGACATAATCATTAGTATCTTTGTAACAATGCCTTACAGTCTTTTGCTACCTTGTTGTGCCATTTTCAGCCAGTACAAATCCATTATTTAAGTGAAAATGTATATTTTCGGACTTATCTGTCATTTGGATTTTGACTGGCTCTTGCCAGCCCACACAGTTAAAAAATCTTGCCTAAGTGCATCTTGGATCTCAGACTTTGCAGCAAAAATACCTGAAATTTGAACCAAAAAAGTAGAAACTAATTGGACTTCCTGGGACACTGTGTTTGCCCGCTCACTGAAAATATCTTTGAACCCAAAAGCCTTGAACTTCCTTGTTTACCTCAGCCAGAGATGTCTGTGTGATGCTCTTGGTGGAGAAGGCAGGTGTCTCTGCTTCTTTGAGAGCTTCTTATGTAACATGCTTTAGCCTTTCGCCGCTAAGCAAACAAATCCAACAGAGAGGCTTTGGCAGGCTGATGCCATAAAGCCTAGTGACACACACACTGGTATATTAACTGTAAAGGTCTTCTGCAGGAGGCCCTGCTGCAGACCGAATGCTTGTTCTTACTGTTTTTCAATGTGTTTTGTTCCTTGACTTCATCGCCATCACGACTTTATGTGGGAGGAGAGAGAGAGAGCGAGGGAAAGTAGATAAAAAGGAGAGAAATGAGAGAGAAGACGACATCTCAAAATAGACCTATGATTATAAAAGGAGCCTAAAGACTGAAGCCAAATATCACCAAGAGCACTGCATTTTTTCCCTTCTCGTTTGTCTTTGCAATTTCAAGCATTTTATATTTTATAACACTTTGCACATCGATATGTGTCATTTGTTTTTCAAATTCACGTGTGCGATATTTATTGACAAAAACAAGGTCCCTGCTGTGAAATGCAAATCAAAACCCTCCTCACATTTTTCCTTATCAACCTCTCACCCTCTTAATGTTGTTTTTAATTTTCTTTTGCAGACTGTTCGCCATGGCTTCCCGTACCAGCCCTCAGCCATGGCCTTCGATCCAGTCCAGAAGATACTGGCCGTTGGGACGCAGAGTGGAGCTCTAAGAATGTATCCTTTGATTTGTTACTTTTTTGTCTTATGAATTCCTATGTTCTTTGAAAGCAGCTCAAGGTAAGTGCACCTACAAACTACTAGCTCTATACAATTTGTGTTATTTTAGGACATACAGTGCTGTGTAAAAGTTTTAGTGAGGTGTGAAAATGCTAAGAGTGCCGTGATAAACACAGATTTTCTTTGGTTTAAAAATTTCCGGAAAGATCAAGAATGGCCCAAAGACAAAATTATTACTTTTGGTGTGAATCCAGATCACTGTTTAGATCAAGGAGTGTTTTAAGGGATTCTGTACCATTTTGAGATAAGGACCAAAGAGATTTATGGCACTCACTAAAGGAAGAAATTATTAGTTTTAGTACCATTTGGAATATAAGGGTTTTGTGACTCAATGGAAAGAGTATTACCTTTGAACTAGGGGAATGTGAGACGGGGCCAAACATACAAGCTTCAGCTACATGCGGTCATTAAGAGCATTTATCCCTGAATTAAAAGCTTTTTGAGTTTGAGTCCAGGTCTGGGCACTAAATCTTTACCATTGTGAGATAGTACCAATGCCTTGGCATAGGACTATGTTCTTCTTCTTGTTATTATTATCATTTTTCTTCAGCTTTTTTGCAATTATGTGTATTTGTATTCATTGGGCACTTTTGTTTGTTCATAGCCTAAGACTTTTGCACAGCACTGTACCTAGAAAGCAGGTGTAATAAACCAGAAAGCAGGGACAACAAATATTCTTTTCCGGGCATGTTGCTGTGAAAGTACAAACATATCAAAGTCTATCTTGCGTCTAAAATAAGTGGCTGCGGCATGATGCCTCATTGCAGTATGAGGTGGTTTTACACGAACGGGAGACAACAGCTTGTGGTGGAATGGCACCGCAGGGAGTCATATAGCTTCAGATATAACGGCTGTGAGCGCGTGCGTGTGCCAGGCTGCTTTTACAGGTCCTCCATGTGTTCTCCTGCCTGTCCCACTACCTCCGCCAGCTCGTTACAGCGTGATGGAACCGTCCACTTGGCTTGTGCCTCGCTACTGCCGGCAATGACTCAGACATGATGATCACCTGGGCAATGGCTGCAAAGGCAACATCTAAAATACTGGGCCAATATGATAGTTAGATTCATTGTGTTTAAGATACGTTATAAAGTGAATACAAGCCATAGATCTGTTCAGGCTGTACTCTGCCTAAGGCCCATAGTTCCCAGGAGCAATCAGAATAATAAATAAATGAATAAACACAGATAGACGATTGCCATTTTTAGTCTGTAGGACACACTTTGCATCAATATAAAGTATAAAAAATAATTTATATAATGATGAAAAATGATAAAAATTTGAACCCTATTTCCAAAATACAATAGTCCAGTTTCTTGATAATGACCTTCAAGATGTCATTGCAAGACAATTTACATAAATCCATGCATTTCTCTTGAAGGTAGATGTGAGTAAGGCTTATGTAGCTTTTTTTGTGCTGTGCTGGATGCTACAGATCTCCTGTGTGCACCACTCAAGGATCTTACGGTCTATACGATGTAGGTTGAAAGTACCAATCAGTTTCTATTGTCTCTAGGGCTTTGTGTGAGAGGATCTTGAAGGCTGGTCACTTTGAAAGTGATACAAGAGGGAGAGTTTTTCTGCTGTTTGACTGATGTGGATCAGATAGAGCCTTATCGGAGCCAGTGCAAGGTGAATTCAGAGTTGTGTGCCCATTCTTTTTGTCTCTGCAAGTGACATTGAGATAAAGATATACATACTTATGTAGTGGGTTGGTTTAGGCCAGAGTTGTAGTAGTGGTTGGCCTTGGTATTGGAAAGGAATGCCTTTTATTGGTTTATTTAACTGCACTAAGATGTGTATTTATTTGCTTGCATTTTTTGTTGGTTTGTTCGTCGGTCAGTTAGCATGATAAGTCAAAAAGTAATGGCTGTATTTTAATGAAATGTTCAGCAAGGCTCAGCAGTTGGCCAAATGATGTACTATCACATGCGAGATAGGGCCAAAGATACTAACTTCAGTCACAAGGGGGCATTGACAGAACAAAGTTTTAGTGGATTCTTTGCCATTGTGAGATAAGGGCTTTGTAGCTCAATGGATAGAGCATTTACCCCTGAAATAAATCAGTTCAAGTCTGGGCACTTTATCTTTACTAATGCGAGATAGGGCCAATGCTGTGACTTTTGACATTACTTCTTCAGTAAAGTTGGTTCCAAGTCTTGGTCATGCTTTTGGTCAAGTTCATTGCAGTTTGTTGTGTATGGGGCTGCATATTAGAAATGTCGTCCTAACACAAAACATTATGACCACCAATAATAGGCAGGTGGTCATAATGTTGTGCCTGATCGGTGTATGCGCTTGTCCATTCGTCCTGCCTGTACGTTTGACTACAGTCGACTGAGAATTACAGGGGCATCATTGCAGTGTGTGTGGATATCTGTCGTTTGAAGAGCAGCCAATCCCTCCAGCCAAAAAGCCAATGACTTGTCTGATCCCCTCAAAAGTGTCCCGTGTGTGATGCCCCGCCACTGTGCAGCTGGTGTCCCTTTGGTGGGGTCTGGAGCAGGGGCGCAGACAGTAGAGCAGTCAGCAGCAATAGCTGGAGGCAGGCTTTCCCTCCTGTTTGAGATCTGAGGGCCGAGAATAGCAGCTGTATTGATCTGTGTGTGCTAATGCAGTGGGACACACACAAAACCACTTGCAATTGTTTTCTGTGAATATCTCACCGGTAAAAATAGGCTTTGTGGTTGAAAAACAAGTTTGCCTCCGTAAATGATTCAAACACATTAGCTATTTAGTGTATGAGCAGTGCTAACTCTGATACAGTGAGAAGTGTTGTTGTGTTGTGGGTTGCAGCATTTGGTAATAATAATAGAAATTCCACCCGGTGCTGTTAGAAATATAATCCATAATATGTATCCAAATGCAGTTTTAATATTAGGCTTATACAAGCGAGACTGGCACAAGATGTACACTGGCTTATGACTTCCGGTGGCTGTGTTTTTGTTCCAATAAGATAACTGAGCCTTTTGAAAGATGTTAATTTCTATTTTTCCTGCTGCACCAACAATTATGTTAATTATTTTAATTAGTGATATGAGATTATTTAAAAGTTTTGAATGGTTATGTGCAATTACACTAGTACATACAATCTGAACTATTATGATTACATATTAGGCTTAATTTTATTTTGAAAAAATATGAGTATTTTTTTAAGAAACCAATGTTACTTTTGCTTAAGTAAAAATAATTTTGACCATGGAGGCAAAGTAGGCAGCATGCCTGACTTGCAATCAGAAGTTCCTGGTCTAGTAGTTGTAGTATTAGCCAGCTGGCCAGCCAGCCCCTCCTATTTTCTTTTGGAAAGAAGGACTGTCTGGTTCCTCAGCCACAGTGAAAGATTTCCACTCAGTTGATTTGGACCTGGCCTATCACAGCTGTTTATCTGCAGCGCGTTTTACAAATTCAGAACATAATCTATCAAAATTAATCAGGCTGATTAGCCTTTGTTCTGTTGGTTCTGCTGAAGTCTGCGCTATTGAGTCCTATATGTGTTTTTTCTGCCCCGTTGACATCTGACGTAACAGCCACATTCAAACAAACTGACTTTCTCCGCAACTCTTTGTACAGCTGGCTTCTGCTACTGTCCCCATTCAAAAAATAAGTAGATCTAGTTGCTCATAATACGGTGTATTGTGGTGTTTTTTGGCAAAACAGGGAAGAATCAGTCATGTTATGGGTTAGAGGTCAGCGGTACGCTGCTTACATCCTGCCCTTCATTTCTCTGATTGGTTACTCCGCCTGTGATTGTTCCTCACATAGAAATAAAATTCAAACCATGAGGTACCAGACTAACGCCTTTGCATAGAATCGGAAAAGAGTTAGTCTTGCTGGCCAGTATTAGTAGCTTTAGCACCAGTTGTGGCAGTATGAGAAGTACATCTTACAGTGCTTGACAAACATTAGTCTTTCTGAATGCTTTGTACTAAACATAACTATCAGTGCATCTTTACATTACATTACATCACTTTTATTCTATTTTGTTGACTATTTTACATCTACATGAGTAATATTATATTATTAAGTACTTTTGCTTGAGTACCAATTGTTTTCTACTTCTTCCACCTCTGATGGGGTTACTAATATTCTTTTCATTTTTCTTCTCAGCAGTAGTTCATGTATCGAATGCATTATATTAGTGTTTGTTTTATTGGCCAGTGTCTTTAATTGGGTGGCCTGCAGCGGTGTGGAGCTCTAGATGGCTCACCTTCTTCAGAGACCTGCCTCTTTACTGGTGGAGGCTGCTGCGAGCGTTGGCGGTGCTATAACTCACCAACTCACACTGGGACACTGAGACTTAGATCAATACATCAAATTGTCACTACATACTCTGCCAGATTATCTCATCGGCAAGACCTCATGGACCAACACATACAAATGGGGCCAGTTCTACAAATCCTTATTACTCCTTGGCCAACACAAGAAAGTAGCACACACATACATATGATGGTATATGATAAATGTTTATTCACAGAGGCTGTATGCACACTGGCATTCACACGAGGGAAGCGTTTTCACATCAAGCAGACATAATGTTTGCAGAGATTATTGCATACACAGGTTTGAAGCTGTTCTGATAATATTAATATAGAAATTTAACCTGGTGCTGTTGAGATCCTTACAATGTTCTTTGCTTTTGGCTTTTTTATCCTGGAGTCACCTCACCCAATAATCTGCTTCCTACTGTTCAGTAATTTGCATACTAATTTTGCATAAATACATTTTCCAAATGCCCTTTCTGATGCAACCCTCTCCATTTATGTGGGCTTGGGACTGGCACAAGTTTGCAGAGAATATTGTGTACACCGAAACCTATAACAGCTCTCAATAGCAATGACCTTGTCCACCTTTGTGTCTGACTGACTTGGCCATAGTACTTCTTTTAATACATGGCACATACCGAGCTGATGATTTGAATGGAAATTATACAATATAACTTTAGTTTGTCCTTCCTGTCATGAATTCTTTGTGACATTATGTACTGTTTATGTTTCTGACTCCAGAGATATGCTCAGTGTGAAAGCTCACATACTGTGTTCATCTTTGTCAACAAACATGGATCTGAATTCCAATTTATGCCAGGAATCCCAACGGAAGGGAAGTGGTTTCTGTTCAAACAGCCTCTGGAAGAACAACTGAGTGACAAAATTAGCAATAAACTAACCAAATGCCCCATTAAGAGTTTTGGCATTGTTCCACCTTCTTCTTTTCCTTTTTGGCTGTTCTCTTTCAGGCTCAGGCTTATTCATCTGGGAGTCCAAACCACTGGTGGTTAGTCAATAGTGTGGCACTACTGTCACATAGTTGGCAGGTTTTAGGTTAGCCAACAGCAAATACAACACTTTAGAGATGGGCTACTTGTTATAAAGCAGCTTCGCCGGGTTACTTTTAGGGTCACCACCACATCATCTGCCTCCATCTAACTCTATCTTCTGCATGCCCTTCTCTAATACCAACTAACCCAATCCCTTTTTTTGCTACACCCATAAATTTCCATTTTGGTCCCTGACAGTTCTGACCTCAGCATATTTTTTACCAGTGTATTCAGTATTGAACCCATAAATTATTCACTATCATAGTTACTACAATTTTCTGTATAGTTTAGCTGCTACTTGCATTGCTTTGGCATCTTTCCTGGCAAATAGTTATCAGTGTTTTAGATACACTTATGTTGAAAATCTGCATGGGATTTGGGAAAAGCTAACCCATTTAAAAAGTAGAAAGATTATTGTCTCATTACAGTTGACCTCACTATACATTATTCAGTTAAGATAAGGTAAAAGGGACAGAGTGACGTAAAGATTAAGCATTGCATTTCATTTGAGTTGTGTGTGTATGTGCTGGTTGGGTTGAAGCAGTCATCTAGTGTCTGCCAGATGGTGTTTTAAGATTAAAAGTAGTAAGGTCACCCAAGAGTTACTGAGATTTGGCTTTCATGTCTGTCCAGTAGGGCTGAACAATTAATGGCATTTGGAGTCAACTTGCAATATTATAAAATGCAAATGGCAGAGACTGCAATTAATTCACAAAGACCATAATTACTGGTTATTTTACTGTTTAATGGTATTTTTTTTATATACAGGTAATAAACTTCAGTGTTTCAACATTGAACTACTAATAGCAAGAAAAAACAAAAAAGAAAAGCCCTTTTGCATGTCATCTTGTCTCCTGTAAAGGAAACAATGGCTGGCTATTTTTTTAATTTAGTGGTTTTAATTGAAGATTCCTTGTGCTCTAACTTTCCCATTCTCCAAAAGCTCTTATCCTCTGTTCAGTGGGTTATTAGACAGACTTTGCAGTGAGTTTTTTGGTTGCTGCTCCATGTCCACTTTCCTGACAGCGTGTCCGGCTTAAAGCCCTTTAGTCCTGACAGGCGCCAAAACGGATCGGGTTTTGGGGTGATTAAAGTTGCCATGTTGCTTCCCTTTACTAAATTACTCTAAATCTGACTTTGCTTGTCACTCTTCTACTGTTGCTTACTTTTTAGCAAGCTTGTGTGTCTGTTTCAAAGCTAGCGTTAACTCCAGCCAGCTCGCTAATGAAAAGACTTGGGTGACTGTCTAGGTGAAAAATAATAACAAAAAACACTTGAATTTGTGCACACACTGAGTCTCTAGCTCTACTGACTCATCCTAATTTGAGAAGCCGAGCAATGCCTATGTTCACTAGAAAGCAATGTCAGTGGAGGACAAGATGTCTTAATGCCCCGGGCCAGGTTAAAGCAAGAGCTGCTGTTTGTGAGGAATACTAAAATGTGTCTGGAAATGTGACTTCCTGGTTAGATCCTGTATTCTTTCAAGTTTATTCTTATTATTGCGGTAAGAAAAATTACAATTTGTGGGTTAAGGCCATCTCAATTGTCCATATTAGCTGTATATAGACTGTTGGCATTGTGCTAAAAACATGTTAGAAATGTCTTGAATCTTAGCTGCCCAATAAAAAAAATAAAAAAATCTAATCAAATACAGTAACTATGAGATTGAGGCGGGGGTTCACCTTTGACCTGCTAGCTGCAGGGCTGACACAGAGACCTACACAATGAATGAATGAATGAATTAATGCATTTTTTTGTTATTGTGTCTTGCATACAAACATGCCCAGCCCTTTCATGGGCTTATAAGACACCATCAACTAAACAAAAGACCAGTTGCCAGACAGTAGGTGCAGTAGATATACACAAAAATATGCCATCTAAACAACTTTATCTAAATAAACAAGCCTGTTTCTTCCAGGCTTTACAAACAAATGTAACCAATTTATACACATTGAAATGAAACAACCACTTCATCTTATCACACAGACAATAATTCGCTCACATTCACAATAGCTGCCGTTTTAGAGTCACCAGTTCACCTTTACATGCATGTCTTTCAACGGTGGGTGGAGGCTGCTGCCACATAGTGTCACAGTCCAGTGTACTTAATTGTTGTGCCCCTCCCAAGCCCTGATAAACAGAGAGGGTTGTATGTGGCGTTAAAAACTCATGCTATATGAATATGCGCTAGGAGACAAATGATATGTGGTACATCCCAAAAGGAAAAACCCACAAGCAAAGAAGGTGTTGTTGGTAACTTTAATTAACTACACATCAATCAACAACAAAATGTTCCCTTATGTATCACGCAGCAGAAATTGTTATTTCAGTCTATCCTTGTAGCAGGACCTCATTGTTTGGACAAAAGTGCACTGTGTGTGTGTGTCTGTGTGTGTGTGTGATACAGAGCAGCTCTATGCCTGAGAGGTCAGCAACCTGTGCTCTAATTATTCCCAGCAGACGGCAGGCAACGCTTGAGTGGCTCATTGTAAACAGTAAGTGTCATGTGGGCTGTGCAGAATAAATGGCTACAGGTTTATAGGTTCTCCAAGAAACCTAGGCCGAACACTAGGGCCCATCCTCGCTGCTGGTGCTGCTGGTGCGTGGAGAAGATACTATGTGCCGCAGATAATGTTGTTGTGTAGACTCATCTGACAGGGGTTGTCATAGTGTTTTGATATGCTAATTGCATGGTGTTAATTGAGAGTAAACATTATGTAACCAAATTACTTTTGAGCTTGAGAGTAATCCTGGTTGAGGAGAAGGAGGAGGAGGAGGCAGTGTTGGAGCTGTCTTTATTAAATACTTAACGGAGGTTGATGAAGGTGCTTGTCAAAAAATTAGATTACTGAAAAACTGAAATAGTAATACAACAAGTGAAGTATAGATTCAGGACACACACAGAGGGAACTTTTTAAAGATTTTTTTTAGTTTAATTGTGATTATGGTTTATGGTTAAAAATCTTTATCTCATAAAATTACATAATAATCCAGTTGTAGGGGGTCATGGTCCGTCAGTATATTTCTTTTCTTTTCATATAATTTTTAGGTTCTTGAACTTGTTGAGAGCTTAAAAAGACGTCTGAAGATAATAAATGTATTCAGATATTTCAGAAGCTATAAGCATTACTAACTCATATTGAACAGCTGACGGTTAATTCTATACAATCCTTTGCTAACTATTGAATAACATTAGGTGACCACTGATTATTCAAAATGAGAAATACTCAAATTTTGACTATAACCTGTTGTCTTGTGTAGCTTATTCAGTTTAGTGGTCTTCAAAGCATCCATTTGCATAGTACAGCATGAATGAAAATTTCAGATGTTAGATTTGGTTTTAACCAATCGATGTGTATAACTAGTGGTTAGAGTACTCATTAGGGAGGAAACCAGGTCCAATAAGAGTGTGTTTATAGACAGACTGCTTACTTCTCACCAATCGTGTTGACTGGTCAAAGTGACACTCATTGCTGTGATTTATGGCTGCATTTATGGGAGAATTTGCTTCTTTCTCAGCACTGCAGCAGCCGTTCACGTTCCCCCACGTATCTGCCGCATTGATTTGCACTCATATTAGTCCGGGTCAATACGCTGCTCTACTGTGAGTGGGCTTTAGTGGCTGAAGTGTTTGACCACTGTCCGGTCCCCGCACCACAGAGGTTCCTCACCACGACTCAAGTTTCTACAGTAAATGAGATCTATGGGCTCTGGGCCTAAGTATAGTGATGGTATGTTTGCATTACTCATGGTAACCCAATACTGTCCTATTGATTTTAAATTGTGGTTTATTGGTAACACTGAGGCAGTAATCTTTATGACTTTAAATCAGTGGTGGAAGAAGTACTTAAAGTCTATACTGAGTAAAAGTACACTTTAAGTAGTAAATTATTACTTTTGCTCCTCCTCCTGCTACTACCAATACTGCTACTACTAGTACTAATACTCAAGCCTGACTTATACCCAGGACCTTCTGATTGCAAGATGATTGTGCTAACCACTCTGCCACTGATGTTAAAAACTACTTTAGTCCTTTTGAGCTAAAAGAAAATTATTATAAGAATATATTAGAATATTATTCATGTATTTTAATGTATTATTTATTTCACCAATGTTTTAAGGTAATCTCTGCACACCTGAGAAAACAACAGGTGTGTAGTACTTAGCTTGAAAAAATCATGAAACTCTTGACAATTGTCATACACATTTATATAAAATTTATATTACCCTCTTTACATCAAAACTACAAACGTTGCTCATGCTCAATAAATGATTTAATAAAGAGTGAGTGGGATTTTCATGAAAATATAAAGTATTTTCTTCTAACCATGCACTTTAAATTACTAAGCAACTTAAGTAAAAGTAGTAAAAGTACTACCTATACTATCTTTCCTCCACTACTTTTAAAATCTTCATAAGAAGGCTTTCTGGATACCCTCTGTCTAAAATGTGTTTGTTTGTTTACCTGAAGCACTATGACATGCGCTGACAGCTCTTTCCCAAACATAATATCTCTTCATCATGGGTGTGTGGTCCAATGTTTCAATAAAGTATCACTGTCAGGTATCAAATTAAATATGACAACAGCAAAATAAGTTTAGTTTTTTTCTGACACAGTAAAGTAGTTTTGTCATATAAAGTACATCACTCTTTATTTTTATCAAAGAGTCTAATGTTGGCTCACTGTAAAGAGACAATTCCACTGTCAGTAGTACGTGTTGAGTGACGTGCAGATAAGCATGTTTGTGCGTGTAAAATCCTGAAATCCTTTGCTAATAGAGTCAGACAGTCTGACTTGTCATCTTTTTAATGTCCAGTTGTCTATAGATATATAACCAGTCTGCGAAGAAAGCAATGTTGTTTATTATTTTTAAAAAGGTCACTTGGTCTTCAAAAATAAAACAAGGCCATTACTATCAGTGCTGCCACATCAATGGTCAAAGAATGGACGCAGTGCCCTGAGCAGGTCTTGTTATAGTTGTGTGTAAAATGCTGCAAAATAACTAGATATTTATATTTATTCAAGTATGTAGTGGTAATGGTAGGTGTAGTAGATTTAACAAAAAAACAATTAACAGTACTTTTGTTGAGTACTACTACTAAAACTCCATTCTTTTAAACCTGTTGATATCTGCCTGCTCTGTTCCTGAAGCACTATCTGTACTATTATCTGCAGTGCTTTTTGCAGTATATTTGACACCCGGTGGGTTTTTCCTCGAGGTGAGGAAGTGTGGCACAGCTGAGTGTAACTTTGGCTGTCAGGTCGCATGCTCCCTGCGGTGCTTGTAAGGGGCCTGGCTTATACTGAGAGATTTTGTCATCTCACTTTTCTTCACTGCCCTTCACTCGACCTCTGGGTCTCCATAGGCCTTTGGCTCAGAAACAACACACACACACAGACGTTTCCTTTACTTCTCTATTGGTTGTAGAAATCTAAAAATGCCCCCTGCTGATTCTCTGGAGCTCATTATTTTTGACTAGCTACTGCACATAATTGTCAGTTTTTTTCCCAGAAGGCTTTGCTTCCTCCCTTTTGCATTGTTTCATATGTTCTCCAGCCATTTGTTTTGTAACCTTGACATTGCTACGGCATACACACTTGCTGCAACCCTAAATTAATTATACAACATTTTTCTGTCTATCACATAAAACACAGTTGAAGTTTGTGTCAACGTAATAAGATAAAGCTTTACACTTTATTAGATTTACACTTTTTCTGAAGCGGTGTGGTAGTTTTAGCCAATACAAGATGATTTCATTTCAGGATGTATGTGAAAGAAATAATAGTTAATTGGCAGAAAACACCAATGTGAAGAGAAATGTTCACATAGAAAGACACATTAGAGTGGCCAGTCCAAAGATAAATGGCTTGACTTGTTAATATTGTATGCAGGCTAATTAACATTATTGAGCTGAACACAATAATCTGAAAATACACAATTATGCAGGCAAAGTGGATAGTTGCAGCAGTTGCAATAATAGTAATAGTAGAAGTGGTAGTAGTATTAGTAGTATCTTAATGGGCTTATATTATGCTTTGCTTTTCATATTTTTAATTCTTGGTTACCTCTAGAATAGCACTGCACGTTTTACAACTGCAACCTTTAAAAGCATTATCTAACTAAAAGAGTGTGTTTTTATTAAGTACTTACAGTTGCCATAAAGAAAGAGGAGGAGAGACCAGCAGAGGGCAGGAGAGTAAGGGAGAGTGCAGAGTGTTGCCTGAACACAGAGGAAAAAAGCTTTTTATTTCCTTAAACTTTTTGTATGATGCCATTTTACTACAAAATGACAAATAGCTGTGAGGAATCAGTGGAAACAGAACTGTACAGCATTTTTTGATAAATTAATGAGAGCAGGCTGGATGTAGAGGGCTTGGTGATTGGCCAGTGCTTCCTGGAGTGGGCGGAACTTCATGGGAGAGGTAAAGGTTCATGCAACCAAGTGTTATGAGACATTTGAGACATTGTTATCCATGCGGTTACCTTGCAATTTTCTAGTGTGCATCTGCCTCATGGTGTAAGTAGCCAGCTGTAGCTCAAGTTTACCTCTACCACCTTTGCATGAGCAGAAAGAAAAAAAATGCTGTTCTTCATGATACGAAAACCCTGCACAAGCAGTTTGTAGTGCCAACTCTAGCAAATCCTTGAATTGTGACTCAAGGATAACTTGCTACATGTTACAAGGCATTTAAAAGCATGACTGAGTGAACACCTAATGGTGGGAGCTGTGTTAATGGCTGGAGTAAAATCTAGATCCTTTTCTCTCCCTCTTACATTCACACGTACAGATTTACACAGGGCTTAGAGCAGCACACAGAGAGGACCTTGAGGAATTGCCTGGCTAGTGCTGGTGGAGACAGAGCTACGTACTGTTGTTGAGTGTCCTTGCATGCAGTGTTTGTGTAAAAAGGAACTTGTGTTGTGACACTACTGTCTCTGTACTGTACTCTCTTTTGTTAAGATACTATTTCCCATATTAAGTGTCCTACTGGTCTGTTTTATGGTCTCTCAACTGTGTGACTCTATAGTACAGTGTGTTATTGGCACATCATTGGATACATATCATGCATAAATATTTCATTTGATGGCACTTTAATGGCACAAAACCCTCTAAAGTAAAGTTGAAGTCCTGCCAACTGCTTTTGCTTGCTTGCAAATGACAAAGTGACTGAATTAAGATGCTGCATTGTAATTTGATTAGAGATATGCCTACAACATTACAAAGAGTATCATTAAGAATAAAAGTAAAGTTTTATTAGTAGATTATTGCATAGTTTAGAGACAGTGCCACTGAGGGACAGAGAGGAGGCAAAGCTGGAGGTAGAGAGACTCTCTTTAGGTGTGACGAGGATGGATCGGATTAAGAAAGAGTACACCTGAGGGACAACTCATGTTAGCTGTTTAGGAGATAAGTGGAGAGAGGCCAGATTAAGATTTGGGCATTTACAGAGGAGGAACAGTCAATATATTGGTTGAATTACGTTGAGGTTGGAGCTAGAGGAAGATTTATGGATGTAGTGCAGGAGAACATGTTGGTTCATGGTGTTAGAGAAGAGGATGCAGAGGATGGGGTTAGATGGAGGCAGATGACTTGCTGTGTTGACTCCTGAAAGAGGAAAGGGAAAAGAAAAATAACCTTGGCTTGTTGTTTGCAACAGTGAGTCATGAGCATGTCAGTCACAGTGATCAAATCAGAGAGAGCCTAAACTGTTTATCCTAATTGTGATGATTGTTTGTTTTGAATACCTCTCACTAAATGTCACCTTTAGATGAGCATCCATATTGATGCACCTCAGATCAAATACAGTCCCAAGAGCTTAAAGGTGGTCATTTCTTGGCACTTTTGGCAGTATCATGTTTTTGCATCATGGGTGTCAGTGAACAAGCCCTATGTTTGTGTCTGGATCCGAACCATCACTCTCTTACTCTTCCCTTGACTGCAGTTTGATCACGGCCACACTGTGGGACGTTCCATTTATTGTGTCTCTCTCAGTGACAGCCCATCATGCGCCGGCACTGTTTTTCCAACAAATGTCAAAAAATCTTCCTTCAGCCCAAGTGGGAGGCTTTAAATATCTCTTCTGCGGCTTACAGATGGACGGCTGTCTCTTACCGACTTTGTTTAGCCTTCCAAGACTTGCAGCTTTAACTAAATATTTCAACTGAAAGCACATTAATTGTCAAATTTGGAGCTGGAACTTGGACTTTTTCATCTATACTGAAATACTGCTACAAAGTACTGTGACTTCAAAATACTATTAATCAAGTAGAAGTAAAAGTACTCATCAAAATCATTACTTGAATAAAAGTAAAACAAAATATTGAGTGCTAAGTCTAAAGTATGTACTGCTACTATGACTACTATTTGCATACCACTACTAGGACTGCTTCTACAACTATTACTACTACTACTGCTGCTATTACTATTACTCTTACCATTTTCTTATGACTTTTACTATTACTTTGACTACCACTACTACCATTACTGTCTGTTACTACTATTACTGTCCACTTTGCCACTGAGGTTAAATCATACTTTTTCTCATTTAGAGATTTGACAAATTCAAAAGCAAAAAGTGACAATTTTCCATCTAAAATGTACTTAAATAAAAGTAACAGTAGATTATTTTAAAGACTTGCTGGTATGTTTGCCTTTCTGTGCTAATCTTGACGTTTGCTGCCCTGCCCCCTGCTGGTAACTGTGTTAATATTTCTCCCCTGTTGCTCCTCTGTAGGCTGCCCTTTAGTATGCCATTATGCCAAACCCCTGCAGCGACACATACACACACATGTAGCAGGACATGATGACTCAGGCCCCTCCACATGGCTGTCACTGCCCCTCCCCCACCGCTCCATCTCTGTGTTACATAGGCTTATATTTAACTGGCCATGATGTTTATGTACTTTTATGTACTACGTGCATGTGTGTGACTGGCCGAGGGGCTGTATGTGTGGTTTATGCTTGATGTGAATGTGGGAAATGGGGGAGGAGCTGCAGCACAGACAGACATCTCAGAGCTGGAGAAGTGATAGGAGTTACACTTATTATTTCTGTGCAAGGACAAAGCACCATGGTGTATTCTGACGCTTAGTTTTAGCATCAGATTGCGAGTCTGCAGACACACCAGGAGGCGAGATGTTTTTTTTTTTTTTTTTTTTTTTTTTTTTAAAGCTAGACACACTGCAAGCTAGGGCTGCACGATATTACAAAAAGCTGCAATAACTAGAGTGACCAGGCATAACGTTATGACTACTTGCCTATCATTGCTGATCATAATGCCATGTGCTAAGATCACCTAATATAGAGGCCCATACATAACGAACTGTGATTCACTGGCTTTCAAAACCATCATTAACTCCCAAGTCACTTTTTATACATATTGACCACTGCAGACTGCGAACACCCTCCAGGAGAAGCAGTTTTGGGGATGCTCTTACCCTGTTTCCAAGCCATCACCATTTGGCCCTTGTTAAACTCACTCATATCCCTAGGCTTTTCCATTTTTCCTCTTTCTAACCCATCAACTTTGAGGACACAAAATGTTCAATAGCTGCCTAATATACTAATATATTACACCCACTAACAGGTGCCATAATGAGGAGATGATCTGTTTTTAGCACTTCACCTGTCATTGGTCTTAATGTTATGCCTGATTGGTGCATATTGTGTAGCCCTACAAATCACCATGATGTATTCTGTCGCTTAACCCTAGCATCAGATTGTGAGTTTGCAAACGCACTAGGAACCGAGACTTGACCACACGCTACAAACTTACTCAAAACTGTTGCAGATATGTCCTTGGTTTGTCATTCAGTGCACCACCAGGCCTTGTGTCGCTGCAGCTATAGGAGACAGCAGGTAACAGACTGAGGAATCTAAGTTTAGAGAAAAAGAAGGCAGATTGAGTCCACTGTAGGAGTGTGCACATATGGCCGAGCGCCAGTGACCACAGTCATTCAGATCTGTGATTCAGCTCTCTCTAGGCTGTGCTGAGTGGGTGGGGTTTGATAGGAAGAGATAGGCAGGGCAACATGTAGCTTCTGGCTCAATGATGATCACTGTCCAAGCACTGAGTGTTGTGTGTTTTGTCTTTGCCAGCTGTGTGAGCCACACTATCCTCATGTCATTTCCCACAGTGCACTGCAGGAAAAACTGTGTGCATCGGCTCTTTCTGCTGATTCATAAGAAGGACAGCGTGTGAAAGAAAGCGCTTTGGTTTCAGCGACGTGGCCTGTAATTCGTTTGATTAGCCAAAAGCCGAGTCACAGAGGAGAGTGATGAGCAGGCGGTGCTGGAGGTCCCGCTGCTGTGCTGCTACAGTCACTCATTCTTATGACTTTTCTTTCTGTCTGATGCTCCAAAATACTGTTGTGTTCTCATTATACATGGTTATACATGGTTTAGTCCTGATCCACTCCTAAATTTACACCCAGTTTAGTCTTTAGTTTAGCCCCAGTTTTGACCAGTGAGTAGACCAGTATCCAGATATTGCCAGTCATATAATTATAGCAATATTCAGCATAGTGTTTGCATATTGCAAGTTTTTCTATTGTCATGGAGCTCTATTGCTGGTGAAGCACATAACCTTCTCCTGTTGTATTAGCATGCAGATAAATCTTGCAACCTTTTAAACTCAAATCACACTAGCTTGTCTGATGTAAATGACTACTTTCATTGTGTTTGTTATATTGAAACAGCATACTTTCCCATCTCGCTCAGAAGGCAGTTGTCAGTGATCTGGCCCTGCTGCTCATTTTTTAGAAACTGTTGCTGCAGTGCCATGCATTTTTAATGGATCGGCCATTGTGGCATACTGTGTTGGCATTCACATGTGTTTTCTTAACTAGGATCAGGTAAGAAGTGAAGGCAATAAATGATGGATTTGTATTTTTAATTACACATGGTATCTTTGTCATTAGACGGTAGTTTCTGCCAGCAATAGTTAATGTTATGTGACTGCTTTTGGTCCCAGACACATTTCCCAAACAGTTTTAAATCTAAATCTCTAAATAAGAGAGAATGAGAGTGAATGGTTGTCCGTTTGTCAGTTTTGTCTCTGTCTTAGCCCTCCTTGTGAGTTTCCAGGGTGTACCCCACCTAAGGCCCATAGTTGCTCGGATAAGCTCTGAGTCTCCATCATCTTACAAGCAGAAAGTAAGGATGACAAATAATCCTCCCTAATGTATCCTTGGTGTTAAAGATCTCCAAATTCTATCTACATATATCATTAATGCACGGGCCAAACAGATTAATATTACTTGGGGGCAGTAATCTTAGATAACTATTCCCAGAAAGCGTCTCGAGAGCCTAAACCTGGATCAGCTCCCCTGTGATGGGAAGAGAAACGGAGCTTAAAGACAGAACACGTACCACTGCAGCTCATCAAAGTTAATAATTTAGCACTTAGGGCAAAAAAATGTCTTATCTGAACCCATATTAATAACATGATGCAATCCTGCTCCACCAGACTCCGGCATCATATTTGCTCATTCACAAATGGGGATTGAAGATATGGGTTTAAAGATTTTGTTTGCACTGACAGAAACAACATATTAGATGTTGAAACTGAGATATTTTACCAATTCATGAAAAATAATAGCTCATTTTGAATTTGATAAAAGCAGCACATCTCAAAATAGCTAGGACAAGGGCAACAAAAAGCTGGAAAAGCAGATGATGCTATTAAAAACTAATTGGCAACATTTCGGTAAGATGACTGCGTATAAAAGGAACATCTTAGAGAGGCAGAATCTGTATTATTTGTGATGGATGTATTGTATGCTCACAATCTTCGGGTCTTTGTGGAAATGCTATTTAAATAAAAACAGGGATGAATCTGTACTGGAACTCACTGCATGGATCAGAAACACTTCCAGAAGTCACTGTCTTTGAACACAGTTTGCAGCAAATACATGTCAAAGCTGTATCATGCAAAGAGGAAGTCATATGTGACGATCTATAAACTGCTGTCTTCTCTGATCTTGGTGAGAGTCAGATTTTGGTTCATTTGACCATAGAAGAGTTTCCATATGTTTTCCACATTAGGCTCCAGCGATGTGTTGAATGTCGTCACGCTCCTGAAAGCACCAAGAAATGAGAAGGAGGAGAGAGATGAGACAGACGAGAGAAGGCGATTGAGATAAAAATGTGGAGATGGTGGAAGCAGACGAGCATCGGAG
Source organism: Bostrychus sinensis (assembly GCA_020698575.1). Lineage (NCBI taxonomy): Eukaryota > Metazoa > Chordata > Actinopteri > Gobiiformes > Eleotridae > Bostrychus > Bostrychus sinensis. The sequence goes on along the minus strand of CM036257.1, from coordinate 17,525,757 downwards.
GGATTAGCAGCGGAGCGAGGAAAACGCACTCTCCTTATTTGTGCTCTCGATTCTTTTCATGGCCTTTCCTCCCCATTTTTCCTAGGCACTTTGTTTAACATGAACACATCTTGCCCCTCTACACATATATCTTTTATAGCCATACATACAAGCAGCTTCAATCCCTCTTGATTTATGTAACTAGTAGACCTTTCCCATATAGAGTGTGCTGGGATTACTGGTGCACTGTGGGATTGTCTTACCCTTTCTTAACCCCTAATCTGACGTACTATGCGCTTTTGTGCGTGCAAGCCATAAATGCATTTTTCAGTGCGTTATTGTTTGAGGCAGTCATTCGGATAGAGAGGCTGCCTTCCTTGCAATTGCGAATTACCTTATCGTTGCTAATCCCTCACCTACACTGTGAGACTGTTTCTCCCACTCCTGTCTGTTGCAGCTGACACATCTCTTTGTGTATGTTTTAATGCAGGCAGTGAAACACCAAGCGCAGTGTGTGTACAGTAAATCTGATGTGTGATGAGCTGCTCTAGTACTTTCCATAAAACTGGATGACTTCCTGTTTTGGTTGGACGGCAGGAAAGGGCTTGCCATCCTGTTTACTTTGGTATATTTATTATATTTTTACTGTAATACATTTTTGAGGGGAAAATGTACTTACTCATGTTAAGTCTGTAAACAAGTAAAAGTATTTTTTTATTTTTTTTTACCTTAGTGGCAAAGTGGGTTGTAGTTTTAGTAGCAGTGCCAGTAGAAGTGGTGGTAGTAGTTTACTTCTTATCAAGTAATATTGCTTGTTGATGACTGTTACATCTACTTGAGTAATATTTTGAAGTAACAGTACTTTCTATTTATTCTGTATTTCACTACAGATTTGGACTATTACTTCCTCCTATAAAGTAAATTTGAAGTAAATCTTTAATGCTCTAAATTAGTAAATGTGTTTTTGACCGTGGTGGCTAAGTTAGTGGTAGTAGCAGCAATAATTTGAGTATTCTTTTTGAAATTTTACAATTTTTTTAAAAACTTTTACTCAAGTTATATTTTTGTTCAGAACATTTACTTACATTCGAGTAATTATATTTTGACGTAACATTACTAAAGTACAGATTTGGAGAGCTTTTCCTCCTCTGTGTATCTCAAGCTTAGACTGTAATGCATTTGTTACAGATCATACACACCAACATACACACCCATTCCAGCCATAAGCAGTCCCAAGCCCGGATAAATAAGCAGGAAGGAAATCTATTGTCAAAATTATACCCGATTATCTTGTTTGTGTACCTATTTGAAGTGTATTTGGGGGGCTATCCCTTCTTTCCACATTAGGATCCACAGCAGACTCACTTGCAACCTCTATGGTCACTTTCATAAAGGTTTACACTTGTGATGTTTGGCTCAAGGATGTGGCACCTACAGAATATCCAGTGTGTCCTTACTGTCCACATGTGTGTGTCAGAGATCTGAGATAAGAGGCAGTGCAGATGATTCACTGCAGTGGTGCCGTGTGTGTGCTGGGGATACTTGGCCTTCTGTCTTGCATTAATCAAAGAGCAAAAGACAGCAGTCCGATTAATATTTTAGATGCTGTGTGACACTTTTTGGCACCGTGCCAATTACAAAGCTGCTATTGGCAAAGTGACAACCGAACAATGTACTAAGTGTGTGTGTAATTAGTACTAAAGCAGAAAACAGAATCCATGCCAGCGCGATGCACAGTCCATCATCTCAATGGGTTTATAGATAGCAACTTAGCCACCCCAGGGTTAGATATTTTTGGGTATAGTTTGCTTGATGTGTCCTTGTTTTGAGCTCACCTCTTACTTGACATTTAAAATAGTAGTGCTGACAGACAACTTATATACTTGGTAATTTACATTATTCCCTAACACTGTGTTGTTTTTCATAGGGCTATCTTGTTTATAAGATCCTTGAGCTATTGTTTTTCAGTGTGAGGGGACATTTACTTGTTACACTCATTATACTATTTCTAACCAATGTTTCAAGCCAAGCACAGATAATGAATGCTGCAGGGAACTGGCCTGAAATCCAGAATATCCAGTTTCAGGTGATTATATTAGTTTTTAGTGTCCAAAAAATAAGCATTTCATTTTAGCACTAATTTGCATATTAATTTGGCAAAGGGTTTTTATGTCGAATGCCCATCCCTCTCCATTTATTTGGACTTGGGAGTGGCACAAAGAGTATGCTGGCTTGCGACCCCCTTGTGGCTGGTTTATGTTTTAGCAAAACGTTTAGCAATTTTATCAATCATGTCTGAGATTTTTAATGACTGGAGATTTTAGTTTGCTACCAGAATGCCTGAAAACAACATGGCAGCATTCATCACATATTTTAGACAAGCTGCCATGAAATCGGGGAACTACAATCTCTCTTCTGAAGCCTGCAGCGACTGAAAGATGGCACAATATCAGACAGAGCTCTTATGGCATTTCTGTGCAGCCCTATTTTGTTTTAGGACAAACACACACACACACAAGTTTACAATCAGTCAAGTATTGCAGCGTGGCTGGCAGTGCACGGACTCTTGCTGTGCTGGCACCTCTCAGGTAACTGTCCTTGAAAGCAGGTCCTGGCTCTCCATTTGTTGGCACATTGCAGTGGTATCCGGGGCCAACGGTGGCTAATCTCCCGTGGTTGTACCTTTTGAAAAGATTTGTTTGATATCAGTGCCAGAGGTGTGTGTTTTTATGTCTGGAAGGTGGGGAATAAGACCCACGTTAGACACTGATTGGATTAAAAATGGGCTTGGTAATAATCCAGCCATAAGGGGTTACAAGCCAGTGTAACCTTTTGTGCTGGTTGGAAGCCTGGATAAATGGAGAAGGTGGCATCTGGCATAGATACGGCCCTCAGATACTTATTTTTCTGACTTGGTTACATTCATTATGAGACGGATGACATTAAGAAGAGCACATTTTACCTGAGTTCCTTGCATATGTGTTCATGCACATTTTTCAATTGTAAAAAACTTTTTACTAGTTTCCGAGGACCACATGAATGCAGCAGTAAACTTGATACATTTATTGTTGTGTCCTATCCAGTGTAGTCCAGTAGAGCGCCTATGGTAGTCCTAATGACATTACAAAGGTGTTTGATGAAAAAGCTCTTAAATCCAGATGCATTTCATTGCCTTTGAATTCCATATTAAAAGCCCTTTGGCCGTGGTCATGCCCTGTGAACGTGTTAAAGGTAAATTTGGCATTAAGTTACACTCTAATAAAACACTTTCTTCTCTTACCACTTTGAGAGTGTAATACATAAAGCCATCTAAATGCATATTCTGGCTCCCATTCGCAGCATCCATTATTCATAGGGGAGAGGAAATCGAGTCACACACTCTTGGTGCTCCTTGTGTCTTCTTCCTAATGCTTTTTGCTCCATTACAAACTAGGGATGGACAATTTATCTCAAATTTATTGTTAGTGCAATATCAGCAAACGCCTTATCTGTAATGCAAGAAACTAAAACTATCACAATAATGTTATGGGCCTCCATCTGACAGCTTTACACAGTCAGAATCATTGTCCTATCATTGCCTTCAATGAAACAATGTTGAGGCCAAATAAAAATAACAGACTGGATTTAGTTTTGATTTCTCAGTGTAGCCCCGGTTTAGCCTTGTGTTAGCCTTGGTTTAGATTTGTATTCCAGCCTAAATTTGATTGGACTTATTACATCAAAAAGTAGGCTATATTCCTAATATCACCAGTGATAGTGTTATTGCTTTATTCAATGTACACTCAACCACATTATTAGGTACACCTCTTCTAATGCTTCAAATGAAAATGGCAAACAAATCTCATGGCAGCAATGCTGTGCATTAAGTCCAGAGACATGTTGAAGACAAACCTGCTGAAGTTTAACCCGAGCACCAGAATGGAGAAGAAAGTTGATCTAGGTGACTTTGAGTGTAGCATGGACTGGTCTGTGCATAGTGTAAGTGGGATTTTCATACACAACCATCTCTAGGGTGGTCCCAAATAGAGAAAATATCCAGTGAGCGGTAAGACTGGTTTCAGATGATAGAAAGGCAGTAACTCAAAAAAGCACTTCTTACAACCAAGGTCTGCAGAAGACCATCTCAGACAACCTTGAAGCAGATGGGCTCCAGCAGCAGAAAACCACACCAAGACCAATTTATTAGGTATAAGGCATATTAAAGTGGCCAGCACATTACATGTTTTTTTTCTAATATTGCGCAACCCTTTTACAAACCATATCTCATGTTTAAAGTCTGTCATTTTGGGTTTTGAAGTTGTATTTTTCTTCCTCTTTACCAGCTTATTATATTTTACTGAAGCAACCCTCCATTGATTGGAATTCAAGGTTGAAAGCCTTAAAAGAATAAATCATTTATCAATATGTGTATGATGCAAACAGTTCATCTGCATCGGCTTTTGCAGTTTTCTCAGTTTGTGACCAGGGTATCTGATAACAAGCGTGTGTAACAGGAAAACTCGATGTTTACATGGTAGAATTGATCCAATGTCAGTGAGAGTTTTGCACTTGGGCCCTAGCTGCAATAGATACCCTGTTGTTTGGATGGTGCGCATGGATCGAATTGTTTTCATAGCGATCGTGTTCAATATGTGCAGCCTAATGACAACAGTATGCCCATGACTTCTGGAAATAATGGAAATGCAGAAGATATTGTGCATGCACCATTTTTATAGTAGTATATACACCAATCAGGCATAACATTATGACCACTGATAGGTGAAGTGAGTAACACAGGTTTTCCTTTCAGCGTTGCACCTGTTGGTGGGTGGAATATATTAGGGATCAAGTTGATGCACTAACTTAAAAGCAGGAAAAATAGGCAAGTGTAAGGATTTGAGCAAGTTTGATAAGGCCCAAATTGTGATGTCTAAACTACAGCATCTCCAAAACTGCAGCTCTTTTGGGTTGTTCCTGGTCATGCAGTGGTCAGTATATGTCAAAGGGGTGCCACTTAACAATATGACCATCTGTTTTGAGTTTCCCAAGTCGCAGCAGTGCCATAGCAAATAAGAGCACAATTTATGTTAACCTGTTGAGAAAGGAAAAAAAAATCATCAGAGACTCCCCATGTACCACTAGTGGGATCTCTACCACAGTTTGAGAACCGCAGCATTCAATTTTAGAATGTCTTTAACCTTTATTATGTCTCTTGAGTTAAAATGTTTTCTTTCTTTTTTGAGGGAGACAAATCACAGTTTTAAATTTGAAATATCCTACTTTATTTGACATGAAATAACAGGTCCAACATGCAGTATAAATCCCTCGTGCCTATACGGCACTGCCTCATAAGATATAGTTGGATGATGGATGGCAGATATCGGAAAAAGGATAAAGCCTGTGAGAAATGGAGGAAAAAACGTGACAAAATTGAGGTTCGATTTAAAGTTCAGGCCTACAGGTGAACACTTGACTCCAGAAGAGACGGATTTAACCAGCTGACTCCCCTTCACCACATGATAGATGAGCTCACCGCTCGGGACCGGCGTGTGCATTCAGTCTGCCCTGATACCACTCCAGAACATAGCAGGCTGTGGAGTGGAAGCTAGAAACTGCAATGAAAGAGGAAATTACGGAGGGCAGATTTGATGTGTAGTGCTGTAGACTGACTGCGGGGCTTCTGTTTCGATCAGAGCTCTTGCTGTAATTGGCCAAGTGGGGTTTAGCGCGCTAGGACGTTAGCAGCAGATGGATACTGTGTTGTTGGACTTGTTACACACTACAGCTTATGTATAAAATATCCGCTCCACATCCAAGTCATGTCAAAAAGGCACAATGAAGTGAATGACAGCGAAATGCTAACCATCATCAACACAATGATCAGTGTTTTTGTTAAGCTCATTGCAAGTGTCCAGTACATAAACATAGTTAGCCTTACAGTGTTCATTTAATTATGCCACAACAGACAGAGCAGGCTTGTTAATTAGAATTACTTAGGTTTCTCCTTTGAATCCAATGAAAAAAATCTAGTTGGTGCCAAACAAAGAACAACAGTGGCCTGGCAAAATTCACCTAGGTCAGGATCTTCATTTAAAATACATATTAATGTCTTTTGCATATCAGTAAGTTTGATCTTTTTTATGTAAAAGTATCTGTCATAAATAACTAATGTGTCCTGTGTTAAGCCATACCAATGGACTATTGGACATATTGTATTCATTAGCAGTTATATGCAGTGAGGTTGGTGGCCGTCTAGGGATACTCTTTCTGAGAGAGATTTACAAACATAGAGCAGCATACATTTTGGTGATTCCTTTTTATTTCCTATGAAGGGCACTTTATCTAGACTTATCATAAAAAATGTCTACAAATATTTTTTAGAATATATAGAAAGGAGAAACAGTAAGATGAACACTCTGAATGAATGTACTTAGGTCATTTAAAGAACAGCTCATGCATCTACATTGGTGGCGTAACTTGGTACTGAAGGGCCCCAGTGCATTTATAGAATGGGCCCTGTGGTATAAAGCTAATCAATACTTCAAGTTTTTGCGCTAGGCTTTTAATTTATAAAATCAATTGTTGGAATCAAGTAGTTAGTTTAATGCAAAATACATATTATGTTAAATATAAATAAATAAATATAGTGTTTGTATCAATCATAAGAAAACACATTTATTTCTTAAGATAAATAGCTCACAGACATCACAGAGCTATTCAGGTGTTGTAATTTATAATGAGATGGTTAAATTTAACATGAATTTAAATTATTTAAGGTAAAAACTCCACAGATGGACAAGGGCCGACTCCCAGGGGCCCCTAAACCCCCTGGGCCCAGTGCAGTTGCACTGGCTGCACTGCCTTATGTTACACTCATTGTCACTGGGCTATTTTTGACTAAGAAACGATTTAAAATGATTAGTTATACAGGACATAGTGTAGTATAGCAGTAGGCACATGGTTTATTTAATTATTAAGTTACTTCTTTCACCTGCCTCCCATTACCACACATCACTGTTCATTAACACGCCATTATATCATCAGAACTATAAAAAACATTTGTCAGATTTATTTTTTGATAACTTCAGACTTTTTATTTTACCAGGAACATTTCGTTCTAAACAAAACAGAATACCATGTCCCCTTCAAAGTACATCATGTGTGGAGTTTTGGACTCCAGGGCCACTGTGCTAAGCTCATTTTCAACAGCAAGCGCTAAAATAATAGCTGCCTTTAAAATCAATTCCCAGAGCTGTACTCAACCCACTTGTCATTTGTGAAGACGCCCTGTCGTGTGGTGCACATCGCCTGTTGGAATATAATCCTATAACTGGCTTTGCATTGCTATCACAAAGAGACAAGCCCCAAGTTCTGAATTCTGTTAAGCTGCTGATGGAAATAAGGCTATTAGGCATTTTACAGCCGCACAAAGATCTGCTCCCTATAGACTGATCTTATAGAAGAAGAACAGTTTGTCAGGTCATCAATAGGGAATATCTCATTTCTTTCTTGTATCTCTCCGTAGTCATCTGTTTTCATTAAGCGCCACTCTCACCTCTAGATCCACATTTACATGTCCTGTAGCCTGCTCTATCCCATATGCAGTAATATCCAGCCCTGGGCCATATCTGCTGAGTTGACAGTCCTACACTTTCTCTCCTATCTCCTCCTCCCCTATCCCTCGCTCTCAATCCCTGCAGAATTCCCAAACCTCTATTCCTTACAGCCTGTAATTCCCTTTTTTTCCCCACTTCCCATCTCTTTCCGGATCTCTGCCTTTCCGAGTCGCCAGTACAGTTACTCAGTGCCGCTAAAATTAGATGATGTCTTGGGTTATTAACACCCTTGCACTGGGCAGAACTGGCCATGCTCCAGCAAGCAACTCTCTGCGCACTATGCCTACAAGCGAGAGGAGGTTACAATATGAGTTGCGCGACACTGTGTTTGTCTGCTTCGTTTGGCTAACACCCAAGCTAATTCACGCTAACCTTATGTCTTAATAGAGCTGTCACTCTGTTACAGCTATAGCCACATTGCCATTTGATCTGTAAGCGCTGTCTCGGGCTAGTAAGAGATGAGAAGGGATAGCCATGCATTTTTCAGTAATGCACCAGTCAATGTGATGGAGCCAGTTCATTGTTAATATTCATCGCTGTATTTGCTGCTGTATTATTTAAAGTATGATTATGATTATACACTGAGTCATTGTACTTTACCGCAGTAGAAAGGGGGCAGAGTGCCAGTTTGGAGACAGGGATCAGAATAACAATGCTTAAAAGGCTACCAACAATTTAGAAAAAAATACAATCAACTTTTAGTGTGCTTGGCTTTTGACTGCAAAGACTTGTATGTATGGATGATTAATTGGTGAATCTATGTCACACATAGAGAATGAAAGTGAGAGTAAATAGTTGTCTGTCTGTGTCTCTCAGCCCTGCAACCAACCGGCCATTATCCAGGGTGTACCCCGCCAAAGGCCCAAAGTTGCTGGGATAGGCTCTAGCCTGCTATGACCCCTAAAGGGTTAGGATGGAAGATAAGTAATGAATTAAAATAGCAGATGGAGCTACTGAATGCATAGGTTTATGAATTTAAGTTATGTTGTTAGATGTTGCTACCGTGTGTTGTAGCTAGTGATGCTAACAGCTTATTGTAATAGCATTTATGTTGCAGTCATGTGGTCCTTGGATGCTGTCTCTCTGAGATGAGTAGTTGTTTTTCCGACTTATTTTTGTTCATGTGCGTTTATCTCGGAAATTTGTGAAATTGACATCATCATATGCAGAGTTATTTGTCAGTAATGTTATTAATAAGCGTTTAATACATCTAACTAGTTAGATTTAGTGTTAGCCTTCTCACTACAGAAAGTTTAACATTAACATTGAGTGACAGCTTTTAGCAAACTCATAATATTAGCAATGTTTAGTCAAAGAGCTCAATAATAAAACACAAATGACTTATTTAGCTACTTTTCTGCTCTGTCCATGCAGTAGATGGCCTCAAGTGGGGAAGCCAGGCAGCAGGTTTTGTCCTGAGTTCTCAAGTTCTTTTTCCGACTTGCGCTGCCATTCATGTGCATTTTTTACCTCTGAAACTGAAAAACATTTTTACGAGTTTTGAAAGACCACATGAATGCACAATTAACTTCATTAGACACTGATGAAACACATTGAGGTTCTTGCTCAGATAACGTCTCATAATCATAGTGAAGTGGTCTTTGATAAAACATTGAAGTTGGTAGTATTGTTTGGAGATGGAGGCACTGAGGGGAAAAAAACAGGAGGCAGAGCTGTTGTGGTTCTCTTTGTGGGACAGGGATGGTTAGGATTAAGAATGACCCAAACACTAACCAATGTACAGAGGAGGGATAGTGTAGCCTATATATTGTTGTTGGTGTTAGAGCTACTTGGTAGGAGGCCACATGAAGTTGTGAGAGAAGAGGATGCAGAGGATAGGGCACAGTTTTACCGTCACTTACACATAAACACCATTTTAACGTCAAGACTTCACCTGCTAAAACCCATAGCGCTCCTTATTTGTTAACTAAACGTGGTCAACAGCAAATGTTGAACTGTGCACCTCCGCAAATGGCCATTATCAAAAATGTCATCACCGTGAATCTCTGGACTATAATGGATATAGGAGGATCGTACTCTGTGTGTGTGTTTGTGTGGGTCTGCGGCTCATCGCAGTTAAATTGTTTGCCTGCATAATAAATCAAACGTGTCAAGGGGGATTACTTATACAGCGGCTGCATTAAACAAATGAATCTTCAGTTTGCTCAGCTCTGGTGCAAAAAAAAAAAAAAAAAACGCACACAACTTCTTCCCTGAATATTATATCTGTGTTATTGTGTGGCTTGTATTTGCATATGCAGAAATTCATGAGGGATTGTGGATCTCGTTGCACTCTGGCACTCGCAGCCTGTGTCATTGATGTATTTGCCTACACCTGAGCGCCTCTGCAGAGGGAGGTGAAGGGGACCGATTCAACAAACAAATTAGCGCAAAGAAGTCATAAGGGTCTATTTAGTGCCACAATGTGGAAATCTCCAAAGCTCAGAGGGTTAGGACCTGTGCCTGGAGTTTCAGCTTACCGAGGACTGCAACACTTGCTGTTACTGTTGCTAGGTGACCACTAAATTTGTCTCAAAACATTGTCCAAATTTACTGAACCTTTTTATGTGCAAGGCGTTCAAAGAAATGCAAATATATACAGGTATGTAGTAGAGAGGTTACGATGAGTATGAAGTGTTTTTTCCCCCATTTATTTTTTACAAGAGAGCATACCATATACATTAAACAAGAGATGTTTTTAGATGGCAAAAATGAAAAAGGTATCTCTATGGTTGATCAAATATCCAGTGTTAGGCCTAATTAATAGTAGCAGGATGTAATAGGTCCATTTGATTAAGATAAAACATTCAGTTTGAACATATATTGACAAACCTTTGCTCTTTTAACCATGTTATAATAATAATGTTTTCTCCACCTCCAAAACATACCTGGAGTAGTATTTTGTTTCATTCACGCATGTTTGAGTAATCCTGTTTGCTGAGGCCATCCCTTCTTATGAGCAAGAAAATGTTTGGTTTATGTAGACTATTTATACGACACAGTTCATGTATCTATCTGTTTGCATCATGTTGCTAATGACTGTATATTTCAAATTCCTGGAAAAAAGCATAATATAAAATAGAACCTTTAAATAAAATGGCTAAATGTTGACACAATGTTTTCTAACCAGGCTCTGACATTACACACAGGTAGTCGATTAGTTAGCTGCTAAAACCATCTTAAATATTCATAGTTTGAGATATTTGGTGGCTAATGTTAATTCCTCCATAGAAAATTGATTTTGCATATGGCATCATTCTTGCAAACTCAGCTATGGGTCAGCTGTATATGCAAGGTGTTCAAAGAAATACACATATGTAGGGTGACTTTCATGGGCTTGTAAGAGTCAACTTGAGAAAACTAAAAGGATTTCTTGAGTTTGCTCAATGTAGGCCGACAAAAAACAGCTGACTTCTCTGAGTGATTGGTAGTGGTGGTTCACAGTTTAGGACTGCAGGGCGGCCAGAAGGGACAGAGATGCAGCTCCCTCAGCAGCCCTTAAATGTGATGTAAACAGCCATAGGCAGTACTGTAGACAGGGGGGCCAGTGGTAGGACAGGGAGTACACAGGCAGGTTGGGGTCAAGGTGAGGCTGAAGAAATATTTGATTTGATTGATGATTTGTAGCATCCCACAGATACATACAAGAAGCTGAGTTAGCACTGTGGTTGTTGGGGTCCACATGTTAGCAGTGTTAATGCTCATGGTATACAATTTCATTATAGGATAACACTTGAGACCTGATCAGTAGATTTAACCAAAAATAAGTAGATGGTTAAAGAACAAACACATTGCTGCCACAGTTTTTTATAGTTTCTTTTTACTCCTCCAGATGGTTGACAAAGCAGTACAAACCATTGGGGCTCTCTAGTTATTCCAATTCAGAAAGACCCAAAGTAACAGTTGGGAGAAATCAGCTTCGTACTGGCTGTGCCTCCAGGCTCTGCAGCATAGACTCTGCAGACTAATAAAAATGAAAAACATGACATAACATAATACACAATTAGACTCCTTTGTTGCACTGATTTGTTTTTAGGCATTTACTCTTTGTCCTTGTTCTGTTCAGTGCAGCATTTTCTCCTCTCCTGCCTTACTCCTCTGTCTGTGGGTCCAGTGCAGATCTCTGTGTGCCCATGGCCCTGCCCTGTCGCACTCTCGCTCTCCCCCTCGTCCTGGCAGAGTGATGTATAAGTGGCTGTAGCTTTGACGTCACTGTAGCCTGACGTCACAGCAGCGGCTCGGAGCTTGCAGCACTGCTCCTGGCCTTTTCTCTCAGGGCTTTTTCTATCTTTCATCTATAGCTTGTGTTTAATGGTAATTGAGCTTTGCTATAAAATTCCTATGACATTGCACTCCAGGCAGAAAAAGCCACACACAGAATGTTTTGGCTAAGCAGAAAAGCAACATTTGATCATCAACAACATGTAATATGGTTTTGGAAAACTCACCTATTCTATATTTTATACATTTTACTTAATAATCAGAATGATGAGACCTCCAACTGTTTTCACAAGTAGCTTTTTTTCCAATAAGCAACAAAATGAATGTGCTTGTCGGATTTTTTATTATTTTTTTAGTGTAAAGTACATTCTATTGTTTGTTACTGTTGTTACTGTTGAAAAATAAAAACTCTGGCACAGACACACCGATCTAGCTTTGCAACTGTGAGAATTTATTCAAATATAAAACAAAGCAACATTTTGGCACTGTGCTTTCATCAGGCAAAGGGCATTTTATTTTGTTTTTTACTACAAAATATTTTTAGTATAAAAGAAAATACTAAGGCTAAAATCTGACTTTGTCTAAAAGAAGAAAAATCGATAGGTCAGTTTTTGATATCAGTAGCACAGTTTAGCACAATAAAATATTGCAATATTTTCCAGAATCAGTATTTTCTTATCCCTTGTCACCTGGTATTTCACCTTTATTTGTCTCCAAAAGTTCTCTGACAAAAATAAATATGGGGGTAGGAGTCTAAAAGTGAATTATCAGTCAACTTTGTCTTCCAGAATAGCTCGAGAACATTTTTTATCTGACTTGACAGGACATGAGGATGACCCAGTTTTCCTCAGCCGCCGCTCTCTTGCTGTCTTCTTGTCTCGCTCTTCTCGCCGCCCGCGGTCAGTATGTCCACTTTTAGAGTTGGTGCAGGACGAAATTCAACCCCCTGCTTGGTTAAGAGGAGAGGAGAGTAATGCACTCTTCAGCAACTTTGAGACATCTCCTACTGAGGATGTCCCGTGTGGTTGAGCTCAAAAGTAAGTTTCTGAGCATAAGAAATCATGGCATTTAATTTTTCATCTAGTTTGGTTTAGCCCAGACAAAAAGTTTTATGTACTTTATAAGAAGTTATTTACAAGTACATTTTGAGGAGGAATATATACTTCATGTTGAAATGTTGCTTTTACTCAAGCAAGTTTCTAAATGACAGAAGTTTTTTTTTTTTTTTTTACTTCATTTGCAGTGTGGGTAATACTAGCAATAGTAAGTAGCTGTAGTAGGGGTAGTAATAATGCACTTATAGTAGTAATAGTAGCAGTAGTAATCCAGCCACAAGGGGTCACAAGGCTGTATACTCTTTACGCTGGTCTGAAGCATGGATAAGTAAACTTTACACTCCTTTACTGAAGTAACAAATGGTCTGGTATTTTTGCAACTACTTGAGTAATAATATGTCAAAGTAACAGTACATTTATCAAATTACTAGGGCCGGGAATCGATAAAAAAAGTTAACTAATTAATCGCAAATCTGAAAAAAATGTATTGCGATTAATAATCGCATTATGAATTCACGTACAAACACAAAATTGTAAATTTAGAACATTTATTTTGAATTAACCTTCACATACTTTACTGTAAACTTGTGCAATGCAAACAAAACTTGCAAAGAAAATAAATTAATAGTCTCTTTGAGACCTGTAAATAAGGTACAACCAACAAATGCACAAAACTTACCTAAAAAAGCTTGTGCAATCTCTTTTAGAACTTTAACAAAATAAGTTTAATTCTTCAATTAATAACAATTGTTGTGGTTCACAACAGTGTAAATACTATGAACTGTGTTACTCCAGTGGTAATTGAACTCATCCTTGCATAGACTGCACATAACTTTTGTTTTGTCTATATTGCTGTTTGGTGAAGATTTGAAGCAGAATTGTCCATTTAGCAATGTGTCTTTATGGTCACTCATGTTGCTTTAGCTCGTTCACTCGTTCGAGATGAACTGCGCCTCGCCTGGTTTGTGAACGAGAGTGCACGGCCGCAATGAGAGGGGAAATACACCTGTACTGAAGTCGGACAGTTTGTGGCTCAGATCACGCACCATCACGCCCGAAATCCACTTCTCGCGTGTGTTGGTTTATCCAGGTCAAAACTGTAACTTTAGTCTGTATTTAAAAAAAAAAAAAAAAAAAAAAAAAAGAGGTGGGAGAAGAAGGAGAGGAGGGCAGTGAAGTGTTGTGCGTAACATTCAGATCCAATCACCTGTCCGTTCACCGCTGACAGGTGTGCGTTTTCCCATCATGCACTGAGCCATGCAGCCTCCGCAGCTGCTCCTGATGAACTGCGGCGGCTCAGGCGCTGGTCTCGTTTGGATCTCACGGTGACCGTCGCACTTGTGGCATCAGAGCAAGTCGGGAACAAGTTGGACACAAATCTAACCGGCGTGCACTGCGCACAGACCGACACTGATCGAAACTGCGCAAGTCTGGCTCATCTTGAACGCGCCTGATGGATGGAAACGGAAATGTGTTGTCTTTTACGCTCGCGCGGTGCATTTCTGCCCCGCTGGAAGACCCGTGGCGTGTTGCTGCCTCTGTCAGTGTCGTCGTAATATTTTTGTTGTGATCAAATTATTTGATGCGTCAATTGAAATTAACGCGATTAAATCAATAAATTAACGCACTGCGTTAACACAATAATTTTCCCAGCCCTATAAATGACTGATTTGTAGTACTTCTTCCAACTCTGATAAGTAGGGCCTCTCTTTGTTACCCTGTGAAATAGTTTAGTAAATGCTGTTAAACCTTGTCAAAAGCTGCTGATTTGAAAACAACCCCACAGAAATTGAAATGATGTTATTCCTTGTTGTGGCGTGAAATTGAGCCAATGACACAGTGCCGGGAGGAAATAGAGTTTTTTAGGAAACACATATTTGAGACTGCAGTAAACGGGCTGCACAGTGCCCCGTGGTTCACAAAGACAAATATAACAGCTTTACATACTCGGGATCTGCAGTTAATAACATCAGATACTGGGAATGGCACTTGCTGAAATGACAGGAAATGTGACAGAGCGGTAATGGTTAATTCACTTTTAATATGGTGTGGTCACTGTGTGCCTCTGTGCAAAGACAGGATGTACTTGCTCTGTAATAGTAATGATGGATTTGACATGCTATTGTTATCTACAAGGGTCAGGGTCAGTCTCATTGTGACCTCTGAGCGTTTATATCTTTGCAGGCATTAGTTTTTTGGTTGTGTCTGGTATCACCGATGGTAGTTTGTCCACTAACCAAGGGGTTGCCGGCTCAAACTTGCTCCCACTGTTGCACAGGGATCATACACTTTTTTTTTACCAAGAATTTTCCATCATTTTTTCATAACTTTTCGAAAACTTTTGACTAAATTTACAAGAAACAAAAAATAACTTGCACATTAATAAATAGCACCTATTCAAAATGCCCAACATGGTGCATTAAAAACATACTTTTGCTGCAATTTGATTTATGAAAATTGTAAATTAGTCTCTTTAAAAAAAAAACACAGTAGGATTCTTCCCCCTAAAATAAGCTATTCCATTAATTTTACTAAGTTGGTTCAGAACATATTTTTAAAAAGGTAAATAAAGATGTAAAGTAATCATCTATCCTGTTTTAAAGCATTATCAAAACCAAAAGTTATTTAGTTCAAATATTCTGACAAAGATTAGTTATTGGTCACTTTTTCCTGCAGAAAAAAAAAGAATGTGGCCAAGTAGACAACATTTCAATTTGATGAGTACAGAAATGAAGATCCATCATCAAAGCAGAGACAGAGGTCTGTGCTTTAGCCACTGCTTATAACAAAGTTGTTAAAAAGACGTTAATGATGTCATTACTCTCTGAATCGGCCAGATCACTGTTTAAATTTCCAAAACTTTTCCAAAACTTTACACCAAAATATAAAATGCCAAAACTTTTGCAGAGCCTGGCAATTGCATTTTAAAATTCCACGACTTTTCCAGGGTTTCCATGACTGTACAAACCTTGGTTGCGTACTGCCATTGTGTCCTTGGGCAAGACACTTCACCCACCTTGTCTCCATTATCTGTGTACACTGGTGTATGAATGTGTGTGTTTGTGAGTGTGAATTGATTAATGGTTCCTTGATTTAAAGCACTTTCGAGTGCCCATTGAAACATTTTATTTAGTCTGTTGGTAAAGAGTTTCTAGTCTGTACCCTTGCAAGATAGGGGCCTAAGATACTAACTCCAGCCACAAGGGGTCAGTAAAGGTATTATTGTCATATAAAAAACTGTGGCTCCATGGATAGAGTATTTACCCTTGAAAAATCCTCATTTCCAGTTTAGGTTTTGGGCCCAATATTTTTACAATTTTACCAATATTTTACCAAGTACTTCCAGTTTTAGTTTTTAAGTTCTGCCTTAACTTGGCTTTATTTATTATAAGTCAGCCTCCAGTTGTGTTACTTGTGTTACTAAAATATAACAGTATGTTTGCAAGCTCCACTGTTTTAAGATGGCAACCTCAGCTATGTCAAATCCTTTCTTGTCTATTTCAAAAACCCTATTTTTTTCAGCAATGTTAAAAATATCATGTGTTGTTTAGTCTCTTAAATTTAGTTTAGCTGCAACATCGCAGAGCCTAAACTGTCCAGACTTAAAACACACTGCGTTCCTTCTGGGAAGGTCACACACGAGTGGCGATTCAACAAGCTGCTCCGAATAAATGCATCGCAAAAGAACAACATTATTAAATGCAGGATTTGTTGATGCAGATGCCTCCTGAGGGTTAGCATAGAGAAGAATATGGAGAACATGTAGCTCTGACTGATTTTAGATATGATAATCTATTCTCAAATCAGCTTTCATCCATCCAAAAATACATTTAGAGGAAACATTATGAAACTGTTTAGGCGAGTTTGTTCCAACCCTCATTAAATGCTTGTATCAAAGTGAACATTTTGACCTACATTGACCACAGAGTCCCTCTCTCCATGTCTGAGCTATTACTGCCAAACAGAGCTTGAGGACGGTGGCCATAGTAGATCAAGTGAAAAGACCAGTGGGTTTATGTATCCTTCACTGCTGGGTGTGACTCAAAATTACTGTTAAGATTTTAATTGGCAGCATTTCCTGTCTAAGCATGTTTAATTTTAAAATATGTGTTTGTCTATGGGAATTCTTTATATTACAGTTACAATGTAATATTAACATACACTCCAATGTTCTTCTGTAAACATAAATCATTTTCATTGAAACATTCATACTTTCATTTCACTTACATCCATATTTACTAATATATTTTTAACTAGGGCTGCACAATATAGCAATCATTTATCAGTAATGATAGTTTAGTCCTGGTTTAGTTCTTTAGTAAGTTTTGGTTTGGCCCCAGTTTTGAGTTTGAGGCTGCTATTGTTCTTGCTATATTTAACGTTACAGTTACTCAGTTGTTACAGAGTTGTTCGCCCGCTAACCCTAAGGTTGGTGGTTCGATCCCAGCTACCGGCATTGCATACTGCTGTTGTGTCCTTGAGCAAGACATTTCACCCACCTTGCCTCTGTATGAATGTGTCAGTGTGACTGCGTTAGTTGGTGGTCGGAGGGGCAGTGGGCGCAGATTGGCAGCCACATTTCTGTCAGTATGCCCCAGGACAACAGACGGAGCTCACCTCCACTGAGTGTGACTGAGGAGTGACTGAGTAATAGACTAATTTAAAGCACTTTAAGAAGCTTGTAAAGCAGAATATCAATCCATTATTATTATTATGGTTATCATGTAGCACGTTCTTATAAAATCCTTCTCTCTCTCCATAGCTCCCCTGTATCTTTGTGACTTGCAAAATAACTAAATCTGTTTTACTAAATGCCTAAATTCTGCACACTGTAGCACTTTCTGGCTCCCTCTGACACCTGCCGACAGTGTATTGTAAAGCTTTGTGTAAAACTATGGGTATGCTGACTCAGATGTCACATAGAGGATGGTAATGATTGTCGCTGTGTTATCTTCTAGTCTGCCCAGAGGCTCGACTTGGCTGGGATCCACTGGAGCTGCTGGATTTGCACGGGTCGGGGGCATCAGTGGCTATAAGCTGTAGTCCTTTAATTGCCTGTCCGGTCGGGGAAAAGCTAAGCCTAATCCACCTGAGGCGCTGAGGGGCGGCTTACACACAGTAGAGAGGTGGATCTGACATGTTGCGCTCTGATTGGTCCAAAAAGACGTGCTTTTTGAAGCTAGGACATGACGTGGTGGTTGTTACCTGGTTATTGCATTATAGGGCACCTCTGGTATTAGTCATATCACTATATGTCACTGTTATGTATGTGAAGAGTGCATTGATGTATTGCTGTAGCCTGGCTGGCCAGACAAACTCTTTTTCTATTTTATACAAAAAAGTTAGTTTGGTACACCTTCGCTTACATTTTGTTTCTGTGGCAGAACAATCACAGGCAGAGTATCCAATAAGAGAAACGAAGGGACATAGGCAGTGCACCGCTGACACAAACAAACATGGCTGTTTGCCATTTTGGTCATAAAACACCAAAATATGGCGTATTATGAACAGCACTGTGCTTATTTCTGAACATTGTTATGTTGGACGTCAACAGGAGTTTATTTTGTTAAAATGGCAACAAGACGAAGAAAAAAAGCAAGCAGAGGACTGAACGACAGGGCAGACTTCAGTAGATTCAACTGGTGACGGAGAAAAGCACTAAATGCTGTTAATCAGGTCAGAGAAGTTATAAAATTAGCTTGGTAGCCAGCGCTATCTTGGTTAGCTTCCGTATTTGTAAGACACGCTGTAGATAAACTGTTGTGATCGGCCAGTTCCAAATCGACGGAAACAGACTGTCCTGCTTCCAAAAAGAAAGTAGGAGAGGCTGGCTCGCCAGGTTAGTTTTACTGTGGACTCAATTCTTATTTTTTTCCATTTGGTGTTTCCCTTCTGGGGTCATCACATCACATCATCTGTATGCAGCATGCACTCTTTTGCATCTTGATTTGGCATAATGTTTTACACCAGATGCCCTTCCTTACACAACCTCCTTCATTTATCCGGACATGAGACTGGCACAAAAGATACAATGGCTTGTGACCCCTTATGGATTTTCTTGCAGGCTCCAATAAATTACTAAACTAGATTGTACTCCTTCTGCCAGTCCCAACCCTGGATAAATGCAGAGGGTTAAGTCATGTGGGTTATCTAGAAGAAGGCAGGTGATTTGCTGTGTGGGTTAAAATAGGAACAAAAATATTATTAAGATTATGCATAGATGAAGCTGTGGTCATTGTGTATGTTTTGTTAATTTTTTGCTCTTGCTTTATGGAAAATGCCTGGACCTGAGTAGGGCGAGTTTATTAGCTTTCCTGGCCACACCACTGTGGGAATGATTACATACGTTAAACCTTAATAAACGAGCTGCTTCTGTCTGAGCGGCTGAAGGGGCACTTTGTTACAGCGCCAGAGGAGAACCTGATTATCGGTGTTCGAATTAGACTTCGGTGGGCCCTACTCTTTTCATTACCAACATGTGATTGGGTTTTATGCTTAATTAAACAGCTCTCTTAGCTTTGCCTTCCATTGCCTTTTTTTTTTTTTTTTTACATTTTATTTCTACTCCTCCGTAGATGGAGGATCCTCATTACCGAGCATTCATTTTGATGTCGCAGCATGACCCTTATTGTGTTTTTAGCATGATGGCACTACGGGCACATTGTAACAGCTGGGCACCTCCCTCCCTCCAGCCCCGTACTAATCATGAGCAGTACGGCACCTCTATTTGACCCCTGTGTGAAAGATGGCCGCCCTCCACCTCAGGCTGAAAACTCACAAGAACAGCGAATGGATATAATCAGTTAGCAGCCGATTACTACTCTCCCAGAAAAGGAAGCTTGTTGTTCCAACATCCCTCACTTTTTCATACTCTACATCTTTTATCAGAGTCGTCAATCTCTCTTTAGCCGTGTCCTTTGCCTGCTTTTATTCCCCCATCTGCTTTTCTAGTAGCCATAGCTCTGACTTCTCGTCATTTTATCTGCTATACTGGAAGTTTCTTAGTGGACATAAAATCTTCAATATATTTTCACAGTCTAAATAGTGCAGAGTCATCCAAAGACTGATAAACTGGATCCGACTTGTTGATCATTAATAGTAGCACATTTTCATTTTTTTTTTACTGTATTCAAAAAAATTGTTGGTGTTGTCTTTATCAACCCATTCAGATACATATCATCAACCAAGGTGTGACTTCATACTTTTACTCTAGTAATTTACTCACATACTTTGTAGAAATTGTTCCTTTTGAGTACATTTTCTATAACATATTTTAATATTTTTTTATTCAAAAATATTACCTTTCCTTATCTCTAAATGTAAAAAGTATTCTTTTACTTTACTGTCATAGTGGGTAGTAATTGTAGTGGTGGTAATAGCAGTAATAGTATTGGTAACAGTTGGCGTCATAGCAGTAGTGATAGTGGGCGCAGTAGTAACACTGCTAATAGTAGTGGCATTGGCCATAATAATAGGGGTGGTATTAGACTAAGTGATTTCTACTTAAGTCAACTTTATGCTTAATACGTATTTACTGTTGCTTAAATGATATTTTGTTGTCGAGTACTTTTACTTCTTAATTAGTAATCGCAACAATTATTTATAAGTAAAAGGCCTTGAGAGTACTTCACCTACTTCTGCATAAGAATATCCAAGCCTTTATTATCACTTTGAATATATCTAAAAATATATAGTTTGCCTTTGCTCAAGGGGTCCTGGAAAGCTTTGAATTTGCCATTTTATGTGCTTGAGAGGTGCTTGAATGTGACCTTGGTAAAGCTGTATGAACCTTCCCTAATGCTTGAGTCATGGCCTGTACCAGCGTAGCCCCCAGTATTTATAAATGGCCCATCACTGGTTTATTTTTAGGTGGATGGAGATCATAATAAGGTAGAGAGTAATTATAGTCGGCTATAGAATAATTGCTGCCACTTCATATGATTCATAGGCATGTGAAGAGTCGGGGTCAGGATCCAGCCCTCTCCTCTGCACTGAGGCTGAATAAAGTGAGGCTTTAGTGGCGGACCGTAAAATGTCACTATGCATTATGTATTTTCTTTGCTCGCAGGTAAGCAGCGATCAGATGTCGTGACTTGTTGTGTCAAGTGGAGCATTGAGCCAATTATTATAAAATGTTTTTTAAAGGCACCACTGCTTTTTTTTTTTTTTTCAAATACAAGACATTTAGATGTATCATTGTGGTTGCATAAACATTATCTTGTACTCCTGGCACTTTGGAGTTTAATATATTCCACCCATTAAATCCATCCATCCATCTACTTCCACTTCTTCCGGGTCGTGGTGGCAGCAGTCTAAACAGGGATACCCAGACTTCCCTCTCCCCAGACACTTCCTCCAGCTCGCCCGGAGGAACCTCAAGGCGTTCCCAGGCCAGTCGAGAAACATAGTCCTTCCAGCGTGTCCTAGGTCTTCCCTGGGGCCTCCTCCCGGTGGGACATGCCTGGAACACTTCCCCAGGGAGGCGTCCAGTAGCCCCTCTCGATGTGGAGGAGCAGTGGCTCTACTCCAAGCTCCCCCCGAGTGACCAAGCTCCTCACCCTATCTCTAAGGGAGCGCCCAGCCACCCTGCGAAGGAAACTCATTTCGGCTGCATGTATCCGGGATCTTGTCCTTTCGGTCATGACCCAAAGCTCATGTCCAAAGGTAATATATTCCAGTAGGTTGAAATGTCATATCTTTACCTGTTTTTACAAAGGCTACATAAAAATTGCAACAATGGCTTCATGTCATCACCAAAATGGCAGCTCTTGTGGGTGTTTTTATGGTCTGTGTTTGTCAGTACAGTGGTGCAAAGAAAATTACTCTGGAAAGGCATGATAGCTAACTCTGGACCTGGTGCTAATATTTTGAAGCCAGGTTGTACATTTAAGGGGTCTAATATTAGTACCTGTACTTACCATTGATTTAATAATTTTACTTGTATAGCTCAGTATCACAACAAAAGTTGCCTCAAAGGGCTTCACAAGCAGTTACTCAAACATAGAGACACAATCAGACATAACACACAATCAACACAAACGATAACGACACTAATCTAAACAGACCCAGGACATCCGTGTTCTTAGACCCTCCTTCTCGGTAAGGATAATTTTGGCCTTCACTGGATAATTGTTTCTGGTGTAAAAAAAACAAAATAAACAACAACAAAATAAAACCTACACCTTACATGGAACAATGGCATTAAATCACATAATAATATATCTTGGGTGCACGGTGGCAGAGTGGTTAGCGTTCTCACCTCCCTGCAAGGAGATCGTGGGTTCGAGCCCAGGCCGACCAACACACCATCACACGAATTCTCTGGGTGGAGTCTGCATGTCCTCCCTGTGTTACCGTGGGTTCTCTCTGGGTTCTCTGGCTTCCTCCCACCGTCCAAGGACATGTTTTTGGTGAATTGGTGACTCTTAATTGACCCTAGTGAATGAATGTGAGAGTGAATGGTTGTCTGTCTGTGTTCGTCTCTGTGTCAGCCCTGCGACAAGTTGGCCCCTGTCCAGGGTGTACCCTGCCTACGGCCCAAAGTTACTGGGATAGGCTCCAGCCACCCGCGACCCCTAACGGGAATAAGTGGTAGAAAATGAATGAATGAAAAGGATAATATATCTTAATAGTCTGTGCAAAATGAGATTATAAGATATAATCTAGCCTGTATTATTGACTAGTTTAACACACTCTGGCTGTTGAATTAATGGCTGCTGGAGAAAGTAAGAAAAAGTGTGTATTTTAAGCAGTAGTTATATCTGTTTGAGGCGAATTGACACATGAATAAATACTGGCATACAAGAGTGGGGTCTTTGCAAACACCACTTTTTCCACTTGTCCACTGTGACTTGTCAAAGTCAGTTAGCTCAATTTGCACTTATGAAAAGAGGATGGCTCTACTGTGTATGACTTAGCAAATAATTCAGTACTGCTGTTTTATGTCTCACAACTAGAGCAGACCACTCAGCACGAATACTTTCCAAACTCTTAAAGTGTTGACAATACTGCAGTGTCTTAAATTAACAAAAAACAGACAAATCCATTATATCAAACCTGCAGTGTGTAAGATGTCATTTTGAATATGTAATGATGGTGACTTCCTTGACTCAGACCGCCTCAGATTCGGACGTCCCGGTGTGGAGTGTTACTGTCAGCATGAGAGCGGGTCGGCCGTCATCCAGCTGCAGTTTCTCATCAATGAGGTGGGTCACACACAGAGGATCACAGTCAGCAGAAGAACATTGATGAGAGCCTGCTGTACTTTACTGCCGTGCTCCACCCACACACATCCATCCAAATGTATGTGCAAGAATATTTATCTTTTTTTTATATAAATGCTTTAATTTCTTATAATAATAATAATAATTTCTTTTTTATTTTTACAGATTTTTTTTGCACAAATTTGACATAAAATTCATGACATGCTGCATAAAAAACAACGTGTATGTCAGGGATGTTATTAAAAAAAATTAAACTTGCACAGCTCGGTGACGTCAACTCGACATGTCCAATTACAGAGCCTGACAGCTCTGTGCTAACAGGTCCTAGAGAAATGGATGAGAAGTTGGTTCCTGGAGATCTAGTTATATTAGTTAAAAAAAATACCAGGACATAAAATGCAAAGTTATTTGTGAGGAAATTTTGAGGTTCTTGTCCAGAACCACACTTTTAGTGAAAAATACACATGCATTTTCACAAACTAGCCTATACTACTTGCCATCACTACTTGGTCTTGTTGGTTCTCCCCTGTCCAAGAACTCTGTGTCTCCAAATTCACTCACCTCTCTATACACTGCATTCTGCTCCGTGGTCAGAGCAGGACCCACCACGCCTCTCTGAAAGGGATCTAAATAAGATGTATTGACATTGCTTCTAACACAGACAGTAGAGTCAATTTATCATTTAAATATTCTGTTGATTACCTGAAAGAACTTGACTCTGCTCAATCCTAATTTTATTGACAGTTGCTGTTGAGTGAACAGGAGCTGTTTGCATGGCCTTCTATATTTCACTGAGTTGATTTGTAGGATTGCTCTTATTATTATCAAATGATAGGCACGGTATTCTATCCATAATTGTGTTGTAGAGCAAATCAAGTCATTACACATTCATGTTTGGTCCATTACATCAGCAACAGTTTGTCAGCTCAACTCGAAGAAACAATTTTCCCAACTTGCTATTGCTCAAACAGATGTAGTATGTGAATAAAAAACACAGCCGTTGTTGGAGGATTTCATGCTTATCCATGTGTGTGCTGTCTGTGCTTGTCTGTTTGTGTCTCTGTGACTCAGTGGCTCCATAGACCCTTAGGGAGCTGTAGATGGTTTTAGACCCTCCTACACACAATATTCAGATATACGTCTTCTTCTGAATCATCGCGGTTACCTGGGAGAAGACTGCCGATTTAAAACAGTTTCCAGGGAAAGATGTCTGACTCACGCTGTCATGTTGGACAAGAAAATCTGCAGTCTGTACACAAGTTTGATGAAATGTCACTTAATTATGTGGAAGATGTAAATGAGAACCTGTGTTACCGTAGGGGGCGCTGGTGAGTGCTTTGGCGGATGACAGCGTCCACTTGTGGAACCTGAGGCAGAAGAGACCGGCTGTCCTGCATTCGCTCAAGTTCAACAGAGAGAGGTGAGACTTACAGAGCCTTTTGAATAACACTGCATCTGAAATAACCGTCCCATAAGCAAAGCAGACCACAATATGTTTTTAATGGAGGAATTGGCATTAGCCACCAAATATAAAAAAAAAAAAATGATTCATTCATTTAGCTTATATACTAGCATACTGGCTAAATGATGTAGGTTTCTGGGTTAGCGTTGTAATCCTATTTTAATAAGTTAAGTTTAGCAAATGGAACTGGTCACCAGATGTTGAAATTCGCTTTGAATTATTGTAACCCACAACTGTATTAACAACCTATTTTTTGTAATGTAAAAACATCTCATTTGTTTTTAGTTTGCTCATGAAAAAGTCTATATGTCATAGATTTTAACAGTAAATGGGAACGGAGCTATCTGTTGCTAAAGCTTAGAAATCACTTAAACTGTGTATTCAGGCTAAAGGGGGTGGTGAGCTGACAGATTTGTGCTGGTTTCTCTCCTCTGGTCTCTGAGCATTTAACATTTGGGTCAGTCACTTTGACTCCACTGTTCAGTGGGACGCAGGTGTGAACTCACCCAAACACATCAGCAGGTTGTAATACATACACAAGCACTACGCACAGCTGCCTGTACTGACTTCATTCACAAATACAGTTTTTCACTTTCATTCAGCTCATCAACAATATATTTTACATTTGTATAATTCAATTATTTTAATGTACTGTTCATATTTCCTAAATGAATGAATAACAATTATATTTTGTTAACCCTTATTTTTTTGTCTGGTGTGTCCTCCTTGGTTGCGACCCCTTGAGCCAGGGTCCTAACACAAGCAACAAAATACTGATAAGTATAATTGTGCATGTATTTAGTAATTGTGTCTTGGCTTCACTTTGTGTACTACTTTAATGTACCAGTAGTACAAGGCACATAATATTTACTCAAATACAAAGTAATTGCAACCCTCTACTATTACTACTACTAGAACAACTAATACCACTACACCCAACCTTGGCTCAAACCCAGGACCTTGAACCAAGGCAAGCGCACTACCCACTTTACCACCAAGATCAAAAAATACTCATTAAAAGTAACAATGATTTCTCCAAAAAGTACTAAATGTCACTAATGAAGGTAGAGGCCGCTATAAAAACTAAACTAAAAGCTAAATTTAAGAGGATGTGAGTATTTCAGTAACATTCAGTGGAAACTGACCTCACTGACCCAAGTATGTCAGCCAAAGTGTTATTACATGACTTTATGTGCCCTGTCAGATCTGTCAGACATGACACACTTTGTCCCCTGAATTCATTCTTTCATATTGAAACAACATGAAAATACACTAAATGCAGTTATTCTAATACTTTCAGGCTCTTTGGGTTTTTTAAAGTTACATGGTCCTGCTTTAACAAAACCCTGCTGCACTACTCAACAATATCAGGGCACTATAGCATTGATGTTGACATTTTGTATTTTTTACTCCCAAACTAAAGTAAACCTATGTGACAGTGGATCATGAGGCATTACGTTATGCTGCATTAGAAAAGTGGCATTATAGCCATAGGATTTGCCTTAGCTCTTCAGTTATAGAAGTGCTGTAGTTGAAGCATGACTTCCCTGGTCATTACAGCTGTCAATCAACAATATTTACTTCAACTTCAAGGCCAGAGCCATTTCAAAGACAAGGTTTTTCTTTTTTATAGTTTTATAATGGTGTTTTTGTCTATTGAAGTAAAGCAATTGCCAACATCCTGAACTACTCACATTTTTTACAACCTTTTTTTTCTTCTTCTCATACCAGTGTGCTTATTTCCTCTTACCTTTCGACCTTCCACATTAGCAGTGCAATTTTCTGTCAAGGGCAGTCCAACATCGGATTTAGTGAATGAATCAAAATCTTGCACTGATGTTCTTAGAAAACGGAGACAAACAAAAAGCATGTCTTTCAAAAAAGGTAGAATGTCTTGGTCCATTTAAGCTGTGTGGCCTATTCTCAATCTGCACAGTGTCCTTGGATACATCAAAATATGATCTTTTAGAAAGGCAGGATGAATATGAAATAGAAAAAGAGCACTATAAGAAAAAAATTCTGGAGTTGAGAACATTTTTGAGGAAAATATTTTAACTTTTTTGATAAAAAATAAGTAATAGGCCAGCAAGAATCAGATCAGAAAGGTTAGAAGAAAGTATTGTCTCTCATTGCATTATAGGGCCAAATTTTATATCTCAAGCCCCTATGGGTTAGTAAAAGGTTTCCAAATACTTGTCAGCAAACGTTGTCTATGAGTTAAGTGTAGACTCACCTCACCTTAAGGAAGTCATTGCCCACTGTCTCCCCCAATCACAGCGCCAGCAATAACCCATCACAGCCAATCATATCATAGACCCAGCGATCTGTCACTGTCCCAAACCTTAAATGGTTAAACGTCAAGTTGTATGACGCGGGATGGTCCTGACGTGATGGACAGGTGGCCCGCAGCTGCCTCTGGGGCGCCTTGTGTTCCCAAAGAGATGTTTGACCACCTTTGACATTTAAACAAGCGTCGCCATCTGATGCATCTGAGTACTACGAGACCCAGTGACACAGAGATACTGCAATACTGCGAGAAAAAGTCACTCAAGACTGAAGGAAAGAACAAACGCTGGAAGGAAGACGAGTCTTGGAGTTTGGTGAAGTGAAAGTTATTATAAAAAGAATTTGGTGAAAAGTAAAAATGAGAGACTTGTAGTTGTAGCAGCATTAAGTATTAGCAGGAAGTATATTCTATTCAAGTCAGTTTCAGAATTGAAGTACTTTTACTTGCAGTGCTTTACATATTTATTCAGTATTCAGCATTGATTTATGCCGGATCCCCGTCCTTGTGCATCACTCTCTATTTATTTGGGTTTGGGACCAGGACAGAGAGTACACTGGCTTGTGACATCCTGTGGCTAGATTTACGTTTCCTAAAACATACATTTACTTCATATAGGAAAAAATGTATATACTTTTTTTAACCTCAGTGGCAAAGTGGGTAGTAGTAGTAGTAGTAGTAGTAGTAGTGATGCTGGTATTAGAAGTAGTTAAAAGTAGTTGTTGTAGCAATACTGTAGTAGGTAGTGGTTGTAGCAGCAGGCAGTTTGTTCTACTTTAAAAACTTAAATTAAATTATGATCTCAAGATTTTTGGAGTATAAGCATTATTAGGGAATAGTACCACAAAAATCTTAAAGTATGTCCAACAACTTCCTTACTTCCTACTAATGAGCAGCAATTATGATTTATTTATTAAGGGCAATATGTTAGTTAGTTGCTAAGTAGTAGAATATGGTCACACAGAATAAGGGATTAATAGGTGCTTTATAATTACCAATTAAATGCAATTAAATACTAACTTGCATGCTAATTAGCACTCGTTGATAACCCTAAAGTATTACCAAAAACTCAAAACATTTTTACTGTTAACAATTTGGTTGAGTTTCTTCACTATAAAGCTCAACAGTCATTGGTCATGCCTGGCTCTGGAAGTAAAATTCTCATTTTGCTGAATTTTTTTGTTAATCTCTTTATAGAAATGAATCATGTTATCATCATGAGTTACCACAGAGCTGATTAGCCCCTGTCGAGCTTTTTAAAGTCTTAATATACACAGTTTTCGAAAAGTCTATGGGAAAATTAATAGGAAATTTACTTTGGGCACCAGAGAGAGGTGAGCACAGTTGCAGTCTTTTTGAGTAATATTATTTTTAAGTAATAGTACTTTTACTTGAGTACAGCTCTCTTTCACCTCTGAAAATAGTGATTGATATATTCCATATTTTGATTAAACATTTAGTGAGTCCTCATGTGTAAGGTATGGACATCACGTTTGTAGGGAAATGGTAATGCTCGATCCTCCCGAGTGAGAAGTCGTCCTGGGCCATCTTCATAATATACATCGCTCTGGCTGCAATTTCACCTTAGGGCTTTTCTCATATTCATTCTTAATATGTGACGGCAAAATTCAATCTCCTTGTTCTGTATTATTATATAAGCTATTCTTCTTTGTATCTACGATCGTTGTATTATTTAAATGACTTCCACTAGACGGATCAAACATAGAGAAGGACAATTGGTGACATGACATTGTAAGGCTATTACACGTTGTCAGTGCGCGCTGCATGTCGGCCCTGTGACACACTGGCCGTTCCCTGTCATCCGTCATGACTTAGCTCGGCTGCTGACCTCCTCATGACCTTAATAGCACTTGATATGGATGCTATGTGTTGTAAAGAGAGGTCTTGAGGTCAGTGATTGGATGAAATGGTCCCATTGTTGGTCTGTTAGCGATTCTAACTCTCAACATAATGGTCAGAGTTTGTTGAAAATTTCGGGAAAAGCCAGAAATAACATAGGGACAAAGATACTGACTCCAGCCGTAAGGGGTTAGTAAAGGGATGCAGAATTAGACTACGTTCACACTGCAGGTCTTAATGCGCAAATCAGATATTTTTTTTGGAATCAGATTTTTTTTGCGTGGCTGTTCACATTAAATTTTAAATGTGAACTCCATCAATCTTGTGTGTGAACTGTCTACAGCCCTGAAGTGAGCTGCATGTACATAATGAGACATGATGGAAAATAGAGGGGTGGGATTATGACGCAAGGGGCTTCACTGACACAGAACTTAACCATAGTTTTAGGATATTGTGGAAGATGTTTGAATACATCTGTCAGTGACACTCCTCAATCCTAATTTCTTAACATTTCTCATCTTATTTCTCTTCTTCTCTCCACAGTGCAGTTACAATACAACCCCTCAATGTTCAGGTTCAACAGGACTTTCACTTTAAATACAGATTAATCTGGGGACACACTACACTTTTTTTTTTTGCCCGATTTTATAACGATCCACAGTTGCGCCTAGTCTTTACCAGTCAAGACTAGTTGCAGGAAATCGTAATCACCAGTCGGCCCTGAAATCCGTTAGTGTGTGATGCTCAAAGACTCAAATAGGCAAGTGTGTGCGGCGCAAAAACCCGGCCTGACGTCAGTCGCAAGCAATCAAACATGTTTGAATTTTAAAGCTGACTCTGGACGCACACTCCTGTAGTGTGGGCTGTTTACAGATCCAACTGGGAATTCATGGTGTCCAGCGGCCGATGAAAAACAGTTGATGGGACACAGGAAATAGCGTCAGAAAACGAAGACAAAGCAACAGGATGCGGCAGGAAAATATAAGCGGAAATTTGAAGTAGAAGAAAACATAAACAATCACGCAAACACCGAAGAAAGTTGAGCGCTACCCAAGCGAAACTGGACGCATAGACGTTTTTTCTTTTTCCTTTTTTTCCAAACAGATAGCTGCGCACACAACGTCAACAGCGACCCATGTAGCATCCATATTTGTTTACCATTTAGTTCTTGCGAGTTCGGTTTGCATCAGTTTCAGCCTCAACAGATCTTGTAGTGTGTTAGGTGTACTACTTTAATGTACCAGTAGTACAAGGCACATAATATTTACTCAAGTACAAAGTAATTGCAACCCTCTACTATTACTACTACTAGAACAACAAATACCACTACACCCAACCTTGGCTCAAACCCAGGTCGTTAAATGTGTGACCCCAGTCTTTTGTCGTCGGTTAGGGTTAGGGTTAGGGTCGTCGGTTAGTGTGTGCTCCTAGTCTTTTCAGAATCTGTAACAACTGGAAAAGTCATGTAGTGTGTCCCCAGCTTTAGGTTTTAAACCTCCTATTTTTCACTGACTAGCTCCATCAGCGCTGTCGGTTATGTACAGTATGTTATCTTTTGATTGGGCCATTTCCTGCTGCCTCCATTCCAGAATTGGGCTGTCTCTGGTATTTCAGTGATGTAAAAGTCAGATGAAAAACGACTTGTCCGTTCAGACTGCAGTCACATTGTAAAAGATCAGATATGTATCTGATTTAGGAGCACATATGAAAGTGGCCTGGGTCACATTTGAAAACATCAGATTTGTCACAAACTGTCACAAAAACATCTGATACAGGTCACATATGGGCAAAAAAGTCAGATTTGGGCCACTTTTACCCACAGTGTAAACGTAGCCTTAGTTTTAGGTGTTTTTTTTTTTTTTACAATTGTGAGAGGCTTTTTGGCTTAATTGATAGACCAGTTACCCTATATTTTTACCATTGTGAGATAGGGCCAATACTTTGACCCCTCAGTGATCCCATGCTCAAACTGTGCAATGAATTACACCGGTACAAGACTGGAAATAGTTCCGCTATCATGCTGCTATTTTTTTGCTTTTTGAAAATAATTCTTTTTATAAATGCATCATCTTATCATCTTTACCGTAGTATTTGTAAAAACGCCACTCCAAACCTTCCCACGTTCCCTCCTTTTGCTTTCTTGCTTACTCTTTGCTCCAAACCAGATTTTGGCTTGTCAGGTTTTAAAGGACAAGGCAGCCATTTCCTCTGTCAACCAAAGGACAGTCACCCAACCAGAACTGCCACAACACGACACTCCGCTAACAGGGTGGACTCAAGAAAAACAACCTCCTGTCACACCAACAAATAGATGACTTCTATTTAAGCTCCACTAAAAACCCTTCTTGATGCATCTACCACTGAGACAATGGGTTCCTGTTTACAGCCCTCAATAATTTACGCATCGCACTTTTCTCCGTGTGTCCGGGGCAGTCCTGTGTCCTTTGGCCACCCATGACCTCACACAAGGGACCAGATTGAATTTGGACAAGGGGGGTCTGACAACATTTGGAACTGTGCTCAGAGGCTCAGTTTAGGCTGCAAATTAGGTTCATCTGAGAAATGTGACCATCTTTTTGACATTTTGAGCACTGCAGTTACTTTTGTTTTTGGCAAATCTGCACCTTTGGTCTGTGTATGTGACTTGCATAAATTACCCATCAAGCATTTCTATCTTTGTCAGAATGTCTATAAATAATAATAATCCAATTTATATTAAAGACCTGGCTTCAGTAATTGTACAGCTGATTTAGTTGGTGTATTTTTTGCATATTTTAGTGTTTATTAATTCATTGCCCATGAGTTTAGCAGCCATTAAGGGTGAGAAGCTTTTACTATGAAAGGTTCAAGTGGAAATTAAGCTCTTAACTTAGTGTGACAGAGACTTAAGTAGCGTGGCTTGTATTTATAAAAATGTTTTTTTTTTGTGTAACTGTTCACACATCTGAACTTCATCATAAGTTTAGGAGCTCAACAGAGTTAAATGTAGTCAACTCTTTGATCTGTGTTGTGCCCAAGTTACCGGATCCAAGCAAACAGTTACTGGACTGCACTCAAATTAAACACTGGCTAATATGCTAAAGCTAGGTATTTTGTCACCTTTATGCAGGTCCCAAGCCTGGATAAATGGAGGAATACATGAGGAAGGACATCTTTAAAAAACATTCTGTAGTTTCTGCCCAAATGTCTGCCCAAATGTCATTCTGTAGTATTGCCCAAATGTCTAGTGGATGAAAAATAGTGCACTCACAATTTCCTATTATATATTTTGAAAAGTAGTGGACATGGATGGTCACTAGACCAGAATGCTTTGCGAATTTTGTCAGAGAACAGTGGGACTGCAGCAGGTCTTTAAACTGTAAACAACAGGTCTGAATGAAACAAGTTAGAGTTTGTGTCACATCCTAATTAGGAATAAATCACTCTTACATAAGTAATTACGGTATAAAGTCTCTAATGTTAGCTTACCTTATTACAGAAGTCCATTAAGACCATCTCAAACTTTTTTTTGGTTTATACATAACACCAGAGTTCTGTGATTGTGTTAAAAATAGTGAGCGAGTGTCCGAATCATTCACAAAATGAATCCACTATATATAGGGTGACCTGACGTCCCTTTTAACCAGGACAGTCCCAGTTTTTGGCTCCTTGTCCCATGTCCCAAGACATCTCTGTAAAAACCCTAAGATGTCCCAGTTTTCAACAAACCATGTCCCAGTTGTCACCATTAAAAACACTAAAAAAGCATAGAACACTTAAAACACAGTTGTCTAAAGACTTGTGCCACTAAAATTATTTACAATGTCATTATTTTTACTAATAAAATGCTATTAAAATTCAGAACTTGAGCCCTAGCATTATGTACTTAAATTAGAGGACAGAAAATTGTATGGATTTTGAAAGCTTTTTTGTCACTTGCTAAATTCAAATGCACCATGAAAAGTAAAAAAGATATGTGCCCCATTTTTTGGGTCTAAAAATCTGGTCACCCTAACTATATAGTCTGCTATATAGTTGAGGGATTAGAAGCGAAGCGTCATTCGGACAGAGCCTCTGTCTTGAACCCCCTCCCTCTAAAGACTCTGATGGGTCAGACAGTGGAAAACTTTAGATCCCAGTTTGGCTCAATTTTTTTTTACCAATAAGCTTCATGGCCTCCAGTTACTTGACTTGGAAGTGTAACACAAATGCAAGTTGAACATTATTAAGCTAGTTTTGGGAGGCTAAATAAATTCAATATTATAGAGAAAACTGGTTGATTGCAGATCTTTCACTGTATACATTTTATACTCAGCATTTCCTTACCTTATTTACTAAGTGCAAAGAGACAAAATTAGTTAGCCTGTAAGTAAATCAAGGTGTGGCTGTGTTTGAAAGAATAGTGCTATAAGCTAAGCAGATCACAATACATTATATATGGAACAATTAGCGCAAGCCAACAATTACCCCAAATTATGAATCCACAAGATAGAAAGCCTAGTTAGGAAACATTAGCGAGCATATTGACATTTAGCTGTTTCATAATGTTACAATTAGCATATACATAATTAGCATAAATGTAAGCGAAAGGCTAAATACATTTCTTTTTTTATTGTGCTGGACAAGAAGAGAAATATGATCCCACAGTAGTTTAGTGTATCCTTACATTTAATCCATCATTCATCGCAAATGCAGGAATAAAGCTTTTCTCACTTGTGGAAGCGTCTACACTGTGTGCACAATTATTAGGCAAGTGAGTATCATAATTTTTATTCATATTTTCCAACTCAAAGCTTTATAAACTTGAGTGAGATTGTATTTGAGCACATTTGTATTTGTGTGATCAGAGAGGGTGTGGCCTAAAGAGATCAACACCTTATATCAAGGTGTGCAGAATTAACAGGCAGATTCTTTCTCTCTGGCAAAATGGGCCAAAAAAGAGATTTGACTGACTCTGAAAAGTCAAAAATTGTCAAATATCTTGCAGAGGGATGCAGCACTCTTGAAATTGCAAATATATTGGGGCGTGATCACAGAACCATCAAATGTTTTGTTGCAAAAAGTCAACAGGGTCGAAAGAAACGTGTTGAGCAAAAAAGACACAAATGAACTGCCAGAGATTTACGGAAAATCAAGCGTGAAGCTACTAAAAATCCATTGTTCTCCAGTGCTGGCATATTCCAGAACTGTAACCTACCTGGAGTACCCAGAAGTACAAGGTGTTCAGTTCTCAGAGACATGGCCAAGGTAAGGAAGGCTGAAATAAAACCACCATTAAACAAGACACATAAGTTGAAACGTTTAGACTGGGCCACGAAATACCTAAAGACAGATTTTTCAAAGGTTTTATGGACTGATGAGATGAGAGTGACTCTTGATGGACCAGATGGATGGGCCCGTGGCTGGATCAGTAATGGGCACAAACCTCCACATCGATTCAGACGCCAGCAAGGTGGAGGTGGGGTTCTGGTATGGGCTGATATCATTTAAAGATGAGCTAGTTGGACCTTTTCGGGTTGAAGATGGACTTAAAATCAACTCCCAGAACTACTGCCAGTTTTTAGAAGACACTTTCTTAAAGCAGTAGTACAGAAAAAAGCCCGCATCTTTCAAGAAGACCATGATTTTTATGCAAGACAATGCTCCATCACATGCATCAAAGTTCACCACAGCATGGCTTGCCAGTAAAGGCCTTAAAGATGACAAGAAAATGACATGGCCCCCTCCGTCACATGATTTAAACCTTATTGAGAACTTGTGGGCTCTTCTTAAACAGGAGGTTTACCATATGGGAAAACAGTACACCTCTCTGAACAGTGTCTGGGAGGCTGTGGTTGCTGCTGCACAAAAAGTTGATCGTCATCAGATAAAGAAATTGAGTCCATGGATGGAAGGCTTGTGACCGTTATTGAAAGGAAGGGTGGCTATATTGGTCACTAATTTTCTTTTTTTGAAATGTTTGAAATTTGTTAGTAAATTTTCAGTTGTTTGCATTATTTTGACTTTAACAAATAAAAATAAACAAGTGAGATGGGAGAATATTTGTTCTTCATTTAGTTGCCTAAAAATTCTGCACACTAATATCTGCCAAATAATTGTGCACACTGAGATATTCTCTTAAGAAAGATAAAATCCTTCTTTTACTTTCTTAAATATTTAAGTTTGACCTTTATTAACATATTGGGTTGTGTGAGAGCGCTGAACTGGTCCAAAAATAAAATTTGTCCTTAAAAATACAACTTGCCTAATAATTGTGCACACAGTGTATATTAATTATTAATATATAGCATGTTACTTTCACACAGATCTCCTCATTAACCTTGCAGCTCTTTCTCCTTACCCTCTCCTTTCCCCATGACCAAAAACCAAGCTGATGGTTAAAATCCATATTGCAAAAAGCTGGCCCTCGAGCTCCTGCATCCATTCAGATCAGATCAAACAGTGGCAGAGGATAGGATGAGAAGAGGAGGAGGAGGAGGAGAGGAGACAGACTGGGCCCCAGCCAGAGCAGTGAGTCAGTCTGTGGGCTGCTGGAGAGTGGGTAGGAGGGCAGAAAACAAGCAAATCCTGCCGAGTCATTCTGGCGTAGGATGCTCTCGTCACCTCGCGGGCCTCATAGGGGAAACACTGCAGATGTGGATGCCGTCGTCAGCGCAGGGTCGTATGATAGGAGATAATAAGGTGGGGGTGTGCAAGGGTCACAGTCAAAACACAACCAAAACTACAGCTGACATCTTGACTTCTCCTCTCCTAGTTAAAGGGAAAGTTTTGAAACTATATTTATTTTTGGTTGTGTTGTGGTCGTGTAGGGCGGCTTGTCTTGCATGGGCTATCACACAAGGTGCCGCTTATACACTGCATAGGGTACACACATTTACAGCAGTTCTTTTTTCCTCTTGGCTTGTCCCGTTCAGGGCCTCAAAGCAAACTGTCTGCCTCCTAGTGTGCTCTTCCTGATGTAATCCTCTCCTCCAAAAGTACACTGGCTTGTGACTCCCAGTGTAGCTCTTAGCCAATTACAGCTTGGAAGAAATCATCTGCCTCCGAGCCTGCAGTGATTTGCATATTAATTAGGCATAGGTTTTACACAAGATGCCCTTTCTGACATAACCCTCTACATTTATCAGTAGTTGGGACAGGAATAAGTGAACTCTTAAGGTTTTATTATTTTGCAGAACAAAAATCATCTTTCATACAAGCAACAAGGCATCTCTGCAACTCATTTTTCCTTTTGAGCAGTGCCAAGAATCCATCTACAATTTTATTCAAGTGATTTTGTAGCTTTTCCAAATGATAATTTTTATCCCAGACAGCAGTCGTGACATGTTGAAGTATTTTCAGTAAAACTTCTTGAATATTAAACTCTTCCTCTTGTGGGGATTTGGTGTTTTTAATTAAACGATTCTCCACTTTCACATTACTCATCTACGTAGAGTTTGCCTAAAGATATTTGACCAACCGTAACTACTTCTGCTGAGGTGCAATCTAGCATTAAATCCCTGCAGATCTTTCCTTAGGCCTTGCACTACTTAACCTTTTAACTGTGCAAATACATGTATTAAAAAAAGAACGAAGGTGACTCAACTCCTACAATGTTTTAATTACAAAAAGGGCACAGATTGTAAGTGCAGTGTGTGTAAGAGCAGACAAATTGTGTATTGCGGTGTAACAGATTAGATTCTCTTTAATTGAGACCTTGTAGACCAGAGGGCATGACCTTTCAGATTAAAAAATGTTTTTTAATCCACTTTGGAGGCATGCCAAATTGATACTACATGCCATCAGCCTGTGTTTGATTAGATTTTTTATTATTTGACCCATGATGGATAACTCTGCCACATGTATGGAAGCCTAGCTGCACAGGTTTTTTTTGTCATATAACAACTCATAGTTCAATCTCTTACGACCTCCTTAAACGCTCTAAAGCTTGTTCTGTGTTGACCCTTACAGTAGAAATAGTGCATGAAGTATGTTATTTATCTACATTAATGATTGTAGGTTTAATTTATTGCGCATTTAATTCAGTATTTAAAGTGTGATTTGAATTTTTTTTTGCAAAGAGTCCATATATCATGGGTGTATTGTGGTGAGTGTTTAGCACTCCTGCCTTTCTGCAAGGAGGTTGTGGGTTTGATCCTTGGGCATGCATGTGTTGGATGGACAATTGGTCAATGTAAATTGCTCATTGCGTGCGTGCGTGCGTGCGTGTGTGAGCCCTGCCACTAACTGGCCAGGATGTACCCATAGTTGCTGGGTCTAGGCTCTGTCCAGACATCTGCCTAATTTTGTTTTAGTAGTTGACCCATACATGCAGGTCTTTGTTAGAACATGCAAACTTCACTCAGACATTGTGTGCTTGCTAGACTCTCCTGTCTCCTCATTGAGAGACAGGAGCACTAACCACTCTGCCACCCTAGTATTTTTCACATCACTTCAAACTAATGAAGTTGTGCAAATGTAAACAACTCTATATACACTATATTGGCAAAAGTATTTGCTCACCCACCCAAATAACTGAATTCAGGTGTTCCAATCACTTCCATGGCCACAGGTGAATAAAATCAAGCATCTAGGCATGCAGCTTTGTGGAAAACCTTGTGGAACAGAATGGTCAAAAATTCCCATAAACACTGGGGGATGAACTTGGTACACATTTGCACGACTAACATTTACAGACATACACACAGATGTACAACTTTTCCTTCTTGCATTCATTCACTATAGGCAATTTAGACTCACCGATTCACTTGTGCTCAAGCAAGCCAAAGTGCCCATAGAAATTACCTTAAAACCTTTCTAGCTTCTCTTTCAGCTCTCCTCTCTGCCTCTCCCCCTCTCCCCAAATTATGGGAATTCTGACTGATAGCTTACGACAGGTAATACAGTCAGTACGGATAGGTGCCACTTTGAAGTCCATTTTAAAGTCAAAACTCCCTTAATCAAGTTCTCAGAGGGAAAATCACGCTGCTGATTGTAAGTTTCGGAGAATGGGCCTGGGACAGATGACTCCATTTGCAACCCGCATTTGATGGGACTATCACAAAAAATAGCTTTAATAATAATAATAAAAATAATAATAAGTACACCGCTCTGGTAGCAGAGGGTACAATCTTGGTAGCAGTAACGGTTGCAGTGCTGCTGAGTGGCAGACGTCATTTTCAGAGGTTTGGCCCTGAGCCGGTGATCTGGCAGCTGCCTTTGTGCGTCGTGACCAGTCCAAAGTGAAGATTTCACCAAACATTTTAAGTGTGAACTCAACAACACACAAACAATGCATATTTCCAAGAACACATCCCACGTTGGAGAAGAGAAACAGACACACACTTTACAAACTGCAAGAGAATCTGTATAATTATATTGCAAATGTCTCAGTGATGTGTAATCGTAATGCTGTGGATGGTAATCTGACACACAGTGTTGCTGGTTATGCAGTAAATTTTATTGTTTTCCAAAAGCATTTGTGAGAACTCTGGGTCCTTGTCCCCTAGTGATCAACTTAGGGGGTGACTAGTACGGTTTCAGCATAAAAATTTCAGAAAATTGTTATTGGATTTGCTATGTTAAAGCTGAACTCTCTCTAACTCTAAACATTTTGGGAACCATGTACTAAGACCTATCTATCTGCAGCTAAGAGGAAAAAAAAACCCTATATGTCATGTGTGATGTTGTATATACTGTTTGGCTTTTTTTTAAGGAAGGTCCATTGTTATGTTTTTATATTTGCCTTATATTTGTTTGTATTGTTGTTTTCTGCCTTGTATGTGCAGTATGTATAATGAGAATGCATTATACATTTTTACGCTGCTTCTCCAATTAACCCTCTTGTGGCAGCTTGGAGAACACTTAATCAGCCATCTTGTGTGAAGAGTGGTTAAACATGCAACATAAATCACAGGCTGTAATTACTTTAGAATATCAAGCATGACAGGCACACATGATAACATACAGTGCTTATAAAGAGGGGTG
This sequence comes from Bostrychus sinensis, assembly GCA_020698575.1. Taxonomy (NCBI): domain Eukaryota; kingdom Metazoa; phylum Chordata; class Actinopteri; order Gobiiformes; family Eleotridae; genus Bostrychus; species Bostrychus sinensis. The sequence goes on along the minus strand of CM036257.1, from coordinate 17,487,133 downwards.
TTTTGACATAAGCATCCTGAAAGCAAACAACATCACCACAGTTCAAGTCGGATCCCTTCAGACGAGACACATCTGGACACTAAACGCATCAGACATTTGCCCAGTGGATCTGAGGGCACCACCAGTGTCAGAAAACGTCATGTTGTGTTGAGTCACTTAGCCTGGTTCAGTGAGTGTTCACATGGATTTTAATGACAAACAGTCCCAAACTTAAACTTAGGAACTCTACATTTTGACCTTGACTTCTAAACTAATATTTCAACAAACTTTGTAGGACATTCTCTTCAACTACATTTCTCTGTGTGTTGTATGTTAGCTACTGTATGTGCTCATTGGCAGTACATAAGAGTATGTAGTGGCAGGGTGGTTAGCAAGGAGGTTGTGGGTTTGATTCCCTCAAATGACCTTGAACATTACATTAGGCTTTCTCCATGAAAGGTTCATAGGACAGCTAGAAGCGCTCAGTAAACCCAAACCTCCATCAAGGCAATGGTCCTAGAAGTTAATGTGCTCAGAGCTGGACTTGAACCAGGAATCAGATTCACCAGGGTAAATGCTATAGTTCAGTGGTAATCTATGTGCTCTATTGATTGTGTGTCAATTGAAAGCCCTTATTTAACACAAAGGTCAAGAATCAGTTTGTTTTTCACTGTCCCCTTGTGGCTGGAGTTAATACTTGTGGCCCTATCTTGCAATGGTACAGAATAAAAAAAACAAAATCCAGCCAAACCAACCAACACAGACATCAAACCTCCTTGGTGGTGTTCTAAAGATGTTACACTTTAGATTGACTTAGCATGCCACTGCATAATTTATATACAATGCACATTTAAAACCAGTTGCACTAATGGCACTAATGATGTAAAAAATAAGTGGTTTTCTAGAACATGTATATATATACTGTTATTCTATATTCCCCAATATTTGTTATGTTGCTTCACAGACTCTTTTGCTTCATGAAAGTTCATTTGAATTGCGTCATACAATCTGAAAACTCAAATGACAAAGACTGAAACCAGCACTTGCCATTTAAAGCATATTAAAGAACAGTGTTGTTTTAGGTCTAAATGTTGCCTTGTGTATTGGCCCTTGTTGGGATGAGATTCATGTTGAGCTCTCTGACATTTCTGCTGTAAAATCTGAATAATTCATGTGTTAAAGGGGAGTGCTGGGGCAGAAGGAAACAGTATACTGTCTATGTGAGGGTTGCAGTTGGGTTTCCCTGAAGCAACAGAGAGAGTCACTGAGGGAAAGAGGGTGCAAGCTTTCGAGGTGTGAACGTGCACAGAGAAGGTACAGTAAACGGGGAAGTCACAGAGGGGTCAAAGGTACTATTTTTGTTAATGAGAACAGCTATTTCTCATTGATGTTTAGAGTTATTTAAGTTGCATTACCTGAATTCCAACTAGAGAGTGGCACAAAAAGTCCGCTGACTAAAAGTATGTTATACAGATGAATCACCTACACCCTGATACAATATGATTTTTTTTCCAGCTGATCAGTCTAAATGACTCTTAAACCAACACATATCCCACAGAGCAGAGCGACCTTGAAATATTAGCATGTCAAATTACCAAGGTTGTACATTATTATTCCTTAGAAAGAGCCCAGGAGGATGAATGAAAGAGTCAAAAAAAAAAAAAAAAAATCTTGCTTGGGAAGATGAATTGATAGCCGTGGTTAAGGAGGGAAGGCTTTATAACCTCTCATTAAACTTACAGTCTGATAGATGGATAAAAGGAGGCGATGGGGAGGTGAAGATGAAACCGGGAGAATTATGGGCAGCCATTTTGCCCTCGGTGTGTCCTGGAGGTCTGGATAGAAAAAAAGCCTTGATCAGATAAGTCAAAGTCTGGTGGTTTGCTCCCTCTACACACACCGCTTGAACCTGATGGACTGGTAAATAATCCTCTCGCGGTGTTGCATAATTCAGCGCTCATTAGAATTGGACGTGGAAGTGATTTTGAAGAACTGCTCCGAGCTGTCTCACCCATGTGACTGATCTTCCTCCAACTGAGTCCCATTAGCCAGCACTGGTGTCATTATTTTACATTTCTGCCATCAAAGGACAGTATGAATGTCTTTTTTTGGAGGAAAGGTGGATTCACATTGTATCTAACCAAAGTTTAATACAATACATGCACTGTGCTTCCTCCCACTGCCCAAAGAAATGCGTTCTATAGGCAAATTGGTGACTCTCAATTGTCCTCAGTGAGTGAATATCAGTGTCATCCCTTGTTAGACCATCCATTAGATAGTTAGAATTTCATTGTATAGGGAAACATGTTTCCATACTGCACACATGACAGTATACTCTTTGAATCTTGAATTGTCTAAGGTGTACCCTGCCTAGGGCTTAAAGTTGATGTCTATGTTTGTGATTAAGGTTTGGAAAATAAGCAGATGCACATTAATGAATTGCACTTTTAACTAGCCTATCCTAGTAACTTTGGGCAGGGTAGACAGTGGCCAGTTAGTTGCAGGGGTGACACAGAGACAGACAACCATTCACTCCCATATCCATCCACAAGGGGCAATTTTAGAACCACCAACTCCCAACACATGCAGGTCTTTGGACGGTGGGAGGAGGCCAGAGTATTCAGAGAGAACCCACAGTAACATGGGGAGAACAGTTGGCTGGCCTGAGGATCGAACCAACAACCTCCTTGCTGGGAGGTGAGAGCATGAACTGCTCTGCCACCGTGCCCTCTTAACTTAATACATTTTAAATCAAAATCAATTCATAAATGTCATTTGCCTTGATGCAATATGTGTGCAAAAAAGTTACACAGTAAGTTCTTGCATTTTTCTCATTCTCATTTTTCATTTACCCATCTTAGTTCAGCTTACCTATACTGAAGGAAGTTGGTTTATGGTTTATGACTAATGTATACATTTGAAATTCTAAATGTGTGCAAATAAGTGATATCTCGTAATTGTTTAACAAACCCACCTCTCTCTGTCCTTCCAGAATCACCTTCTGCCACCTGCCCTTCCAAAGCAAATGGTTGTACATCGGCACAGAACGCGGGAACGTCCACATTGTCAACGTGGAGTCCTTCACGCTCTCAGGCTACGTCATCATGTGGAACAAAGCCATCGAACTGTGAGTGCCACCCACATCACAACTTCTTCAAACACTGCATGATTTAGGGTGCTGGTTTATAGGCTTTCTGACATGCGGGGAGGTTCAAATCACTGCTGCAGGGATCGATATTTGAACTCAGTAGGAATCCTGCTCTGAAACACAAGCTCTATTGACTCCTCTTTAGAAGAGGGCTGGTGTGTATTCAGCATCTTAGTGCCCAAAAAGGTTAATGTACTTGAAATCCTCTTCTTCACCTGCGTGGTTTTTGGGCTTGGAGTAAAAGAGGAGAAACCAAAGCTTCAGTTTTATTGCTATTGAGTGGTAGGCTGCAGATTTTGGCACAGGTAAGAGGTGAGGAGGCTTGTGTTTTTTACAGTATGATAGTATCACCAGATTAGCGCTATATAAGTTTAAACTGTAGGTCACTTGTCATGAGCTAGACACACGTGGGTAAAACCTTGACAATATAGGTGCAAGAAGATGGAGGCACAGCCATAATATCTTGCAAAAAAAACATTACTGATGTGTGTTAAAAGCTGAGCTGTAGATATTAAATGCAGTGTTTTTAATTCACAATGAAAGAACTCGAAGATGCCAACTCTAAAAATAAAAACTGTTGTTGCCAAAAAACATTAGCTTTGTTTCACATTAGCATTGTTGTACAATTAGCAATCATCTTGACGTATGACTATTTAGCCCAAGACAAGCTTTACTTGAGAATGTATTGCTATTTAAGGCAATGTTTCTCAAGCATCCACTTATCATAATGCATTGTCTGGCTCTTTATTTTAGCAGCTGCCCTAAACTAACTAAACCCAGACAATACAGAGATCCTAACCGGTAATGTTTGTAGAAAACTATTGCTATAAAATTAAAATGTATACAGATGTGGGGGGGGGGGGGGTTGCAGCAACTCAGGGGTACAGAGATAAAGAGAGAGAAGCATGCTTACACTGTCATGAGGAGATTAACACTGTCTTGTTAATTTGTCTCTGAACCTTTGTAAAGACCTTTACATGTTTTGACACAACAGATTCTTCCATAAAAATGTTGCTCTCTATCTAAACTCTATAGGCCCATTTAATGTTGAGACATCACGTGTAATCAAGCTTTTGTTTATCCCTGGCTGGTGCGGAGGATGGTTAAACATGTCCTGATGAGGTAGCACTCATTAGTCAGTGTATCAGTCCCAGGCTGCGCTGTATCAGACGACAGGTAGCGAGTGCGGTCTGTCTCTTTGCACTTTCAATGGATCTGTCACTTTGACAGGCTCCATTTTGGTTCCCTGCTGTAGAGACTTAAATTATTCACTGGAGCGTTTTGCTTTCCCCCCCTCCACTTCATCCCCTTGTGTATGTGTGTGTATGTGGATGGGACAGGGGTGGAACAGGTGTCCGCCAAGATCAGCGTAGGGTACACACACAGTCGGGTGCGTCTCCGTGACAGGGCAGAGAAGAGCAATGGATGAGACCGTGGGCCTTTTTGTTGCCGGAGGGCGAAGATGAGAGGAAGGAGTGATGTGCACCGGGACAGAGTGGTGACAGAGAATAAATGCAGAGAGTAAGAAGTAAGGTGCACCACAGATAAGTACCAGAGAGAGAAAGGTCAATAGACAGGGTTTCCAATTAAAGAATGAAAGGGCAGAAGTGAAATTAAGGAAGTGGAAGGAGATGCGGATGATAAGATGGAGAGGCGGATGCACAGTCTGATTAAAGGACAAGAAAGAACTTCCTCTTTGTTTCTCTTTGAAATGTGCTTAATTTTTTGGGTCAAAATCAGATTTTCCAAAATTACTTCCAGCTTGTTATATATTTAGATTAATTTCTTCCGGTGTGTCTTGGTAGTAGAAAAATCAAGAATGATTAAAACAGTTCACTCTGTTTTTAATCCTTAGCACTGGATATTTGGAGTAGAATTTTTTGAAGGTAAGTTAAAAGTACATAAACGAGCATTACAGCAGTTTGAAACAACAGTTTGTTTAACATCATCAGGAAGACTGTTCCAGAGTTTAGCTGCAGAAAACAATGCTTCATCCTGTTTAGTTTAGGGCACAACCAGAAGGCCTGTCCCAGATGTTCTCAGAGTTCAAATCACAAACCTTAATTTACACCAAAAGTGAAATGAAGCATCTGAAGTGATCATCTGTTATACATGTCAAATGTTAGCTGACAACAGCAAACACAAAGAGAGAATAACACAAATCCAAACAAAAGGACTTGACTGATGAGTAGGTCTGAGCAAAAATGTTTGACTTGAAACGCTGGACCAGTGCAAACAACTTGGGATGAGGTCAAGTTTTTAATGACATTTCTGTGTGGGGTGGTTGAAAATTTGACGTGTCTTGAAGAAACTTTGTTCTTTTTGGTATTTGCCATCTTTAATTGTTGCTATGCTGTGTAACTCCATGAACTTGTCTTTGATTCACGTAGTTTCATCCTAATCCAAAATGTATCTATGCTGAATCTGTCCAAATTTCAGTGCTGTGGTTTCTATCTTGAAGACGGCTGCAGCGGCGTTGGGGATCAATGGCCGTATTAGCTGCACATGCTCTGTGTTTACGTGTGTGTGTGTGTGTGTGCGTGTGCGTGTGAGTGTGTGTGTGCGTAGCAGGGAGTGTCTTTGATGCTGATCACAGAGGTACGAGGGTGATTGTCTTGTTGTGTCTTTGTAGCTCCCTGCCAGCTGTGGGGCGGATAGGGTCGCTCTCCAGAAACAAAAGCATCTCTACCTCCGCCATTGTTCTTGTCTGATCCTGTAATTAGCCCAGAATAGCCCTTGATCTCCAATCTCTATTACTGCAGTCAGTGCTGAAGGGAAGTGAAAATTAAGACATCCTTGTTATTCAGTTATGGGGGGTACTGCCTGCTTTTATTTTGGTATATGTTTATTTGTAAATTGTATATCATAATCCCAATATGTGAGTGCATGGTGGCAGACTGGTTAGCCCGTCTTGGTTTGATCCTTGGACCAGTGAACATGCAGTGCCTCTGTGTGCAAGCTTCATATTCCCCCTGTGTTACCATGGGTTTTGTCCGGCCTGCAACATGAGATGGTGGCATGAGAATGTCAATGTGTGTCTCTGTGTCAGCTCTGTGACTAACTGGCCATTGTCCTGGGTGTACTCTTCCTCAGGCCTGTAGTTGCTGGGCTACGCTCCAGCCACCCGCAACTCCTAACGGGAATAAGAGGAAGAAGATGATGAATGAAACCCCGTGGTCTGTTGGATACTCTGTAGAATTTCTTGTTGACCCCTGACAGTGAATGAACTAGTGAATAAAGAGTAGTGAAAGTAGAAAATAAACCTGAAATGAACCTGTATGGAGTGCAAGACCCCAAATTTTGAAATTGTTGTTGTCCAAAAGTACATGAGTCTATAAAAAAACAATGACTACAGCTATGTGACTGCCTTGTTGTCCTCTATTAATGTCTGTGTGTCCTTACAAGTTAATCATGCAAGACATCCTATCCAAAAACAGAGACAATACAGCAAACTCATTTGTGCGGATGCTCGCTAAAATAATTGCCAAAGGCCGATCTCCCAGGAGTATTCTTCATTACTGTTACTTGGCCACGATGTTGTCTGAGGCTCTATTAAAAACTTGTTTAGTGTTCTTATTTGTGTAACGAGGCTGTATACAGAGGTCATCTTCTCTTGGGCCCTTGCTATTTGAAGATGCATTGGTTGTTCCAGCGGTCCCCCGAGGCGAGCCCGATCTCGGGACTCAGTGCATTTCCATGAGTCACACCTCCGTTCCCAAGCTGCTCTAGTGGAAAGACTAACAGACAAAAACACATATAACATTACATAAGCAGCAACATGACATTATAGTTCAAGCTTAAAGGCCACATGTGGAAGTGTTTGTTCACATGATGGCTAATTTGTTTGCATGTGTGGCTTTAGGTTAGAACATGTCTCTGTGCATTTACACTGTAAAAGCCAATAGCACATCTTACTGAAAGAAATCACTTGCTAAATAGTTAGAATCACTAACTCCAAATGTGTTAAATAGATGTATGTCATAAATATGATTTTTTTGTAGTGTGTTTACGTTTTTAGCTTTACTAAATTTTTTTCTCTCTTGCTAATTTTTGTAATTGAAAATAACAGAATAATGTACAGCTGCAGTAAAAAAATGTTTTGCATACAGTGTAATAATACAGCCACAAGCTCGTGTACTCTTTGCATGTCAGTCCCAAGCCCAGATAAATGGAGAGGGTTGCATCAGAAGGGCATTGGCGTAAACGGTATTGGCAGATGATTTGCTGTGACGACACCGGAAAGGAGAATATCTTATAACATAATTAAGTAAAATTTTAAGTAGATTTGGATAAATAGAAAATTTTGTGTATTTAATAAATATATGTAATAAATAAACTTGACTTTTTTTTACAGTGTGCCGATGCTTATGTCTGTGTTAGTGTGTGCTAAGGCTAAGTCATTGGGTACACATAGTTGCAGAGAAGTGGGACAGTGTGCGGTAAAATGTTAACAGTTTACAGTGACACATAGTTGAAGTCGGTGGTGGTGGGCCCAGGGCTGCTCCCGTCCTTTTCCAGCCTCCTTTGGTTTTCTGCCCACTCGAAAACCCCGGAGCTATTAAAAACACTCGTGTGAATATTTTATGCTGCTTGTTCTTAATGTTCTATTGCTCATGTGGCTTTCTAGGATTGTACTCGAAGAAGCATCACCTTATCCAGTGTACTCAAAGTAACTAACTTAGATTACTGTTTAAATAGATTGTATACAGGATCATTTACATTTACTGGCCACTTTGTTAGGTACAGGGCCATAGACAGGAAATACGGAGGTCCATCATGTTGACGGCCTGTTTAGTCCTGGTTTAGTACTGATTTAGACCTGGTTTAGTCCCAGTCTAGTCCTGGTGTGGGCCTGGTGTAGTCCTGATTTAGACCTGGTTCAGACCTGGTTTAGACCTGGTTTAGTCCTCATTCAGATCTGGTTTAGTCTTGGTTTGGTGGTCCTTGTTTGGATCTGGTTTAGCACTGCTTTAGACCTGGTTTAGTCCTGGTTTAGTCCTGTTTTTTGCCTGGTTTAGACCTGGTTTAGTCCTGGTTCAGGTCTGGTTTAGTCCTGATTTAGTCCTGTCTTTTTCCTAAATAAGTCCTGATTTAGAGTTTTTTGTTTTTTTTCTGGTTTAATCCTGGTTTAGTCCTGATTTAGTCCTATTTTTTGCCTGGTTTAGTTCTTGTTTAGACCTAGTTAGATCGGGTGTAGCAATAGAAAAAAACAAGGTCCAGACCTTTGTGACCTCTGTGGTGCGTTCGGCCCTGATAGGGTATACCCTGTACCTAATAAAGTGGCCTCAGTATGGGCTTTTGCTGCAGGAGCCAATCTTAAAAAATTCAATCTTTAAAGTTTGAGTTATATTATCTAAACTATTACAGACCTGAGACACTCACAGAGAGGTGAGGTGAGGTCACACAGTCTACGGCCCGGCCGCAGGAGGAGGAGCAATGTTGTTACTACTACTGTCATAGTGACTGCCTCCTTGGCTTTTACAGACTCCGAGGGTGTCGTCAGAGTGACACCAGATGTTCAGGGCTTTTAACTTCTCTCTTTATGTGTCACTGAGCACTATGGATGTGTACGCAACAGATCCTGAACTCACTGTATCCTGGCATATCCCTTTGGCAGCAGCATAATGTTTGAAATACAAGATAAGATATATTCATTTATTTCTTTTTCAGCTTAGAGGTTTTGGGTGGCAGCAGCTGATCCCAACAATTATGGGCTTTAGGCGGACTGACACAGAGACATAAAGTACTGTGCACAAGTCTTAGGTTTTTAAGAAAGAACAAAGAAAAATAAATATAAAAAAACATATGAAAGGCACTGAGAGCTGACCTGGATGCTTCTAAGACTTTATAATGGGTATATTTTCCATGGCGCATTCAGCTTAACTCCGCTAGTGATACATATATGCATGACTTTACAATAAACCATTAAATGAAACTGCAAAAATTATGCCTTACTCACACTGAGACAAGCCTGCACGGAGTTAGAGACATGCACTTTTATTTGCACACAGCCATATTTTTCTGCCCATGAACCCCATTTCTTCTCAGTTTGCAAATAGCAGAGTCATTAGCAGCAGACAGGCAGAAATGTGTGCTTACAGGGGCGTGTTGAGATGGTTAAGCATTGATGTTTGTGTGTTGTTTATGGGAGATTTTTTTTTAAAGTCTTGTCTGTGCTGTACCCATCCTGCCTCTTGTTGCCATGGTGATTCCTTTATCTCCAAACCTGACGGTGTATTTGTGAATATGTTCATGTCCGATTGATTCTCTGAGTAAAAGCAACAAAAATGTGTTTTTCTTGTGACAAAAACAAAAAGGAAGGAAGAATTCGTGGGCTTTGTGGGAAAAGAAGTGTTGGAGTTTGTGTTTAGTGATTCAGAGCGTAATGTGTTGTAACAGATTTGAGGTGTTTGAGGGTGTCTTAATTGTTCTGTGTGTGAGCGAGAGACAGACATTGAGGCAGGATTAGATAAATCAACATCTCCAGCTGCAGCAGGACTTAGGTAATAAGGCTCCAGCGCTAACAGGCTAAATATAGAGACTGACTGACTGGCTGCCTGCCCACTAACAGCTACCTCCTCAGACACACACTATAACTGAGACTGGCCTTTGGTGTCTTGATACACTGAGATACACAGTGAACACTGTGTTTGTGGATGTAAACCAAAATGTACAGTAAATTTTAATATGTGAAGTTTATGGGTAAATAAACTAGATCACTAATATGTTTGATCTATCAGTTTTACCTTGCAGTTATTATAAACTTGCCATGCACTGTTACAGTGGGTTATCTCTGGGAACTCACTCTCCCTTTGCCCAAAGACATGTAGCCTATAGAGAAATGGGTAACTCTTAATTAAAGTAGCACTTTCCTGCTGCTGTTTCATAAAAAAACACAAGTCCAGTTGACCTCTTGCTCGGGCTTGACTCTAATTTTTTCCTCATATCCATACAAAGGTTTCCTTTTCCTTTTGGGCCACTCTGACTTGACAAACATCGAAGAAATAAAGCCATTGCTGGCTCAATACTTCAGGGAAAGCTGGTCGGTGCTCCCAATCTTACAAGGCTGATTTTTTTTTTTTTGGCCACGACACGCTATCTGGTGCAGGTCATTTAGCTACCACACTGATACCAAAACTGTTTAATTAAGGTTAAAAAAGTTGCATAGTTCTCTTTTAAATGTCAGAGTGAGATTTATTGTTTGTTCTCCAGATTGTACCCCGCCTTAGGACCAAAGCCACAAGGTTAGGCTCAAACTAGTCAATGAATAAAATTGAGAAGTGACATGTAATTAGACATGTTTTTATTAAAATGAGATGTTCAGATGAAATTTAAATATTAAAGCATCCAAATCTCAAACAACACAACCAGTGCCACTCCCAGACAATTTTAAAATGCAAAAATGCATTATGTAAAGAAATTAGAAGGTTGTGTTAGTTTATTGAACTAAATGACTATTCTAGATAGAAGGGTTGCTTTATAGCGTTAGGCCAATTAGCCTGAGCATTTTATGTCAGTGAGTTGAATGAAAAAAGAGTTCTTTTCTGCATGTTTGTGATGAAAGTGATTACTAGGGTTTGTCTAAAACAAACTGAACTGAAGTTGCTGAATAAGGATGCAGCAGTATCAGTCCACAGTGACCCTATCTTTGTCCTCTAATGTCACTTAAAAACCAAGATTTGCTCCAACAGCTTCCTTCCCCTTTGCCTGCTTTCACATTAGTTACATTTGGTTGCTTCCTCACTCCCGTCTTCTCCTTGTGGGGCATCCCTGTCCTTGCCCTGGCATTGGGGTTAGGTTTCAGCCTCAACACTCTCTTATTTTTTAGGTTTCTCAGCTGTGACCTTCCTTGGCACTCCTCTGCTCACATCACTGTCTCTTCCAGGCAGGTCAGGTTAGGTAAACTTCTCTTCCAAGGCGAGGACATTGGACATAAGGCTGTCTGGAGGGTAAAGCCAGCATGGGAGGGGGCAGCCAAGCATTTTGTGACATGCAAATGGACACAAACACACACATACACAGACATAGCCAGTGGGGACTGCTTGGACTGACATGGCCATCCATCACAGTTGTGCACTGAGCTAAACAGCCTTTTAGAGCCTTGAAGTGATTGGCAGCACTGTCCTCAATGAAAACTCTAGTGCAGGTTCAAAGACACTTGTGTCCCACATTAACCCTCTTATACCCACTCTAGAAGGGTTTGTCAATGCATTTGACCTTGTTCTGAAGGCGATCATGCATTAAAACTGTCTTGTTTCATTCTCCAGGTCCTCCAAGGCTCACCCAGGACCAGTCGTCCACATAAGTGACAACCCAATGGACGAGGGAAAGGTATATTTTAGTTTGTGTGCACATTAATTACATTGTTGTAGAATAAGCTGTCCAAATACCAAGTACTACAGTAATACTACAGTAATACTACAGTAGATAAAACATGTATTATCCGTCAGTGGTATGAGTGAAGCCAGTCCACTATAAGGAGTACTTTGAAATGCTCTTTGAATGCATTAAAAAGAAATGGGTTTGCTCTAGAGAAAAATCTTTGTTCTTGTTTGCTTCAGAAAATGTTTTTAAACTGCAGGCCACATTTCTTGCATTCTGGTGGATTTTATGTGTGTTTTTGTCTAGGGTTTAGGGAGGATTATCTGTGTTTTAATTCATTAACTGAACTGATATTGAGTATAATTTAGGAAAAACTTGATTTCAGATAAATTTAACATTGAAAAGAATCACAAGTCTATTTGATGTAAACCTTACTTTAGTGGGGATTTGTAACTTCTGTGCAAAAACAAAGTGTTACGTACATACCTGTGCACAAAACTGAATGCCTCATTAAACATGCATGCAGTTAATTTGCATAACAAATTAACTTTGTATAGCTTGTTTCATCCTCAAATGAACAAATATGTACAGAGAAGTAGAGAAGGATGTCTGCTCTGTCCTGTCCTCTGCTGCTCATGACCATGTACCGCTCCTCTAAAAGAGAGAGAGGGAGGAGGGTGAGTCCCAGCCCAAATGAGTTCATTCACTAGTTACAGAACGCAAAGAAGGCAAAGATATGCGCAAAGAAAATCTTAGTCGTTGCCCTGATTGGCTAAAACTATTATATCTAGCATTTTATTCAGTCACCTCCAAATATTGTAATAAAAGCCCTTCCCCCTTACAAACATCAGCCCAGACTGACATAAGAAAATGACTGCTACAGTACATATCAGTCTGTTTTTGCCAGTTTAATAATCAGCTCTTCTCCATTTGACTTGGTATTGTGCAGATGTAAAGAAAACTTGTCAGCTTTCCAAAACATGACATTTTGACTTAAGAAGTGCATTCAGTGTCCATAACAATAGGTGGTTAACTTGATAAATATTATACTTTTCTGTTTTTGAAGTTCATAAAGGCATTAAATCATATTCTTGTCCAAACAAACATTTTATGACCCCCAAAAATGTTTCATTTGTTTTTTTTTATCTCTGGTGAACCGTAGTGGGCGGGTCACTTCCTGATCCACCGTAGTCTGCTAACACCTGCCTTCCCTTTCACGCTGGGGATGAATGTCAAATGTATTAGCGTTTTTCCGCACAGCATGGGGTCTATTCTATCTCCACAGTGTCATCTCTGAGCCACCTATCTCTCACTGACTGCCTGTCGCTCTTCCTCTCCAGCTCATAATTGGATTCGAGGCGGGGATTGTGGTCCTGTGGGATCTGAAATCAAAGAAGGCTGACTATCGCTACACGTACGATGAGGTAGGCAAATGTCCCATGTTTCCTTTCTTCACTAACAGCATCAGTCATCCTGCTTCTTCCTCATCTGGTACATGTGATACAGATAGAGTTAAATGATGGACAACAGTGTGATGTATGGATCTGTGTACATTTCAGTCCAGTCTTTATTTGCACAACAAAGCCTGAATTTTGGAGTACTTTAGTGCATCCACAGTCTCACCGCTTTGACTGTTATTCTCCTCTCATCTGATAATGGGACAAAATTGACTGCTGATTGGAACTGGACTTTCTACTTCCTTCTACCTTTTTAGTGGATAAGCTCTGCAAATGGGGCTTTCGTGCTACATGGCACTGGTTATAGCCTTATCTTGACTGGTAAAAAACATTTAGGGCCTGTTTACATGACAACGCCTGCCAGAAACACGCAACAGTCATGCTGCCCGCGATTTGCATTCACGCAAAAATGCTGAGGTGTGAGGAAAATGATTGTAAACTGCAGTACCCGTGTTTATCCAGCAAACGCCGCTGTGGGCCCCGCAAGTGCTCTACACCACACAGTGAGTAAACAGCAGAGGAAGTGATAGCTCAGTCTGTAACTTTCCAACCCCTTCAGGATCTTGCGTTTTTCTGTAGCCATTCTCATAAAGTCTTTCATAAAAGTAAGTACTTGTACAGATATTACTAATATTTACTGGACTAAATGTGAACGTATGAGACAGAAAAGACTTGTATTTTGCAATAATGGGTCAGCTGACCTGCGCCCTGCAGACAGCCAATCACTGTTCAGACTGGGGCAGTTACGTTATTGTTTTCTGTGAAGACGCTGTTTTCTCAGTGTACACAGTAGCAGAGCGGCTCCAAGTGGCTCCCCACTGTGAGACTAAAACACCTCAAGATTGCGGATTCAGAAAACAGAAACCCCGTCCTCGTGTAAACGAAAGGTCAAACCGCAATCAAACATTTGCGGATTTGGCAAAATTTGTGGTTGTCTAAATGGCCCCTTAAATTCACATTTCGTGGTGAAAAACAATGGAAAACCATCTGATTGCTGAGGTTAAACAGTGGCAATTTCTACTCAATAGTTCCAAATAGACAAGTGTGACAAAGTACTTTACCTCGTTACCACACCTGTGCAGCGTGTCGCCTCCCACAGCCCCGTGCTTCCCACGTCCCAATCCTGTACTTGCCAGGTGTAGATTGCTGTTTTCCTAAAAACATGACACTAGCCCCACCCTACTTACCATTCTGTCTCCTCCTCCCCTCCCATCCCTGATATAATGGCAGCGAGTCACAGACACCGCTCTCCTGCTTGTTAAGCTTCGTGTGGGGAAAAAAATCTTAAAAAAAACTTAATCTGTCCCATCCAAAATAATAAGTGTTAAAGCATTTGTGGGACAAAAATGACTACTGGCTACAGAAAGGCTACAGAATGAAAGGGATTTACTGTCCTAACTATATCCACATGACTTCTTTTTAACAGTGATTTGGTTAATAGGTTTCAGATACTGTCTCATAGTGGACAGCAAATACAAGTATCTATATTCTTCCCAGTGGGATGGATTTTGGTGACTAACTGGGACTGGATTTTCTTTAAATCCGGGACTTGGCAACCCTGCTGTGGAGGACGTCCATTACGCCGCTCTTACCGCTGTCAATCACACGTCCAGGCATGGCTCCACCCTCAGCTGTCCCCCTCTGTCTCTGGCTGGTCTCTACCCACTTTCCAGTCTGTTTGTGGGCGGAAGAAATGCCTGAAACAGGGTTGAGTTGCTCTTTAAGTAAAGTACAGACACATAGATACGAACAATAACAAAGCTTATTACATCCCGCCATTGTTATTAAAAAAGTTGTATGGTTGATTCAACTTTTGCAGCCTGTCCCCTAGCCAAACTCTCATTCACTCTGGAATTGCAAGCTTAAAGGGAAAAAACACCTGACTTAGCCTCTTGCTTCTAAGTGAATTGTTCTCAGAAAAAAATCCAGAGTACACATATAAAAAGTGCTTCTGCGGAAAGTATAAATAGATATAGCTCTGTCTGGGTAGCTTCACAGAATACAAACCGCTCAGTATTAAGTCATTAGTGGAGCGGGCACGTTTTGCTGACATACTGTGGTTGTGCAGAGGGCAAATTCATTTTGTTAAAGGGCCAGATGTTTAAAGCAATGAGTCATGAGCTTTTATTGGCTCCCACCGTGGCAAAAGTGTATGTCCATAAATAAAACATGACAATGCAATAAAATAGAGACAGTGTGTCAGAGTGGCTCACGTCCCCTCTGGGCTCAGCGTGTGCAGGACAGGGAGCGTCTTCATGATGTGTGGCATATTGAGCTTTGGAGATACTATTCTGATCTAGCTCTTATAACATGGAACTACTAATGTACACAGAATATACATACAGCCTAGTTTTATTCAAGGTTATTGTATTGTACCACAGGGTTAGGTCTAAGCAAGGGTCATTCAGAAAAATTGAAGTAGTAAGTAGTACTAATTGCCTTGTTTTATCAGTATTCCAAATATTTAGTGTTAAGTTAAATTTAGAAGCTACTGCTTGTACTACCTCGACTACTTCTACTGCTGCTTCGATTTCTACTCCTACAATCTCTACTACTGCTACTACTACTACCTCTATTGCTTCTATTGCTGCTTCTATCACTCCTACAACTACTACTACAACTACTGTTACTACTACAATCCCTACTACGGTTACTACTACAATCCCTACTACTACTACTACAACAACCACTACTTCTACTGCAGCTTCTATTAGTATTACTATTACTACTACTACTAATATTATGACGATTTGGCCACCAAGGTAAAAAAAACAAAAAAACAACTTGTACTTGAGTAAAAGTACATACATAAGTAAAGTAAGTAATATATGTGTGGAAAAAATTTACACAGAAAGTCAAATTTCTTAAAAGATTAACTTGTGCAAATCACTTTGACCGTAAAAAGAATAAAAAGAAGAATATACTGTATTCTCATTTACTTTTAAAAACCTTGTCCTAAGTCAGTTGTGTGATGTGCGTGCTGTCTTCTCCAGTAGCCATATTGGATCCGGCTCTTCCTTCACATGATTTATTCCGGTTTATAGCTGGCCTGGGATGTTCAGCACTCCTTTGACATTTATTGCTCTGTCTGTAATGCTCAATCTATTTAGTCCCTCTCCAACAACGCATGCGTTTACTGGCAATGCCATGGCCCTGCTCTCATTCATAAAGCTGCATTTGAATGGCTTGGGGCACACATGCACACACCACAACACACACACACTTGTACACCTGGTCATACATACAGCAGGGTCTGTGGAATTACACCCAGGCTTCTTTGAGGTAATGAGATTAGTGTAGCTTCTCCTGTGCTGGTGCTCACCTCATTGGTAGTGGCATAGGGCTGCGAGCCTTCAGATAACAATAGTCACTCAGGACTGCGAAGACACAAGAACTAAAGGTGGATTTAGTATGTATGTATCTTGCTCGCTTCACTCTCTCCCGCTCCGAGATAAGCTAATATCTCCTCACTGCACCCATAGTATTACAGGGTTGGATTGAATCTCCCAAGGGAGCTCATCTTGTCTTTCCAAGCCCTGATGGTCCCATCTCTCAGGGGTGAGATTGTGTGGGGGAGAGCCCATGTGAGTGGGTGGCTACAACCCTCATCTCACTCACTGACAATGCATTAAAGACTGTCTTACACAGTGGAGATTTTACCCCAGGGTTTACTCTCCAGGCTAAACATGCAAATGGTTCTTGTTCAACTGAGCAATCATTTTAACCCCAGGAGCAGCCTTTAGGTAGATGAGGCCATGCCCTGTGTCGAACTATGCAGCGTTAATAATAAAATATTTTTCTATACATTCACACTTTGTCATACTCAGTACAATGTCATATTGGTTTAATGTTTCATCAGAACTCTGGATTTTGCCTTTATGCAACTTGTGTGAGTTAATGCATGAACCAAGATCCCATGGTACTATGGCAAAGTAATCCCGCCACAATGGTTCAATAGCCAGTGTCTGGCCCAAGCCTGGATAAATGGTGAACGTTGCTTCAGGAAGGGCCATACAGTATAGAATACACAAATTGTTTTGAATTAAAGTGAAATATTTATGTGAATGTGAGCTGCACACTAGCAACTGTGGTTAACAAGACCACCGTACATATTCAAAGACATTAGCCATGAGAATAAATTACGTATAAACAAACAGGTTTTTAGCCAATACCAACAGACAGATGAAATGTGAGTGCTGACAGTGAGTGGGTAGAGAACATTAATGAGTGGCTTGTTTTTTATCTGTTCTTTAAGTACGTACAGTGTAGTGTTTGGGCTTTACCACAATGACTACATGCAATAAGTCACCAGATGCTTTAGGACCTACGCTCTCTGTGTATGTCTCTGTGTCAGCAATGTGAATAACTGCCCTCTTTTCCAGTTGTAACCTGCCAAAGGCCCATAGTTGCTGGGAATAGGCTTCAGCTATCCATGTGCTTTAATGAGAATAAGCAGTAGAAGATGAATGTATTTATTGACCATACTTGGCGGCACTGTAAGACTAGTCAATAGCTTTAAACGTGGCATTTACCCAACACTATAGATTTGACCTACTGTTGGGTGGGAAACTTGATTGCTGTAAAAAAAAAAAAAAATCCTTTGTGAGCTATATGTTTCCAGCTGTGGCCTCTTTCCTCCGACTGTGTGCTTTCATTCAACACTATTTGCCTAGAAGCTTGCTGCAGAATATCAAAAGAAACTGAACAAGGAAGAGATTTCTTTGCTTTTTTTATTTTTTTTTTAGACAAGCCATACAATAATACCTCGACAGACACAGCGCGAGGAATAATTGCATGTTTTAAGGAATATTTTAGTTTTAATGTGAATTTGTGCTGACTTATTGTGTTTCACAAGCTCTATATTCTTTGCACATTTTTATGTTTTTTTTTTAGCAACTTTGTCACACAGCGTCAGCACACATACAGCACCTTAGGGGAAGAGAGAAATCGTCTTGACGTCAACGACAGCTATTGTTAGTTATAGACACTGTCAAACCGCACCAGTGTCAGCACAAATTGGGAGAGCTTAACCTGGCTTCAAGTCAACGCCAAAGTTCAGACGAAGTTTTGTTTTTACCAGCTTTCAAAGAGCTGAGAGAGCACACCTTTCACTATACGCGTCTTCAGTGAGGTTGTCTATTCTTAGCCCGGCATCAGCACTATGGGCTTCCACACAGTGAGCGCTGTAGCCAGAGAGCATCCGTCAACCCTGACCCTGACCACTTGGCTGGATGTGACTCCACACCTCGGCCCTGAGCGCTGATGGATGGTCCCGATCACAGCCAGAATCTGTATTTCTGCCTCTCGTCGTCCTCCTCGCGCCGCTGCTGTTTCTCTTCCAGCGACATTTGCTTGCTCATTGAAACGGGATGGATTTATAATTGTTGTGTCATTTCACTGAAGCACTCCATTATTCAAACAGCTACAGTTTTATTCTAATACAAACAGCACAACAACTTTTTCTACTGTCTTGTCTTATGGCTTAATCTCGTGCGTTTCTATGTGACTTTCTTCTTTTACCGCCACAGCTAATAATCTGGCTCCTTTTGTCCAGTGATTCACATACTCATTTGGCATAGGTTTTAAGCCGGATGCTCTTCCTGATGCAAACCTCTTAATTTATCCAGGCTTGGTACTGGAACGATTCAACTCAAATTTTTTTTACATAGCCCAAAATCACAGCAGTTCCCTCAAAGAGCTTTACAAACAATTAGTCACACAATCCAACATTAACACACACACGCAAACAGACATGCAAGCAAACATAGACACATAAGCAAACGTAAAAACAATCAAACATTAAACAATCAAACGTAAAGACACAATCCAACATTAACATCCAATTCAACATTAACACAAGCAAACGTAAAGACAATCTCAAACAGTAACACACAATCAGACATAAAGACACAATCAAACATTAGCGAGAAAATCAAATACAAAGACATAAACATAAAGACACATTCGAACCTAACGACACAATTAAACCAAAAAACGCATAGACATGTCAAGTGTATTAGCTTTAGCTGTGCGGTTTTCCCACACTTGAAAGGGACAGGTCTCAGTTCTGAAAGTGTAAGTTGGACTTCACTCAAGTAACAGGCCTTTGAGTAATTTTTAATCCTTTTTTGTTTTTAGTTTTTATTTCTCAGTGTGCCAACAATCAGCATGTGAAAAACCTTTAAGACAAACACAAAAAACCCAGTGTAAATAGTATACAAAAATTATATAAATTAGCAGAATATTTTTTTACAATTAAACCTCTAAACAATGAATGTAGAATAATGAAAGAATAATTTAACTACTATGCATATAAATTAATGTACGACTATGAACAATGTAATTAGTGCAATATTTAAACTATTTCAGTAACATTTACCTAATAGTGTACAAAGCATACATTTAGACTTTTAAACTTTAGGCAAAAGCACATAAGTTAACTAGTTTAAATGGAGCAGATTTCTAAAACACACTTAGTGCTACAACAACACGCACAGACCATCACGTACAAAGAGTGCAATACAGAAAGTTTGGAGCATCAGTGAATGCAGCACTGACACGGAGCAGCTACAACTAGCAGTGCAAGAGCAAGAATTTCTAGTCAGATCAGTATGACGGCTTACCGGCTGTCCCTTCAGAGTTTCTGTGAGAACCCAGATCCCACACAGAGGTTCTACGACTTAATGCTCGAACTTTGTAGCTTCCTTCGTGCTTTTGCTGCCAGCTGCCGTCTTGTCTCTGCTCCCAGTGTGCTCAATGTAGACAGCGGTATGCCATTTTAATCTGTCCGGGCGCGCCACTGATTACTAATCAGTTCCATCTTTGAGCAGTTCACTCGTTTCACCTGGCGGTCCCGCCCCGGCAGGAACAGGTGAAGCAGCAGGAGAGGGAGCAGCGCACGGCCACGCCCCCCAAAGAGCAGTTTGCTGTGACATAGGGCTTGGTGATAAATCGATTTTTTTTTTTTTGATTAATTCGAATTTGTAGTGCACATCAACTGGTTTTAATAAAAATGTATAAAAAAAAAAAAAATGTCCACCACCGGTGCAACATGGTAGCGAGCAGGGAAGAACTCATTCCTATGAAAGGCACGGTGGTTTGCGGTGTCAGATGGAGCACAAACAGCGCCCCGCTGCAAAGTCAGTCCCTACAGGATTTCGCAACGTTGTAATCGCAACTATTAATGCGAACTCAAGCAAACCCCGCAAATTCAGAGCGACCCTGCAACTGTGTCCAAACTCTGCAACTTTTGTCAATTATTGCCGAGATTTTTATTTAAAACTGCATTTTGCTGCACTTACCGCTGTCTGTGGGCCGTACCCTGTTCCGAGCAGAGCAGCGCTTCAGTAATGCGCGGCAGAGGTCGGGCTGAGCCACAGACAAAGCGGCTCAGAGGACAGAGGTGCGGTGCCGAAGTTGGGTGCACACATAAACATTGCGGCATGGAGGAGCAGCCGTGTGGAGTTCGAGCGCACGAGGTCGCAGGTGCTCAGCAGCAGCAGCGGTGTGGATGGGACTGAAGGAGGAGACGAACGCAGAAATTTCTAGTTTTGTTTGGTGTCACTCTGAAAGGCTGTCTGCGTTGCCATGGTGATATAGTTGCCTAAAAAGTTGAATGGGCAGTGTATTTAGGCAACAATGAAGTTTGAGGTCATTGTTCTTTAAACGTTAATGTTGCAGGCAAATAACCTTCCTGAAAACCTGAAGCACAACAAACTTCTTCTGTTTTTTAATGACTGGATGTTCTACAGCACACAACAGGAATCACCAGAGAAGATCTGAATTAGAGGCAGTGTAATACCCCCCCCCCCCCCAAAAAAAAAGGCTTAATTACACAGCAATATCATTTTAAAAAGTAGGTACGCTTGGCCTGTTCAAATACAGGTATTTTTAATTAGATTAATTACCACCTCACATATGTTTAAAAACAGATTTTTTACAGTTCTAGCTAATTTTTTTTTTAAGAAGAATTATAGACAAAAAAAATTGCAACTTTTAGCGCAGCTTTTAAGAAAATCCCCCGTAAAATCACAGGGCCTTCTCTTCTATTTGACTTGTCTGATTGCACTTTAACCTCAAGAGGAAATCAAAGCAATAAAGCTTAACTTGTTTTGGACAATTTCTCTGTTGTCTTCAGTTTGATTTTAAGTGTTGAAAAAAAAAGTTTTTAAATTGTAAATTGAATTTTTAGGCCATATCGCCCAGCTCTACCGTGACAGTCAAACAAAGGCATAATCGAACATAAATGTACAATTGAATATAAAAGCATGATCAAACAAACTCACAATCAAACATAAAGACACACACAATAAAACAAACAATAACTACACTAAACTAAACAGTCCCAGGACATTTCCTGTCCTTAGACCCTCTTTCTCAGTAAGGAAAAACTCCTAAAAAACAAGTTGTGGGAAAAAACAAAACAAACACACACAAAAAAAAAATAAAATAAAATAGAAGAAACCTTATGGAGACCACACTGAAGGAGAGATCTATTCCCAGGACGGACAGGCTATAAATGTGTGTAGGACTGTTAAGGTCTATTGACTCATCTGTAGTATCATAGTTCAGGTCTGTAAGGATGCAGCAGGTGGGAGGGACTTTATCCAGACAGGTGAGTGGGGATGAGGTAGGGGTCTGGGATGTCCACAGAAGGTGAGGTTGAGGGCCTACAGGTCGGGACAGAAGCAAGAGTACATGGGATGTTTACTTTATACATGCCTATCATGGTGAAAAATCAGGTTGTTTTAGGATGATGATAATACATTTCATTTCTTTTCCTGCATGTAAACATACTAAGTGTGGTTTTCAATTCTACATTCTCACCATCAGTAGACTAGGTTCACCACAATGATGAAATACTACAATACTACATTCAGCAAGTTGTACCCAAATAATTTATTGTTAATTATTTTTATAACACAGTCTGTGAAGACTCTCAGTCATCCAGTTTAAAAAAAAGTCATCTTGGTTTTAAAGTTGAAGGAGATTTGATTAAATTCTTTTGCCTTCTTTATCAAACGCTTTTTCCAAGAAACATAATTTCTTGTAGAGTTTACTGACCATGAACCAGCACATTAAACACAAACACACAGCTGCTTTGGCTGTGTGGCAGATGTGTAGACCTTCTTCAAACGTCTAGACATAGATATGCGCCCCCCCCACACACACACACACACCTTCATTTGTCTGCTCAAGTCGATAAAAAACATATACCACAAATTACTGTAAACTGCCTTTGACACAGATCTGGCTGAATATTTTTATGCCCTTTAGACCTGTTGAGAACCCAGACAGATGACTGCCCAGGGCTGATGGGTCGTTTGGCAAGTGCGCTGTAATATCCATTAGGAGACACCATCCTTCTTTATGCAGTGGCGAGTCTCTGAGGGGCTGGATCCATCAGGATAAAGGGGGATTACGTGTCAGAAAACTAACGTCACAAGTCATTATGTCAAGATGGGTGATTCTTTATACATTAGCCAAACGTTATATACATAATCTTATCAAGTAAAGGTTAAAAAGAAGTCACAAAGGACCTTGTGAGAATTGGCATTGCCTTTACTTGTTTGTTATGACCTGGATGACTGAGATGGCCTCCACAGACTAGTAGTCACTGATTTCTTTATGATACAGTGTTACATTGATGCAGTGGACTGACGACTGACTGACTAAAATATCTTGCAATATCATAATATCATGCATTTCATAACCATTTAAAGGTCCACATTCGATTTATCATTATTTTCCCCAAATATTTTGCTATTGATATATTTATTTTGGTAAGTATTTTTGTAGTATGTTCAATGTTAAGTTAATATTTTAGTGTAATACCTTGTATTGATGTAACTTGATTGTGGGTCATTAAATCAGTGTCTCAATATATCAGAGTGATGTTACACACTGATAGACAAAATGCTGAAGTGGCTGATGGCAACAGCCTGTACTTGCTTGAGGTGAAGGTGAATGTTTTTTACTTTATTAAAAATTTGTGAAAGCTGTTTGTGTATCCCATGCAAACATTATCTATAGTTTTCTATAGGTTTTTGTACTTGCTTGACTGTATCTCACTGGACACGCTTGTAATTTTAACAAGGGTTGACTCAGTTTCCCCATAGACCAATCTGTGAAACGTGACCTAATGTATTAAATTAGTCTTTTTAATTGCTATTGTGTGAAATCATGATCATCATGTGCTTCAATTACCTTCTCATTTTCCAATTAGACTGGCTGCATCATTATGCTATTATCCATAGTGGGATTGTCATTGTGAACAATGCACATGTATCTCAGTGTCTCTTTGTCTAAACATCTCTACATGTGAAGATGGGACAGTTTTCTCTTGTTGGCTGTAAAGTATCTAATTTGCTTTTCAGTGTCTTTTCCTCACCCTCCACCTTATTAACTAAAGATTATGTTTGGTATGTTAAACTACCACCCGCCCCATACCAATCTGTAACCAAAAAATACCAAAAACCATATCTTTCACCATCACATTATTCAGGTCAGATTAGTAAACAATAACATATGTGGTACGATATTCATGGGTTCTTTTAAGATACTCCATTAAAGCCACTAGCAAAATAACATGAGTCATTGGAAGTCATTGTCTGCATAATGTTGAATAATGGTCGGTGCATAACAAAATGCTGACAGTGACCCCTAAAACAAAGCATGATGCATTTGTTTTGTGGACAGTAGGTGTGCTTACTGTCTCATTAAGTTGTTTGGAGTGAAGTCAGCACATTTCAAAACACATAACATGAGTGTGATAAATGATATGTTGATAAAGTAGACACACAGCTAATGCAGTTGCAGGTACAACTGGAGAAAATGTATACAATCTGTAAATGAGTAAAGTACAAGTTGTAAATGAGTGGCAAAGTTAGTAACCCTCACCATGCAATCAGAAGGTAGTAGTAGTAGTAGTAGTTGCAGGGATAGTTATAGTAGTAGTACATTTACCACATTTTTACTTAAGTAATAATTTTGTTGATTACTTTAATTATATTATTTTGAAATAACAGTATGTTTACTTTAGTACAGCTATTGAGTACTACTTCCACCGCTGCAATGGAAAAAGAATAATATTAGATTAAATGGAAATGCAAAAGACAAGGTAATAAGTTCACAGTAATAGTTGCAAGAAATTGAATGTATTTGGATATTTGCTTATTTGGAAAAGCTTGTTATTTTATGGTCATGTCAGAGAATACGGTCTATGTAAATGCCCCTTGGTGCAAATCCTGCAACTGCAACATGTTTTGTGAAATAGCTTTGGAAGCTACTGTGAGCTGCACCTCCTTTCGGTGATTGTCATCATATTTACTTAATGTCAAAATGATCCGTTGGCTTTAATCATGAGCTTTGAAAAGGGCAGCAATAAGCAAGGTTGCCCTTTTACTGGCATTTTTCGGTCATAATGTGTTTGTGTTTTCAATGATTGCTTGTCAGTTGATAAATCACCGTGAGCCAGGGTGAACCGCTGCAGCAGGACTTTCCAGATGAATGAGAGAAATAAATTGAGATGATTCAACATGTTATACAGGCATGGCAGACCCCTCTACTCTTCTCCTTTCCATACATGCATCATCCAATCTCTATGCACTGATTTATAGTGATAGGTAAGAGTCCACAGTTATCTAAGTGTTTATCTCTACTTTTTCTCTATATTGGTTGGTGTGGCAAGACTTTGTAGAAACAGTCAGTTGCACAAATACAGAATCTAAACCTGTGAATTATGTTGGCACAAAATTGTAGAAATTATGTAAAACTGTATGTACTGTATAATTATGTGAAATTATTTAAAACCAAACTCGTGGGAAATTACAGTGCAACTTTTTAACAGCAGAATATCAACCTTACTGTTAGTTTTACAGTAACTTAGCTTTATTCTAAATTGATTATACAGTCACTCAGCCTTACTGTAAATTTGCTTTATGATAACTAACTTTTACTGTAAATTTATTTTACACTAACAGGTAAGAGGAGGCTGAGGTTAGAGCTACACAGGAGGCCTAGAAGAAGACCAAAGTGATTTATGAATGTAGTAAGAGGACATTAAGTTGAGTTAAGTATACAGAAGATGGGGCTAAACGGAGGCAGATGATTTGCTGTGGCTCCTTCCTCTAAAAGTAAAATCTCCATCTTGCATAATGGTCCACCCGTTCCACTTTGGTATGATACACATTTATGCCATGGGAATTCATCAGTCAGAGACCAGACTTTGTTATCACACGTTGACCATCTGCTTCATCTGCTTGCTACTGTCATAGATGTTTAACCCACTTCTGAGCACGTTGACGCGTATGGCCACTGAAGTGTGGCGCGCCCGTACTGTGAGGGAGAAGATGGTGGCATACGATGATGTTTGATCCTGCTGAACTGCTGACCCTGCCTCCTGTTTCCTGTCTGTCATATTTTAGGCGATCCACTCAGTCGCCTGGCACCACGAGGGCAAGCAGTTCATTTGCAGTCACTCAGATGGGACCCTGACCATATGGAACGTGAGGGGCCAGGGCAAGCCCATACAGACAATCACCCCACACGGTAAGAACACACAGGCACGTGGTCATGAGCTACAGCAAGATCCTTTTAGCCTTTGTAAACAATATTTGTTTGGAAAAATTGTGCCATAGGCTAAATAGTCCACAATACAATTTCAACGGCGAAATTAGTGTTAGCCACCAAATATTGCAATAACCAAGATGGTTTTGGCAACTGACAACCAATCAATGGCATGTGTGTAATGTCTGAGCCTGGGTAGAAAACATCAACAGCGTGTAAGCAAGTGTAGTGACATTTAGCTGTTACATTTACTGTGGCAATTAGCATATAGTTAGCATATAAGGTTAAGGCTAGATAATACACAATTATGAATGTTGGTGGAAATATGGTGGACAACAACAGTTATAAGAACTTAGTAGTTGCTCAGATATAAAAACATCTCATCTTATTAGAATACTTGTAAAAATAAATTGGACAAAATACTGCTCTTGTCATCAAACTAAATAAATGTGTATTATTTAACCTTCAGCTAATTATATTTGCTAATTGTTACATTCGCCAATGTTTTCTAACCAGTTTTCTAAATGCAGCCATATTGTTTACAAACACTTAACAACGTGGTGGGTATTGTGTATCATTATAATGCTCAGTACTCAAATATGGGTAACAAATGGAAAATGTGAGCACATGCCAGAACGTATAATATGCAACCCTGATATACAATAACAGTAATGGTCATTGGATCTTAACAGCATATTAATCTGCTTCCTCACTCATCTCCAGTCTGAACACATTCTTATTTTACACTACCAATCCCTCCCATAAACAACCCTAATGACACTCTCTCCATTATGTGACCTTGGTCTTACCATTGCGGTCTATGTCCCCCCTGCCCCCTCACTGTTTCCTCATTTCAGTCGGTGGATTATTGTCAACTCAATTATGTCTGTGTGTTTGCTCTCCTCTGTCTGCCGTTGCATACATTAGCTTTGTCACTCTATTTGTTTAATTCACAGGCCCAAGTCTGCTCTTTTGAAGATGTATTTTTATAATCTCATGTCCCCAGCGCACCTACTCACCCACACAGCACTTTGCATTTCCATTTGGATGAAAGACCGGGAGTAACTGTCCGACCAATGGGCAGCGAGAGCAAGAAAGTCATCACAGAGAGGAACAAAGCTATGAAATAAGGAGTTTTACAAGCTTGTTCGTGTGTGGGGGTTTGCATAGAGGATTTCGCCACACTGGGTTTTTTAATTAGTTGTTTCTCCCGCTGCTGTATGCATAATTAGTTTGGTGTTTAATGAGCAATTATGTAAATTCCTTTGACAGGTTTAAGTTAAGCTTTATGAGTCTCTTTTTAATTGTCTTTTCGATATCTGTTTTTTAGATGTAGTTATTAAAGTTCCCACAGAGACACCCTCTTAAGTTTATTACTCTGTTACAGTATACATAACGAATTTCTGAAAAGTTGGGACCAAATCTGTAAAATGTATAAATAAAAACAAAACGATGGTTTGTAACACTCACAATAGAACATAAACATCATCTCAGGTGTGCAAACTGTGATAATTTTTTCCTTTTCATTAAAAATAGGAAGTATGTAATGGCACTCAAAAAAGCTAAGTCAGGGGCAATAGAAGGCTGGAAAAGTAAATGGTAATCATAAAAATGGCTGAAACAGTATTTTGCAACTAATCACATTAATTGACAACATTTCAGTTAGATGAGTGCATATAGTACAGCTTTAACTTTCATTTAAAAAAAAAAAAAAGCCAATGACTTCTGGAAGTGTTTCTGATTCATGCAGTGATTTCCAGTACAGAATAATCTACAATCTTTTTAATGCAGTGACACGTGAGGGTGTTTCTAAAATGCTGCCTTTATACCCATGCATCTTACTAAAATGTTTCTAATTAACCATAATTAGTTTCAAATGCTGATTTAACGGGTCTGTTTCCACCCTTATGTTACTCCTGACCCTACTTTTTTGAGATGTGTGGCTGCCGTCAAATTCAAAACTTGCTATTTTTTCATTAAATGGTAAACTATCTCAGTTTAATGCCCTGAGTTTTTCAGATATGGGGTTGTAGTTTATATTCAGCCATTTATTGTTAAAAATGTGCAGGTAAGCTTGCATGGGAGGGATGTGCACATTTCATTCACACAGCCTCCCCTCATGAGGCTGGGATAGCTCTCTCTAAATCATCCTTGATTCTTACACCTTCTTTGCATGGCCCTGTCCCACATTTGTCTCCTTCATCCTCCTGATAAATAGCCTTGTGTTACTATGTTCGTGTTCAGAGCTGCATCTTATAGTGCAAGTACTTTGAAGAGATGCAGGAGCGGGGTGAGGGCCGAGTGTCATAGCAGGAGAGATGAGGAGAGGAGGGTGAAAGAGAGAGGAGTGGAGGAAGAACAATGAGGTAAACTGACAAACTAATGGGACTTCTGTTTTGGTCTATTTCAGGTAAACAGCCCAAGGATGGGAAGAAGACAGAGCCTTGTAAACCTATTCTCAAAGTGGAGTACAAAACCACAAGGAATGGGTATGGAACGTCCATTCAATGTCATAAGGTTACAGGCAGTATAGTTAATGTAGCATACCTTTAAAATATACTTACTGTACTTGGTTAGGTCATACATTATAGTTATAGGACTTTTCCATATCAATATCACCCACACCTAAATATGTTCAGCAATAGGCAGAGGTGGAACTGAACTAGTTACTTAAATAGATTTTAAAAAAAAGAGGAAAATAATTTTTGACACTATTAATAACTGAAATTGCAGTAATAATGGTGATGAAACTGGTAGTAATAATGATAGTAGTATTATTAGTAACTGTAGATGTGGTAGTGATAATTACCTCAACTACTTAAAAGTAGTCTCTCCTCTCTTTAAATTGTGCATTTAGTATTTTTCCTCAGTTTTTGTTTTTGCCAAATACTTTTAATTTTACTTGAAAAATATTAATTTTAATAGAACTACTTTAGTACAGATTTTAAGTACATCTTCCACCTCTCGCAATAAGAACAGCATATACAGTATATACCATATGCCAATGTTTTTCCTTTATTCAAATAATTGTGGGAAATTTACAAGAAAAATTGGTATATTCTGTATTCTTTGCTTTTGACTGTCAACCCTCAATTTGAACACATATTTACACTGTACCTTGCAACATGAAGCCCAAAAAATTGGAGCATATTTGGCGCTTTTTCCTGAAAAAATTATCTATCAGCAAGAAAACGTGTAACATAATACTAGTGGTATTTATTAACAAAAATGTATTTGTATGTTATTATTTCAGCAGGATACTCTTTTCCCACTAACTGTAAAGATATTATGTGTTTTCACAGGGACCCCTTTATAATCCTGTCTGGAGGTCTGTCCTTCGACACAGTGGGCCGACTGCCTTGTTTGACTGTGATGCATGGGAAGAGCACTGCTGTGTTGGAGATGGACTATCCTATTGTAGACTTCCTCACTCTGTGTGAGACACCATATCCCAATGGTATGTGTGTGTGTGTGTGTGTGTGTGTGTGTGTGTGCATGCATTTACAAGCCCAAAACATTAGGACAGTTTATAAAATCTTATTTACAGTGTAATATAAACAACATATCAGGTATACAAAACTGTTTATGACATGATAAATAAGAGTTGGGACAGGTGAAACAAAAAGCTGGAAAAGTAAAGTAGTTCTATAAAAACAATAACAAAAAACAACACATACAATATAAAGCTGCATTATGTAAAGCAGAAGCTACATGCAAACATGATCCAGAAAGTAAATAGTAGCAAAATACAGGAAGGCTGTTTTCTTATCATAAAACTAACCCTTTCCAATCTTTTGTTGTCCAATTTTTGAGATTTGTTGCTGCAGTCAAACACCTGAAATGTACCTGTTTTGGAATTGGTTTTGTATATAACTTTATGCGTCAGTACCTTGTTTAACCCTGAAATGTGATTTTGGTTTTCCTTTTGCAAACTCTATAATCACATGCCCAAACCTTTTCTCATTTTAATTACGTTTCTTTGCTTGGCCTCCGCATCTTCTGTCATAAACATGAAATTTCCCAAGGGGCTGAATGGTTTCATTGTCCAAAACACTAAATACTACATTTGCGTTCCATCTATTTGTGCACACATTAGCCCTCTTCCCAAATGAAATGGTTATCTTATTTGTGGATTGCTGAGTAAACAGTCAGAACATGCACAATATACCTAGATGTTATGGTAAATTATGGCATAGATTGGGCTGTGCATGTAATCCAGTGTGTCAGATCTAGTGGAGTGTTATCTAGGCTTCACAGAGGATTAGTGAGTTATGCAACAATGATGACTTCATTATGTCACTGCCAACCTGATGTCACCACCCACTGATTTCATCTGATAATGGACATTACGGGTGCTCTGGATTACACAATACATGTCTAGCCGAGGGAAGCTGTGATTGTGTGCCTCGGCTGGTGTTAGCAGGCAATGAAGTACATAAGCTATAATGATATCCCTGAACATAATACAGGAGGAGAAGAGGATGCATAGGATAGAGTGAGGTGGAGGCTATGGTGAGGGAAAAGACAAAAGAAAAACAAACATACTTAAGAACAAATGGGCCTCATTCATAAATGTTCTCTTAAGAAATTTACTGAAGTAGCCCTGAACTGCTCAAGAGAAATCTATGTTGGATTCACAACATGTTCTTATGCAGCCCAGTTCTTCTCAGCAGAGCACGTAACTCGAGTGAACACCGAGCTCCTCATTAACATTGTATTTACACAGTACTCATTATGTATTACCACCAGAAACGCCTTCTAATCTCTGTATGTGGACATGAGACAGGAGATTAGTGACATCTGTCTACAGCAGGCTGAGGTGCACAGCGCTCCAGAGTTCAGGAGTAATATACAGAGTAATGTAGTAGTGTCAAGGGGACTGGGGAATGGAGAGAGCAGCATAACTGTATGAGGTCTCTATCACCACTGATCACTGGCATTCTATTAAATATTATTATTTTAATTTGAAAGAAAAGCTCATTTGTAAAAATATATACTTTAAAGTCAGACTGATTTTTTTTTGTTCCATTATGAGTGTGATAAAATTATGAAACTGCAGAATTTCAGTGTATGAGAGTCCTCAGACCTGTTTTTGGATTTTGTTCTTCCAGTGGAACATTAATTGCAAAAATTCTTCTAAGTAGGGCTTAAGTACAAACTTGCATGTAAGGAGGATACATGAATGAGGGCCATTATTCTTTTAATATATAGTTAGTGTTTATTGTGTTCTTTGTATTACATTTCTCATTCCACACAGCTTTTCACTTGTGCACACTCTCAACCTGACAGCTCCTAATCCCACCTCCTGACTGTCTAACTGTCAGCAGTGGGTACAGTGAGACAGTGAATCACTTGTAGACCAGCGCCAGGGAGCCAAAAGGAGTGGGATGGTCAGATGTTTGATGGCACAAGCTGTCTCTTTAGCACTGTAGATGTGACAATGTTAGACCTGCTGCCCTGCACTCTTACATGTGTGCTGGACACTGAGACACTGGACTTTGTGGACAACAGACTCTTCCATAAGTGACATTTTCAGATAAGTTGACCAGATTGAAAACTGGCATGAAATCATTTTATTTAGATCAGTGGTTCTCAACTGATCTGGCTTCGGGACCCACTATTACTCTATAATGGCAAGCCGCGGCCCAAATACAAAACATAGCGAGGAAAATTAAAAGATATTTCAGGAAAATTAAAAGATATTTCAGGAAAATTCAAATATATTGAGGGAAATTAAGAGACATTTCAGGAAAATTAAGATATTTTTGGAAAATTAAAAGATATTGAGGAAAATTAAGCAGTACTCACGTCAACTTTAGGTATAACAGTAACGTTATAGAACTGGATTTTTTGCTCTGGTTGAGTTTCTTTTACATGATTTTATTCTATGTGTCCCACAGTGCCATCTACTGTCAAGGAGTGTAAAATGATGATTTATTTTTTAAAATTAAACTTTCTTTTTTTGCTCTGGCAAAGGCCCGCAACCCACTTAAAACAGTTCTGTGACCAACTTTTGGGTCTCGACCCACCAGTTGAGCACCACTGATTTAGATGGCAAAAACAAATGGTTGTGTTAATTCATCATTTGTGATATGTGGTGGCTAATTCCTCAAGAGAAAATGTACTGTGGTCCGCTTAGCTTTATGGCACCATTATTTTGAATGCAGCCGTCCCGTTTACAAACACTAATAGGGTCTATTTTTTTTTGTCCAAACTATGGTTCAGAATCTCTGAGAAGGTGAGAAAGTGTAGCTATTCCTAGAGAAAATCTGATTTCTCCAAATATTTAATCAAAGCTATGGCCTACAGTTATAAATCACTGAGATTAATAAATGGAAGCATTAGGCCTTCCTGCTCTCATTCTTAAGGGCACAGATATGATAATAATGTTTCCCATACAGCACACGAGAAATTCTTCCCCTGTGGTTTGTAGATTTCAAAAGATTTCCCTCGTAAGTAATTACCATGTACTGTACAGTAAGTGCTGTGTGATGAATGACTTGCTGTGCCTTGCTGTTCTCTGCAGATTTTCAGGAACCTTACGCTGTGGTGGTCCTCTTAGAAAAGGATTTAGTGGTGATCGACCTTGCACAAAACGGGTGAGGATGACCCTTCGTTCAATAATTTATCATAATAATTCTGGCAGTAAATTAATAAATCCTTGCACTTTTACATTTTTGCACAATGCAGCTGTCTTTGCACTGCTACCAGTTTTATTCACATAGGTTTGACCTCTTGTATTGTTTGACTTATTTACTTATAAAATGCGTAGAATTTCCATACAATGTAATTTTATTTAATTTTTTTAACACTGATATTTTGATTCCCCTGTTTGTCCTGTAGATATGGCGAATCTGACATCTTGAATCTTGAAATCTTGAATACAATTTTTTGTTTACTATATATTTTAGCATATAGCAGCACCCCACCATAACGGCTTTGGGAGTAATTGTGTCCCTTTTTCTTGTGTAGTTACCCCATATTTGAAAACCCCTACCCCCTGACTATCCATGAGTCTCCTGTGACGTGCTGCGAGTACTTTGCCGACTGCCCTGTGGATCTCATACCTGCACTTTACTCTGCTGGCTCGCGGCAGAAACGACAGGGCTACAGCAAACGGGTACAGTATACCAGTACACTAACACTGTGGAGGGAAACAGAATGGGAGTTTTAACAGCAATCCAGTAATGTCTGGAGAGAGTTCGGATAGGGGAATGTATGTTTTTTTTTGTTTTTTTTTGCAGTCATAATCAGTACAGAGTTGATGGGCTTATTATTAAACATGTTACAGCAGAAAGTGGCGACAGTGGAGGTTAAGCGGGTCACCCACTAACTGGAGGGTTAGCAGATCAATGCCCGCTCGGACCCAGTGCATGCTGTTGTTGTTTCCTTGGGCAAGAGACTTCACTCACATTGCCCTCTCTAGTCACACTATGTGTCTGGTTGTGTCAGGAATTCCATGGATAGGTCTGGGTACTGTTGAGATTTTTTTTGATACCAGTACTTAAAAACGATACATGGTTTTCGATACCAGTACCTGAACGATACTTTTTCCGATACCTATGTTGTACTAATTTATCTTTTGCAATCATAAAACATAATAATATTGTAAAATCTGTACTAAAACCTGTAGTTTGTATGATTTATTTTGTGTTATTTATTTGATTCATACATGCAAAGAAACATTAAAGGTCCCACTAGGTATTAAAACTTGGTATCAAATATATATATATATAGGTTTTTCAATACTAGTAGTATCGTAACTTTTCTTTCAGTACCACAAAGTTATTGTTTAATGGTACCCAGCCCTATCGGTGTATAAACTTGCCATATCAACATTCAATTGATTGGCTGTGGCAACCTTGTAAGGGAGCAGCCCGAAAAAATAAAATAAGTCAAGACATTGTTCATCCATGACACGCAGTAAGAGGTTGTAACACAGGTTGTCACCAGATACAGAGGGCCAACTAGAAAGAATGAGTAACCAGTCATATCATAGAAATGAATAACTCAAAGGCAGTATTTTAGACGTGTTTTTCATCTTCTTCCATTTGGAGCCTATTAACAAGTATCAGTTTTAGGCGGGGTACAACCTGTACAGTGGCCAAATAGTCGTAGGGCTGACACAGTGACACACACACAGACAACCAGTCACTCTCATATTCAGATTTAGAGTCACCATTTTATCCAACACATGCCTGTCTTTAGAAGGTGGAAGAAAAGTTTTTTGTTGCCTTTTTTTTTAAAGAGACAGGTGTTTGACAGGAAATCAGGGCGAGAGCTGGAGAATGACATGGAGAAAATTTGCCCAAGCCAGCGTCTCTTGGGTTTTATGTTGTACGCATACAACCAGGTGATCCACCAAGGTGCTCTTTATTTACATTTTTTCAGTTTCCAGTAATATCAGAAATAAATCTACCTGGAGCGAGCATTGTAAACCATGAAAAAAAAAGAAAAATTGTTCTGCATCACAGTACAAGTCTTTGAGCACACCTTTGCTTCTGGATTAATGATGTACAACAGCGTAATGCTTTCCCAGAGGCAACATTTTCTTTTATGTCACTTTGGGTACTGTCATAAAAGTAGTAAATGTCTGAATTACAAATGTAAATGTCCCGCGTCGCCGCCTCAAACCACAAAAATGTACCAGATAAAGGACACTTTTTACATGACTTTGCAATGCATGGGGGATGTTTTAATTTCAGATGATATGGTGACTCGAATGCTGTCCTAACACTTATGCATCTTCCTCTCAGTGTGCATAGCTCCACTCTATCTGCCTACCCACAGTCCAGACCCCCTGCTCCTCCAGCCATTATGCATGCCTCTGCTCTTTTCCCTGTTGCCTTGTTCTTACATTCTGTCGGAAATGTCACCATGTACTGACCCAAACTGTCTGCCCGAGAAGCTGTTTTTTTTTTTTTTCTTCTCTTTCGTCACCTTTTTTGTTAAGCAAAAGCCAGAGAGAGAGAGAGCTGCGGGAGGGCCATTCTCACATAAAGATCACTCTGAGTCATCCCGGTGACCTTTGTATGTGTCGACGTGTTCGGAGCCAAGCCTCCCGCTAACACACAAACACATGCTTATGATCATTGAGGTGCATCATGGGTAATTGCAGCTGAGACTGTCACATGTGTCACGTGTGTAGCGAGATCATTTTCATAATACTTCTAAATATACTACTTTTATCAATATATTCACTACTTTTCCTTTGTACATGATCTTTGTGATGTGTCTGGGCCATAGGAAACTCATTATACCTTGAATGTATGCTAAATATAACTAATTGAAGTAAAAGCTAGAAGTGTTAAGATTTTGTGTGTGCTTTCTCTGCAGGAATGGCCTATTAGCGGTGGAAACTGGGGTCAAGGCACACAAAGCTACCCAGAGATCATCATCACAGGGTAAGATGACATTCATTTCATTGTCTTTATCATTACTGTGCAACTCAATTACGCTCTACCCCGGCCACCTCTCCGCCTCGCTGCTGCAGAGAAGCCCATCCCTAAAAATATTAACTGTGCAGAGGATCTTTTAATGCATTCTAATCGTGTGCACTTTGGTCGCTTTTGATGTTTATTATTCGGTGCTAAGTTGTCAACAAGGGGAGCGGGGGGGCGGGACACAGGACACACACACTGTAGATGTGACATTGAGGTATGGCTTTGGCAGCAGGAGGCTCTCTCCCTCTCCTCCCTCCATTGCTGTCTGCTGTATTACTATTCAGTGCAGGTTTCTCCTCCTCCTGCTCAAAGAGTGCCACAACCTGCAAAATATAGCTTTCCCCAACAGCTGAATTGGCAACATAAACACTTCAGAGTGAGAGAGTAAACACAATTTTATTTTGGTAAAGTCTGTGGCCATTTCCTGGAGCTGTTCAATGTCCTAGCTCGATCATGTCAGTGTGCCTTTAGAAGTATTCCATTTTCACTCTTGAGCTCAGTGCTTTTCTGCTATAGTAACGTGTAAAAATTCTAGTTAATCAGGAAAATATTGGATCAAATATGAAATATAAAGAAAGACGCACATTTTGGTAAATTCAGTTATTACATTTGTATAAAATGATATCTGTTTATAGCC
This sequence comes from Bostrychus sinensis, assembly GCA_020698575.1. NCBI lineage: Eukaryota > Metazoa > Chordata > Actinopteri > Gobiiformes > Eleotridae > Bostrychus > Bostrychus sinensis. The sequence goes on along the minus strand of CM036257.1, from coordinate 17,451,580 downwards.
TATAAGGTCATATATAAGGTCAATGAAAATCCTTATTATAAAATTATAGAAGGAGGTCGTCCAATAACCAATGGGTTGGTTTAGACTACCAACATGTCCTTGGGCAAGACAATTCATCCACCTTGCCTCAAGTATCTGAGTATAATAGTGTTTGAATGTGTTTGTGTTTGTGAGAGTGAAGGGGGGAATGGTTCCTAGATGTAAGAAAAAGCTTTGAGTGGCCATATAAATAGACAAGTGCTACATAACTGCAGCCATATGCTGTACCTCTAATTTAAAAGGCATTCACATTGTGGACATGTAAGATAGTTTATTATAAGGTATATTATATAATGTAACAATTGGAAATAACTGGCTGTAACAAAACTACTTGCTTTGAGATGATTGGACTCTGTCGTTGAACTTTTCTGAAGCCTACATTCTAGTTGTGAATATAACAGTACTTATGTCCTTGATCACAGTATTACAGATTTGAATTAAGAGGTTTAAGGTCCTCCACATAAAATGATACACCCTAAAATAAAAGTTCAATGCCCAGTCTTGTCTTTCTTCTCATCACAGACATGCTGATGGAACTGTGAAGTTTTGGGACGCCTCTGCAAGTGAGTTCACTCAAAGCTCTGTTTATACTTTGTGAATCCAATGTTTGAATTGTGCTACTTCTTCTGTTTTTTTCCCAAAACAAACAATGGCTTTCATAGAAGTACAGGAGTTTCTTCAATAATTCACATCTTTGCAAAGTCACAACATTCACAAAGCACAAAGCAGAGCTACTAAAACTTTTGGAAATGATAGTTACTTTGCAGTCAAATAAAGATGCCATGACTCAGATGGTTTTGTCCTTTATTTTTGCAGTAATGCTCCAGGTGCTTTACAAGCTCAAAACAGCCAAGGTGTTTGACAGAAACCGGTCGAAGGAGGAGAAGGGCAGCACAGAGGTTTCGGATGAAGACCCCTTTGCCATCCAGATCCTGGCCTGGTGTCCCGAGAGCCGCATGCTGTGTGTGGCCGGAGTGTCCGCCAATCTGATCATCTACCGCTTCAGCAAACTGGAAGTCACTACTGAGGTGGTCCAGGTGGGATGCCTCTTCCTAAGTACATTTTATTTGTTATGCTCTCGCTGTATGAAAAAAAAAAAAAGAGCAATGGTTTTATTTTTTAATCTTAATGGCAAGTTGGAGAGCATGCTTGCCTAAGTGGCCTGACTATCAGAGGGCCCTGGGTTTGAGGCAGGTTTGGGGAAAGCAGCAGCAGTTGTAGTAGTCATAATATTTGTGGTATTAGTAGTAGTAGTTGTAGTAGTAGTAGATTGTTACTGTGCAATAATACATATACTGTACTGAGCAAAACATACACTAGCAATTTGAATCAAGTTTTGGAATAGTAGTAGTAGTAGATTTTACATTAAAGTTCAGCATTTTTTGTTACTTTTACTCAAGTAATAATTTTTTTTGTCCCCCAAGGAATATTATTTCCAGTACCTTTACCTGAGTACAGATTAGATTATGAGTACTTCTTTCCACTCTGATGATGGCATTATAATTGTAGGTTAGATCAGTGGGTCCCAACCTTTTTCCCTAAGTGACCCCTTTTTTGTCGACAACCCGCCCTCGTTCTTCACTGAGAAAAACTAAAACCATGTGTAAATTTTAATGTACGTTTCTTTACAATTATTAATGTTCGATGAACCCAAACAGTGGACAGGCAGTGGTCTTCCTTTAACACCAAAAACAAGTACATAAACAGATTTTATATAAGTTTTATATAATCTTGACCTCTTTAATAAAAGGACCTCGCCACCCACTGTGAAGCTCTGGTGACTCCTTGCGGGGGTCCCGACCCCTAGATTGGGAATCACTGGGTTAGATAATAAGTAAACAATCATAAAATAGTGTCCCCAAAATGTGTTTCACTACTGAGGCCATATGTATCCGCAAAATACACTGTTAATCAAAAAATGTTGTTTCCTGCCACACAATTGTGCAGAGAACTAAGTGACCACCTTGGCTTTCACACATACAGTGTCTTATATACACGCACAGGCACTCAGAGATCTGCTGAGTCAAAGGCAGTATGGTTGTCATGCCAACAGACGGAGCAGTGAACACTCTGCCTCAATCGAGAGGTAAGAGGCATAGAACTATAAGTGGAGTCATCGTTCAGATAACATAAAGAGGTATAGACTGTGTACCTCTCAATTAGAATACAAGCACAATACGTTTCTAAAGTAAGTTATGTAAACTGATAATGAGCAAGTTCCTTTTTATTTTTCAGTCTGAATCCTGGCGTCTCTAACTGTTGTGATGTTGTTGCTCTTAGACTTCGCAGAGCTTTCTTGTCAATCAAAGCACGTGGGCGATTTGTGATGTTTCTCCTTACAGATCTGTGGATGAAACTTACTGTTTTTGAACTCATGCCCTTGATATGTCCTTCACTGTTGGTTATGAAAGCTCATCCATAAGAGCAGAAATATTTCAGACAGTGCATGGAAAGTTAACGGACTACTTCAGATTAGGGATTCTGTAATGAATTTGAATTTACAGGATTATTATATTTGTTTGATCATTCATTCACCTTCTTTCCCTTATTCCTGTCAGAGTTGCTGGAACTTATCCAAGATACTATGGGTCTTAGACTGGGTACACCCTGGACTCTCACATATATCTACTAGGGTCCAATATAAAGTCGCCAATTCAGCTATACATTCTTGTCTTTGGATGGTGGGAGGAGGCCAGAGAGAACCCAAGGTAACACAAGGAGGAAACGCAGACTCTACTCAGAAAGGTTGTGTGTCAGCTGGCCAGAGGATCAAACCCCACAGCCTTCTTGCTGAGAGGCAGAAGTGCTAACCACTCGAAAATGTAATAATGAGCCATAAGATACCATTGGTATCAACAGAGAGTGACCTAGACTAGTAACTTATTAAAGGTAGTATGGTTTCACGCCATTCAGTCCTGATAGAAATAAAAATTTCCTATAGCAAATCATCTTCCTTCTAGCATGCAGTGATTTGCATATTAATTTGTCATGGGTTTTTACACCGGATGCCCTTCCTGACGGAAACAATACTCTCTATTTGTCCAGGCTTGGGAACAAAGCAGTGGGTGCATTCTGGCTTGTGATGCCTAGTGGCTGGATAGAAGAACACATTTCTGATTGGGACTTTTTTCAAGGAACATGTGAATGTAGCATATTACTGGTTATGTCAATTATTTAGAAAATGGCAACAGCATTTACAGAATTCAACTTAAAATACATGGCTATGTGGCACACCAATCGAAATTAAAATTTAGGGTTAGTCGAACCCAATTTAAAAAAAAAAGAAACTTCCATCAGAATCCTAATAGTATTGGAATGAGTGCATCTTTAATAGTTGATGCATGTGTCAGAAGCACTTCTCGTCGTGTGTGTGTGACGGGGATATGGATCAGGGCTGGGATATTCAGTGGAAGCGAGCTGTAATTAGTGAAGCAGAGTCCTCTTTCACAAGGTCAAACACCTCTGTAACCTCACCAAAAAGACGGCAGAAGTAAGGGTAGCCTGCTTTTTCGAGGTGTTGGCGAGGGCTAATGAGACTGGCATAATGCAAAACAGATGAGCAATTTTGAGTGAGAGAGAGAGTTTAGGGTGAGGTCTGTGTGTGTGTGTGTGTGTGTGTGTGTGTGTGTGTGTGTGTGTGTGTGTGTGTGTGTGTGTGTGTGTGTGTGTGTGTGTGTGTGTGTGTGTGTGTGTGTGTGTGTGTGTGTGTGTGTGTGTGAGTGGCCGTGCGAAGGCGGAGGTTACACAGAAGTAGCCCGAAGGTACGCTTAGAAGAAATGCAATATTTCAGTTCTGAAGGACCTCTCTGACACTCAATCTGCCTACACACATAACCACATCACACACATCTCAATCATCAAAGTGACTCTGAGTGAATTTATGCTGATATCATTCACATTTTTATATACACCTATGAGGCATAACATTATGGTCACATGCCTAATATGCAGCCCCATAAGCAACAAACTGTGATGCACTGTCTTTCAGCAATTTTAGCTGCAGTAGCTCATCTGGTAATGGGACCACTTTTCCACTGCAGACTGGAAACACCCCACAAGAGCTGCAGTTGTGGAGATGCTCTGACCCAGTTGTCTAGCCATCACAATTTGGCCCATGTCAAATTTAAATCTTTTTTCTTTATTCTAACAAATACATCTTGCAGACAAAATGTTCACCTGCTCTGCTACCTAATATATCCAGCACCATGTTGAGAAACACAGATACTCACAGTTATTTACTTCATCTGTGAGTAGTCATAATGTTATGCCTGGTCTGTGCATTTTGAGCTTGACAGATCAGTATGTGATTGACAGCATCTCTGCTTATGTAACCATTTGGACAAATCTGCACAAGCATGAGACAGACAAGAATGACTCCAGAAAAGTGGGATTCACAACATTAACACATTTGTTAAAGGGGTGATGAAAGATGAAGTTGGCAGATTGATAAGTCTCTAGTTGATGTTATGAGCTAATACATCCTCATTAGGCTCTGTATATGCATCAATTCTGAGCAGAGCACCAAGCAGAAGGAGCTATTGGCAATCAATGGTAACAACTGGTTGGATACAATTACTAAACAATGTAATGTCAAGAAATCAGTTGTAGTTTCTTCAATGCAGTTTTTAATGAGCTAATGCTGCACAAGACATACTGTGTATGTGAATAAATCCTAGAGCATGAGCTTGGGTAGTCACATACTAATACATGTAAATACAGAAAATTGTGGGAAACTTAATGTATTTCAGTAGTTCAATGCAACAATTTCCACAAATTTGTAAACGTTTATCTAAAAAAGGAAAGACTTCATGCAATACCTTGTTTTTCTAATAGGGCATATGTCTTTTCAGTTCTGTCCATAGGCCTCTGGAAATAAACCTTAACATTTAACCTTGTCATATTCTCTGTTTGAAGTTACTGGAGGTTCGGATGCAGTACGAGCTGAACGACAGTGAATCCCCAGACTGTGGCGTGGGCGAGCAGACTTCGGGACATCCCACCCCCGGTGCCTCCCCTCAGACCAGCGGCCCCCCTTCGCACCCCTCCACCAGCAGCAACAACTCAGACGGTGGCAACATCCCCTGCCTCAAGTACGACACACACACTCACATACTCCAACTTCCTTCCACAGGCGACAACAGCACTTTGCACTCACGACAGGGCTTGGATTTTGCCTCAAGCACACTTTGAGAAACTTGAAGTATTCTCAGCCTCAGCCATCCCACCGTTCCCCAGACCCTCGACACACCACTCCTTCAGATCTGCAGCTGCGCCTCTTGGCTTTGATACATTTTTTCTTGGTTGTGTCTTTTTTTTCTCCTCTCCTCCTCATCTCCTCTTCTTTCCTTTTCTCTCTAGGGTTCGCAATGCCCCTCTAAAGCAGTCTCCAGGTTATCAGGTAGACTTGGTGGTCCAGTTAGTCTGGGTGAGCGGAGAGCCTCCTCAGCAGATCACAAGCCTGGCCCTTAATTCCTCCTATGGCCTGTAAGTAGATTCATATTTTACACAATATGAGAGGAATGTTGTCAAGCAATTAATGCTTATAGACATGGATATTGTCTAATTATTCCTAAATAAAACATGTTACTAGATCTATTTTACTAGATCTATTTTGTATGTATTTACAGATGACACAGTATCTAGTCTCATAATTCTCCTCTCTTTCTTGACTTTTATCTTGTCCTTCTACCTTACTCTTCCTCCCCAGTGTGGTTTTTGGCAACAGTAACGGTCTGGCGGTGGTGGACTACATCCAGAAGACAGTGGTGTTAAACTTGGGGACAGTGGAGCTTTATGGCTCTAATGACCCCTACCAGAGACAGCCGCGCTCGCCCCGGAAGACAAGACAGCCCTCTGGAGGTATTTTTAGAGCTGTCATTGCTTCCACCAACTCATAGTGCAAATTAGCTCAACATCGTATCCAGTATTATCTATCCATGTCTTGCGCCATCATCTGAAATCTCCTGTAAACAAGGCAGTGGGCTATCTTTACACCATGTTGTTATTGATTGTGGGCTGGGGCAGACTAGTTTACTCCCCCTCAATGGCTAATAAAGTTGCTAGGTATTGGACATGGTATTTCATGGCCCATATTAACTCGAATCTTGACACGTCTTATCAGAAGTACAAACCCTATTCCAAGAAAGTTATGACTGTGTAAAACAGGAGCCTCAAACTTCGGCCCAGGGGCCATTTGTGGCCCTCATCCCCCTGCTCTTAGGCCCTTGGCATATCATCAAAAACATAATCCTGCCCACAAAATAGGTTTATTCTGATTTTTTTTTAAATTAGAACAGTGTTTTGGACATCAAAATACACATGACAATATTTTATAAAAAGTATGTTTTTACTAAAGTAAAATGTCTAAAGAGGTCAAAGGTACCTTGTTATTTGTTTGATTTATAAGTGATGAGAGCTTTTGGCGCTATTCAATTGCTTCTTGCTACTGCCCTGCATATCTTTTGGTGCTTGACACACTAAATGTATCTTCTCAAGTTATGAGTTTTCCTAAAGAAAATTACTACCTTAATCTTTATGTGGCCCTCATGTGACATAACAATATTTGATATGGCCTCTGGAAAATTTTAGTGTGAGACCCCTGGTGTAAAAATGTAAATAAAAACAAAATGCAAATTGTTCACCTCAACATATTTTAGTCATAATAGAACAACATATCAGGTGTTGAGATATTTTACAATTTCATGAGAAATAATAATAATGGTAATTGATGGCAGCCTCAAAACGTTTGGATGAGGCAACAAAACCTGGGGGAAAAAGGAGAAAAAAACTGTTAGATCGGTCTCTGGCAACTAATAGGGTTTACTGGCAGCATTCCAGTGTGACGAGTTATATTAGGAGCATTTTATTATTTCTATTGGATGGATTGGATTCTTGTGATGATTCAACCCTCTAGCGACACAATATAAAGTTACTTAACAATGACCTATCTCCGTGTCTCTCCCACTTTCACCTAAATATGTATCCCATACAGGCCATCGTTTTGCACACACTGCAGCTTGATAGTAAAAAATGCAAGAAATCGTATGTATGGATACACTGCCACCTAGCGTTAGATGGCAGCAGTGCAGTTTCAAAGAGAATGCTGCAGTGTTGCGACGTTGTGACACTCATACCAAAGAAAAATATGAACAATGTGAAATCATGTTGATGCTCTTAATGCATCAGTTAATACACCATACATGTCAGTCATCCACAGATAGCAATTAAGAGCACAGAGGTACACAGACAGTACATCTGGTGTCAGTGGGCTGGCACCTGTCAGTGCTTGGTGACTGTGTGCAGTAATCACCTGCTCAGCTGTGCCACTTTGCCAACAGAGGCTGCTGCTGTCTGCCTGGCTTTGTGCCTCAGTGTCAATGTCACGCACACACATTCAAAACACAGTAGATGGTTTGTCAATAGGTAAAGTATACTGTGAATGAATGTTGTTTGTTCTTTTCTGCAGGTCTGTGTGATATCAACGAGGGTTCGGCCACCTCAGAGGACCGCTGCAAATCCCCCACTTCAGGTAATGTCCATCTGTGCCTTTAATGATATGTCTTCAATAAGACAATAAGACATACAGAACAGAACTGTGTAAAGGTTTTAGCGAGGTGTGAAAAATGCTCTGCTCTTAACTAAGTGGTTTAATAAATACAGATTTTATTTTTTAGTCAGTAATGGCCTAAGAACAGATCAGACCAGTGTTTAGATCCAGGAGTGTTTTAAAGGATTCTGTACCATTTTGAGATATAAAGCTTTTGTGGCTCCATGAAAAGAGCGTTTATATCTGAAGTAGAAGATCTTCGAGTTTGGATCAATTTCTGGGCACTATATCTTAACCATTGCGATGTAGGATCGGTGCCTTGGCAGATGTCTACCGTGTCCAAGTGCTTCAAGTTTTTTTGTGATTTTGTACATTTTTGTACATTGATACATGTTTTTTTGTTCATGGCCTTTCTTAAAAACTCATCAGAGACTTTTGCCCTTATACTCTATACTGCAATGAAGATGTATAATGCATTCCAATTGAAGGAGACTGTTGTTACAAAGAGTTCCATGCATTTTTGTATTGTAGCTCATCAAACAGTAACACCATAGCAGGAGGTTTTGTAGAAGCATAAAAGCGTCCAATAGTCTATTTTGTTTTCTTCCCTCTTATTCATTTCACCATTTCAATTTAATACTTTTGAAATTATAGTCTGTAAGCACCTATGAGCTTTAACACATCAATAGACAGAAACAAATGTGGATCACAGTCAGTATCCAGGAAAGCTGGCTTAAAACCTGTAAACATGCCATTTTTGATGCTAAATGAGTGTGGCCGATTAAATTACAAAAAGCACAATTTTTGAAAATTAGTGAGGTATTTGAAAGAAATTACTTGTTTTGCCTGAGATCTTTAAAGGGAGATCTTTGTCTGACCCTCTTCAACCTTATATGTATTCCTACAAAGGGTCCAAGATGTGCTGTATTATGCATATCTTCAGACATCTTGCTTTATATCACCAATATTTCAGCTGAAGGTGGTCGAAAAAAAGACAATAGCCCAGGCTCATCCTATTAGAGCTAACTTGACATTAGCAGACCAAAAATAAGGAGCTTGTTTAAAAAGGTCAGACAGAAAACAAATCTCTCTCGTCTGGAATTGCTGCTGCTTCAAGGTATGAAGTCAGTCCCAACCTCCGAGTCTGGTGCCACCAGACTGTGGCCTAATGCATCTGTCTGCTTTGCATTATTCATGGGACACTCAGATAAGATGCCTTCTTCTGCACTTAACAAGTTATTTAACCTGGAACTTAGTGCCTTCTTTTACCTTGTCCTTACTCTTGAGGTATTAATTTCCTACTAGGTAAAAAACAATTCTATAATTTCTGATGTGACTGTAGATGCTCTGTGGCCAAAACCTCCCCAGAAACACTGCCAGACTGTTTGATCACATGTTTATTTGTAGCACTATAGCAGATGATAGTCAGGGTAAAGCGTGTTTTAATCACACATTGACTTTACTTTACCTTTCACTCCAAAAGTGTTGACGTCAAACAGCAATCTACAGCAATTCTACAATGGAGGTGGTAGAGGAGGTAAGATTAGCCAAGACTTAAGTCCAGAAAAACGTGGTCCAGAGTGTACCCCTTTCTCCCTTTGTCTGTAGAAATACTGTCTGTCCTTTGTGTCAAAGACTGTAGGAGGAAATACAGAGAAAAATACAAACCCAGACTCCAGAAGTTTTGATATTTCTAAACGGTCAATTCTACAGCAAACTGCTCAGAATCTAACCAGTCTGCTTTAGAACTGACTTTTCTATTGACATATAGAGAATTATTGCACAACATTGTAGTACATTACATTATGGAAATGTCACCTTTTCTGGGAGTGGGGTTTGTCAGAGCCTTAGTTTACACCCACTTCTCTGGGTTGCCTCTTGTCTATTGTCAACATCAGGCTAACCCAGAGGCTGGATGGGACTGTGGCCTATAATATAATGCATTTTAAGAAAGTTGTTTACAAACTCTGCATGCTACATGTATGTAGCACGACTGTCAGACTGTTAATGTCCCTGCGTGTTATACCTGACCCAACTCTCCGACCATCAGTATGAGCTACATGATTACCCTTCCCTGTCTATTGTAAGGAATAGAGAGTGACTTGAGCACATGCTTTGTTATTTTAACAACATTCAAAAATATTAACAAGTGCATATTTTAGGATTAAGGTCAACATATCTTAAAGCAGATTTTTTTTTTTTGTATTAAATCAGTAGTTTATAAAATATTGTTCAATCTTGCTGCTTGACTACAGTATATACAGTTTGCTTTGGACATATATTACAGTGTTAATAATTCCATAAACATAAAAGCAGGTAAGTTGTTCAAGGTTATTGCTACAACCTAATATACAGTATAATTTAAATTTAACATTTTTGTAATATCTTACTCACAAACCTACTCAGTCTTCATTTAAGTGGTTGTCAGTTCAGAAATATAGCTTTCTATTATATTCTGCTGTTAATAAATGTTGTTAAATACTTAAAATATGTGTGTTAATATTGCAGTATAAAAGTAATTGAGAGTAATTTTTTACTGTCAAACAAATACACTTACTACTAAGGACGCACATTTGAGTGTTGCTGCTTCTGTGACTCTTAAACTATTATGTACCACACCAACTTGTCTGCCATCACAAAAATACTATGTATCAATACGTATTAGTGAATAAAGCAATAAAATAAAGCAGAGTGAGAAGAGATACATGCAACAATAGCTCACTGCATGTCGAGTTGAACTCTGATAAACATTTGTGATTTAAATATCAAATGAAAAGTACATATATAGCATTTAAAACAGAGTTTAAATCAATTTCAAACTGTGCATTTTGCCTTATATGAAGATATGGATATGGCATGGGGAAGTGGAAGGGGGTCATCATGGTTGTGTTATTTAATATTATCTGAAGCATTTCTGCTGTACCTTTTGACTCTGACTCTTTTCCACTTTCTCCCTCCATCAACTATTGAATCTTTTCTGTTCTTGTTCTTGGTGCATGCTGTGGCATGGGGTCAGCTGTGCAGTTTTGTCTATAGCAGACCTCTCTTCAGGACATAGTGTTCAGAGGTCATCTTTGTATTGTCGATTCCTGCATGTTTCTGTGGTCTGCGGAGTTGTCTCTATACGAAAGTCTATTGTCTAAAGCATCCTAGCTCTCACAGTCTTTTGTTGGTTTATTTAATTTATTGGCCTGCACTCTTTTATCCCTGTGCTAGCAAGCAAGCTAGCTTTGCATGGCATCATGTGATCGCTTAGATGTGTGTTTGTAAAGAGGGATGTTCTCTTTTTTCCAGCAAAGATGTCACGGAAATTAAGCTTGCCTACTGAGCTAAAGCCAGACTTGGGTAAGCCTTGACTTCGTGTCTCTAAAAATGATGTATCCAGTATTTTATTTAATCACCAACTGGACTTCACCTCATTCCATTGGTCCAGTTTTATCTGGTTCTTAGCCTCAAAATTGGCAAGCAAGGCATATCTTAAGTTTGCATGAGACACCAGTAGCACTGATCTGTTACCGTATAATTAAAATAAAATACAATTTTAACTTTCTTTTTGTCCAAAGTCTGACCCCACCTTTTGACTATGGTGGGGGCCTAAGCAGAGGTCAGTGGTGCTAGCTAAAGTAAGCACTTCATCTCACTGTAAAGCTTTTCGCTAAAGCTTCCACTTTTCTACTCTCTGTTTTCATGTCTCTCATGTTTCTGGCTGACTGACTTTCATTGTTTCTAAAGACATTATCTTCACATGGGCTGTAGGACCAATGTTTACCTCAGTGCCTTAAAGGATAGTCAACTTCTGATATATATATATATATATATATATATATATATATATATATATATATATATATATATATATATATTTTATTTTATTTTTGTTAAAAAGAGTAAGTTCAGCTACAAGCACATGTGCCATGTACAGTATTTACAATGTCAGTGGTCTGAATTCTGCAGTCTGTCTCAGATATATCTGGTTGTTCATTTCAGAACGCTGTACTTGCAGAAAAGAGATGGTAGAACAGTTATTATTATAGGTGCTTTGGAGTTTTAAGTGAAGGTTTTGTGATAATGTTGTATAACACATTTTTAGCTTCCAAACTCCTTGTTTCCCAGACCCCTATGTAGTCTTTAAGAGGAGAAGGTGCATACACAGCATGTAGCCTTAATCTAGTCCTGACTGTCTGTTATCGTCTTCAGCTGTTTAGGTAATAAGTGCAGGTACATTAAAACTAAGCCACCTACTGAAGTGTTTATTGTATGTCTTTTTGTGTAAATAAGACATTTGATTTATCCTTTTGCCTGTAGTGTCCTCATTGGTCTTGTGTATCTCGTGTGACCAGTGCTTTGCAGGTGCTTTACCTCTCTCTGTTTTCTCCTCACTGTCCTCCTGTCCGTATGCCCACCGCGGGGTGCTAACCCACTAGACCGGGACAACTCGTTTAGCCGCTCCCGCTCGTCCAGCGTCACCAGCATCGACAAGGAAGCTCGAGAGTCCATCTCCTCCTTCCACTTCTGTGAGACCTATGCTCGGAAAGGGGACAGCATACTGACCCCCTGTTTGTATGTGGGCACTTCACTGGGCACCGTGCTGTGTTTAGCGATCACATTGCCACCTGCTGGGGAGCAACGGCAACTGCAACCAGTTATTATTTCACCTGCAGGTGCGTGGTGCCATTTCAGGACTACATTCTCCCATACTAGTGAGGAAATGGCTCTAGGGCTGCATTAAACATTACATAACACAGAATTTGTAATAGGTGTAATGTTGTATGGCTTTCCTTTGGTCAGGTGGGCACAAACACATACATTATGTATGCTTGAATGGATTGTTCAGCCTCAGTCATTTCCAAGCATACATTAATATATTCATATATTTTTTTACAAATTACAATCTATTTTTATATTTATCAAATATGCCTATGGACTATAATCATGTTAATGTCACGTGAATTCTAGAATAACACTTCACTAACATTGATTCCCCCAAAATTCATTGCAAATGACATATATTTAGCTTTTGTGGAGCACATTTAAGAAACATTCCTACAAAACGTTTGCTAAATACATATATAGTATGTCACTTGCCTTTAAAATGACCTTATTGTTGTGAAAACTTAGCAGGCAACAGCTTGACAGGATCGTCAATGTTCTAATCTTATTTTCCTGTTTTGAAGATGTATATACATCTCTGCAGACTATTGTCATGTTATGGTTGAAATGTTGTAGACAGAGTATTTTAATATTCGGTATGATGTGAATACTTTGTGTCCTCTCTGTGTCCTCAGGCATGTTAGTCCGTCTGAAAGGCAGCGTATTGCGGATGTCTTTCTTGGACTCGGCAGGTTCCCAGTTGCCTCCTGCCTATGAGCCTTGGTATGAGCCAAACATTACGACAGATGGAGAAGAGAGAGTCCGCAAGCGCCGCCCCGTCTCAGTGTCCCCCTCCACGTCCCAGGACCTCAATGAGAGCCAGTATGCAGCAGTGTGTTCAGAGAAACAGGCCAAAGTCATGTCCCTGCCCTCCCAGACGTGCATCTACAAACACAGCATCACGGAGACCTCGTTCATCCTGCGAGCAGACATGGTGCAGATGAGCCAAGGCGCGTGTGTGGCCTGTTTCTGTGCCAATGGCCATATTATGACACTAAGGTAATTGGGACTTGTATGTTTAGGTTTTTCATCTGCTGTTACCTTAAGTATTTTATAATTTACTCCAACAGCCAAGTGTTCAATTGTATGCTAGCCAAACAAAATATTTTGGCTAGACACATCCCTTGACAAAAAAAGAACGCTGGACTAATTATCTTGAATTGGATAGAGACAAGGACAATAAATAAAATTGTGCAATTTGGCAAAAAGTTTAATGTTTTAAGCAGGGGTGGTTCTAGACCACTTTTAACGCTGGGCCCAGCCTTTTTGCCGGGGGATACATGAGACATTTTGATGTAAACTGACTGGGACTTTTAAAAAAAGTAGCAATTAAAAATAACTCTGATATTATCTTTAACATGATAAACTTATCTTCCCCTTTTATAATTCTAGAATAACCCTTGAAACAAATTTATAATCGTATAATAAGCGTGTTGGGCGGGGACAGTGCCTCTGGACTGGCATACTGGGGTGGTGGTCCCTCTTTTTAAGAAGGGGGATAGGAGGGTGTCTTCCAACTATAGGGGGATCACACTTCTTAGCCTCCCTAGGAAAGTCTACTCCGGGGTACTGGAGAGGAGAATTCGGCCAATAGTCGAACCTCGGATTCAGGAGGAACAATGCGGTTTTCGTCCTGGCCGTGGAACAGTGGATCAGCTCTATACCCTCTATCGGGTACTTGAGGGCTCATGGGAGTTCACCCATCCAGTCCACATGTGTTTTGTGGATTTGGAGAAGGCTTTCGACCTTGTACCTGGTGTCCTGTGGCTGCCCTGGGAGTATGGGGTCCGGGGCCCTTTGTTAAGGGCTCTCCGGTCCTTGAATGACCAGAGCAGGAGCTTGGTCCGCATTGCCGGTTGTAAGTCAGACCAGTTCCCAGTGTATGTTGGACTCCAGCAGGGCTGCCCTTTGTCACCGGTTCTGTTCATTATTTTTACGGACAGAATTTCTAGGCACAGCCAGGGGCCGGAGGGAGTCCAGTTTGGGAACCACAGGATTACATCTCTGTTTTTTGCAGATGATGTTGTCCTGTTGGCTTCATCAAACCAGGACCTTCAGTGTGCACTGGGACGGTTTGCAGCCGAGTGTGAAGCAGCTGGAATGAGAATCTGCCCCTCCAAGTCCGAGGCCATGGTTCTCGACCGGAAAAGGGTGGTTTGCCCTCTCCAGGTCAGAGAAGAGATCCTGCCTCAAGTGGAGGAGTTTAAGTGTCTTGGGGTCTTGTTCACAAGTGAGGGAAGGATGGAGCGTGAGTTTGACAGGTGGATTGGTGCAGCGTCTGCAGTAATGCAGTCGTTGTATTGGTCTGTTGTGGTGAAGAAGGAGCTGAGCTGAAAGGCGAAGCTCTCGATTTACCGGTCGATCTACGTTCCTACTCTCACCTGTGATCATGAGCTTGGGGTCATGATCGAAAGGACAAGATCCCGGATACAAGCGGTCGAAATTAGTTTTCTCCGCAGGGTGGCTGGGCGCTCCCTTAGAGATAGGGTGAGGAGTTCTGTCACCCGGGAGGAGCTCGGAGGAGAGCCGCTGCTCCTCCACATTGAGAGGAGTCAGTTGAGGTGGCTCGGGCATCTGCTCTGGATGCCTCCCTGGTCAGGAGTGTGAGGCCCCGGGGAAGACCTAGGACACGCTGGACTGTCTCTCTGCTGACCAGGGGAGGCCTTGGGGTTCCCCCATTAGAGCTGAAGGAAGTGTCTGTGGAGAGGGAAGTCTGGGCATCTCTGCTTAGACTGCTCCCTCCGTGACTCGGTCCCAGATAAGCGGTAGAAGATGGATGGATGGACAAATTACTAAAATAATTTGTGAGTTTCAGAAGGCTTTTAGAACACTTCAGAGGGGTGGCCACTAGGGGGCACAGGCTCACAGTTACTCTTTAAAAATCTATATAATAAAGCAATAATTAATGATTTTTTTTTTTTTTTTATGTATTCCATGAACAGTTTATAGACTTATTTAACACTGATGTTTATAATTTTGCATTGATTTACAAGAGCTTATTACTCATCAGTGAAATTATATTAATAACAATGTTTATAATTCAGTGCTGATATATGTGGAAGTAATGCTTTGCAAATAATCAACTAATGCTTCATTATTGCTTTATAGTGTGTGGTTATCATACAGGGTTACCCACAATTGTTGCCATTTATGTCCTTAAAATAATCTACTGTATAAAAAAAAAGGACTTTACATTGAAAATCCAGCACCACTGAAGTAAACAGCATCATCTTATGTTCTTAACCTAAACTTTTAAAATTAATTTACTAACAACATATACCAACACTCACCCATCACAGTGACCTGCCTTTGACTCCCATTTAACCAAAACTTTTAAAGCACACAAGTGTCCATGTCCTAAATTAAACTCACTGATAGGGTACCTCAGGTTAATCTTTGCTTGGTGAGAGGAAGGGTACAATTGAGAAGGGTGTATCAGTCTGTCGCTCATCCTCATTAATCTTCCCTGGAGCAGAGAGACGGAGCAGCCCTCCATATGGATGTTCACCAGAGCAAGAATACCCAGCTGTCTGTGTGTGTGTTTGTGTGAGAAAGTGTTTGCTCAAAGTGCTTGTACATTGTCCTCAGTGTTGCTTAGAAAATCTTTTAAGGATTCAAGGCTACCTCTTGTACAATGACAGCAGGCAGGTTGTGGGTTTGATCATCAGGCTGGCTACCTCCAATACCTCTTGAGTAGTTTTGTCTGCTTCAGTTTGCCAGGGCTAAGACCACTTATGGATGTAAACTACCTGCCTTTGACCGACATGCGGATAGCTCGGACTTTCTGCTTCACAAACCTGGGCCAGGCCATGTACATGTGCTCCCCCACCGAGATCCAGAGAATTACTTATAGTCAGGAAGTCTGTGAAAACCTGCAGGTTGGTGAATCACTATTGCTCACTTTCTCTTTCTGCCTCTGGCCAAAGCATTTATTTACTCGTTACTTTAACTTGGTCTGTGTTGCTTCCTCAGGAGATGCTTGGTGAACTGTTTACTCCGGTTGAGACACCAGAAGCTCCCAATAGAGGGTTCTTCAAAGGCCTTTTTGGGGGAGGAGCACAGTCACTGGACAGAGAAGAGCTATGTATGTATTTACTTCATTTTATATAACCTACAGTGTCTTTTTTATCTTTTTACAGCTATAGAAAAAAATAAGAGACCACTGCAATTTATTCTTAAATCAGCCTCACTGAGTCTGACAACTACTCCAGGCCAGTGTCTGTTAAAGGTCCCCGATTATACTAAATCAACTTTTTTTTTTTAGCTTTTAACCATGTTATGATGTTGTTTGCACCTCAAAAACATACCTGGAGCTGTATTTTGTTTAATTCACGCATGTTTGAGTAATGCTGTGTGTGGGTGCTGTTTCTTTTACTCTGTCTCACTGCTCTACGTATACCTGTGCATTTCTAAATACTCTATCATACTCTGTGCTAAACAGCCATTTTATGGTCTGTCCAGTCCACACTATTGCCAGCAGTTGGTGACAGGCACCTAATCCAAGCCTTCTTTGCAAATTGAAAGTCACAGCTCTCCAAAAAAAGGCTTTTTTCACATATGTATATTTTAAGTTATAAAACGTGAAATGCTTATGCAAAGGTGTTCATTATTATTTCAAAAATCCTGAAAAAGCATAATATAGGACCTTTAAGTTACTTCGCATACTACCATAACCATCAAACAAAGAGACAGTGGTAAAATATAAAGTTCCTTTGTCAAAACCTTATTACTGTTTTGTTTATTCAAGCTCGGCAAACACTGCATAGTTTCTCTTAGTTTGATGTAATGTATTTTTCTTTAAAGGTATGAACTAAGGCTCAATAGTTTCATTTGTAAATTAAGAGAAATGTTATCAGCAGATCACAATAAGTGTTTATCATATTGCAAATATGGTCTCTTATTTTTATTATTATTATTATTATTTTATAACTGTTTCTAATCGATTTTTAATACTTGTCTGTCTGTTCCTCAGTTGGTGAATTAGCAGCTGGCAAAGCATCCCGGAGTCTGGCTCAGCACATCCCGGGCCCAGGGGGCATCGAGGGCATGAAGGGCGCAGCCTCTGGTGTAGTGGGAGATCTGGCCCGTGCCCGGATAGCCCTGGATGAGAGAGGGCAGAAACTGGGAGAGCTGGAGGACAGGACAGCAGCCATGATGGCCAGCGCAGATTCCTTTTCAAAACATGCCCACGAGGTACCAGTAACAGTCTTTACAAGTATTAAATCCGGAAAGTTATTTTAATTACCTAACCTAACCTTAAGTCTCATTTGTTCAGAAATTAGATGCTGCATGATACAAGACTTGCAGTAATATTCATAAAAAACACACAGCCACACAGTAAATAATTATGAAGTAATGATTTTATATTCTTCTTCTTTTGCAGATGATGCTGAAGTGCAAAGATAAGAAGTGGTACCAGTTCTGATGTGTGACCGGGAGGAGCTCAGCGGACATGACTGTCACCTTCCATAAGCCCGTTTGGACTCAGCGTGACCCTCCTCCACCATCTGTCTGTCCATCCATCTCTCCAAGCCTTCTTCACTGAAACTTTTGGGATCTTCTTCCCTAGCACAATGATGAACACTGTTCTTACCTCAGTCTTCTGGTGGAACTGAGGGGCACACAGGGGAGAAGGACAAACTCAGAGGGACAAATGGTGTCTTTTTTTTTTATGTGTTTTGTCTCCTTGTTTTTCTCTGTCCGGGCCTCACCTCTGATTGGCCAACGCTTCTGGAGATACTTCATTCTCATTTGCCAAAACATCCTCTACTGTCATGTCCACTCCGAGCCTGTGGTGGCCAGTATTCAAACCAACAAACACAGCTAAAAAAAGACTAATAATATAAGTGACTATAAATTATTTAAAAAAATGTAAAAAAAATAAATAGCTATTCTGAATACATCATTATATATAAATGAATTTAATAAATGTGCAATGCTGTATCCACTTCTGAGTGACAAGTTCAAATTAAGACAGAGCAGAAGGCCAAAGGACAGTGCAAGAGCCACAGGAAGTGCTGCGACAGTGATGCCTCCATCTCACACCACTCCAGACTCTCCTCTGTATTTACAGGTATCATATCGTTACCAACAGTGTGTGTGAGTAAGTATGTGTTATTTATACTTTCTTGCCATTCCTCTATTTGTTAATTGTTTGTTTTTGGCTGTCTGTATTATTGGAAAATCTCTTATTTTTATATTGTTGTGAAAGTAGATAATATTTAATTTGTTGAAAAAAAAACAACATTATGTGGCTATTTGTCCAACTGATAAAATTATTTTATCCTTTTGAAAAGGGCTGGAAACAAGGAGGGCAAGGCTATATAGGTACACATGATTCAATGACATGGCATTACTTGATATAGAGATTTTAAATCTATGAACTACTCATAAGCTGTTGTCTACCTGAGTTCCCCATTACTGACATGATGAAATAGTAACTCTCCCTCCGCAGTCATTTGCTTCCAGTTTATCTTTCTCTAAGTGTTACTTTACAAATGCTGATGGTGTATTTACACAAAGCCAGATTTGTTGGAGATGACAAACACATGAGTAGAAGGCCTATTTATGTGTATTAATATATGCAGGATAATACTGACACATATGTGTACTCCTTTAAAACTTATATTTAAAACATATTTTTCTGACAGTTGTTTTTGTATGAGAAATTGTCTGTTAGTTATTTTCTAAGGTGCAGGACATGGTGTCAAAAATGTTCAACTTACTTTATACTGTATTTCCATTTTGCTGAAACACTCCAATGTGTCCTTTTTCTCTGTCTACCAGGCTTTTAACCTTTATTTGTATATAAGTAAATAGTTTGACAATCTAAGACCAACTGGAAAGTACATATAGTGGTTGCTAACGCAACACCAGAGGAGAGAGGCCATATTTTTTCTGACGCCAAAGAGTTGCTTTATCTTTTCCATTGCATTTCCATTTTTCTTGTGCATCTGCAAGTCTTGGGCATATGTCTGTGGTGAAGCGTTTATCTCTGGAGCCAAGATCCAGGCTTACATCAGGTCAGCATTTAGAAATCTTTGCTGAAAACCGTTAGGGTCAAAAGACAAATTAGGTGATTAAAATTTCATCTATCACAGCATGTTGTAACATTGGAATAAACGTTTCACAGTTAAAGTGGCCTAGCTGTTGGCCAGTGAGACTGTGTCCCTCAAACAAGCATTATCCCACAACATTTCTCATTATTATATGTTTGTGTGTCTGTCTTTATGTCCTTCTGTAACCATCATTATTTGAAATCATTATTATATTTTGATCATTTCTGTTGCTACTCTTTACCGTTAGTGCTTACACTGCAGCAGCATTACAGCATGACCTCTAAATTTGGTTTTATTTATATTTCACATATATGTTCTTTCAGTCTGAGTTTTTTATTTTACATTTTTCAAGCTGCAATATGTTGGCCTTGTGTGTTCATGATTTGTCATTGTGTGGATGTTAACAGCTCTGTCTCTTTCCATCTAATTACTTTATGGGGTAAAATTCAAACTATTTCAGGGAAAGTAGCTAGATTTAGCTGGAGGTCATCCCTGAAAACTGCTTCTCCTGTTTGCATTTTATTTGTGTTTGTTTTGTTGTTTACAGTAGCTTTATTTTATATTTATTACGTTTGTTTCGTTGTCCACACACTACCTACCGTATGCAGTATTTCCACCTGAATGAATATAAACACTTCAACCACAAGAGGGAGTCTGTCTGTCTATCTGCCATATGCCATCTTCTGTCCTGGAGCCAACAGTTATCAGTGGGTTGCAGTATTTTTCTCATTGTAGCCAATTTTCTTGTACAGTTTTATGCAACTTTCACATGGATGTTTATGACTTTATCTGCTGCCACAAAGATTTAGAAATTCTGTAGATAAAGATTACTGTGCAATGGAAAATAAAAGTGTAAAATGTAATTCATTTAATGCCTATTTGATCTGACTGTAACTGTACTGACCACAATTGTATCAAAAGCCTTATGACCAATTGTGCATCAGTTGAAAAGGACTCCCTTAACTGTAAAAAAAAAAAAAAAAAAAAAAAAAAAAAAGTTGCAAAAACTCAAGGCAACATCCCTCAAGATTTTTCAACAAATACATTTTTCAAGAAGTTTGATATTCATACATCTAACAATTTTAGGTTTTACTCTCATTATTTGTTTAACTCATCTTACAGCCAACTTACTATCCATTGTTCAGAAGAAATATTATTGATAAAATTTGTAATATTTATTTATTATTAACAAAAGAATAATCTTTTCTAAACAATGGATAGCGAGTTGGCTGTTAACGAATAATGACAATGAGTAAAACTTAAAATTGAAAGTTTTTAGATATACTGTATAAACGTCAAATTAAGTGAACAAAAAATATTATTTGTTGAAACTTGAGATTTTGAGTTGACCCCAAAACTCAAAAATTTTAAGGGGCTCTGTTGCCTTGAGTTTTTGCAGCATTTTTATTTTATATTGATTTATTTATTTATTTATACAGTGTTCTGTGTTTTGAACAGTGCCTTTCTGACCCTTAGACAGGACAGGCCAGCAGACAACAGTCCCTACCCTAACTCCAGGCTTTTCAAACTTTCTGGCATGAAGTGATCCAGGGGCCAAATCAGAACAAGATGGGGGCGCATGTCTCAGACAGAGCATTAAGCCACAAGATTAATATAATGAGGCTGTGGACCCAATCCCTAACAAAAAATTATCAGGTTCAGTGTATAGATTTTCAGTTTGAATAGCCTATTTCTTTTAAAAATTGTGTCCCTCTGTAACTTAGGTTTGACTGGTCACATTAACAATTAGTGATACCTATGCAGTAATACTGCCCCCTTCTAAGTTTTGACACGATCAGATTATAGAACGTGAACGCAGTCCTATCAGAATTAGGAAATGCAAAAAATAAAATAAAATAAAACTATTTTTATTGGCCTATTATGTGTCATGTGGATACCCTCTATACACAAAAAATATTTGGTTAATCTCAGATGTAGTAGAAAACTGTGCATTTCACTTCCTGTTCGCCGGTAAAAATGGCGGCCGACTACTTTGAACAAACGGGATAGGACTCTAATTGGCGACTGAAAGTTAATTTTCTGGCTGCAAAGAGCTGCTTGTCCATTGAAACACATTTGCTCATGTCTTGATATAATTTCTTTTTTTTTTTTTTTTTTTTTTTTACATTTATTTATTTTATTTCGGTCTGTCAGAGTCGCAGCCGACAGAGCCTGCACCATCCCCTCGATTCCAGTTTCTTGTAAATTAAACTTTCAAACTTTGGAGATAATTTGAGATTTCTTTTTCAAAATACCCTCCTCTAAATACTGACGTGTGGGACTATAAACTGGACGAGTTTACAGCAGTAATAATAAGGACTTAGCCGCTACTAAATGAGTTGCCAATGTTGCATGCTAGCATCCGCTTGCTGTAATGACAGCCATCCAACATGGAGTTTCTTTCTTTTGTCTTGTTGAACTTCTAGTCCTCCGCTGACCTCATTGGACTTAAACACAGTGTAAAGGAAGATGAGTAAATGTGAATTAATGAAGGTAAGAAATGTGTGTTTTTTTCTATGTGTTTGGAGGCCAACACAAGATTGTTGCGCGCGCCATGATGGACAGCGTCACTTGTGGTTTTAATGGTAACTTGAAACGATACCAGAGCTCCTGCGAATCCCTTGTTTTCGGGTGTGTTGGATATAATGTTGTTGTTGTGTTGATTGTGTAGGCTTTGTGGTGTTTTGTCGGAGTAGGCCAGAGGGACATACAAGCTCTTTGGCATATGCGTAAAAGGCGGGTGGAAACATTTTACAAACATTTCATGCGTAAAATT
This sequence comes from Bostrychus sinensis, assembly GCA_020698575.1. Classification (NCBI taxonomy): domain Eukaryota; kingdom Metazoa; phylum Chordata; class Actinopteri; order Gobiiformes; family Eleotridae; genus Bostrychus; species Bostrychus sinensis. The sequence continues at coordinate 17,429,512 of CM036257.1, read as the reverse complement.
GTTGTGACTTAGCTGCTAAATCGTGGCCAGAGACATATAAGTGTGTATGATTGTATGCGCTGTGGAAAATCATAAAAAGTACGCATTATCTCTCCTTCTGGTCCAGTCATGACGCACGGTGTACCTACCCAAAGCCACAAGTCACCTGAAAAGCCGCTCCGCCCTAAATAATTTAGAGTATTTGATAAACTACTGACACAGTCAAAGTCCTCGTTTGAGCAGTCCTGCAGATCGTCCTATGTACACTAGATGGCACCAAACACCCATGGTTATGTCAACTAGAAACGTCTAATTTAATCTTTCAGCTTTGAAACGGCAGTAATGTTTTAAAAGAATAAGTGATGATGAGTTCCTTTAGACAGAATAAATTACAGGCCCTTAATCTTTAGGCTGACGTCGTGTCTGAGTCATGCTCTGTGACTCACGCCTCAGAAAGACGTGATACTCATTAATATGTTTTACATGCTTTCTCCAATGTTATTAAGTACATTGCACAATTGTTCAAATAAATCTCTTATAAGTTTACTATTTGAGTAATTTAGTGAGTAAAATGTATTTAACTCTAAATGTTTAAAGCATATACTTTTCTCAACCTGGTTTATGATTTGCCTAAAAGGCGTTATATAAGGTACTGTACCTTCCCAAGTCTATAAATTAATTTTACCTATAGAGCATCACAATGAACATAATAGGGTGTTTTTCCTTAGTAACTAAAGTATTTTATTTCCTACTGCTCTTGTAGGTATATTGTGTTGATTAGGACCACCCCTTTTATAAGAGAGTACTCTACTACAGTCCATAAGCAATGTTGGTTCTGACCCTGTTATGTGTCATGTCTTTTTATGGCAACAATACTATTAAATAAAGTAGAGACATAATGGTATTGGATTGTGAATCTCATCAAAGATAAACCTTTCTTGTTATAAAAGGTTGAAGGTTAATTTATAGCTCAGATGAAGAACTAAAGCAACTGAACTGCAATGCTGATTTGTTCAATGTTAAGTAGAAAAGGTCACTGGGGAGAAGTGCATGTGTGCTAATACATGCCGTTTGAACCACTGACCTTGTTACCATGCACATATAGTGGGCTTGGTGGCTGGTCCTCTGCAGATGACATTTGACTGTTGCCGTGGTGACAGGAAACATGAATGACCTGGACCATGTATTCACTGCATGTAGTGGTAAGTTCCTGATGCCTGAAGGACAAAAAGACAATCTCCCAAAGTCTTAAAAATATCAGTATGATTATGAAAGTTGATGGTTGTCTGTCTGTGTATGTTTCTTTGTCAGCCCTGCAACCAGCGGGCCACTGTCCTGGGTGTACTCTAGTACCTGTGACCGCCTTACGGGAATCAGCAGAAGGAAATTAATTAATTAAGGCTTAGTTAATGACCAATCATTGTCCAGTTATGATGAGTATTGAGGGACATTTTTAGGGCTGCAACAACTAATTAGAATAATCAACTATAATTATTGAAATAAGTGTGCACTAATTTAATAATCGTTTAATTGTTGAGGTATTCATAGACTCTGAAACATGCCATGTGCTGAGAGAGGAGAGTTTGTTATCAAGCCAGAGCAAGCAACAAAACAGTTAAAAACAATGAACATTTTGTCTTTTTGATTAAAAATATCTTTATGTGTATATATGCTGTATCCAAACGTCCTCAAGTGGCACACTCAAAATCAAGTCATTTTTGGTAGAATTATCCAATATTTTTACAGGAAGAAACTATAAAACACCAAGTTATTAATCAATTTACTCACTCTTCCCTGTAACAATAAACAATAATCAACAGATTTATTGATTATCACAATAATTCTAAGATGCAGCCCTAAACATTTTTATTCATAGCAGCATAAAGTGTTAAAATGTTTTCTAAAATCCAATTTTGCAAAGTGGCTAGTGGGAGTAAATTAAAATATACCCTTTTGGCAGGTTGGCTTGTTTTTATGTCAAGCCTTGTATGTAAGAAGAGTATGCTATATTGGTGGTGTTTAGAGTCATATATAGGTTTGATATTATTTACTTATCTATGCTTTTTATGTCGAATAGCACAAGTTAAGCTCTCAGTCAAGGCTCATTACAATAGCTTTACATATGTTTTTGTTTAATTTGTTCCCGGTTCACGTAACACCCATTTGCCACATAATGGAGTGATATATTAAAAGGATCATTTGCTCCAATCTGTCAAGCTGCTGAACATCTGTCTCTTTAAATGAATGGAAGAACAAATGAATGGCTGAGTGTGTGTGAATGTGTAGGGTAGGATGGATTTCCTAAAACAGACATAGATGTGGTTGAATAGTTGACTTTGTAACGGTCCCGATTCTGAACATATCTCACAATTGGCTGCAGCTTTGTGAGGGAACAGTATAGGCCTACACTTTCAAGATATTACTTCCAAATGGGTTGTTGGTGTCTCTGCCCTTTGTCCAACATCCACTACTTTGATAAGTATAGGTGACCTTATTAAATTTCTAAAGATGCCCAAAGGCAAGAGAGTTATAGGCAAAATAAATCTATGTTGCGCATAAAATGTGGTTTTCAAATACCACAACACTAATAAACATAAATTGAGGTATTGGGTGTGTAATTACCACAGGCAGTAAAATGATGTAATCTATGAACCACAACTAAAAGATTATATGTTTGCCATTCTGCAGACAAATTGTTAACATTACTTCATCACTATTTTGCATTTTATTAGGGGTGAAAACGATATGTTTTTGCAACAATACATATTGATTAGAAGTTTTTCGATACGATTCAAGAACAATATTGGCTAATTTGGAACAATACGATCTGATACAATTTGATACGATTCAACACCTTCATATTGATAATGGATTCAGCAACATTTTGCCAAAAATCATAAAAGTTTACTCTCAAATATAGCATCGTGGTCGGGGTTGATTATGTAGACAAAGAGCAAAGAAAAGTTAAATATAACATTTTTGTTTCATTAAAAATACAAAAATTACATCCAAAAAGCCATATCTGGTTTTATTTTAACATGATACGATTCGATTCAAGGTAATATGTATTGATATAGTTGTAGTTACTGTATCGTTACACCCCCACTATTTATGCATTTGCTAACCAATTTGATATGCTATTAGCAAGTCTGGACCTTTAGATATCATGTGGGTATAGTTTTGGTTTTGAACTCATGTACTTTGCTCTTGTTTGGATCATGTTGTATGCAAATGTGATTAGTTTTATTTAAAAAAACTGTGAGCTGTCATAATATGTGAAGCTATTTGTGAAAGTGTGGCTTGTTATAAGCTTTGTATTGTTTTGCTAATCCATTTTATATTTAATTCTAATTTTCTGTCATTGGCATTTCTGGACCTTTAGTAATAATTAGTGGTTTATTTTAGGATACCTGGAGTACTTGACTCTTCTTTGCACCCTGTTGTTTAAAAATCTGATTAGTTGTATTTCAAACAAAACATGAACATTTAACTTGTCAAAATATTTGATGCTGTTTGGAAAAGTGTAGCTTGGCTCCTCTGCTCCTGATTCAGTATTCAAGGCATGCTATGTTTTAGCATAAAATGAATGAAACTTTAATGACTGGGTTGAAAGCTGCCCGCGCGCCGCTGAGGATAGCACAAGATAATTTGACTGCATGAGATAGTTCCACCAATGGTTCTGTCATTAACGTGGGGCTGCATTCAGAGGAGTTTGAAAAGTTTTAATCATATATGTAATTAATTTATACTGCTCCCATTTTAATTACTACCTTCATGCTGTGTTATGATTTAATGTGGATTAATTTGAAGTGAATCATGTCCTATGAAGCACACAGTTTTAAATCCTTCCTGTTTATTCATATCAGATTGATGAAAGAGTCTCAGAGGTGTACTATCTCAGCCACAATAGAGCAGATGGCTGCCACTTCGCTGTGTCCTGGTTACCACAACGAAACCATCGTGGACGTACACCGTGTGCCATAATGTATATTTGATCATACCAAGAGATCTCATCTCTTGGTATTGCAGGGGATTAATTATTAACAGTCCCAGCAAGGTGTCTGTTTGTATTTCCTTTGTGGCGACCAGCGACTTTATCACTGTGGTTTGCACGATGGTACACTCTGCTTTGTTCCTATACAGTAGTGACGTCACCAGACCCTTCATGCAATGTACTCAAAACAGGCCTGTGCAGCTGAAGTATGCAAAAGTGAATGTAATTTGTGAAAATGGTCCAATTATAGAAGCATACTAATGTAGCACTGAGGGTACTGGGTACACTAGATTCTGTCTGTAAAAAACTGTAGTGTCCATTCGAACAATATGAAACATGTCTTTGCATCTGTCTCCATATAATTTAGTGGATATAGAATTGCTGGCCACAACCGCCCAGAGTGGACAGATATAGCACTGCTGGAGAAGAGGTGCATTAAACTTTCTCTTTTGAACAATGTTATATGAATTCTTATAGATTTTATTTAGTCTTATTGGCTGATTTTCGCTAAGTTTGTTCAGGGTAGCTTCTGCTCGGATACCGTTCAAAAGTGTGAGTCAAATAATAATAATGTCTTGTTTTTTAATCTTTTGGCTGCTTCATTATTCCTTAGGGGTCACAAGTTGCAAAGAGATTTAGCTGTTTTTTATACTTGATACTAGGGCTGCAACTAACGATTATTTTGAAAATCAATTAATCTGGCGGTTATTTTTATGATTAATCAGTTAATAATCGGATAGAGCAGTTCAAGAAAATATGTGATCTTTTACAAAATTTTACCTAGATGAAGCTAAAAGTTTGCTACTTGAGAACATATGGATGAAGAATACAGAATACAGATATTTTTTACATTTAAAAACAAAATGTATTTTGTTACAGTTTCTGTGGATTTACTGCACTGACTTGGCAATAAAACCACTTTTCTCAGTGTTTTAAAGTATGTATATTCTAAAAAATGATTAATTGATTATTGAATTAGTTGATGATTATTTTAATAACTGATAATAAACTTTTATATTGTAACTATTTAACCCTTCCAGTCACGTACTGTGTATGACAAGGGTTGGCAATGTGGGTGAAGTAGCAGTATGTGCTTCAAGTGGGTTTTGAACCACTGACCCTGTCGTTGGTGGGCGAATGCTTAACCAAACAGCCACTGTTGCCCCAATAAATAAATGTCAGTATCTCATAAAAGTAGAACAATACATAATATTACAAAATCACCACAATTATAATAAATACTTTTACTAAATTCTATTTCACTCCTGTGTATTGAACAGAATTTTCATGATATGGGAGTTTCAGTTTTAAACACAATATTTTAATTTATTGATGTGCGCCTGCAGAAAGCTTTGAAAATATATTTTGAAGCTAGCATAAGGGAGGATAGCCCATAGGATTTTTTCTCTTTACAAGCCTATTTCATGGTCTGTTGTTTATTTTTCTGAACACCATCTTGTTTAAAGAGACTCTGTCCTTTATCTGCAGCGCTGAGGTAACAAATATTCCAAGCGGTCTTGCTAATATTTGTGCAACATCCCAAGGAGACAGTAATCCAAAGGTGCAGTGGAGGGCTCTTGTGGGAGTAATAAATACCCATGATCCCTTTCTACGCCACCTTGATCCCTTGTCTACGGAGCAGAGAGGTTATCGTCTCTCTCCAGTTTTTCTGCACCGCCTCATCTATCCACACAAGAAATGGCCCTAATTTTTCAAGAGGAAACAATGCGAGTCTAAGGGCTTTCACCTTGTGTTGGCTTTTACTGAGTGTGCACAGATAATGAAGATGAAAGCTCAAATCATGACCATATTTATCTAAATTTGCGAGAGTTGTATTTCATTAACCCACATTTGTGCCATAACCTCTCTGCTAACAACAATGTAAAAGAATATGAAAATAAATCTTTGTCTGTGGCCCTTTTTTTTTTTTTTTATGCAAACGCCATAAAGCAAATCAGCAACCTATTCATTGTCCTAATTTGTCTGCCCAAGGACATGCTTTTCCAAATTTGGAATGGGGCGACCCATGGTTTCTGAGGTCAGTGGGACCTGTAATTAGTGCAGCGTTTGCTTTTTCAGCGGAGGATGTGTAAGCAGTAACTCAAGAGCAGTAAGGCTAAGTCCCAAACTGTAATGTGGTGGCACGCTCGGCTTCCTCAAGGTGTGGTCTGCTGGTACTGACAAGCTCTGAGTTATATTTACATGGAAAATTACGGGACAGGGATTTACAGATGTGATTTATCTCCTTCCGGGTTTCAGTATACTGTGTGTGGGACTTTAAAGATATCGTTTTAATGCATATTTTAAAGAAAATTATTTCATGTGTTGGTGTGTTAATAGGTTCTAGTATTAATTGGCAGAGGGAAGGACTCAAAAACATATTACTATTTAAGTAGAAGTAAAAAGTGTTGAATGTAAAATTTGTTACAAATTGCTACTAGTACACCTAAATTATAATTTTTACTACTGTATCACTACTGCTACTAGTACTGCTACTTCTGATAATCATACTATCTCTAAACTCTATACTGTTGCTCCTTCTGAAACCGCTACTGCTACAATTACTACTGCTACTGCTAGTTTTACTTTAAACCAAACATGCTTACACATTTAGAGAGTTTTTCCTACTCCTTATAAATACTACTGCTACTACTACTACTACACTGCTGCTGCTTGTACGTGCGACCAGTGCTCTAGACAAACTTTTTGCACTGGTTGCACTGCTGTTTTTTATTAGGTGCACAAGCACAAAAGTTAGGTCTGCCCACATTTTCAATCGCATCGCATTTAACACCGAGCTTTAACAGGTTCACTTCTTTTTTATCGCTTTCCATATAGGCAATATTGACTTGTAAATGATTAACTAACAATCTGGTCAACATACAAGTTCTTTATTAGAAGCACAATTATACAAGAACGTAGGGCTGAGCGGTATATGCGGTAGACAGTAGAAATGATATAAATTTGGCCTACGGTAGAGATTTGCGCTCTACCGTCCTATCGTCATGACGTTATCGCACCTGCCTCAACATGGCTGCAAGCACAGAGACAGCTGAGCATAGGGCTGTGCCAAAAATTTAATTTAAAACTGAAATTGGATAAAGAATAGGGTCGATCTCAATGATGAGCTTAGATCACTTTTATTCAATCTGGACACGTCTCCAGACAGTGCATACGCAGATTACGGAGCAGCTGAGGGGCGCACACTGCCCACCTGTTACTGCTGAGCAACAGAGAACAAGAGGGGAGTTTAGAGGAATAACCACCTAAAAGGTACTGAGCATTTAAATACAAAAAAAAAAAAAGCATTTAAAACATGCAACAACTGCAGCAACAATGCTAAAAGAGGAGTTAAGCTAATGTTAGCATTTTCTGTCCTGCACAAAAACGGCAGTCCTTCCAATCGTTTTACAGCACAATTAAATCATAGGACAAACGGGCAAAACTATTCATATATATTTCACCCATCCTTACCCTGCGGAAACACCGCCAGAGTTTTGGAAATGGGGGCGCATGCTGTGTTTGCTGTAAAGCCAAAGGAGCGCACAGCTGCGGTGGATCACGTGACGCGCTTCAGTGCTGTGTCTTGTCACTTGAAAAAGCTTTGTGATCAGCGCGGAGTTTAAAACAGGTGATTTTACTGTTAATAGTTTGACAAAATGAGAGAACTAGGTCCAGGCTGTGTGAGGAGAGACGGGTCAGCTCTGTAGAAACAGGCAGGAGTTGACTGGAACTACACAGTGAACTGGATGTTTTCAGTTGTTTAAAACAGAACAAATTAGCAGCTTGCCTCTTTTAATTGTTTAAATTATTACAGTTATTATTGTAAAAAAAAAAATTAACCCTTGCAATGAAAGATTTTACATTAAATCCCTCAAAGTCTTATTACATTAAAATCTAAATCTAAGGATGAATCACAGCCATGATTATCAGTTTTTAATTGTAAACATAAAATTGAATAAAAAATTGAGATCGACCAATATGGGGAAAAAAATCGTAATTAAATTTTTTGCCTGATCGCCCAGCCCTAGCTTTTTATTATAATTTTTAACCTTAAATTTATACCGCAATATATACTGTTACCGTGAAGGGATTCAGTTTATACCGTGATATGAAATTTAGGTCCTACCGCCCAGCCCTACAAGAAAGGTAACTTACTGAAAAAGTGTTGGTGCTTAAAGTGCTTCACTGAGCTGAAATTTAAACTTAAAACATATCAAGATTAATAAAATAAAAATAAAATCTTAATTAAATTAAAACTAAAAATGTTTTAACGGCTTCAAACTGAACATGTCATGGCTCAATGTCTTAGGACAATCCTCTATTGCAGTCACATGCCCCTCGGTGGTTTGGCCTTCTGGATCTTTGGGGGGCCCTAGTGCTACTTGTATGCAACAGTAGATGGTCTGGTGGCCAGCTGATGGTGTGCATGCCGTGCGTCTGTCGATGTGCTGCGCGTAAATCCTTGTGCGCTCCACAACTTGTTTGTGCTTCTCCTTTATATAGTTGAGTTTTACGTTAGCTTGAGTATAATATCAGCTCTTAAACCACAATCACTGCGAAGAACTCTGCTCATTCATTTGCTAGCTTTGTGGTGCTAGCAGCCGCACTAATTAGGCGTCAGACGCAGCTCCGTCCACCCCCCTGCAGCACACGGACACGCTCTTCTCATGTGTGTATTCCTGTGTGAGTCCTCCTGACATCCTACTGACTTCATCCGGCAGTATGTACGCGCACCTCAGGAGAAGATTGGGAGAGATGGTCCGGAGGCGAAGTTTGTAAAGGGCAAGGGAGACTTGATTGGGGAGACTTTTTTTTCTCCCCCTCAAACAGCTGGTGACCAAATTGGTCACACTCTAGAGCCATGGTGACACACCTTTTCGCACAAGGTACAGTACTTACACACAAAATACTTACTGGATTTATTTTTAAAAGTAGGTAAAAGTAATCTCTTTTCCCTTTTTTCTTTTACTTAAGTTTTTCAAAATGTATTCACAAAGTGCATTCAAAAATCACCTAAGCAAATTAAATTACAAGTATCTATAAGTAAGTTACTTTCCACCTCTGATTACATGGAGGTCACTGCAAAAACAAAAATGGTTGTTGAATTCATTTAAGTTGCAATGTGTGGAGGATAAAATGTTAGCGAGATGCTCTTAAGTGCTTGAGGAGTGACCTTCTGTTTATATTACACAGTGCAGGGGAGTTAACTGAAACCATTTGCCGGCCTTCTGGACACAGCAGCAGTGTGAGTAATGCAGGTCTACACAAAGGTAAACCAGTAGGAGGGAATGACAAAGTGATCAGTGTTCGCTAAAACCAAACCTTGATAAAAGGCTGTAATATGGGGGATGAGATCATTTATACAATGTCATCAGATCAGGAGAAGAGTGGTACATGTGACTATAACCATTAAATAAGAAATATGGTATGTTTGTAACTAGCGCTCACTTGATCATATGATGAGACCAGACGTAATAGGTATGCCTTTTTTGATTATTTCTGCCAAAGAGGTTTTAGATGGCCTTAGTTTTTTGTTGGCAATGATCAGATTAAATATTTTTAGGAATGGAAAGGAAGTAAAAAATTTGTTCTCTGCATTTGACCCATCCTTCAGTGCCAGCTGGGGCAAACTGTCAGGAGCAGGGACCCTTCTCCAAATTTTGAGCCAGGATCCTGGTTAGGAGTACCTAGCTGAAGGATTAACCTAATGTGTATGTTTAGAGGTTGATGGGGGAAACCGGAGTATCTGGAAGAAATCCACCAAGAAACAGCGAGAACATGCAAACTTCACACAAAAAGGCCCCGCACGGTCCGGGAATCAATCCCAGGACATTCTAGTTGTGAGGCGAGACCACTAAGCCACTGTGCCACCTGTACCATCCGAACTTACTAACTTTAGTCTCAAGGAGTCAATAAAGGAACAACTCATTTCAGTTTTTCAGGTCTTTTTTGACTTTTTATAAGATGTGCAGTTGAGAAGTGACAGGAAATTATGGAGAGAAATGCAGGGAGAGACATTTGGCATTTACCCCTGAACAAGGAGATCCCCTGTTGGAATCCAGGTCTGGGCAATACAGTACATCTTTACCATTGTGGGGTAGGGAGCTTCTATTTTACATTATATTTGTTACTTATTTTAATAGAATGTAACTGCAAATATTAGCTTGTGCAGTACTTAAGCAATGGTAAAAAGCACTTACTAGACACAGACTGATGCCCCTAATCTAGAGCCCTAAATGTGTTTGCACACAGTGGGACACAGAGCTTGCCCTATCTGGCTGAAGAGCACGCAGAGTCTAATTAACATGTCTGGCCGGTAAATTGCTCCTCTTCTCCCCCAACAGCAGTTTGGAAGCTGCGCCGCAAAACAAACTCAGCTGCTCAGTGGAGTGTCTACACAAACAGGGAAGACGGTCTGGAGCGTAAAAAAAATACTCGCAACAGAGACCATAACTTTGCCTCACATCCTCGTTCAGAATAACGGTGCAATTTTAGACGGTTACGGATAATTGTTTAATGTGGCATACTATGAAACATGACTGCTACCAAAAACAAATTAACACCGTGCCCTGTTATCTTTTGTTTTTTGGTGAAGGATGGTGTCCCGCTGGAATTTGCACACATCTTGACACTTCATTTAGGAATTTTTCAAACGAGTGCCTGGCTGCCGGGGTCGCCATGGTAACTGTGTGATAGGGGGAAAAGCGGATTTGAATGGTGGCTGTCAGTGAGGGGGGAAAAAATCGAGCGCTGTCACGAGGATACGTTTTTACCACGCGAAACTTTGCGTTAAATGTGGGTCAATCATAAGCTCCTATTAAGTCTTCACCCTGCTGAGGCATATTCATTCATTTGCATTTTGCTTGACTTGTCTGTATCCCATTAAGAGCGGCGCTCGGAGCTGGTTTCTCGTGCTGTGGTTCTGTGATGACTGTGGCAGCAGAGAGAGGGGGTGGTAAATAGACTGAAGTTCAACAGCGTGCGCAGGCTAATGGAGGCAGATGTCATCGCGCACTGTGTTTGCCTTTTGAGAGCTGCTTCTTAATCAGGCAGCTCGCTTAATGAACAATTAGCTGACATGTGAATAACACATACATGGGTTGAAGAGCAAGATATGTTTATCTGGCATTAATGGCCCCTTTCTTGATGTTCATAAGCATAAGCAGTTTTTAACATAGTGTCATTATAAGGTAAGGTTACTTTATGTACTGTAGGAAAACTTTTTTTGTTTTTATTTTCTGTATTTGGCCCATCTTTCAATGCCATTGGCCTGGGGCAACCTGTCTGGAGCAGTGGACCCTTCTCCTGTGAAGGAACCTGTGAATTATAGACAAAAAAAATCACAACTTTTAGTGCAACTTTTAAGAAATTCCCCCTCAAAATCTCTTCTATTTGACTTGTCTGATTGTAATTTAACCTCAAGAGGAAATCAAAGCAATTGTTAAAAAAATGTTTTGGACAATTTCTTTGTTGTCTTCAGTTTGATTTTAAGTAAATGGGGGGAAAAAATCATTTTTAAATCGTAAATCGATTTTTTTGTGAAAAAATCTGAGATTTTTTTTTTTTAGGCCATATCGCCCAGCTCTAGCCCAGATAAATATTGGGATGCAAAAGCGGAAAACCTATGCCAAATCAATGTGCGATTCACTGTTCAGTAAGAGGGAGGTGACTTGCTGAAGTGACCCCTGAGGGAAAAATGTGAACAAAAGAAGATTTTAAGCTATTTTTATGGCTTGCTAGTTTTGTACCTTGTTGCTACTGTAAAGGGACAGAAACCTCACCAGAACTACTTAGCTTCAAACATCTAACGCACATCTAGGTGACGTGTTTGTGGTTCAAGCCTGTTAACACTGATGTTGTGCTAACACATGTTCAGCAGAAAAATAATGGAGGCTGTCATATTCCTCGGTTGTCATGGCGATCTGCTGGCTGTCACCGCGGGCCACTTCTCTTCTCATCCAAAAGCTATTTCTGTCCCATCACTGACACTGACCACACTCTGAGTGCCAGCGCATTTTGTTCGGGACAAAGCGCTCGTACCAGAGAGAAGCAGCTGGGAGGGCAGGTAATGTAATCGCTTTGCCAGGCAGCTCTTTGCACACATCCCGACTGTAGACACACAGGCACTTACACATAAATCCCAAAAGCTCCGACGCTTTTTTGTAATAAATAGCTATCTGTTACTCTAAACTGCCTCCCCAGAGAGACGCTTGTTATGAATGAGAGGTCTGTGTGTGTGAAACGTGGATGTGTCCCAGCATGAGCTCCTCACACAGACTCCGACTTCCTCCCCTGTGGATGTCTGCTGCTGGAGAGGCTGGCTGCTTAGCTCAGCACAAATCCAGAAAGAAAGCACAGGCGACGTACCGCTGCTATTCAGGGAAGAAGAGGCATCAGGTTACAGCGTTTAGAAGGCTCTGAATCTACAGCTGAACTTTGCATCATTTCAACAGAAAGCCCACAGACTGACCTTGTATATCCCACATTTGACAAAGGTTTCAGCAACTTCTTAAAAAGGATCTTTAGCAGTTTGAATATCTGTTTGATTGTGCCCCAACATTTATTCATGCATAAAGACAACCTGCATGTCAACACAGGTGCAATTCAAATCTGTATATACTGTTTTATGTTCAACAAATGATTTATTTCAGATACTGCATTGATGCTGGACTGCTTTATATTAAGCAGTCCAGTAAATTACTGTCACAGATTTTTTAAAACTACGAGATGACAGTGGTTTGAAATTGACAGTTGCACTTGTGTGTGTGCATGAAAATCAAACGTCTTGTCTCTGCCAAGGAAGTTGTTTTTGCTTTTATTTGTTTGTTTGTCTTTTAGCAAGCAAATGTAATGTAACATAAAAATGTAATGTATTGTAAATGGTCAGATTTGGAATTTTTTTGGAAACGCTGGAAATTTACCCAAAACAATAAATTAATAATATAATATTTCTGGTATGGATCCAAAATATTGCATAGGATCCAGGATTTTTTTTAAAAAGGTCCTATATTATGCTATATTAGGCTTTTTGAAATGGTATTGTAATGGACATATTTGCATTAGTATTTTACATTTTATTCTTAAAATAATGTATATGAAATACATTTTTGGTGAGCTGTTGAAGTTGCAGCATAGGGGATTACTCAAACATGCATAAATGAAAGAAAATACTAGTCCAGCAGAGCTGGGCGGTTTGACCTTAATTTCATATCATGGTATAAATCGAATCGCTTCATGGTAACGGTATAGATCACGGTATAAATTTAAGGTTGAAAATTATAATTAAAAGCTAGAGCTGGGCGATATGACAAAAAATTTAATAAATTTTTTTTCCCATATTGGTTGATCTTGATTTTTTTATTCAATTTTATGTTTACAATTAAAAACTAATAATCACAGCTGTGATTCATCCTTAGATTTAGATTTGAATGTAATAAGACAGTGGGGCTTTAATGTAAAATCTTTCATCGCAAGGGTTAGTTTTTTTATACAGTAATAACTGTAATAATTTAAACAAATAAAAGAGGCAAGCTGCTAATTTGTTTTAAGTTTTAAACAACTGAACACGTCCAGTTCCTTGCAGCTCCAATGATGAGAGCAAGAAAAACTCCTGTCTGTTTCTACAGAGCTGACCTGTCTCTCCTCACACTTGCTGGACCTAGTTCTCTCATTTTGTCAGACTATTAACAGTAAAATCACCTGTTTTAAACTCCGCACTCATCACAAAGGTTTTTCTAGTGACAAGACACGTGGTGTTTCTGCAGTGTAAGGATGGGTGAAATATAGCTCTATATGAATAGTTTTGCCCGTTTGTCCTATGATTTAATAGGATTGAATGGACGATTGGATGGACTGCCGTTTTTGTGCAGCACAGCAAATGCTAACATTAGCTTAGTTCCTCTTTAGCGCTGTTGCTGCAGTTGTTGCTGTTGTTCCATGTTGTTTTAATGCTTTAAGTAGTAGTAGTGTTATGGCTGGCCTGTTAGTCCATTCCACTCCCTGTATTCCTGGCCTGGTTTCCCTTTCTTCCTCTTGTGTGTTGTCTGTCATCCTGCAGGCTTCTGCAGATCCTCCTCCTGGCCCGCCTTCCACACCTGCAGCTCATCTGCCATCTAAACCCACATTTAAAGATCAGCTTCACCACAAGACTCTGCCAGACCGTTGTTTCTCAGTGCGGTAAAACAACTCCAGACAGCTGTGTCAAACCAAGGAGTTCTACTGGGGAAGCATGAACAATTACTGCACAGTATGTATAATACTCAACAGACTACCTCAGCTCAAATAGCCCAGATGGGGAATTTGCTTGAGACCCTCACCACTCGGTTGGCACAACCCACAGCAGAGCCCCCACGCCCACTTCAGCCTGTAGCTGAACCTGTGACACCGCACCGAGAAGCCCACGTACCTGACCCACCACGCTATTCTGGTGACATGGGGCACTGTAGCTCTTTTTTACTTCAGTGCTCCCTTGTTTTCTCCCAAAGACCTCAGTTCTATGCTAATGATATGTCCCGCATAGCCTATATTATGGGACTTTTGGATGGAGGTGCATTGGCCTGGGCTTCTGCAGTATGGGAGAATCAGCCCAATATTCGTACCTCTTATGCAGTCTTTTCAGAAGAGCTGAAGAGAGTTTTTGATCATCCAGTTAAAGGCAAATAGACTGCTAACACTTGTTCAAGGAAATCTCAGCGCAGCTGAATACACCGTTCAATTTCGTACCGTAGCAGCTGAGCTCGGATGGAACGATGCTGCCCTGCAGGCTGTGTTTGTTAAGGGCCTAAGTGATGCCCTCAAGGATGAGCTGGCTACAAGAGACAAAGCAGAATCCCTTCATTCCCTTATGGCAACTGTGATCTGCCTGGATAACTGACTATGTGAGGGGAGAAGAGAACGTACCTCCAGATCAGCCTCCCAGCGCCCTTCTTCTGTTCCCTCTGGAGCTGCCTTCGCATCTTCTCCTACAAGTCCAGCCAACCGATCCAGTCCTTCTGACTCTTTTGGAGAGGAGCCTATGCAGCTCGGACGCACCCAGCTAACACCAGCAGAGAAACTATGCAGGAGACAGTCAGGGGCCTGCCTTTACTGTGGCAAAAGGGGCCATTTTCTCACTACATGCCCAGTCCGGCCAAAAGGGGGCGCTCGTCAGTGAAAGTGGGGGCACTGGTGAGCAATTTGATTTCCCCACACCGGTTCCAGGTCAGTGCCACAATTTCTTATAACCTTGAAAGTTTCTCTGTATCTGCTTTAGTTGATTCTGGGGCTGAGTCTAACTTCATTGATTCAGAAATTGTCCTTCAGACAGGCATTCCCAAGCATGTCTTATCTAGCCCTCTTGTAGCTCGAGCATTAAATGGCAAACCTCTTACCCTGGTTACACACCAAACTTCCCCTATTGATCTATTAGTTTCTGGTAATCACCAAGAACAGATAAGTTTGTGTCATTTCCTCCCCTGATTGTCCTCTTGTGCTGGGTTATCCATGGCTTAAAGAGTAACTCACCCCTACACCATTTTTTTTGAGCTGATCAGTTGTACAAACAGGGCTTTAGTGATACATCTCACTATTTATAGTCTTATGTTTGACTGTTTTGTAAAAAAAGGTCTAAATTCACATTTTGTAGTGAAAACCGTCAGAGTGCTGCCCTCCTAGGGTCAAACAGTGGGATTTCTGCTCAATAGTTCCAGATAGGCAACTGTGACGTAGTATTTGACCACTTTACCGCACCTGTGCCGAGTATCTCCTCCCACGCCCCGTGCACTCCACGCCCTCGCTGTCTCTCTCCCCCGCGCGCTCGTCCCAGTCCCGCTGTTGCCAGGTGTGGGTCTTTTTCCTAAACACGCCACTCAGCCCCGCATTTACCGTTCAGTCTCCTCCGCCCCCCTCCCCTTCTACTGTCCTGTGTGTCAGCGCACAATAAGGCATAATGAGCCTGATCAATAACAGTATATACTTACAAATTAGCAGTGTTGGGAGTAACGCGTTACAAAGTAACGAGATTACAATTGTCAGTAACGCAGGGGGAGCCCCCCAGTAAGTAATATTACAGTTACTAACAAAATACCCAATTAGTTACTTGCGTTACAGTCACTACAGTCACTTTCATTTACCTGCAGTTTACCGGAAGGACACGGAATGAAAATGCATTAAACGAATAGCGCTGATACGTTTTCTACTTTATTTTCATCCGTTCCCTTCTGTGCTCCTCTTTATGCGCGCAGCGGCCACTCGTCCTGTCCGCGCGCGTCGGGGCGCATGCAGCTGCTGCTGTCAGCGGGGACAGCGGGGAAAGAAGAGACGTGCACCGCTTTGGCGCTAACAACAAGTGCGTTTTAGCTTCAGTGTGGTGAAATAAAACTGTGTCCACAGGAGCAGAGGCAGGTGAACCTAAAGGGCAGTATTTACTGTGTCAGGCTGCTGAAATGAATGCAGCTAAAAAAAACTTGAACGCCTGTATAAAATAACAGTGCGGGTCAGGGCAACGGTGAGGCTATAGGCTTCTTCTATTTAGAATTGGGTTCATTTGGGCCTTCCTGTTAGGAAATAATCCAAAAGGAAAGTAACTAAGTTATTTTCACGAGTCAGTAACCAAGTAAAGTAATATTACTTTTCAAAAGAGTAACTAGTAATCTGTAACTGGTTACTTTTTTGAGTAACTAACCCAACACTGCAAATTAGTGACACTGGGGAGAGTTTTGACTCCACAGATGTGTTTTAAACTTGTCACTTTTTGTTTGATGACAATCGATTTCTTACTCGCGGAGATACGATCAAAAACAGCTCTCAGCTGAAATAATACCAGTAAATAAAGACGCGATCTGACGCACACACGTTACTGCGGCGGCGCACGACGCCTTTCTCACAATATTTCAACTGTGTTATTATAAAAGGAACATAAAACATCAGTCCAGACGTCCTGCATTTTTTTTCCCCCATTTCTGGGACTTGGCAACCCTGCTGTGGAGGAGGTCCATGACGGTCTCTGACAGCTGTCAGTCACAGGACCAGGCCTCGCTCCTCCTCAGTTCTCCTCCTCTGTCTCTGCCAGGTCTCTGCCCACTTTTTGAGCAGTTTTCAATCTCTGGCAGTGGGCGGAGTCAGGCCTGGGCCAGGGGTGAGTTACTCTTTAAGAAACAATCCCAATATTGACTGGTCACCTGGTAAAATTTTAGGTTGGCGCATTAAATGTCATTCCACCTGTCTGTTTTCGGCCATACCACCTGTAGAGAAGTCGGCCCCACCTTCTGACCCCCCGACCTGTCCAAGGTTCCAGTTTGCTATCATGATTTGGCCGAGGTGTTTAGTAAGGGTCAGGCCCTGTCTCTGCCTCCTCACAGGCCTTATGATTGTGGCATAGACCTTCTCCCTGGGTCCACCCTTCCCAGCAGCAGACTATATAACCTATCTAGACCTGAATGGGAGGCCATGGAGAAGTATATCCACGATTCCCTACTGTGCTGGTATAATCCGTCTGTCTTCATCACCTGTTGGCGCTGGATTTTTCTTTGTTGATAAAAAAGTTAAAACACTCGGCCCATGCATTGACTATTGTGGCTTAAACAACATAACTGTGAAAAATAAATATCCTCTGCCCTTAATCTCCTCCGCCTTTGAGCCTCTCCATGGAACCACCATCTTTACTAAGCTTGATTTACGTAATGCTTACCACTTGGTCCGCATTAGAGAGGGTGACGAATGGAAGACAGCCTTTAATATGCCTCTTGGCCATTTTGAATACCTGGTGATGCCATTCGGTTTGACCAACGCCCCTGCTGTATTTCAGGCATTAGTAAATGATGTGTTGCGTGATTTTTTGATCTGCTTTGTTTTTGTGTACTTAGACGAAATTTTTATTTTTTTATTTTTTTTTTATTTTTTATTTTTTCCAAGTCACACGAGGACCACATTCAACATGTTCATCTTGTCTTGCAGAGACTGCTGGAAAATCGCCTGTTTGTAAAAGGTGAAAAATGTGAGTTCCATAGCAAATCAGTGTCATTTCTCGGTTTCATCCTAGGCAGTGGAGAGATCAAACCAGACCCCGAGAAGGTTCGAGTTGTGGTGAGTGGCCACAGCCTACTAATCGTAAGCAATTACAGAGATTTTTAGGATTTGCCAACTTCTACCGGTGCTTTATTCAGAACTATAGCTCTGTGGCCGCTCCCTTAACCCGTCTCACTTCAATCACCCTGTCTTTCCAGTGGAATTCAGATGCTGACAGGGCTTTCACTAAGCTCAAAAGCCTTTTTACTACTGCTCCTGTTCTCTCACAACCAGATTCAGCATGGCAATTTATTCTGGAGGTGGATGCATCCGATATTGGGGTTGGGGCAGTCCTGTCTCAGCGTTCTGCTTCAGATGATAAGTTTCACCCTTGTGCCTTCTACTCATGGCGTCTGACCTGTCCGGAGAGGAACTATGATGTTGGAGACAGAGAGCTCCTTGCTGTCAAGCTTGCCCTGGAGGAGTGGCGTCATTGGCTGGAGGGGGCTGGTCAGCCATTTGTGGTGTGGACAGACCACAAGAATTTGGCTTATATCCAGACAGCTAAGAGATTGAATGCACACCAAGCTCGCTGGGCACTGTTTTTTGCCAGATTTAATTTTGTTCTCACTTACAGACCCGGTTCTAAAAATGTTAAACCAGATGCCTTGTCTCGTCAGTTCTCTTCCACAGACTCTTTCTCTACTTCTGACACTATCCTGCCTGCATCCCGAGTTGTGGCTGCGCTGTCTTGGGCTATCGAGGACGTTGTCAGACAGGCTCAGCAGCAACATCCTGACCCAGGTGCCGGACCTCCCAATCGCCTGTTTGTGCCCGATCTAGCTTGTTCGCAGGTTCTGCAATGGGTCATTCCTCTAAACTGACATGCCACCCTGGAGTTAGCTGGACGCTGTCCTTCCTCTGGAGACATTTTTGGTGGCCCACTATGAGTAAGGATGTTTGGGATTTTGTGGCAGCATGCTCTGTCTGTGCCAGGTCCAAGGCTTCCCATCAAGCAACAGCCGGTCTCCTGCAGCCTCTTCCACTTCCAAGCCGACCATGGTCCCATATTGCTTTGGATTTCATTACTGGACTCCCTTGTTCTG
The DNA here is from genome assembly GCA_020698575.1 of Bostrychus sinensis. Classification (NCBI taxonomy): domain Eukaryota; kingdom Metazoa; phylum Chordata; class Actinopteri; order Gobiiformes; family Eleotridae; genus Bostrychus; species Bostrychus sinensis. Next base: position 17,410,447 of record CM036257.1, on the reverse strand, counting down.
AAAGTAATGCCACCATTTTAAATGTGGTAGATAGATTCTCTAAAGCTGTTCACCTTGTTCCTTTGCCCAAGCTTCCCAGTGCACAGGAAACTGCTGACCTCCTAGTCAAGCATGTATTTAAACTGCATGGAATTCCATCTGAGGTTGTGTCAGATCGGGGCCCGCAGTTTATCTCACAGGTCTGGCGAGCATTTTGTTGGGCACTGGGTGCTAAGGTCAACTTGTCCTCCGGATACCACCCCCAGTCTAATGGGCAGACTGAAAGGGCAAACCAGGACCTGGAGGCTGCCCTACGCTGTGTGGCTGTAACAAATCCTTCTACCTGGTCCAAATATTTGGCTTGGGTGGAGTATGCCCTCAATTCGCTCACAAAGACAGCCACAGGTATGTCCCCATTTGAATGTTCCCTGGGATATCAACCTCCTTTATTCCCTTCCCAGGAGGATGAGATTGCTGTCCCATCAGTTCAAACACATTTGCAGCGTTGCCGAAAACTCTGGAGAGACCTGTTCAGCCCTCCTACGCACATCAGACCAGAACAAAAGGATGGCCGACAAACATCGGGTACCAGCCCCAGAATATCATGTTGGACAGAAGGTTTGGCTGTCCACCAGAGACATTCCTTTTAAAAACTGACTCTAAGAAACTGTCCCCCCGCTACATTGGCCCTTTCCCTGTGATACAAATTGTCAACCCTGTAGTGGTCCGCCTTAAGCTACCAGCCTCCCTTAAGATCCATCCTACTTTTCACGTTTCTCAGCTTAAATCTGTTCAGTCTAGTGATCTTTGCCCGCCGTCCAGACCCCCGCCGCCCGCCCAGCTCGTTGATGGTCATCCGGCCTTCTCAGTTCGCCGCCTTCTTGATGTGCGTCAGCGGGGCAGGGGGGTTCAGTACTTAGTTGATTGGGAGGGTTATGGGCCTGAGGGGCGAACATGGGTTTCTTGCTCCCTTATTTTGGATCCTCAGTTGATCAGAGATTTCCACCGTCGCCCAGTGGTTCCCGTTGAGAGGGGGGTACTGTTATGGCTGGCCTATTAATCCATTCCACTCCCTGTATTCCTGGCCTGGTTTCCCTTTCTTCCTCTTGTGTGTTGTCTGTCATCCTGCAGGCTTCTGCAGATCCTCCTCCTGGCCCGCCTTCCACACCTGCAGCTCATCTGCCATCTAAACCCACATTTAAAGATCAGCTCCACCACAAGACTCTGCCAGACCGTTGTTTCTCAGTGCGGTAAAACAAGTAGGCTATTTTTTCAGATGTTTAATGACTCTACAGACTTTTTGTGCTTGTTCCTGGATTTTGATACTTACCTGCTTCTCTGTTTCTCCAGATACTTACCTCCTGTAACTCTGGGCCAGTCTCTGCTCACCTTCAGCCTTGTCACGTCTGCCCCCCCTCCAGCCTCGTCATGTTTTTTTTTTTTTCCTTCGTCCTACTTAAAATAAAGATCTGCACTGAACTGTTTCAGCCTCTCTGCCTGCATTTTTGGATCAGTTCTTGTGCTTAGTCTGACAAGTAGTACCTTTTTAGGTGGTTATTCCTCTAAACTCCACTCTTGTTCTCTGTTGCTCACGCTGTAACAGGTGGGCAGTGTGCGCCCCTCAGCCACTCGGAAATCTGCTGCACTGTCTGTAGACGTGTCCAGATTGAATAAAAGTGCTCTAAGCTTATCGAGATCGATTTTAATCGCAGTTCAACTTTAAATTTGATTTTTGGCACAGCCCTATGCTCAGCTGTCTCTGTGCTTGCAGCCATGTTGAGGCAGGTGTGATCGACGATAGGACGGTAGAGCGCAAATCTCTACCGTAGGCCAAATTTATATCATTTCTACCGCATATACTCCACAGCCCTATAGTCCAGTTATGTTTTTGAGATGCAATCAACATTATAACAATGGTTAAAAACTAAAAAAAGTTGATTAAGAATAAAGTGCCCTTTAAGATTCTGTACAATTTCAAACATAGTACTCCAGCCACAAGGGGTCAGTGCAGATTCTTTACCATAGTCGAAAACAAATTCTTGGAGCATTTACCCATGGATGTATTATAGAACTGGATAATGAATAGGCGTTCTCATTGGCCGTGCTCATTGGTGCGTGATGCCAAAAAAGTTATTTTCTTCAGCGTTGTGTGGTCCATAGAGCAGGCGCGCTGCGGCCCTCGAGCTCCACGTACCACATGACTGGCTCTGACCAATGGCTGCGATGGAGGCTAGAGCGGTGATGTCACATACCATAAAAGTTATTTTTTTAGCCAAATTAAAGATTTTGAAGAGGGAAAAAGTCCATGGTGTGAAAAAAATAAATCCAACCATTTTGGAAACTGTAGGTGCCCTGTCAGCCAAGCACAAAGCGTTTCTTTTTACATTGCGCTCTAAATCCTTTCTGGACCACATTGGATTTTTTGCTGTAGTTCTGCGGAGCGACCACTAGGAAAACTGGCATCAGGAGAGAGGGGGCGGTGCCCAATTCAGGTCTTGTTATACAACCATGCATTTACCCCAGAACTAGAAGATCCCCAGTGAATCCACTTGTGACTTCAAGCAAATGAATACAACCTGTATCTTAACACACAGCATTTCATGGTTGATTTAACTGTCAAAACATTTTGCACTTAAAAAAAAAACTTTCTTTGCTACCATAGCCTTTTGGTGCTAAATTACAGTCACTGATTTTCAGTCACTGCAAACCTTTCCCTCAAGTGAACCAGTGTTCAATCAAGCTGAAGCCATTAGAGAAACCAGACAAGAAGCATAACAGGCATAAACATCAACAACATTTAAAAGCCTGAGCAGAGGAAAAATGCTCAGTCTTTCTTAAAGTGGCTTCTCCATGGATGGGCACTTTTAATTTTCACTTTAAATTCAAGTAGTATTACAAATCCTGCAAAAATACTTAGTTAAAAGTCAAAATTCGCTTAAAAAAAAACACTTATTTTCAGGTAGTTTCTTGGGTAGAGTTATAACCTTGAAAAGAGCTGTGGCTTTTTTGACAATGTGTGACTCACGACCAGAGTAATTATAAGTTGATGTGTGGTGGCTCTTGCTCTTGTAAAAGTCTAATTAAATCATGCAAATTAGACATTTCCGTTTGCTGTAGAAATGCACAAGCCCTCCCTCTGCCCAATCATTGCAAGAAGATTTATGAAAAACAACCTTGGATCACATTTCAAAGAGACCTGTCTTTAATTAAAACTAACCACGGCAAAACAAAACACTATAATGTTAACAATTAAGTATTAGGTATAGCACCGATTGTTCCACTGCAAAGAGAATTAATTATTGCTATATTTCAACTGCATACAATTGCACTGCCAGAATTTAACTTTGTGTTTGGCGTAACGAGCTATAGCACTGTGGATGTGGAAAATTTATAGGCGTGTTGATCCAGCAAAAATTATTTACTAAAATCTTCTCAATGTTGCATCTCAAAGAAGAGCAGTCAAAAATATATTCCACCATATTTTAATGCTACCATCATATTTACATTAAATTGGCTTTACATTCCTTTCACACATTACGACAAAGATGCATTGCTACTAAACCATAGGCATTTATACAAACATTTAAGTTATCTATTTTGACAATGTGCATTATATAATATACATAAAAGGTCCCTCAGTAACGTATATTTTGGTTATATTACTCTAAGTTGTGTAGAACTACTAAAAGCACTCTTTTTTGTGTCATTTTTACTGAAATGAGATGAAATGTCAGCCTGAGCCTTTGATGTAAAAGTCATCCTTGTGAAGTTGTTCAGTGGAAATTGAGGTTGCTGGTGGCTTGTGCTACTGACTCTTGAGCAAATAGAGAAGTGCCCTCTGTAAAAGTACTAATAGAGTAACACAGCCTGAAGCATGTGTTTGTGACATCCACACACCAACGCAAACGTGGAGAGTCGCTTGGCTTTTTTCAGATTGAGAGCTTGACAGTTGACATGTCAGGCTTTTTTCCAGCCAAGCCATTTTCATATTAATATTAATTTTAATATCAAAAATTATGCCATCCAGACACCATTGCACTTTGGTTCTGCTGCTGCTTTTGTAAAGCTCTATACAAATAAAGTTTGATCGATATAGTTAAAGGTACTGTAAGCAGCATGCGTGTGTAGTGGTTTGAAAATGATACTGCAGTCTAAATCAAAACAATGGTCGCAGTAAACTCTTAATAAATGTTTTTTTTTTTTTTATATAAAACTATAGCGGCTCAAGCACAAACTGCAGTAAAAACAGCTGATATATATAATTTTATAAATTTAAAGACTAATGCATGAACTTAATGTACTTCAAATCTTTAGGGCCCATTCTTAAAACATGCACTGGGGCCCCTCATTACCAAGTTATGCCACTGATCTCAATGGATCTTTTATCTGGTTAAATAAAGGTTAATAAGTAAATAAAAGAGAAAGGATTTAGGTATTACAGCTCTTTAATGTGTAGCCACCTCTTTGGGCTCATAAGTAATTGAACAGTTGTTTCAAAAGCTATTTCTTGAGTTGCATGGGCTTTCCATCACTAATCCATCATAAACTGAGCAGGTAAAAGGACTGGACCTGATTCAAGGTGTAACATTTGCATTTGAAAGCTGTTTCTGTGAAATCACAACATACAGTATCTCAATAGAAGTGAACCAGACTTAGGCTGAATCAAAAAATTATGAAAAACCCCTTCACAACATCTGCCTTAGAGTAGAACCCTCCATGAAGTAGGTCTAGCAGTGTCTAGGTCCACTATAACCAGAAGACTTCATGAGACAAAATACAGAGGGTTTACCACAAGGCGCAGACCATTCATCAGCCTCAACAACAGAAAGGCCACATTAGACTTGGCCAAAAACACCAGCCCAGGTCTGGAACAGCATTCTTTGGACAGATGAGAGTCAGACCAACCTAGACCAGAATGATGGGCAGAGAAAAGTATGGAGCAGGCTTGGAACGGCTCATGATCCAAAGCACAGCACATCCTCTGTAAAACATGGTGGAGCAGTGTGATGCATAAGCTGCAGAACTTCCACTGGCACTGGGTCACTGGTGTTTACTGATGATGAGACAGGACACAGAAGCAGCCGAATGAATTCTGACTAATTTCTGCTCAAATGTAAACAAAAGCCATAAAGTTGATGGACAGTGCTTTACTGTACAGATGGACAATGACCCAAAACATTCTGCAAAAGCAACCCAGGAGTTTACAGTGTGTTTTGAAATATTTAGCTTATATTTTGAAATAATATAATTTAATATAATGTATACTGAATATGTTTTGGTAAAAAAGACTAAAATAACAAAACTTGTGTCAGTGTCCTTATACTTATGGACCTAACTGTATGAGGCACTTTTTCTGCATGCTTGGTATCTGTTTTGAACAGACTGCAAGGAACTTTAAACCTTATTTTATTAATTTGTGTATTTAATGCTAAACTCTCAGAGGAATGGCGCTGGTGGGACTGTGCAGGTAATGAATATGTGCCTTATCAAAGCAGAAGCTGGAGATGCTGTATATTTTGACAACACAATGTTCACTTTTCAGTAGATGTTTTATGACCATGTAAACCTATAGTTTACTCATTTATTCAGAATCTTATTTTGTGTGTCTGTAATTTATTAATGTTGGCATGTATAATTAGCTAAATTTGCTGTCTCATGACAAAAACCCTAAATATAAATTAACTATGAAATATTTGTTTCCATACTATGTTAATAGTAGTCCCATTGTCACAGGAAAAGTTGCACTTTTAGGTTTTTAACTGTGTTTACAAATTACTGTATGGTTTAAGTTTAAAATTTTGTAGTTAGATGGGTTTTCTCTCTTGACATTACTATGCAAATGTATCCTAGTATGTACTTGCTTATGCATATGTTGTATTTGTTTACAGTTTAAATTCACAAGGACATCTAGTGCTTAACCTGTGTGAAAAAGGACTAAAGGCTTGGGTACATTTTTAAAAAGAGCGCATCCAGACACTTTTGAAATGTTAAATAAAACATCAAACTGAAATCTGCTCACATTGTTGTGCCATTATATCATTATTACATGCATACCTAGTAAAACAGCAGTGTTGATGGCAAAGAAGGCACCCTTTCAAATATTAACTCTTAAAATAAAAACAGTTGGAAATAGACTGATATTTAAGCTGTATCTGTACACATGTAACTTATGTGTGTCCTGAGTCGGACACTTTCAGCTAAAATTCTATTACTTTTTTATCTTCAACAGGTCATAAAGTCGCTCATTTATTATCTTCATTAATGCAAATTGTATAAAATAAAAGTACACTTTCTTACGTTTATAACGATATATTGGTTGGATAGTTTCTTTTACAAATATTTTATTGCGGCCGTATGAAAGGGCGCTTTTGTCCGAGGTTTAAGCTTGGCATTGCTATGGCCCTGAGTCGGACACACGGAAGTTCCAATATCGGACACGCTCACCTTTCTGATTTTTCGGCTCTAATTTAAGGCTGGGATATTTACGTTAACAAATTTTCACACCCGGTACCTTGTATCCGTCTTTCAAAATAAGATTGTGGGCAAAGCTAACGTTAATCATAAAATAATAAGACGGACAAAGTTAGATACAAAAACACTAAGATCACTGAAAGAACGTGGCCCGAGTGTTACCTGGGCGTTCCCTGTGCATTTCCCTATCAAAATTATTTTCATATCATGATTATTTTATAAACACTTAGCATAAATACTGTAGATTCGTTCATAATAACCAGTCCATTGTTAACGTATGCCAAGCCGTTTATTTGTAGCCCATATGAACATGTGGTACAGACTGCATCCAGTATATCATCAATGTGTAACTGCCGCGACACCTATTGGATACTCCAGGTAACTGTAACAATGATAAGCAGTATGGACAAACATAACGCTAGTGTCTACAAATACACAAAATTACCACAGAGGTAGAGCAATATGTGGAGTTTTTATCAACCGTTAGCCAGTTAACGTCTTTGCGAGCGTCTGTTAGAAGGCTGAAAAATAGCAAAAGGTGAGCGTGTCCGACTCAGGACACACATACGTTATGTACTATAAGCAGTCTGCACATTCAATAGAACACCGACAACACCTTGGACATCCAGACCAACAGGAGGCGCAATTAATTGTCTATCCTGCTGCAGACGTTCTTACTCCTCCGGGTACGACGCTGAAACAGGTAAAGTTTTGCACGATTTATTAATGCATAGCTTTACTGAATAGTGTTTTTTCCTCAGTATTGTCTTCGGGCAAACTAGTGCTTGATTTACTGCCTACAACACAACTCAGCTCTGCAGCTGTGACAGAAACAAACTTCTAACATGCTAACTTAAAATGTTTTTGTAGGTCTTGGTTTTGACAGCGATGTAAAAGTTTCGCGTATTTTATATGAATAAAAAAAACATGCAAATAATTTTAGAAATCATGTATTGTAACCTAGGCCTAATTTTTTTTGTTCAACTGTGTGCACGCGGCATTCGTTGCTATGGGAACGAAGCAAAGACTTAAAGGTTCTGTCCCTTGTGACGTCACATAGCGAGTTTCTGTGCCATGTAGGCCTTGTGTCTATCTGCTCTGCTCAGACCTTCATTTGTGTTTATCCTTCCTCCAGTGAAGACAGCGCATAACTAGCTCCTAAAGAGACGCTCTATACAGCTATAATTATTTACAGCGATACGAAGATCTCAGCAGACCTACACGAAAATAACATGGCAACTGCTGCAGAAAAACGTCCTGTGTCTGATGCCACAGCTGAGACTCAGCAGGGTAATGAAGACTACAAGACAGCTCTGACACTTTTGCACGATCTGGCAATAATGCATGATCTTCATGTGCAATTCAGAGAAGTGGGAGAAGAAGGCCCACCCCATGATAAGATCTTTCACATAGACTTGCATGTGGGCAACTTTGTTGGCAGTGGCAGTGGGCCAACAAAAAGAAAAGCTAAGCATCAAGCTGCCAAGGAAGTCGTCGATGAATTGAAGAAGCTTCCAGTTCCAGAGGGGGTCATTCCCTATTGGTGCAAACCCCGCACTGCTCTGGTGGACCCCACGGAGCGTCCAGAAATGTTCGTGAACAAAGATCCGATCAGCATCCTGGTGGAAGTACTTCATGCAAGGAAGCAGAAGGCAGCTGAATATGAGTTGCTGTGGGAGAGATTTGCAGAAACCGGTAGGATATACTGTGTCCAGGTAAGAGTAGGCCACTTGGAAGCCCACGCTGTGGCCCCCATGAAGAAGGAAGCCAAGTCCATGGCCGCAGACCAAATGCTGCAGAAGATGGGATTTGGTGGTTATGAGCAACTTGAACATCGGAAACCCTCCCAGCAGGCATCAACTCTTACAGCTCACCCAAGTGGCTCTCAGCCCTCTCAACCCTCAAGACCATCCCAGGCTCCCAAACCAGCAAAACAGGCTCCTTCTTATGACCATAGTCCTTCCAGTACAGCAAAGCCCAAAACTCCAGGTTTATTAAAGATCCCAAAGGAATCACTGGCCACAAATGTGGTTCCTACTCGACCAAAACCTGCCAGTTTAGCTAAGGCCCAGGGTCCAACAAAAATTCTGAATTCGGCACAGCCTTTGAAGCCTGCCATGATTCAGAGTCTCAAGGCCCTCAGCCCGCCAAGGATCTCAACAGAAGCTCAGGCTCCCAGTCTAACAAAATCTGTCAGTCAGACAAATCTTAGTCCGGACAGCAGTGTACCACAAACGACAGAATATTCAGCCAAGGCTCAGAGTGCAGTGGCTGCCAGCCCAACGCAGCCTTTAAATTTACCAAAGGCCTGCAGTCCAACAAAGTCTGCTATTTCAGACCAACTGAGTCTACCTAAAGTGCAGAGTACAACAGAGACTCTCAGTGGAACACAGCCTACAAATGCACTAAAAGGGATCGCTGTCAGTCCTGCACAACCTGCAGACCACCCTGCTCCAGCAGAGACCATCAGTCTAACAGAGGCCTCTGTTCAGCCTCAAACTTGCAGTTCCCCAGAGATCAGTGTGGGACTTGAGTTCACAGACAAAAGTCTTTCCTCTGAAGCGACTCACTGCATAGTGGCAGCAATGGTCAGGAAGCTGTTGCAAAAAGTCAAAGTGTTCCCTGACACTGACAATCAAATGAGCCTTGTTGTAAGACTGAAAGAGGTCGAGAACCAAGTCCTGGTCCCAGAGGACAGAAACATCAAAGCCAGAGACCTAAAAACAATTGGCAAAGCAGCTGCCAAAAGCCTGCTACAAGAGTTTGGCTCTCCTTCTAGGCTCTTCTCTGAAAGTGACAAAGATTTTATCAAGGCCACTGTGAGACATGTGAAAATCCACCTCAACACCTTCATGAACCATTCACCAAAGTCTGGACTGGCCCGCTTCTTTTCAGGAATGTTCAAAATCTTTAGACGACGAAACGGAATCCACCCTGGCCCTCTCAGCACCTATCTGTCATCTGGGCCCAACGTGTAAGCTGTTACTTCCTGTACCTACGTAACGCTTTACAATGTGTTTGAAGCATCGCAACAAAAGTTAAAAAAGCAGTCATCTGGATTGGATTTTTCAAGTTGAAGACGTTTCACCTCTTATCCAAGAGGCTTTCTCAATTCTGAAATGAACTGGTAAGAGAGCTGGTTTATTTCAGAATTGAGAAAGCCTCTTGGATAAGAGGTGAAACGTCTTCAACTTGAAAAATCCAATCCAGATGACTGCTTTTTTAACTTTTGTTGCGATGCATTTACCCTGGATGAGTGAGAGTCTTCACAGACAATGTGTTTGAAGAACAATAAAAAAAAAAAAAAAGAAAACATGAAGTATTGTTTTTTTGTTGTTGCATTTATTATAAATATGTGATTTGCACAGGCAGTTTTATAACCCATATAGTTTAGACACATGCATGGTTAGGTTCAGCCAAGAGCCTGCTAGGGTCATATAGAGAGATGTTTATTGCTGTTTTATACTTTTTTACCTGAAACTTGAAATATAATACTAAGCGATGACAGCAGTACTACGTTGTTATGTTGTACATACTTTGTTATGCAAAGTATGTTTGTTCTTTTTTTATCAGCTGAAACATGGACCAGCCGCTCCCTCCCCATGAAGGTCCAGAGCTCTCAGTGGTGGATATGCACACAGGAGGTGAGCCGCTACGGATCATCATCAGCGGCTATCCAACTGTCCAGGGTGACACTCTGTTGTCCAAAAGGCGCTATGTCCGTGAGCACCTGGATCATCTCAGGAGGGTCTTGATGTTTGAACCACGCGGCCACTACGACATGTACGGGGCTCTGATAGTGGACAGTGAGCTTCCTGAGGCTGATCGAGGGGTGCTGTTCATGCACAGTGAGGGCTACAGCACCATGTGTGGACACGCTGTCATTGCTCTGGGGCGGTTTGCAGTGGACTATAAAGTGGTGAAGGATCCACAGTCACCAGAGGCACAAGTGAACATCCCTGCCCCTGTGGACTGGTAAAAGCCTTTGTGGAGTATTCAAATGGTCAGACACGAGCAGTGAGGTTTCACAGTGTAGCAGCATTTGCTTTTGCTAAAGATTTTGAGCTCAATCAGGGGCGTAACATCAGGCAGTGCAGCCAGTGCAAGTGAACAGGGGCCTCTAAGAGCTCTTGTAGGCTACATCTCTTGTCACGTCTGGGTTTAAAATATTAATAATATACAAGAGCAGCACATGACATTACCCAGTTTTGTAACCCTTACCTATAAATTAATTTTAGATATATTTGTGAAGTTATTTTGAAATGTAAGACCAGACCAGTGAGTTAGATTGAATGTGTCTTTTAAAAAAATCTGTTTTTAAAAGATTATTATGAAAAACTCAAATGTTAAAATCATAAAACTGTCTCTTAAACATGTTTTTGTTTTTTTTTCTTTCATAAAACTATATCGGCTCAAGCACAAACTGCAGTAAAAACAGCTGATATATGTAATTTTATAAATTAAAAGACTAATGCATGAACTTAATGTACTTCAAATTTTTAGGGCCCATTCTTAAAACATGCACTGGGGCCCCTCATTACCAAGTTACGCCTCATCTCAATGGATCTTTTATCTGGTTAAATAAAGGTTAATAAGTAAATAAAAGAGAAAGGATTTGTAAGTAATTGAACAGTTGTTTCAAAAGCTATTTCTTGAGTTGCATGGGCTTTCCATCACTAATCCATCATAAACTGAGCAGGTAAAAGGACTGGACCTGATTCAAAGTGTAACATTTGCATTTGAAAGCTGTTTCTGTGAAATCACAACATACAGTATCTCAATGGAAGTGAACCAGACTTAGGCTGAATCAAAAAATTATGAAAAACCCCTTCACAACATCCGCCTTAGAGTAGAACCCTCCATGAAGTAGGTCTAGCAGTGTCTAGGTCCACTATAACCAGAAGACTTCATGAGACAAAATACAGAGGGTTTACCACAAGGCGCAGACCATTCATCAGCCTCAACAACAGAAAGGCCACATTAGACTTGGCCAAAAACACCAGCCCAGGTCTGGAACAGCATTCTTTGGACAGATGAGAGTCAGACCAACCTAGACCAGAATGATGGGCAGAGAAAAGTATGGAGCAGGCTTGGAACGACTCATGATCCAAAGCACAGCACATCCTCTGTAAAACATGGTGGGGCAGTGTGATGCATAAGCTGCAGAACTTCCAATGGCACTGGGTCACTGGTGTTTACTGATGATGAGACAGGACACAGAAGCAGCCGAATGAATTCTGACTAATTTCTGCTCAAATGTAAACAAAAGCCATAAAGTTGATGGACAGTGCTTTACTGTACAGATGGACAATGACCCAAAACATTCTGCAAAAGCAACCCAGGAGTTTACAGTGTGTTTTGAAATATTTAGCTTACATTTTGAAATAATATAATTTAATATAATGTATACTGAATATGTTTTGGTAAAAAAGACTAAAATAACAAAACTTGTGTCAGTGTCCTAATACTTATGGACCTAACTGTATGAGGCACTTTTTCTGCATGGTTGGTATCTGTTTTGAACAGACTGCAAGGAACTTTAAACCTTATTTTATTAATTTGTGTATTTAATGCTAAACTCTCAGAGGAATGGCGCTGGTGGGACTGTGCAGGTAATGAATATGTGCCTTATCAAAGCAGAAGCTGGAGATGCTGTATATTTTGACAACACAATGTTCACTTTTCAGTAGATATTTTATGACCATGTAAACCTATAGTTTACTAATTTATTCAGAATCTTATTTTGTGTGTCTGTAATTTATTAATGTTGGCATGTATAATTAGCAAACTTTGCTGTCTCATGACAAAAACCCTAAATATAAATTAACTGTGAAATATTTGTTTCCATACTATGTTAATAGTAGTCCCATTGTCACAGGAAAAGTTGCACTTTTAGGTGTTTAAGTGTGTTTACAAATTACTGTATGGTTTAAGTTTAAAATTTTGTAGTTAGATGGGTTTTCTCTCTTGACATTACTATGCAAATGTATCCTAGTATGCACTTGCTTATGCATATGTTGTATTTGTTTACAGTTTAAATTCACAAGGACATCTAGTGCTTAACCTGTGTGAAAAAGGACTAAAGGCTTGGGTACATTTTTAAAAAGAGCGCATCCAGACACTTTTGAAATGTTAAATAAAACATCAAACTGAAATCTGCTCACATTGTTGTGCCATTATATCATTATTACATGCATACCTAGTAAAACAGCAGTGTTGATGGCAAAGAAGGCACCCTTTCAAATATTAACTCTCAAAATAAAAACAGTTGGAAATAGACTGATATTTAAGCTGTATCTGTATGCATGTATGTACTATAAGCAGTCTGCACATTCCATAGAACACCAACAACACCTTGGACATCCAGACCAACAGGAGGCGCAATTAATTGTCTATCCTGCTGCAGACGTTCTTACTCCTCCGGGTACGACGCTGAAACAGGTAAAGTTTTGCACGATTTATTAATACATAGCTTTACTGAATAGTGTTTTTTCCTCAGTATTGTCTTCGGGCAAACTAGTGCTTGATTTACTGCCTACAACACAACTCAGCTCTGCAGCTGTGACAGAAACAAACTTCTAACATGCTAACTTAAAATGTTTTTGTAGGTCTTGGTTTTGACAGCGATGTAAAAGTTTCGCGTATTTTATATGAATAAAAAAAACATGCAAATAATTTTAGAAATCATGTATTGTAACCTAGGCCTAATTTTTTTTGTTCAACTGTGTGCACGCGGCATTCGTTGCTATGGGAACGAAGCAAAGACCTAAAGGTTCTGTCCCTTGTGACGTCACATAGCGAGTTTCTGTGCCATGTAGGCCTTGTGTCTATCTGCTCTGCTCAGACCTTCATTTGTGTTTATCCTTCCTCCAGTGAAGACAGCGCATAACTAGCTCCTAAAGAGACGCTCTATACAGCTATAATTATTTACAGCGATACGAAGATCTCAGCAGACCTACACGAAAATAACATGGCAACTGCTGCAGAAAAACGTCCTGTGTCTGATGCCACAGCTGAGACTCAGCAGGGTAATGAAGACTACAAGACAGCTCTGACACTTTTGCATGATCTGGCAATAATGCATGATCTTCATGTGCAATTCAGAGAAGTGGGAGAAGAAGGCCCACCCCATGATAAGATCTTTCACATAGACTTGCATGTGGGCAACTTTGTTGGCAGTGGCAGTGGGCCAACAAAAAAAAAAGCTAAGCATCAAGCTGCCAAGGAAGTCGTCGATGAATTGAAGAAGCTTCCAGTTCCAGAGGGGGTCATTCCCTATTGGTGCAAACCCCGCACTGCTCTGGTGGACCCCACAGAGCGTCCAGAAATGTTCGTGAACAAAGATCCGATCAGCATCCTGGTGGAAGTACTTCATGCGAGGAAGCAGAAGGCAGCTGAATATGAGTTGCTGTGGGAGAGATTTGCAGAAACCGGTAGGATATACTGTGTCCAGGTAAGAGTAGGCCACTTGGAAGCCCACGCTGTGGCCCCCATGAAGAAGGAAGCCAAGTCCATGGCCGCAGGCCAAATGCTGCAGAAGATGGGATTTGGTGGTTATGAGCAACTTGAACATCGGAAACCCTCCCAGCAGGCATCAACTCTTACAGCTCACCCAAGTGGCTCTCAGCCCTCTCAACCCTCAAGACCATCCCAGGCTCTCAAACCAGCAAAACAGGCTCCTTCTTATGACCATAGTCCTTCCAGTACAGCAAATTCCAAAACTCCAGGTTTATTAAAGATCCCAAAGGAATCACTGGCCACAAATGTGGTTCCTACTCCACCAAAACCTGCCGGGCCAGTTAAGGCCCAGGGTCCAACAAAAATTCTGAATTCGGCACAGCCTTTGAAGCCTGCCATGATTCAGAGTCTCGAGACCCTCAGCCTGCCAAGGATTTCAACAGAAGCTCAGGCTCCCAGTCTAACAAAATCTGTGAGTGAGAAAAATCTTAGTCCGGACAGCAGTGTACCACAAATGACAGAATATTCAGCCAAGGCTCAGAGTGCAGTGGCTGCCAGCCCAACGCAGCCTTTAAATTTACCAAAGGCCTGCAGTCCAACAAAGTCTGTTATTTCAGACCAACTGAGTCTACCTAAAGTGCAGAGTACAACAGAGACTCTCAGTGGACCACAGCCTACAAATGCACTAAAAGGGGTCGTTGTCAGTCCTGCACAACCTGCAGACCACCCTGCTCCAGCAGAGACCATCAGTCTAACAGAGGCCTCTGTTCAGCCTCAAACTTGCAGTTCCCCAGAGATCAGTGTGGGACTCGAGTTCACAGACAAAAGTCTTTCCTCTGAAGCGACTCACTGCATAGTGGCAGCAATGGTCAGGAAGCTGTTGCAAAAAGTCAAAGTGTTCCCTGACACTGACAATCAAATGAGCCTTGTTGTAAGACTGAAAGAGGTCGAGAACCAAGTCCTGGTCCCAGAGGACAGAAACATCAAAGCCAGAGACCTAAAAACAATTGGCAAAGCAGCTGCCAAAAGCCTGCTACAAGAGTTTGGCTCTCCTTCTAGGCTCTTCTCTGAAAGTGACAAAGATTTTATCAAGGCCACTGTGAGACATGTGAAAATCCACCTCAACACCTTCATGAACCATTCACCAAAGTCTGGACTGGCCCGCTTCTTTTCAGGAATGTTCAAAATCTTTAGACGACGAAACGGAATCCACCCTGGCCCTCTCAGCACCTATCTGTCATCTGGGCCCAACGTGTAAGCTGTTACTTCCTGTACCTACGTAACGCTTTACAATGTGTTTGAAGCATCGCAACAAAAGTTAAAAAAGCAGTCATCTGGATTGGATTTTTCAAGTTGAAGACGTTTCACCTCTTATCCAAGAGGCTTTCTCAATTCTGAAATGAACTGGTAAGAGAGCTGGTTTATTTCAGAATTGAGAAAGCCTCTTGGATAAGAGGTGAAACGTCTTCAACTTGAAAAATCCAATCCAGATGACTGCTTTTTTAACTTTTGTTGCGATGCATTTACCCTGGATGAGTGAGAGTCTTCACAGACAATGTGTTTGAAGAACAATAAAAAAAAAAAAAAAGAAAACATGAAGTATTGTTTTTTTGTTGTTGCATTTATTATAAATATGTGATTTGCACAGGCAGTTTTATAACCCATATAGTTTGGACACATGCATGGTTAGGTTCAGCCAAGAGCCTGCTAGGGTCATATAGAGAGATGTTTATTGCTGTTTTATACTTTTTTACCTGAAACTTGAAATATAATACTAAGCGATGACAGCAGTACTACGTTGTATAGCGAGGAAATGGATGAAATAGTTCTGCTATTATACTTTGTTATGCAAAGTATGTTTGTTCTTTTTTTATCAGCTGAAACATGGACCAGCCGCTCCCTCCCCATGAAGGTCCAGAGCTCTCAGTGGTGGATATGCACACAGGAGGTGAGCCGCTACGGATCATCATCAGCGGCTATCCAACTGTCCAGGGTGACACTCTGTTGTCCAAAAGGCGCTATGTCCGTGAGCACCTGGATCATCTCAGGAGGGTCTTGATGTTTGAACCACGCGGCCACTACGACATGTACGGGGCTCTGATAGTGGACAGTGAGCTTCCTGAGGCTGATCGAGGGGTGCTGTTCATGCACAGTGAGGGCTACAGCACCATGTGTGGACACGCTGTCATTGCTCTGGGGCGGTTTGCAGTGGACTATAAAGTGGTGAAGGATCCACAGTCACCAGAGGCACAAGTGAACATCCCTGCCCCTGTGAACTGGTAAAAGCCTTTGTGGAGTATTCAAATGGTCAGACACGAGCAGTGAGGTTTCACAGTGTAGCAGCATTTGCTTTTGCTAAAGATTTTGAGCTCAATCAGGGGCGTAACATCAGGCAGTGCAGCCAGTGCAAGTGAACAGGGGCCTCTAAGAGCTCTTGTAGGCTACATCTCTTGTCATGTCTGGGTTTAAAATATTAATAATATACAAGAGCAGCACATGACATTACCCAGTTTTGTAACCCTAACCTATAAATTAATTTTAGATATATTTGTGAAGTTATTTTGAAATGTAAGACCAGACCAGTGAGTTAGATTGAATGTGTCTTTTAAAAAAAACTGTTTTTAAAAGATTATTATGAAAAACTCAAATGTTAAAATCATAAAACTGTCTCTTAAACATGTTTTTGTTTTTTTTTCTTTCATAAAACTATATCAGCTCAAGCACAAACTGCAGTAAAAACAGCTGATATATGTAATTTTATAAATTAAAAGACTAATGCATGAACTTAATGTACTTCAAATTTTTAGGGCCCATTCTTAAAACATGCACTGGGGCCCCTCATTACCAAGTTACGCCACTGATCTCAATGGATCTTTTATCTGGTTAAATAAAGGTTAATAAGTAAATAAAAGAGAAAGGATTTGGGAATTACAGCTCTTTAATGTGTAGCCACCTCTTTTTAAGGGGCTCATAAGTAATTGAACAGTTGTTTCAAAAGCTATTTCTTGAGTTGCATGGGCTTTCCATTACTAATCCATCATAAACTCAGCAGGTAAAAGGACTGGACCTGATTCAAGGTGTAACATTTGCATTTGAAAGCTGTTTCTGTGAAATCACAACATACAGTATCTCAATGGAAGTGAACCAGACTTAGGCTGAATCAAAAAATTATGAAAAACTCCTTCACAACATCCACCTTTGAGTAGAACCCTCCATGAAGTAGGTCTAGCAGTGTCTAGGTCCACTATAACCAGAAGACTTCATGAGACAAAATACAGAGGGTTTACCACAAGGCGCAGACCATTCATCAGCCTCAACAACAGAAAGGCCACATTAGACTTGGCCAAAAACACCAGCCCAGGTCTGGAACAGCATTCTTTGGACAGATGAGAGTCAGACCAACCTAGACCAGAATGATGGGCAGAGAAAAGTATGGAGCAGGCTTGGAACGACTCATGATCCAAAGCACAGCACATCCTCTGTAAAACATGGTGGGGCAGTGTGATGCATAAGCTGCAGAACTTCCACTGGCACTGGGTCACTGGTGTTTACTGATGATGAGACAGGACACAGAAGCAGCCGAATGAATTCTGACTAATTTCTGCTCAAATGTAAACAAAAGCCATAAAGTTGATGGACAGTGCTTTACTGTACAGATGGACAATGACCCAAAACATTCTGCAAAAGCAACCCAGGAGTTTGCAGTGTGTTTTGAAATATTTAGCTTATATTTTGAAATAATATAATTTAATATAATGTATACTGAATATGTTTTGGTAAAAAATACTAAAATAACAAAACTTGTGTCAGTGTCCTTATACTTATGGACCTAACTGTATGAGGCACTTTTTCTGCATGCTTGGTATCTGTTTTGAACAGACTGCATGGAACTTTAAACCTTATTTTATTAATTTGTGTATTTAATGCTAAAACTCTCAGAGGAATGGCGCTGGTGAGACTGTGCAGGTAATGAATATGTGCCTTATCAAAGCAGAAATTGGAGATGCTGTATATTTTGACAACACAATGTTCACTTTTCAGTAGATATTTTATGACCATGTAAACCTATAGTTTACTAATTTATTCAGAATCCTATTTTGTGTGTCTGTAATTTATTAATGTTGGCATGTATAATTAGCTAAATTTGCTGTCTCATGACAAAAACCCTAAATATAAATTAACTGTGAAATATTTGTTTCCATACTATGTTAATAGTAGTCCCATTGAATCAGGAAAAGTTGCACTTTTAGGTGTTTAAGTGTGTTTACAAATTACTGTATGGTTTAAGTTTAAAATTTTGTAGTTAGATGGGTTTTCTCTCTTGACATTACTATGCAAATGTATCCTAGTATGCACTTGCTTATGCATATGTTGTATTTGTTTACAGTTTAAATTCACAAGGACATCTAGTGCTTAACCTGTGTGAAAAAGGACTGGGTACATTTTTAAAAAGAGCGCATCCAGACACTTTTGAAATGTTAAATAAAACATCAAACTGAAATCTGTTCACATTGTTGTGCCATTATATCATTATTACATGCATACCTAGTAAAACAGCAGTGTTGATGGCAAAGAAGGCACCCTTTCAAATATTAACTCTCAAAATAAAAACAGTTGGAAATAGACTGATATTTAAGCTGTATCTGTATGCATGTATGTACTATAAGCAGTCTGCACATTCCATAGAACACCAACAACACCTTGGACATCCAGACCAACAGGAGGCGCAATTAATTGTCTACCCTGCTGCAGACGTTCTTACTCCTCCGGGTACGACGCTGAAACAGGTAAAGTTTTGCACGATTTATTAATACATAGCTTTACTGAATAGTGTTTTTTCCTCAGTATTGTCTTCGGGCAAACTAGTGCTTGATTTACTGCCTACAACACAACTCAGCTCTGCAGCTGTGACAGAAACAAACTTCTAACATGCTAACTTAAAATGTTTTTGTAGGTCTTGGTTTAGACAGCGATGTAAAAGTTTCGCGTATTTTATATGAATAAAAAAAACATGCAAATAATTTTAGAAATTATGTATTGTAACCTAGGCCTAATTTTTTTTGTTCAACTGTGTGCACGCGGCATTCGTTGCTATGGGAACGAAGCAAAGACCTAAAGGTTCTGTCCCTTGTGACGTCACATAGCGAGTTTCTGTGCCATGTAGGCCTTGTGTCTATCTGCTCTGCTCAGACCTTCATTTGTGTTTATCCTTCCTCCAGTGAAGACAGCGCATAACTAGCTCCTAAAGAGACGCTCTATACAGCTATAATTATTTACAGCGATACGAAGATCTCAGCAGACCTACACGATAATAACATGGCAACTGCTGCAGAAAAACGTCCTGTGTCTGATGCCACAGCTGAGACTCAGCAGGGTAATGAAGACTACAAGACAGCTCTGACACTTTTGCACGATCTGGCAATAATGCATGATCTTCATGTGCAATTCAGAGAAGTGGGAGAAGAAGGCCCACCCCATGATAAGATCTTTCACATAGACTTGCATGTGGGCAACTTTGTTGGCAGTGGCAGTGGGCCAACAAAAAAAAAAGCTAAGCATCAAGCTGCCAAGGAAGTCGTCGATGAATTGAAGAAGCTTCCAGTTCCAGAGGGGGTCATTCCCTATTGGTGCAAACCCCGCACTGCTCTGGTGGACCCCACGGAGCGTCCAGAAATGTTCGTGAACAAAGATCCGATCAGCATCCTGGTAGAGGTACTTCATGCGAGGAAGCAGAAGGCAGCTGAATATGAGTTGCTGTGGGAGAGATTTGCAGAAACCGGTAGGATATACTGTGTCCAGGTAAGAGTAGGCCACTTGGAAGCCCACGCTGTGGCCCCCATGAAGAAGGAAGCCAAGTCCATGGCCGCAGACCAAATGCTGCAGAAGATGGGATTTGGTGGTTATGAGCAACTTGAACATCGGAAACCCTCCCAGCAGGCATCAACTCTTACAGCTCACCCAAGTGGCTCTCAGCCCTCTCAACCCTCAAGACCATCCCAGGCTCTCAAACCAGCAAAACAGGCTCCTTCTTATGACCATAGTCCTTCCAGTACAGCAAAGCCCAAAACTCCAGGTTTATTAAAGATCCCAAAGGAATCACTGGCCACAAATGTGGTTCCTACTCCACCAAAACCTGCCGGGCCAGTTAAGGCCCAGGGTCCAACAAAAATTCTGAATTCGGCACAGCCTTTGAAGCCTGCCATGATTCAGAGTCTCGAGACCCTCAGCCCGCCAAGGATCTCAACAGAAGCTCAGGCTCCCAGTCTAACAAAATCTGTGAGTGAGAAAAATCTTAGTCCGGACAGCAGTGTACCACAAACGACAGAATATTCAGCCAAGGCTCAGAGTGCAGTGGCTGCCAGCCCAACGCAGCCTTTAAATTTACCAAAGGCCTGCAGTCCAACAAAGTCTGCTATTTCAGACCAACTGAGTCTACCTAAAGTGCAGAGTACAACAGAGACTCTCAGTGGACCACAGCCTACAAATGCACTAAAAGGGGTCGTTGTCAGTCCTGCACAACCTGCAGACCACCCTGCTCCAGCAGAGACCATCAGTCTAACAGAGGCCTCTGTTCAGCCTCAAACTTGCAGTTCCCCAGAGATCAGTGTGGGACTCGAGTTCACAGACAAAAGTCTTTCCTCTGAAGCGACTCACTGCATAGTGGCAGCAATGGTCAGGAAGCTGTTGCAAAAAGTCAAAGTGTTCCCTGACACTGACAATCAAATGAGCCTTGTTGTAAGACTGAAAGAGGTCGAGAACCAAGTTCTGGTCCCAGAGGACAGAAACATCAAAGCCAGAGACCTAAAAACAATTGGCAAAGCAGCTGCCAAAAGCCTGCTACAAGAGTTTGGCTCTCCTTCTAGGCTCTTCTCTGAAAGTGACAAAGATTTTATCAAGGCCACTGTGAGACATGTGAAAATCCACCTCAACACCTTCATGAACCATTCACCAAAGTCTGGACTGGCCCGCTTCTTTTCAGGAATGTTCAAAATCTTTAGACGACGAAACGGAATCCACCCTGGCCCTCTCAGCACCTATCTGTCATCTGGGCCCAACGTGTAAGCTGTTACTTCCTGTACCGACGCAACGCTTTACAATGTGTTTGAAGCATCGCAACAAAAGTTAAAAAAGCAGTCATCTGGATTGGATTTTTCAAGTTGAAGACGTTTCACCTCTTATCCAAGAGGCTTTCTCAATTCTGAAATGAACTGGTAAGAGAGCTGGTTTATTTCAGAATTGAGAAAGCCTCTTGGATAAGAGGTGAAACGTCTTCAACTTGAAAAATCCAATCCAGATGACTGCTTTTTTAACTTTTGTTGCGATGCATTTACCCTGGACGAGTGAGAGTCTTCACAGACAATGTGTTTGAAGAACAATAAAAAAAAAAAAAAAAAAAAAAACATGAAGTATTGTTTTTTTGTTGTTGCATTTATTATAAATATGTGATTTGCACAGGCAGTTTTATAACCCATATAGTTTAGACACATGCATGGTTAGGTTCAGCCAAGAGCCTGCTAGGGTCATATAGAGAGATGTTTATTGCTGTTTTATACTTTTTTACCTGAAACTTGAAATATAATACTAAGCGATGACAGCAGTACTACGTTGTATAGCGAGGAAATGGATGAAATAGTTCTGCTATTATACTTTGTTATGCAAAGTATGTTTGTTCTTTTTTTATCAGCTGAAACATGGACCAGCCGCTCCCTCCCCATGAAGGTCCAGAGCTCTCAGTGGTGGATATGCACACAGGAGGTGAGCCGCTACGGATCATCATCAGCGGCTATCCAACTGTCCAGGGTGACACTCTGTTGTCCAAAAGGCGCTACGTCCGTGAGCACCTGGACCATCTCAGGAGGGTCTTGATGTTTGAACCACGCGGCCACTACGACATGTACGGGGCTCTGATAGTGGACAGTGAGCTTCCTGAGGCTGATCGAGGGGTGCTGTTCATGCACAGTGAGGGCTACAGCACCATGTGTGGACACGCTGTCATTGCTCTGGGGCGGTTTGCAGTGGACTATAAAGTGGTGAAGGATCCACAGTCACCAGAGGCACAAGTGAACATCCCTGCCCCTGTGGACTGGTAAAAGCCTTTGTGGAGTATTCAAATGGTCAGACACTGAGCAGTGAGGTTTCACAGTGTAGCAGCATTTGCTTTTGCTAAAGATTTTGAGCTCAATCAGGGGCGTAACATCAGGCAGTGCAGCCAGTGCAAGTGAACAGGGGCCTCTAAGAGCTCTTGTAGGCTACATCTCTTGTCATGTCTGGGTTTAAAATATTAATAATATACAAGAGCAGCACATGACATTACCCAGTTTTGTAACCCTAACCTATAAATTAATTTTAGATATATTTGTGAACTTATTTTGAAATGTAAGACCAGACCAGTGAGTTAGATTGAATGTGTCTTCTAAAAAAATCTGTTTTTAAAAGATTATTATGAAAAACTCAAATGTTACAATCATAAAACTGTCTCTTAAACATGTTTTTGTTTTTTTTTCTTTCATAAAACTATATCGGCTCAAGCACAAACTGCAGTAAAAACAGCTGATATATGTAATTTTATAAATTAAAAGACTAATGCATGAACTTAATGTACTTCAAAATTTTAGGGCCCATTCTTAAAACATGCACTGGGGCCCCTCATTACCAAGTTACGCCTCATCTCAATGGATCTTTTATCTGGTTAAATAAAGGTTAATAAGTAAATAAAAGAGAAAGGATTTGGGAATTACAGCTCTTTAATGTGTAGCCACCTCTTTTTAAGGGGCTCATAAGTAATTGAACAGTTGTTTCAAAAGCTATTTCTTGAGTTGCATGGGCTTTCCATCACTAATCCATCATAAACTGAGCAGGTAAAAGGACTGGACCTGATTCAAAGTGTAACATTTGCATTTGAAAGCTGTTTCTGTGAAATCACAACTTACAGTATCTCAATGGAAGTGAACCAGACTTAGGCTGAATCAAAAAATTATGAAAAACTCCTTCACAACATCCGCCTTAGAGTAGAACCCTCCATGAAGTAGGTCTAGCAGTGTCTAGGTCCACTATAACCAGAAGACTTCATGAGACAAAATACAGAGGGTTTACCACAAGGCGCAGACCATTCATCAGCCTCAACAACAGAAAGGCCACATTAGACTTGGCCAAAAACACCAGCCCAGGTCTGGAACAGCATTCTTTGGACAGATGAGAGTCAGACCAACCTAGACCAGAATGATGGGCAGAGAAAAGTATGGAGCAGGCTTGGAACGACTCATGATCCAAAGCACAGCACATCCTCTGTAAAACATGGTGGGGCAGTGTGAGGCATAAGCTGCAGAACTTCCACTGGCACTGGGTCACTGGTGTTTACTGATGATGAGACAGGACACAGAAGCAGCCGAATGAATTCTGACTAATTTCTGCTCAAATGTAAACAAAAGCCATAAAGTTGATGGACAGTGCTTTACTGTACAGATGGACAATGACCCAAAACATTCTGCAAAAGCAACCCAGGAGTTTGCAGTGTGTTTTGAAATATTTAGCTTATATTTTGAAATAATATAATTTAATATAATGTATACTGAATATGTTTTGGTAAAAAAGACTAAAATAACAAAACTTGTGTCAGTGTCCTTATACTTATGGACCTAACTGTATGAGGCACTTTTTCTGCATGGTTGGTATCTGTTTTGAACAGACTGCAAGGAACTTTAAACCTTATTTTATTAATTTGTGTATTTAATGCTAAACTCTCAGAGGAATGGCGCTGGTGGGACTGTGCAGGTAATGAATATGTGCCTTATCAAAGCAGAAATTGGATATGCTGTATATTTTGACAACACAATGTTCACTTTTCAGTAGATATTTTATGACCATGTAAACCTATAGTTTACTAATTTATTCAGAATCTTATTTTGTGTGTCTGTAATTTATTAATGTTGGCATGTATAATTAGCAAACTTTGCTGTCTCATGACAAAAACCCTAAATATAAATTAACTGTGAAATATTTGTTTCCATACTATGTTAATAGTAGTCCCATTGTATCAGGAAAAGTTGCACTTTTAGGTGTTTAAGTGTGTTTACAAATTACTGTATGGTTTAAGTTTAAAATTTTGTAGTTAGATGGGTTTTCTCTCTTGACATTACTATGCAAATGTATCCTAGTATGCACTTGCTTATGCATATGTTGTATTTGTTTACAGTTTAAATTCACAAGGACATCTAGTGCTTAACCTGTGTGAAAAAGGACTAAAGGCTTGGGTAAATTTTTTAAAAAGAGCGCATCCAGACACTTTTGAAATGTTAAATAAAACATCAAACTGAAATCTGCTCACATTGTTGTGCCATTATATCATTATTACATGCATACCTAGTAAAACAGCAGTGTTGATGGCAAAGAAGGCACCCTTTCAAATATTAACTCTTAAAATAAAAACAGTTGGAAATAGACTGATATTTAAGCTGTATCTGTATGCATGTATGTACTATAAGCAGTCTGCACATTCCATAGAACACCAACAACACCTTGGACATCCAGACCAACAGGAGGCGCAATTAATTGTCTATCCTGCTGCAGACGTTCTTACTCCTCCGGGTACGACGCTGAAACAGGTAAAGTTTTGCACGATTTATTAATACATAGCTTTACTGAATAGTGTCTTTTCCTCAGTATTGTCTTCGGGCAAACTAGTGCTTGATTTACTGCCTACAACACAACTCAGCTCTGCAGCTGTGACAGAAACAAACTTCTAACATGCTAACTTAAAATGTTTTTTGTAGGTCTTGGTTTTGACAGCGATGTAAAAGTTTCGCGTATTTTATATGAATAAAAAAAACATGCAAATAATTTTAGAAATCATGTATTGTAACCTAGGCCTAATTTTTTTTGTTCAACTGTGTGCACGCGGCATTCGTTGCTATGGGAACGAAGCAAAGACTTAAAGGTTCTGTCCCTTGTGACGTCACCTAGCGAGTTTCTGTGCCATGTAGGCCTTGTGTCTATCTGCTCTGCTCAGACCTTCATTTGTGTTTATCCTTCCTCCAGTGAAGACAGCGCATAACTAGCTCCTTAAGAGACGCTCTATACAGCTATAATTATTTACAGCGATACGAAGATCTCAGCAGACCTACACGAAAATAACATGGCAACTGCTGCAGAAAAACGTCCTGTGTCTGATGCCACAGCTGAGACTCAGCAGGGTAATGAAGACTACAAGACAGCTCTGACACTTTTGCACGATCTGGCAATAATGCATGATCTTCATGTGCAATTCAGAGAAGTGGGAGAAGAAGGCCCACCCCATGATAAGATCTTTCACATAGACTTGCATGTGGGCAACTTTGTTGGCAGTGGCAGTGGGCCAACAAAAAAAAAAGCTAAGCATCAAGCTGCCAAGGAAGTCGTCGATGAATTGAAGAAGCTTCCAGTTCCAGAGGGGGTCATTCCCTATTGGTGCAAACCCCGCACTGCTCTGGTGGACCCCACGGAGCGTCCAGAAATGTTCGTGAACAAAGATCCGATCAGCATCCTGGTAGAGGTACTTCATGCGAGGAAGCAGAAGGCAGCTGAATATGAGTTGCTGTGGGAGAGATTTGCAGAAACCGGTAGGATATACTGTGTCCAGGTAAGAGTAGGCCACTTGGAAGCCCACGCTGTGGCCCCCATGAAGAAGGAAGCCAAGTCCATGGCCGCAGACCAAATGCTGCAGAAGATGGGATTTGGTGGTTATGAGCAACTTGAACATCGGAAACCCTCCCAGCAGGCATCAACTATTACAGCTCACCCAAGTGGCTCTCAGCCCTCTCAACCCTCAAGACCATCCCAGGCTCCCAAACCAGCAAAACAGGCTCTAAAAGGGATTGCTGTCAGTCCTGCACAACCTGCAGACCACCCTGCTCCAGCAGAGACCATCAGTCTAACAGAGGCCTCTGTTCAGCCTCAAACTTGCAGTTCCCCAGAGATCAGTGTGGGACTCGAGTTCACAGACAAAAGTCTTTCCTCTGAAGCGACTCACTGCATAGTGGCAGCAATGGTCAGGAAGCTGTTGCAAAAAGTCAAAGTGTTCCCTGACACTGACGATCAAATGAGCCTTGTTGTAAGACTGAAAGAGGTCGAGAACCAAGTCCTGGTCCCAGAGGACAGAAACATCAAAGCCAGAGACCTAAAAACAATTGGCAAAGCAGCTGCCAAAAGCCTGCTACAAGAGTTTGGCTCTCCTTCTAGGCTCTTCTCTGAAAGTGACAAAGATTTTATCAAGGCCACTGTGAGACATGTGAAAATCCACCTCAACACCTTCATGAACCATTCACCAAAGTCCGGACTGGCCCGCTTCTTTTCAGGAATGTTCAAAATCTTTAGACGACGAAACGGAATCCACCCTGGCCCTCTCAGCACCTATCTGTCATCTGGGCCCAACGTGTAAGCTGTTACTTCCTGTACCGACGCAACGCTTTACAATGTGTTTGAAGAACAATAAAAAAAAAAAAAAAAAAAAAAAAAAAAAACATGAAGTATTGTTTTTTTGTTGTTGCATTTATTATAAATATGTGATTTGCACAGGCAGTTTTATAACCCATATAGTTTGGACACATGCATGGTTAGGTTCAGCCAAGAGCCTGCTAGGGTCATATAGAGAGATGTTTATTGCTGTTTTATACTTTTTTACCTGAAACTTGAAATATAATACTAAGCGATGACAGCAGTACTACGTTGTATAGCGAGGAAATGGATGAAATAGTTCTGCTATTATACTTTGTTATGCAAAGTATGTTTGTTCTTTTTTTATCAGCTGAAACATGGACCAGCCGCTCCCTCCCCATGAAGGTCCAGAGCTCTCAGTGGTGGATATGCACACAGGAGGTGAGCCGCTACGGATCATCATCAGCGGCTATCCAACTGTCCAGGGTGACACGCTGTTGTCCAAAAGGCGCTACGTCCGTGAGCACCTGGATCATCTCAGGAGGGTCTTGATGTTTGAACCACGCGACCACTACGACATGTACGGGGCTCTGATAGTGGACAGTGAGCTTCCTGAGACTGATCGAGGGGTGCTGTTCATGCAGAGTGAGGGCTACAGCACCATGTGTGGACACGCTGTCATTGCTCTGGGGCGGTTTGCAGTGGACTATAAAGTGGTGAAGGATCCACAGTCACCAGAGGCACAAGTGAACATCCCTGCCCCTGTGGACTGGTAAAAGCCTTTGTGGAGTATTCAAATGGTCAGACACGAGCAGTGAGGTTTCACAGTGTAGCAGCATTTGCTTTTGCTAAAGATTTTGAGCTCAATCAGGGGCGTAACATCAGGCAGTGCAGCCAGTGCAAGTGAACAGGGGCCTCTAAGAGCTCTTGTAGGCTACATCTCTTGTCACTGTCTGGGTTTAAAATATTAATAATATACAAGAGCAGCACATGACTCTGTTATAAAATAAAATGTATTACCCAGTTTTGTAAGCCTAACCTATAAATTAATTTTAGATATATTTTCTGATCTTATTACGAAATGTAAGACCAGACCAATGAGTTAGATTGAATGTGTCTTTTAAAAAAATCTGTTTTTAAAAGATTATTATGAAAAACTCAAATGTTAAAATCATAAAACTGTCCCTTAATAAATGTTTGTGTGTTTTTTCTTTTATAAAACTATATCGGCTCAAGCACAAACTGCAGTAAAAACAGCTGATATATGTAATTTTATAAATTAAAAGACTAATGCATGAACTTAATGTACTTCAAATCTTTAGGGCCCATTCTTAAAACATGCACTGGGCCCCCTCAGTTGCATGGGCTTTCCATCAATAATCCATCATAAACTGAGCAGGTAAAAGGACTGGACCTGATTCACGGTGTAACATTTGCATTTGAAAGCTGTTTCTGTGAAATCACAATATACAGTATCTCAATGGAAGTGAACCAGATCATCCTTAGGCTGAATCAAAAAATTATGAATTGAAAAAATATGACTGATTGGATGATCAGCAATGCAGTTTTAGAACCAAAACAAAAAATGTAAACATAAACAACTTAGTCATTATGTAAAACATATTTTTAATTGTTAAAGGGGTCCTATTATGCAAAATCAGCTTTTGTGAGCTTTATTCCATGTTTTAATGTTGTTCCTGGCTTTGTGTTTTTGTTTCATTCACGCATGAGTAATCCTCTATTTATTTACGTTGACTTCCTGAAAGGACAGAAACGTCTTGTTTCACCAATGTCTGCCATTTCCACCTGGACCATGGGGCAGAATAAGGAGATAAAAGATCAGTTATGTATTGAGGAGCAGGGCCATTGAGTGCTCAAACAATAAAATCTTAAAATTAACCCTAAATTTGACTGGCAGTCAGTGTAGTTGTGTTGTAGTTTTTTTTTTTTTTGTGCCTGTTAAAAACCTGGACTAGCTGTAACTTAGAGCAGTGTACAGGAGCTCAGTGTAAACTGAAGTTTTATCACAATTCACTTGTGATGAAAATAATAGATAATTGTTTCCAGGTTTGTAGAGGTTAACAATGACTTTAATTTTACAGTGGGGGCTCATTCACACTTAAAAACTCTTTCTTTGTGGATTAAAGGAGGATCAAATAAAAAGGGTGAGGACTTAATTGAGCTATGAAAATAGTCTGATATAGTATATATAATTGCAGTATGTGCACAGTGTCTTTTACAAAGTATCCTTCTTAGTTCTGTAATTACAGGGAAAATATTGACCACATGACACTTGGTATGCAGCAAATGTCCCAGTGCAGAAGTGGAGAGAACTGCCATCTGCCGTCTTTCTGCCTATCTTTCAGTTGTCTTATCACGTCAGAACTCGATGCATGTGGTGTGTACGTTGGAGTATATGTAAACAGTGCGGAGGCCTTTTGTCAGCTCTTACACCAATGTCAGCACAGTGTTTGGCCCTGCTGCTGAAGTTTGCACACAATGGTTTTTGGCTGATTTCTTTATTAACCAAGAATAGCATCCATGTGTCATCTCTGAACTGGTATTGCTCAATGCATTCACTTCTCATTCCCATCCCTGTCTTTAACTAAGCACAGAGACTGCCTTTTGTGACTTACTGTGTGAGAGGAACCCGCAGCATGTTGCCCATTGATAGCAGATTTGATGCACAAATGTCTGACCAGCTGTTCCTGTTGACAATGCATCAGAATGATTCTATTATGCACAAATCAGATAAACTGTATCCAAAACTGTGGTACTGTCCTCAACATATGTTTGGTATTATCAAAAGAACATGTTGCTGTATCTAACTTACTGTATGTCTGTCTCAGTATCCTTTATAATAGTCAACACATTTACAAACTCAATTGTTTTTCAGTATCTCTACAGTGATTAAATTGCTCTATTAGAAGGTTAGGGAAAATGTCAAGTTTTCTCCTTTAGATAAATGTCCATTCAATTGTAGCCCATGTGTTATGTTTGATGGGACGACTCAAGACAAAATTGTTGAGGTACTGTAAGTAGACTTAACAGGAAAAGGTTTATGGCATTACATTTAAGCAAACGCTAAACAGTAGAACAAAGCAAACCACAAAATCAGGGCACACTGAAATGCTTTATTATTTATAATTTGACAGCGTATAGAATGGTTAATCTTGGGATGACTCAATGCCACTTATTATAAAATGAATCTTAAGAGTTCTTGTTGGTACTGGTTACAGATGTAAGTAATTAGGGCTGCTGCTATCGATTATTTTGGTAATCGAGTAATCTATTGATTATTTTGTTCGATTAATTCAGTAATCGAATAAGAGATACTTTAGTTTTTAGTTTTAGTTTACTCTTGCGTGTCCGCATATTTTAAAAAGTAACACATTTTAATGCACATCTGTGAATCTGTCAGTCTAACATTAAGAAGTGTTTTTTCATATTTTAATGCATTACATTGCAAATAGCTTTGTAAATGTAGGTTTTATTATTGTACAATATGATATGGTCTACTAATTATACACTTATACGTTATACTTATACTGGGCTATATTATTATATACAAATTATATATTTAATCAGAATATTTGTAAATGCCTTTACAAAACAATGAAAAAGATGCAGAGGTGTGCATTCCACTCACAGTTTCAAAAGTATTTTAGTTGTAACCCTCTCTGCTTCTAAAAGTGATATCTATTATCATTTATCCACCATGAGGCCTGTTAAAAGACGCTAAACAGCACTGAGCCCACACGGCTAATTAGCATACATAAACAAAGTTCGGAAGTTAACCACGTCACACTACGCTGTTCATTTCTGCCAGTTTGCTGCCACCGACTGAACAAAGGTTTTACAAAGGTAATAAGAATACTTTCTCTGTGATTATTATTAGTGTTTTTGTTGTTGCAGTTGCAGGGTCTCCAGAGTCAGTATTTAAGCTGCTCTGTGCGTTAGCTGTAGCATTAGCCAAACACTGCGACGTTTAGAGGACGCCGTTTCCTAGAAAACCTCTCACGATGGTGCTGTTCTCTGCGTAGTTTACATATACATTTAAATTGCGAACTACAACTCAAATTTATTCAGTTTATAGCCCAACCACTGCCTTGCTGTCGCTAGTGTGTTGTGCATTAACCGTGCAAAAACTTCGTTCCGTGCATACAAAGTTCCCAGTGCTATGCGCCAGTCTTATTTACATTAATTAAATGAAGCTTCGAGTTCAAAGAATGTTAATCGAAGCTTTTTACTAATCGAACTACTCGAATAATTCGATGAATCGTTGCAGCCCTATAAGTAATATATTTGAACGTGTACAGGGTTTTTAAGTTTAAATGTTCTGGTTTGTATGTCTCTTGGCGTGAAATTACATCTCAAGAAAAGCTCATACACCCACTGAAATCGGAGAAAGTCAGCTTTTGAAATGTCCCCAGTCATGTAAATCTCTTAGCTCAGTTTTTCACATTCACATTTAAAGTAAATTATGTTTAATTCAGTGCCCCAAGGCCTAGTTAGTGCTCTGATGCTGTAGCAGTAATAAACTCAGGAATTAAACTTAACAAATTGGTCACTCCTGGTACAAAACAATCCATAAAAAGTAGATAACAACAAGAGTCTATTTCTTTTAAGAAAATGCTTTCCAAAATTGAGTGTTAATCAGTATTACAGAGCCACGCATGGATAAACGGGTAAACCCAATGCATCAAATAAAAATAATGCTTTGGATTTGGCATTAATGGATCTCATACTGGGTGCCAGAAACTGCACAATTTGAATTATTGGTTGTAGTTTGTCATGCTGCTTGTCGGATTGTTTCTTGTAATTCAACACCTCACTTAACAAGTTTTACATCTGACTGTATGTCTTTATATAAAGTCATCCGTCACATTGCTCAGTTCATTAGCCTGCTATGCTAGCTGGTGTGCTTCATCCCTGCCAATGTGGTATGAATGGTTATCCATCATCCTAAGCTAATAGAAGACAGCCTACTATTCTTGTCACCCTTGCCCAAACCGCTATGCCTGCCTCCTTTAGTGTCTTATCAGCACTTCCTCATGTCTACACCAATGGAGAGAATCAATTAACTGAAGCTACACACTGTAAAGGAGCCTTGTATTAACAAGGGTTCACAGACATGTCCACCACTCAGGATTCTGCTGTGCCTGCTTTTCCCATGACCAATTATTCATGCTCTGTCTACACTGCAATGCCACATGAGTACAACCAAGACACTGGATGCATTCAAGTCCAGTTTGCTTAAGTTTGTGGTGCAACCTCTACAGCTAAAAGATTAAAGACTAAAATGGGACACAACAGATTAGCATTGACACTGGTGCAATAGCAATAAATTGGTTAAACTGGAGATGACAGTTCGAATCATCTTTTTTTCCTTTTGGCTTTTCCATTTTATCTGGGGCCTAATTTGCATAGGTTTTACCCCTGATGCCCTTCCTGATGCAACGTTCAACATTTATTCAGGCTTGGGAGTGGCACAAACAGTACACTGGCTTGTGACTCCTTGAGGCTGGATTACATCACATTTGTAACTTGTTGCTACATTTTGTCAAAAGCAAATTATAAGCCTTGAGCCTAATTTAAATCTATAAGCATCACTTTTGCCTCTGAAATGGCCCCTTTTTGTGCTGTATTGTTATGTTTTAGAAAATTGTTATGGGACTACATTGAACAAAGCAATTCTTTCGCATTGGTGGACAATTAGAAATGAGACTCAACATCTCTACTGATTTTTTACTAAATCCATTGTTAGAATTGTACATTGAAATGTGTTCATTGCATCATTTTATATCTAATACAGTGCTTTAAATGGCCATTTCTCCCTCCTTATTTCTTGAGAGTTGCAGTAGCTTCTCAGTTGTGTAAGCCATAATTGCCGTCTGTTACTTTCTGCTTTCCGCTCACTGACGCAGCCTATCACTCACAGGAGATTCGAATAAGCAGCTTTCAGATAAAGGATTACAGAAGCACAAGGAACTGTGACTGCATGCTAATCACAGCTGTCTCTCAAGAAAGTAGTGACACGATTATCAATAGATTTATCACTCTTTGAAAACCACAGCACATACCTTGTAATCACCTCGGTGTAAGTTTCCTCCCTGAGGCCCCAGGACATGATGTGAAGAGGGTTTGAGGAAGGGTTAAGGGTGTGTCCTTCAGAGGACCAGAACTGAACAGGCCATGCATAAAACCTCTGGGCTATTATTTATAATCTTTCCCGAGGACAAATATTTTTTTGCCAGCACAGGTTTATCTGAAAGCATACAATCATAATGAACATTTATGTTTGAATTTTTTGGGTCATTTTTCAAGGAAATGTCAGTAATAAGACCACAAAAAATTATTTGATTTAGGTGTGGATCCTGAATAGTCTCTATCATTGCGAGATAAGACCAGTTTTGTCAGTGAGCAACATCATTATGTTACAGGGCTTTTCTTTCAAAGGTCAAAAACGGCTTATGCTTTTTTTTTTTTTTTTTTTTTTGTGTAGATTAAAATTTACATGATTTT
The DNA here is from genome assembly GCA_020698575.1 of Bostrychus sinensis. Classification (NCBI taxonomy): domain Eukaryota; kingdom Metazoa; phylum Chordata; class Actinopteri; order Gobiiformes; family Eleotridae; genus Bostrychus; species Bostrychus sinensis. Next base: position 17,377,606 of record CM036257.1, on the reverse strand, counting down.
TGTGTGATTTTACAAGAAGGACCTGTACTGCCTTGGCGAAGGTAAAATAACTGTTTTGATGGTTCCCTTTAGAATATATACCTAGCCTACGTGAAAGGACCTCAGATCTGATATAAATACATATTCAAACATAACAATACTGAACATTTGCACCAAGCCCTGAACATTTCACACACGTGACACTCTTTGCTGCTGCCCCCCACCCCCCCACCCCATTATAAATACTGCATTAATTATAAATACTGTTGCATTTAAGATTCCCATTTTAATGATTTGCTACCAAAATTATTGTCATTCGTTCTTACAAATGTCTACAGTAAAAAAACGTGTCATTCACTACAGTAGTGTTGACTTTTGATGGTCAACACTGACATGTTGATTGAGATACTACTTTTGTATTTTTCATAACAGATCATGTTTTTACACCAAATGACTGTGTATGAAGGAATAACTACTTCTTACATCACCTAAATACACTATACAGGTTCAGTGTTGGCATGAAATGGTTTCCCACCCTCTCTGACATTTACCCGTCTTCTCTCATGGCAGGTCCAGTCCGAATAGATTTGCTCCTCTGATTTATTTCCACTGCTTCTTCTACAGAGCTCATGCTAATCAGAGCAATTAGTTAACAGCACGCGTCTTAATTTATGCGGCTGGGGCCAACGCCGAAGCTCATTTTGAAATGCAGTACAATGACAGTGATCGTCAATTAGGGCCTCGGTATCAGGGACACGCAATGCCACAGATGGATAGCACATCATCATCATCCCTCCCGCTAATTCATCGCCCGATTTGCATGATCCATTTAGGAAGCAGTTATGAGAATGGGAAATAGCTGTTGTCAGTGATGAGAAGGCAATGGGGATACATAGAGGTGTTTTTTTCTTGTTGCGTGTTTATACCTGCTATAATTTGTGCAGATGGATTCACAGTGTGATTCGGCATTGATTTAAATAATTAAGAGAAAATAGGGGAAAAAATGCTATTGGCTTCGTGCGGTTTTGTAACAGCCGTGTGTAGCTTTTGTGAATGTAATCCGTAGTCTTGCCTCGGTGTAATTGTTAATTGTGAGTCGGCTCATTATATTGTAGTGTCGTCTTGTTGCTAATGAGGTGCTGATAAAACGTAACAGAAAGTAGGGCAGCCTGTTCTAGAGCTTGAAAACAAAAGATTACCAAGAGGTCATTGTCAGGTGAACTAAGCAGTGGTAATGCATTAAACAGAATCAGAGTCACTTTTTGGTGCAGTTCACAGATTTTTAGCTAAACTATATTGATGATGATGACACAGTATTCTTGAAATGGTAAAGATATAGTGCCCAGACCTGGTGTTGAACTGTGGATCTTCTAGTTCAGCCTCTATCCATCGAGCCCCCATACTGCATGTCACAGTTAGGGCTGCAGCACACCATTTGTTTAATAATTGATTAATCTGATCTTAGATTAATGATAATAATAGTAATAATATTAATAATAATAATAATACATTGCTCTTATATAGCGCTTTTTTGGACACTCAAAGACGCTTTACAATTTCATTATTCATTCACTCCCCACACTCGGTGGTGGTAAGCTACTTTTGTAGCCACAGCTGCCCTGGAAATGTGGCTGCCATTCTGTGCCAACAATTCTCCGACAAATACTTTTTGAGTTATCATGCTACCCCCCACCAACCAGTGCTAGTGAAAACATAACCGCCTTGACTGAAGTAATTAAACAACTATAACTTGATTATTGGACTGAGAAGTAATTTTCTTACATGAGGTTGCTCTCTAAAGTAGGTTGCATGATATAAATGCCTGCAGCTCTGTTTAGTCTGTCAGAAATATAAATAAACCCAGATAAAGATCTTCCGTGCAGATGTCTAAGTGCTCTGTAGCAGACAGCTGCCAGGTAGCCCCAGGACTGCGGAGCCACTGTGAATTGTCGACCATTACAGGAATTATTGTCACTCTGACTTTGTCTCTTGTTTAAAATGAAGCTCCGCTGTCTAAAATATATTGTCTTTGTTGAAGAGGTCCAAGCTTGCAATTATTAGGGGGATAAGATTAAGACCGCTTATTTACTTTGACGTAACTTATCTAATTTACTACAACATCACAGAGTCTTGGGACTTTTGCTTCCAACTACTTTTATGAACCATTATACACTTCCTGGTGCTATTCTGATGCAATATTAGTTAAGCCATTTTTAGGATTGTCACATATCCTGAAGCTATTTTAGTTTCCTATTATTACCTCTCTATGTTAACAGCAGTAATTTTCAAAGCAGATACTCCAGTGGCCCAGTTTTTCTTCTGTCATCAGATCTTCCTACAGCCAAAGCCACTATTTCTTTTCAGTAGTACAGAATTTGAGTGTGGGCCAGACATCATTTTTCATTTCTCTTCAAATTAAATACTGAAATGGCTACCCCAACATGAAATGGTATGGATTAGAGCTGGGCAATTTAACCCACTTACTTAAAGTTACACTGTGTAACTTTTCTCCTAAATATGTGGGGCATACTGACTTGTTTTTGTGATTTTTTGAGCGATTATAAGGCCTGAGGCGCGATCTGTTGCTCCGAGCGGGGCGTCCGTACTGAGAAACCACCCTCGCAACTTGGCCGGGAGCGCTCCGCTGTTCAGGAAAAGTCACGTGACAGGGAACGACTTGCTTTACGGCATTCCCCCTTCAACTCTTATACCTGAGGCGCAGGTATAACCATGAAGCTACTTTTAGCATTGTTATTTTCGCCAGTTCGTCATGGCCGAAGGACACAAGAAGATGAAGACAATGTCGGACGAGGCAAGAAAAAGAAAACGGGAAAGGGACAGCACCAGATCGCAAACAAGAGTCAACATCGGACAGACTTTTGCTCGCTGGCGTCAGATGAGAGACAGAGAAGGCTGCAAATCGGATCACGTTTTTGCTTCTTTACTGTTGGACAGGTAAATTAGCCTCTTTATTTTTTCTTTAGAACATGCTTTTTCATACAGTTATTAGTTGTTTTAATGCGACCATTGCGCGATAAGCTAACGCTAGCGCTAACTCTATAGAAGATCCAATCTGCGGCCACACAAGTGGTTACAGAAGTTTATACAGTAAATATGAATGCACTCTCTAGTCCCATTGTTAGTTTGACGTAACGCACGCTCGCACAGTTTCAGAAGGAGGAGGGGTCCAAGCTAGTGTTTACGTTTTGCGACAGTGCAGTGGCACCTGTGGCCTCTAGAGGCGCAAGACCGGGAATCTTACACAGTGTAACTTTAAAATCAAACTGAAGACAACAGAGAAATTGTCCAAAACAAGTTTAGCTTTATTGCTTTGATTTCCTCTTGAGGTTAATGTGCAATCAGACAAGTCAAATAGAAGAGAAGGCCCTGTGATTTTCCGGGGGATTTTCTTAAAAGTTGTGCTAAAAGTTGCAATGTTTTTTTTGTCTATAATTCTTCTTAAAAATATTAGCTAGAACTGTAACAAAATCTTTTTTTAAACATATGTGAGATGGTAATTAATCTAATTAAAAATACCTGTATTTGAACAGGCCAAGCGTACCTACTTTTTAAAATGATATTGCTGTGTTATTATTGCTGTTCCACTCAGATCTTCTCTGGTGATTCCTGTTGTGTGCTGTAGAACATTCAGTCATTAAAAACAGAAGAAGTTTGCTGTGCTGTAGGTTTTCAGGAAGGTTATTAGCCTGAAACTTTAATGTTTAAAGAACAACAACCTCAAATTTCATTGTTGTCTAAATACGCTGCCCATTCAACTTTTTAGGCAACTATCTCACCATGGCAATGCAGACGGCCTTTTCAGAGTGACACCTGACAAAAATAGAAAGCACCACGTTCGTCTCCTCCTTCAGTCCCATCCACACCGCTGCTGCTGCTGAGCACCTGCAACCTCATGTGCACTCGATCTCCACGTGATAGCTCCGCGCTGCTCCACACTGCACCTCCGTCCTCCGCACCGCACCTCCATCCTCCGCATCGCACCTCCACGCCACTTTGTCTGTGGCTCAACCTGACCTCCGGCGCGCATTACTGGTGAGCAGATGCTGAGAGAGTTGCCGAGTTTGGAGAATGTTGCAGGGTCGTGCTGAATTTGCGGGGTTTGCTTGATTTTGCGTTAATAGTTGCGATCGCAACATCACAAAATCCTGGAGGGACTGACTTTGCAGTAGTGCTGCACGATTTGATGAAAATGTGCGATTGCGATTATTATGGACAATATTGCGATTTGCGATTACGATATTATTTAATGAATGGTGTCATGAGTCTACTGCTTGAATATCAAGGACAACACAGAATATAGTTTCTGTATTTCTCAACTCAAAACATACACGACACAAAAAAGATTACATAATGTGTTTTCCAAGTAACTTAATATCAAAAAATAAATAAAAGTTTGAAAATAAAGATATTTCAGAAAGTCATTATAAACTATTATGTAAACAGTTACGTAAACCTGTTAAGTGGCGTAGCACTTAAAAATGTATCCGGGATTGTACGTTGTGGTTCTTTCAGGTGGTTTTCAGTTTTATCTTTCGCGTTACTTGTTTGGGTTTTTATTTACATGCACTCGTCATATTTTTCTCTGTGTTGTCTCAAATGTTGATAGAGATTGGTCGTATTACCTCGGGACGTAGCGACTTTAGCTTTGCAGGTTTTACACAGCACGTATTGTTGTTCAGCGCCGTCGTACCTGAATCCAAATTATCGCCATACAACAAAAGTTGCATTTTTTTCCGCCACCAACTCTGCTTTTCTCTCATGTTCCTCGTCCAGGTCTTTTGCTACTGTTTGCTGCAAGCCGGGTAGTCACATGACCATACCTGCTGTTAGCGGGTGTCTGAGTTGTGTTAATAGTGTGCCTGCGCCATTCACTTTGAACCTGTTTGGTTCATGTTTTTCTCACGCTCTGATTGTCAGTTCTCTGAGCGCCAGTTCTCTGAGCGCCAGGCAATAAACAGAGACGTGTTCCCATGCTCCAAAGAAATACTTGCCTCCGAGTTTTTGTCCTGTGTCTACAACTTATTTGAGCCCCACACAGCTCGCACGTTACACTGCGGCTGCCCAGAGCGCGTGGATGTGGTGTCACCTTACTCCACATTGGTTTACATTAAATCGCAAATCTCAGTCTTTTACGCGGTTACGTAATCGCACAGCGTGACATCGCAATTGCGATTAGATTAATCGTGCAGCACTACTTTGCAGCGGGGCGCTGTTTGTGCTCCGTCTGACGCCGCAAACCTGAACCAATTCCACACAACTGACGACACTGTGCCTTTCTTAGGAACGAGTTCTTCCCTGCTCGCTGCCATGTTGTTTGTGTACCTCTAGCGCGCGAAGGGAGGGCTGACGGGCCTACCCACTATGAACTACGGGAGCCCAGAGCGCCGGTGGTGGACGTTTTTTTTTAAATCGGTTTTTATTTAAACAAGTCGACCTGCACTACAAATTGGAATTAATCGAAAAAAAATCTATTTATCGCTCAGCCCTAGTATGGATCCTTAGTTTGTCCAGTTTTATATGGAGCGATATTTGTGCCACCTTCGTGCGCGTGAAGAGTGAGTGTTGAGCGCACACAGTGTGAGTGTCGCGAGCGCATACTTTACCATTTGAAAAGAGAATAATAATTTGAGCACACAAACCTTTGTTCCGTGCGCGCTCAACTCTGCCTACATGCTCGCTCAAAGTCTACCTAGGTGCTCGAGTACGTGGATGCCCGCTCGCGCAACATCTTTGCTCGCACGACACTTTATTTCTGCTCGCGACTCTGGCTCTGCTCTCGCTCGAGGTGGCACAGGGCAAACTACGATTGTTGTGAGCAGCACAGCCCATCACAGACTGGGATTCACAAATGTTTCTGATTGGCTGTCTTATATCCAATCGTTTATATCAAATACAGCAACGGTGGGAACGCCCACAAAACGTCACTCCGATCCCCCGTGGGAGAAACAGACCACTCAGAACAATGCACAAGAGTTACTCTGTCGTCTTCTTTTCTACAAAAATACAAACAAGAGCTGGATATACATTTTATATTTTACATTAAAAAGACATGGAGACATAGAGGAGGACACAGTGGTCCAGCAGTCCACATTTGTCCACAAAATACCATCACTGTCTGACGTTAGCTGCCTACAACATGCTAATCTAATCAACGTCCAACGTCTAAAAAACATCCACGTACTCGAGCACCTAGGTAGACTTTGAGCGAGCATGTTGGCAGAGTTGAGCGCGCACGGAACAAAGGTTTGTGTGCTCAAATTATTATTCTCTTTTCAAATGGTAAAGTATGCGCTCGCGACACTCACACACATATCGCACAAATATCGCTCCATAGTTTCAAGCAAAGTTTAGATCAGAAAGCTTAACTTATATTAATGATTAAATTGTGCTTCTTTTTGAAAAAACTCGACCATTTAAATTAATAGTGCTTTTACAATTGAATTCCTTACAAATCTCTGGTTTATTGTGGTTAAATAGTTAAACTCTTTACAACACTATTCTCCAAATGAATGTTTTTTATTGTCAAAATGTTTAGGCACAAGCAAGCCTTAAATTTGCAGTTTTTTCCTGCTCCTCCATATTGTCAGAAACACTGTTGTTATGATAATCTGCCGTGGGCAATGCAGACATGGAGAAACTATTTTTTATAGATCTCAGTTTTCTAATTTGTATTTTTCTGTGTTTTATTGAAGCAATTGTTTGCATTCACAAAGAGAGACTCTAAAATTAAAGACAAAAACACAGTAAGCAGCATAAAGTAACGTGTGGATGAGTGATTTTAACAAATCAGTGTCAGATATGCAGTATGCAAATCTTCCTAAGATGCTAGTCATGAATTATTTTTATTTACTGAATATTGTAAGCATTGTACTTACAGCTTGATGAACTAAATATGCCAGGAATTATAGTTGCTTTATGTTTTTACATAGACCTGCAATTTCACGCAAACAGTATCCATCTCTTTACCAGCACCAAATGGAAAACTATAAACCTAAGGATTCAGTATCAAGCTATGATGGCAAAAATGTAATTAAACATGAAGATATACATTGTAGCTGAATGATTTAGCATATGGCTGTAAAATATATTGCAAAGTGCTGCACCGTCTTCTTGGAATCAACTTCAAAATGAGCTGCAGTTAAAGGAGCTGGTTTCATTTTACGCTTTTAAAAACATGTTATGGACATTGCTGAAAGACAGTGTGCATATCGCTTATTTTGTTTAATATTGTACCGCTCTAATTTATCATTTGCCAAGTGTTACCATGTTAAGAGTGTAATGCTCTTATGTGCTTGGCCCAGAAACACACACCTCCAGTTACATCACAGCTGATGTGTGAAGAGGAGCGCCTCCCGATGCGCTGATTTTTGCACATCTGATGCTATATTTGACCGTGAGACCACACTGTGTACAGTTATATAACCAGTGCTAAAACAGCCTTTTCAGCAGCTCTTTACACAAATCATTACTTTTACAAAGTTCCTGTGAATTCATAGAAATGTAATGTGTTGGCTATGATGGTGCATTCTTGTATGGAGCATGTAAAATAATATTGAAAAATAGTGTATTAAAGAGTTTAATATTAATAATTGGGAGTACATTTAGTCACTTTTTTCTTAGCTTCTGGTAAATTTAGATGCTGTTGATATATGACATGTTATAAAGATGTTACAGGTCAATGCCACATACCATAGCCTTGACACACAGGTTTGTCATATGGCAATAAAAATATCTAACCCCAATTACCAGAAGGACAGAGGAACCTTCCACTTTCTGACATATCCTTTTAAGTTTCCTGAAATGCTGAGTGCAGGGCTATCTCTACATCTTTGTCACCCTTTTATACAAGTACAAAGTATCTGGCCACAGATGTATTGCCACCAGCATCTATCCAGTCAGCATTTACCCCTTTAAGATGAACGCCTTTCTGACCTGGGACTCAAGGACACAAGGAAGACTGATGACAGGTAGGATGAGAGGGATAAAGAGCTCAAGCCTGAGAATGAGAAGAAGCATTGGAGCGTATTTCACATGGAGATGGATTAGGTGAAAGAGAAGAACTCGAAGACAATATCATTTTGAGAAGAATGCATTTTAGGTGGACACATGGCAGAGATAATGTACAGTCAGAGTGGTGTGCCTCGAAAAGCATTTTGTGAGTGGTTTGTCATGTGCATCCAACAGAAAAGAAATCCAGACTTTTGTTTTACGGGAGGGAGGATGATGAAATGAACCGTGATCCTACTGTCAGACCAAACAGTGGCACCTTACTGATGTTCCTGTGAAGTGGGCTCTAAAGCCCACACATGCACATTGTAGAAAACACAGACCTTTTAGAACAACTTAAACAATGTGCTGCAATGATGTAAAGAGCTCAAGTGTACAGTGAAAATACAGTATATGCTCACAGTAAAGAAAATGTATTGTATTGAAGGAGGTTTGAGATAAACAGGGGAAACAAAGGAAGAACAACATATTTGAGTAAACTCAAATAATTACTAACTTGAGCATTTGTTATGTTTATTTGGTGGCTTCATTTTCTTGTAGTACATAGCAGTCCTCACACAACACAAAGAGCACGTCTGCAGACAGCTACATGCCGTAAATACACTCAGATTTGCCACGCTGCATGACCCTCATACATACTCTTGTTAAACTGTATTTTTGGTAGTGCAGCGTGAGTTTCTTTCCATGCATGATCGGATATGCTTTTTTAATTCCCAGCTAAAACCAGCTACAGCAGTCTCTGAGCTGCTTTTAGACAGTCCTTGGCAAAAGCTCCCTTATTCAAATAACGCATCAGAGACAAAGGGACAAATGAGCACAACCCATCTACATGTAATTTCCTCTATCATCTGTGTCAGTGCCTCCAACGCACCTGTGCCTGGCTGAATCCATTCTGTATCAACAGGGCTGTTAGAAATGGATACTAAAGTGATGCTAAAGGGAAAGTCATGCCATGAGCCGATCTGTGTATCTACATTAATTATGTGGTCATTGGTCTTTTCATAATTACTCAGTGGATTAAAGCCTACAATTCCTTATGTACTTTATATATATATCTAGATGTTTGAACTTGAAAATGTTATGTGCTTAAATTCAGGATATAGCCACAGACCAAGATGCACGTTTTAATGAACCCAGTTAAATGACTTCTTTCTCCCACAGCACATCAGAGTGGACTAACTGAGCATTGCTAAAAATAAAGGGGATTTATATTTACTTTCTCCAGATAAAAGCATTTGACAGGTGCATACATTTTGTTTTTTACGTTTCTGTCTGTTCCCCGATGCAGTGTCATACCCGAATGGTGTTATATAATCGTACTTTTAAAATCGCCATACATTGGCATTATGTAAATGTTGTGTATGTACAGAATTCCCGAAGGGCATTAAAAAGCATTAAAAGACATTAAACTTATTTAGAAAAAATGTAGGCATTAAAAGCATTAAATTTTATTCCACCAGGCATTAACCTTTTCACATGTTTTTGAAGTAAAATTGCTGACATTGTTAGTTTTATTTGTAAATATAAATATGTATCTATAATTATAATTTACCATTTTTGTAGCCTACAGCGTGATAGATGGGTGGATTGAGTTTGCTTTCAGTGGGACCAAATTACCTACACATCAGTTGTTTGACTTTCAACATTGTTGGTGCTTTATGAACTGTATTTTACATTAACTGCAAATAAAAGGATGAAAATTTCACACACAACTTAGTTGTGATGGGTGCGCAGGAGCAGAGAGAGCAGCCCAAAAGTACAGCAAATAGAAAAAAATTGTGTCGCTTGTTGAGTCCTTGCCTGGAAATTTCAGACTCACCTGCTGTACCAGCGGATGAGTCTGGTCGCCTTAGAATCAATTCGATTTCTAGGGCGGAGCAAACCCGAGTTAACGGGCAGCGGAGTTAGCCAATCAGAAAATGGTGGGCGTGATGTTAACAAAGAGACAATAACGTGAGAAAGTAAACAAACGGAGTAGTGAAGCCACGAGGGAGGAACGAGAGAGTTATTTCAACATTACCGTACCATACCGCTGAATGAAACAAACTCTTGGCTCCTCGGTGCGCCATCTTTATTGTTGTCGGTGAGGAGATGCGTACGAGTGACGCTGCTCGCGAAGAACACGTGACTTTTAATAAACCAATCAAAATGCCCGGTACGCTTGGGATTTGAGTAAACCTCTGCGGACGGCGTGGTGACCAGACTGATATTTCTCTGTAGAATAACACAGAGACATATCAGTCTGGCTTTTCCAGGCAAGTTGAGTCCTACTAAACTCTCACATTTGCAATGCAATCACATTTGATGTGCAGTAATTGCAAATAAATTTGGACAATTTAAGCTGCCGCAATTGTATGTTTGTGGCATTAAAAATGTTAGAAATGGCATTAAAAAGCATTAAATTGGACTTGCTGATACCTACAGGAACCCTGATGTAATGTGTATAAACCCAACATTGTTACTGTTGTTCCAATGGCTGTCCTAAAATTATTGTAAGTAATGGTGCAGCAAACACCAGTCCTGCCACAAACAAAACATGTGGTTCTCTTTCTCTATAATTTAATTCACATTTCCCCTTAATGAGTCACACACCAGCAGCTGTACATTTCTGAAACTCTGGCCTAGATTTTTTGTACAGTTAATCATATCAAACACACATTTACTTCATCTATTCAAACATACACGAGTCTCTGAACCCTAGGGCTACTGCCGATGCCAGAGACAGTCGAGGTCAAATGAGCATGTCTTGTTTTGTCACCACTGTAGCTGCTCTCTTCTGGTAACAACATGAACTATTGCTCCAACTCTGACAATAAGACTCTCTTCTTGCTTTAAATGGACTTACTGGACTGTAATAGCATTGACTTTCCCTGTTTCCTTGGTCTGAATAGAGTGAATCCACTGCTCAGGATGTACTTCTGCTGGTTATGTCGTTTTCGATTGAGCAGCTTTTTCCTCTACAATTATCTGTGACTGTGGCCTTTGTTTCTGCCTTTAATTCTCCCATTCATTTGGATCTGGTCTCTCTCTGTTGCTTTCACTACAATCCTTATTGGAGCAAATGAATAGATTGCAGGTTTTAATTAGGTAAAAACAGACCACCATTAGTAAGGGGTATACTCTATAGTGTTTGTCAATGCAGACACTAACATTATAGGAAATAATACCCTTCCATAAGTGACGTGACATGAGTAATAATTTCCCTGTTCATTTTTACAAAAAAGGCTAACTAAAACATAAAATAACATGGCACCCAGATCTGACAGACAGTGCCATTTTCCTAAGTTAGCCTATCAAAGTAAGATTTGTGGTGACTGATAGATAGAAGGGGATATATTATGTTTTTATTCTGTTTTTTAAACAAATCTTTGTCACCTCTAGGACAGCATTGCATGTTTTACATCCTTTTGATTTTGAACAATATCTGGCTAAAAGAAAAAGTGTTTTAATAAGTACTAAGTGAAGAAACGGGTAAAGTGACCAGCAGAGGGCAGCAGAGTGCAGACTGATTCCGTCTTATGAACATAAACAGAGGGAGAAAAGCGTTTTATTTTCTTAAACTTTTTGTATGATGCCATTTTATAGCAAAATGAAAAATAGCTGTGAGGAATCAGTGGAAACAGAGCTGTACACCGTTTTTTGGATAAATAAATGAAAGCAGATTGGATGTAGAGGGCTTGTTGATTGCTTAGTGCTTCCTGTTTGTGGGCAAGGCAGAGGTTCGAGCAGCCAAGCGTTCTGAAGCCTTAGAATGGCCCTGTCAGTATATGCTGATTGCTACATTAACACCAATGTTTTCTAACCAGGCTCTGACATTATGCACGTGTAGTCAATTGGTTGCCAGTTGCCAACACCATCTTGATCATTTATAATTTGAAATATTTCATGGCTAATTCATATTCGTCCATAGAAAATGTATTTTGGTTGGTTTAGATTATGGGACCCTTACATCAAACACAACCATATTGTAGAAGAATCCAAAATTATTGCTATTAACACTTCCTGAAGCCTGCCTGTTAAAAATAAATAATGTCTAATCACATCACATGCTGTTTTTTTGCTGACTTAACAATGATTCAGATTTACAACCATGCATTTTTCCAATTGGACCATGTGTTTCCTATGAGCCTCATGGGATCGTAGGGTCGTCCTAAAGCTTACCCTTTTTAACTTTAGCCCATAAATAAGAAAGCATAAACATACATCACCGAGACCGCACACTTTGTCAGTTTTAGAGGTTTCCAATGCAGCAGTTGTACCTCTGTTTGGAAAGCATGAGATTACAATGAACACTAACGCCAAATGCTGTACAGTTTTGTCGTCTTATGTTTCTTGGCCTAATATGGCGAGAGCTAGTGTTTTTGATTCATTATGACAAGCTGATGGTGATAAATGAAAGTTCTGCTGACATTGTGGTTCTTGTGGTTCTTTGAAGAGTTGTCCTCGACTGAACTAGGTCTAGTGGTTATGTGATGTCATGGGTAGACGCGAACTACAAAGTATTTTGAATCTTTCAACTTGAATATTACGTCTTTGAATTTGAAGTAAAAAAAAAAAGGCCTCGTTGCTCACCTTTTAAACTAAATATGTTATTTGCAACTGTGTTTTTCAAATGTTTCCGCCACTAAGTGCTTTTTCTTAGGGACTACTAATAGCAAATCCATTAAACTCAGCTTGCAACATTGTTTCCAAGATGTTCAAAGACAAAAGAAAGAGCTTTGTTTACACAGTTGGCTAGTAGCAGTTAATTGATCTGGGGATCTTTGTTATAGTGCATGTAAAAATGGTTACCCAGAAGAATCTAATCTATTCTAACGTATGCATGACTGTATGTATAAACTCAGTGGTGCAGGTAACGCTGGTGGTACAGAGGCTTCTTCTAGTTGTACTCAGGAGTCTTTTGCATTTGCCATTTAGTTAAATTTAGAGCCATTTTAGTCTTGCTCATTCTAGGGATTCAATTTGGAGTACAGGCCACTGCTTAGTCCTGTTTTAGGCACAGTATAGTCGGTACCTGGTTTAATCCTAGATGAGTCCTAGATTAGTTGTGGTTTTGTGGTGCTTGGCCTGAAAAGTTTTAGAATCACTCTATAAACTCAGTTCCAAGAACACTGGGTCACTAAATTGTAAATAAATGCAGGATAGAAAGCAATGATTTACAAGTCGCATAAAACCGTATTTCTTCACAATAGTACCTTTGTATCTTTACTTGTCACCAAGAGTTATAAATAGGGTTGTTCTTCTGCCCTGGTTTGGATCTTCAGTGCCTATTGTTTTTGTTGGTCCATGTTTTTGTACTGAGGAGCATTGAACTCTGAGCAGCTGAGCAATTGTGTGACGACATTTGCTTGTTTTGCATGGCAATAAAGATGTTTGGGGTCAGGGCTGTGGGTTGGGCCCAAGCGCTCACATCCTCAAAACATTACTCAGATAACCCTTCCTCTGACCTCGTCTTGTCCAAAGCTTTTAGTGTCGTTTCCCCACAAACTCATCTCTGCTGAGGATCACTGGTATGCACAAACGATCGGCTTGGGCAGATGTTGTAAGTTGAAAAGTTCAGCTAATATATCCTAACTGTCCCAAAGCCTGCTATTATTTTAGGAGATGCACAAAAGAAAAGTACTCTATAGACCCTTTTATATACATTGTGTGTTAAAAAAGTCACTTGCAGCTGCAGCAATGAAAACAGCAGTATTTTCCATTTATACAGTTGTATGTTTTTGCATAGCCTCAAGCTTTATACCTGTTACTTAACCTAACAACTCCATGTAACACACCTGTAATGGCAGCATATATTTTGCCTTATGATAGGTTTTGTGGCTTTAGCAATGTTATCGACCGACACCGATTCCCTCATTTAGGTATTCCACGTGTGTCCAAATATACTTAATCCAAAGACTTGTAGCTTCAGACATTAGTTGCTCTAATGCTCTAAATGTTCTCAATTCTTTTTACCTGCTGTTGCCAAAAAGCACACAGCTAATCCAAGAGTTAATAGTTCTGTATACGACTTGTTGTATATTGAAACAGATGCAAGCTAAGAAATCCCAGACCATTCATAAAAATAGTTATTTTCAGCACATCAAATTACAAAGAACCTTCCAACTGAGAATACACTTAGAGACAGTGAGGAGAAAAAGGACATGCTCAAAGTAGATGGCTGTTTGACAGGACTATTAGCTTCCATATGCTGAAATATGAGTCCTTGTTTTACTGTGCCGGAAATGGGATGTCTCTGCTCCCAATTAACCTCAACTTTATGTGACTGCGCTAGTGGTTTGTTGCCTTTCGTCGCTCACTGTGGCTCTGTAAACCGTGTATGGCTTGGTTACCCATTTGGAACAATGTGTGGTCTCTGTAAAAGTCTTGTTATTTGGAAGCTAAATAAACAGATCATTTAGAAAGTTTAGATGAAAAAAAAAGTGACCTTGTTTCCACTGGCTGCATTTCAGTCAGTGATTTTGGGGCCACTGTTGGTAGGTAGTTAGTCTGATAGTGCTTTGTAGTTGGCATAATCTCTGTACTCATTATTTAGCCAACTGAGCTCCCTACTGAGTCTTCTGTTTTTGTTCGTCTGTACGTTTACTTGTTCCAACATCGAGAAATTCCCAGACATCCACACAAAGCTACACGTTTCATTTGTCTCCGCCAATTAAGGGCTGTGAATATTTGCTGCAGTGACTTGCAGTCCCATGGTACCTGTCTGTTTCATAAACAGTAGCAATTTGGACCTGATTACAAGTGTGTTTCCTTGAAAGCAAAGGGCTGTTGTTGAAGGAGTTATATTTCAACAAAATAAATGGTTGGACACGCTGAATAACTCCCACTGGAAGTGTACTGAAAGAATGTTAAGGGATAGGTTAGAAAAGTGTACAGTTCAGTCTCAAGGGGTCTCAAGTCAGTATACTCTCTGTGCCGGTCCCAAGCCTGCATGGAGAAATGAAGAGGGTTGTGTCAGGAAGGGCATCTGACATAAAGCCTATGCAAAATCAAAATGTGGTTGTGAGTGATAGTAGATGGCTATAATGTCTATTGAAGTCTTTATTGAAGGCATCTTGTTATTTTTTAACACCAACATCGAATGTTCCTAACATACTGCATCTTTGAACAACTTGATGTCTACATCCAACCTCTTTGAAAACTTCAAATTTATCATCAAATAAAAAAGCTAACACTGAAAAATGGCAATAGTGGATATGGTACTGGGCCTCATAATTTATTTACAGATGTTGCAAGATAAACTTTGGTATACTTAAAACACATAAAAATAGTAGAAAATATGTGTCAAATGTGCGTATTTGCCTCCAGTTTATTTTGAAACAGGAAGTTCACAATGATTAATTCTCAAATCAAATATACAAATGGCTGGTTGTTTTTTTACACAAACACAAAGAAGGTACATAGTAGCAAGCCATTTTAGTATTAGTGTGTCCAAAGTGTGAAGTGTGTGGCCCACTAACCCTGGACAGGACCGGTTAGGATATGGGACCAGTGTTCCACACTGTCTGTGTTTACATGGGACATGACTTTGGCTGTCACTCCTGATTTATTCTCCTGAACTAAAGCCGAAACACTGAAGATACAGTTGCATCAGTTACATAATGTGCAGCGAGGATTGTCCTGTGGTCCTCATAAATGATGCAGGCGGTTGATTGTGCATGTATCTGTGTGTTTGTAACCCTTGTATGCATGCACGCTCGGTTGTCTCCCACCATTTGTCGTCCCCTGGGTGCTGGTTTATTTACTCGCGGGCCCAAATCTAACATGGCGACCGTAACTGGCATTTTATTAAGTATGCCTCGATGGGTCTCCTGCACACCACTGAGCAGTCATCAGCTCGCTGCTGCTCCTGACTCCACTTATTAAATCAAACGCACACAGACTCAGGGTAAAGCCATACAGCACCCTATTTAATGACTAGAGTCTTGTTATTCTCTCTTTAGTTTATTTACAACAGAAGTGGAGAAAGTACATGTGTACTTTTACTCATTAACATTTTGTATTTAATTCTAAATGAGCCAAAGTATTTTCTGATGTGTGTGGCAACATAATAATAGTAGTAATAGTTGTAATGTTAGTACTGGTAGTAGCAGTTGAGGTAGTAGTAGTGGTAACAGTAGTAGTGGCAATGGTGGTGGTAGTAACAATAGAACCAGTAGCAGCACCAGTGGCAACAGTAGTTGTATTAGTAGCAGAAGTGGTGATAGTAGCAGTAAGCAAGTGAACTTTACAGTTAATATTTTATTTTTACTCAGATAATACTATTGTTTACTACTTTTTACTTGAGTACATTATTTTAAAGACGGTACTATTACCACACTACAGATTTTGAGTGTGTCTTCTACCCCTGACTTACAGTATGGCTAATGTTTGTCGAGTTATAGATGTTTATGTGCAGCTTGTGGGGTACAGTGCAACTTAAATAGAAAAGTATGAGTAAGTGTTGCTTGTATGGCCTGTCCTTGTGCCGCAGTGTATTCTGCATCACTCAGCACTTTGCTATCTCCACTGTATACAGTGGTGTCTACAGTGTTTATAGTGACATCCAGGAATGCATAGGGGCTGAGAGAATTTGCACTTCCTAAAGTAGGCCTGTCTTAACACTTCTGCCTTCAACAAAATGTATACATTTTGACTTTCTTCAACTTTCTCACAGTTGAAATTATGAAAGGTGTAAGAGGTTTTCTGGCCATACATAAAAGCAAGATATAACATATGTCAGCAAATATAACAGTATATACCTATACTGTATTCACAATTGTAAATTAACAAAGCTAAAAGGAATTTAAAGGTGCTCTGTACAAATTGTTTTCTATTTGTACATACATATTGTAGGCGAAGTGCATTGATGTGGGAAGTACTTAATGAACATACTGTCTAGCATACAGCATATATGTATATATATATATATATATATATATATATATATATATATATATATATATATATATATATATATATATATATATATATATATATATATATATATTATCTGATCTTTTAACACTGGGTTTATTTATAGACACACACTGCACCTTTTAATATCCAAAATGACCCTGACTGCTTTTTACCTCCACCCACAACACACTTTGACCCAAGCTGTTTTTGCTGCATAAGATAAAAGCCAGAACAGTGGCAGAACATGTTGTAATAGAAATCTTAGGGCTACATCTAAAACATTCTGTATTGGTAAAAAAGCTTGAAACCAATGGCAAGATCATTTTCATACAAACCAGAGGAAGGCCATATGGCAGCCACTTTAATGCTTTGTCTTGTCTGTCCCTCACTGTGTTGCCGCCATATTCTGTCTTGTTTAGTGAAATGATTTACCACTCTGCTCTGTCACACACACAGATGTGGAGTGTGGCAGCTGAGCCTCTGTGAGCAGCAGCAGCTGTAATTCAGTGATAAGGCTGCACTACTCAAGGCTGGGGTTTTAATTTTTAGCCATGGTTACATTCCCACTCCTGCATGGACTCATTGCACAATTGTACACTGCTCCTGTCTGTTCCTCCGAGTATTTTATGGCCCCATGTGAACACCACTGATACAGACAAGATCTACAGAGTGTATGGTTTATCGGAGGACATCTGGACGAGAGACAGGAGATGGAGAGGGAGGACGGATATTTCCTAGCAAAATGTCTCCAGTGCAAGGCCGCTCTCCACTTCCAGGGCTGTGACAGTGATCTATGTGTCCTGGTGGGCAATATAGTTTTTCCTCCCGCTGTCTTTTAATCTCTGATAGACCACATAGATAGGGAACACCTCAGTTGAAGGAATGATGAGAAGACTCCCCCAGTTGTGCTTTATCAAGGACGTTCTGCTGGAGCCTCCTATATCATGGTTCATGCTTTCACATTTGGAAGTGCTGGAGTCAAAAGGGGAAATACTGCAGTAGCACAACATGCATTGTGTATGACTGATTTTTTGGTCTACCAAAATGTCACATATGCTGCCTTTATCAACTACTTTCTACTACTTTCTTACATTTTTCATGTCTGAATTTCAGACATGACTGAGTGGCTGTTATTCGTTCAGCAGCAATAGTGTCCAAAACTAGTTTAATAGAGAAAAATAAACACATTTATTATAGTCATTTATAAAAAGTAATCACTGATATAGGCTACAAACTTTTTTTTATTTTTTATTAAACTGCATTAATATGCAAAAGATGTATTGTACCTTTGAAATAACATATTAGTAAGATGTACAAACAGTGTCAATAAAACATATTAATTTGGGCACCTAACATTTGTCAGAAACAAATATTACATAATTAGATACATAAATGCAAGTAATGATAACTGAACTGAGTACACCCAATGACTTTACTCAACATTTTTCTATGAAAATAATCCGTATTTCAGTTTTTCTTTCTCACACAGAGATAATTAAACTGCAAATCAAATGTGCTGAATCCATTACAGTCCCTCAGATTTATATTTATCACATAACCTTTCAGTGCTTCTACCAACCATTTATAAAACCATGACTTTGATGTGATATTCTCATGTAAATGAAACACCTGCAGTGTGTGGGATGATCAAAAGTGTCAGCTTGTTCGAAAAATAAAAAAAGATGAGGTGAGAAGCATGTGCTGATAATATTTTGTGCTGATAATGTGTGTTAATGTCACAAGTAACATTTCACAAAGAACATATATATGACCACTTGACTTGAGTCTTAGATAAAAAAAGAACAAAAAACTCATCTTTGGCTTTCATTGATCTGATGTCTATAAAAAACATCACAAATAAAAAGTTTACAATGCCTTAACAACTGTAATTAACCATGTTTTTGGCTGACATTTTTGGTAAACAAGATAATTGTCTGCTTGAATAACATTTATGATAGGCATTTAAGCACAGATAATTCATCTAATCGGCCACCAGATACTCAGCAGAAAGTACCTACTCCTTCTGCTACTGTGTAACGGACCATCTGGCATGTGAGGTTATCAGAACGAAGTGTGAATTTTCAGTCATTTTACCTAATGGATTTTCACCAGTCTTATCCACAACAGCACCCACTAAAAACCCATATTAGTGATAAACTAAGTGTCCAGTTGGATGAACCTCCCACTCAACACATTATGAGGCTGTATTTTGCGTCAGGTTGTCTTTACTGATACACCCCCACACACTTTATACACCGCATCTTCACATATCTCAAGCTTCCTGTCTTCATCTCACACCTTAATAATTCTCCAATTACTGCCAATTGCCGCTCTCTGCAGTGGCGGGTAGCAAAAAGATTAACGCTCAAATACCAAAGTCGTTGGACTGTTTATTGAATGCAGCTTCCCTCTGTCCCGGCTCGCTGTTCCCGTATTGATTTTCAAAAGGCGATGCTGCTGATCCATGAAGGCAACACGGTGGCATATATTAGAGCCATTTGAGCCAATTAGACTGATGTATGTCTTGGCACCCGGCGGCGGCGTAGTTGGCGACACACTCGGGTGGAGACGCACGCCATCATTTTTCAGAGTAATTAGAAAAACATCACATGGTGCAACAGGAGGGGGCTGAGTGAGGCTGTGGCACTTTAACTCACGCACACAGTCAACAGAGTCTCCTAAAGACTGATTTATGATGGAAATTTTACTTTGATACCTCACATCATTCATCTTCATTTAAAAGAGATAGATGTCTTATTTAAAAGTCAAATTACAGATTACATGCTGAGCTATATTAACACTAGATTCCATGTCACGTAAAATGATTTTTGAAGTCTATAAACAACTTATTTAGTGATAGTATTTGCCCAGCCTATACAGATATGTCTGATGTTGTCCATGAATTGGCTGATGTAATTTCCAGACCTGGAATGTTAGGGCAGTGGATGAGATAAGGCCACTGTAACACCATACATGACATTAAACTTAGGTTTGGAGCTTACCTTAAATTTCTCGCTTGGAGTTTGTGCAGTTCCTCAGTATTGGTAGACATTTTCCAGTGTTGGCCAACCAGAGTGAGATTGCCAATAAAAAGATGATGTTTTGAGGTACACAACACCACATCTCCTTTTACAATGTTTTTGGACATTAATAATAATGCATTGGTCTTGTATAGCACTTTTCCTGACACTCAATAATTGCTTTATTCATTCACTCATCAGTCACACTTGGTGGTAAGCTACTTTTGCCCTGGGGCAGACTGACCTATGGCCCCTCTCCAACCACATCAACACATTCATACAGGCAAGGTGCGTGAAGTGTCCGTCACACTGACACAACATTATGAACTGGTAAGAGCAGGATTTGAACCACCAATCTTCCAATTATAGGACAGCCACTCTACTGTCTGAGCCACTGTTGCCCCACAAACTGTTTTTGTAAAAATCAAGCCAGTGTATTCCTTGTAGTGGTCCCAAGCTCAGATAAGTGGAGTAGGTTGTGTCAGGTAGGGCATCTGATGTAAAACCTATGCCAAATGAATAATAACAACAACAAATCAGTGAGGCAGATAATTTGCAGTGTTGACCAGAAGGGAAAATCTAAAAGGAAATGAGAAACTATTAATTCCAAACCTAAAGGTGGCGCTCTTGTCTGGTACCACTAAGTATCTTTTAGGTGAGTTACAGCACACTTCAAGAAGCTTAACTGGTGCAGTCGGGCTTAGGCACCCAATATGCGACAGGACGGCCCGTGTATATGTGCGCACACACATTCTATTTTTCTCTTCAATGCTTCCATGGACATGATCATTGGTGCCCGCTTAAATCCTCCCCAACAGAGTCACACCCAGATAAGCAGCAAGCTGGTGTGTGTACAGAGCATGTAAGCCCAAGTGTGTGTGTGCATATTATACAGAGCTGAGGAACATATGTGCCAGCTGACTACCTGTCTCCTCTCGCAACTTCAAAGATCCATGCTGGTAATGCAAATGCAACATGACAAGCCACCTCTTCTCTTTCATCAAATCAAAGCAAACATTTTACACAGGGGACAAGGATGCTGTGTCGGATTCTGCACCAAAATTAATTTTCTTTTGAAAAACAAACAACTGTGATTCCCATGTACTGTGCTGCGCAATATTCGAAAAACATGCATGAGATACTTGAGTAACCAACGGGCCAGCAATAATAGGCAGGTGGTCATAATGTTGTGTATGACTGCAGATATTATGATAGTCATAGTAAGTTCCTGTATTGGGCTTACTGCGGCAGACTTGTAGTGAGTATGGGTAATGTAATAGAGGAGTGTGCAGCAGGTGCAGGCAGACTGACTGGATGTGTTTTCTCTGAACAACAAATTAAATCATAACAATGTCCTCAGCTCTAATAGAGTGACTGCTCCTGCTTTATCTGTTTACCACTGAGCTCGCGGTCTTCTCTGGTCCGACTGGCCACAAAGAGCCTCACACAGTTCACATGTCAATTCACAGAGAAAACATTTATGAATAGTCATGTCTATAATTTGTATATTTGCTGCTTCGTTTCTGCATTCTAAATTAGTGCTATATCAAGTTTAATATCAATACATTGGTGTCTGGGTGCTAGTCTGACACTTTCCTAAATATTTTCACTTTTTTATGATTGACTAGTAAGCTTTCATTGACATTGTATTGAACATTAAAGTGCTCTATAAAGTGCTTGCAGCAGTTATTACACATCATACAACATTCAGATGGAGGTATATTTTATGCAGACCATTTGTTATGTTACGTTGGTAATTTCTCGTAACAATAATATCACTAGTGTCTCATTGTCTATTTAAATGCATACATTATTTCCTCAATACTTTAATACTTCTACCAAGGAGGCTGTGTTTTTGCCGGCATCAAATTATGACAGGATTATAATTAGGTTTGCAGGATTTTTTTCAAGGCTCTGTCCCATCAGTCCACAGTCACTACCTCCAGGCACAATGGGTCAGATATATAAATGTTTTGTTGCTCAGTGGATAGAGAAATCTGGGCACTATTTTCATTGTGAAATTTGAAGCAGTGCTTTTAGTTTGCAAAAGCTGTTTATCAATCCTTTAGATCAGTAGTTCCCTATATGTTTGTACCCCCAGCACCTGATTTATTCTTGGTTTGGACCTGGCTTAGTCCTGATTTAGTCTAGTCTTAGTTTAGTTCTGGTTTTAGACATGGTTTAGTCCTGTTTGACCTGGTTTATTTCTGGTTTAAACCTGGTTTGTTGCAGGTTTAGTCCTGGTTTAGTTCTGGTTTTAGATCTGGTTTGAAATGAGATTAATTTATTCAGACAGTGTTTACAAAGGTTTAGTTCGGGTTTGACCTGGTTTAGACTTGGTTTAGACCTACTGTAGTTCTGGTTTAGACCTGATTTGTTCCTGGTTTAGTTCTGATTTTAGACCTGGTTTAATCCTTGGTTTAGTCCCTGTTTTGTACTTCTTTAGTATCCAATCCCTCTGTATAGTCCTGGTTTAGGTTTATTTTAGTCTTTGAAAGCCAAATATATAAAGGTTCTATAAATGCTCATATAACTCCACGTACCCCCTGCAATGTGCTTGCGTACCCCCAGGGGTCCCCGCACCTTTGGTTGGGAAACACTGCCCTAGAATAAGAATAAATTGAGGGTAAAACATCTATAATGAATTTGTCCTATTAAATTTCTGGCTTTAACAAACGATTTGACCTTGGTTAGAAGCATACCTGTAGTCTGACTGGTATAATCTCTGTGGGCATTTCTTCACAATTGCTGTTTCTGTTAAAAGTGAACTCTGGTGGGGGATGTTAATCATTTGTAATTGAAGACCCCGCTGGGAGTGAATGAGCCTTAATCTGACAGCTGAGTGCGTACCATTAGCACCAGGGGCTTAGGCATTTGGATTGCACAGTCAGCGCCATGCCACGATAGAAGCTGGCTTTGCAAAACTATCATAGACTTATGTCACAAAGTCGTCCCACATGTGAGTAGTGTGCGGCCCCTGTGGGATCTTTAGCTAAGTTAAACCTATTTTGAATAAGCCTGTGGGTTAAAGTGCTTTTTCCTGACATTCAGTGTAAAATATGCCACCAGCAGTAACATGAAGCTCTTTTAGGGAATAATTTAAATTCCACTTTAATCTGATTGAATTTACTGCTGATATTTCCTAGTTTAGATGCATTTCTCACTTGAGAATTTGCACTCCTACACAGCTACTTTTCAATTTTCACTTTGTCCCATATGCTCTTTTTTTTGTATGCCCAACCTTATGTGAGACTCTTCGACTTACATCCTATTTGATAGATAAGCCTAGAATTTATTGTATTTTCCCTCAGATGAGTCCTGTGCTTGTGTCAGACAGCAAAGGGATTGGAAAGAGCACATATCTAGAGCAGATAGTGTGGCAAATGTGAATTACAAAAGATAAGACTCAGAGTTTTCGCACAATGTTTATTTTAGTTTGCTTGCATTCATAAAATGTCATAGTGAAGATAAGACTGTTATATGTATGTCACATATGGCTGCAGGGACAAATAGAATAAATCTTCTATGCGCAACTTCCAAAATCCCAAGTCTAGGATAGCACCTAGTACCAAACTGTGCAGTACTTATTTGTTTCCACTGTCAAACTTTAGCACTGGGACCATGCCATTCACTTGTAGCACTCTCAGGCCACTGTACTGCACCTCTCAGTAAATTTAGGCTTATATTATACCCATTCCATTGTATTCCTTAATGTGGACTCTTGAGCTGGAAATACAAACAAATATTGTCATATTCTCTGCGCAAAGTTGCTTATAGTCTCTTTATAACCTCATAAATTTTAATAATTTTAAACCATGCTTAAAACCAAATGCTTTTAACCAACAAAATCTATTATTTTTCTTTCTTGTTAAGGGATCCTAACCTAACATCTATGGGCTTGTGGTGGGATAAATCCACCACAATGGCCAGTTAGTTGCTTCATTCATTCAGTTGTGGCAATCTAACCCATGCATGTCTCTGGACAGTTTGGGCAGGCCAGAGTACCCGCAGAGAAAACCTATTTAGACGGAGAGGGCTTGCCAATTCCACACAAATCAGTGAGCCTAGGAATCAAACCAACAACCGTTGCTATGAGGCAGGACAGCAACAAAGCCAACCTCAAAGTGCTATCTGTCAAAGTTGTTCCTTCAAAAGTAGACAGGTGCAGATCAGTGAAGATGAACTCTGATCACTAGAGCTTATATTGTTACCATCTGTTGCACTTAGTAAATCCCTTTTAATGAAAGTAACTATCGAAAACAAATAGGGTTGCAAAATTCTGGGAATTTTCAAAGTTGGAAATTTTCCATGGGAATAAACGGGAATTTATGGGAATAAATTGGGAACTTACACAATTCAAAGCTGTCCCATGACAGGGCAATATACTATAGCATAAAAAACACAAACACACTTCAATATCTGTGTTATTCCTCACATGTACATGTGGTATATGTAGTAACCTGCTCTGCATACACTTCTATCCATTTTTTTTTTTTTTAAATAAAGGCTTCTAGTGCTGTAAGCTGCTGTGGTTTTAATGACTCGATATGTTTTTGGCCATTTAAAGCGGAATTTACCGCTGAATGAAACAAACTCTCGGCTCCTCAGTGCGCCATCTTGATTGTTGTTGTTGAGGAAACGAGTGACGCTGCTCGCGAAGAACACGTGACTTAAATAAATGAATCAAAATGCACGGTATGGTTGGGATTTGTATCCAATCATCACGGACGGCGTGGTGACCAGACTGATATTCTCTGTATAATAATACAGAGACATCATTCTGGATTTTCTTGGCAATATCAACACTAGTTTGGCTGCAGTTCCGAGGCTGGACACTGGGGGTGGTGCCATTTTTTGAGCAGATTAGTGTAATGTGGTGTTTTTCCACTGATTAAACTGTGTCAGCTCAGCACATGTTCTCTCTTTTGAACAATTTACATTCAGGAGTTTTCATTTACATTTTTGGTTTTGAGAAGTACTATTTTACTTCACAAATGTTTTATTGTTCAAAGAGAAATATGTTCTATAAATGTTCAATAAAGTTGTTTAAATCTGTTGGATTATAATGTTTTTATTTATTTATAGATGGTTTCCAAATTAGAAAATTTGCCAAATTTCCAAGTTTAACTTCCCATGGAAAGTTTCCAGAAAATTTCCGGAAATTTCATGCAAATTTTCTGCCCCTTTGCAATCCTAAAAACAAATTATTTAATCCCAAATTTATGTTTATATTTACTGTGTGTTAAAATGCATCATTGTATACATTATATTAAGCCTGCTGTTCATCATTTATTCTCTGTATCTTACCTCCCACAGAGTGACCTCTATGGGCGCAGTAGTGTTGGAGGTTGTGACCCATTGGTGGATTAGCAGCCTCTCAGTCCTCTCTGCTGCAGATTGGGATTGACTCTGGACTGGGGGCCATCCTCTTACTGCTAATTGGTTAACCCTGTAATCCAGCTGGCAGCCAGTTATAACACTCTCCAAAGGCAGCTTGTTTGGCTGGAGCCGAGCCCACTGTAGCTCAAAGCCACAGTTAAATTCAAACATGGGTTCATTAACAACAGACCCAGTCTTGTTACATTAGTGTGAGAGAGCGTCTGTGGGTTTACGGGCCATTTGAAACAAGAGCAAATGACCACAAAAACGAATGAGCCCTCAGAACCTTTTGGCTGAAAAATTATACCGATACAATAATCTATAGAATTAATTTATGTCTCCAACACAGTTGGAGACACAGTATTCATTTGCATAAAAAGACAGACAGACGACAGTGGACTTGAACTAGGGATCTTCTAGTTCAGGGGTAAATGCTGCTATTCATTGGGCCAAAAAGAATCCACTATTACTATTGCTACTCTATATTGGTCCTATTTTGCAATGGTACATAATGTTTAAAAATTCCTGGATTCAGAACGTATTCTGGATCCACACCTAAAAGATATTTGTTTGTGTTGTTTGGCTCATTACTGACCTTTTCCTTGAGAACTTGATCAAAATCTGACCCTTACTTTTTGAGTTCTCTTTCAAGCAAACATAAAGCAGTAGGTTTCCTTTTTTGCATACTGTATTGTTCCTTTTTTTGTTTTTTTACTTACTGTCTTTTATTCTTGATATTATTGCCACTAACAGCAAATATAGCTTATTGCCAAGGTCAACAAAATATGTTTATGCTTGCTTGCATTCCTCTGATGGGATATACTGTAAAGGAACCCAAATCTAATCTAATCTAAAGTCCTAGAACCCTTGGAAATAGGGGTTATGTATTTTAGTAGTATGTTTTTTTTTTGTTTAGTTTTTTCATCGATTTGCAAATTAAATTGTTGTTAATAGCATCTCTGGATTTCTTCATCCACAAAAAAAAAAAAAAATCTACCTTTCTTATAGCCAGTTCTAACTTTAGCTTCATGGCATACAGGTGCAAATTATGCACATCAGGTGCAATTATAAATTCAGTATTTATAAAATTTAAATATTGCATAATATTACACAGTCATCATAATCATCTTGATTAAAGTACACTATATTTCCAAAAGTGTTATCTCACCTGCCTTTACACACTTATGAACTTAAGTGACATCTCATTCTTAAGCCATAGGGTTTAATATGACATCAGCCCACCCTTTGCATCTATCTATGTCAGACATCTACGTGTCTGATGTTCTCACACAACATCAGACACCGATGTTTGACGAGTAGGCCTGGCTCGCTGCCTTCGCTCTAATTCATCCCAAAGGTGTCCTGTCAGGTTGAGGTCAGGACTCTGTGCAGGCCAGTCAACTTCTTCCACACCAAACTCGCTCATCCATGTCTTTATGGACCATGCTCCTTTGTTCCATGTTGGAACAGGAAGTGGCCATCACCAAACTGTTCCCACAAAGTTGGGAGCATGGAATTGTCCATTTTCTTCTGCTATGCTGAAGCATTCAGAGTTCCTTTCACTGGAATTAAGAGGCCAAGCCCAGCTCCTAAAAACAACCCCACACCATAATTTAAATTCAGTGAGGAGGGTGAGTGAATACTTTTGGAAATATAGTGTAAATACTTGAAATATTTCACTCTGTGTGTTTCACCTTTTGAATTGAACTACTAATAATTTCACTTTCCACAATATTACATTTTTAAGAATTACTGCACTGAACTAGCTCAGCTGCAGTGCACGCCCAACCTAAAACACACTGGACTTTTGTAATACTTGCCAAATACATTGGAATTTATACTGTTTTGATAGTTGCATAGGAGCTAAAATAGATCAGCTCTAAATTGGTTTACTGATTAACGCATTGAGACGAGTGATGCTAAAGTGATCAGCTTGATGAGATAATGGAGGTGAAACATGGGCCAGCTCCGAGCCAAAGCGCCCAGTGAGAGAAATCACATTGGACAGGTAATCTGAATGAAGATAAACCTGCGCTTCTGAAATCTTAATTACTACTTACACCATCTAATTGTATTGACATCCACAGTCTGCCAGTGCCAACCGTTTAAACCAGCGGCAGTACGCTTAAAGACAACATGAGATGCCATATGTTGGGGCTGGAGCTGTCCACTTAAATTCAGAAGATTTCTGCTACCATGAGTCCTTTTTTCCCTCCATTTGGGTCAGGTGTTCAGCCTACCCACTAGACCAGTCTTAGTGTCAGAGGTGGAAAGTAACTAGATACTTTTAATCAAGTAACTTTTATTAACATACTTTCCCTTGATTAAACATTACTTTTACTCAAGTACTATTTTAAAGTCTCTAAATGCGTAAAGTATTTTTGACCTCAGTGGCAAAGGGCTTTGTAGGAGTTGGAGGAAGAAGAAGAGTTGCAGTAGTGGTAATAGGAGTATTAGTACCAGCAGTAATAGTAATAGTAGAGTCAGTAGTAGTAGAGGTAACTATAGTAGTAGCAATTAGTAGTAGAAGCAGCAACAGTGGTTGTATTAGAAGTAGTAGACGCAGCTAGGGGTGTAATGATAAGTTTTTGTAACCATATGATACGTATCGATTAGAATTGTTTTGATACGATTCAAGAACGATATTGGCTAATTTGCACCAATACGATTTGATTTGATTATGTCCAGCAGACAGAGAGTGACAAAAAGTTGAATATGACATTTTATTTTATTACATATACAAAAATCACATCCAAAAAGCTTTATCTGGTTTTGTTTTAATATGCAAATTTCTAATAAGATTTCTGATATTATCGTTGTTTTTCGATATACACATCCTAGAAAATGATACGATTCGATACAAGGTGATGTGTATCGATATAACTGTATTGTAGGAAAAAAATGGATGCATCAATATAGATACTGTATTGTTACACCCCTAGTCGCAGTAGTAGTAGTTCTAGTAAAAGTGCTTTAGTGAAACTTTACACTGAATACCTTTTTTCCTTTTATCTTCTACCTACCTTCTACTTGAGTGCCAATATTTTGAAGTAGTGCAGTACTTTTACTTGAGTATTAGTTGCGAGTTCTTCTTCCACCTCTGGTTATTGTCAGGGCTACAGAAGGAACGATGGCTGAATTAAAGAGGGATAAATGAGTGGTCAGGGACTGATTCACTAAGGTGCTGAGTTGTGTTGCATGAAAGAATGAATCTGTATTTGTGTGTATTTGAGTGTACTCTTGGATGTCAGCCACTGGCCCAAATGTAGCTTCTAAGGCTCATGGGATGGATTAGGCAGAGGACAATTTACAGCAAGAGGCTCCTTAATGGGCAGCTGTGTCCTCAGCTGGCAAATACTCAGCTTCTAAATGTGACAATTTAGTTTAAGTTACATGAAAGAAATGAGGAATTCATTCAGTTTTCTACACATTTTCTCCATTTTGAGGTGAAAATGTCATTGATGTAAACACCTGGTCTGAGGGTCGAAATCAGGACAAAAAATTCTGTAGTGGTCATGATTATTTATTTTCATGAACTTTTGTTTTATTAAAACCCCATAATTATAATTACTATTTCTAATGACATCAACATGTAGTCTCAGCCCATGGTCAGAGCTGATCACAGGAAGGTGACAGAAGTTATTACTGAAGAGACCAAATATATACTTTTTGAACCACTACAACAAAAAACATTGCCAAACAGAGAAACAAAGTAATTCATGAAGCCTCAATGTTCATACTTTGTTATGATTGGTCAATTAAACAAATTTGGGCTGTAATAGGATTTTACTTAGCTGAGCAGTTAAAAGAAAGTAGCATTGAAATAGGGGTTGTTCTGTGTAGAGATGGCATGGTATAGATAAAAAAATAAAAATAAAAACTAGATTAAAAAAACATCAAGATGACAAAAAACATGCAATATACAGTCAATTGTATAGCATTTTAACAAATAGATTTCAATTGCATACATTTAATAGAAAGCTGGCTTAAATCATAAATGTTTGTTTACCAGCTCTAGATATTGGTTCACACACCTGATCCAAACAAATACAGTGCAGACACAGTAAACTACTTGTTGTTTGGACTGTGTGGAGATCAATAGAAGAAGCATATGTATTCCCAGTGGGAGTCCTTCTTTAAATCCTGGAGGTTGGGATTTAGCATCTCCGAGCCCATCCCATTACAGTATTGATTGGGAAATAATTACCCATTCCCTGCGTATTTTCCTTGTTTGCTAACCTCTATTTGTCTTGCTCGAGCGCATGCAGGCTTTATCTCTCACTCACTAATCAAGCAGTGCATTCAGCTACAGCCATTACCTTAACAGTAATCTGGGTTTTATACCTTTCTTCACAACATTCTTACTATTTTCCATTGTCTAAATAGTGGCGCTTTACAACAGAGTGTTCAATCAGGAAGCCTTGTGTTTCATGGAGCACTGTTTAGCACTTGTGTGTGTGAAACTGTGATGGCAGTGGCTCGAAATAAAACATTGGTGATAAATGTGTTTCTTTCAGACTCCCTAAGGATCATTAAAGTGGTCAGGTGCCAGGAGAGCGGAGGCAAATGGTAATAATACAGCGAGCTGGGTGGTCTGTGTCTGCTACAAAGACAATACAGAAGATGAATGTGTAAAAAGCTATGGTTTGCACACTCATTTTCCTTATTTAAATCCAAGGTCACACCGCTGCCATTTAAAACATGGAAACACACAGTCGATATTGGCTGGATACAGAGGAATGCATGGATGAAACTAGCCTGTTCTGGTACAGATCTGCAACATACTACAGCTATGCCATGGCTTCTCTTCATGAATATGGCAAAAAAAAAAAAACATCACTGTAAAAATGACATGAGGCTTCTTTTGCCTATTCATATCATGTACAATATGTGTTAGTTATTTTACAAAATTATTTCACTATGATCTTTATGGTGCATGTATTTCAAAATGTATCTGTTATATTTTTAAATTAAAACAGTGTTCAGGCTTCAAGTAAACATAACATTGAAATAAATCCCCGCAACTTATCGATTGCACAGTTTAGCTGGGAATATATTCTATAGAGCCAACATAGAGACACATAGCCTACACTTCCCTATATGAATCAGCATTTTGTTTTCCACACAACTAATACAAGAATACAATACTGAATCTGAATAGATGTCACATTGCACAACAAAAATATGTGTAATAAACCAACTGTGGTCTTGGTCTTTCAAATTCCAAACAGCTCTGCGAGATTAAGGCAAGAGTAATCAAAAGTTTATGTCTGAAAGAAGAGATTGAAAAGTGTTTTTAATACCAGCCTTAAGTACAAAACTACCACTTCACAGCATGACATTATATAGTAGCTAGTTTTAGTCTCAGCAGTATAAATGGTTTATTTTCTTTTAAAATAATATTACATTAGTATCAGCCCAGTCAATTCCCCAAACCCTCCATATAATCAGACCATAAATAAACACACAGAGGCCAAGTGCTGAAGGCAGAAACAGTATCCCAGTAGTGTTCGCTAAATCACAGCACGTCCATCATCTCAAAGTTACATTCTGGTTGGCGTTTATCTTTGCTTCTCTGGAAAAGTCTTCTTTGGGCAAGACGTTTTGGACAGCCAAGTTCAAATTATTTTACTGTTTTGTGGAATGGCTTTCTCTTCTCCGAAATCATCGCCACATGTCTAATAATGCTTTTCCTTGCAGGCTAAGTGGAGCATGACAGCCTAAGGACAGAGATTAAGTACAGGGAGTTATTGTGGTGAAGGGACCCTATTCTTTGCCATAGTGGGCATGTTTTTCTATTAATAACAGGGTGGGACAGATGAGGAATGTGTTCAAGCAAGCAAAATGTTCTACCACTATTTTGGCAAGAAACTAGCTTTTTTTAATTTGACTGTATTTGTGCGAACTGTGGGTTTGTGTATTCCTCTGTTTTGCAGAAAAAGACAAGACAACTAGCAGCCCCCATTTATTTACTGCCGTCACAGTCAGGGTTGCCAGCGCATGACTCGGAGACGTGAACAGGAGGCACAGTGCTGACTACAGCAGACATGGTGGTGCACTCTCTGCCAGGATCTTGTCAATGGCCAAACCACAACTGAAAATGAGTCTTTGGGTTTTTCGAACAGCGGTAGGAAACAGCAGGAGAAGAATCAGATACTCTCCATGCAGCAGCAATGTGATAGGATTATAGAGAACATGCTCTTTCAAAATATATGTGGACATGTTGCACAATGGAATGATTGTGCATAAGCCAGGTCTATATTTTAGCCTGACCATAGCATGAGGGTCATACCACTATTAATGGTAAAATGTATTCTCATGTTTAATGCAATTTATGCCGCAATGCAATGCAGTCACTGTTAAAAGCCAACTCTATCTTAAACTGTAAAGAAGTGCTGATAACCACTAGCTTTGTTTTCACAAGATACCATTAGCATTCATTATTCTGGGCAGATGCAAGTGTTTTAGAAGACAGTTAATACCTTTGTTATTTTGGTTATTTTGTTTCCGGTTCCTTTGTTGGTCTTTGGATTTTGATGAAATTTTCAGAAAAGCTCAGTAAAAGGCCAAGGAAGAATTAATTGGTTTTTACAGTGGATACAGAACACATTTTAGAGATGGCGCCGTTTTTTTTTTTTCTGTTGAAAATGTGAAGCACCTAATGAACCTGTACCATACCCCTTTTGTCTTTTGGTACCTGGCCCTACAGTCTGTGCATGTGGTAAATCTTGTTCCCTTTCAGGCACTTCTTCAGGTCTTCTTGCATTTTTACAATATATCGTTACATCACATTAGATTATTTGCAATTCAGCCACAGAGGGTCACAAACCTTTTGTCCCACTTGTTGGTCCCAAGCCCGATTAAATGGAGAGGGTTATATGCAAACCACTATGCACTAATATTGGGTACAACACCTCAGCTGACTTCAACTCTTTGTTTTATTGTTTACCTTTAGCTTGACCTTGCTAATCTCCTCAGTCGCACAAAGCAGGCCAGTGTGTGTATGCCTTAACTGGTAATCGCATTCACCTAATTCTCCTTAGCCGGGCTTCTCCCTCTCTGTCCCACCTCTCGTCTTAACCCCACATGGTTCACTTTAATCACTGCCTCCCTAGCATGGTGGCCTTTGCCCGTACTCGCTGATCTGAGCCCCAACGCACAGGTCCGGGTCCTTCCACTTCAATGGCCATTTATCACCGAGACACAGGCTAATGCCCCGGGCCACTGCTGTGTCTGCTGCACTGGGACACTACACACACACACACAGACACAGAGTTTTCTAGCCAACTCTCTATACCTCAGCAGGACTAGTACAAAGCTAGCAGATTCGGTATGATCAATAAGCCATTATTAGTGTTAATGTACTTATTAGGGGCCTGAGGGTGGAGCGATGGATTGGAGAGGAAATTAATACAAATGGTGCTGACTGTTGGAAAGATATAGGATTTTCTCAATACATAATACTGTATTCGGTGTATGGTAATTTAATTTGTCAAAAAGACAGACTGTGGATGGTAGGAGGAAGACAAAGGACATGCAGACTCCATTCTGAGAGATCACAGTCAGCCATCCTAGGATTAAACCCTCTCTTGACTGAGAGGTGTCTGCATGTCCTCCCTGGGTTCTCTCTGGGTACTCCGGCTTTCTTGGACTGTCCAAAGAGATGCATGTTATGAGAATTGGCAAATCTAAATTGCACTGAATGAGAGTGAGAGTGAACAGTTTTCAGTGTCTCTACGTGTCAGCCCTGCGACTAACTGGCCATTGTATAGGGTGTATCCCACCTGAGGCCCATAGTTGCTGATATAGGCTCTAGTGGGACCTGCAGCCTATCGCAGGAATACGCCAAAAAATATGTTCAACACATATTAGTCTAATGTAAATTTTAGTTTGCATATAAACAGGCTACATCCAGTTAATTACAGTATGTTCTGTATCCTATTTTTCCAGATTATAGACCCATAATAACATTTAGTTTTCTGTTCCTGTAGGAATGATGATGTGGGATAAGTTTTGGGCGTCTTCTTGCTGTGTCCCTAAACTCAAGGATGGTTGTTAGAGCTCTCCCTAACAATCACAGGGGGATGTAAGCCTTAAGATTTCTGTTTGTGTGCCTCCCTCTTGGTAAACCTCAACTAGGAGGCCCCGTGTTCTTGGCGTGTTTTGCGGCTCTCCATGGGTCCATGTGACGTCACAGCCGGGCAGAACGGCATGCCATCTGCTGTCTGTAGTGGGGACAGAAAAAAAAAAACTGGTATTCGTATAGTTGTTTATATTAAAAGGGAAAACCGTGTCACATACTGTATGTGCCGTATGAGATGCTTCTGTTTATTGTACTGGAGAATAAGCAGGGCCTGTATGCCAAAGCTATGGTATTCTAATGCACAAGGGTAAAGGCAAAGGTAAATGGTAGGTACATCCATAATTATTTTTTTTGTCTTTGTTTGTTTGTTTGCTATTTTAAGTAAATATTAACATAGCAAATGTAAACAAGTACATACACAGCAATGTTGAAAAGGTTCAAAGTTGTAGCTGCAGGTCTATTTTTAAACTTCTGAGGTGGTCGGTCCTCAAGGCAGTTGCTGTATAGTATATGTCGGAATAGAATTAGTTATTGTGGTTTGCGTTTTTTCTTTCAAAACCTTTTGAACAATGGAAATACATCTAAACGCATGCTGTACTGCAACTGTGAAATTGTGCAGTTGTGAAAACATGTCTTTTTCTGTCTATAAAATTATTCTTCCAGTTCACAATAAACTAAAATTGCATGTTTCAAAGCTGGGAGAAATTGTAGGACAAGTAGGATCTTTTTATCTAGAATTTGTGTGTAGTGTGTAGCTCACCACACCACTGTGATAGTGATCAGTGGCAGTGGTCTAGCATAGTAAAAGAGAAATTGTAAAAAAATGTCTGGTCCATATTAAACACAGGTTGCACCAGTCATCTTGCTGCTCACAACAATACATACATGATTTGCTCCACCTATTATGATACTTTTTCATGTCATTATATACAAATATTTACTATTTTACAATCTAATCTTTTTGCAATGCATTTGACAAGGGAAGAAAAGTTGTCAGGAGGTTAAGACCGTCCCTGTCATATCTGTCTATTTGAGCCAAGGCCACATGTAACCGTCTGCCTTCACTCCAGCCTCTCTCCTTCCCCCTTTGTGCTCTGCAGGAATAGCTAATGCCGCTGCCCTTGCTGTCTGTATGGATTGTGAATTCCAGCTCTGCCTTGTCTGAGTCATTGGTATGCAGAGAGCAGGCCACGAGTAGCGGATGTGCCGGGCAGAATCGACATGTACAGGTTTATTGAAATACTCCCCTCATTCTCCTGGTAATTGCTCGGCGCTCTTAGCCCCTACATTCATATGCTGCTTCCCACTTTTCTCCCAGCTTCACTTCACTACACTGTGTCTTTCAATCTCATTTCTTGTTCCTCGTCCTCTCCCTTGTCGGTCTCTGCTCGGATCCTCTCTGGTAGTAGCTCAGATTTTTTTTTTTTTTTTTTTTTTTTCTGATCCACTTTGTCTCGCTTAGCTTCCTCTGCTTTTTCATCTTCATTATCATTCTGTACAGATACCACACTGTCCCTCTTTGTCACCTGTAAGATTGGAGAGGAGTATAACGGAGATTCCTTCATAGTTCTCATGAATAGGTTATGCAGATGTCAGTGATTTCAGTGCACCTCATAAATACACGTCTTATTACCTGCCTTTTCGTCAGGCTTCCTATTCATCGTGCCTAACTAGCTGTCTCTTTAAAATAGCTGAAATATTTTCCACTGTCTCGGCAGCAGTGTATGCAAATCACATTTTCACTCCACCTGTACTAGTGTTTGCATTTGAGCTCAGACGTGCTGTATAACTGATCTTTCTATCTCCTACGTCTCTTTCGCTCAGTGCAACCTAAAACAAACTCCTTTCACAGCTGGAAAAGCGTGAACCACTTCTTGCCTACCTTTATCTTTTCTACCTGTGTTCTTCAATGTCTCCTCTATAGTGTTTGCACAGTCTGTTGCTCAGACTCTGACGACATTCTCGGTTGTATTTCCTCAAGCTGTGTTTCTTCCTGGACTTTTCGCAGTCCCAGAGAGAGTGGTAACCTTGTACACACCCGATCACGGTGTGTGCCTTACAAGCCTTATACATCTGATACTCAGTTTTCTGAACTTTCTTGTAACTCTGGTGAAAAGTATAGAGGTTACTTCTACAGAGGATTTCCTTGTGCAGGGAGGAAGCGAACTTTGACCCCTTAATCAGTGGAGACAGGATAAGGGAAAGAGAAGGGAATGAAAGGTTGGACAGGCTGTAGATGTGTGTGATTTTGACATAATGAAGGCATTTAAAATGGTTGAAATAATGGCTGTTGGATTTAGTGCATCCACTCAGGAAAGCTAGGAGGGAATTGGATTGCTAGATACATTTCTATAAATTTTTTCTAATTTTTTTAAATTTTAGTTTAGTTTTTTATTGATGCAAAGGCAGAAAATATTGGGGATGTTAATAGGAGAAAATTATTGCAAATTAACCCTAGACCAATCTAATCAGCAACAATTAGCTCAGAGGTGAGGTGACCTCAGTATGGCTCACCATTTTAAAAGAAAAACTAAAATTAAAATAAATCTTAGTTTAGCAGTATAAACATTTAATATATTTTTAATGATATTTATATTATTGTGTTTTAAAAAGATAGCTTGTTTCCTAAAGGGGCTATATTATGCTTTTATTCATATTTTTCCTGCGTTTAACATTTTTTCCTTCTTTTAACTTATTGTATGTTGCCATTTTACTACAAAATGAAAAATAGCTGTGGAGAATCAATGAAAACAGAGCTGTACACTGTTTTTTGTTGTTGTTTGTTTGTTTTTGTTGAAGTAATGCGCCCAGACTGGATTTAGAGTGCTTGGGGATTGGTCAGTGCTTCCTAGAGTGGGCGGGGGTTCGTGGGAGAGGCGGTGATTTGTGCTATTTAGCGTTTTGAAACATCAAAAAATGTGTGAAGGAAGCAAAAGACAATGGCAGGTATGTTTTCGATGAGGGATCAACATTATGATGTGGTAGAAAGCAAAAAAAAAAAGTCGAGTTTGCACAATATAACAGTATAAACTACGCCAGTCGTTTCTTTTATGCTTTATGAGTGAAACTGTAAGCCATTGTCTGTGTTTTTAGAACAGGTATAAAGCATTCTTGCCTCTGACACCTCTGTTTCTGTTGCTGTATAATAATAGCTGCTCTTCACATGTCTTGCGATGCTAGCTCTTAACCTTTTAAGATGTGATTAGACAAAAGACAGCATCTGTATTTGAAATAGTAAATATTCAATAATGTAGTGAGAAAGTTGCTTTTTGGAACATAAAAAGGCAATGACCAGTGGCAGAGGCTATATTGTTAACTCTGAAAATGTGCTGCCTGGGGTGAATGTAGCTAACGTTAGTGATGCATCATTTAAGAGCTGCAGTGATATGAAGTGAGACTCCAGATATTGCATTATGTGTAATATGGAAAGTATTATCCCAGGATTTTTAAACTTCCATTTGGGCGCGGTTGATGAAAGCGCTGATCATGTGCACACTGCCTGTCCGTCAGTGTGCACAGCAGCAGCATGGGAAAAGCCACTCGATGTCACAGAGCACAGATCTGCCTATATCTGCCTGTGGTCATATCCAGATGGCCTGACGCCGAAAAACACAGTTTGACGTGGCTTTGTTCAATGATGCGTGTAAGCCACATTGACCACCAGTGAGATCATGTGACCTTGTGTCCCACTGCCCTGTCTGTGCCATCCCAGGCAGTGCAGGCTTTCCAAGAGAGCCCCATTTATTACCTTCTACTTACATGTATTTATAATCGTACAGTCCTAATTCAAACAGAATAGGATTATCTGCCAATTTTCAATATAACATAATCTAGTGTACATTTTATGCAGGTTCCAAGCCCGGATAAATAGAGTAGGGCATCCTGGAAAGGTGGTGTCTGCATTATTAGTATAGGATGTATTGAATGCTTCAAGCAGCAATGCATTGAAAACAGAAATTTTTTTGGGAAATCATTGCATGGATCAGGAGCACTTCCAGAGGCCATTGTCCATGAACACTGTACATTTATTTAAAAAGCCTTTGTGACTACTTTGAATTATATTTTGCTGAAGTTTAACAAAACCAAATCTGTTCTTGTCACATTGTACTCACCTTGTAAGTATGAAGTAATGAGGTGGGAAACAAAGTGCTGAGGATGGCTGAACCTGGCATTGAGAGGCAGGATTTCTACATCAGAGAACAAGTTTAGGCTTAATACAGAGGATCCGGGATGGGGGCGATAGAGGAAGTGTGTAGGGAGGCGTGGAGGGAAGAGCTGTGGGGCTGTATCTGCCTGCTGCCTGTCCCCATAGGAACAGCTGTCTCTCAGAGTGTAACAGATGCAGATCCACCGAGGGGGGATAAGATGGTCTGACAACTGCTTTGGCCTTATTCAGATTTCTCCAGCTCAATAAAAAATACATACATTTGTGTCACTTGATGTGAAAATGTAATCCGCAAGCAGTTTGAATATAAGATGCAATCGACCCAATGTTTGTTACATATTTTATCAGTCCAAGACAATAGTTTCTGCCTGAAACCTAGATCGCTGTAATGCATTTAGTTTAAATTTGATCAGTGCGAGCCTGGCCTGAGAGTAAGAGATGTCTTTAATTACTGTGTTTCAGTGTTTACCTCCCAAAGGCACCTAATAGATTGCACTGGTTGTTAGGCCTGTCTCATTCACCGTGATTAAATTGCAGATGGATTAGAGAAAGGGGAAAGTAATCAATTGTATTTTTATTTGAAGGAGGTGATTCACTTTAAAAGTTGTGGTCAATAATGCTCCTAAAATTAGCCAAAGCACGCTTGTTCAACTAGAAGCTCTCAGAGTGAGCTCCACCAAAGCACTGGTCCTGTCTCACAAGATATACAGACCTGGACACAAATCACAACTTAGTTCAAGGTAGTTCAAGTTCAAGTAAGTGCTTTATCCAGTAAACAAAAAGCCCCTTTATCTTAGACAGGTACAATTTTATCAAAATCTAACCTTCACTTACTTTTATTAGTAGTTTAGTTTAGTAGATTAACTAAAAAAACAAAAACACTGGCATTGACATATCCTCCATAACTTATCTACAGTGTTTGAGTACAATTACCTCACTACTATTTTAACAGTAATTCTGCTTTATTGTAAATTTATTTTACAGTAACCAAGTCTTACAGTAGTTTAGCCTCACAGTAAATTAGTTTTATATTAATTCAGTCTTACTATAAATTGTTTTTTAAGTATCTAATTTTACTGTAAATCTGTTTTACAGTAACTCAGACTTACTGTAAACATTACCTCCTCGGTGACAAGCAATGAACTTTACAAAAGCAAGTATTAAAAATGATCTATATTGTACTCCCCTCTTTTTCTTTTTTTTTTCTTATTTTCTTTTTTTATCTTTTCTGTTCTTTCCATTAAAAAAAACATGAATAAATCTGCCTGAAAACTTCCCGTTATCCCTGCAGTGTTTTCTGCCACACTCATTCTTCTGGATCATATATAAACCAGCCAGTGGCAGGTGTTTGGCCAAAGGTCGCCATCATGACTGGAAAGTTAGTGTCAATATTTTCTGACATATCTTAGTCTTGTCAAATTTAGAAGAAGAATTTTAATCAAAATTCCCATAATGTCAAACAGCAGACAGTAAAATCAATCAAGTCACAGACAAGAGATTCCATCAAGATAAAGAGGCAATATTTCCTTGCAGTGTCCTTTATCTGCCTGAGCTGAATGTATAGACAGTGTAGGCTTGTGGCGCTTTACCAGAATGCTTTGCTGCTGTTCCCATGTTCTGGTTACCATCTTTCTCTGCGAATTATTTGTATGACAAGTTCCACTGCTAACCTACTTTCCAACTGCAGTAAGCTCTACTCACTTTCTGGCCTCTTTCTGGGTTCATATAAAGGATAGTGTGAGTATTTCAGCGTGACTGCCATTTTGTCTATGTATGTATAGGTGCCATGTGTGGTTTTTTCTCCCTTTGTAGCAAATTATCATCTTCATTAATTTTGACACGCCAGGAAATTAGCTTGTTCACTGCTTGAGGCTACGTCTAAATTAGAGCGACTGGGGTAATCCGGAGATTTCAAGGGCTTCAGAGACTAGGCTTTTCTGAGCTTAACCAGTTCAATGGAAAAGAGGGTGACTTTTGTGAGCGATTATCTTTTTCAAGGTTATCAGTCAGTCCTTTATTTGCTGTTTATCTGACTGTGCATTTACAATGTCTTACAGTATTTCTGTTTTGGCTTCATAAAAATGTTATTCATTTGCAGCAGTTACATACCTACATTTCCTAGCCGAAATAAATGAAACATTAGAGGACGACCAACATGGGTTTTTCTATGGCTGATGGCAATTTTGAAAATCCAGAGCAGCTGATAACTGATAAACACTGCATATTTTTTGGGACAGATATTATAGGGCTGATTTTCTTTAATTTATGAAGTAAATTCATTTAGTGATGCTAAATTAAAATGCAAACAAATGTGTTAGAATTGGACAGCGAGAACAGTTAAATATGTGTTTTTTTGGAAAACCAATAAGACAATCTTAATCAATCTTGCTCTGAAAGTTGAGCTTGGGGTGAGCTACAAGATGCTTTTCTATTTTTTGTTTTACGAGGTTCAATCCCAGAGAAAAGAACTAAGTCTTTTTATTGCTGTTTTGAGCTTTTCAAGCCGAAATGAAGTGATTTTGAATGTTTAAATGTATAAAAGATGGTTGGAGAAGCTGGGATCCTTCAGTCACTGGTTGTTCGGACAACCTGATCCATTTCCCCAGGCTTGGGAAAGGTACAAGGTGTAGCTGCTTTTTTTATGTAATGATCTGCATATTTAGTTTTGATGCCTAAAGTCTTATTCTCCAGTTCTTATTCCTATACTGTACTCATTGTACACAAGGTGACTGTTGTGGTATAAGGAAAGACTCAACAACTAACAGTAGATTTTCAGCTGCTACTTGACTGTAGTAAGGTGATGGCTCTTCCTTTCACATACTTGACCAGAGAGCTGAACTTACAGCGTGCACTATACCACCTCATGGGATGTCTATTGATTGTTATTGGTTGACGATGCATGTGAATTTGTGTACACTTTAACATTACTAGCAGGCTAACATTAAACATAAAATCGCAATTCCATCTCTTTCCTGAAAAAAAGACTTTTAACAGTGTAGCTACAGTGCATCCAGAGGTGTGTCCTCACCTCTACCAAATAGTATTTGTTTTTTTTAAGCAGTTCACACTTGTCAGATTGGTTTAACATCAGTGCTATGAGACCACAAACCACTATGAGTGACTTGGAGCACTGTGCTGTCACTTCACTTCAGTTGGTCTCTCACTGCCAGGTAAACTTCAGTTGAGCCCGTCTGCCTTTGTGTCCAGCTTGTCACATGTAATTCCCAATCTTTAAACCTTCAGGAACAATTTAAACAAACAGTAGGTCGACATTTCAATCGAAAACAACCTTATCAATTGGCTCACTTCGCTTTAATGCTCAAATTACTTGGACATCAGGCTGAAGACAGTCATTGAGATGGCATGTGGACAGGCAGCCCTGCGTGAAGCCCATCTTCCCATCCTGACTGACTTATCTCTGCAGTACGTTAATCAATAATTGACCATAAGACGTGCTGTGATGAAGACAGTAATGCCCCTTTACAAAGATAACACGACCACTCTGTGTGTTCCCAGTGACTGTTGTACAACCCCCAGTCATTGGATCACTTTAATATATCAAAGAATTATTTATGCTCCATCATTGCCATCATATGCATACTGTTAGTTGCAGGTAAAGTCATTGTCTTGCCACTTTACCTGTGTTTAAATATTGAAATGTATCTTGTATCATGTAGCAGTGACTCTACATAAAATGGTACAACTTAACCAGCCTTAGACCAAAAGTGAGCTTAGCCTTTTGGAACCAATCACAATTTTGGACAGTCAGCGCTCACATTTTGGCAAGTTATACCTCCTTACGTCATTCTTCTTGATGGCTGTCATCTTTGAAGTTAGCTTGAGCCCAACATCTATCATTTCTTTAGAACTACCGGCAAGTGCATAGTGTGGGCAAAAAAATTGGACCTCTCTCCTGTTAACAGACTGTAGAAAAGATGATTATGGCTGTGCATGCCGGTCTAATCTTCCACACATTAGGCTGCATTGATGTCCACTATAAATGTGTGCCAATAAAGCTAGTTTTGTGTTTTTGTGTGGTCCTTACTAGTTAGTTCTGATTTGTGTATAATATTCTAGTTCACATTGGAGTTTTTTATCTTGTTTTAGTCTGGTGCACTGGCTTTCGATGCCTGAAATCTCTATAAAAATGCTTGGATCTTTGTCTCTCAGTAAGAAGTCTTTGATGGATGTTTCTTTTGAAAAAGTAAGACAAAGTATGTACAGAGTAGCTTCATAACTGTGATGTATTTCCCACTGGATTCCTTCCTCTCATGCTGTAACCAAATTTAGGTTATAACACTGCAAAGTAAACGCTTTTCCCTTTATATTTCATAAAACTGCATATATTTGAACATGTCCCTACGTAAATGCATTCACTTTTTCTGCCTGTGAATTACAAATTGGGCACTGTCTTTTTTTCCAGCTTCGCAACAGATTAAATCAAAGTCCGTCTTTCCTCACAGCCCCAAAAACAAGCTAAGCAAATAAAGTGGTCTAAACAGATGCATTATTCATAGAGCTCATAAGACATTCTGCCTTGGTCTAGCTTCAATCTCTGAGCGGCAGCAGTGGGACTTGTGTGGGAGCGCAAACATGTGAGGAAACATGCAGCCGTTCAGTCTACCTGTCAGTTGTTCAGGTTCACTGTGTGGAGTCTAGACTTTGTTATGGTTATCATGTACAGAGATAATGTTCGTTTATTTGTGTTTTGTGTGATTCAGGTTGCACGCGTGGAAGAAGAACGGCAATACTGTACTCAAGTAAAAGGAATGTTAAGTGCATATTCTCCAAAAAAAAGTGAAAGTAGGTAGTTGCGTTCAACCTCTGTCAAGTTCTATGATCTCTAAATAAAAAAACTGACACCCAAAGTCGTGACTGTCCAGGTTGTGGTGAGAGCTCGTGTCCCTTTTCTGTCTGCACATGAAGGTAATCCCTGAGCTGCTCATTAGAACCCGGCCTTTCTTCTGGTTGTTGCTCTGGTGCGTCTAACCCTCGGCTGCCATGTTGTTCTGGTAGACTTCAGCTAACCATCCCACCAGGGACAGGGGCGCTCCCAATGCAAGAACAGTCACACAACAAAAACAACGAAATAATGAGAAGTAAGTCACGGTGAATCAATCAAGCGATCGATAGCAGACGTTGTGTTTGTGGCCTTTCAGCGGTTCAGGTGAGAACAAATATACTGTAATGGTTCGAAGTTATATCCAAGTTTAGCCGAAACCATCCTTGTCACACATCTACACTCGGTCTGTTCTCTGCTTGATTATCACTGATCAGACAATTTAATTTAATTTCCTTGCTTTCGGGTGCTTCCTTCTTCCACAGCAAATCATCTGCCATCATCTGTCTCCACTGACTTAGTATGGAGGTCACACATTAATGATGAATTGAAAGGAGGCTGGATTAATTACTCTACTGTCTGTACATTATTTGTATACTACTTAATAAAAACTAGGGCTGCAACTAACGATTATTTTAATAATTGATTATTGTTTTGATTAATCAGTTAATCGAATAGTGAAGTGTGTGTGGTTAAACTGGTTAAAAACCTCTGCCGTTTTATAGTTTCCGTCAAAAAAAATTGTGAAAATTCTACCAGATATCACTTAATCTTTACCAAATTTGAACCAGACAAAGCTACAACTCTGTCACTGGACGACGTTTGGATAGAGCATATATACACACAAAGATATTTTTAATCAAACATAGTTGAACAGTTTTTGCTTTACTGCTCTGTCTTGGTGATACACCTCCTCTCAGCTCATGGCATGTTTCAGAGTCTGTGAATACCTCAGCTAACGGTTAAACGATTGCTAAATTAGTTGATGATTATTTCATTAGTCAATTATAATCAATTAATCTGTTGCAGCAGCCCTAATAAAAACCCTCTCCATTTATCCAGGCTTGGGACTGGTACAAAGGTAGCCTTGTGGCTGAAGTACTTCCCTCTGGAAATTGAACACAGTAACAATAATGTGGCTTTTTATGGTTCAAAGTAATGGCAGTGGTTTAGTGCTCTCTATGACTTCACCTTGCCACCTGATTTATATTTTGTGAAAATAAATGCTGCCTTTGTTGCAATTTTACACTAATCTTCATTTCCATGATTTTTCCATTAGGCGTTTCTGCTTCTGATTTTTCTGTTATTTCTGTGAATAGTGTTCTAATTAAGTCTTTGTAGATTATAACACTGTATTAACATAACTAAACAAGGAATATGCAGATTTGACTGTGGTGATTGAGATTCAAAATCAATCAAAAAATAAAAATCTTTGTACTATAAACCAAGTGCTGAATATTTTTATAATAAAAAAAAAAATGCTCATAAATGATGGCCCATGTGGGAG
Source organism: Bostrychus sinensis (assembly GCA_020698575.1). Classification (NCBI taxonomy): domain Eukaryota; kingdom Metazoa; phylum Chordata; class Actinopteri; order Gobiiformes; family Eleotridae; genus Bostrychus; species Bostrychus sinensis. The sequence continues at coordinate 17,333,707 of CM036257.1, read as the reverse complement.
TTGGAGGTCACAGTCTTCATGTTGTTGCATCTATGTGTAGTCTGTAGTGTATTTGTCTGTATTGCCAAAGATGAAAGGGACCGCTCTCTCCCCAAATCCTTCGAATACTTTCATCTCGCCGAAATTACAACGCGTCCATTGAGGACAAGTGTGTTATTTTTGGTGTGTTTTTGGAGAGCGTGTGATGAGAATAATCTTAGATTCAGATTTACAGTCTTTACAATGAGTGCAGCTGCCACTTGAGATGAGCTCTCAAAATAGCCCCATTGAATTTACACTATTCATCCAGATAAACAAGTTTAATTTGATAAATTACTAACAGTTTATATGTCATTCTGGTTAATCCAATTTGACAACTATTCAACACTGATTTTGAAATTTAGTTCATTGTTAGTGCATTTCCCTTTGTTTATTTTTACAATTTTAATATACTGCTGTTGTATTACATTACATGAACACCACAAATGGCAATTACAGCAAATGCCAGCAGTATCATTTGCATGTAAATTGCCTTTTTATTTTCCCAAGGTCAGTCTGAACCTAACCCCAGTCGTGAATGAAGTGTTTGGTTGGTTTTCTTTATGAGCCGCTCCTCTGTGGAACCCAGTCATATGCTGCTTATTGTGATATAGTTGTATAGTGGCTGGGGTTATAAAGGCATCAGTGCAGTGTGTATTGTGTTCAGAGCTGGAGAAAGTTCTCTGAGAATCTGAACTGAAGTAAAAAGTATTGATACTTCAAAATAATATTACTTAAATAGAGAAAAAACTACTCAAAAAACTAATTTCTTCAGCATTGTACTACTACACTAATAGATTTTTTGCAATTGCCGTAAAATTGACTACTATTACTATCGGTACTACTACAGCTACTACAAGTACATGTATTGCTGCTACTACTTCTACCACCACTACATACAACCAGGGCTTGACATTAACAGTAAACAACTGGCCAAATATGCAAATATGGCTAGATTTCAATTTTGTCCAGTAACACATTTAGTCTCACTAGCCACTTTTTTGGTTGGATTTTATACATTAATTTTAACTACTTTAATTCACCCAACCTATACTAACTCATCAATGGGGGACAAATTGTGCTATTAATGGACCCTTAATTGAAAACATATAAAAATGGGGAATTAAGATACACAACAAGCAAAAACAGGTTGCTGTATACACATTTTCTGAGTCTAAATAAATCTATTTTTCTTTTAGATAATGATAAATTATAATTTTAAAAGTACCTTTCCAGTGGTCATCATCAAAAAGCACTGTAAAATCAAATTCTAGCACTTCACTGTTTTATCACACCCATACAACACATTTGTGGCCAGTGAAAATCTCAAATGGTTAGTAACTTTAGTAAAACACTTGCCACAGAGGCCAGGGAGCAAAGAAGGTAGTGCATACAACAACAACTACTACTACTACTGCTACTACTACTACTAGGACCCTCTGACTGCAAGATTTTATCCACTTAGCCACAGAGGTCAGAAAATATGTTTATTAATTGTAAGACTTCATAAATGTACTTTAAAATAAAAAAAATCCCTCCAAAATTTTCTAAAGTAAAAGTATGTTTTAGTAAATGTTCTCAAAATGTGCTACTTTTTTCTTTTCAGCTCTTCCTTTCTGGAGTCGCCACAGCACATCATCTGTCTCATATTGTGCAGTGATTTGGTATAGGTTTTACATTGGATGCCCTTCCTACCCAACTCTCTCCTTTTATCCATGCATGGGACACTAAACTCCTTCAAAATGATCAAGTTACTTTCCTCCCCTAATGCATAACACTGTTTTCTGTTCAGTACAGCTGTTATAAATGTTCACTGTTGACTTTTTCCTCTTCAGTATTTGCAGTGGAACATAACATGCACGCTAAGCTTTGAGCACATTCCTCTAAATCTGAAGAACACATCTATTTTCCTTCTTTAATCTGCCCTCGAGAGACAGGGATTTTCTCCTGTGTGCCTCTGCATATGTTAGCCACCTCCTCCTTCTCCACACCAGAGCCACTTACAGCTGAGTAAAAAGGCAGGCTTCTTGTAGAGCAGCCTTTCCCAAAGTACCCCCCCCCCCCCCCCCCCCCAACACACACACACACACACAAATCTACGCAGACCCCCAACAATAAAACTTTACTATATTCAAAAGTCTGTGTCATGTTTACCCATAGATTTCTATAACAACGTTAAGGTTATGAAGACTCCACTGCTTCAAATACAACCACAAAGATACTACAAAAATACTTGAAAATACTACAAATATTACAACAAAAATACTGTGAATACAACTACACATAATGCTACCAAAATACTGCAAATAATACTACAAAAATTGTTCAGATAATAATACAAAAATACTACAAACACGACTACAACTACAAATAAAAGTTCACATGCTTTAAATGCAACCGATAAAATACTACAAATATACTACAAAAATACTAATAAATACAATAAAATAAAATACTAAGAATACAACTACAAATAATACTACCAAAATGCTTCAAATACAACCACAAAAATAAAGATAATACAAAAATACTACAAACACTACTATAGATACTAGAAATGATAATAAAAAAATACTACAAATAATACTACAATAATACTTTGAATACCATCCATCTTCTACCGCTTATCCAGGACCGTGTCGCAGAGGCAGCAGACCTCCCTCTCCACAAACACTTCCTCCAGCTCTACCGGGGGGACCCCAAGGCGTTCCCAGGCCAGCTGTGAGACATAGTCCCTCCAGCGTGTCCTAGGTCTTCCCCGGGGCCTCCTCCCGGTGGGACATGCCCGGAACACCTCCGCAGGGAGGCGACCAGGAGGCATCTGGAACAGATGCCCGAGCCACCTCAACTGACTCCTCTCGATGTGGAGGAGCAGCGAACTTACTTATGTACTTTGAATACAACAATAAATAATACCAAAATACTACAACTAATACTACAAAAATAATTCAGATTATAATATAAAACTACTACAAACACTACTATAGATACTATAAATAATAGTACAAAATTACATTGAATACAACTACAAAAATCACAGACTGATGGCTAAAAATTGCTTCAAAGTTATATTTTTAAAGAAATACCCAATTGTAATTCATTTCAAACTATTTTTTTTTATGTACTTAATGTAGACAACCTCTGGCGGCCCCCCTGCAGCACCTTCGCGGCCCACCAGGGTGCCCCAGACACCACTTTGGGAACCACTGTTGTAGAATATAAATGGTTGCTTTATATTGTGTGCTAGTTGTGTTGTACTAAGTTATTCTACAACATTCCTGAAAACCCGTGTGCAGATATTTGCTTCTCACATTTTCTGCCCTGAAAACTGACCATTAAAATATTTCACTGTAAGCTGTAATTGCACTAAGGTTCACAGCTCCACACTGGTCTAACAAGCCGGGGACACTTGTTCTCACTGTGCAGGACAAAGTTTAAACAAGGCCCTTACACAACACAGGCAGACATTTCACACAAACACAGCTGCAGAGGAGACAGAGGTGAACCCAGCAGGTGAAACACAGTGTAGGAAATGGTGTGCACTGCTTTAAGCGGCATGTAAAATGGAGCAGCTTTGTGAACAGTATATGCAAAAATGTGATTATGTTTCAGAATAGTCATTTATTTGCAGCCAAAATCTCCAGGTGCTTTGTCTCAGCCTCCACTGGAGAAGCACACAGGACTCTGTACAAAGTTAACTGAACATACTCTGCTTAAAACATTAGTAGTAATAAGATTAAAAGTATACACTAACTATGCTACTACAGCTACTTCTGCTGTTGTTACTACTACTGCTCTTACTACTAACGCTACTAATACTGCTGCTACTACAACTACTACTACCACCAACAACTAGACAGTGTAGAGTTTATTGTTTGAATAAAAAAAAATCATGTAATCACAGGGCAAAAATACCATGTCACGTATTCCTATATAAATGTACATTATCAATACTTTTCCATGCTCACTGTATGTTCATGGTTCAGTAAATATTCCTTTTATGGGCTTCCTCTTCCTGCTGGTTTCTTGTTTATTTGGTAATCTATCTATAGTAAAGCAGTTTTGTGATACCAAAAACATATTTACTGCGCTAACCCCCAGTACTCCAGGACCTAATGTCTTCTCCTTAGTACTAGCCCCTCTCTTGTTAAACTCACAGTCAAATATTTTAGCAACAGACCCCCAAGGACTTGTGTTTTATTTTATTATTATAAGTCTGGAGTCTGGAGGCTATCAAAAGCTGCTCCGTTTCTGTTGGAGCCTGTCAAGTGCTACATTCACCACTTTTACATTTTGTAGCTGCAGTGTTTTCTGCCAATAAATTGTTTAGTCTTTGCGTCAGATCTGCACTCTGAGAGCTGGATCATCTGCTCTTCACAATTGTACACTAACTATGGATAAGCACCTCCTTCAACCCCAGAATAAAATAAATCTGAAGTAACCCTTTTGTATACAAACTGTTCTGTTAAACACTTTAATATTCATACAAGTGTCTCGTTCTTGGGAGAGTAGCAAACACTTTTTTATTACATTTTGCCTTGTAGATTAAAATATGATCATTGAGTCTAGAAAATCTGCTTGCAATCATAAAAAACAAACCGATCCTTATATAAATGCAAGTGACGCCTCTCCAGTAAACCATTCCTTCATGCATTTAAATAGGATTATTATTACAATGATGGATAGACTGCACCTGTCGATTGTGCCATTTTGCCTTCACATGCCACCAAGCATTAGTCTGTAATTGGTTTGAAGGTGCTGAGTGCCAGCACAGAGCCACTCTTTCTCAGGAGTCCTCATGACTCTCATCCATCTCTGACTCATCTGGACTCAGTAGAGATCAGCCATTACAGTTGTCAAGTCTGGAAAAATGCAGTGGTGAAAAATGTCAATGTTTGAACCGACTGTTTGAATTAGCTCAGTGTGGAAGACTGAGAGTTATGAAGACATCTTAAAGGCTACAGCAGATACTTGCTAATATGTGCTTGTGTATGATTAACCCAAACATAATCTTGTTTAGGTTAAGCAATCACACAATTTCTCTTCAGTTACCATCTGTACCAGTCATATTAACTTGAACCAATGCTACTGTAGATTCTGTGTAGGCAACTGCAGCTTATCCTCTCATGTGTGCCCTGCCTCATAGGGCTGCACAATATATCGCAAAATTATTATTATCGCTATATCAGCAAATGCAATATCTGTATCGCAAGAATCTAAATATATCGCAATAACGCTATGGTCCTCCATCTGACAGGGATTTACACTGAAGAATCATTTTCCTACCAGAGTCTTGAATGGAAATGTGTTGTGACAAAATAAAAATGTTCAGTTTTAGTTAATTTATTCACAGTTTAGCCTCGGTTTATTCTGTGTTAAGTTTTGATTTTGATGCTGTTTTGACTTGTGAATATGGGGACTTGCATTTTTAAGTGAATTTAACTTACTATTTCAGAAAAGTAGGCCCTATTTTAAAATATGGCAAAAATATTGTTATTGCGATATTCAACCTAGTTATCAAATATTGCATGTTTTTCCCATATCGTGCAGCCATACTGTCTCATGTCCCAAGTCATTTGTTTTCAAAAACTGGGTTTGATCCAAAAGCTGGGTAGCTATAGTTTTTTTTTTTTTTTTTCATCAGTTCAAATATTGATGAAGACATGAATGCTAGTTCATGGGCATGCTTAATAGGACAATAAAAATTAACAAAATAAATTAAAAATTGTGCTGCTAAATGAACTACTAAAGTAAGACCAACAGTACTACCTAAAACTAAAACTGTCTAAAATGTAGTTAACCAAACCAGGAAGTTGCATGATTACCTGCAACTGAGGAAAACTCAAAAAAATATAATCTAATATGTAATCTAATAACAGCTAAGGGAACATTTAAAAAAAATTAACCCAGGATGCACCAATGCAGCTTTAGGTAATCTGCTCTAGCAAGTGATTTTTGTACTAAAGAAATATATGTTTTTAAACTTTTCCATCATATTTTTTGGCAGTAATAACCTGATCATGAAAACACCATTATCAGAGCTGAAATCAGAGCGGCTGATGCAGCGTGTGATGAGTCCAAAACAAGCTTTGAGAGCAAGCACCTGACTGAGATCAAACAGCATCGGCCCCACTACACACCGAACCCGGCCCCTCTGTGGCCCAGCATGCTCCACAGATACACCCGTCCTGAACCTGGAGTGTGTCCTGAGGGATTCACAGCTCCACATCAAATGAAGAGGACTCACTCTGTCACCGTAATTGTGTAGCGTGTTCAGGGGAGCTTACTTGAGCAGAAAATTGAATAGAAAACACTTAAGTCATCACATTCATAGATTATCTTTGGAGTGGAGCGGGGGAGGGGATGTTTGGATGTGAGGATGGTATCAGTAATTCATTACGTAGGCCTGTTATGGCATTTTAAACAGTAGCTCTTTTATGGACCACTATAAAGAGCATCCCTCCTGCTGCGTCTTTAATAAATACTCTAAGCCCAATACTCACACATTAAGGATTTCTTACTTTTAACCAAAATCCCTTGTGTGCATTTACAGCGACTGGAATAGCAAACTGCGAGCTTTCATGTGTACTTTTCTTTTCTTCCTAAATCCTGTCGGTCTTTTTCTTGGCTCCCAGAAGAAAGTAAACTTCCTCGAACAGCACAAAAATAATCTAAACTGCGATCTGACTGAACACACTGCTCGGATGGATCTCATTTTGAGGGAAATGTATTCATGTTCATGTGAGATAGTTAGATACTGAACTGTAATGAGGCCATGCTTTTTTTCTTGATATTTCAGCTCATAAACTATTGAGGCTTAACCAGATGACTATTTTATTAGTATTGTTTTTTGGCTTTTCCTCTCCCAGTTTGCCATGTTTACCATCTCCATTTATCCAGGCTTGGGACTGACACAAAGAATATACTGGGTTGTGACCTTTTTTGCTGGATTATTTGTGTGGATAAGTATTTGGGTGAATATTGGTAAAGTGTGACAGTTAAGTTCATTAATGATTATCTATATTGACTTTATTTTATACTAACTTCAGTAATCATATTTTACTAGCAGTATTAATGTCTTGCTAAATACATTTTCCAAAAAGTCACCAGAATTTTCTGTTTAAGATGTTCAAGAAAAATACTTGCTGTCCTATGTGTATAATAAATTCCACTGTTTGATCAGACATCTTTCGAGACGTACTTTAGCTGTAGCTTTATGTGATAATAACAACTCTCTTAAAAAATACAATATCAATTGAAAAAAATGACTGTACCATAATGGAGATGGCACACCTGAGGCCATGCTCATACTCACACATCAGACGTGATGGATTTGTCATTTCCGTGTTGAGAAATCATTCAGGTTATGATAGAATTCTGCTCTTCCTCCGCCGCCGCTGTCACCTCTAATGACCCCTGGAGAAAAATGGACCCTCATTATTTTCATCTGTCTTTTGTGTCGCCGCAGAGATTAATACAGCCATTGAACTCTGTGTTCGATATCCCATTTACTTTACGTCGTACTTCACTTTTCCTACGCCACAGGCCATAGCAGTAACGACACTTAAAGATGGTTGTTTACAATGGTAATTCTGCTCTTTTATCATACAAACCAGAGATTATATTTTACCTTCACAAAATCTGGACTGAGAATCTAAACGGCAAAAATGATGTTCCACAAACGTTACAGCAGCAACAAAAAAAAATTTTTTTTTACAGGCACAGAAAATGCTATGAACAAAGAAAGGTGTGTCAATGTACAGAAATACACAAAATCTAAACTAGAAGCACCCGAAGATTGTAGACCTCTGTCAAGACACTTATCCTATCCCACAATAATAAAGATATATTGCCCAGACCTGGATTCTTTTAGTGCAGGGGTAAATGCTCTTTCTTTAGAGAGATAAAACACTTATACATCTATCTCCCAATGGTAAAAAAAAATCTACTAACGCTGATCATTTGTTCTTGTTCTGATCAGTGAGTGAAGTTAGTATCTAAGAGCTGAAAACGCTTACTTCCGATTTCTACTGCCAGTGAACAACAGCGCTGACCCTCGCCCACTGGAAGCGTTTTCAAAGAGCAGCACAGCGCCGCAGAGCTCTGAGCAGCTGGGGAAGCATGTGCAGGGATGGTAGGATTGTGCGATAAAAGCCATCGATGGAGACAGGAGCGAGACCAAAACAATCTTTATTCACAAGAGGAAGGACAGAAAACAACAGATCAACTTGAGATCACTTTGTTGTTATCATTGACATCACTTCACAGACTTTTCCTCTGCAGCTAGTGAGGTGACTGAGTTTGAAAAAGTTATGTTTTTGCAAAGTCGTAGTGTAGATGTAAGACATTTTTAATAAGAAATATACATGCTTAACGTATTTTAACAAAAAGTATTCAGGGACTTCAGACACATCATCCTCTGCAAAGACCTTTTCCATACTTGCACATTATTTTAAGTTATAAAAGGTAAAATGCTAACTCACAGCAACTCGAAATAAAACTGTTATTTGTCCTGTGATTTGGAGGATAGGTTATAAAACTAAATATGATTCATTATGGTAACAAAAGTGGGCTTGCAGCCATCATCTTCCCATCTGCTTGAGACTAGATTTATTGTGGTGAGACCGTGTGGCTGCTGTGTCTAATTGCTTTTTTGTCGTCAGTCCTCCAGAGGTACAGACACGGGCAAAGAGACGACCCAGTGCTTGCTAACTAGCGCTTTAGTTAATGCTACGTGATGTGTTTGTTCCAAGAGCAGAATCCTAAGTGGGGACTGTGTAAATAAATTCAAATGTCTGGGTTTATCAAAGATAAACCCAGACATTATTATGATATTTTTGCAATTAGCGAAATTGCAAAAATGAGCCAATGATATTAACTCCAGCCACAAGGGGTCAGTAAAGGAACAAATGATTAGTTTTAGTGGATTCTTTACCACTGTGAGATATAAGGGCTTTGTGGCTCAAACATAGATAGAGCTTTAACTCCTGAACTGGAAGACCCCCCCCCCCCCCCCCCCCCCAGTCTGAGTTCAGCTCTTGGCACTGTTTCTTTATCATTGCAAGATAGGGTACTGAGTATTAAAAATTGTCACCTTTCGTTTTAGATATAAGCAACATTTTTTCTGATGATGCAAATTCTTTAATTAAAAAAAAAATCAACTCAAAGAAGCTATCTTGGTTACCTTGTTTTAATTAAGCCTGAACGTGTGGTGTGTGAGAAAGGACTTAATCTTTATTAATTGTTCTTTCTGCACCACTGCTCTGCTGAGGGAGCTGTTATAAAACATTCTCTCAAGTCGCTTCATTTATCATCTGCTGGAAACGTTCCCTTTAGCGTAGAGAGACACGCACAGCCACACACTAGCACACACTGGGGACACTCAGCAATCAGATTAGAAGTCTGGGATACATCTTCTCATCTCTGTCACCTTGTCTTTTGATTTCATTACAGCACATCATGTAACGTATCTGTCCCATTTGGCCTCGGCCCACTTCCAATGAGCTTTGGTCCAGAGATATTCACAGATGACTTACATGTTACAGCTGTCATTTTTATTTGTGTAAACTGTGTTCCAAGACAATGACTTCTAGATGTGCTCCTGACCCATGCAGTGATTTCTAGTACAGAGAGTCTGTTTTTAATGCTGTAACTGAGGACATCTACTACTTATACAGACTGCCTTTCTAAATTTACTTACTGAAATGTAGCCAACTAACAAAATAGGTTGCAAAATGCTCACTCTCAGCTTTTTTTTCCAGCCATTTGTTGCCTCTGTCCCAACTTTCATGAGATGTGTTGCTGCCAATGTAAAATGAGATATTATTTGCTTGTGAAGCCTCTCTCTCTCCAGCCTAATCACAAGAAAAATATTTAAAAAGAAGTCATCTGGACTTGTTTTTTAAAGTTGAAGAAGCTGAAGACATTTTACCACATTACAAATGAAATCCAGGCACAAGTACAAGCCTGTGCAGCCTTTGTGCTAGTCCCCAGCCTGGAGAGGTTTGCATCCAGAAGGGCCTCTATGGTAAAACGTTTATTTGGTGTGGTGACCCCAGAGTGGAAAAGACAAAAAGAGAAGTTATATTGTAAATAAAATGGAAATTATTATTGAGATTATCACATTCTGTTTTTTTGTCTTTACGCAGTGTCACAACTTTTTTGAAAATTGGGCTTGTACATCTAACACTGACTGTACTTCGCTGTAATTGCTTGTAGTCAATATTGTAGTCAGTGCTGCTTGAGTGTAGCAGCTCCTGACCCCACTAGATTATTCGTCAAGGTTTAATTAAAGGTGGGAGAAGAGATGAGACCAGTAGGTGGCCATCTTTAAAAGAGGAGACATGTGGAGAATAATCAGTTAAGTATACCCCTTTGTTAATCTTGACTTTGAGCTTTGTATTTTTGTAGGTTAAAAATGCATAGAAAATATTTTTGAGTTTGCATTATGATCTATGTTGGTATAAAAAGTCCTACAGTATGTCCTTAGCAAGTACTTTTTCTCAAAGAAGCCAATTTCTTATAGGCTTAAAATACTCACTACAGTACCTACACTGCAATCTAGATTAGATTGAACTTTCACAGTGGAGAAATTCACTTGCTCAGGCAGCGTCTTAATAAAGAATAAAGTGCAAGACAATAAAGTGAGCATGCATCACAAATGAGAAAAGTCCGATATGAATTATTTACAAGAAAAAAAAGCAAAAATATGGAACATTATAAACATAAAGTGTAAACAAATAAAGAACAGTGCACAACAACCACACAGGCTATATACATATGTACATGGTGATGGCGGAATATGAAAAATCTGATGATTTTGACAGTAATGGAGAAATATAAATAAATATTGCACAGTATTATGACTGTAAATATATGAGTGTAAATAAATATTGCACAGTATAATGACTATAAAGACGAGCTGTACAGTTTGACAGCAGTGAGAATGAAGGACCTGCAGTAGCGCTCCTAGATTGATTTTTATTTAAAAAAAAACACACATCTATTTTAAGAACTGATGCTAAAAATATCCGGCTCTCACTGCATAGAGCTATTCCCAACTGGAAGGTCACAACCTAAAAGTGGGTCGCGGAGGGGTTCTAAATAAAGTTTCAGTCTTCAGTTTGAAGCTTTAGCCTATTTTTTTAACCCAATAGTAAGACTGATTTTAAAGGTTATGGCAAAATAAGGCTAAAATATTCAAAAACTGTAACCCACTTTTTGAATATTTTAGGCTGTCAAAGGGGGTGACAATAAAATGATCAGGGATATAACTGGGTCCCACAGTCAGACCAGTTTAATAACACTGCATTAACTGGAGGCCAGAGGAGCTGATGGCATCAGTATAAAGACAGACACATTTCCATCTTATCAAGGTAAAGTGTTTTAGTTTCATATATACTTTAAGAATGCATTACATCTTCAAATGCTAACATGTCCTTCATACTGATGTGTGGTACTACTTCCAGTAATGGTAATGTAATCCTACTACATATGTATGCACTCTACATACTGTACATTCACTTGTCTCACATTGCCAGTGGCCAAGTTAAAATACATCTGCCTTATATACATAATCCACTTAGAGCTGCTGTGCTGGTCTACGCCTGGCCGTTCTTACTAATTACATAGACTCTGATGCAGTCTCAGTCAAAATGAATGGGAAGTGAGTGGCAGCCTCTGTGGACGTGCCCTTGAACCTTTAGAGCCACCAGATTTGCCTCCACCACCAGTGCTGCAGTAAACCCAGGTCACAGGTTAGCTCGGTCTTATTAAAGCGCTGCTAAAGGCAATAACAGGAGTCATAGGGGCTGATAATTCGCTCGGTGGTGAAGCCTGGGTTACCATGATAACAGCTTAAGACTACAAAGCACCAGCACTGGCTCTCTCACTGTGGGAGTTAGTTTGAAACACGTTGACTGAAATACTTTGAGTCTGAAGACAGTCTGACCCATTTAAATAGACAATATGAAAGCAGATTTCTATTTCTGTTTCAGCAGGTTTAGTGCATGCGAAAAAAACAGAGTTGTTAAGCACTTACTGCAAGAATCACTACTAATGCTGGTTCTTTGTCTGTATTACAAAGACTACGACTGCTATTACTACTACCTCTCACATTTTTCTTTTTTTCTAGAATTGAGCAACATGTCTCAAAAAGTTGGGACAAAGTCAACAAAAAGTGAGGAAAAAAATGATTTAATACTTGAGTGTTTGAAGACTGTCTGACCCATTTTGGATGAAAGCACTTCTTTTGTTGTAGGGCTGTGTTTGCCTAAATGTTCAGCTCATTACTCTGCTTTGTGAGTTTTTAATACACAGAACAATAAATGCAATTAATTTTATATGCTAAGTGTATCCAGAGCCTTTTTAATTAGCGATGTCTTAATTATGGTTCCTCGGCTCTAACTTCATCTTTTTGGTCTCCTGCATTGTTCCTCTTGGCTATGAATGTAATGATGCAACTTGTAAGTTAGTAATCAGGACAAAAGGAGGTACAGCCGAATGCCAAAGACATAATGTTCCATGCATGGGTCATAACTAAACAAAGATCTGTATCTGTGTTTTGATTTTCTGTTTGTTTTATATTTTAGAGATTCATGGCTGCAAGGCTTCAGAGGTGGAAGAGGTTCTCCAAATATGTACAGAAGTAAAAGTACTTTTACCAGGCACAGCGACAGGTTTGCTGGGGCCCTGGAGCAAGAGGCCTTCACATTTCTGGACCCCTCTGACCCTAAGGCCCGGGAGAACAGGTTGTAGACGGTAATGTTTACTCCTTGACTCATGTTAAATTTGATATACAAGTCGCAGGACCTGCAAAAATATGGAAAAAAGTGCAACTTATAGTCCAAAAAATACAGTACTCACTAACAAAAAAATGCATTGACTGCAATGTTTACATAGGAAAGTACACAATTAGTACTACAAATACCACGACCACCACTAGCACCTCTTATACTACTACTAATTCTACCACTATTAACACTTACTACCACAACCACTGCTACTATTACTATGCTCTTTGCAAACAATGTGAAAAATACTAAAACTCTTCAAATAAGTCGTCTCCTCTTTCAGCTTTTCCTTAAATGGTCTCTATTTGCATATTGATTAGGAATAGTTTTTTACTTCAGATGCCCTTTCTCCATTTTTGGGATTGGCACAAAGGGTGCACTGGCTTGCGACACGTTGTGGTTGGATTTTTTTTTTTTTTTTTTTTTTGCTGATGTTTTAGAAATGTACACAGACAGTACAGAGTTATGTGAGTAAAAGTATCTAGTTCCTTTCCACCTCTGCAAGTCTCCTTCTGTCTCAAAATCAGTGCATTCCAAGCTTCAGCGCATCAAAGTGTGTTATTGAACCTGACCAGAAGAAGTAGTCAGGACTTTAGCTCCACCTGCTTGATTGATTGGCATCTCACTTATTGCTACCATTGGGAGCACTATAGACCACCAACCTGTTGCCTTCACTGACACGCACCAAACGGTAAACGACAGGTGTCTGTGAATGATATGCTTAGACATGCAACCCTGGTGTTAACCCCTCACTGGCCCCTGCCCTGTCCCAGAGGATTTTGAGATATTTAGGTTGATTTGGAGCATCAAGCCAAATGGTAGATGATCCTGATGCACATTTCACCTCTGCTCCCTGGAGACTCACCTGACTGGCCAGACGTTTGTAATTAAAAAGGCATAAGGAAAGGAAACCATCGTGACGTTCTCCTCAAGTCTAAAGATACCATAAGGCTGTAAGAGAATCTACAAGCTGCCTCCAAGCAAACATCCCCAGGGACAGCTTCTACATTTTTAAAGCTAGCAAAAATAACTGGTCCAGATTTTGCACTTAATTGCATCCCCAGACAATAAACAATGAGGGTTTAGCATTTAAATGTAGTTCACAACAAAATGTACTTGATACTTCACATTTGTAAAAGTTTCACTAAGATAAAATTGTGCCTGTAAAGAAAAGTTATTGTTTTAATTACGTTTAATTGTAAATAATACAACATGATATTAAAATTACTTATTATTCATGAGAAAAGTAAAGCAGAATGTGTATGTTTGCATCTTGCTGCTGTTGTTGAAAAAAGACATTAACACATCCACATATCATGCTGTAGATATTCACTGTATGCTTTAGGTAACACCCTGATCCTTTAGTTACATAAGTGTTATATAATTAGCTCACTTAAAGGTCCATTTTCAGTTAATTTACGGTACATACATTTGCTCTTAAGCTTAACTTGTAAAGACACCCATCGGAAAGGTAGGTCTGGGGCTGCTTCCAGCTGAGCTATGACACAGATCACATTCATAGCTGCCTGCATTTAAGTTGTGCTTCTCTTTAAATTAGACAGAAAATGTATAATACTGAAGTCAAACAAACACAACACCTTTAGTCCCTTTTCTTTCAAACCAGTCTGCTCTGATTGGTCAGATGGTCCAGCTCTGTGGTTTCATCTGTCCAACAGGAAGCCAACACTGAATGCTCATGGTGGACTCACACCAAAAGCAACAAAATCTCTTTCCTATGCTCAGTTCTCTCTTCTCGTGTCACCAGCCCCTCCTCAGGTTGCTGACAAGGGGTGGGAGGTTCCAAAAGCATCTTTTGTGCCTGGACCAATTCCTCTCAAGTGTCTGTTAAATCTTGTTCTGTGATTGGTGGTCACTTTGGCGATGTTGCTCCACATTTGCATAAAATTGACCTCAGTTCAAGTCAAAACTTCGCTCAGGTCGCTTGATATGCGCCGCTCGAGACGCCGCCAGCTTGCATAGGAAATTAATGTTCGCTGGTTGCTTCAGTCGCTCGTGTCGCTGTTGGTGTGAGTCTACCATCACCCCTCAATAACTGAGGAGTTAGGACTGCATTTAATATCTCCTTCATATTTATTCTCTCTGGGTACTCTGGCCTCTTCCCACTGTTCAAAAACATAGATGTGTTGCATTGAATTTATGACGCTAAGTTGCCTCTAATAAATGAATTTGACAGTGAATGTTTGTCTGTCAGTTTATGTCAGGCCTGCGACTAACTAGTCACTGTCCAGGGTGTACACCATGATGCATAAAAAGCCAACATGTATGTCTTGCTATTTTTACTCCAGGACTGGAAATAAAAGCCTGTTATCTGTGTTTCTTGTCCGCTCTTGTGTCAGAGCAGTCTACATTTCTATCAGTGTCTGACAGATAGCCACCCATCCAATCCTCGACCTAGAAACCACCAGCCATGACCTTCAGGGTGCTCTGCTTCTAGGTGGGCAGAAGCCATTCTCTGCTTCAAAGCACTTTCAAATTGAGGTCTTGAAAGGTCCAACCTAGATGCTGCAAAGCCAACGGGTTGGTAAGATTTCAACCAATCAAACCGCAGCTTGTATTTAACCATGTCTTGCTTGTCAAAAAGTGCATTACCATAAAGAAAGTGTGCTGTCAGTATTGTCTGACTTTATTATTTCCTCCACTCACTGGCCACTTTATTAGGTACACCTATCCTAATGCTTTTAAATGCAAATATCTAATCAGCCAATCACACAGCAGGAGCTCAGTGCATTTACTTCCGAGACACATTGGAGACAAATCTGGTGTTCGAACTGAGCATTCAAATGGAGAACAAAGGTGATTAAAGTCTTAGTATTGCAATGCACTTTATTAGGAGCAAGGTATACCTAATAAACGTATACCATGAGTTGTTTTTTTTCTCAGCAGGACTAACCACATTGGCACTAAAGCTTGGGGCGCACTATTTTGTTAAGATGGTTATTGAGGTGTTATTGATATAGCAGCAGTTGTGTGGCTCGGGGGTAGCATGGCTGTTTATTGTGTCAATGTTAGAGCAGAGAGCTGTAACATTAAATTGCCCATTTTAACACCTCTAAAAACATTATAAATCTATTAAGCTGAAGATATAAGGTCTATGAAAAAGAATTACTAGGACTATTGAAGACCTGAAAGGAAAGAAGATGAATAGTTGATTATCACACAAAACACAAGTTCCCCTCTATCTCTATGTCATGTGCTCGCTCCTGCTGGTGGCCTGCTGTGACTCGGGGCATCAGAGTGTAAACGCAGTGGTCCTGAGGCTGGGTACAGCCCTCCAGTCTCCTTGTTCCATCTGTCACTCACCTCCCATAATCCTCTGCTTCTGTAAGAGAGCTAATGACACGTCCACTACCAAAACTGTGGAGGGAGGAGTGCTGTATGACCCTTTAACCCCACATTTAAGAGCCGGAGGAAATCTAACAGGCTGCTGTACATAATGAGGCATAACCCTATAAGCTTACAGTGTAGTCCTGAAGGGAGTTTTTTTTTCTTTGCAGGAAGTCACTATTAAAAAGGACCACCCACTATATCTATAATTTATATGAAGCGCCATCAACATTATACACTTTAGATCTTTCTATTTAGTTCTGCAGAAATAAACATTACCAAACTAATGGCTATGATGAGTTTTTTCTTTTTATTTTGGTGGCTGTTCCCTTCAAGGGTCGCCACAGTGAATCATCTGCCTCCATCTAACTCTCTGCATCCTCTTCTCTCACACCAACTCTTTCACTGCATCCATAAATCTCCTCTTAGGTCTTCCTCTAGGCCTCCCTGGCAGTTCTAACCTCCTCCTGCCCACATATGTACTATCCCACCTCTGTACGAAACAAACCATCTCAATCTTGGCCTCTCTGAGATCCTATCCATCCTTTCCACTCCCAAACAGAACCTAAACATATTGAGCTCTGCTACCTCCAGTTCTGCTAATAATATGCTCTCCACAGTATGCATATTAATAACATGGGCACTTTAGGAGCCTCTGTCACTCTGTACAGGCGTTTACCCAACACAATGGAGCAGTTCACAGTAATTACCCTGTCAGTAGTCCGACAGGTAAATCTCATAAGGTGTCAGCTAACTCAACCCTGATTGGGAACACAATACAATCCGCTGGCATCAACCATTTCCCCCTCAAAAAAATAGGCTGTTTGATATTCACTCCACTCTCTCGCTCTCTGCATGTTCTCTCCAACCCCGGAGCGCGTCATAATGGGCCGAGGCAAATGACTTCCAGTCCCGCTACGAGATAGTGATCGTATCAAACTGGCCCCTAACAAGATGTCAGCTCGCATTTCATAAAGCATGCATCAGCTGCGAGTCGGCTTTGCCTTTGGACAGAAAGGACATTTATCCAGTTGTGTATTTCCACCACAGTTTTCCCCTGTCTGTCTCTTGAGTGACATTTGTGACCACTTGACTTGTTCTGTGAATCGAGACGCCGTGTTCACTTCCCGCGTTGCTACATAGAGGGCGCTCCTGAGAAACACACTGAGAGAAAAAAAAATGCTGAATGGCTGAGCATGTGTGAAGCGAGAGAGGCAAGGGAGAGAGAAATAACAGCGTGTCACAAAGCGGCAGCGTGGAGATCACACAAGCTGAGCTGCTGCGTGCGCTTTTCGCCTTTTGGAACAAGTTTACGGAGAAGTACGCGGCTGGTGACGGCGACGCGGTGACAAGTTGGGACCAGAGGAGGAACTGTGTTTAAACGGGGGAGATTTGGTAGTGGTGGAGGTGGTGTTGTTGTTGGTGGGGGGCGTGGACGGCGGCGGTAGTAGCGGCGGTGGCTGTGGAGCGTGTTGGCTCTTGGCTGTAGTTGCACGCGCTGGAGTGGAGTGAGCGGTGTGCTGGCGGTGATGGTGACGCGCCGGGACACACCGCTGAACTAAGTGGACGTGTGGACTCGGAGCGGACAGCTGTCACTTGGAAGTCTGGCGTTTTTTGGATGTACCTATTCTGTTTGAATGACAACAGTTGGGCTTTGATTTGGGATTGAACTACGGCTAACCGGATTGTTAGGGTTTGCTTCTTTTCAGTGGATATTGACACGTGTTACAGCGAACATGAAGGTGGTTTAACACAAAACGAAACCACACTTTATTTATATTATAATGCACATTTTGGTAAAGTAAGCATCTTTCGAGTAGGGAATAAGTTGGAGCCAAAATGACGAGCAATGGACCTGTCATTGTGTACGAGTGGCTCAAAACGCTGCAGCTCGCGCAGTACGTCGAGTCGTTCGTGGACAACGGTTACGATGACCTGGAGGTGTGCAAGCAGATCGGCGACCCGGACCTGGATGCCATCGGGGTGTACGTCCCTCACCACCGGCAGCGCATCCACGAAGCCGTGCGCAGGCTCAAGGATGAGGCGAAGGAGACCGCGAGTGGTCTGTACTTCACCCTGGAACCAATGCCCCCCGCCGCGGACATCTACGCCAGTCACATGGTCAGCCAGTACGAGTCCAAACTCAGGGGATCCAAGTCCTGGACCGAGCCCCACGGCGAGCGCGCACCGAGGAACGGGGGCTACATGATGGGCGCGCAGAGGAACCTCACCCTGGGCAACAGGAGGGACATGGTGGTCTACCCCAAGCTCAAGCTCAAAATCATGATCAGGGATAAACTCATCAGGGACGGCATCAACCTGGCCAGGCCCCCCTTCTCCAATAAGGTAAGAGCTGGACACGTGGGCTGGGCACTGGGGTCAGGAAACACTACAATGCAAGTCTGACATGAAGGCTACTGTCACAGAAGGTCCACCCTGTTGCACTTTGAATGACATAAACATGACATCACATGTAAATATAGGTCATACATGTGTGTGAATGAGAGGGACCCAAGTGGGGTATGAGATGACAGGCTGAACAGGTAAAGCAGATTGGCCTGTTGTATAATAAGAGTTTCAGCGAGAATGAAAGAATATTTAAAAAAGAGTTGTGAGACCAGCAGTGTTGTAAGATTTATTGAGATCGGTAACAGGTCTCTTTCCTGAGCCACTGAGGAAAAGACAGGAGGCAAAGGTGAAGATGTTGAGGTTCTCTTTGGGTGTGAGGAGGATTGATAGGATTAAGAATGAGTACATCAGAGGGACAGCTTGTGTTAGATGTTTAGGAGATAAAGTCAAAGAGGCCAGAATCAGAGTGAGTAGTGAATAGTGAATATATGGATACTATGATGCTGAGGCTAAAGCTGACAGATACATGTATGAGCCCTAAGGAAAACTGGAGAGGGGGTTCATGGAAGGCTGTGAAATGAGTTTGTGTGAGAGAAGAGGATGTAGAGGATGGGGTTAAATGAAAGGGAACAGTTTGAAAGGAAAAGAAGAAAGAAAAAAAAAGTGTAAATATATTTCATGATTTCTGGGACTATGTAGCCCTTGTGCAGTATCTGAGAAGTGACAGAATACAGAGCCATTGCTATTTGTTAAGCACACTAAGTGACCAAGTCAGATTTTGAACCAACTGCTTTTTTCAAATGCAAATGTTCTTTTCAGCATTTGTTGTTCTGTCTAGCTGAAGTTATTTATTAAATGATTTCTGCCCAATTTGTGGTAGTAGTTTGTCTTGAATCCCCACCAACTGTCAGTAAGCTTTGTAAAGATTATGTAGATGTTCTGGTTTTGAAATGATTGCTAAAATATAGCTTATTTTGACAAGTAGTGGCTGTCTTTGGCTAAATGTCCAGTTTTCAAACTCATCATAGGCAGCACAGACAATTGACAGCTTGTTTTATTGATGCAAAAAAAGATTCATATATATTTCTGTAAAAATCCTGTATTCAAGTCTGAACCCAGTCTGAATTGTACAGGTGGGCGTGTTGGTGAAGTGCCAGAGGTGCTTGTCTGGCATCAAACGAGGTGTCAGCGCCTCAGCTTCATCCATCATTCAGTTTAAAACGCCCTGTCACTCACAACACAGTGTTGTCTAAAAGAGCACGTCTCACTCCACATCAAAATAAGGTGAGAAGCCAAGCACTAGGTAAATGTGAAATCTAAACACCATTTTCGAGTATTGTGGCTGCCCAGGTGAATGATGGGAGGGAAGTAGCAGTGGATCAATAAGCTGAGGAGAATAAAGAAGATTTACAGCTATATTATTCATCTACTCTGGCCTTGTGTCTGGCTCTTGTGCGGGTAAATAAGCCCTAGCTCTTTAGTGTGATTGATGGATGTCAATATATGGTACTCTGAACTGCAGTATATTGGAGAGAGACTACTACTACTTGTACTTGTACTACTGTTTTCACACGCCTGCCTTTGGCCTTTCTTCACTGGTGTCAGGGCGTCACTCTGCAGTTGTTGTTTACTTACTGGGCGGCTATAGGGAGGTGTTGGTGTCACCTTGGGGGTCAGAGGTCATGTACTGTTTTAGTTTTGCATGAGGTCTGAAATTTAGTTGTATTGGGCCACACTTTGGGTTTTAAATTGCAATTTGGTGTAGCTGATTTATCTGTATGGTGAAAAACAGCACCTATGTTATTGAGAGAGACTATTTTTGGACTGCAATATGAGAAGTATGGGCCTATTTTATTGCTCCCAGTTGCATGGCTGCTATACATAAACATGACTGCTTAGATTTATCTTAAGAGATGGTAAAATAATTAAGTTAGTTTTCCTGCAGATATAAGACATCTAAGGAAAGTCCCGGTACTTCACAATGTTATTACTCACGTAGAAGTAAAAGTAATCACAAAATAGTTGTGTTATTTAGATAGATCAAATCCTCCAACTCCAGTACAAATCTACTGCTAAGACAACTACTACTACTACTACTACTGTCCCCAAAACTATTCACAATCTTCAAATAGCAAGGCAAACGTACTACTCACTTTGTCACCAAGGTGAAAAGTACTTCTGCTTGTTTAGTTTTACTTTGCACCGCTCAATATAATAACATTGGAAGGTGTCAAGTGGTTTTTATAGTGGAAAGTCATAACATTTATAAAACTTGGTGATTCTACTTCTAACTTGAGTGAAAGTTAGTTTTTCAGCTTTACACTTTCTCTTTATTTCTTTCATCAGCTGTATGTTTGAGCGTTAAGCACAGCCTTTGCCTGCCTCTTGTTGCCTCTCCAGTTGTAAGCGTGAGTGCATTATTTGTTGTATTTTAAATTTTTATTTATCTGCAACCTACAACATGTATTGAACTAGGTTACATGGATAATATCGTCTATTTATTCATATTTATTGTTACGTTGTGTAAAAATTCTGGCTTGTATGCTTGCTAAGATGTGAAGATGGGGGTGCACTAATCTCCGTGTCAAAAAAAATCTAGGTTGCAGACAGTCCAACGTGTGGGCGTGCGTTTCCCTTTTACACTTAAGCATAAAGCTGTATCTCTCATTTCTAATCCTCGCCTTTTCATATCTCCTAAATGAGCTTAAACCATTGCTACTAGACTGCACCACTTTTAAAGCCCTTTTTTGTCTTTGCCACTTTGCCTATCTGTGAATCCCACTGCGATTCATTCAGGGATTTGCGAGGGATTATGTGTCAAACCGGCACTAAAACAAAGTGTTAGTTCTGAAGGGTTAAGCTCTCTTGGCTGTATTTATTTGGGGCTTTGGTTACAGAGGGGAATGGGTCGGTCAAGGTCTTTCTATTTCTCTCTGTCTCTTATGTGGGTAACCCTGTAAATCACTGACAAAACCACACTTTGGGTTTTAAATTGTAACTTGGTGTAGTGGCCCTCTCACTTATACATACATGTGTGTTAAAACATTGTACTTACTTGGCTTGTATGCTTTGTTAAGTCAGATTTCTTGGCTATATGTATTTGGAGCTTACAAAAGGGAATAAGGCGGTCAAGGTCTCGGTCTCTTCATAGGAGTAAGTGGGTAACCCTGTAGTTTGGAAATGGCTACATCCCACTGCTGTTTGAATGAGTGAGAGGTGTGACCAGCTGATGGAAATAAGCGGGGGAATGATTGGTCTGTGGATGTCTCTCCTCTCGCTGCCCTTGAGATGAGATGTCACCCCCAATGGAGACGGAGAGCACAGAGACCGACTCAGGCCAATTATGGGACGCACAAAGTCACGCTCTGGGGGTAGATCTTTGTACAGCAACTAGGCCTGCACTGTAGTATAAAAAACACATGTGATATGTTCAGTATCCAATATGACAACAATATGATATTTTATTTATTTGTTAACTATAGACAGTAAAACTAAAGCAGGTCTATAGCTGGTCTAAAATGGGTGAAAACTAGGGCTGAACTGGGACTGAATCGGGGTTAAGCCAGGTCTTACCAGGACTATACCAGGACTAAACCTGGTCTAAACCAGGTTAAAACCAAAACTGAACCCCGGCTCAACAAGGTCTAAACCAGGACTATACCAGGACTTAATATATAATATAGTATACACTAAACTATACTGGGGCTAAACCTGGTCTAAACTGGGTCAAAACTCGTAGTGAACCAGGACTAAACCAGCTCTGAACCAGGACTAAAATGTCTCTAAATCAGGACCAAACTTGGTCTTCTTAACCAGGTATAAATCAGGAATGAACCAGGTCTAAACCAGGCCTAGATCAGGACTGATCCAGGACTGAACTGGGGCTAAACCGGGGCTAAACTGTGACTATACCAGGTCAAAATTTAGGACTAAATCATAATCATTTATTGAAGTTTTTAAGGCTCCGGCTACTGTTTTTGAAAGGGTACATTTTTTCAGACGGAGGTCTGTAACATTATTGTGCTACATTTTGTTTCTTGTTGCGTTTGCTGACATCGCAATAACAACCCTAATGGCAACCCCTCAACTGCTTTCATCCACAAATATTCACAAATCTGACATCTTTCTTTTCATCTGACTTGCTTTGTCTCCTCAAAAGCACAAATCGGCAACTAGTGTTTTTGCCAAGACAACCATTTACCAAACATTTTCCTTTAAGGGCCCAGCTGGGTGCAATAAATATCCACGATCCTTTGCAAAAGCCCACCGAGACCCCTTCTACCCCTCTATGAGATAATTCCTTCTGATGTAAACAAACCCTTTTCTTTGCGAATCTCTCATTGGGGAACAATAGTGGGGGAAACAGTGGATGCTAAAGGCGCAGCTCTGTTGGTAGTTGGCTTAAATCACAGGATATAATAAGGAAACTACTGCAGGAGATGAATGAGTGCAGTTTTATGATATACGTCTCGCTGGGTTGAAGTAATCCGTCAAGTCTAGTTTAGCCCTGAAGTCATTATTTCTGCTGTGTGCCTTGCGTTTGATGTGAATTGTCATAAATAGTCAGGGAGTTAACAGTGTTTTTGGCATTTTATTGACACAGCTAGCATTTTTCTGAACTAAAGTGCATTTTTCATGAACTGATGAGATTTTCACTTATTTTAATTCATTAAATTAGATATAGGTTCATGAGTTTTGCTTGTACATTTCTATTTCTTCCAGTTTGTCATCCTTGTGTTACCAACAAGTCTAATATACTGGGTCCATAATTTTACCTTTTTAGTTTCCATATTTTCCAAAGCAAATTTCTCACTGTACTGTGATTGAATTGATTACTCTAAATTGCTCTTAGTAAATATCTAGGAGTGCATAGGAATATATATCTGTCTCTGTATGTCCCTGCAAGTATCTAGCCATGGTCCCGCCTCATGCCCAAAGTAGCTGGGGTACAATCGCCAGCTGTTACATCTAACAAGAATAAATAGCTGATGATTAATTAATTTATTTAGTTTGAGCTCATAAACCATTTACCTCAGAATTGACAAAAATTGTTGAGGAGGGTCAAATAATGTAAAGTACAGTATGTCTACTTGTTTTTTTTTTTTGTTGTTTTTTTTTTTTGAAGACGTGGATGACTGAAAACCTTCACAGACATCTGAGTTTCTTTGGCTAAAATTGTACAACTTTGCTTACTGTTGTTGCACTAGTAAAATGCATGAGTCTTTTTGGATGGATATCTATTAGGGGTGTAACAATACGCTTTTGCAACGATACAATACGTGTCGATTATAATTGTTTTGATATGATTCAAGAACAATATTTGCTAATTTGGAACAATATTATTCAATATGATTGAATTGACCTTGGGATTGTTAAAGTTCAGTAGGCACAGAGAGAAGAAAAGTTGAAAATAACATTTTATTTAACCAAAAACACAAATATTACATCCAAAAAGCCGTATCTGCTTTTATTTGAACATGCAAATTTCTAATATTGATGTTTCCGGTATTATAATTTTTTTTATATATATATATCAATATACAAAAATGCTATGATTCAATACAACGTAATGTGTGTCAATATAGTTATATCGTAGGGAAAAAAACAATACATAGATATAGTTAATTTATCACTACACCCCTAATATTTATTCTTTAAGCAAAGTATTTACTGAGTTGATGGAAGGAATGACACTTCCATAATTACATTTTGTTGTACATTCTGATTTTAATTTTACTTATAAAAATACATACAGCCAATCACTGTCATACACTTTTTGACAAGATTGTCCCTATTGTGTCCTCCTTCTAATGTTTGGCCTCAACCTTCACTATTCTCTGCTGTGTAAGCATGACAACAATGCTTCAACCAAAAATCACTTTTCTTTTCCTCTTAATTGCAAGGCTTGAACTTGAACTCTCCTACTTCTCTGCAGTGCTCTCAGACTGTGCTTTAAAACTTTTTATCTGACCCCAGCACATCATTATTTAATCCTAATTCATTTTCTGGGAAGATATTTTTTGAAGCTGTGCCCTCACCCCTATTTGGCATGTGATGTTTAAAACAGCAGGGCCAGTCAGTCATAATAGCGTCCCATTGTTAGCGCTGGTGTGTCAGGAGGAAGTGCAAGCTAAACACTGGGAGAATCTCTATTGTTTGATGGAGCCTCGTGTCCTTTCAGCAGCACACTGTTTTCTATTCCCAATTTCCGTCCATTGAAAGGGAGCGCAGAGGCAAGTGTCCAGCATTGTGCCGATGGGTGGCCGATGATAACGACTGGGTGTCATGCCAAAGAATGGAAAAAAAGGCTTGTAAAATAGATGTTTTTATCAGGGTCTTCTTGGTGCCATGTGGGTTTATTAGGTGAGGAAAGTTAGCAGGTCAGGGCCTTTCATTGACCGGGCAGCAACAGCTGAGCAAATCCCATGGGTGGAGGACATCAGAGGGTTCCAACTACCACCCTGAAGAATTTAAGCAATGCAGCCAGAGGTGTCATGGCAGCTGTTGGTGGAACAAAAGCTATAGCCTGTTAATAGTGTCAGCTAATAGCCTTAGCAACAAAAGGGAAGTGCTGTACCTTATATGCTTCACTCTCACCTCACTTCCTGTCTCTTATCGTCATTAATATCCTGCCACTCTCACCACCAGGAAATGAGGTTTTTGTATAAAGACGACCTGTAATGCACTCAGTGGCTCTTCAAGAGCTTCAAGTTTCTTTGGACAATGGCCAACTGTTACGTCAAGGATTAAATATATCAAAAAGCAGTGTTGAGTAAACACAATTGGGTTCTAATGGTAATAGTCAACAAAGAAGCAATTCAGTGTTTAAAAAAGTTGTAATTAGGGCGCTTTAACCAATTTTATTTATATTGATTTCAATTAGAGCTGTTCTAGATTATATTCTCTGGTTTAGTTTAGAGACACCAACATTCCCACAATGAGGAAAGCTTTGGTGATCGTGGCAAGGGGAAAATGGTGTTTTAAGAGGCAGAAATTCTGGCTCTGGGTGAGTGGCTGTCTGCCTTAACTGTGCAAAAAGAGGCACACCAAAGCTAAAACTAAAAAGTAATACACCACCACATTATCAATACATGTTTCTTGAGTTTTTTTGAAAACAACATGTACAAGGTATGTTTTAGGCAATGGAGTGCACAGTAGTAGAGTGGTTAGCGAGGGTGTACCTCGTCTCAGGCCCAAAGTAGCTTGGATAAGCTCCAATTCCCTGCAATCCCCTAACAGGAATAAGCAAAATAAATGAATACATTTTAGGAACATCATGAAAACGTTTTATCTCAAGTAGAGCGCTTGTGCTAAATTGCCATTGAATTACTGCTATATATCACTTGTTTTCCTCAATAAGAACCCTGTAATTTCCTTGTGAGGCTCCTCCACAAAAGCCTTTTCATTTGCATGTCCTCATCCTTACCCCTCGCTATAAGGACGGGGCAGTTTGCCATATGGAGAAGAGGAAGCCTTTCCACAAAAGCCCCTGAAGTTTTCCATGCGGTTCTGCTGAAAGCACTGTTTGCTTAGTCTCTATTAAGGGCTCCTTAAAGGCATAATCAAACCAGGGCCCATAAAGGGGAAGCCATAAAGAAGTGGAGCACCAGCACTATTGTTCAGAGTGGACAGAGAAAGTCAATTAGCAAAGTGGACCAACTTCAGTGAAGATGTGGTTAACTTAAAGAGACATGGGTTGAATTATACTCGTTTGCTAAGTGGTCTTTTTGGATACGGTTTATGGCCTGTTTGTAAAGCATAAACAACAGGTACAAGGCCATCTGGTCATCGCTGAGCTCTATCTGGATGACCTCTGACCCCGAACTCTTTTGACCTTTTGGACTATTATTGGAAGCTTTGCTGTTTAGACTAGCAGAGGAAAACATACTACACCCTAGACTTTACTGCCAAATTAAATACAGAGTTTAGTCCAAAATACATAATAGTTCTAAGTATTCAAAATCTTATTCTAAAGTAAAAATAAAAAAGTGCTGTTACTACTACTATCGCCACTACCAGTACTATCACTACTTCTACTACTACTATTATGACGGCTACCACTGTTACTACAATTACTACTTCTACTTCTACTTCTACTTCTACTTCTACTAGAATAACATTTATTTGAGTAGAAAGTTCTTAATCCTACTACCACTATTAGTACTAATACTATTATTACCACTACTGGTACTACTACTACTACCACTACTACTACTACTGACAGTACTTTAACGACTACAAGTACTACTACTACTACCACTGCTGCTACCACCCACTTAAAAATATATAAATATATCTATAATATTAGAGACTTGTGTAAAAGCTTCAGTTATAAGTATCGTCTAGGACAGTGGTTCACAACCTTTTTGGTTTTGTGTACCCTCTGAGACCTGATTTAGTCCTGGTTTGGACCCAGCTTAGTACTTGTTTAGTCCTGATTTAGTCTTAGCTTCGTTCTGGTTTTAGGTATGGTTTAGTTCCTGGTTTGACCTGGTTTAGACTTGGTATAGACCGAGTTTAGTTCTGGTTTTAGACCTAGTTTAGTCCTGGTTTAGTCTTAGCTTAGTCTTGGTTTGACCTGGTTTAGACTTGGCTTTGACCTAGTTTAGTTCTGATTAATTCCTGGTTTATTCTTGGTTTCAGGCCTGTTTTTTTTCCTAGTTGAGTTCTGGTTTAGTCTCTGTTTTGTCCCTCTTAAGTGTCACATCCCTTGCTATAGTCCTGATTTAGGTTTATTTTAGTCTTTGAAAGCCAAATATATAAAGGTTCTTTTAATGATCACGTAACTCCATGTACCCCCTGTAATGTGCTCGTGTACCCCAAGGGGTCCCCGTACCCTTGGTTGGGAAACACTGGTCTAGAAAATGTACTCAAAAAGTTCAAGTTTCAAAGTATACTAAAGCAAATTTTTGGAGTATAGTATTTGGAGGCTTGTGTTCATCCAAAAGCAATAAGAACAAATAAAAGCCACTGTTGTACTGACTTCTCTCCACTTTAGCGCTGTGACTCAGGGAGTTTGGGCCTGTCAGTGTGTCAGTGTGTCTGTCAGAGAGGCTCGACCACTCGTCTCCAGGGAGCACATTCAAATGTGGGAAAGCAGGGCTGACTGTGTGTTTGCAGCTGGCCTCCTCCTCCTTCCTCCTCCTCCTCGCTGCAGTGGGACAGACGGGGCTAGAGCAGATCCACTCCTCTGCTTTTTCTCACATGATCAACTGTTTTCATGAGAACTTGATTTTGAGGCAGGACATGTCACACTATTTAAATGGTATGGGTTCTTGTAACTTCTCCACTTACTGCACCATCTG
The DNA here is from genome assembly GCA_020698575.1 of Bostrychus sinensis. NCBI lineage: Eukaryota > Metazoa > Chordata > Actinopteri > Gobiiformes > Eleotridae > Bostrychus > Bostrychus sinensis. The sequence continues at coordinate 17,305,899 of CM036257.1, read as the reverse complement.
TGGACAAACTTAAAGCTGCAATCATCTCAGAAGCTGGGTCAGAGTAGTGCTGCACTGTTGGTGGACGGATTCAGATTCTCACCCACTGTTTTTCACTGAACGGTAATGACATGACGATGGCATTTGTGTAAAAAAAACCGTCAGCCCAACTCTGGTGATATTGGACACATATAATAAATATTTAATTTAAAATTTTAAATAAATTTTTTTTTCTTGTGTGTCCCCTGAGCTTTCTTTTATACCATATACCTGTTAATTTTTCCAAACGTGGTCATGTAGTTATTGTATGCTAATTGTAGGGGAAAAAAGGCTTTAAAATACCAATAAATATATATATAAAAATAATAATAAATATATAACTATTTTGAAATTCACTTATTTTACTATAAATGTTATGCTTAAAAAAATTACACACTAAATAAATGTCCCCATTGAATCAAGCTAATAAACCTAAAAAATATGTAACAAAATATAATATGCATATTGAAATAATATTTTCAGCACCTCCTTTCCATCAGAGACACTTCAGCCTGCTTGTTTTTAATAGTTTAATATAGAAAGATCACAAATATTCTGCAATCAAATGATGAAATAATTCCATTTGCCCATTTTGATGTAGTGATCATCGCTGACCACTGCTTTTCATGAGGCATTGTGGGAAATTTTGAGTGTACTATTTTTCAGTCACTACACATTCAGACACCACTACAAAAATGGCGTAATCCCATAGTCCCTACTCTGTGTAGTGATTAGGGAGGTGATTGGGACACGGGCGTGAGTGTCACTTCCTGTAGCCCTTTGTGGGTCTATGTCTCTAAATACCATAAATGTGAAGTATAGGGATTGGGTTTGTGTGTCACATTAGGTTATGCAGTCATGGTAACTGCTTTAAATAAAGCCAAGCAGCAGCTATCACAGTTTCCACAAGTGTGCACACGAACCTCTCCCAGTGACACGCATTCATGACAGATGCATTATCAGAGCTATTCTAGTCCAAGGTTCCAGCAGACATGTCTGGGTGAACACACACGGTCTTAACCTGAGACTACTGTAGACTACAATAGGCCAAAGTAGGCTACAACTGACCCATTTTAGTGTTTATAAACAATATGGCAACAGAAATATCTCACATTAAAAGTTTGAACAATGAAGCTGCAGTAAGGCTTTCAAGGAACAGACAAAACAAATAAAACAAGTACAAAGTGTTTGGTAACGTACAAAGAAGTCAGCCACCATCTTTTGAATATTTTGGATTGTAAAAGATGAATTTTCCAGTTGGTTGTTGCACAGAAGGCATGGGGAAATATTCAAATCTGGCTCGCAGTTGTAAACATGTTTGTTTTTGACGCGTTTCTTCGCCGCTTCTCTCACAGTGTCTGGCGATCAGGCACAAACAAACAGCAGCTGGCCCTTTTATATGCTTTGATTCACTTTGTACATCGCGCTGTAACCTAAGGAAAGCCACGATCGGCAGCAGCGCTTCTTTTATTTACATCTGCGCAATCCTACAGTGTACAGTGGAGATGGAGAGATCAAGTGGCCCCGGTGGGATGCAGAGTGACAAGGGAGCGGGCCCCAGCATCTGTCCATGTCAACATCATCCAGATTGTAGTTCAGATCAACACTAGTGTTTCTTGTCTCTCTACATCTCTGTCTCAGTTGTTAATAAAGCTGCAGTGATTACTCCAGAGGGGCCTTACTTTTCACATGGTAACATACTGTGTAATGGGGCTATTGTTCTGTATATACAGCTGTTTTAGTTTTATGGGATTTGCACCACTAGTCTGATAATGTCTCCATCAGCCTGACCCGATGTAGAGTTTACTCCTCCACTTCTCTGAGAATAAAGTGAGATTTGAACATGTTTCCCACCCAGCTATAGGCTTTCACCAAAGGAAATAAGTGTGTTTTCTGTTCTGTCATCTGATAACTTAATGCATACTATAATATACTATTGCAGAGGTGGAAAGTAACTAGTTACTTATTGTGACTAATTTTTGAGAGACAGTTGTCCCTTTTACTTTGTACATTTTTCAAATTTCCGAATGAATAAAAGTACAGTATTTTTTGTGTGTATTATAAACCTTAGAGTAAATATTAATAATACATATAAAAAAGGCAGTGTACATGAATACATAAAGAAAATAAATACAGCTAGCAGGCAATTCAGTAAACCTGGTAAACTATATACATAACTCCATGCAGGCAATAGGACAGTCACTGTGCATCACAAAGAAAGAGCTGTCAATGGAAAAGTGTGTAGCACGCTTGCCTTGAAATTGGATGGCTGTGGGTTTAGGAACAGTATTGTAGGAGAAGTAATAGTAGTAGGTTTTGTAAATAATACTTTCAAAAATAATTTATACTGGTAAAGTAGTAAGTAAAATTTACAATCCAAACTTTTATACTTTTTTTTTTAACTTTTCCTCAATAACTTTGTTGATTAATTTTACTTCTAATAATGTTTTGAAGTTACAATACTTTTACTTGAGTACAGAGTTTGAGTACCTCTCAACTAGAAATACTACTAAAGACTACTAATGGTTCCAGTAAAATAATTAATATGAAAAATTGATAAAATAATATTAAAATTCTAAGTGAATAATTTCTTGCATCTTTATACTCTACACCTTTACACAGTAATTATCCAAATCCACTTTATTTGTATACCACATTTTACAAACAAAACAGTTTCCAAAGTGCTGCACATAGAACAATAAATAACAATAAATTACTCTATTCAGCTCCACCAGTCCCCATTAAATAACAAGAACCAGTAAAACCAAATAAAAGTAATACAATAAAATTACAATAAATAAATACCAAGAATTAAATAATAAAATCAAAACAATAAAAAACAACAGAGGAATAAAAGACAGCAGAGGACCACACACAATTCACGTTGAGTTAAAAGCCAGAGAATAAAAGTGGGTCTTAAGACGAGACTTAAAACATCCCACTGTAATTAAAGTCAATTTTATGGCAATGTGGAAAATCTTACATTGTTAATGTTTTCTATAAATGTCATATGTTGTAATGATAATACCAAGAAGAATTTGTTGTTTGCACTGCTGCATTCATTTACTTAAAATACGGTAAAAAAAATACTGTAATCCTGTAGAAAAGGTGCATGAGGTTTTTCACACAGCACCTAAAGGTAATCCGCAGTATTTCCAGTAGTATAAATGTATCTGACCTGTCCAGCCCCCTGCTGAGTGTTACATATGTGAAAGGCATGTGTGAACAAAGGCCAGAGCTGATCCCCTGTCATTATCCTGGCCTTGATGGTAAACAGCTCCAGTGACTGATGCTGTACAGCCATAGGTTATTATGTGTGACCTGTAGTCCTATAACTGTGATTACTGCTGAGGCTAAAGGGGTCTTAAAAGTTGCCATGGAGACGCAGGGAAAGGTAATTTTTGGATCAGGCCCATACTGTGTGTCTGTCATCTACCACTGATCATGTTGTTAAAAGGAAACAGACTGTATAAGCATCAGTGAGGTTAGAAATGAGCAACTGGAGGATGATCGGTAAGTTAGGGTTCAGTTGGCTGTAAACATTGGTCAACAATATTCTGCACTGTATAATTCAGATGTATTGAGAGGTAGAACAAAATTGTAAATATACTCTTTAACACATAAGCTAATATTGATGGGGATTCTGTTTTGTTCCGAATTGTCATTGTCATTATTTACCTTTTTCTTACACGGTTTATGTATTGTGCTCACTTTGCCTGTGGCCGCAATGCATTAACAGCACAGTACTTACATACTTCTTTTAAATTGCAGTCATAGTATTGACCGCCATGTCCACTGGTGCCCTTATCGCTTGAGGACTTGAGGACTTGAGGACTTGAGGACTATAGGAGATTTTTTTAAAGATGTATTTCTGTGATTTTTGCCATCAATGAACCTTGCCTGTCTTGCTTGTCTTTAACCGCATAATAAAGAAACATTTTAGCTTCATTAGCACAATAACAAACTAGTAACTTGTAACTAATAACTAGTAACTGGTCCATCATGATTTAGACCTGGTTTAGTCTTGGTTTAGTCCTGTTTTTTCCTAAATAAGTCCTGGTTTAGAGTATTTTTTCAGGTTTAATCCTGGTTTAGACCTGGTTTAGTCCTGTTTTTTGCCTGGTTTAGCTCTGGTTTAGTCTAGCAATAGAAAAATACCAAGGTCCAGACTTCTATGGTAGCAATGGCTGTTTCTGGATCCAGGTCTGTACTAATGTCCACTCTATTTTTTTGTCTTATTTTAGTCCTCAAAGTTATATTATGTAATGCTCAAGCTATACTCTGTGGCCCAGTTTTGCAAATGTGACAATTCTTCCCATGAATTAAGACGTAAATCTGACAGCTGTAATCCCCCTAAAAGAGCTAGACCACTCTCCTCTAAAAACATGACAAAGCACATTTTTTTCTCCCCGAGCAGTGCTGGGTGAAATAATCGTCTTTCATATAAAAACGCTGTTAAAAATGAACCATGACAGCTTTCCCTGCTAAGCACTGGGATCAGACAAGCTCCATAAATCAGTGTGATGAGGTCGGGCCTGACGTCCTACCTGCGGCTTCAGTCCAGGAATTCTTACGGCGCACTTGTGGGACGGCCCCCTGTCCCAGACTGTCCTTACATGTAGCTGGAGCTGTGCACGGTGTGTTACTGTGTGCCTGTGTTCGAGGGCTGTAATGTCAGGGTGCAGAGAGATGAGTGGGGCATGATAGGGCTGAGTGCTGGAGAGACAGACAGGCATTGTGGGTAATTACTCCCTGTATGGAACACAGCTCTCTAGAGTGCAGTACACACCCCTACTTTGTCAGTGGTAGAAAGTACTTTTACTCAGGTGGTCTGCAAGTATCTTATTTAAAGATTATGTACTGTTCTAAAACATGGCAAAGTGGTTAGTAGTAGCAATAGTAGTAATAGTAGTAGTAGCAGAAGTGGTAGTAGTAGAAGTAACAAAAGTAGCAGTAGTAGTGATAGTACTAGTAGAAACAGTAGTAGCGGTAGGTGTAGCAATAAGTACTTTATACTCTAGACTTGTTTTACTTCTACTCAAGTTACAATCCATTTCAGTAATTATTATTATTATTCTGAAGTAGCCATTCATGTACTTGAGTACTTCTTCCACCTCTGTCCTTGACCCTGATTGGTCCGTTTCAGTTATGTGGGCGTGGCTGTGCTGAAAGCTTTGATCCGTGAGACCACACTGGTGTCAGTCCGTTCCGACCTGTCTGACACTGCTTTTGTAGTGGTTTTGCCTGGCAGGGGATTAACCTGTATACCAAACCCAAGTATGTGTCTGTCTACGGCTGTCCTCCCTGCAGCTCTGCATACCTCCACCTGAACCGTAATTACCTGCACTTACCACATTCCTCACACACACCCACATGTACACCTATTGAAGGACCGCCATTGTTCCATTGCTTTGTATTATGTGGTTTCCCAGTGCTAATATTCAAAATATTTACTAATGTTTATAGCTTCCTCCATCTTTCAGTCTCAAAGCTGTTAATTTGTGCATCCATGTGTGAGTGAAGGCAGCAGGGTATTGGAGGTCAGTGTTTACAGCTAATGCTAATTACAGCCATATAAATCAGGTTTAAAGTATGACAAGGGACAAGTTTTGTTTATTTACTAGGATCCCCATTAGCTTCCATCGTAGTGGTTGCTAGTCTTCCTGGGTTCCAGATTAAAAAATACAATAAATTAAATGTGACAAGTGTCAGTAAGCTATTGTTAAACAGTGTTTTATATGTCTTATACTGTATGAGTTTATTGACAATATATTCAATATTTTATAAACAAAATTCTTGAAGTCACTTTCATTTTGTGTCTTTTTCGGAAAAGGTAAATCATTTGCAACATAAAGTTGCAGTCTTATTGTTCTGCTCATTTCATTTTCATAAAATGTTGTCTGTGTAGTTGTGTACTGGTGAGGTTCTCCAAAAGAATTACAGTATTGTATTTGTTGCAGAGTCATGGTTTGTCAATGTATTTCTTTTCATGATAAATATCGCAAGGTGCTGAATATGTGGCAAATTATTTATTAGCAAAAATGTCTAATATCGGAAAGCTGTCTTTTTATAGTAAAACTGTTTTTAGCCTTTAGTTGTCCCATCTCAACATCTTTGAGGTGTGTTGTTGCCATTAAATTCCATCCTTTTATATTGTGAAAATGGTAAAATGTCAACACACATCACATGTTATTGATCTTTTATTAGTTTCCAAAATCTGGTTTTATGAGATTTACTAATGACTCCACTGTGTTTTAATTTACATTTTACACAGTGTCCCAACTTTTTTGAAAATGTTTTTGCTATTTGCAGCCATCATCTATTTGCCTTAAGAGAATAGTAGTTTCAGTCATCTACATGTTACTTAATGGTAGCGGCTTACCACTAAGCACCTGTCACAAACAGAAACAAATGAAGATTTATTTTTCACCATAATGCTTCTTGTTGTAAATGAACCCAATTACTCACGTCTTGATCTTGTAATTTTAATTGCAGTGTCAGAACATGCCGCTGCTGTGTACAACATGGGAACATAAACTATGGCATTTGTGTGGTACTTCTTGTATGCTGCAGTAGATTTTAATAGAAGCCAAGTTGATCCAAGTGAAAATGAAATGTCTTGCTGCCAGGCAGCAGTCTGGGTAGCCATTAGTGGATGAAAGTAGACATGCTCTGTAAGAGGCTGGAGTTCAAATCACTAATTGCTGCTTTTTGACCCCAGTACACGTCGGAGTTAATTGTTCTATTCATTACGTGTTACTCACTTACTGGAGTTCTTCATGTGAAAATAATTGGAGACCCAAGTGTCGCTGCTTTCTCAAAGCTTTATTCTGTTTGAGTATAGTATCCCACAACATCACAGCCTCAGTCCACTGGTTATGGCAGTGGGGAGGCCTTTGAGAATATTTTGATGTCAGTGGCAAAGTGAATATTAGTAGTGAACAGTAGTAGTAGTGATAGTACATACTTCATGTTTAAGCAGATTTTACACTAATTTTTTTATTTTTTGTTGATAACTACTCCTTTTTTGTAATATTTCGAAGTCGCAGACCTCAGTGGCAAAGTGGGTAGTAGCAGTAGTCATGGTACGTGCATTTATTGTATAGTATATCATGGGCTCATTCCTGAGGCTATGGCACTGTGCAGTTATTGGGTCAACCTTGCAGTTCTTTTCCCAGTGTGATTTAGAAATTGTATTTCTAGGTAGGTTTTTTACTTGAATCCAGCAAGAGTCACAAGCCTGTGTACTCTTTGTGCCAGTCCCAATAAAAGTAGAAGGTAGTGTCAAAAAGGACCTCCATAAGACCTACATCAAACTGATGCAAATCACTGCCCGCTGGAGGCAGATGATTTACTGGGGGTAGAAGGGAAAAACCAAAAGATTACACATGCTTACTTTGAGTATTTAATGCGTTTTTAAATGAAATGTACTCAAAGCAACTTCCCACCATTCCCATATAGCTAACACCAACATAAGGAATCTTGTACTTTGGTATTTAGAATGGACAGGAATGAGGTTTAGAAGAAGTTGGCTATAGTAGTGCCCTGAAAATGTTATATTTTGGGATGAATTCCTATCTAAGGCCATCCAATATTCATTCTTGTGTGTACTTATGGTTCGACTTCATCTGCTGTGCTCAAACCACAAAACCACGGTTTTTATGTCAGCAAATCTTTCATCCAGCGTTGTGCCAAACCAGACCTTGTTTACTCTAATAACCCTTAGGAATTCTTTCTAGAGGGAAATCTTAGAGACATATCTGGAAAGCCATTGCGTTTTTTCTCATCCCTCTGTATTTTTTATTAAGAAAATTTGGCCTTAGGGGTTTGGCGCCTTTATCCGCCCATTTCAGACCGAGCCAACTAGAGCTTAGTCTTGGCTTGTGTTAATGTGTGAAGAATCTCATCAAAAACTTCTTGCCTAATAAAGTTTGTCCTCACGCACATGATCACATGACCACTGCTCTGCAACTTGGCCAATGTGACTTCTACTTTTTATGTAACTGGTCAAATGACTAACACTAAGATTTGCATAAAGAGGATTAGCTAAAGTCCATATTTATTTCATCATAGGAGCCTTTGAAGGAATATTGCAGCAGTAGAGCTTATACCATTGTGATTATATCATTTGAGAAATACAAAGGCGGCTGAATAACATGAGGTTGATGTCAAAGGAACTCTCAAAATCTGCTAATATTTCCTTAAATGTTGCACCTTTTGGCTTTCCTGAAGCATCTTTAATCTCAAAAGTATCCTCTTTGCTTTGTCTGTGTGCAGCTCAGGGATGATGTCACATGACCCAACAATGGGACGTCCAGTCTGACAGCTCTCCTCTCTCCTCTTGGTGTGAGCGAAGGGTGGGGTCACGCATCAGGAATCCTAACCCGGGCTCACCTCGTTTTCAGTTACTCCCAGACAAGCGCGAGCAGAGCCAAACACTCAGAGACTGAGTGGACGAGCTGTCAGGCAGATGAGGACAGACAGTTGGTCCGACAGGAGCGGCCCACAGAGAAAACTGATCATACAGACAGACTGGGAGAGACAGAGGGAGCTACATATGGACAAAAGACAACCTATTACATAATTGTCATAGAAGAAAAAAAGATTGCTTCTTGTTTACACACACCAACAAAAATGTATTTAATTAGGTGTATGCTAAATTCATGCAAAATTGTTGCAAAAAACACAGATAATTTCATATGGCATCGAAATATACAGAGTGTCCATAAAGTCTCCTTACAGTTTAAAAATATGTATTACAAAGGCAATTAACCCCGTAGCACCCTCTGTTGCAAATATGCAGCATATAATTCAAAGGTCATGGCAAAAAAGTAGGAGTCTTTTTTTTATGTATTAACTCATGAATGCTGCTTACCAAAAATATTGACAAATTTTTGTTCTTACCCATCCCCGTTGACTAAAATTTAGCACGGATGATATTTTCCAACAAATATTTCTATGTCTGGGTTCTACGGGGTTAATGAGATATCTTAATCAGATTTGTTCAGCTCAGTCGTTATCAAAGTTTTTAATCACATACGTACTGCTGCCAGACACTTACAGCTCCAACAGTGCACAAAGTCCCACACAAGAACTTGCAAACTGCAACTCTTACACTTGTTCCAAATAATAAACCAAGACCAAAAGAGTTTGCAGTTAACACTGGAACCAATTTCTGAGGATGATGAGGCAACCTTTCATGTTTCAGGTAAACTGAACACATAATGTGAGAATCTGGGATCAGAGCAGCCCCATGAGTCCAAAGGTGAATGTGAGCTGTGGGATCACCACTGATGAGGCTCTGCTACAGCAAACATGGCAAGAAATCTAGTACCGTCTTGATGTGCCTCATGCAACTAATGGTGCCCATATAGAGGTGTATTAAATGAGGCAAAAAAAACTTGAATATCTACTCCTCATTTTGTAATAATTTACACATATTTGTCTGTTCGTTTGCTTTTGTAACACCCTCTATGACTATATTTAAATAATATCTACATGATACAGTAAAGTAAATACAAATCTCTTGACAGAAGTATCCTTTTCTCTTTTGCCTGCCCACATATAGCAGCTGTTGGCCTGGGAAAGCTTAGCCCTGAGTGCCCCCATAGACAGACTGTATTGTGGTATGTGCCTTTGTTATGGCCACTTAGCTCTGACCACAGCCCCAAGGAGAAATTATTTTCATCCCCTCCTTCCTTCCCCCTTCACCTCGCTCCCTCTCCCTCCAAATACTGTCCCAGGCCGAACAATAGGATATGCGTCTTCTTCTTCTTCTCCTCCCAGCAGCCCTTGCAGCACTGATCCCTGTCCAGTCCATTTATGGAACAGTTGCATGCTACTTGGCCCCCATACTCTGCTCTAAATACACCCACCCGTAAAGCCATGCACCGTCACACACTTTGGTCAAATTCCTTCACTTTGTATCCAGGAATTTGAGCCAGCTGGCATCTTTCAGGCACACAGGCCTCAACCTAACTTTATTGTAAGGGCTACATTAGCTGAAGATGGACAAAAGTCTTAGCAGCAGACAGAGTTGGCTGGGAAGTAGACTACAATGACAGTTTTCATTGTCATGCAAGATTCCCATAGCCAGGGGTGCATCAATTGTTATGTAAAGTGACCATTCATATTCTATTGTCTGCTTATGAAAAGTGAGTTTGTGCAAGTGCATAGAAAGGGAACAGGCTTTACAATATTTTTTTCAAGCCTAATTCTGAATAAGTTGGGAAAGTGTGTAATTGTAAATGGTTTGCACATCTCATAAAACTATATCTGATACACAATAGAACATAAATACTGAGACCATTTCATGAAAAATACTGTGAGCGTATTTTGAATTTGATGCAGCACATCGCAAAGAAATTGAGACAAGGACAACAAAAAGTGATCCTAGTGAAAACAGCTGAAGGACCTATTTCATAACTACTCAACTGGCAACATTTTGTAAGATGGAGAAATCCAGCTGCAGGGTTCGACAAGCCAGTATATTTTATATGGCAGTCCCCAAGCCTGGACAAATGGAGACAGCTGCATCAGGAAGGGCATCCGGCCTTAAATCTAAGTCACATCATCAATATTCAGATCATTGCGCACTGGGAGGCAGATGATTTGCTTTGACAATAGTTACTTTTGATGGCAGCAAAACATCTCAAACAAGTTCTTAAAACAAGGGCAACAAAAGGCTGAAAATGTAAGTAGTATTAACTGGAAAAAAGAAACAGCTGCAGGAGCGTTTTACAACTTATTAGATTTTTTTATGTACGTTCTATTGTGAATAAATGTTATTTTTGTCACAATATATTGCATTTTGTTTTTATTTAAATTTTACACAACACCTCTTGATTTTTTTTTTTTTTTTTTTTTTTTTGTATGTGTAATTGAAAAGACAACAAGTGCACTCCTTTCTCTTCAGCAGCTAAATGTAGGGCACAGGCAGCATCTTATTCCTTAAATATGTTTGTCTTGAAATCAAAGCCTCCTCTCCTTCCTCCACCGATCATTATCCTGTGAATCACAACAGAGTGCACTGAACTGGAGTGTGCTTATTGTTGATTAGCAGGAGGCTTCTGCTGTAATCCTAATCAGGATGAACCCTCTTCACTGGGGGAAGAGGATGAGGAGGCTTTTGTTATGAAATGCCATTATGTCCTTGGTAGCTTATATTCACATACAACTGTTTAAAACCAACCCCCAGCCTTTGACTCCTAAATATGAGTGAGCAGTGGTTCCCAACCTTAATGGTTTTGTGTGCCCCCAGGACTTGATTTTGTCCTGGTTTGGACCTAGGTTTAGTCCAGGTTTGCACCCTGCTTAGTTCTGGTTTAGTCATAGTTTACTTCTGGTTTTAGGCATGGTTTAGTCCTGGTTTACTCTTAGTTTAGTTCTTGTTTGACCTGGTTTAGACTTGGTTTAGACCTAGTTTAGTTGTGGTTTAAACCTGTTTTTTTCCTGGTTGAGTTCTGGTTTAAGACCTGGTTTAGTCTCTGTATTTTCCTTCTTTAGTGTCACATCCCTTGCTATAGTCCTGGTTTAGTCCTGGGTTAGTCCTGGTTTACGTTTATTTTAGTCTTTGAAAGCCAGATATATAAAGGTACTATAAATGATCATGTAACTCCATGTACCCACTGCAATGTGCTCGCGTACCTCTAGGGGTCCCTGTACCTCTGGTTGGGAAACACTGAGATAAAGCTCTGTATGTAATGAATCTTTATATTATATGTCTTTGACTTTTTTTTCTTTGAACTACTTTTCTACTATATTCTAAGTTATTATTGTGGGACCGTATACATAATAGGTCATCCATGTATATAATAGACATTAAAACCACCATTACATGCATACTTCTTCTTCTTCAGCAAGCTATGGTACTATAGACTCAATGGCAATCTAAATGAAACACAATGCATTAGGTTGTACAATAATACACTTTCCATTTGAGATGAATGACCTTGCAGGAACAGCCTTAAACACTGTTTTGTAAAGAGGAAGGCACCTCAAAAGAAGAGATTAAGTAACCTCAAAGGAAGAAAAATAGTGGCTTGGAAGGCTCAATAATGCAGCACACAAAATTGCTATGAATAAATTACTCAACCTGTGATAGCATTAAACATGTATATTCTTTTGTTGTGTAATATGTGTATGATATTAGGTGTTTATTGCGGTGATGCACAAAACAAATGTGCAGTGATTCTCATTGATTTGGCATAGGTTTTATGCTGGATGCCCTTTCTGTTTCATACCTCCCTATTTATCCTGGCATGGGACCAGTACAAAGGATACACCAGCTTGTGACCGCCTGTAGTTGGATTAATCATAGAAAATTATACAATAGGCTTAATTTCATGCAGACGTGGCATAAATGTTGTATCTCTGTCTGTTAGCAGATATGTCAGAGATGCACTGGGTTATTGTACAAAGAGAAACAGCAAAAAAAAAAAATCTGTTCAGTGCAGTTACAGGTTGCCGTGGTAACCCATTTCCTAAAAAATGGACACAACGGAGGAAGGGTGCCAGACTTGATATCCTATAATGAGATGGCCATAAAGGGGTACAGCGGGGGGCGCCTGGGCTACTTTTCACTGAGCACAGAATAGCCAATAGAAAAGTTGTCAGCGGATCTCAAAAGGCTTAACAGTTACAAAATACAGCACTTGTTTACAGCACTGGTGCAGCGTTAATGTGTGGGTATCTCTTACTAGGACAAAGTGTGGAGGTGGAAAGGGCGGGGGGATAGCAGGACACTAACTGCTTAGGGAAAAGTGCTTTGTCATGCTGGTGGTTGAGTTTTACTTGGGGTCTCCTCCCCAGGGTAGGTTGCTGACTATAGGAGCTGTCCCCTGCTAGTGAACTTATGGCCCATAAACAACCACAGGGCCTCAGACGGTGCAGTTTGAGATGCTGGACATGAACAGTGTTTTACCCTGAAGGAAATACTAAAAAATGGAACGACCAGACTAAAAGCCAACTGTGAGAGCAAACAACTTTTACTTCTTCTCCTTTGTTTTGTCGCCACAGCAAATCTTCCACCTCCTGCATTGATTCTGATATCGATTTGGCTGCATAATACGTCCCTCTTGACACACCCATCTTAATTTATCGAGGCTGGGGAGCAGCACAAAGAGTACACCAGCTTGTTAATCCTGTGGCTAGATTGAGAGCAAAGAATTCCTTTCTTTTAATCCCCTAATTTGGTCGAGGCAAAACATCCATCATCGCCCACACTCACTTTTTGTAGATACTAAGAGGATTACATAAACTAGATTCAGAGAGCCATGTGGTGTTGTAGGAGGATGCTAACTGATAATGGGATTCGTGTCACCTTTGTCGTGCAGCAAGGATGTGGATTTGGCAGATATATTTCACAGTTGTAAGACAGGGAAGTATTTAGTCTTTTCATAGCAATCAAAAAATAAGGTATCAAAAACTGTAATACTGTAACAAATAGTCAAGGCCAGTGATAACCAATTTATTGCTACTGTCATTTTACTCTGGTTTTTAGGCCTAAGTAATATAAAAAACCACTGTGTAAAATTGGTGTTTTATGTCTCCATGACGCCAATGCCCATTTCTCATCCAAAAAATAAATCACACCTCCACAGTGCCTTAACAGAGCTTAACAGTCAAATTCCTGTGTTCAACTCATTCGCCTGTCACTATGTGTAAGTGCAGTAGTCACTTTTATAACTGGAAACATCCACCGGGCCTGCTCCGAGCCCCTCTGGTTCCCCTTGTCACCAAACACACGCCACACTTCCCCTTTCTCTGCCTCTCTTTCCGCCTACATGGATACCACATGAGCGATCCTACCTGACCTTTGACCTTCAGTAAGGGGGAGGGGGGGGGGGGGGGGGGGGGTACAGGAGCGCATTAGCAGCTGAGCGCTGGAGGGTAGGCTCTGTATTGGCTGACTCAGTATCTTTCTTCGGGACATGCCTGCTGTCAAAGCCTCCGGGATTGAATGACCAGGGGCTGTATCTATAGAAATGCATTCCTGCGAGGGCGAGGGCTTATGCAACTAAGTGCACACATTTAGTCAGCCACTCCAGCTTTTGAATCCATACTGACCTACTTCTTTAAATCTGGCTCGAAACCCACCTTTCCATTCTTGAGGTGTGACATTGGACAGGAAAGCAAATGCAGCAATTTGAAGAATTATATCAATGGGGGAAAAGTTGTGATGTTGTTGGCTCTGAACCTCAATTTTGGACTAAATTATTCCTAATATATATAAAATTAACCACTTTGTGCCCTTAGAGTGATTTTAAGAGACATAATCCAAGTAAGTTTTTTGCATTCTGGTCTTGTAATTAATGTGAATAATGTACTCAAAAAATATGTTTAGTTAGTTATGTCCTAAGCCTTCATGCAAAATGTTCTCCTTCTACCATAAGCATAGTTTTATTATTTGACTTGTTACAACTTCGGAACAATAATTACAACAGTGAACAACTACGAAAAGCACCAGAAAATGTTGTATATATTGTAAAAATAAAATAAAATAAAATAAAATTTTAATATTTCTGTCGATTTTGTAAATTCCCAGACACATGACAGTATACATGAACATAAATCAGTGCCATTTCCTTGTGCTGTTCTATTTCAACATATTGGCTGTAGGATGTTAAGTGCTCTGTTGTAGCCACTGACACAGGGTGTAAATGAGGAGCGCCAGATTCTGATGGCCTTAATACTATGGCGGGTTGCCAGATCTGATATTCCACCCCCTCCTCCTACTCCTTTCTGTTTATCCCCATACTGTAAATACGGACACCCATAAGCATATGATGAGCTGCCAAATCTAATGTGGGTCACAGTGACAGAAAGCAGGCCCTAGGCAGCCCTCTTTGCATAGTGTTACTACGAGATGCACTCATGTCTATCACTGCACACAGCACACTCTGTTGGTACTATTCACAATACTGTGCACAAGTCATAGGGAGGTGTGAAAAAGTGCTTAAATGCATTTTTTTTTTCTTTTTTTAAATAAAAATTTCAGGAATGGTTGGAAATGGGCTAATGCTGCGTTCATGATACATTGGAATCTTGGAAGTCTTGACTTAAAAAAAGCCAACTTCATGAGTTCAGCTTGGAAGACGTGGAACTCCACAATAACAACAAAACCATATTTGCATTCCCATGTTGTTTTATTGGAAATAAATAAATACATCATTAGAACTGTTTGGTGTGGTACAAAGTTACATCAGGGGATATTTATATTTCTACTTAAGTCATTTAGCGATAAATTAACAGTCAAAGATGTTTTTGCAGAGCTGTAGCACTGATAACTTTGTTCATTATATAAAGTTGAGTACATTTTTGCAGAAGTGTGAGATTATTTTCCACATTTCCTCCTATGACTGTGACACCAACTTGGGAACTCGGAATCCAACACTTCCGCATGAGTTTCCAAGCCAACCTGAGACTGTGTTCAAGGCCATTTTTTCTCAGTCGCAGGTCAGAATTTCCGAGATTCTTATGTATTATGAGCACAGCAAAAGAACAAAATTTGAGGTAATTGTTTTGAGATATGGACCAAAGATACTAACTTCACTCCCTAAAAAAAAAGATTAGTTTAAGTAGATTATTTACTATTGTGAGATGCAAGGGTTCAATGGAAAGAGCATTTACCCCTGAACTATATGATCTTTGGTTTAAATCCATGTGGATACTGTGGATATGTTTTCCGTGTGCTTCTAGTTTTGGTTTTAATTTTTTGGCATATTTTTGTACATTCATACGCCTTTCTTTGTATATAGCCTTTCTTTAAAACCTGACTTTTGCCCAGCACTGTATAATAAAATAATCTCTTTGTGGTAATTTCAGTTGGCTCTTTCTCTTCTTTTCTAGCTCCTGCCATTGTGTGGTGGTGTCTGCCTCAGCAGAGGAGTCCACACTGAAAGGGGTTCTTTGTTAATAGGGGCTACAGGAGATGAGACTGGGTCATGCAGGGCAGATTAGTGCTCATTGAAATCCTATAGGAAAGGTCATTTACATACTGCTGCTTAAATCCACCTACGACCTCGTTGGTGAACCCATTCCTGACCCTGACACCCGCTGCTTATGTGCGATGCCGTTGGGGGAATACATGCAATACAAGGGACGTCTGTCTGACTACAAATGATGACCATTCTTCAGTTTGATGTCTAGTCAGTGAGCTACTGCTTTCTCCCCATACTGTGATGTTTGTTTTTAAATGCTTTTAGCTGACCTTGGCACACTTTTTTCCATGAATGTTCACTGTCTGTCTGAATTTTTTAGTGTGTAGACCGCTGAGAATGAAGTCAGTAATGTTATTTCCTGAAATGTTATTTGAAACCCCATTCAATTGAAAATACAAATTGTTAAATGTTTTTGGCAGGGGTGCAGAATGGCGGAGTGGTTAGTGCTCCAGCAAGGGAGAGGTTGTAGGTTGGATCCTCCGTCTGGGCAACTACAATCATCCGCATGTTCTTCCTGTGTTACCGTGGACTCTCTCTAGCTTCTGGTTGTCTGTCAGTGTATGTCTTTTAGTTTTAGGGCCATTATCCTGGGTGTATCCAGCCTAAGACCCATAGTAGCTCTAACAGGAAGAGGCGATAGAAAATGATTGAATGAAAGTGTTATTTGGAAACTTGTCAAAGAAAGGCAACAAATGGAAATCAACAGCTTGAGTGTGCCTTCTTAGCCTAGCAACTACATAGCAACTATTGTCACTGAAGAGGTTGCAGATGTCCTGTTCACGTCATATTGGCCAAACACTGCACTGGCTGCTTACACTGTCACCTCTTATGTTTTTTTTTTTTTTTTTTGGTTGTTCACAGGTGTTGAATGTGAGACAGATTTATAAATGACAAATATTGGCAGTTTAACATGATGTAAAAAGATGGTACCATGCAAGGACATCTGGTAGATAATTGAGAATGTTGATCTACAAAACTACAGCTCCTGTGGGATGTCCCCAGTCTGCAGTGGTCAGAGTGTATAACAAGTAAAATGCAGTTTTAGTGTTTGCTGTAAATGCTATATGCCGTTGTGTTGACTTATTTATATTTTAGTGTAGACTTAAAGGTGCTGTGTGCTGTCCCCATGGTTCTGTGTTGCTTTTCGCTTCCCCACCTTCAGATGACAAACCATAATCTGATTGGATTTTCCGTTTCTCTGGAGGAATCTCTTGTGTTGCAGCTGCGGGTCACTGAAAACAAAACAGCGGTACCTGGCATGTTCCTATCACACTCTGACAGCGTTTCTCTTTTTCAAAACCATCACAGTTACATTTGTAAAGGAACAAAGCCTCCCCGCTACCTGTAGTGTCTAGTTTGGTTCAGTTGGAGCGTGATGAATTGAAATGGTATTACAGAGGTTATGGTCCATGTTTGCAAAGCGGCTTGTGGAATTACAGGTACGATTCTTGTAGCGTAGCCCCACACGCATCAGTATTGATTTACAAAAGGCTGCGTTGCTGGGACATTAATGCAAATGTATGCACATAGCAGCTGTACAAAACGGTGATGCTAGAAGGTGACAGCACAACAGTCTCACACACCGCTGAGGTCACGAAAGGTCGTCCCAGGCTGTACATGGGTCTGACTTGAGCTGTCTTAGAGTCTTAGTCTTACTAGGACAGCTTATTTAAATATACATGCAATATCTGTGTCAAAAACACTAGATTATTACTAGTGTGGGCATATGCAATAGCTTTTAAAATGTGGATTTAAAATACTATGATTTTAACTAGGTGCACTGGATTCTCTGTTGCATTTTACTGTGTTTATCAAGGTTTCAGAGCTCAGTGTTAACCCAAGGACAGATTACCTTTAATTTGGTCTAAAAGATGAAATTGCTCAGTGTCAGGTTAGTTTTACAAGACACAAGGCCTTTATTACAATTTCTCACTCCTGAGTGCCTTTGTACTTCTTGCATTAGTGACGATTAGTGCGTTTACATGCAGGTTGAGAAAAAATCAAATTATTGCTGAATTATTTTAGACTGATAAGACCAGAGTTTTAACTGACTCTAAATGCAGATCTCTGATAACAAACTATTGCTGCATGTATAAGGCTTACCTCCATTAAGCTAGAAGAGATGTACAGTTGCACACAGTAGACAAGCAGCAAGTTGACGTCTAGTGTTAACAGCAGTAATCTATTTTTTAAGCAAAGACATTTTTTGGGCCCCTCTACCAATGGCTAACTTGTTGTTTGGTGGTTGTGGTCACTTGGGTTGTCTTGGCTTTTCAAATGTATTTTTTGCTCTCATTTTGGCATTTCTTATCCTAGGGTGATGATATTTGACAAAGATGTTCATTAATAAATGAATTTTAGAATTTCAGCATCACAGCTGAAAAAAATAAAATAATTTTCGACTGTCTGGGCAAAAAACTCACATTCTTCCTCTTAAAGCCCTTTAGATCCTACTCTACTTCCATTGCAATACAGAAATGTTAAATCATGTTAATTCCTCTGTAACTGTGTCGGCTAAAGGCAAAAAAAAAAAAAGGCTAAAAAATACACAAACAAAAAATCACCACCAGAGCCACCATTTTCTCATTGCATTGTGGGAAATAATTCCCTTATAATTCTTTTTTTTTTTTTTTTTTTTTTGAATGGGACAGCATGTATTAATGAACGGGTAGTGCTGTAAATACACTGGATTATAGCTCAGAGCTAATTTCCATCCATAGTCGTAGTAGAGGTCTGACGGGATCAGGCATTCAAAAGGCGTTATGGCCTTCTTATTACATAACATTAACTGCAGCTCAACCTCTTAGGGCTTTAAGAGGAATAAGAGGAAGAGGAAGAAAGTGAGTTTCAGCCCTTTTGTTGTGTGATTTTCTACCCTTTTTTGTAATGGCACAAAAAGTAAAAATGTATCAAAATCAGTTTTAGGACTAATCAGTGACCTATTCGGGGGCAGTAATCCCTGCAGACACAAAAAATAATTTGCATCTTTAAACGGTAAATAATGCATGTTTTATTTACAAATATGTTGGAATTATGTGAACAAACTGGCTTTTAGAGGGTTAAAAATATGAACATGAATTCACTTTTGCTATGTATGATGAGGACAGTTTTATATGTTTAAATGTGACCCAGTGACCTAAGAGGAAGAACATGAGGAGGGCCCGAGGGTCTTGAGAAATCTTGACTGCCATAGCTTATGATGCCTTTATGTGCTTTCAGGAGGAAAAGTTAACCATGAAACTGGAGAATGCATTTTTCTGACTTTAAAGTTGAAGTGTTGCAATTTTTTATTTTTCATTTTTCCCCAAAACAAGATTTTTGAGTAGCATAGTTGGGTTCATTTGCATTTAGCACAACAAACATTTAGCACTACCTGTAAAAACCCAGACCACATGAATTAACGCTGTGGAGGCTGTAGATTGGGGCATGTGCACTTGAGCTTATAGGCATAGTCGGAGTATCCTCTGTATGCAGTTGTACCGAGTGAGATAACATTTACTAAAAGATTTGAAAATAGAGTATAAACATAGCCACATGAAGCCTTTAAGTCCTGCATTTCTTCAACACTGGTAAAGCCAGCTCCTGCCTGGTATAAAAGGAATACCAAAGAGTTTTTTAATCACGGGTAATTGAAAACCCTGCTGAGAATAAATGAATTACAATGTGACAACAGACCGCCAAATGCTACGGGGGATCTGCAACTTGGAGCCTGCTTCCTGTCTGCTCCTCTCTCTGCTTCCTGATTGCAAAAACCAGACGTCCCTAATCCTAAATTCAGATGACAGCGGTTCTACTCTGCATTTATATCAGCGCGGGAAGACACATTATTCTTTAAAGGACGAGCAGGCGTTTAAACATTTGCAGGATGGAAATAAAATATGTATATTAGATAGTGTTTTAATTCAGTGCCTTAGGTGAGGATGAATTTGAATTGTATGCAAAAATAATCGGCTTTTAACAATATTCAGTACCATGGAGCACACCTAATCATCATTCTCCCTTAGTGTAAAACTTTTTAAAGAAACATAATATGCACCTCCGGCTCATTGACTTAATGCAACCAGGGTCCTCTTTATCTGGCACCCATTTCCTGCTAATGATATCCATGGCACTGAAACACTATTAACATTACATTAAAGTTAGTCTGCAAACTTTTCATTAGGAACTGTTCCGTGTATGAAAAGCAGACTTAAAGATAGCATCAACCACAAACAGAGGCACTTAGTGTATTTAATGGCCAGCAGTTACTCTGTTGAAATAATTAAGCTCGGCAATTAGGGGAGTTGGCTAAAGTAATGTGGATAAAGTAGGAAGTGGTCAGTGTACAGGGCTCACTTTATAAGTAACTAAATGGCAAAAGTGATTCAGAAGTTTTTTTTTTATTAATGTGAACATACTATAACTATATTTAGTCATAATATTTGGTGGCTGAAAATTATGAATTGGTGAATCTAAGTTGCCCAGAGTGAATAAATGAGTGAAGGTGAAAGTGCATATACAATATGCACTTGTATAGGTTCAGTAGACCCAAAATTATATATACAGAGAGCATTTATTTAGAGTATTTCAATTGGGATTATTATGGTATGGTATATGGTAAATCTCACAATCTCATAAATCAGTTTTTTTTTATTTATAATATTGCATAATCATAATCACACCATTCAAAATAAACACTGGCTTAAAATATTTAATTGAGTACTGAACATTTATAGTGTAGCATTCCCTTTATAAGCTGATAAAAAAAAAAAAAAAAATTCTAACATAATTTGACCACAATATTCTAATTTCTTGAGTCTCAAATTCAAGCTGTGAAAATGATACAAAATGGACAATATTATTATGGTAAAATCCAGTTTTGTGGTTCATTTTCAGATGCTTATTGAACTTGATTGAACAATGCTGTGAGCAAAATAAATAAGAAGAGTCATGGTAATTATTAGTGACACGCATCAACCTCCACGTTATTCCTATACTCAGGTCAGGTCAGCATGGGGTTAATAAATTTGGCCTAGGCCATGGAAAGGCCAATCTGTGTTAAAATGCTTTTTCATTGCCAATAATTGAACATTGATTGGGCCGCAAAACTCAAGGACGACAGGTTAAATTGCTAGTTTGGGCTTCAGTTGAACATTTTGTTGATGAACTTTTGAAGAGGCAATGGTGTGAGCCTCCACTGATTGGCCGCAGTCAAGTCGATGTCATTAACCTGTGCCTGAAAAGAGGACTGGGAGTTCCCTGTGAAGTCCATATCATCAGAAGTGAAGCTACCATCTGTCTGAACTGCAGAGTCATATTACCTCTGAGGACGGTTAACAGAGACCAACGCAGTCACATGAATCGTTTGTTGGGGTTGGTTAAAGTTGCTGTTTCTCCATCATCAGCCTTATTAAAGTTAAGGTTGTAATTTTACTTGTATTTCTGTACAACAGTTTGCTGTCCTAACAGTATGTTATGTCAGGAATTATCTGTGAAAAACAACACTTTAATACATACAGACTATTATCAAGCTTACACACTGTTAAAAAAAAAGTTGTGAAAATTAAAAAACTGAAGGCAACAGGATCCCTTAATTTTTTTGCGTTTTGGGGCCAACTCAAAATCTCAAGTTTTCAACAACCAATATCTTTTGTTCATATATACTATTAGGACAATTTATTATCCATTGTTCAGAAAAAGATGTAAAAATTGTTTTGTTAAATTTAGTGTTTCAAGTTGTTATTATTAATAATACTTTTTCTGAATAATGGATAGTCAGTTGGCTGTAAGATGAGTAAATAAATAAAATAAAGTAGTGAGTTAAGCTCTTTAGACATATGAACGTCAAATTGAAATAAAAACACATTTGTTGAAAACTTGAGAGTTTGAGTGACCCCAAAACTCAAAAATATTGAGGGATCCTGTTGCCTTAAGGTTTTTTTTTTGTTTTGTTTTTTACAGTGCATGATCTATACTATGGTCTACACTATTACCTCTAACTGAATTAAAATCCACCCAGGAAACAAAAAAGTGTCTGTTCCAGAAACATCACAATAAGACAGAAATATAGAAAAGGAAAGCAAAGAAAAATGAGCGGAAATACTGTGGGATCACATTGGTCCAACTCCGAACTCGAACTTTAATTTCAGCTTTAAATTTCAGTGGAATAGGATATTGAGGTGGAAAAATGGTCCATTTTTACAATTTTAATAAAATAAAAGCAAGAAAGGAATAAAAAAAAAATATGGGTAGTCTCCATTTAGCCAAATATTGTAGAGCAATAGGAAGCTCCTTTCAGAAAACACAATGATTCATTTAGACCGGACTGTGGAAAAAAGTAGTTCCTTATCCCAGCCAAAGGAGTTGGCAGAAGCTGAATAACCACAACGTTGTTCTCACCAAATCTAGTTTCACAGTGGTTTAATGGGATAGTTATGGTAAATGCAGTGTAATTACACATACCAAGCGGTTCAATGTCAGTAAAGGGTCTTGTTCATGGTCTGTGAGAGCAGCTTTGTTACACTGTAAAGACCCATTGTTTCAGTTTACTTTTCAATCTTGGCTAATACATGGAAATTGGAAAAAGTTAAACAATTGAGAAATAGCCGCAAACTTTGAGAATATTTATTGGTTCAAACTACATGGCCAAAAGATTTGCATCAGTTATGGTCTCTGTCATACTCCCAATGGTTCATGTCAGTTTATGTTCAATTCAAAGAGGCTGTTCTTTGATACTGCTGAAAATAATGTGATCTTTTTGAAAAATGACGTTCACCCTTGTTGAATTTTAGAGATTAAATTCTGTAGGTATACAGTCCAGACAACACACTGTGCTGGCAAGCATTGGCCTTATCTCGCGATGATAAAGCCAGGGGTATTCTAGTTAAGGGGTAAATGCTCTATCAATTTAGTTAGCCCTTATATGTCAAAATTGTAAAGAATACACTAAAAAGTCTCCTTTAGTGATGGAAGTGTGGCTGCCAACGTCTGCGCCAGTAGTAAGGGTCGAGCCACCAACCTAAGAATTAGTGGGCACAGGTCTCTACCAACTGAGCTAATGCCACCGCACACAGTAATAATTTCTTTCTTGAGTATTATATAAAAATCCCACCATCACTTTTTGAGTAGCAATGCTAGGAAAAATGAAACCCTCTTGGTGAACAGCTATTGAATTTTAATAGAAATGTATGTTGTTATGTGGTGTCCTTTAAAACTGGATTCTTTCTTATTGGGTCCTTTGTGTGGGCCAAAGCTGGTTTAACGTTTGGTTTTGCCTTAAATTCAAAAATGGTGTTGGGTCAAAAGATTTTGGAGATTGCTTAAAAAAGAAGCACTTTTGGTTTTAAGTGGTATCCGGGGCCCATTTGTATGATAATGTTTTAGCCAAGGGAAAAGAGTGGCCCATTATTCTGCTCATTAGATTACGCTCCATTGTGTGTAGGTGTGATGTGAGTGCTACCAGCTCACTGCCGTTCTGCTTAAATCATGAAACAACAGCCACACACAAATCTGAATGTCATCCTGCACTGGTTATGTGTCCAGTTTATGAGATTTTGGATGGCGTTCACAGTGTGTTCAGTGTCTAATTTGGGCTCTAATGCAGCACATAGCATGAAAAATGGATTGGGGGACTGCAAAAGGGAGAGGGCGCTCAGCTGCTGTTCTGTATGGCAGCGGACCATAATTAGTCTATTACAGGCCGGCCAGTAGCAATGGGTTATATGATATAGTGCCATTAGAGCACTTAAAGTCAGCAGGTCTCCTGATCGTTTAGGCCTGCTGAGCGGTTCTGGTGGATGGCTCACTCTTACGCTTTATCAAACCCTCTCTGTGTCACAGATGTGTGCCTGAACCAACGTGAACCACTGGTGACAAATGGCATGTTTTTCTTGAGGCAGCTCTTCAGCTATTCCCGTTATGAAATAGATTTCTACACCGCTATTGTGAGTTAATAACATAGCACTTATAGACTACTAAACTGAAACATAGCATAGAGTTTACAGCCTTTTACAGCATATTTTCTTGTGAAAAACTGGTGTCATAGAGGTAATGTGTGTAGTATTTGACATGTTGTTGTCTATAAAGGAACTAAAAAACTAAGAAACAAAGACTGTACAAGATTGGTTGAAAAGAAACAAATGTGTGCTTCTCCTCTTACCGTGCTCAGTTTGTCTGTTCAAGAAACTCTTGGCTCCAGAAACCTGTGGTGTGTTTTTTTTTTTTTTTTTTTGTCTTTTGTCTAAGCTAGGCAAAAAAGTATTACTTTGAAGTGAGTACACATGTTTAAAAACAAACAATAGCTTTGGCTGAGCTTTTCATATTTTCCAACTTTATTGTACAAAATTTCCCACAATGCAGAGATGGCTTTTTTCCATTATTACCTAGCCATAGCACATAAACTACAAAGCTCTGTTGGTATGGGAAGTTGTAAGCTAACATTTATATTTTCCCTTTGATTGTGAAATCATCTTTCTTCCATTGAGAAAGCCTATTTTTACTTTGTTTTATCTTATTTTGTACATATTTTTTTTTTTTTTTTTTTTTTTTTTTTTTTTTACCAGGACAGTACAACTAAACATCCTCATTATAAGCAACAGATGCCAGGTCATCTAGCTACAAGCTAATTAGCCCCCTCTTAAATTTTAAATTTGTGACATTTGTGTGTCAAAATTACACTCATCAATACATATTTCTAATGACGCTTATGCTTACACTTGAATACTACTGTACTACAAAATGTGCCACTTTATGTTTTTCTAATCTCCAAGTACTTAGGTGAACTTTAAGCAGCAGAAATGTATGACCTGTGCACCAGAGTGAATGTGGTATGTGTGTCACTCATTTTACGTGACACTGCGGATCACCAAACATTTGCCTTGAAACGCTTACCAGGCTGTTAACCGTGCATCTCCTTCATTTGTATCTCCGTAAAAGATGAAGAATTTAATCAGTGGCGAAATGGCTCGTGGCTGTCAGTCATACTTTACATGCTAACCTAGCAGCTTTGATGCTAATTACTCACCAGCGTCTCAGTTAGTCTTCACGGCAGGAGGGGAGCCGTGTGTGCCAGCTGTATCCCAAAACAGACTGCTCTCTTGTAGATTATGTTGGGTACATCTAATAAGAGCTGGTTGGATGCTGTGAAATGCAGAGGCAAAATACAGCAAACATGCCAGGAATCACTAAGCAGCCTGGGTAATTATTTCTAAATCAATATTGTGACAAGGAAAGCTCTGGAGTACCAAATCCCAGGTCATAAAACAGTCTTTGGGAAGACTTACCCAGGCGGAATCTCCAGAGATATAGTGCTACTAGCTGTGAATGATTTCCACAGTTTAGCTTTCACGTGGTGGCTATCTGCAATGCTAACATGGTGGTGCTAATCGATGAGGTTCTGCTACTAAGCATATTATGTAGATGATGGTGTAGTTTCAGGCCACTGAGCTGATTGTGTCATTGCTTTTAATTTAAATATCAAATCTATAGAGCCTTTTAGTGTTTGCAAACAATATGGCTGTAATTGAAAGAATAGTGCCATGAGCTAAGCAAGCCACAATACATTTTCTAAGGGAAAATGTATTGTGGAGTGGAGTAATGTAAGGGAGAATTAGCTAACCTGGCAAAAGCCAGATTAGCAACTTATTGCTAACGTTATATCTGTAATGGCTCCCGATGAAAACGTTTGTGAAGGGGCAGGACATTCAGTAGAATACTTGGAGGTGATTGGATAAAGCACTAGCTTCATAGCTACACTGCTGCAACAGTAAAACAACACATTAAAGACACTGTTAGAAGATTTTTGCTGTTTTTGTAAATGTAGAGCAGCATACCTTAAGTTTTTCCACGTCACCATGTTGTTAACAAGTATCACTAAAAGTGCTTGTTGTTGTCCGCACACCTAAAACCCATCCACTCACTGCCACACCATTGGCCCGTCCGCCACTGGCTCGGACCCAAATGGATCAGCGGGATGCTGACAAGATGGATTTTGTGAATTTGTGAACTCACAAATTTTACAACAATCCAGCTTGCTGTGCAAGGTAAGGAATTAGTGTTAGCCAAGAAATATATCACAAATTATAAATAATTAGATGGGTTACTACATGTTATGACAGGGTCTTGTTATAAAATGTTAGCAACCGTATCATTATTAATCTGTTTTGGCATATATAATTAGTATATAAGCTAAGGTTAAAAAATATAGGTTCTTGTTTGTAAGTTGTTGTTTGTAAGTTATTGCTGTTGAAGAAGTTCCAGTTAGTGTGTGCTCAGATTTAATCCATCACTCACCATTCATTTTTGTCATGTTTGCTCTCATGTAAAAATAAAGGGAGAAAAAGTGATACCGTCCACATTACATCCACATTAGCCTACTGCTAAAGCCATACTATAACATAGACCTGGCTAGGACTGCACATATAGCATGCTAGTCACACACACACACATTTCACTGAAAACAAGCCAAACATGACAGATGAGGCCATAGATATTCATTAATGAGCCATTTAACTTGAACCTTTGAACCTACAGTCTGTGCGCACAAGCTGCACTATATCAACCTGTTCCAAGGACTTTTACAGTCATTTATTTTTGTCTCATTTTGTATTCCCAGTATAGTGGACAATGTGTGTTTAAAGGTCTTACTTACGGCCAGTGTATTAAAAAAAATCCCTCCTCCCCCAGTGTTGGTTCATAAGTCTGTTAACAATATTATGTTTTTATTGCGAAAAGATGCTAACTGTAGCCACATGGGGTCAGTAAAGGAACAGATGATTAGCTTTAATGGATTTTAGTGGATTCTGTCATTATAGATAAAGATAAATAATACAGTAGTGTGGGTCAATGCATAGAGCATTTAACCCCTGAAGTAGAAGATCCCTGGTTCAATAACAGGTCTTGGTACTTAATATTTAGCATTATCAGTTTAGGCCAGTGTCTCGATGGAGGTCTGCACTCTTAACTAAAACACCTCAATCTGTGTAATTTTTCTCTTTTTATTTTCATTTGTACAAAAGCAGGAATGACAGGGAAAAAAAATTAAAACTCATGTTCCCATTTTGCTCAAGGGAGTAATTTCATGGGCTGGTTGCACACTGAGAACCAATCCTTTTCCAACCACACCACATTGGTTTTTATTCAGTAGCACTAGCCTATTCGACCCTCATATACAGTAGTTACAATGCTTTCTATATAATTTCCTTTTCCTAATGCCTGTGCCTTTTGCTGTTATACTTTTCAATGTGAGACCATTCTTTTCACACCCATCAGCCCAGGCTCACACCTCCTCACAGACTCATCCAGACAGTGTTTCGTCAAGTGTGGTCTGACCTCCTGGACGCACTGACACATTTTGCTTCGAAATACCTGTCAAAACGCAGCCTATAGTGGAAGGTGGCAATAGGCTGGAAAACAAAAGCCTTCTCTGCCGTCAAGATTTCTTATAACCACAGATACAAACCCAGTTCTAAATAAATCAGGACACTGTTAAATGTAAATAAAAACAGAATGCACAGGTTAGCAAATCACATAGAACATATTTTATTTACAATAAAACATGAGCAACATATCAGGTGTTGAAACAGATATTTCACCATTTTATGGATAGCTAAAATATAAATAGCTAATTCTGAATTTGATGAGGAGCAACACGACTCAAAAATTGGGACAGGGCAACAAAAGGCTAGAAAGGTGATACTAGTAAAAGAGAGCTGCATTTGGTAACCAATTAGGTTATAAACTATTTAATTAATGTAGTTATTCTCAACTGATTGCCCAGCCTTTTTTTGTCTTGTTCATACTTTTTGAGATGTGTTGCTGTTATCAAAATCAAAATCACTTTTTTATGAGAAGGTAAAATGTCAGTTTCAAGTCCTGATATATTGTTTATGGTCTACTGTTAAATAAAAGAATAGAGTAGTTTAAAAGTTTTGCAAACCATTACATTCTTTTTTTTTTTAAATGTATATTTTCCATTATTCCAATGAATATGGAATTGGGTTTGTACAGCATAAGAACAACGTGGTTTTAAAGGAGAACAATGCTTGATTTGCATCTTTCTGTTTTCTCCAGATGCAGGTTTGATTGCAGCGGCGTACCAACAGCTGCTACCAAGCCAACCATAAAAAATAAATTGCGCCTCTGGTTTCTGTACACGGCGCACGTCTTGCATGTTAGCTCGAAATGAGATCAACATAAGGAAAATAACAGTACGTGAGCAAGGCCGAGTTTAAATCACTCCCTTAATAAGGTCTTAGATTCTTTTTGATAGGGGTCCATTTGGGTGTAATGGACTGTATTTTGGGCAAATGGAGCTCCCGCTGTGGTCAAGAACACCTTGGTGGAAGAAGCAGCGAGTCCGACGACTCTGCTTCAATACTGTTTATTAATACATCATAGTGTTGGCTTAGTGAAGGCCGTGGAATTCAGTGTGGAAGAATAGGCCTAGTCCCATATGGCCGAGCTCGAATACAGAGCCAAATAACCAGGATGATCTGCCAAAAGGTCTGCACTCAAGGTAATGGCTATTTGTTAATGAAGCCACAGGAAGCAGCATGCCCGCTATGTAGCACACGGACAAGGGCGACATAAAAGGAAGCACATAAAAGACTAGACTGGCAGATATAGAGTACTGTACAGAAGTTTTAGTGAGGTGTGTAAATGCTGTTAACTAGGAGTGCTTTAATAAATGCTTTTTATTTTTGTTATGAACATCTCAGGAAAGGTTAGTAGTGGGCCAAGGACAAAATAAAATTGTGGCTCTAGATCACTGTTAGATCCAGGAGTGTTTTAAGGGGACCATTTTGAGATATGGGCCAAACTAACTTCACTCATAAAAGAAAAAATGATTACTAGCACATATTGCTATATAAAGGTTTTGTGGCTCAATGGAAAGAGCATTTACCCCTGAACTAGTTTGTTTGAAGTTTGAGTCCAGGTCTGAGCAATTTGTCTTTAGCATAACGAGACCAAGACCAGTGCCTTGGCAAAAGTCTGTGTTCTCTGAGTGCTTCAGATTTTTCTTCTTTTTTTGTTGCAGTTTTGTATATTTTTGTACCTTTCTTTGTTCATATTCTCTCTTACCAACCTGCCCAAGACTTTTGCACAGTGCTACAGATTGGGTATTCTGTTTGTGTGCGTGGCTGATTTGCATGCAGAGCACATTGAAGCAGGTGGTGCTAGGACGCCGAGCTTTAATTTTTCTCACTGGGGGCAAAGTTTAAAAAAAAAAAAAAAGAAAGCAAGAGTGTGCCTGGAATCAAAAAGTGTTCTCCGGCGAAGACTGTTTCATCATGGATTACTGCGCTCGGCCAACTTTTGTCCTTTATTATATTGGTTATTGTGATTGCCTTGGATTTCATCAGCTATCAGCGCGGTAGACGGCAGGATTGAAAGTGAACATGAGTATCAAATTGGATTTCAAAGTTATAGCATTCAAAGATACAGTCGTAGAGTGCAAGTGAAAATGTCTTCTGTAATACAGTGTCAATATGCATGGTGGCAGTGTGGTTTGCAGTAGCGTAATTCGGTATTGAGGGGCTCCAGTGCAGGCTTTTATAATGTTCTAGCACTTTTATTAGGTTAAGCTTTAAATGTAATGTACTAAACGGTGCAGAAAATCCATAAGCTCAAATAACTCTTACTTTAAAATACTCAAAATAAGTTGTTTACCAGGCTTTGATGTAAAAACAAGTTCTTACAAGATGCATATTATACAAACATGCACCATACACTGGTACAGGGTGTACCCCACCTAAGGCCCATAGTTCTTGGGATAGATTCCAGCCACCCACAACTACAAACTGGAAAAAATGGAGGCAGTACCAGTCAGTACCAATCTGAAATTCCCAAGGCTGCTACATATATTGTTGCCATCTTACTATAGCTGAGAGTAGTGTATTTCAAACCAGGGCTTCAGTCCCCTATGGGCTCTTCTTCTTCCCATTCCCAAAGACAGCCCTTCACCACAATAACCTCAACCGTGATTGGCTGAGTGGGCACTTGGCATGTTTCCATCGCTTCCCCCTTTTAAGCGCTACTTTGTTTCCTTTCGGCTGTGTTGGAGGTGATCTAGAGTTCATTTCAGGATTTAGCTGCGGGGCTCGTAGCTTGAGCTGAGAGAATTATGAATCTTTTGAAATTGAGACAGAGAAGAGTGACTGGTGAGGAAGTGGATCACAGTATTACCATGCAAAGCAACCCAAATCACCGCTGTCGACGCATTGATTTTGCTCCAGCGTGTCCGTGCCGATTTGTTGATGCTGGTTTGTGAGTGGGTGTACATTCTGACGAACTATATGCCCGCAGGTTTGCACCAGATGGGATAAAATGAAAGCTTTTCACAGTGACACCCAATACTTGACACGTCCAGCTGTGAGTTTAGCGTCAATACCACACTTTATATTCCACTTAACTGCAAAGTCTGTCCTTTTTCTCGCCTCATTCCCGCTCTGTGATCAATACAAAAATGACAAGTTGTGTTTGACTCATGTTGCCACATTGTGTGTTGGGAATTTTTTTTTTTTTTTTTTTTTTTTTTTTTTACAGAATTAGCATTAGCCAGTTAGCTTAAATTCATGGCAGGCGTGACTGCAAACGTAGTCGTGGTTTGTCTTGCCTTCCAGCACTACAGCCAAAGTTAAGATGTCAGTTATTAGCAGTAGATCAGGAGCACCGCAGGATGTCTTTGCCTTCATGCTGTGCAGTAGTACTACAAGAGATGTAACAGTACTTGTTAGGATGTTTTTATTTCCTCCTTATGGCTTTCCAGGATTTGCTTTTTTAACTCCAAGTAGATTTGAATCGATTGCTAACTCGAGTCAGACAGAAACGAATATATTTTTTTAGTCAAATAAATAAATCTTTTTCATTCTCAGGGGGTAATGGTAACATTTTATCTCCAGTCAGTCCAATAATACACAAACCTAACAACATTGTGGTTGTTTAAAAAAGTGATAAGCTACTCTCTATATACTGTATCAGACATATATATCATCCCTGCCCAGTTGTAATCTGACAGAAGATATGGTTTTTAGATTACAAAAACAGCTGGCCAGTGTTGCAACATAATTTCTTACAAACTAAAAAGTAGACACCAAAAAGAATTGACCAAGCATAGAGACATAGGACATAGGATATGAAATAGGATACAAAATTCTCTGTGAGACTGAACACAGTGCTTTGAAAATAACACTTTCTGAATTCCGTCATTTGTGATTGATGTCCCATATAATCCGACGTGACTGTATGCATGTGCATCCCATTGTCGCTCTCTCGGGTTCACAGTGACCTCCGACCTTTCCCTCCTGACCTTGCACTGTCTGGACACCACCTGGCTCGAGTGGGAATGCACTGTGAAAGCAGACGCACACAGCCTGCTTCACACATATCACCTGACCAAGATTAATGGCACCTTCGATGTTCATCATTATTCTCCCTAACAGCAGTCAAATATGGCTGACGTCCAGAGCTCCACTGCCACAACCCACTGTGTGATGCTCTCTGCTTAGCACCGACGTGGCAGAAGTCCCAACGCACCTGGAAGCTTGTTCTGTTCATATTAGAAATGGCTTAGTGTGCAGAGTTAAAATTAGGGGAGTGTATTGGCAAGAACCTGGCAACACGATATATATCACAATATCATTGTCACGATACAATATATAAATACTGTATATATCACAATACTTTTGTAACAATATATCACAGACAGGGCTTGACATTAACTTTTTTGCTTTCTGGCCAGTGTGGCAAGTCCTTTCAAAAGTTAAGTCAATTAGTTTTTTACTAGCCAAAATTGAATTAGTTCAAATATTTATTTTATTATTTGAACATTTTTTATAGCATATGATAGCCTTAATGAAATGTAGAGCTTGTTTTTTTGGTTATACAAGGATTTATCAAACACGTAGGCAGAATAAATTTGAACTTTTTTCAATGTAGTCTTTCTTAATACATGTTTTGTTATTGTTTTTTTCTCAGATTATGATGGATTACTTTGTACTAAATTATGTGGTCACTCAATCATACCAAAAAACAACAAAAGCAAAAGAAAATAAGGAACTCTAAAGTTAAGATAACCTGCTAAAGTGGCTAGTGAGACTTAAAGTGCTACCAGCCAAAATGGAAATCCACCAGCGTGGCCAGTTTGCTACTGCTAATGTCAAGCCCTGATCACAGACTATATACTGCAGTTTTTTATAAGATTTCTGTGGTAACATAAAATATATTGTCAATAGTGTTTGATGCCAATTTCTCCATCTAAATATTTTTTAGTAATAAAGAAAATACCAAGGCTAAAATCTGCCTCTGTCAATAAGAAGAACAATACATATGGCCGATTTTGATAACAATACAGCAAAGCCCCCCCCAAAAATGTGCATAATTTTCCTTATAGCTCTAATTACAATATAGGAGATAATCATGGAAGTAGTTAAAAGACACTTATGAGCATCCACACATTTACACAACCCATCGCTTCTGCCTTACTGTCAGGTTTATACACTGGCTATGGCTCCTATGAGGAAGCAGTGGGACCCCAACCTCTTGTTATCCTACCCTAATTGTTTGGAGATGAGGGTCAATGGAGCTCACACAAAGGAGCAGCGCGAAGGTTGAGCTGGGTAAGCATTGTTGCGGTGGGTTATATTGAGAAGTAATCGTACGGGAGATGAAGGTGGAAGGGGGGGGGGCTGTCTGCCTGCTGCCTCTTGGCGCAGGAACATCTGCCTCTGAGACTCGACAGATGCAGAGGCACCGAGAGGCTGACGCTGGGGCTGACACTGGGGCTGTTGGTGGATCTGGTGGGAGCTGAGGGTTGCCAGCTTTGTGTGCAGAAACCCAAATCCAATACGCATGGGTTTTTAATATTAGTTGTTTTATTGCTGAAGTGATGACAACACACAGACACAAGTCAATTGATATGCATTGTGCAGTGCTACCTTTGATTTATAATTCCACTAGTTCTGAATCAGTCAAAATGATGCTCACAATATCATACTTTGACACTTTGGTTAACTTGGTGGAGTGGGGAGTGCCTCGGCCTGTCATGCCAGACCAGGAATCAAATCTCAAATGGCCAAAACTTCAGTCTCATCTTTGTGCCAGTCCCAAGCCTGGATAAATTGAATGGGTAGCATAAAGAAGGTGCATAAGGTGTATCCTGACTATATATGCAAACAACTATCTCATTCACTGTGGTGACCCCTGAAGAGAAAATAAATAGGTCAGTTTTAACAACCTGTAACAAGTGTTGATGTATGATACAACTAAGTTTGAGGGTTGGATTGGACTGGTGTTAGGGTTGTTTCTCTTGTGTTATCCTCTGGTGTAGGTCATTAGTTAGCTTTAAAGGTTAGAGGTCTGACCCTAGTCTTGGGCATGTATTGGTTTGGGCTAGTGCACAATAAAATTTTGCCTACTTTTTTAATCAATTTGAATCCTTTGTTACTATGGGTTCTATACTTTACACATGCATATTAAAAGCTTACCCACTTTGCAGATAAGCATGCAAACATATCACACCCACTAATTAAAAGCATTGGGTGTGCACTCTTGGCACTCTTCATGCTTTGCCAACCTGATTTCTGTAAATTATCCATAATAGCCTAGGAATTGTTCTTTGTCAAGAGGGCCCACAATTATCTCCGCTACATTTGAATAGAATTCCAATTATTTGATGCCATGTTTCCTCATGTAAATCTTGAATGCCTCCACTCACCATCTGCTTTAGGGCTTTCACGCCTAGTGGTATTGACCCTGACACACAGATACCTTCAATTTTGATGCACTTGCACATCTCAAATGATAGCCCTCTGGTAAATCTCAATGAGCCAATTCTGCTTTTCCAATGAGATGCACTCAATTATTGTTTAGTGTATTGGTTTACCGATGGACAGCTGCTGCTACCTGCTGGGAAATAAATTGCGATTTGGTAAAGATTGGCACCAGTTCTTGTAGTTTTGCTTTGAGTTTCATTAAGGAGCCATAAACAGGCTAAATGCACGGAGGGAGGAGTTTTATAGTATAGCCAAAAGACCCTAGCAGATGGATTTTTCATTGGAAGAGGCTCTTTCTTCTGTCCTTGTGTGTCTTTTAAATGCAAACTGTATTGTCTGTAGTGGGGAAGACATACCGGATCTCAGCAGGATGGCTCACACATTTGGGCTGACAGATTTTGTCTTCTCAGATGGGATGTTTCAGAAAGCGGTCCCAGAAGACTTCACTATAAATACACACTGCAGATATCAGAGGCACACCACTTGTTCAGCGAGGTAGGAAACAACATGGCAACAACCATTCAGCAGATCAGATCACCCTTAGAAAGGGAATCTTTGCTCTCACTATTGTCTACTGGGGCAAAAGATTTCAGCACTCAGGGTGTAGACAGAAACCATCAATTAGCTTTTCAGACTCATACTTAACACATTTTTTACTGACCAACATGGTGTATATGCAAGTATTTTTTGCAGCAGGGTCTGTCTGTGAAATCAACAAATAACAATAGAAAAAATCACACTTTGACCATATTGGATTTGCTTTAAATTTGGTGTGGTCCTTGTCCATATATCCAGTAGCAAAATGTGGAGTTTGCATCTTTTTGTCATTTGTGAGATATTTAGGTTTTAAAAAGGTGTGTGTGTCTGGCCAAAATCAGGGTTCACTGCAAAATGACAAAGTTCCCCAAGTCATAACTCTTGAACTGTTTGCTCTAAATCAATTACATTTTCAGGCCTTGTTCTATACTGTGTGGAGTCTTTAACCCGTGAGACACATGGTCCTTCGTTGTATTATTTCCATGTTATGGCCTGCCAAATTGTGTACATGTACAGTCATATGTAAAAGTTTGGGCACCCCTCTGAGGTTGCATAATAATTTACACCCAAAAAAAGATCACAGAGGTATGTCATTCATTTTCTAGTGACATCTGAGTTGTAGGGTGTTTGCCTGACAACATTTTTTTGATGTAGCAGTATTTAAGTGTATACAATTAAATGAAACATGAAAAAAATATCTGTGCAAATATTTGACCACCGATTTGAATGCATGTAACTTCTCAAACTGGATTACTTGCAACACAAAACTTGTTAGATTAGTTAGTTAAGCCTTGAACTTCATAGACAGGTGCATTCAATAATGAGAAAAAGTATTTAAGGTGGTCATCAGGAAATGGAAACTCACAGGCAAAGTTAATGTTAAGGCCAGATGTGGCAGGCCAAGAAAAATACCAGAGAGACATAGGCAAGGAATGGTGAGAATGGTTAAAGACAACCCACAGATCACCTCCAAAGAGCTACAAGATCATCCTGCTGCTGATGGTGTTTCTGTACAGGGGTCAAACATTCAGAGCACAATAAATCACATCAGTTTTGTCAGACTGTGATATGATAAACTTACAGGGCAATACTTCATCGGCAACTGGGAAACAGAGACAAAACATACATGGATAAAACTATTTCAAACCCGTTAACTCATAACATCATCATATATACGTAACACCTCCCACAAAAACTAAAATACTGTTGGAAAGAGCGCATTACTAAATATCAGAAAGTGTGTGTTGGTATCTTGTTGCTGAATATCAAAAATTAGGTTGCTGAAGATAGAGCAATCGGCAGAATGATTGCCAGATGAATCCAAAAAGCCCATGGCCTGTGCTCCATTTATGTTCCACAAGCAACACAGTCCTAGCACTGCCCTATTGTTAGAGTACTACATTAAACTGAAACCAAAAAACACAACGCCCCACCTTTTATGGTATTAATCATTTTAAGTTAAGTCCTGATGTAAAAAAATGAACACAAAAAGTAGCCCACTATCTCCAGACATAAAAGTGTGATCCAGTCTTCCAACCTCAACTTAGCTTTTCACTCTGCTTATCTTCGAACCCATCTGTTGTCCTGCACTGTGGTCTTTTTGAGGATGCGAGTAGCTTATCTACCTTTGAGACCTGTTGTGGACAGAGTAGGACTGGCTGCAGAACACCAGACCCACACAAGCCTGGACCTTATCAGTCTGTAGCTCGTAGCATGGGCCGCGTACTGCTGTCTTTATCTCTTATCTATTTCCCAGGATGTGGAGTAATATAGCAGCAGGCTAAGCAGGATATCAGGAACAAGGCCCGCTGCTGAAAAGATAGCCGAGATTATTAACTGTGTTACACTTGTTCCTGTGTCCAAACATGCTCTGTGTTTTCTTTACAGATTGGCCCCAGGGATTTATGTCCTGACTAGGAACCGAAATAAGTCAGTGTGAAAGATTACTACACTTTTTTGGCATCACTTCAGGTAGCTTTCAGTGGTGGTGAATTATAAAGTAGTTTTTGTACAATATGTCAGCGTTAGGAATTACAGCCTAAAAGATGCTAGAATATGTCAGAACACAGATGTTATCATTTGCGAGCGTAGCAGTGCTGCAGTGATTGTGGTCAACTGCCAAATCTGCAAAATGAACATCATAAAAGATTCTTACAAATCTCTAACTGGATTTTGCAACGACCTTAGACCTTGCTTGTACAAATTGGATTAGTGTGAGTAAGTAGCAAAGTTTATTAAGATGAAAAATTTGATTTTATTCAGTTGGGAGGTTTTTGAACACTAGATTTTTACCTGAAATCTTGAGAATTTCTCAGGAATAAATGTTTGTGGTTTCTCAGAATTTGCCATATTGTGTTCAATTGGGATAATATATATCTATATTTTGTATTCATTAATTTGTTGATCATTTACTGCTTAGCTTGCATTTGGCCCATTCATTTCCCATCTTTGGGTCTGTTACAGGGCTGACACATTCATTACTATGGCACTGTGTATTCCTAATAACACATACATTTGTCTATAATTAGATGCATGTCAAACAATGAGGTGAGTTTGTATATGCTTTGTTTTGTTCTTTCCTTCACCTCCTCTGACAAAACCTTCTTTGCTTTCTTTGCTGGCATTGCACTGACATTGGTTCTAAAAACACAATGTTAAAAAGTCTCATCCGGCAAGTTCCACCTTGGAAAACTGATGGAGTGATAGAGGACGAGAAGCGCTCAGTTGTCAGTGGAAGGGCAGTTTGTCTCCGTTGAGTCAAGTCTCATCTTAGATTTATATTTTCACAATCTCATTCTCATTCACTAAGTCCCTTTCACTTCCCACGTTTGCTGACCACCAAAATATCTTTGTTATGACAAGCTCGATAAGCATGTGTCAGTGACTGCGGCTTTGCCAGGGATTTAGACTAATTCAGAACAAAGCCGAGTTGCCAGAAGGGAGCACGAAGCCCTTGCTCTTGAAGTGGTTTGCATGTTTGAACACCCAAGTACCTCATTTTGCCTCTGGCATGTCAAAGCTTGTACCACATAACTTTCTCTAACGGTGACAGCATTTTCATTAATACAACCCAAATTCTGAAAAGCTGGCACACTGTGTAAAATGTAAATAAAAAGAATGCAATGATTGAGAAATCCCATACCTATACTATATGTCAATTTATATTAAATTAGCAACATTTAATTTAAGAGGTCAAGGCCCAAAAGTGTTTCTGATCAGTGATCTCCAGTACAGACTTATGTTTGTTTTTATGCAGTCTTGCTTGAGGATCCAAATGAGCACAGAATCCATCTAGTGCCATTAATACAGACCCTTCTAAAATGCTCATTTTAAATCCAGCTATTTTTTTTTATTATAAACTTTCTTTTCCAGCCTTTTGTTGCCCCTGCCCCAACTTCTATTTGCTGCCATTAAATTAAAAATTAGCTTTTATTTGTCATGATATTGTGAAATTATATTGTAAAACACCTGTTATTTTGTTTATGCTCAATTTTTAATAATATATGTTTTATGAGATATTAGATTTTTTTTTTTTTTTTTTTTTACATACAGTGTCAAAACTTGTATGGAGTCGGGGGTTATATTGTCACTGACAAGGTGGTGACACTTACACTGTCTGGCTTGAGTCTGGACCTGTGTAATGACCAAACACCTCTCAGTAGCTGTTGCTTTGCATGTATTGATGAGGCGGAGGCAGCCTGGGGCCCAACATGCCCTGGCAGTTGACCTTTCCGCTATTGGTGTGAACTTTGATCCGTCCTCGTGCACATGACTCATTACTGAACCTGCTACATGGCGTGACCTTTCCCAAGATAAATGGGAGGTGCCAAATGTCAGTGCCAACCTGGGGTGTTCTTGTGTATCGGCTGCAAGCTCTATACGCACGAATAGGTCAGAGGTCGGCTTTGTAATAATTAATAAGGCAAAT
The DNA here is from genome assembly GCA_020698575.1 of Bostrychus sinensis. Classification (NCBI taxonomy): domain Eukaryota; kingdom Metazoa; phylum Chordata; class Actinopteri; order Gobiiformes; family Eleotridae; genus Bostrychus; species Bostrychus sinensis. Next base: position 17,267,725 of record CM036257.1, on the reverse strand, counting down.
GCAGATTGGGTTTACTCGGAAAACATTGCGGAATAGGCAGAGAAGTCGGAGTGGAGAGGGAAGGTGACTCAGGATGATTCAGAGAGCATGTTGTGTACACCGCCACTGCACAGGAGTGACTATAGGGGCCAAAATCCAGCCTCTGTGTGGTAAACATATCCGACAAAATCAACATGAGGAGGACTCCAAGTTCTACCACCGTTGGCGAAAATGCAAAGTGTTCTTCCTTTCAAAACTCTGTCGACATCTAGTTCAGTTCTTCCAAACATCTAGATACTAAAGATAAATACATAAATGTTTTGGTGAACATGAATTTTGTTATTTTATTATAAAAGCCAAGTGCGTCTTCTCTCATAATGAACTGCTTTTCGCTGATCAAATCCAGCTCAGTGTGCAGGTGATATAGCGCCTGATACCGGATTAAATTTGATGCCTGTCCCGGGGCACAAATGTCTCTGTAAGCTCTTTTGAGTCCTACAAAAAACAATATTGCTGATGTTCCAGACCTCCCACTCCCACACAAAGAGCACAGATCCACAGAGGAAGAGCCTGGTTTAACTGCAGCACTTTTACAATGGGATAGATTAGTGCACGCACAATTAAAATGGGTCACTCCAGCGGGCACTGCCAGTAAGGTATTTTTATTGTTTGCACTATCCCACTGGATTAGCTTCCCCGCTACATCCTCCCTGCTGCATTTTGACTGTAGAATCAAAGGCCACACTGGGAAGCCATTATTTTAATAGCCTGTTATACCTTCAGTCATCATGGAAAAACTAAGGAGCTTTTTACAGGAATGTCTTGCTGAGTCAGGCTGTCTAGAAGAGCTGCAGAGGAGGAAGAGAAAGCTGTACTCAAATAAAAGTATTGTTGCTTCAAATTTATATTACACAAGTCGTAAAAACACTCAAGAAAATGTTTACATTTTCTTACATTTTTTCTTACAATAATTTCTTACATTTACAAATGTTTAATACATTAGTAATGTAAAATACTGAATACTGGGGGTAAAGTTAAAGTAGAAAGTACTTATGGCTGCTACCACTACCACTATTACAAGTACTTTTACTATGAACACTACTACTGCTGCTACAACTGCTACCACAACTACTACTGCTACCACTATTACGAATAATACTACTCAAGTAGAGAAAAGTACTCAACAATATTGTTACTTGTGTAAAAGTAAAATGGCAATAGTGTTAGTTTTACTGTTATTACCACTACTAATACCACTGTTACTGCTACTACTGCTAATAATACTACTTTTAATATTACTAGTGCTTTTGCTATCAAGGTAAAAAAAAAACATACTTTTTAATTTAGAGTTTTGAAGTATGTAGCTGTGCAAAAAGTAATCTTTTTCACTATAAAATTGGGGCAGCAGTAGCTCAGTCAGTAGTGATGTTTGCCCACTAACTCGAAGGGTGGTGTTTGATCCCCTCTACCCTGGCATTGTAAACTGTTGTTGTGTCCTTGGGCAAGACACTTCACCCACCTTGCCTGTATGTATGTGTGAGTGTGACTGTGTGAAAGGAGGCGGTAAGAGAGGCCATAGTTTCTTACAAATGTGGCACTATTCAAAAGGGAAATAGACAGACTTTCCAATTGTACAAGATTTATTTCCAAGAAGCTTTGTTACAACAGAGTTTAGTTACTTCCACCTCGCACAATCTCCAGCATAAGTATGGAACAGTAAAAGTAAAACATATCAAAATCCCATTCAAGAAACACCTTGCCCTTGCCTAATAAACCCACAGCCTATCTCCTCCCCCAAAACATAAAGATCTCATTGCACTGACAAGGGCTTTTAGAAAGAGCTGAAGGGAGCTGCGGCCCACACAAATCATACTGTGTGTCACCAAAGGGCCGCCGTGGCTGTCTCTGGCTCTCTGTCAGGCTGTTACAGCGGGGGAATGAGAGAGAGCGAAAGATAGAGATGCGAGCGTGCCCCGGCCTTAATTCTGCCATTTGAATTCAACACTGTCACCGATATGATTGGTGGCGTGCGCCTTCAGTGCCGTGCCAAAGTGTGAATCAGCGTCTTGGCGTGACAGGCAGACGTGGTGGAGGGTGTTCAGGAGGGAGGTTTGAGATGAGAGGTGCTACTCATTTAGCTTCTGGCTGTGTTACACTTGTGTACAATAAGCTGTGTGTCTGGTCGGTACAGTAATCATAAATCAGTGCAATATACACAGTGCTCTCTACTGGTTTGATAATAGCCTTGCATTGCCCTTTGCAGTGCTCCAGAGCCTTACCAGTATAAAGTCAACAAATTGGGCAAACAATTTTCACCTATTATTTTTTAAGTACTGTGATTTTGATAATTTTGTGTACAATGTAGCCTGTCCACATTCCCTCTTTACAATGCCTAGGCACTTCAAATCACTTGGAGATCATTCTTGGTGACGTCCCATCTACAATAGCTGTCTCTCACTGTCACGTCTGTGCACTAGACGTGTGAGCCGTGTTGAGCTTGAAGTCTTACTGACAGATAAGCCACTGGTGTTTCTACTCAGCCTCCTAACCAGCTCTTTGTACCTCTAACAACCACAGTGGCTGTGAATGTAGGACAGGTTATACATGCTGTGGGTGAAATACAGACCCCATTATGCTCCTCATCAGAGTGGGATGCCAGGTCAGCAGAAAGCTGATGCCCTGGAAGCAGGAGGGGATGTTATATGTGATACCCCCATCCCCCCAAACATTCACATTTTGAATACTGGTGTGGTAGTGAGTTGTGGGATTTATCACAGACTGATGTGTAAAGGTCAGTTCAGTAGAGCACAGCTTGGTAAGAGATGCTTGCTTTTCCACTGTATTGGGTGCAGTAGAGTGGTGATTGATACAAAAATAGTGAAGTTCATGTATTTTTTAATTAATTAATTAATTTATTTTTTACTTAAATGCATGGTCAATCATATTAGGAATTTTAACTATTCTAAGTAGCAATGCAAGAGGTTTGAGGTTTGTCATATACTGTTGCAATGAACTGTTTTTGGTTTATTTACAGCTTTCTGGGCATAATTAGTAGACATATTAGTGTGTTTAAATACATTTTGAAAGAAAAATACTTTTACACACGTGTTCTTTATGTATTTTTGACCTCAGATGTTTGTAGTGGAAGTAGTCACAATAGCTGTAATATACACTGCTCAAAAAAATAAAGGGAACACTAAAATAAGACATCCTAGATCTGAATGAATGAAATATTCTTATTAAATACTTTGTTACATAGTTGTGCTGACAACAAAATCACACAAAAATTATCAATGTAAATCAAATTTATTAACCCATGGAGGTTTGGATTTGGAGTCACACTCAAAATTAAAGTGGAAAAACATACTACAGGCTGATCCAACTTTGATGTAATGTCCTTAAAACAAATCAAACTGAGGCTCAGTAGTGTGTGTGGCCTCCTCGTGCCTGTATGACCTCCCTACAACACCTGGGCATGCTCCTGATGAGGTGGCTGATGGTCTCCTGAGGAATCTCCTCCCAGACCTGGACTAAAGCATCCACCAACTCCTGGACAGTCTGTGGTGCAACGTGGCGTTGGTGGATGGACCGAGACATGATGTCCCAGATGTGCTCAATTGGATTCAGGTCTGGGGAACAGGGCGGCCAGTCCATAGCATCAATGCCTTGGTCTCGCAGGAACTGCTGACACACTCCAGCCACAAGAGGTCTAGCATTGTCTTGCATTAGGAGGAACCCAGGGCCAACCGCACCAGCATATGGTCTCACAAGGGTCTGAGGATCTCATCTCAGTACCTAATGGCAGTCAGGCTACCTCTCGATCACATGGAGGGCTGTGCCCCCCTCCCAAAGAAATGCCACCCCACACCATTACTGACCCACTGCCAAACCGGTCATGCTGGAGGATGTTGCAGGCAGCAGAACGTTCTCCACGGCGTCTCCAGACTCTGTCACGTCTGTCACATGTGCTCAGTGTGAACCTGCTTTCATCTGTGAAGAGCGCAGGGCGCCAGTGGTGAATTTGCCAGTCTTGGTGTTCTCTGGCAAACGCCAAACATCCTGCACGGTGTTGGGCTGTAAGCACAACCCCCACCTGTGGACGCATTGGGCCCTCATACCACCCTCATGGAGTCTGTTTGTGACCGTTTGAGCAGACACATGCACATTTGTGGCCTGCTGGAGGTCATTTTGCAGGGCTCTGGCAGTGCTCCTCCTGTTCCTCCTTGCACAAAGGAGGAGGTAGCCATCCTGCTGCTGGGTTGTTGCCCTCCTACGGCCTCCTCCACATCTCCTGATGTACTGGCCTATCTCCTGGTAGCGCCTCCATGCTCTGGACGCTACGCTGACAGACACAGCAAACCTTCTTGCCACAGCTCGCATTGATGTGCCATCCTGGATGAGCTGCACTACCTGAGCCACTTGTGTGGGTTCTCATGGGGTCTCATGCTACCACTAGAGTCAAAGCACTGCCAGCATTCAAAAGTGACCAAAACATCAGCCAGAAAGCATAGGAACTGAGAAGTGGTCTGTGGTCACCTCCTGCAGAACCACTCCTTTATTGGGGGGTCTTGCTAATTGCCTATAACTTCCAGCTGTTGTCTGTTCCATTTGCACAACAGCAGTGAAACTGATGTCAGTGTTGCTTCCTAAGTGGACACAGTTTGATTTCAGAGAAGTCTGATTGACTTGAAGTTATATTGTGTTGTTTAAGTGTTCCCTTTATTTTTTTTAGCAGTGTAGTAAAAGCAGTAGCAGTGGTAGGAACAGGTGATCTTGAGTGTCTAAAAAGGCGCTTAATAATTAAAATGTATTATTAATATAACAGCAGTAGAGTTTGGAGTTGTAGAAATAATTGTATAACTACTAATAGTAGTAGTAGTTTCTGCTGTCCAATTGCAAAAAAACAAACAAACCTAGTACTATGTTTACTTCTACTTGAGTATATTACTATTGTATAATTTTGAAAGTACTTTTATCTAAGTACTTTTTCTACCTCTGAAAGTAAGTAAGTAAGTAAAGTTTATTTATGGAGCGCTTTTCACAGATAAAATCACAAAGTGCTTTACAAAGTGCAATCATAATAATAAACACATACAATCAATAAACCTCTGCCCACTGGTAACAATATCACACTTTTACTGTATATCACTCTGCCAGTACTTCAAGCTGAATTACTACCTAGGTACCACATTTGTTTGGGACACTTTTGTTTGTATATAAAAAGGGTAGAATGGCTTTTATACTGTAGTTTCTTAATCTTTATATGATTTCCTTCCTGATGGAAGTTACAAACCTTACTGGCATTCAAATAAAAATGTGAGTGAAAGTTTCAGTTCAAAATCCGCCCACAAGAAGTCAACTCCTCTGGATGCAAAACAAACACATGCTCATTTTACCTCTTACTTAACCTCTCCAGCGCTCCAAAGCCTCTTAGTGATATAATGAGCATAGCCGTAGTGAAATGATTGGCGCGGCAGTGAGCTGAAATCTGGCGGGGAATGTGTGCCGAGGCAGGCCGAGACATACTGGCGTGGAGGGCCGCTGACAGACTGATGTAGTGCTCAGTCCTTCAGAGAGATGATGAATGACTTCGTGTTGTTTAGAGAGCTGCCAAGTCCCCCTCCAGCGGGAGAGCAGTGCTGGCCTTATGGAGAAACTTCCTCTGGCTAAAGTGGAATATAGGACTGGAGGACTACAAGCTGGATTTGGGAAGATTTCAAACACACACATATCAGGCATAACATTATGACCACATGCCTAATATCCAGCTTTAAACGTAAACAAACTGTGATGCACTGTAGTCTACTTTCGCTAGATACTAACCTCTGCAGACCGGGAACACCCTACAAGAGCTGCAGTTTTGAGGATGCTCTGACCCAGTCGTCTTGCCTTCACAACATGGTCCTTGTCAAACTCACTCAAATCCTTATGCTTGCCTATTTTTCTAGCTAGGGTAAAATGTTCACTTGCTGCCTAATAAAATGTCTTCCTGTCCCATAAGTTAGAGGCTGCATTCCTTCTCACATGCTATCCTTAGTTAAACCTGCTCGATGATTTGTAGCATATAAAATATGAGTGTGTTGGCCTCATCCACCCTCTTACCCATGTGCATAAGGGCAGGTGCATCTCCTAAAACAGAGTAGTATGTGTTTTTAACTGGAATATATGGTGGCAAGCTATCCAATTCCTGTCCAATAAAGATAAATGTACTATTTGACAAGCAATAATTCACTAGTGGCCTTTTAGTGACAGCGTATTGACAACCTATGACACAAAAGGCCACCATTATTCTTAAATCTAGATTTTCAAACTTGCATCACCTAAGTCTATGGAGCTGTAGTGTTACCCATTTATCTATAGTGCACCATGTGGCTGTTCTGTCTACATTAGTTAAGTTTTTGTTAGCAGTGACTGACCATTGCTGTTTACATCTTTTTGCAGTGCTTTTTAGGAAACTGAGTGCTCTACATTTGACTAGTCACTAAACATTCAGAAACCAGTACAAATAATGCCATCTTTTAGTGCAGAATATAAATATTTTTGTGTAGGGACAGAAATAGTTGGACATTTCAAGGGTTTTTAGCCAATAGAGCGGTTGATAGACACAAAAGGACATATATGCATACGTTTCCTTGCAACATGGTCCACTATTCTGCAATGTATGATTTGTAACCTTCATTTATGTTGTCAGCTTTAGCCTGCATGGCCCCTAACTGTTGGTGGCCCCGCTCACTCATGGATCCACTTATACAAGCCTGATGTGTAACTAAACATTTCCTTATCTTTGTTTTGATAACCTTTGAGCCACTCTAGCAGGGGGTTCGATCAACGCAGCATCTTTTAAAAGACGAACATTTACAAACCCTTGTGGAGAATAAATTACAATTCAGTGGGCTAAAGTCTCAGTCGGACGTCGTGGCACCCTGGAATGAAAGTTTGATTAACATGGTGGACTGGCTTACTCCTGCTGTTGCCAATGTAGGCCAGTGGAAAAGTCCTGACATTTAACATTGAAAAGATTTAGTTTTCGCTAATGCAGCAAATAGTAAGTGCCTGTTGTGAACAAAACAAAACAGCTTTGACAATTTCATAGAAACTAATTCTGAATGGCCGCCACGCATCTCAAACAACTTGGGACAAGGGGCAACAAAAGACTGGAAAACTAAGGGCAGAAATGATTTGCGTTATTAATTCATCATAGGTTTTTCCTGACACAAACTTCTCCATTTGTCCAAGCTTGGTGCTGGCTCAAGGAGTACACTGGCTTTCAACTCCTTGTAGCTGGATTTTGCAATTAACTCTATTCATTACCAACATTTTAGTAAGATGACTTTATATCAAAGGCAGGTCTGTATTATTAGTACTTGGCCCTGGAGCTGCTTTTAAAACAGGCCTAATTCTTTACTGGAAATCACTGCTTGGATCAGGAAAACTTCCAGAAGTCATTGTCTTTGAGCATAGTTTGCACAAGTTACAGCTGTATCATGCAAAGAAGAAGCCATATATATACACACTCTATGAACTTGATCCAGTTAACACAATGCCCCAGCTTATTTTGAATTGGTTTGTATCAGTCCATGCATTTGTGCTTTCTCTCCTGTCGTCTCATATTTTATTGGAATGTTTTGTGTTTTCCACTTGAGCGTCTCTTCATTGCCGCGGGCCTGTCTGAGCGCCTGCTGGAGAGCTATAGAAGAGCATTAGGCCCGGTGTCGTGGAGGAGATGGATGGACAGTTGCTGGTGAGACTGGCACTCCTGATAGCGCTACAGTTTCACAGGCGGTGCTTCCAACAAACAGGACGATCCCAGCCAGCAGCGGGGAGGACGGGTGTGGGGGATAGATGGATTGGGGGTTGGACAGAAGAGGAGTGTCTGGATTAATGAGGGGCGTCCCGTGACTGATGGGGCGACATCAGTACACGGCTGTTTCAATTTCAGACTCCCACTCTACATCCTGCCTGGTATTCATCATGCACCATGCCGTCTGTAGCTATCCATACTAAAGTTTTCGTTTATTTAGTTTCATCTCTGTAGTCAGGCCAGTATCCCAATATGACCTTATGACCTTTGGAACATCCATAAGTGCTGTGTGAAATGTTTTAAATACTTCTTGAAGGCCTTAATAATAGGCTGCAATGATGAGCTATTAGGCCTTTTCATGTTCTGTGAATGCGAAACATCCTCACTTATCAGTGGTAAAAACCTGAAAAGGCATTGGCCCTATCTCACAATCATAAAGATACTGTATACTGCAAACCAGAAATCATCTAATTCAGGAGTCATTGTTCTTTCCATTAAACTACATGGACCATGTATCACACAATGGTAAAGAGTCCACTGAAGCTAATCATTTGTTCCTTGACTAACCCTTTGTGACTGGAGTTAGTATCTTTTGGCCTGTATTATTTTTGCAATAATACAGAGTCTTTAAAATTTTCTTAGACCCACATAGTGTTTTGGGTCCGCACCAAAAACAAGCCATATATTTTTTGGTCCGTTACTTACCTCTCCTAAAAATGTAATCAAACTGTGACTAATACTTTATGAGTTATCTTGCTAACAGGCTAACAAACAAACAAACTGACAGGCAAATATATAACCTCTCTGGCGGCGGTAACCCATCTGATCAAACATTAATAACCACCTTTTAATATTCATTCATTCATTTTGCTAAAGGAAAAAGCATTGTATAAGTCCCACACTGAGTAAATTGTACAAATATCTACATGGCAGTTGCTCACCACTGACTGTCTAAAGTGCAAGTGCAGACACAAGTGCTTCCCTCTCTAGCTAACTAGTCCCAGGACGCCTGGTCATAAATTGTGGCCTCCGATCCCTCAACGTCCCCCCGGTTGCCCTTTCCCTCTTCCATCCCACCTCCCCAGTGGGACCATTATAATCAGTAGAGGTTGGCGCGTGTCTGTGGTGCTCTGAAGTAACGGTGGCGAGGAGGAGAAACCAAGAGGATGAAAGATGAGCGTAACCGCGAGATGTGCGCAGGACTGTTGGGGAGGGACCCAAGGAGCATATTAACTATTTATGAGCGACTTCGATGGCTAATGGGAATTACATCTGTTTTAATTATTGATGGCCTAACCGGCTGTCTTTATATGCATTTCCTCTGGGGAATGAGCTGCATGACAGATGTAGTCTATTGTTGTTGTTTATGTATGATACCAGCACGTGCGCACTGTAATTCCATTTAGCTGAAAGTGACTGTCTCTAAGTTAATTTTTACTTCTTTGATTCATTGGTGCATTTACTGAAAGGCACAGGAGGAAAAATAGTACAGTGCAAAAGTTTTAGTGAGGTGTGAAAAAAAATGCTCTTAAATAAGATAGATATCATTTGCTTTAGTAGATCCTTTACCATTGTGAGATATAAGGGTTAGAGGTAAGAGCATTTACCCTTGAACTAGAAGATCTTTGAGACTGAGTTCAGGTCTGAACATTATATCAGTACTATTGTGAGAGTGCCTTGGCAGAGGTCTACGCTCTGTGTGCCTCTACTTTAAATTTTTCTTCTTTTCTTGCAGTATTGTGTCTTCTTGTACTTTGATACACCTATCTGTTCATTTCTTCAAAACATGCCGAAAACCTTTGCACAGTACTGTGCCACTGTGCTTCTAGCTCTAAAATATAGGTTCAACTCAAGGTTAGGCTTAGTAAAAATACTACTATTGGCGGATGTTGCCGAGTGGAAAAAGTGAGTAGAAATCTTTGAAAAATGATCCCTTGCACCTGCATCGATAAGGAACAAGTTCGAGTTTCCTGAAACAGAAATCTTTATCTTTCAAGGGAGTCGATTTTATGTTGGCCGCCTTAAGTTTGTACATTTTTTTCCCCTTGCCATTCATCTCCCAAGTTTCAGTGTAGTCAGAATCGCTGCCAATTGGCCCACAGTCAGTTGCATTGTGAGAAGGTATTGGTACAGCAGATGGCACTGGAAAAGCCTGAGGTATCTTCAGAAAACAGAGGTCTTGGCTGCATTTTGTGTTTGAGGAAGATTATTTTCACTCAAGATGAACTCAAGGGTTGTCTGTTTTGATATATGCTATTGTGATATTTTGCACTCTTGGTTGTATCACAGAGATAACTTCTTAAAATCTTCATATTGATTGATTGAGTCACTCTTTTTTTTTTTTTTTTAGCTTGGCTTTCACTTTAAGTTGGCTTTTACACATTTCCTTGGCAGTTGTATTTGGGTATATTATTTTTTCATGTTTTGATGTAGGTTGACAGAGCTATCAAAATGCATTGTCCAATCTAATTGTATCATCACTAAACAGTTCTTGGTGTTTACCTCAAGACTAAGCCACTATCCTAAGGCCCATAGTTGCTGGGCAAGCTCCAGCCACCTGCAATAAGCAAAACTAGATAAATGAATATGATCAGTCATGCTGTTCCTCTACAAGCTGAAATGCCCACAGATATTTTGTTGCGGAAATTGAGGAAGTAAAATTAGACCTAATATAGTGCCTTGGGTAACGCCAAACTGGACACTTATCACCTTCTTTCTTCTGTGAGGGATTATTAACATCTCTATAACCCAGCATCCGTCATTTGTCACTGTTGGGTATTTTGTGTCATGATTAGTCAATTCAAGTATCAATCAAAGGCTATTCCATTGTCCTGTATCTTGGTTTGGTTAAAAAAGTGCAAATGCCTTTGTGCTAGATTCTGATTGCGGAAGACATCCTCATGGCCAAGTGTCTCCGAATTACTGTCCGGCCTTTCTCTAGACGAGTCCACTGATTAATGGGACCTATTAAACCCTGTCTGCAGGATGGGGATAGTGATTGGGGGGCGGAGGAGGAGACAAGTAGCTGGGCTGGTCGTCCCGCTGATGGATGGTCTCAGAAATGGTCCTTACCGCACGTGTCATACAGCATCTGGAGATGTATCGACGGGTGCTGAGGGGAGGAGGAGGGCTGGCTGTTACAGTAGGTTGCATCAAGGACCAAGAGGAGCTGTAAGAGATGAAACAGCAAGTCACAGTCAGGAACAATAGGCCAAAATGTTGACTTTTTAGGACTAGTATTTTAAGTGTTTGTCCCAAGTACACTCACCAATGTAATTAGTGTTAACTAGTAAAGTAAGTTATTTTTGTCTTTTTATTTTTGTGTATTATTTGAGAGTTGATGTTGTCATTTATTATGTCAGTTTTTGTACTCTTGCTTATTTCATTGAAATAAAGGAGGAGCCATGCTTTAGACTGACTAAGTGGTAAAAGATATATTAGAGAACACATCTGGTTAAGTCAGACTGTCATTGTCATTGAGTGAGTATGGTAATCATCCCTGTGACATGTGCTAATCGTCTGGTGCTAAATGAAGAGAAGTGTTCTAGTCCCGCTAACCAAGGTGTTATCTTCTCAGCACTGTTATTATCATCCTCATTAGAGTGTGTCCCATGGTTAATTATTGATCAGCTGTGTGGAGATAAGTCACTCAGCAAAGGCCTCATGCTGCTCTGGGCTGCTCCACACTGGCCTCCTGCAGGGCATCCACACACTGCTACATGTGGGTTTGTCATTGTTTATTTCACACCACCACTTATTTAGTTTTATTAGAAACACTGGTGGCCATACTCCTTGTTAGCGCCCTTTAATGGCTGTTAACAGAGGAGCAATGATGGATTGACTTGCAATAAAAATCCTTGTTGCCTCTGGCGCTTTATCTATAAAACAAAAGTAAATGGAAAATTTACAAGTGACTCTTGATTGATTTCTTAACCTGAATCCTCATGTTGGTATTATTGATTTGATTATGTTGAGTGCCTTGTTTACAGAATAAGAAAGTAACTAGATACCATTATAAATAATACCATTTGTGGCAATAATAGTAGTGGTTGTAGTAATAGTGGTAATAGTAGTAGTAAGTACATTCTACTTAAGTTAAGTAGAAAGACACTTAATATATTCAAGTATCAATTTTGTGGGCTATGTTTTACTTCTACAGCACTTTTACTTATGGGCGGTAGTAGTTCAGTCAGTAGAGATGTTCGCCCACTAACCCCAAGGTTTGTGGTTTGATCCCCGCTACCAGCTTTGCATACTGTTTTAGTGTCCTTGGGCAAGACACTTGACCCAACTTGCCTATGTATGAATGTGTCAGTGTGACTGTTCAGTGATGGTTGGAGGGGCCGTAAGCACAGATTGGCAGCCATGGTTCTGTCAATCTGCCCCAGGGCATCTGTGACTACAGAAGTAGCTCACCACCACAGAGTGTGACTGAGGAGTGAATGAATAATGGATTCATGTAAGAGCTTTGAGAAACTTGAGGAGTGTGTAAATCACAATATAAATCCAATCCATTATTATTATTACTAGAAATGATTTTGAGTACTTTTTCCACATCTGCTTGTTTCTTGTTGAGGGTGATTATCTGAATGTTATCTATCTATCTATCTATCTATCTATCTATCTATCTATCTATCTATCTATCTATATATATATATATATATCTATATCTATCTATCTATATATCTATCTATATATATATCTATCTATATATCTATCTATCTATCTATCTATCTATATATCTATATATATATATATATATATATATATATATATATATATATATATATATATATATATATCTTTTATATATTTCTGTGTGAATTTGAAATGATATATTATTTGTGTAATTTTATGCTGGATGCAGACTTTCTCTTGTTATTGTAAAACCGTCACTCTTGACCTGTCCATATTTACTCATGTACACAGCCGATATGTGACCTGGGGGTCAAGGTCTCTCAGACCATTAACTGCATGGGCACATAACAATATATGGAGCATGATGGATCCATTTATGTGTGGGCCCAATTCTCTGGCTTGGTTCCCTTTGTTTACGCTCAATTAAAAAATACAACGTACATGCTGGTTTTTACTTTCCCTTCAGATTTGAACATTTCCACATAGTTTACATGCAGAGTGCAGGTGAAACAAAGGGAGTATGTTGTAAGTTGTGATATAATTGAGTGTGCAGTCATTGATTTTCTTGTCTCTTCTCTCCTGCAGGTGAGTGGATGTGTTTGGGTGCGGAGGGTGTGTGAGGCTGTGGGGTGGTAAGTGTGGAATCATTTTAAACACAAAGCCATTTTTCAAAACCAGGACATAGTAGTTGCACTGCTGCTTATACGCAGACAAGCTCAATGGTCTCCTGCCCACACAGACACCATAGCCCTCATATAACTCCACTGTCTTTTCTGTATTACTACATTTTTACATGCCTATGTATAATATATAAAAAGGTATGTGGGGAATGGGAATTGTGTCTGCTTTTTATGTAGATAGCCTCTGATACCTCATTGTGTACAGGATTTTTTGTTTGTTTGTTTGTTTCTGTCAGTACATTGTAATGTTATTGCCATCATTCCAATTTATCTTAATTGTACTAACACTAACAGATAATGCAATTCATTGTCGGGCTATTGCTGGATGTAACGCTACGGTCAACTGTGATTAAACTAGGACAGACTCTGAGTAGCACTTAATTCACAGGAACATAAAGTCTAGTCTTTAGAGCAATACACACACATCTTTAAAACAGCAACGTCAAACTTCCTTGGTCACTGTGGCACTGGCTTTATTTTTTCTTTTTTTCCTTTTTTTTTTTTTTTTTTGTTGTTGCTGTGAACATTTTTTTAAAAATAGCTTGACTGCTGCAGCTCAGGATTACGTTTATGTGCTTTTGGAAATCACATGTACGGAACGCCTTTTTCTGATTTTGTTGTCATTTTGTGAAGTATTGCTGTTGATAGTTATAAATATAACTGTGATTACACCTCATAAAATAGTAAAATAGCAGGAATAGCAGGAAATAGCATGTAGCACCATTAGTGTTGGGGAAACAGTAGTACAGTTACACTTACAGTAAATGTGTGTATCTTGTCATGTCTGGAGGGCAGTAACAGGCTGTCTTGACATAGGCCTATTGAGAATGAGAAAGCACCTTGTATAAGCCTAATTTTATATTATACCTGAAGCAGACATGCGTTAAAATGTCTCTCCTTGGCCCTTTCACTTCACTTAAAAGATTGCATTTCCACTGTCTAGCTCTAATGATTTCTCTCCTGGGATTAACCTTTGTCCACTCTCAAAAAGCCCTGCAACAGTACAAAGTGACTGCACAGCTGGTGTCTCTCCACTGACATAAAGCAGTATGAATGAGGATATAATTGTTTAACGGACAACCTGACAATCAAGACCCAATAGAGGCATAAAGCAGTCAGACCATAGGTAAATTATGCTGATTATTCTATTCTTTACAAGGGATTAGTCTGGCCTCTGTTTGATTTATTTAGCCGTCTTTACAGGAAATACAAACACAGCCTAATTTTGATTGGTCAGTGGGCCTAAAACTATATTATTCTGCCTTTAGTCTTTATGCTAATTGGTTATTAAAGTAAGATTTGCGGTAATTGATGTATTAAAGCTGAGCATACACTGACAAACATTCAGATAGGCTAGCAAGCTACGTATAAACGCTAATTGCAACATTAGATAAAATTACTAAATATTAGTATACTTGCTAATGTTTTCTAACCAGGCTCTGACATTACTCATATGCATTCTACTGCCATCTTGATTATTCATAATTTGTTGATATTTATTGGTTAATGCTAATTTTCTATTAGAAATGTATTGTTGTCTGTTTAGCTTATGGCACCATTCTCTTGAGCGCAACCATTAAAATTCAGAAACCCGTATTTAGTCATTAGCTTCTGTGCTAATTATATGCTAAGTGCTACATAATAAAATAGCTAAACATCAGTACATGTTAGGGCAAAATGTTTAATGTTTTCTTACCAGGCCCTGACATTGCATAGATGGAGTCTAATGGTTGTCAGTCTTAATATTTTGTTGTAATTTTTTAATACTAAACCAAACAAAAAAATACAAATACAAGAATAACACTGAGCAGACAAACTGAAGTAAGGTTACCGGCAATGACAAAAGTACAGGAAAATTAAGCATACTACAGTCAAGACCATACAAATACTTTGACAAGGGCATCGAGACAGATAAATGTTTAACCACTGTACCTCTAATAATGATGTTGCTCAACTCTTTAGGCAAGTAATTTATTAGGGGCTGCCACATATCAAAAAATATCATCATTAGGTTGTCAGTCTTGATTATTCATAATTTGCTTTTTGGTCTGATAGCTTTTGGCACATTATTTTTTGAATGCAGCCATATTGTTTACAAACACGAATAGGGTTTGTAGATAGAACTTATTGCAGGTTATGCCGAGCAAAATAGCTAAAGGTGTAAACAAAGAATATAGAATAAAACAGTTGGGGGCCACAGTATAGATTTTCTATAGGTTCATATTCCAGACCTCACACGGTGTATATCAATAATACATTGTCTATGCGTCAAAATACAGCAGTTGCATTGCATTATGGGTAGTCATTAAATCAATGTCAGTGATTGGCCGTATATACATAAGCGTTTGTCAGATTGGATTTGTCTCGTCATTGAGCATATGTGCTAGTAAAGGTATGTGTACAATGTGTTGAGCTGACAGCTGCTACTGCCCAGCTCCACTGACTTCATCGAGCAGATCAGTGCTTCTCATTCACTTAATACAGACATCCTGACCCCCACCCACACAAGGCTTACACGTCTATTGAGAAGATTACAACCACATGTAAAAAAAAATACTGTATATGCATAATTCATTTCTAAGAACAGAGCCAGCACTGTGCCAGTCGCTGTGTTTACTCTACAGAAATCCCCTGCAGTGCTCTCCCGGGACTTGCAGACAAAAGCCAAAGCAGGTACAAGACGCCGGAGTATAGTAAGAGAGAGAGAGGGGCAGAAAACACACATGTCCCGTTGATTTGAAAAGGTCATAGTGTGGACACAGCTCCACATGTGCGTGGCCCTGCATCTGTTAGCCCTGTCCACTGTGCAGCGTGCGCACTGACGGAAAACCTAAATGTTTTAAAGCTTCAATACATATTTGATCAGAGGCAGCAGGGAACCACAGGACGATGGAATCAATTATGTGGGGCCCACACTGAATGAACATTTCCACTACTTTGTTTTATGCTCTTTGATTGAGTTCAAAGTCATTCTTGCGGTTGACCATAAGTAGATTTACTCTTGTTTTCGGTAATTGTATGATTGATGCTGATTTAATGGAAACTTAAAGGTTGTTTAAAATGGAATTGTTTGAGATTCTGTTTTTTAATGTGTTACGCTTTGCTGACTGCGGTTCAATTTGGAGAAGCAAATGGGAGCACTGATAGCAAAGCTAAGAAACATCAGGAGCTGGCATGTACTAATTTATTTTTTGTACTTATTCATATTATTACTTTCGCTTATTACTGGTAGGGGTCGTGGGTCCTTGGAGCCTATTTCAGCAGCTATGGGCCTTAGGCGGGGTAGATTCTCTACAATGACCAATTAATTGCAAGATCGACACAGAGACCTTCACTGACAAACACCCTTTTACTCTCACATCCATTCACTAGGGGCAATTTTCGAGTCACCTAAAACATGCATGTTTTTGGATGGTGGGAGGAAATGCAGGGGTGCTATCCACTCTGCCACTGTGCATTCCTGTCCTGGAGTCCTTTATAAGATATAGATTTGGTCACAAGATGTTATGAACATATTTTGTATAACTTAGTCTGAGAATTGTACACAAATTAAAGGCAGAAATCCCCTAGCATAATACGAACAATATTAGTTTAGGGAAGTTGAATTTGACATTTGTCTCAATTATTGAATGTGCTCTGATTTTCTGTAGCAAAAACACAGTAATCAACCTAATGCTGTTTTTAAGCCGCTAATCTTCAGCAGCTAAAATGGCTACTGATGAAGGTCAGATCAAATCCCAATAGCTTTGATTGAGAGGATGAAAAGGTTTATGCAAGTGATTGGCCCTTTCATTTGTGCAGGTGTGGTAAATATCAACAAGTTCAGGAAAACAATTAACCTTCATGCCAAGTGATTGATTTGCATATTTCAGTTAGCTTTATTGATTTAAAAGCACTTCTGAATGAAAAAGAGGGGGGAAAAAAATCACTGCTATTTCAAGGATTGGCACATCACAGGAACCAAATACTGTGATACCGTGGCTATGTTTCCATCCATAGTCTCAAACCCATGTGGATTCCTAATGACTTGTCAGTGATCCTCTCTGGGTAATCTGATTTGGGGTAAACACGCTGACTTTCACACATGATGCATGCGTCGTGGGTGGACTGGGAGTCACAACACAAGCACACTAGTGAGAGGCCATGTGTCCCAAATTAGACTGTGTAGAGTCCCTGGCATCCAAACTCAAAACACTACATCAAAATTCACTGGAAACATGCAATGTATCAGATATCCAGCCTCCAGTCCTCTGCTTAACAACATGAATTATACATTGAGAATATTATTTTGTGAGTACTTTTGTATTTTAAAATCTCTAAATGTAAGTATTTTTGGTCTTTGGTGGTAAAGTCCTTAGTAATAGTAGTAGTAGGAGGAAGAGTTATAATAGTGGTAGTAATACTAGTATAGTAGCAATAGAAATACTAGCACTAGAATCAGTTAGAGTTGTAGCAGCTGTAGTAGGATTAATATTTAATAGTAGTAGTTATAGTTGTAGTTTACTTCTATGGAGCTTAATTCCTGCCAAAACCCTGTAAACATATAAAACGTGTTCCACAAATAAGCTCCATGTACTTTCACTTAAAATCCAGCCACAAGCCAGTGTACTCTTTGTACCAGTCCCAAACCTGTATAAATAGTGAGGATTGGACAGGAAGGGCATCTGGCATAAAACCTATGTCAAATCAATGTGCAAATCACTGCATACCAAGAGGCAGATGTTTTGATGTTATAACCCTGGAAAGAGGAAAAAAGTACAGATTTTAAATTCTTTTTCCACTTCTCTGACTCTCACTTAATTGCAATCAACAAAGTCCTGCAGCAAATATATACATAAAACCTAATCATGGTTGGCCAGGACACTGCTCTTGTTTGATAATAAATCCCTGCAGTGGTGCGAGCGTGCAGAGTGGTTGTATTATATTCCTGTAGCCGGTAGCTGACATGACAGTTTGCTAAGCCTCTTAAGCCGTCCCTTAGCCACCACTGTGTTGTTTTGACATTATCGGTGGCAGGAGGCTGGCCCTGAACTGCACCACGATCTGCATCTCTCCGCCAGACGTCCAATCAAATTAACCCAGCACTCGGGCAGGCAGCGGTAATACAGCGTTACCTCTGAACTCAGGACTAATGCTCCTTGTATCAGCGTGAAGGTCATTTTAGGCAGAAATAATGCAGTGATGATTCTCGAGCTTCATGTCGCTCACACTGCACCACTACAGCTTTATCTATTTTAAATGGAAAGATTGTTGCAAAGGAAGGAAGGCAATGTCTTTGTTTGCCTTCATGAAAGATACATCCAGGTGTACATTGATGTCTGTGGTGAGATGTGATGAAAAGACTTCAGACAAAGACGAAGCTTATCGGGAGGACACAGACAAAGAACACATAAAGAAACCAAGACAAAAAATACACAGAAAACAGTAAGAGAGTAAGTGCGTGGACAAGTTGATGGATTGGATTTATATAGTGCCTTTTCAGAAACTCATGTTGCTTTACATTAGCCTATTATTCATAGATCACTCCTCAGTTACACACTAAGCCATTGTTTCCCAACCAGGGGTGCAGGGACAGCTAGGGGTACTTGGGAGTTATTCTATAATATATTGAACTACTGAAACTTATGAAAGACAAGCTGATAAAAAGGAGGGAAAAGAATATTATTAGAGTATTATTTTTTGTTACATTTTTGGCTTTAATAGCTTGTTTCAAAGAAGATTTGAATTGTTTTAATTTTTCTTTGTTTTTGAATGTGTTTAAGATTATTATTTCTTTTCATTTTTCAGATAATTTTGAACAAAAAATATCAACAAATAAATGTAATAGGAGTTTATTTAGTTATATTGTTATTTAATATTTTATTTTAAAGGCAAGCCAGTTATTACCTTTTTAATTTCAAATTTGAATTTCCCCCAAAAATGCAGAATAAGTAGCATTTACAATAAATCAATTATAAAATCTCTTTGAACTAATAAACACAGGTGTTTTTTTTTTTTTTGTTTTTTTTTTTGAAATTTTGAATTATTATCAATGTGTATGAGTGCGGGGGTACTCATGATATGATACAAAACCCCAGAGGGTACACGACACAAAAAAGGTTGGGAACCACTGCACTAAGCTGCCTCTGTAGTTACAGCAATCACCACCAAACACACAATGACACAAACACATTAGTACACCAGTGCCACATACACTGGCGCCAACAGCAGTATGAACCAGGCAGAGCAGGAATTGAACGGAAACTTGCCAAGCTACGAAATATAGTAACTTGATAAGAACGTCGATGAGTCCAGATGTTTTTCTGGTCCATTTTGTATTAAACAATGCCAAAGAAAAGGCCATATTGTTCCATATTGTGATCACTTACAAAACGCTAAAGTGTGTGTGTGAGCAATTAAAAAGAAAAAGCAATGTATGTATGTAATCCACTCTCTTTCTCCTCCCCTGTAATAATGATGTCTGTGTACGTGTGTGTCTCTCAGCATGTGATGTCCACATCCAGTCTTCTGCATCTCAAAACCAGAACCATTAGCTTTAGTCACACATGGTTTGGATTGGGCCTGGCATGCGGGACAGTCCCTGCAGCTCAGCCATCACCAACACAGTCTCACAAGGAGCAGAAAACCACTCAACAGTACTTGCAAAGTAGATGTTCACTCAGAGCCTTGCCCATCATGGTTTGGCATAGCACTAAAGTCTCAGCACTAGTGGTAAAACTGGGTTGGCATGGCCTTTTCCTTTTATACGTGTGGTTGATTGATTCATTTTACCTACTGGGTTAAATACAAGCTGTCTTCTTGGAAAACTTTATAAAATCTCCCAATTCCATTACCAGGTTTTGGTAACCATGTAATTTGGTAACTTGTCATGAACAGATAAAAACTTCTTGAGCATCCACGCTGGGGTGATCCAAGGTGGTATTGTGGGCTAATGCTAATTCTGATAGAAAGCTGTCAGGATACAGAGTACATCAAATTTTTATCCAATCCACTTTATTTCTATAGCACATTTTACTAACACAGACAGTTTCCAAAGTGCTGCACAAGATTATAAAACAATAAATGAATAAATTCCATTAAAACAATAAAAAAATTGTAAAAGAGCAGTACACTAAAAAAGCAATAAAAAGGTAAAAACAATAAAATAAATAAGACAAAACCATAAAAGACACAGGACCATACAACTCCTACCAAGTTGAAAGCCAGAAAATAAATGTGCCTCTTAAGGCCCGGTCCCCCCTGGTTATAAGTCTGGTCTGAGGAACCATGAGCTGGAGCTGGCCCTCGGACCTCAGTGAACACGCTGGTGTGTAAATTTGTATGAGGTCTGTGATGCACCGTGGGCCCATTCCATTCAAAGCGTTTAAAACAAATATTAAAATCTTAAAATCAATTCTAAATTGAACAGGAAGCCAGTGCACGGAGGTGAGGCTGGAAGTGATGTGTTCGCACTTTTTGGTTCCTGTTAAAAGCCATGCTGCAGAGTTCTGGACTAACTGTAAGCGAGAAAGTGCGTTTTTGGTAGGGATAGTCCGATTATCAGCCGGGCCGATATTTAGCATTTTGACACATATCGGCATTGGCTTTTTTTTTATCCGATGGCCAATAAGAGATCAATTTAAAAGTGGGTTATTTTGGCTCTGATGCAGCCGCGCCTCTCTGTCTGCTGTCACTACTCTGTCTCCAGCTGGTTGTTTTCCAGGTGTCATGATGCGCATAAAAATACCCAGATCTTCCGCATCAGTTCCGCATTGTCTAGCCCCAAGCGCAGGCGCACTAGTGTTTCATTTAACCTCGCCTCCCGGAGCATGCATACCTGAGACTTCTCCTGGCTGGCGGGAGTTAGCACTGCAGGCTAACTTGAATGGGGATCAAACAATTCAATCGTACGGCTCTTCTAGACTTTAGAAATGTTATTGGACCAAATGGATCAAATTCTGATAGTAAAACGAGTCATTTCGCAGGGGGTGGTGTGACACAAAAAAAATATTAGCAGCCGATTTACAGACGTCTCTTTCTCAGTGTAATTCAATGGGGAAAAGTCTTTTTGGGGCATATGCATCACGCGATTTAAACAAAGTTAAGTGTTGGTGTTTGTATTATGCAAAATTTTGACGCCAATATTTTCCCTTTTACTGCAAATGAATATTGGTTCCAAGTATCGGTTATCGGCCTCTCTGACTACTAGTAATCAGTATCGGTATCAGCCCTGAAAAACCCCTATCGGTTCAGCTCTAGTTTTGAGTGATTCCAGTGTAAAGTGCATTACAGTAGTCAAGACGTGAAAAAATAAAAGTGTGCATGACTTGTTCAACATGTTTAAAAGATAAAAAAGGTTTGATTTTAGATAAAAGCCAAAGATGAAAAAAAGTGTTAATTTGTTTAAAATTACTGGCTGTGGGACACGAGTGGTTTTTGAGGGGGCCCAAAACGTTTTGGATCATAACACATTCAATTATGACCAATGTGTTAAAACCTGCTATCTTCTCATAAATCTTGTTATTTATTAAATCTTCCCACTCCATTCCTTCACGCATGTCTTTCAGCACAGCCACCATTCATGCACAAGTAACCATGTAATATCATTTGGTTACTTGTCATGCACGGATAAAAATAACTTCACGATGGTCCACGCTGCGGGAACATAAACCAAGGAGAACATTTGATGTGACTTAAGTGAAACCATCATCTCAACAAGAGGGGCATTTGCATTTCTTACACCTGTCCAAACTGCCAAACCTGTCACAATCAAAGGCTACAGCGGCACAGGAATGTAAATATTAAATCACGACGAGCCCTGGAGCCTTTTTTTTAGATGAAGAGTATGTCTGAGAAGGAGCCATTGGTGCTCTAATGACAATCTTGCAGATAAACAGCCTTTGTTATGGTAATGAGATGACGCGATGCATGACAGCTATTGGCCGCGGCATCTGAGAGGGCTCTTCAGCAACCAATGGCTTTTGTTATCAGACGCTGGCAGCTGGAAAAGCCATAAAGAAATGAAAGCCCTACAAGAGGCACTGGTCCCTGAAACCAATTTTATGTGGTGCTCATTTTGCCAGGCCCAGTGTAAGAGGAGAGAGATGTGGTTGTCTTTGAGATGGCCTCTGAGCTCCACTAAATTTCCTGAAAAGTAATAGGAGTTGTTATTAGTACCTCATTCAGGACGAGATCATCACTTTTTAATATTATTTTTGGCCTGATCCCGGATTTCGCAGGGCTTAACATGGCATATAATATGTTGTATATTAAAAGATTGGACAATGGGTCTGGGCTAAATAAAGGTTTATCTCATCATATGTCATCTGGTAAGTCTCTGTGGGGATTTTGGGGGTTATCACTACATCATTCATCTGCTAAATGTACAACAGGACCATGCTGAATAAATTTTATTTGGTAAATGTATCTTCTATTACAATACCAGCTGCTAGTCTGTGCCCCTTAAAGCTTATGCACATTGCCCACGACTTAGACAATCATTTAGTTAGAGTTTGTTCTGTTTATTCAATCTGACTAAAACATCTGACTGTTTACAAAGCAGTATGTTGATTGAATATATTCAGTAAGCCTAGTTGATTTGATTGAGAGCAGTTCCAAAATTATCAGTGCTGTACATTATTTTTGTCCTCCAATTACTTTTGTTTTCAGTGCAAAGGGCATTTCTGTTCTGATTTCTGTTCTGTGGTGGAAATTAGATACAGTAGATTTTGGAAAGAAAATGTTCTGAGTACATTTTCTTAAACATAGGGTAACACTTTAGAATTATTCACACTAATTAAGTATTAGTTAAGCATTAGTAACCAGTTAATTTATTATTTATTTTATTAAATGAGTAAAAGTAACAATGTAAATAAGTTGTTTTTACCATAATAGAAGCAGAAGGCCAGTAGTAATAGTAGTGATTGTAGTATTAGTAACTAAGTAATTAGTGGCAGAAGTAGCAGCTGAAGTAGTCATAATAGTAGTAGAGGTAATAAGCGTAAAAACTTAATACTTTTTACATTATAAAATTTGTGTCAACTACTTTCACTTATACATGAATGACATTGTTTTAAAGTTGCTGTATTTTTTATTTTTATTTTTTGCTGATTATTGAGAGAGCAAAACTTACAATATTTCTTTGGAGTTAGGTGTTATTTCTCTCAGTTTGAACTATCAGATAGCAAAACAGTGACTCTTCCTCTTGCAATAAATAAGCTGAGAGTAACACTGTAATAATGAAAAGTATATTTAGTAGTGTTTATTTCTCCAAAGTTTGTTGTGGTTGGGTGGATGTTTTAAGAAGTTGCTGCCTGGAGTTATCCAAAGTTCACCTATCATTTTGTGGATTTTCTTCCAAGTTACTTAAATGTCAGAATATAAACAATACATCTGATGTATATAGTGTTGCCAACTGCATAGCTACTGTCTAATATATAACATATGTTAGAGTCAAGTACATTTCCTTGGGAAATTTGACTTTAAACCCACTTTTCAACCAACAGTGCCACCTGAAATTGCTTTCTTTGTGAGTAAAAAGCAATCAATAAAACGACAAAATGGTGTTCGTCCTGTTGCTGTATCTTTGACACTTGGAAATCATTGTGGAAAGAAATATCTGAAAAGCAATTCACTGCTATCTATTTTCTTGTCCCAAGAACAATGGTGGAAGGTGGAGGAAGCGAAGGCCCAGGGCAGAGGATAAACTACATCTCCCATGTAGCACTGAGCCTGTAATGGTTCAGTGTCTGACCTGTCACCAAGAGACGCACTGCCCTCTTTGTATAAAAATGGTACATTAGCTAAGTTGTTGCTGCTACAGTCTACTCCAACCTTCCAAAAACAGATTATTTTGTGCATTAGAATTCTGATTTGCAGATTTTCTTTTGCTTCCATGACCTTTAACCTCACCTTGGTTGAATGGTTATCGCTCCTGCCGCTCATGTTGTTGGTTCAGTCCTTGGGCTGGTCCAGTTGTTTAGTCCTGGTTTAGACTGGATTTAGTCCTGGTTTGTTCCTAATTTTCTGATCTATTCCTGGTTTAGTTCTGGTTTTAGACCTGATTTAGTCCTGGTTTAGACTGGATTTAGTCCTAGTTCTTGTTTGTTAGTGCTGCGACAGGGCATGTAGTTGTTTGCGATTCCTAAAAGCAACAAGATGAAAAAGATGAAGGAATAAATGAAGGCTAAATCAAACATAACCACAAAGTCAAAAGATGTACAGTATAAACAATTTCCTCTAATGCCTGGATGAATATAGTACATTATGTGTAAAAGCAGAGATTAGCTCACCTTCAGTAAAAGGACTTGCAGTGAGTGGCTAATCCCTCTCCAGACCTGAGCTGAGCCGTATCGACAGATTCTCGTCTCTCTCCAAGAAAAAGGAGATCGATAAGCAAACGGCATCATTGATCCTGACTGCTTTGAAGTCAGGTCTGTCCCAGTCAGAGAGCGCCGTCCCAGTTTGATCACCACGGTCCCCCCATTGCTGCTCATCAAACCACATGTAGGGTTTTTGGCTAGTTTTATAGATCAAATAATAGGACTCACCACTATGTTACCAAAATTCATGCTTGTACATATTGTGTATAGATACTTTTTATTGTTTGTAAACAATATGAGTAATTTCAATAGAATTGTACTATAAGCAAAGTAGACCACCATACATTTCCAATAGAGGAATTAGCGCTAGCAAATTAGCTATATGTAATCAAGATGGTTTTGGCTAGCTAGCAAATACTGTAGAGGTTCTTGAATCTTTATGTTATGTTAAGTCCATAGTTACAAATAATATGTCGGTTTACACCAGGGGTCATCAACAACATTTGTCCAAGGGCCAGAAATTTTCCCAGCAGACACAGTGAGGGCCAGATGATCTCATAAAATAAAATAAGTAATATATTATTATTTAATATATTAATATTCTGCTTGCACATAAGCCTGACACCAAATTATTGACCAAGAGTTTTTAGGTTTGACTTCATTTGTCTTTGTGTTTTAGATCACACGCCGCTTTAATTTAATGTACAGAGTAACCTTTCTAATAACATTAGCATTTGTATTTGCTCTTTGCTATGTGCAAGGCTTGTACTATGTGTGCGGGGAAAAGCCCAAGCAAGGACATATGTGAAAAATGACTATAGATATAATGAACATGTAAAACAATAAAATAAATGTATAACTAGATTGTTATTATCATTATTTTTGATTAAAGACAGGCTAGGTAAAGGTAAATTCAGAAAAAAAGTATATAGGAACCAATATTTTTCTCCTCGCGAGGCAATTCCCAAATTTAGTAATATAATAAAGCTCTGGCGGGCTGGATCTGGCCCCCGGACCGCCAATTGACATTCACTCTTTTAATCCATCAAAGAACACAAATCCTACTTTGGTTAGGAGGTCTGTATGTGAGTTATACTTGAAGATACTAGCCCTAGTCTGTTATTTAGAGGTTATGATAGTTTTCTCACTAAACTGGGAATTAACTAAATGGATGTGTGTCAGATAGTTTTCTTTTAGTGGTGTAATTTGAACCAATTCTTTTAATACTTTTGTGTTATATTTCATATTTTGAAAAGGATTGGAAAGGAGCCCTGGTCTACAGTAGAGGTTGGACTCAGAGTAATATTAAGGAACTACTGTAAATCTGTCATGTTTGATTTATTGCAAGTCGATCTTGAAACTGATACCTTTTTCACTGCAGTGTAATATTGTTTTAACTACTTTTGCCAGGTGCATGATCATTTGGGAATCAGTGTTTAGTCCAAGATTCACCACACAAAAATGAATTGTGTGGAACATGGGAAATTTCCAATGCATGCACTGTAACTAGAGAAAGAAATATTGATAGTACAAACATCAGTACAATATAAGTAATATTTGTACCAGCAGGCAGTGTCATCCTTAGCAGTACTAATACAATTCCATGACTTCACAGTACTGTACCACCACATTACCTTCTCATTCAGCTATTTCATGAACCATTGTGATACATCCATGAATAATACATAATAAGTCAGCATTCTGCATGTGATCACTGGTGGAAAAAACACTAAATAATTAGGTATGAATCCTGTATTTTCAGCACTTTAACAGGTCCCAGATGTTGAGTGGAGGAAGGTTTTGACTATAGTGACATCATTACAGCGGTCTAGACAGACTTGAGACAGGGGCATCCCTCCGACAAACGGGCTACCGTATTATTATGTGGTCCTGTGTCGTCTCTCCTAAAACCATTTGTTATAGACCAGAGATTCAATTTACCCGAGGTGTGGAAATCCAACTTTTCCAGCACGCCATACAGAGCGCAATCGTTTGACTTAAAGCAGTGCAACAAAGTCGAGCAAGGGTTGTTTTTCTTTCACTTTTCCTTTAACAGTTTTTCCCTTTTATTTTCTGTAAAAAAAAAAAAAAAAAAACTGTTCTTATTGTGCTGACAGAGGCAGTTATCACAGCTTCCCAATAATGTGAGCCTTTCCAATAGTTGGTACAATGAAAGGCTTTTGGGAAGTCTTGTCAAATCCATTTATTTTACAACAAAAGGATATAATGGAGACGACACACTGGGATTTTTCATTCCCAGTCTCTAAAGGAGAATTAAATATTTCATTTTGGACCATTAAAATTGCTAAGAGACAGTCAAGGTTATGTCTGCATTTTATATTTGTAGAGTAAAATGGTTGTCTGTCTGTGTATTTCTGGCCACTGCATACCCCGCTTAAGACCCATAGTTGCTGGGATAGGCTCCACCCACCCATGAACTTTAACAGGAATAAGTGGATGAAGATGAAAGAATACAGTAATTAGAGTTTAAATAAGAATTTCCCAAAGATGACTGCTGTAGGCTTCTGATAGCAGTGTATAAAAATACAGCAGTGCACTGTCATACGTCTGTGGTCTGACAGAGACAGGCTTAAAGCTCTTCACATTACCATATAGTGTTGCTGTGTCCTGTCAAGTCCACTCTCAAAAGCCCACTCCCTGTCAAGTCCACTCCACGTCACAGAAGTATGTGTAGAAGAATATGAGAAGTTATGCCATTAAATACACAGCAAGAGTTAATAGGAGTACCTGATTTATTTCTTTTTTATATATTTTTTGTCCTTTAATGGCTTTATTAGAGAGGCAAAAGTCTCACACAAGTGTTACTCAGAACCATCTGAGAGGAAAGCGTTTACAAAGAGGAGCCACTCTCAGAAGAATATTTGGTAGGTGATAGAACACCATTTATTTTATTCTAAAATAGAGCGTTGTGTGATGTGTTTAGTCAAAAATGTATGCATGGCTGCTTCACTCCGGAGCATGTGTCGTGTGAGTGTGTCGGCTAAGTGCCACTGTGTTCCTCTCTGTATGGAAATCCCACTGGAAGTCATTACACGCTTCCTCTAAATGTTGTGTGGTGGAAGTGTGTTTGAACAAATGAATTAAATATGACCACAGTTAACTGGATGCCACTGTATTCCCATGCTCTGCTTCATTATGCAACATCAATACACAAGTTTATGAGATATTTATAGATTACATAACACAGGCAAAGAAAAAACAATATATAAGTACTGTATTTTCCGGACTATACGTCGCTCCGGAGTATAAGTCACACTAGCCAAAAAATGCATAATGAAGAAGAAAAAAACATATATAAGTCGCATTTTTTTTGGGAAAATTTATTTTACAAAATCCGACACCAAGAACAGACATTTCATCTTGAAAGGCAGGTTATAGTAATAATAGAATAGAGAACAACAGGCTGAATAGGTGTGCGCTATGCTAACGTAACACATTGATGGTTATTCAGCTACATGAAGCATAAACAACGAACTGAATAGGATGTCTCGCATGTTAATGTAATATATTAACCATTATTCACATAACTATAGCATAAAGAATATAATATAACAAGTTCACCAAACTCACCATCTCACTCCTAATCGCTAAATCCTTTAAATTCTTTATCCTCGGTGTCGCTTCTGAACAACTCCGCCAACTCCTGAGGTAGACGAGCGCCGCTTCCTCCTCTGCGTGGCTGTCGTCAGACTCAGCATCAGTTCCATTTCCAATTATTCTGCTTTTTCTCAGTTGTCTTTATAGCCTAAGTTGTTAGCAGGTAATGTTTATATTTTAAATTGTCAGTGGTTGAGGTGCAGCAGATGCTGGTGCACAAGCCTAGAGTGCCCTCTAACGAACACGTGAAATATTTTAATACATGAGTAACCTCCTGAGTATACGTCGCACCTCTAGCCAGACTATGAAAAAAAATGCGACTTATTGTCTGGAAAATACAGTATGTGTATTGCAACAGAATATCTCAACTACTACAGTTGTTAGGCATTTTGGAGTGTGAGCTTTTACAATATGTACTATGGCCCTGAGGTGGAAGTAGTACTCAATATCTTAATACTGTTACTTCAAATTCAAATTAATATTACTAGTATTATTAATATTATTACTAATATTACTACTTGAGTAAAAGTAAGCAAAAAGTATTTATTGTCAAATTTAGCAGTAGAAAGTACTTGCTACCACCACTACAGCTACTACTATATCTTCTACTACTACCACCACCCCTACTACTACTGTATTACTACTACATCTGCTGCCATTACTACTATTATGATTACTCTGTAAAATTTAAATAGGAAGTACATGGTGCTATACTACTGCAACTGTAACTACAACTACAACTACTATAACTGCTACTACAACTACTACTATCACTACTACAATCTCTGCCATTACTACTAGTATCACGATTACTTGCTATCAACTTTACTTATTAAATTACTTGCTATCAGCTACAGCTACTACTATAACGTCTACTACTACCACTACCACTACTACTACTACTACTACAGTGACGACCACTGCTACTACTACCACTACTGTATTACTGACTGAGTTTGTTAAAATGTACTTGTGTTACAGTGTCACTTCCCACCTCTGGGAAGACTTTGTTTGTATGAAGGCGAAGGCACAAATTGCAAGACCCAAATCTAAAATGGCAGTACTCAGAGAAAGACGTAGCAGTCGATAAGTTGGAGGCTGGAGTTCAGGTGATTTGCAGCCCCAGCCATGCAATTAATGTTCAGACAAGCAGAAGGGAACAACTGTCTGGCTGTGTTGAGGACAGAAATATGTTTTTTTTTTTTTAAAGATCAATATTTGGGTTTGCCAGTGTCATGACAATTACTCCTATAAATATGCAGTTCATGTGGTTGCACTTGAGTTACATAGATATACTGCTCCTTTGGGACGTCTGCTGCAAATGTATTTAGTAGTATCTTATATAACCAACCATATTTGTGACCCTTACCCTGAGGTCAAGCACTTAAGAAATACTTGGGTGGCTTTTTATGCTGTCTATAATTCAACCAAAGGGAGTCAAAACACTGTGTATTCTTTGTGCTGGTCCCAAGCTGGAAAAAATGAAGATTGTGTCAGGAAGGACATTCAGCACTTGTATGCCCACCCTACCAGCTGAGAATCATTGTACTAAAGAATCTACACAGGACATCAGGAACAGTCCAGTATTTTTTTTGAGACACAGCATAAAAATACCTTAAAGTTCTATTTTTGCAGCACTAATTGTTTGTCTAAATGTCCTCAGTGGATTGGCTAATTGTTTCATTGACTTACCTTGAGTGCAGAGAAGTTACAGCAAATTATTTAACAAAGTTACAGAGCCTCTGGATAGTCAGGGTTAACCTTATTCACCCTGAGGACTTACAGATTCAAAACTAAGACTTGGACGGCCCTGCTGCTCACTTTAAACACCTACAGTGTTATTATGGCTCTTATACAGCTCAGTGCCACTTTGTCCAGACTCCAGTCCTGCCTCCTCCTGATTGGCCTCACACGGTTCCTCTCTGAGCTCCAGCGTCTGCCCCCTGCCCCACTCTGACTCTGTGTTTGCAGACAGACAGAGGAGGCAGAGAAAACAGGGCACTGATGTCACGCACTGAGTCACAGCTGCTTCAGACAACTGGGACAAAATCTGCCTCCTAGGTACTAAAGTTGTCTGAAACCTTTCTTCTGTTATCATAGCCCAGCCTTTGGTCAGTGTTTTAAAAAAATGTTTAGTTGGAATTGATGGGAATTGGGCCACAGACGTATAAAATAAGACCTTATGCCTTGGCTGTTCAATATGTGAGAAAGTAAGAGGAAGTGTATATTTTTATTAGTGCTGTCTGTCTCTTTGCAAAATGAACCAGCACACAAAAGAAAAATATGACGAGAAAAAAGCTAAACAATTGCCCTGCAGAACACCCATTAAATGCAATACAGGAAAAACCAAGAACACTTTTCTGCCTCTGTTACACACTGTGTAACAGAGGCAGGCATCGCTTTGCCAGGCAGTTTTATTTATTTTTTTCCAAATGAGAGCAGGAAACGTTGAGGCCACTGGAGTGTTTTTTTTATCATAACCGAAGATTGTATGACCATTTTTAATGATTTGTTTGTTTGTTTTTTTTCAAAATGCATGTCCTAATTTTGCAACTCACTTAATTTAAAGCTTTTGATGGCATTGAATACTGAGGAGATATGCCCACCATGGCTTTACGCACCACAGAGGTCACAGAGGTCCGGACCTCGGTAGTTTTCTAATACTAGACTAAACCAGATCTAAACCTGGGCTTATTTAGGAAAAAAGACAGAAGTAAATAAGAACTAAACCAGGACTAATCCAGGTCTAAACCCGGACTTATTTAGGAAAAAGACAGGAGCAAACCAGGGCTAAACCAGGGCTAAACCAGGACTAAACCAGGACTAAACCGGGGTAAACCAGAAAAACCTAGTCTAAACCCGGACTTATTTAGGAAAAAGACAGGAGTAAACCAGAACTAAACTAGGACTAACCTAGGGCTAAACCAAAAGAAAACCAGTCTAAACCAGGACATATTCAGGAAAAAGACAGGACTAAACCAGGTCAAAGCAAGGACTAAACAAGGACCAAACCAGGACTAAATAAGGACAAAACCAGAAATAAACTATGGCCAAACCAGGACAAAACCAGTCTAAACCAGGACTTATTTAGGAAAAAGACAGGACTAAGCCTAGTCTAAACAAGGACTAAACCAGGACAAAACCAGTCTAAACCAGGTCTAAACTAGGACCAAACCAGGCCTTAACCGGGTCTAAAACAGGGAATAATCTGGTCGTCAACATGATGGATCTCAGTCTTTCTAAAATCCTGTGTATGGCCTACAACATGCCCTTTACTAAAACCTTTCAGTGTTTTACAGTCAGTCCCATGTGAGCTCATGCATTATGGTTTTAATGAGTTTAGCAGCCAACCATGGCATATACAGTCTGTGGACGCCTTATTATTCATGAGTGCTATAATTGTTGTGCGCTTTATGGACACTTAACTCTATAGAACACTAAATAAAAAATGCTACACCAAAGTACACATTACTTCCCATTGACCTCTGCTGTAAAATCCCTCAGACACTAGTTGACTCTTTGACAAAGTGCCTTTCTCACGGCTCCTCTTTCTCAGGCTCTGTGTCCTCACTTCTTCACTGCCACCGGCGCAGTGTAACAGGAGCACAGATGTCTGAGGCAAACTGCTCCAGGCACAACCGAAAAGCAAGCAAGGGATATTCTTTATTTATTTATCATCACTTTTATATGTTTCTGCTGTCACTGTGTTGTCTCAGAGCAGGACATGGTCGCGTTAGCCCCCGGGCAATGGACTGAAGATTTGTGACTCTCTTTAGCTGAAGCATCTTGACATTTTTACACGGCATAATAAAGTACATAGAAAAAAAAGACAGCTGGACAGTATTTCCACTAAGAAAATAAGTTGTTTCAGGAGTCCCATCTCCATATGTAAGGAGGCTAAGGGAGAGCAGGTAGCAGCAGCAGATGGCACAGTCACCTGGAGCGCATGTGTAATGAGAGATCGCCACCTGCGTCGCTTTTCTTTGACAAACCCAGATTTTGGCTCTTACTTATTGGAACTGTGAGGAGAATTAGGTAAAATTTCACTTTGTATTTACCTGTGATGGTAGAGGTGTGCTGTTAGGAGTTTTCAAAGATGATTTAAGCCACAATATAGAGCTACACTACACTAGAACAGACATGTGCAACCTGTGGTTTTAGAGTCACATCCGGCTCTTTTGCCCTGTTCTTGCAGCTCTTTGGGCATCTGACATCAGGTTACGTAAAGTCACAAAAGGAATAATTTGACGACTTTAAAACAACCTGCATCTGCATCATCTTGTCGATTTGAAATATAACTTTCTCCCTGTTTTCCAGTAGCTGCTATGGACTGAACTGTTTTAGCCTCAATTGTCCACGCAGTTGCACCCACAGAATGATTAGATGTGCCACACACGAGCACCAAGAAACAAATACAGGATGTGAGATAATCTGTGCAGTATTTAACACTCTCTTCTCTCTTGCATTCTTCTCTTTTTGATTTTACTGTTTTAATTGTTAAGCTTGTCTATGTACTGTTAACTTGTCTTTTTCTCTCTTTACTCTGTGTATGAATTGTGCTATACAAATAAACTTGGCTTGCCTTGCCTTAACACAATTCTTTGTTATTCTGTAATAATTAATGACCATTAGGCTATATTTCACTTTTAGGCAACTTTTGTGCTTTAAAATTGTTTGCGGCTCTTTATTATTTTGCATTATTGGGAACAGTTGACTCTTTGGATCTAGAAGGTTGCAGACCCCTGTACTAGAAGCATACATGCAACTGCTAAAATTAGTTTTGTAGCATATTTCACAGAACATAAGTTGGTGTATAGTGATACTTTGTTCTCAGTGATTATTGCCATTTGTACAAACTCATGTCCATGTAAAACGTAGATAAAAAACAGGAAGAGAGACTCTTAGCAAATGTTGGAACCCACAATGTGGAGGCAGGCTTCAGTCGCCCTGTACAAGCACCGCAGCTCCACCAACTGAGCTACAGAAAACATCTCATCAACCTCCAAAACATGCCAAGACATTCCCACTTGCATATTTGGCAGACATGTATAAAGCTGGCAAGTTTGATGATTAATGATGGGATGATGAAGAGCTCAATGTTCTGCAGTTAATAGCTTTCAGCCTTTTTTGGAAACAGAGTTAAATATGTTCATAAATGAAGTGATGAATATAACTCTGCAGGCTAGAGTTATTTCTGACAGCCGCATCATTACATCTGAGTGTTGTCTGTGGACATTTTCTCCCTGATTTAAAAACCTCAGCGGAGACAAAGGAAAATACAGATAATATTTCCTGTTGCAGCCTGTCTTTATTATGTGTCTCATTGAAGAGCTGTCCTCAGAGAGCAGTCATCTGCTCACAACCATTATCTGAGCGGCTCACTCGGAGGGGCCCCAAGTGAACCCTGTTGTTTACCTGTGGAGTTAGCCTCCCACTGGACCAGGAATGGCATGGAGCTTCTGCCAGACAATCCTATATTGCCCACTACTGTTTATTTTTCTTATTATTAACAATTTACACAATCGCACACAAAAAAACAACAACTCTGTATCTCAACTCAAACAGAGAATGTGGTGGAACGGAAGATTTGCATAATGCACTGTGTATAAAGCCAAAAAAATGCAGCAACTGTGTGATGGTGTCATGTCAATGAGATCCAAAATCTCTGAGGAACACCTTCAGGGTATCCCCAGGTCTTAAAAGTATTTAAAATGTATTAAATTTGATTGTGTCAAAATCAAGGTCAATTAAAAGTATTAAATACTATTATTAGGTATTACATTTTGTTCATCTAGGTCTTAAAATCTGTCAAAACATTATGATAATATTACTTAAAAGTAGTATCACCACAATAACAAAATATATGTATTGAAGAAATGTTATGATTCATTTTTCATGATTTTTTGCTGAGCTTTTTCATTTTTATTAGAGCTTTTAGGTAAAATCCTTGTGTTTTAGAGAGTAGTATGGATAATTACTTAGTGTGAAATGCATACAGATTATTGTTTTGTTTTTTTTTGTTAACAGTGCTGGGATTAAATTTCACTCAAGTGGCATTAAAAAGTCTTAAAAAGAGCTTAAATTTCACAAAACAAAACCTGGAGGTACCCTGACCTTGTTGGAACTATGCCACAAAGACTTCACTCAGTTTAGGTCCAACCTAGTACTAGCAAAGTATACCAAATAATGTATAGTAATGAGTATATGCTTTTCACTTTTTGAAATGCACTCCTGAAATCATCATCAAAGGTTTATCAAAAATAAGTCTGTGTACATACATACTTGTTGTTACTATCACTCCAGTACTTTACTTTCAATAGAGCCAGTATTCTATACACTGTATAGAGACTATACTGTATAGTATACAGTATAGTACACTACTTTATCTTTGTAAGCAAATTACTTCATATACATTTTAATTACTGCACAGTCAAAATAATTTCCCATGCAAAAGCCTTCAGGATTTTAATGAAGTGTGCAGTCCTCCTGGGAGCGGAGGCTGGATGTGTGAGGAATGCATGATTAATCCTGAAAGTGCCTCTGGAATGCACCTCCTTGGTCCTGATCCAGTTTGGGATGAAAGAAAACACTACGCTTGTCCCGACAGTGTAAATGCCTTTGATATGATTTATGATTTAATGAATGCAATACTAGATCTCTTACTTTCTGAGTAAAAGGTGTTGTTAAAGTTATATTGAGTGGGTAAATAGTATGTTTATAGACCAAAGCTTTTATGGCATAATAAAGTAACTGATGCTAATGAAGGACTCCCAACTGAACGCTATAAAGATAATAATTTTGTTTTTTCATTGGCGCATATACTGCACACTGGGCCATAATAAACAATATATCAATGTTCCTATGCTGTGATTTGGATTTGTACTCTCTACTAGGGCTGTGTATTGGCAAGTTACACTGCTGTCTCTCAGCAAGGAGGTTGTGGGTTTGATCCTCTGAGTAGACTCTGCATGTCCTCTCTGTGCATGGGTTAGATGAATTTATGAATCTGGTGAATAAATGTGATTGTCAATAGATGTCTGCCCTGTCTAAGGCCCATAGCTGCTGCTGGGATGGGCTCCAGTCTATAACATGAATGAATGAATATCAGCGTCATTATTTACATACTGTAGATTTGTTATTCTGTGTAATCATCCATTCCTTTTGCTCACTTTTATGGTCTCTTTTTCTCTTCAGAGGCAAATCTTTAGTCGTCGTCATCATCTGTGCCAAAAGATCAGAGCTTTGAAGAGGGATGTTCTGCAAAAAGAAATGGCCACTAAAATATTTATTGGGACATGAGAGTGAGGAGATTAGTAGTGTGGGAAATCTGACTTTTTTTTTAGTTTTTAAGTGTAAATGAATCTTGAATCCTTCATTCTGTTTTGTCATTTTATGTGGGTCAGCCTGAAATAGGGAAGAACTTGGTACAGGATTTTTAGCGCTCTGTATTTGCACAGGTCCTTGCTTCAAATGTGTAAATGTTATTATGTACTGGGCAAACTGTGCAAGATACAGAAACACCAACATTTCTTTCAATGTAACTGCATGAAAAACCTCCAATCATTTACAGCTGTGTTTCCCAACCAGGGGTACGGGGACCCCTAGTGGTACGTGAGCACATGGAGTTATGTAGTGCATTTATATATTTGGCTTTGAAAGATTAAAATAACCTAAATTAAGGGAATGCAGCACTAAAGAAGAACTAAACCAGGACTAAACCAGAAATAAACCAGGGCAAAACTAGGAACAAACCAGGTCTAAATCCAGTCTGAACTAGGACTAAACAAGGTCTAAAACTAGGACTAAAAGAGGACTAAGCCGGTTGCAAACCAGGACAAAACCAGTCCAGGACTAACTCAGGATTACACCAAAGGAATGCAACACTAAAGAAATACTAAACCAGGACTAAACCAGGTCTAAAACCAGAGCTCAACCAGGAAAAAATTTGGTCTAAAACTAGAACTAAACCAGGAATAAACCAGGACAAAACTAGGAACACACCAGTCTAAACCAGGGTCAAACCAGGTCCAAACCAGGACTAAAGCAGTCCTGCTGATACATAAGACCAATACAATGGTAGCGGCTGTTGATAATGAATCTATAAATATGACTGTTATTATTGTTATCATGACGTAGAAGCTGAGCGAGGTTTCAATTGTTCTAAAGATATATTTCATGTTTGTGAGGTCGTTCTCTTGTCAGCAAAACAAAGTCTTGGTTTTGTCGGCTGGTTGGAAAACCGCACAGTGGAGTTACTGTAGTAGCATTTGCAACCACACCTTGCTCTTTTGCTGCGGTGCATGGTGGCAGAGTTGTTAGCACTCCCAGCTCTCACCAAGGAAGTCATGGGTTTGATCCTCGGCAGTGTTTTCAGTACTATCTGCTGGCAGGTCGGGACTGGGTGGCCTGTGACTTCATGTTCGACATTACCCATTACTTTTCTACAACACACTCTATGGTTACCTCTCAGCCATTGTTTGAAAGTTGAAATACTTTGTTTTTATTGCACTAAATTAAAGAATTAGAAGGAGCCATGCACGCTGGTATTTTGACCTCCAGCAGCCACGTGAACCACTAACCACAGTCATTACTCCGATCATTGTTGGAGACAAACAAACTTGCTCAAGCAGGCAAATTCACCGCTCACACGTGCCAATTAATTACGCAGACTGTCTGTCTACTGCTCACAAATATCGATCTCTATCTTGCATTTTGTTCTGTTGCGGTGAATGTAGTTTATAGGCTCGCGGACAAACATTAGGGGTGTCACATAAATCAAACCTGTGTGTGTAATTGCCCTCCTAATGGAACGGGATTGTATCGATTCTCCAAAGTAAGTGGACGTGGCGTTTCAGACCGGGCTAAATAGAGTTGTAATGACTAGCCCTGCACGCTCCTATTGTGTGCCTCTGAATTGTAATTCTTAGAAGTGTGCAGAGCTGCAACAAAGGAATATTGAGCCGGCGAGGACTTACTGTAATACAAATGCCACATCTAAAGAAACTGTTGCTTTTGTCAGCCACTGATGAGTCTAGATATAGCTGTCATATTTATGCAGTACTGTATATCTCTGCAACATGAATTGGGTAGTTTTATTACACGTATCTGCTTGGACCAACTTAAGATGTGAGAAGTTCAAACTGAGGTGTCTAGTTTTGTAATTTACAAACTCAAAGCAGCAGTCAACATAATTTGTCCCCATAGTTGCTGAAATTGGGTCCAAGCACCTTCGACCCCTCACAGTAATGAGCTGAAAAAGATGAATAAATGAACTAACTTGATTTATTTGAACTACAAGACTATTTACTGTACTGTCCTCTCTTAAGAGGATAAAACCCAGTTGTGTATTTATTATTTTATTGTGTGAACTTATGAAGAAGATTGGCTTTTATTAATCTCACAAGTTGAGAAATGCACTTTGAGGACTGGAACCTTCTCTTATTGTGTTCTGGACAGATGGGAGCTGTTGGCGATGGACAGTAAAAATACAACTAAATACATGATGTGTTTTTCAGTACTTTGGATTTGTGGGTATTGAAACTTAATATTTTATCATTGCTGCCTCAGTAAACTCTAGAGCTGTCTGTTGTTGCTAAAACTTCTGTTATTGCTTTTTGTTATAATCATTTCTGTAGTTGTGTGTGTGTCCTGGTCTAATATAAACTTTACAGCATTTTAATAGGTAGGATTTGTGTAATACAGATTTTTTGACATCGTAAAAGAGTACGACTTGTCTCAGCTAGCGACCAGGCTGCAGTATTAAGTCTTAACAATGCGCTGGTGCCATGTGGTTAGCAGCTCGTCTGTTTCTCACCGCGTCAAACTAAATGTGGTGTTGACATCGCATTAACCACAGCTCCACCTCACTTTCATACATACTTTCTGTTGACATGTTGATTTTCTTATGCATAGTTCTGACAGTAAATCTGACTGGTGGCTGAATGCATTGTTGAAATATGTGACATGTCTGTGAGGTTGTGCCCACAGACAGCTCCTGATCAAAGTTCATCCATTGCACCTTGACAGCTTAATGACTGCGTCAGGCATTTTTATAGGAGTTAGTGTTTGTGTTATCGCTGTTGTTTTTACCTCGAGGTTAGATCTTCTCTGATTATTCACCACTTTGATTATGTGATGAAAAGCGCTGGGTATCAAGCATTCCCAGAAGACGCAGCATTGATCAGTGTGGTTTAGGACTGAGCGGGCTCCAGCTTCAGAACAATCTGCTGGCGCCGAAAACTGCCAATTGCTCTGTCACTTGTCCAGCATTTTTCCAAATGGGCTTGTGTTGCTTTCTTGCGTATTGCAAAGCTTGACAAAATACAGACTTTTCTGTGTTGCGACAATTTTGTTAGAGTACACACTGTTTTTGCTACAATCTTCAATTTTCTGTCATCAGATTTAAAATTTATTAGAAACATTTTGACATCATACTATGAGCATCTATATATTTCAAAATTTGCAAAAGACTTTTTTTTAGTGATCCTTTTCATTTCTAAATTTGTGTAATGTTGAGTTTGTGTATGTTTCAACCAAGTTTGTGGGCATCTACGGTAGCCCTGTAGGGACATGACACTGTGAATAAAAAAAGAGTGAAAATAGTCCAGATAATGGGGGAAAAATCTAACAATGACTTGTGACTGATTGGTGTCTAGATTATATCCCACCTCAGGCCCATAGTTGCTGGAATAGGTTTAAATGAATAAATCAGTTTCATTTATGTATAACTTTGTACAGTGTAGTGCGTTCCAATGGTGCTTAGTTTGTCCACACTGGGCCACTGTAGGAGCATTAACAGTAAATGTCTCCTTAATTTTTTTACAGTTCTTTTTTGCAGTATAGACAAATACAAAAGTACTACTAGAAACACTTTTGACTAAACTGTACTACAACATTATACCCATGTACTTTTTACTAGGCGTTGTTGTTGAGTCTTATCCCATTGTGTTTCATTGTTCATTTCAAAACGTCCTTTGCTGAACTGCAGTTGCTGAATCTAATTTCCACACTGAGCCAAACAAAAACATAGCTGCTCACACTAATTTGAAAGAAATAAAAGAAAGAAAAAGACATGTTGTGTGCTCATTCTTTAAACTTTACTGTTATGTGCAGAGGTCATCAATGCATGTGGTCTGACACATTTTTTCCCAGATTTTTTTCTGTGTGCATCTGTTTGATGTGTCACTGTTACCGACTTAACATGACCGGCCTTGTCTTCCCCTGCCTCATCTCCAACTCACACAACCTGCTCACAATCCAACGGTAAAACCACTAATTATCTCAGCATTGCTTGGAAACAAAGAGGTGATGAGGACATTTTGCTGTTTTATCTCTCAGGATGCACTGCTCTTATCGAGAGATTAGCCCTGCCGTTATTTTCGGAAGACATTTTGAGAGTGCTGTTATGACAATAAGGAGGAGTAACCTTGGGATAAATGTAATTGTTTGTTTACACGGCGAGCATTTTAAAGCCACAGCCTTGAGACACTGTAGACCTTGAAAGACTACAAAAGTGTGTTAGCAACATAATAGGATAAACTATGATAGAGCATCCTCTTATCTCAGACAGCCTATGCATACATACTACTAACCAACTGCATTTACATTCATGGTGAGAGTACACAGTGTGGCACGTGGACCCAGTTACTCACACATCCATCACCTGTCACCGCTCACTGACTTATAGATGATGATGGATTGGTTCCACTTTGCAGGGCAGTGGCAGTAGCTTGGATGTTTCTGTTGTAAAAGACAGGTGCTCTAGACTCAGGTGGGTTGTGTGACCCGCAGGTTAATGGGCACTCTTAGTTACTATAAAAAGTCTTGTAAAAAACATCAGAAGTCAAGCAGACATCTGTGAAATGACGGGTGTTTGTTGTTGTAGGGTTAAAGACGCCTGCTTGGCATGGAGCTGCAAGATACTTTAGTATCTGGTTTAGTGGGGCGGCAGTAGCTCAGCTGGTAGAGACGCTTGCCTACTAACCTGAAGGTTGGCGGTTCAAGCATTCATACTGTCATTGTGTCCTTGGGCAAGACACTTCACCTACCTTGCCTTTGTATGGATGTGTCAGTGTCACACTGACACGGCCATCAGTCTGCCCCAGGGCAGCTGTGGTTACAGAAGTAACTCACCACCACCAAATTGTGAAGCGCTTTGAGGAGCTTGAAAAGCTTGTAAAGGGCAATATAAATCCAATTCATTATTATTACATTTTTATTATTGTTACCTTTAGCTTTTGTAGCATTAGCAGTATATTTGTTTGTGTGTTAAATCTGGATATAGTAGCATGTAGCTGGGGTTGTGGGTGGCTGGAGGCAGGGTACACCCACACCCACAATTGAACCTATAACCTATAAACCTACAAGCTGAGAGGCAGCCATGTAGTCATCACAGCTCACAGCTCTACGTAGACACGTGAAACCAGGAAGTGCTCCTGCGTGTTTCTAAATCCCATTCACCGTCACCGGACTTGTTATGATAATTTCAGAGCATAAATTGCTGTCAATATGAAGCAGTCAGTTAAGTTATCTACCTGTTAGTATCATGTTGCTAAGGCCTCAAACACTGGATGTGTAACCTGAGCATGAACACATCAGAGCCATTTTCACTTCGGCGCCCAGCTTAGCAGATTAGAGCAGCCACACTGGCATCCTACAAGCCTCATACCGCAGCTTGCAGCTGGCACTGGGATGCGTTTTTCAACCAAAATACATACAAATATGCATTTATTGTTGCATTTTGGCAACTACCACCAGCACTACACAAACCTGATGGATTTTTTTAATGTTTGAAAAATTGCTGGCTCTGATGGACTGTGAATTAGGACTTTCACTTTAACTTTTTTAGGTTTGCATTTGCAATGTCAAGCCTATAAATATGGTAAACATACATCTATTCAGTCAACTACAGTTAGCATGGTCTATGATATGTGACTGTACTCTTATATTGACTGTTGAATGTTCTGTGGAGAGTATGCCAGCAGTGCGCAACTCATGGAGCCGGTGGGAACAACCTTGCATCTTCACGGCATGGCTCTGAAGCAAGTAGACTCGCAGCTGCGCCCAATGCAGCCAGTGTGTTTGAGTCCTAAAAGCTGTGCTAAATAGCCCTTTTATGCTCTGTCCAGTCCCCACTGTTGCCAGCAGGGGGCGACAGGCACCTAATGCATGCATTTCCTGCAATAGTAAAGAAGTCATATAAAATATCTTAAGTTATAAAACATAAAATACTAATGCAAAGGCGTCCAAAATGGTTTGAAAAAGCCTGAATAATGAATGTGTAAATAAACGCAGTCAATAAATGAATATTAGCTTAAATCAGACATATGTTTAAACCCAATGCCACTAACTCTCACAGTGCAAAAGGCTTGAGTTCCTGGTATAAATGGCCCAGATCTGCCTGGAGGAAGGTGAGTGTTTCAGGTGGGAGCTGGTCACATGTTGTTTTGGTTTGTCCACTCTGAGGTGTGAAGGTCACAGTGACAGACCGAGCCCTCCCTGCGAGCCCCTCCTCTGTCCACAGCTTCTCTCTGCTCCACTCTGCATATGCCTCGCCACAAAACCAGCGAGAACTCGGTCACTCACCACTTGACGTTGCCCTTTTCGCGCTCACACCCAATTGGCCGTTCACGGAGCAGCCATATGTTTTGCCGTCGAGCGAGGTCAGAGGTCACAGAAGCCCCGGCGCGTGTTTCAGTGGCAGAGCTCTCCACCTCATCAGCCTCCATCCGACGCGCCCTGACACATTTCCTGCCGCGCAATATTATTCGGGAAATGCATATTCGCAGCGTGACTCCTTCTGAGCCTGTCTTGTAAAAATAAATCCAAACTTTCATCAGGTATTTTTCGCAGGATTTACCTAAATGCCAGAGAGACTGCTAGTTTTTTTTTTTTTTTTTTTTCCAGCTCCTCTTAAGTTAATCCCTTGCTTAACATGCTTGCACAGTGCGGGATGACAGGGTGCACCCGGAGATACGGTTGCTAATGCTTCCTGCTGGTTCAACCCTGCTTCCTGTCTGGGGTAGGACAGAAAACAGTGGCGACCCGCTGAGAAGAGGACAGTCGCTATTGTTGAACATTTACTGTCCCACGCGCTGTAGTATATGGCGCTGTTATTTCCAACACAGTGAGGATAAATAAACTTGATGATGGATGTCCGTGACCTCTGACCTTTTGTGCGCTCTCCCTGTGGTTTGTTGGGTTTTCCTGCTGTGTTTTTTTTTTAACACATCCTGATGTTGGTGGCTCAGTGATGAAGTGCCTCAATGTGAGTTATGTTTGTTTTGGCCGTAGCTGTACAGTGTAGTATTGTAGTGTTGTTTATACAGTGTGACTTGTTTTGGTTACCTGGCCAGTCCTATGCAATGTCATGTTTGGTATAGAGATGTTTGTGATGTATTAATACTTCTTTAGCC
Organism: Bostrychus sinensis; assembly: GCA_020698575.1. Lineage (NCBI taxonomy): Eukaryota > Metazoa > Chordata > Actinopteri > Gobiiformes > Eleotridae > Bostrychus > Bostrychus sinensis. Next base: position 17,225,295 of record CM036257.1, on the reverse strand, counting down.
AATCCATTTTTTAAAGGACATTTTTTGTGCTTTTTCATTTTAACAAAGAACAGTTTTATCATTTTCATTTATAAAAAAAACATGAGCATATATAGAGAGCAAAATAAAGAGCAAATAGGGAACAGAAAGTCACACATTGTTGTAAATAAATTAAGATAACAATATTATAGGAAGTCTATCAAGTACAAGAGTCTCTTTTACTATTTACTATATTATATTAATATACTATAAATATTGCAATGTCCCCTTTAGTGTGGTTAAAATTCTGGTATAATAAATTACCACAGAACTTTCCCAAATGTGGTAATACTGCAGCCTTATTGTTTGAGGTCAGTTCTGATCATTAACAATTAACACAAATGTAAACTATATAAAAGATTTTTATGTCATGTTAAATAAGTGGTTTGTTGTGGAAACCAATTTAATCCCTAATGCTGCCTAATATGGCACATGTATTGTAAAATCTCTTGAAAAATTGTGAAATTGTAAATGTTTAGAAATTTCTTTAAGCAGACAGGAGTGTTTGTTTACCTGCTTTACGTGTTTCCTCTAGTCATCATCAGAAGCTGTCGCTGTGACGTGTCTTGTAGGCTCCAACCTTATCAGAATATATGTAACAAATATTTATTTTTTGAAAACTGTGTTGTGCATCACAGGAATGTCACATGACAGCCTCTGACGATGACCGGAACCAGCAGTCAAAACATGTAAAGCAGGTAAACAAACTTCTCTCTGACTAAAAGAAACACTATTGTAAAATCTGTTTAACCATGTAATTGAAACAAAAGACAGCAAATAAGCTTAACATTTAAACTATATTCAACCTCCCTGCAATCAACATATCGGCCCCAACCAACCAGTTGAGAATAACTGTTGTAGACTCTGGTAAATTTCTGCCTGACTCAACTTGAAGCATGGCTGGACAGGCAGAGCCCACAGCAGAAGTTTGCCAAATGTGTCATCAGCTTATGCCACTCTTTCATGTGTATAATGTAAGAGTACAGCATCATTTTGCATTCGATCTATATTTAACATGCAGAATCATTATCTTTTTCTTTTTTTTTTTTTTTTGCCATTGTGACTTTTTACTTAATTTGAAATTTATAGTAGGAGGGGGAAACACATCTTCACATCTGTCCACGCTGCAGCCCCACGTCACACAAGGGCCTTTAGCAAAATAGCAGCCCATGCATTTAAATAGGAATATTATTATAATAGCAGCCACATCTGTTTGGTTTTGGCAAAGGTAGCGGGTTGCTGCTGTATGAGTGTATCGCTGGAAAGACAAGTCTGAACAGTTGACCTCTCCGTTTGATGTTATGTTAATATCTGAGAATTTATCATCGGGCCTGAGGGGGCACTGGCACTGTGAAAATTCATGTGTCCAAATGGGATGACAGAGTGAAAAGGTGGCTACTTTTTTTTTTTTTCTGTTCTGTAGCTGTCAGCAAAAAGCACATCATTAGCGACAGACCGGGACACTTTGTCTTTCAGAAAAGGTTGTGTAGGAAGTGCACTCACTGTAGGTGGAAACAAAAGACTATGGGCTTGTGGTTTTAAGCCATATGTCTGGATTCATAGTAATTGGATAAATGCATATGATCACAACTAAAATGTTAATTCTTAATAATACATTCTTTTTTCTTTTGATTGGAGGAAACAGGTGTAATCTTCTAATTGTATATTGTCATCTGTTAAAAAAAAAAACAAGGCTTTAAGACATCATAGACTGTGTTATTAAGGATTTTAATCTTTGGCACACTCCCATAAGAGACGCTCCCTTTGGCTTTTAATACCAGCTGCCAGGGAAGTCTCTATTTTAGCTCTAGATGTGTCTTTAACCTGAAAAGTCCCATTGAGATTCACAGATCTCTTTTTCAAGGGAGTCCTGGCCAAGAGGCGTCAGCAAAACAACCCACGGGCAAGACATTTCATACATAATACAATAAAACACAAAGAGAATAGAAGATAGAAGCTAAAGTTATTCAATTACCCAAGACACAGAACCATCTCCTGGTTCTTCAAAATAGGGCCAAAATAAACCAAAAGGACAAGATTTGGGAGTTTTAAGGTCCTCTCTAAACAATTCCAGCCTGCAGGAGCACAATACTGACACTGGGAACATTCAGCCTGAATTGATTTGGCTGATTCTTAACTGCATGTACTGTATGTGGTGAAGTGCTGCTTTGCTAAATCGACCGTAAATTATGGTCACATTTTTTTTTTGTCGCTGCATGTTTTCAGTGTAATTGGATTCTTAGTAAAATGTAGCAGCTCGTCTGAATGCTACCAATTAGGCCCATGTGATGAGAGGCGGTGTAGCTGCAGCTAAATGAAAGGTGCGTTTGTCTTTGAACGTGGATATGACCGCAACGACAGCGTGAAATTGTCAGCTGTAACCGTGCGAACGCCTCCAGTGATGTGCCTCAGCAGAAGGATGTATGTCGTGTATTTTTATTCACTCCAGGATCACAGTAAATGTGTCACCTGGTTGTCTGAGTGCACTTCTGCTGCACGTGTGGGACAGTGAAAGCAACCAATGAAGAGGAAACATTTTAGGGACATGGTTGTTGAATTTTGGGATTATAATACTTGATGTAATGCATATTCAACTTTGGCTATTGATTGACGGTCATTACATACAATCTGCATTAAATATTGAATACTGTCACCAAGCCAGACAGACTGAACATCAACAATTTCCAGTCTATATCAGGTTCTTCAGCATATTCTTCTCACCCTATGCTTCGATTTGTTTTTGTTTTTTAAGAATAAGAATAAGAAAACCTTTATTCGTCCCTCAGTGAGAAAATTGCATTGTTGCAACAGCATAAGTACAGTTAGCAGTAGCACACAAGAGCACAGAAGATTATCAGAGACCAGTCTGGCCAAAGATAATTAAATGAAAAAGCTAAATTAAACTACAACAAGTAAAGCTAAATAAACTAAACTGACTGTGAGCAAATTAAATAGACTGTAATAAATATGTACAGTATAAGGTCTAACAGAGTATGTACAGTGCATGGATATTCATACATACCAGAAGTAAAAAGTGTATATAGTGAATAGCAGCTTAAGAATAATTATTGCACAGGTGTCTAAAAGGTTTTAGGTTTAGAATAGAAGACTTTTTGCAATAAAATCAATCAGCATCTACCATCAGACTATGGTGGCCCACTGTAATCTAATTTCATTACCCATAGTCTAAAACTGAACTTAAACACTATCTTTTTACCACTTTTCCCATAATACAAACATATATATACAGTATAAATAATAAATAATTATTCAGTATTTTTTTATGATGTCCATCTTTAAAAAAGAGAAGAATTACCTTTCTTTCATTATTATGCAGTGTGGCTATAACTGGAATAACTTTAACACAAAAAAGGCAGCCAACCTCCACCCTAGCTCTTTGTCCACAATCCAGTCTAACACTTAGAATGGCATTTCTTTTATTGTGTTTGGGGGCCAACAACATACAGTACATTTCTGATAGGTGTTCAGAACCACCTCCACCCTCACTCCTCCTTTTGTCGCTTTTTCACATGCATTATTAGCTTATTCTATATACAGCACTGTAATAGCATCTTATCCTTGCCTGGACCATACCACACAATCTACTGTATTTGACGAAACACTACATACAGGACCACACTGAACTGTAGCCGAACTCAGCCGGGACGATCGACGCACCCGACTTGAGAGTAATTGCTGCAGTTCGTTTAAATCAATTAGCAATCCTAAGCATCATTAGCTGCTTACACTTTTTGCCAGCCGACAGCATTACTTATTCAAAACACAGTGTTAATTGTTAATGCATGGGCAAAGATTGCTTAATTGTCTTAATGATATAGTAGACCATCAAACTAATCGTATGCTAATGTTTTTTTTTTTTCCTTTTCCTCTTTTTCTTTTCCATGCTTTGTCTCTGGATGTGGCTGCGGTGACAAATTTGCAGGTAAGACCATAAACACACTTTGTCTTTGAAAAAAGAAAAAAAAACTTTCGAAAAATGTCTATTTCCTCTTTCTACGCAATTATAAAGATGAAAGCAGAGTTTGATTAGATCCAGATAGGATAACTGTGATAGACAAAGGGCCTATGGGGAAAAAAAAAAGCCAGACAACAAGGTCACCCCATTCCTTCTGTGAGCTTCTATTGAAAAGTGCAGAATGGTGAAGGGAGGAGTGTGTGAGGGGCGAGATAACACCGCAGAATGGCACTGTGCGTAATTGAGATATCAATCAAGCGGGTTATTTCAGGGGTAATTGCCGAAGTCCTTTGGTTGTTTTTGTCTGAGGCAGAGATTGTAAAAAAAAAAAGAGAGATGTGGCTGGAAAAAAAGTGTGAAAAATTTTGGACCATTTGCCATCATTATATATCGCGGGCCGCTTCCTAAGATGCTACTTCCTGTATGGTTGAGATAATGATGGCTTTATATATTTAGCTATGGCTGCTTAGGAGGAAAAATGGGCTAGGATTTGAGTGAGTTTGACAAAGGGCTAAATAGTGATGGTTAGGCCCAACCTTTTTTGTGTTGTGTACTCCCTGGGCTTTTTGTCCTACTATGAGTACTACTTAATTCATTTACATCTTAATTTTTCAAAAACTGGAGTCATAGAGTGGTCATCTGTTTTTATTAGTACGTATTAATAAGACTTTTTTATACTTACTTTATTGTAAAAGCTAATTCTCATGCATTTTTTGCTTTGAAAATTAAATTCAAGATAAAAAATAAAATATAAAAAAAGCATAAAGAATGAGTTTAAATATAAACAAAAGCAAACAATAATTATTAAAAATAAAACAATATAAACTTCTATCACATTTATTTATTTTACTTTATTTTTAACTCATAAATTGACAAGAAAAATTCAAGATTTATAAAAGGCCTATGCAAATCATATTTTTAATAGTTTCACCTCATTTTAATCTTTTTTTTTAATCAATCAATCAGCAATGAGACACTTGAGCTGGTCTTTCTCAAGTTTTAATAGATTGCAAACATTTTCTTATCAAATTATGAAATAATTCCAGGTACCCCCTGTAAAGTGCTCGCATACCCCTAGGGGTCCCCGTACCCCTGGTTGGGAAACACTGGGTTAGACGACTGGGTCAGAGCATCTCCAAAACTGCAGCTCTTGTGGGATGGGCCCCTCTGCAGTGGTCAGTATCTATCAAAAGATGTCCGCATACACAGTGCATTGCCATTTGTGTGAGACAGGTGGTCATAATGTTCTGCCTGATTCGTGTATAGCAGTTCCTCTCTTTATGCCAAGGATAGACAGCCATTTTTCCCCCCATTTGGCGACTGTCTCAATTCAAAATCAATCTCTTCTCTGACATTCACACACTACTTAATATTTATGCATGTCGATTCTTTCATTTTATTAAACGCCACTCTACATTTCCACCCTTATAGAGGACGGCTCTTGTATGAGACTCTTTCAGAAACGGGCTTTGTTTTAAGGGCAACGCTGCTCATGAATATTCCATTTCCTCATGAGATTATTTCTTGCAATAACATGGTTCTACTCCCCAAGGACATACAGCATGCACTTACAGCTGTAGACACACATACTCATATCCAGGTAGATTATTTATGTATTAGCATAAAAATGTTCACTTTTAATTTGCCATTTTCTGCCCAAGTGCGCTCCAGTGCTGGTACGTCTTGCATGGTTAAGTTTGAGAATAAGCTTTTAATTGTGGTGATGTGGTCCTGCCCTCTGGAATATTGGGCAAAGATTTATTAATTCAGCTTTAAAGCTTTTTATTAGATTTTTTAATGTCATTTTCCTTTTTAAAACATAAGTCATTCTGCTCGGAAAGTAACCAGATGTTTTTTTTTTAAGTTGATTCCTCTAAATTCTAGTAAAAAGAGTACATTTCGGGGCCTTCTGGGGCTTTCATATTTTCTGGGAGCGTAAGATTTTAAAGCCTTATTGGTACCAAAAATATTATGCAGATGTGAAAATGTATGCTTTGGAGATGTAAATAAAACAAATTGGAGAAACACAGATAAAAGGTTACTTTGGGTGTTACTGGCAGCAAGTAAGGATATGGCTAAAAGCGGAACCCCCTACCATCCATGAATGGGTCAGTATAGTACACGAAATTTACATAATTACATTCTCCTTCAGGATAGAAATATTTTAGAAAATCTGGACGAAATGGACTGAGTATGTGAAGCCTATTAGGTCAGACTTTGTGCAGGATTGTGGAACAGTAGTAGTGGTAGTATGTAGTAGTAATATTAGCAGTAACAGTAGTAGTAGTGTTATCAAAACTGTTGTGTGGTTACTTGAAGGTGTTGCTACTGAACAGAAATGAATCTTATCCCAAGTTAAATGTGTGAATGAATAAATTCCAGTCTGAATTAATCTTTTCTCTTTGTTTGACTTATAACTAAACAGTTGGTGTGTGCCTTTTCTACCAAATCCACAAAGTCTATGCAGTTCCCATAACAATAATTAACAGAGATTTAATCCTTAGTGAGTTTACACTGAAATGTGGAAAAGAACACAGAAAGTGATGAAAAGATGTTTTTACATTCAACAGGATTTTCATGATCAGGCAAAAAACCCACAATCAGGAAAACGACCCACCACTGAATGTTTTGTGTATCTTTAGAGTACTTAATGTAAGATTGAGTATAGGTTAAACATATGGGGCTATTTTAGCTTAGCGCTCACTTCCTATTGGACATCTGTTTGGGCCATCATCACTCATAGGTACCACAGTCCCTGACCACTGCCTGTGTTTTTACATGGGCATATATAAAGTACATCTGTGAATGACACTATAAAGAGGAAGTGAAAGGTAGACTTATTATTATTCCTGTTTAAGTTGGTTTTATCTCAAGGGTGCTTAAAGTGGATTTTTTCTTTTATTTGATTTCCCCCATCTTAAGTCAGGTAATAATATGTTTTGTCAGTGATCATCTGTGGGAAAAAAAGATCTTTTTTTTTTTTTACAGTGTACCTTAAACAGTGAGGGTTAACTCAGGAAGGACATCCAACATAAAACCTGTGCCAAATAAATGAGTGAATCACTGCACACAGGCTCATGATGGATACATTTTGGGTTCTGTGTTGCATCTATTCACATCTATCTGAAAGACAAAAATTGTAACTTTACCTTTAGTTCTATACAACTACATGAAGTTGAAGAACTTTTAAGCTCTGTAAAAAATAATAAGCAGTTTGGGCTAGATTACCTTGATGGGAAATTAATAAATTATATGTCTGATTACATATAGATGCTATGCAGAAAACAGTTTTGTACAGGGCTGCAACTCAGTAGAACAGGTTGCCTTGTTACTTGAAAGAATCAAATAATATAAGATGTTTTAAAAATAATCTTAGAAAGAGACTACACAAAAGTCTGGCTTTTTAGTCATATTATCTGATTACTGTTTTTATGTTTGATAGTACTACTGTTTTGATGGTATAAGTGTTTCTTGTACAGTATATAACTAAGTTATTAAGTTTTTTTTTTTTTTGTATGTATTGTTGAATTTTGTATGGTGTTTCTTTATGCCATAGGACCCCAGGAAGACTAGTTGCTACTTTGGTAGTAACTAATGGGAATCCATTTTAAATAAACAAATAAATAAATATCTACACTATACAATCTAGACTTTGCACACAACTTTCAATCCAAACATTAGGAGACTACAAATCTATATCAACAGAAGTCAATGTATGCGTGAAATGTCCAATTATTGATGACCAACAAACAGTTATTCACGTTATTCAACCAATCACCATCCATGCAAGGGCCGGCAATTAATGAGTGCTCCAGCCAAGCATGAAGCGAACATGATGGGCCGCATTAGGACAGCAGTCAGGGGCCCGCCGGAGTGCGTGGAGATGTCTGAGCATGTTGTCAACAGGCTGAGCAACCAGGATGACAAACGACCGGTGGAGCTGATGTCTGTGCTATGCACCCAACTGTGTCTGATTGGATAATGCACTTTCAAAAAAAGAGAGTGTGTCTTACAAACCGCTTTTATTTTTAATTTTGCTGAAGTTTTCCACATTACAACAGGCTTCATTGATCAGCCGCAGGTCGATCAGTCTTTGGATTGATTGGTTACCTTCAGCTGCCTCCAGTCATGATTGGTTTTCATCCACAGAGGACGTGGGTCAAGGCTTCTGTGTATGTGTCTGTGTTAAGAAGTCCCACACAAAACCTTATTCACAAACCTAATACCAAAAATACTGGGACATTGTGCCAAATGTAAGAAGTTGCACATTCCATAAAACTATATTTTATTCACAATAGAACATAAAAAGTATAATCCAACCACAAGGGGTTACAGGGCAGTGCAGTCTTTGTGCCTGTCCCAAGCCCAGGGAGGCAGATGAGTTGCTGTAACAACCCCTGTAGAAAAGAAAGAGGACCATGAACAAAATATCAGATGTTGAGTGATACTGAGATATTTTACCAGTTTATGGAAAAAAGTAACACATTTTAAATTCTTCTCTTGGGCATTTAAATTGGACGGAGATGAAATGGAAGATTGTTCTGGTCAAAATTAAAATAATAAAGATTTAACACAGTGATCATGTTCATATATGGATAATAAGTTTTTTTTTACCTGTTCCACACATTTCCAGTTGAGGTGTTTATGAGTGGAAATCTTTGACGTGCATGAATGGGCCTGAGAGAAAAGAAAAAGCAGACATTTAAAATAGGAAACGGTGCCTTTCAGAGATGGTTGGCTGCTTAGGGAGTATAAAAAGGACTTCCAGTAGTCTGGATGATGGTGACATAAAAGCTGTCTGGCACTTTGAAGACACCAGGCCTTTGAGAAGGAACCCAGGCATCAGCACTCTGTCAGGATGAGCTCTGCTATACTGCGCAGTAAAAAATATCATTTGTGCAGTGAATTTTTTGTGGAAGACATTATCAAACTCTTCATTACTGAATGACAAAAACACAGCTCTTTCTTCTTTCCTTCTGGTGTAACCACAGCAAATCGGAAATCTGATTTTGCTAGATTTTCACAATGGCTCCACACCTGGGGGATCCAAATAAATAAACAAAATAAACAAATAAAGAGTACACTAACTCTTCCTGTAGAACGTCTTCCCTTTATTCCCTTTAGGTCAGTAGAAGGACAAATGATTGGTCATCAAGTGCTTCTAGTTCTGCATCTACTGTGGCCAAACGCAAAATAATGTGCTGTTTTTATATAGCATACATACCTCAACTTCTGTAAATATGCCATCATGCTTTTTTCTCAGATGAAATTATTACCTTATAAATATGCTCATTAAGGCTTATTTAACACAGAGATGTACTAAAAAATGTCTCAATCTTGGTTGTTAAATGTGTTCCTGGATTTTTCCCAGTAACACACACACACACAGGCTGGAGACAGAGACGGAGACACACTGGGCAGGAATGAAAGATCACAGATAGTCATCATTATCCAGCTCCTATCCTCCCAGTGGTGGAGAAGATCAATACAGTGGACCCAGCAAGACTCTACTACCCACACCCTCATTATAGGCCCACACAGATCCACAAGCAACCGGACTGTCCCTGTATCCAGGTTACACATAGGAACAAATATTTGCACTAAGGTTTTTGGGAATGGGAAACATAGCTAGCAGTGTTTTTTATGCAGTCCTTTGTCAAACCCTATAGGCAACCTCTACTATATACAGTCAGTCAATTCCCAGCCTTGATAAAATTGGGTCATAGTATGGACAATGTTAATGAGCTTCTATTTTGGAATAATTGACATGGAGTTAGTGGGATATGAGGAAGGAATTGGGTCTCACTATAATCCGACATGTCTCTAGAGAAAGGCAGGAACTATAGACTGCTTTGTATGTATGCTGGTGTTAATGTAATAGTAGCTGGATTGACAAGCTGGATTACTGAGATGATGTTTTTGCCTGCATAGCTGTTGTTGTCCTTCAGCCACCCGTAATCCCTAAAAGGAATAAGCGGAAGAATCAACCTTTTTCTGCTGGTGACAGGTACTTACTGGTTCCTGTCTGTACTTACAACCAAATGGCTTTTGTTTTTGTTTCACCACTATGGCACATGTTTCTCATTGGCCTTTCCTCAACAGCTCTTGAGCTCTGGCTATAATCAGGGAGTCCTCCTTCAGCCACTCCTGTTAGCTCCTGTTAGCATTTTCACAAAAGTTCAACAAGCCCAAATGCCGCTTTCACTGAGCATCGTTCCACACAGCGCTGGTTTGTTTTCTCCTCTCACTTAATCATATGGTGGGCGCGCTGTTTGTCGAGTCCCATTGCTTTGATTTTTTTGTCTGCGTGCCACTTGCTGCATCGGAAATGAAGTTAGTGGTTCTCTGAGGATGGCTTCACTGTCGCTTTGGGAGAATGGGGGTCGAATTCACCAAATACAGCTGTGTAGAGATGCCTGATGCACCAGATGTTCTTTGGTGTTTTATAGCCCCCAGAGAGGATGAACCACCTACTGGAGGGGCTCTGCGGTGCGGCTGTCCCCACACTTTGACCTTCAGTGACTATCAGACTGTCCATGTGGCACCTGAACTCATTTTTCTGCTGGGTGTCAACTGTCAGCTGATATTACCAGACTATACTTAAAATGCGTGAGTTAAAGCCCACTGTTGGATTGTTAACATAGAAGACAAAATGTATAAGTTTGTGGTAACAAACTGCAACAGTGATCACATGTACACAAATATAGTATAATTATTTTAAGTAAGTACTTTCTATGTCAATTTTCTAAAACATACTTTTATGTGGTGGTGGAGGTATAAATGTTACTTCTACTCAAGTACACCTTTAAATGAGTAAAAGTACTTTTGACACCAATAGTACTTCTAATAGTAGCAGTAGCAAAAGTAGCATTTGTAGTAGTAATAATAGTAGTACTTGTAGTGGTAGTTGTAGTAGTTTTAGTAGTAGTAGTAGTTGCGATAAAAGTGGTAGTAGTTAGGGATGCACATTTGGTTCATTTTCTTTAATCGATTAATTATTGGTCTTAATAAATGATTATCGATTAACCGAAAACCTCCAGCTTGACATCACCTATCATTACATACATATCCTTTATGAAATTCAAAATCATAAACCATAATTAAAAAGTGACTTTTTAAAACTAAATAGGCTCAGGTTATATGCTTGTGTATTTTAGGAAACAGTTGCTTAATTTTATGTTTACGTTTCCCTAACTTTCCACTGGTACTATATTTTTAAGGATTAATTGGCCATAATACTGATTAACCGATTAACCACGAACACTCCTACTAGTAGTTGTTTTTGCTCTACTATTACAAAAATACTTTCCAAAGTGTTTTCTATTGATCTAAGCTTTGCATTCAAATTGCGTCTGCTTTTACTCTAACAATTTTGTTGAGTACTTTTACTTCTACTCAAGTACTATCATTTTGAAGTAACTATACTTTTACTTGACTACATATTTTAAGTACCGTTATTGCAATAGAAGAAGTAGTCTCCTACTTACTACCATGTTGTTGGTGAATCTCTTCTAACAGTCAGTGGACCATTCATTTTCTGTGTAATTACTCATCGTTGGCAGGTCAGCAGCGTCTGGGGGCGGGTTACACGTAGACAGGTTAAGAGTTCATCATAGCACTGACTTATGGACACTGACAGCCATTCACACCTAAAGGCAATTTATTTATATGCACTAGTTCCACTGAAAGCTTGTATTGTGGGTGGAAGCCTTAGAAACTTGTGGACAGGGTGAGAACATGCAAATTAAACAGCTCTAGTTAAATGGCTTTATAGAAATGAGTTTGTGTGGTGGCAAAGACTAGGATATAGGAATATGCCTTTGTTGTGGATAGGTGGTCATAATAGATCAGATCCTACTGAGTGCGCTTGAGTGCTGATCGCTTTTTGACCCTTAATGTCAAAAATTTACACTTTGGGTAATAAGTAACACTTCCCCCTGCTTAAGAGTACCATCTTTTCTGCGATTCACCTGGAATCTATTACTTGAAATGGGGACAAAAGACCTACAGTCCTTAATCGTGTGGATTTAAGCTGCTCGTCTTTTGGTCAGGAAATAAGTTCTGCTGTGTAAGCACAAGGGTCGGCCCGCCTAAAGCTAACCCAGGCTTACATCCGCACACCCAGGTATATCCACAGTCCATATCCTCTCATTCATACAACATAGAACTGCTATAGTAACCATATTCCCCCTCTGTAAAGGATCTGATCTAAGCCTTTTCCCAATGCCATTAAATATGCATTAGTCCCACCCTTTCATGTGGGCGCTGAGCTGTGTTTTGTGTAAAAAGTCCTGGGGATATTTTCTGATTCTTGCCGTGCACCAATTTTTATCTTCATCTTTTAATTAAGCAGGAGAATGGGGGAAGCTAGAAGAGAGCTAATCTTTATTAAATGGAGTTTCTGGGCCACTGCATCGCTTTGGGGCTGGTTAGGAAACAAACCAACGCCAACAAACACGCCGATCCTCCGCTGAGTCTCTGATCCATTATTTCTCGTCAATTAACCTTGAGAAGTCACATTAACAACTCAAAAGAAGACCACACAGGGATAACATGCTTCACAACATGAACAAAAGCGTTAATTAATTTACCTGCTACGTCTTATCTTTTGAATGTAGTTTTGAGGAAGGGTCTTACACAGTCGTATTGAGCAGTGGTTCTCAACTGGTCTGGATTCAGGACCCACCATCACCCTAAAATGACAAGCCGCAACTCAAATAAAAGAGATATTTCAACTGATCAAATGTATTAAACCTGAGACAGAATAATGTCAGAATATCACAGTACACTAACACAAAAAGAACAAATTTAACAGGTAAGTGGCGATGCTACAGAGGGAACTATTCCCTTCTACATCCTGATTCCCATTGAAGTGGTTTAATATAAATCCAAAATATGTTAAAAAAGAATTTCTACATAAGTGATCTGATGACCTTTTTAGTGGTAAATGATGATCTATTTACATATGAATGAGAGTATAAATGAGCTTTTACGCACTGAAATTCTGCAGTTTAAAAATTTTTCCAGACCAGACTTATATTGCAACAAAATATTTTATCTCCATTCTGATTGTAGCTTAGATTTAAGTAAGAATCTCTCTGTCTGAAAACACGTGTCATGAATTTCACGTAGTGTTTTCTTGGGCAACTTGTAGAAGGGGGTTTAAGTAACTTTCTTAAATGAACATTCACAAATAAGGGTCATTGTTCCCACAACTGCAATCAAACATAGGATCAGGGGTAAAAACTCTTAATATTTGGTCACAAAGCCTTTATATTCCATAAGAGCCTATAAATACTGACCCCTTGTGGCTGGAGTGAGCCTAATCACGCAATGTATCCAGACAGTGATCCAGATCTACACCAAAAAGTTACAATTTCTTCCTATAGGTCCATAACTGACCTTTTCTATAAATGTCTTAAACATCTGACTATTATCTTGCAGACTATCCTATAAGCTTCATCCTGTTATGGGTCATGAGTGGCTCGGGCCTATCCCAGAGCCTATGGGCCTGCAGTGGGATGCAACTAGAACTGCATGGACTGATCAAATCTGCTGCCTTTGTCATCTGTCCTGGCATTTCAGTATCATTTGGTGCAATTTAAGACTCAACATGTGTCAGAATAATTGAAATCAGTAATATGTATAATAATTGAAAGCTGTATTTAAAAAAAACATGTATTATTGCACATATAAGTCATACAGTGAGGCTCCAATACTCTGCCTTTCCTTTGTTCACTGTAGAGAGCTGTAGAAAGCAGTTGTAAGTCTTTGTGCCTCCAGCCTGGCTCCATCTTGTTCTGGGACCTGGGAATCAATCATTTCTTGACAGTCTATACAGGGGGTCTGCACTGGGATACCTCCACTGTGCCCACATAACTGTAGCTGTACCTTTTGTACCAGAAGACCATCCCCTTTCTATGTTCCCTCAGTGGCCGGTCAGCCTCTCTATCTGTAATTAAAGGCAGCCAAGGGAAGCTGCAGTAGATCAAGAGGCTATTGACACTGAGACCAGGGCTGAGGTATGGCCCTGCTGATTGCCCAAGGGCTGGCTCTAATTAATATATTGTGAAGGTCTTTCTGCACAATACTGTCCACTCAAGAACAGTGTAATTTCTTATGCTTCAGTGCCCTCTTGGCTGATACTACTTGCAGGAAGATAATTAAAAATTCTCTTAATAATAAAACTGGTTAATGCAAATCTTTGTCACATTACTGCTGCATGTATGACTGACTGTGATGAAGCTAGAAGACACATTCAGTCACATTCAGTAAACATGAAGTCCAGTGTTTTGAGGAATACACATATTAATGGCCAGTAGCTGCCACTAGCTATCCTATTTTATTGATTGGCTTGTAAACATTGTGGTAGGCCCATGGGAAGCACAGTTATCAAGTAAGAAATGCATTTTTCTGTCTTTGTGATGTCATTTTGTAAAGTTGTGAAGTGTTACTGTTACTACTGAGTACTAAAATAGCAAAGTTTGTTGTACTAAGTGTGCCAAATAAAATGTTTGAATTGCTACAACAAATATTTAGCACAGGTGAAGGTAGCAGAGCTGAAGATGCTGAGGTTCTCTTTTGGGATAGGACTATGAGGGACAGCTCAGATGGACAGCTTAGATGTTTTGGACATAGTCAGAAGTGTGTCTGAACTGGACAACGGGTGGTTGCTTGGTCCATCCCAGTCAGGGCGGGAGGGTAGAAGGTGCATATTCACTCATTGTGTGCAGTGATGTATGAGGACACAGACCTTTCAATAGAGCCTCAAGGGCATACCTCAGCTGCCATAAACAAGCAGCCTTGAATCTGAACCTGATCGCCCAGGCAGTGAATATTGATCATTTTAAATGGCTAACGCGTTACGCTCATAAATATACATTGATTACATATCCTTAGGTTGATATCTTTCGATTTAGTTTTGAAAAATGCCATCCCATTAGAGGCTAATAAAGCATAAAAATTAGTATGAATCCTTGTTTATCTCCTGAAGACCCTTTATTATGGGACATGTGACAATATCATCAATCCAGACACAAGGGATTACAAGCCAGTGAACTATTTGTGCTGGTTCCAAGCCCACATAAATGGAGTGGGTTGGGCATCTGGTGTAAAATCTAAGGCAAATTAAACATGCTGATCACTAACAACTGAGGAGAAGATGCATCTAGAGGTGGCAGAGTTTAAGGTTAAGATGTTGAGGTTCTCTTACTGCCCTCAAGAAGCCAAGAGGAAGACCAAAGAGAAGATTTATGGACATGAAGTGAGTTTGTGTGAGAGAGGAGCATGCAGATGACAGGGCTAAACAGAGAGATGGTGTGCTGTGTGTGGCAAGAAAGGAAAATATCTCCAAATAGATGAAAAATACAGTTGCATTTGTAGACTTGCGGCAGTCTGCAGACTGACTGTGAACTTGATGACCCCTCCAGAAAAGCCATCTATTATCTTACCAGCCACACCAATTACAACAATGACTTCTTACATAATGTCAATCCATGCAAAACAAATTATTTTTTTCCCCAGAAACCACATAATCATTTTGCCCTATTTTATCATCAGTTGTGCCACAGTTCATTGACAAAAAACAAAATGTTAGTCAACCCCAGACGACCCTAACAACCATCTTCTCTATCCTCCATTAAACCACATACCTTCCAAAACCACAATTTTCACCAAACTACAATCAGTGCGTCTGCAAAATATACAGCACGTCATTAAGTGTGGTTTCAGTCGTGCTATTTCATCCACTTTTTCATGCAGTCGATGAACTCCTCTCGGTAGGAAAGCCTTGAGGATACGCTGTGGAGAACGCTCTCAAATCCAACATGAGTTTTACAATCAAAGTCAGCCCATGAACTTTATTTTACCTTTCCCTCGACTTCACAATGCAGCAGTCGGAGCTTCTGGTGTTCCCATGTATTTTGCAGAGTCGCTGCCGGGAAGCGTTGATCACTTTGACGGTCGCTCGCAGTGGGTGTAAATAATCAGATTTGTGACAAGAAAGCAGGCAGTCAGAGGAGGTGAGAATTGAATTTTTGAACTTGTGTATTGTAGGTCTGATAAGAATGCACGGCGGTGGATAAAGCAGCGTGCGTCTGCAGCTCACTGAAAAGAAACTGAATTAGTCTTTTCGCAACAGAGGCAAGCAGAGGTTTAACACGTTCTGCAACTGGCAAATGCAGCTTATCCTCTTTTTGTGTAGCAATACACAGTCACAGTGCTGCTACATGTTTAAGACAGTGTTAGGGGTTGACCTTTTGAACTTACAGTAATTACTAGATTTCAAGCAGTAGTTATGTTTTGGTTTCTTTTTTTACTATATTCATCATTGTATATTGTTTCTACTACTACTACTTAATCTCGACTAAGGACAATTTTAAAATGGAATTTGTGTTAATTCCCACCTTAACATTGACCATATTTATACTGTCCAGACTTCATGCCAGTTATGGTTTCCAAAACAAATTGCAAACTATGCCAAAAACCATAAGAACCAACATTTATTTATTTTATTGACTTTTATTTAACTATGAAAGTTCCACTGAGCTCACAATCATTTTAGCAGGGGAGTCCTGGCTCCTTTGGGTGAACCTATTGTACATGTTTTTGGTGATAGGGAAAACTGGAGCACCCAGAGGAAACCAGGCATGGGGAGAACATGCAAACTTAACACAGAAAGGCCCAACACGGTCTCGGAATTTAACCCATGACCTTTTTTTACCACTATGCTACTGTGCCGCCCAGCTTTATTTGATTCCACCTGTTTTCTAGACTCTTTAAATGCATGTTTTACTAAGAACAGACAGTTTAGCTTGCCCAGCCATACTAAAACATTATATACTCTGTGCAAAAGTTTTTTTTTTTCTTGATGTTGATCAACTTGATTAGTCTGTTACATAAAAATGAACTATATAATTAATCACCAATTTTTTATTCCAAGAATAGGCCAAGAAAATATCAGTAATGGAACCCAGAACCCAGTCAGGACACAGGGATTTTTTTAAAGGATTTTTTCCCATGGCAAGATAGGATGGAAGATAGTAAGTCCAGCCACAAGGGGTCAGTGAAAGAACAAATTATTCTTGGTCTCTTGAGTGCTTCAAGTATTGGATTTTGATTTCAGTTTTGTTTTGGTACATAACAAATGAACACATAATTAAATACTGGACCGACATTCATCTTTGCAAAAAGGGAACAACTTACATAGAACAAACACAATTTGAGAAACAAAGTATTTCATAAAGCCTACCCATTTTAGGTCATTTTTTTCTAGCTGAGAATTTGGATAGGGAATAGGTCTGGGCAAAAAAAACAAAAAAAAAAACAAAACAAAAAAAACTAATATGGATATTTAGGTTTAAAGCTATTTTTTATGCCTACAAATTCAAAAGAAGCATCTAATTAGTGCTCTATCACCTTTCGTGTCAAACCAATGAGCGCTTATTCTTCCACCCCACACTTTCTCATCAAAATCAAGAATAAAGCTATTGAGCCTTTTAATAAATGAGTTCCCCCAAGCTTGACAGAGGAGCATGCAGAGTGGATCCAGCCCAGAGGCGCCCCCTGAACAAAGCGAGCGGCGGAGGGCTTGATCTGTCTTTATGCCTTTTTAATTACGCTCGGCTGGCTGCGCTTCAATCTCCCCTGGGATCAGAGGTACACCATGCGTCAGGATCAGCCATCACTCCACTGGTACTGGGCTATTATCCCCAACATAAACAGCCCAAAGACGGAGAGATGGGGGGCCTGCAGGCAGCGCTCAGGGCGGGGCAGCAGCTGTAGTTACGTGACCCACAGATGGGTGTCGGACATTCCTTCACAGTACACTGACATGCAGAAAAAGCAACTGTTGTGGTATTGAAATCGCAAAAGTTCACAATTTTGTACACAGATCAAGCATAACATTATGACCACCTGCCTAATATGCAGCCCCATACACAACTAAGTGCAACTAATTACAATTATAATTAATTAGTAACTACAAGTGTGTGTCCTTTGGCTTTGGTTTGTCATTGTCTCTCAATGTCTCTTGTTCATGACTTGATCATCTTACAGTTTACCATCAGACATATTTAAAAATTTGAAACATGTATTATATAGTAAACAACCTTACAAACACATTTAGTTCTGACTATCAGTTGTCACACTGCAAAACATCCCATCAGAGTTTTGGACTAAAATAGATTGATAGACTGTCAGGCTGTATCTGCTGTGATGGATTTATCCAACATTGCTTGTGACAGAACATGGAATAAAGCTGCAGCTAATGCATATCTGTGTCCTCTGCTGAATGCACACACCTTCCTGTCAAACATAGCTGACTGTGCTCATCCATGCACAACTACAGCAACTACCCTGTTCCACACACACACCATATAATGTGAATAACAGACTATCTCTTCATCATGGCACCTGTTAGTTTATGGGTTATATTATACAGCAAGTAAACATTTTGTCCTCAAAGTTGATGCGTTAGAAGCAGGGAAAATGGGCAAGTGTAAGGATTTGATTGCGTTTGACAAGGGCCAAATTATGTTGGTCAAAGCATCTCCAAAACTGCAGCTCTTGTTCAGTGTTCCTGGTCTGGCGTGGTCAGTATCTATAATATAATGGTCTACAAAAGGAATAGTGGTAATCCTATGTGGTCCTTCCAAGACATGCTACTGTTGCTCAATATGCAGGAGAAGTTAATGCTGGTTCTGATAGAAAGGTGTACAAAAACATAGTGCATGCTAGTTTTTTTTGCATATGGAGCTGCTTATTGGGTTTATAGATAACGTTATGACCACCAGTAATACAGTAGGCAGTTGGTCATAATGTTATGCCTGATCTGTGTAGATTCCTATTCACTCTCTCACTTCAGACCATGCCCTGGGAATAGGAGTCCCTCACACACCAAAAGCTTTAATTCACACTGCTCCAGCATCTCCCAACCATACAGAATGAATGGGGTAACCTCCGGGCAATGTCAAGGTTGAAGGAAATGTGTCAGTGCCTCCCTGGTGAGTCTTCTCTTCCTCGCTCCGGCTCTCTCCAGTTAATGACTCGAGCGTGGAAAGCCTCGGCCTCAGTCAGACTCAGTTCAGATGAGCCCAAAGGAGGTGCTCGGGATGGAGGGGTACAATTCAAACCATAATCACAGGCAATCACCCTGTCGCAGAGAAAAGCTCGGTGACCTCCGAACCTGCCATTTGAGCTGCAAGGTAGATGGAGACAAAAGACGCAGTGGGGGAATGACAATAAGGACAGAGAAAGAACATGCATACAGATTTTTATATCACTCATTCAATTTTCTCACGTTTGCCTTTAGGGGTCACTGGAGACATGGAGCCTATTCCAGATGTGTAAGGTGGGATTTACAATGACAGAGACAGGATTTAGAGACAAAATCTGACATGAAACTGTTCTGTTCTCTCCTCCATTAGTTCTGGTAATTTAAAGAGCAATAAAATGCTGACCACCAAGCAAATCCAGTTCAGTGTTTGAATTCAGGGGTAAATGCTTTATCCACTGAGCCACGTTGATCTCGTTTGGTCCACACAAAATGATCAATAATGTGTTCCTATACTAGACCTTTGTGGCTGGACTTACATTTTGGAGTTATCTTGCTAACAAACTAACTAACAAACCAACCAAGGCTGGCAAAAACATCTTCATCAATCATTTTAATCATCATTGGCTATATCCAAGCTATATGACCTTATCTGCTCACATTAATATGAATGTTTTGTTTTTCTTTTAGCCATGCCCAGAACATGGCAGCAGACGATCGAATCTCTAGGGGTCACTGGGGGAACCAAACCACATTCACTGCAGTAGCCCATTACTTACAAAATTCCTCTTTATGTACTGGCTTTTGAATTTTGTCTCATGTTTCTCAATATATGCCATACATTTCACAAGACACCTTTCTGTTTATGGGCTAATGTTGCATAAATTGCCATAAAGTGTAATAGCTTCTCATAATATGAAGTGAAGTTAATAATACCAGATTTCTTTGGTCTATTTTCCACTCAGGCTATAAGTGACTTGACCCTCTGGTGGGGACAGTGTGTTGGCAGCCCTCCTCTTTGTGCTTAGACAGAGATCTACGCAGAAAGCTTTATGTGGCGTGGCCAACCATTGTGGTTTTTTGCAGTGCTCAGGGCTAAATCTAATAGTTCTGCTTCCACTAGCTCGCTTGTCTCTCTTCATCAACACTCAAGCAGCCCCCACGTACCCCGCGGCGCTAAAACAAATACTGAATACACAGTGCTTGTTCATTTTATTTCTCTGCCAAATCCCGTCTAGTGCCACTCAGGAAGGACAAGAGCATTTCCTAACAAATCTGGTTTTGATCTGCTGGCCTTGGTAGGCACGATAACCTTTTTGAAGGTAAATGCATCCAGCCCCAGCCTTGACAAGGAAGTATTTTTTTGTCCATCGCTTTGTTTGTTAGTCTGTAAGTCTGAAAAATAACTCAAATCATAAATTGTTGGTGTGGACCCAGAACACAATCTGTATCAGTTTTTAAAAAGATTCTGTACCATTGTGAGATAGGAAAGGGATATCACAAAGATACTAACTCCAGCCACAGGAGGCAGTAAAGGAACAAATGATTACGCTTTGTTGCAGAAAATAGTGAGACATAAGAGCTTTGTGTGGCAATGGATAGGGCATTTACCCCTGAACTAGAAGATCCCTGAATCACGTCCTGGGCTGGGCGCCATAGCTTTAGCATTGCAATATACGGTCAATGCCTAGGCAGGGGCTGGGGTCTCTGTGTCCTGATATATATATATATATATATATATATATATATATATATATATATATATATATATATATATATATATATATATCGCTATATATTATAATTCGCTTAATATGAAATGGGACACACTGTAATCTATACATATACTTTATGTGTCTTTCATCATCATACTAACACTGAATATACATTGCTTGTTCATTTTACTTCACTGCCAAAGCTCACCTGGTGCCACTCAGGGCGGACAAGAGCATTTCCTCACAAATCCGTTCCGATCTGCCATGGCCTTGATAGGCAAAATAACCTTGTTGGAGCTAAATGCAGTTGGCCCTAGTCCTCTGGAGCAGTAAACTTCCACACTTGATAGCTTGTGTGAGAGAAACCTTGGATGGTTTGTCTAGCCCTTAGCCATACGTGCTTTGTGGTTGAGTCTGCTTGTCTGCTTTTTACTGTGGTCTTTCATCACGTTCACTCCCCATTCTGGCATGTCTACCCTTCTGTGTGTGTGTGTGTGTGTGTGTGTGTGTGTGTGTTGGAGTATGCCATATCAGACCAAAGCTTTACTGCCATCTAGTGGAGTAATCAGTTGGTGAGGTCAAGGAGCTTAAAGCCTAAAGTTAGTCCACACAAGTAAGGAAGTTTACGAAATGACTGAAACGATATCCTGTTCATGCTTAAGAAGAAACGTTGTCGGCTACACTATTTTATTTCAAGTCCAAAGTAGTCTATAGGCTCCTGTGTTATCTTAATGCAAAGACATGTGGAGATATAGCATGTCTCAAAAGATGTGGTTCTGAACTCAAAACTATGATTATTTTGAATGGTTTGCATATTTAATGTACTAAGAAGAATGTTAACATTTGCATGATTCCAGGCACCTAAACCTTAACAGAACTTACTGATAGTATGTGATAGTAGTAACAGGAAGAACTTAAATTTTAAATGTACTTTTTTTTTTTTACCTTTACTCAGGTAACACTGTGGTTGAGTACTTTTAAGCAAGTGTACTTTTCCTTGTATTTGGAGTGCTGCTTCCATCTTTGATCTTTGTTGTATTGTGGGTCAGTTAAGTCAACTCATCCACACTAATCCTTCTGCAATCTTTGTATACGCTGCCACTTGTTACACATTAGCATATAAATTGCTCTAAATGTGATGAAAAGTGTTTTGAATTGATGAACACTTTGAATTTTGTCAGCCGCCATGAAAATCTAGTGATATATTTAAAATGCTTTGTGTGCATGAACATTAAGCTCATAGTTTAGTCAAATGTATTTGTCTAAAGCTTGTCAATCGCTCTCTTGTTTACTTTCTCGTAGCATTTGGACTCATTAGCCGATGGAGGTTAACAGATGGTGAAGGGAGACTTGTCCCTGTACATATGTCTGTAGTTATGCACAGAGATCATCAGTATTCTCAGTGAGTGTGCAGTCACCAGCCGCTCATTGGCCTGTCACCCCGCTTAAGAACAAAGGGGCCTCGTTAAATGGTTGGAAATAATTGGATGTCACAGTAATCCAGCCACAGAAAATCACAAGTCAGTGTATTCTTTGTGACGGTCCCAAGCCTGTATGAATGGAGATGGCATCTGGCGTAAAAAAAAAAAAAAAAAAGACAAATGAGACAGAATGGAAAAGCCAAAATGTTGTCATGGACAAATATTAGTGAACATTTGTCACTATCTTTTTGAAAATGTGATATAAAAACATGTTCTAGCGTCTTCCATATACACAAATGAGAATTTAAAATACTTTTGGACTGTGAGGTTATGGTTTTGTCCCTTGGCTTGTTGGTTTGTTTGTTTGTTAGTCTGTTACCTTGAGCTTAAAGTAGTGGCCAGATTTTGTAACAATTCTGTCATTGCGAGACCTTCAGCCACAAAGGACAAATGTTTACTTTTTGGCGTGGACCTTTGTGAGATGTAATGGCTTTGTGGTTGAATGAATAGAGCATTTACCCCTGAACTAGAATATTACCAGTTTGAGTGCATGTCTGGTGCTATATTTCTAGCATTGCAAGATAGGGCCAGTGCTTTACCTGGGCCAAAATTTTCTTCCAGATTAAAATTTTAAAAGTGGATCACATAACATACTGCAGTAGTTGATCGGTATTGTTTATAGTTGCATTGTTGGCCTGTCTCCCTAGAATTTGGCACTATAACACATACTTTATACTTCATAGAGTACTACATGGAGTACCTGCCTGCAGTCTTACCCTCCACAGTCACTCCCCGGTGTCATAGCCGTGTTGCTGGTGGGCGATCCCAGTTTAGACAAGAGCTCTTGTTCACTGTTAATTTGTGTCTTCAGCCTGATTGTTTGCCTCAGGAGGAACAAGTACGCTGCTCACAGCCCTCAGTAATTGAATGGCCTATTTACATTCCACTAATTGATTCCAAGGTTTTGATGAGTTTTTCTGTGTGCATAAAAGAGAGGAATGAGATGGTAAAACAAGAGGGACTCCTAATAAATGGCAATATAGTCTGCAAATGTGTTTCACATAATAGCACTTGATTGAGACAGAATTTGTGTAATTGGTGAATATGTATCTGTTATAGTACTGTGCTGGTGCTGGGACATGCTCTGAATCTGAAAAAGAAAGATTCCAATGCAGTAGAAAGCAGGTATGCACAAAGTAACTAACATACTTTTACTCAAGTAATTTAACAGTACATTTTTATAAACATGTACTTTTATTTAAATACATTTTAGAGGGAATGGTGTTTCTTTTAGATTTTTTTTAGATTAGATTTTTTTTGTCACATTGATGAAGTGGTTGAAGTGCTTGCCTTGCAATCAGAAGGTATGTGCATTTGAGTAGTAGTAATAGTAGTAGTCGTAGTTAGTAGTTGTTGATTTGTAAAAGTGCAAAAATTATATTTTTCAAAATATTTCAAAAGTACTTCATACTTTGAAGTTTAAAATTTTTCTTAATATTTAATAACTTTGTTGGTTCATTTTAACTTTACTTGAGTAATATTATTTTAAGGCAGCAGTGTCTTTACTTGAGTACAGATTTTGAGTACTTTGTCTGCCTTTGATGTATATTTACTTCATAAAATACTTCATAAAAATGTGTCCCCAGACATGAGGTAAACATGTTTAAATCAAATATGAGTTTTACTGATAACAATGGTACATCTGATTTATTCACAAGTAAAAAAATATTTTACATAATTGCCAAGTTGTTTATGTTTACATTTTTGTTTTTGTTCTAAAACTCTTGCATCACCACACAGGCCGATCTGTACCTGCAGCAGTGTGGGCACAGATAACAGCAGAGCTACATAAACCATAATAAGAACTGATTGAATCCAAACTTGCACTTAGCACTTAACATCAGCCATTTTGGTTTTAATACTTCCTTAGATCTATCACTTGCAGATTGCAGACCTCATAGACAGCAGTAAAACTATAATTAGTAAACTGCAGTTATGGCATCATTCTCATTCCAAATTCTTCAAAATCCTTCTACTTTGCACACAGGAAATGTCCAGACCAACCACTTGAGTGAAGAATGTTGACCGCATTTTCTCCCTCATCTGTATTCATACACATGCCTGTATACTGTTGTTTATATATTTTGGCTAAAGCGCTCATCTTTGAAAGTCCCTCTTTGTAATTCCTCCTTGCCCTGTTTACTCTAACCTCTGCAGTCCGTTTCCTTCTCTAAATGTTGTGACTCAGGCTCTAAACAGGATGCAGATCGTCTACAGTATTGGTTTATGCAGGAGATATACAGGAGGGCCACAGTCTTACTGGGCTCATATCACATCATCTGCACTGTTCAATCAATAGTGACGAGGATGAATGTTCATTATGCACAAATATACAAAGTGCAAAGGTTGCCTAATAAATATATTATCTGTAGCAGTTTGCTGTTGTTAGTCCAGAGTAGGCATCTGAACCCAATTTTAGCATGAAAATATTGAATCTTTATTTGAAGCTCAGTTCCTTAAAACAAAAGCTAGGAATGCCACAGCTAAAGAGCGTCGTTATTGGACAATCCCACTGGACTCTTAGTCCTTTCTTCTTGGTTTGTCTATGTAGGGTCTTTCTTTTTCCACTGGGCAGCTGTTTAAGGTTGTGCTACAGGATAATTGAAATTTTGTGAAGCGGTATGGCAACCCCTGCTGATCACTTACCTGTTTTTCTGTTGTTGTTGTTGTTGCTGCTGGTTTTGTCTGTATATATTTAAATAATACACATATTAAAAAAATAAAAAAAGGTCAGCTGCTTATTTCTAAAATAGCCTGGAAAAATGTAAACCTTTTTACCATAAAGTTTTCCATTTCAGCAGTATCCTGGAGTGACACCATTTAGTACTTTGAGATCTTAAGTGCCGCGGTTCAAGTTACCTTAAGGGTAGCTGACATTGTTCGAGGACATTGCTGTAGACACTCATGATTATTTAAGTGAGGCTTACAGAAATGTGGAACATGTACCAATGCAATACATTGGTAACTTTCCATTAAGATATGTGCAGCATAAGCTTTTGACAAAACAAAACAAGATGTTATTTCAACTTAATGGCAGTAGTCCATTTACTGAAGATGCTACTATGCTGACCTCTGCACTTCATCAAACCACAAGAATTAGTTTGACATTTAAATAGGCAGATAGCTAGGTCTTCAGTGGTCCGTTATAGTCAATGATCAAAGAGGACAACTTCAGGAACATCTGCAGTTGTTTTAGTTTGGATATTTTTGTGGTCTATAAAACATCTGATTTATACAAAGAACATTTTCTGTACACTTGGAAATGATAATAGCTGTGTACATTATGCAACCTTTTGTAACTTAAAAAATATTGCCATAGAGTGTGACGTCTAAGAAAGCCACATCGAATTGTTGGTCGTCTTATTAAGTTTCTAATTACTTCTGGAGTGTTTAAGATCGTGCTTGTGTGCTGCTGCTACTAGTGTCTGTCAACTGTCACCGTTAGGCATGGAAAGTTTGTATGCTTTTTAGCTTTCAACAATATGAAGCAATGTCTTTGGAAACCAACCAGTCTCCTGTCTCAGCAGAAGTTGAGGAACTACTCTAGAAGCAATCTCTACTCAAGTAAAGATTCTCTTTTAAAAATAATGTCACTCAAGTAGAGGTAAATGTACTCCACCAATTTGTCAAGCTAAAAAAAGTACAGGGTGTAAAGAATCTACCTACTACTACCATTACTAATAAGACTACTACTGCTACTAGCGCTACTATGTTTATTACCACTGCTAAGCTACTAATACTAATATACAGTACTTGTGATTACAACTATTACTACAACAGTACTACTACTTCTACTAGTTTTATTACCATTACCACAAATACTACTACTCCCACTGCTACTACTATTACTACCTTCTTTGCCATTGAGATAAAAGTACTTTTACTCATGTAGAGAATGAAATGACTTATTTTTTCTTACATGTACTCAAGTAAGTCATAACAAAAGTATCTCTTAAAAGTATTTGGTTATTTTCCATCATTCTTCCCCTTTTATATCCCCCTTCTACTTCTCCCATGACCTCTGGGATTCCTTGGGACCTGACATAAATTCCAAATTCGGACGATTTTCTTCTCTTCTTTCCCTCTTTGTCCCAAATTAACATTGAAGCTTACTGCTGAGTGACTCATTCAAATAATTGTTGCTTTTAGCCGCATCAGATTACCCTGTCTGCAAATCTTTTTCTCCTCCCTTACCCTGGTTCACTGCAGTATCTGGGACACTTGTGAATTAGGGCCTTTGAGAAGAGGAAGAGGAAGGAAAAAGGAGTGGGGAACAGAGATCCCAAACCTGAGTAGCCCTGTAATTTTCTGCTCTCGTTCTATGATTACATGTGTGACCATCGTAGACAAATAACCCAAAAGAAGATTGTCTACACACTTTATTCTGCCAACTATGGTATGCATTTATTTAAACAAACATTTAGTCTCGGTACTGTCTCACATGGGCTTGTCCTGGTGCAGATGACAAAGATGTTCTATGGAATTTGGCTTAAATAACATTAACACTGGTGCACATCTGGTAACAGTGGCAAATGGAGTTTTTTATGGAAACTCTTTCAGTCAGCGGTTTTGCCGTTATTGTTATGAAGAAGAGATGCTGTGATGCCATCTTTTTCCAATGCACTACTACTGATCGTGCAAGTACTCTCTAGGTCTCTTGACTTTGCTAAATCCCAATTTATGAACTCTGAAACATTATGAACGTCTCTTGCAATTAACCATATAACAATAAATAAAGTGTACAGCGAAAAGTCAGGAAATTGAAGTCTTCTAAGAAAGGTACACACAGTAAGATTGCTTGATTGGCTAAATTAACTGTTACTATTTCCTAAGTTTAGTGTCCATGTATCAATGGCCGGACATTCAGCCTTCAGTAATCAACTTAAAGAAAAGCAACTTATTACCAACAATTTATGTTATTTACCCTTTATTTAACCAGGTAGGTCAATTGAGAATCAATTTTCATTTGCAATGATGACCTGGCCAAGAAGCAGCACACCGACAGTACAAAGAGGGAAAGCATTTACAACAAACATAACATTAAGTCACTCATAACACTCTACAAAAAGAAAATATCTCTTCAAATACATGAGTTAAAAACAAGTGCACTGATTATGAATTATTGCTTTGAGGTTAAAATAAAATTGAATGAATGAATTTCCAATTATTTATATAGCCCAATATCACTAACCTGGTGAGCCAGACTTTCTTACTTGCTTTTCGCAAGCAGGACAGTCTGGTTCCCCTCTCAGAGCAGAGCATTTCTTTGGTTCAATTTGGAAATGGTCAATCACAGACGTTTATCGGCAGTGCGTCTTATGAAAGAGCTAACCAAGGTAGCACTAGCTACTGAGCTAATTTAATAACTTCTGTGACCTGATTAATGGTGTTTGTTACCTGTTGGATTCTCATTGTTGTCCAGTCCTCCATAATTTTTTTCTCCATCTTGTTGCCATTTTAACAACGTTTAAGTCTAGTTTACATCCGATAATTTACAAACACTTTAAAAAAGCAACAACAACTGGCTTCTGCTGCTGTCCCCGTTCAGAAATAAGTACAGAGCTGCTTATAATACATAAAGACACAATCAAACTAAACAGTCCCAGGACATCACCTCTCCTTAGATTCTTCTTCTCAGTAAGGAAAATCTCCTAAAAAATCCAGCTGTGGGGTAAAAAAGAAGAAACATTATGGATACCTGCAAGTACTTTTTTCTATAAAGTTGTACAGAAATGTTTTATTATAAAAAAATGATGGCCAGGACCTCTCTGGGTATTGCAGCTTCCAAGCAGTAAATTAATTGTTGACTCTGAATTGCCCCTTGTGAATGAATATGAGAGTGAATGGTTGTCAGTGTATGTCTCTATGTCAGCCCTGTAATTAACTGGCCACTGTCCGCGGTGTACTCTGCCTAAGGCCCATAGTTGCCAGGTCAGGCTTCAGACACTGTGACCCCTAACCAAAAGAAGATGAATTAATGAAAGATGAATAAATAAATATCAAATGTGTTCTGTAATGCTCTGAAGGACATTGCTTGTGGTAAATGTGGAAAATCCCTGCCCTTATGATTCCTGGCATTTAAAAGGCAATGATGGGAACCGTTGTGTTTTTTACAATAATTCACAGTCTTTTTTATATATATTTATACAATTAACTTATATATTTAATGGAAATAACAGAGCTTTTGGGGAAAACGGGCCAACAACCAAGAAGAGAATATAGGGTAGTGAACCAGTCAGAAAAGTCTGATCCCTCCCCTTCTCCCAATCGGACTTACTGTAGGCTATCCTGAAGCCAGCCCTCCTCTGCTCCCTCCCTTTCCCCCCTTTTCCTTTGGTTGTCCCATGTAAACTGGAGCCGAATGACTGGACCACTGTGTGTCTCTGCTGTGTGTTGAGCTCAGCCAGTCATGCATTGTTCTCCACTGTACACGACTTGTTGCTCCCATTCTTAGTCTAAAATTTGTCTTTGAACGGTTAAAAACACCAAGATTGGGGATTGGAAATCTTGTGCCAGCTCAGGGTAAGTACTGACATTAAAGACTTGACTGTCATTCATTGGATTGGTTATTATGGTGTACATTCGAAGATAAATGTGTCCAGATATACGTGTGGCTGACTTGTGTAAGGTTGAAAGTCGAATTCTACTGTCTTTGATAATTCCACTTTTTTATTTGTTTCAACTTTCCATGTTTCTGCTGACTCACTTTTTTGACTTATCCCACATGGCTCCATGCTTAGTGGGTGTGCGAGAGTACATATGTTTCCTATTGTGTCCTCCTTTCAAATGGTTCACTGTTAATACCTCTCGCTGTGGAAGTAATTGCTTAGCTTTTGCTTTATTAACCAGAGTGTTGTTGGCATTTTGTGGAAATGTCGTTCATCTTTTAAGTCCTTATTGATCGTCTCCTTGTCGCCAGTTTTAAACAATAGCCTCATATACTTGGCGAAGTTCCCTAGTAAATAAGCCAACTAAATATCAACACTGAATTTGCAAGATGTTGGCCATTGATTTGCTTTGTGGCCAGATGGACAATCACACATACAGAGCTAAACAATTGCGCCTTGTTGTCTAGAGGGACCCCATTGTTCGCCGTGCATAACTGTTTGTGAGTATGCATCTGAAACCTTGTCCAAAGGTCTTGCACAATGAAGTCTGTCACTAGGGAGATGCGGATCTCCTCTCGGTTTTTCCTGTCCAAGTCACATCTGGATCTCCACAGCAGCTGACAAGGAACAAGGGAGCGGAAGGAGCGAGGAAGGAGGGGTAGAAATAGGAGGAAAGGGTGTAAGGCAAGAGTTCATGTTGTAGACTTTGGTCCAAGGGGCAGGAAGGGCAGCTCTTAACACTGTCATTGTGAAGGTCTGATATGTCGGGGGCACGGACAGGAAGCGGCTTTTCTTCTACAGATGCATGTACGGATTTGAACTCGTACAGCCTTGGACACATATTCATATAGACGCAGCTGCCAGCTTGCATTGTGGATGAAGTCATGTGCGGCGTCTTTCATTACTTTCCAAAGAGAATTGTCCATAACCAAGTTGCTGTAACCCAACATTTGTGCTGATCTGTAAATCACAGAGTATAATAAGTGTGTCTATGCAATTGCATTATATCCTCTCAGAGCTGCTCTTTAATTCAGTATTTTACAAAACACCAACAGGGTCTCTTTAGTGAATATATGTGAGAGTGAATGGCTATTTGTCTGTGGATGTCTCTGGGTCAGCCCTATGATTACCTGGCCACTGTCCTGGGTGTACCCCACCTAAAGCACATACTTTCTGGGAAAGGCTCCAGCTACCCACAACCCCTAACAGGAATAAGCAGACAAATATGGATATATTTATAATAAAGCAATAGTGTTGTGGATTAGCAAGTGTAGTTCTTGTTCCTAAGCCCAGATAAATGAGATGGTTACATCTGGAAGAGCAGAACACTAGGCAAATCACTATACGGAGGCAGACAATTTGCCTTTGAAAAAGGTGACCTATTATACTATTTTCTTATTCAATTGATATAGAAAATCGTTATTATTCCATGTAGTTGAGGTATTGCAGGAATGTTGCATAACTACATTGGTTTTTGTAATGGGGTTGAATGTATGCAAATAGATGCATCTGCCAGCAGGCATTATAAACTCATGCATACACTTCAGCAGCAGTATTTAGCTTCTTTGTCAGGATTTAGCCAAAATCAAATTCTCAGAAACGACTATGCAGAACGTCTCTTGCTGTCAGAACCACTACTGTTTCCCGTCAGTTTTCTCTCAGCTCATCTGTGGCTTATATCTGACAAGGCTCTCCCAAGCACAAACCATAATGAAAAGCCCAAATACATTGTAGAAGCACTCAAGACTGTATTGAATTAATGTCTCTGTACTTTTCATTTTCTTCACTGCCAGCTGAAATGCCACTCCTGCATGTGGAGCTCTACCAGCCCAGGGCAGGGACCGGCTCTATGGCAACAGGTGGATGTTGACATCATTAGTGCGAGGTGAACCAAGACCGAGTCCACCTCACATCTGCTGCTGAGGTTCTTGTGATGGGAACGGCGATGATAAAACAGTTGTTTGGTTTTCAGCCAGATGTGCTGTGTGATTCCCTCTCTGTCAGTCCAGCTGCAGAACATCAATGTGCAACGCTGCTTTTTCCGTTTCTTCGTGTTTGTTATGAGCTAACTGGTGCTATGATGCAGATGGCAGTAGCATCTTTGACTTTTTAGTCCAGTTTCAGTGTGTTGCTCTGATGACTTTGACTGGATTAGTTGGGCCAAGACTACAAAGACCCAATCAAGATGGAGGCCAAGACCAACTGAGCGACTGGAGTCACCAGGCCAAGGCTGAGGCAAGACCAAGACCAGTGGGTAATAGCTTGGAAGAGACACAATCAAAACCTTTGTAAAATTCAAATACTAATTAGCCAATAGACCTTTCCATGAGTGACGCAAGTGGCGCCTGCAGTTAGATGACAAACATAGCACTTTTTCCCATTTATTTTACAAGACCTTTTTAGATGTGAAAATAACAAGCTGTTGTTGATATATTTGCTAAAATTTACTTTAAATAAACCGTACTCATGTAGGGCTGACTGGCTCTGGTCGCTTAGTTGATTAATCGGTTGGTGCGATCTTGACTGACTAAAATGTTATTGGTCGGGTAGTTGTATGAACTCTTTGCATAAATATAGATGGTCTAATTTATTACTTGATAACTTTTGTTTTTCATTTTATTTCAGATAGCATAGATGATGTTTACATATAATATATTTTGCAGCCATCTTTTCTAAACATTTATCACCTAAAAAATGTAAAGTCACTTGTTTGTGTAAGACTCTGGTAAGTCCCCCCACATACTTACATACGTATCTTTTGGTTGATTTCAGTTGATTAATTGCTGTACTGGGCTTGACTTACTTTTTGTGTGTGTGTACTACAGCTCTAGACTCATGTCTGATAGTCAGTTCAGTTTGCTAAAGTTTACTTTACTGTCTCTATTTGTCCAGGATAACATAAACATTCAGAAATCTGTATTATTTAGCCTTTAGCTCATATGCTAATTATGCTAATTGGTATATTTTTTAAAAAGACTTAATGCTGGCGCTATTCTTTTGAATGCAGCTAGCTTGTTTAGGCTACATTCTCTAAAAGGGTCTATAGAATCTGTCATTAGCTAGCACTGGTGCTATATAAATAGCTCCTGAAAGAGTTACAGTTACCAAAATTCAAGCTAGCAATAAGTTATCTCACTGATTTCCACCACAGATTCTTTTTGTGTATAAGGATTAAAAAAAATAAAATTGTCTTATTGTCGACCAGTTGTGACACGCCGTACCTTTGCCTCACTTGTTCTGATATCATCCTGGTTAGCATCTCTGAGCTCACCAGTGATCCAGTGCTCGTGTTGGCACTAGCGTTGCAGATGTACAATGCCAAACAAATAACAGCTGAAGAAAAGCGATCTGTGGTCCAGTGGATGACAAAGACGTGGTCTGTTTTGGTCCGAGTGAAAACATTAACTCAGCAATGATGTCAACACACTTTTTCCAACAATGACATATACTGTAGTGTACACATGGGACAACAAAGAGGCCACCACAGCAGCGTAAAAGTAAGTCAGAGATTTGAGTAGAATTTTGTTTTGAATTCTTATGCCAGCCAAGTTTTACAGACCACAAAGACCAAATTATTATCAGTGACATTTATTGACGTAAATGAAAAATTATGATAAATTCCTGCTTTCCTGTTATGTTTGTTCCTGATTGATCTCATGCATTTTTGTTAAAGGATAGGATGCGCCCCGACTATCTGTTTTCTCTTTTTTGATCTTGCGCGTCTCATGTTGCGGCTCTTATCTTGGCAAACAGACACCTCTCCTTTGACTCGGAGATCAGTCAGAGTCAGTTCTCTGTGGTTCAGGATACAACACACAACAGTGCATTATTAGTGTATTTAGTATTTAACTTTATTTTCTGCAACACTTGCTCTGCATTCAGGATTTATGCTTTTATCAGTTCAGCTACATTTGGTGTTGATCAGAGAAACTTCTTTTTTTTTGTGGTGACTGTGTTTTTGAGTAAAATCTTTAGCGGGCATGTGTCATGTGGGAGTGGAAATACTGCTTTGTTGTTAAAGTTTATTTATTTCTGTAACGTCTGACAAATTTAAGAACCAAGCTTTAAACTGCAGCCTAATAATAATATGGATATTGTAAAGAACTATTGTCTTCTGGGCTTATTATTTTTAACCTCAGTGGCAAAGTGAATAGTAATAGTAGTAGGAGTAGTGGTAATTGCAGTAACAATAAGTGTTATAGTGGTAATGACAATAGTAGCTGTGTTTTTATTATTATAGTAGTACAGAAGTATAAGAAGTGATATAGTAGCAGTAAGTAGTCTACTGTCTATTTTAGTAATGTCAATATATTTTTCCTTTAACCAAGTAATTATTTTTTGGGTACTTTTGCTATCTTTACTTTTAACACACTACTTTACAAATTTTGAGTACTTCTTCCACCTCTGGCTATTTCTTAATGTGTTGTGTAAGTTATATACTGTATATTCTATGAACAATTGGCTACACACATTACAAAAATAAATGAAGAATATTTAACTCCATATTCTCAAACATGGCCTCAACCTTGTTTACAATACTGTATTTTCATATAATATAATATATTTTGGAGCCTGTCATTTTCCAGGTACAAATCCCGTCCAGAGTATGGCTTCTACAGGATGAGGGTGAAATGAGAGGATTAGGGCTTTTATTGGAGGAGAATAAGCATTCCTTGATTGTGGGTCGACTCTTTTTGTGTTTGTGTGTGTGGATACAAAGAGCTGTGATTACTGCTGGCACCATCGGCCCATTCAGCTTCAGAAAAGGCTCACACTGGCACAGCAGGGGGCCCTTGCAATATGCCACCGTAGTACTATGTACACAGAAACAAAAACATCAAAGACAACCATTAGTGCCCCAATTCCAAAAATTATATGTGCTTTGTTGATTTTACTAAACAAAATAAGCCACATGTTCACACCTCGGAGTACTGAGTACTGATGACTTGGACTTGAACATATGGACAATAACTTGGACTTGGACCTGTGGACAGAAACTCAGACTTGGACATGTGCACAATGACTCAATTTGCACTCGAGTGATTGTTTTGAGGGCTCAGACTTAAATTTGGACACGTCTCTTCTCACAGACCAGGACCCGTGACTCATCCTGTTTAATTGAAAACTCAGACTTGGACTCGGACTTAGCTTCTATTCATTTAGCCTCTACTTGGACTGAAGTCAGCCTTGACACTTTTCTAAGTAACACAGATTTGACTCATACCTCAACTCAAGACGACTCTACTCGGACTCCACTTGGCCCAATCTTAAGTGACTTGGACCTAGACTCAGACTCAAACACCAAGGACTTGAGAATAACTGGTGACTTGACTACAGTTGTAGTTCACACACAGGGGTTTCCTCTGGCAGGATGGTGCAATGATGTCAGCCATGTGATGAATGATTGCTGTAGCGCACGGGGATGACCTCAGCTCAGGGAAGGTCTCACAGGAGTCGTATCAGCAGCAGCCAGACAGTTTCTCACACTCCGCTATCTGCTGTGAGTCAAAAGAAGCCCCCCTCCTGACACCGCCGCCCTCCCATCACCCCTGGCACATACCCATATCTAATTTGAATTTGCTGCTAAAGGAACTGTAATTATTCCAAAATAAGACATCAAAATGCATATTTCCGCATTGTGTGAATTTTGGCAACAGGGATGGAAAAGAGTGCCAGAATGTTATCCACGGATGAATGGGCATAAGCCACCAAAAATCACAAATTATGCATAGACAGGATGAGTTTGGCAACCTACTGACTGTGTGTGTGCTGTCAGTAAAGGGTAACAGGAAATACCACTGCTTTTGTTGACACTCAGGGCATGTATCTTTTTGATGATGATGTTGTCTGTCTATTAACTCTTTCTACAGAAGCCCAACTTGGACAAATCTCAACTAGAATCTTCAGCTATTGATATTATACCTCATATTTGGTTCATTTCTGTACCAAACACCTCAAATGTTAACCCAATTCTGAATTTTCTCATATACCTTATTGGTTAGTTGATTCTGTTTCTCAAAAGGTAGTGGTCAGATTTTAATCTTTTTTTACATAAAGTCAGTAATGGTCAAGGGAGACATGTTCAGGACCAGAAATGGATTGTGTGTGACGTACCAGAAGATACTAACTGCAGCCACAAGGGGTCAGTAAAGGGACAATAGTCAATTCTTTGCCATTGTGAGAAATAATCACTGTGAAAAAGCATTTACCCATTAACTAGTAGATTTCTGGTCTGAGCGCTATATCTTTACTATTGCAAGTACAGTAATATCCTAAAATGGTCCGTCTGGGTGGACTGCCTTTCCAGAAGGGTGTATTTCCTGTAACTGTGTGCTGTGGTTTGTGCTCCTCAGATCCTTTTTGAGGTTTTGGCTTTTGGTTCCTGGGGATTTTTTATTTTTTTTTTTTACATTAAGATTCTTCAATATCATTCATT
Source organism: Bostrychus sinensis (assembly GCA_020698575.1). Taxonomy (NCBI): domain Eukaryota; kingdom Metazoa; phylum Chordata; class Actinopteri; order Gobiiformes; family Eleotridae; genus Bostrychus; species Bostrychus sinensis. The sequence continues at coordinate 17,190,009 of CM036257.1, read as the reverse complement.
CTCATTACGCCCCAATACTGACAAATTGGCATTAAGTTAATTTGCCCAGTGGGGTGCCCTTGTCTGTTTACCCCAAATAGGTGGCTTCTGAATTACATTGACCTGCCTTTTCTTAATGCAGCTAACATCCCGGTCAAAAATTAATGCTTGAGTCGTCCCAGGACAGCTGCACTACTGGCCACAAATGGAGAAATAATGACAGAGGTAGAACCACATTCACGGAACAGTGATCAGGAATGTGTGTGCGCCCTGTGTGTACGTCCTGAGATGGCGTTTTTGGTCTGGGGTTGTGTATGTTGTGAAATGTTACGAGGTGTTAAGGGATCGAGCTCCAGTAATGAATCAGTGGTTTGAATTATTTTTCTACCCTGGAATTGCGCTGCACCTAAAGGTCTCTGGTTAATGGGTGGCTGTAAAAGGAAAAGATTGGTAAACACATAAAAGTGTAGAGGTGAAAACTGTTTTGGAAGAAAAATGGAAGGGAGGGAAAAATGTAATGTTCAAGTACAAAGGTGCTTTTATTTTTATGAAAGTTTGAATCCAAAATGATCATGTGTCATAAATTATAGGGACAGTGCTCAATAATACAGACTAATGTGAATGAATTATTACAAAGCCCAAATTCAGTATTTTTTTTTTACATAATACTACCGAAAAAGGTTTACTCGGTGTGCCACTTTTTAAATTAAACAACAGAATTAATTCCACAAAATTCACATTGATCATGTAAAGCTGGGGTGTGTAGTTTTTGGTGACATGTGACGGTCCTTTCCAGAGCCATGTGAACTTCTGTGTATACAGAAAGTTAAAGCACTTCCACTGGGTTGTGCAAAGCTTAAAATGCCTCTTTTTTTTTTTTACAAGGGTGTGTTTTTGATGTGACTGTATCATATCAGAAACATAGCTTTTAGTAACCACTGGGAGTCACAAGCCAGACTTTGTGCCAGTCCCAGCCTCTGAATCTCTGTATTTTTGCTTTTGCTCTCTTTTTTATTTTAATTTTTTTATGTTTACGTGTTTTCAAATAAGACTCTCTAAAGAGCTTAATTTAGCTTCTCCGCTGATGATTTACTATAGGTTTTAAAATATAGGTATTCATAAGCATAGCAGCAGAAAGTCAGGTCTAAAGTCGTTCAAATAAATAAAGTTAAATAATCCAAGCAGACCAAATGGCTGGTGACAGTGCCACAGAGGTCCAGACCACAGTATATGTTCTATACCAGATCTAAGCCAGGCAAAAAACACGTCTAAACCAGGTCTAAACAAGGATAAAACTAGAAAAAAAAAAAAACTAAATCAGGACTTATTTAGGAAAGACAGGACTAAATCAAGAAACCAGGTCTAAACCAGTACTAAACTGGGATTAAGGAAGAACTAAACCAGGACTAAATGAGGTCTAAACAAGGACTAAACTGGCCGTCAACATGATGGACCTCAGTATTTCTGAAATCCTGTGTACAGCCCTGGCTGGTGAAACTAAATATGTTACTGGCCAAAATGGAAATGTACCCACATTTGGCCAGTTGGCTGGTGTTAATGTCAAGCCCTGGTAAAAACCTATGCCAAATAAATGTGCCAATCATAAGATTAATCAATTTGAGACCAAAAAAAAAATTGAAAATAAAAAATAGTGCTGCTTTAGTAGACTTCATTGCTCTAATAAAAACTCCTTTATCTTCATGGGGCAAGACTATCATGTATGTGTATTCTTTGATCTCTGCCCCAGGGGGTGCTGTTGCTTCACCTCTGGACTGTAGACCTTCCGTCCTGACTTGGCCTGTCCTGCCCCCGGACACATTCAACTAAGCTCTTATAACTCCTCTGTGCTCTCTCCATCTCATTCAGCTTATTCTAACAGCTTCAACATGTCTGCACTTATGTCAAAAATACAAAAATTTCCCCAAATGTATCTATAAACATGTTTCCACCACATGCCCTGCTTTGTGAGTGCACATAAACAGAGAGAATGAGGAGTCTGGCTGAGGTTATGACTGAGTTCAGCCCTAGAACCCGGCGCTGTGTGTGGCGTAGCCGCAGCTCAACTGTGCATTGTTGGTTCCTCAGTAAAACTTTGAGAATTAAAAGGTGACTAAATATGTGCCACGTGTTTGGGAGGCATGCCTGTTTAACTCTATATAACTCTACTATAATAGGTGCCTTTTAATCACTGTACACAACTGACTTAAAGTAGTTTCAGGAAAAAAAGTCTCTATGATGAAACTAAATGGGTAGAGCTGTAACTGAGTAAATACAACAGGCCATTTTTCCAACCAAAATCCCTGTGTATGCCTGCATACATCAGGTGTTGGTGTTCTGGTTGTCATGGTTACATATTTCTTCATCCACACCTCCTCCAGACTCTGGGACCTGCGCCAGATCTGGCCCAAATACTTTCCTTCAAAACACAGCCACAGTATACACACACATACAGGGACAGTGCAGAATTTGGGTTTTCCCTTTCACGTGTGATATAGGGAGCTTTGAACCGTTTAATCCTTAGTATGTGCTTTACAAGCCATATGTGCTTGGCTTTTTTTCTTCTGTGAGATCATCCCGGCCAGATTCCCCCGCAGCTGTCTCTCAATATATTTCCAAATTTGACAGAGGAAAAAAAGGAAGAGGAATCTGAGCTGTCCAAGAATCCCTTTGTGATAAGCCTGTGCACAGTTTGTTTTGTAAGTATATACGGTCTTTATTTTGCTGTGCTGATGTCACATGGTGAGATGCTCCACAGAAGAAAAGAAGATAATGGGAGAAAAGGTAAAAACTACACGGGACTGGGCTAGGTGCCAGCTCTGGGCCACAGGATATCTGGAGCTATCGTTTCAGCTCAGCACCAGGCCCTGCAGCAGAAAAGCCCAATACAACACTTACCCCTCTGGGAGAGTGAGGATGCAGTGTACAGCAGGCTGGAGGTGTGTTTGTGTGTCCTCAGTGGACTTCTGACTCTGGACCTTCTATACCCTGCTCTGTAACACCAGCTGGATGTATTTCAGTGGTTGTACAGGCAGCCAGACTGACTCATTGTGATGTCTAGTTATGTATATGTCATATATTTTTATAAAGGGTTTTTATTTCATATGAATATGCTGTTACATCTATATAAAAGTGCTCTTTAACTGCTAGTGCTAGTTAACTAGTTAGATAATTATGTAATGTATTATACTGTCAAAGCTAGCACAAACTTAGAATTGTTTCTGGTCAGGACATTTATCATGACCCACTTCCAAAAACAAAAAACAAACAAAAAAAAAACAAACAACAAAAAACGCTATAACTTTTTGAGTTACACAAACAGACAAAGAAACCAACAACAAATCAGCCCACTTCCCAAAAAAATACCCTTTTTTGGCAGTTAACAACAAGAGTAGATGTTGTTTTTCCTGTTTCTGAGACACAAAGTGAGAGCATTCTTGTAAGAAAACAATCTTTTTTCATAGAATCTCTTTTCATTTATAAACTATTGAATGGATTTTTTTTTTAGGAAATAAAAGTATTCCTATCTGCCTTGTCGCTAACATATGCTGCTCATAGGATATATTCTTCACCTTTAAGTTACAAGGCTAGACTGAGAAGCTACTTAAATATAAAAAAAATGCTATTAAAATGATCAGTTAGAAGTTAGCTATTATAATCTCAATACAAGATCCTGTAACAACAATGGCAGGTTAATTTTAACATCAATTAACATCTGCAGGCTACTACAGTCATGTGGAAGTCAGCAGAGTCTACTGTAATAATTTTAGACCAATGCAATGTAATAAGAGACAGGTTTTCCCTTCTGAGTAATAACCTGAAGTCTATCTCTAAACACATGCACCATCTCCTGTTAAGAATGTCTTTTTACCTCAGGCACAGCCATCTGGACATCCCACACTTTTTATCCCAACCTCTATTTAACCTAAGTGCTCTGCTAGTCCTGGTAGTGTCGCTCCAAGAGGAGGGGCTGTGGAGTGGGATCATTACTGGAGCGGTGGTCAAACATTAAATACGTACAGCTAATGGCCTCCCACTGTTGTTGTTGGTGTTCTCTGGTGGCGGCCATGTTGGTTGTTTGTGTGCGTTGGCTGCAGTGAGTCACACAGGAGGGTTAATTGGTACTGAGTGACTGTCTGGACCAGGGATTTAGGGCAGGCTGCAGGCTCCCCACCAGAGCATAATAAACTATCCACAGACGGGACGGGAGCAGCCTTCACCTCGGCTTATGTCATTCAGTGTTGCAGAACTGTGGCAGCTCTGAAACCCTAAAGCCCCTTGAGTCAAGTTTACATTATAACACTTTTTTCTTGCCTGATCCTAAATTTAAAAAAATTCTATAAATCCAAATAATATAACATTTATGCTTCATGCTTCGAAGTTTTTTATGCTTCATTTTTTCAGTTGGTTGTATATTGGCCAGCGGTGGAAGAAGTACTCAACATCAGTAATCAAATGAAAGTACTGATACTGCAAAACAATCTTGCTCAAAGTAAAAGGTACTCACAACATGATTACTTTAATAACACTGTAAAAGTAATGAATGTAAAATGTTCTTACGTAGTTAATGCTACTCCCACTTCTACTACTGCAACAACTACTGCTATTACTGCTTCTATTGCAAAAAAAGTACTTTAATAAACTTTTGTTAGTTGAGTAAAGGTACTGGTGCTTTTAGGTGGTCTTTTGAAACTTTGGAAAACTTTTTTCTGAGTTGACAAATGCACATGAACACCTGCACAAGTCATGAAAAGAACTGGGAAACTTGGGTCAAAACCTGCTGCCTGACTTCCCCACGCACCCCATGCACACAGCAGTAAAGTCGCTGATTTATTTATGTGCGTTTTTTACACGAGCTCTTTAACTAAACATTGCTAATAATATGAGTTTACTATAAATTGCCGCTCGCATAGAAGTTACAGAATTACGTTAGAACTGCTAATTATTGCTGTTTATTATGCCACAAACAGCTAAGCATTTTAGCTAAAGATATATTTGCTAGATTTGTGTGTGTCTGTGTCTGTTGGTGCTAACACAGTTGCTAATTGGTTGTATGTCTATCCAATTGCATGCAGAAGTAGTTTAATCAAATCAACGTGGACTAATCCTTTGTATAGAATAGAAAAAGCATTGGCATGACTGGCCTGGCTACGTCATTGTGTACAGACATTACTGCAAACAACATAGTATACATCGTAAAAACAATGCAACAAAACATGATTGTGAGTCCAAGTAGCTACATGTACTTGGTGACGATAAACAAGGATATCCTCATATTTTCTCACAACGTTTTAATTTAGTTCAAAACCTTTTCAAGATGTATGAGCTTCAGCTATATTTGTTTGAAAGCGTGGTCCACAAGTTTGACCAACAGCTCCTTCCTCTCCATCCGGACCTGCTTAAGTGATTAGGAAAATATACAAGTTTTGTTTTGGTTTATGTTTTTGTGGCTCGCCGTTGCCTTGAGTTCATATTTTGCTGCTGTAAGCATGATGGTCTGGACTGAAATGGGGGAAATTCCTGTGAAAGTGCAGGGATAGAGTGGTTGAGCTGAGTTTGAAATGTTTGTGTGTTGTGTGGTTGAGATTTTCAGTAGACAGCCCAATCAGGATATAACTAAATACACATAAACTAAGTCTTTATTTTTCTCAAGTAATAATTCTGTTTTTATTTCTACTCACTTTCACCTCTGCTTGAATGTGAACCAAATAAGATGCATAAAAAGATTAAAACTGAAACGAGGGACAAGGCCATTAAAACAAAATGGCCACCACTAAAAACTGCTTTAAAAGTGAAGTGAAAAGACTAATGGAAAGCCAATGGGAAAGGAGCTGAATGTGCTGTGTTCAAGGTCAGACCCCAGACCAAACTAACTAATGATGTCAACAGGGAGGACTTACTGCGTACTACAGACATATACAGTACAAGCTGCTAGACCACAGTATATAATCCTACTACAGCCAGCACCAGACATGTAATCCAGACCAGAAAAACATACTTAACATTTAGAGGTCATTATCCACTTCGTTGCAAGCACTTAGCATGTGGTCACGCTGCTTAGCCAACCAACAAAACTAAAAGTCGAGTTTGTCCAGGGTTGGAACACATCTCTACTGATCCACCTACTGTAGGATTAATTATAATGACTCACCCACCAATGATATTATGTAAATACTTGCTTAACTGGCGTCTGGTGCGTGTGATACTTTCTGCAACATTTTTACATTGAGTCGCAGTCTTATCTGTCAGTGTTTTGTTTTTTTGTTTTTTGTTTGTTTGTTTTTCCTTCACTGTTGACATTCTGTGAGCAGGATATCTGAAAATGGTTTTGAATGCTGTTTAGTTTTGAGATAGGCTGTGCGCCAGGGAATTCAGCGCAGATGGCAATTGTTTTTCCGTGTTATGGTATATCTGAGATTTCAATCCATTGTTAGGAAAAAAATAATACTTGATATAAATGACTCGTATCAAGTCGTAGCAGTACATTTGGCCAAAAAAGATTAGGTTTTTCCATGGACTGGTTTGTTTGTTTGTGAGTCTAGTAGCAAGATAACGTGATTTTTGGGAAATGTCAGTAAAGGACCAAGAATGCGTTGGTTAGTTTTTGGTGTCGATCTAGGATTCTGAACCACTGCGACATATGGCCAGAGATACTTACTTACAGTGAGTCATTAAGGGAACAAATCATGTTTGTGGTTCAATATATTGAGCATTTACCCCTGAACTAGAAGATCTGGGCACTATGTCATTACCATTGTGAGAAACATAATATCACTAGCTACTCAAGCTCTGTATTATGCGTCAAAGTCTGTTGCGGTTACGTTGACATTATATTATTACAATTCCATATAACATGTATTTTATTTGCACATAATCTGCAAAAGGCCCACTGGGTAACAGATCATGTGTCATGTTGGTTATGTATGAGATATATGACATCTGTGTGGATGCTGACAGTAATTATAGAAGGCCAAACCACAGAGCAGCCCAGGGCTTGTCAAGAAACAACTTATTATACTGTCCAATACTACACGACTAAATGTCAGGGTGCTGCAAGTACACATATAAATCTTTTAAAGCTACAGTTTGTGTGTATTTTGGGCTGATACTTCAAAACCTGCTCTTGCAATGTAGTCTCAGGCAAAAAGTTGAGTGTTTTTGTGGGTGCCCAGTGCTGTTGCCTTAAGCGGTCTGTAACAGGTTAGAATATTTAGGTGGAGTATGAAGGCTTTGCCAGGCCCACCAGCTACTCACTGTACTGTAAGCGCTTGAGTGTTGTAAATGTAGAACAATTCCCTCTTAAATACACATATTATGTACATACAATGCTAGTACAAGAACCCTGCAATTAAAATGTAGAATGATTATAGCTTTGTTCAGCACAGTGAGTATATTTTGATTGTATCTAGCTCTGAGGTTTGACAGAGCGACTGAACCAATGCAACTTGATTTGCAACATGAGTCTATGTGACAGTTTAGGGCATAAATGGGCCAAAGGAGTGGTTTGAAGACCAACAGCAGGGGGCACCATTATGTACTTTATAGGACACATATGGAGAAAACATGTTGAAGATATAAACAGTGTTAGTATGGACATAAGTAACAGGGAGCCTTAATACAGTAATTCTTCTACTTATGAATAATAGGTCTTTAATTTAATACTTTTTTTTTCATTGGCCACTGTGGCAAGTCTTTTCTAAGTAGCCATTTTCACTGAATAAAACAGCCAATTAGTTCAAGTGTGTCATTCATTTTATAGCATACAATAAGCGTAAAAGAATGTAAAAAATGGTTTCATGTACTGCAAGGCATTTAGCAAACATATAGAAAATACTTTTTTCTAGGCAGAATACATTTGTATTTTTTTCCATGTGGTCTAATTTAATACATGTTTTCTACTACTACTAATACATTTTTTCTGTGATCATGATGTATTGCTATATACTAAATTAGGTATACACTCCAGGGTTTCCCACCTATTCATATTGAGTCTGTGGGGTAATTTTTATTTTTTATTTTTTTATATATATATATTTATTTTTATTTCACATATTTTTTAATTAAAATATTTGGTGACCTCTTATACACATTTTGCATTCTTTATTAATTTAGTTTGATAATATTAGCATTGCTGTAAACATATTCTAGTAAACACCACATTATATAACCTTTTAGTGTCTACTATTTAGTTATTTATATAAAAATGTTGCATCATATACTCCAAGTTCTATGTATTCACTGGGGGGAAAAGTTTTAAAGTTCAGTTTTTTTAGACTATGGGGGACAAAATTAGACTATGGTGGGCCGCCATAATCTTCGGAAATAATGGGAAACACTAGCCATTTAAACATATCACATACCTGTACATCTTACTGCTTCATCGACCACTACACAGCCCCATGACCTACTTCCACGCACTTCCACGCACTTCCACGCACTTCCACGCACTTCCACGCACTTCCACACACTTCCACACACTTCCACACACTTCCACGCACTTCTACGCACTTCCACACACTTCCACACACTTCCACACACTTCCACACACTTCCACGCACTTCCACGCACTTCCACACACTTCCACACACTTCCACACACTTCCACGCACTTCCACGCACTTCCACGCACTTCCACACACTTCCACACACTTCCACACACTTCTACGCACTTCCACACACTTCCACACACTTCCACGCACTTCCACGCACTTCCACACACTTCCACACACTTCCACACACTTCCACACACTTCCACACACTTCCACATGCATCACGGCCTGTGCCTTTTTGTTGAGTTCCCATGTTTTGTTTAGCACACCTCCATGTCAGAAGTCCAGCGTGTCTGTAAAGTTACACGACTGTGGCCTTTCACACAGTACTGCTCATACGTTTGCGGGCTCACTTTCATCCAAAACAACATCTGTCCTTTGATTGAAACACCCACAAATCTTGCTCTCTCACACTCACAATGGTGTAACATTATCGGCTACCACATGGCCTTGGAGGAGTGGAAGGCATGGAGAATTTGGGAATCCAGGGCTTAGTGCAAATATGCTTTTGTTTTGCATTAGCATTTTCCTCCATAAAAGCGTCCAGAAATCACCACTGCAATGAGGAAAGCAGGGCAATATGTTGTAAAAACTTTTTTCTGAAATGCAAATGTGAAGTACATGCAATAAAGACCTGGGGAGAGACCTCGCAGTGTAATGAATTGCAATGCAACTTGTCGATTACAGTATACAAGAAGTACAAAAAAGTTGGGACTGTGTAAAAAGTAAATATAACAATGTATCATGTGCTGAAGCTGAGATATTTTACCATTTCATTAGATATACAAAGCTCATTTTGAATGTGATAACAGCAAAAAAAAAAAGTGACAAGACAACAGAAAGCTCGAGTATTTTGCTAATAATAGTGATAAATGAAGCCAATTGTGCTAATTATTTACAAAATGCTAATCTGTCTATCTAGCGTCACTTACTTTTGTAGCCTTATGTTGCTCCACCACAGCTTTTTTGAGATGTTGCTGCCATCATGTTAAAAAAGTTATTATATTTTATAAAATGGTTAAAAAATAAAAAGCTTTGTTATTTATGTTCTTTTGTGAATAAAATATGGTTACATTAGATATGAGAACCACTGCATTTGTTTTTTTACTATATAAAAATTCTTGTCACTATTTTTTAAAGCAATGCTGTATTAAAATGCTTGATACGGAGTATAGAGCTGTAGCTGCTCCAAATACTTTGAACATGGACCAGGGTTTGACTTTCCTGCATTTTCTTGACTTGGCAAATTCCTGCATCACATTGAAACCATCTACAGGATATTGCATTGTATTGTGTTACTGATTTGGCATTGCTTCCAGTAGCATTCCTTTTCATTTTTGGCTTGTTTAGCTGTTATGTAAACTGACCACCCGCCCCTCATACTTATGCCATGCACACCTTCACCATTGTTTATTTGTCTTTCTCTGCATCTTTCCTTGTCTGTGCTTTTGTCCCTTTGGCCCTGAGCTAAATCCAGCGTTGATACCTTTACCTTTCAAAATCACGGCGCTGTTATGCTTGACCCCACTATGAAAAGTAATACCTTGAAAAGGTAGGAAGGATCACCAGTTTGTTTATGGCAAAGTATTGAAGACTGACACATTGGTTTAGGTGAAAGACTTGTTTGTTTGGGGGATTAACACATAATTAGTTATCATGCTAATTGGCTCGTGTGATAACTCCCACACAAGATTGATCTGTGTGGAAAGTGCAATGCCTTGTCTGGCCTTGCCGCCCACTCATTACATACACAGTGTCTTATAAACACATATGGATATGCATAAATCAGCTCTCATCCTGAAGGATTCAAAGAAAATGCCAAGGAAAGCTAGGCCTTTGACCAATCCACCAGCGCAAATGAATGATGTAGAAATCTCTATCCCAGTTATTTATTAAAAAAAACACACAGCAGATTTAATAAGGCTTCTAAAGCTTTTATCTATTAGTGTTTGACAAAACGTCTAGCTTTCTCCAACCATCAAAAAGACGTGCATGTTCAGGTGAGTTTGTGATGTAACTGCTCATTGTAAATGACAATAAGGGTGAATGGTAGTTGGTGTATCTAAATGTTAGCCCTGTGATTAACTTGCAAATGTCCAATGTATAACCATCCATTTGCCACAGCAGCTTAGACATGCTCCAGACCCAAGCTTCCTGGATGGCACAAGCCTTTGAGAATCAATTAATGGAGCTCAACAGTGCCTGCCCCCTCTGGTACCAGAAGTAAAATTCCCATTCATTTTCCCCATAGTCTTTTCAAAAAATATGTATATTAAGAGTTTAAAAGCTCGGTGGAGGCTGATCAGCTGTATGGTAACCAGGCTAAAAGCTAAGGAAAGGGAATCAGAAAAAAAACAGACAGGTATAGCCTACGCTTTATGTCTTTTGCAGTCAGTTGTACTTAAAGATAAAATGGTTAACCTAGATAGGTGGTGCCAAGCCAATAACACAATAATAAAAGAATATACAACAGATCCTCCTCCCTTTCTGGTCTGTGTCACATGAGCAGTGTGTCGTGGCCTGTGATTGGCTGGTGAACAGCAGGTTGAACAGGTGACAGGCGAGAAGTGGTAACAGCTCATTCATGATTTATCAGCTTCAGGTCAGCTCCCTGTGCTCCGCTATTGTCCCACTGTTCAGCCTCTCACTGCAGATAACACTGACGACGGGTTTCCCCGGCACTTCATGGATTTAAGCTTTACTAAAGTCTAGATTTTTTTCAGAAAGAACCTTTTTTTCTTTTTACAATTATGGATCTGGACAGCATCGAGGCTCTGAACGAGGTGCGAGCGTCGGTCTACAGAGTGGCTCTCAAGCTGCAGTCCGTCCAGAGGCTCACACAGCTTCACGTGGTGTTGGTGCGCCATGTGACCGCGGCCCTGCGCTCAGTGGGCGGAGCCAGAGAGGTCAGCAGACAGGAAGTTGGTCAACTCTTAAACAGGATGTTTGTCAGTGTGTCACAGGAAATACCTGGCCATGTGATGCTCGAGGCCCCGGAGGCAATGAGCAGGGCTGTCTTCACACTTTTTGACCAAGATGGCGTTGGCAGTGTTTCAGTTGAGGCGTTGCAGACGTTTCTTGTTGCTCTCTGCGTGGATTCGCTCACAGAGAAGTATACAGCGCTGGTTTCACTGGCTACCTCCGGATTGGGTCCTAATCCTGGTTCTGTCAGTCGGTCTTCTCTGCGGGCTTTGCTTCAGAACCTCAGTCTGGTACCAAGTCTTGTACAAGAAGCAGGAGTGTTCAGTTCAGTGGAGGCAGCCGTTAAGTCCTGCTTTAAGGGGGTTTTGTCGCCGTCGGTTTCCCGTGATCATGTCATCTCATGGCTTCACAGCGAGCCTCAACTGTTGCTATGGTTACCCACTATGTACCGCCTGAGTGTGAGTCAAAATGTCACTCACAATGTGCGCTGTCACTGCTGCAAGTCCCGCCCCTTTAGCGGCCTCAGGTTCCGCTGTGAGAAGTGTGTGAATGTCCAGCTTTGTCAGACGTGTTTTTTGACAAATAAATGCACCAGGAAGCACAAGCTGCACCACCCAATGATGGAGTTTTGCTCTCCGCCCACTTTTAAAGAATCTGTGTCCTCTCTGGTCCAGAATGCACGCCACGCCCTACGATTCAAACAAAGCAGGAGGTGGCAGGTGCCAGTGGAGCCTCAGCGAAACACTTCTCCTCAACCTTCAAACATGGATCACTTAGATATATCCCATGACACACCTGTGTCTACAGCCCAGCAGACCGACCAATCGCTAACCCCAGAACGATCAGACTCCGCCCAGCAGACCGACTGGGCCCTCGACCAATCAGAAACAGAAGCTCTGAAGGATGAACTGCGGACTTTACAGCAGGACAAATGTGTTTTAGAGGAACAGCTTGAAGCTCTGAGGATGACCGTCCAATCAGAGCACAGCGTTTTGGAAGACAAGTACTCTCAGGTGGAGGTTACCGTGGAAACCCTCAGGCGGCATCATGCTACATTGGAAAGTTTTGTAACGCAAGCTTTGGAGAAAATTGAAAGTCACAGAATTAATGACACAACAAACGCAGAAGAAGAAGAAGAGGAAGAGGAAGAAGAAGAGGAAGACCAAAATGAAGAAACAGAGGAAGAGGAGGAGCTAAAACTACTAGAAGCTGATGAAGATGAAGTAACTCCTCCCCCGACAGTTCTGTGTGGATCGCCCCTGTCACATGACCTTTACATTGAAGAGGAAGTGCCAGAACCGTGCTCCAGTCCACCACCACCGGTACAACAAAAGGAAGCAGAGGATTGTGGGTCATGTAGTCAATGCCCCGAGGAGCTGCTGGTGGATGCTGTACAGAGACTGAAGCTGGCTTTGGAAAGAGACACCTGGACCAGGACTCTGAGCAGCGACAGGAAGTGGGAGGAGCTTCTGGAGGCTGCTGACGACGTGGGCGAGGAGATCCATCAGCTGGTGGATGCACTCATTTAACAGGAGTTTATTTTAGAAACAAAAGAGTAAGAACATTTGATATAATGGGAGAGTTGTTTGACAGCTTTTATGTTTATTTTTGCTCATACTACTATGTGAGATGATTTTTGTATTTTTTTTATTGTTTAATCACCGTTTCTTGTGTTGTGTAGCAGAGGTATAAAGTAACACGATATAAGATACTTTTAGCCAAGTAATTTACTTTTTGAAGGCATTTCTTCTAAAACATACTTTTACTTTAACATGAGTACATTTTGAATGAAACAAATATCTCTAAATGAGTATTTTTGGCATCATTGGTAAAGTGGATAGCACACTTTGCAATCACAACCTTGCAAACAGAAGATCACTGCTTTGATGCTGGTTTGGAGTAGTTTTTGCTGCAAAGTTGCAACACTGACATGTACTTTATATTTAAAAATTATACTTAATACTTTTACTTAATACTACTTTTTTTTATTAGAGTACTTCAACAACACCAACTTTAGCAGTGGTGGAAGAAGTTCTCAATTTCTTTAGTTAAGTAAAATTACAGATAAAAGTGCAAAAATGTACTCAAGTAAAAGTAAAATTATCAAATGAAAATTCTACTGGAGTAAAAGTATAACAGTGCTTACTTTCAAATGCACTTGTGAGTAAAAATGTAAGGCTTTCGCACAGACTCGACAATTCATGAATGTGTTAAATATGAAATATTTTGCTGAAAACTAATGGTTAACAGTGCAACAGCAGAGATTGAATGTGTAGTGAGGTTTTTCCAAAGAGTACTACTTTACTTCATCTGTTATACTGAAGTACTGTACAATGACAAAAACTAATCATTTTAAACCAAACTCAGAATACTTTGTACTTCACACCAACTCAAAAATGTAGTGGAGTAAAAAGTTCAGATACCTGCTCTAAAATATAGTGAAGTTAAAGTAAAAGTAGCCGCTGTAAAATTTACAAAGTACAAATACATGAAAATTATACTTAAGTTAAGTAACTAAGTACTTTTACTTTGTTACATTCAACCACTGATCTTTAATAATAGTTATACTGCCGTAACAGTACGTTACTGATTTTGGCTACTTCTTTCACAGTTGTGTAGTATTAATACAAATTCTTAAACCTAAACACATGTGAATGCCATAGCATTTCTATATTAACTGTTACATTATGACTTAAACATTAATCCTGTGTCTTAAGTGCCTGCAGCTAGCTTGAAGCCAGTTGATATTCACAGATTATACAGCCATGTGCAGCATTCCTCTGCGTTGTTGGTGGTGCCCTTGATGTCTTTCCACCATGTTGTTAATCAGCTCTGCCAGCGTGCTCCGCAGCTCCCCCTGGGGCTATTTTTAAAAGCCACGGGTCACTGCCCTCTAGAAAGGGTCACTCTCACTATCAGGGGAGGTCCAGGTCGGCTCTTACCACTGAACCTCTCTCTGTGCTCTGAGATTATCTGCATTCTTCTTCTATCTCTGTGCCATTTTGGTTGTATTTGTGATAATCAGACTGAGTCATCTCCAGTCACAAATTACACACTGAGATACTCTGTAATTCAAGACATGTGCAGAAAGGAAAACCCTCTGTTTCTCTTTACTGTTGTGGGGCATGTGGTGGCAGTGTTTCTGTGTTTATTGTTATCCTTCTCTTTTTTTCCTACAGACAGACAGGAAGAATGAAGAATGTATTTGTGCAATACAGAGCCACTTTTGAGTCGATTGAGTTAATTACAGAAAGAAGAACTTTCACTTATTATAGTCAATAGCTATATGAGCAAAAGTAAAGTTTAGTTAAAAAGTACTTCTACTACTACCACTACTTTCCTTTCATCGTTTTCCCTTTGGAGTCACCACAGCAACTCTTCTGTCTCCTAGAGTGCAGTGATTAGCATATTGGTTTGGAATAGGTTTTAAAACAGATGCCCTTCCTGATGCAACCCTATCCATTTATCCTGGCTTGGGATTGGCACAAAGAGCTAATCATTTCTATCCTGTTCTTTTTACTAGTTTGGACCTTCATTAATTCAGGTGCGACTCTTCACAGACTGGTTCTTTGATGAAGCATCCAGGTGAGGTGCTTAATGTCCCAAAATGGCACACAGTATCAAATCTTTGAAGCTCTGTCTTTCACAGTTGATGTGTCCCATTACTGTGCTCCGAGACCAAGAAACCTATTACAATCAAATGAAAGCTTTAATAATAGATAAGTCAGATGAAAGGAAAAAGATGAAAGAAGTGGAAGTGTCAAAATAATTATCATACCTGACATGAATCTCTATACAGTCCTGAGGCTTTCTAGACACTGTTCCAGTGAATGTGATATGATCCCATCCATGAAAGACTTCTATAGATTTGGAGTACCATGAACGAGGCGTTCTGCCCCATTTTCTTGGGGATTTATGGATCCTTCTATGAGTAGCATTTTTTCCCATTTCATTTTTTTCAAGGGAACAAACTGAAAACACAAAATGAGATGTTTTAAAATAAGTAATGGTTGCTATAAGTATATTTGGTAAAAATATTTTCAAATACACATACAAATGCCAAAACTAGTTCTTATTTACTCTAAATATTTTCTTATCAGGCTCTGACATTACCAACATGAAATCGATTAGCTGCCAGTTGCTGAAATCATCTTGATGGCGGCAGTAGCTCAGTTGGTAGAGCCGCTTGTCCAATAACCAGAAGTTTGGTGGTTCAAACCCCACTCCCACTGTTGCATACTGTCGTCGTGTCCTTGGGCAAGACACTTAACCCACCTTGCCTCCAGTGTCTGCGCACACTGGTGTATGAATGTGAGTGTGAATGGATGAACGGTTCCTTGATGTAAAGTGCTTTGAGTACCCATGAAGGTAGAAAAGCGCTATATAAATGTGACCATTTACCATTTATTTTGTGGCTAATGTTAATTCCTTGCTAAAAAATGTATTGTGGTCTGCTGAGCACAAATAGATAGTGAATTGGTTGCAGTCTTTTGACTTTATGATATCATACCTCTATTTACATTTATTATACCAATTGTTTGTATAAAGGTTCCAATCAACAGTCTAACATGAATTGTATAGATCATTAGCATGTGTTTGTATGTTAAGCAGCTTGTGTTTCCTCTTGTCTGGCGGGACGACTCCTCCATTAGAATTAGAGTGAAGGAGAGGTTGGTGGTGTTTGATGAGTGCAGAGGGAGTCACCTCTGTGTTTGACTTCCAACAGGTGGGGTAATACTGGACTCTGTTTGGGTTAAGAGGGAGAGTGTGGAGTGTAGGGTCAGTGTAGATACACAAAGGATGGTTGAGATGTTCAGATGTTTAAGTAGGCTTGCATTGGGTTGATTTGTGTTGTTATAAAACCTTAGCAATACAAGTCATCAGAAAGTCACAGTGTTATTTCATATTATTTAAACAAAAGGATGCAAAATGTTGCCAAAAAGGAATTAGAAAGAAACAAAACGAAACTGTAACAAGTGCATTATAAATAGATTTACAAAAGTCAGCAAAACATGTGAACATAAAATATGAGCTATTATCAAACAGCACGTTTATTTATTTTTTAACAAAACAAGGCAAAATGTAACAAAATATTGTTAAAAGGAACTATATAGACTCAAGACAAGACTAACATGTAACATTGTAAATAAACACTGGGAAAAAGCAGCAAAATGCCCAAAAGAACCATAATAACTTACAAAAGGAGCTTAAAAAAAAAAAAAAAACAGAACACAAATACACTATTCACTTGTGAAACAAAAGAAAATGTTTCTGAAAAGGAAGTAAAAACAAGACAAGACTAAAATGTATCAAGTGCATTATACCAAAATGAAACAAACTGTTACAATTGTAGCTTTTAAATGACACCAAATATATTCAAACATTGTCTGATTGTGTGAAGAAATGATCAGCTTGTCCATATTAATGTAGCCCCTGAACTCTGATATTTTCACTCCAGAAACAATGTAGTCTCCAGTTAAAATTAATGGCCAATGTGATGATGTAATTGCATCCATACCCGGCGGTCACCCATGTAGGGTCTGACCAGGCAGACCCCTCAGACGTCAGAGGACAAAGCAGCTCTTGTGCGCGCTCGTGTGCTCTGTGTTTAGACTGTAAGCAGAATACTGTTGAGCAGCTGCCACTCATCTGTGTCCTGTAAAAGTCATTCATTTGAAGGATATTGGGTTAAAAGTGCTACAGAGCTGACACACAATAATTTAAGCTTTTTCTTTCTGGGGGTCACGGCAAATTAGCTGCTTCATACACATGCTGCCCTCTCCATTTATCTGGACCTGGGACCGGCACAAAGAGTACACTGGGTTGTGATTCCTTATGGCTGATTACAATAAAGCTATTGACTATAACTACTTTCATTATTTTTATATGAAGAAAGTACGAACTTGTCAGAGGCTTTCTCAATTCTCTTGGATAAGAGGTGAAACGTCTTTAACTTGAAAAATCTAATCCAGATGACTGCTTTTTTAACTTTTGTTGCGATGCATTTACCCTGGACGAGTGAGAGTCTTCACAGACACGTAATTAAGTAGAGTTTTTGAGAATCTGTACTTTACTTGAGTTGTATTTTTGGAGAAACTTTACTTTAACGCCACCACATTTGAATCTAATACTTTTCACTCCTCTAGATGTTCATAAAGGCAGAAGTACATTTTGGACAGAAGGTTTTGCAAAACCGAAAGATGTATCCATGTAGTTTCTGTTTTGCATGTGGTCTGGCACATTAAAGATAATCAGTTTAAATTTTTATTGATACTTTAAAACTTAGCCTAAACCAGGTTCAGTCCTGGTTTACTATTGCTACCTTCAGATTTAGTTTGGATAGTCCTGAAAACATTTATTTTTTTTAAGTACATTGAATACTTGAGTATTTTTGAAACCACATACTTCAGTTCTTTAACTCAAGTAATAATTTGACTGAGCAACTTTTATTTGTGTTGGAGTAATATTTGACCTGAAGGATCTGTACTTTTACCCAAGTAATGGAGTTGGGTACTTTGTCCACCACTGCATGTGTGTGAAAGTCTGTCTTTTAATGCAATATGGTTAGAAACGTGTGGAAGTGTTTTAGCCCAGAAGCCTCTTTGGCATGTGAAACTGATGCTGTAACTGTATCTGGGGGGATTACTATGTCACCAGTTATCTTTTACATACCTATATTGTTACAAGGCTGGAATGTGAAATCAGATGTGTGGTCTGTTTGGCTCTGTTGGTTTTATTTTTCACATGATGCTTAGACTAATCATCTTGTTAACCATGAAGAAGAGCGAGGAGCACTGATTTAAATGTTTGGCCTCCCTCTCTCTCTTTTTCTTCTTCTTCTTCTTTTCCCTGTCTGTCTGTGCTGCTTTGGCTCCTGTCATGAGACTGAGCAGCTGTTGGCGCTCTGAGAAATAAAAATTCCACATGCAACAACGAGAAGAGTTTCACATCTCCATATTTACAATACAGCTGCTCACTGGAGGAGCATAACAAAAGATAGCCGTGCAATTTCATGCTCATACATAATGCCTTTCACTTTTACTAAATCAGATGCAGATATACGTACAGTACTGTGCAAAAAGCAAGGTTTTTAAGAGTAAGGTGTACATCGGTGTGCAAAAATACATGAAACAAAACAGAAATCTAAACTAGATGCACTTGGAGAGCATCCAATAATGTATTACCTTGTGGTGTTACAATGCGCCCATTTCTTGGTGTATTGTTCATTTCATTTTAGACAGATTTATGCCTTACACGGGGCAGTAAGTGTGTGTCACCCCTTCAAAACATATTTTCCCATGCACTTTTTTTGTTTTTCATACAATTGTGTGGAGAATGTGCTTTGTTCACTGTTTCTATTGAAGCGACGCTGGATACAAGAGACGTATTGATGGAAAGCAATGTCAGCACAAGATAAAAACATTTTTGGTCATACTGTTTTGGATGATTTTTATGTTTTGCTGTGGCCAAATGGCAAAACGTATTTTTTAAGAATAATTTTTAAGAGTAAAACTGTGCCTTATAAACAAATTTAAGTCCTGATCTTAAGTGTAATTTTTTTTGGGCTAATGAGAATGTAGTAATGTATTATCTAAAGAGATGGAAAAAATACTCAAAAACTGCGCCGTTACCTCAAATTCCAAATAATAGTGCCTTAGAAGAAGTAAAAATACACAACAAAATTATTATTCGAGTAAAAGTATATGTAGCCTAAAAATATAGCCTTTTTGAAAGCGTATCTTCCTCCATAAAGTAAATGATTTAAGTAAAACTAAGTACTTTCTACCTCTGACGTATTGAGGCCGGTGATCCGGGATATATGGCCATTGTGTCTGTGACATGTGCGTGTGTTTGCTGCTGTAATGTTTTTGGGAGGGAGGAGTGAGAGCAGAGATTGAGGAGGGGGGGAGTAGCGCAGTGTGGCCGTTTGGCAGCAACTTTCATAACTTCTTTCTCTTGTTATTCTCAATAGAAACCAGCGCGCATTTGTCCCGCTACTGAGTCTTAACTTTTGTTAACATTTTTTTAGAATTTCGATGCGCTTTTAGCAACTTTTCGCCTACTCACGAGACCTGACCCCCCTTTCTAGTTTTGGTTTGAACCCGGGAAAGGCTCGCTGCGGGCTGACGCTGAGAACAGAGGCAAAGAAGTTTGCAAGGGAAAGTAGGGACCTGTGGCAGCTCTCAATGCTATCATATTCACTTTATTTTTGACCGTAATCCACAAACTTTTACGCATGACTTCTTGTTTGGATCCTTTAAACATGTCCGGACAAACTTTACGCTCAGAACTTCAACCCGTCCCATGCAGTGTTGGAGAATTACACCGGCGTGTCAACAAGAACTTTCTGTAAAGAGCAACGCTTGGCACCGTCCTCCTCGTTTTCTGCTTCTTAAACGTGGATTAAAACGCGCACTCAAAAGTAGTTTAGAGGACAACTTATTTATTGGAGCATAATGGAGGGAGAACAAGGGACCACTGCTGCCACGGAGGAGCCCCAGAGTCACGGCACTGGCTCTGCGACCGCGTCCGACAGTTTTTCCCAGCTTTGGACGGACGTTATGGGGATGCTGGTGAGTGGCGTGTTGTCCTGGGGGGATGGGGGGGGGGGCATGGCAGATAACAGTCAACATTTGTTTTTCATTGTTGCTCCTTGTTATAGTGTCGCCAGTCAGGTAGTAAGTACGTGAGAATTACGCATCAAAACAACACTAGACTTTAGCGTTTGGAAGCAACAGGTTTGTAGAATGACATCGTGTTGTAGAGTTCAGGTTTGTAAGTTGTCCGCTGGTGCTTGTTACAGATCAATAACTGAGATTTTTTACAGATATATTGGAAGGAATTGGCTGTGACCACGGTAGTTGTATTTTTTGGATGCGTAAAATTCACCGCTTTGTTCAGTCTTGCGTTGAAGGCGCGCAGTAAACTTAACAGTAGTTTGCAGCTGGGTGCACATAATATAAAGTTGTCTGTACACAGGGCTGGACGCGTGTATGGTATCATTTTAGCAGCCTATAACTAGCATATATTTAAGCCACTGCAAGTCAGAGGAAAACGTTTTCAATGTAAACTGATATCTGGAGAAGAAAATATTTCTTTTGTCTAGTCTAGTACATTTTGACTTCTTTAAACTTATTTTAACCGTGTTTTTGTGCACTGTATTGTTGCTTTTGACCCAATCATGGTCATTAGATTATTAAACATATAAAAAATATTGTGGTCCATACATCTGTGACAACAATGGGGCATATAGCCATGTCAAGTATCAGTTCTATGTAAGTGTAGGACCATCAGGAATACAGCATTTATAAAAGTAATCAATGCAACACAGTGAAAAATATTTCCAAAAGTAGAAGTTGTGTGATAATGACTAGAGCCATTGCTTATATATTTGATGAAAAACTCACCTAAAGCGCAATGGATGTCATTTCCTTTGCATTCATAATCAGAAAAATATGGTCAGAATTTGTATCATTAAAGCATTGCACACTAATATTATATTGGGCTGAATATACAAAAGAAGATGAACAGTTTCTAATTAAATTCTTGGAGAGAGTTTTGTTCCTGGGTTGCACTTTACTTTGTTTTCATTTAGCGATTTGGCTCCAGCACAGTGCTCTTTTGTTTGCTGAAGCAGACTTGATTGTATGCAGCCCCACTGATCTGAACAAATGTGTGTGTTTGCTGTCACTTCCAGCGTTTAAAGACAGAGGTGTTAATTTAGTTTGGTCTAGCACCGAGGATGTGAATGGTAAGTACGTGTAAGACCAGGTTAGTGTTGTGTGGTGGGGAAACCATGCTGCCCTCTGATTGGCCGACCTGGCTTCTTTCCTGACCATTTATCCTGATTTATGATTTTCAAGGCAGATGTCCAAGACATTTTGAACTTTTTTTTTTTTTTTCCAGAATACTTTTTTTTCTCTGCTCAATTTGGACAAATCACTCTCACTCACTGCTTTGTTATGGCCTTTTGATGTCTTTATATCTTGATTGCACAATTAAATCAGCTAATTAAAACTATAAATAGATGAGTGACAGTTTAAAGGATTGTTAGTGATATTGGCATGCTTTGTAGTGTGTAACAGTAAATTTAAGTAGCTAACCATTCTCCTAATAAACACAGCGCCATGCTCTCATTAGTTGTTCCACCAGGAAACACCCCTGGGTTTTAAATAACTAACATCACAGTAAAACTCTGTCACTTTTGGAAAGACTTAGACACTTCTATCAACATTTTTTTATCTGATATATTTGCATTAAAGGTGCACCATGTTATTGTCCTCTCAGCGCATCATAACTTAACTTTTTATAAAAACTAGGATCCCAGACTTATGGCAATACACAGCCTTAATGTACGTTCTATGTGACTGGGAAATGTATCAATATTATACCTGTTCTCACAATAGCATTAGCTAAAACCATGAAGCATTGTTGGCTGCAAAGAGTCAATTCATTTCAATTTATCCTCTCCTGATGCAACCCTTTCCATTTACCCATGCTTGGGACTGGCACAAAGGGTACACGCTGACTTGTGATTGCTTGTGGCTGAATTAATGCATTCTAGTTGATAATAAACACAAACCTATTAAATGCCCATGTAAGATAAATCCCCCTCAATGTGTAGATATTGTAGCCTACCACCTGAAAATGGACAAGCCTTATTCATTTAGCACAAATACATTATCAAATTTTAATAATCTACAATGTTGCGTGTGTAGTACCTCTCCCCCCCAGCAGTGCAATCATGTTTTTGGCATTTACTTCTTCAAGATAGCAATCAATCTTGATAAGGTGTTGTAATGATACGTTTACTACATTTTCTTGCGCTCTTGCCAAACCAAAGACAACCCTCATGCGGCTTGACTGTGTACCTTCAAAATAAAGGTCCCATAATGTTTTGACTGTAAAGCTCAAAAGAATCCAGCCTGGCGTTTTCTTCCCGCTCAGGTTCATGTCGCTGAGGTTAACCATACACTGCAACCTGTCGTGGAATGTGTTTAATAAGGATGCTTGCATGAGTCAGGCTTTTATTTGGGGCTGGAGTTGTGTAAATACTGTAGCTCTTGGGCTAATTAAGAAAGTTAAAGGCAGTCGGGACTTTACTCGCTGTAAGCTGTGGCTGGATTTACAGACGTCTGAATAGAGATTTGGTGCTACGTTTCTGAGCTAAAGCTATTCCTCAGATGTGTTTTTTTTTTTTTCTTTATTGAATGCTAAATGAGGTGAGTGAGTGCTAGTTCTGAGGCCCAATGCATTCTACCATAGACAAAAGTAAGTAAAAAGCATATAGTGAAATCTTTACACTGATCAGGCATAACATCTGTCTATTGGTGATCACCTGCTAAATATGCAGCCCAATACGCAACATAATGCAGGCTTGTCTGTTTGATTGGACCACATGGGCCAGTTTCCGGTCCCCACATGCATCACCTGTCGATAGTTCACCACTGTTCCTTCCTTGCACCACTTTTGATGATACTGACCACTGCAGACTGGGAACAGTCTACAAGAGCTGCAGTTTTGGAGATGCTCTGATGCTCAAATCCTTACACTTGCACCTCCATTTTTTCTGCTTCTAACACATCAACTTTGAAGACAAAATGTTCACTTGCTGCATAATATATCCCACCCTCAAAACAGCTGCCATAATCTGTGTTATTCACTTCTTCACCTGTCAGTGGTCATGTTATTCCTGTTGGTGTATTTTGGATGTAACAACTTTTCAACAACGATACAAACCCTTTTATTATAGCATTTCTTCTCTGTCTGTAGGACTTTATGTATTTCAAACCTAGAAAGCTAATATTTTTTTCATCTTGCAATTCCCTTCAGAGGTCATCTTAAGCAGAGGCCTTGTGGAAATATTTTGCCTGCCTTCAAGGAATCGCTCTGTGATTCACTTTGTTGGTGTAGGTGGGAGTTTGTCCACTGGGAAAAAATAACCAAAACGCTGATTATATTGTAGAGGTTGCCACAGTACATCTTGCACGCTAAGAATATGATACCGAGACATGATTATCGATTGTGTCTAGAAAACATATGCTTCCTCCTACATTACATTTCAGCTCCATATGCTTCAATTATCCCTCGCCAAGTTACTTTTTTGCCAAGTTTTTTTGCCAATACTGTTCTAAGCCATTCTGTCACAGCTTATAATATTGCCTTTCATGCCACGGTCCAGAGCGGATCACTTCTCTCCCCTCTGTGACGGCGCTCATTCTTGAGGTCACCCGGAGATCTGGCAGGTTGCCTCTGCTGGGACCGTGCTAGCTGCTCTGTTCTGCCCCGATCTACCCCGGGATATCCTGAGGAAGGGCTTGAAAAGGGGTGGGCTCTGAACCCTGACCTTACCTTCCTCGACAGTCTCTCCCTTACTGGCATTGACATTCATGTTGGCCATGTATTTAATGGAATTCTCCACTAGTTCATGTCTTAATGTGTTAGAAAATTTTATTTGACAGTGCGGCCAAAATGCCAGCAGCTTCTCGTCTTTCCAGCCACCTGTTTTTCCCATCTCATCACATTTCACTTATCCTTATAAACCTTACAGTCACTGCACTGTCAATGTAGGCCAGTGCCTAAATAGCTAAATTCTGTGTAAATATTTGCTGTCTACATACTTTCATATGGACAAGTTCTCTCTGCTGTTTTGTTTACTTTAAGATGTAGGTGCATTTTGCCAATGCCTACAGACAAATCTGGGCTAAAACATGCGTATGATCACTGTAGAATAATAGACTTTAGTCACTAGCTAACCTTTTTCATGTCTGCCACAGCTTTCTGCTCTTGTTACATTGGATAAGAAGGGACTGAAAACTAAAACACTGACTGAACATAACAGTCTTTTTGGGTCTTTTTGAAGATATAGCTATTTTATCATTCAAGTCTTCTATCCTTTTGGCTTTTCTCTTCTGGGATTTCCACAGCAAAGCATCTGGCTCCTAGCGTACAGTGATTCAAATATTGATTTTGCATATGTTTTTTTTTACACCAGATGCCCTGCCTGACCTCCCCATTTATCTAAACTTGGAACAAGCATAAAGAGTACACCGGTTTGTGTTTCCTTAAGTAAAGTTACAGTTAAGAAGATCATTTGAGGGCATGGCTTTACATTGTGTGCAGGGGTTGGGGCTAAATTCCTTGGCATAACATAAGTACCTGGGCAGCTACCTTTGTCCCAACACTGTGTAACCAGTGAAA
The DNA here is from genome assembly GCA_020698575.1 of Bostrychus sinensis. Classification (NCBI taxonomy): domain Eukaryota; kingdom Metazoa; phylum Chordata; class Actinopteri; order Gobiiformes; family Eleotridae; genus Bostrychus; species Bostrychus sinensis. The sequence continues at coordinate 17,165,363 of CM036257.1, read as the reverse complement.
GCCATCCCTCCCCTGTTGGTCTAATATTACATCAGATGCACGGAGCTATTGTAAACTGTTGCCATTGTTCTTTTCCCATGAGAACACAGAGTCACAAGGCTAGACCCTCGGAACAATGGACTATCCCGTATACACCACAATCCTGAGTGAAGTAACTGAATGAGAGCGCCAGCCATTGACCAGAACAGAAACGTCACACCCACAACCAATTGGTTTTTAACCTGTTGGAATGTCTCTCTGTTACAAAACAAGTGCCTGAAATTAGATATTAACTTGTAACCCGTGAGATTGGTGGGGTGTGTTGGGGGTCTGGAGTGTGCAAGAGGGCAACAAGCGTGCAATTCAGAAGATGCACATTCTTATAAATCTTACTTAGTGTGTTCTTCAAAGGCATAATACAGTAAATAGTAAAACAAAGGCTACTGGTCTAGATCTACTTTTATGGTTCTTTATTAAATCAATGTGGCCTAATAGGAACTTGGTCAACACCATTAAAGCCATGGATTATTGTAAGAATGCAAGCAATGCTATGGCTTATTGATTAAATTACCAGAGGCGACATTCTCCAGGGCATAGTCAAACTGGATCTACTGCATGAACTTCTATTGCAATAAAAATGTACATGTCATAATATAATTTGATTGATCCAAGAATAATAACTGAGTCAGTTTAATCAAAGCAACCACAAACATGTTGTAAAGCTCATTAATATCTCAGTAGCATTGTTTCTTCCATAAACAATCCAACTGTTGTGGTCCAAAAAAACATAACTCACGCTATAAGCCAGCCACTTAATTTTAATCAAAGACGAGCACTCATCACAAGTGTTTTTGCAGCCCGTAATGTTTTCTCAATCACTCCTCTGTTTGTCAATTACGCAACGACTTGAGACAGAACTGACACTTTGTTCAGTCCACGGCGACCGACCGCAGCTGGGGGAGGCCGTCCTGGAATCACTGGCAGTAAAATGGCTTTAAGGAGCTTTACTGTAAATATGGACACAAGCACTCACTCATTCGCGCCTGGGTGGTGTTTCTCTTTGGCTTGTTGGGCTATTGTTGCTATTGTTTGAGTCAGAGCGGGGAGTTGGCTGCGGTCAGGTCCAGGGTGGAGAAGCTTTTACGTCAGTCATAAATCTACAGTGTTAGTCCCTAGATGTAAGAATACAATTGGAATTTAGTTTCTTAAGAACTTATATGACCAAACATACACTCCTGTCAGGTTTACTTAGCCATATGTCTTATCCATAACATCTTTGCTACATATTTACTTATTACTCATCTGCTTTAGCTGTGTGCAAATTACTTTAGTCTTTGAGTTTATCAGTCTCCATGTTCATAGTGAAAGAAGTACTCAATGTCTGTACCCAAGTAAAAATACCTTATAGTAAAGCTACAAAAAGAATTAGTAATAGTAGTCGATAAAAATGGAAGTTATTGAGAATTACATTTACTCAGGGTCACATTACTTTTAAAGGTGTGTAGGTACACAGCAAAATCTACAACTACTACTGCTTCTCCAACTACTACTACTACTGACTGATTATACTCATTTTGCAATAAGAGTAAAAAATATTTTTCCTTTTGCCTTTTTCCTTCTAGGGATGCCATAGCAAATCATCTGCCTCCTATCATGCAGTGATTAGCATGATTTGGCAAAGGTTTTATGTCAGATGCCCTTCTTGATGCACCCATCCATTCTTTATGCAGGCTTGGGGTTGGCACAACACTGTACACTGCCTATGTGACTTTTATTAATTTAGAGAATTAAAAAACACTTAAGGAAAGTTAGGTTGTAGAAAATGCATATGCAAGGGACATTTTCTTTCTAAAAACATCTAATATTAATTATACTTTAAAAATATTCAAAAAAATCTAGTTACTTTCCACTTTCCTCCAACTGCCGATAGTATCTTCACGCCTTCACGTGCATACTCACTTGATACTTATACACAGAACAGATTGGAAGCCATATCGCTTTACACAGTGGTGGTGGTCAGCTGCCCCTTACCCCAGTGAGCTCATGTCACAGGAGAAATGTAGGAATCCCAGCTATGTGCGCGTACATGTGGACATTAACACGCGCTCTATATGAAAACAGCAAGAAACACGTGCAGCTTTGTCCGTACTTGTCCCGGGCTATCTGCTAAAGTGACTTGTAGTTTAATCTTGAGGTACAGGTATCTTCTGGATGTGGTAACATGTTGGGATGTTTTCATCTGTATACAACAACATTTTGTAATGGGACTCAGAGTGAAGTGGAAAAGCTTGTGTCGGCTCCCACTGGGAATCTTAGACATCTTGAAACTTGATTCTGAACTGAGCAGATTTCTCGAGTAGTAAAAGACATTTGTGTAAGACTTGATTTGACTTTGATTATGCTAAAAACAGACTCAAGGTAATTGGAAGAATGGTGAGCTTTAACCCATCTTTAACATGGCAAGTTTGGACTTTTTATTCAGATGTTTATATGTAATTATTTACTTTTTGGGATATTAACATTCTACCCTAAACACACCTGTATTATTTTGTATCATCTTTCCGTTTGCCTTTTCCATTCCAGGGTCACCAAAGCAAATGATCTGGCTCCTAGCTGACATATCTGGCATGTTTTTTTGCCAGAAGCCCTTCCTGATGCAACCCCATCTATTTATCCCTGTTTGGGACCAGCACAAAGAGTACACTTGTCTTCTGTCCACATCACATTATCTCCACAAAACAGTTGCTATAGCTTTTGTTTGTAGTGCTATTCATAATGAATCAAAACCTAAATTTAACACTTTGTTGTATTAATTCTATTATTAACCACAAACAACACCACAAGCAACTTCATATTTGCAGTGTCTTGTTTAAAAGTTTAGCCAGTGTAGTCTTTGTGCCCGTCCTAAGCTTGGATAAATGGAAAGGGTTGAGTCAGGAAGTACATCAGACACAAAACCAATGCCAAATCATTATGCAAAGTACTAAAGTATTGAACTCTAGGGAGCAGATAATTTGCTTTGGAAAAGCTGGGGGAAAAAAATTTAGCAACACTATCATCATAAACCTTGAACTTGTTGCTCACTGTCTCTAGCCTCAACATTGAAATTGCCTTGAAAATTTAGTTTTTTATGAGTTCATTTTAATCAAGGTGATGGCCGAATCCTGCAATAACAGTCTCCCTGATCTGCTGTGTGAAATACTGCAACATGGCAGCATTTGTTGTTGTTGTCTCATCTTGATTAGCTTGCTTTCAAAATTGCAATTAAATTGGATCAACCAGATCCTTGCATGTAACTCACCTTCTACCTCTGTTTCATAACTCCATACTGCAGCTTCTTGCACCGCCGGTTTGTTTGTTTTGGTGTTTGGTGTTTTGACATTTCCTGCGCACTTTGGTGGTGCATGCTAATGTGCCTAACCCCACAACCAGACAGCCATCCCTTTGGCCCGGTGTGGGTATATACTACATAGTGTGTGTGTGTGCTACACTCACAGGGCTCCATTCATCTACAGCCTGGCACCCAAAGAAGAGTGTCCTCTCCACAAAGAGTGAGACTGAGAGAGACTGTTCAGAGCTCGAACACTGACTCAATGCTCCATGTCTGCCTGGCACAGATTAGGTCAACACTGATGCATATTCAACAGCTGGCCATTGCTCATATGGAGTGGCCTGTATCTTTACTGACAAAGTGGAGGAGTAGGGATGCACAAAATATTGCACATTAACTGCCTTTATTAACTATAGACTTGGTAAGAGTTCAGTTCAATTTTCATGTATGAAGAGATACAAGGCAAGGGACTCAAAACCAGGACTTAATCTAAGACTGAATTATAAGAGATTGCTGCAATTTATTTTTAAATCCACCTTCTTTTTATTACAATACAAAGTTTCTTACAACACTGATACTGCAATTGCCAATTTGCTTTAAATTGTGCAGTCCAATATAGAACCAACATTTGTATATAAAATGATCTTTTGAAGACCAGCCCCATTGAACATGACACTTAAAGCCTTTCTGTTTGGTAAGCACTTGTTTGGGCTATAGCTTCCTTTGTTGATTTCTAGGCCTCATCCACACACAAAGACCGGAAGTGCTCAGACTTAAACTAAAGCCTGCTGGAGGAAGAATGTGTGAATAGATAGTTTGGTAAATGTCTGAGGTCATACAGGGTATCCTCAAAAATGACAAAATCCAGGAACAAACTATTGCTATGTGAAGACATCTATTGCACAAAGCCTGATAACTGTTGATGTCATTTTTTGGTATTTATAGATTGTTTTTGTACTGCCAAATGAACTTCACTTCACAATTGTCTAGTATTTATTGTCCTATAGTTCATTCAGTAGCGACTGATTTAAAACCTCTATGCAAGTCTTAAAACATTTGCACAGTACTGTATATTGCATACAGTTGCTTCTCACATGCCTTAAAGTCGTCCCATATGGTTTACACACACACATAATTGCAAGCTAGATATCACTTTAGTTAATTAAATCAGTAGTAATTGTAGTGTAATTATGCCTGCTTGACCCCACCACATTCCCAACACTTTCTATGTGTTTTCCATGTCTTTAATATGCCACTAATTGTAAGTGTATGTGTCAACTGGTTTTTGTAAAGCTGGAAATAGAGACGGTAAAGAGCAGCTGTGCAGTTCTTGTGTCTCTATAGTGTACTAGGAAACGTTTTTAAGCTGCCCTGAATAACTGGTGCTTAAGTGTAAATAGTCCAATACACACACATACAAGGAGAATAATGGGTGACAAAAAGGTGTGAGGATGGTCATTTTAGTACAAATTGGCATTGGGTTTACAGTTTTACTTCAAAGCTAAACTGGATGCCCTTCCTGTCGCAGCCTCTCCATTAATCCAAGCTTGGGGTGGGCACAAAAAGTACTGTGATAGTAGGGTGTAGTATTTGTATGTTTTAGAAGGGATTAAATCTTATTACTTAAGGTCTAATCTCTCCTTAATGGTAGGAGCTAAAACTCATAGGCTTCTGTTTGTTATTACCCCCCTAAATAAAAAATGTGCCTGTTTTATTAATGAACATTATCCAACGCGTTCCCAGGTTACTGTGATTTCATAAATAAAAGCTGGAACTAAATGCTCCTCTCATCTTGTGTTTCTGTAGGATGGTTCTCTGGGCAACATAGATGACCTTGCTCAAGAGTACGCCGAGTACTACAACACCTGCTTCAGTGACGTCAGCGATCGAATGGAAGAGCTGCGCAAACGAAGAGTTTCACAGGAGCTGGACATGGTGAGTTGAAAAACATAGCAACATCGTGATTATACTGTCAAAATCCTGGCGACAGTATATGACATTACAGTTTCCCCAGTATGATAAAAAAAGTTTCCAAAATTTCAGCCAGAAAAACTGTCAGGGAAAGTTTAATACTTTGTCCAAAATCTCTTTCTAGCAGTTTACTGGGAAGTCCGGGAGTCCTTTTCACAAGGATGTAGGGTAGTGGGGCACCCTTTTGGTTGCCAAGTTGCAGGGAAATGTATGTAGGAATGCTGCTACAGAGAGAAACCACCCATATAAACAAGTGCTCTTCTATCACTAACATCCTAATCATGTTATGGTAAGTTAAATGCAGGGGTTGCAAGGAGGTCGTGGGTTCGATCCTTGGGGAAGTGGACTGTGGATGTCTTCCCTATGTTTCCGTGGGTTCTCTTTTGGTATTCTGACTTTCTCTCATAGTCCAAAGACATGCATGTGTGTGTTTATCCTGGTGAAAGGTAAAGGAGAGATTTACAGCCTTACTGCTTAATTTTACCAGGAACATTTTAACACCTCAATTACCTAGAGTTACATTTTAGTTCTGAGGAGCACAACTATGAGACTAGGCATGCTACCGCTCTGTGGCTTCTGACCATTAACTAAGGCAATTTTTGTTTCCATCTGTTCATAATAACATGATTGGGTGTGTATTCATCTATTTTTACTACATAAACTAGGTCCTATGTGTCTTGTTTGTTTGGTTTTGTGTGTGATTGTGTGAGTAACATGTTGGATTGCCTGCAGGAAGAGTAGCTCTGCTTTGTTACAGCTATAGGAGATCTAAATAAATTAAATTAAATGTGTTAGGTGAATCTACATTGCCCCTAGTGAATGAATCTCAGTGAAAAATTTGTCAATAGTCAATTTACGTGTATATTCACCTCAATGCAATAAAAAGTAACACACCCCATTAAACAGTTATTAATGGCCGCTACTTCTTTAAATCAAAATATCTGAATTGCATTTGTCAGCAGTCTGTCACTCCTGTAATAGCATAGCCTGATAAAATGATTCTTTCCAAATAATCCCTTCACACATGTATCACATTGCCCCAAGCTTTTCTTATTTTAGCCCTGTCTAAAACGTCTGCTCATATATTTTTGTCTGTCATTACCGTTTTTCCCGGTTTTAATAGGAGGCCTCTTCTTCTTGTCGGCCAGCCATGTGGTTCTGGTTGAGTTGGCAGGTATGGCTCAGAAGTAGCGCTGATTTATTGGAGTCTTCCTTTTAATGACTTCAGGCAGATTTTCATAAGAGCTATAGGAGAGCATGTATATTCATAGCTGTCAATATGCAGATGTATTTTTCCATTGCCATATGCCGGTACAGCTTGATAGTTTTCCATAATGTAAAGTTTAAAGTAATGGAGTTTGTTGTTTTAGAGCGGCATGGTTTGTCTTGGAGAGATAAAGCAGAGGAAGAGGAAGCAATCAGGGCAGATACTGCTTTGTGTGCTTCATGTTTAAAAGAACAGAGCGGAGGAGCAGGATATAAGGATGTGAGGGGAGCAGTGAGCCTGCAGCTGTCCTGTCGCTTGGCAAAGTTTGGCAGTAAATAAAACAGAACAAAACATGGGGGGAGGGAATATGGGTCAGACAACACCTTGTTCAAAGTTCTCAGGAATACTGCACCAACCCACACTCATTTGCCTTACATTTAAGTACCACCTTTTCTAAATTTAAGTTTGGCAAATAATGAGGTTTCTGGGGCTTCTTGTGGTTATTTTGAGTTTGCTTTTGTAAGATTTATTTTTTTACCTACAAGTTGATGTGTGGCCATTTTAGAGGTTGATTTACATAGGGATGAAGGAACTAGACAGACAGCAAAGTAAGATGATAAAATGATAAATAAGGTGGAAATATACTGTACATAAATCTTTTTGGGGAGCATGTACAGGCACACATTAATAAATTAGAAAAATGAGTACACAGAGAGAAATATTTCAAGCTTTTTTATGATTAGGGCTTACAGTTAATCAAATCCCGTTGATGGGGGTCAGAGGGGCCCAGAAATGGTCCCTCTTCTATTTTCTATTATAAGGGGGCCCATGTTAAGCCTTCTTGCCCCTGGCCCCAGCAAACCTGCCGACGGGCCTGTCACTATCTCAGAAAATTAGAGCATTACTATTAGAGCATTAATATTACACAGAAATGAAAAAGGCATTCTGTGTACTGAATGTAAATACTATGAGTCTGACTTTGTATTGAACTACTGAAATCTATTATATTCTAATTTATTGAGTGCATTTTCTGGAATTTTTGCCAAATCTAACCTAAAATTTAGTCAGACACAAATCATAATTTATCTCTAATTGCTACAGCATTTGCCACCTTGAGATTTTAGGTGGCTAGTCTGACCCTTCCAGAGGCTCTGATGCAGTCCTCTGTCTTTGGGTCATTAGCAGACGTTTAGGGAAGGTCACACAAATGCGGGCGACATTTAGCCCGGAGCGTAACTGAGAGATCTGACCTTTAGTGAAAAGGCTGTTGCTATAAAAGGGTACGGGACAGTAGTGATGCAATAACTAGCTCACAATACCCACTCCATCTCCGGCCATTGTCTCACTGTTACACTCAGTAGACTCAACACCAACCTATATGTGCCTATTTTTCTATTTTTAATTTGTTATCTCAGTCCTGTCCCATTATGGAATTGCATTTGTCCTTATGAAGGGTGATTGGGATAGCACATAAAGAGCAGAGGTCAGTGAACTTTGACCTCTTCTGGGGTTTACAAGTGGAGTAGAGTTGCCAGACAAGCAGGAGTTTAAGGCATTGAAAGTTACAAGTTTTGGAAGTGACTGGTCTAAGCAAAATTGTAACCAGAAATCCCCACTGCATTTCAGCTATAGTCAAGACAAAAGAGAAAGTGATTGTTACTTTTTTTTTTTTTTTTTTGGTTCACCAACTGCATTTATTCTGTAAAACCTCCAAGTTCCCCTCAGAGTTTTTGTTATTGAGCAATATTTTCACAAAGTTTTACAAGAATGTCTAGAAGATAACATTCTCCTAATGTTGGTAGAGTAGCTATGTTTTCAATATTTGCAAAAGGACCTCAAAAGTAGGTTGACCAGATGTCCCTATTTAACCGGGACTGTCCCAATTTTAGGCTCTTTGTCCCATGTGCCAAGACGGATCTGTAAAAACACTCATACGTCCCAGTTTTCAGCAAACCATGTCCGAGTTGTCACCATTTTAACCAATAGAAAACCACAGGAAACTAAAAACACATTTGTCTAAAGACATTTGTCACTAATATTATTATTATTGTCATTATCAATTTAAATTTATTTATTTTTTTTATAAATTGCCATTAAAATTCAAAACTTAATGCCAAGCCTCATGTACTTTAATGACAGGACATCTTTTATATCACTTGGTGAGTTCAAATGCACTGTGTTTAGTGAAAAAATGTGTGTCCCAGTTTTTGTGTCAAAAAATCTGGTCACCCTACTCTAAAGTAACAAAGCAATCAAAGTTAAAGCCATTCCAAACTGATGATGGAGGCTCTCTCACATACGACACGCTGGTCTCTGGACCTCTTCCTGTCTGGCTCTGCTCAGTTGTTCTTGTGCATCACTGTTTGTTTTCTGCAATGCACAGATGAATGGGTTGAACAAACTTCCTTTTTTCCTATATGTGACTTGTGGGTTGTCGATACAGTGGGCAGTTTCCCAGCGCTCCTATAAATGGCAAACATTAGTAGGGCACTTGCTTTCTGCTGATTTGAAGATACAAAGGTTATGGCTGGGAGTGCCTGGAATACACAGTTGTTTTTATTCTCTGTCTCAGTAAATGGGGCAGTGGAAAATCAGAAAAATAATAAGTCTGAGTGGGTATATACTGTATTATGATGACCAACTGTGCTTCAAATGGGTCAGTTGCACTTTAAGTCACCATGACTATTGTTTTGAGAAACTGATAGTTTAGGGACAATTTTTTTTTACTAATCGCGGTGCGTTTGAATTCGCCAAGTGACAAAAAAGTTTCCCATAGCCATACAATTTTCTGTCATGTAATTAAAGTACATGACACTAGGGCTTTTTTGAATTTTAATTACAGTTTATTCATAAAAATAATAACATTGTGAATAATTTTAGTGACAAAAGTCTTTAGACAAATGTGTTTTAAGTTTACTTTGCTTTTCTTTTGGTTAAAACAGGGACAACTGGGACATGGTTTGTTGAAAACTGGGAGTTATGAGTGTTTTTACAGATATGTGTTGGGACACGGGACAAGGAGCCTAAAACTGGGACTGTCCCGGTTAAATAGGGACGTCTGGTCATCCTATGTTGAAATGATTGTTAAATGTATGGCACAGGTGAGCTATTGACTCTGTGCTAATGCTAACTGTGAACATGGCTAACTTAAGCAGATTTAGATCAATAAACAATTATCTTCAGTTAATTTAGAAAAGATTATTTGTTATATACATATAATTAAAGTAATGACTTTGAAATTAAATGTCATAAAATTGTTCAGACATAATTAGTGCTAATAGAACTTCACATTTTTCTTGTCTTGTTTGTGAATATACAGGGTTCGTACAGTCATGGAAAACCTGGAAAAGTCATGGAATTTTAAAATGCAATTTCTAGGCCCCGGAAAAGTTTTGTCATTTTATATTTTGGTGTAAAGTTTTGGAAAAGTTTGGGGACTTTAAACTCTTAGTAATATTTGGCCACTACTGGTTAAACCTGTGCCAGCTTCAATACAGTAAATATAAGTGATCAGTAGAAACGCTGTCTTCTTGGCCTCTTCTTGTTCTCACTGCAGGAAAATGTGACCTATATCTAGTTTATTTTATTATATTATTTTATTTTATTTTTTTCAGAATATTTGAACTAAATCATTTTTATGCTGGTCTTTGACTGTTTTGGTTTTGGTAATGCTTTAAAACAGCATAGATGATTTGTGTATATACCTAATATAGCATAACTATCTTTTAATCATTGGTGTATAGGCTATAAGTCAGTAGAATCAGTGGAATAATATTTCTGGGGAAGAAGCCCCAACTATTTTTTGTTTCTTCAACTGGCTAATTTTCAAATTTAACAAATAAAATTGCAGCAAAAGTATGTTTCTAATGTACCACATTTTTCAGGTCTTGGAATATTAGTCAAAAGTTTTGGAAAAGTTTTGGAAAAGTCATGGCTTCTTTGTTAGACTAAGCCCTGGTGAAATGCACATTAAACTTTGGGGGTGCTATAAAAAGTTTTATTATTACATCAAAGGAAATGTCCATTTCATTGTAACTAACCACAGCTGTATAGTCGTAGCGTCTGTGAGGCTAAAGTTTCTTGTTACAGCTTGCTGAAACGTGGACACAATAAAGGAAGGTTCTTAGAGACAAGCAGAGGCTGGATAGATGGGTTTAGCCCAAAGGAAAACGTCATTAAACTACACATTCATTTATGACACAAGAAAAATCCTACACATAAATCAGAGAATATATTGTGATGACCCTTTAACAGTAAATGATTACACCACAAATATGCTGCAGGGCTGTGTGTGGCTGTTCCTTACTGACATGGGTAAACACAGCGCCCTTGACAAGATCCATTTCTTTGACAAGTTGTCTGAAATCTTTTAGTTGCTGGTAACCGCTAAAGTCATAAGTAAAGCACATTTTTGACATACAACACCCCAGCGTGGTGCGAGATTGATCCCCTCAGCCCGGGGTATGCACTGTAATAGTTTTCTAGTCGACTGGCCTGACAGTTAGAGGTCAGGGCTCGAGTACGGGCCTGCGTTTTGTTTTGCCACGACGAGGTGAAGAACAGTGTGGAAAATGGGACTAATGCCCGCTCAAGCACATTCATCAAAGTGGGTCAGTTCAGTGGGGTTAAAGCTACAGCACTAAAGACAGACAAACTTTGCTCAGATGGGCTGCTTATTTATTCATCTCTAGCTTCTGGCTTTGTTATTCCAAGATGCCTTTCAAACGACGCCCGCTATTGGTGTAACCTTTTTGGAAATCGCAATGTGTATTTGTCATTTTTCTGTATGATTTATTAGTCAGAAAAAGGATTGTGGATCTGTCATTGGAATGTGTAATAACCCTGGTATTTATGTGGAAATACCCAAACAAAAACGATCCGGGAAGCTCAGGAATGCTTCACGCTGCAACACATTTTGACTCACGGGAAGCCAAGCTGGTAGATGGTAGATATGTTACTTTTTGCCACTTATAAAGCAGTCTAAGATGGAAAGCACAGACTGTATATGCACTCTAATGGCTATACATGCTTTTCTATCTGTTTTTGTGTTTGTGTATGTTTGCTATGAGGCTTCCAGATGAGCCAGTTCTGCAGTCTTGCACCGTGCTGCACAGGTCTGATGGGTAGTGTGTGTCTTTTGGATCCGTACCAGGCTTTCCAGTTGGTGTCTGTCCTTCCACCGAGGCGGCCACCCAGATTCACCTCAAGGCGCGCCAGTTGGCATACCATATCATACCACCTGGTTCCTCTGGTTTAGCTACATGTACTGCATATCCTCCTCTTTTTTCCCGAACTCAACTGTAAGATGTCTTTGTTAGATATACGAGAAAACCATGCAATAACTAAGTTCACAGTATGTCACAATAACACTATAAGTGGGATATATGCTTTTTCACATATAAGTTCTATTCATTTTAAGCAGAAATACAAATCTCTGCATTTACTAAACTGGGCTAAGAATAAACCAGGACTAAATTGTGGAGTCAACACTAAACCAAGTCTTATTATTAATATTTTTTTGACCCTAGCAGTACTAACAGTAGTAGTGGTAATTGTTGCAGTCACTACAATTGTAGACGTAGTAGTACTAATAGTAGTAGCAGTACTTATAATAGTACTAGTTTTTTTTTAGTTTTTAAAGACCAAACTCTCAATACTAATACTAATACTAATACTACTTCTAATAATAATAATTCTAATAATAGTTTACTCAATATTTGACCCTTGTATTAGTAGTAAGTAGTAGCAGCAATAGTACTATTTTGCTTAATATTACACTTACTAGTAGTACAGCACAGTTCATTTAAGGCTTTGATAAGAAAATAATTCTGACCTTGTACATGTCCATCAAGAATGAGGACCTTACCATTATTGCAATATATCTAGGGGCCATTTAGACGACAACGCTTTTTGCCGAATCCGCAAAGTTTCGATTGCAGTTTGGCCTTTCATTTACGGGAGGATGGGCTTTCCGTTCTCTGAATCCGCAAGTCTTTTGAAAACACTGGAGACGGTGTTTTGCTCTTGCAGTGGGCAGCCACTCGGAGCCGCTCCGCTCTGTGGCATGACTGTTGCGTTTACCTGGCCAGCGTTGTGTAAACAGGCCCTTAGTTCCTTGGATATTGCATTTTCTGATATCACTATAAAATCCTGCTATTTACTTCTGTTGTATTACCAGGCTATGCAAGTACATTTGCCTTAATAACACGCATTGCCATATTTAAAACAGCTTTACCATGCCTTTTGATGCTTCCAGATACTGTGCTCCTCATTAGCCCGGGCGCAGCTTTCCTTTCATATCTAACTCAATTCAGTCACGCTTAAGCAATCAGGAACTCTGGTTTGCATGGCCACATACTGCAGTAAACAAACCCTGTGGACATTCACCAGGAGAGGGAATCACGCTGACTTACATTTACAGGGTGGAAAGTAGGGCAGTATCTCAATTTGATGCTGTTGGGTTCATGTAAAGGATAGCGTGCCCCTGTGGGAGTATGTTGTGAGATCTAAGCCTAATCCAGACTCTGAAGCCATTGATTTTAAATTCTCTTTCAAAAAAAGAAAAAAAAAACTGTGTCAGATGTGTCAGATGTGCCAGCGGTTTCTTCACACATCTGCATTACCTTTAAGTGTAGCGTATAAAGAGTATACATGATTTCGCCTCTTCCCACTGTCAGAGGTGCAAGAAGTACTCTAAATCTACTCAAGTAAAAGTACTGCGACTGTAAAATGATTCTCACTTTAATAAAAGTAAAAAAGTATTGAGTATTGTATTTACTACTACCACTTCCAGCTCTTTTACTGATTTGATTACTTGTACTGCTACTTATACTACACTTACTACTACTAACCACTACCACTACTGATGCCACCACTACCACTGCTTCTAATTCTACTACTATACTTACTACTACCAATTTTACTATTATACTAATATTACTGCTACTATTTATTTATCAAGAGATTTCAAAACGTTACTTGAGTTTTGCCCTTTAAAGTAGTAAAAAGTACTACTATAACTTGAGTAAAAACAACCCGATACTTTCCACCTCTGCTGTCTGTGCTGTGACAAATTTGTCTTGAAACTGGATGTAGGTTGTGTTTGTTTTGCACTGATCTTCCCTTGGTCTTTTTTCTCGCCCCCTCCCTCTGCATTAGAGATGGCACGCACAGCCAGGGAGCTGCAGAGCCAGCAGGAGGCTTATACAGAACTTCTTTGTGTGGTTGGCTCTCAGGGAGCTGTATCTTTTGGATGTGGAGGTGTCTTGTTTGAATGTAGGTGCCCCTTGTTTGGGGGTATCTGTCTTCGCGGCCGTGTGTATGTATATTTGATGTATGATGTATTTGATGTAGACAGTAGGCACCATGCCCACAGATATCCGCCCTGTCAGTGTAGGTGAACGATCAAAGAGGATCTGATACTAAAACCAATTTGCCACTACCTCTGTGAAAGTATGCGCATTATGCACTGCTGCGACAGGGTTGACTTTTGACTTATTTTATGTGAGGCTTTTCTTACACCCACCCTATGTAAACACAACCAGTGCACAGTGTTTTTTGTTTTTTTTAAATCAAGATCTGGCAGTGAAATGCAGAATGATACTCTGCCCATGGTGGGTGCCTTAGAAAGTGTTGTTTTTTTATTTGTATGGATCTGATGCATAGGTCAGTGAAAATGCACCCTTTTGAAAATCCCTTCTCCTTACCACATTTATGCTTTAAAGAAATCAAGAAATGATTGCATTGGTATACTGCTATATCATTTATTGTCACCTTCTAGTCTCACAGGCATTTACAGTTGTATTTTTCTAGTTTATATGTGGACAGAAGCTGAGTAACAAATTTTAAGTGGCTAGTGAAAATGGTAGCTGTTTATTAACTTGCTAGACCTTAGGATGCTGTTGGAGATGGCCCGAGATATTAGCAATGGACAAATCTAAACAGGCTAGTCATAGTTGTTTTAAGTGGTGAATAGACAATGCTGTAACAGTTGTAGAAAAATCTTTATAGTGCCTTTGGCTTAGACACAGTAAAAGTATCAGTATTATATTTATTTAAGAAGAAAACAGCATAAAAAGTGTGAGATTCAGGCCCCAGATGAATAAAAGCTGCATAAAAATATACAGATTCTTTGCATTATATATGCTTTTCCACTTCTCAACCCATATGCTAAAACCCAGGTGTCTTCCTATAGACATCCTGGTGCTCCTGACTTTCACATCCTGTCCATGTGCGAATGTTGCTGACTGGTACCTGCTGTCCGACTTATGGGAATCGCCGTATTCCCTGAAACCGGACAAGAGTTCAGGAGCTCCTCCAGCATTCCTGATTTACACGCCAACGAAGCATCCGGATCTCTGCTTAATGGCCGTAACAGACAAATAGATAAACAAGCCAGGTACAGGCCTCCCAGTGTTACAGTAAAAGTCTTAAAGATAAGGCCAGCCAGACTGTCTCTCCTTCCATGTTTCCAGTAGGACTTCTGCTGATTACTACTGGGATAAGTATAGGGTACAGGCTCATTTGGGGGTGTTTAGTTGCCTCAGTACTGTACCTCTCCAGACCATGTGACCCCCAGGGTTAAAAAGCTCTTAAAGGAACACTATGTCACTTCTATTAGTGGTCATATTTAGTCATGTTGAGGGTGTGGTAGCATTGTCCACACTTAAGATTAAAATCTCATATTTATATCTCTAGTAAATGAAAGGTTAAAGCAAAGGTCACTGCATCTTCCGGTGACTGTTTTCCTATACAGTATTATCTAAGCACAGTGGAATGTAACTAGAGACTTTTACTCAAGTCATTTACGTACGTAGATTTTTGGACGTACTATTGAGTAAATATTTAGTAAGAGTAGTAGTTGTAGTAGTAACAGCAGCCACAACAATAGCAGTAAACATAATACTAGTTCTAGTAATAGTAGCAGTGGTAATGATATGTAGTAGTCAGCTACAGGGAGTCACAAGCCAGTGTACTCTTTGTTCCAGTCCCAAGCCTGGATAAATGGAGAGGGTGCATCAGGAGGAGCACCCAGGTGCAAAATGAATATATAAATCCCTGCATGCTTAGGGGCAGATGATTGGCAGTGGTCACCTGAGAAGGAAAGAAAAATAGTATAATACAGTAATTGTAGTAGTTTTTGCTGTAAGATAGCTAAAACTCTACTCAGTATTTGAGTGAACTACATTTGCTTCTGCTTGAGTAAAAATACTTTGAAAAACACTGTTCTGTTACTCAAGAATAGATTTATAATACTTCTTCCACCTCTCTTCCAACTGTTAAGTCTGCTGAGTGCTGAGTTTGAGATGCACATACAGTATTTCATATATTTAACAGCATCTTTCATCAGGGCTTTTAAACATTTGCGACTCATGACAGCTGTAGTCCCAGTAAATCAACTTGATAAGTAGGTAAACACCAAAACTGTGCAAAGGTGTAGTAGAGTCAGAAAATATGCATCTAAATGAAAGCAAGTCAAATTCTATTAAACACTAAGATAGAAAGTAGAAGTGGGAACTTTTTTATGGTGATTTCTATAAGACAAATCTCACTTCCTCACAAAAACTTGAAAGCACAGGTCATTGCGGTGCCAATGCTGTTTTCTTTCTATTTCATTTCATTACCACTTGGGGATTTTCTCAAGCAGGCTATTTTTATTGCAATATCAGCAAACACAATATCTGTTTTTGCAAAAAATAAACATTTCATATTCATTGTCTGATCATACTACACCCAATTAAAACAATACAAATAATTAAAATTCCCCATTTAGCCCTGGTTTAGTTTTGATTTTTGACCCAGTTTTGACTATGACATACAAAGACTTACGTTTCTACTTAAACTGCATGGACTTTACTATGTCAAAAAGGATTTCCACATTATACCAGCTATATTGTTTTTGTAATATTCAACATAGTTATCACATGATTTTCTTATATAGTGCAACCCAAATTAATTTTATTCAAATAAATAACTCAAATAAATCTCATTGTAGAGTCCAGAGAAAAAAGTCAATTAACAAATTAGCCCCAGTGGCAGAGCAGCACCCAGGGGTCAGAGATGCTTGTCTGTCAGTGTCTGCTTAGTTTTTTAAAAAACCTGGTCAGGGGCCTTTGCGAAAGTGCTGACCCCACCTGTCCCACTAATGCTCCAAAGAACATCACAGCCACTAGCCACTTCCAAAGCATTTTGCATATGTCTAATATGTCTTGTTGGCATGTGAGTTTGTCTGTTTTTGCATAATCAGGTGTACTTAATATTACTCTTAGCCTTTATCTATATACAGAACTTTCTTTGACCACATACTGTGTGTACTCAATAACTTCTATGTTAAAAATGATAAATTTAATAAGTAAATCTTGGCACAAGGGGTCAGAAGCCAGTCCCAATCTCAGATAAATGCGTCAGGAAGGAAGTATGCCAGATTAGTATACAAATTGGCTGTGGCAATCCGAGAAAATAAAATAAAATAGAATTGAATAAATAAACAAGTTAATACTTAATAGATATGTTATAACTCTCACTACATGTTTTAGCAATGCTGAGGAGATGTGAATGTAAACTGACACCTGACTGGAAGGCATGCCTTCACAAGGCAGTAATTCTAGCCACAAAGACAGGTATTTCTTTGCCCTGAGTAGAAGAACATGAAAATTATCCACTGATCATTATTCCACTTAGTAATCTCTATTGTCTTGTTGTGCCTGAAAAGTAATGTTTTTGTCTGTTACACCACAGCCCAGTGGTTTACTAACAGCTGGAACAGGTTAGGCAGGTTTAGAGTCAGGACTGGACTTGTTATGTGTGTGTCTTGCATGTCTCTGGGTGTGTAATGGGCCTAACACGTGCTCAAGTTTGTTTTCACTCATGCAGGTGTGTCGACTAGAACCTCCTCCCCTCAGGTCTTTTCCACATGGGGCCATTGTTCCACATGCCATCTACTGTTTCAAGAGTCAACTGACCTTTTTCTTAAAGTGCAATCCTTGTTTTACATCCCTATTTCTTTATTTGACCCCACAGCTTGTATATATTCCACTGTTATTGCGTGCTTTAAACTGACACCTACCTTCTTCTCATTTTAGGAGAAACCGGATTCAAGCACCACTTCCCTGCAGTTACGCTCTGAGATCCAAGTAAGCAAAACACCTTTTATTTAACTCCAGTGATATTGATGGTTTTACATTTCAATTAGTTAACACGCTTTGTCCTCCTCTCTGTGTCTGCAGGAATCACTGGGCTTCAGCAGTCAAGTGTCCACCCCAGAAACAGACCGAAAGTACGTTCCTCTCCCCTACTTTATCATGTGACTGGAGCCAGCATGGACTCGTGAAATATGCCTGGATTTACACGCGTGTCTGTTGCATGTCAAAACAACACACAGGGCAGTAGTGTCTGGATTGCATCAGCGTCCACACGGGATCATGAATCACACTTTACTGGTGCGGGAGATAGAGAGGGGAGCGGGATGGGTTACTACTGTGGCTGCCATGACAGAAGGTCACTAAGCTTGTCCATCTTCAACTGCTGGGAGTTTTGGTGCCTGGACATACAGTACTGGTTCAGGTTTAGATAAAGTCTAAAAGCTGGAAGGAAGTTGCTTAGAAGTCACTAAAATCAAAATTCAATTCCTAAGAACTATTGTGGTTTGCAGAGGGCACAATCTGATAGGAGGTTGCAGGTTTGATTCCCATTCTGAGCGGAGTCTGCATGTCCACCTTATGTTACCATGCATTTTCTTTGAGTATTCCGGTTTACCCCCACCATCCAAAGGCATGCATGTGTCAGGGCAGCCATCCCCAAAGTCAAGACTGTCACAGCCCCCTTAAATTTCAGAAAATTCTACATGGACCTCCAGCTGTAGAACAAGTATTTCATTTCAAACTCAATGTATTTTTATATGCTTAACATAGACAGCCTCTGGGGGCCTTACGCAGTACCTTTGTAGACCTCCAGGGAGTCCACTTTGGGAACCGCTGTATTTGGGAAATTGGTCACTCTAAATTAACCCTATTGAATGAATGAGGGGGTGACTTGTCTGTGTGTCTCTGTGTGACTAGCTGGCTACTAGCTAGATTTGACCCCACCTAAGGCGCATAGTTGCTGGGATACGCTCCAGTAAATGAATGAATGTAATGTTTCGTAGTCCTTATAAGATTTGCTATTGTCCAACTATGAATGGCCCTCTGCACAAAACTGCTATAACAGTAATAATAAACATTTCATATTGTCCTTCAAGTTTATTTTTATGCCATTATGAAACAGATTTACCCTTTTAACTTTAATGTTATTACTGTATTGAGTCTACTGTAGGTGGTCTCCCAAAACTCCCACTCTCACATAAAGAGGAAAACCACTGGCCACTTCCTTGGGCCGACCTCCTCCATCCCTCAGTCTGTTTTCTGGCCGTCTGGGCTTCCTTCCTGTCTTTGTGTTCATCTCAGGAGAGAGGGGGCCAATGCGGGCAAAGAGGGTGATGGCCCATTGATTACAGCCAAGACGCAAGAACGAAACGCGAGACAGTTCCAGGCCTGGGTGGAGGTCCTTTTCACTGGTTCCTGTAACGCTACGACAGACTTTTTTTGCCTTTGTTTTATGTGGATGTAATTCCCCCTAGCCTGACCAACTGCGTGTGAGATCACTGCTAAAATACCCAAGACTTCTCAACTTGTTGGCATAACAGTTTTTTGAAAATGACCCGTTGTCAAATAGAATTAAATTTAGTTTCCCACACACAAAGAATAGAGATTTATGTAAAACGATGCTTACATTTTATATCCACGTTTTTCGCCCCTGACCATCACCCCCTTGTGACCCTCAGAGGGATTGTCACGTGCTGAAGAGGAAACACATACCAGAGTCATGATCTCTTCTCCCATGGTCGTGTATGCAGCACAGACAAATGTTGGGGATGATGCGAACCAGATGCCAGATTTTGGATGACGTCTGCTGTTTAAGAAAGAAAAAGAGAGGAGAGGGGGCCCGGAGAGAAAAATCCTAACTGAATGATTCCCTGTTTTGGCCTTGCTTCTTAGACTTACCTTATATGCTCTATTTCTGGCTCTATGTCCACACTCATACTGTTTTATTGTAAAACACTGGCTGCCTTATGTCATAGCACCTACCTCAAAGTTTTTGTATTTGATAAAACTCAGCAGAAGATTTGACTTCAAGATAAGAATAAGAATAAGAAAACCTTTATTAGTCCCTCAGTGGGGTCGATTTTACAAATTAGTGCAGAATCAACATGACAGGATGAGGTGAGGATAAAAAAAACACTGCTCCTACACTACCAGAGATCAACAGTCTAATGTTTTGTTCATTCAGCTTCTTTACCTTTGGGTTTGCAGGTGGCAGGAGTCTATCCTATCAACTATGGGCTTTGGGTGGGGTATATTGTGGACAGTGGCCAATTAGTTGCATATGCTCTGACTGTTTTCTGTGAACAATAATGTCACAACCACCTTGACTTTTTTTTTCCCCTTGACTTTTGTCTGTCATGAAACCGCACCTCTCTCACCCTCCTTTCACTTTATTATGAGCCTGTTCACAAAGTCCATTTTTATGTGACACTCCTTCTAAAATTTATGTGCTCAGATTTAATGCCCGAGGACTACATTTCCCATCCCCCCCTTGGAGTTCATCTTTCACTGCCTCCTTTTCTCATTTGCCATAGTCCTGTTCTCTTTTTCACGGCCTATTGTCCGCTGCGTGAATGGGCCGCAGGTATAGTGATTTATCATGTGGAACTAGACTGATAGACAAGTCCCCTTCATTCCCCTAAAACATTCCTCACTGCCTCCTACACGCTCTAGACACGGATACCCCCATCATCACCTCCCCATAGGACAATAGCACCCAGAGGAGATCAGGCAGACGCCATCTTGGTAATGCCACTCCTCTTCGTCGTTTTGTTGGCAGGACGTGGGCATAGTCGCTTTAACGCCCGGTATGTGAGCGGTGCTGACAGAGTGATGTCAGGGTTTAAACGGGGGACTTCCTGTTTTGAAAGGTGATTGATTGGTGGGTATTGTTGCCGAGGGGGGAACACGGGCTTATCAGCGTAGTTACCAACTGAAGTAAATGGGTCTTGATGAAAGCATAACACAAGGAGCTGATTGTGGTTCAGAGTGGAGCCTGTTGGGGCTTTTAGAAATTTCCAACAGCTAATATTCAAAGCAGAGTTTAAGGGCTGTCTGGTTAGCCGATATGGTTAAATGTGCAAGCACCCACGGGACCACTGCCTGTATAATGAGTTGCAGCAAGTGGGTTTTTGCTGTTGGTTTGTTAGCAACATAATTCAAAAGGTTTTCAGGAAAGGTTTTGCGTGTTGGACAGTTTAGTAAACGTCATTCCACTTACTACTAAATAAAATATGAATCTTTCCTGTCCATTGATGGGTGTCTTCCTTCCCTGACTCTCTCCTCTAACTTCAGAACAGTTTATTCTTCTGCTTTTCCTGTGAGCACAGCCACTGTCACAGGGTCGCTGCCTTTTATTGTCTCTGTCCGCACACAGGACGTCACCTCAGCACAGGTGCTCACCAGCTAAGTCACACTTAGCCCACACAAAATGAGTGTACGGGTGTGTTAGTTTGTATCTGTCTACATGCTGGGTCATCATGTTTCCTGGACAGTCATTTTGTCACATGAAGATGCGTTAGATGTGATTCATGCTTTCATAGTGCTACCTCAGCATGTTTTTTTTTAGTAGTGTGTTATTTTAATAATAGTTTTGGACCAAAGTGCAAACCTAGTTAAACCCTGTAGAGATTTCCAGTATATAATGTCTGTTTTTATTGCACTACCTTGGTGGCCTAAAGATTATGAGCATTCAATACTAGAGGTCGACATCAGGACAATTTTTGCCTTTTTTAGTCAGCCGGCAGTTGGGCGATTTATGTCCTTCAATGCCGATTTTTGGTCAGACACATGTCAGGGCAACCATGTGACTGAAGGACCCAAGCTTCCCCACCTGGCTGGTAGCAGTTCATATTAAACATCCAAAAATGCTTTATCTCAGCCTGAAAAGCTCAAAACAGAAGTAAAAAGATTTTGCAGGTTTCTCTGGCATAGAACCTCTTAGAACAAAAATTGAAAAAACTCCTCTTTAACCCTTCTCACTGTCCAATTCTAACACATTTGTTAGTGTTTTAATAAGTATTAAGACAAATGGCTATATAATAATAATTTCTTCCATAAAATAAAATTAAAAAAAATCTGCCCTGCATATTGGTCCAAAAAAAATTGTTTTTGGTCATCGGCTGCTCTGAATTTTAAAAATCAACATTGGCCATAGAAAAAGCCATATTGGTCGACTTCTATTCAATACAACTAATAACTTTAGGCGGCTTTGTCCCAATGTTTTTGAGATGTGTTGCTGCCATCAATTGAAAATGAGCCATCATTTTTAATAAAATTTCTAAAGTATCACAGTTTCAACACCTGATATATTCTGTAGTTTTCTGAGATTGGCAGACCTTTACATTTAGTTTAGTAGCTGTATCATTTTAATGAGGAAACAACACAATTTTCACATCTAACTTAGGTAAATGTTAAAGGTGTTTATCTAGTGCATTGCAGGGACTATTAGGGGAGTGCCTCTGTACATCCACATGCATACAGGTGTCTCTGTGGGCAATACTGCATCATCATCCTGAGGTTTTAAGTTTTAGTCTGTCACAGTTCCAGGGTACTTTCACCTCCCCTACATGAGTTCAGCTAAAGGTAAAACATAGCAATTCCTATTATCCTTAAAATAGAATAGTTAGCCTCTTATGCAAATTAGACAGAAAGTGGTTTTACTGTCTTCGTCTCAGTTCGAGAAAAGGAAGTGAAAAAGAAAGGCATGCTACAGATTTAAGGTTAAACCAATTAAGTTGCCTGGCTGCACAATGCCTAGACTGACACTGACGCTTTGAAAGGCATTCGGGTTTTTTAAGTGTGTCAAAGCCTACGCATGTGTTTGTGCATGAGGTTAATTTATAGAGCATGGAAAGATGAGAAGCGAGGGGCGGGAGGGGGGGCATTACTGCTGCTTCTATTGAGTGGCTTGTATTAGCGTTGGCTCTTTCCTTAGCCTATCAAGGGAGGAGGGGAGGCGAGCACAGGGGCGAACCATACAGGCCTCCATTCAATTAGCATCTCATTATGTTGCCATGGTAGCCAGGGCTTTAAGCTGCACCAACATTTCTCCATTGGACTGCCATCTTTAACAAACAAATGCACGAATTCTTATACACATACAATATATTCAGCTTCTGGAGTACAAACTGATCTGTTATTTTGTTTTTTTTACACACAAGACACTCCTTTCAACCTAAGTGGATATGTGAATGCTTGCAAGTGACAGGAGACAGTGACCCCTAGCTGAAAAAATTGACTTAATAGATCCCTCAGTGTCTCATCTGGTCATATTTGAGGATGCTGGCTCCTTTGCACTCAGTGATTTATTCCTTTTAGCTGAATTGAAATTGAAATGGATACCAGGTCCGCCTTAGGCCCGTAGTTGCTGGTGTAGGCTCCCACCTCTCGTGACCTCAAACATAAATAAGAAAGAAGAAAATCAATGAATGAATAGCAATACTAGTAACAATGTGAAGCCCTGTGCTTGTACTCAAAGACCTGTAGGCTGAAAAAAATCTTTGCTCTATACTTTCTCATACTGCAATATCAAAGTTTCTGGCTATAAAATTTCTAAGCAGTGCCTTTGAAGATAAAACCACTGAAGCCTTACCCCATCCTTATATTTTTTTCTTTATATAGAGCCAGACAGCTATTGAAGTGGTTCTGGTCTCTTCCAAGGCTAAGCCAGTTACAGCCTGATAGAAAATAGAGGGAGGCTGTTCATACATGACTTTTTGATTGGATACTGTGATTTGCTCTTCTCTGTGTCGTTCTTGTTATAGATGTACAGATGTCAGATTTGCTGCAATGCTATTTTCCGCTTCTTCATAATTTCTTTCTCGTGACTGTCTTTCTGTCAAGTAAAGTGGAAACACAAATAGGCTGAGTCTGCACAGTGGTTTCTCCTCCTACTTATGCTCCCAATTTCTGCTCTTCTCGTCTTTTTCCTTATTTATCATCCCACGCTCTGTCTTCCATCTTGTTAACCTTTCTAAATATTTTCTTAATATCACCAACATGTTTATCCTAGCTTTTAGTTTTGCTAAAAAGATGTCATTGTCTGGCTCATCTCTCACTTTTTCGCCTTCTCCCTCTCAAACCTCTGGAGCCTGCGCAGCTGGGATTTAAGTGCCACTACTGACCCCAAGTGGTGGAAATGCTGCAGTGTACTGCTTATTGTACTGAAATTAATGTTAAAAATGCTAAATATCTTTTTTAATTTTTCTTTTTTCAGGATGCCACTACACAAGTCCAGTTCAGAAGATGGATCTGGAGGTAATAATATTTAGTTTTAAAAATGCCAATACAGTTAGACAGCAAAAATGAATGATTGTTGTTCGTATACATATACATTTACTTTCAACCTATCTTTAAGCCTGGAAGTTTTTATTTGTGATGGTTGATAAATTAAATCTGAACATTCAATGACAAACTATTGTGGCCTGCCATTTTTTGTCCAGTATTACAAAACAAAAAAAAACTCTCTATTATTTAGCCTTTTACTGAGCTAATTGTTATAAACTCAAAAGTACAATGTTTTCAAATACACTGAAGCATCAATTATCACTTACTGTTCATTTTTGCTACTTCTCTTTTTGTCTCCTGTGCTAATGTATCACTTAACTTTTATTTTGCTTAGGTAAATGGGACAACAAGAAGAAGAACAAATCTTTTTGGCAGAACTTCCGCAAGTCTCAGCACAAACCAGTCGTTCGCCAGACATCTAAAGGTTTGTTTACTCTTTTTCAAACCTCAACATCCATATTTACTTTACATTCTAAGCTGACTTTTGACCTTTTGGTGTCATCCAGGAGAAGACATTGGCTACGTGGCGAGTGAGATCACCATGAGCGACGAGGAGCGGATCCAGCTCATGATGATGGTGAAAGAGAAGATGATCACTGTTGAGGAAGCTCTAGCTCGGGTAGGAACAAGTGTCATGGCTTCCTCAGATCCTTCCTGTATCACATGCTTTGTAATTACATCATAGCCTTACTGCCTTACTCCTCAGTATCCTCTCACCTAGTTCAATGACTACATGTCCAAATCATATTTTCCCATTATCTTCTGCTTACTAAAACGACTGACTCATACTAACTCTACAAAACCACACTGTTTAAACTCTGCATTGTCTTTTTGTACACAATCTCCAGCTGAGTAGTGCTTCTAGGTCTAGAGGATTTGGGATTTGAGAACATGTGTGTGTGTGTGTGGGTGTGTTGCTCCAAGTCATTTGTCTTTGATTTGTCAAAAAATCTCCATGTGGTGAGACATGTGTTCATGGGCGTAGCATTTCTTTTCTTTTTT
Source organism: Bostrychus sinensis (assembly GCA_020698575.1). Classification (NCBI taxonomy): domain Eukaryota; kingdom Metazoa; phylum Chordata; class Actinopteri; order Gobiiformes; family Eleotridae; genus Bostrychus; species Bostrychus sinensis. The sequence goes on along the minus strand of CM036257.1, from coordinate 17,140,447 downwards.
AGACGAAGGATCTTATTTGGCTTTTGTACATTTTTAATTTCTGTCTGTCATTCATTTGATGTAGAATGAATGCATATTTTTCTTTCTTTTGGCTTCCTGTGGGTGTTCGTGGCATTGGTGTTGCTCTCCACAATGCAGATCTTTATGTATTCTCTACCTCCCACTCTTCCTTTTTACAGAATATCAGTCTCCTATTGGCTTGGATTTTGATTGACACTTCGTCAAACCAATCAGGCATTCACAATCAAAGATCAGCTCTTGTGGATAGTTGTGTGTGTGTCGTCACTACTTTGTTTTCACATTGACATTGGGGGTGTGTCTGCGGGGATATGGTGGACATTACATGCAATGCAAAATACAGGAGGTCACTGTTTTAGTTAAGAATACCAGATTTACACAGATTTACAGATCCATTTGGGCTGCACAATGCTAGAAAAACATGCATTATATATGATAAATATGAATTTTGTGGTAACAATATAACTGGTGATGTTGATAAGAATTTACTTGTAAAAACTGGGAAAAAATTATTGAACAAATTTGGACCAAACAAGCCTAAACCAGGGCTAAACTGAGGAAACAAGATAAAATCAGGCTATTTATTTCATATTTTTAGTGGCATAATGTAATTTATTTGAAGGCAATGATAGGTTAATGAGTCTGAAAGTGTAAATCTCCCACCATAACATTATTGCAACAGCCTTTATGTTGTGAAATTTCCAATATAAAAAAATATTGAGTTTTTCATCTTATTAGCGTGCATGGGTGTTGTCATTTTCACTTCTCTAAACCATGCATTAGACTGTAGATAATCCAATAGATAGCTAGCATAACAAACAACATTAATCAAAATTATTACTCTCAACAAGTGTATACCTATCTTAATTGTCATATAAAGTCCATTTCAGAACATACCACCACTACATCCCTGGTAAAAGTGCCTCTACTGTTGTCAGTGTGCCTTCTCTGTTGGTCCGTAGACGCATTGTTTGACACATGCTTTGGTGAGAGTGGTGGTCCCGCCCTGTTCCTCTACCTCTCTCTAAACTCTTCTTCTCCTGTAGCTGAAGGAGTATGAGCGCAACAAACAGTCCGGCAGTACTGACACTGCCGAGTGGACTGAGGGATACGGACCTGCTCAAAACCAGTCCAACTCCAACTGCAACGTAAGTACACCCCCTGCCCCCGAACCTGGTACTGCTGCCCCACCCCACCCTGACACCCCGCTGCAACCCTCATGCCTTTCACCGACCACTCTCACCTGCCAATGTAAAAGAGGAGGGAAAATAATAAGGATGTGTGAATGGATGTGCGTGCTTGTCAATCAAAAGACGTATCACAATCTACCTGCTTCTGTGTACTGTGTAATTAATTGATTTACATTTCATGCTAGGTGCTGATGCCCAGAGTACTACACAATCAGATATCAAGTATAGGATAAGGCACAAATCAATAAATTCACATATCATTTTATTTCAGTAGTTCAATTCAAAGTAAAACCCATATACTCTAATATATGCATATATTCAGTCAGTACCCACAAAATGAAAATTGTCAATCATTTATTTATTTTAATGGTGATAATACAGCATGGTCAGAGTGGTCACAAACATGGAAATTGTTGCAACTGGAAGAATATTCTGCGTTAAACCTATGCCAAATTCATATGCAAATCACTGCACACTACTATTTATTTAAAAAAAAAAGTTTCTTATACAAAAATACAATGTCAATATTATAAAAATTGTACATAATATACATGTTTTACTTAAACTAAAATACATTTATACTATTCTAATTGATGTGTGCATTGTAATGGAAGAATATTTGGGATATTAGGCCAGGTTAACACAGTAGATGCTCTCACTGTTCTCTGATTTTTTTTTTTATTTTTTTTTATTTTTTTTTTCAGAAGTTAAATGTAATGCTCCTTGTTTTTTTTTTTCTTTGTAATGTGATTAACAGTTATCTTTCATCAAAAAAAGCTGTGAACTTGATCTTGAAAGACCTTCAGACATTTTTACAGCAGATCTTGTTAAATGCTTCTTGTGTGTTTGCCTTCACAATGTTCTCTTTGCTGTGCCTGGCTGTTGGCGTACACAGCTTTCACATTTATTTTATTTAGGTCAGTTCTGATGCAGATTGGAGACAAGCTGCAGTTACAGCTATTTTTCATTAGTCTCTGTAAGGCATCATATGGGAATTGCATGCCGTCCCACAGACTGACCCACTTTTTCATTACAGGAAGTGACTTTATCCAAACACACAAATTCCAAGTGTGCTGTAAAAAATGTTGCTATTTTGAATGCTACTAATTTCAGCTACAACTGACTGTTTGCAACTTGTCATAGCCAATAGGTTGCATTTCTAAAAGCTTTTCTCTCACACAGCAGGTTCTTTACACTTTTCTTCACTTCATGTCATTTGTTGTTTTGACTTCTTTACTTGCTAGTTTAACTGAGTCAGTAGTGTTTGAATGTACAATACTGTGTAAACACTTAAGTGAGGTGTCATTCTTAACAAGGAGTGCTTTAATAAATACAGATTTTTATTTTTTGTTATTTTTGTTTTGAACATTTCAGAATAAATTAGTAATGGGCCAAGGACAAAATGAATAATTTTGGTGTGGGTCCAGATCACTGTTTACAGCCACTAAATACTTCACTATGACTCAATGGGAAGAGCATATGAAGTGAAATAGAAGATCTTTGAGTTTAAGTCCAGTGCACTATCTTTACTTTTGAGAAATAGGACCAGAGACTTGGCAGACAGTTAGTTATCTCATGCACAACTTTAGCTTATTTTCATTCTTTCTATTGATTTGATTTTTGATTCATCCATTAACCCTCTCCTTACTTACTCTTTGCTGCTTGTCTCCCACTTCCTGTTGTTAGAATAAACAGATTGATCACTTGAGGCTTCTACTTAGAGAAATGGTACTGAAGATGTATTGTACTGAGGAACACACAGCTTGGCTCTAGAGGCTGCAACACATGTGAAAGCGGAAAGGCACAGAGGATACATGGGAGACAGAGAATTGATCCTTAGCCCCAGGACATCCCATTGCCCCTAAACCCTAAAACAGGATGAAGGATGTCTAATGGTGTCACATACTGTCTGCCCTGGTTTGAATAGAATTTAGTCAAGTCATTGTATGTATTCTATAAGTAGACATGAATATACAGTACAGGCTTCTGGCTCTGCGTCTTTCTCTTGGTGCATGTCTTCGTCCCCGGCGACTGTAGCCCGCATTCCTTGGCCGGCCATTAGCGTTGTGGGGGCCAAGGCAGGGTCACGGGGGCTCAAACGCTGGGATTGTTCTCAATGCACAACACGCCTTTTCTCTGCTGGCCCAGCGGCACGGCACTTCCAAACAGTCCCTCATTCCTCAGAGCTGAATTGACTCCATGAGCTGCATATCGTATCGGGACAAGGGCACGCATATTATTTTGGACCGTGCATGCATAAGTTGTTGGTGAATGGATTATGGATTAGCTTGTTTTGTGTGGATGACCTTTTGGGTGATGTAGTACCTTTCTGGACAAAATGTAAGTAGCATATCATGTGGTTGTAGCATTGTAGGTCATTGCAAAAGGAAGTTTGTAGTATGATAAACTAGTGATCAGACACTTTTGGGTTTCTTGTTGTTTTTGCTTGGCCTGATTAATGCCATTCTTTACTTGTGTGTGTATTCTGGACATTTGCATGGATGCTTTGCTTAGGCCCTAGTCACAACTTTTATATCCCTGTCGCTTTACCTTCCCACCCATTACTTCTCACAGGAGGAGGAGCAACAGTCAAACACAACAAAGTGCCTATAACTGTTACTCGCTTGTGTTTTATGCATGCATTTTTACTTTTCATTTAAATTACTTTAATTAATATAAAAAAATAAAAAGTTCCCAAGTCTGTGCTAAGTTGATACAATAACATACAGTGACAATGATAATCTTTAACTGTATTAACTTGAATCAATAAGTGAGGTTTTTGGACAACTTGGATATTGCACACGTACAGTATATGCATGAAAATGTTTTCTGCTGTAGGTCTGTTGGTTATTCAGCGTGTGTGGGCACCTTTGATTTGATTTTTAAGCTACAATAACAGATTATACTATCAATGTTGATTAGTGTGTAAACATGAGTTATATAGAAAAAGTGAAATTTTCCATTGTTTATATTTCAATTCAATTCAACTTTATTCCAGACTCATATGGTCAAATAATGCTAAAAAAAAAAAAAAAAAATACAAAGATACAATTGTTAAATTGACATTTTAAAAAGGCAGCTGTGCCAGTGTTTCCACAACTTGGACTGGTAGCATATTGCACTAAACTTGATGTTTGTTAGTGACAAGATCAGTTCATTTTCAGATTTGTTTAACCTAAGGATAAAATTATACATGAGGTTCCATAAAACAGTGTGTAAAATGTTAATTCCTGCTGTGACCAACATTTTACTCACACTCGTCCGTTACAGCCTCTTCAGAAGCACTCGTAGAGCATCATTGTATGTCACCTGCAGCCTTTGCAAGCTGGCTTTTCTGTAGTTTGTCCATAAATGAGCTATGTACAGAGGAATACTACAGGCCAAAACAAAAATATTGTCATATGTTTTGAGTTTTCAAATACATGTTAACATCTTGGTCAATTTCATGTGAACAGTGAACCTATTACAGGGTCATCGGGTCCCAATGGAAAGTTAAAGAAATCATTGGTGCAGTTTAATTCAGATTTGTGCTAAGGGACAGTGGTTTGAGGTTTTGTCTTTGGTTTATCAATAGCTGTAACATATCTGTCCAAAGTAGTCAAAAAGTATGAGAGAGGAGCTGAGGGTTGGTCACAAACACCAAAAACTCTTGGCAAATCTGATAAAATAAACCCATCAAAATCCACTTTTATTAATATTTTTCTTTCTTCATCTGAGATAAGTACTGTTTGGCAAAGTAAAACTTGTGGTGTAAGTAGGTGGCACGGTGCCTTTGTGGACAACAGATACTTGTATTAGAACCAAGCCACAGTTGTTAACATCACCTCACTGTATGTCAGCAGCCTGCGTGCCAAGTCTGTGGCTTCAACTCAACAAAAACTACAGGCCCATTTTAAACTTGACCTGGACGACAGAGCTGCATATTAACTGGAAAAATATACTCCATCAGCCTCAGTCATACAGCTGCCAACGTGTGACCGAAGAAGCCTAGTTGCCACAGAAACCGTGGAGAAACAAATTAAGTTATTTAGGCTTCATGATAATGACAGTAGTGTGTGCCAGTGTAGCTTTGGGCCAAACATTGTCATAGGCCATAGTGAAGTTACATGCACTGCTGTACTTGGGGACTTTCTGGTAAGTGTGTGATGTGACTGTGAGAAAAAGGCGTGTGTGTTTGGGGATGTGTGTCTTGTTGGTAACTTAATTATTCTCTCTATTTTCCACTTCACCAGTTCTGCAGAAAGTTTACAGACAATTTCAACCAAGCATAAGTGCAGTAAACAACATGAGAAGATAGCAGAAGGCACTTAAACATACATAGTCATAGTCAGTCATTGTGTTTCCTGTTTTTGGCTGGATTTTCATTCACTCTCTCCACCATCCATTGACCCAGTCCTCCATTTCTTACCTCACTAACTTCAGTTCCATCCTAAACAACATCTGATGTCTCAACAATGTTTTTTCTTTAATATTTATGTTACACTGAGCTTGTAACTAAACGAACATGCTCCTTTTTCACACATCTCCCTTGTCTCTCTCTCCAGTCTCGAGAGCAGTCAGATGATGAGCAGTCAGAGGACTCAGTAAAGTTCAAACGACTTCACAAGCTTGTTAACTCCACACGTCGGGTCAGGAAAAAACTCATAAAAGTGGAAGATGGCAAGAAACATGGATCTGAAGGTTGGTGCAGGTTTTAAAAAATATTTAGTAGTTGTATGTGTATGCATAAACTTTAGTCTTAACTATGTATTTTTTGTATCAGATATATATACAGATCTATATTTAGCAAAGTTTTGCTGATTGCAGTCATCTGAGTTCTGTTTTGTGTTTGTTCTCTTCAGATTTCTTGAATTTGGAGCCAACACATACTTGTGAGGACAACACTGCTCTTTACACTGGGGTCCTAAAGAAGCCCCCATTGTCCCAGGAGGCTTCCCTGCCCTCACTTCTCCAAGACCAGCTGTCTCTGGATGGAGACACAGACAGTTTGACCACGTCCCCTTCGTCCAGCAGCCTGGACACCTGGTCAGGACACAGGCTAGTTAAAACCTTTAGTAAGTCTTCCAGTACACACGGGCTCATCCGGCCCCCCAGGAGGACCCCGCTGGGCTCTGGAGGCCTGGGAGGGTCCATCTCGGGTGTGGGAGGCAGCGGCTCGTCCTTCTCTGAGTTGGATGGCTGTGGATTGGACGACGAGGGAAAGCTGTCACGCTCGACGACAGACGGCGAGATGCGGAAGGCGCTGAGCTCCATCTCCCATGGGGTAAGTAACAACGAGGCCCTATATGCCTACTATGGCCTAACCAAGCCCCGCCCCAAGCCCCAGTCCCGCCTCCTCATCTCCCTTGACAACAGCCCACAGAGCAGCCCCAAACACCAACCCAAACATGGCAGCTGGACGCATCGGAAACCTGACCCTAATTATGCATATTCGACTAAGCACCTTCTGTACCAGCGCTCACGCAACAAGAACCCCATTTCCCCTCTATCTGTGACCCCCTCCTCACCCGCACGCTGTGAAGTCACCAAATCCAAAGTCTTCGGCAGTGGGACAGGGGGCTGGGTGTTCCCCTCCCGCAGGCTGCGTGGCCGAACGGCCGTCAGTGAGCTCAACATCACCTATGTGGTGGAGCGGAGTCTGTACGGTCACCTGAACTGGGCACAGCTGGTGCGACCAGTCACCCTGAGCCGCGCTGAGCGCCGCTGTCTGCTGGACGAGGACCGGGAAGCGGACAGGAAGTGGGCGGCCAGCGTGGACCGCTGCACCAAGCGCGTGCTCTTGCGCATCCAGCAGAAGTCTGTGAGTTCAGACAAAGAGGTTCACGTCGACCGCCTCATGTGGGAGGGATTCTGCGTGCTTCAAAGTTGCAGAATAGCTAGGGATCTAAGGTCATAGGCAGAACATACACATGCTAAAAAACACATACTTACTGATCTTAAACATGTCTTTGTGTTAGAAACATGTACACTAAACTGCTGTGAAGAAGTTAATGTCTTTAAATCTATTACACACTCAGTAATCCTTAGAGGAATGTCATCTTGTTTGACCTTTAAGTTAATGCCTTAAGCTTTCAAACTTTTCTACTTGCATTGAATATAAAAGGATTATTAAATGCTCTGTGACCCACTGGGGTACAATTTCGCAAGTAACGGCAGAGATTTTATGGCTTTAATAAATGTCATATCCCTTAAGAATGCACGCTCATCTCTGCAGGCTTTTAATATAGAACAAGCTCTTGCTTTAAGATCCATAGAACAATAACCTTGTCAAGTCTACTTCACCTTCCCTTTTACTTAGAAAAGCCGAGTGGACACTTTTACTGTATTGTGTTGTAAATGCAGAAAAGTGTTGGTAGTGAAGGGAGCTATCCTGCAGCTTTGATTGCACCTTAGTCCTGTCGTGTAGTAGTGCAGTCACTGGAGATTGTCTCATCCTAAAGACCCTTGAAACCACTTTTTCTGTTGTCACTTTTTGTGTCCTTTTTTAGGCCCGTGCCTCTCTCTCTCTCTTTTTTTTTTTGGTTTATAATTGCCTTTTGAGAGACATTTTTTCTCAGTGCATGTCCATTCCATTGACTTTCCACAAACACCAAAGTCACCTATTTGATTTGGAAACGTGTTTCGTCCTGGGAAGTTGTGATGTGGGGAGCAGCTGTGGACATCTATTAAACAACGCAGCCTCAATGTGCAATGCTTTCCACTTGGAAATAATGGCTGATGATATACCGCTGTCAGGTCCAGACTATATGGCTGCCCGCAATGTACGTTACACTTGCTTTATGCCAGATGTGTACATGCATGTCAGTTCCAATGTCTTTGTGGCTTTATGCAGCTGGTCTAGCTTCTGTGTCTTATTCAGTACATCTTTGTGTATACATGTGTCCTTTTATTAATGGGCCAGTGTAGACATAGGCATAAAATATTCTAACAATATCTAACAATAACCTTAAACTATACAATCTAATATGGATATAGCCAATTTTAAACATATAAAATAATTAGGGCATCAGCAAACATTAACTTGATATAATCATATCAATTACAAGATTATCTTATCTGATTCCAGTAGCAATTATCATCGTAGTTCAAAAAGCTTTAAATAGCTATTTCAGCAGTTTGCAGTAACCATTATTCTGTCCCCGTCTAGAGGAACATATCCTTAGCATACATTTTTATTGCATAGAGCTCTTATTTACAATTTGTTTTGGTTTGCCCAAAAAGTTAATTACTTTACAAACATAATCTGGGGTTCATGGGCTCTCCGGTTAGAGCTCATACAATAAGTGACCTGGGTTTGATTCCCAGTCTGGGCCTGTTTATTCCATATCATTCCCCTAATAAATAAATAATGTCCAAAAAAGGCAAAAATAGAATAAAAAATATAATCAGTAAACATAAAGAGATTTATTCGATCATTCTGAATGCACATGGGCAACATTTTAAAACCTGTGTCAACAGCTCTATACAGTATTGGTATAATAGTTAATATACCAATCAAATTTGAAGTCTATGTTGCATCCCGTCCATCAGCTGTCCACAGTCCTGTGACGTCACGCCCCCCTCTTTGTACACTGTCCCACTACATACATACCCATGTACATTAGTCCAGGTGTTGTCGTGTTATGTCGAGCATGGACCATTGTGAGTTGAACCTCAGCTGGTGTGAATGGGGACTCATGCTAACGTGACCTTTGAGAGACTTGACAGATGTTTTCAATTGTGTTTTGGCTCCTCACCCGCAGAGAACATGCAGCTTCGGAGGATTTGACCTGTCCAACCGCTCCCTCCATGTGGTCAACAACACGGGCTCCGAGGGCAACGTGAGTACAGCTTTTCAAATAAGAAGAGGCTACAGTTTCACATTTGTCTACTTTGAGCTTATAAAATGTTTTGCCTTGCAGAATAAAGACCAGGAGGCCATTTACAGGGAAGTGGTCAAGTCTCCCACCACGTCTCGCATTTCACTGGGCAAGAAGGTCAAGTCGGTCAAGGAGACGATGAGAAAGAGGATGTCAAAGAAGTACAGCAACTCGCTGTCCGAGCAGGTACCATATACATCCTTATACACCAAGCAGGCCTAACATTATGACCACTGACAGGTGATGAGAAAACGAATATAACTTTGTATGTATGCCAAAGGCTGGTTTATTTTAGTTGAAGCTTACACCATTTCCACATTTCCATCCTATTTCCCCCCAGTTCTTCAAAAGGAACTTTAGCAGTGTAAGCCACATGTTGTGTCCACCGGCTGTGAGTGGGTGGGAGTGTTTGTGTTAGTTACAGAATAAACACACAGTGACTTTATATTTCATCTCTGTGGAGTGCTATGCTCTCTGGGCTCGCAGTGCAGGGTGGGGTCTGTTTCATATTGAGATCATGCACTGATGCAAGGCTCCCCCAGGCCTGCTCTAAAAGAAAAACTGTGAGACTGTAATAATGGGCTCAATACAAGTTGCCTCATTTTGTTGGCGTTTACCTGTCCGGGGCTGTAATTTTGGCACTGCCCTGCTAATGTACCAATAATGCACAGTTGATCCGTCACTGCAAGTCCAGCACTATGACCCAGATAGATGAACATGAGTCACTGGCTGAAGAAGATCAAAATATGTTGTCATGTTTTAAGGCACTAGTACTAGTTATTTTAAAGGCAACACCGCCCCCTAGTGCATGTCCAGATTTATGTTCAGTTTTATTATGTCTAAAGCAGTAAGCTCACTGTGGGCTGCATTTAGAAAAAAATAGGTGAAATGATGGGTCAAAGGTCATAAACAATATATATAACGCTGTAAATACAACTCAACATTGCCATGTAGTTATTAGGGGGGTTATTTGAAATAATCCCTCCTTAAAAAATCCACTTTGCATGGAGAATATTGAAAATATTTCATTTTTTGTCAGTTTTTTTTTTTTTTATATATATATATATATATAAAACATTTATAATATATAATATGAATATAATTCATATTTGGTATTTATGTTCAGGACAGAAGTTGTTTAAAAGATTTATGCAAAAAAAAAGTTACAAAAATATAAATGTATACATTTTTTGTCTTGTTTTGTTGACAAGGGCACTTTTGTCACTTAAAAGCAGCCTGTATACTTGAAATAATCATTGTACTTAACTACTATGTTTTAATAAGAGCTAGGTGCCTTTATCTAAATGAATGGAAGTCCTTTTAAAACTGCCCAACTTTGCTCTTTTCTATCCTCTTGTGTTTTGATTATCCATTTTAACCTTTGTCGCTCTAACTCTGTGTCCCACCAGTCCAGTCCAGACGGAGCCCCTGGTTCCCCTCAGTCTCCTCAGCCCGACACTGACTCTCTGGAGAAACCCAAGCTTAAGGCTGGAGGCTCAGTGGAAAGCCTGCGCAGTTCACTCAGCGGACAGAGTTCGATGAGTAAGTCCAGCCTTTCTGTTCTTATATGTAAAGGTACAGGCTTGGTTCTAACTTTTCTTTTGATTTCTTAAAAGTATCATTTAGCAGTTATATGCACTTAAGCCTGTATTATACTGTATCACAACTTTAGTTTTTGTTTATTTTGTTGCTTAACACTAGATGGCGCTCACAGCCTGCATCTGTGCCATTTCTTCCACTTTACCCACCCTAGTAGATCATGTAATGTTATGATCTTGAAGGGAAAGTCTTTTAATGACACCCAGATTTCAAGGTCCCTGTTCATCTCATCTAATTACTATTTTGGATCAAACAAACCTGCTCTTTCTATTACGCGTGCAGGTTAAAATATAGTTTGTAAGTCTATGTTGAGACTGTATTAAAGAGTTGGTTAATGCACAGTGTTTCAGAGTCACCTCGACACGAAAACATGCTGGCAGACAGTCAAAACATGAGGTAGTGATTAGCTAGGAAGTCTTGCTTTCTTGAGATGATTTCAACAGCCTTCACCTCTGATACACACTGAAATCTGCAGTAAATGTTACTAAATAAATGTGCGTATGGCTGCAGTCATACAAGGGCTTCGAGAAATATTTGTTTAAAACTGTTGTAATCTTGATTGGTCTTCATTTTAAATAGACTCACAGGGGTTTTTGAAAAGCTTAACATAGACAAGCCTTTTAACTGTATTAGTAAAAAATTTTGTTGAGAGAGATTTTATGGAATTTTGAACAAAAACAAAGAGCTCCTATCGGCAAGGAGGTTGTGGGTTCAATCCTCTGGCCAGCCTTCTTCTCATCGTCCAAACCTTTGTGTTAGATGAACTGGTGACTCTAAACACCCCCAGTGAATTAAAATGAGAGTGAATTGTTGTTTATCTGTGTGTATTTCTGTGTCAGCCCATAGTTGCTAAGATAGGCTCCGGCCACTCACAGCTTATAACCTGTGTCTCTATGTCCAGGTGGTCAGACAGTCAGCACCACGGACTCATCTGCCAGTAACAGAGAAAGCGTGAAGTCTGAAGACGGAGACGACGAGGAGCCCCCGTACAGAGGGCCGTTCTGTGGACGAGCCCGAGTTCACACCGATTTCACCCCCAGCCCCTACGACACAGACTCGCTTAAACTCAAGGTATAAAAACATTAAGCATTAGCATTAGTTGAGTAATGTTTTGGTCCAGAGCTCACTCAGTCGCACCAAAACAGTCTTAATATTATGTTATAGTACTTAAATTACCTACATGTCTAAAATGTGACCGGTCCTTAATGTGCATATGTCGTTTCTGTCCTGTAGCGTGGTGATGTGATTGACATTATCAGTAAGCCACCAATGGGAACGTGGATGGGGCTGCTCAACAACAAGGTGGGAACCTTCAAGTTCATCTATGTGGACGTGTTAACCGAGGAGGTGGAGAAGCCCAAGCGACCCGTGCGGAGGAGGAGGAAGGGCAGACCACCCAAACCCACCTCAGTTGAAGACCTGCTGGAGCGGATCAACCTCAAGGTGCAGAATCACACCACACTTCTGTTCATGTGTTATAACACGCGTGTCCTCAAGTATTAAAATGTTCTGCTGGTGTTTGAAAGTATTATCTCCTATGGCCAGGTCTTTAAAAAGTATTACCTGGAAAACCCTGGAGGTAGCCTGTTACCATTTGTCACTTTAACAGTTTGCTGTACATTTGTAGACAGTGATGTACTATGTAAAGTGTAGGTTATTATGGGGTATGCAACATGAATCCTTTGAAGTGGCATTTGTGCACAAACACTAACACCCACTTTCTCACAGCCATGCCCTGACAAATATCTCTAATCTTTAATCACAAACCCACACGACGCTGGGAGCTCAGAGTCATCTCCTCCCACCAGACTGCAGACAGGCTTCAGTTATCCACAATCAGAGCACCCCAGTGTAACGGGACATCTACAGATTAGAGAAAATAGAGTACATCATTATTGTTTCTGAACTATTATTATTACCACTGTTACCACAAGTCCCCTTAGATCAATTCTTCTTTAAAATGTGTGCTCATAACTGTTTTACGTAGCTTATTCTAAAACGTCAACACATTCCTGATGGTTGTTTGTGTGCTAATGTTATCCACAGGTGTTCTGTTTTTTATGGTTGCCACTGTCTAGTCCCTGTTTTGCAAGTTCTGACCAGGCAGTAGTGAGAGAGCTGACCCAGATGACTGTGTTGGCTGTGTTCGTTGGTGGTCTTTTTGTTTAGTCCTCCGTCACTCTGCAGAAATAGCAGAAAAACACAAGGCTTTCTTCAGTGTAGCTCTTCCATTGTAATTGCTGCTCTTGCTGGTGGTGACACACAGTCTACAGCATGCAACATTCAAACAAGCAACTCTGATAGCGATGGACGATGAAGTCAGCTGATTTTGCACTATAAAAGGGCGTTTTCTTCTCTTTGTTTCTCGATAGCATAGCGGTTAGTGACTGGCTTTGGTCTGCCTCTCTGTTTGTGTGTTAAACCCTCTCTTGTGGTGAAGGGGTAACTTTGATGTCCCTGTCTCCACCTACGGAGCTGGTTGTTCCACTTAACTTTGGCGGGGTTCACCATTTCGGTCACAGTCAGGATAACTTGGGGTTCTTCACTCACTAACATTTACTTAATACGCCTTTCAGCATGTCTAAGGCTACACCAGTGTGTTGACAGTTGCCTTAACGTGATTACATGCCGGGTAGAAATCAAAATAACAGTTTAGGTCTGGGTTAAAAATACATGATGTGTCTAGGAAATTATGAGCAGATGACAAGTGCATGTATTGTGCTCTGTTCTTCTGCCGACACTGGTCCCATAACTCAGCACCAGCTGTGTATTTTTTCATTGTACTCTTTTTAAATTGTTACCTTTTGGCTATATTTCTGCCGTTATTGTTCTGCACTGAAGTCAGCTTCCTTGCTATATATGGCAAAGGGATGTTTTGACATCAGTAATGGATGAAATTGATGGCTTGAGAAACCAAACATTTTGCATTACATCAGAGTCTCAGTTGATGATGATGATGATGATGAAGTCAGGATTTGGTGTAATGAAGTAGCTTCCTTAACAACAACAAATTTGATTCTTAGGCAATTAATAAATTGTTATTGTTATCCCAGTGGGTCACAAGCCAAAGTACTTTTTGTGTCATTCCCCAGGCCAGATAAATGGAAAGGGTTGCATCAGGAAAGGCATTTTGCATAACGCCTTTGCCAAATCACTGTGCGAGTCACTGCACACTAAGAAGCAGATGGTTGATGACCCCAGAAGGCAAAGGCACAAGTAAAGAAGATATTGTCATTGCTTGGTACAGGCTGTGGAATAACTATATTGGGTGATTAAAAACAAAGGAAGTGTATTGTTCTAAATAGTAATTATGACTTAGTACCCCCTGAGTGCACCTACCTGTTATCAGTAGTGATAAACCAAGTCCAAACTGAGTACACTTAGTCAAGTTTCTCAACCTACATTTTGATCATCAGCATGGCAGAAACCAGTGTCCAGACAAAACTTGATAACTTAACTTACTTTCTGTCTCACAGGAGCACATGCCCACTTTCCTGTTTAACGGTTATGAAGACCTGGACACGTTCAAGCTGCTAGAGGAGGAGGATCTGGACGAGCTGAACATCAGAGACCCACAACACAGAGCGGTTCTGCTCACGGCTGTGGAGCTGCTGCAGGAGTATGACAGTGAGTACACAGAGTCTGTATAAAACACTGATCTGGAATAGCCCCATGGCAGATAGTCACACAGTACAAAAGCACGTTACTGTTGCATTTATGGCAGTGCACAGAATCCCACTGTCCATAAACATGCATGTGTTAGGTGAATTGGTGAATCTAAATTGCCCCCAGTGAATGAATGTGAGAATGAATGGCTGTCTGTGTATGTGTCTGTGTCAGCTTTGCAACTAACTGGCCATGGTCCAAGGTGGGCCCAGCTACCACCGTAACAGGAATAAGGGAGTAAGCGTCTTTGCATTTAAATACTTTTTCAAGAGTCATGATTGGCAATAAGGCATTTGTGATTATCTTGTGACATTTTTCACAGTGTTGCATTGAACCTTTGTTTAACAAGAATAAATAATATAATTCTAGGCAAGCCTGATTCTGACATTCTCACATTCTTGAACATTTACTCACAAGAACCTTTGAATTTTACCATGCATGTGTGAAAAACGAAAATTCTTGCTCTGATGTCAAAGCAGGTTATAAACATGTACGCTATGTTCAGTCACATTTTTACAGGTTTAATAAGATACTGTGTTGTGTATTATGTGTGCAGGCAGCAGTGATCCGGAGCGCGGCGGCCTGTGTGGTTCCCAGGAGAAGCTGCTGTCAGAGGGCTGTGGTCTGGTGGGAGACTCCCCTCGAGACTCTGGCTGCTATGAGAGCAATGAAAACCTGGAGAATGGTAATGACAGCTACATTTAGCCTAGCACAATGTAGACTGCCATAGCTTCCCCAAGTGACTTTTTTCACTTTTCCAACCGCCGCCATGCTTCTGCTTTCTAACATCCTGCCTCTCTGGACCTGCCAATCAAACACTTGCCATTTCTGAGCTTCCTATATTTTTTTTGTCTGCTTTTCCACCTTCTTCACTTCTTTCCATCCTTTAGGCATTCTCTGTCACAAGTGCCAAAGTCCACTTGTAAGTGTGAGCCAGCCAGCCCCCAGACCCATGAGCCTAGTCCAACCCGCAATGATGAGACCCTATGCACACAGGGGCAGACCCTCCCCAGTGCACAGAACTGTTCTGATGAGAACAAGGTCACTGCCCGGTCACGGACTCAGTTTCCCAGGTGTCCTGGCTCTGGATGCCATAGGCGGATATGTGGAAGATGAATACGGGCTAAGAGAATACTTCTGTTGAGTGTTTTCAAATAATAGAGTAGCATGTTGCTAAATGCTAAATGTCTACATGCAGTGGTGATTCTAGAGGCTTTTGAACCAATGTACTGTCACAGCTGCCATTCACTTTCAGTGTTTACCATTTTAGTCACTGTTGCACAAGCATTCATACAATATGTGCCTAAAATATATGGATGGAAATATTTTTTAATATTAGTGTATAGAAAAGATTATTCTGTTTTAGACATGTGTTTTTATTTTTGATCTTGCTTTATGTCCCATGTCCTGCAAATGACTGTATTCACTGGAATCAGTTTGAAAGCTCATGATTCACAGCTCTATAAGCTTGTCTATCTTTCTGTGTTGGCCCCTGTGTCTGTGTTATTCTGGTTCAGATGTTCGGTAAGCGTGCAATCTGCCACATTAGAGATTTATATGGTGGAAAAAATCCCACTCCTTTTAAATAAAGGACTTACTGGTACATCCTGCTTCATTTTTTATGTTCTGCCTCTTCTCTGTCTCCTCTTCTTCCCATGCCACTAAACACAGATCAATTAGTTGCATAACATTTGTAAGCATTCTCCAATTTCTGGTACTTGCAGGGCTCGGCTCTGTGCTGTATACAAATATGTAAACTTTCAATGTCCGTTATAGAGCCCTGAAGGTCCAGTCCTTTAATGATAATCGTAGACTTTCCTTAACTATTTTCTTTACTTCCCGTTTTGCAACCAGAAAATATATGTCTTAATCTTTTGCTCATTTTTAGTAGTGGTCTCAGAACCTAACTCATATCAGAGTATCATTTTCAGTTCTATAGAAATATTGTCAGATAAAAGGTTCATTAAACAATACATGTAATGTCTCAACATGGGGGTTGTGGGGTTGATCCTTGAACCGGTCACCACACGTTCTGTTCAGGGTGAATTTCCCTCAGGCCCATAGCTGCTGGGAAAGCATTCAACCACCCATGAATAAGTGAAAAAATATGAACATTCCAACAAATAATATTGTATCTCCTGTGTCCTAATCGTCTAAACACAGCTTTTCTCACCTTTCTTGTAACATCACATCTCCATCTCTTAATCGCCTTATTCCTTCGCTCACTCTATTTTAAACCCTTGACGGGATTTACATTTCATCCATCCATTTTCAATAAACTATAAGGACTCCTGGTAAGTTTCTGTCTTTTGTCTTTGGCTTTCATTCATCAAAATATCTTGTATCTTGTTTGTACATGTTGCTAAGACAAATAAAATCATAATTTTTTTGGTCAGAGGAATATAGTAAACATATTCCAGTGAAGCTCCACCCTGAGATCATAAACATGCTTTAAGTTTTACTGGGTTGTTCTGATAAAATTTAACTATTGTAATTGGTGTAACTTGTCTCAGTGCAAATTAAAAACACTAAAATTAACTGGGGAACAACACTGAGTCATCCACAGTTTGTCAATCTGGCTCTGGCTAAATTATAGGAATGCTGATAATTTTACTTGTTACATTTGGCATCTTAAGGTTTTAATGATAAACTTTTTTTTCTCTTTTTCACAGGTAAAAGCAGGAAAACCTCCCGTTCTAGTCGTTCCTCAGGAGGCCTCCAGTCTCCTGACTACCCCACGTTACCGATGACCATCTCCACTGAGGCTCTGCAGCAGAATGGGAAAAACCAACGCACAAAATTCCCCAAAAGCTTTTTCACCAAGCACTCACTGAAGGGGTTTAACCTACTCGGACTGCGCAAATCCCAAAGACGCTCACCCATCCCAGCGAGTCGGAGCTGTGAGGACCTGGACGGGCCATCCCAACACCCTGGACCATGGAAGAGGTCACATTCTTTAGGTGATATCCAGTTTGAGCAGAGGAATGAATCTATCACAGAGTTAAAAGCAACTTTGGAGACGCCTAAATCAGGCAACAACAGCTCAAAAAAGCATAATGGGACTCCAACTCTGAGTCCAAAAGCAAGACCGCCAGTGCCCTCCCAGCTGCCCTTGCGACCCCCTTGTCCTGCTCCCCAATCACCTACTGTTCCTGAGCTCCTATCCTGTCCCGCTACAAGTCCATCCGAATCGACCGGAGAAAGGATCATCCCAAAAACCCATCCCAAAAAGCCCCCAGTTCCTCCTCCCGTTCCTGCCAAAAAGTCCAGGGAACGACTGGCCAATGGTCTACGCCACACACCTCTCTCCCTCCCCTCCTCGCCCTCCCCCACCCACTCGCTAAACAGGTCACACCCTAGCAGCCCTGTGATCCGCAGCACCAACAGCAGCCCGGGACCCCCGCCACCTCTCCCGGCCAAGAGCCCCAGCACCCCTGCCAGCCCTTGCAACTCCTCATCAGCCTCTTCTGTGGGCGATGACGTGGGCACCCCTCCGTCAGTGCACCCGCCATGGCTCTCAGACCTGGGGGGGAAGGTGGCAGTGGCAAGAAAAGTGTCCCAGTCCAAGATGAGTCCCGATCTGCTGACGATCCTGGAGCAGCGGCTAGAGGCGGAGGGCATCGATCTGACTGAGGAACCGTACTCTGATAAGGTAGGTGTACAGATTTGAACATAGTATAGCTTTCCGTGCACCAAAAATGAAGTCAGAGGTTCAATTAAAGCAAGCGTATAAAAAGCATATGAGGTAATTTTTCCAGTGCTTGTAGAAATGGTCCCGGGACACCTCAAGGTAATCCCTTCTTTAAGGTTAGATTTATTTGGCGCCACATTGTAATCTGCAGTTTAAGTACATCTGTGTACGTCTCTTAGTCAGCGGGAACTTATTGTATTTAAGTTTATGTATCCTTAGTGCTGACACATACATACATGCAGAGTATATAAATATAAATGTGAGAGGGTGTACATAAATAAACTGCCTGGAGTGGTGGGGAACAACTGTGGGCCGAGTCTATGATGTGGTGGAGTCTGTTAAGTTTATGGGCTGGATCTTAGTGAAGGCAGACTTCGTTATAAACACATTTACCCCAAAGTGGGCCCCTTCAGAGTAGTGCATCCCCCAACACTGGCACCAAAACAAAGCACAAACACACTCTGGCAACAAGCGATGAGGTGTGAAATAGCATTATAGACCACAGCTAGATTTGAGAAGGGCATATTGGAAAAAGTGGATTGGAAACAACACAGCCATCTTGCTGTGTAGAGCACTGTAGCCTTCTTAATCATCCATGAAGTTTCAGTTCTTCTTTACTGATCCTGGGGGGAATCAAATTGTTAGGTCTCCTCAAATTAAGTAAAGTTTACCTGCCATAGACTGGTTAATTATAAAGTCTTGCTGGAGGAAGTGGCCAGTTTAGCATGTAACATACACTGATCAAGGATAACATTATGACCACTTGCCTAATATGCAGCCCCTTAGATAACAAATTGTAATTTTTACCAGTAAGTTGCACATTTATCTTTTGTTTAACTAACCGTAGTGAATTCCTTTTCTTTTTCCATTGTTGTTTTGCAGCACGGCCGCTGTGGCATTCCTCAGCTGTTGGTGCAGCGTTACTCCGAGGATCTGGAACAGCCTGTGAAAGACGTCGCCTCAACCCTGGATCAACTCCGGGTCAAAGAGCTCCGTAAACAGCACCGCATGGCTGTAAGCAAGCTGCTGCATTTCTTTGTAGTTCAGAGCTACAACAAAAAACATGAATTCACAGCATTCGTCACACCTCAGATTATTCAGTAAAAGATACTGGAGGCAAGGTCTGTGAAGCGTCTGTTGGTTTCCTGAACTGAACGACTTAAATATATTGACTTTTCCACAGTTTCCAGTTTATTGCTTTGCCCTGTAAAATGTTAAAAGTCACAAACAATTTATTAATAAACACAAATCAAAGTTACATGTTTGAGTTCACTTTCAATAGAACTTTCCTAGAAAACCTGTAACTGTAAGGAACCTAAACATTAAGTACTGTCACCATGGTCACAGTAAGACTCCAACATCCAGTCTACTACACACACAGATAATGTTATTAAAAGATGTTTTGTCCCTTCAGATCCCATCCGGAGGTCAGACTGAGATGTCCAGGAGGCCCCTCCCTGTGGGTCACATCAGCTCTGTCTCTGATTGGCTGGTGTCCATCGGCCTGCCCATGTACGCCTCCCCATTGGCTGCAGCGGGCATCCACACTTTAAAGCACGTGGCTTCA
Source organism: Bostrychus sinensis (assembly GCA_020698575.1). Taxonomy (NCBI): domain Eukaryota; kingdom Metazoa; phylum Chordata; class Actinopteri; order Gobiiformes; family Eleotridae; genus Bostrychus; species Bostrychus sinensis. The sequence goes on along the minus strand of CM036257.1, from coordinate 17,120,857 downwards.
TTAACAGAGAGCAGTGTTTGGGAGGCGGGAGTCCGGGACGAGAGGCACGCCCGTAGACTGGTCAGTGAGGCGCGGCTGGTCAGCACTAACGGGGGGTCCTAACCATATGGAACGGTCCCAAGAGTAGTTAATAACATGTAGAGGACTGGAAGGTCAGTATTTGAACGTGGACGGTGAGACATCTAGTACTGCCCGATCATAATTCTGAGCAACTTTCACTTTTCAAATGTTTACGGCAATGCCAGGACAATATACTGTAACAGATGCCTTTTCAACTAAAGAAACTGTCAAGTGGGATGTTTTTCCACAAAAGTCTTAAAATAGACTTGGATTTGCCTTTGAGGAAGAAAGCACACTGTTTTTGTAGTGTTTTTTAATGCAGAGAGACATTTTATTTCCTGCATATTTCATAAGTGCTTGCGGCATGGCACCATAATCTTATGGTCTTTTAACGGATGTAGCTCGGCCAAAGGAATTTGATTTAATGGGCTCCTTAATAGCGTCTCAATATCTGGACTTTGCATCGACTAAACATTAAGAAACACATCACTGGTTGTTTGGAGATTGGAAAATGGCTTATCTTGTATCATGCTTCTGTATTATAACACAATTTAAAGTAAAGTAAAGTGTTTTGACTTTCTGTTTGCCTTTTTAATGTTGCAGCCTTGTTTTAAGCCAGTCATTTCTAAGCTAAAACAATTTACAAGTTTGTATTCTCTCATATGTATTTTTTCTTTAACTGCAAATGTCCAACACTTTGCCTGCTTCATGAATCTTCCATTTTACACAATAAGCTTACACACTATCAAGACATTCCCTGTATATGCCTTATTCTTATTCTATTCAAAGTACTTCTCACATACACATTGCAGAAACATACTGATGTGTGTAGGGTTACAGAAAATAAACTACAGGGATTTTCCAAAGGCACAGCTGACATCTGCACAGTTTTCTGGAGTAGTAGTAACTTTTCTTTTTGGGGCTGGCAAATGGTTTGGATATTTTGTTACTTTTTGAAATAATCATAATTGGACTTTTGGATGGTAGAAGAGGTGCCATATCAGGTGACTGCAACATTTAGCGCACACACTAAATAATCAGGGAGACCGAAATGGGCCATAACACTTAAGATTATTAATGAAAAACTAAGCTCTTTTTATGACTGGAGCTAGCTAACATTCCTCCTTACCTGTCGAAAACCAAAATACGGTTCTGTGCAAAAGTTTTAGCGAGGTGTGAAAAAATGCTGAGAGTGTTTTAATTTAATGAATACAGAATTTATTATAAAAATTTCAGGAAAAGCCGGAAATGGACCAAGGAGAAAATAATTATTTTATGAGAGGATTCAGATCATTGTTTAGATCCAGGAATGTTTTAAAGGATTCTGTATCAATTTGAGATGCGGACTATAGATACTAACTTCACTCACTAAAAGAACAGTGATTTTCAGTAGATTCTTTACCATAGTGAGATTGAGATTTAAAGGTTTTGTGGCTCAATAGAAGGAGCATTTACCCCTGAACTAGAAGATCACTGAGACTGAGTACAGGTCTGGGCCCTATATCCCATTGCCTATGCTCTTTGTGTGTTTCTGGTTTTAAATGTTCTTTTTTTATATATAATTGTGTGTATTTTTGTGCATTGATACACCTTTCTTTGTTTTTAAAAACCTGCCTAAGACTTTTGCACAGTACTGTATACACTCTCAAAAATGAGTGTAAAAGGGTGTTTTTGCTACATTTCAATACGTTTTGCAGTGGGCACTTATAGGTAGACGTGGATGCCTTTTTTTCTGCTTGAATATAAGTGGTGCTCTTTGAGAGGAAGAGTAGAAGGGCCAGGTCATTAAAAAATGTGTGTTTAGTAAAGAACGGAGATACTGACACTGTAAATGCACTTTAGAAGGTAATCCTAGCTGTTTTCTAAATGAATTTGGCTATATTGGCCCTATGTCATCAGGTATTGTAAAGTGGGTTATGCTGGTATTCTATTTTTAGTATTACCTTCCCAATAGTGAATTTGGCAAGCATTCACAAGTTAATCCATTTCAGTTACTTCAGTCTTAATTACATATATGAAATGCTTGTTGCACATTCTGTATATGTAATTGATATTTAAATAACTTATTGTTGTTATGTTTTGCTTTTTGTTTTCATATCGACTGTAATTAGCTGTACTATATGAATAGCAATATCTTCCTGCATAATGCATATTGCTTTAGCCAGTGAGGAACTACAGTATGTATTGTAAGATATATGTACAAATTATTATTTTATTTGGTTTTTCATCTACCTAATGATTGTCCATACAGATTTGCTTGTGTATTGAAAACAACAAAAAAGTAATGTCCATAACTATTTGTCATTCTAAAATATAATAAAATTGTTTCTTGCCATATTATGTTTGACTATCACTGCAGACTTACATTGATCAGGCAATACATTATTAAGGCCTTACAGGTGGTCATAATGTTATGTGTTATAATCAGCTGCCTAACATCGCTTCAAACTTCAATGCAGTGCGTATTCTGACACTTTTCAATCAGAACCAGCATTAACGTTTTAGCAGTTTGAGCTACAGTTTGATCAGACCACACGGGCTCACCTTTGCTTCCCACGATATCACCTGTCACCGGTTCAGGTGTTTGTTTTTTTTTAAAGTTAAACAGTTGATTTCAGCAGTAGCCATTTTTGTTTGTTCTATAATGTTGGCTGCTGTAAATCTGACTTCTCTTCACATAATGAGCAGTTTGGACTCTATTTAATAGCTACGTCTTCCACAAAGAAAGCATCTCATTTCGTTTTACACGTCTCAGGAGAAGAGGATGAGACAAAATGGTAATAAAAACCTTTGTTACAGCCAACTTCCAATTATCCTGGGCCACTTTACTCAGCAGTGTTTTGTGTTTGGGTGGCACTTGTGGTGATAAATTTTAACATATGGCTGGTGTCGGTCAGTTTAGGCTTTTATTCCTAAATCATCCTTCTTCTTTCCCTTCTGATGTCACCACAGCATCTGCCTTTTAGCATGCAGTGATTTGCATATTAATTAGGTTTTATGCCAAATGCCCGTCCTGATGCAACCCTCTCCAATTTTTGGGACTACCAAAAGGAGTACACACTGGCTTGTGACCAGAGTTGCTGTGATCTTAGGATTCTTCCACCTCTGTGGGGTAAAGTTGTAAAGGGAAGCTCAGACTTTCCTGTCCGCAGAAAATTCCGCCAACTTTTTTCAGGGGGAATACCAAGCCATGAATGTAGTCCCCAGGGCTCTCTCTTGCTGGGACACGCCATCCTATACAAGTCATGTTTACACCATAGTGCCATATAACATAGCAGTTAATGTACTCTTCACTTTATTTGAAAGTTCAAATGGAATCAGGCCTTTAAAGCTACACTATGCAACTTTGTGTGATCTACAGGATTCTCTATGTAACTGCACTGCTGCAATCTGCAAACTGCAATCCTGTTGAGATGGTCACATATTCAGTACTCAAAACTATATAGTCAAAAACAAAAATATTAATCTAAATGTATTTTTTGATTAAACGTTTATAGTTTAGATTGAACTTTATTAATGTCACAGTGGAGAAATTCACTTGTTCAGGCAGCCACTTAATACAAAATAAAGTGCAGAAAGCAAGAAAACAAAGTGAGCATGCATCACAAACAAAAAGGTGCAATATAAATTATTTACAGGAAAAAGTCTAAAAAAGCAAAAATATGTGACATAAATATAAACTATAAAATAAAAAACAACCACACATGCTACATATGTACATGGCGATACTGTTGCTTTAACCCAGAGAATCCTTAATACTGAGAGTAGGCCCAAGTAAAGGGCAGGCAGCTCATCATGTATCTGCAGACAAGTGAACAGAGGCAAACTTACAGTTCACAGTACTCAGCAATACACTACACTATATAGTTTGCTCCCTATGTTTTACAGCATATAGAAATTCAGGAACAATGAGAACTTATGTGACCTTTCTACTAAACAACTTCACTGTTAAACTTTAAAAGTTTAAACTGCTTTTTTACAAGTCCACCTGGCCCCAGACGTGTTCCTGTAGGTGGGTCAGTGAAGGAAGGACTCTGAGCTGTGACTGACATGTTGTTGGTGTTACAACTGGCCTTGGGGTACAGGGAAAGTTTGCAGCGAGTAAAAGGTGTCAAACTTTGGTTCTGTCTGGGAGTGCAACAGTAGATTAAATTAAATGTCAACTTCTTCCCAAAATAATCAATGCATCACTGGGATTTCCACATTGAAATTCTGAGCTGCCTTCAAACACTTGACTAAGCCCGCAGTCGTCTTCCCTGTGGCCTGTCACATCCACATCAGATCCATTTCACTGCCTGCGCTCGCTATAAGAGCGGCCACTTGGCGTCGCTGTTTTACACATCAGCATATTCAACTAAATCCTGTGTGAAGTGGAAGTTTCCCCGTTTTCCACGTTCAGGAGTAACCTGACACCCTAAAGTCTGCGAGAGGAGAAGGATGGACTCTTAACTGCTCTGGTAGGACGGACGGAAGGAGCAGTCATCGGGCGAAAGCAGAAGTGAACCACTGTGTGCGTAAAATAAAGCAAATAGTGGAGGAGCGGAGGAGAGCTTGGATGCCTTTCGACTCAAATGAACTTAAAACGGCGAGTGTTACTTCCCACAGGCGAATGGGTGACTTTTGGAGGCGCTTTGTGAGGAGGAGATGATGAAGAATTACAGCGGCAGTAGCCTCCACAACAACGGCCAGACTCCCAACCACATCCGAGAACGGAACGGCAGAAAGTGCAGCGGCGGGCTCCTCTCCGCCGTGTCGCTCCGGGTCTCCCTGCGAGGGTATGGTTTCTGCATGGGCACGCTGTTCGTCTTCTGCCTCGGCTCGCTCTTCTATCAGCTCAACGGAGGACCCCCTCAGATCCTGCTTGACATCCGGCAGTATCTTGGTAAGGACTTTTGCACCTATTTTTTTTTTTTTTTTTTTTTTTTTTTCATGTCCATCCACCTCACACACGTCACCCTCAGAGACATGTGTTTACCAAAACAAGATCTGATGAGGTTTACATGTGGCTCAGGTCTGGCTAAGGGTGAGTTTTGTGGATTCCTTCTGTTCATTCATAACCTAAATCTGACTCTAGGTAAAAAATAAAATAAAAAATCTAACTATAAAACTTTGTGCGCTAAGTTTAACGCCAATAATTATTAAAATCAACAAGAATTGACTTAATAAATCTTCTCTTAGGCTACTCATGACTTGTCTCAGCACGATCGGGCTGTATTATGGTAACCCGGTCTTGGCAACTGCAATGATGGATTGTGCGTGTGCGTGTACACGTGTGATGACTAAAGAAATCTTGTCTCGCACAGCAGCTGCCGCGCTAGAGCCAAAGCAAAGCGCGCCGCACGCCTGGCACGGCGAAACGACGCGCAGCAGTGTCCAAATGGGTTTGTTTTGAGGTAGCCTATAAATTACTGACTCATACATTTTTGTCACGTGGCAATTTGGACCTGCTGCTTAAGGTTTTCATAATAGTTATTTGCAAGTTCTTATCATACCAGAGGATAATATAATATACACATAAACATCTTAAAGTTAGTTTTTCATAGTCCCAGTCTGCTTATATATTTCTGCATTTTACTCCTCATAACCATACACTGTGAAATTCAATAGCCCCATGTTGTAGTTACCAATTGTCACCTCAGGACCACTGATAATCGTTTTCCGAGTTGGTTAAAGCTGTGCTGTGCGTGTGTGTTGTGGCTATGGCCTTTATGACCCGATAAACATCTGGAACAGCAGTAGAGTCACTCACCAAGTCAGCCGCTAATCCCACTGGTCACAATGCTTTCCTGCACACACCTCCTCACACACACAACACCACTTTCCCTTTCAGGATTTAACGCCAGATGTACAAAATCTGCAAACATTACCTGGATGTTTATAGTGTTATTATGCTACTTGTTAACATAATATGTTATAATTTGTGCAGCATACCACTTATTATAAGGACATTTTTATGCATTTATTCAATTGTTAAGGGCAACATCACAAATGTTTAGTGGGACTAACTGCATGTTTAAACTGTAGTGTGTGTAATAAGCATAAGACTTGATACAAAGTGAAGGCAACAGAGCTGTATTCACTCTAAATAAAACTCAATGGCCTAATGCAATTTTAAAAGCAAAGTGGTTTATTTGATTATCCCAGTGGACAGACTTCCAAACAGCCAATACTAAGCTAAGAAAAATGTTACAAAAAAAATGTACAATCATTTTAATTTTAAGAGTGCTGCTGCACAAATGCTGGACCTAGTTAGGTAAATGGTAGAGACATTTTTTTTCTGACTCATTCAGATGCATTTTCAGTTTGTATCTATATTTCTGTTACAAAAAAACATTTAATTTTACATTGATATTTTGAGAGTTGCCTGTGGCAGTTAGTTTGCAGATTTGATGAGCCAGTCCAGTTTTGTAATGAAGACAATGAAGAGACACTGCAGGTGCTCATTTAAAGTCAAACATCTCTTCATAAGTAATTTATTATAGATTTATGCAGTGATGGAACGTAACCACATGCTTTTACTCAAGTACCAATTTTGTACTTTCTGAATACATTCTCTAAAATAAACTCAATAAAATCTTAAAATCCTTATATACTGTGCATATAGGTACTTTTTTACCTTAGTGGCAAAGTGAGTAATACACGCACCTCACAACAAAAAGATTTCAAGATGATTGTAGAAGTAATAGCAGAAGTAGTAGTGCTAGTAATCATAGTGTAAGTTCCAGTAATAATTTGTTCAGTACTTTTACTTCTGATGAATAATACTATTTGAACAGTAGTTTTACTTGAATACATTTTAGTACTTCTTACACCTCTGCAATAATGTGAGTATTGTCATTTCTGAATTGGAGAGTTATCATGTAGATCTAACACACTAACTCTAGTAGCAGCAGTACTAGTAGTGATAGTAATAGTGCCATTCATTTTATTTAGAAGTAACAATGCTTTTAATTGAGTACTTTGACTTGCAAGCACTCGGTATGGAAGCACTCAGGAGTATTCATGTGGAGCCAATATACTCTGCAGAAACTATTATCTACAGCCCTACTTGATGAACTCAAACATCAGTCTACATTTATTTAAACCACAAGTAGTCCAGATGTTTGCACAAATCCCAGTGTTAAAGGAGAACGAGTATGTTGTCCCACCTGTATGACGTTTATCTCCGAGGGCACTCTCTGTGTGTAAAAACACTGGTTTGGCTCCACTGCAGGAGAGCCGAGGTGGGGGGGTGGAGGTCTGCTTATGTAACAGTGACACAGAACCGCTGGGCCACGGATGAGTAATCTGCTCCATTCATTCACTCACTGAGGGACATGGGGGGGGGGGGGGCACTGCTCGATAAAGACCTTTATGACATAAAAAAGCACTTACGTATGTTAACAGGAGTGAAAGACCTGTAGCTTTATATAAGTGGGTGATCAAATTCAGATTTATTTGGTTTTATAGCAGTGGCTTTCAGACGAGAGCACATTATTAACAGTCAAATCTATTAAAGAGTAAGTCACCTCTGAAACCACTTTTTTAATGGATGACAAGCAGGACAAATTGGGTTTTAGCAGTACATCTCACTAATTATGGTCCTATCTTTGTCCATTTAATACACAATCAAAATTATACATTTTGTTTTGAAAAACATATGAGTTCTGCCTGCCTAGGGTTGAAAACAGTGGCTACTATGTTCAACAGTTCCTAATAGACCATTATGATGTAGTACTGTTTCCACGTTAGCATATTTTTGCCCCCTGCTCTTGTGCTCTTGTCCCAGTCCTCTCTCCTTCACCTTCTTCTTTCCTTTTAGCTTTTCCCTTCTGGGGTAGCCACAGCAAACTGTCTTGATCCTAGCATGCGGTGATTTGCATATTGATTTGGCATAGGTTTTACACCAGATGCCCTTCCTGATGCATTTATTCAAGCTTAGGACCAGCTAAAATAATTTACTGGAGAACACTTTTGTAATAGTAGTCGTGGGGTTAATAGTAGTAGTACCGGGAGCAGGTGTAGTAGTTGTAATAGTACTAGTAGTAGCAGCAGTAACAATTGCAAATGAATTATCAAAATTGAATGCAGATTTGCGGAGACTAAGACACAAACCTTAATTTATCAAAAACCACTATCTCATCTCCCATAATTGTTCAGTTTCTCTATGTTTGCGTGTGATTGGCATGGCCTCAGATTTATTTACCCTGTGCTAAAGCGTGTTACCTTTGGCTGCTCTCTGCCCAGATGAAGGTGAGGAATCCCTGGTGCGGTCAGTGACTGTGAGGGCACACACTACACAGAATAGAGGCTTGATTTTTGTGGACTCACTCAGGCTCACTGCGGACCGAACAGACCTTGTTTTGTTCTGCCCCGGGCGCCGGAGCTTGTATTTGAGGGTGTCACTCAACATATAGGCGCTGTAACTAAAACGGCGTGCAGACCTTTAGACCAGGATTTACGGCTTGTGCTTCTACCTCTTCACTCTCCACTTGAGCCCTGGGTCACTGTGTGGCAAGTGTTTCAACAGGACACTGGAGGCAAACTTAAATGGTACTGCTAAGGATGGGATAATGAATTTGAGCGATAATTATTTTAGAATACTTCAGAATAGAATAGAATAGAATAGAATAGAATAGTAATTTATTACACTTTATTTTGGTTGTTTGGTGAAAATTTATGTTTCTTGAAAAATGATATAATAAATGGTAAGTAGAAGTTAAACAACAGAATAGTTACTTGAGTTAAAGTAAAATAGTATTGATTATAAAATTTACTACTACAGCTACTATTACAGCTATATATACTATTACAGCTAACTACTACTTTTGACTACTACCACTGCTCCTACAACGATTACTTCTACTAGTGCCACTACTCAAGTAACAGTATGTCTATGTAGATTCTCCAGGCTGACAACAAACCAACAGAGTTACAGAAAGAAGAAGAAGTTGTCTTCCGAAAATTTTCCTGAAGTAATCTACATGAGTATAAATAACTCTGGCCTTTACCAGAAGTAAAAATGTTCAGAATGTTTCCTAACAAAGAATTTACATGGCAATAGATTTACAGGTGATGTTGTTTTTACTGTTGTAGGTTGTTACCTGTTGCCTTTGAATGAGGTGAATCCAGCAGAGATAAGAGCATCTTTGAAAAGCTGCTTAAGAGCAGGTCAGCAGAAGGGAAGGACACTCCTAAGAAAAATCTGAATGTTGTTCTAATGCGCTCTTTGAGAAACAGGAGATAAATCTCTGTGTGATGGTCAAGGATAAGGGCCCACTTGTTTAGGAGAGGGTTGTGTTAAGACCAAGGACGTAATGTCGAGAAAACATGTAACCCAAACTTTCACTATGAAGCATGCTATCTTTATTATTATAAAATTGTACATTTATCAGTTACAAAATCAAGATGGCTGTCCCTTTTAATGTCAGACCAACTGCCCTTTAAAATGCCTGTGCACAACCCTGAGGAAAAGGCTGTGTGGTGCTAGCCAGACATGAAGGTGTGACTTTTGGAGCTATCTCGCCACTCCATTGGCACCAGTGCATCCACCTCTTACTGAACTTTACAAATGGACACATTTAGTTTCAAAGACTTGTAGACTTTGGATCAACCAGAATCAAGTTCAGGGCACTCCCCTATTATTTCCATTTATTGCCATTGGATACAGTTCATTAGGAGGGAAAGGTGGAACAACTTGGCTTCATCATCCACCTTTTAGTTTTTAGGTTTCAAAGAAAACTAAAGCTAAACTAAAACACAGTTGTTGTTTTTTTACCACTGCGGCATGGCATAAAAATAAGCATTTATGGACTGCTTTTTATTTGTCTATGCATTAGGCTATTACTAACTTTAAATCAGAGAATAACTGTGAGTCATGTTAGCATTTCAATTATAGCTTGACCTTGTTGTTACATAATAATCCCAACTAGCGTTAGCAATTAATGTCAGTGTGCTATGGCCTTTTCCAGACATAAACACTGTAAACAACAGGGTTATTATGTTCCATTAGTGCATTTGTTTGTGGACCAAAATAGAACCGATGGAAAGGCAAACTGTGCCAAAGCTGCTAATGCTGAATAATTGCGGTCGTAACCTCCAGATAAAGTAATGGCCTCTTTGCTGATATGTGTGTGCTACTGTATGTAGCCTATTGGAGAAGCAGTTAGCCCTAATTAGCTGCTATGCTAAACATCATGATGCATAGTCATAGACGGCCAAGCTAATGCTGCTTTCAAGTGCAAGTCGGACAATTCGAATGGAAGTTTTCTCCAAGGGCGGACCTCGTTTTCACTAGGCTACTTCTGTGCATTCACATTCTTTTTGGTGCTTATGTACCACAAATACATTAGAGGTTGTTACCAATACTGTAATGACTGATGCTGGAGCTTATAGTTATCTAAATATGAAGTCTGGTGTAGCACGAAACAAATGTTTCCATAACATTATCAAACGTTAAAAAATATATAATTCTATGTTGTACTCCTCTCCCAAAAAAATTATCTTTTACCATTCACAACATGCTGTTAATTTCCACCAATGACAAGTCAGTACGTCAGAACCCGGGCAGTTCATGTTGCTTCTACAATTCCAATGTATCTGACATAATCAAACGACTTGGTGGCAGTGTTCATGTGCTCTTTCATGTACGAAAGTCGTATATACAATAAACCCAACACCACTTGAAAGCACCATAAATGTAGATCTGCCTAATTTATTTAATAAAAACAATCCATAATCTTTACACCAGCAACAAGCAAATAAAAAACATGCCTAGTACCACGTTTTAATTAATGTAGCAATTAGCATATAAGTAGCATGAAAAGTAAAGGCTAAATTTAAAGAAAAAATAAGGTTTCTTTATTTTAATGTTATACTGCACATTCTGACAATTTAGCTTCTTTGATGATGTTACTAAGTGAAAGGACTTTTTTATTTTGTGGATTTCCACATGCAAATGTTAGCCAGCCATATAGGCTACAGTTTTGCTGTGAAAAAGGTCTGAAATCCCTTCCCTTTACAGCCATTTTCTTGTCAGGACCAATCATAGGGAAGGGCTCATACTCTTGCTGTTACTAGTTTGGCTGTTGCTTTGCCTAAATCCCTTTCTTGGTTTCTCTGATTTGTTGTACAGGCCTGGGGAAAAAAAAAGAATGTCATGTTATGTAGCAAAAAGTCAAGTTTGTGACGAGTTGCTGTTTAGCTAACCTGATGTTTGTCTAAAATTGTAATTGGAGGAACATACTTTTGCCTACTGTACCTCAGATAGAGGTTGTTTCTGGACCTATGTTGTGTATAGGAGGTTGCCAGGACACTGATGATGTCTGCTTGTGGTGGCTTTTATTTCGGTGGCTGTGGCGGTGCGTGAAGGGGGTGGGTGACTCGGGGCTACAGCCGCTGGGTGGGACCATGGCTCACACTGCTATGTGTATCCCATAATTTAAAAAGTCTGTGCCAGGATAAATAGAGGTCCTGTGAGAAAATAAGGCCTCCACTTCCATGTAAAACGAATGGCCTGCTTTAATCAGCTTTCGTCTGAAGGTATAGGACCTCTAATCTGATTTCTTTATGACAGAGCAGGCTGATTGCATTGTGCTTCAGGCTGAATGTTGGATTTCGGATGCTCTCTTTATATCTCTGAGCTGGCGGTGTGTGTGTTTCTTTGTTTACTTAGACTGGAGTGTTGAAGTGGTCCACATTCTTCTGTTTATAGCCACAGAACACCCAACATGTTAAGTGTTCGTTTCCGTTCAGCGGCCACATAGACACTTGTCGTCAAACAGCAGGTTGGTGCGGTCACTAGAGTCAGCCAATTATTTTCCAATCTAATTCAACAACTGCTCCAGGAGCCCCGGGTGGCGAGCACATATCCCAGAGCATGTAATTGGTTGTTACAGGGTTTGTTAGAGAAAACTGTTAGTGTGTGGTCAGTGACTTACCTTGTTCCTCTTCTCCGAGGCATGTGGCTACAGCTCTGCGTGCTATTCTCATTTCACAGCAATGAAAAAATATATAGTGGTCTGAAATAGCATCCTTAAATATACAGCGGGGCAGATAGTGCACAGTGCCCAGCCCATGTTGTTAAAACCCATGGTTTGGCCATGTAGAGCCATGCACTTTAAAGTTTTATTTAGCTGATGCCCTCTTTGGCTTCAGCGGGGACCAATGGTTTTCACAAAACAAGCAATTTGCCAAAGATAGCTAGTGATTTTCTATAAGGTCAGCACTCTAGGAATGAGGCATGGACAGTTATGTTGTTCACACGCCGTGTTACTGTGGGCTCCCTGTTACCGCCACTGTCCAACGACATGGATGTAGTGAATTTAAATTGTCCTTTCTGAATGCATGTGAGAGTGAATAGTTGTCGGACCTTTATACTAGTCCAAACACAGATAGGCCTACTGTCCACTGAATTCTGATGGCTGTGTGTATATAAAGCCATGGTCAGTTGTTTAATCCATTTGTTGTGCCCCGATGCAAAATGGGTGACACCAGAATCTTTGTTCAACTATAAAAATGATTTGGTTGGCTGGTTAGGCTATTGCCTCTGGTCAGCTAGCTTACTATGCTAAACAACAGACTAAAGCTAAGCTACCAAGTTCAAAGCTTTTGAATTTTGCCATCAAATGTGGATTAGTTTAGTTCCTCACCTGAAATGGGAAAGGGAAAGGTATTTATAGCGCTTTAACTATGACACAAGTCACCCAAAGCACTTTACACACAGTAGGGAAGGGGTATTTCATTCACTCCATACTCAGTGGTGGTAAGCTACATTTTGTAGCCACAGTTTCCCCTGGGGTAGACTGACAGAAGCACGGCTGCACACATCTGTGCCAGCAGACCCTCCAACCACCACCAACCACTCACATTCACACCGGCTTCCTGGTGTTCCCCAGCGGTCTCCCATCCAGGTACTGACCAGGCCCTACCCTGCTTAGCTTTCGAGGTCTGACGGGATCGGGCATCCACAAGGCAAAGGCAGGTGTGTCTTTTTCTATCTGAAACAAGATAGGTCTGCAAGTACAGACTTGTAAGAGAATAGATAATGATTTTTTTGTGGCTCTTGGCTGTTGTGAATAAGGATCTTTAATCTCTGTGGGATGTCTCAAACTCAAGGAAGACACAACTAGCATGTTTAGGTTACTATGACATTGGTTTGAATGCCCTGATAACGATCCTATAACTTATTTCTGTTATAGAGGATTCTTTTTCTGCAGCTGCCCTGTTTCCATTGCCTTCATGTGTTCCTGGCAGAAGTCGTAAGAGGACAACATTTTTTTATGTTCAGACGGAATGTAGTTGTTTGCCGTGGAAAGTAAACAGAACACTTTTGACACTTGTGTTTGAGAAGTGTCTCTTTCATACTACAAATCTTTTTTCTGACTTTCCTCCGTCATCTGTATATTTATAAGTTTAAAATATGACTTAATTGCAATTAACAGCACATTACATCTAAAAAAGTCAGAAGGAGTAAGGTAGTGATAAAATCTCTCTGTACAACTAGAGATTTGGTACCTTCCTCCTTTGTACAAGAAAAGTACATTTTCTACATCGTAGCCCACCTTTATCTTTACTCAAAGTCTCTCATTGGGTAAGGTGGGTTGCATGCTCACTTTGGAGGGGCCCAGGTTTGGGTACAGTAGTGTAGCATCAGCAGTAGTAGTAGTGGTAGTAGTAGCTATAGTAGCTATAGTTGAAGATTTGAATTTGATTATGCTGTAAACGTCCAATGTATTGTGTACTTAGGTAAAGTTTACAAGTTTACTTTTTTGCTTCTGCTTGAGTAATATTATTTTGAACTATACTTCTACTTGAGTACTGATTTTGAGTACTTTTTCAACCTCAAACGCAATTGGCTCTATATAGTATTCAGACATGTTAATTACAAGCTTTGGAGATTTTGTTTTTTAGTTTTGCTTTGTCTCTAACTCCTAAATTTTTGCGAGCAATCAAAGTAGTCGAGGAATGTTAACTTCCACAGTCGACCGGTGTAAACCTTTAACAGGGAGGCAAAGGTCGAGTTAGGACCACAGATGACCCTGACCACACTATATATTTTTACACACAGTTGTGGTTCTGCCATTGAAAAGCCATCAGAAGTCTGGCCTGGTCCACTGGCTCTGGTCCTGCTTGTGTAAAGTGTTTCCATTGGACATCCCAGAGCTACTGCCAGCATCTTGGCACCAGTCTGTAATTCTACTGAGTACTGTATCTGAGCCAGTTGGACCCTCCCATTTCATCAATCATTTCTACACACAACTGAGATTATTCTGTGTTTGCATTCTGACCTTTGGTGGCGAAGTGCTCTAAATTTGTGTAAAAATGGTGTTACTTCAAAATAATAATACTCAAGTAGAAGTGAAAATGCTCAATAAAATTTGTACTTGAGTTACAGTAAAAAAAAGTACAAGATGTTAAGTTATAAATAAGTATTAAGTTACAAAATAAAGAAAGATCCTCTCTAAATTTAGCATTATGCCTACTACTGCTACAACAACAGTATGATTACTACCACAAGTAACTGCTACTGCTAGTACTACTTTAACAACCCTAACATGCTAGCCACTGTAAAAAATTACTTCGGTAAAAGTAAAAGTATTGGATGTAAAGTTTCCTTATATATAAAGTTTCTCTAAAAGAAAAATTCAGTATTATTACTATTACAGCCACTATTACAGTACATAGTGGTAGTACTGCTGCTACTGCTAGTACTGCTATTATACCTTTGAGTGTGCTTACTACGACTACTAATTTTACTACTTCTACTACTGCTACTACACTGCCACCGCTAGTACTATTATTACAATCTTAAGTGTGCTATCTACGTTGGCCCACAACATTTACACAAAATAATTATACTTGTTTGGAAAAGTGTACTGTAAAGTTAATTGCTTGAAAAAAAGATAGTTAGCTGACATAGTTACTGATGTTTGTATACCTTTATTTAGATGGCGTCCAATTAATATCACAACATTGCCATAACTTAAAATAAATGGCATTACAATACAGATATGGCCCAGAGACAAACTCCAGATGTTAATAGATTTTTGGCTGCAGATTTGTGCCACTGGGACCAGAGCGGTGCACGCTGGAGCCCTGAGCCTATAATCACTACATGTATCCCAATACGACCACAGGATTTCAAAAGCATGTCTCCTGGATCCACCCATAGACCACTTGTTTTGTGTTTTGACTGTCTGTGATTTCATGTTTTGCACAATCAGCTGTTTGTCTGTAAAAAGTGTCTGAACAAATCTGAACTTGAGCCAGAAAGACTTAAATTACTGCCGTTTCCTGGTGTGGTATCTGCCAAAAGAAAACAGGAGAAAAATGTATCATGATGGTAAAAACAGAAGATAAAAATCTTGTAGTGTAGAGATTATGTTGGGGATTGTCAACAAACATTGCTTTTCTACTTCTACAAGCCAGTGTTTTTATTTTCAATTTGTATTGTCCTTCAAATCTCTTGTAGTACTCAAAACCTGTATTCAAATACAAGTACTGTCAAAGTAATATTACTCATGTAGAGGCAGAATTGGACTAAAGTAACTGGATTATTTTTTTAGTGTATTTTTGATATTATTCTTATATTATCTTATATTCTTGATAGCAAAGTGGTAACAGTAACAGAAAGTAAACAGAAAACAGTGTAGTAGTAGCAGCAGTATTAGTATTACTAGTCACAGTTAGCAATGGTAATAGCAGTAGTTGTTGTAGTAGCAGTAGTAGCAGTAGAAACAATAGTGGTAGTAGTACAAGTAAACTTTACATTAAATACTTTGGATTTCCTGACCCTCGTTCTTCAAAAATGTACTTCATAAAAAGTGTCTTGTTTCTGCGAACAACAAGAAAACCTTTTTTTCAGGGCAGCTGACAACAAAATCAGAAACTATTATTATCCATCTTGCTCATTAAACCTTCTGTCAACTTATTTTCTCAGCTCTAAAAAAAACTTTACTTTCACTCTCGTCTCTCTTGCAAGTCTTTTACCAGCTTGTAGCGCTCACATATGTAGCCTTGTCTGGTGTGTGTAATTAGCTGCTCAGTTCTGTGTTTCTAAAGGCTAACCACTAGCTAGCTTAGCCTAACCCACACTACATGTTAAAACTAAAGACAGGATCTATGTTATTGGACAAGTTCAACTGAAATGAGCCCAAACAGCACAGAAATTGACTTTCTTCGTTTCTTCGCTCTTTTTGCCTTATTTTCCTCTATAAAGCTCCACTATTGTAAATACTCACAAGCCCAGTTGACTTTTGTGTGACCCCTCGGTCGTCTTTACTTTTGTTTTCCCCTCCGTGTATCCGTACAAATTTTTTTGTTCCATTTGGCAACTCTGGAACAATGAAAACCGAGAAATAAAGCCACCATTAGCTTGTTGCTTTGCTAACCGGGATGTGCTGCTTTCTCATGAGACCTGGGACTTCTGTGACTCCGGGTCGACGGCGCCCACTGTTGAAAGTGTCCCTTACAGCCCAGAGACACCAGCAGGAGATGCCGCATGCTTTGTTTACCCCGAAACTGTTTATATAAGGTAAAAAATTTACTGAGTTCTGCTTTAATTGGCTGTTAATGTACAGCCAATGAAGATTTATATTTCCAGACACTGTTTTGGTGTAGTATGTACTCTTTCTAAAATATACTTTTACTTGAGTAATTTTTAGAGGAAAAATAATGCTTTTAAACAAGTGTTTCTATTTATCTCTAAATGTACCTTGGTGGAAAGTGGGTACTTATAGTAGTACTAGTACTACTATAGTAGCAGCGGTAGCAGTAAAAGTAGCAATGGGGCAGGACCATCGAGATTCATAGCGGAGGAAATGGCGCCCATCTTCTATCTGTTTGGGTAATGAGGATAACTCAGGAGCCACCCCACATCACAAAAATGGGCAGGGAGGAGTACCTTCACTGTAACTAGCCCCCAGAGTTGTCACATAATAAAAACTTTGCTCTAGAGACCAGAACCATCTTTTGTACCAGGCTGTAAACATGTTTTTCACACTTGAAAAGTTGCCATTGGGTTTTACATTACAATTCCTCTATTGGAGCCAGCCCTCTAATGCAAGTTGGTATATTGCACCATATTGCCACTCAGCGCCATTTTTTGGTAGCATTATGTGGATCATAGAATTAGGGACTGGGCAGGACTAGCTTAATCAGAGGGGTTTGAGGTTGGAGCTCTGCTACCGGCATTGCATAATGTCGTTGTGTCCTTGGGCAAGACACCTCACCCACCTTGCCTATATGAATGTGTCACTGTGACTGTGTTTGGTGGTGGTCGGTGGGGCCATAGGCGCAGATTGGCAGCCAGGCTCCCATCAGTCTGCCCCAGGGCAGCTGTAGCTACAGAAGAAGCCCACCACCACTGTGTGACTGATGTTAAGCTCTTTGAGAAGTTTGAGTGTAATATATATCCAATCTGTTATTATTAGTAGTAGCGGTACTAGTAGTAGGCTAGTAGTAGCAGTGGTAACAGTAGTAACAGTGGTGGTGGTAGTAGTACTACCAAGAGTAGTTGTATTAGTAGTAGAAATGGAAATTTAAAAAAAAACTTTTTACTAATAGCTTTTACTAACAATTTTATGTTTATTTTGTTTATTACTTTTACTATTATTTTGAAGTAATAGTACTTCTACTTGAGTATAGATTTCTAGTAATTCCTCCACCTCCGCTTTTAGGGCACTTCTACCCTGTTTTTTTTTTTTTTTTTTTTTTATAATAAACTGACACCTATAATAAAATACTCCCGGTCCTTATGTAACCTCTTTTTCCACACAGACTATCAAAGAACTACGCCAAACCCAAAAATCCACTAATGCCCAGATGCTCATTCACAAACATACAGTATGTCTCTTTCTTTTTTTAAACTAAAGGATCCCAGTGGCTTGCTCTAAATAAAGGTCTTGAAGGATTTCCACAAACTCGGTCCATGTGTCTTATTCATCCACAAAGCAGTCCTAGGTTTCATGGCTGCCCCCACAGAGCTGCAGAGTCACTGAGTTTATTTGCTTTACTTGCTTCAGATTATTTACTGCTTTTTAGGGGGTAGCAGGTACAAGGGCAGAGCGTCCTACTCAGTCCAGATATCCTTTCTGTCTCTTTTTATCTATTCTCCACTGTTAATCTGTTTATCTGAGTCTCTTTCTTTTATTGACCCCGTCTGACAATGCCATTCCCCAGATGGTAGTGCGTAAGAGAACAACACATTTTCTGCTAGCGATTTTAGACTTTAACCCAGCCCCACATGTAGAATCACTGTGATGGACATGAGAGGAGATACGGGAACAAAATTATTATTATTATCATTATTAATATTATTATGAGTGACCAGAGGCAGAAGTACTTAAAACTACTGTTGCTTAAGTAGAAGAAAAGAAGTTTTGAATGCAAACTTTACTTTACTTTAAAGTAGTTTCTGCTACTACCACTATTACTACTTATTACTACACTGTGATTATTATAAATGTACTTAAGTAAGAATAATTATTTTCATTTTATTTTTCTACAGTCTGTTTCAGTAAAAGGTATAGCAGTTTAAAGTACTTACAGGTGATAACAAAATACTGTAAGTGGTGATCGGGCAAAAGAAAGTGAGATGGTTGTGCTGCTGAGGTGGTAAGGGGGGCTGTAGATAGTGATAGATTTCTGTTGTTGGGGGAGAGGAGAGAGAAGGAGCTGCTGCTGAGGTGGTGATGGGGCAGAGAGGAGTAAGAAGGAGCTGCTGCTGAGGTGGTGATAAAGCAGTGAGAAGGAGCTGCTGCTGAGGTGGTGATAAAGCAGTGAGAAGGAGCTGCTGCTGAGGTGGTGATAGAGCAGTGAGATGGAGCTGCTACTGAGGTGGTGATGGGGCAGAGAGGAGTGAAAAGGAGCTGCTGCTGAGGTGGTGATGGGGCAGAGAGGAGTGAAAAGGAGCTGCTGCTGAGATGGTGTTGGGGCAGAGAGGAGTGAGAAGGAGCTGCTGCTGAGGTGGTGATGGGGCAGAGAGGAGTGAAAAGGAGCTGCTGCTGAGATGGTGATGGGGCAGAGAGGAGTGAGAAGGAGCTGCTGCTGAGATGGTGATAGAGCAGTGAGATGGAGCTGCTACTGAGGTGGTGTTGGGGCAGAGAGGAGTGATAAGGAGCTGCTGCTGAGGTGGTGATGAGACAGAGGAGCATGCAATGTTTCTGCTGCTGAGGTGGTGATGGGGCAGAGAGTAGAGAGAAGGAGCTGTTCCTGAGGTGGAGATGGGGCAAGAGATTGTTCTAAAGAAAAATTATGATTCTCAAGCTATTTTCCAGATGTTGTCCTAGTGCAGTGCAGATGACTGTCGCTCTCATATGCTCGACACATGGTCTGTGCAATTCATTTGGTACATGGGAAAAAATCATTGTGTGGCCTGTGTATTTCAATTTGCCTATGGATTTTGACCCAGTGATGTCATTGGGTACAAGGTGGTCCTCTGCAGACGCACTTCCTGTGGTCTGGGACACTGTAAAATGTCCTTGCACATTTTAAACACACAGTCAGATTGTTTTTTTCTCTCTCCATGCTCAGAATATGAACATATGCTGGTGTAAAGTGTAACAGCGAAGACGAGGGCGTGGCAGTGACTTGGTCCACCAGCGGTTTAACATGGCAGGGACCCACAGGAGTTTAAACTCAATGACTGTTTGTATAAGAGATGGTGCGGGCCAGGAAGACACAGTGCCCCATGCAATTTAAGGAGGAGGAGGTGTTCGAACAAGAGCATTATTAAATCACTAATGCTACAATCAATATTTATAGCTACAGTATCTAACTTTTTTTTTTTAACCTCAATAGTTGTAGAATCCAGCCACAGGGGATCATAAGCCTGTGTACTCTTTGTCCCAGTCCCAGGCCTGGATAAATGAGAAGTTTGCATCTTTGCAGCATTTTGTAAAATCACTCATAGATTAAGGCTAAGTTAAGGTATTGGTGGTAGAAATGTTAGCATGATCAGGTAAAGGATTGTAACCACTGACCCCACTGCCCTCTAGAGTAAAAATGTCCCACTGCTCTAGAGAATTTTTACAGTTCTATAATTCAAACAGTATATAGTAGACCTTTTAGAATGGTAGTACCTATCTAAACTCATAGGCGAGCTGATATATGAGTAAGTTTGACTTGAATGTGTGGTGTGAGTGTCTGGTTCATCTCTGCACTGTGAAATCACACCTTCCCATGTCAAACACTCTCATAAAGCTCTATTGTTAAGGCCTATGAGAAAAGTAGCACACACAACAGACAAGACAATTATAGTTTTGACATTCAACTCTTACTATAGGAATGTCGTCTGACAAAAAAGACGTTTTGACAAGCCTTTCTCACACAATAACCTGCCACATACCAATTATTATTTGTGTCTTAACTTTTTTTTTTAGTTCACCCAAAGGTGAAAGAAGGACACAAAATCTGTACTCAAGTAAAAGTACTGCTCTTTCAAAATTAATTTTACAGTTAATTACTTAAATTTCCACAGTACAATACCATTAAAACAACAAATTGTTTACATTGGGGAAAGACCATGACTCAGTTCAATATGGTGGAAATAATGGTTCAGGGGGTACAGAAAATGTAACGTTTTAGATTTTCCTGAACCACTTTCTGATTTTTGAGCCATTTTGAGCGAATTCTTATTTTGGTAACACATGTAGAAAACTGAGCACTTTGGTTGTAGTTTTACATGAATAAGTTGATGCTAGAGTCATGTGTGACATTGTTCCTTTGAGTCATGATTGGACCATGAACAGACATGTTAAAGGTTGAATGCAAAATTGTACAAAAATTTGAATGCGCTGTTCACACCCAGTCTCTATTATGGCTCCATCCACATCAGTCATGGTCCAACCATGACTCAATTGAACATTGTTACACATGACTCCAGCATTAACTGATCCAATGCTTCTCCTTAAAGTAAAACTGCTCTAAAATGTGTCAGAGCTGCCAGTTTTTTACTATAAATTTTAACTTGTACTTATTTAAAGATTAAAAGGCATAAAAGTACAGTTTTCCTCAAAAGCATCCTCAAGTAAAGAAAATATGGTTAAATAAATTACTTGAGTAAAAGTATTTTGTTACTTTCCACTACTGCATTTCAACTCTGTGAACTTTGTTTGTGAATACATCAAATACAGATTGCTGACGAATCACACGTGGATGCATATTTGTACAATTAAGCATCTGATTTGTGACCTTTTGTCAGCCAAAACCAATATATCTGCTTATTGTTACTGCCGACATCATCACTTTGTACTAAATGACACACATTTATAAGACACACCATAGCCACACAGTACACTTCCAATGCTGCAGTATAAATCTATGGTAAAATCATTACATTCCCATCTGCTAAAGGCATTTCAAAGAGCTGTCAGATAGAGCCATCCATCTTCTGGCTTTAATCTCACTCCTTCTGCCTCCAAGTCCTTCTCTGTTGCTTTTCCTGACTGTGTCACATGACAACAGGAATTCTCTGCAGTACATTGTAGTTCTCCTCATGTCGCTTCTGGTGTTCCCTGTGCACTCTTAAGTTTGGCCTTTTTATCAATAAAACATGTAACTCAGTCATGTGTGGAGGGATAGAATTAGGTCTGATTTGAAAAAATGCAAAAACCTTGTTAACCTAAAACTTGGTATCCTACTTTTCAACTTGACATCACATACATCATCAACACTGCAGCCCTTCTTTCTGAGTACATTTCGAAAGCGAACATTTATGTACCTAAATAGAGCAGTAGTAGGGTAGTAATAGTAGTAGTTTAGTATTAGTACATTAGTTGTAGTGGTACAGCAAGCAGTACCTTTGGTTATGCAACTGCAAATACATTTTTTTCAGTCAGTAAACTTTACATTGATCTCTTTTTACTTTTACTCAAGTTATCATTGTATGTATTATTTTCACATTTACTTGAGTAATATTATTTTGAACAGTACTGCTACAATGGCATTCACACTTTGGAGAAAGCATGTGGCAGAGATTGACTGGCAGTGGCTTCAACAGTCACTACTGCTGTACACTGTATTGCCCTGGTTCAGACCTCTTCAAACACGCTCTAGATACTCCCAAATCCTACTGCTTTTGCTCTCAGTTATTTTCATCTTTCACTTTCACATGAGAAGCTGACATTCTTGGCAAATGTCCCTGATTCATTCTCTGGCCCTCAGACTCCTTCCTGTCTTTTAGATGTTTGTACGTCTCTGTAGTGGATGGCATTGTACAGTAGGTCAGGGAAACTTACCGTTACTAAAACATGGAGATGAACAGCAAAAGCAGTATGTGATGCTTTTAGGCTTGGGGCCAATGCAGCTGTAAACAAACAGTTAAGGTGTGTAAGCTTTTTTTGTTACCACATACTGAAAGAAGAACCAATGTGCACAGAGTTTAATTTTGGTTAGTTTCGTGCTGCAAGACGGCACATTTTGACTCAATTACATGCCAGTTGTGCATCATCCTAAATAGGGCTGTGTATTGGCATGAATGTAGCAATTCAATTCACATCACAACAAAAGTGACATGATACAATATTTATTGATACATCACAATACAAAGAGGATATACTATTACGATTCTGAGTGATACCCCTGTATTTGAAACTATTTCCAAATAAGCAGCAAAATAAAAGTGCTTGCTTGTGGTTGTTTTTTTTTTTTGTTTTTTTTGGTTGTTTTTTTTTTTTTTTTTTTTTTTTGATGAAAAATAAAATATATGGTTTATCGGAGATTAAAATGCAAATAAGGCACTGACATACAGATTGCATAGAAATAATTCATTAAAAATCAGTACAGCTTTTTTTATATTTACAACGCCTTTTTAGGGCCACATGTAAAATTTTTAAAATTGGCAATACAAGAATAAAGTCGTAATTTTATGTAAATAAAGTTGTAGCCAAAAAAAGTCATAATCTTATGAGAATAAATACGTAAAATTTTGAGAATGAAATCATATTATGAGAATAAAGTTGTCAAAACAAGTTATAAGTGTACGAGAATAAAGTCAGAATATTTCAAAAATAAAGTCATAATTAGGGCTGAACGATTTTGAAAAATTATCTTATTGCGATTTTTCTGACAGATATTGTGGTTGCAATTCAATTTGCGATATACGTTGTAAAATGTATGTATGTAATGTTCAGTTGACGTTTACATTTTAGGCATGGGATGGAGCATTGACTCTTGAGAGAGGCATATTCCCTGCTGAACTAATAAAAGGAATCACAGGCCTTTCTGATCATGTCTGTAGAGGTCTGAACTACAGCTGTAGCAACATTTATACACATTAAAAGCCTGCATAGACAGGTTATTTTTGAAGTCGCTTCAGAGTCCTTATACTAATGATAATAGTGATGCTGGGCCAAAAGGCTCAGTATTTCACCTGTGTGAAGCCTAAATGAAAGTATAACCTCACAAAATCTTCCAAATTCCCTTTGAGAGACCGCAGCAGAGACAGGCTAACTTCATTCTCTAAATATTTCTCGTAATATTTTGACTTTATTCTCGTAACATTATGACTTTTTTGGCTATGACTTTATTCTCATAAAATTATGACTTTAATCTCAATAGTTTACAAACTTCATTCTCGTAGTGTCGTATTATTTTTTTTTTTTTCAATGTGGCCCAAAAACGCCATTGTAGATATTGATTTAGTAAAAAATTATATATACTATAAATATATACTATATTTTTAGAAAATACTGTATCCTTTTTTTTACATAGGCAAGAAGTGTTGCTGTGTGGGGCCTAGCACATGGTTTAGTGAATTTGAGTCATAGATGTGTTTTCAATGTTTTCTTGGTGCTGTCCAAAAGTTTACCAATGCTTATGTTCTGCAAATCCACGAATCATTATCTTGTTCTGTTCTTGGTCCAAAATTCCCCTTCCACCTACCTTTAACCAATCAGGATCTACTTGTGTCATAACTTGATTTCCCCCTGCCCCTCAACTGCACATTTTTCTTTTTTATAGACATTTAAAAGATCCCAATCCACTTCTTTTGTAGGGGTGAGTGGAAAGTATCTCTGGTCAGTCAAAATGGGCAGGCCCTATAACCATAAGGACAGGCTAGCGAAACATCTGGTGTCATGTCCACATACCCACAAGGTCGGGAAAGGTACGTACCAAATACTATTATGTCCGATTCAGTCAAAACACACATGACTTCCTTCACTTGTTTAGGAGTGACTGATGCAGCTGCCAAGGCGCCTGCAAGGATTTGAACTCTTCTGCTTCATGGCTCATTTAGTCATTTCAAAGTGGTCAGAAATCCGCTATGGACTAGTGTCTTGATAGATTGAATCAGGGTTCACAAGACCAAGGTTTTTTGTTTTTTTTTGTATATGTGATGGGGTCAGAGGGTGTGCCAAGGCTTTATACCGTATGTTATCAATGCTAATATGCCTGGCGTTGATATTGTTTATAATACTATATATAATATATTGTTAATGAATAGGGTGCATAAGGTGGCAGGATGATAGTAGATCCGGGGTTAGCTATTGTCGTGGGGTGTACCCTGCCTCAGGCCTGTAGTCGCTGGGATAGGCTCCATCCCCTTATGACTTCTAGAAGGAAGAAAATGAATATGCTATCAATCCTTTATTCTTACAGTTTCATTATTAGACACTCATCAACAAGGTTCTCATGAGGTATTGTTAGGGTGACCACCTGTCCCACTTTTGGTTGTACTTCACAGCCATTTAGGCATCTGTCCCACTGTCCCACTTATTACCTAGCACCCCAAGATTTAACCCAGTGACAAAGTGATTTTAGCACACAGTATAAAAATATACAATACCAATATTAACAACACAAAGATACATTTTTTATAAACTTTGCCATAACATTTCTAATGTTTCTACTCAGCTACCCACAATCCTACACGACAGCAACAACTCTATAAAAGGTAACATAATATGGGAAATTACATCCTTCCTATGTTGTGTCTAGTGTTAAATGCTTCTTTTGGTGACCTTTCTTGGCACTGAGCAAGGGCTAAAACCGCCTGTGCTCAGTGGATCTTATAAAAAGTGACATTTTTCCTGGTGTAAAATGTAGACTAAATATTTGAGGGCGTCCTGTGTCTCTAGGTTGAATATATGGTTGGTGTGTTGCTGCTCCTGTGTTTCAGGAAAGGCCTCTCTATGGCGTTAGTGCGGCTGGAATTCATTTTTATAAACTGATTTAGTAAAGACGTTACTTTGCAAATTGTGCATGTGTTTTTGGTGATGAAACAAACTGCACATCAGATGTTTTTGTTGTTGTGAACTGTAGCAGCTGTGTCTTTTATCTAAATGAGGTTAGATATGTATATGTATGCATATGTACGCAAAATTTATTTCTCAAGTCCGTCCCACTTTGTCCTACCAAATTGCTCAACTTGTCCCACTTTTAGTACTTTTTGAGGTGGTTGCCCTAGGTACTGTAGCTGGCTCCCACTGTCTAAACCAGGTGTCAGCAAATACTGGCCACTGTCCAGGGTATACCCCACATAAAGCCCAAACTGGCATAGGCTCCAGCCACCCCTGACCCCTGACAGCATCAAGTGGTATATAAATATATATTTCTAAATGTAATTTAAGTCATGACACCCTTGTATTACACTGCTGCTGGTCATATGCATCTGTTTAAACAGTGCACCGCCCACTAACAACAGTAATGCTATCTTTTAGTCTATAAGCCCTGTACATCTGTTTTCCCGTGCATATAACATACTGCATTTTAGTCACCAAAATTTTAGGGGAGCTTTATGAGATTTGGGCTTTGGACACCTGCAATAACACAGCCATGCAGGCCTCGATATTTATATTCAGGAGCTGTCTGATTGTTGGCTGTGAGGAGAGTGAGGTTGAGTGGGCGGAGACCCTGACCCTCTCTTTAACTCTGCTCTGTCATTATGGCCAATGACTCCTAATGTACAGCCACTCCCACTGCGCTTTCAAAGCCCAGGCTCACCACATGCTCATGCCAGTTCTTAGAAATTTGCACTATGCTTGTAACTGTAGAATCTGCATATGGCTTAAATCAAAGATTTGGTGAGGACATATGTTATACTTGCACTGGTAGAGTTATTCAAGGACTCAATGGCTGCGTACAATGTCACCAGATGTGTGTTGATATTAGGATTGTTGCATGCTTTGTCTGTGTAGGGTTGTGTTGTGTATTGGCAAGAACCTGGCGGCACAATACAGGTGTCACGATACAAGAGTTTTAGTGCAGGTGTTTAAAACCCTGTTAACTAAGAGTACTTTAATAAATACAGCTTTTTTATTATGAAAATTTCAGGAAAGGTCAGTAATGGGCCAAGATCAAGACCAGTGTTTCCCAACCAGGGGTACGGCGATCCCTAGGGGTACTTTGGAGGGGGTACTTGGAATTATTTCAGAATTCATTTACAAGATCATAAGAAAATATTTGCATTGGTTTTGTATAGAATGTACAAAACTCAAAAGTGTCTCCTTGTCTGATGAAAAGAAGGAAAAACTGCTCAAGATTATTTGAATATTGTGTTGTTTTTTTTTAACTTTTTTCTTTTAAAGGCGGGGGGGGGGGTATTTTTTCTTTGAAGTCAATTTATTATGAGTTTAAGATGAATTATTATTTTTTAATGTATGTTTAACAAAAATATATAGTAAAATACAGTATATAGTAAACATAATAGGAGTTTAGATTTTTATATTTGTATTTTATATTTTATTTTAAATGAAGGCAGACATAATAAAAGTAAATGTAATATGAGTTTATATTTTAATATTTTTATTTAATATTAACATTTTAAAGGAAGGCAGATTATTATTTTTTATCTTGAATTTGAGCTTTAAAAAAATGCAATTAGTATTTACAATAAAGTAAGTGTTATGTCTTTGTACGCATAAACACAGATTATGGTTTTATATGACCACTTTTTGAAGAAACATCAACAGAATGAGTGAGGGGTACTCAAGATTTGGCAAAAAGCCCAGGAAGGTACACAAGAATGATTAGTTTTGGTAGATCCTGCATTGTTGCATTGAGGATTTTGTGTCTCAGTGGAAAGAGCATTTACCCCTGAACTAAAAGATCTTTGAGTTTGAGTCCAGGTTTTTACCACTGTGAGATTGGACCAGTGCCTTGGCAGAGGTGTAGTTGCTCTAGTTGCTTCTAGTTCAGTTTTCTTCTTATTTGTGCGTAGTTTAGTTTATTTTGTGCATTGATGCAGCTTTATGTTAAAAACCTGTTTAAGACTTTTGCACAGCGATGTATACTGATATTTCACAATGCTGTAATGAATACATTGCTTTTGATAAAGATTTTGGAAAACCTCATCTGTATTCTAGTGCACCACTACATCTCCAAATTTAAATCAGAGCAGAAGTAATTAGAACAATGAGTACTGCAGCTATATTTCACAAACAAATTACCTTTTTATAATAAATATAATAAGCAACAAAAGCTAGTTTCTTATAATAAAATATATTCTCAACACAAAAAAATGGATACAGCCATTGTTAATATCGATGCAGTATAGGCCTATAAAATATAGCGCCAGAACTGATATTTTCTAACACCACTATTTCTGAATATATCCAAGTATGTCTTTATGCCCGGAAGTGGTTAAGGCTTGTTTACTCTTTGAACCTGTAATCTGGCTTCACATGCTTTAAGAACATTCTTGTGCGTAGACTGTGACCTTTGCCCTCTGCGTCCATGCCCCGTCCCACTCGTAGCCTTCATCTCTCCAGCATGTTCCTGTGTGGTTTTCCTCTTCCACCTCAGACTATTCTGAGACGTGTTCTTTCCCTAAGTCCTACTTAGACAGCTCGCCAATTTGACAAAGTAATGAAATGGTCTTTGCTCTAAATACATGTTTATGAAATTCCCCAACAGACTGAAGCATTCCTGCAACACCGAGACACCAAGAGGAAAATTCCAGGGTTTGATGGAGTTGGTCGGGAGCTGATGGTTGTTCTGTTCTTTTGTTTGTTTGCATCCTCTGTTTAGAACATGTTTAGCTTTTTTTTTTTTTTTTTATCAAAAAATCCGCCCTTTTTCCAATGTAATCAAGCCTGGATCCAGTTGATGTCAGCTCTTTTGACAGACGCACCAATTCACATTTTTAATTTTATACTGAAACATAATCATAAGTTACTGATTTTTTTTTTTTAATTAAGTTACAGTCGCTGACTCTTTGGAAGTAAACTCTTTTGTGCAGAAGACCAAACTAATTTTTCATTCCATTTCATTTTTATTTGTTCTTTTCATGGTAATGTATTGTTAAGAAAACAAATGCAAGTTCATATAAATTCAATACAATAATACATTCCATGTAAGAACAGGAGCTGGACAAAGGACAATTCTTATTAAACCTGCCCCCTTTTTATTTCACAATTTAACAAACATAGATGGCCCCAAACACAGACTGATTATTTAAACAAATAATTATCAATAAATACAGACATTCATTCTAGTTATTTTCACTTTTACTGTACAACTTCTGTATTTTTTGTTTATATTTACACTGAAATTGAAAAACATTTGAACATTTTTTTAAATAATTTTCCAGAGAATAGCATTTTTTTTTACACCGGCCACAGAAATACACATTTTTTTGAGTGTAGTTCTACTAAAGTGATGTTTAAAAGCAAGATTTCTTCTGCTACTGTCATCATTTACTGTGAAGAGGTTTTGCAGACCAGATGGTAACAGGCGGTGTTTTGTCTTGTGCATAATTAACAAGGTTTGTAAAAAAAAAAAAAAAAAAAAAAACTAATTTTTTTTATTTGAACTGCCCTGAGTTCAGAAACAGTCCATTAGTTTGTTTTTTTGGAGCAGCTCTTTGTATAGTTCTTATTGCTTTATTTTGCAATATAATCAAAGGCATTTGTTATTATTAATTAATTGGTTATTATTATTATTAATTATGAAATATGTCACATCAGTTGTCAGTCTTAACCTATAGTATGACACAGTACAGGTGCTGCTATACATTTACACACTGAAGGGCCATTGCCATGTTTTTGTTTTTGTCAGTGAACACAACATCCACTTCTGTTATTGTTGTGTGGTTGTTCTGTGTGTTTTTTTTTCAGCAAATGCAATGGTTTGCACTGTACCAAATGCCACTTGAAAGGATGTCACTTCGGAATTTATGTAGTACACGCCGTATTGATTTAGATAATTGCAGTTTCAGGGGGGAAATTTGTGCAGCTTTTAGCCTGTAACAGGATTGTGGATCTTGTGACGCTAATCCAATTAACCATTTAGTGACATGCCTTTGCAAACACACTGTCCATTTTTTTCCCTATTGACCATTTGTCCTTACACGCACGTACATCTTGTAGAATCTGAAGAATGGAGGATTAACCAAATACAATCACTTCCTGTGTACTATCACGGGACAGTGGGGTTGATGGGTACAGTAATTCACTTGTCTCAGTGGGTGGTGGAGATAAAGGCCAGAAGTCAAGTTTTTTTTACAAGCCTCAAGCACTGGAAGAAATTAGTTCCAATCCTCAAAATCAAAAGACTAATGAGAAGCACATACGGCAGGACAGGAGCGGGGAGAGGGGTAGTGATTGTGATAGACGGCAGAGGTAGGAACAAAGATGTCCGCCACAGTGACCTCAAATGACTCATTGAGAAGCTTTGAACTTTTGCCTTCCTTTGCGTTACACAGAAAACAGTTCAAAGAGACAAGGTGATGGTAGTTCAATGGCTTTATGTTGCTCCTGAATCAGGTACAGTGGAGTATTACTAGTAGTAGCAGTAATAATAGTGATAACAGTAGCAGTGGGAGTCAAAGTACCCGCTTTTGTGGTTGTAGTAGGAGAAATAGTAGGAACACTTTCAACAGTTTTAAAGCAATAGTAGTAATGGTTTATTTGGAAAAGATGGAGATGATTAATGGGAGCAATAGTAGTAGCATGTGTGGTAGTATGTAGTAGTGGTAGTTGTAGGAATTATTGGAGCAGTATTACAGTAGCAGCAGTAGTAGTTGCAGTAGTAGTAGTAGTAGTAGTTGTCATTGTCGTCATATTTGTAGTAGAATTTGCTGAGCAGTTGCAAAAAGTACAATCAAAGCTACTTTTTACTTTACATATTTATATCCAAAACTCTTTTATCCCACTTCACTTTGCGCCACTTTTCCTCTGCTTATGTAATATTATTTTGAAGTAACAATTGTTTTTGGTTTTTTTAAGTACCTGTACTTTTACTTGTACACCTCTGGCAGCAGGGAGAAAGAACTGCTTTTTATTCCAGATGTAACTTCCTGCCAAAAAGAGATACAACCATCTCAAGATGGTTACAAGTTTTACAGTTGCACTTCTATCCATGTATAACATCTCTCTAACTTTGTGGAAAAAATGAATTCATTCACATATTTTTTTCCTCTTCATCTTTTCCCTAGATTGAATTTCAGAGACACAAAGACAGATTGTTCTATTATGTAATATTTCCTCTTTATACAGCTTTATAGCACGCACTGCACTCTATACAATTTTCTTTTCTTTCAGGCCTACTTTCTGAATGTTAAATGTTTCATGAGCCGAGATTTAGGGCACAGACAGAGTACAAGGCAAGCACTGACTGATAGTGAGGGACATTCTCCAACCATTTAAAAGGCCACTGTTGTGTTCACACAGACACACACTGTTCAATACACTGTACTAGTGCATAGTTGTAGGGGAAGTGAAAAGAAGTTTGTCCTGATTTCTGTAGCTAGCTGTGTCAAGTTTTAACAAAGAATGATTATTATGCAGTAAAATGTGACGTGGTGGAGCTGACCACACAGTATTAAGTCATGAGAAAGAAAAAAACATTTGAAAAAGGGGAAGGAGCTAATAGGGAGCCAGGGGGAACTCCTGAGGGATTTAAACATGAAGTCTGAGTCTATTACTTGTCATTAAGTTACACAACTATTTCCGTGTATTTCTGATGGCACATGACATTTGCAAAAATGTTTACGTAAAACTTAAAACTGTTGTGCCTCAAATGCAGACATGTCCAAAGTGTGGCGCAGGGGCCAGTTGTGGCATGGAGTGAGATTTCATATGGCCCTCAGCTTCCATCGTAAAATGTACTGTTTGTCCCATGTACCATCTAACTACATTTGAGTAGCTTTTTCATTTATTAACCTGAAATAAATCTTCTCATTGCTCTTGTCCTAATCTTCCTGACATCTAAAATACACTGGCACTACACTGGCTATGTTGTCACAAGCCAGTGTAGTGCCAGTCCCACCTCCATAAATAGAGAGTGTTGAGGTCTGGCGTAAAACCTTTGCCAAAATCATTATGCGAACAATAGATACTAGAGGGCAGATGATTTGCTGTGGTGTCCCTTGAAGAGAAAAGCCAAAAGGAACGGAGAATGCATGTTAATTAATCTTTTCTTGTAGCAAGCTTGATTTGCTAGATTACCTTTTGATATATACATGCATTTTATTTCCAAATGGGTGCTCAGGTCTGGTCAGGATTCAAGATCTAAGTCAGTTTAAGTACACAATTACAAATTCCTAATGCAATCCTTTTTCTTTTGCAGGTGATTCTACATTTCAGGATGACCACAAGTTTCTCGCTCCAAGAGTAAGTCCTGTCTTCTCTTCCCCCTACTTCCATTAGGCTCCTGCTGCCCTGCTCTCACACTCTCTTTTGACCTGTCCTCTCCTCTAACCCGGTCCGCTCCTCTGATGTACCGGCTGGGGTCCTGAGTCCTGCACAGTCGGGATAAGGCTTTGGTCTGTGTTGAAGGGGCTTCGTGCAAACTCAGTCCACATACCAACTAGATGTGGCCACAGCGCTACAGTAATGCTCTCAACGCACACACAGGAGCCTTGTATTCATCCAGCTGCCCGGCTATCTCTCCTCTGAGCTGCGTCTTTCTCTTCCTGCCAACTTCTTCCACAGTCCACCCCGAGCTTTAAAGCACTCATCACCCAATTTTCACCTTATTTCTAACTTCTTTAATCCCCTCTTTTATCGGGTTGGCCTTTTTTGAGTGGAAGTGGTGCATGCTAAGCTAAAACCACATTGATTATACTCAGGAGCTATTGGTGGTTAGCATACATATGAGTTAAGCGTGAAGACACAGAACTGACAACCACAGTGCTGATTTTTTGCCGGTTTAAGTGATATTTACACAAGACAGTTTACTTAAGGAGAAATTATGTCTAGTCCCGACTGCATCAGCAAGTCTCAACTGGTGGATTAGGACCCAAAAGTGGATCATGAGGAGGTAGTGGTAGATATTTTTACTTCAGTAATTTACATTTTTGGAAAAAGTACTTTCTAGTAATTTTAAAAGGCCACTGTTGTGTACACACTGTTTATTACACTGTACTGAGAGCCCTTAGTGGACATTTGCAGGGGAAGTGAAAAGAAGTTTGTCCTGATTTCTGTGCTTATAATCATGTTTTATTAAGGAATGATTATTACGTGACATGGTGGGGCTGTTAAAGGAGCTGACTACAGTGTTAGGTCATTAGAAAGACGTTTGAAAATGGGGAAGGAGCTAAGAGGGAGCCATGAGCAACTCCTGAGGGTTTTAAACAGGAAGTCTGAGTGTATTATTTGTCATTAAGTTGCACAACTATTTCCATGTATTCCTGGCTTTGATGGCACATGACAAGCCATTAAAACCTTGACAAAAATACACTTACATAAGAAGTACTTTGTAGTAAATTGTCTTCCTTTCTTTCTTCATTCTCTGGTAAACACCTTTACTTGAGTAACTATATGTGAAAAAATCTCAGAGTAAAAGTACTTTTTGAGCTTGATGGCATATGACACCTATATCACAACTCAGATAGTAGTAGCAGTAGTATTAGCAGTATCAGAGAAAACTACTTAAACTCCTACTACTGTTTTACTCAAGTAATAACTTTGCTGAGTACTTTTACTTCTATTTGAACTACTTTTACTACAAGTTCTGAGTACTTCATCCATCTCTTTGTGGAGGTTGAATATATGTTCAGCTTGTTTGAAGCATAAATGTTTTGATGAAATAGTGAAAAAGATTTGAAAAGACATGTTCCATAAAGATGGTAGTAAAATAATTTTGATTCTGTAAAAAGTGGGTCAAAATAAAATGGTTAGGGATAAAATTGGGTGCCACACACTATTGTATTCGCGTCTACATACTACTGAGTATCCTGCTAAATTAAAAATCTGTACATTTAAGGTTTGGGGTGAAGTGTCAAGTAATTAAATACCAAAATCATTATTTATTGTACAATACACAATTGCACATATATAATGGAAAATGTGATT
Organism: Bostrychus sinensis; assembly: GCA_020698575.1. Taxonomy (NCBI): domain Eukaryota; kingdom Metazoa; phylum Chordata; class Actinopteri; order Gobiiformes; family Eleotridae; genus Bostrychus; species Bostrychus sinensis. The sequence goes on along the minus strand of CM036257.1, from coordinate 17,087,582 downwards.
TGTTTTAATATTAAGCCAAACTTTATGCTTAATGTTCTAACCTACTGATTATTAAAGACAGTTAACTATTCTGTCTCTAAAGCTACTACTTATCCTTGGCATCCTCAACCCACCATTTCGCTGCCAGTGTCTCTAAGCATTTACTCCGAAGGGGAACACACAGATGTCAGTAATTATACAAGGGCTGCTGCCTCTGACTGATCCCATGTCTGCTGTCATCTGATCTCCAGACAGGACTAAATACAGCTCTGTGATCTGAGCTACATCCACCGCCTCTTTCATTATGACCCTGTTGATCTGAAGAGTGAAAGTGAGTGAAGTACAGAGGCAGGTCGCAGCATGTGCGCTTACAAGCTGCTAAATGTTTGATGGATTACAAAGGAGAAAAATGATTCTGGATGAAATTATGTGTCTCCACTTTTACACAAACCACTAATAATGCAACATAAATAATGCATGAGTATAAAGTAGCTTGCATGGAGTATAACATTTCTACAATTATACAAAATGTCTGTGTGCTCATTGTTTTTTACAAGTGGTTCACAAGAGGTAAAACTTGCACTGCTTAGTTTAAATTTCAGAGGTAAAAAGTCACTAAGTGTGCGTGTGCAATCATAGTAATAGTGGTAGGAGTAGTAGGAGCACTTCAGTAGTAGTGATGGTGGTTGTAGTAGATTTTGCAGAGCAGTTGCAAAACATACAGTCAAAAGTTTCTACTCCCCTTTACACCCAATACTGTTTTACTGATTGAAATATGGACAAATGTGTTCGAGGTTAAAGGTGAAGCATCTATTTTATAGCAACACCTGGTGAAATTGCAAATTGTTTCCTTTCTTCCCCCTGTGGAGACCTGTGGCAGCTGTGTTGGGACATGCTGTTGTCCATAAGCAAACCCAGTGCAATAGTTTGTTATACACTATTATTAAAAAAAAATGTATTGACTAATTGTGAAGTACTAAAAAATGAGGTCAGTTGAGCAATTTAATATCCATAAGGACAACAAAAAAGGAAGTGGAAACAGGTGCCAAAAATATGCTCAGGCTAAATGTTTAAAAACGAATAAAACTGTACAGCATTAGCATTTAGCATTAGCATTAAACTAAGTCTAAAGGTATAAGTGAAGTAAGTATGTACGTACATAAAACACTAAGTATGAAAAAAAAACAAAAAAAAAACAAAACAATAAAACCCCCAGACAACCCTACAGTCCCCAGTCTTGGTCTGACCCGGAACCTTCTTAATGGTGTTTGGTTCTGTGGGGACTCTTTTGGCCGAACACCAGGTAGACACAAAGACAAAGGAAGTAAGTTTTGAATATAAGACACAAATGCACACCAACACTAAAAACAAAAGCTAAATTTAATATTGCACAATATATTACTCTCACACTTTAAAAGTCTTCTTTTTAATCATTTCCTCCTCACAATCAATCAGCTTATTAAAATGGCTGCTGTGCTAATCAGACCTAATGAAGGAAACAATGAATATCCAATAAATAACACTGAAAACGATGGTGTGCAGTTCTTTTGTGCAAATAAATGCTTATTTAAAGGTGCAGTGTGCTATGAATGTGCTTGGGAAGTTAAAGAGCTTGGTGTCTATTACACTAACAAATGGCTGTTTTCCACTACTTTTACCTACAGCTATACCCTAAATTAACTGTTCTCAAACTATTCCATCCAAGTACCACAACAGAAAATATTTGGGTTTCCAAGTGCCATCTTAAACTGACTAAAATCAAGATTATTATCAAGACTAACCCAGCTCTAAACTAAGATTAAAATGATGATTTTATCTTATTCAAGACAATACCAGCACTAAACTGGGCCTAAACCATAACAAAAGCATCACTAAAACTAAGGACTAAGCTTGAGATCAAAAAGGCCTGCACACAAGACTAAACTGGGCCTAAACCAGGACTAAACATGGCCTAAACTACCAGAGCAGATCTAAAAACAGGACAGAAATTAGGACTAACCTGAATCTGAATCAGAGTCTGTAATTATCTGTTTGTGGTACAAAGAGACACTTCTGAGTACCTAGGAAGAGCTTGTGTAGTGTGTTCTACCACAGTTTGAGAACCAATGCCAATGTTTTTCTAAACAGTACCCCACCCCTTGCAACAGCTGCCTTTCCTTAATTACTTAATTACAAAATACAATACATCAAAGATCAGACCAAAGTTTAGAGCTTACTCTGGCCTTGAGTTCAGTGTGATCCTACAATTACTTCTGCCTCATTTAAGACTTCATGCTTTCATTGCCTTTCACTTTGATGACCTGTATTTATGTGAAGTGTCCAGCATGTTCTGAACCAGACAAATGCTTAAATCATGCACGCTTTCCATTTAGATAATCCTTCGATACTTTTACATCTGCTTGAGTCTTTTTTTAACTTGAGACTGTGGCTTACTTACTTTATCAACCTCTAGGCATCGTTTACCATTTCCTCCTGGCCCAGTTCAAATAAATACTCCTTAATTCACTCTTGAAAACAATAAACACACTTGAAGCAATAGGCCTCCCTGATTCTGAGTTGAAGTATCATTACTGGTAAGAACTGTTCAGAAAGTTTACTACTTTACTTTCTGTTCTCTGCCTGGTGGGACGTCGTGTTTGGCAGACAGTGCAGAGCAATGATCCCAGAGAAGGTCCAACTCAAACGGAGTATTTCCTGAGGTGCAGTAGCAGGTTTGCGGGGGTGTACTTTCACTGAGTTTCCAGGAAAAAGTGTGTAGAGGCGAAAAGGGATGAGCAGTGGAACTTGCTGTTGTATGATTGGAAATGGCAGCTCAAGAAATGGGTGGGTCAGAGCCAGGTCATGCGAGGGGAAGACGGCTGAGTAACTGCTGTTTAAAAAAATGTGGAAGTGTTGGACATTTTTATGAGACAGCGTATTGGCAAGATGTGAGGAAAAGAATATAGAAAGAAATGTATATCCAGGCGAGGGCTGTAAGTGAACCTGTAACTTTGTCTGCACTGTACAATGTAATGGAAATCAGTGATGCCACCATATAACCTTTTGTGTTTAGCGAATAGAGCCACAATTTGAAATTCAGGGTAGCCCCAAGGTCTTAAAAGTATTAAAAAGGTATTAAATTTGATGTTGCCAAAATCAAGGCCTTAAAAGTATTACATTGTATGCAGGCAAATATTAAATTGTGTTTGTCTAGGTTTTGAATTGTCAATCTGGGATATCTAAGTCAAGTTTTTCCAGGTTGTACTTGTCAAAGATAAATTTTAGATTAGTACTTTTTAAGTAACAACAGAAAAGTATGTCTTTTTTTCTTTGCGAAATGGATGTGAAGTTGACAGCAAATTCTATCAATAGTGGTTTTACGAATATCTCAGTCCCCCACTCAAAGTGCCTTTTAGTAAGTTTTTGAGAGCTAAGTCTACTGTTTGTATGAGCTGTGTAATGTTGCAGGTAAAGGCATATTTGTTGCCCAAAAACATCCCCCACAATACAGTAAATGCTGTTATCACTGAAATTTATGATTCCATTTTGAGCTTTTTAATGCAGAACTGGAGTCAGTAATGAGTTTCAGAGAGAAATACTGACATTTTTTAAGTGTAAAATGAATACAGATTATTGTTCTTTTGCCTGCAATCTTATCATTAAATTTTATTCTAAGGGGCATTAAAATCTCTTTAAAAGGTCTTATGTGTCATGAGAAAAAACCTGGAGCTAATCTGAAGTTATTTCTCAAAATATTTTAAGCTACCCATCTTCTATTCTTTCAGTATACATGTGCTCAAAAAGTTGTTTGGAGTATAGTCACACCATTTGCATTTTTATTGGTTTTGTTTGTATTATGTACTAATTTAACAGCAATTGAAATAAAAATTTTAAAGGAATGCTTTGCTTTACAGCATTTCCTCCATCCTGCTGAAAACATTAGTATTTAGAAAAAGGTGAGTTCAGTGATGGCCCTTAGCTTTGGATGCTAATGTATAATTTTGACTCTATTTCATTTTGCGATCTAAAATGTTGTGTCTCATACTGACCAGGAGCACCCCACAAGAGCTACAGCTTTGGAGATCTTCTGACTCATGCTCCGTGGTCTAGCCATCACAGTTTCGTCAAACTCACACAAATCCTTAGGCTTGCCCAGTTTGCTGCTTCAAATACATCAACTTTGAGGACGAATGTTTACTTGCTACCTAATATATCCCACCCACTAACAGGTGTCATGATGTTATTCACTTCACCTGTCTGTGGTCATAATGTTATGCCTGATTGGTGTATATTATTGACTGTGTTTGGAGTTTGTTGAATTTATATTTAGTGTAACCAATAAACCAAAATCAAGACATGGACCACTAATCCATGTCCACTTTAAAAGCACAGTGGCTTGTCTGTTGACATAAGATGAAACTTGCTATAACATTTCTCAATACCACATGGTCTATTGGATACACTGATATTAAATAGCATCAGTGTTATTTTACTGTGCTGTTGTTATATCAGCAGAGATTGAGTTCCTGTGAAACACTGCATGGCCTCATCACAGCCTCATTATTGTGATAAGCACAAGAGGCTGGAGTCTGTAGAGGAATGTTGGAGTGCGGTCCAAGAACAAGCCCATGTACTTTCTTATCCAAATCTTTTTTTCAAAACTCTGCAAAATTAGTAGACCATTTTAATGCCCAAATCAGTAACTAAAAGAATGTTTATATATATAACTTGATACTTACGAAAAACATATCCAGTTTAGCTTTACGTTGCATTATGTCACTTGTTTCTAGATGTCTTCGTACCGTTTTTCATAGCATTTCCTTCTGTTCCATCTTTGGCTTTCTGTTTGGTCCAAGCAAACGCTAGTGTTTTTTTGGGGTGGGACTGTTGCTATTGGACAAAATCAAAAATACCAAGTGTGTATTGTGACACTTGCAACAATATTTGCAGTGTATTGTATGACAGTGGATGGAGAGATGAGCAGATGTGTTTGAACATGAGGAGTCTGCACACATCCTGAGCATGGACTGGGAATAAGCACAAGAATTTATCTGTAATTTAGAGGAAGGCTGTGTCAGACTTAAGTTGTTCACAGCAACACAAACTGATCTGTTTTCCTGCTCTGTTCCACTTGACCAGGCATGTCCTGCTGGATTGGCTTGTCTTCATTCTGGACAAAGAATGGCTCGTCCTATGCACTCTCACTCATGTTTTATTCAAATGTGCCATGCCTTACTCAAAGTGCATATATTTATAATTAGCATTTTTTTGGTCTCAGATTTGTTAATTTCATTTCTGACTAACTAATGAAAAGTTCAGAACTGCTTTGAAAGTAGTAAAGGAGCGCTAATGAAATGCAGTTTGATGGTACTTGTGAGCCATAAATTAGACATGATTGTAGCTGAGGGCCATATATAATCTCACCCTGTGCCACAACTGGCCCCTGGGCCACACTTTGAACATGTCTGGCTTTGGCCATCTGTGCAAATGTCATAAGTATACACATCACAACAATGACATAGAATTTAAGTGTTTATTGAAATTAAAATGTGATATGTGAAGAGCTGAAGGGTTGTAAGAGACTCAGTGTGGGGGTTCCGTCCCAGGCAGGACGTCAATTAGGGACATTCCCCTCCAGGTCTGGTTGCTGGAGTGAGGAAACTGCAAGAGAATACACAAGAGATATGTAAAGGAGGGTGGGTGGGGTCAAGAGCGCAGAGTGTTGAATGACCATTGGTGAGGATAAGAAGGATTTTGGGGAAAATCAGAGGTGTGGTTGTGATGGAGTTGAGGTGTGGCTGAGGTGAAGGTGCGAGTGAGATAAGTTGAGGCGCGGCCTTGCTCCAGAACCTAAGTTAACATATTAAGTTTGTTTTTAATTTTTCAAGCGTAATCTTATTAGCTTTCCATTTGCTATGGGATTTGTTCATAGACAACAGCTTGTCTTTTTTTCTTTTATTATTTTTAGTATTTTTATTACTGTAACAGGCCTGTTTAACCAACAAAATTGTATGAATGAAGCTGATTCATTTCCTCTACAGTGATTCATGAAGTGAGTGCATTTGAGCTAAATGTGTTGTTATACAACAGTATAGAGTTTCATCAGTATCATTATATTGCACAATCTCTGACTCACAGATTTTATTAGAGACTTGGAGTGTGAGACCATATGAGAATGTGTTGAAATACGAAAAGAAAAGAAAGTTTTCAGCCACTGTGATGCTAAATTGCTTCATAAAGTAATATTTACATTATGTAACTGTAGTAATGTTGTGTGTGTTTGTGTACAGGTGCTCACGTTCCCCACTCAGGTGGTCTACAACCGTGTTGGGAAGTGCGGCAGTCGGACAGTGGTCATGCTGTTGAAGTTACTGGCAGAAAAACATCACTTCAACCTGGTTTCATCTGAGATCCACAACAAGACACGACTCTCAAAGCATGAACAGGTAAAGAAAAGAAGGAATGTGAGCATACAAGGTTGACCATGGCAGTGTTGCAAAAATGCTAAATCTAGAATTAAGATCTGCTAATGATTCTCATAATTCCCAATTTTGTTTTGCAGTAACAGTGTGCTAAACTGGCAAGGGTTACCTTAAAACACCTCTAGGCTTGCAGTATACTGGTATATGGAACAGTGCTAGTGTTGAAAGAAAGTCTAAATTCAGAAAGATATTGCATCATATTAATACATATTGTATCGCACAGCTCTAGTGTTTAGTGGAAAGCATGATAGTTTTCAGTACATGAAAGCTACACAAAGAAGACCAATAGAAAAAACTAGAAAATCTTATTAGATTCCCCACAGTATCCGTGGCTCTTACATGGAGTTGTGTAGCTTGTGGCTTTTGCACTAAACTGTGTGGTTTTAAAGTCTGCAGCGTCTATGTTTCATTCAGGGGCAAGGACAAGTAAAAAAATATAGAATCATTTTATTATTTCCTGGAATATCTTGAGGACATTAGTGTGGCTTTGCACAGGAAAAGCTGCATTAGTTTATAAACCACAGCTGCATGAAAAACACTGGTTTACTGGTGATGAGCATTTGAACACAGCACATTGCCATTTTAACTTTTTCCACCTGCCTCACAAGTGTTTACACAGAATCAACAAAACAAAAATGTAAATAAGTTTTTTACCAGCATCATAGGAGTTGAGTCAGTGCTTTGCTCTGACTCAGCTCCCAAAAAACCCCACATTTTTTGCAGGAAGATGTAGAGTACTGACTTCAGGCCTTTGTGTACCATATACTGTGTATTTCTGAAGTTTGTGACAACATTTGCTAGAATTTATGCATTATATTTCTATACATTGTTTATATAACACACAAGGTACATAGGGTGTATATGAGAGAGGGGCCCCATAGGTTTAACATACCAGTCTAAATCAGAACTTTATGTTTGGAAAAAATGGGTTTCAAATGAGTCAATTATTATTTACTGAGCTCAGGGAAAAGCTGTTAAAAATATATATTTTTTTATATTTTGATCAACAAAATGAAACATTAATGTCTGATGGGAAATGGTTAGTTTTACTTAAGGAAACTCTTAAAATGAATAAAAGCATTTTTTGGTTGGTAGAATACTTCTTTCACCTCTGATATACTGTAATTGATATTAAGGAGGAATTAAATAAAACAGCATACTGCAGTATATTACCCTTTCTACCTATCTGACTTATGTTGTAATATAAATCTGTTTTCTTCTGATCGTCACAGGAAAGGAAGAGTTTAACAGTTTTGACACTCTGATTTGCAACATGTTCTTTATCAAAATTAAAATAGACATGTAGCTGTATGAAGATGTGTAGTCTCTTAAAAGTGCAGTACCATTTACAGCATAGACCAGGATAGACCACAAAGTCTTTCTATAATTTATATTTCTAGAAATGACTTAGGTTACCAAAGTCAACTTTGTGTCAGTGACATTTCCCATAAATCAGTCTTTTGCGGTCGTCTAAGTGAGAATTAGACTTGAGTTCACATGCACTGTAGTATTATCGGACCTCTGACTCACTTCCTGTCCTTCCTGCAGTAGTTGGTAGTTGACCTTTAGCAACACCAAACCACCAGTCAGCACATATGAAAGTTAAACAGAGTAAGAACAACCACTGCTGGAGGATTTCATGCAAATTTGGAGCCAATATTGAAACAGTGACTTGTTTACTCAATCATCAAACTGTGGCTCCAAAAAGTACCATTACACTCATTATTTTTGTGCACATAAAGTGTCTATGCGGACCAGTGGGTGTACAGTGTGTTTGTGGCTTCATTTGCATGTGTACTCGTGTGTGTTGACTTATGCAGATACGGACAAGCTAAATTTAGAAGCTCGTTGTGGTTGCGCCGTGGTTCTGCAGTTCACTGGACCACCATTGAGTGGAAAAGGCCTAATGCTACTACAACTACTACCACCTTTACTACAGTATTGCAAACCCTCCTGCAAATTCTACTGGTACTACTACTGCGACTATTACCCCTACTGCTATCTAGTAAAACTAATACCACTAATACAACTATTACTGCTTCTGGTGCTACTCCTACACCTATAATTCACATTATGATAACTCCAAATATTACAACTAGTACTATCACTACTTTTCCATCTAGTACAATTATACTTTTAGTAATTTTGAGATTAAACAAATAAATACTAGTAAAAGTGATATACTTTCCTCTAAAATATACTCACCACTTTTACTACTACTTAAATTCTATTGCAGTGGTTTCCAAAGTGGGGTCCAGGGCTCCATGGGGGTCCGCGAACATCCTGCAGGGGGGGCTCCCAGAGGCTGTCTATATTTCAATTCAATTTTCATTTATTCTTTATTTCAGACACATGGTTTTGGTCCATAACCACAAATAAAACATATAAAATATAAAAAGACAATTAGTCAATGAAAATATCAAGTACTTAAAAACATTAAGTACATAGAAAAAATCTACTTTGAAATTAATTACTTTTATGTACTTGTTTTAAAATATTACTTTAGAACAAATTTAACCAATAGTCAGTGTTTTTATGAAAATATATGGAGAAAAATATGACAGTCTTTTGAATAGAGGGAAGTTCTATAGTTGGGGGTCCACTTGGGATTTTCAGAAATTTAAGGGGGCCACTACAGTCTTGATTTTGGGAATGGCTGTTCTGCTGCTGCTACTAGTAAATGGTCACATTTATATAGCGCTTTTCTACCTTCATGGGTACTCAAAACGCTTTACACTCACATTCCTACACCAGTGTGCGGAGGCAAGGTGGGTTAAGTGTCTTGCCCAAGGACACAACGACAATATGCAATGGTGGAAGTGGGGTTTGAACCGCCAACCTTCTGGTTAGTGGTTCTACCAACTGAGCTACTGCCGCCTACTAGTGAGTGTGACAACCACTAATACTACTGTCACCACTACTCAGTGATAATAATACCACTACTACTACTACTACTACTCTACTACTACTACTACTACTACTACTACTACTACTACTACTACTACTACTACTACTACTACTGCTGCTGCTTTATAACTACTACTATTGTCCCACAAACTCAGTACTCAGAAAGTAGCTGCCTTATTCCCTGGAAGGTTTCTACATATTGGCGACATATTTACATCTCCATCTGTCCTTTTTCAGTCCAAGAAAATAGATGCAATAGGAATAACTTTTCTTTCCTGGAAACGTAATAGAGATTCCCTTATGAACATCCAGGAAAAGAATAGCAATATCTTTCCGATAGAGTTCTTCCTTTTACAAGCTACAGAGCAGCCGACAGCCACTGTACTGCCCTGAACTCTGTAAGTCGGAATCTCTTGAGCCAAAGATACAAACAGTAAAAAGTATCTGGCCCAGGAAGAAGCAAAGACTGTAAATACTTATCCTCCAGTCACGCCAGCGCCGCTCTCAATGCATTTATTTTGCCTTGAGCCAGAGAGAGCAATTTTGTACACTGTGCAAAATGAAATAAAAATCAATATTATATAGATTTCTCAATTGCATATGATTATGTATGGTTTTGTAAAATGTGGATAAACCATTCAATACCTCATATCTTAAAGCCTAAATTTATTTTGTTATGCTCAATTGTGCCTCTTAAACTGTTTACAGCAAGTAGTAGTATGCCTTATATGTGTTATACCTATACAATATTTGTTCCTCTAAAAACTGTGATTCTCAACTGGTGGGTAAGGGGCCCAAAAGTGGATCACAGGTAGGCTGGTTGTTCCCTGCAATCAGTCCTTTTTAAAACCACTCAGTGTAGCCCCAAGGTCTTAAAAGTATTAAAAAGGTATTAAATTTGATATTGTCAAAATCAAGGCCTTAAAAGTATTAAATCTTATGAGTAGGTATTGAATTTTGTTAATCTAGGCCTTAAAGTTGTCAAATATTTGTGTTAATTTAAAGTATATAATGCCACAATAACATCTGCAATTTACTTATTGAAGATTATTTATTATATTTTAAGTTTTTTAATGCAGCATTGGAGTTATTTCGTCTGTAATCCTTAAAGTACGGAGAATTTTGAAGTGTAAAGTTTATACAGGTTATTGTCAGTGACGATTGTCGCATTAAATTTCAATCTAAATGGCTTTAAAAAGGTCTTAATTTTCTTTTGACAAGTTCTGGAGCTACTCTGCCACTGGTCTAGAGTCCTTTCTGAGCAAATACTTGTACTTTCAGTTGTGTGTTTTTGTAAATCACTACAATGGGTTTATGGTTGTATTAGAGTTTACAAACATGTAACATATTTTTTTTTTTTTTGCTTCTGTGATTGGAGGACTGCCAGATAATTTTCATAGAAGATAATATAATAACACTTCTAAGTAATTGGGCTTATTTATATGTCAGGCGAAAGACCTTGGTCTGCTAATGACTTCCATTCCTCAGACAAACACTGTGAATGGAGGCAGGTCAACAGTAGCTTTCCGTGGTTTGGGGCTGTGTGTGAGGACATGGCGGGGGCTCAGGGAAAGAGGTGGGGCGGGGGGGGGGGGTTGGTTTGGTTTGGGGGAGCGGGGGTCACGCAGGTATGTCAGGAATCTCAGACTGTCTTCCACTTTCCCTCAGTCTGCCTCCAGGCATCTTCGCCTAATGAGAGGGATGTGGCTAGACGACGGACCGCCATAGACCCTCACTGACTCATGGGACATGGGCCCAGTGTGCAGTGGTGGATCAAGAATTTAGGGGGCCCCAAGCAAGGCCCCACCCGCATCTTTTAAATATTTCACATTTGGAAAAAGTTAGTACTGCATGTGATTTCTTAATTCAGTGGTTCATTCAGGCTCCAAATAAATCTATGGAGAAAAACATGAGGGTCTTTTAAATAGAGTGACGTTTTGTTAGGAGTCCACGTGTTAGGGGTCTGCATGGGATTTTCGGAAATTTAATTTTTCAATTTCAATTTGGCTTAATTGAATGTTATAAATGCTATAAGAGAGTTAAGAAGTTGAGCCCCGTACATAGGGGAAAGACAACAGCTGCATGATTTTTGCTAAATGTTAGTGGCCATAAAATTAACACAACATTTGGCTTTTATATGAAGATTGCATCAACTGTTTTTCTCACAAATTAAAAAAGAAAAACCTGAAACAAGCTCAGAACTTTTTTTGTTGTTTGTTTGCAAAGTAAGATTTTTGAATTAAAAATTTTGCATTTTTATCACTTGCTTCTGATGCACTAAAAGTCAAAATGCACATTAAAATTAGAGCAAGGAAACCCAACTAATGATTTACCAAGTTGGGCCCCCCCTCCTTTCCCTAAGGTGTATTTACCACGGCCCCAAACATTTGCATAGTTTGCCTTTTTTTGTTTGTTTGTTTGTTTGTTTGCTTTGTTTTGTTTGTTTTTTTAGCCTCTGCTAATGCGTTTAGCAACCTGAGAGGAGGCAATGGCAGGATAGGATATAAAAGTCTGGCGCTGAAGTAATTGGTCCAAAGAATAAACTGGCTGTCTCAGATGATTAATAAAGTTGGAACAGTCAATAACAACTTGGGGGCTCTAATCAAGTTTGGGCTTTTATGGATAGTCTAGAAAAGTGGAAGTAGAGAGTGGAAATGTACTGAGTTTATTGAGTAAAGGGCGGGTGTGAAGCTGAAACCTGACTGGGGCCTCAGATTTAACTACTCTATGTACATAAACAAGTACACATATTAACTGCTGCATCCAGTTTGACGGCTACATGACGTAACACATAGCGTCTTATGAGTGTGGGACATTCACGGTTCTTAATATCCGAAAGATGCTTACCGGTCTGAAAAAAAAAGTTCCAGCTTGTACTTGTGGACAGATGCTATTTTGTCTTTTCCAAGTCTGCCATTGTATCCAAACACAGACGGATTAGTTTCATCAACCTGGCCTGGCTTCACACATGAGATATCCTCGATGAAATGCATTATTGTAACCAGCTGCACCTTTAAAAGGGATTCTGTCGGGGAAGCTCAGTTGTTTGGTTATATGATCTGTATTTGGCTCTGAAGACCAGATTTTTGTCATCATATATAGAAATTGGCTGTATTATCCACTCATTTGCACTTGTTTATTAAAATAATTATTTTAATTGTTTTAACTCTATTATTCTTTCTGTTTGCATGTTGTTCTTGTGAATTACAAGGTTCTGTTTTACATTTTTATAAAAATGTAGTTATTCACATATTGTTGATTTAAATAATAATCAACCTTTTATCTTTTTATTTATTATTATGCATTATGCAAACTTTTTTTTGCAATGTCCAACTTTAACCCCAGTGTTATAAGGTTTTATCTCTCTGAGCCAATTACAGTAGAACAAGATAGACCAGAGCTGTCAAAAAAGAGAACTGCACCAAACTTAATCCAGAATATAATTGGTCATGTCATTCATGGAGCCACTAATGTGCATTTATGGGGTGTGTAAATTTGATTTAAATCCGTAGATAATAGCAACTTTGATTCTTTAAACATTTTACCGTTCAAAAGTACTACATGGACAGAGCTTCCCTGTGCAGTTGTATATCTCTGCTAGCTGGAACGGCTAAATACCTGGAACTAGTCCTTGGAACTATTTGCGTAAGAAAAACCTATGGAGACTCTCTCCCTTTCAGCGGCTCTGGCATACACACTCATTCTTTTGAATGTTGCCCTTTCTTTCAGTTCAGTTACAACAGACTGCCTTCCTTGGTACCAAAATTAGTACTAGCAGTAGTAGCAGTAGTAGTAATAATAATAAAAGGTCATTAGGAGAAGCATTGTTAGTAACTGTAGAAATCGTAGCAGAGCTAGTGATAGTAGTCATAATGGTATTGGCAACACTGAACTACTGAAACAACAATTTTGTTTTGTGTACTTCTACTTTAGTAATAGTATTTTGAAGTAGCAGTACGTTCACCTAAGTGCAGATTTTGAGTACTACGTCTGGCCTTGTATCATGACTACAGAGATGACATGGTTGTTTTAATCAGTGCAGCTTTATACATGATTATGTGACAAAGTTGTTGAAAGAACTTAGATGGAGATTTTAAGCATAAATGCTCCTCTCTACTCCATTTCACCTCAAATTTCAATGAAAGTTTGATTTTTTGGTGTGATATTATAAATGAGTAATGGTCAATAGCAGCTGGTTTTGAGCTTTTTTAGCTTTTTTAGTGCTCTAAGTTACCTCTCGTCTAGTAAATTACCTATAGCTTTCAAAGATGATGTACAGATTTCAGCTACAGTCTCATTTTTTTTACATTTCTGCTGCTTTTTTGGGCACTGTGTTTTACATACTTTTGACTTGAGTCAGCTTGCTACAATATTCAGTACCACTGCCAAAACATCCATGAAAAAGAAAAGAATACGTGGCATAAAAGTCAAGCGTGTCCAACTCGCACTAAAAACTACCACTAAAGATAATGTGAACGTCCCATTGAGTTGTGGGATCGCTATAGCCATAAAGTGCATTGGCTATTATTGTTTTCACTTGTAGCCGCACACTCTGTATTCATAAGCTCATGTTATAGCCGCTCTGTGCAGGCCTCCCTCCACGTTACTGAGTGGAAAGTGGTGGAAAGTGTTCTGACACATTTCAGAGCTGAAAGAGGCTAACACTGCACCAGGGGCTCAGTAAAAGTATAGTGTGTGCGGCAGACTTTCACTGCAGCTTTGCACTCTGACACTGCAAACAAAAACATTACATTTATACACACCCTCGGGCTGTTTGGGCAAATTGTGTATTTCTTCATATTCTGTGGGCTAATGTGGCGATATTTGGGGGATATTTCACTTCCAGTGATTCATGCTGTAATATGATGGGGATAAGGGAGAGTGAAATATGAGTACAAGGCAACAAAAATGCAGTTTCTATAGACAGCATTTTCTGTATAAACAGTGCTACATGCTTTATCATGCATGGTCCTGTAATTGTTGCAATCTTAAATGTATCTGCTATTCAGAAAGTCCCATTTTCTAGATTACAAACTCCTTGTTGCAACTTATGTTTATGCGCTAAGGTTGAAAACTGGTTGCATATGATCTGTGGCAAACATTGAAACTACAGTTACTACTGTTGTAGTAACTGTAAAATCTTCAGTTTTTTTCTGAACATTCTGCTTATCAATCCTATTCTTTTTCAATTCTCTTATTGATTCCTGATAAATCTGTGAATAAAAATTAAATAGATTTGTGGCCTTACAGTTTTTTATGAAGCAGAAATGGAAGCTTATTTTTATTTGAATGTATGTGGGCCTATTTTAAACAGGGCTCACTTAAAAGAAATATCACACATTGAATGTACAACTATTAAATTACTGGAAATTTATGCTGGATTTAACAGGATTGTGGCTTTAATGTTGATTTATTAGCAGCAAGAGCAGCTTTGCATCAGTCAGTCTAAATAAATAATAATTTAAGTAATTAATAAGTTTAATGAGTTTAAACTTTTTAAACTGAACAGTAGTCTGTATTACTGTGACTGTGCAAAATAGGGAAGGGCCACATCACCATGCAACAGGTAAGCGCAAGTATTTGTTTTCTACGGTGGGCTCTCTCTTTCTGTCACTCGCTCCATTATATTCTGTATTTCTTATGCAAGGGAAGAGCCCCCGCTGTCACTGTGCGCAGATATTTAGCTCCTACTTCTCCTGCACTGTGGCCTCAGCTCCAGTTTTATCTTTCTGAGCCAATTACAGTAGAACACAGGATACATCAGAGCTGTTAAAAAAGAGAACTGCACCAACAGAAGTCCAGAATATAATTGGTCATGTCATTCATGTAGCCACTAACGTGCATTTTGGGTTTGTAAATTTGATCCATAGATAATAGCAATTTTGATTCTTTAAACATATTCACCTTCAAAAGCGCTGCACGGACAGTGCCTCCCTGTACAGTTGGATAGCGCTGCTACCTCTGCTGCACTCTGGCCTCAGCTGTGGCGTGTCCACACCGTGTGACGTGAGCGCGCCAGGCTCCGCGCCTCTCCACCTCCGCACTGCCGTGTCCCATGAGTGCATGTGCATTGCAGAGGGGAGAATGTTATACGCTGCGCAATGCACTTTGTAGGCTACTCATCAAAGACGACTTTCGTAGTGAAGTGAAAGTAAAGAAGCAGAGACGCTGCTCGAGGGCGGGACAGGTCTCTGAGCAAAACCCGCTGCTCCCATAGATCTACAGTATATGCAACTGCTCAAAGCGGCATCGATAAGAGGCGATAACGGCGGAGGCACACAATTCCGATGGATTGAAAAAATTAGGACCGTTTCTTTGGTAGAACCGAGTGTCAATGCCCATCCCTACTTGGGGCAGACTGATATTAATGTGGCTGCCAATTAGTGCCTACAACCACCTCCAAACACTCTCACACTAGCACATTCATAGAGGCAAGGTTGGCGAAGTATCTTGCCCAAGGACACAACAACAGTATGCAATGCTGGTAGCAGGGATCAAACCGCCAACCTCCGGGTTAGCTGACGAATGTCTTTACCGACTGAGCTTCTGCCGCCACATGTTCTGTTCTAAGGACGCCCCATATAAAGTACTGTATCTACACATTTTTGGGGGTCAAAGGTCAAATTGCTGCAGCCTACTACAACTACCAAAACTTCCAAGTCACTTTTTTTTTCACTGGCGCCACAGATACTGCATTGTATCTTTGTAGGGCAGAATAGGTTGACTCTTTCACTCTTACAAAGATCATAACAAATTAGTCCTTAACTGTGCTGAAAACTAACTGGCTGTTGCCTTTCATAAAGGAATTATTGAAGTTTGTCTTGGTGGAGTACTCTAATGTGGAGCTGGTTAGGTTTGAAATAACAAGAAGTCTACAGACGTAATATTTTTGTGATATGACAGGTTTGTTTTGGCTAACGTCAGTCTCTCTGCCTTCATGTTAAAGGCTGATCACTCTGTCTCTGTCTGATGAGGAAAGAATGTGGAAAACTTGCTTTCAACTTGCTGGATTTCCTGGGCATGATTTGACGGCTGGAAAATTAGATTTATATGAATGATTATATTATGAAGTCATATAGTGAAGAAGAAGAACTGTGATATAGTACTTTTGTAATTAAATGGTGGATTTTTCATTTCAGTTTAAGTATAACATCTCCCCAAGTACAAATATATGGATTACAACTAAATAATAGATTAAAATACAAATCCATTTTAACCATTGTCTCTTTGCATTCATAGGTAGCGCTCATGAAGAACATCACTGCTATGCCTGAACCGCTCCTCTACACACGACACGTTCACTTTCTCAACTTTACCAGGTACAGCCACACACTGAATAGAAACTGCTTTGGCTACTGTTCTTGTACATATTAAGGGCCTTTTTCTGCTTATTTTCAGTTTCAAAATGGAACAACCGGTTTATTTTAACATAATCCGGGACCCAATCAACCGCTTCCTGTCCAACTACTTCTTCAGACGGTTTGGAGACTTCAGAGGGGAGCAGTTCCACCTCCTCCGCACTCCCAATATGAAGGACGAGGAAAGATATTTGGTAAGAACTGCAAATAATACTGCATCAAAAGTATTAGTTGTGGGATTAGTATAGTACATTTAAAGTAAAGTATATTTAAGAAAAGTATTAGTTGACCTGGCATTGGTAGTAGTGCTACTCAAACAACAATTTAGTTTTGTTACTTTTACTTTAGTAATAGTATTTTGAAGTAAGAGTACATTCACCTAAGTACAGATTTGGAGTACTTCTACCTCTGGGCTTGTATCATAACTAGAGAAATGACATAGTTGTTTTTACTAGTGCGTCTTTAGACATAATTATGTCACAAAGTTGTTGAAAGCAAGCTTGTAGATTGAGATTTTAAGCATAAACGCTTCTCTCCACCCAACATTTAATGCATAAAACACCAAAAGACATGCACACAGGCTCATAAAGTTACTTCACATAAACACAGTGTAGGAACAGATGAACTAGACCCAAGGATTTATGCAGATTCAACCAGGGATATTATGTCACCACACATTTGAAGTTCAATATTTATCACACCTCATAATTAACCAAACAAGTAATGCTACTGAGGGAAAGAAAAATCACACAATATCACCATTAACGCTATATAAATTAATGCAAAATTATGTTGCATCTGACATCTGTGATTATAATTATAATTGTACGTTTGTTTCAAAATTGACAAGGAAATCTACATTTCTTCAGGTCTTTAGGTCTTAATTTAACTGTTATCCAGCCACAAGAGGTTACAAGCCAGTGTAGTCTTTGTGCCAACCCCAGTCCTGGTTAAATTGAGAGGGTTGCATCAGGAAGGGCATCCGGCGCTAAAACAATGGCACATTATGTGCAAATCACTGCACACAAGGAGGCACATGTTTTACTGTGAAGACCCCAGAAGAGAATAGCTAAAAGGAAAGAAGATGATTAAATTAACTGTTATTAGCAAAACTAAATTGTGAATAAATATTTTTGGAGTGGTGTCTAAAACATACACTTAAATAAAACAATTAACATTAAACTAAATAAACACTTGATACAACCTGAATTTAAATGCTCTTGACTCATGCCCAAATGTTGGACTAATCTAATTAAAAAACATTTAAAGTAAGGACAAGCAAAAGCAGAGAGTGTTGTTCCTCTTGGCTGTCTGTACAGAGCAGCTCATTTACTGTGATGTGGACAAAGTCGTGCCAGGAATGTTTAGAGTCTGAAATACTAATGCGATTGCAGCACAGTTATTTTATGAGCAAGCCACTGGTTTGCCAATAAAAGCCTTTTAAATCTGTGTGTGTCTGCTATCAGGCCAACTGCTGCGATAACCTTCAGCTCCACTTAGGCAATGGCTCGGCTCATTTTGAAGTATTGAGTTATTAGATGTCTGGGTTGTACTGATCTTGTTATAATGACACTGTAATCCAGCTAATATGTTTTAGGCCCATAGTTACTGGGATAGGCTCCAGTACTCACAACCTCCAACAGGAATAAGCAGAAGAAGATATCTAGGGCTAATAATTAATCTAGTCACAAGGGCTCACAAGCCAGTGTACACCTTGTGCCAGTCCTAAGCCTGGATAAATGGAGGGGGTTACGTCTGGAAGGACATGCCAAGTAAATCACCATGCACCAAGTTGATTTGCTGTTGTGACGTCGAAAGGAAAGAAGATCTATGTCTAATCATTAATGTGACCACTATGTACCTTTTAAGCAAGTCATCAGATTTTCATTTGCAGTTCATTTTATGTGGAAATCTCCAAGTCATTAATAAACAAAGAGGACCTAAGGTAGAGCCATGGGGGACCTCTTAAATGCACTACATGTCTAACCTGATACTAATTGTTTTAATTAGAGATTACAGTTATACCCCTCATCAAATCACTCTATTTTCATCCAATTAGTCTACCACAGATCCTGGTCCATAGTGCACATAAAGCAGGAGGCCATACCAGGAGGCCAGCAGGAGGAGTCAGTGTCACTCTGCCTTGAGTCTGACTGGCTGTAATTAAGTATTGCACAGTTTCCCCTGGAGTTTTGAACCATGTGAGTTGAGTTATTAAAGTATGCAGACCACGGGGGCCCCACTCTGCAGTTAAAGGGTAGAATAGATGACTGTGTGTTCCTATGGACTGGCCAATGCTTACCTGCGGATAAACTCAGAAGTGGAAAGTAACCATATATCTTTTCTGAGTACATTTCCTAAGACATACTTTTACTTTTGTAGATTTTTTAAGAAAATGTAGTACCTTTTATTGAGGTAGATTTTAAGAATCTCAAAATGAGTAGTTATTAATAGAGAGAGTAATAGTAGAGAGTGGTGCAGTACTGTAGTAGAAGTAGAGTAAAAGTATTTTTTGACCTTGGTGGCAAAGTGAGAGTAGCAGAAGTAGTAAAACTAGTAGTAGTAGTAGTGGTAATATTAGTAAATAATAGTGTGGCACTTTGTACTGTGGTTTACATTATTAGAAGAATTATTTAAATATGCTTTTTTTTAAATGTCTAGAAACTGTAGTAGTTCTAGTAATACAAATAGGAATAGTATTGATGTATTAGTAGTAACAGTAATAGTAGTAGACACAGTAGTACTAGTAATAGCAGTTGTAGTGGCAGTAAGTAATTTCAACTTAAGTACACTTTACACTTAAAACTTTTTATTTTTACTCTATTAGTACTTTGACTTTTCCATAATAATATGTCATAAAAGTAGCAGTACTTTTACTTGACTGCAGAGTTTGAGTTCCTCAACTGGAAACCTCTAAAGACACATCACCAGGTGAAAAAGTCAGGAAAGTTATAGGTCAGTGGGACATCAGACAAACACAAAGCAATTAGATTTCAAAGTAAAATTCGTTTAGTCTCATTTCCTAAAGTCAGTCCTAATGGGGGTCACATGTTTGGCTTTGTGTCCACAGTGTATGGTTTCACAGATCTGCGCTCTGGGAGTTGGCCTGAGTTAAATAAATCCTAAATGCCTGGAGCACATTAGCCCGACCTGCCCCAGCCCCGCTGTACTGTATGTGAGAGGTGTCAATGAAAGAACAGTGTGAGTTTGTGAACCTGAGCCATGTGGGCCCAGACATTCCTGCGGCCCATGCACACTTTCCGTCAGAGCGCATGAAGTGTGTTTTTTTTACATTTAAATACACTGTACACAAGTGCTGCAATTCTAACACAAGCCAGTGTTCCCTTTGTGCCAGTGTATGGAAGGGTATTCAGTGTAAAAGCAATGCAAAATGAATATGCATTGATATTTTTATTAAGGGACAGATGATTTGCTGTGACGCTAAAAAAAAAAAAAAAAAAAAAAAAAAACTGTGTAAAATGTTGTGGGTAAAACCAAACACAAAATAATTTGTCTTTTTTTTTTTTTTGTTTTCAGTTTTAGTGTCTTTTTGAGCAGGAGTCAAGAAGTAGCTTTTTGTATTAAATGTCAATGGACCTCTATTTGATATAAAAATAGAATAAGAGACATAAGAGAAAAAAATATATTTTTACAGTGGCCCACTTTTGGTTCCTGAGGCAGTGTTTGAGAACCACAGATTTATGCAGCACTTATTTATTCTTTCTTTTATTTTTCTACCACTTGTTCCTGTTGGGGGTCATGAGGAGTTGGAGTTGCAATTAAAATGGTTAAGTGCAAATGAAGTTAGTGCCCACAGAGATAATTTCCCATAATGACTGAATCATAATTGGTTTATGTGTCAGTTACATGTCTCTAATTGTTAGCACTGTTAGACCTAAAAACTGAGAGTACTCGGCTTCACACAGACACGCTAAGCACACTTGTATATGAAGAACATACGTACATGTTTGTTCCTTTGGCTAGACTCCTCAGGCATATGAACATAACAGGAAAAAGCCTCTTTTAAAACTATGTGTTTGTATAAATGTGTTAACATTTACATGCAAGTACATGTTCTCTTTACATAATGGCATCAGAAGAAGTATACTCCCAGTTCTCACCCTTCATAATGCTTTCTCGGTAGGTAAGATTTGGTGAAACTTGTCTGTGACAGTAACACACTCAGACAGCAGACATCATGACAGAGGTGTGGACTGACAGTGGATGAGTTTGAACATGTCCTTAAGTACAACAACTCTGTCCTCACTCCATCAGATTAGCACAGGACATTTTAAGGACACACCATGTATTAGAATATGGTGGAAAAGTCCATTTACTTCAGTGGTTCAGTTCTAAATGAAAGGCGTATATCATAGAAAGTAGATTCATAGAGAGTACATGGTTGCCTTTTCTCATTGTAAGTTTATTAGTTGTAGCTGTGACTTGACCCAGGTGTAGCACTCCCACGCTCTCTAGTGCAACCGTTACAATCGTCCCATGGGAAACATTCGGATCATCAGTTAGCACTAATTTAATTCCTGGTGGAGTCCATTCAGTTCGATACAGATTAAGGCCCTTTTCTGGCTACAGTTTCAGTGACTGCTCAGTTGGACTAATCCACACTGAATATGGAGACAATACGAGTGAGTGTGCACGCTGGGGCTCGCTGTAATATGCTAATGTTGTGGCTAAAGAGAGTGTGTTTTGTCCACAGGTTGATTGTGTTGTGGGCAGCATTCCCAGGGGTTCCCCAAAAGTGGAAGCACAAGGGCCCTCCAGAATGTCCTACAAGAGGGTCTTTTTGGCCAAAAGCCATGTTTGTTAGGAAAAAAGTCATACGTGTCACTTCCCGTTGATATTATTTACTTTTTTGAGTCAGTTTAGATTTTAATTGAATATTTTATTTCATCGTCATTTGTAATAATGTTGGTAGGATCAGTACATTCAGTGTTATTATAATTTACTTTTTGACTGAATTTTCAGGAAAGTTCGAACCCAAGCATTTTGAAAAATATACTGCACAAGACAGGGCCAAAGACACAAACTCCAGCCACATGGGGTCAGAAACATGATTATTGCTGTCTTCTTTCTTTCTTTCTTTTTACACAATTTTTTAGGCCTTTTTTATTGACTGGAGGAACTATTGTATATATTTACCATTGTGAGACAGGGCCAGTCCCTAGTATTGAGATTGATATAGCCAAGCTGTGATTGATACTCAAAAATAATACAATTTTAAGAGAATTATTCTATTAAATGTATAGAATAAAACAAAAATACTTATCTTAGAACTTAAACCTCAAAAAATACCATTTCTCAACTTTTTTTTTATTACAAAACTCATAACTTAAAGTTGTTACACCCTAGTCCACCTCCGTACATATGACCAGATACTAAGTTAAAATAAAAAATATATACAGTGACAAAAGATGTGTATAAAATGTGACTGTCTCAAACAGAAGCAGTAGTTTCTCTACAACAGTACAAAGCTCCACTGTTTTCTAAAGGTACCTCAGGGTTTTGTTGTGGTTTCTTTGAAAAGCTCCCAACGGTTTGCTTCACTAATCGCCAATAAGTCATTCTCCAAACAGCACACAGGAGCCTGTTAAAAGAGTCAGACATAAAGAATAAAATTTAAGTGTATAATTGCACTACAGGATTTTGCTGCAAGGGAGAATAGCAGACTGATTATTTGTGTCATCTCTAATTCTGTATGTCTTTTGCATTGCTTTAACTATGCAACAAGAAGTATGATAAGAATCTCTTTTACTGCAGCACAAACTAAATAAAGTTCACAGAGACTTTATCTCCTCCCCAACACTTTTTTCATCAAAAATGAAATACTAATACAAAGGTGTCCAAAAGTATTTCCAAAAGCCTGAACAAAGCATAATATAGGACCTTTAACCTTGTTCTTTGCTGATGAAAAAACAATTTGGAAAAAAAAAAAAAATCTTTTTAGTTTAGGTCAGTCTGTTTGAACGAGAGTAATATGAATAACACAGTTTAATCCAATGTGGTGCTTGTGGTAAGAACACGAGTGACATGAGAGCATTACCCACAGTTCAATATCCTCACAGCGGATATTTCACTTAACTTTAATGTGACTTGGATTACATCATGTATTAAACCCTGTTAGCAAGAGTTATAATAATAACATACAGTCAGAATGAGGATGTAACACATAATGTCATTAAGATCAGGTGAATAAATGAATGTGTTGAGCGTATAGCAATTACTATAGACTTGTAGCTATAGCTAATAAACACAACAATATGTATGTATAACTAGTATCAATAAAATTAGAAAGTTGGCCCCTATATTAATTGTGGATTCTACATTATAAGACTGATGTTTGTTAGCATAACCGTCACAACGGCTATCATATTTGGAAGTGAAGGAATTTTGGTACATCTGCACTTCAATATGCACTTAGGTTCTTTATACCATTCATAAAAAATATAACTATAACTGTTACTGTTACTAACGATGATGTTATGGCTAGAGCCACAAAAGACGTTTCCATAAACCTTTGCCCATGGCCTAGTTTACTAATGTACACACAAGTAAGGATCTCAAATCCAGCAAATATCTGAGTAATGAATATATAAGAGTTAAACTCATAATCAAAAAGGTCTTTTAAAGTACTACTCATATTACAGTACTTAAATATTATGGATACTTTGATTCTGGTAGTAATTGCACCTTCTAACAAGCATTAGTAAATGAAAGTGTTTAATATTGCACTTTATTCCTGTATACAGAATTAAATCAATTCAATGAATAGAGCATCATGGGCCCATGAATATAATTTCAATACAACAGAGGCACAATCCAAATATTTTACCTTCAGTGTGGCATATCCCAGGCCTAGTCTCTTATTTAGCCTGTGCTGTGTCCTCGAGGAAGATCTGGAACTGCACTTCATCTCTGTCACAGGCCATGTGGCCCCTCTGATGGTGATAAATGGCCCTGTTTAATTCAGCCATTATCAGGACATATAGCTTGGGCAAGGGCTTTACAAAATCATTTCTTTTATGCTTTACATATACTTTTGCCTTTGTGCATACACGTGTATGTATAGTCTACTGTATGTGTGCAGTGTTTTGGTTGCTCAGGACTTGTTGCTGTATTTAGGGCTTACGTCAGCTGACATGGATTTGGATGTTGGTGCCACAGCTCTCAGTATTTGGCCCACTCCACTCCTGCATGTTTTTAATTTAGCATTTAATTATTCAAACGTTCATAACACGTCTCACTTATTATGTTTTTGTTTTAAAGTATTCTCACTTTCTTACTACATCCTGATGATTACACATAAATGACCAGAGATGGAAGAATTACTCCAAATCTGTTCATAAGTACAAGAGCTGTTACCACAACTACTGTTTGTTTAGAAAATGTGCACAGGAAGTATATTTTCACAAAATCTAAAAGTATCTCCATATTCTCACATCAAATGACTGCATTATCAGAACAGTAGATTTTATTTGTAGTATTTTTTGTGTGCTGTATTATTTAATAGTTTTGGGTTATAGGTGTCTTATTGTACCGCTCTTAAATTACATTAATAGTCACTAGGTGCAGGAACCCGAATTGCTTGCCAGGAGCTCCCTCTAATGGCAAAACATACAATTACATGTTATTTACCATATGCTTTGAATGATTTAGTTCTATACAGTCCATTTTGTTTTTATAGGACATCAACGTGTGTATCCTGGAGAATTATCCTGAGTGCTCCAACCCCAGAATCTTTTACATTATTCCTTATTTCTGTGGACAGCATCCAAAGTGCAGGTAACCTCCGACACGTCATTACAATACAGTTTCTATTGCAGATATTAAGTATTGATTGATGTAATAATTGTACTTTTCTGATCCAGGGAACCAGGAGTCTGGGCCTTGGAAAGGGCCAAACAGAACGTCATAGAGAACTACCTGCTTGTTGGGATCTTGGAGGAGCTTGAAGATGTTCTGCTACTTTTAGAAAGACTCTTACCACAGTACTTCTCAGGAGCTGTCGATATCTACAAGGGTCCAGGTAGGATTTTCTTTAAGACTTTTTCTTTAACCCTTTGACACTATTTAAAAAGATACAACACTTGTACCAAAACTGATAAATTAATATTTTTTTTACTTTTATCAACTTCTCTTTTGACCAGAATTACAAAAACTGATTGACCTTTTAAATATGTTTTACAATTTTGGACCATTTATGTTGCAAAAGTACCCCGTATATAAAAAAAAAAAAAAAAACTCTAAATGAACTGCAAAGTGGATTATTTGGGTTGAGGTTATTGGACCCTAGCATATGTCAATAATGTATAACATGCATATTGTGTTTTGAGCAGTGCTGTATGTCAAAATACAACATTTGAAACATTAATGTTTTAATGTAAAAATGTTTTAAAATTTGATTATTATTTTTCCCCTTTCATAGTTTCAGATCTTTTATAATCCTCTGTCAGAATCAGAGCTATAAAAAATCAGAACTATAAAAATTATTAATGATAAATCTCTATATAAAAGAGCTCTGCTGCCCGGAAGGTCAGAACATTCATGTAAAATGTCAAATTATTCCACACCATTGTTAAACCAGAAGCTCATATTGAGAAGGCATTTATAAATGTAATCTAAATTATATTTTTGCATGCCAGTTAATGCATTCGGTTTGGTGATTAAATGTGCAAGTGTATCTGCTATGCAGTAAGGAAAAGGGTGATCTGAGAGTGGAAGGTAAAATTTTAAATTTTCGTCAATAACATGAACATTTGGAGACGCTGTATGTCATTAACATAAAAACAACATAAAATATTTTAACTGTGAAAATTAAAAATTGCAAAAATGTTAAACAAATGTGCACTTGTCATCTATAGTACATGTAGGAGAGGTTCCATGGTTAACCAGCAGTATAGTAAATTTATATTTATAGCTGTCTCTGTTCTCTTTGTGCAGATTATATGAAGATGGGCAAACTGACGAGCACAGTGCGTAAATACACGCCGACTCTGGAGGCCCTGCAGGTGCTCTACCATCGCATGAGCTATGAGTATGAGTTCTACAACTTTATCCGTGACCAGTTTCACCTTATGAAGAAAAAAATTGGCCTTAAGTCAGAGGTTAGGCCACCTGCCTATTCTCCTGAATTCCTGCATGAGCTGGCCATGCGGACGCCAGAGCCTCTGGATGAAGACGAGGAGCTGGACACTGCCTTAGAGGACGCTAACAGCTGGCCAATCCAGATGTGAGAACTGTTGCTCTAACATCAGAAGGAAGACCTTAGCAGGAACTTCCCATGTTCATCCCAGAAAAAGTGGTGTGCGGATTGGAATTGCTTGTGTTTTTACGAGCGCTTTTTGACTCTTTTGACAAGACATTCACGCCTCAGAAAAGTGTTTTTGTCTAATAACAGTGGTCAATCTTCAGGAGAGATCAGTGTTGGCTGTGGGCAGGAGAGGACTGACATGGATACATGACTGGAATAACAGTCTTGGCCTTGATTCTTCTGGAGGGTTTAAAGTCCCAAATGTCTGTTCAGTTGTTTTGGTATCTTAATAAAATATTAGGTACAAATGAGGGTTATCATAAAGCACTCACTTATGAATTCAGAGAATTCAAACTATGTGTGGCTGAAAGATGGCTTGTGACTAAACTAGCCTCTTATTTGTTTGTATTGTTGGCATTAATAAATACAGCAAAAACCAATATGAAGGTAATGTCGAATCCAAAGTTTTGAAATTTAAAAGGAATTTGCCAAATGCATTTTGGGGTGCACTTTTGGAGTGGCTCTTTGCATCATAAACAACATACAACAAATGTAGTTTTGGTGTTGCTTTTTGAAAAAAAAAATTAATACAGGAACAGGAAGAAGCTGGAGTAACACTATTTTTTCCATCAGCTTTCCATTTGTAACCATAAGCTAAGTTACGTCACAACTTTTACCTGTACCATTTTACTGTTTTGCCATGTGTTTTATGCCAGTTTAATTTATTATTTTGTATTCATTTGCATTCCAAACAAGATTCTCAGGAAGAAATCCCTATATTTGAATAAAAATGTGTTTGTTTTTTGACGGATACAGAATAGAAAATGATTATTGACAATGATATTCAGAATGTTAAACAGCTGATAATATACAAATACATAAAAATAAGTCCTACTCTAAGCAATTTTAAAATAAATGTCATCTAATTTTCTGCCTCACTTGAATTGGTTGTATTATTTAATGTTGGTATTCATTTTTGATAACCTACATTATTGACAGTGTCTAGCACTGGACTGAATTTTGGTTTCTTTATCAATTTTGGGGCTGTTCAACTCATTATGCAACACTGCCCTCTTCTGGAGTCATCATCTCATTACTCAGAGCCTGGTTAAGTTCTAAAGTGACCCAGAATTTACACCAAGAACTATTGAGGGATGAGGCATCTGTAAACTAGTTTTATGCATGTCTACCTTAAGCATAAATTTTACACCAACGACAGAAGAGCCCTTCCTGTTATGTTGGACAATTCAATCTCCCCCCTCTGTTATGCCCATTCCTTACCGGCTAAACCCAAAGTTGTGGCTATTGAAGCCCATACCTTCTCCTTCCTTACATTTTTGTGCAGTGTCATACAGTTTGGCACTATTTATGTACTTTTTGCTCCACTTTTGTAGCTATAAAAAATATTATAAATTCTTAATATATTCTGCCACAGCCCTTCACACCTCTGTCTCATTACACCATCAAACCACTACACATCTCCCTGGATTCAGCCACCCCCCCACCCCCCACCCCCCACCCCTCACCCCCAGCACCGAGCCCCCCTGCCCACCCCTCTCCTTTGCAGCAGCCCAGGTGAGAAAAGAGCTGAGGAAAATCAAGGTGAAGAAAGCAGCTGGACCAAACAGCATCAGCTCCAGGCTCCTTATGTCCTGCGCAGACGAACTGTGTGGAGTTATGGAGTATGTCTTCAACCTGAGCCTCAAGCTGAGGGTGGTACCACAGCTCTGGAACACCTCCTGTGTGGTACCTGTGCCAAAACATCACACACTAGAGACCTCAGCAGCTACATGCCAGTGGCTCTCACATCCCACAGTGGGACCTTCGATGGACCTGCTGCAGTTTGCCTACCGACCAAGATGTGCTCATCTTCCTGCTACATCGTGCTCTGGCTCACCTGGAGAAGCCCGGCAGCACTGTGAATCATGATTTTTTTTTTATTTCTCCAGTGCCTTCAACACCATCCAGCCGGTGCTTCAGATAGCCAAACTGGAGAGGGCTGGGGTGGACCTTTATCTGACAGAATGGACTCTGCACTATCTCACAAACCGACCCCAGTTTGTGAGAGACCAGGACTTTGTGTCTGACCTGCAGTGTGGAGGCCCCCCAGGGGACTGTCCTGGCGCCCTACCTCTTTACACTGCAGACTTCAGACACAAAACTGTATTCTGCAGTTCTCTGATGACTCTGCAAATGTCAGCCTGATCACTGAGGATGACAATGTGGAGTACAGAGGACTGATGCAGAACTTTGTGGACTGATGTCAGCAAAACCTCCTGATCAACGCGGGGAAAACCAAGGAGATGGTGGTGGATTTTCGCAGATGCATGTCTGCCATTCCCTCACCGGTGAACATCCAGGGAATGGACATTGAGAGAGTGGACTCTTATAAGTACCTGGGTGTTCACCTGAACAATAAACTGGACTGGACTCAGAACATGGACGCACTGTACAGGAAGGGTCAGAGCAGGCTCTACCTCCTGAGGAGACTGTGGTCTTTTGGAGTGAAGGGGCACTCCTGAGGAGCTTCTATGTTTTTTTTGTTTTTTTTATTATCTTTGTCCAGACTAGTCTCTGATACTCTTTTGTGCTCTTGTGTGATACCACTTATGTGCTACTGCTAACTGTACTTTTGCTGTTGCAACAATGCAATTTCCCCACTGAAGGACTAATAAAGGTTTTCTTTTTCTTATTATTCTTCGAATGGGCTCATTAGAATCAGCTTCATCTGTGCTAGCGATTGATACCAAATATTTATATATTTGTAAAGATTTAAATCCCATGTTTTTGAGACTTTGCCATCACATCTTCCAATGACAGAAACATAATCATCATATCCTTGAAAACATGGTGGCATTGTCTCAAAAACCTGGGATTTAAGGGGCTTAAACTTTATTTAGTGACCCGGTGTGTTGTACCACAAAGTGCACAGAGATTAAGTGGTGACCCAGTGTTACAGCAGAAAGGACACCCAGATTAATTGGTGACACGGTGTTGCACCATATAGTGCACCCTGATTAAACTGTGACCTGGCGTTCAATTCAATTCAATTCAGATTTATTTGTATAGCCCAATATCACAACAAAAGTCGCCTCAAAGGGCTTCACAAACAGTTGATCAAACATAAACACACAATCAGACTTAACACACAATCAGCACAAACAATAACTACACTAAACTAAACAGACCCAGGACACTCCTGTCCTTAGACCCTCCTTCTCGGTAAGGAAAAACTCCTAAAAAACCCAGGTACGGGAAAAAAGAAGAAACCTTATGGAGCCCATATTGAAGGAGAGATCCTCTCCCAGGACGGACAGGCAATGCATCTAGGACTGTTAGTCCCTTAGTTCATCTATAGGATCATATATCAGCTCTGTAAGGATTCATCCAGACGAGAGTGGGTGAGATAGGTTGTACACGAGGTCTCCAAATAATCTGGTTACATTTATTGGTGCAACACCGGGTCACCAATTAATCTGGGTGCACTTTGTGCTGCAACACCCAATCACCCTATAATCTGGACACATTTTTTAATTATTCTGTGTGCTTTTTTGTCGCAACACTGGGTCACCAATTAATCAGGTTACGTTTTCTTTTTCCAGTGCAACACCAGGTGACCATTTAATCTAGGTGCTTTTTTTGGTGAAACATTTGGTCACCAATTAATCTGGGTGCACTTTTTGTTGCAACCCCGAGTCACAAATTAATTTGTGCACTTTCAGTGTAACGCCAGGTGGCCATTTAATGTGGGTGCGTTTTCTGGTAAAACTAGTCACTAATTAATCTCAGTGCTTTTTATGGCCCAAATAACCTGGGTATATTTACCGGAGCAACACCTGGCCACCAATTAATCTGTGTACACTTTTTGTTGCAAACCCATATCTCCAATTAATCTGTGTGCACTTTGTAGTGCAACACCAAGTCACCAAATAAACTGGGTACATTTTCTGGTGCAACACTTAGTCACAAATTTATCTGTGAGTGCTTTTTTGTTGCAACACCAAGTCACCAATTAATCTGTGCACTTTCCAGTGCAACACTGGGTCACCGATTAATCTGAGTGCTTTTTCTTGTGGACCATCTGATTACCAGTTAAGCTGGGTGCACTTTCCAGTACAACACTGGGTCACCAATTAATCTGGGTGCTTTTTCTAGTGGAACATGTGGTCATCAGTAGATCTGGGTGCTTTTCCTGGTGCAACATCGGGTCACCAGTTAATCTGCATGCACTTTCTAGTGCAACACTGGGTCACCAATTAATCTGGGTGCTTTTTCTAGTGGAACATGTGGTCATCAGTAAATCTGGGTGCTTTTCCTGGTGCAACACCAGGTCACCAGTTAATCTGCATGCACTTTCTGGTGCAACACCGGGTCACCAGTTAATCTGCGTACACTTTCTGGTGCAACACGGCAACACTTTTTTTCTGAAGCAACTCTGGGTCACCTTTTTGGGTGCTTTTTCTGGTGCAAAGCTGGTCATCAAACTCCAGGTTGCTCTAGCATTTTGGTGACCCAGAATGTGCCCCCAGATTAATTGGTGATCTGGGGTTGCACCAAAAAGTTTACATCGATTAATTGGTGACCTGGTGTTACAACACAAACTGCACCCAAATTATCTGGGCCATAAAAAGCACCCAGATTAATTAGTGACCAGATGTTTCACCTGAAAAAGCATCCAGATTAAATGGTCACCTGATGTGCACCAGAAAATGTACCCAGATTATTTGGTGCACCAGAATGTGCACCCAGATTAACTGGTCACCTGGTGTTGCACTAGCAAATATAACCAGATTATTTGAAGACTTGATGTTGCATCACAAAGTGCACCCAGATTATCTGGGTGCTTTTTAATTAGTGACCAGATGTTTCAGCAGAAAAAACATCCAGATTACATGGTGACCTGGACCAATAAATATACTCTAGATTATTTGGCAATCTGGTATTGCACCACAAAGTCCACCCAGATTATCTGGGACATAAAAAGCACCCAGAATAATTGGTGACCTGGTGTTGCACCAGTAAAGGTACCCAGATTAAAGCGCACCTGGATTATTTGGGACATAAAATGCACCGAGATTAATTAGTGACCAGATGTTTCACTAGAAAAAGCACGTAGATTAAATGGTCACCTGGTCACCTCACAATACCCCCATTGATTGTTTACCTGGTGTTGCAACAAAAAAAGCACCCAGCTTAATTAGTGGCCAGATGTTTCACCAGAAAAAGCATCTGGATTACATGGTCACCCGGTGTTGCACTGGAAAGTGCACAGATTAATTGGTGACCCAGTGTTGCAACAAAAAAAAGCACCCAGATTAATGACTACGTGTGGCATTAAAAAGCGGACACAGATTAACTGGTGACCCTGTGTTGCACCAGAAAATGTACCCAGCTTATTTGGTGACTTGGTGTTGCACCAGAAAGTGCACCCAGATTAATTGGTGACCTTGTGTTACATTATTTGGTGACCTGGTGTTTCAACAGAAATTGCACTCAGTGCTCGGTGCTGTACTGGGAAGTGTACTCAGACTAATTGATGACCCAGTGTTGCACTAGAAATGCAAAACAGGCAAACTAGGTGCATCATATACAGTATAAACATGTTACAAAGAGATCTAAAATACTGTAGGGAACATTTAGTCCTTTCAGCAGTACACTGTACCATTACTATATATTTAACCTTAACTCTAAATCAATGTTATGTCAACCTACAAAATCAACTGCTGCCAACATAGACTATAAGGAACAGTAATAAATTTGAGTCAAGGATTGGCAGCCACTCCAGAACTTTCAAATAAAGTGACTAATACCAGCAGCAGGGCACAGAAAAACACACTAAATTTGAACAAAGAGGGTTTGTTCTGGTACAGGGTGGTGCACAGGGCAAGTAGTGGGATACCTCCGCTTCACCAGCAAACAGAAAGCATGAAGGGCTTGCTCCCAGATCAGCAGAATTCCTTAGTGACAAAAATATGTGTAGACTTAATTTAAACTACCAGGTTGAGACCACAAATACCACAAGTCACAGTAAACATAAGGAGACCATAAGACTAAGCAAAGATGGACATTCAGTCTGTGCTACATAGAAATGAAACATTAACATTAATCATTTAATGTCAAAATGGGCTGAGAAAGTGTAATGCCAGCCAGTTTAATAACCAACAATGATACTTCAAAAAACAACAAAAAAAAAACATAGCTGTAACATCAATATTTGTCCTTCATGAAAAAAAAAATACTGTCACAGACTTGAGTACAATGCTAATTGATCTGCCATGCTGTGGTTAGTGTAATATAACATAGCAAATCAATTCTAAATCTTCAGTCATTGCCTTTGGTCCAAATGCCTATGAATAAGATGTTCACATAAAGCAGTACTACCTTAAATATTTCTCCCAGTATTATAGATATACACATTCAAAGAGGAATAAGTTGCTGCCTATTCCAATGCACAAGGAAGAAAAAAAGAATTTAAAAAAATTCCTAAGTCCAGCAGTAATGTGGTAAACATGATCAAATAATAATGTCAAGCTTATTCTAAAGGCATTTTCACAGTGATTTCTAAAAAATAGGTGCCCTGAGGTTTTAAATGACTTTAAAACAAATGTATGGCACTATGGCATTAAAACATTCAAAGTAATATTTGGTTTAGGAAAATGTATAGTCACATTTTCACAGAGCACTTTTTAAGGTAGTACCCAATGACATGTAGTGCTATCCATAAGGCTAATACTAATATCAAACACTGACACAGAGAAACAGATCTGTCATGTAGATAAAATCTCATGATTACAAAATATAAATTCATAGAAATTAATATTGTTAAAAACTAAATCTTTCAGTCCACTGAATTTGGGTCACATGCTCCTGATTATAATACTGAAAAGCATTTACACATAAAAGGTTGTCTGATATTAAACACTTTGTGAAACAAAATGCAACAACTGGCAAAGTGTGCTGATAAAAAGCCACAGCATCCTCATCAGCAGCAGGACGCAGACAAAGTTTATTTTTTAATACCCAGAACCAATCCACATCGGACATCTTCAAGAGGTATACAGCTCAAGCGATGGCATTATGTTGGTTCATCTCTATCTTCTCTTCAGCATCTTTATTGTCTTGTGGTGAGTTCCTCTTTCTGGGCTCACGTCCCAGCGCTTCAGCCTCTTCCAAGGTGGTTGAAAGGGGTTTGCCAAGAGTCTCTGGCAACAAAAATGTCAGCACTCCAATAACAAAAGCGAGGATTCCTACAATCAGCTACAAGAAGCACAAAAGTTATTCAATGATTATTTATGATTAATTATAAGCAGTCCAGCGTGCTTAGTCAAAATAAAGTTATTGAAACAAATGAGTTTGTATACCTGTGGTAGGTAGATCCATATATCAGCCAGATAAACACAGAATGGAGCCACCACACTGCCCACACGACACATCATACTACCACTGCCTACAGCCAAAGACCTAGAAAACAAGGACATTTACTGTACATGTAGAGGGCTGGCACCAGGGCTTAATTTGAGCCGGATCTTGCCAGAACAGGATCCGGAAACTCCCTTATTTTGACGTGGTCTGATCCAGCAGCTGTTTACTTGGATCCGGTAACTCGGACACAACTCAGAACAAAGTGTGACAACATTTGACACTTTTGACCTCCTAAACCTGTGGTCGGAGGTGTAATTACACTGAAATGCATATGTTTTAAACATAAAAGCCACGCATTTCCGCGTGCGCGGTTCAACACAGACTGTCCCCGCGCTGCAATTTGCATTTATAGATTGTACAGGGAATCCGGTGGAAAAGACCTTCACGTCAAACTGAAAGATCTATTCACCACTGTTAACACCAGTGGTGCCTGCATGCGTACAGCAGTACGCACTGTGCGCACTTCTGCTCTTTAAGTCAAAAGTTTTTGCTTACAGCCAGGAGACAGTAAATCTGTTGAGGTTTGTCCTGACTTTGGTTACACGGAGGGGACCTGCGTCATGCACTCTGGATGTGCCGCGTTATTTCCCCACTGTGCCCGAGAGCGCACGGGACATGGCAGAGCCACGTCAGTTTGTTCTTTTACTCAAATGCATATGGAAGCTAAAGCTAACGCTGATCGTGGGTCACAGGATGAGACCCGGCGCCAGTTAAACACCAGTGTCACTGTTACATAGCCATAGTTACGCAGAGAAACCTTTCGCCACGCGCCCTTGATGTGCGCTTTTTATTCCCTGTGCACACGGGACATAGATCCACAGCAGTTTGTTCTTTTTTGTTTGTTCAAATGCATCTGTAAACTCAAGCTAACGCGCTGAGGCTCACAGAGCCTGGAGCCGTGAAACGCCATTACGCAGAGAAGACTGCGCGCTCCACGGCAGTCACTAAAAAGAAGCGAAAGCAAAAGAGAGAGAGAGACTTGATTAGGCTGAAAGCTTACTGCTGCTGTGAGTTCACTTTCCTAGTCTAGACTTTGTTTTTACAGACCACAGCTGCATGAGTCTGTGTTC
The DNA here is from genome assembly GCA_020698575.1 of Bostrychus sinensis. Lineage (NCBI taxonomy): Eukaryota > Metazoa > Chordata > Actinopteri > Gobiiformes > Eleotridae > Bostrychus > Bostrychus sinensis. The sequence goes on along the minus strand of CM036257.1, from coordinate 17,053,120 downwards.
TTGCTTCAGACTGGTGGCTGCACACAGTAGGTCTATGACAGAGCGAGTCTACAATAGCGCAGTTATTATGCCAAAGCACAATTTTTGTTCCGGCATCGTTTTATTTACAAATTAAGCCCTGGCTGGCACCATTAGTAAACTCAAAGCGGAGCAGCAGTGCTTCTTGACCAATTGTATCCAGATTTGAATTTGAAATATTATCAATACCTGTTTTCTCTATTCTCTTCATTATTATGGAGAATCATAATAATAACCTTTTGAAAACAAAAAACTAAGAAAATATAAGAAAATTATGTATGGTTTAATTCAACCAGCGCGATACCACTTCATTATATAATCTGCTATTAATTTATTATTTTTTAAAATGGCCCCCCATTTAAGGGGAAGTTTAGTGTTTGGAGGTTCAGTTTTTTACCTGATGATGGTGGGGTAAAGCTCACAGGTGTACAGGTAGATAAGACCAAATGCAATTGCAATGGAAAATTTTCCAATCATACTCAGAGTGATAGCCAGAGGCTGGATGTCCTGTAAAGCACAGACAGAAAGTTCATGAGTCTCAAAACTATTCAAATACTATATGTCTTGCACAACATTTTTAAACCTGTTTATATTATAAATAATTGAAAATAAACTGTGGGCTTGAGAAGAAACGTGTCAAAACGTCAGAACAGTAAACTTTGTGTAGTCCTAGTAAAACAAACAAATGCAAGTAGCCAGGCAGTGCACAAAAGGATTTTATCTATAGAAAAAGGCATGTTTTTCTGTTATATATGAACACCTAAGTATTTTTGCAAACATGAGGTTATGTGCGGCTGGAATTATGCTGTGCTTTTAGCATGTTGTATCAACAACAAATTTAATGTGTTTATGAGGGCATGAGAGATAAGAAAAGCATGTGCACATTTAAAAATAATGAGATCAAGACATTTTTATCAGCTTTATTATCAGATGTATTGTGTTCACGAGAATGACTGAATTAGATCAGTTCTCTGGCATTGTAATTGTGTGAAGTAAACTGATTAGCTAAAAATATCTATTTATAAAGAAAGCATATTTTTATGTTATAGTATATTTTATACATTGTAGATAATATAAACAATATTAAAGCTAATAAAATCGCCTCAACAGGACAGCTTTTTCACATTAAATGAATGTGATTACTTTTTCTCTCTAGCTTATTTGCTAAGCTAAGTCATATTTAGTTACGTAGCTGACTAAGGGAAGTTATATAAACTCTGGTATGTGGGCATGCTTAGGTTGAGAGGTCTTGCTCAGCCCTGTCCAGGTTACCACAACGTGAAACAAAATAAAAACAGAAAGGTCAGAAAGACAATATGGCCAAGTACTCTGTGTCCGTGTTTTCTTTTTCATTATTGATCACAAAGCCCTTTAAGGTCAGAGGTCATGTTTACTTTGAGATTAGAAGCTAACTTCTCAACATGAAGAATTGTAGCTAAATACGACATATGTCTCTGGGACTGGATACATACAGCAGGCACCAAAATGATGAGTATACATGCGACAGAGCTCAGAAGTAGAGCTGGGGCACATGTCTTCTTCCTCCCAATCCGGTCCATTGCAAAACAGCCAACCAGATAAGAAGGAAGCTCCACTGCACCTAAAAGAGCCAATCACAGCGTTGGCTTGTGGGGAGAGGATGTCCCGGCTAACACACTGACACCATGACATTCCATCTGTACCTTGACTTAAATAACTCAAAGCTTCCTTGACGGCAGCTCACATGGCTCTATGGCTGACAATTTCAATAGAGCTTTTTTATTAACAAGTATTTCCTAGAGGTCCTGACACTGTAGCTTATTTGTTGTCATGTTCCTGCCAAACTGAGTTACATAAGTACATTGTTATACTCTAGTTTATTTAGTTTTGTGTATTTTTAGGACAGGAGTTCAATCCTCCCATTTTGTTTTTACCTGTTCATTTGTCTGTTGCGACTAACACAACATTTAACAAAAAACATAAAAATGATTATTGTTGTCAAAGGATTAGACACACACTTGTTTTTTATGCATACAATATAATATTATTATAAAATGCTATGTAAGTTACACTGACAAGCCAAAAGGTTAAAATAATAAGATGCAGAATTTTAAAAACATGTATTAGAGTTAAAAGTCTCTCTTTGTTTGTATGTTAGTGAGCCATACTTACCAGCAAGAAATAAGTTGACATACTGGTTACCCCCGAGGTTGACCGAACCCAGAGAGAAGACATAGTAACCCAGGCTTCCAATAAACCAGATGGCCCACACCGTGCATGTACGTCCCGCCATCCTCCAGCTGCCGAACAGATCCAGAATAGAGAGTTTCTTTTCATTTTGTGGCACTGACTCAGCTTCCTTCTGCAGCAGGACAGTGCCATTTTTCTCCTCTGGCTCCATCAGGTCCTCTGCCTTCAGCCTGCATTCAATCCCGTTTACCCGGGCCATAGAATCGAGCAGGGTCTGGGTCTCACTATAACGGCCCTTCGCCATTAGATAAAAGGGTGTCTCAGGAAACTTCCAACAGAAAAGCAGGAAAGGCAACGTGCATGTGGAGAGGATGATCTGATAGATCCACCACACTCGCACAAAGTACCCAGTTAGCGCTACCACCATGATGCCCGCTGCAAAGGCAGCGTGCACGTGCATGGAGGTCCAAGTGCGAACCTTAATCCCTGTGAACTCTGTCACATAGACAAACACCACCACCAAATAGCCACTGGACACCTACAGAACAACAAAGCAGACATACTAGAGGTGAACAAAAAACACAAGGCACAAACATCACATTTTACTGTGATAACACACAATGTAAATATAAGTCACTGGGGCACAGAGAAATTAGCTTTTATTTAAATAATAGTTAATGTAAAATCAAAATTATCTGATGTTGTGAGTTGACCTAAACAGACTATATGTTTTCTTTGCTAGAGACCTATTTAAACCAGTGCTTTAAATCACTGTGGTAAACATATGGAGGTAATCAGACACCCTAAGTAGGCTAAGGATCTACTCTGCAAAGAGAGCAGAGTCTCATTCTATGTGAAAAACAACAGCTGTAGCAGAGAACAGGGGGATGGGAAGATGGAGTGAAAAAAAATGAAGGAATGGGTAGAGGGTAATGGATAAACTTTACAATCATTTAGGCCTGTTAGAGTTATGATTATGTGCCATAGACTTGTAAATGTGTTCTATTAACATTATTAAACAATAGGAAAGAACAAATGTTAGTAAACAACTAACTGGGAACAGTTAAAAGAAAATTAATTCCAATGAACCAGACGTGGGAACTTGGAGCAGCTACATAACAATAACACATTACAGAACTCACCATTGCAAGAAGGAACCGGAGCACTACAAAGATATAGTAGTTTGAGGAGAAAGCCACAGCTACTCCAAGCCCAAACTGACAGAGGCTGGTGACCATCATGATCTTTACACGACCAACCCTAAAAAACAAAAACAAAAAAATATGACTGATACCAAAGACGGAAAATATTTGTTACTGACTGTGGTCATAACATGGATCTAAATTTAAAGTAAATATTTAAACCACTAGAAATAAACATACAGAGATGATTATATTAACAATTTTACTAAAACCTGTTTTGATGATTGACAGATGTGACCTGAAAGAAGAACGGTGCATTCCTAGTCTTTCTGTTTTTAATGCTGTTCCTGTTTTTAATATCTTTTTTCTTTTTCAATCAAATTTCTTCCTTAAGTCTGCCAGTCATTACTAAAAAGCTGTTCATAAACACAAAAGCCAGATGGGCCTACCACAGAGCCCTGTGGAACTCCAAGACTGTGTGATTTGTAGGAAAGACAACTTTAATTTGACAATTTTAATCTTGTGCTTTTCTCTGCAATGAATATTTTTAAAAATATGTCTTTGTTTTAGAGGCTGAATGTTTTTAGTTCTTATAAACATCTAATCAGTCCATTATGTAATGCAAAATTGTTTTTCATAATTACGTTCAAATGCCTTTTAGCTAGGACTCATGATACATACTGATGAAATTACAATAAGGGATATTCCAGTTGGATGAAAAACTGTGCCTATCACTTAAAACAAAATCTAATATAAGATTCTTAGATAAAGTTTATTCTTGTCAATGACTTTCTTATAAACAATATAGTTGACTGAAGCTGGTAAATGTATTAATGTGCTGCTATTACTGGCAAATTGTTGGCAGTAAGTTAATGTTAAATTTTAAACAGTGTGGTTCAAAAAGTAGCTTGTTCACTTCTGATCAACTTTAACTTCTTGTACCATAAATCTTACTTACAGTACAGGTCACTTCTGATCAACTTGAACTTATTGTAAAACAAATTTACAATAAAGCAGATTTACCATAAAAAACAAATAATACAGTAATGCACACAGTAACACTCTCAGATGCGGGACAGCTGCTAGTATTAGTGAAGAGGTTAGATTTTGTTTTAATTAGAAATATAATTATACATTCACAAATCTTGAATCTGATCATTTATAATAGTGGCAAGGTCCATGAGCTCGCTTTATTCATCCGACTCCACCATAGAATCTGCGTATTAGCAATATGATCCCATCTCAATTTAACACTTCAGGCCTATTGAATGATGTGACCCTATACAAAACCCAGCAGTAGGCAGTCATTCCAGTAACTTTTTGGCATTTTGTGGCCGGTAAGTTACTGTAAAACACAATCAAATGTCTAGTGTAGACTTCATTCTCTAATACTAAACCTCTTATTTCTGAGTCTGTGCTGTGAGAGAAAAGAGCTTCCTTATTTGGTGGTGTCCAGACCATATGTCCAACAACTACAATTTATGTCCCCCTCTCAAAAATCCCACTGTGTGAAATACAGTCCCGACTTACCCCCATCACTCAAAGCCAGTTTACCTGTCAGCAATGTCCCCAAACACCAGGGCCCCAATCAGCACTCCCAACATGAATGTGGGCTGGCATAGCTTGGCCAGCCACTCTCCCTCGCACACCAGATCCCAGTCGGTCACTATGCTGCTCTGCACTTCACTGTGATCATAAATAAAACTGTCACAGACTTTTACCGTCTTGTTGCCATAAAATTCATAGGTAAAGTCCGTTGGGTTGGTGCGGTGAGCACACTGGCACCTACTGAGCTCCCACTGCTCTCCTTGGGCCGTTCTCACCACCAGCGGTCGTTTCCCTGCTTCAAACAAAGGCAGGATTTCTTCAAGGGTAGAAGCTGTCGTATTGCCATAGAGGATATCAGTAATGTTGTCAGGTATACTGCACACAAAGTTAGGTTTCTCCACGAGGAAAACTGATGCCAGGTAGTGGATCCCACAGGCAGCAGCTTGGAAGACTGCAGCAAAGTAGAGGCATGCCTGAAATCTATAAAATAAATAAATAAATATATGTATGTATGTATGTATGTATGTATATATGTATGTATGTATTTATGTATGTATGTATATATAGGCCATCACACAAGCAGCAAGTGAGAAAGATGAAGCATGATGGGTGTGAAGGACAGCAGTAACATTTTCGCAAAAGATGAAAAGTAAAAAGGTAATAACTCGGAAGTACCCTTTCTGTTTTTTTTTTTTTTTTTTTTTTTTTTTTTTTTTTTTTTTTACTATTCTGACAAAATACTACGTCTACTGCAATAAATAGGCCTTTATATTACATTACTGGTCTATATTGAGCATACAGGCTAACCAGAAGCGTTCCCTTTTTTAAAGTGCAACGCTAACATGGAGGGAAACGCAACTTCCATGAGATAGCGGTTCCGAAGGGTCACCAAAGAAACATGGCAACTTTGTAACCTTGTTAAGTATCTGGCCACAAAATAGTTCAGGTACCTTTTAAAATGGCCAAGCTCGTCAAATATTCTCTCGACGGTCATTTTCAGACGGCGGGCTGGTTTCCGCGGGGGTTCCCGTTTACAGTGTCCCCTTGGGGTAGCGCGAGCTGGTAGTCGCGGGGTCTCGCGCTGGTCTGGAGGAGCGGAGTCGAGGCGCGTTCACGTGGCTCCACGCAGAGGCGCACACACCAGCAGTTCTCTGTTTGCTACATAGGTTTCTGAGAGCGCTAAGGTAAAAAAAAAACAAAAAACAAAAACAAACTCCAGCCCACAGTTCCTCAGAGGCGTGAGCCCTAACATGGTCCAACCCTGTCACACACTGAATTAGCACCTAGTGGAAATAAAAAAAATAGGTGCTATTTACAACTGAAGCTAACAAGTTTTTGAGGAGGTGGGCATAAAAAGCTCAATTTCAGGTGGAAAAAAGATTTAGACCACTCTAACTGAATGAATGCTGCGAATATAGTCCTTATATAAACTCATTCCCCCACCTTGGCTACTGCATTTTTTATGAATAGTTTCATTTTTAGCAGTTGTACCCAAATTAGCATTCCTGTGGATATGCATCAAAACGTGATATTGATTTTATCTGAATTCGTACGGGGGGCGGAGCTTGACCTGTTAACCAGTCAGATTAGTGCAACATAATACCATGTTTTGCACAAACAAACCTTTTCATCCAAAAGGACAGGCAGCACATTCAATGATATGTTTTTTTCCGAGCAGAGCTCATTTTGAGGAAGTGGTGTGTGCAGAACTTGTGGCAGTGTTTACTTATCTGCACCTTACCTCAGCTGGACTCAGCAGGATTATCACTACAAACTGTGTGTTTGCTCTGCAGTCTCCCTGGCCCACCATCTGCTCACCTTCCTCAAATGGGAAACTATCAAACACTCAACTCAAATTAAATTGAATTATTGCTGTGTATTGGCAAAAAGTTAACAATGGGTAAAAACTAGAGGTACACTGTTGCAAGTGAAATATAAGCTTTCCTCAAAGTATGTTTTAGAAAGTGTACTCAGAAAGTACCTTTTCTTGAAAAAGTGTACTAAACTATACTATCAAGTTACTTTTTACCTCTGGCACCACCATGTAATATAAATGTATATGGTGAATAGGATTTTTGTTATTTCCCAAAAGTTAAAATATGTCAAAAAACATCTTGTATTTAGATGGTTACCACTGGCATTTTAACTATGTTCAGAGGACTGTTTATAGATGCACTGACTAATTTTCTATCATGCTCCACAATTCCTAAGCTCACGTGTGAATATGTCAGTAGTGTCTTTATAGTCTCATATGCACTTAGGCAGTGAGAGCTTAAGTTAAACTATGTTTAAATGTGTGTAGTATTATTTTGGGAAGCTGTAAACAAACACACACTGTGACCTTCACCTGCTTCTGTCACAACTGTCCTGTTCCCACTGGTCCAGACACTGATAACTCTAGTTTCAATATAACTCCGGACTGATCTATTTGAGTCCAGTTCAGTCTTGTTTGACCCGCTTTGTGAGATCAACTGCACCTACCACAACAGGGAACATAGGGCATCGTATTGTTTACTATATACACATATCCTTTCATGTCTAATCTTGAAGCTGCTTATATGTTTTCTATATTTACAATATATACAATGTAGGCTCACTTAAGTGAAACACAATATAGATTCAGTACACACAGAGTAAATCTTAGTTTGAATTTATTTTAATTGTGATGATTTTGATTTACGGTTACTGAAATGTATAGCATGCTTTTTTTCTCACCCTGAATACTGTATTACTAACTGGTCACTGACTAGCCTGACTACATTAAAATCAATAGAATCTCTTTTTAAGAAAGCCCTTAAAGGTACTAGTTAGAAAATTGTATACATTTAATCATTGCCTCATACTTGAAATACAGTATACTAGGTTTTGAAAATTAACAAAAAATCTTACTAGTTTGTTCAATTTATAAGGTCTTACATGGACTGAGTTCATCATGTTAAAATACAATTCTAGTGGGAAAATAACCAGAGACTCTAGAAGCAACCATGCAATACCAAATAGATGCACGACATTCAGTAAACAGGTGTTATCAGTTAAGGGTACTAAGATTTGGAATAACACCCCACCAGTAATAAGAGATTGTGGATTCAGTACATTTAAAACCAACCTTAAACGATGGCTCAAGAGGAGCCAGATCTATGATTATTAATTTTTTGCCAGTATGTGTCATACTCACTGTTGTATGTTATTGTCATTATCATGTGTTTGCAGACTTGTGTGTTTTATTGCACTGTGGATTGTGTTTTCCATAGTACTGTGGACTTCAATCAAATCATAAAAGTCACTTTTACAAAATGATCACTAAAGAAACTGCAAGAAACAGTTAAAAATACTACAAGTATTTGGACCAGTGCAAGAGAGGCACAAGCAAGTGCAATCTTTCTGCTGTTAATATTCATGGAAAGTGTTGTGTCAGAAAGATCATCTGCTGTAAAAACAAATTAAACATGCAAATCACTAACATGCGATCATTCACTGTGGGAACAACTGAAAGGGCACAGCCAAAAGGAAAAGTAGTAAGAGAGGCAGTAGTTTAAGCAAAAACCTAAAAAAAAATAAATTAAAAAAAAAATAAAAATTCATGGGAATATTTTTATTTTACGGTGTGTTTTACTATGTCCTCCAGTTTCATCATTCCCAAGTGACACAGTACTGCTCTATCTTCCCTGGTATCTGGAAAGGCCCCTCCGTGACCTGCCATTGACATTCTGCCTTGTGTGCTCTGCTAAATGAGGAGGAGTTAATGGACAGAGGCCACATGACTTGTGATCCTTGGACATTATTTTGACACTTAGAAGATGGCAGACGCCTGAAGTAGGCCTACACAAATAAAAATCATAGCAAACTGTAAAATGCAGAGGTGGAAGAAGTCCAAATCTACACTTAATACTAATGCATTAGTCTTATAAAGTGCTTTTGTAGTCGAATTACATTTTGGCACATTTTAATCATTCACTCAGTCACACTCAGTGGTGGTGAGCTACTTTTAAAGCAACAGCTGCCCTGGGGCAGACTGACAGAAGCATGGCTGCCATTTTGCTACAACCCCTCCGACCATCACCAAACACAGTCACACTGACACATTCATACAGGGAACACTGAAAAAAAAAAATCGCTGGATTTACGTAAAAAAATTATGTACATCGGTTGCATGTAATTCAATTATGTTTAGGCTTTTAAACGTAATTATATAATTCTTACGCATATCATTTTTATAATACAAACATAAATATTTCATGTTAATAAAATGTGATCAAATCAAGTTAAATGCACATATTTTACATATGTTACGGTAACAAAAAACAACCTTTTTCATATTGCGTGAATTTAATTATTTTGTGTAAAATCTAAATAATTTCTTTAAATATTGTAGCCTATGCAATTTATTTCTGTTGATTCAATGTAAACTTCACAAATACAGCTAAAACTAGTGCTGCAGTACATGTGACATAAGCATGTCACAGCCTTACAAAAAGAGCCAACAATAACTTTTCCACAAGATTGTATTGACTCAAAATAAAAAAACATACAGAGACAGAGCATTGTACAAGTGCGGCAAATAATCTGGATTGTGACAAGGTTGAGACAAACAAAGATCACTTTTTCAGGACATTATAATAATTGAAATAAATAAATGACATTAGAAAATTGCACAGTCACTATACACAAATATTTGGACTGGACATACTTCATACTTACTAATCTGAAAACAGGAGGCACCAAAGGCACAAAATTCACAAACTCTTGTTAAGAAAGTCAGTAACGCTCACTGGACTTCAGTTATAAAACATCTAAAGCTTGTGAACATGAGGAGTTAAAGCACAGAACAGTCCACAGTTTAGTTGCAGAGAGTAAATTCCTTACTGTTGTGTTCCAACTGATTCCTTGAAGTCAGCTCTGTCTTCTTCCTGCTGAGACAAAGTATTTGATTAGTATTGTATAAGTACAGATTCTCAAACATTATGAACTGCCATATTCGAATAAATTGCTTTATAAATACCACATATTATTTTGTAATCCTGCTTATTATACAAGTATACAGAACTGCAGACCTAGTATTCTGTTTGCACGTAGAAAATAAACAATTTATAATATGATTATATTTTATTATATAATATATATTTTATTTATTTTAAATGTGTTTAGAGAATTACATTCAATTGGACAACTAAAATAAATTCATTCATAATAAATGTATGATGAGCGCCTGTATGGCGAAGACTAGAAACTATATTATAACTAAATGACATCAATAAAAGTAGACTTACCACATGCTTCTTCACTTGATTCCCCAGGTCCTCAGGTGCACAGTGAGGTAAATATGACCTTCAGCCCAACTGTCATCCTATAGATACAAGCAAAAGACGTTCACTGGTTATTATTTATTTGTCACAAAAACAAAACACACAATCAGTTTTGTTGGTTTTCTTACTTGAGTTATCTATGACATAAAGCTCTGCAGCACTTCTCAGACAGCCCTCCACCTTTCCTGAAACAGATAAAGGCATTTTAGTGAAACAGTAAGCTCTGCACATTAAATTACATGCGGCTAACAGGAAAACCATAGCTGGTTGTGAATGTGTAAAGCCATTAGCCTGCTCACATTTATAGTATTTTCTGTGTACACACAAAAAAGTGCCAGTGTAACCTTGCAATGTAATAATACATATTCAGTCATTAGTTGTTACCTTATGCAGTTTTTGCAGGTTAAACAGCATCTAACAGTCCTAACTGCTCTGAACAATCTCCACTTGCAGACTCTGTGGAAAGAGTAACAAACTTAGTATATTCTTTCACTTAACACTAGATGGCATTTTACATTTAAAATGATTGACATTAGTGCTAATGAGTTGTATCATGCATTAGATAACCTTAACATTAACCTTGATTTAGCCCATATGTGGTGTTCAACTGCACAGAGAAATACAAATTTTATGTCAGCAAAAACATTCATTTACAATAACTGCACGCTAACTCCAACAGGTTTTTAAAGTATTTGAGAAGTTTTACCTTTCACAAAGCTCTCAAAGTCCAGACAAAATGCAGCCAAGATGGCTCCTGTGATTCTTCTCCTATGTATATTTGAATATTTCCCTCCTAACGTTGGGAGAGGGGAATTCCCGCCTTTGGCTGGAGGGCGGAGCTTCACTACAAAATGTAACTATTTTATGTATTCTTAACATGAACAAAACATGTAGATTTTACATCTGTTACAATTTTACAAGTTTTACAAGATTTAAACATGTTTTGAGCAGGATCGTAATTAAAACATGTCATTGCTATATTATTTTTATTTACAAAATCAGCAACCCCCATTCTCCCTTTTTTTCAGTGAAGGTGGGTAAAGTGTCTTGCCCAAGAACATGCATTTGCCGGTAATGGAGATGGAACCACCAACCTTCAGGTTAGTGGGAAAGCGTCTCTGCCAACTGAGCAGCTCATTTATTTATATAAATTTTTTTGCAATGACACAACAAATTATAGAACTATACAAAAAAGTATGTTAATTACTAAAGGTCGACTGATGTATCGGTACGATTTTTGCCTTTTTTAATCAACTGGCAATCGGCTGATTCTTGCCCTTTAATGCTGATTTTTGGTCAGGCACATGGTCCGGGCAACCATGTGACCAAAGGACCCCAGCTTTCCCACCCATCTGGTAGCAGTTTGTGCTCTTACACTGCAGTTCATAGGAAAGATCCAAAAACGCTTTATCTCAGCCTAAAAAGGTCAAAATGACAGTAAAAAGATTTTGTCATTTCACTGGCATATAACCTCAGGAAAAAATAAATAAAAAAGCATTTTGTAGCTGTCCCCAAGCTCTACTCACAGTTTGATTGAGATTGCCTCAAAAAAAAAAAAAAAAAAGTCTTTAACTGTTCTCACTGAGCAATTCTAACACCTTTGTTTGCGTTTTAATAAGTATAACTAAGACAAATGGCTACATAATATTAATTTCTTTCATAAATTCATAAATAAATAGGCCTTACATAATAGTTCCCAAAACATCAGCAGTATTTATCTGCCATTGGTTGTTCGGAATTTTAAAAATTGGCATTGGCTATAGAAAAACCCATACTGGTCGACCTCTAATAATTACAATGCAAATATGCAGAATTATCATGCTCAAAAAGAGTAGGAAGAAATGTATCTATTCATCTATTCATCTATTAACATGTATGTTAATACAGCTACCTATTCTATTACTACTGCTGCTATTACTACTACTAACTACGTTTTCCTTTAACAATTCATTACTTTAGAAAAAGTATCTGCTTTCCACCTCTGGGATTGCAATACCATTCCTAAGGTTTAATACAGCATTTGAAAAAACAAACAAACAAGTAACTATGAAAACTTATTAACAATCTCTTAAACTAGCTTACTATCTTATTACAGTATAAATCTTTATAGATACACAACTCGAAATAGGTATAAAATAGTAGGGGCAGTAGTCTACTGATGAAACAAAGTGTTGTTTGCTCATCTATCTTAACTAAAGAATATAAGAATCATCTAAACAGAGAAGTTAGTGAATTCTTTTGTTATTCTCTCATTGTTTCCATTGCCAGCTAAATTACCAGTTAACCTAATTCTGTTCAGGAACCAAAGAACACATAATTCAGTCCATATGGAGCTGGTTACAATTTTAACTACCACAAGGTGGCAGTAGATTATTGAGCTACGGTAGAATCCTTCAACTTCTGATTGATATAATTACAGTACATGTATATGATATTGCTCACAAGACAACATTGTGGTTATCATGCAACATTAGTCAAACAAACAATACAATATCTGTGAGTATATTTCTTTAATAAACCATTACAGTCCAATCAAATATTTAAATTGTCCTACAATATTTATTTCTGTACTAAAGGGGGCAGTAAAGTGCTGTGTGTCAGCCCAACGCTTTGCACAAATATGTTCAATAAGCTATTTAAATAAAGGCATTACTGTTATTTGTAATTTGTAATATTCCTTGATCTAATCTTTACCATATTAGTAAAGTGGTGCTAAGTAGTCTCTTATTCAAATCTATGAATGGATAAACATTGATTTAACTTCATCAGTGCAAGACATTTTGGGTCTTTGGAGAAGTTTAATATTGATTAAGATGAATTAATTATTTAAGGTGTTAGTAGTAGTAGTGGTTGGATTTTCCATAGGCTATCATGTCTATATGGGCATTTGGGTCTGTATGATGTTGTCCATGCTTTGAGCTCAACAAGTAGAGGCTGACAGAGACCTGCATAGATTTCTGGTGGAGCAGCCGTCCCGCCCAAGGATAGGGTTACAGAGTAACTTGAGAGTCAGCGGGGCGGAAGAGACATCCTGAAGGAGGGGACACAACAACATAGCAGTGGTTGTGTGTGAGATGTGAGCTGCATAAAACGAAAAAGAAATTAAAGGGGCGTGTGTGTTTGGGGGGAACTTGAGAGTATGAGGTAGGAGTTTTCAAAGAGGGTGGCACACATTGTACTTGTTAAGCTGTTTGCACACAGTCTGAGATGCATGCTGACACGTGGTTGGGTTTATCACTGGAGCTGTTCTTGACATAAGACTTGGGGCTTAATGGTAGACTTTGGAACTGAAAAAAACAAGAGTTGGGTTAGAAAGAGCAATGGGTTAGAAAGCAAAGCCTGAAGTTGAGGAGTTGATGTGATCGAGAGGGACAGAATGAGTTTGTAAAGCCCACTCCCGGACAGCTGTGGATGGACATGGGCCGAGAGCGGCTGACCCGGGGACTGCTGCTGCGTTTGGCCATTGTGCTCAGTGCTGTGGGTTTGTGCATTCACGTTTACCTGGAGATGAAGTGGAGAGACCCCACTGTCCCTCTGACACAGGGACGCACCACTCAATCAAGCTGGGACCAACAGAGCAGAACCAAAGAGGAGTCTGCAGAGCAGGAAAACAGGAGTGTTAAGAGGAGAATCTCATATGTGAGGACACTAAAGAAGGACAGCCAAGCACAGAAACCAAAAGATGTCTCCTCGCCTCTCCTCCAGCACAGAAAGGTATGTTTTCAACTGTTTTTTAGATTTCTTTTGCAGCTTATGGCAGAGTTATCTGATCCGAAATGGGTACAGTCTAACAAGATGCATTCCCCAGCATCGCTGTGAGTCACTGGCTTAAAGCTGTGTAATCCCTGGACAGGTGATAAAGGAGGAAAAGACTGAACAATCAATGCATTTTGAAGTCAAAAAGGAGAATCTGTCACTGAGAGTTTTAGCAGTACAAAGCAGTTTGTTTCTATTTTCCAGAAATAAACTACAAACTAAACCATAGGCTTCCCTCATGGCTACAGCTGCAAATGTGCAACAAAAGACCATTCAAATGTCTCTGAGAACAAACACAATTACTTATATGGGCTAACATGCACACAAACCTAGAGGCTTGACCTTTGACCCTTCAAGGGTGTGTTAAAGACCAGCTTAACAAAACTCCCACTCCCCCTGTGTGAGTCATTTCTTTTTTCTCTTTGACTAATGCAGGTGCCCTGCTTTTATTTAGACACATGATGTCCCATCCATCTTTTTACAGCCTTCTTCCTCAAAAACATACTTTGTGTTTCCATACACTCAACATATATGTATGTATGTAAATGGCTGAGTATATTGCTTGTGTATAAGTAAACAAATTGATCAGACTTAAACAGTTGTTTGCTCTAGTCAGACTGGACTCTACTATTGTTATGCCTCTTCAGTTCATTCTGTAAATCTTTATTGGATTAGACTGAGCTGGAGCAACAGCAGTGATTTTTAAATGCTCAGAAAATCACTGCAGGCCTATTGTGCCACACTGAGAGATTGGCCACTTTGCGCACCATTAATATTACATTGCACCATATGCTCTCTTTTTGTGCTTCTTAACACAAAATTTGTCACATAAGTTGCCCTGGGGGGGCCATGACAGAAACTGTAGTCATATGCTGCTGCCATTTAGCTCTAGTTCTATCTTCCTAACCCCTCCTCATATCTTTCCCTAAGGCTCTCATCATGAAGATCACTGCTGCTCTTGCTCTGTCATGTTTCCTGGTCTATGTTCTTCTAAGACATCCTACTGTTTTTATTCAAGCATGTCTTTCTTAATTTTAAACTTCTATCCACCTTCCCTCCTTTTTTTATAGTCTCTCTGGAGGAGCTGCACTCTCCGCCTCCCATCTCTGGCTACACTCGGCACATATTCATGGACTGCAGAGGAAATAATGGGCAGGACTGCTGTTGTGCTGTGCTAGGGAAGAATATGACAAGGACACCCACAATGACCTTGATAAATAAACGGATTGAGACTGCCAATAGCAGGGCAATACTCTGAAAGAGCAGTTTCTAGAGTTTGACATCGTAAAATTGCGCACACAAGGAATTTCAATTCTCAACAACTGAACATCATTTAGGGTTAGGCTAATTGCTTATGGTCACTTGTGAACCCAAATAACTATTAAGACAGGTTTTTTACAATCAAACTTCCTTTTACCTTGTAATTATTTCAGTGAGGTGCTCGGTGGCAGAGTGGTTAGCCCTCCTGTCTCTCAGCAAGGAGGTCATGGGTTTAATCCTCAGGCCAACCGACTATAATCTGAGTGGAGTCTGCATGTCCTCCCTGAGTTACTGTGGGCTTTCTCTTTCTCCCACTGTCCAGAGACATGCATGTAAAGGTGAATTGTTGAACGTGCCTACAGTGAATGAATGTGAGAGTGAATGGTCTGTCTCTGTGTCTATGTCAGCCCAGCGACTAAGTGGTAGGTGTCTAAGGCCCATAGTTACGAGGCTAGGCTCCAGCACCTCGACCTTATCCCTAACGGAAAAAGATGAATAAATTAATGTTTTACTAAAATCAAAGTGTTATTTTTAACACTTTGTGACAAAACATAGTGTTAACAAAGTATTATTTTTAAGTGTTTTTTTTTTTAAGATACTGTATTTTTTCCTCTAACAATCACAGAATACAGCACTGTTCAAAATGGCGCACATTCTGATATTATAAAACATTTAAAACTATAGCAGAATATATTGCATTTTTCACATACAATGAGTACTCAAGTAACAAAGTTTCATTTTTGCAAATTAACACACCTACAGCCTACATTACATACATTACATCTCTTTTTGATGAGACAAAAGAATTGTTTAGATCTGTCTGGTTCGTTTGTACCTGTTAGCGTATTTTGTTAGCTGATCACTGAGCTAGGAAACTGTGCCATTGTTTAGTGAACATTATTAGTTCAGATGAAAATAAACACCCATGGATTTCACAATGATTATGTTCTGGCAATGTAGCTTGCAGATAGAAGTTCATTTATTGGTTTGTTGGTTTGGGCATCTGGGCAACAAGCCTTTTGGCATGGTTAAATTGAACGGATGTTTGGCTGTCTTCACTGCCAACAGATTGTGGAAAGATGCCTCTGACAGAAAGAACTACATCTCACTATAATCTGTTTATGAGCAGCTGCGGATGTGAAAACACTGGGACATTTTCTTCATCATCTCCGGTAACAAATATTTGTTCGAGGGATGGTGTGCAGCCGCATTGTCAAAGACTCATTTTATCATCTGCTGTAATCTCAGTGTGTGACAAATCAAGCTGTGTATCATGTTTAATGCATTTGATATCCCACTCACTTGATTCAGATCAAAAATGATTTCTCATGCACACACCAAAATACGTCCTTATAGAAACACAGCAATTTATTTTTTTTTAATTATGGCCATAGTTTTCAATGCTATTTTACACTGATAGATAGAACAAGCACATGTAAGGCTGGATATTGTTGTTGATACCAATAGCCTGTCTTGTAAAAGTAAAATATTTACACTAGCTGTAAGCCCTGAGCAAAACAATCAACCAGAAAAGCTCCTCTGAAGGGACATACTGCTACTATCTCTTTAAATATATATTCTACGTGTAGAGAATGTATCGAGGAAGAGAAGCTGTGTGATAAGAGATTGTTGTGTTGTCTCTGAAAAGTGTCTGTAGATGTTGGCTTTTATATTTTAGCCGACTTCTCGCACCGCTGAAAATAGAAAATAGAATATTCACAGTGATGACTCAGCCTCTGTCCTTTAAGTAAAAAAAACTAAGCATTTTTACTCTCTCTTGTCCACTGCCAACTGTGACTCAGCTTGAGCTTGGACTTGAGACAATGTTTTGAAGACTCAGACTCAGACTTGTCTTTTCTCACAGACCAGGATTTAAGACTTGACAAAAACCTGTGAACCAATGACTCGGACTTGGACAAGGACTTGTAAATCAGTGACTCGGACTTATGAACAATAACTCGGACTTGGGCACTTGTGAGACAGTGCTGCAGCTCAGACTTGAACTTGCCTTGACTTTATCTGAACTTAACTTGGACTTGACTTGAATTGTTTTGGAGTGGACTGGGAATCTTGGACAGGCATCTCAACTCAAGATGACTCGACTCAGACTAAACTTGGACTAGAACTCCCACTGCAAGTGATAATGACTCGACTCGGCCTTGACTCGTACCAAGTTTTTAGTGACTTGTACTTAAACACTGAGGGATCAAAAACTGGTGACTTAATGACAACACTGACAGCAGATCATTTCACATCTGACATACTTCTCATCAGTACATACTGTACATTTCAGTGCAATGTTGTCTTTTCTGGTCTTTGAAACTCTTGTTTTAATGCGTTGTAATTTTCTGCCTCTTATCTCAGAGTCAACATAAAAGTGAATTAGAGTGTTAACAGATTAACATGCTGATGTGTGTATTCTGCAGTCACAGCCTCAGATGTAACACCAGGAAGTGCCTCGGCTCAAAGAACCGTAAATGAAGTGCCATGTTGATGTGTGAAAATACAGATTTTTGTTAATATCTTTCATCTATGACCTTAGATGGTTTGGAGAAATATAAACCTACTGCTCTTTTTACCGTTTCCTCTAGAGTTTTACACATTTTAAAATAGTTGTTTAACTCTCTGCCATTTCACAAGAATTTATCGCTGTGAAATACCGAAAGATTTCATTTACACAGTTTTAGACACTGCATAGATCATAATAATATGAACAGCAGAAAAACAAGAACATTTGAAGATTTTAAGGAGGAAATTATATGCTTTCCAAAATCATGTTTTTTCCTTATGAAGTTTATTCTAGCCAACACCATAGACTAACAACACACTTAGAGCCTACACTGCACTGAATTTAAAGTGACACCCAGATGTTTAAAGATTAATATTGGCATTTGTATGCAAGACCATTCATGGACAAACTTATTTAAGTCTTTGGCTGCAAGTGACTTCAATCAGTGGGACACTGACTTTTTTTACTCTAACAATTTCACAGTTCAGTCCAATCCAATTGCATTTAGTCTGCATCAATTCCTGTAAACCACATTCAAATCAACAGGGACCAGACTAATTCTTTGTACAGGCAAGAAAGAGAATTAGGATGGCTGGCCATGCTGCCGTGTACATATACAGAATACAAAAATTTTTGCAAATAAAATCACTTAATCTCCATACCTATTAATTTATGGTAAGCCACCAAAACACACACTGCATGCTTTATAATTAATACTTTTTCATCTAACAACATACATACAAAGACATAACACAAAGTAATTTATCTCCAGATTAAACTTACACTAGTCAATGGTTTTCTCTTGAGCACTGATTAGTGCAGTACCAAACTAAAAGGCCACTTCCACTGTCTGCACTACTACCACTACCAGCCAGCATCAGGCCCCCAGTGGAATTGTCTTTCTGAAACCTACTGACCTCAAACATGTATTAGAAAACTAAAAGACCACAGTGCAACAAAGCCTGGCAGAGGGGAAAAGATGTTGAAAGAAAAAAGTGAAAGGTGGACTTGTGTAATCCCAAAGGTGTGACTGCATGGAGTGAGTTGCCTGGCTTTCTTAACCTCCAGCCAGGACCAGTGGGGATAGGGAAGTCACATGAAATCAGCTGCAAGGAAGGTGACATGGTGGTACTTGGGTCATGCTGTTCTACCTGGCTATGACCCAAAAAAGAACGACATCTCCCTTGACTATAGTGACAACCTGATGAACTTATTCACCCAGCTGGGGAATTATACTGAATATCTGATCTAAAGTGCTGTATAAGCCCCAAGGAACATGCAAGTTTTAACATTACAGGAAGTGATTTATGATGGTGCACCAGCAGAAGAGTAATTTGTAACACAGATTCAATGTGGTAGCTGATCATAAACAACTCTGTTGGTGGTCATAAAGATAACAAAATAAAAGGCTAATTTAGACTGAAGGGTTATGGGATGGGTTAGGTAGGTTTACAGTCAAAAGAGCTACACAGGACCCAATTCCTCATGAAAACAAAGCCTTTTAAGTTAATATATTGCTTTTAAGATCACATATGCAAACCTGACATAGCGTCACTCTTCATGTTAACCTCCCTGTGCTGTTGCTCAGAACCACATTAGTATCCCACTCTGACCCAAAGAAAACAAGCCAGCCGAGAATCTGTGCCAAATTAAAACCTTTACATAAAAAGCCCATTCAGATTATCTAGACTCTGGAGGAACATAATTACCCATTACCATAGTTTGACACATAAATGAGGAATTTCCAGGTTGCAGACTTCCAAAAGTACCTTTAAACAAATAAATGCCTCCGTCTAAATAATGAAAACCACGTGTGAAAGAGAAAGCGATGAATATTACTAGTCGTTGCTCCTCACACTGGTTCAGTTGTGTGCTGACTATGATCGGACAAAGACACTCAGTGGAGGGTAAAACGTCAGTGTCAAAATGTCAAGTCCAAAGTCCTGATGGCACAATACTCGCCTCAAACGTGGGCGCCTTGTCTGAAACATTCCACAGGGATCTTGGCCTCCCCTTTGCTGCTGATATGAATGAGTGCATTGATCTCTGTGATGGGACGGCCGCACACACCCATCTCTACGACAAACCCCCGTCCAGCGCTAAAGACATTCCTGCTCTGAGTATGCAATGTTTACCAAATGCAGTGACGTTGCCAGTCATCTTAGGTCTTTACAGTGCAGTAACAATTCTACTATGAGCATTATATTTAATTTCAGAGCAGGACTTCTTCAGTTTCAGTAACAATAAATTAAAACTGTATTGATCTTCCACCAAAGAAGTTAGGTCTTAGGTTAGGTCTGGCATTGGTTGCAGTTCCTGAAGAGTCACATCATAACAGTCTAAAGAAGAAATGTCTAGATCCAAGAGTTTTCAAAATATGCTGTTCCAATTCAGAGACAAGTCCAAAAATACTAACTCCAGACACAAGAGGTCAGGAAAGGAGCAAATGATTTGTTTTAGTGGATTGTTTGTTAATTCTTTACCATTATGAGAAAGAGGAAATGTACATTTGTGGAGGTCTGTGCTTATAGTTTTACACTAGTTTGGTCTATAAGGTGCACCTCGGGCCATTGTTGCAGAACATTAGGGCAAAAGTTAAAATATTTATGTAGAACAAGGACAAATACTGGTAGATTACATGGTTTTGCTGAGTTAGTTCATAAACTCATAAGAATCTAACTTGTCAGGCTCAAGCTTATTTGTTCAAGCCAGAACGAGTAGTAGTTCAATTATTACATAAAAGAAAACCTAAAAGGATTCAGAGTAGATGAACACTAACTAGTGCTTTATCCAATCACCTCCAAATATTCTACTGAAAGTCCCTCCTCTAACAAATGCTCTCAAAGTGGGGACATCCCAAATTTTTTAAGTGAAGAACTGTGCAGACCAGAGAGTTACACAAATTAGTCTGGCACACAATGCATTTTCCTTTTCATTTTTTCATTATTTATTAATGAAAAAACAGTGAAACTGAGCCAGCAACAAAATGCCTGTCTTGTTCTATCTAAGTTCACAATGTTGTATGTTTCTGCAGCTCTGTCTCATGCAATAAGTGTCATATGGTGCTCAGTGTGCACCAACTGCTCGTACCAAAAAGACTTCAAAGACAAATCTCAAATCTGGGATTGTGTCCAGGAAAGCTCACACTCTCACAGACAGACATTTCATGGAGACGCTAAAATACCAAGACCCCCATCTGTCAGCAGAGATGCTATATCAACACAGACTGCATCCCATCACATGCAACAACCCTTACATGTTACATCTCATGTGCAATCTGCGAACATCTTGTATTCATGAATGTGAGAATGAGTGAAGTTAAAACGGGTCTGTTTCCAAGGCAACGGCCAATTCTACAGAGATTTATGTTGACGTCTTGTGCCACAACAAATCAAAGGGCCCTAAAGAATCTGCTTAATGTGTGTGGATTCCTTTTACATGTGTGTGTCCATGTGTGAATGCTGAGCAAAGATTAGAGCGGCTTTAGATTATCAGAGTGAGAACTCCAAGGATTCACATAAAAGAAGGGTATACAAGGCCTGCTGCACAAGCTTGGGTCCAAAGCCACACACAGGTCTGTGGGAACTGGTAATGGTCAATAAATTCTCACTATTTGAAGATTTTTTTTTATCAGAAGGTTATGGTAGTAGTAGTAGCAGTAGCAACAGATGTCGTGATATTGACTAGTTGAGTATAGATTGCTAAAGAGTACTTCCTCCACCTCTGTTTCCTGCTACCACACACATTTATGAACCACAATAATATTTTTTTAATTAACAGTCTTAAAATAAAAGAATAGTTAACATTGTTAGAGCAAGCTTACATTTGCATTCTGTGTTTATCACACATTGTTTATTCCCCAATGATAACTGCTTTGGAAAATAGATCCTGTCTATAATCTTGTGAAGATGGAAGTAAATACAGTAAATGACAGCTTTCATAAATATCTAGATTATGTACAATATGAAGCACATAAAAGGCTATTTACATTCAAGTAGCAAGAGGGACAGAAAATGTTGCTGTTATTCACCTCAGGCGATGGCATAAATTGTTGAGTTTGATGGGCTTTGGTTTACAGCACGTGGGCAGGTGGAACTAGTGCCAAGTACCCTGCAGAATAAACATGACGTTTTGGACTAAATGCATGAATAAGGATAAAAGCACCTCTGCCAAAGCATAAGCTCTATCTCCTAATGATAAAGATATCGTGCCCAGTTCTGGAGTCAATCCAGGGATCTTAGGGGTAAATGCTCTATTCATTAAGCTAAAAAACCCTTCAGTGGCATGATTGGAAAGTGGTTAGCTTTAACAATACAGCTAGAAGTTATTGGGTTTGATTCCCTGAGTGGGCAGAACATTTATGTGTGGAGTTTGCATGTTCTCCCGGCGTCTGGGTGGGCTTTTTCCATCAACCTAAAATGTAAGCTAATCCTTCAGCGAAGTACTACTGATCCTCTGACATCCCAGCTTAAGATCTGGATCCACTGCTCCTGACAGGTTTCCCCAGAGGCATCGAATTGAAAGGATATACATCAATATTAACGGCACCTGCACTTTATATCATAAGATGTTTCACCCCAACCTAAACAGTATTAGAAATGAACACACATATCCCTGCTCCACCACAGTTATATCCTCCGACACGTCACTCTTCCTTTGAGGCAGGGGCTAAACTCAAGTGAGATTACTGTCTTTATTAAAAAAAGATCAGCATAATCCCTGTTTTAATTCACTTATATCCTGTCTTTCACTCACTGTACTGAGGCACTGAGCTGAGATTGGCCCAAGAGCAAGGGCTTCGCGGGGAATATATGACACAGCAGGAAGTGAGGACAGCTGGCTTTGCACTGGCTGCCAGTCGCAGTATCTCTGAGATAAGAAAGAAAGACTCAGAGCTTAGTACTGCCGATTTTATGTGATTATCCCGGATCTTAAATATAGACATGACCAAATCCTGTCATTCCTAAAATATACACTATAAGCTCAATCATTTGCTTTTTTATGTACACAAATCAGCTTTATTATGAGAAACTTCTATCTATCTAAAGTATCCGACCATGAAAACTAAAAAATAGAGGTAGGCAGATCTTCCAATCTATAGCTCATATGGGTTTGGAAATACACTCTTAACCAACTATCCTCCTACAGTTTACTCACTTAGAAATTTCCAAAATATTCAATGTGTTGAAACAATTTGTCCTTTGTTGAAAATATAAAGCCAGATATGTTTTGTACTCCAAAAAAACAAAACACTTTTTAAATGCCATATCATCTTAAACTTGTTTGCAATGACAAACTATTCTTGGTTATTATATGTGACGTATTAGTAAGGATTTCAGTGTTTCTCACAGAAAATGTGTCAGTTAAGGTGGTAGCCAACTCATTGTGCCTCCAAACTGCGAATCTACAAATTATTTATAAACATAACAATAAAAAAAACGCACCATAAATGGTTTGGGGGAATAAACTAAATAAATATCTTACTTTAAATAGCTTATCCTTAATAGTAGTAAAGGTGGTAGGTGCTTATAGCCAAGGTGGCCACCTTAACCATCGAGTGCTGGGGGAAACACTGGATTTAATTAACTCTTCTAGAGCCTGGTTAGAAAACATTAGCATGTAAATCAACATTTAGCCCTTTTATTGAAATGTAGCATTTAGGATACATAACTAGAATATAAGCCAAACGCTAAATGTTCTTTATGTTATGTGGAATGTGGCAGCCCACAGTAGTTTGTAGGGCTGACAGTCTCTGGTCACTTAGTCATTGAAAAAGCTGATCTCATTTATCAATTTATAACCTTTACTTTTAATTTTATTTAAATATAGATGACTTTAGATTGCAATTTTTTTTTTCAACCATATTTTGTAAATGTTTTATTTTCTAATTAATGTAAAGTCACTTGTTTGTCTAAGACTGGAGTAAATCCCCCCATGTCCTTTGGTCGATTTTGGTCAATTAATCGCTCTGCTGGGCATAACTTCAATCGACTAACAATTTCTTTGGTGGACTACAGCCCTAGTAGTGTGTTCATTTTTAATCCATAACTCACCACAAATTCTACTTAAATAAAAATGTTTAATGTGCTATTAATTCAAAGCATTTTTTTAACTAAAATAATGTATTACTATTACTAAAAGAAGACTAGGCCTAAGGAGCACTAGCATATTCCTACCACAAGTTCCAATGCAATTTCATTATGTGGGGTAATGGTATACTATAATGTGGCTCTCATTTTCTCCACTTTACGCTCTGTTTTATGGCTAACTGAAGTCTTTTCTTCTCAAGCTGTCATAAAAGTACATCCTGTCAAAGAGCCTTATACCAAGTTGTTCTGCAAAGTGGTAAAAATATATTCCTGACTGTGTTGAACTGAAAGCTTTGACCTCCTGGCTGCGCTGACTGGTGGTATTTTTCTAACACACGTGGACTCTGGCTCAGAGCAAGTGTGAAAAAAAAGAAGCAGCAGGTTTTTACATTCAACTATTTTGGCACTTTACCGAGAGAAAGGGCTAACTTGGCAGCACTCCTGCCTGTAGCCTTATGGTATCCGCATGGGGTCACACAATTCAAGGCTGAACAATTAATTTCATTGGCAATATTATGAAACACAATATTCAAATCCCAATATCAGAGGCCATAATTTTGGATTATTTAACACCATAGTTATAAAGTTTTGTTATACAGTTATTGATTGAAGATCTGAGATGTACCGAACAGTGAAAAAGTCCATTGTCCATTATTGACCTTTTCTTAATAAAAAATAAATACACTTCTGTACTGATTTTTCTCAAAGATCAAATGCAGCTCTACAATACACCTGTGGCTCTCCTGCTTGATATTTGAGACACAATTTGTTTGCTAGGGTTATGATTACCCAGTGTCTTGGACCACTCTGGCTTTGATTGCTATGCATCAACTTCTTGTTCTTATACTGACAGTCCCTGTGTCCTTTATTATGACACAGTCTTTTTTTATCTCGAGTTCATCCATGCATCCATCTTCTCCCCTGTGGATTATTCATGCTCAGCCTGGCAGCTCACACCTCTCTCACGCCCACGCCAAGGGGCACGGATCCACTAACACCTCCAGCTTCAATAAGGCATGTAGGGCACAGGGAAAGGTTCCATTTCACAGCCATCAAAAAGGAAAATGAATGGTTTAAAAGGTAAAAGAAATAACTCAAAAATGTCCATCTGATGGGTGAAAATGGATAATGAAGACCAATTAGTACTGTGCAAAAGTGTGGCGCGAAAAATTACTGTTAACTAAGTGCTAGAGTGCTTTATAATAAACACAGATTTATTCACAGAAAAGTCATGGGACAAGGACAAAATAATTAATTTTGGTGTAGATCCAGATCACTGTTTAGCTCCAGGAGTATTTCTTGCCTCTTTTGCAGAGTACTGGACTTGTCAACATTTTAATTCCTTAGAGCATGATAACAAAACTTTTGCTACAGAGTGTTTCTATTGTTTGTCCAGCCATATGGCCAGTCTGAGATGGATTTATTATAGTGTGCATTATCAGAATGAAGTGTCCATGAGTGTTGATAACCGTGCAGTCAATCCAACATATAAAACAGGACAAGATCTATGTAGCATATAAAAAAAGGGGAAGAAATATCAGACCTATTTCACACAACAAAGTGAATAGGTATGACTTGCCAGGAGCCAGGTGTATGTGGTCTCAAATAGGGAAGCTATACAACTGAATTTGAGAGTGTAGGTATAAGTACATTCTCAAAACTGATCTGAGATCTGACAAATCTGAGAGGTGTACCTCTGGGCACCACTATGGGCCCTCTTTGATTCCATGCTAAAGAATGGCAAGGGATAAAATTCAAAAGATCTTAGAAGCAAAAAGAAAGAAACAGAATCAAGAGGGTTATGGTTGCACACAATAGATCAATGTTACATCAAAAAAGTGCAAAAAACTTGCAAAAGTATTCATCCCCCTTAGGATTTTTCCTATATTGTTGCCTTACAACCAGGAATTGAAATGGATCATTAACAGGTTCATGTCAGTCACTTTACATCACATGACAACAACTATAAAAATGCTAAAAATTTTTATTGTTAAGCAAATTACAAATATGACAGAAAAACAGAAAACTTGAGCGTGCAAAAGTATTCATACCCTCAAGTTAGTACTCTGTAGAACCACCTTCTGACAGACTTCAAGCACCAAGTTTTCTAGGATAAGTGTTCATGAGCTTGGTTCATAAAATCAGTAGGATTTGTGCTCATTCTTTATCTAAAAACAGCTCAAGCTCCTTCAGGTTGGATGCACTGTAGCACAATTTGAGTAATTTTCTTCAAAAATTGTCCTGTGTTTAGCTCCATCCTTCATTCTTTCAGTTCTGAGCAGTTTCCCAGTCCCTTCCAATGACAAATATCCCCCATATGTCTCTCAGGTGCAGAGAAGCTGCTTGACTGTACTTAGGGGCTCAATGATGCTCTCTGATGATTCAAAGCACTTTGCTTGCTGTTAAAAGAAAACAAGCAGACATTTACTCTGTCTTGTAAGAGAAAAAAAGACTGAATTACTCCGGATTTGTTTTTGAAAATGATTGGTACTTTGTAAGGACTAACATTTTCTCAAAAACAAACAATAACAACAAAAAATTCTAACAGCCTATTTTCCCTCAACAATATTTAAAACTAAAGTGTGTTGTATTGGCACATCTTACTTCCCTAGACTCCAGCCTCCCAGACACTTCTTTGTCCCAGATATCTGCCCCCCTGATCAGTAGTCCTGTCCAAACCCATACCAAGCTGATGCATGCAGGCCGACTGCGAGACACAAAGGGCAGCTCGGAGACACAGCCAGGAGCCACAAGCTGTCAGCACAAACAGAGATGTCTATTTGTAACATTATTGGTCGTGTATGTATGTAACTTCTACGCCTGGATACTACAGATCAGTATACAAATGATTTATGAATGAGTTTTTTTGAGCTGGTGGGAATCTAGAGAGACAGTTAATGACCATTGTAATTACAGTAATACATATTCAGTAATTGCGGCTATTAAGGAAGTCTCAATTCAGCATTATAGAGGCAACATAATCTGGCTGTTGATGAAAATCTATAGCTGAGTACATATGACCGCATGCATCTTTTGTAAAATGGTATACACCAGTCAGGCATAACATTATGACCACTGACAAAAACAGCACAGATTATCTCTCTTCATCATGGAACCTGTTAGGCTCATCGTGTTGTCTGACTGACCGGATGACATTTGAGCCTTAAATATGACTTGGTTTTAATATTATAAGTTGCAAATCAATATGAACTTCACTAATGCCACCAGTAATTGAAAATGAAACGGTGTGCATCTAAAGTGAATGCAGTCAGAAGCTTTTTGATCATGTGGCCCCCCTGGTGGTTGTGGCCCTAAACAACCGCATAGAGTGTTTATGCCAGGAGCCGGCCCTACATGAATCAACATTTTAACATCTAAACTATGGCTAGCGAAAAAACCTAAATGGCCAGTAACCTTTAAAGAAGTAAGAGCAAAAAGGTTAATGTCAAGCCCTGGTGTCAGCATACACAGTACACAACATTGTGGTGTATTTTGTTATAATTTGCACTGTTTTGAGGCTAATTACAAGACCCTTAATTGCGTTATGTATCATCTGTGTATTCTTGAAGAGCTGTTGTGTAATCAGTTAAGTCTATTGTAATTCAAAATGCACAGACTGAGACGACAATGATGTTAAGATATATCGTATTTTAAGACATTATGAGTAAATGCACTGAACAAAGTGAACAGATGGAGAACTGCTGCTTGAGACAGAGAGATAGAGATGCCACGTTACCAAGAGAGGCACGCTGAGAATTCAGATGTTTTGACACACCACAAATCGATTAAGGGCCTGATGCCAAACACTGAGCGACGCTGTGTGTATAGCTCTGCATCCATTAAAGGGACAGCGGATTGTCTATGTGTGTCTGTCGGCTGGTCCTGGATCAGTGGAGGAGGAAATCTGACGCGTGGCCCTGTCACACATAATGTATTGTATTAACACTGCACAGAAGAGGAGTGAGACGAATCATCCAATATGGGCTGGGGCTGTTGGCAAGTAATAAAATCATTTGTGGCACGCATTGAATATGAGATTTGACCTTTTCTCATCGACTTCTTTTTGACTGGGACTATTCCTGGTTAAATAATGTCTAAACAAAATAATACTAAATTAATATAAAGATACAGATAACTAAATTAATGAATGAAAGTGCAATTTAGGCTGACTTTTAAAAATGACACTTAGATCATTGTTTTAACTAGGAGTGTAAGAAAATATAAATTCTGCAGTGTATCGCCAATACACAGCCCTAGTTTCAACTACAGCAAAAACAGCAAATACTAAAACACTGAGTGCTTTAGATTACAGCACTAACTAATCTTCAGTCTGTTCCCTTCTTACTGTCGAACTCAAAGCCTCCCTAATCATAAACAGGCATTCCTGTTGAAATGAAGCAGACTGTAAAGCTGAGCTCTGCCAGTTTTCAGGAATGTCTTCACAGAGCTACAATCTGCAGCAGCCGTCTGACAGAGCAGCCCCGGGTCGAGCTTTTCTCTCAAAGCGCCACAGAAGAAGGTTTTAGTCTGTACATAGCATTGCAACTATAATAAGGACAAATTGAGAATAAAAATGATCTTTAGTTTATTGTTGCTAATACATAGTCGGGGAAAAAAAACCCTGACCTAGTTCTATCAGTGGCTTAGAACAAATAGCTTACAACACCTGAAAGAATACAGCCCACTGTGTGGTTTGTCGTTGCTCTGGGTTACCTTTAAGCAGCGCACTTTGAGGTTAGTTAATTGTGAATTTCAATACTTTCTCCTCAAAGAGTGATATTGTTTTTGTTGTGTTGCAGTCTCCTCGGTGGCACATCAACCTGGAGCCATGGGCCAGTGAGAGTCGCTCTCTAGAGGATGAAGCCAGAAGGTTCCTCAAATACATCACAACACCACAAGTGAGTAACAGTACAACTGCATGCATGACTGTTACTATATCAGCTTGGTTTAAAACTATGAGGTTTGGGACAGGAGACTAGTGTATAGGCAGCATTATTGTTCAGCCATTCTATCAATATTGCATGTAGTTCTACTTCACTCTGTAAAAATAGCTATAAGACCCACAATCAATTTTAGCATTTATGGTACAGCTGCTTATGCTGCAGGTTTGTAGCTTTATTACAACATCAACAACTGCAATATCTATAGCAGGCCATGTCATTACCACAATTTTCAACATGGTTACAAACTCATGTCACATTTCTGTTGTTATTTTGCAATCTTGGCTTACAATGGGTTCTCTCTGGGTTCTCTCTGGGTTCTCTCTAGGTTCTCTCTGGGTTCTCTCTGGGTTCTCTCTAGGTTCTCTCTGGGTTCTCTCTGGGTTCTCTCTGGGTTCTCTCTAGGTTCTGTCTGGGTTCTCTCTGGGTTCTCTCTGGGTTCTCTCTAGGTTCTCTCTGGGTTCTCTCTAGGTTCTGTCTAGGTTCTGTCTGGGTTCTCTCTGGGTTCTCTCTGGGTTCTCTCTAGGTTCTCTCTGGGTTCTCTCTGGGTTCTCTCTGGGTTCTCTCTGGGTACTCTGGCTTCCTCCTGTCCCCCCTGTGACCCTAAATTGCCCACAGTGGATGAATATGAGACAGAATGATTGTCTGTCAGTGTCAGCCCTGTAACTAACTGGCCATTGTCTGGGGCTGTATCTCGCCTAAATGACCTAAATGTTAAGCAACATTACCATCTAACTAATGCAAACATAAAAGACTCTTTACTCATTTGGCTGATTTAGCCACAGCCTATATACTATATATATTTGAGTCTTTTTAGCATATGGTACATGCATTATTAAGCCCTTTAATGATGCAATATTAATGATAATCACAAAAATCTGTCAATGATCCTTTTTGCTGGGTGTGATTTGGGACTTTGATGTATGCTTACTATATAGTTTACAATCAACTCTAATATAATCCATGCCATAGGAAAGGCAAAGACATATAAATATGCAAACATGAGGAAGAAGCAGATTAAGATGCAGCCATTTAGTCTAAGACGCAACAGTCGTAGAGTTCTGCTGGCTTTAGAACAAAAATGTACTACAGAAAAACATTATTATCACATCAATTCAAACGTCACAATGTACAAAGCATTTGGATGAATGGCAAAACTATAGAACTACATCATAACATCTTGTTATATTCATTCATCATATTTGTTTTGGCCGAAAGCACGCACAAAATTCATCCCACTATTGATTAGCATAAAAATGGAAGTCGCAGCTCCAGCGTTCATAGTAAATCAATGCAACACAGCGGTTTTGTTTGTTTGTTTATGTCTGTATTAAATTACCTTCAAATCAATGATGTTCAGCGGCATGAGGTGGAAAATATAAAAAAAATGAGAAAGTCTTGCCATCACAATGAACGCAAAGTATACCAGAGAAGAAAACTAGATAATTTTACCCAAGTAAAAAAAAATTGAAGTATATTTTGTATGTATTACAATTATTTGTAGTAGTATAGTATTATAACTTTTTACTTATATATGAGAAAAAAAACTTTTAAACATGTAATCATTTTGTCCTGTTACTTCTACTTAAAGGCGCTGTGCGCAGCATATCTTTTTTATATTTCATAAAAATGTCCCACATGTGCCAAGCTATGAGGTAAACATGTTCAAATCAAATATAAGCTTTACCGAAAACAATGGTACAGCTGATTCATTAGCAATTAAAAATATATTTTACATAATGCCCAAGTTGTTTTTGTTTACATTTTTTGTTTTGTTTCTAAAACTGCTTTACCGATCGTCCAATCAGAAAAGAGACCATTGTTTTGATTTAGACTGCAGTACCATTTTCAAACCAGTACGAGCGCAGGCTGCTTACCATACCTTTAAGTACTACTATTTTAGAAGAAGAGTACTTTTAAGTACACATTTTGAGTACTTTCTCCACCTCTGACATAGATATAGTTTCCTCAATTAGCTCAAGAACAATCAGTAACAAAGTGACTAAGAACTTTCCATATCTTTGACAAAGCAGCTGTTTAGCTTGTAAAGAATTAGCTCTGGGTTGTGTGTACTTTTGTGCTGAGCCATTTGTCTCTCACAAAGAGAGACAAGGAGAGAATGATTATAGTGTGGTGTCTATCACAGACTGTGACAGGCGCGGGCGGAGGAAGAGGTGGAGGCAGCGAGTCTTAATGCTGACTGACGCAGGGCCTGGGAGAGCTGTTACTCAGGGAGATGGCCCACGACACAACTGCTCAATCAGTGGCAGCTACTGTTTTGCACCGCACCAACACACACAGAAACACAAACACACAAACACAACACAAAGTTACGAGAGGACAGGGCATGTACAGTACACCAAAACTTTTCTTTTTGGCAAACAAGTTTCAAAAAGTATCTGTATCTTTCACCATCGCCCAGCAGACAAGTTATTAAGTTAGGTCTACTTTCGCAAATGTTTTTACCCTTAAATTTTTAACTAACTAGTAACTAACTATTAATAATGGCGGGGGGGGGGGGGGCTGAGACCAGTTGGAGACCAAACCATGTGAACTAACACTAAATAAAGAAAAAAAAAAGTGGTTCAAATACATTAATGATTATTTTAATTAAGGGTGCTCCGATCGATCGGCCGCCGATCATGGCTAAAAATAGAGTGATCGGTGATCGGTAAAATGGGCCGATCAGAAGGGCCGATCAAATTACAATAAACACTCGAGGCTCTCACATTTACTGTCCTGCAACTCCGGTTTGATTAAACAGCAGTAGCGTTATTTTAGCAGTGTTTTTAAGTTAAGCCCTGGTTATAACTAACACAAACCTGCCCTGGAGGCGCTGCTTTGTGTCCCCGCTGTGTCCCCGCCTGCTTTAGGAGCGCACGGGACAGAACCGAGGCGCAGCAGTGCGTGTATTTGCAAACACCAACGTAAATAGAGCTACAGCTAACCCGCTAACAGTTACGTTAAAAGCATTAAGAAAGTTCGGAGTCTGCCTGTGTCTTGTTGCGCGGAGAAAACTGTGCGTTTTGTGGCTTAAACTGCACCAAATGGCTGCTAATGGAAAGAGAAAGTAAAAAGGCAGCCCATGTGTCCGTGTGTCTGAAAGGAGCACCTTTCGTCGTTGTCTTCTCTGCTCTCTTTGCACGTTTTCTTCATTCAGACGTTGTCAGACCTGGCAGCAGAAGCTGTCTGCTCTTTAGTCCACTGTGTTTCAACCTGGTTTGGCTGCGCGTTACGCGGACACAGGCGCTGCACCCGCGGACTCAACCAATTAAGAACAGCTGATTTTTACATCAGCGGAGCATTCAAACAAAGCCACAGACACTGGGCACACATTAAAGACCAATAATGCAACAAAACCTCTTCTAAAACAAAAATAAGTAGAATTTTGTTGTTCTTTTATATTTACAAAGGCTACAGTATTTTTCAAATGGAACTAATAATAGCCTGCATACAATACATTACTACATTGAAGACCACGTGATCGGTATCGGCCATGATCGGTATCGGCCGATCACAGCAGAGGCTGATCGGTGATCGGCCTCAAAAACCCTGATCGGAGCACCCTTAATTTTAATGATCTAGTGCATCAGAATCCACAAACAGGTTCTTAAAGGTATTGTAAGCAGCCTGCGCTCTTACTGGTTTGAAAACGGTACAGCAGTCCACAATGACCCACCCCTAAAATGTGCTAATACCAGCTTAATAATCAAATAAAGAAGGATAAAATTGAACTGTAGAACGCGGTAACCTTGCACTTGACTCGACTGCTCGTTCCTCCCCGATCTGTCTCTCAATGCTCTGATTACACACTTATTCACAGTGCCACAGCGTGAACAGAGCTATAAATGTGACTATGACGGCAATGA
This sequence comes from Bostrychus sinensis, assembly GCA_020698575.1. Taxonomy (NCBI): domain Eukaryota; kingdom Metazoa; phylum Chordata; class Actinopteri; order Gobiiformes; family Eleotridae; genus Bostrychus; species Bostrychus sinensis. The sequence continues at coordinate 17,020,517 of CM036257.1, read as the reverse complement.
AGTTCTTTTCAAGCAGCCAGGAGTTGTCACACAAAATCCAAAGAGTTTCAGGTTAGATATTTTTCATTAATACCATTCATTCATTTATCTTCATCCACTTAGGCAGTGTAAACTCTGGACAGTGGACAGTTAGTTGCAGGACTGACACAGAGACAAAACTGCTACAACTATTTCTTCTACTGCTACCACAACTACTACTTCTACTGCCTCTATGAAGCCTTCCTTATTGTTTAATAATCCAGTGCTGAACTAAATCATAATGCACGCCATATAATAAGCCCAGTCAAGTGGTCAATGAAACAATGCTGCCTGGGTCGCTACACAAATACTATACTGTACTCAAGGTTACTGTACAGAACATCACTAAGCATTTTTCAATATACTGTAGCTTTTTCTTGTCCTGTGTAGGTGTCCTGTCTGTCAGAGGGGAGTAATGAAGCTACACTAACAGATACTAAAGGGTCCTGGGCTGTGTGCCTGCACCCACAGTACAGCCTAGTCCACAGGATACCGAGTAAAAACTGCAGGGTCTACTCTTTTGGGTAAGTATATGCAGACACAAATTATACTAGTACTAGGTGGCAAAGATAGTCCCAGCACCCTCAACATTCACAGTTGTACGTTTGCATTCAAGTCAAAGTCAGGGTATTTAAGCCTAAACGTTTTCATGACTTACTGCAGTAAACACCACAGCACTGTCTCACACTGTTCTTCTCTGCTCTTACACTTCTTAAACAGATGTACCAAGGCCACACTGACTTCTGTTAATACCACTTCCTTGTTCATGTCTATCTTAAACTCACGTCATGTTATAAAATCTCATTCAATGTAAGCATAGTCAGACTTATATGGCCAATATTCTCACATTGTGTTGAGTGTAACTGTCTCTGTGCCCTGTACTGATGGTTCAAAGCTTCTGCCTATGACATCATCCGTCTTTTACAGCTCTGGGACAACACAATATCCCAACAAGTATTCACAGTATTGATGGTAAATAAAGCACCTGGGGTCATGCAAGAAATTGACACAACCAGACCAGGTATAAATCTGTTTATTTCCAAGACAAGACAGAAGTTTTTAAAAACTAGCCCTAAGATCCATTGTCAGGAGTCTAGTATAATATATTCTGGGCTCTATTACTGTTGAACTATGAATGAACTCATGAACAATAAAATACAAGCGGACTGCAGAGACCCTCTCTCTTATAACTGAAGCAAGAGGGTTTTTTTTTTTTTACATTAATGTAGGCCTTGGAGGCAGTAAACACTCGGTACAACAGCAATAAATATTCAAAACATGGTTCCAATGCAAAGATTTTAAAGTACAAAACTACTTCCAGGTTTAGACTTGGCTGATCTATTGTATAATGTTACTCTGGCTTTCAAAATGATATTAACAGTTTTATAACAAATAAAATCTATAAAGAGCACACTTTCTGTGCCAGTCCCAATCCTGGATAAATGGAGAGGGTTGGGTCAGGAAGGGCATCTGACATAAAACCCATGCCAAATAGACATGTAAATGACTGCACACTAAGAGGCAGATGAATTGCTGTGGCAGAACGAAAGAACAATATATCTTAGACCTTCTCTCCATAAGCAAGATAAGCTCTGCCTGATTGATCGAGGCTGAAGCTTACCTGGGCAAACTAATCAGCAGAAAAAACAACTCATTAAAGAAACTATTAATTAAGTTAGACCTAGAATTCATATCTTTTTCCATTGTGCTCTCAGGACTTGTCTCAAATACAACACCCAGCTCTGTATAGACTCTTCACAGCATTATCAGTGAGGCGTTAGTTATCTGCAAATGTGATAATCCTATTCATGGCATCTGTTCTGTGGCGGCTTGTGTGACATTTCTACCCACAATACATTTCTAGCGTCACCTCACTAATGGTAATTCTGTATTCTCACTGTCAGATCTTTCTGCTCTATGTTTTCATCAAAGTGCGACTGCCGTTTTGCACATAACACAAAGATTTAATTCAAAGTCTCTGTTAGCTTCGCCTTTTATGTCTTCAGAGTCTAATTGGTCATTTGGGCCAAAGCTATTCAATTTGGGCCCAAGAGAATGGGCTTTTCTCACTATTTTGGGTTAGTTACATGTCTTTTTGTTATGCTTGGACCAGTACGACAACACTGCTTCTTCCCCTTTTTGACTGGCATGTAATCTTGATCCCATTACATCCAGCCCACCAGGGTAAATGGCTCTCTAGGAGATTGGGGAAGTCAATCACTCCCAAGTTCGCTGTAGTGCCCCAAATCAGTATGGTAGAAGAAGCCTGTCCCAAATGCTGTGGGGTGCTGTTAAAGTTGTAAAAGGGATTTGGCTGTGGGACAGAGCGGCTTAATAATTTAGAGTGATGAAGGACATACAGGTGCACTGACATGTAAGGTTGGCAGGGGTGGATACTGTTGCCACAGGGGAATAAAGAGGGGTCATGGGTCAAATGGAGACATTGGAGGAAATCCTATCTGATGCACTGGTTGACTGACGAGAAGTCACTCGCACAGACCAACTACAAGGAAGCATCAATAGTACAAAAAAAAAATGTAGCATGCATTTTTATGGAAATTTATGCAAACGCTTTGGCCTAGAAAAGGTTTTGGAATATATTACTTAAAACAAATGTGTTATTATAAACATCTCTCAATACTGGTTAAGGTATTAAGGATATATAAGGATAGTATCACACATTTTTCTGAGCACAGTGAAAGAAAGTCTAACCTACTTTTATCACACAAACTTCCTGGTTATGTTCAATCTACTGCAAGGCATGCTCAGTATTCTCCTGGAGTTTTCTGCTTCACTGTACAGGAGACTTGCAAAGTCATTAATTCCTGTTCCATATTGCCAAAGTAAATATTATAGATTTTGGGCAAAACCACATTTTTTACAGTTTGCTCACTACATGCACATTAATACAAACCTAATTATGAAAAGGTTGTGATGCTGCGTAAAATGTAAATAAAAACACAATGCAATGGTTTACAAATTTCATAAAACCATACTTTATTCACAATAGACCAAAAACATTTCAGATGTGAAATACTGTATTTTACAATGTCATGATTCATTCATTAATTTTGAATTTGATAGCAGCAACACAATGTCAAAAGTCAAAAAAGTTGGGACAGGAGCAACAGAAGTCTGGAGGGACACTAGCAAAAAACATCCAATAGAGACTCCAATAGGGATACATTTTTAAAATGCTTATTTTATACAAAATTATCAAAATGTGTTTTTTTGTTGTTGTATTAGTATCGCCTACCTATCCAGCCTTTTGTTGCTCCTGCCCCAAATTCTTTAGACATGTTGCTGCCATCAAATTCAAAAAGATATATTATTTTACATGAAACAGTAAATATCTCATTTCCAACACATGATATGTTGATGAATGAAATATAAGGTAGTCTTAAGACATTTGTGTACCACTGCATTCTGTTTTTGTTTAAAGCACATTTTACACATTGTCCCTACCTTTACAGAATTGTGTTTGTATATGTTTGATAATGTGTACTATGGAATTGTACATGTTATATACGTACATGTAATTTATATTCCACGTGATGCTCCATGGTTGGATGAATGTGGACCTGGGCTACCATCTGTTTTCTGATTGGTCCATCACGTGGTAAGCAGATGTCATGTGAAGCAAGTTTTCTATATGAATGAGCAAGTATCCACCTTTATCCTCATCTACAACTCAATGTTACATTTACAACACTTTTTGAGTCTGTCTTAGATCCAAAAATTAGCTTTTTGTGTTTGCTTCATGCCTTAGCAGGGCAAAAGCTTTATGGTGAGATGAGTCATTTAACATAGGGATTTTATATGTGACATGTGGTCTAGTCAGCTGAATATAGCTCAGGAAGTGATTCAGAGAATGATTACACTGTTTAGCCAGGCATAAAAAAATATGTGTAGGTCTACTAAGCAGAATGTGGTTGCAAATATAGAAACATAATAAGTTTGGGGTTTAATGGCTGCTAGGTAAACAGGACAAATAAAAAAGTAGTCTTAGTCTGGATCTTCTCTTTTGATCTATATTGTGAAAACAAACATAAACTTTCAACCATTAGATTTACACAGCATTGACACGCACAAGAATGCAAATACAATGTTGTTTGTCTTTGTGCTCAGTGCCTTCATAAAAAATACAGAAATAATATGAAGATACAGGATTGGAGTGATGTTTTTTAGCGTACTTTGTTATTCAAAGCTTTTTGGAAACTCTGCTTGACCCCAGGCTGAAAATAATGTCTTTAACAGCATTCTAGATTTTGCAAAGTTATAATATGCTACAGTAGTTCTTGACCTTATATGAAGAAGTGCACAAAGATGTTATTGCAGTGGAATTTACAAGGTCATGTAGTTGTGACCAAGCATTACAAAAGAATCACTATAAGAGAGCAGACTTCTGCCAAGACATTAGACATTATTAAAGACATAGTGCCAAGATCTGGAGCCAAGAATCTTCTAGTTCAGGGGTAAATGCTTTATTCTGTGAGCCACAAAGTCCTTATTTTTCACAATGGAAAAGAATCCACTCAAACTAATTATTTGGTCTTTACTGACACCTTGTGGCTGGACTTTGTAAATTTGGTTCTGTCTCACAAAAGGTACAGAATCCAGATGGTGCTCTAGATCCTAAAACTAATTATCTCTTCCTTGGCCACTTACCGACCTTTACATTTTCATCCAAATCTGACCATTAACTTTGGAGTGATCTTGCTAACAAACCGGCGGCAGTAGTCCAGCAACATTGTTTTACAGCCAGCTGAATCTTTCCAAGATCTAGGAATGGCCTAATCCATCTTAAAGTCTTGTGATGGGAGCCCTTGACCTGTAAACCTTTTTAATTACAGAATAGCTATGAGCAGGAATATATTCACGTCATGCAGCTTTATAGAGTGCAAGCATGTGGAAGGAAAGACGGGGCCTAGTTTGCATTTCCTAACCATCTTCACAGTTGAGCCTCAGCAAAAGGCGGCTGATTTAGTGTGTTTATTGGATTTCCAGCCCTTGCTCACATCTGGTTGCTATGGCTTTGGTCAACAGGGATCTCTCCATAACCCCCCATTAACCACATGTTTGAGATAGGATTTCCTTGCATACGTACATTCAAGCAGCCATTTATCCTTTCAATCTCAGCACACTGCAGTCTCTTGAGGAAGGATGTTACAGCAGGCAAGGATCCTACTTTATCTGTCATCTATAAGAACTTCTTACATAAGTAATCCTCGCTCCGTGTCTGCTTAAGTGACACCGCAGTGAATCAGGGCCAAAAAGGAGACGAAAAAATACACCAAGCAACGCTCACTAGAGCAGTCTATGAAATATTTAATGCAGTAAAAAAAGAGTTGTCTGCATGCCTCTCAATCTTGCTCTTTCCTCATCTTCTCCATTGGTGCATTGAAAAACACAGCATGTCATCCGTTAAAATGTGTAGTGAGAAGTGCACTCCTGAGACTACAATATGGCACTAACAAGACACAGGGGGATGCAAACACTGCAAAGGAGATATGAAAATTGTGAAAAGAAAAGAGAGGGGTGGAAACATTTGAAATTAATAGGCTGACGGACTGGGAAGGAAAATGAGCAAAAGTAAAAAAATGTGTCCAAGAACTCTGGCTCCATTTGCTCTGTGCAGTGTACTAGCTTCCTATGCTGTAAGATTGGATCACAGTAAAAAGGAGGTGGACATTCAAGGAGTTTTTTAATTGTGTTTGCAGCTACAATCAAATAATGCCACTTAGAGATAAATAAATGAGGAAGCTGATATCCTCTCTTAAGTTATATTAGATTTACTTTGAATTACAACTGCTGTATATTATAGCGCAGATCACTTTTGGACTGCATTATCTATTGCCTTGTGTAGTAAGCAGGATTTTTGTGAAGAAAATCCACCTTGTCTAACACAGGCCTATCTGTTTGAGTCTACAGTGGTGGTTCACTCGCTTGCCCAGTGAAGTACAGTCATGAGAGGGTGGGTTTAGGTTTGCAGGCAGCACTCGGAAAACAACATGGCAACACTGAAAGATGAGGTAGAGTGGATGCTGCTATACATTTACAAAAACTGTAAAAATCTGTAGACAACATTTTTATTAGATTGTTTTACTACTGTTGCAAGTTTGTTGATGGACTACATTATATAAGTCATTGCTCTGATTGGCTAAAAGAAATCATGGTAGGTGGTGCTACATCCAATCACCTCTAAATATTACTAATATTATCCAACTAAGTGAAGTGATTTCAACAAGAGCCCTCCCAGATGGTTCTGTGTAACTCAGTGGAGCCGGTCATTTGTTTTTTGCTAAGTTACATTCTATGGTCATTGAATAAGTCCAACATACAGAGATTTGTAACATCATCACATAATTATCCATTGTCTTTTCCAGCCTAGGTGCAGACGACTGGTCTCTGGAAGCAGTCCCTGGCCAAATTGGGATGTGATGTGCACTGCTTCGATCCGAGTCTGAAGCAGTCCCATCTACAGAAGGCCCAAATGTGGCTCCATCGTTTATCTGTGGACTGGAGAGACCCCAACCCTGCTATAGTGGCCCAGCACCAGCATGCCAACACCAAAAAACTGTCCACAATCCTCAACGACTTTGGCCACAGACGGGTAAGAACGTGTAGGTTTAGCACAGGTGGAAGAAGTGCTCAAACAGCACTGGCACATATATTGATTTAGCATTGGTTTTTAAGCCGGATGCCCTTTCTTAGGCAATCCTTTCCATTTATCCGGGCTTGGGCGCAAGATTACACTGTCTGAATTAAGTAGTAAAAAGTAAAAAAATATTAAAAGTAAAATAGCATGTATGAATAATATTTTTTACAGATATTAACTTTGCTTTGCTTCTACTCATTTAGCGACAGTAAAAATATTTACTAAATTCAGAGTAAAAGTATCTTAAGTAAAAAAAGGAAGTGTATCTAGTTACTTTCCACCCCTGTTTGTAAAATTGAATGTGTCAGCAAAAATCTACACAGGCCGCATCTTGTACTGACATTATGCATCTCATCATCCCATAATGCATTCCTCTGTTGTCTGTCTCCTGTTTTAAGTGGACAAATACCTTATTCAATTTCCCCCCCTCTTTTTTACACATTATCCTGCAGCATATTACCTCTTCAAAGCCCCCCACCCCAAAACAGTGTTTATCAGCTAGGATTCTGCACACAGGATCAATCACACATACATACTCCCATACAGACCAAGGCCCCAAACAGTGCACATACAAATAAATATAATTATGCATTCAGTGAACACAGAACTGCTTGTTTAGGAGCCAAATGAATGGGAAATGAAGGTCAACGATGCTCTCACACAAAGGTAATCGAATCACAGCTACACACTTTCCTGTCAGCTATTGCTTTAGTGAAAGGCAGCTATGAAGAAAACTTGATTATTTAGCTTTATCGATTGTGAAAGTGCAAAACACATGCTTGGCATCTCAGGTATTTACTTGAAAAAACAATAGAAAGCCATTCGTGACACCCAAGTGTGAAAAATCCATATAAGTAAAGAATACAATGAAAAAAAAAAGAAAGAAAAGAAAATGGGCAGCTGAGGCACAAATGTGGGGTTTGGTCAATTGCAAGAGTGTGTCTCTATCATTGTATATGTTTACATTGTCTAAGTGTCCTTAGACAAAAAAAAAAAAAAAATCTTTGTTAATTGGCACTTTCCAATTCTGGTCCTTGGTGACTGACTCATATTACACTATGACTAGGATCTTTCACAAAGTCAAGACAATACCATCTTGGTTTTGGATCATTAATTGTGTACTTATAACACAGACATTGCATTCCTTTGGTAAAAAAAAATAAGGCACACAATGCCAGCACACTCCCGCATTGCTGTATTCATTTTTTAAAATTCATAAGAACGCAGCTGACAGATAGACAACATAGCACTTTGAAAGAATATACAATGTCAGTGTAGGTAGTGTAGGTCGTATTGTTATGGTAGCAAACTGAACCAACCTGCTTTAAATGCCACATGCACATCTTTGTAATGAGCTTTTAATGCGAGTACACACTGTGCCGGGGGAACAGGCCACGTCAGCAGCAGCAGCAGTGTAGACGCTTCTCAAAGGTTTTCAGTCCAAGATCTGCAAGAGAAAGTGAATCACAGCTAAAGGTTGAAATATGCATTTGCAAAACATTTCTTGTTAATATCTGCGCTGATGACTCATGCACTCCTGCCCAGCTGAGACCTGTACCTCACTATACTTTACAGTTATGCCAATGGAGAAAATTAATATTGGGGTATTGATCTGGATGGTAATTGGTCAGTACAAAAGCATTACCCCAGAGCACAGCGCAAATTAAACAAGGAAGTGCAAATTAACGCAAAGGGATTGGCCTCTATCTTTAAAGATTGAACAAGATTAGGTTCAAGCTGATCGACACATAAGGCTTGAGGAAAAAGTGTGTTTATTTGTCTACTTGCACATAAAAATATAGAGGATTTTTGATGTGCATTGTCTTTATGTGAAATTATAAAGGGAACATGCACTCAGAAAGAAACTGCTGATTTATTTTGAACAAGACAGCCGTGGGAAACAATGGGATATGTAAACAAAAGCTCTTTTAATTAAGGTCTGCTGATGTGATAACCAAATCCTCAGATTGCTTTGCAGAGGAAGAAAAACATTCTGACAATAAGGTAAACAAATGCTAAATTAAATTCTTTGCAGTAAATAGCAAAAAGTAGGAAACTAAACCCTTTTGAACTCTTTTACCTCATGGACTGGTGATTATGTCAGGGGCAATTTTAAGTTTAATTTATCCAGTCACACTACTCAGTTCAGCAGAGTGTTAAAATGCTACTTCATACTTTTTAGTATATACTGTAAATCTATTAATATTTCACTGAAAGATTTTTGCTGAGACTACTGCCTCAGCAATCAAGCCCAGTATAAAAAAAATAAAATGGATCATTATTCTAAAGTATGGATCAAATTATTCCAAAAAGTCAACTTGTAAAACAGGTCACAGATAATACTTTAGAGCAATGTTTCCCAACCAGGGGTTCGGGGACCGCTAGGGGTACATGACCATGTTGCAGGGGGTAATAACTTCATAAAAACTATGTCAAAAATATTTAAATATTATATGCAGGGCTTGACATTAACTTTTTTGCTGGCTGGCCACTATTGCAAGTTCTTTTTAAAAGTTACTGGCCGATCAGTGTTTCTTCTAGCCAGAATTTAATTACTTCATATGTTTATTTTATATTTTATTTCATATGACAAGACATGAATTTATTAAATATGTGTGAAACAGGTTTATCTAAATGTGAAGTTTTTGCATGTGGTCAATCTTAATACTTCATTGTTTTTTTTGTTTTTGTTTGTTTGTTTTTTTTTTTCTCAGCTCATGATGAATTACTCTAAAATACTAAATTAGGTGGTCACTCAAACATAGAAAAAGGAATTAAGGACCTCTCTAAAGTGAAGATACATGCATAAAATCCAACCGGCCAAAGTCGCTAGTGAGACTAAAAGTGTTACAGGCCAAAATGGAAATCCATCATTTGGCCAGTTGGCTAGTGCTAATGTCAAGCCCTGATTATGTTGTTACATATTTTTAGGTGTAATAGTTAGAAACGTTTCAAAGGTTAAGGGAAAGTTATTTTACTTTTTCTTTGTAGTGTAGTATATTTATTATGATTTTTTAATTGTTTTAATTTTGAAAAAATATAATAGAGTAAAATAGGTCATTATTATTTATTTTTATTTTAAAGGGAAGGAATATTAATAATCATTTGTTTGGTCTTTGGAGTTCAAAAGAAAAAAAAAATCAGGAAAATTTGTAACAATAAAGTAAGTATATAGTGTCTTATACTAAACATACTTTATTACCATTTTTTGAGGTGGTACTTGTGTTATGCCACAGAAACCCAGGGGGTACATGCGGCAAAAAAGGTTGGGAACCACAGCTGGTGATAGCACTTTGTACCAGGAATTGTGAGCTACTGGAACAAACCTTAGTCATCCTCATGGAGGTTTGTGGAGGTCAGTGGCTTTAGGAATAGAAATTACCTGAACAATTATAATTTGGACTACAAACCTGCTAACATTACCTTCTGGTATAGGTAAATGAAGTAATTTTATGGCTGCACAAGATCGTGTCATATTTTATTGCATCACTAACAACTGCTATACAAAACCTGGTTGAACACCACAAAAATGTACTTGTAAATGATATTTGATGTGCAAATATAGCCAAAGTCCCAAAATAAAAATTAGTGGCTCGAGTGAATTTCGTGGAGGGGAGTCTATTGCCAGGAGAATTAGTTGGTGGGAGTGGATCTAGTAAATAAATCTTGGGGTGGCAAGAAGAATAATGGATAATTTAAGGTGGCAAATGGAAAAAATACATGATATCTGCTGCCAACAACTGAAGAATGGTACAGGAACTACAGAAAATGTGCCCAAAAAACTGAGATAAATGGGCAATAAAAGCAACTAGGAAAACATTCTGATGCTTCTAAAACAACAGAGCAGAGCATAGGTTACATTCATTTCATTTCCACAATATTAGAAAATGTTTCATTGTTTAAAATGGAAATGTTCATCCATTGGTGCTGAATGCCATGAGTAACGTGTTCAGCAAAGCTCCTCAGAAAGTGTACAGATCTAAAGCTTTAGTGCATTTCTATTCAATAAGGCGTAAAGCTGAACTTGATAAACTCCTGTATTGTTATGTTAATTTATCTCAGACAACAGTAACAATAGGCTAACCCTAAGAAGACAAAAATAACCTACTAAACCTTGATCAACTTTCTGTAAGCTACTAAGAAATCTGAATTTTCCTCATAAATGTCTGATCAGTCACAAAATTTGTTTTGTTAGTTTAGTTTGTTTTCAAGTTTTCTGTCTCCAGGTTAGGGAGACAGAAAACTTGAAACACAAACACACTCACACACACCCCTTTCCCGCGCGCGCCATCCATCAAACAACTTTATCAGAGCAAAGAACACGGGCTTTGCTCTTCGATACTTCTGCTCATCTTTTAATGGGTTTTTACGTTCAGTAACTGCACTCATCACACTGGCACAACCATAATGGAGCACATTTATTACCTGAAAGTGACGGGATGTTTCATTTTCTGTTACAGGTGGACTTGCTGAAGGCCGATATGGAAAGCGCAGAGTGGAAGATTTTGGAGAATTTGATTCTGGAGGGAGTTTTGGACTCGGTGGGACAGCTGCTGTTGGAGGTCCACCTGCATTGGGCGGGGTTCGAGGTCCCAGGAAACGACCCCTCCGTGGTGCGCTATTGGTTCAGTCTACTTAAAGAACTGGAGCGCGCGAACTTCCGCCTCTTTCACGCGTACAGCGACCCTGCCAAACCACGTGTGTTTTTGCACAAGAATGTTTTTAACGCGAGCAGTGCGTATACTTTGAGTTGGGTGAACACACAGTGGACCTGAAAGCTTACTTTTTTTTTTTTTTTTTTCCTTTTCTGACCTTTTTGTGCGATGCTAAAAGTATTATCGTCTCTCTTAGCCCCCACTCTTACAGAGGCCCAGAGTAATTGCCTTAACAGAGAGTTCATCCCCGTGGCGCGGAGGTGTTTGGCTGCGGGTTAGCTCGAGTCACTGTCGCCTGTGTCATTGCGCCCCCACAGCCCCGGCCTCATATCATCTTCTCCTTCAAATAAGGACATCACGTTTCTTCTGTGCACTTGGCGCCGCATCAAACACAGCAGATGAATCACAGAAAACTGATATTTTTTGTTCTAAATGAGACACACCACTGACAGTAAGTGGATATCTGTGGGAACTTTTGCTGCTTACATCAACAAAGAAATGCAAATAAAAGCCAGGATGTATTATTGTAATAATATTTTTATTAAAACATTCTAAGGGCTTATTTACAATGATCAAAAAATGACCAAATATGGCTTAAAATTTGTAAACTAATTAATATTCATATTTCTTTAAATTAAACTTATTTGGGGAAGACCTCATGAACATCTACAGTTGTTTTTGTGATTACAAATACTATTGATTACCTTTAAAAAAAATCCCTTTCTGCAACAATAGCAATACATTTGTCATATTCTGCATGAAATACTTGTTAATCAGTATATTTCAGGGTAGTGAGTCCAAATTTAAGATATTATGGGCTTTTTATACAGTCGTAATATTAGTAAAAAGGTGCATCAGAAAAAATTCCCAGGAGCTGGTTCTGGACCAAACAGAAAAATCTATGAAGAAAATCTTGTGTGTTTTTGTGGTTCAAAGTTAACCCAAAAGTCTACCTGTTGTAATTGCCCATTAATAATTCATTAACCTGAGATTGTGATGGCTAAACTTGAATAAAGTAGTGAACCACTAAGTACACAATAAATGGCACATTTTTTGTATAAACGTGATTTGACCTGTGTGTTATTACTTACTGAGGTGTGGTTGACAGATGGAGATGAGATGAAACAAGTTTTTTGAGTTGAAATTTACAGAATGTTTATTTCCACAAATGGTTGGTAACAACTGAAAACTAGGCGTCTTTGCCATGGTTTACAAAGGCATTCTCACAACATCAGCAATTAAAAAAAACATTTAAAAGGTGTTAGGATACAACTCACACATTACAAAGCCTTTGCAATAAAAGCCACTATTAAAGACAAGATTTTCTGAGTCTGAGTAGTATGCTCTTACGACATAATAAAAATACATTTCTACAGTTAGACTGGATACCAGCCCTGTGGCTTTCACTGAAATATTTAAATGCATTTCTTTCAGTCCTGTTTAAGATTACAGAACAGCCATTCCTTGATCTAGTCCCAGAGTTTGATCTGTCCGTCCCAGCCACACGTGATGACTTTTGAGGTCTCGTGAGGGTGCCACAGAGCACTAATGCATACTTTGTCATGAGCTTTGATCCTGTGGTACAGCTTGGTGGTTTTCCAATCCCAGACGTTGAGTTTTCCATCTGCGTCTCCTGACACCACATAGCTGTACAAAAAAGTAAAATGAAAATTTTGCTTAAAAAAAAAAAAAAAGAAAAAAAAGAAAAACTGCCATGACCGGTCAAGTCAGGTGTTGCCATGGCTACCCAGAGGGACATTAGGCACCTGCTCTGAGACTTCGAGCTGAGGAGAAACTAGACCTATTTGGTGTTTTTACAGAAAGCTTATTGCTTTAGCTTATAATCAGTATAAAGCACTGTATCAATGGGTGACATTAAAGAGCTGCTGTGTGAGGACATTTTTGACCACAAGATAGAAGTCTGCAAAAAGAAGTTGGACTATAATGATGCCACCATGTTGATGTAAAATTCAACTTTTCTGGCAAACCACAAATTAGTGTGGTTTCACAGTTCTGAATCTCATGATACCAGTCAGTAAATTAGAATACTTTGGAAATATCAATTTATTTTAGTAGCTCAATACTAAGTGAAATGCATACATTATATACATACATTCAGTACACACACAGTGAAATATTTCAAGCATGTTTTTTATTTTACAGTTAATGAAAGTTCAGTATCTCATCATCATAATTACTATAACAATAAATGCCTGAAATTATATTTCACTGTGTGTACTGAATTTTTAACATATATAATATTATATATTTCATTTTTTTAATTGAAAGACTGAAATAAATTGACTTTTCCACTTTTTACTGATGTGTGCCTGTAAACAATAAGGACCTCATACCTCATATCTGGAGAGAAGTCCACTTGGCAGGCATAACCAGCCACCATGTGCCCTTTGAAGACCTTTTTCTTGTTCAGCCTGAAACGGTTCTGGGCTCCGAAGATAAGAATCTGATTGTCCATAGACTGACATGCCAGCCACTTTCCTAAGGAAAAAAATGATGAGCAGAAAAGCACTTTAATAATGTAACTCAACTCTGCTTCTTAAAAAAAAAAAAAAAAAAAATACTGCTTTCTGATCTGAACAGGACAGCATTTCAGCATGCAAATGTATTGTAGAGACTGTCAAAACAAGTTTGGAGGTACTCATTAAATCAGAGGTTTGTCATTAGCATCTTTTAGCTAAACAAGACGCCACTGGTATGGTCTTTGATCATGAGTCTTGCTGCCACTAAAATATTTGTTCTGCTATTAACATGCAGCCAACCTGGCAGAGTAACAGCTTCGATCTACTGGGGCATCGCTTGATCCAAGTATTTTTAACAAGAGATTTGCGATAATTAGTGAAAATGTGCCTCAAGGACAAAACTCTCCTTTAATAACAAATCTGTGCTGTACAAAAGGGTTCAAACTCGTCTTTTTATTCCTATCATTACCTTGGAAAGATTAGCCCAATTAAAGAAAAAATGAGTTTTTTATCAATGACTGCTCACTTGAAATGTGCTTTATAAAACTCCTCAACCTCAGTCTCAAAGTAACACTGCTGTGATAAAGGAAGCCCTTCAATGTCAAACCATTACACGACTCGTTGCTCTTCTTGAAAGGAAACATGATGGAAACTGTTAATACAATTTTACAAAGAGCAATCTGGTTTTATCAAGTATTGGTTTCTGAGCATGTGTGGTCTGAAATATCTTCCCTTAGAATGGAAAAGAGAAAATAACAAGATGGTCAGCAAATGTCAAAATGTAAGTTGATGCAGCAGAAAAACATAAAGTTGGCTTGACTTGTGCTGTGGTAAAAAGCTGTGCAAGTGTGCAACATGGGAGAGAAGACAATGACTGAAACAGATGCTGGGGATGGAGTGCCAAGAGGGACTGGATGCCATACAAGTGTGAATAGTATCCTACTGAGAATGGATTTTTAATATTCTCCTTATTTCCTGGGAATGCCACATCAGATCATCTGCTACCTCAGTGGTTTGCAAATTGATTTGCCAAAGGTTTTACGCCAGGAGCCCTTCTTGAGACAGCCCTCTCCATTTATCCATGCTTGGGGCTGGCACAAAAGGTACACTGGCTTGTGACACCTTACCCCTTGTGTCTGTGGTTAAAAAGCCTTAATCAAATCGAATCATAGTTAACACAATATTCAACTTTGTAAATTGCATATTTTCCCAATGTTGTGCAGCCTTAGACTCTAGAAGCAAATTCTTGATTTCCAAACTAATGTCAAGTTTGTTTTCATTTTAGCAAGCATATTGACAAGGCAACATAGATTTTCAGTTAAGCACAAGCAGAGGAACGTATCATTAAATTAAGTGGGTAGACAAATATTTATTTATCCGTAGTAGTGGCTGCTCTCGTCTCCTCCTGATGCACACTGACATGTCATTAATTCAAAGTGCCGGCTGCTGTGAGCTCTGCAGTGTGCCGCACATTAAGACACATTCTGGTTGTTTTAATAGAGAACACTGAGGTGATGTGACAGCTGGTGTGCACTGAGCAAATACGCAGATGATTACCAATGTATCATAGGCTCATAGCTATGTCAGAAACGCTTCTCAACCTCCTCATGATGACAATTCACTTAAGTTTAGGCTTTTGGCAAATTTTGAAGGCAGCTATAGTATATGGTAATGCCAATTTAATTTCCCCAGAGCCTGCCAGTGTCCTGTTGCTGATTGGACTACTCACCATTGGGAGAGAGCGTCACAGCTGGCATTGAGTGCATACTGGGCTCAGCGATGTACTTGAAGTCCACTGGGATGTCCCTGGGAAAAAAAACAAATACACAATTGTGAACACTTCTAAAGATTAGAGAGGACAACATACAAAGGCTCAAGCAAGAAATATCATTAATAGATCGTCAGCATGTCTTTCTCCAGGCGCTCCAGCTTCCTCCCAATGTCTAAAGAAATGCATGGGATAATGTGAATAGTTTTCTGTCTAAGGCCTATAGCTGGTGGTATAGGCTCTATTTACCCGGGAACCCTAATCTGAATAAACGCAAGAGGATGCATTAATTGAAATAACTAAAAGCTTAACATTTTCCACATTGTTTATTGAATCTATACAATATTTGCTTTTCACATTAAACTGAACTATAATTGATTGTTGATGTTGTGCTATATCGACAAAGATGTGTTTAATATTGTAGAAACCTAAATGAGAATGAGTGATTGTAGCAGCATGCAATTTATGAAAGGCTTCTGACGCCAGCAATTGCAAGGCCAAGCAATTATCAGCATTCTCAAATCCTACCATCTTGTTCTATGTTAGGTCTGTGCCTGGATACTTAAGTGGTCTAGAGAAAGCCATATGATGGCTGCTTGACTATTATGTATTTTCTTTGCAGTGAAAGAGCTTACAAAAAGTAATTTGACATTCTGTTTGCAGTATATAATAAGTCCCAGGGCAGTAGTTATAAATTCATCTTACAAGCAGCGTTAACTAAGGCTGGGTCTCGCTTCCCCACTGTGATGCCTAACAGCTGGAGTGAACTTGCTCGACTTAAATGGGCTTCGAAGAACTAAAAGACCAGATAAGGCTTAATAAAAAATGCAAACGCTTGGAAACAGATACACAGGCACATAGACACAGTCAAATATTAAGGACCAGTGGGTTTGTGAGAGAGAGAGAGATAAGCCAAACTAAACAGGAACAGCATAACAAAGGAGACATGTCTCTTCTTCTGAGCTCCATAAATAACCAGGGTAAATGTTTCCCGTCTGGAGAGATTTGGTTAGATTGATAGGGAAGAGAAACATATGACACAACATTCAAAACATAAGAGAAGCTCATGAATAATAAATGATTGACAGTTTCTTTGCTGTTTTGTTGTTAAAGTTTGAGGACCACAATTCTTTATATGTGAACTTTTAGAGTGTGTCTGGGCGGCACGGTGGCATAGTGGCTAGCACTTCTGCCTCACAGCAAGAAGGTCCCAGGTTCAATTCCCAAACCGGGGCCTTTCTGTGTGGAGTTTGCATGTTCTCCCCGTATCTGTGTAGGTTTCCCCTACCACTAAAAACATGTACAATAGGTCCCCCATGGGGCCAGGACTCCCCTGCAAAAAGAGATTCTGAATCTCAGTGTGAAAATGCTACTAAGACTGCTTCAATAAAATTAATTTTTTATTTTTGTTATGAAAATCTCAGGTAAATAATTGGCCAAGGACAAGGATCCAGGGGTGTTTTAAGGGATTATTCTACCATTTTGAGATACTGACAAAAAAAGAGTTTGTTTTAGTGGATTTTTTATCATTGTGAGATGAAAGAGTGTTGAGGGGAAAGAGGTCCGTGTACAAAGTATAATTCATTTGCATTTGTTCAAGTTGATGAATGAAAATGTTTGTTGTAAGAGGTATTTCTCATTTTTCATTGTCCAACTTGGTAAAATGAACTTGAAAAAAGAAAGACGCCTGAAGTAAACAAAGATGGCTTGCCTTCAAAATAAAAGCCTGAAGACCAACTATTAGCATCCCGTCTGGTTCATATTGTGTAACATTATATTATTTAATTGTGAAGGCAACATTTCATTTGTGTCTGCTTAATGCTAATTATTTATTATCATTAATCATCATAATTATAACATAATTATCATTATCATCAAAAAGCCCTCATTATCACAAGTAAATATCAGCAGGTTAAGGTTAAGAGATATGTTTTCTGGTATTAGCCTAGTAGCTCAGTATCCCAGTTGGTTATCCTGACTCTTGCTGCAGGCAAAATTTGAAGCAGAACTGTTGAATACACAGGGACATGACATAGCCCCTTAAGCTTTTCTAATAAATAACAACTTTATTTTTTATTAGACAAATACCTCATCCTCTGTTCTGAACCAACGGTTTGGTCTCTGTGGAAACCAACTTGAGGTATGGCTGTAGGTACATGAAAAGCAGGTACGTGGTACGTGAAAAGCAGCAAAAACCATCATGGCCAAACATCAACACCCATAATATCAAATATTCTGTAGTTTGATTGACAAAGTGCCCAGACTACTACATCCATGAACTTCCTGCAAGTCACGAGTCTCGTTGCCAGTGGATGCCATAGTGACCAATATAAATATTCCGCCCCAGTGCATGAGGACGGGATGTTTAATTAAAAATAAAGATATAATTTATTAGAAATAAATTACTATCAATTTAATAATGTACGCAATTACACAAGCCTCAATGCTAATGATTTGTTTTAGCTGGTTTTCGCTGAATTCGCTTAGCGAGAGCGGTACCTCAAGTTGGTTGCCATAGAGATGAATATAAACAGCTGGGTCAGAGCAGAGGACGAGGTATTTAGATAATAAAAAATAAAGTTATCATTTATTAGAAAAGCTTAACTATCACAGAACTGGGCCTTCAAATACAGCAACAGTCAGGGTAACCACAGTGACCTAATACAGATATTTAGGAGGGCTTATCAATGATAATGATAATTTATTAAATAAATAGCATCAAGCAGACACAAATGAAACCACATTGCCTTCACAATTAAATAATATACACAATTACATGAACCAGATGGGATGCTAATAGTTTGTCTTCAGGCTTTTATTTCAAAGGCAAGCCATCTTTTTTTACTTCAGGTGCCTTCCTTTTTTCAAGTTCATTTTACCAAGTTGGACAATGAGAAATGAGAAATACCCCATACAACAAACATTTTCATTCATCAACTTGAACAAATGCAAATGAATTATACTTTGTACATGGACCGAAATACCCTTTACTCCTAAACTAGTACTACATCATCACTTCACTATCTGCAAAATGAGCACTGCGCAGCATTATTTTATATTGATTACACGCCACCACCAACACAATACTATCGCCATGCATGTGTACAATTGCAATTAAAAAAGTTACATTTGGATAAGATGTTTGGACAGTGACTTAATTTTGCTGTGTCACCATTTTTCTCAACCAAGAAGTGTTCCCTCCAGCTGCTCCTCTCTGTTTCTATTCTCACACAAGAGGATGTTCTGGTAAAATTAGTCTAAAGCTGTCATGTACCAGTTTTTACAAGGAGGTGAGCTGAAAGAACCCAGAGTTAGTTGGCATCTTAAAGACAAAGACAAGACAGTGAGGACATTTCTTTCCGGCACTTAGCTTGCTGTCTGCTCCCACGCTGCACTAAAGCAGGCCATGTCAGACCCATCTCATGGGACTGGGGTATTTTCATCTGTTGATAGATTGTGCCATGCTTGAACTCAGGCTTTAAGGGCTACACAAACATGATAATGCAGCAGTATTCATCCCCCTTAGCATTTTCTCATTGCCTACCACCAGAAAATGAAATGGATCATTGGGTCAGTCACTTTACATCACATGACAACAACTATGAAGATTCAAAATATTTTTATGGTTAAGCGAACAAGAAATATGGCAGAAAAACACTAAACTGGAGTGTGCAGAAGTATTCATCCCCTGAAGTCAGTACTTTGTAGAACCACCTTCTGAAGGACTTCCAGCTCCAAGTCTTTTAGGATGAGTTTTTATGAGCTTGGTATATAAAATCAGTAGGATTTATGCTCATTCTTTCTTTTCTCATTTAAAAACATCTCCAGCTCTTTCATGTTGGATGCCAATGTTTGAGTTGCTTTCTTTTAGAATGTTTCTGTATTTAGCCCCATCCTTCATTCACTCAGTTCTGTACAGTTTCCCAGTCCACTCAGCATGATCCTGCCGCAGCCAGGCTTTACTTTAGAGAGGGGCCACTGTGAGGTGTTGGGTTTGTGCTAGTCATAGCAATTTTCATTTATGGCTCATTTTTAAATATCTGTCCACAGAACCTTCCTGTGTTGAGAGAGTCTCCCACAAGCCTTTTGCCAAACACAAAACAGGCTTTTGTATTATTTTCTCCAAGCAATGGCCATTTCCTGGTCACTCTTCCACACAGCCCAGCTCTGTGGAGTGTATGGTTCAGAGTGGTCCTGTGGACAGATACAACAGTCTCTGCTGTGGAGCTCTGCAGCTCTTTCAGGGTCACCTTTGGTCTTATTGATGCCTCTCTGATTAATGCACTCCTCCTTGTGTTTGTGAGTTTTAGATGGTCCTCTTTAGGCAGGTTTGGTGTGGTTTCCTATTTTTTACATGTTGTAATGATGAATTAAATTGTGTTTTGTGGCTGTATCATAATTAAATTGAAGTCAGGCCGACCTTGTCTGTTTTTGTTTCTGAGGGTAAGTCCCACAGTAAGCAGAATGCACCCGTACTGGTTTGAAAACGGTACTGCAGTCTAAATCAAAACAACGGTCGCTTTTCTGATTGGACGATCAGCAATGCAGTAAAACAAATTTTTAATTGTTAATAAATGAGCTGTACCACTGTTATCAGTAAAACTAATATTTGATTTAAACATGTTTAAATCATATCTTATTTTTATAGAATATAAAAATGTAATACTGCTCATAACATGTTTAACAGTAAAAAATATTTGCATCTTCATAGTTGTTGACATGTGATGTAAAGGGACTTACATCCCAATGAGCCATTTCAGGGCTTTAGAGACACAGGACAAAATTGGGACTAAACCACATCTAAATTTAGGACTGAATTAGGAAATAATTGCCCCTTCAATTTTTTATTTGGTCATAACATAATTTGATTTCACACACCAGACACTTATTTTGACTGTGTATATTTTTGTTGGATGACAAATTTGTGATTTACTTTATGGATACTGCTTTTGCCAATATCACGAGAATGATAAATTTGTGAAATAAATAAAATAAATGATAACTGGTCATTTATATAGCGCTTTTCTACCTCTATGGGCACTCAAAGCACTTTACATCAAGAAATCATTCACCCATTCACACTCACAAGCATTCACACATTCAGACACCAGTGTACGCAGACACTGGAGGCAAGGGGGGTTAAGTCCAAAGACACTACAGCAGTATGCAACGGTGGGAGTGGGATTTGAACTGCCAACCTTCTGGTTCATGGATACACGGCGCTACCAACTGACCTACTGCTGCCCTTTGAGCTGCATTCATCTGTAGAAACCAATACAATTTTTCACAAGTTCTTGAAGGAACTTTTGAATGTGGCACAAGAAACTTACATCTGTGTTTCTATGAAGTGGATAGGAAATGGAGTTTTGCAAGCCAAAATTGTATGCATGCCTTTTAAAAATGCGTATTTATTAAAATATACAATTGGCATAAGGTCTGACTCCGGACACAATTTGAATTACGGTTGTACTCTGTTGGCTCCAGGGAAGAAATTCATAAAGCAACAGTTGAATGCAAAACAGGCAAACTGTGTGAGAGGCAGTGACTCAGAGCACATTAGCAGCACAGCTGGAGGAACTCTGTCCAAAGGAGGGTCAACTAAAGGTCCACTGATGCCCAAGCACACGTCTTATTCATAAACACCAATGAAAACAACAGTAATTTAATATGCTTACAATGTGTTTCAAATATTTGTTTTATTATTTGACCTTCAGTGTGTGGCTGATAATTTGACTGATAAAAATACACACACTTAAAGTTAAAATTCTGCTATTAAATTTGTACTTACCACTCCCACACTCGAAGACTCTTGTCGTCGGACGTACTGACAAAGCGCCGATTCTCATCCACAAATGTGATGGTGTTGACAGCACCCAAGTGACGGTCGTACTCCTGTACTACCTCTGACGTCCGAATGTCCCACTGCAAAAAGAAAAGTATGGGTTGAATAGGCTCAACTATAGAATGCAACCACAAAAATAGCCAGAGGGTATAACAGCAGGTGTTGGTCCAAACAGAAAATGACCACTGTTTCTTTCGGTCATTTTCTTTTACCCTTGGCATATGGACAAGAGCAGCCATCTGTTCACTAGACTAGAAGAGAGGCTACATAATTAAAAAGCATATTGTGCATCCTTTCTATCCAACAGCAAGGGGTCACAAGCCATGGTACTCTTTATGCCAGTTCCAAGCCTGAATAAATGGAGAGGGTTGAGATGCAACACAGCATTTCTAGTTCAGTTCAGAAAATATCTTCAGTTTTATTTTATTTTATGTGTTTTTCATATTTTATTTAATGCTATAAAATGGCAGTGTACTTATGATCCCCCAATTTTGTTCACAGTTTGTTCTCACCTTTGCCTCTCCTTAGCACTAATGCAGTGTGTGATTAATGGCTTGCTCTAGTCCTGTCAGCCGCTGAACCTCTTGTGATACACAGCTACATAATGCTGAAGGATACGACTATTTTTATGTTCTTGTGGAAACATAGTGTTCATACAAAGATTAAAATGTATGTCCACATAGTCAGAACTTGTTACAACGCAGCAAATGCCAACCCCACCTGGACAATTTTCTTATCAGACATGCCAGCCACGAAAAGGTTCTGTTTGTCTTCATCTGGATTGAACTTGACACAGTAAGGAACCTTCCTGTTGGTGAAGCGCGAGATACACTGGCCTGTGAAGAGAAGGAAATTGAAAAATCTGAGCTCCAGAATAATCCACGGCAGCTTTCCTTAAAAGTGAGTTGTTGAAAATGTAAAGAGCAAATGTGCTGGCAGGCTGCTGGCAGAGTGGCTTTAACAGATTGCCCATATTCATTCAGCAGCTGACCAACACCACAAGATGGAAAGAGTCGAGTTGATTATAAAAAATGTATCACAAATCAATAATCAAATAATTTTATAGTTAGAGGTACTTTTATTAAGTAATGTTGCCTACTTCATCAAACTTATAGAAAATTAACTCTGCAGTATTTGTATTTCAAATTAAGGGACCAATAAAGTTTTCTAATTTTGATTCTGATTAGCTTTTGGATCTTTTGGGAACAAGGGGTTTAATTCTTGTCTGCCCTCTGCTGGACTGGCAGAGCGGTGAGAGTGGGGCATTATTTGACATCAAGTACTAAACAGAAAAATAGTATAAAAAAAATAAGTCCATTTGTTTCAGTAGTTCAATGGGATTTTACAGTCAATAAAAACTATTAAAATATATATTACATAATCATCATATAAATCACAGAAGCTGTAAAAACGTAGTTAATGTTCCAATACATTAAACACAAGGTTGTAGTGTCCTACCTGTTTCTGAGTCCCAAAGTTTCAGATAGCGGTCATACCCTGCACTCAGAAACTGTGTCCCAGTGTTGTTAAAGCAAATGTCTCGCACGGCTTTGCTGTGGCCTGTCAAAGTGAAAGGAAATGCACATAGATTAAAAACAGTTAACATTCGACTCCAGTGTATGTGGAAAAATAAGGCAGGGCTGCAATAGGAGAGAACAGAAGAGATAATATGTCTTTTTCAATGTCAGTCCCAAACTATACAACACTTAGGCTTTTTCTAATAACCAGGTGATGTAAAGTCCCTCTATACCGCTTCCTTCTACAGGCTGAAGACTGTTTCACCAGTAATAACAGTGACCACTGACGCAGAGCAGCTGCCAATGTGCTCCTAGCTCTAAAAGCAGTCTAAAGCTCTGCAGGAACTACAAAAACTTCTGAAAGCAGAGGGGAATGTGTAGTGATACACAGTTTTTGTCTCAGGCTGAAACTAAACACAAAAACATCCTCCTGAAGATATGCAGATGCGCACATAGTCCGTCCTAATGCAATATTTGTTCCTTCCTCTACTCAACAGTTTGAGCAATTTTGAAATAAAGTATATTATAAAGCAAATTTATAAAATTCACATTTGGCATTTTCTATAAAAAAAACGAAATCTACAAGCCTCAGGAGAAACATAACAAAGTATGCAAAATATTTTTCCATATTAAAAATGTAAATCTTATATAAAACACCAGATGAAAGGGCATTTAACTTACATGCTTTGCACAATACTGCCTCCTATTTCGCACACACCTTCTCCAGCTCACAAACCCTTGAGCCATTCTCTCTTTTCCTGTTTATTCACAATCCTCAGCTGTGCCTCTCCTCTTGTTTGCCTGTGCGTGCCTAGTACCCTCCCCTTGCCCCACGTCCCCCCTGCAGCCGGCGAGTGCTGAATTATGCATATTCTGTGAAGGAGCTGACAAGCAGAACTGTGGCTGCAAACAATCTCTATTCTGACAGTGAGCCATCTCTGAGAGAACTATAAGAGTGACCTGCATGCATTAGTCTAACCTCTTCAGACCTTCCCCATTTTAAAGAGTGTATATGTCTTCAATGGTCAGCAGACATGTTATCCTGTGTTCAATAATACAGAATGCGGCCTGTCATTGCTGCCCATTTCCCACAAGGCTCAGTCCATTTTAGCCTTGACACGTAACGTTGATATTGTTCAAAGACTTTGTTTTATCATATACAAATTTAAATAAATTATTTTGACACAGAACTTTGCTTACTTACCAATAAATGTTCTTATACACCTTCTTTCACCATACACCTCCCATAACTGTAAAGATAACAAAATATCACCCACAATGCATTAAATATGCCCGAATGATTAATGTATTCAGAACATTTAAAATGCTATAAAAGCAGTCATATTATTCAAATGCTGAAAATATCACCAAATTGATAAAGAAACATAATAAACACTGGCACATCACTTTCTAAGGCATTTGACACCATAAAATTAAATATTACCTTAATCTTACAGTCCATAGAACAGGATAAAAGCAGATGAGCCGAGCTTGGAAATAGTCGAATAGCACTGACGCCCTGGAATACATAAAGAACCAAGTTAATAAGTTTATAATCCATGCGTCTCTTATCATAAAGACACTTGTAAAGGCTTAAACTTTCACTTTGCTATAGGAGCGCCTTTCAACGCCATGTTTCAGTTCAGCATCTTGGGACTTTCTCCAAACTTTCTCAAATAAGACATCAAAATATTCACTAAACTTCTAGTGAGGCAGCAGAGGCCATCTATTATCTCGACATCAGCACTTCCCCACACTTATTATCTTTTCAAACCTCTTTGTATTTCAAATTAGATTCTGAAGGCTGTAACTTCCTGCCCAAAAACGACAGAACCCAATTTAAACCTTGATTGATTCATCCATCCCTGAAGCAGACTGGCACAGGGCAGACATTATTCAGGTCATTGTGAAAATAAGCCAATATTTGCCTTGATATTTGAATAATGAAGACTTTTTAAATAAAGCAGGATGATCTACCTCTTTAACTAGCAATTTCTGCAAAATGTTTTATTGGCAGGCCTAAAAATTGCAACAGCTCAGACAACTGAATTTCTCCATATGCAGCCCAAAACTCCTGTTGTTTATTTCTAAAAACTAATTACCTCACTAAATCAGGATTCGATGTGCACTGTTGTTTTTTCACACAGTAAAATACAAGCATCATACAAATCGCTTTTTCTGGTACTGACCTTGGTGTGTCCAGACCAGATATGAATCTGTTTCTTTGGAAGGTAACACTTCTCAGGAGGTTCTGTGGAGCGCAAATTGATGCCCACGTCCTGGGGCACATGGAGGTAAGACCTGCCCTGGTAGTCATACATGTCTTTAACTGTGGAGATAAAAATAATAAAATTAAGTGTCAGTTCAGAGATAAATATAAACAATAATGCTTAGTGATGTAACAGTATTGGCGAAATTGTAATAGCAAAAGTCTCTCGATATTGTCGTGGTCTTGTTACGGTATCTAAAATGCATAGTTTTGTTGCAGTGGCGTGGTAAAAAGCAGCGAGAACTACAGTTAGGTCCATAAGTATTTGGACACTGACATAAGTTTTGTTATTTAAGCTGTAAACTGTAAACCAAAACATATAAAATACAGTAATATAATTTATATGTGCTCAAAGTGCAGACTCTGAGCTGCAATTTGAGAGTATTCGCGTTCAAAGGAATTACAGCTCTTTAAAATGTAGCAGCCTCTTTTTTTTAGGGGCTCCTAAGTAATTGGAGTTGGTTCAAAAGCTATTTCCCTCATTAACTGTCTGCATTTTCTCTCATGAACACTTCTTGTTATAGTGGACCTAGTCACTGATAGACCTACTTCCTGGGGAGTGTTCTACTCTAAGGTGGATGTTGTGAAGGGATTTTTTTTTTTTACCTTTTTTTTTTTACCATTTTTTGATGGTTTGGTTCACTTCCATTGAGTTACTGTATGTTGTGGTTTCACAGAAACAGGTTTCAAATGCAAATGTAGCACCTGTAATCAAGTTCAGACCTTTAACCTGGTCAGTTTACAGTGGATTAATAATGGAACTTCCCCAGGCAGCTCAAGAAATAGCTTTTGAACCAACTACACTCCTATATTTTAAAGACTGTAACTCCTAAACGCTTCATCCGATTTGGACATGAACACTCTCAAATTACAGCTGAGAGTGTGCACTTTTAGCCCATATGAATTATATAACTGGATTTTGAATATATTTTGGTTTAAACTTGATTCAGTGTCCAAATACTTATTGTCTATGTACATAAACCATGATCCTTTGCTCCATTTGAGCCTGAGCACAGCACACACATGAGCCAACATGGAGGAGGAAGCCGGTGTTTTTAGCAGCATTAGCAAGATAAATCAGTGAATAGCAAGACTCATGGCTGTTTTATGTAGCATTCAAAAGGTTGGTAAATAATACACTAAAAGTTACTAAATAAACTTTTTACGTTCACCCGCGGCACTTCTCTTGTTCATTTTTGTCTGTCTCTCAGTCTCTATACACTCAGTTTGCGCTCAGAGGAGTGGACTACAAGCTCGGACTAGACTTGCACTGAAAACCGTATAAACCTACTCTAGTGTCCTGCAGAGGAACGGTGTGAGCAGGAGTTAGTGGATGGAGTCCAACAGTGAACACTTGCCTCTGTACTGACTCCTGAGCAATGCTGTATGTTTACAAGAGTCCATTGGCCATTGACTTAAAGGAGAAGTTCCTTATACACTGTCATTGCTCATGGCATCTGTTTGAGGTACTGTTTAAAGCTTTTTTGTTGTCAGACAAAACTAATGTGATCCAGATGAAAACTTAGTTATCGGTCACACTTTAGAGCAGATAAAAACATGAAATATGACAATAATTATTATACCAAGACCTTGGCAGGGTATCTTTATAAAATGAATGTTATCATGAGCATTTTCACAATACCGTGAGCCTCCCCATAATATGGCATTAAAAATATCATATCATAAGGTTAATATTGTGATAATATCATACTGTGAGATTTGGATATCCTTACATCTCTAATAATGCTGCTAATAAAATAAAGACCACTATATTACCATGGAGAATAGTCTTCTCTTCTGCTGGAGCCTCTTCCTCATTCCGTCCTCTCTTTTGCCTCTTTGCAAGGTATTCTTCTAGGTATTTCTTCTCATCCTACATAACAAAAATAATGACAAGTTGAAAACATATCATCTTTCTGTTTGCGATAAGACTTGTAAACAATGACATTCTGAATCATTACCTCTGTTGGTTTAGCCACATTTTTCTCGTCAATATATTTTGCCCAAGGTCCAAGGAAGTTGTCTATCTCTCCTGCATCTCCACCTTTGACTTTTTTTCTCTTTTCTGGTTTCTTGTGTCCACTCTCAAATACAGTTACACCTTCACATGGAATATATGAAGAATATTGATGCAGGCACTCATAAACCTTTATTCATCAAGTCTTCATTCACATAATCAGATGAAACAAATATTTGGCGAGATTACCTTTACTTTTTTCAGCTTCCTCCACTGCTCCAATATAGCTGGTAGCGGAAACCTGATTTGTGTCAACTGATGGATCCAAAGCATAACCTTTGCAAAGAGACCAAAAGCGATGAAATAAAAACAGCCACACATTAAATCATACTGATTAAATATTGTAATACAGCATTATACCAAATGTGGAAAATGTCCTCCTTTGCTGTTCAAACATGAAGTCATTGACATGAGCAGGTTCTGCGTAGCCAGATAACATATTTCTCGGCGCAGACATCTGCTGTGTCCTAAAAGGGTTATCTGGGCCAAACTACAAGAAAGCAACATGCAACTTTTTAAATTAAACTCTACATTCAACATTTGGTAGTACACAGCTGGGTATAACTTCAAAAATTAAGTTAAGATTGTTTGAGTGATTGTTTTCCTGATATAGTCTTCGTCCCGGCAGTATCTGTATCTAAATAAATATAGGGCAGAGAATTATTTTCATTGGTGATTATGAATGCAAAAACTTACCTCTGGGGCAAACATGGTTTCAAAAGAAGGATTATAAGAAATTTCTTTCAGAGAAGGGTCGAGATGTACACCAGTTTCAACAGACTCCTAAAATAAAAATTACATCACGTCATGTCAAGTACTGCTTTGAAGTAACGTTAGTAATGTTGTAATAATTCTACTAGCTAATAACAGTTAGCGCTATATAGTCGTTCCCAGAGGCATAAAGACTGGCACGATATGCCAAGCCCGCCACCTACATATTACTGACCCAATCATTGTGAGGTCTTAGTTAAAACTGATACAAACAAACACACACCTTTAGTATATCTTAACAACATTAACGATAAAACAAGTTTCAAAAAATTATAAGAGAGTCTGTTCATACACTGCTCGTTTGGTAAATGTTAGCGGTTGCTGTTAGCTTGCTAGGCTATCTTACCTTAACGGCGACTTCAGGAGCAGAGTTAAGTACGGCTAAGGACATTGTTTGACCAGACTGTAAAGGTTTGAGGTGGGCAATGGCATCGGGGTCATCTTTTTCATTAGTGGTATTAGATTCTGACTCGTTTTCAGAATCTGAATCGCTGCCGTAAGAAGCGAGGGAAGCGATGGCGGCAGACATCTTGGATGTTGTGAATTCGGCGGAAGCTGGAGGGCTGTACTTCCGTTATGAAATATAAAAAGTAAAATTTGTACTTTTTTATTTTACTATATTTTTACACTCATCGCACATGACAAATCCATGTTGTTTTAACGTAAATAAAACAGCAAAGCTTAACTATCCATAAATAAATATAATATATTTTTCTAATGTGATTAAAAATACATTTCTAAAATATAAAAACAGATATATAGTTCATATTCTATAAAATATTATTCAATATATATGTAAACAATATATAACTGCTTAAGCAGCGTAATAAATACAAAATACAAACATGTACAATCAAATGTATATAGAATAATTGCTTTTTAAATGCAATATAATTAATAAAAAAAAAAAAAAAACAGTCTTCGGTTAAAATTAAATTAATATCTCTGTGTTGGCCATAGTCGGACTTTGTTGTGCACTGAACAACTACTGGACCTGAGCTTGAGTACCGGAGAGAGAGCTGTCCAGGCGCAGCAGTTGCATGGGACGCTCGCTCGCTCCAACAATAGAGCGGTACGTACCACTATCTCTAACAGTACTGGGGACACTGTGCTGAAAACAGGCTCTGTTATCGTTTTTTACTGTGCAAAGAGCGTCTTTCACGTGCATAGCTTATGCTAGCTGATGATATTTGGTTTCGAATGCGCTCTTCCTCTTGATCGTACCAAGTTTAATTCATATTTCAGGATTTCTTCTCGGGAATATCCCTTCAGAAAAGTGCCAGGGTTCTTCCCCGCCGCCGCCTCTTCAGCAGGAGTGCATTTATTTAACAGTGATCTACAAGAGACAGTACAATCATGGACTCGACCTGGGAAAATACATGCTTGGACACGGTGGACTGCCCGGCTGCTCAGTAGCGATGGAGAGGATATAAGAAGAAGCAAAAGACATATCAGGTAACATTCTTGGGACATTTTGTTTGTTTGCCACAGATATTACGTTCACTGTTGTAAATAGTGCTCGGTATAGAGGGATATAGGACACATTTAAAGGTCTTCTGTTTGTCTGCCTGCCTTTGGAGTCACCATGTCGTAACTAAACTAGAGCTGACTGAGGATGACTAATAATGGCCATGTAATTCTACACTGTCTGGCCATCACTGAGTGTAACCTTACCGCACTAACCCGGAGCACAGGTGACTAACGTGGCAATGTTGACAGAGTAAAAAAACATTAAAAATCCCATAAGAGTCCATGCTGTTGGAGTATCTTTTGCTAAAGCGTATGTTTGCAAATTAACAGAAATGTGCCAGAGTGCAAAGGGTACATGTGCTTCTTCCCGCCGCTGCATCTTGACATCTAGGCAACAGGAAGAAGAAATATATGAATAATTAGTTTTTCCCTTTAAATGACCACGTGTTGTAGAAAAATGATAAGTAATGTTAATTGTATTATGCACTATACAGTCTATTTCAGTGTGATTAGATGAACCCGGCATTGCCACGGCGTGATTTAATTTCCCCCCCACTAAGAATGCATTGACTTTGCCTCTGAAGAAGGAGGATATATGGGCTAGGGTCTATTTCTCCAGCAAGCTATGGTTTTGCAGCAGTCATGGGGGAGGGTAGCCTTGAAGCCTAGTGAAAATCATGCTTTGTGAAATTTGAAACCGTCTTTGTACTACTTCAAGTGCAACCAGTAAAGTGGGCATGAGGAATAGTGTGGTTTAGTGGCTGGTGATGGACTCTTTACATCTGGTGACAACATGGACATTTTCAGTGCATTAGGCTACGTTATGCTTTTTCTTGTAATGGACTGTGTAGTTGATAACATTAAAATGCACTCTTTCTCTACTGTCCGTTGAAATCCTGAAAGACTTTAGATCTAAGAAGATGCTACAAGGTTTTCTCAGCATCCTATTCAGTGGCTTTCTTTTTAATTACAGTACTGGAAATATGATATAGCCCAGTGCTGTTTCTGCTTGCCTGTTCTTAGTAAAATGTAGCTCCTGCTTGTATTAAAATAATATTCAAATTCAAGTTTCCGTTTGGCTGCAGGGTGGAACTCAAATACAACCCAGGTTAGCAGCATAGCTGTAGTGTATTGAGGCAAATGGCAAATCTTACAATAATTAAAATATAAACTTGTTTCTTTGGGCTTTGCCATAGCAATCTACTGTATTATGCTGGCCAGTGTCCAAGTAGAAGACAATATGGTATGTGAAGGCAACACAGCCTATTAGAACCAAATATGCAGAGGCCTCTTGCAGCTGTTAAATTTACCATTCTGCAACAGTGGCATCCAACTATCACATGGTTGATTGGAAACTGGGGTTCAAAACAGAACAGAGGAACTTCTTTTCCCACATAATACACAACGGTAATGTTAAAATTTCATGATGCATAAATACAAACTCATATTCAAATACGTTGTGGCACTGTGTAAAAGATCATTTAAAATGGACTGAAGCAAAATGGAAAACTTATGTAAAATGACCCAAACATTGAAAAATACAAATCCAGTTTGCTGACAGAAGTGTTTCTGGATCATGTTTGTATGGTTAACTTTCCAGCACAGAATTATGTTTTATTGCAGTGAAGCTTGATCACCTGAAGATCATAAGCAATCAATACATCCAATGCTAATAATATAGATTCTATCTAAAATGTTTCTTTTATTCACAGTCATCTTACTAAAATTATTGCTAATCTAATTGTTTTTGTATTTAGCTTGCATCACCTACTTTTCCATCTTTTTGTTTGCCCCCTGTGCCAACTTTTCTGATATGTGTTGCTGCAATCAAATTCAAAATGAGCTATTTTACACAGCGGCCCAACCTATTCAGATTCAAGTTTGTAGTGTTTCCCACTGCACAGCCCTGGCACAGCTCACAGTTCAGTCTGATGCTACTTGTGAAACCATTGCTGTAAGTAGTGACATTCCTTCAGCCCCTGTTTGCGGTGTCATGTTTTTTGCCTTGTGTTTCAGAGGGACCTTTTGATACAAGAGCACTGGCGCACTTCCCGCTGTGGCTTTTTGGACCTCTATTATATGTTGACTCTGCTCTGATCCATTGCCAGTCTCTGCTAGCAAGAAAATATCTCTTTTATTTCGCCCCTCGTGGTCTCAGTGGAGGTAGAGAGGGAAATGAAGAGGGCACGAAGAATTACAAACAGTATTATAAAGATGAGAGTGAAGTGAGTGATGGCTGCCTGGCATGACGAGAAGATGGGTGAGGGATTCTGGGAAAGGCGGAGGGGAATGTATTTAGTGGAGCCAGTGACAGAGTGCCTATCTCCCAGCTGTTGGGATGCTCCAGAGGCTCTGGCACACTGGGACTATTGTTCTTCTTCTGGCTGGGCCCATAGCTTCATAATACTGCCTCTGTCCTGTGACTGAACTGGCCTGACAGAAGGGCACCAAGGCTTATATTCTGCCTGACTGGTGCTCCTTGTGTCTCACTACCAATGTACCATTACCTCTGTTGCTCCATATATCTGTCGGTGATGAGGCTGGGACGGCAATGAAAGCTTTAACTTTATTTTTTTGTTGATCTTAGGATGACTATCAAGTTTTATTTCGGTAGTTCTGTTCAAAAAGTTACAGTAAATCTGCAAAAAGAAAATTTGTACCTTACCAAACACTTAAATAGTCCCTACTACCATAACAAATGGCTATTCTTGATTTGACAATAGAGCTGTCTGTCACACATTTTTTCATTTTTGTAGAAATGGAAAATGTGAAAAAACAAGACTTGGACTGCATTAGATTAAAATAATTGTGCTGCCATGGTGTTTCTTGTTAATGAACTTAGAGTTTAAGTATCATTTTAACATAGTTTTATTTGAAGTGGGCTGTTTCTTTTTCTAGTAGTTTTTTACTTAGTCATCATAGCAATGTTGTTGCTTCTATTGTAAACCTCCTCTTGTCTTTATCTGAATCATATCTTAAAACAGCAGGTTCTTATTCTATGTGATGCAACAGCTCTCCTGCAAACGCTCCCGCCGCAGCTGCTACCATGGCGTCCTGTCACTCACCACATAATGCTAGCCTCAGATTTAATAAGGATGTGTTTGTATACTTTTGACACGCATTTTCTACACCTCAGGTGCAGAAGATAAACAGCTGATTGCTATTGTATTTGTGTCCTCCACTGAGGAGCGAGGGAAAAACCTTGTAATTGAGCCTTTAAATCGTAGATTGTTTACAGGACTTTCCCTTTTTTCAGGATCACAACACTGGGGTTTCCTGTATCCGACCTGGCCCTGTCCTTTTCTGCTCAAAGCCAAAGTAAGCTATGGGCTGTTTGCACCACCACTCCCTGGTGTCAAGTTTACAATTGGGATGGTGAATGTAGCCTGACACTGGACTTCAGGACAACAGCTTTGCCCTGCCAGAAATTGAGTGGGATATAGATTTTACAATGGCATTTAACTTAAAGACTGTAAGGCAATGTCTGCACTTGTACAGCGATTTTGTAGAAGAAGAGGTTTTCTAAAATGCCCTATGCTCAGAGTGCTGTGTAGAGACAAGTAGAGGATGGTGACCTTCTCTTCACTGCTCAGGGTTGCAGAGATTTTTATGTTGCTTTGAGTAATGAGGATGTTGCATTTATAATCTTATTTTTAAAGTTGTAATGTTCTAAAGTCTGGTGTGCACTCTACTTGCAGAAATCAGAATGTTTATGCTTTTGTTGAGAGACTGGCTTAACATTATTTATTAGTATTTATCAAGGTTAAATGGTTAGGAATCCTGAAATACAGCTTTAGTTGGCAAACATATCTAACTAGACTTTCCTTTGGCCTTTCACTTTGGGGGTCAGCACACTAAATTGGCTGCCTCTTAGTGTGCAGTTCTTTGCATAGTGATTTGGCATAGGTTTTTTGCCTGATGCCCTTTCTGACGTAACCCTCCCATCTATCCAGGCTTGGGACCGGAACAAAAAATAGTGTGTGGCTGGATTGTTTGTACAACACTAGCATTACCATAGGTTACATAGACACCACACATAGCTTTCGTTCAAAGCTAAATGGCGAAATATAGCCTTAGCTAGCCAACATATTAAACTGCAGTTGTTATTAAGCTTTTAAGAAGTTTACTTATTTTTTATGGGTAAATAGTACTAATAGCGAAATCCCATAAAACACTTGACCTGTACTTCTGAAACTAAGATAAACTAATTTTAGTAATTTAATGTACCATGGCCATAAAGCAAGCTTGTGTGTCAGTATCTGTGTGTTCATAATGAAAAAACATCGCCACAGGTGCATTTCCCGATTTGAATATGCAAAGCTAAGCAAAAAGCTCTTCCTAGATTCCCTATTGAATTCATTGAACCTCCCTTTGCCTGACGTCCACTCCGTCTTCCACTCTTCACTTCCCACTCTCCTCTCCCTCACTGATGGGCTCTCATCGAGGTGGAACAGCAGATGCCCTGGTCGCTGTGCCGATGCCTTGATTGATAGAGGTTGCTTTAATCTGGAACAGGGGACATTTATCCAGTCCGCAGCTGGATACAGACTTAAATGTTCAATTACAGATTTCATTAGGATGTTTCTAAGTGATAATTTTTCTTTTGGTTTATCTTTTCTAGCTGCAGGAAAAGACGGGAATAGTGACTGAGGCTGAAGCACAGAGGCAGTGAGGGATTTGTGACAAGCGTGAAGAAGAAAATGAAAGATGAATGAAAGAATTTTTATGCTCTGAACGTTCAAGTTTTATTTAGTTGTCAGGCATTTTTTGACAGACACAAAACTTGAGCAAAAGACGGCATTCACCCTTATTCTGAAAAGTGCTTACGTCAGGTTTCTTGTATCAACATTCCCAGGTCCCTTCTCTGAGAATAATGTTTGAAACAGAATTGTGAGTTTAATTTCTGACATAATGCAATGGAAACACAAATATGTACTTCATAGTGGCTCAATAATGGAAATTCTATTTAGTCTTTTTTTTTGTTCAAGGAAGTTGCAAAAAATGGGAGGTTTGTGATTTATCTCTTTCTTTGGTAATTTATCTTCTTCTTATCCCCAGGTGTTGTGGGTGGCTAGAGGCAATCCTAACAACTGTGGGCCTTCTTGCTAAGACGAAGGAGCATTAACCATTCTGCCACTGTGCGTGTACCCCCCCTTATTAATAAATAAATTAAATAATAATCTATGGTAATCTTGCGTCATGTTCAATGAATGGCATAAAGGCATCTATGCAGATGTCAGTCGAATAATGCTGTGTGCAAAATGACACAGTTTCGGTAAATCCACGAATCTTCTTGTAATTCATATTCATATTATCTGGCCCAATATTTGCCACTGCGCTTTGGAAATACACCTGTTTTTAAGGTGAACTAAAAGCCATGTTTTTCATTTTGTTTGAATTTGTCTTGTTGGAAAATAGTGCCTTTAAGAAAGTTGAAGCAGTGTACACAAAAAAATAAAACAAAAGACATGCGTTTCTATACACCGTGGGGTGATAGTGGAAGTAGCCTTTTAAAGTCCTGGGGTGCTTGTTTTCAACTTCACAGCAGGGCCCCTGTGCATACAGACAAGTGCTGCCTTCAATTAGGAGCCAATATTTGGTCTGTTCATTTACAGCTCACAGCGAGGATCCAGCTCTGCCTTGGATCTGCACGAGTCCCCAACACAAAGCTTGTCTGATTTGCGCTGGCTACAATCCCAGCACCGGCCTTGATATTCTGCCTCTCTGCCATTCCACATCGGAGTTGCTTTTGTCTCCGATAGCTGGCAGGAAATGACAAATTCACTTAAAGTTTCAACAAGGGAGCTTAGTCCTAACGGTCCAGTTAAACAGCCACTTCATCGGAGTCGTTAATGATTATCATAAAGCAATGCGGTCTGCTCGCTAGGAAAAATCATTGGTGGAGAGCTGGGGTCAGAATGAACCGAAGAAATATTTCAGCCCGGAAGAGGATTTATTGGAGAAAGACATTCAGTTGAGAGACATTGTGGATTACTGAAAAATATTTCCGTCTCCATTACTCTCAATCCTTTATAGCAAATGCAGTATGGAGGTCGGATCAAGAATGTAACAGACATGGACAATCAGACCAGGGCAGTAGTTAAGGCTATAACTTACATAACGGCATTTCATTTATAGACAAATGCCTAGAGCTTAATGGCCACAGCTGTTGCATAAGAGGATGACAGCAATCCCACGGTATGTCTATGCATTCAAAATGTATATATTTTTGCATTCAAAGTTAAGATTCACCAATATTATTCGGAAATTTTAATGTAGGCACAAATGGTGGAAGTGACTAATTGCCTTGAGGGTCAAAAGCACTGAGCCATACAACCAGCCTTTAACCGTTAACCGCAACCTTCCCCTGACACTGGCACCTCTAAAGTGGAGAGGTCTAGCATCAGGCATACAATTTTGCAATGACTGCTGAGGGCTCTCCTCTCACACTGGTTTGAGGAGGTGCTTATGTATGAAGTACTCACTAGATAATGAGAAATGTATGTTTGATAGGCACTGTAGTTTTGCTTGTATAGGTTTGAAATATTCCACTGGGTTACTGGTTACTGTAAGGGAAAAATACTACAGCAAAAAAATAGTTTCTACTTGTCTTTTTATCTTTTTTTGTTCTAATTTGTACGGTAAGCTGCACTTCATAATGAAAATTTTAATATTGCTAATCAAAACCCATTATCAATATGGCAAAGAACTGCGGCTTTTATTGCGATAATATTCAAAGTGACAGACATGGACACATCCAATGTCAAAATATGGTGTCAGTGCTGAACATTAAGGTATGGCAGCCAGTGAAGTTCTAGTCTTATTGCATCATCTTTACTTTTGACCTTTCCATTCAGGTTTGCCACAGGAAATCATCTGCCACCTATCTTGTAATGATTTGCATAGAAATAGTCTCTTATTTAGATGCCTTTCCCGACACAAACCTCTCAATTTATCCTGGCTTTGGAGTGGCACAATGAGTACACTTGAGTGTGACTCTTTCTGGTTGGTACATTCAACATATTAATTTCATAGAGAATTTATTGGCTAGAAGAAACCATGAAGCAAGTTGTGTGGTGTATTATCACATGCAGAAAATGTGTCTAATTTTGGGTGAATATAATGCAAGAGTATGGCAGTAGTCTACAGTTCAGCTACAGTTTATGTTTTGTATGTTCTGTTTTCTAATATTTGTATATATTCTCTATCTGTTTGTATGTTACAAAATGCGTTGTCATCAGGTAAGGGATTCATTTAGTGTTGTTTAGGTGGTTGTTAAATGTAGGTATGTCAGGGCTTATGTGGATGAATCTAGTATGTCATTTACAGTGCTCTCTAGCCTGCTATATCTTGTTTGTATGTGTGCAGCTAAATGCCAACCTGATGTTCAGAGTTAAGTGAGCTTGGCGTGAACTGCCTAAAGGAAAAAGCATCTTCCTTCAACAGCACAAAGCATTAAACTACAGTCCACATTCTACAGTATAGGAAAAGGTCAGAAGTCATTTTACAGTTGTAGTAATGTTAGTGGTGACTCAAGGCTAGAGCTACTTTGCATAGTGAGGCTTTGGGATGACAGATAGGTGCTGACAGACAGGAGCAGACTCTTAGATAGGACTACTGCTGCAGAAGCTGATTTTACCCATCCTTATTGTTCTCTATGGAGGTTTGAGTCTATAGTGTTGGAAATATATCTGGCAGGTCAAAATATTGAAGGAAAAAAAAAAACAAACACATTCTTTGAAAGCACAACAGTGCACACTAAGACATTAGTCCTGTTGCAGTGGTAAAGACACAGTACCCAGGCCTGGACTTGAACCTGGGATTTTGTGCTTCAGGAGAAAATGCTCTATCCATTGAGCCACAAAGTCCTTGTATCTCAAAATGGTACTGAATCCACAAAAATTCCTGGATCCACACAAAAAACAACATTTCCTGGAGTTTTCTAAAAAACAAACAACTGCCAGCAAAAACAAACCTTGAAGTAGGTAAAGAATGACTAAGTTGCAATAAGATGTGTGAAGTGTTGTGAAATGAAGCAGAGGTGGAAAGTAATTAGGTACTTAAAAAGTAGTATATTACTTTTTCTTAGTAGTAGTATTAGCGATAGCAGACATAGAACAAGGACTTGTAGTTGTGGTTATAATAGAAATAGTACTAACAGCAGCAGCAGTAATAGTGTACTTTTTTTACTTTTACTCAGGTGTTGAGTTGTTTTACTTCTACTTGAGTAGTTGTATTTGGCATTAACAGTACTTTTACTTGATTACAGATTTTGAGTGCTTCTTCCACCTCTGGACTGTAGGGACTGACTGATGCACTTGTTTCAGTTGTCTGTTGCTCACTTGAACTTATTGCATTGCGCTTGATATAATAATCTATATAGACCATGTATGTGTGTCATCTTGATGAATGAATAGCTGTTGATTGCTTGGTTCTGTTTTTGAATACACAGTGTTCACATCTTCTAAATATAGACCGCATCACACTTTAAGTAACACTGCAATCTAACGATCTCACCTAGCTTCTTGGAAAAAGCTTCTGCCGGGTGCTGTCAGTCTTTTCTAATGGTTTTAACTTTATTCAGTAGAGTGGTCAGGGAAGTAAAGTCTGTGAACCTCGGAGACCTTGATTGAGTCTTTTGTTGTACAAGCCACAATTTTTGTATTTGGCATGGGAACATTTTTAATATAAACCTGTATTTCTTTTTTAACCTTGATAAAATTCACAAGTTGTCAAGTTAAAATTTGCATCTTTCAATACTTTATTTAATGGACATTTTACCTTATTATTTTGACTGACTTTCACTCCTTTTCTCCTCTACCTATTTCCTTCATGTCTTAATCTCATGATGTCTTTCTTTTGTCCTGCTTTGCATAACATAACTCTACAACCTGAGCTGAGTGCATCTTTGATACTAATAGCAGCTGCCAGTTTTGTAGCCAACATATTCCAAAATCTTGACCGTAACCTTTTTTTATGCAAATCTGCACTTGAGTTCAAACAAAGGTAACCTAAGAATCGTAGACTGGACACAGAATGAATGGGACAGATGGTTCCTACTGAAGTGATTTAGTTTTTCAATGTGCAGTTAGGATCCAACCAGGAAATATCAAAAGTAGTTGGCCAAGGAGGTTATCTTTTTGTTGGCTTTGGTTTGTTAGAGTTTCAAGATAACTCAAAATTATTGTACCAATTTCATGAAAAGTCAGTAATGGATAGAAATTATTCGTTTGGTTGTGGATCCAGATCTTTATGTCTATTGTTCTGTACCATTGTGCGATAGTGACAAACATATTAACTCCAGTCGCTAGAGGTCAACAATAAGGCAAATAATTAGTTTTAGTGGACAAATCCAGCCACAGAGGGTCACAAGCCTCTTTGTGCCAGTCCCAAGAGTGGTTAAATTGAGAGGGTAGTGTCAGGACTTTGAGGCTCAATGGATAAAGCATTTACCGTCAAACTAGCTGATCACCAGTTCAAGTCTCAGCCTGGGTGCTATATTTAATGAAAGATCAGGCCTTGATTATAGTTGTATAGAGACAGTTGTTTAAGATTGAGTTTGGGACTTACCCAATGACACTGTAATTAATAGTTTTACCTTTTTGTGTTAAAAATGGCAAGTCAAAGACAAAGTGTGGATCTGTCCTCTGATTGATTGGAGCTCCATAAAGAAGTGTGAGGTGAAGAGCTCTCTGTGCGGGGGTAGAGATAGAGGTGGACTTTATCGAATGGCAACAGGAAAGCTTTTTGGAGATAGGTGCTACAGTGACTGTGATTGACAAGGGCATGATGACTTCACACACACACACACTTACACCTTGATAGGGGTGCTCTAACAGGGGCCCACCAGCGTCAAGCCAAATACTGACTGACTGTGAGAGATAACAAGGAACAGTGTGGAAGCCGTGATAACACTTTGATTCTCTTTGCACCGTTGTACCCACAAGTATACACAAACACTAAAACACACTTCCCCTCAATATTGAAGAGGAGGCCCGGGGCTTGAAATATGCCCACTGATAAGAGGCGGCCAAAAGAAGAGAATAGGGCTGTGAAAAGGCTTTGTCCCTGCAGGAAGCATTGAATTGGCTTTCTTTGTGAAATGTGTCGATTTGAGACCAGAACAGAAGCCTAGAGATGTCAGGTGGTGACCAAATGCAAGTCGAAAAGAGCTGAGAAGAGCCTTTCTTACAGTTGTTGGCCCTATCACCTTCACTGACTGCTCTGTGCTTGTTATAATGATCAAATACACAGAGCAGGCATAACATTTGGACTAATATTGGTCATAATGTTGTGTTATGACCACCTGCCTAATATGCAGCCCAATATACACCAAACTGTGATACCCCAACCCCCCACCTACTAAAAGGTGCCACGATGAAGAGATAATCTGTGTTATTCACTTCACCTTTCAGTGGTCATAATGTTATGCCTGATCGGTGTATAACCACTGTAGGTTAGTGCTTTGCCATCTTAAGAAATGCACAGTTTGCATCAATAGCTATATATAGATTGATGCAGACACCTCACAAGCTTGTGTAACATTCTCACCTTTTGGATACATCTGCCTGCCAGATGCCATGTGGCTGTGATGTTCAAGTGTGCCAATAAAGTTAGTTAGTTTTGCCATGAGAGTTTTTACAAATAAGATTATTCAATATCTTCTGTACTTTTAGCCTTTTCTTTCTGGGGTCGCCACAGCAATCACCTGCCTCCTAGTGTGCAGTGCTATACATATTGATTTGGCCTTGGTTTTACTTTGGATGCCCTTCCTGACACAACCCTCTCCATTTATCTGGGCTTGGGACTAGCACAAGGGCTACCCTGCCTTTTGACCCCTTGTGGCTGTATTATATTGAGTTGCACAATATCACATTTTTAACATGGCACTTTATATAATATAATATAGAAGTAATTCTTTTTCCTCATCATAATATGAAAGAGCACGACTGTAGGGGATATACTGGTTTTATACAAAGGACATGAAGTTGTGGGGGATGATAGTGTCAAGAGACAACATCATATGATGTCTGTAGCTGACCTTTTGACCTCTGAAGAGCATGTTTTTTTTTCTATAGATGGAGGAGGTTTATCCCTGAGTCTAATGAGCCACAGTTGGCTTCTCACCGGTCGCTGAGGCACTGCCACCTACTGCTCACTCAACTAATGTGCTAACAGCAAGTGTGAGACATGGAGAGTGGTGAAAAACTTGATAAAAGCTTAGGTTGACAGTCTTTTGAGGATCTCCATCCTAAACTAGACGAGAAAGGTCCTAAACCCAAAAAAATAAGAAGCCCACAAGAATGCAATGGCAATTATAAGCACTGAAAAAAGAAGAAAAAATAAAATTAATAATAATAATAATAATAATAATAATAATAATAATAATAATAATAATAATAATAATTATAAATAATAGAAAAAAAATAAGATCATACTTTATTGGGAAATAGTTTAATCAGCTAACCTTACAACGTCATCTAGCTCCTGGGGAGTACCTTGCTGGAGGAGTAGCATATAGTGAATGCTTTAGGTTGATGGTGGAAACTGGAGCAACCGTGGGAAAACCCCACCCAGACAGGGGGAGAACATGCAAACTCCAAAAAAAAAAAAAAAAAGACAGGGAATCAAACCCAGAACCTTCTTGCTGTGAGGTGACAATGCAGACCTCTTCTTGCTGAGCGACTCTGTGTTGGTGAGTCACTCAGTTAAAAGGCACATTTGGCAACTCATGGATTGTTCCCCATCAGAAAAGCTTGTTATCACTGAGGTTAATTGAAACAATCAAGACTTGATCAAATCATGTGGCGTGTCCCATTGGGGCGTCCCACTGTTTCTCACCACTGGCAGCGCCTCGGGCCACACTTGCAGCAAGGGCACCTTCAGTGAGTCGGTCTGCCAGCACTTTGTTCCCACAGTCCCTCTCACTCGCTCACATTGTGACACCGCTCACACACTCCAGAGACAGGCGTTGAGAGGTTTGCACAGCTGCCCTCGGCTCTGTCTGATCGCTTCAATTTATCCCACAGACCCTGCCCGCTTCCTCTCCTGCCTCTGTTCTCCGCAGACCCATCTCTCAGCTAGTGCCAGGTTCCACCAATCCAATGTTGTGAAGTGGTTTGGGAAGCTTACTATGGCTCGCGACAGGTTTTGACTTGTATTTGAGCATTTCAGAAAAAAACTTGGATTATGAGGCTTTAATTACATTGTGGTGCGCCCAAATGAGAATGTGAGAGGAGAGCTTCAAATTTCTTTATGTGAATGCCCTACAGTGTCTCACAATGATAAAGAATTCACTTAACTCATCATTTGTTCCTTTACTGCCCCCTCATGGCTGAAGTTTGTATTTTTGTCCCTATCTTGCAATGGTACAGAATCCTTAAAAAGATTTATAGATCCAGACAGTGTTCTACATCCACCCCAAAAATGAATAATTTCTTCCTTAGCACCAATCCTTACTTTTTAAATGATCTTGCTAACAGACATATAAATTATTATTATTATTAACATATGATAAGTTGCCATTACTAGATTCAAAAGAGACATTAAATATTGTGTTAGTGTGCATGTGTTTCCTTATCTCAAATGATGGTTTCTTTAAAATGTGATCAAGTGAGGACACTTGATGACTCGCTGCCTTACACATCTTGCAAAATGTAATTGCTTTTGACATGTTCTCTTCTGGGACATTTAACACCGTCCAATCAAAGTGAAACTACAACTTGAACAGTGAACACTCTCTGTATTAAGGGGCCCAATGCTTCTCATGCCCTTGGTTCAACATATTTTATCTCAATGTAAGCCAGAATCCTTCCTTTTTACCCTTAACATAGAGCCCTAGGTCTTGTTCTCTTTTCCCTGATGCCACCCACACTAGGTTTCCCGAATATGCCTCAAGCTGCTTTTGTCCCTCTTTGCTCACTTCTCTCCTCTTTTTTTGTGTACTTCCCAAAAGCACTGAACAACCTTCTTGGCACTAGAAACTTGTAGCTATGACGACCAAGATATTTACTATTTTTAGAGTATAATTGTACGTGTTATTTGGATATAGACTATAGCTTTGGCAATCTATTTTCAAGTTTGGTTCAAAATATACAGTTGGCATAAGAACACTAAGGTACTAAAAAGTTTCCAAAATAATGCATATAAGATGTTAGAAAGTACTAGATTAAATATTTTGCATTGGACCCAAACGGAATGAAATCAAATGTAGCATACAAATAGACCCTTCCATGAGTAAACAATCTAAAAACATTAAAATAAGTTGTCTTTGGTTGATACAAATAGTTGCAGTATATGGTTGTAAACATAAACTTTAAAATAAAATAAAAGCAAGAAGATTTGTCATTTCCTTTTGCTAAAGTATATGTATTCATTTAGAATTTGTAGCGTTGAGTGGAATAAAACTGAGCATACACTGTCAAATCTTTGTTGTCCACTGTGTTTCTGTAACTACTTGTCCAGCAAAGCATAAATATTCTATGACTTTTAGTATGTAGCCTTTAGCTGATGTAGGGCAAACTGGCAAAATATTGATGCTAATGTCCGCCAACCAGGCTCTGACATTACATACATGTTGTTACTTAGCAGTCACCAAAACTATTCTGTTCATTCATAATTGTCATATTTGGTGGTTAATGCTAACTTTCCCATTGAAAATGTATTGCATAATTAATTACATCATGTTGTGCGGCCAGCAATGTTCTTTTACAAAGACTTAAAAGTTTTTAGATGGTATTTGTGGGGCTACTTTCTGTATACAGTTAATATGCTATCTATCAACAAGTAAACACTTTTTTTTATTTTTTTATCAAGTGGTTTTGGGAGTGATAAGCATGAAAAATTCACTTGACCTGGTACGATAAATGCTACTAGCGAGGCGGGGACGAGACGACAGATAGAGAGGTGTCTTGTTCAAGACTGTCTTGTAAATAAAGAGAAATCAGTGATGGAGTCGCCGGGTCTGAAGGGAGGGCCAGTCCACCAGTTTATAGAGATCACAGTGGTGGGTGTGAAAAGGTGGGTTAGTGACAAAGTATAGGGCTTTGTGATGGAGGGTGTCCATTTTTTTTGGTGTCATTTTATAGATGATGTTACCATCATCTCCCAAAAATTGGGAGTAGTGTCATCTCGACAAGAGTGTATTGGGTAGCCTGAGTGAAAGGTTTTGTTGCAGAAGAGGAAGTCCATTCTGGCTCTCACCTTTGTTTGAAGATTATTGGTATGCGTGTGCTGAATGACAAAGACGAGTCCAGCCAGATGCATAGGTATTTGTAGGATTTGACTCCTAAGATAATGCAGAATCAAAAATCACATGTCTGCCTCTGTTAAGCGAGAATTTGTGCTTGTTTTTTGTTTTAGTGTCTGTTTGGGTAGACGGGGATGCAGCCGGGGTCTATTCGGGAGCGTGTCCTTTACATCTCTATGGCTGGGGAGCTGCTACTGTGAAATTTCCCTCACAGGCCAAACAAGCCCAGATGCACAGTGCAAGCATGCTGACATTTATTATTGAGCAGCGAGCTTTCATTATTCATATCGGCGGGTTTGTGTGCACTCAGCAGATAAAGTTTTTGAATTCTGTTTGTTCATCACACATTCGGCTCATTCATGTCAGCTCACAGATGTCCATTGATGTTGACTTGTGCACGGGATTGAGCAAGCATATAAAGCGTGTTTCTCTGAATAGATGTCTAACATAATCTAATCTCGGTAAAGGAATACAATGTGTCCTATGTTGAAGCACTGGGTGAGAATAAAGCTCATCATTGATCAGTTGCTGCTTGTGCCGTCAGTAGTAAACACTGTGCTACTGTTGAGGGTCAAGTCATGTTTAAATAGGAGTGCAATTGTTCTTAGTAAAGAGACATTGTTTGTTGGATCACTTGATGATATTGATTATTGCTATTCCACACGCACCAAGGAGAGACTGTGGTCTGTGTGCCACAATACACAGAAATGTA
The DNA here is from genome assembly GCA_020698575.1 of Bostrychus sinensis. Lineage (NCBI taxonomy): Eukaryota > Metazoa > Chordata > Actinopteri > Gobiiformes > Eleotridae > Bostrychus > Bostrychus sinensis. The sequence goes on along the minus strand of CM036257.1, from coordinate 16,976,092 downwards.
TAAAAAGAGCAGTAATCATTTTGGGGAATGGGGTACATATATTATTCAAATGCATTTAGCCACACCTGTTTTTCAGGGTTTAGGCCTCCAGTGAAGAGCAATCTTAATGCTTTAGTATACCGAGACATTTTGGACACACAGAGCAAGGACTATAGAGACACTAGCTGCGTTTCCATTGACCATCAAATTGCGCAAATTGGATTTGCGAATATAAATTTGCCTAACTGAAACACAACAATTTTGAAAAAACTTGCATTTATCGAAAAAAAGTTTTTGCGCTTGGATGAGGTGGTTTTTCAGGCGTATCGAAATTGACATATTTCGCAAAACTGCAATGGAAACACTTTTGTCGAATTAAATGAGTCACGTGACCAACAACCGGATACTGGCTGCCTTGGGCATTGCGCAGCGGGCGCCACAAGAGGTCCCACAGCATCGCACAGCTCATCAAAAGTTGAACGTGTCATTCGGAAATGTTGAATCCACAGCTCTTCTGCAAAAATGGCCTACTACAATTTCCCCAAAATGCTTCATACGTAGCCGCTCCCATGTATAAGGGGCCTGTCGCTCCATGGCCTGAATAAGACGCCGACGTCTCCTTTGACGGTTGATGATGAGCGCTAGTGCCGTGGCTGGAATATGGATATATCTGCTGTAAATCAAAGTAATGTTTACATCCGTCGCCATGTTTTTTGAATGACTTATCGCGAGAGTAGGTTTGTTTTTATTCGCTTATGATTCAATGGAAACAGTGTAATTGCGAAATTGTGTTTTTTCGACATTTCTAGAATATCGATAACATTTTGCGCATATGTGTAATGGAAACGCAGCTATGGTTTGATGAGTTTTGCATGGATGATGGCTGAACCTGACCCAGAACATCAAGCACCTTTTGGGATGATCTGGAACAAAGATTGAGACCCAGTCCTTATCGTCCAACATCGGTGCCAGACGTTGTAAATGCTCCACAAAATGAATGGGCACAAATTCTCACCTTTGTTCTTGCTCTCAACAACTGGCTATCTTCTTTAATTTTAGGAGGAACTGTGAAGTATAATTTGCATGCATACACCTTCAGTTGGAATAAGAATGTAGCCTGAGCATTTTTCTCTCTTCGGTGAATGAATCTTTTTGGTAGTTAGGTCTGTGGTATGTTCTTGTTTGTCAGCAGCTTCTTGCTCACAGTTGCCAGGCAGCTTTGTACCAGTGACAGAGGGGCCCACATAATGGACCAGTGCCATGTTAATACCTAAGTACCATCTGAACACCACTGTGCCAGGCTGACTGTGATCAACGCTGGCTGTCCAAGGAGAGGCAGGACGTGGTGCTAAATGGCCGCCTGGCTTCACACCTAAGCCATTTACTCTAACTTGTTTGAAACTGAACTTCAGACTCGGAATCAGATTACACAGATTAGGCCTAACATTATGACCACCTGATTATTATTTGTAATGTTATGCCTATATGGAAATACAATAGTCACACAGGTACTACAAGAAGCGTGAAGTTTTCTGCAACCAACAAACTGAATATAAGCTTAAGCATCTAAGCTGAACCATCTCATATCTGATGTTGGAGGTGTATTTTTATATCACAACAGGGGATTTGTGTGTGTAAGTGCAGTCAGTTCTGTGGACCCTAAAGGCGTCATCTTGCTGCAGAAGAGGAGCAGGCTGAATTTTAATTGGCAGACACAGACACACATGTTATGATATGGTCTGCTCACATGTGAGAAGTGAGGTTGTGGAGTGGGGATAGCATTTTGGAGTTTGTATTTTCAGTGAAATCGGCCTAGATTTGCATAAGGCTTTGATCATCAACTCTTTTGTCTTTAGCTGTCAGAATATACTTCATGTTTTGGTTTTGGATAAAGCTCATTAAAGTTGTTCGTCAACTTTCCTGTTTTTTGTCCCAAAATGCTACTCAACTTTCTGTTTAAGTGTCTTAATGATGGATAACTTTGAGTAGACTATTATAGTAGCATCTCCTTACAAAAATGTGTTTTTTCTAGCTCCCAGTTTTGGGCCATGTCCACACAAATACAATTTAAAATTATTAACTATTTTTTCAGAACTGCTAACAAAGGGCAAATAAATATAAATATAAATATGAACATAAACATAAAAATAAACACTATGGATAGCTTGCTTATAAAGACGTAGTTCCTGGGATGGGCTCCATCCACCTGCAATCTCCAACAGGAATAAAATGAAGATCAGTGATTGAAAATTAAGCTCCAACCAAACACTGAACTCCATACAATTATTGCAGTGTACTTAATTTACAACATAAATATTATTGCGGATTTTTTTGTCTTGCACACAGAAATCAGTTGGTCTCTTAAACGGATTTTTAAATTGATGAAAGCATTGTGAGCCGTCCTCTGCAAAAACAGACGAAAAACACCTAATCCATCCTATTGTCAGCCAAATGAGAGGTGAAGAAGTTCTCTGGCAGTGGCAAAGGAAACGGCGGACATATTGAAAAGGTCTGGGTGTACTTTTCTCCTTGTTTGTCTCTTGTCTGTAGAGAATGAGCCCCGTTAGCTGTCCTGTCCTGCATATCTGTGCTCTTGTGATTTGAACCAGCTGCTGGAGAGCTTTGCCAGTATGATTTCCACTTCCTCTTCTTCTATTGGCCGCTGAGGTTCTGCCAGCTTCACGGATGAGATGTGTCTTTTGTTCTTTGTCTTTGCAGCTGTTTGTTGGCAAAGTTGTTTTTGCGAGAGTCGGACAGAAAGAGTCCAATTTAATGAAGATTGCAATCATTTTTAGCAGCAAGGCATTTTCTTTACTGACAGATTGCCTCATTATTCTAACTAAAACTGCCGCTACTCCTGCATTGTTTTTGAGCAGACCCTTATTGTTGAGTTACATAACTGTTTCTCTTCCTGGACTCTGTTTAGTGACATTGCATTGGGAGAATCACCTTGGCTTACTGCTCAGACTATGAATTTTACATTGCTTAATGATGAGGTCTCCCTTGTTTTAGAAAGGCATTTCATTCCACTTCCTTGCTGCTTTACTGGTAGCTGCTTTCACTATTGGCTGTTATTCTTGTGGTTTCCCAGACCTTTTACAATGAGGCAGAGAGTTTAAATGTCCTGGCTTGATGTACAGTATCTTGTTATATCTTGGAGATGTACCAGTATTGTGCAAAAGTCGTAGACAGGTTTTTAATAAGGCTATGAATGGAAAATGTACAAGCGTACAAAAATATACATGCTTGCAAAAAAACAAAAGCGATCAAAACTAGAAGCACTTGGAGAGTGTATACCTCTCCAGGCACTGGTCCTGTCTCACATTGGTAAAGACCTGGAATCAAACTCCAAGATCTTCTAGTTCAGGGGTATAAATGCTCTTTTTATGCAAGCTCATAAAACCCTATTGTTTTAGTAAGTGAAGTTAGTATATTCGGTTTGTATCTCAAAATGGTACAGAATCCTTTAAAACACTCCTGGATCTATTGAGTGATCTGGATCCAGAACAACATTTTGTCATTGGCTCAAATACTGCCCTTTCTTAAAATGTTCATTGCCAAAAATTTTATTAAAGCACTCTTAGTTAGCCGCATTTTTCACACCTCTCTAAAAGTTTTGCACTGTACAATGCAATGTTCTAAATAAGCCCATCTGGCCCTGTAGGGGTATAACCTCGTATAGCTGTTTCCCACCAGAAGATGCTGTATCAAGTGATTTGGCTCTCGGCATAATAGGCCCTTGACCTGCTCCACACTAAGGGCTTAGCTGCTTCATTGTGCGGCAGTACCAGTGAGTAAATGCCCCATTAGGATTCATTAAAGCCAGCAGTTGGCCATATTGTCCCGAGTGCAGTGAGCCGCACCAGTGGAGGCCCCCTTGCCCCGCACCAGCACGTGTCGTTCCCCAACCCTTTCCATGTAATACACAATGGGGAAACCTATCCTCATATTGTAATCACTGGTCAATTGCCATCTCTGTCTTGACTCATCACCTCAACCTCCCCCCTTCGCTTCTGTCTCTCTTGGGATAATGCACAGTGACCAATGACATCCTACTGCAGCCGTTGCCATGGTGATAGGTGACAGTGGGAAGCACCACCCAAGATGAATGGGCTATAAAGTAGGAACGGGTTTACAAACAAGGACAAGAGACAAAGAGAGGGAGGGAGAGGCTGGCTATTCTGGAGATTGGATGGAAACCAATTCAGGAAAAAGAAGTGGTCTCTGCAGGTATGACGGCTTTGTCATGCCCCATGATTTGATATACATGGCTACAGTAATTGTTCTTGTATTTGCATGGCACAGTCAGAACCATAATGGAAAAAGCCACAAAGAGGCACCTTACTTTTTCACACACCCGCAAATGGAAAAGTGTAATTTTCCCTCCATTTCTTCTGTCAATTCTGTCACTGAAACCTTTTTCTTTTATAGAGCGGCTTTTGTGCTGAATCAACAGAAATCGTTGTCAGGGTAAATCACTAGGAAGTCCTAAACAGCCTCCTGCGCTTTCAGCTCAGAAAGTCTTTGTTAGGATCAGCGGGGCGCCATCGAGGTCTTTGACAAAAACAACCATTAAGTTGAAGTATATGAATTGAGTTTTCTACCAAACTTTTGTACCAAAGTCCTTGGGCTCCTACTAGTCTACTGTAGTCTACCTAATCTGTCCTGTTTTTCTCTTTTCTATTCTATCCCATTATCTCAGGCTATTTCAACATGATGTTAGATATTGTGAGTTGTTTCATGGGACCTCTGGAGAAAAGACTACTATTCTCACAAGAGTGTTGCTGTCATATGCAATCTTGTCATAGCTGTGATATGGAAACCTCACTGTCACAGAGGCAGGATCTGCAGCTGTCTGTGCTCTTGTGTGGTCATGCGCTAAGAGCAGTCAAGTAACTCTACAGTAGACAGAATGGCACCAAATAAATTGGCCAGTCATTTATCCCACACAAGATGACAGGAGTTTTTAGTGGCATATAATCACAAAACAACTAATGTGTAGTTCTCCATAAACCATTGACCAGATCTTTAATTGAATGCATCCATATACAAGAAATGTCTATACTATTTCTTATTATTTTTATATAAATTGCCCCTACATTTTAAAATTGGTGGATGTATTGTAGCTCACAGAAGAGATTGTTGTGACTCACAGGGGTTAAGAATGTAACAAATTTACAGGGGGTCTGGGGGTCCTCCCCCAGGGAAAAAAATCAATTTAACAGACAATATTTGCTGTATCCTGGTGCATTTTAAAGTGTCTTAGCTGACTATAGAGTGAGTAAAACAATCATTCCCTCCAGGGTTTTGCGGGCACTTTTTGTGATTGTTGCAGGCTAAAATGCCTGATTTGAGGTGATTCCTGTTGTGTGCTGTAGAACATCCAGTCATTAAACAGAGGAAGTTTGCCGTGCTAGGTTTTCAGGAAGGTTATTTGCCTGCAACATTAATGTTTAAAGAACAATGACCTCAAACTTCATTGTTGTCTAAATACGCTGCCCATTCAACTTTTTAGGCAACTATATCACCATGGCAACGCAGACAGCTTTTCAGAGTGACACCAGACAAAACTAGAAAGCACCGCGTTCGTCTCCTCCTTCAGTCCCATCCACACTCACTGCTGCTGCTGAGCTCCTGCAACCGTAGGCCTGTGCACTCGACGTCCGCGCTGTGCCTCCGCATCACAACTCTGTGCCGCTCTGACTATGTGTGTGCCGCACTTCCACATCGCACCTCCATGCCGCTCTGTCTTTGGCTCAACCCGACCTCCGGCACGCATTACCAGTGCGCTGCTGCTGAGAGAGAGAGAAGCTGCTCTGCTTGGAACAGGGAACAGCCCACAGACAGCGGTAAGTGCAGCAAAATGCAGCTTTACAGGAAAAATCTCTGCAATATTTGGCTAAAGTTGTGGAAAAGTTGCAGAGTTTAGACAAAGATGCAGGGTCACACTGAATTTGCGGGGTTTGCTTGATTTTGCGTTAATAGTTGCGATTGCGACATCGCGAAATCCTGGAGGGACTGGTCAATGTGCCATTTTCTATAGCCTGTATGTAGTGTGTGGGAGAGCTGTCTGGAAGCATGTTGTTGTTAATTAGTGCAGTGCGTTTTGATATTTTTAACAAACTTACTAACTAACAACTTTGTCTACATAACAACTTTTCATGACAGTCTAAGAGCCTCTCACAGTCTGTACTGTCAGCTCCTGTCAGTTCCTCAGTGCAGCACTAATGCCTTTCCTTTCAGGCTCTGCCACAATAAAGTTGCTTCTGCGATTATTGTCTGAAACTTTACAGTGATTCCCCATCCAGCTGCAGTTTCTCTTCTGCTCTTCTACATCTCTCCTCTTACTATTGATCATATTTAATAACTAAGTTATTGGAATTATTTATCTCTTTTGTAATAGTTTTCGAGTAAAATAGACTGTGGACCTAAAAAATACTGCGGCTGTTCGCAGATGGAGCAATAATAAACCGCGTGTCTTGTAATTAAGCTTAAATGCTTTTACAAAATTTATCGGTGCATATCTCTGTGATTCCTGAACCTGTCAACGCGAAATAAAAACTGACACAAAGCTTGAGGTCTTATCTGTCAGGATCATTTAGCTGCAGGTCTCTACGTCAAGCCTTTTGTTTGGTTGATGGGGTGGCCAAGGTCTGACCAGCAGGGGCCGTGGCCACCCCAGGCCACCACATGGCTACGCCACTGCACTAGTATATGAATATAAGAGTGAATGGTTGTCTGTCAGTGTGTATCTCTGTGTCAGACTAGCGGGCCATTGTCCGGGGTGTCTCAAACCTAAGGTACTTTCCATTTGGCTCAATATTAAACTAGCTTAAAGTAGTTTATTTGTGAAGCTAGCTGATAGTAGCCATTTGCATTGTGGTCCTCTTCTGTTTGTCCTTTCAGCTGAGTTTTGACATTTGGGGACTCTCTTGGGGAAATCTCTATTTTTAAGATGCAGTGAGTCCCATTTTCAAATAGAATAGGCTAATTATCTTAGGTTTTATCTTAGGTTGTCAGCTCATTATAATCTATATTAGTTTGCCATACACCTGTGCCTACAAACATTTGGTCCTCCATCTGCTATCATTCTTACAGTGGCATCTTAATTTCTCATAAGGTTTTATCCTTCCCTGGAGACCGACCTGTCCCGCTCTTGTCTGAGAGGCCTCTTTATGACCTGCAGTAGGTAGGAGGAAGGTTGCTAAGAGAACCGCGCATTCCTGGAGAGTCGAGGGAGTCGGGACCCCTGATGAAGCAGTGACAAGCGCAGGGAGGAGGGGTGCAAAAGCAGCAGAACCTCAGCCCAGTAGATCAATTAGTCATTACCTGTGTATGTATGTGTGCATGTTAACTCAGCCAGTGTATAAGGGTACATAAGGATATGACTGACTAATTCAGTTTTGGTATCTCTTGCTGAATATACATCCAGAGTATCTTGCGAAAGGTAAAATTCTGACTCAATTCACAAAGCAAGTGTTATCATGGACACATTTTTTTCAATTAAATGTACAATACCTGCTATGCACATTACTCCTTAAGATTTTGTTTTATTGGCTCGTCCGGGATGTAAAAACTTTACACTGAAATTCATCTTTATTTGACCCTTCTTTGAGGTGAAAACGTGTGAGTGAGTAGTTTGTCATTGTCTTGGCCCTGCAGCTACCTGGCAGTTGTCAAGGATGTACCCAACTCAGTCCCAAAGTTGTTATTTTTTTTATTTATTTAAAGCATCTGTGTCAGTTATTTATCCAGTTTGGCAGATGAAGTAAAAGTGCAAAAGTAGTGCAAGAGTGACCGAAGATACTAACCTCACTCACTGAAACAATGAAAAGGTTTTAATAGACTCTCTACCAAAATGGCTCAACGGAAGGAGCACTCACCCCTGTTTGAGTCTGGGTCTGGGAATATATCTTTACCATTGCAGGGCAGGACCAGTGCTTTGGCAGAGGTCTTTACTGTCCAAGTCTAGTGTTGATTATTATTCTTTTTGGTAATTTTTTGTTTGATACACACCTTTTTTTTGTTTATAGCCTTTCTTAAAAAACTTTTGCTTTGAATGTTGATGCCATATACTATTTTAGTAGGGATGTAAAGATATGTTTTTGCAACAATAAGATACGTATCGATTAGATTTGTTTCGATACAATACAGGAACAATAAGAACAATAAGATTTGATATGATTCAACGCTTTATTATTGATACAATGAATTCAGCAACTTTTTGCCAAAATTATAAATCCAGCACTGCAGCCAGGCTTGATTACAGACAGAAGCAAAGTACAGTTGATCATAACACTTTATATCTTCAGAAACACAAAAATGACAAAAAGCCATATCAGATTTAATTTTAACATGTAGATTTCAAATTTTGATATTATTGATTTGATTTTCCATGTATATTGATATACATACACTACCTGGAAAAATATACGATTCAATACAAAGTGATATAGTTGAAACAAAAATCAGTACATCGATATAGTGTATTGTTACACCTATTATATTATAGAATGCAATGTTTGGGGATTTTTTTTGGGCTCCTAGAGTAGGTTGGATTATAAATTAATTTCAAGGACACTGACTTTATTTTGTCATTTACCCATTTTCTGGTATGACCATGAAGCCTGTGTGCAGAAGGTCAACTCTGTAACTCTCCTACACTGAGACTTTACACATTCACCTTAACAAGCGGTCACTGAAGGGTTAACCCTCTATTATTGCCTTTACCGTGGGCTGTGGAAAAATGTCAGAACACATCGGGTCAAGACGTGGTCTCAATCAGGAAGCAACGAGCCACTGGAGAGTTTGCATGTGGGTGGCAAAAATAAAAATAAAAGGAGTCTCTAAAGAGCTCTGTCATTTGAAAGGTGAGACTTGTGTTTAGGTTTGTGTCGCAGCAACATCGCCCACACCTCACTTTCAAAGCACTTTAACAACAGCTCAGAACATCCTTATTGTACCCTTTTATGATGACTGATGCCCTCATTTAAGATGCTCTATAGATTTATCACCTCAAGTTTAACTGGACTGGAGATGCATTCAGTTTGTTACAATATACTGCGTTTGCTGATTGCAATAATAAAAAATTTGCAATATATTGTGAGCTTTAGTGTCAGTTAATGTTTGCTTTATCAAGGCGTTTACACTGCCAAGTCTAGTTAATCACCAGATCTACACATGCAAAAGTTAATGTAAACTCAGCTATAATTTAATATTTGGTGTCATGCAAGCAGTGATCCCCCATTTTCTTTTCATTTTTTGCTTTGCTCGTGGTGTTAGAGAATCACACTTTTGCATTTCCACACTGCAGACTTAATGGCATTAGCATGGCTGAGTGGGCAGACAAAGTGCTGAGGAGCAATAGCCGGGCTGTGCATGATGATGAAAAGGAAAAGGCAGCACTAAGTCAGTGATACACATACAGCAACATGGCTGTTAGCAATGTCAAAAGGTTACACATCTCCTGCCATTTGAGCTCTGTTCATGGTACACTTCTGTGGGATCTGGCAAAATTATACAACTGACCTGAATTCCCTTTTCAGATGACCTTTTTACCTTTACACAAAGCTTACTCGGTAGTAAAAAGTAAAGTAGACTTTTAAGTGTTCTGCTATGTGCTGTGTTTTTGTGCACTTCAAAGGACAACACAAGTAATGCAGTGACAGCAATATATCACATATATGAGTAATATATGAATTATACAAGATGCACAATTATATTCAGAATATTATATTCTGAGTTTATTGCTATGTACAGTAAGTGAAAAAGTTTTCATGTTACTCGGAATGTGTGTTGGGGTAGTTGCATACAGAATACAGATTTAAATAATTACAATAATAAAATATCTAGGATTGAATATAGAGTGCATTTCATAATATTATTGACAATTTTCTTTTAAAGATTGTATGTTTTTTTTTTTTTTTTGTAATTCTTGACATGATAATGGCAATGTTGATATTACATCTGAGTGTTTTGTAAAGAAAAATGTTGGCTGCTTGTTTGAGCTTCAAATTATCTATATACCCATCTTTTATATGCTTCACTACCTTTAACCTGTCTATGGCTTGGGCTACAACACAAACCTTCCTCAGCAATTTTTGTAAAATACAAAATATGGTTTTACATATCACTGTTGGTGCTGTACATAAACGGGGACACTGTAGCAGTTCTATTAATATGACTACCCTAACCTGAGTGGCCTTAGGTGAAGTCTTTTTATCATAGCATGGATATATTTTTTTTTTTTGCACCCAGTTAAACTGCTAACTTCCAAATGACTACAAAGTGAGAATAATATGCACTGCTGTATGTAATCTGCCAGGTTGTTTCTTTCCCTTTGCACAGAAGTTTAAGACTGGGGGAAAAAATGTGCTTGGCAAAAGTGTGTCTTCTAGAGAACTAGATTTTTTTTTTAGGCTATGGAAGACTTACAGTAAACTGCAATATACTGGTGAATTAGGTCACACTGTCTCTTAAAAAGGTGTTATTTTCTGTTTTATGGCAAAAACAAAGACATGAAGGTTAAGAAATGCATTGATTTCTGAATCTAAAGTTTTCTCCTGTTTCTCCTCTCGTCCCAGGTAGTGGTGTGGCAGTAGAAGGATGCCGCTGGTGAAGCGCACCATTGAGCCCCGGCACCTGTGCCACACGGTGCTGCCAAGGAACATCAAAAATGAGCTGGAGTGTGTGACAAACATCTCCTTGGCCAACGTCATCCGCCAGCTCAGCAGCCTCAGTCAGTGGCACACACGCATACACACAGACACACACATTCACAATTTTTTTACATACAAGCTTTTTGCATAAGCGGCACATACGGCACACATGCAATTCAAGGCAATCTGCTGGGAGAGAGTCAGCTCCCTGTCACTCAATGTTTCTTTACGTCTTGGCCTTATAAAATTGCAATGTCGGCTGCTCTTGTATACATACAGTATGTTTTGCTAATTTGGTTATTGGCATTTAAGATTCAGATTTATGATGTTTTTGTAGAGGTGCTGCAATTGTGAGCAGATTTTTTAATAAAAGGGAAGTGTAGTTATTACCCCCAGTGTGTAGCCTATTTTAGCTGTTAAAGCTTATTTGAGCTCTTAATGACCCTCTCTGGCTATATTCTTTTAGGCAGTACCTAGGATTCAATAGACAGAAACATATGGTCGCTACTGATTTGATGCCTTTCTTATTTTGGTATTAACATCTTGCATAGCTACAGACGTTAAACATCACATTTTCTATGAGTCAACAGTGAAATTCTGGTTCTCAATCTGTTGGCAAGGAAAATGAACTGCGTAGCAAAGTTTTTTGAACAGCTAATAGATGCACACAACAAGGCCCCTAGAGCAGTCAATAAAGCTATTATGAAATCAGCATTCAGGCCGCTTATGCAATAAAGTTGCATTTTTACAAAAAGTGATGAAAGATAAAAGATGATACAAGATGTTTTGTAGCTTTTTTCATGTTATATTGATGGTGGCTGAAACCTATAGTTAAGAAATTCCGTTTATTGTTTTTCTGCTATAAATTTGTTGTATGCCATGTACAGTATGACACAAAAGATTCAAAGTGATAAAGCCCAGCACATATGGATTAACATAACCTTTATTTTAGTTTAGAGACTTAGCTGAAGTTTTATTAAATAATGTTAGATAACCTACTGACTGTAACTGCCGGTCCCAAGCCCACATGACTGAACATATAGCTGCATGGAGTCTGAAAGCATAATTGAGTGATTTTTATTCACTACTCCAATAGTGTGGTCCTGTACAGTGGTTGAGACATTAGGGGCTCTGGAGTAGTTCTGGACTCAGCCATAGACTTGTGCATACTAATAGAACTAACAAAAATAGGATTGCACAGTATAGGTCAAATCTCAATTATCAGTATCACTAAATGTATCACAATAATGTTATCGCCTTCAACTGTTAGAATCATAGTCCTATCAGAGCCTTCAATAAAACCAAATTGTGTACAAATAAAATTAATAAAAAGATGATTTCCCAAGTTAACAGCATTGGTTTAGCTTTGTTTTATTCCTGATCTAGTTTTGATCTTGACCCAGTTTTGACTAGTGAACGTTGTGTTTATGCTTAAATAAAACTGAACATAGTTTTTGCAATTGCCTTTCAAAAAATGTTTAGTATATTTTGCAGCTCCATTTAATGCCTTTACTTCAGCTACTCTTTTACTCTATCACTTGAAAGGAATGCTCACCCAGTGCCTTGTTTGCTTGCAGGTAAATATGCAGAAGACTTGTTTGGAGAGCTCTTTAACGAGGCCCACTCCTTCTCGTTCCGGGTCAACTCACTGCAGGAGCGCGTGGACCGCCTCTCCATCAGCGTCACACAGCTGGACCCCAAAGAAGAAGAATGTAAGGAGCTGCATGTTACAATTCCTGACATTTAGTTTTTGTTTTTTTTAAACCTTTCAAAAACCATTGTGTGTGTGTGGGATAGAGCTCGCCTGCCCGCCCCCTCTGGTGTTAATGGCTGTTATTAGAGGAACAGGCAGCTATGAGATGGTGTCATTTTTCATCCCCGTAGTACAAACCACAGCTTCTATTAGAAACATTGTGCCGGAGTTTCACTTAAGCTTTTTTTTTCTTTTGTTGGAGGAAATTGGATCTAGGATTTAGACAGTATCCATAGTGTATGCAGTGATACAATAGGAATGCAATGATCATCCCGACAGTCAGGTATAGCCCAGGTAATCCCGAGGGGGCCTATAGACTGAGGATAGGGTAACTGTGTGCAAAGTCAAAGTTGAAGGGAATCACAGAGGTGTAATACTACGCTCTAAGGCACTGTATCGATTTCCCATGAGCCTTTGGGGTGTTTACGGCTCTGCACAGTGCTACTCTAATGGCTTTCCTGTCATGGCGAGACACTAAAACATTCACTACCTCTATGACAGTCCCTCTGGTTACAAGCACGTTTTTAGTAGCCATCTTTTATAAGCCAATGATGTTTTTACTAGCTTCACAATTTTGTGCCCCCAGACCACAGTCCTACATCAACGAATAGCAATATTGTAGAAAAGTGAATTTATTATTATTATTTTGATCATCCTCACCTTGTATTGGCTCATGTCTTTCATAACACAAGATCCTGTTGCTTCCCCTTCTCCACACCCTGTGTATTTTGTGCTAATGGTAAAATAATTGAGTCTAATCTAATTGTGGCAGTCTGTTGTGCAGCATGTGCGCATCTCAGTCCTGCTGAGGTTGAAGGGCAAACACACACAAAGGCAATGCTTATAATTGGAGCTTGCAATTTACAACATATTTGCACATTTTCTGAGGTCTACGAGGCCAAAACATCCCATAACGAGCTTTGGCTTTGGGTTGGAGCTTTGTTGCTATAAAACTCTGCAAAACATCATAGAGATTTTTTCTAGCAAAAACAAATTTATTTCATGAATAAACCTTGCATCTTTTCAAACACAGCAAATTAAAAAGGGATAAATCACTCTATGAATAACCAAGTGCACTCCTGGCTCCAAAAACGTCATCATTGCCTCAACACATGGCACAGATTCCAAAGCAACCTACACGTCAAATGACAGTAGCTCAATGAAGAGGATAAGGCTCAATTAAAAAAAATATTATTTACATCCTCAATATAGCTGCTGATTCAAACGGAAATGTCTATTCACAATAAAAAGAGGCACTGGACAAATCATTTTTTTAAAGAAACCTACAGGTTGAGTTTTCTCCTAATCACGCAGTAAGTAGGAGGCATCTTTGATTATGAAGAATGACAAAGAATGTTTTCCAAGCGCTCAAATTGCGTAAGAGAAATTAAATATACTAAAATCACTTGAGGCACAGTGGTAAGGCACTGTCTTTATCTCACAGTGATAATCAAGTAATATTCGAACCAGTACTCAAACCGCTGCCTCGGCCTTTTCCTGAAAATAATAAAGGAAATTGTTTTGATTTATCTTAACAGCTCAACAAACCATTGCTGCCGAAATAATAACCTCCTTGGTGGAAGTAACTGACTATAATATAATTAATATTGATTTAAAAAATGTTTACTAAGCTGATATTAATTCTGGCAAAAAAGATCTACTGTTTATTGTAAAAGTTTGAATCTAGCCACAAGGGGTCATAAGCCAGTGTACATTCTGTGCTTGCCCCCAGCCTGGATAAATGGGAGAATTGCGTCTGGAAGGTCATCCAGCGTAAAAAAACAAACAAACCCTATGCCAAATCAATACGGAAATCACTGCACACTAAGAAGCAGATGATTTGCTGTGGCGACCCCAGAAGGCAGAGGGAAAAATCTGTGCATCTGTGGTTCTCATTTTTATCGGCCTTTATAATGTATTCCAGTTTCCCCTTTTAGCCTGGAGTCCTGGCTTGAAAGACGGTGGATAAGGATCAGCTCGGTGGCAGTTTGAGTGTGCAGGGCAGCGTCAGAGCAGCGGCGAGCGAGAGGGAAGGAAGGAAGGAAGGATAGAGGGATGAGTGCGTAAAACGGGGCACTGCAGCAAAGGCAGTGGAGTGGAAAGGGATCCTACCGCAGAGTTTTCTGGGCCAGGTTTGAATGGCCCCCTTTTTTCTGTAGGTTTCTCACTCATTTCCACCTATTCTGTTTAATTGATAATAATAAACACACTCTGATATATGGGTCACCAAATATTTATGAAGTCCAGGTATATATTAGTCATGGATAGTTCAAAGTAGAGAGGGATCAAATGTTAGTTTATACCTTGTCATTCCCATGCCTGTGTTTAAACCTCAAGTATACTAAATGTGCACTTAGTTTAAAAATACATCCTTTTAGCACAAGCGTACGACTTGCTTTGTAATTTTGAGTGCAGTGTCTTTCAGTGCGTTGAGAAGGAGTGAGGGAGAGGGGAGTGAGTGTGCGGCCAGCGCGGGTCCATAAATCAGGGACTGTGGAGGGATGGAGATAGGAGGAGGAGGAGGATGGGGGTTGGTCAGAGTGGAGCAGATACTGTCTTCGCAATGTGTCTCCATGCTTCGCTGCTAAACCTCTATACAGCTGTCAAGAATGAAATGGCAACTAAATGACAGATTGTACGGCAATTTAGTGTTTTAACAATGTTGTTTTCTTTTATGCAATTGCTGCTAAATTGTTGAATCGAACAGAGGTGACTTGCTTGACAGTGTACTTCAAATTTCTTCTAAAAAAGAAACTGATGTGAGCAGCCCTCAATTTAAAACAATTTCCACAAGACTTAAATGTGCAATTAACAACAGAAAGACAAATTAACAACAAATAAGCTGAAAGTTGAACAAAATGACATCTTTTCACCATATAGTATATAGTTTTATTAAAAAAAAAACAAAGACAGAATACTTGTCTTTTTAAGCTACATCTAATATCTTAGGCACACATTCAAAAGCTGGTTATTAAAATACTCTACCATGCTAATAAGCTTCAAAATTAATTGCATTTTGTGTGTCTGGAGTCTAGACTAAGGACCAGAAGAGATGTGCGACCTTAATTTGGAAACTAATCGAGTTGTTTTGAATGGAGATAACCAATTTCAATTATTACTTTCAGTTTCATTTATACTGCTGTGAAAGAAATACATGCCTAGTATTATCAAGTCCTCATAAGTAGTCGCAGGTAGCTGGAGCCTATCCCAGCAACTCTGGGCCTTAGGTGGGGTACACCTTGGACCATAGCTATTTAGTTGCAGGGCTGACACAATGAAATACATTGGCAGACGATCATTCACTCTCACATTCATTCACTAGAGGCAAATCAGAGTCACAAATTCTCCTAACACATGCATGTCTTTGGACGGTGGGAAGAAGCCGGGGGTACCCAGAGAGGGCCGACAGTAACACAGGGAAGACAGGCAGACTCAACTCCCAGATCGGCCACAACATGGCTAGAATGATGAATACTTTGTCATTTGTGGTACAGTCACTGAGTTCATAGCAGCATTGAGCTCATTCAAACAGCTCACCTTGTTCACATTGTACTTTTATCCCTCTAAGGCCACTGTCCCCCACTTTGCCCTTTAGCCCACAGTCCCCTGACCCCTCGCCACCTACTCTTGATTGATCTCTGCTCGGCCTTCATCTTGTGTGGATACTATTTGTGTGCCGTCAGCCACTCTGCCCCCGTCACTGTAGCCAACCTAACTAATGGCCTACAGCGTTCATTTAATGGCACCATTACTGGCGGGCCACAGAGCCACGCGGATTCCCTCCGGCCTCAAAGCACTTCTTTATGTACGCCACACTCCTTCACTTTTACCTTTTTAGTCTTTCTATGCTTGTCTTCCTAAACCCTAATGGAATCATTTTGACTTGCAATGCATTTTTGTGTGCAAAGAAAAAAAATGCCAATCCAAATGGCCTCTAGGTGAAGAGAGGGCTAGTCGCGATAAACAAGCACAAGAAAAGGATGAAGTGACAGAAGTAATGTTTTCAAGTCGACAGGAGGGAAATATATGGCAGTATTTGCATTTAAGTTGTCATGGCTGCATGCAAAAAGACAGTTCGACCTGTGCTCTGTTTTTAAGAGCCACTGCATTTCTGGTGGGGATAAGAGGGAGGAGAGGTGGATTTCTTGTAACTTCTAGAACTTTTCTTGACTTTGGCTGCAGTTTGTACATTTAAAATAAAAAGTCCACACTCTTTTATTTGAAACATTACTCTACATAACATCCCCTACTACATCAGAATAAGTGACACTTTCTTTACTTAGGATCTTGAACATCATGTTTAGATATCATATAACCCTGCCTTTTACTACTGGATATAACCATTTGGTGTTGCTGTCTGCATCAATTAAAATGTCATACCTTTCTTAACTCACACTTTTTCTTGATGCAGGTTTATGTCTGCCTCATTCTTCTCTATTAAGTGCATTTTGACACAGCCCAGTCTATTCTTCCCACTGGCTTATTTGAGGCTTTGCTCCCACATGACATACCCCTATCACTGCAGCAATTATCCTGCAACATATACTTAGCACTGCAAACCCTTAAAACATACAGCATATCTAGCATAAAGCAAGCTTCATGTTAATGAAGATGTTGCAAAGATATTTTGGACAAAATGCCCCCCAAAAATTGTTTGTTTGTATGTAGACCCTTTTACTATTTGTAAACAATATGGCTTTGTTCCAAATAATGATAGAAAGGTACGCAGCCCACAACATATTTTGTTTGGAGGAATTAGCATTAGAGGCAAAGGTAAAGTGCTTTATTTGTCATTATACATACAAGGTGTGCAACGAAATTGCACTAGATCAGATGGAGGCTTAGTCCTGAGCCGCTGCGCCTGTGCGTGCCACCACTGGGCCAACCTGACTCACATGTTTTTGGTGGTAGGGGAAACCAGAGCAGACATGGGGAGAACATGCAAACTCCACACAGAAAGGTCCCGTCCGGTCTGCCCTTAGCTTATTATGAATGAGACTTTGGCAACTGACAACACAAGGATTACATGTATGTAATGTCAGAGATGGTTAGAGAACATAGCAAGTGTATCAGTGTTGGCTGATTTATCCAAAATACTAGCAATTATTTAGTTAGCCTATGAGCAAAATTTTAGATAAAGTAAGTTTCTGAATTTTTATGTTACACTGGAAACACAGTTACAGAAATGCAGTGGACCACAGTGTGTGCTCAGATTTAATTCATCAGTCACCACAAATCCTACTTTAATAAGTGAACATGGACTAAAAGAACTGTTGTGTTACTTGTGGAGGGGTCTATGGATTTGTTCTATTCATTTGTAAACTGTAAATAGCTTTAAATAACCATGAACATTGGCCTTTAGATTTGGCCTTTCCATTAGATCAATAAAAATGTCACATGGTATCCCTAAACCAATCAAAAACCACCAGTGTACACTCCGTTCCTGTCACCTTGCATTTTTGCTTTCGAAACAACACTGCTTGTGTGAATCCCATCTCTGCTCCAGCTGCTCTTGTGCCACGTCTCTGTGGTGTACCTCACATTTATCTTAAACACTGGTCACAATGACCCGTACGAATGGTTGCTAACACCCTACGAACGATTTTTGTAACATTTCCTATGGTGTCCTTAAGGCAGCCTTATAAGAATCCAGTGGTCGTAGCCTGTTCAGAAGTTCAGAGTGGCCAGGTCGATGGTCTTGTCCAAGATTTTCTACAAACGCGCCATGAAAACCCTCTTCACAGGGCCTTCCTACGAATGCCTAATGCACGATGTTCGTGGATTCTTTAGGGTCAGGAGAACATTCCACAGTCCCATATTTCTACGGTGGCTGTAGAGGTGCGGCCTCTGTATCCATGGCTGCACCCACCAGCGTCGCCGTCTTCTCTCCATGGCCACCACTTTTATATCCTGACAAAATGTGTCAAAAGCCGCAGGATCTTTCTAACAACAACGTGAGTTGCACATATGGATGCCATACAGCCACCTTACAACAACAGTTTTTGTAAGATGGCTGTGAGTATACCGCAGGAAGGTTTGAAGGCACCCTTACAGAGCACAAAAGAACTCCACGGCCAGCATACAGCAGAAAACATTTCATATAATTTTCTTGAGAATGCCTCAAGTTGCTCTTGCGAATTGAACGGCAGCCGTACAAATTTTCTTAAGAAGGCTGTAAGAAACTATGCCCCCCTCCACAAATGTCTACAACCTCCAGATTTTGTACGTATTGGTAGATTTGTACGAACCCATCATTCGTGAGAACCTATGTGACCGTAGTCTTACAGACATAGATTTAATGTGTTTTGACTGTTTCTCTTGGCTTTCACATTTGGTTCATTTATTGCCCTTTTCACACTTTTACTTTACACAAATGTCTTGTTTAATTGTCTCTTGTCTCCATTACTGTGGCCTAGTTATGTCTATGGAGTTTTATTATGATCATGGTGTCCTTCACTTTATCTCTTTACCAAGTTACTGAGTTCTGAACTGAAGGTATCTGGGTTATAGTCTGTGAAAGTCATTACCAAAGTGTACTGTTACACAAAGTTGAATAACATCGTGCTTGTGTACCAGAGGTGGAAGAAGTATTTAAAATCCGTTCTACTGTTACTTGAAAATATTACTCCAGTAGAAGGATATTGTTTAAAAAAGCTGACTCAAAATTGAGTAAAAATATTCTCTCCACCTCTGTGTACACTAAAATGGTTTGTCTGTCTCCAAGAAACTCCTATGATAAAATACAATGTCACTTGTTAATTAAAAGACACCCACTGTTGTTCTGGGGGAAACATATATTTTGTAGTATTTTTTGTAGTGTGTGGTGACAGAGAAAAGGCTATAACAATAATTTTAACAAGACACATGACTTTTTCAGCCTTCCCCCAAGCAGCAATAAAGTATATGCATTTGTCATCCTCTCATGTATAATTCAGATTAGGTTTCAACACTTCAGATTCCTTTTCCCAGACTTGTTCGCTTTGAGAGGGCTAACATTAGTCTGGTTGTGTTGCGTCTTGTGCCCCTAGCGTTTTCTCCCACTTCTCAAAGCTCCCCATCTGAAACAGCATTGATTTTCTCATGTTACTCTGGAGCCTTCAGAAAATGTCATCTGTTTGGGAGTGTGGCGATTATACCCGTGGCCTCTGATGGATGACCTTAGCAGCGGCTATCTCCACCATCATATGTGGCTTAGCTTTCAGGGAAATTGAAATGAGCCAATTAGCGAAGCATGGCAGAATTAGCTCGCAAGAAAGATGAGTGGATTCGAATGGGTTTATGTGCTGCGTAATGTTGATTACGGCTGTTTGAGTGATGATGTCAGTGTCGATTTGGATGATGACATGATTACATTACAGTCTATATGAAACCTCTGTATAGAAAATGTATTACAGAATCAAATAATACAAACTCAACTGGATTTTGTGTTTCTCTGCAGTGTCACTTCAGGACATCACGATGAGAAAGGCGTTCAGGAGTTCAACCATTCAGGACCAGCAGCTGTTTGAACGCTCGTCGCTGCCCGTCCCCATGCAGGAGACCTATGAGACGTGTGAGCAGCCCCCACCTCTCAACATCCTCACACCTTACAGGTTGGTATCATACAATGACAGGCTTTATGGTAAAGGGACACCACCTGTTTTTTAGTGAATTTTATGAAAACTGTACTGTACCTTAAACACACAATGTCCAAAACACCAATGTGTTCTTTTTTATTATTTATTATTGGGGAGCGGTGTTGCTCTATCCACATTTGTGCAAGCAGGCTTTTTTATTACGAGACATAAAAATTGGTTGTGGGATTAACAGACTAAAATTGTTCTGTCTCTCTTTACAAAAATGTGTTCTGTAAAACTCAATATTAACCCAATACATACACCCACTTCCGAATTTTCAGAGCACCTGCAAGAGTTAAGAAGGACATTTATTTTATGATAAGCAAAACTCCCAGCATATCACTTTATTCACTGGGTATTAAACATGAATCTGATGTATTTTATGCATTATTAGTTCTCCAAAAAAGTAAGAGCGGAACTGAATCTAGTACTCTTTATATAGATATATTAAACTTTGTGGCCAAACCTCACTTGTATTTTGTAAAGAGGATCTATGCATCTGCTTTCACCTGAGTGTATCTGTCTCATTTTAGCAAGTGCAACGCTGGACAGCGAGCAATCATGTAGAGATATATAATCCATAAAAGCTTTCTCACACTATCTTTCAGCCCAAACACCTTTTATTTTGTGTGTCAGGGCGCTGAAAAGAGATGGACACAGGTGTGGGCACTGTTATTTAGATCTGCTGTGATGGTGGCTGTTTAACCTCAAGGCTTCGATGTGGCCTTTACAAACCAAGGAGCAGCTGGGGGTAGTGTCTGCATCCTAGACCTCACTCCTTCGTCCTCACTTCCTCTTGTTTTGTATCCGCTCAAGGCTATACTTCACTTTGTTATTCAAAAAAGGGGGAGGGTTGTGCAGATAATTAAATGTAACTAAAAATCCATTGAAAGCCTTCAGGTCAGTTCCCACGCTGGCTTCCTGGATACAGAGACTTATTAGCTGTAAGTGCAGCGTGTTCTGGGACAGTGAATCAGCAGAGTTGAGTGGAGGTCATTGGTGAGCAGTAACATGGAGTAAGGGAACAAAAAGTTATAACATTAGACCCAGGGTTAGACTAAAAATGAATTCCAGGCATGGTCTCTTCTGGACCTGTGTAAAGTGGTAGTGGTAAAATGCTATAAACATACAGCCGTTGGACTGTTTTATTACCTCAGCCAAGGAAGTTAGGTTTTTGGTGACAGTGGTTTGTTTGTTTTGTCTGTTAGCAAAATAACTGAAAAAGTTAAGCTAATATTTGATTTGAGAAATTGTCAGAAAAGGTCAGTAATGTGCTAGGACAGAAATTAGTTTTTGGACTGGATGGAGCCTTGGTGGAGTTTTTTTGTTCTATTATTATATTTGTAAACAGTGTCCCATATTATTTATTTATTTATGTCTTTCTTGCTTGGATTGTTTTTCACCACTCTGCCCTCATCTTCGCTGGACCCTCCCTCTAAGCCCAGGTGCATTGTTTGAGCTCCTCTTCAGGGTGTATTTGTGCTCCGGCTCCACTTTGGCTGCTCTCTTGACTCACTGCACACTCACCCGGCTTGCCTTATCCCATTGTTAAATTCTATTTTCCAGCCTTTGTTGTGTTGCATATCATTAAACTGTGTGCTCTTCCTTTTTGAAGCCGTTCCTTTTCATGTTCTCTGTTCTCGCACTTGTCGGTGTCATCATCAAATAATTGCCTCCCAAAATGTAGAGGAAAAACTGAGAAGCCAGCAGTCTGTAAGTTTAAGTTAGGGTTACCTATCACCTACACTTTACAGAACACATTATTGATTAATCATTTGAAATCTTTTAAGACAAATACTGGAAATGTAATTTGAACATAAGGAATTACAACAGGCATCTTTCTATATATTCTAGCAGTACAGAGTAGTAGTTGTTTTTGTTGCCCACACTTAGACTTGGACGCCTCCTCCTCTCACAGACAAGGATTCAAAACTCTATTTGGACATTTGAACTGATGACTCGGACTTGTGGACAGTAACTCAGACTTGCAATTTTGACTAGTTTGCTTTTGAGCCTGAAGCCAGATAAAGTGTTGAATGATTGTGTTTGTTATTACTGTTATAAAAACTCAACATGTGAGTGTTGCACCAACATAAGTATACTAATTTTGGACTCACACCTCAAGCGCTAATGATTCTACTTGGACTCAACTTGGACCAGTTACAGGTCACTCAGATTTGGAATCGAAAAGTGGTGATTCATTTACAACACTGTCTGTAGCACAATATTAAAGTGGACCAAAGATGTAGATATGAAAGTATTATTCCCCTGCTGTGTGGATGCCATGCACAGGCATTTCCTTGGTTGTTTCTCATCAGTGCAAACCTTTGACATGGTAGCAGCCTATATCTGTCAGAAGTCTTCTCCTCTCATGGCTCCGTTCCCCCAGTGACCACAGTGAGCCACAAAGCTCTACGTAATGAGCCAGGAAGAGCAGCGAGATTTGAGGGAATACATAAATTACATATAATGTTGTATATAAACCGGTGCATTGGCAATAATTTAAAATGAATAGAAAAATACATATGGTTTGTGAGGTTTTGTGCTCTGTCCACACCCTTTTTGTTTTGAGTAGTGAAGCCAGAAATGAGAAGATGACTAACTTTGTAATATCCCCAGGACAAAATTTCTAATCAAATATTAAACCTTTAGTAATAGCACTGTGCTTTGCTAAAGAGAATTGCAAATAAATTAGCCAATACACAGCTTCACAGCAGTTATATATTTCAAAAGAAATGTGGGTAAACTACAAAACTGAACCTTTAATGATTGTCTCGTCTTGTCTCTGCAGGGACGATGGTAAAGAGGGTCTCAAGTTTTACACTAATCCTTCGTACTTCTTTGACCTGTGGAGAGAGAAGATGCTGCAGGACACGGAGGACAAGAGGAAAGAGCGGCGGAAACAAAAGGTACGAGAGAGTGATAGACTTATTAGCCCAGGATTTCTGTAATGTATGTTTGACATTTTTCTTCATGCATCACTTATGAGCAGAGCTGAATGAAAGGTAGCTTTGTAGCGCAGTGAGGTTAGCGCCTAGCACTTGTCACAAGCAAAATGATGCCTGAATAAAACAACAGGCCGGCTCATATTACAAAGCCATGTACTTTTTTCATTTGTCATTTTTTCTTTTTGTCTTGTCTTACACATATACAGATACATACATCTCTTGTCCATGTTTTTGGTTAAAGATGGCAGCCCTGAAAAACAAATGGACAAGCTTTGCTCTTCAGTATTGCCTTATATGAAAGCAATGTGCTTGTAATTAGTCAGCACTCAGACTAATCAGCCCATCCTCCGGTCGACCCTCGTACTCCTGCGATCATCACATCTAATTAATGGCAACATCTGCTCCTCTTTCGGTCCATGCTTCCGCTGTTGTTCTGTCTGGGCACAAACAAACACAAATTAAACGGATCACCTCAGAAAGTCCCTCGCCCACTCATGCAGAGGGGTTTCCCGCCCTCTGATCCAGGAGCCTTAATCTGTAGCAGCTTGTGGGTGCTCCACACTTTGCCCCCCTCACAGTCAATCACAGCCTGTTACAGTCACGTCACTGTGGAATAATCAGGAAGTGAGTGTGCAAGTGAAATATAGGTTACAGTTGTTGGTTTTTTTCATAGACAGTGTGCACAGAACCAGGTTATTTTATTGTTATAACATTTATGCAGAGGTGGAAAGTGACTAAATGTGTTACTCGAGTAATTCACTTGAGTACCTTTTTTGAAGAATTTACACTTTCTGAGAACATTTAAGGAGTACGTATGTGTAGTAGCAGTAGTTGTACTTTATATTAGTAAGCTTTATGCTCAGTACTTTCTAATTCTACTTTTACTTAAGTAACAGTTTTGTCGAGTACCTTTACTCTTCTTGATGAATAGTATTTTATAGTAATAGTACTTTTTTCTTAAGTACAGGTCTGGAGTACTTCATCCACCTCTGCATTTATGTGAGTGCTTGTCAGTTCAGACCTCTTTTCAACTCAATAATAAAGATGTATTTTTAAAGGATTTCCAGCAGGAAATGAAAAGTGATTTTATTGTAATTAAAGCCCCAGGGTGGGGTTGGCTTGTATAAAACACTTCATTTCCCACAATGCTAAGCTGGAAGGGAGACAGACCCCACCAAATAGTTCTCAGGAAACAGCACGGATTAGAGAATTACATGGTGTGGCATTGTGGTGGGAAAATGGTCTCAATATAGTTCATGTGAATACATTATAAAAGATGTGAATTGGAAAAATCAACTGGCACGAGGTCAGAAATGGTTAATAATAAGCCACATATGCTCAGCTCAGATGATAAATTGAATAAACTGGCTATATTGCATCAGTTTGTTGTATTAATATATCAATATTCTATCAGCTAGGCCTCGGCTTACCATAGTATACCACAGTACGACCTTGTTGCTGTAGTAGTATTGCTGCATTTACTGAGGCACCTATGAGCTTGCACAGGTGATATAACCTATTCAAGGCAATCTATATACATATCTACATACATCTATAATTTAGTGGTAAGCCATGTGCTAAGAATTTACACCTTCACTCCGCTCCAGTCAGACAAAGCAATTCCAGTGCAGGACATTAACAATTTTAAAGAGACATTCTGGGATTTTGAAGAAGGGTTGTACATGTTCTATACACTGATCAAGCATAACATTATGACCACTGACAGGTGAAATGAAATGGGCAAGTTTAGAGGTTCAGTAAATGCAATTTCTGCACTGTATTAGCGAAAAATTTATTGTTCATTCATTATTGGGCAAGTGGAATATCACACAAATTAGTTACAATTTAATGATCCCTAATTACCAAACATTTTATCATCACTGCATTTTGTAATAATATATTTCTTGCATGGATTTTACATAATTTAACCTTTTGTAATTTGTTCACACATAATCCAGAATCACATGTACACTTACTTTTAATTTACTGTGCTATAATTTTCACATTAGCCAAATACTGCGGTGAGCATCATCATGATCTTTGCAGTAATAAAGTTGGCTAATTTTCTATATTCTGCTATGCTTCTTTTACAATTTAATTATGAAATTGCTAATTGGGAAGATTTAAACCATTTAAGGGGCTTTTAATTTTGAAGACCACTTTTTCCTTTAGTGGTGAATATAATGGAGAAAAGCCATTATGAGCTTTGAAAAAAACGTGGTGTTACAGCATAATGTATGAGATAATTAATGAGCAGGCTCTCGAGATAAGGATCCTCTGACGTCTTGAATAAATCTATCCTCGTCTTAAAAAGGAACTCGAGCTGCGAGTTCTTGACTTGAGTTTTTCCTTTATGCATCACATAATGTATTCAGTCTATGAGAACAGGACGCTCTGGATTGCTTCCAAAAAAAGGAATTGTACTATTAAGCCCAGATCTGGACATTTTGGAGGAAGGCAACAATACAAATTGTTTAGCCTGGAGCTCTAGAGGAACAACATGCTCTCCAAATTGGAACACTGAGGTTATTTGTGTAAACGCCAGTGTTAAAAGTCACCATTATATTTTGGTCACAATTGTCCAGACAAAATTTTCATAATGTTGGCCCTGTACACTACCACAGTCGATTTTAAAATGAAATCATCACACTTAAATTGATGTGCAGATTTTGAGTTTTGATTTGTGGGTTTTTACAGTACTGTGCAAAAGTCATAGGCAGTTTTCCTTGATTTTAAAAACATTTAGGTTAGACACATCAATGGTAAGGACTCCTGAAAAGCCCAAATCTCATTAACTGCTTTGTGGGCCTTAAGTCCGATACAAGTCCCGAGGAAATGGCAGAGGACTGGTGCAGTTATAAGCAAAAGGAAGCATCGCATTCTCGACTTGATACCACTTCACACTAAACTGAATTAGCTCTCAGACGTCAGACTCCCTGAGGCTTGTCTCTCTCTCTGCTGTTTGATTACAGCACTCACTGGCCTCCTAATGGAATACATTGACATTTATATTAGAGCTCACACTGGTTAAAAAGTGGATAACAATTCTCAGTGTTTGTCAAAGCCTGAATATATTGTTGCGCGCTTGAAGACAAATTTACATACTTTTCTCATATCTCCATTTGGTGATGAATGCATCTCAGTATAAAATGTTGTTTATTTTCTCTGGATCCATCAACTGAAAACTACATTTCATATTTACATATATACAACAAAAATTTTGAGAAGATCTTGGGACATTATGAATTATTTAAGCCAAATTGGAGCTGTAGTATTTTTCTTAGTCACAACATTAAAACCTAATATAAATTTTTACTTGAGAGCAAATAATTTGGTAGCACTGTTGTGGGGTGACACAGATTCAAGGCTGAGACCAAGCAAAGCCAGTGACCATGACCAGTATAAGATGCGTGGACACACTCAGAGAGGTTTATTAAATTTAAAAAGGAGATGTTTTGAATATCAAATAATCACAAATAAGCTTGTTGAGGTCTTGTGGCGTCTCTTTTTTTAAATAAAGTCCATCCAAGACAAAAACACAGGGTCAAGTAAATTTGATTAGACTGGATGAGACTGAGGCCTTGAAAGAGTGTTGGTAGATGGAACTACATAAAACAGTCACTTAAGGTGAGACACTACTGGTTAAAACAGTTTTTTCATGCTGTGGCCTGTTTTGAGATTTTGCTACTTAACATATAAGCTTTCACACTACATAAAAAATTACACATTAACAAGTTTAATTTAGTACATTTTGTCAACTTGTCAGCTACCTGAAATCTAACGCTGTTTTCTCACCATATGTCCATTTCAGTAGCACCTACAATCACCAGATTTTCCAGTTTTAAAGCTAACTATATTTCTAATTATATTTAGTAACTGTATCTTTTGAAGACTATTAGTGAGGAGTTTGTTAATACATCATTTCTGGCCTGATATATTGGTTATATTACTTCTAAGCCATTTCAGAAATATTATTAATTGGCAGTATTACCAGATTTACAGAAACGTATGATATCGTATATAGTATGATATCCATAACTGTTAAAAATGTGTCATGTTGATTCCAATAATTTGCTGGAGAAGTTTCACATTGGAATCTGTTTTTTTTACCTGTAGTGTCTCAGCTTAATGGGTATTTCTCCTCCTATCCTACCACCTGTCCTTTAACCAACTAAAACAAAAACAGATGGCTTCCTGTTAGCAGTTCCAGTCCAGACCTTTCTATTACTGTGTTTTGTGACAGAAATGGTTCCTCCCTGTCATTCTCTCCGCACCCTTTGCTCTGTCTCCTCATGTCGATACTGCGGTCTAACTGTGACTGCATACAGCTGGATCTGCCTTATCTCGTGTGTCCCAAGAGCTTTCTAAGAGTCCTATCTGACCCCCCTCCTGCTCCCTTCCTCTGGCCCCCTGAGGTAAGAGCTTCTGTCCCATCTCTCCCACGGAGCATCTGCTCGTCCCAGCAGGCTGCAGCCCACTCACCCCTCCACTAACAGCCCCTGGACTTCACCTTTAACTGTCTTCACTGCATCTGATTACTACTCCTGTACATGATATAGCGGTGCCTTATTTACATTTAAAAAATAGCATGAAATAAGATTGAAAATATTGAACATGGCTATGGACACTGCACTAACAGCACTTGTTTGTAAGGGGATGTGGTTCTACTTACAGAGCTCATAAGAAGTATTCACCCCATTGGATTTTTTACTTCTTTACTAGTAGTATAGTTTTTTTGCTTTGTCAATTATATAATTATATAAACACTTTTCTTTTTTTTTTCACATTTCCTTTAATTTACAACATGGTGTGGAGAACACTTTTTGTTCTCACTGCTGGGTCTATAACAATAATTAACTCTCAAAGTAAAATAACTCAGTGTGAGATGCCACAGGGATTGATATTAGGACCACTCACGTTCACCATATGTGTGAGTGAAAGTCTGAATACTTGGGATATTTACAAAATAACATTTTTAAAATGTAATTGATCATTTTAAATATTCTAATTGTCAAAAATTGCATTCATTCAAACTAAACAACAAAACAGTAAATGAAAAAACTCTTGAAAGTTTAAAATTTAACTAGCGCATGTCAGTAAATTAGAATATCATGAAAAAGTTAAATTATTTCAAATTAAAATAAGTAAAATGCATATATGTATAGATTCAGTACACACAGTACACAGACATGGTGATTTGGAAGGGTTTTACGCCAGATGCCCTCCCCCATACGGTGATTAGAGTAGGCAATGTGGGTAAAATGTTTTGCACAGGGACACAACAACCCTCTGGTTGGTGGGCTTAACTTAATTTAATTAATTAATTTTATTTTTATGAAAAACTGAAGGAGACATAATTGTCAGAATTAAAATAGAATAAAATGCTTGAAATAATCACTCTGTAATAAGTTTAACATTATTTTTCCACAATATTCTGATTCACTGACATGTACCTGTCCACATGACCAGATCTTAAAAACCAATAGAACATTTTTAGGGGTGAATAATTTGTATCGGCACTGTAACGTCACATGGCTTGAAACAGTAACTTACTAACACCGGTGCACTTCTGCAGTGATGCCTTCTGCACTTGGACCTCTGTCTGTCACCATATCGCCTGGTACTGTATTGTACATTTATTGCAATCAGCTGACTGTGGAACGTGGAATTGCCTCAAAACATGATCTTTTTATAAATATTGCAGGGCTGTGCCAGTAGTGCGCAGTACAGATGTTGTTATTGTCAGCAGTGGGGTGGTCCATTGGTACTTGCCCCTGTTGGCCCCTCCTCCTATGGGCTTTTTTTTTTTTTTTTTTTTTAACCCAATAATGGCACTCTGCACTTCTGCTGAGTCTGTCACATCCAACGTAGACCCACACAGCTTCAATGCAGTTACACACATGAGTCACTCTGACACACTGTAAATGGCTTTTGTACAGGCCATAACTCTGAAGATGCACACACAGTCGGATAGTTGGCTGTTGGGATGAAGGATGAAGATTTCCCCCCAGCTCGGAGGCTTCTGAAATTAGCTCCATTTATAAAACTTGTGACAAATGTGTACAGATGCGTCGTCTCTCATTTTTGCACTCGCCTTGCTTACATTTAGCTGTATTTCAGGTGAAAAACTGTGCTTTTTAATGCCATGTGGCAGATGGTTGATTCTCAGTAGCTGAGTTTACACAGTGTTTAGCCGTTACAGCCTGTCTCTAATTATTGTGCTGTTTGTATATATTTAAACTCATTATGATGCATAATACAAGTTGGAATGAGGCTTTGCAGAAACACAGCAGTAGATGTTTTATCAAAAAAGGAGAATATTAATCAATGTCAGATAGCATATCAATAAATTAAAATATTGTAGAAAATAGAAATCATTTCAGTAGTTCAGTTCAACATGATAAAAACTAAACGCTTTTTTTAAATCACTCAACTGTAGTGTGTAAAGTGTATAGACATTTTGATGCACAGTCAGTGACACCAGCCATTTTGACATGGCAGGTCATTGATCATGTGACCTGCTTTTGTGTATCCATCGCCAGTGACGTCTTGTAACCTTACAACTGATGACGGTGCGCAGAGGAACAGTGAAGCATCTTTCTGGTGATTTTAATGAAAAGTTTTTGTTAATGTTTTGAAAAATGGACTTCATAGCAAAAAATATATTTTATAGATTTGTTATACACAAAGTTAATAATTTCAAGGATGTTGTTATTGTGATGAGTATGATTTTGTAATTATGTTATGTTAATGTTATGAAATACAGTTTTTTTTGTTAGTCGTAATAATGGAAGTTATAATAAAAACCTAAAAATTATTTAAATATTCCCTCTGAGTGTACAAAATCTATATATGCTATAGAGTTTTACTTTTTGAAAGTAACTACTGAAATGATTTCACTTTTCCACAATTTCCACCGTATATTGTATTTTATTGACACGCGCCTATATAATTAAAGGTACTGTAAGCAGCATGCACTCATAGAAAACAGTTAGAAAATGATACTGCCGTCTAAATCAAAACAATGGTCTCTTTTCTGATTTGATCAGCGATGCTGTTTTAGAACTAAAACAAAAAATGTAAACAAAAACAACTTGGCCATTATGTAAAACATATTTTTAATTGTTAATAAATCAACTGTACCATTGTTATCTGTAAAACTAATATTTGATTTAAACTTGTTTACATCATATCTGGGGACACATGTGGGTAATTTTTATATAAATAAATATAAATGTATATATATTAATATAAATAATATAAAAAATAAATACCGCTCACCTTTAAACATCATATTAAGTTAAGGTAACATACATTGCTTAGCCGCTGCCCTGTACTAAAGCGTGTTAAAGTATTGTAATATTTGACCTCTGCCTGAGTGCCTTTGGCGGACAGCGTTGTCAGGATCCTCTGCTGTCTCCAGCATGGACTAAATGATATTGACTTTGTCGGGCCAGATTTATGAACGTGAGGAGCTGAGGAAGAGGAGGCAGGCCGCTGGTGGTGATTGCAGATATTTTCTCGGCCAAAGCCTCATCACAGATAATGGCTTGTGATGAATCAGAACTTAATCAATATGCATTAGTATTCAAATTATTCCCAGGCTCCTCCCCTGAGGCCAAACTGTGGACGAGCCAAACATCTGTGGTTAATCCAGAGTCAGGCTGCTGGTCACAACCAACGCACTGTTGAATCAGCTGTCAGTCAGGCAGCGGGTGTCCGCCCCAACGCCAGAACATGATGTTTTTCAGAAAGAAAGTGTACGCTAAAGGATCTGGGCAGAGCTCAATCATTTAGTATATATGGAAGTAGGTTTGTAGTGAAAAGTTTTAGTGTTAGAAATTTTAGGAAGCAGCCTTTGCTATATACACTTCAGGGAGAAATGATGCAACACTGAACTTTATTAACAACAACAGTAAAGTATGATAAGTACGGTTTGAAATGTTTCATGGTGCTCTTGCATTAGCTGCAATAACTTTATCATTTACAGACATTGTCAATAAATTATACTATTGTGGTTCAAAGTCCATTTATTTAAGTTGTTCAATTCAAAGTGAAACATATTGTATAGATTCATTACATTTCTTTATTTTAATTGTGGTTATAATGGATTACAGTATATAAAAACTCAAAATTTTGTATTTCATCAAATTAGATTATTACATAATACTTCATAATCACAATTTAAAAATGTTTAAAATTGTTGACTGTGTGTGTATATTAAATCTATATAATATATGTAAATGTTTCACTTTTTGAATTTAACTATGGACATAATTTTACTGTTCCACCATATTCAATTTTTTTAGATGCAGCTGTGTATTAGTATTTACAATAGGCATGGTGCAAGTTTATTGGTACAACAGAAATTATATTATAGGACGCAACCTTGGCTATGCACACTTAAAAAGAAGGTACAGTAAGAAGTGTTTGAACAGGGTTTTACCACAAGTCATGTCATTTACTCTCACAGTCCATCATCTTTATCTCTAATATTGATTGATAGGGGATCGCTGTAGATTTAGTGAATTATTTTAGCTTGACATTTTACATATGATTTGACTAATGTAATGTTTTCTTATGCCAATGATAAGTTTTGACACTTTAGCTACTATAGTAAAGACATTTTATTTATTGCTTTGTATTTGTGTGTCATTGCTATAACCTGTTATTTGGGGGTGACGCTGCATGTGTTTACGTTGGCATGTTTCACTGTAGGTTTGTCACAGGCTGTACATGCCCCTCTCATTCCAGTGAAATCTGTCTCTTTCTGTCTCTTTCTAAAGTAGATTGTTAGTTGTTGGTGTATGTGTGTGTGTGTGTGTCCTATACCTACATTGTGACGTTCCCTGAGCTGTGCACGTGGTCATTCTGTGTTTAAAGGCTTTTTCTTTTCACCCTTCTCTCTTGTGCCCCTTGCTGTTGTCGCCCACTCTGCTGTTGTTGTGGCTGTTGACTGTGCTCAGCCTATGTTGTTTTTTGTTTTTTTATTTTTTTGACCCAGCTCCCCTCACCCCGGTGCTTCTCTTGTGGTTTTTGTTTTTTGTAGTTGCAGGATCCCCGCATGTATGATCAGGTCTATAGGTACTTAGACCTCCCAGGGCAGGTATGTGAAAAATACAGCTGATTATTTATTAAAAACAAAACAAAAAACTGTGATTTCTGCTATTGCTGCTTCTGTCTTATATAGTCAAACTTAGTCTGCTGGAAAGACAGGGAGTGCTGTTTGACATTTTACCTTATTTACACACACACACACACACACACACAAAAATTGGGATGTCTTTTAATAATTTATGGCTATAATAATTTAATAATTTTGATTGGGCATTGGTCAGGCAAGCATTTCCTGTTAACCATGAGGTTAAAAGTTTAGGATACATCTACTGTATATATTAAGAATATCACTCTTTTGTCTTTTTTGGGCATTGATCAGGCAAAAGCACTTCATATTTAATGTCTGGGACAGTTTTAAGTTAGTTCAGTGCACCTTTAATATCCTTAGACATTATTTTTGGTAGCTGATTTGTGTTAAATTCATTTTGTTTACTATTAGGCTTGTGACAGAAAATCACACTTTAAATTAAATAAACATGTAGGTATTTAACAATATCTAACTATTTTGGCTTCTCTCTTCTCCCGTTTTGTCCTCATCCTCCATCTTGTCCATTATTTGTCCTGTTTGGTCGGTCTTGGTCTTCATCATGTGGCGTCTCCCTCATTGCTCCATGTCCACAGCTGAAGGCCATAGACCGTCCACACGAGCTGGAAAAGGTACCTCGAGCCCCACACGACCGCAAGAAGGAGTGGCAGAAGCTGGCCCTGGGCGCGGAGCTGGCCCAGGACGTCCTGGACGAAAAACACAGAGAGGCCAACGGGTCGGCTGGTTACCACGACAACAGGTGAGTGAAAGTTTACACCTGAAAGTAGACTTTTCAGCGCTCTTGCTGGGTTCCCTCTCCTGTACAGCCTTGTAGTGTTACACTTGGTGGCGATGGCAAGAGAGGAGTTTTGTTGTTGTTTTGTTTGTATGTTTCAGTTTTTATCAGTAGCTAAGTTTTTGTAAATAGCAATGTTTTGTTGTTAGAAAAGAACCTCAGTCGTGCCTCAGAGTTCTGTTTAAAGTCATCGCCGATCCTAGACCATGTTTGTTTTCTTGTGTGTTTTTTTTCATATTGTATATTATTTTGAACTCATTGCTAGGCCTTTTAGTTGCATGCTCAGCTTACAGCCTGTATGTATGCATCTGGCGACCCCAGGAATGGAGCTCTTTTTGATTTTGTGATTGTACGATTGGCAGTCAGTGGATTTCACAACCAAAACACAATTCTAAACATCAACAGGTTTTTAGATGTTATCAGAAAAAACTAGTGTGATCTAAATATGTTCACTTAATATCTGGGGACAGATATGGATAATGTATTATTTGTTCAAACAATGTTACCTTTAACAGTACCAGTTTTTGTGCTGTTTCAAAGCTCACGTTGCTATGGAAATACAGAAAATAACTGCATAAATTATCCTTACCTTAAGCTTAAAATACTACCGTATCTTTTTTTCTGGCAGGGTGTAATCACTCCCTCCAAAAATAAATTGGTCCCACTTCTCCAACAATCGCTCCTTATAATTTACACTTCATTTACACCAAGAAAATGCAGCCATGGCAGCGCTGATTAGAATCCCTCACAGTTATGATTGCATTTATTGTGCTTCAAGTCTCCAGTGCCACTCGTGTTCAGTAATTTCCACGTCAGTCAATGCAATTAATCAAAAAACTATTTCATACAAATTAGGGCCTTTCTTGGACATGTCGGTGTCATAAATGGTTCGCACAGTGTTATCTTATTTGACCATGACAACTTAGATTTACCTTTGCATAAGGTCTTGAAATCTATTGTAATTAAAGTGGCCCTTAAAGAACTATATAGCTACATCCATCTTTGTGTGTGAAGCATTAACTGTTATTTTAGAGCATAAACATGTGCAGTCATAGGTTCTGCTTATTCAGCTGATTGAAGTTAAGAATTAAAGATGTTTTTTTTATATACTTTTTATTTAATCAGGAAGGCCATTACTTTAACATGCCTTTTAGACTAATACATTTTGAGCCATTACATATCATTTTATTGCTTGTAAAGTATCACTCAGTTGGTTTGCCCTTGGCCGAACTGAGAAGCAATTCTTCAGGCTATATTTTAAAAAGTAAATTTAAATTACGTTAAGATTGTCTCATCTGTACCTCACATATTAAGCAATTAAAAGCATCACAAGGACTAAGGTACCAGGTAGATTATATATTGATAGATATATAGTATATAGATAGACATCCATCCGCTCTCACATTTATTCACCAGGTACAATAGATTCACAAATTTTCCTAACAAATGCATAACACAACCAAATGTATGTAAAGTTATGTGAACCAATAACGTGAAGCATCCCAAAAGCGATAAGGTGAATTACCAGCTGTGTCTCCGTGCAGGGGTCAGTTGTACATGGAGCAGTTGGACGGGCCGTTTTCGTTGGCAGCATTGCCCTACAGCCAGATGAACGAGCTGCTCAATCGAGGGGACCGAATGTATTCACGACCTCACGATGCCCCGCCGCCCCCTCCCATGCACCCAATGGGGGACATCAAGCCCCCCTCTGTCCTCAGGTGGGACCAAACACAGCAAACTTTTGTCAAATACTTCAGTGCTGACATCGAACGTTAATCCAATTGTAAATGTCTCTCCCTGCAATTAGTGTAGAGTGTGAAGCAAATCCAATGATAGCAACACATCTCAAAAAAGTTGGGACATGTCAACAAAAAGGGGGAAAAAGGTTTTAATGAATAAAAAACAGCTACAGCAACAGTTAAATTGCAACATTTTGGTAAGATGCCTGGGTTTACAAGGAGCATTTTAGAAAGACAGCGTGTCTATTATTAGTATTGAATATACGTAGGATGCTCATAATCATCATGCCCTCAAGCAACACTGCATTAAAACTAGGCATGATGCTGTACTGGAAATCGCTGCATGGATCAGAAACACTTCCAGAAGTCTTGGTCAGTGTACATAGTATGCACAATTGCAAATTAAAGCTGTATCATGCAAAGAAGTCATATGTGAACAAAAGCCAATAACAGTGCTGTCTTCTACAACATTACCTTCATTTTATTTTAACGTCTTACATATTGTCCCAACGTTTTTGAGAATTGGGTTTGTAAAAAGAAGGCATGGATTGATCAGTATTGCTTTAATGCCAACATTGTTTTTTTATGCTTTTTGCTTTTGGCAAAATATTTCATTGATTTCTGAAGAATTCCTCACTGCTCTGCTCTCCTCCTCCTCCGTCTCTTTTTTTTCAAACTCTCCATCATGGCTTTGTCTGCCTTTGGTCTTTGATGTTTTCTTTCTGACATTTGGCTCCTGTGATCCAATATACTGTTCTTTGAAGTTATGGGTTGCATAATAGGCCGATATTTGTGGATACAGTGTCCAGTAAGCTTTAAGACGATCCGCCATAAACAATTTTCTGTCTGTCATTAGTTTGTCTGCAGGACAAATTCTCTGTAGTGTTTAAGTCTGATATGATGCAATGTCTGGACACCTACACAAGCGCCATGAAAGGCCACTACTGAAAATTTAGTATGTCAGTGAGCTATTGGTGTAAATACTATAGGCGAAGGTCCACACTTGGATTTAGGACAGGGGGTTAGGGATGAAAGTTTATTTATTCTATTTCCTATCAATATGGTTTTGGCCAAAGCAATTTTTTTTATTTTTCAGTTTATGCTTTTCTCACTCTGTGTCTGCCTTAAAATCGAAATAACACACATATAGCTACAGGACATGAGATATTAAAATCTTTTTTTGCCTTTTTATGTCTTCCTGATAGACATAGATTGTATATGGACAGGGAATTTATAACTCTATCTGTAACCCATGTAAGTGGAATGTGAATTAAATCTCCATTATAAGCAATATTGATTTAATGGCTGCTAATATTTAATTTATAAAGATGAACCTTGAGCATAATGTCTGTTACATGACTATTCACTAAAAGTTGTTTTCCTATTCAGCTCTGGTTCAGGTTTCTCGGACAGCCGACCTCAGTCTCCAGCTCGGACTGCCGGTCTCAACAACACTCCTCCACCGCCGCCCCCACTGCCCCCTCCTCCTCCACCACTGCCCTCTGCAGGTCTGCGGGGCACTCCTCCCCCCATCCCTCCTCTGCCGGTGCAGCAGCATCCGCCGGCCATCCCGCCTCCACCTGCGCCTCTTCAGATCGCCCCGGGGGTCTTGCATCCTGCACCTCCACCAGTCGCCCCGCCTCTCCACTCGTCCTCTCCGGCCCGTCTGCAGCAGGGCATGGACAAGACATCCATGGGACCTTTGGGTCAATCAGATGGGACCGTTCTGCCCCCGCCCCCTCCTCCACCACCTCTGCCGCAGCCTGGAGCTCGCACCGCGTCCCCCTGTCCCCCACCAGGAGCCATGGCATCTCCACAATCTCACGCTGCATCCCACGATGTGGTTCCCAAGAGGCATTACCCTGCCAACCTGCCCCCTATCAGCGATGCACGCAGTGTGCTTCTAGAAGCCATCAGGAAAGGTACCTCCAAAATACTTCTTTTTATAATGTGACTAAATTATTGATATAAGCAAAATATATATTTTTTTCAAAGCCCAAAAGGTCTGAATTCAAACTGTATCCCTGTTGTTTTTCACATTTGTTTTGTTCCTGTAAATCCAACTTGAATCTACAGAACATAAAATGTATTAGGGTGGTTGGGCAACCTAATATGGATTGTGTTTAGGCAAATGCAAAACAGTGAAATGCCCCCTTACATCAAATTCTGCCAGGACATTTATTTTCAATGTAGATAATTGTGACAACTCAAAGAAAAAAATCAAGTCATATATTGTGTACTTTACTTTGTTTTTAACAGAAGAATCTACTGTCTTTTTTAAGTTGTGTCTCTTTTTCTCCTGCAGGTATCCAGCTTCGGAAAGTAGAGGAGCAGCGAGAACAAGAGGCTAAACACGAGCGCGTCGGCAATGATGTGGCCACTATTTTATCACGACGCATCGCCGTGGAGTACTCTGACTCTGAAGATGAATCTGAGTTCGATGAAGGGGACTGGATGGAGTGACGACGGGACAGTGGGCAAACAGGTGCCCCCTTGGCCCGGCTTCTCGGTGTCTTGAGTTCTTTAAAGTACAGACGGAAAGGACTCACTGTCATTGGCTGGTTTTCCTCTGTGGAGCCTTTTATCTCGTCATCTTGTCTTGATGTGGTTTGTGTTCAGAGGAGACTCACCCTGTGCTCCTCATCAGTCTCCTTGGTGTCCAAAAAAAAATCTCTGCACTACCACACAACTTTCTTCTGGGTTTCTTGTGAAGAAAGCCCATTTAATATTGATATAAATGAAGATTGATTTGATTTTGAAGGTCCACTTGTTTTTGTTTCATGTCTGTGTCTTTGTATTTAAAAAAAAGACTTAAAAAGGAAAATTGAAGGCATGTTGCAACTTTCCTTTCACAGCACACTGCCCTCTTGTGGCTGGTGGTGGCGTTAAAAGAGTGCCGTTTAGGTTTTGACCTTTTTATTTAGATAAAGCAGTTGGTTGAAATGGGCCAGTAATTTACACAAACTTCATGAACATTTAATTGGACGACCAGCCGGGTTGACTTCTTGCTGGGTTTTCATGCTTGTTGTCAGGATGAACTTTACCACTAAATAACAAGCAAAAGTTTGTGTAATTGTTGGTTTTGTTTATTGTCGTATGGTTGAAAATGAAGGAGAATTTAATGGTTGCTGTGGCCATATCCATGTGCATATTCACTCTCCTGAGTCAATTTACCAGGGGAATTACAAACCTGATTCTGTATAAGTTTGGACACCGTGCAAAATGTACATAAAAAACAACACAATCATTTTCAAATCTCAGAAAACTATATTTTATTCACAAACTATGTACGTGTGATACATCAGGTGTTTAAACTGACATATTACCATTTTTAGGAAAAATAACATTTTTATTTGATGGCAGGAACACACTTTAAAAAAAAATGGGACAGGGCAACAAAAGATGAGAAGAATAGTTGAAACTAATAAAAACACATCACCCTTTAGCAAAAAATTAGGTTAATTTGGCAGCAGAGCATTTTATAATACCAGTTTTTCAGTGTTTTGTTGCTCTTTCCTAGATTTGGACAAATGTGTTGCTTCAAATTATCTAATTTTCCACACCTATTGTGAATAAAATGGTTTCATCTGTTTTGCAAATGTGTATATTTTACACAATGCCTCAGCCTATTCAAAATTGGGTTTAGCAGAGAGATTGTGCGTTTGTCTGTTTGGGATGGTTGTTTCTGAAAAAGTCAGGTATGCAAATCTTGTCATTAGACTAATCCTGAGCCATGGTTTTCTAGTCTACCAAGCTCTTATCCTTCAACGCCATTAATACAGAAGGAAGTGATAAGATGCTGTAGATAAACATCAGATTCCCTGCCTACTTTATTGTCAGAGATGAATAGACAACAATGTGGTGAGGGATAATGAATCTATCTGAGCAACAGCAGGTACTCCACTCAGTACTGAAGGCAGCTCCTCCCTCAGATCCCCTTTAACACGTGTGACGCTAACAAGGAACCTCACTCGTTTGGGTTAGAAATAAACTGTTCTTTCAGCGTGAAACTGCCTTGAGGCTTCAAAAGAGAAGGATACATTCTTCTGCCTTGTTTTTTTTTTTTTTTTTTTGGGCTCATTTCAAAGAAAATGTCTGCCATACTTTGTTCTTTCTTCTACTTGCCTTATTGTTCGTATCGTTGAGTTGATGAATGTAATTGTGCTGTTACTACTTACTTGCCTGCGCTTGTATGGATTTGCTGTTTCTATGTTCGGGGGGAAGAAAAAGGGATATGAGACAGAAACCATTGTTTAAACAAAAAAGACAAAATAGATCAATACTGTATACCCTGTAACTTATGTAACTGTTGACTGTAACAGTTTGCTTGAATTAAAAAAACTAATGTTCAGTCTTCTCAACTCGCCTGTCGACCTCCTATTTTATTCATCCAATGTTTGCTGGGACTTTTGTTAATTATCTTGTCATTCCTATTATGTATTTTGGCCTCAATGTGGATCAGAATCAGAACTGCCTTTTTTTCTCATTGTAGTGTAAACCAGCCTAATACAAGTGTGTTTTACCTCTTAGGGGGGCTGATGAAATAGAGATTTAATTACCCGATACACAGTTCTCATGCTGAGGAGAGACCTAAGCATTCACCTTGGAGGAAATTGCCCGATTAACCTGAAGCCAACTTAAAATGCCATTTGCTAATAAACAGCTTTATTCACAGCGATCAGGTGGACATTCAAATTTAGAGCCTCCCGTGTTGTGACGACGCATTTATCCTGCCCACCGCCTCTAATCATCTGTTGTAAAATGAAGCACTAATGCAGCTGGCCCAGGCACAGAGTTATGTATGGCTGTTATCTACACAGCGACAGAGGCTGCTCTGCAATGGAAAGGTCCTCTGTAAAAGAGTGCATTTATTCAAGGCTTCAAGGAAATAATCACAGAATTCACAAAGCCAGTAAATAAGTTATAATTGCTTGATTCCAGTCAACATATATAGACATACAATACTGTAGATGTATTTTAAATGGCAGCAGTACTTTGGCATTTGCTTTTAGTAAGATATGCAGACAGCAAATAATTAAATAATACAAAGTGTTGCATAAGCAGCTTGAGTCATAGTGTAGCAGATTACACAAGTACTGTATTTGCATTAATGTGATGTGCAATACTCTAAAATTCTACATAAAGAGTAAATGTATTAAGTTATTTCTGTTCTAGTTCTAATGAGTGCTATTTACTGTCGTTTAACTCTACACATTGTTAGTTACAAACGCTAAAAATTAGTTCAAAGTTTAAAATTAAGTAACTAGTCATTTGCGACTGCTAATATAAGTGAACATACAGCCCCAGTTGTCTTAAGGCTGTGAATAATTGAGTTGTTTAATTTACATGAAACTTGATTTTGTGGCGTTTACAGATGTCACTATACTTTAAGACTTATTTTTCCTTTGTGGCGCAGACTTCTGGACCTGGCGGGCGCGGGACCCCAGGCCCAGAGACTGCAGTGACTCAGTGATGAAGTGTTGAGTGGGAGACACACACAGCATCAGCAGCAGCTTAGCATCGCCACCTGGTGGTCACAATAGAGAAGAGTTAGGGCATCGTCAAACAGCTCAATACATTAGTGTTGATTAGCTCTGGGTCTTAGTGACCTAATGTGGTTTATTAGGAATATTATGTGAGGCGAAATTTAATATTGAATTATTTGTGCATTACCTATGGCATCTTGGAGTAGGTGAGTGAGTTTGCTGTTTCTGTATGGGATGTGTGGTCTGTGTTCAGCCAGAGCTCCCAGGACGTCCGACAGAGCAGAGAGACTGCGGTTTATACAGGACACCTCCCACAGACCTGGGCCTGACACTCCAGACATCCCTGATCAACATAAATTTAAACTTAGACTGGGACAATAAAGTCAGGTTGTCTGCACTTAAAACCAATTGGACAAAGCATAATTTATTCCTGTTACTGTTATTTTAATGAGAAACATGATGTTAGAGCTCACCAACACACTCGCTCCCTGCCAGGTCCACCAACTGCAGCTTGGTCTTGAACAAAGTCTGTGTGATGCTGTGTCTTGGTGAGAGACAGGGAGAGTGGGACGGGGAGGGACAAGGAGAGGATGCAGGGCTTAACAGAAGTTCATTGGGTGAATAAGGGGCCCCGGGGTTGGCACGGCGACAGCGAGGACTCCAAAACTGCTTTCGGCTAGAAATGAGCATGTCCTTCTTGGCACTCTGTAGTTTGCGAGCTAGAAGATTGGTACATTTTTATTGGTGAACATTTTTCATAAGTCAATGATAAGGAAATTTAATATTATTATTACCCAGAGCCAGTGCATTGGGACTTTTAGATGAAATGGTGAGTGTGACGATAAGGTGCGAGCGAGAGGAGTCCTTGTGGATTAGAGTCGGACAGTGGGCCCTGAACTTCAACACTTTGTTAATGAAATGCACCACCTCCACAGCACTACACACTGGCCTGTAATTACCAGAATTTAAATTAATATTTTAAAAACAAATCCAACAAATCACTAAAATAATCTTTAGCAGTTATTTGTGCTGCTGACTTACTCAGATGTGAGGAATGTGACCTGGCTCTCTCCTGACGAGGTGGTGACAACATCACGCCTCTGTCCCACTGCATTTCCCTGCTCGTCCTGGGCCAGCAGGTCAAATACTTCATTGTTATAGACCTCCATCACTGATACCTCCACTGTGTGACTCTCTGTCGGCTTCTCGGAAATCAACCTGGTTACACAGCAAAAAGTCAAAGAACATGGCAATTTTTTACAATTTGTTTAGCTCAAAGTGCACAAAATTATGGATTAAGATTAAATTGATTTTTTTTTTTTTTTTACCAAAAACGTCTTTCCTTTTGGCCCTTCTGGAGTCACCACAGAAAATAATCAGCATTATGGCCATAAATGATTGAAAGAAATACTAACAATTCAATCATTATACTGTACAGTAGTAAAGGTACAGAACCATTGGAGAGTTAGGGCAAATTAAACATGAAATTAAGCAACCGTTTCCTAAAAAATACAAGCCTATAACTTGTCTTAAGTTTTAAAAAAGCCACTTTTTTATAATGGTTCATGACTTAAAATTTAATAGTGTTTTTTATCAAATGTAATGATAGGTGATGTCAAGCCGGTGGTTAACCGTTAATCGTTTGTTAAGACTACCAATTAATGCAAAATAACCGAATATGCATCCCTACCTCCTACTGTGCAGTAATTAGAACACTGATGCTTTAGTTTTATGTCAGATGCCATTCCTAAACACTCTCCATTCAACCAGGCTTGGGACAGGCTCAAAAAGTACACTGACTTGTGAGCCCTTGTGGCTGGATTATTTTACCATAAACTAGAGTGCTATAAATAAAACTTATTGTAACAGTAAAGAAATAATAATTTCTCCTAATATTTGTACAGTACATGAATAGAGGTCTTTTGGCACCACTTTATGTGTATATAGTGTCTCACCGAAACAGCTCTGCAGCAGCCTTGGGGATAATACCCTGCTGCGCCTCCCAGTGTGTCCCAGAGTGTGGCTCCAGCAGCTCAGATCCCAGCATAGTGTGAGTCTTCCCACTCCCGGTCTGCCCATACGCCATGATGCACACATTGTATCTGTGGCCAGTGGCAGCGGTCAGTTAATGCAGGTACAGTGGCAAGAAAAAGTATGTACCCCCTTAGCATTTGTCCTTTATTGTTGCCTTACAACCTGGAATTTAAATGGATCAAGGAGACTTTTATGTCAGTCACTTTACATCACATGACAACAACTATCAAAATGCAAAACAAATGGATTGCGAAGCAAATTAGAAATATGACAGAAAAACAGAAAACTTGAGAGTGCAAAAGTATTTACCCCATTTTTAAAGAGGCCCCTAAATGAGACCC
Source organism: Bostrychus sinensis (assembly GCA_020698575.1). Taxonomy (NCBI): domain Eukaryota; kingdom Metazoa; phylum Chordata; class Actinopteri; order Gobiiformes; family Eleotridae; genus Bostrychus; species Bostrychus sinensis. The sequence goes on along the minus strand of CM036257.1, from coordinate 16,933,600 downwards.
AGTGTTACTCACCCTCAGAAGTCAGAAATAGTTAGATAAGGTTGGCCTGACTGCAATTCAACTGTCATTATGCCACAAAACACAATTAAATTCAACATTACATGTAAAAGATAAGGAACCACACCAAACCTACCTAAAGAGGACCATCTAAAACTCACAAACCAGGCAAGGAGTGCAAGGACCACTCTGAACCATACACTCCACAGAGCTGGGCTGTGTGGAGGAGTGGCCATTGCTTGAAGAAAATAATGACAAAACATGTTTTGTGTTTGCCAAAAGGCACGTGGAAGTCTCCCCAAACACAAGAAGGTCCTCTGTCCAGATACAATTAAAATGAGCCATCTATGAAAGATGCTATGTGTAGCACAAACCTAGCCCCCTCTCTAAAGTGAAGCCTGGTGGTGGCAGTGTCCTGCTGTGGGGATCTTTATCACTGGTAGGGACTATAGAAGTATAGTATAGTTGTTGTCATATGATGTAAAGTGACTGACAGAAACCTCTCAATGATCCATTTAAATTCCAGGTTGTAAGGCAACAATAAAGGAAAATGCTAAGGGGGTACATATTTTTGCTTCGACTACAGCTGAGGTTTTATTCCTGTTATGTCCAATTGGCTTGTAAGATTAAATATCTTCTGTATGTTGTTTTAATTCCACAAGTACAACATACTTTTACTTATCTGATTTTTGTTTTTGTTTCTCACTCACCCATCCAGCAAAGATGTAAGGAGTGGCTTGACTTCTTCAAACACTGTATCTTGAGAATCTTCTGGTCCGTGTACTCTGGGGAGAAATAAGTGTTCAGTTGTTAATAGTAACCATGAAAACTATATTTGTTTGATGAAAATTTTGTATTTTACCTTTCAAACTCAAAAAGCTTGTTTTGCGCTGGCATCCCTGTTCTCATGCAGTTCACCATTACAGTGTCCTTAAACCACAAACATAGCCATAAGCACAAGCAGAACACAACACACAAAAAACATAATTTATATGCCACTCACATCGCTAACTGCATGGATGACTTCCTCAACTGGTGCATGTCTGATAATAAAGAGATAATAATAGAGAATGCATATAATTATTTCCCCATCAGTGCCAAGATGGAGATGCACAGCTGGACGACTCACCCTGATCTAGATGTGCAGGGCTGGAGATGGTCGAATGGCAGAGTGGGACGCACCCTACAGTGCACTCTGATGTTTCCTCTAAGCTCCTGTAGAACATGATAGGTAAACAAGTCAAACAATCATGCCCATAAGACTTTTCATAGATTACTTTTCACAGAGTATAGCTTTGCTCACCACCAGAGTGTTGTGGAGCTCCTTTCTCCTTTGCCTTTCAGCTTTGCAACGCCCCCTCTCCTCCTCCAGAGAGCGCTCCAGAGCTGCAACTCGATCCTGCAAATCTGAATGTACAGCACATCAATCTGAGTTTTAATGTTTTTAATTAATAGTTAAACAAAGTTAAACAAGTTACACTCCTCAATGTATAATTTAGTCTTCTCTACACAGAGCAAGAAAGCAAGTAGTTTATTTTTACTGGCATCTATTCCTTGTCCAGTGACCCTTGAATTCAGGACATCACTATCACACAAGGTGGTTTACACTGAAGAGCAGTTAATCTGATCACAGCTTGTTGTGGTGAAGAGCAGCTGACTCGCAATGAAGAATAATACAGGCTTGGCTGGCTCTGAAGGGCAGTGTGTCATGAGAAGAGAGGATTAGGAGTAATTTCCAACATGCTAATTAAGTTCATAAGCTATCATACTTCTGAGAGGGGCAGTGTGAGAGGACTTGTCTAGGGACCTGGCCTCAACACTAGGATAGAGATACTGCAGTAATAGAGGTGCTGTAGCAGGAATTTAATATTTAAATACAGACTGTGCTAACTAATTATCACAAAAACTCTACAATAAAATGTTTTGGTAAAGGCTAATAAGTAGACAAGAGGCACTCACTTTGAACTTCATCTCCATTGTGACTGCTGGCTTGTGATACCTTATCCAACAGGTGTTTGCTCTGCTCCTCCAGTTCAGTGGCAAAGCTTACATAGACTCCAAATATCTCGCTTAATTCATGCTTCAAAACCTTGAAAAACAAAAATGCATTCTCTTTTAGTGCAACACTAAACCATGAATAGAGTATTTTACTTTGTATATGAGACTTAAATCATACCTGAACTTCAGAAAGTAGCTTAATGAGGCTGGATCTGGTTATCTTTTGCATATTTGTTGGATATTTTAGGACACTGTCTTCCTTTACACGGCTCTGATGAAGTTTCCCAATGCACTGAAAAATATTGTATATGTGTATAATATATATGTACAATGTATTAAGGCTTGTGCAGCTATAGCCATCTTTTTATGCAAAACTGCATTTGATATTTGCAAAAAAAAAGTGCTGTTTAACAATCACACCTATATAGAATCATGCAAATAATGTTCAAAGCAAAAGCTAAATCACTTCCAGATTGTGTCCAGAGATTATTTTAGCTTCTGAGAGCATGAGTTTAGAGGTATACGTAAATTAACTTTACAAAAAGACTTTAAGTACAAATTACAATTAGTAAATAATTATCTTTAAGGGCTAAGTCAGTTGTCTTTTTTTTTTTCATTTCTCTGCAGAAGTTACTTTTTTTTTTTTTTTTTTTTAGAAATGTAGTGGAGTAAAAAGTATAACATTTATCTTTTAGATGTAGTGGAGTAAAAGCAGTAAGTTTCCCCTAAAAATACTTCTCATGTAAAGTACAGATTCTCAAAAACTATACTTAAGTACAGTACTCAAGTAAATTTACTTTGTAACTGTCCACCTCTGCTCTTAATGTTCTGGTAGTTTTTCCAAGAATGACTAATTATTCCAGTATTGTATTATTAGGCTGTTGTGTCACAGTAGTAGCAGCTGCAGTGGCCAAAGAAGCAGTAACAGCAAGTAGTAAATTTTTTTTGTAGAGTACTTTGACTTCCACTTGTGTGTATTATTTTAAAGTAACAGTACTTTTACTTGAGTGTAGATGGGTACATACTACTACAAATGTAGGCCTGTAATATCTTACCTCTGCAAGCCTTAGATGAAGTATTGCATTTTCAGTCTCCAGTTCCAGTATTCGCTCCTCTTTACTCTGTGGAAATGTACAACACAAAACCACATGTAATATATTTACATGATGCAAACCTGTAATACCTCTGTTATAAAGTCATTGTCACTTACCCGCAGTTTGTGCTCTAGCAGATGCACCTGATGTGCAAAAATTCGGTCCCTGTTTACAAAAAGGGGCATTTTTCCAAAATTAATTTAGCTTTTTGAAACACTCACTATAGCACCGTCCGCTTTCTTTTCAGAAAATGGAGGCGTGTCTTTTAAAGAAACTTAATCCGATTAGGAGCTGGCTGTCAGGGACAACTCACTCACGAGCCACCGGCCTTTGCTGCAAATAAACTTTAGAAATAAACCCTAAACTACGATTTTATATACTTGCTAGTAGAAACACGGTAATAATTTCAAATTTAGTTACGTGAATTTTACTTTGGCTGTTTTTACATTTACTACAAGCTAACGAGTCTCTGGCCAGGTGTTATTAATTAGTAGGTTTAGTAAAGTAGTCAGGGTTGCCAGGTCCAAAAGTCAAAACTCGCCTAGCATCACCTTAAAAACGGCCAAAACCCGTGGAACAGTATATGAAAACACCGTGCGATTAAAAATATGGAGAAATAGCTTAACATTTACAAAAAAAAAAAAAAAAAAAAGGTCTGCCCAATCCTTACTTTTTTTTTCACTTCAAAATCCACCCAATTCCGGAAAACCGCGGACTTGGTAACCCTGAGTAATATAACTTTACAAAGATAGAGGGCAGCAAACTCTTGGGAGTTATGTGTCTAGCAAATAATAAAAGAAGAAGAAGAAAAGGCACTTCCGCGTAGTAACTGTTCCTGACTAGTCACATAAAATAAACAAAATGCCCAAATTAAAAGATAAAAGGCGAGAAAACTACAGTGTCGCTTCTGAGGTAAGATGTCAAAATGCACATAACCGCGGCTCTCATTTGTGTTATTTTTTGTAACATGTTGCGTGTCAGAGAGAGCAGCAATGCATTGGCTCTATGTTAAGTGTACTATTCAGATTTTAGATAACATTGTGCATAAAATAAATTATCTGTTTAGATTGACCGTCTGGAAGAAAGGCGAGCCCGGTGCCATGACAATCTGGAGCAGGCCGAGTTCAGACACAGGCGAGAGGAGCTGTCCGACAAAGACAGGTTGGTATCAAGATAAACCTCACTAAACATATCATTTATTTTTTTCCATAATTTGCCTTGTCGCAGTTTTTATACATTATTTTGATTTACTTAATAGACAGGACCTGGAAGAAGAAATGGCCATCATGAATGAAAGAGTACAAAAATTAGGTATGTCGTGAGCTTTTTAATAACTGTTTGGGTATTTCCAGGTTAATAACTAAAGCTGGTCATGTGGCACTCTTTTAATAAATAAATGTAACATAAAAATGGATGTAAAGAAAGATTTCAGATTTTTTTTTATACCATTTCTTAAACAATACAAGGTTATCGATACCAGTACGTGAGTGATACGTTTTCTGGTACTTATAGTGTGCTAATTCATCCTCTACATTAATAAAATACAATAATATTGAATAAAATACCAATTTTGGAGTAAAATTCTTAAGTTAAAACCAGTTGTTTGTTTAATTTATTCTGTGTTTATTATTTGATTCATAAATGCAAAGGAACACCAAAGGTCCCACTAGGTACTGAAACTTGGTATTGAATAAAAATTATTTTTTCGATACCAGTAATATTTTACTTTTCTTTCGACACCACAAAGGTATTGTTTAGTACCCAGCTCCACTAATATATGTAGTTTAGTGCAATTTTTCTTTCTTTGATGGACTATGAATATAGAAAGTGCAACACACTCAAAAATGTCACTCATATGTAAAAAAAAAAAAAAAGGCAGAAAATGCTGAAACGCAGGCATCTAATTATGTCTGTTAAAAAATATAAAATATTCTGGTTAAGTTTAAAAGGAAATTCTGTTTTATCTATATGATTTCTAAATCTTAATAACAATTCTTTGTGTGAAAAAGGGCTCATGAACCAGGTGGTCACAGGAAAACTTGGCCTTTTAGTTAATAACAAAAAATATAGATATACATTGTACAACAACAAAAAGAATAACAAAATTAAACTAAAATGGAATTTCTTTTGCTGATAAGTAATGTTATTTTCTTGTTGTTGTAGACCAGGAGTTGCAGGTCTTAAGAGGAGAGAACCGCAAAAACATGCTGCTGTCTGTGGCTCTGTTGGCTGTGAGTGCTCTCTTCTACTACGTCTTCTTCTACAATGATTTTGACTTATGATATAATCTGTCTCTAAGGGTCACGATCACCCACTGAGACTCAGTAATCATGGAAGTGGGACAGTAGCCTGAATGTGGTTATTATGTACTTCATTGTACATAGAGCCACTCACAAGGATGACAGAAAAGATAAACTCTGTGTGGCCTGCAGGGGGCGTCTCTGACTAACTATTGAACTTTATAAACTATATGCATGGAATATTTTTCAGCACTGCAGTGCATAAGAACAGGGGACAATTCAAAAATTCAAGTGAATGACAGCTTTAACCCACACAAATGCAATGCATGTTTTACTTTTTTATACAACTATTCGTCATTGAAATGCTATGATCAAACTGTTGCCAAATAGCACCAAGAATGTAAAGCAGCAATTACCATTACCGAACTGCAATTAGAATTAATAATGCTTAGCCTCTGCCTGCATTATACATGAATGTATCTGCATGGGACTGGGTTACACTTAACTGCTCATACCTTGTTTCCAAGGTCAAGTCCATGGTTGCTTTGTTGTTAAGTCTAAATGCATATAACTGACTCTGCTGCTTCACCATTGGAAAGAACCAGCTGTGGTTTTGTGGAAATTTGGGCTGCACAATATTAGAAAAACATAAAATGTGTGATAACTATGTTGAATATTGCAATAATATTAATGACTGGCAATATCTGGAGCTAAAGTTAAGTCTCTATTAATCCTAGACATAGTAAAAGCTCAATTCAGTTTTAATTTATGAAGAGATACAAGGCTCTGGGCTCACTGGTCAAAACTGCAGCTAAATCATAACTTAGACTAAACCAGATCTAAATTTAAGATTACATAAATTGAGCAAATAATTATCTTTTAATTAAAGTCTGTTATATAGTCATAATATAATTGATTGTGATTTTCAGTGAAAAGTGTAAATTTCTGTCATTTCAAAGACCATAACATTGTGATACATTCAGTTTCCTGCAATAAGGATTGCGATAACAATACATTTTCCAATATTTTGTGCAGCCCGAGTGTAAATTACATACCTCTGAATGGGACTAAATGGATTTCTGTGAGTTTAAAGTCACAAATATCTTAAAAATCCAGCCGCTGCAACAAAAACAATAAGAAGTTGTTGCTAGATTTGTTGACCAAAAATGCTCAACCTGTTATGCTTGCTCATCTTTTTGTTATGAGATTGAGGCTTGGATGTAACAGTTTTATGTAATTTATTGTAAACCTTAATAAAGGCACATTTAATTCTACAGATGTATTATCAAGGCAGTTTTGTGTTTCTTTTGATCAAACAAGATTACACAATTTAGAGGTGTCATACAAAGCACATTGCAATCTCATCTTTCTATTTTCTGCTTTGGATCCAACAGGGAGATCCTTTGTTTTGGTGCCTATTCTGCTAAATGTGCGGCAGGACAGCTCACCAAATAATTGTTTGTGTGCACTCCCTCCCACTCAACTGTATTATCATAAACACAGGCCATGTTCCACCTACACATAACTCTCTCCTCCACAGATAAAACAAATGTAACCAGGCTTATGTTACTCAAAAGAGGATTATTTATGGTCAGTGCATGGTGGTTGTGTTACCCAAATCTAATATAGTTTTAATGCATCTATATGAGGATATGTTAATGTTTATACTGCTAACCCATCAGTCACTAACCTCTTGGGTCAAAATCATTGGAGTTCTTGGGATCACAGAAAACATTTTAGGAAGGGACGACAAAATGCCAGATGTCACATTGCATTGTGTTGCATTAGAGACATATTTGAGCTGGAGGAGCGCCCTGGTGTCCTCAGTCAGGCCACATGTCTGGTCTGTGGTGGCCTTTCGAACAAAGTCTACTTTTATATAAGAATGATGCCATGCTTTTTGAAGACAGTATGTTCAGTATTTAAATCTCCAAATGACTTCACTGCAGAAAGACATTAAATCATCTCATTATAAATGTGAAAGAACCATAATGTGTTTAAATTACTGAAGTAGTGGGTTGAGTCACCAAGGATATAATAATTATGCATATTTCTTAAGCGGGTGGACTCCACGTGATGTGATCATGAGTCAGTGAAGGTGACACGTTCCTAGCTGGTAAAAAGTAGGAGGTGTTCTTACAAATGAAAGATGGCAATTAGAAGAATCTAATGGGAGAGTAGGGGCTGTTTTTTGTTAATGGTACTGGTTCAGGGTTAAAATGATACAAAATGGCTTCTTAGAAGGATAAATCCAGAGTTCTGAATACTCCACTATTCTGAATAAGTTGAAGAAGTTAATAAAGGAGAACGCATTGGTGAGTCTTGATAAGCTGCAGGTAAGAGGCTGCAGAATAGTAAGAAGTGAGTAATAGAGCTACAGTAATAGTGCGTGGGGAACAGGCCCAGCTACATGAATAGTCATACATGCTCAGACTGAGCAGTTTGATTTGCCTTTCTAATCTTCCCATTATCCTGCAGGTCAAACTGACCTGTTTTACTCAGAAAAGTATTAAGACATTTAATACCTTCTTGAACACAGCATTTGCAATGGGGTTGGGGAAAATAACAATTGGTTAGCTGCAAAATGTTTGGTCATGGTGACCTGTAATAAAAATAAAATGAGATAAATGGGGTAAATTAAGCTACTGTATATGACTGATTACTTCCGAATAGGCCTTTCTCCAAATCATAGTAAATAAGTAGTACTAAAGTCGTGATTCCCAACCTTTTTTCCATGAAGCCGCCCCTGCTTGTGCCCAAGCCAAGCCGGACTTCCCCAGGCCTAACCCGAGCCTCAGTAACGCATAAAGCATAAAGTTATTACACATATATATTTTTAACATTAATCAGCAGTAGTTGTAGATTTTTGTTCCTATTCCATTTGTTTTCCAATTGGGTTGTGGAGATTTAAGAATTTAATTTGCACAAATATAATTTTAATAACCTCAACCTCACAACAGACAGAGGTCTGTGGACCCCCTGCAATCTCTCAAGTTTCTCAAAGATGGGTCCATTATTCATTCCCTCCTCAGTCACATTCTGCGGTGGAGAGCTACTTGGACGGCTGACTGTGGCTGCCAATCTGCGCCTCACAGACCACCTCCACACACAGTCACATCTACATTCATACAGTCAAGGTGGATGAACTGTGTTGCCCGTCGACACAACGGCAGTATGCAATGCATACTGCAATGCTGGTAGCGGGGTTGAACCTCCAACCTTCGGGTTAGTGGGTGGACGTCTCTACCAACTGAGCTACTGCTGCTCATATTAAATGTTATATGTTAACTATATTAATTAAATGAAATGCAGTTTTGGCAGGAAAACATAGACTGTTATAGTAAATTATTCCATTAAATTAGATGTCAGTAGATGCATGTAGTTCCATGCAGTGTGGGGGACGGGTCATCAGTTTTTGAGTCCTCAGTGTTCAAGTTAATAAAGACCGGTCCAAGTCGAGTCCTTAGTACTTGATGTGGGATTCCAAGTCTGAGTACGAGTCACCAAAAACATTTGAGTTTGAGTTGAGTCATCCTGAGGTGCAAGTCTGCGCCAAGTCCAAATGAAGTAAAGGCAGAGTCCGAGTTGACTCACTGAAATGAGTATTCTTATAAGGCTGCCACCCTAACATCCTGAGTGGGATATTAGTTTTGTAAATAACTATTTCATTACAGAACATTCGGTTACATTTGCTTTTGCTTAGACTCAAATGCAGTGCAGCATTGTCTTGTTCAGTGTAAAAAGTAAACTTGATGTAAGTGTTTCGCCCGAGTCCAAGTCCAAGCCATCAGTTCAGCCTCAAGGCAATAATTCGGGTCCAAGTCAAGTCATTGAGGCCTAAGCTAGAGACAAGTCAGGAGTCTAAAAAAATCAGCCCTATGAGTCCAGGACTTGAGTAATCCATCTCTGGTTCATGTCATTAGAAATAGATATATTCAGGTCCTACAGAAGAAGAAAGCTTTAAGCTCCGGAAACTGAGTCAGACCTCTTACGATGGACCTTTCAAAGTGATGGCAATGGCTTCTGCTGAAAAAGTCGGACTATAGGAGGATTTAATGCCCCTGGGCCAGGCTTATGAGCAGCTCAGCCTTTAATCACACTCACACTATATACAGTACACACATTACTGAAGCGCACAGCACATGAACACCCACCAGCAATCTGCTAAGTTACCATGACCAATCAGAGCCGGAGCAAGGAGACTCATGAGAACAGGCAGTGGACTACAGCAACCTGCACACATACAGTACGTGGTAAAAGTCTTAGACAGTTTTTTTATTTTTTTTTTAGAACTTTGAACAAAAAAAGGTGTATTGATGTACAAAAATACACTACATTAACTAGAGTGGCACTGGGTTTGCAATGTAAAGATACAGACAATCCCCAAACCTGGACTCAGACTCAAAGGTAGTTCTGGGGCAAATGTTCTTTCCACAGAGCCACAAAACCCCTTTCTCTTAATGGTAAGAAACTACTAAAACAATTAAGTGTGAGTGAACCACTACTTTTATTCACAGTCAAGTTTTGTGGGCTTATTAATAACGTTTCTAAGTAAAAGGTTTCTTGTAATGACTAGAAGGTTAAAGATTTCACATTCTCCAGCCCTATTGATTTTTAAACGTCTGACTCCAAAAGAAACTCAGAAGCAACGCCTGTATTTGTCTGATTACATCATTTATAACAGCACATGCCATTTGTACTGAGCAACCTCTAACTCACTACTAGTCATGTGCAAGCGTCTAGTACACCATTGTAATTAATATTATTAATGAATCGCTGTGTACTTTGGTAATTGCCTACTGAGCTGTGCAGGTCTGCCATCATCAAGCATTACATAATTCAAAGTCTTCCCCCGGGGTTCATTAACTCTAATGGACATCGAATCAAATGGGTCTAAGGCTTGTTTTATTAAACCTCTTCAACAACACGGCCCAACACATTGCTTTGGAAACCTGCAAAACTCCTCGCCTCATGTTGTTGTTTTTTTTTTTCTTGTCAAAGAAATTTGTTCTGTCACAACATGCAACCTATAACTTGCAGTGACTTTTCTTCTACAGGTAGAGAATAATTCATTTTATACACAGTTCACACTATGAGTTAGAGTCATGCCATTTTTACAGAATTACATTTTTACAGTGATAGCACCAAGTCTCAGTAATGAATCTATCATTGTTATACACACCAATAAGGCACCACATTGGCAGCTTTCACTTCCCACATGCCTCATCTGTCACCAGTTCATCATTGCTCCTTCCTTGGACTTTTGATAGATAGTGACTACTGCAGACCAGGTCCACACTATAAGAGCTGCAGTTTTGGAGATGTCTGTCTTTTTCCTGCTTTAAACACATCAAACTTTGAGGACAAAATGTTCGCTTGCTGCCTAATTTATCCCAGAGAAATAATCTGTGTAATTCACTTCACCTCTTATTGGTCATAATGTTATGCTTGATCGGTGTATGTAATATACAGTATATATGTGTGTTTCAGAGAAAATATAATACATTATTGTAAGTGTACAACAGAGTGTCACATTTTACAGTGAGGCCAGGCCTGTGAAGACTTGTTACATAACCATATTGTGAAATAGAACCGCTTACTGTATATTCTTGGAAATCCTCATAATGGCAGGTAACTCAAAAATACCTGATGTATAAGTCCACGCTATAAAGTTGTAACAGAGTTGTGACATGCCCTTTTTATTAGTCTCCTGGACAAACAAATGGTGGCTACTCTGGCCGGTGACCATAGGCAACATCTGTCGAGGCGGAGAAAAATACACAGTGAGCAAACAGGCCCAGTCTGGACGCTGTGTGCAGTCCATTAGTGCTCGACACGGTGCCTCACCTTTTGCCCACTTAGTGCTGAAGACACTGCCAACTGCAAGGAGGACTCATGGTGTTTCATACAGAGATCCACCTTAAGGACTGAGTCAGTGGTGCGGTTGTATGTAACCATTCACTCGTACAAGAGGGTCCAACTCAAATATTACAAAATAGAGGGTTTTCAAAAGGCCACATTTGAAGTCATTCCGTCTCAAGGAGCAGAACTGTACAGGCCCCTAGGCTGAGTCATGTGGCTAAAAAGATAACACTGCTATTAGGTAACATTAGGAATTATGAATTAAATGACTTATTACCAGCTAAATACTCACATGAACAGGGCTCTAACATTGAACAAATGGTCTATCATGAAAACAGTGGGGTTCACCATTTTAAGAGAAATAACTGGAAATCATAGTCATAGTTCTAGTTTAGTTTTGGTCCTGGTTTTAGTCCATTAAATATGGTCCTTTGAAAGTTACATAATCTTTGAGGTAGTACATGGTATAAAAAGTTTGTATCTATAAACAACACATGTAACACTGAATGAAAATGCCTTTATTGGTGCATATAAATGTATTTCTTTGATGGATTATTTTTGGGACTCACCAGTAACATTAACTGTTCATGTCTTACCTGTCAGATGGACAGTTAAAAAAACATAACCCACACAATACAGTAAACCTAGACTCAGAGAAATGTGTGTGTGCCTGTAAGAAATCTACTTGCCTCAAATAACATAATTACTGGCTTTGCACTAAAACTGTAACTTTGATGTGCTCAAACAGCTGTGTTCTCATGTGCCCCTACGTAGTCCTTACCTGTGTAAACAACACTGACTGATAAAACTGCAGGGTTTGTGGCTCATTTACAGGCATTACGGCACAGCTGACCGAGGTTTGCAGACAGACTTCATTTCACCTCGCGCTCACTCACACACACCTCCACGTGCCACCGTCTGCTGAAAACCTAAAGCATGAATGTGAATGAGGCTACAATAAGGCTTCATTTCCTGCACTTGTCACCTATAGTGCATCATCATATCCTATCCATGCCACCATAGATTTGAGCCAGAAAGAGGTTGCAAAACAGCATTTCGAGAACCTAATGGGGGTTACGTGACTAAAATATGGTGCTAAAACCTATATTGTATGGTGAACTGAACACTTTGCCTTGAGAGACATAATGCAGTGTTTGCCAAAAGTGGTAATAATGTTTCGACTAAAGAACATTCAGATAGAAGTGTTTGGTGGAATAACCTTGATTTGTGTCTTGCTCTCTTCCAGTTTTTCACATTGCTACTGAGATCTTTATACCACTCTCTCAGCTTTGCTTGATGGTCTACGAGCTCCTAAAGCAGAGTGCGAAGGACACTGTCCTGAAATCGTTTGTTATTCTTAAATGTTGATTTAAGAATAAATAAGTGGTCTCCTATTTTTAGCTGTCTATGAATTACAGTACTTGCATAACATCACCTGCACCTTTATGGTTCTAAATTTTCATACCATTTTTTAATAGAATGTTAGACCATTTGACACTGAATAAATTATATGTTCAGAAATAGCAGGTGTGCTTTTTGGTCAATAACTGTAAAAGATTGGTGATATTATTGTGATATTTTGCCACTAAAGAGAGTTAGACATAAGCTTTCATTTCATCCCAATTTGGCCAAAACGGCACGTTTGCCCTTTAGATTATAATCTCGTTATATTGGCACAAACTGTTGATCATAGTCAAGCCAAGACAATATAACAGCTAAGCCCCGCACATGCCACAAGTTTTATCACTCCTGACTCAGACAGACACAGACACACACACACACACACAGTCTAGTGTAAATTGGAGCTATTTTCTAGGCCAGGTACGTGCTTTCTCTCGGAGCCATTAGTCTCTTCAAACACATCTACCACCTGCAGCACTCAGGAGGAAGAGCCCAGAGCAGAACAAAGTGGGTGAAAAAAAAGAGGGTAATTTTATCTGAAGAGTAAAACACGTGATCCACTTAAGGCTTGGGTGTATGTCTTTATTTCTGTTGTAAAAAATATACAGTAAAGACAATACAGTACCAAATAGAAAAATGGCACTCACACATTGGACATTTTGAACACAACATTGGCTATACAATACTGCTTTGGCATTTCCCCCAAAAAAACAAAGAATAAAGTGCAAAATGTTTCCATTCCAGTTGTAAAATACATTCACAGGTTTGTTTTCACAGAGTCTAGTTGTTCACAGCGTGTTCACAATCTCATCGACATAAAGTGCTGATGCAAAGATACAGTCAGAGCATCACACCCTCTTTGTGAAGTCTTTAAGAAATAGTCACAGACCAGTTTTTGCTCTTGGCATAAGATTTACAAGAAAGATAGCACCTCAAACTTCACTCGGTGACCTAGAACGGTAGACACCGTTGGCCTGAAAGCAGCCACAGAGGAGCATGTAGATGGAGCGCTGGATCTCTGTGTTTCTGTAAGCGTAGATGATTGGATTGATCATTGAGTTGTATGTGGCCGGCAGCAGTGTGGCATAAGTGTAGACTGACGGGTAGTGCCTCTCACCAACCAGACAGTAAATGGCGAAGGGAAGCCAGCTGGCACCAAATGTCCCTAAGATAATAGCCAGTGTGGAAACCCCCTTTTTAGTCGCGACATAGTGTGAAGTGGCAAAAAAGTGCTGTTGGAGTGCAATTTGATGGGCGTGGTGGCACACAATCTTACAAATCTTAAAGTATAGAGTGAGCATGAGGACAAAAATGGCAAAGAATGAGACTGCCAAAAGGGTGACGTTACTCCTGGTTAGTGGACGGACAATACTGCATGTCGTTGGTTCGTCTAGGCAGTTCCAACCCAAGACAGGAAGCAAGCCCAAGAACAGGGACACCCCCCAAGTCCCCACCAGCATTAGGTGGACATACTGTAGTGTCTTCTCTGAGAAGTAAGTCAGGGCGTTATACAGAGAGAAGTATCGGTCCACTGTTATAGCCAAAAGGCTGCCAATAGATGCAGTGAATGAAGCCACCAGGAAGCCTACAGTAATAAGACTAATAGTTTCAGATGAGATGACATACTGAAAGACAAAGTTCAGGATTAATCCCATGCCGGCTAGCAGGTCGGCAGTGGCCAGACTCCCTATGAGAACGAACATGGGCGTCCTCAGAGTCGGGGTGTAGAAGATGATGGCTACCACGATGGCATTTTCACAGGCAATGACTGTACCAGACATACACAGCATGATGTCCCAGGGGTTGATGGGGTACTCAAAGGGAGCAGTGGAGAACTCCAGGCTGCCATTCTGCTCCGGAGAGTCCACCTCCGGCCAGGACAACCCCTCTCCAGCCCCAGGAGTCGCAGAGGAGTCGTTGACAACCAGCGACTCGTTCATTGCCACACGTTGTCTTCAGTTTGACCTGTGGATGACAAGATAACAAATACATTGATCCTAAAGCATGGACAGCAAGGAGTTTTTGATTACATTCATTAGATGCATTTCATTCCTTTGTGCTGTGTAATAACAAAAACTCAAAAACATGAACTCAGTCTGTTATTTGGGATTTAAGTGTTTTTAATTTATTTTATTTCTATATTGTAACCTAGATTAGCTAATGTTCTACTCTGTGTAAATAAATTAAAACAACTATATTGCGTTTGTAATCGTAAATCTGGATCGAGTTTTACGTCACGTATCTTAGAAACGCAATGTTTTCATTATATTATATGTTTGCATAATAATGGTTTATTGTAGTTTTGACAAAACACATAAAAATCCACCCTAAAGCGAAATTAGCATAGACAAGTTTGTCTACAAATTCTGAGGTTGTACTAAAATGCGCACGTTTTTATGCCGCGCAACAAACAGTAAAACAATAACAAAGTTTTTTTCTCAATATACAGCAGAATATATCAAGTTCCATTGTGCTTATTTTGAAATTAAAGTCTTGATTTTTGCATTAAATCAAATAGATTTTAAATAAAATAAATTTTGTCGAATGACAAAAATATTACTCTTGATCGCGGAAACCATAACATTTATGTTGAGTTCAGATTGTCTTGTATCGTTTGCAGCAGCCCGGGTGCTGTCCTTGGTGCTGAACTAACACTTAGTCACGTCTTACAGACACTCCCCACACTAGGACCAACATTTCCCACACACAATTAAGACATTATACCTCACCTCCGTGGCAAAAACCAAATGCGCTGCTGAGGTTTGCTGCGACTTCAGTGGCACTCTTCGAAGAGAGAGAGAAAAAAAAAAGGCTTGGTCGAGTTAGAAAAACTACAGGTAATTCCTCTCAAACCGTATCAAGTCAAGCCCTTGGTCTTGTTGTGCTTCCCACGCATGGGACAGACCGCCGCCTGGGCTGGGACAGTGTGAAGCATTGGCCGGTGCTGAGCTCGGTGAAGAAGATGAAATGAGGGGGGAGGAGGAGAAAGAGAGGAAACCGAGCGGAGATGCGCACAAGGCGCTTTAAACACCGGTGACGTCAAGACGCACGGAGACCCAGGAAAGGTATCAATGTACTAAGACACAGTGCGGTGGGAAGCTTCTTAAAGCGTGAAACAGTTTTCCCTTATTGTGCTAATTAAAAAAGTTAGCTCATCGATTAATTACAATTTATGACACGTCTATTTTGTTTAATTTTATTTAAGTTATTATTTCGTTATTAGTTTATAATAATGCTTACCAAACGGTGTTAATATGCTAATGATACTCACAAGTTAGGAAGCGCGCGCTCCTCTTTGATTGGCCAACTGCAGATTCTCTGACCCATGCCCCGCCAAATACAGTTTAATACAATCTAAGCTTGAGTAAGTAGTGACTTTACAGAAGTTTGGTAACATGTCAACTGTCAAGTTGAAGATAAAAGTGACACAATATAATACACAACACATCTAAAACATAGAATATATAAAAAAGTTTGACCTACTTGAAGAAGTACATGGCTTATGCAGGCGAACAGCTCAGATGATAGGTATAAGGGTTAGCTAACAGGTTAATGCACTCTGGTACTCTGAAATGGTACAGTTATTATACAGTGCACAGTAGCCGCCTGTATGAATTAGCTGTAGTTTGTCATTTTTACAGAGTGTGACTTCTTAATAAGCAGACAGAAGAAACAGTGTCTGAGCACTGTGTGTTCTTACAGTTACTGTCACAGCTATCACATACAGACCTACAGTACAATACTGCTCTGACAGGTACTGACAGTGTTGCCACAAATGACACGTTTACTCAGAAAAATAATTTTTTTTCTCTCTCAATGTTCTCCATCTTTACACTAAACAGATAGACATCAGTCTACCACTGAAACCCATCACTGCCCATAAATGATGAGAACAGATATGTTGCAAAGTCTTAGAGAAACTGGTTTAGTTTACTTACAAAGTCTAAACATAATATTCATTCATCTTCTTCCCATTATTCCCCATTAGAAATTAGGGGTAGATGGAGACTCAGCGAGATCTCAGCGACTAACCAGCCATCGTTCATTAGTGACACTTAAAGACACACAGACCGACAATCAGCTATTCATTTTTATATTGATTCACTATGGGCAATTTTTACAGCAACCAATTTAGCTAGCACATGGATGTCTTTGGACAGTGTTTGGACACCAAAGCACTTCACTCCAAAGAGATTGTATGTCAGCCTGCCCGAGGATTGAACCTACAGCCTCCTTCCTTTGTT
Organism: Bostrychus sinensis; assembly: GCA_020698575.1. Classification (NCBI taxonomy): domain Eukaryota; kingdom Metazoa; phylum Chordata; class Actinopteri; order Gobiiformes; family Eleotridae; genus Bostrychus; species Bostrychus sinensis. Next base: position 16,916,764 of record CM036257.1, on the reverse strand, counting down.
TTCTATAGGGTAGCCAATCATCTCTTTGAAATGTCAGGTAACAGAAGACAGACAGACCATGTTTTTGAGCCGCTTATTGTTATTGGCTGAGGCTTTGAGGTGAATTCATTCTCATTCATAAGGTAAGTGGTCACATGAAGTGCCTGGTGACTCCATGTCAACCATGCAATGCCCTTACAACCAAAACACATGATTCATCCAAAATACACGAGATCACTTTCATTTTGTTTGCTTGCTGTTTAGTCTCATGCATAAAAACTAAGTGGATTTTCTTTCAAAACAAAAGCTCATCACAGCTAGTACAATACTGTCTGACTTCTATTTTTACGTGTGTTTCCGAGAATACGGGGCAAAAAATAACAGCGGCGAGATGCATTTATTCATCTAAACACCGCATGTGCTGAAAGGGCCTCTGTGTAATGAGACCCCTGCCATTAGGGAGAAAAACACGCTTGAAAACAGCAGTATTTTTCATTTCAAAAGTACACTTTGTAAGCTTTTATGATACTGCACATGTAATCTGTATGTCTCCTATTATACCCAGAGGTAGACAGAGGACAGGTCTTTGCTTAAGGCTCAGAGGAAACAAGTAGAGGCTCGAAAGTTGTTGTGTGGAAAAAGGAGACAAAATACAGTAATGGTATCTCCAAGACAGACTGTCAGTGAACAGCCTACTCTAAAACTTGACCCACTTTTTTTTTCCAGAAGTAGTTGTTGTACACGCTCAGGGCTTACACTGTACACAAAATGTCACTCCTGAAAGACAAATAAGTGTCTCGCTCACCAAAATGGGCTGATCACATAATATCAGAGATGTGTCTGACCTACTGCAGTCACAACACTGCAGATGTCATAAGGACCTGGATTTTTGCAGCTTCTGTTGATGACAAAAAAAAAGCCTTTCAATGCAACACAGATTAAACATTATAACAAATACAGGTGGGATAAAAGGTCCTAGGGCACTGGGTCATGCAATTTAGATTCAGCTATTTGTATTTTAGTACTACTTTAGAAAAAAAGATTGAAAAGTTTGTACATGTAAACTACTGTTCAAAAGTTTCTTTTAGTTACTCAAGAAGTAATTTCCACAAAAGAAAAAAAAAAAAAGGAAGTTGTACATGTAAAACATTCTTACATGAGCAAATGTGAAAGCTTCAAGGCAGCTCTGACTATGACTATGGAGCACTGAAAACATGCTGCTCAATTGCTGTAAAAAACTATAAAAATAGATATATAAATGAATGTATTTAATAAAACATATCTGAATTACTGTTCTGAGGATGCTAACTGAAAACTGGTTCACGGGACAATCGAGTATGAAGCAAAACACATTTTATCACACTATAGGCTACCAGCTGACTCAAAAAGCCTTCTTGTAGGTAACAAGAAGGCTTTTTGAGTCAGCTGCAAAGCACTTTTCATAAAAAAAAAAAGTTAGCGAGTATGTAAAACGTCTGCAGGATATAAAACACTGAGCACATCAGGTTAAAATAGTTTCAGAAATGAAAGCTTGTCCTTGACAGTACAGTAAAATACATCGGCTGCTATTTTTGCTCACATGCTGAAGCCCCATGTCTATCCATTGTGTTAGCAAATCACGAGGCACTGACGCTCAGAGCAGTGGTCAATCCCAATGCTGCAAGGATTACACATTAACTTCATCACATTTTGTGGCACCTGGTTTAGAAATTTGAGCATTAGACAGAAGGTGTGAACATGTTAGAGAGAGAAAAGATAAAAAAGATGAAAAAAGTCATGGCTGCATGTCAGAGAGAAGCAGAGGCCAGTGTGAGAGAGGAGGAACAATTCATGTGCGGGAAAAGTAGAGAAGCAAAAAATACTCTTTAGTATTAATAAATTACTTTAATTTTCACACTGCACAGAATAATTTGCAGGTGTTTGGACATCGTCAATATTTACTAAATAATATCTAATTAATGTCTTAATAGAGAACTAAAACTTTAAGGCAGATAAAAAATAAGATAAAAAGCATAAATATAAAAACTAAAAGAGCTTACAACCATTTACTGGTTCAAAGATACTTCAAAAATTCTTATGTGCTTACTTTGTACAATATACAGTAGTTTAAAAACTGTTGAAATAAAATACAACAAAAAAGTACAAGTTTAAAGTATTTTAAGACACATGAAAAAGACATACATAATATATAGTTTGTAACTAAAGCTCCTCTTCTCTCACATATATCTGTTCTTGACATACTCCCGGTACATCAGCATGTCCTCGCGGCACAGCGATCTGAGTTGGCCTTGGCCAATCAGCACATGTCTCTCGAACACGTCCTGACTGTCTGTGTCGACCTGTGGCGGCGAGACCTCATACAAACTGTCTTCTGGGAAACAGGACACCGTTTCTCTGAGACACACAGACAAGTACTATATAAATACAACAATGAAATAGAAAGTAGAAGAGTCACCACCTAACTGAAACAATTACCAGAACAAAGACAGATGCTGAAGTGCTCACAGTTTCTTGGAAGTCCACAGTATAAGGTTTGACATGGGCATCAAGTGTCAAGTATGACCATTTTATTTTAAGGGAAATAGGTGCTTCCTTATTTCTCTTTTGACTGATGTATTTTTTCATTCATCTTCCTCCGCCTTTTCCTGTGGCTGGATCCTAGCCCAGTGACTATGGGTTTTGGGCAGGGTACACCGTGGATAATGGCCAGTTAGATGCAGGGATGATTTATTTATGTCCAAGCAAATGATTAGTTTTCATTTGTGACTTCGATTCACTGAGTGATCTTTTCATTTGCCCGACTGATCAACACAGGACCTTCACAGAGGGAGCCCATGGACTAAAGGCCTCCTAGGAGTAAAACCACATATAACAGCGTCTGAGAATAGCAGTGTTGCACAACTCCAGATACACCTGCAATACCCTGCGCACCAAACATGAGGACTGCAGTGATGAAAGAGACTAATAAATAAGCAGAGGGGGACAGGAATAAGGTGTGCAATGCAAGTAAGTACACATTTAAGTGAAAAACGTGGAATAGCACAATGTTACCAATAATGCCCAAGTCAATAAATCAATATTAAAGTCAATATTTATGAAAGATAATTTGATTTGGTGATTTTGTAACATATCCACACTGACTGACCCAATTATTTTAATGCTTTTTTCTTGCTCTCAGTTCCTCCATGAAAACATATGCACATACACCTTTTAACAAGCAAGTTGTTATTTTAGCAGTTTACCAAAACATATTCAAAATACAGTTGTATAATTGATATGTGCTTAAAGTACAGACTCTCAGCTGTAAATAATATTCACATCCAACTCAGAAGAAGCGTTTCAGAATTACAGCTCTATAATGGGTCAAAAGTAATTGGACAAATTAACATTACCATGAATAAAATGTTACATTTTAATACTTTGCTGAGAATCCTTTGCAGGCGAGGATTGCCTGATGTCTAGAGCCCATGGACATCACCAAATACTGGGTTTTCTATTTTATGTTGCTTTGGCAGGCCTTTATTGCAGCTGTCTTCGATTGTTGCTTGTTTGTGGGTCTTTCTGCCTTAAGCTTCGTCTTAAACAAGTAAAATGCAGCTGGATCAGGTTGAGATCTGGGGACTGGTGACGGCCATTGTAGAATCTTCCATTTATTTAATAAAAAACATTTCTGGGTTGCTTTTGCAGTATGTTTTGGGTCATTGTACATCTGTCCTGTGCCTTTGTGGCTTTTGTCTGAATATGAGCAGAATTTATATCCCTATGCACTTCAGAATTCATCTAGTTGCTTCTGTCTTCTGTCACATCATCAGTAAACACCAGTGACCCAGTGCCATTGGAAGTTCTGTAGCTTATGCATCACACTGCCCCACCATGTTTTACAGAAGATGCGCTGTGCTTTGGATCATGAGCCGTTCCAAGCCTTCTCCAGACTTTTCTCTGCCCATCATTCTGGTCTAGGTTGGTCTGACTCTCATCTGTCCAAAGAATGCTGTTCCAGACCTGGGCTGGCTTCTTCAGGTGTTTTTGCCCAAGTCTAATGTGGCCTTTCTGTTGTTGAGGCTGATGAATGGTCTGCACCTTGTGGTAAACCCTCTTCTCATTAAGTCTTCTCATTATGGTGGACCTAGACACAGATAGACCTACTTTCTGGAGAGTGTTCTACACTAAGGTGGACATTGTGAAGGGTTTTTTTCAGCTTTTTTTGGATCAGCGTAAGGATGATCTGGTTCACTTCTATTGAGTAACTGTATGTTACGATTTCACAAAAACAGCTTTCAAATGCAAATGTAACACCTAAAATCGGGTCCAGTCCTTTTACCTGCTCAGTTTATGAGTGTTTAATGAGGGAAATAACCCATGCAGCTCAAGAAATGGCTTTTGAGGCAACTGTCCAATTACTTTTGAGCCCCTGAAAAAAAGGCAGCTACACATTAAAGAGCTTTAATTAATAAACCCTTCATCTGATTTGGACGTGAATACCCTGAATTTTTAAGCCTTTTAAATCTATTAATTATATAACTGTATTAGGAGTATGTTTTGGTAAACAGCTAAAGTAACAAAACCTCTGTCAGTGTCCAAATACTTATGAACCTCACTGCACAACAGCTACACTGCTAATGACATTTCCTACATTTTATTATTCATAATATTGTTTGGATACAAGGTCTTTGCAGACCTTTTTGTTTGTTATAAGAAAAAACTATGCAGCAGTCCTAGTGATATTATCATTGGCAGCACAAAGGTATAAAGTGTGAAAAAAGGCAAGATCTCAAAGGACCAATGTGTGAATTCAGGTTAAGTCGATATGTTTTTCTGAACAATAAGGAGACACAAAGAAAGAAACTGAGAGGGAAAGATTGTGGCTGCACATTGCCCTTCCACGTGTGTCTAAGTCCTGAATGTGTGTGGAATAAACAGTGACCCAGAGGGTCATGGACAGAGAGAGCAGAAGGACTTATTGGATGTGTGTGAATGTAGGAGTATTGGACCACTGCTGAAATAAAAAAAAATGGACATTCCTTTAGGAGATGAGAAGTCTGCTCTTACCCACCAAGGACGCGGAACAAAGACATATATCTGTCCTATACGAACTGCAGACCAATAAATATGCCAGAAGAGGTCTCCTCTCTTCTCTGATAAGAACCAGAGACCTGGCACAAACGGCACCACTGATGGAACCAGATAATTAACCTATGCCTTTGTCCATCCCAACAAAGTTATGCGTATTAAAAGACTTTATCACTCATCTGTTCAAGAGACGGATTTCATGCATTAACATGTTACTTTACAGAAAAGGTCATAGCTATGTTTTGTGCAAACTGTTGAAATCATAATGTTTATTATTGATTGGATATATGCTTATTCAGTATCATTATTCACCAGTATGTTTATGTTGCTACAAATGTTCCAGTATAAATGTAACATGTTTTTAAAGGTACGCAAATTGAAGTGGAGTAAACACATTTCTTTTTATGACATTTCTTAGGTAATTCGAATCCTCTCCACTATCAGTTCAGAGGGCCGTACCACAGACTCAAGAGAGGCACCCCCCCTTTTCAGTCTTATCTTGGGGTGCAGTCCGCATTCCTCTTAGTCTTAGTCTTGCTCTAGCTTTTGTCTTGTTTTGTCTCCGTCTCTCCTTCGTCTTTTAAGTCTAATTTTCCCTTTCTTCTCGTCATTTTTGTTGTGTTAAGTTTACTTTGCCGTTGATAACATCTTTTCACGATAAGTTGCCCAAACTTTTGTTCGAGTATCATTTTTGTAGTTTATTTTGAAAAGGCTCGCGCTGCGCAACATCTGCCAGCTTTAACAATCGCTGCCTTGACCAAAGTAGCTATTTTAAGAAGTTATACTTCTAAAGTGTTTGAGTCGCTGTGAAAGAATTTTTATTGAATTTTTCATTTGGCATTCAAAGGGACATTTGCCATACTCTGAGACTTTGACGCTGCCTTACGCTGACAACAGCTAAACTCTCCCTGAGCGGTATCACGCTCGCTGTTCAACATAACGGGACACCTGGCGACTGGCTTTTGGATCTTTTTGGAGGACAAACCACGAACTGCAGCTTGGAGCCGGGAACACCAGTCCTGCTACAACCCGCGGATCGAGGAAGGACCAACACCCGAGCCCCTGTCTGAAACCGGAGGCTGGCCTGTTGTCACCGCCTTCCCCCTCCTCCACCGAGCGCAGTAAGCCAGTGTTGTGTATGTGGCAGAGTTGGCGTTAATAGTCTCAGAGTCGCATTCCACCTCTTTTCCCTAAATCTTCAATAATTTAATAAGTCATATTACAACTTGCTTCACTGCAATTTATCATTAATCAATCAGTAATTCTGCATAACGGTTCTGTTCAAAATTACATTCCTTTCAATATTTACCTGTGCCTCAATATACTATTCTGCCTTATTGTGTAAATAACCGTTATACTTAATCTAAATTAAGTTGAGTTTGGTGATCTTTATCTATTAAACTGATTCCCTCCTGGTCAACCTTTCCCTCTTAAGACATTAGTTTAGGTGTTTTAATCTGCACGTTAGCACAAAGCTAACTGGTACCAATGTGGAATTATTACTCTTAACCTTTGTCTTAGTTCAGTGTATATTTTTTATATATATGTACGCTACAAGAATAAGGAAAGGAGCACGTGGGTAAAAGAAATGAAGATTAAACAGCGCACAGCTAGAGACCACTTAGGGCCTACAACTCACTCAAACATCCCAAGGCCTCAGCAAATGTTAAGTGGTTCTAAATAAAACCTATTATTCCACTGTCATCTGTGAAACTGCATGTAACTAAACATTTCATTTGGATACATATGCTTTTAGTTCACTGCGTGCGCTACATTACTCACAGGCAAAGGATGTTTGAAAGTTTGATGTTTTCGGTTTTCTCCACTCGGTGCTGGTTCTCACCCAGGTGAGCGAACCTGCAAAACAGAAATCAGTAAAACTCATGCAATGTATTCATTATGGTAAAATGTTGTGTCTATTGTGCCACCAGGTTCACTAGACGGGGCAGTAGGAAATTGACAGTTTAATAACTTTGAGGGAAAATTTTATAGTTTGACAGTATCACAATACTGATTCAACTGTTTCAGTTAAATTATAAATTCTGAATACAAATCAAGTTTTTCTAAAAATGAATGCATGTCCTTCAGTCCAGGCCTTGGATACTTTTCCAATGGTTTTATTTTTTGTGATGTGATTTCAGAGACAAAATCTTTGGCAAGACATTTAAAATGTGCAAAATGGCAATGACTCCAAACATAAAACATAAAAGTAGAATAATTTAACTAAAGGTTGTTTAATATAAGAAGGGATGTCCTATTTAGCACAGGAAGCAATCTGCCATATTAATTAGTGATAACACAAGTATGAAAACTCATTAGAGAAAACCTATCAATTTCAAATTGTAAGCATCTCATTTTTAATACAAAATGGGGTTGTATGAGGTAACCACGTCTGCTGAGGTCTCCCCAGTGTTCATCATCCAATCTGAAATTTTCCCAAAGGTAATTTTTCTCTCGCTAAGACACAATAATATACAAGAGTTTAGAGTTCCCTCCGGCTGTTACTTATTATTTTAATATTAATGCATTGATTAGCAAAGCTTTGGCTGCTCCTAACACATCTGGAGCCTTTCCAACGCTTGATAACGATTGCACGCTCCTTCTGTGCCACAAATGTAGGAGAATATGAGCAGCATTCTTCACCACAATTTGGATTTATTTGAGTCAATCCTGCTGCCTCGGTCTCAACACTAAACTGGAAATTATGTCAGTGAAATATAGCACGAAATATTCTGGTCCAGTTTGTTCTGTTTGGAAAAGAGCCTTGTTAAATACATATGGAGAGGACAAATACAGTAGAAACAGTGCTGGTTTAGCTGTTGCTGGGAGCAAACATAGAGAAAAAGGACAAGATGAAATCAAAAGAACAAACTGAAAATAAATCTCTAGGGTGAAAGGATGTTGAGGTGGACAAAGAGTCGTGAGGTCAAAACTGGTGCTGCACTCAGCAGGGTAGAGTTGACAATGTTCTTTTTTCCAAATCATCCGCCGAAGCCCGAGGCGGCAGCTGACACTGACTGCATTTTGCTCTCTCACCGAGTGCATTGTCCGTAACAATAAAAAGCAACCATTTTACCTGATAAATGAGGATAGATGGAGAGTAAAGACTGCAACTCTCCAATTTACAGGTGTACACTTCAACATGGCAAAGAAAAGCGTGTGAGCAACTGGACGTACCTTGGTTTGACTGGGATTATTAATTTAACACAAAAAAGGTTTACTTGGAATATGAATAACTTTCTCACGACTATTACCTTTCATAAATGAGTAGGTCCTTCTCTTCAGGAAACTCTGCCAGATTTAGTCCATATGGTTCCTTATTCTGCTGCTGCTGTTGGATGTCCTAGAAGATTGAAGAGATTGAAAAAAAGAGTGGCATTTTAGAAAACATAAAAAAACATAACTAGAAGCACTTAGCAAACACAGACCCCAAGGCACTGAGTCTATCTCACAATAATAAAGAATTCACTAAAACTTTGCTTTACTGGCTTGTTGTTGCTCAGTATCTTTTCAAATCCAATTTCACTTTATTTGTATAGCACATTTTACAAACAGTTACAAGACCAAAGTGCTGCACATAAACAATAAATAACAATAAATTACTCTATTTAGCTCCACTACTCCCCACTAAAATAATAAGAACCAGTAAAACCAAATAAGAGCAATGCAATAAAATAACAAAATAGTATAAAAACAATGAAATAAATAAAAACAAAACAATACAAAAGACACAGGATCACACAATTCACGCAAAGTTAAAAGCCAGAGAATAAAAGTGGGTCTTAAGACGAGACTTAAAACATTCGACTCTGATGTGGGGAGGCAGAGCGTTCCACAGTTTGGGGCTGACTACCGAGAAGGCCCAGTCCCCACAGGTTTTAAGTCTCGCCTTAGGAACTATAAGTTGGATCTGGCCCTCGGACCTCAGAGAACATGGCGGAGTATAAATTTGGATAAGGTCTGTGATGTACTGTGGGGCCAGTCCCTTCAACGCTTTAAAAACAAACTATAACCTTATATATAATTAAAATCTTAAAATCAATTCTAAAACGAATGGGAAGCCAGTGCAGCCAGTTACTTCCTAACTTAGGTAAAAACATAACCGCAGCTCAAACCCAAAGTTCCTTCAAACATCAAATACAGACAAGGATGGAGGGTTCACTGGATGCGTGACTTTGTAACACTAACAGATGTTTAGGTGAACTCATGTTCTTAAACAAAATGGCCTCCTGTAGTTCACTTTATGTACTAAGTTCATCATCACAATTAATAGCGGGACAGCTCAAAACAGCTACACTTGGTAAAGTTAATACATTCTAGGATCATTTTTAAAAGAACCACAATGGCACAGGTTTCTCCTTGTTTTTTTGCCCTCATGAAAAAACAACTGCATCCTCTATTTACACCCAATAAACTTATGTTTATACAAAGATCTTTTTAGTAAATTATCATAATTAGCCATGTAGTACTATAGGCCAAGTGAGTCGTTGTACTTGTATGTGGTGTGTAGGGAATACACTAAATTATGTAGTAGTAAGTGGAAAAGCACTAGAAAAATCTATAATTAATATTTAATATATTATAGAGAGATTTATGACCAATTCTTTATATGTTGCTATGTAACAACATGCTCACAAGGGGATAATGACATTCTTCATTTTGATGGCTTTTTGACATTGCAGCAATATGCTTAACACAGTGCATTGAATTTTTTTAACGTATTAGTATTGATCTGTGCTGCAGGGAGGGTAAAACAAATCAGGCTGTTCCAGGACACCATCCAAGAAACAGCAGCTGTGAAAACAGACACAGCCGACAATCTCACAATCACACAGACTACTGTATGTAGAGACACGGTCAACACACAAACATTCAGATTGTGTGTGAGCGCTGCTCAATATGTGTCTATACATACACCCACACAGAACTGCATCTGCTGGTGCAGGCAGATTGAGCGGCATATGAAACAAGTGTGTAATTACATGGCACATGTACTAATGAGCTACTGTTTAAATATTTCAACAGTTTTAAGTTTTGCCGCCACTCTGGCAATCCATTCTAAGGGACAAGCTGGAAGGCAGCGACACGACACACAGGCAAATGTACTATGTGCACTCAACACGTGAGCTCCAGCAGCCGCCCAGCCGCAAATATTCATGAGTGGCTTCTTACTAAACGACCAAAGAAGACAGGGCAGAGGCACTCCGAAACAACATACATTATTATAGACATTTGGCTACTAATAAGAAAGGATAAAAATATTTTTTTGCTTGTAAAAACCTCTGAGAAATATTAAAGCAAAAGATATCAGAATAGGTCTGACTCAAGGCTGGCCATGGCCAGTTTGCTTTTCTTCGATGTGCCTTTGTATCTCTCTGGGGTGTCTCAGAGCTTCTCCCACCAAATCTCCACATAAATTACCAGTGAATTGGTAGATGTGCGTGTGAATGGTTATGTCTTTATGTAAGTGTCAGCCCTTCTATTAACAGCCCATTGTCCAGGGACCACCCTGCCCGCTACCACAAGTCACATGGAGTCAGAATATGAATAAATGGTAGCTTCTAAAGAATAAATGAGGTTTTCCATCCAAACCCAATGATATTGATAAATTGATCAGATCTGTCTAATTTTCATTTAAAATGTATTTGAAAACTGAGACAAAGTTAGATTCTAGAAAAAAAAGGTTGTTTTTTCCTAACAAGCCACAAATGTTAACTGAGGTCTGCAATTCATACTAACTGTGGCTTTATACAGACTATGAAAACATACATCAAGGCCATCACCGATCAGACCACCGACCTAATATTGGTGGTCATAATGTCACGTATGTGTTAGGCCTCATATGCAGCACCATATGCAAAAAACTTAATATCAGAACCAGCCTTAACTTCTTCAGCAATTTGCACTACAGTAGCTTGCTAGCCTTCGCTCCCCAAGTGCATCATGGGTTGATCGTTCTTTGGCCCACCGTTGAAAGATAGTATTATTGACCACTGCAGACCGGGAACACCCCACAAGAGCTGCAGTTTTTGAGATGCTCCAACCGAATCGTCTAGCCATCACAAATTTGGCCTTTGTCAAACTTGCTCAAATCCTTTTGCTTGCCCATTTTTTCTGTTTGTCACACATAAAAGTCAGTACACTTGTTGCTGCCTAATATATCCCACCCCAAACAGGTGCCATGATGAAGAGATACACTAATCTATGTTGTTCATTTCACCTGTCAGTAGTCACAAGTTATGCCTGATCAGGTTATCTTAATTGTATTTTTGTTCAACGCAGCACCCAACTTACATTTTGCACATGCCAGGTAAGAAAAATAATCGGCAAAATAATCAAAATATTTTTATTTTATAGACAATTTTTGTGTCTTTTAGTCAATCGGCCAATTCTTGCCCTTTAATGCCGACTTTTTGGTCAGGCACATGTCCAGGCAACCATGTGACTGAAGGGCCCCAGCTTCCCCATCCATCTGGTAGCAGTTTTGGCTCTTACACTGCAGTTCATTTTTAACCTACAAAAACTCTTTATCTCAGCCTGAATTGATTGAGATAGTCCTAGTGGTTTTCTCAAAAACGCATCTTTATCTGTTTTCACTGTCCAAGATGCTTTGTGAAGTCCTGAGAAACAGCTCAGTGTGCCCCGAAACCATATTTAGGCAGTTAAGACATCTTACCCTGCAGTTCATAGGAAACAAAATTGCTTTATCCTGGCCTGAAAAGCTCAAAACGACAATAAAAAGAGTTTGCTAATTTTTCTGGCATAGAACCTGGTAGAACAAAAAATTAAAAAGCATTTTGTAGCTCTCCCCAAGCTCTATTTGCACAGCAAGTTTGACTGAGATTGCCTTATTGGTTTTCTCAAAAAAAACAAACAAAAAAAAACATCTTTAACTATTCTCACTGTCCAATTCTAACCAATTTGTTTGCACTGTAATAAGTCTAAGACAAATGGCTATATAATATTAAATTCTTTCATAAAATTAAGAAAATCAGCCTACATATCGGTCCCAAAAATCAGCAGGGTTTATCAGCCATCGGCTGCTCTGAATTTTAAAAATTGGCATCATCCATAGAAAAACCCATATTGGTCGAAATCTACATGTTATATAGACCGTTCTCAGTCACGTGACTTGGTTTGTTGGCGCTGCCATTTTGGATGGCAAAAAGCCGGTGTAGCTGGCTAGCGATTAGTGATCATGTATAGAAATTGAGTTCATATTTACCACTTTCTACACCGTTTCAATATTTAACATTAAGTGTTCAGGTCAGACAGCGATATTTAGAGAAATGTTCACTTGTCGATGCTTAAGACCCATATGATGTCAAAATTACGGGTTACCAGCCTTCAACACACAACCCGGAAAAACTTATGGTATGCTGCTCTACATTTACAAAAACAGCGTCTTTATTGTGTTGTTTCACTGTGGCAGAAGTTTGTTGTTTAGCTACGAAGCTAAACAGTAGTGTAGTGGTGTTGAAGAAAACCACTACACTACACCAAGTATTCTACTGAATGTCCCGCCCCTTCACAAACATCACAACAGGAGCCATTCCAGATATAACGTTATCAACTTTTTGCCAAGGTTATATTAATCTGGCTTTTGGTAGTTTAATTTTTCTTGGCTTTTTCAATTGAACAGTCCAAATTCCAAAGTGCATAACCTAGAAGGCAAGTGTGACACTACTGATCACATTTTTACTCACCGAAAAGCCCTCTCACAGGAAGATAAGAGTGGGTTTAATGGCACAGTTTAACACAAATTTAGCACTGCTTGAGCCAAATTTCACTCTGGATAGTTCAAGACAAAGAGAACCCAAAGTTTTCAGTTTCAGTGTGGACCTTGAATGGAAAGTGGCCAAAGCCCGTGACCGACAGGGGTGTGCTAACATACTCCTACAGCTGTAAATGCCACCTGTAACTATAGTTACATCGTTGGCGAAAGCCATTTAAAAGTGCAAACCTTACTATTTAACTGCTATACCTCATAAAATAACGTCTGGAGTGAGGTGTCATTTCCTTGAGTATGTGGCACACTGACCTACAACCTGATTAATGTGCGCACGTACTGCCTTAAAATCTGGGTCAGTGAGAAATAAGCGTGAAACCTGCTCCTCCTGAGGTGTAAAAAAAACTGATGAAGCAATCAAATGTGTATGTTTGCTGTCAGTCATATGCCAAATGTGTTCTGAAAAATGTGTACTGAAAGGTTTGAGGATGAGTAATGGTAATTGTTAGAAATATGGCCTTATGTCTACAGTTGAATTAGCATTTTTAATTTTAGTATAATTTTTTAATTACCCAGTAAACAGATATGAGTTGTGTAATTTGAAGAGTGATCTTATTTTAAATTTACAATTTCCAGATTTAACTATTAAGGCTGGCCAGTGACACATCATCTCGTTTGTCTCTCAGTTTGTCTAATTCCTAAAAGCCCACAACCCCTGTTTGTATTTTTCCAGTTGCCATTACTCCAGTGTGAACAGATGTGCATGAGCTTAGACTCAACAAATGAAGTGTCCCTGATCTGACTTGAACCATCCCTTTAGTTCTGAGCGTGTGTTTCCCTCTGTAAAAATGCTTTAAAGCCCAGATGAGGTCTCAGGGTCTATTTTTTCCAGTGATTACCTCTACTGTGTTGTGCTATTAACTGAATAAATAGTTAGAATTATAATTAGCAAATTAGCAAATCGGGTAGAGTATCTTTGATTGACTGTTAGATGTTAGATAGTAAAATACTCTATGCAACTCTACAATGTAAACACTGTTGTTATGTGGAATGAGCACTAAGTTATTTTCAGTATAAACCAACTATAATTTTTCAACATTAACTTAAATCTTCAGCAGGGTTATCAGAGTCCAGGGGATATTAATAATGTAAAAAAAAAAAAAAAAACAAGTGGGAGAACTTGTCACCACTAATGTCCTAAATGAGCCAACTCCCGCTGCATATTCTAATGGCAGTGAAATCAGCTATTCCTTCGGCAATACATGAAGCAGACAAACGTACCCAAAAACTAAGGGGGTGGTGGCAGGAAGGGTGTGAAGGATCTCCCTCCCACAGTAACATGGATGAGTTAGTCACACTAAATGGCATCTTGGGAACATAAAACATGCAAAGATAGGCCTGTGTTACCAACTTCACACATGAAGTAGGCAATCTAAAATACACAACAGTCTGTTCGGTACACAACACAAAAGTTATACAATAGTGAGAGATGTATCCCATGATTTGAGCTGGAAGTGAACAGACAATAAAGGGAATAATGCATCCTGCTGTTGGCTAACTAATGTTTTTTATTTATATGTTACAACTTTTGTGTAAAAACTCTTGGATTTTTTAAAATATTTCTTATAGTATTTCAGAGTACTTTATTATATTTATTATATGCGTGCACCTTTAAATTTTTCATGTGTCCAATTCTATTTAACAAGAAAAGGGTTTAGCATATATGTCAGAAACATTTACCAACCTGTTATTGAAAGTAGGACATCTCTGGTGCAGTAACTTGTTACATTTAGTACTGTGAAAAGGCTTTTATAAATACATGTAAAAACGAGGTTATTCTTTCATGCGTGAATAATAAAAAAAAATGTGGGTTACTTATGTTAAGTTGTGCAGCACATGTAGTTCAAGTAGAATAAAAGGTTCTCTCAGTACATTACAAAAGCCATTTACAACAGTTGACACAAAAAAAAACAACAAATTGACAGATGTATTTTCAAAAGAATGTACTGAAAAATGTGAGCGTTTTTGAGAGGCGTTTTGCCACAAGAGCTTAATTTAAATCTACCATCCCTCTGACGCAAACAGTTGAAGAGGGACAAACATAATCAAAGTGACGAACTGAAAGAGGAATCCAAAGTGCTTCTGAGACTCGAGAAAAAGCTGGAAGCAATAACGACAATGAGACCCTTAAATGATATTAGCAGATCTCAAAAGGATTGTAATCTTTTTGTATGGAAAAGAATATCTTGACATATTCATTTTTACAGTGCATGTATACAGGTGTATGCCAATAAATTAGACTATAAAGTGAATTTATTTTAATAATTGAAGTCATTACATAGATATTATTTAGATAATTTATAAAAATATTTTTTCCACTGAATCTATATTCAGTGCGTTTTACTTTTAATTAAACTACTTTCACATTATGGTCATATATTGACATGTGTATGCATATGTTTCATTTTGATTACAACCATGATTTCCTTTATGTGATTTGCCTTTGTAAAGGGAATCGGCCATACTTTTCTAATTAAACCAAGGGCATCTTAATATTATGACAGATTTTAAAGGTCAAGTGTATACCTCATGTGTGCGACTGCTCTCCACAGACTCTGTGAGGAGCTTGATGGGTGTGGAGCGCTGGGATACAGATGCGTCGTCTTCCCGGTCCTCCTCCGAGTCGTCCTCTGAGGAGCTGGACATAGCCTCTTCACTCGGAGCAGGGGGTGCACTGGCTGCCGTTTTCCTCTGGATTACAGTCTCCTCTTTATTACTCTTGTTCCTAACACAAAAAAAAAAAAAAAAATAGGCAAATAAATATCTCAGTTGTACAGCTGAAATAATTTAGTGTTGATTTATCAGACAATTTTAAATCTTAAGTTTGCAAAAATAATCCACATGACTCATGTCTTCAAGAACTTGAAAATAGATTCAAAACCTAGTAACCCAAGATTATCATCACTCTTCATTCAAATTTAATGACTGTGTTTTTTCACTGGTGCATTCGATGAGCAATTCAATCATACTTAAGTGTTTACAATTACACTTAAGTAGTGTAGATTCACTAAATTTAATCACATTATAAAATATGACAAAATGTAGTGTGTTGCGTCAGGAAGGGCATCTGGTATAAAACTTATGCCACATCCATATGTGTATTACTGCATACTAAGAGGTAAATAACTTGCAGTGTATATATCCCAGAAGGAAAAAGCCAGATCTTTAGCTTCCACTATTGAGTAATGAGTTATTTCTTGTCTCAGCTTAATACAATCAGCTAGAAAAACTTATGATGATTGTATGGTAAATGTAAAAACCCAATTCCAAAAAACAATGGCACCATTGCATTACTTTGTACACAATTGGGTTAGTATCAAGCAAACTAAAAGAGAACTGTAAAACTATGTTAATTTGATGCTTCCAGGCTTACAGCTTCAAATAAGCTCACTGTATCAATATTAGAGTTTATATACCCAAGTGAGTGTCAAATGGATGTGAATGTGAAGGGGTACAGTGACAGAGTTTTATCAAAACATCTACAGAAAATTAACATTGAATTGCAATATGCACTCACGCCAGCACTGATTTCCCAGTTTCATCCGGCTTGCGAACTGTGAATGGGCTTGGATCCAGTCCAACTGTCTTAGGCATAAATTCTCTTTATGAACACAGACAAGAACAAAACTCATTAAATACCATGCTGTAGAGGGAGTTTAATAAGAGCTAATGGTGAATGTTTGGCACATAATTCATCAGATGATTTTAATCAGTTGCTCATCTGTTGTGCATGCATATCCACCTTGCAGAGTTGGTCATTGCGATGCAGAATGTGTCGTCAAATGAGGTGAGTTCATACGGTTTGAAGAATTCGATGTAGATGTCGATGCTCTCGTCAAAACGGTTCACCCTCTTTACGTCTATTCTCTTCATGGTGTCTTCGCAAGGAACTGAAAAGACAAAAAACAATGCTTTTGTGTGCTTTGATACTGATAACGTAGAATAGTCTACGTTTGAAGCATCATTTTCTTCTGGTATACTACAGACTAAAATATTATCATTCACAAGCAAAACCATGAAGAACTATATCTGAAGGTTGTATGTACCAACAGAGGAACTGCTGTTCAATTGTCCTCGGATGGATACTTTCATTTATGCAAGGTCTAGATGGTATAAAAATATTACAACCCATAAGCACTAGTATTTCAGTGATTAGGGGCAAAATACTTTGTAAAAGCAAAATGCATTTTACCTACAACAATACAATGAAAAGGGTTTTATAAAACAATAATTAGTAATCCTGGACAACCATTCTTATTCTGTTTCTGTGGTATCAGACTTTGTGTAGTCTCTTTGCATTCTCAGACTAAACTCTGAAATCTGGATATGCTCTAGTCTGGATAGATATAGGAACAACAACCAGTCACAAAAAACACACTACATAAAGCCCACTTAATTTATCATTCATTTATGATTAAGTAGATATGAATGGTTACCAAAGACATAAAAGAAATATGTGAAGGGAAGTGATAACACACCAATTTCAGGTAAAGTGAATAGATCTGAGTGACCAAGCTCGAAGTTGTTGGAGTTGTTGACATTTTGCAAAATTCTCATTGCTTCTCATTAGGGGTGTAACAATACAATAACTATATCAGTGTATAAATGTTTTTTTTCTACAATACAACTATATCAATATACATCACTTTGTATTGAATTGTATCGTCTCCTAGGAAGTGTGTATTGATATACTTGGAATATCGATTGATAATATCGGAAAAATCAATATTGAAACTTTGCATGTTAAAATAAAACCAGATATGGCTTTTTGGATGTAAATTTTGTCTATTTAATGAAATAAAATGTTATATTCAACTTTTCTTTGCTCTCTGTCCACTAAACATAATCAACCCCGGCCGCAATGCTACATTTGAGAGTAAACTTTTATGATTTTTGACAAAAAGTTGCTGTATCGATTATCAATATGAAGGTGTTGAATTGTATCGAATCCTATTGTTCCAAATTAAACAATATCGTTGTTGAATTGTATCAAAATAATTCTAATTGATACGCATCATTGCAAAAACAAAGTGTTACACCCCTAATTCTCATACATCAAATTATTCAAGTACATTATCATAACAAAATTTATTTGTTATGAAGAAGGCACCAAACAAAGATATGACCAGAGCCTTGTTTATAACTACTCAAGTAAGAGACTCCATAATTGTATTACCTTCATCATAGGGCACAGGAAGGAAAGACAGGACTCCTTGTGTCCACCATAGTGTGTAGCTAGGCACGGGACAAACAAATGTATTAGCACTTCTCACAGTGTGATGTCCAAAATGACTCTCCTAAAACTTGCTATAACCTACATAACAAATAGTCACTACTAGGCCACTTACTGTGTAACACCTGAGTATTTCTAGCTTTCATTCAATCTCAACAATTTGTGAGAATTATTGTGATTTAGTGGGTGATGTGCTACATGTGTGCAATTAAGGACAAAAGTGCTGCGTGCCGCTTGGAAATTTATTTAAAAAATAGAGGAAAAACTGGGTCTGGCTTTACCTAAGAAGGCCAATGGGAACATGTAAATGCTAATAATGATAATAAATGTAATTGAGATGACTTGTGCAAAAATGAAGACATGTGCGTACCTGCGTCTGTCTTGAGGGAGGGCCATAGTACTGCTCTGATGCAAGTAGAAATCTGTGGGCAGTTCCCATAGGTGTGGCTTGGACTCAGAGGGCTGGTACACTTGAAGAAATAAGTTGATAGAATCCTGTCTGTCAGCATCTGGAAAAAACAAAACCAACTCAGAAAACGTAGACTAAAAAATGACTAAAAAAAAGCAGAGTACTGTGCAAAAGTTCTAGTGAGGTGTGAAAAAATGCTGTTAAATATGACTGCATAATTTTTTTGTTTGTTTGTAAAAGTCAACAAGTTTCAATAACTAGTGCTGGGACCTTTGATGTTCCTTTGCATACATGAATCAAATAAAAATTTTTGCTCCAAAAATTGGTCTTTCATTCAATATAATTTTGTTTTATGATTGTAGATGAATTAGCACTTTGTAAGTATCAGAAAGAGTATTGCTCATGTACCGGTATCAAAAAACAGGTATCATTTAAGTACTGGTATTAAATTTACATACACAGAGAGCATATGAGAGAAAACTCTCTAGTGCAGTGCTGTGTGTTTGCGTTTTGCGAGCGCCAGGAGATAAGCTGTTTCTGTGCGTTCAGCGTGTGGCACATGTTTCGCATGTTGCCCTGTGCAGTGCTATTTAATCCAGTCCGTGTGAAGCCACGTGCATGCTGCTCAGACACTCATTTTAGATAATTACTAACTAATTGGGCTCTATTAAGAATAGCCACCAATCCTATTCATTCCCTAATTTTTAAGTAGGAATTCATTGAATACAATGAATGACATATATTCTTTAGTGTACACTAAAGCTTCTACATGTGGAGCGGAAATCAGAAAAAATATTGTTGAGGCATGATGTACAATGTTCATGACTCACAGAAAAATGGTACAAAAGAAAAATGTTAAGAAAACATAAAAGACCTGAACATTCATTTTTATCTTATAAAGAGCTGTTTGTCGTCTGCTGCCTTTCCTAATGGTAATAATACACTTTATTGAAGAGAGGTGGCGTTTTTAAACAATGACATAAGCATATAGTATTAATTACTAATTATGGGGTATAAGCTGGACAGGGGCCAGCAAGTCGCAGGGCTAAATTTTCTAAAGTTATAAAGTAAAAATAAAAAAAAGTTATTTGTTATAGTCTTCTTTGTTACAGTAATGTGATATATCAATATATTGCATTGTGACAAATATAGTGTGTGTATTATATTGTCAGGCTCTACAAAGCCCTATTAGTTACAGTAACGACCAACCCATTTACATTTTGGATAAGTGTTTTAAAATAACCCTCTTTGATAATATCTACCATTGGAGCAGCACTAAAAAGCAGACAGCTTGAAGATGGACACATTTAGACACCAATTTCCCATTATCATCAGCCTGAGAGTAGTGACTAAGGGGTTATGAATAGCTAGCAAAGTCTGGCAGAACATTGTTTAAAATGTAATTTAGCAGTAAATGTAGGAAAATTATTGTGCCCTTGTGAAGGAGCAAGTTGACAAAGAACAAGATGGTACAGACGCTTATCAATTTTTAGGATTCAGTGTGTTGACATCAGATTAATGAGTGCAAGCAAAGAGAGCAAAGGCCACAGCAGCAGTCTCTGGGTTGAGCACTTGAGTTTGGAGATTGCTCAGGTATTACTGCATATTAACGCTGGGTACTTGTATCTCTGTTGAACCATCCTTAAATCTCTTTGCAGTTATAGCAGGCCTACACTTTATTATTGTTTAGCTGTTTGCGAAGCTCATTTCCAGCCATCCAAACACTCTACCAGAGTGACAGATGAGAAGACTGAAAAGCAACAATAGACATGTGACAAGGTCAAGTAGTTTACTGCCAATAAATAACCTCTTTCTCCAACTTTTCAAAACATTTATTTCAGTCTTGGGTACAAACTAGAATAGTCTAAAAAATTATAAAAGATCAAGGACAAAGTAAGTTGCCAGACTCGGCGCTACATACTTGCTGACAATCAGAATGAGAACATTCAGGTCAGATGAGGTTTGTCCAGAGTTGCATGCTGTGAACAAAAAACACATTAACCCGTATGCCCTGGTAAGGGAAATTTGTGTACTTGAGGGTGCAATTATTGAGATAATTTTGGCTGTGATTGTTCAATATCCATAAAAATTGCCAAGGAAGTGTGTTTTGCAATGACTTTTGATATCTCTGAGTTTCATCCATATTCAATGTTTTTTTAATGTGTGAGGTGTTTTGTTACATTCGTACTGTTAGTGGAATTTTGTGTACCATAGACTTCCATTAAAAACTCATTCTTTCTTTCTATGCAGCAAACCTCATAAAATTTTGTAAAAATAAAGCAAATCCAAAAATTGCCACATTTTAGCCCCTCCCCCACTGAACTTTATTGTGACTCTTTACAACAGATAGGCATCATTGTGTAACTCATGGCTGCAAACCAGTTCAAAAATTATTACTTTTTCACCTAAAACAACTTTGATGTGTACTTAGTGATATCCTCTTTGAGTCTGAATGGTTGCGGTGAAAAAATATTTGATGAATAATAAATGTTAAGTCTTGAATGCCAGCAGTAAACTTCCAAACGGCAGGCCGGGCTGCAGCTGCTTTCGTCGGTGTATGTGAGCGCTCAGCCCCACTGACGTTGGAGGTGCTGCACAGACACACTTTCGGGATCAAATCAGTATTTTTTCCCAGATTTGCCCAATAAACAATAGTTTTTATGGGTGTGTAACAAAACGGTGGTCTGTCAGATTTGTCCCAAAACAGTCACTGTATAATTTCTACCACTACAGAAGTCACCAGAGTCAGCGGCAAACTTCCAAACATCAAGCCGAGGTTAAGCTGCTTCCGACAGGTAAGATAGTCCCAGTGCCTTCGGAGATACTGCATGGACGGACTTTCGGAAAAAAAATTCTCAAGTAGGCCCTTTCTTTGTAAATGGAGGGCATATTTAACATTAGAGTAGCACACTTAAAATAAAATTTTGATAACTGTAATATTTTCACATTTATGTCACAACCGTCTATTTCCAGCTCCGCGCAAAACATAAGCAGACCGTAACCCTAGCAACCAGTCAAGGGGGCGTAACTGGGCAGGGGCGTAACTAGGCAGTGCTGCAGGGCAGCAAACAGACACTAACTTTTTTTAATCATTCAACTCCCTCATGAAGTAAATGAAAAACATTTTTTTGGGGAAAATATTAATCTTTGATAATTTTATTTCAGTTTAAAGTTCAAATTACAAATCTTGTAGTTACCAGTACAAACGTAACTTTTTTTAAACCAGGGCATAAGGGTAAAAGTGCTCTCTGGTGCGTCTTTTAAAGAGCTTTACCTGATATAACACTGATGCTGTCTAAATGTAGAAAACAGTTTTTATCAATTAGTTTCACAAAATTATCATAGATGAGATCTTTTTTTTTGCTTTAATCTTTTCCTTTCTGGGGTCACCACAGCAAATCATCTGCCTCCTAGTGTGCAGTGTTTTGCTCATTGATTTGGCCTAGGTTTTACACCGAAATACTATCTTTTTATCAAAGGCTGAGACTGGCACACAGAGTAGATAGGCCTGTGATCCTTTGTGGATGGAATCCATAGATAAGTCATCATTATTTATGTAAACCATTTGACATTAAAGATACACATCACATATTTTTTGCCTGATGACAGACAATATTGTACAAGATTAGGTAGACCTATGTTAAAGACTAGGTATTTACTTCAGAAATAGTGAGCACATTAGAATAAAATGATTACTGTTACACATATTTTACTCAGGCACACAATCAATTTGAATATTGTGAAAAAGTTAATTTATTTCAGTAATTCAGTACACATAGGTTGGAGGATTTTAAGAATGAATTTATGTATTTGATTTACATTTAATGAAAACTAAAATTCAGTCTCTCATAAATTTATAATATTGCACAATCATAGTTATCACAATTTAAATAAATGCTTTAAATTGTTCACTATATACTGTATGTACTCAATATAAAATATGCATTTGGCTTTCTGAATCTACTGAAAATGTTTTTACTTTTCTATGATAATTTAATTAATTGACACGTGCCAGTACATTAGCAGCCCCAATAGAATTAAATTATTCTTGTTAAACATGTTTTTACTCAATTAATTCAGTAATATATGAGTAAATAATATGTAAATATATTATTGTTAAAGGGGTCTCAAACTAACAGAGCATACAGTAAATGTCTGTGGGGGACATACCTGAGAAAGCATTACTGTAGTAGCGGGACAGTGTCTGCATGATGTCTTTGGAGTGCTGTGTCCAGGGGGCAATCTTGCGGTAGGTCTTGACCCTATGGACCAGCTGGGATCCACCGTACTGCAGAGAAAGAGTGTCTCCATGGTCCTCGTATAGCTCCTCAAACAACCTGAGGACACAAAATGCACAAATAGGATTTATTTTTTAAGGTCATTATTAGAAAGAGGAAAAGGAAAAAATAATGCATACACTAAAAAAAAGCTTTACCTTACGCAATCAGTATCAAACTGGAGTTTGGGTTTGTCGATCATTCCCAGTGCATAAAGCTGATAGGCCAAAGCACACTTTCCCACCATAAACTGCGCAGTGTTGGTCCGATCCAGGCAGTCCACACAGTTTGTCCTCAACACTCCTGTCTAAAAACACAATAGATTATACACCAATCAGGCATAACATTATGACCACCTACCTAATATTGGTGGTCATATTGTTACGTGTTATGATCACCTGCCTAATACACAGCCCCTCTTGCCGGTTCACTACTGTTCCTTCCTTGGACCACTTTTAATAGATGACCACTGCAGACCAGGAACAACCCACAAAAGCTGATGGTCTGACTCAGTTGTCTAACCATCACAATTTGTCCCTTTTCAAACTCGCTCAGATCCTAATCCTTGTCCATTTTTCCTCATCAACTTTAAGGACAAATTGTTTACTTGTCGTTTAATATATCCAACCCACTAACAGGTGCCATGATGAAGAAAAAATCTGTGTTATTCACTTCACCTGTCAGGGGTCATAATGTTATGCCTAATCACTGTAAAGTACTGCCTTTACACAAAATACTGGCCAAGAGGTAAAAAGCGTAACACATTTTAGCAAAATTTCAGTGAGTGACTAATACTAAAGAACGGACTAAAGGATGATAGACTCATTGTCCTAGGTATGTTGGTTTAAAAAGCCATCTATACCTTTATTAATTAACTCTCTTTATTAATTAAGAGAAAGCTAGATTGCTTTTGTATGTAGTATGCTGTTCCATACCTGTAGCCGTCCGCTGGCAGTGATATGTCCGCCTACATCTTCCCACCTGTAAACACAGGATTTGCATTGCATGTTATTTTAAAGGTACTGGAAGAAGCATATGAGCTCATACTGGTCTGAAAACAGTACTTCAGTCTAAATTAAAACAATGTTCTGTGGGTTGCCAGTCTTTGTGTTTTTCTGATTTGACAATTGGCAATGCATGGTTTTAGAGCCAAAACAAAAATGTAAACATAAACAACTTGGGCATTCCTTCAATTTTTTTTATTTTTTTTAAATTGTGAATAAATCAGTTGTATCATTGTTATAAGTAAAACATTTTTTTTATTCAAGGATGTTTATTTCATAGCTTGGGACACATGTGGCTTATTTTTATGAAATAAAAATCATAGCACCTTTAATATTACCAAACAATATGTCATTCTGAGAGTGAAGTTTAAAAAATGTACCACAAGGGAAAGCCCTATTGTGTTTGTTTTACCAGAAAACCAAACTCATTACACTTTTTTATTCAGCACCTTGTTTTGTTTTTTCAGAAGACATTTGCCATGTGATGACAAAAGAGAAAGATAGAAATGGTTGCCAGCTCGATGTTTTAGTGGGCTGAATTATATAAACTCAGTGACCGCAACAGACCAATCACTTAAATATTTCAATGTAATAAGAGACAAGCCACTTATTATTCATTCCAAAGGCAACATCTATCAAAGTCTCTCCTGCCGTTTAGTCCTAGAGCAAATGTAAGCCCAGTGGAAAACAAAAAGAGCCATACTGAATGAAGAGCAGGTGATTAAAGGGTGGTTTGTTTGTGTATGTGTGTACAAGCACATGTAAAGCCAGAAAGCTTTGGGTAATGCATATTAAGGTAATAAATACTAGCCACAGCAAGGCCGTCAGATTACATAACAGGGCGAAATGCTGGCTGAATGTTATTAAGCCAAGCAGACAGAGGAGAAGCCATGCATTCGGTACATGGGCACCAATTTGCTCAACTTATTAGCACAATACTCCTAGCAACACCATCACCATTAGGCATAATTTACATTAAGAATTCATATCTGTGGAGAATTTCTAAATTAGCAGTGTTGGTAAAAGCTGACTCTGAATATGGATGAATACAAAAACGCACCCACACTCTGTCTCTGCAGCTGGTCTGGTATTTAAATCCAGCCAAGATGGTAGTGTGGTTTGGACATTTTCCTTGATTAGTAGTTTAAAACCATCATGTGTTCACTTTCAACCTCATCTAATAATAATAATAGTAGTAGTAATAGTTTTAAAGAAGTGTCTTGCTCTAAACAAATCATTTATAAATGCAGCATAACAAATAACTTGACCTTAAAGAATGAATGAAGATTTTTACATAATGGGATATGCTTTGGTTCTTCTGGTAGAAGTAACAGGAACATTGTGTAGAAAAAGTCTCACCTGTCATCTGGCCGTAGTGTGTGGCAGTAGAAGTCAGAGCGGTTAATGAAGAAACCTGTCCTTTTCACCACATTTTCTGCTATCATACTGAGACGGTCCAAAACATTGCACAACTTGCTGAAATAGATGGAAGAGGAACATTGTCTATGAGACTACACTTTTTAAGTTTCATACACTTGTGCCTCCTCTTGTCTCAAAATATAAGTTTGAATGACTGTAATTTACCCATGACAAATTAATGCCTAACACTGTTAGCTCTATGATTAAATTGTGATTGTCCACACCCTACAGCTGGAACAGACTCAAGCCCTCTGCCAGTCAAACAAGTTAAGCAGTAAACAAAAGAAAGAATCAACCCAGCCGTAAGTTAAGTGTTCATAACTTTTCTATCTAAACAGTTTTCACTCCCTGACAACCTCTTGGTGTAGCGGGCCATGTCCCAGGCGATGTATTCGATGCAGTGCTCTGGAGGGAGGAACTGGTTCAGGTTGATCACAGCCGGGTAAAGCTCTTCACTGAGGATCTTCTCATGTTTCCTTTTTTCACGTTTCTGTAAAGTAAAAGCAAACGGCACATTTCAGGGTAAGTTACACAATAAGTAAAAAATAAGACTGGGCTGGACAATGATCTTAAAATAACTTTAGTACTGGATGAATGTCAAAATGTCCTAAAAAGATTTACTCATTTACATATGACATCTATCAAACTTTTATAAACATTTAGTATTTTCTTGTGATTTTACAGTTCATCACATAAGCAACATTTTAAAATATTAGAAGAGGATTTTGAAAAGTGGGTCACCCAAATTAATTAATAAAAGGTTAGGGGGCCATGCTATAGAAGATACAATCAAACATGAAGCATCAAACCCTTTATCTGGTTCACAACTGCAGGAATAATCAGGGCAGCTGCCAGCAACCAACTGGAAATGTCAAAGAAAACATTACATTTACAAAGCTTTGACCTGACAATCTGTTCATACGATTGATTCTAATAATGAGCAATGTCAATGCATTTGTATTAACATAGTGCTAGAGCTAGAGGGTCACTGTTTTAATCTAAATAATAATGCAGGAGCATATTTACAAATGTGAAAACTTCAGCATGAAATTAGGCAGTTTCTATTTAAACCCAGGTGTCAGAATTAGTAGTAAATGACGTAGTTTAGATGATTAGTGTGGACAACAATACATGACTATACTGGGAGAATAAGAATTAAATATACTGTATATCTGAAATAGTTTGTATCTAAAATAATAAACAACTTCTTCTCCTAACCACTGTTTGACTTTCTAAACAATAACTAAATAATACAGCTTAACAAAAAAAGAAAGTGCCCATTTTTTATTTTTTAACTAACCCATCACTCAAAATAAAACTATGTAGCGCTGCAAAAAACTAACCTGACATCAAGTTACATTGCGCATGTTTAAGTGAATGATATGTTTCTAATGAAAAATATGCTAAAACAAATTGTTCATTACAATAAATAACTGTGAAAATGATATGTAATATGTTTTTAAAATGAAATAAAATGAGTGTGCATTGACTAAATTACGGTTATTTAGTAGGATAATAATATTTGTGGATATTTATATAACTGAGAGGATAATGAAGGCATAAATAATAGTAAAATACAAATACAATGTTCCTCTGTGATCTCTGCTGCACTGGCCATTAAGCCATTTCCCATGTACTCCTCCTATTCACGGTGGCCCTTTGACTGATCACTCCAGGCGATAATCGGCTTGGCTGCATCATTAAACAGCTCACATCCCTGTTCACACGTCGAGCTGAGGCAAAGGACCCAGGGAAATTACCCATGCATTTCTTCCGCCAATCAAACCCCGGCACGTCACACAGTCTGGCGCACAACCTCACATTAAAGATACACTCGTCGTCACATGCACATATAGCAACAATAGTGCACGTGTGGTACACAGGTGCAAACCACTGTACAAATACTGCTGCAAATAACAGATTGCTTGAATGTGCAACTTGAATAACACAAATGAGCCTCTAGTAATGTAGTGTTCATTGGGGCATTTGTATGTATTTGGTATCATTTACATCAAGTACAACTCCAAATGTCTTAAACCAGGTTTTAAATAAAGAAATGTCATGTGTCAATGTTCAAAAAAGAAGAAAAATTATAGGCACTTTGAAAGTATAGACCTCTGCCAAGGCTCTAGTGCTATCTTGCAATGCGTAAAATATACTGTAGTGCCCAGACCTGGACTCAAACTCAAAAATCCTCTGGTTCAAGTGAATGCTCTTTCAATTGAGCTACAAAACCCATATATCTCACAGTGATAAAGAATCTACAAAAATATTTTTTGTTCTTTTAATGAGTGACTGGCTGGGCACTGGGTTCACGTGCTCGGCCATGTGCACTGTTAGGATATGCATTGTTTTAAAACCTACAGTAGGCACACACACCAGGATATGTCCAAACCATGCAGCACCCCTGGAGTTAACAGAGTTATACAGACCCTTGTCACCACGAAGGACCAGCCATAATTTTCCAAGTAAATGCTAATTCCCTTCCTGTCTCTCTCTGTTGAAAGCAGGGGGTCCGCTCCCTCCCTACTCCCCACAGTCCGCCCCGAATCACATGGCCCTGGCTTGTGGGGACTACTGAGTTTTGGGATTGGTCTCTTGTCTCCCAGCTCGCCTTGTGAGTGACAACGTGAGAGTAAAAACCAGGCGTGGTGTGTATGGCTGGGTGCCCAAGTGCGTCAGTGTCTGTTTATGTATGACAAATGATAAAATGCCCATCTGTATTTCTCACTAGTAAAAAGATAAGAGTAGGAGATTGTCAGGGAGCAAATCCTTCCACCATCTTTCTTGAGCTTCATAAAAACAATATCTAATAAAAGATTATCAGTGATGACAAATATTATGGTAACACATTTTTTTGCAAGAGATAAAAGACACTGTCTGAACTGGCAGTAATCAAAACCCGTGGCTAGCTTTTACCCAATCATGTTCTTAAGGCAACAAGTAACTTTTTTATTAATGCAACCTTTATTGGTATCCACCTACTTACACCAATCAGGCTTAACTATATGACTAATATTGGTGGTCATAATCAACTACTTCAGAAATATGAAATTTGTCAAACTTGTGAAGTCCTTACCCTTGGCCATTTTTCCTACTTCTGACACATCACTTTTAAGGACAAAATGTTCACTGGCTACCAAATACAGTATATCTACCCACTAACAGGTGCCATGATGTGTAGATAATCTATGTTATTCATATCACCTGTCAGTGGTGATAGTGTTAAGCCTTATGTATAGTCATTCCAATTGGTCTCTCTTTATACTACTACTTACAAATATGGCATTATATTTACAACGCTTTGATTTACATAATACATGTAAGCAGCATGAGTTTTACCTTCACCAGGTTGAGAATGATAATTGGTGAGCCAAAGCGCTGCAGCATCTGGTCAAAGTGAAGGCCAGCTACATGGGCATATGGGTCAGCTTGATCCACTAAAAGAAAGGTAAAATTACTATGAAATTTGTAAGCACTATGCCTTGGTAGAAACTTTCTTGTTTAAGTAGAGCAAGAAGTATTTGAAAATATGCAGAATATGTATCATGAGGATGCACAAAAAACAATATTGAGAAAAACAACCTCAAAAGGACATTTTCTGTGAGAAGAATAGTATTAAAACGACAAAATAAATGTAAATAAACACTTTTGGATCAGTATAAAATTCAGACATGTGTACAGACTAATAAATGGAGGAATTCTCAATTTGAATTCTGGTCCACGCGTCTGCTTTCATTCCTAATTCATTTGCCTTCTGATTTGCCACTCATCCTGAACCCCATACACCTGTTGCCTGGGCTGCACTGAACAAATTCAAGAAGCCAAAGGCCGATTAGAGAAAGTGGGTCAGTCGGTGCTCAGCCACACAGTCACTTTTTAAGATCACATAACTGTCAATTTCCTCATGTTGTGTCAAGTGCAGTTAGCTTAAATAGAATATATCAAGGTAAAGATAATGATGAATAATAATAAAATGGTTAGGGTCCCTATGGAATACATGGAAATAGTTACATTGATAAGATTGATTTATCAATTAAAGTCATGCTTTTCACAACCAAGGCATTCGTCCACATCAGACTGGCCATAAACATACTACACAAATGCTTATACAACAATGGGCCTTGAGAGCAGTGGCAGAGGCATGGTTAGGAGTGAATGTGAGGGCATTCACACTGCATGTTCAGACAAAGTGACCTAACCAATATATGTGTGTACGTACAGCCTGGATCATGGTCAAATACTAACTGCATTTATAAATAAATAAAGCTCTGATTGTCAGTTCACTAGAAATGGAGTTTAGCCATAATAAGACGACCAAAAATGCTTGAAACATTTAATTCAAAATTCACTTTTCCACAATTTTCTAATTTACTGAGATTTTACCATATTTGAGGACCTATAATGGCCAGTATGCGAAGTGCTGTGGTACATGTTTTAAGATGCAATGAACTGGCAACAAATGTCAAGTAAGGTTGTTTTGAGACAGAGGCACCAAAATGGCATTCAAGGACAAATCAAAGGGCAAACTCAGAGGGAAAATATTCAAATTTATCAAAAGGATTGTCCACATATGTGATCACTGATATCTTTCTGCACCACAGTCTAGCCTGATCATTACCCTGTGGTTTTTGTTGTTATCCATCTTCTGATGTCAAAGGAGAGTAGATAGAGAAATGGGAACCAGCAGGGGGGTGTCCTGGCTTCACCTATTTTTTTTTCTTGATCCAAATGATTGAGCTAAAAGGTTTTGAAGAGAGCCTATTGCGGTTTTTGCGGTTTACCATTTTTTCAATTTAATTTTTCTGCCTTGTCCAGGTTATTTATGGCAACATGGAAAATTATTATATTGTGTATCATAAAGTAAGTATTGAACACATACTGTGGTATTGTATGATTGACAATTGATAGCTGCCCTTATTTGTCATCTACTTTTTATGTCAAGGGAAAATAGGTAAAATAGTCAAAGCTTAGAGAGATTTCCATTACCTATAGCAAATAAAAAAATTGTATCTTTGATATAAGGTGAATGG
The DNA here is from genome assembly GCA_020698575.1 of Bostrychus sinensis. Taxonomy (NCBI): domain Eukaryota; kingdom Metazoa; phylum Chordata; class Actinopteri; order Gobiiformes; family Eleotridae; genus Bostrychus; species Bostrychus sinensis. The sequence continues at coordinate 16,886,551 of CM036257.1, read as the reverse complement.
GTGGTCTTACGTCTTATTGGTGGTTTGGGCATCATGGTGGAAATGTCCTGGGACCAGTACAAGGGGACAGACCCTCGCACCTGCACATATGAGGAGTAACTTCCCGCAGTGAAGGACATGACCGAGGCATCGTGAACAATCTGCTCAGTCTCAACCTCATTCGCCACATCCCCCTAGAGGAAAAAAGCATCAAGGGTCAATAACAAGACCAATTTTAATATTCAAAGCTTTGGTTCTTACTCTACTCATAAGTAACCAAATATAGAGGCAGCACAACCTTAATTCCCAAAAAGTTATGACACTGTCACAATCTTTTGCTAATCCAATAACAAAATCACAAGCATCTCATACATCCAATAGTAGGGACTCTGCCTTTCCAAAAAACTTATATCCAGTCATCTTACTGAAATGTTGGCATTTAACTGCATTCAGTTTGAAAATGTTCTTCCAGCTGTTTTAGAAATACTTTGCTTTTCATGCTTTTTGCCCTCTTCCAACTACTTTGAGATGCATTGCTGCCATTGAAGAACCTTCTATTTTTCATGAAATGGTAAAATGTCTCAATTTATATTAGATTAGATACTTTACTAACACATGCAGGAAATTGAGGCCACATATGTTTTTTATGTTCAATTGAAAATAAAATAAGGTTTTATGAGCTTTGGTTTTATTTATATTTTACACAGTGTCCCACCTTTTTCTGGCATTGGAATTGTTTGTAATATTGCTATATGACTGTTTAATCACAATTATTAAGTTGGATAAGGGGCAATTTAGAGTCACCATGCATGTCTTTGGATGGTGGGAGGAAGCTGGAGGAAGCTGGAGAGAACCCACAGTAGCACAGGACATGCAGACTCCACCCAGATATAGTGTGACAGCCAGCCCAAGGATTGATCTCACAATCTCCTAGCTGTGAGCCAAGAGCACTATATGCTCTGCCACTGTGCGCTCCTTAACATGCATAGTAGCACTCAATATTTTCATACCCTCTCCTTTTATTCGGGCTTAGGACCAGCAAAACTAATTCATTAGTTTGTGACTCCTTGTGTCTAAATTGATACCACTCAATATATACAGTACATAGAGACATTTAGATTTATGGTGCTTTAATGTTGCACCTTTAAAGTTTCCACTGGTACCACACAACTGAATCCTTGCCCAAGATCCACCAAATGCACTCTCCCACACGTACGCCCATGCATACTTAAGGAAGAGACCGTGTGTCAAATTAACCCCCCACAATCTCTCTGAGTCATCCCGGTCCTTCTGGTGGCCCTCGGTCCCTGCTTTCCCTGTATTCCTCCACGTTACCTAGGCAACCACTGTACCTCGCAGTTGGCTCCTCTTTTTAGGAAACGGGTCCCAGCAAATTTACTAGAGCGCCTGGCGATGAGGGTGATGTGAACTGGATGACCATAAATTAAAAGCTCTGGAGTGGTGAGTAAAGGAAGAAACATCCACAACAAATAACATAGACTGATGATATAAAGTACTGTGCAAAGGTCTTAGACAGGTTGTTAAGAAAGGCTACAAACAAAGAAAGGTGCATTAATGTACAAAAATACACAATCTTGCAATGGTAAAGATACAGTGCCCAGACATGGACTCAACTCAAAAATCTTATACTTTAATGGTAAATGCTCTTTACATTTTTGACACATAACACTTCACAATGGTAAAGAATCTACCAAAGCTAATCATTTGCTCTTTTAGTGAGTGAAGTTAGTAATGAAGTTCAGTCTGTATTTGAAAATAGTGCAACCCCTTAAAACACTTCTGGATCTAAACAGTTCTCTGGATTATTTTGTACTGACCATTCCTGAAACAAAATAAAAACCTGTATTTATTAATGCACTCTTGGTCAACAGCATTTATCACACCCCACTAAAACTTTTGCACAATACTGTATATTTTTTGTCATTGCTGTGTTTTATTGCTTTCTAAATTATATGCAATATGACAAACACTTGTCACTTTTAAGCCTACAAAATCAGTAGTCAGTTTCTGTCACCCAGTGGTGCACTAATGTTGTCTAGAAATAAAGCTCAGTTTCCAGGAAACGTCTAAAATCAAAGCGCCCACATAGCGGGAGAGTGGAAACAACACTGTTGATGGCTCTGCTGACTGGAAGTGTTGTTTAGTGCTGTTTAGAGAAATTTACAAGTAGCACCAAAGACAAAAAAAATAGGTTGAAAAATAACTTGTGTGTAGAAGATTAACTGATTTGTGCAGTGTAAATGATGAAAAATAATAGAAATCTCTGGTATAATTAACCTAAGGCAATTCTAGACTTCTAATGCCATAAATCAACTCTAGTCTAGCCCAAAGCATCATGCAGCAGCAGCTCATGCATCAATAGCAAAACTTTTCAGGAAAATGAAGAGTAATTATTCATGTTAATCGCAGTTCAGACACAGTGTAGGCAGTTCGTGTTTGGCAAGTCTGGCATTGAAAGAAAAATCTGATGACAGCAGTGTCAAACTATGAATTTTCCAATCACAAAAAGAAGAAAGAAACCACATGCTGCTCATCTAAATAAATATTTACTTTGTTGCCTTTCTTTACAGTTAACGGATAATGAGATTATGCAACTGCCAATGTTTGTATACCTGATAAGCACTGCTTTGATTGCCATAAAACTTGTTTTTGTGTGGTGAATCACACAGTCAGGCTCACACTGTTGTCCACGTGTTCAGATGAAGGCCACTCAGAATTCAACTAGAGACCACAACAGACAAGAGCTCAAGCTGAGTCCAGAGCTAGTATAAGTCTCTAAATTTGGCTTCTTCCCACAGGTCACCTTTCACAATCTTTAGATTCTATGCTATTGGCACTTGTTTTATAACACAGCAAAAGTAAACATCATACAAACTAGGTCTGCACAATATATTTCAAATTTATCATTATTGCAACATCAGCAAGCATGTCTGTATCGCATGCTGTCCCCAATTTGAGAGATTTATACTGTCAGAATCATTGTCCTATCAGAAGATATTAAAAATACCTAATGTAGTGTGAATTCATTAATTTAGCCTGGTTGAGCCTTGTTTTAGTCCTGGTTTATTCTTAGTTAAATTTAGATTTTGACCCAGTTTTCACAAGTAAATACAAATAAAGATTTGTATTGTAGCTTTAATTGAATTGAACTCACTATGTTAAAAAGTATTTTTTGATATTCAACATTGTCACACACATCACATTTTTTTCTAATATCATGCAGCCCTAATACAAAAACATTTTAAAGACAAAATACTATATGTTTAATGCAAATCTAAAACAACTTGAGGCAGAAAGGATACTGGACTGACCACAAAATCCGTGGATTATATACATGAGCCAGTCAGGATGTACTATGTCCTTGACTCGCTCCAGCAGCTTGGCGTTCCAGACGTACTTGTAGTACGGCTCGTTCCGGAGGCCGTAAACCACTGTTGCGGAAGAGCAGGGCACACTTAAATCCACTGGATTACTTAACTGTCATTGAGCTCAATTAGTCACAAGTAATGGAAAAAGAAGCTGAGCTGTGGAACAAGAGAATATTCAAAAACAAAGTGCTTTCAGAGGGATACATTTTGTTTTTTAATGTCCTCATGCAAGTTCAATAGCTCCAGTGGGTGTTGAATTAATGGGAGATTTGACAATTGCTGGTGAGCTGTTTCACAGTTTGAAATCATAGACCAAACTGAAACATGTTATTGCAGAGTTGCTTTCCCAATCTATTTAAAACTGCAATGCAAGTTCACAGCTTCAATAAAACAACCAGAACATGCGCTTAGTATGTCATTCCCAGTCTTGAGAACATTCAAGTAAATTAATAAAAGTTGTGGGTATTAGAAACCAATTTTATGATTTAGTTTGCTGTTTGAAAAAGGTGTAGGGCCTCAACACCCAACTTTTTTAGAGATATTCCCTTAAATACAACAATACAAATATAAGGTTGTACATGTGACAGTGCAGTCATGAGTCTGCCTATGTCCCAAATGGATATATAGCAGCCTTTAAATCACTTTTGCTCACCTTGTGTAGGCAGACCTTCATCTTCAAAGATATCAAAGCAGTCCTGCTTGCTTTTTGTATGTATCTCATCATCAGAGGAGACAGGTACAGATGACCACAGGTCATATGGTCTTTGCAGCAATGTCAGATTATACTGTAGAGAGTGGCTAAGGTCATAACTATAACTGCAAGAGCAAATGTGACAGAAAAACAAGTTAGGAATAAGATTAGCACCAAAGTACATCTCTGACCTGTTGGTCCCATATGAACCATCTCGGACTCTGAGAACCTCAGGGACAGGTCTTCTGCTGGTGCCCAGAGTCAGGACTAAACTCGGTGAAGCAGCGTTTCAGTTTTATGCAGCTAAACTCTGGAACAGTCTCCCTGACGATGTTAGACAGGCCTCTACTCTGACAATGTTCAAGTCCAGACTTAAAACTGTTCTTTTTAACTGTGCATATGCCAACTGAAAGAGTTTTATCTGCACTCTTCTCTTTTAATTTAATTTTAAATTCTTAATTCTTAATTATACTCTTTAAATTTGATTTTATTGTTTTAATTGTGTTTTGTACTTTTAAATTTGCCTTTTCTTTTTTTCTGTAAAGCACTTGAATTGCTCTGTGTATGAATTGTGCTATACAAATAAACTTGCCTTGCCTTGCCTTAAATGCAAATAAACAGAAAATATACCTTTTATTTGTTGCATGATCAAATGTTTTTCAGTGCTGTGTTTAAGCAACGACTAAGAAGCCACAAAGCAGGAAATGACAGTAAAGCCAATTTATTATTACTCAAGTGTGTGTGTGTGTGTTTAGTTTGACATCTGACCTGAGAAAAATAAAAAAAATTTCAATAAGCTTCCTGTAATCTGATAATATACATCAGAATGAGCTATAGCAATTGGTGTAGCTGTTAGCCTTGTCTATAAAAACTACAAAAATATCAAAAGAAACTGTACCCTACCAATGTCTACTTTGAAAAGTAATAAAAATAAAATCCTGTTTCTACCAACAGGACAAAATATAATCATTTCAAGGGTGTGATTTTCTGATTTTTAGAAATAACAGTACAGGGCCATGACTACATATGATTACCTGAAGTAGAAGTTGCTAGACAGGTCCACATTCTGGAATATTCGCACATATCTACAAAACAAAATATATTTAATATAAAAAAAAAAAAAAGATTTAAGATCATACTCAATTTATTATTGACAGAGAATAGTGAGTGTTCGGGTGGGTTAGCACCTTGCTTCATCAGGATGGGTGACCCTGACTGAGTCATTGGGGATATAGATCATGCTGGTATCTTCAATTTTGTAAATGGAGTGGCCGCCAATGTCAGCCATCTTTCTGCGCTTTGTGATCAAGACGATGTAATAGCCCTCAAGGAATCGTACAAAGCCTGTGAAATTAAGAGAGTTAACAAAGAGGTATTTAAAAGCGTTGAACTGTTGCCAATTTACAAAAAAAAGTGTTATTTACATGTAGGTTTATAGTTATAGGTGCAGATTGTAAAATAACCTTTTTAGCTATTACATTAACTGTGGCATAGACTTACAAACAAGTGAAAAAACATGAATTAGTATTTTTCACCTATCCATTTGTTTTATATGTTATGCAGTTGATGACAGTGATTTACAGTTGTTTTCAAAATAATAGCAGTATGTGTATCAAAATGAGAAAATCTCAAAATCTATTTTCTAGCTTTATTTCCATACATAAAAATGTATTGAGAACACAGCTCATTCTATTCCAAATCAAAATATGAACAAAAAATTATCAAATTTGTTATTCCTTTACAGAAAGTTAAGAAAAAAGGAATATTAGGTTGTTCAAAAAAATAGCAGTCTTCACTTTTCTTAACAAACTCAAACATTTACTATATAAACTGAAAATGTTTCAAGATTTTGCTTTCCTGTGGCTCTCTGAACTAATATTTAGTTGTATAACCACGTCTTTTGAAGAGAGAGAACTGCTCTTTATCTGTGATGCATGGAGTCCTCTAACTTTGGCAGGTACTGCAGCCGAGGACGACTGGACTACATTCCACACTTCCTCTGCATTTATTGGTTTAGCCTCAAAAAAAGTATTTTTAATGTCATCCCACAAATTTTCTACAGGGTTAAGATCCAACCATGCTTTACTGTCTTCACAGTATACTATGGCTTGAACTCAGAGTTTGGGGGTCGTCTGACAAACTGTCTGTGGCCGCCAGACCCAAAAAGAACAATCTTACTTTCATCAGTCCACAAAATGTTGTGCGATTTCTCTTTAGGCCAGTCAGTGTGTTCTTGTAACCTCTTCAGCAAGTCTTTCTTTTATTAACAATGGGACGTTCCGGGGGTTTCTTGGCAAAATCTTGGCTTTACAAAGGCATCTTCTAACTATTAAAGTACTCACAGGCATTTTTAGATTTTCTTTAATCTCCCCAAAGCTGATCATTGGCTAAGCCTTTGTCATTTTGGCTATTCTTCGGCCCATTCGAATGATGATTTTTCGTTTTATTCCACGTCTTTCAGGTTTTGGTTGCCATTTTAGTGCATTTGAGATCATTAGATGAGCAGCCTATCATTTTCTGCACTTCTTTATATGTTTTCCCCTCTCCAGTCAACTTTTTAATCAGAATACACTGTTCTTCTGAACAATATCTCAAACAACCCAATTATACTCAGAATTTTTTTTTTTAGAAAAATGTGATATAACAGCATGAAAAACATATGCTGCCTTTATCCTTACATAAGGGACAGCTGTTGAACAACTGATTTCTTAGAGCTGCCCGAGGTCCCTAATAGCACACCACACTGCTATTATTTAGAACATGCCCCTTTCACTTAATTATTCAAATAAAAATAATTAGCAGCATGCATTTCACACCTGTTGGGTCTATTGGTTTTCTATTACTCTACTACACCTACTAGTAAGTTATTTGCCATGTAGAAATATAAATATATATTTTTACCAAAAACAGTGATTGCTTAGCTTTGTAATGTTGGACTGCTATTATTTTGAAAACAACTGTACCTCTGCTTTCATTTATGCTGCATTTTCAACTTTTCAACTAAACCCTTAATAGATAACAGTAAAATTAAAAATAGCCACAATCATAGGCCCTTGCCCACCTTGCAACCCTGGGCTGGGGCAGATTTGCCGAAAGTTGCCAAAATTGTTGGAATTGGTGCTTTACAAATGTACCAAATGTGACATACTTTGGTGGCTCCATAGGATTACATTGTATAGGATTTCCATTCAAATTTAATAAGGGGTCTTCTGCATTGCCATGGCAAACCATACAAAATAAGGCGTGGGTCCTTCTGACCTTTTTGATTGGGATGACAAGCTGGAATTTTCATCCATTTCTGAAAAACTCTTTTTTTTTTTTTATTTGCATAGGGGACACTATTTTTTTGTGGTTCCCGGAGTGAATTAAAAAAAAATGGATGGGTATTTTTTATAAACTACTATGGCCGACTTCCTGTTTGTTGAAGGGTGGAGCTATAATAATGCTTTAAGTTTGCCTTGATGTAAACCAAATTTCATTGTGCTGTGCCAAATTAAGGGTGCCCCAACTCCAATAGGGGTCAAAATACTGGAGAATGTTGAGCCATTTTGTTTTGGGCATGTCCAATTTGGTTATATGAATGCAATTTTTGCTGAACCGGATAAATTTCATGAGTTTTCAGCTGTGTTCAAGTGGTGAAATTTGCAATCCCAAAAAAGTCAAAGAAACTGGGCAATAACAATAGGCCCAGCGCCTGCTTTGCTTGGCTCGGGCCTAACTAGACACTCAACAATTAGGTGCATTATTCACACTCGATGGTGGTGTAGCCACAGCTGCCCTGGGGCAGACTGGCTGCCATTCTGTTATGGCCTCTCCGATCACCACCAAGCACAAAATCCCACAGTCATACATACACAGGGAAGGTGGGTAGAGTGTCTCACCCAAGGACACAACGGCAATATGCAACGTTGGTAGAGGAGATTGGTCCACCAACCTTCTGGTTAGAGGGTGATGGTTCTACCTAGTGAGCTGCTGCTCCTGAGGCAAAAGGCAGATATCAGTGTGACACAGTCACAATTAACTAATTTCCTGTGAGTTTTGTGATTATGAGTGTGTCTAGACAGAAGGCTAAACAAACTTTGTTTAAAACTCCTCTATTATTGATAAAAAATAAAACAACTGTTATATTAATTTTACTGCCAAACAACCTCAGCTCTAGTTTAAAAAGTTAATTTGCTTTCTTGCTGTCAGAAAGGGGGTCAGACTGACAAAGTCTGACTCAGTAGTCATATGAAGGCGGATAAGAATATACTTAGGATAATGGTAACCATTACAAGGTGTAATATAAAAGGTGCCAGGCGGAGTGGTGCTCTTTGAACAGACTCAACTCTTTAAGACCACTGACTTTGTAAATAGCTTATTGTGAACACAGGTAGCACCTAGCTACAGTGGAAAATTTGATTTCATTCAGCAGACAAACTCAACGTCTGTGTCGGTGTGACCGTCCCCTCTGAATTGAATCATATCAAAAAATACAGTATGAAAAGAAAAAAAAGAAAAAAGTGTTTTGTGTGTAAAAATAATGGAATTTTAAAACAAAAGGATCAATTATCAGCACAAAAATAGGAATTGTTTATGGTTAGAGTTCCTTTTATTTTGGTCTGTTCATTCCTAAAAATGACTGCTTGCAAAACCTGGTGAGCACTCAAATATGAAGAACTAATGATTTTAGGTTCAAGTTAATGATGTCTGAAAATGAGTAAAGAATAAAAAGACTGCACTCACCAACAATACCAAATGCAGTGACAGCCCTGGACAGGCCTGACAAACCCTTTTGACTGATCTTGGTGCGGTTTCCCAAGTCCAGTCGTCCCAACAACTCACGCACCTCTTGTTGGGTGTAAACATGCTACATAAAAGAATGACATTCTTTATTCATTCTCCAAAGACAACTAAGGAGTAAATAGTAGTTTATGCTAGTTTCATAGCAAACAAAACTCATAGCGTAAAGGCTTAGTTGATGTCATAATGTTTTCTTTTTCATCTTTGAGGGTTAATTAAATAGACTATACTGTATAGTGTATACAATCAACATTTTGCTACAGTGTCATATTCTGTCCATTAACTGATTAAAAGATAGAAAGAAGAAAAGAAACAAATGTTGCTTACTCTTTCAGCTCTACAATGTAAAAAAACTGGCTATGCTTGCCCATTCCACCAAAGGATTCATAGTGATTTCCTAGGTCACTATTGTATATGTTAATATGAGAATGTTATTTGCTTAATGCTTAAAACACCAAATACATTATATCCATAATCACATACACAACCAACAGATCACTGAAACTGTAACTCATAGATCTTGGTAATGAGCAGCAAAATCAAAAGCTGAAATGTGATCAGCAATACTCTAGGGCCAGGCAGAGTAATTGTACAATTTACCCCAGGCGTTTCTCTATTGTATTACATAAGCATATACATTAGCACTGCACCAGCTCTGGTGGAAACTCAGGTCTCACCTTATCATCAATTATGACCAGGTCCTTGGGTTCTGTACGGTCTATCTTCAGCACTCTGTGCCTTGTCTGTGCTTGATTGCTTCCCACCAAAAAATACCTCTGAAATAAGCAATAAACTTGAATGAATTAATTATAATATTAGCTGCAAAGAAAACATAATTGACTTTAATGTATTTGGGAGCCACACAAATCACAGGACCAGTGTCATCTACAAATGATTTAGTATGTTTTTTTAGTCATTATATTCCTACCAACCTGGCTGCAAGATAACTTAATGGACAGAGGGAAATGGAACACCCTGTATCCTCCTATCCTATTTTGTCCTGTTCTACAAGGCCCAGGATGATTTTATTCTCATTTGTCCATACAGACAATGTTGTGTTTACTGTGTTTATGTAAATAATTGTCAGAAAACCCCCAAATTTTAGGACACACAATATTAATTACAATGATAGTACTACATTCATACACTTGCTAGAGATCTACACAACAGCTTGTAGATACAATTATCTAATTATCCAACAACAAGAAGCAATCCCACCAACAGAATGTTGAGAAAAGTAAGTTAGCTGACTGCAACAAAGTTGATGAAGCCATGTAATTTACACTCAAATCTGAGCCTGCCATCCTAATGTCACATCTAAATTTTAATCCAGACCTATCATACCAGGTGATGATTCAATGATATGTGTGAGCAGAGATCCTCTTTTCCAAACTAAGCTTTAACATCTAGCCAGTGCAGGCTGTTGCCTTTCTCTGCTAGGATTGCACTTTTCTTTTTATGCTTAGACAGTCCGTGTAGGTTTTCAGTCAGCCAGGAAATTTCAGTAAAAGTGGTCAAACAAGAAGGTCATCTGGACAAGGTTTATCTTTAGAGGATGTTTCATTGCTTCATCCAAAGGACTTAATAATTTCTTAGTTCTTTTTGCTTAGAGAAATGTATACCAGGACAGAGAGACCTGCAACATGTAAAATATTTTTTGAAATCAGCAGAGATGGACACAAACATCACCAGTTTCAGAAATACCCTGATAATGACCATATCTTGCGGCAAAAATCAAGTTCATGTTCAGTGCTAGGTTTCAACCAATTCAAGTCTAAGTGCATGCCATATCAGAACAGCAGAAGTATACACTAGTTCTAAAAAGATTGTAGAATATGTGTGTTTAGAAGTACTAAGTAAATCCCCCTAAAATATTAGAGAAAATACATGTTTTGTGTGTTTTATACAGGCATTAGAACACACTAAACATGAAAATGCGCGTTATTTGTTAGATACAATTATCAACAACAGTGTCATCATTATAAAAATCAAACCAGAGGGTTTTCTTATAGTGCCATCTAGTGCCTTCTAATTGAAACCAAACTAAAGGATCAGGCTTGTACGTTGTCATACGTTGTCATACTTGTACTTCGGCTTTTCATTGAATTTTAGTTACGGATATATGCTGTAATTGCTAGCAGTACATATATATAACGTTTAATATAAAATATTTACATTGTCTAATTGCAAAAATCTGTCTAAATTATGGCATCATCTAGTTACATACAGACAGGACAAGATCATGTCAGACTCACTGCTCTGGTTTCATACAGGACCATTCGCTGAATCCCACTGATGACAGCCGCTGACTGGGGCATTTTTCTTCTTGTACGCCGAAAGACTCAAGACCCAGAAGTAAAACAAGTGCAGTAAACAGGGATTACCGTGTGAAAACCAAAAAAAATAGCACCCTTCACTACACAGCTTCCACATCACATGACTTTGTCGATATAACTTACTTACTAGTACTTGCTTGCTTGCCCGTTATCTATTGACCAGTCCCACATAGACTCGGCTGTATTTGTGCAAAATCAATTTCAATATATTTATTCAGTACACGTATTTAATTGTTGCAGACTATTTTCCGGCTAGCAAAGAACGAAACGTAGCATGCATTTGTTGTGGCGGTCAGGTGACTGCCAGCGGCGTCTTTGTACGGTGGCTCGCACAGGCAAAAAGCTCCTCAAATAAAGCATAACAAACTGTCGTATGTGGTCGTATTGCGCTGTTGTCTGTTGAGTTTTATAGAATAAAAGAGATTTTAAAAATGATCATGTTTTACCATGATTGAAAAATATTCACAAAAATAACGTAAGTAAAAAAAAAAAAATAAAAAAAAAAATTCTCCCGCTTTAGTTTGTCTGTTACCGTGGTTACCGTGTTTTCTGCCTTCCGCTAAAGTGGGCAGCCAGGTCGTTTTAGACTGAGCCTAAATTGCCCCACCAATAAAAACAAATAGATGGCATAGTTAATGTCATATTCATTCATTAGACATGCCCCGAAATGATGAGAATGGTGAGTTAAACTATCTTAGGCTATCTTAAACTATCCATAGTTAACGCTAGTAATAACTTAAGTTAACGTTACATGTTGCGTATTTAGCAAGTTAATAAACCTTAGCTACGCTTCGACTAACTTAACTTAAAACTAAAATATCTGGACAAATTTAAAATGTATTTATGACTCTGTGTGAATATATGCTTATGTCCTATAAATTCTCACAGATACTTTAGCTGACATTTTAATTGAAGATGACGCAGAAAGAGAAATTCTACTTGCAAAACCAACTTGCTTTCTCATAGTAGGGAGGCCGGTAAGTTAACTCTAATGTGCTAAAGCCTTGTATTATGTATTATTAATAATACATAAGTATGTAAATCTTTGTCTCAGGGTGTTGGTAAATCAACCTTGGCCAGAAAAATTGCAGAATCCTGGAAATGCATCCTGGTAGATGGTATGTACAGTATTGCAGTCCTTTGTGATTCTTTTATGTTATTATTTGTTGGGAGGTTTTAATTTATTTGTATTTACATTTCAGACACAGATATTCTCAATACCCACATCAAAAATAAAACAAAGCAAGGTTTACAAGTATGCATTATTATGTGTCCACCAAAGTGTGATGTTAACACTGTTTCACAAATTTACATGTTGACAATGTTTTTGTTACATTTATTGTAGCTCTTGGAAATCTTATCTTATGGTAAAAGTATACCAGAAGAAATTGTTCTCCAGCTAATTCTTGAAAAACTGAACTCACCAGAAGTAGATCACTATGGTAAATCAACCACTGTGTGTTATTCATGCACTTACAATGCCTGGGTGGGATTATCTAATTAAAACAATGTTATGTTATAGGTTATGTACTAAGCTGTTTGCCATTTTTGTCTGAGCACTGTCTAAAGATTAAGGAGCAGATTGAGTTAATCAAAAACCTCAAGTTATCACCTGATTTTGTCATAAATATTAAGGTAATGTTCTATATATGATTTGTATAGTATGTATTCCAAAACTGTTTTAAGTTTTACTATGGTATGTATATTTAAGTTAGTTTATTGATGTATATATTTCTGTCTTACTGTAGTGTGCCGACTGTGACTTGACTGAGAGGCTTTCAGGACTGAAGCAGCTGCCAGAGACAGGGCAGTATTACCGCAAGGATGACTGGATGCGTCAGAAAGTGTCCACACAAAAAAAGGAAAAACAAAGCACAGAGGACGAAGAAGAAGAGGAGGAGGATGAGCAGGTGTGGTCTCATTAGTTTATTTCTGAGATTAGTGCATTTCACGACACCTTACCATAATTGAACTGACTTGAAATTTAAACTTGTCCTATTTTGTAGTTTGTGGAAGAGGAGCTCAAAAAAGAGATGATTGATCAGATGGTGTGGACACCAGAAAATCTAAAAGACAATGTTGGCCGTAGAATCAACATCTACAAAGATACTATACTTAGACCATTGGAGGTACACAACAAATTAAACAATGCAGTTTAAATGGGTTGTAGATTACTTTTGCAATTTTTTTGTAATAAGAAGCACTAGAAATGTTTTTTTTTTCAAAAGGATTACTTTACCAACCACCATCCTCTGAACCTATTGGAGCTAGATGGAAACGACAAACCTGATGAGTTGCATTTGGTAAGATTCTGATCACAGATTGAAAATAAAATAATGTTTTATGCTAGAGATTATTTTCCTTTGTCTTGTAGACAGTAATGTCTCGTCTGGGAGCTATGGCAGTCCAGCATGTATCAGTTCCCGTTCTCCTTAGTCATGATGATGACGAGCTACCAGAGGACATTGAAACGGTTTGACACCCTAGATTTTATACGGTGGATAATAAACCATACAGTCTATTTGTAAAATATTACTCTGTTACCCAAACTTTTCACTTACAGGAAGACCTGATGAGAATGATGTCATCCTCAAAGGTGGTGGCCCCAGGCTTTAGATGGAAAAGGAGTCGCTGGGGCAGAGCCTGTCCTGTAGCTCTCAAAGAAGGCAAGGTTGTTCCTGGCAGGCCTGATTTTTGTGTGGGGTGGGTGTCTATGCAGGCAATACTATACTATTTATAAAGCAGCTTGTTTAACCAGACCATGTTTTATTCTCTGTGCAGCTTTCAAGACAAGATGTACATCCTTTCTAATACAGAGGCCTATGAGAAGTTTATTGCAAACCCCAGACGATATTTAATTCCTCCAATGCCCAGGGCTCCATGCAGAGTGTCCATCATTGGCCCATCACTATCAGGGAAAAGCACCCTGTCTAAGCTGGTAGCCCAACATTACAGTGCAGTGGTGTTAGATGTTGACGCACTGGTGCAGTCATCACTAAAACAAGCAGAACAAGAGAGGCTTGACAAAATCAAAGAGGAGACTACGGCAGCAGCAATAGAAAAAATACAGGCCAAGATTTTGACAGATGATGGGGAAATACTAGGCAAGTTTACCATATGCTGTTAAAGAAATATTTTCAAAAGCAAATAATCATGATTGTGGAATATCTTGAAATTACATTGTTTGTCTTACTTTGTCCCATCAGATGAAACTGAAAGTGTACAAGGTAATACATTATCTTTGCCCATATGTTGGATATACACTGATCAGTCATAACATTATTACCAATAACACAGATTATCTTATTGCACCTAATTTCCAAAAATGCAGCTCTTATGGGGTGTTCCCAATTTGTAGTCGTCAGTATCTATCAAAAGTAGTCCAAGAAGAATAGTACTGTGGCTTAAATTGCAGAGGTAGTTAAAGCTGGTTCTGATAGAAAAGTGTCAGAATACACTGTACAGTGCAGTTTGTTGTGTATGGGGCTGCATATTAGTTCATAATGTTATGTCTGATTGATGTATATAAACTATAGAAACAATGTAATGAATATGTGGTTGTCCTGTTGTCAGTGACAGAGGATCATCCAGAAGTACAGGCCTTGGTGCTTGCTGCTCTTGAAGAAGCCAAACAAATTACTTTATCACCACTTGACATGTATTTACTAGTGCTGGAGAAACATATAAAAGAGGTGAGTAAATTTAAATAGAAAAGCACGTAACATACTGTACGTAAAAGGATGATGTTCCTAATAATGTTTTCAGATTGAAGAGACCAACACTGGTGCCGATGTCCGGACTGGCTGGGTTCTAGACAACTTTCCAAGAAATGTCTCAGAAATGGAGGCCTTACATCAAGCTGGAATCTTGCCAGATGTCGTGTTTTGTCTTGAAGCTGGTGATGAAAATCTGAGTAAGAAACTTTTTGAGCCTAGGATTTTATTTTTGTATGTCTAATTAATCAAAGTGTTCTATTCATGTTCACCAGTATTAAAAAGACTATATGAGATGAACAAGGAGAGTGTGGATACAGCAGTTAAAACCCGACTACAAAATGAACTATATGAAAAGGAAAAAAACGCGCTGTGAGTACAAACTATTTAACCTCTTCTTTTCTTATTGTTGTTCATTATTGTTGTTTGCCCTTCTCCATTCATTTTAGGAGACATAAACTAGAGGCAGAGAAAATGGCCAAAGCTGCAGAAGTACAATCAAATCTAGACACAGCCGTGGAAGAAATTAAAGGTATGTTTTGCATTTAGTCAAAATTTAAAAAAAAAAAATTTCTATAAAATTCTATTTTATAGAAAATTCAGAGAATCCTGAAATGGACAGTGTTGGACAGCAAGAAATAAATGACCAACGAAAAGGTGTGATATGTGAAGTCTTTTTTCATGCAATCATACTATTATTATTATGTTGTTCTAAATATACATTTGATTCTGAGAGGGATGCCTGTTTAGTATTATACTAATAACTCTGTTTTTTTTTTTAGAAATGCCTGAGCAATCTGAAACAGAACAAGCTGTGCTTCCAGAAATAATTGAAAAGGAAGGTGTGATATTTTATTGCTTTAATTTTGTCAAAATACAGAATCAAATGTTTTTGTTTAGGAAAATGTTTTCAAATACAAAGTAAGGTGTAAAAAAAGAAAATGCAGAAATGGCCCAACAGTCTGAGCCTGACAGTTCTGCATCTCCTGAAATAACAGAGGGTGGGGTATACGTTCTAACATATAGTATAACCACTACTATATAGTTTGTTAATCATTCTTATTTAACTTCAAACTGATTAATGTATCTGAACTTATTTGTTTATTTATCAGTTACTTGTTAATTATAAAAGTCTGTATTAATTATATTTTGCAGAAAAGCCTGAGCAGATTGACCCTGAAAGTTTGCAGCTTCTAGAAATAAAGGAAGGTAAAACATTTTATAACGAATTACAACAAAACACATAATTAATGTAGATCATGTTGACACATGAATATTTTTTATTGTGTCTACTTTCTTAAGTTGATCTACCCGAACACTGGGAGCTAGGTTATCCAGATGGCCCCGAGATGAATGTGTATAAAAAGCAACTACAACAGTTTATGAATGAATGGGATCAAATGCAGGTGATTTCAAATGTCAACTACTTGGTACTGGAGATAAGTGAAAAAAAGCCTGAGGAACTGATAGAGGAGATTGTGTTCGAAATGGAGAGTGAGTAAAGCCTATTGCCTTTAAATGTAGTAAAAGTGACCACAAAAAACTTAAGCAATGCCGTACTTTTCTATCAGAGCCCTTCAAGTATGTGGCCAGTGAGCTGACAGGAGCAGACCTGGACGAAGAGGCAGAGGACATGGCCGAGTTAGAGAAAGAAGAAGAAGAGGAGGAGGAAGAGGCTGAGGGAGAAGATGGTGAAGTAAGCCTGTATTTTCTCACAGATGTGGGGGATGTGGATAGATGTTTCCCATATATGAGATTTTTTTTGTACTTGACATACTTTTACTTGCATACATTCTTGAGAACTTTTCCTCAAGTAAACTAGAATCACTAAAATATAATAGTAGTAGCCCCAGTATTAATAAAAGTAGTAGCTCAAGTAGTAGCTGTAGTATTAGTAGCAGTAGTGTTAGTATTAATAGCAATTGTAGTAGCAAAGTAGCAGCAGTATTATTATTAGTTGTAGTTGCACTTGTAGTAGTAGTGCTGTATTAGTGGTAGTTGTAGTAGTTTTAGTAGAGTTCGCCTTAGAAGTAGGAACAGTAGTAGCAGTAGTGGTAGTAGTAGTAGTAGTGGTTGTAGCTGTATTTACTTTTAAACTTAAGTCAACCTACTTCTACTTGAGAAGCATTACTACAAAATTAAATCATTTTGTTTTTTTAAATTTAGGGGAAGACACCAGCCAGAAGATTATACGGTGACACCTATCATTTCTGCCCTGTGGCTTTGAAAAACAGCAACGTCCTGGTCCCCTGTACTGACGAAAACACAGCCAAGTACCGCGAAAGAATCTACTATTTTTCCAGCCCAGACGCTAGGGATATTTTCATTCAAAAACCTGAACAATATGTTGCACAGACTGAGCCACTGAAGGTAAACACCTACCAGGAGTACCATCATGTTAGTCACTGATCATTACATAAATACTCTAAGTTTTATTATTTCTCCAAGCCTCCAGCCTTGAGGGTTTTCATGCTTGGCACTCGAGGATCAGGGAAGACCACAAATGGGAAGTGGTTGGCCCAGCAGCTTGGCCTCTTCCACATTGAATTCAGAGAGAGGCTCCAGATGCTGGTCATGGAAAAGACAAAAAAGCAAGTGGCCTATGCTGATGAAGACGAGACTTCTGAGGAGCCCACTGAAGACTTGGACGCACTAATCCGAGAGGCTAGGGGCGAGCAGGACGAAGAGGAAGTTGACAATGTACAGGAGGCAAAGGTCAGTTTATGTTGCTTTTTTGTGATATTACATTGTTGTTATATTGTAATACAAAGCAATTGTATTATGTGTTTTTGACTTTGAGCAGGAAGAAGTGGAACTGACTGATGAAGAGAAGGAAATTGTTGTCTACCTGTCTGACGGAGAACCACTCTCTACACGTATTCTTGATATGGTCCTCATACCTTATTGGAAACAGGATCCATATATGTAGGTGTCCATAGTAAAAAAAAAATATATCTTTATCTTTTTATGTACTAGGACTGCACAGCATTGACAAAATATGCAATAACCATGTTGAATATTGCAATAACATTATGATTGATAACATTTGGATACCCTTAATAAGCTTTTTTAACCAACAAAATCATAATTTATTATAATTTAATTCAAAATATTTTGACTTAAGGCTCCAGACACCTATTTTGACAGAGCATATTTTATGTCAATGTAAGACCATAACATTTTTGCAATACATTCAGTTTCTTTAAGCACCAATCTTGCATTTGCCAATATTGTGATAACGATAAATGTGAGCTTTATTGTGCAGCCCTATTAACGTATGCTTCATTTCTGTCTTTTTTAAATTTGTCGCTATATATTTTATCCAGGTCTACAGGGTTTATTCTGGAGGGTTTTCCTTCTAATTCTGATGAAACAGACTACATGGCACAGCACCATCTCTTCCCAGATGTTGTGGTCACACTGGAGGTGGAAGTCGGTGATGTACAAAAAAGTCTGTTACCAAAATATCTCAAGGAATGGAGAGAGCGCTCCAGCCATCGTAAAGCTCAGGTGAACCTGCTTCGAGAACTTCGTCAAAAAAATCGGGTAGGTTGTTAAAATTCATCTGCCTTTATTTTATACTGCTCTGTAAAAGACACTAGTTAGTTTCATTCTTTGTACACACAGGAGGAGAACATTGCTGCGAGAAGAGTTGAACTCATGGCAGATCATGCAAAGGTAGGAGTAGACTTACCAGTATACTTGAGACCCTGCCTGCGTGAACTTATTGTACCTTTATTGACACTGAGCTGCAGGTGAAGAGCCATGATGAGAATGATGAGGAAGATGAAGAGGAAGAACAAAAGACCCAAGAGGAGGACATTGAAGCGATGCTGGAGGAGGAATTTCCCCCAGAGGAGCCAAATGACGACTTAGACAATGAGGAGACAGAGGAAGTCGCCACCGAGCGCCTGCAGATGGACATAGCAAGACGTTTTGGAAAAGATGAAAATAACCTGAGTGTTATTATGGTACTGAACAGGCCAATAGCAAGAAACCTACATATTAGCTGTACTACTCGTGTGTTAACGTTTTGCTCTCTTTCCTTATAGGAACTGCTCAGTGAACAAAACATACCAATAGTGTCAATCAACGGAGCTGGCAAGCCCAAAAAAGTGCAGCACCAGTTACTTAACAAAGTACAACCCCTTTTAACCAACAGAAAATCACTCTTTCAAAAATGCCAGCCAATCTCATGTCCCCTAGCCCATAAACTCCTTTCCTCTACTTATAAATTCCACAGTGTTTTTGGCTTTTGGGATCCGATCCAGGTGAGCACAACCTTTTTGCAACAAGTTCACTGCATTTAAAAATCTCTTCCATACAAACAATATTTTTACTTCTTTTCTGCAGCTGTACAATGAAAGAGACATAATACATCCTCTGCTATGGCCTTTTGATAATTCATATTCCTTAATATTCAATCGTTACATCTACTTCTTTGAATCTAAAGAGAACCGCAGTACATTTATGTTTAACCCCTTAAAGTACATATACCAACCTAAGCCCACCCCAACTCTTCCGATTAAATTAGCTGTGATTGGACCGCCTAAATCTGGTAAAACTACAGGTATGTCTTGAAACCTTTTGGTCATCAAATTCTTGTCTGCAGCGGCTGTAAATCACATAGTTTTTTTTTTTGCCAGTTGCAGAGTTGTTTGCTCAAAAGTATGGTGTGGCGAGACTCTCCATTGGCCGTGTTCTTCGTATGACGCTGGACACTCATGAGCACACAGATCTAGGAGTTCAACTCAAAAAGCATCTCAACCAGGGACATGTTGTACCAGATGAACTGGCCATTCAGGCTTTAGAGGCTGTGCTACTGTGTTCTGTCTATAATGTTCAAGGGTATGAACATTGCCTTCATATTGCATTTTAATAAAACATACTCACAAAGTAGCTTTTAGTAAGAAATGCATGTTTATTTTTGGTTTGTAGATATGTCTTGGATGGATTTCCTATGACACTTAAGCAAGCACAACTAATGAGATCCCGGAGTATTATTCCTATGGTTGTGGCAGAATTAAAGCTGGACACTGTGGAGGTTCTGAAAAGAGGGCTAGTGGACAAGATGAAACCCAACAAGTGAGAACACATGAACACATATTATTAACCTATTTTGTCATGATTATATTCAACAATATCTAACATAATATTACATTATTAAATTTAATCCATTGCAGACCTCACGTGATGCATGACAGCTCTGAGATCCTCCTCGTCCGGAACTCCTGTTTCAAGGAAGAGGCAGAGCATGTAAGGCAACACTTTCAGCAACAACACAAAAACTTGATCCAGCTGGACGGCTTAAAGAGCAAATGGTGGCTCTGGAAAAGCATTTTGAAGGAAGTTAGCAAAAGTGTGAAATATATTCACCACTACCTGGAGAGGACACACAATGGTATGTTTCAAGTAAGCACAACTTTTTCATTAGACATATGATTTTTTTGTGTCACCCTCACATTT
This sequence comes from Bostrychus sinensis, assembly GCA_020698575.1. Classification (NCBI taxonomy): domain Eukaryota; kingdom Metazoa; phylum Chordata; class Actinopteri; order Gobiiformes; family Eleotridae; genus Bostrychus; species Bostrychus sinensis. The sequence continues at coordinate 16,866,195 of CM036257.1, read as the reverse complement.
TTATTCACCAGGACAAGCTGCAAGCATCAACAGATTGTGTATCACCCCTGAGGAGCTGCAGCGTCAACTTGGGAAGTTTGGCTATTACTGTCCCGTGTGTCTGGTCCTAGACCGCCACCTTGTGGACTGTTCAGAAACTGCAGACTTGACTCATGCTGCTGAATATAGAGGACACTATTACAAAATGTGTGGAGACAGGCATTTGGAAGTCAGTGTAAAAGCTTACACAGAATTTAACTCTACAATTAAGCACATTTGATGTGAGTTTAAATTTTATTGTTTGTCACTTTAGTTGTTCCTTGAAACTCCAGTGCCATTTGTGGCCCCTGACTGTTCCCACACTCTCCCACCTCCTCACCTTCTACCAAAAAAGCTTTCCGGGATTCAAGTGAAGAACAGGTTCCCACAGCAAGTTGAGTTGAGAGGTTTCTGTCCTGTGACATATCGAGATGGGAAACAGAGGTACAATTTCATCTTTAATTATAAAAATAGGCATGTTTCCTATTCCTTTTGTCATGAAAATGAAATCTTTTAAGGTATGACGCCCTAGTTCAGGGAAACCTAGAATATGCCGCTGAATACAGAGAACGGATCTATATGTTTGAGACTAAGCAGAAACAAGACAAGTTTTTGAGGTGACTATCTCTTTAATCTTCATATATCCTTTTGGTTTGTTATTCGAGTTAACCGCTGTGCTTACACATTATGGATTAAGGACTCCTGAAATTTACTGGGACCAGAAGCTTCCAGATAAAATCCCTCCTCTCTGTGAACCTGTACCTTTCAGCTCCTTTCCGAATTTGGGCTATTTGGAACAGGTCAGACTCAATCCCACCTAACATAGCCCACAACCTTGTGCCTGTCATCTTAAAAGTAACATGTTTTTGTAACCCATTTCTTAGGGTGTAGCAGTATCAGTCATCAAGGCTGTGACTGCTGTAGGGTGCTTGAAACCAAAGTATCCATTTCTCAGCATACAAAGGTCAGCTCTCCTCTATGTGGCCTACTATCTGAAAGGTAAACCATGCCAAAATCAAGCAATTAACTACAACTTGACAGCTAATATAAATAATGTTTGTAACACATATTGTGAAGAAGTATTCAATATTCAGGTGTTGTTTATAATACCTTTTTGTTGATAGCATTCAATCCTAAGAGCACAGACTACATTCGGCAGAAGTACAAGAAGAAGCTGGCCATGTTTGAAGAGAACTGTGCACTTATTCCCTATCTGATTTCAACAATGCAGAGCCATTACAGGCCTCCCAGCGAACGACCGATTGACTTTGAGTTTAAGCTCAACAGGTTTATGGCTTTGGAAGACGTGCAAAGAAAAAACAGTGTCATTTAGCTGACGTGTTGAAATGTTTGCTTTTAAATAATATTTTTTCGGGGTTAAAAAAGCAATTCTCCTAAAATTTAAGTTTTTTTCTTTTTTTCATAAATTAAAAGCATATATAGTCGTTTTAGTAGTTATGTGTGTGACAGTCATATATTAACATTTCTAAATTAAAACAATCAAGCACAAAAATTAATAGAAAACAGGTTAAAAAAACACAAGAAAAACAAACAAAACAAACAAACATACTAAATATAAATATGAAAGTTATTGTTTTTGTAATAGTCAAATATTCAGTATGTATGCGTAGGTTTACAGGTGGGGCTGACATTAACCTTTTACCTTTATCTTTGTTAGAATATGATTATGATAATTAACCATGACAACAAACCAAAGATATAAGTTTAGAGCAGACATTTTGTATGTATGCATATGTGTTTACACGCATACAGACATATAACACATATACATACATTATTCGTAATGTAATTTAATTAGTCAAGAGGGTCCATCCAACATGATAGAGATTATTCAGCAAAATAGTTAGTCCTCATAAATTTTTTTGTCTGAAATCTTTATTAATGAATCAATGTAATTATCCATTTCTATTAGAGTTTGAAGATCGGCTTACTATTTTCATAATATTTCATTTTATGTATATGGAATTTACCTAATAAAATAAATAAATTAACTATTAATTATAGTTTCCAGTTTTTGTGACTAAAATAAGTTATTATACTTTGATAGTTTAGTTTAATATTATTTGATGTTTTATAGGTAATATAGTGTTCTATCTGAAACCAAACGTTATAGCAGGGAGTAGAGTAGAAGAAGTATTTATTTGTATAGAGATTGGGAATCTAGGTCATGAAGTGACCGTTGAGCAATAAATCTGCCTCATGAGTCTTCACAGACAGCAAAATACCATAGAGTAGCTTCAGGAACAGCGGCATATAAAGTAAGCCTTGAAACAACTCTTTTAACTGCTTTGTTACTCTTGGTGAATATTTATCACACACTAAGGTATCAGAATACTTTTGTGTGAACTCTATCTCGAGTAATTCCCGTCCTAAATTGCTCCATTGTTTAACTATTGACCACCAATATGACATCACGATCCTGATCTCTCTTACTATTATTATGTGTTTTATTCATTTGTCATCATGTAGTCTTGGATGCGTCTGCTTTTTTAAAATGATTTATGAGTAACAAGAAATTTAGTAGCCTATATTATTAGCATCTATTAGAGAGAGGTGAAAAGACGGTTGCAATTTTAAAAACCTTTGCTTATGAATAAAAAATGTACCAATTAAGATAAAAAAAATTACAATATAGTGAAAGGGTTTCTTTTTGTCTTTGGTATTGTTTTCAAAATAACATCTTTTAATGTGAAACAGTGACTCACTCTACAATTTCGAAAGAATATAGTTACTCATTTCTGTCCAAAATATTTTTACATTGTTACAGGGAAAAAATAAGTGTTACCATATACTGTAAAATTTATTTATTATCTATTTATTTCCCCTTTTTTATACATACAGTGGCAAGCAAAAGTATGTACCCCCCTTAACATTTTTCCTTTATTGTTGCCTTACAACCTGGAATTTAAATGAATCATTGAGAGGTTCATGTCAGTCACTTTACATCACATGACTACAACTATGAAAATGCAAAAAAATAAATAAATTTAAAAAAATAAAAAATTCTGAAGCAAATTAGAAATATGACAGAAAAACAGAAAACTTGAGTGCCAAGGTAAGTACCCTCTTTTTTAAAGAAGCCCCCAAATGAGACACGGTGTTACTCACCCTCAGACGTCACAGAAATAGATAAGGCCTGACTGCAGTTCAACTCTCATTATGCCACAAAATACAATTTAATTCATCCTTACATGTAAAATATAAGGAACCACACCAAACCTGCCTAAAGAGGACCATCAAAAACTTTCAAACCGGGCAAGGAGTGCATTCATCAGAGAGGCAGCAATGAGACCAAAGGTGACTCTGAAAGAGCTGCAGAGCTCGACAGCAGAGACTGTTGTATTTTATTTTATTTAACCTTTATTTAACCAGGAAAGTCCCGTTGAGATTAACAATCTCTTTTTCAAGGGAGTCCTGACCAAGACAGCAGCACAGGTCTACGACAGAGTGTGTGTATGTGTCCACATGTAGCAGTATGGAGTTTAGGTATTTTGTTTTTTAACTTAATCCGCCAGCAGGTGGCGTGAGCGGGCAAACTATAAAAGTGCATCACTTCCACTTGCCCTTTCTCTGACCTCACGCACTTCCGAGTCACTTTTTTGGGCTAGCTGTCTTCCGTGTCGCCGGTGGTGTTGTGTGGCTATGGGGCGCGTCTAGTGTACCCTGGATCAGTGGTTAGTTACTGTGCGGGTGTGCGCTCCGGTAGAGTCACGTGATGGGCGGGTCTGTGTCTCTAGCTGTTCGTTGTTTCACTGAACTTCTCCCGCTGTTGGTTTCAGCCGTGTGTGGTAATGCCTGCGGACCTTCAGCCGAGAGAGAGGGCGAAATCGAAAAGTGGTCCGGGAGCGCCGCCCCCTGTCGACCTGTCAGTGGCCAGTGGGTGGCATGTCACTCAGCAGAGCGGCAGACGGCTCGCTATTAGTGACATGGCAATGGTTTATAGCCGCTGGCTGATTCTATAGCAGCTGTCAATGGTTTTATAGTGGCATATTGTTTTCCTGGATGTTTATGAACGTGTATGAATATGTAAATTACAGTAGCCTATGTTTGCTTGGTTCAGCAGTTATAGGGTTGTTGATGCTGTTAATGGCAATTGCATTGTTTTTCTATTTGTGAAAGACTACTGTTAACGTGTTTTAGATTCATTTACAAAGTTTTACCATACAAATTTCGTAAAGTACCCTACAGTCTATTAAAGAATACGAGGAACAATGCGCCAGAGGAACAGCATACAGAATAAAAACAACTGGCTTGGGACTGCAGTGTGTGTTTGCTTGTGTGTGTGATGGGTGTGTTAATAAACAGTTTTATGGGTTGTAAGAGTTGCCTTCTCATATTCTTTAATAGATTGAAGGGTACTTTACGAAATTTTTATGAAATAACAAAGAAGTAAAGAAAAGAGTAGAATTCTTGAATCCAAAAATTACATATTTGCTGGCCTCGGTCAAACGCCCTACGTGTGTGCCAGCTAGACAGCAATTTACCGCTGTAGTTTAACTGGCCACCTTCTTTCACCTGTTGAATAACAACAATAACCCTATCAACTGCTGAATCGTGCATACATACTCTTATTTACATATTCATACAAGTTCATAACCATTCAGGAAGACAATATGCCACTATAACGCCATTGACAGCTGCTGTACAATCAGCCAGCGGCTATAAACCATTGCCATGTCACTAAAAGCGAGCCGTCTGCCGCTCTGCTGAGTGACATGCCACCCACTGGCCACTGACAGGTCGACAGGAGGCGGCGCTCCCGGATCGGCCACTTTTCGATTTCGGCCCTGCTGTCAGCCGATGCACTGGCGCGCACTGCTCTCTTGTTTTTCTTGTTTTCTCTCAGTTTTTTCGTTGGAGTGGTTAATGAGTATACAACTAAAATACACCATAACTTTAAATGTTAAAACGAAGATACTGCCTTAGTCATTTATGGACTTTTGAATTGAATGAACCTAATGTATAAATAAAATGATAAGAGTGACGGAACCTTGCCTTTGTCTTAATGAACGAACCTGTGCTTGCCTTTGTCTTGGTCCTGGGGCCTTACTCCCCGGGTGCCGTTGTTGGATTATTTATTCTATTTTTTATTTATTTATTTTTTTCATAAAATTTTAGCTACTCAGAAGAAAACGACTCTGCTGTTCTGTACAGTGCATCCAACCTGAAGGAGCTTGAGCTGTTTTTAGATGAAGAATGAGTACAAATCCCAGTGATTTTATGAACCAAGCTCATAAACACTTATCCTAGAAAAGTTGGGGCTGAAAGTCCTTCAGAGGGTTGGTTCTACAGAGTACTAATTTGAGGGGGCACATACTTTTGTACGCTCGAGTTTTATTTATTTATTTATGTATTTATGTATTTATTTGATAGGGACAGCACACATTAATGAACATATATTCAAACAGTGATAGACGTAAATATGCCAGATTATAGCAACAATGCTAATGTGCATCTGTAGTCCCTAGGCAGGTAACACAAAAACATTAGACATAGAAAAGGACAATAAATCACGGTAAGAGCACATCACAAGACAGTACATTACTAAGAAATTAAGAGTCAGTGGTTACAAGACTGGTGTGCTTTCAATCACTGCTTTAGGTTTGTTTTGAAGGTTTGTAACGTGGGACATTCCCTTATGGAGAGAGGAAGACTGTTCCAGATCTTACTGGCCTCTTTTCTGTCATATTTCTAATTTGCTTCACAATAATAAATAAATAAATAAATAAAATGCATTGTCATAGTTGTTGTCATGTGATGTAAAGTGACTGACATGAATCTCTCAGTGATCCATTTAAATTCCAGGCTGTTGGGCAACAATAAAGGAAAAATGCTAAGGTGGGTACATACTTTTGCTTGCCACTGTATATCTATGTATTTAAACGTTAGACGTTAATAAAATAAAATAAAGATATGATGTGTTTTATAAATTACTATATATAAATCATAATTCAGCCCATGGTTAATTATAATGTACTAACCTCAGGATCAGACCATAGTCCCGTATGGCAGACCGGGGAGGATGTATTCGCGCGAGACTTCAGGAGGCACACTGGGCGCGAATTCGATAGGCGGTGACTGTCTCCTGTAATGTTTGCGTTTTCCTCAACCTCGAGCTGCTTTAAGTCAGGTAAACCTTTGAGGGTCTTTGCAACACAATTTAAGAGCAAACATCTAACGCGGTGTATTGTAAAACTCAGGATAAATGTCTTGTCGTTTACATTGTGTCAAGCTTCATTTAGCTGTTGTGTTCCTTTAGCCGGTGAAGCTAACCCAACCATAATGTCACCAAGCTAACGTAAACTGACAGAATGGCGGTGTGTTGTTTATTCACAGAATGCTTATTGCGATTATATGCGGTATTACAAATCACTACTGCACTTGAAATTAAACGACTTTCCCGATTTCGGTTTTCTCCAAGAGCAGACAGAGTGCTATAGACATGTCTAAAAGAAAAAGCAGCTCGCGTAATGACAACCCAGGCAAACGAGTCAGACCTGCGGGGGAAGAAGAAGAGGGGGATGAAAACGTTTACGACAGTGAAAAGGACGATCCCCTTCTGAACAACCAGGTACACATAAACTCAGTTATAATGCTTAGACTAAACTATGTCTGAAACGTGTTGGCATGACATGAATCTCCTGTGAACCCTGTGCTTAGCTGCTTGCCTCGGGTGATGTGGTGAGTGATGCAGGGATTGTGGAGAGCATCACCCTGAAGAACTTCATGTGCCACTCGCTCCTTGGTCCTTTTGCTTTTGGCTCCAACGTTAACTTTGTTGTTGGCAATAATGGAAGTAAGAGCTGCATATATGAATAATCTCTTTTTTTATTTTTTTTATTTTACATTTCTTTAACAGCATATCCCCCATTGTTTTAAAAGCATTAAATAGGTATTCAATTTGATCTTGTCAAAATCAAGGCCCTAAAAGTTATTACATATTATGAGTAGGTATTATAATACGTGTATGAATTGTGCTATATGAATAAACTTGCCTTGCCTCTTCAATTTTGTTTATCTTGGTCTTAAAATTTGCCAAAACATGTTTATATTACAAAAAAAGCAAAATAAAAAAATAACAAAATATATTTACTGAAGAAATGTTATTAAAATGTGTGATTCATTTATTTATTAATTTTTAAGTCCTTTCATCTTTACTAGACTTTTAAAATTAAACCCTTGAGTAGTACAGAATTTGAGAGTGGTATGGATTATTCCTTTGTGTACAATTTATACAGGTTATTGTTCTGTTGTTGACTACGCTGGCATTAAATTTCACTCTAAGTGGCATTAAAAAATTTTAAAAAGGTCAAAACCTGGCCCTACTCTGTTTAATCTTTTCTCTTTTTTATTTTCTTTTTTTTTTTTTTTTTTTGACAGGTGGAAAAAGTGCTATTCTTACAGCTCTCATAGTTGCCCTAGGTGGTAATGCACAAGCCACAAACAGGGGCTCATCCCTCAAGGGCTTTGTCAAGGAAGGTGAAAGGTAAACAGGCTTTTTACTAGGGGTGTTTGTGGTTAATCAATTAATCTGTATTATGGCTATAATTAATTGAAAGAAATACTAACAATGAATGGTTATGCTGTACAATAGAGTAAACGTACAGTACTGTTGAGGAGTTGGGGCAAATTAAATATAAAATTAGCAACAGTTTCCTAAAACAAGCCTATAAATTGTCTTTAGCTTAAAAGAAAAAATTATGGTTAATGACTTTGAATTTAATAAAGAGCTGTATGATAGGTGATGTAAACCGTCATTAAAGGTTAATAATTGTTTGTTAAGACTACCAATAATAGAGTAAAGAAAATTAACCGAATGTGCATCCTTACTTTTTACATTGTATTATTTACTGTTTTCCACGTTGTCCTTCAGTGTTGTTGTGTATTTTCTATTTCAGTTTTGTTACATTTATGTATTTTTTGTCATAGTTCTGCAGATGTTTCCATTACCCTGCGTAACAAAGGACGAGATGCGTATAAACCAGAAGTATATGGGTCATCAATCACAGTAGATCTGCGAATAACACGTGAGGGGTTGAGGACCTATAAACTAAAAAGCAAAACAGGTAGGTAAAATTGTCTATTGCTGATTAGTAAATTGGTACTGGCTAACTCAATCACTGGCTTTTTTCCCCTGATAGGTCAAATTGTTTCAACCAAAAAGGAGGAACTTTTGTGTGTCTTGGACAACTTTAATATCCAGGTAAGTCCATTGTATGATTTTATGTGTCTGTAGTATGTATGCACAGTGTGTCTGTTTGACTGGGAGTAATTAAATCTGTACACTGTCTACACCAGGGGTCACCAATTAAAATTCACCGAGGTCCAATTGGTGAAAATTTTCTCGCGCAAAGGTCCGGAGCTTCACAATGTTGATTTGTATCTCAAAAACAAATAAATAAAATCATTGTAGTTACAGCAGTGTCTACATTATGGCAATAGCATTTTGCTAACATAAGCATTAGTTTAAAACAAACTAGGGGATATCAAATAATAAAGTTTTTTTTTTCTTATGTTAATCAAATACAGTTAAAAAATCAAACAAAATGCTTTTATAATGGTCCTTGGCTCAGAACACAGGAGACACAAGAGTTTAGAGCTGACCTCTGTACATCTGTCTCTCTTTCATTTCTCCTCTGTCTGTCTCATATTCACCGCTCCATATGTTTCCAAATCCTCAGATCTGATTGGTTGATAGCGTCACACGCAAGATTTTCTGCCTGCTTTTACGCAGGAGACGATTCACCCATTAAAACTAAAGTGGAACGTACTGCGCCTCCAAACACAGGTTTCTTCTTAATTCTCTGGTGAATATGAGGCAGTTCTGTCCTCTGTGGAACAGAGGGACAGACACCGAGAGGAGAGGGGTGAGCCTCGACAGAGAGACACCGAGAGGGGAGAGCCGCTCACAGCCTGTGTCGCCTCCTCTCGCTGCTCCGTATAAATAAAATTTAAGTCTGTTGGAAACGGAACAGTCCGGATTCGGGCCGCGGTCCGCCTATAAGAAACCTCTGGTCTACACCGATCAGGCATAACATTATGACCCCTTGGTGATAATGGTGATATTTTCATCATGGAACCTGTTTGTTTGTGAAATACTGTATGTTAGGCCTCAAGTGAACATTTTGTTGTTGATGTGTTAGAAGCAGGAAAAATTAGAAAGTGTAAGGATTTGGACAAGTTTGACTTGGGCCAAAATTTGATGTCTGACTGGGTGGGAGCATCCCCAACACTGCAGCTCTTGTGTTCTGGTCTGCGGTACTTAGTATCTGTCAAAAGTGGTCCAAGTTACTGTTTCTGACAGAAAGTTGTCAGAATACACAATGCATCAGAGTTTAAGTATGGGGCTGCATACAGGCTGGTTTCCTGTTTTAACAAAACCTATAAATCAGTTTTAGATGTTGTTGCCCCATTTAAGGTCAGAAACACTAATAGAGCTAAACAGCCATGGCTGAATGATGCAACACATGAATTAAGAAAAATTTGCAGAAGGCTCGGCTTCTCACTGGTTTTAACAGATGACAACACATCATCCCGGTTTTAGCCTCTCTACACTGGCTACCTGTGTGTTTTAGAATTGATTTTAAGATTGTACTGATCACTTTTAAAGCTCATTTAGGTCTTGCCCCAAGATTGCCCCACAGAGCTCTTGAAAATTGTCAGGTGGTCATAATGGTATGATTGGCGTATGTACGCAGGGTGTGTCTTTTTGAGAGTACTTAAAATAATTATCTTTTGTTTGATCAACAAACCAACTTTTAAGTGGAGTACAGTTTCAGCTGTAAAACTTTTTATTGGGCTATCATATTTAAACTGAAACTACTCCGACTCAACTTGCATTTCTCAAGAAAATATGACAGTTTTATGTGTTGTTTTTTTCTTATGTGTATTAGGTTAACAACCCTGTTTCAGTTCTCACACAAGAAATGAGCAAATACTTCCTCCACTCCAAAGGAGAAGGAGATAAATACAGGGTTAGTTTTGAATATTGTTATTTTTCCTTTTTAACAATTGGTGGAAAGGTCTAAACCTTTTATTCCCCGTCTTTAGTTTTTTATGAAGGCTACCCAACTGGAGCAGATGAGGGAGGATTTTGTCTACATCAAAACAACAAAGAATGTTACAGAAGATAAAGTGGCACAACACAGTGAAGTAAGTACCAACACATTTGCTTTTTGAAACAGATTAACACAGTAGTACAGCCTGCCATTTGTGTTTTTCTGCCTTTATTATACAGTACTGTGCAAAGGTTTTTGTGAGGTGTGAAAATGTGGTTAGCTAAGAATGTTTTAATAAAAACAATGTTTTTTTTTTTTATATTTGTTATGAAAAATCTACATGTAGTCAGTAAAGATTTGGTCCAAGGTCAAAACCACTTTTTAGCTGACAAGCTGCTTAGACAAGGCTTTAGGGATATATCTTACTGATGAAATTATACATTTTGCAGTGCAAAACAGTAAAAACCATCAGTGCTGCCCTCCTAAGGTCAAGCGGTGGCTACCGCTGCTCATTAGTTCCTAATAGGCAGGTGTAACGTAGTTCACAACGTTACCACACCTGTGCTGCGTGACACCGCCCACGGCCCTGTGCTTTTCTTGAGTTAATTTCCTTACATGATATGCCTGCAAAAATTTCTCTAGACGACAAAAAAAAAAAAAAGAATGAAAATAGTGGAGAATAGGAAAGACTTATTTTTACAACCAGCGTGCTGCATGTGTCCTCCCTGAGGTGCTTCGCTGCCATCCCCTCTGCTTACTCGCCTTGTCTTGCTTGTCAGGCTCCGTGCAAGAATAAAACATAAATACAACATAAAGAGAGCTGACAGAGGATAGTAAAGTAGGATACAGAATAAAGCAAGTCACCTGGGATTATATACTCGCCAAGCTACATCCACATGTACTACATAACAGATTTTATTTAATTTTTTATAGGGAGACCATTTTATTAGTCTTTTTTTTTTTTTATAAATAGATACTGCCTGATTAGTAAGAGTCTTTTGTTTTTTTGTTTTGTTTGTTTGTTTTGTGGGACTTGACAACCCAGCTACGTAGGACATCTATTTCAGTGCTCTGACAGTTGTCAATCACAGGTCCATGCCTGTTCTATCCTCAGTGTTTCTGCCCACTTTTGCAGCATTTTCAAGCTCTGGAAATGGGAGTATAGCTGTCAGTTATTCTTTAATGTTGGTGTTGTCCCAGGAGCAAATCTACTATTTTGAGAGACAGCCTAATGATAGAAATTTCACGCACTAAAAGAAAAATTATTATTTTCAGTAGATTTTTTACCATTGTGCATTCATCCCTGAACTTGAAGATCTTCAAGCTTGTTTCCAGGTCTAGGGATCATGTCTTTACCATTACGTAATAGGACCAGTGACTTGACAGAGGTCTACACTCTCTGGGTGCTTCTAAATTAGAGTTTGTTTGTTTTTTGTGTTATTTTGTGTATGTATTTTTGCACATTGATACACCTTTGTTCATAGCTTTCCTAAAACAATAGTCAGACCAAGTATACCGCACCAGATGTTGCATAGATTTTTGTTTTATGATTTTAACAGTGCTTGAAAGAACTGAAGCGCAAATACCTTGAGAAAGAGGACCGCTACAAAAGCCTAGCATCTCTTGACGAAATGCATACCAAACTGGAAGAGCTACAGAAACAAATGGCTTGGGCCTTGGTGAGAGCCACTATAGGAATTCCCCGCTTTTTTTTTTTACTTTTGCTAATAATACTTCTATACAGTAACAGTGGTTGGTCATGTGGCAGGTGTTGGAAATGGAAAAAGAGCTGGAACCATTAAAAGAGAAGCTTGGGGCTGACAAGAATTCAACAAAGAAATACGATGAGAAAGTGGAAGAATGGAAGGTAGGGTCACTCTGAGTCCTTTTCCTCTGGGTAAAAACTGTAAAGCCGTAATCATTTATTCTCATTTGCTCCCTTCCTGTGTGTCCCTTTATAAAATTATGCAGAATAAGATTGAGGAGGCTGAGAAAAAGTACAAGCAGATCCAGGAACAGTTGGAAAAGATCACTCAACAAGTTCAGGAGCTGCAGCCTAAATGTGCTGAACTGAAAGCCGAGGCTCAGAAACGTAATAATCTTCTGAAGTCCAGTGAGGTCAGAAATACTCAAATGAATCAGATTTATAATTCATGTTTTATCTTAAAGCACAATTGTATAAAACTTTGGGCACTTTTCTTGATTTATTTTAAAACATTTGAATTGTTTGTGGTTTGTGGCATAGATCACTGTTCACAGATGTAGGGCAAACCTAAGAGATCTGGAAAAGGACAAAGTTCAGCTGTCATCAAGAATAAATGATTTGAAGCTGAGGTAGGAGCATCTTTTTTATATGAACCATATATTTATCATAAGTTGTGTGAATCTGTCTTAATCTTGTTCTGTCACTTTATGGTTTGTTGTAGCATTAGTCAGACAACTGGAGCAGAGAGCCAGGCCAGGGCTGAGCGAATACAACAGATCGAGACTGATCTTGAAAATGTCAAGCACCACGTCTCCACTCTGGGCCAACAGATTGACCAGTACCAGAACGCCTGTAACCGGGCCAAAGAGGAGCAAGGAAGAATGAAGTGGGGAAATTATACTTTAGTATCTTATTTAGCTTTTACATGATGTATTAAATTTGAATATGTCAAACTCAAGACTTCAAAGTTAGAAAGTTATTTTTTATGAGCAGTAATAAATGTTCATCCAATGTATACACACACACACACACAGTAACTGATAAAAATATATTGTTTTTTTATGCGTCGGGTGTAAAGTTTGTTATGAAATTCTGTAAGTGGAGTAGAGTTGATAAGAATTATTTTAAAACTCCTACATTTTAACCTGGAAATCCTGGTTTGAATGTTTTCACACTGTATACGGCCTAGTAGCATGTCTTATATTAAATTTTTTTGTATTTCCCTGTCCACAGAAGGGAACATGATGCTCTTACAAGGTCAATTACAGCCAACAAAAGAAACCTTCAAACTTTGGAAAGCAGTCGCTCTAATCGACTGCGTCGATTTGGAGAACATATGCCTGCACTCCTCAGTGCTATTCAGGAAGCTCACCGAAGGGGCCAGTTCAAGCATATTCCTCGAGGACCCTTAGGTTAGTAGTTTGTACCCCAGGATCATAAACCAATATATCCAAATCATAACTAATTTAGAAAAAAAATAATGACTTTGAGTTATTTCATAATTTTCTTTTCTTGTGCAGGTTATCTGATTAGCCTGAAGGACCCAGAACAAGCTTTAGCCATAGAGGTTTGTCTAAAAAGCCATTTGCAGGCTTTCACTTGTGACAACTACGAGGATGAAAAAGTACTGCAAGGGCTCATGGCTAAAGTGTTCCCATCAGGACGCAGACCTAGCATCATAACCAGCTCCTTCCTTCCTCAAGTCCATGACACAAGGAGGAGGTGTGGAGAGAGACTGTGTACATTAGTTTTTAAACAAGAAATTTGTCGTTTCACAGATTGTATTATCATTAATTACAACTGTTGTTTGCATCAGAGCTGTGAATCATCCTGAGTATCCCTCTGTTCTCCAAGCTCTGGAAATAGAGGACCCAGTTGTTGCTAACTGCCTGATTGACCAAAGGGGTATCGAAAGCGTTCTTCTTATTAAGGTAATTAGGAATATGTTGACACAGAATGACTCAGTAATGCAGATATATCTAAAAATTAGATGATTCGCGTTTATTTCTACTAACCCCTTTTTGAATTGCATTTGCATTGCCATGTTTTTCATTGTGCTTGTGGTTTGTGCAGAATCGCACAGAAGCACGAAGAGTGATGCAGGGCAGAAACCCTCCTCAAAACTGTACTCAGGCATTTTCTAAAGACGGAGATCAGATCTACACTAACCGCAGTTACGCAGCAGACCAGAGCAGGGCCAACTACCTGTCTGGTGATGTGGAGGAAGAGATCAGGTAAGTATGGCTATTGAAAAATCTGAGCTTTGGAGATTTTTTGCACTTGTCAGCCAATCAGGGGCCTGCTTTAGAAGTGACATAGTTAGGACATAGCAAGCAGAGATTCATGCCACAGAGGTCCAGAAAATCACATTTATCAAGGCTGTCAGTGTGAACCTGCCTACTACTCTTATACTTTGATTAAGACACTCTGTCATTGGGAATATTAACAAGATTTAAAATGGCATTAACTTTGTTAAATACTAAGATGTGCTTGCTAGGTTAGTGTTTTTGCACACTCCAAAAGAACAGGGAATTTGTTGTGGCAGGCTAACCTATATCAAACAAAAACAACAGTGCTTATACAGTAATGTCCTGGGGAGCCATTGCAGCAATACGTGACAACAGGTTAGCAAACTAGAACTGGCTCAGTTGGAAGTACCCCTAGATGAGTGAATTTTGCATTAATGAAGCGGTGGATTCAAAATGTTCAAGCATCCAAGTAGATGTGAATTTGATGTGCAATTCGTGTTTATTGCGAACACAGCATTGAACGGAAAATTAATTGTCTGTATTTGGTTCAGACACCTGCAGAGGGAGCTGGAGAACCAGAACGCTCAGGAATCTCGCTTTAACCAACAGATGAGAAAGTTGGATGAAGATATCAAACAAAACGAGGGTTTGCTAAGGAGAGCCCATGGAGAGCAAAAAAATGCCAAAGTAATCATTCATATTTGAACATTTTATTTGTTTTGTAAAATTAAACCATACAAAATAAATTCTACTGGCTTTTGAGCATTTTTATATTTGTTGAAGGTTAAGGCAACTAAACTGGAGCTTGAGCTGACTGACCTGCGAAATGTGGAAGAGCCACAATCAGAAGACCTTAGGCCTTTGGTTTGTACTTTTTTTTTTAATGCTATTAATACAGCAAAAGTAACTGTACACAGACTGTATATAGACATTTAACATTACATTGCTGTATTTTCTACAGGAGGAAGATCTTCAGGACATAGTTACAAAAATCACCTCAAAGCGCACAGAGCATGAGGAAGCAAAGCTTCAGATGGCTGACCTAAAGGCCTCTTACGACAAGGCAGAGCGGGAATACAAGCAGCACAAGGAGCAGATCAACACTATTGCTGAGGAAGCTGACTCTATAAAAGTAAGTAGAGCATTAATAAAATAAAGTTCTTTTTTTATCTGAAACTGAGCATTTGTGACATTTTACAGGAAGAGTTAAGTAAAACTGACCAGGAAGTGATGAAGTGCAAACATCATAAAAAACACTATGATGAAAAACGTGGTGCTCATCTCCGCAACATCCAAACCCTTGAAAACAATCTCAACAGCAAAGAGAATGAACTCCAAGTATGACACTTTTAATTTTTTGTTTTTGTGTGTGATAAACTTTACTTTACATTGTTGTAATTAAAGCAATTTTATATTTACTTAAAGGCACTGTTAGCGGCATGCACTTGTACTGGTTTGAAAATAGTACTGCAGTCTAAATCAAAACAGTGGTCTCTTTTCTGTTTGGACGAGCAGCAATGCAGTTTTAGAACCAATACAAAAAAGTAAACATAAACAACTTGGCTATAATGAATTTTTTTATTAGGAATAAATCAGCTGGACCATTGTTATCAGTAAAACTAATATTTGATTTAAACATCCTGGGACACACGTGGGTTATTTTTATGAAATATAAAAAAATTATACTGCTCATAGCACCTTTTAAATGTTCAGGCATCAGTTGCCAAGGCCTCTGAGATTTGTGCAGAGCGCTTGGAGGTGCAGGCGGACAGCCCGCAGTCTGGACAGTGAGATAAATCGTCTAAAAGTGAAGATCAGCACTCAACAAGATCAACAGGGTGACCGTGAGGAGGTTGTAAGGTATGTTTCTTTATCACTTGTGTATCTTATACTTAATATTACAATGTCCAAATGTCCAAAGCTCTTTAAATTGTTCTTGTTCTCTTGTGTATCAGGCAGTACCATGAGGCTTTGGAGAACTATAAGAATATGGCACAACAGGTGAAGAACCTCAACAGCTTCATCAAAAGCCTCGATAACGTCATGAGTCATAGACTTCATGTTTATGCTGAGCTCAGGAGGCAAGTTCTAGAAATTAAATGGGTTATTTGGGGCGCCTGGAGGGGCTTATCTGAGAGCACATATCATATTCTGTAGTGGCCTGGGTTCAATTCCCAGTAGCAGCATTTTCAGTTTTTCCCTTCATTACAGATTCCTTTCAGCTCGTTGCAAATACTACTTTGATAGTATGCTGGCCCAAAGAGGCTACACAGGAAGCATGACCTTCGACCACAAGAATGAAACCCTTTCCATCTCTGTAAGGACAGCTATGGGACAAAATTGAATTAATGGTTCAGGCATTTACAAAAAAGGGCAGCAACATGTATAGTTCACCAAAAATGCCATGCTTTATTGTCTGAAGTTGGTTCAACATCCTTGTGTTTGTTTGTAGGTGCAGCCGGGCCCAGGAAACAAGGCTGACCTGAGTGACATGCGCTCTCTGTCAGGAGGCGAGCGCTCCTTCTCCACCGTTTGCTTTGTTCTCTCTCTCTGGGCCATTACAGAGGCGCCGTTCCGCTGTCTCGATGAGTTTGATGTCTATATGGTAATTATATACTGTATTTTATTGACATTTTTAAATACCAGTTGTTTGTGTATTAAGACATTTATTAAATATATGGTGTAGGACATGGTGAATAGGAGAATATCTATGGATATGATGCTGAAGGTCGCTGCTGGACAGCTCTACCGACAGTTCATTTTCCTAACTCCACAAAACATGGGGTAAGCGTCATTACTTTATTTATATTTGATTATCAAAGTAACTTGGACCACCCAAAAGGAAGCTGAATAATAATTGTTGTTTTCGTTCTTGTATATTAGCATAACTATTGAGTAATAACTGAGTTGTTTATGAAGCGATAAAGGCCATGTAAATGTATACTTTGGATTCCCTGGGAAAGGGCATAAGTGCATTTAACTACCAATTACATGCCATCATTGTCATGTATGTTGTTTGTTTTTGCTACAGATCTCTTCCAGTGAGTAAAATCATCCGCATCTTGCGCCTCAAAGATCCAGACCGTAGTCAGAACACAGCACTGGGGCCCGCCAACCACGAGAACCAGTAACACATTTAGCTCATGTAGAGGTCTCCAGCAGGTGCCTTCAGATTTTGTTGACAGGAAGGGGTTGTGTTAATTCCTGTCTTTGTTTTGTGTTAATACTGAGTACAATTAAAAATGTTTAAAAGCACTATTGTGATGGGATACTGTTCAGAGAGGGGTTTTATATCTTTACAAATTTAACTGTTTGTTTACTTTTAAGTTATGATGACCTCTAAATTAAAAAAAATAAATTAATTCTGAGTTAAACACATGTTCTTTGGTGTAAGTTTACTTTGTGTAATCTCAATATTCTTCAGCTGAACTGGTTATCTGGGCACAAAGTCATTTTGATTTGCATTTGGATTTAAAAGGTCCAAGATAAAAGCCCAAAAACCTATTAAGGGTGGTCTTGTGAGGAGGAAGGATTTGTACCTTTTAAGGCTCTGGGCCAAATCCTCACACAAGGCGGTTCACTGGAATGCGCTTCCACTCAGGCACAAAACATTTGCTGACAACATACCTGACCTTCTTAACAGAGTGACACCTATTATTTTATCAGTGGAGGCTGCAAACAACATGAAGTCCAATTCTATTTCATCACGATTGTTTGAAGGAAATGCAGTACGTGGGAAGTATGAACGACATGTGGACTGTTCGGAGAATACAGATGACTCTTCTGACAGTGACAGCCCGCCAGTATCAAACAGTGGAAAACCCAGTGATAAATGCCACAGAGAGGTCCATTTTGCTTTCTTGCCAGAGAAATACAAGCCTTTGACAGGATATGATGAGGAGCAGGGAAAAGCTCTGGAAGACAAGAAGAAAAGGAAGGAAAAGTACAAAAAAGTAAAAAAGGTTAGTTCTTTGTAATTAAATGTAAGTACTGCCATGTGGAAATGTGCAGAGTTGACCAGGTTCGTTTTGATCTTGTAGTTTGTTTATTAGGCAAGTTAAAACTTATAGCTTCAATCTTTCTTTTAATCTTTTTGAAATCACTTCTCATGTAAATTTGGATGAAGTTGTTATTGTTTTTTTTTTTTTTCTGTAACTCCCATCAAATTATAATTTCCTAAATAATCACAGAACAATGCTTTGGTTTATGTTGATGAATCTGTTGCATTGGCAAACGGACACATGCTACTAGGAAAAAAAGTAATGAGATCAAGTTTATGCCCAATTCATAAATAAATATGACAATAATTATAACTGGTTTGACTTGTTTGTACTGGTGGAAGGGATTCTTCTGATAATGTATTAATTTATTCTTTTAATTATATATTAAAAAAAGTTTGATTAACTAAACAAATTTCTCTATATTCCTGTGTTTTATTTGTAGTTTGTATATGGATAATTTAAAAGATTTAATGTTCCAGCAATCAGCCAAACAATTTAGATCTGAGGCATGAATCCTGTAATATATATAAGTAGCATTGTGCTAATAACTTCAGCTTAAGTTTTCAAAATAGTTTAAACACCCTTGTTACACAGTGTACCAGAAAAAATATCCGGCTTCTTCCATCCGTTTCAGATGGTCAGCCCTTTTCCTGTTCAGGCCACATTCAGACAATAGAGTCAGAAAGTTTATTTACAGATCAGAAGAGGCTGCAATCTCCTGCCGTAGAATCTACTGTTAAACAGTTTATCCAGATACTATTATGAAAATGACAAAATTACTTTCAGACTGAACTTCTGAATAACGCTTGTATCAGATCAGTTGACCATTTTCTCTTGATGTGGCATACAGTAAAATATTACAGTATTATGTGACAGCAATGATTTAACAAAACTATATCAACTACTGAAGGTCAATTACTGTGACTTATAGACTTTAACTCAGACCTGGTCTATGTTTCCCATGTGCATTTAAAAGTACACTAAATTGGTTTGTGTTTCAGAATGTAAGAAAAGCTCTGCGGTCCACCTGGAAATGTCTAATGCTTGGCCTGTACAACTTTGCCCTTGGATATTCTACCCCAATTTCAGCAGCAACCACTTTTTCCCCTGATTTCCATCGAGGACGAGGCTGGCCCTGAAGACCCAAATGAACTGGCGATATTTCTTGCACAAAGTGTATGAATTACCACTCTCCACACTTGAAGTAATTACTTCTGGTTTTGATGCATAATGACTGAGGGAATATTTGAGTCATATACACTAGTTTCTTTTGTTTTCTTTGGTTTGACACTCAACTCTAAAAAAATATTTTGAGAAATATGTAGTTAATGCAGTTATAGTCTGTAAAACCCTGTTTTGTGATAAGTACTCTTTGTATATACTGTGTAAATATTTACAATACTATATGCCTTTTTGAAACCTTTTATTATTTTATCAAAAGTGATTGTTGTTGTTAATAAGATAAACTAAGTATAAGAGATAGTTCAACTTGAGAACCTGAGGGATTTATAGCAAGAAGAAATTCATTAAAAACAACTGGTGGTAAACATTGTTGATTAGTCCTGTTGAATTGTTTGTGTGGATATAAAAGCAAGTTTAAATGTATGTAGGCCATTGTCAGAAGGTGCAGTAAGTGTAATGAATGTATTGCATTTATATAAACTTTACATCTGAAAACCTGTGTCTGGTGCTAAGTAAACTAACTTTTTTTTTTAATTCATTTATTCTCATATGAACTAAATATGGGACTGAATAGTATACACTAGTGTAGTTATGTGTTAAAGCATGGCTCTATAACAAGACCTACATACATCTAATGTAATGTTAAAACAGCAGAGAGGACAGCCTCCCTTCACTGACGTAATTTTAATGCGACTAGAGATACTTCCGTGTTCGTCTTGTTTACAGACTAGCATTAAAGCTAAGCTGAAGTTGAATAGTTTTTGATAAGATGGCAGAACAAAAGACACAAAATATCAGCTCCATTCCAATCGACGGCTTTAGTAATTTAAGAATTACGTCGATATGGGCGTTTCTCAACTCTGTAAGTACGGTTGTATTTATCTCTGTCCTAAAATATATTCAGTACATAGTGTGCAGTTTAATCCACAGACATTAGTGACCGAATAATATGGTCTATATTTAAAACATACCTCACTTAGAGCAGAAGTGTGTCTAACTTATGTGT
This sequence comes from Bostrychus sinensis, assembly GCA_020698575.1. NCBI lineage: Eukaryota > Metazoa > Chordata > Actinopteri > Gobiiformes > Eleotridae > Bostrychus > Bostrychus sinensis. The sequence continues at coordinate 16,846,015 of CM036257.1, read as the reverse complement.
TACCTTATGTTTTTATTATATTTTAGGTGCAGTGGTCGGAGCCTTGGCTCATAGGGCTTCTATGTTTCCATGTTTGTTGTTTGTGTATGACTGTGGTGACATGCAGATACTACAGAGCTCAGATATGTCACTTCTTGCTCATGGGTAAGTATTTATGGCGCTTTTTTTTGTCTTTAAGCATTTGTTTTATTAAACTACTCTATTACACTCTTCACAGTGGGCTTGGTGTACAGTGCTGAGTATCTAAATGAATTGGCTGCGATGAACTGGAAGTAAGTATTAATGAATGAAGGACTGTACAGGTATAAATACTAATTATGTTTTTTCTTTTGCAGGTCTTTTTCTAATTTCCAATACTTTGATTCCAAGGGCATGTTCATATCATTGGTATTCTCGATTCCTCTTCTGATGAATACAGTCATCATTGTTGTAAGTGATATTATTAGTTAGTAGGCTGACAACATCTTTGTACAATAAATGTAACACAACTGTTCAGTGTTTAACCCGTTTATTTGCATGTCTGTGCCCTAGATGGTGTGGGTCTACAGGACATTTTCCACCATGACTGAGCTGAAAACACTGCAACTAAAAAGAAAGATGCACAGAGAGAAGCGTGAGAAGACAGACTGACTCTCTTATATCCTTAAATGGACCCTAACAGGAGGAATGTGAAACCCAGAAATCTAATCCTAAATGGTGGAAAGAGGATGCAGTTTGTTTCTGGTGACTGTAAAAGGACTGCGTGCATCAACAGGGATGTGGGCTACATTAAGGACCAATTTGTGTGTACATATATATGTATATGTGTATGGGTTTTTTTTTGTTATTGTTTTTAGCTTGAATGGACAGTAAACTTTTATGAGTTAATTTTAGTCTCTAAGAATTTGTAGAGTTTTTAGTTTATCACCAAAAGGTTACAGTCTAATTTTTATTTTTCACTATTTCACCCAAAGGGCTTTCTCATGGGACCCAAAGAGATTAAAAAGATAGTAAGGAAGAAGCATTAAATGATGTAAATTTGGGCTGATCATGAGTTTTCCACAGCGTTGTTGATGAAATAAACACATTAGAAACAGCCAGAACCAGCAAGAGTTTAATTACAAAATACCATTCAAATTGACTTTACATTTCTAAATTAGCCCATGGGTCTGACCACTTTGGCGCATTGAGTGACACCAAGAGGGGGGCTTACAAGTCCTGTGACCTGTCTTGGGGCCTGCATGAGGTACTACTCTCGGTAGCAGCTTAAAGCCTGCAGACCACTTAACTCCTCAGGACCTCCACCAGGGCCCCCCCTCAGTCACTATAAAGCTTATGGGCTGTAAGTTTGTTAGATTTATCCCCAGTGGGAAAATATCCAGAACTTTTCAGAACATTGATCTGTCACCGTCTGTCATGCGTATTACACTTTGTTCTGTTTTGGTACATACTGTGCACAGTCTGAAAGCAAAAATTACATTTTGCCTTGAGCGCCCAAATCACATGGTAAATTATTCTGTAATGTTGGCACTAAGTAGTAGAACAAGACAATTTTACTCTGAAACAAACGTTTGAATAGGTAAAATTCTCATAGACAATTATAGAGACAATTTTAAAAAAAAGCAACTTAACTTCAACTTAATTTCCAGTTTGCCTCAAAGTATACTATGTTCCTTCTGGTGTTTTGAAACCAGAAGCCAGTTATTATCCTGAAAATATTACTGATCAAAGTATGTTTCCAGTTTCTCCCACTAGAGGGCACAGTGGATTTAAACGCTCCAATCTAATGTTATTTTCTTATCTCTCAATTTAAAAAAAAAAAGGCAAAAATTGGTAGTGTCTCTCCTTCAGAATCTGTTTTTATTTTATTTTATTTACATTAATCTTGCTTTGTTTTTCAGATTTATCCCAGATATATGATGCTTAGCTCTACAGTCAGAATCTAAAATAGTTTATACATGAGTGGGCAGGGCAAGACAAGATAACGATGGGTGTGTGTTGTGGTGTGGCAGGGAGTAGTAGCTTTTCTCCCACATAGTAAGCTGGCTTAGTAACAGTAACAGACCACCTCTATGGGGAATAGGTATCAAAATGTTCTCACAGTGGCTGAGGTTAGAGTCTAGACAAACTTTGACCACTTAATACTAAACTTCTCAAGATGTATTACTTTGAAATTACTTTTAAAATAACTAGACAACTTAAAAAGGGCTATTAATCTCTATTTAACAAAAGACTACTACAAATCACCCTTTGATTGCACAACAATAAAAAAAACAAAACAGTTGCAGTCCTATGGGTGAAAACACTTTGGATTGCCTGAGGAACACCTGTTGAAGGTCTGGGAAGATGACAATATTGCATAAAGTGGAGAAGGATAGGGATGGGAAATGTGTACGTGCTCAAACCAGTGAGTCCAAAAAGGCTTGAACAGCAACATTCACCTCAAGGGAAAACTAACAGAAGGCCTAAGAAAATATATTTTGTGTGGTTTTCAAGATAAGCATGCAGTTGAACATGTTACATTTTTTTCTCACAACATGCCCTCTTTGACCCTGGACCACTGAAGTTTTCCAACACTTTGAGGAAGATTAATGAATTTAAGTGGAAAACACCTAAGAGGCATTTGCCAAGAAACATCTTTTTTGGGATTATTCACGATAATACACTCTAAGCTGCCTCAAAAGGTTCACAATGTTTGGCCGAGTCCAAAGTGTTTCAGAGAGTCACAAATTATTATAATTTATTTTTTAAGTTTTAGTTATGTGACTATAATTTGCTGTACGTCAGAGGTGGAAAGAGATCTCAAAACTCAAATAAAAGTATTGTTACTGAGTAGCAGTAAAACAAATATTGTGACTTGAGCAAAAGTAAAAAAACTTAATACCACTGTCACTACTATTAACAATACTACTGCTACTGCTATTGCTACAACAACTACTATTACTTTTACTACAACCAGTGGTACTACAACTGATATTAATGCTATTAGTACAACTATTACTCCTACTACACATCATAATATTACTATTATTACTACCAACTATGACATGAAGGTAAAAAAAATACTTATTTTTTTCAAAATTCCATCAATCTATCCATCTTCTACCGCATATCTGGGACCGGGTCGCGGAGGTAGCAGTCTAAGCAAAGATACCCAGGCTTCCCTCGCCCCCAACAGCTCCTCCAGGGGAATCCCAACGCGTTCCCAGGCCAGCCGAGAAACATAGTCCCTCCAGCGTGTCCTTGGTCTTCCCTGGGGCCTCCTCCCGGTGGGACATGCCTGGAACACCTCCCCAGGAAGGCATCCAGGAGGCATTTGGAACAGATGCCCAAGCCACCTCAACTGACTCCTCTCAATGTGGAGAAGCTCTACTCCAAGTTCCTCCTGAGTGACTGATCTCCTTACCCTATCTCTAAGGGAGCTCCAAGCCACCCTGCAGAGGAAACTCATTCTGGCCACTTGTATCCGGGATCTTGTCCTTTCGGTCATGACCCAGAGCTCACGACCATAGGTGAGAGTAGGAACGTAGATCAACCAGGAAATCGAGAGCTTTTCCTTTCGGCTCAGCTCCTTTTTCACCACAACAGACCAATACAACAACCACATTACTGCAGACGCTGCACTGATCCGTCTGCCAAGCTCATGCTCCATCCTTCCCTCACTCTTGAACAAGACCCTGAGCTACTTAAACTCCTCCATTTGGGGTAGGAACTCTCCTCCGACCTGGAGAGGGCAAGCCACCTGTTTCCGGTCGAGAACCATGGCCTTGGATCTGGAGGTGCAGATTCTCATTCCAGCTGCTTCACACTCAGCTGCAAACCGCCCCAGTGCACATTGAAGGTCCTGGTTTGATGAAGCCAACAGGACAACATCATCTGCAAAATGCAGAGATGAAATCGTGTGGTTCCCAAACCTGACTCCCTACAGCCCCTGGCTGTGCCTAGAAATTCTGTCCATAAAAATAATGAACAGAACTGGTGACAAAGGGCAGCCCTGCCAGAGTCCAACATGCACCGGGAACAGGTCCGACTTACAACCGGCAATGCAAACCAAGCTCCTGCTCTGGTTGTACAGAAACCATAGAGCCCTTTGCAGAGGGCCTTGTACCCCATACTCCCAGAACACCCCCACAGGACACTATGAGGGACACAGTTGAATGCCTTCTCCGGATCCACACAACACATGTGGCCTGTGGGCAAACTCCCCTGAACCCCCGAACACCCAATAGAGGGTATAGAACTGGTCCACTGTTCCACGACCAGGACGAAAACCATATTGCTCCTCCTCAATTCAAGGTTCGGCTATCTGCTGAATTCTCCTCTCCAGTACCCTGGCATAGACCCTTCCAGGAAGGCTGAGAAGTGTGATTGCCCTCTAGTTGGAACACACCCTCCAGTCCCCGTTCTTGAAAAGAAGGACCACGCCTCCGGTCTGCAACTCCAGAGGCACTGTCCCCGACCGCCATGCGGTGTTGCAGAGATGTGTCAACCAAGACAGCCCCACAACATCCAGGGATTTAAGGTACTCATGGTGGATCTCATCCACACCCAGTGCCTTGCCACCAAGGAGCTTTCCAGCCACCTCGGTGACTTTGGCTTGGGTGATGGCCAAGTCCCCCTCTGAGTCCACACCCTCTGTTTCCTCAATGGAAGGTCTTGAAGAGATCCTCGATGTATTCCTTCCACTGCCCAACAACATACCCAGTCGAGGTTGACAGCTCACCACCTCCACTGTAAACAGTGTTAGTGAAGCACTGCTTCCCCTAACAATACGTTTAGGTTTGCCGAGTTTGTCCGGCTTCCTCTTCTGTCAGTGGATCCAACTCACCACCAGGTGGTGATTGGTTGACAGCTCAGCCCCTCTCTTCACCCGAGTGTCTAAGACACACAGCTGAAAGTCAGATGACACGACTACAAGACTTTCAAAATGAATGAAGAAAAAGTAAAATTTCTCTTACATACAATTTTTTTCCAAAAATGTACTTAAGTAAAGTAATTAAGTAAAAGTATCAAGAAACCTGCACCTCTGCTGTACCTTACATAACAAGTGAACAAATATGACTCATCAAATTACTTCTTATGCATGCAGCACTTCATCAAATATAAATAAACCCAAAATCTTTGTGCATCTGTTTGTGATTGGGGCGTTGCATGTCAGGCGATCTACTAGCTCGATCTGAAATGCATTTTCATTTTGATGTGTGCTTTTGAAGGATGAGAACAAGCAGATGTGTGTAGGTTGTCCCGGTTTGGAGTTTATACTGTGTCTGCAGCAGCAACAGAGGAAATGGGGATCTTCAATGATGGCAGTCTATTTGCTTTTCTATGACTGCATTTGCTTACAGTGTTTCTATACAGTTTATGTTGGCTCATAGCTCAGGTCCCAACATCTGCTCATGGTAAATTGACTTGTAAAAGAGGTCTGGACTGTTTGTTACAATTTCATTCCAATTATGGGATTTTTTTAAAAGTAATCTTCAGGATATAGACTTGCATTCCTCCTCTGCCAGCAATACATAAACAAAAATGCATTTCCTTCTAAGTTTATCCTCACAACTTCAATAACATCCTCTATAAAAGGATAAACTGCTGATATATCCCATTGCTGTTGTCATGTCCACTTTCATAGCGTTTAGTATAATATTTAGTTTGGGGAGCCACATATTTTGACCTTGTGTCGGTGTCTGGTAACAGCAGTAGCATCTTGAGTCACTGACTATGACTGGGCATGCTCTGTAATGCAATCAGGAAGGGAGGGGGCAGAGGTAACTGACAGATGAGTCACAGAGTGTGTGTCCGTGAATGACTCATGCACATATATGCCATTATATAGACAGATGTTATTAGATATAGTCTGCATATTGGTAATGTTTAAAGGCAGTGACAGTCTAATACAGAGGAAATCACCAAACCAGCCTTCACCATATGTTTAACAACTCAAACATGATCCATGCTATATTTGTAAAGATTAGAGGAATCACATGCTTTATCAGCTACTACTACTCATTCACACGTTCCTTCAGATTGTACTAGATTTATCCATACTACTTTCTGATTCAAGCTCTTGGTTTGAAATTTTGTTTTATGACAAATTAACAATATTTTATTGGCAGGCCAAATAAATTTGACTTCCCAATTTTGACATACAAGTGTGTACTCCATAACCTTGGTTTAAACAAAAAAAGAAACAAGATATCTATATGTCGTAACATGTTTATAATTGTATATAATCAACTAGTAGGCTACATTATTATTTTTATTTTTATCATCATTATTATTATTTTTGTCTGTTTCTTATAGCATAAAAGGATTTGTGTGTCACTAATAAATGGCTCCTTCCCATATGCATGTGTTAATGTGCACTCTAATGTGACTCTAAATTGCCCATAGTGAATGAACATGAGAGTGAATGGTTGTCTGTCCATCTAAGTTTCGGTGTCAGACCTGTGACTAACTGGCCATTGGTGAACCCCACCTAAGGCCCATAGTTGCTAGGATAGGCTCCAGTCAGCCACGACCCCTAACAGAAATAAGCAGAAGACAAATGAATGAATAGAAACTGGCACGGTGGCATAGTGGTTAGCACTCCTGCCTCACAGCAAGGTCCTGGGTTAGATTCCCGATATGGGTAGGGCCTTTCTGTGTGGAGTTTGCATGGTCTCCCTGTTTCTGTGTAGGTTTCCCCTATCACTAAATACATGTACAATAGGTCCCCCATGGGGCCAGGACTCCCCTGCAAAAGAGACTTTGAATCTCAGTGGGACTTTCCTGGTTAAATTAAGGTCAAATTAAAAAAAAAAAAAAATTAATTCACAATTACAATACAACTTTTCTTTATCTGTTTTTTAACAAAACTCTTTATTACTTCTGAAGTCTATAGTTCTTTGTTAGTTTATATGAGATTACGATTATGTATATTCCAACACGCTTTTCAAGACCAAACTCAGCTTACCCTCTTGTTGTTTGAGCAATGTAACGTCACCACATTGACTTTCAGATCCAGTTGCACTGTGGGAAACAATGACATTACAGTAGAGGCTCACTGAAGTCTGCCTTGTCCCTGTAAAATCAATGAACACACATTCAGATCTGTTTATTTACATGCATTCATCATCTTTGTTCAGTTATTCCTTGTCTCTACCATGTTATTTCTTCATCTTACTGAAACAATTAACCAAAATCATATTATGGTTCTGTGATGAAAAGAGTTTGTTGCGCAGCTGGATGAGGAAATCCAAAGCATACCTATCCTTTGCCAAAAATATCCTTCAAAAAACTTGAACAGGAAAAAAGTGACCAAGCCAAAAAAGCAACTTGAGGTGTTGAGGTGCTGGTGATGGAAAGTCACGTCAACCTGGTGGAAAAGGAGGGAACCTATCAGAAAGTGAAATGTTGAAATCCTGGTGAAGCGAGAATTGAAACATTATTGGGTCCAGTGTGTGTTATCTGAAGAATGTAAGATGTTAAAGTTGAGATGTGAGGTTCATAGAGCAAAAGGGCCGCGTTCACCTCCACTTAATCAAGCAGGCGGACCAGTGGTTTGTCGAAAATAGTCGTGCTGCCAAGTGTGTTAGACTCCCAATGTAATGCCATAAATCTATCGGGTGGATACAAACACACTTGAGTAAACATACAAAAATATCTAAGGTCATTAGGAGCTGTTTATCTATGGGGAAAAAAGCTGAAGAACTTTTACTTGGAGTCCCGAAGCGTAAAGAGATGCATAAAAATCAATGGAGGACCTGCTGAATGAAATAGGCTTATTAATGTCCATTCTCACACATATCCGTCTGTCTGGACAACGTGCCCCAGGGACAGTGTCTCCATCGTCACTTATGCCAATTTGGAGCCTCTATCTGAAATGCATGAATCATAACCTATTAATGTGAGCCATGATAGAGCTGTGTCACTCTGAGGCATTTCGTCTTCGTCTGATGTCTAAAGCAAACTTATTCCTCTTCTAAAGCATAGTATACAGTATTTGTGCAATTATGATTTTTCTAAATATAGTTTAGTTAAGTGGATTTTGTATAGAAACTATTTGCTACATTTCTGTTTAATGAGTTGGTTCTATGTTCGCACTGTGCCTCATTAGTGATTATCAAAAGCGGGAAGGTGCTAGAGGTTGACCGTATTGTTTCAATATTGGGCCCTGACATGTGCTGAAATGCTGTAATGTCACCATTAGCCTCAGCTCAGCAGCACCAAGTGAGGAGAGTCATTAAGGACTGTGTGACCTATAGATAACAATTACCTCTGGCCAGACACTGTCCTCTTTGTCTGTACACCTTTAACAAGTCAGTCTGTATAATGCTGTTAGATGCTACAGCTTTGAGGAACATAGGTGAAATAGGTGACATTTTATTTGTCTTTCAATCCACATTTTGTCTTAGTAGTATAATAAAAATGTGTAAATGTCACGTGATAAAATTCATTGTGTAAAAAATTTATTTTTTCTAAATAGCATGGGTCTCCCTGTGTTACCATGGGTTCTCTTCGGGTACTCCAGCCTTCTCCCACCATCTACAGACATGTGTGGGAATGAATGGGTGTCTGTCTCTGTGTCTCTGTGTCAGCCCTGCAACTACCTGGCCATTGTCCAGGGTGTATTCCGCCTAGGGCCCATAATTGCTGGGAGAGGCTCCAGCCAAACCTGAATAGAATTTAACAACAGATTTGGTAACAAAGCCACAATGTGCAATAACTCATACAAAATAAAATAAAAACATTTTTTTTTTACTTCATCCTGTATTAAAAGTGTGTTATTCATATTTTAAAATAAGCACAAATTTATTTTAAGCAAATCATTTTAATGTGTATTATTAGAAGCTTAGACTTCTTGATGAAGATGCTTTGTTTAGGTATTTCTCAATAATAAATAATATCAACAAAAACATCAATACACAATATTTTTTAATGGTGTGTTGACGCCAGCAACAAGGCAGAGTACCCTTTGTGCCAGTCCCAAGCCCAGATAACTGGGGAGGATTGCATCAAGAAGAGCATCCGGTGTAAAACCTATGCTATGCAAATCACTGTACAGGAGGTTGTGCCAAACCTAGAAGAGATAAACCAAAAGGAAGGTGTTATTTTGTCAACATAATTGAATAAAACTGACAACAGTCTTTTTATCTGGTTATAAGGACTGTTGCACTACTACTGTTCTTTATTTACCTTACATTTGCTGTGAAAATGTTATTTCTTTCATCACAAAGTCAAGTGGATTATAATTAGGCTTTCTGTGAAAAAGTAAATTATCTCTCAGACTTGGATTGTCTTTGGGAGTGCTGCCGAGACGCCCACCAAATTGTTCTATTGTTCAAAAACAATCAAATTGCTTTTATCTGCAACACAAGCCAAAGAACACACTCTTTCACTCACAACACTGAAACTTGTGAAAGATTAAGACGTTGTTTGGGGAGGCTGATTATACTGTAAAGGATCACATCTGGATAATGGGAGATAAAAAAAGGATGGAAGTTGGAGACGGTCAAAATTGGCCTAAAATGTGAATCACTTTCTCTTTGTTCCTGTAGAGTTATGACTCACCATCTTCATCAGTATGATTCAAATTTGTCACATCAAGCTTCAACCAGCAAATTCTCACTTGTCTCACATCTCAGCAGTCACATATAGACTATCAGCTCAGGTTAGCTGTGGAGAATAATGGATTTCTACTGTCTTACTGTTTCTTGATTTTCTGGCCCTTATTACAGAGTAAAGCATGAGGAAGTGTACTTGGTATTTCGGGTTCATAATCCATGGATCTTGTCTTTTATGATCAAGGCTTAGATTAAATGTATTTTAAATAGTTGTCATTATTAGCGTGATCTTGCCTAACAGATGTTGCCAATCTTTCTTTGAACACAGCGGGACATGAATGCATTTGGAAGTGGGCACCAGCTGGGGGTCCAGGACCTCCCAGTGCACACATGGACACAAGTGAGTATTGAAATTAGACAAGTACAATACAATATGTCTTGAACTAGGGTGTCATGCAAGGCCAAGCACCAGATTACCCCAGTTCATTATCACTTTTTAATCTTTTTAACAGTGTGTTTTAGGCCTAAATCTTTCAAAAAAAAACAAACAAATAATGTGTGTGTAAATGTGTTTTTTTTTTTGTATGATTTTGGCCCCAAGTCCTTCTCACAAATCCAATTTTACTAAATCTGTGCATACCTTTGTGTTCTCTTCCCCTAAATGAACAAATAAATTGACTTACAAATGAAAATCAAGTGAGAAAATTGTGATAGAAGCAGTTGCTAATTACTTTTTGTAGAAACATTTTGGGGGAGTATTGACTATTGGGCGCTAAGTCTTTGCGTAGTTCACCTTTTATCCATTTCAAATCAACAAAACATTTGCACAAATCCTATGAAACATACAGAGATGAAAACGTAAGTACTTTTTTAGTAAATATTTATATATATATAAAGTTTACTCTCATTAAAGTCACTTCACAATCACTTTTACTCAAATAACAATTGAATAGCCTTTTACTTATTCTTGAGGAATAATATTTTGGCAAAATGTCAAATGTCTTATCAGTATCTCTCCGACTACTGCCACATTCACAAATGTACACACATACAGCAGTTCTAAAGCATTTATGACCTGTTTGTGCTGTGTACTACTTGCCTTCATTATCCTGTATTTTCTGAGCAGGTTCATTCAGATCTCTGTGGGAAGACCTAACGTCATACACAGTTCCTGCCTGCTATTCCTGGGGATCAGTGGGGAGCATTCAGCTTGAATCCAGCAGATTCAGGACAACACGAAGCGTGAAGTGAGGAGAGAGCATAACTCTTTCATAGACTTGAGCAGCGTTAGCATCCATAAGCCTGGAGCCACCTGTGGTACGGACGAGAACTCACACTGGGGACGAGTGCCCTGCCTGTTGTTCTGGAGAAAAAGGACAGCATAGGCTACAGGTGCTATCCAATAAATTACAATATCATTTAAACGTGCATTTTTCTCACAGATATTCTAATAAAAAAGTCCAACCCATACATTTACAGTGCCAGTACAGACAGAATGAAACATTTCAAGCATTGTTTTCATATCATTTTGATAATTATGGCTCACAGTTACAGAAAAACCCAAAGTGAATTATTCACAAAATTAGAATTTTTAATGAAACCATGTTGGCCTTTTGAAAAGAACGCACAGTGTGTATAAGTATTTGATACTTGTGTGGGACTCCTTTTAGATGACTTACTGCCTCAGTGTGATGTCTTCTGGAGGGGGTCAGCCTGTGGCACTGCTGAAGTGAAGCCCAGGTCACTCTGATACAGGCCTTCAGCTCATCTGTGTTACTGGGTCTGCTGTTTCTCATCTTCCTCTGGACAATACTTCATGGATTACCTCTGGGTTCAGGTCTGGAGAGTTTGCTGGTTAATCGTTCCCACTAATACCATGGTCATCTGCCCAGTTTGTGGTACTTGTGAGCCACATCCCAGGTCCTGCTGGATGATCAAATTATCATCTGGATAAAGTTTGACTCCAGCCTCAGTCCACTCCCGGTGGACTTCCCCTAAGTTTTTTTTTTTTTTTTTTTTTTTTGGATATGTCTCCAGGTTGCAGCTGTCCTCCTTGTGCATCTTGTTTTTCTTTTCACTCAAATTCCCAGTAATATGCTTAAGTATAACAACACTTCTTTATCAGTAACCTTTTGTGGTTTGTGGAGGGGCTCAGTGACAGGATGACTGTTTGTTGCATTCTCCATGACTGTTTAGGCGACTGAACCAGACTAAGATCATTTAAATTCTCAGGTTAGTTCATTTAGAGTTCAAGTGTGACACCAACAGTTTACAATATTCAACTTTTTCACAATATTCAAATTTTGTGAATAATTGAATTTGGGGCCATTTGTGAGCCATATTTATCAACATTATAAGAAAACAATGCTTGAAATGTGTCACTCTGAATATACTGAAACTATCTTTCACTTTTTTAATTGAACCTCTGGGAGAAAAATGCACTTTTATATGATATTCTAATTATTGGATAGTACCTGTATTTTGTAAATGAAGCGTGTTACAGCAGAACAAGAAAGAACAATAATTAAGAAAAACATTATTAGCCTGGTAATTTTCTACTTTTTAAAACCCTTACTTTACTGCATAACAACATAAGATGGTCTGAAACTTGCAGAAACTTGCAGCTAAACTGTTTAGCAAAAACAAACCAGCTAGCTTAGCTAGACTTCACAACTTTGGTTCAGGCTATAAAGCTAAGGTTAGCATTAGCACTGTTTATACTGTGTATGCAGGTGGTAGCTACAGTAAATTATTACCAAATAGTTGGTTTGTGTAGTAAAGGTCTGGTCTGTTTTGTGTCATTTTTACATATAATATACTGTATAACCACTTTTAGAAAAAGAAATACATAGCAAACTTAGACTTAAACCTTACTGTCATTCAGCTATATGTGTCCACACAGCATGAAATTCTGTCGCATTGGCTCAACATAATATTATAATAATATATATTATATATATTATAATATACAGTCCAGCGTAGATTAAATAAATATCTATATCTGGATAGTGTCCGCCTCATTCCTTGTTACTCTATGGCCTGTTGCCATCTTGCATGAATGTCTACTTACCAGATAAACTTAACATCTTATGCAGCAGTGTTTCCCAACCAGGGGTACAGGGACTCCTAGGGGTACGCGTGCACATTGCAGGGGGTACATGAAGTTATATATGTATATATATTTGTAATATATATATTTGGCTTTCAAAGACTAAAATAAACCTAAATTAGAACTAACCCAGGACTACACAGAGGGATGGGACACTAGAGAAGTACAAAACAGGGACTAAATCGAGGGCTAAACCAGGTCTAAAACCAAAACTAAACCAGGTCAAACCAGGACTAAACCAGGACCAAACCAGGACCAAAACCAGAACTAAACTAAGACTAAACTTAGACTAAACCAGGACTAATCCGGGTCCAAACCAAGACTAAATCAGGTCCTGGGGGAACACAAAACCAATATGGTTAGGAACCACTGTTATACAGGATATACAGTGTGTTGTTAAGACGTAACAGTTTACAACCGCGCAGTGGCAGACAAACCCTTTAATGAGGATAAGTTAACAGAATTACACAGTTCTGCTTTCAATGTTTGGTTTTGATTTTAAGTTGCGCTCTTGCTTTGTACCAACCTGTCTGCATTTTTCATTGTGCTTGTTATCTTTTTGTTCAGGACCATCCATACTGTGGAATCAAGTGGGCCTAAACTTTGCCACTTCACCAGTCCATCACCAGCTCAGAGATGGATGATGTCTCACTGCCATGGACTGTCACACCCACGCACGTCTGTGTAGTGTCTGGGCACAGGTCCTTTGTTTAGCAATAACTGGTAGCTTTTATTAATTTTTAGCCTGATGTTTATCTCCTCTGCTTGAATTTTGTATGATCAAACATTTTGCATTCATCTGTTGTAGCTTTCCCGCATCATCAGCCCATGTTTGTTGGAGTTTCTGTCTGGGAGGGGATGAGGAGACTCTCTTTACAAAGATATTTCTACCACCAGGGTAATTTCCAACTACACAAAACACTGCAAACAGCCATGTAATCTCCAGTGCGCCCTGAGACCAAAATAAGGGTGTGCACAGCTGTAGAGAGTCATGTTAAGAGAAATGAGAGGGATGTTGCGACCCAAAAGGCCAAACAGAAAATACCACAACAATGTTTTTTCCCACAAGAAAAATTAGACCCACTATTCAATGATGAGATAACGTCTAACTCTAAAGATAACCATCCATCACACACACACTGACAAATACTATACACATAGGCCTGTCTGGGGCATTTGCAGTAAATAGCCGATATTCTTAGTCATCAATATAAAAGGGAAATCAAACTCACAGCATAATAACATTTTACAGGTAATAGCATTTGTGAAAATCTAGAGGCATTTATTCTAATTAAATAGATAACCAAGGACAGGAGGATGCCATTGTTAATGTAATAAAACAATGCAGAGTAGTTAGTGAATGTCAGACTATATGTAATGTCATAAGACTCATGGAGAATTAGAAGCAATTCATGATCTGTCATAGATTAACATTACTTTTCAAATAACAAACGGCACACTTTGTTTTTGTTTAGATATTTTATGGGACTAAGGGCACAAATCAAGAATATGAAAAATGTATCAGTGTTACAGTATTTCATGCATTATAGACCCTTATGTGTTACGTCATTAAAGAAGTTAATTATAGATTGCAAAAATGAATGGTTGTTATTGATTATATTTAAACATTTCACTTTCACTTAATGGCACCCAGAAGTGAAGTTATTACATTTGGATTTGTAGTGATTGATGGATGAAATCTGAACATACAAACTTTTATGATCTGCTATGTACTGTAAATACTTGTCCGTCATATCATACAAATTAGGAACTTGTATTATTTAGCTTTTAGCCTAAATGCTAATTCAATATGCTAATGAAAAAAGGCTAATACTAAGGTTTCTAACCAGGCTCTGACAGTGCACACATGTAGTTGTACTGATTGTACTGATTGAATAATTTGCAAACTTTGGAGCTTAAGCAAACTCCTCCATAGAAAATGTATTGTGCTGTGCTTTTCTTATTGAAGGCAGCCAATTGTTTTCCAGTAGTAAAAATCTATGCAATACAACTTTATTTATACAGTACAGTTTGTGCAAACTGTTTTGTGCAGATTGAAACTACAGTACATTCATTGCATTTAGTAAATACAATCACCTTATAGGACTATAGGGCCACCGGTCTAAGACCATTACATGATTGCCCTTGTATTTGCAAACAGAGAATGCCAAGGAGAGAACATAAGTTGGCATAGATTTGTACAAACCTTGGAATCGTCTCATTCATTGTTGTTTAAAGGAGACATATTATGCTTGTTATGTTTTTCCAAATTTTTGTAATAGATTTGGATCCCGTTGCTTCAGTATTTTATGTTTTATAAAATAAAATACTTTATATTTATTGATAACGTCTTATTTTGGGGAGCTGTTATTGTCACTTTGCAGCAAATGATGGATTAGGCGCTGAGGCCTTGCTCTCACTAAAACCCTCTACACACAATACTACCTCTACATGAATAAAGTTGGAAGGATTAGAGTTCAGACCTGAGAGGAGAATCTCGAATGCTTGTACTGAACAGTTGGGGATGGACAGAGCATAATATAATGGCTAATTAGCATGACTATTAGCAATATGAAACTAACAGATAGATAAATGAGCTGACTGCTTTGTAGTGGCTGAAAATAGGCAATAACATTACTTTTATTGTTAGTAATTATATAATTTATTTAAGTACTTTGTACATATATGGAGAAAATATATTTTAAATACACACTTAAATAATACTGTGCTATTATGAAGTAACCGTACTTGAGTACAGATTTTGATTACTTGACATGCAAGTAACAAAATAGTGCTAGGCTACATGTAGCTATTGTTATCAATCTATTGTGAAGTTGGGAAATTCTTTAGATAAATAAAAAAGTGTAAAATCTTCTCATCTACAACACCAGATACTCTTAAAGACAACTGTACACTGTAAACCTGGAGTTGATTTTACTTAAAAAAATTGTGGAAAGTGGTTGCCCTAAAAAATTTAAGTAATGAAAAAGAAAAACTCAAGTCTATTTAACTTGAGCATTAATTACAGTAAAATTAAAAGGGTTAAGTGTAATATACTAAATGTCAAGTAGAACATACTTAAAAACGTAACGCACAGTATACTCCATTAATAGCATATTAAACTAGTTATTTTAAGTTATATCAAAGGTTCTGCATATTTGCTACACTTTAGATTTCAAGTTTATTCAGTCATCACTTTCCCAAGAGGCTAAAGAAAAACATGCTCCAAATTACATTAAAACACTTTATTAAGGTGTTGCAGTTACAATATACTTGCTGCACACATCAGAACACAGTCATGTACTTGAAATAATCCAGATACAGGCCATTTCAGTCCAAAGGTAACTTGAAAGGTAACAGACTTGAAGAAGTTGGGTTGGATCTGGAGGGTGTGGTCTAATGAGGTCCAGTCAGAGCAGAAGTGTGACAGTACAGCTGCTGGTCATTAGCATCTTAAGAGCAGAAGAATACAAGACAAAAAAACATGTTAATACTGTATTTGTTGTAATTACAAGACAGAGACAGAAATGTTAAAATGCCTTTATAGTTAAGTTTTGTGCATTTTCAGAATTTAACACACACTAAGTCCTCCGTCATTTGTACTTCAGATTCACATTAGAAAAGACATGCAGCAGAAACATAACCATTTATTTACTTACACTGTACAGCTCTGGTTACCACCTGAAGAGGCTCTTAGTCCTCACAGTCATAGGCCTCGATTGTTTGTCGGCTCAGTGATCTGGGAGATAGTAACACTTTACTCCTAAGATATTAAAAACAAAGATTATACAATACATAAAGATTTAACAATAGTGTGTCAAATGAATGTAATGTTGAGTCTTACTGTGTGCTTTTGATCTTCAAAACCTTGTCAAAATCTAGGAGAAAAGAAACATTAAAGATTAACGCATATTCCTCAAAGCACATTTTATTTTAAAATGTACCAACTTTTAATTTATCAAGATGTAAATTCTAACATTAGTATGTCCTAAATCCACTGAAACATGTATTTTGCTTGTTTTCGAAGTGTTCAAACACAGAGGCTTAACCCTTTGAGCGACAGATTTTTTTCCTCTAAAATACAGTTTTTTGACATCCAAAATTCAAAAGGCTGTGGCTTAAAACAATTAGAGATAGAGTCTTACTGTAAATGAGAAAAATGTCAGTTATGAACCAAAGTTTATGAATGTAGTAATTATAGGCATCTAATCTGCATATATTTTGCATATTGTGAAGCCATTATCAGGCAGATATGCTGAATTATGTTATTTTTAGATGATAAACATGTTTGAACTTTTTTTTTTGTCTTTTTCTCCAATTAATAAATGAGCAGAAACAAGTTATATTCTAAACCAACATTAGTAAACTATAATTATAACCTCTAATGTCCCATAACTAGTTAAATGTGAGGAAATAGAAATGCAGAATGTAAAAATATAGGGCACACTTTGCAAAGTCTGTCATGGCCTGGCAGCAGGTTCATCAAACTGCTGTATCCACTCCTGATGAACTTCATCCTCTCATCAGTGCTGTTGCTAGTCCTGTTTATACTCACGCTGCTCCCACCGCGCCCGCGGCAACACCTGCCTCTCCCCACGCCTTTCTCTTCTCCCTCCTCTGTCTCTTCTGCGGGGAAAATTAACGGGGGGTGCTTGGTGTACATTTATTTCACTCAAAACCACACTGTTCCCGAGTTCACTCTCAGTACTGGAGCTGCGGAGACTCCGTGCTGCGCCGCCTCCGCGGGAGAAAGTCGCGGGACGAACTACGGCCTCGCGCGCACATCTCCCTCTCAAAACTGCATTATTCCCGAACTCACGTTCACTCCCGGGGCCAGAGTGACTAAGTGCACGCCTGCCTCTGTCACCTACAGTGAGCAGAGTGACGGAGAAATGCCGTGTGCAGGGACTGTGAGCATAGCTCGCGCGCCGCCATTAGCTACTTCGCCTTTTCCTCTCTCAAAACTGTAGAGGAATCTACTCCACGGAGGCGCTCCGACGCGCCACTCCCCCTGAGACTCGCTCACCTTTGAGCACGTCTTTTTCAAAGATTTTGAACGACAACATATGATTCTATTGGGCTAGAAACTAAGTGCTGGGTGTCTGACAGCTAAAGGAAGGGAGTAGAAACAAGATTTAACATTTTAATAGGAAGAAGGGGCTGTTATTTTTAACGTTGCTTGTCGCAATTCTGCGACTTTGGCGCTTAGAGGGTTAAAGATAAACTTCCCAAACCCACTCCAAAATGTTAGTTTCCATTTAAACAAACACGGTGTACTCACATATTAGCCCATTTTGTCACTGTTTTGGCGATGTTTAAAGATTATGTCTTACCTTGCTCTGCAGTCCTTGAATGTAAACGTGCTTCATCTTCTTTGGTCTAATTATTAGTGAGTCTCAACAAGATGCACACTGCTACCTTCTGTCCTGGCATGATAGCGGCTAAAACTTGATGTTTTAAAGTTACACTGTGTAACTTTTCTCCTAAATATGTGGGGCATACTGACTTGTTTTTGTGATTTTTTTGAGCGATTCTAAGGCCTGAGGCGCGATCTGTTGCTCCGAGCGGGGCTTCCCTACTGAGAAACCGCCCTCGCAACTTGGCCGGGAGCGCTCCGCTGTTGAGGAAGAGTCACGTGACAGGGAACGACTTGAGGCCCAGGTATAACCAGGAAGCTACGTTTAGCATTGTTATTTTCCATTGCGCGATATTTGTTGATAAGCTAACGCTAGCGCTAACTCTATAGAAGATCCAGTCCAAACTTCCAAAGGTAGCAGCAGGTCAACTAAAGTTGAAACGATGGAAATAGACGCACGCTAGCACAGTTTCAGAGGGAGGAGGGGCCCTAGTGTTTACGTTTTGCGACGGTGCAGTGGCACCTGTGGCCTCTAGAGGCGCAAGACCGGGAAACTTACACAGTGTAACTTTAAATTCATTCAGCTTAAAATATTTCACACACACAGCAATATGGTCAAACTAGCAGAATACACTAAAACAATTGTAGTATTGGACCAAAACTTTCACATTTACATAAAACAGGCTAAAAAAATTTATTACATTCAATATCCGGGTTTACAGTGTAAGTGAAATAATTAAGGACCGATGATTAAACCCTGAGGGATGCCAAAGTGTCGTGTTTTCTGTTTTGTTTCCCTTGTGTTTTATTTTGTAGTCTTGGTTTGTCCTCGTGTTTTTCTGATTTACTTCCTGCCTTTTGTGTTTCCCGCCCTCGTGATTACCTGCCCCGCCTTAATGTGTTTCACCTGTGCCTCATCCCAGTGTGTGTGTGTTTAAGCCCTGTGTTCTCTCCTGCCTTTTGTTGGATCATGGTCGTGTCTTTTGTGAGCTCCAGTGTTTTGTCATCTCGTGTCCTTTGTGAGTATCAGTGTCCAGTCTTAGTCTGCTTAGCCATAGTGTCCCCTGTGTCTCTTGTCTTCAGTGTTTTTTTAATTAAAAGTTTATTTTAGTTCTGCATTTTTGGGTCCTTTTTCCCTCCTTGTTCCTCCCACCACGACAGTGTGAGGCCTATTGTCTTTTTGTCTTCATTTCCTAGAATTGCACACATCAAAAACACATTTCTCTGATTTATCCCACACTTGACATTCAGCTAATTGATTGTGTCGTAATCTAAGTCTCTTGTGTACTCATTTAGATCCCTGCCTTTACTCTGTCTCTCTCACCTCATAATTTTCCACTCGGACTGAGAAATCTTCATGTGTGCTACATGTTTATTGTTATGACTATGAAATATGTGACTGCTGGCTTTGTAAGAGAGTGCATTAGGCAACAGGTTGTCAGACCAACAGCTCATCTCTGTGACATGAGGCTGTCCTGGACCACTCCGTGCTTCCCTTTTATCTGTTAAAAATGATTGAACAGGAAATGTTAGCCAATAGAAAATAGTACATCTTCGTGTGTGGTGCAATGCATTTTTCTTACTTCTTACATTATTCATCCTATCATAACACTTGTCACCGGACTTCCCTGGTAAACGTTTATGCCCCATCTGGTGTCTTCATCAATAAATAACCAAGCCTTTCACTGAGAGGCTTCCTATTAGAGTTTTTTCCTCAGCAAACCAACCTAGCAAAAGCCAGATAGATATCAATCTTCTGTCTCCATTTGAAAATAATGGAGAGGGACTTTCAGTAGATTTATTATTTGATGCTGATGAATAAAGCAGCGTCTACCATGATTTGTTTTTGCCAATCATAGCAACAACTCATCTGACATAGCTAAACAACAAACTGCTACACTAATAAAACAATGTTACACGAAAGTTATTGAATGACTTTTGCAGTTTTTGTAAATGTACAGCAGTATACATTACTCTTTTGCTGTCATAATGTTAACATGTAACGCTAAAAGTGCTTGTTGTAGCCAAACCTAAAAACCACCGACTCGCAGCAATATGTAAATATAACTACTTTTTACTTTTACTCAAGTAATAATTTTGTTGCATACTTATTACTGTTATTTCTCTTTGAGTAATATTATTTGCAGTAACAGCTCATGTACACAAGTATAGATTTGAGTACTTCTTCCACCTCTGTCCTTCAATACAATAAATTGCATCCAATATGCTTTCATTGGCCACTGCTTGTGCATCATACATTTATTTTTATGCAATTTACTCATATTTAGAATAACTTATTCTGTGAACAACAGCCCCATTGAAGTAGGAGGGGTTAGTAATGTGGATCAAAGCCACTTAAAAGACCATAAACCACAGTGAAAGGATCCTCTTTTCTGCTCACCATTTTTGTGAGAAATGCAGACATTGACTAAATATTCCAGTCATGCTCTTGGCTCTGTTTTACCAAACATAACATAGAGTTCCTTGTTGATTTTTTGACCTTAAGTAATGAATGAAATCCTGTTATAAATGCAGAAAAAAATGCTGTGGCATTAAGTTCATATGTCTTTCTGCAATTACCACTAATGTAAAATAAAACAAACAGCTTTGATTAATTAGTTTAAGTAAGGGAAATTATAGAAAAACAGTGTACTTTGAGATGGTTTAGAAATGCTATGCAGGAGTGGAATAGTGAAAGTAGTCAGCTTAAATAAATATGGTATTTTGTAGCCTTGAAATTCAAGTTGTATGTCAGTGTTGATGACTGATGCATCTATAAATCAAATAAAAGCCCAAACTGACCTGTAAAGTATTGATAATCTTGATGCATTTCTAAAACAAAGAGACAATTTGTATCACTTCTACAGCAACCAAAATAAATAGCCACTCTTCCTCCCTAAAATTCCTACATGTCATTGTGCTTCTTTGGTCTACTCCCTCAGATAATTTTTTCCTCTTAAGTGTTTCTCGATTGAGCCTTTTGAAGTGCAGAAAATGTAACACCTATGCCACAGCAATGTCCTTTGAAACTATAACGAGACGACAGGGCTGGGACATTGTTAATTTACGAGATGACGTGTAGCTCATGAATCTCCTGAAAGGGAGGGATAAAAGCTCCCGCCCTGTGAATGGAGGAGATTGTAGAACAGCAAGAAAGTAAGAAATATCAGAATAAAAAAGGTTCTACTATTGAGCCTAGAGGGATGCCAACATTTAATTCTGATCTATAGACCACAGACCATTTAAGTGTTGGCCCATGAGGTGTGTGCTGTCCTTGAATGTGTAAAGAACATTAAATATTGGCTAGATATAACACAGAAACAATCTCTTAGTGGAGTCAACATTTCCTCCCTGAAGGTGCTCTCTGGGTACTGTGGCTTCTTCCCACCATCTAAAGACAAGCATGTGCAGGGTGAATTGGTGTAATATTAAATAATTGTTAGTTATACACCTATTGTTTTGGGACTTCAGACACTTTTAGACCATCATAAGACTGACATGCACATAAAAAAAAAATACAAGAGAATAGGCATAACACAAAAAAAAATTGGTTAAGTAAAACAAACACATCTTGAGGGCTATGTAAAAAGTCTTTTTAAAACACTTTTTAAGCAGTATCTCATGTCTATTTCAATGAAAACAGTGCCAGTTAATCATAGCCTACTTCTGCTATAAAAGTCACATTTACACAGATCACAGTAGGAAAAGAGAATTTTTTTTTAAATGTTAGATATTGGATATTTTATTGTTATAAAGCAGATCCCTACAGGAGAGTAACCAAAGGACTATTGACATATACAGTTGTACAGCCAAATTTTAAAACATTTCTGTTACAAAACACAAGTCACTACAGCATATACTGTATATGTGTGGTTAAAATAACTATGTGAATGGTCTCATTTAGTAAATGTGCTTGAACATGCCATTTTGATGTTTGATAATGTATGGCTTTGCACGCAAATTGGACACAATATTGTACTTTGTATGTACATTCCTCTTTCTGTTATTGTGTTGCTATATCAATGATCCAAATCTTCTTTCGTTTTCCTTCTTAATATTTTTGTTCTCCCATTTGTTGTTTTATGGTCTCTCGTCACATTTTTGTACACTTACATTGGTCATTTTTGTTTTCAGTGAAATTAGGCATATAAGGAGTGGGTTTCTCTACATATATGGTTGGTTAAGGACTGAGCTGTGCGTATTCTACGCAGCATATTGTGTGTCGCCTGTGAGGTCAGGTTTCTCCAGCCTCTGTCATCAGTGCTGTGAGATCTAACGGGAATCTATGCCTGTGACTAAGGAGAATGGTACCCAAGAAAAGAAGGAGGAGAAATGTGTTCATCACAACTTGAACTCACTGTAACATCACTGTTATCGAGCACACTAGACAGGCATTAGTTACTTCTCAAGAATCGGGGCAAAGTCAGCTTTTCCTGTGCATCATAAACAAAAAGACAACACTTGACAGCTTGCACTTGTATCACAGTGTCTTCGTTTTGATCATTTGATCTTTCTCTGCTCTCAAGGTTCTTTAGACTTAATCCATTTTTCATTTACCACAGTCACACACTGGTGGTGGTATAGTAGCCACAGCTGCCCTGAGGCAGACTGATGGAGACGTGTCAGCCCTGTGGCGCCAACGCCCTCTCAGGCCACCACCAAACACACCACCTCAATTACACTGACACATTCATGCACCAGTGTCACAGACACTAGAGGCAAGGTGAAGTGTATTGCTGAAGTACAGGTATAAAATCTGTTAATAGTATTATACTTTGCTACATCCAACTTTTAGGCTGGTAGACAAATCTATGTGGTCAATGCCATTTTGGGTGCATTGCCCTGTTGCACGCCAGACCTTTAGTTTGCACATAATCAAGCAAAGTGTAATCAAGTAAATGGTTTTATTTTTATGTAATTGTTGTAAGAATTGTCCTTCATTTGAATGAGCAGAAAACAATAAATAATTAAAAAAAATAAATAAATAAAGACTGTTGTTAAACAGTGCCATTGTTTTTGCCTCAAACTTCCTGTGAACCTGGACTCACACCACACATTAATCCAAATCCACTTGCCTATGCATTGGGAAACTTTGCTTACTTTCAAAATCTAGGCCACAAATGACTTACATTTAGCAATCCAGCCATCACAAGGCTGCAGCTATAGACTGTCAGAGGATTATTACATTTATCCAATCTGGTAAATAATGTCTGGGCAGTTCATTGTACTGTGGGAATCAGTACAAGATAGTTTTCATTTTAAATTTGCACTACTCTTGTGTATGTGAAGAGGAACAGTCTTTGTAACCTTTGCAGCATAAGATAATGGTTGAAGCTCTGCTGTCTGGACTCCTTCCACAGAATTGATGATTGGCCTGAGTGCTTTTTCCATAGAGTGATGGGGAGCCATGTTCTTGAGAAAATGCTGTCTGTTGTCAGGCATTTATGAGAAGCAGTGAAGGATTTTTATTTAACACAATTTGCGAGCGTATACTGCATGCCTTACATACACAGTAGTTAGTATGCCATACATTTGTCTCTTTTTGTGGCATATCATGGAACAATAGCACAAGCAAAACCTTTCTAAATGTAATCCAATACAAACCCGTAGCATTTATTTGCCCAGGGGAAATTCCATTTACAAAGCTCTCTCTGTCTCCAACATTTACAAACTGTGCACTGACGCAATTTCATTTCTCTCTCTTCCTTTCACTCCATTCTTGCCTCAGACTGTTTTGAGGTCTTAGGTCCCATGTCAGCAGTGTGGACGCTCAGTGCCCTGCAGGAAAGGGTTAGGAAAGGTAAGTATCCATCACTCCCTTGGGGCAGGGCATATGGGAAAAACTGGGCTTTCAAGTGCAACACGTGTTCAACAACAACATCCTTGACATATATCTCCCTGTATACCTCCTCAGGCAAACATGCATAGAGATTCTGTGCATAGACACACACCATACAATCTTTGTCCAAGACGGCAATTATAACTTTATGGCATCTAGACTCCAGTTATTATTTTCTAAATTATTCCAATCTAGGGGTGCAGTGGCAGAGTGGCTGAAACTATTGCCTCTCAGGAAGAAGGTTGTTGGAACGATCCTTGGGCCGTCTGACTATGAGGGGGGTCTGCATGTCTTTTTGTGCTATTGTGGCTTTTCTCCTGGAACTCTGCCTTCTTTCCATGAAATCCGTGTGTTAGGTGAATTGGTGAATTGGTCCTAGTGAATGAATATGAGTGAATGGTTAGCAGTGTATGTTGATGTGTCAGCTGTGTGACTAACCGACCACTGGGGACCCCGCATAAGGTCCTTAGTTGCTGGGATAGCCTTCATCCACTCTGACAGCAATCAGCGGAGGAAGAATGGTTCTATTATACCATGTTACTAATAAGTAGGCTGAATGGTTATTTCCCAGTTCTTTTAAAGTAATTAGTGGAACATCGGTTGCCTTACCTTGAAATTACTGAAATAATATCCTCACAGTTAGTTTGATGCTTTTTACACATAGATACAGAAACAATAACCCTTTTTTCATACACACAGTCCACCCTGAACATTATACAATACTTACCACATCCAAATAAATAGTACAGATAGAAGCAACTGCGACCCAAACAGGTGCAGGTTGAGACTGGTCCTATGTAGTTTGCAGTTGTTGAACTTGTGTGATTCCTACAAAGGTACAGAGTGTTGCTTCAGAGTTATTTATTGCTATATATTTATTATCCACCTTTGGTTGGTTAAGTATTGAGTCCTTCTGCCTGTCATGCAGGAGTGTGGGGTTCAATTCCCAGTGGGGCAAAAATCTAGCCTTAAGCTCACCTTTGGCCAGTTGAAATTAGATGATTGGAGAGGGTTTCATTAGGAAGGGCATCCCTCACAAATCTAGACTAAATATGCAAACTACCAAATGATTTGCTATGGTGACCCCTGGGGTTGCAGCTGGAAGAAATGTATTTTTATTATTTATTATACCATGCTTTCGTGATCAGACACAACACATTGTTGCTTATAACAACATATACTGACTTTAAACTGTGACTATGATTATTACTACACTGATTAACTCAAGAAGCCAGACGTTTTGACCATGTGTGGGAAAATGTTTGTTCTTAGGAAGCCAAAATCATGACAGTCACAAGCTAGCTCGAGCAACAGCTAAATGCCAATGTTGTTAAAAAAAGCTGGCCCTGGGAAGATTTGGTCATATTATAGTATAGTTATATCATTAGCTAAGACTTGTTAAAGTAGCTATGACAATTTGGCAGCAATATTCATCAGTGAGTTTTGAACTGATGGAGACGTGACAGCCCGATGGCACCAGTGGCACACATGCGCCCTAGTTGTGTGCATGTGTGTATGCATGTGCACGTAAATGACTAGTATGTTGACTGATTTGGAATATTGATTGCAGCCTGTGTGTATTTATGGCAAATAGATTGAAAATGTATGACACAGTATTGTTTTCTAAGATCACTTTGTTGATAGTATGTATGTAAAAATGTAAACATGTAAATGACACAGTAGTGCATTATAAGATTTCTTTGTTAACAGTATGTATATAAATATGTAAATGACTCCAGCATTGCTTTCTAAGATCTTTCCGCTCATTGTACATTTGTTTGTAATTTTGTAAAGGGGGTTTGTACTTAATCCTACTCCTTTTAAGCATTGTCAAAGAGCCGAGTTGTTGTGTCGCAACAAGTTTTATATATTCTGCTCAAATAAAGAAATGAAATGAATGAAAATGAAATGAACAATATTAACTAGAAACTGTAGCAGTTTTACATACAGTGCTATACCGTCATCACACTATATGTTTTAATGCTATACACTAATCAACTGTGCCTAAAGAAGATCCCAATCTTTTTATGTTTGATTTAAACAAGGAACACACTCAACAGGACAATAACATCTATTTCAGTTTTAATAATCTTTAAACTGCAATATTGGGATTTTATATCTATTTTTGGTCACTCGGTGCAAGAATAATGTTTAACTGGCAAACACACATTAATGCTCACAATACCACAAAGTTAGAAATATTTTTCCATCACTGTTTTAATAGTACACATCAGGAAAGTATAAAACCCAAATAAATTACAATCAAGAACAGTTTGTTTTGAATGGTGTGTTACATTGTGCTGTAGAGTCAAATCACTTCAAAGAAGAGCTCATTTATATAGATATATCTATCATATCTAGACATGAATGATGTGATGACGCTGCCTGAAACAGAGCATGATGTTATTGTCTGATGCATAAAGCGGCTTTCTCACCATGTGCCATAGCAGCTGTTTCTACAGATTTATAGCAAAGGCAGTTTCACAAGGGAAGCCCTAATGTCCAGTGACATTAATATACATGCAACTGCTCAGTCTTGTGGTTTCCATGTGGCACAGTATAGCTCTGGCCCGAGGGAGCAAACTGTGCCAAGCGTGGGCCACCAACTGTGACTGTCTACTCCCAGACAAATATGATGTACCAAACAAACATACACAATTTTACTGGATTTTAGAATAATACATAAACACATTCAGTCTTGTGCAAAGGTTTTAGTGAAGTGTCGAAAATGCTGTTAACCAAAAGGGCTTTAATAAATACAAATTTTCATTTTTTAGTTTTGTTATGAACATTGAATTTTGGTGTGGATCCAGAAGACTGTTTAGATCCAGGAGTCAAAATGTATTCTGTTCTGTAGATACAAACAAACTCGCTCAATGGAAACTAGAAACATTTACCCCTGAACTAGAAGAATCTTGAGTTTGTGTCCAGGTGTGAGCACTATATCTTTATTGTGAGATAGGACCAGTGCCTTGGTAGAGGTCTACCATCTCAGAGTGATTCTAGTTTTGAGGGTTTTTTTCTTTTCAATTTTGTCAATTTTTATATATTGATAGGCCTATTCTTAAAAAAAAAAAAAACGTTATCCCCATACTGTATGTTTGTGAAAACATAGTCAGAGCTATAAAACTTCCATTTATTAACTTGTTAGGCTGATGAACTTTGAACTTATTACAAATTGGATCAAAGGCACAGTGCGTCTCTTTCTTGCTTCAGGCGCTCTCTCTCCTGTCTTTGTCATTACACTGATGTGAAGTTTCACTCGCTGCCTCCATTCTGCAGTGGGACAAGATGAGAAACACATTTTATTTTGGCTCAAGCAAAGCAGACTACCTACTAAACCTTGTTAACACTGTACATATGTACTGGATTATACTTGGAACTGCTTACATTTATTCTCCTTTGGTTTCAGGATATACACTGGACTATAGGCACTTTACTTCCTCTTGAAATTTAAAATGTTCACAAGTTTTCTCATCAATAAAGAAAGTGTAAATGATGTACAAAGGATAATCTATGTGGTATTTTAACAAAGGGTAAATTGATTGTTGATGAGGTTTTTTAAGGCATATCAATGTTGAAAAATACACAAAATTACAATAAAAAGAAAAAAATTCAAACCTAGAAGTACTCGGGGAGCACAAACCTCTACTAAGGCACTAGTTCTACCTCACAATGGTAAAGATATAGTGCCCAGACCTGGATTCAAACTTGCAAATCTTCTAGTTCAGGGGTAAATGCTTTTTCCATTGAGCTAGAAAACACTTTTATTTTACAATAGTCCTTGGCCTATTACTGACCTTTCCAAAAACATACAATTCTGTAATTATTAAAGCATTCAATTAACAGCTTTTTTAATTTTTTTTTTTTTTTTTTTTTTTTTATGAGTTAACCTGGTTACCGCACTCATAATATTATATCTCTTTGGCATTAATGAAGACTTGCCATTGTTGCTGGCTACCATTTCACCAACTTCGGTTATGTAAGTTTAAGGAAAAAGCAACAACTCCAAAAATTTCAACTGAATTATGTAACAAGAATGAGATGCCTGTAGGTCGAGAAATATGGTACTAATATTGTGTGTAAAAAGATAATAGAGTGAGTCCAAAAATACACACGTTTCCTCTTTGCACAATGTCTGGATGGGTTGTGTCTGCAGCCAAATCTTTATCAGCCCCCTATAATCATTACACTCAACAGTCATTTTCCTCCAAGATGTTTGTCCGTTTGATTCTGTCAGATGAAAATATTTCCAGCATTGTTGATTAATGAATGGGTTTCTGTGGTAAAAGACCTATCCCAGGCAAAGTCCACCCTGTGCCCTCAAATAACACCTCTGTAAAGTGGAATGTTTGACTTGGACCGAGACGTCCAGGAAGAAAAATGCACACAGATGAGCAAATGACATTCTCTCTCACAACCATACACAGTATTTATGAATGTACCTATGAGTTGCAACTCAGGTATTTCTTAATCCCCAAGGATAACCACATGTCCTTTTTGGTCATATGAACATGACTCACTGACTTACTGTTACTGAACGACATACTTTAACATGTGACTGGACAATAGTTTAAAGGGTGTAAACTCATTTATTGTGCTGTTTGAGGTTTTTCCCCTTTATTGAAGAATTACATGAAGCAAACTTTCCCTAACTGGGAATTGAACCAGGGCCCGTCCAGTACGTGGTGTGTGCTGCACCATGTGATCCACTGAAGTGCCCCAATTGCACCTACTATTTAAGGTATGCGCTATTATTAGCAAAAATTGCTCTGCTGGCATTTCTTATTTCTCATTTGTGTACTTCTCCTCTTGTACCCTCAGAGAGCTTTCTCCAGTCCATGACTGACATAACAAGAAATTCTGCAGGACAACAGGTCCAGATACAATTACATCAATTTTAAAAGTGTCAAGTTTGTCATGTAAACACAACAGCGGTGGCCCTTTTTTGCTTTAGCAGCAAACTGTAATTTCTTTTATTTCTAGAAAGCCTGCATTCAAACATAAGGTTATTATGTTCAAATGAAACTGCAACCATAAAAATAAGAGAAAACAAAAATGCACTGTGATGATTTCTTCTTTTGTCAATATAATATAGCCTTAGCTCAGAATACTCCCCCTGCTGGTGGGATTGATTTTGAGGTAGCATGTGGATGTTTATGAGATTGTGAAGTTAGGCCTAACAGACTACATAATATTAATATGGCAGGACAGATATGAATTCTTTGCTTGAACCACCCAAAACGAATACAAATACATGACCCTAGTGGGACAATGACCGCATGTTGCCCCCTAGTTTGTTATTCTCTATTAGGGAAATACAGACTCATTAGCAGAACAGATGCACGTCGTAAAAGAAAGAACTTGTATAAAACCACCTTTATGACATACACTGAGTGAATCACTTGAGAAACCAAAAAAGCGTATGGTGGTCGATAGGCTAATTTATTAATAGGTGAGTTTGTGCTGCAACCTTTCGGTCTTGTTCTAGTTTTTACCACTCTCCCACTCCCCAGGTGTGTAAAGACAGACCAAAAAACAAAATGTTATGTGATTCAGAAGCATAATAAACGACACTGCTCCCCATGTTTACATCTGTTTGTTTTCATTATTGTCATGTGTTTATTATTATTATTGGCGTGTGTAAAACCTAATTTCCCTTATTCCGTGTACAAGATAAAGTTGTCCACAAGCCGCCAGTCCCTTTTCGGAGGAGGGGGAAGCCAATTACACGCCCTGAGTAGCGGGGAGCAGTACCAACCGCACAAATCTATACACACTAATCCCTCTGTGAACCACTGTTATTCTGTGGAGCTGCTGACCAGAGCCCACCGCAGGAACTTTGAGAGTTGTGCGTAATTGATTTTCACAGAACCATCTTTAAAATCTCCCTGATGGCTGTAAAACGCATGTAGTGGCTTTACAATGAAGTTGCGAGGAGGATACGGTTGTCTTATTTAGCGCTAAAGATGCCGGTGTCCGCATTGTAGCCGAGTGGAAATTTCACTGGAAGTATTAGTGGGAGAAACGTTTCCTGTAATCGCACAGATAAATGGAGTAGGAGGGGGCCCCAGAAGAAAAAGATCAGAGAGACAGCGGTCAAGTGATAGTCAACTCCAGTGGACTTTCAGCAGCGGTGGGAGCTGGAACAGGTCTGCAAATGTGTCATATTATTATTGGAGAAAGAACCACGTAAGCCTCTTGGGACAGGTCATCAGCAGTGTAATAAAAAGTGAGCAGGACTGGTAGGGGGCACTGGACACACAGCGGGTTGGAGACGACACAGGAGAAGCGTCTTTACGCACTGCCATCCGTCAGAGGATACTACTGTCACTACACAAGTTACGGCTGGGCTCCCGTCTCACACTGGACAACTTCTTTTCTCCTGTTTACTGGATACTCTGGTAGAAGTCACTCTATATTTGGACTATATAAGGTAATTATATTTATTTTTTGCTTATAGGCTAGTAATGATGGCTAATTATCATTTTATTGAATGACACATTGTGTGATTTCATAATTGCCACTGAGGAGAACTTTACAAAATCATCTGTCAGGCATCACACTACATAAGATTCAAAACATAGACTAATCTATCACTTACTAGAAATTCTGAGACGCAGAGATAAAATTTGGCTACATCTAAACTAGTCTGCTTGTCTTATGGTTGTTGTTTTTTTTTCCAGGTGTTTGGATACATTTCTCAAAAAACAGAGACGTAGAAGTTATTCACTTCAAAAAAAAAAAACCTTGATGGGAGCTATGAGCGGACCGCGCAGGCACTTTACCATGGGACTGGTGCTCCTCGTCTGCGCGTTAACGGGCCGCAGCGTGAGCGCGCCCTCAGCGGCTTCACCAACGGGGTACGCGCAGCAACAGCAAAAGGAGGTGAAGGAGGACTACAGGCGGATGATGGAGACGGTCAGACACGTGGACGACAGCCGGGGCCGGACCAGTATCAGGATACCGCCGTTCTCATTGCGAAGCAGGGTCTCCACTCTGGAGGCGAGGGATTTACGAAGTCCCAGCACGGGCAGATGGGACGGAGGTGAGTGGGACCGCTGCTCTGGAGTGAGGCCATGTTAATGTGAAGAGGATTGAGCAGTAAATGAGAACTTTTCAACTTAACAGCCGATTATAAGTGCATGATGTGGCAGCACTTTAGTTATATTCGGGCTCATAAAGGGAGTCTAAAAAGCGGTTCCTCGTAGATCAATAATCAGTTGCGTCTGTCATTAAACGGGACAAAATGCCACATGAATCGATTTGGCACAAAAGAACTAAAAACTTATAAACAAACTACAAAATATGAGCAAAACACAGTCATTAAACACTGTACCTCAGCTAGGCTTACTTTGGGGATCATGACCTTTCTTTATACAAGATAATTTAGTTAAATCCCAGTTGTACATGCTGTCATGTTCAGAATAGTGCCCATAATCATTCTAACAAGCTCTGATGGTGACACATTGCATTGTCGTTTTCATTTGCAGTGTTCCCCCGAAAGCTGAAAAAGAAGGAGAGATTCCTCCAGGCCATTGCAGGTAAGGGCTCATTTCACACCGCTGTTTTTCAGCTGTGGAAAGTATCCAAAGAACGTCCCTGATATCTGTCGATAGTGCCTGAAAGCAGATGGAAATGGTTTGAAATCTTGTTGCTCTCTCTTTTAGGTCCTCTCTATTTCAGTCACAAGTGCAGGAAACACGCGTATAGACTTTACCACCAAACGAGAGACTGCACAATACCAGCATGTAAGCAGCCCACAATATAGTGTGTATGATGACATCCACAGTAGTTAGGATCTAATCACAACCCTTTTCCTTTTTCAGATTTTAAAAGATGTGCACGACTTCTCACGAGGCTAGCTGGCAGCCCGCAGTGTACAGAGGGGTAGCACACACAAGGTAATCAGCACTTTTATTACATTTGATTCTATCATTAGTATTTTATGGTGGTGGGTTTTGAAGGAGGATGTAAAAATGTGGTACACGTTCAGGAAGACAGTCAAGTACTTTTCTCAAATAAGGCATGAAATAAGGATAATCCCATCTAAATAAGTGTATACATAAATCAATAATGGTCAGTCAGGGTAGTTCACATTGGAAAGATAATGTTCTTTTGTCTCAAGACACCGAGATAATTGTTTACAGTGGTGATGAACGTGCTGTGTAACTTTCATTCAATGTTTATAATTTTTCCTGGAATGAAAACTATTTGTTAAGTGCTGCCAAGTCTGCAATTGCAGCTGAGTCTCTTTACTTCCTTTCTGTTGTAGGTTGAAGACAAAACCAGAAGAAAGACAATCTTTGGTAAAGAAGTGCCTTGGACAGTAAGAGGGCAGCCTAAAATACTGTCTGACCATCCCCGACTGATTTTAGGCTCCACATTGCCCCTCAGAAGAGTCTGTTCTGCTAAGGCGTGGATTACTGCCACCCACTGCTCTCACCGGGCCTCTTTGGTTGGCCGTCACCACGTGGGAGCAGCCATGCAGCATCACCAAACCAAGACATCAATGGAGAAGGAGCAAGAGCAAGTGGAGTAGAGAGATATGAGTGGCTGCTATAACACAGGGCTTTTTTCTGCTGCTGCCATCCAAAAAGAAGCTTCTAAAACAAAAAGGGATTGCATTTTGTTATTTTGCTCATTTCTGTAAGAAAAGAGCAACATCGAAATTATATTGGAAGTATGGGATGACTGGCCTTGTGGGCTGTTTGAGTGTGCCCATCTAATGCACTACTTTAGACAAAACAAGTCATGCTGCACCAACAAAGTACTATTCCTATGAGAACTGTGATTAATTTATTAAATGCATGAACTTTTCTTTGACGTCTTTATGAGACATTAAAGACAGAAGTGGCAGTGGTATGTCACAGACAAGTGGATCTTGGTTGTACTGGTAGTCTATATTTATATATTTGAGTTTTAATGTTCACACTGTATATAATGTAGGCCATGACCAATTACACCAAGATAAATATTTACATATTGTAAATTTAATGACTGGCATTTATCAAATGTGTCTTAAAAAAACAAAAATATATTTAAAATGAATAAATTATAAGATTGGTACAAACAGCGGTGATGTTCCTACTGTTTACTAGCAAGCCATGTACTTTTTACCATTTTACAGTCTAGAAACCTATTAAGGATTCTCAAAGTAGTTTGTTGAAAGCGTAAATCTCAAAAAAAAAAAAAAAGAAAAAAAGAAAAAAAAAAGGCAAGAAAATGACAGGTCCAGCTCAACAAAAGTGTTTTAAGAGTGTTTAATTATTTGCCTTATTACACTCTTAACTCAAACCATTCTCACTTCAATCAAATGTTTGAGAGTCAAAACCAAATCACACACACAGTGCACACAGTGTTATCTCTTGTATCTACATTGGTCTTATAGATAGGTGTGTAGTTGATATGGGTTGATAAACTTGGATTTTCGATCAGGTGTTCAGATCAAGAGTTTGCCTCCAGGAAAGCTTGGCAGCATCGTACACACTGCTCGTACACCTTTTCGAAGTCTTGATCACTTCCCTAAATAGGAAAAAATATATTAGTTTCATGTATTTAAGTTGTCCTGAGAAAACCAAACCCCGACTTAAGGAACCTTCTTTCACATTTGTAATACTAAGGAAATTAACAAGCACTTCACAACTGGAGTTAATGTGAAGTTCCTTGTGGGTGGGCAAAGACCTTTAACTTATCTCCACACACTATAATAATTTTATAAGATTTAATCATCTTTATGCTCTATACCCTCAACAATCAGGAGTAAATTGACCATGAAAATGGCCACAACCAGCTTTTTACAAAATTATGAGTTAGTAATGGCTTTGAAGGCATTTGTTGGAAAAACTAAAGGGAGGCCTGCTTCCGATGAGATTTCAAAAGCTGCAGTAAGTTAAATAGGATGCAATAAGGCTACTGCTTTAGTTGCGCCTCTTTGAGATTTGTATTGACACTACAACTGCTACACTACAGGGCTATAAGCATCAGTTTATTTTTGATATGTTGACAGCAACTGTCTCCACAAGGCTCCAGTGAAGCCAGCTTGCTAAGGGTCCCACGTATTTCACGTTAACCCAGCTGCACTGACTGTAAAGAGCATTCGTTCACCTCTTCTTTTGGCAAACCGAAGGGCAGAGAGACTCACTCATGCTGAGTGTCACACACAGAAACACTTTGTTTTATGCCAAACTCTGAGACAAATTAATATGACTGACTACAGTCACACAACCTGTGGTCTACCACAGCTTCCTAAAGCCACATCACTAATAATATAGTGCCTGTTTTCTATTGCTATCCCAGTTCCACAAAATGTAATACAGCACCACAAAAACGCACCGAGATTCCTAGGCCCTAGGCTTAAGGTCAGCAAGACATCCTTAATCAAGACCTAATTACTTAAAATTATGACATAGGAGATCAGATCATTTGTATATTGACCATTTTTTAACTTGACACCTTCTTTTTTCAGCTTTACAAAACATCAAAACTCACCTTTGCCCCTTTTACAGTCTTACTCTGCCCATTTATGAAACTCTCTTTTTACACAAATAAGTTTTACAGAACATAGTCATCGACCCGTGTCCAAATCATTTGGCAGCACATTGAAATAAACAGGAGAAATGTGCGTGTCATGGAGCAAGAAAAGACAAACCAGAACTTGTGATTTCTGAGAAAATTTAGAGCAAAATCTATTGCAGTTGGCACTTGGCACTGTGGGGCAGAAATATAATAAAACAGTGACAGAAGCAAGATTAATTCAAGATGAAACAAGCTAGGCACACTTAAATGTAGACTGTCACCTCCATTTAAGGCATTTTATCAAATCCCTGATCAGGGCCATTTTAATCCAAGTCTTTACAGACATATTACAATAACAATAGCATTGGATATCTAATGAACTCATTCAAAAAGACTGTCCATTGGTGAAGCTGTTTAATGAACAGCTTTTCCTTTAGTCAATCTCTTAACAAATGCTAAAAAAAGTGCTACCTGCTTTACAAGAACCTCAGCTGGCTCTATTCAAATATATTTTATTTTACTTCAATATAAGATTTTTTTTGTTGTTTTATAAAAGAGACGATATGATTTACAGTAGTCCATCTCATACAAGACCAGTTTTCTATAATGTTACTAGCTTGACCTTGCAAGAACTTTAAGCAATTAACATTTTTAAGCGTCGAAGCTAAGAGAAATATAGAAATATTGGTGTAACTGTAACTTGTATAACTGTACAGGTAATTCATATTAAATTATGTCTTAGTACCTGGCAATAGGCTTTGTATTAATTATAAATCCACCTAAAATCGACTTAAGAATATCATATGGCTGAACAGTACCCTCATATTTTCATAACATTTCAAAATCTGCACAACTAACAGTTTATGCCATTACAACACTTGGAAACTTAATAAGCCAAGCAACAAAGTATACACACTAGAAGCATATTTTTATAATGGAAATTAACAACAAAACATTTTTGCTTCAATACTTACATAATATGGGTCTTTGATGATCAGCTGCTTCTGAGGGTCATATGAACCTAGAAGCTCAATCCTTGCTCTTGAGTCTTTCACCGAGTTTGCCTTTCTTTTCAAGTCACTGTGTGGACAAAAACACACAAGATGTCACTCAATAAACACTGAATGGCTAAGCATACAAATATGAGGCTTGTGGAAAAGACAATGTCACTTTAATACTCTATACAACACACTGATCAAAGCACAAAGTTCCTCAAAGCTGAAAATTTGAAAATCACGTAAAGATTTACAAACATTATTTCAATTTGACTTTTTGCAAAAGGAAATAAAACAGACAGTATTCTTTTTTGTCTAAAATGACGTTTAATTTCTCAGTCTGGTCAACTTTGTAAGGAAAAAAAAAATGTGGGAGAGAAAAACTGCCCAAAGAGCAAAGACAAGGCATCCAAGGAACTCAGTAAGCTGCTTACAGATCAAGATCTGCCATGGGCATGTGATCTCAAAATGATCCCTAAACGTTCAAAGTAGCAAAAAATATCCCTCCCCCCTAACCTTGGAAAGAGCTTAAGAAAGGATATTGCTCATTAAACAGAGGCATTCACCTATACGTTAGTTTTAGCTCAATGTTAACGTGGGTTTGGTCTGTGTGTTAAAGGGTAGCAGTCCACTTTGCAACGTAGACCTATTTGACCCTGAGGCAATGATTTGTTCAACTAATAATAATAAAAATAAAAAAACACATGACACCCATAGCCAAATGTGATCTCCATGAACACAAAAAATAAACACTTCTGCCACTGGCTTGATTAAACCGTACCTTAAATTGCTCTCATCCATGCAGAGAATGTACTCGAAAGTCCGAAAATCCTCCTTGGTCACCTGAAAGTGAGATGGGAAACACAGGACAAAACAAATGTTACTCTTGGCCGTGTGCAGTAATGCAGTCAGACAGGGGTTCCGTCTTTTGCTGTGAAATTGAACACTCAAAAATAAAAGATTTTAAAAAATAAATAAAAAAAGGTGTTTTAAACGCAATGGGGGAAAAATATTGTTATGAAAGGGATCTTCGCATCTGTAAGGAGGAATATTGTGCAAAGAAAGTCTTCACTGCGCTTGTGATGATTTAGCACCAACATAAAAAGGTCTGGAAAGTCAATTTTTAGGAATACTAAGGGGGAGGTGAACTGACAAACAAGAAGAAAACAAAAGAAAGGTTGAAAAACACTGCATTGATCCAGATGTTGTGACATGCTCTGCTTATTCAAATTACATGAGGATTATAAGGCTAAGACTTCACTTTGAGTTCCCACAGTGGATTCTTCAGATTTGAAGTCATTCTCAATCTTTGATCATCACCAAAAGCTCTTCTCTCTCAATACTGAATTAAAACTTGGCAGTGCTCCAATCATCAGATCCTAAGGGGGCACACTTTCACAAGGTAGGTTGGTTTCTGGCTCAGAGTAAACTGGGAGGCTGTTATTGCAAATGATTAACGAGAGGGAAGAACATAAAGCATAAATTAACGTCAGTAAATAGAAAAAAAAAAAAAAAGATAAGCTAACTTTGTACAAAATATGATTATGAACAATAGGGGAAAGCATTAAAATTAAAGAAAAACAAGTCACTAATTTGCATTATGCAATCCAAAGATTTGCTTTTGTATTTGCTTGATTTTGCTACCTGCTGTTTTAATAACTGCTGTCCAAAGCTAGACTCCACAGTGAAAGATCACTGCTTAATGAGCTGGAAATCATAAATATGATTTATATGTTTATGTCCATCTGTTCAGCTTTAACAACTTATCTGTATAGCATCAAAACCTAACGATGACAAGTGCAATTAATGCGATTAAAGAGAGATGATGGTATTTTGGCTAAAAGCAATTCTCATTTTATCAAGTGTTGACTCAATGATAATATTGATGAGCTCCTAAATTAAATGTCCTCGCTATAATTTCACAAATGTTTTTAATGCTTTGAAACATATTTGCTTTGCTAAACATGGAGTCTGGGGTTTATGGTGTTGTTGATGTCTTTTTAAGCTTTCCCAGTTTGGCACTGGCAGATTTAAAGTTCAGCAATATTCAAATAAATGAAAGAAAAGATAAATGGGGAGTGTAAAAGTCAGTGGTGAAAATAACGAGCAATAAAGGAAAAGGGAAAGAGCACAAGCATGTCAAAGCTCATTGTGTGGATTTGTCTGGGTTTAAGCCAAAGTTGACTCACTCATCCACACTTTGAGAAGATTAGAGGAGGGTCTACACCAGGACAAACCAATAGGATGACAGACCTTTTACACAGAGTGAAAACTGCCCAGTCCTCTCAAGGAAACATAGAAACTGTTTCAGGGCACTTGGGAGTAGGAGTAGTGCTGAGGAAAAAAAGTCGGCAGAGTGCAAGGCCTCAAGGCCCTACATGGACCAAACATCTTGGTGTAATTTCAGGCTTGTTCAGGATTTGAAACATATGCAGCAAGGTGATATAGTGATTGTTTTTTTATAAAACAAACCTTAGTAAATTTATTTTATTTCAGTATAGGTGTCCACACTAATATAGATTTTCTTAATAAGAAAATTATAATTAATTGGAGTGAACATTCAGGGCTTGAGGACTATTTGCTCTGATGTTGTTCCTTCTCTCTTATCTATTTCCTCTCTACATACTGGCATTGTTTATAAACTATAAAGGAGGCCCCAAAAATATTTTATAAATACTTTATTTCCTCAAATTTGTTTTTATTTGAATACTTTAGAACAGTCACAGCAAACTGTGCTAATTGGGATAGCCTTAGACCAGTTTTATTTAGCAGTGGCATTAATAAAACACTTGTGGGAAAAACTGTTTTTTATGTAAAACACTAACTGTGTCCTTAACTGTTTTGCCTCTGAGGAGTTTGAGTAACTATCAACAAGAACTCACTGTATCTGGAGGGTAAATCTTCAGTTCACTGGTGGGTAAGCTACTTCAGGCAGCAGACTTTGCTATAACTGTTCCATTTTACTTTAGCAATTACAAGACATTATAAGTTATTATTATTTTATTTCACACACAGTCTCAGAATGTAAAACAAATGTTCTTGCCAGAAATGTGATTAGCAATTATTTAGGGGCACATTTATAGACTTTGATAAACAGGCATTGACATAGTACATGTGTGTTACAAGAATGCGGTTTTAGTCCCCTCTTACTAAAGTAGGCAGGTGCAGACCAAAAAAAGTCATTTTCATGTCACAAAAAATAGGGATCAAAAAGGAAGCGCACAGAATAATAGGGGAAATATCTGTACTCAAAGAAAAAACTATTAGAAGGTTTAAAGCATACACATGTTCAATGATCAATTCTGAGACTGGATATACAACAGGTTATAGAACATTATAGTGCGTTTTGTGACCTATAAGTTGTTCAAGAGCATATAATATGTTCAAGATACATAATAACAGATTTTGACAAGTAGTATCGAATGGTAGTCTGTTAGATAGAGAAGTATGTTTTTGAGGCTATAAATAGTTACGTTTGTCAAGGTATTAATTTCTTTCTCCTACAAAGTGCAGCTATCCTGACAACCCATGGGACATGAGGTTGTACCTGTCGGGCCCTGTGGCTGGTCTCAATGCCATGTTTCCTTAGACAAGCCAGGCCACGGGCATCCGGGGAGCTGCCTGTATTCCAGTCAGATGTGGCACCACTGTCTATGACCCACTGCAACAACACAAAACAAAAAGGGTGCTAGCTACAGGTAAGTCAGGAGTCGTACCTGCCTGGCTATGTGCCTCATGGGCACACTATGTCGCTTCATGCAGGCCTGGCCGCGGTCATCAGGAGGACTTCCTATCTCATATGTGGAGGTGGCAGCACTGTCTATTCTCCACTAGACGAGGAAAGCATGGGAACAGTAAAAGGTGAAAAATGCTTCCAAGCCAACAAACACACTAGCAAGTATGTGGCAAATCTTGTTGCTTTTTGTTAAACACAGATGCCATGTTAGATTTTTAGATAGTCATGTAGGATTATAATCATATTATAATAATATTGGATAATAACGAAAGGATCACCTTATCAACTACTCCAGCATCTGTTGCCATCTTTCTGAAGACTGCCTCGGCAATTGGGGATCGACATATATTCCCTAGTAAAAATAGAATAAAATTATTAAAAACCCCACTTTACATTGTGTGCGACATGTGTAAACCAGCACAAAATACTGCTTATTTTATCATTTCCATCCTGCAAGTAGATGAACCCTGGTCATAAGATTTAATGTCATAATAATAATGAGATTAAATCTTATGACCAGGGTTCATTATCATTCATTATGTGCCAATCAGCATTATGTAATGATGACAAAACTACTTGCTTCAATTTATAAAACCAATATAACTTTCAAGTAACCTGAAAAGATGAGCATGTTTCAAGCGTGAAAAAGTTACTTATTAACGCTAGTGGTTCTTGGCCTGTCACACAGAGATATTCATCCTGGAAGTAGAATATTGCACATAGACAACTACGAAATTAACATAACCTATAAATAATTATAACTTTAATTTCATAAAAACATTTGTAAAGGCACCATTATTCTCTAACAACAGTGCGCTCTCATTCATTTGGTCATTGTAACCAGATAGATATTATATCTCTGATAGTAACTAGCTAATATGACTAAGCATTAAAGCAGCTAAATCCGAAGCAAAGATATCTATAGATTATAATTTGACCAGCAGCAAAACTACGCTATTCAATGTTAATAAAAATTGTATTACACTACGCAGTTTGACGTGCCTTACCCAAACAAACGAACAAGACGGACTTAGCATTAGTGGCCGCCATGATGATGTGACGGGGTCCTGAAGAAAGTTTCCTGAGGCGACCAATTACCGCCTGAAAAAAAGGAGCTCCTCTAGTTTTTATCTCTTTGGTTTTAACCAATGGTTTTAACAGACAAATTAATGTAACCATGCCGTATTATTTTGTTTATATGCTTTTGGTGTTATTTATTTATACATACTTACAAATAATGTAATTTAGACACTACAGCAGGGACATTGACATGGGAAACCTTATATGGATTTAGGTTAGCTGGTAGAGACACACACTACACTGCATTACACTAGTCCAAATATCCAAAAGTTGTGTTTTTGTATCTTATCAATGACATATTGGCTGTTGTACAAAGTAATCTTTTAAATATTTATCAAATGTTTGTTTATATCTGACTTAAGACCTTTATTGGGTCCATGGGAACTGTGATATAACCACATAATCAGTCATTACAAGTGTAATAATTTTAAGGAGGCTCACAATTCTTTTTACAATTTAAAATATATTGTATATAATACACTTGTAATAAAACCTTTGCTTGATTTAGACTAAAACACCCATATGTTAAACTAGTAAACAAGGGAAAAGTATGTTACTGAGAAGGCATAAACATTTATCACACTGTAAAACAAGTTCTCAAATTTCTTCCTGTGATTGAAGACAAAACTTTATAGTGCCTCAGTGGTCCGATAATCGCAACCCTCTTATTAATATGATTTATGGTGTCAAAGAGCAGCTTTAGCAAAACTTTTAACGTTCTTTTGAAAGTCACTTCACTGTTACTTGAAGATTTACTACAGTCACTCACATAAAGCCTGTGCCTTCCAAAACCAATACTTTGCATTTTTCTGTTTAACTGGATACAAAAAGCTGGTGTTATGTAAGTGTGTTATGAACCACAAAGTTTACATTTCACATAGAAGCCGTGATGCAACAGTTGGGCTAAGCCTGGCATATTCGGAAATGAGCCGCGATTAAGGTCCATTCAAATTATCTGTAAATACCATTGTCAGTTGCATTAACATGAATGTTAATGGACCAACTTTATGTTATGCTTTAATACTAGCTAAGACATTGCTTTCTTATGAAGAATCAAAACAGACTTTCTCAGGCATATGATATGAATGACCTTGAGATTCTCTAGACGCAGAGAGGCAAGTATTTTGAGCCCAACAATGATGTACTTTAATGTGGTGTTGCCCAGAGTTCACCTCTTGTATTATAATCTCCAGTTTTTATGGTCTTCTAGGCCATATCATAAAAGTGAATAAATAATGCAGATAATACTTAACCATTATTCTGAGTTAACAACTATTGTTGAGATCTGGATTCTCTCATTCTGGCAGCTTTAAGGGCTTTGGTCCAGACTAACCATTTGAAAAAGAATCGTAACTATGAGGTGATCTGTATTTGTTTTCTATAAAGCCACCATTTG
Source organism: Bostrychus sinensis (assembly GCA_020698575.1). Taxonomy (NCBI): domain Eukaryota; kingdom Metazoa; phylum Chordata; class Actinopteri; order Gobiiformes; family Eleotridae; genus Bostrychus; species Bostrychus sinensis. The sequence goes on along the minus strand of CM036257.1, from coordinate 16,804,465 downwards.
AAAAAGAGCATTTGTTTTCTCTCTTGGTTTCAGTGGAGACTCTTTCACGACTGTCTTAAAGGTCTGACTTAATCTTGGAAAATGCTCTAAAACAACTAGTAAAACCAGTAAAATGCCGCTTTTCATTACTATCTAAAAGCCTACTCATTACTGCGTCCACATATTTGTCCCATTTCATGGAGATAAACAACAACAGCCTTACTTGTTTCTTAAAATCATTGATGACTACACTTTGTTTGCTAAAGTAGCTCAAGGTTTGTTTGTTTTTTCATTTTAATGGGCAACTGTACGTTGACAGGTGCATATTTGAAAGAAATATATTGTAGTTTCCTTTACACCTGTAACCACTGATCACACTTATGCTATGTTTAACATAATCTGAAATTACCTCTCAAAGCTTTCCCCACCTCATGCATTCAAAGAAAGCTTTAGTTGTGCTTCTACATACAGTATTTTGCAAGGTTCCAAGCTATACTTTATTTGGCCAAGTGATGAGAGGTGCACTGTGCAGAGTGGTTAGCACTCCTGCCTCTTAGCAAAGGGGTTTCAGGTTTTGGGCCACCAAACTATGATCTCTGAATGGAGCCTGCATCTGTCCTGTCTGCAGGTTCTCTCCAGGTTCTCCAGCTTCTTCCCACTGTCCAAAGACATGCATGCGTTAGGTGAATTGGTGACTAACTTGCTCCTAGTGAATGAATGTGAGAATGAATGGTTGTCTCTGCTTTAGGTCTGCAACTAACTTGCTACAGTCCAGACTGTATCCATCTCAGGCTCATAGTTGCTGGAATAGGCTCCAGCCCCCTGTTACCCCTCACAAGAAAAAGTGACAGATGAATGAATAAGAAGTCATTGCATACAGAGTGTCAGGGTTTGGGGGAAACACATGAGAAAAAGGACCCAAAATGCAGGACTGCAAAAATGATAACTTTAATGAACTAAATAAAACTCCATAGGGGAAAAACTAAAGAACAAAACTGAAAGATTCCAAAATCCAAAATATTAAAGCACACAAAAAGCCAAGGGAAAAAAGTCAAAATCCAAAAATCTAAAGGCAGAGCAAAAATAAAAAAACTTACGAGAACTAGGAATCACAGAAAGCTGGTGCAGAGACAAGGACATGACAAATACAGCACATGACGCAACAATGATCCAACAAAGAACAGGGGAGAACACAGGGCTTATATACACACAGGGATGAGGCACAGGTGAAACACATTAAGGCAGGGCAGGCAATCACACAGGTGGGAAACACAGGAGGCAGGAAGTAAACCAGAAAAACAGAAGGACAAACCAAGCTACAAAATAAAACACAAGGGAAACAAAACAGAAAACAGGACACAAACATGGATCATGACACAGAGTAACAACTACATTGTCAGAAGCAGACCTTATGCAGTGTATATTCTCTAAAAATGATCCATGCATTATGTTTCCTTGAGCACAGCAACAAATCACTCAAAGTTTGGTTTTATGAATGTGCCTGCCTTACTTCTCTTGTCACGCTCTATCACATCTTAAATGTGTGGGACTTAAATGTGTAAAGTGGGCCAAAATATATGGTCTGGTTTTATTTCACAAAGAATCTGCATGATACATTTGAGTGTTTACGACGTCACTCTGCACACTAAAACACGCTCTGCATGCTAAAAGTGGGATTTCCACACATAAATTGGAAAACCAAATTCCATATTCAAATTAATATCCCAGTATATCTTTTCATCCCTCAACTTTGTTTGTGCTTATTATTTTGGACACATCTGTTTGCGGGTAATCTCGCTTAATCCCATTTCAATGTTCTCATTTTTATTGTGTTGTTTTGTCCTTTTTTATTCCTTTATTTGTGCCAGATTTGTGTAGTTAATTTCATAGATTTTTGTCATAATATTGTTTAAGAGGCCAGGAAATGCCATGTCAATAGTTATTTACACTGAGTGATACAGTAAGATGCACTTGTGATACATAGACTGTGTGATGACCTTATATTGCTGCTCATCAGCTATGCATGCATAAATACTAATTAATAGTTACTTTACATAACACTCAAACAAGCAAAAGATGCCTGCAGCAATTCTATTTGACAATTTGCAAGGCATTTTTAATTAGGTTTCATTCATGTCTGGGAGATGGGCAGTAATTGTTGTCAATGGCCGAATAAAACACAATTAGAAGATGATGTGTTATCACATTAAGATGGGGAATATATTTCTCCAACAAAGCGGATAGATGGAGGATTAAATAAAGGTGCAAATACTCAGGGGGGCAGTGACTAAAACGTTATGGCGTCAGCAATTGTGTTTACCCGGATGTTATACTAAATGATGATAAACATAATAACAGATCTTACAGATGCCTCAGAAAGCCAGGAAATTTAGAAGTCATATAGCATCTTTCACAACCGAGGGATCTGAGGGAAAGCAGAAGAAGAGTGGTGTTAACATGTGTTTTGCAAATGAAAACAATACCATTTGGAAAACACTTACAAACAAAATAATTTGACTTGACCCGACGCCATATTTTAACCAGATGTTTTTTCTTGAAAAGGTGTGACACAGACAGGCCAGTCAGTCAGAAAACTGACAACTTTACCAGCTTGTGCAGACTGAGATATCTTAACCTTGTTATGTGAGCAACAATAACTCACTGTCATGCCAGTCTTTTATTTCCAAAATCTGACGTTATGTCAAGTTCATTATGATTCGTTTGCAGTTAACAACTTAATAACTGTCCATTTCTCCAGTGAATGTTTGAGGCCAATCAAAAGAAAATCTGACAAATACATTTGAGTATCTGAAAAAAGATGTGGAATGATAATTATGTGCAAACACTATTATGTTATGAGTCATATCATTTTTTGTAAAAAAAAAAAAAAAAGTTGTCTACTCCTAAAATTGAAGAATTATAATTTTTATAATGCAAGATGGTGTAAATTAATGTTTCAAAATTAATGTTTTATAAACAACTAGAGTGTGATTTGCCAGGTGCCCCCCACAGCTCTGCTAACCAATCAGTGATGTTTTAATAACTTTACATGTATAAACCTATACTGTATATACTAGAACCTAAGTGCATACTTTGTACTTCCCTCATAATGACAAAAGGACTTGTTGCCAACTGACAGTTCATTGTTCTGAATAAAAAAGTGTTAAAACATTTTTTTTTCAAAAAGTGTAAAAAGTTGTCTTCTAGGTCCCAGTCCTTTGTAAATGGTGATGCAGCAGTTAAGGGTAGTGACTTTCCACGATATATTGCAGTGCTGCCCACTGTCTTTAAAGAGTGGACTATGGTGACAGTCCCGCAGAGATGTTTGAGTTCAGAAGCAACAAACAGGCAACTGGTTGTCATTCATGTCTCAAATGGGACATGCACTATGATTTTCTAATTCTCCTCTTGTAAATCATGGCAGTTTTAAACCTCATTGTGCCAGCCGATTGGATGTAGAAAGTGTACTTAAAAGTACAAGTGCACATCACTTAACAGATGTCTAAATCATGTTTGCTTAAGAAAGAATTAGGGTTGCAGCATGCAGCACACAGTCTGACAGAGAAAATGTAGATGAGGGAGTTAATTCCCCAGCATCAGCAATTATCTTTATTTTGGATACTGACTTGAACAAAAAACAAACATTTTTGAAATTCATACAGAGTACAGATCCGCTGGCCTGGCATTGTTACATGACAGTAGAAAAACATACTATTAAAAATTATGTTGTGAATTGTGGTTACTGCACTTTGACGCTTCACACTGTTTCATAAACTCCACACTTAGTGAAAGATTTAAATAACTGTAAAAATGACTGATTATTACAGTAGCTCATGACTCCATCTAGCGGTGCAAATGGATATAGCAGGCCCTCTGCACCTCTGTTGTGTTGACAGAGTGCAGGATACTTCGGGGTATTTCAAATGTAAATCAACTCTAAATAACAGATGCCATTTGTTAGCTTTTATTAAGTATTAATTTGATATAAAAATGTCATATAACTGTAACAACTGCATACCACACCAGGTCCAGAGCACACATTTACATGAATACTGTATGAAAAAAACACAATATGTGTGCAGCAGTGTAGTTGCAGACACAATACTTAATAGGCTGTAAATATTCCAAAGTTACTTAGTGATGCTTTGATATTTTCCAAATGTGCCACTAGTCCATATCTCCAAAAGGTTAAAAGGCTTAATTTAGTAAAACTTGGTGTTCTTGGAAGCAGTGCATTTTCCTCTCAGGCTCAACAAACTCTCCCTGGCGCTGATTTTTACACAAATGTCACGACCCCTTTTTATGACAATTTCTGTGTGTGATTTAGGAATTAGGAAGTGCCATGCCTCTTTAGTGAATCAGTTGGTCTGGTCTCTGAGTCATGATTAGTGTTTGACTATAGTAGTTTATAGTAGTTGTAGTTTACATACTGAATTGAGCAACAGGTATGGCAACACACGTCTCAAGCAGAAAAGGATAAAAGCTGTGGTAGTATCAGCTTTCACTGCTCAAACGTGATGGTATCAGGTGTACTTTGAACGGGCTTGTGTTTGGCTAAAACTCAGTGTGTAAGCTGAGTGGGTGGGGTAATGAGATGTGTGCTTGGACAGACAAGGTGAATTTTCTTGATTCGTGCTCAGGCAGAGAGCGGGCTTGAATGGAATTCTCATAGTTCCCTCTAGAAAAGAAAAAGCCAATTGTGAATCTGTTTTTTTTTTTTTTTTTTTTTTTCTATTAACTTTTTGTCGGTCGAACAACAATGGAGATAACAAGTGATCCTACGAAAATACTTGAGCGCGGTCCAGACTACCTTCGGAAGCAAATGGAACTAGAGAATGAGACAAAAGTTGGTTTGAGTGCAGTGGAGAGGCTCGCTATGAGTAAACCGAAGTACGTCAAGAGCCAGCAAGTTGTCAGCTCTACCCAGGAGCCAGCAATCTCTCTTGGGTCAGTGTCTGTTGGCAGCACTGGGTCATCAAACCACAGTGCAAAAGGAAAGTTTGGGAGTAACCTACCATTAACTATAAACAGTAGTCCCTTACCAAGTGTCTCCCCGGGACAGGTAGTTCGATCTAGCTCCAAAAAACGTCCAGATTCTCTCCTCCTATACAGACAAAAATGTGATTTACTAAAAGCTTCAGCAAACGACCGGAGGCACCACGTGTTAAGAAAGTTACAGCACAAAATGACGGATAAAGAAGGTGAGTGTCGGAACCTCCAAGAGCAAATTCCCACACCTGAGGGCCAAGCACAGACATGCACCCCAACCATAGTTCTTCCTCAAATGGCACAGGAACAGAATGGCGTGGCTACAAAAAACAGTAAAGAAAACACAGGTTTACTTACAGTTCCTGTTGATACAGAAAAGTTTAGAAGATCAGGCAAAGGAGTCAGCCGATCTCACTCCGATATCAGCTCAAGATACTCCAAAAACTTTGCAGACTTTGATGCCTTTTTCAAATATTGTGGCCTAGACCGGGATGTTATTGACTTGGTGGGCAAGGACAATTTCTCAGTGCACTCTGAGGAAATTGAGGTGAATATTCGAAGCATAAGCATTTCCACCTCAGACGATGGTTTCTCGAGGAGCAGCGGGGACAGTGATGGGTTACAGGAAGATGAGGTGCTTGAGAAGATACGGCAGGAGACCTCAGTGATTGAGAGAAATGCCAGGATTATTAAATGGCTGTATAGCTGCAAAAATGCAACAGAGACAGGCAAAAAGCTTAGAGACCTTGAGTTATGAACGTATGTATGAATTGACTCCTGTCTTAATAGAATGGACTCTTAAATGATTGCAACATTATCGTCATGAATCATAGAATTGAACTGGTCACTCAAACATACTGTCATACCAATGTTATGTACTGTTAATATGTGCTGGTAGAATTCTTCCTGTAGTCATTTTGCAATAACTGAGAAAAGTGAACCAGAAGCATATCCATCCACAGGCTGTGCATTTTTGTAATGCTACAAACTGATACCAGGATGTGTTTTAAGGCGTGTCCTATAGTGTGTAATGTGTTGTCAGTCCAGAACTGTCTCATTTTTCATCTAAATCTTTCTTTGTTGTCTACTTTCTCAGTGGCTTTGTCTTTTTGCCATTGTCTTGTTTCCTTGAACTCGCCTTTTGATCAAAGCTCAATTATTGCAACCTGAGCTTGAGAAGAACAAGGGACACTATTGTTGACTAAATGTTATAGCCTGACACATACACCCTGTACGTGTTGTTTCCACAATGATATAATTATTTATGTATTGAAAACTCTCTTCTAGCCTGATAAACACTTGTTGAGGCACTCCTTTAACTTGAGCTGATAAGACAAAACAAGACATGTTTTGACCTGCCTTTTACTTATAAAGAGTCTAAGAATTGCACATTTGACACATTTTTAACTCTCTGAGGTATTATTGTAATGATATCAGTTGTGTGAAGGTGAGACAAGTGTGTAATACACACAATGTTGTTTCTGGGACAAAGCCCTTGGTTCAAGTTTTCCCAAACAAGAGTAACTTAATAGTTTGTTCTTGAGAGGTTTAAACCATTTCTGTTTTCATTTGTCTACAAAGCAGTCCAGTTCCTAAGACCAAACTAAGACACCTTTGTGGAAGCAGCTCCAGGAATTATGTAATCTCTATTTTACATTCAAATGTTTTTGTATAACTGAGACAGGTACAGATGTCTATTTGTCATTTTGTTCCTTACATTACAACATTTTATAGTTTTATAGTGAAGTAAATATTGTTACATTCGCTTCGAATAAATGCACTTTTAAGTGATACATAAGGAAGCTCATTCATGCTACACTATTAATTTTATTGTTTTGCAAATATTCTTTAACTGAATCTAGGCTAATGTTAATTGCAACATATCACCTGGAGGGGGCAGTATCTAATTTACCAAAGGCCACAGAGCCCCTTGAATGGCAAGAACCTGCTAACAAACTAAACCAACTCAGAAGAATGGACACTTATCGAATAAACACGCTGCCACAAGTATTTGAAAAAAAAAAATATATATATATATATAATGATCTACAACACTTACCTGTATATTTGAATAGAGAAAATCCTGAACAAACCATAACAATATGATGTGATTAGAATATACATCTGTACTAGGATAAATAATGTATGGCAAAACAAAGCATGAAGAATATAATTATACACTACACAAAAAAGTATTCTCAAAAAAAATAATAATAATAATAATAATAATAATAATAATAATAATAATAATAATGTTCTAATAAAACTGTGACTGAAAAGATAAATATTTGCTTGCCATGTCATTCAACTAAAAATATCAGGCCTGCTATTAATGCATGCGCGTGTCTATCAGCTGAGGCTGTTGTAACACTGACCTAGACAAAGGGTTGATAAAATATAGATAGATAGTGCTGAGCTCAGTATGTGTGCTGTCAAATTATGCGTTTACCTCACAGTACTACAGTCCTGTGATAGTAGCATAGTAGCATCATTCACAACTGTCCAGGGCACTCTCACCATCCCCCATCTCAAAATCAAAACATAAGTACATGTGCGCAGTCCCTTGTCACGTGTAATCGGAAGCCCCAAACAAAACAGACGGGATTATAATAAGAAAGTGATTGACAGCGCGACTAGCCAATCAGCACCGCCGTATTGGGTAGCAACAAGATAAATACAGAAATTTCAACCAATCAGAGGGTAAGGGGGGCGTGTCGTAATGCTACACTCCGCACTGTATTTACTTCCGTCAATATTTGCAACGCAGCAGGCAGAAACAGGGACAGACGATACAAAAGAAGACGACTGCCTCTGAAAGGTTTGTAAAATAAGCCTGTAAGGATTTTTAGTCGCATATTAACATAATTTAGATGGCAAATTTTAGGCCTATATCTTGATTAATCCGCCTTGACTCGACTGTCATTCTCCCTGATTCTCACTTTCATCGATAGCGTTAAATGTTCGCTTGTTATTTTTCATATGTGCACATACAGCGTTGTTTTCTGTTTATTTAACATGTCATTATCAAAAGCATAACGTTTTGTATTACAATAAGGTGATAGACTCCGGTGTGTTTACGAATAAATTAAAAGATTGCATATTTGGTGTTTATTTGAAAAGCACACAAAGCACACATTTAACCCTAACCTCCCCGCTCTTTACCCAGAAACTAGACCCTCTCTGTGAAAATGCCTTTCTTGGGCAAGGACTGGAGATCTCCAGGATGGTGTTGGGAGAAGACGGACAATGGTTGGAAAAGGATCATCTTTTATGGGCAGGAAAACAACAGCCTTGACTTTCCAGAGTAAGCACGTTGTTGTTGTTGTTGTTATTGTTCTTATTATTAGTAATATTCTTTTGTGTCTCCTTTGTGGCCTAATTACTTTTTATTAGCTACCTGTCCTTCCAGTTTGCAGTAGGGTGAGTTAAATGAGCATGCAAATTTACTTTCTTGTTTGGTAGTTTGTGAATAGTTTTCAAATTACCCAGATATAATTTATTGTGAGATATTTTTATCTTAATTATAAAGTATACTTAAAACTTTATTTGTGCTTACATCTGAGAAATTGTGTCAGGTATATAAAAATGTAATAAATTTTAATGACACATTATTTATATTCTCCCCCAGATGATAAACACCAGTCTTCGTAGATCTAGTAGTTGCCTCTGTCCTAAATGGTCTTATTTGTAGTATTTGTAGTATGTAAAATAGTATATTAGAAAGATCCTCTGCTATTAGCAAAGTCGTTGAGAAAATAGTTTTTTTCTTCCCTGTTAGAAATAATTGTTCAAATATGCAAATTTCCTTCCACTGGCCTATTGTGTACTATCAAAACTGAGTTTTGAAAAACATTTGGTAAATCAGTTGCTGACCTGAAGCTATTAAAAGTCCAGGGTAGCATAATTATACTTGCACCACTTGTAAACCATAGTGCACTGTTGTAATTCATTATAGGTGAAAGTAATTTGGTGAACTTTTATCATGGCCATAACAGAGACCCTTTGATAGGGTGAAGTGGGTGATGTGCGTCCTGTAAGAGCTGGCTGCTGTTGCCATTGAGACGCCATGGCAACAGACAGAGATGGATTCAGGGTCAGGCTTTGAAATCAAAAGTGTAAATTTGTCATGACACCTACTCATTGTTCAAGTATTATCAAATTATTATTGAGATAAAAATAGTTGCTGTCTGTTGTGTCAGGTGTCTCACGTGTGGGCTCTTGTGATCAAACAGGACACGCTTAACATTATTAAACATGAGCAAACAGAAAATACTGTCTCATATTAAGCTGCACTTAGATGTCCAATGAGTTTATCTTGTTTAGTTGTTGTTACATTATCTACAGTCAGAACTGTGTACCATGTCAACACACAATAGCTTGGCCTTTTAAAAACCTACAGAGACAGTAACTAATGCTTGAAATCCTTTTATTTTTGCTTGAGCAGCCTATGTGCCTCCTTAAATTAGTTTTTAAGAACAGCTAGTTGGAGCAGTGGTTCTCAAATTTATTAGACCAGTTACCACTGAAGATATTGTGCTTTTCAAGTACCATTTTAATCGTCTAAAATGAGCCTTAGCCTGGACAAGCCCAAGCCTAAAACAAGAACTAACACAGAAAAATGCATTACTACAGAAGTACAAAACGGAAACTGAAGAAGGACTATGCCAGGACTAGTCTAAACCAGGACTAAGCCAGGCCTAAGCAGTGGTATAAATGTCAATTTTAAACCCAAATCAGAGCAGGACTAAAACCTATTACTGGTTCTAAATTAAAATAAATCAGGTATGAAACTGCAAAGGACTGTGACCAGAGGAAGCCAGAAGTTTGAGAACCACTGACTTTAGAGTATTGGTGAATGGTTTAGTTTGTTTGACATGTTGGATGAGTATTAGTCCTCCTGCGGGTTACAAAACAAAACCCACAAAACTATTTATCTGTTCATACTGTCAGATGGAGTAAAGCTAATGCCTTGGTACCTCTGAACCATAGACCACTGAAGTCATCATGTCTCTTCTAATAATGAAGAGTACGTCACAGCAGTACACTAGCCTATCTCTAACTTTATCTCACAATTCAAGGCCACAGATGAAAATGACCAGTGATGTCACTCGTCCATATTGGCTGATCTCCAACCTTTGTCAAAGCCCAGTGACTTCATGCTATGGCTGGACGCATAGGATTGTTGTTAGAAGAAAGGGGCCCATTATAAAGGCGCTGGAATGGCACACAGTGTTACAGAAACAACCTTCTCATGCCAATAAAGCTCTGTGGCATTATTCTAGATTTAGGTGCTGGTTCCTAGTTATTGTTAGGTATGTTTTTTTCTATTTTCTTCCTCAGTCTATCAAAAATTCTGAATACCTTTGTTTAGAAATTTTATTTTAAATGCAACATAGTTTACCTTTTCAAACAATAGCGACATACCTGATTTGTATTGCGTCTCCTCTTGGGGCTCTACCACGCTTTTGTGTGAAACTTTGGAAGGATATACTAAAAACTGTTATTAGCTCTTTGGTTCCTGGTACTCCACATGCAGCCTGACTATAGCATTCCTGGGTAACACCACCGTGCTAACATCTGAAGCATTTTTGTGTATGCCTCTGCACTGGGATTAATGGATACAGACATGGGATTACTGTTGAGAACATTCGGCCCAATCATTGGACAATTAACAAAGTGAGTCAAAACAAACCATGTCATTAGATACATATGAGGGAAATTAAATTACTTCCAGAAACGAGTCGGCATTACTTCAGGGATTTATACAGTTCATTTAGGTATAAGGCCTGTTTCCTTGGGCCACAACAGGACAACACAGAAGATGTGCTGGAGGCGTCTCTGCTGAATTTAACATAAAGTACCAGTGTGCAAAAAAATCACTTTAAAAAACACACATACCTTAACATCAACTTTGCCTGTGCCCTTCCATTTCTTGATTAACACCTTAAATACCTTTTCTTATGATTGAATACGCCTGTCTATGAAGTTCAAGGCTTAACTAACTAATCAACACAAGTTTTGTGTTACAAGTAAACCATTTTGAGAAGTTACATGCATTCAAATCACCAAACCTATAAGGGTGCCCAAATATTTGCACAGATATTTTTTTTCATGTCATTTAATTTCATACACCTAAATACTGCTACACTAAAAATAGTTGTTAGGAAAATACCCTAGAACTCAGATGTCACTAGAAAATGAAGACCATACCTCTGTGATCTTTTTTCGTGAAGACAGATTAAATTATTAAGCAACCCCAGAGGGGTGCCCAAACTTTCATATATGACTGTATATTGCTATACCAGCTCCAAAGTATAGCTGGTCAGGTGCTTGAGCCTGTGGATTATTGAAGCATAGAGAGGCAATTATTAGAGTTCAGCCCTTTGATCTAAGGATAGGGATAGTTCAGAATGTTAATACAGTACGCATAGCCTTAAAATCCAGCCACAGGGGGACTAAAAGCCAGCATACTTTTTGTGACGGTCCATCACCCAGATAAATGGAGAGTGTTGCATCAGGAATTGACATCCACTGTAAAACCAATGTCAAATCAGTCTTTTAATCACTGCAAACTAGGAGGCAAATGATTAGCTGTGGTGGGAAAGGAGAGAAATGTGTAGCAATCCTACACATGCTTGTTCACAGTGTTTTCATGAGGTCCCTGTTTTTTGTTTTTTTTTAGAGCTGTTATATGAATAATTCACTCAGGACCAGTGTAGTGCTGATGCAAACAATAATTGCCATGTATTAATGTGGCATGTGTTAATTTTAGAGTAGGTTACAAACTCAAATTCCAAGCCCCCGTATTTGCGTAACTTGCCTAAGACAAGTATGTTCATGTACCATACTTATGTTGAGACATGGTACTTTTCAGAAGTATTTGAGCCCCCATAAAAAATCTTGTCAATCCAGTGTTTGTCCAGTGTAGAATGAATGCTAAAAATAAACTTTGAATACACTTGTTTTCTTTTACAAATGATGATGATGGTAAAATATCCAGTTTCAATGCCTGTTATATTGTTTATGGTCCACTGTGGTCCATGTGTTCTAACTTTTTCAGAATAGGGTTTGTACTGTACTGTACACTAACAATAAGCCACAGAATATAGTTTCAACTCACATCTTGACCATTGCCATATTTGTTGTCATTGGCCTGTTATTACACTGCTACTGACATGTTCATATGTTTTGTGGCCAGGCTGTGCAGTGACAACAAAGAAAATGTGTTTGTTGAAGAAGTGTGTGAGCTCACCAGCACCAAGCGGAAAAAGGATCTCTACAACAACAACACCAAGTCTCAGTGTGAGTGCCCCATAATTAAAAACTTAGTGAAATACGCAGAGGTCATGACTGCATTCCATGTATTATAAGTGATGTTTAGTGCTTCAGATTATCACCTTGCACTGGAAGTACTGTGTGCAAATGTAAAAAAATGCTATTTTTTCAGTTTTGTACACTCGTAAATATTAAGAGTTATTTTATTTTTGAAAACATTCTTACTTTACAGCATTTCTTCATCATTGAAACCCAATATGTTGTATCTAAACAATACCAATGAATATCCTGTTGCAGGTACATCTCAATATTGTGAACAAGTAAAGGTATTTCAGTAGTTCAATTTAAAAAGTGCATCACATATATTACATAGATCTAGTACACACAGAGAGAGGCTTATCTTCCAGCCAGATACTCCTGACCAGGATCCTGGCTCAAGATCTGAAGAAGGGTCACCGGGCACTGCACCGCGGCTGCCCACTGGATGGGTTAAATGCAGAGAACAAATTTCCCTACGGGAACAATAAAAGATACCTTAACCTAAACGTAAATATTTTAAGCATTTTTAATGGATTGTCCTTATATTGTAATAGATTAATTTTGTTTTTTATTAACTGTAAACAATAAATATAACATAAAAATAGATGCTTGAAATATTTAACTGTGTGTGCTGAATCTATATAATATATGAGCTTCACTTTGAGGCAAACTACAGAAATACTTTCACTTCTCCATGATATTTTAATTTATTGATGCCCCTGTACTGTTCATGGCTTTAGATATTGAGGGACTCAGAGTGAAACATCCAGAGGTCAAGACAGCTTTCCTCTGGTAGCAAAGACAGTTTTCACCATGCACTAAGATTTAATCTGGTGTACCTCTTTCTTTTGTTCCATAGTTGTAAAAGACAAATGGATATATGTGCATAAAGTGAGCACAAAAGAAGTAAGTACTAGAACATTTATTAAAAAATAAAAATGATTCTTAGATGCTTGATGCATGAATTAACTTTTGGTTCCTTTTGCAGAGACAAGGATACAGCACTCTTGGTGAAGCCCTCAATCGCCTTGATTTTTCCACTGCTGTTGAGGACTTGCGACGGTTCAATTATGTCGCAAAAGTAGGCATGATTAAAAAAACAAACTAATTAGTTAATTTATTTAGTTTTTGACGTAGTATCTTTATGCTTCTACAGCTTTTTCAGCTAATAGCCAGGAATAAGCTGACGTCTTTAAGTGGAGCTGCTCAAAAGAATTACTTCAATATACTCGAAAAGATTGTACAAAAAGGTGAGTGTACTTTAAAAGCATTTTTGAAGTGAGCTCTTGTTGTTGTGCCCTTGCATTTGGCTTTGGGCGCAGGGCAACCAGATACCTTTTTATTTGTTAAACAGCAGTTTATGGCATCAAAAACCAGTCATGCAAGTGTGCGTCTGCATTTTTGCTGGTTGTAAAGCAGTCATTTACAATACGATGTAAGAGAAGTGAGAAATGCCTTGAAGATATATTTTTTATAAAATGCCTGGTGAGTGTCTCAAAACAGCAATATTATTTTGGACTATGTTTAGAGATTCTCATATTCATTCTGTTCATTCCATTTGTTTTGTACATTGAGAAATATAAAGAACTAGGTTATATATTTTGAAAGCATTCTACCTTCAAATCCTGTATGAACCAACATTGTAGTATTACAGAAATATAGAAAGAAACTTGCTCATTTTTATTTTACAGTTATTTAATTTTGGTGTGTTTTAGTATGTTACAATTTTAGTATATCATAAATTTAAATAACGCAGTGATCCTTCAAACCCAGTGTTTTCTAACCAATACAAACCAGTCAGTTTCCTATTATTGTTCATGGCTGTCTAAAAATATTAATGCTATTATCCTTTATAAAATTCTGAAATTAATTTGAGTTTTGTTTTTGCTTTAGATATTTTATCTTGTAGCATTACCGTGTTTTTTGTGTGTCCTCTAGTGCTTGATGACTGCTACAACCCTCGCCTTGTCAAAGACCTGCTCCAGGACTTGGTCTCCACTCTGCACAATCTGACTGTTCACATCGGGAGGGTGGTCCTCGTGGGCAACATCCACATATGGATGTCCCGACTCGAGACGATTCAGAAGTGGCAGGAGCAGCTCAACAACCTGCAGATCCCTGAGGTCCGTGTCTCTGAACAATGTTCTTTAGATTTTTAATAAATAATCTAACAGTCGATGAATTTTTCCGCTCAGCATCTGTGCAGTGGCATGTCCCTGAGCGACCTGCCGATCCACATGCAGAACAAGATCCTGTGCAAACTATCTGATGCCTGTGACATCATCAACCTGGGTCAAGCCTTGCCCACTCTGCACTGCCTTAGTGAGGACAGGATCTTGTGGAAAAAACTCTGCTACTTTCACTTCTTCGACAAAGAGGTGAGAAACATAAATGTAAATTGCACAAGAAATTCACTGATACTTTGCCATAAACCCAAATCAAATATGTTTGATATGTTACTATACTCAAAGGTAGGTAAAGTATTCAAAAAATGTACTAAAGTGTACTACTTTAAAATCATTTTACTAGAAGTAAAAATAAACAACAAAATGATTGCTTGAAAAATACTATTAAATGTAAACCAGAAAAACTTACTCCTATTCTTATTGCTTTTCCCAACCTGGCTACTCACTGCAATTAAGTTCAAAAAGTAAAAGTGTGTTTTACAAAATGTACTCAGAAACCACATTTTCTTCAACATATGTAAATCTTGAGTGAACGTAGAACCTAACCATAGGTTTCTTAAAGCTCCAGCAGTAGGTTATAAAGGCAAAAATGTGAAATGAGTTGTTGCTTTCTTCAACTGCTTCACATCTTTCACCACTAGAGGGCAGGATTGCCACATTTTAGACACAGCTATGCCTATCACACAGTGCATTTCTTCATTATTTTGCCTTTAATAACGCATCTTATAATTGCATATATGTCCCCTGTGTGAAGATAGTTTAAATATTGTCTCTTCCTGTGCCTTTGTGTGTGGTCCACCTTCACAAATGCAGTTCCATAGGAATCTGGTTTTGACAAACAGCGACAGTGTGGATTGGAAGCTGATGTACTTCACCTTAAAGAAGCAGTACCCCATGAAAGAGCAATACGGCGACACTTTGCACTACTGCAAGCACTGTCACATCCTCTTCTGGCAGGTAAACTGTAACCACTGCGTTGTTAATCCAGCCAAGATAATCTACAGATCTAATTGGGCTCTTCCTTGACCCCTGTTTAATGTTGGTTGGTTTGGTTTCTTTCCCCTCTTCTTCTGTTCTTGCTTTTTTTTCTCTCATATTCCTTTAGGATCTCCACCTGGCATTAATATTCAAGGTACTTGGTTTCCCATCATTCATTTCTGTTGTGACTGTTTCCCATGTGTATTTGTGATAGACAGATTTGTGATACCATCTGCATGTGTTGTGTCTATCTTTGTGTCTTCATGTTGAGAGTCACTTCCATTTTAATTGTGGCCTTTATACAGCTAGACCAGGTTGCAGTGATTATACAATTTACTAAATGGTTGACAAAGCTGAGACAAATGTAGTTAAAAAAATCACTTACCCTTGTTATTTGTTGGTACTTCAAAAAGAACTATAAAAGAATATGAAAAGGAGGTCATGATATTACATTTTATGTTGCAAACATGGAACTGACTGAATTAAAAACAACCATTTTGGTTTACTTCCAAACAATGAATTTTGCCGGTCTCAAAAATGTGACAGAAAATAAGGAAAATTGGTAATGCTGCTGGAACCATGTTAAGTAACCATAATAAAAGAGCTGTTTACTTGATGGCTAGGCGAAAAAACTTATTTTAGTTGATTCTGATGACACAGGGGCTTTTATACTGTATGTAGAGCATGCTCATTGTGTTGAGTAGAAACCAGCCAAAACTGTGTTGTGCACCTCGTGTTGTGATACGTGTATTAAATTTTACCAGAACAATTCAAATCATACAGTCTACTGTTCATTGTAAACATGTTTCTACCAGCTTCTTTTTTTGACAAAGATTCAGTAATAACTGCTTGTCTGTCTCTGTTGCAGGACTGTGGACATCCCTGCACAGCCATCGAGCCAGACAAGTGCCTCATGCCCATCTCCCCACAGGACTTTATTGAACTCTTCCAATATTAAACCTCTGTCTTGCTCAAGGTACTGTTGCCCCCGAAAACCAACCAAAAGTGTGTACGAGACGTTACCGATGTAGTCAAATACAAAGGGCTTTAAGCAATGACCTTTTCATGTCTTCTTTCTCTCATTAATGAGGAAAAAAAACTTCTGTGTTTAGTGATGTTTTGAATGTTGTTAACGGGTAAAAAGGTTAGGGATCTTCTGTACGCACATGGAGAGAAAATAATGTCTGCACATGTAAGTAAGTATGATTGTTTAATAAGAGGTTAAATGTAAAATAAGGTTTTGGCATGTTGTATTAAGTGTTGGTTTAAGTAAAGTGAATATAATGACAGTAAATGTAAATCAATACAGTTTGATTTGTATTGTTTTTATAGCAGGGTTTGGTATGACTTGGGCTGTGTTTTGGGGTTAAACGAACGCATGTCCTGTAGTCTCTGTTTATATATACTGTATATTTTGTCCTTGTGAGATGTGCTTTGTGAAGTCACTTTAGGAAAATAATGTCTGACTCCAATAGCTGTACAGGTTTTTATAATCTGTTTTCGTCACGTGACAGACAGGGAAATGTACAAATACTATTTATGAAAGATTTTATATCCTTTTCTTAAACTTTTTTATTCCTCCTCTAACGATCCAATGTGATGGTAGTCTAGATGGTACTATTGTGATTACTTGGAAGAAAATAACTATAATAAAAAATTTCTTTTGACAAATGCGGCAGTTCCTTGTTCTGTTTTTGACATCTATACTACTACTACTACTACACTATACTATAGTCAGAGATAGAAAGTAAGTAGGTTTACTCGAGGATGTCTTAATCTTAAAATCTTACTTTTACTTAATTTTTAACTATGTGAGAAAAAATAGCATTCAAGGTCAAAGTAGGATGTACACTCACCTCACCACCAGAGGGCAGCAGTAGTAAGTACTGTACTTTCTACTTGAGTAAACTTTAGATGCATTATTTTGAAATAACTACTTCTTCCACCTTTGACTACTACACTACATCACATTCAAATGTTCCTCTTTTAAACAAGGACAATTTCATAAAAAAAATTACACCTTATTGTCATTTCATCTATACACAGCAATAAAGTGGCATATAAAACTTAACGCCCATCATAATACTGAAACACAGTGACATCTATTTTATACCACATTGATGCAGAAGGATTTGACACAAGATCATTTTAAGTTTATTTTTGCAAATATACATCATTTTTATTAATACAAGGCACTTCAAACGTGTACAGTACAGTGAATTTTGACTTAAATTTTAAAACATTTTCATAAATAGCATTCAAATCTCAAAACATTGCTCTACGATGCTTCAATTTTTCAAATCACACAGTAGCAAAATTCATTCACACAGACTATTTCTCGTAGTAAAATATTTCATAAGATAAATCAAAACCGCACCGCTGTCGCCTGTAGGACATTAAGGCTTGACTCACATTTGCCAGTGGGCTTTAGCAGCACTGGTGGCTGTAGATTTGCATAAGCTCACTTATTATCTACAGTTGACAGTGTTTTTTAGTGGAAATGGAACAGTAGTGTAAGGCGTTCATTTGTTTTCATTTACAACACGGGGACTTGTCTAGTTTATCAAGTGCAGAGAACAATAAGGGCTTTGCTGGAGCTTGACATAGCCAGCTAGCATCAAGTCTGGCTCCCTTCAAACTAGATTGAAGCATAGAAGATGTATCCAGGAAGCAATAAGAGGATGTGTCCTAAATAACAGAAAAAATATGATTTGTTATTGTCTCCTTCAAAGTACACAGAGAATTTTACATTCTTCATAGCATCCCTGAAGCCTTTGAGAGCCTGCAAAGTGGCTCTTAGGATGTTATCCACAATCAAAATGGTGTTCTTTCAAATCCTTAAAAATTCTTCAGTAATATTTAACATATAAGTTCTTGGTCACTTCAGAACAACTTCAGGTCACAGAGTGTCCTTGCTTTGTATACTTGCTTTGGCTGTCAAAGAGTTTTGGGCTAAAAAAACAGATTATAGTGCTTCCTCATCCACCTTCCATCTCCTGGCTTGGCCTGACTTGTTCCATATTCCCAAACATAAACAATGATGTGAAAGGACACCCTTTTGGCTTCTACACAGGGTCTGAATGCCATCACACTTGAAGACTTCCAGGGATGCTATGAAGATTGGAAAATCTCTAGGAGCGTTATGTACACTTACAAGTTGCATACTTAGGATACCAGGATCAATTTAAAATATCTTTCTCATTACTTTCTAGATAAATCTTGTATATTTGGTTTGGGTCTTCATTCTCTTTATTTATTGCATTTTAATGAGACAAGTTTATTTCAATCCCTCCCACATACTTTCCGAAACAATCCCCCGGCCCATTCTGCCGATCCCGGCCAGTTTGACTTTAGCGCGGGCCGTCCACCTGACCGCGGCCGCTGGATCTTTAGAGTCCGACAGGTTAGCGTAGCGGGAGTTGTCCTCTTCCAGACCTCGGCCCGCCCACGAGTCCAAATCCGGGTCTACAGACTCAAGGGAAGGCACTACAGAGTCCCCCTTCTGGCTCTTGTCGTCCGCATTCTGGTCCGTTTCGCTTGAGTTCTCCATTTGAGGTGGCTCCCAACCCTCGATCTTCTCCAGCTTTTTGGCCGGTGAGATCTGCCGCATGGTCGTGGTGACGCTATCCCAAAAACAGTGCCCCTTCTCTGGCTTCTTCTCCTTCTCCTTTTCTTTCTCTTCATCTTTGATTTTCTTATGCGACCTTTAAAGGAAGAGAGATTTAAGAGACGTTAATAAACAAACAGCATTCTCGACGATGTTATCTTTACAACTATAAATAGGACAGACATTTTTACAGTGTGGAAAGTGGAATGTTCCTTATAAAACAATCCATTATATACGGTACATAGGAATTCCCGTTGTTTGTGTCACACAGTGGGTGATTCATTTAGGTTTTCCTCACAGTACATGGCCCCCTTCGTAAAGTAGTTTAAATGTTAATAGCTGCTGGCAAATGAGGCCCTGTCTTGAATAAAATAAACAACTGTTATACAAGACGTCATTACTCCTAATCAAGATGGAAATACTTTTACTGCAGCACACTTGACCATTAAAGCGGGCTGACGAGGAACACTTGAAGTTAATGTAAACCTGGAGTGGCTTGTAGGGACATTTATAGCTGTGTAGCCAGGAAGGGAAGACAATGCCTTCACACTTTTACTTGTAAAAGCATATTATCTCAATCAAGGAAGTTGGGTTTTTGATGGCATTAGTTTGTTGGTTTGTTAGAAAAGTAATGGACGGATTTTGATTGAATATTAAGATAAGGTCAGTAAGGAAGTAATGATTAGTTTTTAATGTGGATCCCGATCAACATCTAGATCCAGGAATTAACAGCTGTAAAGACTATAAGCATTAGTTTATTAGGTAAGGTTTGGTAACTAGTTAATTTATTGTTTACAAAGCATACATAGGTCAGTGCAAAAAAACACACACCAGTGTTAATTCAGTATGTATAAACTGTCCATGAAATAAAATGTATTACTTTATTGTGTAGAAATACTTTGCAGTGCACTTTTTTAGACTAAGCACAAGGAATACTCTGGCTTGTGACCCCTTGTGGTCATGTGGATGTGTTTCCAACAAGGCATTAATTCATATTTAACAGTGAATTTCCACTGCCTAGCCAAAATAAATAAATAAATAAATAAAAAATTACACTAATATATTGTTGGACTGCCTTTAGCTTTGATTACAGCATGCATTTGCTGAATCGCTGTGGCATTGTTTCGATAAGCTCCTGCAATGTCAACATTTGGTTCTGTCCAGCGTTGCAGTAATTTTTCGCCAAGATCTTGTATTGATGAATCCTGGCATTGTCATCTTGGAATAAGCCGTGCCATAAAGAAAGAAAAAATCCATTGATGGAAAAACCTGCTCATTCAGTATATTCAGGTAGTCAGCTGTACCTAGTCCCATGCAGTAATTATTATCCAGTGGGAGGCTCTTACCTATTTGCTTGCTTTCTTTTTTTGGCCAGGCAGCATATTTGACTATTTCAGTATACTCTAACCACACATAGCACTTTATATTTCATCATAACAGGAACTACTACTGATAAGCATTACATATAACTCTACATGGCCTTACCCTCTGCGGTCAGCCAGCTTCTCTCCCGTCAACAACAAGTGCTCGTCGTCTTTAGAGGAAAACATCTTCCTGTCCTTCCTCTCCTTCTTGGACATGATCTTCTTCACTTTGGCCTCCTGTCAGAAAAACATACAAGAAGCCGAGTGTTGGTTCAGATATTATTAGCTTCATCTGGTCTGTGTTAAGGTGTTGACTTATGAGAGAAATTAGGAATAGAAATATTTAGCTTTTACGTATTCATATTTTATTCTGAAACACTTTTTTATGACCACAAGCTCACCAATCATGTCTAAGTTGGTTTACAAAGACTACATTTTTTGTTTGAAAGCCACATAAGGTTGAATACATTCCAGTGCTACTCCCTTGTACTCCCCTGTCCCACCAGATCTCCTCCCTGCCCCATGCCGACTCTGCACCAGAGATGCACATACCATCGTAGGCGATTACAGAACATTTTGGCTCTTTTTCTCAGCCTGCCTGGGAAGCATTCAAGGTCATACCGTACATCCGTGCCTGTTTGAGCCTCACTGTTATCAAAACATTCTCAGCATTTATAACACAATTTGATGGATGTGTTTGACCCCTTAGAAAACCTTTAGCGTCTTTCCATTCGGTACCTACAGCCCACAAAGTCTGTAGGAAGTATGCTTTCATCTGCCCAGTTTTGATGTTAGAGACGAGAGGATGTGGCAGGAACAAGCAAAAACTAAAGTGGACATCAAAGTAGTGACATGCACAAAAAGATCTATCCAAAGACCATAAACAATGCTTATAGGAAAAATTATTGCACATCCTGGTCTTTGTTGATGAAAGGTGAAAAAAGTACTCAAAATCTTGACTCAAGCAAGTACTGCTACACCAAAATAATATTACTCAAAGAGAAGTAAAGGTGCTCATGTATGTTGTTACATCAGTTACTTCTTTTACAAATACTACTACTAGAGGTCAAGCAATATGGGTTTTTCTATGGCCGATGCTGATTTTAAAAATTTAGAGAACCGTTAAAGAGGAGTTTTTTGAGAAAACCATTAAGACTATCTCAATCAAACTTGCTGTGCAGGTAGAGCTTGGGGAGAGCTACAATATGCTTTTCATTGTCATTTTAAACTTTTCAGGCTGAGATATAGCATTTTTGGATGTTTCCTATGAACTGCAGTGTAAGAACCCAAACTGCTACGAGATGGTTGAACATGTGCCTGACCAAAAATTGGCATTAAAGGGCAAGAATCGGCTGATTGCCAATTGACTAAAAAAGGCAAAAATCAACCTGATATATCGGTTGACCTCTAACTACTACTGTGCTACCACTATTTGTATTTTTACAAAGTGCTACTTCCTACTACTGATGCTAATGACTTTGCCACAGAGATAATAATATACTTTACTCATTTGGAATGGAATGTGCTCAGAAAAAAACAAATTAATAAAAGAAATGTACTCAAATAATTGCTTGAGTAAAAGTATCAAGTTACTTTCCACCTCTGGTTATCAAAGAACATTTACTAAACTTCATCTCAGCTATTTTACCGCTGCTGTAAATCTCTAGTCCTCCCCTTGCTCGGCCTGTGTGCCGTCAACTGTAAAGCATGGATCAGATTTTCTGCAGATACCAGGAGGAGAGACAGAGCAGAAATTCCAGCTTCATATGTTGACGCATGTTCAACTAACACAGGCCTGACTATTCACCATTCTCCACAGAATTAGCCCTGCAGGTCAAAGCAGACACTGATCGCTAACTTTTCCAGACATTAAAAACTGCAACAGGTATTTTACTCACAACTACAACAGACTGGTGCTACTGATAGCAGTAGTGGATTCTATTGTGAAACTGGAAAGAGGCATCTTCGTTGATGACTTTTACTTCTATTTGAGAAATATTATTTAAAAAAAACAGCATGTTTACTTGAGTGGAGGTTTTGAGTACTTTTTTTGCCATGCAAACGAAGATAATTGTCAAACCCCAAAATGTGGCCAAAGCAGCTAAAATCGGTTACCTTGTTATATCATGTCAACTTTAAAACATTCACTTTGGTCTGGTCAAGGTCTGCCTTACAAGACAAGAAGAGCCTCTGCCAGTGAAAACTCCAGCATTTTTTCTTATCTCTCAGTGGATTCGGGCTGCAAGAAAACCTATTTGACAAAATATATTTGACGTACTAAGAAAACCAACACTGATAAAAGTTGATAAACCTATTGAACTTCTTTGGTTTCACAAGAAGGGAACAGTTTAGATGTTATGTAAGTCCCTTTTCAGAGTGGACATTTAGAATTAAGAGTGAAGCTTATCAGACTCTTTGAAATAATAATCATTCTTTATGCATTGCTATTGAAAAAGTGTGTTGCTATCAGAAGTGGAAAGTAACTAGATACTGATACTTTAACTCAAGTAATTTACATACTACATTTATTGATGATAATGTACTACCTGGGTGCATTTTCTATAACATACTCTTATTTGAGTGCATTTTTGAGGAAAAATTGTATTTTTAGTTAAATAAACTTTAAAAATATGTTTTGACCTTGATAGCAAAGTGGGTAGAAGCTAAAGAAGTAGTTGTGAGAACAGTAGCAGTAGCAGCAGTAGCGCCATTATTATGCCATTATTTGAAATAATAGTAGTAGCAGTGAGCACTTTTTACTAAAGTAAACTTACACTTTTACCCAAGTAACAATATTTTTGTGTACTTTTACTTCTAATTTGGTAAAATTATTTTGCAGTAGCAGCACTATTACTTGAGAACAGATTTGGAGTACTTCTTCCACCTGACTGCCTCCAAGGACATGTACAAATGCTTAAAACCTTACACTGTTGTGGACATATGGTTTGACTTTGTAAAGCAACTAATATACTCATGTTCTGTCGGTGTTTTCACAGTAAATTCACATTGGCTGCTATGGACATACCCTTAACACTTCCCTAAATGTACAACTATTTACCTCTGCACTCGACTTCATCCCTCTATCCTAATATGACCATGAGAGCAAATGGCAGTAGCCGTAGGAAAGTGTCAGAGTGGACTATTTTGAGCAGTGTTTTCATCCACACTAATTGTTCTCTGTGAAGTGCGCAGCTCCTAGAAAGAATGCAGTGTTTCCTTCCCGCCTGTGTTCAGCCGGCCTTATCCTCAAAAACAGGACAAGTTAAGAAATATGTCATGTGAACTAAGTCACCTACAGTACATCTATATTTACAGTGGGCAGACAATGCACTAAGTGTGGGAAGTACAAAGTTCACAAGGACAACTCTGAATGTATACATCAGATTCAGCAGAGGTGGAAGAAGTACTCAGGACTCAAGTCATTTTTTAATAATATTACTCAAGTAAAAAGTAAAATAAAATTCATTGCTGGAGTAAAAGTAAAAAGTACTGAATGTAAAGTTTACTTACTTAAGAGCTGCTACTACTGCTAGAAGTACTACTTCTTCTTTTGCCTCTCAGGGTCACCACAGTTAATCATCTGTCTCCTAGCCTGCAGTGTTTTTCATATTGATTTGGCAAGTTTTACACAAGATGCCCTTCCTTCCTCTCCTCTGCCCTTTCCATTTAGCCAAGCTTGGGACTGGCACAAAGAATTCCCTGGCTTGTGACCCTTTCTGGTTGGATTGCTACCACTACTGCTATTACCAACCACTTTGCCAAAAAGGTCAGGGCATTTAGAAATTTAATAACATGTTAGTCCAAAGTAAGAGTATGTTTTAGAAAATCCACTCAGAAAGTACTCTGTCTGCAAAAATGTAAATGACATGAAGTATCATGTTACTTTCTATGTCTGCATATCTGAAGACTGCATGTGTACAGTGCACAAATATGTATTGTACATTATCCTGACTTTATCTGATTGTACAAGAAATCCTAAAAACTGACCCAAAACCAACAATATGGCAGGACAAATGAATTCTGTGTCCAGGGACAAAATATTGCATTTTTATATGATCTTCACTTGGACACACTGCCATTCTGAAAACAGAAAGTTCTGCAACTCTTTTTGGTAAAAAAAAAAAAAAATCTTGATTCTAGGAATTTAATCAAACCTTACTTACTGACACTCAAACAGCTCAGCTCATTGTGATGACAGTTCCAAGAATTTAGCATTAGACTAAAGTACAAGCTGCACTATAACAACAAACAAGGCGTTTTTTACAGTGATAAATGTGAGGATAAGGGCAAAGGCGTGTTTACAGACACAGTGCAGCCTCAGCAATAGTCTGCTTTGTTTCAACTGTGATGATATAATAAGAAAAGGAGCTAAAAGTATTCACAAGTGTGTGTTTTTGGCAGCCGAGGTCAGAAGGTGGAGATACTGGTGACATAAGACAGACTTTGCTTAGGGACATTTTGAATTCTTGACTAATGCCCTGACGTGTGTAGTGTTATGTGTTGGGATAGATAAGAGCTTTTAGGGTTATCTTTAAACTGCAAAATCCCAAAATGTGTAAAGTGAACACAAGCTAAACACTCATAATAGATAGGGCTGTGGTACTAGACATAGCAGACACAGTAAAAGTTAAATTCCAATTTAATTTATAAAGAAATGCAGAAATCTGGACTCACTACTGGTGACTGGGCTTAATCAAAACTTACTCAAGACTAAACCAGGTTTAAAGCAGGTGGACTGAATGAGGATTAAAGCAGGAATAAACCATTAATAAAAAAGTATTAAACCTGGGTTAAACCAGGGTTAAATCAGGAGTAAACCAAGACTAAACCAGGATGAAAACCAGGACTAAACCACAGCTAAACCAGGGCTGAACCATGATTAAAAACAGGACTAAACCAGGGCTAAACATGGAATAAACTTGAGCTAAACAAGAACTAAACCAGGGTTAAATCAGGGCTAATGCAGGTCTAAACAGGGATTCTATAAGGACTAAACCAGGACTAAACAGAATAAATCCGGACTGAACCATAACTAAACAAAACAAGGGCTAAACCTGGTCTGAATTAGATAAATTAGGTCTGAAGTAAATCTCAGTCAGGTGGAATACCATGATATTTTTGCAATACATTTAGATTCATATGACAAGTGATATAGTGCAGCTCTAGCTGATGGCGCCTGTGGTCCTTCTTTGCGAGCTGGTGCTGTTTACCTTTGACACCGCGGTAACGGCATCCTCCTCCTCTTCCTCTCCTTCTATGTCTTTGTCCTGAAGCACACACACAAGTACACAGTTAGTCCAAACAGCAACCCCCCAACACACATTACTACGAACACTTGTGGTGTTAATGGAGTGTGCGCTACTTCCTGGAAGAAGGGCACCCTTTTAAGAGCCGGAGTATAAACAGATTGTGTTTGGAGGGAGGGATGAGGAAGATGTGAGGAAGCTACAGCAGGCAGAGGGCAGATCCAAGCAAAATATACAAAACAAAGCCATGACCTATTGCTTTAACAACTCATGACACAGCCATGCTATCTGGCTATTTCAGTCCCATTGTGCTCACAAGAGCCAAAATATACACACATTAATTGCTTTATTATTACTTTATTGTGTAACCTGCCCATATAATATTTCAGTCTTCTTTGTTTTCAGCTTTTCTCTTTTGGGGTCGCCACAACAAATCATCTGCCTCCTAGTGTGTGCAGTTATTCCTGCAACCCTCTCCATTTATCTAGGCTTTGGACAGGCACAAAGAGTACTCTGGCTTGTGAATCCTTGTGGCTGGATTAACCAAAAATACTATTTGAGCAATGTGACGTAATGCTACTGTCAGGCCCTGTGTTTACTTTTTAGATTAATTTCAGCAGACATTTCACTCAATCAATTTCAAGCAACAGTATTAGAGCAACTTACTCCAATGAAAACAATATCTCACATTTTTGTATGATATGATAACTGTGGTGAGAACTGTTATCCATCAGACACATTTTTCTTTAAGAAGCTATGCAGAACATTGAGACATTTAGCCAATAGCAAAATTTTAGTCACAGGTATGATAAACAGGTTTGAATAATGTAATAAAAGGAGATATGACAAAGAAAGTTTCAAACCCACATCGCACTGCTATAATTGTAGTACATGCACTGCCAGAAGAGCCAGTCGGTTTGTTTTGATGGTACAAGCTTATGTAAACATTTAGCACTATCTTGGATCAAGAAAATTGCAGCAAGGCATGTGAAAGTTAAACATCCAAAGACATGAGATGCAACGTTGGTGATCTAGTCTGTACTAGTCAGCAGAAAGCTACATGGGACTGTGAAAGCTAGCAGTGGATATTTTTTGCAAGCTGTGTTTTTATTTATTTTAACTTTAACTTAATGGCAACATTTTATTCATTTCTTTTTTGGGGGGTTATTTAAGCAATAGATATAAATTTTGCAGTGTATCAAATTGACAGTAGCCTAAGTTCCAGTAATGACCAGTAGCATTAGTGTCATTTTTATTATAATCACTCTGCCTTATTGTAAATTTGTTTTACAGTATAATAAATTCTCCAGACTGCGTTCACACATCTGTAAAAAGGTAAAATTTCAAATACAACCAACCAACAATACTTAAGAAATCCTCAAAATATTACTGATCAGACTCCAGTCCAATCATGTTGAAGATATATATTTTTAATTATTATTTTTCTGATTCGAAACACAACATAAGCTGTGTACGTAACACTACTTAATCATATTGCCTTTTATGACCAACTTAGACTTAAGGACTTGTCTTGAATATGGTCCAGAAGCCTTAAGGAGCATTTAATCAGATGAAGGGGGCCAGTGTGAAGGCATGAGATTACTGACTCAGAGCCAGGATTCTTGTAAAATGATCAAAGCTCTAAAGACTTTCTAACATTAAACAACTTTAATAGAGAGAAAAACGCTGGTCAGACTTGTCAGAGCAAAGTCTTGCGGTTCTATGCCACCTTAGCTGATCAAAGACTGATAGCTCACTACCAAGTTTTAAAACTAGTGCAGAGGTGGAGAGAGGCAGAGAGTAGAGTTTCACAAAACAACAAGACTGCTTTCGTAGCTCAGGGGGGCATTTTTTCCCCTCAGTCTCACTCTGAATATGTGTCAAAAGTGTTTAGACTATAGGAGCAGAATAAGGACACTGAAAGATACTGGGGAGGTGCTGGTTTAACAGTGTAACATAATCCAAATATAACATTTCAATATGCCATAATTGCATAATTCATGTGTTTGTAAGTTACAGTACTTTTACTTTAGTACAAAATCTATGCACCTGATCCAGAGCACATGTAATCCCGGTCCACAGAGAGGGTCTAACAGTCTTGTTATTAGGCCTGCCTCAATAAGCCATAGGCACATAGGCACACACTAAGGTAGAATGTCAAACTTTAATAAAGAATGGAAAGCAGGTTACAGCACAAAGCCTTTAACTGCCCCAGAGCACACTGCGGGGAGCAGAGTTATTGACTTCAAATCTTGCACATCATCTTCCCTCAGCACTTTTACCCCACTTTGCTTCTTAACTGCCTTTGTCTGTGTCTGGCAAGATATATCAATCCAGCTAAAATGACTTTCAATAAATAATATGTTATGTATCTACAGTATGTACATATGGTTTGAGACAGTTTGATTAATAAGCAGTACATAACTAGATACTTTTACTCAGTAAGTAGTATGTTTTTTCTAGGACATGCATCTACTTTTATTTGAGAAGATTTCGACTTCCACTCAAGTAAATGAAGTCTCCTTTTAGCTTACAATCATACAAGTCTAGATTTGAGATGGGTCTGGGTACGTACTAACAGTAGTAAAAGTAGTAGTAGTTGTAGTAGTTGTTGGAGGTCGCAGTAGCAAATATGAGTGATAGTAGCAGTGACTGTAAAAGAAGCAGTAGTAGTAGTGCTAATAAAATAGGTGGTAGTAGTAGTAGCAGTAGTTAGTAATAGTAATAGTACTTATACTTGAGTACAGATTTTGAGTACTTCTTACACTCCTGTTTACAAGGCACTTGAACCAGCTATTTTAATGTTAGTGGCAGTTTCAATGACTTTAGCTTGTCTACAAATGTCAGTAAGGCCAAAGTTTGACAAGGGCTGCTAAAATGTCCTAAAACCACAATGTAAACTCAAGCCGAGACCATTTCAAGTTCATTTAAACAGTAGCTTAACGTCACATCTTTCAACCTGACTTTCAACCTTCTTGCATCAGAGCATCTAGATTTTACCGTAACATTACTGACCCAAAGGTTGACCCTCAGTTTGGATCCACGTCATCAGCAGTAGTTTACTCAGGGAAGACCAAACTTTCCCAGGATTTTTTTTTTATATATATATATATAAGTCCTCCTGCTGTAATCTTGTTCTGGTGCCCACTGTTAAGGCATCCAAAAAGAAGCTTAGGGCAGCTCTTTGGAGGTAAAGGCCACATGTGACGTTTTCCAGGAAGTACATCCAGTAAATTCCCATCATTGTCACAGTGGCAGAAGAAAGAGGAGCTTTATATGATGCAAGTAATAGTGTACATTAAATTAAGATGTGTTAAATATGAGGCCTTTTATGTTAAAACAGGAGTCAAGCCACCTATAATTACAAATTCCCTTTGTCTATATGGTCACAGCAAAACATAAAATAGAAATATATATGTGGTTACATAATATTTGCGACTTTGTTTAGATCCAGGTGTGTTTTAATGGACTTTGTATCATTTTAGGTTACAGACAAATATGTTCATCCACTATAAGAACAGTTTTTGTAGATTGTTTGCCATTGTAGGAGGTTTGTGGCTCCGTGGAAAGAGCATTTAGCCCTGAAATGGAAGATCTTCGAGGCTGAGTCCAGGTCTGGGCAGTGTATCTTTACCATTGCCTTAGCAGAGGTTTATGCTCTCGGAGTCATTCTGGTTTGGATTTTTCTTTTTCTGTCCTTGTATTTTTGTCCATTTATACACCCTCTTTGTTCATAGTCTTTCTTTCTTGTCAAAAACATTTGCACAGTGCTGTGTAGCATAACTGCATACTCTATTAACATAGAGGCTGTCTCCTACTTGATTAATTTTATTATCCTTTTAAGTACATTTACACCCCCCCGCAAAAAAAAAAAAAAAAAAAAAATCACCATTGTCATTTATTGTGTGACTAAATCTACACAGACTTGCATCCTTGACACCTTGAGAGGACACAGCTGCTTGTAAAGAGACCCCCCACACGACTACTCAATACTTTAAGAGGCATACTATCAACAATCTACTATCTACTATCTACCTACCACTTGCCCAAGACCAAAAAGTTATACACTCCCTTCCCCCTTTCCTTATCTCTGAAAAAAATGCCCACTCCACTTTATAATATACTGCTCTATCTTTGATCTGTCAGGCATATGAGACACTCTCCCCCATCAGCTGACCTAACATCTGAGTTTTTGCTCTTCCCTCCCCCATCACCAACAAAAACTACACTCATAAATGACACTTCAAACACTTAAAAAGACCACTAGGCTACCTCATGCCAGGCACAGTCCCTTGTTTCCTAGGAAGGGGAAAAGTACCAACAAAATTTGGATAGAGAGGAATAAAATGGCTTCTAAAACAAATCAAAATGTAAATAAATGTGATAATTGTTGGATACGAGAAACAAAACGCTAAAAAAATGAATAACAATAATTTTAAAGTCACAAAACTGAATGTTTGCGTGGATACCGTTGTTTGACTCCGCTTCCTGCTCGCATCATTACCTTGTAGGAGTGATGGTAGTGCCAGGACATGTCGTCTTCCTCTGAGGCATAATCCACCAGCACTTTGCTCTTATTCTTCTTAAACATATTCCTTTAATAAACCCGCTTTTCTTCCTGCAAGTTACCGAGTACAAAAATCCAAAGGTCTCTCCTGTTTTCCTGAAAAGCTTCACAAAGCGACAGCCAGCAACAGCAGCAGCAGCACAGAGCGCAGTCATCCACACACGCTGCTAGTTTAATGCTAAAGTGGTTTTGGCGTGTGTTTGGTGCGCGAGCCAGACCACCTAGACCTAACTCAGTAGCCCCGCCCACCAGCACCCCGATACGCCCCGCCCACTTTCCTCTGGGTCCCTGAAGTTGCCATGGCAGGAGGAGGAAGGGGTCATGCCTCGCATCTTTGGCCAACACAGCAGCGCGCGGCACATGCACGAGAAAGGAAGGCTCTGCTTTGTTCTGAATGAACTGAGAGCAGCGCTGTAAAGTCACCCAGCCTCAGTCCATTCAGTAAACAACTTTCAACTGAAGGGAGTTTATGTAAAAGGCTGCTGTTAAAATATGGGCTACAGTAAATCTCTGCTACTGTCACTACTGCTGCAGCTACTACTACTAACTAGGCCTACTACTACCAGTGGTGGACAAAGTACTTCTTCATCATCTATAACTTCATTACTTGAGTAAAAAATTCTAACAATGTATTTCAGTTGAGTGCAGTCAAGAATTTTGTGTAAAATTTCTACTGCAATCAAGCCACAAATCTGCAGCTCTAAAAATATGAAGAAAATACACTTCACATCATTTTATTGAGGAAATGTGGGGATTAACCTATAAAACCATAACAGATAAGGCTGTTCTACAGCAAAAACAAGCCATACGTATTATAAATAAGGCTGGGTATTATAATCATACTAATCAATTATTTTTAAATCGGTTTATTATAGAATCATCCAAATAATGCTCAAAGCAAAAGCTAAATCATTTCCAGCTTCTTTTTAGTTCCTGAGAGCAAATATGAGTAGTATTATGTAGTAAATAATTATCTTTAGGCTGCAAGTCTGTTGTCTTTTGATATTAGGATAATTATTCTGCAGAAGTTACTCTTGCTTTTTTAGAAATGTAGTGGAGTAAAAAGTATTATATTTATCTTTTAGATGTAGTCTAGAAAATGTAGTAAGTTACCCCTAAAAAGTCAAGTCAAGTAAATACATATTCTCAAAAACTATACTTAAGTACCACCTGTGAGTACTACTACTACTACAAACTTACAAACGTACCCACTTTGCCACTGAGACCAAAAATACTTTACTTCACTCATATTGTCTGCTTCCCGAATGCCCTTCCTCACACAGCCCTCTCCATTTATCCAGGCTTGAGACTGACTCAAAGAGTACACTGGTGACACTTGTGAGCCCTTGTGCTGGATTATTTAAATGATAGCATAGAGGTGTGTGCCTTGATTATAGCCATTGACAGAATACTTATTTTTCATAAATCAACATTTCAAGGCAAGACTCACACGAATTTGTAGTTACACTATTTTTCTGCACATAGCATTAAAAATGAACTGGTGACTTAGAGTGAACTCCACAAATCTCCCCTCTGTCCAGTGACGCCAATGGAAAACAAATGGAACATTATTCTGCAGGGCTGACCCAGAAAAGTCACAGTTTAGCCCTGATTAGGACCATGCACCTGATGCAAAGAGCCTTAAATTTATGCTTTAATGTCCATATTATACGCTACAATAATCAGGAGGGGAATGTGGATTGTAGCATGGAAAAAATTTACAGCAACCATGACAAGAAACAAGTTACATTCAACTTTTACAACTTGATTATGACTAAAAATGTATTTACAGTACTGCACAAAAGTTTTAGTGATGCATGACAAAGAGTGCTTTAATAAATATTTTTGTTTTTTGTATATTTTTGAACATTTCAGGAATGTTATGTAATAATGGGTCAAGGACATTTGGTGTTGATACAGATCACTGCTAAAATCAAGGAGTGATTTAAAGAACTCTGTACCATTTTACAGACCAGAACAAATTATTGGATTTAGTAGATTCTTTACCATTGTGAGCTGAATGGAAAGAGCATTTACTCCTGAACTAGAAGATTTTCGAGTCTGAGTCCAGGTCTGGGCACTATATCTTTACCAGAGGTAAAGATATAGTGCTTTCTGAGTGTTTCTTTTTTTTTTGCTATTTTGGGTATTTTTGTACTCTGACCTTTGTTTGTTCATAGCCTTTTTTTTTTTTTTTTTTTTTTTTTTTGCACAGTGCTCTATATTGAGGTTTTAATATTGAGCATGTTATGATTTGTAATAATGCATTTTTATTGGAACCTGGCCCTTGTTAAATATCACCTCAGCAGTATTGTCTGTGTATCTGTTAGGATATGTCCAGCACACTTCAATAAGCTCATCTGTGACCTTTGACCTGGAGGTCATCACTCTGGGTTGACTGTCCATATCTGGGGGATATACATTCTTACACTATCTGTGCAGTGGTTATTTACAGTCCATAGTCTGCTGAACAGGACCAACTGAGTGTAACCTTAGTCTAGAAGGATTTTGTTTCTCATGAAATCCTTTAAACTAGTTAGTTGCAGAGCTTAATTTCAATTATGATCAGAAAAAATTAAAAAACACTTCATAACTATATTCAGCTTCTCCACAACCCGCTTTAGGTCCTGCCCCATCTGGCTTATACTTTTTCAGGGGTTGGCCTATATATAAACATGCCAATTATTTTATTTTAATGTCATTAAATATCTGGGTATTTTTAATGCCCTACGCTACACATTATGACTCAAAGTGAGGGTTTATTTATTTTATTATAAGCAAGGTTTCAGCAGAGAATGAGACCAAGTTTTCCTCATGCATTTTAAATCACAGTGTACATAAACTGAACACATTTTACACTTTACTTTAAAAATCTCAGCTTGTTGAGTAAGAGCTTAGCAAACTGTGTTACTTTTGTGATTATACGTCACTTCGATGTCACCTGCTTTGACCACAGAGACGGCAGGACAGCTCGGATGGGACGAGGTCAAGCAGCCACAAGGGGCACCGACCCAGCTGGGATTATCCCGTCTCTCTCAGAAGTGTCTATAGACACAGACAACTGCAGACCTTGAGATCTGCGCCTGGAGCAGCGAGCTCCTATGCTTATTCATGCTTTTTTTTTTTTTTTTTTTTTTTTTTTTGCAACGTTTGAAGGACACAAGATAGTGGGTTCTATGTTGAAAACAATAAGCTTGTCCTACAACAAGAAGACACTTTTTGACACTTTTTGGCTGTGTCATGGTAATCCAGCAATGGGCGGAGTTAGCGGAGATTAACAATGACTCAGCCATTTTGTGATGAGATTGGCAGGTCACTGGGTTCTTCAACACAAACCCATTGGACCACATCAAACAAAGCTGGCCAAGAACAGATTAAAGCATTAATTACTGCACTGTACATTAAGCAGCCAGAACTTTAAGATGGCCTTCAGAGACTTAACGGACTACAATTTATAATTTCTTCCGACTTAAGGCTCAAATAAGTCAAATTCTTACTTTAGATAATAATTCTGTCAACAACGTGAGAGGCTCTGCACTAAATCCTTCAGTAAAACATTAGAGATGGAACATTTTCTTAGTCTACAGTAATTATAGATTGCCTTCAAACCTTCACAAACTGTTAATCTGCAATTTAGGAAATAGTGAAAGCCTGCAGTAAACCCACTGACAATTACAGTCATTTTGTATTTTACAAAACATTTGCCTTAAAATCATCTACATTTAACACTTAACCTATACTGTATATTTACTCATTATGTTTGTAGTGGAGCTTTCATTCATATGGGTGTGCGAAAGCCATGAAGAAGGTGCATTGTTTAGGGGCAGGTAACCACAAATTGTGTAATTTTCCAGCCAAAGTAATGAACAGGCTCTTTACAGGTTTTTCACATAACAAAAGTATACTTACAGATGTATATTGACACAGTTTTAATCCAGAGCCAGTGCTGGTTCTGTTCTGGTTCCAAGAAATAGAAAGGGTTGCATCAGGAAGGGCATCTGGAGTAAAATGAATGGCAAGTCAATATGCAAATCACTGCACACTTGGAGATTCATGAAGAGAAAAAAGTTACTGACACAGCATTCATTTGACCAAATGACTAGGTTAAATAAAGTATAGGCTATATTTAAATTTAGAGCTGCGTGGTCAAACGATATCTTTGTGGTATCGAAAGAAAGGTTACAATACTGGTATTGAAACAATAATTTTTATTCAATACTAAGTTTCAACACCTGGTGGAACCTTTAATGTTCCTTTATATGAATCAAATATATTACAGAATAAATCATACAAAACACCTGGTTTTAAATTACAGCTAAGAATTTATCTTTTAATCAATATCATTGCGCTTTATGATTGTAGAAGATGAATTAGCACACCATAGGTATCAGAAAGAAAGTATTGCTCAGGTATTGCTGGTATCAAAAACCAGGTATTGTTTATGTACTGATATCAAAAAAATCTGAACAGTACCCAGCCCTATTTAAATTACATGCTGAAATATATTATCAAAGTTCAGAGTTGTCAGAACAAATTCCAAAAGTGTGTTGTGCCTCCTGATACCAATAAAATGGAAAATAACACCAGCTGCCATCATTATTAGCATCATATGGTATTTTACATAAAAAACAATAATGCTATAGTCTGTTGCTAAATACGTCTGAGGTCACCAGAGCAGATCATCTGCCTTAGCATGCAGTGACTTTCATATTCATTTGGCATAAGTTTTTACAGTGGATGCCCTTCCTGCATGGTGCAATCCTCTACATTCAGGCTTGGGACAAGGCACAAAAGGTACACTGGCTTGTGACCCCATGAGGCTGGATTAAAATACTGCTAAACACAAAATATATGTGACCAATTAAAAGTATCATAATAAAGTGTATGAACAGTATAATTTGTTTTATTGAATCATACATATTTGTGTGTACTCATGAGGGCATATTTTCTTTACTAGCAGTTCCCTTGAAGTAGCCTGCATTATTTCTCTTCAGGACACAATTAGTTCATGATTAGCTCCCCAAAAGAGCGTTGCCTAAGTGTGCATGACAACACATTCACACAGACGGCAATAAAAAGCCACTAATGATCCCCTGCACATGAGATGCTTTTTAATGAGCTAGAGCCTGAGTGCACACTTAAGAGCAGGCTAACCTCTTCCGCCAGTTAAGAAGAGACACTTAAGGAGGAGTATTATGCACCGGGACGACGCCCACAGTACATCCACAAACACAGCAGGCTGAACAGGGAATAGTGCCTGATCATACTACAGCGTACATGAGTCAGTGTTCAAGGTAAATATAGGCTCAGGGCAGTGGCTTCATAGAAATCCAATTAGAAACCTGCTCACATTAAAACTAATTGTAAAGTAACTAACATAAACTGGTCATAATAATAATAATAATATTACTCAAGTAGAGGTAAAAGTATTCAACAAAATTATGACTTTAGAAAGTCTAAGTGCAAAGTTTACTAGAGTCAGTTTTGTTTAGTTCCACTTTCAGTTGTACTGCACAGCCATTTAGGCATCTGTCCCCTGTCCGGCTTATTAAGATATTAAGTTAAGTTATGTTATAAATGGTGCTCAGTGGATATTATAAAAAGTGAGAATGAAGTTAAGAACTTAATTTTAAAGGAAATATGAAGAAACTATCTTTATGAGATACAAGACTGTTGAAAGTATGGAAATAATGTAAAATAATATTGTTTAATGGGTGTTGATAAAAGCTTATGAGTATAGGTATATTGTAAATAATGAAGGGTATGTTGGATGATTGAGTAGTATACTACATATTTTTTTATGTTTAATTTACTCAGGGAGTGGGATGTAAATGCAATGTAATTTATATTGAATGGTTAAAATTGGTGGGACTAAATAAGCTTTTCTTCCACCCGCTCCTTTTCAAACATGTATTTATATGTATATAATAACTAATGTAATAATATGTATTAACATTCAGTGCTGGTTTTCTTTAGGCACCTCATGTCTTTGGGAAAGACTGCCTGCAACAGATTTTTCCCCCCATCTTGTTGTAAATATTGTCTTTATTGTCTATTTATGTTTTAGCTGCATGTTTGAAAAAAACAAAAACAAAACACACACACAAACACAAGAACAACTTGGTAAAGCCAGTATTTTTTGTGTAAAATGGAATAAATATTTGTGGGTGTCCTGTCCTACTGAGTTGGAATATAAGGTTGGTGTGCTGCTGTGGGTGGTGTCCCTGGTTTCAGGAAAGACCTCTCCATGGAGCTGTGAGCTGGTGTTGGAAAATATACACTGAGGGAATTAATTTAATCATTTTTTTGTGGTCCCAGCTTTTTATTTTTTATTGACTTTATATAGGTTAGATGATATCAAAGCCTTGTCCCACCAAATTGCACAACTTGTCCCACTTTTAGTTCACCCTACGGGTATTACAACTACAGTCCTCAAACCAGTATCAAACTTGTGACCTGTTGATTGCAAACATGCTACCAACTGTGCTACTATGGTCAAAAAGATAATTATTTATAGAATTATTTTGAGCTGAAAAAGAGTAACATTTTTTTTTCCTCAAAATGTATCTATCTCGCAAAACTATCTCCATAGATATCATTCCATTTGCACATATTGTCTTTTGAATGCCCTCCTAAAAGTGTCAAAGAGAGTGTCTCTTAAAAACTAAGGCTGGAAATTTGCTGTTTCCTCAGGCAGCAGAGGCATTTGATAGTGTAAGATTAGAACAAATGTGTAGTATGACCTGTGAGCGGCAGGACAGACCCCGTGGATACGTCCTTCACTCCTTCTCATCCATCTCTCCTGCAGCAAAGACATTCAGCTCTTTGTTAGCGCACGAAACAAGAGCCTGCAGAGGTAGAAGTCACTGAAACTGACACACAATGGGCATCTGTGTGTGAACTTGGGACAGGGTTAGAGAGTGCGCCAAGAGTTGTGTACTCACTTTCCTCTTGTTTTCCTGCGGCTAGAGCAGGTGGGGGGTTTCAAATGTACCACCAATGTGTTTATTTTTCAAGTATTTTGTGGATATAAGGCTATAAACCGGTGTTGTGTCATAATTGTAAACCCAGACTGGATTTGACTGGGACAGATTTGGACTGAAAGCAGCTTACACCTCAAACTGGGTCAGAACTTACAAACTTAGCCTTGGCCATAAGTTTCCATGCGGTGAACTTAAAACTATGAGGTGACTGACAACAGATAATGAATCAGCATTTCTCAAAAATGTAAAAATTAAACACAAAGTAAAGTAAACACAGAAAATACCCAGATCCATATGTAATTAAGGTACATTTGAAGTAGGAAATAGAGTAGAATTTTTTAACTGGTATCAACATGTTTTAATGTGCAAATTCATATAATACAGATTTTGCATAGATTTCTAAAAGCAAAATGTGAATATTGGAGGGAGCCTGTGAATTTTGTTGATAGATGAAAAGAATAATGGATATCTTATTTTGAGTTTCAGTAAATGAGAAAATAAGTAAGTAAGATGCCCAATAAATCAGACTAGGAAGGATATATCAACTAATCTCTCTGTAAAAACCTTCAAAGTAAAGTCAAGTGTAAGAGTGTGAAAAACATTCATTTTGAGAAAGTAGCGTTGACAAAATGTATTAATATAAAAAACTTAATGTGTGATCTGAACATTTTCTTAGTGTGAACGCTTAAGGGAGCAAACTGGTCCAGAATGTAAAAATTGACCAAATATTTTGTTTTTACGAGTATTGTCTCCTATATTGCACAGTGACACTTGCTGCTCAGTGGGTGAAACCTTTGCTGACATCTAGTGCATGGTAAAAGTATTGTATTAAAGCCATTTACAACAGCAAATTCAAATGTAGTTTGCTCTTTATAAACTTTATTTATACATGGACACAAACGCATGTTCAAAGGTGCTTCAAACCACTTGCAAGCTTTTTAAACAAGCCATACAAAGTGCAAAAATACAAAACATTTACAATACATACAGTGCACCGGCCAAAAACATCTTTACAAAGAGGAATGCGTGGTAAAGCTAGGCTGAGTTCTCAAAGAACACACGTGCTACCTAGTGCATTATATACACAAGTGTTATTTGGAAAAGGTCCATGCTAATGTGATGTCTTTGTTCCAAATGCTACCTGGCAACATCACTTGTCATGTCTCCGGATGTCACAGAAAGAGCCATAAATAACTGTTCTTCTTGCTTTGTCACTTACAGGTGCTTGTCTCCATTTCAGGGTCAGTGACCTTTCTCATATGTAAGTTCTAGCTGGTCTAAAAATGACACTGAGCCTAATAGGATCAGAGACACGGCAACTGATGCTCTAACCTCACCATCTTTTATTTTTGCTTGCTTTGTTTATTTGTACAGTACCGTGCAAATGATTTAGGCAAGGGTGAAACAAATGCAAGGGGTGCTGTAATGAATACAGAATTACATTTTTCATTTTGAAAATTTCTGAAAAGGTCAGTAATGGCCCAAGGACAAAATAACACATTTTGGTGATGGATTCTCACTCACTTAAAAGAACAAATGATTGGTTTTGGTCTGACTCTATTATTGTGAGATATAAGGGCTTTATGGTTCAGTGGAAATAGCATTTACCCCTGAACTAGAAAAATTTTGAGTCTGAGTCGAGGTCGGCACACTATAACTACACCATTGTGAGACAGGACTAGAGCCTTGGCAGAGGTCTATAAACAGATTTTTTTCCTTTCTTTTTTCTGTAATTTTATGTATTTTTGTACATTTGTATTGATACACCTTTCTTTTTTCATCTTAAAAATCTGTCTAAAATGTTTACACAGAACTGAATATCCTCAGATCCTAACTCTACTACTCTATATACTATTAGCATTCGTCGTCGGTGATACATTCATAAGCCGTCAAGGTAAATCATTGCATTAAAACAATAAAAGCCATTCTAGCTCTATTAGGAGGCCTTATTAGCCAGTCATCTACGTTCATCTGGGACAGTGTAGTGCAAAAGGGGGACTCCCAGGTGGACTGACAGTGGGTGGTATCCAGGGTGGCTGTCCTGGTTACTCTACCATTCAGTACAGCCGATACAGCCAGGAGTCACCCAGTCCAGCGCACAACAAAAGCTGGTAGTGCTTCACGTCAGTAACTACTAATCTCATTCAGCATCAAGTGATATGTACAGGGTTATATATTATACAGCATAGGTACACATCAGTAAAGTGCAAAGTAGCATTAGGTAATAATTTATGTGCAAATACAAATCATAAGTAAGTAACATGGATAACTTTTTATGATATTTTAGTTTGGACAGGTAAGACTGTGGTATCCAAAAGTCAGGACTCATCATGTCAATTCCAGAATCAAATATGAAAACACTGCACAAATATTGATCCTCTGAACTGAATACGCTTCTGACTGGTCTTTTGTGTGACAAAATCTGAAACCATCCCAAAAGAGTATGGCATGGAGACAGTAATTGTGATTTGGAGATTACAGATTTTAACATTGTAGCACGTCTTTAGTGACCACTGGCATCAATATTTAGGTAAATCTAAGGACCAAACGGGCTAAGGGGATGATGTATGTACAGTTATGTGGTCCAAGCCTAAGTTCATCCAAATTCAGTAATAAAGGTCATTCATAGCTGCCTTTCTGTTCGACTGCATATTCACATAACATAGGGGTTAGACCTGAGGTAGTTTTTTAAAGTGGGACAAATCCACTGCACACAAACTGAGCCTTAAGGCAATAAACTCAAAACAAAAAGATCTGAATTTGGATGGTATTACACTTGAACCCCAAGAGTAAGATACAGGAAAATAAATGATAGGATTTTTTAGCTTATTCTTTCCATCATGTGTGTCATTTGTGTCTTATCTAAAGAGGCGACCAGCTGGCTTGTAGTTCAGAGTGAGCTGGCGGGTGCTGTATCCGGACATGCTGATGCCCATGAGTCCCAGCAGGATGGCCGAGCAGGGCATCGCTGGACTGTCCCGGGGTTGCAGCACAGTTTGAGCTGCTTGGGTCTGAAAGAGCAAAGAGCAGGGATCAACATTTCAAACAGTAACTGTCACATAATAAAGATAATAAACTTGATTTTTTTTTAAAGTGACAATACAAAATTTGTCTTTAAGCCTTTCAAAATAACTTGATTTACAGATCTAACTACAATACCATGGATACCTTTTGGTTAAGGTTCTTATACCTTCAAAATCACACACCATCCCACCCCTGTACGCAAGCCTTCTGTAGGTTATGGGCAGTGAGCAATCCAGGAGCATGAGCATATCAAGTCCTAATGTTAAATTTAGTTATTTTCCAAACCATTACTTTGCACAAAAGACAGTCTACTTGTTTCTATTTACAGAGGCATACCTAACACTTTAAGAAGGTTGACACGGCCTATTTATTAAACAGAGGCAGGTCAAAGGTTTCCATATCCAACTGCAGCTCTCAGAAATACCCCAAAGGATGAGTGGGTTTCATGCATACTCATCTTGAGATCCAATTAGAAGGCATTTACCTGGCCCCAGGGATCGAGGGCATCTTAGATTTAAATCCATTTAAACATAGGCCACTGTAATCCTCGAGGCTAAATCCTGATGGACA
This sequence comes from Bostrychus sinensis, assembly GCA_020698575.1. NCBI lineage: Eukaryota > Metazoa > Chordata > Actinopteri > Gobiiformes > Eleotridae > Bostrychus > Bostrychus sinensis. Next base: position 16,763,658 of record CM036257.1, on the reverse strand, counting down.
CACAAATACAAGTGTCTACCTTATGTTGAGTGATGAGCTAGGCCTCTTTACAACAACTAAACTGTTTTAGTAAATAATGAAAATGCTGATATGTACTGATTATTAAGGTATAAGGTATACATAACGTCATGTTCACAACTTGTCTTGGTTTTGGAAACTTGTCAGCTGCAGGTGGAGCCAGTGGCATTTCTCCAATACAGATGTCCCTTAAAGACTAATCAACAATCCAATTCATGCTTAAAATACAAAATCAGCCTTAGACATCATACACACCTGGAGGTATCTGATATATCCAGGGGTCAAGCGAGGAAGGATACGAAAAAACATTGTGGATGTCTCTCCAAGTGCTTTACAGCTGGGGCCAATGCACCCTTAGCCCTTAGGACAAGTTGCTAGGCAACTTCCTCTGCTTCCCTGTGCCTTGATGTTCTTCTCCTGCTTTTCAGAGTTTCAAAAGCAGCTCTCCCTGGTGTCCGGAGACACGCTGCCCCTGCTCACACAGCACACACCTGCCCTGTTGTGATGTCCCGTAGGTGCAGCCTTAGAGGTGGTATATAAAGGCTTCATGACGTGGTGTAAGCTGGTCACATGATGTTGGACTGTGTGTTTATATGAGCATTTGTGTCACTTGAGGATTAGCTAACCCTGGGCAGTGAAGTTACAATGACTTAATATACATGTTAGAGATGTTCCCAGCAACCTGTTATGACGGGACGAGACTATAACCTTATTAAAGGATGACAGAGGTTGACGTCTGTCTCGTAATAAGGTCAAATGGCATAGGCTCTGCAATTGAAAAGTCAAAATAAGCGCTTCAAATGTCTGTAAACTTGTAGATAAAAGTTTGCATTGTATTTTACTAATTAACATCATATAAGGATTATTAAACCTCATCAATACAAGCAACTGTGTCAGGGAATTTTAAAAACCTCCAAGCAGTTCCCACTTGTCAGCTCCACAGAAATGAAAAACAAACAAAAACAAACAAACAAAAACATAAACTGAGAAAATAGCTTCTGGCATATTGTATCACATAGTCTGTAAGGAAAGACTTGAATATTAGACTGGGCAAGTCTAGAAAATGCATTTTTAATAAATAAGTAAATAAAGCAGGTGGCTTTCAGACAGTCAGCTTAAAATGGGCACAGTTAAGAGATTAGACTATTACACAAGCAAGAAGACTAATCAAGTACAAGAGTATAGTATAAGATAACAGTAGGTCTCGTAACACTTAAGCTTAAAAGGGTACATAAATCACAATAAACAATTACATATCTTTTGCTTATTCTTAAACTCAGATTTGGGGTACAATACGCATCTGCTTTGAAAAAAACAGAGATTTGCTCAAAACAGACTTGCTCACGTCATCAATATGCGCCCGCGGATAAAGAAGGACCCCATGTAGCTCTAAAACTGAGCGCGGAGCTAAAGTAAACCTTCAGATACAGCGCTTTTACAGCGTCTGAAAAATGCAATCAAGCGATTAAAAGTGTAATGTTTACCTTTATATGGAAATAACACTGTCGGCATTTTTTTACTAAAGAAGAGTGAAGTTCTTCTGAGCTGGTAAAAATAGTGTGCTAACTTGGCGAGCTAAAAGCTAAAGATGCTTCTGCATATGCGCGTTTGTTTTTCTCACAGAAGATGCCACTTATAATATTGACTACCAAACATGAATGACTTTTAAAATCTTTATATATAAACCGTGTTTGTACACTGGTGTAGGCGAATGTTATAGCTTAGGAAACCCATTGCAGAGTCATATTGAACCCATGACTAATCTTGAGAACGAGATATGCAGTCAGCGTCAGCAAACAGCATCTACCCCATCTGTTTCAACATGACATTAAAATCGAATGAAAGTGTGAGCTTAACTGTTGAATTATTGTAATTTCTTTGTATTTAAGCAAATCTAACCTTGCTGGACATTTTTACAGTGTTTACATCCCTTTTATTTTCATTAAACACAACACAACGTAATTAACAATGCAGTTAATCCAATTAATATATTTAAACCATTAATTTAAAATAAAGAAGCATTTGTGGATTAGGTTTTGTTGTTATTGTTTTTGGTATGGCAGCAATGATTTTACAATATTTCATCTCTGTTCTATTGTAGCAATAATGAACAGAAAGCGGAGAAATGAGGGGCAGTTGTCGCCAGTGGAGACAAAGAAAAAGCGTGATGAGAGCTGCTCAGATCCCGACCTGTCTGTTCACGGTAACAGAAGCGGCATAAAAACATTGTTATTTCTTGGTTAACGTTTGCGTTATAGGATACAGACTGCTCACCCATTTATTTTGGTGAAAATGTTGCTCTGACCATACTGTCTAATAGCACTTTTTTATCTTGTGTGTTTCTCTGCATTTTGACCATTTTAGACTCCAGTCAAAATGAGTCCCTCAGTGATCAAGAGGACCACAGACCAAGTTTCTCTATGCCATCTTTATCTTTTAATGCAGCAGACACAGACACTTCGACAGAGACTTCTGCCAAGTTCTCCATGTACAACAGCGTATCACAGAAGCTCATGGTAAACTGTTGACCTTCACATAGCTGTATCTAGTATTGTAATTATTCACTGTTTTTTCTTCTTCCATCATCAGGCCAAGATGGGTTTCCGTGAAGGTGAGGGTTTGGGGAAATTTGGCCAGGGTCGCAAAGAGATCGTTGAGGCCTCGACACAGAGAGGGAGGAGAGGTCTCGGTCTGACATTGCAGGGCTTTCAGGGAGAGCTTAATGTCGACTGGCGTGATGAACCTAAGGTAGCAGAGTTATATCTGTATTATAATCATATGTGCATAATATAAAAAAAAACGAAATTCTTTTGTGTTTCTAGCCAAGTGCAATAGAAAAGGTTGATTGGTTCCCAGAATGCTCTACAGAGATGCCAGATTCAGATGAACTTCTAGACTGGATGCGTACTGGACCGGTAAAAACACCCAGTTATTAGTGATTTTTACTGTTGTTAATTATTATTTATATATTTTTTGCTTTCTAACAGGTAAAAATGAAAATTGAGGATGAGACTGAGTTTTGCACTGAAGACCTTCTGCATACTCTTTTAAGATGCAAGGCAAGTTGATGCTTAGTGAATCCTTACTGAAAATTGTTTACAATTCCAAAAATATGTTACAGGAACCCAGTGTCCTATAATTCTACCACACAAGCTAAAAACTAAATAAGTTTAATATCCATAACATTTTATGTACATTGGGATGACAAAACAATGTTAACTCCAACATCCTAACTTTAGCTAACAGAAGTTAGCTGTTTCTATTGTAAATGTCTGTTTGTTGTTTAGACAGTATTTGATGACCTAGAAGGTGAAGAGATGAGGAGAGCACGCACTCGCTCCAACCCTTATGAGACAATCAGAGGAGGGATCTTCCTTAACCGGTCAGTCCTTGTTTAGCTGCTGCAGGCTGGATTAACAAGATGTATAATATAATACGTATTGTGCTGTACAAGTACAAATCTTATCGTAATGGGTTTTTAGGGCAGCCATGAAAATGGCCAATATTGACCACTGTTTTGATCATATGTTCACCAAACCCAAGGATTCACATGGGGTGAGTTGATGGTGACATTTGTTGTACTGCCATTTGCTAATTTAACAAATAGGGAGTAATTACTTGTTTTCTCATTATCTAGAAACCTCTAACAAAGGACCGTGAGGGTGACCTCTTGTACTTCGGTGATGTTTGCGCAGGGCCGGGAGGTTTTTCAGAGTACATTTTGTGGAGGAAAGGCTGGCACGCAAAAGGGTTTGGCATGACCCTGAAAGGTCCCTGCGACTTCAAACTAGAAGATTTTTATGCAGCTCCAAGTGAGCTGTTTGAGCCCTACTATGGTACATTTACAAAACACAAAAGGTCACAGTCGGGCAGATATTTGGATCATCTTTGCCATGATAAATGATGTGGTGAAGGGTGTGACCTCTGTCTGACACAGGTGAGGGAGGAATAGACGGAGATGGAGACATCACTCGGCCTGAAAACGTGACTGCTTTCCGAAACTTTGTCCTGGAGAGTACAGAGGGAAGAGGGCTGCATTTTCTCATGGCAGATGGAGTATGGCTTTGTTGTTATAAAGCTGTATTTGTATTATGATCCTTAAATCCTTAAATATTTCTCTTTTAACTCAGGTTTAAGTTGTTTTTTTTGGTAATGTTTTAGGGTTTTTCTGTGGAAGGCCAAGAAAATCTTCAGGAAATCCTAACTAAACAGCTTCTTCTCTGTCAGTTTCTCACTGCCCTCTCAACTCTTAGGACAGGTATGTTTCTGCATAAATGTAGTGTTTACTGTGCCTATCAGTTCACAATAATAGCAACTACTTTTACAGCTACTAATAATACTTACATTGTGTCTTTTATTTTTATTATAGTTTAATATATAGTCTCTCTTGTCTCTTTCAGGAGGACACTTTGTCTGTAAGACCTTTGACTTGTTTACTCCCTTCAGTGTGGGTCTGGTCTACCTACTCTACCTCTGTTTCGAGAGAATTTCACTTTTCAAACCTGTCACAAGCAGACCTGCTAATTCTGAGAGGTACAGCTCCTTTTGTATAATTATAGCCTATATGTTAAATTGTCTTGTTACATTATAAATTATGTTGTTGATTCATATTGGTTGGATCAGTGAAATCGCTAATTGTCTACATGTTGTTTTCACAGGTACGTAGTGTGCCGTGACCTGAAGCCTGGCTCAGATGCAGTCAGAGACTACATGTTCAAAGTCAATCTGAAACTGAACCAGCTGAAGAACACAGACAGAGATGTGTTAGAAGTAGTTCCACTGCATATTATTAAGGAGGACACTGACTTCTACCAATTTATGGTCAACTCTAATGAGAGGTACAGATATTTTGTTGACTTAAGAAATTGTGTTGTTGTTTTTGAGCCATATAATGTGTTCCTTCTTCTTTCTGCAGCCTTTGTGTAGTCCAGATCAAGGCCCTCGCAAAAATCCATGCTTTTGTTGTAGATCCGTAAGTACTTTCCTTTACTGTTTGTTCATGTAAACCTTTTTTTCGTTAACCTGAAGGCATGTATGCAGATGATATCTAAAGCTATAATAAATCTTTGTTTGTATCTTTAGGGCACTCTCTGAGCCGAGGCAAGCTGACATTAGGAAGGAGTGTCTCAAACTTTGGGGAGTCCCAGACAAGGCTAGAGTTGCACCTGCTTCCTCAGATCCAAGATCCAAATTTCACGAATTGCTAAAGGTCAGTTTAAAAAATAATGTTAGATTTATGCAAAAAAATACACTGAAAAAACTCACCGAATGGTTGCAACAATGCTGGAAATTACTCTTTGTGTTCCTCTGCATGTCCCTGCAATTTTCAGAGTGCAGATCTGGAGGCATTTCAGTGTAAACCCACCGCCCTTAACTCAAACACACTGGAAAAACTTCGTCATGTCCTGGACCACAGGTGCATTGTGGGAGGTGGTGAACAGATCTTCCTTTTAGCATTAGGGGTGAGTCTTAAACTGTAGTAGTACTCTGACTTTTACTATTGGAATATTTACACCCTTCTTCTTATTTACTTTATCATTTGTAGAAATCACAGATATACACATGGGATGGAAAGATGCCTTTGCGCTGGAAGAAACTAGAAAACTTTAAACTAGAGCTGCCCAGAGATACACTTCTGAGTGTAGAGATTGTACAGGAACTGAAGGGCGAGGTAGGACAATATTGGAAGCAGTATTTCAGACTTGGGATATGTGATATCGTATTGTGATTTGTTCATAATAGTTTGTTTGTTTTATTTATGCACTACAGGGCAAAGCACAGCGTAGAATCAATGCAGTTCATGTAATGGATGCACTAGTCTTAAATGGCACTGATGTAAGAGACCAGCACTTCAACCAAAGGTAAAGTTGTATTTTAAGTCTTTTCCAACACCTATAGTAACACAAATAAACTTAGTTCAGTCGATTTTTTGTTGCTTTTTTGAGCTCTCACAAATCGATTAGTTAATGTTGTTTATCTGCAGAATTCAAATGGCTGAGAAGTTTGTGAAAGCTGTGGCCAAACCCAGTAGACCAGATATGAACCCTATCAGGTTAGTCTTTCTTTTTGTCCAATTTCTAAACAAGGTGTTGATTTAAATGTTGTTAAAACAGCTTTTATACTGTATTGTCTTTGTTCTGTAGAGTGAAGGAAGTATACAGACTTGAAGAAATGGAGAAGATTTTTGTCAGGTAAGATAAGGCATCAAAGCAGCAGCAAATTTTATCTTTTAATTAAATTATTGTTTACAAAGTCAGTGTTTATGATTGTTGGTTACTCAGACTCGAGATGAAGGTTACCAAAAGTTCAGGAGGAATGCCTCGTCTGTCTTACACTGGCAGAGACGACCGACACTTCCTCCCCACAGGTCTCTACATGATAAAAACAGTCAATGGTTAGTTTACTATTATGTTATTTTGTTTTGTTTATTAAGCATTTATTTTAGGTCACATCTAACACATTAATTCATTTATGTTAATTAGAGCCATGGACAATGGTATACAGCAAGAACTCTAGGAAGAAATACTTTTTTAATAAAATGACAAAGGAGTCAACCTATGACCTGCCACTAAACTCTGCTGCGCCTTTCCAGTATGTAAAGTGTAATGTTTACTTTTGTATTTAATCAGAGGTGATATCTGTCTGACCTAGATAAATAAACATTTTTTTCTCTGTCCCTAGTGTGTGTCACTCAGAGCGACTCTTCTGGGCCTGGGAGGATGGGGTCATAGTTCATGATTCACAGACACGGATGGATCCAGAAAAACTGTCCAAAGATGATGTGTTGTCCTTCATTCACCAGAACCACCAGCTCTAAGACCCTCACAGAAATACTGTTGTATTACATACTGCAAAATGCACTAAAATATAGGATAAAACATTTAAATTGATATTTATTTGACAATAAAAAGATTAATAAAACTACCACATAATGCATAGCGCAAACATATTTTAATAAACATAGGTTTATGTATCTTTTTATTGGTCAATTAAATATAAATTGTTTATATTATATTTGACACTGCTCTTGGCTCATAAAAAACTTACAGTGACATGTAGGCCTTGCTTTATAAAACAAAACAAAAGAAATAGAAGAAAACTGCCTTGTCTCTACATTTCTATTTCAAATCTGCTTTTGCTTTTCTTGGAACGTTATTACCAATGTACTGTAGCTGCATACAATTTTTCAAATTTCATCAAAAATGCCTTTTTTCCACAAATGTGACTGTAGCAATTTGTACCAGTTCATATCAGATTTACAAAAGATTGTGTGTCTAGAAGGTGCTCCTTAAGACGGCCCTTTTCAAAGAGATACATGCTGTTAAAACGTTTCTTCCTAAATTGTGTTTATCATCTTGGACCCTGTTTTTGGTGTAAATACTGTTGAAAGAATAAATGGGAATTGGTTATCCCAGAAAGTACTTGTTGCTGCACTGATGTATTCTTATTATTATACAATTTTATTGTAAAAATATAGCTGTATATATAAACACTAATTTGCACTTGCTGTAAGAATTCAACACCCTCATAATTGTGCGTCCATATTTTGTTTTCATGTTAAGATCTCTGAAATTAGTTAATGATTTAAACTACTAATGTCAACTAACTACAGAAAATTACCTAACATTGTGACTTATTAGTGCCTTAAATTGTAATTTAAATGCATCTGCACATTACCTTTTACCTGTTTGTTGGCTTGTTGTGCTGTTTGATTTGCTCATTGGTGTCAAATTACAGTGTCGTATTTTGAAGGTCAGGCTTGCTGGCCAATCAGAGCCTGCCTTTAGGAAACCGGAAGTGCTGTTATGAAAACAACGCGCTTCAATACATCCGTGGCTTCACACCCAGCTGTTATCTACGCAACGAACGATCGCAGCACCTGGTATTATGTCACTGATTTTCTTACTTAAATAATATCACATTATACATATAACACCGATTTTAATCTTCATAACATGATTGTTAGATAATCAATTAAGAAAAATTGTGTACTTTTATCGATACGCAGCTAGTATAGTCATGTGACTTGCATATGAACTTTATGATGAACCCGTCTTTGAGGTTAGTTTTTACCCTATTGTTTTTGTGCATTGAAATACAGGTAACACCACTAACAAGAGTCATGTTGAAGGCAATTGGACAAACGTTGTTCTCAAGTGGGCTTCAGAATCCCAAGTTCACAGCCGCAGAAAAGCAGGTAAATGTTTTCTAGATAGCTCTGTAAAATTAAACTCGACTGTCTTTAACCTGGTTGTCGAAAGCAACAGCAAAAACAATCCGCCAATAAAATTTCTAGAACAGGCTACCACTGACGCAGTAATTTAAAACTAAAATTACAATCACATAATGCTTATTTTATCCCATGGTTTGATCATGAGTCTTATCATTGTTCTAAACGTGCAAAATGCAAGTAAAGTGCTCACCTAATAATAGCATGAAACCTGCGGGTGTTGCAAAAGTTTAAGGAGTCATACATTTAGCCACAAAGGTTGGCTTTTCAGTTTTTATCTATGTGCTAGATTGAGAATAAAAAACATTTTATGGCGTGTTTAGCTTTTGGCGATATCTGGTGGTAAAATTGCTAATTGCAGTCCCATTCCTTGCCCTTCTTTCTGCATCACTTAAGCAGACCTGCAGGAATCTGCCATTGTCCACAAACAATTCCAGGGGAAAACGTTTTGATGATGCATTTGCCGTCAAAAGAAACAGTAGCATCTGTAGCACAAGATACAGATGCAAAATTAATGAGCAAAAAGAATAAATACACTTCTCTGTTTGTGCACAGTGCTCAGTTTGTCTGGGCAGCTGTAGCAATTCAGATGCTTTTGATAACAGAGATAATAATCTTTTATTTACGCAATTACATTCAAAAAGTTTGTTAAAATATTTTGTCATAAATAGCTTTTGCAGTTCTAACACTTATGAATCACTGCTTATAGAGTTATTATGTAGAGTCATGTGAATGGTCAAAGGTTACAGTTGTATGGCTTATAAATATACACAATAAAATGAAGCTTTACACTATTTACAGAATTTACACAGTGAACCAAAGCTTCATGTTCTATTTGAATTGTCTGTCTAACCTTTAAGTGTTTTCTTATTATAAATGTTTTTGTGTCTTGCAGGGGCAGGACTATGAGACCCGCATATACCATGAGACCAAATGGGTGAGCACCTCCCTGAGTGGGACGGACTGGGATGCAGCTTTGAGCACTGGATTTCGAAGACTTTTCAAATACATAGGGGGCACCAATCAGAACAGTGAGTTAGAAGTCTCCCAATTACACACAAACTACATCAATCCGTTTTTGTCAGGCAATAATTAAAATCTTGTGTAGACTGGTTTGGACAACCCTTTGAGACTGAATATATAAATACAAAGAAAACTACACTTCTGGCCTTGCTCAGCAGTTTGTAACCGTTCCACTGCCTTTGTCTTACTCAGCAGATCCCACACGAACATTATTTACGAGCATATATATTGTTTGTGCTTTGGCAGTTTACAATGTGATGTGAAAACTTGAGTTTAATCTTCAACATTTGGCACCTTTTTTAGCAATTGGCTCACCATCTGTGCACACCATTATGTAGTGACAACTATGTGCTTACCTAGACATCATGATACAAGTGCTTCCTCTAAATAATGAAATTACACTTCATTTAACACTTGATATGTTTATACATTAACTTTTAATTTATAAAATGCCGTAAGGAAATTTAAAATTAACAAGCCAACTAACAGTGTGCTCTAAAGATCAAGTTGTTTCTTGCTAAAAACCTGTAATTTAACCTTGCGTATGTTCATTATTTTAACTATTAACTATTAAGCAAATGTTACATGATACATTTATAAATCATGTTCATGACATTTATTGGTAAGATGATGATGATAATGATGAAGACATTTTTATTGACTTGAGCAAACTGACTGACTGACTAACTGTTTCAAAGTTGACATATGACAAAGAAAAGTCAGCTCTTTTCTGCCCATATTTACCATAATTAAGCTTAGATATGATAACCACACTAATATACAGGAATATTGTCAACATGGGGCCCCTCCATGTCCCCCAACTGCACAGCCTGTTGCTATGCCCCTGCGTCATTCATATTTCACTCTTCACTGTTGTGACCTGCCGTGGGCTCCTCATATGTGCTATTATATCTTAATAAAAGTTATTGTTTGCCAGAGGTGAAGGTGGAGATGACAGCACCTGTGTCTTGCCGAGTGGAGCCCGGGTCTGGACCTGCCTGTGAATCTCAGTTCACTGTGTCTTTCTACCTCCCAGAGGAGCACCAGGCCACTCCTCCTCAGCCCACTGACCCAGACGTGTTCATCGAGCACAGGAAGGAGTTCACTGCTTATGTGAGGTGTGATACAACTACAAACCCATCTGTACAAATTAGTGAGCCACAATTCCCAAAAAGTTGGGACACAGTGTAAAAAATAAATGTGTAAACACAATGTCATGATCTGTAAATGTCATACAACAATTGTTTATGTTATTTGAACACTGTTTTATGAATGAAAGTGAACCTGTAACCATGGTTGTAGTCACCTGGTTAAAGGTTCACTGAAATGACAGAACCACATTTTATTCACAATAGAAAAACAAGTAAACGCAAGTAAACAAAAATCAGTAATTAAAACTAAGATGTTTTACTATTTCAGTTTGAAACATTATACAATTTTTATTTTGTCATCTCAAAACATTGGGACAGGGCCAAAACAAGACATGATATGTAGGTGATGCCAATGAAAACCAAGGAGCATTTTGAAACTAACAATCACAGGCAGAGTAACCAATCAGAGAAGCGAAGGCCCGCACGTAAGCAGTGCAGAGCTGACCCAAACATGTCAGTTTGCTGTTTTTGTCATAAAATACCATAATATACCATATCATGAGCAGCACTGTACTTATTTCATAATGGGAACAGCAGCAGAATCCAGTTGTACAAAGACAAAAGTTTGTTTGAATGTGGTTGTTACGTCGAACGTGAACAGGACATTACTGTTGTTAAAATGGCACCAAGACGAAGAAAAATAAAACACAGAACAGTTTGCTGCGAGGGAGGAACCAAACCCTCCTGCTTTCAAAAAAAAAGTAGGAGGGGTTGGCTTGCCAGGCGGTATTTTTCTTGCCTGGAAAATCCAGACTGATATGTCTCTGTGTTATTCTACAGAGAAATATCAGTCTGGTCACCACGCCGTCCGCAGTGGTTTACTCAAATCCAAACCGTACCGTGCATTTTGATTGGTTTATTTAAGTCACGTGTTCTTCGCGAGCAGCGTCACTCGTACGCGTCTCCTCGCCGACAACAATCAAGATGGCGCATCGAGGAGCCGAGAGTTTGTTTCATTCAGCGGTATGGATACGATAATGTTGAAATAACTCCCTCGTTCCTCCCTCGTGGCTTCACTACTCCATTTGTTTACTTTCTCACTTTCTTGTCGCTTTGGTAACGTCACGTCCGCCATTTTCTGATTGGCTAACTCCGCTGTCCGTTAATTCGGGTTTGCCCTAGAAATCGAATTGATTCTAAGGCGACCAGACTCATCCGCTGGTACAGCGGTGAGTCTGGAATTTCCAGGCAAGTATTTTTCAGTTTGCACACCTGATATATTGTTTATGTTCTATTATGAATAAAATATGTTTTTATGAGATTGCTAATAAATGCATTATGTTTGAATTTTTATTTACACTGTATCCTAGCCTGTTTATAATTGAGTTTGTAAAACTGAAGTTATCAATACCATTTGTCTTCTCAGGACCTATGGGGGCTTCTCTAATGAGCAGATGAAGCGTGATGAGCTCCTCAAGCTCCTGGAGAGTCTGAAGCGGGACGGTGTTGAGTATGTGGACCAGCCCTTTTATGTATCAGGATACGACAGTCCCTTCAAACTGACAAACCGCAGAAACGAGGTGTGGATCCTTCAGAAGCAGCCGGAGTAATCAGTCTAACAAAAACGCATTTGCAGTTAACAAATTTATATGATTACTTGAGATTCACAGTGTATTTACCTGTGTCCAAAGGGAAAATTACTTGAGTTACTTACACCATCAGGATTGCAGCATTGCAGGTTTGAAGGTCATACTAATAAACATACCACATATACAACATTTCACTTGCCTCCAACTTTCAATAAAAGTTACTGAATTAGTCAAAAAGAAAGAAACTACATTGTAAATGTTTAAAAAGATGAATTATAAGACTGGTCAGAGAGAAAACAGGTGGTGCCTTTCTGTTAAACCTTATCTTAGGACTAACAGGCAAACCCACAAGTGCCATTTTAGTAAAAAAAAAAAAAAAACAGTTACTGTTTGTGGTATATGTTTTTTTTTTTATTTTTTTTTATTTTAGAACATATATTAACAGATTTGTCATTTATTGTTAAAGAAATGGCATTTTGGGTCATTTGCAAAGTTTGTTACTGTGTACACCAGAATCTCAGTTTATTTGATTAGATTGTTGAGTGTCAGTGCTATGACTCACATTTCTCATAACCACTAATTTTGTATTACTTGTATGTTGTCATTGTTGTCTATCTTTTAAATCCGTGTCTATCTTTTTTGACTTTACGAGATTCCCACTTTGTTTGAGTGTCTGTCTAGATTTACCAACATTTGAGCTGCTGCCTTTGTGCTCTTTTTAAACAAAGTGGAACTGTTTATAATCTTAACAAATGTGATGGATTACATACCTTATTACTTTTATACATACGTTCACTTTTACTATGTCATGGTTTTTATTTTCCAGAAATTATGTATAATGAAGTATAATGTAAAATTTATTCCTAATAAATCCTGTGTTAAAGATCAATATTGTGTTAATGAAAGGCAGTGAACCATAAATTTGACTTTACTATTTTTCTCCCAGCTAAATGCCAGTGTGTGTTTCTCATCACTGGTGGACACACAGCTCGTCCTTGTGATTGTGACCTTTATCTGGCAGATGAAACCCTGCTGCAGTTCACTTCCACTGTCTCCTCCTCACTCACCTCCTGTCTCTCTTTCTCTCCCCTTGCACCAGGCTAATTTTTGCTGACTCATTTATTTTATTTGTGGCAGAAAAGTCACTAATATCATGTTCAGGCACTCAGCAAAACCACTGGGCTCTGTTTACACTCTGTACGTCTTTGCTGTTTGTTCATTTGTCATATATGGAGCTCATCGGCTGTGCTCAGCGAGGTGAAACGTTGCAGATAGGAAGCCTGTAGTTTAATAGCATCACTACACTCATGTTTTAATTGGCCCTCCAGTCTATTAGAGACTTGGATGGAGTGGGTGAGCGGCTTATGCGGAGGGCAGGGTGTGAAAATACTTCCACGACAAAACTCATTTTTGGCTGACAGAGATTAACTAGCAGGAACTAATCCATTGTGTGCAGGAGTGATACGGTTATCAAAAGCTATTGAAATGACAAGCACCAGAATGTACAATGTAGAAAGTACTCAGCATAAATAGTTGCTTTTATCTCTTCTGTTGTTTTAAGGAGTTAGATTTATGGCATTCTGAACCAAAGTCAAAGTGACATAGAGTCACATGGGTAAACAAGAATAATATTAATGGCCAAAGTCTTTTCAATAGAGACAATGCATACAGTTTACCATTTGCTACAGAGTGAAATCTGCATTACTGGGTGCATTAGCATCCCATAAAAAGGTCCTGGGTTTGATTCCCAGACCGTGTGGGACCTTTCTGTGTGGAGTTTGCATGTTCTCCATGTGTCTGGGTGGGTTTCCTCCAGGTGCTCCGGTTTTCCCCATCAACATAAAACATGCACAATAGGCTAATTCTCCAACTAGGCACTCCTGACTGGGATCCTCACTCAAGACCTGGGGAAGGATCCCTTGCTCCTGACAGGTTGCCCCAGCGGCATTAAAGGATGGGTCAAATGCTGAGGACAAATTTCCCTACAGGGACAAAAAAGTATACATTACTTTACCTCAGGGTTTCCCACCTATTTATTTTGAGTCTGTGGGGTAAAGTAATACAATTACAGATACAGGAAGACAGTTTATAATTTTTTGCTTTATTTTTATTTATTTAGTTGTATTAAATATTTAGCCACTTGATAGGTTTTATTCATGTTATTAATTTAGTTTTATTATATTTTGGTATCAAAAATATTCTGGTAAACACCATTATACAAAAATGTATAGATTCATAAATTATTTATAATATACAGGTAGCACCAGTGGTATACAAGTTTTATATATTTGTGGGGGAAAAGTATTGTTAACCATCTCAGGACCCAGGATTTTTAAAGATTCTTTGCCTCTATGAGATGGAGCCAAATTTGTCTTTTGGCAACATAACTTAAAATGTTACTGGTGGATTTTCAGTAAACACTGTAAATGAAGAAAAGAAGGAAAAACTGTTTTTTACTGTGAATCAGAATCATTTCACAGAGTTCTAATCTTTTTTTTCCCCCCTTTTAGAAAAATAATAAAAAAAATACAGGGGTTTGGATTTAGCCCTCTTGTGTTTCACATGTTTGCTCTAAGTAATTGAAGTAGCTTTTCACTGAGCACTAACCAGCTTTTTATGTGTTTCTGCTCTTTAACTCAATACATTCAGTCTGTTTCATTTGTGCATATGGTTTCTATTGAGGTTACTGTAAAGCATCTTGACAATCAGAGAAGGAAAACTCTGGAGTGTCAATAGTGTGATTATGGCTGGGAGGGGCTGTATTGATCTGTGCCTAAGAGCCAGATGTATACCGCATAGTCGGGAGTTTGTTTGTCCAGAAATAAGAAAAAGATTTAGGAAAAAAAAAGTGCCATGTGAATTGAGACATTAACTTATAACTGATGAGTAGAGAGGGGTAAATGACACGTTTTCAACTTGAGATGACGGACGAGCGTGGATGCCATGGTGACAGGTCTAATGAGGCTGTGATTTGGGGGTGTGCAGCTGACAGATGGCAGTGAATCACGCACAAGAGCTACGGCAATGGAGAGAAACCACACAAGAGACAGGACTTTATATCACCTTGTTTAATTACACAGACATATACACGTGAGCAGCCTGCCTTCATGATGCCTTCTTCTTCTTAGCTCTTTTACCATTTTTTTCCTCTCCCAAGATGTTTGAGGCATGAGGCAAACCTGGTCCAAAGTGCTTAAGAAAGTCAGCAATGGGAGATTGGGCAGAAATATGAAAAACAATAAATTTGAAAGGCCACACTAACTCAGCTTTAGCCACCAGGAACAGATCAAGTCAAAAGTTGGGATTTAGGGCAGTCAAAGGCTTAAGCATAAATATTATTGCATTTTCAAGCACCTTTAAAAAAAACAAACAAATAAACAAAAACAAAAAACAAACAAAACACCCTGGTGGATACAGTAGTGTAAATGTGATCTCCGCTTATCTCCAGCCCATCTCCATCATTTACCTGCTGCTCTGCTTGGACCAGGCAGCCATACTGCAGCCCTGCTATTTTCAAATAAATAATATACAAAAAGAAAAACCACTCCCTTTCAGCAAAACACAGGGCTCTAAAATAGTACAAAGATTTTCGAGAATAAGTCAAATGTTACTTAAAACTCATTTCTGTGTATTTACATACAGAACTATATAAAACTGCAAAAGGATAAAGTCATTTAGGCGTTACAAGGTTCTAGCAGGTTCAACAATGGCAAGTGGCCACACCCTTGGATTGTGACATTTGTAATAACATCAGTTAATTCACCTCTTCAGCTCTTTGGTAACCAACATGATCACTAAAATAGACTTTCCTCTGTCATTTTAGCTATACAGGTATACATATTTATTCCCAAACAAAACATGACATATTTTTAAAAACAATCTTTAAAACATATGTTTAAGTCACAAACAAAGAAAAGGACTATGCACAATGCAAATCTACAAACTAAAACAAAACAACACAATTATGTTTGTTTTTTAGAGTAAATATGCTGTTTGGGTCAAGTCTTTGTACACCTCAGCATTCACTCCGTTGTTGAATGGCAGCGTTGAGCCCTCTGCAATAACAAAACATCAGCTTTGCAAAAAGAACCACTGAGCTCAGAGCAAACCTGGCAGTAATCCCATAGAAGTACCATGGAGCTCCTCAGTGTGGTCTGTGTGGTCTCCAGCACAATCAGGCCAAGTCTTGCCAGAGCCAGCAGAGAGAGCTGCAGTTCTACATTCATTTCTCTCCAACTGCCTTGCTACATAGCACCACTGCAAAGAATGTGTTTTATTTCAAAGGAAATAAATGGGTAGGCAAATGTGGAAAGCCAGCGGATGTGGAAAACAAACGGGAATTAACAGAAACATTATTTTAACGAAAAGGTGAATAACAAAGACGAGAATTATGGATGTTGAACAGCTGAGTGCCACTTCTGACCTCCTGATGAGACAGTGGTGTTTCTTGGGAGGGTGTCAGCCTCTAGGGGCTTAATCTTATAGCCTCTTTCTTTTATAAACTAGTTTGTTTTTGTAAAACCACAGTCTGTTTAACTCCTGCTTTCTTCAGATAAAGTGCCATTGGAGTCTTTGAGAGCTGAAAGGCTGTCTGTGTCGTACTCGCTCTCAGCCAGCTCGCCTTCACGTTCACAGATCACCGTCATGGGGCTGCTGAGGATCCTGCTGCGGGCGTTGTACTTACTGCTGGCAGCAGAAGGCGGTGTGCGCGAGCGTCCATATTTCATCCCGCTAAAAGAAAACGACGAGGTGGGTGAGGACAGTGGCAGAGAATCATAGCGGTTCCACTCGTCGGAGGGTCTTTTACTGCGGCCGGGCGAGGCGCAGGGGCTGTGAGGTGTAGTGGGCGTTGCGGGGGAGGCAGGGGAATCTAGGTATGACTCGGAGCGCGTCCTCTGGAAGCGTGGGTCTGTGGAGCGCAACATTTCGGCGGCAGACATCCTAAAACTGGTCTCGGAGCGACTGCCCTTCTTCAGGAGCAGAGCCTTGAACGTGTCGCTGCTGGTGGACGACTTACGCAGACTCCTCTGTATGGAGCCGGTCTGTCGGGGCAGAGGTGACACTGGGCCCGGGGACGAACCTGTGGGGGTCACCGGGGGAGAGCCGGGGTGACTGCCAGACCGCACACGCTCCTCCTCAGACTCCTTGCGGCCCAGGACCTTCCGCTTGGACCTATGGGTAAAAGGAGGTAAATGAGACTGATGCATGTTTTGAAGAAGTTGTTCTGGGTTAATCAAGACATCAAACGGCATTGTTGAAGCTATGAATCATTATCTATAGAGAGTCGGGGGCAGCTCAGAAACTATGTAACCAATTTAAATTCAACTTAAGCCTACAGGACATCTTCATACAACTCATTAACTGGTCTCTCAGAGCCACAGCAAGGTTCCTCTGAGGATACTGCACTCTCCAAATCTTTGTCCCAAATTTGCCATATGTTTGCAATGCCCCCAGCAATCGCACCAGGAAGGGATGGTAGTAAACAAAAGAGCAGTCAATGACATGGATGCAATTATAAAAGAGGCTTAAAAAGAGGAATAATTTAGCATTTTGAATTGAATGAGTTTTTTAAAGGGAAATCTGCCGATGCTGCTATTCTGCAGAAAAGCTCCGACTAAGGCACAATGAAATTAATAAGAAAAACACAAACTGGGAAATGTGCCCAAAGCGGTTTTAATCACATAAGGACACTTCAGTGCTCTCAACGGGAGATTGGAGTAGTTGTTGGTGTTGTTTAGCCCACAGACCATAACTTAAACCGATAAAGCCAACTCTCTGAGAAAGCTAGAACTGTGTTGCATGTTTAAAAAGCAACAGTAACAGCACTGCAATGTAAAAAGGCTATTTATGGGAAGAGGCTATTTGCCACTTCGAACCTCTCGAGATGTGTGCCCCCTTTGGGCCCCCTCAGCACAAGGCGGAGAGATGATAAAAGGCATGAAAACTGTGATCTGTGATAAGAAAAAGGGGTTTGATCACAGGCCTAAAGAGGACTCTAGGCAAGGTGAGCCATAATGCCTAATCCCCAGATTGGATCTACGGAAAGAAATTGTACAGAAAGCGTGTGGAGGATGTTCCTGAAGGTCAGAGAGAAGCTAAGGACTTAATGTGTTGGTAGAGAAGGTGTGCGTTGTTTCTTAAAGACTCAAACTGTGCCTCTGCCCTAAATTCAACCTTAAAGTAGCATTGTCTTCTTTGAGCTTACATTACAGCATTACATAAGAGTTTCTCACACACATTCACACGTACATGTATTAACACACCTGAATCTGGTGAACCAAGATGTCATGATAAAATCTCTATGACTATGTAGCGCAAATGAACACACACAGAGGATAAAAGACATGACTCCAGTTTAGTTCACAACCTAACCCACAAGTTGGTTTAAACAGTTTTATGTTTAGCCTGTCCTAACTGAATTATTGATACATGATACATACTTCCAATAAATAAGTAAAAGGTGAAAAGAAGTAATGCCAGATAATGCTGATACCTTTGAGTAAACAATAGTTAATTTAAGTTAATTAGTTTCATATGGTTCCTTAGAAAATCTACACTCTACACTCAAAGTAAGTGTATGGAGCCTTACTTAAAATAGTGTAAGAACCAAAAACTTCACATTTAATGAATTTGCCTTAATTTTGTACTAAATGTAGGCCTTATATCTCTTCATAAATTAAAACTGAATTGGACTTTTACTATGTCTATGTTTAATCAACCCTACAGTAACTCCAAATATCGCCAGTCATATCATATATTCATATATCCCGATATTCAACATAGTTCTTACATATCACGTTTTTCAAATATTGTGCAGACCTGGTTCTCTAATAGCAATTTCTTATAAGCAAGGTATAAGCAAGTAATTTTTGCTGTAAATAACAAATACTGATCTAGGGGAATAACTCAGAATTACATAACATATGTGTTGTGTGTATGCAGTCAATATACAGAGTGTTGCCAGAGGAAGTAAAATCCCATGAAATGAAATCCTGCGATGCCGAAGAGGACTCTTGACTGCTGCGGCACGTGACCGTGAAACACAAACTGGTAGGCTGCATAAGAAATTTATGTCTACTCTTGCTTTGAAGAGAGCACGTATGCAATATATGTCAGACTGGAGTGCACGCGCGCAGATAGACGCCGACTCTCTCTGGTGGCCTCTAACCTAGATTAGTACCGAAGGGTGTTGGGTAGTTTAAATATGGATGAAGCAACAGCCTTTTAAGTCAAAATGAGCAACACTAATGTGACTATACAGACACAAAGCCTAGATAAACACATGTGGCACAGATACGGCACAAGCTTGTTGGTATACAAACAGAAAAGGTACTATGTCCTGGGACTTCAGAAAGCAGCCATTTGACAGATGCATACTCTGATGGGTAAAGTTATGATTGAGAGGTAGATAATAAAGAGGGGGGGTGGCAATGGACACAGAGAAATCATGTCCTGAAGGGTAAAGTGGGGGTAGGAGCGGTCAAGTTCAGGGTTACAAGGGAGAAGAAAAATGAGATGAGATGCTGACAGAGTGGAGGATGGAGAGGGAGAGATAAGCTAAACACAAGGCAGCAAAAGAGTTGTAATGGTTTAGGGACAAGACTGATGACCCACCTGTGAATGACCGCAAAAAGGTCCTCTGTCGTTCTGGGACGAGAGGGTGTAGGGGTCACCATTCTCTCCTCGGACTCCCCGTTGGATCTGAGGGGCGACGAGTCTGCCGTGCTGGATTCAAACACCTCACCTGAGAAAGGAGAAATGACACGTTATAAATATAGACCTCAACGGGACATGACGGCATCTTTCGTCCTGGCTCTAAAATGTGAGGAGGAGCCAACTGTCCCTCTTACATCTCTGTCTGTTTAGATTCCCTCTGAGCGTATTTCTTCTTCTTGAGTTTTAGCCTCTTTACTCCTCCTCCTCTCAACCTTCGCGCTCACGTCGGCAATTCGACTGCCTGAGCTGCTGCGGGCATCCTCCCCTACATCTCCTGGCTCTGTTCCCTCCCCTTCTGATACAACGTAGCCCCTCCCCCTCTGCCCTAAACCACACATCTCCCCTGGGACGCGTACCCCCCTCCCTCACCTCCGAATGAGTGAGACTGGAGTAGGATGGGAGATTAACAGAAAAGATGAGAGGCAAAAAAAAGCAAAACATATTTGAAAATAAGGATGGATGGCTTAAGAGAGTGAGATAGACAGGAGGCTGGAGAGAGTGAAGAAAACAGAGCAATGCGGGGAAAATGGGATTGTAGCCATAAGAGAGGCACAGTGCACAAAGTAAAAGGATGAGTAAAGAGGAGGGATCCAAGAGGCTGCGGCACTGCTGTCCCAGTGATAAGCTGTGCTATTTTCACAGATTTTAAACCTTTAAAGCTTATGGTTTCAAGTTTGGCTTCCTTTAAATTTCACAGAAGAGCTGGCCACACAGTCAACAGGCAGCGGATGGTACATATGTGCTTGACTAATCATTAATCATCATGCTAACTGGGTGGTTTGAGAAACGTGTGCACGTTTGAAAGTCTGATATCAATATTTACAGTAAATGCAGAAACACAATTTTTGAGGTGTGAAAAAAATGCTGTTAACTAAGAGTGCATTAACAAATTGTATTTTTATTTTTGATATAACATTTGTAGGAATGGTCAGTAATGGGTATTCTGGGTATCTGTGTATTTTTCCACATTGATATAGCTTGCCCTGTTCATACCCTTTTTTAAAAACCTGTCTTCATACCCTTTTTTAAAAATCTTTTGCACAGTACTCTTTATTTCTGTCACTCACCTGCATCATCCTCTTTGGAGCTGATGGATCCAGACGTGCTGCTCGCCCCATCTGCCTCCTCCTCTTCCTCCTCCTCCTCTTCATCATGCCCATTTGTACACACACTTGTCTCCTGGCTAGTGGCAGCACACATATTGGACTCTTCTTGAGGGTCTGTAAGTGTTTCGCTGCTCTCTGTTAGAGGCTCAGAGCTATCAGAAGTTTCCTCATCCTCCTGTTGCTCATTTTTAATCTCATCTTCCTTTTCTTTTACTGGTGAATCTACCTGTTCCCCACTATGTAACAAGCCAATTTTAGCTTCACCATATTCTATATCTGGCTGCGGGATAAATGGTGGTACAAAGGGCATTTTGGGTTTCTTGGAGACTGCAGGGGGTTGTTTGACTGGAGAGGTTTGAGGTGAAATTAGCATAGGATCCTGGTCATTATAACTTTCTTTACCATTTAAGAGTTTGTACTCAGGTTTCTCATTAATGATACTGCAGTCTAGTGACAACTCCTCTAAGAGCTTTGACACTGGGGAGGGGGACGACTGGCGGGCCTCATCATCAGGAGAGCAATTTTCATTGTGGGCTTTAGCCTCAAATGTCTGGGGTTTTGGCCCATCACTAAAATCAAGCTCAGTGTCTTGAATTTTTCCGTTAATTTCCATGTCTGGACGTTTTACTGAGCGAAGTTGGACACTCTGCAGAGCAAATGGTGTGATGAGGGGCTTGGGTGATGGCATGGGGTTGTTGCTGAGAGCCTCTTTAGAGGACTGCTTTTGTGTTTTGACAACAGATGAAGAGGAAGATAATGGGACAAAAGAAGGCAGCGGTGGTGGCAGAGGGGGGTCCATGTTGGGGAATGGAGGTGGGGGTGGTGGAGGACTGAAGCTGCCATTGAAGGACGAGCTGGGGGGGATTAGTGCATCAGGGGATGGAGGAGGAGGAAACTCTGGGGAAGTGGAACAAGCAGGGGGTGGGCTTAGGGCATGAGCCGGTGGGGTAGGTGGTAAGGGGGGAGGCGAGGGAGGAGCGGGACAACTGGGGGAAGCTGGTGGCTGAGGGGCAGGGAAAGGGGGAGGAGGACTCAGAGGAGTGCTGGGAGCTGAGGAGAACACAGGGAGTGGCGGTGGAGGAGGTGGAGCAGGAGCTACATTTTTAAGTGAGTCTGATGTGTTGGAAGAAAGAGAAGTGGACGAAGAGGACATAGACACAGAGGAGATGAGGGATGACTTTCTCTCAGGGACTTTGGGCTTGGGTCGGTTTCCTGAAGGAGACATTGATCGGACAAATGAGGGCACTGGGGTCCCTGCTGTCGGTGTGTTGGACTGACTGGAGTAGCCACTAGATGGAGAGGTGAGTCTATGTACTCTGTCTGGTGAGGTTTTAGGCTTCACTGCCATCCCGCCCTGCTGAGCTGCAGGAGACTGGATGTGGTTGTTACTCTCTCCATTGTTTTGGAGCTCTGCACAGTGCACCCCTGTTGATACTGTTTCTGTGGACGTGGCAGTAGGGGACTGTGCACTCTGGTCTCCCTGGCTTCGAGGGTAGTCCATGTAGTAGCCCCAGGACTCTGCATAGTCTGATCGCAGGCTGCTTGTTTCACTTTGAGCAGGTGTCACTTGGCAAAGTGAGTACATATTTGACACTACGCCGGAGTTAATTCCAAGTGATGCTGCTGAGCTACCAGCGCTAATGCTACTGTGACTACGTGGCCGCAGCACCCATGGGTCATCATAATCACTGCTTGGACTGTGAGAGGGTGAAGATGGAGATGCGCCTTTTCCTTTCCCTCCTCTCAGTCCAATCTGTAAGCTCTGTTGCAGGCTGGCAATCAGGCTCTCATTGAGCACTGATTCAGTGCCTCCGCTAACTGCACTCACTCCTCCCATGGGGCTTCTTCTGACCAGGTTTGCGTCTGAGAGAGTCTGTACGAGTCGGGGGAAGTGGTGGCTTCTTAGACTTACGGAGTGAGATACTTCGAGACAGAGATTGATCACTGTATAAGCTCCCAGTTTCTTCGTGATTGGCCAGCTCCCGACACTCGTACATGCTGTGTCTAGTGGCCCGTCCAGCTGCCACCCCATGGCCACTGCCATGGCTGCGTGAGCGCAGTCCTGAGTCCAGGTGCATGGAGGTGTAGTAGCCATCATTGTCCTGGGAATAGACTGAGCTGGAGTCAGTCGTGGTCCTGGATGACCGCTCCAGGCTGCTGTACAGCTGGTTAATGGGTGTGGAGCAGCTGGAGGTCAGCGTACGATGTGGGACCACAACATTTTCTGGTGTGTCATATATCCACTGCTCCTCTGGCACACAAGATGGTGGTGTAGGGGCCAGTGTGCTGTGGCTGTGTGTGCTACTGTCAGAGTGTCCCGACTCACTTGCTGGGGCAGTGCCTGTGCGCTGTCCTTTAGTGACAGGTGTAGAAGTGGCCAGTGTGGGACAGGTGCTGTGGTTGAAGGGTGCAGGGCTGGCTGGCAGGGAGTCTGTTTTTGAAACCACACTCAGTGGGCGACCGTTGGGTAGAACTGACACAGGGGGCGGGCTGTGTCCAGAGGTGTTAAGGGTTATGACCTCCGAGGAGCTGGACAGAGTGGCATTTGGGATGAGTGAGGTAGAATATGCTGCATGAGGAGAGACCACACATGCAGGACCTCCACCCCACTCACTGACCTGGCTCCCTCTGACCTCCTGAGACTTGGGCCGGGGCAGAGTGCCAGTTCTGGGGGCTGTTCTCATGTGGACAGCTGTATCATCCACCTGAAGCTTCCCAATGCGCCCCTGAGGAGTACCATGCTCCTCTGCTTTGACTGGTGTGCTGCTATAGATGGGATCAGAACTGAGAGACACCCTGGCACCCCGGGGCAGGCTGTGGAAGCGGGACAAATCTCCATTAAACTGTGGCATCATCACAATCCCAGAGCTGTCAGTACTGGAAATGGATATGCTGCCAGTTGAGGACGAAGCTGAGATACCAGCCATCTGTGCAGCAATGCCCTGTCCCCTTTGTGCACGGATTCTCCTCATGGACGGGGGGACGATTTTGACCTCTTCTGTTTGAGAGCTGGAGTCTCTAGTCACTGACCGTCGAAGCATTGAGTTCATACTCCCAGTTCGTCCCAAAGTGGAATATTGTCCTGGGATAAACATGGAATGGGGCCGCACATCTCCATTGCGTCCTGGTGCTGCAGACAAACAGAAAGAAAAAGACAAATAAGATTACAGTAAAGACATCCAAAACAAAACTATTGCTCTCTACCTATATGCAGCAATTTATTGAGTTACTTGTTTTCTGTTCTTCCATCTGGATAGTGGTTACAAGGAAGCTATTTCATTTGTAACCCTTGCTTAATAACTTCTGGCTTGCATCATTAGAGAGAAACGGACATAAGGGAAGACACATTCTCATAATTATCTGGCTATTAGTCTAATAGAGAAATATAGCTGTCCCTTTGGTGATGATAACAGGTTCGATTTAAGCAAACACAGAAATGCAAAGAGGCACAAGCAGGGTCATACTGAAGGTACTTACAATGCAGACATATGAAGAGATGGAAACACAGATGTTACAAAGACAAACATACCAGAGAATGACAGAATTTGTCCAAAGGCTTGCTAACCAGACTGCCATCCTGCAGTAGTTTTTGTAATCCAAAACACTTGCATTCTTTCTCCCTTCTCCCTCTGTCCAAAGCTTCACAGACATCCTCTTCCTTTCCTGCTAAAAGCTGGAGTGACAGCTTGGCTTGCCACTGCCGCTGCTGCTGCTGCTACTGCGATAGATTAAGCTGCAGGTCTACTTTGCAGGCAGCACCAGAGCAAGAAGAGGGAGGGATGAAGTGCTGGGACAATTACCCCGGACCAGTAATCATGACATTCAGAGCCGTCGTCAGCTGGGCACTAACCAGACTTTTAAGCTCTTTTCCTATCAGCTTTGATCTTATCGCAGTGGAATTATGTTTCCTTAAACACTGTTGGCATCCCACAGTGCAGACATGTGTAAATAAATGTCAGCCATGTGGGGTGGTCAACACAGCAGTGCCAGCTTAGGGAGCTTAACACCAGGGACATCAGATAGCTAAAGTCAGGGGCCCATGAACTTTCATGTTTGTAGTTTAACACCAATCCCAATAACATTATTTTTGTAAAGTGTTTTTATACTGAGATTTGTGTCAATACAAAAATATTGATTGGGATGATACATTGGACAAACACAGATATACTGACAAACACAGAAATCCCAGTCACAGGAAGATGTTGAATTTCCCAAAAATTAAAAAAAGGAATAGAAAAGATATAAAAATGCATAATGGCAGAGGTCTTTAGACATCTGACCACTACCTTACTACTACTACTACTACTACTACTACTACTACTACTACTACTACTACTACTACTACTACTACTACTACTACTACTACTACTACTACAACTACAACTACAACTACAACTACAACTACAACTACAACTACTACTACTGTCTATGGACAGTGGAGGGCACCAAATTGCCCCACAGTGATCCATACCTAATTCCTGGTTGAAGTTGTCAGGCAGCCCTGATATAGTCTTTCTGCGTTTGACCTTCTTGGGCCGACGAGACACGGTGTCAGTGTTAATGAGGGAGCGGCGGATGCTTGCCTGCCGGTCAAACACCTCCCCTGGTGGTCAGGAGAGCGAGAGCAAGGCAGGCGGATACATAGGCAAACAGCAAAAGGTTAGTTGGAGGAAAAAACTTGCAAACCATGCAAAAGTTTTTTTTTTTTGTTATATAAAACATGCATCTTTAGCAGGTTTGGACATTGGATAGACAATAGTAGCATTAAATGGCGTCAATGTTTGCAAACAGATTTGGTGTATTTTTATTTTTAGACCTAATTCTATTTCCCACTGGGGATTAATAAAGATGACTTGCATTAGTAAACACATATTATCTGATCAACAAAAAAAAATAAAAAATCAATTTGCAAACTCTGAGACTGTCAGACTGACACTTTTCAATGCAGCAGTGTTATACCAATTTGAGTATCACAAACCATACATAAAAACATATTCATAATGTGATCTTTGTACATTCATTCAAGTGAAGTTAAAACTACATGTTGATGAGTAGCATGGGCAGGATTAGGGTTTTCAAAAACATGCATGAGAAGAGAGAGGTTTAGGATCAAACTTGTAAACAATGAGTATTTTCTCACTATTTATTCCTGTGTCTAGCTGGCCACAGTGTGCCAGCGTTGGACAGATAGGAAATGATCTAAGGGCAGATCATGTCCATCACATTGCCACTCGGTGACAGAAAACCCTCTGATCTTGCTCTGTGTCTGTGCTTTACCCTCTTTCTCACTCAGTAATGTAAAGTGACAGCAGATGAAGTCAACAGTGATTTGTGTGGAGAGGAAACACATTAAGCATTCATTAGTGTCTAAGGAATCACAGGCCTGCTGGGAGATTGACTATGACACAAGCAAAATCAGATAGTGATAGTAAACTGACAATTTGAAGTCAATATAATGTTGCTTATTTGTTTACACCTCATTCTGAAACAATACGTTTTTCATAGCAGGCTGTTTATTGGCAAGTTACACGTATATTATACACAGCTGGTAAAGAGTGTGACTATAGTAGCAGAAAGCAGTAAAATGTGCTGCATTAACAAGGGGAATCCTGGGAATACTTTGCTTCGTTTGAATGTTCATCTGTCAAATGCTTTCTGATCTGACACTGAAAAATCCCTGACCCTCAAATAAGCTGTCAAACACATTTTAACACACAAATGCGCGCTCACACAACCAGAAGAAAGGTCAGGGTCACTTTCCAAGGGGGATAGTGAAACAGGGAGTCAATTCACAGAGGTACAAGAGGAGGCAGACATCCATGTCTGACATCTACTGTAGAGTTGAATAACTACAGTGTGGTTATAATGCCAAAACAGCCTCACCTTTATATAGTCAAATTCAAGCACATTCAAGGTTCATATTTTAGTCTTTTCAGTGCCTTACAGCTGTATCCAATTATATATTATTACTAGCACCATTATAATTAGTCTTCATTTTGCTCTTTGAATTATTTAATATTGGGCTAATGAGCAAACTAATGAGGACGACGAATTTTAAACAACATTTGAGCACCTTACACTTAAAAAAATGTAATTTGTTGGATTCAGGCTCTGCTTTCTGATATTTCAAAGAAGTTTTTTTTTTATATAGCTTATATTATGTATGTAGTATTTTTCTATTATATTTTGTATTGACATTTTACCATTTGCTTGTGTCTTTAATAAAGATTGAATGAATGAAATGCACAATACAATACACATAGTAAATGATAAAGAGATAAGACAGGGAATGCATGACATCTAACAACTAACAACTACAAAGAACAAAATCATGATATTCTACTATGAATAAAACAACAACTTCAACGCTTTCTTATGCAATGATTCAATAGAAATAGCATAGTCCCAGCATACCTGTTACATTAATAGGAACAATGTCCGTGGGGACTGCCTGGGCTGCCCGTCTCATCCTCTCCTCTGGCGTGGGGAGGGGTGTGGTCTTGGCCCATATCACCTGTCCGTCAACCACTGTCCCCTCCCTCTCGTCGCCACATCCCTGAGGCGTTTGGGACCTTACGGAGACTTTGTCATCATCCACTGACGAAACTGTTGACTGGAAGTGAACAGAACAATTAAGTGAAGGACACAGAGAAAAACCAACATATAAAATCTGCATCTGCATCTGCAAGTTGATTGTGCTAAACTAAAATGGTGACATGGTGAACTCTAATGCAGACTTTAAGATTGCATTGCTCTGACCTCTGCAAGTCTGTGCTGTAAACATGTTACATGATCAATCAACTTAAAAACAGTCATAGCAGAGCAAGTGAAGATGGCAGGATAAAAACATACAAGCAAGTCATTCATGAGTTCAACTGAGTGCACCCACTAATCAAACTCAGCTGTAGCACAATTTGCAAAGGACAAGCAATACACAAATATTACTGCAGCATCAAGGTGTCAGACGGCGGTATTGTTAAACCTGCAATTTTCCGTTTGAATGTGAAAAGCTATAAAGCCTGTATCCAAAAGCAAAACAAAGAGCCCAAAATATCCATTATGTTTGTCATTGTATCCTCAGTAGTGGACTGACTGGGAATGGTGGTTGTTGATGCCTTCCTGCAGACCATGCATGCATGAATGGATAAATTTGGGTAACAAACAAAAGAAAGACACAAGGAAAAAAGAGGGAAAAATCTAGGCAATATAACGTTCAGTGGAATTGCAGCTTGTTAGTTTCTTCTTTTGAAGCTGTTGTCAAACACAGTTAGACTCTAGAGCAAAAATAAAAAGGGGGAAGAGGAATGGAAAGATGACAATATTTATAAAGGACACAAAAAAAACTGAGAACATTTTTTAAATTTTATCTTTGGGACACTAATCGCTGCAGCCGTGTAATTACAGAAAAAAAGAGGACACGCAGAAGAAAAGTACTACTGTTGTATTATCGTAATTTGTATACTAAATAAAATGCAACAACACGTATAGCCACTAGAGGGCATTGTGACACTGTTCAAATAAATAGATGAGCGTTGATGTGGAGCTCAGAGGACAAGGTTTTATTCAGTGGCTGATCATATGCTAAGCTTACCTTTTTGTCAAGGTCTTCATCTTCCTCATCCTGGAGGCTGCTGGTGGACTGTAGTGGGTCGGAGAAGGTGGGGCCCTGAGAGTAGTACTGGGAACTCCGAAAACCATCTTTCCTTAGTTTGTCACATTCTGAAAGATCAAAAAGGAGGAGTTTGATGCAAAAATTATGGGTCTGGACATCATTAAGGGCATCATATTTTATTTCATAATCATTTTATTAGTGTGCAATAGCCTTTCCATTTAACACAGGTGTAAAGCCAGAAACCAGTAGAATCTATTCATTAGCAATCAGCAGGATACATCTTATTGTACAGTTTTGTTTCATCTGTGTTTTTGGGAAGGCTTGCTCGTTATTTTGTTCTGCTCTGCATATGAGATGTCGCTGCTGAGTGTAGATAAAGGAATCTTGAGTTGGTTATTTGTATTTTACTGAGCTTTCTTTGTTCTGAGAAAAATATTCAACATGTTATTTACATTTTGGTATAGGCTTATTTTGTCTCTGGTATCACATAAATGTACAGTATGAGTAAAAGCATTGTAGTAACTGTTTGCATTAATCATTTAGATCATTTTGCTTGGGTGTCAGGCGCTGCTCACACCTCGTCTCCTCACCACCTGCTGTTATGGCTGTGATGCGAGCGAATGGCAATGTGTGATATAGTAACAGCCCACATTATGAGTGAGTGTGCTGAGGAGGGGCACAGTCTGTCAAACACAGATGGCAGCACTGTCCCTCCATCCAGTATCTCTTGGAGGGCACTTAGAACATCATCTTTTTTCCTTTGTTCTTTTATTAGCTTATGCTACTTACACTCATTAGCCTATACTTATCTACTACTTTAGAGACTCTAATCATGTATGCTAAATAAGGCTGCACATTATGTCATAAATGCCTTGTTATCGCAATACCAGATAAAGCAATATCTGTATTGGAAGAAACTAAATGTATAGCAATAATATCCATCTGAAAGACAGTTACACAGTCAAAGTAGGACTCTGGCCCTAAATCTGGCCTTAAGCGTCAAATTATGTTATGACCAAATAAAAACTTATATTAAATGATCATAATCTACTCCTAATTCAGTCAAATCTGGATCTGGTTTAGTTTTAAGTAAAGTACAATTTTATAAAATTATTAAGTTTTAATGTCAGTCTGTGGTTAATAAAGCTTTAAACTTATTAAAGTTATACAGATGTTGCCAATCAATATTGCCATATTCAAAATAATTATCGCATATTGCATGTTTTTCTAATATGGTACATCCTTAGTGCTAAATCATTAATTATACATTGGAACTAATACAAACTGAATAATTCATACTCCCAGTTAATGAATTTAGTGTTCCACATGCAGATGTACTGTCAAACACTCCTGTCCTATCAAGGTTGCTCCGTTTGATCCGTTTAGTGTTGCGTTTATCTCCATTGCTAATTACAACTTGTCTCTATGGAGATACTCTGGTGCATGTGTAATACTGACGGGTAATAGGTCCTAATGGGGGCAACAAAGGCTGCACTTGTGACAAGCAGCTCATGTGTTGAAGAATGAATGTAAAAAGCATGATGCTAATGAGAGTGGTGACGAGTGTGAGTCTCCTTAAGATGATTGGTGGCGCGAGATTGGGCATGGTTGATCAAGTAAATAAGCCTGTGATAAGGCGGGTGTCTCTTGTTGCTAGGCAGAGTTATGAGAAGTGAGTGGAAAGTGGCAGGAAGGAAGACAGGCAAAACGAGAAAAGGGATCTGTGATGACAAGGATGTGCTCAGTAAAATATACTGTATTTGATAGAACCAAGTCACAAGGGGTCACAAGCAGTGTAATCTTTGTGCTGGACCCAAGCCTGGAGGCTTGTGTCAGGAAGGTCATACAAAGTAAAACCTATTCCAAATAAGAGTGAATCATTGCATGGTATGTGGCAGATGACTTGTTGTGGTGACCCCACAGGGGAAAAGCCACAAGGAAAACAAGAAAATATACATTATAGGATGGGGAATATATTCTGTAAAAGAATAAGGTAGGTTCACATTCAAATCAACAAGCACTTTCCAAGTTCTGTTTGAGACTCGACTGTAATCTAATAAAGGTATAGTTGATGTGGCTGAGATAGGATTGTGATAATGAGATTATGGTGGTTTGTCGTCTTAATACTTTGTCTGACCTTACAGTATTTTTTATTCTATTTCAACTTAGCAAACAGAATATTACATCTCTGGTGTTCTACGGATTTTGACATAGATCATGTCACTGTTGCACAACTCATTCAATGCATTTCTTGACAGCTCATGTGTTGCCTTCAAAAACCATTTTAAAATATATAAACACTATAGCATACATGTGTGGGAAAAAAACAAGAGTACATTACCATTGGATTGGTTATTGATCATTTTGTCATTGAGCAGAATGCAGTAATGTACAATGCAGTATGCTATGCCCACACTGGTGAACACAACCAGCATTTAAAAGTGTTTTCTATTCTTTAATTGTCCCACTATTAGACAGCACTGTGTAGATAATAGTCCACTACAGTGTGTGTAAAGGACAGGTGCACACCTGTTGGCCTTCAGCTGGGACCCCTGGGGCTAGCTGGTGGTGATAGGAGCTGACAGCGTGGGGGCAGGGGAATAATCCCACGTCCCAGGTGTTGTTTGTCAACCTAACTGCATAAATAATGCAGGAAGTACTACACTACAACACAGGGTCAAACAGTAGAAAACAAAGCAAACCTGTAGGACTAGTGTGTGTTGTAGAGCTTTGTACAGAGTCAAACCAGGTGACACACACTTTAAGAGTCGCATTACAACTGTTACCTTCACATTTATCTTTTGTACATGTTTTATCTACTGGGGAACAAGGCCACTTAACAGTTCACAACAGTTTTGTATCCACCCTCATGCAAACATACCACCCAAATACAGCCTTCCCTGCACCTTTCTCACTACCTGACAAATGGGTGAGAAAAGACAACTTTCCCAGGGACACTAACTTTCCTGTTGTGCGCATGTTGTCAGGATTGCAACAGCCAATTTTAAGTTTATTTAAGCATTTTGATTTAGATGCCAAGTAGGGCAGCGTTTCCCAGACTTAAAATATTTCCTTTGATAATGCTTATGGACTACCATATACTTTTTCCTTCAAATTCTGAGTCTGAATTATTCAGAAATTGTTGCTTAGGAGTTGAAATTGAAATAAGATCTTTGGCAAACAACATCTGATCCATTGTTTGGGGGGCAACAATTTTACTCAAGAATAAATCCCCCAGGAACAATGAACAACCTGTCTGCCACAGTCCCACTTCCTGTTGTCAGCATGTTGTCGGGATTTCAACTTGAGGCACTGCTTTATTGTGACTTAACCCCAATTGTTTGTCTGACAACAAGGCACAACTGACTGGACAAACCGGAAGGTGGGATCTTACACGCATGTGTTATTTGATGAACGCTAGTACCAGTAACTGTAGGTAGTGCAGATAGTGTAGTGCTGTCCTCAGCATGAAGCCATGACCTTGCTGTGACAATTGTGATGACATTGGCGTAATAAGATTTTGTAAGCTCGTGGATTTTGCTTGGTTCAGCTGGTTTTATCAGAAGACTGTAAGAAATTATGCTACATGCTATAAAACCACTGCTGATGTTTGAATTAAGCAAAAAAACAAAAACAAAACATTAATCATGTCATCACTGCAGATCACCACACCAGGTAATGTTGCATGCTTTAACCCACTTTGCCCGTATCCTTACCTCTTAGTGCAGTCTTGAGGTTGACTTTGGCCTGGCGGTGAAGGTCCTCTACACACGGCGGCCTGCTGCCTGGTAGGAAGACATTTTCCTGTTGGTGCCATGGTGCTGTGTAGTGAACCGTCCATTTGCTCTCCTCATCTAGATTAGACACCGCTGTAGGGACACAAAATAAAAACTGGTGAGATGGTTTTTCAACTTCATGTGAATTTTGTAAAACATCATTAAACACAACACTACACTAAGGCATCTCAAACATTGCATACAGTCTTACACCATATCGTAAATAATGGCTTGTAAACATTTGATTATACTTGTAACATGGGAGAAGAGGAAGAGAAGCTGTTTTTTTGTATAAAGGTGTCACTCTGCCCACCTACAACATAACACATATCTGCAACATCACGTGGCAGCCCACACACACAACAAAGGGGAGGGACAATTGTGCAGGAACAAGTTAGAGGGAAATGACCAGTCAGCATATAACTTAGAATTAAAAACAGCAACAAATACAATTAGATATCTTTATTCGCAATTCCAACAAAATGAGACAATATAAATAAATATACAGATTTTCTGTATGACAGTCACTATAGTTCTCCAACAAGACTCACCAGCTTAATGAACAATGCAACGTAGACAGCTGTTAAGTCCTACTAAGTCAAATTCAGGCAAAACACTACATATCTTTCCATTAGAAGTATATCTTATGCCCTAATCAACTAAGCAGCACTTCTTTAAGTCAGCCCATTTAATTACAGCATTTCATTGCAGTCTGACAAGTCAAATTGAGCCAAAACACAATAATTTTGAAACATATCTTTCTATTTTAGGTATATGCTATGGCGTAGTCAGCTATCTATAGTAGTAGGTTGCCGTTTTGAGTTGCCCTCTTTGTAGCAATCAGAGTTTTATTCAATGTAGCAAACAAACAATTAGACTTTCTCAGCTCTTACCAAGTGAACGGATCCAAGCCAAAGTAGGAGATCGCGGATGTAGAATAATTTCCATTTTAAAATCCCAAAGTTAAAAAATCCAATTGTTGTAAAGACATCTGCTTATAAATCCCTTTGCTTACCAACACAACTTATCCATGTGACTGAAAGAAAACACTGGAGGGACTTAAGCAGGAAGGGGAAGGTCTTAAAAGGGGCCGTGAGTTTGTTGTGGGCATCTTTTTCACAGGTGCAAATGAGTAGACTACTGGGGGAGGACAGTGTGTTAGGGTGGGGGTATGTGACTGCAAATTAGTGTGAGAAAGTGTGAGACGCTAAACACAGATTGAAAGATAACCAATAATAGACAAGAGCAATGGAGACGCCCTAATTTTCCTATGTATTCCCATAACAAACTAATATTAGTTTAGCAAAAGTGGATGTAGTTTTACAGTTTGAGACAGTGCCCAGATGATAAAATAAAATTGAGAGGCGGTGGTGCCCTGGAGGTCCCACTGGTAGTGAATCATGACACCTTAATGCATCTACAAGTCATTCGCACCTCATTTAGCTTGGAACTGTGGTCAAGAAGGCTGGTCATTGTGTTTATTCAGGTCGACTGAATACATACCATACATAGCTCTCTTCCTTATCACTCCTTCCTTTGAATCTACATGATAAAATGTTTGCTCATTAATAGTGGAGGCACTCTAGACACAACAGTCTATGGACAGGGTAATTTTATTGTTCCTTTTTGAAAAAATTACTAATATTCATCTAAAGTGCTATGACAAAAAGCAGGGATATGGATAAATCCCACATAAAAATCTTCAGTTTACTTAAAGTTTATCTTTATTACATCGTGTGTGAATTTATGTGCCAAACAGACATCCTTAAAGGGCAATCACCTGTTTGGAAATGGTTCAGCTCTAACTATATGTGACACAGAACCACAAATCAAACATTTACACGCTTTTACATACAGTGTTGTGGACTGTAAACACTGTAAACTGTGAATTGCAGCAGGTCAATAAAATATGTTGCACATGCACCTTGCCGCATGCTGCAGAGATCGATCGGACACATCACAAGGCAGGAGTCCCACAATTCAAACAGTGAGTAAACCATCAAATAATATTATTTAAGACCTGATAAACAGAGATCCTGAACTCTGAGCATTTTAGGAGAAAGGCCAACAACCAAGTAGAGTGGAGTGAACTTTGGATTTCCCCACTCTCTCTCCTTCACACGAGCACAGGTAACCCTCCCCCACCCCAGAGGCTGAATGAGCCAGGGCCCAGCTATAGGGACACCAAGGACATGGGGGACTTTGGACACAAAGCCTGTATTGTCCTTTTGCATTGGCCTCTGCATTCAGCGCTACAATACCCTCTGAGTCTTTCACTACACACAGGAGTCCACACAGGACCGTGGCGGGAGACTCTTTCAGGAGTTCACTAATCCCTCGGCCATCCCAGCTCTAGCAAACACAGACAGACACTACATGGGGTAATGCAAACTCTCCAGGATATTAGCAGCATCAATATCCCCAACCCACATGCATAAAGATTTACATGTAGAATTAGGCAAGATCAATAAAACTGATTCAATGTTAGTGATGCAATGCATGAATCCTCTGTGAAGCCACTTTCACACAACAACCAATATCATTGATTTTAAAGTAAAGTATAGCCTATTTGATTTAGGTCAATTTTAACAATACTGAATTAAAGAACACATTTTAAATACAATAAAGAGGTCTATATTAAGTCACTGTTAAAGTGTCCAGTGTGAATCATGACTGACCAGGTTCATCTGCAAAGCAAAGCAAAAAAGGTATCCTTTATCATTTTATCCAATCAAAAGTGAGAACTAAACAAATAACCAACTTCTGCATTTGACAAAGTAGATCAGGTTATCCAGCCACAAGGGGTCACAAGCCTGGAGAGGCTTGCATCAAAAAGGGCATCCAGAATAAAACCTATACCAAATCAAAATGTGAAACACTGCACACTAGGTCACTCTGGAAGGAAAAGCCGAAAGGAAAATGTGTTTGAAGCTGAGAAGTGATCCAACATTGTGGCATTACTTCAAAACAGACTTCTTACTTCTTAGTTAGAAGTATGCTGTTTCAAATGTTTAATAATAAGTTTTGTCATTGGATAGGCTGGATACAGTGTCTTAATACAGTGTTGGACATCCCATAATCCTTCCAAATGAACCTTAGCCACCTCTCCACAGGAATCTTGCATCCTCGTGTGATAGCAGAGTGTTGTGGCTCGCTGAGGCAGGACCAAGGTGCTTAGCTCAGGTGCAGCCAAGTGCAAGACAGAACTGTTGTGTAAAGGTCTAAAATGCTGAGGTAATGATTAATCGAATCACCTCAGCCTTTACTGCAGCAAACACACATGCAAGTTAAAAATACACCTGAGATTAGAGACTGCACAAGCTGCTGAAGTAACCATGTCTGAGGCAACCACGTCTCATAAAAACCCTCACGTGCTTAATGCACAGCCACTGATGAAATAATAGCCTTAGTGCCTTGAATGATAAAAGTGTAATCCTTTGACTGATAGATGCATAATCCATAATGGACAAGACTTGCTGAAGTTTTTAAAAGGTACCTCCAGGGGTTTTTAGGTAAAACAAAAGACCTTTTTAAGTCAACAGATGCTAGAATTTAAGGCCAAATTCATATCCAACTTGCAAAAAAGACAGTATATGGTACTATGCAGAAGTCTTATATTTTTAAGAAAACTATGAATAAAGAAAGACCTCTGCCCAGGCAGTGGTCCTATCACACAAGGGAAAAGATACAGTGCTCAGACATGGGCTTAAACTCGGATCTTTTAGTCCAATGAGCCACATACCTCGCATCTCATATGCATCTCAGTGGTACAGAATCCCTGGATTTTGTCATGGCCCAGTACTGACCTTTATTGACAGCTAGCATGAATGACTTGAGCATTTATAGCCATGTTTGCAGAATACTATATATTTACTAACTGACAAGCAACACTAAAGCTGGACTGAGATTATGTTGAAATTTGAATTTTTTAGACGAAAATGAACAAAATGTAACAGGTAACCTATGTCTTGATTTGATACCTTTACATTTTTAAGACCTTGAGGATATCCTGTTTTAAGGCTTAATGTAATTACACTATAAGAAATAGAGAAAGATGCATGCTGCAGCTACTTCAGACTTTGGTGATGCCATATTTACATACAGCAGGTCACTGAGTGGTCACACAGAGCCCTATAAAGTCTTGACCTGGTGGTTCCCTGGTAACAAGATGCAACAGAGGGCTGTCTGAGAGCAGCGGGGCAGAAGTAGAGCAGAGGAGGTGGCCACAAGGAAATTGTTGGTTACAAAAAATTACAATGTGTACAATGTGGTAGTATTACAAACAAAACAAGTAAAATGAGTTGATGTGCTGGAACAAACAGGTACAGGTTATTGGCTTTGAAAAAGATGCACTTTATATAAAGGATGTTTGTTTGTGTGCACCTGCTCTGTTTGAGTGCCTATATTTCTACGTATAGAAGAGTAATTAAACTTAATCCAGCCACAAAGGGTCACAAGCCAGTGTATGCTTTATGCCAGTCCCAAGCCTGGATAAATAAAGAGGTAGTAGGCATCTGGTGTAAAACTTATGCCAAATCAATATGCTAATCACAAGCTGATGATTTTCTGTGGCGACCCCAGAAGGAAAAAGCTGAAAGGAAAGAAGAGAAATAAACTTACCCTTCCTTTTAAAGTATTTGATCACAGATTTTAACGAGGTCCCTATAAACACCATTATTCCAGTGGGAGGTATATCTCGCTTATGTTAAAAAGAAAACCCCGGAGAGGCACAAAACCAGTAAACCCGGTGATGGTAGAGTAGCCGGCGCGTGGGAGCTCCTGTCTTACATTCTCACTGCTCGGCAGTTCCGAGCCAGTGTACAAGAGCTGCCCACAATGAGCCACTAACCCTATCTCTCCACACATAGTCCACCCCCCGCACCCTCACCCCTCCCTCAGGCGTCCCAGTCCTGCGAGACACACAAACACACACATGCACCAGAAGGGGAGGAGTGGGTGGGGTGGGGTGGAACCTCTGCCCCTCTGCTCCTCTGTGCATCGGTTACCAAGGAGTTCTGGCTGCCTTTGCCTTTTATCCCTCATCATCACTCCTCAGCTTTCGACACTGCGGGACTCAGAGACATCGCTCAAAGTTAAACACGATGAAGGTT
This sequence comes from Bostrychus sinensis, assembly GCA_020698575.1. NCBI lineage: Eukaryota > Metazoa > Chordata > Actinopteri > Gobiiformes > Eleotridae > Bostrychus > Bostrychus sinensis. The sequence goes on along the minus strand of CM036257.1, from coordinate 16,726,386 downwards.
TTGTGCTACTGCAGTCAATTCTACCCTGTTTGCCTTGGGCTTATCGCTTTGATACTTTTTTTTATTAAATTTTTTTTGCTTCTAAAGTAAATAAATGCTTTGATTTTGCACCACAGTCTTCGGGGAATATGGATTTTAATCAATGCTAATCTTAGTTTGATGATTCTTACTTTCTTTTATTTCAATTACATTAAAATTGCAGTTTAGCCATGGGGTATCACAAGCTGGTGTAATCTTTGTGCCAGTCCCAAGCCTGGATAAATGAAGAGGGCATCTGGTGTAAAACCTAAACCTAATACCACTTGTTACTGCATAGAAATCTCAAGTCAAGTCATTAGTGTTCATAAGTATAAGTGCCTTAAAATATTGTTGAATGTACAAAGTTACATAAAATGACAGATTCTAAATTAATTATTAAGTGCACTATGTTAGTATAGATATATTGATATATTATTGATTAACTATCAGTAACATCAACATCTCATCATCAACATCTTAGCCAGAACTGTGCACAAATTGGTCTACATATCAGCTTCCCCGATCTGCTGCATGCGCATAAGCTGCACCGTCCCTGACACATGAATATATATCCCATACAAACACTCTCATTGTCTGGTCCATCAACATCTATCATACCCTCCTCTGCCCCCTCCTTCTGCACCGGGCTTTCTTTTCAGCCCCAAATGGATGCACCGAACTGGGAGGGGTGGGTGCAACAAGAGCCTGAATGGAGCTGCAAATGATCCTTGAATTTGTGGTTAAAAAGCGTTTCCCCCTCCCTTCGCTCCCACTAGACCTTGTTCTTCTCCACCTTTCATCGCCACCCCTGAAGTGCAGCATAAGAGCGAAGACTTTGCATACAACAACTAATGTAAATACAGTAATCGCCTGAGACCTTTTGTTGTGGTAAATTTTGTATTCGCTCACTTGCGTCCCTCGTGCTTCATTTTCTCTATAAGTGAGAGATACTGCAGTTGAATTGCGGCCAAAGCACTAAATTATTAACTTGTGAAGAGACAGATGCCAAATAATTATAGTTGTATATGAGATGCTTTCTGAAAACTCAGATTTAGAGGTGCACCAGGGAGCACTTCTAAACTAAAGGCTAAGTTCAAGCTCAAATCAATAATGAATTTATAGGCTTGTTTGCTATCACTTGACTAAGAAGCACAGGGAAGAGCTACTGGCTTTTTTAGATTGCTTTTAGATTGTCAATACTACAGTTTTTTCTTGTACAGTAAGAGAAAGTTTTTATGTTGCTCATATTGGAACTTACGTCACTGGTGGTTATGCCTTGCACCCTTCTGTCTGTGTCAAAAAGCTAATCCAAAGTCCATATATCCCCCAGATTTGCCCTGGAGCCTTAGTTTGGCTTGTTCAATACGATCTGGCACGTGTACAGTATTAGGTTAATACATGCAGACGCGAGCCCACGCTGCATCACTCATTAAAGGGCCCTATTGTTCTCAGAATAGTGACAACACACATTCACACACATGACATACTAACCAACAGCTCTATCCACACAAGGAGGTCTGCAAATCTAGGGCAGCTCCAGGATTAGGGCTCTCTATCCATTCAGCCATACATCCATACATCCTTCCTTATTGAAACATAAATGGATGCCCCTGCTTTAGACCAAACAATATCAATCTTTCATCTATTTTAAGCAGGTTATGGGCAGGCGGCGTGCTGACTCGGCAAATGAACCTTAGGCAAAATAGAGATTATTATTATTATAAGAAGGGTCATTATGGGGCTGCTTTTCAAATGTGGGTTAGATATTAAAACATCTTGACTAAGGCAATATATGGATGATTTATTTCTATGGCTTATACAAATTATTGCAAAAACATGATTTTTTTTTTAGATTTCCAGGATATTTTTATGAACTGCATTGCCAGTGGAATACATTTTAATTACCCTGATTTATTACTTAATTATGAGTCAGAATTTAAATGTAGACAAGACATGGATGGAAATTATTCTGCTTCAGTTTAGACACCATTGACCCACTACAACAGCCACAGTGGGTAAAAAGTCAATCTACAAAAAGCTTACTGTAAAAAAAAAAACATTAAATTCTGGGAGTCTCACAGTTGAAATGTAAACTACAGTAGCCTCACTGGGTCAAAACTCAAACTACAGCAGGCTTAGAGGGCAAAATCTCAAGTTTAAAATTCAAAGTGGTGTTAAGTAAATTCTGGAGCTGTATTATTTATCCAAAGCCAACATCCAACACATTTTCCATATTTCATTTCAAGAAAATTAACTGATAAGAGATAATGCCATTTTAGTACTGGTGGTCTCCAATTTATTGCCCAAATCTATACAAAACCACTGACCTATTATTCTTTCCAGTTGTGACAAGGCGGTGATGGTTGGAAGCCCAATACCGATAATTGGAAGACCAAAGTCATTTCTTTACAAGTGTTATTCTCAGACACAATTAGGCTCAAGGGCAGGAGCGGCAAAGCAATTAAGACAAGACAGATGCCATACTTTAGCCCATTTTTTGTCTCTTTTCACAGCTAATTTAGATCCTGCATCTTATCAATGCATATTTATCTTTTTTGTGACATATCTCAGCTTTATTTGTCAAATTGAACCTCAAAGACTAACCCTTAAGCTTTCATTTCTGCTAATGTAATCAAGTCAGTATTGATTTTTGACCCACCCTGCACCCCATACTCTCATCCTCCCCTTGCCTTCCCTCATTCAGGCTTTGACCTTGCACACCTCGTTTCATTTGTTACATAAATGATAGAGCTAAGAAGGAAATAGTGTGCAAATTTTTGCCTGGAACACTTTGCATCTTTACAAGAGCAATGCCTGTCACCAGTCTCCAAAAAATGTGTTGTTTTTGTGAATGAAAATCTATAATTTATAGCACAACCCCCGCTAGTGTATCTTTCTGTTCTTTCATCTGTACATGTCTATGAATGAAAGCAAACATCAGGCGTCACTGGGAATCTCACTGAGATCCAGAGCAAGGCATAAATATTCTATCAAAAGCAATGTATGGTGCGAGGAATTGATTTAGCACACTCCCTGGTGTGATCTATGACATGCTGATGCTTCTTTAAAAAAACTGCCATTGCGGCATCAGCATTTATGAGAGCAAATTAAAATACTCTGTGCTGCACCATACATACAGGAGAAGGCTTAATAAGTCATTATAACTTAGCGAATATTCCAGGCTCAAGACAAGACCAAGATCTAGTTAAGACTGAGACCAATGTGAACTAAGACCAAGACCAGACCATAAACATAAAATAAATACAGAACTAATAGCTTCATCAAGAATTACTAACTTTCTTTAGACACAAAAATATTACCACAAAAATGATGAAAAAATCTCAGAGACAAAAAGGCATTCGGGACATGAAAAGAGATCGAGACCATTAAAAAAAGTGTTTGCGAGACTGATCTCAAGAACAAGACAGGTCTCTACAAACACTAGTGAAAACACTTTTTCTTAAAGGCAGTTAAACTTCAAACGTCTGTTTGTCCTGAATAAACACAAACAGAAGGTGGCCTGAGTAAACAAGCAAACTTGCGGTTTTAACACTAGTTTCCCAAGCAATTAACTCTAAATCACTCCAGCACTTTCTCACCAAACTTTCCCTGACGCTACACTGGTCTATCTTATATCAGTCTTTAAGCGGCGCTATAGCAGACAGAGGCTACTGGTTAACCATTCCCCCCTCCACAACAGTGCTCTTTCCAAATGACCTGCTCCATTGTGGCAGCCGGGATGCCATCACATGCACCAAGTTCACACAGACAATGTTGTCATCCCACCACTACCCTCAATTATAATACTCAGCACCAACACAATCTGATACAACACGCAGATGGTTGACTATGTTGACTCTCGGCCAGGACTGAACTTAGACCCAGAGTCTCTTCATCTGTGCTCCAGACATTTTGAATTCAGCTGAATTGAATTGAAGTTATCATCAGTGAATTTGCAGGTCATAGGAAGTCACACTAAGGCGGCTTTTTTCATGTAATAGTATAAAATAGTAGTGACTATATGTGCAATGTTATAAAACTGTATATATTTTTAATGGGAAAGTTGCAATTTCATTTGCTGTATATTTCCTACATTTTAGTTTCTTAATATTCAAAAATTCATCCAAAAGGGGTCATGTACTCTTTGTGCCAGTTCCAAGCCTGGATAAAAGGAGAAACTTGCATTAGGGAGGGCATCCGGTGTAAAACCTATGCCAAAAGAATAAGCAATTTACTGCACACTCGGAGGCCAATAATTTGGTATGACAACACCAGAAGGCTGTTTCTTTGTACTGAATACATTTCATTCATTCAGCAAGTTTTGTCCTTGTCTCTCCAACCCCAGCCTGTTCTTCCAGCAACGGACTGCACGAGTTTGACCTTTGCAACATCAGAGTGCACCCAAAGGGCTGTTTCAAAAATGTTAATGCAAAATTTAGGAAGTTTTTGAGAACTTTTTCTTGGAACACAATACCTCCAAAAAAACAAAAAACAAACAAACAAACAAACAAACAAACAAAAAACATCAATACTACTGTGTTAAATCTACTCATAATTGACTGAGTTGTGCACCTCTGCATCTTGCGTCTATGCTAATGTATTCATCTCAGTGAATGAGGCCTCTCTATAGGCTGCTGCTCCCTTTGTGATCCATGAGAAAACCCTAAGAGTTCCTGCAAACTACGCCCCGAGTCTACACACCACCATATTCACATCTTTGTGTCTCCTCTTATGCTCCAGCATGTTAAGACCTTAATGTGGTAAAAGGTACATTTCTATGGTTTTGTTCAAATATGGCTGCTTTCTGACTTTGAAAAGTGGGAAACACAATCTAGGATGAGATAGTATCAAAAGTGAAGCTGCACAAAAGACATCTGAAACAAAGAGAGATGGGTGCAAAGTTTGCACAAGATACCTTTCATGTGGGTGAGTTATTTTGCTGAATTGAGATGTAAGGCTGGATAGAAAAGGCAGCATTTAGTGGGACAAAAGAGGACTTGAGATAAAGCGTAAAAGAGTAGTCAGAGTGACCTGGGAATGATTTGGTTGAAGTGAGAACAAGAAAGACAGATCAAGTGGGAAAACTTACATCCATATGTAGACACATAAAAAGTGATATTGGACACAGGAAGATAAACAGTCAAACATATACAAAGGCTTAGCATGCTTGGCCGTCATGCCTAATTTTCTCTCTACTGGCGTCTGACCTGGGCACTCCTTTGAAATTTAACCCAGGATGAAGGAGCAACAAAGAGCAGCCAAATGTACGTTTCAGACTGAACCATTGTTGCGAATGTCATCGTCAGTAACACAATCCAACTACAACAGATGCAAAACGCCAGAAAAGTTGAACTGACAAGGAAGCATGCTACCGTTAATAAGTCTTTCCTATACATCTATTCAATGAGGAAACTTTATAGCTTAATGTTCACTCAGGGATAACAAAGGCGTGTTCAAAATGTGCACGCCTGTTGAACGTAAAGTTTAAAGGCGATTATTTTATGAGCTGATTTGTAGCTTTTTGTGTCTTCTGAGAGGGTGGCCGTTTTGTTGCTAACTCGAGTTTTATGCCACTGTCACTAGAGATTTGTAGCTAACCGTCTTTTTTCTTCAGGGCAACACGGTTTTAAGCCAGCAACATCGTCAGGACTATTACCCCCCATGTAACCAGAAAGGACAATAACGCGATAGGTTGGCAGGACAACTCAAGTTTACAGAGACAAGAATGGCAACTAAGTTTATTGCTTGACATTGTTTTCGAGTGCTGCATAGAGACTATGGTTGCGATTTTAGCCAACTAGCCATAGTACTTTTGCTTGTCTAGATTTTCAAACCAGTCCCAAGGACAGCATCTCTACAGTGGAAATCATGGTATAGATCTCAGACAGCATTAGTGGCCATTAGGTTGCAGCCATATCGTCTCCTCTCATATCGACTTCAGGTCCTTCTCACTCTTGTTGTGTCTCTAAGGACCTGCTACATCAATAACCACATGGCGTTTACTACAGCATGTCTGCAATAAGAGCTTTATGATTTCATGTCTCAGTGCTCTATCATCTATACAACAGGTTAAATTCATAACCTTTAAAGATTTTACTGTAGCTTATAGCAGTGGCACATACTACGTAGACTACATACTTATTAGGTTAGAAGTACGACAATCTAAAAGACCAGACCATGAGAAGCCTGTTTAAAGATGTGCTTAAAATGTGCCTGAAGTAAACTATTAGTAGATCTCCGTCAAGGTATCTCGCAATGGTTAAGATACAGTGCCCAGACCTGAACTTTTCGAAAAAAAGGATCATATTCTTCAGGGGTAAATGCTCTATTCACTGAGCAACAACCCCCTTATGTCTCACAATGGTAACAAATGTACTAAAATCATCAGCTGTTTCTATTATATTTGGCCCTATCTTGCAATGGTACAGAATTCTTAAAAAATCCTGGATCCAGGTGGTGTTTTGGACCAAAAACTAACCATTTCTTACTTGGTCCATTACTGACCTTACATAAGATTTCCATAATTACATACTTTTTGTGATATCTTGCTAAACAAACCAACTTACCAATGCAAGCAAAAAAAATACCATCTTTAGTGAGGTTTTAAAATCTATTACTCAGACCATGACATGCACTACCCTTTATCCAATAGTCTTTTACACACTTGTGCACATGTAGGTTAAGAGAGTAAATGCACACCAAGCACACATACAATCACATCGGGACGTCCTGTGTGCCACATTATGTTGGCTGCCAAGCTGGTTTTCTGACCTACATTTCACCACCACTGCTGTCTGCGCTTCTCTCCTCAGGGCCTGAGAGAGTGTTATTAATCTGATTTTATAATTAACTTCACACACACCAATGCCATAAATCTGACGCTATGAAAATGGACTTTTACAGGTCTGCTGTGGGTATGCAGCAGTACAGACACTTACTTAGAGAAATGAGTGGTGTGAATAATGTCCACTTTAGTAAAATTACTTGCAATATGAAGCAGCAGCTGGAATGTTACAGTTACAGGCAATAACTTATGGTGTACATTTTATATGTGCATAATATTATGGTGACCTATGTTATATACTATTACAATTTTGTGGATAGCTTCAGAGGAAACATTGAAGAAATTGGGTTTTCATTTGAGTATGCAAAAAGATTAGTCCACTTACACATATTTCATGATAATTTTGTTTGGTTATGAGTATCTCGACCGATACAGACATTTTTTTTACATATCAAATGCCTTCATCTGGACTTCAATTTTTTTTTCGCCCCCAAAAATAAAAAAGGAGATCCGACCGCCAATATATAAATTTCATCTGCCTCCTAGTGATTCACATATTGGTCCCTTCCTGACACAAACCTGGGACTGGCACAAAGTGTTCATTAATTTATGACCCTCGTGTCTTAATGCCTTATATTTCTGTTTAATATTATGAGAAATTCAAGCTCAAGATAACTGTACTTTGGCTGCAGTTGTAGGTCATTGTAGATCACTGTGTTGTTGCTATGGGCCTCATGGAGCTGGGACTCTTCTCTGGTTTAGACAGAAGCAGAGACAGACTGAGTTAATTTAGGTTAAGTGCCTCCAGTCGCTCAAGGGCATAAAGCAACAAGCCACCTGGGGCGAAGAGGCAGCTCAGAGGACACAGAGTCAAGTGTTTGGGTGTACATAAGGCACACATGTACATATAGCTATAGTGTGTGTATCTATGAGGAGCATCTTATATAAAAAATAAAAAACACTCTCTTTGACCCACTTCCCACATTGCACCTCACTTCACATCAACAACAACAGTAGGTCATTTGGGGAGGGCAGGAAATGGTCTCTGAGTCAAACTGTCCAATCACAAATCATTTATGCAAACTTTATCCGATGGCTACAATTTTAGGAAGCGAGCAGGACAATCCGACCTGGCACAATGGTACAGTGGGGTGGTTGGGTTTAAAGTCGGATGTGAGGTCTGGTGGTGCCCAGGCTGCTATTGATTACTGAGATTATATCAATACAATTACTGAGAGTAATCAGCATGACCGGGTTTTGCTGCGCTCAACTTGTCCATCACATTGATCCAATTTAGATACCACTGTGGGCCAGACTGTTGGAGATTTGGACCTTTTGAACACTTCTGGGGTACACCCTTCAGACTCTTTTGGAAGAGATTTTTTAAATAAGTTAAGTCCTGTTTTTTTGGTTTGTTATATTTTCACAAACTATTGTATATAATGACTATATGAAGCATGTAGTAAGCAGATACAAAGTGCTAGGACCAGTGTGGTAGCTATTTGCACCAAACCTATAGCTATTGCAGATTATAGGGCCCATTATGGTTTAGATGGCATATTCAAAGTTGCTGTAATCCCAGACTGTCAAAGAGAATTAGTACGTCAAACAGGGATTTAAATATGTCTCCAAACAGGCTTAGTGACAGATGATGTGGATCAGTATCACACACCAGACTGTAGTTAATAGTACCGTCTGAATATCAACTGGACAGTGCATTGTGTACAGTTGTCTATGTGGCTATAATACTGGCTTCTTCTATTAATAATCCTGCGCTGGGACCTTGTCTAGGGAAAAAAGGAACCCAAATCCACTTAACCCCTCCCCCTTTACTCCTCCATCACTCCCCCTTCTGCCCTCTTGGGGCAATAATGATAGGATTGGGGCTTTAATATAGAGAGCACACCTCTCCTGAACGCAATGCTCCCCTAATAGGCCCCCAGGGAAACAGGGCTAGCCTTCTGATCAAATACTCCCAAAATTTAAGGCTGCTACGGCGCTAAATTAAATCTGTCCTCTTGCCCCTTGTGTCTCTTCTGCTGCAGATAAATGCTGCAATGTGTCTGCATTACCATTAATTAAACTGTAATTTTTTTATCAATCATATTAGCAAGCTAATGTAGCGTGTAGCATGTGTGTCCTATTTAGTGATTGCTGCATTAGTTTAAATTAATGTTTCACAGATAATTAAGTTTATGACAGAAAAGAGGGTGCTACAAGCAGAGCTGGATTAAGTACTCAAAAGCTGTACTCAAATAAATCTACTGTTACTTCAAAACTATATTATTCGATTAGAAATCAACCAACTAAAACCAAATTATTACTTGCATAAAAGTAAAAAAAACTGTGTTAAGTTTACTTAAGTAAAAATTATTACCACTACCACCACCACTACTACTACAACTACTACTACCACTCTAAACACTGTTTGACTTCTACTTGAGCAAAAAAAAAAGGTTTTCCTCAATAATTTTTTCTAGAGTAAAAGTATATTTTAGAAAATGTACCCAGAAAGTTGATAGTAGTATTTGTATTAGTATAATTGAATTACCTCTGACTACAAGCGCTTTCCTCTCAAGGATTTTTCTTATTGTGTATTACAGCTCCCCCTTCTGGTTATAGCTAGGCATGACAACAACAAACGTAAACTAAATCTTAATATGGTGTTTATTTTATTAGAATAAAATAAATTAGAAATCTTCTGCATCACTCAGTTTTTACAAGCAAATTAAAAAACAGCTCATTCTCGGCATATTCCCGCCTTTCAGTTTTTTACCTACCCATAGTCCATCTCTGCATGTGTGGAGAGCGGGCCCTCAGAAAGAGACGTTGCCATGGTGAGGACAAGTCATTAACGGGACAGATTTAGAGAGGCTCTTAAAATCACTTTCAGTTCCTTTGCCTCCCTTTCCTCCCTTTCCTCCCTTTCCTTCTGTCCTTTTATAATCAGCCTGTATGGGGCACACAAGCTTTTAGATTTCTGAGGCTTAATGAAACCTCCAGCTGATGTGGACATAAAGGGGACAGAGGCAGACAGTTGCACTGGGACTGGTTTAACAGAAAAGTGGTGCTAATAAATGAGTAATAACACATGCAATCAAATTCAGTTGTGGTTGTATTATATATGAATTAAACTACATCAAACTATAAGCCTTTTCATATGAACTGATGCTTAAGGGTGAGCTGTAGTCATAATGAGTGGTAAAGATAACCAGACGATAATCAGATGTGCTGGGAGAAGTCACATGATTTTGTGACTATAGACTAGAGACATACAATATCAGGAAAACATGCAATATGCAAAAAAACAGACTGAATATTGTTATATTGCAAAAGTTATAATTTGAATACATTTGATTGTTGATTATGAAGAAATGCCAAGCTTTACACTTACTTGCACTGGTCAAACTGCTTTCACTAATTGCTGTTTGATTTACTCATACCATGTGATTTAAAGCCCTGGCTGTTGACATGTAAAGTGCAATATAACAAGGAATCCTGTAATCCACAAGCAATTCTTTGCTATACAGATGATGCAGCTGTTGACAATACAGTTGATATACTGCACAGTCCTACACTGTGTATTTAAATGTTTGGCCTCCAATATAACATTTTAGAAACCAGGGATAAGAGGCTCATTTACACTGAATGGTAGAAGTATAACACTAATCACTGCAACATACAGAGCAAAGCTAGTCAGGAGCATACAGAGAGCAGAGGTAGCAGGGCAAACAGGGGCAGAACCTCAGAGGACCAGACTAAAGCAGCATGTGGCGGAAAAAAAGCTTGGTCTAATAGCAGCACTCATTAAGGAAATGAGCCATGAGTGAGGTCGGCACAGCCATGCAGCTCTTAAACACACTTTATCTGCACGCCACAATTAGATTGTTCAATTAGATTGTCTTTCCAACAACAAGACCTCTGTTGGAAAGGTATGGGCTTAATAAGAGGGAATGCAAATTAACTTCAGCAATTTGTTTTTAAAGACAGCTGGCAGCAGAAACTTGCACTGTACAGTACATGTTGCTGTTCAAATGTACAAATTTACAAATGTTTCAAATGTAAAACTGTATATGTTTTTTTGCCTGAACACTTCATGATAAAACAAGAACCATCAAATAACACACACTGCACATTAAATTATACAACACAAAAAACAAACAAACAAACAAAAAACATTCCTCTGCTCCTGAGACTACAGCAGCCTCTATGAGTGAAATTGCAAACAACTGAAGCTGAAATGCAGTGGCCTCAAAGGGTCAAGTGTATTGTTGATAGCAAATCATTTGAGAGCAATCTTCAAAACAATCACTTCTGTGCTTACTTTAAGGAGTTAAAAATTGAAGTCTGTGCTTTTGCAAGGCACATTTAAATTAGACTAAGCATCAACAACAAAGCCTGCAGAGCATTTATCTTGGCCAAATTAAATTGACATTGCTGCTTCACCATGTGGCACCTTCACTCAATGCAAGGATAAAGGTCTCTGAAGATTTCTGCGATTATCTGGGCCGCTCTGACCTAATGTGATAATCAAGCTATTAAGTAAAAGCCGTTGTACACATGGGGTTGAGGGTCTCCACCTGATCCCGAGTGACATCCACACAGTTCAAAACAGACTTACCCAATCTCTTCCTCAATCTCCAATACAAGCAATAAGCCAGCTGAGCCCTGGTACAGCCTATTAATCTCAACAAATTATCCACAACTCAATAGAAACCTTTTTAGAGTTTGTATGACCGTGTTTCAAAGATTTGTGCCATAAGCAAAGCATGCCACAATACATTTTAATTGAGGACAACAATAATTACATCAACCATTTTATTTGTATCATTTGAAAACTTAAACACTTAAATTCTGGTTGCTTATGTTGCTCAGTTATCAATCCAAAGACCTCCACTGGTACAACCCTCACACTGGGCCTCTCTTGATAAATGAAAACAGACTCAACTGGATTAGCAGCAAGTCTTGAGCAGTGATGACTTCATTAGGCTTTGTCACACATGATGGAGGAGCACCTGTTTAACAAATCACTAAGCAGCATCACTACCTATTAGGCCTTAAACCAGCTGAGTGAGTGTGGTCTGGTAGATACACGTCTGGCTATTACTAACCGATTATCCTTTAACCTTTCACTAAAGAAGTTCCTGCAAGGATACACATGGACAATGAGTTAGACAGTATGAGTTGTACAATATAAGAAGAAAACATGCAACAGTGCAACTTGTGATTGTAATTTCCTCTTTAGAGTAAGTCATGTCTATGGTTAATACACAGATTTAAGAACTGTTTTAATTTTTTTGATGTTTTATAGTGTTCAAATTGTATTGTCGTACTTGATAGTATGATCAAGATGTATGATAGATGATCAACTGAGCAAGAGCGCTGGTATCAGTATTGCGGCCACCTTAAATGTAACATGTTATTACTATACATGGCTTCTATTAGACATGTTTTTTTTTCCTGTTGACAAAGGTTACTCTTAAGGCTAGTTTTGATGCAAAGTACAAAGTAGTAAATGTCTAGAAAGGTGGACCAAATTTTATCCCTCATTTTATTATGATCAACTGTATGTAACTGATACATTTTTCTACAACCTTGATGGCAACAAACCTCTTTTCATTTCATGCCATTAATACAATATTTAGGGTTCAATTAAGCTGCAACTTTTGGTCCTGGCTCATTGGTTTGGAATTCCTAATCTAGCACATTGAATCACTAACATTGTCACAATAATACTCAGCTATTTTCTTCATTTTGCACATCAATACATTTGAAATATAGTTGAAAGTTGTAACAGACATCTATAAGCTTGTAGAAAGTGAGTCAGTAAGACTATAAAGACTGGATGCGACATGGTGAAATTGAAGAAAAACAGTGCCTTAGCCCATTTTACAGATGAGTAACCCCAAAGCAGCCCCCTGACCCCAGTTCCCGAAAGTGTGCGAGTGTGGGCTTTCTTCATCTCATTAAGTGGTATGTCATGCTCCTTTCTCTATTGTTCCTGACCCTTAAACCTGCTACTGGGGGTTCAGACTTGTCTTCACTAATCTGTGATGTTTGGGTTAGTATAAAGCATGACAGGCAGACTAACAAATGGCATTGTGAGCACTTTAAATCCCTATGTGGCAATGTCCGTTACATTTGGGGTGGTTTTTCACAACAGTAGAAAATAGAAGAGTAAAAAATCTATTTGGCCAGATTTTAAAATTCATTTAGGGAGAGCACTTTGCAAAAATTTTAGTGATGTGTGAAAAAATGCAGTTAATTAAGAGTGCCTTGATAAATACAGAATTCTTTTTTTGGTTATGAACATTTCTGTAAAGTTGAAAATGATTAATTTTGGTGTGCCTCCAGATCACGGATTAGGGATTCTGTACCATTGTGATAAAGACCAAAAATAATAAGTTCACTAAATAAAAACATATGATTAGTTTTCCAGTAGATTTGCTACTACTGTGAGATATAAGGGTTTTGTGGTTCAATAGAAAAAGCAATTACCTCTAAACTAGAAGATCCAGGTCCAGGTCTGGGCACTATATTTTTACTATTGTGAGAAAGGAGAGGTCTACAATCTCAAAGTACATTGATACACCATTCTTTGTTTATAATCTGTCTAGGACTTTTGCACAGTACTATAAAAAATCTGTCAATTCCACTAATAGTGGAAACTGACAACAAGGCTTCCCCCATTGAGAGTTATATTACCCTTAATGGTTTTGGGCCACACTCCCCTCATAAATGCAGCCAATCCATTTCCTTTGGCTTCATCTAGTTACTCTTGGAAGCCAGTCTCCCTCAGGTGCTGGTCTCCTGAGAGTTGTCGGCACCATTTGGCCAATAGCTGAACCGGGCCCTCTCACTCAGGGATTACCGCGAATCTCCGGGAACACCTGCTTCACTTGGAAACTGATAGAAACTAAAACATGGTATTGCATTGAAAGGAAAAAAGTACTACAAAATATACAGTAAAAACAAGCTCAATTTTACTAATGCACAAAAGAACCATCATTTTGGGCCCAGTGTTCATGAGTTCAACACAGCAGGAGGATAATTTAAAATAGTCCAGACAATACTATACCCACTGTATGGCATCTTGACCTGTCACTACATGTTAGCTAAAGCATGCATGAGAGACCAGCCTTGCTCATCTGGCAGCACAGTGTTACCATAACAAGGCTTGTTTAAGGAAAGCACGGAAAAATCTTTGCGGTAATAATTTGACAGACTTCAAACAGAGAACCATAAAAATTGTATTGGCCTCTTTCTCCACTTGTATCGTATTCTAGAGAGACTGCCGGCATGTCATTCAAACTCTCTCAATCTTTTAGTACTTGGCTCTTATCTCTGATGGATCCTTTATGTAGTGGCGGAGGTGAAAGTGGGTCACCTCTTTAACCCCGGCACCCCATACTGTCAGTTCTGTTACACTCTTCCCTTTAGGCCTGGCCCATCACCTCCAGCTGCTCACTATTGTCTGCTCTTCCCAGGGGTGGCCACCCAGGGGAGCATCCTCAGTTACCGTATGACTACACTGTCCCGCATAAAAGGGTTGGGTATGCTATCAATCATATATAGGTACATTTACATGAAGAAGCCAACTTTCTTAAGTTTTTGAAGTTGCCTTTGTATCTTACCATTAACCAAAGCGACAATAGACAGGAGTCCCACGCCCAATTCACACTGAACACCATTTGTAAAAGCTTATGAGATAGTTGGTTTTCCCTCAGTTAACCATTGTTTAAAATGGTTGTAGTCTTTTTGCAGAAAACATAATAAGTAAATAACAACTAATCAAGCCACAGGAGGTCACAAGCCAGGGTATTCCCGGTGCCGGTAACCCAGATAAACAAATAGGGTTGTGACAGGAAGGCCAGGCCATACAGGTGAAAAACATAACAAATCAAGATGAAAGCACTTCACACTAGAAGGCAGATGATATGCTGTGGCAATGTCAGAAGAGAAAAGCCGAAAGAAAAGAAGTAAGATAAAAACGGTATACCACAAAATGTATTTATTAACTGTTGCAAAGCAAAGACCACATCTTCCACATTTTAGCTACAAGTTAAGTCAAATTTATTAATGAGTTTAACCCCTAAAATAGACCACTTGCTTCTTTTGTGTCTGTTAACACATCCAAACTTAACATGCCCAAATTTACATTCTGGTGACAATGTTCATTAATCTTTTCTCCTGGGGTCATTGAGATCTTGCCTGAAGAACATTTCCATCACGCCAAAGGTTAAAGGTCTCAGAGGCCATGTAGCCACAACCAGCATTAATGGCACACGCAATAAACAAGATATGCAAGCAAGAGCTATGCATACACAAGATAGAAGGGCCATGCTGTTCAGTGACAGGGGGATGGAAATCAGCTAATAAGAAGAGACTAAGTCTGGGTTCGGTTAGCTTCTAAGTAGTGACACAGTGACATATAACAGAATCCAGGTGACCAATGTGTATAGAAGCAAGATATTCAGCTGAGACAATTACCATAATGATTATTGTAGAAGAGCAGTGCAATAGTATTAATATTGGAGTCTGATAATCTGATTAAGAGACTGACAAACACAACAAACTATAAGTGTGCACTACAAATTCAAACACAAACTTTTCCCCTTGTACCTTTGGTGTTCTGGTTGTTTGGCGTCTTCACATGTGCATCCTTATTGGGTCCTAGCAGAGGTTTGGGTGTCCACAGAGAGTCCTGTTTCTGGTGCACCTTTGACACCGAGAGCAGCCGTTTTCGCAGACACCCCTCTGGCCTGACCGTCCTGGGATAGGGGTGGGCCTCATACTGCTGGAGGCTGTTCCCCATCTTAGTGGTGGCAGACCGCAGAGAGCACAGAGTCCGCGTCTTGCCAGGGGGTCCCTCATAGCATGCCTTGTCCAAGCAACTGACCGCCGGCCCCGAAGAGAGGCAGTGGACGTATGTGATCATCCCCCGGCTCAAGACCTCAACCCTCCCTCCTCAAAGCCCCCAACTCCTCCTTCTTTAGTTTCCAGTAGCTTCCTTTTGCTGGAGGTGGTGGTGGGCATGCAGGACCTCCCCCTCTGGCAAGACAAGGCTGAGGTTTTTTGGAGGTTCCTGCGACCCACAGGGGACCGAATCCCCCTCTGCCGCCTCTTCTGTCTCCTCCTACTGTTTTTGTGCTTCCTCTCCTCTCAGGGGATCCTATTGACCCACATTGATTTGCCTGACAAAGACAGGCTGTGCTCAGTGTTAGATTACAAGATTTACCTCCAAAACAAATATCATACAAAACTATTGTTACATTAAACTATTCAAAGATCCTACATGTGATTATCGGCCTACAAAAAGAACAATTCTGAAGTCTATAAGCAACCACAAGATATTTCAGTTTTTTAAAAGATGCTAAATTAAGATTTAGCAAACAAAAGCCATGACACGTTTTGCAAATAGCTGTGGTTCAAACTATTCTGAAGTGTCCACCAAAAGTTATCCAAAAATCCCTTGACAAAAAGAAGCCAAAAAGTGTTCAAAAGTAGTGCCTTCTTCTTCTTCTTGAGATAGTAGTGTTGAGTTCAGTATAGCATCCACATGGCCTACTCCCTCTGCGTCTCAGCTCTAATCTGTAAACCCAGATTATCCAACCTCCAGCTCTCGTCAGTGATTTAGGCACACAGGAGAGCCGCAGATGGACACCAGGTTGAAGATAATGAGCTGCATCACCTCCAGCGCGCAAATGTGTGCAAGTTCAAAAAGCCCTGGCGTGCCGTTTGTCAGCTGGTAATCCAGATGACGTCTGATCAGCGAGAGAAAAATACTTGGGTAAAATGTGCAATTTCCCACCTGCAGCAAAGGGCAATTAACATGGTGAAAAACAACTGCAAATATGTCATCCTTTTGTATTTCTTATTCATAATCACTACTAAGAATTACTAGCAATAAATCTCACAAAGTTATGTTCAGATTTTGATAAAAGATTTCAGGAAAGGTCCATAATGGCCAAGGAACAAGTGATTAAGTTTTGGTGTGGATCCAGATCACTGTCTGATAAGAACAATTTTGTCTTTTATCCAAAAAAGTCTTTCTAAGGCTATATATATATATGTAACAATTACTATACAATTCTGCACAGAGAACTCAAGTGCCACAAATAAAAGGCGTCAAATTTGATAATCACATATATGCGGTCTGCCAATTTCACAGTGGTATAAGTATTGCCATAAACTTAAGTGCCCTCCATTAATTACAGTGTATGCTACAACAAATCTGAACATGTTAAATGACTGTACAAAGCTAAAAACAATATGACTTAACAGCAGTAAAATGAATGTACCTGTGTCTCTCGTTTGCAGTGGCTCTTAAGCTGGTTCACACACAAATGACTGTGTCCATAGCCAGAAGCTAAAATAGCCATTACCAAAGCTGGTCATTTTCCCAGCATGAGGGACAGCCAAAACACGCAAGCTGATTACAAAACCAAAAGCAGAGCACTCACATAGGCCAATACATACACCATGGACCCCACTGGTCAGGCCAAAAGATTTTGCCTGCATGGCCTAAATTGCACTTAACACCATGGTCGCCCTGAAACCATTAATACAAAAATGCCCACACATCAGTCCAGAACATTATGGTTTAGTCAGCAGACAACACAGTGCACGAACTATTACCACACAACAGGTCTTTACAATAGAGAAAAACATAAACAGATCAGGTATAACATTATGACCACTGACAGGTCAAGTGAATACCACAGATTATCTTTTCATTGTGGCACCTGTCAGTGGGTGAGATTTATTAGGCAGCAAGTGAAGATTTTGTCCTCAAAGTTAATGTGTCTGAAGCATAAAAAATGGGAGCGTGTAAGGATTTGTGTTTGACAAGGGCCAAATTGTGATGGCTATATGATTAGGTCTCTTCTGGGGTTGTTGCTGTTCTTTTTACGAACTTGTAAATGCATTTTTTTTAGTAACAGTACATAGTATTTGTAAGTAATAAGGCAGTAAATAGGTTACTTCTGTGTGTGTTTGTATGTGTGTGTTTGTAAGGGGGAAGCCACTGCGGAAGACTTCAGGCACGGGACAATAGTAACCATGGATACATATAGGTTTTGAATTGAGTGAGAGAAGCACCTGCATGTGGAGTTGCTTTTCTGTCTGGGAAAGTCATCCACAGGGAGTCGGCCATTGTCTTTCAAAACTTCACTTTGTCAACTTTTTCCACCATTATCCCTGGAAACATTTCAGCTTAGCCTACTGAAAATTTGTGTCAGGATTAAAAACGGCTTCATGTGTAGGACACAAATACAGTATCTTTAGTTGGTAACATGCTGTGGAAAAGAAGAATTATGGCTTTTACTGTATTTTGCTGCACTAATGCAAATCATATGAATATTTTGAAAAGCCAACTGTAAAACTGGTTTTCAGACAAAATAAAAATTTGTAAAATCACAAAAAAAAAATCAAGCACATCCAGTGCTGTCATACACACACTCACTGGCCACTTTATTAGGTACACCTTTCCAACTGCAAATAGCAATCACATGACAGCAGAGATATGCTGAAGTTTAAACAGTGCATCAGAAATCAGAAGAAAGGGAATTTCAGTGATTTGAAATGAGACATTGACTGGTCTTAGTATACAAGGGTTTACATAGAATGGTCCGTGAAAATGTCTTGTTGATGCTAGAAGTTAAAAGAGAATGGCCAGACTGCTTCCAGATGATAGAAACATAACTAACCATAATAAGCACTTGTTACAACCAAGGTCTGCAAAAGACCAGATCTGAACACACCACAACTTTAAAGCAGAAGGGCCCCAGCAGTAGAAGACCATATCGGGGGCCACATTATTAGGTCCAAAGTGTGCTTAATATAGTGGCCACTGGGTACAGTCCCACCTTTCTCCTCTCCACTGAGTGTCATTGCTTCCCCTCCACTGCAGATAAGCAGCCTGTCACAGCCACTGTGGGAAGATCCATCACCAGCATTACCCACAAGGCCATAGGGCAGGTAGGATTCACCCAGAGGTCAAGAGATCACAGCCCCTTAACACTCACAGCACAGGTGCTTTGGATATTGAACAACTGTCCTATTAAAAGTTCAAATAGGTTAACAGGGAAGACCATTTAGTAGAGTTGCTAAGAAGAGGTTACTGGCGAGGTTAGTGCACAAGATTTGCATGCGAATAATATATTTTTAATATAATAATGCTGTAGTAAATTTTGTGTATTGCTAGTTGTTTGTTGTTGTTATGCTACTGAAAATTGTAGTTAATTATAGGTTAACAACATACAGTATAGCGATGCAGGTCATAACATGCTCTTTACGTAGGCCAAAATTGCTATATTAATTGCCACATAGGAAAATGAAACCCTTTTCCAAGATCCGATTAACACACTCCTTGCTTGGAATGTGTCATACATGTGGTGTAGGTCACCAAGTCCTAAAAACTGTTGCAGTATGTACTGTACAGATCAACCCAGGCTGAGGTCAAAATGTAGCGATAGAAATCTGGGAGTATAAACTACAGACCAGTGTAATTGGACTACTGTATAATTTAAAATAATTTTTTGTTTCTCAATCTTATTTTTTCCCTTCTGGAGTTGCCACAACAAATCATCTGCCTCCAAGCATGCAGTGATTTGTATATTGATTTGGGATAGCTTTTACACTAGATGCCCTTCCTGATGCAACCCTCTTCATTTATCCAGCCTTGGAACTGCACAAAGTGTACATTGGCTTATGACTCGTGGCTGGATTTGTTTGTATTTAAATGGACTTGATAATGTAACTGTATCTAAACTAGAAATAATGAAATGTTTCTTTCTTGCTTACACACAGTATCTCAACAGAAATCTGAGTGTCTGAAAATAGGGAACTCTTGAACTCAGGCAAAAACATGTTATTTCAGATTGGACACAGCCCGACTTGCCCTTAACTGACCTTACTAAGCAGCCTTGCGATAATTTCTTTGCAGAACACTTCCTGACAGGCTTTAAACATCAAATCAACTTCATCTGTCTTAGTTACTGTAGCAAGCTTTGTGCAGAAATAACTTACGCAATGGACCAAAGCCACTCCAACAGCTGCTGTGGCTGGGCAGGCGAGGGCTTACACTAAAACGTACAGCTCTTCTTTGGTGTGTGTTTGGTGTGTATGTGGTGGATCTTGGTCAAAAACAGATGATTCTACTTTGGCTGCAGCTGGATGTGGTGCAACATGGATGCCCAAATGTGTCACATCTGCCTTAGAGTTGGCAGCAGTACAAATAGTTTGTTGAAATCATATGACAATATTAGGGGCTGGACCAACATACACAGTACAACGCAAATGTCTCAGACGAAAAGGTGTATCAAAATATAAAAATACACAAAATTGCTAAAACAAACACACAAAAAACAAAAAAACAAAAAACAAAATCACAACTAGAAGCACTCAAAGAGAATAGAACTCTGCAAAGGTTCTGGTCCTATTTTGCAATGATGAAGATATAGTGTCCAGACCTGGACTCAAAGATCTTCTAGTTCAGGGGTAAATGCTCTTTCTATTGAGCCACAAAACCTTTACCTATTAAAACTTATCATTGTTTATTTTTAGTGAGTGAAGTTTAGTATCTTTGGTCCATATTTTTTTATATTCTCACACCTAGATGTATGCATTGGCACCAAATTTAGGTCACTTAAACTTGCTGCGATCTCCAATATATTTAGGCATCACTTAATATATTCCATGTACAAATCATGCATAACATGAACAAAGTGTCACTACCTTTATTTTAAAAACAAGTAACTTTCCAACACAGCTGTTTTTCCACTGTTCCCATGTGACCACAGTCAAACAGCGTGGAAAGTGCAACAACAGAGATGACTGCGTGCAGCTGATGAAGTATTCGCAAACTCATGAGTGCCGAGTTCGTATTACCTCATTTATAAAACATCCACAAGCTACATTTGGAGAAAACCTTTTGTGAGGACAAATGTTTGCTCAGTCTAGAAGATACTAAGCCAAAAGATACATATGCATAAATAAGTACATCACCAAAGAGCTGCTTTTGAACATGCAATAAACTCTTTATACAATGTTAATTATAATGTATACAAACAAAACACAAGTCATCCTAGTGGTGTCTGGTGTAGTGGTGTCTGTCTGCTGGGTCAAGTCACCACATGACTCTTCTCTGCAGGACAGCGGCTTGGCCACTGCTGCTTAGCCAGCTGTTACTGTGGACATATTCAGACAGATACATATTCAAGTATAAATGTGGACTAGTTTACACATCTCTCCAGTAAGTTATACTGCATTTCATGGACGAGAGGAGCTTAGAAAATGGAATAGTATATACTAGACTTGAAATTAAAGTTAAAGAAGTAGGAAGGAGATCAAAAGGCATGCCAAGCTGGTTTACAAAACACAGTAGGGAGGATACTGTAAAGAGAGGAAGCTGTGACATAGATCTTCCCAAATAAATAAACTTACCTTTTAGGCAGAACATGACTTTTCCTTATTCCCCCATTCATCCAGTCCTTTTTCACCCAGTTAAATTTCTTTCTTTCGTCACACCTCTTAAGTCCAAGTGTTCACACAGACCGGGACACATCCACTGGTCTCTCCCACTGCCTCCCTGGCCATCCCTCTCTCCCTCCTGCTCTTCCTCCCCTCAAACACACACACCCTGAGTGGCCACTAGCCAACTTGAGCGCTGCAGGAAGAGCTCTTTCCACACCCCCTCCTCTGCTTCCCCTCACGCTGCTAGCAATAGGGACAACCCACCCGTCCCATCAGAAGTCCCGTTAGAAAAAAACTCTAAAATCTGAACTCGCAACAATTTTTATGGACACACAATTAGAGTAATTTACAAAAATGTAGAAGTTTTATAAGGAAACCAGCATTGTAAGCCTCAGGGGATGACGATTGTAGGGATTCTGGGCAGTCAGCAGTTCAGAGGGAGGCAGGGGGCCCCGGCTCGAGGCTCATCCATTGTTCACTGATCAAATATAATCACTTTAATCCCCACAATTCAACTGTCTGTTATCAGGGGAAGATACAAGCTTGATGCTTACCATACCTTCCACTCCGGGCCTTTTGAGAGATCAACCCAGTCACATACATACATACTGAGACTAGAGACACTGTCCAGACAGGCTCTATCAAAGAGAGGCAAGATTAACAACACAAATCTGTTCAGCACAAACATTCTCCGATGCTTATTGCTCATAAAATGTTTTTGAGTCGATAAAACAATGCTTGCTTTGTTATTGCTTTGTCCTAACAGCTCTGGGAGTACAGCCTGGGGTTTCCTCTGGTTTTGTGTTGATTAATTCAGTGATATGGCTCACACTCATCTTGCCTGGACCTGTGTATTTATACATTTGGAGTCCTGCTTTAGTACTACCATCATAACATGTCAATACAGAACACAGGATTTCTTGAAAAGTGACAAAAAACAACAATAGCACAACAAGCACCTTCTTGTTGCTAACTAGATAATTTCAAGCAGTGTGTATACATGTACAGGCAGATATTATCAACATTAATCCCACCTCAGCACTAGTTGCAGGCTATGACACACCACTGTGACCATATGTGACCAATTACAAGCCAATTAGTGAATCATTCTGTGGGAGATGCTCCGAGTGACTGAGCTAGCTTAGGATGGTTGAAAAAAAACTAGTAAACCACAAAATGCTAGGCTGGAAATAATATGTAATTAAAAACACACATACTTATCCCGGGATAGAGCCACCTATAAAACATACTTCATCAAGCCTTCACCTTAATTGGAGCCTGCTTTGTCCTAAACTGCTGTAACCTTTACCATAAAAGCCCTGGGTTTGTGGGAGCACTTGAGGTCTGCCTAATGACTGCTCTCACAGGCTCAAGGCAGACTCTTCAAAATCTGGACTGACTCTATTTTGAAGCACCTCATTGTTTTGTTTGATTTTTATATTATGTATTTTTGTGGTGATATTCTATCTTTGTTAGTAGTCGATATCAAGAACACTTATCTGAATTATTGTACAAGCAATTACAGGGCCAATAATGTGAGTGAGGGATTTTGTTTTTAGTAGAAATTAGAGGTAATGCTACTTAATACCAGCTAAAAACTGAATGAATGTGTGCACTGGGCTTTGTACAAGGGTTTTTTCTGCATTTGCAAAGTCTGATCTGGGGATAAGAGGCATTAAAACAACACTTACCTGAAAAGGCCCACAGCATCAGCAGTCAGCATATACAAAAGAAAAGAAAAATGTAATAATTAGAAAGAAGTTATGACTGACACATCACACATATCAACTGAGGTGATTAGGTATGTAGGTTGATGCAAGCTTTCTCTTGTACAGTAGGAGTAAAAGCCCAGGGCTGTAGGCCACATCACCAGATTTCTGTCCTTTAATGAAGCCCTGTCAGTTTATACACCACAAATTATCATCTGCTAATCTGGATTTACACATGAACTACATAATGGTGATGAGTGTGGGATGTGTGCTGCTATGTTTGCAACACAAACAGTCCAAAAACCCCCAACAAGACTATTACGCAAGAGCTTGGTGTGGTCAGAATCCTCTCAAATTTTACTAAGCATCTCCTAAAGGCAGATATTGTTTATAATACATTTTAATGATGCTTATATCAAAGGAGAAAATGCCAGTGAGGTCAGTATGTTATTAGCCTACATAAAGTGTTGTCAAATATACTACAAAATGTGTTAAAAAGCATTTTAGTACTGCACAAGCTAGACTCTCCAAAATAATAAATCTCTCTTCTGAATTGCATGTTCACATAGTCCCATTACTCTTGCCAGCAACAAAATTCCAATCGGTGTAAACAAGTTTTTCATAAGACGCCACAGCAAAACACTTAAAGCATACAGTAAGACACAGTAATCATGTAAAAGCCCAGATTTCCCAGTTTGCACCAGGGCCAAAACAGGGATTCACTCCAAAGACGGGAATGGTGGAGTGGGCATGAGCTGGAGCCCGACAGTCCCATCTGTGTGTCCTCATGACCAGTCGGTATAGATCCAGATGTACATGAGTGTGGAGGGGATCAATAGAGGTGATTGACAAAATTGATCAGGCTACTTTATGTTGGTAACAATAAAACAAAAAAGCCAACAAATGCAATGGTGGAAATTATTATATACTACTATATTTTTGTCATTTTTTGGGGGTGAACAATGGTAGAGTGATGGTAGAGAATTGGTGACTCCAAATTACCCTAAGTGAATGAATAAGAGAGTGAATGGTTGTCAGTGTATGTCTCTGTGTCCACCCTGCAGCTAACTGGCCATTGTCGAGCGTGTACCCTGCACAAGGCCCAAAGTTGCTGGGATAAGCTCTAGCTATTAACAACTCCTAACAAGAATAAGCAGAAGAAAATGAATGAATAAATCTATACTGTTCTGAGGGCATTTTCTAAAACATACTATTGCTTGAGCAAGGTTTTGATAGAACAAGTTACTTTTAAGTGCTAGTACAGAAAAAGTAGTTAAAATATTTAATATGTATTACTTTTACTTAATAATTTCTACTTCTTCTTACACCTTTACATGAGTACTTCTTCCATCTCTGCTTGAAAGTAACAGAACCTAGATTTAATGTGCATGATTATTAAAACCTAACAATAACTAGGCTTTACACAGCAGTCAATATAAAACTCCAAATATCCAGATTAATGACTAGGTTTATACTTATACTCAGGGAAACTATTACGTTGTAGCCATATGTTCTGGTTCTCTACTGTTATTCACTCATTACTAACTCAATTAAACTTAACTCAATTTGACCTTAAATGAAGCAGCCAATGGCAGCTTGAGTACCAGACAGCTCCCTTCCACGTGATTGGGTCCGAGCTGTTCCAAAAGGCTGGTCAAAACAAGCTACACCCCTACACACACGCTGTCACACACCCATCGCCGTGGCAACTGAGCCAAACACCCAGACAGTGAGGCTGCAGACTGCGTCAAAATTGCAGGTTTTAGAGCCACAGGCAGTCATTTTGGGTCTATATTTACACATAGACTCAGTGCACCGCTGGCCCTGTGTCTTGTAATGGTCCTGGCAGCCGTGTCACCAGATGTTATATATACACATTAGGCCCAAAGTGGAAATGCATTCTTATAAGATATTTCCTGTGCGGTACCAAGTCTACACGTGTGTATGTTATGAATAAACAAAATGTTTTTTCATTGACCCGTCTATGACACTGCCGCTGGCCAGGAACAAGTTATAAAAAGACAGCAGAGGAAAGTCAGAGATACATCACAGAGGAAATGGACCCTTTTGTGTTTGTAAGCAATGTAGCTGCATCCTAAAGGATAGTGCCATAAACTTAAAAGAGAATTAGCATGGCCACCAAATATCACAAATTATGAATAGATTATTGCTCAAGATGGTTTTCTGAATTTGTATATGATGCTGATGCTGGACAAATAGATCCAGAAATGCTGTGGATCACAATAGCTTAGTTAATACTGTATATGCTCAGATTAACCATCAATAATAAGTTAACTCTAACAAACTGAACTAATATCAACAACCACTTTTTTCCATCTAAAAACATCTTATTTTATGATTTTAGTTTGCTTCTTTGTAAAAATGAATGGGAAATAATGTGATATTTGTCTGAATATGGCACTAGCGGAAGGGTCTATGATGTGAACATCTGCCTCATAGACAAATACATGCAAATAAATCAATAGAGAAAATAACCTATTAACAGGGACCACAAAATAATTGATTTTAGATATAGGCCTTTTGTTACACTATACAAGAACTTTACCTCAACAAGCAATAAATAACAATTATCTTTCCTTGACATACCAACTCTCTTCCCTTTTTGGACTTTGGACAGATTCATGCAAAGACTTCAAACCATTCCAGCTATGCAGAGCCTTCCAGCCATTTTCGGAAAGTGGCAGGTTGACAGATGATAGACTGGCGGTGAAAGATTGAGACATGTAACAAATGACGACATAGTAGATGTCCAAAAGCCTCACGCTACATCACACTGAATGTCTAGCTTTTCCTTTTACCATAAAGTGTATAGTTATTGCATTGTATTTTTATTGACACAACTACTTGGCCAAAATCATGATAATGATACATTTACACAGCCCTAGAGACAACAATGTGCAACCAAGTCACACATATGAGCACTTAATCAATTATTAATAAGTTCAACCTGGAAACTCTATATCCTTAAGTTACAGAGAGAGTAAAATAACATTGCTATTACCTATAAGTAAAAAAAAAATCAAAATGAAAACACAGATATACTTATGGAAGGCTAATAAAAATCCTAGTACCTGGCACAAACGCTGCCCACTCATCACCACCAGCCACTGACACCACCCAGACACTGCCCCTTCATCCGCCACGTCATTGTTTAGCTATAACAACACACACACAGTCACCTTTGACCTCCTATCAGTCCCACTGACAATGCACTTGCTCCCAACAGGAGCAGGAAGTGCACGGAGATGGAGAACAAGGAGGCATAAAAAGCAGTGACCCACTTCTTGCCTTGCTTATGCCTGTAAACAAGTCAATGACTGGCTTCCTGTTTGAGAGTGAGAACAAAAATCCATTCATACAAGCTCATTGTAACCAAGAAGCACCTAAAATACAGTGCTATATCAAAACTCCTATCCCCATTCATTCTTCTATTACGGAAAAGTTGGTTTGTTTCTGTAGTCCAGTTCGTAGAGAAATGCATATAATATATTGATTTAGTACACACAGAGTGAAATATTTCAAACATTTATTTCTTTTAACTGTGATTATGGTTTACAGTTAATGAAAACCAAAATTCAGTATACCATGAAATTAGAATACACTAATCAAGCATAATATTATGACCACGTTCCTAATAAGCTGCCTCGCACACAACAAACCATGATGTGTTATATATTCTGACATCCTTCTTTCAGAATTAGCATTAACTTTTGTCTGGCCAGGCATAACACCTGCATTTTTGGAGAACATCTGACCCACTCATCTTGCCATCACAATTGCCTTGGTCAAACTCGCTCAAATCCTTACGCTTGCCCATATTTCCAGCTTCTAAAACATCACACACATGTTGATAGTGTCAGAATACACAGTTGTTAAACATGTGCACTCTCTCGCTATACAAACTTTTTTGGATTGAAGTAAATAAAGAACTGTTTGTAGCATCTGACCTATGGCATATATTTTAGTCTTTCTTCTACATCATTTGCTCCTCCTCACCTATTTTATGTTGCGGCTGGTACACCCAGTTGTCATCGTCGTGCTCCTCATCTCCATCGCCAGTGTGGAGGTGAGTGTGTGAGCGCGTGTGGCGGTTGTGCAGCTCGCTCTGGCTGTGGAAGATGCGTCTGCTCTGGCGGGACAGAGTGGACACATTGAGCCAGCTGAGGGCCCGGGACAGTCCCACAGGCTTCTCCTTGCGAAAAGACGCAGATCTCCGGTCACCTCTCATCCTTGGTGACAAATGTAGCAGCAGATTGCTTCGGAAAGTTTAAATCTGTAATCCTCAAATGTTCAGATGTACATTGTATACAAGATGTGTAATCCAGATTATAAGAAACATCTCTAAGCAAAATAATCCAAATATTTAGACTTCAGGGCAAAAATGAAATAGTCCAAAAGGCTTGTCTGCACAGCTCCACATTGACTTTCCAACTTCTTCTTCTTCATTTCATGTGTGATATGAGCCAAAGTCAAAGTCTAAATCATCTCTCCTTTCTTCCCTCCCTTTGTGCTTTAAGACTCTGGGCGCTAGTCCCAAAACCAAAGAGGTAATTAGGCAATCCCAGCTATCTGGAAAACCACCGCCCCGCTGCTGCACACGCTCCTTACACTTTATACTACTACTACGTCCACACTTTACTGGCTGTCATGAACGTCGCTGGAGCATAACAGGGTGGAGAAAGCTAGTGAAATGACACAAGTTGCTTTCCAATCACAACCAGTCATCAGATGTTGTTTATGACCAAGCGTGCTCCTTCTTGTTGTGTTATCTTCAGTAGTTGGTATGCACACAACAGCTGACATGCACCTAGTCAATGTTAGGCCAGACGTGGAGCGTCCAGTGTCTCTGGGTCTATTCCCAGCATTACGGGGTTACACAGTCACACACACGGGTAATACCTCCAAAACACGTGAAGCAGAATTTCCACATAACTATTTTCGAAGATTTTTGCAGGAGCCAGCTGGTAAACGTTCAGCATTTTTCCAAGATCTTCTCAGAATTTTCTTGTCAACACCTTTTTAATGTATGAGCTTTTTCTCCATTGTAGAAGCAGTTTAAATCATCTTCATGGTCTGTTGTTGTCACTTCTGAATGGAGAAGAGGCTCGGCGAGTTGGTCCTCTGGTGTGAGAAGTGTTGACAACTGGATCTGGATTTCCCATCAGCTGACTGGCCCAAGGACCAGGGAAGGCGCCCACACCTGCTGCTCTCTCCCTCAGACGGCTCTGTCCGGTGTCTACCTCTGGAACAGCCGCTGGTGAGGATTCCTTGCGCTCCAGTCCTGCTTAAAGTCCTGCCAAAGTATTAGTGCGCGACCATCACGCTTAACTATACTGTGTTGTGAGTGTAGGGTTAGGATTACACCCAGCCCTCGGAGCCACGGTGCTGAAATATGAGCTTCTCCCTTCTTCCTTCACTCCCTGAACTGGCCACTCCCCTCACCGTTTGCCGGCATGACAACCACTCCTCCCCAGCTCCTGTGTTACCCACCCTAAAACACCTTTTTTCTCTCTACTAGTCTGTTTACTTTTCTAGGTCATCTGTGGAGTCCCTCGGGTGAATTCTTTTATGAAATTAAGAAGCAATAATTGGTTCCATCGACACACTGGTAATACCACATGCCATCTTAATAGCAATTACAATGAAATTATTACTTTGAAGGGCAATTTAGTGACTGACTATAATGTAGCCACAAGGGCTTACAAGCCAGTGTACTCTTTGTGCTAGTCACAAACCTGGATACATGGAGAGGGTTATGTCAGATGATTTGGTGTGCCAATCGCAGAAGAGAAAACCCAACACATCTTCAGACTGATGTACTGTATTTAGAAACATGTTGAGACTCTTAATATTTTATAGGCTATAACTGTTAAAACACTCAAGTGCCTCAAGTGGTAGAAGCAACTGGTTTTACAGCAAACTGAGTGTAGGCATATGCAAAACAAACTGCGTTCATACTTAACAAAACACATCAGTCAAAAAAACTGCACCTAGGTGCCAACTGGTTTCTAAAGCTCAGGCGCTAAAAGAAAATGGGTGTACATACATTCTTTTGTCAAATATAATACCAAGTCCAACACATACTTAGCTCGCCACAGTGTATTTGGGGAAGGCCAAAATAGCATGCAGAGGCCCTCCAGACAAAAACAAAGTCTTTATGGAGTGCTACATGTGTTTGGGAGAGGTGGAGTTTTCCCACCCGTGCATAACCACAAAACAGCATGTGACCACCAAGGTGAGACACTCAAGTAGCAATCTGTGTGTCCACAAAATACATGTCAAAGTGCTGGTAATGGTCTGAACAAGTCGTTCCCATTTTATTTTTATTTTTTTTCAAGTTTCATGTTTGTGATACATACATTGCATGTTAGGACTGAATTGACAAAATAAAATTCATGAAATAACAGAAGTTCTAATATAGGTGCATAAAACATTTGTTACTTAAGCCACACTAATATTGCAATCCTCTGAGTATCTGGTCTGTTCCACTGTTGGAACCTGAGCCCACATTTATGTTTAGTTCAGTTACAGTGTAGTATAAACGTACTGTTAAACCCCCAATGTTTTGTCTGGCCCCTAGCCTCATTTTGTTTCCCTTCTACTGAGGGAAAACTGCAATGTCAGCACTTGTCATTTACTCATAGGCCAAACATAATACTACAGATGTCCCTGGTTAACTGAAATGACTAACTCAAGCGCGTTCAGGTGTATCCCACTGCCACACAGACCTTTGTCCAGCTCATCACATACACAACTATAGTGTTTTAATTATTAACCAGTGGTGTGCTACATTGTGTACCACTGGACACATACAGTCAATGCACTTAAACGATTGAAGAAGAAAAAGAAAAGTGAAAAGGCAGATAACAAGTAAAATGCTTATTCTAATACATACAAGACAACGTTTATTAGATGCTACATGTTTACTGTGGGGTGGAAATGCTTAAACCACATCTGCAAGCTCTACCCAATATTCAAACAAACACTGATTCCCAGTCAGCATGGTCTATTGATTTCCTCTTTTCAGGAAGAAAAGCGGTTTTAGGACCAAACCCCTGGAGGACAGGAAACAGGTCAAAGGCCACCATCAGAAGTCCTGACCCAACAACCTACCTCACTTCCAGCCCATAAATACAACATGGTCATTTCCAAGTAACCAACATTATCACTCACAATAATTAAAGCTTTTAACTGTGATATGTTTATACCAAAATATGTTTTAAACTAAGATGCTAGTACCAGTCTAGTCTACTTTGAGCAGACTGGTACAGAAAATAATAATAAACAATACAAATTGGTATGGACACACACAACCAGACGAGCCAACACCAAAATTATAAGGAATGAGGTAGAATTAGTGAAGAAAAAAATGCTAAAGTTACAGCAGACAATAAGGAGCAGTTCTTTGAAGCATATGATTAGGAAGATAACACACTGTAGTCTTAAAATCTTTCAAGCCTGTAATTTGACTCAAAATGAATGGATTTTGTATCTTGATGTGCATATAACTTTAACACAACATCACTGGATATGTGGCACAGACATTGAATTATTACACTGTTGACTTGCCATCTTCACAACGTCATCAAAATCCACACTACATACTACTAGGTACTACTACCTTAACCTTCTGCCACATTGTTGCCCAAAAATACAAAGAAATGCATTTAAATAAATGTATAACTATAAAATATGTGTATACAAGAGTAGTCAGAGTTTTTTAAAAAGTGTTTTTGCTACCTAAGCACCAAATTTATTAACTGAACCCGTCACCTTTATTTTAGATTTTCTTCCAAACCCAGATTGTTGATTTGTCATTGCCTCAAATTCTGAACACATAAGACTAAGATTTGTACAAGCCAAATTTAAATGCACACAAAATAAGCTGTGTGTGAAACTGGGGTTATGTTAAGTCTGGTTTAAGGGAAAGTTAAGCATCTCTGGGCTATGGTTTAAATTAGGGAGCGCACCATGAGAAGTAACATAAGTCCAGGCAGGCATGTGTAACCTTTGTGTGTGTGCGTTCTATATTGGGGCTGGAGGAGGTGTTGGAATCTTTACGGCGAGGTTAAAGGAGCCGATCACATGAGAAGGTATTTGTATGTACGTGTGAGTAAGCAAAAACATATAGCATAACACACAGAGCTAAGGCATTTGAGAGACATTATTTAATGAACAGGTGCCATTGATGGACTGTTGGTTGGTTTGTTTTTGACAACACAAAAAGTAATGGTCAGTAAGAGAGATTCAGTACCATTGCAAGATAGAGCCAAAAATAACCCCAGCCTTCAGCCAGTAAAGTAGATTATTTACCATTGTGAGTTATATTGGCTTTGTGGCTCAATGATTAAAGCATTTACCCCTGAACTAGGAAATCTCCAATTGGAATCCAGGTCTGAATACTATTTTGTTATCACTGGTTCTGTGCTCTCCGAGTACAGCTGGGTACTGATCAGATTTATACTAGTACTTAAACGTTGCCTGGTTTTTGATACCGGTACCTGAGTGATACTTTTCTGTTAACTATTTCATCTTCTACAATCATAAAACACAATAATACTGATTAAAAAAACATTTTTGGAGCAAATTCTTTAAGTAAGTTAAAACCAGTAGTTTGTAGGATTTGTTCTGTGTTAATTATTTGATTCATACATGCACAGGAACATTAAAGGCCCCACTAGGTACTGAAACTTGGTATTTAAAAAAAATATATATTATTTTGATGCCAGTAGTATTGTAACTTTTCTTTCGATAGCACAAAGGTATTATTTAATAGTACCCAGCCTCATCACTGAGTGCCTCTGTTTTTTTTTTAAATGACTTTGGCAAACTTTGGCAAGATCAGTAATATAAAATATAAAAATAAAATGCATAATTTCATATAATGGTGGATGTGTATTACCAGCCTCTTTCTGTATACTTATGTACATATACTTTCTACACAATGAAGACAACATCATGTTTGTCACCTCTTAATGAGAGTGTGACCTGTAAGGCTAAACCCTGACATGTGAGTAACCCTGCCTTCACCTCCCCCATCTTCAGCTCTGATGACCAAATTACCCATAACCTGTACACAATCTCACTTTTTTTTTTAATACATTTTAAATTTTGTGACACCTACTACCTTTCACTGCCTCAATTTTACATTTGAATTCAAATACAAGCATACATATGACCTACTACTGTCCTCTGCTGCCTTAATTGTGTGAGCATTCAAAATAGTAAGCAAACAAAAGCAAATTAGGTTGTGGGCTATGTTTGATACATGTAACAGTCACTGTCCAAATTCTACAAACTCACGTGAGATTTTATAAAAAGTGATGTGTCACTCGCAGCAATGGCAATACACAAAGGGCAGTGAGATGAGCGTTTCTGCATGAAGCTGCATGAGTAATGTGTTCATTAAGATATCTGAGTCCTGCGAGAGTCAGTGGAGTCCATCAGCTAACATTATATTGGAGCATGATACACCCTCTAACTGCCAGGACTGTGATGGAGCAGTGGGAGGGTCAGGTCAGGTGTAGGGTAAAACAGCTCATAATTATGAATGAGAGAGTGCCTTATCCTTTTACATGAATAACAATAGTCCTTAGATACAGACAATTACAGGACAGGAAGATGCAGCTAAAACCATTATCAAACCACAGAAAGATAAAATGACTAATGCGTTTGGTAATAGTAAGGGAGATGGGGAAAAAGTGAGTCACACAGTATAAAATGTCGCATCAGGTGAGCTGCCTAGCAACTTCACACCTCCACAGAGAGGAGGGCCACAACGAACAACAGATATTAAGTGACTGCCCTCTGGTGGCGGGTAGAGGGTTTGAACACAGATGCCTAATACAAGAGGTATGAGGTGCTCCCAACTTTTCTGTACCATTTTGCCCAGTACTACTACAGCCAAATAATAATAATAAACTAGAATATTGTGGAAAAGTGAAATACTTCAAGCATAATATATTTTTTATCATTTCATCATCGTGTAAATTCTAATTTCATGAGACATTGAATTTGAATTATTATTGAAAATGTTTCAAATATTTCACTTTAAATTGAAATACTAAAATAGACTGAACTTTTACTTTTTTTATTTGTTTTTTATTGAACATTAATTAACATAACATTTTACAAAAACAAACACTACAATACTTAACAGGGAAAAAAAAAGGAAATGACCTTTCCACTATATTCATATTTATTGACGTGCATCTGTATACAGTTAAATACTACATTGTTACAGTTGTCTTAATCATTCAAGTCGTTTCAATGTGATTGATTTTTGTGCAGTTATAGTTTTTTACCACTAGAGGGAACCGTCACATTGAAATGAAACAACTGAGCCATGGAGCTTCTAGTCTGTTTTGAGGTTAAATAAGCGGAAAATGTTTGGGCCTGCATATCTGGCTGTGTTTATTGCATGTTTGTACAAAGAACACTTCACTATCAGCCCATCAGTAAACAGCGCCATCTCCTAATTATGTTTTGTTTGTTTATGGGTGTGAGCTGGACTGTGATGATAGGAATCTCGTTTTAAAAAAGCTACCATTTCAAACATTCTTGCCCTATTTTGGACCCCATATGAACCTCTTAAGGACTTACACAGACTCTGGCTTCTTTGTGAGACATGCACTAAGCCCCTGAAGTCAACTCCTGTTACTTTGCTGGGGTTAAGAAGCAAATCCCCTCATTCCTCTGTCCTCATTATTTCAACATTTGCTATTGCTTTACAAAAAGATGCATGTATGTTAACTAATTCTGTTATTGTTCGGTGGAAATCCTGTGCCAGGTGCCCTTGTTGAGGGCAGTTTATACAAAGACAAAGGGGAAAGGTGAAGCAGGTATTGACCTTTGACCTCTGACCCCAAAGCAGCAGCTGAACTCAAGTATTCCAATAATAACAGACGCATTCTTCTATTTAAGTGCAACTCCAACTAAAATAGGAGTTGAACAAAGGGGTTGAAGCTCAAACTGGGAGTGTGTTCAAGCCACATCTGTGAAACATCCGGACATCCAGAGCGGACTTCATTTAGTGTGTACAGCACGTGTACCGTATAGAAGCACTACAACACAATTCCTGTAGTAAATTTACGGGATGTCAGCCAACATCGTCTTCATCTTTCGACGAGTTGTTACCCACAGAAAGCACCATGTTCACAGAGGAGCAGACAAGTGAGGATTAAGGTCATGCCAAAGCAGGAGCAAAAAGACAAGTTTGAAAGGAGTGGCAGTGTGGCTTTACAGGACAAATGAAACTGGGTAATCTGAGCAGGCCATTCACACACTTCAAACAGGCACACACCCAGGAGGCCTGTGTCCAGCGGTGGAAGGAAGGACAGAGTGTGTGTGTGTGTGTGAGAGAGAGAGCGAGAGAGAGGGTGCGGCTGGCCGTGCATTCCTGATCATTCATGGCCCAATGAAGGAGCTGCACCAGGACCTGACGCCAGATGTGCTCCCCAATATGTTCACAATGTTTTTTTTTATATATGCAGACCAGGGTAAAATCACATACAGATGACACACCATTTCAAGTACCAGTACTGTGAAAATGCATACTGTATATGCAACAAATGAAAAAGTTGGGCTGCACGATACTGGAAAAACAGGTCATATGCGATAACTATGTTGAATATAGAGGGGGTATCTGGGATTTCCATATAATGAATTAATTAATCGCCATTTTACAAAAGCTTTTCATAGTCTACTTGGCAACCCTAACAAGTGTTTGTACAATGTAAACATTCTGGCCAACTCACTATAGTATATTAGCAAGATAAGAGGAGAGAGCAGGAAATATTTCTGCATAGCCAGCCAATGAATTTGCATGTACTCTTTCCAAATAGTGTGTTGTGAGATAAGACGTGAATGGTCATGTCATGTATTGAACTAGAGTCTGGTTTGATTGAAGTTGTTTCCTTTACATGTGTGAATTTGTGGCTTTAATGTTTGTCATTGCTACAATGTTCAGACTGGGCTTGTGCGGTGTCAACACGTGGCTGAACCGGTTTTAAATGCCAGTGGGACAATAGTGCTCAGAGACAAGTGTATGGGTGTTTAATTTACGCCACACTGGAGCAGGGCTAGGGTTTGACAAGCAGCTGTTCTGAGGAAGCGTCAGTCAGCATTCACTAGAATTTTGTTACTACAAGAAAAACTCGATACAGTAAATAGGTTGAAAACTGTTCTTGTTGACACTCTCCACAAACTCACAGGGGACTACTACATATTATGTCCCATTGAGAATTTATGAGGAGCTTATATAATGGATGCTGACAAAACAAAAAATATCTACAACAAAGGCCTCCCTTTGTGACGTTCCACTACATCATTCACCATCAAACATTTATAAGATTGGTGGTAATGACTTTACATTTAGTGTTTATGTTCAGAGAGCTACTACTCTGTCCACCTGCTGTTTAAGCAGCCAGTTGGTATGATGCTATTGCTCTATAAAGTTTAAAGCAATATATTATTTAGCACTATATCATAAAATAACTGTATTCAAAATATTGAGGCATTATCATATTTAAGCACAGAATGGATGGATGAAGCAACTAATGAGACATATATACTGTAAATATTACTAATTACAAATTTTCAAATCACAGCCATTTCATACTAAGGGCCAAAGTATAAGCAAAAATATTTTAAATATTTGCATGTTTTACTATAATTAAAACTAGTGCCTTTGTTAAAGGTCATTTAGACACTTCATTCAGATAATAAAGCAGAGTTCCCAGGGGAGTGAGCAGCAGAATGTGAAAGGGAGCACTGGACAGTCAAAAGACAGAGTTCAGCACGTGGGCTGACAGCACAATCTGGCAACCCAACAGACCCCAGCAAACCCCATCAAACCCCACTGGGACCTGATACTACAGGGGCAGCCCGTGCAGCTGCAGTCCTGGTGTGTCTGTGTCTGAGACACTAAACAAAAAAATGGCGAGCATGTTACATAAAAAAATATAAACTTTTTAGGCACTTTAGCTCACAAAAACAAGGGATACACAGTGAATTCCCTACATCTGCAGCCATTTAGTGCGCCTGTTAAAGGTGAGAATATTATATGCCATGCGTTTACATGTATAAAGCATTTTAACACGCACACAAATGAGAACAAAGCCAGAGGAAACCTCTAATAAAAAGCAGGATGTGTGATTTAACAGTAGCAGCAGCCTTAGTACAGTAGGTCTATGAAGAGCACCAACACCAGACTCAGTGTGTGGTCTTGTACGGGCCTGGTCTGTGCTCAACAGCTCATCAACATGTCCAAAAACACTTGATAGTATTACCAGTGAATACATTTCATGTGGAAGTTAGAAAGTAAAATGATGAGGTGAGAACATGGAGCCAGAAACAGGTGAGAATAAATGACAAAAAGACAGCAGCAGTCAGACTGAGTGAATTATGCTGATGAGGCAGACAGCAGGCCGACCGTTACTGGGACAATAGAGGTTGACTTTAGGTCTGGCATCTCGCCCTCTACAGCTGGGGGATGTCTCAAATACACACACACGTACACACACTCAAGCCCTTTAGTTAGTCTGAGTGATCCCTCTTATCCCGTCTGCAGCTCTGCATCAGCCCGGGACAAACCTCCTCTAAACACTGGACAAAGACCAGCTTTCATTTGCCAACACACAAACACAGACGCGCTGCCTCTTCCCCTCAGCCCTGATCCGAGCACTGCCCCCAGAGCTCCCCGTCCTGCAGCAGGGGATTTAAGAGCAGCATCCAGATCAGCAATGGTTGGCATGTCCAGCTGGCACCGCCACTTCCAGCCGTTACACACTGGGGTTTCAAGGCACATTAACGACAAACTATGGGTGTAATGGAAAGCATACGCAACATACAAGATTGACTCAAAATAGAGCAACAGCATGCAACACACCCTTCAGAAACAAACACACACACACTCCTCCAAATGCTCACTTTAGGAAATGCATCCAGCATAACATTTTAAAAAACATGTTCCTATCCTCCTGATACATACAATTTGCCATTAATATCCTATTTCCTTTTTATCCTCATCTGATCTCTGTTCCCTCAAACACAGCATCTCTTTGTGTGTCTGAGCTGAGGGGCTGAAACACAAACTCCCAGCCCACCTCGGACTCAGAGCCAAAAGGCCACTGGTCAGGGCCACCACCCACAGTTTGTTCCACACAGCGGGAAATCCCCTCCTTTTACAGTAGAGCCCAGTGTCTGTGTGTGGCGTGCACAGGTGAGCCCCTATACAATTTAGTGCAGGCGACATTGTGTCTGGCTG
Organism: Bostrychus sinensis; assembly: GCA_020698575.1. Taxonomy (NCBI): domain Eukaryota; kingdom Metazoa; phylum Chordata; class Actinopteri; order Gobiiformes; family Eleotridae; genus Bostrychus; species Bostrychus sinensis. The sequence goes on along the minus strand of CM036257.1, from coordinate 16,689,113 downwards.
GGATTTGCATTATTTTAAATGTTTACGCTTCCAAAGTTACTGTACTTGTAGGAGCATGTGTCCATTTATAACATCAGGCCAACTCTTGTACAACAGTACAGGACAAGATGATCCATCAACACAAAAACTAAGGTCTGGGAACTCACCCTGTGGTACTGTAGCTATGGTATCGGCACCAGCCAAGGAACATATTTGTACAAAAACTGAACTGAAATTCAACCTCAGGTATTGTGTATTTTTCAGTGTATCTCAAATTCCAAAAGCATCTTCTGTCCTTCAGGGCCTCACACTATGCTTGGACCAGCTTAAGTTTCAGCTTAAGGTGCATGGGAAAGAAAGCTATAAGATACAATAGGATAAAGCTTCAAAATACTGTAGTTTTGTATGTCAGTCAGAAGGCTGCAATGCTAAACAAAATATCAAATAAAATGGACCACTTGATACTGCCCAAATAGTCATGGCTTAAATTCTTTGCGGATTAAGTGTAATGTTGAGACTTCCCTCATGTAATCTTATAAAAAATCTACCACCATAAGGTTACAGTTCAGAGGCTTAAATCCAGGCTGAATGTGGCATTTTGCTGTCAACTAAACGATTTGAATCACAATCACAAGCCCTTCATGGGAAGCACTTAAATGTTTTGATTTCCAGTAAACTCAGATTGTCTTAAAATTATATCAAGGCAGGGATATGGGATATTCACTTGTGTGGGATTCAACCATGTGAGACCACTTTAAAGACTCTTGTTGAAAACTTCTTGCATCTTCAGTCATCACACGCTTAATAAAAGTGCACTACAAAGCCAGCCGAGCATACTGTAAGTGGAGACTTGTCTGAGCTGATGGCATAAGTAAAGGAGTATGTGGGTCCACGGTCAACAGGAGCTTGTGTCCACGTCCCACTGGTCTAAAAGCCATGCAAGCCCCATCTTTACCACCCTCAAAGTGGGTTTATTGTCACATGGATGATTGCGATTTAATTGTCTTCTAAAATTTCTAGAATAATGTATTTTTAATGCAAGAGGAGTAAAGATACAGAAGATAGATCTATTTTTTTCTAAAGATGGACACAGCACAATAGGAAGGGCAGTACTGAAGGTAATGTTTACTTAAGTACAAATTACTCACAAATTCAACTACTACTTGCAATACTACCACTGATATTACTACCTGCACTACTATATACTACAACTACTGCTACAACCCACATTGACACTTTTACTAAAACGCCAAATGGTTGGATTCAGCCTCAGTGAATCTGATGTGAGACTTACTCCTATCCATACATTTTATCAGGTAATCACATCAAAACATTACTGCAGCAGAAGCTTGCCTGGCAACTGCATACTTTCAATACTTTTTTTCCCTGTCATTAGTCAACTTCCCAAAGCCATAAAGAAGCAGACGTCAAGGTTATTACTTCCTACAAAAACAAAAATGACTTGTAAATCTCGGGCAGCTTGTCGAACTGGTTGAACTCTCCATGGCAGCACTAGAGAAAGACGTCCAGTGTAAAGATGAGTGTAAGGTTCTGAGAGCAGGTAAACTTTGCTGCCTCTGTGGGTGGCAGCGAGAAAATCTGTGCAAGTCAAAGTAAGGAAAACACAAGGGCGCCGGCTTGCTCCGTGTGCTATAGCATTGACAAAACACTGAGGTTAATGATCTCACTAAAACTAGCCACTGTTTGACTTTTCCCACATGAAGCAGCCCTCCCTGGGGTGATTTCTACCTGCATTTCTAAACTCACCTCGCCACTTCCTCAGGTATCACCATAAAACAACTTGCCACCGACGAAGTATTTAAACTACAAGCCATAAATTGTATAATAGTAAAGGCAGTGATGACAAGGTGCAAGAGCAGGTTGGATAATGCCGCAGCATATGTGTTCAAACATACAGTATCTTCCAATGTTGGAGGTATAAATCAGAGTAAAAGGATGACTATATTATGTCAAATGAAAGTACTTACCTTTAAATTTGAGGGTAATAAAGGGGTCACAGGGGTTCAGATGAAAGTCAAGGTCCATAGGAAAGTCATGTGAAGAGAAAAAAGAGAAACATTATTCAGGCATATTTCCATGACACACAAATTATTATAACACTTTATTCAGTTTGTATCAATCTATCACCTGCAGTGTGAATGATACCATGCCAAACTAAAACCTAGTCTAAAGCCAAACAACAACGATGTTTGTGAATGTAAAAATATGCAAAATATGCCCTTAAGGAGGATTTCCAGGCTGTTGAAAACATTTGAAAAGACAACTTGTAATATGTAACCACAGTAGTAAGTAAAAGTCATTGTGATGAAATAGCAAAAAAGTGAAGTAAAACAGACAAGGATCCAGGCATTAGTGATTCATAGTTGAAAAGAAAGTCAATTTACTGGCAGTTTTGGTTGGAGTTATTGCACAAACCTCCTACTACTAATCCTGACTCAGGGCTAGTCAGTCACTGTCAAAAAGTAAAATGAGAGAAATGACTGGAAAGCGGTTTTTGATGATTTTTTATATTCTCATTGGAACAGGGGATGTTGTGCAGACAGTAAAGCCATTTGAGAAAACTGTTGTTTATGTGATAGTGGACTATACAAATAAAGTTAAATACATTTATTAATCTTTCACTTATTTCTGTTAGAGGTCACCGGTTGCTGAGGATTATCCCAGCAACTACAGTGCCCAGAAATAGTCAAGTAAACAACAAAAGTATGTTTATGCAAAGCTTGAATGCTCCGCTATGAAGCAAATTGATCTCTGTATTGATATCATTGTTAGGATTCATTCTCACAAAAGCCTAGTTTCTCAATAATAATGCCCACATTCCTAATAGTATGTTGTGGCCCTCCCTGGAATTGTAATTGGTAAAAAAGTTTAAGATGTTAAGGAGACGCAGGATGACAAATTTATAGATATTACTAATGTCACTGGATAAAAACTATTAGGATTTCTTCCTTTTTCTAAACACTAAACAAATCATATGTTTTGTCTTGCTCTAAGACTGGACATGCAATGATATAATGAGTACCCCATGGTAAAGATTGCACTGCATTGTATATGTAATTGATGAAACATGGCAAGCAAATCAAAAGAACTATACAGGTATTTTGTATTTTTATAGTCACATAACATTTAGTCTTCAGACTTTACTTGAAGGCTGGTGCAAAGTAGCATATATTTCCAATGATAAAATCCCTCATTAATAAAACAATAATATAGCCTAAATTATTCACATGGTGGAAAGTAAATGTTTTTGTAACAGTATCATGTGTCACTCACTACACGTGCTTTGGCCAGACATGTGACTGCACAGACACGCCGCCCATATGATGTGTACCTCAGTCATCACATTTATAAGGACATAGGAACAACCACAACCAACAACAACGCATGACTTTACCATATGTTTACTACTACCATTACCTCATTACCTGCAATGATAAATCAATTTACTCTGCTGAATGTGAAAAATATTGTCAGTGTTTCTGATCGTACTGTGGTGTGCATTGAATTTTAAAGGCCAGTAATATTTTGTACCGGTTTGTATTATATTGTTTTGGTTGTGTGAACCCTAGGAAGAGTAGCCATTGTTAAGGTATTGGCTAATAGGGATTACAATTAAAAAAAAAACAAATATGATATCCCTTTTCATTTAAAACAATAATCTGGCTACTCTTAACCACAGCATCACAGCAAGGCCACAGACTGAACAAAGCAAGCTTAGAGCCTCCATATGACTTATTACCACAAGCTCAATGTGTTTCCCTATTTCTGTATTTGTTTTAATTATCTATACATTTACTCATATATTTTTAACTTATCACAACACAGAATTCACAGTTACTTGCAACACTTCTAAACAAACCATTAGTGTTAAAAATACCCACACTTCCAGGGGAGAGACTGTGCACGTGCTAATAAAAGAGAATTTGCCTATACAAATCTTTAAAGAAGTGCACGGAGAAGCACGCCTACCTGCTGCATAGGGGTTCTTTCTCTGCTTCTGGCTCCAAATCCTAATCCCGTTAAGAGGCATGATAGCATCTGATCATTGCATTGCTCCAAACAACAAAGATTGCTGCCATGGCATTTTGAACATCACTTTTCGTGGCTTGCAATTTTGCACCTCTGTATTGCCTCGCTGCACGCGTGTCGAGCCCGCACGCACGCTGACCAATCAAAACCTGTCACAAAGAAAGAGGGGTGTGCTACAAGAGGGAGGGGCTTGTTCGCAGAGGGCCCCTAACCGGTGACCCCGACCTCTGAGGTTGCTAGGTGATGTAGTTGCTATCCATCGTGGGGCTGTTGTTGCTGGGGTGATGTTCACTTTCTTCTAAGGGTCCTCCAGGCCTTTTCACTTATCAAGTTATGGGTCATAGGCACATACACTGGCAGGACACACTCTGCTCAAATAGGCTTTTGTTGGGGTAAGCCAGTAAAGCAATCAGGTTTAATTTCAACTAAGTTTGTTCTATAAACCAGGGTCTGCCTCAAGGTTGTGTGTTCAAAGATGGACTTCTGCAAATCTTGGATGTAATGAATGTTTATTTGAGTTAATGTTGCATTTCTGTTGCATTTTTATCATCTCTTTTTACCACAGAACAACCTCTCACTTGATATTTTCTCTTTTTGGGACCATTCTCTGTAAACCCTAGAGATTCTTGTTCATGAAAATCCCAATAAAGAAGCAGTTTCTAAAATACTCAGGCCAGTCCATGCTGCGTTCAAAGTCACCTAAATCCCCTTTCTTCTCAATTCTGATGCTCGGTTTGAACTTTAGCAGGTTAGTCTTCAAACCTTCATGTCTCATGACTAAATGCAGAGAGCTGCTGCCATGTGATTGGCTGATCAGGCAAGAGCATAACCAAGCAGTTAAATAGGTGTACCTAATGGACTGGCGGGTGAGTGTATATGAAGATAACTTTAGTAATGGGTGAATGACTTGAATGACCTGAGCAACGCCAAACTGTGCTGCATATATTTTTATATAGTTTTATCTGCATGAAAAGTCTCAGTGAAAAAGCCAGGCTAAGATTATGTTGCAATAAAAAAACTATAATTAAAATGTAATACCTTGCAATGCAATATATTACTTTGAAGGCCTTGATTTTGACAAGTTAATGTTTTGATTCTGTTACCACTTCAATTAAATACATTTGAGGCCATTTTCTGATTGATATCTGTATTTCAAATGTAACCTTCTGCAGCTTTCATCTCTGCATTTACCCCTATGTGTGTTTCAAGGCTTTGAATCTTCTTTGACTCCTCTAGATCCCTCTTCTCCACAAGAAGACAAAGACCTCAGTTAAAAGTGATTATGGTGGTCTTTGCAGTGAAAATTAAATATACAAAGAACACTTAATTAGACAGGCTACAACGCTTCATCTTGTAGCACATAAGCCAACAACCAGAGTAGCGAAAATTATAATTACGTGAACACTAGTGCTTACATTGTCTTAATCATAACTTGCAAACCAATCCGGAAGAAAAATTGGGGACTATCCCTTTTCCGCAGATGTATTCATCACCACTGCTCTACTTTTCCAATCCAAAAGGAAACAGCAGCGAGAGACGTGTCACTTCCTGTGGCCCGTGACGCTAACACAGACAAAAGAAACAATTGAAAAGCGAGAAGTGATTGAATGAGACCTCATGTTTGATTGAGAAGTTTCCTCTGAGGTCTGAGTGTGCGGTCATGGGTTTTAAAGTGTAGGGAACGCAAATGCATGGACAGGAAATAGGACAGGATGAAGCTGACGGTGCCATGACCCACAGGAAGCTGGGAAAGGGATCTCTGACAAATGGTCTGAAATGTAGAGGTTAACCTGAAGTCAAAGAAGACAAAGAAGATGGCGGAAATATAAAGCTTTCTGTAACCAGATTTAGTCATGTCAAGGGGTGGAAAAAGTACACTAAATTTGTGCTCAAGTAAAAGTACTTCAACATAAATCATACTAATAGAAGCAAAAGTCAACAAAATTAATACAAGTTAAAAAAGCACTGACTATAAATTTGAACAGTTTTGGAACCTTTTTCTCAGCACAGCAAAACCTACCATGACTACTTTTTAACATTTCATTAAATCTTTACTACTTTTTCTTTGTACCATTTGCTTTGCTTCTTCCTCTTCCTATGCCTCTCCATTCACCAATTAAAACTGTTGAATAACAGAAAGTCCCTAAAAAGGAGCAAAAAACTAAACTAAACAAAAAACTATTACCCAGTGGTGACATCAAAACAATAGTAAAGAGAAAAACCTCTGGAGCCAAAGAACTGCTGAATAAGGACTGTTATGTTTTCAATACAGACATGCAAACACGCTACAAGACAAAGAACTACGGTTTTTGGTCAAAGTTGACATGAAGTGAAAACACTGCCATATGTGATGCCTTGAATTTTGCTTGCTTTTACACTGTGGGTGAATTTGTTTGACTAGATTTTTTCTCACAACATTTAAAGCCAGTGAAGAGTCAACTGGGCCTTCAATCAAACTTGTAGTGCACATAGAGGCGCTCACATGCCCATAAATGCTCCACTGTCTGGCACCAGCATGACCACAAAATGAAGCAATCGAGATGTTTGATTGAGCCATTTGAGTTATTTGACCATGTGTGTTACATGACTGCAAAAAAGGCAGGAGTAAAAAGTTCATGCAAGGAAAAAAAAAGAAACAAAAAAAACAAAACAAGCAGTGCTTTATGTTATGGAAAGCTATGGGAAGTGCAGCGAGAGGTCCGGGCAGAGGAAGTCTGGAGCTGAGGGAGCAGGCTGGTATCAGGAGATGTCACCACCACCAGCAGCAAGAATCTGGGAAAACATGAAAGCCAACAGGAAGAGTCCTCATCTGGGGTCAAATGTTGGTTAATCCACTAAGAAAAACAACTACTCTGAAATAGATTTTTCCATAACATCAGAAGATAAACTAAGTATGGTCTAGAACTGCTCTAATTTGAAAGTGCTGCCATATAAATTTAATTACTAGCCTATGTATAGATTATTCTTTTATTCTTCTTTAACACACAAGAAGAGTGGCCATGACAGTTGCACACAAAATGATCGAATCAAATATGCCATAGTTCATAGTTATTAATATTACTGCTTTGACTGCATTTGTGAGACAAAACTACCGGGGCTTCATATTTGGGATGTCCAGACACAATCACTTCTCATTCACTGGAGTGAAAGCCAGCTCAGATACTCAGTGTTACTCACCAATTTGCTCAAGGCAGTTTGACTTTACATTTACTCCTTTGTCATATTGTACTGTAAATTAAGTTAAGCAAACCTAAACTGCTAAACTGTCAAGGAAATTTCCAAACTGGGTCACTTGATAAATATGATATTCTATGTATCCAGCATAGGTACATTCAGTAATCAGAGGTGCATACGGCTTCTGCTGTTATTACTGTAAGTTTTATAAAAAGTAGTATCAGGACATACCAACCAAAAATGCATGTTCTATAAATCCTTCCTTCTAAATTCTCTTATCTTTAATCAACTGCTGTTTCATAATTATGTTGAGAAGACATCTGGTTTTAATTAAACTCTGTGTGGGTGTGTGATGTGTCATCTGCCTTAGCAAAAATCAGATTATGTTGATCTATGCTGAATGAAAAGCATGATGATCTGATGTTTATAAGAATCAGTAATAGTGAAGAAAACATTTTGTGCATACTTCACTACTGGTCTATAAACATTTGATAAAACCTAAATTATTTTCAGTAAGGAGCTTGACTGAAATGGCAGAAGCAGATTTCTTGAGGCTGGCTCTCAAAACAAAGGAAGTGTGACAGAGATTGTACAAACATGCACACACCTGAGGTCAAAGACACACAAGATATTCCTATCAAATCTTCAGGAGCGCAGGGGATTTCAAAATGAAACATAAAGCTACACTTGTATAATAATAGTAACATTTATCTTTCCTGATACATCCACAGAAAGGTGACCTGTTTCCCTTACAGTGTCCCAGTAACCCACAAGGAAAAATTTGAGCGATGTTGAGCTGTCGGAGCCAAGTTTTGGTGGCTGCTTGACGTGAACTCATACAATGGGCTTCTGTGTTAGCCGCGGTGATGCCGAGAGGAGATAAAACAAGAAAAAAAGCCTCAAGTGGGAAGAGCACACAACCACATGCCTACTAAGAGTTAGACCTAGTATATCAAGGAGAAGTGATTAATAGTAGCTCATGTATATTGAGCTTTAAGGCAAAGAGCGAAAGGGCAAAGTGGTATCGGGGTCTGGCCTTTAATTGGCGAACCGCACATGTGGCAAAACTTAGTCAACTACACCCAACCAGCTCCACCCCATTTCTGGAAAAGAACAGAGGACTACTGGGGTTAAACTCAAAACCGCATATGCTGCTTCTAGTTCATGAAGGAATATGAAAGCTTTGAGAAGTGGCAGAATCAACAAAAGGATGAGTCAAAAAGAAGATCCTCCTGAATTCATCTCCGTCTCAAACTTGTGGCCACATGAAAGACAGACTGGGCTGGGTTCCCATATGGTGAGGAGCCATGAGGGTGTGTTCAGACTGGTGATCCTGTTTAGGGGGTTCCTCCGACCTATACTGCCCTCAGTCCTCAGACAGCTGTGTTCAAAACCTCCCATAATGCAACACACACATACACACACACACGCCTCCACTCGCTCACGGCCCAATTAGACACCCAGTTATGTTGTTAGTGGCTGTTTACCATAAATGTCTCTGTCCTTATGTGCTTTCCCCCACAAACTCCGTATTCGTCTTTTGAACTTCCTCTCTTGCCGATCACACTTGTTTGGTCATCACCCCCCAAAAAAACAACACACCACATAAATCAACATGTGCTAAATCTGAACAACAGAAGTGCAATTTTAACTCACAATCTAGAAATATCTGTCTTGGTTGTACTTGTGTTTAAGTAGCATTCTTTTATTAGTCTTTTTTTTTTATTTTTTATTTGCGCCAAGAGGCTGCAGGTGGTAGGAGCTTATCCCAGCAACATTGGGCCATGATAAGATGATGTCAGAAACATAAAACATAAATACATGACATTTTTACTTACACTATAAACAGCTGATGTGTTGTGTGCTTTGTGTTGAAACATGTTGTTGGTCAAGATTGGCCAAGTATTCACAGTAATATTTTAACTCATTCTCATACTTTATATTTAGTAATTGTTTTATTATTTCTGCCTAGTCCAGTTAGTGGAAGCATTTACAAAGAGATGCACTGGTAAGTACAGTCTGTCCGCACAACATGCAATTGTATCAAAGAAAAGAATAGTAACTGTACATGATTCATTTCCGTCTTTATGAAAAAAACATCCGACCTAACTCTTGCAAATCCTGAAAGACTGGTTATCACTGCTCAAAAATATTTAAGAGACAAAAGATAACATGAAAGAAATGGCAAAATGAGAGTGGAGCCATCATTCATAAATGTTTGATAAAAGAGAAAGATTGATGGATCCTCCTTTTCCCCTCAGCCCTGGGAGATCTGACCTTTCAGTCTTTGTTGTGGTAAGGCAGAGGTAGTCCTGAGTGGACCGGACTATCTCTACCTTCAGGGCCTCAGAGGACCAAGACCCCTAAGGCCAGGAGTCCCTCTAGGGCCTATTAACCTGCCTCCCGATACTATCTTCATCCAACCTTTGGGCCAAGTTTTTCAAACCGTCCCAAGAGGGAATGGGGGGTGGGGCGAGGGTATGACAGCAGTATGCAGTGGATTCAGTAGGATTTGAGCCGACAGTAGAGGCGCATTGTTGGAGCTGAGGGCACTTAATTTCAAGGAAGGGAAGGGGGGATGGGGGGGGGGGTTCTTTTATGTGGTGCCCGTTGCGCTGTGGGCCTCATCAAGTGTAACGGATCAAACAGTGGCGGGACAGTACTCTATGTGGGTAGAGAGAGATCACATTAAGGATTGTCTAGTGCAAGCACAACCATTACAGCCCTAAAGACTGCTGTTAATTTTATAGGGTTTAAATATACTTATGGTTTTGATTTTTCTTTTTTTTTTTTTTTTGAGAAACTGAATGAGAATTTCTCAAAATACAGTCTAGTTTAGGTACTTAACAACTTTCTTTGTCAGAGCATACAAACATGAATAAATTGATTTGTTGTCAATTGCTGTGTCTATTATTCTCACAATACTCTTTTGACCTTTAATGTTATCACCTAAACCAACCAACAAAATTTAGCTAGCACCATAGTATGATAAACTATGTACGTCTTGCCGTTCAGTACTCCTGTTACTCTCAAACATTAAAAAACACAGTTGTACAGTACACACACATATAGTTGGATAGAGCACCCAAAGTACTGTAACAGTGCAATATTACTCAAGTAGAAGAAATGTACCCATTACTTGTATAAAGTATTGAGTGTAATGGTTGCTTCTGAAAAAAGTACCTTTGGAAGAATGTTTTGCAATTGCACAGCAAAACATAATATTACTACTACTATTACTAGGATAAAAAAAATACTTTTACTAATTTCCTGTATTTACTAAAACATTTAAATTAACAAATTAGCAAATTAGAGCAGATTTTCTTCAAAAATGTACTTAAATTGAGTCAATGTATTTAGTTTCACTTTTCACCTCTACTTATAGATTCTAAATATAGAGTACAGACTATTAAAGAGGCAGAAGCAATGGTCAATGAAAACACAATATGATATAGGATTACTTCACGTTGCTAAGCCACTATTACAAACAGTCTGAAATATTCATCCTTAAGCACAATGAAAAGCACCTATTTCTACTTGCAACAATAACCTGACTCAAGTTCAGCAATACAGGTGAAGTATTACAACAGAGAATAAAATTACAGCCTGTGCCCCAAAACTCCATACAGCGACAATGTACACGATGCAAGGTGAAACTCATATGGATGTAGATAGAATGCTTGTAGCTCTGAGGCAGGAATGAGATCCTCCAAAGACCTTCTCTGTGAATCTGACAGGAATTAAACAGCCACGGCACAAATGACGACACTGACAGAAGGACAATAATGGCTACCTGATACACACACTGCAATATTAAATCCTGCAGCTGAGAAAAACAGGACATCTTCCAATACAATATAACTCAAAATCATTAGGGGGAAAAAAGTACATTTAGCGTGATGTTAAGTACAAATGTTAAAAAAAGAAAGTTCAGTTGGGCCAAAGAAGAAAGAAATACATTTTTATGTTTTTATGCAACACTGTCTGAATACAGTGATTTTAAAAGAAATCTGTATCCTAAAAGACACTGGTAACTCGAGTCACAAGGGGTCAGTTCAAATTACTTTTATTGTATTCTTTGCCACTGATATAAGAACTTTGTGGCTGAATGAATAACGCATTTACCCCTGAAAAATTCCCAGTTAAAGTCCAGATCTGAGCAATATTTCTTGACCATCGCCTTTATTGAGGTCTATGCTTTCTTAGTGCTACTAGTTTATAACGTAGTAGATAGATGGAGCAAAGTTTCCAAGGATTATTATCCTTGTTGATCCTGCATCACTGGGGAGATGAAAATCTTTGGAGTGAAACACCTGCGGCAGGAAAGGTGCACTACAGTCTGCCTCAGCTCACACACACACCCTGTCCACACACACTCAGACACACTAACATACACACACAGAAAGAGAAGGTCATCAAAAACACAGCTGAGTCAACAAACAGCACGAGCAGCAAGCATCGAGTAGCTATCGAACAAACATGGAACTTCAATCTCAGACTTTTCACAGCAAACCACTGCTAAATCAAACAAGGAACATTTAAATTAATAGTTTATATACAGTACAGTGCAAAAATGTTTAAGACAGGTTTATAAAAAAAGGGTATGAACAAAGAAAGGTGTATCAATGTACAAAAATACACAAAATTATTAAACACTCTCATTAAAGCTCAGAACTCTTTCACAAAATGCTTGCACAGTACTGTATAAAGCAGTTTAAATCTTGATGTGTGGGAAAGACACCAACAGCAGTGACAAAAATGACTCGCATTCAATAGTAGTTGATAATAGTAGGTACCCGGCACTGTTTACACTAAGGCTTACACTAACTTATAATTACTCAATTGCATAATTGCATGTTTTCAGAAGCCAATATGTAAGAGACACACAGACAGACTTGGTTAGGTCCTATTGTGTTCATATCCAGTGCCTTTATTACTGGGCAGTAGCAGGAATGGGCGTGCAGACTCCAGAAGGATTTAATGAGATTAAGTATTGTGTAGCTGTATGAGAGCATATTACTCATAATCTTAAATCAAAAATCCCTTCTTGGTGTGTGGCATTGGGAGGGCATCTGAATGTGTCATTTTAAAAAATACAGCCAACACGCCGTTCTAACTTGGTTTTGCTGCTATAGCTTACCACTGTTAAACCTTATAAATGCTGCAGTGGCTTATGGACAATCATCATGTTAGATGTTTTGGAGATAAAGTCAGAGAGGCCACATTAAGATGGTTTAAACATGTAAAAAGGAGGGATAGTGGGTATATTAGAACTGCCATGAGGAAAACCAAAGAGGAGATTTATGGGTGTAGTGAAAGAGGACATAAGAGTAACAGAAGATGATGCAGAGGATAAATCACAATTAATTATGGCAGCAACCCCTGAATAGGAAAGAAATTGGAAAAGGCATGAATATATCTGGAACCTACAATATATTATAAGGATTCAGGAAGTCAAAATAGCGAGAAGACGTTTCTGTGTGCTTGCTCCACTCTATACAAATACAATGCTCTCTCTGTGGATGAAACAGACAGCATCGGTCCAAGCCTTTACGTGAGATGATTCAGTAGTCAATGGGGATTCCGGTGCAGAGTATGTCATGTTTCACTTTGACACACTGTACAGCGCAGATGCACAAACACATCTTGCACTGTTCAGATGAGACAGTGGAGAGAAAGATGAGGAGCCAAGGGTCTGCTTCAGGCAAAAGAGAAAAAGAAAAAAGACATGCAATTATTCTTGTCTGAATTGATTTGACAAATTAATCATGAGTCTCTTTGTCTATTGGCATGTTTGTGTATAGTTTTAGAGTGCTATGACCACAAACATAACTTCAGGGATAGTAAATGCAGTTATACAGCTGGGGGTGGGCTCTGTACCTATTGAATACACAATATATACTAGGTCAAATAGTTGACAATAGAGCTTTAGTCATTAGCTGGTATTGAGGGCAACAGCTTGTCTATATCAAACAGTGGATGGTTAAGCCACAAAGAGAGGAAAAGTGCAATTTTTTCCAAACTGTTTTGTTTTTACTCCTTATGACCAAAATGGAACAAGTCCTTGTACGGTTTCTCAACAATACAATTATAAACAGACACCCTTGGCCTAGCATGAGGTCGCCACCAAAACTGACAAACTATTCCAGCTCACATTACAACTGTCTCTAAGGCTGATAAGTGAACAACCACAACTAATAGTAATCTGGGACTATTCCATCCTAAAACTGGGAACACAATTCCCAATTAAATTAACCTACTTTTTACATACTGAACATTTTAGGGATGACTATTACCAAGGTTCCAACATTACAAACTTGTGCAGGCAATTTTTCTTAGATTTACAACTCACAACTGCCAATAAACAAGCATCGTTTACTGCATCATTTATTAGTCACATCTGGGTTTATTGGGCTAGACTCTGTGTCTGCCCGTCCAAGACAAAATGCAAATAAATCTTATTACTCAACGTGTTTATTCAGCTGAGGACATTTAGAACTGTCTAATGTCACTGTTTACAAGACTAAAAATACGTCTCAAAAGTCAACAAACAGCTGTTCCTGGAGATTTATCAGCTTGTGCAAACACAGCAAAGGCTACCCTAGTTATGTAGTCTTAAATTGAAATATTCAACCTGATTCATTGTTGATCAGATTGTGGTGTACAGGTGTATGGTAATAAATTACAATACTGTTGTAGTTTAACTGGAAAACTAGAAATAATAAAATAATTATATATAGATTCAGCACAGACAAAGCAAAATATTTCAAGATTTTATTTATTTGAGATGACCATGTTTGTTATGTAATATTATGTAATATAGTAATTTTATGATCCTGAATTTGTGTTTTCAGTAACAGTAAGCAATAATTATCACAAAATATAAAGTATTTCAGTCTGTTGGTACTGAATGTACATAAAGAGTTTCACCATTGTTTTCTTTTACACAGCTTTCAGGTGAGATGGATTTGTGCATAGTGAATCCTCCATTACTACTGTACATGCTGTAACGTTGGTTAAGTGACAGATGTGGCTAGAAATCCCCGTTTATTGTCCTGAGACGGTCAAAAGGCCACCATTTGTGTATGCGTGTATGTGTCTGTGTGTGTGTGTGTGTGTGTGTGTGCGGACAGCTCCTGAGTGCTGTAAAGTGCAAGAGCTGGATAACAATAGCCTTTATTCTGCTGTACGATGAGCTCCCACCTGCTGCACTATATCATTATGTAGCCTATGTATGCCTATGTCCATCCACCCACATGACAAACATGTCACTGCTGCTACAAGGACGCTTTCTGCTACTAAATGAAGTCCTTAAACTACAATGGAACAGGTAGAAAAGTTTAAAAAATTAGAGATTTTAACTGTTTAACAAGCTTTTATTCATTCCACTATGGGCCTTAGGGAGGGTATACTCTGGACAGTGGCCAGTTAGTTGCAGGCAAAGACATATTGACATAATGTATACTGACCATTCACTCACATTCATCCACTAAGGGCAATTTAGAATCATCAATTGAGCAGGAAGAGGAGGAAACATGGGGATGACATGCAGACTCCATTCAGGGAAATCTGGTGTTGGCCGCCCTGAGGGTCAAACCTTCAACCTCCTTGGTGAGAGGCAGGAGTGCTAACCAAACTGCCGAAGAACATTCCTAATCTTTCATTACAAACATTATAATTAACTCAATAAACATACAAGTCTAAAAATGTAATGTAAAGATGCTGTAAGCTACTCATATAAAAATAATAGCCATCAAAGCCATTCATAATACTGTATTTATTACTAAATACACTGACAAGCTATGAATCAACAACATTGAGTTAAAATTTACTGATAGAGCTGGGGTGAATCTGAGAAAGATGAATAGTAGTCTTTGATGTAGGCCTTGCTCTGATACAACAACAAAGTGTTGACACCTGAGAGCAAAAAGGTCTTCAGTAACGGAAGAGAAAAGACAGAGGGACAGAGCATGATGAGGAGAAAGGACAGAGGAAGACATTTGAAAACACAGGAAGGAGGGAAGGAAACGACAGGAGGAAAGGGAAAGTGAGTGACAAGGGAGCAGATAATGGCACATCTGTGCACAAGCTGACGGTGACACACTGAAAATGTGTTGACACTTTACCATTACCTAACCAGACCCTTTGTGTAGCCTATGTTTGTCTACAATTTCTCCTTGATATGTCAGTTGTTCTCAAACCTTTTATACCAGGTGCCACCTCTCAAAATTGCTGGGTTTTAAAGTATTATAATCAGGCTAAACCAAAAGAACCACAAGAATTTGTGATTAACTAAATAATAAGACAAAAAAGCAATGTACTGGGACTACAATGGACATAACAAAAGCAGGATAAAACCAGAACTGAGGATGAAGTAATTAAGGATCACAGTTTGAAAAATACTGTCATGGGTGTTTTAGTTATGTAATAATTTTATATAACTGTTAAAACACGCAGAGGCACCACATTAGTAGAGACTAATGGGTTTTCATTTTCAAATTTTAGCTTTTAGTTACAGTTTTTGGGCACGCTAAAAACATTTTTATATGACCTTATTATTTTAAACACACCCGCATTGTGTTGTATTGTGAACTAACAATAAAAATAAAGTAAAATGGTTTTCTTGAGAACCAGCTCATACCAAACCAAATCAACATCAGTTATGTCAAGTAGTCTTGTTGTTTTTAAGATGGTTCATTTTTAAATGAAATTCCCTGTATGTAGCCACAGTTATAGCCATCTCGTTAACTTGCTGTGCATCTCAAGTTGGGCAGCAATCACTACTTGTTCTCACTTGAAGCAAACCCACAAATGTGACTAAATTTAGCTGTGTCTTATTAAATACCAACTCAAGCAATCAGTCGCTACAGATTAAGTAGGAGACTGACAGAGAGAATGCAGGCTGAGTTCATGACTGAACAAGTTGCATGGAAGCTGCTAATAAAATGTGGAAAAGAACAACATATCATGTTGGGGCTGTACTGCTAAATCAGAAAAAATACCACAATAATACTATAACTGGGGTGCACAGTGGCAGAGTGGGGAGCGTCCCTGTCTCTCTGCAACAAGCCTGTGGGTTTAATCCTCCCTAAGTTACGGTGGGTTCTGTCTGGCTTCTTTCCACTGTCAATAGAAAAGCATGTAGAGGTGTTAATCGGTGGTTAATCTGTAAAACAATTAATCAGAATTATGGCCATAATCAATTGAAAGAAATGCTAACAATTAATCATTATGCTGTACAGTAGAGTAAAGGTACAGTACCACTGGCAAATTAATAAAGCAACTGTTTCCTAAAATATACAAGCCTATAAGTTGTCTTTGGTTAAATGATGGTTCATGACTTTGAATTTTGAATTTAATAAAGAGCTGTTTTATATAAACGTAATGTCAAGCCGGTGATTAACGATTAATCAATAATTTTTTGTGAATACCAATTAATTGATTAAAAAATATTAACCAAATAAGCATCCCTACATTAATGTGTTAAGTGAAATGGTGAATCTAAACTGCAAATAGTGAATGAATGTGAGAGTGAATGGTTGTCTGTCAGCCATTTACTAACTAATTCACTAACTAGCAATTTAGGATGTACACCTCTCAAGGCCAATAGATGCTTTGGTCCCCAACCTCAAATTGCAATAAACAGAAGCAGCTGAATGAAATAAAATGATGGCTACCGCAGCATGTATATCTTTCTCAAGCAACTATCTTCCAATAAACTTTATATTCTGAACCAAACATTGAAATTAAATGATTTGTGAACTGCGGCTTTCTTCTTCTCTCATCACAGTACATATTTTTTATTTTACTGCCCTGCCCTCATCTGTGCCCTCGCTGCGGCTGCATCCACATCCTGCAAAGCATTGTGGGAGCTTTTGTACACACACAACCTAAGGCAGTCAATGTTCAACGGTCAGCTCTCACTCATTATTTGATTGCTATAAAGGCCACTATTTTCTCTACTTTTCTGCCTGTGTCCTTTCTGCCCTTTGTCTTTTGTTTTTTGTGGGACCAGGTCATTGCTTGAACCGGGCCAAGCTCGTTTTTGCTGGAGCCGATGCTGTGGGAACTAAATTGCAGATTCTGGTTGCGTAATGACTGCTCTATCAGTGAATGAACGAGGAAAAGACCAAAGTCACTGAATAGCGACTGGGGAAATTGAGGTGGTATTAGGGCAACAATTATGTTAAATATTGAAAAACAATATTATTGCCAAGATTTATTTATTTAAACACTTTATTTATTTAAACACAGACTATAAAACATTATTGCTATAGTTTCTTGAGAAATGGATATTGAGCTAACAATACACTTAAAAATATTGTGCAGCAGTAAATGTACAATCCTATAAACAACAGCTATTATTCTCAAGTCATGTGATCAGACTCCAAGGCTGTTTGTACTCAAAAGGTGACACCACATTTACAGTGTAATTCCAGTATTACTCCAAATGTCTGTCAGCGCGCATATAGACAAGAGCTTACCACATGCGTTTAAGGAGGAGACAGGCTCTAGTAAAGTACTTTGAAAGAGCTAGACATACTCCACATGATAGCATGCTATAGATGAAAGATCGCAGGCCAAGACACACGTCTATAAATATCAAGAGGATGGAGAGAAGAATGCACCCACAGTCTGTGAATAAAATTCAGAAGATGGACTATGGACATCTGCGAGTCAGCTGGAAACATGTGTTTGTCTATGCCTCCTCTGCGTGTCTGTCTTGAGCCTTTAAGTAGCAGGTATCTGGTTGGCATCAAGATGTATGACTGCAAGGCTCTCCCTGCACCAATTAACCTTGACTACAGTTTGACCTACTTTCAACATTTAAATGGGGTTCTCTGTATTCAATAAAACCTATTTTTAACAGCACTTGTGAAAAGTCTATTTGCCCCAATGTGTCAACCTGCCTTCTAACATGCTTGTGTATAAAAAAAATTGTACTCTGCATTTGCCTAGTTTTGTGCCGTCAGCTCCAACTGGGGCACCTTAGTGGCTCACCTAGTAGAGAGCATACAAAGTATCATAGCAGCTCAGGTTTGATTCACAGTTTGGGTCAGTTTTCTCCATGTCCTTCTCCCGTCTTTCACTCACAATTCTTGTCTATCTACTGCTTCAATCAAAACAAAGTGAAAATGCAAAAAAATACATTTTTAAAAAGTGTAAAAAAATTAATTTAAAGGTTGTCGTCAGTGACCTCTACAGGCCTTAGACACTTGTTAGTCGCAGTTTTCCTAAGCATAGCTAGCCAGCACCAGAAATCTATGCCAAATTAAACTTTGCTTAAACTCTTGACTTCTGAGTGTCAGGTGTTATATTTAGGGTCCATGACCTCTGACCTGGCCCCTTGTATTTCTGCAGAAATGCTTTAAAAGACTACAAGGTGCACAAATATTGCCTAGCTGAAACACACACAACTGATGGATCAATTTTGTCTATTACTGTTCTAGTCCTTTCTTCTGAATTGTTGCCATCTATGCACTAACAGTGCCCTTCTTATGATACTGGTCCACCAACAGAGGGGGGCCCTTGTTGCCCCAAACCAGTAATTTGATCCAACTTTGAACTGAGGTCAGGGAAAGAATTCTGACCCACAAAAGCTGAGAACAACAGGGTGACCAGTGAAGAATAGGAATCTTCTAGGAATCTACTAGACATGATGTTATCTCTGGCTCTAGCTAAAGAACAAGAGTCATTAAAATCACAAATTGAACATAATTAACAATCACGTTAATGAACAAAACTAGATGATGTATGTAGTAGTCACTCATTGTTAATCATGACTTAGTTTTTCCTTCCTTCTGCTGTGCAAAATATTGTCTTAATTAAAGACCAGGTGTCACGTAGGAAATGTCACAGATTGAAGTTTACATTTGTGTCAATGTATGTTGTGGGCTACTGTGTGTACCTAGCACTGGCCTTGGGGCAATGTGGGAGCTGCCAACTGCAAATCTCATAACACACCACATTCCAGCCAACTCGCTCACACCTTGTCTTCAGCTGCCTGCATTCACAGCATGACAGGCTGAATGACTACATTTAAAGAGGAACTCCTCACTCCTCCCAGGGTTAAGATAAAAACAGACACATATAATAGGAGCAGGCAAATTTGGTCTATTTATGGGGAGTTTAACAGTAGTGCTAACTCTAAACAGAGTTGGATGTGTTGATGATGTATTGATCTTAAGTTTAAATTTACAGCTGATTTTACTTGTGAGTCAGATCCATGGGTTTGTTTAGTTATATAAAGAAAAGCAAACTCATGAGTCATATGTTAAGTCATCCAGCTGAACCAAAGTTTGGTGGAAATTGGGCTTGTCATGTGAAACCTATAGCAACACACGTAAGCATCAAGTTCAATTAACAAAGAAATTATAAAGTAAAATGTAATCAATACCTTGCTTACTGATATAGCCTTACACACCCTGATGAGCCAAAACTGGGAAGATAAATGTGCCTTGTCAACAGATAAAGATGATATAGTCATTTAGAGGCTGCTGTATCAGTGGTTCTCAAACTTTTCACTCCAAGTACCACCACAGAAAATATTTGGCTTTTCAAGTACCATTTTTAACTGACTAAAATAGGCCTAAATCAGGGCTAACCCAGGTCTAAGCTCAAGTAAAAAAAAAAAAAAAAAAAAAAAGGGACTGAATCCTAAGCCTGACTAGTACTACTAATACCAGGACTAAACAAGCCCTAAACCATAATAAAACCAGGACTAAACAGGCAAGCACTAAACTTCAGTTCAAAAAGGCCAGCACAATGGACCAACTGTGACCTAAACAACTAGAGCAGGACAAAATCAGGTTTTAACCTAGGACTAAACTTAAACTAAACCAGTTTGTAATTAATGATTTTCATCTTCAACAATTCCAGACAGAAAAAGCCTGCTACAACCAGTGGTATCTGCACTACAGTTTGAGAACCACTGGTTTATAACACAGCTGACAGTGACCAACACTTATCTTATGTAATCTTAATGTATGATACAAAGTCTGGGTTAATGTGTACCTTCTAGAGGAAATAGTATTAAAAGGAAGCTTTATTGATTTTTCATTTACCTATGACATGGACCAGCTTTGTTTACATGTTAATAATAAAAGCCAGGATAGATAAAAGGAACACTGGCAACAGCCCGGTGTGATCTCTATGGCCCTTTGAAGCCTTTAACACAGATGGCCAGTGCTATGAGGGGGAATCCATCATTTCTGACAGGATTCACAGTTGATATTAACATAAGTCCAATTGGATACGAGCAAGCCAAGTGTTGAGGAGGCTCACTTTTCCACCTCCCATTAATTTCAGTATATGGCAGTCACCTTGGACTTGACCAATACTTCACCAAATGCAAGTAAAACAAACAGGCTACGTTCCGTCTTAAATAAAAGGTAGTGATATGATGTTATACAGTAAGTTGGTGATCAAAGAGTGTCTCGTTCCACATTACTTGAATGATTAAACCAAGCATAACTTACGTATTTTGACTTTTTTGGGGTCCAAGTTGCGGGTGGCCCCCTGTAAACCTTGCAAACGCGCTTGAACTCTGCAGGACCTCCTGAACACCATCCCTGCCTCCATCTCGATGCCCAGGAAGACGTCGCTGGCGTGTCGTGACAGGTCCGAGAGTTGGTGAATCAAGTTGGTCAATACGTGACAGCTGACCTCGTCCAGAGAAGAGAACAGGACGGGTCTTTTCAGTTTACGTCCGCCGGTCTGTTCTCCTCCCGGTGTCCAGCGGCCAACCCTCGCCGATAACTTACCGACACGCCGCGGCTCGATAGTCCTTTGGTGAAATGGCATGTTTACTTCATAGCTTTAACTCCCAAGAAAAAAGCAAAAACTGTTCACGCGGTATAAAAGTTTCATAGTAAAGCCATGAATTCTCTCGTGTGCGCTCCTCATACTACTCGCTGAATGTCAAAATCGTTCAGTCCCGCCATATCTTGGGTTTTCCAAAGCATGGGACCTCACGACACTGCGCACTGGGGACGTACGTTGCCTCCCAAAGACTATTCAAATTCAAGCAGACCGAGTACAGGCTGGAGAGAGGAGGAAAAAAAACACTACTGAAGGAAAAGTAGGGGAGTAAAAGTGAAGACCCGGATATTACTACTGCCACCTGTAGCTACTGGAACTGGAGCCAAAAGCGGCGATCCAAAGTTTACCTGCCTCCCGTCCGAGCTGCTGCAAAACGCGGACTGGATTTTCCTACGCTGAGATTTAAGCTGTAAAGCTTGGATAGTGCGCGGATGTCACTTTGAATAAATATTAGCGACGAACAGAGGTAGAAAGTAACTAGATATTTTTATTCCAGCAATTTATTTAAGTTACACTTTTGCAGGAAAATGTACTTTTTGAGCACATTTTCAAAAATAAAAAAATTTAAAAATGGGAGATTTTTTTTTTTTTTAATTCAAGTTATTTTTTACAATCTCCTAAAATCTCTTTTTTTACCCTTGGTGGCAATGTGCAGGGGTGGATTAAGTACTCTACTAGTATAAAAGTACTTACTTTCAAATTTACTTGAGTAAAAAAGTAAAAGTATTTGACACAGATTCAAGAACTAATGAATCTGTTAAATGTGAGGGATTTTGCTGAAAACTAATGGTTAACCAATGCAATACAAGAGACTGAATCTGTTGGTGGGGGTTTTCTGAAGAGTATTACTTTACTGCATCTTTTATACTTATGTACTATGTCTATTCTGACAACACTGCAAAAACTAATGATTTTAAACCAAACTCAAAATACTTTTTACTTCAAACCAATTCAGAAAAGGTAGTGAAAGAGTACAGATACTTGCTCTAAAATGTAGTGAAGTAAAAGTACCCCTTATAAAATGTACCCAAGTAAAGTACAGATATATTCCACCACTGGCAATATGGGTAGTAATAGTAGACCAGTAGCAGTAGTAGTATTAGCCAGCAGTAGTAGTAGTGATGATACGAGGAAGTACGTTTTACTCATTCAAATAGGCTGTTTCAGCTATTTAACCCTTGTTTTTAAGTTGCAGAGTATGACACACACAATAACTAGGCTAAAAACCACCAAAAATGGACCAAACAGCATTTCACAGCTTTTAGTAGCATAGTATTTGTTAGCTGCTTAGTCAGCCTTTAAAAGACTACCTGGATACCTCACTTTGATTTATCCTGGGTATGCCAATGCCATGTTTACTCCACTCCTGCTATGTCCACGGCTCAGTGTGCCATTCTCACCATTCACCTCTAAAAGACAAACTTCATTTTCAATGCGACTTCTGTTAGAGGCAGACATTTTGATTTATGACGGCAATAAATGCACAACTGTGATTATTCTGTTACTAGCACAAGGCACATTCCTTTTACAGTACTGTGCAAAACTCTTAAGCTGTTTAAGAAAGGCTATGAATAAAGAAAGGTGTATCAATATACACAAATACATAAAATTGCAAAAACAAAAAGGTTACAGTGCCCAGACCTGGACTCAAACTTTAAGATCTTCTAGTTCGGGGAAAATGATCTTTACATTGAGCCCCATAACCCTGTTATCTCACAATAGTAAAGAGTCTACTTAACCTAATCATTTTGTCCTTGCCCTTCTCTAAAAAGTTCATAACAGAGTTAAACAATACGTTTCTTAAATGCTGTTTAACTCTATGTTAAACAGCATTTGCCTAAAACCTTTTGCACATTTCAGTCATCTAGGGTTAAATGGCAAGATGGTGGCTATTTTGGTGGCATGCTGTGGCGACAGTATCCAAAAAAATAGTTATTGTACTAACCATGATGCATACAACTTTAAAGGAAAGAGGAACAAACTGGTCAGTCCCATGATTTTTCATAAGCAGTCTGTTTTTTGAGCTAAACAAGACGGCCCTGTTCTAATGCATTAAGAAATAAAACAAAGCTAGAGCTAAAAAATACACAATAAGTTACATTAAAAAGATAATTCACTGTGGAAAGATGCAGATCCCGTTATGGAGATGAACATATATTTAATCAAGACTGAATATGCCCAAAACAATTCTGCAAAAAATTCAACATTTCAAAGCAATACAAGGTGAGTTTTACTGTCTGCAGAGTCAGTAATGAACAGTTTTACTTCTGAGAGGGAACTTTCACTGGGAAAGTTCACTGAATACATAAATCTCATTTGTTTTTACACAGTGCATTGATTCGCAAAACCGTTTTCCAAATCTAAAATCTCATACATAAAGTCAGTCCATATTCTTATTTACATACACCACTTGACAAAAAAAGGAACTCAAACCAGTAAAAATGTAAAAACAAAACAATAAATGAACTTATCTGCCTTAAACTATAGATCGTGATATTTTGCTACACGCTTTAGTTAAATGTTCAGATCAGAAAAATTGCAGTATTTCTCAACTTCATAGTTATTCCAAGGTGGAGCTGAACAACTGAATTGATTTAAATTATAACCAAAACAAAACAAAACAAAAACTGAATACACAGAAGAGTTAGCAATTAACCACATAAACCAAGACACCATATTACGTCTGTTATTTTATTCACACCACATTTGAGAGGACAAATTAAATTAAATGTTCAACATAGAAAAGATCAGCAACAATGTAGAGATTTTTGCATTTTGAGATGTAACAGTGCCTTATGACCTCATACATGGAGGATGTCAGGTGTCTCTTAAAATGAGCTCCTCCTGGGAAAGTTAAAGAATGATACATCCGCTTAGGACATCCTCACTTTTCTTTGTTGTCTTGGTGAGCAACAGTGTGTTAATTTAGCAATATTGTCAGGTCATGCAAAACTGTATGTAAAAAAACAACCAGCTTTAGGAGGACAAACATTTATTACACCAATTAATTTAACTCCCCTTATTCTTGATCATAGGCATTTAGATTAAAGAGCCACAGCTGTATACACCTTCATTACAAGTTTGCATAAACCACAGAATTGCCTTTTACCCCACGTTATAATATGAACATTTTGCTCCAAAATGAAAAACATGACAACATAAATGAATCACCAGCTGTTGGCCAAAAACCACTGCTTCCACTTCAAGCAAAGATCTTCATTTAGGCATTTTTGGCAGAGAAAATAATAATAGGTTACTTTTTACAATGACAACATGGTATTTGTGTGTTAAATGTGAGCTGTGACAGAGAGTGGCGAAAAGAACAGAAGGCATAGTGTTATGCATTACATTATTTAATATATTTTTACCTTAAATATAGTCTCTGTTTGGGTTGAAACAAATATTAATACAGCCAAAAAAGGCCAGGATTGTGTCCATAGTCATGAAAGCGTAAGTCCAGGCAGAAGAAGCTGAACAGAAGGCTACAGTGGACAGTGTTGGGCTGGTTGATTACAGAAAAGATGCCCAGGGTGAATAGTGGGAAAAGACAAGGAGACCAACATCAGCTTGGTCTAAGTGAACGCAGCAAAGATAGGTGAGGAATATACAACAGAAACAAACTCCTCCAAGAGCTCACTGACAGGTTCTATTGTGGGTTTAACTGGGGAGAGCATACACATACAGTGCAAATCATCCTTCTCCAAATGTCCTGTGCGTGTCTCATTATCGCCCTCTGGTGTCTGTTCCCTGAACTGCTCTTGGTGACATTTTTTTTCCTTCCTGTCTTGCACACAAAGCTTGCCATCACACAAATCACACACATTACCATACGCACTTGTCAGGATTCAGGCTTATCTGGTGTAGTAGACTCTGTAGTAAACACTCTTGGAGCGCCAGAGTGAATAAGAGTTGTCAAACTTGAGCAGGTAGACCCCACGGCCGGGGTATTGATGACTGCCAGCATACACCTCCTCGTGACAGTCCCGCCGGTATACTGGCACAATCTCATCCACTTGGGGCTTCCCTGCCTCTTTCTTTGCCTTTTCCTCCTCATTTGGAGGCTCACCTGTGGACAACAAAAGCCAAATCAAACTTAAAAGTATTATCATTTATCCATCCCAACAAGAAGATGGCCTTCTGATATTTTACTGAAAATGAAAACTGGATGAATTTCAGAAAGCAAAATACCAATACATAATGTCAAAATTAAGTTTTCCATCTCATTAAATATTGATGAAATGCTTTGGCAATATTTACCTGCATTTCTCTTGGCTTCCTTTATACCTATGTATATGTGTTCTGTGTAACTGTGTAGATACACAGAAACCTTTTATGTTACTGACTTCATTGTTTGTAGGCCGTTCTCAAACTGTGGCACAGGTACCACTAGTGGTACGTGGGCTTCCTCTAGTGGTACTTAGGAGTCTTTTATAGTTCAAGTTCCAATTCATTTTTATTTAGATTTTTTTCATACTTTTGCTCCTGATGGGTTTACATTTGATGCAAAGATTACTGCTTAGTCCTGTTTTAGTACTGCTTTTATCTGATTCAGGCCAAGTTGTAGTCCTGGTCCTAGCCCAAGTGTAGTCCCTGTTTTGTCATTATTTAGTGATGCGTTATTTCTGGGTTAATCAAACATCTCCTGAGGGAGTACTTGTTGTGAAAAGTTTGAGAACCACTGGTGTAGACAAATTTCAAGCCTACATGATGTTTTTTTCACAAATAATTACTCACAATAACAACACATACTATTAGGAAACTAAACTTTTTTTCAATTAAAGAAACAAATATATTTAGATATTAAAATATATATAGTAAAGTCATCGTGATACAGTACAATACGTCACACTAAAAATTATCTAATACATAAGAAATGTATTTTTAAACGTCACTCACCTTCTTCCTCTTCATCCTCATCACTGGACTCTGACACATGCACACTGACCGAGGCAGAGGCTGTATCTGTCCACTCAAAGAACACCCCAAAGCCAATGTCATAATAGTCCGTAGCAAACTCCCAGAACAGGTAAGATCCCTCTTCATGGGTGGGAACACGCACTGTCACTACTTCTCCACGACCCACAGTAATCACGCTGTCTGCATCCTGCCGAATCTTCTCCTTAAAGTCTTTGATCTGCGGCCTTGTCCACATAGAGGGGGCAGCTATGATGGGTGGGGAGTCTGCTGTTATAAAAGAAATCAGTGTTAAACAATATTAAAACAAAACACTAGTGACTCAACTTGCTTTGTGAATTTATTTTGAATTTGAGACTGGTTGATACATAAACCGACAAGCTATCATGTGCCAATTGTTCCAGCCATTCCCCTAACTGCCCTCAAGGTCACATCTGCAACCGCAAAGCAGAAAGGAATCAGATTTCAGTATTGGTATAAACTTTTGGTTTGTGGCAAGTTTCCTCCAGCAACAATACTGTCTCTAGAAAACATGTTATTCTTTTATATTACTGCATTGTGTTTTTTTCCTTAACTGCCCATCCCTTCCGCAGCCAACTGTAAGATTTTTAAGTTCACAAATTCACCATAATTTATCTTGTCAGGCTTACTTGTCCCAGTGCAGACTAATGCCATGTATTTTTGGGAGAGGTTGAGTTTTAGCCACAAATCACTTAGCGATACCTAAAAACTTACATATTCTTTACCTTTAGAACTGTATTTTTGCAAAAATCCTTCAGCAGCATTATTATTACATTGTTTTTGTATTGTAGCAGTATGAGTTGTTGCTTTGATAAAACAAATTATGGCAGCCAGTCACTAGCTGGTGCTTCACCCAGTCAGCTCCAAATATTGTACTCAAATGGCCTTCCCTTTTACTAAAAATTTAAATGGGAGACATAACAGACTGATATAACGTCAGCACTCTGTACAGAATGCACATATAAAATTGGCTTTTGCCAGGTTACACCTACCTACTAAAGGCCCATTCTCAGAGACCTCTTCTGCAGGTTCAGGCTCAGGTTCCCGGTCTATGCTCTCTGAGTAAGAGTCTGACTGGCCTCCGTTGACAGTGGGGACCTCCTCACCAGTAGGAGGTGACACTGCACAGAATGATCCTGCTGTCGATGTTACATCAGGTTCACCACTACTAAAATTGTTAGCTTCTAGAGGAAGCTGCATTGAATCAGCCTGTTGTTGTTGCTGCTGTTGCTTCTGTAAGGCTGCCTAGAATGAGAGCAAGAGGTTGAATATAATTATTGCATTTATGTGTGGATTTTGTGTGGTAATGTGTGTATGTGGTCCTGTAGTAGTATATGTGAAATACGGCTATTTTATGGCGTCACCACAGTAAATCTAAGATTTCTAGAGTGCAGTGAAATGCATGTTATCTAGGCATATGTTCTTATGTTGCAAGCCCTTCCTCACACAACCCTTACCATTTATCAAGGCTCGGTACCAGTACAAATATAACCCATAACTAACCAAAAATGTTGACAAAACAATTAAAATCCTCGGTCAGTTAGGCTTAGTTTGAATAATCTAAATAAGAGACATTTAACATCCTAAGGAATGCAGCACTACCTGTTAAACCATTCATGTTAAAGAGGGGTTAGTCTACCTGTTGTTGGGCTAGCTGGACCTGGTACAGCTGCTGCATGTACTGCTGGTAGTGTTGCTCCTGAAGCTGTCGGATGAGGCTCATTTGTTGTTCTGGACTATTTGGATATTGTTGGGCAGCATACTGTTGAAACTGCACTGCTGTCTGGGCATTTAGTGCAGCCATTATCTGTTGTCTGGAAAACATAAAGACCAAAATGAAAAAAAAAAAAGGAAGTCAAAAAGTTAAATGTTAATATTTAGATAATTAGCAGAATTATTGATCAGAATGGGTCAAATTAGTTTACAGTTTAGTAGTTAATAAAGCCGAACACACAAAAGATAAGAGCAGGCACAGTTTCTTAGATATACTCTTACTTCTGCTGTTCCACTCGTAGCCTCTCCTCTTCAGCTTGTTGTCTCTCCTCCTCCTCTCTCCTGAGCCGTTCCTCCTCCTCAATTCTTTGTCTCTCCTCTTCCTGCCTTTGTCTTTCCCGCTCCTCTTCTTCCTGACGCTGTCGTTCCTCCTCTTCTTTTCTGCAATCACAAAACAAAATACTGATTAAATAGATTGCATTTATTAACATAGGACAAAATTTACTTCTGCGTCTCTTTCAATAGGATTGTCTTACCGTTTCCTCTCCTGTTCCTCACGTTCAATCTTGTGTGAGATGACGTAAGGAGCAAAGAGGGTACAGCATTTATTTAGCAACCTGACAAATTCTACCATTGCCTCCTCTTTCTCCATGTTACCCAAAGAGGCCCATTCTTTCCTGTAAAAAAAGCTAAGTGTTAGTGGATCACTCTGAAAATCTTGATAATATAAGAAAAATTAATACGGTTCAGATTTTACAGAGAGCACACTTAAAGCAACAGATCTGCTATATGTCTGCTGTTACCTGCGATCATTTCCCAAGACATCAAAAAAGCCAACCTCTGGCGATGCATCAGGGTTGTAGGGGCCCAATAACACCTGTTTATGTAAAGCAACAAGGCGAAGTTTCTCCTCATATGTTGGGTGGAAAGCTTTACCATCTTTATCTAAAAACAACAAATTTGAAACAATTAATGTATTTTTGGTTTGTATCTAATGGACTGCAAAGAGTGAAAAATGCTGATATACAGATTAACTTGTGTTTGCACTGTCAAACGACCTTTCTAACAAGATGCATGCTTTTAGTCAATAATGGACCATTTGACCTAACCCTAAATGAACTCAAATGCAAAGCATTTAGTCCAGCTCAAACTTGTTAGTACAATCATCTTCAAGTTCTCCAACACCAAAACAATACACATCCTAAAAGCATTTTGATGACAGTCCCTGAAAACAAGATAGTTATATACAAACACAACCATGTATTTTGTGCACGACATAATTTATGCATATGTTCAATAATTTTGATATATTACATTTGTTAGGAGATTGAGCAATCGTAAAGCTATTAATTCATTCAAAAGTCAGACGGACGCTGAAAGCACCATCATAGAATCAATCGGGTCTAGTTAACGCTATGTTCAGAATAAAAATGTTTTATTCTTTGGCGGTCTTGCTAATGTCGTAGCGGTTTGCCTGACAGCAGCAGTCCTGATGGTGACAGATAGCAAATGGCTAATGTTAGCAAAGTGGCACGGTCTTATTCAACTATGTTACAGCTCAATAAAATATCATACATTCCGTACTGCGGTAAATGTGTGTGGTAATAACAATTAAAACTCACCTTTAAAAAATTTAAGGGCCATTCCATACAGCTCCTGTAAAGGAAAGCCCCATTTCCTTTCTATCGCAGATTTGGCAGTCTCTCCATGTTCGTCTCCAGCAGCGCCCGGCTCACTGGTTTCCAGCGGCGCGGGTTGGGGCTCCGGGTCCTCGGCCTGGCTCTGCTCACCCTCCGGATCAGGGCTCAGGGTGAGGCCATCGATAGAAACTTCGAGCCGGCTAGAAGTAGCACTGTCGAGGTCGCCGCTCTGAACCTCTGTCGCCATCATGTACACTGTCAGCTGAAGCAGCCACGTACCTACTTCCGCTTAGATTTACCGGAAGTTCCGGTGGGGTGTAAATAATGACGACGCAAACGTCAGTCTATGAGGTTATATATATAGGCAATCCGTGGAAACGTAGACAGGATTAAAACACAGCATGTAAAACGAGTTTTTATGACAGACAATATTATGTCATTAAAACACATGTACACTCACAGCAGACGTTCAGATAAATCATCATATTCTCTCCTGTTCTGCATTTAATTTAAGTAGTCTGAATCAAATTATTGTCCAAGTGTGATTATGGAACTTGATGCTAAAAAGGTAACCGACCATTGTAGCCTACGTCTTAAAAACAAGTAGGTAATAATATAAAAACAGACCAGCTGAATTAAAAGTTGGCTCGCTCACAAACATCAAATCTACAGATTCACAAACTACTGCAGTCAGGTGAGTGTGCATGCGTGAGGAGATTCTCAGTCATCAATACCTTAACAATCAAGTAAGGTTAAAAAGAAGAAGAAAAGTTTGTATAATTGATAATAATTCAGATGCCAAATCTTAAGAACGGTCTTTAATGGGGAGACAATGTAACTCTACAAACTTCATCCAAATTATTTTTTTTTCCTTCTTTTTTTTTTTTTTTTACTTGTATCAAGTGAGTATGTAATGAATGAGAAAGTTGCTGCTCACTTGAGTGACTGTACAAGAAGCTTATTTGGAGCAGCAGGCCTATGCTCTTTGGTAGCCTAAATTTAATTTATAAACGATTGATTAGCAGCATGATCCTTCATTATGCCACAATAAACAGTGTTGCCATACCTAGCTTTGGTGGCTTACATCTAATACACAAATGTTTAAACTATAAAATAGCTGTCCTTTTAACATATCGCCAACTTGTAATTAATAGTAATAGTTGACTAGTCTGTCAGCAGGTTAGATGTATACTGATCAAACTGTGGATAACATAGTGCTGACTCTTTAAAGGTGTTAATGTTTGTGTCTACAAGGACAAAGCCACTGGAGATGGGCGCTACTAATCCCTAAGTGATTTTACTGTTTGATATGCAGCCTCATTTTATCAGTCAACGGTGCTCTTTTGTTTGAATATAAGGTAAGTAAAGATAAAAAAGATACCTGAAGTCAAAGCTGCAAAACATTTTGATCATACAAGCTTTGTAGTAAACAAAAAGGAAGCTATTATGAAGTTTACAGACACAAGAGCCGTCACAGCTAATCACAGGATAAAAAGGTTCAACACCTCCATTTAATCTCTGGTCTGTGCACACTGGCAATAAGCAATTATAAACCCTTAGACAAATACAACCTGTGAATTTTCAGTACTATTATCAACAACACACACTGGCCAGGTGCTACTGTAGATGTGAATTTGCAAATCCAATAAGCAACATTCCAGCATGTATGAATACAATATAAAGTATTGAGTCAGGAACTGTTTAGTCCTTGTTTTATGTCTCTACTAGCTGTGTATGTCTGTGCTGTCCTGTTATTGTATTTTATTGCTTTTTTTTACATCAAGGCCAGGGGACTACAGATGAAAAATTGCCTTTTGGCTAATTCTGCCTTTTTTACTCATGTATTATCATGTGTTTTATATTGCATTATTTATATTTTAAAATTGCATTGTCCCTTTCAAATAAACTAATCTAATCTAAAAAGTAAGTGTCTTCTGTTTTATTCATTCTACCATTCTATAAGAAGGACACAAATAGATGTTACTATGTTACTAGTTTAAATTGAGTTTAATAGTAGACTATGTTGTAAGTAAAAAGGAGACACCCCTTACAGTCTACAAAAACTGTTATTTATTAGCTGGAGATATTTACTAAACATTTTCTACAAATCATCTGACATTCTTGAACAGATGAGTCTGTCTGCAGAACAGCCTGACCGTTTGACTTTGTTCCTTTGAACCATTTCCTTTGCACATTCTTTCCAACTGAGACTTGTGTATTGGGATTAATCCTGTTGTCACTAACGGGACAGGAAGCATCATTTACTGTGTGCAGTGCGATTAAACCCATAGCCTACTAGATATGCAAAATTTCTTATGCCTCAAATTAATTGTTATACTTTTGAGATTACAGTTTGCACTGTTTATGACAATTGTTCATACACAAGCATAATATTCAGATGTCAATAAAGAGCATATTTTTAATTGCATGACAGGCCAGGTAAAACAGTTCTTAAAAAGATGTGCTTCCACAAGACCACAGTTTAAAAACCATTGCAACCTTTAACCAGAATAACTTCTTAAAGTATCATTCTGTCTGTTTTGGCACAAAAAGTAAAAATGTATCATTATCTGTGTTAGAGCTAATCAGTGACCTATCTGGAGTCAGTAATTCCTGCACAGACAAGAAACACTTTGCATCTTTAAATAGTTAATAATTCATGTGTTATAAACATGTGAAATTATGTAAACACACTGGCAATTAGGGGGTTAAAACTATGAAAATGAATTTACTTTTGCTCTATGATGAGGACAGGGGTTAATGAATAAAAAAACAAAACAAACAAAAAAAAAGGCTTTTTTCTTTATGTTTTATATTTTAAAATGGGCTTGATTGATCTCCCCAACACCAATAATAAGTAAAACCAATAACTCTCCACTACAATGGCTTGAATGTCCATTAGGTGCACAATGTACAAAGTATGCGTTATTATGGGAGGTTATATAGTTAGACATTTTTAAAAAGATGTAGATGCCAATTTTTTTTTAGCAAAATTACGTGCTAACGCCACCTGCCTACACTGGAAAAGTCTGCTACCAGACGTAGTGGTATTGCATCAAACTTTCTGGTTTGTTGTAGATAATTTGACAGTTCTGCCTTTTTCAGTTTGTATTCAGAATAAAACGCATTGTGATATGTTATAGTTAGCAATTTAATAAAATAATAACGATACAGTGTGCTGTGGTGTATTAGGCCACAAATAAGCTCTGACCAAGGAAACTGCAGTTTGTCTTTTTCTTTGAAGGCTAAGGTCCATTATGGCTTCAGCCATTCCAAAGCGGATAAATGTTTTCTCTGTACTTGTGTATTGAGCATGCAGATTCCATTAAAGGCCTTTAAAGGGGCATGCAGCCACTACACCGTCCAGGTGTAATCGCTTCACACCTTGCGCGGCCTGCAGACGTCTGATGATGTGGGCCGCTGCTGTGCCGGTCGAGGCTGAGGGCTGAGCCATTCACACATAGCCAGCCCCATCACCTTTGATCCCCGGGTATAAAGCTCGGACCAGCGCTAAAGCTCCTCATTCAAGACGCTGGAAATAAGACAGAAAGCATCATGTCTGCAGTTCACGGTAACCTTCGTGTTGGAGATCTGAGCCCCTTTCAGATGTATCACGAAGGGCCACTGACGATGAACGCAATGGTCAATTCAGGTTAGTAACTACTTACACCTAACTCCAAACTATTGTTTAAAATAACAAAAGATGGCTGCAATTCTCTATTTTTAGCAATACTCCGTACTCAGCGTAATGTAACTAACTATTTTGTTATTTATAGATTACGGAACACCTGATGCCCCAAATTTCTTCAGCTCTGCAGAATCAGTACCGAGGGGAGATAAATGCATGGCAATCCTGACACACAGAAGAAAGAGGACAAACTTTACCCAGCAACAAATTGAAGTTCTGGAGAAAGTCTACTCAGACACGAAATATCCAGATATCTACCTCCGGGAAAGACTTGAAGCGTTGACTGGCCTCCCAGAGTCCAGAATCCAGGTAGGCTGAAGCCAGCATTCCCATCGAGAAGTTCTCTATTGTATATCATCGGTAATATTATTTTATCTTGATCTAAGAGGCTTACGGTTGTTTTGTCTTGAATATTGTAGGTTTGGTTTCAAAACAGAAGAGCCAAGTCTCGCCGTCAAGTTGGTTCCTCAGTGTCCATAAAGACTGCTACCCCTGCACCAGCCCATTTCAGCCAAGTTCAGAAAGGTAATTATCAACTTTGATTTGTTGTATGTGTTGTATTGTCTTAACACATTTTAATCATTGTTTTTTTTACTCTCTCTTGCAGTTAGTAACCACAGTGCAGAGTCACACATAATTGGATTTGCTCTGGATGATAATTTCAGAACCAAAATGCAAAAAAACTCAGAAGACACCCACAGGACGAATCTACCTGTGAAACCCAACAGCTATGAGAACACCCCTGCATGCTGCATCTACGACAAAGATGCTGGCAGACTGAAGCAAGAGCAGATGCAGAGACCTGAGCTTAGTGTCAACGTCCCATGTTGCAACGTCCATCTTTACCTCAAAGAGAACGAACAGCATCAGCCCAAAGCCAACATGACCAACAGCATCCAGGCTCCTAAGGTTCTAGTGGAGTACGACAACTTCCCACCAAACAAAACCATCGGACCAGAGATGAAAGTTGTGATCCCACCGATTCCTATTCAGAATAATTTCAGTAGGTCTTCACCAAAGGACAGCGGATGCCCACTGCAGTATCCGCAAATGAGGTCGACTGGGATCAGCCACTTCTCCCCAGTCCATCCCACAGAGGGCAAGGACTTTTCTGACTCCGACTCAGATTGGGAAAACGAGCCTGTAGTTGGCTTTGGTGGCTTTATGTAATGTACATTATAGAGCTGCACTCCACAAACAAGCTACATAAAATAAGTCTGTATTATAGAAGCTGTATACAGATGTATGAAGAGCCTATATTTATTGTAAATAGTTTTAAACTGTCCAGAAATGTTCAATCGTAAATAAAGAGCAGAGGAAAAAATACGCCTTAGGAATATTGTGTTTAATATAAAAAGAAAAAAAAACATTTATATGTACACTTGTCCACTCTCACACAACAGGAAGAGCATATCTGGGAGAACCGTTGACTTATAGGGTTGCATTAGGCTTAGTGTGGGGTAGCAACAACAGCCATGCCAATGTGGTAATGCTAATATCATAAAAGGCGGTAAATTCCAGAGCACTCCTTTATAAAAATAACAAATCTCTTTTTAGTGCACACAAAATTACAAAACACATTTCTAAATACAGAGCAGATATGCTGACAAAAGTTCTAATAATCAGAGATATTTTACAATTATCTACATCTTTACAAAATATTCTTTAGCCATTCTTAGAATCAGTGGAGAACACTTAAGGGGGAACTGTAGTGATACCAAAATACTGTCCCATAACCTTACACACCTGCTCAAATAAATAAATATGGATTATAAAAATCTAAGACTTAAGGTTTGGCACGTATAAGCACTGCAGATAGAGATGGTGATTTCTGTGGCTCTAACTACTCAATGTATATGCAAAACATTGCATTAAAATAGATGGGTACTTTGCCTCTCCTGTCAGTACAAAGCAGAAAACAGGACACCTTTTCATTGTAATAACCAATGTTACATTTTGAAGCCATTGTCCTCAAAGTCCATCTGGGCTTTTGTTTGGGGTAGTCTGACAGTTCAGATGAAAGCACCACTCAAAAGACACGTTGTCAGGCCACGCCTCTGAGTGAGGTGACAACGACGCAGCTTTCAGACTGCATTGGTGTTGTTGGCAGCAAATGCATGTAGATTGCCCA
Source organism: Bostrychus sinensis (assembly GCA_020698575.1). Classification (NCBI taxonomy): domain Eukaryota; kingdom Metazoa; phylum Chordata; class Actinopteri; order Gobiiformes; family Eleotridae; genus Bostrychus; species Bostrychus sinensis. Next base: position 16,653,982 of record CM036257.1, on the reverse strand, counting down.
GCTGACTAAGGCCACTCTGAATATGAGCCACATGGATCTCAACATTATTCTGGAAGCAACTGGAAGTTTAACAAATTGAAGTTTAGACCTTTGGTTCTCCTGTTAACCAGAGCAGCAAAAAATTAAATATTGTAGTGAGTATTTACCTGAGGTTAGAGGGATCAATTGATGCCTTGATGTCATTAAGGGAGTCTGTTAGAGATTTGAACTCAAATGCGTTCAGGTCCCCACCATCTGCCAGACACTAAAATATACACATTTAAATTTTTTATCTGTTTTACATATAAATGTGTATTACTTTTAGCTACATTAGCAGAAGACATATTATTCATTCTAAAATAACAACCTTTAAGAAGGATTTATTTAATTCAGTCAGGGGGAAGTGTTCTACCTTGATCTGTAGCAGTAAAGCTGTGAGACGGGAGATGAGATGTGTGAGGTTGGGGTTTGACACACCGTGTTGTCCTTCTTTAAATGAGCTGCTTAACTGCACCATCTGCTGGGCCTCCTCTTCACACCGCCGCCGTAGCTCTGTGGGATGGTCAGCGGGAACCATGCCCTGATCTGGAGCAAGCTGAAATAAAACTAGTTTGTGAAACCTAGATACTCCTGTGTAGCATTTTATGTTTGTGTAATTGGCCTCACCTCACAACAGAACTGCTGTACTTCCTGCAGCACTTTGTTCAAATCTTTATTAAGCTGTTCAAGCTCAAGCACTGTGGTAGCATAACGCTTCTGAAAGTCCAAGTCAATGGACATCGAGTATGACTTCTACAAAAACACACACAAATCAGCGTTATTTTGTTCTTGACAAATACAGTATGACATACTATAGATCAGGGGTGCACAAAGTGTCTAACAAGTCAGTCCACCTAAATAATGTAATAATTAAAGTAGGTTTGCTCATAGACCTGTTTGCATATGATCTTATTACATGCAAAAGATTTATTGCGTTTGGCCCTTGGCCTGCTAATACATTTCTGCTTCAGCCCTCAAAGGGAAAATTTTTTGGCACCTCTACTATATATAATTAATACAATAATGCATAATACAAACTGCACCATTTTCTCAGCTTCTGTGTTCATTTCTTTTAAGTGCTTTATGTGCTCCTTCTTGATCATGAGGATTTTGGACAGCCTTGTCTGTTAAAAACAAGAATATACACAATATATAATACATGTCACAATGTCAAAAAAAAAAAAAAGTTAAAGTATTTAAAGTATTTACCACTTGGACCAAAAACTTGACAGGAAACCCCCCTAGAGTCTCTCCTTCAGCACCGGGGAGTTTGTTTTTCCAGGGGGACTGGTTGATAAGAGGATCATTGTCCTTTGTTAAAAAAAAAAAGAAAAGAAAGAAATCTTTAACTGAACTAAAACTAGATTTCACTCTAACTTAAAAAAATATTTGGGTTGGAATTACCATAAGGACAGGAGTGGTAGTGGATGGATAAGGGCCTCTAGGGGGTGTCATTAGATTGTGAAAGTAGCGCGTTGTCCGGTGCTTCTGTGCAAAAGCTGAAATGGGCATGGTCTCATTGGGTTCATTACTCTGAAAAACAAAATGATTGTAGAGAAACCCAACTGAGTTCAACTTCAACATTATGCACTTTTTTATACATATTGAATAAGACTGAAAAAGAATAAGATGGTGACTGCTAAGATTTATGTGTTATGGAAGGTTTACCAGAACTTCATAGTCAGGCACAGTGTGTGTTCCCAGGCCACTGCGGTCAAAAGTAACACGATACGTTGCAGCACTGGTGTCTACTGCGTCAATCTGCCCTGTAAACAACCCATCATGGACCCCTCGAAGCCGAGCTGTTGAATATAGATTATAGTCTTTTATGATACGTATATTACCTCAGGTACAATGGAAAACAAATGGATACAATGTTTTTAACTTGCATTGGTCAGAAAAACACAATACCAGTGACTTTGGTTCCAATAATAAGTGGTAGGGGGATTTCATCTGGAAGGTCTTTGCAGTTAGATACATCAGTTAGTTTTCTCTGCTGTAACAGCCGCATTTTTTGCCTCTTCTGTCTCAAAGCTGTCCGCTCTTCAGCAAAGAAAGCAGATGAACACCTAAACAAAACAACATACATACACCATTTAATTTTGCTCACATCCAAAGTTAAGAGTGTACTAAATTCATGAAGTAAATATACCGTCGAGGTTTCCCCATCAATCTTCTGATTGTTCCCCATTCAACTCTTGTTAATTTTCTGGTTTTGAGATTTGGAAAAGACTCCTTAAGACAAAGGCAAAACTCATTGTCACCTTCAAACAGGGGCCTGAAAGAAAATAAAAATATCTTTAAATGAAAGAGATGGAATATCAATCCAATATCAGTGTGTGTGTGTGTTGTGTGTGTTGTGTGTGTATATATATATATATATATATATACACACATACATACACACATATATATTCACACATACACTCACAATGATAATGTTTTATGTAAACACATTGATAAAATAGATGCCTATTATAAAAAGTTAACTGACTGAAAACACTGAAACATTAAATGAAGTGTATTTTTCCATTTATGTTTACAATATTATATATATCTTTTTATTACTATACAAGTCTTACCTGTCAATATTGGAATAAAACCATTCATAGATGCACCATTTGTGGGCTTTGGGTAGCTTTAAGAGGTTTCTTAATCTCAGGCCTATCTTCTGGGATGTCTTCTTATCTGGTGTCACCACATTTGAAAACTTCTACAAATCAAACATAAAAAGTGTAAATGTGACACATGAAGCACACAAAATATCAAATTTCAATAAGCAATTTATTTTCCTTATTTTATCTTAAATAGATTTTACCTGTGGCGTGGTGGAGACCCTCTGGCTCCTTCGAGGTGATCTGGAAGGAAGACGTGGCGACTCATCTTCGTCCCTAAACAAACGGCTTCTCTTTGAGCTCCGTGTGGGCTGCAGTAAAGTACAGAGTTATGTTCCATAAAAGTATTAAAAATCAAAAGTGGGAGTAAGAAATAAGTGCAACAAAAAACTATTAGAGGGTGCACCTGGCACAAGCGTATGAACAGTATGCAACATACTCAAAGCCTATAGTTTTTGTATTTCAGCAATATTTATGCAACACAGGGGTTTGTTCCTCACCTCTAATTGCAGTTTGCCGTTTGTGTTGAGTCCTCAAAGTTGTGCATATATTCATATAACATATAAATATGAATATAAAGATAGGCCTAAGCCATTGGCTAAATCTGTTTTTGTGATTTGCACTGTGATGGTACTTATGTACTAATTAGCCTCAGACGCCAGTGAAATAGTAGCAGTGAGTGCAGGGAGTGTCCACAGTGATGCACAGTAGCCCACAGGACATTAAAATGCAATGGCTCATGTGGCTCAGCATTTAGCACACCCAACACAAGCCAAAGCAACGCATTAACGTTATAATTTTTCTGACAAATGTCGGTTTTGTATATTATCATCAGTTCCCTACCGTGTCCATTGTGAGGGATGACTGACGTCCCCTGGTGTTGTGAGCTCTTTGAAAGCTATTCTTTTCATTCAAAGTGTTGGACAAACTACCTTCTGCAAGCAAATAAAAATAAACACTCATTATAAATGTCACATTTAACAATAGATCACCAAGTTTGTAAATAACCTTATCAACAACTTACCCTTTAGACTGACAAGTGCCTCTGCTGAGGAGCCTAAAGGAATATGTACCTGGTTAATAACAATTACTGTCACCAATAACAACACATATTACACATAGCAGAGCAGAACACAATGGCTACAATATTAAAAGTGGTGTCAATATAACGTTAATTTGGGACAATTACTTTAAAGAACTTATCAAGTGTGAGGGTTGTGACATCCTGCGGCACAAGAACTGAAAAATAATGCCGTTATCAGACCCACAGCTTACACCTCTTAATGGTGCTAGGGTAAACTAACAAATTGTGCGTTAACAGTTAACGTTAGCCTTCAACTATCATTGACCCATAGGTAAACAGCTCAAACAATCAGTGTAAATACAATATACCGAGAAAAGAGCAACATACAAACACACAGCACACGCACTTTAGTTAAATAGTTATGATTTATTATAACGAAACCAACGACAGGTTAGCGACGTTAGCACGCAGCTAAGCTATGCTACTGGTATTTGTTTACCCATAAAGGCTAAAGTAAGTCCCATTAGCTCTCGTTAGCCTCCTGCTAATAAGCGTTAGCCTACTTGGACAAACCGGTGCGTCTTTGCGGGTACAATTATTTTTAAACACCCCTTAAAATACTGGTTATCATCAGGGCTAAACATAATAACATTTTATACCCATATATAGATTTTATAACTGCATGGGCGCTGCGTGCTTGCGTCGTGAAACTCTTTGCATTTGTGTTTTTACTCACTCTCGTCTAACAGCTGGTCCATCTCCGCCATCTTGAATCAGCCGCGCCGCTTTTTCAAAGACTTTGTCAAAATGCATTCTGGGTCGGGACGCTTTCTGGAGGGCGATTTGAGAGAAATCTAACGCCACAAAATATTAAATACTGGCCGTACTGTTTTATTACAGAGCATTCCTACTTCATATTGCACATGTAATGTGCAAACCGAGAAAACGGTTCCTAAAAGACTATCTATGCAAGTAGGTGGTGCCATATCGACCTTTGATTTGATCACCACACGGGGAAGGGATCGCTGCATTCTATTTTATAGATCATCAGTTTGTTGTGACGCTTTAATAACTTCTCAAAATATTGGCCAATTGTAATAAATAAACAATTAAAAAAATAACTAAAAACACGCTGCAACCCAGAAGCTGGCCTAAAATTGCAAAGGAGTAAAAATATACCAAACCTAAGTGAAAATCAGACACAGCCAAGGTTTATTTTTAATAATGTCTTTATTTTGTTTGATGTGAGGTCAGGGGAAACTAACAAAACTGGACTTAACTGCGTCTTATACTAATGTCACCAACATATTTGTTAATGTTTTTTTTTTTTGCTTCTTTATTTTTTTTTCTTTGAGGAAGACAGCTTGAGACAAACAGAGCTAGTATATACAGGCAAAACATACAATATCTGAAACTGAACATTTTATATTGTTCATAGTGGAAGCAAGCTATTTTACCAGGGACCCCAAAAACTGTATGTTGGTTGGTCACAAAACCTGCGAGAAAACTACAAGAACAAAATTCTTCATTATTTGAGATTACCACGTGAAAATGAAAACCTTTTTCAAGAGGTTTTACTGTAATTTAAACCATGCTTTAACAGCTGATTTAGAGCTGTATTGTTAAGTTAACCGTTATGTAGGTATTCAAGTACCTAATGCAAAACTAGCAATGGCTACCAGCTATCTGTGAGTTTAATAAAGTGACTAGAGAAGATTCCAAGTGACAATTGTAAAATGGTACCCAACGTCTTTTAGATAGAATCAAGTCAAGGAATTTGGCAATAGTGGTCTGGATTTTCACTAAAGAAAATCTGAACTCAGCCTTCTCACCACAGAGATGACTGGTAGTTAAACTTAACCTTCAGGAGATACTTAAGATTTACTTGCGCTACATCATAAACAATGTATCTGGAGGGAAAATGGTTCAGGAAAAAGCAATTTTTAATCCAACAAATATGCAAGCACTTAAGGCCTAAATTATACATGTTTAGGATTATTAAAATAGGCCTACAACGTAAAACAACTGTAATTATTATTCTAATGTAAATTATTATGATCAGTATCAGTATAAAAATACAATTTAAAGAACATCTGATTTTAAAAGGATACTCATTGTACAGCAGGCTAGTGTCATCAATGTTTGTGTTGACTCCTTTTCCCAAAGGCACTTGTACACCCTCTAATGTGATAGTGTCATTTGGATCTGGAGCAGTTCTACCCATACCTGGTTAAAAAAAAAAAAAAAAAAAAAAAAAAAAAAAGTTAAAGAAAATAGTAAAAACACAGCCTGTAATGTGTTCTTTTTGAATGTAAAATAATTTGTTCAAATCACAACACACACTTTTTTAGATTACACTTACCTTTAACACTGTGTTTTCCCTTAGGCAACTTTGTAATGTGGGATGCCTTCTTCAGTTCGTGCCTAAAAAAATAAAAGGACATTTTATCCATCATGATCATATAGTTAAAATAAGTATACATTTAATATCTGTTTAACTTAATTACTGACATGCTGCCGAGGGCTACTTCAGCCAGAAGCAAAAGGCCTACAGGGTCTGACTGCGACGTGTGACAGTAGTTGGCACTCTTTGAGACCATGTCAGCAAAGTACACACCTTTGCCAAACATATAACCAGTCTAGAAATAAATAAAATAACAGTCTATGTAAAAATATTACCAAAGGAAATTTATGAAATAACAAATAAATAAATAAATAAATAATAATATAATAATTGATAATAATAAATAATAATAATTTATATAAATGCATATAAAATACCACTTACCACAGGGGCTTCGGGTGGAGCAATACGCAGACCTTGAGACAAGATACCTGCATAATTGGTGGTACGTGAACCGTGCCATAGTAGTTGTCGATTGTGTAGTTCTTCGAATGGTCGATAACGCTGGTGTTCTCCCTCCCTATTGATTTTAAAGACCTGAAAGAGAACAGCAATATTTTTTAATGAAAGTAGGTACACATCATTTGAGTTTGAAAGTATTTTTACACTTACTTCTTGCACATCCAGTGTGTAGGTGTTATGAGTAGCTGCATGTGTGTTCTTGACATATTGCATAATAACCTCCGCTTCATCTGTAGTCTTGTCAACAACCTGGATGACAGAATAACATACATATTACATTAGTCTGATTGTAAGTCTTTTCTGAATTAAAAAGGAAAACATAAGGAAACATACCTCAATCTTGGTTTTGAGTTTTTCATAGTTTATGTCAATAGGATCATTCTCATTGTCCTGGGCTCCACCTCTCAGCAAACTGTATGCAACTTCAATATCCAACAGATTATCCAACATCTGAACCTTAGCCTAAATTGTGACCATATAAATAATATCAAATACATTTGATTGATGTACTTGGCCAGTCAAAAGTAATCATAAAAATGTAAATCTTACTTGAATGTAGTCAAGATTGTTGAGAAGAGGAGGCTTTTTCATTCCAAAGTCATGAGGTATTAAGGTGTAGAAGCGATTAGAGAGGTCTAATATCTGAGCCTCAGGTACACAATCTGATACAGCCTGTGACAAAGAAAAAAGCAATCTACCTAAACTGCACTGAGAGCCTTCTATTTAATCATGTTTAGTGCATATTCTAGACAAAAAATAAAAACTAACAAAAGGTAAATATGTTAGCTGACCTGTTGTACTTCTGTAAGGAGAGCATAAGCACTCTGTATCTGCCTCTTGCTCAGCTTTCCAAGTGGCATCTTTTGGAGGTCAATCTATTATAAAAAATAAACTGTGAGTTAAAGTGTTTCTCACAAAATTATGAGTTATTGGATGTATTTTTTTTAAACATCTCACCTCAAATTCCACCATGGCCTTCTTCATGCTCTCAATATCAAAAATCATCTTGATCAACTCCTGAACAGGTTTGGCCAGTTTGGACTTGGTGCCTGCAGTGTCTGTCAGCCTCTTAACGGCTTCCTCATCCTGATGAGTCAAACGCATAAAGTCAGAGAAAAAGAAACTCTTTTCTTTCCATAACAGTTTTGGTGGTTTTCCATACCTGTCCATAATCAATCTCCAGTGGGTAGAACTTGTTGGGATACTTAGTGAAATGAGAACATCCCCATTCATTGCCAGTCTTTTCCTTGTACACACCCAGGAAATTGTCCAAAGCTGAGCTCTTAACATGGAACTTGTCAAGTTTGTTTCCCCCAATAGTGGTTCCTACTCTGCCCCATGACCTGAAGACCCAGTACCTGGGAAAATGTTTGGTAAAATGATATAAAAGGTTAGATACAACTCTTCCAACTGGTCTGACAAGATTAAAATGTCATTCAGGGACATTGCTAACCGTTTTTGTACATCATCCTCCAGCAGTTGCAGTTTATAATAGGAGTTAGTCCCCCTAACAATGTCCACAAGGCCCAAGGTTGCACTGTACATTTTCCCATCCTGCTCCAGGACATGAGCACTGTTCTCTAAACCTAAATAAAGTTTAATACATATATTAGTTAACAACAAGCATTTATTGCCACAGATAAATGTATTTAGATATAGACCCAACAAACCTGAGTCTGGATCTACAGCAGCACCTCCCTTTACTGTAAGTTTCATCTTTTTGGCTTTGTTTCCTCCTAAAATGAAATGTTTTAAATGCACTTAACTAAAACCAATGTAAGGTTTCAGTAATCACTGTTTTTTTATTTACCTTCCTCCTCCTTGACTCTGCCAGTGCTCTTTGTAGCCAGTGCCCCAGACTTAGAGGACACTGCTGAATTCTGGCTTTCTAGTTTGACCTCAGCACCCCAGGGTGAAATGGCATGGAGGGAGACTAGTTCTTGGAGGGCTTTACCCGAGGACTTAATGTCTGTAAGAAAATCTTCAGAGACTACACGCACACCAGCATCCCTCACCTCCTCCATCTTTTTGCTCATCTTTTCTACTTCCTCTGTAGAACATGAGACACAAAATTATAGTATTCCTGCTGATTTGGTATATTATTAGGTATATTAATATTATTATTATTATATTATGATATCATACATTTAAATTATCTGGCAAACTATTCACTTACTCTTGGTGCTGAGACAGAGAGCAGCCTTATTAGCAGTGCCAGTTATTTTTCCTCCAAGCTCTTCAACAGCAACCTTTAAATCATCCTTGTTTTTGGTCAGCTTGCCAATAGTCAAGAGCTTCATACCGGTAAGAGGTTTGTCTATGACAAAAAAAATTAAAAGCATAGTTATATTATGGTCTCCAAAAAGTTTCATTTGTGTGAAACACTTCTAAATTGTAAGTGTATTCAAAAAAATTCACTAAAATGTGGGCTTAGAAATGATTAACCTGCAGGTGCCTCTGACATTTGTTCAAGTGGAGCACTGGATGCACTTGCTAGAGGCTCAGCTTTGACTATAGTTGGGGTTGGGGTAGGAGCTTCTTTGGGGTATATTCTGTTTTGCTTCTTGAACTTGAATTTCTTCAGGAAAGGAAGCTCATGAAATTCCTAAAAACAAAATAGTATAGTCAAAACTAAATGTAAAACAAAATGTAAAACAACACTTACAAAAAATTCTTGAGACTAAAACAGACTATACGAAAGGATTTTTTAAAACAATGACCTACTGTAGGAATTACCCAATCCTTGCGAACGGGCGTTTTTGTTTTGAACACACATTTCGTCCATGCCGAGATGTCCCCAGTACAGTAATATGCATCACCCTTGAACACCAGTTGGCCTGAACACTCCGTACAAGGCTCAAGAGCACCAAAAGCCATGCCATCAGCCAAACAGTCAAAGACCTACAATAATACACACCAGTAATACATATAAAATGTATTGCAATAACCTACAAGAAAATTTCTTTTTAAAATAATGTATAACACAAAGTGGCATTTAGGATTACAGACTCATTGTCTTACTTTAGACTCTCCTGATGGAACGTCTTGGCCATTTGCAATCAACAGCTCCTTCATGTCATTAGTTGAACAATACTTCCTCAGTTTGTCCTTGATTCCCCATATCAGTTGGCTTTGGTTCTGTTGACCCACAAACACAACACAAGCATTGTATTACAACCACTAAGCATTGTGTGTAATCATAAAAATAAAAACCTTCAATTGCTCTTCTAGTTTCTTCTTTTCTTCGTCTTCCTCTTTCTTCTGTTTCTTTGATACTCCATCCAATTCATCACCTTTCCGCTTTCTAAGAGTTAAAAAGCAATAACACTTAACCAAACCTTTTAATGACCACTAAAGGAAAACATCAGAACACCAAAGGGGGCATTAGTACAAAACAATGTGGTGCAAAAACAACCTTGAAAATGACCACATTCATTAATAAGGGTCACTGGGGCACTATTTACAAATTGACAGCCACCTAGGCAAGCATGAACATGTCTCTCAACTGTACCAATGTGATTTATTAACCTTTCCATGATGAATGGGTCAAAGCTGTAAACATACAAGGGAACTGGTAGTCTATTGGGCATATGTCCACCCTCATTAGAGCTAATAATTCTGCAATAGAAAAAGCTGGAGCAGACCCCTAGAGTGTAGACAGCCAAAACAAATCTGATTTTAACATTCCCTCAAGGGGGAATGACAATTCTTTAAAAAATCAGAACAGGTTTTGGGCAACACTTTTAGAATAATAGCCTGGACGTACTTGTATTCCTTGCAACAATGTGGTGAAAAGACAGGTCAGTGAGCAGTTTTATCCTTATTTACTCAAGACTAATGACCTAAATATTACACGTATGCAAATTCTGTCTAACCCTAATTCTGCTATTCTTTCTTCAGCAATGGAAAAGAACCATGTTCTGCTGAAACTCTACAGTTTCAAGCGAACACAAAACAGTCCACATTTAAATCAATTCTGGAACTTTTCAAACCAGTCATACTTCAATGATATTACCTCTTTTAGTTCTACTGTGCCAACTCCGGCTGAGATGGTGATTTCCCCAAATGTGCTGTACATGACGGCAGAACTCGTCATTGCATTTCTATCCACCGTTGGCAATTCATTGGTCTGTGCTGCAGTGGGCCTCAACCAAAAGCTACGCACAGTCACCAACTACTTCTTGGTGTCGCTTGCAGTTGCGGACATCTGTGTTGGCTCAATTGCGATCCCGTGTGCCATCCTCACTGACATTGGCCTGCCATATCACAACCTATACCTTTGTCTTCTTATGTTAAGTGTCTTAATAATGTTTACTCAGAGCTCCATCTTTAGCTTGCTTGCTGTTGCTGTGGAGCGATACATGGCCATCTTTATGCCTTTTCGTTACCAAGTGCTTATGACACCCCGAAATGCCATTTTGGTGATTCTCGCCACCTGGTTGTTAGCTTTCCTCATTGGGCTTGTTCCACTCATGGGGTGGCATAAGACGCCACCAGAATCAGGACATTGTTTCTTTGTTTTTGTTGTAGACATGACCTATATGGTTTATTTTAACTTTTTTGCTTGTGTGCTTACACCTCTGGTGATCATGTTTCTCATTTATGCCCGAATTTTTGTCACCGTCAAGAATCAAATGCGACGGATTGCATTTGTACAAAGCAGCAGAGGGGAGGCTCAAATGACAGTCGCTGCAGGTGTTCGTAAAGAGATCAAGACGGCCATGCCTGTTTTTCTCGTCCTTTTTCTCTTTACAATCTGCTGGATCCCACTCCATGTAATCAACTGTTTTTTGTTACTGTGCCCACACTGCCCTGTTCCTCTGGAGCTCCTACTCGCTGCTATCATTCTGTCACATGCCAACTCTGCAGTCAATCCGTTCCTCTATGCGTACACAATGACAGCTTTCAGAGACACATTTAAGGCAATATTTTTGTGCTGTCGAACCGTGAGAGACAGAGAGGATGACAGAGGCTTTGCAGCCTGAACCTAGAACCATTTGTTGTACTTTTTACAATTATCACTTCAGAAAATATTTGTTCTTTAAGAGTAACTGTTATTGGACTAAAACAGGTGTAAACCAGGTCTATACCAGGACCACCCAGAACTAAACCAGACTTAACTGTGTCTAAATCACAACTAAACAGTGGTCTACACTTTACTACTGGATTAAAACAAACTCCTATCAGGACTTGAACTGCCAAAGACCACTAGAGAAAGCCCATGTACCACAGTTTGAGAAACTCCAATCTAAACTAATGCATTAATGTAATTAGACCCCTCTTCTCCTCACCCTTCAGATTTGACTGCAGGGAGCCTTTTCTTGAGCTCCTGCTGGTCCTCAGCCCGGAGTGCAGCAAATCCCTTCAGCTGTGCGGCACTGTATTCAGACTTAAAAGCCAGTTCTTCTCTACGGCTCACAAAACATGCCGTGTGGTACCAGCGGTCTATCAGGCCCAGCTGAGGCTTTTCTGGGTCCACAGTTTTTTTAGACACACGAATCTGATCCTAAAAATTATTCAAAGACTTTAGAAACATTAAATGATACATAACAAACAATAATTTTTATATTACAAATTGTTCAAACCTTTTCTATTTTCTGCTCACAGCCTTTACATGTGCTGCGGTTAGACTTAGCATATTCCACTGCAAAGTCATTTAGTGATTTCTCTCCTTTAGCACCACTTTTATGGTCTCCTTTTCCTAATTCAATAAATGAAACAATTTGTTATATACACCAAAAACAATAAACACGTTATCGGAAATACTTGCATAGAAAAATTATAGATACCTTATAATTTCTTTAATTATGGTAAACATTTCATATATTTGGACCATTATGGAAGTAACATGTTCAACCTGAGTGAACTGACCTGAGGCAGCTCCTCCACTCTCAATAGCCTTTTTGATTTTCTCCTGGTCTTCCCAGCGCAGGGTGGAAAAACCTCCAATATCGGCAGTGGAGTGTGCTGCTGCACGGAGCCAGAAGCAGGAGAAGTGATGCCAGTGGGGCACCTTCCCGTCAAACATGGGCGACTAAAACAGAGAGGAGAATAAAGGGAAGGTATAATGAATATTATATCACATGGTAAACACACGGATAATGAGTACGATGTTACAGAGGCATGAGGAGGTGGGGCACTTGAGACCGATTTTTAATTGTTTGGTTTTGTAGCTCTTCTTATGACATATTATTAGGTTGTGCTGAAATGAACATGACGGTTTATTTTGCTCACTTATAGGTAAGAACTTACTTTATTGTAACCGTGAGTGAGAGAAAGCAATGTTATCATAATGGTCAGCGTTTCTTTGTGGAAATTCAAGGAACCCTGTCAGCCATTTAAACGCTAACGAGGGCCTGGAGCAAACAGCACAGTACGCTGCTAACTTTATATTACCAGCGACCAGTAAGACATAAATAGACACTAAATACAAAACGTGCTTGTGCATAAACAAAACATACTGTAAGCTAGCTAACTCCGTATCTTTCTTCTCGGCAGCGCATTTCAGGCTTAGCTACGTACCTGCACCATGATGGCCATCCGCAGAGAGTCTTTAGCTATGTTGTCTTTGCATTTCTTGCACGATGCTCGGCCGCTTTTTGCATATTCCGCTATGTAAAGCTTGTCCTCCTGTGAATCGGCCATAGTTGTTAGAGATAAGCGCAACACAAAAAGAACTGGCAGGGAGGCGAACTTTCTCCAGAAAGAAACAAGGAGCCACAACAATCAATGCACAATCGCAGAGGCAAGGCTCGCCGCGTGTCTGCACAGAAGCCAGATGAGACTGAGCAAAGACAGAGCTCTCACTCTGGAGCGATCTCCTGGTCCAGAGGGGATATATGCACAGGCCACCTGTACAGCAGAAGGGGACTTTACATTCAGCTGCGAATAACAATGACCTAACTTTGGAGAGCTTGAATTTTTTTGTGCATACATTGCTATGGTGTGATTTCTTATGTTCTTTCATCCACGATATCCTGCCCTTTAAGGAAACTGAGGTGTGATATATTATGTATGTGTATTTAGACAATGTACAGACACAACACTACTGCCATGTGAACATAAAGTTTACTAAAAGAAAATGATTATATGTTGAAGATGTTGCTCATTTACTGTGCGGAATGTAAAGTTTGGGTCTGACAAAGGATGTGTCCCAACAACGATCTGTGGACCGGCCCGTGAAATACCCGCGCGAGTCTCAGTCCAATATAATCGAGTCTGGAAAAATTGAGCCAGACAGACTGTCATCCAGTCTCGCTAAACTAACATGTCGTTTAAAATATTTAATATATTGTACACTTTAACAGCGACACATTGAATATCCATTTTCATTACAGAAGACACACATAGGACAGATCTGTTTAGCTTTAGTTTGTGGTTTAATTCATTAATTCACTGAGTAGTCATTCAACCATGTAGGGTAAAAGAGTGAACATTGAGGAAGTACAAATAATGACTGTACGACTGGACAAAGTCATAAATTACACATTCTAAAGTGCTGCTGGGAAAAACAGACATTAAGTAAATGGTAGGCCTGCACAGATGCCCATACACCATCTAAAGGCACTGTTTAAACATTACAGACTCATGGGTAATGCCCAAAGGATGTTCAAATAAAGCGCAGCAGATAATAAAATTACAGTATGAAAACACGATCCAGCTTTATTATATTGTATCATATTGAGTGCAAAACAGACCAGAACCTGGTTAGGTACATTACAGATGGATGACAGTCGCTGAAAAACAATACAACAAGGAACAACTGAAAAAACATTTTTTTTTTTTTTTTAGAAACAGCAGTGAGTAAAAAAGTGTTGTATAGGCCATTGGTAATGCATGTGAGGCTGATCAGTTGAGGTATTTTGTGTTTTGGCTTTGTGACCTAAAAATGTTGGCGACTTCAGTGATAACATGGTGACTAAACTGTGTACATGGCAATAAATAAGGAATACATTTTTGGAGCATTGACACGTGAGAACCATACTGTTTCATTACAATTTAAACTGATGGATAAAGACAACCTGTGTAAGCCGAATTAACCAAAATAACTTCACTGCCACTGCTCATCTGAACTGAGCCACTTCAGCACTGAAAACTGGAAGAAGCCAGACTAAATCCTCCATTGGTCTCTCTTGTTTTCTCCTTATGTCTGGACTGAAGGAGACCATATACAACTCCTGCCAAAGTCATGCGCCCTGCTTTTCCTGCTTTTCGTTCACCTGAGCGGTATAATGTTGCAGCTTTGGCCGTCTTGTTGCGGATGGTGCTGATAAAATAAGTACGGACCTTTCCTTGGCACTCACTCACCTGCAATGACAAGATTATGTAAACACAAAAATAAATTATGACGAGGATGTATGCGTTTTTATTTTACAGTACCATAGCACCTTAATTGTTACTGAATTGTGAGGGAACAATTCAGCCACTAGGTGTCACCATACTCTTTTCATTGTTGTATTCACATACTAATAACTGTGAGTATGTACATAATGAGAATTTTTCCTTTTGATGGTTTGCATATTAAGATGTAGAATATTTTGTTTATATGTTTCATAGATTTTACTGACTAACTAAAACAATTAAACAATGCAGAGTCTATCACTTACCCCTTTGACAAAGATTTCACCCCGAAGCTCCAAAACAAAGCCCCAATCTGACAGGATTTTGCGGGTTACCTCAGGGACCTGGATGCGACCGCTCACCCCGGTGCTGTCCATCCTGCTGGCCAGATTTACTGTGGAGCCCCAAATGTCGTATTGTGGCTTAGTGGCCCCAATCACGCCTGCAACCACTGGTCCATGGGCAATCCCTTTTTTATTCAGTAAAAAATTCTTTTTAGACAAACAGGTATATAAACAGTGCAAAATATCTGCATTGGTGTATTTGTGTGTACGTAAGCAGCCAGCCCCTTAAACACTTACCCACACGCAGTTGAAAGTTTTTGGCTGAGTGCCTGTTAATCTCTTTAAGGGTCTCTTGCATTGCTAGCGCAAACAAAACAAGCTCACTCAGGTGATTCCACTCATCCATACTTGTCTGGAAACGAGAATATGTAAAGAATATGCATGGACACAAGTTCAAGAGGAGTAAAAAGTGTTGTGGCAAATAGAGGACAGAAATTCGAATGATGGCCCACCTGTTTGTCTGGAGCTAAGCCAGAGGCGGCCATATAGCAGCTACCTATAGTCTTGATTTTCTCCACATACTGGAAATAGGACTCTTCAAGCAACTAGATAACAAAAGCATTAAGATTTAGGATGGCCTTTATTGTATTATATTAATGATAAATTAATGTCCCAAAACATATGGATACGAGAATTGTCTCACCTCATCAAATCCAGCAATGATTTCATTTAGTAGGCGGAGGCAGTCCACTCCTTCATGTTTGATCTCTTTCTCTTCAAAGTACTCATCAAATCCAGCAATAGAGGCAAACATAACCCCCACTTCATCATACGACTGAGAGTAGAGCTCCTAAAATAATAGTTGGGAGACATTAAATTTACTTACTTCAATCAATGAGTTTATGAGCCATAGAGTAAATAAAATGTTTAGAAAACAAAAAACTCTATTTTAGCGCACCTCATCATTTTTGCTACGCTCCAAAAAATGCTGTGCTACGTGCAACGGGAGGATATTGTACAGCAGACACTCATTGTGTTCCCTTAACTCTCTCATGTCCTCCACTTCCTGTTGGGCCTGCAGGCGCCAGAGGAAGTCAAGTCTAGCTGTGGCCTCCCACTGGACAGAAAAGAGACACCTTATCCTACATGTCAATGTAAAGGAATTTGAAAAAAATATAAAAAAGTCAATGTTTATTAGGACTCTTGTTCTAATAAACTGAAAAATCTCATTACCTGGCGTCCGTTGTAGTAGACAGCCACAATAAACATAAGCATGACAAGGATAGATATTCCCTTTCTTCTGACATAGTAAGACCTGTCAATATAAAATGCATTTTTATTTATTTGTAACTTTCTAAGTCCATACAAACATCATATACATCGACAGTCTACACCAACCTCTGCAGCATGTCATGATGTGTGAGAGAAACAAAGGCCATATGAATGAGGTAGGAATCAACAGCTACTGCCAGTAGTAATACTGCAAGCTTCAGAATTGAATTTAGACGGAGAAAGACAGCACAAGTAACCATGGCAATGACAGTGCTAAGCACAAAAACCTGCACAAAAAAAATTAAATAAAAATTGTTGAGTTGCATTTTGGTGCGATAGCTTTTTTGCAACCCACCAAAATGTTGCATTTTATAAAATGAGTAATGTGAGCGATTGGCAGTCTTACTTCAGGGTAAGTACAGACTGTGAGTGGTAGTGGTGCTGTAGTTTTGTCTAAGACATTAGTCTCTCCTGTGTCTGTCACAATGCACCATACCTGCATCAAATACAAAAACAAATTCAAGAAAAATGGAAGAAGTAAGAGGTGTGGAGAGTAATCATCTTCAATTTCTAGTTCAAGTTAAACATTCATATTTGCATTGTCTTTATGCAACTAGGATAGCACTGAAGCTCTAAATTGTTACAGACTACCATGTTAGTAGAAGCCAGGCCAAAGTTGATAATGAGGGCAGCTAGAGTGAGGAGGTTGCGAGCACTCTTGTTTTCATGAATCCAACAGCAGAAACACTGAAGCGCTATAGGAGTCCACTTAAACTCTTCAGCCAGGGCCAAAAGAAGCAGCAGCATATATACAAATAGAAAGACTGAAAAATGGAGGACTGCTGGTAAGATCCTGCAGACAAAGGGCCAGGAGGTTAGACAAAGTAAAGGAAAGCTGGAGATTGTGTGGGATGGAAAGGAAAGTATTCATGGTCTTTTTTTTAGTGCTATACTATTGAATCTGAATCTGGAACTTTGTACCTGGGAGCAGGGATAAGTGCTTGCGCTGACATGAGGAAGAGGAGCATTATAAAAGAGCACACCAAGTTGGAGTTGAACATTTCATCTCTCATTTGTGAAAACTGGAGAATGTACAAGAAATTTGTTAAAACCAGCTCACATGATAAAACATATACAGTGGGGCAAAAAAGTATTTAAATCAGCCATCAATTGTGCAAGTTCTCCCAGTTAAAAAGATGAGAGAGGCCTGTAATTTTCATCATAGGTATACCTCAACTATGAGAGACAAAATGAGAAAAAAAATCCAGAAAATCACATTGTCTGATTTTTAAATAATTTATTTGCAAATTATGGTGGAAAATCAATAACAAAAGTTCATCTCAATACTTTGTTATATACCCTTTGTTGGCAATGACAGAGGTCAACCGTTTTCTGTAAGTCTTCACAAGGTTTTCACAAACTGTTGCTGGTATTTTGGCCCATTCCTCCATGCAGATCTCCTCTAGAGCAGTGATGTTTTGGGGCTGTTGCTGGGCAACACAGACTTTCAACTCTCTCCAAAGATTTTCTATGGGGTTGTGATCTGGAGACTGGCTAGGCCACTCCAGGACCTTGGAATGCTTCTTACGAAGCCACTCCTTCATTACCCGGGCAGTGTGTTTGGGATCATTGTCATGCTGAAAGACCCAGCCACGTTTCATCTTCAGTGCCCTTGCTGATGGAAGGAGGTTTTCACTCAAAATCTGACGATACATGGCCCCATTCATTCTTTCCTTTACACGGATCAGTCGTCCTGGTCCCTTTGCTGAAAAACAGCCCCAAAGCATGATGTTCCCACCCCCATGCTTTACAGTAGGTATGGTGTTCTTTGGATGCAACTCAGCATTCTTTCTCCTCCAAACACGACGAGTAGAGTTTTTACCAAAAAGTTCTATTTTGGTTTCATCTGACCATATGACATTCTCCCAATCCTCTTCTGGATCATCCAAATGCTCTCTAGCAAACTTCAGACGGGCCTGCACATGTCCTGGCTTTAGCAGGGATTTTTGCTCACCGTTCTTGTGATCATTTTGACCCCACGGGGTGAGATCTTGCGGGGAGCCCCAGATCGAGGGAGATTATCAGTGGTCTTGTATGTCTTCCCACAGTTGATTTCTTCACACCAAGCTGCTACCTATTGCAGATTCAGTCTTCCCAGCCTGGTGCAGGTCTACAATTTTGTTTCTGGTGTCCTTTGACAGCTCTTTGGTCTTGGCCATAGTGGAGTTTGGAGTTGGACTGTTTGAGGTTGTGGACAGGTGTCTTTTATACAGATAACCAGTTCAAACAGGTGCCATTAATACAGGTAACGAGTGGAGGACAGAGGAGCCTCTTACAGAAGAAGTTACAGGTCTGTGAGAGACACAAATCTTGCTTGTTTGTAGGTGACCAAATACTTATTTTCCACCATAATTTGCAAATAAATTCTTTAAAAATCAGACAATGTGATTTTCTGGATTTTTTTTCTCATTTTGTCTCTCATAGTTGAGGTATACCTATGATCAAAATTACAGGCCTCTTTCATTTATTTAAGTGGGAGAACTTGCACAATTGGGAGCTGACTAAATACTTTTTTGCCCCACTGTATTTTACAACATGTCAGGATATGGGAGACTTTCTTACCTTTTCCTTCAATGTGTGTGTCCTTGAAGACTAGAGTTAATTGTGTAATATGCTCCCTGTGCATCAGGTCACTGCTGCGAACCTCAATAGCATGTTTGATACGTTTGTTAATCTCTTTAGAGGTGGATTGCCATATGTTGGTTAGTGATCCATTTGTAAAAGAGGCCAGAATCTATAATGAATAATATAAATAACATGGGAAAATCTAATTGATTTCATAGAGTTCAAAACTGTGTCTACTTACACTGTTTGTATCAGTAACTTTCCCAAAAGGTGCATCTGGGTTCCAGGTTCTAACAGTCTTTGGGACTTTGGGCTCAGTGTGGTTTATTTTTAGGGCATCTTCTTCCGGGCAAATGAGAAAAGTGTCTATATTATGTTTACGTAAAAATTCATTCCTGTCACGACCGTGACCATCCTCTGTCTTGTAGAGGCCTTGCAAACAATCCAGTGTTGCTCGAGAGATGTGAATTCGTCTTTAACAGAAGATTTTCATTTTTAGTCCCAAAATAAGACATACATGCAAAATACAATTCATCTTGCATTCCACATGTTTAAACAAATCTGCAATAATTAGTTAAACTTACCCTGGTACACCTCCAGCCTCCAGCATATTTGCAATGCCAACATCCCAGGACCAGACATCAAACTGCCATTTCTGTAGGCCTAGAACCCCACACAGGACAGAGCCTGAGTGGATCCCAATCCTCATATCCATGCTTAAGTTCATCTGTTTCCGTAAATGCCTAAGATTGGTAAATAGTTTAATCAAAATGTTAAATCATCTTTTATTTGTTTTGTTTTTTTGTTTGTTTTTATTTGTTTTTTATTTGTTTTGTTTTAGCAAAGAAACAAACAAAAGAGAAAGAAAATAAGAAAATAAACAAATACTGACCGGATGGTGTTGATCATAGCCAAACCCATCTCGACACAATGTTGTGCATGTGCACGTTGTGGCTCAGGGACCCCTGACACACAGTAATAACAGTCTCCAAGTAACTTTATCCTCAAACAGTGATGCTCCTGGGATCGATAAAACAATATGAACCATGAATATTTGTACAAATGCTACATTTGGCCATAGCAGTGGGTATAAAGAACGAATAGGCAAGTTTGATTGCAAATGGGCCAAAAAAATTTTGAACCACCAGGTGGCGGGCCACAAGAATGGACATACATTTCTCTGTCTTGGTTCCTTGGCAGCTTTAAATGAACATATATTACCATGTTTAGTTACATATACAAATATATAAATACCTCAAAAATAAATTAACAAATAAACAAAAATCCTCACTCCAACCACACCACCCCCTATTTTGCTACATTTTTCCAATTTCAGATTAGATAAACATTGGATACTTATTGGATAGAGGCAAAGGTAACCTTGACAGAAAGAGGTCACATGATAGAATGCTTGATATTTATTGGTTGAAGGCAACTAAAACCATGAAACCATGACAGAGAGCTGTATGCTTGCCAACAGGGTCTTACAGCAGCTTCATTCACTGACAGCACCATGGGGTCAAATGCTATCAAGTAATGGCAAATAATAAAACTGGATATCAGCTAAATAGCTGAAGAGGGCCAACTTTATCTGGCTGAGGGCCAAGTTTTGCCCGCAGGCCAGGGGTTGCCTACCCCTGGTCTAAAGGAATGAGGTTCTCACCTCTGCCAAGCGGTCAAAGCGTCCAAAGAGTTCATTCAATAATCGAACCAGATCTTGTGCTGACAGGTTCATAGACAGAAGAGTAAAATTCTTGATGTCCGCAAAAAGGATGCTAAAATAAAAGAATATTTTGTTGGTGATTACAGTGTTTAGTGACATAGAGGTGACAAAAAGACATGCTATATCTACATAGTACCTGACGTCTCTATACTGATGAATATATATCTTGTGAACCTCCTGAGGAATGAGTTCATCTTCCAAAGTGTTCATGTCAGAAATCATCTCTAAGGCAACAAATCGAGGCAGGAGGGACAGCACCAGCCGCTCCTATTGATGTTCAATATACTGTTCTCAACTTTTATGAAACAGTGTGTTTACCATAATTGAAATTGCAGGTTTTACATTACCTGTCTTTGGTTCTCTTGCTCTAATTTGAGACGACCCTCAATGCAGCGGCGTGTCTCAAGGAAAACCTGTCTCTGAGCGTGATCTGTCAAGTAGTGAATAAACAAGCCAGCTGTGTTCATGCCCAAATAAAGCAGGCCTTTGGCAAACACCTGCTCTCAAGAAACATAAACATTTTTTAGACAATAAAAAACAATCTTAAATAACTGTAAATCCAAGCATGTACTCTCACCTGTCTTATAAGGACAGCATCATTATATGAGCGTGACATCTCCACCAGAAGGTGCAGCACCGAGGTGAGGGAGCCAGCGCACATGGCCCACAGCAGTGGTAATGGTAGCAGTGTGTATGTGGCAAACAGTGTGAATAGGACATACCAAGATGGGTCCTTTTCCAGTCCATATACCAGACCTCCCAGCACCTGTGTGGTTTGTGATAACCAACAAGCAACACCAGCATAGTGAAGCCACTTCGGAGACATAGAGTCTTTGCAGGTTAAAACCACAGTACACAGGGCTATAGCTAACATCATGAAAAGGCTTGTAAGGCAGCCGCGCACAGTGTCTGTGGGTTCCTGAGGGGTAAGTGCAAGGTACAGAACTAATACATGTAGTTTGGCTACAGCATCAATGACACTGGTGATGGCAAGAGAGTTACGTCTTTGGTGAGAAGAGTGTTGTTGGTAGAGTTTTTCTAAATCACGAGACTTAAAGGTGTGTCTGAATGTGGGTATATAAACCCCACGAACAGTACGGCCCCACCGCACAAAGAAGTCTGCATCACTGCCATAGTCATTACAAGTTCCTCCAACACTGTTGGTGGTAGAGCCTCGCTGAGGGTGGACTCTGAAGGTCGATGAGCGACGTTTTGTTACTCCACGTAAGGCCCTACTGCGGATCTGTCGGTTTATCTCCTGCATATAGGCATCAGTCACAAATATTTGCCGGGCTGGCTCGACACCCACCTGTCATGAAGTAAGATCATATTATAATCTAATCATAAAGGTGTTGGTAGTTATTTATAGGTAATATATAAAAGAACTTTTTTACTTCAATTTCAAAATTTATCTGATCTTTATGATGCAGAATGTGTAAAACAGAAATGTTGACAGAGTCTGCGTAATAATGATGACCTGAGCAGTGAGTTCCTGCTGCATAATGACATGTTTCACAGCCTTCTGCCAGAGCATCTTCTTCCTGCGCAGGCTTGGGGATAGGGTCGCACTGACACACACCGGCTCACGTAACTCCATCGTTGAAGTCTGTGTCGTCTCTACAAAGGTCACCATTATGATGACCTGAGCTGGCATCAGCTACTGGTCTTAGATCAGGTATCTGTGTTAGCCTGGGAGAAAAATGTAAACATATGGTTTAGTATGGTTAAGTATGGCTTTTCCTTAGAATGTATTACATTTTAATGCTATTCTTTTCGTGTCATGACCAGTATTAAAGAAAGTTTTCTCAGAGGGTCCACGTGTTGAGGCTGCGTGTGCCAGACAACAGCTTTTAAACAAATTATCTGCAGGCCAGATTTAGACCTGAGCTGGTTACTGCTTTAAGAGTTAAACTCCTCTAGGTCATTGTGGCTTGAGACACTCTGGTTTCTAAGTTTTATTGGTTGCATTTATTTGAATACTTATTTAAGCTTTACACTGCATATGTACTGTACGCTAACAATATGTCACACTTTTCTGCTATAGATTAAACATTTTGCAATGTAACAACACTATTTCAGTTTATTATATTTACTTCCTAACAGGATTGTGCAGAAGAAGATACATGCATAATGCTGGTATGGCTATTTCTACACTATATGGAATATTACCTGCATCATTCCACAGCTTATCCACTGTCAGACTTCTGCCATAAAATGTATTCCTCCAGCCAGTCATATTCCATTCCAAAGGACTGCTAGTGATCTAAAAAACATTAGACATTTAAAAAGTAACAACTGCATTATTATCCAAAAAGATGTCATATCCAAAATTGATGCAAAAAGAAATAAAAGTCCAATTGTGATGTATGAGACAATCTGCGTGATAGTAAGTCACCACCTGGACTGTCAACAACCTCTGCGAACAGAGCTGTGGGAGTGAGCAGCGCAAAGAGGATTAGTTAGTCAGCAGCCACTCTTGTTGGCATTCAAAGCTGAGGTCATTGGCACCAAGGCAACACCAAGACAATGTCTTGGCAAATCTTGTTTGAGTGTACAGTTTTACTACATTCTATATCAGGCATAAAATTTAGAGGTGCTGTCTCTTCAGCGCTTCCTTGACTTGATATCAAAAGGATAGAAAGAAGAAGAACAGACTAAAAGCAGAGCCAGGGGAGAGCATGTCATCATCTCACACAAGTACCATAATTGTGGTTAAATATACAATTTGTATCAAGGAAGGCAGTGGCATGTTTTACATTTACTTATACAAAATACATGTACCTTGAGCAAAAATGTGAACAGTCCCCAAGTATTTAGAACTAGATTGGGCTCATAGCATCATCAGGGCTGTGGTCGCCTTACCTGTAAGCTGGTTAGTTTTTGAGCCATGCTGTGCTAATTTTGCCTAGGCAATGCACAAAGCCTTTAAGGCAGATCTAATGAGTTCCCATCTGCCCTACCGTGACTGTGTGGCTAAAACCATTCTTGCTGATTACAGTATATCTAAATATAGCTTCAATGTCTAAGGCAATTAGTTCTGCTTTAACTGCAACCACATCAGCACAGCTCCATGATGCTTGGGAACCATACTCCTCAGTTGTATAATCAAGTGCATGCTTAATCTGCCACTTATTACAACCTTGCTAAAACTTTGTAAATCATTCAAAAATGACATGCGACTTTTAACTGGAAGTTACTGCATCTGCCATACCTATTCCTAATGTTTATTATGAATGCCAACAAGTGATTGTGTGATTGTGTTCTTTCTATTTTACTCTTTCTCAGATTTGCTGTTCTGATTAATCACAATGTAAAGTGTGATTTGTGTACATCTGAGGAAGGAGTAAGACTGAAAGTCTGCTACAGGCAAAACCCTCAAATCTAATTAGTATTAAAGCTTACTTCTTTGGCTCTCCACTAATCAGATGATATGTGCTAAAGCCAAACAAGAACCAAAAGTGACCCCAGGGCCTCTGTTCTTGCCAATGACTGCACGGACAATGGATATAGAAACCTATTTGGATCTGTTGGTGGTGTGCGTTACCTGTAGGCCATAAGACTAGTTGGGCAGTGATTGCAACCTAGCTTTTTTTTTTTTGGTATTGGCAAAGGTGCAAAGCTCTTGTAAGTAAGGATGTGAATAAGTCAGTGGGAAGACTCTGCAGAAACTGAGAACTTTTTGTGGCCCTGCCCTATGCACAAAAAAGTTACTTGAAGCCAAGAAGATAATGCTATGCAGAGATCGTCATACATCGTCATACATAGTATAAAAACTTAGAACACTCCTCCCTCTAGGAGCGCGCTCATTCTGCTGACTGTAACCTTACCTGTGTTTTTATTGAATAAACCTTCTGACTTGATTACACTTCTGAATCATCGTCCTCTTTGATGCTTTCACCCAAAATGAACAAATCCTTACAGCACACATAGGTAAATGATTACTGCAGTAGTTCTAATAGTGTCGTGTACGTGGCCTACCACTGGTCGTATGTGGGCATCTTCTGGTGGTACTCAAGGGCCTTTAACAGTTCAAGTCTTGGTTTAGTTTAATAAAAAAAAAAAAGTTTTATTCCAGTTTTAATTGTGCCTTTGTTGGGGCTTAAATTTGAGGTGTAGAGTATTGTGGTGAACTGCTTATTTCTGGTTAAGGTGCATTTTAGTCCTGGTTTATTCTTGGTTTAGTCATGACCTTGTTAAGTTTCTTTGCAGTTAAGCAATTTTTGGTGTCATTTCCAATGTGTTATTCCTGGGTTTTAGATCTGGGCTGAAATTAAGCCAAAAATTTACTTGATGTATGTTATCAGTGAACTACTGCAAACTACTTTTCCCTTTTCACTAACGTATAATAAGTATTACACATCGATTTTGACACAGTTGACACCATTTTTACCTTTAAAATATTTAACTTAATACAATAATTTAATAGTATCTGTTTATATAAAGAGAATTGCGCTCTCCATCTGGTAGCAACAAAAAGTGTTTAAAAATAAAATAAAAATTTAAGATCAATTAAATCAAAGTTTATGTTGCTTACTAACCCTGGGGAGTATGTTTTGGGTGATTTATCCGTGACCATGGTGAACAGGGTTGGTACAGTGTAATAGTCATATCCTGATTCCTGGCTCCACACTCCTCCAGCAGCAGCCTGTGGCAGCTGGTAGCACCTGAGACTACTCTCTAAGCTTTAATGTTCGGTAGCCCTTGGTGTGTCCTGAGTACTGTTCACTGTTCTTGCGCCAAAAAATGTTAAGGACTTAAACACTGTTCGCTTTATGGTGAGTAAAATGAGTACTGACAGTGATTTATGTTGAACAAATAGACACAACAGCACACACTGTGTTAGCTCGTGTTAGCATATATAGCATAGCTTGTCGTAAACAAACTTTGCTTTTTGTTTCTTTTTTTTCTGTATGTCATTCTTCGATTTTAACACATTTCGGAAGCAGCAGTAGCATCTAAGTAGAAAAGAATATAATTGAAAAAGGGCAAATCAACTGAAAACGCCTTTAGTAAATGTTAGCCTTACAAGTTTCAGTGCTCTCATCCACTTATTCTGTGCATTAATGTTAGAATATAATATTAAAGTATTTTAACCTTCAGGCTATCTACTCTATAGGCTAATTAAATACCAGGGGAGTGTCGGGATATTTTTTAATATTCTTACAGAAGTTAATTGTTTAGTAGCACATTAGCTAACACTGTGCTAACTAACCTCCATAGGCCAAAGACGATCCGGGTTGTTTCCTGATTGACAACGCTCCGGAGGGGACACTTCGCGGGACGTAGTGCTTTTCGCCTATTCGCCCACAGTGAACCTGGCAGAGCAGCGCCGCCCTGTGGACACAAATTAACATGACAGGTAGGTCCCACCAATGCTTACCAAAAAGTTTACAAAAGTAAAACGATGCACTGCATAAGAATAGCATGCTGATTCAGCGGGGTTGTGTGCTGTGCCCTCTCAAATATTTGTCTGTACATTACTGTCAATACAACCATCTCTGTTAATCAATCAATAGTGGACTGCGAGTCTAAGTGTAACCCGCAGTGGTTCCATTCACACAATTCTTCATAATGTCTAAAATAAATTTAGTGTTGTAATTTAGTGCAGTTGGAAACTAGCTATTTAGCTATAATCTGGTGCGGAACATCTCTGTTTTTATGACATTAATGTCTCTGTACATCGTCCCTTCAAATAAAGGCTAAACTAAACCAAGTGTTATGGAAGTTAGTTTTTATATTGTTACATATGGCCATTTTTCTTTTTGGCTGTACGTTTGTTAATAATTTACTTTTTTCAACTGTGCAAGGAATGTTTGTGGGTTTGTGGCAAAGAATAAACATCCCACTTGGGAAATATAGTCAATCACTCTGAATATCATGGATATATAATAGTGCGTTGTTTTGTTGAATTGAAGTTACTTACCAGAGTCCTTTCTTGTGTTGGTATCTCCACTGGCTGCATTCCTCGAACCTCAAACCCACAGTGAATGGCAGTCCTACGGGTCCCCTCTTGTCCCATTTCGCCCTCTTCTTTTCTGTGGTTGCCTTGTCCCATGCCCAGTGAGAGGGAAGCTTGGGCTGTATAGTGAGGCCCATTGTGTTAGTGAGATGTTTATTAATGAGAGAGGCTTGCGGAGAGCAGAGCTGCGGTACAAGGACTAATCGCTAATCTTTTTGTTAATACGCTCAGATAGCCTATGTATTAAAATAAGTTACCAGCTAGGACATCCCAAGATAGGTACATAGTCAGTTGGAGGGCTTGAGTTGAATCTTTCTTTCTTTGCTTTAACTTTACATAGAAGTTGCTACGTTGTAGCGTAGAGGACCAGAATCAACTGAATCCAAGTTTGTAGTGTGCTGTAAGGTTTGGTGGTAGTATACTGTAATCCATTTTTGCAATTGTAGACATTCTTGAGCTACTTTTGGTGTTAACTGTTTTTACTGTGAGCTGTGTAAAGAGTGGTGTGCATTTGAATGCTTAGTGGATTGCTGTGTGGAGATTTGCCTGCCATGCCCTTGCCGGCGCCTGATGTCCCAGCCACTCAGAGGCTGGCACTGGACTGCCGTACCCTTCTGGACCATCGCGGTGGCAAGAGTAAGTCAAGAGTTTTTGTCCACTGTTGACTTCAGGCTCTGTTCATGGCATAAGCAAGTGGTAGCAGTATTAAAGCATTCTTATTATATTAATTTTTCTTATTTGGCACAGTAGTTTGGTAAATGTTTTAGTGAGGTGTGGAAAAATGCTGTTAATTGAGGGCTTTAATAAATACACAATTTTATTTACATTTTTGTTATGCGAATTTAAGTAAAAGGTCAATAATGGATCAAGAATAAATTATTAATTTTGGTGTGGCTCCAGATCACAGTTTAGATCCAGGAGAGTTTTAAGGGATTCTGTGTTGTTTTGAGATTCAGACCAAAGATGCTAACCTCACTTACTGAAAGAACAGATTATTTTTTTAGTCGCTTTTTTTTTTTACCACTGTGTTATATTCGGATTTTGTGGCTCAATAGAATAAGCTTTTACCCCTGAACTAGAGTTTCAGTCCAGGTCTAGCCACTGTCTTTACCATTTTGAGACCAGTGCCTTGGTAGAGGTCTATGTACTCTGAGTGCTTCTGATTTTTCTGCTTATTATTTTTGCTATTTTGTGTATTTTTGTAGTACATACCTTTTTAGTTCATAGCCCTTCTAAAAATGCTATGACTATGCACAATACTGTATTTTGCTATTTTGAGGAGCAATAACCATTTTATCAAGCCAGTATTACAGAGAAGGCTTTGAGTTAGGGAAGGTCAAAATAGTAGGTTAAAATAAATCTTGGCTTTGATCAAATAATCTAATTTTGTTTTTTTATTCCAAAAATAATGCTGGAGGAAAGTAGGAATTGGTTGGAGTTAAGTGCATTGCTTGCTTCACACACAAAAAAGATATGTGTATCTCTAAGTGAAATATTGATTTGAGCGAGTTGTTGAAATGTAAATGAATGGTAAAACAAAGCCCAATTTACAGTCTGCTGGTTATTTAGTCAAAGTGAGCCTGAAGATGCTAAATTCCAGCCTAACCCCTTCAACTAAAAACAGACTGTGGTTGTTGTTATTTGTCTTAATAGTAATTTGCAACCCAGGGATAGCTTGGCTAAATACTTGGCTAAATGGATACAGTGAAATACAGTTAATTTCCGTAACATTATTTGTGACATGCTCAGTGAGCTCAAGGTTGATGAGGATGACACTTAATGAGAACAATTCCATTTACTCTGGCGATCAGGAACTAATAAGTTGTGCGTTGGTTTGTTAGTTAGCAGGATAACTCAGACCTTAACAATCAGATTTGTCAGGAAAGGTCATTAAAGAACCAAAGAAGAAATATTTAGTTTTTCCTGTGGATCATTAACGCCATCTAGATCCATGATTTTTTTAAGGGTTCGTTGCTATTGCGGGAAGCCACTAAAGGAACAAGTGAGTTTTAGTCGATTCTTTAACTTTAATTTGGGCTTTGTGGCTCATTTGAAGATCCAAGAGCAGGTCTGGGCTCTAGATCCATTGCGAGATAGGGCCAATGCCTTGCTTCTAGCTTCAGGTATAGTCTCTCATTCAAGCTGGTTTGAATGAGTGAGCTTGCTGTATTTATCTGTTGTGTTGATGAAACCTTGACAATATGAATAAACGCTGAAGCCATGAAGACAATTTTTCACAGTTTAGCAAATTATCCATTCTGTAAACGCGGTTATATAATCTCATACTTGTATTTAATTAGCATCACATTGACACTATGCAGGAGGTGTGAGCAGGGTGTTTAAGGAATACATCAGCAATATGGCAATAAGAAGGCTTTTTAATGGTCAGCAGAGATTTTTTTTTCTCCCCTCATGATTTGAAACTGTAAGGATCCGTCCAGCAATAAAACGCCAGGCTGAAGGAGATTAATGATGAAAAAGAGGAAAGAGGGATGCTGGGATGAGGGAGGAGGAGGGAGGAGTGTATGGAGATTGCGTGGGCGGGAGGTCTTTCTCTCACCGTAGTGCGCGTGTCTCCTTCTGTTTTCCCTGTGTCTCGTGTCTCGGGGGCAACACAGTGAAATGATTGGAGGCTGTGTATGTGTGTGTGTGTGTGTGTGTGTGTGTGTGCGCATGCTGGCTTACACATGAAAACCTGCACACAACCCCCTCCCTCCCTCCCTGCTTTTGAGAAATAGCGCTGTTGCAGAAGACGAACGGGAAAATCCAAGGTCACCACGGCACGCTTTGCTGTGACGTTGGCTCCGTGCGGCCGTCAGGACAGCAGCGCTCTCCGGCAGGCTCTGCACCAATCACGCCGTGCAGTCATATGGTCTTTAAGCCCCGGGCACATGTGCACAACATCCGTACTATAGCGAGTGCTGTTTTGTGTGCATTTTAGTGTTTATATATGAGTGACTGGAGCTGCATAGAGGGGAGCTTAAGCGTCTTGTAGTAAAATCAGCCACAACATCACGATCGATGTACGGTAAGATCATTTTTCCTCCTCTGTGTCTGTGGTGCCGTGTAAGCATGTGAGTAATGTGAGGTAGCCTGCTCCCAACCAGTTCTCCCACATTCTGCTGGCGTTTCCCCTAAAGCTTTCCTGATGTGGGACATCTCTTACTAGTCTCTACGAGCATGTTACGGGAACACTTAAGATGCCATTTTGCAAATAAATAGACTGACAAGGAGCTACTACAATGTTTATTTTTGGTAATTTAATCTTTTCATTTGTGAAATAGAGCCTAGAAGTGTTATACTGCTTATAGATTTTTTGATCACTTAGAGAAAGTGGTATGTTTGCTGTTTGTGTTTCAAAATGTGTTGTGCTAGCGTTTCATGGTAAATTTTAATCTTTACTGGTGCCCTAGTGTTTCTGGGACAAGCTGATATATGAAGTATTGATTAGTCCTAATTCACAATGTAGTGCGCTTTGCTTTACTCTGTCAATACAAATGCTTTTGCCTTCCGAGATAATGAACTGTCACAGTAAACAGCTGAAGGCTAAGCCAAGTTTGGCCTATTCTGTGAACTTGTAAAAGCTTTAGGGAAAAAGGTATATGAGAGTCCACCATAGCCTGGTTTTGCCTGTTGGGCTGTGATTCATGGTGTTTCGGATCGGCCTTATGTCACAAGGATTTGTTGGCAGCTCGGTCTGTTCATCTCAGTGTTGCGTGCATTATATCAGTCATGTATTCTGCTACCTACACCGGATCAAATCAGTGCTTGGATCTGGCAGGCTTAGACAAATGACTGATATAAAATACCCTATAGTGTGTGTGATATGTCCTTGTCACTTGCTATTATAACGAATGAGTCTAGTGGAACTGAGTTTGAAACCCATATAGTATTTGTCTGAAAAAAGAAGTATGTTCTTCAAGTTAGTTTAAAATTTTCTGTTTTCCTTCCGTCCTGGGCGGTAGTACAACTTCTAAATTCACAGACCATATTAATAGGATGTGAAGCAAATTTGCTTACATTTTTTCCTCACTCTGTCTTTTCATCTCATTGTGTGTTTAAAACTATCCTCCATCTGCATCTCTCTGTCTCAATCCCAAGTTTATTGGATGAGATATTTTGACTTTGTTGCTTGATGTAAAAATAGACCTGGTCTGTCTTCCTCCTTTCTCTTATGCAATAAACCCACAAAAGGGCACTATGCTTTGTAACCATTTCAATAATACACCTTTATGTATACTGTTTGTAGCATCTGCAGTTTAACTCTGTGGTTTTGCTTATTTTCTTAATCTAAAGTATGATCACAGGTAACGTTAAGGGACCAAAATCTGTTTAATAATGTTGTTGCAGGTTGTTGGGCTATGCACTCTACCTTATAGGCCATGTGACTATTAGTACAACAAAGCTGCTTTGAACAAACAGCAGGTGCAGATATGAGACTGCAACTTGCCCTCCTAAATTGTGCTTGTCCATGTGTAGGGGATTAGGTTTTATATAATAGGAGAAGTAATATACTGTATATTCTATAATGTGTTGTAAAATTAAGGTAAGGACAGTAAGCTTTTTAGAGAACAGTCCCAGGTCTCTGCTTTCCCACCTTTAGAAGCAGGAAGATTTGCTAAAATTGGGCACCAATATGTAAGTTGTATTCAGTTTAGTATATAGTGCTGAGTAGGTATGTTGTTTGTTGTCAGTGAATATACTTAGCAAACCTAATTAATCTAAATCAGCTTTTATTCTCCTTGCAGACATAAAAATGGCCCATAATAGCTCTAGAGCAGGGGTGTCTAAGGAGAGCACAATTTGAGAATGTGAGAAGACATGTTCAACAAACATAGAAAGCTTGCTTCTTTTAGATAAGATTGTTTATAGTCTAATCTACAGAAACATAACAGCAGCAGTTAAGCATAAAGCCTTAATTATTATAAAATCTTTATTTAACCAGGAAAATAATCCATTGAGATTAAGAATCTCTTTTGCAAGGATGTCCTTAATAAATGCATAACTCCAAGTGCATATATTTATAACTGTATTTTGACTTTTCAGCAGTGACCATAAGTTAATATAATATAATCTCATATACTTAAACTCACACTGGCTACTGGAGGGCCATAAACAATAGATTTTAGAATGAAAGCTGAAGGCTAGATAAAATTGTACCCTTTCCCCAGGCCACATTTTGGACATGTTTGTTCTAGAGTCATGTAAATATTGTGACTTACCTCTCCTTTAAGTCTATAATGTTTTTTTTTTCCAATTATATTTTTTGTCCTTACATTGCATAGTTTTTCGGGCATTATACACTTCCTGTCTTCATCTCCCCTAATGCGGAAACGCTAAGCTGCGATTCAAGAGGAAATGGAGAGTGTAATCTGTTAATGTACCCATCCCATTGTGAGGTGGATAAAAATAGTATTGTGATTAGCTGGTTTGGTCCAGGAGGTGTGGACCCCATATATACGAGTCACTGACTGCGCTCATGTCCCCCTTCCTTCGCTGTTGTTGTTTATTATGTGTGCTAACACCAGTGATTTAGCGCTCATCTGTGTGCCTCTAGCAGGCTGGCGTGTGGGCTTATGTGCGATGTGGAGAAAGCCTGGTGTCCAGCCCCTACAAGCGCTGCCAGCCTCTTCCATGCAGAGTGGGTGGATGTCGTGAGACCCCCTGCTATTCATGCTCTTCACCTCTGTCATTTTCACTGCTGTTTTATTCAAACCTATTATTACCAACAGAAAAAAACAAACCAACTGTCAATGCAGTTTTAGTGGGAGTAATATCCAGTACAGGATGTTGTGTAATAAAGTTTAATTAGCTATGCCAAGGAGGTTACGTTTTTCGCAGGCTTTGTGTAATTGTTAGCAAGATGACTCAAAAAGTAATGATCACATTTTGTAGAAATATACAGGAAAGGTCAGTAATGGCAAAGGAGCAAATAACTAGTTTTTGGTGTGGGTCCAGGAAAGGATTCTGTGCAAACTGCAAGTGAGGACCAAAGATACTAACCCCAGCCACAAGTGGTTAATTAAGAATCAGTTTTCAAGTTCAAGACCAGGTCTGAGCACTATGGGCCAGATTTACTAAAACTAGTGCTAAATTGCGAGTGCAGCTTAAAAAATAGCATCAGCTATTTGTGGGCGTGTTGCGTGTGATATATGAAGAGAAACTGCGCAAGTAATTGCTACCGCAAATCTGATATGTAAATGAGCATTTTGTGCAAGCATAGACGCACTGACAGCGAGAGCAGCGTTGCTTAGCTCTGACTGCATCTTTCCCTACAGTGATGCAACGCAAAAGTCAATCTGGGAGTCCCACCTCAAATAACACGACTGACCGTAGCAGACTCGCTGTCTTTGAGGAATAATCATTTCATTGCATTTTACTTTCCTCTGTTTCTTTGCGTTGTCTGTCCTTTTTAGATGTCTTATGCGATTCTGGCACTTACCAGAGTCATGTGATGTTTCCCTCTGTGCGACACAAGTAGAGAGACAGAGAGAGAGACCTTCAAACAATTATACAAAATGTATCAAGTAGCCTCTCTGCAGTGCTGATGGTGATCAAATAAATATGACAATTAAAAAAATATTTTTGATGTCCTCCGCTCGTACACCCACAGCCAAACCCAGGCCGCACAGCCTTGAGCCACAAAAGACCAGCTGTCAATCAAATATTGCAGCAAGCATTGTGAAGCAATGGGATAAACACAGTGAGACTGTCATCATTTAGGACCTAGCCTTTGCGCAGTGTTTTTAAAGACTATTCCATCACCATAAGGATTTAAAAGTACGTGAAACAGACAGGCGACAGGAGCTGTAAAGGCAGCAGTTCAGGGAAATACGAGCGAGAATCAAAGAAAAAGTGTTGCAGGTAAAGTCTGTCTCTTTGTTTCATTTGACTTCAAATCAACACATTACTGTTGTATCTTTGTAAATGAGCCCTTTTAGAGCATTATAACTTATTTTCAACACCTCATCTGTGCACTAAAAGCTGCACTCTTTCTTCCACAAAACTTTTGCACGTGCTAAATTTTCACGCACTTTTACCTCCCATACTCATGATAAATCAAATAACGACCGCAAAGCAATATCATTTGCATTTTCTTCGCCTTGAAATCTCCATCGCCACTTTTCACGCGTCTTATTAATTTAGCGTGCCTGCAAACCTTTGATAAATCTGGCCCTATGACTCTATTATAGTAAGACTGGAGCCAATGACTTTTAGTTGCTTTTCATAAACTTAAAAGGAATTATATCTTAACGTCAGCCACAATTATCTCTTTTCTTATCAAAGTATAAAAGACAGGACAGACTGTCATTGATGTAGGTGGCACTAATACCATCTTCATGTATCACATCATTGTATCAGTTTGTCTGTAATTGTCCTCCATTCATTTGCTCCTACATTCCATTAGTTCTTTGCTGTCTTCCAAACCTGGGCCGATACTAGGGGAGCGTGGGAGGGGTGCAATAGCTTCATTAGTGTTTGAAGTGATGGAGAAGTACGGCTATGAATAGACACTGCTTTGCCTGGGCACTAAGAGAGCTTGAGCACTCACAAACTCCTGATTATATATCTCTGAAAACCATTATGGAAAAGAAACGCTATTTGAAACTGTTTTGTGTTACGTTTTGCAGTATTTGAGCAACTTCATTAAAGTCATAGGTCAGTCTGTGTTGATGCTGTTTATTCATGTTTGGCTTGTTGGAAATTTTGGACACATGCCACGCCAGCTAGTTTGAAATATTCATCATCATCTTCTGTTTGTTCCTTTGGAGGTTGCAGGTGGCACCTATTCCAGCTACTATGGGTCTTGGGCGGTTTACACCCTGGACAGTGGCCAGTTGAACACTTTCACATTCATTCAGTTTGGGAAATTTAGATTCACCAGTTCACCTAACACACTCATCGATGTTGGGAGCAAGCTGGAGAAGTTAGTACACGCAGATTGCCTTAACATTAAAATTTCACCATCTATGAGCTTTGAGTGTCATCCATCTTGTTTCGTTCGGCTACGGTGCTGACAGTGCAGTGACCTACTTCTGCAGTTAGATTTTTTGAAGCTATATCTGTGTTTTTTCCTCTGCATTAAAAGCAGTGTGAAAGAAAGATTATATAATTCTTTTAAGATTATTTGACTTTTTGGCTGCCTTTCTCCCGGGACCTCCCGATGACTCATCACTGCTGAAGTCTTTTGTCCAATCAGAGTCTTGCTTTCACTGGATGCTTAGCTTGTGTTTGCCTCATGGCAAAGTCAAAAAATGTGTGTTTAATGTGTTACACAGTTTTCTTAAAGGCTTTTGTGAGCCGCTTGCATCAAGAGAATACATCCATTGATTTGACTGTTGTGTTAACCACAGTGTTTTTTTCTAACCTTACCATACCAGATGTTGGACATTGCGTTACATTGAAAAATTCAACTTCAGTTTGTTTAGAAAAAGCTCTTTGTAAAATGACAATAGTGATGCCCTTTGATCATGCTGTTAATTTGAAAATACCTTATACAAGTTGTTTTTTTAACTTTTGAACACATTATGTAATATACTTTTTTACAATGCTCTGATCTGTTTCTCCCTGAAAGGAAGTTACAGACTTCATATTATGTTTTTAATAACCACTTATTCTATTTTTCTCTGTGCTCTTGTATTTCAGGGGTTTGTGGCTGTTGTGGGGCACTCAGGCCCCGTTACAAAAGGCTGGTAGACAACATTTTCCCAGAAGACCCAGAGGTAAAATGCTTTTTCACACCATAATGTTTTGTTGAATAGTTTATCTACAATTTTGAGCTTTTGAGAACGTCAATGCTAAAATTCAAGCGATCTTAAAAAGATGACCATAGATTGCATTGGTTGTTGAGCTTTCTTTGCAGTACGGCAGTAACCTACTTTTCCTTTTACATCTGCAACCAACAGGCAACAGTCAATCATTTAACATTTTGCTACTAATTTTCATTAGACTCTAAACATTGAATCTGTAAGTACCACTGCCTCAATGAATAATGCAGCCATCTGTATATAACTATATTTTTAGGTTTTCCCTTTGACAAATCTCAGTCCTTCTTTTTATAGATTTGAGACCCATTTAACAAGTTTTTGAGTTCACTAATTAGCCAATCTATGTTCAGTAGAAGTAATTGCACCACTGTCTGAAAAAGACCAAATGTAATTAACAAAAATCTAAACATACTTGGTATCTTTTGCTGTTTAATCACTTATGGATTCTAGCCACAGTCGGTCTGTCTGCAGACAGGAAGGAGCTCCTTCCCTGCGCTGATCTTCTAAATCTAGTCAAGATACTCTGTTTGGAGAGAAACCTCAGCATACTGGTCATACTGCTCAACTATACACACTGAAGAACTTGTCTTATGTAACCTTTTTTTTCCACAGTATTAAAATAATTACAGTACTTTTCTTCTACTAATTTTACCACAAATAAAAATTGGTTAGAATGACGCATAATGTAGGTTTTCATACAAATGCAGTCTTAGTGGAGTACAGACACTTTTAGCTCTGCTGCTCTTGACCAGACTGAAGTACTGTGAAGTAGGGCAGGGCGCACAAGGAGGTGACACTCAGTGTTCTAGTTTTACTTTTATAATGTGGGTTTCACAATAATTACACTTCAGGCATTTTATCTGATTGACTCTAGTATTGTTTTATAAAAGTCAAATAGGAAACGTCTGTACTTCATAGTGACACCAAAAACATTTCCCCTCTTTCCTTTTCTAATCTCCTCTCTTCTATCACCCTTTGGCTGTTTCTTTCTCAGGATGGGTTGGTGAAAGCCAACATGGAAAAGCTGACATTCTACGCCTTGTCAGCTCCAGAGAAACTGGACCGTATCGGTGCATACCTGTCTGAGAGACTGTCAAGGGACGTGGCCCGACACAGATATGGGTGAGCCACCACTGTCAGTCAGACCTCAAAATAGACTCCTGTAGAAACACTGGTGACACATAGTACTTAATACTACTTTAATCGGCTGCACACAAAAGCCCATTTACCCAATAGATAGCTTATAAACACTAAACATGGTCCAACAAGCCTGTTCTTGTAACACAGAAGTTTCTGTGTATGACTCATGACAAGGTGGCACTGAGATACCCATCCAAACACCCTCCTCAGATTACATTAACACTTGGCAAGCTCTGGCCGAATCTGTTCAGTTTTTAACTCTTCACAATTTGTCTACAAGCCTCTCACTTTTTGTTCTTGTGCACAGTTACACAATAGTGAAATTAAAATCCTAGGAGTGGTCCAGCACCATCATCACCAAACCACCAAATGGCCTGCGGGGTAATTAGTCTAATATCCACTAAAATGTTATTCTAATTGATCTGTGTTTTTCTTGTCCATTTTAGATATGTGTGCATAGCCATGGAGGCTCTGGACCAACTGCTGATGGCCTGTCACTGCCAGAGCATCAACCTCTTTGTAGAAAGTTTTCTTAAAATGGTTCGAAAGCTTTTGGAGTCAGACAAGCCTAATCTGCAAATCCTAGGAACCAACTCGGTAAGGTGGAGTGGTGGATTCACAAATTAGGTTATTCAATCATTTGAGCATAAATGTTTAAACGTCCTGTGTTTGCAACTTGATGTTTTAGAGGCATTCAGTGGCATCATTTAAGTCAGTTTTGATAACGGTGGCTTGGTACAAGTTTGTTTTCCTTAAGAGAAATAATGTGTCTAGAACATATTTAGAAACAGAATGTGTAGAGTGAGTGCTTTGGTTTGTAGAGCTGATATAAGCACTGCTGCTGGCTTAACTAAGGATGCATAAAGAAATCAGATTAGCCGCACACCATACTGGGAAAACTGTGCTGTCATCTCTACAGATGGACCAGACGCCCCAGTCTCTCACTATAATCTCCCAGCTTTCAGTCTTACTTGCTTGCACATAGACTCTATGAACATGCAGTCAAACAGCAACATTACCAGCACAACTTTTCACATTTGTAATATTGTGAATTTGTTTTTTTGTTTTTTTAAAGAAATTACTTTTTAACATCTAATCTTTGCTTTTGCAGTCACTCAGACTTGAGTTTTGTGTGTTTGACATTCAGCAGACATTGAGTTCAGCTCTGATATCGCAGTATTACTGGCAGTAATACCAGGCCTCTTCCGGATATCAGCTAAAGCAGTAAATTATTGCAGCTGAGGAGGTT
Organism: Bostrychus sinensis; assembly: GCA_020698575.1. Lineage (NCBI taxonomy): Eukaryota > Metazoa > Chordata > Actinopteri > Gobiiformes > Eleotridae > Bostrychus > Bostrychus sinensis. The sequence continues at coordinate 16,616,099 of CM036257.1, read as the reverse complement.
TGTGGAGCCGTTATGGCTTCACTCAAGAGCACTTAATTTAATTTCAGAATCACTCCAAGTACTCACAGAATATAGATTTACCAAGACTTTTTAGAAGTTGAATGAGCACCGCTGATTGCATATACATAATTATTACTTAACACAGCTGTTTTATAACTGAAATTATGATTGAAGTTTATCTTTAGACTCATTATTTATTAAACAAACTTGTGCGCTACTAAATGTCATCCTATTTAAATGGTGACATTTCTGTCCCAGTGGTAGATCTCCCTTCTGCCCTTTGCATTTTGTTCCTAATGAGATGATGTGGCAGCATACTTTAAATCAGATATATTTACCATTTAGACTAAAGATTATAGATTATTCAATTACATTCAATAAGCTTTTAATAAACTTCTGTTTTTAATAGTTGGCACTGTAGTTTCTCTCACAGTTGCTAGAAATGTTGTGTAATCTCATTATTTTTTTGTTTTCAGTTTGTGAAGTTTGCCAACATCGAAGAAGATACACCATCATATCACCGCAGTTATGATTTCTTTGTGTCTCGCTTCAGTGAGATGTGTCACTCAAGTTATGAGGCCCCTGATATCCGCACTAAGTAAGTAGTTCATCCATCCAACAGCAGCATTACTAAGCACTTTCTATTTTTAGCGTGCTAATAGAAGTGCTCCCGTCATGAGCCATCAAATGTTAGATAAAAACCCATTTGAATCAAGGCTTAGTTAAATATAGGTCCAAAAAGAAGTTAATATTACGTGATTCGCTAAAAATGCTCCTCTATTTTTAATACCTGTCTAAATAAATTGTTTTGTTGTCTTAAGTATCCGCATGGCTGGTATAAGAGGGCTTCAAGGCGTGGTGAGGAAGACTGTGAATGATGAACTTCAGGCCAATATCTGGGACCCACAGCACATGGACAAAATAGTTCCCTCTCTTCTATTCAACCTACAGAGTGGAGAGCGCACAGAGAGGTGAGAGATTATGAACGGACAAGCTTCTTGTTGCAAATGAGTAACAGCCTTGGCTTTATTATAATCTGTGCAAATGAGGCCATCTTGCTTGTGGTGTGAAAGTTGATGACCTGTAAAAACTGTGTCAGAGTTGTGCCAATGCTCTGGTCCCAAGGCCCACAGTCATTGCACTGGTGGTGCTAGTTTTATGCTCGGCCACAATTGTATTGACAGAGTAACCGAGTGTCAGATACCTCATTTCATCATCTCTGAGGGAACTCAGTGACAGCTGTACTGCTTTTTTGAGCATCTGTTTGCCCCTTCCACCCCAAGGACAAAGATGTCTCACGCATTCACATTTAAAGAAGGCATCAGAAATAGTCAGAAAATGAAAAATAAAAAAGCAAACGGTGATGTAACCTGTAGAAAGTTTATAAAATAGAAATATGGTGTGAAGAGGTTCTTTGCTGTAGTCCACATAGAGTGATCCACTTTGACGTCACTGCTGAGATCTGAAGGTTAGGGCGAAGAAAGGGGGAGGGCAGAACAGAGCACACTGGAAGATTGGCTGGGGAATGGATAATAGAGAAGAGAGTGCCGGTAAATGAAGGATGTTAATTGGAAAAGGCAGTGAAAGCCAGACACACTCCGACCACTAGATGCACTTCAGCCATGTTGTTATTTTTTTAAGCCATCTTATGGCAATATAACTGGAGTCACCCTCAATTAACATAAAATTATTTCGCTTTTTTTTTTAAGGCCATTTCCTGGTTATGGAAAAGTTGTTAATTTTAGATTTTGTCAAAATTTTGGAAGAGAGCTTTGTCTGAAATGTGGCACTACTAACTTCCCCCTAAATTTTCAGCCTGTTGTAATGTGTAGTATCAACATTTACATATGCTATTAAAAAGATGAACATTAAAAAAGTGTGACTTTTACATTATTGCTTTATTGTTATTATTTGATTTAGAGACATAACTTGTGTTTAAAATGGGGGGACAATGTGTACACCATTTGTATTGCGTGTATTGTGTTTCATTGTGTGACTTGTGGTATCCACCCACCGCCTCTTAAGGCCAGGAAATGCTCATTCTCTCCAATCACTGTGACAACTGCTAATTTGTTCCCAGCTAACCACCGACTAAGGCACAGAGTGTGGCTTTATAAGATGTATTTGTCACTGCAGGCAAACTATGATAAATTGAATGAAAGAAAGTGTTTTCATTAAAAGCTTTTAGCAGGAGTCAAGCTGTTAGTGATGCTACTGTATTGTCACATAGTCACAAATGTTGCAGGCAAGGTGGAGGTGTGTTAATAAATAATGTCGTCATTGGTAGACCACCCGAGGCTAGTCCTGTCTGAGATAGTGATGGCGGAGAAATATTAACTATGTATGAGAACAAAGAAAGGTCCGGCCACATGTGTAGAACTGCGCAATTTCAAACTTAGCAGTGGACATGTCCCCTACAGTGATAGCAGATGTGCAGTGCACCAGCTCTGCAACCAACACTTTATTTTCACTGCGGACAAGCTGCAGAGGAGAAAGGCATTTCAAGAGCAAAAGAAAGTCAATTAAGGGGATTTTTACAGTCGATGTACAGGATTTGTGAATGTGTCACTGCACTGTACAGAGGTTTTAGTAAGGTGCAAAAAAATGCTGTTAACAATGAGTGCTTTAATTAATACAGAGTTTAACTTTTTATTTTTTAGTTTAAATTTAAAAAAAGGTCAGTAATGAGCCAAAGACAAAATTATTAATTTTGTTGTGGATCCAGCTCACTGTTTACATGTAGCAGTGTTTGAATTTGTATTTTTTACCACTTTGAGATACAGACTGAAGATGAACTTCACTCACTAAAAGAACACATTTTTTGTAGATTATTTACCATTGTGAGATATAGGTTTAATAAGTGTTATAAGGTTTTGTTGTGCCTCAATGCCTGTGGCATTTACCCCTAAACTAGAAGATCTTTACCATTGTGAGATGGGACCAGTACCTTATTCTTGCCAAGTGTTTCTGCTTTTGATTTTTCTTCTTTTTCTGCAGTTTTCTGTATATTTGTGCATTAATGCACTGGTTTTGTTTATAGCCTTTCTTAAAAACCTGTCTTAAGACATTTGCACAGTACTGTAGATCGACTTCAATTGATTTTCCTCCCTCACCTCACCTTGCTTTGTTCTGTTTGGCTCGCGCACCTGCCTCTCTGCTCCCAGCCGCTCCCCCTCTCCACTGCAGGCATCGGAGAAAGAGAAGGAAAGCCCGGTGGAGCTGACTGAACGCTGCTTCAGAGAGTTACTGGGACGCGCAGCTTATGGCAACATCAAGAACGCCGTCACACCCGTCCTGATGTGAGACCATTCCTCAATTTCCTTGAAACACAAAAAAAACAGCAGACTAATAGTCTGCTGTTTTTTTTTTTTGTGTGTTTTTTTTTTTCTTAGCACAAAAACCAACATAGATGTGTGTTTGATTTTAGAAGGTTAAATCTGATTAGCTGACATGTGGTGTAAAACAAGGTTGATAGCAAGGTTGCACATGTGCTGCTACTGACTAGATCTGAATGTTTAATTTCCTGGCAGGGCATTTAAATTTTATATTTACGCTGCGTCATGTGAGACTTTTCACCGGATGTTTTAGAGTCTTCTGTAGGGCCATTATTTTATGCACTAATAGTTTTTATTAGTCAATAGTTTATGTATTTTACAAATATTTAAAGCTTTGTTTTGCGCAACCACATTTTAAGTCGCTGGTCAGCAGTACATTATCCATGGGTAGTGGTTGTAATGAGTCGGCAGCATCAGTAAAATACAAACTAAAGAAAAACAATTAAAACTCAAGTATGCCACTCACAAATGGCTTCTTGTTAGATTTTTTTTTTCTAAATCTTTACTGTATGTGTCCTATACTGTGTGAGATCAGCTCCTGTTCATCCATCACTGTCTGTGCTTCTGTGTATTTCATGCTGTAGTCATTTGTCTCACTCTGTTACTGCTTTTGCCTGTGTCTATACAAGAGGTGCACGATTGAACAACTACTCGCAACTAATGACCTTGATCCTGTTTGATTAATGCCGCGTCTCGGCTCATTAGGGATTGTCGTCAATATTCAGAGTTGTCGTCACACACAGAAGTGGCACAGATTTGCATAATTCATCATAGTATCACTGTAGCCTTTTGTTATTTTTTCTTTCTTTCTTTTTTATTTTGACTCAGGTGTAGACATCTGACCATTTTTGGTCATTTTAAATATTTGAATATAACATTGTAACCTCTTTTTCCTTTTACATGTGTACTCCAGGCACTTGGATAACCACTGTCTATGGGAGGGGAAGACATTTGCTGTGCGCTGCTTCAAAATAATCATGTACTCCATCCAGGTAAGAGATACTCCAAAATTGATCAAAGACTCTTTGTACTAGACGGTTTCCCAGTTAGGCTACAGGTTAGTATAATGGACTGTATAATATTAAGAATGCAAGCAATACTGTTATTGATAGATCTTAATATTGATTTTTGTTGTCTCAATTTTGGTACCATCTTTTGTCACTATTTTGATGGATCACAATTTACAGCGTCATCTGAATGGTCTGGCATAGTGTCATTTGTCATTTGTGTAACAAAAATACCTTAACATTAAAGCAGTATTATTTGCAATGCAATATTTCAGTATTTGCAATTCACTCCTTGTCTTCACTTTTTCTTGAGCATGTGCTTAATGCAGTACACATGATTGTGTATGCTACTCATGAGTACAATGTGCCACCAATGTGTCTTTATCCAGTTAAAAACTGTGAAAGGCCAGGACTAAATTTTAGTAAAAATATCCAGCCACATCTACTTTTCTGTATTATGATATATATATGTTATTGACCTTAATCTCTTCATTTTCCAACCTGTTTCATTAGCCCTTTGTTCATTTGTCTTTATTGACTTTCCTTGTCAGTCCCAGCACTCGCACTTAGTCATCCAGCAGCTCCTCGGTCACCTGGACGCCAACAGTAAGAACTCGGCCACTGTGCGAGCTGGGATAGTGGAGGTTTTGCTAGAGGCAGCTGCCATTGCCGCCAGTGGCTCTGTAGGTGAGTGGAGTCACACTTTACTCTCTCACTGTACAGGCTGCGTTGTTAAACAGGAGCTGAGTAGTTTTTGGATGATTCACTTTGTTCAGGTCCGACCGTGCTGGAGGTTTTTAACACTCTACTGAGGCAGCTCCGTCTGAGTGTGGACTATGAGCTGACCGGCTCTTATGATGGCAGCACTAACATCGGCACCAAGATCATCAAAGCTCATGAGGAGAGGCAGCTCCAGGAGGCTGTCATCAGGACCATTGGTGAGTCAGTGCCTTATGTAATGTGTGCAGGGAGATTTGGACTAGCTCTTAGGGCTTTATAAAATGCTATTTTTGTCACAGATGCCACAATTAATTAATAATCACAATTGCTTTGTGATTATCATGTATTTATTTTTTTGTTACTCACTAAGATATCATTATGTTGTTAATGTTTATAGGGTCTTTTGCAAATACATTACCAACATACCAGAGGTCAGAGGTCATGCTCTTCATTATGGGCAAAATCCCCGGCCTTCACCCTGCCCTGCCCTCTGCTGGTTCTGGGTGAGTTCACAAGAAGGCCGCACGTTTGTTTATGTCACTGTCTCTTTGAAAATATAAAAAATATTTCTCTGTTTTTTTATTTGCAGGCCTGATGGCACCAGGATGATACAGGTTATGCTGCTTAAGTCATTAGTGCAGGTACGTTTTGAGTCATCGTTACTACTATTTTCTCATACCAGGTTTCATATCTTGTCTCTGGTAACACATTCTGGTATTTGTTAATGATTGGAAAATTTTTGTCAGTGCAGTTGATTCAGCACATCACATCATCAAATTAGCTTGTGTGTGCTCTCATCAATCTCATAGGTTACAGCGGGTTTTGAGACCACCAATATGCTCACAGCCTTGCCCAGCTCCTTCCTGGAGCCACTGCTGTCCCTGTCTCTCACCGAAGGACGCCGAGGTTCGTCTGCTGGTGCTTCAGATCCTGCTCAGTCTCATCGACAGGCACGACAACAGGCCCAAGTTCTCCAATATAAGGTGTGTTACTGAGAGGTTAGTTAGACCAATTCAAAACCATATTTAGATTTTACCGTGTTTCTTCCTCTTGTGCAGCATCATCTCAGACATTTCGGTGCTCAAACTGAAAGTGGACAAGTGCTCCAGACAGGACAACTTGTTCATGAAAAAGGTGCAAATATTTTATATGAACTAGACAAGTGGTTCTCAAAATCCTCAGAAAATATTTGACTTTCAAAGTACCATCTTAAATGGGCTAAAATGAGCTTTACGAAATCAGGAGAAAATACAGACTAAATTGATTGATTGGTTTATTTTGGTCACATATATCACTGCAATTAGCACAAATCACAATGAAATAAATACATACATACATAACCAAAAAAGGAATAGGCTGAAGCAAATGCTTATTTTAGCCTATTCTTTTCAAGCCATGTAAATATGGTCTGCTAAGTCACTAAGTCCTGAAACTTACTAAACATCCATAACATTATAGAGAAAAAAACAAAACTAAGAAAAGCAAGAGCAATGTCACTTAATTTTACACAACACTGAGACAATTCTATACTTTAGACATTTTTAAACTGTTCCAGGGAAGTACACTGTTTGAACTCATCACTTAATCCAGTCAATAATTTCACCCCTAGAACTGAAACACATTTTAATTTCACATTGTTTTTTACTTTAGCACATTCAAACATCAATAGACCTCTTAAACTATAATGACCCACTCTTTAAATTAAGAGTGAGTCATTATAAAGAGTCCTAATTTAAAGAGTCCTTGTATGCAAACCGGAAGAGTATGATTTTCAACTCTGTAAAGGATCTCTAAATTTTTAATATATACAATATCCCTTAATTTTAAAGTTATAGATTGAATAAATAAGTTATTTGTTGGTTCACAATACACTTTATTAATTATTCTAATGGAGAAAGGGATTGTGACGTCGGTGGTCACACAGGATATTTTCAACAGCAAAACAATGGAGCAATTTAGGATCTAAATTACTCGAGTTAGCGTTAACACAAAAGTATTTTGATATTTTAGTGTGTGATAAATATTCACCAGGAGTGACAAAGCAGTTAAAAGAGTTGTTTCAAGGCTTGTTTGTTTACTTTTTTATGCCGCTGTTTCTAATGCAACTCTATGGCATTTCTCTGTCTGTGACCACCAACATGGCAGATTCATCTCTCAGCGGTTGTTTCATGACGTAGGTTCCCGATCTCTGTAGCTTTTTTTTGTAATTTAACAAACATATCTATACTTGTTTTGCCTGCATTCCCCCAAATCTTTGCACAATATGACAATTAGGGCATAATCAAGGAGCAGCATATCATATACAAATCAGGACTAAAATCTTGTCTAAACCAAGTCATACTGTAACTTAACTAGGACTACGCTAGGACTAAAACTGGATTAAATGAGGTCTGAAACTTGATTGTACCTTGACAGTACATGATCAGGACTAAGCAGTGGTCTACACCTGAATTTTAACCCCGACCATAGCAAGAAATAAATTGGCTCTAATTAAAACAAAATCAGAACTGTAAAAAAAATTCCTTAGTACCACCTAAAAACCTACATACCTGCACCACTGTTTGAGAGCCACTGAACTAGACAATAGAAAAAATATCCTTCCCTATTACAAAACAAACAGCATAATGTTTGCAGAGACGGGTTGCTGCATTGTGACTCATAATTGTTTACTCATTGTGGTCACAGCATGGCCAGCAGCTTTACCGACACATCTACTTGGGCTGTAAGGAGCAGAGCAGTGGGCGGGAGCACTACCAGACCCTTTTCGCTCTGCTGGCTCTTCTCAGTGTGGAGTTGGCCAATGAAGAGGTTGTCGTGGACCTTATCCGTCTGTCACTGGCCTTACAGGTAATGACTTTATACACAGCAAAATATTATAGGTGCACGTCAATGAATTCGAATATGGTGGGAAGAGTCAGTGTAGTTTAGTAGTTCCGTGACGAGCCTTTGGTGCATTCATTATTGATTAAAGATTAAGACTAAATAAGTGTTCAATAACATTCCTTTTATGTTTGCTGCACTGAAAGGATCAAGTCGTGCCCCCCTTAAATTTCCGAAAATCCCTCGTGGACCCCCAACAAGACGACTGTCATGTTTTTCTCCATAGAGTTCTATAAAAACATTACAAAAAACACTGACTGTTGGCTAAAAGTTATATTTTAAACAAACTATATAACTGTAGTTCATTTCAAACTCAATTTATTTTTATGTACTTGATATAGAGAGCCTCTGGGGGCCCGTCTGCAGTATCGTCGCGGACCTCCATGGGGCCCTGGACTTCACTTTGGGAGCCACTGGTCTATGTAGTGACCATTTACCATTTCCCCAAAAATGTGTTTTAATTCATTGTGGTGATTATGATTATTAGGTACTATTATGTAATATTCACATTTTATAGGAATGTAGCCATAGGGAGTCACAAGCAGTGTACCCTTTGTGCCGTTCCCAAGCCTGAAAAAAAGAGAGGGTTGCATTAGGAATTTAAAATTTTGTTTTTCTTTAACAGTAATCTATAATCAAAACCATAAAAATAAATACAGGTTCATCTGACAAATATGAATATTGTTGGGAATTTCATATATTTGAGTAGTTCCATTCAAAGTAAAATGCACATATTATATAGATTCAGTACACATGGAAATATTTAATTTTTTTACAATTTTTATCACAATTGAAATAAATACTTGAAATACTGATTTCTGAGTGTACTGAATCTATATAATATATGGATTTCACTTTTTGAGTTCAACACGCACTTGTACTTTCTCAAGATGTTTCACAGGTTTAAGTAAATGTTTGGATGTACACAGGACCTGGCTCTGTCAACCGACGAGGGACTTCCTGTGTATAACCGTTGTGCTGTTCACGCTCTCGTGGCCGCCTACCTCAACCTCATCTGTCAGCTCACCACTGTCCCCGCTTTCTGCCAACACATCCATGAGGTTAGTGCCACAAATATTCTTAAACTCAACATTTTACAAGTGGGAATCTTCAGCAATGTTTCGATCTACAGGTGATTGAAGTGAGACAAAAAGAGAGTCCTTATCTCTTGCCTGAGGATGTCTTTGTTGACAAACCAAAGTATGTAGTCACCATATTGGATCATAATTTTTTCACACCTAACATTAGTATCAGAGGCATAACCACTATGTACCATCATGCATTTCAGGCTGCCTTCTTCACTTGAGAAGGTGGAGAGTGACGTTTTGTTTCTTCAGTCAAAGATCACAGAGGTCCTTGGAGGCAGTGGATATAACACAGAGAGACTGGGCACACCTTATGTACCACAATACACTGGTAAGTACAGAATTATTCATTAAAATGAAGTATATCTGAATGTTTTGGGAATCATTTTGAGGTATCATTTGCGTTCTGCAGATGAGGACCGTTTGTCTAAGAGGAAGAGTATTGGGGAAACAATCTCACTGCAGGTTGAAGTAGAGTCTCGAAACAGTCCAGAGAAAGAGGAGGTAAATGCTCTTCAGTACATTTAGTATTTAACTTCAAGACTTACAATGAAATATATATGTATTAATAAATACTTATGTTTTGTGCAGAGAACACCGGCAGAAGAGATCACATTTGAAACTCTGAAGAATGCCATTGGTATGTCCACTCATGTTCTACTGTTTAATGCCCAGAGGTGGTAGATAGCTATAAATGGATAGATAGATGGATAACCAATCAATCTTTGTCACATGCCAAGTTAAAACTCTAAGATTAAAACTTGCAGTGGAATGCAAGACGAACCTTACTCTGCCCCAAATATACATAATATCAATTTAAAAATACAATCATAAATTAGTTAGGCTAAGTGCAGTCCATATATACTCAAATACTTTAGTAAACTAGTACTCAAAATCTGGGTTACTCCAAAAGCAAGTAGAAGTACTGAACAAAATCATTACTTGAGTAAAAGTAAAGTATTGAGTGTAGTGTAGTTAATGCAAAGTACATTATTTATTTATTTATTTTATTTTTTTGCCGCTTCTTGTGTCTCCGAGCCAATATTGAACCCATGACCTACTGCACATGAAAGATCAGACGTAACATCAGACTATCAAGAAAATAGTCATACACAATAGCAGATAAAACAAGGATCCGGCAGACACAACCAAGAATTTCAGCAATTTTTTATCTAAAATTTAGTAAGCAAAAGTACAGTTGTAAAAAATTTACACAGAAACAAAGAAACATTTACTTAAGGAAATTAAAAAAGTATTTTATTTTCCAACTCTGTTAATGGAAAAAAAAATTGTGCTGCAATGCATTCATAAAATTTTTAAACTATGAATGATGGTGGTGTGGTTTCTTACAGTGTTTATTTCCTCGTAATTCAGATCTTCTTTTCCTTGGTTCTCCTTGAAGAAAAAAATCAGATCATGTTAGATCATGTCATTGAGTGAATCAGACAGTCACAAACTGGTTGTACACCGGTTTGTCTAAAAAGCATTTATCAGTATTCAGGGGAAACCACCAACCTGAGCAGTGTGAATTTTAAAACAAATCAAAAACTAAATAAGATGCAAGAAAGTAGACTGTAAACTCATACTTTTTAGAATGGAATAGGATGTTTGAGTTAAAGTATTGTTTGTGGCTCCCTCTAGTGGACAGCGTGGGTATGGAGGAGCAGGAGAGAGAGCGGCGGAGACAAGTTGTAGAGAAGTTTCAGAAAGCTCCTTTTGAAGAGATAGCTGCTCACTGCGGCGCCAGGGTAAGTGAAAAAGTCATGTTTTACATACATATATCTATTTCTTTTTATTTTTAAGATTTTTTCCTGTCTTTCTGTCTAGGCCACGATGCTGCAGAGCAAACTAAATCAGATCTTTGAGATTACAATCAGGTAACACACTATTCTCTCCAAGTTTTACACAAGAGTGAATAAATATTTGGTTTTTGAATGAGTCCTGACTGGAAGATAAATGATGGTGAATGTTGTGCTCTTCTACCCAGACCACCTCCAAGCCCATCTGGAACCATTTCATCAGGTTATGGCCAAACCCAGAGTCGCTCCATTCCCATCTATGAAATGAAGTTCCCCGACCTCTGCGTATACTAGACTAAAACATCCAAAGTATTTGACCTCCGCAGCAACGAGACAAGCCCAGGAAGCCATTAGTGTTGATGGGACAGGGCAGCAGCAAGAACAAGACCTTGTTTTATATAACTAAATATAACAGGTGCATTTCCAAAAATTAGAACATTGTAGAAAAGTTAATGTATGTCAGTATTTCAATTCAAAGTGAAATTTATATATTATATAGATTCAGTAAACACAGAGTGACTATTGTAAGGAATTATTTTATATTTTAATTGTGATGATATGGCTAAAAGTTTGAAAGCCAAAATTAAATTTTTAAATTTAAATAATTTACTTTTCAACAATTTTAGATGCAGCCAAACATAAAACCTAAAATTAATTTAATGCCCTTTTATTTTAATGTTTTTTTATTTTAATGTTATGTTATGTTCACTTTGACTATTGAAAATGACACATAAAATATAACTGACTGAAACCTATTTTAATGCCTTGAGAAAAGACTGACTTGCTGCTTGCCCTGTTGACAGAAAGTATTGTAAGCACTGATAATTTTTATGACTTTTATTTTTTACTTGTGCGTAAAATCATGCCATACATTGTTACAAAACGGTGTCTGTCTCAAATAACTTTTTATGTTTGACAGTGTTTATACTTTTTATATAATTTTTGATTTTCCAGAGGTTAACATCATCTAGAGCCTGGGTATCTGTTTTAAATGCTTTAGTTTGTTATTTTCCTTTTAGTCTCTTTCAAAAGTGCTTTTACTTGCCTTATAGTTTCTTTTGTTTGCCTTCAAAGTTATTAGATGTTACATTAGAAAGTTACTTATATTTTTGTCCATTTCCATATAAATGTGTATATACAAAGAAATCTATAAAATTTAAATCTCATGTACAGTATAGATATGTTTTTGTGTGTATATACTTACATTGTATTGTATATTAATTCTAACTTTAGACTGGCACTGCACTAAGGGGAGATACTTTTGATTTAAATTTGTTGAAATTGAACCAGCAACCCATGATATCAAAATTAGACAGTTTGAAAAGCACACGGTAGACACACCATCTCTAGACCAGTAGATCTTAGTATTGTCCTGCTTAAATGCTTATTTTCTATAAAAGGCATCATCAATATTTCTAGTTTGAAGTCAGGTCTCTGCACTATCATCTCGACCTGTGGTGTTGCCATTACACTCTTCTCTTGAATGACTTTGCACTCTTCTCTTCTTATGCCAAACTGCTGCTGCAGCTTCAAACAGTGCATCGTTCTGCAAAATCAATCCAAAAGCCATTTGTTTGTGTGTCTCTGCACACATACACACAGGTATGAAGACAAAGTATGATGGCAATAATTTGGCACTAGCCTGGCTCATATTGACCAAGTGTAGGTAGCAGATCCTGTCTAAATTGTATATTCTGTTCAAGTGCTGCTCATGGTCAGAGACTCTTGCTTCTGTGAAATAACTGCATCAGCTGTGACACTTGTTGAAACGATCCTGTCCAGTGTTAATGATACGTTCTGGGTTGTCCCTGATTGTCATGTCATATATGGCACCATTGGTTTGTTTTTCTACATGTTTGTGTCAGTTGTGTGAAAATTAGTCATGTGCGATGTCCTCTGTCAGTACAGGTTTGTGCGTCTGAGTGATTGTGAAGGGTTTGTTAATGCAAATGTGTCAAAACCAAACTGTTACTGTTTTACACTTGTTCTCCATGTAAACCAGGACCAAGTGATCAAAGAGCATTGTGCAACTTTCCATTAACATGTGATGCCATGTTTGCTCGAGCATCTTACAACTTCTCAATAAAACTGTCTGCTTGTTGTCATTTTATAGTGTAATGTAACAGTAACTGGCAGTAATTCTACCTTACTTTGTCATTACAACTACAAACTACAAACCATGGTCTGTTTACGCTGTAGTGATTTAGGTCAGACATCCTCTGTGAACTTTGCACTTTATAAACTGGATTACCTACTGACAAAGGCAGCTTTGACAAGGGGAAAATGCCTTAGGAGTGTCATACTGACTTTGCATGCTCTTGATGTTGCCCTGTTGTACAATAAATGGTTATGATTGATGCTTGTGTTGCGGTCTATCGTCCCCATAAGGAAAGTTGTTGGTTTTTCACTAAGGCTAATGACATGACTGTGGAGCTCACAGGAGCGACAGTTGACTCAGAAATCTAATTGAAAATCTAAAGATGGAGGCCTGACCTTGAGTTAACTGCAATTTGCAAAGCATTATTATCATAGAATGTATTCTTTATTCACAAGTACATTAGACTTTTCTGTTTGTTGGTGCAGGTCTTATTATTGTATATTATTACTTATTAATATTGTACCTCCTTACCTTGTGCACCTAAAAGATTACCTGAAGGACATTGTGTTTATGGTTGAGTGCTCAGCAAAAGTGAGTACATCATTCTGGACTTATATTTTTTTCCATATTTGTCACACTTAAATGTTTCAAATTACACTTTATAATATTAAAGATAACTAGAGTAAATACAAAATGCTGTTTTTAAATGATTATTTCAAAAGCTGTCCAAACCACCCTGGGCCTATGTGCAAAAGAAAGTAAACCCTTTGTTAAATCATAAATTAACTGTGATGAACCACAGCAGACAGAGTAAAGGAAAAGGTTTACCGTACCATTTCTCAGGCTTTGGGATTCCAGCAAAGTGTGTTGAGAGCCATTATCCACAAATGGACAAGTCAAGGAACAGTGGTAACTTTTCCCAGGAGTGGCAGAAACACCAAATTTACTTCAGGAGTGCATCAGTGGCTCATCCTAGAAATTGCAGGTCCCAATGCAGTAAAGCAGCCCAAGATAAGCACACTAACACCACCAGGTTGGACAATGAAGAGACACCACTGTTTCAACTCTTCTTCATTTGTGTATAATGGCACAGTTTGCAGAAGTCCCAAAGCCTCAAAAATGAGGGTGTACCCTTATTTACCTTTTCACATAGGGGAGGTTTGGATATTTTTTTCCTTTAATGAAAAACAAAAATCATTTAAAAACTGCTTTTTGTACTCTTTGTCTTATATTAAAAAATACTCATAATTGCAAACATTTAAGTGTGACATATCCAGAAGACTGTTCTCACTTTTACTGACAGACAACACTTTACAATAGGCTTATATATTATTCTATGACAATTTAAAAATACATTTATTTTTTTTTGTTTAAAGCACCAATTCGCAACAATTTTTTCAAGCTATCCATTTAGAGCAGGTCTAGACTATAATCTTGAGTTTAGTTCTAGAGAACCCAACATTTTCCACAGGAACAGGATCTTGGCCACAGTGGCAAGGAAAAACTGCCTTTTTAACATGCAGGTGGACTGTTATACTATTTCTTTCCTGTAGGGGGAGGTGTTTGAACCAGCAGTCCTTGCTCTACCACAACTCAAACTAAAATCTATGAACTAAATATGCAACCCCTGCATGGTGTGTAAGGATGAAGGGTGGCAGGGAGGCAGATGATTTTCTGTAGCTTCGTGGCGACCCCGAAAAGCAAAAAGGAAAAAAGATACAGCACAGGTAGGTTAAATCAAAATAATATTGCAGATGTAATGCCTCACAAATCAAATGACTAATAGGCTGGTGTTTGCCATAGAGTTACTTTTAATACAATCATTTACAAAAAATAACACTTTCAATAAACTGTATGCTTCTGATATGCCCTAAGTACATTTACAGCGAGCTCAACTCCTTTTTCAAACCTTCAGACTTTCACCTCAAAAATGAATTCAACAAAGGCTTTTCAAGTCAAGGCCAAACTGGTCAAGGCAGTTGGTGGATGCGTAATTGCTTTTATTGAACACAAACTGCCCGTCTCCGACCTTAAAGGTGAGGGATGTGATGAAGAGAAAACTTTGGCCCAGAGGATAGCTTGAACAACATGCTAACGAGAGTGACACAGTATTTTCAAAAGCTCGGTACTAACATGCAAATGGATAAACTCATTCATTATCCCATCTTCCTCTCAATATCGTTGCCCATAATGTCCCTGAGGAGCGAGGCCAGTGAGCTTTGGGGCTTCTCCTCGTCCCTCTGCTTCAGAAAGTTACCGTTTCGTTTCGTCCCAGGCGGGCTGCCCCACCTGAAGTGACTCATGCGGTATGTCCCGTCTTTCCTCTCCTGTGGGCTTAAAGACGCGTACGGCTTGGATCTCAGTCCTTGTGGAGCGTCGCTGTTGCGCTTCTGCCCGTAGCCAGTGAGCTGCCTCCGGGCCTGGAGCAGACCGCCCTCGGTGGAGCCCCCTCCTTCCAGAGACGAGGCGAAGACTTTAACAGGCCTGCGTTTACGGCCGGACGGCTTGCCCCAGCGGAAGTGCTCCATGGAGTAGGAACGCCTCTCGTTGCTGTGGCTCTGCTTGGCCCCCAGGAGCCTGTCCCCGGAGGTCAGGCTGCTCTGCGGGAGGCCGATAGGGAGGTCCGCGTCGTTAGCGCTGCTGATCTGCGGGCTCTCGCTTTGAATGACGGACATACAAATCTGAATGCACTCCTGTGGGAGGATGATGGGACACTAGTGATTTTTCAGCTGGAAGTACTGCAAAATCTGTACTCAAGTAAAAGTACACTGAAAAATCATATTACCCAAGTAGAAGTAAAAATAGTCAACAAATATAATGGTTGAATGTAAAGTTTACTTATGTAGAAACTATGCAGCCTATGTAGCCTACTTTTTCCTACTGCCACTACTGCTACTATCCTACTACTACAACTGCTATTTTTATTAATACTACTATTACTACTAAAGGCGCTACTTCCACTATTAATAGCCTACTACAATTATTGCTATCACCATTACTACAACTACTACTTTGCCAAGGTCCAAAATACTTTACTTATTTAGACATTTTACAAACCTACTTGAGGAAAAGTAGACATTTCTCCTCAAAATGTACTTGAGCAAGAAAGTTAAAACCAAATTACTTTTTAAAAGTATCTCGTTACTTTCCACCTCTGCATAACAGTGAGTTTGTCAGTGAGTGGTATTGATTCATTAATTGTTATGAGTGTTCTGTTGTCACCAGGTGAAGCACACAGTGGATTTTTAGATTTAGTTGTTCATTATAATTTGATCTGACTCTTATGATATAAAAATAAAGATTGTTAATAATTGAATATACACACAGCATTGGGAACAGATGACTTGTACAAATGCCAAAAGCTTGTTAAAATATGAATTATTTAAAGTTTCTCATGTTGTCTCCACAGACATTTAAAGCAGCACCATAGAATATGAGATAATATTGACTTTTTTGTTCCCACAGCAGCAAAATTCACTTCACAAAAATATGCAGTAGTAGCAGTAATATGTTACATTTACAATACCTAACAGTGCAGACTTTACACCTGTACATATTTACATAATGGTGGTCATTATGTGTGATGGATGTAGCAGCTGCACTCACCAGTATCCTTTGCTTGTTGCTCAGATTGGCGCAAACTGAGCTGTCCCAGCACTCTGAGCCCCACGAGGGGAGGCACACGTGAGCCATCGCCGCCATGAACAACCAGGACGGAGGCACCATTTTCAGCCCGGTCCTGCACCACACACATGAGAGCTATAACCTAACAGCCCCCGGGAATCTATCAAGTCCTTATGTAAGCTCCAACAACAACAAGCTCAACAGTGTCTGAATAATAGCTGTCAAATTATGACGTGCCACAGCCAACAATGCGCTAAACAGATGGTGTTTATTTACAAGTCAAATAAAAGTTAGGACACTGTGTAAAATGTAAATAAAACATCTCAAAAAAGTGTTAGTATTAGATTGGATCATGAGTGAAATGACTTCTGGAAGGGTTTCTGATCCTTGCAGTGACCTCCATTACAGAATAATGTCCAATTTCAATTGCAGTTTAGCTTGAGGACCTGAAGACCATGAGCATCCAATACATCCAATACTAATAATACACACTCTGCCTCATTAAATTCTCCTCCAGCTTCAGGTTGTAAAATGGTAAATCTTTCAACCTCATGTTATTGTACTGTATTGAAAAAAAAAACAGTAACGTTATACACAAGGACAAACAAGCAATCGTTGACATCAGTAATGAAACATTGGCTTTTCTTATTGAAACAAATGACTCGACAGGAGGCAATTGTAGGTTATAATACTGATGTGACTAATGGCAACGTCCAGTGTTAGTCCATTGTGTTGAAGAATCGCAATCACTGCCTATACATTGTAAGAAAGAAGCCATACAATTGCAGTGGTGTGTATACATTTTTGTTCCTCCGACACATTTAAGACGCCAACAGTCGTCATCATTAATGATAGGTTGGACTTATACATGGTCGTAATAGCCATGACCTTTCACCTCTGCATTTGTACTATAAAATAAGACATGTACAGCAGATGTGGAGCAGTGCTTGCTGTATAGTACTGGGCATACGTTTTAGTGAGGTGTGAATACTAAATTTTTGTTTTTTAGTTGTGAAAAATTCAGGAAAGGCGATGGTGATGAGCCAATTATTAATTTTGGTGTGGATCCAGATCACTGTTTAGATCCAGGAAACTTTTAAGGGGTTCTGTACCTTTGTGAAATATATACTAACTTCCATTAAAAGAACAAAAGATGAGACCAGGTCTGGGCATTATATCTTAACCAATGCAAGATGGGACCAGTGCCTTGGTAGAGGTCTGAGCTCTCTGAAGTATTTTTGTACATTGATACGCCTTTTTTTTGCCTGCCTAAGACTTTGGCACAGTGCATTTGAAGAAATTTGAACTTCAGTCCATCTTTTCAAACCCTGTCTATTTTTTTTTACTTTGGAAGGGAAATTTCATCTCGTTGCTTGTATCCACCCTCTCTATCATTTAAAAAGTGACTCCTTGGTGGGCTATCTTCTTTTGTAAGTCTGGCAGGAGACTCCACTCTTGCTACAGTATGACTCACTCAGGCTGAGCGCGGCAGTCTGACAAAACATGATGAGTAAAATCTATGAGGTGCTATTAAAATACACTGGGAGCTCTCCAATGGAAAGATTATATGGAAATATAATGTTTTTTTGTTAATTCTGCACAATAGATGTTTATTTCATAAAACACAACTAACACACAGTGTGGACATTGTTGGAACAAAAGCCGTGAAGCACAAAATGCAGAAATTATTGATAGTTATTCAATTTGAAAATAGAGTAGTCCTAAAGAAAATACCAATTCTTAATGAGACACAGGTCAATGTGCTACTTTTAAGATGTGTTTTGAAAGATGGCTATTCACAGTTTTATAATGTAGTTATGGTAGTAGTAGTCAGTAGTTACATAAATAATATTTTGAAAACTAAAAAGTCAATGAATGTTGTATAAACGTTGCATACTTGGCTTTATGCTCACTTATTAAGAAAACATCTACAAAAATCTAAAAAATGCATGCAACTAACATTTAGAAAGAATCAAGAAATCACTGCAATGCCTAACTAAAGAGGCACTCCAAATGACCTTTTTCTTTCTATTTATTTTTACTGTCAGATGTTTCAAATAACTCAGAAACTGAATTAAAATTATAAATCATGCATGTTGTACCTTTTTTTTTTTTTTTGCTCTCCTCTCTTTTCTTTTCTGCTTCTCCACAGATCTGGCTCCAGTTAGCGGTGCTCCCAACTATCTCTCCTGTCTTCTTGTCGTCTCTCTGTGAAATGCGCCGTTACAACAGGAGCTTTCAGGAGTGGGGCTTTGTGCTGTGGCTTCTCAGAGGACAGCTCTCCCCTTTTATAGCACAGCTCAAATCTTTCGTAGCCCGGACGCTGGACGAGGGCCTTGAGGGTGTAATTGAGGTAAGGGCTCCTCCTGAAGAGACACTTTGTTTTGTTTATTGAAGGTAAAGCCACCTACGCATTTTTCTTTAATCAATGGCGCCGCACGTCAGCACACAACAGGTGAGGCATTAGAAAGATACTTGTTAACTCCTTGCCCTCTTACTCCTCCTACTCCTCTGGTTGGCCATTACTGCTTTTTTTAAAAGTCTGTAGCTGTTTATGTCTTGTTCATTAGGGGACTCCTGTCAATCCCTTCCCAAATCCCTCCCAAAGGTCACTAGCACTTACATCTCTGGTGGCACAGGCTGAAGTGTGCAAATCAATTGGGGTATCTTTTTTTTTTTAGTCTCTCTAGTTTCCAAGCATGTTTCCCTGAGTGGAAACTTCATTAGGAAGACCTGAGTCACTGTGGCCAGGCGCCATGTATTTGAGAAGACATAAGTAAAACACAAAAACGTTGCTCTACAAATAAATCCTTCAGACTTTTATTGCAAATATTACACACATTACAGGTTGGGCCGCCAGCTTCAGGCACGTAATTATGTACAGGGACGAACCATTGAGAATTGCATGAGGTTAAGGCTAGGTTGAGGAAAGAACATGTGGTGGCTGTAAATAACACTGATTACTGCGATTCATTCAATAAACAGTACATTTAAAAGCTCATTAAAGCCAATTGTAAACACAAAGCTTGCTAATAAATTTTTGCATGAAAAACTAACCTTGTTTTGAAAGAGATATCCTCCAAAAGCAAATGCCTAGACAGCTATAGTATATAGACCAAACGTATACTGTGTAGTGTCTATAAAGAGATATAGATATAAAATGTAATGTCCTGATTGTTTTTTGTCTGGAGGGCACACTGGAAACACAACCTTTACATATGTGGTGGAAAGAAATGTTTTGTTAACATGCTTCTAATTAAGTACATTTTTGAGGGAAAATTTTTACTTTTACTTGCACAGATTTGCAAAGTTTTAACTGAATCAAAGTACTTTTTGATCTTAGCACCAAAGCGGGTGGCAGCACACTTGCCTTACAATCAAAGGTTGCCAGGTTGGGAACAGTAGCAGTGGTAGTAGTAATATGTAGCAGTAGATAGTTTACACTTAACATTTGGATTCATTACTATTTTACTTTTACTCAAGTATCTTGCAGTCTTATTTTACAGTAGCTGTACCTTTACTTGATTACAGATTTTAAGTACTATGTCTGACTGTCACCCTTTGCAAAGTACAACGCATCAACCCTATCTCGCAATGGGTAAAGGTATAGTGTCCAGACCTGGACTTGAACAGGGGATCTCAGAATTATCATAATAGTAAAGAAAACTAACTAAATCTAATAATTTGTCCTGGATCCAGACAGTGTTTGGGATCCACACCAAAAACTATAATTTCTTCATTGGCCCATTACCAACCTTTTCTCAAAATCCGATCAATGTTTGAAGTATCTTTTAACAGCAAAATTATTTTTAAATAGTTTATATTAAAGCTAGAGTTAGTATTTTCATCATGCATACACAAACTACAAAGTCAATGTAAAGACTGAAAAATCATCATCTTATATGTTTAATAAATATTGGTCATGTTGCCTGGATATACAGTATATACCCCCAATGACTTATTCATTTCAGTTTCTACAAAAGTTGATGAAATTATAACAAGGACAGTGGTAAAAACATCTTTCACATCCTTGTGTGGGCTCTAGTTTATGTACCAAGTGTCTGTGCATATTTCTCAGTGTTGAATCACATTTATTTGTATTTGTAAGACTAGTTCCTGGCTCAGTTCCCTTTAAAACTCATTGTTAGGGCATAAAGTGTTGTTCTTGGAAGTCTCACAGAAAGCAGAAAGGCCGTCACATTCCTTAATCAGCTGTAGAGACGCCTTGTTATTATGGTGAAGACAGAAGGAGGTCAGATTTTGGGTGACTGTCCAAATAAATTACTTATTATCGACTGATATCACCTTTATATCTGAGCTATTATTCTGTTACTTCATACATATTAGTTCACTTGTTTCAGGTTGATCTTTTAGCCCCAAAGACTCACTGTACACTGTATATAAGTTAGATAATTGTTGTGAACTAAGCATAAATAAGAACAATAGTGCCACTCATTACATGTCTATACTCTTCAAGGAACAATGATCACATGATTTTTCTACCAATGGTCTACTGTGGACGCCTGATACTGTCTACGCATGTAGCCCTTCACATAATGACAGCGGTACAAGAAATACGCAAAATCTGTACTCAAGTACAAGTACTGTTACTTCAAAACAACATTATTAAGTAGAAGTAAAACTACTCAGCAAAATAACTGAGTACTGAATAGTTTATTTAAAAAACACATTACAACTAATACTACATTATAGCATTATACTAGTATTACTGCTACTACTACTACTTCTACTACTACTACTACTATTATTATTTTTTTTTTCAAAAATTTACTCAAGAAAAAGTATGTTTTAGAAGATAGACTCAAGAGAGTATCAGAGAGTTGTTTTTTACAATACAATACAACATGTCTTAGTGCTACTACTCATATTACTACTGACAAAAGTGCTACTACTACTGTAACTACTATTATTGGCTTAAAAATATCTATATTCCTTTAGAAGCAAGTAAAATTATGTTAGAAAATACATTTTCTCCAAAAATTGTACTTGAGTAAGTTTCTGCGTACTTTCCACCCCTGCATAATGGTTTGATCCACACATAAACATTTTGTTTCAATGAGGAAATGACTTTTCTCCTCCACACTTGAGCAGCTTGTGGCCCATCCTGAAAATGTATGACGTACTAGAAAACAAGTGTATTTTTAAAGGCGTGGGGCTGTAAATTTTAAAATAATAACAGAAGAAGAAATAATGCTCCGTATTATGAAAGCTGGTTATGCAACTGTCCTTTCTCACACTGTAAAAACTGATGGTTTTATTTTACTACAAAGAAGTTGTGATGGACCCTTAATCTTCAAAAGTATGCAGCTCTCCTCCACAAACCCTGTAAAAAAGTCAGAGACCAATCCAACCCGAGGGATATGCTACTCATTCACAGCACACAGGAATCCAAACAGCAAACTGCAAACTGGACTTGTTAGGTGTTGTTGGACCATCCTCAATACTGGGAAGCACTGAAACTTGATCATACATTGTGAGGATTTCTTGACACTTTTGGCACCTTCATGTGTCCCATATATTTTCAGCAAGCAGCCAGCACTCAGGACTACAAGAGAACTAAACCTGGGCCAAGCTCAGAACTCCACCAAGACCAGGAGGACTAGCTATAAGGTTAAACCAAGCTCAAACAAGATCAAATCAGAACCAAGACTTTAGACTACGACTAAACTCAGCATCATAGTCTGACCTAGAAATTACCTAAAATTAGACTAAACAAGAACTAAAATTAAAACTGAACTATAGTTTAATCATGGGCTAAGCATAACATAGGCCTAAAATGCATAATAAATCTAAACTAAAAAGGACTTGAACAAGGTCCTCCTAGACCTGGGACTAAAGTAGGACTGAACCCAGGACTACAAAAACTCACATTTTATGATCTCTTGGTCACTTGAATAAAAATGTAATTACTTTTATTATCCATGTTGACAAAAATATAATGTAGTAGTTAAATCTGCTCTGAAACATGCAAACCTGGTCAAACATTACAGCGAGCTGGTTGGTCTAAGACTTGACCTAGACTTAAATGAACTTCCACAAGGGAAATTACTTAAAGAGCACAAAGTTGAAACCAGAAATGGAAGTTCATGATGGCAAAAATGAGAGTCTTGGGAAGTAACTTTGGCCGCTTCTATTACCTGCTCACAAATCACTGAATTCACTAAGTTTCAAAAGTCAAATTTATGGTGCAGAGGAAAATATCACTGTAATATACTGTAATAAAAACTATATGCAGTAGACTACTGTGCTACATAAACAAGAAAAATGAGCTACGTACACTCTTGTGTGTCAGCATTTATGACTACCACATATTTTCAACAATTATAACACTGGCAGAGGTACAAAAGGTCATGCTTTGACCCTAATAAATCTCAACAAGCTTTTCACTACTTTCAGTTTGTTGTTGGTCTGTTCGCGTCATGTATTTTGTAAACTGCAGCTTTGAGCACCATTAAATCATGACACACACGTAAGTCCAAAGTGATGGACAAATAAACTAATGATTTAAGAGCAGAGTGTGGACGGACCTGCTGCTGGAGTGATTCGTTTGTTTTCGCTTTGCAGCAAGTACAAAAGTCTCCAAGGTTTTAGCTACTTAACCTCCACATGAAGCCCCTGATCAATATTCAGCTCTATAACAAAGCAACGTGTGGTTACTGGGTGGCTCCTGCTAGCGAATTTGACTCATTACTGTATGCTAAAAAAAGAGACCACTTGCCTATACCAGCTCTCTCCTCGGGCTGACAAAAGCAAACAGTGACGACATGACATTTCTTTATTACTTATGTGTTCTGTTGATATTGCTTACAGGATTGTGAATCACCGGCTAATAATAAAGCTCTGCCATTTAACCAGCTGGCATTCAAACTGGTATCTCATAAAATGGTGTTTTTTTCATATATTTTTGATAGGGTAGGAGGGGGGCAGTTAGATCTTTTTTTGATATAACAAGTTTTATTAATGAATCTTCCTCCCACTGTCCAAATACACACGTATGAACTGGCAACACAAAAACTGCCCAACATGAATGAATATCAGAGTCTGCCTGCGACTAACATTGTCCAGGGTGTATCCCGTCTAAGGCCCATAGTTGCTGGGCTAGGCTCTAGCCACACATGACCCCAGACTTTTCAAAATTGCCTCTGCCATTTATTTCCTCTAATGCCACCTGGAGCCTGTCCCATCGACTTTGGGCTTAAGAGGGGATACAATAAACAATAGCTGGAAAGGTGCAGTGCTGAGAGATATTCCAGTAATATTTGTCTTTTTTCGTCTTCTTTTTCACAGACCTTTGCCAAGACATGATATTAATTATGTATGTTTTTTCCTTACCAACCCAAAGTTAGTATGGTAGGAGGAGGTATTTCATTCTGGATGTTCTGCACAAGTGAGATGCTCTATCAACTGAGATGAACAGGTCATCAACTGACCTAACATTAGGAGTTATCTTGCTAACAGGCTCGGAGGGGGTTGATACCCTGACATAGAGCCAAAAGACGCACCTACTTTGTAAGGTTCTAAGCACAAATATATGGAGAGGATTGCAAAACCTGTGCCAAATTACCCATGATTCAATGTGCCATTATATTGTAGACATATATTTAGTATAGTGGCCATTAGACTCACTGGCTGTGACTAGCTTGTGGCTTTTTGTCATAATTTAAGTCAGAATAACCTTCAGCTTCACCCCCGTACTGTCTGAGGACCACCCAGGTCAGACTTTTCTGTCACACAATAGACCAACCCTTCCCTTCTGTGAACATTATAAAAATGATTGAAAATTTTCTGTCACATCACTAACAGTATGTTTCATCATCACAGCCATAGTGCTTGCTTTTTCACATTGCTGGTCTGTTATGTGAATTTCAGCCAAAACTAATTTGTTAGTTTTATGTAACATACATAATACTGTGCCACTGTCTTTCCTTAACAATAGTACAAAATCCACATATTAGCCTGTTGTACAATAGAGCTAGTCACGACCAGTTAACCCTTTACACTGAATTATTTCCAAAAATCAAGTGGGATTTTTGGTGAAATTTCACATAGCAACTGTCTCCCTAATTACTGTTGCCTTGTCTCCTCATTCCTCGCTTCCTTCACATGTGACCTGTATTGAAATGGAGGTCAGCCTGGTGGGAATCTTGATTGTTGCTCCCTTTAGTGTTTACATGTGCCCCTCTCTGTCTCTCTGTGGCATTTTGAATATTGATTGAATTTGCTCTGCACTCAGAGATGTTCCTGATGTCTCTGTCTCCTTAACAGTGGTTTCCAAAAACTAAACTCAATTCATGTGCCTTATCACATTATGTTTATGACATCTTCTAAATCTGGCACGGCTAAGTATATAGTAACATACTATATAGAAAAGTGGCAGAGATTTTTAATTCTGTTCAGATGTTGTTATATTATTATGTATTAGTGTTGTTTGTTAATGGTATGTTTTGATGAAATGGTGATTCAAAATTGCTCCAGTGAATTAATGTGAGAGGGAGTGGTTGTCTGTGAGTTTATGTCTCTATGACCCCTGACGCAACTCCTAATAAGAAGAAGTGGAAGACGATGAATGAATATTGGTTCTTGCCTTTCAGGTCTTCCTGTTTATAAGTCGCCACAGTGAATCTGTGTCCATCTAACCCTCTCCTCTGAATGAAATTAGGAAAAACAGAGAATTTTGATTTGCCTGTTTAACATTTTTGAGGCCAGTGTGAACATGACCATATAC
Organism: Bostrychus sinensis; assembly: GCA_020698575.1. Taxonomy (NCBI): domain Eukaryota; kingdom Metazoa; phylum Chordata; class Actinopteri; order Gobiiformes; family Eleotridae; genus Bostrychus; species Bostrychus sinensis. The sequence continues at coordinate 16,590,805 of CM036257.1, read as the reverse complement.
ACAGCCTCCTGTCAGTTTTTTGTAGAGCTTATGTGTACTGGACAAGAACTAGCCACAAGAGGCTAATAACACAGATGGAGCAGTTTATCTTCAAAATAAAGTCACTATTTGACTGAAGTCATGCGGTTAATAATTTGTAAAATAGGATTTCACTTAGCAACATATCCAGTAGTGGGCAGATGATTAAATTATGCCACGTTTTCAGGTATTCTCAACAGAGGAGTCAAAATATGGAAATGTTTGTGATTTTGTGATAAATGACTCTGTAAATGATAGCGCCTCATGAGCTGTGCGTCTTAATTTGTAACACACTTATTTGCTCTCCAATTTTCTGTAGGTTGGATAGGTATGGTCCAATTATTTTGTCCCAGAGCAGCAGATGAGGCTATTATTTTGTCTCTTGGGGATATTAGTCCTATAATAAGCACTGACTTACTCTACCTGTAACCTCTCACAAACCAATTACAGACTTACTGTGTATTCAATGCTCATTATCAACAACTGTTTGTTACAGCGCAGTGTCAGCGTGTTGCACTCTGACGTCACCTGTTCCAGACTGAGGGGGAGCGTCTCGTTTGGCAGATGTTCCTCGTGTAGGATGAAGCAATGGAACGTCAAAGAAAATGTGAACCATTTTTACACAGGGGTAAAGGTTATCTGATGTCGGTGTATCTCTGAAAAGAAACATTTCTCCGGCTTTGTGAGATGGATTTTTTTGAATTTACATTGTGGGCGGAAAAATTCTATATGTGTGGTCAGCAGAGAAAAAAAAACATGCTTCTTATATTCAACAAGTTGTGACCCTGGTCTTTGCAAATGGAGAATCCATTTCACGTCATCTTGTATGGGAGAAAATACCAAAAGCTGACCTAGACAACACCTTTTAAATGTCACCTAACCTGCCCAAGGCCCTGGTATAGACATATTTAAAAATAGTCTGGTAAGGTGATAAACAGCAAATGGTCTATTAACTTTTTTGAACCATAAATGCACCAATCTGCACTTTCAGTGACCCAACAGTTGGCATATTTGATTCATTTGAACACTGAACTGGGTCTTGCTCCTAGGAACAGCAGCCCTCTCTGACAGTGATGGGAAATGTGGAGCATCATAGCACTTACTACAGATAAAAACTGATCTCCAACCATCACTTCATCTGATGCAAAACTTTAAAGACGTGAGCTGTAAGAGATGGTTCAATCCAATATCTTTGAATTCACTTCTCAACAGGTCCTTAATATAGCAGGTGCAATGACGACATATGCACAGCTAACTGTATGTGAGGTCTGGATGCTCTTAGTCAGCACTGTGTACTCTGGTGTGTACATGATCGTCAGTGTTTCCACTCCCACAGCATCTCCCACTGGAGCTCACAGGAATTGCACTCAGGGCACTACTACTGTCATGGAAAATACATTGTACATTGTACTGTTATATTTATCCTGCAGCGGAGAACAGAGTTTTGTGCCTGCTGTAATAAAGTGCTGGATCAACAGGGTTTCTTTTCAGTGAAATGTCAATCTATTCTATACAGGATGTTTTTATTTTAGGACGAGAAGTGGTCAGGTAACAGTACAGTGTAAAATGATTATGTTCAATTAAATAATAGCCCTATATAATCAGTAAGTTCCCGATGAGTGCAGTAACGCAGTAAAGTGGAGCTGCAATCTGCCTGTTCGCCGCCAGAGGGTACAATTTTGCTATAAATGTAGAATACGCTCGTCTATTGTAGCTGACAGTGATGTTATAAACATTTTACAGTAAATCACATTTACAGTCTGCGTCAGTGAACTTCCCTTTGGAGAGCGCTCTGCTCTGTGATAATTTTTCTTTGTGTACTCTAATGAATCGTCTATGTACTAGAGGTTTTGCTTAGTCCATTAAGGAGCTATGTTGATTTAGTGCATGCTTTTACAATGTAGTTGTAGTCACAAGTGGATTAACAATGGCCGAGGGTGGAATAAGTAGCCTACTCAAAGTCTGTACTCAAATATAAGTAGGCTACTGTTACTTCAAAATAATATCACCAAAGTAGAAGCCAAAGTAGCCTATTCAGCAACTTTACTACTTGAGGACATTTTTCCTCCAAGACTTACTTTTTGGTCTTCAGAAATTATATTTTCTTCAAACGTGTCCTTGAGTAGGCTATATAATACCTGAATAAAAGTATCTCGTTATAGTACTACTCCAATAAAATATGTCATATATAATAATAATAATAATTATTATTATTATCTAACACCTACACGCTGTAAAAATGTTACGGTGCGGCTGTAACTCATGCACGGCCACAAAGCCAAGACGGGTGGGGTGGAGTGGGGGGGGGGGGGGGGGGGGGGGTACGTAAATACGTGAGGGCCCTTCTCTGTACTGCGTTTAGTCACCTCTGTGGCCCCTGGAAAACCATTAAACGAAGAGGACTTCTCCCAGGAGCCGCATTCCTCACATTCCTCCGCTGTGATGTCAGAACCGAGGGGCGGGGCCAGAGACTCGATGGGCGGGGCCAGCGAGGCATCTGGAGCCGAGCTGCTTTCACTGCCCACACACAGCCTGGGATTTATGTGTGCTACTGCTTTTAGGAGCGTTAAATAGGATAGGACATGTACACTTTTTAAAACAACAACACTTTTTTCTCCAGCGATGAATTAACTAAAATTAAGCGTTTACTCAAGTATTTTACTACTTTTATATTTACCTTTTTTATAGTAAAAAAATGCTAAAATGTTAAACAATGTTGAAATTTTTTATCGAAACTAGAAGTAAACAGAGACACTAGCATAATAGAAGTAGGGCTAATAGTTGTAATTGTAAGCGTGGTAGCAGCAGTACTCGAAAAACTAGCAGTGGAAATAGTAGGAGTAGTAGCAGTCCAGGATAACAGTAATAGTAATACTGATATTGGTAGGCCTAGCTAGTAAACTTTACTCTCATTATTTTTACTTTTACTTTACTGCTAGCCTACTGCTTTAGCTTTTGTTTTTACATTTTACAATAGCATATTGTGTTATCTTGATTATTAACCAGTAACCAGTTTAAGTGTTTTTTGTTTTTGGAAGATGTTATTTATTTTTTACTTCACACATAGCCTATTTTTACATTTTACACACATTTAATTTTCTGACACATGTTTAATCATAGACAATGTATGATTAGAACTTACTATGAAGCCCTCACTTCTTATCTTCGTAATTAACCACTGTTACTGTCCACGCCTCCTGGGACATTCGGCGTAAAACTCAAGATCCCTATACCCCTCGTCGCTCTTGAACCCAGCAGTAGCGCTCCACTGCTCTGTCCTGAACGCCTCCATTGGACGACAGGGACCACTACTATAAACATATCACAGGAGTCCAGTACAGAGAGAGAGGTAAACGTCTTAAGCCACGACCAAGTTGGACAGATTTTTTCGCGTTTAACTGTTTTTCATGTTCTTTTGTTTTTATTTTTTGCGTCCGTGAACAAATGCAGGCAATGCATTAACTTGGAAACATTGATCTGCGGAAAGTTTGAGGCAGCCTTTGCGACTTTCTGTTCAAGAAGATTGCGTTTTTTATATGTGTTTTTTCTCATTCATTACGGAGCATAAACCTAAAGCTAAACCGGAGGCTTTATGAGGATTATCCATTTGTTGTGAGCGTCACTTAAGTCGAGTAAAACTGCTTTTTCCATCAAGAAGAAGTCGGCATGTAAGCGCAAGACCTGGGTAAGTTATGTGGCTGCGTCTGAATCTGGAGATGTGATTTGTAACGGTGCCGTTTATAGTTTGCAGTCCGACATTTTAGAAGGAAAGGGAAAACTTTTCAAAAAGTCTAAATGAGCGGAGCTGAAATGTAGGCCAAATGCCTTGGCCACGTAAGGCAGTCAGGGGATCCCAAATATTTTAATGCCAGGCCCCCACCCCCTCCTGCAGCAGAGGCAGCAGCAGCACATAAAACACGATTCAAAACAGTTTGGTATTAGGACATTCAGTGTAAACTTTAGGGGAGCTGATACAGACCCTTGTTGTACCCCCAGAATGCAAACTGAGGCATGTCTGACTCATTTTGATTTATCTGAAAACTTAGTGGACTTTGCATAAATCCACTGACAGAAAATTGCAGCTTTATGTTGCTATGTATACATGACTTGTCGTACCCTGTTATTACAAATTTTATATTACTAATTTGTAAATTAGTGGGACATAGACTTGGGAGAGTTTTTTTTTTTTTTTTGTTATTGCTGCTTATTAGGGTTGTACTTGTGATTGACTGTCTCTTTCTATTTCATTGTATTGTCTAGTAATGAAGGAATACTTCAGTTGTAAAATATTTCACAAATGTATTTTTATTGCAAAATCACAAGAAACTAAATTTATCTCAATAATGTTATGGTCTTCCATCAGAAATGCTCACAGTCAAAATAAATTATGTTAATATAGTTCTAATTCAGTCTTAATTTAAGGACCTGGTTTAGTCTTTAGTTAGTTTAGTTCATGGCCTTCACACAATTCACATCTCTTCACAAACTGAAATGGAATTAAACTTATTTCTATATGTCTGGTTGTTAAATATATATATATATATATATATATATATATATATATATTCATTCATTTTCTACCGCTTATTCCTGTTAGGGGTCGCGGGTGACTGGAGCCTATCCCAGTAACTTTGGGCCGTAGGCGGGGTACACCCTGGACAGGGGCCAGCTTGTCGCAGGGCTGACACAGAGACGAACACAGACAGACAACCATTCACTCTCACATTCATTCACTAGGGTCAATTTAGAGTCACCAATTCACTTAACACATGCATGTCTTTGGACGGTGGGAGGAAGCCGGAGAACCCGGAGAGAACCCACGGTTGATAGCTCCCTTGCCTAGAGGACAGCTCTTGGACACTGTAGATGGAACATATTGTTGAAGTATACCATAAATTACGTCTAAGTGCTGACATTACACATTACAGTACCACTTTGTTACCGACTTGTTTGTCCCAATCACACCGTGGCTTCATGTTGTGCATACATGTTTGTTGAGATGTGTTTGGACACGCACCTCCGGACTAGCAGTGTGTTACTGTAAAAAAAAGGGGGAGAGTTTTGTAGAGGTAAATATAGCATAGCTGTTGGAGGCGTATCCCTATACTCTCACACACACATCTGGCTGCCTTTATAAGCTTCAGGCACGCTGTGAAAATTATATGGTGCCAGGGCAAGTGGCTTGGGAGTACACTGCAAGTTTTAAAGCAGAGTGGGACAATTTAGAGAATTTTGCCTATTGCCTCATGCAGTCTACACAGAGAACGTACTACTAAAATGCCTCAAAAACTTGGGAAACTGTGCAAAAATGTAAATAAAATATATAATTTGCAAAACCACACTTTACTAGATAAAGTAAACAGCACATCAGGTGTTGATACTGAGACATTAAAAATACATAAATAAAATCTGGTGGTAGTAACACATCTCAAAGAAGTTGGGAGAAGGGCAACAAAAGGCTTTGCGAGCCAGTGCATTCTGTTTTTATTTACATTTTACACAGTGTCCCAACCTTTTCTGAACTCTGATAAGCAATTCCTCTTGTCTAAATGCCTCATTTTGTCCACAGTCAGAATGGTAGAGTTATAATAGGTGTTTACGACATAATGCAAGGCTGCCTGTAAAAAGAAAAGTGCCTATTGTTTGTGGGGCCTGTGGCTGGTCAAGACCTAAAGGACATTTGATTACAATGTGGCCCAGGCATACCTGTAATTTTGGTCAAGTGCTCCTGCTAGAGCACAGGAAGAGAGGGAGAAAAATAGGCAACGGTTGTTATTGTTGTAGCAGTCAAAGGAACGGACAGAAATGCCAAGTTTATTTGTGGCATTCAGTGGCAAAGCGTACAGTGTCAAGTAAATATGGTGGGTGAAGGAGTGACCTCAAAAAACTACCAGGCACTTTCCTGGTTTGTTATCTTTGTGTTTTGATAAAGTGAGATGTTGAGTGGATTTCTATTTTACTGTAATTAGACTCACTAATGTGTGGGTGTTTTAGGCAGACTTTTGTTTATCTTTTTTGGAAAATTATGTACTTACTTTTTCTCATTCAGAGAGAAAGTATTTTTTGGCCTCAGTGGCAAAATGTGATTGAGTCAGGTTTAATATCTAGTGTGTCAGTAGGTATAGTAGTAGTAGTTGGTTGTAGCCACTAATTTGTAACGAAAACTTTACATTCTCTACTAAGTTCTCTACTTGAGGAATATTATTTTGAAATAACTACTACTACTACTACTACTAATAATAATAATAATAAGTACAGATTTGAGTACATTCTTCCACCTCGGTGGAAAGTAACTGTAAGAAGACCTGTAGTAAAACATTGTAGAGGGAAATCTCCAAACCAGATAACATTTGTACAAACGGCCTCAAATATAATGAAACATCTACTTGTACTGCCTTTGACAAACTGTGATATAGCCATACTTTTATTGTTCATAGAAGTGGCTATTCATATTCATATCTAACTGACCACTGATTGTTCTAACATAATCTATACAGTAACGATGAAAACTTTGGTATGTGAGTGGACTCCCTAATGCTTGTGTGGTGAGTGTTTTTAGGCTTTCGTCAGTGCAGTTGTGTAAGCCCTGTGCTCTCTCACAGACAACAACATTGCCAAGAGCGTGCTGCAGCCTGCCCCTCTCATACACTCCCTTTAGGCCCGGTCCAGGTGCTACAGGTGAACTGTCAATCACTGCAGACTGCCCCGCCCCCACGCCTAGTACATCTGCTACTCCTGAACCAAAGAATGCACTAATGTGGTTTCCCCATTCACATCTGTGAGATGCTCAGTCTGGTTTTGTTTATAACTTTTCCATTTTAAGTCCAAATGTGTGAATTGGTAGTTAGTAGCTTCTCACATTTATATTTGTTGAAAGTAGTAGTAGTAGTAGTAGTAAAATTGTCAGACAGCGGTTACTACATGTTATAATGCTTTTATTACCCAGGGGTGGTCTCTACATGAGTCAAAGTATTTTTGACCCTGCTTGCAAAGTGGTTAGTAGCATTAGTAGTAGAAATAATAGTAATAGTAGTACTATAGAGTCACAAGTTAGTGCAAGGATCAAACCCATAACCTCCCCACAGAGAGGGAGAAGCACTAACCACTCTGCCACCGTGCACCACAATGTTGATGTTTACCTTCATCAAATCAGTAGTTTCTGATGCAATTATGACTGCTGACTACTGTCAGAGAGCCTGGTTAAATGGAGAGGGTTGCATTAGGAAGGGCATCTGGTATAAAAACCTATGCTAAATCAATATATGAATCAGTGCACAACAGGAAGGGAAAACTGAAAGGAATTATTTGTAGCACTAGTGGTAGTGGTGACAATTTATAGTACTAGTAGTAGTAGTAGTAGTAGTAGTACCAATAACAGTAGTTTTGGTTGTTGTTGTAGAAGTAGCAGTCTTACTAATCGTTATAGTAGTAGTATCAGCGGTTGTGGTAATAGTAGTAGTACTAGTAGTAGTAGGAGTATGCACCAAAGTTTGTTAGATACTGTGGGATGTAAACAGTAGCAGACCAAATGTGTTTCTTTCATAGCCCTCTAAAGGCATTTGAAGTCAGTGCCCTAGGGTAGAGCTGAGACTCTGTATAGTGATGCTCTGTACCAATGAGTGTGATGTGGTTCCCAAAGAAGATGAAGAAAGGGGGGTTGTGGAAAAAGTGAAGAGTCTGTGGTTTCCCTCAGATGCTTGATGAGCCCATGTTTTTGTTGTTAAGGTGTAGAGGGGCCACTATCAACTATCCCTTCTGCTCATGTGTTTCCTGACCAACTGTACCAACATGATAAGAGCCTGAGAATCACCACTGTCACAATCCTGTGTCCCCCGTTTATCTACACCCTTTATTTTTACATTGGGAATCTTGGGGAAAAAACATGAGTAAGACATTATGTTCCCACACTCTGTGTTCTGTTATGATTGCTCCCTGTTTGATCTTTCTTCTTTTAAACTTCTAGCACCGTCTACATTAATTAGATGTATGCTGCAATGCACATAAAATACACATAAAGAAATGCATAAATAAATCACTGGGGTTCACAAGCCAATGTATTTTTTATGCCGGCCCCAGGCCTGGATAAATGGAGAGGGTTTCATCAGAATGGGCACCAGCGTAAAACCTATTTGCAAGTCTAAATTGCCCCTAGTGAATGAATGTAAAAATGAATGGTTGTCTGTGTATGTCTCTGTGTCAGTGCTGCGACTAGCTGTCCCCTGTCCAGGGTGTACCCCGCCTAAGGGCCAGAGATACTGGGATAAGCTCCAGTACCTCAAACCCCTAACGGGAATAAGCGGCAGAAGATGAATGAAGCTCTTACCACCTTTGTTGTGACATGTAACATTACTTCAGTAAGGTTTATTGTCTCAAAGTAAAGTTTGGCCTTTACAATAGCAGTCATAATTGCATCAGAAACTACTGATTTGATGAAGGTAAACATCAACATTGTGGTGCACGGTGGCAGAGTGGTTAGTGCTTCTCCCTCTCTGTGGGGAGGTTATGGGTTTGATCCTTGCACTGACAAACTAACAAAACTATCACAGATAATTATAGTGTTTAGGACCTATTGTATTATAGGGGTGTAACAGTACGTTTTTGCAAAGATATATTGTGTATATTGTATACGATTAACATTTTTCAGATCTGATTGAAGAATGATATTGGTTGATTTAGAACGATACAATTCGATTTTTTTTTGCCAAAAATCATAAAAGTATACTCTGAAACCCAACATCACAGCTCGGATTGATTATGTCCAACAGACAGTGAGCGAAGAGAAGTCAAATATAACATTTTATTTAATCAAAAACACAAAAATGACATGCAAAAAGACGTATTTGTTTTTTTAACATGCAAATTTCCATTATTTATATTTCCGATTTTATAGATTTTTTTTCATGGATATCAATATATACTACCTAGAAAATGAAATGATTCGATACAAGGTAATGTTTATCGATATTTTGATATTATGATAGTTGTGTCATACGAATAAAAAAATTATACATTGATATAGCTACTGTATCATTACATCTCTATTGCATTACATAGATATAAGGTGGCTTTTTGTATTTGAGTAACTGTGACACAGTTGGCTGCTCCTTGTGTGTTCAATGCTCCTCTGTTTATCACTTTGGCTGGAGAATGTGAGTGGCTTTGTGTCACAGATTGAACTAAAGTAAAAAAAAAAAAAAAAAAACTGATCTGGAGAGTGAAGAAGCAGATGCACACAATGTCTGCCTCCTGGATCCACCATCTGTTTGCAGCTGCTCATGTTTGTGTGGCACACGCTGTGCTAGTCTCTCTCTGTTTGTTAGCATCATATCTTAAAGTACATGAGCAAAACAGAAATCTATTGCCTGCTAATGTTTTTTGTTGAAATACAGTATCCCAGATCCCATTAAGCTAAATTTGTGTTACTCTGACATACTTTGGTGGTCATAGAAATGTATAAGTTTCACAAAAAACATCCCTCGACTGAGCTTGTCGAAGCGCTATGGTACACCAGCAGCGACTAAAGAGTATCAAAGTCTCAAGAACACTGTGACAAACGTCAAAACAAATCAGACTGTTTTGGGCCCGACTTTGGTGTAGTAGCATTTAGTAGTATCTGCAGATAGGGAGTACAAGTTATATGAGATGTAAAGCAACTGGTACTTTACTACAGTTTTTGAGTATTTCCAGAGTACATTTTCTAAAATATACTTTTAGTTGAGTACACTTGGGGGCTGTTTTTATCCTTGGTTACAAAGTGGGTAATTACAGTAATAGTAGTAATAGATATAGAGTAGTGTTAGTAAAAATACAAATCGTAATAGTAGCAGTGTTAGTAGTAATAGTTGTAGTAGTAGTAGTAGCAATAATGTTGATTGTAGCACTAGTAGTGGTAGTAGCAGTAAGTACTTTCTACTTAAGATGCACTCACACAGTACTTTTTTTACTTTTACTTGAGAAACAATTTATTTGTATTTTAAAGTAATAGCACTTTTATGTAAGTACAGACTTGCAGTACTTTTTCCAAATCTCTAATTGACCCACAAGTATTGTGTTATTAAACCAAGGAAGTTGTGTGAAGTTGGCTGAGGTTGGGGCACTGTGAAGCACTTAACCCATTTGTTTGCTACAGCGCTCATGTGTGACAGGAGGGAAGGGGCCAGAGACGAGCCACAGATCAGATTGATTGAGTTACACACGCTACACTGGTGTCCCCGGCCCTCGGCAGCGTGCGTCTAATGATCTTAGCAGTGGGCGACAAAGTGTTGTTTTGTTCTGCTTTAGTGTGTGTGTGAATGGGGCAGAGCAGACGGGTTGATCTGTAAAGAGTAGGAGCAGGCCTGTTCATGTGCACTTGTTTGTCTGTTTGTCTAGTGTTAGTGAAGACAAGTTTTTATTGTCTTTGTTAGAAGTTGAAAACGAATGTTAGAAGAATCTTATAATGAAGCATATAGTCAGTATTTGTCAAGTTTTTTTAAAAATAAGATATAAAACCTAGCTGTTTAATGTCAGCATCAACCAATTGTGGCACACAATGTAAATTTACTTTCAATTAGAGGTTGACCAATATATCTAATATATCGTGCTAATTTTTGCATTTTTTAGACAATCTGCCAATTTTATGCCAATTTTTGGTCAGGCACATGGTCCAGGCGATCATGTGACTGAAGGACCCCAGCTTCTCCAACCGTCTTGTAGCAATTTGGGTTTTTACACTGCAGTTCATAGGAAACATCCAAAATTGCTTTAACTTGGCCTAAAAAGCTCAAAACGGTTTGTTTCTCTTGCATAGAACCTTGCGTGCATTTTGTAGCTCTCCCCAAGCTCTACTTGCACAGCAAATTTTATTGAGAGTGCCTTAATGGTTTTCTGAAAAAAACTAATATTTGTTCTCACTGTCAATTCTAACTCATTTGTTTCCGTTTTATAAGCATTACTAAAACAGTTGGCTATATTATGCTAATTTCTTTCATAGAATAAAAAATTGGGCCAACACATTGGTTCAAAAAATCTGCAGTGTTTATTGGCCATCGGCTACGCTGAATGTTAAAAAATCGGTATCAGCCATTGAAAAACCCATATCGGTCGACCTCTTCTTTCAAAACACTAAGTCAACAAATATTTAACAAGAATAGCAAAATATGGATATGAACATCTAAAATAAAATCTAATAATGTCATCATTATGGACTGTTTATTATTGGCTGGTTATTCAAGTTTGCCATATACAGGCTTAAAGCAGCTGATACATTACAACACACAAAATGAAACTTGTTAACCCACTATTTTGTGTTGTTTGTTCAGTTGCTGTGTGATGCTGCCTCAGTGACTGAAGTGTTTGTCACTGTATGGTTTGCTTTTATCCTCATTTGAGCTCAATTCTTCTGAGTGGGTCCTGGCTGCAAAACATCACACCCCAAGGCATGTGTCAATAATGTGTGCGTTTGTGCATATCTTTCTTAATCAGCCTGTTCTTATTTAAACCCTCATACTTGTTTGATGAATTATCTCAAACAAGGGCACTTTGTATCACTATTATTACATACTCGGGGTTAAGCAATCAACTATCTTTATTTGGATTTGTCATGCTGACACAGAGTGATGCAGATGTGCAAAAATGCTCGTCAAAAATGGACTGACGCCAGACTGACCTATTTTTCCTCCATAGTTTAAAACTGAAACACACCAATCAGGCATAACAGTATGACCACCTGCCTAATATCAATGGTCACAGTGTTATATGTTATAAGCCTATGAAGCTTTATATGCTGCAGTGCACTGTGTATTCTGTCACCTATTAGCACAAGCATTAACTCAGTAATTAAATCTGTCTGATTTGACCATGCAGGCCACTCTTCACTCCCTATGTGCTTCTTCTGTTGCAAGTACACCACTGTTCCTTCCTTGGACCGCTTTTAATAGATGACCACTGCAGACCGGGAACAACACACAAGAGCTGCAGGTTTAGAGATACTCTGACCCAGTTGTCTAACCATCACAATTTGGCTCTTGTCAAAGTTGCTCAAATCGTTACACGTGCCCATTTTTCCTGCTTCAAGTACATCAACTTTGAGGACAAGATGTTTACTTGCTGCCTATTATATGCCACCCACTAACAGGTGCCCTGATGAAGAGATAATCTTTTACTTACTTCACCTGTCAGTGGTCATAATGTTATGCCTGATGTTTCCTGGTGTATTCCCAGCAAGATAACAACTCATATTGGTCTTAACCTTTTGCCGCACCAAGCTGGAACTGTTTTTCATATATTTTTAACTTAGGCTTGCTGAATGAAAAACAACCCTCTTCCCTCAGTTTTTTTCCCTTTCACTCTTTCCGCACCACAAAATTACAACTTGCAAATTCATAAACCTATATGCCATTTTTTTGCATGCTGGAAATAAACATAGTAAAAAAAATTCACTGAATGCTCTGTAGTGTTTGCTCCCAACTTACTGTGTGTCTGTCTGACTTTTAACTCTAACCACACTCTCCAGAGCCCTACACTGATTACTGGTTTACTGTCACACTAAATGCTGTTTGGTCCTTTGGCTAACCTCGGCGAAAAACCCGGGTGGGTGTGTGTTTGCGGTGCGCCCTGTTCATGCATGTCTAAGTTTGTACACTATGCAGCAGAAGTATGCAGCTTTTATTTGTGTTTTTGTGCGTCTTTTCTTTTTTTTTTTCTAAATGGGGGTGGGTTTACCGTCAGAATGCAATGTCACTTCCCTTAAACTTGAGGCCTACAAGTTACCGCATATCTTATAAAAAATTAGATTGACTCATTCATTGTGGCATGACTGTTTTGGTCAGACTTTGTTGTAGGAGTACAGTATTTAGTTGTATTAGCAGATAAGGATTACCACAAAATAATATGCAATAATACTTTCAGTAGTTTAAAGAGTAATAGAAGAAACAGTAGTAGTAACAGTAATAGTAAAAGTAGTAGTAATGGTAGTTTTTGTAAAAATACTAGACTGTAGTAGCAGTAGTAAATGGTCACATTTTTATATAGCGCCTTTCCACCTCTAAGGGCACTCAAAGCGCTTTACATCAAGGAACCATTCACAAATTCATACATCAATGTACACAGACTCTGAAAGTGAACATAATGGTAGAAGTGGGGATCAAACCTCCAACCTTTGGGTTAGTGGGCGAGCATCTCTACCAACTGAGCTACTGCCACCCCAGTGATAGTGGTAGGAACTTTCCTCTAAAATAAACACTACACGCATAATTTTACCCGAGTAACTATTTTATTGAGTATTTTTATTATTTTTCTTGAGTATTTATTTTGAAATAACACTTGAGTACAGAATGTAGAATACTTCTTCCACCTTTGTACTTAGTCCGTAAATGTTGTATACCGGAGCTTACCGTAGACGGGGGATTACTGTGCAGTGTTACTCATTAAAACCATTGAATATGCAGATTCCATTGTATTGTTACCAGTGACAAACAACGGACCAATTCCCAAACAACTGTGACACACATCTGACTCAAATCCTAGTGGTTTATCTTCCTTCTTTCATTCTTTTACACTTTTTTTTTTACCACTCACTCGGTCCTGTCAACACACATGTACTTTTTCTTCTGGTGGTGCATATTTGTGTCAGGTGTGCTCTGTTTTTCCAGTCGGAGTTACAGAGGAATCTGGGCTCCGGTCCAAGCTGACTATCAACAGCGGGACAAGAAGCAACACATCCAAGTCGTATTTATTCCACCTTCCTCCGCCCCGTTTTCTCTTTTTCTTATCATTCAAGCAGTGTGAGCTGTTTTTACAAATTTGCTTTTCCTTTCCGGCCTTTTAAACCCAACTCATTCTTAAACTCTGTAGAGAAAAATGTTACTTTATTTTAAGTAGACTTTTTAAGTCTTTAAATTAGTGAACATACTTCTAACCTTGGTGGCAAAGTGAGGATGCCAGGTTGAGGACACTACTAGTAACCATATGTCTGCTTTAGCCTCCATCTTCTTTCCTTTCTGTCCTGATTCTGATCTTCCACCTAGCATGCAGTGATTTGCATTTTAATTTGGTATATTTTACACTAGATGCTCTTCATGATTCAACCCTTTCCATTTATCTGAGTATAGGACAGGCACAAAGAGTGCACTGGCCTGTGACTCCCTGTGACTGGATTATATTATAACCTCCATAATAGGTGATACAAGGAAAGAGAGCCAAAAGTTGTTTGGTGGTTGTATGGTTGACCCAACATTTTCAATATGTGTGCATGTTTGTGTAGTCCCACCTTATAATACAGTGCTTGTTCTGATCCATTAGATATTCAATAATAATCCCCATTTAGTGGCTGATCAAAAAAATCCCAAATTGTTACACTGCTTTTTTTTTAGCATCCACTTTTTTCCCATTAGTGGGTATCTTGAGCCTTTCCAAGTAACTATGGGGCTTAGGCAGAGTACACCCTGGACAATGGTCTAATTGTCACCGAGCTGACACAGAGACATTTCGGACAACCATTTACTCATTTACTCATACTTATTTACTAGGGACAATTTACTCAGAGCAAGCGAGCCCAGATATTGAAACACAGTAAGGAGGTTGTCCTTATATAAAATTGTATAGGATGCCATATGGCTCACCTCAGCATTGTGGGTTTGAGTCCAAACACTGACAAATGACTGAATGGTCTCTCTGCTCTCTCCTTCATGATGTGCTGTCACCTCTCCACTCTATGACCTAATTAAACCCTGAAAGGACAATACAAAATTAAATTTGTCACCAACTTGAATATAAGGACAAAAATGGCACAGTCTGAAATTGGCTTTGATGATATGTGGCTAACAAGCTAACTGCACATGTATGTTGTAGCACATGTGGCACTGCGTTTATGTGTGCTCTTACACGCTGTACATGTTCCCGACATTATAGAGGCAGATAAAAAGGACAAGGCCTCCCACACAGCTAGATATGAGACTTTTGAAGGCTCCATTAGCTCCTCAAAGCCAGCTGCTGTATTCAGATGGATATGTGTGAGCTCCACCGTTTGATGTCCATTCAGCCATACCCTTTACATCACTGTAGCCTGTGTCTGCCTCTGGGCCTCCTGGGACCGGAGAGACCACAGCTGCCATGACTGGGGAATAAAGCTGTCTGCTGCTGGGCTGGTCCACTATTCACCACCGCTGTCTGTGCTATCACTACTCAGTCTGCAAGGGTGTGTTTTGGTATTGCTTGTGTATGTGAGGTTAATGCTGGCTGATTGTATGGGGAAATATGCTGTAGGAGGGTTTGATAAGAGAAATATTACTGATATAAAAATCGTGCAACCCTTTGACTGGTAAGAAATTTATTAAAAACTTAGACTAATCTTTGTCTTTTTTTCCCTGACAGCACCTCTTCATCACGATCCCCTCCACAGTCCTACTTCTCCTCCTCCAGGACATCTTTGGGAATGGGCCAGCACCTTGCCAGGGTGCCTCTCTCCGCCCGGTGGTGTGGCTGGCGTCGTGCGAGAGTGAGGAGGGCAGCGGACAGCCTATAGACCCTCCTCCGACTCTCTCGTTTCTCTTTTACTCTTCCTTTTGGCCTCTGACTTTTGACCTTTTGACTCGGCCTGTCGTGACTCCTCTGTGACCCCCTTCTCTATCCCCGGTGCCGGGCCTCAGCCATGCCCTTCAGGCTGAAGCTACGGCGCACTCGACGCTACAATGTCCTGAGCAGGAACTACTTTGTGACACGAATCCAGCGTTTGGACAACATAGTGATCGAGTGCACTCTGTCGGTAGAGAGTACAGGACAGGAATGTCTGGAGGCTGTGGCCCAGAGACTCGAGCTACGAGAGGTAAGGTCTGGTTAGGATGAACTAGACTAAAATTACAGAGGTGGAAGAAGTACTCAAAGTCTGTACTCAAGTAAAAGTGCTGTTACTTCAAAAAATTTCACTCAAATCCCTCAAATAGAAGTAAAGCAACACTATGTAATATTCAGACCTTAAAACAATGTTGTAAAAAGTATTTTGTTGTAGATAAACTTCCAGGCACCGGGAATGAGTGCTGATAGTGCTGATTACTACTTCAAGTTGTTTTGTAATTGCAACAGTATTTGCTCAATAGCTCACTTAAGTAAATGTTTTTTGAAAATCAAGTGATTAAAAAAAGTTTTTTGATGAATAAGTGCTTGGTTTAAAAGGGGATTTCCTACATTTAAAGATGTCCAACGTGTTGGTGCCACATGTCCCTCACAGTTCGCTGTGTCCACTTGCCCTTTGCTGTGTTTATTTCAGGGTCACTGCAAAGGAAAGATGAACAACTTGTCACAATTGTGCCACTTAACTTCACCCACTTTCCTTTATGTTTCCTTCACTTTTAACACACTTTTTCACCTTCCATATTATGGGATTTTACCAATGTTTTGGCCCTAATTGGCATCAATCAGTGGCTGAATCAATTCTGTTTTCATTGTCATAAGGGCTTTGCTATTTCCTGTATTTTAAACTAGAACTACTAGAAACATGCATGTAACATTTGCCAGCTAATCTTATATATATTATATTACAACGAACCCTGCAAGTTATTCAGATCCACACCTCATTCTTCTTTCCTTATGACTTTTCTCTTCTGGAATTGTCACAGTAAATTATCTGCCTTTTAATGTACATTGATTTGCATATTAATTTCATTCATTATTCATTGCGTATTTATTCATTCACCAGCACACAGGCTTGTAGCCACTTTTGGCCAGATTAACCAACTGGGTCCACACCAAAACCTTTAACTTGGCCCATTACTGAAAATGTCTTGAGTTACAATATGTTGCTAACAGACAAAGTAGAACCGGCAAAAACATAACCTCTATGGCAGAAGTAATGAGTGAGTAACCAAACTGAGTAATCCTAATTAATTAAATACTTGTATCATAGAACATATCATTCCCAAATTCCATTATTCCCCTTTTTATTGCATTACATCACTTTTATTGGACACACCTAGAGAAGGATTTGTATCTATCTGGTATTTGTATGTCAAAGGCAATTAGTGCTGAGATCAGAGAGGTGTTCATTCCCTTTGATGACTTTATGTGTCTGTCTCTGTGTCTCCTAACACAGTACTGCAGATGGGCAGTACTGCTGTGTGTACTCGCGTGGTGTTGTGGTATTTGCCAGATGTCAGCCATGTCATAAATAAAAGGATGTGACGCCTTCTCTGCCTCTGCTACTGTCTGCTTTCCGTATGCATGTGTGTGTGTGTGTCTACGTCTTTGTTATTTTATAGTTTTCTTTTTATTTTATTTTAATTTATGGCTTCACCTGCAGCGCTTGGTGTGTCAGACGGCAGCTTTACGACTTTTATTACTGAATAGTCAAACCACATGATTAAACAGGTGTAGGGTGATTGTATCACTATAAAGCTATTTCTGTTTTTCCTGTTGGGTCATGTCATGTATTAAATTATGTTATTGTTGTCCCATTATTTGCCACCATTGAGTTTCTCAGTTTCATGTCTATACAATATTATTTTTGTCCCATTGTTTTCTTAATTGTTATGTCTGGTAAACCCTTATTGATGTTGATGATTTTGTGATATTTCTAATGCTAAGAACTAAGGACTGTGCTGAGGTAGGCTGCCCATTAAGATATCACTAATGTAAATAATATTGTTATTATTGAGATATATGGTGTATCCCCAATGGCCAGCATAGTTAATAAGAATCTGTACACAATAAGTACTTTTGAAAGTTGTTTTTGTAATTGCAGAGCAAAAACCTAAACAAAAACAACTTCAACAAATTATCCATCCATTATACCACCCTGTGGTTGTTAGGTGACCATGCTGCTATCCCTGCCATCGAGGCTTGTATTGTATATTTTTTGTGTTTTTATGACTGCTAAGATATTTTTCTTTCTGTGTGGTTAATATGTTGCTCATTTTGAGTTAGCCTGGCTACCCATTCATTGGAGTGAGTCTGGAACCTCTCACTTTCAAGCCGTCTTTAGCAGTCCTGTTTTATCAGTTGGGTTAAAGTGGGGTAGGCTTTTGCACTGCTATGGTTTCCTGATTGGTCTTATATTTTTTCAAACATCTTTGGTCTGAAACTCAAGTTGACAGGGAGAAATATTGTATGTCTAGAAAAGCAAAAGAATTGGGATAGCAGGTGAGGCTAATATGCTTCTTCTTTTTTTCTAGTATGCACAGTTTTATTGCATTTCAAAATCACTTGTCACCACCTTCACAACAAAATTACCACCCTGTTCATTGGTTTTCATGTCCAATCCTTATAACTTCCTCTTCTAAACCTACACATCTTCTCTCGTCTTAGACCCATTACTTCGGGCTGTGGTTCCAGGGGAAGACCCATGCCCCGGCCCATCGCTGGGTGGAGCTGGAGAAACCGCTTAAGAAGCAACTGGACAAGTATGGCAACGAGCCGCTTCTCTTCTTTGGAGTGATGTTCTACGTTCCTAATGTTTCACTTCTGGAGCAAGAAGTCACCAGGTACACATTACATAACACACTTATGGATAACACAGCACACATGGTGTTTGTAAATGATAGATATTAATGTGCTATGTTTCTGGTCTGCTAAGCTATGTCTTCAAATAGGTTGGCTATGTGATGAAAATGTGGAATAAGGCAAATGCTGCTTGACATGTTTTGATGTATGCCCACAAAGACAGGGATTGTTTATTATTTTACTACATCTCACCTTTTACCTTATGTTTAGCACCTTTGAAACACAATTTGTCCTGTTAGTGTTGCGTTGTAGGTCTTCCTAATATACTGCAAATAAGCAATATATCACAAGAAACCAAATGTATCGCAATAAAGTATCGTCTTTTAACTGACTAAATTTGTGTCTGGAGCCTTAAATCAAATTATATGATAGCTTTTATTAGTCCTAATTTAGACCTGGTTTAGTCTTCAGTAAGTTGTAAGTTTTGATTTCACCCCAGGTTTTGACCAGTGAGTCCATTCCTTGTATATCTTCATAAATTAAAATTGAACTGGACTGTCTATTAAAAAAGCCTTAAGTGTATTAAGAATATCTAAATCCTCCCCATTCATATTGTCATCTCGATATAGCCAGGGCTTAACATTATCCTTCAAAAGCTTTCATAAGCCACAATTTAGTTGTTCAAATGTTTATGTATTTGTATAGTTCTGTATATGGATTTTCAAATATTTGGTACAGGATTTTATTAAATATTTTAAAAACATTTTTTTGCATGGCACTGTTAATGGGTAATTATGGCAAATAATATTTTTCATCAAACTATGAGGCAAAAATATACATTATGTTATGTGGTAATTTCTTGTCATAGCAACAGAAATTCTGGCCTAAGCTATATGTACAAAATTCAACTAACCAAAATGCTTGTTTAGTTTTTTTATTGGCTGTATATTAGTTGGTTGACCGGCAGTTAATTTTGCTTATGTTGACACTGTCACCATCTTGTAACATAAGCCATGTAAATAGTCAAATAGACTTGTGGTCAATGAATAGTTTTATGTTATTAAACTACTACCCTCCTTTGCACATTGGTTACCACTAAAAATCATTTCTAAATTGCAAACATGTACCCAATGCACCAAAATGTGAGTTTGTTAAATAAATAGTTTGCAGCTGAAAACCATACCTGACTGACTTGTCACAGCTCATACATTCACATCACCAGTGGCAGCTGTGAGTGTGAACTGTGTGTAACTGTGAAGAGAGGCCATCCAGGGGTCAGTGAATAGTGACAGTCTGCAGCCCCGTAGTCCCACCTTACACAGGTCCGTTTAGCACTGGACTGGTGAATGTGCGGCTTCTGCATGGCTGCGTGTGGGAAAGGTCAAATGCAGGTCACAGCTTGACTTTGTGACGCTAGACTTACTTCATATTGTGGCAGCATTAACTATTTACTTTAGAGCAGTGATTCTCATAATTTTCACAACAAGTGCCAACTCAGAAAATTTAATAGACATGAGCGTAAATCATCACTAACCCAGGTCGGATAAAATAGGGATTAACACAGAAAAATGCACTCGGGATAAGGATAAAACTTGAACTACTGTAAACCAGGAATAAACCAGATCCTAACGTCAACTAAACCAGGTCTAAATCTAGATTAAACAGGTCTAAACCAAGACTAAAATAGATCTAAACCAGGAGTATACATGGACTAAACCAGGTCTAAACTTGGACTAACCTAGAAATAAACTGTGGCTAAACCAGGACAAACCAGTGGTTTACATTTAAAATTTAACACCGGGAATAAAATATATTAAGTTAAGGAGATATTAAGTGAGGATCTGCCTGGATAAGTGGAAAATCCCCTGGGGGGCTTTTATGGTCCGAGTGAGTGTGTATGGGGTAATAGTGTTGAAGGGTTATGATGGGGCCTTAGGGGCAATTAAGCAAACAATAGTCCTCTTTTTACCTCTATATTCTCTCTGAGTCTCCTCCAATTCCTGTACATCTTGTCATCCACACAACCCTTTTTAGCCATTATTTTATCCTTCACATCTTCTTCCTGTTCTTTATTTCTCTCCCTTTTTCCTTTTTTTTCTTGTTAGTCAGGAATGTTGGCTCAGACGTGCAGTGTAGGAGGCGGACCATGCATTCCTCGGGGCAGAAGTACTGGGGGTAAAAACAAGGGGTGGGGGTATAGAGGGTGTCTGGTTTACAAAACACACACAGTCGCTTACCTCCACTCCCCCAAGAATGAGAAGCCAGCTGCAGCCCTGTCAGTGCAGTTAGTCACAATATGCACCATTGTAAGAACATACAAAACCCTTCAAGCTGTTTTTTTTTTTTTTTCAGAAAGTTCAAAACAGTTTTTATGTTTCTGAGCTAAAATATTTATAATATTAAGGATCACTTTTTTATACATTACTTTCCATTGAGAAGCAGATAATTTATTGACATGGTGAGCTCTCTATTTTGGTTTCTAAGTACCTGGCTTACTCTGTGGCAGATAGAGGGAGATTTTTAAAAAGGGAAAAAGAAAAGAATGACATAAGAGAAGGGAGGACAAGTAAGGGCAGAGAAACTTTGAAGTTTGGCACTAAAACTCTTATGGGATTATTTGCAATTGTGTGGTTTTTAACTTGGGCTTGGCAGAGTGGTTTGCGCTCCTGCCTTGCAGCATCTAGGTTGTGTGGGCTCTCCCTGGGTACACTGTTTTTTCCTCCCACGATCCAAAGATATGCACGTGTAAGAGGAATTTGTGGATCTAAATCGCCCATAGTGAGTGAATGTAAGAGTGAATGGTTTTCTGTTTGTGTGTGTGTCTTGGTTTAGAGTGTACCCTGCCTAAGGCCCATAGTTGCATTGGCATTGTTTTTTACTCACTGCCATGATCTTTTCTCAGGGCCATTTACCTACTTTGTAATATTAAGGAGTCAGAAAGTTAGCCATTGTTGTTCACTTGCTACCTTGTTTACTTGATTATGAATATTATAAATTTTAGTGATAAGCTCACAATGTATATTGTCCACTTTGTTTTCAAAGTGATGAGAGTTGTATAATGTCGTCAGCTCTTTGAAGTGCAGTGTGTAACCTGATACTATATCTCCTCTATTTCCTCCATCCATTCAAGTGCTTCTCCTTCTGTGCAGCTGTGAAAATTAAACAGTGTTGGTGGTCAAAATCTTGCTTTGTTTGTTCATCTAATAAGGACTGTATACAGTAGTTTGACATTAATGCTTGACTTGACATAAAAAATGAACCACGTCACAATAGGAGTGAGTGTTTGGTGCAGATTTTGGCAGAATGGTCCTTTTTCTAGTAGTGTAAACATCCCAATCAGAGTAATGCTCTGATGCTCTAATCAGAGGCATGCGCTCAAGTTTCTCAACAAACTCACTGTGTTTTGGTTTGCAGAGGGGAAAAGCCTAATCATTTGTAAAATGGGGGGAGTGGTTGGACTTGTGTGAAAAGTTGTCTTTGTGATTCATCTGTGGCACAGCGTTTGAACCCTTGTAGTAATCCCTGCTTGTCTACTAGACTACAAAGCTGTAAGTTGATATCCCACTCTTCTTTTTGTCCAAAATCCCTCCATTAAGTTTTTTAATCTTAGAGCAGACATGTCCAAAGTCAGGCCCTGAGGCTGGTCATGGCATCTGGCAAGATTTCAAATGGCCCATGCTAAAATGTATTGCTTGTGGATTTTCATCACTGCCTAGTTGCATCTGAGTGGCTTTGCCATTTGCCCAAACAATGTTTTGATTACATGACATGGGCAACGAAATATGACATAAACACTGTAGTACAATCACTTAGAGAAATAACATTGGCTGTATAAAAAGTGGATCCCAATAAAATTTAATAAATGGGAAAAAATATCTCCCACAGTTAAACCCGTAGAGAACCACACTGTCAAGTTTTGTTCAGCGACACAGTTTATTTTTACTTTTGAAAAAAACACAGTTATAAAGGCATTGCAGCCTTATGGCATGGCAAAGACTGATGACGCCTTGGAGTTGCACTGCCATTTAAAGTTTTGATTGTTGTGTTATTAAAAAATAAAACAGTAGATTTAAACAAATGGTTCAGACTAGGACTGCATGATGTTAGAAAAACATGGACTTTGCAATAATTATGTTGAATATGGCCAAAATGATATTGTTGGTGATATTTTCATACTCTTAACGTTCATTCAATTCAGTTTTAATTTATGGCTATATTATAATAAGTTGATGAAAGTTTTGCATTTGGTCATAACAACTTGATTTGAGACTCCAAACACTGATTTTGACAGGGTAAGCTTCTGACAGATGGTTAACCATAACACTATTGCCATAGGCTACATTTACAATAGTTCCTTGCCAAAGTTGTGATAATGATACATTTGCCATGTTGTGCAACTCTAGTTTAGACAACATCAATACGTACTGTCAACCCTTGGACATTTTCAAAATTTTCAATTTGCCTCCCATGGGAAAAAAAAGTTTGGACATCGCTGTTTTAGAGCATGTGTGTGTTGACCTCGGTCCCTTCACTCTCACTGATCAAAGAGAGGTGACAAGGGAAAGTGAGGTACTGAAACAGTAAGCAGGTTGGGGCAGCTGGCCTCAGCAACCCCCCCCCCCAAGGCCAAAAAAGCAACAAAAATCCTTGAAATCCTAGCTTTGTCAGACTATAGTTATCAGTATCACACATACAGCTCTACACTGTTCTGCCCCTTGCTGATTCAACACATTTCAAAGTGAAATCCTTCTGCCTCCCACACAGACTGTCTGGACCCATCCCGGGTTGAGGAGGGGGTGGTCAGGGTCATATGGCTGCACTGTAGGGAGGGGTTGGGGGGGCATGAAGGCACATATGCTGGCGGGCTTGTTGTCCAGGCTGCTCGGACATCTGGTGCTGTGTCTTGAACATGCGTGGGCATATAAAGGGCTTCTTTGTGCCTGTGTGGCTGCCTGGAGTGCCCGCTAACACACTCTGCCATGGTCCAAGTGGCCTCTCGGTCCTTGTATGGAAGAGTCTGGCTTTGTGAATGTAGGATGTGTGTTCACCTGTTATCGCGCTCTGGTGATACTCACATACAGTACATGTCAGGTGTTGATGGTATGTGACAAGGAGCTGACAGGTGAAAATGATTTGTTTGTGTGGTTACTATAGAATGGCATACAGTGTGTAGAGTAGCTTAAAAAGGATATTAATATTTAAACCTTCAGAAGTGGACAAATAATGATATTCTATCAATGAGTGAAGGCATTAAAGAAGATTCACAGTTTCATGACAAGAGGACAGTTTTTCTGCTCATTTTTACGAGGGAGCAATTACTAAAAACATTAAATAAGATATATGTAGACAGGAAATAGTAGTGGTAGATTTCCTTTTGATTATTAGCACTAGACCTGGAAGTGAATTTAGATATTTGATAAAATTATTTTATTAAAGTAGGATTTGTGGTGATTGAAACTATTGTGGTTTGTCATAGTTCTGTAACTACTTTAGTCTTTAGCTTATATTCTGATCATATATGCTAATTGCTACATTCACACTAGTTTGGATGATTTTGGAAAATCATCTAATGAAGATTTTCTGACAAATGCGGTTGTGTTATCTTTTCTAATCAAATGTATACTGTGTTCAGTTCACAGTATACATTTTAAGCTTGTGAAATATTCACTGTGGAGGCTACAGCTGTAGCACAGTTTATACATATGAGGACCCTGTGGAGATCTCTCCAGGGAACATTATATCACCTAAATAACTGCAGATTTTGCGATTTTCTAATTGCGACAATTCAAATTGCCACTCAGATTGAATTAATCGTTCAACTCTACAATACACTCACTAATGCTTCTAACCAGGCACCTAGTAACATAACACCAAAACCATTGTCTGCTTGTCAGTTGCCAAAACCATCTTTTTCTTCTTCTTTTTTTTTTCATATTTCATTGCTAATGCTAATTTTTCCATTAAAATATACTGTGGTCTGCTTACATTATGGCACAATTCTTTCGAAAAACAGCCATATGATTTAGAGTAAAACAGTCTATTATAGCAAGTTGTATTGGTCAGGAATATTTCTTAAGTAGACTTTTCTGGTTTGGCTCTTTTCTGCAACATACCATGTATGACTAATGTTATTTATCAAATAGCTTAGCATAGCTCCTTCCAAGTATAACACATACTTTTGTAAATGGCCGCTCTGATGAATAGCATAGATTTTGTTACATTATTGTGTCTGCTTGATACACTACAGACCAAACATTTTTATACATTACAATTAGTTGAGTTGGCCACTGTGAATAGCAAGTGCAGCATACTGTACAAATTACGACATACATATTTCTCTAAATTAGATGTAGGTTTGTGGTCAGATCATTGTTGTATACTATACAGAGAACACTTAAATTTGACAGCAAAACCAGTAACATTTGTTTTAATTTTCCAAAATGTTTTTTTTGTGTGTGGCTATTTTGTGGTTGCTTTTGAGTTTGTGCAGCGTTTACATAAGAGCTCTACCTCTCTTCACTTGTCCATAGTCACTTGTAGTATACTGTGTGGCTCTTTACCGCACATATGCAGACACTCCACCATACTGTATTATCTTTGAACCTCAAAACTAGCACCAACCACCGTCAACCTCAATGTTTTCCCCTGGACCCCATACCAAGATGCTGGGAAAGCACGGACGGTTTGTCAAAACAAAGTCCACAATCATTTCAAGGTTTTGTGCCCCAGTTGTGCTCCTCCTACTAAACCACAACAAGCTCCGCCCTCTCGCTGTAGTCGCCGAGGTTTGGGGTTGGCTAATTACAGGGTTGCCACGGGAACTGAATGGCAGCTTAGCCGACGGGTGTAATGACAGGGTGAGGGAGGAGGGCAGTGTCAGATTATAGGGAGTTTGAGCTGAGTGGAGCTCAAAAAAGAGGGGACGTGAAGTGAGGGACAAAAATGTGGAAAAGGATATGAACTTGAATATTGTGAGGAGGCAGGAAGTGCAGCAGTTAAACTAGAAACACTGGGAGACCGTGCTAAAGCGTTGGCCCTAGCCTGCAACGGTAAAGATAAAGTGCCCGGAACATGACTTGAAACCTTCGGATCTTCTAGCTCAGGGGTACATGCTCTTTCCATTGACCCACAAAGCCCAAAATCACTATGGTGGAGGTACACACTCTCCAATATAACCATTAAGTAGAATTAAATGACTAAGCAAAATGTGGTTTAAACCTTGTGCCCTAATGAGGACAAAAGTGTCCTTTTCAAGTGTTATTTTTTTGATAACTTTGCAGTGGTTAAATTTTTTTCTATGAAATTTGGCTCATGTGTACATTTTATCACAAATTTTGATATTCTAAACACAAATGTAATATTACTTAATTTTTACACTCTCTAATTAAATTTGTTATGTTGCTTCTGTTAAGTGACAAAAGTGTCCTCGTCAACCAGACATAATAAAAAATGCATACATTCATATTTTTTCCACTTTTTTTTGCATAAATCTTTTAATCAACCTCTGCTATGACCATAAATACTGGATATGTAATTATTTTCAGAATCTGAACCCTTTTTATGCCAGTGTATGTAATAAAAAAAAAAAAAAAATTTCAGTATTCTCAAAGCCAAGTGGATTTTTTTAGGGGGGATTATTCGAGCCTTGGGTCGGTAAAAGATTACCAACAACACAGATTTAGATGGATTTGGAATTGTTAGAGCCTGTTTTAATAGGTAAATGATCCCTAAAAATAAATGTTGTTGGTTGATAAGATCTTAAAGATCACATAAATAAGAGTCATAAAACGTTTTAAAATACTGAAAATAATTAAATATTTGGTATTTATGACCAGGGCACAGTTGATTAAAAAATGTAGGCAAAAAATGAATGTATACATTTTTTATGATGTTTTTGACGGGGACACTTTTATCACAGTAACAACATAACTTTTTAAAATTGGTGCAGAAGGGTTAATCCATTAATGTTTTTTGTCTGTGCATGAGGAAAGGTGTCTGTCATGGCCCACACTGGAAAAATCCTTCTGCTGTCATGGTAACAAACAGGAAACAGTATTGTACAGCTGAGCCCAGTCAACCTGACAGTCCCTCTGCTCCTCCTGTGTGGCCGCTCTATTCTTTAAAACACAAACATCCACTCGGACCACAGCTAAAAGTAGACAAAAAAAGAGAGCTTAGAAACTTAAGGAGTGTGGTCGATTTCAGCTCTTTGGTTTTTGGAGACCACATTTTTATGAAGGCTGCAAGTGGGCTCAACTATCTGAACAATGTCATCATATCATTTTACATTTGTCAAAACCGCAGTGCAGGCCTAGTTTTTCTCAGGTATAAATGCAGTTATAATACTAATTTATCAAACCGATTGCATTGACCACGCACTAGATAAAAAACAGACCTTAACCTCTGTCATTTTTGTGCTTAGCTGTTGGCTTTAGCATCATATCATAGTGTACATTCAGCATTCTTCACAAGTCACCAATGAGTCATTGGTATTTTTAATAGTGATTCACTTGTTCCTCACATGCAGCACATTTCCCTGGCATTAGCATGAACTGTAATACTGTCCTGCCACAAACGCTCAGTTGCACAAACCAAAAGGAGAGAAAAGGACAATCTTTGGTGTTTCAATGATGTTTGTAATCTGTGTAATATGTGTTGAAAGATCTGCTTTGGACTGTTAAATATGCATCATCACATTTTCTAAGTGTGTTCGTTTGATGCTGCGTGTGTAGTCTTAATCATTATAATGCTGTGGTGGGGAGGATGAGTTCTACTGCCATTCATATTTTTCATTTTATCAGAGGTGGAAGAAGTAATCAAACTCTTTTATTGTAGAAGTAGAAGCAAAGGAAAAAAATCGAATGAAAGTACAAATCATTTAAAGGTCACTAGATCTTTTTTATTTTAAAGCAAAACCTATTACTACTGTCGCAAATCTAGCTTGAAGGACACAACTTATGTTCTCAATATTTTTATGATATGCAAAGTTTGATAACCCTTTGAAATAGTGAACCTTTATAACAGTTGTGTCAGGGTCTTGAATATGTCTTACCGTATATGTATGATGAGAATTTATTGAATGTATCCAGTGTTACTTATATTGGGGATGTAGGTTGCAGTTTAAACGTTGATCTGTTTTTTCATTTCCCTGTTTTCTTTATTTGCAGGTATCAGTATTACCTCCAGTTGAAGAAGGAGGTCTTGGACGGACGTCTCCACTGCACAGTTGAGCAGGGCATCAGACTAGCTGGCCTAGCAGTACAAGGTACGCATGCAGGCACACATGGACAAGCACCTCATGTGAATAATCGACTGAGAAAGAACAAACTGAACAAGGGGAAAGAGAGGAGATCTCACACTTTCACAGGTCATCCTGACTCCGCTACCTAATATGGCCACATACCACAGGAAGAACCCAGTCCACTTGAGTTCCTATGGTATCAGTCTTTGCACACACAACCTTCCTCCATCTCCTCGGTCGTGTTCCCGGGTGCTGTCTGTTTCTCGGGGATATGTAAACAGACAGTTAGCTTATCACTAGCTCCAAGGTTAGTCTCAGGAAGACGCTTATCTGCCAGGGATGAGGATCCTCGGCTTCACCTCCATTTCTTTAACAGACCCAAAACAGTGGTTAGGATGCATTTATAAGCTTTATCTATAGGCATGAGTGCAAATGGCATTCTGCTGGATTCCTGGTCTACAAGTATTTAGTATTAACTTATAAATATTCCCCCCAAGCACCTCATTAACAGTGTAATTATGATATTTACACAGTTTTTTTAATTATAACTAATGTATAAAAACAGTCTTTATGTGTGTTTTGTTTCAGCCGACTTTGGAGACTACACTCTCTTCAAGTCTCAGGACTTCCTCAGGGATTATGTGCTGTTTCCTGTGGTGAGTTTTCACTCATAGAAAGTGTAAAGATAAACTTGATTTTTGTTAGTTTTTGCCGCCTGCAGGCACACATTCTTGGTTTGTCTTGTGCCACCTCCCAGCATACCTGAATGACAGGTACAACACAGAAAGAAAGCTATTTGGCTTAGGAGATCTAGCCAATAATTCTTAGCAGCACTTAACATATACCTGTATATGTCATATGACAGTTTTAGCCATATATTAACAATAATGATTTATGTTTTTTTATTTGCTTTTTGTAGAATTGGCCAAATGGAGACGAAGTCTTGGAGGAGTGGACGCAAAAAGTTGCAGAGGAGCATAAAAGTCACTGGTAATATTTTTTTTCTTTAATAAAAATGCCATAATAAATTAAAACATAAAGTATTATGCAAGTCTCTCTCACTACTATCTATAATTGTGTTTTTTAAATATTATAGTCAAATGCAGACTCCAGAAGCAGAGCTGCGGTACATTAAGGAAGTGGAGAAATTGGATGGATTTGGACAGGAAAGCTTTCCCGCAAAGGTAAAACTGAGTCTCATTTTTTAATTCTATCCAAACTAATCTGTCTGATCACAAGCTTAACGCTTTTATTTTTTTAATGTTTTAAAGGACAACTACACCAATGATATTTTTATTGGTGTATCCTTTATTGGAGTGTTTGTCAAACACCGGAATGGGAGATCTATCATGCTTCACAGGCAAGTCTTTGACTTAAATACATTTTTTGTGCCACTCTAATCTAGTTTTGTTTAGAATAACTTCTACATTAATATACAGAGATGTAACTTGCCCAAGTTGTTGTGTGTAACAGATGGAAAGACATTGGCACTATAGCGCACAACAAAGCGGCCATCACTGTCGAGATAATGAGCAGAGATGACACCATTATTTTTCACATGGTGAGTGTTGTGTCTACAGGTTCTTCCAAGGGTTGTAATGGGAAGTGTAGCAGCATGATTCATGTTTGTCAAAATCCTTGTACGTTTAGGAGCTTTTTAAATAACTGTGTTATCTCTATATTTGCAGGAGGATATGGAAATGGCCAAGTACATTTCTCGTCTTTTCACAGCCAGACACAAATTCTACAAACAGAACAAGATCTGCGCAGAGTAAGTCTGGAGGCCACACGCACAGGCCAGCTGAAGGCCATTAGGACAAGAATGCAGCAGTATCTCTGTATAATTTTATTTGTGCAATAAATGAACAGCCTTATAAAGATTAGGCAAAAACCATACATATTATGGCTGTATTTAAACTAGACTCAAAAAAAACAAACAACATAAATTGACATTGTTCATAGATGTGGCTTAAAGGATAATTAACATTAAAAACCTTAATAATCAAACCAATGTAAAGTATTTCTCGTCTACATTCAATAATCTTCAGAGCAGCGTTGTAGTTATTGTTTTGTTTCACCCTGACCAATAACTGCTCACATCAGGATCACCTTTAGTAATTTAATGTGGTAACAGTCAGACAAGGAAACGAATGTCTAAAAATATCAGTAGGTTGTTTTTTCCCTTTACTCTGCTTGCTTAATGTATGTTAATTTAGCTTTTAAAAATGCTGAAATATGTGAATGATCAACCAATATGCTGTATGTCTAGGCCGACTCATTCTCCTGCACCAATTAGGAGACGTTCCACCTGGACTCATCGCCTTTCTCTGGTAATGTCAAAGCAGCCTTTTTTTTTTTTTACCAGTGTTTACTGTCTTATTGGCTCTGCTTATATCTTGTAAAACATAAAAACACATGGTACTAATCAGAAAGTTTGAAAAGGAGGACAGAATTGGCTTTGTGTGACCCAGTTTTCCCACTCAGGGCAGCTCTCACTTGTGCCATGGACACTTTAACTCCTCTCAGTGGCATGGTGGGCGTTGTTGGAAAATCTGTCGCTTGGTCTGATTTCCGGTTGCGACAATGAAACCAATGATTTGTGAGTCTCCCTCCCTGCTGTCGAGACAATGGCTGTGCTAAATGTAGCACAATAGTTGTTCATTAAAATAATCTGGATCACAGATGCCGGTCAGGAAAACCACAGGCACAACAATACATGTCATACAGTATAGTTTATTGCAAATGTTTAATACTAATTGAAATGTATTGGGTATTTATTGAGATGAGAATCAGACTGACAAGTAATGATGTTTTATGTGTCTCTCTGTAATAAGCCACGCCCTCAGTCCTGCAATTTCCAGTCAATGCGGTCGCAGTATCAGGACACACAAAGCTCTCAAGGTAAGCACAAAAAGAAATGCATTTTGGGTACATTTCAATCCCACAGTGTTATTTAAAATCTTCCAAAACATTTAAACAGAGCTAATTGTGTCTTTCCCACAATACATCTGACTCTGTGTCCGTTTATAATTTAACAGTCTCCTAACCAATTAAATTCAGTGTTTGGGTCTGAAAGTGGTGACCTCATATGTGCTTTACTCTTTCATTGACTTGTTCTCACACTCGCTATGCCTTATAATCCAGTCCCAGAGTGGCTCTCATCTCAACAGTAAAACAGAAAGTGTGGAAAAAGATTCTGGGTGTGCTTTTATGTGTGGGTGTGAGATCACTCTGGCATCTCTCTCCATTTGTCTGGACACAGATTAAGTTTGGGTGTGCAACAGTTTCGCACATGAGAGAATGGGCTACTGGATGTTAAATATATAGAAATGACATGGCTTGTTTTGTGAACCAATATAGCTTTGGTAACATTTATGTCCACCCTGTTTTTCATTGCAGACAGCATCTTCCCTGATGACCCCTACTACAAATCAGAGACCAGTCTTGACAGATGCCAAATGGACTTTCCCTATCGCAATGGCACAGTTCCCAATGGGAGCATGTACAGCAGCCCCAGTTTGAGCTCTCTGAACCACTCTCAGACGTTTATCCCAGCATCACCCATGTCCTCCAACCTTAGCATCCCAGGAAGTGAGCTGATGCGCCCAGACTACCTCCCCACTCACCGCCACAGTGCCATCATTGCCCCATCGTACAGGCCCACACCAGAGTATGACATGGTGATCAGGCAGACGAGGCGCATTCTTCCTGCTCACCAAGATCTTCACAGCCAATCACTGCGCAGTCTCAATATCAGTAATGCATGTGCGTACCGTCAGCCTGAGGTTCTGGTGTACAGCCAACCGGAGATGAGAGAGAGGGGTCCATATCCAGGCTGTCCTGGACCCTACACGGCACAGGTAAAAGATGACGTGCAGACTACCCAAACCTTGTCCTATAACACTGAACTTTGTAGACATGTAAAATTTGTATAGTTTTTTTTGACCAACTATAAGGTTTTTTACCTTTTTATTCCACTAATTCAAACATTTTTGATTTTTCTCATAAACAGAACACGTTTAATGATAACCTAATTTTTATGCTTTTTTGGGAAATTAGATGTATTTTAAACTTCTCTTATCTTTCAGTTTGTTTACATTTTTACTTTCTTTGTGCTGGCCTTTGTTTCAGCTCAGCTACAGCAAACCAGTTTCCCATGGTCCTCATCAGGGTGGGCCAGCCAACTCCCAGGGCCCTGCTCCTTCAATCTGCATGAATGGAGGTGGAGTCAGTGGAAATGGAGAGGGAGTAGGAAGCTCTATCTCTCACACTGTCAGCACACCTGAGCTGGCAAACACCAAACAAGGACCCAACACGGGTAGCTGTGCTGCAACTGCTAACATGCTAAGGAACCACTTGTCACGCCCCCCTCCTCCATACCCCTCTAACTCATTCCGGCCAGCCACCAGCACACCAGACCTGGCCAGCCACAGACACCGCTGCATTGGAGGCAGCAGTCCAGAGCTTGTCACTCGCATGGTTCAGCTATCGGTCAAAACCTTCCAGCCAGATAGCTCGGCTGTGGTGCACCAGTCTCTGCAGGAGGCCAGTGAACCCTTAACAGCAGCGGCTAAGCACCGCTCCACTCTGGGCAAAAGACACAGCATGGAGGTAGTCAGCAGCATGAGAGCGGGGGCCATGGACGGTCTGGTAATAAAGAGCATGAATGCCCCACTCCTGCGTAGAAACACTCTAAGAGAACATGTGATGCCACCCCAACCTCAGGGCGTTCCCCAACCTCCTCCTCCCCAGCCACCTCCCTCTCAGCAAATAAAGGAGATCCCTAAACAGATTCCTGCCCAGAAAACCTCTGAAACGCCTGTTCCACCTGTTGCCTATCAGCATCAAAAGACTCTCTCCAATGCCACCATGCTCATTCACAGTAGTGAGAGTGAAGAGGAGGAGGAAGAGGAGAGGCCTGAACTGGATGTACAAATCCCTGGTCTAAATGAAGGCATTAGCATCAGTGCTCAGCTCCAGGCCGCTCTTGCTAAATTACCAAACAAACCTCCACCTGAGTATCCTGGTCCCCCTAGACCATCTAGCACTGCTCAAATTCGCACACATAAGCAACACCATAACCACAATCAAGCACCTCCAAGCAATCAAACAACAGTGGACCATAATCAAGTCCAAGTCCGAGCACTTAAAAGTGGACAGAGTCAGAACTCAGTGGTGCCTAATGGAAGTGATGGTAGTGATGCTGCTGGTGGGACACTGACCCGCGGGGACCAGAGTGGGGTCAATGGAGGTGTTTTAGGCCCCTCCATTTCTGAACCGGATCTGACGTGTGTGAAGGAGCGAGTGAGGAAAGTGCCTGTCAAAGAGAGGCCTGTGTCTGAGATGTTCTCACTGGAAGACAGCATCGTGGAGAGGGAGATCGCTCAAAGGGTAAGAAGGAATTTGCATATATCTGTAATATTTATTAAAGTTGGTATGGCATTGATTCATTAACATTAATCAAGTACAAACACTCTTGGCAGGAATGGTGTTTTCTTCCTTTTCCTTTCACAGTTTACAGTTTTATAGCCTGCAACTGTTTACTTTCTGGTTTCATAGCTCCCAATTAGCAGTAATCCTGTGTATCTGAGAGGGTAGCACCAGGCTCCCCCAGGCAGGTAAAACCCTCCAAATCCCATAGATTATTCTTTGGATTGTAAATGCTGTTGTGGGTGAGCAAATATTATACACATCATTCCAAAATATCTGATTCACATTTTGTTTTTTTGCAATACATTTTTAATTTTTATTAACCTAATATTTGTTCATGCTTAAAAATGTGTGCACATATCTGTATTTGTAGTGTGTGGTTATTACCAGTTAGGGTTAGGGTTAGTGTCTGTTTTATGTAGG
The DNA here is from genome assembly GCA_020698575.1 of Bostrychus sinensis. NCBI lineage: Eukaryota > Metazoa > Chordata > Actinopteri > Gobiiformes > Eleotridae > Bostrychus > Bostrychus sinensis. The sequence goes on along the minus strand of CM036257.1, from coordinate 16,557,282 downwards.
GGATTCTGGTGACTCCCAAACTGTTGTTTTGACTGTCCCACAGGGGGTTAAGACCTGGAGATCAAGGGTGGAGCTGTCCTGGAGGTTTACCAGCATCAGAGATTATTAGGGGTAATCCTTAGAGAAAGAAGAGACTACACAATGTGGGGCAAAGTATGCAAAGATAGGCAGATGGCAAAAACATGGTGTTTGTTTTCCTTGAAAAGTAAAGAGACCCATAACTGAGGAGATAACTTATAAAGGAATGAAAGCATGTCAAATACTGTATGTGAGGGAGAAACACTAGGATCAAGGGAATTTAAGACAGATTAGAAGGTACCAGACTACTCTTAATAAGCTTTCTTAGTGGGTCTTGTTGGCTCACACCCTTGAACAAACTTGAAGGAGAGTGGTACATCCTGAGTTGCCCTACAAACTGGACAAGCTCACACTTCAAATTTTCTCCTCCCACTTATTTGGGAACTCGACACATGCACACGTACAAGTGTTGCAATGCTGCCAGTAAAACTAACACTAGGATCTTCCTCTCTGTTGAAGACGCTTGAAAGACAGAAGATGTCTGTGGACTCTATAAAGAGGCCGCTGATGATGGCTGCTCTGAACGGTCTGTGTGTGGCTCGGATGCCCGTCCCCGAGAGCCCTGCAGAGGACAACACCAAGTCATCTACTGATGAGAGAGTAAGATGTTCAGCTGTACATAATAATTTACTGTAAAGTGTTTTCTATGTAATAGATAGTGTTGTTATTTGTAAACAATGAATTAGGAAATTCTAGTTCAAGATAATTATTTCTCATGTACAGTTATGAAAATGTACAAGCAAAGCCAGAATCCATGATGCATCATGACGAATTATGATCTCACCTGATCACAACTGAAAATTGTTTATAACTTGTGTTACGTGTGACCATGTAGGTATTTATTACCTGTTATATAATAATGTCTGGACCATGTCTTTTTAATCAAAATTGAAATCAATGATCAAAATCAATTATCATTGTAAATATTTTTTGCTTTCATCAAAGTTTTACAAATAGTAAACAATACATGAATTTTTTGTTACATTTTCATACTTTCATACATTTCATATAAAATCTTATAAAATCTTGGGGATTTTTTCCTTTATTAGTTTGGACCATTTAGACAGACAGGAAGTCAGAGAGAGATGGGAGAATAACATGGAGCACATTTGCTTTAGCCGGAACCCAAAACAGGCTACTCTGGTTTCTGTGTAGTCAATGCTCTTCAAGGTGAGCCCCTAGGTACCCAAATAAATTTGTAATTTTATTCTGTTGTGTGCAGACTTGTACATATTTATATCATATATACAGTATAATTATATAAAAGCATTTTTAATGCATAACATTTAAAATATTTTCTGTTCACTGGTTATTGAGACCGTGAGGTAGATTGAACACAGCCCTTGTCTCGACTGTTGCTAAGCTAAGGGGGCCAGTCCTAAGTGGGCTGCGGAACGTGTGGCATGGTGGTGCTTATCTCCTTTGGGCCCACTGGAATGTTAAGAATGTGACCTGAGAACGAGTGAGCAGACCACAGTAAAAAGAGGGATAGAAAGAGCTGCTGCCCTCTCAAACAAGGCTGGCCTCGTAAACATGTAGCTCTAATAAGGATGAATAGCACTGCATCATCTTCCCACTGACAGCAGAGGTGATGCTCTGAGTTCCTTGATACTTGAGTCATTATTGTGTAAGAGCTGATGACTGTTTAAAAAGGTGAATGTTTGCTATAATGTGACGCTCCAATCCCCTGGTATGAATGGTCTCTTGGGTGAAGTGGAATGTGGATGGATAAAAGCTATTATGGACTGAAATAAAAGTCTTTCAGTAATGCTCCGAACTCATGAGTAACAGCCCTCCTTTTTTGTTTTACAGTGTAAGACCTTGGAGCTGAAGCTGGAAGAGGATCAGATCTTCACTGAATATGAGAATGTGCCCAAGAAGAGAACAGACTGTGCTGTGACCACAGCAACTCTGCCTGAAAATGGAGAACGCAATCGCTTTCGGGATGTTGTTCCCTATGAATATAATCGGGTTGAGCTTGTTCCGAACAAGGAGAATAATGCGGGTTATATCAATGCCTCACACATAAAGGTGAGCCAAAGAAACTGTGGCTAAATGTGCAGTTAAAATGAATCTGCTGTATAAATATGTTTTGTTTCCCTTTAGTTAGAAAATAAAAATGCTTCTGCGGCACTTCATTTTGTTGTAGTAATGCAAGGTCGCAGAGCAGTTAGTCTTCTCCCAGCAAGGAGATTTTGGGTTTGATCCTTGTCCGGCCACTCACAAACTCTTTGGGTGCGTGTCTCTTCTCTCTTCTGAGTCTGTATGTCCTCCCCGTGTTACGGTGGGTCCTCTCTGGGTTTTCCGGCTTCATACCGCTGTCTAAAGACATGCATGTGTTTGGTGAATTGGTGACTTTAAATTGTCCCTAGTGAATGAATGTGAGAGTGAATGGTTGTCTGTCTGTGTGTGTCTCTGTGTCAGCCCTGGGACAAGCTGGCCCCTGTCCAGGGTGTACCTCACCTAGGGCCCAAAGTTACTGGGATATAGGCAACAGTCACCTGTGACCCCTAACGGGAGTAAGCAGAAGAAGATGAATGAATGAATGAATGAAAGAAACAGAAAACATAATCACACCCACTCAAGGTATATTTTAATTGAAATCATAAAGTTGATACACTGAGAATTTTCTGGTGTTTTATAGTGGCTAATTAAAAAAAAAAAAAAAACAGTTTGGTAAGGAAGATATGATGCAAAGGAGCTACTGAAGGCCGTTTGTGTTTCTCTAAGCTCTTAGAGAATTCCCCAGGAATGTGGTCCAAACTCCAAGCCCTCTTAAGTCAACCTGAGCTGCTCTCACTAACGCCCTCTTTATTTTAAAAGAGTGTGTGTGCATTTTATGTTTTATGTGAACTAGAACATTGGATAAAGAACATTGCTGTATAAGAGTTTTTTTTTTTTGCTCATTAGAACAAAAATATGGAGATGTTCTAATGTTGCCATCTAGTGGTGGTTCATAGGATAATCCTTATCAGTGTATGTTTTAAAATATACATGGTTAATTTTTTAATTCTTGTGTTCACGTTAGTAGTGCTTATTGTTTTCTAATGCTGTGTTTCCCAGATGGTGATCAGAGGGGAAGAGTGGCACTACATTGCCACCCAAGGCCCACTGGCCAACACCTGCGCCGACTTCTGGCAGATGGTCTGGGAGCAGGGGGTCAACGTCATCGCCATGGTTACAGCTGAGGAGGTACACACACATGCACACATGGGACTCACAGATGTTACATTTTTTTTCAGTGGTCAGCAGCTGCCATCTGTGTGAGTATGTGTCTTATTACTATACTGCTCTCTATCATCCAGGAGGGCGGCCGCTCTAAGAGCCATCGCTACTGGCCCAAACTGGGCTCCAAGCACAACTCTGCTACTCACGGCAAGTTCAAGGTGACCACCAAATTCAGCACTGACTCCGGCTGCTATGCCACGACAGGGTTAAAGGTCAAACACTTGCTGTCTGGACAGGAGAGGACAGTGTGGCACTTGCAGTACACTGATTGGCCTGAGCAGGGCTGTCCCGAATATGTCAAGGGATTTATGTGTAAGAGATTTACTACCTGTTTTCTGTATCATTCTATATAATGCATTGTTGATGTTAACTTCAGTTCTCTGCATTATATGCTGGGCAGCTTATTTAGAAGAGATCCAGTCTGTAAGGAGACACACTAACTCTATGCTGGACACCTCTAAGAGCCTTAATCCTCCTGTGGTGGTGCACTGTAGTGCTGGTGTGGGCCGCACCGGTGTGGTGATCCTTACTGAACTCATGATCAGCTGCCTAGAGCACAATGAGGTTGGTGCACAGTGTTGTTTCTGTTTACTATTTTTATTTTTAGCTCCAGATATGATTAAATGAATGTAAACGCCTATTTAATTGACCTCATCTGTTCTTCTGGTTCAGCCCATGGAGGTTCCTGTCATGCTGGCTAAGCTGAGGCAGCAGAGGATGCTAATGGTGCAGACAATCTCTCAGTACAAGTTTGTCTACCAGGTCCTTATTTATTTCCTCAAGAACTCTCGTCTCATCTGAGTGTGGCCCTCTGAGTTAGAGATTGTGGCAGAATGGTCCCTAATGGCGACAGTGGTACTTTACTTACTGTAAAACAGACTTATTGTTTGTATGTTGAGTTAATATGTGTCCGTTGAATTCCAGGGGAAATGAAAATAACTTGTCCTAATCAGAGTAATTGTTCTCTTGGTCCTGCAGCCTTCATTTACAGAGGTCAGGTGAATGTGCAGGGTGTTTTGCCAGTAAATATATATGTTTGTCTGTTTCCTGAGAAGAGAAGAAATCGAATCTAAATATTCACTATATTTCCCACTTTTCCCCTGCCTAGAAAGGCACTATGCTGCATGAACAGTAGGTGGCAGCAGCTATATTTTGTCAGATGTAAGCTCTGAAAGAGTTGCCATAAAAAGTGTTTAATCACTGTTCTAAAATGATATTTACATATCTTTATTTGATATTGATTCATAGAACAAACACTTGCCATTTGTTTTATTTATTTCTGTCATCTTTCCATTGCATTGTTGTCAAGGATGTCTATTTAAATCCTATTAGGCTTTTTCCATTTTCTGAATGTCTTAATTATTGTTCTTCTCTATTTTTGTTTGTGTGTGGGTGCACACTGTAAATAATAAGTACCCAAAAATTCAAGATTTGTTTCTGTATTTCAGCTTTGTGACCTTATGTTCTGCTACATTTTAAATGTAGAACTGTGCTTGTTATTTGGAAACATTGTACACAAAAATCAATGTTTACATTTTCAGCCTATAGAAACATACAGTCAGTACAATGTATATGTTTTATTGTGCCTTACGAATCTTAAGAGGCTGCCAGGATGTGATCCCAACTCTGTGTTCGAGTTTGGGAAGATAAATCCAGCTTTTTACCTCCAGATTAAATTGTTTAATAAGTATTTTATCATCTATGTAAAAAGAACTGCGTAAGTGAGAAAAATGCTGGTTGTGGTTTTGAAGGATGATTGTAGAATAAATTAATGTTTTTGCAAAAAAGCCACTTCAAATGATCTGAAGCCTTATCGGTTAACCTGCACCCTACATTTCAAAAATACTTATTTTTATGTTGTGAAATGTAATGCAAAGCCAGCCATGTCCAAAATAACCTTGTATATAATGGGCATGGGGCAGAATGATTTCTAAATGTTTTATATATAATTATATATTTCCTTTGACTTGGTACCATAAAAATACTGCAAAATAATAAACTATGCATGCATTTTTATATTTCAGTGTATATAGTCTTGTTTAATTAGCCTTTAAACCCAATGCTCTCTTTAAGTGTTTTGTTGCACTTCTGTTGTTAACAGTATTTTCTCACACAGCATTCCACTGCTTGTTTTTAATTTATCTCTTCCCCCTTTTCCATTTTGGCAAAACAAAAGATTTTCAAAGTATGTGTATATATGTTTTATAAATGCAATGTAAGTGCATAACTATTTTCTTGCCCAGAAATGTATTAAGCTGTTTTACCTGCTTATTATGCAATAAAGCCCTATTTTCTTTAAAACAGTGGTCACAATATCATTGTTTTTGTAAAACTTTGAATTTTTAAATGGTTTTGATGTTTACATTGTTACATAGTTAAGGCAAGAATGGTGTGAAGGCGCTAACGTAAACATTGTTTGGCCTCTATGTGACGAAGGCATTGTCCTGCTTCAATAGGCCCCTGCTGCTTATGCAGCTGCTCTGATTAGTTTCATTGACCCTTACACACATATGTAAACAACTTGACACTGGTGGAGGACAGAGACCAGCTGACATGTCAATCACTAGCCATGGCAAACAAGGCGAAATATTTTTTATTAAAAGTTATATTCACAAATATTGAACAAAAACATGAATTCTCTCTATCTTTTTATCAAATACATAAAATAGAAAGTGCCTATAGTCCTATAAAGCTCCATTTTATGGAAAAATGCAGTCCATAGGAGTCATCCATGTGATTTTGATTGTTCATTTTTGTGCCATCTCTTTGAGAAGCTCCTTCAGATATATGTGGTCTTTTCCATGGGCCACCTCCATTATAGCCATTGCCTAAAGGACAAACAGAAAAAATAACATAAATGGCCATTCTGTGTGTCACATCAAACACCTTTATACAGTATAATCCATTATATAGTCATTATATTTTCATATTAAACTTATTAAATTATTACCTTCTTTATACTTTTAACTCCAGCTGAGTGCCTGTCCATTGTCATGTACAGTCTTCCCAGCTTCAGATAGATAGAGGACACATTCAAGGAGTAGGGTGGGTAGAGCTGGCTGCAGTGAATAAAGATCATGTTATATTGTTTTAAACTCTCTCTGATTTAGTTTAATATTTAGGTACCTGTAAGGCTTGATTAACTTCTCCCCATATCTTATAGCTTCATCAATATCCTGCATGTAAAGACACACACCCATGGCCTGGTACATCATGTGCAGCATGTAGACATTGGAGTCATCAAAGACAGCCCCCATCTTCTCCAGGCTCTGCTCACACATCTCCAGCAGCTCACTAGGGGGTGCTGCAGAGTCAAGGCATGGCTACTACCCAAGTTTGAGCCTAACATGTCAAATGCCTGCAAGTGTCTGAGGAGACACCTAAACCAAGTGGAGCTTACAGCAAAGAGCCAAATGGTTCAAAGTTAATGCACCCAGCAGCCCACCCAAAGTTCTTTTTGGCAAATGAATCTCAAAACTAAACCTATGTTTTAGTATACTGATTTTTTTAGTGTATATATTACTTAATAGAGGGTTAAGGTTAGAAAATAATGGCAGTAAATGCTAAACTTACAACAAAGCAACAGAAAAAATTGCCACACTAAGTGCTGAATTTTTAGCCTTAGTTGTTGGTTTGAAATGTGATAACACAAACAACAACAAAATGCAAAGGATATCTTTGCAGTGTTTTGAGGCTCGGAATTCTTTGATTACTTTCCTGGCATAGCGCACCATGTTGTTTACATCCTCTGGCTCAACAGGATCACTAAACTTACATACTTTTAACTTCACCTTATCCTGAAGAAAACACAAAATATCACAATAAATAAACAATGAATAATTTCAGTCTCTTGTGAAGCATTTTTATATGGTCTTACTTGGGATTTGTTTTGGCATTCCTGGCAGTCGCATGTGAAGTAGTAGGAATCCCTTAGCCTGTTGTTGCGGTCGTCTGTTGGATACAAGAGGTCTATGTAGCTGATAAATACCTAAAGACATAGACACAACAGGCCAAACATGAGAAGACTTAATATTGTATCCATTTCACAAACGACAGCTCTAAAATCAAAGAGCTAGAGGTCAGGTTTGAGTATAATCCCACTAGCCTTTTTAATCAGCTGCCACATCCCATAAACCTCACACAGACACACATTTACAGACCTACTTCAATGGTCCTGACACAGATATTCCAAGTATTTTCCCCATGTTGATGTGTATATATACATATAGATTATATCAGAGGTGGAAGAAATATTCAAATCAGTACTTGAATAAAAATACTATTAATTCAAAATAATATTACTCAATTAGAAGTAAAAGTAGTGGAAAACATATTACCTGAATGTAATGTTTACTTACGGAGAAAGTACTTACTGCTATACTACCTACTAGCACTACTGCTACCTAGCCTACTTGTACTACAACTGCTAATACTACCACTATTACTATTGCTACTACTGCTGGTCCTACCATTAATATTTATGCTATTATTACTACTACCAGTGCTTCTACTACTACACTACTCCTACCACTGTTACTTTTACCACTATTACTACCCATGATACCAGTGATGTAAAAAATACTTTTACTCATTCAGTGATACTACACATGTACTTGAGAAAAAGTATGTTTTAGAAAATGTACTCAAGTAAATTATTTGAGTAATAGTAAATATGTCCCAATGCTTACTTCATCTCCAGATTTCATGTCTTTTACTGCACGAACTTCTGCTGACGTCCCTTTAAAAGTGATGATGACGTTGGGAAGACAGCTGTGGTTTATGAGTGCCATACTTAGAACACAGACAGAAGGTAAATTATTTAATTCAAATACACTATTTTCAGTGTTTCAGGTGGCATTGAAAGAAAAACAAAGCAGTTCCATCAATACTGTTTTTAGTGCTCCTGAAAATTTGTTAGCCGCCTTGTTGTTACCTGTGTGGCAGGCTGGAAATAACTCAACAAGAGGCTGAGAGGGCAAATTCACCTTCACACGGCCAATTTTAAAACTAAACAGCTTAGGTAACCACAGGAGGCTGGTTTAACCACTAAATGACCAACTGGGGAGGAGAGAGCTGTCTGCCTCAGAAAGATTGCAAGGGCTATTTAGAGTGTGGTCAAAGTGAAAAACAACAACAAAACAAAGACTACATAAAACTGCTTTATAGAGGTGCTGCTTACTCTGGATAGATTGCAGTTCCCATGTGAGACAGTTCTTCATCCTCTATAGTAAAACCATTACAAGCTACCTATAATGTAGATTCAAGACAAATATATATTATTGTATTAAATGACTTAGTAGCATTACATGTTGCCAGTAACAGGGTGAGGTACCTGGGAGAAGAGAGTCAGCAGGTCATCATGGTCAGGAAAGTCTAAATGCTTGGAGTAAAACTGATACAGCTGTGCAATGTCTGCCTCGCTCATCTCTCTTTTCTCATTGTCTACATCCTCCACATCTGTTACAGAAAAAATAATTCAGAAACATAACCATAGCTATATGCTCATCTTCATGTTAGTAATACTGTAATGACACAAATTAATAAATTGAGCAATCGGAGTATTTTTGTTTTGTAGAATGATAAGTCTATAATATGTAATTGTCAGAGAGAGTTCTCGGGTTTTCAGTTTGGCCTGGCTGAGATAGAAACATATTGTCACCAGTTTATCCATGTATATGAGTGTTGGCCTTGACATATACCACTAGACCAAGTTCATCCCCACACATCAGACACTCAAACTTGTTCAGCTTTTCAAACTACAAGCTACTCAGACACACTAAACTATGCTAATGACTAACCTAAAATATTTCAGCTGTTTAGGTGGAAGCTCAGCATTATTTCCTTTACAATATAAAAAATGTCTGCTGCCTTGTGTTGTTAACAGTGTATGGTGATATAGTTCATGTTTTGCCCACACACTTGTAATCAGGTCTGTGTGTCAGCCTTAAGTGTTCCTGCTTCTCTTTAAGTTGTTACGCTTGTTATGTTGTCTCAATACCATTTGACCCACTTGTACTGAATATATATTAGCTGTGGCCATGGGGCCTTCTCTTAGTCCAATCTCAATGGGCTGTGCTTTTTAAAGCAGGACATGCAAGGACCCTACAGCTAAAGTACATGTACAGTCTATGGCGCCTGATAGTGAATGGGATATTTACTGTAGCGATCAAAGAAAGTAAAGGTTACTAATAAGTCATGGCTGATTATGTCTGAGTATTGAGGGTGCAATTACCTACGTGATTGCAGCTCTCCTATTTGCAAGATCTTCTCAGATAAAGATCTTTCTTTCTGCTGTTTCTGCCAGGTCAGAAATAACATGAATATGATGCACCTTGTACCAAAGGTCTGAATTTGTTTTGAAATCTCTCGAACCTTCTTGGCGAGGATCCTAGCCACCAGACGGGAAATCTCGGATGGACACCACTTCTCTCCAAAGGCAACCATTGCAGAACATTCAAGCTTGTGCATGGCCCAGTCTGCTTTCTGCACATAGAACAAGTTTGAAAAAAGATCAGTATCAATACATACAAAGGAACTACTAATTGGGCTAAATCCTAGTAAATTAAGATGGCATAACCTGCAAAATATATTAATGTAGATTCGTAGAGCCATTTTTATAGTATCTTTGGCAAGTTGCCTGTATTAATTTGGTAATTTGGTGATACACTAAACATCACCTCACATTGAGACTGGTTCTTTCTTAAAAACTTAGTCCTGAGAGCTTGAGCTCACTACATAAAAAAGCTTTCTGCATGTAAAGCATGTATGAAAATTACTCTTCCTGTAGAACCACAGTGCTTTTTTGTAAAAAGAAAAAAAAAAATGTACTCATTATACCTGACATTTGGCATTGCAATATAAAGCTTTCTTGCACTTGCCACATCTTGCCAAGCCTTGTTTCCTGTGTATGAGAGAAGCAGCATGTGTAAAAGAAATTAAAGCAGTGTACCAAAAGTGAATTATTTCCACAAATGCAAAACATCAGTCACCAGAAATCAGAGCTGTCTATAAATATTGGACCCAACCATGCATTTATATGAAGCTGTATTAGTCTTTGGTGGTCTGAGTTAAGCAGGAGTGTTTACTGGCATCCCATTTATTACTCTGAGACAAGAAGGAGCAGTTGCTGGTGGCTCTTCGTAAGTGATAGCAATGAAGGGCTTTAAAACATTCTGTGGTATTAATAGTCACTCTTGTGAAGCAGCTGTTTCTCTTTCCATGGCAATGAGAAAAGCACTTGTAGGTATAATATAATGACGAACACTGAAATCAGGTTTGACAAGTAGATACAAAATCCACAAAATAAAAAAGATGTGCATTGGTTACTGAAAATAAAATAGTTAGTTACTTGGAAATACTCAGATAATTTTAAAGTTGCCCTTCAATTTTAGTATGAGTAGGCTATTGCATCATTCTATTGTATGACTTATTTAAAAGCTTTTACTATGCCACAATAGATTCCTTTGAGTGACATTTTCTGCCAGATGCTGATTGCAAACAATTCAACTCAACTGAATAAACCTTGAATAAATAGTTTTCTTGTAGTTTTAGATATGCAGTGGTCCATACAGTAGGCCAGTGATGTCAATGTGCACTTCAAAGTACCTGGTAAAACAGAACTCGCAGAAGCAGCCTCTCTCCTTCACTGCTAACACGCACGAGTACGCGGGGCTGGAGAAGAGCAGGTCCCCAACTTTAAACGCCCTGGTTACCCGGAGTCCTCGCCCTTTCCCGGGACTCTCGAACCTCTCCAGTCCCTCGATGGTGCCCGTCATTGTGATTAGTGCTGCTTGTTCCCCGTGTCAAATAAATGACCATTCACTCAGCGACACCCTACTGTCTATGATGACCGATACCACGCACACCACAAAACTGGGTGGCAGCTGCAGGACAGACGACCTGCAACTGGGGGGTCCCCCTCTAACTATAGAAATAAGAAAGCGGACAGTTTACAACGCGCATTCTTGAAACAAAAATAATCGAAATGTGTACAAAACATTACTGTATCCTATGCAAAACAATAGATTTATATGGTCATGTTATATATCTTTTTTTCTTATGATTTATAATGCGCGTGCTGAGTATATTCTTAGCACTTTTTCAAGAAATGCGTAAACAGCGCTACGTCCTGTCGTGGTGGCCGTTCGGTGTACTGCACTTGCTCACCTAGCAAGAAGAACAGCTGCTGACCTCGAGGAGCAACAGGTCACCGTCAAAATTAACAAAATATGATGGAGAATGTGTTGCCCTGGTGTTGAGTAAGTATTAACATGTAGTTTATGTTCTAGTCACAACTAAAATAACACCAAGAGACCAGGGCCGTACACAGGGTTTTAGAAATACCGAGGTCTATTATGTTGACGGCCAGTTTGGTCCTGGTTTAGACCTCATTTAGTCCTGGTTTAGTCCTTGTTTAGACGTGGTTTAGTCCTGGTTTAGTCCTGGTTCAGACCTGGTTTAGTCCTTGTTTAGTCCTGGTTTAGTCCTTGTTTAGACCTGGTTTAGTCCTTGTTTAGTCCTGGTTTAGTTCTTGTTTAGTCCTGGTTTAGTCCTTGTTTAGACTTCATTTAGACCTGGTTTAGGTCTTGTTTAGTCCTGGTTTGGTCCTGGTTTAGTCCTTGTTTAGTCCTGGTTTGGTCCTGGTTTAGTCCTTGTTTAGACTTCATTTAGACCTGGTTTAGGTCTTGTTTAGTCCTGGTTTGGTCCTGGTTTAGTCCTTGTTTAGTCCTGGTTTGGTCCTGGTTTAGTCCTTGTTTAGACTTCATTTAGTCCTGGTTTAGGTCTTGTTTAGTCCTGGTTTGGTCCTGGTTTAGTTCTTGTTTAGTCCTGGTTTGGTCCTGGTTTAGTCCTTGTTTAGACTACATTTAGTCCTGGTTTAGTCCTTGTTTAGTCCTGGTTTAGTCCTTGTTTAGCCCTGGTTTAGTCCTTGTTTAGACCTGGTTTAGTCCTTGTTTAGTCCTGGTTTAGTCCTTGTTTAGTCCTGGTTTGGTCCTTGTTTAGACCTCATTTAGTCCTGGTTTAGACCTTGTTTAGTCCCGGTTTGGTCCTGGTTTAGTCCTTGTTTAGACCTGGTTTAGTCCTTGTTTAGACCTCATTTAGTCCTGGTTTAGTCCTTGTTTAAACCTGGTTTGATCCTTGTTTAGACCTGGTTTAGTACTGGTTTGGTCCTGGTTTGGTCCTTGTTTAATCCTGGTTTAGTCCTGTCTTTTTCCTAAATAAATCCTGGTTTAGATGTGGTTTAGTCCTGGGTTAGACCTGGTGTAGTCCTGGTTTAGTTCTGATTTAGTCCTGTTTTTTGCCTGGTTTTGATCTCATTTAGCCTAGTAATAGAAAAATACTGAGGTCCGGACCTCTGTGACCTCTATGGTGTGTGTGGCCTTGCAAGAGGCCTTTCATTTTATGCTATAGAGATTTAGGTTTTTCATATAGGCCTATTTGACTACGGCTAGCTAGGTACCTTTTGTGTCTTATTGCAATATTGGACTTTACAAAACAGTTATTATACCTTTGTAAAACAATGTCACCAAACTTGTCACCATGTCTGTTTGTATCATGTTAACCTACTACCATGTAATATTAGCCCTATCTCCTCTGAACCTCTGCCCTGCACAATTTAAAATGAGGGCCAGGGGACGAGGGGTGTCATGTTCAGCAAATGGCACAATTTGAGTTGAGAGCGACTGGAGCTAGCCCCAATGCTTCAGTAAAAGTTAATGGCAAACTTTTGGTTCTAGCAAACCCATAGGACGTAAGAAAACACAAGCTACTGTATCTACAGAAGCAGTAAAGGAAACTCAGACTAGCATCTGTCTGTATGTATGGGACTTCCTGGTTAAATAAAGGTATAAAAAAAAAAAAAAAAAAATCTAACTGTGCACTTAATAATTTCTCTTACCTGAAATTTTTTTTAATATTCCTTCATTTTTCTGCGCAAAAGGACTTTAATTGGTGGCATTGAACTATTTGTTCTACAGTAAAACGTGTTTTCCCAATAAAAAAAAAAAAGTCCTACCAGTAGGCTAATTCTCAACTTGTCTAAATGTGGGGCCCAGTCTTATTACTGATAATTTTATCTCGACCCAACTTTTACAGAGCAAAAATGCATTACCACCTTTATGGTACATGCATTTGTAAATCTGTTCCAATGTAAATAAAATAATGTTTAAGCTTCAAATCATCAACATTGAAGGTATCTCTGAATCACAGTTTGGTAACCACTGCTCTGACTGCCCAAAGGGTGGCATCCTGTTATCCTTTATCCATTAGCAATAAATGATGTAGTCCTGTGAATGTGAAACCCATAACACGAGGCCAGTATAAGCTACAGTATGTGCTCACCTGATTTTGACTGTTTTTCACTCTTTCCAAGCTACCCCTCTGAGATGTATTGCACCTTCTTGCCCCTGTCATGTCTTGTCATGTCTTGTTACAGATGCTGCTTGAGTGTACACCATTTAGTAGGACGTAATGTAACAATATCCAAATGCCACGATATGGTATTATCACGATATTAAAATGTAACTGGGGGTGCACAGTGGCAGAGCGGTTAGCGTTCTCGCATCCCAGCAAGGAGGTCGTGGGTTTGAGCCCCGGGCCGACCAACACACCATCACACGAACTCTCTGGGTGAAGTCTGCATTTCCTCCCCGTGTTACCGTGGGTTCTCTCCGGCTTCCTCCCACCGTCCAAAGACATGCATGTGTTAGGTGAATTGGTGACTCTAAATTGCCCCTAGTGAATGAATGTGAGAGTGTCTGTCTGTGTTTGTCTCTGTGTTAGCCCTGCGACAAGCTGGCCCCTGTCCAGGGTGTACCCCGCCTCAGGCCCAAAGTTACTGGGATAGGCTCCAGTCACCCGCGACCCCTAACGGGAATAAGTGGTAGAAAATGAATGAATGAATAAAATGTAACTAAAACGTATTCTATAAAAATGCCCTGACGAGCCTTTAGTGATTTAGTTTTTGTGGTATTTCAAAAGATTAAGACTGAAAAAGTAACAACAACAACAAAGTAATAACAATAATTTGGTCATGATGGCTACACTGAAACGGAGCAATATATACAAAGTTTATATATACACAAATGAAATTATTGGGTCAATTCACATATTTAAAAGCAGCATGCAATGAAAGAAACAGTAGTTTTAAGTTGTTGATATGGCATACAGTATGTTGAGTTTATATAGTTTGTTCATGACAGAGGTTGTGGTTGTTAATCTTTGTTTTTCATTTGTTCAAGATGTTGCTTCATACTTCTGTTGCACTGTGGTGTAAATCATGATGGATTTTCTACAGCGGAGTAGTTTCATGTTGAATATGGGGTAAGTTTTGCGTTTTTATGATTGTTTTGTTGCTGAACTTCATTGTTCTATCTGAGGCTGTTGTGGCCTAGAATTTAGTAGATTTCTTGGCTGTAGACTGAAATGGAAGTCAAACATCTTATAGTTGTGCATTAAGGCCATCTTCTGGTCAAATCAGTGTATCTTATCAAATTGATGCCTCTGCTTGTGTGCTGGTAAATATGTTTTGAGGTATGGTCTATACCTTATTTATAAATAAGGTTTATGCTTCTTTTAATCATTATATTAAATTAAATCCTCAGTATTATCAGTAACTTGATTGTCATGATAGATCATATTTCAAGCTTGCGACCCTCTTGGCTGGGTCCTTTTTGATCATAGTGCGCCATCATGTGGATGTTGCCAGTAATCACATCTAGTTGGCAAGTAAATACTTGGGACCCAGTGTGCAAGTAAATACTTGTGGATTGTTTGATGACTTCTTGAACCAGCATTTTTAAACACAGTATAGATGGAGAGCTCACTTCAGGTACATTAAAGTATTGTACAACACAACTGTGCAAATATTTAGCATGCATTGGTTCTCATCACAAGCACTGAAATAATGTAAAAACATATCCAGGCACACTGTGAAGATTTGCCCCTCATGTCAGTTTGAAGCCTTTATCCAACCTTGCCCCAGTTTTCCTCTGATTTATTATAATTCCATTTTCCAGTCTTTCAATCTAAAGATTTGTTCCTCTTCATTTTTTAATAACACAGGAGAGAAGAGAGGCATGTAGCCAGGAGATTATGGCCATCGTCTTTGACGGCTCGTCTTGATTACATCACAGGAACCTGATTTGATTTGGAAGAAACCCCCTTGTCCTGGTACACGATCTCTTTAGACCTCCCCACTGCGCTGATTTTCTTGCTTTGTCAGAGAGGATGATCTTGATGAGTATGATCTGAACCGGAGGGAGGGAGAGCGGGGGATTAGGTGAAAGGATTATAATTTTTCAATGATGAGAAATAATAAGAAACAATAAATCCTAAGTAGATTTAGTTCTCAAGGAAACCCTGTTAGAGTAAATCATCGGGACAAGGCAGCAGAATTAAATAGATACAGTAGGGCTGACCTGTGTGGCCCGAGGAAGATGGCGAGTTTACAGATTGTCTTATAAATGACTTTGAAATTGTAATATTTAATCTAAATTGACACTATTCTTAAGCAGATCGGAATTTGCAGCTGTAACATATGGTATCTCATGCTGCATAACATCACTTGTGTCTTTGTTACAAAAGTAAATTGGTGGAAAGACTATTAAGTTATTTTTCAATTTATAGCCAATTAAAATATTTTTTGTTTCAGTGGTAGTCTTAACCATTAATGTGTATTTTCTGGAGTTACATAAACTTTATACAAGTTTAACTTGCCTTTTCATTATTACATTTATTTATGACATGCTCTAATAAAATGTAAAATAGTAGTGAAAGCTGGTTTGACATTAGAGGACTTCAAAAGGAGTCACTTGTACTTGACATACAGTTCTCAGAAAGCTTAACACTAGTCCATAAACATAATAATATGTTTTTAATGTGTTTTAATATTTTTTACTACTAAACTTTTAAGGTAGATACATACCTGAGAGCCTTGGAAAAAAAAGGTATTCCTTTTGTCCACATGTCTTTTAAGGACCAACCTACATTGGCGCTCCATCTGATATTGCTGCTATAACGGGTGCTTGATGTGTAAGTTTAGACCGTGCTGATGATGGATATATGAAATCAATTGTCACACTGGGCAGCTCGTAAAAAGGCAGCTGCTAATGCGCCTCTGCCATGAGGTCGTGATGAGCGTTGTGTGTGAATGCATGTGGCAAAAGACCTTAGCTACTCTCATTCTTGCGGTTCTTGTCCTCACCTTATACTTGCGACCTTGTCATGGCAGGTCGTTCCCACACTGCACTACTAACCAGAGGTCATCAGCAGGGCACCAGGCCGAGATGGATGAGGTAGTGGGTTCACAGAGGGGAGAGGGCATTGTCCTGGTGCATACCAAGACTTTGTGTAGTCCTCCTGATATTCCCTTCAGCTAAATAGGGCTACAATACAGTAAATCAACATTCCTTCTTGACTGAGACATGTCTGTGTGCTATGTCTCCTGTCGTCTGTTATAGAGCCAAGTCTTAAACCTAACCCTCACTGTCTCCACTACTGACTCGGGGCTAAATGACGCCTGGCTGGATGCTCAGCCGCCTGTCCGTCTTAGCCTCATCTACCACTGTTTATCCATGTGTCTTTGCTTTGGCTCAGACCTGCGCTGTAGGCCACTGGGGCTGAGTGCAGTGCGCTGCCCCATGTCACCCACCTAAGCTCTGCTTTCACTGGACGGCTTAGCGCCTCACCCTCAGCCTGCTTTATGAGCAGACAGCTGGGCTAATCTAGCTCTTGTCTTTCTCCTTGGATATTGCCTCATCACTTCTATTAACTCTTCAGTTGTTTTTTTTCCTTTGTGGCAAAATTTTACGTAATAAACATTGTGTCCTCATCCATACAACACAAACTTTACACAGCAAAGCCTTTTGACATAAATAAATGTAAAACTTTAATTGAGCCTAAGGCCTCAAGTTTAGGTGTGTCAGTAGGTGTAAAACAATGTAGTGTTTGTTTTTCATTTTCAAGGTTTAATGGACTAACATTAGCCGAAGTGTCTTAAAGTAAAAGAGCTTTTTGCCCATTAACTTCCACTCTTCATACTCCTCGCCCTCCTCGTGTCCTCCACCTTCCTCTTGTCCTCCCCACCTCCTTCTCCTGCTTGCTGTCCTCTTCTGGCGTCCAGCTAAACTTAGAAGTGACAACAGTTGCAGGGTGACACCGAGGGCTAAATCAGAGCAGAACAATAGCCTCGCCGATGCTCAGCCGCTCCATCCTCCCCTTTAATAGACTGCCATTGTTCTCTCCCTTGGTGTTGCTCTTTTGGGGAGTTTGTTAGCTATGCTAATGAAGGTTGGGCTTGTGTGGATTTAGCAAGTGGGGATTTAATGCTCTTTAACTGGGCACTTTTAGAAAGGAGAGACGATCATACTTGTAGCCAGTCGGCTATTTACCAACAGTCAAATGTCAGAGACGTGTGGATCGGAAACAGCAGTGGCAGTACATAATAGCTCCATTACATTTCTCATTTGATATCTATACATCAACCAGAACAGTCAGCAAAATGCAGAAAAGAAGGTATTATAGAGAATATGTATCAGTGGTGCAGAGTGTACTGTATGTGTCAGCATGTCAGAGTCCTTGTGAAAAAACAGTTGAGTAAGACAAGATGCGGGGACTACAGTAAGTATAGTGCAGTCAGTCATTCAATCAGTCAGTAAGTCTGGAAATAGCCTGGCTATGGCTCCTTTGAGCTTTCGTCTGAAAGGAATTCTCTTTCTCCTTGGTGTATTAATAGTGCCTGTGCATTGTTTCCTACTGCACCACTGCTGCAATCAAAGGAAGCTGGCCTGCCAAGTATACAAATATTTTCCTTTGTACCTAAGTTTAGCCACATGCTAAAGTCACTCGTGAGTGTGACTGAATGGATGAGGAGCATGCTTATGAGTATTATGTCAGTTGTATGTTTATTTATGTGTGTAATCCTATACATATAGTCGTTCAAGCTTTAATTGTTATGTGTGTAAGCCACATGCAGACAATGTGACCTTAAATGTGAGAGGTTACTGTTTCGACAGGTTGTTGGCAGGAAGCTATGCTGTTTATTTAAATGATGTCAATTTATGGTGATGATGAGTTTACACTAGAGCTGCTTTATATTAAGGCCACATATAAAATGTTAGCAATTCCGTATAATCTAAAGGAATTTACTATTGTTGTGTGGATAGTTAAAATCATATGGAAACTGTTGCTTTTTATGATTTTCACTTTGGGTTTAGTCAATTTGTCACTAATTAGAAGTCATACAGTATCTCTTTGAAGTAAAAGGCATTATGTGTGAATGTAAATGCTTTTTTTTTGTAAAAATTTTTCAATACATTAAATGTAAGCTTTGGTAGCTTTGGACAAAATATTTTCTAAATATCTTGTGTAATTAAGTCATTGCATTGTTGATGTTCCTGTCCATGTACTACAGATATATTTTAAAAGTAATGCATTAACACACAGTGATCTGTGAATGTGCGATGGCCAAGTGGTGGCGTTGAGGCATCATCGGTCACTTGGAGTCTGTCAGTGACTCACCAAGGGCACAATGGAATTAGTGAGATTCTCCGCAATGTGACAGCTTGCTCTGGCTAAATGGTGTAATAATCTACCCCTCCTCTCGCAGGCGTCCAACAACACACATACACACGCGTTCATTCCCTTCCTATTTTGCCCTCCCCACACCAACTGGCACAGATAACATTGTCTTAAGCTATAAAAAAGATGTTTTTCCCCTCTCTCCATTGCGGTAATTATTGAATTAATGCAGATGGAGAGAGACATCTGCATGTTAAAGTGTTGGCCTCTCTCTTATGCACAGCAGATGTTCCCCTGTCATTTACTCAAATTACGCTGCTTAGATACACGGAGGCAGAACGGCAAAGCGGGAGCACACAAAGTTACTGGCCAAGGCGACATTGTCTTACAGCCCTGTGTCAGACACTAAATTCTACATCTGTCCTTCAAGTCAAAAGCACTTTATCCCCTCTCTTAATGAAAGTGAATATTCTATTTTGCATTGTTGAGTAATTTAAATGGACAACAAATAAGAATGCAATATCTACATAAGATGTTTCAATCTTAAACTTGTTTTATTTTTAGGCTGACCTTTGAGATATAACTCAAACAATGGCTGTGGATGTTCCAGAAAAGATGAAACTAAAGGTACAACATCCTTTTGAAGATTATTTGTGGATGATTTAAACTAAGAGCTACTGTATACAAAGTCTGTGTGTATGTGTGTCTAATATACAGTATTGCATGATTAAAGATACCCAGGAGCTTCTTCTTGGGATTATAATCCAGGTTGGGTTAGCTTCATCTCTGTGGATTATGTTGATAAAAACATTCTTGTATTATATTTACAGTACTTATTGTATTAATGCGTCCAGTCAGTTCCCAGAAAAAGCTTCGCCCCACGTCTGCCCTAAAGTAATCTTCTTCTACTCACTTGAGCTTTTAAAATATTTTGGGCCGTAACTGTCATTGCAATTTTATTTATGTTTATATTTTAGAGTTGAACAGTTGTCTAATAAAGCAGCATCTGATTGAGCGACTTGCAACTTGTCATTTCAGAGACCAATTGAAAAAAAATAGGTAGACAAAGTAATGTATATGGTAAGGATACAGTGCACCGAACAGGCATAACATTAAGACCACATTCCTATTATTGGCGGTCATAATGTTAAGTGTTATGACCACATACCTAATATGTAGCCCCATGTGCAACAAACTGAATTTTGACATCTTTCTATCAAAACCAGCATTATACATATTCAGCATTTTTAGCTACAGAAGCTTGTCTGACGGATCGGACCACATGGGCCTTTACTCCCCATACATGATCTTTGCCGGTTCACTACTGTTCACTTCTTGGTCCACTTTTGACAAATACTGACCATGGCAGACTGGGAACACCCCACAAGAGTTGCAGAGATAAGAGGCTATGCATGATTGGTCTATATTGTAATTTGACTTTTTGAAAGGTAATTTGTAGTATTTTTGGCTTTTTTTTAGACAAGGTAGGGGAGTGAGAGAAGACCGCGCAACAGACCAAGCTGCAAATGACACAGGTACCTCTGTTATGCCTTTGCTGTTTACACTTAACTAGGTGAGTACAACTAATGACTAAGCTGCTTACCTGTAAAAACATCCCAAGACATGCCATAACACTGGGAGTTGAATTAGAATTGCAATTATGCTGATTGTTGGACGAACTGAATTATCCTCTGACCAGGTACACTTAAAAGATAAATAAAAGGGGCATTTCTATCATCTTATGTAGTTTACATTGTTCAAACAGTGGATCGTTCTTTGCTTCATATTTCTTCGAATCACACTGCCTGACTCCAGCTAACAAACATACTCCACACAAACCCCCACAATCCCATGGAATCTCTTCTTTCTGTTCTCCAACCAAAAGCCTCACAGCCAACACATGCTTTC
This sequence comes from Bostrychus sinensis, assembly GCA_020698575.1. Taxonomy (NCBI): domain Eukaryota; kingdom Metazoa; phylum Chordata; class Actinopteri; order Gobiiformes; family Eleotridae; genus Bostrychus; species Bostrychus sinensis. The sequence goes on along the minus strand of CM036257.1, from coordinate 16,536,552 downwards.
TCGCTATCACTGCCAGTTATCACTCTTAACTCCCTCTGATAAGACTTTACTTTCTGACCCAGATGTTAAGAAGTTCAATTTATCAGATGCACCACGAGAGCGGACAGGGAGGCTCAGGGATGAGTGAGCAATGGAAATACCCACAGGCTGGAGAGATGAGGCGTAATATGCAGTTTTTTTTTTTTTTGTGTTTTTTTTTTTTTCTTTTTGGGTGGTGGTGTTGTTTCAGAAGCGGTGTTAGCGCAGTAAGGAGCTCAGCAGTCTAAAGAGGCTTTGGTTCAGGGGAAAGATGGGCCATATTACAGCGAGGCCAGAAGCTTGCTTGATTAATGGGCCAGGATAATCACCTCATCAAATCACTCTCACTTATTAAATCTTGTTTAATATCGTAATGAGGGCCCTTCTGAGCAGCTTTGGTAAATTCCCATCTCTCCTGGGCTCTCCACGGCTGTGGCTTTTCCTCTTGTGTGTTTCCCAGTCCCCCTCGATACCTCGCATCTCTTGCACTTTTCAATTTTTCAAGTCTTGCAATTTGTTCTCACCTTTCAGAATTCAGTTGACATAATTTCTGTGTATGGTATTATTGATACATCCCCTTGTTTATGATTGATGATGTGCTAGATTATATTACTATAAATCAGTGTATGGATGGGTCACAGTGATTCCTCTTTCCATGGCTTTGGTACACTGGAGTTTATGGTAACACTTGAGGTGAATGCCTCGAGGTAATATCTCTGTTGTCTCCCAGTGTGTGATTTGTGATATGACAACAAACCCTGGGAGGGTACATACCGTGTGTATTTGAAGTTTTTTTGCAGGATAGGGCTTGTATTTCATTCACTTAACCTCCTGTGGGGTGTGTAATTGGTCAGACAAGACCAATCAATTAAACTACAGTAATATTATAGAAACATTCTGAAACATTTCAGGGATATCAAAAACAAAAGTGTATATGGTATAAAAGTAGCATAAATTTAAAGAATAAGTGTACAGCCCAACTTTATATGGAATCAAAGCATTTCTTACAGATTAACTTAGTGACTTGTGCTCTCACTTTAAGACAGCTGATTATTGACATTCTGTCTTAAATTTGCAAAACTATATTTTATTGTTACACATCCAAAATATATTAAGTCTCTGTAGATAGAAAACCATTGTCCAAATACTTGTGATTATTGAATTACAAAAAATAGAAAAACCTTTTGCGTCCCATATAACTGGGCCTCTCAGGCAACAACATACTCACTATCTGGCAGTTATCCTCTAAGTAAAAAAATTAGGACTGAATTGCAAGCAGGAAAAAGCCAGGAGTAGATGGCATAAAGGAAAGAAGCTCTACATTTAACCATTGAATCGTGTCAATTCTCAAGTTTAAACTTCTGAGACCCATGACACTAGGTGTTTTTTATATGACCACTTCTGGCATTTGAAAGTCTTTTCAGTGTGCCAGAATTTCTATAAGGTTTCTAAAATGGTATTTTTCACCTCGCCATTTCTATTGTCTCTCACTAACCGCCCCTCTCAGTCCACCTTCCAAAGATGGAGCCATTGCTTTCTTGTCTCTGAGGGCAGATCTGGCAACAACTGGCTGAAGGTGACCAGTCCGGGGCTCGAGCTTGAGAGTGAGGTTAGGACTCCATCTTCCCCCTGAGTGCCTCTCATTTTTTGCCTTTATTGTTGGGGAGCAGCTGTTGTGTACCTGGACCTCATGAGCGGCGCTTGTGCCTCGGATCTTGGCAGCCAAACTCCGTAGGCTTTGAATACCAGAGTGCATCAATTCTTAAAGATGACTGTCTGCATGGGGTGTCACATGGACCAGCCCAGAGTGCGGGGCTTAGGAAGGCTCTGGAGCTGGAATGCTCTTTGATGGAAGAGGCAGAAGTATGAGGAGGGAGGGGAGCAGAGGAAAATATGGGGACTGGATGGTCCTATTGTTATGCCAAGGAATGCCCTTGACAGCCATGGAAGGATATTGTTTTGTGCCCATGAACTTTGCCGGACAAGGTTACTTGAAGTACATGACAAAGTGGCAGGATTGATCTTAGCATCTCCTCATAACGCCACTAAAAGCATGGCTATACCGTTGCTTCCTTCTCTCCCCTGTTAACTACGTGTTGAAAGTCGCTCTAAGACATGGCATGTGCGAATGGCTTAGTGTTGACTTGCTGTTTCAATGTGTAAAGGTTCGCCAATTACTGTGGGGATGCTATAGGCCCAGTGTCATAATACCCATAGAAGCAAAAAAAACGTGATTGACAACAGCTGAGCGTAGACATTGACGGCCGACCTGGCTTATGGGCCTAACCTGCCCCATGTCCACTGAAGTAATCTGAGAGAGCGGAGATCATAGAGCAAGACAAGAAACAGATTGGTACAAAAGATAACCTCCGCTCATTCTCACTTTTGTCTTTTCTTCCTCCACCCCTTCAGAAAACAATACCCTCTGGACCACCCCTCCCTAGCTCCTACCTTGGAAAACAGGGTTTATTAATAGTTCAGAGCAGGGTGCTTGGGGCAAGCTACACTAGAAGGTTAAGGATGAGGGGAGTGAGCAATCTCAGCTAGCAGTCATAGCCGCAGCAGCAGTGGTAGCGGTGTCTTTTTAGAGAAAGATCCTCGTGCTTCGTATCCATTTCATGACAAATAAATACCACCGGCTCTGGCCAGAAACAATGGTTTGGCTTGTGGGAGGTGATGGTGGCTGTTGGGCCGAGTGGTAGGCGGCGGGACTAAGACTGGCTTTCTGCCCCTGCAGCTGTCCCGGTTGTCACTCCTTGTCTTAAGGCTCACTCCTGGCTCAGAGCTCCAGCCCAGTGGATCAAGGGGATGTGTAATGGTACATGTGTGTGTGTACGTGCATGGCCTAGCCCCTAGAGATACTGTGAGGTAATTCTTGGTACTCGGCAGCGTCTGAAAAAACAGCCCCAGACACAAAAGGCGAGCTGAACAGTGTTAAGACCCCTTCGGTATGGAGTAGACCCCAGGCATGAGGTCATCTGCCTTGGTTTAGCAGCTTTTGTCCTGTGCTGTGATTGACGGGAGGGGTGGCTATCAAAGACAATTGCGGGATTGGTTGCAGCCATGGATGTCAGTCAAGAGATGTGTCTTGGATAAAAAATGTTGAAATAGTAAATTGTAGAATCAAGGACTAATTTGGCACATTTTAGACAAATGAAACAGCAAAGTACCAAGATATCGAAGCTTTGTAATAGCATTGCACTTTTGCCCTCTGTTCATCACCTTAATAAGAAATCTAGCGTCTGTGAATCTTTTAATCTGCACTGATAACAGCTGATAAAGTTTAATGCACTGCTAATATTCAGCCAATAAGCCAGTGAGAGTGCCGCAAAGGAGAAAAGCAAATCTCTTCCCGCCTCTCTCACTCTGTATGTAGCCCTTATGTCTCTGAGATTAGCCTTTGCTCAAACACCTCCTGTTCATCTAAGTAATTAAAACATTTGAATTATGGGATTATAAACTGCTGCTTTCCATTTAATCCACCACTCAGTGCAACCACAAATTTGCCAAATGGGTCAGTAGGAAATACAGTATAATGGCTCGCTGTGATTTCTGATTCACAAATCTACAAGAGGCAAAGGATGCCAATAACGGCTATTAAAAGAGTTTGTGTGTGTTTGAGTGAGAGGGATAGAGAGATCTGGGGAAAGATGGAAAGAGAGACAGAGAGGCCAGACCAGCTTTGCCCTGAGTGCCATCTGTCTTGGACCCACTAGACCCAGTTTAGACTGGAAGAAGCCAAACGAGTTCAGTCAGTTGCTATTACACTGCTATGTGGATACAAATGCATGTGTGTGTGGGTTAACAAGGTCACAAGGACACAATGTACCTATATATTATTTTTACATTTATAAATGAAGATAAAGAAAAGCCAAGGAACAAGGCTGGGAAATAATGTTGTATATTTTTCTATTTGTCTATTTATACTACAGGAGAAAAAGGAGAAATGTGTGGAGTTGCTGACCAACTTCCATTAAAGACTTTTTTGTCTCAACTTTCAATATTCCCCTTAGATATACAATTTGTTTTTTCTTGGTGAAATACAGTACTGTTCAGAAGTCTTAGACAGATTTTTAAGAAAGGCTAGGAACAAAGAATATGGTGTATTGCAAAAAAAAAGGGGGGGGGGGGCACTTGGAGACTCAAAACAAATATCTATCTAATAAAAAGCATAACTGCTCTTTCAATTACAAATTCACAAAATGCTTATATCTCACAATGGTAAAGAATCAACTAATAATTTCTTCTTTTTGTGAGTAAACTTAGTATCTACGGTCCATATCTCAAGATGATACAGACTTTGTTAGAACACTCCTGGGCCTTAACAGTGAACTGGATCCACATCAAAATTAATGTCCATGGTTCATTAATGACCTCTCCTGGCATTTTCATAACAAAAAAGTAGTTATTAACAGCATTTTACACCTCACTAAAACATTGGCAGTATTGTATAGTACTGTTGCCCATCATGTGTTCTTATGTAGGAAGTAGCCTCCTCATTCACAGTTACATTGTGGTGTATTGAATAGATTAAGTCAAAGAATGCTTAACATAAGTATGGGGTCATAGCTAATCTAGTTATTTGGTGATAACAACAATAAACCATGATATTATCTGGTTGAAAATGGCTGTAATTTATTACAAGGACCACCTCTTTGATTCTTTTATTGGTGGTGCATGTGGTTGTACTTCACCCTCAACAGGTGTTTGCCCCTGGGGCCTAGGTGCATCTTAAAGACCCTGGGTCAGTGTTTTGATTGTCTCTGATTGGTCTTATCTGATCACATTCCTTATTTTAGGGGGTTTGCAATATCATTTTAGCTTTATAATCCCAGAAAATTCAGCTCTATCTTTTTTTAGATGATTTTTTGTCTTTGTTTGTATTTGATGGAGACATTGTAGACGGACAGGAAACTGGGTTAGAGAGAGGAGAAGGGCAAATAGATCCCAGTTAGATTCAGACCCGCTCAGGTATGTGGTGTGCGCTCTACAAGTTGAACCACTGAGGCAGCCAGTTCTAATAATGCATTTCAAAGACAGAGAGACACTTTTTCTGCTCCAAATTACTTCTCCGTAATACATGATGTATAGAGCAGAGTTACTATGTCCCCTGTTTTCTATTAGGTCCCATGATTCCTTCTTGTGGTTTCACACAATGGCAGTTGACTAAAAGCATTATGACATGGGAGTAAGAACTGGTCGTCAAAATGAAGATGTGTTGTGGCATTTCTAGTCTCTTCTTCATGAGAGAGTGGTTAGAAGTTATGTTTCCCATGTGCATGGCCTGTTAGCCCTCACATACAGTACTGTCTGTATGTGCATGCACTGTTGTGGATGTGTTCATTATGCTGTTTGTGTTGCTCACAATAAGGGGTCCAAGTTGACACTGTGACAGAGGGGGCCCTGCCGTCCAACAACGAAGGCTTTGTCGCTGGGCTTCTCTTGGCTTGTTACGGACTTCCTTCTCTCCCTCTTTCTCTCTTTTTTACTGAGCCCATTTTCTTGTCTGAAGTCTTAATTTGGGGCGAACGGCCAGTGGGCAGAAAGTGGAGGGGAGGGAGAGGAGGTGCGGAGTGGCCATGGCTGCAGACGGACGCCTCTTTGTTCCTCCTTTCCCAGGCTCCTCTCTTGAGTCTCTGAGGCTCCAGTTGCATCGCAGCTTTCCAGAGAGAGAGAGAGAGAGTTAGAGAGAGAGGCCTGAAGGAAACGGGGCCACACAGATCTGTCCAACCAGATCCCTAAATTTACAAAACAAGACAAGAAAGGAAGTAATGACAGCCATTTATTGATAGATATCAAAAAGTGCCTGATAATTTAAAGTTGCACATACTGACCACTAGGTGTCTCCAAGTATGATGCCAATCCACCAGTTGTACAATCTGTAATACATGACATTACATTTAATTACTAACACAAGCATACAGTTTGGATGTGTATGTCCATGTCAGTTTTATGGTAATATAGAATATAACTTAACTATAAGACTTTTGCCTCCAACACATATATTGAGTGGTATACATTTTCACAGCATGTCATTTTAAAGCCTCATTAAGACAAAAATGACAGCATGTTTTATTTGATTTATGTGATATATAGTTTTGTACATTTGTGCATAGAGGTACTTCAATATGCAATTATCACACCACAAGACCCAAAATAAGGCCTTACTTAATGTAGAGGTACTGACATCCTACAGACGTTCCCTAAAATAGATCTCAGTATTACTGATGATGCTTTAAACCCACAGTCATTTTGAAAGAGTAGGTGTCTAAATAAAATGAACAGCTCATTTTGGCTCCCAGTAGGAGGACAGGGCAGGGAAGAAATCAAAGTCCAAACGTTTGTTCGTCACAGGAAGGTTTTGTAGATTGAGCTGTTAAATCACTTATTTTTAAAAATAATTTGGTTTGAAATTCCACAGTGATAGACTCTTACCTAAGTCTTAGCTGTATGTAAAACTAACTCAAAAAAAAAAAAAAAAGTTGAGCCACTGTGTAAAGTGAAACTCATTAGGTAAATTGACAACATTTTGGTAAGATATTTTTATATAAAATGGGCTTTTTAGAAAGGCAAAGTTGATATTAGTTTTGGGTGTATGGAAATATCAACATTTTAACACCCTCAAGCAACACTGCTTTAAAAACAGACAAAATTCTGTAATTTGTGGATCAGTTACACTTCCAGAAGTCATTGTCTGTGAACACAGTCTGCACAAATGCAGGTTACAGCCTTATCATGTAAAGTTAGACTAAAATAAAATGGACAACTGTTCTAATGAAAAAAAAATCTATCTAAAAGCTTTTTAAATGGCTTGTTGGCCTTTTTTGTGGGGTAATTCAGACTGGCAGTTGAAGCATACTGTCTTATAAAAACATCAAATGGAAAATGTTCTTGAACCTTGTTTTGTGATAACAAGTGACCACAAGTGACAGGAGGAGGAGGGGGCCCCACTCACAGAGAGGGACCTTGGGGACCGTGTCAACGTTTTCTGTGCCGGAGCAGGGACAAACATTGGGCAAACATTGGGAAAGTCTGGCAGCAGCCTTTGAGATAGTAGGCCGTTGATCTAAGACTGAGAAACTAAAGTCCACTATCTAGTGTGTGTGTGTGTGTGTGTGTGTGTGTGTGTGTGTGTGTGTGTGTGTGTGTGTGTGTGTGTGTGTGTGTGTGTGTGTGTGTGTGTGTATGTGTGTGTGTGTGTGTGTGTGTGTGTGTGTGCCATGCTGCAGCCAAGGTCCTGCTGACACACCGAGCTGCAGAACAAACATGGATACCTGAAGACAATGACCTTTGAACCCGTGCTGGGAGCAAAACAGGAAGTGGTGAAAGTGACTCCGGTGACATCCTCCCTGCGGGTCCAAGAATGATTCAGGTGGAATGATTGTACATACTACATGGGTCGTTGCAGAGAGAAACACACGTAGGGAGCACAGATGTGGGGTGAGCTGGAGGAAGAGAGAGTGAGTCTTCAGATGTAGCGACAGATGGTATTTGATTACAGAGCAGACGGTCGGTGTTGTACAAAGATGCTGCCTCAGCCCAACCTAAGGAGCTGTAGCCTCCGGTGAAGGCGAGCAGAGAGAGGGGAGAGAAGCGGGGCTGCTGAGGGGAAAGCAACACGGGAGTAAAAAAAAAAAAAAAGAATAAAAGCAAAGCATGCAAGAAAGAAGAACACAAAAGAAGCAACTCTAAAAAAAAGAGCATCAAAGTGAAAAAGGGGATTGAAAAGCAAGTGAGGCAGGCAGAACAAAAGGAACAGAGCGACGGGCAGGCCTGGTGGAAAGTACAACAGAGGTCATGATAAGAAACGATGAGATGACGCAGAGAGAACACAGGAGGCCTTTTTCAAATACAGCGTTTTTCTTAAAAGACTCCCAAACTTGCCAACAAAAAGGGATGATACCGTATGTCAGGATGCACCGGGAATACTGGGAACACTTCTAACATCTATTCTGTTTGAAAATTCAGCGATTTTCAGCAAAGTTAGGCTTGTATGTTCTTATATTCATAAACCTAGGCTCTGCAATGTTTCAACATCAGAATCAGCAGTATAGCATGTAAACTAATATTAGAAATTATTGGTAATTAACATTTTATAATATGTATCCTCTGTAAAAAGTTATTTTACTCAAAGCAATATCAGTAAACCTCTGATTCATTGCCTCATCTGGTGGCAGTTTTTGGTTAATAACCTAATGTCATGCTGGCCTGTAGGATGGTTTGTACTGTGGACTCACAGCAAAGTACTCATGCCAAAGACAGCGTTGCAAGGCAATCCCTGGGGACTAAATAATGGGTGATAAAAATGCAGAATTCACAGCTGTTTAATTTTGTGGAAACATAAGACTTACCCAAACATTTCATTTGTGCAAAGTAAATTATATATTTTTTAATTTTACAAAATGTGTGCAGTGTTGCTTGAATAAAATGACCTTCTACTGATGTGTACTGCTTTTGAATGGTAAAATGAGCCTAATTCAATTGTTAAACCCCTAGAGAAACCCCTGATTCACACCTGAGGATGTATAACATGAACAAATCACCCTGTATGTCACTCAAAGCTATATTCAGATTGGCCTCATAAGTGACTCTTTCCTTTTTTGTGTCAGTGGAAACAGGCCAGATGTTGACAAACTGATTATTTTGTATAAATTCTCATCTGGAGATGTGTATAAAACAAATTTGTTTCAGATACTGTATATAAAAACATTGATTTGTTATTCCTTATTTTTATTGTACAATTAACGAAAAAGTATGTAGTCTGAATTTAAAATAGTATTAATGCGTTAACTACACAATTAAGTGATTATTGTAGGTTCTTATTGATATTTGGTCATCATGAGATCAGCTTGTAGTGAAAACTGTTTATGACTGTAAATGCAAATCACAAAAAAGATTTCCCTGCAACAGTTAGAAGCACGAGACCTTAGAAACAAAAGAAAAAGACTTTTGTTCTTTTTATTTCCGTTTTATTGATTTTGCACAAGCTTGCATATATACTGCACATACATTCAGGTCATAGAGGGTGAAGGCACCAAAGGCAGTTCCTCTACTTGTGGGTTTTTTGGGGACTGGGACAAAGCAATAAAAGGGGAAAACACCTCCAGAAAATACAAAAGTGATTCAAACCACTGTAGTTCCACTCTTTGCAGAAAAATACACAGCCTTTACTGAAAATGTCCAGTTTCTTTTAGCTGCCGGTCAGTGTACGCACTCAATTCATGATGTTGCTAAAACTGAAAATATTTCTTGTATGAAATGCAGTACAGCCTTTCCTATTTGAAAACGCAGCATAATAAATTAGGATAAATTAAACCAATAAATTATACAAGAGACACAATAACAGAAATAAGCAGCCATGTTTGCTTTCTTTTGAGACATGGCAGGATTTACTGCACTACAATAAGGATCATACAAAAAGCATCAACAGAACACTATATACACAACCTATTGCTATAAGTCATACAAAGGCAGTATTTATTACCACTAATATTTACATAAAGTAGAAGCAATTATAATAAAAAGAATGTATAGTGAAACAATACCCTTTTCAAAAACAGATCAGAGGAAACACACACATTGCCAGCGCTTAATGATAATGATTTACATGTCAGGGTGGTACTCCCATGGGCGGGGGAGGGGCCACAGTGTTGAGAATTGTGTCACTCAGTGGTTCACAGGTTCTCATAATCGGTCTTTTCACACACATCATATACAACCACACACACGCGCGCAATGAATTTCCTCTGTCCCACTCCAGTCCCAGTATAAAAGTGTACAAATCGCTCCTACTGTACAGCATCTCGGCTCGTTTCCATGACATTACATTTCAGTGGTTTTATATCTACAACAGCATCTGTCCTGTTTTTTTTTTTTTTTTTTTTTTTTTTTTTTTTTAATGCCAACTGTGCGACATCATCATTGGCAGATAATTCTCTTGAAAAAAAAACTGCTGGTGCGACTTCAAAGTGCACGAAAACAACATCAGTAAGTAAAACATTTCAAGCATCCACTCTTGTTGTCCTACAAAACTGTACATCTCTTCTTAGCCGACTATTTACAAATTTTCATACTTAATTTTTAGAGTCATTCACTGTAAAAACATCCAAAAAGAGCCTTCTATTTAAGCCCAGTTTTACACCAAAAATACCCTTTTGTATAAAAACTGTAACAGTAACACTTTAGAATAATTCACCACTACTAAGCACTAATAATACACTATTAAATATGTAATTAATAATCATTTATTATGGTAAATAGTTTATAGATACTGAAACACTAATGTTTATAATTTTGCATTGCTTTACCTGAGCTTTTTACTCAATAATTAAACCGTAATAAAATGTTTATAACTCTATGCTTTTATTATTAATGTTGAAATAATGCTTTGTAAATGATTAAGTTCTTACTAATACTTAACAAATGCTTTATAGTGTGCGTTTTTTCTAAAGTGTTACTAAACCTTTTAACTTCCACCAATGCTGTACAAATCTTCAAAGCTCTATACTCAACAGAAATATTAACGTCATGCTGATCCTTCTTTTAAGTGTAGGGTGTGGTAGCAGGAAAAGGAGGAAGTTTGAGAGGGGATAGGTGGGGCGATAATAATCTGCACATCAGATAAAAAAAGTGTCCTGTCCTTTCTCTTCTTTTGTCTTTGTCACTTTACAGAGCATTTGCGAAGCACAGGCCAATCCTTCAGTGAGAAACTATTGCTGTGGGCTCTCTCAGGGCTGGCGATCTTAAGAAGACAACTGGTCCCATAATGAAGGGAGTAGCTCTCGGCCTTTCTCTGCCTTCCTTTTGTCAAATGCTTTGTCTGGCTGCATAAGTCAGCAGGTTAAGCAACCCGCTCCCCCTTTGATCCTTTTGTGACAGATGCCGACACACTATTAGAAGTCGCCAAGATGGGATCAACGCTTCATAAACTTACCTCATCAAAGGATATAGTATAAGAATATATGAACTGAAAGTATAATTGTAAGCGGACTTTTGCTCGGTTACAGGTGCGTGTATCTTGTCACTTTTGTTCCTGCGCTTTGTAGTCCTGAGAGCATCTCCATCTTGCCCCAGGCCGAGCGCTCACCTTCGACCTCATATTGTGGCGAGATCATTCAGAGGCAGGTGAATGCAAGCGGCAAAGGAGCGGCCTGTGCGTTTGAGTGGGAAACCTCCACTCCTGGTAGAATTAATGAGCGCTGTATTTCGGCATATATTCACCACTACAAGTGCCCTCTTTAAATCATCTATATAATGATTCATGTGGTCAGTTCAGGGACTGCAGTAATCTGATATATTCAAGTATGCAAGTATGTCATTCAGTGCTTTCAAATTGTACTTAATGCTTTCCACTGCTAGTTCACAATGACAGACAGCTTCATTAACAGGCTGACTTTCTTTGCCTGAATCATGGTGAGTAAAAATGAGTGGACCATGTGGCGGCCGATTCCAAGAAGATTTTTACTACTTTTATTTTTTCAAAATATTATTGCTTTGCCACATTAACTTTTGAATGAAATAACAAAACAATTATATTTGACGCTATATTTTCAAAGCCAAAGAGAGTACACAAATGCTTAAATGCATGCTTCTATCTGTTGCAATCCTGTAAATTTTACTCTCATGGTCCCTCTCTGGAGAAATCCCCAGAAACCCAATTCTGACAACCATATCAACAGAAAAAGTAGTATATGTTTTAGTTTGTATTTTTAGTTTTCAGAAATGAACTAAAGTAATGACGGTGTTAGCATTTTGCTTGTGTTCTACTTACTTTACAGAGTGACCTACCTGCTCCCCCAAGTTACATAGTGATTGTGAACAATAACAAGAAGTGCGCAAGAGTTGGGGGAGGGTCAGTTTGTCTCATTAGGAGTTGAATTATCACTAAAATATTTAGCAAATCATTATTTTAAGGTCCAAATACAACATAGTGTTTCTTTAATTTATAAACCCCAACCACTAGTTGCTATCTGTTTTTTGTAAATAGGGATAAAGCCTTTGACCATTTTTCAACTATGCTGTCAAGCCTATAAACCAAAAACACACTTTGGTGGCTCATTTTACTGCACACAACTGTTAATGGCAACATTTGTATGCATTCAATCAAAAAAGAAAGAAGAAAAAATAATGAGTAACAATAATGGAAGTGTAAAACTGTGGGCAAAATATTTCACATCTAAACTTGTATTATAATAATAATAGTAATAATTTATTTTGTTTCTGCAATGGCAATAAGGGACAAACAAAATCTCCAAGTGCCAATCTTCAGCAAGCAGTGTTGACAAATAATAATCATAATCATAAACAACAACATTATAACAATAATAATAATCATCAAAATATTATACACCCCTTTAACACAGTGCCTTAGAGTTGCACGCTTCAAAACATGGTTAAATTCAGCAGTCTAAAATCTCTCTGACCAGTGCAGACCAAGTTACACATGTCCAGTTATCAACCTTAGTCCAGTGTGTGCGTGAGTGGCTTCAATAACAATTCAGTTAGGAAAAGTCTATGTTCTTAGCAGTGTATATGAGGATCTCGTTCACACACTAACAACCAAAGTTAGTTTTCATACAACAAGCCAAACGGATGAGGGTTCACACAGTCCATTAAAGAAAAAAAGAACACCCATTAACATTAAAGTCTCTTCATTTCAGCAGATTCATAAAAAACAAACAAATAATAATAATAATAGTGATAATTATCATATAAGAACAACAACACAATAGCTAGGTTCATTCAGGAATCGCCACAATGGCCTTCAGATTGGGAATGCTACTTCATAACTTTCATACATTCAAAAATTAAACAAATCAAAAGAAAAATTGGGAATTTTCAAAATCAGAGAAATAAAATTAGGATGTTTAGAAGAAGAAGGAGGAAGAGGAGGAATGGTGATTTACTCATGTAGGAGCTCTTGGAGACAGTTGGGGGACTTGAAAATCTCGGGAACCTCGCTGTCCAGTTTGCAGATGACTTTGTAGATGGCCTTTTTCCAGGATGGGTCCACGTCTTTACCGGCCACAATGGCATTAAAAAACTCTCTGAGTGTGACCTCCGCCACCTCCAGAAATCGGTCCGGCACCTGCACACAGACAAAGAAGAGAAATGTCAAGCATATGAACTTACTTGGCTGTATGGATAAACATACCAGATATTCAACTCATTAAAATAAGTAAAAGCCCCAAATATATTGATGTTTTTTTCTGCTGTGGTGGTGATTAGTTTTTGGTTATAACTCTTTGTTGCCCTTAGACAAATGCATAAAAAGGCTTTGACTTATATCATCATCCACAGACAGTAACTTGAAAAAAAAAAAGCTTTTTAATTTTTTTTTTCACAATCCAAAAATGTTTAAAGGGATAAGGTGAAAAGTTTGAACACATGTTTTGTGAAACTGTCTGTAATAGTATATGTCAGTAAGGTATTTTAAGCTGTAAATCTGTTACCCCACAAGTATCTACTTCCTTAAAATTTTATCATGGTGGCACTTCTTCTAAAATTCTCAGGTTTCTCACACATCGCACACACTTCTCCTACTTCCTCCTGTATCATGCTGAACTGAGTGACAGCTTTATGGGTGCACTGTAAATCTGCAAGTGAACTGGTGAAGAGCGTCGAAGGAACGGCGCTGGCGAAAGAGGAAGTACTAAACGCTATGGGAGCGCAGCAACACGCCGCCTCTTTAGTGCCCCTGACAGCCGCGCTCACTAACACTATGGAGATGATTAGTCTGGCAAAGATCTCTGACACCTTCCCTCGAGCCAGCACTCTGTCACACATACACACACACATACACACACACACACATGCTCTTACACTAGCACACACACCTCCGTGTGCCAGGGAGATGAGACTGTGACAGAGCAATATACAACAGCACACCGGCGACCAGTGTTTGGCCCAGTCTCTCCTCATTCAGAGCTTTGGGGCGACACAGCCTTCAGGGGTCACCTGCCTGGATAATGCTGACTGCCTCCCTCTCACTTCCCCTGATGCGCTCACACACTGCACAGTGCCCAAACGCCTGACACTGCTCCTCCAGCGTCCTGCAGATACTCATCAGGAGTGTCAGGACACGGCAAGGTTAGTGGCTACTGTAACACGCTCATAGACAGCCGTGTAGTTGAACACACATGCACTCATGGGACAGTGAGCTGCCCCCCTCTAGGTGATGAATGGAGATGCCCATGTGCGCTGTCGCTGTCCAAAAGGTGAGGCGTGAATAAGAAGCTTGGCCAAGTAGAACCCCAAATATTAAACTCCCCATTGGGGCGATACAAGTGGATATAACTCATTGTTTGGGTTGCTGTCACACGTGGAACACTGGCACAATGACCCTGAAGTGAGGGCAATTCTGTGTCTATGTATACACCAGCTTTTCCCATAAGGCTTAGCAAAATGACCAGTGCACAGATCTGTATAGATGGAGGGAGTGCCGCATTACTAAGAATATTCCTGCATGGAATTTCTCCTGACGTTTTGACTATAAAAGGACAGCAAAACGCTGACTGCAAGGAGAAAGCAATGTCAAGGAGAAAAGGGTATTGGTATTTCAGATCCTCTTGACTGAGAGAGCGAGAGAAAGTGAGACTGTACGGGAGGAGGGAGCAGTGGCAGGAGAAGGAGGGGCCCAGGATGGTCTAAGAAGATAGAAACAATTAATTTAAAAAATAAGAGTGGACTGGAAATGAGTACTGTCTCCCATATACTTTTATTCACAAAACACTGAAATGATTAATATATTGTAATTTTGTAATACTAATTTGAGTCTACATGTCATCTTACTTACCAGCTGAGCAGTGTTGCAGCTCACTTGGCTCTCACTAGATTTATGTGTAATATAAACATAGCACTGAAAGACTGAGCATTGGCCATAGATGTGCACAGTTAGTTAAAGAATCAAAGCATTGTAATAGAACTGTCCCAGTTTAGATAGAAGTTTACATTGTTCTGACAGGATTTATATTGACTGACAATTGATTCACAATCAATGATGAGGTCAAGATGATTGACAATCATCTTGACTTTTTGAGTCTGGGCCAGGCTAATGTGATGTATTATGTAGATACAAATATCCCACAATAAAATGCTAGCCGCACTGGTTAGCCACACTCTAATGTATTCTACACTTTACAGTGTTGTTGTACTTCATTGCTCTACAAGTTACATAGGCTGTGGTTATGTGGTTATGGTAAAAACATTTGCAGTTTTTGCTTTATAAACTTACTGGTAGTTTATACTTTGGGTAATATAACAGTTGGACATGGCACATAGTTATTCCTCGCCGGCAAAGCTTTTGTTTTCAGAGTAGAGTGAGCTGCCTTAACTGTCCGTGACCCCTCCCTAGTCCCGCTTCAGCCCCCCCCACCCCCTCCCCGTACTTTATCTCTCCCTCTCTGGGGTCAGCTGTTGGGCCTTTGTTCCAGGGGCATTGTGGGGGATTATCCGGTGTGGGCCGCTCATTCGCTCGGGCTGTCCGGTAAATGGGGCCAATCGCGTGGCTCACAATCCTTCATACATATTTCATAGGGCTTTTGAACAACTTCTCAGCAGAGCCCAAAATTAAAGGACAGATGTACAGAGAGAGGGTGGGAGAGAGGGGAGGAAGGAGGTAATGACTGTAGAAATAGTCAGATGAAGATAGGGTGTAGTGTATGTAATTGGAAAGACATGCTGGAAAAAGAAATTGAGGTGAGAAGACATCCCTAGCCCACAAAACCATTTTAACAAGTTATTTGCAAAAATCTTATGTCACTATTACACCACTGTTGAGTGCATGTGATCCCAGTTACTAAAGAAATCCCTATGTTATGACTAATTCAGCCACACTATCCAGTTTATTTCTTGTGGCAGTCCCCAGCCTAAATGGAGAAGGTTGCATTAGGAAGGGCATCCTGCATAAAACCTATATATCAGACTACTTGCTGTGACTATCTCGGATTGGGGAAGTTGAAAAGAATCAAGAGGAATATCAAAAAATTTACATCTAATAAATAATAATAAATGCAATGAGACAATTTAGATCTTAAAGTCAGCACGTTTACTTAAAAAAAATCATGAAATATTAAACAGTGCAAAAGAAAAGTCCCTTTTGGTGTTGACACAGTAAATCATTTGATTCTGAAAGCTAATTTGGCTTAGCGCTCTTTCTGAGGCAATATCCGCTATTTATCTGGGCTTGGAACCAGCCCAAAAGCATGTTTATGTCAGGAAAATAGAAAATAAAAACTTGAATGAAAACAGATATTGTGACGGTACTGCTGTGTAAGACAATATAATGAAGGAAGACAGTAATGCAAAAAAGGGAAAAATTTACTTACAGCTCATATAACCGTATTCTTTTTAGCCATGTAAAAGAAACAAAGCTACAAAAGAAGGTACATGCAAGTTCACTTAGAAGCTGCCGCTCAGAGGTGGTTAATCACTCCTAGTCCATTTTTCTCCACCTCTCTCCATCTCCCTCTCTTGTGACAGGTTGCTTTGAGACAGAAGGATAAGCTCTTTTTCAGAGCGGGAATCGGATTTCCTGCTTTTTTGATGAGATAATAAAATATGACGGCGGACAATAGAAGCCTGTGGACAGCTTGCTGGGAGCTATTCATTCGGGCTGCAACCCCCCTGTCTTAAGACTGCTTAGACAGAACGTTTAAAAAGGTAGCCAAGGGGCCCCTCCATTGACGGCTACTGTTACACACTTGCTCTCTCGTGTGTGTGTGTCTTTTCCTATGTATCGGTAAAGCCTGAGAAATCTCTTGTCTCTCGGTGACTCAGGGTTGGCTGTTTGTTTGGCCAGCGTGTGTTTTCGCCCCCTTCGCTTTTGGGAACTGTCAGGAGATGTATTGCACCTTCTATTTGCACAGCGTTGGCCAAACAAGACGAGACCCTGGAAGATAAGGCTATACGAGTGTCATGTGTTTGGTGGCGAGCTGCAGCCTTGAAGGATGAAATGCAGGGACAGACGATCCCACTGCCAGCCGGGTTAATTCCTAACTTCAGATGAGCCTGGGAATACCAGTGCTTCCCATGTTTTTACATACTATGACAATCAGCAGATTATTGGTTGGTATATAAAGCTTCACTATCTGATTTTATTTTTTCATCATGGTCAAAAAACGTCTCATCTCCCCACAACAGCCAATGTCAATTCTAGCACAGACTTTAGAATTTGACAGATGGAAACTAGCAATTTTAAAGAAAATGTATAGCAATATTCATCAACATTTTAATTTTGCTTACTTTCTCCAGCAGCCATTAAATCAACAGCCAAAGGAAACGTCCCATGTTGGAGCGTACCAGCATATTGCAGTTGTTTATAATAGAGCACACAGTGATGCTTTCCATATCAATATGGTACTTGCCAATTAAAATAAACGGGTCCTATTTACTACCTCAAAATACTATTACTGAAAGGCTCTCACTGTCTCTGGCAGCCATTAATTCCACAGCCAGTAGGACTGTGCCAGCATTTAAAAATCATTAATAATAAAGCCTAGATGACATCTCAAGGTCACATTTTTCAAATAATTTCTATTTCAATATGCTATTAGTTGACAAAAACAAACATTCTCCTGAAATACAACTAAAATTGCATTCCTTCCATTTAACATTGATTCGTATTGACCTTTCTCAAAGAGCACTCTCACTTCTCACATTGCAATAAAAACTGAAGTTGAGTGGGACTGTGATGTTTGATTGACTGAAGGCAGAACTTCCCAAACCTTGAATGCACACATACCAACTCATTACACCCCCCACCCCCTCCAAAACTCGCATATCTGCTTCGATCAATAATCTACAAAGGCCTTGATAAGCCCTTGGCCTAGACTGTCACTTTGGGCAAACACAACCCACGTTCTTCCTACCCCTTTTCTCTGCACTCGTCCCCAAGCCCCCTGTGTGACTGATAAGGCTGTGCCACGACTGAAACGAAGAGTCCAAAACAAGAAGTTGGGACGCATAAGAGCGATTGTGTAACTTTGACTTTTTTTTTTTTTTTTTTTTTTCTTACATTAAAAATTTATATTGATACATGATCAAATAACAAAATATGTGCATCAAACTTTTTGGATTACCGTGAATAAAGACAGGAAACAGGCGCCAAAGCTGAGCAAACAGCCCTTGTCGACTTCACTGATAGCCTTGAGAACATGAAGCCTTGAAGTGCAGTGTGTCTTGCTATGAGTGTGTGTGTGTGTGCGTGTGTGTGTGTGTGTAGTATGTCCTGTTTGAGAGTGCCATAGCGTCACATGGGTTTTTCTCAAGGTGCACGTCCCATCACAGGAGTCAAGGACAGGGTCAAAGACACCGATCAAGTCCCATGATTCCAGCTCCTGCTATTATAGATAGATAGATACACATAAGGGTTGTCTTCTTGTCCCTTACATAATGTTTAGTCATATTTGTCATTAATTCAGGTTTAAATAAGACGCACATTGATACACCTTTCTTTGCTCATAGCCTTTTCTAAAAACCTTTCTAATATTTTTGGACTGTACTGTATGCCTCTGTTAGCCTCTCAATTATTCAAGGAAGTCTTAAAGAAAATGCAGTGCTAAGAGCAAAAAAATATTCCTTTGACTATAAATGAGGATTGTTGCCTAAGCAGCTACAGATTTATAACAACTATAAACAGTGGGGGATCTCCAAAATTGAAGCTCGGGCCTTTATGTCAACTTATAAATTCATGCAGTCACAAGCTGAGAAAAAGCAAAGGAGGGGGTCTTGAAGAGTTGTAATGGGGCCTCTGGAGGTCAGGGAGTCAGTGCAGCTCTAAGAGACTGAGAAAGCAGGAGGCAGAAGGCAAAGAGAAAGGCCAGGGAGTCTGGAAGATAGGAGCGGGACATCTGGAGAGGAGGAGATGGCAGGCTGAGGAAGAATAGCAGGCTCCAGGGGCAAAGGAGGGGTGGGCGGGTAAACAATAAAGCATAGTGAGAAAGGAGAGACGATGGAAGATGGATGGAGAAAAGGATATGCAACCGCAATTCAGAAAAAGTTCGGACACTGTGTAAAATGTAAATAAAAATTAAATCAAATTGTCCAACGATCGCCCTGCGACAAGCTGGCCCCTGTCCAGGGTGTACCCCGCCTACGGCCCAAAGTTACTGGGATAGGCTCCAGTCACCTGCAACCCCTAACAGGAATAAGCGGTAGAAAATGAATGAATGAATGTCCAACGATCCAGAAACACTTCAGTCTGCTATGGGTCAACTGCGTTTGACCAGTTTTCTATTATCTAGCTTTGGTCCAGAGAAGACAGCAGTTTTACCGGATCATGTTTACACCTTTTTACATGATCCAGTTATAACTTGGATTTCTGCAAACTGTGTTGAAAGACAATGACTTGTGAACGTGTTCCTGATCCATGCAGTGATCTGAGGATCATGAGCATCCAATACATCCAATACTAATAATACAGACTCTGCCTTTCTAAAATGATCCTTTTATACCCAGACATGTTAACTGAAATCTTTAATAGTAAAAATTTTCCAGCCTTCTGTTGTAATAGGCCTAACTTTTTTGATATGTGTTGCTGCCATCAAATTCAAAATGTCTGAATAACTTTCATGAAATAGTAAAATGTTTCACTTTCACTTTTATTTACATTTTACACAGTATCCTTATTTTTTTGGCACTGAGGTTGTGTTAAGGCAAGGCGACATGATGGCAAGAGAAGAAAGGAAAAGATAGTTGGGAGCCCGAAGTGATCAACATTGAGTGGCAATAAGAAGGGGACAGGGGCTCTTTGACACATCTGATGCACACCCTGGTCATTTTGGCGTAAGTCCACTTTGCCACGCTTCATTAGTTCCACACACACACCCCAAAACAGCCCAGAAATAATGACATAATCAGCAGCTGTGCCATCGAGCCTGGCTGGCCCTCACAAGGTGACCAGGGACAGAGGAGGGAGGAGGGGGCAATGGCCAAAAAGCACTTCTGTATGTAACAATGTAAGTTCTAGTGCAGGTGAGAAAAGGCTAGACTCGGTCATGTAGTTCTTTATGTTGAATCCTAGCCAGCCTTTTTCTTGTGGTCATTTAATCTGCAGAATTCAGTTGCTTTTTCTGCCGTACACACTCATGGGGAGATAAAGAAAAGAGCTGTCAGGATACGTCAAATGGGCTCCTCAATTGCCTGCGGCCATTCACAGCAGCTGATCCCGCTTTCGGCTTCTTTCTCCCACTAATTCTTTCGGGTAATTGTTACACCATTCAGCTACTTACAAATGGAAGTACAAGGTAATATCCTCAGATTAGCTGGCTACAATAATCTTTATCTAGTTGCTCTCTTTTGTTATTGGATACTGGTAGGCCACAGTGTCAAATGCCATTCTGTAGGTTTTATTAATAGATTAATTTCTAACTTTATTAGGAATGTTTAAATTTTAAATCATGTAAGTGAAATATCTAGTAGCCAGATGCATGTTGTGCTGAATGCATTAACCAGTTTTACCATTTTTTGTATTCTTCTTCCCTTTGGTTTTTTCCTTCTGGTGTCACCCCAACAAATCAACTGCCTCCTAGTGTGCTGAAATTTACATTTTAATTTGGCATTTGGTTTTATGCCGTATTCCCTTAAAGACACACCCCGCTCCATTTATCCAGGCTTGGGACCGGCACAAAAGGTACACCGGCTTGTGACCCCTTGTGTCTGGACTGGGTTTGCTATTTCTTTTGTGTTATATTTCACTGCATGTGTGTTTTTTTGCCTGTTATAGCCTAAATAGCCCCAAAAAATATATTCACATAATGCCACCTATTTGGAGAAAAAAAAAAATTTATATGGCAAAAGGGCCACCTAGTAAATCTATATTGGATATGCATATGTGCCTGTGACTAAGTCAATTTCATATTTTCTACACCAGGCTCACACAATACATTTAATACAAGCACAGCTTGTCATTTGTTTTGCATGACCACATACTACAGCTGTAAAGTTCACTTATGATAAATGCATATGTATGGCACTTGTGTTTTACTGAGAGTACTACAGACCCGGAGGGATTTGAAGAGCTTACTGCGGGTGAGGAGACAGTATGTGTGCTTGTGTCTTGTTCTTGACCCACTGGCAAATTGTATTGGTTGTATTTTTGGCAGCTCTGATCCTAAATCTATACCACCAGTGTTTCATCTCTTTCTTGTACTTCTTTTTATTTCAAATCGCCCCTCAAAGAGCACCCAAAACCCCTGGAGCTCTGTGCGTTTATACAAGCATCTTTATAGACGAAGAAGTTTCTATCTATTTTTTCACATCAGGAGCAATGGCGGTGACCTGTTCACCCTAAAATCCCAGAGGTCAAAGCCTGGTCACACACACTCACTATGTACACACATAAACCCACCAAGTAGGACCCCCCCACCCCAAAAATGAAAGAAGGAAGGAGGAGGAGAAAGCAGACATTAGCGATCCCGGCACGGAGAACAAATGGAGCCCCGAGAGGGACATGAAGAGGAGGACCGAGGGAGACGAGGGGGAAGGAGAGGTGAAGCACACAATGCTATGGGGCGCGGCGGTTGGACAGACAGCATCTGCTCTCAGCTCTCTGTGGCTCTCGTAATAGATGGAGAGAGTTTGGGAGACATTGAGAAAGAGAGAGAGAGGAGAAGAAAGAAGCGGCAAAAGAACATGTGACAGAAAGAAGAGCTGACTGAGGGAAAAAGTGCACAATGACTTGGATCAGATAAGTGAGACTTCAAAAGGAAAGACGCCTAGTGTTTGGTGTCAAAACACAAAGTTCATGATGGTTGCACTAACAAACAGGAATATAGCTAGACTTCAATTCTTACTTTAGTCTTGGTCTTACAAACTTTTTTTTTTTTTTTTTTTTTGTATTGGATTTTGGTCATAGTTAGGTTTGGTCAGATAAAATATAACTTGAATTTCACTTTTATGGAGCCTGTTTGTTGACTTCTTGCATAAATTTCCCAACAAATGATTCCTTTACATTTTCAACATTTCTCTTTTAATGTTTGAAGCAACAATAAAAAAAAAACTTTTACAGCTAAGCTATTTTGTAAGGCAAGCTTCATTCCTTTTTCTACAGAGGTTGCCACATTGAATTATCTGATTTTCATATTTCATTTGGCTTTTTTTTTTTTTTTACACCAGTTGCCCCTCTTAACACAACCCTCTCCATTTATATGGCTTGGGTCTGGGCTACAAATCCCAGTCTCCCACATGAAAGGCAGGTGCACTATCCACTAGACTGGTTCAGAACTGTGTTCTGCAGTTAAGGGATGGAGAAAAGCATTTATATTGTTAGGTATATGCAGTATATGCTGTATGGTTGAGAAGTTACCTAAAGAACAAACAAAAGTTGCTTGTGAGGTATGTAAATAATTCATTTATGTCTGATGTTTTTTTCTTAGAGATCATAGGAGCTTCTGCATGAGGGAGGAGCGGTCCCCGACAGAGGGGAACTTGGCCTTATAGAAATCGGAGAGTTTCCCAGAGCCATCATCATCATCAAACTTCACCTCTTTGTGTGTGTGTGTCCAAAACTATTACTGGGGTCACACACATTCTTGTCTTATGAAAGATGATGAGTGTGTTGTCATTGGAGGGCTTCAAAGACACAGGACACTGAGTGAGATTTTTCACTTGAATCCTCACATGAAAGCGGATGCTCGCTCAAAGTCAAGGCTGTTTTGCGAAGACTTTGATGAGCGACGGGCAGAAAAGATAGAAGAAGGGGGCGAAACCAGGAGGGGGGCTTGAGAAAAAGAGGGACGTAAAAAGCCGGGGTCTAGGTAATTAACGGGAGGCTCTTTAATTACTGATGGTGTTCATTGTGCCAGAAGCAATGTGACAATTAAGCCGTTAAAACTTCCTAATGGAGAGGAAGGAAGACATGCAAAAGAGGAGGATGAAAGAGCGAAAGAGGCGACAGAAGGAAGAGCGGACGAGTGAAAAGAAAAAAGTGGAGAACAATTGCAACAAAAGAGGAGCTGGGGAGCGTATTAGGCCAGCACAGTGACAGAGCAGATTAGCATCAAACAAGAAAGGCCACAGACGTGCAAACAGAGGACATATTCTTTCCAAAGACGCCAAGCAAGGTGGATGGGACTTTGATGATGCAGAAATCTGGCAAAGGGAAAACTTACTGTTGGATTTATGTGTGCGCTTGCTGAATGTGCGTAGGCTCCTGTTTCAAGTGGTAGTGCAGGCAGGTACAGGAGGAAGAGGAGGAGGAGGAGGAGGGGGGAGAGAGCTGCCGAAAAAAAATTGGCCTGAGGGGCATCCTGATACACATTACCTCTATGAGTCACCCGCACACACAGAAGAAACATAACAAACGTCTCCGTCCACCTTTGCAAGACGTTAAATTCCCACACAAACATCTCAGCAGTTTGAAGCCCACGCACCCACATGGTCTAACACTAATAACACCTACATTAACTCCATAGACAGTGGAGGGATAGTGGATTTAGTATGGGTGATGTCACCAATATACACTCAGAGTCGAGGGACGCAAGATTTTAGTTTTAGAGAAAAAGTGCAATTTATTTTGTGGTTACTTGCAGAAAACTGTTCATCACAATAACCTAATAGCATATTGTAATGTAACAAGACATCATCTAGGCTTTATTATGAAGGTTTTTATGGATGACAATTTTGGTATTGTATTAGAAGTTTTGGCCACTTATATAATTTCACATACAAATAACATCTCGAGTTGGTTAGTTGGTCTACATGTCTTGTTATAAATAAGTTGGCTGCCAATAAAACAATAATTGTGTCTATCCCAGAACTTTCTATGTCAGCTTACTCAAACAAATCGCGCCTAAAAGACAAACATAAATAATAAAAGGTGTTGCATTCACACAATATTTTAGGAGACAGAGATAATTATGTGATTGGATTAACACTGAACTCAAAGCTAGTTAGAACTCAAAGTTTGAAGTACATTTTAAACTATTAGTTTGATGAAATGTCTTAGTAACTTTGGTAAATTGCCATATAGTACTTTTTAAATGTATGTTGTCGGTGGGATTAGCCTCATTATGAAAGAAATGTTTATACTTGTCAACATGTTTTCCTGACATATTATAAATGTGAATACAAATGTGTGTTGGGGCCATTCCTTACTTCCTCATAAACTTGTTAATCAGTTCTTCTATGACAAGCACACTTCACGCTTACAAGGCAGTTAGTTTGTCAGGGGGAGTTAAAAAATTTGCATGGTTGGGCAAATTTTCCTTGTGGTAATCAGCTCCTGTATCTCTCAGACACCTGCTTGGCAAAAAAAAAAAAAAAAAAAAAAAAAAAAAAAAACCTTAATATGCAAAACACCTTCCACCTCCCTCCTCTGGTTTCTCTCCTCCACGGCCAACAGAAGACTTATTCACCTGGCCACGCTCACTCTTTTCCTCTCTGCCTGTCTTCTTGCAAATTTTCACATTTATGTATGCAAATAAGCTGTTCCCCTTAAGCCTGGTTTAACAGAAGCTTCCTGGTGCCATAGAGAAGAATGATGGTCTTGTCTGAAGGGAGATGTAGAGAAGTTTATGGCTCACAAACAAGATTGTTGTATGAAAGATAGTTTACCCTTAATATAGTAGAGGCTCCAGACAAACTGCTATGTGGACAGTTTTGTTTGGCTAAAAGCGGGATTAGGATTGTTCCTTTAAGGGTGTTACTATATATACTATTTAATCCCAATGCAGAATATTTTTTTTATTTACTTTTTTACTTTGCATCTTTTTTGCTTGCAGTGTTCTAGCACATAGACTTGAATGTCAGAATAGTATTGAGTAGAATTTCCCTACATGGATATATTATGTGGTTGACGCAAAGCAAAATTTGATATGAAAACAAAGAGAAGCCAATTCCAGGATTATGAAACATGAAACCTAAAGGAGAGGACAAACTTCAAGTTAACTCTCTGTTTTCATACAGTTTGATGTCCTTATCAGAATAAGGTAGATTTAGGCACGAAAACACTGTTGACCATCTTAGATCATGTGACCACTTTTCCTGCCACCAGAATTATGTTAATTAGAGATAAAATGCTTCTTCATCTTTCAGCTTTTCCCTTGTGGGGTCACCATAGCAAATCACCTGGTTCCTATTATGAAGAGAAATGCATATTGATTGATTGAAATATATATATATTATATATATCAAAGTCTTTATATACTAAAGTGCTGATTATACTTATGTAATACACAAGTGTAATTTTCCTTTCTATAACTGTACTATACCATGCATTTCAAGACTACAAGTGTATCAGAGTCTGTTAAAGCCTTCCGTCAGTGAGCTGACGATGGATGTGGGGGAGTGTGTCTATGAGACCAGCCCCAGTGGACAAATAAGGCACAGAGAGCTAGGCCCTCACCACACTAACGGAAGCGGACCACTTTAAATGTGAGTGCTACAAAAGTCCCAGCGCTCGCAAGGGCACTTCCTTTTCTCCTCTGCTTCTTTACCCACAATTCCCTCTTCCTCCCTCCCTGCCCACCGTCATCCCTTTGTCTCTGAGCTCTCACCCTCTTTCCCCTATCTATCCATCTATTCCTCCCCCCTTTCCTCTCAGTAAAACAGTAGGACGCTTAACCTTGATAACAGTGAGATCCCCCCTCAAAGTGACACACACACATACACACACACACACACACACAGAGGCGTTGGAGAAATGCTTTGCCAGCATGCCAGGCCGGTCCAAGGGACGGCTGTACCCTTCGAGGTGAACAGGACACTGGGAAATGCAGCAACAACAAAACATTCGCGAGCACTCACACACTGTATATGGACAAAGTGTTTCTTCAAAATAAAACCCAGATTGGTCGAGCACTATTGTTACTTGACTTTGACAAAGTAACACAAAAGGAGAAGTGTGACAAATGACACACGTTAAAGGTGAGGTTGTCTACCGAGAATTAACAGTATATCTATATAATATACTGGAAG
Source organism: Bostrychus sinensis (assembly GCA_020698575.1). Lineage (NCBI taxonomy): Eukaryota > Metazoa > Chordata > Actinopteri > Gobiiformes > Eleotridae > Bostrychus > Bostrychus sinensis. Next base: position 16,510,620 of record CM036257.1, on the reverse strand, counting down.
ACACTTGCAGTACGCATATATGAGGGCAAAATGAGGACAGGGAAGTTGGATGCAGTTTCTCAAATATACCTTTGCATGCATGACCTTAACCACTAAAAGGAATTAGAAAGTAAGGAAGAGGTACAACAAACAAGGTGGTTTCTTCCTCTTTGGATTTAAGTTCTTCCCATTTCTGTGTAAGCTAACAAACTATTCTCTGCTTCATGTTGGCATTACTACATACAACCATTTCATTCAGTCATACAAAAACAGTGTACTCTACATTATTATATTCCATTTTCTTTCCAAATTACAACTTTTTACTTGTAGTCGCATTATTAGTACTAAACAATCTGTTCCTTTCTTAGGCAGCGCTGATAAAATCTATTTTCATGTTCTATTTGAAATTAGTTACTGAAGTGCCAAGACACTGCTACTTCCGTTGTTTTCCATCACTAGCAGCCAGTATGTGGGACGCTCTGGGATGTCATTGTTTTCACAAAAGTCATTATGTACCTTATAGTTCTAAATGTGACTGGGCCAAGTGGAAGAACACTCAGTAGTAAACTTGTAATTTTAATAATATTGCGGTATGCTGTATATTGTGTTATTATTCTGGTACTTGTATTGCTGTTTTGCCCCATAATGTACTTTGAGCGTGTGGGAGGATGTATAGGAGATTTGAACTTGACTGAGAAAGGACACAGTGAGATGGTGTCACGCTACCCTATCTGCACCTTGAAGTATCAGGTGTAATCCAACACTTTCCATAAGGACTGCATTATTTTCAGCTTCATTTGTCTCTCTATTTTGTATTTTTTAGTCGAATAGATTTACAGGTGTTTACCTCAAAGTCATTGGCCTTGTTGTAGTGCATGTTGAGGGCCCTGAAGAGTTCGCAGTCTCGGCTGACACTGAGCTCGTCGGCCCCTGTGACGCCGTCATTGATGGACTGCCGCGCAAACTTCTCCATCTGGATGTAGTAGAACTCCCTGAAGTTGCTGAACCACTTGATCAACTGGGACGTGATGCAGCGGTTAAACTGTTGAAATTGAGAAAAAAAGACTGAAAATTAATTTTGTTGTGGAATATTGTATCAAATATCAGTCTGGAAATATACAATGTTTGATTTCAAAGATTGCCGATATGAGTGATGTGGGGAAAGGATGGCTGCTATACTAAACAACATGGATCTCTACAAGTGTGACCAGTAGGGAATCATACAGTGAAGTTAATAATAATGAATTAGATTTATATTGTGCTTGCCAAGTTTCTTATTGCTGCCCATCCTGATACAACTTTCCTTATTTATCCAGGCATGGGGCCAGTACAAAGACTACACTGACATGGGAGTCTTTTACTTATACATGGAATAATTTTACTCGAGTGCTTCTACCTTTGATATTCTAGGTAGTTCATTTTCTTTAATAAAGCGATGTGGAGAATAAAATAGTAAAATATTAAAAGTGGGCCAGATGCTTGGTTTAAAATATGCTGCTTTACATGAGCAAACTGAAAAGTACAGATAAAAGACCAGTGGAACAGAGTGAGAGAAGATAATAGAGACATTAAGATAGACAGCTCGGGAGGAGGAGGTGTGTGTGGTTCATCTTCCCCCCGCTGGGAACAGACCTCCCCCTATCATAACCCCGCGACTGAGGCAGAGGTGGAGGGAGAGGTGGAGGGGGCGACCGCAAACACATAATTGACCAGAAAAACGATTAAGTCATCATTTGAAGCGGCCTTGGCCTGTGGGGGGCTCAAACATGTACTTAACCCCTTTCACCAATTACACTTTCTCTTTCTCTGTGCCAGGAAGAAGTGTGAAGAAGAGAGAAGAAAGAACCAAGAGACAGAGACAGGGATGTGGTGATCTGATCTGTGCCGCTCAGCTGGACTCAAAAGGGCGAGGTAAACCTATTAGGACTATTACCTTTTTTCCGCCTGGTCTAAGCAGTGAAAACAAACTGTCTAAACATCCAAACCACTAGATAAGGCCCTTGGGGGGTTGTGATAACTGCCTGGAATAGTCACTGTAAAATACCCCACTTAGACCTTTGAATATAAAAAATTAAAGCTGACATTAGCGGTGTATAAAAATATCGATTCCAGAAAAATGTAAAATGGCCATTGATTAAATTCTTTTTTTTATTTATTTTGTTGTAGAACCCAAGATCAAACACTATCCCACATATAAACACTATGACAATATATTTCATATTTTATTTTTAAAATAATAATAATCCTGCATTTTGTTGCTTATTTTAAAAAAGGCACTTTGTTTGTGAAATACTGTTGCAGAATAAATAAAATGCATTTATTAAAATTTTGTGCATCTAGTGGTAAATATAAATAAATAATAATAAGTAAAATAAGTGAGGTTTTAAAAATCATATTATTAAAAATCTTCTATTAGCTATATCCTAAAGTACACAGAGTGACAGAGACATTCACTTTCCTCCACTCTGCGCTTTTTTGTGGTGAAGAATGGGGGACAAAACACTACTAAACGCTGAGCGGACGGCTCACAGGGGAGGCTGAGTGGTTTTGACATGGAGATTAGGCTTTGGCCATTGTTCTGCATGTACATAGACACAAATATATGCAGTTCACAATCTGGCATGGCAGTCAAAAACAAACACAGAGTGCATCAAGATGGATATGTCGAGAGTACAGAAGAGGTAGAGGATATAGATGTTGGGAATAGTTGGTTCAAGGTGGGACAGGGCTAGAGGAGAGAGAAGGGGCAGTGCCATTTTGGGGATGACATAATGGTGAAGTGGGAAAGCATAAGTCTGCCTGACATTGTTTGGCGGGACGTGTGTGTATAGGGTAGAGGAGGGGGTAACATGGTGCCTGTCCTAAAGTGCATGGTGAGCATAAATGGAAAAATGAGGAAAGGGAGGGGGTCTAGGAGGGAGGAGGACGGTGCAGGTCAGCTCTGTTGGACAATGGCGTTTTGATGCACGGGGAGGAGGGGTCTGGAACGTGAGCAGTCAGCAAGCCGGGGTCGTGACACGGGAGAGTCGAACAAACAAACTACTGACACTTACAAATACTACATCAGCTGCGTTGGGCTATTCTTAAACACACACAATGTTTCAGACAGTGCGATGGGACGGAGCGCAAACACTTTTCACTTGCTAAGCCTTGCCTGTATTCAAAATTTGACGGCCGGAGTGTAGTGAATTGGTGGAGGTGCGTGTTAAGCATATAGCATCTATGCGAGAGCCTCATACTGAGATTAAAGTCAGTGAAAGTGTTCCCATCCTTCAAACTCCAGACCTTAAGTGTCACCGCAGCCGAGCGATAGAGAGATTTGTCACTTTGGACAAGGATTACTTTATTATACTGACAGCTTTTCAGAAGATGTATCCCAGGCAGCACCTCTTGACTGTTACTTGAGTGCAACAAAAGATACAATATTTACTGTAGATGCCGGTAAACAAGCTAAATTATGTTGTACTCTCAAATGAGGCACCCCAGGGATTTGGTTTTGGCAAGTCCCCTGTAGCTTCCAGCAGTCTTGGTTCATTAAGTTGCTGGTGGGGTACCAAAGACCCCCTGATAGCTGCTGAGGACAAGAGTGCTCAGTGTAAAAAGGAGGTAATCGGTTCAAAGGCGCACATCACTGCAGCTCCTTAATCAGGGCTGGCAGGGGTCAGCCAGCAAAGACACAAGATGCAGCGAGGAAGTATATGTGTGTTGAGGATATCCAAGTGTGTGTTTGGCCGGGCGGCTGAGAGGCAGATGAGAGAGAGACAGGGAGAGTGTGTTTCTCACACTCACACTCAAGAGGCTGTGAAAGGTCAGCACTTAGAGCTAACAGTGCAAGATAGACCCCCGCCCTGAACATGCACTGGTACACACTTAAGTCCAGAATAGGAAAACTCTCAAGTAGCCTTTGTTCACTCACTACGTTCTGTTGGTATGGGCATCTGGAGTATGTCAGTTTGGTAAATGTTAGTAATAGTTAGAGTAAATGTCACTTGATATTTTCAGTGTTTTTTATGCAATCCTATTTTTGAAGCATTAGCATGAAAACTGTCCCCTAACTTTTTATTAAATAATGATTAACTATGGAAGATGAAAGTCAACAGATGACCTCGGCGTGCTAAAGCTACATCTAGAACAAGTGCAGAGATGAGCAGAATGACAGCGAAGCACTGCTCTCTGTCTCTCAGTATCATAAGCCCTTCACAGTCATCACGGATTTCCAACGCTTCCTGTTATTGCAGGAGTGAATTGTGGGAGATAATCTCTGGCTGCCTATTGGCTGACCACATACAAAAAGCAGCCCTAGAAAGTGAGCTTTTGTTACTGTGGTGACTCAAATTCAGTGGCTGGCTTTTCTTTCTCTCACACATTCGGCCTGTCAAGGCGCACATGCCATACCATCAGCAAAAAAAAAGTAAAGAAAAGGAAATACCCCTGCTATTCAACTGCACATGGTTTGTCTGATTGAAAAGATATATTGTTTTTGTTCTGAAATTTTCAGGAAAGGTCATTAATGGGGCAAACACAAAATTGTTAAATTTGGTATGAATCCAGATCACAGTTTATATCAAGGGGTGTCTGAAGGGATTATGTACTATTTTGAGATTTTGACTGAAGATACTAACTTAACTCACTAAAAAGAAGAAATTAGATTTGTAGATTCTTTTTTGTTGTGAGATATAAGGGTTTTGTAACTCATTGGAAAGAGCATGTAGACCTGAACTGAGTTTGAGTCCAGGTCTGGGCACTACATCTTTACCAGTGTGAGATAGGATCAATGCCTTGGCAGAGGTCTACGGACTCAGTGCTTCTAGACTTTTGCACAGTGCTGTGTGCATATAAGTCTGTTCTACATAGATACAGCTCACATTACAAAGGAAAACTTATTTAATTGACTATATTTATCTAATCAGTTCTAATTAATTACACTGCATCAGGATAATACATAATTCATGAACCTAATACTATGTAGGGCATCATTAACGTTACAGTATTAATGACACATGTCAAAACATTTTACCAACACCAGAAGTCAAGAATGTCACAATAATCTTAAAAAGGCCTAATGAAGGGGAACATGGGCGGTTGTTGGGGCAACCCACTTCCCACGTTCATTAGGTTCCTTACAAGCAAGGCCTGATTAGCAGAGACTTAGCCATCAAGACTTTTGTCTGAAGCTAAGAGGCCACACTAGCTGTATCTAATTAGATAGTCAGTCTCATTCCCATACATGTCTGCTAACTTACAGCATGAGCCCATTGTCCTCCACTAAAAACAAAAACAAACCGATCTGACTCATAATCCCCTTAACTATCTTGACCTTGTTTATTTATCTGATGAGGCCATTCAAGACAAGGCCACTTCCTTGTAACTAGTCAGTCAAACGAAGTGATCAGAACCCTTATATCACTTAATAATTTAAAAGCTTGTTTGCTATGGAGACAATTTTGAATTAAGCTAAGGCTATAGGCTACATATTTGCCCACATGAACCCAGCTCTTAAATTAGACCAATGATATCAGAGATAGTCACGTGACAATGCGAGATGAGGTTGGTGGCACTGGTTTCCAAGTGGGGGCAGCTGGGAGAAAAGGGAACCTTTATCTCCTGATTTGAATAAGATGGCCTGGATCTGTCACAGTGTTTACCCCTCCGTATGGTCCAAGAGGGCTGCGCAAACAACAACAAAATGTACAAACTCGGTCAGACACTACAACGACCATTGTGTTGTGGTTTGTGCTGTTTAGACATTGTTAGTTGTCTTAATTTTCTTCATTAAGTTCCCACTAATGCTAATGACCATTCTTATTCCCCAGTCCAGGCCTTTCCCGACTATCCTCTTGTTCAGATAACCACTCCTCTGTCTCTAGGCTCCATCCTCCTTTCTGCCCTCCCCACCCCGCCATTACTCATTTCTCTCCCTGGCTGCCTTATGTAAACCCATTCAACTTCCTCTTCTTCCATATTTTGCATAAAACCATAACTTGGTAAACAAGGGGAAAGGACCCCACAAGCTCACATTGTCTGCAGTTACCATAACTGGTATATTGCAATTACTAAATCAAACTTCCCCTGTTAAAGCAGGTGCATACAGAAGAACAAGGAAGAAAAAGACAGAGGGACAGTTGAGGGACAGGAAGAGATATAAAAGAATATGGATATAGACCTATAGTAAATTCAGTTGATGTTTGGACTCACCTTCACATCAGAGAAGTACATCTTCAACATATTGGAGCTTGGATAGCGAGTGTAGAAAAACATTAGTTTGGCCTTCTTCAGATGATTGGGGGAGAGACCCTCTTGGATCTGAAATAACTGCCATTAAGGACATATAGCATTGCACAGTCGAGAAAATACATGTATTTGTGTATGTTTATTTATTCTTTTAATAACTAGCTGCAGTATTCAAAAGAAAATGGCATTTGGATGAAAGCTAACCAAATTTCTCTCAGGCATCAGTGCGGACGGGAGTATGAAGACAGTGCACCAAGGCAAGAGCATTTGCTTGTGATTAGAATAGTTCATATCAGGTGTAAGTGTCACGGTAAATAAAAACGCTGGCCGGCACTGCTCTGCTTTTTACATAAGGAGACTCATTTCACAGTCAAAGTAAGCCTTTGCCTACACCCTGTGCTAACCTCCACCCAAAAAAGGGAAGAAGAAAAAAATGAGACATTTGCATATCACAGACAAAGACAGCAGTTAACGCCAATGACGGGCAAGAAGGCCTAATGGCTTGGCGACGGCACGTGCCAACTCTGAATATGACAGTGTGTTGTTGGCTTAATATCAGTGGCAAAACAATATCTGGATGAGGTGGGACTGAGTGATGTGAACAACCTTCTCAGGCCATCTCGAAATACATGTCAGAGGCCTTGTCTCCTAATGGATCGCTTGGATTGAAGACGATGACGATGGGCTGTTGGGGGCACCTTGAGGGAGAGCATGGTTCCAACCTTCAATTACACCCCTCCTCCTCCCAGTGCTCCACCCCTGCCCCCCAGGCACTCTAGTGCTGCCAAAGCCTTGGAGGAGCACACGAAGGAGGAGGAGAAGGAGAAAAGAGCTTCTGTGAGGCTTTGGACAGAGCCAGAGATTGGGGGGACCGGAGCACATCTGCGCTACTGAACGGCCCAAGCCATTTCCATGGTGAATTAACAGCCATATAATGCATCTGATAATATCAATCTGGAGAAGAAGACATTGAAAGGAGCTCGGGAAGGGGGGCGGGCCGCATATGAAAACCTCAGGCTGTTTCAACAAGGGTTTTCATCAACTAGCAATACAGGCTTTAAATTATATACAAGGTACAGCCCTAAGTTTTATGAAGACTGTTTACACTTGACTGGACGAAATACATTGGGTGGCGTTATTTATGATCTACACTGGTGGCTCTGATCGTTAAAATCAGTCAAGTGTCCAGATGTAGCTGTAACTATAGAGTAGGAAGGAGGCATCAGCTGCGAGATTGGATTGCCCTTGGCCTCAGGGTTATACAGCAAAGCCAGAAAATGTTGAACCACGCTGGGCTGGCTCCTTAAAGAGCCTGCCTACTTTGTCTGATTCACTGAGCGAGAGGGAGACAGTGGTTGTATGCGCAGCGAGGGTCTTGTGGGGGAAACCCTGGCAGACTGGTGTTTCTCTGTCAGGCCTGGCCAAAAGAGCAGCACTTCACTCTCCACACCACACCATCTGCTCCAAGTGGACGGGTACAATGGCTGCTCACACACAGACTAAGAGGCAAAGTAAAAGGAGCTCTTTCAATGAGACAAGGTGGATTTATTTATGTGAAATCTATGCCTTTACACTAATAATATTTTCTTTTTGCAAATTTAGGATTAGCCTTTTCTTTAAAGCGAAATTAAAAATGATTTTAAAACAAAGGATTTCTGTTTTACCTCTGAACGCAATATCATTTCCTTTCAGCTGACAATTAAGACGCTTCATATCACCTAATGAGGCATTTTCATTTTCAATTCACTCACAGCTTGCAAATGTAATTGTGATTGGACTTAGGGGTGGCGTGCAAGGCTATTATTTTGTCATGATGGTGCACTCACACCAGCTGGCCCACTGTTCGCATGCCACATCTGACAAGACATCATCATTCTCGCAACACTTCCCCAAAGCACAAAGTCATGAGAGGGAAAATAGCTGCGCCTCTTCCTAATTCCAGGTGTAAGGACAAGAATATTTGGAGTCGAGCTGAGAACAAATGAGGAAATTGATAGCAGCCATCTGTTCCACAGATCGCTAGAGCTGAACTTGAACGCACCTCATAAAATGTCAAACTGACTTCTAAAACTCAAAGATGAAACTTACAAAAGTTCAACTAACAGTCAAATTTAGCATAATCACAAACATTAAAAATAACAATGGTTTTATTAGGCCTGTTCTGTCCAATTGGTGAAGTACATCTGTTAATTCCCAGTATTTCTAAATACTACAATGAAAGCCACAGCATCTGGCATATGTGCTTATTGTTTGATTGTTGTCTACGTTTTCTCAGTGCGTGTATGTCTATCTCCCTTTTCTCTTTTCATCCCTCCATCGGGAACCAGTAGAAGCAAAGGATTATGGATCTTTGGAAAGCGTTCACCCTTGGGTCAGAAGACAAGACAAGGCGAGGTAATGAAAGATAAACAGCTCGCTGCAAACACCTGTTAACGTCCGCTTCAAAGAAAAGACAGGGAGGAGGGGGGCGGTGGTTGTGCAGGGAGAGAAAACAAAAAAAGAAGTATTCGGCTGCCAAGCAACAGCCGAAGGGCCCCCCAGGCTGTTGACAGATCTTTATGAAATGAAAAAAAGAGAAAAGAAACGACAATGATTGTGGGCCTTTTATAACAGCGATGGGTGATAAGGAAGAGAGAAAACACAAGCAATCATAAATATACATCTTCACTGAGTCCTCAGGCGAACCTTTAGTGACAAGCACACACACATCTACACCTGGAAACAGGCTAAGTACTCAGGTACGTACAAGGCAAAACAAGACAGCCCTGGTGTAAAGTAAAAAATATTCTCTTGACTCATTACTTAGGCAAACTGAACTGATTAGTTAAGCATGCAATGAATAGCAATAACCAGAAAACAATGCTTTCTACGCAACACACAGATGAAACTTTCATAAGGTGAGTACAAGGCCAAGGTGGTATTGCAGAAACAGAGAAGGGACTGAATGTATCTATTAGTCCTTAGTCCCCCAGGGGGGTCAATTTGAGCCTCCCAAAGGGCATAGCCTCTTTATCCACAGGGCACTATTGGGGCACTCTGGGGTTAAACTATAAGGGAGGCTATACAAGACCATTGTTTGCCAAGTTTCATTACGCTATCTCCTTCCTTCTCCGTGACCATTTTTATAAAAGGAATTGGGGCAGTAAATGTCGTGGGGACCTAATCTTTGTAAGTAAGTGATATGTGACAAGAGAGCTTTTAAAGCACTCAAGGTTGAAGATGGAAGAAAGGGTTGTCTGGTGCTGTGGGAAGGAAGATGTATGGGTGTAAAAATAAATACACAAATGCAGTAGAAAGACAAGGAGAACAATAGTGGGAGGAAGCTGATTCATCAACAATTTTGCTTAACTTTGGCTAGTTTGGCTTAGTAAATAAACTGTAAATAAACTTTAACTATTCATGGTGAAGTTAGTATTAAAAGGATACATTGCTGCCTGAGTAGGGTGAGATATCAGCCATGTCTTGGAGGTCGCTGCACTCAGATTTGATGAGGGACAAAGACAGTGATTCAGCTGTGCTGCCAGGGTGTGCTGGTGAACAGGAGCGGTGATGGTGGCCCATGTGGTGACCTGATGCCATCTTGGTCCTCAGACTGGTTGTTTCTCGAGAAAGGTCCATAGAATCTGGTGAGGAACGGTCTTTGCCTCCATAACTGCCTGTGGGTGCTCCCAGGGGGCTCTGAAAAGGGTAACCTATGAGTGGAATGGGAAAGGGGTGCCTGAAAGATGGGGGGCTGAACCCCATAGAAGCAGACAGTGAGGAGGGGTGAAGAGCAGGGTGGTGGTGCCCACCATGAGCTCCTATGGCTGAGGACTGGTGGTGGTGGTGGTGTTCACTGGGTGTCTTCCTCACAACTAGTGGCAGAGCCTCTGTTTGGTCATTGGCTGCTCCTGGCAGGCCTGGCATACTGGCAAAAGAGTCCAGTGGGTTGGGAATGATGACATCACCAAAGCACTGCAGGCGCTGGTTAGCTGTGTGGAAGTTGGGATTGTCTCCATTAACTGTAGGAGGAAACCTTTCTGGAGGTATTGAGAGTGGAGGAAAGGCCTGCTGGGGTGTGGGGCGTGGAGGCTTGGCAAACACTTTAACCACTGTGTCCACCACTTGGGTCATGGCTGAGTTGAGTTCCTGCTTCAATGTTTCAGCCAGCTGTTTTCCTTCAGGATGCATGGAGCCTCCTTTGCGGCCATGCACCTCTCTCCTTGGCTTCTCTCCATCCAGCAGAGCCTGTTCCTGAAGTAGTGCCCTGGCTCTGTCTAGGAAATGACCAGGATCCAGGTCGGACATCTCATTGTCAGAACGCAAGTCCTCTCCACCTCGCTCATCACCACCATTGTCAGACCGGACTGGACTGTCCTCGGACATGTTTCCTATGTCATTGTGGAGGTCATTGTGGAGCTCGTTGTGTTCAGAGTCGTCTGTTGAGTCATAGATCTGAAAGAACTTCTCCTGGAGCTGCCTGAGCTGTTTCTGCATGTCCTCCAGCTGCAGCTTCAGTTGTCTCCGCTCTTCTTGCTTTTGCTCTTTCCTCTGACACACCAGTTGTGTAAAGCTCTGCTGCTGTTGCTGAGGCAGACGCTGTTTGCGCTTGTTCTCTCGATTGCTGCTGCACACCTCACCGCCTCTCGGGCTGCTGGGGGCCTGCTGCTGGGAATTAGGGGGAGGGCAGTCTAACTCCATGTCCCGCTCTGCATCCATGTCGTGGTCACGCTCATGGCGGGATGAAGCAGGTACTACCACACTGGGTGAGTGGCTCATGCCGCGAATAATGTTCTCTACGCGGGCTCGCTTGGCACGCAGATGTTCATCATTGAGACGCTCAATGTCAAAGGTGCCCAGGCCAGGAGGGCGGCCAAATGGTGACAAGCACTCCTGTGGGGTGCTGTCCTGGGACGAGTTACTGCATGCATCTTCTTGGGGCGCTTCTGAACTTGTATTAGAAAGCCCTGAGTTAGAGAAGCTCACATCCCTCTCACCTCTGTCCCCTCGATCAAGCCCTCCCCCATTTTTTGCCATGTTATTCTTGAGAAGCTGGGAGATAATGGTGGTGCCAGGGAAGGGCATCATGGCGTCCTCGTATGAGTTGGCGCGCTTCAGTAGCTTACGTAGTACATTAGACTTGGACTCACTGTCGCTAGCTGACACAACGCCAGGCCCACCATGTGGCTGCACTACAGAGCAATCCATGGAGTCTGTATCTGATCCGTGGTGAGAGTGAGAGCTCAGAGAGTTCATGGCACTGAAAATGGCTGCTTTGGCGCGAGCAATGCTGTCTGTGGTTGTTGCTCCTGTGGAGGCTATGCTGCCCACTGTCCTCTTCACACCAATGTCCACACGTCTTCGTTTGGTCTGTCTGTTCAGAAGGGAGTCGCTGTCATGGTCCGGCATCACGTGCTGCGGCTATTGGGCCATATCCCGCAAAATCACCCCTCTTGATCAAAGCCTTTTGTGTACCTGTGGGCAAAATGTATAGATCCATCAGTAATCACAGACAAACATCATTTGCAACACATCATCTCTGAGTATAATGTAAAAAATTGTCTGAAAAATCTGCAGAAACTTGGAAAATTTACTAGACATGAATGTACCATATACATTTGAGAGCAGCATTTTTCCTGTCAGGACAAGAACATTATTACATTTGAAAGAGGTGTAGGCGAGGGAATAGGCGAGATGGGGTCAGAATTAGGCCTTGGCTCAACATTCCAGGGCAAAGTCCTATATTTTATCCTTTCCCCCGTTACACGCCACGAGACACTGAACCAGTTCCCACGGAGCACAAAGCTGCATAAAATTATGATAATTACTTAAGTAGTTGTCCTCATTTACATGTAAGAGCCGTGTGAGCCCACACAGAACTGATTAACAAAATAAATAAATATAAGTTAAATGTACTTAGGAACATAATTCACACATGCGTTATACATACATATTGTTAAAGAGACTAAATCATACTCACTGAGTTTCTTTTTAATAATACTTCATATTAATTTGTGTTTATACTTTTTTTTTCTCAGAATTGTAGTTGTGAGTCAACATTAATCAATATGGCCATCATATCGAAGGCAAAGGGGAGAGTGACACATAAAAGAAACACAAAATAGGCCTATTGATTTTGGTGCCAGCGTGAGCTCACTTCTGTGTTTTTTGTTTGTCTTTTCATCTGGCAAGGGCAGTTAATTCTGCTCAAATGAATAGGTCAAGGGGGTCAACTCTGGCAAGGAGCAACCCAAAGCGCTCTTACAAAAACCCTAATGCCCCTCTGAAAGCAAAACGTTTTGTCAGTACAGGCCTGCATCAATAATAGTGTGAGCAGCAGTAAGCAGGAGTGTTAGTCCGATCCCCAGCGGTCCAGCGCCATCAACAGAATGATGTCCATTCTTCAATTTATCTTTTAAAGCTAAAAAAAGTCAAACAAAGCCAAACAAACTAATTTCTACTTTGATGCTGTAAATTAGAATTGTACCTTGCACAAAATGAATAAAAGATTATTATGAAGTGCGCCAAAGTAAGGTGCAGAAACAGAAGTGTCAACTTTTTAGGATGATGTTTAAGATGAATCACATCTGAAAATATAGATTTTCATTTGTCTAATTTTTTTACAATACAGTGTCTAATTTCAGTCAATAGGCAAAGCTTAAAAATCTCATATAATGTTGGTCATTAGTGTTTTAGCCTGCCACACACACCATAAGAAACACAATCACAAGTTTGCACTGAACAAATATAAACCAACAAGCTAAAAATCCCTCATGGATTAAATATTTCCTCATCTCCTGTTTAGACAACAGCAGCTGTTTTCTAAAATAAAAACATTTTGACAAATGGCTTTGCCCCAAGACTTAATAGAAATAACTAAGAATTCACAGAAGAGTTGACACATCTCCAAGAAAAAAAAACCCTGACTTGATTGCCTCGGGAACTTAACAATGAGCTTGAAATAGTCTTCAGCACCTGTCTTTTCTGACGGTGCACCTGTCCTCTATTGCCCATGCGCACTCACACTCTTTGTCACTCTCTCTCATACAAACGCTTTAAACTATTACTTTGTGATGCTGACAGAGGCACGGCTGCTTTCTCAACTTTCCAAATCTTTCAGTTCCAGCTCTTTTACAGATTTCATGTTGGAGGAAGTTATTCATTTAATTTCTAATACAATAGTCGAACAAATGTGTTTTCTTTCTTTATTTTATGCACCCTGAAAATATAATGGCTATACTTAAATCAGCGATCAGAATCTCATCACAAATCTCATCACATTTCCACAAAATCGAAGCAAGACTGCCTCATTTTAAAGTCTAGTTTAAACTAAATAGTCAATAAATTAAAGCCACGTCAAAAGTAAAGTCACTGCAAATCAAACTGACGCAAAGTACACAATTTCTGTCGGATTGTTACTCTCTGAAACGGGCTCTTTTTTCAAACTTACTTGTGTAAGTGTAAACCAACTCTCCAATCTGCGCTGTGATGAGGAAGGCTGGGCTACGCGAATCACCCTCGCAATAAAAAACCCACTGTATCGCTGCTCACTCAACTCTTAACCAGGACCAGAGCGGAACGACTCGGAGCAAATAATGTCGCGTACATGGATGCATAATTGGCTGTTGATGAGGAGAATGGATTTATTTGTTTGTTTTACGCAGGGCACGACGAGCCACAGAGGTGGTATACAGCGCAAGAACAAGGTTACTTACCTTTTAGACGAACAAGGGACAGTCTCAAACTCCCAAAGGCGTGAAAAAGGAACTTTCTCTGCAAGTGATGGATATGTTTCAGAGAGCTGGACAAAGTGTCGCGACAAAAGTGAATGGAAACGAGTGTCACGCGTAGGTCTGTCCCTCTATCCTCAGATATAGACCGCGTGGGATGCAAGAGGTACTGTGATGCAGGAGCGCTCCTCGGCCACTAAAAAGATTCACTTTAAGACGCGGCAGAAGGAAACAGGAAGACGTGCGCGTCACGAAGCGTCCCGGTGATGTAAGAGAGACGAGCGAACCAATAAGAAGCCTTCTCTCAGTACGGGGCCGGAGGACGACGCAGTGAACTTGACCACACAACGGGACTTGAGTGAAAGAGAGAGAGAGAGAAAGAGGGATAGACAGAAAGCGCGTGAGAGGAGGGAGAGAGGGGGTAAGGAAACGGGACACTTTACGGGTGTCTTCACAAAGCACCAGCGACGAGGGAAAGACGCTTTACGTACCCTTATAAAACACAATGATCACATCTAACCTTATTATAACAGTAAAGAACATTTTCTTAAATAATACGAGACGGGTAAAGTCTGTCATTTAGTCAAGATCAGGAAATTGTAATTTAAAAGTAATTAAAACTTTTTTACGTCCAAAGAAAAATTACTTCAGACTTGTGTACTCCAGTGACTGCATTAACCAAATTTGAATGCACACGCATGTTAATTTTTAGGCTTAGTTCTGTATGAACTACAACGTTTTAATGCAAATGTATTCACACACCTCCCAGCGCCAGTTTTACGCTCAAGACTACAACCACATTTTTTTTTATCCAAACAACATATTTAACGCACACGCCACTGTTAATTTTAGTAACTTTTTACGATGTCATATTACAAACTGTTATTTTTCATGTTGGCTTCTGTGTCGTTGTGTTTATACAGTAATTATAAAGCGTTTTTGATCTAGTCCGTGCGCTGCAATCCACTTGGGCATTGGGGTTGAATGTGGCACGCTGCAGAGATATTTTACGCACAACATTTTATGTCACGGTGTGATTTATGAACAAACTCCACTGCGCGTCGTCTGTCTCTGTTTTGCTTTGGGATTCATATGATTTGGGAAGAGCCAAAATCTGAGCGAGATAAACGTCTCACGATGGAATTTAATATCATGCGCCCTACCTATAATGAACGAGCGTACACGGCTTAATAGCAAATAAACCTACACATTGTGATTTTGAAAACTTTTGAATTTTTTATTTATTTTTTTGTATTTGAACTGTTTGTGAAACCACCTGTAGGACAGAGATACGGATACTGACATGTTATTAATCCATAGCTCGACATTAGATGCCCCGATTTCTTTGCGCATTCATCCAAATTGTTCTAAGTGAGAAAAATGTTAAGAATTTTAGATCATTGTTTTGGTCTTGTATTTTGAATCATTGCGCATCATTATTTTCTGTTGGCCTTAAAGATTGTCCATCAACGTGCAGACGTCTTTTATTTTCAATCTTTTAAATTGTGTTTTTGCATTGTATTAAAACGAATAGACATTAACTATAGATTTTTTTTTCACAATAAATAATATAATTACTAAATCAAATACATTTTGTGTCGATCTAAAATTATGCTATTTAATGAAAAATCAAACAGTTGTGAGTTAATATTTAGGCTGAGATTTTCACTTTTTTTGTCTTTCGGCACCTTTCTCTTTTTATATCCTTTGCATAAACACAGGGTCATCGCATAAACCCTTTCCATGGCGCACTGCGTGAGGTCCCAGAAAGGTGCCAGGAAATAGGCGCGTCTACTTTCCATTTTGCGCGCCGTGGTGTGATATTTAGAAGCGACCAATTCAGCAAAGTTTGCGATCTGCTTTCCAAAGCAGGTGTCGCCGGCCTGTTGTGCCTTTGGCCTCAACTCCCTCGGGTGCCTCCGGTGCGCACAAGGGCTGGAAACTAACACACACACACACAGGCCCGGTGTTTGAAGCCACGCCGACAGCGCTGTTTGGAAACGGAAGACTCGGAAACGTGTGGCTCTTATTGCGGCCCGGTCCAGGTGGCTTGAATTGCGCGTTATTCCTATCTTTATAAGTGTTTAGACGCGGGCTGGATTGAAAAAAGTTAAAGAGGTGGTGAAAAGTAAAGTTGTCCCTAGGGTGCTGTAAAAGGTGCGCGGTTTGATCGCTTTCTGACCGCTGTAAATGCCCTGGTGCGTAATGGACAAAAGCCAGTGGTTTCAGTGGAACATCAGATCCTTTATATTATTTTTTAATCACAATTGTATTGTTTTATTAGACTGTGAGATCAAAAGAATGTTCCTAATATATGTCTCTAAAGTAGAGAAATTATGGTTCATTAAAATATTGTATGTAATAAATACTGAATTGAAACATGGCCTTAATCAAATAACAACTTGATAATGTCCTCTGTTTTTTTTTTTCTCGCAGTTTAAGAGTAAAATTCACAGTGAGTATTTGCAGCTGGAGACGATGAGAGTGCGCTAAAAGCTGTTTTGTTCCGCCGAGGTCTCGGGGTGTCTAAATAGAAAGGGTTAGCAGAGTTGGTGATGGAGAGGGGGGACGCATATGAAGACTGTCCGCATGTATTAATAAATGTGTAGGCGTGTGACTGTCTCTTAAGTCCTCGTGTGGGCCTTGTGTCCAGAAGTATTCTGAAAAACCCAGGAAAAACTACTGTAATTGATCTAATAAAGAAAGTGTCCTTATTCCGTGCGCGAAGGGGCCATTCTGGCACAACGTGGCCCCCTGTGACCCACATCCCTCTTTTTAGGCTACAAGTGCTGATGATGGAGGCGGGCGCACCGTGTTTATGTGACACAGAGATGGAGGGAGAAATAGCCCAGATTGAGAGAGTGACAGAAAGTTGGGCTTGTCCTCTGTGGCCTGTCTCATTCTGTAAAAGACCAGCACTCTCATGCAAAGAGCCTTTATTTGCATGCGTGCACGACTAATGTTAAACATGCAAAAATAGAACATGACAAATACGCACACTATTTATTAATAAAGAAGATGCACATTGAAAGCTTAATCTGATCGAATTTTAGTAAATGTGTTGTGTATTTAAGTTTGCAGTTTCCTGCAAACGATGTTTGTACAAAAGGGGTCATGTCCCACCAGAGCAGCGATGCCAATAAAGCACAACAATCTGATCAAACACCGCTGTCCCACATTATAGGGTTAAGTTAGTGATTTCAGCGATTAGCTAACATTTGGGTGCAAGAAGTTTATTTAGTAGATTCACAGTAAGCAAGTCCAAGGTGAAAGCCACGTGTGCCCCGTCCACTCTGACAGTGCAGGTCCAAAGTCGGGGCAATATCGCTGATGTCTCCATATTTTAATTCGCTCTTTAATCATATTGTTGTTGTTAACAGTGTGGGTCGATTTGATCTTGGATTTAGGAATTTAGGAAGTAAGACACCAAACATCTGCATATATTTAAAATTAATTAGAGTTTTTTTAAGGCTAGTATCAAACCCAGCGTATTTTTTTTTTTTTTTTTCAAAAAAACGTTTTATCTACGGGATTCACTGAGGCACAATCCACTCTGTCAGTATATGCTTTTAATAAAAAACACAGATTCCTCAGCATTTGAGTTTGTTATTGTTATTACTAGAAACATATCTCAAAAGAACTATAAAGTAAAATATCACTGTTGGTTGTTACAGCAATTTAATAACAGCAATTTTACCAATAATTTCTATCTTATAAAATTTGTTGGTTTTCTTTAATCATTCAGGCAGGGACTAAAAAGAAATACCTAGCAATCTGAAGGATGTTAATAAAGCTGAAAGCAGAATTTTATAGCCTGTTATAAGTTATGCTCTTTGAAATCAAAATATTGTCTAGAAAAGACATTTTTAAGAAATGTGAGTCAATGAAAGTTCACGAGCCTTGAAATTTGTGTCTGTACTAAGAGTTATTCTAAAGTCAACGAGAACGAAGGGCGTGCGCGCTACACACACGTGCGCGCACACGCCTGAGCGGAGCGCCTTGGAGGTGCTGGGCGCACAGACGCGCAGTGGGAAACCGCCTGGAACTGTATTAAGGCTGACGTCCTTAAAACAAACAATGGCACCATGAAATAAGGGCTTAGTGTTCAAAGTCAAAGAGCCCCCCCAGCCACTCTGCCCTGTTTATCTCCCCGTCTGACACACGCGCTGTGTTTCTTGGGGGTTACACGCTCGGCAGCTCCGTTGGGAGGGGACCAACTTTGCTTCTGTGAACTCTCACCTGTCAACACACAGAGAGGACTTTACTTGGTAAACACGAAAGGACTTTTGTGTTTACTTCTGGCGGTGACTTGTGCCTAATTCACTGCCACACAGCACTCTTAGCGCGTCATTTTTTTTGTCTATCGAACCTTTATCAACCATTAATTTTACCATTGTTATAGAGACAGGCTTACATAGGACAAGATGTAAAGTAGCCTGCTCTGCATTGTCTGTTTTCAAAACCCCACGCCTGCTTTTTTATTTGTTAGATCAATTTAAAATGGTTTAGCATTTGGTTTAGTTTTTGTTTAGTCCAGCCTTGTCCATAAACTAAACCAGAGTTGTGGTCTTGTTTAAGCCATTCTTTATCCTTGGATTCTGTTATGTAGTTCTAACTGTAGTCTCAGTTTAGACTGGAATATAGTCTGGTTTAGTCCTAGTTTAGACCTGTGTTTTGCCCAGTCATAGTCCTGGATTTACTCGGTTTAGTCCTAGTTTAAACAAAGCTTTAACAATATCCTACAGTATAGACAGCCTAAAAAAAAAAAAAAAAAAAAAGGGAAAAGGAAAAAAACCCTGCTGTAGTAGATAAGCGTTGCTCTGTTTTGCTTTCTCTGATTGAGCCATAATTATATTACTCAGTGTGGAGGTAAGTGGTGCTCCCCGGGGGGTGTATTGTGCAGCACTAAATCCTGGTCATAAAATAAAATTACAAGGAAAAGGAGAAGATATGCTACAACACAAACATAGTCATAAAAATCAAAGAGCAATTAAATCTAAAGAGGGAGGAAGAAAAAGCCTTACGGAAAATACATTAACGGTATGACGGACAAGGGCAGGGGGCTTCTAATAAAATGCAGGTTAATGAGGTTTTAATAGCTCCTGAATATATGCTTGGTTAACGGCCACACACGGTCTCTTTCTGGCTGCTTTCTGTAGGTGACTGATGCAATTAGGAGTAATTAGCCAGTGGTTACCTGTAACTCTGCCTTTGTGTGTGTTATAAAGAATAGAAAGGCTATGAAGTGACCTATTCAAAGCTTAAGTAGCTCCTGTCATCACATGCATTACTTATACGTTTAGCAGTGTGCCATGCCTTGTACCTGTTGGCACCCTCTTGTTTTGTATAACCTTTGACCCCTAGTGTGGGCAGACTGTGCAGCACTTTTCATGCTCCAGTGGCCTTTCGCCGGTGACCCCTCTTGGCTTTGCGGAGACCTTTCACCCCAGGCAGAAGCCTAGGATGCCCCGGGGGAGGTCAGGACGAGGGTAACGCTGTTGTAATAGGCTTGTAAACATTCAATTAGATACTTACAAACCCATCTATTTTAAAAGTTTTGTATTCAATGTGATTTGAAGGAATATTGTTACAGTGATGCTATTCCAAAAGTAAAAAATTATGTTTGCTTATTTTGTTTAGTGGATCACTATTAGTACCTGTAGACATGGGTTTTACATATCAGTATTTGTGGTGGAAAGCACCTAGATACTATTACATACATAAAAACTAAATACTCTAAATGAGTACAAATATTTTTTCACCTTTGGCAAAATGGTTATTATTAGGTGTAGCAGTACCTCATATAGCTAGTGGGTACTAGTAGTAATAGTAGTAGTTGCAATAATAATATTTGTGGTTGGAGTACTTTGTGATATTAATAGTAATTGTGGGAGCAGTAGTAGTAGTGTAATAGTAGTGGTAGTTCTTTCTACTTAAGTAAACTTTACACTTACTTATCCTCAACATTTGTAATTGAGTACTTTTGCTTACACTCGAGTAATATTGTTTGAAATTTTGAACACTTTTTCCACTTCTGTCTTTTTGAATGTAGTCTATACTTTTACCTTGTAGGTCCACAGGTTTCCCCTTTGTACAATTCTCGAAATCCCAGACATAATTACTGTAGTAGTATGGACTGTACATGCAGTACTTTATGTTCTATAGAATAAGAGCCTCTGATGTATGTGTGTAGCTGGTAATTAATCAGAGTGTGTTGACCATCTATCCTCAGATGGACTGTGCCTGAACATGCTCCAGCCACAGGTCAAAAGGCAGCAGCCTATAAATGCACCCATGTACACTGGAGTCAGTATACACTAAAATACTTTCTACACATTTACCTTTCTACTCAAACGCACACACCTTGATCCGTACACACTAGCGGAGATCCTGGCATTTTCAAAGACTTTCCCTGTGGACAGAGTCGTCTGCCAGCGCCGCTATAAATCACAGTGAGGCTGGTGCTGAGGGCATGGTGCACCTTGTCCACGCTGCCCCCACTACTGAGCTGAATAAACCATAACATCCTGCCTTTCGTGCTGCTCGATGCCCTCTGAGCATGACCCTGGGGAAGACCCCCCTCATGCCCCAGTCTGCCTCGCCTCCTCCGCCTCATCATCATCTCTCACACCACCAATGCTCTTTTTTCCTACTCTATCTTTGGAAATTTACATCATTCTCTGGAAAAAATGCTTGTTTCTGGAGCATTCACAGCCCTCAGGATCCACTATCATAAGTCCCTGTTTGGAATGAGGACCATACACCTACAACTGTTCTTCTCCATTTTGCTCATCCCTCCAGTAGATAAGGGCTTTTTGCATTTTTTATTAATTTTTTAATAGTTTTTAGACCTGGTTTAGTCTTGGTTTAATTCTGGGTTTGTCCAGGTTTAGACCTGGTATGAACACAGTTTAATACTCCTTATTTTGTGATCCATTTTTCTGGGTTAATCCCTATTTTACTTTTTGGTTTAGACCTGGGTTATTCCTGATTTAAGCCCAATCTTCTGAGGTGGTACTTTGTATAAAGAGTTTGACGACCACTGACTTAGACAAACAGCTATCTAAACTTTGTAAGCATGTGCATATGTTTGGAAAAAGAGAAAGGGAAAACAGCAGGAAGTGAGTGTTTAACGTGCAAATGCTGCGTCCCACTTCCTGTCGTGTGCCAGTGCGGTTCAAACACTCTGGGCCAATCAGCTTCCTCCACTCGCCTCACCTCAGGGTGAGTCAGAACTGGCAAAGAAGGTGTACCGCTCCCCACAGTACTCTCTGGAGAAAGTATAAAGTTTCTGGATACAAAAAGAAAGGGATTTAACTAGACGGCTTTTGGATCCAAGTGCGCATGCAGACTCCTCATATAATACAACACACATACAAAAGGTGAACAATCAATCCAAGAATTTGTTAAGAGTCGTCTCCTGATCATTTCTCACAATCCAGCCAGGCAATCAGTGCTGGCATTCAATTAGAAAACTCACATTGTTGAAATAAAAATGGTGTATTGTTTGGCATGCAACCATAGAAGTGATTACTTCCTCGAAATTTTAATTTTAGAGAAGTTAAATGCCAAGTAGATTTACTGAAATGCAACAGTGTCTTTTAATTTGTACTCCTCCTAAAAAAAATGTGTTTTTGTTGTCATCTACGTGCACTATTGATGCAACATAAACACAATTCACTTATTTTATAGTAATATCAGTCTGAATAATAATAAGATATACTGATAAAAAGTCTGCATATATTGAAAAAATCATTCACACAAGTCTACAGTAAGTATTCATTCATTCATGTTCTGCTTTTTTTCAGTTAGGGGTTGCAAGTGACTGAAGTCTATCCCAGCAACTATAGGCCATAGACAGTGGTCAGTTGGTCACAAGGCAGACACAGAGGGTGTTTCCCAATTGCAGGGATGCTTCCTCTGGAGCTTGCTTGGAGGTGTTTCCTCCAGAGTCAGTCTAATGCATTATGTCAACGCTTTTGGAACAAGCTTGGGACGTCATTGCGTGTATGTTACGTCATTGTGACGTGTCATGTTTGGTAAAAAGTAATCCCATCACGAGTGGAAAGTAGTTGCATTGTGCATTGTGCAAGTCATGAATTAGCCGAACAGAAGAGACGAGCTTTGGAGGCAGTAGGAAATTTACCCATTTGTAACTCCCCTTGGCGAGGCACTGATGACGTGGATCACTGCAAAGTGGTCCTGCCGAGAAGGATCATGGCAATTGGAAAACACCCAGAAACATACACAGACAGACAACCATTCACCATTCAAAATATATAATATAATAACAAGAACAGCCCTAGAAGAGCCCTATAACACTGTAAATGAGGTGGCATAACTTACTGTAGAATCATGTTGAAACAGCCAAGAGAGCGCCAGTCAGCTGTTTGTGTCAGCAGGGCTCACAACCTTTCAGATATATTTGCGTCTCTGTGATTGTTGTAACACAATTATTATTGATAAATCTTACTAATATCTGAGTCAGTCAGACATGTTACCAGTCTGAAAGGTGGAGGCACTGGTACAGTTGTTTGCTGTAGTTTGTGGTGTACTACTGTATTTGCTGTACTGGCTTACCTTATGTAATTGTTCTGAATAGAGTTTGATGATAATGATATATTGAGCAATCGAAAAATGAAGTGATAAGATTTTCAAGTTGCATGGATTGTAGTATTCATATAAGGAATTAGCAGATCAAATATGAACTGACATTTCTAATATGGTACAGAGGATGTCTTCATGACTCCAGCTCTGGTTAAGCTCATACACTCAGATTTCTGCCTGAGCCCATGTGTTTCTGGGCACATCAAGAACCAGAGGAGCCTTAAAGGACATGATTAGCCAGGAATGTGTCTATTTGTGGCATCATTGTCATCGCGATAAAGCATCTCACTGTTATACTCACATGTGCATGAACAACCATCACATACAGACAAGGGAAAATATTTTTTTTGGTGAGAAGCAGAATGACAATGGCAATGACAAGGCAGATGCCAGAACCAAAACACTTAACGCACACAATGGAAAAGCATTAGGCAAGAGCCACACACAAGGCAGTTCTTAGAAGAGACGGTGGGGTAATCTCCTCTTTATGCACCATAAGCAGCTTCTTTCACTCAGCTGTAGTATATGTGAGTGGATAGATGCCACACCACAGCTCATGCCTTGACCATGCTCTAACCTGATATGAATGCGCCGCAGTGGCACCTGTGCTGGACTTAGACCACAGTCTCATGATGCGACTCTTTTGTTCATGGGTATGAATAACAGCTCTAAGAATAATGTCTAATGCTCTTTCTTTGTCCCCTTTTCTGAGACAGACCACTGCAGCCTCTCTGTGTTTTAGAGCCATTTGCTGAAGGGAATGTAGGATTGTAGGAAAAACAGCACTTACATTGTTACCTCTTGGTACTTTTTCAATGTAAAATAGAAAAAAGAAGTACCACCTGCACACTTACTCGGAACACTGCTTTTTTTTTTTTTATGTTTCAGCACTTTGTGGATCTTTGCCAAAGTGTATTGAGTTCAGTCAAAGATCATTATAATTAACACAATGTAACCTTTTGCCTAAAAATACATAGCATCAAAATATTTCAAATATCTATCCACTAAGTGAATTTTTGATCTAGGGCACAATCAGTTGCACTATAATGCTGAGTGATGGGGCCCTTTGTCATTGGATAAGAACACATTCACTTTCTTTTCTTGTTCTTAGGTTGTGGAAAGTAACCAGATATTTTACCAGTAATTAAGTACATTTTGTGAAGAAAATATACTTTCTTAGTACATTTTATACTGTATATATACTATATATACTGTATAATACTGTATATAGCAGCAGCAGCAGCATTAGCAGTATGAGAGTTTTCCCAGTGTCTTTAGCAGAGCCACAGCACAGCTGATGCCTCGGGCTGTTCCTGATCCTCCTGGCCTTTTCCTTGCAGGAATCTCTGCTTCCTGTTCGGAAGTTTATGGAGCTCAGACTAGCTGTCACTGAGGCCTCCCGGATGATAGTGACAGCAGCTTTATCCACCCACTGACCCATGAAGAGGACACAGGAACAAAAAGACAGTTTGTATGTAGCCTTACTAAGGACTTCTCTGTATTAAATTATTGTCAAAAATGGGTGAAAATCAAAACTTAACAAAGGCTAAAAAAGGGCTAAATTGAGGTATCAGGGCTTATTTATTTGATCTGAACACTGTTTAATTAAAGGCAGTGATAGGACAGTAAACCTCTGTCGGATGGACCATAACATTACATTATTCTCAGAAAAAGAGATTGCGGGCAACTAAAAAAAAAAATAATAATAATAATAATAATAGACTCATAATACAGTAATTTAGAGACTTTTAAAGTAGTGAAGGAACAGAAAGAACAGGATTGATGCTATACTGAGCAACATGGACCATCACCTGCATTTGGCTTTTGAACAAGGAGCAGCCAGTGGACGTCTGAGACCAGTGAACTGCAGGACACAATGACACAAGAACTCGTCTCTTTGAGGATTAATAAAGTTGAATTGAATCTTCAGCAAATGCATCTACCTCTATCTGGGAAGTCCAGTAGAGAATCCACAGATTATTGGAAGCTCTCTTAAGAGACGGAAAGATAGACAGTGAAACAGTGTCCTCTTAGCTAAAGATTATCCGTTAAAAGGAGTGAGAGAAGGAAAAAGAGGACGCACTTAAGAGATAGATGTGGGGCAGATAGAAATAAGACTGATGCAAATGCCCATAAAGTGTGAGAGGGTTAAAAAAAAAAAGCCGTGTGTCCAAATGAACAAGTGGAGATGAAGATGAGGTGACAGAGTGGGAGAACGGAGGAAAGAGAACAGAGATGGAGAGATAGAGAGAGAGGAGGAAGCAGGAAGGATGAGCACAAGAGCCGGATTAAGCAATAAAAACAGTGGGCATCAAGTGTGAATAAGTCCAACTGTGAGGCCAGTTCTGCTGGGGCTGGAAAGTCACTCACTGTGTCAAAAAAAGAGTAAAATTAGTATAAGTATAAGTATATTAAGTGTTGATTACGCTGCTAACTCATTATTGTTTTTGATCAAACTTGAGGAGCTACACTGTAGCTTGTGTGGAATCATACCATAAATGTTTCACTTGTAAAACAGGAAATACGATTTTATTTTGTCTGTAAATTAAACAAAGACCACTCTTCAAAAAGTTATTTTAAAAGTTAATTTCAGAGTTTAAAAGTTTATACAAACATATTACAACCCCATAGTCATACTAAATTGACACTGATTTAGCATTCTTATTAAAAAATATATCTCATCAAAAACATTACACCACTGTTTTATATGACATTATTATGCACACTTGTAGATAGATATATTAAGGTACTGTATGTGGTTAGTGTTCTGGTACATGTAGTTTTTAGAGGCAGTGGTAGAAATAGGCGCTATGATCATGATTTTACTGCCTATTTAAAGAAAGAAAAAAGTGATAGCATGTTCTTAAGAAAATATTAAAGTGTATAGTTCAAAATTGTTTTCAGAATGTTTCTGTCTCAAGTTATGGAAGTATTAAATTCCCAAGGATGTAATAGAGCAAGGTAAAGAGGGGTGAGAGCAGGAGACAAGATGGAGGCGGGAGATGGGTGGGTGCCCCACATTAATCTCCTCATTTTCATTTCTCTTACCATGTGGGATTAGAATGATTTTATTTAAAGTGTCAGCTTGAGCTCCCGGATTGAGAAATCTGGATTTCATAGGGATTATTATTACACACATACAGAGACGCACACACTTCTTCTCTGTCACTAACTAAAGACCTGCTTGAGCAACAAATGGCATTCATACTTACTCTATCGGCTGATCAAAGCAGATAGTGCACTGTCACTTCATTTATACTAGATATTAGTGATTTGTAGATGTAAAATATTTTGCTGGTGCACTCATCTAGTAGCCTACTAAATGGCTACCCTGTCTATTGGACAGGAGATCATGGGTTAGGGTCCCGGTTGTGGAGCTAAAAAACTCCAGCAAATAGTGCCAGTCCTGGTTTAATAGAAGGTTGTGTGAGGAAGGACATCTGCTGCAAAAACTTAATTTAGTATATCAAGTTTACAAAAAAGCCTGTGGTGTTTTAAAAAATCTTCATCATCAATCAGTCTCAGCAAAGTCCTGTGTTTTATGCCCCATCTTCTACCTAAGTTTCCTCTCTCTTTGGAAGTTTGTCATCAGAGGCCTTCATCAGCCTCAGCCTAGAATATAAAGAGCCACTGACCAATGGTGGTGTCCAGGATAAGATGTATTTTATTATTTATACCATGTCTTAAATGTAAGTTAAAAGTATAGGAGTAAATGTTCATGCCAATGCCTTTTATAGGGTGCAGGGGTTTTCATATTGATCTGGCATAGCTTTTACACCGGAAGCCCTGAATCATGTCTTTCTTTTTATCTGGGCTTGGGACCTCCTGTGGCTAAATTCCAATAAAGCAACAATATCTTCATGAATTGTATGTGTGGAGTGCATCACATCGAGCATTTTAACTCCAGCACCCAAGTGAAATGAGGTGAACACAGTCTGGCCAAAGCCCCATCCTTCTGCGTGTTAGATTTACCATCTAATCTACATTAGGATAAGTCTCTCACCACTCAGGGAAAAAAGAAGAATAAAAAACGCCACCACCTTTTCATCCTCCTGCCCAGCCTTTTATTCTGCCTCTTCTCATTACATTAAAGGATGAAGCAGCGGTATTTAAAGACACCATTTACCCTCATCTGTTTAATTTCTGGTTATTTAAGAGAAGCCATCTACTGGCCCCGGTTTAATTTCTCTTTAACTAAAGACTCTCTGCCTTCATCTGACTGATTGATCTTGCTGTAAATGACATGAGAGAGTTTGTTATGGCAGATCCTTAATCTGACCTCTGCTCTGGGGTCGGCCCGTCTGAGGAGTGGCTTTTCATCCAAGCTTCAGCATCATTGTCATGTGTATGTACATCTGCGAGTAAATTAAATGTTTTTTGTGTGTGGTCGATCTCTGCACAAGAACATTTTAGTCAATGATTTCCACTTCACTAAGAGTCTTAAGAGTGGTACTGTACAGGTCAGATCAGTATGGTACGGTACCCAACGTTTTTCAATTTTATGTAACCACTATTTCATTCAGTTTCTGCTTATTCCTATGGTGGGTTGTTGGTGGCTGGTGTGGGGCTAT
Organism: Bostrychus sinensis; assembly: GCA_020698575.1. Classification (NCBI taxonomy): domain Eukaryota; kingdom Metazoa; phylum Chordata; class Actinopteri; order Gobiiformes; family Eleotridae; genus Bostrychus; species Bostrychus sinensis. Next base: position 16,483,523 of record CM036257.1, on the reverse strand, counting down.
CCCAGCAACTATGGGTCTTAGGAGGGTGAACTAACAGAACAGTGTAAAAAAATTAACTGTTTTTGTTTAAGCAACCAGTCTATGCACCCTCGTAATTCTTTCACACAGTAGATCAGATTTGCATAGATTTCAGAAAGTGTATGTTTTTGCCAGTGTTGCTTTGTTGGTTGTTTTTCAAGCCTAACAATATAACTCAAAAAGTAAAGTTTGGTTTTTAAATTGTTAAAAAATAACAATCCCTGGTATGACATGCTTTTTTTTTTTTTTTTTTTTTTTTTTACTTTCACTTCAGACTTTAAGACTCATTTTGTCAACAAAGATTAAAAAATACAAATACTGATTAAAAAGATGTGGCTTGTTTGGGACTGTTATCAGTTTCTATGTGAAATAAAAGTGTTAAATAACACATGATAACATTTTGTGTAGTGATGCATAAACACATTCACAAACACATGTTGTGAGCCAGGTCTTGGGAAGTAGGTTAAGCAGGCTGAAATCACCTCTTGCTGCTCTGTCCCAGCTTAGGAGGAGCACTTAGAGCCAGGGCAGAGGGATGTGTGATGGAGGTGGACAGGGCAAGGGGGGAGAGACACTCAGAGATCTTCTAGGACATCTGTCACACAGGGCAACTTTTGAGCTGCTATTTTCCAGCCTGAGCCCTGACCCACAGATTCTCTTGCATGACTGAATAAGAACTATGGCAGTATTGCACTATAGGCACCGGATGGACCTGTTAATCTGGATCATATACACTCAGAAAAGTGAATCTGCTGCCTTTGGACATTTTTCTGGCTGTTTGGTGAGGTTTTAGTTCAACCCCAATTGGGTCACTTTTTATTTATTTGCAACAGAACATGAACAACATATCAGGTGTTGACATGTTTTACCAATACTAGCTCATTTTGAATTTGATGGATCGCTTGAGGACCAGAACATCAATAGCATCTGACACATTCCATACGAATAATACAGACTTTCCAAAATACTCCTTTCAGTTCTAGACATCTTAACTGAAATGTTGCTAATTAAGTTAATTAGTTGCAAAATGCTCTCCCAACGATTTTATAATGAAACTTGTTTCCATCCTTTTGTTGAGCTGTCACAACTTTTTTTGAATTTGGGTTGTACATTGATGCCAACCATCCTCCTTTGTCAAAAACCATTGTATGAAAATACCATGAGTTACTGCTTCGTTAGTATTTGTCCATATTTGAGTCTGCCGTTAGAACTGAATGGAAAAATCTGCCCAGTGCGAGGCCTGAGAACGGTTGTCCTCCTCCCGCAGGTGTCTAAGCCCTATCCATAAACAATAACACTTTGACACACAAACCGTAAATACACACAAATACAAAAGACTCATTGTACACTCATGTGTGTCAGCTAACCCATCCTTTTTAATCTGGGATTAGGCTATTCCCATCCTGAGAGCCACACAGGAAACAATGCTTTTCTTTATGAGAGGAAGTGTGCAATAATGTTGTTAGCACCTCAATCTGCCCAACTTCACCAGTGCATATGGTCTTTTTACTCACTCTCACTTTTTAATAATACATGCAGTACTGTGCAAAATTTGTAGATAGGTTTTTAAGAAACAAAATTAACAACGACAGGTGTGTCATTAAACAAAAATATCCAGACCTAGACTTAAACTTAAAGATCTTTTAATTCAGTGGTAAATGCTCTTTCCATTGATCCACAAAACCCTTTCATCTCACAACGTCTTGTTGTGTATCTTGTATGTGCACTCTGTGTGCTATAGTGGCCCCATGGGGTGTAATCTGACACTGAGATTGTCCATTAACACACTATCAAATCTATTATTCTCTGTAGTGTCACACTTCTAAGAGCCATTTGTGGCTTTAGTGCTTCAGGGTCACTTTGGTGCAACATGATTCTGACATAAGGAACAGTTTTGTATCACACCATTGTTTTAAAGTTAAGTGACTTTAGTATTTGTAACACTTTAGAAGTACTACACACTATAAAGTATTAGTTAAGGGCCAGTATCAGTAACAGTATAATTTACAATGCATTACTTCAACATTAATAAACATTATTGACCTATAAACATTGTTATTAATGTTTAATTCTTGAATAATATGCTTGAGGGGTACACTCACTGGCAGAGAGGTTAGCAAGTCATGTGTTAGAAGAATTGGTGACTCTGAATTGCCAAAGGTAAATGAATGTGAGAGTAAATGGTGGTCAATGTATGTCTCTACAGGGAGACCACAGATGTCATACTGTTATTCTGGTACAGTGTAAGCCAGGAAAGTGTCTTGAGACTTTATAGTGACTGAGATGTTATGTGTGCGACTAGGACTGTTTAGAAGAAGGTTAGCTATATATTTATCCTTTCTGCCTTTCTCAATCCTAATCCCACTCTATAATACCAATCTAAATCTATATCAGGCTTATTTGGGTCATGCGTTGCATCTAATACCTCTAATACCATGCAATTCCAGGGTATCCCCAAGGTCTTAAAAGTATTAAAAAGGTATTAAAACTGATGGTGTCAAAATAAAGGCCTTCAAGTATTATATAGGCAGGGTATGTATATTTTGTTCATCTAGGTGTAAAATTTTGAAACTGCAACATCACCATCAGTGTTATTAGAAGTAAGGTTTGTGCACAGCTGCAATGCTTGTTAACTGCTTGCCAAAAGTATATATTTGAGTAATACTGACAAAAGAAAAAAAATATTTCTTTGCAATATAGATGTGAATTTGGCATAAAATTTGACAATAAGCAGCATTAAAAAGCCTTAAACCTTGGTGGTTCACCTGGTAGTGCACATATCACATCTGAGCGAGGTGAGTTCAAATTCAGGTGAGCTCTGTCTCCACTGTATCTGTCGACTAACAGCTAAATATAAAAAAAATATAAATGTCTTAAATTCTGCCTGGAAAAGGCTGGAGGTGCCCTGAAATGAGTAGCAAAGCCCTAAAATCTCTCACTAAAGTAGAAGAGGTTCTTTAAGTGCTGTGTGCTGCTTCATTGTTTGATCCAGACCATTTAAAATGAGTGCACTTTCACTGCAAGGGTCATTTAATTACAGTAATAGTGCAGTTGTTGTTGCATGTGTGTGTGCATATAACATAGCCTACATATGCACGCAGCAGCTGTGTGATCAGTAATCAGTTAGCAGCGGGCTAATGCAGCCTCCTTAACCCAGGGGCCTCATAAGACCGACACTGGCCCAACCCTTCCCAGTGCCAGGGACAAATCCATTATGCCAAACAAGGACGTCAAATGTCAACAAACAAACACGCATGCACAGATTGTATAGACTTGCTCCAAAGATTATGTGATTGATGTCAGGAAAGTAGGCTGTCTCTGGGAGATTGCATGAGAAGGATACTGTGTAATGTGGTTCATATGTTGCCTGTTTACCACTATTTTGACATTTAGTCTTTGGGGCTTTTGAAACTTTTGTGGTAGTGACTGTATGTTGTGCCTAAAATGCAAGCATGGCAGTATATAGGATGAAAATCGAATACGGTGTGTGTGTTATTCCTGCAAAATGGATGCAGTCTTTGTGTAAATATCCTCAGTTGTGACTTGAGAGAGCAGCTCGGGGCTTGGTCAGTTTTTCCTCAAATGAAAGTCTTAAATAATCATGAGGGATAATGTGTGCAGACAGGGCATGCAACCTTTATTAATCACAAAGGAAACATCTCTGAAGGGATTCTGGGCATTTTGTCAAGGGCTCTGTGACCAGTCGCCATTCTACAAAGACAAACAACAAAAATAGCACAGCCCCTCAGAAGTGCCACAAAGACTTCTGGATACCCCTGGAGTGCAATGGTTAGTGGTTTTTACATAGGAGCGGGCCTTTAGCGTGTACAGTGATCTGGCAGGTTGGAGAGCTTTGATGCACCGTCACCCAGCAGGTTGGGTGTATGGATCCCTAGGGCGTGCCTGGGTGACAGTGGTACCCCCCTCCCTGACTCCTCTATGGAAGTCTCCCTGGTGCCCCTACCCAGCAGATGGGCTCAAAGAGGGGGCTAGAGACACAGGGCCAACCTCCAGCTCTCAAACAGGGGAGCAGGGGAGCAAATGGCCTGTTAATATTTCATACGAAACACTCTCACTCATCTCCGAGCGGGGAAATGGATGGCACTGAAAGCACAGAATGAGTGCGAGGAATCAAAGACATTTTAATAAAGTAGCATTTAGAGGGATATGACTGCTCTGGAATTAGAATTATTTTTGCAAAGGTAAAAGAAAAAATCAGTTCATTTAATCCAGCAACAAGGGGTTTCATACCAGTGTACCCTTTGTGCCGGTCCCAAGCCTGGATAAATGCATACCGCTTAAAAACCTACATTACTGTTCAGTGGCATGGCGGCTTAGTGGTTACCGCTCACGCCTCACAGAAACAAGGTCCCTGGTTTGATTCCTTTCTGTGTGGAGTTTGCATGTTCTCCCTGTGTCTGGGTGGGTTTCCTCTGGGTGCTCCAGTTTCCCCCCTCAAACTAAAACATTCACAATAGGCTTCTCCTACTGCTAAGTACTCCTGACCAGGCTCAAGATCAACAGCAGCATTGAAGGATGGGTCAAATGCAGAGAACAATTTCCCTTCGGAAACATTTATTAAAAGATACTAACTTCACTCACTAAAAGAACAAATAATTAGTTTTAGTATGTTTCTGTGAGACATAAGGCTTTGTGGGTCAATGGAAAGAGCATTTATCCCTGAACTAGAAGATCTTTGAGTTTAAATCCAGGTCTGGGCTCTATAACTTGACCATTAGATAGGACTAGTGCCTTGGCAGAGGTCTAGGCTCTTCGAGTGCCTCTAACAGGAAGAAATCAGTTCATTTGAATACAGGAATAATAAATCTTCCACTTACTAGTTCATTGTCACACGCCTCCAATTACTCGGGCTCCAGATCTTTCCTTAAGCGTGCGCCATATCTCGTGAGCCTAACCTCGGCACTAATAGCCTATAACCTCTGTACAGATGAGTCTAGGTTAGGCTGTTTGCTGCTGGGTAATTGCCCTCTTCATCAGTACTCGGCGTACGCAGGCAGCCGCATGGCCAGCCCCGGGGTCCTCCTCATGTCATTAATGTGTGATTAGGGCCGGTGGGGAGCAGCAGTTAGGAGGTTCAAAAGCCTCTGACAGGCCTCATCATCAGCGAGGAAACCCTGAGACTGATGCAGGAGGCACACAGATGGGCCAGGGATGCTGCTGCCAAAACGCTAACTTGTTATTCCATCTCACCTCCAAAAATCAAGCAGCGCTAATAAATGGCCAACATGGGTACACTGATGCAGGTATCTCCAAACAAGTGAGATTTCTACAGGGCTGGGGTAAAGTCTTAAACAAGTTTTTAAGGCTATGAAGAATGGAAGGTGTATCAATGTACAACAATACACATAGTTGCAAACAAAAGAAGAAAAATCTAAATTAGAAGTATTCAGAGATCTCAGGTTTCAATGGTAAACATAAAGTGCAGTGACCTGGACTCAAACTCCAAATGCTCTTTCCATTTAGCCATGGATCCTGTGTATCAAAATGATAAGGAAGAATCTACAGAAGCTAATCAGTTGTTCTTTTAGTGAGTGAACTTTGTTGCTTCAGTCCGTATCCCAGTCTCTTAAAACACTTCTGGATCTAAACAGTAATTCACATCAAAATTAATCATTTTGTCCCTGGCCTATTACTAATAATGCTACAATTTTCATAACAAAAATAAAACTTAAAATTGTTGTAAAACAGTGCTGTATATTAAGAAACTGTTTAATGCTTGAAGATTGTAGATAATGGCTCCCGAAACATTTATTAGAACTAAATGCACTCTTGGCTTTCTTACTAACTTAGTGACACTGATTGGGCTTGAAGGGATGAGTAGTCTTGGGAACAGCGAGCTGACAAGTTAAAGTTGACACAAGCAATTCCAACTACAAGCTAAAGTTTCTGCCTCACGCTCAATCATGTCGGGGTTTTTGGAAGCCTTTAAGTTGTCATCTTTAATACATGAGAGGTGCGGCCGTGTAACTAAGTCATTAGACTGGGAGCAAAGATGAAATATAAATCACATGTCCCTCTCTGCCCCCTCCCCAGTGAACAGGTGGCAGAGTTGAATGAGAGGGTGTGCTAACTTGGCTGTCACCGTGTTTTCCAACAGAACCGCTGCCTTCTAAAGCCAAACCACCGTGAATTATACATCTATGGCAGTAATTCTCTCAGAGGAGGGAGAGACAGTGAGAAGGGGGGTGGGAGAGTTAGAGAGATTAATGGCTGAAGCGGTTGTTTTTGACGCAGCGATCCTTGGCTCTGCTTCCCGCTCGCCGCTTATTGGCTTTTCAGACCACATTTATTTATTTCGTTAACAAGAGAGAACGGCCACGTCGCTGTCACTTTTTTGGCTCGCTGTGCGCTGCAGCAGACTTGTCATCTCCTACACCATGGTGAGCGCCTTTGAACCCTGCCACGGACTACAGAGTGGTAATATTAATAGTGCAACAAATAAGACTTAAAAATAGCTGGATTCTGTCAGAGGCCAAGTGCCACTGACACTTTTTGTCGAGCTAACATACCTGCACTGGAAAAATGTGCCTGGTGGAAAAAGCATGTTTTGCATGCTTTGTAGTTGGAAAATATGAAAACTCATTAGCACATATTTGTAGTTTTACAAAGTCTCCATTGCATCATATACTAAACCTATTTTTATTCAGAAGAGTACAGAATAAAAACATACCCTGGTCAAGTTAAGACCAACAGGTGGCATCACAATACTTACAACATACTGTACATTTCATAATTGTGTGAAGGCCAAAACAGTGTGTAGACCCAAGACGCTGGTCCTATCTTCCATCTCACATTCTGTATGTATTAACAAACTCTTAGTCAAAAGCATTTTTCACACCTCACTAAAACCTTTGTAGTACTGTACTTCAGGTGAGTACAATCTGATATGAATCAATCAACCCATAGACTAATCTGTGTTCCGCCTCCCAAGGGGGTCCACACAAAAGGCCATGAGCAGCTTAGCCAATAAACTTATTCAATCCCATTTCAACACAACGCGCCATGCTGCAGCTGAATGTGTCTGGGAGGTTGTGACCTCCAGATCCCCCCCACTTGTGGGATAAAGAGGACCTCAGGCCGGGATGACAGCAGAAGTCTTCCAAGGAGTTCATGTTACCAATGTCATAATAACAAGAAGCTACTGTTCCCCCGCCAGGCTCCTTCCCCCTTTGTCTTGGAGGGGCTCTGCGCTGGGGCAGGCAGGACGTGCTGGCAGAGCTGAAACTGAATATTATCATTGGGGAGAATCTTGTTTCATGTTACTGGGCAGCTATAGGCCAAGCACTCTGCACTTCGGCTAACAGGAAACAACTCCTAACTTCACACAAAAGGCCAAAAGTGACAAGACAAGCACCTTTTCAGACAAATAATACATTTATTGCTTTAGTTTTCTTAAGTGACCCATAGCTTTACATATCTGACACTAATGCATACTGTACATTCAAACTCAAGTGATGACCGCTTTACTCCCCTCACTCCCCCTCCATGGCGATTGAGAGGTCAATATCTCACTTTACCACCAGCTACACTTTCCTCTGTCACTCACGGCTCCCAGTCCATTCATACAACAGGTTAGCCCAACAAAGGAGACCGCAGGGGAGCTGCCTGAGCTTTCTGCGTCCACACACAAACACTATCACACACATAACGGTGAGTCTGTGAGCCGCCGCGCCGCTCCCAACCTGACGGGTGCTTTGTGCTCATCCGTCAGCCGGGCCCTGGGTCCTGAAGATACCTTCAGTCAGCAGGGCCGGCTCCCTGAAAGGAGGGATTCACACAGCTCTGAAATATTGATGCCAGGAGGGCACCTGCAGCACAGCAACCTTTTGACCTCTCTGCTATATTCTTCGAGAAGGCAACAGATGAAAGCATGGAGCAGAAACTGGCACTGTGGGCGTGGCTAGGTTAAAAAGGTGTGGAAAAATACTTTGATGTTTTAGTGCACAGTTAAAAAAATACAAAAAGTGGTCTATTGTGAGACTCATAATCTTCTTTCTTTTGGACTGTTCTCTTCAGAAAATCATCTGCCTTCCATTGTGTATTGTTTTTAATATTTATTTGGCATACTTTATGTTTTACGCTGGATGCCCTCCCTGATGCCACCTTCTCCATTTATTCAATCCACACTGGCCTGCAAACCCATGCAGCTTGATTAAGTGAGGCATTTTGGAAGTGTTTTTTACTTTTTGTATAAAAGCAGGTCAAACTAAGTGACAATGCTGACTTTCAAATCAATGAAGTCAAGTACATTATAAATAAATTGCCAGTTTGTTGTAATTTGTTGCAGGACAAGGCCCAGTGTTAGCCTCTGACTTTAGGACACTGAAACAGAGTGATGCGACCAAAAGATGGAGCGAGAGGGAAATAGGGAGAGAGAAAGGGAATAGATTGGAAGTTTGACATTCCTGTGGGCGATGTGTGTCTCGTCACCAAACGTGCTTGTATTCTTTTAACGGGAGTCAATACCCCTTTCCGCTTCCCAAGCACTCAGCATGAGCCGAGTTGGGGTAATGCCATTGAACAGGAACAATGGGGCCTCTTAAAAAGGCAGCTTTTAACTAGGCATGTGCACATGGATATCAATACGCCAATAGTTTTCCATGTAAGAAGATCAAATGCAGAAACAGTGGGTGAATTCTCAGTGAAGACACAGATAAATAAATTAGATGACTAGAGGGAGTGGATTTTAAAGTGTTTTGCTGTGGTACAACATACACACTTCCTCTTTTTCTCTTTCCCCTTATTGCCCAGGCACACATGCTTCAGCGCAAGCTCTTCAAGTTTAAAGCCATCATTTCAAAGCTGCTCAGGAGCCTGTATCACCGCTTTAGTCAAAAGGCCAGCTCAGAGGAGATAGCAGGGACATCTGAGGGAGCACAAGAAGGGGACACAGAAGCACAAAATATTAAAGCAAAATGAGCGGGGACAGGCTGAGCGGCTGGAGAGACGAGGGCCGACAGGGAGGCACGGGGAAGGAGAGACCGGTGGAGACGAGGGAGGGGTGTGATGGTGCGCTTTCAACTGGCTTTTGTGGGCCTCTCTGCAGATGTCACCAGCTGTTCCCCCGCACGGAGGGCTCCAAAGCGTGGAACATTGCCTGCGGCCCCGTTCTCGGGCCACCTTTCAAGTGTCAATCAGACAGGGAGGGGTCGGGGGGGTTGGAGAGTGGGGTTTTTTCGGTCACTGTCCTGAGAACGATGCCAGAGATTTGCCATTGATTAAGCCCCCCCCCCTTCCCTCCTCTCTTCACTCTTTACAGCAAACCCACTCAATAACAGAGAGAGGATAGAGCCAAGCGTGTGCAGCGTGCAGACAAAAGAGACCCGTGGGCAAGGTTAGATGGAGATCATCTGGGCTAGTCATTCCACTGTTAGCCACTGTGTTAGCAACTGGCTCAACCCCCTCCCCATTGCACTTCTTGGTTCAAACCGTGAGGGTGACCTACCATTAGATGGGTGAACAAGAAAAGTTGCACAGGAACAAGTAAACAAATAATAGACTGACATATGGTACCGCTGAGACAAAGAGTGTCTAACAAGAGCGACAAGGTGTGCTTAACGCCGGTTAACCTTGGAGCGTCTAGCGGGCCAGCATAACTCCAAGGCACTTTTATGGACTACATCAATATCTACTGTATAAAGCACCTGTGTCTCTAACCTTCTGATATGGCCGGCAATGATGGCACTAAACTTGCTCTGAGCCGTTTAATCATTTGGACAGGGTCAGCTGCAGAAAGCCGTAGACAGGAAGTTGGCCAATTCTTCTTTGAGTTTTTACTGGCAGTCAAGTTCGCACAGTGGTGAATGCTGTCACACTGACGAGGTATAATCCTGAAAAAAAAACAAAAAAAAAACATGGTTATTCCCAGATTTTATTGATGTGAGAGAGACCCAGACTCAATGCACCTTATCAGGCGGTGTAAGTAGACCCATTATACACACTATTGCCACTGCCCCGCTGATAACCTCTGCGCTGAGGCTGGAAAACAAAGGCCTTTGAAGAAGAGAGGAACTGCTGGGTTTCGTGTGATTTATGTCTACGAAAAACAAGATAGCAGAGTGGTGGGTTCGCAACATGGCTGACCCTGGGGCTTCCTGTCACCTCTTAATGTGTTACCCACTCCACAGGGGATAGCCACCTACAAAAACACATAATTTACTGTTTTTCAATTACTGCTATGAGCTGTGTCCAAGAACAGAATAAAAATGTAATGGCATGTCAAATGTTCACAATGGAAGTTCAGAGATGGACATACTGTACTTAACATTTGTTGTAGTTGTTGTTTTCCGACTGTTAGACGACTGTCTAGCTCAAGCTCAATGAGAGGAAACAGCTTATAAAGAGACAACAGTTTATATTTAGACCATTTTTGTGCATTTAAGGCAAATTCAATGACTCGCTCTACACTTAAGAAGGGACTTTTTAGGAACATACAATAGTGGGAAAATGACCATACACTTCTCTCCAGGACTCTACTTGCTGTTTTATAAAAAGAACATGACTTCAGCGTTGCAAATTATAGTCATTTGATTACCTTCTTTAGAAAATAAGTAACTCAAAACACTTAGTGACAGTTTTTGATGTTTTTGAGTTTGTTTTGAGAAAGTTATAGGTAGGTAGACCTACTTGTACCATCTTAACAAGTATGTGCTGACAATAATGATAACCTACTGACTGAGCTAACAAGCATCCATATGGCATACATAGAGTACTCTCCATACTTTTCTATCACACCAACTAACTTCATGGCCTCTTTTACCACTTCCATAAAGTGGTAAAAATAAATCTTTCCTTTTCTTTTCTTTCCTCTGCATCATTTTCTCTGTCCCTCCTCTGTACATGTCCAAATCATATCAGTCTGTTTTTTTTACTTTATCTCTAAAAAATCCAACTTGAGCTGTCTCTGTCTAACATCGCCACTTCTAAAAAGAACATCTTCAGCTCTCCTACCCTCCACTCTTCCTCCTGTCTTTTCCTCAGTGCCACTGTCTCCAAACCATTTAACCATACAACATTATTATATTCAGCCCATGTCAAAGTGTAGTATATACAATTATAGATAGACCCAAAATATGCAAACATTAATAATGGAAAAAAAAGACAAAATTTTTCTTCTCATGGGCATCATTTAAATTAAATGACGTAATATGACTTCACTTCTCTTTGCACTTAAATAAATCATCAAAAATAAAATATTACAATGTCTGCAAGGACCATTTAGATGTGCAACTGTCTCTTTTGTGTTGTTTAATTCATTGCCCTCTGTGGCTGTAATCTTTCACTTATTATTTGCAAGTATCTTCATCAACATAAAAGTTCTTTGTAATATTGAACATTGCTCTTCAAATGTAATAGTTCTTCAAACAATCTCCTTCCAGTCTCTGGTCATTATAAATGCATCACACAGATATTTCCTGCTCTGCGGAAAAGCAGTGACCCCTCTTCATGTCTGCGTCACAAAACAAAAGGAGGCCAAATCGCTCTCGCCTGTCAGACATGTAGCAAAACACAGCTTCAGTCAATGAGGCCAGCACTTTTCCAAGGGCTAATATCCTTGGGCATTAATCACCTGGTCAAAAATCAAACAAGCTCTTCCAACATCCCTCCTTCTTTCCCGCTGGGCTGTATACACTGAGCCTTTTGCAGTCACACAAAGTTGAAAATTCATTAATCAAACGCACAACCTTTTTTAGCTTTTCTGCCACACGCCGCCTCCGCCACCACCTCACGCCTCCCCCCTCCTGTGGCTGCTCTCATCCTCCTCGACCTTCTACCCAATAGAGTTCATCAAACGCGTCAGAAATCAAGAGTCGCTTCCTCAATGCTTCCTCGTCATCCGCCACCCTTTGCCTTTGGGATTCGTAATCATCAAATTTGGCTTTTACCTCGACCTACCTCCAGGGTCACCCAAGGGTCCAGTGTGTCTTTGTCTGGCTAACTTTGGGAGATTACCCATATGCCCGTATGTTTTTTGACCCCCTCCCTTTCTCTTCTGCACAAGTGAAAAATAGCAGGAAACGTATATCTGTCATTGTCCATTCAGGAGATCACCTGTAAGGAAACAGAGCGGGCCATGCAAGTGCTGACACAATCATCCCTGCGCCTAGCAACACATCCTGGTTCCGGCCCAGACGCGAGGGACCGTACAGTACGTCTGAGCTCCTGCCCCGCTTCCTGTAGCCCCCCAACCCCCCCTTCACAAGGCACAGGGAGGAGGGTGGACAGTAGGGATGGACAGGTTATCACATGTTGAAAGACGGGGAATTCTGCAAAGGAAAAGAAAGAGTTTGGTGCCAGAGGTTACGTCAAGGACAGACAATAAGGCTGGTTGAGTCAGATAATAATAATGTATGCACCTTAATCATTTGGAAAAAAAGATGTATAAATTAAAGACTGCTGCCGTAGCACACAACAAGACCCATCATTATCACTTACAATACCAAATTTTATTCATAATGTAATATTTAGCCACATATTTAATAATCAGAGGTTGAAAGTAACTATATGCTTAAAAAAATATATTTTTTAGGCATTTTTAGGGTTTTTATTGATAAGACAGAATGGTAGGAACTCGGGGAGAGACATTCAGCAATTTGTTCGAGAGTCCGAACTCAAACTCACAACGCTGAGGCAGGCTGTAGTTGCCTTGTAAATGCGCCGCAGCTCTACCAGCTGAGCTATACTGTTGCACATTAACTAGATACTTTACTCAAGTATTTACATGTGTGCATTTTTTTAAATAAAATTTGTAATTTTTGGGAAAAAATGCTTTTTTAAGTCTTAAAACAACTAAGAGTATTTTTGGACCTTAGCAAAATGGGTTTCCTTTAGCGTTTGAGCCCTGGTTTGTGTAATTAGTAGTATACATAATTAATAGTAGTAAAATTTTGCAGAGCAATAACTACTTTCACTTAAAATGTTACACTCAATTGTTTTTCTTTTACTTACTTGATCACTTTTACTTTAGTACGGTCATTTTGAGTACCTCTTTTACCTGTATGTGCTGAACTTTATACATCTGTGATATCTCAAAATCTGGACAGGACAAGTCAAATAGACTTAAGTCGTTAAATACATTTGATACTACGACCTTTGACCTCTGCATTGAACTTCCTCTCTGTGTTGTCCATTGATTGAGTTCATCCAGTCACGCATGTTTTCGGGCCGCCCGCTGGTTTGTCTTAGCCCTGACTCAGCGAACCACCGCTGTTTGATCTCCATGTTGCTGTTGTGATGTCGTGCTCTTCCTATTACAGAGAGTACCAGGAAGTGCAGGTCCCTGGAGAGATGGGAAAGGGACCCTGTTTATCCTGAGCAGAACCCATGCAACTCGTGATTACAACCCAACCCTGCACCTGGCCTTAGCCACACTGCCAAGTATACACTCACAAAATCACACACAAAGTCCCTTCGCTGGTCGGCCCAAGCATACACCTCAAAATATGTGATCACTTGTACAACCTCAATTGGAAAAAAAAAGGTTCTGACACTGTAAAATGTAAATAAAAACAGAATACAGTGGTTCACAAATGTCCTGACACCATATTAATTCCCAATAAAACATAAACAACATTTTAGGTGTGAGATATTTCACCATTTTGTCGTTCTGTCTCAAAAAAGTTGGGACAGTGGTGCTAATAAAAACAGCTGGAGAAGCATTCAGTCCATTTTAAATAAGCTTTGGTAGCAAAATACAGGAAAGCATGTTTTTATGATTTTTTTTTTTTCAGCCTTTAGTTGTCTCTTCCCAAATTCTTTGAGATGTGTTGCTGCCATCATATTCAAAACAAGTTAATATTTTATGAAATGGTAATATGGCTCAGTTTCAACACCTGATATGATGTTTGTGTTTTATTGTGAATACAAAAGTGCTTTATGGGATTTGTAAATGATTGTGTTATGTTTTATTTAGATTTTATCATGTATCTCAGCACTTTTTTAGTATTTGTGAAGCTCAAAACAATGGCGTCTTAGTATGTAAAATTAAGGAATTGTAGGACTTTTGCAGGTTAAGTTAAGTAGTTTTCAAAAATACATTTATAAATACACATTAAAGATATATAATTCATTAGATCTAGGAAAAGATTAGATTAAAAAACTAATGCAATGAGGCCTGGAAGATATAGATATATATATATACCTGTGTATTTGGCACCTTAATCCACCCACAATGAGTCACAAGCCACTTTACTTTTCCTGCCTCTCCCAAGCCTGGATAAATGGAGAGCGCTGCATCATGAAGGGCATCCGGGCATAAAACCATTGCCCAATCAATACACATCACTGCACACAAGGAGGCAGGTGATTTGCTGTGGTGACCCCAGAAGGAAAAAGCTAAATGGAAAGATGTGTTTGGCACTTAGATGAATGCTTTGTTTTTTTAAATTGATTTTTAAAAATACCCTTGCTATAAAAATATCTATCACCTTTGGGTGTTTTCCAGGTAGGTGAATGCTATTAGTACTGACCTGAAGTTGGGTTACTTTGAAAAACTTAAGTGGAGCCAATATTTAGATGAAATTGATATCATCTAATATTTCAACCTACACAGTCTATTCACAGCACACATTTCAATAAATAGCCAGTACTAAGAACACCACAGGTATTTATACTGATGTGTTCTTGCCAAAAAATTTACTTTATATTGTGATGACAAGCTAAGAGGACATTTTTATCTGTGTGCTCTCTCACCCAGGAAACATACATTACACTCTTAATAAAAATATCCTGCTCCAAACGTTCTAAACATGTTGAACTGAAGCCATGTTTGGCAGCAGGGCTTTCTATTGTGTGGCCAGTGTTGCTTTGACATCTTGTCTTTGTGTTCATGCGGTGTCACATTACGAAAGCGGTGAAATCAAAAGATCTTTTAAGTGTGTGTGTTTCCATTTTCTATCATATTTTTATTTTTAACGATCATTCAACTGCCAAAAGGTCAGGACATTCTGCAAAATCTCATAAAAACACATTTTAATCTCAAACATCAGTTGTTAAGACTTAGATATTTTACCATTTAATAAAATAAAACAGTATTTAGAATCTTAGGGCAGCAACACATCTCAAAGAATTTGGGACAAGGCAACATAAGCCTCACTTAACTCACTTAAGTTCATATACAGTACTGTGCAAAAGACAGGTTTTTAAAAAAAGTCTATGAACAAGGAAGATGTATCAATATACAAAAATACACAAAATTACAAAAAAACAAAAAACAAAACATGGACTTCTGACAAGGTGCTGGTCTTATCTCACAATGGTGACGATATAGTGCCCAGACCTGCACTCAAACTCAAAGATCTTCTAGTTCAGGGGTAAATGCTCTTGTCACTGGGCCAGAAAACCCTTCTATCTCACAATGTTAAATAATATACTAAAACAGACTAAAACCTGGATCTAAACAGTGATCTAGATGAACACCAAAATTAATAATTTTGTCCTTAGCCCATTACTGACCTTTTCTGAAATGTTCAAAATCAAAATCAAATTCTGTATTCATTAAAGTAGTATTTATTCAAACCTCACTAAAACTTTTACACTGTACTGTACTTCAAGGAGACACTTCATCTTGGAATTAAGAACATGTGATTGGAAATAGCTTTGGCAAAACTCTCTTTAGCATCTCTCAACACTCACATTCACAAATGTCTTTTCTTTAGCTGGCCCCTTGGTCTTGCTCTTGTCCCTGCAGCACCTGTCACCACAGAGTTAAAACAGAGAGAGGGTATGGAGTAGGTTGCCCTCAGCAGGCAACACTAGTTATCAAGCACAGCGATGCACATGCACATGGACATAGTGGCACATAGCTCCTTGTTACATTTGGGAGGTGTTGTGGAGGTCGCTCAAGTTGTGTGTGTGCCATTGTTGAAGGGTCTGATTAATCCTGTGAGCAAAGGCATAAACAGCTGAGCGTCCAAGGGCTTTTATCAGAACGAGTGGCGCCGGCACAGACACACAAGCACATTTTAGCTCACTTAGCCGCTCACAAATTCACACGTTCACTTAGCGTCTTAGCGTAACACATCTACACATTCCACTTAAGTATGGTAAAAGGCCCCACATGTAATTTATATTTGAAGCTAAAGAGTTCATATTGATTTAGTCAAAGACACACCAGGGTGCACACACGTTGTCGGCTCTGGCCTGTCTGAAACCAGCTGTTGGTACTTTTCACTCTGAGACGACATGACAAGAGCATGTGATTACGACACTCAGCAGCCCAGCATGTGGACTTATGGGCATCTGTCAACACCAGGCCTACTGTAGTATGCTGGACAAAGCTAAACAAGAAATGAATCTTTTTTTAAATAACTATTTTGATAATGCTTTAATTAAATAAATGAAAAACTATGCCTGAAAACTGTTGATTTATTAATTTAACAAGAACTGACTCTACTCCGTTATATTTGCAAGAACATACAAAAAAATAAATAAAAAATAAATAAATATTGTATTATTTTGCATGGGTTTCATCAAAGATGCGAAATATTTAGAACTTTTGTAGTGAGTACTGTCTCAAAGCAGCAAAGCCACCCTATTCAATTCTCAAAATAATACAAACTTTCTTACACAATGCTGGCATGCTATAATCCCAGTCATTACTCCAAGCAGTGCTGATAAACTCGATTCACTTCAAGAGTTTACTAATCTATCACTAACAATAAATATCTAAATAACAAAAGCTTTTGAAGCCAAAAACACAGCATTTGAATACTGTGGTTAATATTGTGTAGTTAACATTATAGTGAGCCACCAATCGCTGTTTATGAAGCAGGTGGTACGTCACAGTTTTACCCCAGAACGCCAGCAGAACAGAACCAATGGGTTTTGCATTGTTGTGTAATTAGACTCTAAGTCATGTTACACTTCTTGGTCTTGTTTCATTTCATTCATTGTTCTTTTACTACTATTATTAGAATCACTAGCTGCATACACTTTGCCTCTCTTTTGTGTGCCATCCTTTATATTTGTTTAAAAGGGTGACGTGAGGTGGCATTTTTTAGCCTACTATACCATACACCATCACACCCTTACCAGTGTAACCTACATCTTAATCTAAACAAAGGATTATCATGCTAATGCAGTGGCGTTGTTTACCCAGCCACTTCCCTGTCCACCCTCCTCAGCCCTCCCGCTCCCTCCTTCTCCCTCCTGTCCCTCTTTATTCCATGTGGATCTTCTGACTGTGCTTTTACAGCCTGAGTCTTTTTCACGCAGCCATTATCTGCTCTTATCTCTTTCTAAGTCCCTGTCCCCCTTTTCCCAGTGGAGAAAATGGCCTGGTATTGTTGCCCAAGAGGAGTTAAGACGCTCTTGGCTGCACTGAAACACTCCCAACAGATGTTTCACCATTTTAGCGCAGGTTTTATTGCTTGAGCTGTCTTGCTTTGAGGGGCGGAGGGAGAGCTAAAGAATAGGATGGAGGAGATTTTCAACATTAGAAGGCCAACAGCTGGTTGTGGCTCCTTCCCCGGGTGCATTAACCTCGCTGGCCCTCTTGCAGCAGTGCCAGTACAAGGAGCCTCTCAGCAGCATCTGGAGCTTAAGTAGGGCGAAAATATCTCTGTCGCCACAGAGAGGGGACAGCAAATCCTGGAAACAGGCTGCAAGATGGAAGAGCAGGTCATGGCACTGCACCGTTAAGAGACACATCAGGATTATGTGTTTGTCTTTGGTAAAGAAAGATTAGACAAAAAGCATGAGCTAAAAACAACAGTTATGAAACGTGCTTACTCATATCACTCTGTTGCTCTGTCCAGTTGCTTAACCGAATGTTATGAAAAATTGTGAAACATAAAAAAAAACAAAAAAACAGTAGTTATTCCTTCACTTAGATTTAAATTCTTTCCTTAGTTGGCTGAACATTGTCAGGCCCCTAAACCTATGAGTCCTAATGATGGCCTTCATACAGTACACACACACACACACACACAGGAGTCAGTTACCGTTCACCCGCCACCACTTTGAAAAACTCAGTGCGTACCTTTTCTTGAGCAAACAGTCCAATTGTCTGCAGTGCTCTCGACGCCCCGGGCAGCTGCTTCTCCTTAAGCCATTGCCATCTCTGTCATCATTACCAGCGCCATCATCATCATTATAATCATCGGCCTGCTTAAACACAAGACAACAAAGGTAGCCAGGCACACAATGGCCGCTCGTGGCTTTGAGGAACATATCAAGGCTTAGTGAAAGAAAAGACACAGGGATGGTTGTCTGTATTTGAATAGGCGCGCACTGGGCTGGGTCCTTTCTTCATCTTTGCTCAGTATTGGATGTTGTGTGCTCAAGGGAAAGGTGTGTGAGTGTCGGTGGGTAGGAGCGGGACAATAAGGACAGGTGCTGCAGAGTTTACCTAGTTTGTTGGCTTAGGGACAGGGACATGCACGCAGCAACACACGGCAAGGAGAGGACCCCTCCCACCAATGCTCCTCTGTCATTGGTGTCATTGTCGTGTCAGGGCTTTGAAAGAGAAAATTAATGTGGAGCAGATCACCTGTGTTTGAAAGTCAGCACCTCTGGTCTCTGCAGATGACAAGCTTGTTCTTCCTGTTAGAGTTTGACAAAACCGTTATTGAATGTTACTTATTAGATTTTACTTTACTTATTGCTGTTAGGGGTTGTGGGTGGGTGGTGCCTATTCCAGCAACTATGGGCCTTAGGCAGGGTACACACTTTACAATGTCCAGTTAGTCCCTGGGCTGAAATGCTGACAACCATTCACTCTCACATTCATTCACCTATACATGCATGTCTTTGGATGATGAGAGAAAGGCAGAGTACCCAAAGACTTAACCCTAACCCAGGGAAGACATGCAGACTCCACTCAGAGAGCTTGATTGTCAGCCAACCCAAGGATCAAACCTACAACCTTCTTGCTGCACCCCCATGCTAAAGTATATTTATGTCAAAACCAATGTAAGAATTGTGTGAGGATTCATCTCTGTCATTCTTCTCAAAGTACCATTTTTAGGGTGTACCCCACCTCAGGCTCAAAGTAGCGGGATAGGTTCCAGCCTCCCAAGACATCTGTTTGAAAGGTGACCTTATGACGCTGCGCTGGGAAGGAATCAAATCATATGAGTGGCGTGGGCACAGAGGGAGAGGGACAGAAAAACTGTAGTGTGTACAAGCATGTTGTGCAAAGGCATTGTCCTTTGCATGCTCCGGCTGACATGAGAGCAGCAGTTGTCCTCTCTTGACTCATAAAGGGAACGGCACAATCCTGACACAAATCCTTGCTAAGGGTCCTTTCTCCGGCCCTCCCTCCCTCCCTGAGCCCTTTCTCTTTGCCATCAGTAAATCCGGGTTTCACTACAACTTAAGCACTTAGCTGTAATCCCCATGAAGAGGCACTGCCCCTGCACAAGTCACTTTTGCACTATTAAAGGCATACAATAGGGCCATGTAAGGGACTCACTTAAATGGATTGAGCACAAAGCTGGTGCTTGATAAGTTTTTAGCCGGCAAGAATCCGCCATTTACACCCATCCTTTTGTGGATTCTCTTAGATGTACTTGTCTCAACAGTCTAAGCCGATTTTATCCCTATTTTGTTTAATTCCTGCAACAGAGGAAGGCTTTAGATACAGTACGACCTCTTTCTCATAATAGAAGATGGAGCAGAGAACAACTGTCACTTTCCTACTAACTATACTCAAGGGACGATGGCCTCTTCTTGATATTTCCAAAGCTTCAACGTCAAATTCTAATCTTTTAACGTGGCAAATCAGGCGGATTGAAAGGAAGTTATAGTTTGATAGGCTTGTCTCGCACCAACAAGGCCTGCAGAGGAAGTGGACTACAGATTCTTCAGAAAAAAACACTAATACCCAGCATCCTCTAGAGCCAAGGAAGAATGCGTCCAACAGGCCTTATCAAAGCAAGAACACTGAAACACAACCAGGCCAAGACAAGAGACCAGAGACACAGCAGACACTGTGGAAACTCGTCATTTTTCGAGTTGAACAACACTTGAGACAATTCACACTGGTCATATGTGAAATCAATTAGGAACAGAGGACATGACAACATGAATATGCCATCACTCCGGGCTTTCACTGAACAATGGCTTTTAACAAGTACCAAATATTCAGAGAGGAGGACAAATGTACAACCAAGGACATAGGACCACTTGGGCTGTGCAGACGTCATCATCGAAAAGTCAGACTTATAGTGGCCACTGTCTCAAAACACAATGCTTTCCCTATGAGTTGTTTAGGCTGTGTGGATGGCACTGCATGCACTGTATCTGATTGTGTACACTAGTAAGTAAAGGGCTTCAAATGAAACATGTTTGTAAAGCTTGAGTATACGCAATCTGAACATAGGAAACGTCAGTGAGACTGAGTCTAATCCAGAGGTTTGAGAGCCGCCACTGGCTCCGTGTCTTCTGGTCTTAGTACAGATCTCAGTAGGAGGTGGAGAGGCGCTCTTCTGGGCTCGGCACCCTAATGGTTTGATTAAGCTCCTCCAGCCAGGACTGCGCTGCTCAGACTAAAGCCTCCCTTTAAGGACAAAACAAAGGCAGAACCATGGGGACGCATAAGAGTATTAAATATGTGTGCCAGGCACTCCAACACACAGCTATGGTAGTGAACATTGTACACACAAGTACACACAGACAGTAGCGGCAGCTGACCTCACTCATACTGTGTTGTCACCTGACATAACTTTGATGCCTGTCTACAATATTGTGTATATATTTTACACAAGTTAAGTAGGCATTATGTTTTGATATAGCACAATTTTAGGAAAATAATTAAAAGTTACGGGCTATGGGTGAAGTTCCTCCCACTGTAAAGATATGCATATGTTATGTGAAATGGTGAATCTGAATTGCCCATAGTGAATGCATGTGAGAGTGAATGGTTGTCTGTCAATGTACTGTATCTCTGTGTCAGCTCGGCAACTTACTGGCACAGTTCAGGGTGTGCTTAGCTTAAGGCCCATAGTTGCTGGGATAGGCTCCAGCCATCCGAGACTCCTAATAGAAATAAGTGGAAGAAGATGAATGAATGAAATTACATTACATTGGTTGGTTAATTACATTGCTTTTTGATTTGGTAAAACTGTTACTGTCCACCTCTGATGAAGGGTAATAAAGGGTTAAAAGTGTCATCTCTGACTTTGCTGGCCGAGCTGAAAAGCCACTAAGCAGCAGCTGTCCACCTGGCGAAGGAAGAGCAGCTCTCTAACACACACACACACACACACACACACACACACACACACACACACACACACACACACACACACACACACACACACACACACACACACACACACCACTGTACACATACAACTATATGGCCTCCTGAGAAGGACAGCCTCAGACCCTTCCTCACACTTGTCCCGTCTACACATCTATGCACAAACACACATGAACACACACAGTAGTTTTTGTGGAGAAACAGCCCAGATGGTCGGGGAGGGACGATGGCCAGTGTCACTGAGACAGAAACACAGAAATTGAAAAAGGGTGAAGTGAGAGATGGAGACAGGGACGGGAGCCAGGACGGGAGCAGAGCAGAAAACACAGGACGGTAACAACAGACCAACACCACAGACAGACTGAGAGAAGAGGCCGTGACTGTTACCAAACACATACAATCTGAGATCATGTGCCTCCAATCAACTGTGACAATGATGTGTTAGGTCTAACGGTTTCATCGTTTAAGAAAGCAGTTACCGTCCCATATCATCAGGTGTTGTACATGGTTTAAATTTTGACTTAGAGACAATCCTTTGAATTAGAGCACTCTCCTCACAGCAGGATGTCTGGTCAGGGTGGGACCTCTCTGTATTAAGTTATACACAAGGAGAGTTCAGTGTTCATGTTTAAGCTGCTGGTTCAAGACCTATAGGCGGATACCTATACTGCTGTTTGATAATGGATGAGTTAAATTCACATGGAGATTAAATATACATGTTCACACTAGTTACATTTTTTTTGGTTTATGATACTTAGATAAATAATAAAGGCATAATCCAGGTGTCACAAGCCAGTCCCAAACCTAGTTAAATGGCAGAAGGTTGCGCCAAGAAGAGCATCCATTGTAAAACCTATACCAAATCTATATGCAAATCACTGCACACAAGGAGACAGATGATCAGCTGTGGCCTCTGTGTTTACTTCTCATACATAATCAGAAGTTGTACCATGCCGTAAGTTAACTGTTTGATCTAGTTATATCTTTCATAAAAGCAAATAAATGAAGACACAAAATGATTAAATAAGGATGTTTTTATTGTAGAATGTGAAAAGACAGAAACAAGGACACAATAACACAAAGAGTGTGTTATTTGTGGGATGTGAGAGCCTTGGTCCAGATGGCCGTATTTTAATTCATTTATTTCATGTCACAGTTGTGCTTTGATCGCTCCTCTCTAATAATTTATGTTTTTTTTCCCTCTTGAAGTCATTGTTCCGGTCTCTGCTGTACCCAACACGAGCTGGCTTTGACTTCTGTACACCTGATGGGAACAGCACCAGCATGGACCCCCTCCCTCCCTCTTCACTCCACCTTTGCTCTTTGAGGTGTCTCTTAGGGCTGTCACTGTGGCTTTTTGCACACACTTTTGTATTTGTGACACACACACGAACCAGAGTAACTGCATCAGATCTTGTGTTGTGCCTCCACAGCTTTACAGAGTCAGTGGATGGCATGTGTCACTCATGTATTATTGATCACATCCAGCTGCCGTCATCTACAGATCACTTAGACAACACACAAATCTCTGTTTCTGTCTCTTAAGGGAAATGACATACACTTATATTGATTTGCTAAAGACTTACTCCAACAAGTACTGGAAAATCTACTACTACTGCTACAACAACTATTACTATTTAAACTATTACTACTACCAGCACGCCTACACCACTATTACTGCAACAACTACTGCTTATACTACATTACTGTAAACCAATTTCTGACTCAAGTAAAAGTAAAAAAAATCTAAAAATTAAATAAACTAAAATATCTAGTTACTTTCCACCAATGCAAACTTTAGTCACAAAACTTAGATATCTTAATCTGAATTTATTTAATCAGATATGGTAAATGGTAAATATGTCTTTCAATTGGATGTTTATGAGAATTTGAAAAGGCATTGAAAAAATAATTTTGGACAGATGCAAATAACAGATTTCAGTGTAGCGTATTTTTCTCTCCAGATGAGACAATAATTAATGGGAACAGGTTTAATTCAATCCTTGAATTATTCCAAACAACATCAGATGAAAACAAAATGAAAGCACCACTGAGGAAAGACTTGGAGCAAAGAGAGAGAAGCGTGTGGAAAAGTTGTGTTTGGGTGAGAAGTGTCATATCGACCAGCTGTTCAGGGAATCAGGAGGGTTTGATTAACACAGGCATGTAATGGATTGAAGGAGCCATAAATATGTTTGAAAATCATATTTCATACTTTTCTTGAAACAAAAGAAAAAATAAACACTTTTTAATCTGTCATCTCCAAAGATTTAATTAAACTCATACGTAAGAAAGTAAAAAATAAATAGTGATTGTAATGTTTATTCATTAAATTGTTTTGAATTTATTAATGTTTCATTACTGCTTAATAGTAGTGAGTTATTTTAAGGAGTAACTTTTATGTTTCAACAAATATAAAAAGTAGAATAATTACGCAATAGTTTCACTTTGATTGTCTTTGTAGATGGCTTTCTATTTGGGCGTTTTTTCAGTGTAAGCAGACACCTAAGGAAGAATAAACACTGTCTTTATACTATCACCAGGCATTACTTAGTAGCTGACAAGTGGCATAGGCGAATACTTTATAAAAAAGTCTAGATGATATATAAAGGTCACTCCTGAATACATGATTGCTATCACAGTGACATGTAATGGATTCAACCGTTTTCTCCAAATATGAGAGAAAAAAATCCATATTTAACATTAAATCATATGTTTCAGTTTAACTCACTCACTGTCAGAAGAATTTCATATATTTTGAACAACAACAACTTGTGATTCAAAAGTATTTAGGGCAAATGAGTCACAACTTCTGAAAACTTTTTATCTGGCCAAAGATTAAAGCACAAATTGAGTACAAGGGTACATAAAAGGTCCTTTTTTAACACAGTTTGACCTTGACCTCAGACAGTGACAGACATTGTCCACTTGTTGTTTAAAGGTTTGGCGGTATAAGAAAAGCCAATGGGAGGAGGGATGTTCCAGCCTGCTACATACCCACTCAACCATGTCTGTTCTCTACCCCCCTGTAGCTCCTATTTGTCCTCCTCACCCCCACCCCGTTTTTTCCAAATGCAAGTCACCATGAAAAATGTGCTGGTCCAATATTTGCACAGAAGTGGTGCTGGGACAGGCAGATAACCTATCAGTATTTGAGTTTGGCTTCCCATGCTCCAAATAGCCATCCTCCGCCTGTTTAGCTTATTGATTGGCTTGGCAAGAAACTAGGTCCCCTCAGCAGTGACCAAGGTCATACAACACATGGACTTTGTGCCACCCATTCACCCCCAGCCTCCACAGCCCTCCTCATGTCTGTCTCACACATGTGCGCACCCATAAGGCAACTAACTTGGATTTGGTTTCATGTGAAAAATTGTATAGGCTACAAGGAAGTGGAATTAGGCAATTTAATGAGAGCACAAACCTTTGCCAACCAATACACTTCTAGCATGTGATGTAGTTTCACCAAAATCTTTATTCCCATGGTTTTGCCACTCTCAGATTTTGATTCATAGACTATTAAAATCTGAACTTTATGTAGTAAAGTTTAAAGTTATGTTAATATCAGGAAAAACTGTCAATATCTTGCAATAATAAATAATCATGTAGGAAAAAAAATCCCACTTAAAATCCCACTTAAAACTATTAATTAGTTCCTTTTTCCATTCCTTACGTTTTCTTGAAACTTTTATACAAATCTGCCTGTAACATTTCAAATGATGTTACTGCCAGGCAAATACTGGCCATATCTCGCAATGGTCTTGTGAAAGAATCTTGTGAAAAATGTTGGATCCTGACAGTAATCCATCTCCACACCAAAAACTAATATTACAGACCTTTCCTAAAAGTTTATTCAGTTTCTGGCCATAACATTTTTAGTGGTTGTTAAGCTAACAGAAAAACAAACTATTGATAGCAAAAACATAAAATCCCTCTAAACAGAGGAAATTATACAGTTTTGGACTGAGCGCAGATTATATACAGTAGTGTATATAGTTAGAAGTATTGTGACTTTCTTTTGTAATGACTTTTAAGTTAGAATATGATAAAAAATACTCTTTGAGCAAATGGCAGTAACTACGTTACCTTTCATTTGAAGTACTTGTGTTTAATGGTGTGGATGTGGCATGTGTAAGAGCATGTGTGTGTAATGACTCAGGGTATAGACCGGGCCGGCATCCTCCGCTCCTCTCTGAGAATCAATGGAATTGAATTCTGAAGGTTTTCTCAGGGGCATCAGCTCTGCCTGTCAATACTGCTCTGTGTCACAAGTGCATTTTCCAGTGCACTGTCCCGGACCAGGACCTCCCTTACCCCTCCTCTTCTCCTCTCACCCTTCAGCATCTCCCGCTAACCCTGTCCTCAATTAAACTTGCCCCACTTTCCTCGCTTTTAATCTCACATGCCTTCATTAAAACCACACTGCTGTTGTCCATACATCATTCTGTAAGTTGTCGTTGTCTTTGCTTCATAACACACACAGCCAGCATTAGAGATGCTTTGACCAAACATGAGTACTGTTCTTATCAGGTGCCTTTGTAGACATTCTAGTATAACAGAGTGGCTATTCTGGGCTAAAATGTAAAAAATAAAGTTTTGGTTTAACCACTGACGAATGTGAAGTAATCCAGCTACAGGGGCTCACAGGTCAGTGCACTCTTTCTTCAATTTAATTTTATTCATATAACCCAATATCACAACAATAGTTGCCTCAAAAGGCATGCCCAGAAAAAATAGAAACCTTTGGGAGAACTGCATGAAGGAGGGATCTGGACCCAGGGCGGACAGGCTATAGCTGTGCCAGTTCCAAACTTGGATAAATGGAGAGGGTTGTGTCAGGAGTCCGGCATCAATGCATGAAATATTTGCCAAATGCACTGCACAGTTAGGAGGCAGAGGATGTCAAAAGGAAAGAAATACACTGATGTGTGTAACTGCTGTGATTTGTTTGTTGTAAAACTCAAAGCATTGGTCCCATTTCACTGAGGAAAAGAGCCAGTTCCCATATGTGAACTTTGACAGAGGATCTTCTAGTTTGGAGGTAATTGCTCTGTCCATAGTGACACAAAGCCCTTAAAGAATCCCTCCAAACTGACTGAACTAACAGGTTCCTGGATCTAGAGAGTGCTCTGGTTCTTGAGCAGAAACAAATAATTTCTTCCTTGACTCATCATCATTCTCCTAAAAAAGTCTTCCAAAGCACACTATTACAACTGTACTGTTATCTTTTTTTAACAGACTAACAAACCAAACCACCAGCACATGTAAAAACATGGCTTTTATGCTTTTATGAAAAATTCCATTAGAAATCTGTCTTGGTTAAACAATTCTAAAATAGTTAACATATATTAGTTTATTCTTTAAACTCCAGTTGACCATTTTATAGCCACAGCCCCCTTCAGTAGTTATTGTTCTTGTTTTATGCTCTTGATGTGCGGTAGGTCGGAGTCAGGCGGTGTAACCTGTAACTGGACGATGATGTGCGGGACAAGCTGTGTGATTTATGGCTGTCCCTCTGATGTCTGCCATGCTCCTCTATGACAGATACTCACCATATTCCCTGAGTCCTTGCTTGGGAACCCACCACAGGGCTCTGGGGTGGGGCATCTCCTAATCCCACCTTCACCCCCGCTTATCCCACATCCTATTTGTAATTTCGAAGAGCCCTTGGATACCTGCTGGGCTAAAAGTCACATGCAGAAGCACACAGGCACTATTCATATCACATAATCAGACTAGCGCTCTTAAAGGTGCCTCTGGGGAGTGAGGGTGTGACTGGCCCAGAGCAGCACATGCCCCTGGGCCACAGCTGCGTTTGTGAGGGTCCGATCTGGGCTCCTGCCACACAGAGGCTGGCCTTACTGCCTCGGGCCACACTTTAGGCTATAGCCAGGCCTTAAAGGACACAAGGTACAAGAGATGAGGAGCTGCTGTGGTTCTAAAGAGCTATAATCCCAAAGCATTTTACTATGACGTTTGCTCTTTTGTCCCTCTCTACTTACAGAGTTGTTTAGCATTTTAAGGGCTGCAGCACCCGATTGGTGGAATATGTCAGAATTATGTGACAAGGATTATTTTTTAGGGGTGCAACGATTTTTTTTTTTGTAGGGCTGCAACGATTAATCGAGTTATTCAAGTAATTCGATTAGTAAAAAGCTTCGATTAGCATTGTTTGAACTCGAAGCTTTGTTTAATTAATGTAAATAAGACTGGCGCATAGCACTGGGAACTTTGTATACACGGAACAAAATTTCTGCAGTTAATGCACAACACACTAGCGACAGTAAGGCAGTGGTTGGGCTATAAACTTAATAAATTTGAGTTGTAGTTCGCATTTTAAATGTATATATAAACTACGCAGAGAACAGCACCATCGTGAAAGTGGTTTTAGAGGAAACGGCGTCCTCCAAGCGTTGCACTATTTGGCTAATGCTACAGCTTACGGACAGAGCAGCTTAAATACTGACTCTGGAGACCCTGCAACGACAAAAACACTAATAATAATCACAGATTAAGTATTCTTATTACCTCTGTAAAACCTTTGTTCAGTAGGTGGCAGCAAACTGGCAGAAATGAACAGCGTATTGTGATGTGCGGTAACTTCCGAACTTTGTTTATGTATGCTAATTAGCCGTGTGGGCTCAGTGCTTTTTAGCGTCTTTTAACAGGCCTCATGGTGGATAAATGATAATAGATATCACTTTTAGAAGCAGAGAGGGTTACAACTAAAATACTTTTTTAACTGTGGGGGGAATGCACACCTCTGCCTCTTTTGCATTGTTTTGTAAAGGCATTTACAAATATTCTGATTAAATATATAATTAGTATATAATAATATAGCCCAGTATAAGTAAGTATAAAATATAAGTATGTATATAATTAGTAGACCATATCATATTGTACAATAATAAAACCTACATTTACAAAGCTATTTGCAATGTAATGCATTAAAATATGAAAAAACACTTCTTAATGTTAGACTGACATGTGTTACTTTTTAAAATATGCAGACACGCAAGAGTACCTCTTATTCGATTACTCACTTAATCAAACTAAATAATCAATAGATTACTCGATTACCAAAATAATCGATAGCTGCAGTCCTAATTTTTTTCAGGACATCCTAGAACTTGTGTGGAAAAAAGGCCGGCATCTGGATGTCTCAAGCAGGACATGTTTTTTTAGGTCAATCCTGCCACAGGTGGTCACAAACCGCCCTAAGCCTGAATAAATGGGGTTGTGTCAGGAAGGGCATCTGGTGTACAACCTATGTCAAATCAATATGCAAATGACTGCACCATAGGAGGCAGAGGGCTCATTGTGGCGACCCAAGAAGGGAAACGACAGTTGTACGCTGAACCAATCATGACAAGTCTAATGGCCGAGCTATCTACAAACATAGGTGAACAAGGGAACAACCGGTACAGATCAAACTAGATGTGTCCTTGGGACAGCCACACCTGCACAGATGTAGGAGCAGGGGAAAAACTAGGGTAGTGCAGTGTTTTGTATGGTTGGAATGGGGTTTATGCCAGATGCCCTTCCTGACACAGCCTTTTCTATTTATTTGTGCTTGGGCCTGGCACAAAACATACAGTGAATTGTGAACCCCATGGCTGCATTGCTTAGGTCGGAATGTAAAATAAAGGGGACCAAAAATTCTCTAACACTGTGGTTTCAGTCTGTAACTGTCTCAAAGTCACAGTTGAATAAATAAACATTATCTCCCTGCAGGACACCATAGCTGTGCATTGCTGTCCACCAGAAACTGCCCAAATTACTGTATATACAGCTGCTAAGATGTTTTTGGTACTATGGTTTAATGGTTTGTAGCTCCTTAAATAGGTTTAGTCTATGTCTTCACAACCTGCTATTATAAACACTTCACTTAAACTACATTGCTCCAACAAGAAGCCTCTCTTGTACTAGTCCTCATCCATAAATACAAGTGTTCTTCACCTTTCTTGCTGCGCAGCCTCCTTCACATATATGTCCCCTCTTACACTAACCACGTGGTCCAGCGTTAGCCCCCGTCGCTAAACAGCTGTCTGAGATGTGGCGTCGCGCTGCACCCGTTCTCCATCACTGTCACCTCCCCATCACCTGCATCACTTCTCCTCCTTCGCCCCATCCTCTCCACACTTCCATCAATCAGCATTTTCACACACAGGGCGATGACAAGGGCACATCCGTCCCCTGGCCATACATCACCTTTATTGAGAGGTTTAGGGGTGACGGCGGACAGTGGTGGTGGCGGCTGTCGTTGTCCCAAACTCCTTCACAAGTTGGGATGGAGCCAGGTTTTATCATGTCCATTCAGCCGTTTTGTGTCTGAGGAGAGTGCATCCTTGATAGGTTACAAATATGAAAGAACAACCTAGACCGACCAGTGCATGAGGCTTTAGAGGAGATATTGGTCAAATCCAGTCTCTGGCAGTTAACTATGGGCCTGAGGCGGGGTACACCCTGGCCAACACATAGAGACGTACATAGACAACTATTTATAATAGATGGACACTTTATTGATCCTGATGAAAAATCAGGATATAAAGTGGCCAGACATGGACTTTCTAGTTCAGGGATAAATGCTCAATCCAGTAAGCTCACCAGCTCGTCAGATCGCCAGAATTTTTTTTTTTTTTCCAAACTTTTTGAGACGTGTTGCTACCAGTGGTGGAGAGTAACTAAATACTTTTACTCAAGTACATTTTGTAAAACATACTCTTACTTTAACTCGAGTAAATTTTGGATTATTGTCTTTTTACTTTTACATAACTAAAACTTTAAATTGTCTAGGAAAGTAAAAGTAGTTTTTGTCTGCTGTGGTGAATTTGGAAGCAGGTCTGACTGTCACTCAGAGGGTTCAGGGTTCGAAGAAGAAATTTTTGTTGAGTACTTTTACTTCTACTTGAATAATTTTATTTTTGAAGTAGAAGTACTTTTACTTGAGTACAGGTTTTAAGTACTTTGTCCACCCCTGGTTGCAACTGTCAAAATTAAAATATTTTTAATGAAATGGTAAAATATCTCATTTTAAATGCCTGTTATGTTGTTTTGTCCTATTGGGAATACCTTTTGTGCATTTTGTTTGTATCCCTAACCCAACTTTGGGATTGGGCTTGTATTGAAATACTGTAGAAATCTGTAATAGAAAAACCTTGGGGAAGTCGTTTTGTTTTGACCCATGTAATGCGCAGCTGTACACCTCCAGAACTCCTTCCCTGTCCTCCTCTGTCCTCTCCGTCCCTTTCGCTCCACCACCTGTTTTTCTTCACTTCTCACACCTGGACTCTATTCTTGGCTTTTTTGTTTACTGCTTGTGTTTTTCCAAAGTCTGCCCCTCCTCTTCCTCTGCTGCTCCCACCATCTATCACTCACTCCCTCCTTCTCACCTCTCCACAGTCTGCCCTTGCTCTGTCTCTCCTCTGGCTCACCTCTCATTAAGCCCCCGTGCCTATTGCCACCATGCCCAGTGTCCACCCACTCGTCTCACACCTCTTTTTGTCTCTTATCTATGTCCTCTGTCACAGTCAACCTTCCAAAATTAGCCTTTGTCTTCCCATTTTGAATTTTAGATATGGGTCAAGTGAATACAATATGCAACATCATAAGGAACTATTACTTCTTAGGGTTACATGGATAAAACAGGCTGGGAAAACATTTGACTAAATATTGACTGTGTTTTAGGGAGTGTCCAAATGATAAAGAAGCAAGGCACTTAAGCTAATTTAATTTATTTATTTATTTATTTTCTGGAGATAAACCTGCTTGACCAAAATATTACGGTACTAATCATAATCTTTCATTTTGTCTTACATTAAAAAAAAATAAAAAATCTCACTAACTTTTTTTTTTTTTACCTTTCATAGCAATATCTGAATTTTTGGAATTACAAAAAACAAACAAAAAACAAGCAAACAAACAAACAAACAAAAAACAGTTATCCAGAGGTAGAAGTACGCCAACTCTGTGTGTAAGTAAAGTAGTTATGTCAAAACAATATTACTTATGTAAAAATAGTCCACACAAATATTGCTTGATTAAAAGTAAAAGATGTAAACAGCTAACTTAAGTAGAAAGTACTTTTGGAACAATTTTTTGGAAATGCATAGCAAAAACTACTACTATTATCATTACTACTATCATTTAGCCTATAGTTTAACCTTGAGCTGGGGGCAGGTCAGAATCCTATGGTAGAATTTTCTGCTAAAGATTCTCCAGATGTCCATCTCCAGATGTCTTGGTGCAGTTTATGGCTAATATTTCTGCAATTACTGAGCTTATTGACATGAAACAAAAACAATCACAAAGTTCAAAGTCTTATGTGTCAGTACAAAAGACCTAAACTAAAGTTATTTCTTCAATATAGGCATGATTGCTGTTAGCAGGCTCTGCATTGAGCTACAAGATCATTATGGTATAGTTGTAGACCCAGTTTCTAACATAAAACAATCAGGTTCAATATTTATGGATTTTCTCTTTGGATATTTCTTTAAAAATAGTTTCTAATCTATACATTTATGCGTCCACTGCCCTCCATGTGATTTGATGATGTTTTGGCATCATCAAATCCTAGAACATGAACACAACTTATCACTACTACTCACACAATTATTTTTACTTCTGTTACTGTTTGTGTGAAGAGGCTGTCTAAATCATAGTCAACAAGGTTTCATCTGGACTAGATTTTAGATTTAAAGACAATTCTGTTACTGCTTCTACAGGTATTACTCCTATTATTACCACTACTACTATTACCTTTTACTATTACTATTACTATTACCACTAGTACTGCATGTTAACCACTGGTGTAATCAGAAGTTGTGTATCATACATTATTTCCTCCACAGATACTGTACATGCGCTCAGATCAGCCGGCAGCCTTACCTTGACCACAGTGCTCCTCAATTGATTACAGCCCGTACTTCTTTGCTCCAAAACACAATGCATTACAAAGACCAAACTGTCCGTGAAGGGCTAAAATAATTGTTTATAATAGCCCCTCCACTTGCAATGACAAGAGTATGCTGTGATGTGTTTTAGGGTGTACACGAGAGCCGCTGCTTTGTGCTCAGGTAATTTTCTTTCCAGCCGAAGTGGTCAAGGTCTGGCGTTTTTAAATGTGTGTGCAGGATGAGCTATTGTTTCAGGAGATGTGCCAGTGTCCGTGTGGAGAGCGCCAACACTCGTCTAACCACTTGAGGAACAATGGAATACACTTCAGAGATGCTGCCTATGAAGTATGTTTATGAGTGCACTCGGACAATGGCGAAAAATGTTACACAACACAAGAAATGGGTTCGGCTTCGAGAGACATGGACACGGCCCTCGCGGATATCCTTGACATTCACAAATAATTAAACAGGTGAGAAAACACAGTGTTTGTAGCAGCGTATGATCGCGGAAAAAAATGGCCGTTGAGAGTGGGCCGGAGTCATTTGGGGGTGGGAAATTGTAGAGTGATAGAGAAAACAATGTGATGTTGGTGTTTTGTTTGACATAAAAGCTTGCTAACAGCTACGGTAAACAGGAGCGGTGCCAAGGCTCACAGATGTCATCATAATATTGGATCAGAGCCACAGAGATGACTCCAGGCCGGTCTGAAGGCAGCTGCAAGACACTTCAGCAGAAGAAGAGGAGAGCAAAGGTCAGTGCAGAATGAGGAGAAGAAGAAGATACCACCTGTGATCAAAGATTTGCATAAACCTGACTCTATGTATGTTTGTGAGAGGTGAATAGAGAGATACAGTATGAAAAAATGGCACGTTAATGATTATCCCAGCATCTGTCTAGAGGCAGTCAAAGGTGTGTATGAGAAGGTTAGGAGTTGTAAAATCCGAGGAGACCCCCCTCAATCACAGCACTGAATGGTAAACATTGAAGGTTTTCTTTATGGAGTGGCTCTAGGGCCATCTTGGGCGGGAACGGAATCTTTGAGATGATGTGGCGGGCTCAGCTTGGTCACCTGCCTGGTTTGCAAGGGAGCATCCTCAACTCTGCTGTTTTTGTTTATTTTTTGTTTCTGTGTGTATTTCTTTGCTTTCTCTTTATTGAAATTTAATAAAATATTTCATAAGAACAAATGCCTTTGGTTCGGTCAGAGTGTCTTCCAATGACCTCATTTACTAACAACCAAACCTGCAACCAGGCACGGCACAGCAAGACCTCTACTTTTCACTGTGACAACAGAGAGAAAGACAGGATGGAAGACAGACAAAGAGAAAAAACAAGAAGCACAATCATGGAAGAGAAGTGAAAGAGAATTAAAATCACTCTCTTGGAGGTAGGAACCAATGTAATCCCAAACAACAGCAAACTCCGTGTGACGGATAAACCTTGCCAAAGAAAATAGGTTACCTCTGTTTCTCCTGGTGGCCCAAGGGAGGTGTACACTGGTAGAGGGGTGCCCCAGTGTCACCCAGGAAACATTTAACCACGAAAACTGCCCCGCAACACTGTCGACAACACCACCACCTGCACGGGACGGGTGTGACGTGGGCTGTGTTAAATCTGGTATCATGATCTGAGAAGGTTTCTATGGAAAAATGCATGCCACACAGTCAATTCATTACTCAATATTTTATTAAAAATGATTCACGTATGTTTTTTTTAAGACAAAATAAGAGTATTAATTAATTATGCATTTTTATTTTTAACAAAGTAAATTTTTAATTTAAAAAAAAAGTGTTTTTGACCTTGGTGTAAAAATGGGCAGAACACTCAGTGTGTAATTACTGAGTTTTGGGTTCAAGCCAGGTTTGTAGTAGTTGTAATAGTAGTACTGTAATGAAAATTCATTAATTCCTGTGTTATCCTACTGTCATTTTATTCTCTGAGCTTAGTGCTGTACAAGGACTAAGACATGGGTAGCAGCTGTAAGGCCAAAGGATGTTGTGTCTTAGTGCACACAAGGCTAGGACATGGCGTCTCCTTATAGATTAGAGCAAAAGTCTTAAGATATGCTTGTGACTCTGGGACACATACTCTTTTCCTTTGTATGCTTAGTATAAAACCTACCTTCTGCTAAGGGCTGTAGGACACTCTGCATCTCTCCTTTGTGCTGTGTTCTCATTGTGCACAAGTAAAATAAAGATGACTTTCTGATTGATCCAGACACTGTCTTCTTGTCAAGTATCTCAATCTAAAATTTCCATAACAATCTGGTGTCAGAAGTGGGATTAAACCTTTGAGCTATAATGCAAGAATAGGAAAATTTCATTCACATGTTAGAGAAAAAGTAAAATAAAACTGAAGTCATGGTTACATAACAGTATTCTCATCCAAGTCAGAGTCAGAGTTGTTTGGTAACAGCTGCATTAATGGCTCTTTCCACAAGCTCATTTACAATGTCTGATTTTGTGCCCGGCCCCTCTCCAGGCCAGGTCTTGCTCAGATATCATAGTCTTTTTGTTAAACGTGCAAGATGAGTCTGGTCGTTGTTCTTCAGTTGCAGTAACAACCTGTGAGGTGTGTCCTCTGCTTGTTGTGAAATGTATGTGTATTGTGAATTCACTGGAGCGAACACAGGCGGCGCTAGGCTCGCACCTGTGCCCGTGCAGGTTAACACAGCCTGACTGTTGTGAGAGTCACTGACTGTGGTGATTCTCTTGGTCAGTTTGGATGGCCTCAGTGCCCAGTGAGGAAGGTTGTTGTTTGTCTCCGACTGATAAGATGTTGTCCCCTGTGTCAGGGACCTTTTGTAGTGGCTGGCATGGATCCAAGTGGGAGCTGTAGAAGCCGGAGATGGAGCAGAGATTGTTGTGGAAAGTTGGAGCCCTTCTTAAAGGAGCCAGTGTTGTCCAGGTGGCTCAGTGGGTCGAGTGACCAGAAGAACCATAACAGCTGTGATGTTTCCAGTACAGGCAGAGCTTTGGGCCATGCCTGTTTTCCCCTCAGCACTTTCCCATTTTGTTATGTACCTTCCCAGAGTGGAGGTAGTAGGAGCAGTGATACCTCACATCAAACCCCACATATGCGGGGATTCAAAGCTGCGTTTACAATGTCTCCTTTCATTTAGGAAACATGTTTTTGGTAAACATATTATCTGGGACCTGCTGAGAGAAAAGAGAGGAACATGTTGCACACAAAACAATGCTATGCCTTGTTGAGATGGTCTGGAGTCTGGACCATAGTTTGATCTCTGGTTTCAATTCTCTGATTTACAATCAGTCATGGATTTTTGTAAATTTGTAATTTGGCAAAATAAGTTAGATCGCGTACTTAGCACATAAAAATATCCGATATGATAAGGCAATCTGAAATAACTTACCAACCGGTGTTATAGTTACCACATTCATGGATTTTCCTGGGATTTTCCTTAGTTTCTTGATTGTTACACACTTTTCTGAGGTGTGCTTGTTCCATATTTCATATTGTTCCATATGGGTTTGTATCAGCTCAGTCTTTTATTCCATTTGTATTGCTTTTAGGTGATAGTTGAGTCTGTGGAGAGAAATGTCAACATCTACACAAAACAACTCTTCTCCCAGAGTTGTTTTCATTGGGTTCAGATCCATATGAATCCAATCTATTGGATCCTTATTATCTTTTTAATCACCTTAAAACCTGTTAATTTTTAGAAATATGCACATTTTGGATCATAACAACACATAAAGACCGGTTAGAGTTCACACATTCACATTCACACAGACAGTACAGTAAACAGTTAGTAAACCTGGTCAAGTCCAAATCAGAGTTTGGTCAGTCCCCAAAATTTATTTTACCATTCCCCTTTAATTCTTGTGAACAGTTTTTCAAGAATGACGTCATGTTAAACCAAACATTTTGTTGCATTATTGCGTTGGCCAGGAAGTATCCTGTCTGTAATCACAGGCCCCAAGAAGGTCACCACTGTTTTAGATGTGGAGAGTTTCTAATTCTTGTTACAACAAGTTCAATAGACCTTTGAATTAAAAAAAAAAAAAAAAGATTGCTTACTAAATTAGTTATTATAAACTTACAGAAATACACAGAGCTCTCAGTAAATGCAGATTCACCCCAGCTGCAGGTGTTGTGTGTGTGTGCTTTTACCTGCATTATGTGCTATGCATATAACACATGATGGGTGAAGATTTCGGTGCATAACCTTTAAACCCTTTTGTGTATCAATTTGGCAGAATTAAAAAAAGAAGTGGTTAGGAAGGCAATGCTTGGATTCAGGCCCCTACCAAACACCGTTGTGTTTGTTTGCTCCATGCATTTTCCACAGGTGGATTTACTAATCTATTTTAAATTATTACTACTAATCTATTTAAAATTGTTTGACATAATGACACCACAAAACCATTGTTCTTACATTCACACCTATCCAACAATAACTTTCAGGAAGCATGCACACATACACCTCTTACAGTAAAAAAACATGAGTTTTTTACCAGCCAACACACTTCACAACTCCTGTATTCACTTGCTCTAACCATCATATCTTCCAAAACACATTCCTTTTTGTCCTTCTGAGTCAAATCCTGCATACACAAATCCTTCTGTTATCTAAACCCTAGCGTTACCTTCTACATTTCACTACACACAACAATTTGCCTCCAGTTAGCTCTTTCTTCTTCATTATGTTACCAACGAGAAGACATTGACATGACAAAACATTAAACAGACAAAGACAGAGAACAGAGAACCCAAAACAACTGATCAATTGTTACCACCTGAGAACCTTCTGGTGTGGAGATAAGGCAAATGCCTAATCTGCACATCAGATCTCAACCTAGAAGATTAAACTGGACATAACAAGGAAAATGAAAAAAAGGTGCCTACATTTTTTTGCCTGCAGGGTCTGAGCATGAAAGTGGAGACATATTGCTCTCTCACAGTGTCACCAGAGGCACTGATAGAGTACACATAACGACCACTCATTTTGGGAGATTTCTTAAGACTAGGCCTTTTGACCACAGAATTAGTGGTCCCCGAATCAACAAGAAACATTACTTTTTCACAATTCAATTCAATGGTATATTCTGGCGAGGCTGTATTTGTCAATGAGACCCGACTTGCATAAGCTGCAGCTGGTGGCCTATTCTTATTCTCCAAATAAGTGACTGCATGTTAATGTGTGTTAGCAGTAAGCATATCTTCATTGCAGAGCTACAGATGTGAATGTGTGTGTGTTGTGGGCGCAGTACCTTCCTCTGGGTGCATCTCTCACCGGGCCTGTCCTCGCTGCTCAGTCAGTCCGACCCCTGGGGAGCACTCAGGGAAGGTCCTTCACCGTATCTTTGTGGACCTCATCCAGTGTCCAACTTATACCATCTCGAGTCCAGTGTCCAAACTGTTTTCAAGCGTACCATACTTTGTCTTGGCCTCTATTTTGTCCTTGTTGGAACCTCTGTCCTCTATTCCAGTGACAATGACCCTTGCTTCGGCCACGTCTTTGTCCTGGGCATCCGCGCCCGCGCCCTCTCCCTCTCCCTACAGATGCATGGTCAGAGCAGCCATGTGTAATTCCTTTATGATGCTGTAATTGTCCATTTCCTCACACAGCGTTCTGCAACACCTTGGCTGCATTCATGACCTCAGCTGGGTCCATGGACGATAGGCCAGTATGGGACTGGGAGGTCCGGCAACTTGGATCATTGGACATTGTGTGGAGGAGCCCAGTTCACAGAGTGCAGCTTTAAGACCTGACAGAAACTTGCTTTCTTGCTCTCTTTGTGCGTGCTACAGTTCAACTCATGTTTAAACCGGTGGACTGGGCTTCCTGTTCTTCTTGTTCTGAGTCCAATAGCTTGGGTGGCTGCAGGCGGAGCTGTGGTCTGGTCTTTGGTGGTGTAGGTGGATCACGTTTTCATGATCACGCGTTAGGTCTCACTGGCAGGTCACTGGAGGAATCTGGCTTGACTTCCACGGTTATCTCTGGGGCGGCTCAGGCTGCTGCTGTTAGGTCCCGCATTTGTTGCTGGGGACTGACGGTGGGCAGGAGTCCAGGTTCAGGTTGAGTTTCACCGTGGAGAGGTCTGAAAATATCTTCCATATCTACCTGTCAGGTTTATTCCCATTTTCTGTTATTAGAACAATGGTTGTGTAAAGCATCTCAGACTTTCCTGAGATATTTTTTCTTAGTTTAGGTTACCCAGTAACCTATAGTCACCCAGTGACTTGTATTACCCAGTACTTTACACCTATTGCAGGCTCCCGTGAGACTTTAACCTGGTCAAGAATGACAACAAATGTGGTCTGTGTCCTACTTGCTATTGAAAACAGACATATGTATCTCCCCGTTTTATTTGTGAATTAAGTTCCATGGATTCCAGCGGTGACAGTCCCGGACCCAGTGAAAACAGGCCTCCAGTCTCTGAAATCCTATGGAGGTAGGAGGCTGGAGGATCTATCCCCCAGGATGATTAATCCCTGGTCACTCTGTCTGGTTCTGTCCACTCAAAGAATCCCACTTCTGACACCAGATTGTTATCTGTGTCTAACAGTACTTTATTGTTTACTTTTACTCAAGTAAAAATTTTGTTGAGTACTATTACTTCTACTTTATCTTTCCTTTCAGCTTTTCCTGCTCCTCCCACCAACCAAAGACATGCATAGGACGGCCGAATTTAAGGGAATAAATATAGTATAAATGTACAAGTACTCAGCTGTTCAGTTATATGTCTGTGTGTGTCTCCAAATGTCAGCCCTGAAACAAACATTGTCCATGGTCCATAGTTGCTGCTTTGCACCACAACACTGTTTACAACACCCCCACCTGCACAGGACAGGGGTGTATAATACACACATAATACTTTCTGTGATAAGACAAGAATATATTTTTAATCTCTAAATTAAATAAGATTTTATTTATTTATTTTTTTTTTGTTACCTTGGTGGCAAAGAGAGCAACATGTTTGCTTTTACAGGGTTGTGGGTTCAAGCTGAGTTTTTAGTAGTTGTAGTAGTAGTAGTAGTAGTAGTACTTTATAATGTTACTGTAATTTTTATATGTAAATAACTTTTACTTGTACCTTTAAGCTTTTCGCTTCAGGGTTTACTTCACCAAATCCGCTGTCTATTATGTGCAGTGCTTTGCATATTGATTTAGGTTTTACACCAGATGCCCTTCTTGATGCAACCGTCTCCATTTATCTGGGCTTGGGATCAGCACAAAGAGTATGCTGGCTTGTGACTCATTGTGGCTAGATTGCATACTTTTACTTTTACTTAAGTAATATTATTTCAAAATAATAGTTTTACAGAGGGTGCATAGTGGCAGAGTGGTCAGCGCTTGTTAGCGCTCCTTGTGTTACTGTGGCTACTCTCTCACCGTCCAAAGACATTAGGTTTTAGGTGAAGTAAATCTAATTTGCCCACAGTGAATGAATGTGAGAGTGAAAGGTTGTCTGTCAATGTATGTCTTTAAATGTCAGCCCTGCCACTAATGGGTCACTGTCCAGGGTGTACCCCACTTTAGACCCATAGTTGCTGGGACAGACTCCAGCCACTTGCAGGAATAAGCGAAAAAAGATGATTAAATGGAAACCTTTACATAATTTTGAGCACTTCTTCCACCTCCATTTTTAAAAAATAACTCTCACAATTCCCATGCTCCTGTATATATTCTAATGACATTCACCTACATTAAAATCAAAGTATTCTTGTCTTGACGGTGCACTCATCCGTCCCTCTGTTCCTATCTCCTTCCACCCCTCTGAGCGTGGCTAAAGCCCATCTTAATCTCCCTCTTCCACCATCACGGAACAAAGAGCAGCGCGCTGGCACATCCTTGTTTTTCTAGCTAATGTCGATTACATATTTGATAAACAGGCATTTGCATTAGCATTAGCCGAGGTCAGGATTAGCAGTGCTCATCCTCAAACTGTTCTGTCTCTATGCTTCGCCTGTTTGTTGATCTTTTTTCTTTTTTTCTTTTTTTTCCTTTTTTTTTAACTGTTGTTTGTGGCCATCTCAAATCCTAAAGGACGTGACTCCACACACAAATATTTGAGAGGGTGATTAAAAATCGTTTGGGAAAACAGATTATTGACTGTTGCTCTTTTTTTTTTTGTCAATCTGTAAATAGAAAGATGCTAAGGATTCAAAGGGAGTTGAAGCAGTTTTAAAGATAAGTCTCTTAAGTTCAAATGTCACCACTAGATTCTTATACAGTACTATGCAGAAGTTTTAGTGAGGTGTGAAAAAATGTTGTTAATTAAGAGTGCTTGCTGCACAAGTTTATTTTTTTTTTATTTTTGTTTTGAAAATTTTGGGAAA
Source organism: Bostrychus sinensis (assembly GCA_020698575.1). Lineage (NCBI taxonomy): Eukaryota > Metazoa > Chordata > Actinopteri > Gobiiformes > Eleotridae > Bostrychus > Bostrychus sinensis. The sequence continues at coordinate 16,443,076 of CM036257.1, read as the reverse complement.
GTTCAGTAATGGACAAAGGAGAAAATTATTAATTTTGGTGTAGATCCAGATCAGTGTTTAGATCCAAGAGTGTTTTAAGAGATTCTGTACCATTTCGAGATACAGACGGAGAGTTTTGTGGATCTTTGAGTTTGAGTCCAGGTCTGGGCACTATATTTTTATCATTGTGAGACAGGTGGCTTGGCAGAGGTCTATACTCTCTGAGTACTTCTAGTTTTGATTTTTGTTCTTTCTTACACTGATACACCTTTGTTTGTCCATAGCCTTTCTTTCAAAACATGCCAAAGACTTTTGCACAATGTTGTCGATCATCAACATTTTACCATACTATTCTAACAAGTGCAAAGCAAAGGACTGGAAGAATTTCTATCCCGAACAATAAGAATTAGCTCAATACATTTGGAAAAAGTTTCAAGTGGCTCTGCTGACTGCACACAAAGACACTGATCTGCTTAGCGTCCTTAAATCTCTCCCTCTATTATTTTTCTTCCATTCATTCTTATATGAGACTCCTCCCAATAACCCTCATTATACCCCACACCACACTCGCCCCACCCAGACACACTCCAAGAAGCTTCAAAGCGACTGACCGGATCACTGTGGCCCTGAAAGAGGATCTTAAAGACCTCTTGAAAACACCTATTAAAAAGCTTAGAGGTGTATAATTGACAACCAGATGGTATTCTCCAAAAAGAGCTGTTGTGAAGGTTGGGTAATCCCATGACTTTCCTCCAGCTAATAAGATCCCTCCATTTATGAAAACTTGGACAGTAATTGTTTGACATTAAAACTAATCTGGTTTTTGTTTCTTCACATTTCCCTTCTGTTGCTCTTGATCATTTCTTCTGTGTATTACAAGACATTGCTGTTCGGGACCACATACTTTGTAGATAAACACTGGGCTAAGGATTTGGATACAAGAAGCCTGGCTCTTGTTGATTCCTATTCAAAAATGTATGTGTATTTTGTGTAATTTTATGGTGGTCTATTTGTATAATAGTGCTTTGTTATGCAGGATTTTAGACAATTAAAATGCCATGAAGTGCCATGTTGCCCAGGCTTCAAGACTTAAATGAAGTTCTACTGGTGCTTGAAAGTAGCTATTTACACAAGTCATTTGAGTACATAGATTTTTGAAGAATGTAGATTTCTTTAAGTAGTCTTATAAGTCTTAAAAATTCTTTAAAAATAAATTGTTTTTTTGTCTTTGATTGTTTGTTTGTTTCTTTGTTTTTTGCCTCAAAATGAGCTTGCAGGTCCTGGGTTTGAGCTTGGTCACACAGGTTTGGGAGACTAGGACTTGTAACTTGTAGTACTTCTACAACTAGTTGTAAATTAAATTATTACATTAGTAAATTTTACTGTGCTTCTTATCTTTTGGCTTTTGACTTTTGAGGTTGCCAGAGTAAATCATCTGCTTCTGAGCATGTTGTAACTTAGATTTTATGTTGGATGCCTGTTTACTAGATGCTTGGAACTGGCACAAAGAGGACACCAGCTTGTGACCCTCTGTGGCTGGATTAGTCAATTTTACTATGCATTTGCAAAAAAAATAATAAAAAAAATCTATAGGTTCAATATGTTTTAACCTTCACACAAGTAATAATTTCACTGGTTACATTAATTGAGGAATATAATTTTCATTTAACAATACTTTTACTACAGTACAGTTTTTCCTCACCCTAATAGGACAGGGAATGTCTTGTACAGTCTACTTGCATACTGAGCCCATTTGAGCCAACTGTTGTTGCGATACTGCGCTCAATGGCTCAATAAAAATAAATGTCTTGTTTACAGTCTTTAACTAATGCCTTACAAAATAGCCTTATTCTCAGTCACTTTACATTCATTTCAGGTCAACATAGTTGATACTTCTGTGTATTCAGATAAAGAGGGGCTCCTAATTACATTACATTCTGGAAAAAAATACAAGACTCAATCAAGAAGCTATATGAGCACAGTTAATTGTATGATCTTAGTGGCTTCATTGTTCACTCATGGGTCACAAATGCAGGATAAAAAGACTGTAGTGACTTCTATTTTTAATTGGACAGATGTATAAACAATGCTCTGTATGTCTTGTTACAATGAAGATAATTAAAAAGACATTTACCGTATTAAAGACCTATTAGCCTTTTGTACGCAGGCCTAAAAACTATAAGAAGCAGCACTGTGACTGAAAGCCTGGACATTTAGTTGATTAAATAAATTATTTTTTATCTTGGTATCTTGATTTATGACTAATTATTATTGAGTAGTCTGATTTTTTTCCGCATACATAATTGCACAAGGTTTTGTCATTGCCATGAAAAGAAACAGCACTTGGGATACTCAACAATAATACATTTCCATAAAGACAAGTGCACCTCAGAGCGTGTTATTTCTGTCACACACGACTTAACCAAATAAAATCATTGGAGAGATTGGGATTGTTCAATTAGCTTTCATTAAAGCTTTGTGATTGGTGGAAAGCGAACGGGCGCTCTCTTACTGTATCTCGGGGCCCAGGGGTCAAGGATTCGTAGAGAACGTGATTGGTTGCTCGTAGCCGGGAGAGTGGACCAATTGCTGGGCCATATGGCGACCTTTGACCTGCTCAGCCTCCTCATCCTCCCAACTCCACGGCTCCATTTAGCTAACACAAGCTGCCAAAGGACTGCTAAGTTGTACTTCAGTAGTCCTCCAGTCCAATCACTCATTTACCTGAAGAGATTTTATCACTCTCCAGAGATAATCATCAAGAGCCACGCTTTAAGTGCCAGGTTCTGAACTGGCAACGTACAATTAACAAAGTTACAAACCTTACTGGCTCATGGGCTGCACAGTGGAGTTATCTTAAGGCGAGCAGAGTTGTATTGTTACTTCAAAATAATATCACTCAAGTAGAAGTAAAATCTATGTTGCAATAAAACTCAAAGTACAATATATTCATGTAAATGTAACTCATTGATACCAACCGTTGAAGGTCAGACACCAAACACTACAGAAAGAATATTATTGAGATTTGGGGGCCAGTTTGTTTCTTTAGATTTCAATCTTAATTATTAACTTCAAATGCACTCTGATTCAGATATCTCCACTTCAGTAGCACCAAGAAGCACCTCATTTTCCAGTCTTATACTTAAATATATTGTTGCTATACTGCTTTAGGCACTTTTTTAACTTAAACTTAACTTAAAGGTACTGAGAGCAGCATGCGGTCGTACTGCTTTGAAAACAGTACTGCAGTCTAAATAAAAAATGATCTGTGGGTCAGCAGTCTTTCAGCTTTTCTAATTTGACGATCGGCAATGCTGGGTTTAGAACCAAAAAAAAAAAAAAAAAAAAAAAAAAAGTAATATAAACAACTTGGACATTGTTTAATTTTTTTTTATTGTGAATAAATTAGCTGTACCCTTGTTATGAGCAAATCTATTATTTGATTATTTATTTTTAGCTCATATCTTAGGACACATGCAGGTATTTTTTATGAAATATAAAAAATAAATACTGCTTATAGCACCTTTAAACACCAAAGAAGGTATCCATAATCCAAAATCCCTCACATTTACATAGATAATAATAATAATAATAATAATGCATTCATTAGTCTTATATAGCACTTTTCTAGGCACTCAAAGTCGCTTTACAATTGGGTGAATTATTCATTCAGTCCTCAGTCACACTCTGTGGTGGAAGCATGGCTGCCATCGTGCGCCTACAGCCCCTCCGACCACCACTAACACACCAGCACACTGACACATTCATACAGGCAAGGTGGGTGAAGTTTCTTGCCCAAGGACACAATGACAGTGTGCAATGCTGGGAGTGGGGCTTGAACTGACCTGCGGTTTAGTGGGCAAGCATCTCTACCAATTGAGAAACTGCCTATTTGCAGTGATGGATTGTCCCATAGTAACAGTACTTTGTATGTATCTGTGCTTTACATACATTTTACAAGGGCTGCTTTTTAATAACTTTACTACATTTTAGCGCAAATATATGTACATTTTACTCCAATACTCTTTTTAATTTGCGTTAGGCATTATGTTACATTTGTTTTTCATTGTAAATACAGAAAATCCAAATATAAAGCATGTCGTGATGTATCATTTTTTTAAACATCAGAAAAAGGAAGACAGGAAATACTGGCATGTGATACTTTTACTTAAAGGTCTACTTACATAGATTTTTGCTTCTTTTCTGTACGTCTGCTTGTTGTTTTAAGGAATTCCTGGGTGTATTTGGGGCAAAATGGTGCTTTATTCAGATGGCACTGTGATGTAAATAAATGTTGTGAGTTAAAACTACACATTAGTCTCTAAGTACTGGACAGCGGATATCCTCTCCAGATGGATTTTTCTCTGTCAAGTAGCTCTAAAAGGTTTTGGGATTTGTGAAGTGGCATGACCACTGTTATTTATTTTTTTTTTTGCATTTTGCATTTTGCATTTTGTATTTTGAGTGCAGCACTCGCAGTGGTTGGTCTGAAGGGAGATTTGAACAGGAGAATTATGTGGCAGGAGAGAGATGAGTGACTGCGATTTGTATCTGTGAGACATCCAGTGGTCCCTTTGGTCAGAGCAAAAACCGGGGCCGTTTTTGAGAAGGCCGTCTGCATCAGCTTTGCTCAGATCTCCTCTAATCCTTCCCACTTGAACCTTAGTCCACCACAGCTTGCATGCCAACAGATTAACACAATACGCAAAGATAATTCAGGCGGCCCAGGACTGACAGTGATCTCTCACAAATCTATGGCCGGCCAAGGGAAGATACCTCCCCCCAAGCCCAGATTAAGTCCACAGATCTGAAGCCTTAGACCCTCTTATTCCATATATTAGCATTACTGCTGCTTGCTTTATTTATATATTTATGTGATTTGAAAAACAGATAAAGCTCGGTTTGAGTGTCACAAAATCAGCCTTGGTTTAGATGGAGGGATGAGACCATATCCAGGGCAAGAGCACTCGGTAATCCATATTATGTGTCGCAAAGAGGGAATTATTTAAGAATCTCTTTGTTTTACTCTTTTTGGCAGCGGTCATTTAGGGACATGATGACAGAAGCCAGCCCCATTCTCCAACAGATTATGTGATTTCAATTAAGAGGCTGAAGATCTGAGAATTATGATTTCCATTTTCAAAAAAAGATTGAGGGAGATTTACAAAGAGAGGAAAGAAGGTAATTTGCTAAATCACACTGTTTATGCTTCTACACTTAATGTGAGATGAAGGCCCATTTAGATGTTTATTTTATTGACAGTAAATTAAGGTACACAAATGAACTTGCACTGGTAACAAACTAAAACTAATATCTAAAATTTTGGTAGCTCCATTTTAGCTCAGATTTTGTACAGTACACTATGAGAATTATGAGGATCCCAAAGGTTCAAGTGTTAATATATACTGTAGATATTCAATAACTGTAAAATTCAATCTGAATTATAATTAAGACTTCTGCAGTTTATTGGAAATGTATTTATAAATAAAATGACCAAACTTAAAATCAACCCTTGATGAATAGAGTATTTGCTTGAATGCATACCTTTTCCTGTTGGCTCTTAAGATTGGTGTGATCCATTGGTGTGGATCATGTTGTGGCATAGTCTGATTGTGGTTTCTGGGGATACTTGGCTGAAAGATGAACACACAATTAAAAAGAAGAAATGCCTGAAGTTCAATACTACTACAAGCACATATTTAACTCCACATAGTCAGATCAGATCCAATATGAACAGGCCCCAAATTCACATCTCCCCTCCCTGGTCTCATAAGTTTTTGGTTTGGGGAGGCCCAAGTTGCCAAACTCTTCCCCTGTGTTTTTCCCAGTGCGGCTGAGATAGTTTGGAGAGCTCGCTGTGTTCCCGCAGCGACAGACTGCGGCCCCTCTCTGCCGCGCTCAAGGGCCCTTGAGGCGGCCATTATCTGGACGCCCGCCTCGCTGAGGCATATGGGTAATTACTGAGCTAATAGAGTGATGGAGGGAGAGGCAGAGGCAGGAGCCTAGGCCAATTAGATGATGCATTAGTGTTCTGTCTTTTGTAAGCACCTAATGTGTGGGGAAAGGCTGGGCTAGATAGAGAAAACGTGTCATTTCTGAAGGGTCAGGATCCTTGTGCAAATGCAAACAGTCTCTCTCCTTCTCTCTCACACACAGCAGCATGTGCATTCAGACATGTGAGGATCTGAGACCACATTTGCACAATTGCACTTAGACTGTGCAGAGCCACACACATCACACTGATTACAGCGCTTTGTTTTGCTCTTTTCTCTAAGTGTCTGAAGAGTGTGAAGTCGTAATTATTGCACACACTGGCTCTCCCTCACACCCTCGAGCACACACAAACACACACACACACACACGAAGCAAATGCAGATTAGTCCAAATAAACCAGGAGACCCTGCCCAGTCTATTGAGGTCTGCTATGAGAATCCACTCCATCAATTACATTAAAGAGGCTGCCTAATGATGGCCACAGCTGTAATCACACTCAGCTGAAGCATTTCACACCCGCGTCTTTGTTTGCACCTATTATCATCCAGCCCACAAAGGAGAAAAATCTGATCTCAAGCATCAGCACATTGTTTTGTGTTAAGAATGTGCTTTTTGTCATCGTCCAGTGTGGTCACATTGTGAATTACAGTTTTTGGCAGTCCAGCTGGAGTCAGTCCAGCCTCCAGGCAAAAGAAACAGGACAAAGTTTACAGTTTGTTGCACACTTTCTTTCTTGTACTTTTTACCTCTAACTGATTTTAGTAGAAGAGTTCAACCCTTAAGGCTGGGCTGGGTTGCAGAGGTTTGTTTACAGCCGCTGCTTGCTGTTGTAAAGAGTTTTTCTTGCACATGTGCAGGACTGACGTACTGCTCGGCGTCATTTAGGTGTGTTTGTAGCCACTTTCTGAGCTGACCAAGGGAGAAGTGAGGAGACAGAGCTCCTCTGCCGGCAGTCAGGCGTTGGGTTGGTCTGTCTTAGTCTTTGCACATAAATATTGTAAACTCCCCTGAAAAACTCCAGCCATTGATGCGAAAACATCTGTTTTTTGCCATCCCAGGTGTGGTTACAATGTGATCTGTTACCTATAGCATTTCCAACCCCACCACTCACAACAGTATAGCTACCTTTCTACTTTTATTTTATAAACAAATGTAAAACTCCACCAATATGCCATCTCAAAATACTAATTTGACATCAGACTGGAGCTTTCTGCAAACTTTTAGCACTGAGGTTGGCCCGATGGAAACCAGCAATCATTTACACTTTGTTACACATCACATCTTGCATTGTCAATTTTTATCTGCGTTTTACTTTGCTTCCCTTTTACTAATATGTGATTTTCTATTTAGCACTGTTTTTCTGTGTAACAAGATGTATCTAGCTCTAAAATAATAATAATAATAATAATAATAATAATAATAATAATAATAATAATAATAATAATAATAATAAATAGAAACTTTCTTTAACTATCCCTGTCAGCCATTAGTCAACAGCCAATGGGAGCGTCTCTTATTGGAGTGTGCCAGCAGATTCAAATTCTTTATAATACAGCTTGTCTCATTTTATCACAGATGATTCCTATTACAATATACTAGGATCTAAACCATTAAAAACGTTTGTATGTCTTTCTTACAGTATTCATCTGTCCATGTTTGAGGCTATGCTTGAGTCAGTAATGGAGATTTTGACCTCTTGCCCCATACACTGTGAACTGAGTCACCAGTGCAAACATGTTATAAAATCTCAAATTACATGCAAATATCTCCATTCATTACCTGAATTATTATACCACACAGTAAAATGTACATCCGAAGTGTCATGGAAGGGCGAACTGGACTAAAGCATATGATTAACCTGCTCAATGGCCTCTTTTGTTGGCCGCATAATAACTCCAAGGACCTTTGCTTTTCTTTCTGTATTTCCCATCCACTTTAATATCAACCTCCCAATTACTGTAGTACAATGTTTCAGCAACACAAAGCATTGTTATTCATTCAAGCCAAACAACTTCAACAGTAATAGCCACGTATTATTATTCCCAATTAGAAATAGCAGTGCTTATTATCAAACAAAAGACTCGATTAGTGATATGATTATCAAAATGAGAACTAGGTACAGAGGGGGCTATGGCTTCCTGAATCAAAATTATTTTCTGTCATTGGCATGCTTTTTTGTTTTAAAATGGGTCCGTTTTACATGTTTGACCTTGTGATGGCGTATGAAGTTGCTCTTAATTACTCCTAATTGCAGGTGAACTTTGATGAGCTAAGTAGCAGTAAAACTGGGGGGGTATATTTTCTGTATTTTGATCTTTGGTGCACGTTGGAGTGGCTTTGGCGAAGTTCAAAGACGTTCCCAGACTGCGTCACCTTGAGGAGCTTGCTTGAGGCGATCTTTACACGGCTGACGCATACATAAAAGAAACAAAGACATGGAAGCTGGCATTATAATATGTTTTTTTATCGCCCGGGTGGAGAGATTGTGACCGCTCAGCACAACATGAAGCGCAGAGGCCCATCTTGCATCTGAATTCTACTGCTGACAGGGAGATGGAAATAGAGATGTAGTAGTGATTGTTAATGGTGTAAAAATAAAAGATGGACACAACAAGTCTTATTGAAAAGAAGTGGCGCAAAACAATCAGCAGGGTTCCCAGAAGTATGACATGTTAACTTAACTCATTAACAGTACATTGTTAAAGAGCTAAAATGTTTAAAGCAACTTATTTTCTTCTTATGTTACCTTACACCAGTAATTCTTAACTGGTCCGATGGTGGGACCCAATGTTTTTGCAGGTCATATTATTGTGACCCATCTTTTACAGTACCAGAGTTTATTCTTTTATTATTATTTTACTGCTACTTGCTTTTTTCACAAACAGAATAGGATTCAAATGGCTGAACAATGAAACTATGTTCAGCCTTCTCGCAACCCACTGGGTCCTGACGTACTAGTTGAGGGTCTTACAGTGCATTGCATAACTTTTGTTTTTGTATTTGGACATACAGTATTAATTTGATGTGTAAAAAGTTGATTTGGTGAGTAATGTAATCTGATACAATGAGTAGCTCATCTCTCTTGGTCACTTACAGCAACATTTTGTCAGCTAGGTAGATACTGCCCATGTCTTCTTCTATTTTCATGCCAAGAAACCTTCAGTGGCAAAATCAAATTTTTTGGCTTTGTATCTTAACATAAGAAGACCCATGCAGTAGTGTTGCTTCAAATTCATCTTTTTGTCTTGTGTCAGTCAACATGGAGACGCCTAAAATGCAAATATAGTTTAGAAGCTGGCTCTAACCATCTTGTGATCCCTTTCTGGTAGTGAGTGATCCAAGTGAGTGCGGGATTGTGGGAGCCACTGAAAACAAAACACATGCTAATACGCGACCTGCCTCTCCAGCATCACCTCCTGCCATACAGCACCACCGTTCAAGTACAGCCAACCTGGTCCTTAATCTATCAATGGGAGGCCCTCCTCTTCCAACCATCCTTCAATCCTCCAGAAACACAGAGCGCTCCTCTTCTTCTTCTATGCTCCCCGGTGATCCCGTGGCCTTTCCCCATCTCCTCTGCATTTGAGAGCTCTTCAGACGTCTGCTGAGAAAGAGCAGAAGCCTGTGAACGACCGGAGATAGTGGAGACGATGTTTCCCAAAAAAGAATTGAGGGACAGATTTGAAAAGCTCTAAGGAGGAGGTATGTTGGACAGAGCCCCTAAAGGTTATGGCTATAGTTCTTGTATTAACATGTGATGCTCTGGTATTCTCTGTCATGCTAATCTTGCTTCTTTGTGCTAGCCGTTGTATGCTAGCACTCGTCTCCTCTCGCTTTCCTCTGCCCGTGTGTGGAGTGGCCGATCAGAGGGCATAATAAGGGGGTAAACAGCACTGTTGTCTAAAAGGATCACATTTGAATACATTGTTAGCATTAGCATACATTAATTATTCAGCCTCACTAAAGGTGCTAGCCATTTTCCAAATAAGCCTCTGTTGTTGTTTACAGAAGGGGAACGCTTCCAGGAATTCAGACACATGAAAGAAAAAAGGAAAAAGTGTTAAAAGTAGCCTGCTATCATCAGATCTGTAAACCCTGTGGCTTTAGCAATCAAAAAAATCAGCTTTTGCGAGTGATTACTTTGTCATTTTGAAGTCTTGGATGGGAAAAAGGAATTGTGGGAGTGAGCCGAGCCAGAATTTCCTGGAGGTAGGGTATCTTTCAAGTCTCAGTTGGGGCTGGATGGAGGATGGAGGAGGCGAGAGGGGGGGGGGGGGGGGGGGGGGGGGGGGTGAAGCTTCTCTTGCGTGTTTATCCACAGTAATCAGGAGTCTGTGGAGCAGGAATGGGAGCTTGGCAGTGGGGGGGACCCTGCCACATTAGACAGGAATGAATAGCAACGCGCCAAGGCTGGCACACCAACCCTCTACACACAGCACCCTTTTCTGATTTCGTCAAAACTTTTGAAAGTGGCAGATACGTTGAGACAGTTGATCTGAGGCAAACTGGAACACTGTTTTTGTTGTGTTGCTTTTTTTTTCTTTTTTTTTTTTTCTTGCTGAACTTTTACAGCAAAGCAATGGGCGAGGAACAAAAGAAAAACGTTCTGGGTCGACAAAGAGGAGAATAGATGGTATGCGAACGACAAGCCACCATCTGCTCTGGAGAACGACCAAAATCTTGACACACTTCAGCAATCCCACAATCCCCTGCTCCAGGAGCGTTCCAGGCGCCCCATTCATACTCTGCTCTCGCTCTCAGAGTCTGTGCGATTCCCCCTTTTTTCTCTCCTCCTCAATTAAGTCATTAATTCCTTTCTTCGCCCCCCTCTTAATGACCGCAGAGGCACAAACAAGCCCCGGTTGCTTCCTATTGAGGTCCTCTGATTGGGCATAATTGCTGTGAGTTCCTAAGTACAGGGAAGTGGGAATGAGGATGGCACTGTTTTTAGGCAGCAGTTGAGGACCACAGAGGAACATGGACATTCCGTACGTTTACATGCAGGTAGATATATCATACAAGATTTAAACTGCATGTAAAAGACCAACTAGGGAGGCAGTCACTTGCACCTAATATACCTTATGTTCATTGTCCGACTATTGCTTCATGTATACAGCTTACTGCAACTGGGACAAAAGGTGGGACAGGCATTCAGCAGCACACAGTAAACAAGCAGAAGAACATAAAGTCCTGTCTGTGTTTGATGCATGTAATTTGTGTTAGCAATGATAATTATTAATAAACTAATAACCAAATTACCTAAATTAGCAATCCATCTTGTCCAACACAAGTTTATTCGTTTGCAGGGAATTTTAAGCGAATTTAATGTTGTTCTAGGCTGGATAGGAGGATAGGCTGAAGACTCTGGATGTCTGAGGCAGGAGAAATTTATTTACCATCAGCACTGATCTGGAGACTGGGATCACTCAACATATTTTGGAAGTATTGACCAAGCTAAACTTCCATAGTGGGAGTTTTTATATTCAAGAAGACTCTGGTCATACATTTAGTTATTCACAAATATGTAAATAAGGCATCAGTTGGTACAGACAGAACGGATGTGTCCTTGATACAGCTGTGCAGGGGACATTTAGTTCCCTAACAGTCCAAACTGGTGGTGGGTCGATGAATGGTGTGGCAGTAGTGGTGCGAGTGGGCGGGTTTTAGGTTTCACAACAGCAAAGAGGACTCTCACTGAAACTTAACATAAGCTGCTATACATGAACAAAAACAGCAACAATCCATTGGCAACAATTTTATTAACTTTTTTTTTCTTTCTTTTTTGTTGTTGTTGTTGTTGTTTTGCTATGTCTTATAAGTTGTTGCTGTGATTTGCCAAAACAAATTATGATAGGTGGTCTCTAGCTGGTGCTTCATCTACTTACCGCCAAATATTCTACTTAAAGTCCCTCTGTTTTATAAACATTTTCAACAGGAGACATCAGAGTGAGTCCTATACAAGAATTCCTAGTAAATCTCACAAGATAAAATTCAGCTTTATATTGGGTCTGAGTTGTGTGATCTGGCTTCATTTAATCGATCAGACCAGCTTTGCTCCATTGTTCTGGCATGTATTGTGTCCAGTTAAAAGAATATTCAGGATTAGAAGTGACTGGTGCTGGCTCCGTGTGAAGAGCTAACACCCAGTGGCTTCTGCTAGCAGTATCCAGCAAGAAAGCCCTCCAAGAGAGAGGGAATCCAACATTCACACGAAAAATCAAACCGTCTTGTTTGACTGATTGTGCATTATGTGCCCATCTGTGTGTGTGTGTGTGTGTGTGTGTGTATGTGAGTGTGAGTGTGAGAGTGTGAGAGAGAGTGCTGATAAAAGGGGCGGGGGCAAAAAGTAGTTTAGAGGGATGTGCGGAGAATTAGTCCGTCTTTAATGACACATTTTGGGATAAATGCATGTTTGAAATACTCAGAGATCGCTCCGTTTTTAGATGTGGAGAAGTGCAAACAGAGCAGGAGAGAAGGACAAACAGAGAGAGGCGGACAGATAAAAGAGTAAATCTCCAGATTAGAGATTAGCCATAGTAGCAGATTTAAAGGGTTGTCTGGTCCGGTGCCAGCATGCTCAGGCATCTCTGTGTCTCCTGCTGCCCAGGCCTGCCATGGTCCTTCTGAGTGCATCACTGTATTCCTTACTGCATCCCATCTTAGCAACATTAGCTTCTGGGTGTCTTCTCAAAACAGAAAACAGAAAAGTTTGATTTCAATTACCCTAGATCCTACTACTTTTGTGTCAAGCCTTTTGAGTATGTTACCTTGTATCCAAATTTTGAATTTCTTTGCCAATGTCTAGATATGAGAGCAGCTAAAGCAACACTACCTTGAGCTAACTTTCGGGAGGGGTATTGCTAATGCCCAACTATGGTAACATTAATTGTCACATGCTGTGACAACTAATGTTACGATGGCCTATGATGTTTATTTTTGATGTTTTAGGCCCTCTAAGCACTTCTTATTGGGTACTAATTCCTGTTTTTACATGGGTGTAAGTAATCTGCCATAATCAGGACATCCACTCACATATGTAAAATGCACTGGCTCAAATTTCTGTTACACACACTTTTAATATAAATCCCATTGAGGCTAAGCTTATGATGGACTCATGCAGTGCCTCTAAAGGTAAGGAGTTAAATATGATCTCCATCAACTTTTAGTGCTGCTACAATTTAACCCCTTTATATCTTTTAAATCAGGTTTAAAATATGTTTAAACAGACTCTTTGAGTGTCTGAGTATTTACCTCCCAAATCTCTTGAGCACACAGCTCATTGTCAACAGCTGGATACACAGTGATCGCAATGACCCACTGACTTTCTGTATGTGAAATTACATATGTGCTTAACCAAAGAAGAAAAACAATATGTATCATGAATAAACAGCTGCTGTTTTATCAACAAATTCAGAAAACATATGACAACATGGACATACTGTGAACACTCTGAAAAGCTGAAAGCAAAACAAAGACTATTTTATAGACCATAGGGAAGAACCCCTTTTTTTGTAAATAATTATTGGTGTGCCCATTTCTCAAGATGGTCTAAGAAAAAAAAATCTAAAAGTACATGCATTCTCATTTACTTAGTAAAGTAGTGAAGAGAGTTGTTAGATGTTAAATGAAATGCTGCAGGTACAGCTGAATGTTTCAGATAGAAGGTCCTGGAACTCTCCTTGACCAAGCATAAATACAATAAACCTCTTTGCTTAGGTACAGCACATAGCAGAAGACTACAGCAAGTAGATGATTACCAAAACACCATGATCACATGGAACAACCTACCCTCAAGGTTGGGTTGAACAATCTGATCCTTGTTTGTCTTTAACACTCAAATGTCAGACCAGTCCCAAGATTAAACTTCTACTAGAACTGGATCCTAGTTATGTTGATGATGTTCATTAAGAGTATTGTGGATGTAGCATAATTTTGCAGATGCTATGTCACATCATCAATGATGCACCAATTTAAATTTAGCCATCTCTTGCCTTAGTGTGGACCAAGAGCCATGGAGAGTTGTACCACCGAGGTCCTGAATATAAATGGTTACGTGATTCATTAAGCCACAAGTAATTTTTGAGTACGGAAATTTGATTTAAATAGGTAGATAATAAAAACTTGCTATAAGGACAGTGTCTCCCTGTACAGCTGTTTAGCTCTTCAAGCCTGGGCGACTAACTCCCTGGAACTAGTTGATTGGAACTATTAAGGTAAAAAACTGTCCCATTGCTGCCAGTGGAGATGTCATAACTCTCTCTCTCTCTCTCTCTCTCAATGGCTCTGGTGTGGATTATACACACTTACTTGTTTGTCAAACCACTCGCCGGATTGGTTCTTGTGTGGGCAATGCTCCATTGAGTGGGTATGATGTTATTTTCTTACTCGAATTATGCTCTTTTATATCTTATTTTATAGAATAATGTCAAACTACAGTTAAGACAGGGTTTTGAACAAAGAGAGCGTTCCGTTGCCCTGCATAATTCTTGTGTAAGCGGCTTACAACCCAGTGGTGCTCTGATACCGGGATGAGATCTTGGAGAGGCGTGTCTTTGGACCCAGGAAGCGGTGGCCACTGATTGGAGAATAGAGCACTTGGACGGAGGATCTGCTCTGGGGTATCACACACACCCCAAAAGACGCCGGGACACAATGAGAAATCACAGCTCTTTCACTCTTCGTCCATCTGCCCGCCACGGAGCGTGCTCAGTGTGTGCCACTTGGCGAAACTCTGTCCCATCAGCCACCACAAAAGCCCCCCGATCCAATCACAGGGAGCAGACCTGGGCCAAGACCATGAAACAGGGAGCCAAGGAACGGACCAGAATCAACAGCCCATTCTCCTAAGATCACACACACACAGCCCACATGACACACAGAGGGCCAAGAAGAGACAAAGAATGGCTGAAAATGGCAGATTTATGTCTGAGCAGAAAAGCATCACTTTCACATCTTTGCATCTAAGCTCAACTTATTCAGCTCTCAAAGTTGAAAATAGATGACAAATAAAATGTAGCGATGTAAAGTTTGCATATATTCCAGATAAAAACTCAGAGGATGAGGATAGAGTGAAGCACATACCTACCCTCCCTCTCTCCTGTTTGCCTAAAGCTTGCTCGGCCTCTTCCTGGCTGACTGTTAATTGTGTGAGCGCGGGTCATCAGTAGCAGTGCATTAGAATAATGGAAATAGATGGCAGAGACCTACGGATGGCAACACAAACCATCTTCCCTATTTGCATGGCTGTGTGCTCCAGGACAATTATGTCATTATCACAGACCTCTGTGTGATGTGCGTGTTTGTGTGTGCTGGGTGACAGGTGGCCAAGGAAATAAGAACTTAGTTTTATTCATTATTGATTTCACAAACATTTTAAATAATGTGTTTTATCATAATGTTTAAACTTCATCATGAGCTATTTTGGGATTCAGATTTATTTTATTCTTTGTAATATATTTTGTGACAGTGTTTTACATGGTTTACAACTTGGAGCTACTGTTTATAGTGGCTGGTCCGTACCATAGCATTTTGACACTAGTACACACTACTAGATTTTTTTTATTTAAATGTATTAAAGATACAAGCATGTGGAGTCAAATGTATAGCCAAAGATCTCTAGAACTGCTTTGTGCCAGTCCTAAGCATGGAGAAACAGAGAGAGTTGTATCAGGAAAGACATTCGTCCATTAAAACTTATGCCAAACAGCAAAAGGAACCAGCTGAAGAGGTCTATTAAAGATTCAGAAAATGTGTCATTCTCTAACAACATCTCTGATCTGTGACCTTACCTTGTATACACAGTTACATCTTATTTTAGTTATGTCATATTAGAATATAAAATTCCTTTTATTAGAAAGCCTAAATGTCCTAATACATATCTTTTGTGGTTTTGTATTAAAAATTAATTAGCAATTGTGTTTAATAAGATTGTACACCCACTATTTATTTAACAGATAGTGAACTTGAACCCTAACGTGGAAATTCCCACTTTTTATTCTTAAAACATCCTTTACCCTTTAACCTCTGGCCTAAACCAGGTCCCAGACATGGCATTCCCCTGATTTTAGTCCCAAAATTATTAGTGTCTTCCCTTCTTCCGCTTGTTACTGCCACACTATACCAGACCTTAGCAGAACGAGGACTTAAGAAAACATGTTAAAGAGCACAGTGGGACGACCTTTGACCTGCTGACACTTCCTGTTCTCATCAGACGGGGAACTCTGTCCTGTCACCTCTGTCATGGCAGCGTTATTGTGGATGCTGCTCTTTTCCTTGTTTGATTTTTTGAAGCAACACAATGTAACAAAAAAAGAACAATTTTGTTGTAGTTAGTTTGTAGTCCAGAGTGTACTAATCGAAACCAGGACCAGTCTGAGTCCAGAGTGAACTGAGACCAAGACCAAGACCCAGGTCAATGCCAAGTCCTGTAAACTAGCACTAAATAAAGGGACACAGTAAAAAAAAAAAAAGGTTCAAATACATTATGATTATTTTAATAATGTAATGCAACAGACTCCACAAACAGAGACAGATCTCTTTCCTGGTTCTTCTAATGCAGAAACGAATTACTTCAAAATTATAAAGAATAGGATTTTCTTATAATGTTTGGTAAATAGACTGAGACTGAGACAAGTAAAATTTGATTCAAGACCGAGACCAAGGCCGACTAAAACTGCAGCTGAGACCAAAACAAGATCTAGCCTGTAAAAAAATGGTCTCAAGACTGGTCTTGGGTGCTACAATACTAGGTAGTTAGCCTAAGCATTTAGAATTATCAGCTTTCTATTGTACATTGTATGCAAATGCAGTGTGTATAATGGAATAAAAAGCTGTTTATGCAATATCCATTTTGTTCAGAAAATACACCAGACAGTGAAATGTATAAGGCTGGATATGTCCAGGCCAGTTTATTTGTTTACAGTCAGGCTTTACTTACCTTATTATCAGCTTAATTACGTAGTGATAGAACGATAGTGAAGCACTCAAGGATCCGAGGAGGCAGTTGGTCCCGTTAAGAGTTGAAATTAGTAAAACATTATTTTAGGCCCAAATACTAAATATAGTGTTGTTTTAAGAAAACATGCTCAAGAGCACAGTGGGACGACCTTTGACCTACTGACACTTCCTATTCTCACCAGCCGGGAAAAAGGAGGCGACCTGCTAACTTTGCCCTGTCAAATCTGTCACAGGGCAGCATTATCGTGCATGCTGCTCTTTTCCTTGTTGGATTTGTTAAGTAATAGCCTTTTCAGCGAACACACAAAGTACATGTTTTGATGGTGGCGCTCGGACCACAGCGGTATCTAAATTAAAAAAAATTAGTATTGACATGACAAATCTGAGCAGTCGGACAACAAGAGGCCATTATATCCATCAACAGTCTTCGGGCTGTTTCGGTGTTGGACAACATGCATTTAGCTCATAGCAGCAGGCATTGTGGAGAAAAAGGTGCGAGGTCCTTTTTTCT
Organism: Bostrychus sinensis; assembly: GCA_020698575.1. Classification (NCBI taxonomy): domain Eukaryota; kingdom Metazoa; phylum Chordata; class Actinopteri; order Gobiiformes; family Eleotridae; genus Bostrychus; species Bostrychus sinensis. Next base: position 16,425,636 of record CM036257.1, on the reverse strand, counting down.
ATGAAACCTCTTAGCGTGCTATAATCAGGAGTGATAATGCGACTCATTCTATGCTAATGCGTGTGTTTTACAGCAATCAGGCGACAGGTGATGATAGCTCACACGCCGAGAGAGAAGCAGGGCTGTGGCGCAGGGGCCCGGCGTGTCTGTGTGTGTCTGTGTGTCTGTGTGTGTGTGTGTGTCTGTGTGTGTGTGCGCGAAGTGTGGATGCAAGGCACCATTAGTGACTTCCCAGGTCCTCTTCAGGAATACAATGGGCGGCCAAATTGCTTTAATGGAAAAAGGCTAATGTGAGACGCACACTCCGGCACACGAACACAACGCCTTAGCAAATCACTCAAGCTGCTGAGAGGGAGAAAAAAAGGGAGTATATTATCACTTACACTTGAAAAAATAGAGATGGAGGAGAGAGAATAGACTGCGAGGACTGAGTTGGTAGATGCTCCTCTGCCACTTACTTCCACCCACGAGAGTCAGTAGTTTTCCAAAACATGGCTGCAGTGGGTCTCAGATGGCTCCTTTCTTTAACACAATAATTTACACACACACACAAAACAGTATAAGGATCTTTTTGCATCATTTTTGTGTATAAATTAGGTTTAATGCAGAAAACGCAAAGCAAAGGGTGTGTGAAGTTAAGATATTTTCAGAGTTGGTCATAAAGTTTGCAGTAGCATTTCCTAGCTCTCTCAGAGTGCAGGTAGTTTGAGGCATTCTTCTTCAGCATCATCATTTACAGAATATGCTTGGTGTGGCATAGTGGTTAGCACTCTTGCCTCATAGCAAGAATGTCCCGGGTTTGATTCCCGAACCGAGTGGGGCCTCTCTGTGTGAAGTTTGCATGTTCTCCCTGTGTCTGTGTAGGTTTCCTCTGGGTGCTCTGCTTTCCCCTACCACCAAAAACATGTACAAAGGTCCCCCATGGAAGAAGAATCTCAGTGGCACTTTCCTGATAAATAAATTTAAAATAAAAGCTTTAAAAGTCTTACGTTTTGCCTTGTGTTCTTCACATGGTACAATCAACACATTTCACTGATGTTTGTGGCCTGTTCACTGTGAGCATGTTTTCTACAATCAACAACAGAAATTCCAACTTTGTCTTTGGTCTTGTAACCAAAAACGAGACATGATCGGGACTGTTTTGCCTTTTACTCATTTACATCTTATAAAGAAAGACTTCCAGTTAACAGCTGGCATCCGGGGCATCAAAATCTTCTGCAAGACAAATGATCGGCATTAGCATAACTTTAATAAACACCTCACGCCGGCTCTTTTCTTTGAGAGACAGGTCACAAACACACAGACGGTCCCAGGTTACTCTGTAAGGAGAGGCACGTCCCGGGCCCTCCTCTGTGCCCCGCTCAAGGCTGCAGCATCTGTTTGACTGCAGGCCATGCCATAAGGTGCCAGCACTCCAAGGATCCTGGGTTCTCCCTCAAGAACACTGCCCTGTGCCCCGATAACCCACCCCTCACACTACAGACCCTCAACTCACAGCCCAATATAATGAGCAGCACTGACTGATCTTTTATAAACAAGCACATTTATCTTAATTTGACTGTGGTCTTATGTTTCCTGTTTTTTCGGAGGTGGAAGAAGTACTTAAAGTAGTAAAAATCTGTCTACTTTAAGACAATATTAGTCAAGTAGAAGTGAAAGTAATTAAATTTAATAAGAAATCTACTTCTACTACTTACTACTACATACTACTACTCCTACTGCCTGCTACAACAATCACTACTAGTTAATTAGTATTTTAATTGTGATGATTATGGTTTATTTGTGCTTACTTATGGTTTATTTGTGTATGATATAAATTTAAATGCATGAAAGGAAAAGCCAAAGGAAAGAGTACTATCAATACTGCTAATACAACTGCCACTGTCCCACACCTGGCTCGGACCCAGGGTGCTTTTACTGCAAGGCGAGTTTAAATATTCACTTTCATTTTCCCTCTCTGTATGTTTCAGAAAATCTACCCACAAAGTAAATTTTCTGCAAATGATGTAAAAATGATCTTGTTACCTTCTAACACTGGGTTTCCTTCCCTGCAAGGAAATGTAAGATGTTAGCCCCCCTCCCCTCCCCAAACCGTGCCACCCTCTCTTCCTTTTGCTCTCTGTGTTTTCCCTTAGGCCGAGTTGGAGGATGTCGTCTGGCTGTGAGTGTGTGTATTTGTGTGTGTGTGAGTAACAGAATGCACGTCTTGGCCAAAAAGACTTACCCCTCCGAGGAACAGACAGATTAGTGCTCGAGATCGTTCAAGGCGCATTCTCCCAGGACCCCTCTATCTGTAAACCATGGCCTCCAGGTCGCCCACGGCAAACCCCCACAATTCCAAGCGTGAGGAAAAGTAAAGTGATCTGATGGCACACTCCCTTGCCGATCATGTCCTATTCAGACCTAACATTAAAATCAATTTTTCCTTACCACAAGTAGATGCTCTGGTCTAATTTGTCTATCCTAATTTGTCCTCCTAATTGTTATTGCTGGCAATCTTAGTGGTCTCAAGCCTGTGCATCTTTTGTGCTGGTCCCAAGCCTGGATAAATGGTGTGGGTTGGATCAGGAAGGGCATCCGGTGTAAAAACCTGTGCCAAATCATTGTGCAAATATATCAGTCTGGAGCAGCCGCTTTAGACGCTCCCTGTCCCTGAGGAGCATCAATAGCAGTTGTGGGGCATCTCCTGCTGAGGGCGTTTTTGATGCCCTCCAGGAGCGGAAAGCAGAGAGAGGGGTACGGGCCTACAGGGGAGAAAGAGAGGGAGGGTGGTCTTATGACAGGGGTGGGGGGGTGCGGATAACAAGCAGTGCACAGAAGGTGTGTTTATCCGAGCGTGAGAAAACAGTTGAGACAGGACGGGCCCACTGAGATGACTGCCGAGCTAATGCTATGTTAGTGAGCTGCTAACGGCGTGCCTGGGTCTTGGCGCGCTGCCCTTCTACACACATCACGGTGGCCCGGAGCGGGACGAGAAGAGACGGCTCAGGTCGGGGGGGAACGATTAGTAGTGACACGTCTTTTGGGCACCGGGTGGGACTCTTCTACCATCTGAGCCTGTGTGATGGTGACTCATACAAGACTACACTGGGGTTATATAAAGAGGGTCTAATAAATCCAATGTGGCGGGGAAGGTGAGGTAGAACAGTGCTCAGAGCTAGGGAAATAACAGGCACTTCCAGGTAAGGCATCTTGGGTAATTTGACTTGAATGTTGCTGAGACACATCTCCCAGGGTTAGAGGGTATTTAGGCTTTTTAGGAGAAGGTTGAAATACCTGCAAGGGCATGTTATGTGTGGCTTTAGTTCAAAATGTTGTGGTCCAATATCATTTATGTGTTTCTTTCTGTGAGGTGCACATTAATTTGGCATAGGTTATACTCTCATACTCTGAGTACCCTTCCTGACACAACCCTCTTCATTTATCCAGGCTTGAGTCTGGCACAAAGAGTTCACTGGCTTGCTTGTATGGCTGGATTATTTCATTAATGGTCCCCTATTGTGCTAAATTTATTTATTTATTTTTTTTAGCTTTTAACCATGTTATAATGTTCTTTCTACCTCAAAAACAAACCTGAAGTAGTATTTTGTTTTATGTGTCCAGTGTTTTATTTTTGCCGGCTTCAGAATAAGACGTTTTCCATACATTATATTAAGTTAGTAAATAAAGGTGTCCAAAACTATTTCAAAAAGGCTGAAAAAAAAAGCATAATATAGCATCAATTATAATATTATATGATCAACATAATCACAATTAAAATAAATAGTGTATTGCTTGATTCATAATTTCTTCAGTAAATTCCTTCTGACCCTTTGGTGACCCCCTGGTGTTTTGCTGTGTTTTGTTTTGAGTGTGTAAGTTAGAGCTTCACAGAGCAGGCCATGAGGCTAATGAAGTCCTGACTGCAGGTGGAGCACGGAGACACAGCAGCACACAGAGGGTCAACGACTACAGTTAATCCAGCCCCTGGGCCTGTTGCTGCTTAATTGGAGGGCTGTGGTTACCCAATATTGAATTTTGCAGCAATTGTTTCTGGAGTTGCATATGAAATTTTGTTGGAGCACACTTATCTTGACATATCTAAAAAGCTTATTTATTTCTTCACAAGTGATAAACGCTGATTTGAACCCCATGCTGCTTCAGTGCAGAGGTTACATACTGTTTACTCTAATATGTTTAGTTAGTCTTTTGAGTGAATTGTTTTGTACAGCACTTTTGGACATTTCACATTTGATATTTTTTTTCTTTTTGTTGGGTATTTCCGTAACTTAAACACCACTGTACTTTGTCAAAAAGGTTATGTTTTTGCCCATGTTGTTTTGTTTGCCTTTTAGCAGTATAACTTAAAACATTATGAACTTTCTTAACGATGTATAGGGTGACCACTTTAAAACGTAGGTTGAGCAACTTGGTGAGACAAAGTGGGAGGGACTCGAGAAATAAGCTTTGCTTACATATCTCACTTCATTTAGATGCAAACATCAGAAATTTTATGGCAAAGTTTATAAAAAATGTATCTTTGTGAGTTATGCGTTGTCGATATTGGTATTGTATATTTTTATGCTGTGTACTAAAATAACCTTGTCTCTGGGTTAGATCTTGGAGTGGGGCTAAAACCTACCTTAGGGGTACTCGTAAGTAGAAAAAGTGCAACATTATTTTAATAATTGTGACAGTGGGACAAATGTTTAAATGGGACAGGTGGTCACACTAATGATTAATGAAAATACGTACATTTTCAAGAAAGGTCAGTAATGGGCCAAGGAAGAACCATTAGTTTCCCAAAGGATTCAGTACCATTGTGAGATAGGTCCAAAGATACTAACTCCAGCCACAAGGGGTAAGCAAAAGAACAAATTAGTTTTACAGAAATTGTTATTGTGAGGCATAAGGGCCTCACAATATGACATGTGACTGTGAGCTAGAAGAGCCCCAGTTTGAGTCCAAGTCTGGGCACTATATCTTTATTATTACGAGATAGGGTCACATTGCATGTTGTTAAAGTGGATTCTATGTGAAGCTAAACACCATTTGTTTGGTTATTGCTCTAGCCTTCTTTGTTTGTTGATATTGTTTGCTTATGATCATGTCCCTGAGGATGACATGGTACACTTATCGCTGCATAACACTGAAATATACCGCACTATATGGTACCAAGGGATGTATTATTCAAAAGAGTAAATAGATGTAACTGCAACTGTTTGCACTTGACCTACCTGGATGACCTTAATGTTTTCTGTGTGCTCCACTAAGATGTGTGTGCTGTGCATTTAGGGGTTATAATAAAAAGGCATTGTCTCCTCATAATGACATCATGGCTCTGACAGAAGCTGGAGAAGACGCCCCAGGACTGTGAGCGAAACTCTTCAGATTGGTGCAAGTGTGTCCCTCCCTGGGCTATAGGAGTCCTCCCGAGGCATCGCGAACGAAAGTCAAAGAACAAAAACAAACCCTAACCACCAGCAATATGAGGCAGAGGGGACAGGGCCATTTGGCTGCTGCCTGTTCACTTGTGCTAGTGTGTGAAAACAATAGTGAGACAAGATCGAAACAGTGGAGGGAGGGGAAAGGGGGAAAAAAAAAGACAGTGAGGTCCAGCAAGTTTGAGAGCAGTTCAAAGGTCAATTTGGCCTCCAGGCTTGGGTGATGCTCTCAGGGTGCACCATGAAGGGTGTGCAGTGCATCATGGGAGTCCTTGGCATGTCCTCTTAATCTCGCCTCGGACCAGACAGTTACTTCCCCTTGGCTGTGTGCAGACTCACAAAGAGATGCAGCATACACAACTGAAAAGCATGCACCTTCCAAGTGGTTAACATGAGTTTGAGACGTTATGGATAGTGTACCCAAATAAAACTGCTCAGATGAGATTGGACCAGTCTTTGTGGAACACCTCATGTCCCAACTTCTCCACTAAGGAGGTTATGTTTTTATTTGCACTGATTTACTCTGTTATCTAGATTTAAAAAATTTACTCAAAATGTAAGGTTGTATTTAGACAAATGTTTTAGGAAAAGTTTCTAATGGGCTATAGAAAAATATTAAAGATCCTGCACCATCGTGAGACATGGATATTCCAGTACAGATCTGGGCACCATTTATTTACCTTTGCAGACAATGCCTTGGTGGAAGTCAGCAATTTCTGTGCTTCTAGTTGATAATCCTTTGTAGAATTATTCATGTTTACTAATGTGGTAAAATTCATTCATTCATTCATTCATTTTCTACCGCTTATTCCCATTAGGGATCGCGGGTGACTGGAGCCTGTCCCAGTAACTTTGGGCCTTAGGCGGGGTACACCCTGGACAGGTGCCAGCTTGTCGCAGGGTAAAATTCAGTCAAATACAAATGCTACACTATAGATATACTTTCTTTCTTGGTTAAAAATAAATTACATTACATTGGTTAAAAATAAATTACATTATTATTATTATTATTATTATTATGGATTAGGAAGTTCAACCTGCTCAAAAGCATACAAATAAAGACAATAGGAAAATGTTATAAGAATAATGTGTGTCAAAAAGAAACTTCAGTATTTAGTCAGTGTCTGCAGGGATGGTGCACAGACATCCCCTCATCCACTCAGAGAGAGATTGACAGTCTTCCTCCCTGAGCAGCTTTGAACCTCTTGCCCTCAGAGTGTGTGTAATGAGACAGGTCTCATGACAAGCTCTAATCAACCCATATTTATGACTCCTTTAGCAAAGAGGCCAACGTCAGTGGATACAAGCAGCGATGATAACTGCACGCCCCCATGACCTGTGCATGTGAAGTTTCACTAATTGTTACACTGCAGCAAAGTTCACATTAAATATTTACTTTGGATTCTGAGAATAAAAGGCTTTTTATATGAAGTACAAAGCTGCAGCTCATGTAATGTGGTGACGAGCATTTGAAGTGTCAACACATTTCATTACTGTGCATGTCCCCAATTATGGTAAACTCTCACAACTGATGTATTTACAAGACATACCAATCACCTTTTTTTTAATAGTTATCTCCGAGGCATAGAAATGTATTATTAAAATGCACTTGTTTCAGACTTACACCTCCATCTACTGGGTCTTGAACACTTGAACCTTGGCTTCCTAAATGACAGGCATGAGTACTCACCACTTCATCAACAAGGGGGCTCTCTCTCTGTTTCAGTCCCCCTGTTCAACTATTGAGGTTGTAAATTTCTATCCAATTTGAATTAGTTAAGTTGGGACTGACTATGGCTGCCTCGACTGCAGAGTTTTAGAAGTATTATTTGGTTTTAAATTAGCAGCTCTAAACTAATAAGTCTTAGACAACATCAGCATACAAAAAGTTGCATTAACTGCTGAGGATCTACCTTCAGTATCTGTGTGGCTTGTATGATTGTCAGGAAGACAGGTACAGCAGCTTTTCTAAGGCTTTCATTGATGCTGGTAATAACAGAGCACTTCAAGCAATCCACATCTTTATGCACTAAGACACAAGATAGTTCTCATCCAGGTTGGTTTATTGGTCTCATGAGTGCACTCATAGACTGATACAGACAGGCACCACGCACATGAACAACTTGTAGAAATAAATATGAAAACCCCCACTAGGATGTGTCAAAGATGTTGATGTATATCATAGAGCGCATTGTAAAATATAGCACGTTTGTGTGGTGAATGATGTATTTCTATCAGAAGTAGTATGGTATAGTAATGTAGACAATGTAATTCTGTCATCATTGGCAATAAAAATGACTGTTAAGACATTTGCGGCTTATTAGTAGAACGGTAGGAAACAATTATATTTATGACTGAGGCGGCTGTGATTGACAAGGTTTGGGGAGGACCACACACTTGCAATATTTGTAACATTGTTATTATTAGTAGTAATCTGTCATTCTGTCATATATTACATTATACAATGATATTGTTGCATGCAAATAATTTAGTGTTACGGAGAATGTAATGTCTGAGATTCATAAAAATCTGAAAAAGGGCTGGCTTTAAACATGTGATCTGTATCCTTGGCTCTTTTACCTAAAATCACACACTGATCCTAAATGCAATCACAATATATTAAACAGCTAGATCTAATACACTATAACAAAATATTGATACACAATTTAATGCCTTACATAAACTTCATTTTGTCCACATGGCTTGCATAGTGTCCATCAATGTGACTGGCCTGGTTGGCACTTAAAAATTGGTCACAGAAATGTTCCTAATGCTATTTTTCGAGGAATAAATGGATTCAAAAACAGCTCCCAAGTTGTAACACATTATAATAGAAGAGTGCGATGGAAGAAATTAAAATATACCATAATAATAGCAATGACATACAGTAGTTTTATGAAGTGGCTTCTCAAATGTGTCATTTTGGCTATAAGCTGCTACATGGAGTGTAAAATTAAATAAAAAGCTATGAGACAATGATGTAGAGAATATATAAATTATTGCACACACAGTTTCCCTGCAACAATGTAAAAAAAAATTATAGAGGCTGTGACTTCATCAAAAATAGTTAAGAAAACCACACAACATCCAGGCGTTTAGGTAACTGCCTCTGTTGTGGTCCAGTCCACTTTGGAGAAAAAGGGGTGGGATTTGATATCATCCACGCCTCCTGCTCCAGCTCCCAGTCTCTCTGTGGGGTTGTACTGAAGCAACTGTAAGACCAGAAAAAATGTTAGTCAAATTGCTAGAAACATTATACTGTATATCATTAAAAAAAAGATTTTAGATTTAGAGGTTAGACTTGACTCTCACCTGTTCCAGTAAAGATCTGGCTTCTTCAGAAACAAACTCAGGAATGTTCAGCGTTGTGTGTCGTCCGAAACCGGCTGGATGGCACCTCAGCAGAGACTGTAGGGGCCGAAACAGCAGTGATGATCATTAATAAAATAAAAAAAAATAAAAAATAAAAAACACTAACACTGGGAACTCTGGTCAAAGGGAAGCATCATGACTGCATAAATAGGAGGAGACCAGAGCACCTGAAACAACACTGATGGCATGAACTATAACAAAGATGTCACCTGACTGCTTTCTCAGTAGTGAGTTCAGACAATCAAAAATAATCACACGGAAAATGTATTGTCTAATTATTTTGCTCCTTGTTTTTACAGAGCAAGTTTACTGGATGGGCGAAATTGTTTTGCACAGGTCAAACTGGTACTTCAGCCAACACAGCTGCACTTAAAATCACCAACATGAGCTTTAAGACCAATAAGTGCAATTTTGTCCACAGACTAGCTCTATTGTTAAAGTAATTGACCATAATGAGCATAATGACTGTATGCATCTGCAGCATCCTTCAGCTCGTCTAGAGTTGTGCACTACATCAAAACGAGAAAGCAGCAAAGTGTTTGTTTTTCACATCAGTTTAGTCAGTTGCCCCTCTCTGTCTCTCCCTACTGATACGTGCTGCAGGACTTCTGGCTGGCGTCCTAGCTGCAGTCAAGACTGCTCCAGGCAAGATCTTATCCTGCAAGGATCAAGAGACGCTCTGTGTGCCGCTGTGTGTGTGTATCGCTGCCAGGACTGTACCCAGACATAATCATCAAAGGAGACATCTGTGTGACGGAGGTTTTATCCCAGGTAAGTGGGTGTGTATTATTGAATGTAAAAACACTAACCTAACACCCCTGCTCTTGTCTAGGCCATTGATAGGAACTACTGATGCCTGATATGGAAATATGCCCACTGGCAATCAGTGAAAATGTATTCAAATTTAATATACAATGAGAAATAACGGGGCAGACTGCGCCAGGTGTCTGTGTGCTATTGTGTGTAACCTCCAAGACAGGAGTAAGGTATAATTATAGTAAAGGCACATCTATAGCAGCTGCAGATTCAACTGTTGCCTCCTAAACAAAAGAACAAAGTTGGTGCACTTCCTCCCAAGCCCTATCAAGACAGTCCCTGATCCTGGACCAGTTGAGTTGAAGCGCCTCGAGAGCTGCCCTGGTCACCGCTGTCCACGCCTTTCCTGAGGTTGGCGTGCTCCGAGAGCTCAGAGCTGCTCCAAGAGCCAGCAAAGAGACCCGCGAGGGCTGACCCCCTGGCCCAGCAGATGGAGCTCAGGCTGGGGGAGAAAGTCACACCAACACCCCTGGCATTCCCCGAGAACCAGAGTAAGATACAGCAGCCAAGACGAACCTTATATACACACGGCAACTACTACACCCACCAAATACAAAATCACACACTAACTGGCACCACCATAAAGCAAGAGAGCTGAGATACCCAGAGACATCCCACAACACCTTAGCAACAAAGACCAATTTTTTTTTAATACTTTTTACTCACCATGCCTGTTAGAAGTTCAAATAGAATAGCACCCAAGCTCCACCAATCACACGCAGGTGTCTCCTCGCTGATGCCTCCAACCTCTGAAACAACAGAGAAACATTCATTTATTATACAGTTGTCTGGAAGGAAGGAAGGAGGGGCAAATACTGAACTTATATAGCAAGAAAAATGTGTGTTTTAGTCAAGGTTGCATGGCATAAATTGGAAATGTAAACTGTCACATTTTAATACAATCTCCATAACAGACTATGTGCACTGTTACCCTGTCACACACACAGGAACACAAGTGTGTCTCATGAAAGGGTCATTTGCATAATAAAAAAAACTGTTAAATTGAGAAAACCGTCTGTGCTGCAACTTCACACCATCTGCATGACCTGACCTCCAGCACAACACACACACACTGCACACTCCAAGAAATGTAAAGCACCAAAATTTGATAACAATATAGGAAATACTGCTACCCAGTTGTTTATTGCCAAATTTCATTAGACTGAATTAGATTTTTTTTCATTTGCTCAAAAAACAAAACAAAAAACTGTCTAATTCAACAAAATAAATGAGCAATACCAACTATTCAACATAAGCTTGACCAGTTAGTTTTAATCTACTATTTCAACAAGTCAAAAACATTTCTAGCCAACACCACTTAAAATTACAGAAGAATATGTTCATATAAGGGACAAATCTCATTGCAATGCTGCTCGACCACTGGATACCAGATGGCCTCTTCTGCTCACAGCTTCCCTCAAAATTGCTATCTCCATAGGGCAGTGGGTGGTCACCCAGAGGCGCCCTGGGTCACAGCAGAGCATGGCCCCAGATCAGGCTCCTCAGCTGGGGCCGCACAAGAGACACAATCCCTTGTCTCTTGTAACGGCTCCTGGGAACTCCACGGGCCTGTGCGGCTCTCTTTCAGCCAAGGTTAGGGTAGGGCTATGATACGACTATAAACACACATACAGCCAACTGAGCAACCAGTCTTCAGGGCTCCCCAGCACCACTGTTTTGACAGCCAAGGAGAAGAGATCGTCATTGAATGGACTAGTGATACCTGCATAGTTATGGGCTGGAGGGGAGGATACTGGACACACACATAGCGCACACGTCTCAGAGCAAGGTCGATGTCATCACAATGGATTAATGTCTGAGGAGCTGCGGGGAGAGTACAGTGGAGCTGGCTTCACTTACCACTCTGTCAGAGCAATGCTGGGGCAGAGGGATATGAAGGAAGAGGAGGGCGACAAGGAATTAGCCAAGTCCACAGGCCACGGGTCACTCAAATACACCAGCGTTTGAACCAATTCCTTTAATCTGCCACTATTGTTCTTCTGAGAAAATCCTGCACAGTAAAACAATAGTCCTCTTGTTGTTGTGGCATCTTCTTCCTTTACCCTTAACAATAGACTTCCCTCTCCCTACCTGTGTATCTTAACAACAGCTCATCTCCACTCCTCTGGGCACCATCAGGAACTTTCTCTCTTCTCCTCATAGACACACTTCCCCAAAAACCTAACCAACAGTTATTGTTATAAAAGGAAGTAAACGGTACACAGGTAGGAAGAAGATGAAAGACTTTGTTCTCTGGCATTCAGTGGTCTTATGAGCCTAATGGATTTTTTTGAATGTGCAAATAAGCAGTCAGATCAAATTAAACAAATAAGCAATACTATTCAATACCCTTTAATAGACTAGTAATAGTAAGGGTACGGCTATATTTCAAATTTCTTGTTATCAGAATACCAACAACAGCAATATCAATACTGCAAGAACACTAGAGAGATTCACACATAATTTGATTCTTAAATCAAACTCTCTTGGGACAGTCTAAAAATCCAGATTTAATCACTGTATATTTAGTCTTGGTTTAGTGTTTAGTGCTACATTTAGTTTTAGCCACATAGTTCGTATCTTTTTATAAATACAAATCAGACTTAAGTTTTGTTATGTCAAAAAGGACATTCAAATATTGCTGGTCTTATCGTTATTGTCAGATTTAACATATTTACTGCATATTTTTCTAACATTGCGCTGCTCTAATACTGAATGTTTCTTTTGATAATGTATATTTGACTTTAATAACAGCCTTAATCAACAGCCACATCAGATAAAAAGAACACAGATTTTTCTTTGTCTTAGTGGTTCAGAATTTCCACATTTTTATGTTTTGTTCAGTGCACTCCATCACTGAATACATATTTACATAAAACAGTAGCCATCTGATGTTTATCTGTAATGAAACAGTGTAAAAGTAAATAAGCATGCACTGCAGTAAATAACATATTTTCAAGCCCACTCCTGTTTTTGGTGTGAATATGTGTGTTTAAAAACATGTTTCTCTCTGTCTTATGCACACACACTTAACACGCACATACGGTCACAGCAGACCCCCTGCTAGCTTTCTGGCAAACAGTCATAAATCTGTCATCAGGAATGAAGCCATCACTAGAGCTGACCCTGTCTGGATAAACAGCCATACATAACAAGGGCAGGACAGACGTTAGAGTGCACATGCGTGTAATGATCACTGCACATACATCTATAGATATATACACGCACCAGACTCAGGGATCTGGGGCTATAGGGGCAAACAGAAACAACTGCGGCTGCTATTAATGCCTTGGTTACTTCAGCATAGCCAGTGCCATTAGAAAAAAAACTATAAAAGTTATAAGAAGTCTGAATTTTTAAATGTACATCTAATCAGTGTAGAGCAGTGCTTATGTTCAACAAAAGCATTACACACCCCCTACTGGGCAGTAATGTGTATTACAATCAAAGAGCCACATGGGATTAACAGTCGTTTAACTAACAGGACCTCTCACATCTGGACTGAGAGCTGCTGAGTGAGGGGAGGCACACATTGTTCTTAACCAGGCAGTACAGAGAAATATTCTAACGTGCACTGGAGTTTATTTATTGACTTATTTTGTAGGCTGTAAGATCATGCAAAATTTTAAACAGGTAAATTTTAATGGTTGGTTGTTTTTTGTTTTTAAGACTGCAAGACTGTGTGTATACTGTGTGGATAGTAGTAGAGATTATAGAATTTTTATATCTTGGTAGTTAAAATTACTGTTATTTCTAAAACTACTACTACAAATTTTTGATATTATTGTTAAAAACGCATACTTTTTGTCATGATACATCAGGCAACATTTAATAACTGAAAATATTCTTATTTATAAGTAGCAATTTTACAAAGCCAATATAACTTTTTTTTGGTAAGAGTAAGAGCTGCATTATGTATTGAGCTTGTGGCGATCACCCATTCCAGTGTCTTTAGGTCACCTGCTGCCGACTACTGAAACATATGCATCGCCCTGCTTCTATTTCCATTAGGAGGCTTTTAAACACACTGTAGCTAAGGGAATAAAATGCACACTTTGGATATTAGATGGAGCATTTGTTGCTTTCAGATTTATTACAACGGTGGCATACATTCGAGACACAAGGAGGATTTAAATCTGAAGTGACCTTTTTGGCTCAGTGGAGAGGATGAATATGAGAGAATGGCTTTACACGAGTGAGTGGGAGAGTGAATTGGTATAAGGGTCATCATGCAGGTTTCCAAGTATATCCAGGTTTTCACACTGCATGAGTAAAATGTTATTACATATATTTTTATGAAACTTAAGACTATAGCGAACCATATTAGATTTAAGTTTCATCGCATAAATGTGAAAAGCAGAAGGATATTTACAACCACCCACGCACAAACACAGAAGTGCTAAGTAGGGACAGCGTGTTAGTGTCTAGTGCAGCTTGTTTTAGACAGCTTTTAAACAGCATGCCAAGGCTGCCACAAGCCCACTGGGGGCAACACAAAGGGTTACAATAACATGAACACATTGCTGCACAACAGCACCCTCTATAGGCCAACTGAAGAATTTCTATTTGAAGTTTGCCTTGCACATTGATTTTAAATTTTTGCATATTTTGTGGTAAAGGACAGAAGTATGTGCCGGTTGATGTAAGGAATAAAAAGCACACCAAAAATAATATTACTATCAAAAAGTGATTTTCTGTTTCTATTTTGGATTTGCTCCATCTGGTTGCTAAAATGTATTGACATGCCAATTATGCATGCATAGTTTTAAAGCATTTAGTACAGCTAGATTATAGTTACACATTTTATCTTAAAAAGCCATTTTTGCACATCTTTTATCGTAATATTTAATCATCTTTACAAGTAAATTTATACAGTAAATTTCAACTACAACTATATCAGCAAACTGTATATTTTTTGTCTTACATTGTAGTGACAATATTGTCTTTTATGTTGTTTTCACACATACTCTGACTCACTGAGAAAACGCCTGTGATCTCCATATTTAGGCCCTGACCCACAAGTTAAAAATGCTGGGTCTAGATTTCCACATCAAGGCCAATGGAAATGCAATGATTATACCCACACAAAGCCTGCTTGCTTATCTATATAATGTGGTATTTAGTGTATGCCAGTCTCACCTGGTGCACAGTACATATTGGCAACAGCCTCCCTGTCACAGGACTCCTCCACATCTGTCCAGCTGCAGAAGTATGTGAGCTGAATATGACCTAAAGAAGGGGAAAAGACAAAGTTCATCTCAAAGTCTACAAGTGAAACTTTAGTATTTTGCCTCATGTAAACCCCATGGTTGAGTGTCACTTTGACTTTCTAATTTTCAGACTCTGCATGCATCTCAAGAGCACTTCCTTGCTCTGATCCTTTCTGCCTCTCTACGTTGCTTTTCCAGCATACAGCGTCAGCGATTACTCCTGTTTAGCTGCTACCCGTTAACGCTATCATTAGAACTAATGGTGTCATTAGGTAGCCGTGGCCATTAGCCTAGGCTAGCCAGACTGATGCACCACACTACACCGTTGATGGGCCCTTTAGAACAATAATTACCACCAGGGAGACGAAAACAGCCACTCAGCTAATTAGATGCTTGTTGATAACGAGGTGGAGTGAGATGATTGTAGGAGCACAAAGGAAGACGTCGAGGAGGATACTGTGACCTCCTGGTAAAACAACACTTTCCTTTTGAAAAGAGCTTATATTTTTGTAAATAGATTAAATGACGGACTGATAAAAGTTAAATGCACTTTGCTCAAGGCACATCCTGCTTTTAGACATAATTATTAACATAGTTTTGTACTAAAGTAAATGATGGCACTAATATAGTGCAGACACAGGTACATGATGTTACTGCTGTAAGATAAATATAAACTAAAGCAGGCTCTCTTCATAAAGTTACAGACATGTAAAAAAGTCCAACCTTGTTGGTCAAGCAGTATGTTGTTGGGGTTCAGGTCTCGACAGATGATGCCCTCTTGGTGAAGAGAATCCAGGGCCGTGACCAGTTCTGTGGCCCAGCATCTCACAAACTCCTCTGGGATTCGAGCTTTGGATGCTGCCAGCGACAGCTCGTCTAACTCTGCAAACAGCCGAGATACTTCTTTATCAAACTCATTGTCTCCCGTCTCTTGAACTCTTAGTGAGCTCTCATCAGGACCAAGTAGACTTTCAGTTGCCTCAGAAACTTCAGTGTCAGTCCTGGTTGGGACTGAGCTTACACTGGCACTCCCAGGATTTGAACAATCCTGGTTTACAGTTGAAGATTCAAGTTTCTCTCGAAGAGAGTCAGTTACTGATACAATAGAGTCAAGTTGATCATTTTGACCTGTGTGATCCACAACATTTTTTTCTGAGGCCTCTTCTCCATAAGCCAAGTTGTAGTTGTCCCACAATGACATGAAGGGAGAGGATGATGTAGCACTAGTGTCACCAGTTGCAGAAGCTGTACAAAATGATAAAACATCCTCCTCCTCCTCGGGTTGGCTGTGACGCAATAAAACATCAGGTTGAATTAACTTTTGAGGGGAGGCTGTGGCTTCAAGACCCAGAAATATTCCTGAAGATTCCAGGTTCTCCTGTAAACAGTCTACAGTTCCAGTCACTACAGGAAGGTTTACTAAAAGGTCAGGGGGCTGTCCCTCATCCTGCACTATGGCCTCTTTAAAAGAGATGACAGGTATAGACTCATGTGAGTCTTTATCACTACCTTCCAACCCCCAAAGTTCTGAGCTGCGAGGCTTGACTTCCTGAGCCAGCTCTGGAAGATCCTCAACAGTATCAGATCCCAGGTCAGATGTAGAGAACAAGGCCAGCTGTTTATGAGAGGCACGTGGCTCTCCCATTTCCAGGCAGGGCACTTCACTGCCACTGTCTTTGCTATCAATTCGGAAAAACTCCATTGGCGTGTGCTTGGACTGATCTAAAGACAGAGGCACGGCAGGTGAGGGTAAAGGACTAAAAACATCATTGTGATCCTGTCCCTCAGTGTCTTGGGTCTGACCACTTCTGTCAGACGATTCAGTAAAAAAAGCAAGTTCCTGAGAGCTGATTGGAGAAGAAAGGCTGTCATTACTAAGCAGTGAGCGACTGCGTGAGGAGGTGGTGGCATTGGGCACTTCCAGTGATAATATTTCCTGCTCACTCCTCTCCTCCTCCTCTTCCACAAGAGCATCTACTTCTATCTTTTCTTGTTCGTACTCAATACAAAGGGCTAAATAACTGTTGGTGACCTCATCCTCTGATGTGGTTTTAATGCACTCATCATCAGAAGTAGCTGCAGAATCTGACTGAGCTCCTGTGAGCTCCATAACTCTTGGCGGGAAAGTGCTTTTAAGAGGACATGTAAAGATAGTCTCCCCTTCTTTAGGCAGTCCAGCAATAGTCCCAGAGTCTGCGCTTGCCTCCCCCACCTGCGCTAAAACATGTTGAGGGGAGTGTACGGCTGTTATGTGGCTCTTCTGAATGAAAGGAATGTCAAAACTTTCCTCTGGGCTGGAGGTACGCAGGTATTTTCCAACGTGAGACCACAACTTACCACCTATAGACAGAAAACAGAGATACAATTATGATTGTACAAATAAACAGTGTTTGGCCAAAGATTCAAAAAGGTCTCTAGAATTATATGGTACAACGTCGCTTTAGACTGCTCCCTTTCTCTCAGGGGTCACTGCACATTTCAAAGGCTTTCTTTTTTAAAGGTATGATTGGTATAAATTTATGTAAGCTTGCAAAAATTACATATTTGGTTCTTCACTTTAGTTTAATTCGGGACATGTAGTAGAAAATGGTTATTAGTTTAGACTTCAGCGGCTCACCAGTGATTAAAAACATTTCACCAAATTAGATGATGTGACTGTGTGTGTATTTTAGGAACTCATCTTGACTTTGTCTTATACGCACACATTCACAGGCATACATATATACACACAGCTGTAGCATGAGCAATTGGGAGCTAGCATCTGTTGTGTTTGATGAGAATGGATAGAGAGTTCCCAATGACGATAATGATACCAGGGCTACTTGATGGCTTTCAAAGTAAAACTATCCACATGTTTTGTCCAATGACACTCAGGTCACTGGCTTTCTCTGTCTATTTGTCTGTCCTTGATATACTGTTAAACACCACACACAGGTAGAGGTATAGAGCCAGATTTTTGTATCAAAGTAATTATGCAGCACTTTGTTTTTTCTAACTCAATCAGATAAAATGTAATAGCTTTTATAATACTGAGTACTGTCCACTAATATTATGACATGATGGCTATGGGGTACACCAGATTGAATGGGTCACAGGGCATTAAAAATACTGCTTACCTGCTCATTTACACATATGGGCTCCACACAATCTAAGAATAAGTGGGATATATGGAGGCCCAGGTGTTGGCATTGCTAATGAAGCCTGGCGCCACCTGGTATTCAAAATAATGACCTGTGACTCACAACTATCTCCATCACACATCTGTGAGGACCAAGGGCAGAATTTTTGGAACAATAGAAAACATAAAATGAGTAAAGTATGGAGATGAAAAGCATATACAAAAAACAAATATTTTTCTCTATGTTCAGGGACATCATTCATAGGACAACAGTATTTTCAGAGCATTTTGCTATGGATACAATAGAGACATTTAGAGAGGCTAGTGTGTTTGTAAAAATGTCTCTGTAACAATAAAATGTTTTGTAGTTGTGCTGTCTGGCAAGAGATATTATTAAATACACTTCAGGAAAATATGCATCTATAACAATATTAGTGTTCAAATAGACTGGGCCAAAGAGGACAAAAGACTTAAGGAAAAGTTACCTTCAGCATACTGCAGCAAAAGGAAAACTGTGTCTTCAGAAACAATAAACTTTTTGAGCGGCACCATATGAGGCACAGAGTGAGGCATGATGGTCCTTTTAGACCTCCCACAGTCACTGCTTCTTCTTAGTCCCTGTAGGTATGCAGAGAAAGACAAAACAATTAAACTAGGAAAAGACACAAAGGACATAAAGTAAATATATAGGGGACATACAAAAGGGAGAACTGTAGGTTGTGTTAAGAATAAGCGAGGAAGGGAATGTGGCAAAGGAGAAACCTAACATTAACCAAGTGCCAGCTTTGCCCCATGGCATCCCAAAGTCACTGGATTCATCAGGCCACATACAGCGCGTGACTTTAAAAGCGCCACGCAAATCTATCAGCCTTCACGTAAGGTTCACATTGAGGTGTGTTGCATGTATGTGTGCATATGGCTGTGTAGTCATCTGTGCCCGCACTGTGCGTTGGCATCTGGCACACGTCTCACACCTGAGAGCAGAGGAGCTGACAGGGATAGGCCCATTAGAATCAATTACACCGGTCACACAGAGGGGCGCCTGGCACACTTCACACTTACACACACTGTAAGTCAGGACACACATATACACTATACTTACTTTCAAAACAAACGTCTCTTGTGTTCGCTTGTCCATGACCAGAAGAACCTGTAATGGAGGAGTGCCATTAATTGCCAAGTATGAATGTGTGAACTGAGATGATATAGTGGTGATGCCTCTTAAAGCAGTGTTTTTCAAAGACTGGGTCAGGACCCATACAAAGGTCACAACAAGATAAATGTGGGTCCCTAAATTATACTTGGAAAAAAGCAGTAGCAAGAAAGATCCTGCTGTGCTGGTCACAGAGTGGCAGCCCAAAACACAGTAAGTTAGCCTAAATTTTAATATTAGCTTTAACTAGTCAGTTACAACAGTGTAATAAAAAATAAATTACAAGACAAAAAGAGCTTTAAAATATAACAAAATTAATTATGCTTACTATTATTTCCCTATAGATTTGTCAATAGTTATTAAATATAGTTTTCTCTCCAGTCCACCATTTTTCTGACATCTCCATTGCTCCCTCCTCACCCACTGGGAGAGCATGAGCATATGTATACGAGCTGTTGTGTGTTGGTGTGAGGTGCACGATCTCATTGTGACCCCGACTGGGACCAAACAGGTGCAGGCTAAATGGATATGAATGGAGCTGTGAGTAAACAGAGTGGTGATGCTAGCCAGGCGCTAATATAATTAAGACACAAACATCAGGGAAGGGGGAGGACAGGGGAGTAGTAGGGTGAGGAGTTCTCTCCATCTGTCCCCTCTGTCCCCATTAAAAGTGAAAAAGGAAGGAAGAGGATTTTACAAAAGAATACTACCTTTAGGTTATAGTTGGAGTTACTGAATTTGACATACTGATTTGATGTCAACCACTGTGCCCAGTAACATGGGCCAGGGTTGTATCAACATTTTCCTTGGGGTGCGTGTGTGTATAGGATGAGCATCATTGACTCAATGTTGTGTGGCTCTTTCTGAGCTGCTTGCCAAGTCATTTCATGGCTGAGTGGTAAAGTTGCTTTGTTGGCAGCTGGTTGAAGAGACCAGCAACCTAAACTGACCTTGTGGTAGACATGACTTACTCTAAACACACACTCATCATTTATAATATGATCCACAAAATCTATTGGTTTTTATTGCTTTAAATAAAAGGGATGGCAAAAGAAGAAAAGGACACAGAGGAAGTCAGAATACAAATGAGCAACAGCCCTTTCTGATGACAAACAGTGATGCAGTTTTTAAATATGGGAGCACAATATTTCATACTGACCTTATCTATAATCCCCAACACTCTGTAAATCCTAAGTTCTTCTGACGAAGGATGCTGGCTTTCTCTGCTTGTGGATGGGCAGCACTGTGCTGCCATAGCCTAAAGACAAAAACACACATCAGTAAATTGCCATAGCCTTTATTTAACATTGTACACACATTTTAAAATGAACTAAGATGAACTTTTAAAGTGCCCCACTTACCACTGTTTGTGTTGATCCTTGACCCATGCTGCTTTTCAGATGCTGACTGGAAATTTGTTCTGCACGCATCAGATACTCTGCTGTTTTCTTCTTTACAGCGTCACGCCGTGTGGGACTGGATTCACCTAGGAGAATAAATCTGTCAATATAAAGTTATCTATGCTTAAATATATTATGTTTAAGGATTGGACCTTTTACTATTGCTGTCTTCTGTTGTTTTATTATAATACTGATATGATAACTACAAGATCCAGTCAAGTCAGTGGTACATTCAGTTAGTGTGTACACAGGTGACCTCAGATTAAAGCTGACCAGCTACAACTGACCTTGGACTCCTTGCAGCAGCAGATCAACTCCACTACGGTAGAAGGAAAAAGCAGACTGGTAATCCTGCTCTTTCTCCTTCTGCACAGCCAAAGTGATGAGCTCACTGGCTCTGTCTAGATAATCAAACTTCACGTCCTTAGAGTTTCCACTATTTGTTCGTTTTGCACTTCCTGAAAAGAGCTGGGTTTTGGATGCCCAGCTGACCTCTAGGTTAGGGGCAGAGGATGCTGGCACTGGGGCAGGAGATGGGGTGCGACGTTCATGCAAGGAAGGCAGGCGAGGACTACAGCTGCAACTAATGTTAATGGCTCCCCCTTGTGGTAGATTTGGGGAAGTGCGGCCTGAGGCCATGCCATCATCAATCTCAGCCAAAGAGTCAGTATCTACAGCAAGGGAGGTCAGATCACTGTCACTAGATGGGCCTAAGGGACAGAGAAAATAGTCAAATCTGTGTAAAACTACAACTGCAAATATTGTGTTTTTGTTTTGTTTTATATATATATATATATACCTCCATAATCAGATGTGAGAGTCAGATCCTCTGCACCGCTGATGTCCCTTTGAACTATAAAGCATGAAAATTTAAATGAATGGCCAAAAACATATCAGGGACATTTCAGATGGATGATGTGCTATATCGGCCTACCATCGGAGCTGCAATCGGATAAACTATCAGCTAGGAAGTCAGAAAAAGGTTCTGCAGGTCCAATTAGCTCTGAGCCATCATGAACCTCACCTCCCTGGAGAATGAAAATAGTGGATTAGCCATCCATATGTCTTGAGACTATTTTGTGCTGCTCGTGTGTCCAGACCTTAAAGAACTCTTGAATGTGCTGACTGTTGTAGAGAGCTGGGATATTAGCAGAAAACTGTAGCAAATCTTCTGAGCATTGTCTTCGCTCCTCAATCACTGTGTCATCAAAGCGCCCTACAAAAACACAAGGTCTTATCACACAGGCAATGATCAAGGTGTACAATAACTCATATTGCAGACTGTACACAGATTCACCCAAGGCAATAATAAAAAGTTACCAAACACTTTTGCTTTGGCAAATGGAGGAAACAGCTCAGACTGGCTACACACATTCTTGTGCAGCTGCCACAGGTTTTGATGAAGTTTACGAAAATCACTATATCGCTTCCAAACAGTTATCTGGAAGAAAACGTGTAACTGATTAGTTCAATAATACTAGTACATAAAGAATTTTTTTTAAAAAAGCCAGAGCACGATGACAGTATTTATAAATGCATTTTTTTCACTTAAACTATTTTTTCACTTAACTATTATTTAACTCTTACTACAAGGCAACACATTTTGTTGTACCCATACCAATCTCACTCTTACCTGATAACAGTCACTTAGTCCATGGAGTGTAAAAATGGTGAAATTATAATACATTTAAATCTTGTCTGTTCGCAAGAATGAGAAAATAGTCATAAATCGCCACTCCCAAACTCAAGTATTGCTCAGCTTAGGAGGTATGTACCACTTTAACTCTCTCAGACAGTAATTGACATCATGCTTTAAAAATTAGTGCTGGTTACAAGTTAGACTGCATTCCTTACAGTAAAGTAATAAATGCTTTTGACTGCAGACAAAAATAACCTTTAACGTGCAAATTTACAAGTATGGAGTCTGAGGTGTTTCTTCTAAATAACTTAGTGCTAATTACCCTTTATATGAGCATTTCAGAGTCTGACCAGAACTACTGGTTTGCATTCAACCCTAAAATGAAAATTCTTTTAGAACTTTGTTACATGGATTTTATGTGTGGCCAGAAAATAACAAAATGCATGGAGTAGTATGTCTTACCTCTTGAATATCCTCTGGATTTTTCCTGGAGATGATCTGTATAGATAAAATAATGTGCATTATGTTTGGTTCATGATTAATAATATCTAAAAGCCATTATGTCCATGCCTTCTGCCTTGTATGCTGAGAGTGTGAGAGTGGAAGCTTTCACTATGACAATGCAGGCATTATAGGGAATGCCATGGGTGTGTAGGAGACATCACCAACATACTAGCAGACGTAAGTTTTATTGTCACATTGCCTATTTCCTGTCCTAAGTGGTCAAATGACCATACACGAGTGGTTTGTGGCTAGTCAGCTTCTTAAGTTTCAGTTTCACCAGAACTAATTTAAATAAAATGTTGTGTAATCTGAAGACGTTTCAATAAGACTTGTCACACAATTGCCTTTCAGCTGGCATTAAATATTGCACTTACAGGTAGAAAATAACCAAAAATACCACAATATGATCAAATTTATTAACTAAATCAGACCACATGAAAAAAATAAGGATTTCAAAGGAAATGAATGACAGCTTAACAGACTACAGAATAAGTGATTGTGTTTACTAGATAATGGAAATATTATTAACCACATCAACTACATAATCCTAGAATAAAATATTAACCCAAATGAGCTACTCTGCAGTTGAAACGTAGTTAGCAGCCCTATTTATACGTACAATAAAATAATGTTATAGCTCAGTTATAACAAACTCATTGCGAAATGTAAATTAATCCATATATCCTATTTCTTTTTGATGAATTTGTTTGAGTCTTTTACCCCTGTTGTCATCAGAGGAATAAGGTAACCAAACCAGAAATTACTTATCTTTGCATCATCATTAGCTTCGTTAGCTCAAGCTACACATCTAGCTAACGATAACAACAAAAGCCAGCACACAGAATTAGCCGAAATATCAGAGTCATATTGATCTCTGCTTACCCTTGCAGTAACTTT
Organism: Bostrychus sinensis; assembly: GCA_020698575.1. NCBI lineage: Eukaryota > Metazoa > Chordata > Actinopteri > Gobiiformes > Eleotridae > Bostrychus > Bostrychus sinensis. The sequence goes on along the minus strand of CM036257.1, from coordinate 16,402,104 downwards.
GTACACTGTGTAGCCTTTCTTGTGTTTTTTGGGGTCTGTGACAGTATAAAACCGAGCCAATTCTCCTTTCTCCCGCTGAGATATCATTCTGAGAGTGACAACATTGCCAAAGCTAGCTGTGCACATTCATTCACAGTCAGTGGGTAGGATTTATTTTTATTTCAGAGCTCCCCCTTGAGGAAAACCCATGTAATTAATAGTGCAATACAGGCGTGCGCTATCCAAAAAACTAGAAAATTATGTACAGCGCATATTTCTCTCAGCGGTTCAGTTCAAAAAGTCAAACACATATATTTATACTTTCAGTACAAACAGAGTGACATTGCATTGTTTTCTTAATATTTTTATAATTATGGCTCACAGTTACAGAAAACACCACATTCAATTATACACAAAATAATAATATTTCATGAGACTAATAAATAGAATGATTAAAACAGTAATGTTGGCCTTCTGAGAAGTATGTACATCATGTATAAGTACTCAGCACTCATTTTGCTCCTGAGGAATTACTGCCTCAGTGTGATGTCTCCTGAAGGGGGTCAGCCTGTGGCACTGTTGAGGTGTTATGAAGCCCAGGTCACTCTGATAGAGGCCTTCAGCTCATCTGTGTTACTGGGTCTGCTGTTTCTCATCTTCCTCTGGACAATACTTCATTGATTACCTCTGGGTTCAGGTCTAGGGAGTTTGCTGGTTAATCGGTCATAGTTCCTGCTAGATGATCAAACCAGCAACTCCATAAAGTTTGTGAGCAGAAGGAAGCATACATCCATAATTTCACAGTAAGGGGCTGTGTTAACTTTATACTTCAAGAAACACAGAGGCGTAACTTCCATTAGAAAAGATGCTGCTGACCTTGTCTTTGGTTCAGAAAGCCCTGACACATTTGTAGATAAATGTATAAAAGTCTTGATCTGTCTGTGTGTGAAGAGTCCTGATGCACTGACTCCAGCCTCAGTCCACTCCCTGTAGACTTCTCCAAAGTTCTGGTCTGTGGTTTATCCTCTCTGTGGAGGGGTCAGTGACTGGACAACGCCCTCCCCTTGATTGTGGGGCCAACTGAACTAAATTAATACCAACTTGTAATACCAGCTTTTCCCACAATATTCTAATTTTGTGAATAATTAAATTTGGGGTTTTCTGTCTGTTTGATTTCTCATCAAAATTATAAAAAAATAAATAAATAAAAAAAAAAAGAAATGTTTTGAAATGCCTGAAATGTTTTACTCTAGATGTACTGAAACTACTACTGCGTCTGAGTTTTTGAACTAAACCACTGAGAAAAATGCATATTTATATGATATGCTAAATTACACCTGTAGTACAAAAAAAAAAAAAAAAAAAAGAGCCAGAACTTTGTTTCCAACCAAATACCTTTAATTTATTTGAATTATATTATTGTTACCAAATCTGACAAAGGGTTAAATAATTTTAATTAGTTGTGCCCATGGTTATTAACTGCATCGGGGTTCGGAGAGTAAAAACCCTGAAAGTTATAAAGATATTTAATTAATTATTGCAATTTACTGTTGCAATTTTTATATATATGTACCAATTTTTCTACATGAACGTTAGAAGAATTTTATGTAATGCTAAATTTTGCCCAATAGAGGTCACTATTGTCATGGGAAACGAGTGGGTTCCTCCCTTTGGCTTTTGTGCCAGTGAAATGTCAGCAACACTGTAAATCCACCACACACCCACGTTTAAAGAATAACATGAATTACTTGATTGTTGGTTCTGACGTTTAAAGTCAGTGTTATTAAAAGTACTAACAATATATAACCTTAATAAAAATACTGTTACTTGAAAAAGTTAACTATTTCTATTAAAATTCCCCTCTATTATGAACGCGTGTATATAAACCAACTTTGTTTAAATTGTTTTGCTGCGATTCACACGTTCTCCCTTTTAATACTATATATATATTTTATAATATTTTGCCACTGTTAATGACACTATCACAATGGAAAGCTTTAAATACGCCACATTTTGTCCCCGCTGTAAGATTCAAATGAGCGTCTTGAGTCACATCTGATACCTTTCCGGTTTCTCTTTTCTCACAGTCAGGTCACTCCCTCCGCGCTGTCAGTGGCTCCCTACGCGGCTCTAACAAGTACTCACATTGAGTTCATTTTCTGTCGACTTTGCTAGTTTTCAAGTTTAGTTGAACTTAGCAGGTTTAGTAATGTGTTAAAGTTTCTGCTGCCACTGTTGTCTTCTTGGGAAAACCATCGTGGATTCTTTAGTTGAAAAGCAGCGGGGAAAATGTCCAGCTGAGAAGCGGAAATCCTGAAAGCACTGGGCCTCTTTTGGTAATGAGTGGTCAATATTTCGACAATGGCAGCAAAGGTAGGTCTTATAAGTCATTTGGAAACTTTATATTTGAGGCAGAGTGTTGTTTCGCTGTAAGTTTCCGCTGACAGCTGTTTTTTACGAAATGTACGTGCCCTGCAGTCGCAGGCACCGACTTGATGCAGCTTTGCATATTAGTTTAGCTAATAGCCAGGTTTTAAAACATCTTAAAGTTACTTGTATAGTTAATCTGGTGTAGAAATGTGTCACGAATGCACACGGCCATCTTTTCAAAGTAAGTCTAAACGACATGGAAAATGTGCGTGTTACTAAAACAGTGTCTTGTGACATTTTACTACCTTTCCAGTGCGGGTCATTTGTGCCCCCGTGGAATCCTGGGAAGTGTAGTCCATTGCATAGACTGTCTACAGGATTTCACGTTAGTGTTTTCAAGCCCAAAAGCATTATTCTCAGATGTTCAGTGAAGAGTCTTAGTCAAACATTTTGAAGTTGTTATGTAGTGATCTGTCTAGTTCTAATTATTTTAGATCCTGCATCAAAATACTGCAGCATATAGGTAACACAATATATAATGAACATATTACAATATAATGTATACATAAACCAACCAAATATATTGATCATAAACAATATAACAACTATAACAGATAATGTTTGTGTGTGCAGTAGGTTGCAGTTCTGTTTTGTAAACCTGATAATTTACTATATTTGACCTTTGTTTGTTGTTGATACTAGTAAAAAAGAGAGTTCAAGAGTCAGCAAAACAAGTAGCACAAACTTGACTGACCTGTTTTAGTTTGCCCTTAAATTGAAAGCAGTTAAGTTGTGGGGGACAATATCCGAGATATGGAAATATTGAGTGCATCATATGTCTTTTCAGGCACAAGTTTTATACGACTTCACTGCAGAGCCTGGCAACAATGAGTTGACTGTTAAAGAAGGTGAGACAGTCACAATCACCAATCAGGTATGTGTTTACTTTGATGTGCAATGTCCTTGCTGCATGTTTTCTCTTTGTCTTGCAAATATTGAACAGACAAGGGGTATATTCAATGAAAATATATGATGTCATTATTGCCACTCAGAAACAGTTCAAAGGTCACTTACTGTGTGCTGACCTACATAGTTTTCTAAGTTAGTCTTAAGCCAGTCTGTAGCTCCTGTTTTGGGCAAACTCAGTCTTGTTTTTCTCAGTAAATAAGTAAATCTACTGTATAGAAGTTTAGAAAGATTTTGTGACTGTAACCTGATATGAAAAAAGAGGCACATTACTTTTTAAATTGCCGTTTAAGCTAAAATATGACATTAACCTAACACAATGTTAACTTGAGGCAAAAATAAAGTCTGTGTGATGTTATGGATAAAATGGGTTGAAACAAGGTTAATTTGTGACATATTTTGCCTTTTGTAGAGTATTGGAGGAGGTTGGGTAGAAGCACAAAACTCAAGAGGGGAAGTCGGGCTGGTACCAGAAGACTATATTGAGGTAAGATCACGCTTTACAGCAAAGGTTTTCATGCTGTGATACGGTAGCAGTGGTGGACCACAGGTTTCTTCTGGTGGTACACAGGAGGCTGTTATGCTGTAGATCAAGTTCTGATGTAGTTTAATTTAGTTGAATCCATTTCCTTTCTGCTTTAGTCTTGCTCTGTTTGGGCCTTAAATTGAACTTAATGTAGACCACTGCTTAGTCTCGGTTTAAGCCCAGGATAGTCCCAGTTTTGTCCTTATTTAGTTCTGGGTTAGTGCTGTTTGTCCTTGCTTACTTTAGTAAATAATTTCTGTAGTTGCACTTGCACGTGTAAAATGTTTGAGAGTCACTGGTCTATACCTTAATAGACTTTACACACTCGCAAATATGTTATTGTCCTTGCTGCAATCCTGGTAATACACTTATCTCATAAAAAGCTAGAAGTTTTTTCTATTTCCTGACATTGCAGTTACAACATTGTTCCTCGTTCAGGTTTTGCTGATGTTTTCATGTGTGACCACTTGTCCAGTAACTCTGACTTCATGTGGATGTGACTCATGTATAAAACAGTTAAGGTACTAAAACAGCCTGTTTTACTTTATACAGTGCTGTCTCTGTTTGTGAAGTGTCCAGTTAATAACTAAGTTCTAAGAATCAGATGATCTAAAGATTGCCTGGAGTGTTAGGTTTTTACAGTGTTTACAAGTAATGCCTGACTTGCATATACAGTATATGAAAAAGATGAGTTGGAGGAAGTACCCGAGGAGTAACTTTGTACTCAAGTAAAAATACTGTTATTTGAATAAAAGTATTGAATGTAAAGTCTACTTTAGTAGAAAGTACATACTACTACTAATGCTATTACTGCTAAAACTACAACCACTAGTATTACTACTATATAATTACTACCACTATTAATTGCTGCTACTCCTACCTACCCTACGACCACTACTACCAATACTAACTGCTACTACATTACCACAGTAGCTCAGTAGGTAGATCTGTTCACCTGCTTACTGGGAAGTTGGTGGTTTGATCCTGCTACCAGCATTGCAAACTGTTGTGTCCTTGGGCAAGACACCTCACCCACCTTGCATGTATGACTGTTTGAGTGTAATTACGTTTTTGGTGGTGGTCAGAGAGGCCATAGGTGCAGAATGGTAGCCACATCTCTGGCAATCTGCGCCAGGGCAGCTGTGGCTACAGAAGTAGCTTACCGCCACCAAGTGTGACTGAGGACCGTATGAATAATGGACAAATGTAAAGTGCTTTGAGAAGCTTGAGAGGCCTGAAAAGCACAATATAAATCTAATTTATTATTAGGCCTGAGCCCCCAGAGATGGCGCAGGGCCTATTGTGATTGAACAGTTATTATTATTATTATTATTATTATTATTACACTTAAAAAAAACACTAGAAAAGATAGTTGAGTAAAAGTAAGATTTTCTCCTCAAAAAATGTATTCAAAAAGCTAATTTTATCTATATCTTGTTGTTAAGTGTCTAGGTACTTTCCAGCACTGCCTGTTACCACTGTGGACTTTAATCTGTTCAATTCATTTGGACTGACTCGTTTTTCTAATGTCGGTACCGTTTTTGTTTTTTGTTATCTTTGTCTACCTCCAGGTCAGTAGGGCATTTCCATCTGTCCCGAGTGTAGGGACAACAGCAGCTACTCCCAGTGCAGGAAATGTGGCGGCTGCAGACTTGTCTTTCTTTGACGCCTTTGCTCCTACGTCGGCCCCAGCTCAAAGTCAGGTAGTACAGCCACATTGAGCACTACATGCAGGTGCAGTTTTACACATTTTTTCAGTAAATATAAATATACTAATAAAAAGCAGAAGTTAATTTGCAACATTGAACCTATTTTTATAGCTGCATGTCTGTGAACTCTTTCCAGACAGAAACCAGCTGTCACAGAATCTGCTTTTACTGATGTCTTTTAGCATCATAAAATATTATAAGCATAAGTTACAAATAATTGAGAATAATGGTGTACTGTTAGAAATTCTTAGCTCAGCAAGTGGTGGAGTCAAGAAAGGAAGTGTGTCAGCAACTGATTCACTCTTCCCCTCATATTATTTCAGCGTCTCCAAACCCATACATCACTATCTGTTGACCATCGCTTGGTGCTTAAATGTCATCTTCTTTTCCCCTCAAGGTGGATGTTGGGGGATTGAGTCCCCTGCCCGAAACCCCAGATACCCCACTCTCTCCCCTCTTTTTATTTCCAAATGAGGTAACCACCAGAAAAAGGGTGGTGGGTGGAGCCAAAGGAATGACCCCAAATTTACTCTGCCCCCACCTTTTTGATCAGTTTGCTTTCTACATCTAATGCCTGAGCTAATTTTTGCACTTCCTGCAGTTTTTTTATTACTGATTACACACTCTTATATGTATTCAAATCAGCACCAGTGTAAAACGTCACTATTACACTAAATCAATAAGAATTCATAATTTAACACAGCTTACTCCAGAATTTACGTACTTCGTATTATACACCAATCAGGAATAACATCTTGAACACTGACGGGTGAAGGGAATAACACAGATTATCTCTTCTTCAGGGCAACTGTTAGTGGGTAGGATATATATGGGGCAGTACGTGAACCTTTCGCCTCAAAGTTGCTGTGTTAGAAGTAGGAAAAATTTAATAAGGATTTGAGCTTGACAAGGGCCAAATTGGGATAACTAGTCAACATGGAGCGTCCCCAAAACTGCAGCTCTTGTTGGGTTATTCTGGGTCAGCAGTGGTCAGTATATGGCAAAAGTGGTCTAAGGAAGGAACAGTAGAAAACTGGTGACACATGAAGCACCTGAGGAGCGAAGGCTGGCTCATGTGGTCCGATCCAACAAACAAGCTACTGTAGCTCAACATGCTGAAGAAGTTAATGCTGGTTCTAATAGAAAGTTTGTTGCATATGGAGTTAGTTATTAGGCAGGTGATCACAATGCTGTGCCTGATTGGTGTTTAATTTATGAATGATTTAAAAACGAATACACTTTTATATGAAGAGTTCAAATGTTACATTTTATTGCACTCGGTTGTGTCATTACAACAGTTATTAACTCTGTTCCTTTGTTGTGTGTTTGGCAAGCCTTGTCTTGAGTGTGTTGTTTTTTCAGCACTTAAGAAACCCATGTTTTGTTTGTCAGTGTCATTGCCTTGTTTTGCATACATGAGATGAAATTCCATTGCACAACTATTGAAACTTCGTGTGTTGTAGAATGTATCAAACCTGCTGTATGAGTCTAATGTATGAGTTTGCCTTTTTACACAAGTGGCATGATCTTATTTTTGCTTTTTAATACTAACCTCTAAACTAAACTACTACACTAAACTCAAAGCTACGATTTAGTGTTATTTTAAGATCTTTATCATTTAATACAAACCACAAAATACTTGACATTTTTTCCAGTTGATCTACACTCCATCCCGTAATTGGTATTGCCGCTGTTTTTTCTGGTGTCATACATACTTTATTTTTTTCAGGCGAGTAACGGTAATGATCCCTGGTCAACGTGGAATGCAGACCCTTCAGGAGGCTCCTCCAACAACTGGGCATCCAACCCAGAGGGCACTCAAACTGGAAAGAGTGCTGCACCTGATCCCTGGAGCTCTGTGTCCCATGGCCATCCTCAGGCTTATCAAGGCCCAGGTTGGTATTGCGTTTGCTTTTGACTGTTAGGTTATTAATGCAATATAAAGTGCGTAAGCTGGGGTGCTGTCAGTGACACAAGGGGTCACAAGCCAATGTACTCTTTGGGCTGGTCCCAAGCCTACATAAAAGGCATCCTGCAAAAAACCTTTGCCAAATCACAATGCAATTCACTGCACACTAGGAGGCATATGATTTTGCTGTGACGACCCCCAGAATGGAAAAGCTGAAAGAAAAGATGTGCTTTTTGACTTGCATACAGTTGTCTCCCTTAGAACATTTTATATTCAGAAAACAGAAAGTCATAGTATAGATTTTTAATATAATTTAATACATTGATTTTATACATACAAACTCAGAGGATCAACTAACCTATTTTAAATTGCCATTTTATAAAAATAAATAATAGAAGAGAAGACCTAACATTAAATACATCTTTATTTCTTTTTTTTTCTCTGAAGGCCCATATCCATACCTGATTGATTATACAGGTATCACATGCATTGTCTGTTAATAGTTTTGTGTATACACCGGCATGAAAGATTAAACTTTTGTTAAACAATTAATAGCATGTGTGTGCGCGCTTGTATAATGCTTCCTATGTTTGAGAATTCTTATAGCCCTATGAAACTGACGTACAAGTGAATAAAAAAAGTAAAAAAAAAAGTAAAATAAAATAAAACCTTTGGCAAAAAGCCCTATGAGATTGTAATAACAAAACTAAGCAGCTAAGTGTTTTCACTTTTACCTTTAGTACAAGTAGCAGTGCGAGAGATCACTGCATGTTGCACAGTAAGAAATTATCCACATGCACCCTTGAAGTAATTCCTTTTTGCAATTATTGAATTTCAGGAGCAGATGATGACGAGTGGGATGATGAATGGGACGACAAGTCCACTGGAGGTTATGGAGAGTCAGAAGCTGGGGAGGCTGGAGGGATACAGAGAGGCGGTGGAGCTCATACAATGAAAATATCCCTCAACAAGTAAGACCACATAATAAACAATCTAAAGGGTCTGAGTCAAATGAGAAGTGTGACACATAATAATCTTTTTGCAGGTTTCCCTTCTCAAAATCTGGTCCAGAGCTCTACCTCCTCTGCAAACAGCTTACTAAAGGCAAAGAGAGGCTACCAATTTATGTAAGTTAGCTTCACATCTGGTCAAAATATGTATACAATTATCCAAACCTATGTAATAGTATCTATGTTTATATGTAATAACATCTGTTTTTTTTAATTCCCTTTTCTTTGTCAGGTAGGAGAAGTTGGCCCAGTTTGGTCTTACCCTGAAACTCAGCTTGACTGCGTTGTGGCTGATCCTAAAAAAGGTTCAAAGATGTACGGTCTCAAGAGTTACATTGAGTATCAAATCACCCCCAATGTAAGTATATTCAAAAGTAATATTTAAGTACAATATAGATAACTGCAATTCAAACGTAGTTCATAATATTACTATGCAATAACTAGTTATAGTGACTTGATTTTTTGTAACCTGTTATTGTTAATTTACACAGACCACAAATAGACCTGTCAATCACAGATACAAGCACTTCGACTGGCTTTATGAGAGGCTCTTGGACAAGTTTGGTTCTGCCATTCCCATCCCTTCTTTACCAGACAAGCAAGTGACAGGTATGCACATAATATTTCCTAGATATTAAAGCATTGTCTAGTGTTAAATTTGAGTGTTCCTATTGGTTTGTAGGGCGTTTTGAGGAAGAGTTTATTAAGATGCGTATGGAGCGGTTGCAGGGTTGGATGACGAGAATGTGCAGACACCCAATCGTTTCCAGTAGTGACGTGTTTCAGCTTTTCCTCACCTACAAAGATGAGAAGGTATGATTTTTATACCATTGCAAACAAAATAAAGCAGCTCTGTATAACATTTGTAGATTTGCGTTCTTTAAATCAGTGATAGGTTGGGGCTCAAATTATTTGAAGAGATAAATTGTTATATAACAGGAAATTGTGAAACTGTGATTTTAAAATACAGGTCAAATAATGTAGTCACAAGGATAAAATTGTTTAAAAAAAATTAGACAAGTTGAAAACCATTGCTTAAAACAATTGAGTGCAAAATTATGCTTAGTATCTGCTTGTGTCTGTTTATTCATTTTTTGTTTATAACAACTTTATGTAAATGTAGGACTGGAAAATGGGAAAGAGAAAAGCAGAGAAAGACGAGACTGTTGGAGTCATGATCTTCTCCACAATAGAGCCTGAAGCTCCAGATCTAGACTCACTGGAAGTGTGAGTACAACCTACTTTCAACAAATTAAAAAACACTGCAAATACTTGACAAAATGTTTGCTTTACTTTTCTTCCCACAGAGAACAGAAATGCGAGCAGTTCAGCAGATTTACCAAAGCCATGGACGACGGTGTGAAGGAAATTCTCACTGTAGGCCATGAGCACTGGAAGAGATGTACAGGCCGTATGTGCTTCACTTAATATTTGTTTTTGTTCCCTTAGCCATTCTTCTACTTACAGTACATTAATTGCTGTTTATAAAAAAACTGTATTATTTTGTAAACCCAACCTATTCACACAGTGTTTGTGTGTGTCCCGCCACAGCTTTACCAAAAGAGTATCAGAGGATCGGCAAAGCTTTCCAAAACCTCTCATCTGTCTTCACCAGCAGCGGATACCAGGGTAAATACAAATATGAGCTATATGAAGAACTTCATTCATGTTATGTTTGTGTCTTTCTGTCTTATATGAATACCTCGTGCATATATACAATACTGTATTCATAAGGAACATACCTCAATCAGGCATAACATTATGACCACTGACAGGTGAAGTCAATAACACATCTTCATCTTCCACCTGTTAGTGGGTGGGATATATTAGACAGCAAGTGAACCTTTTGTCCTCAAAAATGATGTGTTAGAAGCAGGAAAAGTGGGAAAGGGTAAGGATTTTAGTATGTTTGACCAAGGCCAAACTGTGATGGCTAGATAACTGGGTCAGCGTGTTTCCAGTGGTCAGTATCTGTCAAAAATAGTCCAAGGAAGTAACAGTGGTGAACCGGCGATAGGTGATGCACATGGGGAGTGAAGGCTGGCCTGTGTGGTCTGATCCAACAGATGAGCCATGGTAGTACAAATCACTAAAGAAGTTAATGCTGGTTCTGATTGAAAGATGTCAGAATACACAGTGCAGCGCAGTTTGTGGTGTACATGTTAGGCAAGATTGTATATACAGTACACTTGCAAAAACATATGTTGTAATCATAATGCTAACTGCTGTTTGTACTGTTGAAATAATTTAAGCAAGATACTCTGGATTTAAGAAACACTGATTACATAATTTATCTCTAGGTGAAGCCACCCTCACAGATGCCATGACAGAGGCAGGAAAGACCTATGAAGAGATTGCTCAGTTGGTTGCAGAACAGGTATGTAATTTACTACATGATGATAACAAACAACATTAGCTTCCAACACTAGAAATGAAGCAAGAAGCTAACACCTCAAGATACTAAATGTTACTTAGTTTATTAACTACAATGCCATATTTGTATATTTATTTCCTCATTTCACAATACCTCGTCTTTCACTTCCGACATTTTTCTGCCTCGGCCAAGTTTACAGCCCAGTGTGTCGTATCATGAGCCTTTTGACCCAGTGTCATGCCTGTCACATTTGTAAAGGAAAAAGCTAAGGCTAAATTTATTTCTAGTATTTGTATTTAAAGTAAACTTTTCCTGCAAATAGTAATTTTAAATGGTATGGTATGATTCTTTTGGTGTCCCAGCAGCTTTCAGAGGTGCTTTTCTGGTAAGCTTGTGCAGCTCTAGAACGGTTTTTGTTGCAGAAATCCCATAGAGTTTGTCAAATATAGTAGACAAATATAGAAGTAGTTAGTAGACAGTTATTAAACCCATTATACCTTTATATATATTGCTAGCTAGGGCTGAACACTTGATCACATTTGCAAATAAATCATAATATTATTAGTCTACAATTACTGTTACTAACTAGAGATTAAAAATGTATTTGAAGAACAGCTTGCACTAGTGTTACCACATACCTTTTTGGTTTTAGAATTATTTAAATAATAGATACACAGATATAGATATAGATTTGGTAGTGCTTTATGATTATTTTTATGAAGCTATTATAATAATAGCCTTGTGATAATAATCAGGGGTAGCTCAGTTGGTAGAGACCCTGGCCCTACTAACACAAAAGTTGGCGGTTTGAGGCCCTGTTGTGTCCTTGGGCAAGACACTTCACCCACCTTTCCTGTGTCAATGTATCAGTGTGATTGTGTGTTAGTGGTGATCGGAGGGATTGTAGGCACAAAATGGCAGTCATGCTTCCATCAGTCTGTCCCAGGGCAGCTGTGGCTACAGAAGTAGCTCACTTCCAATGAGTGTGACTGAGGAGTGAATGAATAATGCACCAAGTTGTAAAGCGACTTTGAGTGCCTGGAAAAGCACTATATATAAGACTAAAGCTTTATTATTATTATTAATTATAACAAACATAAACCCATGATTATTTACAAAGCTTAATACAAGTCAGTCACAATAGCACTATAACTTTAATTTGAATTTATTCAACTATTTAAGATATTACGGAGGATTTTTTTCGACTGTTTGTCCTTTTTTGAATAACGCGCATTCGTCAGGGCCTCCCCGGCCCTTCACTGTTCCTTTCCAAGGAACTCCTCCACAGCGACGTGCACAAGCGTTGGAACACGAGCGTTTGTTTACAGCCGGCATCAGCAGAGATTCGCCTCAACCTAGACCTGCATTGTTTGTCTGCGCGACCTTTGACCTAGTTCCCCACACAGACCCAATCACACACACAGCAGAAATATCTGTCCTCCTGCTATTGGTAGCATTAGCAAACTGATGGTTGCTGTACAGTCGAAATGGTTCAACAGATAACGTACCTGTCCAGCAGAAACTTGGCGACCAATGCTGAAGCCCTTTCTGTTCCTTCAGCGCACGCCATCGTTTGAAAGAATCACCAAGAACCACACGGGTTTGATTATGCTCTTCTACAGTTTTTTTCCTCCTCTGGTACACTTCAAAAACAGTTTTCCTTTTGAGACCACCCGGTTCACGGTTTTCCATTGTGCTCTTTGAAGTCAGGCTGTCCTATATTTTCTAATACACCAATTTATATGCCTTATACAGGGCAATGAAGGTAGTTTTAATAAATATTCCAAAAAATAAATTTATAAAGATCCTCCCAAATATCTTTAATTTATAAAAATTGTTTAGCCCTCTAGTTAAAGTATAGTGACAGATCTCCCTGTATATAAAATAGATTGAGGCAGTTTTATTTCAGTAAGTTGCATCATTGCATCATTTCCGTTTTTTTTTTTTTTTTTTTTTTTTTTTTTTCTTGTTTTCATGCGCAGATCCTGGTGCTATTTTTCTAACTATTATCTCATTTTTAGACAATGTGACAGTGATGCATTGTCTTGATGTTTTTCAGCCTAAAAAAGACCTGCACTTCCTCATGGAGACCAACAATGAATACAAGGGTCTGCTGGGATGTTTCCCTGACACTATTGGAGTCCATAAGGTACTGCTGTATTATTCAGACATTGCTATTTCCTGTTAAATACATGTATAGTATTGGTTTGTAATGCTTAATGTTGTCTTCTAGGCTGCAATAGATAAAGTAAAAGAAGGCGACAAGCTTGTTGCTGCTGGCAAAATCACAACTCAGGACAAAGTGACTATGGCTAAACGTGTCAGCACTATGTCTTATGCATTACAAGGTACTACACTCAAAACAGAGATTAAAATAGAAAATTATTTGGTGAAATTACATCTGATTTGTCTTTGGGTTGTTTTTTTAAGCTGAAATGAACCACTTCCATAGCAACCGTATCTATGACTACAACCGGGTCATGCAGTTGTACCTCGAGGAGCAAATCAAGTTTTACGAGACGGTAAGAACAATTTCATTAAGTGTCTCTCACACTAAATCACAGAGTGTAAAGGTTTCTCTAATGCCATGAAACAATATTTTATTAACAATAAAACATAAACATTAATCAAGTATGAAAACTGAGATATTTAACCATGAAAAATAAGATCACCCGCATCCGATACATTTAATACTAATAATAGCAACTCTGCCTAAAGTGTTTTTTTAATACCCAGTCATTTTGTTGCAAAATTCATCTCTAGCTGCATTTATTAGTATAATTTAAATTTCCAGCAATTTTTGAGACTTCGTCAAATTCAAAAAGATCTTTGTTTTATTTTTATTTTTTTATGGCAGTACACCTGGTATTATGCGCATGTTCTTTTGTGAAGAAAATATAGTTTTATGTGATTTGCTGATGCTTACATTCTGTTTTTAAATTTACAATTAACAGTGTCCCAACCTTTAGGCAATAGACATTATCAAACCCACTATGCTATAATTTATATTGTTAGCTTAATCATATCTCATTAACTCATTAAAATGTAAATGTTACTGAGTAAAGGTTTCTCTATCTCCCCTTTCTCTTTCTGAATCCCTAGATTGCAGAGAAACTGAGACATGCACACAGTCAATTCACCACAATGTGAAAAGAACGGCTGACACACTACAAGAAACCATCCAATATTCCTACTTTTTTTTGGACACGTTTTAATTTAATTTTTATTTTTGTTCACCTGTGCCTTACTTCTTTACATGGCAATAGCATCTGCGCAATGATCTGAAATGTGTAGCAGTTAGAAAGGCTTATTGTTATCAGTGGGCCACCAGCAGCAGAAGACATATTTGTAGCCTACACACCTTCCTAGTCCCAAGGTCAACAGTTCATGTCACACATTCAGGCCTTGTGTCTGAAGCAGTGTTAAATCTATAAGTGTTATACTGATATAAACTAGCAATATGAACAGTACTGTTCAAAGGTCTGAGACAAGTTTTCAAGAAGGGCTATGAACAAAGTAAGTTGTAGCAGAAGCAAAGAGTCTTGTGATGGTAAAGATGTAGTGCCCAGATCTGTATCCATACTAAACTCAATTTTCTAGTTCAATCCATTCAGCCACTAAACCTTTATATCACAATAATCTCACAATGGTAAAGAATCTACAAAAGTTAATCATTTAATATTTTAGAGTAGTATAGTATCTTTGGTCCTTATTTCAAAATGGTACAGAATCCTTTAAAGCACTCCTGAATCTAAACAGTGGTTTGGATCCTCACCAAAATTAATCATTTTGGCCATTACTGACCTTTCCTGAATTTTTCATAAAAACAAATCTTAAAGCACTCTCAGTTAACAGCATTTTTTCTCGCATCACTAAAACTTTAGCACAATATTGCATATATTTTTACAAGCAACACACTGACACAAAGGTCTCAACTTCAGTATTGAGTTTCTTTCCTCACTTTTTAAAGTTTTTGAATCTCATGCCCATGTCTTCTGAGTGTCCACACTGCTGGCATTGCCTCGTCTGTTTCAATCTGTACTTCCTTTACATCTAACAGGAAGCTCCATCTCCTTCCTTTTGTGCCTGCCTCACGTGCCTTATATTATTGAGCAAAACAAATGTGCTTTGTTGGCCTTGACCTGTGTACTGTGATACTGCAGTTTACATTTTAGACCAAAAGAAAAGAATTATTTTTAATTCCATTCAAGTGAATATAATATCCCCATAGAGACAGACTAAAACCCTTATGTTCAGATTTTCATGAAGAATATTTGTCCCTAGATATAGATGTTTTATATGAAGGTGTATAAGCACTATAAATGTAACAATCTGTACTATAAGAGTTCTGGACAGAGCCAGAGAATATGTGATGTATGCAATTTTACTTCTGCTTTTCACCAGCTTGCAATCAGTCTAATCTTGTTCACTTATTACTTTCTTATGACTTCATATATAAAATATATAAGTAATAAGAAAACTTAGAAATATAACTATATATATATATATATGTACTTTTGAGCCCATCAGGTGCTCCTTGTCATTGAAATATTTTATGTATAGAACGTATTGCCACATGTAACTAAATTCTGTTTGATTTATTAAACAATGATTTGTACTCATTTTGTTTTTGTCAGTGTTTCGTTTAAATGCTAAATGTGGTATAGTACATAGTTGTCCACAGATGGTACACTGGCTTTACACACACTGCAGTTCTTATTCCCCAAACTGATTCCTCCTCTAAGAGAGACACACAGAGGGAGAGGGGTCTGGCTGTGCACAGTGTCAAAGAGTGTGTTTGTTCACTCTCATAGGCAGTCAAAGGGCTCTTTTAGCACATATTCATCTTGGCATTAGGTGCAGCTGGATGGATCCCACATAGACCACACAGACCATGTTCAGTGTACTCAGTACTACACTAGATAATGGCTTGAAGTTTTTGGGCATACAGTATATTTTAATAGTAGGAAAATTTATTAGACTGTTATCGTCATAATGTTGCTGCTGTACATTTTTATGTATTTGATTAGTCACATTTTTTTGTAAAACAAAATATATTCTGCATTTTTTTAGTTACTACATGTTGCAGTAAAGTATAGTGGTACTCATGTAGGTTTTTGAATACTCTGTGAAGCTTGTAAGTAACTGATAATATAGAACATAACGTAAACAGAGTAAGCATAGCAAATATATACTTTCACTGTGCATCTATGTACAGTAACTTATGTTGTGTATTTTTGTAATACCATTTGTCACAAGATTATGAAAAATAGGTTAAAAAAATCAAAAAAATTCATTAACAGTTTTCACATTTCAAAAGACTGTTTTAGAGACACTGTCTCTAAGAGTCTGGTAAAAAAAAAAACTATTTTTGACCACTATTTCTCTTCATATAGTCTTGCATTTCATTGGTGCACCCCTTACTTCCTCACTTCTGTCTTAAAATAAGTATGATAATGATCGTGTGTAGAAATATCCATGTGGTCTCAGTTGCCATGGTGACGATGCTTCAGGGCGACACACGGCCTCTGAAATTGCGAGGGCGAATCATCATACTGACTTTACGTAGAGAGTAATAATCCGAGTCTTTCCATGAGTGCCATACAATGCCATCTGGACCAAGCGGCCCACGACTTCTGGGGGTGTAATGACCTCCCTGCAAGTACAAAAAAGATAACATATAGTTTTGTTTTTTGTTTTTTTAATACTATTCTGAATTTTGAATTTTGTTCATTTTACCCTGTAGTAAACTCCATTGAGGTGGGCATAAAAGCACTGATTGTACCACCAGCCCCCATGGGAGATCTCTGCACAGATGTTGCCACTGTCAGGTGTACTGAAGCTCTGTTTGTCATGGTACCAGCTGAATGAGTCCTGGACTGAGCCACTAAACCCTGAGACATGGAGGCGGTACTGGTGGTCTTCATCTTCCACACTAAAAAAAAAAAAAAAGAAGTAACATAACATAACTTTCTATATGTTAGCATCTATTGTTATTATGCTGATATTATATGCTGTGCATGTGATCACCTAAAGCTCTGGTAGATGGCATGTTTGTGCTTATTGCTCCAGTCTTCAAGGTCAATGCGAAGGATATACTCTCCCTGAGTGCTGAGGTCATGTATGTGGTCGTTGCCGAGCCAGAACTCTGAGTGCAAGTCTCCAAACCCGTCCCTGTAGTCCCTCCAGGTACGGTCGAAGCTCACTGAACCATCAACTCTGCGCTGGATCACTGTCCAGCCCCCACCTGAGGCACAGGCAGCATATGTCAGGTCCAGTGGGAGCTTAGAGACAGCTGGGGGGCGCCGAAGTAGACAAACAGGTTGTAATTAACTTTTAATAAGTTTGTGTGAAACGTCACTCACCATCTGTATCCATATCACAGTAGACTTCCACTGGTGTCCCAGCCATTGCCGGCACCACTGTGTAGAGACCTGATCTCCTCACACCATTGTAGTAAATAGAGGCGCAGTCTATGGGACAGTTCCTCATAGGCTGAGTTTCTAAAAGGGTAAAAATGAAACAGTAATGATAGTGTCTTATGCCCTCTCCTGGTGGAGCAGAGCATTGACAGAGTACAAACCTGGGTGGTGAGGCTCTTGGGAACTCATCAAAGAATTAGGCTGAACCACATGGATCAAACAGCCAGGATTTCTTTTGACTCTGTCCACTAGGTCTGTCAAATTATGTACCTGGTTCTAAGCAGAATTGCACAGTAAGATGATATATTGCTGTCCTGTAAAGGTCTTAATGAGAGAAGGCTCTATACCTGGAGGTCAAGGATGAGAGTGCCCTGTATGTGCAGCAGACTGGTAGCTTCATTATAGTGCACCTCCAGCTCATGGAAGCGCTGTTCAAGAGATCTGTTCAAGTGAGTCCTTTCTTCACTCTGTCAACAAACCCACACACATGCTATCAATAACTGGGCTCAATTAGCTGAAAATCACAGAATTTTGTATCTTTTGATGCGTTTTAATATCAAATCCTAGCCAGCGGGTCACAAGCCAATGTACTTTGTGTGGCGGTTCCAAACCCTGATAAATGGAGAGGGGTGCATTCAGCGCAAAACCTATGACAAATTAATATGCAACTTACTACACAGGAGACGGATGCTTTGTTGTGGCGACCCCAAAGCTATAAAACCAAATCAAAATCCTGACTTGTGCGGGAGGGATATTTTTGAGCCTTGCCCACTTGTGAGCAGTGTGGTTGAGTTATAGTTTGTTTAGGACTGAGACGCATGTGGCAACACGTGTAGGAGTAGCATGTTTAATCCTGTTAGCAGCTAAGGTCAAGGACAACCTGGAGCGACGGCCTTCCTTGATGACCAAGCAGCAGGTTACTGTGCACATGTGTTGTTAAATTACTCAAACTACAGCCAAGACATGAACAAGACCATGACACAGCACTTTGCTTTGAGGCACTAAAGTCAGAAATTAGATCTGTGAATGATACATGAGAGATACCAGGGATCAAGTTTGTGAAGCAGGGCAGAAAATATTTTACAAAGAAATGTACTAATATGTGTTCGGACTAAATTATTAACATTTTAGATGATCAAGATAGTATTTCCTGTCATTGGTGTCAAATTGTTTATTCAGTTAAAGCCACGTTGCATAATATTTGGCTACACTTATGTTTATGTATTTAGTATTTATGGTCAAAGTTGTAAGTTTAGTTTTAGACCTTCCAAGGTCGCCTCAGCAACAAATCTGCCTCCTAGTGTGCAATGATTTACATATTGATCTTGCATAAGTTTTACATTAGATGCCCTTCTTGTACCCTAGCATGTGACTGTATTGCATGCTCAGTTTCAGACAATGGTGGAATAAAGTGTTTAATGGGAAACACTGATGATTTTCTTTCCAGAAGACATCACAGAGCAAGCATACGTTTAAAGTACCACAACCATCGTAGCCATCATCAAAGAGCAATACAACTGAATGCATTATGGTTCAAAGCCAATGTTAAAATTTGACCTGGAGCTCTAGGACCTTGATACGATGCCGGTGGTTCCTCAGCTCCTCCTGTAGCTCAGAGACAGTCTCTCTTAACACTGCCAGCTGCCGCTTCAGCTCCTCGTTCTCATGCAGCCAGTAGGACACTTCGTCTGTGCAGCGGAACATATCGGGACACCTCTGTCCGTCCCGCTGAGGCAGAGTGGCCACGATGCGACACATTCCATTCTCAGTCAACTGTGGATCAAGAAGCAATCATAAAACACCAGCCATATTGTTAAGCACAATAAGTCAACATTTAGGCCCTGAGTCAAAGCACTACCTTTTCATTCATACTTTTTCTGAGCAGTGAAATCAAAAGTACATGTCTATTGTAAGTGGATTTACATGAATATATATAAGATTAAGTAAGCATCTTGCATAAACTCCCATTCAGCTATAGTATTTAATAAACTTGCTTACTAATCTAGTAAGTAATAACTCATTTTCTTCCTAACGATGGGCCTTATCTTACCTGGACAATGGGCATTAGTCGCAGGACTGACACAGAGACACAGTTAGACAACCATTCACTCACATTCATTCTCTAGGGGAAATTTAGAGTCACCAATTCATTCAAGCACATGTATGCCTTTGGACGGTGGGAGGAAGCCAGACTACCCGGAGACAACCCTCAGTTACACAGGGAGGACATGCTGGCCGGTCCGAGGATCAAACCCACATTCTTCCTGCTGAGAGGCAACCACTCTGCCTCTGTGCAACCTAAAACTTTTGTGTAATGACAATAATTCCTGTAACATTTGTGCGTTGTCACCTGGTTTGAGTACTCTCCACATTGGGCTCCGCCTCCATTGAATCCAGTTGTGGAGTTGAACCCATCCACATCAGTCACCAGCAGCAGCGCCACAAGTGCATACAGCCCAGGGAAGACACTCCAGGAAGGAGATGAAAACATGGCTGACATTACTCTTGTTAGTCAGACTCAGTCTTTTTGTCTGAGAGACGGGATGGCCTCTCTATGTCAGTCTGTGCAGTGGCTCTCTGTAATAGAAATAATACTGTATTTCCATCGGCTGTTCATCTTTGTTTTTTGAGACATCGCTTAGCTTTGTTTCAGTACAACTAATGGGGCATGAACTCAAAGGGTAGTGAGATTAATTAAGAGCAGTGTGATCCCATTTGGACTATTACATTACTGTCTTCAGGCTCAAACATGTCACCTGCCCTGCTTAACAAAGTCTGGGAACTCACTTTAGTCTAACAGCATTTCAAACTATAGTACAGATGCATGTCAGTAAGAATCCTGTAGAAAAGTGAATACATTTTTGTAGTTCAATTCAAAGTGAAATGCACTAAATATAATGATATAATGTACAGTACATTCAGAACACACGTTGTGAAATATTCAAAGCAATTGTGACTATTATGGCTTAGAGTTAATGAAAAATCAAAAATCTGTATCTGCTGAAATAATTGTACTTAATAGTATATATCAAAGTGATGGCTACTACAAGAAAGGTACTGCTCCTACTTCATTTTGGTTTACATTATTCCCTTTCAAGTGTAGCCTACTATAGCTCTTAGCTTTCACTTCTACCCCAGCCGTAGTAAAGAAACTCACCTCAGCCAAAGGCCATCTCCTGCAAAAGACCAAGCCCACTCCAAGCCATAATCTTCTGTCCATTTTCTTCTGTATATTGTATATTTCAGTCCAACTGCCTCATGTTGTCACAGTATATGCCACTGTCAGTGGCCTCATGTGTGTCTTGTTCTTCTTCCTCTCCGTCACTCTCTCTGAAGACATCTTAGTGCTATAATCCAACTGTAAGAGGATTGCGTTGGAGAGGGAGGCAGACAAAAAGGGTAAAGAAATTATGGACATACTGATTGATGTAATGGGAATGTTTTCCTGTTTACATATATTTTAATTACAACAAAGATATTTACACAATTACACAACACACTTTAAAAATGCTTTACCTCACTAAAGTCAACACTGAGACATTATACTCTACACAAGCTGTGCTACACTAAAAATTTAATACACCAAAAATTTTACAAGTCAATAGTATTTAGATGACATGTTGTTTAGGGTTGGTAAAATGATTTTAAAATATTACATACTGCCCCTTTAACAAAGATTGATGATGATATATGATGTTAAAATATATTTATGTTGTCCCAGAGGTGGACTTTTTTTTAAAAACTAGAACTATATTAAAAGTAGTTACTTCAAAGTAATAAAACTTGCGTAGCAGTATAGATAATCAACAAATTATGACTTGAGTAAAAGTAAAAAGTATTTCATGTAAATTTTACTACAAATTACTTTTTTGCAAAACCGACTACTACTAACCTACTACCACTAGCTATTGTCCCAAACCTTACTCTAACCCACTGCCTTCTTGCAAGTGTCCTACCCACTTTTCCTTTAAGGACAAAAGAAAGAAAGAAAAAAAAAAAAGTATTCATTAAGAGACTAAAACTTTTACTTGAGTAAAAAATAATTTTCCTTAAAAACTTCATCAATGAATAAAATGTTTTAGAAAATGGGTAAAAAGTAGTAAGCTGACATATTTTAATTTTTACTGATTTAAAAATACATGTAGTAAATGAGCCTGTAATTGCTCTTACATTTACATTACTCGTATCCAAACAGTACAGCCCATAATAATCCCACTCACAGCCCGCCACGCTGAGTGAGAGATGTTAGATGTGAGATGTTAGTGAGAGTAGGGGGTGATCCAATTACGCGCGGCAAGCTGCTCTGGGACGTGTTTGTTTACACTGGGACCAGACGCACACGCTTTACTTGTCACATTATAATATATTATAGCATAACTTCAGGGCGCATATTGAAATATCGGTCTGTTATACTCACTTAAAAGATTTTGTTATGGAAAAGCTCGTGAGTATAATTTGGGTTTTTGCACTACATTAGCTCGACAAGTGTAAACATTACTAGCTTCAAATTTAAAAAGTGCTGTGACTAAGGATTCCACTAGGGGGCATCAGGCAACAACATAAATAACCTACACACCAGCCAGGAACCTCTCAACTAAAACATTACATTACACTTATCAGGATAAAAATATGGCTTACTTCCAGCTTTTTTTAGATTCAAGTACAGTGGGCTAATTTTATGCCCCAAACCTTGACAGTCTCATAATGAATTTAATTTCCATGCATTGGGCCACAAGTTAATGGGTTCATTCACAAAATTCAATGATCATTTTTAGCTTGTTGATGATGGTATATCGCCTTTTGCTTGTTTATTTCATTAGATGTCATTGTGTTGTGCAAAACCAAAACAACAATGAGAGTGAGTCATTAGTCTTTTGTGATTAATCTGAAACGATAGACAAACAGAAATTATTTATCACAGTGCTATGACTTGACCTACATTAGGGAATGGTTGAGTTGTATGTAATGTCAGCCAGTCCATCACATCTGTTTTTCCATTTCTTGTAATAAAACACATAATTTGCATTTAAAACAACCCACTTTGCTGAATTATTCATGGGAAAGAGAGGCAGGTAGGCATTTGTCAACATGTAAAGTGTTTTTTCCTGGTGCACCGACGTGAAGCTAAGAGCAGAAGTTGAAGGATGTGACATTTGGAGAGCACATAAGACATGCAGTGACAGCAAAGAGGGAGGGTCAGGGTGGGAGGGGCTTTATTTACTGTCTGGAAAGATATGACAACAAGAATAAGTTGTTCCCTGGTCTTGGAAAAAAAAAATTTTTGTCTATGGACCTGTTTGATAATGCTTAGTGGAAAACCATTAGGGGCGATAAAAACAAAACAAAACTGAACATTAACTATCACTGCTAGCTACAGTTTCAACTACTACTACTATTACTACTACTACTACCACGACAACTCTGTTACTCTGTTAACCAGGTCTAAACAAATGCCAAACCAGGACTAAACCAGGTCTAAACAAGGACTAAACAAGGATGAAACAGACCGTAAATGTGATGGACCTCAGTATTTCTAAAATCCTGTGTACGGGCCTGGGTGTAGATCGTGTACCCAGGGTTAATGGTCCATCACTTAGCAGCTGTATGTTGCTAAGAGCAGAGCAGCTCTGGTGTGGCATTAGGGTTCACAGTTAACATCATGGTTTTAATGCAAATGTGGTCAGAAAAAGTCAGCTTCCCAGAAAATGTGATTGTGCAATTATTATTATAAAAGCCAGTGCACTGACAGACCTGCTGTTGCAGTCACCAGGAGACCAGGAGACTTTCTGAACCACAAACCATTACACAAGAGCTTTTTTTTTTTTTTTTTTTTTTTTTTTTTTTTTTTTACCCTTTTTTACACATCAAGTCACTTTCCAGAAATAAACTGCTGGTTCACTTTCTGCTCATGGAGAAAGGTTCAGGGCTGAGAGGCTGCATTTCCGTGTCAGAAACAAGGTCTTCATTAAAGACAAGGTGCATGTGAAGTTATTTTAACTCAGATGAATTGGGGAAACAGATTGCCTCTAATCATTTCAGTTTTAGAAGTCAAATATGATATAATTAGTTTGAGAGTCCAAAACAACATTGAGTTATTTTTTTAATTCCATTTATTTAATTTTTACTTTTTTGTGCAAAATGCTCAGTTTATCCAAAGATATTTTCCAAACTAAATCATCCTGTACATAGTTTTTAAAATTGTGATTTTATTGCAAAGTTGTTAATATTACTTTCTGCTAAATGACAAGATGTTGCAGAGACTAGCAAGAGTAGAAATAGATTCATGAGTAAAGCTAAAAACAAAAATAAACGTTTACTTCAAAAGTAAGTTCATATTTTGACATTTAGTTTTAAGTCTGTTTAACACATTTGGAGTTAGTGGATCTAACTATTTATTTTATTTCCTTTAGTAAGATGTGCCATTGGGTTTGACACTTCACACTCTTCATTGTTATTTTTGATCATCTCCAGAATCTCTTCAGAAGTAGATGAGCCAGTGCATGTTATCAGTGGATTATCTTGTAGGAGAGAGCACTTTCTCAGTGACCCCAACACTTAACCTATTGCTCTTCCATTGGCCCATGGATTAGGTGTCTTGTGTTGCACAGTGACAGGTTGTGTTGCAGTGAATCAATCAATATCAACCAATTAGCGAGCAGTACCTGTCTGCAAATGCCAGCAAAGGGAATGTCACACCATCATTATAATGTGTGCAGAGGAATGTTCACTCCAAAATCTAACTCATGTTAAAATAATTCTGTAATTTAAAGTGTTTTAATATACTGTGATGCACCTTTGTATCAGAACCAGCATTAACTTTATTATTTTGGATCACGCATCCAGCCCTCGCTACCTACGTGCATGTGCATCACCTGTGTGAGAGAAGAGGAGACAGAGAATAAGGTTAGATGGATGCAGATAATTTGCTGTGGCGACCCCTGAGAAGGAACAGCTGAAAAGAAAAGATTTGCTAGCACTCACAGTACTTTAATATTTTTGCAGAATTTAGTTCAGCGCTTAAATCTTGGATGTGTTTAGGATATACTTTGAGATGCTAATATTAGCTGATCATCACCTTCTCTCTTTTGCAAATTTTCAGTCATCCAGAGCACAAAAACTGCAAATAAGCACTGATTTGGAAACATTTGGAAACGAGTAGCGGTGATGAAAAGGTAGAGGAAATTACACGGACAGCACAAATGCAACATCAATGCCATTTCAGTGTTGTACATAATAAAGGTAGTTTCAAACAGTGGACCCATTTTAGCAACATTAATGTCTTTGTGAATCATTTATTTGTTTTTCTCTGACTTTTGCAGCAGGAAATTATTACAGTCCACTTAACAAACATCACCTGTCTTCATTTTCGCTGGAGGGTTGATCACGTTGCACACCTCGTCACCGCCTCAGGGTTGACTAAACTGAACTGGAAGATCCTTAGATTTACGTGTCTATGATTTGAAGCTTTTGTTTCGTGTGGTGAGTCTGCCGCCTGGTCCTCTCCTCTCCGGAGACTTGGACCAGGAGTGACATCTCCTTCACAGCACAGCAGCAGGCATTTTACACATGATAAATCTGACAGAACTGAGGAGAAGACGACCAGTCAGATGGGAGCTGGAGGGTGAGGAGGACAGAGAGGGGAGAGAAAGGAAAGAAAGAAGATGTCAAGGGAAGTCAAGTCACACTGTTGGTATTTAATCTATAATGTAGTCCGGACCACACAGCCAGTAACGGCATTAAAAATACATATACGTATTCATTCATTTGTCTTAATCAGCTTTGTTCTGTTAGGAATCGCTTGAAGTCAAAGTGAAGTCTGCATTTTCTCCCTCCGGCCAAAGACATGAATGTGTTAGGGTGAGTTGGCAAATTTATTGCCCCTAGTGAATGAATTTGAGAGTGTATGTATCTTAAATCTAGGGCCTGTGAATACTTACCCATCCTTGTTCCTGGACACCAAGACATTTACTCTGCCTGGTATTCTTAGAGGCAGAAAATGGCTCAGCTTTTAAATGTAAAGCGCTCTTCAGAAATGACAGCTTGACCTTAATGGAGAAAAGTGGTTCTTAAATGTCTCGGCATGTGGGAAGATTTATTTAAAACGCACTTGTAGTGTCACCTTAGTTTCCAGACTCTGAATCTACGCTAAGTCCTGGGAAGCAGTCTAACATTGTTACATGTTTCTTACTGTAACTCATGAACAATCACACTGCTGTAAACACCTGCAGACACATAAAAGATGCATGAGTACTGCGTCTTCATATATTGTCCAGTAGTCTACCTTCTCCTTGTTCTATTCAGCTGCACATAAACACACTGTTTCACACTTTAACTACTGCTGCACTCATCAAGGCAAACCATTGTGGAATTAAACTTATAACATTTATTTTTCAATAAATGTTCAATAAAACAAGAAACAAGAGACATGAGTCTAGGTGGAAAACACCAACAAAACAAAACAAAGTAATCTGACCTCTTGGAAATAGCTGGTTTATTTTTAACACAGACTATTTTTAAAGACAGAATCTAATACAGGAATCTAATTGTATGACACAAGCTGTTTGTGCCTCAAGACACATACAACACGGTCTTATAGGTGCTTATAGGCACCACAAGGACAAGTAAAATGGTACAAGTATAAAACTAATTCTGTAAAAGTTGGGACACTGTGTATAAAGCTGTCTTCTATGGGCTGGTTCAGGTTGTCTTTTTCATATTTTGGTTCATCTGACCACAGAAGAGTTTTAAAATGTTCCTCAGTCCATTTTAAATGAGCTGTGGTGCAGAGATAGTGTTTCTGGCTCTTGTTAACACATTAAGACTTGCATTTGAACAAACTGTGTTGCACTGACAATGGCTTCCTAAAGTGTTCCTGATCCATGCAGTTCTGTTTTAATGCAGTGTCACTTGAGGACCTGAAGACCATGAGCATTATCCAGTATATCCAATACTAATAATGTAGTAGACTCTGCCCTTATATAATTCTCTTATTATACTCAGTCATCTTACTTGTTGATTAAGTTGGCGTTTAACTTAAAGCTCATTTCTTTGCTGTTTTGGTTGCATTTTCTGTATGGAGCACCTCTTAAAACATAGTTCCCTTTTAATTAGTTGCAACATTTTCTGCTTTTTGGTGCCATCTCATTTCCAACACCTGATACTGCTGACACTGTACATTGTGTGTGGTCTATTACAAATTTTATAAGATTTGCAAGCCATAACATTCTGTTTTTATTATACATTTTACACATTGTCACAGCTATTTTCATCATTTAAAGCAGCTGTATGTGACTTATAGCACATTGTGAGTCTGAATAAATGTTGTATGATTGTACCGTCTTACCTCACCAGTGACGCAGGAGCGACCGTGGCTCTCCTTCAGAACAACATCATGATATTGACTGCTTGTCGTCGGATCTGGTCTCTTCTCTGAGTGTAAAAGTGCTGCCAAACCTACACTCTATTTGTTAGGATTGTGTTTATGTGTGTGTGTGTGTGTGTGTTGTATAGCAGTGTTCAGGCTGACTGTGCAGATGAAGCTCTTTGATAAACGTACTACAGTGTGAAAATAAATGGGCTGTGACTTTGTGTGCTCTGGAAAGTTGCCAGGTGATCCAGAGCAGATGCAAAAATACCACTAGCTCTAAGTTTAAATTATCTTTGTTTGGGGAAAATGTCTTTGATTTAGTGGAGTAGCCTGGAATGTGAACAACAAAAACAAATATAACCACACCAATAATTAGAAATATATTTAAAGTTGCATTAATGTGCTCTAATGCAATTCATTTTTGTGTGCATTATACATAAGACATAGCTTTACAGATTGGCTGAATTAAAAAAAAAAAAGTTCAACATTGCAAACAACTGGTATGGACTTTGGCTTTAGCTTATATGCTTGATAATTATGTAAGATAATTAATAAAGTGGCTAAACGTGAAACACTTGTTAATATTTTTTAGCAGGCTCTGACTTTACACACATGTATGGGGTGACCAGATATTTAGACCCAAAAACTGGGACACATATTTCTTTCACTAATCACGGTGCATTTGAACTCATCAATAGATAATAAAGCTTCCAAAATCCATACAGTTTTCTGTCCTGTCATTAAAGTACATGACGCTTGGGCTTAAGTTTGAAATTTGAATGGTAAATTATTATTAAAATAATAATAATTTTATTAAAGTTGATAATGATAATAATTTTAGTGACAAACGTCTTTAGACAAGTGTGTTTTTACTTTCCTGTGTTTTTCTGTTATTTAAAATGGGGACAACAAGGAAATGGTTTGTTGAAAACTGGGACTTATGATACTGATACACTATGTTTCCAAAAGTATTCACTCACCCACTCAGATAACTGAATTTAGATTATGGTGTGGGGTTGTTTTCAGGAGCTGGGCTTGGCCGCTTAGTTCCAGTGAAAAGAACTCTGAATGCTTCAGCACCAAGAGATTTTGGACAATTCCATGCTCCCAACTTTGTGGGAACAGTTTGGGGATGGCCACCTCCTATTCCAACATGACTGCACCAGTGCACAAAGAACGGTCCATAAAGACAAGGATGAGCGAGTCTGGTGTGGAAGAACTGACCTCAACCTGATAGAACACCTTTGGGATAAATTAGAATGAAGACTGCGAGCCAGGCCTTCTCGTCCTACATCAGTGTCTGACGTTGTTCGAGGAGCCTAAAACTGAGACTGTCCTGATTAAATAATAATAATAATAATAATAATAATAATAATAATAATAATAATAATAATAATAATAATAATAATAATAATAAATCTTTGTTTATATAGCACTTTTAAAAAAACAAGGCTTACAAAGTGCTGAACAGCACACAGCAATGTAAGGCAATAAAATCAACAAAGAAAAGACACATGCAAGAGCACATTTAGCCAGACAGAAGTACGACAATAAAAAGTCATAGTAAAATAAATGAATAAATAAATAAATAGGTTATAAAAATGCCAGCCGATAAAAGTGCGTTTTAAGAAGTGATTTAAAAGATGACACCGATGGTGCCAGCCTTATCTTCTCAGGCAGGTTGTTCCAGAGTCGAGGGGCTCAGACCGAAAAAGCTCGGTCACCTTTTGTCTTGAGTCTCGACCCCGGAACAGCCAAAAGGGACCTGCCCGAGGATCTAAGGCTGCGGGGAGGCTCATAGGTAAGTAATCAGTAAAATCTTAAAATCAATTCTAAAATGCACAGGGAGCCAGTGCAGCGAGGCTAAAACAGGGGTAATGTGTTGGTGTCTGTTGAAACCAGAGAGAAGCCTAGCTGCTGCGTTTTGAACAAGTTGGAGGCGAGAGAGGGATTTATTGTCAAGACCTGAGAGGAGAGAGTTGCAGTAGTCGAGTCTGGAAAAAATGAGAGCATTGATAACTTTTTCCAAATTGGACCGGGAGAGGACTGGTTTGATTTTACTGATGGTGCGGAGCTGAAGGAAACAGGACTGGGTGACTTTTTTGATGTGAAGATGAAAATTTAAATTGGAATCGAATATAACACCTAAGTTTCTGGCAGCGGGGGTGATGTTAGAGGAAAGAGGGCCTAGACTGTCTTCAATATGGGCGGTGGAGTGAGTAGGGTTGATTAAGATAATTTCTGATTTTGAACTGTTGGGTTGTAAAAGGTTTTGTGCCATCCAGCTGTTCACTTCGTTGAAACAGTCTAGCACAGCAGCTAGGCTTCCAGTGTCCCTTGGTCTCAGCGGTGCCAATGGTGACCGCAAAGGTTCTGTTTAAAAGATAAGACTAAACCAATCAAATAGGGACGTCTGGTCATCCTACACATGTAGTTGATTGGCTGTCAGTTGCCAAACCTATGTTGAGTATTGAGCACTACATAATTAACAATATTTGATGGCTAACACTAATTCCTTCATTGAAAATCTGTTGTGGTTTACTCAGCGTATAGCACTATTATTCCAAATGCAGCCATACTGTTTACAAACACTCAAATGGCCTATTTGCAGACAATAAAAATAATTAAGACACATATTCAGAAACCTAATTCAAATTAAAGTTAATCAATTAGTTAGTCAATAGTAACAAATAAAATTGGTAAGTATAATAAATAATAACACAAAGCACCTAGAAATAATAAGTTTTAGTCTAGAAAGTGCTGGTTTTGGTAGCCTTTGCTCCGGACAAACTTTTAAAAACAAACACCAAACCAGCGCTGACACCAGTAACCCTCTCTGTCTTATGGTGAATCACTCACCCAACAGTGAACTTTACAAGGAAGGTATGCCGTGTTCCCTGCTTGTTATAAATTATGTGCAAATGTATAAATGAATGATTAATGTAGCTTTTTCCCTTTCCCTCCACTCCTTTATATAGTGGGAAGAAAAAACTCTATGTGGTCTATGTACGCTTGCCAACTGTTTATTATACAAAAATAAGTTAAGTATCATTATGAAATACAAATGCAACACAGTGTTTATTCAAAAGGAAGGTTACTACACTAGTGATAATTAATGTATAACCAGAAGAAGTTTGTTTTTTACAAATTAGCACAAAACACACAGATATCCAGACATATTTTGTGGATTTGTTGTAAGTACAGAGCCCTTTGCATTGTGACAGTGTGTGTGTTAACCAGTGTGACGTTGTTGGACTGAAACACATGAAATAGCCCAGCAAAAGTACACATCTCCTGGTATGACCTGATCACCATGACAACAACATCCGTGCAGAGGGAAAATCTGAGTTTCCCGCTTGGGATAAGGGTGGAATACTGGGGATAAAAGGCATTGTGGGAAGTAGGTTGTGGAGCCTTTCTTCCTCTTGACTGACAGGAGAAGATGAACCATAACAATATAAAATAATCCCTTTGAAGTGAAAGCATGCAGCTATCCACCCACTGTGGCCTTTTAACTTAGTGCTTTCTCAGTAATCTGTGTGCTAATTACAGTGTTTCCTCTCTTCTGCATTTACATATTGTATATTTATTTGTGTGTGGTAATGCATTTGCCCAGTTACTTTTTTTTTTACTAGGTATCCTCGTTCCTGGCAACTCAAAGCTTATATTAATTAATTACTCTGCCTGGTATACTTAGAGGCAGAAAATGGTTCATCTTTTAAAATGGAAAACGCGGAATGAGGAATGACAGCTTGACCTTAACAGAGAAAAGTGATCCATAAACGCCTCACAAGTGGATTTATTTAAATGCAGTTATGCCTTTTCGTTTATGGCCTTTGTTTTAGAGATTTAAAGCTGAACTATTTTACTAACAACCACACACCATCAACAACAGTATAGCTAGTTTTCTGATTTTATTTTATTAACAAATGTAAAACTACCACCTCAAAAGACTAATATTAATCCACATTTCACTTTCTCTTTGCGAGCAAGCAGCGTTAAAATGCTACCTTGTCTTTTCACTTTCTTTTTATAAACCAACAGCATTCCCTACTGGAGTGTACTAGCACATTAATAATAAAGCTTTTATGGCATTGTGAGTTGAGATGCTATTAGATGATGCAGCAGTTTTCCTCAAATCTAAGTAAAAAAAACTTGCAATATTATTATCAATGGAAATACTAATGGTTTTGCTGATCTTAGTTTATCGACTGTTTACAGGCAGCATTACAGTCATGATTGCATTTCTTAATAGAATCAGGGTTATGTCTACTCAATAAGATGAGTGCTTTAATTTCTCCAAATGCACAGGTCATTTGGTGTAGCAAACAGGAGCCACAGGGTGTGTATTTCATTTTACTGCCAAACCTCTCATCTACCTCCCAAAAATAGCTTGTGTGTTTGGAAAATGTCAAAAGATAAATGTCAAAGATAAAAACTCAATATTCAGTTACCTTTTGACCAGAATACTTGCCGTATGCTGCAGTGGAGTAAGATTCAGGCAAGATTATGTAACACAATAAAAAATGCTGTAAGCTTGATTGCTCCAGCATTTTTCTGTACTTACATTTCCACTCAAAGCACTTTACAGCAAGCCTCTGTTCTTTCACACACGGGCTGCTCTCATGTCTTTCTTTCACTATAGCAGCAGAGATAAAAGGGACAAGGTAGGGTTCAGTCCAAGGGCACTTCAACAGTATAGATGGGACAAGTGGTAATCGAACTATCACTTGGAGTTATTGGGTAAACCACTCCACCTCCTGGGCCACTGTCACACAACTGTTGATTGAATATTGTAATGATTTTCTTTACAGTTTTCTGAAAAATGTGTCTTTAAGAGACGCCTTGGTGACTCACCTGATAGAGCCACAGAAACTGTAACAACCCTGGCCCTACGCACCAAAAAGACTAAACCAGGACCAAACCAGGACCAAACCAGGTCTAAACAAAGAAAAAAACAGGGCTAAAGCAAGACTAAACCAGGTCTGAACCAGGATTAAACAAGAAAAAAAATACTCTAAACCAGGACTTATTTAGGAAAAGGCAGGTCTAAACCAAGACTAAACCAGGTCTAAACAAGGACTAAACCAGGACCAAACCAAGACTAAACGAGGTCTAAACAATTGCTAAACTGGCCGTCAATATGATGGACCTCAGTATTTCTAAAATCCTGTGTATGACCCTGGTAACAACCTGGCTTGGGCAGATTATATCTATGTCGTTTCCTATTTTAATCCACATTTCAAGTCTCTCTGTCTCTATCTATAATAAAAGCAAAAGCCTATGAATACATAAATCTATTGAGAAATGGTGTAGCTTTCCATATTCCACCATGTTATTATTTTGAAATAGGAAAAAGATTTGATAAGATGTCCAATACAGTTTATAGTACTCTGCCTGAAACCTGATTGATGTCTATTTCCTGGAAATAGACTTCTGGGTGTAAAGAAGACAGTATCATAAAGTAGTGTAAAACTAAAAATATCTCACAATGTACTAAGGCTTGTAAAAGTTCCTCTGTCTGTGTTGCCATCTGGCTGCTCTGAGCATCTCATCCCAATGACATCTCCACTTAAAGAGAATGAACAGCCCAGTGCATTTATGTTTCCCTGGTGTGTGGATACTGTGGGCGAGAGCTGTACTTGTTACATTGTAATATATTTTCTGTGAAATCAGCAAGATGGATTTCAAAATGCTTTTCACTTCACTGCAGTTTGTCACAGATCTCATGCATTTTTTCTTTCTTTCTTTTTTTTTTTTTTTTTTGGCACTATTGTTTCCAAGCCATTTTATTAAAGAGCTTTCCCATGTTCCCTCAGGCCAATGCTCAGCTCTCTGCGATAGCTATACATTACAATGTGCCAGAAAGGATAAAGTCACTATCAATGTGTGCTTCCCTTGCAACTGTGAATGCAAGTGTAAAAGTCAGTTCAGTAACCAATCTCAGACAGAACAATTAAAAGAGAGTAAATCCAAACCCGCCTCTGTCTTAATTTACTTCATTTACAAATCAATCACACACACACACAAAGAAACTAAGAGCACCACTGCAGCTGCTGGAACAGTCCAGTAAGACTTTAGCATCCTGGGTTTGTGAAGCAACAATGCAAAAGGACACTACACTCTTTCTTTCCACTCTCTCATCAGTGTCTCACATTGGAATAATGCTGTAAACAGGCTTGTACTCAGCACCAGATGTTAACAGTTCAAGATGTCAGGGATTAACCATGACAACTCTAGCGAATGTATGTGTGCTGCAACTCATAATAACGCTCATCTGACTCCAACTGCCAGAGATATCGTCTGTCACTGGCTTGTCTTCATCATCTATAAAAGTAAGCTAACAGGTTGATTCCTGCCATTCACCGTGAGCCTTGTTTTAACCCTGTGTACTGTTTATTTGTTATTGCTGTGATAAAGTGGGAAAAAAATACACAAAATAAACATTAAAGATTGGGACTTTTAGTAATCCAGTGTACTCTTTGTGCCAGTCCCAAGCTCAATAAATGAAGAGGGTTGCATCAAGTAACATAAAATCTTTACCAAATCATCACTGTACTAGGATGTAGATGATTTGCTGAGGTGACCCCTGAAGGTAAAGTCCGAAAGGAAAGGAAAAAGTGATTTTTAGCCCAACCAGCAAATGCTCTGGTAACTGCCTTCAGTGTAGTTGAACATAAATCATACACTGTCCACCTCTGAAAGGTCAGTTTGACGATACACAACACTTTTTGTTGATAGATTTTATGCGTTTGCCGTGTCGTGTCATTTTTCAAATCTCGTTTACAAAAGCCAATATTGATAATGTAATTATGACTGGTGCTTACATAAAGGACATGGTGCAACCTTTATGTTCCATTTTTCAGCTCAGACCTATAAGCTGATTTAAAGCTGACACTGACAGAATAAGCCCCACACACTGCTCACATTCTTGAAACCAGGCATTTGTGCTTCCAGAGAGAAACATTCATGCATCAGTGTCAGAAAAGAGCCAACCTGAACATTTATTAGTTTAAATGAAGCATCAGCATTTTGTAAATGAAGAGTTCAGCACAGCAACACCTGCAATATCTCACACTACCATCAGCATGATCGATATAACTGTTTATTATGAGAAGCTTTTTAGGACAAATTACCAGAGATGGCGATACTTCATGGTGTGACTTTATTATATAACAAGGCACTAGGCAATAAAAAAAAGCACTTTCTTTTTCCTTTATGACTGCACTACTAGCATTACGACTACCACTGCTAGTTATTCAACAAGGAGGGACAAACACAGACAAATGAGTGAAGTGTAATGGGTATTTTACTGAAGGAATAAACTTTGGCACTCAAACCCTAGCAGGTAGAGACGTCAGCGATGCAATGAAGAGAGTGTCTGATAGATTAGATACTGCTGGTGGTGAAGAGGGGGAGATGGAGAGGCTGAGGAAGAGGATGGTTCTGTTGCTGTGGAGGAAGGTGGTAGCGCTTAGCAGCACAATGACTGATGTCCGTGTATATAAACCTTTATATGTTTAAATGGCTTGACGGTGAGTGGATGAGAGGCTGACAGTGATAGACAGGTCAGCACCTTCACTTTATAATTTTTACCTAAGTGAATATGTACTCTAAAAATTCATCTGCTTATTCCTATTAAGGGTTACGGGTGGCTACAGCCTATCCCAGCATCTATGGGCTTGAGGTGGGGTATGCATTGTGTCGACACAGAGACATACACTGACAGACAACCATTCACACTCTCATTCATTCACTAGGGGCAATTTAGATTCACCAGACACATGCATGTCTTTAGACGCTGGAAGGAGAGAAGCCATGGTAAGTTTGTTATCACAGATAGGACATGCAGACGTTTTTGGCCCCAGTATTCAGCGATTAGTTGAGTAAAAGTAAAAGTAGTCACTTCCCATCTCTGCAAATCATCAATAATCATCATATAATTATTGTGAGACTAAAAATTCCCTGTTATGGGGAGGCCTGTGGTTAAACAACTGATTCATTGTCAAAGTGCACAAAAATAACATCATATTGAGTTGAACAGCCACTATTATGATCCTTTTTCACTGTGCGTCAGTGAGTGACAGGAGCGCTAAGATCACACTATCAATCTCACTCACGTCAAGCACAATGAGAGTTTGAAGTGACTCTTTAAAAGCTGTCAATAAAACTGTCTGCTCTGTTGCACTGGGGATAACTCAGCTTTTAGCAGACGCAAATAGTGTCTTTGTTATGCAACACTTGATTTGCTGAATGGTGTTTTTAGAAAGCATTGTATTGTGTGCGTTATCCTGAAGGGAAAAACACACTAATCAGCTCTTGTATTATGTGAATGGCATGGTAGATACTGTAGCATACAAAAGCTGTCTTTCCAAGTATAGTATATGACATGAGCCTTATCCGGCACATAATGAGCAGCTACAGTGCGTGAAGGCAAAACTGTAACTACAAAGTCAGCGCGATAGCAGAGGAGAGGGAGGACTTCTCTGGGTGCTTCCTCATCAAAGCCCAGCACATAATAACATCCTTAGGCACAAAGCTTGTTATATGTGGTGCAAAATCGTAGCCTGCATCCTTTCACTCGCATTCAATGTCAGCTAAGCATTTGTCAGGTAAAAAAATCAAGAAGAGGTCGTTTTGCTTGTTGGTGGTGAGGGATTCGGTGGCGGGGAGTTAAATATCAGAGTTCAGTTCAGTTGTATGGATTTTTGTCCTTGGGCTGAGATGTGTATTGACTGGGCGGTCTTTGTCCACAGGCTGTTGTTCGCTTGAGGAAACAAATAGTCCCTTTGTGCAGAATGGGGTTACAAAACATGTTCCAAATGTAGGACAATATTAGCAATAAGGTTAGATCAGACAAAACTTTACAACCACCTGCCACTTCTTAAATTGGGTCTCATAGTTATTTCTTCCAAGAAAGTTGTGTTTATGCCAGCGTTGGTTTACCACAAAAAGAAATGGAAGCTCAATGGCTAGAGCATTTTGTCACTTTAGGGGACAAAAATGCTGATCAAACCTGTTCTTAAGCATAATCCATTTGTTCTAGTGTTGTACTGACTCTGAGGAAATGGCTTGCTTGTCCTTGCCTTTGGAAAGATTGTCTTCTTTAATTTTTATATTTCAGTTATACACATGCTCTGTCACTCTGCAAAGCTCTCTGCAAACACCAACACATGCCCCTCAGGGACAAGTTCCTCTGCTTTTCACTGGTGACAGCAAATGACACAGGACCAGCCATAATCTTGGTTCATGCAGAAGGAAAAGGCTGCAAAGAGCAAAGTTATTAGAGCGAATAGGAGCGGGCTGTAGGTTCTGTTATCAGCAAAACCCAACTGCAAATGACAGTGATTTAGGGCTTTTACTGTTCAGTGTGGAAGACATATTTTATGTTCAAATTGTGGTTTAAAAAATATATTCTTGGAAAAGTTCTGTAAATGAACAAAACACATAAAAGAAAATCCTAGAAAAACCTACCCCAAAGCATTGGCCCTGTACTCGCGATGGAAAACCTTTAGTTCCCAGACCTGGACTTGAACTGTGAATGATTCAGAGGTCTATTTATCTACATTAGATATGAATCTATTAGAAATACCTGGATCCAGACTGTGATCTAGATTTACACCAAAAAGTATTTATTGATTCCTTATACTTTTATTTACATCTTTGACCCTATCTCACAATTGTAAAGATTTAGTGCCCAGCCCTTAACTCAAACTGGAGATCTTGTAGTTCAGGGGTAAATGCTCTATCTAGGCTCTACATTGGCAAAGAATCGACAAAAAAAAAAAAAAAAAAATCTTGGATCCAGACTTTATCC
The DNA here is from genome assembly GCA_020698575.1 of Bostrychus sinensis. NCBI lineage: Eukaryota > Metazoa > Chordata > Actinopteri > Gobiiformes > Eleotridae > Bostrychus > Bostrychus sinensis. Next base: position 16,365,655 of record CM036257.1, on the reverse strand, counting down.
ATGTCCACACACCAAAAAGTAAATATTTGTTCCTTTACTGACCCCTTGTGCCTGGAATGAGTGTTTTGGACCTATCTCACAATGGTAAAAATTTTGTGCCCAGACCTAGACTCAAATTGGAGATTTTATAGTTCAGGGGTAAATGCTCTTTCCATGCTTTATCCTCTACAATGTTAAAGAATTTACCAAAAATACACTCTTAGAATGGATGTGTCAAATTTCTACACAGTTTTTGTGTTACTACTATTTTAACACGTGTTGTGTTAAAATGTCAAATGTATGTGTTAAAACGTTTATTTAAAATTACACAAGTTGTACACATAAGATGTGTTAACCTATTATCCAATCACAAAGCTGCATCATCTAATTTTAAACCCAGTAACAACTGTTAGACAGGGCTTATTTTCTAAATCAAACGATGCTGGAACAAAAATTGCGCTTTGACACCGGGGTCCACAAGGCCAACACTGTTCCCGGAACGTACACACAACACAATGCTTAGGCGCACACACATGCCAAAATACCAAGCAACTGCTCATTTATACTCAGTTTTAAATTATATTTTAACATATTTGTTAACATTATTATGCATTATATCGTTTCACTTCAGTGTAATGTGTTAGTGTACGTTTGTGTGATTGCTCAGCTGATCGAGAAATCAGCTGCTACGTATAATTACTGCGCTTTTGTAGGCTTGCTCTGTCATAGATCTACTGTGTGCAGCCACCAGTCTGAAGCAAGAACACAGACTCATGCAGCTGTGGTCTGTAAAAACAAAGTCTAGACTAGGAAAGGGAGTACACGGCAGCAGTAAGCTCTCAGTAGCCTAATCAAGTCTCTCCTTTTGCTTTCGCTTCTTTTTAGTGACTGCCGTGGAGCGCGCAGTCTTCTCTGCGTAATGGCGTTTCACGGCTCCAGGCTCTGTGAGCCTCAGCGCGTTAGCTCAAGTTTACAGATGCATTTGAACAAACAAAAAAGAACAAACTGCTGTGGATTCATGCCCTGTGCGCACATGGGATATAGCACATCGAGGGCGCGTGGCGTAATGTTACCCTGACCATGTAACAGTGACACTGGCGTTTAACTGGCCCTGGGTCTCATCCTGTGACCCACGATCAGTGCGTTAGCTCCAGCTTCCATATGCATTTGAGTAAAAGAACAAACTGACGTGGCACTGCCATGTCCCGTGCGCTCTCTGGCACATTGGAGAAATAACGCGGCACATCCAAATCACGTAGGTACCCTCCGCGTAACCAAAGTCAGGACAAACGTCAACAGATTTACTGTCTTCTGGCTGTTAGCAAACACATCACTTTTGACTTAAAGAGCAGCACTCAGCTGTAGCTGCACTCGCGTTTGTAAAAACACAGCCTACTATGGCTCTGTGCAGCTTTGTGGATGCAGCAGGGATTGGGCGGGGTCGGGGGACATCTCAAGGTACGCACAGTGCGTACTGCTGTACACCTGCAGACACCACTGGTGTTAACAGTGCTGAACAGATCTTTCAGTTTGAGGTGAAGGTCTTTTCCACCGGATTCCCTGTACACTCTATAGACACGAATTACGGCATGGGACAGTCTGTGTTGAAGCACTCACGTGGAAATGAAACGTGGCTTTTATGTTTAAAACATATGCATTTCTGTGTAATTACACCTCCGACCTAGTTGTGTATGAGTTACCGGATCCAAGCAAACAGTTGCTGGATCGGACCGCGTCAAAATAAGGGAGTTTCCGGATCCTGTTCCGGCTCAAATTAAGCCCTGCTGTTAGAGGTCCTGTTTTGGGCGCGGAGAGAACTTTAAAGGTAAGCTAGCATTTGTTGATGCTATTTCACATTATTTTTTTAATCGTGTAAATCTGTAATACATTTTTTTGAGGGAGGTGGGTGTAGATGTAAGCAACTCTGTACTTTTCTCGTAAAAGTTTACCAATTTGTCGGTACCGCGATACCACTCATATGTGCGTGTCTGACCGCTACAGTAAACCTGTCCCAGCTCCTGTGCAGCTAACGCCGCTCTCCGTTCACAGTTCTCGGTCTGAAGCGACAGCAGCCAGCGGGACTCGCTCCGGCCAGGGTCAGACTCACCCCCGCCCCGTGAGAGGGACCAGCATGAGACAGAGCAGACGGGAGCACGGTGAGGTGAGCTGAAAGTGTTAGTGCTATGTTCAAACTTGCTCGCTCGGTTTTACTGCCGTTCAGAAACTAATTTATTAGCACCGCGCTAAAGCTAAACTTATTTGCTATTATGTCACATCACCGCGGAGCTGCGTCAAGGTTTGGTCGGGTTTAAACCTGGTTTAGAATCAGACTTGTTTTAGACTGGGTTAAGACCTGGTTTAGTCCTGGTTTGATTGTCCATAACAAACACCATGTTCAAGCACAAGGGTGTACATCAGTGCACGTGGCACCAGGACACCCTAGGCCGGAGGTTGATGATCAACTTCGTTGTCGTGTCATCTGACCTTCGGCCGTGTGTCTTGGACACTCGGGTGAAGAGAGGGGCTGAGCTGTCAACTGATCACCACCTGGTGGTGAGTTGGATCTGTTGGCTTTAGCAGGGGGACACGTCTGGCACTGCAGGATTTGAGTCCCTGGCGGCGTAGTGTGTTACTGATGGTAGCCTTTGTTACTTTGGTCCCAGCTCTCTGCAGGTCATTCACTAGGTCCCCCCGTGTGGTTCTGGGATTTTTGCTCGCCGTTCTTGTGATCATTTTGACCCCTCGGGGTGAGATCTTGCGGGGAGCCCCAGATCGAGGGAGATTATCAGTGGTCTTGTATGTCTTCCTTTTCCTAATAATTGCTCCCACAGTTGATTTCTTCACACCAAGCTGCTTACCTATTGCAGATTCAGTCTTCCCAGCCTGGTGCAGGTCTACAATTTTGTTTCTGGTGTCCTTTGACAGCTCTTTGGTCTTGGCCATAGTGGAGTTTGGAGTGGGACTGTTTGAGGTTGTGGACAGGTGTCTTTTATATAGATAACCAGTTCAAACAGGTGCCATTAATACAGGTAACGAGTGGAGGACAGAGGAGCCTCTTACAGAAGAAGTTACAGCTCTGTGAGAGACACAAATCTTGCTTGTTTGTAGGTGACCAAATACTTATTTTCCACCATAATTCGCAAATAAATTCTTTAAAAATCAGACAATGTGATTTTCTGGATTTTTTTTTTCTCATTTTGTCTCTCATAGTTGAGGTATATCTATGATGAAAATTACAGGCCTCTCTCATCTTTTTAAGTGGGAGAACTTGCACAATTGGTGGCTGACTAAATACTTTTTTGCCCCACTGTATACAATGAAACAAGCAGAGATAATGAGCAAAACATGCATACAATTAACAAAATATTCAAAAAAATAATTAACAGCTTGATTGCTACTACTACTATTTTACTATTACCACCAGCACCACCAACAAAACTACAATTTCATCTACAGGGCAGCAGATATATACAACCAATGCTGAATATTGCAATAACAGTGCTACCTTAATATCTTAATTACCTGCCTAAATTTCCTCTCTGGAGCGCCCCCTACATTTTGGAGTAAAGTACTGTCTGAAGATTGTTCTGGTATTTGGCTGCTCTGTCATAACGAAAATCATGAAACAAAGCCATCGCTGGCTTTTTGTTTTGCTAACTGTGATGTGCCGCAAGTGTCACTTTTGGCCCAGAGACAGCAGAGGGAGATGAAGAGCAATTTATTTATTTATTTTTGCACATAATGAAAATGACAATGTAAATTTGAAAAATGTATGTAAAAGAAAAGTGCAGAGGAGAGGCAAAAACCAAAAGGGCTTATTTCTAAGCCTCCACCCCCCACAACAACTCATTTAACCATCAGACAGACTTCAAAACAAGTTCTGCTAAATCAACTTTTTTGAACTTTTAACCATGTTATAATGTTTCCACTGGGGAAAAAAAAAAAAGTTACAGCATTTTGTTTCATTCACACGTTTAAATAATCCACTTCGCTGAGCTTGTCCTCTTCTAATGATCTGGACATGCTCGCTCACATGGCTCTACAAAGACACGTGAAACCAGAAAGTGCTCCTACATGTTTTTAAAGCTCGTACACTGTCCCTGGACTCAATTGGACAATTTCAACGCTACCGTCACTACGAAGCAGTCAGCTCATTTATCGATCTGTTAGCATCATGTTGTTAATAGTCACAGGCTGGCTCATAGCCCGTGACAAAATGAGGGGAAGCAGACAACAGGCTGGCCAATTAAAGGATTTTTTATTAAAATAATAGTGATAAACAAACCAAATAAAACAAGTATGGGGTGTGAGTACATCAAGGCCAGTAGTGAGTGTAGTGCATGGATGAGTGAGCAGAAGTATACACTGGTTCCCTTTAATCTCCACTCAGACCAGGACAAGGCTGGAGTATGGGCAGTGGAAGCAGGAGTCCCAGGACAGTGGCATAGGTGAGGGGCACTGGTCGAGCCTCTTAAAACTAATGCATTTAGTGAGAAGAGGAAGCGGTCTTTTAGAGGAGTAACAGTTTTGCAGTGTTGGTAAAAAGGAAGGAAGATGTTAAGAATGAACTGGAGCAAGTTAAGTGAGTTTGTTGGGTAACCTTAAAGGGGCTATATTATGCAAAATCAACTTTTTTTTAGGTCTCATTTATTTATTCAAAAGATTGCACACAGCTCTGTTTATGTTCCATACCAACTGGAGGATTTGGTAAAGATGAATGTCTCACCAATTGTCAAACAGGTCAAATTAGACATGCATAGATGGATGTCACTTCAAACATCATTATTAGGGCAGATATCAATGATAAAAATGAATATTCTTCCTATAATCTTATATCCGGGGTGCACGGTGGCAGAGCGGTTAGTGTTCTCGCCTCCCAGCAAGAAGATTGTGGGTTCAAGCCCACACACCATCACACAAACTCTCTGGGTGGAGTCTGCATGTCCTCCCCGTGTTAACGTGGGTTCTCTCCGGCTTCCTCCCACCGTCCAAAGACATGCATGTGTTAGGTGAATTGGTGACTCTAAATTGCCCCTAGTGAATGGTTGTCTGTCAGTGTTCGTCTCTGTGTCAGCCCTGCGACAAGCTGGCCCCTGTCCAGGATTTACCGCACCTGGATTCACTTGGAGGGCACAGACCTGCACCAAACCACTGGCCCTGACTTGCAATGGTAAAGAATCAAATTGGAGATCATCTAGTTCAGGGGTAAATGCTGTATCCTTAGTAAAGATTCAACTAAAATACCTGGATCCTTTTAAAAATTGTTTTTCAGATCCACACTATTACTTTCTGAGTTCTCTTTTTTTTTAAATCATCACTACCTCCAGACGCATCTGAAGTCATGAATGACCAAGTTCCAGACGTCCACAGTTCATTTCAAACCTCTGCTCTCCTCCTGAGGTGCAGCAGATAAACGCACACTCCATTACGCTCGAGAGTCCCTCCGAGAGCAGCCCCATTCCACCGTTCTGCCCTTTTGAATTCCTGCACATCACGGGACACGGCCTGCTGCTCTCACATAACAGTTGACTACTTTCACCACCTTGTGTAGTAGTGTGTACCCTTGTATATGTGGTGCAAGTGTGGGCTCAGTCAGCACACTCCACAGGCCTCAAATTAATCTTCATTAACCCCCAGCTATGGATATGGAGCAGCGTGTGTGACAGTGTGACGCGGGAGAGGTGACAGTGTAGGCAAGATGTCCTCTGTGGCAGCAGTTCTCATATTTATTTCAGATTTCAAAGGAAGGGAAAAAAATTACCCACATGCCAATCACTTTTCACTCAAGAATCGCATATATTTCATGCAGATCTCACCCACTGGGATTTGAATATATCCTCTCAAACAAAAGCATAAAGTGAACAGGATTTCATTGTGAAAGGACAGATTTATTTCCTCTCTTCATGCATTTTATAACAAATGTCTTTTCTGAGGGGATGTCATTTTTTGTGCCTGTTTTTTATGTATTTCATTTACTCAACAAAGGCAGTAGTGACTATGATAATAATAAAAGAAATCAAAGAACTAAAGGCACTCATGGACCTCCAACTAGACATTGGCCATATCCTTGCAATATTAAAGATTGAACTGAACAGGATATGTTCTAGTTAAAGGGTAAATGCTCTATCCATTGAGTCACAAAGTACAGAGAATTTTTCAACTCAGCCTAGACCAACTTTTCCTGAAATTCTCATTAAGCTCAGTCTGCTGAAAAACAGAGCTGACTTTCTATGGATTTCACGGTTTACTACGGACCATTACTTTTCAGCTACATGGCCAGTACCCGAGACTGTGGCCTTATCATTTGTCACTATAACTTTGAGAAAGCAAACACTTGCATTGAACCAAAATCAATTTTCCTCTCACGGTCAACTCACAGAAGTAACTAACAGGTATTGCATTCATATGGCAGATGAGCAATGGCAAATCTCATTGAAAGAAATCTTAGATCTATGAAAGGCTCCTCCACTGCTGGTAAATAATGATTCTCTGAAGTGATAACTCTCAGCCTTCAAACTGATTTTCTCTCACACATTTCCAAGACATCTTCAAAGCACCTCTTGCAGCTTCATGTTTTCAGATAATTGAACAAGCAGTCTTTGCACAGGTATCACATAGGGTATTTCTAAGTATAAGGTGTGCATAATGATTAATTTCTGAAGGGCTTGGGTGGCAAAGCACTGTTAAAAAAGTAAAATTGTTGTTAAAAATACAGAATCAGACACCTATGTGCACAAGTTTGAGCAGTTTTGTTAGTTTGTTTGTTGAGTTATCATTCGCCTCAGTCTGTAGTCTATGGTCTCCACTGTGGAAAGTTACTGCAAGTAAATAGACTGGAAGATTGGCCATCTGGAAGAAAACAACTTTTCTTTGTGATTCTTAAAAAGGTTTTAAAAGCAATTTGTGCTTTTCTCGTGTTAAACATGTTTAAATCAAATATTACTTTTACTGATATCAATGATACAGCTGATTTATCTACAATAAAAACAAATATTTTACATAATGACCAACTTGTTTATGTTTACATTTTTTGTTTTGGTTCTACATCCCGCACTGCCGATGGTCAGAAAAGTGGAAAGACTGGCAACCCACAGACCAATATTTTAATTTAGACTGCAGTTCTATTTTCAGAATGTGGCTTCTAGTATCTTTGATGTCTGCTGAAAATTGTAATATGTCTAGTGTCACTGTGTAGACGTGCTTGTTCTTATTCAGTCTTGGTAAAATGTGATTTTTGGTATGGTCTCTGCATGGTGGCCCTGAAGGTCAAGGCAAAGCAACATTTAAAAAAATAATAAATCTGTGTGTAATACAATCATATACATTTTTTTATTAAATTTCCGAGAATTTGAAAATGGAAGCTTTGAATGTTGAAGCCAGAAGCCACTTACCAGAGGAACAAAAAATGAAAGTTTGGCAAACCATAAACTGTCCCTAGGTCATGATGCAAGGAACCAGTAACATATTTGAGAATTTAATATCATGTTAGTGCAATATAAACATGGTTCAGCCCTTCACATTCAACTAAGTACCAGCTGATGATGTATGTTTTATTTATCTAAAAAAAACAGTGTTACTGAGTGGCATAAAAGTCTGCAAATTCACCTTTAGCAATGATGAAATAGCTTTAATTCTTTTACTGGCTGTGTGTAGTAGTCAACAAAAACTGGCCAACTAAAAAAGTGGGCATAGATAAGTCAAATATCAGTTTTATGTATCATTTATTTAAAGGCAAAGCAGAAGTACACAGAGAGTGCAGATTTTAGCCAATGCAATATATTCTTATTTTGTTTAAATATAGCCAATCAATAGAAAGGGGCTGCATCAGGAAGGGCGTCTGGTGTAAAATCAATACCAAATGAATATGAAAATCACTGTATGCTCTGAGGGAGATTATTTACTAAAGCAACAGAAGGAAAAATCTAAAAAGAAACAAGATTTATTTAATCTTTTACTGACTTGTTGTGACTGGAGTTAGTACCAAAATTAAATCATTATGTTTTGAGGTATCAAGCTAAGATATCAGCAAACCAAGGCAGAAGTCCTAGGCAGAAGCTTTTAATGTGCTATAAAGTATGTAGTAAAAGACAGAAAGAAAAAGAAAAAAAAAAAACACGGTATGTAATTTGGTCACACAACAGGACCTCTGCTATGCACAGTGCGTCCTTGTTTAAATAAAACCAGTCAAAAGGTCACAGGTGACTCTGAAAGTGCTTACAAGGAAGATTACTGTGTTAATTGACCCCATTAATGCAATTATGTCACCTATAATTCTATAAATGTCACAGTACAAGAAACATATGCTCCATGTGCCTTCTTTTCAGGGACAACAGTCAGCTAATCACCAAAACAAGCAACTAATAGGCCTTGAGGGAAGAAGTAATCCGATCAAAACTGTCAAAGAGCCTTTAACTGTTTTTGTCAACAAAATCTTGCAGCAGTGTTGTAGTTGGAGCTAAACAAATATCAATATAAATGCGTGCATGTCAGGGGAATAGACCATGTTATCCAAAGGTCTCCATATTTGCATGACTAACTTTAATTTATTTTCACACCGCTACATGGTTACTGCAGATAAGAAGTCACTGGAAGTTTGGCCGTTTTAATTTTTGTGCAAATTACCTTGTGCTCAGTGGCGTGGGACGAACAGTGCAGTAACAGAGAGAGAGAGGAAACTTGAGCTGGCAGGCAATTAAAGATAAGTCACTGAGTTCACAATAAATAAAGTCCTAAATAGCTTTTTGAATGAGTCTTATTTTCACTTATGATTGCAGAGATGATTGCATGGTCAGATTGCAAAACTCCACCAGAGGTTATAAATAAATGCATCTGAACTGATAGATGCCATTATTCAGCAAGTCTCATTGCTCTGAATGGCCTGGCTTTGTGACGCAGGCCGAGTAGAGCGAATAGGAAAATAAACTGATTTAAACCACCGGGCTGGCTGACTGTAGTAAAAATATCATAATGAGAAGCATTATGTATTGATTCAAGAGAAAACTGCACATCAACAGCAAAAACAGACAAAAACTGAAGCATAAAACCAATATGTGAGAAGTGCACCAATCAGGCACAACATTATGACCACCTGTCTCATGGTCATTATGTTATCTGTTATAATATGCAGCCACATGCAAAACAATAATGCATTTGGTTTTCTATACTACCTTTTGATCAGAATCAGCATTAACTTGTGATAGATAATGACCAAGAGCTGCAAATCTAAAAAGTTGTTTTGCAGCAGAAACCAGGGGTAAAGAGAGGACGAAGACTTATTATAGTTTGATGGAAGTATTTCAGGGATGTTCAGGGGAGCACTCACCCAATTAGTGTGCAGCCAAAAGTGCCCCTCTGTCCCACCACTACACTGGAGTCAGGGATTAACATTAGATGTAATGGTCTTCAGTCTAGACTAACGCTCATAGAGCAATGAATGGGCTCTGTAGAGTTTTAGACTGACCACGCCATGTCTCTGAATGATGAGTCTCTGCTTTTAGAAAGTGATTTGATCTCTGAGGAGACGATATAATGTATTTTAGGTCTAGACAAAGCACTTCAAAGAGTCTTTTGTTAAAACTCAGAAAGATGCTTTGAAGTCATTACTATTTCTCTAAATATCCATTTTAAAATACATTTACCATTAGGGCTATGGATTGGCAAGAACAAGGTGACATACAATTTGTCATGAGTGTCATGATATATTGTACAGTAATGTGCAAAAGCCTGAGACAGGTTTTTGAGGAGAGTTTTGTGTCTTCAGTCTGTATCTCAAAACGTACGCTTAGTTCACACTGCAGGTCTTAGAGCTCAATTCTGATTTTTTGCTCGAATCTGATTTTTTGCATGGCTGTTCATATTACATTTTAAATATGACCTCCATGAGTCTCGTGTGTGAACCGTTTTCCAGCCCTGAAGTGACCTGCATATTACGGAGCCTGGTGTGGTTGGACTGTGATGTGGGAGGCTTCACTGACACAGAGTTTATCCATAAGTTCAGGATATTGTGGAAGATGTTTGAATACAGCTGTCAACAACACTCCTCAATCCTATTTTTTAAAATATTTCTCATCTTTTTTCTCTTCTCATTTCTCCTCAGTACAGTTATGATGTGACCCCTAAAGTTTAGCTTCAACAGGATTGTCACCTTAAATACAAATTAGGTTTAAAACCACATTTTTTTCACTGACAATCTCTATTAACGTTGTCTGCCAGGCTTGTTACCATTTGATCTGGCCAGTCTGTTGCATTTCAGTGACATTAACATCAGAAAAATGTGACTTGACCGTTCAGACCGCAGTCACATTGTAAAAGATCAGATACGTCTGTGATTTAGGAGCATATATGAAAGTGGCCTGGGTCGCATTTTAAAATATCAGATTTGAGCTGTTCACACTGTCAAGAAAAAATCTGATACAGGTCACATATGAGTAAAAAAGTCAGATTTGGCCCACTTTTACCTGCAGTCTGAACACAGCCTTAGTTAGCATCTTTTTTCACATCTCACTAAAACTTTTATTTAATAATCAGGGGAGCGAAACATGTTATTTTTAGAAGAACAGTGTGCTATTTGGTAAGGGATGCACATTGAAATAGTAGTAAACAACTAAAATAGCAGTTCTTTTTCTTGTGTCAGATATCTAGATGTTTTTTAAGCTCGCCTACATTTAGCTTTTACACCGCCTAAATAAAAATAGCATCTGTCCTTGCTGTATTACTGTACTTTCCCCTTGGGCATGTGTGAGTGTGACAGTAGTAAGGAGAACCAGCTGACTGTCCCTCAATTAGGAATATTAACTCATGCAAATGTGATCAATACATCTGATGCATCTGCAACCCAGAGCTCAGAGACTGACAATCAAATTAGTGAAAGCCCTAAGGTCAGCCTCCTTTCTTCATTCAGCTGTCGTACCTGATGCAAGGTGAACCAGAGTCACATGTGCACATAAAACACTGACGGCAGAATTAAAATGGATGGAATCCGTGCTGCACTGTGGCGATGATGCATGGCTTGTGATTTATGATGCTGGCAATATGTAAAATTGAGCAGTGTGTCTAAGTGGGCTTCAGGATTCTTTTGGTTTTGTCTTGTTTTGTTTGTTGTTTTGATTTATTTATTGATGGTTTAGTTCCCTTTCTGGTTCATGCCCAGTTGTAGTCCTAGTTTAGGTTTGATTGGCACAGTTTAGTCCTGGGTTAATGCTGGATTTGCTCCTGTTTTAGTCAAGTTTTGTTTTTTGTTTTTTTTCTGCTTCAAGTACTACAGTCTTATGTCTTTTTAGGTTTTTCACCATTTAGACCTGAGTTAGTCCTGATTTAGGCTCACTTCAGTCCATTAAAGATGACACTATGAAAGACAAATATTTTCTGTGCTGGTTCTCGGTTCAAAAAGTTTCAGAACCACTGGGATAGAGATTTAGGTTTTAAGCAGTTGTCCACATCACTGTGAATCTAGCCACAAGGTCTCACAAGTCAATACTCTTTGTGCCAGTTCCAAGCACAGATAAATGGTGAGAGGCGTGTCAGGAAGGGCATCAGGTGTAAAAACCTATGCCAGATTAATATGCCAATCACTGCACGCTGAGGTAAATGATTGCTGTGGCAACCCTAGAAAGGAAAAAGAAAGAAAATCACTGTAAACAGCACAAACAGATTCAGAGATAGCCCTTGGTTTTAAAATTATCTCTGCAAAAACATGTTACAGCATAATAAAAAAACAACAACTAAAAATTCACTCAAAATGTCTTTTTCTGTCATGAACCATTAATAGAAAAAATGTCTGCATGGCCACTCAACACAGACACAAGTCAGAAAAAATACAAAGTTAAAAACATATTTTGGTGCAAAAACAGAACTAGCTGAGAGAAGTTCACACCTTGCATTAAAAAGACATTTTGTGATCTGAGGTGTTCAGACCTACATTATTATGCCCTGTTTCCAAATGGGGTTGGGCTGACATCCCATCACCACAAGCTTCAGATTGACAATGTGTTGCTTGTACAACAGTGTAGGATGTTTTATTGTGAGTCAAGCTAAATAGGTTTCAAAATCCAGACACAAGAAAAGCCAAGCCAGTCTTGCTTGCTTCAGCAAGGGCATCCTGTGTAAAACTTAGTGCAAAATTGATGTGTAAAGCACTGGATGCCAAGAAGCAGAACATGTAGGGACCCCAGAGGGGCAAAGCCGAAAGGCCAGAAGAGGGCAGAACTGAGAAAGCTACAAGTTAAAATCACTTTTTGGTGCAGTATTAAGTATTTTCTAGTTGAGAGATGTTCACCCTTTGCACAAAATTTTGTGACCTGAAGTTTCTGGCTGTGTAGTCCAAGACCATAATTATTATGTCCATTTTCCTAATGGGGTTGATCTCATTTCAATCATGTTTCAGTATGACAGTGTGCTGGCTTATAAAAGAAGGTTTTATTTTGAGAAAAGGTTTCTGGATCTTGGATTTGTTCTCTTAACAATTTAACAATAAATTCTCCAAAATCACATTTAACCAATACAACCCATTATATCCAATGCTATCAAAAATGTGCACTTTAAGTACACATTTTCTACATTTTCTGCGTGACCACCACAGTTTCAGTTTTTACCTGATTAATTTGTTGTTTATAGTTCTTCCCCTTATAGGCTCAGTTTGCCTAATATTGTTACATTACACCATTAATAAAGTTTGTAGAAGCAAGCAGCTCTTTCTATCACTGTCTCACTGTCTCCACCTCTCAGAAGTGGGCTCTGTGCAGCGCCTGCATCCACTCAGTGCACTCACATCGCGCCTCTGAGCCACACAACCTCACAAAGGCATCTCTCCGGGGCGCAATGTCTCTTCTCACTCTCCGTGCAGATGCGCTAGAAGATGTTTGATCGTTTTAACGAGTGTCGAGGTCGGAACGCCGTGTCCTGGATGGATTTTCTCCGGAAATGGTAGCGCGGTACAGCCGCGCGCTGGCTCTAACCATGTGGGGCACAGGCGCATCCCTCCGCGGTCAAACGGGAGCCACGAAACGACGCTGATATCCAAGGATTTATTTGTGTTTTTACTGAAGAAAGCTTCGTTGGTGCGGAAACAAAGAGGGAGGAGATGGTAGAGAAGTAAGTGGCTAAAATGTAGTATCTTAATGTAACTTCAGTATCAACTTCTAAGGATAATTCTGTCTCAAAGTCATACAGAAAATGAACAATAAGCTAATCCAACTCACATACTGGCTTCTTGTAAACTTTATTTTATTGTTTAATTATTCATATGTTTTTCTTTTGCTAATGTTGTTATTATTTAACAGTAGCTATGCACCATTGAAAGAATAAGTGAGCCAAGTGCTGTTGAGTCGCTAAAATGCCCGTGATAATGACTATAATGAGTGTGCATCATGCTGTCTGACGACGCACTGAGCTCTCCATAAGTTGTTTACAATAAATTCTTCTCTATTAAGACCTCGTGGGGTGGTTATGTAATTGCATCCACTGTAGCAGGCTGTTTGCAGGAGAGGGATTGTGCGAAACGCTGTTGAATAATTAATGGGTTTTAGTGCATTTTCCTATTTGTTTGTCCCCTCAAGTCAAAAGGCAGCGTGGACGGGTTTTCAATTACGCATTTGTGAGCAGATTTAGACCGATTATGCAGATTTTATATTTAAATAAGCGCGAGTCAGATAGTTTAGAGTCAATGGTTAAGCATTTAGATAAGAGCTTTGGACTCTTGAGCTGCTCAGTTTCATGAGAGAAAGAATAAAATAGGACAGCTAATCAATGGATTTAATAGCTCTGAGGTTTGAGGATTGTGAGATAGAATTGATTTAATAAAGATAAATTCATAGGGGACAGATTCTGATGCAGCAATTGTTTAAAATACATGTTTGCTTTCAACTAATGAGACCTTTTCATTATGAGAACTTAGATTGGCTATTATTCTTTTTAGCATATACATGAAAAATGTCAGTCTTTTATATTGTTTCAGCTGTTTTGCTCAAGTCCGATATGTTGTAGGACTCATTATACCCACTAGTGTTTGTACATTAAACTTTAAAGGGTGTATGGCAGAACAGTTAGCACTTCTTCATCTCATCAAATAGGTTGTGCGTTTGATTCTCAGGTAGATCCTCTAGTGGAGTCTGCATGTTTGTCCTATGTTACACTATAGTTCAAAAAGTATTAGCTCACCTGCCTTTACACACATAGGTACATAAGTGACATCCCAGTCTTAATCCATAGGCTTTAATATGACGTTGGCCCACCCTTTGCCTCTATCTTCTCGTCCAACGTCAGAAACTGATGTAGGACGAGAAGGCCTGGCTCTCAGTCTTTGCTCTAATTCATCCCAAAGGTGTTCTATCAGGTTGAGGTCAGGACTCTGTGCAGCCAGGTCAAGTTCTTCCACACCACACTCGCTCATCCATGTCTTTATGGACCATGCTGGTGCCTGGTTCCCTCATGCCTGGTGCAGTCATGTTGGAACAGGAAGTGGCCATCTTCAAACTGTTCCCACAAAGTTGGGAGCATGGAATTGTCCAAAATCTCTTGGTCTGCTGAAGCATTCAGAGTTCCTTTCCCTGGAACTAAGGCCAGCTCCTAAAAACAACCCCACATCATAACCCTAATTCAGTTATTTGGGTGGGTGAGCGAATACTTTTGGAAATATGGACTATCTTGGGTTCTCTCCAGCTTCCTCCCACTTGCATGTGTTAGGAGAACTGGTGACTCTAAATGGCCTTGTTAGTGAATGAAAATGAGAGTGAATGGTTGCCCATCAGTGTGTGTCTCACATAATGGTCCACTGTCCAGAGTATACCCTGCCTAAGGCCCAAAGTTAATTAGATAGGCTTAACCCCGTTTACACAAGCCTAGGTGCCAAAAAATAAACAAACAAACAAACAAACAAACAAACAAACAAAAAACTATTTAAAAATAGAGAGCTCTTGCATTTAAATAACATAGATTAATGTCAGGGCTGTACAATATTAGAAACATAGTAATAAGTAAATATTTGTCACATGGAAAATGACCTTATGATACAACTTAGTAAAAGTTTTCTTAGCTGGATATTGCCATTGTTCTCTGCAGTGGCCGCACCTGACCTTCTGGACCCGAAGTCTGCTGCCAACAACTGTAAGCCTCGCTTGTCCTTCTCGGCCAAGCCCGTGGTCCTAAACACTCCTGACGATGATGAGTGCGAGACCCGGATAACCGTCATGAGGTGGAAGACTGTGTCCGCCATCTTCTTCCTGGTGGTGCTCTACCTCATCATCGGGGCCACTGTGTTTAAAGCACTGGAGCAGCCACATGAGAGCTCACAGAAACTGGCGATCCTGGTCGAAAAGCTGGACTTCCTGGCCATGCACTCCTGCGTGAACTCCACTGAGCTGGAGAATCTGGTCAAGGTAAGCTTATTAAATTCAAGTCTTAGTGACCACAGTGGATACTAAAACTTTAATCATTCTTATAGGTACCAACACAATGTTCACATGTTTGGAAAAGAGGCTGATCATTTGTTATTTACCTTAGACAGCATTTCTTATTTCAGCTGGGACTTCAAGCCATTACTTGAAGCATTAACTGAAGGTTATGCTCCTTTTGTTTAAATGCCAAACATGCTCAAGGCTATGTGAATTAAAGTATGGTGAAAAGGGATAAGACAAGTTTTTAAGGTGTATCCATGTACAAAAATAGACGATTGCAAAAAAAAAGATTTTTTTTTTAATAAGAAGCACAGAGAGCATAGACTTCTGTCCTTGTATTATTACTGACCTTTCCTAATATAGAAAATAAAACTTATTTATTAAAGCCCTCTTAGTTAAAAGCACTTTTTCACGTCTCACTAAAACTTGCACAGCACTGTATATCGGTCATAGTATGCATTATACAGGTGAGATGACAACATTTTTAATATTGTGGCATGTTGTAGACTTATGCAATGTTTCTAGTTTTAGCTCACAGGAGGATGGCCCATTATGCCTTAAGCTCCAAAGTCTGTGTGCAGCAAATTATAGTCTTATTAATGCTATAAAAATGCATAAAAACTCAGTCAAAAGTCAAATTGTTTCTGCTGGGTACTTTGTTGTTTGTGGTACTTTATTGTGTTTTCTTGCATCGTGCTGGGAATAGTGTGATGTGTTGATTTTCCACCTAAAAGCTTGCAGTTGTTTAGTTATCTGTGTAACTGCATTTTACAATAGCTCACAAAGGAAATGTCTTTTCAAAGTGCACTCCCTCAAAAAAAAATAACAGGTCATGTGGTTTGTGGGATGCAGTATATATACAGCAGTGCGTTGGTTAGAGATGTGTTGCACATGGGCTGAATAGTATATGTACTTTATGAGAACTGTACATTTTCTAAGACATACTTTTACTTTTAAAATGTTATGTTGTTATTAAATACTTATACTTTTAAGTAAATTTTAAAATCTTTAAATGGAGTTCTAATATTTAATGCAGTAACAGCAGCTGTGGTAGCAGTAGTCGTAGGGTTTTGGTGTACAGTACTGTCAAAAGTAATTTATTACTGAAAAACTCCCACTACATTTAATACTTTTTTGTTAACTTGTACTACTAATAGTATAATTATATAATATAATAATATATTTGTCGAGTAATTTTACTTTAACTTTTAATTCTACTTGAGTTCTTGATATTTTACTTGAGTACAAACTTAAAACTTCTTCCACATGTGCTCAGATATACCAAAGGTGAATCCCAAGAGAGACTAAAATATTCATTTTAAACATTTGTTGAAAATTGTCTTTTACCAAAACCTTTAATGACACATAACCAATTACTGGATTATGGCCGTACTCATTCCTTATAATCTTCTTAATTGGTTTCTGACCCGACATACAGCATGAATCAATACTGTAGCAGTGTTCATCCCAGACTGAGTTGTTATTTTAAATTAGCTGTCAACTTTTCTATTGTGTGTTGTTCCACAAAGAACACTAGAATAATTGCTTCAGTTTATAACATTATTTTTCCTTCTTTATAACTTCATCAGCTGCAGATAATCTGTAGAGCTTATTTTTGCAAATAACTAATATTTTTCCTAATCAAATTCCCATCTTTAATTGAATTTGTAGGTAGTACCTTGGAAATTTGGTGGCTGCTGTTGCTATTGCTAATAATTTTTTTCCAAACAATTGTTCTCTCGCTCCTCAAAGTCAATTATGTACAAACACCCAAAACTTTGTTGGCCTTGACTAATCAAATGCTGAGAGTATGCAAAGGTAGTAATTAAAATGATGACAAAACCCTCAAATGAATGCTTGTTTGTGTTTGTCCTCTGTGCTCACGAGTGGGATATCAACACATCGCTGCCAAGACAGTAAATGAATATTCTGTTGTGAACCAAGCTTGTGTGTGATTGTTAAATGGTCTATAAGGCATAGTGCATCAGGGCTTATTCTTTTTACTTTTGGATTTTCACTATTAGATAAAGTCAGACAGTAATCAGACAGGAAATGAAGGGGACGGAGGGGTGTGACGCAAATGAACCTGAGCCAAGTTTCAATCCCAGGATGCTTTGCTTTAAGTAACCTGCAAGTTGGACCACAGAAGCTGACGTTTGTGTGTGTTTGGAGATTAATGTTGACTGAGAACTGCCATTTGTTTGTTACCTCAAACCATGTTCATTTGAATCTTTGTATATATTTTAATTGAGCTAAGTGGTTTGATTTATTAGTGAAATAGAAACAGAAAGCCATATCATGTTATCACTAATAGACCTACTATTTCCTTTTATTCAGTGTAAATTACAGCACTTTCCTCGCCATGATTTCCAAATTTGTTATTACTTAGAAGAGCAAAACAGCAGGTGCACAATCCAATGTAATCTAATGTGCAATCTAAAATATTGTGTTTTTGTAAATACTAATGACATTTAGACCATAATTTAGTTTTAAAATCGCAGTACATGGTTTTGTTGGTACTGAATTGGAATTTCTATTGGAAACAAAAGTTTATATTGGAACTATATTGAAATTAGACTGCACTAATCATTTGTAGTGAATAGAAAAATAATTGGGATGGTTGGCCAGGCTAGTATACTTTAGCAATGAATAGTGTATCCAAAATATACATTTATTTGGGAATTCTTCATACCTCTTTTGAAAATTAAACCATGTCCATAAGTGACTGCAAGACCCATACAACTCCAATCAAAGTAGCCTTTTGTGCAGCACCCTTCCTGTCTACAGAACCGATGTTTGTCTCTTTCAAACCCATATAGATCTCACGTATGGATGGTTTGCAGAGTTGTACGACCCTGGGCAGTATTTTTTTTCCCTTCTTCCTGATCTATTACCGTTTCAGCCTTAACTCTCCCAATCTTTGTTATTTCACTCAGCGGTCTGGGTTAATGAAGAGACCACTCACATTTACTTAGGATGATGAATGGCCAAAGACAAACTCCTGACATTGCACTGACCCCAAAGTGTGTTTAGGTGTGTGTGTGTGTGTGTGTAGCCAGTGTAAAAAGCTGACATTGCTGTTTCAGTGCTCTAGGCTCTTTTCCATTTTATGTTTTATTGCTCCTGCATTAACACTATTTTAAATTATTGCAGCTCTAACAATGGTGGGGATAATAAATCATCACTGGGCACAATCTAAAAACCCAATACCCAATCATTGGCAAATTTAATGAAATGACATTTTATTCACAATAAAAATAATAAACAACACCACAGTACAGTGGCCCTGTGGTACAACATCAAAATTGTTTTTGTCCACTAGAAAAATTAAAGCAGCTATAGATTTTTTAAAATGTTGCCTTAAAAATAATCCCACCCTTCAAATAAAAAAAAGAAAAATTAAAATAAATGTCTAATAAATATATATTAAAAAGTAGTATCATCAAGATTGTTTTTGTCAACTAGAAAAATAAATGCAGAGGAAGATTTTTAAATGTGTTCCCTCACAAATTAAACCTGCCTCTAAAAATTCAAAAGAGTTCATTAAAATAAAGCCATGTCTCATTTTTAAAAAAGCTTCTTTAAAAAAAACTCACTTATAAAAAAAATAAACTTGTCTACAAATAAACAAGCTCTGTTCAAAATAAAAAAGCATGCCACAAAAAAAAAAAAAAAAAAACATTCTTCTATTTTAAAAATAAGACCTTGAACTATTTAAATACAGTTCATTTAAAAATAAAAATAAAAACATGCCTCAAATTAAAAGGGGTGCTGTTTCCCCAAGATGTCTCCCTCTTTTAAATTAAGGGTGCCACAAAAAGAAATGCTTCCAAATTTAAAAGGGTTCAGCTAATGAACCCTTTTTAAGAAATCAGCAGCTGTCTTTTATTTTTCTAGTGGACAAAAACAATTTTGATGCCGCACCTCAGGGCCACTGTCCATCAGAGATGCAAATTTAGATATTTTACCATTTCATGAAAACTCATTCATTTTGAATTTGATAGCAGCAATACATCTAAAAAAAAGTTGAGACAGGGCAAATCCGGGAAAAGTAAGTAGTAGAACAGCTGGAGCTGACTTGGTATAAAAGGTGCATTTTAAAAATGTTGTATCATCCCAACTTTTTTAAGATGTTAAGATAGTTATTCTTTCACTTATGAATTATTTCTTAGGGGTCACAGGTGGCTTGAGCCTATCCCAGCAAATATGGGCCTTAGACGGGGTATAGTGCGCTGTATGTGTTTGTGGTCTTTATTTAAAATTGATAGACTGTGGATTTGTTACTGTTACGGGAAAAAAAAAAAAAAGAAAATTTTGACATATCAAGCCATTTTTGTTGCATTTTTGTGGCCATATACAAAGGGGAGTTAAAACTGCATTTCAGTGAATTGTGGCTTTCCACTTTGCTGAATTCAGTTACGACTCCCTAAGGGCTCTCTAAGGTTGTTCTTACTGAAACATTTTCTTTCTGTTGCACAAACCACATTTTGTAGTCAGGCCTTGAAAAATTGCTTCTGTCAAGTTACTGCAGCACTAAGCAGTAATAAGCCTCAGTGTGATGTGTTTGGTATTGAGGAGGTAAATATGCCAGTGGTCCAGTGTGTCTGCTCTGGACGCTGCTGAGTTTAGAAGTGTCTGTCTCCTCCCCTTTATGTGTCGTGACAGAAACGCCCTGAGTGGCATAGTGTGTGCTGCTGGGTGATGTTTCCAGTTGACTTAGCTGCAGTCGCACTCATTTGACATGGCTAGGTCCTTGTTAGCCACCTGTCCTCCTCCTGCAACACACACAGTACAGATATATTCGGTACTGTACAAAGCAATTGATCACAACAAGTTGTTATTTAAAGCTCGACAGGATTTGTGTCCGAACAAAACAGCTGCAGAACACATCAGGACAGTGGCCTCAGATGGCTTTGTTTCCTGTTTTTGGTTTTTTAGAAGCATAATTACTTCCACCAAGGATGTTCTCAGTGGTTTTGGTTTGTTGGTTGGTTATTCGTCTAACTCAGAAATGTATGGCCCATTTAGATCCTATTTTAGTAATGGGCCAAAGAAGAAATTATTAGGTTTTGGTGTAGATCTGGAACATCGTCTGGATTTTGTACCATTGCGAGACAGAGCCAAATATACCGACTTCACCCAAAATCAATCAGAAAAGGAACACCTATTAACCCTAACCCTGAACTATAAAATATCTGCTTTGAGTCCAGGTCTGGGCACTATAGCTTTACCATTGCAAGATAACATAATAGATAACATAAAAACATAATGTACCATGTTATTGGCTCAGCGCATTATATATAGAGTTGTGAAGTGTATGGGCTTTGAAACCAACATGATGAGAAAATCCTCTGTCAGTCTTGCAATACATTTAGGACATGTGAATATAGTGTACACATAAAGCTTTTAACAGCTCAAAAATGTCCACAAAGGGTCTTGAAAACCCAAAAAATACAGTATTTGGCATTTTCTTAAAAAATATATTGACATGTCATTCATTATTTTTCTTCCGTTTATTGACATTAGGGGTTGTGGGTGACTGGAGCCTGGAGTTAGGTGCAGGACTGACACTTAAAGACATACACAGACCATTCCCTCTCTTTATGGCACCTTATATTGACCCCTGCTTCCTTAATCACCATTTCCAATAGTCTTTAGATTTATTCTATTTCTTAGAGGTTGTGATAAAGTTTGCCCTTTCCCACAGTATGTCCTGCCTATGTATAATGTGTTGACTTGAGTTTTTCTCTTTTCCTCTGTAGCAAGTAGTGTCGGCGGTCCGCGCAGGTGTGAACCCCTCAGGAAACTCCACTAATCAATCCAGCCTCTGGGACCTCAGCTCCTCCTTCTTCTTTGCTGGAACAGTTATCACAACGATCGGTAAGAAAAGTGCTTCTGGCTCCAGAGCACCATGGCAATCATTACTTTTGTACTACTCACCTTTGGTCTTCACTGTGGTGTTGTTGTTTTTGTTTTGGAACAAAGCCGTAGGAAATGAATGACCCTTGTTGGCTGAAGACTTTCACATATGAATAAATGTATCTTACCATTTGCCACTGCACTAAGAACAGTAACATTCAAATTTTTCTTGCATAAATAAACCTTTCTCAACAATGTACTGATTTCATAAAATGGCCTTGTTTTTAAAGATGCCCTTTCATTTTTAACATTTTCTTCCTTATTACATCTACCCAGAAGTCTGTCTGTTAGCTGTATAACTCAGAAAGTATTGATCGGATTTTTATAAAATATTCAGGAAAGGTGAGTAGTGGGACTAGGAAGAAATTGTTAGATTTTGGTGTGGATCCAGAACGTGGTCTTTCTGTACCACTGCAAGAATGAAAGACTCTAACATTGCCAAAAAATTCCATTATAGTAGATTCTGTAACATTTTGAGGAATAAGGGCTTTGTAGCTCAATGTATAGAGCATTTACCCCTGAACTACAAGATTTGCTGTTCAAATCTAGGTCTGGGCACTATTCAGTATATTTACCACTGCAATACAGGGCTCCAGCCACATTGGGTCAGTGAACGAAAAAATATAATTAGTTTTAGGTGGGCTCTGTCAAATTGTGAGGTTTAGCTTGATGGATAGCGTATTTACCCCTGAACTAAAAGCAGTTCAAATTTGGGCACTATATTTTTACCACTGTGAGATAGGGCCAAAGATAGACAGGTCAAAGATTTCTAACTCCAGCCACATGGGGGCAGTAAAGAAACAAATGATTAGTTTTAGTAGATTCTGTTTTGTGACATAAGGGCTTTGTAGGTCACTGGATAGAGCATTTACCCCTAAACTAGAAGACCTGCAGTTCAAGTCCAGGTCTGAGAACTATGTCTTTACCATTTCCATTCTCAGAGTGTTTCTAGTGTAGATGAAGGGACTGTGTTTCTAAGTGTACCCATTCATTTTTAAACCCTATCATTTTATTTCCTTATATACATTAACTATTGCTCCTCACCCCCTGCCCCCTCTTGCCTACACTCACTCTGCTCCAATCAGAGCCTGTGCCTCTCAACATCAACTTGATGACTCTGTCCTCATCAGGCACTAAGTTAAAGTGCATTGATACAGACTACAGCAGTACTACAGAGAACAAGACTGACACTTTTATTTATTGGTACGTTTAATGAATGTGCTGTCATGTGTCTCATCATTTATTCAGTGTGAGACTAGAGCGCTCTGCTGTCCTTGTCCTTTAGCTAATAAGAAACGACTTGCTATACATGTCCATGCAGTGACAGTTCATCTGGCTCCACCAAACGCTTTGCAATACATCGGTGCATTTGATATCACCCGAATCCTTTGGTTAGCTAGTAATTTAAATGTACATATTTAGTGTGATCTCCACCTGCAGGTGTAGCGGTCAAACTGTAAAAATGAATTGGTCACAGTAACTTCATGCTTAAATCAGGGGTGGCCTTGATGTGCTGTTCATTTCCAGAGGTGGAAGACATACTCAAAATCTGTGCTTAAGTAAAAGTACTGCTACTTCCAAATAATATTACTTAGGTAAAAGTACTACACAAAATGATTACGTGGAAAAGAAAAGTAGGTACTGAGTGTAAAGTTTAGTAGTAGAAAGCTGTTATACTACTGCTGCTGCTGCTGCTATTGCTAATATTAGTTTTAATAAGGCTAGTTATAACTACTACTATTGCTACTACTACTACTATGACTGCTATTATTATTCTTACTATTACAGCACTACTACTACTGCCACCACTATGACTATTACTTTTACAAGTACTCAACAAATGTGTTACTTGAGTAAACGTAAAACATGAGTGGTTATTACCTCTACTACTGTTACTACAACCACTACTTTGGCCACAACTGCATCTACCTCTAACGCTACTACCAACTGCTATTGCTACTACTGCTACCACTGCTACTATTACTTTAATTACTACTACTGCTACTATCCACTTTGCAATCAAGGTAAAAAAAATACTTAATATTAATACTTCATCCTTTTTTTTTCTCAAGTAAAGGTTTCAAACAAGGTCCTTCAGTAAATTACTTAGGTAAAAGTATTAAGTTACTTTTCACCTCTGCCAGAAACACTGAAAGCGTGCCAAAGGTCTCAGTGTTAAATGTAATTATGTGCGCGCAGAGAGAAGAAGTGAGAGTGTATCAACCTTATGCTGCAGCGACTTAATTTTCCTTTTACAAGCATTATTGATCAGGTCACAGAAGTAGTGTTTTTATTAAGTAAGCCTTGCTGAAGCAGACAAAAAAGAGCTTTCAATTCGCTCGTATAGATCAGTTTGCTCAGGTTGCTTCTCTGCAAATTTCATCCTGAAACCGCTTGTGAGGTGAAATGAAAAAAGGTCTTATTTTAGCACAAAGCCAAAGAGAGCAGAGGGATTTCTACACTGCCAGATGGTGATCCATGCGAATACCTTCACTGCTTGTTCATGTAAACAGTTATAATTATCACATTGGTACAAAATGTTCACTTCCTGGCACTTCTGTGTGCCAAAGATCATATACTCCATGTGTTAAAATTAGGATGAGGAAATGCACTGAAGCAAAAACAACAGCATAGCCATTACTGTGCCCCATAGTGTTAGATCTGTCAGTTTCACTCAGGCTTCCTCCGATTCACCTGCCGGATCAAGAAGACTACTCACACAAGTGGAAATGTATAATTGGATATGGAAGACACAAAAGAAACACCACACACATGCCTTGACTTAAGTAAATAATGGACCGTAACAATAGATGACTTTCCCTCTCCTCTCTGGGGAAACAGATGTTTTATTAAAAGCATTAGCCACATCCCACCCACACCAATAGGTCTGTCAGTTAGCAATGCACCTCAAAAAGTAAGGGACAGATTTTGATACAATTTTCAAGAAAGGGACAAAAATTGGACAAGTAAGAAATTATTGACGTGGATCTAGATGCCATCTGAGTCAA
This sequence comes from Bostrychus sinensis, assembly GCA_020698575.1. Classification (NCBI taxonomy): domain Eukaryota; kingdom Metazoa; phylum Chordata; class Actinopteri; order Gobiiformes; family Eleotridae; genus Bostrychus; species Bostrychus sinensis. Next base: position 16,341,360 of record CM036257.1, on the reverse strand, counting down.
GGAAATATTTAAAGGATTTTGTACCATGGCAAGATAGGGCCAAAGGTACTAACTCCAGCCACAGGGAGTCAGGATTAATTAATTTTAGAACAAATTCCAGAAAAGTTGTGACAATGTGTAACATGTAAATAAAAACATAGCAAATCGTATAAAACCGCATTTCATTCACAATAGCCCATAAACAATATATCAAGTGTTAAGACTAGGATATGTTACCATTTCATGAAAAACAAAATCTCTCCTGCACAGATGCAAGTTAAAGCTGTTTCATGCAAAGAAGAAGTCATACTTTATTGTTTATGGTATTATATTTTACACATCCAATTCCAGCTTTTTCTGAACTGGTTTTGTAGATTCTGCAACACTGTTATATTATGCAAAATTGACTGAGCTTTCTACCCTTTGTTCCCTCATCAAAAACATGCCTTGGGTTGTGTTTTGTTTCATTCATGCCAGTTTGAATAATTCTGTATTCTCTGACAATGAGTTTTTGAGGGCTGTAAACACTTGGTTCCACAAACCTCTGCCTCTCCCACAAACCCCCGCCCACTCCAGGAAGCACTGACCAATCAACAATCCCTCTACATCCAGTCTGCTCTCATTTATTTATCCAAAAACGTTTACAGCTCTGCTTTCACTGATTGCTTACAGCTATTTTGTAGTATACTGACATAAAAAGTTTAAAGCAATGAAGTGCTTTTTTTCTGCTGCCCTCTACTGGTCTCTTTATCTGTTTTTTATGGCACCAGTAGAGTACTTATTAAAAGTGTTTTCTTATATTCAGATAATGTTTTTAAAGGTTGTAAAACATGCAATGCTGTTCTGGAGGTCACGAAAAATATGAATAAAATATGAATCTCTATCTTTACAAACACCACACGCTTTCAATTCGGTAAATAATGAACCAGAACAAAAGATGTATTCTCTCTCCTCCCTAGAGAAACAAATGTGTTATTAAAAGCATTTCTATTCACTTATTTAGATCCAATAATGTTATCTTATCTTATTGCACACAGTACAGTCAAGTGCCATTAAGCTTCCACACATGTCTTATCTTTGTGGAAGTACGGCATTTATTATCTCCACCGTGCGCTGCATACATTATGAGCCTTTTATTGTAACATTATTCCTCATTAATGAATAATTAAATACATCTGAAGTGACTTTAACCTACACTTTAATGGAGTCAGCGGTAATGAGTTTAGAGGAATCATTATGCTTTTATCGGTCACTGGACTGGCAGCCTATAGAGACAACATAGTCCTTGACACACACTAATTATATGGGGTTGTATTCTGTAAAAACATGAAGTATTTGGAAGTATTTGTATTTGTGGTTAATAGATGAGAATTGCCTGTTAATAAAAGGGAAGCTTTAGAAATAGTTTGTCAGATTTCTAGATAGTAGGCACAAACAATTAGTGAGACAATTAGTGAAAACTAAGAATTGCATTTTTGTGTATCAATCTCAGCTGGCAGTGTCATTATTATTATTATTATGATTATGATTATGATTATGATTATGATTATGATTATGATTATTAATATTATACATTAAATCCTATAGACCTTGAGTAGTGTTTATAAACAATATGGCTATGTTAGCAAGAATAGGGCCACAAGCTATGCAAACCACAATATCTTTTTAAGGAATGGATGAATTAGCATTCCTTCACCGCTGATTCTTAGGGGCTGTGGGTGACTGGAGCCTATCCCAGTAAGGGATCTGCCACTCTGCCCCCATGAATTAGCATTAGCCACTAAATACCTCAAAACATAAATAGACAGGCCGGTTTTGGCATTTGACAACAAATCAACTACATAACCACATGTCAGAGCCTGGTTAGAAAACATCAGCAAGTGTATCAAGTGTATTTGGCCATTTTATTTAATGTAGCAATTAGCACAAAAGAGATTGGGAACCTAAGCCATGAAACGACCGCTGAGTGATGAATGTGCCTCATGAGTGGTCACAGACAGCACAATACCACAGAGTAACATCAGGAACAGCGGCATAAAAAAGTAAACAAACGAGATTTGAAACAACTCTTTTAACTGATTTGTCACTCTTGGTGAATATTGATCACACACTAAAGTATCTGAATACTTTTGTGCGAATGCTAACTTGAGTAATTCACGTCCTAAATTGATTCATTGATTTACTGTTGAAAATAGCTTGTGTGACAACCGATTTCACGTCACAATCCTGATTTCTATATAATTAACATACAAGCTAAAGCCTAATGAAAATAGGGTGTCATGTATGCTCAGATTTAACCGTCTTATTTAAAGGGGCTAAATTGTGCTTTTATTTACCTTTAGAACAGTGTTGCACATTTTACCTTTAAAAACATTAATTACTCTGCTTATGCCATAAAGAAACAGGTGAAGAAGCCAGCAGAGGGCAGCAGAGGGAGCAGACTGTTGCGATCTTTTGAACATAACATTTTCTTGTATGACACCATTTTACTACAAAATGAAAAATAGCTGTGAGGAGTCAATGGAAACAGAGCTGTACAGCATTTTTGGATAAACGAATGAGAGCAGACTGGATGTAGAGGGCTTGTTGATTGATCAGTGGTTCCTGGTGTGGGCATGGGTTGGTGGGAGAGGCAGGAGTTTGTGCAATGGAGCGTTTTGAGGTCTCAGAATGGCCACCCTAGAGAATAGAGGATTACTCAAACAGGCATGAATGAAGCAAATCACAACTCCAGTTATATTTTTGATAAGAGAACAACATTATAACCTGGTAGAAAATCTCAGAAAAGACAATTTTGCATAATATATTCCCTTTCATGTTTTTAGTTTGTTGCAACTACTTTGATTATGTCACTCAAGGATCAGTGTATTTGATCATGTTTAATGCATAGGCTACTATACAAAGTTGTCCAGTGGAAAGTTTTGTGCTGTAGAGATGCTGTGCATAGTGTTAGGCCTGTTATATAAATGATATAAATGCAGAGACTTTGTTGATGTTGTTTGTCGGCAGGAAGTGTTGAACAGCTCCGGTTTCCTGTCAATCATTAAACTAATCATGAAATTAGCGAGTCTTGATTGAAGGTTTGCTCACATCGAAGTGTTGTGAAAGTGGCCTGTGGCCTCAGAGAAACACCACAAGATTAATCCAGCAGTACTTCAAGTACATCAGCCAGGTTTGTCAACAAACAGAAAAAGGACTTCTCCAAGAGTCAGTAGATTATGGAGATGAAAGGCAGTGAAAGTGCAAGCGCAACACCAAACTAACATAAACATCTTTTACGCTCATTTTTTTTCTTTCAGAGATGCTTTTGTGAAATACTTACTTTCAGTCCCTGCTCTCAAGAGTATCTCACTCCAGACATTTCTCAAAGCCATCATTTCTCACTTAAGATGTCTGAGCCCTGCCAAGTTTTGTGAACTTTGCATTGCATTTTCCAGTGTACTGCAGGAACATATTACTAAAGTTGGGCCATTGTGTGAAATGTAATAAAAACAGAATCTAATTATATTCAAGGTACAGTATATTGTACAACATATCAGGTGTTATTTTATCATTTAGTGAAAAAATAATCACTAAAAACACTGAATAAGATGTTTTTAGGCTGCAAAATCGAATGGTAGTTAATATTCAAATTCTTGTATTTTTTGTAGGATTTGGGAACATCTCCCCTCACACAGAAGGTGGACGGATCTTTTGCATTGTATATGCTCTGCTCGGGATTCCTCTGTTTGGTTTTTTATTGGCTGGAGTCGGAGACCAGCTGGGGACCATCTTCGGGAAGGGCATCGCCAAAGTAGAGAAAATGATTGTGGTAAGTCTCATTATAAACGTCAGTATGATCTATTATTTTATCTTTCCGATTTGGTTTTATGAGTGCAGTGATGCATTATAATTATAGCCACCTTGTTTGACAGTTTAATTATTAATATTATAATACATAATACAAAAACTGCTGGATATGACAGTTCCCATAAAGTGAATATCATGGACAGTGGGACATTGACATTGTAAACATCAAAAACAAAAAACAACAACAACAAAAAAAAGTGAGATGAACATTTGAACATTTTTGTTGTCTTGTTCGGGATAAATGACAGATTGGTCTCCTACTGCAGGCAAGTGTTTTTTACCGCTAATGACACTGGACATTTTAATATGACTGTATAACTTGATCCCCAAATGTCAGTGCTTTGCTTGCTCTCAGTACTCTCAGTGTTGTCTTAACTAAAATTCAGTATGGAAAATTTTCATCTGGTGTTGCATAATGATTAGCGCTCCTGCTTCTCAAGTAGGATGAGTGTTCAATCCTTAGGTCAGCCGGCACATGATCTCTACAAGACTCGCCATGTTACCATGTCTTTCCAGTTTCCTTCCATCATTCAAAGACATTTGAGTGTTAGGTGAACTGATAAATCTGCAGTAAATTGCCCCTAGTGAATGAACATGAGAGAAAAATAGTTGTCTGTCTGTTTATGTCTCTGTGCCCAAGGTGTTTGAAATCTAAGACATAAACATGACGTCCTGTGTAGCAGGCTGGTTTGTTTGGAGGCAAGTTTAGTTTGTGAGTTGCCATGTCAACAGGCTAAAGTTTGGATCTGAAAAGTGCAGAGGGGTTACAGCTGTCTTTTTAATAATCTAATTTTGTAAATATTTATTAAAGTTTTTTTGTAATAAATGTATTTTTGTAAAAATCTATTTTGTAAATCTAATCTAATCTAATTTTGCTTTTGTGCTAAACTTAATACCATGTTGTCATATAGTTGTCCTAAATAATACCTAACTCTTCTGATAACACACAATTGCACAGGCTGCAGTTATCAAAGGTAAAAAAGGACCACAATTTATTCTGGATTTATTATATAGGACTATAGGAAGCCCCTGTGCAGTATATTTGAGCTGATAAATCTGTAATAAAACAGCAATGCAATCAAACTCCATACAGCCCTGTAAAGAGCAATGTCCGACTCTGAGTTTCCCACCTACACCAAGCCAGATGATTTTAACTCAATAAAATAAATTTCATTTTAAGCTGGCCTTTTGGCAAAAGTCACTACAGGCTGTCATTACATTTGTCATTTACCAGATGAATTATGCAGGTGCAAAAAAAGACTTCAAACACTATTGTTAAGCTGATGGTGAATATGAAAGATGCTGTTTTTGTCTTGTGAGGGTTACATCAGGTATCCCTGGAGATTTGAGTTGATTACAGTCTGTATAAAGCAAGTTTTGTTGTTGTGTTTCGCCTGCCATCAATTCAGTCTTTGAGACTCCAGCTGGCTAGACAGCAGCTGTCTGCAATCAAACTGATCAACTGAGAATACAGGGAGGATAAAGCAGCATGATACTACAGGTCCTGTGGCCAGTGGGATTGGTCCCAACCAGTTTACCACGGTTGAGACCATATTTTATTTTATACACTTCTAGTTCCTTATCCAAAGAGTTTAGGACTTTTAAAGGTAATGTAAGCAGCATGCGCTCTTATTGGCAGTCTAAACCAAACATAAAAAATATATACTGCTCATAACACCTTTAACAAATGCTGATTTTGATTTACACACTTATTATTATAATCTATTTTTCACTTAAGAATCATAATATATGTTTTTGTTGATATCAGGTTCTAGATTTTTCTGATCTTTAAACAGGTGATTTGTAAAACATACCAATGCTGTTTTATCACTAATGACTTTGGACACATTGCTAGGATGCACTGGTCTTGAGGTTAGAGTTGTCTTAACTAACACAAGTAAATCATTTGGAGAATTTCCATTGGGGGTGCATGGGAGCAGAGCGCTCCTACTTTTCAGCAAGGAGGTTGAAGGTTCAATCCTCTAATCCTTCTTTCCTTTCTGCCACACCAAATCATCTTCCCCCAAGCACGGAGTGATTAGCTTAGGTTTATGCTGGATGCCCTTCCCTATACCTGGCATTGAATAGTGAGCCATGTGGCTGGATTGCTTGTGTACTGGTGACTCTAAATTGCCACCACTTATTGAAGGTGAGAGGGAATGTTTGTCTGCCAGTGTATGTCTTTACTTAGCTGGCCAATGTCCTGGTGTATCCTGCCTAAGGCCCATAGTTCCTTGCTGGAGCCCAACATCAATAATCAGAAGTCAATAAATGTACAAATGTCCATCTTTAGGATATTGTATAAATTATATATATATATGCTAATTATTCTGACAAGTTAGACAAGTTGAGTGAATATTGAACAGGAACAGCTGCCAACTCTTTGTACAAAAACAGAGTCCAATATTCATGAGCATATCTCTGATTATAACCAACTAAATGGTTATATGGTAAAGAACAACCTCTGTCTTTCCTGTTTTCTGCACCAGTGAAGCTGAAACAATCTCACACAGGGCCTACAACAGGTGAACATTAATAGTGATTTATTGCTGGCTCTGTGGTTTGCCTCTCTGAGGATGAGGCTGAGGTTGGCAGCTGGTTCAAATGGCTCAAACAAATGAAGTGTAACTTTAGCTCTGCTGTGTAGTGAAGATGTAGCAGCATATGCCCCTCTGGAATATACGTATTAATGAGGCTCCAGCCAATTCACTGTACAGCTCTAGTAGTAAGCTTCAGTGCTGCTGATGTAAACCTGAATGCCAATATAGTGGCATAGAGATAGTGATCTTAGGTCTGCTTTAAGCTTTTCTTCTGAGGGCTTACATAAGCTGAAAAGGGCATGAGGCAAAAGGAGGCAGGTGAGTGCCGTCAGAAACAGCAGCGTTTACAGGATCTGATCTACAGCGACGCGGACAGGCCACTGCTCAGGCAGTGTGTGGTAAATATATGATGTTGCATATGTGGCAGGTCGGTGGGACATTCACATATTTTGGTGGCCACATCATCTGACATACCGTTAAACCACATGAGAGAGACGACAGGGTTTGTTAGATATGCAGTTATTTTTCAAAGGCTAAAGGAAGTGACTCACATCCATACGAAGGAATCCTGGGGGAAATCATAGAGTAGGAAATAGACAGCGTGCAATCAAGTGGCAATTTCCACTGCAAGGACCATTGTGTGGGCTGGAGATGAAACAGAAATAAATTGGCCACAAGAAAATAATTATACAGATTCATTACTGCATTACCATAATATTACTTTGTTAAAGTTTTTCATTTAAGCTTAGACTCAAATTACTCCAATAGTTATTTCTGGAGCTGAAAAGCAGGTGCTTGCGGACATGCTTTGTGAAGAGACTGTTGTCTGTCTCGACTGCAAGTATAGCTATTTTAAAATAGTAATGGTGGTAGCAGTAGTATTAGTAGTAGCAAGAGTAGTAGTCATAGAAGTAGCACTATTAGTAGCCATAGTGCTGTATTATTAAGAGTAGTGGTAGTAGTAGTTAGTACTTTCTTTTAACAATTTTGTTGGGTACTGTTAGTACTACTAAGTAATATTTTGAAGTAACAGTACTTCCTGAGTACTTCCTCAAACTCTGCATATAGCCAAGCCAAGTGTAAAACACAGTTGTTTGAATTTTTACATATACATATAAATTTTTACTCATCATATGGCATCGACCTTTGTGCTTTGAACAAAACAAAAACAAAAGTGAACTAACTGCGTGTACTGTATTTCTTAACTTACTTAACATAACTTACCTGTTTTTTTTCCAGAAGTGGAAGGTGAGCCAGACAAAGATCCGCGTCATCTCCACGCTGCTCTTTATCCTGTTCGGCTGCCTCATCTTTGTGGCGCTGCCTGCCGTAATCTTCAAGCACATCGAAGGCTGGAGCGCGCTGGAGTCAATCTACTTCGTGGTCATCACTCTCACCACCATTGGATTTGGAGACTTTGTGGCTGGAGAGAAAGGTCACCTCAGTCTATTTTCTCTTTCTTTGGGCTGTCTTTAAGTTTTATGTTCACGGTGAATTACTTCTCGGCCTGACTCAGCAGTTGTGCACCACACTGATAAGGCTCCTGTTGCATTATGTGTTCTGACAGGTTTTACAAAAGCATCTCAAATTCTGAAATATGTTCCTCACTGCCATCTGTTTAGAAAAAAATCTACACACTCACAGTTACAAAAAGGATTAGCGTCACAAAGCTTATTATAGGCTATAAAATTCACATGATATTGCTCACACTGTGTTTCCCATCTGCTTCCATATCTCATGTTTGTTCTGTTTGGAGAAACACAATGCAACAAAAGCACATAGACAGTCATGGTGTACGCATCTGGTATCATCTGGACTGTACCTGCCTAACAAGCAAGAAGGGGAGAAGACAGATGGTAACAATCACATGCACTTAGTGGCTAGATTAAATTTCCCTGGGCAGGCCTAATGATTATAAATTTGATTAGTGCACCTGTGTCAACACCGCCAAGTTACAGTAAACTAATCAGTGCTGTTAGTTAAAGCTGCCCATTATCTAACACTACAGTGGTGTGCTGGTGATTTCTGAAAGATAAAACCTGTCATGGGAACCAAGGATTAAATAATGCATACAGTAGTGATTTATACACATATTAGTTATAGCAGATGAAAAAATAAATGTCTCCATTATCCAGGGTGTACCCCACCTATGGTCCATAGTTTAAGGGATAGGCTCCAGCCACTTAAGGCCCTGAACAGGAATACATGGAAAAAAGATGAATGGATAAAAAAAATAGTAGATAATTTTATTAGTGATCACTATATGTAAAAATAGCCTTAAAATACCTTTCACTATTTTCCATAACAATTCAATAATGTCACAATGAAAGGCTTTTTTTAATGCTGTGTTATGCACTGTCTACAAAAGTCATGTTAAATGTCTCTAAGACCTTATTAATATGCACCAACCTCAAGAGTACAACTGTTCAAGGTAAAGCTGACCCAAACACCTCCTCCACCTCCTACTTGTGATGCAGTGTGTGAAGTACCATTTGTGCCTGATGTAACCGTGTTGTGTAACCCACTTGTCCTGTGTTTTGACTTCTTCAGGTGGGTCAGAGAGTTCCTCAGGAGGGTCAGCAGAGAGTCCTGTTTACCTGGACTATTACAAGCCCGTGGTGTGGTTCTGGATCCTGGTGGGACTGGCGTACTTTGCCGCCGTTCTGAGTATGATCGGAGACTGGTTTAGAGTGATCTCCAAGAAAACTAAAGAAGAGGTACGTGTTGTGAACTGATGTTACATAATAAATGTGGTGAGTGGGAGAGGCGAAAAATTGTATTGTAACAGCTCTTGAATGTGAATAGACACAGTATAAACAGTATGTAAAAGGTTTAAAATGCAGAAAGTATTGTGCTATTTTATGTGCTGGGCATTTAACCATTTCAACATATGGCTCATGGTTCATACTATCATTGTTCATAGCCCCATTTATTCCTCACAGATGAATTTATCTCCCTTGTCTGAGTTTACAGCAGGAAAGAGAACAGAACTTAGCAGTAGTGCACTAAATGCTAATAACTATTGCTGTTTTACTCATAGTAATCATATTTTTTTCTTAAATATCAACAGTATGATGACTCTATGAAATGACATGCAACAACAAGAAAATAAAAAGTTTCTTACTTGGTAACTGTACCTTCTGATAGATCCTAAACATATCATGAGCTACAGCAGTGTAGCATTTTACAAAAACTCCTCAAAATAAGCTAGCTCTCAGCAGAAGAACCAAAGACTATGCCTATGTCCCTTATTGGAGTATTACCAATACCAGCTCTGTATTGACTGAAAATTACAAATAGCAAGAGGTGTTTTAGGACATGTACAGTATTTCTGCTAACCTCTGAACTAAAATAGATTGCATTAAAACTACCCTTAAAGCGATGTTATCCATGAAATAGACAATGGAATTATGTTGTTGTTTTTTTTTTACTCCATGTAATATTTATATGACAAATACATACACTATATTTACAAAAGTATTAGCACAGATGAACTCGTACTTTTGGAAATATAGTGTACATTTTTAAATAAAATATATGTCATATGTGGGTTGAACACCACCTAACACAAGACCAGAATGTAGTATTTGTCTGAATAATAGGATGCCTAGCTGTTCTGGCAGGGTCATTATTTCCTTGTAAACAAAACATGTGCAAACTCAGGCAGGCCACTGACCACATTAGCCGGTGGAGGGGTAGTGGCAGTGGGCCGGCATCATTAGCTGTGGACGCTAGGAGCTCTACTGAGAATTTCTTAGTTTGGAGGAAGGATATCAGCAAGAAGAGAGAGTGAAAAGAGAGAGAAAGGAGTGGTAAAAAGGTCGACTTTGAACCCCCTCAGAGGTTAATGAATAAATAAACAGCTCTGAGGAACAGAAGGAGGCCTAATGCATCATGAAGGTGAGATCAATGATGTTTTTCTTCTTCTGTTCGGGGGAGAGTTTTAAAGGCAGCAAAAAACAGACTTGCATCATCCATTACATAATACCATGATTTATACATTTGACCTGGTGCAGTAAGACAGAAGAGCTAAATTAATTTTCAAATTATACATTTTTTTTGTTTTAATTGTTGCTCATATTGAGAGAAGTACTTAGTTTATCTTTCATAGCTCAATGTCAGGAACAAACAAAGACTTCAGTTAAAATTTAGATAAAAAAACAACTGCAGTGTGCTGTTTGTGCCAGTCCCAAGCCTGCATAAATGGAAATAGTTGCATCAGGAAGGGCATTCGGAGTAAAACCTATGTCAAAACCTATGGCAAATCACACTGCACAGGAGGCAGGAAGGGAAAAGTGAAAAGAAAGACAAAGACTAACTCTAAACCAAATAAAAAGATGCCTTTTCCACAATATCGTTATTAATTGACAACATTCCTAGATCCACACCATAAACTTACCATTACTGTCAGAAAAAAAAAAAACAGATAAGATGAGAAATTAATAACCGTAGCAGGTCAAAGAAACATTGTTTGATACAGTACAATCTTGTTTTTTGGATAGGTCGGGGAGTTCCGGGCGCACGCGGCAGAGTGGACCGCCAACGTGTCGGCAGAGTTCAAAGAAACCCGGCGGCGACTCAGTGTTGACATTTATGACAAGTTCCAGCGCGCGGCGTCCATCAAGCGCAAACTGTCATCCGAACTGGGGATCAACGCCACCCTCAACCAGGAAATGACTCCGGGCAAGAGGACACTGTCAGTCAACCTGGGGGACGAGCGCGAGTCCTACCCCAATCTAACTCTGTCGCTCAGCCCTGTCCCGGGGGCGCTGACCAGGAACGGCAGCCTCTATCTGAATGGTCTTAGTCCTGATTACGCCGCTGATCGTAGGGAGATTCCTATTGTTGAGAATCTCAAATAGGAAAAGGGAAAAGAAAGACTTTGAGGAACCTTGTCTTACTGACTGAGCATCTCAAGACAAGATTTGCATTCATTAAGTCGATCGTGCTTCAATTGAAAAAAAAAAAACTCAAGAGGAACTCAATTATAAAGCCATTACCTTACATAAACACGATTCTGTGCCAACAAGATTAAACTCTTCTAGACTGGACTGAAGATTGTATCAAAATAAACAACATTTATTTAAAAGTAGCAAGAAACTTAATATACACCGATCAGGCATAACAGTTTGACCAGTGACAGGTGAAGTGAATAACACAGATGATCTCTTTCATGTTTTGACTGAGAGACAAATGCCACATTGTGATGGCAACTTATGCAACTGAGTCAGAACGTCTCCAGAACTGCATCTCTTGTGGTCAGCAGCTATAAAAAGTGGTCCAAGGAAGGAACTGGTGAACTGGCGACAGGTGATGCATGTGGGGAGTGAAGGCTGGTCCCATCCAACAGACGGGCTACTGTGGTTCAAATTACTGAAGAAGTTTACGCTGGTCCTGATAGAAAGGCGCATCACAGTTTGTTGGGTATAGAGCTGCACACTATGGTCATAATGTTATGTCTGATCTGTGTATGTTATAGTCAGCAATGATCATTATGCCTGAACTTAGAAAGCAATACATTTCTGTTTTTTATGTTTTGAGGTCTTGAAATCTGCATCAGATAAAAGCATCCTCTTCCTCCAAAAGCAGTCAGCAACAAATGTTCGTCACTTACACTCAGAATGTGTTGTTTATTTTTTGTTTACGCTGATTATGTGAAGTGATAGGCCTTGCATTTGTACATCTGCTCTCACTACAGAGACGAATGTTAATATTCATAAAGTTTTTCAGCTTTCGCCCTAAAGAATAATACACTTGTGCCTTACTGAACCTAAAGTATAAGAAGTTGAAGATCTATAGAAGCACAGTAGAAGCAGTAGAAAGAAGAAAGACGCGGACACTAAAGTCGGGATTTCTCTGCTGCTCTGTTTTGCAATCTACATTCATTTTTCGCATCAGTGGAACTACACAAACTGCGGCTCACCAACCCTGCCCAAGTAATGCTCAAGTAATCATTGCTTTTTTGTGTCCAGGCTGCTGAGAAAGAAACAAGTCTGGGATCAGAGCTTCAGAGGTCTATTGTCAACTTATTATGATTTAGCTTGTGGCTCTTTAGCAAATTAGATACAGAAAAATATCTGCTGGTTTCATCAAACTGTGTTCTCAGGCTGCAGTAAACTGAAAATCTTAAATTAAAAATGTAGATGTTTTTACAGGTTGGATAAAGTGACTGTAAAGGTACTCTATTATGATGTATATGGTACAGTTTACACTTTAGTTTAGTAATTTTTATTACCTTACACAGCCAGCTAGATTTTTGCTAAATTTGCGAGTTCACAAACTCACCAAAATCCATCTTGTTCAGCTCAAGCTTACCTCTTTGGGTGTTCAAATTGATGGTGGTTTAACCAATCATGCGGCAGTTCTGTCGTGAGTTGGTGGGTTTTAGGTTTGCTGACAGCTGCAAACGTACACAACATTGCAAAGCTGAAAGACGTTAGTATAGATGCGGCCACTAAATGTTAAGTACATATATTATTGTAAAAGCATTTCATGAAATTTACATTCATAATAGGGTACCTTTGAAGTTTTCAATGTTGAGATTGAAAAATGAATTTGGACAAAACATAAAACACCACCAGCACTAGTTTTTATAAAATGTCCATGTCCTATAGCATACTAGATTTGATAATAGGCTTTGGATACTTATAACTTTGGTTACTGTGACATTTATACAGGAGTAAAAGGTTCAGCTTACATGTGTCTTATTTGTGCTGTTGTCCTGCAGGATCTGCTGTAATACTCTCAGCAACATGGTACACAGTGCTATGTAAAATCTGTATCATTGCAGTAATGTGTCAACTGTGTAGTGTTATTTTGCATACACCTGCCTGGAATACCAAATGATCATTTCAGTAAGTGGCTTTATTTGTTTCTTTTACAGTACATTTTATGGAGGCTGGGTTCTGCCTCTGAGATGAAAAAAGATTCAGTCAAATTAAAATGACTCAAGTAAAGGTAAAAGTACTCATTAAATCATTACTTGTGTAAAATTTTAAAAAGTATGGCTATAAAGTTTACTAGTATTACTGATTTTTTTAGTGGTATTACTATCAATACTACTATTGCAACTACTCCTACTGCAACTGCTACTAAAATTTTAAGATTTTTTTTCTCTCACAGTAACAGAATCTACTTCCATACATATCAGACCTTGGCTTCACTTGAGATTTTACTTGCCATTTAACAACTCTGTCCAAATGTGTTTAGAGTGTTTTAGTTGGAGGCTGTCATTTTCTTCAAGTGTGACTGGACTGGCCATCAGCTGCTGTGTGTAATAAGTCCTGGACCAGTTATATTAGAAAAGGATTAATACTCATCTTTATGTCTTTAAGTCACATGTTAATAGCAACAGATGGCTAGATGCTGAGCTGCTTTTCATTATTGCAGCTCCAAATTGCCATCCAGTTGTTTTTTTCCAGTCACTGTTTGATTGACAGCTCCTAAAGACAAACTGTCAGCTTACAATAAAGTCACGGAGAGCTGTCGATGAGTGTTATGCAACAAATTAGACCACGCAAGGCCAAGAAACGTGTGTCTGTGTGGAAGTGTGTGTAGGCAAGGATGAACTAATTTCACCCACCCACACCAGCACATGGCATCCCCGGTCTATATTTTTTTTTTTTCAACCAGTTTTTAATTAAGTCTGGCTGGCCTCGAAATCCCACTCCAAGCATGTTGAATGTATTTATTCATATCACCATAGACAAGCCTCATTATGAATGTATGACACTTATGATTTAATATGAAGATTTATGGATGAAAAGAGGAGTGTAATTAGCTCAGAGGGTGTGCTGTGAAATCTGGCTTTTACGGACACTGACTAAACAAAACAGGATGCCATATTCAGCAGTGTCACCAAGTCACCGTAACTCCAACCCTTGTACCTATAAATTAGGGGTCGCCAAAAGCTAACCATCTGCCTCATGTCTCAAAACATTGACATAGTTTGCAACACTGCACCAAATAATTGCAAATAATAAACACATTTTTACACAAGATAAGATACTTCATATCTATCTTATTATGCAGTCAAGATGGTATCGTTGTGACTGTCACTATAGATTGCTGTGGGAAACACTGCATGACCGTAACGAAATGAAAAGAGCTCTAATCATTTGATTCAGTGTATTGTTAAAATGTGTATTTGTGGTATTACAAAACCAATTTTCCATAAACCAAATTTGATGAGTACAGAATTGGGTCATCTGCCCCAAAGTGTATGCACCAGAACCTTTTCTTCAAATTTCACCCATTTTCTGAAGTCACAGCACACGATCCGCTTACTATTTTCCAATTTATTCATGTGTATAGAAATCCCAAATCACACACATTAACATTTTAAAATTTTGCATGCTACTTTGAGTGTTAATTTCATTGTGTCAGATGTGCCCACAGTCCCAAAATTTTATGTTATCAATGACCAGTCCAGTATGTTACTGTGGCTATGTCATCTCGAGTCATGAAAAACTTTTCAAAGATTTAGAATAAAGAATTTATATGTAAAACAAAATGTGGAGCAGTTTTTCCATCTTGAAGCATTGTTTTAACTTATTTCTTCGCACAGCATTTTTTCTTCAGAGAAACAGCCTGCAGCCGTTTGTCGTTTGGCCTAATGACGGTCACAATGGCTGTAATCACATCACAACACAATGACACTGGCTCATAATGGACCGGGCCTCGTTCATGATGTGAGTCACATGTCACAAAATGTTCCTCACAAGCACAGCGTGAACTGGTGAGGTCCGCACTGACGAACTGTGGCCTTAACACCTCCCCATAATTGCTAGTCTTTACCTTTTGAGTTTTACTTTCTGGCTTATTATTCCAAAACTTTTTCTCAGATTTATGCAGTATTTATTATGCAAACAAAAGTTGTTAATGTGATGTGACAGGTTATTTAATGAGTCCAAAAGACAGAGACATCGCTTGATCTAACAGAGGCAGACAGGAGGCTTAAGTGCATCCTGAGACGGGGCGTTCAGAGAGGACATGACCCACAACTGGAGTGCCCTCCTTCAGCAGAGTGACTCAGTTGTTCGCTGATTGTAGAGCGTGGACACAGGGGAAGAACAAATGTAAGTCTTTAGACATACATTATACATGGCCTTCAGAAAGCTAGAGAGCGGAGGAGAAGGTTTGGAGGGTGAATGCTAAAACACAAGACTCCTGCAAAACTCTGGCCAGCCATTCATTCTCTCACCAAAAGGATGTGGGCTTTATGTAATGTTTTTTTTTTTCCTCTGGTATTACTACTGTCTCATGTTTTCTGATTGGTAAATGTCAATCAAATTAAATTTATTCTGCTTTCCTTTGCTATGCCCACGCAAGTACCAGAGATTATACCTACTTTTAAACAGTATATACTCTGCTCAAAGAAATAAAGGGAACACTAAAATAAGACATCCTAGATCTGAATTAATGAAATATTCTTATTAAATACTTTGTTCTTTACATAGTTGAATGTGCTGACAACAAAATCACACAAAAATTATCAATGGAAATCAAATTTATTAACCCATGGAGGTCTGGATTTGAAGTCCCACTCAAAATTAAAGTGGAAAAACACACTACAGGCCGATCCAACTTTGATGTAATGTCCTTAAAACAAGTCAAAATGAGGCTCAGTAGTGTGTGTGGCCTCCACGTGTCTGTATGACCTCCCTACAACGCCTGGGCATGCTCCTGATGAGGTGGCAGATGGTCTCCTGAGGGATCTCCTCCCAGACCTGGACTAAAGCATCCACCAACTCCTGGACAGTCTGTGGTGCAATGTGGCGGATGAAGTGAGACATGATGTCCCGGATGCACTCAATTGGATTCAGGTCTGGGGACCAGGCGGCCAGTCCATAGCATCAATGCCATCGTCTTGCAGGAACTGCTGACACACTCCAGCCACATGAGGTCTAGCATTGTCTTGCATTAGGAGCAACCCAGGGCCAACCGCACCAGCATATGGTCTCACAAGGGTCTGAGGATCTCATCTCGGTACCTAATGGCAGTCAGGCTACCTCTGGCGAGCACATGGAGGGCTGTGCGGCCCCCCAAAGAAATGCCACCCCTCACCATTACTGACTGACTGCCAAACCGGTCATGCTGGAGGATGTTGCAGGCAGCAGAACGTTCTCCACGGCGTCTCCAGACTCTGTCACGTCTGTCACATGTGCTCAGTGTGAACCTGCTTTCATCTGTGAAGAGCACAGGGCGCCAGTGGCGAATTTGCCAATCTTGGTGTTCTCTGGCAAACGCCAAACATTTTGCACGGTGTTGGGCTGTAAGCACAACCCCCACCTGTGGACGCATCGGGCCCTCATACCACCCTCATGGAGTCTGTTTCTGACCGTTTGAACAGACACATGCACATTTGTGGCCTGCTGGAGGTCATTTTGCAGGGCTCTGGCAGTGCTCCTCCTGTTCCTCCTTGCACAAAGGAGGAGGTAGCCATCCTGCTGCTGGGTTGTTGCCCTGCTACGGCCTCCTCCACATCTCCTGATGTACTGGCCTATCTCCTGGTAGCGCCTCCATGCTCTGGACACTACGCTGACAGACACAGCAAACCTTCTTGCCACAGCTCACATTGATGTGCCATCCTGGATGAGCTGCACTACCTGAGCCACTTGTGTGGGTTGTAGACTCCGTCTCATGCTACCACTAGAGTGAAAGCACCGCCAGCATTCAAAAGTGACCAAAACATCAGCCAGAAAGCATAGGAACTGAGAAGTGGTCTGTGGTCACCTCCTGCAGAACCACTCCTTTATTGGGGGGTCTTGCTAATTGCCTATAATTTCCACCTGTTGTCTGTTCCATTTGCACAACAGCAGTGAAACTGTTGTCAGTGTTGCTTCCTAAGTGGACACAGTTTGATTTCACAGAAGTGTGACTGACTTGGGGTTACATTGTGTTGTTTAAGTGGTCCCTTTATTTTTTTGAGCAGTGTACAATAGAGCTGCATTCAAAAGAGTGGTGACATAAAGCTAAGAACTGTAGTAACAATACATTTTTAGAGGAGGAATTAGCATTAGCCAACAAATATAGCAAATTATGAATAGTAAAAAAATTAACTGAACTTTAGTAAATGTATTGACATTAACTGTTAAAGTAATGGAGCAATTAGCTAATCAATTTAGCATATAAGCTGCATATAGGCTACAAGTGATTTCTGTGTTTTATGTTATTCTAGACATGTTAGCCTTGGGTGACCAGATTTTTAAACAAAAAACTGGGACATATATTTTTTTCACTTATCACAGTGCATTTGAACTCAACAAGTGACAAAAAAGCTTAGGAAATCCATACAATTTTCTGTCATGTAATTATAATACATGACACAATGCCTCAAGTTTTGAATTTTAATGGAAATTTATTGATAAAAGTAAAATGGCATTGTAAATATTTTTAGTGACAAAAGTCTTTAGACAGTTTAGTTTCCTATGCTTTTCTATTGGTTAACAACTGGGACATGGTTTGTTGAAAACTGGGACATATTTGTGTTTTTACAGATTTGTGTTGGAACATGGGACAAGAAGCCTAAAACTGGGACTGTCCCAGTTTAATAGGGATGTCTCCTCACTCTAAGTTAGCCAGTGGAAAGGACTATCAAATCTGAATGCTATTAATTGAAAATATTGTTTAACAAGTGCTGTACTATATTAAAACAACAGCAACAACAGTTCATATTTACCTTCTAAAAAATGGTTTTAATGTTTTTAGTTTTGCAAAAATGAATGGGGAAAAAGGGGGTGCTCTTGTCACTAAACTGCAGGCACAGCTTCTTTCATTATGCCACATGGAAGGGTCTAGCTATAGAGTAAACACCCAGTAATGATCTACTAATAACAGCTAACAATAGTAATCTACAGTAATCATGTTCACAAGTCCCTTTAGCTTCAGCTACATCGATGCACAGACCAGACCAAACACAAAGGTGGTGGGTTAAAGATGACTTGCCTCTTCTGTGACATCAGAGGAGTATGAGTCAGCCTCGACCTCTCGCGTCTGGAGAGCTACATGAATTCAGCACTATGTCTGACTGGTGGAGCTGTGAGGTGATTACATGTCACAACTACTTCACACAATGATGGTCGTATCGGGTTCATATTTTCTTTTCTTTTCTCACACTAACACAACTTTATGTCCAAAAATCTCCTCCTTGGTCTTCCTCGAGACATCATACCCAGCAGCTCTAACCTCAATCTTGTATAACCTTTCCTTTCATTCTTGCTGAAACTCTTTTTTTTATCACACAACAAATCTGAGTCTTCTCCCAACCTGCTTCAAACCCCTGGCCATGCCCACACCACTTATATCAGCATTTTTTCATCTGACAGAATCTATGTATAACACCTGGTCCACAGCTTCAAATATTCTTGTACTCTTACTCTCAAATATTTCACAACTTTCTGGTGGTTTGAGAGCATGCAGTCACAAACCAAACAAAGGCAGTAACAATGGTTTGGATGGTTTGACATCAAAAAATAAACTGTAGACTGTATTTCTTTGTACAGTGTTTCGTAATTACTTTGACACATTTCTCCATTCAGTATTGTCATTTGCAAAACAAATCACACAAAGAATCCAAATGGGATTTCAGGTTCTCAAAACAAAGGCTTTTCTTTGCAAAATGTTGTTCTGTATTCAAACTCTTAAAATTTCCCTCAAAAGCAAGTTTTTTGCATCAAAATGATCAAGCTGCAATCACATGTTTTCATGCACACATTCACTCATTTGACACAGCAGCTCAGACTCTGAGTCCTGCTCTCAGTCTCTGCAGCTCTCACTGATTTACTGCAGCGAGCGTTTAGGCTTCATACTTCACACAAATGAACTGGAGACTATGGCTATTTTACCTAAAACCTGACCGTTTTCATATTGAAACAGGAAAAATACAGGCAAAATGCAGAATGTGCATATTTCTCATTTACATATTACGTACTGTACTGGACATTACTTTACACGAGTCTTTGGTTATTATGATGCACTGTAAACCTGCAGTGGTGTATTCTTTATACTGTAGTATGTCTACTCTCAGAAATAACCAGGACAGTACAGCAAACTGAAGCAAGGGACTTTTGCTTTATTCTTTATCCTGACATCTTTACCACTGTCAGTGTGAGCACTGGTAACAATAATGAAAATATATTTATTCTGATAAAGAAAAAGTGTATGTATTTCTCTTCTTGTGATGGCTGCAGGGAAAACCCTCTTGAGAGACAAATTCAACCTCACTGTAAACAGATGTCCTCAGTCCGTATGGTTTATTGTTTTATAAAAAAAAGCAATGAAAAAATTCATAGTTTTCTATAAGTATGTACTACATATTGTGTCTTGCCTCTGACTCTCTGCTGAGACCCTTTCCCTTTGATTCCTGTGTGAAAACTTTGAAACAGAAGCAATTTCCTTGTAATCAGATGCTGATTGCTCACAATTTTTTTTGCAGCTATATTTAAAGAAACAGCATTTTGGCCAAAGGCCCTTTCCATGTGCAAAGAAAACCTATGTATTAGCCAAACAAAGTGATTTCAGTGAGAGCTGTGTGAAGAGTTCTGAGAAAGAGTTTGAAAACTGTGTGAAAGGATGAGAAATGTTCTAAATGAAACATGTTGAAATATAGGTTTGAAGAAAAACAATGTATTGGTATCGACTAAATTCCCCCACAAAGTAATCAGTATCACATCACATCTAAAAAGTGAGATATCCAGAAGAAAATATCCAGAAGAAAAAAAGTCAAAAGGAAATAAGTTGCTATGTATTCAAACATCAATTGTGGCTTGATCACGTGTCAGACTTGTCCCACAAAAACAATGACAGTTCATCTGGGACAGTGTGTAGCCCGTAACCTCTCCTGTAGTTTTCCTGTCATGTGAAGCTGCTGCAGATGGGATATCCTCTCACGCTGGGAAGATGAATGACACATCGACCTTTACCGCTCACTGCTCCCTGTGGTGAGTGAGTTCATAAATAGACAAGCTGTCCTTAATAAATCCCATTGACTGCATCCGTGTGGTTTATGGGACTGTCCAAGTATATTGTCAATGCCTGCAAGTAAGAACTCATCTCAAAAAAAGTTAGAGTGGGACATCAAAAGGCTGGAAAAAGCAGCTCTGAAGCAGCTTTTTTGCAAGTGATTAGTTTAATTGGCAGCACTTTAAAACAACAACTAAATATAAAAGGTGCATTTTAGAACAGCAGAGTCTCTTTTATTAGCATTGGATGTATTGGATGCTTGATTCTGTTCACTGCACAGCGAGGGCTTGGAGGCAAAGGGGCGTAAGTGGCATTTTGGGCGAATATGAGTATTATATATCAAATGAAAGCGCTCAGTGAGATCTTTTCAGTGGCAAAAGGATAGAACTGAAATATTGACCCAAAAGAAGTAATTTAAGAAAAACTAAAAGGCGTAACAGTAAAAGTGCCAAAAAGGTTCACAAAAAGTTCATATACGCCCTTTGACACTGAGCAAATCACTGTAGGACCTTGGGCATAACTCAAAATGAGTGTAAAGCATGGTCTCAATATAAAAATTTATAGTATTTATATTTAATCTTTATTTAAGTAGACAAGTCTTGTTTAGGATAAAAATCTATTTTGCAAAAGGCACCAGCAAACTTTTATGGCAGTTACAGAAAAGGAAGCATCCCACAATGTTTTTATAGTAAAAGATTCCACATTACTAGGAATTAGTTTGGTCATTTGGTGCATGGATAAAACAGTAATTTGTTATATTTAGGGGTACAAATAGGATAAAATAAGATATACATGTATTAATCTAAACTGACAAAATATACAAATATGAATAAAACTGTGTTTAAGATATGTGCATTTACTAAACAGACTGTAAAGTAAAAACTCCCGAGCAGAATAACAGACTATACTCCCTTTATGAAGAGATTAGTAGATAATAAGGAGACTGCAGAATTGTGTTAAGGGTTGATGTTCCTGATGTACTGACAATATATTATTGCTAGTTGTAGTAATAGTTTTTAATGTTTTTTTTTTTTTTTTAAATAGCATTTATTTATTTGATACATTACTTGTTTCTCTAGAATTCTCTGACCATCCCCTGAGAATAGGATTTGATCTTCTTCCTTCTGAGAAGAGATATTTGCTTCCTAGAGCTAGAACAAACAGATTTACATGTTCTTTTGTGCCCTCTGCAACAGGCTTAATATGCACAATTCTTGACTACACTGGGATCTTGATTTTATCAGAGTCTTTTTATCCTGGATGTGTTCCACTGTAACAGTGATTTTATTGCTGTATGTTGGTTCTGTCACTGTTTGTACCACAAACTGCAAATCAAATTTCCCGTTTGGGGCAATAAAAATTGAGATGAGTTGAGTGAGTTGAGAAAATAAAATCTTTATGAAATATGCTGTGTGTATTCAAAGAGGAAAATCTCCATTCTGTCTGCATTTGTTTACTGCTCTCTATGTTTATTCTTTATTAGGAAAACATTAATGTCAAAAAAGCATATCTTAATTTTTTGCCATTTTTAAAAAGTATAATAAATAATTTTCAACTTAATCTGTGGTAATATGAATTTCAAAGACATTCCCAATTTGATAAGACAAAAATATTATATATTGGTATAAGGCAGCAGCATCTGGCTCAATTTTGATGAAAATTTGTTTTGGCTCTCCTGTAAAATTTGTAAAATGGCTCTTCTGCTTCCAAGCCCTCGATGGATCAGGAACACAGTCATTGTCTTCCATACAATCCATACGAGCTGCATTATGTAAAGAAGGATTTGCATTTTTCCTACTTTGTTGCCCTTGTATCAACTTTTTGAGATGTGTTGCTGCCATAAAATTCAGTATGAGCTATTATTTTCAATGAAATGGGAAAAAAAAAATCTCAGTTTTAAAGCCTATGTTCTGCTGGGAATAAATATATTTTAAGAAAATTTGTGAACCATTGCATTTCTTTTAAATTTACGTTTTACAGTCTCTCTCTCTCTCTCTTTTTTTTTTTTTTTTTTTTTTTTTGAACTGGGGTTGTATATTGAAATTTTATAGACCCCTTTGCTGACCTAATTCTTCCATTCAAATTCATTCCATCCAAATTGCCATAATTCTTTGATTCAGGGCTTGTGTTTTGTAGCATATGTTTGGGGCAGCATCTGTTCACTACACCCACGGTGCCTATGTTGACCTTAAGCTCATGTCGTGACCACACAGATTTCTGCCTCATTAGACCAGACCTTAATGAGACTCAGTACTCCTACATTTTGGAAGGAACATTTTTCCCGGTACGTCCTGCTGTGTTCTGACTGGTCAAAAGTGGCTAAAGTACAGTCATGGTTTCAAAGACTCCTCAATTATATGCAGAATGTCATAGATAATTACAGTGCATAATTTTATTCAAAAAAAAAAAAAAAAAAGCGCAGGCCAAGCTGTTCACTTTCTTCTTCAGTGGATGAAAGAGCGACATGTTCTGGATATCTACAGTCTAAGTCGTCTATGATGGAGCTGAACTCAAATGAACATTTTATGATCTAAAAAAAAAAAAGTCTGTAATTTGTTTTAAGTTCAGTGCAATCATCAGAAATAGATTTTTGGGATTTAGTTTTTTTACTCTGTTACATGACTCAAAAGGTATCTGTTACAAAGAATCACTCAACAGATGCCACAAGTCTAAATGTTTATTGTATGTACGATAGCTGTTCTCAGGCTGTTCAACACTACATATGTTTATCTATAATGAGATTGCATTCCAGTCTTTGAGCCGTGATTGCTTTTGCATGTTATTTTGGTCCACTTTCCACACATCCTTGTTTTGACTCTCATGTCCCAAAATAACTTACACTTAGTGCTTTTCCACCTGCGGTTCTCCCCCCAGTCCAAGGCCTGCCCACAGTCACCTGCTGCTACTCACTGACAAACACACTGTAGCCTTCCACCACACAGCAAGCTCAAGGCACTCTAACATATTATTTAGGTACAAATCAAGCCTCAATTTTCTCCAGTTTAAAGACTATTTTTCCCCGTGATCTATTTGAGGATCTCAGAACTGCTGTGATTTTCTGACTCACAAATTAGCCTGATTATTTTTTACCTCTGTTGCATGACCCATAATATTATAGCCCCTTCCTGCTTCCTTTTGTGGCGCTCAAACTATTGCTTTTTCATTAGTAGAATCGGAAATCTTGACAGTTCATTATACAACCACATTTCTGGAAAATTCTCCACTCATCTGTGGTTTCATAAGAGAGAAGGTGACATAAGGGAGAGGAGGGTCAACCAAGCACAGAGGTAAGGAGTCATTACTGTAACCTGAACCTGCTCCCCATTCATAAAATACACACTGAGTAAGTCAATCAGAACACAAAACTGCAAATTAGATAAGTACTTAGATTACTGTCCCCTTGTGGCTGGAGTTAGTAAAACTACCTCTGTCTCGCAATGATACAGAATTCTTTAAAATATTCCTGGATGAACCTGGCTTTTTCCTTCCGGGGTCACCACAGCTAAATCATATGCCTCTTAGTGTGCTGTTATTTGCATGCTTGTTTTGACCTAGGTTTTATGCCAGATGCCCTTTCCTGATGCTTCCCTCTCCATTTATCCGGGCTTGGGACTGGCTTAAAGAGTTCTCTGGCTTGGTTATTTTTTGAAATCTTACCAACAGATAAACCCACAAAGCACCAACGCCAGCCAAAACATAACCTTATAGATCAATGTAATTATGCAACTATTCATTAAACCAACATCTACTCCAGCAAGAAACTCAGGCCTGGTCATTACAGACTTGATGTGTATACTAAGTTATGCACTGTTTTTACATAACAAAAGTATTCCTCTGTGAAGCAAAATACAAAATCACAACAAAGTCATGTGTGAAAAAACAATTGCAGAATAATAGCTGCTAACACAGAGGAATCAAAGTGAAGGAAACCTCACAGGAAAAGTCACACGTTAACTGGGAAAAGACGGTGTAAACAGGAACATGGGTTTTATATGATGGACACGAGGAGGAAACAGGGCATAGACTGGGAATACTTATTTTAAAACTACAAAGGTGCTGTGAGCAGTATACAGTTTTCATATTTCAAATAAATTACCCACATGTGCCAAGATTTGACGTAAACTGCTGTACATTTTCAAACCAGTAGGAGCGCATTCTGCTTACAGTACCTCTTTTTTATGTGTACTACCTTTGTGCCATATTGTGTGGGGTGGTGCTGCAAAAAGTGTACCATGTCTACAGTATCTTCTTATAATGTTTAATACTAAAAATCAGTCACCAGCAGACACTTAGAGACACATACTGACAATCACTGTGATCATCATTTTGAAGGCAGGGGATGCTGTTTCATGTTTATTTGTCTGTGCATTTTTGTAAAGCCCTTTGAATCAACTGGTTATGTGATACTGGGCTATATAAATGAAATTGAAATTAAATTAAAGTGTTTCCAATTTCTAGTTAGTTCTCCACATTTGAAACCAAGTTAAGGCAAAGTAAAAATGTATCTGATCTCAAGGTGAGATAAAAGCTATTGCAGTATGGTGAAAGGCCATAGGATCAGGTTTGATCTCAAGTACAAGGCTAACATGAGACCACTGTGACTTAAGCTCATATTATGTTTCATAATCCCTACACACATACGTTTCTCTACCTGTGTCTCTAAGCAGATCATCCATTTTATTTATTAATATGGTTATATAAGCCCACTTATATCACAGAGCACAGCATGAGCGTTTGCAACAATATGCCGCCAGGATAGAGCATGTTTGAGATTCATGAGCCATCCAGTCCCCCGTTGTCTCCAAAATCCACACAAACAGTAGTGAGGCATAAGGCGAGACATGAACAATTACTGACAAGTCAAGTGTGCAGAATTAATGGCACCCAGGTCTAACAAGATGGTATTTATAGACAGGCAAGAAACTTAAGATGCTTCTTCAATTCATCATTCATTTAAGAGAGATTTTATGCAGTAGCTTCTAGGCTCTCAGCAGGTTGGCAGGATGTCCGCTTGAGAAAGTCAAGTGTCAAAGCAGATGCAAAGAGCGCAGGTGCAACAAATGAAATTTTCAATTATGTGGCGACCACTCGGAGAAGAAACTCAAATGAATGAGACAAAAGCTTATTCAAATGTAGAGCGCTGAGCCTTGTCATACAAAGAATGAACAAAGTAACACCACTTCACAATTAGATTTTAATAACAGTTGGTACAAAGTTACAAAAGCCTATTAAAACTTTAATAAAGCACTTGTAATTTCCTTCTATGGCTGTCTAAGTATGTAAATTTCAACTTTTACAAAAGGATTTAATAATGAATCACTATTCAATATTTGGTTACCAAACCCTCTACAGCAGAGGTGCTGACTTAGGTCAATGGGACATTTTTAATGCAGAAACAAAAGAGTAGGAAACCTTTCTTTACTACTTTGTGTTTCAGGTATGATCAGGTTTACATAGTGTCCTCAGAGAGCAGTTCTGCTGGTTTTGTTTTTTTTTTCTACGGGAGGGAAACATCTGGTAACTTCTCTTTGATGACATGACTGCTTTCATGTGGAGGTTTTCTGATGTTGAAAAACAGGCTCACAAGGGAAGTCAAAGGTGTTAACAAGAAGGAACCGGAGGAATCCATCCTGCTGCCTGTAACCTGCTGCCATGACAGATGACAGACACGTAAGTGAGGTACATTATTGACTGTGTTTACATGACCTTTGGAATTGTCGCTTTGACAGTTCACAAGAGACCAGGAACAACTATTGATTTTAAAGATTGTGTTTATGCCAACAAATTTGCACTGATTAGACATAACATTATGGCAACCTACCTAATATCGGTGGTCATGTTAGTTGTCGCCGGTTCACCACTGTTCCTCCCATAGACCACTTTCGACAAACACTGACCACTGCAGACCACAAGAACTGCAGTTTTGGAGATGCTCTGACCCAGTTGTCTAACCATCACAATTTGGCTCTTGTCAAACTCAATCAAATCATTAGACTTGTAAATTTTTCTTGCTTTTAACATGTCAGCACTCACAAACAGGTGCCATGATGAAGAAATAATCTGTGTTTTTCACTTCAACTGTCAGTGGTCATAATGTTATGCCTGATCTTCAAACAATGCAAAGACATATAAGGAGATTAACAAAGATTTTTTCCAGCTTTGTAAGGGTCGACCAGACTCTGTGGTTGGGCTTCAGTAAAGTGGTATTCCACAGTTTAAACTTTGATTTTGTCAAACTACATTAAATTTGTACATTTGGGAGTTTCTTATGTTCAGACAATAGAAACTGTATTCAAGAGCCTCAAACATGTCAGCATTTTGTGAATAGATGTATTTTTTACTTGATCCAGGCAAAGTTAAGATCTGTTAAGTCCTGATGCCTTTGAACCAGCAACACCAGAAATCAGAAGTCCCGGTCCCATCCCGAAAACTCCTCCTCAGCCTTCGTTTGATCGTGTGGAAAACGATCAAAGTTGATGTAGCAGGGACCCTGAAGCACACATCAAAAACTGTCATAGCGAGAGACGATTATTAATACATTTGATAAATGCTCAGGAGCACTCTTGGGACTAGTTCTTATCATTTCTGGAAGATTTCCAGAATGCTAATTAATAACATCAGTAACGCCTGTGCATCTTAAAAGTTTCCTGCTGGACTGGAGCACTTGTTGGCGGTTTGACTTGCCTTGCGTATGAGTCGGACTGTGGGAGCGTCAAGCTGTCCCACACGCAGCTTGTGCCAGTTCATGCTGCTGAACCATCTGAAACACAATGGTAGTACAACTATGAGCCAAAACAGGTCATAGGCACAGTCATACTCTGTGAAGCCATTCATAATTGAAACACTGTGGTCATGGTTACCTGTGATGCCGGACGTCTTTAATTCCATTTTTGGTGTTTCCTAACCTTTGACCTGGTCGCGGTCTGCAATAAGACATTTCTATAGATAATCTTTGCATGATTATTTCTCAATCTATTTTGTGAACACTTTAATCATGCAGCACACAGTGTCAAGTGATTGCATACACTTAAATCCTTATGAAGTCAATTCATATCCCTCTCACCTGCACAGCTTACTAATAATGGACTTGGCTGCTTCACTCAAATAAGGAGGATATTTGAGCACCCCATCAAGTATCTTGGCATAAATCTTCTGGGGCTCTGAACTTGAAAACGGAGGGCTGGCAAACATAATCAAATGATATAGAAATGGCATGACATTTATGAAAACGGACAAACAAAGCATGAAATTGCCTGTGAAATATTGCTGCATTTCACAATTCACTGCTGCCACCTACTGGTTAAGACGAAAACCAAACTTCTAACTTTCCTTACAGCTTGTGTTTAGTATACAGTATCTGTTTTTATGATAACTGACACTATTTAGGTTTCATGTGAGTGCTGCGAACATTATGAGGCTCAAATGATGACTTACCTTCCTGCTAAAAGCTCAAAAATCAGAATCCCAAGTGACCAAAAATCTACAGCAAAGTCATGTCCCTGATTTTGGATAATTTCTGGTGCCATATACTCGGGAGTACCAACGAAAGAATAAGTCTTATCTCCACGATTCAACTCCTTAGCAAAACCAAAGTCAACCTATAACAAATGAGATACATTGGAGAGCATAAACATTATTATAAGTAGCCACTATGACAGCCACATAGATACACTGAAATGACTGACCAGTTTGACATAGCCTTTCATATCCAGCATCAGGTTCTCGGGCTTTAGATCTCGGTACATTATGTTCTTCTTATGGAGATAAGCATAGGCCTCCACCACACAGGCTGTGCAGAAGACCGCAATTGGCTCATCAAAACGCCCTCTGATCAAAGAGACATGACATGAGCATGAACTCGCAGTAATTAGCGTTCAAATACCATCTCGCCATTAGCTTCTGATTATCCCGGGGTAAGTCACAGGGGCAGCATATCAACAGAGATGCCCAGTTCTTCTTATTCAGAACAAGTACATTTATATTATTTTGTCTAGTAGCTAATGTTGGGTGTATACTGCATACAGCACAAGAAGGCTGTATTTTTGTGACTTGGTAACATTTCTAAAATTAAAAAAATGTAGCCTATATATTTATTCTGCTGCATGTCTTACACTTCTTTCAACTTGGTCCAGACCTCTCCACCACCACAAAACTCCATGATCATGTATATGTATCTCGAGTCTTTAAAAGCTGCATGAAGGCTAGAGTAAAAAACACATAATCAAATTAAAAACTTCACTTCTGAATAATATTTAGTCCAAAAATAAATACAATTGATCTGTTTATCACTTATACCTAACAATAAAGTCACACTGAATGGCTTTTAAGATCTTTTTCTCAAACAACATATGCTCCTCTTGTCTTTTAGCAACAATCTGCTTCTTGCTGACCCGTTTCATGGCATAATATTTCCCATGATTTACTGTGGTCATCTGAAAAAGCATACAAACATTATGGTAAATCTAATTAAAAAAGCATCTAATAACTGGTACAAATGATAAACGTTTACACACTCACAAGCTGAACACGACCAAATCCTCCAACTCCAAGTGTCACCGGATCTCCTTGGTACCGACCCTCCTGGTACAGCACAGGAACAAGGTCCTTGAATCTCAGTGTCGAGCTGGGACTGAGATAATAAATTGTACCATTAAACCAATAAATTTGTGGTGCAGCCACCATGATGGATTTCGCTCATGCATGTTACAGGTGTCCTCACCTGGATTTTTCTGGAACTTCTGCATCCTGTAAGACCTTGGAGCTAATGTTAAGATAAAGAAAATAATATAACAATGTACATGATACACTTCAGCTTTCTGACTAATAATTATAAGAAAAAATTCTAGTATTGTACAATACACACTCATCAAAAAGTTCCAGGTGTTCTATGGGGATGGTCTCTTCAAAAACCCTGCACAAAATGACAGGACAGAAACCAATTACAATTGTAGGACAAACCCCTGACCGGACAGAATAATGTATTTTTTTTGGTCTCAGCATCAACTCACTCCTTGTCAATGGAGAAGCAGGTTACAGGGCCATCAGCAGTGCAGGTGGCAGTTCTCAAAACCTCACTGCAAGAGGAAAAACATTTCACCTGTCAACTCCAGATGACAATATAACATTAGCCATTAGCAACATAAAATAAAGAGCCAATCAAAGTTCATGTCAATCAAAGTTCACATTTTGCACCTGCCTTAAGTACAACTCTGGATGATATGTGGATATGTTGTTTACACAATACATTCAATTATATACTGGTATAAAACTGTAACACTTAATATCTAATAACTATGTACCATAAAGTTGAATATAGATTTATAATATACAAAGCATTCCAACCATACATTAAAAACACCACTGAGTTAAAACATTTTTATTAATGTTTAATTCTTGAGAAATAATATCATCAGTGTTAATTCACTACCTAATCCTGCCACAAGGGGTCACAACTCAGTGTATTCTTTGTGCCAGTCCCAAGCCTGGATAAATGGAGAAGGCTGCATCAGGATAAACCAAAAT
Source organism: Bostrychus sinensis (assembly GCA_020698575.1). Classification (NCBI taxonomy): domain Eukaryota; kingdom Metazoa; phylum Chordata; class Actinopteri; order Gobiiformes; family Eleotridae; genus Bostrychus; species Bostrychus sinensis. The sequence goes on along the minus strand of CM036257.1, from coordinate 16,311,508 downwards.
CTGTATATAGATCACTGTATGCTAGGAGGAAGATGATTTGTTATTCATTAAAATATTGTTAAATACATTTATATGAATGCTTTATCAACTTATTCTAATAGTGTTTACTGCATAATTCTAGTGGTCTAGTGTTTACTGCATAATTCACACCCATGAGCTGCACGGCACACTGTATGTGCTCTCACACATACAGCAAGAGTACGACAGCAGCCAATAGGCACATATATAGCAGGAGTAACACAAGGCTCTCATAAATGTCCAGGGGCTAAATTGGTGCAGTTGCCATGGTTACCGTATAAGGGCCTGTTCCCCGAAATGTTCCCCTTTTCCCATTCGCCGTATCTGCTTCTGATGTCCATTCACATTCTTAGTCACCAGGACCTGCGGGGAAAACACAGGAGAGGCAGGGAGAAAGGATTAATGCGTACACACAGAGCTGGTGGTGCATTGAAATGTGAGTTCATGAGGAGTCCAGCACTGTAGCAGTACCTCGCCTTTAAGAATGATGTAGAAGGCATTTCCCTCCGCGCCTTCTCGGACTATAACATCTTTGTCCTGATACTTGACCTGGGAAAAAAGGTAGAAGTTAAAATGGCTACCATAATAAGACATTCATTAATCGTCCGCCGCTTATTCTCGTTTAGAAGCTGCAGGTGGCTGGAGTCTATCCCAGCAACTATGGGTTGTAGGAGGCTGGACCCTGGACAATGGCCAGTTAGTCGCAGGGCTGACACAGACATACAACAGGGTAGCTCCAGGTTTTGTCTTGTGAAATTTGAGATCTTTTAAGACTTTTTAATGCCACTTTGAATTAAATTTAATGCAAGGCTCACCGGCAAAAGAAATATAACCTATATGAATTTTACACAAATCAAATGGTTGTACTGCTCTGTCACAATGCGCTGTCTACATTAAAAAATATCTTAAAACTGTATAAAACATTTCACTGATAAAGGTTCTTGAAGTGTATTGTGATGATGTTTTTTGCAACATTATGCAGCCCATACACGAGGCCTTTGTAAAAAAGCTTTCAGAAACTTACAAACTAAAGGCCCCTTCAATTGGGTGAGAATTTATGATTTTAATGGCTAAGTCTAACTTGCAAATAAGACGTACTGTACTTCTTTATTAGTTATGAAGTATTTCTTTTTTTTTAATTCTGTATTTTTTGACAAGGACAAGCATCTAGCTTGGACTGAACATAAATGTGACTTCTCACTGCGCAATACTTTGTGCAAATTTGACATTTTCTGATAAATGTCAAAGTTAAAAAGCAAATATTTTATGATCTGAACATGATCAACAATACCAAAAAAGGCCTACTTTAAATTTAAGACCAAGATGAACAGAATTTAGTACCTGTCCATAAAATTTAAAACTTTTAAGGACTTCATTTTGACCACATCATATTTATTATCTTTTTAATACTTTTAAGACTTAGGGGCTACCTTGTACAATGACACACAACTTTTCATTCTCACATTTATTCACTAGGGGCAATATAGATACACCTGCATTTTTTTGGAGGCTGGTAAAAAGCTCTATTACCTGTAGAAAACCCACAGTAACACAGGATGGACATGCGCATTTCACTCAGAGGAATCGTGAGAGTTAAGAGAGCTAACCACTCTGCCACTATGCACAGAGATTAACTTAAAAACAATAGTACTTACTTCCTCCATTGAATCAATAATTTTGGACAACTGGACATCATTCAGGTCCTTCAAAGTACGAGCCCTGCAGGAGCCAGAATGATGATAAACTTCAAATAAACTAAGAGATTTTATAATTTAAAAAGATTAATTTCTGGCAAACTAACGTCTTTAGGAAACCCATGAGCTGCTCCCGTTTCTTTTTGGACTTGTTGGTGATGATGGTCCTGTATGTCTGCCGCTCCATGCACCACAAACGCACTGCTGTCTTTGCTGCAGCAGACAAAACCATTATTATTCTAAGAACCAGCCCTAATATACATTTTTTGGATTTGTCATGTAAATTTGTGCAAAAAAATAATAAAATAAAAAAATACAGTATGTCCCTGCTAATTAATCTTGTTTTACACATCCTATTTTATTTCTAGATGCTTTTACAGTAGAAAGCCTAAAATTAGGGCAGGTTAGCATAGGTCTAGCTTGCTGCTAGCTATATTTAAGCTAATTTCACCATTTCCCCTTTGTGAATGAATAAAAAATAAAACAAATCTACTGTATATTTCTAGTTTAAGTTGCAGTGTAAATTTTCAAATCCATACAGGAGCCAAAAACTATATATCTTTGCATAACAATAACAGCAATATTTTATAATTAGCTTGTTATTTGAAGCACATGGAGTTACCTTTGACTGTTGCTGTCCTCTTGCAGTTGTAAAGGATGGCTAACTCCCCAAAAACATCCCCTGTGGTCAGAGTGCGGAGGTCCTGTCCTGCCTGGGTCACACGTAAGTCACCGGCTAGAGGAAATAATGACATTTTTTCAAACATTTTTAGGAATTAACTTCAACTGCAACATTTGTCTTTAAAACAAATGTGAGTGTACCTGCCACGATGTACATGCTGTCCCCCTCTGAGCCCTCTTTGATCACTTCCTCTCCGGGGCTGAACTTGGACAGCACTAAGAGCTCCACCATCATGGCGGTCTGCTCATCATCAAGTCTCTTCAGGAAGTCATTCTTCTGGATGGCTTTGACAATCAGACTGGTCTCACTGTGGATGGAAGATTGGAGGGGTCATCCTGGGGTCACATGCATGCATTTCAGGGACGACCCTTACTGTAGTCCGTAGTTAAAAGGTTAGAGGTTATGTAGCTTTTTTTCTGTGTTTTTGAGAGGTGGTAACACATTAAAAAGTGAATCCAGGATTGATTCATTTGAGAGTTAGTCTGTTTTTTCTAAACATGATTTTTACATTTTAATATACATAAATTCCTCACAGTATTTACCTTTAATTAAATGTAATTGTAATTTATCTTAGTATAAAAATGCATAAACTTTTTTTTATGTGGCTACTCTTTGTCAAAAGTTGCTAGCCAATTAGTGATTTTTACTAACCACAATTTTATTTTGATTTTTTTATTTAATAGTATACAATAAGCTTACACAAATGTAAAATTTGGTTTTATGCATTGACAGGAATTTATTTATCTTTAGGCAGAAGAAAATGTATTTCTGTGCATGTGGTGTCACATCTTTTAAAACATGTAATTTATTTTTATTTATTTATTTATTTATTTATTTATTTTTCTTTTATTATGATGAATTACTATAATAAGTGGTGTACACTCGAGCAGAGCAACATAAATTCAGGCCTAACTTCTGAAGTTAAGATATTTCAAGTACATTTTAATTAGAATTTTTTTCTTTTTGGGCACTTATGTCACATATGTTGTAATCTTATATCAAAAACAATTTTTTGAGAATTACATTTCTTTTGATAACTTTGTGTAACTTAAAAGAATTAAATGTGTTTTATAAAGCACCCATTCTGCAAACCTCTACTGTGGCCACGCAACACTACCTTACATGACACCAGATGTATTTCAGCATGGTCTGCCAGGCTCTTCAGTACTATAACTACACAAATGTACTTACGAGACTGTTTTCTTGATCCTCGTTCGTGATATCTCCAGAGTTTCGTGGATTGGTTCAGGAGCTATGACCGCTGCACGACTCTTTCTGAACTCTGCAACCTCATTACCACTCTGTCCAGGAAACTCTGCTACAGGTAAATACAAAAGACACGTGATTTAAAATAACATTACACCAAGGTTAGCACTATGAAGGTGTGTGGCAGCATGACCTCTTACCTGTGTCATGATATTGGCTTTGTAGCTGCTGCAAATGTTTTTCTTTTTCTTGAAGCCGTTTTTCTGAAAGACAAAAATTAAAGAAAGATTATACAGCACTGTTTGTTTAAAGATAATGCACAGGTTACTGTTGGATTACTATTACTATTACTGCTGCTGTTTGTAGTACTACAAAGTTGTAGTACTGCTACTATTATATTAGTAGGAACAAAAATACTTTTATTCCTTTAAATTCTAAGTGTTGAGAGATTTTTTGTTGGGTTTTTTTGGCAAAATTTTACTCAAATAAAAGTAAATTGTAGAAAATGTGCTCAGAAAGTTAGTAAATTATTTGAGCAAATGTATCTTTACCACTGATTGCATCTACACAGTTTTACCTACCCAAGTCTTTGTTTTGTCTCTGCAGCTCTTGATTGATGAGACATTGCTTTTCTAACTGTTGCTTTAGATCCTCAAGTTGCTTCTCCATCTCTACACATGCAAAATAAACATAGAAACATTATCCCAAGTCTACTTATCCAAGACTGAGATGGTATAGAAAATACAACATTTCATAGTAAAAGAGCATTTGATAACTGTTTCTTTATTTTCACATCAACCTTTTCCCAAGCCGGCTACACAGTGGGCAAGCAGCAAGAGCTCTACTCAATAATGCAGCGTGATGCTAGGCAGGCAACAGGACGTCCTCTGAACACTTTTACACCCTGCTGGCTGCTTTAAAGATCTGTTTTGGTTCGTCTAAGTCTGCTAATGACCAACAGTCTGCTAATATAAGTTAAGTCCCTAACACTATCCTGCTGTATGCATATGGACAGTACATATGCATACAGCTGGAGTACTGTTTTACTGAGATGTAAAAAAGGCTGTTATCACTGTTTAGGTCCATTAGTGTTTTCCTCTTTTTTCCAATTTTTATTTATTTTTATTTATTTTTTTTTTTGTTTTGTTGAATTGATACTTCCTTTTCAGATTTTTTCTAAAGATTTTTCCAGGACTTCCGCACAAACGTGTACAATATATGGTTTAGGGTTAGTGTTAGTGGCTTACAAGGACACGCACTAACCAATCCAAACTAATAACTTTTTATCAAGGTGCTTTGTTGACTAAAGCGCTGATAACAAGACAGCTTGCTATTTTCATTTAGATGGAAATGTTTATATTTCTATGGACAGAACAAACATTGCAGTCACACTACATACACATCTGCTCCATTAAAACACAGTGGAAAGATGTCTGCCTGTAACCAACCAGCGTCACGTGATCCTTGTTGTGAACATTGGACAGTTTAAGATTAGACTGCAGCCAATCATAAAGTTAATGCAAGAAAATACAGCCAGGCTATAGCACAGTTTCTTCTTTGATATTGTGCAAAATGTACTTTGTTTCACAGAAAAGCTTCATGTTGCTAGAAATTTAAAATGATAAAAACTGTAACTGTATTTTTGCTACAATATGACAGGTAACATAAAACATACTAGATGTAGCGCCTTCAACAAAAGTCAGATCCGTCCCTGGTGTTGTATTAACTTGTTACAAGCAAACACACACACAGAAGGGCCATAGAAGTGCCCACATAATTTATGCGCTTTCTAGGAACTGAAGCTATAAAGAAAGAGGTTGTGTAGATAACCTTAAAAAAACCTGTTGGTCAACACTGAATGGAATACTATTCTTAGCTTGACGTCCACTTTCCCATGGGACCATAGGCAGCTCTGTGTGTCAAACAAATCTTTACTAAAGCAGGAAACTGTCATTTTGCTAACACTATCATGGTATCCCTAATATCCTTTAAGTATTAAAAGGGTATTATTTATATGGGGTAAAATTAAGACATTATAAGTATTGCATTTAATGGACAGGTATTACATTTTTGTTATTTTGTTCTTGTCTTTTCAGAGTTATAGGAGGTAGTATGTGAAATCCAGCCCAAGGGGTCACAAGCCAGTGTACTCTTTCTGCCAGACCCAGGCCTGCATAAATGGAGAGGGTTGTGTCAGAAAAATGCATCTGGCTTAAAAATCTATTCCAAAACAAATTGCAAATTGCTGCATGCTAGGAGGCACATGATTTGTTGTGATGACCCTGGAAAGGGAAAAGCCAAAAGGAAAGGAGAAGGTAGTATGTCAATTCAGAAATACATGCAGCGAACTTTGCCATTTATGCCTTTTTCTTCACAGTATTACAAATGTTACTGTCCATAAAAAATATTATTGTAATTAAAAGTGACGATGACATACATCTCCAACAACACATGCTTACAAATGTGGCATTAAACAAATACAGAATACTTTTTGTGAGTGCGGATGCAAATTTTGGTATTTTGTAATTTGTGGCAGTACAATGTTCTTACATTTCACCTGGAAAACGCTATAGGTATAGTCTGTAATAGTTACTGACAGCTGAAAGATTGCAGTGGAAGTGCACAAAGAACATGATATCAGTGTGATCCACATTACAAGGACGCTCATAGCATACAGTATATTGCACTCTATTTGGCACATAACTAATCCAGTGTAACTACAGCTCAATACACTCAACAGATTTCAATATACAAAGGACTAAAAGCCATAAAACACTGCAATGTGCCCGAATTGCACATAATAATATTCACTATTTAAAGAAAGTTACTCACCGCCAAACTTCATGTATATCAGGAGAGAAGAAACGTGTCCAGTTTATAAAGGCCACATTGATCTTTAAGCGCAGAATAATCTAGAGTAAAAATGCCTCAGCCAGATTAGCAGCTGTGCAGAGATGGGATCCACCTGAGGAGATCCTAGCATGTAGTCCCAGTCCACAGTCTGTCTCCCACTTTAACAATACTTCGTCTTCTGCCAATGCACACTTGCTCCACTCACACTGCCATGTCGCCTCATCAGCTCGTGCTATTTTTACTTCTCTCCGTTTCTCATGCGGTCTTCCCTTCCCTTTCCCTATCTGTCAATCTCAGCAGCTCAGGTGTTGAATAATTAACCATAACCTCAGGCCCATCCCATTACATCAGGTACAGGACTACAGGAGCAGGACTGTATAATCAAAGTATGTAAAAGTAGTGCTCACTTCCTAAACATCTGGTAGTTAATTGGGTTTTATTAATATGGTATTCCAGAATATGCACTGTATGTATTTTTTGCCAGTGGTAGGATTTCATGCAAACTGCAGTGCCATGAAATATATCTGAATCGGGCAGAAGGGTTAGCATTGTGACAGAGGGCGTGGGCGTTTATTGTTCTCAGTTAATTATTGATACTGTGGTTAATCAACTACATTAATGACCCATTGCTCTGAGATAAAAGGATTCTGGATTCAGCTATGAATCAGCAGACAAATTTGTGCCAACATATCTTTCCCATCAAACTTTATTTGTATTCAATTCAAAGTCTATGGCATGTCCTTATTGTGTTACATGCATGTACTATATTAGATTAATTGTCTCTAGTGAATAAATATCAGAGTGAATGGTTCACTCAGTGTCCTAAGGCCCAAAGTTGCTGGGATAGGCTTCAGTCATCCCCAACGCCTGACGTGAATAAGCGAAAGACCATAAATGAATGTCTAAATTGAGGTTCTTTATATCATAAAAGATCATCAGTCACAACAGTTACATTTTAAATCTTATGTTAGAATATCTTTATTTAGACTTTATTAAGATTTACCTGTCAACACTAACACCATTTACAATCCCTCATTTTGAATGCCGTTGCATAAGTGGTCTTCCAGTTCTATTAAGCTAAACATGTGAAATATTAAAATATATTAACATTTTATATGAACAATTTATGATGGCAATGAATTCACAAGTAGCACCATTTGGTAAAATCACTTTTAAAAAACTACACCGAGTGCAAACAATATAATATTTAATAATATCTTCATATTAATGTGGTCAGTGTGTTTCAGATTAGCATTATTGGCTCTAAAACAATATTGCATTTATAGTGATATTTAGTCAGCTCAGGCACTACAGATAACCTGACCTGACCAAGACTAAATAACTAGCTAATAAAGTGTACACAAGGGAAATTATTCATGATAATGTGTGCGTTGTCTCATTAACTTCTAAGCCTAGTATAACAATATATACTTACAAAACACATTTAAAGTGACTGTTACATCTAAGTGGCTAATTGTTCTCTATCTGATGTGATGAGAATATCAAGAGGTAGGCTGTAGTGTTAAATTATACAAAATACCTACATAACTGGATAACACAAATGTAATGTAATAGCAATGTGACTGAATAATGACGAGATATTGTACGTTTACTCAGCAAAATACTACAATCATGAGCTTATGAAGACCTCCTTGATGCCACAAGCTTCATTCAGGTCCTCTGGATGCTCAAAGACAGCTTGGGCAAACTGGCCAAAAAGATGCTCCATGTAACCTTCACTACGTGGAAACAGGCCCTGCAGAAAGGCAATATGTCCACCATGAGTTGTGACCATAAGAGCCACATTTGGGAGACGTTTGACGATGGCCAGAGGAAGGGCTGTGAAGAGAACAGTGTACATTGAAAAGGTCAGATTGTTGCTATTTGAACAGGGACAGTACAAACAGCATAACAAGCAGACTCCACCCATACATTTTGTGTTGGCTGGCCTGAAGATTGAACCCACAACCTCATTTTTCATCTAAATTTAATTTGCAGATTATCTGCTCTCAAAAATCATAGTGAATTGGACCCTGAACTGACCAAGTCAGACTGGATCTTGCCTAATTTTGTGGTTAAGTTTAATCAATGTAGTTTGCTTACCATGCTGTGGAGAGAACGGGTCATCAGCAGCATTGAGAGATAAGATTGGTACAGCTGTATTGTGAAGTTTGTTGGCAGGGCTGGCATCACGATAATACTCAGTACAGGATTCATAACCAAAAAGCGGAGAGGTGAAACGTTCATCAAACTCTCGAATGCAACGGGCCTAGTAGTGGAGGGACGTAAAAGATTACAAATATTAACTTTAGAAAATCTAAAAATTAGATTTTGACTTAAAATAGTTATGTACCTTTAGGACAAAGTCAACATCCACCACTTTCTCCAAAACATTTCTGTGCCTGTGGAAAACACATACAATGGCTCAGCAAACTCAGAAAAAATAAAAATAAAAAAACTTGTTAATGTACAAAAACAGCCATGTTATTTGACCTGATGACAGTACTACAAAGGCCTCTTGTGAGATGTCTGTTAAACAGCAGCCAGTTGAGTGGTTCCTCCATTGACTCACTGGACTTCTGTGCATCCCAGGGCACAGAGAGGGTAAAGCCAGCCACTAATCCTGACTCTGTGTGCTTCTTTGCCAGGTAATTTAATAGGATCATGCTATTAAAGGAGAAATAGAAACAAAAAATAATCACAGAGACAGAATACATTTCAACAGTGAATCCAATAGGCTGCTGACAAACTCACCCTCCCAAAGATACACCTGCACCAAGCACAGGCGAGTTGGGAAAAAGTCCTTTAATATGCTCCACCACACGTTCAAGATCAGAAGTATTGGCTGCACAGCAAGTGATAGGTGTCTGATGCAAGCACAGAGAAGCAGAAGCGGAGCATTAGTTGTGAGCCTGATAAGTAAAAAGCAAATTATAATGTACATACTTACTAGCAGCTCCTCATCCCCAAACCCTCTGTTGTGGAAGACCACACATCTGAAAATTAAAAACATAAAAAAAAAATAAAAAAAAAATGTATACAAAACATTTGTTGAATTGTTCAATGCATCATAATATACCATTACCATAGTACCATGCTCTATATAAGAACTGACTTTCTGTTTTTCATAAAGTGCCCAGTTTTATAAATAAAGTTCTTTTCAACCTGTAGCCCCGGATGGTGGCCTGGCGGATGGCATGGAGTATATAGGGTTGCTTGCTGTTTCCCGTCAGGCCCGGCAGAAAAAGTACTGTGGGTCGAGTGGTGGATTCTGGGTAGGCTGTACTAGTGTGATTGTCCACCCAGTCCAGAGATATTTGTCCTCCATCAACAGTACGGATCAACTCACTAAGATAAAATAAGATAAATACTTTAAAAGCTACTATACTATGAGCTACTAAGGGCTACTATAATACTTATCAAGTCAATGGATATCAAGTAGATTTGGGCATTTTTCTTACTTGCGATAATTGATGGTGGGTCTGCTCTTGAGTAAGGCATTTGCCAGTGTTTGAAATCGGCCTCCCCAGCACCAGGGAGTGGGCCTAAAGCGCTCAACCACCACTGGACAGTGTTTATGGAGGAAGGCACCAAAAGCCTCACCGCAAACCAGAGCTGGCCTCTGCAAGAGAAGAGATTTTTTAATTAAAGAACTACGTTTTGGCTATTAAAATGGTGTTGCATGATTCAGTTTATTATATTTTTTTGGCCTTAGGTGTTTTCTGTAAACAATTAAAAGAAGGGTTATCATCTATCAAACATTCCAAATAGGAGACGACAATATGGACTACAGAGACTTTAGTAAAGTACGATTAAACAAAACAATACTAAAATAAGCTACTCACCTGTTGCTGTGTCAAGTAAAATTAACCTAGATTACGTATTTATCGTGTCCTGCTTAGTTACGAGTGCGAAAACTAAACTGTAATCTAGTATTATCTATCAAAAGTGCTGGCCTCTCAGTGAACCACCCGCGTCACTGACCTGGCACTTGCGGCCCCACAGATAGAGGGAAGCCGTGACGGAGCAGACGAGCACCGTGTACGGTCTGGTAACACACTCCCAGCATATTGTCCACAGCTCCCAGTAACAGAGAAACATGACAGACACCTACAAAAGCTACAGTAACAGAGAGCTAGCTGAGTACAGGCTAACACAGCTGCTTGGACAGAGACTGACGAAGAGAGTTATGTATTTGACCTAAAACCTGCCTTCATCATCACCACCGCCTTATGTTAACAAAGACCTCTCGCCACTCCTCTCCGCGACGTCCCATTGGCTCGGGGACCTCCCGAGACTTCAGAGGTACCGGTCTGGGCCTCTCCCCATCAACATTTCCGAGTGACAGGTAAATTACAGCAATACCGCTGTCAAAGTCCCGTTCGGCTTTGGGTTATGGGTAAAAGCCAGTGCGCATGCGTTAGTAGTTCGCGTTTATTCTTATGTAATGTTTTTGATTTAATCCAGCGCCCTCTATAGTCATGGAGGAGTTACACATTTTGACTTCGAACAAAAAAATTATTATACTCAGGGCCGTACACAGGATTTTAGAAATACTGAGGTCCATCATGTTGACAGCCAGTTTAGTCCTGGTTTAGCCCTGGTTTAGTCCTGATTTAGACCTGGCCATGAGTATACTGTATGTAAGATATGGACAAGAACTCTTACACTCTTCTCATGATTTTATATTCATGTTGTAGGTTTCATTGGTGATATATTTGATACAGTAGCATACTATGAAAAGTGTGATTATGTTGAAATAGGCTGTAGGACAAGATACAAGCAGCTAAAATGAGTTTCCTGATTTGGCGGGACATTTCCTTAGAGATAGGGTGGGGAGTTTGGTTAACTGGGAGGAGCCTGGAGTAGGGCCACTGCTCCTTCTTTTTGAGAGGAGCCAGCTGAGGTGGTTCGGCAGGAAAGTCTCAGCATCCCTGCTTAGACTGCTGCCCCCACGACCCAGCCCCGGATAAAGTGGAAACAAGATTGATTGATGGATGTATTAATGATTAAAGTGGCCTAGTCAAATGAATTAAAAAGAATTTTATGTAGAAATGATGGCTAACTCATTAAAAGACACCATTTAATTGTTTATTATTCAGATGCTTTTATTGAGGAGTGTTTGTTGTTTATTTTTATTTGTTATTTAAGGAAACTCTTTTACACATACAATAGTTGTGTATTTCTAACAGTTTGTACATACAAGTAATGGTCCTCATGTTATTCCTATCTACCGTGGCATGCCTGCAACTATCTCAGACTCAATACCACATTCATCATTTCCACGCTTGATCTTGAAGTAACCTAGAAGAAACCAAACTTTTAAGATCAAGTTCATTTTACTCTGCTTACAAATACCAATAACATATAGGTATCTTTTATACCTTTATCTCCCCAGTCCTCATTCCAGGAGTTTGCAACCAGCCAGTAGGGAGTGCCACTCTCCACTCCCCAACCCAAAATTTTGACAGCATGACCACCCAGCATCTCTCCTGTTACATGCTGGTACACACCTGATGCAAAAGCACACCAGTAATAAAGGTTTTCTAGTATTTTGTAGCTATAGTTAAAAATGGTAGTTGTACGTTTCAAGTAAGTCTTACCAGATTTGTATTGGAGAAAATCTGCATATACATAGAAAGCTGCCTCTACAGGTCCGTTCTTGTACAACTCAGTCTTGATCTGCTCCTCATTAGTTGGGACATTGTATATGTGTCCACCTAAATAGGGAGGCAGGGGAATTATTGCCAATGTCACAGATAAAAGTGCATACATGAAACAGATTTTTACCAAAGTATTTGTCCTTGGGGTATGAGGGTGAGTATCCATCGATGCACTGCTTGTTACACTGAGGGGTGTCTGTTTCGCCCTGGCAAGGAGGTCGAGTGCCATTTACATGATGCTCACAGGGAGCAATAGTGTATGGCCGGCAGCCTATCAAACATCTTTCATTAGGTTAAGCCGTTTCAGTAAGTAGTGTAAATAAAAGCAAAGTGAAGTCTGCAACTACCTACCCACTTTGGAGTCATACAACCCTCCTGTGACTAATCCTGTCTGTGCCCAGAAACTCCAAGCAGAGGTGGGATAACCACCATAACATCTGTATTCACAATGACATATTATAATTGAAATGTGTTGTATATGTGTTAATTATTTATAGACTAACCCCATGCCACATTCATCACAGCAGGTCAGGAGGTCTTCTGCTGAGATCTGCACAGTCACCTTACCACTGCTCTGGATGCAGATCCGGTCTGATATGGCCTCCACTGCCCCAAAGGCCTATGGAAAATAAAAATTGCAGCATTAAAATAATATTTCTTTTGTAACTAAAGTTACAAAAACTGTTTAATAGCAGTGTCCTTTAATTGCTAGGTTTGCATCAGGCATTGCGATGTGTTGTTCCATTGTGTTCAGAGGAAGCCTCCTTCGCATCGGTGTCTTACTGCAGGTTTTTTATAACAAGGTATGGTAGTCTCTCCTGTTTTATTTTTTTTTATTTATTTATATATGTTTGATAATAATAAATATTACAAAAAAAATAATAATAATTTGTCCCAACCTAAGCATTTGTTTATCAAACTCACCCAGCAGGACCCACAGTTGCCCTGGTCTCGAATCTGCGGGATGGTGGGACAGTTAGGCCACTGGTCACGAGCATCAAAACTATCCGGAAGCTTTATGTTCTCAGTGTTGTGAACTCTGTGCAAAATAGTAAAATGGTCATTAAGTTATACTGCCAAGACGCACCTGCTGACTATCAGCTGTTTGGCCATGTGAGAGGCCAAGTTCAGGCACTTACAACTCTGCCATCTTTGGTCCATTCATTATTGTCCCACATAATGACTTTATATAAGAAATATCAACATTATGGAAGTTCTGCCCAGCCTAAAAATAGAAAGGAAAAATGCAGCTAGATAATAAAGATTGTTTCAGAAATTATGTTTTGAACACATGCAAGCAAATATGTAAATAGCGTCTTACCGTCCATGTAGTGTTGGCCTTATTTACAAAGTCAACTATCTCCAAAGGGGACAGAGGGCGAGCTTGAGTGCAGGCAACAAAAAATGTCACCACCAGACACAGAGGGGCCAATCGATTCATCCTAAAACAATATAAAGCCATTGAGAGGAAGACCAGATTAATTACTTTATCCCTACCTGGTTATACAAATAAAAACATAGGATCAAATTAAAATATAGTATGTCCACATTATCAAATAACAATCAATTAACATATAGCAAGAAAGTTTACAGGTCCATCTATAAATGCCATTAGATTTTGTAATATTTTAATGTCATGCTCAGCCTTACCTGTCGTCTTGTAAGACTGAAGGTTTCCTGAGGGGCACACTATTTACACTGAACAAAATAGCTGTCCTTGTAGTTTTTGTTACCTTTTACAACCAGTCACTTATGGGATCACATGCTTGTCAGACACATTTTCAGAAACAATCTCGTGACTAACCTATCCGAAGGTTCACAGGTGTTATAAAGTGATATGGTATCAAAAATGAAATGAAATTAGTTTATTCAGACATTATTATTATTATTATTATTATTATTATTATTATTATTATTATTATTATTATTATTATTTATTTTATTTTATTTTATTTTATTTATTTATTTATTTATTTATTTATTTTTACACACTTATACACTTAAAGTCTGAAAAGGAATAGGCTGAAGCCTGAGCTTATTATGCCTACCTCCCTAATCTATTAAACATTTAAACTTTAAACAAAATAGCCACCTAAGTTTTAAAGCATAACATACCATTATCACTGTCACCAGGTGTCAAAACAAAAAGTCATTTTGCTGCTGACCTCAATATTAATTTTCTTCACAAGTTTTAAACACATTTTAATAAACAAACATTTAAAATTAGTTAATGATGTACAGTCTTTTAACTTCTGATACTCCATAGATTAATCCCAACCACAGAAATACAATGCTGTTTTACATTTGTTCTCACCAGTACACTAAGAAATTTACCCGTAGATTAACAGTAAAATATTGGCAGCAGGGTTGCCAGCATTTTACTGTTAATTTACAGCACTGGTACTGTTTTAATATATAACAGTAAGTTACTGTAATCTGATAACAGCAATTTACTGTCAATTATACAATGGTACTGTATTTTAAACCCAGTAGTTACTGTCATACTGTACTGATCTAATGTCAGTATTGTCCTGTAATGTCTACAGATGTACTGCTCTGATATGGAGACAAGAAATAGCTTATCTCTTAATATAAGATAATGCTAGGAAAGAGAACTTACTATAAGCCAAAGTGTACTGTTTCAATTTGCGAGTGGTGTGGAACATAAATAGAGCTGAATATATTCCCTTAAACTATAAAAAATATAAGTCATCTTTGGCTTTAATATTAATTTATTTCAAAATTCAGACTGATAACATTTTTAGATGTGGCCATGTTATAAAGAACAAATAGTCGTTGCATTTTTACACAGGAGGAAAAGTTGTATTCCTCTTTTCTACAAAATAAAAAGTAATGTTACAGTCACTGGGCATTTGATTTCACACACAGAGGATTTTTTTTTTTTTTTTTTTTTTTTAGCAAAGTATGTACAAATCTTCTAGATATTAAGTGGTATTTAAATATAAGAAACACTATTACCTCTGGAATAAAAAGATGTAATCCCTTTTTATGTAAAGCAGTTTTTGTTCAGGCTAACTGTTAGCTAAATCCTCAGCTCAGCATCGGTTTGTTTAAGAAGAGAAATATGATGATTACATTAATAAGCAAACATCACAAATAATAAAATGTGCTTTAACTTACCTTTGATTATTTCCAAAAAGGCAGGATTGAAGCCGATCATGTTTGAGTCTGAGCTGTGTCCTCTCTGAGCTCAGTGACTGCAGCACAGTAGTACTCTCATTTTAACTGTCTACTGCAGGAGTCAAAATTCATTCCCAGAATGCAACACAGTTTACAGTATTATGCAGTATTTTGGGAAAATTCCCAACAGCTCAAACATTTTCCCAGAATGCATTGCTATTAACAGCATGTTACTGTTATAAATGATTAACAGTAGACTACTGTCATGTTTTTGTCATTTTTTAACGGCAGTTTCTTACAGTGTAGGTTTTTTAAACATATTCTTCCCTCTGAGATCATCCACCCTTTCCCTCATCTGGAAAAAAACCTGGATATTTACAGGCAACTGATTGTTCTTAGCTTTATACATGAATTGTGCCATTTTAAAGTCAACTAAGTCCTTACATTTTATAAATTTTAACTTAATGAAAAACTGATTTGTGTGTTCCCTATAAACTGCTTTATTTACAATCTGTATTGCTATTTTTTGAGCAATAAAAATTGTATTTACTGTAGCTTTATAACTGTTTCTCCACACCTCTATACAGTATGTTATATATGGAAGCACTCGGGAACAATACAACAAATATAAAGCTTCTCGATTCAAAAGATCTTTGACTTTGCATAATACTGCTAGTGATTTGGATAACTTGGCCTTAATATAGTTTATATGTGATTTCCAACTTAACTTCATTTGTATTACTAAGCAAAGAAATTTTATTTACTCTTTCTATCTCTGTGTCATTTAGTATAAGATTTCTGTCCACATTAAGCGCGATTTGCAAAAATTATATATTTGGATTGTTTACATCTAAGGTTAATTTTTTTGAGTCAAACCAACTCTTTAAGGTCTTTAATTCTTGTTCTGTTGTGTCTATCAATGTTTTTAAATCTTTACCACAACTAAGTATATTAGTGTCATCTGCAAAAATTTTAAGTTTTTGAAACTAAGCCTATATCATTGATATAAAGAATAAACAACAAAGGACCCAACACTGACCCCTGTGGGAGGCCACAGGTCACTGTCAGTAACTGTGAGTCAGTGCTGTTTATGTGGAGTACCGAGATCTGTCATCCAAATAACTCCTGGTCCAAGAGAGAGCCACTCCTCTGATTCCATATCTGTGTAACTTCTTCAGTAGCAAAAGCTTTGGTGAAATCTAGAAACATCCCCAGAGCATACTCTTTGTTTCCAGTCGTTTCAGATATTTCCTCTACAAGATCTATCAGAGCTAAAGAGGTGGTTATTTCGGGTCTAACCCCATATTGCTGCATATTGCATATTGTTCACAAATAATTTTTTTGTTTTTCCAATGAAATCATATAATCTCTTGTGAAATAATTTTTCAAGAATTTTAGAAAATTGGAATAATATTGAAATAGGTCTGTAATTGGTAAATTCATGTTTGTCCCCAGCTTTGTAAATAGGAATAACTTTTGCTAGCTTCATCTTGTCAGGAAACATACCTGACTAGGGACTGGTTATAAATGTGTGTAAGTGGCCTGACTATACACTCGATTATTTCTTTGAAAATTTAAATATCTAACCCATCCCAATCTTCTGACTTTTTTCTTTTGCATTTTTTAAATAATGGTAAGAATCTCTTTTTATCTGTGCCTTGTATATAGTTTTATTCAACTTGGGTATTTTACCCACAACATCATCTTGACTATAATTCACTATCTCTTTAGCCAAGTTGGGTCCAATACTAATAAAATAATTATTAAATTGATTTGCAATTTTGTTGGGTTGATTGAGTTTAGTTTTGTCTTTTGTTAAAAAATAGTTGGGAAAGTCAGAAGTTTGGTTTTCATTTTTGATTAGTTTATTTAATACACTCGAAGTATTTTTAACATCAGTTCTATACTTTTCCAACACTTTACAAAAGTATTTATTTTTATTTGATTTATTAATTCCTATTAATCTATTATTGTATGTTTTATATGTACATTCTCCTTTGTCCTCGTTTTCAGAGTCTTTATACAATTTATTCTTTTTCTTACATGCTTTTTGAATACCCTAAGTTAACCATAGCTTTTCAGCAAATTTATTTTTCTTGATTTTATAAACTAGAGGACAATTTCTGTCATAAAGGGTGGTAATGATATTCAGAAAAGTCTCATAGGCAAGATTTATATCATCCACATAAACGTCACCGCAATTTTGTTTCATTAAATCCATTTTTAATAAATGTACTGATTCTTGAGTTTTATGTCTTGACACTACAATAGTTTTGCTTTCTTTAGTGGTTTGGATAGCCCTCTGTATTATAGTAAAAACAGGTAGGTAATTCAATATGTCAGTAATCAAAACACCAGTACAAACAAGCATCAATATAAACCTAATGAGAAATTTAAATTTAAAATTTAAAATTAAGTAATACACACATATTACTATAAGTGGGATGGGGGGCTAGTACTTTAGTTTCTCCTTTCTTCTAAACATGTACCAAAGAAAATATCAAAATAATGTCATAATAATGATTCTTGTTCGCAGTAAGCATGATGCATTAAGGTCTCAAAAACACAGGCACTTGCAGATCTCTTTAGCTATTTATTGTTTAGATACAGTATGTACAAATTAAAACACATTACATAGCAATGTTTGTAGCTCTCTTTGGTTCTGTACAAGGTTCGTCTGTTCTAGCCTTTCTACTCACCAAAGCTGTAAGGACACTTGGCTAGCATCTTCATATGCATAACTTTCAGAAGTGTCTATTTATTGTGTATACAGGAACACAATAAATAATGTCTTTGTTATATTTTATAATTATTTAGGTCTAGCTACTCTTAAATTGTACAACTTTTTATTTCTATATTACACACAGTTGAAAAATATTCAACAATGCTACCTTGTAAAATACACAGTACAAACCACTGACAGTAGATGTCAATGGCCCAAATGCTGTGAAGTGCTGTCCCATTTCTCCTGTAAAACAGAACTGTGTAAAATAGGAAAACATTAACAAAATCTGAATGATTTGCAAAAAGAAATTTAAATTCCAAAAAATAGCAAATTCTTAAATTCAACCAAAAGCCCTGAATAGTTTCCATGTAATTAATATGCTGGTGAATGTGACCACATAGCAGCGTTTACTCAAAATAACCATTTATCTTTCTTATAAATCTGCAAACAGTGGCTTTCTGTGGCTTTGGGTAAAGCTTGTGGTCCTTGAAAATTCATATGATGGGATCACAGTGAAAGTGATTGTCTCAGTTGGGCGGAAGATCTGAAAATTCACAATAATTAAAAAGTCCAGAGGGTTTTATAGTCCTTGTAGATGGATGGCGACGCTTATTGTCCCTGCATGTCTCCTGTGCCCTGGGCCTGTGCTGCTGTCGTACTGAGGTACTGCCAGCTGAGGGCAGCGAGAAGCATGGCAGCAGACAAGTACATGGGGGACAAATGATGGGCTCTGATGGGATAGCTGGACTGGGACTTCTCTCTTATTACAGCAAGAATGTGCAGGGTCTTGTTTCGGGATGGGTCAGTGAGTGAGACCTTCTGTAAAATCTGAGGAAACACATAGCAGCAGTGTCAGATACTGTACACCATAACCAAAAGTAGAAAAACAAAGAATGACACAAACAACACACCTCTGTACTGTACTGGGTGAGTATGGTTTGCACAGCTCTCATGTTAGTGGCCTCCATCATAAGTGTGACCGCTTGTCCCTTTCTGATCTTTACTACTCCCTGGAACACCATGGGGTTGTTGTAGCATGTCGATAATGTTGCTATTGCCATTACCTGGTCAACAATAAGAAGACATTTAGATAAGCATAAGAATGACAACTTAATACATACAGTCATCCAAAATGCTAAACTTTGCATAAGATCATGTAAGAAAATATATTTTGTTATAAATAACAGGAAACATTGTAACACTTGGTAAATACAATGAACAACAACTAAAAAGATTAACTTGAGATAGGGCACCTTCAGCAGGGGTTTCTAGGCAACTATTTTAAAGATACACTTTTGGCCTTTTTAGGTTTTATTAGATAGAAATTACAGAAGTTACACCACAGTTCTGAAAGCTAAACTATGGCTTCCAGGTAAAATTTCAGACTTTTTTATTCCTTTTTAATGCCACTCATGATAGACTGTAATCCCACAAAGTTTGAATTACCTGAAACATTTAAAAAAGTGAGAATGCTATTGGCTTAAAAACTCATACCTGTGGAATGGCACAGAAGTTAAAGACGCTCTGGTTTCGTAGTCGGGACAGGTAGCTGATGACGTCTGGAACATGGTGAAGAGCATCTGTGACCAAAAAATTGAGACAGTACAGGGCAGACTCCAGGTTTTCTGGCTGAGCAAAATCCTCCAGACGATCAGCAAACTGGCCCCATGCCTACAGACAGTCAAACACAGTGGCTTGAAATATGCACCATGTTGTATGTTTTATCATCAGTTACATTTTTTTTAAATAATGCAGAACCTCTGTGAATATATTGTATTTTTTATCTACTTCATATTTTCTGCTGCAAAGTTAAATATTGGACTTTTTGAGGGTTTCCCATTATTTGCACTTCTGATCTTATATTTGATTTCCCTTCTAGACGAAAAGTCACACCTCTTTGGGCCAGAAAACACGCCCGTCCTGAGTGTCCTCCAAATAATCTCGAATTATATTGGTCTTCTGTAGAAACAGACCCATGGAGTTGGCCAGCTCAATATCTTGCCCCACCTCAGGGTCTTCAAGCTGAGATGCAGAGAATAGCTGAGACAGGCCAATGCCAACCAGCCCTGCCACATAGTGACAGTACTACAAAAAAACAAGACAAAAAGCAGAAAGAGTTGGGCTTTGTGAGGGAAATAAATACATTTATATACATTTAAATTAAAGTACATATGACAGGGGCAAACTCTGGAATAATCTCTACATGAGAGTTACAAGCTTTGGACGTGCTACTCTCCTAAAAGCTAAATTTCTGTCCTGTTCTAAAGCGAGTTTGAAGTTTACTGAATGCGGCTTTGACAGGGGAAGAGTGAATGAGGAGTGGAGTCCATGTTACTTTATTCCTGTGGCAGGCCACAGCTGCCTGTTGTTGCTATCGCGAACAGCTTCGGCTAATAACGATAAAAAATAAAAATAAAAAAAACAACCACACACGGATTGGATACTAATCGAAACGGGCAATTTCCTTATTTGTTTTGCTTTAGTGAGTAACATTAATTACTATGACCGAACACATTAGCTTTAGCAAAACTCACCGGGACCCCTGCAGTGTCCTCATTCATTCTGACCCAAAGCTCCATTTCTCTCCTGTGCCCATGGTTTCTTATTATATTGGCTGCTCTTGGTCTCTCTCCGGTGAGACAGACACAGAATGACCTGGTTGTGGTCTGTATTTTATTTGTGGAAAGAGATTTTCCAGTTTATCTCATCCATGTTCCCTACAGTATAACTGTACAGTAGTAGATTGTTTTCCTCTTGTGACGTCACAGCTCACAGCCGCTCAACACGGAAGTAAAATTTTTCACAAAAACATCTCATAACTCCAAACTAGAGGCTATTAAAAACAAATTTTCACCGAAATCATAAATACTAAAATTGTACCTATGCTACAGTGAAATGGGTAGTTCAACCTGTCATATCCACTTTAAATCTTTATAGTCAAGTATTATACAGTCTCTTGAATGTTATTTACCTTGTCCCATTCCTTCATAGATCCCACTTTCTTCTCCAAAAATTCAGCCATTCCTACTCCCATTCTGTGACAGATATCGGAGATGACCTCCCTGTATTCCTGAGCAAGGTTTCTGAACTCCAGTGATATCTGCATTGAGGTATATAAGACAAGTTTCTCATCCATAATATCTCACAATAAAATGTATGTAAAAAAATCAACTGTGCTATGTTACTGACTGTGGGGAAATCCTCTAACACTTGGCGGTCCTTCTCCTGACTCTCGGTAAAGCACCACTCGTCCTGGTACAGATAGGTGTGGAAATCATTCAACATGGGCACCTTCTTGTCCAGTGGAATACTCATGTCGTCCTCCACGGTGTCCAGGGCTCGCAGCACCAGGTAGAAAATACACACCGCATGTCTGAAGATAAAATTAGATGATGAAAATAATGAATTAATGTTATTAATGTACAGGTATAAAAAATGACCTACTATTTCAGAGCGGTTTGGCAGTTTGGGTAAATCTGTATGTAGTGGGTGCTTTGACCTGGGATATATAAAGTGAACACACATTTGTCCACTGGCATGTCTGACCTGACCTTTCAACTCAAGTGTCAAACCATAATAGTGTATCTCTAACTGTGGTGGTGGGTTAGTGGGGCAACAGTCAGAATGTTCTGATATTTGGGAAGCACGTGCAGAGGACTTACTGCAATCTTCTGCAAGTTAATGTTTGTTGCATTGCTACTGGATATTGTTTGCTAAGCTTTTGATCGTGCAAACACATGCTTCTGCACAAACTATAGCGTCCTTGTTAAGTTTTGATAATGCACACTCAAGCATTGATTGTGTTACAGTTAGAGCTTAATGAAATGTACTCTTTGAAGTTAAAATGTATGCTGCAGCACGGGAGAGCTTATCATAACTTAACATGTTCAGACACACCCCTCACCTGGAGTCAGTTTTGTTGACTAAAGTTTTACCCACCTCAGCTCTCCGTCCAAAGCCTGGATTACAGCAGCAAAACTCCGACTGGTTTGGTTCAAGTACAAGTAGCAGGTACGAAGACTATCACTCATGGACTCCTGGCAGGACAGAAAAGAAAAGGCTGTGTGTCGATAAAGGCTAGTGGGTCTGAGTGCGCAGGAGGGTCGGGCGGCCTCCTGCAGGCCCCGCTCCCCCAGCCTCCACCCGGGGAGGAGGAGGGACCGAGGAGCCGCCGACCCTGAGCCCCGTGGCGCCACCGACAAAGAGCGTTTAAACACGGACAGAGTGACCGGACACTTGCAGCAGGCACCGGCCATGCGAAAACTCAACAGCACGAGGAGAACAAACCACGACTGGCCATTTTAGCGCCACAGGGGGCGGTGTATAAATTTGACACATACGGCCCATGTAGAGGACACAACAGAGCTAAAGGGTCGTGTGAGGTAATCTGGTTTGGGAGGACTTCGAGGAGGAGGGCGGCACCGATCTATAAACAGCATGTGCTCACAACTGAGTGCGAAGTTACGGCGCAGGCCGTATCCACAGTGTTTGTAGATCTGTTGTTGTGGTTTTTGGCACCGAGACTCCACCCACTTTTACCAAGGCACGCAGAAATACTCCTTCCTCTTTTTGGAGTAGAGTTTTGCCCAATATCAACAGGTTGTACTTGTTTGCATAGTTCTTTTTATTAACTTTTGATTGCATGGCGATGACCTTGATAAAAACAGATAATATAAAAATATTGGTTAAGCCTAAGCATTCCTTGCAAGAATAATCCGTGTAGTCCCTGTGTGTTTCTGCTACTATCTATTGTGTTACCTTACAAAATATAATACATATCTTCCACTTGTTTCGCCGTTCAGTTTAAAATATCAAAATTATAAACGCATAAACAGAGGTCGTAGACAGAGATGTATAGGCCAAGTTAAAAAGAGCTTTAGCAACACCTAGTGGCAGATCGGAGAATGACAGCATGTGTTGCAGTAGTTAGTTGTGCTGTCATGTACAGTTTTAATGCGCACAAATATCTGGCATAAATAACTGGTTCCCCCTTAAACTGCGGCCAGTCATTTTTGCTGTAGCTCTCTACAGACCAAAAGTGGCAGTTTTTGACCTTTACATCTCTCAAAGAGCACTTGTTGCTCCAGTAGAAGTCATTGCTACTATTTATTATGAAAGTGCATTGGTGATTCATCGTAATTCAGACGTTTTTTAGTCTTCCCGGTCCCTAACTCTCTACTCCTGGTTCACATTGGTATTTAACAGGTGGATTAGTGGTAAACATGCGCACAGCATCTCTCCACGACTGTGAGCCCTTCAAGCTCATTATGCAACGGCGGCGTAAATCCTAAGTCAGTGGTCATCTCTCGCCCTTGTATCCAAGCCAAACACAGCAACAAGAGAGGCGATCTAATTTGACTCAGTCCAATTAGCTGCGCGTTTCCATCAGCTTACAGAAGCAAATGTGTCCAGCGCATAGGTCAGTGCTACACAATATTAGCTATACTGTCCAGTCTACAGCAAGCAACCTATGCAGACTGAAGGACAGCGGTGGCATCCATAAACAAGCAGGACAGACCTTGTTGAAGAATATGTAACAAGTGATAACTGGTGACGCACAAAGCTTGGTGTATTTGCAATATGTAAAGACTACTTACATAATCCAACTTTGGCATAACAGCTCTGCAGCCACCCATTTTAAACCTAAACAGATTGAGCAGCTCCTCCGGATGCCCCAGAGACTTCAAAATGTCCATGTTGCCCTCAACGTTGAGCTTCTACCCTGATAAACTAAGAGAGATTCGAAAATGCTGTCTCCATCAAAGCGGTGCTACGCTGGGATGCAGCAGCAACATCATACACCGCGAGAGGATAGGCTTTCAATCGTGATCCTCGTCAGATCGACTGACGGCTCTGATTGGCTGGGGCGTCATGAGCCTAGCTGCCAACAGCCAATGAGCGTCCAGAGCGCCTGGTGTGATGCTCCGCCCAAACGCACTGTTGGACAGTCGCTGCTTCTGATTGGTTTTTTACTCCAAGTCATAGAAAATACATAAGACTGAAATTCAAGTTTATTTTATTGAACAGAAATGCTTAACTTTACAAAAGTTTAATTTTCAATCATTCCATGATTAGGACCAAGTGTCACTATGTATGCTGTCACAGTAATAGGTGAACATTTATGTAATCTTGTCACATTTAAAGAGAATTAATGGTTAAACTGAGCTTTTTCTCTGAGGTTGTCTAACATTTACATGCAATACTGATAGAACTCCAAAATAGTAGTAGTAATAGATATAATAGCAGTTAGAGTGGTAGCATGAGTAGTAGTAGCAGTACTAGTTGATAGTAGTTGTAGCTGCTAGAGCTACTAGTTGTAATAGTCGTTGTACTGTCTACTTAGGTAGCAGTGTTAGTAGTAGTGATACTGGTTGCAGTAGTAAAAGCTATAGTAATACTATAGTAGTATAGCACATGAGGTATAGTAGTATTTTCTACCTAAGTAAATATAAGACCTTTTTACTTTTACTTTATAATACATCTTCAAAAACAAACAACATTCTGATCTTATTTTCATAGGCATTATGTGAATATTTGATAAGAGCTGAGGGAGCAGCACCAGCAAAAGGGACATCAGTCTGATTGACAAACTGACCCGAAAGGCTGGACACATTATAGGCAGTGAACTGGAGACGAGGGACATAAGGACACTGGTCAAACTGCTCTCTATCATGGACAATCCTTTACACCCACTACACCGGACCATAGAGGGGCAGCGGAGCTCTTTCTGCAACAGACTTTTAGGATGTGTTCACACTTGCCGTGTTTGGTTCACTTTAATCGAACTCTGGTGCACTTCCTGGCAAAGCCCGGTTCGTTTGAGCAGGTGTGAATGCGCAATCAGATCAGATCAGGTGTGCACCAAACAGGTGAACTCTGATCCGACTGAGCTCAGAGGTCTCGGTGCGGTGCGCTTTGAGCCCTGGTGTGCTCCTGGTGAAGTAACGTAACGCGGACCAAACTACGGACTTATGCTGCCTTCAGGATACATCGGAATCTCGGAAGTCCCGACTTAAAAAAGCCGACTTCCGAAAAACGTCCGTTCACGAGTTCAGCTCGGAAAACACACGTGGATCAGCAAAATAACAACAAAACCATATTTGCATTTTCAATTTGTTTTATAGGAAACAAATAAATACCTTGATAAAACTGTTTGATGTGGTACTGAGTTATATCAGGGGATGTGACCCCCCACCCCAGGTGAACTCCCCCCTCTCTGTTTATAAAAGTCTAAATAAGTGATAAATATTTAAGTATTAGTATTGAGATAAGTATTGTATTAATACAATCCACATGTAAAGATTTCACAAGTATATCTGAAAAATGACACTAAAACCAGTCAGGAGCTGTGACTGTGATGACGCTCCTCATTCACTCTGAAGTCTGTTCCATTAGCCAACAGGCTCGTTCGAGATGAACTGTGCCTCGCCTGGATTGTGAGCGAGAGTGCACGGCCGCAACAGGAGGAGGGGAAATACACCTGTAGTGAAGTCGGACAGTTTGTAGCTCAGATCACGCACCATCACGCCCAAAATCCACTTCTCGCGTGTGTTGGATATGATTTTGAAAATAAATGCATTAAACTGATTTGTAAGAACTTTTCTGTCCTGTGCTTGACCCCAGTCTGTGCATTAATGAGGTGCTCTTTTGGAGCACACATCATGCACATTCAGCAGTGGTTCTCAGCTTTTATGTCTAAGTTTACACATTATAAATGTTAAACAGCCTCCTAAAACAGCAGATATTGTGCACAATCTTTTTAATAATATTCTACTTCACACTGAGCAGCAGGGCACAAAGTGTGTTACGTTTCTGATCAGCACTGAACTCAGATCCAATCACCTGTCCGTTCACCGCTGACAGGTGGGCGTTTTCCCATCATGCACTGAGCCGTGCTGCCTCCGCAGTTGCTCCTGATGAACTGCGGCGGCTCAGACAGCTGGTCTCGTTCGGATCTAACGAGCTTTCGGTGACCGTCGCACTCGTGACATCAGAGCAAGTCGGAAACAAGTCGGACACAAATCTAACCGGCATGCACTGCGCACAGACCGACACCGATCGAAACTGCGCGGGTCTAGCTCATCTCGAACGAGCCTATTTATTTGAACCGAGGGAGGACACTTGCCTTGGGTGAGTAGGAAGTGGCATTGGAGGAAATCACTTTCAAGGCAAGGCAAGGCAAGGTACCTGGGCTTTGAGAATCACCCTCGGAGTCCAACACTTCCGCACGAGTAAAAAAAAAAAAAAAAGCACAAGTTTCCGAGCAAAAATTCCGACCCGAGACGGTGTTCAAGGCCGTTTTTCCGACTCGGAGCATTTCGCCAGGGAAAGGACTACAGCACTGTCTACTAAGGGCAGAAAAACATACGCGCATCTAACGTGACTATAAAAACTACAAATATACTGTAAATAAAATGTATTTAAAGGTTGCTAACATTAGCAAACATGTGTGAAAACACTGCTAAAACAACACAGATTTCATATTAATCACCGGAGAGAACCCACAGCTGTGTTCAGCTGAGATCGCTGTGAACTCGAACCAGACCAATGACAACAACACAGGTGCAGACTTTCGCCCCGAAGCGCACAGAGTCCTGCGGAGCAGCAAGTGTGAACACTCCCTTACAGCTCCGCCCCCACAGTGAACTACAGGACTTCATTCATACCATTTTCAATCCAGCTGTACAACAACTCACCTTTCTGTCACAGATTACCCTGTATCACTCATGTTAATGCTCAACATACTTTACGTCTTTATCATTATCTTTAGCAGCATGTCATTGTACTGCATTATCATTACCCCACCTGTTGTATAGTGTATATTTACTTCTATTTTTTTTTTTTTTTTTTTTTTGCATATCGTTTATATTTTAGCTATTCTATTATAGATTATTCAAAGTACTTTCTTGCTTATAACTATTCTATAACTAGACTACATTTTACTTGTGTATTTTGAAAAACTGATCAAATTTCTGTGATCACGCAATTTCCCTTATGGATCAATAAAGTCTGTTTATGTCTGAGTCTAAGAAGACATACATTTTTATATAGGCCAGTATCAATATGAATATTACAAAGCAACAATAACCTGCCATTAACTCAGGCTGAACAGTTTCTGGATGAGTACAAGTGTTGACCATAAACTTTACACATCCTTTTCTTTTACTACCTTAAGTGCACCAATACATTGCCTCTGTTTACTACTGTGACCTCGGAGTAACACCCAGATCCCGTCAAACGTGTTGCTCGGCATGGCTGTGTTTATAGCAGTGGTGGTGTCCTGTGCTCTAACATGCCTTTTGTGAAAATATGCCTACACAAGATGTCAGATGGAAAGAAGTGGGGTCAAAATAAAGAGAGATAAAGCAACTATGTCAATTTATAAACAGTATGCAGTTTTTGTTATTATTACTTCAGTACTACTATAAATACAATGTAGATCTGTTGTGATATAACTAAAGCACATCTATAACCCACAATTCAGAATTATATAGCAGTCAAAATAAAAAACCCTGACCCATAAATTTAAAATGTATTGCTTCATACAGTATATCTTGTTAGGTCACTTGTATATTGTGCTTTGATCTGTGCGAAGTTGACACACTGTTGACATAGAGGAGGCCATAAGACAGTTAAGGACGCATCTCTTGAGCTCACAGAGGCATTGCATAAACACAGGTTAGGTGAGTTATCTACGAATCTAGCCCTGGGCACTAGCGACAGGGGCAGTTACTGTAACACTGTTTGAAGCAGTTTCACAAATGAGTGCAACAGTTCAGATGTCTCTTTGTCAGCACTGAAATCTCTTATTGGGGATTAAAACAGGAATATAGATAGTTTAAGCATCAAGGGTTAAAGACTCCGAATGGAACCTCCCATGTGAGTATTTTTTTTACATTAACAAAACTATACTTGTCAATTTATTGCCTGTCTGAATCAGATGTTGGATTCTTAAAAGCGTATATTGTTTAACAGTGTGTTGTATTTTTCAGGTTGACTTGTAAAAGGTCTCTGTCGGACAGCCATGATGATGAGCCTCAGCCAAAAACAAAGAAATGTTTGCTACTGGACGCCGAGCTGACAGACAAAACCACTGATATAGCCACACAACAGTAAGTATAATTCAGTATAATTCAGCTTTACATAAAAAGGTTTAACCTAAATATAGAGCAGGAAGTTACTGAGACGCAATTGCTTTTTGTACTGCTACACAAAGGTGAAGACGTATTCAAAATCTGTACTTAATTAAAGGTAAAATCTAGTGCAGAGTGCAAAATGTATGTACTCAGCTTTCACTGCGTCCTTTACTACTACCATCACTACCACTGCTACCTATCACTATTACTCAGACTACTGTTACCAATTTGCCACTGATGTCAAAACACTTATACTCATTTAGAGATTCTAAAAATTGACTCGGGGTGAAAGTAATATCTTTACCTAAAACATTGCAAAAGTAAAGTTAAAAGTGAAAGTAAAAGTATGCTTTAGTCTTGTCCTCAGATAGTTCAAATCACAGAAGTAAAACAATCTAGTTACTTACTGCAATAAATGGTATGACTTCAGCACATAGTATCACAAAAATCTAAAAACAACTTCATAGTTAATGAAATGTGAACTGTATTTATTGTTCTGGTAATTGAAACATAAGCTATTCTAATAAATGAAATATTAGAAACATATAGGAGGAAAAGAGAAATGTTGGGTAATTCATGTTATACAAGAGTCAAACAGGTTTTCAACTCTTATCCTATTAAAACGTGCATTTATAATAATAATAATTAAAAAAAAAAATAATAATAATAATAATAATTCTTTATTTGTATAGCACTTTTCAGAAACAAGGTTTACAAAGTGCCGAACAAAGAAAAGACTAAGACTGTTTTGAATATGAGCGGGTAAGATTTTTTCAGATTTTGAACTGTTGAGTTGTAAAGTTTTGTGCCATCCAACAATAACATTAAGAACAAAACTTTACAACTAAAAATTTTGCGGCCTAAATGCCAGTTGCATTATGTTTATGTTTCCATAACTTTTCCAGAATTAAAAAATAAATAAAAAATTCATGACTTTTTAAAAGTGTGGACTGTGAAAAATTGCTTTAATAAATAGAGATTTTTTTTTTTTTTTTTTTTCTCATGAAAATTTGTAGTAGGAGTAATGAACCAAGAACAAATTGATTAATTGTGGTTCCAGGTCATTGTTAGATTCAGGAGTGCTCTGAGGGATTCTGTACCATTTTGAGATATGGACAGAAAATACTAACTTCATACTATCTTTACCATTGTGAAAAAGGACCAGTGGCTTGAGAGAGATTCACGCTCTGCAAATGCCTTTAGTTTTGTAATTTTTCTTCTCTCTTTTTTTTTGGGGGGGGGGGGGGTTGTTTTTTTTTTTGTTTTTTTTTTGTAATTTTGTGTATTTTAGTCAATTACATACATAGCCATCTTAAAAATCTGTCTTTTATGAGCACTTTTATATTTCTCTGTTACAGGAAAAGCTACACTGAGCCAAACACTTCCCGAGACTGTGTTAATGCAAACAACTTGAATGATACTGAAAACCTGTCTCAGCTAATATCTTTCTGGTCTGACACACAATGTGTTGGGAAGAAAGTCCTACATTATCTCAAATCCAGACAAGCCATTGAGGACATTTTGCTCAACGACTCGGTCAACAAGAAGTTCTTAGAGTTTCACAACGATATCACTGAGGAATGTGGTGCTGAAGATAAACAGCACTCATGGGCAGTTATTGAGAAAAAGGAAGAAGTTGTTATGTATGGACCATTTTATCCAAATTACAACAAGGGTGAGCATAGTGAAGACATCATTATTAGCCAAACTCAAGAAATGCTGGAGTCCAGTGGAGCGACAGAAGACTGGAACGTGTATGTTTTTACAATGAACAGCCCCTGCTTGGCTAGGAATGTCAGACCATGCATGCTCAAGTTAGTGCTAAAGGCGCAGGAGTGGTGGCTGAGGTTCAAAGTGAAGACGCATGTGGGATATAAGAGATGCTGGGGTTTCAAAGGGACCAAAGAAACTATGTTCAGGGTTGTCAACTACAGCCAAGTTAAAGCAGTGGATCAAAGTCAAAATTATGAGGAATATGTGATTCAAAGGCAGACCAGTAACAATCTATTGTGTGAAAATATTTACTCAGTACTCAAAGATCTGCTAAAGACTAGGCCACAGAGTTTTGCTTTGTCACTACAAGGACTGGAATGGAAGAGTTACTTTAAAGGAATGCAAAGTATTTCAGAATGCACACAGGAAAATGACAAAGTGATATTAACACAAGAATTAAGTAGGATGACTGAAGCGCTACAGTCTCTATCTACAGAGAAAAATATGAGCTTTGAGGAATATTTACAAAGGGGACGATCATTTTCACTGGATTACAGTTTTAACTCACAAATATTTGAGGTCATAAAGGATCAAATGAGAATTGCATTTCAAAGGTGTTGGAGAGATCTGCTACAGGATAAATATGCAGAGTTCATAAGGGACACACTGACAGAGGATTTCAACAAATGTACCAATCAGCTTTTTATCAAAGACTTTGTAAAGATTACAACACAATTTTTGCACATCGGAAGGATTACTTTTAGTTATCAAACAAGTTAACTGTGAAAAAAGTTGTCTCTGTGGTGAACTTACTCTGATCAGGCATAACATTATGACTACCAGCTCATCTGTTGGATCGGACCACACAGGCCAGCCTTCGCTACCCACGTGTATCACCTGTCGCTGGTTCACCACTGTTCACTGCACTGTTGTCAAACACTGACCACTGCAGACAGGGAACACCTCACAATAGCTGCAGTTTTGGGGATGCTCTGACCAAGTCATCTAGTCATCACAATTGGGCCCTTCTCAGACTTGCTTAGATCCTTACACTTGTCCATCATCTTTAAGGGGTTTTTGTTCACTTGCTCTAACCAGTGCTAATATGAGGAAATAATCAGTGAGATTCACTTCACCAGTGGTCATAATGCTGTGCCTAAACAGTGTAAAGGACAATTGCACAAAAAACTTTAAAGCCAACCTTATTACTTCAAATTCTGTATCTTTATTGGTTTCCTTGGAGAATCCACACAGGAGCTGTAAATGTTACACACTGAGGACATTTACATTTGACTGTCACTGTAATATGTGTGCATACTTGATATAACTCAAATAGTGTATTTGTCAATATATATGTATATATTGGAGTGGAGCTTGTACATACATTTCAATATATTTAGTAATAAAACATAGGTCCAAATAACAAATATCCTTTAACTGCTGTCATAAGAAAATTATGGCTAAAACAATTACATACATTTACTTCATATAACCCTAAAACCATTAAAATTAAAAGATGACTAATAGATACGCTGTACATTGGGCTGTGCTTTTAATAAATACTTATTTGAGCACAGGCTCTATACCATCAGTGTCAGATGTAGGAGCCCTGTGGCACACATCTCCCAAACTGGAAGTCAGAACTTGATATAGTTGTCTCAGCAGGGGGCGCTTTATCCACATAATCTTTATGGTGTGCAACTTACATGCTGCATAGGTAGTTTAATGTGTTTTTAACAAAATGATGCCATACTTATATGATATACCAGAGACTACTGTACAATCACAGCCAATTCAGAAAAATAATAATGTTTTCTATTGCACTTGTTTGTGAATTGTGTTTAAATTGATATTGAGCTCTGAGTTACCCAAGCAAAACTTCAACAGTGTGTATTATTATGTTTGATCCCAGTGTAGATAACACTGAAAGGACGTGTTATCAGTTATATCCTAAAAAGGCAATAAAAGTCTAATAAAGTGAAAGAAACTAATCCAAACAACATGTCTGACCACTTCTGTAATTGGCATTGTTTGTGTTTGTGTCTGTGTTTATACTTAGCTCTTCTTTCTTCTTCATTCTTACAAACTGTAGGGGCAAAAGAACAAAAAGTTTCCTTTGCCCTTAGGTAGCTTATAAAAAACAAGGACTTCATTAAAGGGCTGCTTGGTAGTAATTATCAAATACAAACTTCATACATGCAACACCTGTGCATCCTTTATTTTATTGCAGCTCCCGTTTTCTATCGCAAATATCTGCAGACAAGGCACTGACAGGAGGTGGTTTGAAGACCTGCGCTCAAAGCAGTCTTATTTGTCTCCTTTTTGAAGAGTATAAAAAGTAGCTTTTTGTGATAATAGTTATTCTAAGCCAGGATTAAATTATTCCAGGGCTCAGTCTTGGAGCTTGCAGATCCATTGTGGCTTCCTGGGGACATTTTCAGAGGGATGGCACCTCCTTGTGCTGCCATATAGGTCGGCAGTGCTGAAATCTGGAAAGAAATGTTGTAAAAAGAGATAAGTGTCCTGTTACACACATACAAATAAAATAACAATGAATATCTCTTCCTTGTCTTTTCAACTTTTGTTTAGTAATCATTGCTCATTGAGAAGTTGCTGTACCTGTGCATGTGTGCTGTGGTGTGTGTACAGGCTGTGAGTGTCCGGCTCTGTCTTTATCTGCCGGGGCTCCTCTGAGGTGGGCAGGGCTCGTGGAGTGCCGCTCGGTGTGACTGTGGTCCCCTCACTACCTGTGGCCCCTGAGATTTGTAGACATATACATATATTCACACGTGATTAATAAAAGACATATGATCAAGCAGCTGAAAAATATATTTGTATAACTACTCTTTATGTATTCCAAGTAATAATAACATAATAGAGATTATTAGATTATTAAATGTTTTGTGACTAACATTTCTACTCACCAGATTTATTTACATTTTTGGGTTTGCGTTTGCGAGTCTGGATTCCTTCTTTTTTCATAGCCAGGGGTCGAGGAACCTTTTGGGATTAGAGGTAAAAGAAATTTGTTGGTCATAAAGAAAAGCCACTATTAAAAAACAGATTTAAACTTATACTGCTGCTTCTAAAGACAGACTAAGTTCAATTATGTGTAAGAATCGTGTTCTAGGCACTTTAATACTTGTCAATCATTCTCATTTTCCATCTTACCCCATGGAGTTTCATGTAGAGCCCACAGGCGTTGCAGACTGGTTCTCCCTCTGCGTTTCGTCGCCACAGTGTGGTGGTGGTAGTGTGACAGTTGGTGCAGGATAGGCCTACTCTTCTGGAGGCGGACTGTAGTAGATATAATTTTGATTAACTTAAAATGAAGTCATAACAACTGTTTCAGACAAAGGTACAGTGGGCATATTTGTAACGCACCAGTCGTCGTTGAGGTTTGATAAGAGGCCTGTTGATGCCGTTCATCTTGTGGTACAGTCCGCAGGCATTACAGAGGTAATGGCCCGTACCATCTCGCCTCCAAAGTGGGGTTGACATCGCCCCACAGTTCACACACTCACGTCCCTCGGCGAAGTCATCAAAAAAGTCTGAAAGAACAAAAGTTTGAAAAATACACAATTATTATCTTTTATAAACTATATTCACTACCATTTTCATTAGTGTACTTTTTTCTATTCTATATCTGAATGACAGCACACTAGGAGGCAGATGATTTGCTTGTTGAACAATATACGCAAAAATACTATTATATTATACTAATAATACTAATAACTCTTCAACATGAAACTGTCAGTTTTTCCCAGTGTTTTTGTAGAGCTGTGCAGTTGAACTATTCAGCCAGTAGGAGGTGTGACCCTACAAATGTAAAGCACAATAACAGTTTGGAATCCCTTCTTATCACATTTGATAAAGATTCAGTCAGGAAATAAAAACAGAACAGAGCTCCATGATGTCCATATCCTGTCACATTTCTCTGTCTTCTCCGTAACATCATATCTGATAATATAATCTTCATTGTCTTATCTAGCACAGCAGAGGCCGTCCCTAAAAGCACTTGGTCTTTTAAGAGAAGTGGACCTTAATCTGTGGTGTTGGAGTGACAGTTTGGCTTTTTGCTACCATTACTGTCATATGACAATTGCTGGGAAAAAAAACTAAGGACCAGGAAAAAAAAGTATACATTTCATCAGATTAAGTTTCATTGTCCATAATGAAAAGATAAATCTGGCTTCCACAAGGGTCATCCACTGTAAACTGGAAAAGCTGTGAATGTAGATAATTGTGCAGGCCTCGCCAAGGCTGAGAGCAAAACATACCCATAGCACGATCCAACCTTGAGGCAGTAATTGTAGCCAACACAACGTAGCAACACAAGACAATACACAAAAGACATCCTGTAGTTTCCAAGAAATCTATCGAAATCAAGGTGTATTTTTTTCCGATCCACAAGATATTGATATGAGTGTTTTATCAGGGAATTGTCTAAAACACCCACAGAGGTGAATGACAAATCAAAACAAATGTACTGACCAACTATGAAACTTGTCACAATAACCAAATATCCAAACATAAACAGACTTTAAACAGTATGTGATACAAATCCCTGAAAGATGGGTGCTTTAAAATTACACAGAGAGCAAATTCACTCAGTACAATTTGAGAAAAAAGCGTATGTTATACGTTAGTCTGCTGAAGTATTTGTTATTTTTGTTGGTATTAAGTGTGACCTAATATGTGAAAATATAAATTTTAAGTTTTAAATATTTACAACCTTATTTATTTTGAATAGACTAATAAGTGTGAACTAATAAGTGAAAATATACATTTTAGGATCTAAATATTTACAACCATACTATCTATTTTAAATAGACTAATAAGTGTGAACTAATAAGTTAAAATATAAATTTTGGGTTTCAAATATTTACAACTTTATCTATTTTAAATAGACTAAATCAACATTCAGCATCAATAAATCAAATTAATGTATATGTATAATTATATTTTATTTATAGTTTATTTGATTACATTTTAATTAAATTGCTATAGTAAAACAATAACATTTGTTTTCTACTGAAAACATGTCAAGCATATATAATATTGATCATTGATTTCTTTCTTCTTATCTCTTATTCAAACATAATGAGATCTTCTTAAATTGGTTGTATTTAATTAGATAGTAACTGCATCAAAAGAGGGAGAGTAATATTTTAATTAGAGGAAGAAAGGGTCCACTTATTCTAATGTTGTAATGTTGTGAATTCCTATTATGCATATTGAAAATGAAAGTTTGAGGAGGATCTACGTAGGCTTACATTAAAACACAGACAATGTGAAAGGTCAGTGAAACATAACACACAGCTAAAACCAGGTGTGAGCCATCAGAAATATTGACAAGGCAAGCAAAATCAGTGTGTATTAATGTGTTGTAAAATCTTTTCTATATGGTGCAGAGTACAGTACCAGCTGTGGCTCAAGGCCCACTTCACAAGGAAGACATGGAGCCAGTGGTCAGACCTAACTTCACCAAAACTGGAAATACCTTAATATAGCCTTATATTCACCTTGACAGAAAAGAGACAGGTCTGTGGCTCCTGTTCTCTAAAACTCTGTATTTAAAGGCAATATTTAACAATTTTATATGCTTTACAAGACAATTGCTTATGAAATACCATCTCCATAACATGTTATTTATGAGTAAAATGCAATTTTATTTATATGTCATTGGGCAAAAAAAGAGAGGTCTATCTAAATTCTAATTTGTGTCTAATCCATCTTTATGACTACCATATTAATTAATTTTATGCTTTATTAATTTATGATGTTATTTATAGTATGTTGTTGAAATTTAAGGGATGGGTTTACAGCATAGCCTAAGCCTACTTATGTGCAGCGCTCAGAGCTCTCATTTGCTATAATTGATGTTATTAGATGTCTAGATGTCATAGGCCAAAAAACTGGTTTACTGAAAATAATATGTAATAATATATATATAATAATATAATAATATATAATAACGCAATAAATAGGCCTCAGAAGTGAAAACACAGAAAATACCTTCTGGTATAGAAAAATCTACATTTAAACAGTATTAATTTAAGAAAAAAATTATTTATAAATAACACTTGAAGTACATCAGCATATAGTTTTAAGTTTGTCTTAAAACAAAAGCAAAGGCGTAGGGGACTGCGTTGTCAGGGAGGTTTTTTTTTTTTTTTTTTTTTTTTTGCATTTAAAAAAAGTGATATATTATGTATATGCTTGAAGTATAATTTAATACATTACGCATTGTATTTTGTTTATTTAAATAGTAAGAACACATAAACACCCGTAAAAATATTAAACAAAGTGAGCTTGAGCCCTATCCAGAAAAATCTATAAAGTGTTCTTTCTCCAGTGTAGACAGAGTTTACACTGACTTAATCTTTGTGTTGTTTATTTAGGTTAAATTGAGCCTAAATGGGTTAATCGCTTTTTAATCAACTGCTATCAGTTTTTGTCAAGTAAATATGAATGTTGATAAACGACTTGGCGCTGCCCAGAAATAAGTTTACTCCACGCGAGTTTTTACGTTAATCTAAGCGCACTGAAGGCCCATACACTGCTAACTAACTTTTAACTTTGCAAAAGCTGATATAAACTTTAATTAAGACATTTACAATATTTATATTTACATATTTCACGTTACACGCGGTCTCTTTATGATTGTCTGTGACCGTCTGAACGTTATGTGCGAACAGATTTTAACCGAAATTCAGTTTTATTTAAAGAAGTGCAAGCAACATTAGCTTGTTTTGTTTTTTTTACTAGCGCAAGCTAGTTTTGATTATTAAAAGTAGGCTATGCTAACAGGACTGTCCGAGTGCCACAGGGACAGTTCTCACCTATGTTAGGATGCCGAGTCGTACCAGGAGGACCCCCGGGCTGGAGGCCGTGAAGGACAGGACTGTCAAAGGGAGATGCCGTCCACGTTCCTCCCACGTTAGGACTCATGTAAGTGGGGTAAGGACTGTGGTACGAGCCGCCGAGACCCCGGGGTCCATAATGCTCCCTCCCGTTGGCAGAGATGTTTAGCGGGCTGGAGTAAGAGGCCGTCTCCCGGGCTGTGGCCATTCCCGAGGACAGAGGCGGGCTGGTGGAGAAGCTGAAGCGCGGAGACACCGGGGAGTGGTTGTATGAAGACACGGAATCGGCGCCCGCCTGTGCCCAGGCAGAGTGGTTCGACACCGGGCTGCTCTGCTGCGACGCACCGGCGCTCTGGAGGTAAGGCAGCGCGGGGATCATGGGGGTGACAACTCGTGTGGTGGGTACATAGACCGGAGAAGTACCTGCTGAAGCATTGTGGAGAAAACCAGCCTCATAGGAAGGGGCTCCGTGGTTAGTTGTCATTATGCCCTGGTACATATCTCCTTGAGTCTGGACATCCGTGTTGTTAGAAAGGATTGATGCACTTTACGCACAACAACGCCGGAAACAACTTTTAAAAAATATCATCCACAACGTTTCTGTAAAATCAGGTCCTGTTTTGAGTCAAATTCAAAACTATAAAAGAAAAAGTTAGGTGACTGAGAGAGCAGAAGGGGCACTAGAGGAGGAGAAAGAACAGTGAGACAACGATCAAGGTCCCAGCTGTTATCATCCAACCCTCTCTCTCTCCAAGTAAAAATCACTTCACCAAACACTCAGCACTACACATGACTGCTTTTGATTGTGTTTGATTGTTCTACTCAAGGAGATGGTTTTAGTGGCCATTTAAAGATTTGACATTTTTTTACAGTTCTGTCGCAAGTGCTTATCCCAATTTTTTAAGTATGATGATTGTGCAGCTCAGTTCAACTTTACCAATCCCCTGGATAGAAATTTAGTTGTTAGGAATTTTCCTCATTTTAGTTGATTTGCCATGTATTTTAAAATGTGGCTATTAGCCTAATACAAAAACATAAAATTACTATACGTAGCTATTAAAATGTTAGTTTATCAAAGTATATTTGTACAAGGCCCATTTAATATAACATCTTTATTAGACAGTAAATGCATGTGAGATTAATCATTTAGGTCTTTGTTTTTTATTCAAGACAACAGTGAAATATTGGACTGGATATTACCTGCCATCAACACCAATGAACGTAAACACACGAGGCCATTTCATTGTGTAGCCACTTCCCACTGACAGGAGTGCATTGAATTATGGGATGTGTAGGGCAGGCTGCCAATAAAGCCCAGTGTGCAAATGTAGCAAAAATCAAATTGCAAGTATTTAATCTGGTTTGAAAAAAGCTGAATTGGTGATATTTATGGTATTGATTCTATAACCTACCTCTTTTCTAAAAGTCAAGGTGAATAGAGCAATATATTGGAAATGGGGAACTGTCATCAATGTGTAACTGGGGCCTGATAACAGAGGCAGTATTTACAGTCTAATATTAGGGCGTGGACCTGTAAAATATACTGTATGGGCAGAAAGTGGCACAGAACTCACAGATGATTAATCCTTTTATGGTTCCACTAGATGTATAGAAGCTCAATCTTTGTGTTGACACTGTCAAAATAAGCATTTGAAGTCTTAAGTTGACTAATGTTATGACAAAATTAAAACATCGAAACAATGACAATGATTTACTTCTGAATTTACAGCTGGTTTAGTTTTTAGTAAGTTTTGATTCAACCCAAATTTTACCCATAGCTTTGTATGTCGTAAATTGGAAATTTAATTGAACTATGTTTATGGTTAATAAAGCGTTAACCTTATTAAGGGAATTCAAAAATCACAATATTCAACATAGTTATTTAATTTATTGTGCATTTATTAAAAGTTACATTGAAGAAAGGGTGAAAAGTTTACAAAAATATCAGTTCTTCCTTTTTCTGTTGTTGTACATTGTATGTTTTGATTTCTTTCTTTGCACATGCCAGTCTTTGTATCTCATTGACAGTGACACAGGCCAGAGTCTGTGAAAACTGTGTGTTTGTGCATGTGAATAGGCAAAGGCATGTGTAGCGATGTGTGTCATGTGGCAATTTCTGAGGCCTTTAAAGCGCCATAATGAGCCACCAGCGCGGAAATCTTTGTATCAGAAGAATAACAAAAGCAATTTATATTTAGTCAATTTAAATAAGGAAAACAGTCTGTTTTATTTTGAATATAAATATTAACATTTTAGCAATATGGGTCTTGCAGCATGTTTTTTTGCAACAATGTGTGTGTCCTCCTGTCAGTGAATGATTTAAGAGGTGTTGTTGGACTGACATGACTGAGATGCTGAAGGAGGTGTGGTGGATGTGTCTGCGTCAGAAGGCACCAGGAAAACTGTCCCCGTCTTGGCTGGGGGCAAAGATTCAATCATTTGGGGTCGCTGACTTACTTTGGCCCGGTCTTCCTTACACGCACAAACCTACAACCACATCCACACATAAGGCAGCAAGGCTCTGGTAGACTCATGGCTCCAGGAAGAAGACTTCAAATGGAGTTGAGCAGGAAAACCCTTGAGCCAGAAGACCCAGGCGATATGGTCCAGACAAACACATGTCCTTTACTCATAGCCTTGGTATTCTTCATGCAATGTATGGCTTTGCAAAGTAAGCAGAACCCCAAAACGTCTTTCATCTTTAGTGCTGACCTCATCTATTTTTGTGCCATTTTATCTTATCAGATTAATCACTGAAGATCTGCTGGTGCTGATCAGGAGAGTGATGGAACAGTACCAATCAGTCTCAGTTGAACCACTGAGAATGTAAGTCTTGTCCTGAGCTTTTCAAGAAACTATTGTTGATTGATCAATACCTTTTCAGCTTTTTGAATATTTCATCATATTCCTTTTAACTTTCTAATAGTGTGGATTCAAATTTTGTCTACATTTTACAAATACGATGAAGAAAGGCTGCTGAGCCGAAATGTAGTTAAATAAATATCTTTGACATATGGAATGGCACAGTGTGCAATGCTGTTTTTGAGTTTTTGTGTTTACAAATGTCAACATATGTAATGCTATTTACAGGCGCACATCAACAAATCAGAAAATTCTTAAAAAGTAAAATCATTTCATTAGTTCATTTCAAAAAGCCAAACGCATATATTATATAGATTCAGTACACACAGTGAAATATAATTTATCTCAGTTGTGATGATTATCTAATATTGTATACTACTCAAATTTTATGAGATGCTGAATTTTGGATTTGATTAACAGTAAACCATAATAATTACAATTAAAATAAATCTTCTGCTTTTCACATCTGGCCAATTCTATTCTAGCCTGCAGTGATTTGCGTATTCATTTGGCATAGGTTTTACACTAGATGCCCTTCTCGTTGGAACTCTCTTTATTTATCCTGGCCTTGGACTAGCACAAAGAGTACACTCACTGGCTTGGGACCCTTTGTGGCTGGATTATCACAGTTAAAATACATAAACGCTTGAAATATTCCACTTGTGAGTACTACATGTATAATCTGTTTTTTACTAAAATTAATTCACTTTTCCACAGTATTCTCATTTGTTTATATAAAGTGTGACTATTGTTAATATATATGGTCTAATCATTATGTTTAATTTTTATTTGGGTCATTTTATTTATTGGACCATTATTTATTTTATTTATCCTTTATTTTTCCAGGAATAGATCCATCTTTTTGTCCTGGCCAAGATGAGCAGCAGTACATAATTGATACTGCATTTGGGTTATGTGTTTTTCTAAGGTATCAGCATGTTATTCTTTAGGATTAGCTGTGTTTGACCAGGTAAGGTCATGGAGTCACTGTGGACAGACGCAGGTCCTCACAGCAGGACACCTGGGCTTCAGCGATACACAGGATCACCCTCTCTCATCGGCACGGTCACATCATTAACCTAGAGTATGTTTTTGAATAGATTATTAACTCCTCACTTGCAAGTTCTCATAAATGATGGCTTAAATAGACTCTTAGTTTGCACTGTTTGAAGAGCAGCACAAACACATCACACAACACTCAATTAGAAATGATAAGAATCCATCCATTAAAAAGCTTGCTCACACATTTAAATATTTGATTGATGCTTGTATGCTAATATGTCCACTCATTGATGCTGCTTACTTGAATGGCATCTGTAAAAAGGCAAGAATTATTGAAATGGTTGAGTATTACCAGATTTTGGACATGAGTCTGGTTCACTACAGATTTCCCTTTGACCAGAAAACATGGCAGGGTGCCCTATTACACAAAATGTATGCATAGTGAGCTATGGCTAGTATATTTTTAGCAATGAAGACTAAGGGATCCCAGGACCTCTCCCTGTGATAAGCATTGGCCAAAGTCCACCAGCTAACAAATAGGAACTGGCCAACAGACATGCAGCGTCTGTGTTTAATAAACTGACAGGGCTTATGTGGCAGGTTGAGAAAAAGCTGCTTGTTTGTACCTGAAGGGGTAAAGTAGGGGTAGGGTTAAGGTTAGGTAAAGGTGAGGTGACGTCATCACAACAATAGATGCTCATTAAGAGTTCAGTCAGAGTTCAAGTAACGAGGTTAAATGAGCAAAAGGTGCAGAGAAAGAAAACAAATTGCTCTTGGAGTGTCTTTCTCTTTAAAAAGTTTTTTCATTGAAAGGAAGGTACCTTAATAAAGGGACAGTCATTGAGCAGAAGTCTGTTTTGACAACTAGACAAGGAGCAGAAGGATTAAAGATGCAAGAGACAAGACACAGAGGATGCAGAGGAGATGCCACCAGACAGGAGGAGCAGTGGAAAACAAAAGAGGCTCCACACTGCGCTCAGTCTTATCTGTCGGAGGCTCTTATCCACTGTGGGCTGTTAGTGTAACCCCTTTCCCTCCTCATCCCTCCATCTCTCACCCCCCCTCTGCTCTATCCACAGGCCGCGCTGGACCCCGTTATCAGGCCCGAGCTGACGTCAGGGGGCCCACTGGAGCTGGGGGGCCGGAGACGGAGGCAGATAGCGCGGCTGAGGCTGCCTCCACTCAGGCTGTGGGAATCGCGGACCCAGCCCACCTTGACCTGCTGGCCCTGCACGTCCACCATGCGCACACTTACAAAAACACTTGCAAGAGGTGAGGATGAAATCATTTAGATTGATGTATTGCGCATGGCTAAAACTATACAAGACATCAATTTATTCTCTGATAAATTGGGGTTTATAAGGCTCACCAGATGTTATGCTCTGTCCAGAGCCATATACTGCAATTGACACTCACCTTTTCTTATCTTACTTCTATACAATAGCCACTATTCATTAATTTTACGCATATGTCTTAAGGTAAAAATATCAACAAAAAATTCTGTCTCATCACATTTTATGGTTCAATGGCAGATTTCCATTTTACCTGTAGTGCAATGAGGAGTTCAGACACTTTTTTACTGTGACAAAACAATAGGAAAATGTGATAGGTGGCAGAGGTGGATGAATCTTGAATAAATCCAAAGGCAAAGAAATATATTATTTCATTCCAAAAATCTAGCTTGAGTGAGGACAGTGACTCAAAGTCAAAAGAAAATCATCAATTAATCTATAGTATTTATCCAATTTCTTTTTACTTATATTACATTCAAAATACTATATTGATAAAATTTTAAATATTGCTTGCAGATGATTTGCAAATCATGAACTTGCATACATGCATAATTACCCATTGCCATTAATTACAACAGATAATTTTTTTTTTTTTAATCATTTTTGTAAACAACTACTGCAGATTTGTTGACGTAGATGAATTACCTTTACAACTTGACTGATTGAGCTGATTGAATTTTTTTATGCCAGAAACTGTGTAAAAGAAGTGTGGATAGTGTGTGCTGGTACAGGTCAGTAAGTGCAAGGTTGATCTGTGGGGAGTGAGCGAAGCTGGCACATTTCACATCATTAGTTGCAGGTGCAGCTCTCCCAAAGTGTGTAACCGCACACACAAGCAATCCATGTCATCTAAACCTTGTTAATTATCACTACTACTTGACATCTATATATATTTGTCAAACTCACCACCATTTAGTTTTCAATACTGGTTTGCTTCACGTACAGTAATGGGAGTGTTTAGGATCATCAATCTGCCAGTTAGCTTCATATTTTTCCCACTCGTGCTAAGCTTGTGTCAGATGTTTTCGAAGATGGATTTGTCGGATGGGGAGTGGAGACACACTTATCAGTGAGTTGTCCTCGATAAGGCACAGAAGATTTGTAACGGTTGCAGTCGCTCTCAGAAATGTGTTTGTTCGAGTGTGTATATGTGTCTTTGACCTCCTCAACAACCAAGTAGGAGGAAGAAAAGAGCGGCCTTGACAAAGCCAAAAGAGGGGTGAGAGGTACAGTTCAGTGAAAGAAAGAGGCCGTTGTTGCTTATGTCTACACTTCCACCTTTCCCTGTTGTGGGTTTTTCTCACTCTCTTTGTCAAACACACACTCCCTAAATTTCACCGGTTACTGCAGTGTCCTTGCATTTAAATAACTGAATAAGTAAGATGATCTTAGATCAGAAGGGAAGGAAAATTTGAAATCTATATCAAGAAATCTTTATTACAATAGATGGTTTACTACAATGAAATATATGTCCCAATTTAATGTGTTTTTATTTTAGTATATTGCAAAAAATATATATATTAAACAAAAGAAAGTCATTAACAAACAATAATACTGTATTCATAAAAATGTGGGTAACTATTTATTATTTAATTAATATTAATTTATTTCTACACATGATATGCTTGTCACTTATCCTTAAAACCATTCAAAGATTACTTTAACTGATTAAAAATTTAAAAATACTATGAATTTATAACAAATTAATACAATTGATAACATTTTTCTTGTTTTCCTGTTCCCTAATCACATCCTTCTCTCACTATTTAAATAAAGACAATTTATGGTTGCACAGAAATTTCATGTAAAAAATTCAGTACTTTTGGCCCTTTACCATTGGCACACAGTTATTCTTTACCATTGTTGCTTTGAGTACCATGCTGCCTGTCTCCTCCTCCTCACTGTCCGTGTGACAAACGAGTGGTCTCATTAGTCTCTTTAATTGGTCCAGAGCCGTTGTAATGGGCTCGTCAGTGGTCTGGCCCAATGCCAGGCTAAAATAAACCATCCCAGGGGTAACACTGCACAGGCCACACAAAAGATTATAGCATCACAAAGGCAGTTTTTGATTAGGACTAGTTAGTGTTAATTCTAATGTTCTCTTCTTAAGTTTATCTACATAGTTGAAAAGGGAAGAAAAGTGAACTTCAGCCTACCATCAATACACACAAAGATTTCTTTTTTTTTTTTTTTTTTTTGCCTGTCCACAAATCTCTGACCAAGTTTTTCAAAAGATTGTTCTGACTTTGACACAAATTACATTTAGTTTTAATTTGTTATTAACTATTTCAATTTTTACTCTAAAAATATCACTCAGAATTCTATATCTGTTTAATACGTAAGTGCTGTTTGAATTATATTATTTTAGCTATTGGTTTAGTCACTATTCCTTCATTTTATCCAATCTATTTGTTGACATAGATTTTAAATTTATTTGGCTT
Source organism: Bostrychus sinensis (assembly GCA_020698575.1). Taxonomy (NCBI): domain Eukaryota; kingdom Metazoa; phylum Chordata; class Actinopteri; order Gobiiformes; family Eleotridae; genus Bostrychus; species Bostrychus sinensis. Next base: position 16,267,214 of record CM036257.1, on the reverse strand, counting down.
TTTAAATATTTTGCCTCTGTGTGTTCATGTGTGCACAATCTTGTATGTGTAAGTTGTATGGCGTGTGCAACGTGGCGTCTATAGCTCGCAGAGAATCCATCAAGCTTATCATTATAAGTAAACATGACAGAGTGGACAAAATGTCTTGTGCGCCGCCAGTCCTGCTATCTAACCGCAGGCCATATCTGTGATGATGGACTGATGTGGCGCTGGCTCGGACTAACTAGAGTCTGAGTGTGTGAGAGCGGGAGGCAGACAAACATCAAAAGGCATACGCTTGCACAGTTACCTTTTGCCTTTTAGAGAAATACTGCCTTTACCATACAGGAACACTTGACTCAGGCCTATCTCACAATCATAAATGAGCAGACATGGACATAATTCATAAAAGTATTTATAGCCGTTATTTATTGGTCGTGTTTGCCGGGGCTCATAGTTGTACCTATGAGATGTACCGTAACTGTAGTTTTTCATGTCATACAGCCTCTTAAATGGCAGATGTGATCAGAGGAGAGTTGAGGAGTGCTTTTGGAGATTTATTGGTAACGTTACCTGACTTTTTATCATCTGTGTACAAATCAAGTGTCAGAAAGACAGAATATACAAAGTTGTAAGTCTGTGTTCAGTTTAAGACATATGCCCTAGCACCATGTCCTAGATGTCTGTAGCTCCTTTTGCAGGTGAGGTTTTAGCGAGTGTGTTGGGGTCAGCCTATGTGTTCCTCTACTTGTTACAACACCTCTGATAAGCAGGGTAAACAACGGTGCACTGTTTGCTCCCCTACTGCGGTCACATGACCAAAAGCCACAGATGAAAGACTGACTGTGCATGTATGTAGAAACACAGCAATAATTTGACCATTTCTATCCTTTACTGGCTGGAGCTCCTGTCCTGCATTGACCATTAAAGTTTAAGAACTATAGCCCCTGGTCCTGATAACCTTTTGTCCGCCACTCAGTCCCAGGGGTCAAAGTTCGTGAGCTGCAGTGGCTCAGCTGACTCAGCAGATTGACAGTGGGTGAAGTGAAGTGGCACTGGATGGTATACAGTATATAGCTGCTGCTTGCCCTGGCGGTCAACTAGAAAGCTTGTGTTTGTGTGTGCATGCTTAAGGGGACATTAACCTTATGGTAACCCAGTAGGTGGTCATTAATTTAGTCTAGACCACTTCTAGACCACCAGTGTAGCAAATATCTCTGCCAAGCACACACACAACCACACTAAAATTTAACCAGTAATCACTTTCTGTTTCTAAATCTTGTACTCCTTATATGTACTTTGTAGTAGCTACAATAAAACATTAATTGCTACAAGACAGGCAGGTTTTTACGCTGGATGCCCTGTCTGTCACAACCAGCCACATACTGTATCTGGAGTAGGCAGTGTGGGTGAAGTTTCTTGCCCAGAGAGACAATGACAATATGCAGTTCGAGCGAGGATTAAGCCACAGACCCTCTGCTTGGTGGGCGATTGCTTAACCAAAAGAGTCTAGAAAAAGAATGAAAATGCTTAGCCTACAAAAAGCTTATAAGAAAAACACAAACATTACCATTCCTCACAAATTTTCAATACATAAGCCATAGACAACAACAATTATGACCTCATAGACTAGCAAATTTGCTGGTAAAAGATTAATCAGATGAAAGAAATACCTAATAACAGAATTACATTATAGACCGTAGATAAATCCTGGATCTCCACTTCCTTATCATGTGTGTGATATATGCTTTTTCATTGTTTAGGTTTTGTGTTTTCTTCCTTTCATGGTGTACTTGAAGTTATCTGAAGATGTAGTCTAAGCTAGAAGTGTGTGACGTCTGACCAAAATGATTTCAGATCTCTCCAAGGCCTGCTGTGGGTCAGAGCTTTGTGACTTTAACAGTTATTTGATATAAAAATATAAGATAGTAGCTTTATTTTACCAATAGGCCAATAAGGACTGTGGAAAAGAGGATTTGAATTCTAGACAAGACACATTTCTGAGGCTCCTGACTGGACAGTGCCATAAAAATCTAATATTACAGTCTGAAATTAAGCTGTATATAGATTTTTTATGACAAGGAAGCCAGGGCCATTCAATGCATTATAACCTTTTGACTGGAAGCCCCATCTTGAAGATATTACCCATGAGGCCAGGGTTACAATAACTCATCTTTTTTGGTTTTATTAAATGTTGTAAAGCAGGGCTATGCTCCCTCTGATAAAAAAAACAACAACAAAACTTTAAAATATTTTATGTGTTTTGAATATGACAAATAAGTGTGTATGGGTGCAGTATCACATGATTTGAATCAGCAGACTATAGTGAGCCCATGCCAACACAAACCCAGCTTTCAGCTCATCCGTGTCCCATAATCCTTTGCTCCAGCAGGCCTGGGTATAGGGAGAATGGGAAGGTGTTGGTGAAAGTCTGCACAGGCCAGGGAAGGGACACACCGGCGCCATGGCGATCCCTTAGACAAGTTATCTCTCTTCTCACATTGATAGTGCCTGTCAAAATAACTGCCAAGATACATAGTCAGACAGGAACTGGTTAACTGGTGTTGTCCAGTCAGAAGGCCTGCTGCTGGGGTCTCTGTCTGGTCCACCTCAAAAAGAAAAGCTTCCAAAATATATTATATATATCTTATATCTATATATTATATATCTTTATGATTATCTGCATATAGATGATGGGTGAAGTAACACACACACATACACACACACACACACACACACACACACATATATATATATATATATATATATATATATATATATATATATATATATATATATATATATATATATATATATATATATATATATATAGTGTGATATATCATGATGAAATTACTATATCTTAAAAACAAAAACAACTATACTGTTTTGACAACTTCAGACAGACTGATTTATACCATGTTCCACTCGCCTCCACATTTGAGGCCTCAGCTTAGTGAAATTGTAGGCCTATTTAAATTGCAATGTCTCCATCTAGTGGTAGATTTTGGGCAGTTCCTTTTTGTACGCAGAGCGACAGGACACCGGTCCCAAGCCCGATTAAATGGAGAGGGCGTAAAACATGCCAAATTAATATACGAATAATGACTGCACGGTAGGAGGCAGGCGATTTGCTGTGGCGACTCCGGGAGGGAAAAGCTGAACGGAGGTGCTGTTAATTGTGTGACCAGTTTACGGGATTAGCATACGGAAGCCATAACATAAGCGGCCATAGATTCATAACTTTTTTTCTCCCGTTGTCTCGTTATAACGACAATACGACTTAATTTAAGAAACGCGCTATAACCAGAAAACAGTTGGTTTTCACGAGATAACGGTGATTATTACAAGACTCCACTTCATTAAAAGCATTGTTCCCTGACCGGGAATCGAACCCGGGCCGCGGCGGTGAGAGCGCCGAATCCTAACCACTAGACCACCAGGGAGTGACGAAAAAACGTGAGAATTGATAAGCTCTTGTACCTATACAGTGGGGTGCCATTTCTGTATGTTTGTAATTTACAACTTAGAAAATCTCATATAAAAAAGGGAGATTTAAAGGCAGTAAAAAGATAAATAACACTCTTCAAAGGCAGACTACACAGACGGTTTGTTCACTCGTAAAACGTGTGTTTTACAAAGTAAATGACACCAGAGGGCGCAGTTAGGGGAGCGGCTTCGTTACTTTGATGCTTTGATGACTGGATAAAGATGCACTTGAGGTATGAGGGCATTTCGAAATGATCTGATTCGTATTCATTTATTTATTTGAGATGGTTTTCCATTTTACTTAGCCAGTGACGAAGGAAAAATGGTAACAGGGACTAGTCATAATCAGGAGCTAACCCATGGGCATGGGTAATATGCGTATAATCTCCACCAGGTGGCTATTGTCTTGTAAACAAAGTGGCTAGCTAGCATATTCAGTAACGTTACGTATGCTGTCATAAGATCAGCTGAAACCGTGGACCTTGATCAGTATATATTTGCTGCGTTTTGGCGGTGACAATTGTGGATTTACCAGATCTTAGCACAAGTGGCTAACCTGTCTGTTATTAGCCCTGGACGCTGTGAACTGATCATTGGGCTGGAGAAGAGGTATTTTGCTACTGAGCTGACTGCTACACTCGGAAGATGTAGCCTGCACTAGGTAAAGGGAACATTTTAGAACTAGCTTGTTATTTTATGCGATTAATTATGTCCTATGCAAGTCAGACTTGTAAGTGAAACCCCGCAGCATCTAATGGCGTTATGTTTTCATTAATTATTTCAACACCACACTATTTTGCGATGGCTAGCTATATGTTCACATCACTTGAACGAAAATTTAGAAATTGAGACACATTTGCGGTGCATTCTTATTACATAACCTAGCACATGTGCAAAAAGTGGCAGATGTGCAGTGCAGCAGCAGTGTATTTTCCATCCTGTTGGGCAGCTATTGTCAGCTGATTGAGTTGAGATGGTGAGGCTTTCATCGCCCCCAGCTCCTGAGCAGTCGATGCTTCGCCGTGGCGTTAATACGCCTTTAGCCGTGTTAATCTGGTGTTGCTGAATCCTATATGTTTGCTTTGCAGGACAAGGAGAAAGGTGTGAGACGTGAAAGGTGATCGTCCTAAAGTTGTGTCTGCTGGCCTGGACACACGGACAGGGAGTGTGTGGATGTTTGCATGGCCGTGCAAGCCCGAATGCACATTTAATACCCTGGCCAGATGGAAAAGATAGAGCGGAAGCCGGGGTATTTTGCGAGGTAAGTAGCCATACATATGCAAAATACGTTGTGTTGGAGTTTTGTGATATAAATTTGCAATTTTATGCGGTTGAATTTACTGTTCTAAAATTACAAAATAATTAAAACAGCTCTGTCTTCTGTGTTGATTAATTAAATATTATTAATATTAATATTCTTAATTAGATTTTATTGTCTGCACAAAAGCCTTGCTTGCTTTATTTGTATGTTAACTGTTTGAGCATCTCAGGTTACTGGGTATCATATTGCCTCAGAGTCTAAGGGCAGTGAACACTCAGTTCATGTCCAATACATTAATGGATACTAACTCATCTCACAGGACTTGCAAAATATAAGGATAATAACTGCAGTCTACTTTTCAGGGTTTTGTCCTTATACAATCTTCAGCTGTTTATTATTAATAAATGTAAAATAATTCTCAGATAGTAATGTGACTGTGTTTTCGTAGTGATTGAAATAATTCTGAGTTCACATGTTTGGGTCAGAGCCAGCTGCCTTCAGGAAGTTTTTACATTAAGAAGAGGAATGCTGTCTCATCATTTAGCACATCTCAATCAGTGGGAAGGGAATGCATTAGTTTAATGCAATGCAAATTATTGAGCTGATCACCCTTTTTTTTTTTTTTTCAATTACCTTTTGCAAATCTGTAGTGGTAAGCACCATTAAATACCCATGGGATTGCAAACCAACTAAGTTTCATTACGCTTTTTTCCATGTACCAAACCATGTACCAAACACTATTAGCACAGAGAAGAGCCATGACAGGAAGTGCAAAAGACCTTATCTCTTATCCCAGCCCCTACTCTCACATGAGACCTGCTTGCCTCCTATCGCTATATGTTCACTCTTTCCTGACAAATAAAGATAAATATTTTGGAGCATAGTTATGATTTAACAACAAACATTTGGCCATGTCATAGCATTTAGAGTGTGGTATCACAAATGCGGTATGAAATATGCAGCTTCAAACTTGATAATCCCTTATTTTATAATCACTTATTTGGTTTTCATTTTTCTAGGGTTGTACCAACTAATTGAATTAACTGGTTATAAATTATTATTAAAATAATTGTCAACTTATTCAGTAATTAAGCAATTGCTATTTGGGGTATTCATGGTCTCTGGAACTTGTCATGTGGTCAGAGAGGTGCTTTTATTACCAAGTCAAAGCAGTAAAGCCACAGAAATGGTGAAAGAGCATGTACATTTAGTCTTTTTGGTGGAAAAAAATGTCAAATTTTGTGAAAAACAATGTAATTTTTTTGTATTATTCTCACAATTTTTTACAAGAAGTGCTATAAAACACATTTTAACTTTTTGTCACCATGAGGCTACCAGGTCATCACACATTTAATTATGTTTCACTATACTATTATTAATCGTAAAAATAATTGTCAGATTAATCGATTATCAAAATAATAATTAGTTGCAGCCTAACACTGTTCACAATTCACAGCAGACACATCAGACAATAATTTTGTATGTTTATATTGCTTTTGATTTTTGTTATTTTCCTTTGCATAAATGTTAAGTTTGGGTGTCTTAGCAAAGGCAACACTATTCACATTATGGTGAACATACTATCTGTAAATACATTTTCATCTACCTTATGTCAGGATAGAGAGCTCGATGAAGAGTAGACATTAGAAGTTGAAGAGTTAAAGGTTAAAATTCAAGAAAGAATGTGTAGATTCTTGAAAATGCCTTCAAGTAAAACACTTTGCATCTGTGAATTCCTGAGTTGAAAACCAGATGTGAGGTGCCTGGGTTTAAGAGGGAGAGGCTGTTGCTGTGTCTGTCTGCAGCCTTATCGACCTGCTCTAACGTTTCCATTAACCACTTGAACATTAAAGGTGCTTCTGTTTCCTTTCCCTTTATACTGCTTTTGCCAGGAGCAACAACCCCTGCATCGGGACACATAATAGATTGTCTTTGTCCTTATCTTTCCTTAACAAAGTCAAACCCACACTTAAATCTTCACCATGACCATTGACTTTATATAGTAGATCCATTATCCTGAAGTGCACCACTTTTCCAAAGCTGCACCAGACTGCATTGCAGCAGCACCCCATAATGAACCCCGAAAAGGACTGGACTGGAACTACTATTACATAATGTCTGTAACAATCAATGATTTATGATAGAGAAAGGACAGTTAGAGAGCACGCGGCTGATCCAGCAAAGTTAAAGTATACACCAGTGAATGATTATGGCACACAGTGTCATATTCAGCAATCTATTGGTCATTGAGATATTGAAAAAAATATACCTCATAAAATAATTGTGAGGAATAATTTTATATTTTATCCAGATTGGAGGTTGAAAGATGAGAAAGGATAGTGTGGCATTTGAGGTCAATATAGGACAGAATAGAAGCTCCTGGTCAGGAGGTCAGACATCACACATGATTTCTAATCTACTGATAATGTTAGTTCTGTTTAGTTTTGGATATTTACATCAGTATTGCATCCTCACACACTGATCTGTCAACTATCAGATTTAGTGAAGAAATCTAATCCAATAACTAAGTGATCAATAAACCCATATGTTCAGTTAGAAAATACTGAAAAATGTTTTGTTCCAGTTCTTGACATTGTACTCATTTCGTTCTGTATGGCAACAGGCTGAAGAGGCGGAAGCAGCTGAAACAGACAGAGAAAACTGTAAATGACCCAAAACTTCCAGTGATCTCCTGTCCAGACATTTCCAATGACAGTGACCAAAACAAAAAGGAAGAACCACAGAGAATAACACCTGTATGCGCAAGTAAGTCCTATTTGTATAAAAAAGGAGTACATACTGAATACACTATATTGAAGTGAGCTAATGACATCAGTAGACATCTTCATGCCTTAACCATAATTTCTTGCACAACAATTATAGGTTATATTTTTATAATTTCATTTATATTGTAATATTACCGCTCATACATTATGTCATTACCAAACAAAGGTCTGTATGTATCTGCTGGCATACACTGACTTTGCTAGACAGCTGTGTAAACTATCTCCATTATCTGTTATGGTGTGTTATTGTCGACTATACCTAGATCAGATGCAGTCTTGCACAGTGTAACAGTGAAGTTTTATCATAATGCAAGTTGTTTTTTTAAGTACAAATTTTATTTAGTTGAACTGTTCACTAAAGTGACTGGAATACACCAGAGATGCAGCTGGAGTCTGGGCCATGATCTTTCTATAGAAAAGATAGTTACAGTGTAAGAAGCCATTTAATGATGTTTTCCAATGACTCCTATGTTCACATTGTGGAAAAATAATGCTGACTGTGGACTAGTACAAGGGTCAGATTGTTGACGTAAATTCATGATAACAGTCCTAGTGAGTGTGGCACTGTTACAACCCCAAACTATTCTAAAGGGAGTTTATCATGATAGTCATTTCATAAGTAAATGTGGTTTTATCTCTCTTTATTATTTTTTAGATGATGGCAGTAAAAGCAATGAGTCAAAGTGGGAAAAGAGAAGGCCTTCTGGCACAGTTGAGTTCATTGTGAGTATGATTAAAGCAATAGCTCTAACAGGTGTCCTTTGAAGAAGAGTTGACAGCATTTTAACTCAACAACATCCTTCTTTCACAGGTTGGACCAAATGATTCACTCAATAGCATTGCCCTCAAGTTCAATATTACCCCAAACAAACTGGTCCAGTTAAACAAGCTCTTTACTCGGAGTGTCTACCCTGGTCAGGTAAGTGTGGTGTGTGCATTATTAAGCACTTCTGCTAAACATCCTTTTTATGTGTTTGTCTGAGTTTGTGTATTTTACCAAAACAGAAGCTGTTTGTTCCCGATCTGAGCCAGTTGGACCAAAACTCCCCATCTAATGGCTTAACAGGGAAATCACAAGTAAGTAAAACACACTTTAAGCATTCACAGAAAATAAGTATTCTGGTATTTCTGCACACAAGGAGGAACGTGATTTGCTGTGAAGGTAAACACCGAAAGGAAAGCTGAAGGACAAAAAACAATTGCCATTTATTCTTCAAGTAAAATAAATAATATCCAGTTTACAGATTTAAATAAAATCTTTTATCCTAGGATGGTATTTCAGACTGCAGGTCAGTCAAGTCCATACGACGTGAACTCTCCCCAAATTCAGAAGATGAGAGCCCAGCAACTGTTAAATTTATCAAAATGAGCTGCAAATACTTTACAGACGGCATGGTGAGTTTACTGTCTAAACTTTAATATAAAAATGTTGCCAGTTGTGCTTCAGATTTACAAGGAGATATTTATTTTGGTAGGGAGTGGTGGGAGGTGTGCTCATTGTGACTCCCAACAACATCATGTTTGATCCTCACAAATCGGACCCGCTGGTGATTGAGCACGGCTGTGAGGAGTATGGCCTCATCTGTCCTATGGAGGAGGTGGTCTCTGTGGCCCTGTACGACGACGTGTCCCGCATGAAGCTCAAGGATGTACTGCCATCGTAAGAAACATCACTGTGTTCACTTCCCCATTTGTTTTGCAATTATTCTCTGTTTTTCCTATTGTTTATAACAACATTTTAAAATCCAAAATGCTTACCCATTTTGAACACTGACTAGGTTCCCCCTAGAGCCAGCATATTGTTAATTTTGTGTTGTAGATTGCTTTTTTGTGTGCCATCTTTTTGCTTTATCTTTTAAGTTCAGTCATTTTTTTAAATTTCAGTTGAATTTGTGTTTTTTTTTTCTTTGTTTCTGTTCCTCATTTGTTCACCATCATCTTGTGCGGTGTTATGTGGTACTGCGTGACCTGGCAGCGACCGACCTCAGGATCTTTGTCCCGTGTACAGGCCTGGGGAATGGGAGCAGCTTCCATCAGAACGGGATCTAAACCCCTTTAGTCGCTATGAAGCTCTAAATCCAAAGAGGCCAATTGTTTTGGATGACATTGAGTCCACCCTATCTGAAACTGGTGTGTTAATAACCAACATTTTTTACATTTGATCTTTAACTGTTGTTGTAGAACTTGAAGTTATATTTTTTCGTCTTTGTACCAGCAAGTACAGAAGGAGATCAACCAGAGAAGTCTCCATCAGATGAAGGATTCACTGAGTTGGAGCCCACAGTTAATGGAAGCACTGAGGAGGCAGAAGGGCCATCCACTATTACACTCACCCCAGGCAAAGACCAAAACGAGGTTCTAGAACAGACCTCCTTAGTCCAGGAAGACAACCAGGAGAAATCAGTGTTTTGTCAAACCAAGGGGAAGTTGGATGAAGAAGAAGATGAGGGAGTAGCTCAGAACTGCTCCACTGAAGAGGGAGGGTTATTACAATCTTTATTAGAGACTGATAAACAGGGTGCAAAAGCTGCTATCCAGCAGGTTATTGAAACCAAAAACGGCAAATCTCTGGAGCATGAAAAGCTAGACGCTATGAAAGAAATAAAAGGCAGTGTGCCAGCAGACCAAAAAACGATTTGTACTCTAGAGGAAGTTTCAAATGTTCATGCAGAGTGTAGTCCTAAAACATTAGAAATAACAGAGGAAGCACCAGATAGACCAGCTGAAGGAAGTGAACTCAGTGAGGAAGAAAAACGGAAGAAAAACTATGAGGCAGAGGTTAAATCATGGCTGCTCCAGAGGATGCAGGCTCCAATTGAAGGTACAGTTATGTAACTGTTCTAAGTATATTAATTATAGCTTGCAACTATATAAAAGTATTTAATAAAAGTGAGACACATTTGTTTTTCCATTGTTTTTTTCCAGGCATGCTTTTGTCATCAGAAGAGAAGAGTAAAAACCCACCTATGTTCCTCTGCTTTAAAGTTGGAAAGCCAATGAGGAAATCTTTTGCCAGTGGGATGACCTCGAGCCCTGCCCACTCAATGGGTGGCTGGGGAAGACAACCAGAGTACTGGTTTGCTGTGCCACAAGAAAGGTATGATTTAATTGCCTTGAGTATGTGTATATCTTTGTCATGTACTAAACTTTATTTTGCTTACAATAGACTTTTAGACTTACTGGTTTAACATTATGACCACTGACAGGTAAAGTAAATAACAGATTATCTTTTCATCCTGGCATCTGTTAGTGGTTGGGTTAAATTTTGCAGCAAGTGAACATTTTGTTCTGAAAGTTGATGTGTTATTATAAAGCAAGAAAAAAGGGCAGACATAAGAATTTCAGCGAGTTTGACGAGGGCCAAATTGTGATGGCTGTGACTGGGTCAGAGCGTCTTCAGAACTGCAAGCGATGCATGTGGGAAGAGATGGCTGGCCCGTGTGGTCCAATCCAACAAGATCTGATGAGCTACTGTAGCTCAGATTGCTAAAGAATTTAATGCTGAGTCTGATAGAAAGGTGCCTGAATACACAGTGCATATTAGGCAGGTGGTCATAAGGCCCCAAACACACTGGATGCGTCGGGCGCTGCAGCGAGTGTACTGGCATCATAGCTGCATCACGGCAATGCGAGGTTGTACACACTGGCTCCGTGAGCAGCTCACTGATGGCCTCTTTTTCTCTACAGAAAAGCCACAGCCAACAGACCTATGGTGACTATATTTGACTAAAGAGACGTATGTTTACTACTCTGTAGACTGGACATTCCAAACGCGAGACTTTTACAAGTACAAGTGAAAGTTCTAGTTCACGCTTCATCAGAGCCAGAATTCCCCCAAACATTCAAAAAGTGCATTGGGTATGGATAATGCTCATTGTAGTTAAATATAACAATATATGCTTATTTTGTATGTATTTTGGATGAAAAACGCAACCCAGCTCCAGACTCGAGCGTCAAAATTCGGCATGGGTTTGATTTTCTAGGAGAGTCGCGTCACAGCCCCGTTTGTCGGGTCCGTCGAGCCTCTTGTCTCACACCGACAGTGTGGCTGCTCTGATCCACTAAGCTGGGCGCTGAAGTGAAAATGGTTCCCTGACGGTGTCACCACGCTGCAGTTAAGCATCCAGTGTGTTTGGGGCCTAACACATTATAACCACCAAAGTTGGTCATAAAATTCTGCCTGATCACCTGATGTACAGTATATGTGTACATTCACTCAGGATTTAACCTGTATGTGTTTGCGTTACAGGGTGGACCATTTGTACTCATTCTTTGTGCAGTGGTCTCCTGATGTCTATGGAAAGGAGGCACGAGAGCAAGGCTTTGTTGTGGTGGAGAAGGATGAGCTGGACATGATTGACAACTTCTTCAGCGACCCTGCTTCTTGTAGCTGGGAGGTGAGCTTACAAGCACTGTTGGTGTTCTGAGCCACTTTGTTTTAGAAACCTACTGTACAGTATATTCTTGAAAAGTGTACTCATGTAATTTAATTTGTAATATAATTTAATTTGATCCAGTACTGACTTCCCTGAATGTATGTTTTATAGATCATCACCATTAATGAGGCAAAACGTAGGCAGAGTTTTGGTAGTGATGCAGACCTGTCTGTAGATGTGCTGCCCTTACTCACAGACACTAGTGACCTTTTGGAAGACACTCACATTGAGAAGGTAGGTCCATGTATCAGGGCTAAATATGATGTTTATTGACAGGAAGGTGCAGTGATAACCAGGTCACCATAGGACCTAATCTGATTATCTTGTTCTCCAGCTCGCCTGTCGTTTACCAGCCCGAGTGCAAGGTTACCCCTGGAGACTGGCCTATAGCACTGTGAAGCATGGAACAAGCCTCAAGACCCTGTACAGGAGCCTCTCAGATGTGGACAGCCCTGTGCTCCTGGTCATCAAAGACATGGATCACCAAGTAGGCACTGACATTAGTGGAAATAAAATGAAATGTCGCCTCCTAGTGTTTGGGAGCCATAATAAATATATGCTGATTTTCAGGTGTTTGGAGCTTTCTCTACACATCCTTTTAGAGTAACTGAGCACTTCTACGGCACAGGAGAGACATTCCTCTACAGCTTTTGTCCTGAGATCAGGGTTTGTACATGTGTGCTGGGTTCTAAAAATTTCAAGAATGCAGATTTCACTGAACTGTTATCAATAAAAAGCTACACCAATCAGGCATAACAATATGACCACTTACAGGTGAAGTGAATAACAGAGATATATTGCTTTATCAACAGACTAAGGATTTGAGCGAGTTTGACTAGGGCCAAATTGTGATGGCTAGACAACTGGGTCAGAGACTCTCCCAAAGTGCAGCACTTGTGGGGTGCTCCTGGTCTGCATTGGTCAGTATCTAAACTGGTCCAAGGAAGGAACAGTGGTTAACAAGTAACAGGTGATGCAGGTGGGGAAATTAATTCCGGTTTAAATAGAGAGGTGTCAGAATGCACAGTGCATTGCATTTTGTTGCCTTTGGAGGTGCATATTCGGCAAGTAGTCATGATGGTTTGCCTGATTGGTGTATATCAACCCTGATGCTAGACATCTTTTGTTTTTCATTCCTCTGTACAAATGATAAAAATGTTTATTAATGGTTAATTATAAAAAGCACACAATCAACTTTTTTTCTTAAAGGTGTATCGCTGGACCGGAGAGAACTCTTACTTTGTCAAAGGGAATATTGACTCTCTGCAGATGGGAGGAGGAAGGTCTGTAAATTCGGCAGATGCACTAGAAATACTTTCTCAACCCCTTTTGGCATCCTTGACTAACTACTTCTTTCATTTTAGTGGGCAGCTTGGCCTATGGCTAGATGCCGAACTGTACCGGGGCACTACCACTAAGTGTGCAACCTTTAACAACCAGCCACTCTCAGCTCAGCAAGACTTCAACATCCACAGCCTGGAGGTCTGGACTTTTGAGTAAAAGTTTTGCTGTTCCTCTCATCTCCGCAAACCTCAACATCCCTGGATCTAGTATACACCTCATGGAGCCTCACCTCATTACCCTGAACGACAGTAAATGTTCTGTGAGAGGAGACAGAAAAGGTTTTTGAAAAGATAGTGGGTAAATGTAGGCTTGTGTGTATTTGACATCTTTAAAGGTGAGATGATTCAGGTGCTGTTTTGGGAAAGATGCTAACACTTTGATGTGGGCCTAATCTGCAGATACGTTAGCCAGTTTACTTAGATTGTGCTGTTCAAAGATATATATGTGAGAAATAGTTGGTCTTTGTTTCTCACAGTACATTGGCTGCCTTAACATTCACCTCTAGCTGTCCCAGCATGCAGACTGCCTTATTACTTGATTAATAAAAAGTTAGCTTTTGTTTAGGGCCAAAAGGTAGACACTGAAGCCAGTCTGCTTCTGTTACTGATGAGGGTATCTGAAATAGTTTGTCAATACTGAAATATAAATATGGTGTCCAACAAGCTGTGTGTTAATTTATACAGACATTATGCTTTATATAATTTGTATGTTTAAGAATGTACAGAATTGTGTACTGATATCCATACTCAAGAAGATGGACGGTGCATTGTTTTTCTTTCTACGCAATTAAATTACAACTTGAAAATGTGTCCATTTCCAGAGAGGATATTAGGTCATTTCACATCCAGTTAGAAGAATATTTAGCAATTGTTTACATTGGAAGGTCGTCATTTTTATGTTTATATTATTGTTGATTACACCACCCCTTCAAAAGTGTTAGGGTGCTAAGTGTCCTAGTAAAGCCCTTACAATGGCTGAGTGGCCTTTTCACTTTTTTCTGTTCTTGTCATTTTATGTATACTTTCCTTTTTTCTTTTTTTTTTTCCATTGTTTCTACAAAGAAGGTTCTGTTTTTAACGGTTGTGCTTTTTATGAGAATGTGAAACGTTTTTTTTTTGTTTTTTTTGAACCATTTAATGCAACCCTTCAAGCACTATAAATAACAAGTATTAAATCATAAACTACTAATAACATTTAATCTTTCTCTTTTGTAGTTATTGCTGTTCAAAGCTGCAGCCAGTTTGTAGATTTATTCTGTCACTTTGCACTAAAAAGGTTTACTGACTGTGTTCCTTACTGAGGTTCTCAGTTAGTGCTATTAAGCATTTCTTAAACGTAAAAATTGTCACTGAATGTTATTCACTACAACACAAGGGAGATTATAGAACCACACCTTTGCATCAAGTTTACTTCAAATGGGTGAAAAAGGGATCTTTTTGTTTTTCCATGATGCCACTAAATTTATTTTCAAGGAATATTTACACAGGCTGGTAGTGCATGAATCTGCAATACTGCGAAGGGTTGACACTATTGTTATCATACATGCCATACTTATTACTCATTGCTTCATGTTAAATTGAACTTTGTTGTTGCTGTTCAATGTTGTGACTGTGAATGTCCCCCAAGTATTACCTGTAACTGATGTGACTTATCACCAATAATCTATTTATTGTGTGTTATTGCAACCACATTTAAGCCTAAATAAATGGTAACTATACAACTTAACTTACATGTAGTCTGTCAATTAATTTAATTGTTTCGTTGTTTTGAGAGCTTGAGAACAGTGTGGCTGTTCTTTGCAATAGACGATCTACAGTAGGAAGTACAAAAAAACGTTTTTGCTTTGGTGTCTATTTTACAGGAAGCCTGGTAGACAGTGACAGCGAAAGATTAAATGGGGGAAAGCTGCATTTTCTGTCTGATCTCAAAAGGCAAAGACAAAGAAACAGAGATCCTTAAAGAGGTTATTGTCTTCTGACGCGATCTTACGGTTTGCCACAATTCCTTAGGGACGCAGTCAAAGTTTTGGGATAAAATGTTTCAGCTAATAAGATGAATAGAAACATTTACTGTTTAGTTGGTATAATGGTGAGTTCAGTGACCTGTGTTCTGTATGAAATTGCATGTCTCTGTCTTGTCTGTGTCAGAATGAAGAGTTGGTGTGCTTCCGGGACATTTATCCTGCTGCTCCTCACCACTACCTCGTCGTAACCAAAGAACACATAGTCAACTGCTTTTCGTTGCAATGGCATCACTACACTCTAGGTACAGTTTTTTTTTTAATATATTTTTACATTTTTAATATAACCATTTACTGTGTATACTGTAGTATATGCATTATTTTAAATATATAAATGAAGCTTTTTAAACAATAGTATGTATTAGTGAAATGAAGAAGTACTCAAATCTGTAGTAAGTAGTTTTTCAAAGAATATTCAGGTGAAAGTACACAGCAAAAATGATACCTGAGTAAAAGTAACAAAGTAATAATGGCACTTTACCTAAAAGTAGAAAGTACTCACTGGTACTACCACTAGGCCTATTACTACTACTGCTGCTACTGCAACTACAACAAAAACACAGCTATAACTACCTTTTTTAAATCTAAAATGATTATAATTTTTAATTGTAATTATTAATTATTAATAGTTATTTGTATTTTAAAAAGTATGGTTTTGAAAACATACTCAGAAAGTATGTACATTTTCTTCAGAAATGTACTTTTAAATTGCAATACTTGAGCAAAACTATTTAGGAGCAGTAACTAACAGTGCTGCTGTATATATTTCACTTTTTCACAGTTAAAAAAATGGCTGAAATGGGCAGAGCTGTTTTACAACAACAAGGGGCCAGTGACATGACAGATATTAAGTAAGTAAAAGCAGTAGGGTAGTCCTTAAAAAAAGAGTGAAAGCTAAGTACCATGTTTTTACTTTGCAGGATGGGTTTTCACATACCTCCATTCACCTCAGTGGATCACCTTCATCTTCACGTACTTGCCCCCTCAACCCAGATCTGTGAGGCTATGCAGTTTAAATTCACCCCAGGGAAGCGATACGTGAATGTAAGGACACAATTTACCACATAGAGAAATCATGCCTTAAAAATGTTCATAGAGCTACAGCTAACTTTATTAAAACGTAACGTAGATTATAAAAATTACACAGACACAAGTAAAATGACATGTGTTACTTTACAAAGCTTCAGATCTTAATAAAGTAGGTTTAACATTTCTCATTTTGACTAGTCCTATAATAGATATGTGGCCAAATGAGTATGGCTACACATTATATTAATATACTGTATTTTGTATTATGTGTTTTCTTTTTCTGTAGGTGGATCATTTTCAAAAAATTCTGCACAAATCCCGTACTCAGTGTGAAATAAGTGGATGCGTATTATCTATGTGAGTCTTATCTGAAGGACAACACTAATGAATCCATACTGACAAGTATTGGTTGAAGGATCTCCTCGGTGAAGACAAATGCTGAAATTGTGTATAGGTTGTGTAACAAAGTTGGGACACTGTAGCAATGCAATATTTCCACAAATATCTATTTTCTTATTTAAAATGTTTTAACCTGTAATTAGTTTAAAATATAAACAAATGTTAGAAGATTAAGTTACAACAGATTTCATATTTTTTGTCAGATTCTAAATGTTACCACGTCCCTAGAAATTGAACCTTTTGTTTGATACAGTTTTGTATGTCATTCCAAATTGGCTGTATTTTGGTACTTTCAAAGAATACATGGTTTATTGTCTCTATATCATTTTCACAGAAGGAACACAAATTATCATCAATATTAAAACGATTTCTTAATAATCCTTTGGAAGGGTAAATGGCATTCATATTTTTATATACATATAAAAAGCTAAAAAGACACATGTGTCTTTTTAGCCTTTGGTTGTACAGTAAGTTTTAGATATAGCGTTCTAGCACACGCCATATAAGGCTATTCACAGGTGGGAAGGATATTCACAGGTGGGAATAGCAAAGTTACAAGGTTTTCCGGAACCCAGCAGAAGGAATGCTGTACGTCACTTTTACGATGCTCTGCTTTCAGCCACGCCCCAACTTTAATGTCGGTATTTTAGATGATTAATAAACACTTCACGCTCTTTTAGTGAAACGACAATGGACGATCAGGACACAACAGTGGAGGACGACTGCCAGTTTTGTCAAATAGCAAACAGCCAGATGGGGTCGGACACAGAAATATTACTCAGCGTAAGTAACTAACAAACAGAAATTAATGCGTCAGAGTTGCCTGTCTGTTTGTACCATTAACGATCTCTGCAGGATGATCAGCTGCTCTGTTTTCGTGACTTAAAGCCGGGCGCCACGCACCACTACCTCGTTATTCCAAAGACACACTTTGACAATTGTAAGAAACTTCGACCTGACAACATTCAACTTGGTGAGGATTGTATTAAACTGTCCCTGTCCGTTGTCATGCTGTGTAACTACTAACCTCTTGAAGATAATAATTATACACATTTATTAACAGTGGAACAAATGAAAGACATGGGAATGAGGATACTAAAGATGAACAAAGTCTCAGATCTAGATGATATCAGGTAAATACATCCACCGTAAAGGTTCAATATGTAAGATTTGACTTGTCTAAAACTTTTCCTTTTTAAAACACTAGAAGGCAGAGTTTTTGGGCACTTTTTGCTCACTTTTCTGTACCACCATCAGGGAGCAGTGTTCAAATTTGTCCTTGAGGGAGCGTCCATGTCATCCTCATGATAAAGAGGGGTCAGCCCAGTTTATTAAGCTCTCCTAAGGTCTTTACCCGTCCCACTAAATGTAGTGTTTCAGTGAGGAGCATAAAAATGACCCACAGGTCCCAAGATATGAAGCAAACATTTTTAAATCAAGTATTAGTTTTACTGATAACAATGGTACGAGTTGTTAACAATTAAAAATATATTTTATATAATGGCCAACTTATTTTTGTTGACAATTTTTGTTTTGGTTCTAATACTGCATTGCCAATCGTCCAATCAGAAAAGACGTTTTGATTTAGACTGCAGTACCATTTTAACTTTAATTATCACTGTTGAAGTCCTCTTGTACACACTCTATTAAATTGGTATCCTCTGCTGTATGTTTATGTTGTAGGCTGGGGTTTCATTTGCCTCCATTCACATCAGTGCCTCACCTCCACCTTCACGCTTTGGCTCCAGCCAGTCAGATGAGTCACAGATCCATGCTTCGCTATGGGCCACACTCTCATTGGTTCATCACAGTAAGTATGACTTTATGGCATTATTCAAAAGAGATTTTCTATCATTTCTTCACTACTTGAACAAGTGGAAATCAGAGCACTCATTTCCCTTTATATGGGTTTGTGTATTATATGTGTGTCTATAATATGTTTGATTTTTTTTTTTTTTTTTTTTTTTTTTTACTACTTTTTGTACTATGCTTGGTCAATAATTCCCTGAGTGTGTCTACTACTACGCCTGTTACTGAGTTTGAAGATTAACTGAAAATCAATACAAACTACTTACAACTATGCTTATACTTGTGTTTCATTACAGGTAGACAAAGTGCTTTCTCAGTTGAAGAGACATGGGAAAGTCAAATGAAGAGTCTTTGGATGTAATTATGAAGCTAATTTTATTCCATGGGACTATTATTATTTGATTGTTATTTAATGAAAACCATGTACTATATTATATGTAGGCTATTATAATATGACATCCATATTATATTGTATGTATATAACCTTTGCCACATTGGGTGCTAATAATTTGTTAATAGTAATAAATCATGTACTTCTTGTCTATTATTGTGTCTCATTTTTACTCCAAAATGATTTTATGATACGTCATAATATCTAAATATCAGGATGTTTTTCTGGTCAATTTTTTCTAAACTTTTTCAACTCTCTTTTTAAACCACTTGATGTCACTCTAGTCTATAGTAAAGTGTTTGTATGCAGGATAAACAGGCTCTTTTCTATTTTCAAGGTGAATAATCTGATTAGATTTAAAGTGTGTTTTAAAAATTATATGCAGTGAATGGAGAGGGTAGGGGGTAAATCTCTGTGGAATATGCACTGCTGCTGCCTGAAAACAACTTTTAGATTGTCCTTTTAAACACGTTAAATAAAACATTATTATTATTATTATTATTATTATTATTATTATTATTATTATTATTATTATTAAGAACGTTGATCATTGTATTATTCTGTTATTAAACAGTTATCAAATAGACCACGTAGGTACCCAATGTTAGAATAAAATAAAAACTGTAAAATAAACAATATATCAAGTGACTCGGGTACTACTGGTGGTCTTGATCGTCTGCCTTTAAACTGTGTTAACTTTGTTGTTTCTGCGTTAGCGACGCTGACCTGGATAGTGACGCCTGATTCTTGACATTTTACGTTGACGTCCTGAAGCCCCGCCCCTTTTACAGTCAACAACTGGAATCCAGCTATTTGTATTTTCGTCAACTAGCTTCACTACGCTGCTAATGATGTATTTTCGTTATTAAGAGAAGCAATTAGCCACTGTGGCTCGATATTTGGACGATTCTGTTTGATTGAAAAACACGCCATCGGGAAATAGGACCGATGAGCACCCACTGCAAGTTAAAGGGCCAACGAGAGCTAAGTGATCGCCTTGCATACCGTCCTTTAGCCGCTTGGGAAAGCAGCTAACAAGGCTAACAGCAGGAATAGCGTTAGCTGCAGCGGGCAGCTGCTCGGTTAGCTCCGTGCATTCAGCTGTAACGTAGCTTATATCTAGCAGAAGACAATGGTCCGTCCCTGACATTGGTGAGTACACTGACATACTAACCACTAATAATAACAGCGAAATTGGTTACACATTTGTTATTACTCGCTGTAGCGCTGCGATACTGGCTCACCATTGGCTTGGTTGTAGCAGCAGGAACGCAGGGCCACGCCTGGACCAGCCACATTTAAATGGATTCTTAGTTGTTTAGAAAATGCGTATAATATTACGGATCAACAATTACATTGTCATTTAAGGTATATTTTGAGTTAAAATAATATTCATTGTCTGCAATTGCAGAGAGGACTGAGGCCTTGTTGGTTGTCACTTTGTAGTAACCACAGCCCATTACCATAGCCTAAGAAGAGGTTTGGACTGTTCACTGGTGTCACTGAGAAGTGGGAGTGCACTGACCTCCACCTTACTGATGCACCCCTGGTTTTGACCTACTACAGCTTCCAACATGATGCCTGTAAGTAAATATCGCTCCCCCTTGGTACCTAATGCTTTACAAAGTGATTCAACATTTTATGTGAAATTTATGCATGTCCAAAAAGTGCAGTACATATTTTGCCAGGAGGTTTGGTTCTCATGCAGTATTACCTTATCAAAATGTGCCTTTAACATATACATACAGGTCTTCCACTTTACACTGAAGTTTCTTTGCAATGCAGATGTGTTGTAGACATAGAAAATATTTCTTGCACATAGTCTTTTAGCCAAACCTAATTATTGTTATTATCCCAACATAACTATGATTTAAATAAAATGTACCTTCATTTAACTACTATTCATTTGTGGTAACAAAAGGCAGATGCTTAGTTTTAATGTTTATTCAGTGTGGTTGATTATTGTGTGCAGTTATTGCAGATTAGTTTTTTTGGTGAAGATGTGTTTTCATGGATTTGTCAATAGTGTTGTTCAAAGCAGTCTGTGTTACACAGAATAGACTACTGAACACCTGAATGGTAATAATGCTTTGTTGTGATCTCTTTTGTTGCTTTTAGTGCTGATAATGCAGTGATGGATTGTGGGAAAAAAACTGATTTCAGCCTTTTTGGCCTTCAGGGAGGGGAACATGAACTTGGTTGCAGGATAAGTTTACACTAAAAAATAGGTCTCCTCATTATCAAGCAAGGGTGGTGTTAGATTTTGATCCAGTTCGCTCTCCTTGTTATAGTGTGGGCTATTGTCACTTTAAATTGCCAAGTAGCTTTTTTTTTCACTCAAAATAAATGTTAGAATATATTGTTGGACAAAATTCAAATAAAAAGAAACAACATTATAAGCAATTACTACATTTTACTATTAGCCTTAACCACTTAATTGGGTAAGGAAATACTATTGTACAACTATAAACTCAAAATGTGATCAATCGAAGGAGTACTTTTAAATGTCCAATGATTTAATAGTCCTTGCTGTTCTCTGTGCATGACTATGCTATTGACAGTGTGATAAGTAATTAATCATATCAGCCCTTTTTCATGAGGCAGAAATACCAGGCAAATCCATCCATCCATCTTCTTCCGCTTTATCCGGGGCCGGGTCGCGGAGGCAGCAGTCTAAGCAGGGACACCCAGACATCCCTCTCCCCGGACACTTCCTCCAGCTCCTCTGGAGGAACCCCAAGGGGTTCCCAGGCCAGCCGAGAGACATAGTCCCTCCAGCGTGTCCTAGGTCTTCCCCGGGGCCTCCTCCCGGTGGGACATGCCCGGAACACCTCCACAGGGAGGCGTCCAGGAGGCATCCGGAACAGATGCTCGAGCCACCTCAGCTGGCTCCTCTCGATGTGGAGGAGCAGCGGCTCTACTCCGAGCTCCTCCCGGGTAACCAAGCTCCTCACCCCATCTCTAAGGGAGCGCCCAGCCACCCTGCGGAGGAAACTCATTTCGGCCGCTTGTATCCGGGATCTTGTCCTTTCGGTCATGACCCAAAGCTCATGACCATAGATGAGAGTAGGAACGTAGATCGACCGGTAAATCGAGAGCTTCGCCTTTCGACTCAGCTCTTTCTTCACCACAACAGACCGATACAACGACCGCATTACTGCAGACGCTGCACCGATCCGTCTGTCGATCTCACGTTCCATCCTTCCCTCACTCGTGAACAAGACCCCGAGATACTTAAACTCCTCCACTTGAGGCAGGAACTTTCCTCCAACCTGGAGAGGGCAAGCCACCCTTTTCCGGTCGAGAACCATGGCCTCGGACTTGGAGGTGCTAATTCTCATCCCAGCCGCTTCACACTCGGCTGCAAACCACCCCAGCACATGCTGAAGGTCTTGGTTTGATGAAGCCAACAGGACAACATCATCCGCAAAAAGCGGAGATGAAATCCTGTGGCCCCCAAACCTGACACCCTCCGGCCCCTGGCTGCACCTAGAAATTCTGTCCATAAAAATTATGAACAGAACCGGTGACAAAGGGCAGGCCTGCTGGAGTCCAACATGCACTGGAAACAGGTCCGACTTACAACTGGCAATGTGAACCAAACTCCTGCTCCGGTCATACAGGGACTGGACAGCCCTTAGCAAAGGGCCTCGGACCCTGTACTCCCAGAGCACCCCCCAAAGGACGCTACGAGGGACACGATCGAAGGCCTTCTCCAGGTCCACAAAGCACATGTGGACTGGTTGGGCGAACTCCCATGAACCCTCGAGCACCCGATAGAGGGTATAGAGCTGGTCCACTGTTCCATGACCGGGACGAAAAACCCATTGTTCCTCCTGAGTCCGAGGTTCGACTATCGGCTGAATTCTCCTCTCCAGTACCCTGGAATAGACTTTCCCAGGGAGGCTGAGAAGTGTGATCCCCCTGTAGTTGGAACACACTCTCCGGTCCCCCTTCTTGAAAAGAGGGACCACCACCCCGGTTTGCCAGTCCAGAGGCACTGTCCCCGACCGTCACGCGATTTTGCAGAGACGTGTCAGCCACGACAGCCCCACAACATCCAGAGACTTGAGGTACTCAGGGCGACTCTCATCCACACCTTGCCACCAAGGAGCTTTTTAACCACCTCGGTGACTTCAGCTTGGATGATGGATGAATCCTCCTCCGACTCCCCAACCTCTGCTTCCTCAACGGAAGACGTGTCAGTGGGATTGAGGAGATCCTCAAAGTATTCCTTCCACCGCCCGACAACATCCCCAGTCGAGGTCAACAGCTCCCCACCCTCACTGTAAACAGTGTTGGTGAAGAACTGCTTCCCCCTCCTGAGGCGGCGGACGGTTTGCCAGAATCTCTTTGAGGCCGACCGATAGTCCTCCTCCATGGCCTCCCCGAACTCCTCCCAGACCCGAGTTTTTGCCTCCACAACCGCCCGGGCCGCAGCACGTTTGGCCTGCCGGTACCTGCCGGCTGCCTCGGGAATCCCACAAGCCAGCCAGGCTCGATAGGACTCCTTCTTCAGCCTGACGGCATCCCTTACTTCCGGTGTCCACAACCGGGTTCGGGGGTTGCCGCCACGACAGGCACCAGAGACCTTACGGCCACAGCTCCTGACGGCTGCATTGACAATAGAGGTGGAGAACATGGTCCACTCGGACTCAATGTCTCCAACCTCCCCTGAGATCTGGTTGAAGCTCTCCCGGAGGTGGGAGTTGAAGACCCCTCTGACAGGAGGTTCAGCCAGACATTCCCAACAGACCCTCACAATACGTTTGGGCCTGCCGAGTCTGTCCGGCCTCCTCCTCCGCCAGCGGATCCAACTCACCACCAGGTGGTGATCAGTTGACAGCTCAGCCCCTCTCTTCACCCGAGTGTCCAAGACACACGGCCGAAGGTCAGATGACACGACTACAAAGTCGATCATCGACCTCCGGCCTAGGGTGTCCTGGTGCCATGTGCACTGATGGACACCCTTGTGCTTGAACATGGTGTTCGTTATGGACAATCCGTGACTAGCACAGAAGTCCAATAACAAAACACCGCTCGGGTTCAGATCAGGGAGGCCGTTCCTCCCAATCACGCCCCTCCAGGTGTCACTGTCGCTGCCCACGTGAGCGTTGAAGTCTCCCAGCAGAATGACGGAGTCCCCAGTTGGAGCACTTTCCAGCACCCCTCCCAGGGACTCCAAGAAGGCCGAGTACTCTACACTGCTGTTCGGCCCATAGGCCGAAACAACAGTGAAAGACCTGTCCCCAACCCGAAGGCGCAGGGACGCGACCCTCTCATTCAACGGGGAAAACTCCAACAAATGGCGGCTGAGCTGGGGAGCTATGAGCAAGCCCACACCAGCCCGCCGCCTCTCACCGCGGGCAATGCCAGAGTACAAGAGAGTCCAGCCCCTCTCAAGGAGTTGGGTTCCAGAGTCCAAACTGTGCGTGGAGGCGAGCCCGACTATCTCTAGTCGGTAACACTCAACCTCCCGCACAAGCTCAGGCTCCTTCCCCCCCAGCGAGGTGACATTCCATGTCCCCAGAGCCAGTTTCTGCGTCCAGGGTTCGGGACGCCGAGGCCTCCGCCTTCGACCGCTGCCCGATCCTCCTTGCACCGGCCCCTTACGGTTCCTCCTGTGGGTGGTGGGTCCACAGGAGGAGCCAGGCAAATTAATAGGCTAAATAACAGTCCTTACTTTTATTCAGTTTGCTACACTCTTCAATCCCCCCCCCCCTCCCCCAGCTCATTTAAATGTGATTAATTGTATAATATAAATTATATATAAACCACACAACTGTCTCTATTGTTATTAAAGGTGTGTAGCACCCAACAATGTTGTAATGGCCTATAACACTGGTCTACAAGCAAAATGCTTCTGGAACAAAAGTAGTGAATTTTTTCTTGGATTAGGTCACTAATAAAAAAAAGTAAGTCAGAAGTGCAGATTGGCTATAGTTTCCAAGAAACAGTATTGGGTCAAAATAGGAAATTTATGCAAAATAAGGCAAAAACAGTAGTTTATCAGAAGGTATAGTGTGTCTACAAGCAACCAATTCTATCTGAAAGCCTGTCTGCACATTCCAATACATTAATTTTAATATGTCTAGAGTTTTGACATAAAATGTTTTGTTTTTATTTGCAGAAATCTCTCTCTTGGAAGTGGACAAAATGCATGCATGTAGAGAAATAAAATATTTTCAAAATATAAGTATTATTTTTAAGCAAAAATGCCTAAATCTATTGTATAAACAGATGCGATTTTGATGTTAAACAGTATCATAAAATATCTTGAATACATTAGCTAACCAGCATAGTTATTAATTGATTTTCAGTTCATCTTATCAAAATAAATGAGATTTAGCCACTTTTATCTCGGAAGCAGATCGAATCCAAAAATTTGTAGACCAGTGTTATATAATACCTGTCAGTAAAGTAATAATTTCAGGCAATTCAATATGTAACAGAAACAATAATGTAATAATGTTTGAGCCATTAATACACAACATTTTTATTATTTTATTAGTTATTGGCTGAGTAATTGTAAATATGAAAATGTAATAACTGCTGCCGATAACGGCATTTAACTACATTTTTGGACAAAATGTTATTATTACCTCAAAAATGGTATTACATTATTGACTAGCCATTACAATTTTGGCTTAACTACATTTAAAATGGACAAAATTATTATGTTATTGGCAGGCATTGTGTTATTGGCCTTTATTACGTTAATGGTTGCTACTAGGTGCCTTGTCTTGTTTATGTTTGTGTTTGAACATTGGCGATGGACATGATTGTCTATGAATAAACCCAGTAGAAACGGTTTAGACGTGGTTCAACTGCAAAAGTTTCTCTATTGTCTCTAAGTTGCTCTATTCACTTAAAAGAGCTTCAAGGGCCATTTTAACTCAAGCCCATGAGTTTGATGTGCTTTAATGTATCAAGAGTGAGGAAACATCATTCCTCTGTTAAGGCTGACTGCATTGAATAACTGCTCCGGTAGCCCAGTGGACACTTGTAACCCATGGCTCCAATAGACTGTGGCTATCAGAGTCAAAAAGCTAGTGGAGCAGAGAGCTACACTTGGATCTCGCGTGACTGTGGCAGCCAATAAGACTTTGGCAGATCTAGGTCTGTGTGGCTGCGTCGACTAATGCTCTGTTGTTAAGGGGAACTTTTGAGCTGAGTAGATTGTCAAATGGCATTAATCTCAGGCCGCAGTGGAGCAGGCCGGGAAAAGACTCACAGAAAAATAAACATTGCATCTTTGCTTTTTTAGTATACAGCAGGATGTTGGATAAAAATAAAATTTGTTGTTACCACAACATTAAATAAACCTTTATTAAAAGTTGTATATTCTGCAGGGATTTTTTTCTACCAACATCTACCTGTTTAGTCTCCAGGATAGTTTTATGTTTTTACTTACAGTTGCTCCTTTAAATGCACATTAATCAACCCATAAATAATATATTTTTTGGTAGCCTGTTGTCTGCCTGTTTGCTGGTTAAATTGGTTCAGTTGTTTTTTACATGACAGCATTATATTTTTCTAATGTGTTTCATATCACCTCATTATCTCTCTACTATTTGGTACAGTGCTGCTTGGGGTTGATATGTTCAAGCATATTTTGGGTGATGGGCATACTTTCAGCTGCTTAATTTATCATATCAAGACACTTAAGAATTAAATCAGGTCAAGGCCTTTTTGTCTCCTCGCCGTGATGAAAAATTTTGTCTTTATTTCTTGTATAATTTCATACTATATAAAGGCAATTTTTAGCAGGCCTTATAAATAATAACAATAAAAATACATATATTTTGAATGTCCCACGGTTTACTTGGTTAGTGTAAGCATTTAATACGATTTTTCAGACAAACCTGTGTTTCTGCATTAACTAAAAGACTGCATTGGGGGACTCTTGAGGTGATGC
Source organism: Bostrychus sinensis (assembly GCA_020698575.1). Taxonomy (NCBI): domain Eukaryota; kingdom Metazoa; phylum Chordata; class Actinopteri; order Gobiiformes; family Eleotridae; genus Bostrychus; species Bostrychus sinensis. The sequence continues at coordinate 16,240,353 of CM036257.1, read as the reverse complement.
TGTTTTCTCCAAAGTTAAATAATAAACTGGCAGATGCAGACCACTGTAGTCAAATGCTACAGGCAAAACATACACTGTTTCAAAGTACCATTGATATAGGTGATCCCGTATTAGTAAAATCTGCCTTCACCTGTCAGTAATAGTTATGTATGTCTCGCTTGTTAGCAGAGAGTCATTGATATTGCATCTTTGGGACACTTGCCATCAGGATTCGCCAACTTCACCTCCTCCAACTCACCAGTGGGTCTCTCTGTCCTCTTGGGCTGTTTATCTCTCTCTCCCTCCCGCTCTGAATTACACATAGAGCAAAGTGTTTTTTCCTCCCAAGCCTCCTCTGCAGCACTTTTCAAAAGCACGCTCTGCTGTGTGGTTCAGGAATATGCTCAGGATGGCATAACAATTAAGTCTTTGAGCAAAAGCAAGACTGCGATGATGAGGAGGTTTGCGACTATAGTGTTGCGTGGCCTTGTTAGCCTCTCCAAGGAGAATCGCATTTGGGCAAAGGAGCATCAGCGGCCACCGAAGGAGATTAGGAGGAAACGGAGGGCAGCCAAAGGAGCCACGAACATGGGCAGACACAACTTAGTGAGGGCGGTTGGTATTTTTCAGTCTGCTTTGTGTCATTCTGTTTATGTGCACTACAGGTTATAATATATGGCTGATTGATTGAAGTATATTGATATGTTTTTGTCCTTGTTTTGGGTTGAATGGTTATTGGTGAAGGAATATGTCTCTGGTTGGCACTAAAATTTGGCTACAGCAGTGAGAACTGCATTAGATTTACTCATAGTTTTCTTACATAAAGTGCACAATACATTTGTGCATCCTCATTGATTATCTGATGTTATAAATGTAAATATTGCCAACAAACTGATCTATATTGAAACTAACGTCATTGTTGGCTTCACCAACAAATTACAGTGTTTCTGTCTTATACAGCTGGAAGCAGTTCCATGTCCTTTGAGGATTTGCAAAGTAATTATTGCTAAAATGTGAACATAACTAGAGTCTGCTTCCTTTTAGGGTATATTTCTTTTATTAATGCTCCAGTAGCTGTTAAAGCTGTGTTCATTATTAATGTTCAGTCTCACAGCTAAAGAAATATTGGACAGTTTATAGGATTTGTAAAGCTACAGGAGTGAGACTTTTCCCTGCAGTCCCTGAGCTCCAATGAGTTTCTATTTTGGCTGGAATTTAAACAATTATGCTGACTGAAGAGGCACAGAGAGTCTCAAGAAAATGTCCATGAAACACTGTCATCACTAAAATTAGTAATTTTGTTCTGGGCTAATAATGTCGCAATAGCTCAATAACAAAACTCTGCCACATTAAATACAACCTAAAGATGTTGTATATTACAATAGAGGTACATGATTACTCTGACTTTCTGCTATTTTTTGTATATTGCATTTTTGTTTGTGTTTCTTACCATCAAGACGTTTCTCCTGAACCCCAAGTTTTGCCATTCACATTATAAACTATACATTTTTATTATACCGTGACAAATATGTTTTTTGTGTATTTGCTCTGAGATATTACCCCTCATGGTATTCACGGTACAAGTTAGGCAGCCAATCACTAATAGTTGGATTTAAAGGTCACATTGCTGTGCTGTGTCACTTTCGAAGCGGTCTGACATTGTTTAGATCTGTTGTGTAGTGATTTAAGTAAAGCATCTAAAGCCTTTGAAATGCATCAAATAAAACAACTTATACTGTCTGCATTAAAGTTAAAGGTACTTTTTTTTTACTTTGTCTCAGAAGATTGTTTGAGATTTATGTTTTGTTACAGTTCAAAAATACATCAGATAAGTGTTAAAGGGGATTGTAGATGTGCGATGCATGTACATGTAAGGGCATGTGGTGCTATGTTGTACCTCTGAGTCTAACCTGGCCTGCTGTGAAAAGCTTTAATCACAGTAAACAGCAGCGTGGCAGGCAGAGGCACGAGTCCAGCAGCTCAGACGAACAGCGGAGACCAACTCTAAAATGTGGTATCAGCACACTGGCTTTGTCTCGCACAGGAGCGGGTTAAGCTTTGTGTTAAACCACCAGACAGTTACATGTATTGTTTATTTATTATTTCTCTCCCAGTACACTCTAGATATTTTTCTATAAATATATTGGGTTTCCCTAGCCATAAAAACATATCACTCTATGTTGTTTGTCATTTTAAGTTATTTTCTTTGTTTCTCAGATGATTTTGACAGTTTACCTCAGTGATGGGGAACAGGCTGTGACGGAGGTGCCAATCACTCCAGAAACTACGTGCCGCGATGTGGTTGAGTTCTGCAAAGAGCCCGGTGAGAGTGGGTGTCACCTGGCTGAAGTCTGGAGGGGGAATGGTAAGATGTGACCAAACTGCATACTCACAAAGGAGCAGAAAAACTTCTATTATATGTTTTATTTTCATTAGAGAACATAGTTTACTTAGAGATTTGTGCTGGTACAGACCACAGCACTGTCTCTCAGTCAACACGCTCACTTTCATCCTAGTACACGAGCTGACACACCCATGTTCTCAGCATTTTTTACTGAGGGGCCACACCCCTGCTGAAAACAACATCCTAGCTGGAGGCTTTATTAACCCACATTATGTAATATCTTTTGGCTGCTGCTTGATAATACAGCAGTTTGGCCCTGAAAACCTCACTTACCCATGGTCTATGTTTCTCTGTTTGTCCAGCCCGGACCAAATACTACTGCACAATAAAAATGCACACCTTTGGACTTAGATGTTGGGTTTTCTATGAAAATTAACAATTTTTGTCCTAACCGTACTTTTAAAATAATGTGTTTGTATGTGTAGAACGAGCTATCCCATTTGAGCACATGATGTATGAGCATCTACAGAAATGGGGGCCTCGGAAACAAGAAGTCAAGTTCTTCCTCCGGCATGAAGATTCACCGACGGAGAGCAGCGATCAAGGTATGTTCTGTCAACAAGCTTCTGTGTTTGGTTGTAAGTGATTTAATGGATTACAAAAGTTTAATTTGCAGAAATAATTTTAAAAGATTGCTTCAGGCAAAGACAAGTCAAAGAGTAATAAAATTCACCAGTTTTTGTCATTTTGCTTGTTGTTGCCTCATAAAAAGCAACCTAACACAACCTGACATTTTGAATAAGACCAAGAAGACAGGCAACAGATCTCCTCAAGATTTAAAATAGTTGTGAAAACATTGTTGCAAGACTGTAATAACCAGTGCATCTTTTCAAATTCCTCTGACAAGTTCATTCAAATTCAAATTATGTAAATTTATATTCTTGGAAAAAGATGTTACAAATGTAATTGTGACTTTTTTTTCTTTTTTACAGGAAGTCAGCAGTCTCAGGAGCAAACAACTCGCAGAAGCGGAAACCCTGGAGAGAAGCACAACGAGAATGGGGTAAGACTTAATGCAGAAATTACTATAACGTTGAAGTACAGAAAATATATTTTCTGCAGTGTCCCTGGTGGTTTGTATCCAGATATTGTAGTTTTTCTTTGTAGGGTGTTCCATTATTGAGCCTGTGCAGATTCAGAAAGCATAGACATTTTTGTAAGAGCAGCCTCTGGCCCCGTGTTTTCTCTTGGCATCTGTCTGTCCCAGATTTTACAATAGGCAAGTGTTACGGTCTAGGGACCACTGATTCAACCTCAAGGGTTTGAGTGAGGTTTGAAAACACAAGCAGATAAAAAGAGTTTGTTATTGCCTTTTTGTTAGGACTTATCAATACAGCAACTATAGGCCATTCTATTCTTTTTATTTTTCTCAATGCATTGAGGTAGCGCTAGTAAGACATTTTTGATATAAAATCAACATACCCCAAATGAAGAAATGAAAAACAGACTATTTTAATAAATGTATCAAATGTCTATCTGCTTTTAGTTAATTCTAAAGTTCCAGGGTACATTTGTCTTAAAGTTTCTTATTAAAATCTGATTTAAAGAATTATATCAGTTGGCCAGCTAGATGATATAACTGGCCCTAAGAGGATCACTGCATTGGCTTTTTCTATGGGCCACTGCCCAAACCCCAGGGGCTTTGTGTCCACCGAGCAGAGCTGATCGTCTTCTTGAGAGGCCACTGCATCTTAAAGAGCAGAGATGCCCACGGGGAATGACAGGAATCAGACATCTCAAAAAATAAAGATTTCTGTAGTAAAGCATCACAGATTACCTGGTATTGGCAAATTAAAATCTCTCATTTCTGCCATTCTTGCGGAAATATGTTAAAAAGTGATTATATAATCATTATTATTTAGTTTGTAACTGTCTGAGGGTATGTGTGTTCATCCCTTGGGTGAATTGTCACTGATGCACTACTGCACAAGTCTGTGTAAGTGTGGCTAAGTGGCCAGTGGCTTCCCCCGCACTCACCGTCTCAGGCTCAGTTGAGTCACAACTTCCAGCTTTTTGTGATTTTACTATGCCGTGTTTTACTATACCGTATACCTTAATAGGCTGAATAAAATGTTTTTGAATATTTTATTGTAGATTTTATGGTAGTGAGATAGAATAGCTATGTAGGTTCTGTCCCGTTAGCAAATGTTTGCATGGTTAACTCCTAAAATGACAGATCTTTTAGAGTGTCCATTTTCAGTTTTCTATGGTTAAAAACAGCAAATAACACACCTTGTACTCACTGGGTCATATCAACATTTGGCCATAGTAGTAACGTGTGCTGCTAAAAAGAGAATTACACAATATATTGTAATTGCATTAAACTCTTTATTACATTATATTGCAAGTGCGCCAAAAGGAGAGACTTAGAGCTGATTATAATTTAATGCTATTTTTTGTTTCTTTTCTACTTCTGGCTGCCACTATTACTTTTTAACCAGGTAAAGCTATAACACCATTTTATGGTTTTATATATATATATATATGGTTTTATGGTTGTCCTTTCAACTCAGTAATCACTGACTGAGTCAGCCACTCAGTCTGTGTGCTTCCTGTAGTTTCCTAGACAGTTCTCATGTGTTTGTGTTATTGTAGGTGGGGAATCAGCGCGTGGAGCTCACGCTGTCAGAGCTGCAGGAGATGGCCACACGGCAGCAGCAGCAAATCGAGGCTCAGCAGCAGATGCTTGTTGCAAAGGTAGCTCATTGCATTTGCAGTTTTAATCAAATTGCCACATGGGACAGTGTTCATCTGATTACAATAAATATTTATCATCACTACTCACTAGCTGAGTACTTTGCATCTATGTATGTGTTTATAACAATTAGCATCTTAGCAACCAACAAACGGTGTATGTACTGCTTTAATTTCACATTTTATCAGGCATCACCTCAGCCTGTCCTTTGCAGTTGCTATTCCAATAGTCTGTGATGCCGAGATGTGCTTGTAGAGGAAGAAGCCCCCTGTAAAACCCATGGATCAAAAGGCAGTTACACAGCTTATGCTGTAGCAGAACAAAAGTAGGCCTACTCAAAGCCCTGCAGTCATTTGGAAACATGGAACTGTCACTTCATATTTTCTGACAAACTGGAGCAGTTCTCAGTTGGATATTAAGATGAAGTCATTTGACCCTTTCCTCAATCCTCAGACAGTCTTGACACAGCATCAACACTCTGACTTGGTCTGAGTTTGAGCCTAGGTCACTGGAATATACTATAAATGTAGTGTCATTTGTGCACATTTACAGTTGTTTTTTCTGTATATGAAGGAGCAACGTCTGCGTTACTTGAAACAACAGGAGCGACGACAGCAGCAGACAGTTTCAGAAAGTGAGAAACTGCAGAGGCTGAAGGAGAGAGTGGAGAGCCAGGAGGCAAAATTAAAGAAGATCAGAGCCATGAGAGGCCAAGTGGACTACAGCAAGGTCATCAACGGAAACCTGTGTATGTAACATTATCTATCTTATTCTATAAGATTCATCATGGTTTGTAATATCAATCCCAGATTCTTATGTGCTAGTTGTATTTCCCCGGTGTTAGGATTGTTTTTATAAGGTTTGAAGTTGATTATTTAATTTCTTTCCAGCGGCAGAGATTGAGCAGGTGACCAACCTGTTCCAGGAGAAGCAAGCTGAGTTACAGGCAGCTGTATTGAGAGTGGAGCAGCTGAGCCTGCAGCTGGAGGATCTGCGGCGAGGGAAGCTCAATGGAGTCCAGAATACTCTGGGTGGACAAGTGACTGGTACTGCAGCATTAGAGCTCCGGAAGCTTTATCAGGAGCTCCAGGTAATGATCAACTAAAAATAATGCATAAATGATTTTTGGTGCAGTTTACAAATTGCATTACATGATGGGTTTTTATGTTTAGATTCGAAACAAATTGAACCAAGAGCAAAACAGCAAGCTCCAGCAGCAGAAAGAGCTCCTTAACAAACGCAACATGGAGGTTACGCTTATGGACAAGCGCATTAGTGAACTACGGGAACGCCTCTACAAGAAAAAAGCTGAGGCACGTCAAAAAGAGAACCTCCCTGTAAGACTAGAAGTACATAACACATTTCAAGAGAAGGCAATATTAGTCACTAGGACTGACATGTGATTAATTAAGAATAGAAAGAAGTTGACATTACAATGTTTCTACAACTGGTTATCTTATAGCTCACCAGAGCCAATGGGCCACCCTCTCCTCAGCCCACCCCTGGAACACTGGGCCGGGTGGCTGCTGTTGGGCCATACATACAAGTCCCTTCACCTGGACGGCAGGAAGGAGGGTACACACTACCACCTGAACCACTAAAACCTCAGACACTGGGAGTCAGTAACATAACCAACCAGAGTCGCAACAAGTCAGGTTAGTGCCCCTTCTATGGTACATTTGTCCCATGACAAAATGTCAGAAATAATTTTTTATGTCTGTATGATAAATTACAATGATCGCTTTCACACAGAATATACAGTACACTTTTGTATTTATAACACACCCTGCATGGAACACTGTTCCTTCCTGCCTTGTCTATTTCTACTTAAACAATATTTCTGTAGTTCTTCTCCTGTTCCTAACCCTGCCTTTCTCGTATGTGTGTGTCATGTATACTCTTGTCCCCCCCCTTCTCTCATGTGTCGGTGCTGTCCTGTCTTTGTAATGTCTCTGTTTGCTTGGGTGGGTGGGGCAACGCTTCTCGGGCAGATGGTGTGCGAAAGCCTCCCGGCCCTTGGAAGGTGTCTGATTTAGACATCGTTGTGGACCCGGTACCCCCATCCCATCCAGAAACACAGCCAGGCCCTGTAGCGCCCTCTGGCTCTGACGGCACGTCCCGTGAGTGCACAGTGCTGTGTAAGCACCAGGATGGCACCTTCTGAACCTTCTCTATAGCCCAGGATCCTCAGCAGCAAGAGTTGTCTCCACATTTTGCTTGGCTTTCTCAATTTGTTAAATGTTTTTAAACTACATAAATTAAATAAATCGAATTGGCTTCTACATCCACTGATGAAATGGACTATACTTGCAGACTTGGAAAAAAAGCCCATTTATCTTGATATCGTCTGAAAAATATTATATTCTTTCAATGCTTCTTTTGGCCTATGTTTCTGAATTGTGATCAGCACATTACTTGTTGTGATAACATGGAGTAGTTTGCTGCCACCTACAGACACTACTTTGATAGCTAAGCTTCCAAGTGCTGCTGATCCTTTATGCGCACATTTGTGCCCTTTTTTCTGAGAGGGTTCAATGAGTCTAGTGCCACAGAAATGTATATTAACAACAGTCCCGACATGTTTGGACTCTGTTGTGATGCCATACTTAACCAGACAGTCTAACGTTTAACACTCACCTCACATTCTCACCGTTACTAACACTTAACGTGCACAAGAAAACAACTTGTTCATGTTAACAATATTTAAAAAAATATTTATTTTGAAATGTTATTGTGGTAAGGGTTTACTAAAACATGGCAGTTTTAATTGCTCTGAAATTGTTTTTGCTTGTCTCAGTTTCTTTTCACCCTGTGACATTTAAGGCTTGTTTAAAATTTGACAATACACACTTTTTCAATTAGAACATAACAAACTACAAGATAAGTCAAAAACCTTATTGCAGTTTTTTCTAGGTTTCATTTCATTGGTGTGAGTCTCAGGATTTTTATCCTATTGATCTCAAAACAGTGACAAATTGTTTCTGAATGTGGGTTTGGAGTGGACTTGTTAAAAGAGGTCAAATGTGAGGCTAATGCTAATTTGATAAGATGGGATTCGAAAAATCCTGAACTTTTCATTTATTACCAATTCTAGGTCAAAAAGGTATATTTAACTGTTCTTCAAATTCAAATTGTGAGATTATTTAACTGTCTTAAACTATCTGTTTTGACCTAGCTTTGGTAGATGCACCCTGTCAGTTGTGCTCCAAAAAGAGGCTGGTCCTTCTCATACCGTTTTAATACCTGTGTTATGGTAATGTTTCTAATACTCCCTACTTACTGTGTTCACTTGTTCACTAGCAAATGATGCTGGTTGGCCTGCTATAGGCAAGACTAGCACTCTGAAGCCCCCCGAGAGAAGAGACTCAGGAAGTGATACTCAGGGCAAGAGCCCTCCCTCAGGCTCCCCTGTCGCTCCAGGTGCAGACAAGGTGAGTAGTAGTCTTAATTTCAAGTTCTTTATTTATTTTTTATTATAGACTATAATTTACACAATGACAGAAACTTATTGTTAACTTTTTATCATAGGTGCTGGATGCCAAAATCTCGGTGTCCTCCCCTGTTGTATCAAAACCACAGCCACCTCCTTATGGCTCCCACCTCACCTCTGCAAACTCAGCCAGTTCCTTGGAAAGACGAAAGGATGCACCACCTCTTAATCGCCCATTGCCAATCCCACCACCTCCAGCCTGGCCTCGTGTTCCTCCCTCTACAGGCTCGTCCTCTCAACAGATTCAGCAGCGTATCTCAGTGCCCCCCAGCCCCACCTTTCAGCCCAACACACCTATGTTCCCTCCCAGCTTGAATGAGCGGCTGGACCCCCCTCCCGCTGTGGCAGTCCGGCCTTTTATTGCAGACAGGGGTTCACGGCCCCAGTCTCCCCGAAAAGGCCCAGCTACTATGAACTCCAGCTCCATATATCACATGTACCTCCAGCAGGTGGCACCAAAGGGCCAGCCACCCAAACCGGCTCTCAAAGCAGGTACATTTTCTTGTAAAATGTAATGGATGATGTGTTAACCTTAGACATTAAATTAAACATTTAAATTTTATTTACTGTAACAAGCCAAATATTACATTACAAATATTACATACCACATATTAATAATTATTAAACTGAAACAATGTCTTCTCCCCAGTGTATGGGAAGCCTGTTCTACCACCCAGCTCCACTCCTCCCTCACCCCTACCCTTCATCCAGGCTGGAGGGGCATTTTCATTGCCCCCACCCAGTGGTGAGGACACTTTAGATGGAGAGCTGGATGTATTGGACTGTTTGCAGCATCTGGAGCCCTTGGCCCCTCCTCCAAGTGTTGAGAACATCCCACGACCGCTCAGTCCCACTAAGCTCACACCAATGGTGCACTCACCACTGCGCTACCAAAGTGATGCGGATCTTGAGGTGCTTCGTAAAAAACTGGCCAATGCTCCAAGACCTTTGAAAAAGAGGAGCTCTATCACAGAGCCAGAAGGCCCCAGTGGTCCCAACATCCAGAAACTGCTCTACCAGAGGTTTAACACTCTGGCAGGAGGCATAGAGGGAAATGCAGTCAGCGCGACCCCCGGTGGCAACGGTGCAGGTAATGGAACCCCATTTTATCAGCCTAATCCTCCTGCTTATCTGGGAGGGGACGCTGGTGCTGATACAGACAATGGCAACCTCCCCTCAGAAACACAGCTTCCACCTCCACCAGGGGCAGAGGAGTCCGGCTTTGAGCCAAACTCATCCAGTGACGCTAATGACAACCAGCCATTGCCCCCACCGCCTGAAGGACTGGCAGACCCTGACGAAGCAGAAGGAGCTGAGGATGACAACAACAACAACAACATGGACAGCTCTGAGGCTCTGCTTCCCAGCCCTGTGCCAGAAGTTACCACTCCAGAGGAGAGTGGTACGGCAGCCTCCCAGATACTGGTGAGAGAGAGCTACCCGTGCAAATATGTAACTGTGACATTGAAATGTTTGTTAATAAATATTGCATTGCTTTTTGGTATAGGAAAAGCGCACAAACTTAAAAAAGCCAGATTCAGAGCGCACTGGCCACGGTTTCAGGGTCAAATTTAACCCACTGGCACTTCTACTGGATGCCTCATTGGAGGGAGAGTTTGACCTTGTCCAGAGGATCATTTATGAGGTATGTTTGGCCTCTACTGCATGTTGTATTCGCCCAGATATGAACTAACCAATCAGTGAAGTACTCAATCTCATACTACTATATATTTTATTCACTGTGCCAGCGTATGTGCATTCCTGAGCTACGCATCAATATGGTGTGACAAATGAAATGACACACATCACACATCTCTGTGGTAATGGAGCCAAGTTGCTAAAATGAGCAACAGAAATGAATCATTATTATTTGCTACTAAGTTCACACAGCACATCTTTCTTTAGTGAAGTTCGGCATTTTGGCAATTTTAGATTTATTAATAGAAAACATTTTCAAAAGTAGGAAACAGTCCTTTATGGTCTTTAACTTGTGTTTTTAGGTGGAGAATCCTAGCACTCCAAATGATGAGGGCATCACTCCCCTGCACAATGCTGTGTGTGCAGGACATCACCACATAGTCAAGTTTTTGTTAGATTTTGGAGTAAATGTCAATGCTGCAGACAGTGATGGATGGTAAGCCCAAACCATTTCTGTTATTATTATTATCAAAAGCTATATTCTTTTAACGCAACTTCACTTCACTAACAATGTTTCCTCTGTTCTGTATGCTAGGACTCCTCTTCACTGTGCTGCCTCCTGCAACAGTGTACATCTCTGCAAGTTGTTGGTTGAATCAGGAGCCGCCATATTTGCCAGCACCATTAGTGATGTCGAAACAGCTGCAGATAAATGTGAGGAAATGGAGGAGGGGTACATTCAATGCTCACAGTTTCTTTATGGTGAGTTCATAAAATTTGTATACACTGTGTACACTTAGAAGCCTGTGTACCATCTGTTGCTTTTGTTAATTTCACAAGTAAAATTGAGCTTTGGGGTGTTGCTTTGCAGGTGTCCAGGAGAAGCTGGGTGTAATGAACAAAGGAACTGTTTATGCCCTATGGGATTATGAAGCGCAGAACACAGATGAACTTGCATTCAAAGAAGGAGACGCTATCACCATCCTGAGGCGGCAGGACGACAGTGAAACTGAATGGTGGTGGGCAAAGCTCGAGGACAACGAGGGCTATGTGCCCCGCAACCTGCTAGGGGTAATCATAAAACAATTTGATACACTTCCTTTAACTGTAAAGAGGAGTGTTGGAAATTGCTTGACCTTCCTTTGTTTTTTTTGGCATGTCAGCAGCTGCCTTGTAGTAATGAGACAATTCTAGTATAGGTATAGCTATTTTTAGTAATTAGTTGTTTTTTAATAAATAATAATATAATTATATGTCTATCAGTCCGTACATGTGTGGAGAGTATCTGGGACTGTTGAAAGAAGTTATATTCTTGCTGTTTCAAGATGGTCTTTATGTCTTGTTTATATTGTCTTCAAGGTAGTCATAGTCTTCTGTATTAATGGGACACTCCATTTTAGTACATGGGCTGTAAAAAACTGACAAACTTTCTGATATATATATATGTATTTTGTTTTTCAGCTTTATCCTCGGATCAAACCTCGCCAGCGCTCCCTGGCATAGCATCTCAATCCCCCCAACCGCTGGCAAACAGCTGAACTATTCAAAAAAACAAGAGCAGCGAACAAAGGAGCCTGGTGCTCTGTCTTCTCCCAGTGGCCATAGCCTTCCTCTCACACTCTCCTGTCTCTGGGCACCAAACTCAGATGCACACCTTTACTCTCACTGATGCACAGATAGTGAAACAAAAGCACTGCTAGTATGGACAACTCTTAAACCACTCCTTCTCATTCCCCAAACTTTCTGTCTTTGTCCTAGTATGATTTTTCTACACCTTAATGTCAGCTTTATTAGACAATATATTGGCATCAAGAACAAATGCTGTGTCATCTCAGTATTTCAGTTTTAACTCAGAAAGAAGACTGTGGTGACACAGATTTTTATTATTCAAGGAGGAGAAGGGTTTGATTTTGCAATTTATTATAACCAGTTTACTGGAAATTCAAGACATCTGTTTTATTTGTTAATCCACCAAAAATTCAGTGTACTTCAAAAACATTAAGTAAATTTTCTAATCAGTATTAAATAAAGTATAACTGCTGGTCAGAATAAATTTACTTCATTTAATGACCCTGGTCTAGTCTTGTCTGCAAACAAAGTTTGTAAATTTATTTGACCTAAACATTTCACAAATATAACAAGGTGCGCTTTGTGCCACCTTATTAGAATGTGCAAGCTAAAAATGAAGAGTAGTATGGATGTCTCTAATTCAGCACTAAACTTTGACCACCGCTCATTTTTACTACTGCTTTGTACAGTTCTTTTTATTTTAAAGATCTTTTATGTAGTCATTTTTGTTTATTGCTCCTTGATGGGCCTATATTTTTGGAGAGCTGATTTCCCTTAAACGGGTCTTATCATCAGAAATCAAAAAGATGTTACCAAAAATATGCCAAATATTATATTAAAATCTGTAAAGTATATAGGAAGAAATCTACAAAGTTAGCTTTCACCTAAAGTATCTTAAGGTTAGTTATTTTTGGACCTATTAACAAAAAATGTAAACGAAGGGTAAGGTTGTTTGGTTTGCAGTTTACAAGGTTATGGCATTGGTAATAATTTTAAGTTAAAAGTTTACTTCCTGATATTCCTGATAAACATGAAAGCAGCATCTCTGCATCAATTTCAATGCTGTTATCATCAGTTAATTCTTTGTGTTTGAGTGAACTTTGTTTTAAACACATCCCTTGGTGTTAAATCCCGACTTCCCCTTGAATCAGTTGACTAACTTAACTTAATCTAAAATTAAAATTTTACATTTTTTTACTTGCATTTCTGCAGTTTCCACTTGAAACACTTAATCTCAGGACCAACATGGTGCTGCTGACACTGTTCCTCCACAAAACTAGTGATCATATTTACATTTTTAATCCTAACAGGCACCGTGACCCAAACATGAGTTCAGAGTTTGATTGTAACAACATGGGCATGTGTTATTGATTGAAAGAAAGGGTAGGGTTTGCTACAGACAATCCTGAACACGCCCTGTAATTATTTCATTACCTTTCTGCCCCCCTTGTTCAGGTTAACACTACACCAGTGACACTAAATACATTGCTAATCTATCACAATGCTGAACCTTTGGAGTCCAAGTGAACTTGTGTGTAAACCTTGAGTGAATGAGTAATATGCTGAGTGGCCCAGGCTTTGTCACGGCTTAAACCTGTACATAGTGTGAAGGGATGTGTTTTGTCTGTTTGATGTATGGACAAGTGGGCTTTCTGTAAAAAAAATACTGTACTCACTAAATTCTGTAAATGGTGAACAATAAAACAAGCTCTGGCATGAACTTTTGCTTTGTTTCTCTTGTGCAATACCTAGGTGTAGATTAGACACATAAATTACCATTATGTGTTAACAATTGTATATTATTATATATTGATGACTGACTTATTTTTATTGTAATTATGCATGTTTTCATTTCCACCACAAGAGGGCATCAAATGATTCAGAGGTACTAATTTCTGTCTTAACTCATCGCTCATCCTCTTCTGTATATTGTTTTATTAAAGATACAATTTACACATTTTATTGACTATAGCTATAGGGCTCATTCATTTGGTATGTAACTAATATTTAGAGTTACCATCTGTCCCGCTTTTGGTTGTACTGCACAGCCATTTAGGCATCGGTCCCCCGTCCCACTTAAGATAATGTCACACTTTTTCACTGGTCCTCAGTGGAACTTATAAAAAAAGATAAAGGTTAAGAACAACAAGGAGGGGTCAGTATCGTATGCAGAATAAATACTGTCCTGTCCTGCAGGGTTGGAGTAGCCTATATGGTTGGTGTGTTTCAACCCTTGTTTTAGGAAAGGCCTGTCCGTGCTGCTGTATATTCCAATAAAGTCTCAGTAAAGTTGATAATTACCAAAATGTGTGTGTTTCGGGCCTGAAAACATCACATCAGTGGTTTAATTAAATTAAGTTTTGACTCTGTAAGTAGGTAAATTATTTTTCTTGAGTCTGTTTCTCCTTGCCCCACCAAATCACACAACTTGTCCCAGTTTTCATAGTTTTTGAGGTAGCCACTCTTCTAATATTACTAATATTATAAGTTTTAACAAAAGCAAAAGCACAATATTGTATGCAAATGTTATTTTTTAACGTTAATGCAATGGTCTATCCAGCTAGATTTAGACGCGTCTTTCACTTGGAATATATATTGCTTCAAGTAGTGTTGATTATTTGGCTCTTACCTTACTACAATACCCATAATGCAGCGGTACGAGACGAGAAAGCGCATGCGCATTTGCTGAGTTAGCGAGCAATGACATCACGGCCACCCCGGGCCAACCAGTCGGTTTAATCATCTCCCAGCCGTCTGCGCGTTGTGTTTTTCCTTGTGATTTAGCTCTTGCCGACCCGAATGAACTTGTGGATACACGTAGAGAGGAAAATGCCCGACGTGGCGAGGTAAGAAACTTGTCTTTCGAGTGAAACTATTGCCTCAATTGATTTGAAACAAAGCGCGCCCGTGAAGTACCGCACCGGTCCGGTTTCTGGTTTGGCTGAGGTGGAGCTGACCTCGGTGCTCGGTGATTGTGTGGTCAGGCAATGAAGCAGTCACGCTTCTCGTTGTGATGTGGCCACTTTAAAGTATTTTATGAGACTTTTAATTTAGTTTTCCATGCTTCTCCATAGACAATAGTAGTAAACGACCCGGGTGCAGACTGGAGTCGGGTGACATTTGCATGTATTTTGCAAACGGTTTGACACCAGTGTTGTCTCCGCGAGGAAAGGCTGACCTCTCCTCTTGTGACTCGCATTTGTTAAAGTAAACTGTAGTCAGACTCGTGTTGGAAAGACCCAGTGTGTACTAACTGTATCCATAGTTATAAGCTTGACAATAATGCTGTTATATAATATATAATATATAATATTTTGCTATTGGTAATCTTGTTAGCCCAATATTACATAGCCTACTTCTTCATCAGTATGAATCTATTGCTTTAGGCCAATTAGTATGGTATGTTTCTGAGTACTGTGTATGTTTCTGAGTACTGTGTATGTTTCTGAGTACTGTGTATGTTTCTGAGTACTGTGTATGTTTCTGAGTACATGTTTGTGTTGTGTTAGATTTGCAGTATTTTTATATTATTCTAGCGTTGAACAATAATGCAATGGTAATTTGCATGTTGGCCACCTCAGGTAATTGCACTGATTTTTAGCCCACCTCCATTGACTTCCCTGTATCTATGACTGCTGAAAGAGGTCATATCCTCCCCACAAAGAATCCAAGTTGCTACATTATACTCTATAAAGGTGCCGTCCCTGTAGGCTTTGAGACATGTAATACCTCACCTGTTGTCACTCAATAATAAAATGTCTTACTGTACTGTTACTGTTGCCCCGAAGTGGAATGAGTCACTGTAGAAAAACATGAAGTAAGAGTTCAGGTCAGAGGGCATCACACGTAGATTACTGCAGTTCAAGTTTTCCTGGTACTATGCTCACACCAGGTCTTATCAGAAAAGGCTTGCATTCCGGGGAATTAAAATGCTCTAAATCACAGAGGGGCTTGTAGGTGCTTGTAGTGGGCTGCTGTCTTGTGAGAGAGGGCTTTCTGTGCAGCAGTGTGATCTGCAAACATGTTTTCACTGTAAACTCTGTAGCAGCCTAACACACCTTATCATCCTGGTGTTGTAGTGGTGATCAGCAGGTTTCGGCTTTTGAAATACTTTTTGTGATCCCATTGCAGATAATTTTGTTGTAACCGCACACTTTGTGCTTCAAGGCTGTAATAAGCACTTTTTTATCTATTTGAAAGGAAGAATTCTGTTAAAAATAGATCATAATAGCTATTGCTATTTTGCCACTCTTGTCCCTGATCTTAAAAAATCCTCAAAATCAATGCATCCAAGTTGACTTTGGCATAAGCGTTCATTTAAATGCACACTTATTACATCACACAGGGCAGTGACAATACTGGTGTACAATTTTCTGGTGACACTTTTAACCCTTATTATCATTTATTACCATATAACTACTTATTTCAAAATACACTGTCAATATTTGGACACTTAACACCATATTTGTCTAACGTAAGTAATGAGGTTGTTGTTTACCATGGCTTACAAGATCTGCAGGTTTGGCGGCAGGTGTGTGTAAGCATTGTCACCTTTGGTAAAGTGATATGTTATCTTGTTGTATCGGCAACACAAGAATAGCCTTCAGCAGCTACAGCCACTGTCTTGTGTTGTTGGCACTAGTGGTTTGTTGATGGTTTATGTCATCCCTCTGCGATTACACCCCTGAACATACTGTGCTCCTGTCATACAAAAACAGTTCCTGATGGCAAACACTGTGACTCAGGTTTGCGTTTCTAAAACATTTAAGAGTAATGACTTGCAGAACAATCTCAAATAAAAACTGCCACATTTTAAGGAAGAAAATTTAGACAAGAAAATCAAAAAACTATAATTAATCCAGTCACAGAGGGTCCAAAGCCCAGATAAGTTGAAAAGGTTGGGCAAATCAATATGTAAGTCACTGCTTGATAGGAGCCCGAGCCAGATGATTTGGTGACCTCAGAAGGGAAAAGCTGCATGAGCTTTCTACAAGGTAATTGTCATGTTTTTCAGTCCTCAGTGACAGAACATTTTGTATGTTACAGCTGGTGCTGTCCTGATAGATAGCTGATAAGCTATCTTACTTAGTGCCCATTCATGAAAATTGATGCTACTTGTATTCTTGAAGAAGCCATTCATTCAGACATCAACATCAAAGACGATACTAATCCACAGACTCAGGGTGGCAGTGCAGTGTCCATCAGCACAAACAAGGTCCTAAAGCTCTCTGAGTGTTTCTGAGTTAATGAACTGAGTGTTAAGTTTCACAGTGCTGCCTCCCTCGTTGGCTCCCTTTAGCCCAACAATGATGACAGACTAAATGGCCACATTAATAACAAAAGGTTTAGTTTAATTATATTTTACTGACAAATGTCATTTTGTGGTGCTATTACACAGCTGAGACCACCATATGTCATCAGGCGCCTTTATGCTGTGTTGGCATTAATGTGCACAGGCAGGTGTTTGACGACTAGTCCTTAATGATCTCCCTTTGCAAGCAATTAGTGAGTCAATCAACTATACCCAGCTTTTAAGAGAAAATGAATAGAATGCAGGACTAAAACATGCACAAAACATATGTATACTGTATATCTTTCGTTTAAATTATTTTAATTAACCTATACCCTCTCTGACTTCCACATGGATAGATGTGTAATTCTACACAAGTGTAAAGCAAGTGATCTTCATGCTGCAAGTAAGTACTACATCCATCTCTCCAAAGTGGTGTTCAGAACAAGCCAATGTTGGCTGAAACCAGAAAGGACAAACACCACAAATGAACGCTTCACTCTCAACTGCCAGTATGATTTTATTTGTATTTCAAAAAGTGTCACGTATAACCTGGTTGTCAGAGTTAATTTGACAACCGTTATCTTGTACTTTATGGTGATTTTTTTTTCAGTGTGCCCATCATTTAATCTGATACAAAACCCTGCTCGGCTGTTGTTATTGTGTGAGTGACCTATAAAATGAATGAATTATGTCTTTGTCCATATTTTTCTGATGTTTACATGTCTCTCTCTGAAGTGCAGGGGATGGTGTGGGATTTGCCATGGACCTGCGGCCCTCTGTGGTCCAACCTTAACAATAGGCTTGTATGACTGTTTGAATGTGCCATTCTTTGTGTGGTGTGCTTCACTTGGGCCAGACAATGGCTTCATTTAGCATCTCTTCTTTGCCGAAGCTTGCTTGGTCGCTATGGCACCCCTGCACTGCCACACCCTGCCCCCCGCCTGCCCTGTGCCTTTGCACTTGTCCTCGGCTGTTGGGGCAGCTGGGCTTGGACGGCCATTGTTGGACACACCCAGGACCAGCCTCACATTTTTTGAATGGCTGGAGAAGTTTAGTTCTCACCCCTTAGCCTTAAACTTCATAAGTGTGAAACTATACACTATGAGACCAATAATATAAAACATTCCTCCAAACATTAATAAAGATGTAGAGATGGAAAAAACACGCCTTGAGGCTAAATTAACTCAAGTTATTATTTTTGGTGTGGCTGCCATTGTTCGCCATCTACACGCAAGAAGGGACATGTCAGTAGCATGCCACACCAGCTCACTGGATACATTTGGCCCACATCATATGATGTGGGAAACATTGAAGAAAACAAAATAATGACTCTGATAACAGACTGGGGGCTCGTCCCCTCCCAACACCAATGACTCTTGACCCTATGTATTGTCCAGAGGTCAAAGGGCAGTGCCCCTGTTTCTAGCTCAACCACTCAGTGCTGGCCAATTTTTAATGAATGGCTTTTGAACTGACAGCTCTCACTCTATTTGGTGAATAACAGGGAATTATGGTACATAATCTAGCTTTGCTCCAACTTTATTAACAATTTCCTCAGTTCTTATGAAACTCATCAAATGCTGGCCCAATGTGGCTGTCCAGAGACGGTCCAATCTTTTGCATCTCAGCCTGATCTGCCTCCAGAGGAACCAGCCTGGATTTGCTGTGGCTCTATAACCAGAACTGGGTGACCCACCAAAAGATATTTTAAGATGATCTCAACTTATTGCAGCTGTACTCTGGAGAACATGAGACAAAGTGTGCTACTTCCCAGGTTAAGGAGTCTTTTTGGGCTGCATAAAAGGCATCATAGCTCTAAGTCATACAAAATTACAGAAAATGTAATATTTTAGTTTACATGGATGTGAATGAAAAGCATGAAACATGAAAAGCAAAGTGGCTGCATTTCACTCTGTAATATTCTGAATGTATTTGCACTATTTTTTGCACTTTGACAAACATCAGTTAGTCTATATTTATATTTGATTGTGTGCCAGGTTTTGAAGCTGATTAAAACAAGCCCTTCACCCAATATCTCAACTTAGCAATAATCTTCTGGCTTTGTTCAGCCTATAGTTAGTGTTACAGTCCTTAACGCCACAACAAGAGAACCGAGGCTAACCTCAGATTATAATGACAATGAGCTGCAAAATTAATCACCAGTGCCTCCTAAGTCACAGAACGAGGAAAGTGTGTCTGAACAAAAGACATGTGGGCTCTGTCCCGTGTGTGGTGTGTTAGGAGTGTCCCATAACAGAGTTGTTTGGGAGGTGGGAGGTTTAATCGGCCAAGTGGGATTCATGTTTCAATCCTTGCAAGCCCCTCTGCCTTTGTCTGGGTCACATCATTAATGGTAATTCTCAAAGCGTAAGTGCAGGAAATGAATTCTGCCTGAGGTTGCATTTTGTGTGGAAAATAGATGTTTTTGTTTTTAGTTGTTGAAATGAGTTGTTTCTGCCTTCATTATGCATAGAGTAAATAGGGTATGACTTGGGGGTTGTAACACATGTGCAGGACATCAGAATTATCCTCATATGGATTAACATGTATAAGAGTTTCACAGTTGAATCCTGCATGTTTTATCAGGCTATCCAAAGAGGATTTATCTTTAAGATATACTGTGACCATATCCAGGAAATTCTGAGGGAGCATTTTATCAAGAGGATGAAGTTCATCCGGAGCTTAACATACACATTTCCAAAACATAAGGCTTATCTGGGTCACATGTCCGCTCAGGTCCTTCTGTAACATCATCAATATGTGTGTTGGTCAATTGTGAAGTTTAAAATAACCAAGGCGTGAGTGACATTTTTGTTGGGAACATGCAGTAGCTGCATCCTGCTCAGTATTTGTTCCTTTTAAAAGAGCAAAAGCCACGTTCTTCTTTAGAGATGTCCCACAGCCTTTGTAGTAGATCTTGCAAACAGTCACATATATGGAGCAGCCAACTGCACTGCACCCCTCCGTCCTGAAACACAAGCCATGACAGGTTTGTTGGGCAAAGAGCACAAACACAAAACTGTTGTGGCTATCAAGTCTATCATTCTCCTCGGTCTAAATGATACTAGTCCTTCAGTAAAATAGCTGAGCACGAGGAATGAGATTGTTTGGGCCTAATTTGTGACTTGCATTAATTTGTACTGGGCCCACCTCATTTAAGTAACTCTTGTTCTTAATGCAGCTTGGACTGCTGCCTCCGAGACCCGGTCCCGAATAAGCGGTAGAAGATGGATGGATTGTTCTTTCTGTATGAAAATAAATGCAGGCTTTGTTTCTCTTTGTCTTTGTGAGTTGTCCCTGGTATTTTTTCCCGGTAATGTCATTTCTCGTTAAGTGGGGTGCAATCATTGTGGCAGCTAATACCAGTCATGCACACATTATCAAATTTGTAGAGTTTGAGATTGTTTAAAAGGACACCTTTGTTTCAATGCATTTTCTGACTTAAACTTGTCTGCATTGCACCTGTCATGCCTGCTCATATCTGAAGAGGCAAATGTATTTAGTAGTTTGTCAATGGGAATTCACTGTGTTCTTAGTTCAAGAACAGAGGATGTCCTCGTTGGGGCATAGTTTTAGGTGTTTGCTGCATGTTCCCAGCATATAACATGTCTGTGACAACAGTAGTGCAGGGAAACTGTCACAACAGCTACGCATGCAGTCAGACAAACCCAGCTGCACTAACAGATAGTGGAGTTGTAAGTGATAGGGTTACAGCTTTTAGTGGCCACGGTCTCTCCAGTTCAATTTCTTTACTTCTGTTCTTTGACCAGTACTCTGACCCCAAAGGTAGACCCTACGAGACACTGTCTAAAAGTACTCATGAAGGCAGTTTTAAGTCTTTCTAAATCCTGAACAAGTGAACTTACAATAGAAACCATTTCTGTATTATTTCCTACTCTCAGTAAATGGTTGACTGTGCTGTTTGTGCTCAGCCCTGTTCTGTTGACAGCTGAAACGCCAAAGGGCAGAGCTGTCGGGTCAGTCCTGTTAAACAGCAGGTGTCAACGTCCCCAAACATCCTTTTTGTTCTTTTTGTGCAGCGGGGACGGTAGTACATGCAGCAGTCATATTAAGCTAATCTCAGGTTATTTTTCTCAGCTCAGATTATGACACACTTGAGCATAAGCAGCTTGTGACTCTAGTCTTGCATGAGGGCCACTTTAGCTTCTCTGTAGACTGTGGTGTCTGTCATGTGTCCGATTGGCCAGAAGCATGTCTCACATCCTTTTTATGTGGTAAAGTCAGTACTCAGAGCTTTTCTCATAGATGTTGGTAATAAGTGCTTTAAATCTTTCTTCCCTGTCAGAGCAGGCCGTTCCTGATTGGATTAGTTTGGATTACTGTTCCTCAGTTTGATTTGTTTGTAAGTGTATATGCTACCTCTGCTGCAGTCCTCATTACTCATTGTTCTTTCTTGGCCCTTATCTCCAGTGAACTTGACTAAAGATGTGTCAAGGCGATGAGCTTCCCTACATCTGGAGGGATCACCAAGTTAAGCCGCAGCCTGTGAACCCTCAAATTCTGTCAGTCCGTAACAAACACGTTCACTGCAGCTGCCGTTTTCTCCTCAATGTCACTGTACTAAAGTCACTTATGGGAAAATCTTTTGCTCAGTTTACCGTGCTTATGCCACTCTTTGATTATAGCTGTCTACTCTTCAGTTGCAGCCTGAGCACTACAGTGGCTTTATTGAATTATTGGAAACAGAAATCAGCGTTCTCCTCCTGGGATGGACCATGTTTTCTAGGGGTGAATTACAAGCCTCTCTGAGGGTGGTAGAGCTCAGCAGGACCCTTTTTAATCATGCCATTTAATTTGTGATAGTTAGGGTCTCTGACAAGGGAAGGGCTGCTGCATGGTTGGAATTTATGGATATAGCTCCACCCTGGATAAAACATATGTACAGCGTGGGCCTTCCACCACATGATACGAGCCATAATATAACGTTCCCCTTCACACATTCCTCTGCAGCAGGCAGAGACTGTTCTTTTTAGTCTGGGCTGTCATTCACGGCTCTCTTCAACTGATACTTGTCATTAGCACACTGCAAATTTAATCTTTAATAAACACTGCCCTGAGATAGCTTCATTTTGCTTTGTTTTGCCAAAGGATTCCTTTACATACAGTAGTCCCATCAAGGTTCGTCAACTGCATATCACCAAATTCCTCTGTTTGTTGCTGTACAACTGTATAATCGGCTTGTAATCACTGCTAAACTTTTCAGGGTCATCTGCAGTCTGTATCCAATCACATGTCCATGCCTCTGTTCCACTGTTTGTTCCACTGTTAAAGTATTGTGGTAGTGTCTGGATTAGCACTGTTGCTTGTCATAAATAAATAGCCATGACAATAATGTTTGAAAAGGACATTTGTTTAAAGCCTCAGTAAGTCAGCTAATGTCCGAAAAACACATGTAAATGTCCATAGGTCATTGAGCTGGATGTACCTGGTTCCTGGGGTCACTATGGTCCATCCATGGAGCGAACAGAAGCCCTGCCTGGGAACAGGACCTTTCTGTTATTCCAGCTGCATGACATTCTTTTCAGAATCAGCTACTGCTGTACAGCCTCAGTGTTATCTACTCATGACTGCACTGATGCCTGGTCCAAACTGTTGAGATAAACTCTTTCCCAGAGACTTACTTGCTAAGATATTAAAATGCAGAAAATGGCATCTCAGGACTCAAGAGTTCTGTTAGCTGATATGTGAATGGCACCTAAACTTTTATGTTTTTACAGTTAAGATTATGTTTTAACTTTATATGAATGCTCTTCATCAATAAGAAAAGCTTTTGGGTCGGACGGGGAGTAGGGCCAGAGACTGCACTGGGTCAATCACTACAGCAGATTTACAGTAAAATCCCACTGACCAATGAGCGCACTCTTTTCAAATCTAAATTTGCATTAATGCCCCTAAAGACTCACATTAGCAGTTTCACTCATTAGAAATAAGCATGGTTACAAATAAATGCTTAGGAAGAATATTTAATCTCAGAAAGAATCAAATAAAAATAATCAAATAACCTTAAGAGTACAGCCTAACCGATATAGATTTATTTATTTATTTATTTATTTTTTTTATTTTTTTTTGAGGCCGATATTTAGTAACAAAAAAATACCAGTATTTGATACATCGGCCGATACATTAGGAAAAAGTATTTTAAATCATTTTTCTTTACGCTCTTGTTTACATGAATATGGCGCGTACACACCAGGCCACTTTATTAGACTAAAATTATTTTTAAATGTTGTAGAAAGCTGTTTATTGTACTTTATGCTGATTGTTATTTAGGTTGTAGTGGGCATTGGTGTGGGGAGTATTATATATTTTATGTATTATATTTATTTATTTTATTTAGCTTTAACTATATTTGTTTAATTTAAATTTAATTTAAACTCACCGTGCAAGCAGAGCATGGGGAGAACTACAAAATGCATTTTGAATTTTTGTTCTATGAAGTTTTATGGCAAAGAAATGAGTAAATATTTTTGCCTTTTTGAGCTTTTCAGGCCATGAGAAGGTGATTTGGGCTGTTCCCTATGAACTGCAGAGTAAGAGCCAAACTGCTGGGAAACACCGAGTCGGCACCAGCACCCTCTGCTGGACAAATAGCAGAAGGCCGTCATTTGCAAGTAAACAGGTCTTAATCCGGCACACAGTAAAAATAGTACTGTTTATATCGGCTGATATCGGCCAGATTTTAGCCGATAATTTTCTAATTGGCTATATTGGCCGATAATATCGGCTGGCTGATATATTGGTCGGGCTCTACTTAAGAACTCCTTAACAGACCTTGTGTAGAAAATGGGTAAATTTGTGGCCCCTAAGGTGAAGGGGAAGAGTAATCACTCAGAGTTGTTAAGGAAAAAGGTTGAATTGTGCTTTTATGGTTTGATTTGTGACTTCCTTCAGGCACAAAGCTGTTTGGGTGCATTACTTCTGTTCTGTCATGGGGACATATGCTCCTCTCAGATGACTCTGCTTCCACAAAAGCATTGTCACGCACTTTAGCTGGATTATCATCAGTGCTTCTCGACACACCTTTGTCAGACAGGAAACCAATGACAGGTAGATGACATTTGTCAACACCTTCATCAAGCCCTGAGTCAAACCGGCAGTGTTGTGTTGTTTTATGAGAGCTTGTCTGATTTCTCCTCTAGAGTGAACAAAGACCAGCACACCTGTAATGTATTATTATGGATTATAATTAAACAATGTGACAACAGACATGATTCAGTGCCTCCCTAATGCAAATGTCAAGCACTTTTGTTCTAACATCCACTTTATTCTAGTGCTAGATTTAGGTTTTGTATTTTAGAAAGACTGTTGCACCATATGAATTTAATGGTACTTGTTAACTCTGTAATTGGCTCAAGTGACACTCCTGTTGTAAATCAAGTGGGAGTGTGCAGGATTGTTTAGATTAAAATCCTGTATATTTCTTAATTTGCCTCATTGTTGGCAGCGATCAGTTTAGCATTTTTAAAGACAAAAATCCAGCTTACTGCTCACTTGTCATCATGTTACACTTTCACCTGCTCTTATGCTTTTACCATAGCCACTAAAATCCCACACACCCTTCAGCTCTGTTGTCCTTCTCGCAGCTCTCCAAATAAAACCGTAAATAAGTAGTCCACAGGCTGCGTGAAGGAACGGGGGGGTGGGGGTGGGGTTGGGGGTGGGGGGGTGGGGGGTGGGGGTGGGGTTGGGGGTGGGGGGGTGGGGGGGTGGGGGGGGGGCTCTGGGAGGCAGCCACGGCTCGGCTGCCTCCTATTAGGATGAGGGAGTGTTGAAAAGGGGTGTGGCCTAGAGCAGCTAGTAACATCTGTGCCTGTGCCCTGTGCCCCTACAGCACTCTGCAGAGACACGCCAGGAGAAGGAGGTGAATCGCAGTGGAGAAGTTGTCACTGGCCAGCAGCCTGTATTGCAGGATATGACCCAGGACTACTACTGCTTTAACAAACAGAACATCGACCATTCTGCTGTTGCCTTTTGACAGCCTCCAGGACTCTTCCATCCAAGGTGCCTATTAGTTGAATGTTTCTGAACCTGCGTGGAATACATACCTCATATGAGAAATGCTTCAAACCGAGAGCATCATTCAATTTGTCGACAGCGCAGAAACCCTGACGCCGCAGTGAGAAGAGGAAGGACATGTATACTCACTCCTGGACAGGGTAAGATGCTCTCAAAATCTAATTCAATGCATGCAAAGGGAGTTGAGGGCTAGAGTTGGTATCTGCAGGCTGGAATGTGCCAT
Source organism: Bostrychus sinensis (assembly GCA_020698575.1). Taxonomy (NCBI): domain Eukaryota; kingdom Metazoa; phylum Chordata; class Actinopteri; order Gobiiformes; family Eleotridae; genus Bostrychus; species Bostrychus sinensis. The sequence goes on along the minus strand of CM036257.1, from coordinate 16,215,025 downwards.
GGACACATGTGACCAGCAGATAGTCCCGGGCTATCACGCTCCAAATGAGGGGAGTGAGAGGTTCTGCTCTGGCTTTATCACTCCCAGGACACAGGCTGGATTCTTCTCATAGGTGATGGTGTCATGTCTATCTAATTAGGAGGTGTCTTGTTGCCTTAGTAACCAGGGGGGGAAGGGCAATTGACTGACGGGTGCTCCGCGACCGGGCCCCGGGGCCATTTTCGAAGGGGAATGCCCCCTAATGACAAGGCTGCCGTAGAGATAGGGTGATCTGGTGCTACAAAAATGCACTCCTATTACCTCTTGCCGGCTCTGCGCTGCGGTCTGGTAGCCCGTTATCAGTGTCAAGTGAGTGTGAGTGAGAGCGCGTAGCACACTTTTTTTTTTCCCGTAACGGGGCGGGGTGCACAGAATCAGGTCAATGAAAAGGAAAGTCACCTTCAGCACAGAGAGGGTCGACCCATTTCCTGTCATCCTTCTCAGGTTCCAGCCTTACTCCACAAATTCTCCAGCTTTATACATCTACTGTAAGGTACCCCTGTGGACTGATGCTGTGTCCAGTGCATTAACGTCTTTGATTTCATGGAGCCGCCTTCAGATGGAAAGCTAGATTTGGCATCAAAATCCGTAACTGTTGAGATTTTGTCTACTGAGACACAATCCTGTTTCCCCATTGCAGATTATAGACAGTGTAATGGGCAGACAGGCTTACATTAAATCACCCACCCACCGTGCCTGCGCCGCTCGCTCACCCACCGCTGCGGTCGCCATGGCAACTGAGGAGGAAGAGATTTTTTGAAAGGACAGGCCAGAGCTACGGTAACCCAGAAGACATTACATCCATGCTTATTATTGATGAGCTGTGGGCTTGTGTTTTATGAGAAATTTGAGCGTAATATTGAGTGTGCCCTGATGGGATGTGGGGGGAGTCTTATAATATTTACCACCACACTTAGATGGCTGTATTTTATGACGTGTACAGTTCAAAGTCTGCACCAAAACACTTTTACAGCAGCGGTTTTTAATTTACTGCTTATTCAAATGGTTATCTCCTAATTTAGGAGTCCTCCATTAAGCCACTTAAGATGTGCATTTAGTGACGGCAAGTTACCGCTCTGCTGACATTTACAGGCTTATTGATTGTTTTGCTGAGTCTGCACTATGGAAATGGCGAATAATGAATCTCACATCATTGTTGTGAGTACCATCTGCACAGAAAGGCTTTCCCACCTACAGTGTTGCCAGTTATAGTTCTGTTTTGGCTGGTTTTATAACATGGAGTTATTTTTACAGGATCACCTCAGTCTACTGCATTTTCTTTGGCCTGAACTGGTACCAGTTAGGAGATGATTAAACAAGTACATTCACTATCTTGAGCATAAATGTAAAATTTGTTAGTATTTGCTAAGGGTGCTCCGATCAGGGTTTTTGAGGCCGATCACCGATCACCGATCAGCCTCTGCTGTGATCGGCCGATACCGATCATGGCCGATACCGATCACGTGATCTTTAATGTAGTAATGTATTGTATGCAGGCTATTATTAGTTCCATTTGAAAAATACTGTAGCCTTTGTAAATATAAAAGAACAACAAAATTCTACTTATTTTTCTTTTAGAAGAGGTTTTGTTGCATTATTGGTCTTTAATGTGTGCCCAGTGTCTGTGGCTTTGTTTGAATGCTCCGCTGATGTAAAAATCAGCTGTTCTTAATTGGTTCCTTTAATGCGAGTCCGCGGGTGCAGCGCCTGTGTCCGCGTAACGCGCAGCCAAACCAGGTTGAAACACAGTGGACTAAAGAGCAGACAGCTCCTGCTGCCAGTTTTGACAACGTCTGAACGAAGAAAACGTGCAAAGAGAGCAGAGAAGACAACGATGAAAGGTGCTCCTCTCAGACACACGGACACATGGGCTGCCTTTTTACTTTCTCTTTCCATTAGCAGCCATTTGGTGCAGTTTAAGCCACAAAACGCACAGTTTTCTCCGCGCAACAAGACACAGGCAGGCTCTGAACTTTCTTAATCCTTTTAACGTAACTGTTAGCGGGTTAGCTGTAGCTCTATTTACGTTGGTGTTTGCAAATACACGCACTGCTGCGCCTCGGTTCTGTCCCGTGCGCTCCTAAAGCAGGCGGGGACACAGCGGGGACACAAAGCAGCGCCTCCAGGGCAGGTTTGTGTTAGTTATAACCAGGGCTTAACTTAAAAACACTACTAAAATAACGCTACTGCTGTTTAATCAAACCGGAGTTGCAGGACAGTAAATGTGAGAGCCTCGCATCGGCCCTTCTGATCGGCCCATTTTACCGATCACCGATCACTCTATTTTTAGCCATGATCGGCCGATCATGATCGGCGGCCGATCGATCGGAGCACCCTTAGTATTTGCAAGTCTTGTCAAACATAATTTGTCAGCTTGCAATCTAACAATAATAGTAATATTATCTGTAGTCCACAAACCATTTCAATTTAAATCTGGGTACTTTTTATGTAACAGCATTGTAAGCCATGCTACATACTGTATTTAAATGGCTTTTCTTATTGCAGTGTTGGTCTATACATGGACAATTTTAAAGCGGTGTTAGTGACTGAACTTTAAATCAATGCAAGAATTTAATCCATTATCCAAAGGAAAACTTTCCACTACTCTGACACATCATTTGATTTAGCTGTGTGGTCCTAATGTTGCCTGTTTACTTTGAAGTTGCAGTGGGATTTTTTTAGTGCTATTTTTACACACATCTCTCTCTTTTTCTTCTGGATCGTAGCCAATTCACTAACCATGACCATTAAACTAAAACAAGGATATTGCCGCATGTTTAGTGGTTTCCAACTTTGCCCTGAGTCTAACCTCCACTCGAAGGGCTGACCCAAGGAAGAATGCTAACACGGTGAGAGTGGGGGGTTGAAGAGTGCGTCTGCAGAACAAGTTTGACGAGGTTGTGTGTGCTAGGAGCAGCCTTTTAACCTGCTTTTTCATCTCTGTCCTCCCTACGTTTCAGACGCTCACACTCCCCAGACCCAAAGGTACTTTTTTTTTGCCCTGCAGGGATTTTTCATGTTTGCAAAATTTAAAGGGGAGTGTCGTTGAATGATGTTGTTTAGGTGCCTGCTGTTGAAAATAGCGCTTGGTATCATCTGTTATAAGTAATGTAGCCCATATGCACAGGAGTGTGTTGTCTCTTTACTATCGTCATACTGTATTCAACACTGATTCAGTCATATCAGTCAACCTTATTGTGTGGGGTGTGACAGTGAGCTCGTCATAGACTCCCAGGCCTGTATTTCTTGCCGATTGTTAAGTCCGATTACTAACTTGCCTGTAGCAAACAGATGTGGCCGCAGCCCCTCACTAATCTGAGTCATCACAGAGTACGACTCTGGGATAATGTCTCAAGATGAAACGTGTGAAGACCACGAGTCCGCGTAATGAGGAAGGATGTGGAAACGATTAGATTACCGTGGTGCGACATGGCCATTGAAGCACCCTGTTTTCTGTACCAGCAGATAATAAAGTGTCTGCCTGTTTGTTTGTGGACATGAAACCATAGGCCTCAGTGTGTTATTGACTCGCTGTCTGTTCTGTATAATAATATGACAGTTTTATGGTCCTCATTAAGTTCTTATTTGTATGTTTTTGTCAGATTTTCTATAACCAAACCATATGGAGTCTGGCTTTAAATATCATTGTCCAAATTCTCCTAAATCCTCCCAATCTTCTTTTTTCATCTCAGCTTTTTTCTTTTGGAATGGACACAGCAAATCATCTACCTCCTAGTAGGTAGTGATTACAATATTGATTTGTCGCAGCCCTCTCATTTTATGCCTCCTTTGGAACGGCCCAAAGAGTACACTGGCTTGTGACTCCCTGTGGCTGAATTTACTATAGTACTCAATGGGGCAGTTCAAAATGAAAATCTGGAAGTCAATTTGATGTTACTTTTATCTATATTCTTGTTTAGTTGTATGTTTGTCTTCAAATATCATTGTCCCAAATCCCCTTATAACTCACACCAGTATTCTCAAAGTAGCTTGATATCTATTTACCAAACAGAACAGATTTGCAAAACAGTGTCAACTCTGAGGTCAGTGATACTGCTTCAAAGAGCTGAACCTGATGGACCAGCAGCGTCTCGGTGTACACTGTACGGGCTGGAGGAAGAAACGCTTCCTTTGTGCCACTGCTGTTGTCCCAGGCTCCGCTCTCTGTCTCTCATGTTAATCCTGTAACATGAACCACTTGATCACTACTCCCCTGGCCATGTGACAGTAAGGCTCCAGAGGCAGTGGCTTTGTCATATCTCAACACACAATCCTGTAGCATGTATCCACCAGAGCACACCAGCTTCAGGGCAGAGTGGCTCACCAATTTTGAGATTAAAGATGGTTCGGGCACCTTCCTGTTTGTCAAATGAGCGATTGATTTTCTCTCAACTTAACCTGCCAGTCAGCATTTCTAAAAGTCCCTTTACTCATTATTATGGACCTAGGGTCATTAACTAATTGGCAGCGGGCGTGTTGTGCGCAGTAGCCATGCAACACAATTCATCTCTAACTGTGCTGCATCTGTCTGTCATATGTAATGAGTATACAATGAGTAAATAATGTTTTGCCTGAAGTGGTTAGTGTTCACTCAAGTCTGCTCCCTTTAAACCACAGCTGCTTTGAAATACTGTTGCCCTTTAAAATATTTGCATTTCAGATTGAATTCCTCATCACCTTAAAGCAGATTTCACAGGTTAGACCAGTGTTTTATCCAAATAGTGTGGTGCTGATTGATTTTCAGTTGGGCGACTCTGTTGAAAGGACAACCACTGTCCTTCACCGCGTGACTCCAGAAGCTTTTATTTGCAGCTGTCCAAATTGATCCAAAATAAATTACCAAGTGCACTGCTAAACGTCCTGGGGGTTTCCATAAGCCTCTTGAGTTGAGTGCAGCCCAGGGCAGACTTTTCACTCCCAAAGCCACTGTTCGGTGCCATTAATGTCACATGCTACACATTTACCCAACAATACTGTGATTCTCCAGTGTTAAAGCGCTATGATATAAGCCAGTGGTTTATATACAGGGTTAAGGTGTTTGTTATGAAAATGTTATGGTGAGGTGGTCATCAAATCACAAGTCTGAGCCATCCTAAATCCTAAATCAGAAAAGAAGATTAAACTTGTGTTCACCAAATGCCCTCCTGTCTGTCCATTACACAGCTGGAGCTTTGCATTCTCCACCAGTTTACACTGTTGGTATTTTTCAACCAACAACCAACACACAGAATACTGTTTTGCTTTGTTGTAATGTTACTATCACCCAATATTACTTAATTTAACTAAGGTAGAAATCTTAAAAGTGGTTTGCATTGAAGAACAATTTAAGGTCATGGTCAGATCAAACCCATTTTCAAGTATAAGCTGAGACTCCTCTCATTGACTTTAGGGTCATTACTAATTGCAGGACCAATGGGGCTCACTTTAAAATAATTCACGGAGAAACTCTAATCCTCCAGCTCAGAGTGCTTTAAGATTTACTTCTTTTTCAGTGTTAATAACCACAAGCAATTTACTTTGGCTGTACAGTGTTCACATTTGGGTGTTCAGCCGTGTCTCCACTACCATTAGTGAATGATAAGTTGACTGTATTAGCCGTATCAGAAACATTTAAATGAAAGTGCTGAGAAACACCAGCTGGTGCAGCTGAAGCTATTTCACACACATCTGTTTCCAATACACTACTGTCCACTGTGTTCTCTCTCCAAGGCTGAATTCCTGCTCCAAATCAAACACCTTTGGTTATTAGCATTAGCTCTAAGTCTTATTGTCTGCTGTCATTTCTATAAGCACTAAACTTGTAAATGATACGCAATAACTGAAATCTGTAGAGTGATATGGAAATCTGAGAACTAATTATGAACAATTGAAATATGGCAAGTAAACATGAACATTTAAACATTTAAGTAATGTTTGAGTTATTGTTAATTTACAGTACTGTGCAAAAGTTATAGAGTTTTTAAGAGATGCTATTAACAAAGAAAGGTGTATCCAATCTTGGAATTGTAATAATATAGTGCCCAGATCTTGATTCAAACTCTTCTAGTTCAGGGGTAAATGCACTTTACTTTGAGCCACAAAAGCCTTATATCTTATAAAGACTCTACTAAAACTACTCATTTGTTCTTTCAGTGAGAAAAGTTACCTTTTTTGGTCTGTATATCATATGCAGAGTCCCTTAAAGCAATCTGGAGCCACACCAGTATAACAAATTTTGTCCTTGGCCCATTACTGACCTTTCTTGAAATTTCTATTATTTATTAAAGCATTTTTTCACTCTCTCTTTGCACATTTCCCATAACATGAACAGTATCTTTGTTTAGTTTTTTCACTCTTTTCCACACTTCTGCTTTCTCTCCAGTCGACCTGACAGAAAAGGCTTAATGGAGAGGTCTTCAGTAGGCACCATGATGGACTCACATTTTGGAAACACTGGAGTCATTTTACAGTTTGGACTAGGGCCAGGTCACTAGCCAAACCTCGTGGTCAAGAAAACAACAAGGCGATCTGGGGTTACAAATCTGTCGAGACAAAGGCCGAAGTGTTTATTTGAATTTGGGTGGGATGTAAGAGGCTGAAGCAGGACAAAGGAATGTGTCTTGTATTGTAAAAGCACTATGTTTCTCCAGCACTGGCCAAAAATCGGGTTCTGCCCGCATCAACATTGGGCCTCATCATTGTCCCAGTCCCTGCTACAAGTCAATAATCATTTGGTAAACTTTCTCTGTTTGGACAGTGAGGAGTGGTTCGGCCATACATCTTGTCATGAATGAGTGTGAGTTGGCACAGGTGGACATATCCATGCTGACGCTGTGAGAGGGGTACTGAAGGTCACACAGCTCACCTGGCTATGACAGGAATGTCCTCTTGTCCCGACAGGCCTGTGTTATGTTGGGAGCCTTGACCGTCTGACAGACAACCTCTGGGGCTAATGTCAGAGTACACAGGTTAACAATTACTCAAAAGTCCTCTGGTAACAGTGTGCAGACTAGGACACATTTGATCGTTATTGCAGTATCAGCAAATCTAAAATCAACCACACTTCCAACATTGGCTTCAATAAAACTTTATGTCTAAATAAAAATACAAAAAATATGTTTTTTTTAAAATATTGTCCTAGTGCAGGCTCTACTAAGTAGTAGTAGCTAACTTTTGTGTTGTACTTACTAAGATGGCAGAGCTGTGAATAAAACCCTCTCCTACTCGTCTTGATTTATACAGCGTTTACAACACTGCAGCTTTAGCAAATGGAAAAAGAAGGGCAGCTAACTGGACTAATATGGTCAAAGAGCGCTTCAAAAGGCCTCTTCCCTTTATGCTAGAATAGACGGTGAGTGTGAAGCCAAGCAGCTGCTGCCAAGGCCTGGTAGTCTATTTGGAAAAGTCGAAGATGTGTCAAAATAAATACACTATGAGCTGTGTTAGTAAGATTGAGCTGCTGTGTTTCCCGTGTGTGGCCATTTGACCCCAGGCATTGTGTGTAGACCATAGATCACTGCTATCCCCTTTCCCCATGTTTGATTTAGTTGGGGTAGGATCTAAATAAATGTGGCCTTCTTGGTCTTGTTTAACATTGAATCCAGTTGTTAGCAATGAAAGACACAAGTACTGTCTAAGAGGGATGTCCTTGTGTCTGATTACATGATTATAGCAATAGTTTATTTATACCCAAGAATATTCACTCCTTCCTCTACTTTAAGTTAAAGTACAATATCCATATTATGTATTTTGAAGAATTAGGACTATAAAAAAATTAGATTTGTTTTGTTGTCATAGAATCTGCAGGAAAAGTCTTGAAGTGAAATAATATAATAGAGGATTTTGGTGTTTGGAAAAAACCTTTCCTTCAGACAGGAAAACCTCAGCTGAACCAAACCTAAAATAAGATAGTGATGGTACATGCCTATATTTTGATATTCCACAAAACAAACATCTGCGTAGTCTGCCTGTGACATAATTGTTCTTGTGCATCCTTGGTCAACTAAATCTAAATGGTCCTCTGTCTCACTACAGTGACGCGACTAGGTTAAAAGTAGTGTGTTTGATGCCGTTGTCTGTCCAAAGCCTCAGACATATAGGAAGTCTGGGAAAGCTCAGCAGAGTGCCAGTTTGTTGCGGGCTACCACTGGTTACCAAGAAAGGGCATTGAGACATTTCTGCCGCTCTGTGGTACTGATACTTTTATTCTGCTCTCACATCTGAGAGGGAAGTGTTTAGTGAGAAGCTGACAACAATAAACTCATGGATTTGTGGACATCTGTTTTATGAAATACAGCCTTGTGCTTTATCTCAGTGTTGATTCATGTATGTGGGCCAGCAGGCTTAGGACCACTACGGATGTCTTTCTTTAAACACTGTCTGGGTTGGATTGTACATGCCTATTTATTAAACACTTGATTGAAGTTTAGTTGTTAAGTCCAGTCTGAATACATGGCTATAGTCTGAACTCACCTTGAGTCCAAGTCTGAGATTATTGGTGAACAGGTTCACTTTCTCTGAACATGTGGGTCACTAACAAAAGTCCCCTCCCACACTTCTCATTGTAATTAGACCCCTCTAATCATTCCTCATTAGGACGGCCCAGTCTGAATAGGAAGGAAAGGCAGATGAATAGGGCTTGATACACCAATCTTGAAAATGATAGTGTCCATTTCAGCACCCACACTCTCACAGGGTCCTATTGTATAAACTACATAATTAAATCTTTCAGAGCTGGCTTTCAGTCATTGAGGCCATTGTACTTTCCTTTCGAAAATTATGACTCTGCCATTACCTATTTCCAGGGCAAAGGTTTAGGATCTAGGCGTGAAACACTTTTGCTGCGAATAAGTAACATTTTTACCCACAGCAGTGTATAAGCCGTTCAATGGGCCAGTGTTTGACAGACCTTTTGTGACTTTTTGTGCAGCTCTCTCTGACGGAGGCAGAGCTGCAGAGGCCCAGGAGGAGCCTCACATCCTCCGTACCTGAGCAGCCCGACCCACTGAGCCATGGCTCCCCGCAAACGTGGAGGTGGCGGGAGCCGTGGAGGTCTCTCCTTCATCTTCTGTTGCTTCAACAGCAGCGATCACCCTGAGATCACCTACAGGTTGAGGGAGGACTTCGCCCTGCAGGCCATGGAGCCAGCTCTGCCCATGCCTGGCTATGACGAGCTGGACGGCATGTTCTCTGAGCTGGTGGTAAGATATACTGTACAATCTGTCTAAGTAAAACATGTTAAACAGGAAACACATCTCTTTTCTTAGAAATCCTGGTTGAACCAGTTTATTGTTTTGCTTCCTCTATTGTTTACTAAGAGTGAGACAAATAAAGCATTGAACAATTAACATAACCATATAGTGCACTGTCTCAACAGAAATGAATATCTCAGCTTAATGATTGAGCATGTAATAAGTTGGTGAACTATGTTAACTCTCTCAATCTAATAATTGCTTAATGCTGGCTGAACAGCATTGACGTGAGGTCTAACAGCTAAAACACTTCAGCTCTCAACGGTTTGGCCCAGTTTGCCATAACTATTACATCAAGATTTACTGAAGAGAGCCAGCTTCCTCCATGTTTAGCAGCTCTTGTGAGCAAAAGGCCAAGGCTGCTATTCTCTCTCTGTCTTACTGTCACTCCTGATTTGTCGTGCTCCCCTCTGCCCTTGCCCCAGTTTCCTCTCCCATGGTTGCCAAAGTAATCTAAGCATGACATTTTTTCACATCAATAGAGCACATTCAAGGACCCCTAATGTCTTGGCCCTCACCATCTGCTAATTGCTTGTTTTTGTCTACTACTCTTTATGAAGACATAATTGAGTAAGTTGAGTACGACAAGAAGGGGGCATTCAGTTGCTCTGTTTACCAAGAGAAAATAGCCACGTGCTTTTACTTTTGCATAGCTGAACAACCCTTGTCCATGCATAATGGGAAAAAGATGCTGTGGAATAAGTTGTGGACATCTGCACAGTTACAATCAGTTAAACTCGACCTTTGAACTCAAGAAAGATTTTCCAGGAAATCGTATGTCAATTTAAGACATTTTTTAGGCTTTACAATTTTAGGAAATTGTGTACTGTATAATGTTGATGCTAATGTAAATATATATAGATGTAACTGGATTTTCATGTTAATCTCTGCCTGCTTTGGTTTGGTTTATACTATAACAATATTGCAGTTTAAGCTCTTTCAATGACGTGCATAATGGCATGGTTATATTATAATTATTTCTTTTATTGTGCGCCCCCTTTAAATGTTGCCCCATGTGGGTTAAGCTGAGAACCAGTGCAGAGAGCTAATGAAGACAACTCTTCCACCGCAGCATAAACATTTTAATAAGGTTTGAATTAGCTTTTAGGTGTCCAGTGTCTATGAATGCTTCAGTTGAGAGGTCACTAATGGTCCATAGAGCGCTTCAGATTATTCGATTAATGCTTACATTGATTCCCAAGGCTTTCTAGCAGTAGAGTGTACCTTCAGCTGAAAGATTTCCATTAATATTTGCAATAAATTTTGGAATATTGACTATTCTTAACGACACACACATCTGCACATGATATTTTTGTCCTTTCATGGATTTAATTGAGACGACAGTGGAGAAGTGACAGGAAGAGTGCAGAGAGAGACATTTGGTGAATCACTGGAGTCCGAAATCAAACCTATGACTCTGAGCTGCACTGTAGTCTCTGAGCTATATTACGGTGCACTTTCATCATCTTTTAAACCTCAATTATCATCTCTGGACCGTCTCTCTTCTTGAAGCTCCAATTAAATGTTAATTGCTGCTCCACAGCACTGCATACTGAATACCAGAGAGTATTAGGACACTTCCCAGCAGCAGCTCCCTCCAACGCCTCAGTCAGTGTCTGTTTTTGGTTGTGACGCATGTTTGGTCCAGATGTTTGTTGTTACCACATGTCGAGAAAACAGGCCACACCTCTTTATTTTAACTATTACTCACACGGCTAAACCCGCCAAGACATCTGATTGAGTTCAGATTCATTGAATTTACAATGGGAGAACCTGCTGATGAGCCATTCATCAAAAAGAGTTTGGCATAAACTGTTCATGAATCAGTAACAGAGGTTTAGTTGAGCTACTACTGCCACAGGACTATTTAAATTAATTGTGGGATTATACATCATTAAGTGTTTTTTATGCTTCTACAAAGTGCAAAATGACATTTTTGCTGTTCCATTATTGTTAACAAGGCATGGTACAGTAACCAGATTCACTGGATTTTATGATATTAAAATATCACATTGTACTGACTGAGCTGTTCCATGAGTCTTTAACAGCTAGAAAGGCAACTTTATATTAATTCTAATGTAATGTATTATGATATTTAAATTTTTACAGTTTAAAATGGTTTTGGCTTTTATTAGGTGGCACTATGACATTTCTCAAGTGTTTTTAAGCTTTAACTGCAATACCATGGTTATATTTTTGTGGTGTTTTTTGTGGCTGTAAAAATGTCAAACTTTCCAATCCATATTTTTAAACATATTTTGTTTTTCCCCAGGATGAGCTTGACCTCACAGAGAAGCACAGAGAAGCTATGTTTGCACTGCCTGCAGAGAAGAAATGGCAGATCTACTGTAGCAAAAAGAAGGTAAAGGATTGTGCCAGTATCTGTCAGCATCACATCAGACTCCACCCCCACAATCATACTGAGAAATACCTTGTATGTATCTTTGTATAATCTGTCTATCATTGATTTGTTCATATCTACAACAGTGCACCTCTGTCCCTTTGTCACTATATCTTTCTGCTCACGACGCGTCCCGGCACGAGCAGGTTGTCTGGATATTTCAGGAATGCAGATGATTATTTTAGTCTGTCTTTGACGTCAGGTGAATGAAGCTTTGTAAAAGATGAAAACTCAAAGTAAAACCCTCTATAATAATGTTAAGTAATGTTATGTCAGCGTTAGATGAAAGCTAACTAAAATTGTGCCTGTCTTTACTTTATAAATATACCAAATGATATTAAAATTACAATGCTAAGACTTAACTTAGGTGATTTGTCTCAACTGGTATTACTGACTACTGGCATTTTTGCTGAACAGATGTTTATAAATCCTTAAGGCATTATATCAACTTTTATAAGGACAAATGTACACAAGGAGAGGCAGTAAACTTGATAACGTGTTAACAAAGATAATACCAGCCTTAATGTAGTTGTACACACGGTACTATTAAACATGCTGGCACAGGCATGCCCTCAACATTTTAAACAAACCACGAAGGAAGGAAGCATAATTTTCTCGTGCACTCAAACATGCCAGTCAGCTTTACTTCAATCACCTTCATTTCCCACATTACTGTATGATGGGTATTTACTGCCCCATCAAAGGCCACCCTGAAGATGTCCCTAAAGTACCACAAGGCATGCTGGGTATAAAAAGATCTAGGTTAGGGCAGAAAAATGTGTTATACAATAACTGTGTTGAATGTCGCAAGTAAAACTGGGTCAAACTGGGACTTAACAAAGTCTAACCAGGACTAAAACAAAGCTAAACCAGGATGATTTAAGACTAAATCAGGTCTTTTTTAATTTTTGAGTTTGTATTTGTTCATAATGCAGTTAAATTTAAGGCTCTGATAGGAATCAGGCAGTGGCAATCTCAGACTATGTTATACTGCATTCACTCTTAGCATAAAAATATATATGCTGTTAGATTATTATCATGGTTCTCCATCTCTAAGGCCCTCTTTTATAGTCTTTAGTAAAAGGCTAAACATTTTTAAATATCTTTTAGGTAATGCACCTGTCCCATCAAAGCCTCACTGCAGCCATAACATAGTCTGCAGCTCTGTCGCAGTGTCACATTTCATTACGTCTTCTGGTCGTGATAAAAGGGCCGTCATCTGTTCCCTCTTTCTACATGTGAAAACACAGATGCCTGTTTGAGTTTAAATGAACTGATGCTGTGCCTCCCACTGTCTGTGCCCCAGCAAACGTCTTACTGGCAGCCATTTTCCAGGCTTTTGTGTTAGTGTCACAGATGTCCAAGCCTGACTAATGTCCAGGCACAGGCTGTAGATTGGAACTTTTTCACTAGCTTATTGCAGAACTGATAAAATTGCATTGTAGTGTCTACCAACAAACAAACTCAGCATGATGTTAAATGGGCTTTGATTTCCATAAATTCATCAGCAAGTTCTGTAGGTGATTATCAATATTACTATTGTAATATAAATGGTTAAAAGTGTTAAAAGTTGGAAGTGTCAATGGTCTGTAGACACTAGTAGTGTATTGTGGTTTGACTTGTTGAACGTTTAAGGTCAGTTGTAGTCAGTTTAAATGATCTGTCCTTTATGGTCATTATTTTTACTAATATGCAAGTGAATTTGCCACTGAACCAAGAGTTGTTTTTTTTTTTTTAAATAACACCGTCTTGAATTTATTTTAGAATACTGTGTCCCAGTTAGTGTGGCCTCATTTGAAGCAGTCTCAGGGCAATATATGTAAACCTGTACTATTCATATGGAGGATGCTTTGTCATATGGTGATATTGGTTAAGAGGTGAATGAGGATATTGCTGAATCAACACTTGCTCCATCGAACTGCAGGACACAGAGACAGATAGCCATCAATATTGCTGATTCAGCAGGCTGCTCTGGCTCTGACCCAGACTGATACTAGCCCACCACCATGGCTCTCAGAGGAAGAGTGTGTGAAGAGGAGCCCCAAAGGAAACGCTCACTGGTCCAAGGCAAACAGGAAGGCTTCAGTTCCACAGGTGCAGCTGTTGTATCAGAGGTAGAAGGAAGATAAGGAGAAGGTGGGGTCATTATGGGACATACAAGCCTGCGAGCGATGAGGCCACTGGTTTCTTTGGCAGACAGACTTTAAAAAGGCAGATTTGCCTGAGAAGAAGATAAGGTCTCCAAAGCTGTAGCTGTTTGTTTTGGCCTGGCTCCTGAGCGAATGAAATCATGCTACAAAAGTCAAGTCTTTGTCCTGTATTCCGTCTGTTCTCTTTGTCTTTCGTGAGCCAAAAAGTTGATTTACTGAATGGGTTGTTAGTCCAGCTTCAGATTTCAATTAAAAACTCAGAGAGGACAGATCACTAAAGATCTTTTAGTGTACTGTCCCATTAGCCTAAAGATTCATCTCTGTAACCCTGCAACTCTACTTCCTGAAATGTCTTTGATCTGAATGTTCACAAATAAATTCTCAAAATATGGTCCCCACATTTCCTCATCTCATCTTTACTCTAAATAAAACATGCAGACAGCGTTTGAAGATTGAAAGATGACCTCCCTAGGAGGAAGTGGTCCCACCTCGGGGCTGAACTTGTTCCAGGGGCCGCCTGACTGCACTGGCACAGGTTATAACTTGGACAGCAGGGTCCCAGAGTGGCCAAGTCTCTGCAGGCCGCTGTATTAACTGATGCCCAATTAGCTTCCGATAGTCACAGCTCACTTGTGCTTAATGGAGCAAGAAGTCAAAAGAAAAACCTTTTTTAATGTGAAAGTCAAGGTCAGGCTAAATTCTCTTTTTGTTCTTTTTTAATTAAATGATAAATGAAAGCAGTGTTTTATACAAATCTGGCTGTTGGGAAATTAATCTCAACAAAAATCAAGCTGTGCCCCTAATCCAAAGTTTACCATTCATTTGGTAATCTCAAGATTTTCCCAAGCAGCTGTGCAGCATCCTGAAAGTCAGTGAAGTGCTGCAGGATAAAGTGGGACGTATAACTGTGTCGCCCTACTTTGAGATCTGGCTCCACTTCTGTTTAGGACATTACTGTTTGTGCTTTAACTTTGATCTTCATGTCAGACATGTGACACGACATTTTGTCCTTCCATGTGACTTTGAAGACTTCCCTCAAGGATTACAGTGTTATGAAACTAAAGTTATGTGTTAATGTTGATGGATCAGCCCCATAAATCCCCTAATCATTTTAATAAATACACACAATAGTTTGTTGTTTTTGTTATTTTTTTAAAGTGTGTGACTCATTTTCTGCTACTTTGTTTTTCAGGAACAAGAAGAAAACAAAAGTGCAACTAGTTGGCCAGAGTACTACATTGATCAGCTCAATTCAATGGCAGCTGTGAGTAATAACAACTCTTTTAATCATGATTCAAAAAATGAAGATCAACTTAATCAAAGCCAGATACTTTCCTAGAATTCTCAAAACTCAAGCACAATAAACTAATTCCAGATAATTGTTAAATATGTTGTTTATTGTGCTTTGGTTCACTCAGTGCTACACCCTTTATGTTGTGAATCAAACTTTAAAGAAAAATCCATCTTTCAGATTTAATTATGCTTTTTGACTCTTCAAATGAACAGAGAAAGACCCTCTTGGCCCTGGAGAAAGAGGATGAGGAGGAGAGGAACAAAACCATAGAGAGTTTAAAGACGGCTCTGAGGACACAGCCTATGAGGTGGGCGCATTTACTTTTCAGTAATTCACCTCTTCTAACCTTTTCTGTCACTCACCTCGCTTTAGTCACACTTTGTTAATATGCCCTTTAAAACAGACATTCCTAAAGGTCTCTGAGATTTACAAGTACCCTAGTTGTCCAACTGTAAAGTCTATAATTACTTTCCCCATCATTTGAATTGCATTAATATTTGAAATGCTTGTTCTTTTGTCAGATTTGTGACCCGCTTCATTGACCTTGATGGTCTCACGTGTATCCTAAACTTCCTGAAGACTATGGACTATGAGACGACAGAGTCGCAGATCCACACATCTCTCATTGGCTGCATCAAGGCTCTAATGAACAACTCACAGGGCCGTGCCCATGTCTTGTCCCACTGTGAGAGCATTAACATAATCGCCCAAAGTCTGGCCACAGAAAACATCAAGACCAAGGTGGCAGTTTTGGAGATCATGGGTGCAGTGTGTCTTGTCCCGGGAGGCCACAAGAAGATCCTGGAAGCAATGCTGCATTACCAGCGCTTTGCCTGTGAGAGAACACGCTTTCAGGTGGGACGGTGTACACTGCATTATAAACAACTAGATATTGAAGTGGAGTAGCCAGAGACTGTGCATTATAACCTTTAAAATCCAATGTCTGAATTTAATGAAACACCTGCCACGGTTTGTTCCTCCCAGACACTTATAAATGATCTGGACCGGAGTACAGGCCGATACCGGGATGAGGTCAACCTTAAAACAGCCATTATGTCTTTTATTAATGCTGTGCTGAGTCAAGGAGCCGGAGAGGTGAGCCCTGCTTTATGATTCACTTCATCAGAAGGCCGCTATGTATCTTATGAGTCAGTACATTTTTTTAAGACATTTGTTTGTTTTTTCCTAAAAGACAAGTTTGGAATTCCGTATCCATCTCCGATACGAGTTCCTCATGCTGGGAATTCAACCTGTGATCGACAAACTACGTTCACATGAAAATTCTACATTAGACAGGTGGGACAAAACACGTATACATGCATACATTATTGGACTGTACATTTAATCCCCTTTCTCTCTTTTAAGGCATTTAGACTATTTTGAGATGCTCCGAAATGAGGATGAGTTGGCAGTATCTAAACGGTTTGAGTCGGTATGGAAAACAAACCATTTTCCTGTTCCTGTAAAAATTATACTGATGTACTGATGATTTTCTTTTTTTCTTGCAGGTACACATAGACACCAAAAGTGCCACCCAAGTTTTTGATCTAATTCGGAAGAAGATGAACCATACCGATGCATATCCGCACTTTATGTCTGTCCTGCATCACTGTCTTCTAATGCCGCGTAAGTGAGCCTCAATGCTTAAACCAAACATGAATACTACTGAAAAGATAAAAGTCAAAAGCTACTCTTGTAAAAGTACTTCAGCACAATTAACTGAAACTAGTGTATTACCCTCACAAAGTAAACACTTAAAAATACTGCAGAGCCACCAACCCTGGCCAAAAAAGATAAAGTGTGTTGACTCATTCAGATTAATTCAGTATTGGGAAAGGATAAGTGCATTCCAAACCAAACTGAAAACTCTAAAGTGACTAATGCTTACTGTCCCACACTTGTTTATTTGCTTAAGTTATTTTTATAATGTCTAATTTAGAAAAGAAATAGCCTGTGAATGTCTAATTAACCTGTTTACCTTGTACTGTGGGGTACACAGTGGCAGAGTGGTTAGTGCTCCTGTGTTACTGTGGTTCTCTCCAGGTAGGGCTGCTTCCTCCCACCGTCCAAAGACATTAATGTTTTAGTTGAACTGATGACTCTAAATTGCCCCTAGTGAATAAATATGAGAGTGAATGGTAGTCTCTCAGAGGATGTCTCTGCGTCAGCCTTGCAAATTGCTGTCCACTGCCCACCTAAGGCCCGTAATGGCTGGGATAAGCTCCAGCCAGCAGCAAACCCTTACAGAAATAGGCTGATGAAGATAAATGAATAAATGAATGAATAAATCTTTTACTGTTCAAATGCCTTAAGGTCTATGTGTAAGACTCATTAAACACAAGTCTCTGATGTACAACAGGCCTATGTACAATGGATGTGTCCAAAATATACCTTGCCATTTTGTATCTAGACGCAGATGAAGATGCCATTCTTAATAAATACTTTAAACTTGCAGAAAGCATATGTCAGGTCGTAGGGTCAATGAGAAGCACCTTTTCCTGATGCCTCCCTCTGTTCACAGACAAGAGAAGCGGCAACACAGTGCAGTACTGGCTGCTGTTGGACCGAATCGTCCAGCAGATGGTCCTGCAGAATGACAAAGGTCACGACCCCGATGTCACGCCATTGGAGAATTTTAACGTGAAGAACGTTGTCCGGATGTGAGTCATTTCTCCAAGCACTATCACACATGGAAGTGATTACGAGCCCACTAGACTGAAGGCTCTAGATCAGCGCTGGTTCAAAAATATCTTCTCTTTTAAGTCCCTGCTTTTTTTGATGCAGTGTTGTTAATTATGTCTCATCTGTTTGGCAGGCTGGTCAATGAAAATGAGGTGAAGCAGTGGAAAGAGCAGGCAGAAAAGATGAGAAAAGGTGTGTTTGATTATAAAGTCGCCACTAAATGAAAGTCATCTAACTAGGTCAAGTGTTTAATAAGCTAGTATCCTTACACAACAGAGCACCATGAGCTGCAGCAGAAGTTTGAAAAGAAAGAGCGTGAATGTGATGCCAAGACACAGGAGAAGGAGGAGATGATGCAGACGCTCAACAAGATGAAAGAGAAGCTTGAAAAAGAGAGTACAGAGCACAAAAATGTCAAACAGCAAGTGGCCGAACTCACTGCCCGACTGCATGAGCTCAGCACTGTACGTCATCCCTTTACATTCCCTTTAATAAAGACTCAATTCAAATATGGAAACTGTTAGAGGCTCAGAAAATAACAGTGGACAAAGATATCATTCAATAATTACTACTATGGTTTGGCTTAATACCTATGATTCTGTGGTTTATGTTACTCCACCAACAACATGTTTTCATAACTTTAAATTAAAATGTTCTTATAATCTTTATTTTACAGTTTGTTATTATAGTATGTAATACATATTTTTATTACCAGCGTACTAATGGTTTGTCATTGCCTGTGCATCTTTTAGAGACAGGCTACTATGGTTCCTGGCGGGCCACCTCTCACCCCTGGCCCACCCGGTGGCCCTCTACCCCCCCCACCAATGTCACCATTCGCAGGCATGGGCCTACCTCCGCCACCCCCTCCTCCAGGTGGAATGCCTCCTCCCCCTCCCCCGCCGCCTCCTCCTGGTGGACCCCCACCTCCCCCTGGACGCCCACTCATTGGCGGAGGCATTCCCCCACCACCTGGAGCACCCCTGGGACCATCCCTGAAGAAGAAGAACATTCCCCAGCCAGCCAATGCACTAAAGTCCTTCAATTGGTCCAAGCTGGCTGAGGTAAGGAGGACCCATTCCCACCAAAATGTACCACTGTTACCCCATAACTGACTGTTTTTCAGTGCATTTATTATTATATGTCCTCTGTTAGAATAAACTGGAGGGAACCGTCTGGATGGAAGTGGATGACGCAAAGGTTTTCAAAATCCTTGATCTGGAGGACATTGAAAAGACCTTCTCGGCCTATCAGAGACAACAGGTACTGACGTCCCTGCAGTGCACTTCTTCACATGTTTTTTAAATATGTTTTATTTCCGTTTTAATTTTAAGTCACTTACAAGATAATGGTAGAATCACTCAGCAATGGCTTTTCACATTGAGATTGTTTTTTGTGCAAACTGTGGTTTTGAGCTTGTGTGATGACAAAGCTACTCAAAATCAACTTTAGTTTTGGCTTTAGTTAGAAATCAGCCCCATATGCAATGAGGCCTAGGATGTGGTTGCACAAAGAATCAGCATGACTTTTAATAAGCCAAAACATAGCTTCATAAAGTTACTTTTCTATTGTTATTTTTGCCTGATTGGTTCAAAATGCATGTAACCGGCCCATAAAGCATGTAATGATCAACATGCACGCATACTATTTATCCACATTGAATTACATTTATCGAAGTTTGACTGCTGCTCACTTCATGATTTGATTAATTTGCTGTTTGTTTTATGGGCTGCCGTCACATAACTGCTTTACTTATTCTAATGAGTGCTTACATCTTCCTGCTTCTTGCCTGCATTTTAGGACTTCTTTATGATCAGTAACACCAAACAGGTGAGTGCACATACAGTACTGTGTCTGTCCCTGTTCTGTTTAAGTGATTTGTGTCCAACCCAGTAGTGTACATTACGTCTGTGTTTTGTTTGCTTGGATTTGGTGTGGTGTGTATGTGTGACTGTGTTGTTATTGTTGGGGGTGTCTCAGTCCATAATGGTATTTTTACTCTATCAAAAGCCACATCACGATTAACATTCTCTTCACTCATAACATTCTCTTTGCTCATAGAAAGAGGCAGAAGATGACACACTTGGCTCCAAAAAAGTCAAGGAGTTGTCAGTGATTGATGGCCGGAGAGCCCAAAACTGCAACATCCTACTCTCACGGTACGTTTTATCAGCAGTATTCTCCTTTTAAGATGCACTGATCAGGCAAAACATTATGACCACTGACAGGTGAAGTGAAAACTTTATATTTTTTATTGCAGTCTGAAGCTTTCAAATGAGGAGATCAAGAGAGCCATCCTGACCATGGATGAACAGGAGGATCTCCCCAAAGACATGTTGGAGCAGGTAACTTGATTTAGTACAAAAGAGACACTTGGTGTGTTGGCAGTGATTCAGTTTTACGGTAAGCCCCTTTAAATGGAAAATTGCTCAACCAGACTGAGACCACATCATAAACCCATCCACTGCCTTTTAATGTAAACGAGGGTGCTTGAGGTAAAGAGTGCCTTTTGCTGTTTCAGCTGCTGAAGTTTGTCCCAGAGAAGAGCGACGTAGATCTTCTGGAGGAGCACAAACATGAATTGGACCGAATGGCTAAACCTGACCGCTTCCTTTATGAGATGAGCAGGTATTTTATATACATAGCAATGTCTGTCTGCATGAATCACTTTTTCTAATTGAGGCTTCTGAACAAAAAAAGTGTTTTCTATGTAGTTGTGGTAAATAAAAGAAAACAAATGAAGCATTTTACATTGTGTATAAAGTGCATCAGTGTCAATCAACAAGACAATGTCCTGAATAGAGATCAGAACAGAAAACACTGTAATTAAATCTAGTGTTATAAGAGTCTGGTGAAGTTTAGTTAATCACCTTTCTACACAATACAGGATGTACACAAGTCACTGTGGTTTTCATTAGCTGTTGAGTCAGTGGTTTATAGGCTCAAAATATAAACTCACCCAAAATAAGCTCAGTTACCACAGTATGACTTTATACAGACCATGAAAAGAGTGGAGGCGGCATGCTTTAGTATAATGTCCTTGTTTATGATTTTAAAATAAATTGTGGATTTCCCTGTTTCTAATTTATTATTTTGGTCTTTTTCTGTCTTATGACACATTTTCCATTGTGTTTCCAGAATAAACCACTACCAGCAGAGGCTGCAATCTTTATACTTCAAAAAGAAGTTTGCAGAGAGAATTGCAGAGATTAAACCCAAAGTGGAAGGTGGCTTAGTTTTTCTTTTCTTTTTGATGTTACATAAGTATTTTTTTTGTGAGATGTGTAGTTAAATGGCACATAGTAAAATTAAGTTTGAATATTCCAGCACTGACCAAAGCATCGAAGGAGATCTTACACAGTAGAAACCTAAAGCAGCTGCTGGAGGTGGTGCTGGCTTTTGGAAACTATATGAACAAAGGTCAAAGGGGAAATGCTTACGGCTTCAAAGTGTCGTCCCTCAATAAGATTGCAGACACCAAATCCAGCATCGACAAGTGAGCGCCCTTTTTTCCTGAAACATTTGGCGGCAGTAAAACAAAGTGCTAAAAGTCACATCTGGAAATTAGTGTGCAATATATGTGATATTTATATATCAGCCTGTGTAGTAAAGGCAGTATATTTTACAATGGACCCTTTGACTGCCCTAAAATGTGCTGTATGTCTGTGTTGGCAGAAACATCACCCTCCTTCACTACTTGATAACTATACTGGAAAAGAAGTATCCCAAAGTCCTAATGTTCCAGGAGGATCTTAAAAGCATCCCAGAGGCAGCCAAAGTCAAGTATGTGATGAAAACTACTGCTTATTCTCCAGTTGCCAATCCTTTTATTTGCACATTTAACTTGTCTTTTTTTCTTGTGTAGTATGACGGAGTTGGAAAAAGATATCTGTAACCTGCGGAGCGGTTTGAAAAGTGTTGAGAGTGTGAGTCACAAACATTTATGTGCTTGATGAGTCATTGCTGGATTCATAAAATATGGTGCGCATGATATCCCTACTCATGACTTAATTTTTCTTTTATTAGGAGCTTGACTTCCAGAAGAAGCGACCACAAGAGCTGGGCGACAAGTTTGTGTCTGTGGTGAGCCAGTTTATTACTGTGGCCAGCTTCAGCTTCTCGGATGTGGAGGACTCATTGACTGAGGCCAAGGAACTGGTAAGTCCTCATTCACCAAAAATGTGTTTCTGACCGGAAAGATCAGCTGTATCTATATAGCTGAGTGGTAGCCTTTCTAGGAAAACAGCGTGAGTAATCTGCCTCCAAGACTAAAGGTTTTTTACTGGTCACCCATGTGCGCAGGTCGAAAGTAAAACCAGAAATGGGGGGAACAAGATTAGATATCATTTTACAATTTGATGAAGGCGTGTTCTTTGGTCACAGTTGTAAAAGTCTTTGGTCACACGTGGAAACCGCTGTATCATGTAATTTTATTAGACGCATCCAGGAGCAGAGCACTGTACATCATTTCTGTAATGTGTGAAGATGAAAAGTTAAAGGCAACTAGACAACAACTAGAAACCTGGTAATTTTCTCATTTCCTGGGTGAACTTTATGCCTTCAGGTTGAATTTATGTGTGTCTGTTCCCTGTGTTCACATGGCAGCCATTAGTTTCTGTTAATCATTTACTGAGTCTCATAGTTAAATATTTCAGTGTATTTGCAGATGAACCAGAAAACCTGGTGACCTTCAAAACAGCTTTACATATTGACCTCTTTTATGTCAATGTTTTATTTATTTATTGTGAACTGTGAATTATTATTATTATTATTATTATTATTATTATATAAGAGTAAACTTATTCTGTGTGAAACTGCTACAAGTAAAGTGGTTTGCATCAAATTGGCAACTAACTCTGAAGGGTCTCAAACAGTGGCAGTCCAAGAGAAAACTGGCAATAGGATGTTAGGTGAGATTTGTTGTGTTCTTTATCAGCCTTTGTCACAGCTACATTCAGTTTTTAATTAAGGATAGAATGACTGAATTTTTCACTTAAATATCTATTATTAAAGAGAAATATATTTGGGGTCACACAAAATTACTTTAACATTTTATTGAGTGAAGTTTCTCTTTGTACAGTATAAATTACTCCTGTTATTAGGGTACGACTCTTTAAACAAGAATGAATTTGGTCTGTTCACATCTGGACGTCCTGTAACATGCTGTGAACATGTCCCACAAACACGCTGCCTTAATTTGGGCTCTGGCTCCAGTCTCCAGACTCAGCTGTAATCAGTAGCTGGTCAATTCTGGGTTCACTTCGGCTTCAAAGCCTCACAACTGGTGCCCCGGTCCAATTTCAAAGAGCTGGAACCTAATGAGACTCCTGTAAATCAGTCAAAGAGTGAATAAGCCCTTACTTCTGCCGTGTCCCGCTGTAAATCTAACCCCCTGTGCCCCTTTTTCTTCTGTGGTCCTGCAGTTCCTCAGGGCAGTAAAGCACTTCGGAGAGGATGCCAGTAAGATGCAGCCAGATGAGTTCTTTGGCATCTTCGACCAGTTCTTGCAGTCGTTCACCGAGGCGCAGCAGGAGAACGAGAACATTAGGAAACGTAAAGAGGAGGAGGAGCGCAGGGCCAAGATGGAAGCTCAGGTCGGTCACACTTACCAGGTTTATCTGGCATCTCACAAAGCACCATTCGTCTTTTAAGTATTACAATTCAAAAATTAGAAGTAAATTAAGGCATTACAGGTCCACCCTGAAGCACAATTTTACCAAAAGTTTTATTCCCATGATGGTGCCACACTCAGATTTTTATTATCCTATAAAACCTAGGCTTAGTTTTGGAATTGCATTATGAAATTGGCCCTATCTCACAATGGTAAAAAAAAAAAAAAAATTATGTAGAAAATCCTAAAGTCCTGAGTAATTCGAAGCCACATCAAAAATTAATAATTTGTTGCCTTTTATGAAAATGTAACACAATTTGACCACATCTGATCTATGTTGCTAACAGCCAAAAAAACAAACCAGTACCTACAAAAACATAGCCTCCTTGGAAATTATGTTAAAAATGATGATGATTTTAAACCCTCCTGTGTTTATTCTTGTGTCATGCAGCTTAAAGAACAGAGGGAAAGGGAGCGAAAGGCTCGTAAAGCAAAGGCCAATGGGGAGGACGACGGAGGAGAGTTTGACGATTTGGTGTCTGCTTTGCGATCTGGCGAAGTGTTTGATAAAGACTTGTCAAAGATGAAGCGCAACCGTAAGCGCATTAACAGCCAGAACTCGGACTCAAGCAGAGAAAGGCCGGTCACTAAACTCAACTTTTAAACCACGATGATGAGCAGTTTGTTTTGCCTGTCTATTTGCAATGTGTGGGCCCAAGTGACACAGTCCTCAAGCTAATCCCACATGGCTTTTACAGCCCTGGCATACAATGTTTCATCTTTTTTGACAGAAAATATAGTGGAAGCCAGTGTTGTATATTGGACCAAATGAGACTATTCCTGCTGGACATTTATGGGAATCTGCTCAATTGAATGTTCTCCATCCTTCTTCTTCCTCGCAGTGACCACTATTGCTACATTTCCTTCCAGATGTGGTAGATGCTGTTTTTGTATGTCAAAATCTATGCACAGTCAAGTGTACAGCCATTTTCTTCAAGCATCAAACCAAATGACATGACTGTTTATAAATATAAGGGGCCATTTTTATTGTTGGTTTGTTAGATTAACTGTGCTGCTTTCACACAAGAACTGTCCATATGAGTAAATTTTGGGAGAAAGACTAAAGTCATTCACTTGCAGACAAAACCATCCCAGGACAAAAACGCTGGGTCGTTTTACAGAAAAGGCAGCAGAGAAGTTGTTTTTTGTGTTCAATATTATTGTGCAGCATTTTTATATATGATCACATTTGACTTTTTTGTCTGTTTTGTCTGAGCTGGCCTTAACTCTGTCAGTTTTAATTTTTGAGTGGGTACTTTAAAGGCTTGGGCCTAATTTATAATTATCTCAATTAGTGTGGATACTCACATCATAGATTACATATATCTATATATAAGGCTGTGTGCTTAGTGCACATGAACATATGAAGTTGTTACGTTAAATGCCATTAAATCCAGAATGAGCAATACGCTTGTTTTCCCTTGTGTTGGGAGTGTCCTCCTTTACATTGTTTTGTAATAGATGAAATGTGTCTCCTGGGTAATGGATGGATTTACATCAGAAAAGTAGAAAAAGTATTTCTTACTCCAACTCCACTTGTGATGTTTTCATTATTGACAGAAACATCACATGAGGAAGTTTTAAGTATTTCCTAGTTGTGTAAATCCATCCACTGTCACATGTCTTTTGTAATTTAAATATTGCCTTTCAGTGTATAATGAACTGATAAAAATAAATGGGGAAAAATATGACTATTGTTTCTTGTCACATGTTTTGTTTTTGTTGGTTATCAGTGGGGAAGTCTTGGTCATGTGAGCTGTTACACTCAAGGATTAGGATTAGTGGTTATGCAACACTAAAACCAAATACATTGTAGACAAAATCCCTAAAAACTTAGGTATTTACTAAACTTTTTAAAACCATCATAAAGCCTCTATTACTTCTCTATTGGAGCTCCGTCAACGTACAACTTTCTAACTCCCCCTAGTGGCAGAATATTGAAAGCATTAAGTTGATTCTGATTTAACACTGGCATTAATTTGTAAATAGACACTTGAATGACATCACAAACTTTGACTAGACTGTGTATAATAACTGTTTATGTCTAACAGTCCAAGACGCGTAGCTTTGATCATTACTTCAGCAGAAACCCCTGAGTGAGGTTATCATCTGCCTCCTGTACAAAGCGTGAAACACCAGTGTAAAACGCTCTGCCGGACACTTCCACCACAACAGCCCTGAAGTCTCCACACATTGTCTCCTGGAGAAAAAAAAAATCATGTTATGCACACTATTTATGTATACATTTTTAGTTTATCTTATGACATATTCAATGGAGACTGTAGTTTTATTGTTTTAGGGACCTTTCTGTGAAACAGGCAGCACTAAGTAGTGACTTAAAATGGTCTGGGTCATGGTGTTCTTCATCCAATAAGGCTACAGGCCTCAAAATAATTGTAGATGAAAGGTGAACAAATAAATTGATCAAAAGCCAACCTTAAAGATTAACACAAATAAAAATTTGCCTTGCATTAATACACACATGCACGATACAACATTTTGAGGCCAAGTTGCCGTTGACCTTTGATTAAACACTAATTTGACCATAAAACTCGACCTAATTCCTACCTACCTCCACAACTCTCCCTCTGAACTGGGACCCGGTGGCTCCACTCTGAAAAGTCCTGGTCTGGTTCAGCTCAATCAGACCTTTGTGATACTGAAGAGCCACTCGTGCAGTCACACCAGAACCAGTGGGGCTTCGGTCCACCTGCAAACAAGGCATTTTAAACCATTTTGTGTTTACTTTGCCTCGTCCATTGTCATGTCATTACATACAATACAGTGGTAACAAACGAGTTGTGTTTCTAAAGCTGCGTAAAGCTGCAGATTTTTGGCTTTTATTTTACCATGTTGAAAAAAAAACATAAAAGGGACAAAAAAATTGACTAAACCTGGACTAAACTCAGAATAAAAAGGACTAACCTAGGACTAAACTGTGCCTAGACAAAGACTAATTAGTGGCAGCTGCAGTAGGACAAAAATAAGAATAAAACTGTCTCTGAATTAAAGTAAATAAGAATTGCAAATTCTGGGTACCACCAGAAGACTCCTGTGTACTGTCGTTGATACCTGTACCACAGTTTGAGAACCATGGGCCTAAAGAATTACCTGTGCTTCAGCAAACACACAGACATTGGCAGTAGGTTCAGTGGAATATTCATCTTTGCCGTCAGTGAGGATGGTCCCATACAGAAAAGCCAGGTCATCGCTGGTTGGATGGTGTAGTTTCACCTATCAAAAACAAAGCCCAGAAATAAGATCTACTTTTTAAGGTGTCTAAATGAAATAAATACAGTCTTTGACTGTAAAAACAACACTGTAACTTCTTTCATCATATAGTAAACTGTGAAAATAATTATCTTACTCTCAAACAAAAACAGAAAATTCAAGGCAATTTATTAGTATAATGTAGTAAATTGGCATAATCAAGGTTTAGTAAAACTTTTAACAACTTTTCTACTTATTATATTATACAGTGGTGTTTATGAATTAGTTGACTCACAGTGTAGTACATTGTTACCTGAGCTTTGACAGCTTTGGTCACTGCTGTGGCTGCATCGACCAGATCTCGAGTCCTGGATTTGTTCACGTCTAGACCAAATCTTTGTGCATCAACAAAAGCATAAAAGGCCCCTCCATAACTGATGTCCACTTTTACATTGCCATATCCTTCCACCTTTACTGTCACATCTAAGGAAAAGGACTGTTATTAATATTACAGCAGTTATTATACTCACACCACCATAGCAAAATCATCCTCTCACCTGTAGCAAAAGCAAATGCTGCTACACTGTGAAACCTCACTGCTCGTGTCTGACCATTTGAATACTCCACAAAGGCTTTTACAAGTCCACAGGGGCAGTGGATGTTCACTTGTGCCTCTGGTGACTGTGGATCCTTCACCACTTTATAGTCCACTGCAAACCGCCCCAGAGCAATGACAGCGTGTCCACACATGGTGCTGTAGCCCTCATTGTGCATGAACAGCACCCCTAGATCAGCCTCAGGAAGCTCACTGTCCACTATCAGAGCCCCGTACATGTCGTAGTGGCCGCGTGGTTCAAACATCAAGACCCTCCTGAGATGGTCCAGGTGCTCACGGACGTAGCGCCTTTTGGACAACAGAGTGTCACCCTGGACAGTTGGATAGCCGCTGATGATGATCCGTAGCGGCTCACCTCCTGTGTGCATATCCACCACTGAGAGCTCTGGACCTTCATGGGGAGGGAGCGGCTGGTCCATGTTTCAGCTGATAAAAAAAGAACAAACATAACAAACAAGCATAACAAAGTATGTACAACATAACAACGTAGTACTGCTGTCATCGCTTAGTATTATATTTCAAGTTTCAGGTAAAAAAGTATACAACAGCAATAAACATCTCTCTATATGACCCTAGCAGGCTCTTGGCTGAACCTAACCATGCATGTGTCCAAACTATATGGGTTATAAAACTGCCTGTGCAAATCACATATTTATAATAAATGCAACAACAAAAAAACAATACTTCATGGGTTTTTTTTTTGGTTTTTTTTTATTGTTCTTCAAACACATTGTCTGTGAAGACTCTCACTCGTCCAGGGTAAATGCATCGCAACAAAAGTTAAAAAAGCAGTCATCTGGATTGGATTTTTCAAGTTGAAGACGTTTCACCTCTTATCCAAGAGGCTTTCTCAATTCTGAAATTAACTGGTAACTGGTAACTGGTTTGTATAAACCAGCTCTCTTACCAGTTCATTTCAGAATTGAGAAAGCCTCTTGGATAAGAGGTGAAACGTCTTCAACTTGAAAAATCCAATCCAGATGACTGCTTTTTTAACTTTTGTTGCGATGCTTCAAACACATTGTAAAGCGTTGCGTCGGTACAGGAAGTAACAGCTTACACGTTGGGCCCAGATGACAGATAGGTGCTGAGAGGGCCAGGGTGGATTCCGTTTCGTCGTCTAAAGATTTTGAACATTCCTGAAAAGAAGCGGGCCAGTCCGGACTTTGGTGAATGGTTCATGAAGGTGTTGAGGTGGATTTTCACATGTTTCACAGTGGCCTTGATAAAATCTTTGTCACTTTCAGAGAAGAGCCTAGAAGGAGAGCCAAACTCTTGTAGCAGGCTTTTGGCAGCTGCTTTGCCAATTGTTTTTAGGTCTCTGGCTTTGATGTTTCTGTCCTCTGGGACCAGGACTTGGTTCTCGACCTCTTTCAGTCTTACAACAAGGCTCATTTGATCGTCAGTGTCAGGGAACACTTTGACTTTTTGCAACAGCTTCCTGACCATTGCTGCCACTATGCAGTGAGTCGCTTCAGAGGAAAGACTTTTGTCTGTGAACTCGAGTCCCACACTGATCTCTGGGGAACTGCAAGTTTGAGGCTGAACAGAGGCCTCTGTTAGACTGATGGTCTCTGCTGGAGCAGGGTGGTCTGCAGGTTGTGCAGGACTGACAGCGACCCCTTTTAGTGCATTTGTAGGCTGTGGTCCACTGAGGGTCTCTGTTGTACTCTGCACTTTAGGTAGATTCAGCTGGTCTGAAATAACAGACTTTATCGGACTGCAGGCTTTTGGTAAATTTAAAGGCTGCATTGGGCTGGCAGCCACTGCACTCTGAGCCTTGGCTGGATATTCTGTCGTTTGTGATACACTGCTGTCCGGACTAAGATTTTTCTCACTCACAGATTTTGTTAGACTGGGAGCCTGAGCTTCTGTTGAAATCCTTGGCAGGCTGAGGGTCTCGAGACCCTGAATCATGGCAGGCTTCAAAGGCTGTGCCGAATTCAGAATTTTTGTTGGACCCTGGGCCTTAACTGGCCCGGCAGGTTTTGGTGGAGTAGGAACCACATTTGTGGCCAGTGATTCCTTTGGGATCTTTAATAAACCTGGAGTTTTGGAATTTGCTGTACTGGAAGGACTATGGACATTAGAAGGAGCCTGTTTTGCTGGTTTGAGAGCCTGGGATGGTCTTGAGGGTTGAGAGGGCCGAGAGCCACTTGGGTGAGCTGTAATAGTTGATGCCTGCTGGGAGGGTTTCCGATGTTCAAGTTGCTCATAACCACCAAATCCCATCTTGTGCAGCATTTGGTCTGCGGCCATGGACTTGGCTTCCTTCTTCATGGGGGCCACAGCGTGGGCTTCCAAGTGGCCTACTCTTACCTGGACACAGTATATCCTACCGGTTTCTGCAAATCTCTCCCACAGCAACTCATATTCAGCTGCCTTCTGCTTCCTCGCATGAAGTACCTCTACCAGGATGCTGATCGGATCTTTGTTCACGAACATTTCTGGACGCTCCGTGGGGTCCACCAGAGCAGTGCGGGGTTTGCACCAATAGGGAATGACCCCCTCTGGAACTGGAAGCTTCTTCAATTCATCAACGACTTCCTTGGCAGCTTGATGTTTAGCATTTCTTTTTGTTGGCCCACTGCCACTGCCAACAAAGTTGCCCACATGCAAGTCTATGTGAAAGATCTTATCATGGGGTGGGCCTTCTTCTCCCACTTCTCTGAATTGCACATGAAGATCATGCATTATTGCCAGATCGTGCAAAAGTGTCAGAGCTGTCTTGTAGTCTTCATTACCCTGCTGAGTCTCAGCTGTGGCATCAGACACAGGACGTTTTTCTGCAGCAGTTGCCATGTTATTATCGTGTAGGTCTGCTGAGATCTTCGTATCGGCTGTAAATAAATATAGCTGTATAGAGCGTCTCTTAAGGAGCTAGTTATGCGCTGTCTTCACTGGAGGAAGGATAAACACAAATGAAGGTCTGAGCAGAGCAGATAGACACAAGGCCTACATGGCACAGAAACTCGCTATGTGACGTCACAAGGGACAGAACCTTTAGGTCTTTGCTTCGTTCCCATAGCAACGAATGCCGCGTGCACACAGTTGAACAAAAAAAGTTAGGCCTAGGTTACAATACATGATTTCTAAAATTATTATTATTATAATTTTATTCATATAAAATACGCGAAACTTTTACATCGCTGTCAAAACCAAGACCTACAAAAAACATTTTAAGTTAGCATGTTAGAAGTTTGTTTCTGTCACAGCTGCAGAGCTGAGTTGTGTTGTAGGCAGTAAATCAAGCACTAGTTTGCCCGAAGACAATACTGAGGAAAAAACACTATTCAGTAAAGCTATGTATTAATAAATCGTGCAAAACTTTACCTGTTTCAGCGTTGTACCCGGAGGAGTAAGAACGTCTGCAGCAGGGTAGACTACTATTAATTGCGCCTCCTGTTGGTCTGGATGTCCAAGGTGTTGTTGGTGTTATATGGAATGTGCAGACTGCTTATAGTACATACATGCATACAGATACAGCTTAAATAAAAGTCTATTTCCAACTGTTTTTATTTTAACAGTTAATATTTGAAAGGATGCCTATTTTGCCATCAACACTGCTGTTTTACTAGGTATGCATGTAATAATGATATAATGGCACAACAATGTGAGCAGATTTCAGTTTGATGTTTTATTTAACATTTCAAAAGTGTCTGGATGCGCTCTCTTTTTAAAAATTTACCAAAGCCTTTAGTCCTTTTTCACACAGGTTAAGCACTAGATGTCCTTGTGAATTTAAACTGTAAACAAATACAACATATGCATAAGCAAGTGCATACTAGGATACATTTGCATAGTAATGTCAAGAGAGAAAACCCATCCTACTACAAAACTTTAAACTTAAACCATACAGTAATTTGTAAACACAGTTAAACACCTAAAAGTGCAA
Organism: Bostrychus sinensis; assembly: GCA_020698575.1. Classification (NCBI taxonomy): domain Eukaryota; kingdom Metazoa; phylum Chordata; class Actinopteri; order Gobiiformes; family Eleotridae; genus Bostrychus; species Bostrychus sinensis. Next base: position 16,183,837 of record CM036257.1, on the reverse strand, counting down.
CTTTTCCTGAGACAATGGGACTACTATTAACATAGTATGGAAACAAATATTTCAGTTAATTTATATTTAGGGTTTTTGTCATGAGACAGCAAAGTTTGCTAATTATACATGCCAACATTAATAAATTACAGACACACAAAATAAGATTCTGAATAAATTAGTAAACTATAGGTTTACATGGTCATAAAATATCTACTGAAAAGTGAACATTGTGTTGTCCAAAATATACAGCATCTCCAGCTTCTGCTTTGATAAGGCACATATTCATTACCTGCACAGTCCCACCAGCGCCATTCCTCTGAGAGTTTTAGCATTAAATACACAAGTTAATAAAATAAGGTTTAAAGTCCCTTGCAGTCTGTTCAAAACAGATACCAACCATGCAGAAAAAGTGCCTCATACAGTTAGGTCCATAAGTATAAGGACACTGACACAAGTTTTGTTATTTTAGTCTTTTTTTATCAAAACATATTCAATATACCGTTATATACATCATATTAAATTATATTATTTCAAAATATAAGCTAAATATTTCAAAACACACTGTAAACTCCTGGGTTGCTTTTGCAGAATGTTTTGGGTCATTGTCCATCTGTACAGTAAAGCACTGTCCATCAACTTTGTGGCTTTTGTTTACATTTGAGCAGAAATTAGTCAGAATTCATTCGGCTGCTTCTGTGTCCTGTCTCATCATCAGTAAACACCAGTGACCCAGTGCCATTGGAAGTTCTGCAGCTTATGCCTCACACTGCCCCACCATGTTTTACAGAGGATGTGCTGTGCTTTGGATCATGAGCCGTTCCAAGCCTGCTCCATACTTTTCTCTGCCCATCATTCTGGTCTAGGTTGGTCTGACTCTCATCTGTCCAAAGAATGCTGTTCCAGACCTGGGCTGGTGTTTTTGGCCAAGTCTAATGTGGCCTTTCTGTTGTTGAGGCTGATGAATGGTCTGCGCCTTGTGGTAAACCCTCTGTATTTTGTCTCATGAAGTCTTCTGGTTATAGTGGACCTAGACACTGCTAGACCTACTTCATGGAGGGTTCTACTCTAAGGTGGATGTTGTGAAGGGGTTTTTCATAATTTTTTGATTCAGCCTAAGGATGGTCTGGTTCATTTCCATTGAGATACTGTATGTTGTGATTTCACAGAAACAGCTTTCACATGCAAATGTTACACCTTGAATCAGGTCCAGTCCTTTTACCTGCTCAGTTTATGATGGATTAGTGATGGAAAGCCCATGCAACTCAAGAAATAGCTTTTGAAACAACTGTTCAATTACTTATGAGCCCGTTAAAAAGAGGTGGCTACACATTAAAGAGCTGTAATTCCCAAATCCTTTCTCTTTTATTTACTTATTAGCCTTTATTTAACCAGATAAAAGATCCATTGAGATGAGTGGCGTAACTTGGTAATGAGGGGCCCCAGTGTTTTAAGAATGGGCCCTAAAGATTTGAAGTACATTACGTTCATTCATTAGTCTTTTAATTTATAAAATTATATATATCAGCTGTTTTTACATATAAAGTATATAACTCTATAAAACTATAATTTTGTGTATGGTAAAATATGATAAATATGGTATGTGGTAAAAAGACTAAAATAACAAAACTTGTGTCAGTGTCCAAATAATTATGGACCTACAGTAACTGTATATGGTTGCATATAAATGTTATACCATTCAGATCTTGCCAGTTTTTAATGATCGCATTGGCTGAAGATCTAATCTCTGTATTATCTTTTTAATGGGCCTATGTCTATCCCAATGATATTTGTGGATTCTAAATACTAGTTATTTAATATGGTGTAACAAAACTAACAAAAATTGTTTTCCTTAACTTCTTAATGATATGAAGAAGAAAACATTCCCTTGGATTTTATACTTGTAGGTAACACAAAGGGCACTACAACATGCAGCGTTCAGTGTAACATGCAACCAGTGCATTTTCAGTTTGACTGCATTGTTACTGCAGCTATCAGAAAGGCCCATTGTCATTTTTGGGGGTTCCGGGCCTGGATGTAGTCGCTGAGTCTTGAGTCTTTGTTCTTGGTCTCGGAGATGATGTATGTGGAAGTGATAGTCGTCTTTTACCTGTCAGCAGCCTGAGGATCTCACCCACCTGAGACTCCAGGACATACATGCGGCCGCTCAGCCTCTTGATGTCCCCTTTCAGTTCTGTCTTGGCCTCCTGTAGTGTGGTCTGCAGCTGGATGTGCTCAGACATGGGCTGAATGAAAGAGTGTTTTAAAGCCGCCTCCATTGGACTCCTTTCAATCGGGCTTCGTTCAAAGGAGCTCCTTGAATCCCCCGCTCGGTCGATGCGCAGGTCACTCTTTGTGATGCCACTGTCACAGGAGTCCGTTTTGTGGAGAGCACTGGTTTCATTTCCAGCACTGGGACCCCCCTCCACAGCCCCCATGTCCACACTCACCTCTGAGTCCTGGTTCTTGTTGGTGGGTGCGATCTGATCAGACCTGGGGTTTGGCCGTTTCTCTGCTAGAGGAGGTGCTGAAGTAGCACTCTTAAACTTTGCCCAGCCTCGAGCCCCCCCTCGCAGTGACACAGCCCCCTCTCGTCCCAGGACAGGGCTCTGGGTCCCAGAGATCTCCACGCAGGGCTTTGCTGTGCCCTCATCCTGTGTCTGATTTTGTGCTTCACTATCGACAGATGCTGGTGAACCCTGGTTAGTGGAACAGTTGGTCTCAGCACTGGGATGGTATTGTGGTTCAACTTGGATACAGTTCTGCTCACAGTAAGGTTCAGTGAATGTCTGTCCGTCCGGCGTCTGGCTGTCCCTCTGCTGCCTGAACCTCTGAAACAACTTACGCACTGGGTGGTCTTCAGGGATAGAGAGTGCCACCTCATTCCTCTGCCGCTCCTCTTCCCGCTTCACATCTGCAATCTTTCTGAAGATGACCTGCCATGATACCAGAAGAAATGTCTGCTTATTCCACAATGCACTGTACCGCATCAGAGGATACATCTATAATGCAGCATTAAATGTCTACAGCCCAACTGTATGTTCAAATATTAAAGGCTTTAGAGCAGCAATGCACAGGGGAAATTGTTAATGGGGCAATAATGCATCTGAGCCCAGAAAGCTTTTAGATTATTCTCCAATCTCCAAGACAAAAAAAGGAAAAAAGTAAGTTATAATTATATTTATAAGTAACATTATGTATATTTGTCTATATAATTTCTTATACTACTTTTTTCACTAGTTTTCACTATATGTTGTGCTTTTTGTTTACTTGTAGATTATGTGGAATAAAATAGCAAAATCTATTTCAACTGTGGAAAGACAATACCAACATAGTTATGTGTTAAGTGTTAGCTGAAGCTGATAAGTAAAGGGGGCAAAGCTCACTATGTGAACAAAGGAGAGGTGCAAAGTATGGAGCCATGAAAAGTTTCTCAGCCACACAAAACATACATTTTGCAGAAGTAGTTAAAATTTGCCTTGAGATAATTTGAGACTCAAATGTACTTATGTTGGGCCATATGAGTTCCCTTCATGTATGCTGTTATATAAATTTACATGGCATATTATACATATTTAGAAAAAGCTTCTACTCTGATTATAGTTCATATGATGAGAAAGTTCACAAATCACTTCTGATGTACTGTTCTTAGTATAATGTTCATTAACAATTCATGCACTTGTGATCCCACAAGAAGATAATTTACTGATACTACTCTGCCATATACTGAAGGTCCCACTGCAATAACCAGATCCTCTTGTAGAATGTGTAGCTTATATTTCAGTGCATTATTGTATGTATTTCAGTGTTTCTTACCCGTTTGCGTAGGTTACAGGTGAGGATGAGGTGGCGAGAGAAGGAGTTGGCAAATGCAGTGTAAAACTCCAGGACCCTGAGCAGAGCTTCCCTCCTGATTACGTGCAGGTCACAATACGTCAGAGCTCGGACATTTGCACAGGCGCGGGCCAAGGTGGTCTCTTTCCAAAACACGTCTCCAAAGACGTCACCTTTACCTGCATAAAGACAGTAAAATGATTTGCCTGCTATAACAAACACTACTTTCACAGTATAGTTTCAAATATGGATAAAAGAAAATTGGTTTACCAAGTATTGCAATGACCTCATCGTCCTGGATGACCTCAAGTGACCCTGAGACCACAAAGCACAGTGTGTCCACACTCTCGCCGATGTGGAAGATGAGGTCTCCTGGTGCACAGTGAGTGGTCTGAAACTCCACAGCTAAAGAGCGCAGGCAGCCATCACTGGCCAATCGAAACGCTGGGTGGTCATTGAACACCTGTCTGTTCAGGTGCACACAGATGTCTGCTCGCATATCTTTGGGACAAATGGAGAGGACCTGGGACAAAGAGTAGAGTGAGTTAATAAAAATCTGTGAATAATTAAATATCACTTTAATATACAATGCTCTTGGTGATTTTTGAGTTAAAGTGAATTTTTAATTAGTTAATGGATCTGTGCTGTTCTGGAAATGACACAAAAAAATTGACATTTTATGACATTATGGTATAGATACTATACAAAGAAATTGCTATTTCTTTTATTAGATTTTTTTTTATGGTCAATTTATTCATACCCTTTCTTAATAATCAATAGCAATGGCTTTATTTTCTAACACAGCATATTTTTTTTTAAATAAGTGTTTTTTTTTGCACATTTCCACTTGCAGATTTCCAGGACCTTGATGTAAGAAGGCGTTTTGCCATTACTCTAGTCTTCAGTTTTCTCCACACATTCACAATCAGATGATTCAAGTCTGGACTCAGGCTTGGCATTTCAAAATATTCCTTTTTCCTGATGAACCGTTTTGTTACTACTTTGTGTTTTGAGTTGCTGTCCAGGGTCAGGGTATGAATAATTTTGGGGTTAACAGTACTGTATATATATAATCCTGTACTGAATTTATAATGGTGTACCTTGTCAGCATCAATGCCTTTAGACATGGCCCATGTGGAGACAATGAAGTCCATGACCCTCTCACTCAAACCTTCGGGGACCTGATAGAGCTTGAGGAAGTCGCGCACATTGTTGAGCATCTCGTGGTAACGGTTTGTGTTGGTGTACATCTGCTGGAAAATGGTGGTGACGTTTCCAAAGATGGTTGCATAGAGAAGAGCTAACACACAAAGATGTGAGTATCAGTTAAAAAAAAGTATCATACATTCATAGACTTTTGTGTTACTTGAATTGTGCAACCGTTACTTTTAAATATGTCTGTTTCTTATTTCTTAAACCCCTTACCCTGACTATTATATCAGTAATTCAAGTTAACCCAAGAACACTACAACACTATTGTGTTCACATGATTTTCATTGTGTTGCTGTTGTTTGTGAGTTACATGGGTCCTTGAGTAGCTTCATGTCTCTCACTGACATAACTGCAGGTCAGCAGCTTTCCCTGCACCCATCCCTGTTTTTTTCTACAGGTAAACGTTTGGGTGAATTTTACCCGGCTAGGGTATAAAGATAGGGTATAATATTTTTGGTGAATTTATTCCATTGTTGGCAATGGTGTTTTTGTACTAAATCAAGACTAACAACTTTCAGGCCCACCAGACAAGGCTCACATGTTCCAGGAAAGGGTGGACCAAAGAACAAGTTACCAGCTCCATTACTTTTTTAATATACATTTTGTTAACGGTTCCCTAATTATTCACTAATTTTAGAGCATTTGAATAATGATCATGCCTTCTTTTGCTTTATGAGACATTATATAGTTGAAAGTACTTCAATTTGCCCTGTGTTATTTGTTATTTTACTTTAATATATTTTATTGTTATGTATTGTTTTCAGGGTGTACAGTATTGGGTAAAATATACCCTGCCTTAGTGATAGTGGAACAAAAAAACAGCAGTAGTGTTCAAGGGTTAATTAGAAAGGCAAATGTAAAAATGCAAATATCTTGAGAGAGTTGTGTTCTACAATGACCTCAAAGAGCCAACGAGTATATAATGTCAAGAGGTTTTAGCCACTCAAGGGGAAACATTGTCGTCAGTCACTACAGTAAGATCACAGAGGTTAGGAGATGTAACATGAAGGCTCACTGTCCATTTGCTACATCCAAGCCTTCAGGCAAAGTCTCCCTTTCTTGTATTGCTGGTTGGTTCACATAATTAGTGTATTTGTAGAGGGATATTTACTGGCCATAACCAAATGTGACACTGCAGTTGAACTGAACGATCTTCGCGATTGAAACACCACCAGGACAAGGGGTGTTTACTTCAGCAAGCGAGGAGCTCAAAGCAGGGTTGTCAGTTTACGTTTCCCTCTCTGCTACTATTGCATCACTTTACACACAGCTTTAGCCGAACGGGACAAAGAGGAGCACATGAACCAGCGTCGTGACTCTAAATGAGGCCTGCCAGTGGAGGAAGTCACACAAAAGGTGAAGCTATTACTGTAACTGCATTTAACGAGGATGCCAGGATAAAAATAGCACTTTCATTTTTGGAGGTACAATATATCACTATGAAGTGGCAACATCTCAAATCATCACTTTTTGCAGACAAAAATAAACAGACATTTTTGTTAAACTACTAAATCAAATATTTGCTGTCAGGTCTTGGGGCTATTGTTCAGAAATAAAATATTTTGGGTGTCTGCTCTCTACTAGGAGAACCGAAGCACCCCAAATTGCAGGTTTTTTTTTTTCTTTTTTGCAGAGCTGTTGTGTAAGGGAACAGTACATTTTATTTTTAACACAAATACTGTATTACTAAAAATATTTTCTGTCAGACAATGATAAGTGGCTGTCAGACCGGGCTTCATGGAGCAGCGCTGGAGATGTCACTTTTTATCATTGACAAAGCTAGTCCTAAACTCTTCCCAATGGTTTGTTGCGCTGAGGCTGCAATGAATAGTCTGAGCTAGAGATTACTTAACAAACTAAATGTAAGTGACCACTTAACTCTTCTCGGTAACTGAAAAATATCTTCCGCAAGTTAGCAGTTTACAGGAAGCGCTGAGATTTTCTTCTATGACAGTCTCTCAGCATCTGCACAGTGTTAAGTCAATACCATATGTTGCATTACTGGCAGCTGTTGGATAGCCAGCAGGCCTGTGGAGTGCATTATAATGTCTAGCATGCAAGTGAAGGCGCCCAGATTGTTTAGGCTCCTGTAAGGTTGTGCTGGCACATTATGAGTGGATGAGTGCATCAATGAAACGGACAGACCATGAAAGGGTGTTTTACTGTAGGATCCTTTTGTGACACCAGGAAGGAGACATAAATGAACTGCTGTTGTTCACTTCCAATAGCAGCAGATGACTTACTAAGTTCTTACTGCACTGGTGTACATTCAGTTGTTTTTACTTTTATGTATTTTCATTAATTTTTTATAAAGAATTGCATATGCTATTTCTTCTCTTAACAGTAACTCCTTGATATATTATAATGTAAAAAATAATATGTTTTCCCTTCTGGGGTCGCCACAGATCATCTGCCTACCAGTGTGCAGTGATGTGCATATTAATATGACTTAGGTTTTACGCAGGTTGCCGTTCCTGCCGTTTTCTAGGCTTGAGACGGCTTGACTGCCTGTATTATAATTTGAAAGGTTTACCATTGTTATAATATAAAAACTTAAGCCTGAGTATGGATACATATGCCTTCATAAATCTTTTGTTTTTTTAATTAAGAAGCAGACAACTTTTTCATAATCTGAATACTAATACATTCAAAGTGTTAATCTATGTGGGTAATCATGCTAGCTGTATGTCCTATAATGCATAACTTATGCAGCATAATCTATTATTCTTCTCTTGACATGACTGAGTTTAAACTACCAATCTCTAAAGGCTACAAAAGACTATAAAAGAGAAAATTTTTCTATTTTTGCTAATCAGGTCTTGGTCATTAATTTTAATATGTTCATAACTTAATCATTACCCGTGTCAAATGAGTTAAGATGTTATCTGTAATCCTCTGGAGCTCGCAGCATGTTGTAACATCTCTTATGTATTCAGATATATTCACAAGAAAAATGTGAACTTTTAACTACAATATACATATTTTAGTTTTAAATTCTGGGACCATGAGGCGCTCAGTACATATTGCCAGACAACAACAGAGGGGCGGTTGTTGCCCTCTAATCAGATTTATGCAAACTGTCAAGGTTGTTCGTCTTGTCCATTGAAGAAGAAAACACTGATCTGTCCCACTTAAGTGGTTTGGAGAAGCTTGAACATAACTGTACTTGACAAACTGTCCAGTGGAAACAATGTATCGAGCATTAAATGTTGTCAGGGGTTAGAAGGAGACAGGACTTTAGGCTTTTGGTGTGGGTTGTTGCAAGACCAGTGGTATAAAGCTTGTGGTTAAAACAGAATTGTTTTTTTTTTTTGTGTTATCTTGTGACAATGCTTTTATATATAAATGATAAATGTAACCTTTAAATCTCTCGTCATTAGGAAGATGTCTGTTTGGGGTGCATGGTGGCAGAGTGGTTAGTACTTCTTCCTCTCACACAGAGGTTGTGGTTTAGATCCTCGGACTGGTCAACTGCAGTCTCTCTGAGTGGAATCTGCATGTTACCCTTGTGTTATTATCAGGTCCATTATCTGGGTTCTTCCCATCATTCATGCATGTGTTAGGAGAATTGATGCATCTAGATGGCCCCTAGTGAGTGAATGATTGTCAGTGTATGTCTCTATTTAAGCACTGCGACTAAGGCCCATAGATGCTAGGATAGGTTCCAGGCAGCTGTGACCCCTACCGGAAACAAAAAAGTGAAAGAAGACGAATGCTAGTTTACTTACATCCCACCATCATCATGGCCACAGAAAATATCTTCTCTCCATCTGTGGTTGGAGCGATGTTACCAAATCCAATGGTAGTGAGGCTGGTCATAGTGAAGTACAGAGAGGACACATAGAGCGTGTGCTTGTTGGGTCCGCCCTCCCACCTCCCAGTGCCGCTGGTGTTGAAGCGGTAAGGCGTGCCAATGCTCAGGGCCAGCTGATGGAGCCAGCTGTCTGTCTTAATGGTATTGGTGGCCTCATCGATGATCTCGTGATCGCCGATACTGTACCAGATGCAGGCCAGCCAATGGGCCACGAGACCGAAGACACACACCAGGAGGACCAGGACGGCCGCTCCATATTCAAGGTAGTGATCCAGTTTACGGGCGACTCGGCCTAAACGCAGCAGGCGGATCACCTTCAGGGAGCTGAAGAGGCTGCTGAGACCCTACGAAGTACAACAATGAAAACTATATTAGATGTTAAAATGGATTTCAGTTTGCTTTTGTTTTAGTTTGCATTTTTTCATAATTTGCAAGACCTGACAATACAAGAGACCAAGCTCTCAAAGTTGTAAAATACCACTCCAATAATACTGTCAGGGACAAATTCAATTCATTCACCAATCTCAAGCCAAAGGGTTGGCTTGAGATTAGTGACAAAGGGGCAAAAGAATTAGAAATACTTGATATTCTTGTTTGAAAATTATGTTTTTTCAGCCATATCACAATAATAAAATTCTGAAATAAAGGTAACACTTTGGAATAACTCACTCTATTTGTTAAGGGCTGGTAACCTGAGTATTTATGAAGCATCAATTAAACACTATTAAACATCATTAAGTTTTAAACATTGTAAATGAATGATCTAATGTTTAATTCTTAATAAGCTCATGTAAATCAATGCCTAATTTTAAAAATCTTATGATTTACATTTTTATTAATGCTTTATTACTGCTTAATAGTGGAGCGTTATTTTTATGTAAATATAAAGTATAAATAAATATTGTAATCTTAGCGGGTCCTGAGTATCAGACCTACAAATAAAATACTTCATCATTTTCTTTACAAATAAAGAGAGGTCTTACTGGGAGGACTGAGTCTTCTGTCCTGGTTGTATTCTTGTGAAGGCCATTGGAGTCACGGAGATGACCAGAGGAAGAACCAGATAAGATTAAGTCCTACGACAAAAGCAATGTTAATTCAGTTTGAGAGTAATTACCTTAAGCAACTTTACTTTGGTATTTAAAAATGTGTATATTAATTTGTTTAACAAAGAAATCATGGTTGTACATACACTTACATCATCCACATGCTCAAACGCATTGATTATATCGTAGGGCAGACAGGAGAGCAGATCAATAACAAACCACGTCTTGAGGTAATTCATTCGTATCAGTTTGGCATCAGAGATGACCTCCCCAGCCGGTCCGACAAAGGTGGTGTGGAAGTTGAGCACGATGTCGATCAAAAAGATGACATCTACCACGCTGTCCACCACCAGCCAGGTTATATTGTTTTGCTTGGTTTTGAAGGAGACATTGTATGGCACCATGATGGCTGTGTAGAAGGTGAGGATGAGGATGACCCAGTCCCATGTGGTCTTAAAGGTGCAGTAGTGAAGGATTATGTGAGGAGGTGTCTTCGGGGCCTCTTGCTTGTACTGAGGAAGAATATCTGATCCCAGTTGGAGTACCTTAAATTTGGACAGCACACCATAGACAGTATTTTATATCACTAAAAGACATGTATGCCTCTACATTTATCAAAGCAACAACCAAATGTCACCTCAGCCAGTCTGGATGGTTTGTGGTTGACCTCAGTTTTGCTTATGGGCGTGATCTGTTGCACCAGGTTTCGATTGTTCGTTAGTGCTCGGGTCAGCCTGGCAAACTTTGTCCATCCTGCCAGGGGGGAAAAAGATGGTAAAAATTGGAAACGTATTCTCTAAAGTCTCTCAGCCATCTTTTCCATTTGCTCTGGCGCCCCCTAAAAGAGAAAATATGTGAATGATGGCAGCAACTTTATGGCGGATCGGTAATAATCTGGCAACTTGATAGTCATACATTTTTAACCATCTCTTGTGCTTATCTACTTTGTGAACAGCATTTTCAAAGTACTGCCATTCCCAAGTGGCTAGAGTGTTCTTTGTTTCTGCTTCATGTATGCTAAAGTCTTCGTGGCACTTCATCCCCAGGGACTTGGCACAGTGAGGGCCTACCGAGACAAGAGTGCAGTGAACCGCACTTACAACACCTGGACAGCTGTATGTACTAATGCGACTGTAAGTGGCATGGGCTTGGGACATTTTGCCTATATGACCATGTTAAAATAAGCATAAGACACTAGATATGTTTACATTAAAACAGTAATCATTTTCAGCTTGTGATGCCATAAGTGAAAATGTTTTGCTTTTAGGAGTCATTCATGTAGAACAAATTTTTTGTTTATGCAATCAAAATGGTGGCTGCAATAAATTCTGGATAAACAAACAGCAACTCTCTCACCTTTTGTGGAGTCGTCCTCAATTGGTTGTTTGAAAAGAGTTATGTCCCTGAAGGTACACAGGAAAAGCACCACTTTGTCATTTTCATTTCGGATTGGGGCGATCTGCATGTAAAGCCAGATTGGGGTTCCTGTAGAGAATGAATGTAAAGTGCACATAATAAATCAAGTTGGGCAAATTCAGCCACTAATCATTTTTGGAATACTCACTGTTCTTGGTGTACAACAGCACTTCGTAGAAGTTGGACTCATAGTTGTCAAATGTCTCCTTGATTTTGTCTATGGTCATCTTATCAGTCAGGTCACCGTACATAAAGCTGCAAAACAGGACAGAAACACAAATTAGTCAGAGAGTATTGTTTAGTAGTGGAGACTTGTCCTAGCCCTGATGGTTGGGTGCGCATCAATTTATTTCAGTATTTGAACTGAAAGTAGAGTATAATGTATATACAGTAAATACAGAGTGAACTATTTTAAACCTATTTTTATTGTCATGATTATGGCTTACCGGAAAGGAAAACCAACCAACTCAAATTATAATATAACATAATAATATATAATCATCACAATTCATTTCATTTCATTAAACTTTTTGAGTTGACCTATTGAAAAAAAATAAAAACACACTTTTCCACAATATCCTAATTTAGATGTACAGTACAGTGAGGTACTCAGGCATGTCTAAATATGCAAAGCAAAATGACATTACACTTAAAATGACCAATCTACTTTCAGATTTTAACATAATACTGACAAGAGTGAACGTGCACCTTTATTACAACAGTATTCACTAAGCCCGCTGATGTTACTATTTTTGATTTTTTTTTTTTTTTTTTTTTTGACAAATGATATGGCACTATCAAACCACAAATGACTCAGCTATATTAAGATGCCTTACCTGCATGTGCTGCTCTTGTGCATGACTTCAGCCCTGTGGTACCCAGACAGTTTACAGAAGCCATCGTTGCTGTACACAACAGGCCACTCCACAATCTGTGCATTCCCCAAAATGAAACTGGTCTCTGAGGCAAAATATAAAATAATAAAAGTATAATAATTATAAAAAACACATATCCTGTTTTAATACACTACTGGGACCTACGGAGCAAGCTCATGCACGGTGAACTGATATTATGCAACTGCAGCAGTGCTGCTTTAATATTGTGTAATTAATCTAAAAAAAACAACAAACAAAATAAACAGTTTGTTGAAGTTTATCTGCAACGTCACATTAGATATCTCTATTACAGTAGTCTTTTTATGGCAATCTGAAGTATTTCATGAAAAAAATAGTATAAATATTTTATGTATATATAAAAAACATAAAGGCTAATATATAAAAAGCCACTAAATAATTTTGAGTGCAAACTTGACACAAAAGCCAGAAGCATGGACAGAAACACTTGATAAAATGTTTATGTTTAAATCTTAATGTTAATTAAAAATGAATGAGAAGCTGCTAAGTTGTTCAGCCCCACAACAGTGTTCAGGACTGAGGGAAACAGAGGGACATTTTGTTCAAAGTAACACCATCAAGCCCAAGAAATAACTTTTGAAATCTTTTTGAAAAGCCTCACTGTCTGCTTTTATATTTTTTTCTTTGCTATGGTGGTATAACAGAAAACAACACCAGAGCATCAAGAAGCCTGCCACTACACAGTGAAATTATGTATTGAAGTATTACTGCTGCAGTGTACAACTATTCAAAGCTGAAATTTTTGAAATCCCTAATCAATAAAATGCTTCTGCATAGCAAGAATCCAATCAACGAGCAACTCCAGATTTATTTCATTTATCACAATAATATCTGCAAAATGAGACAATAACACACGAGGTTTATTCACTAAAACACAAATTAATCAAATACAGAGGTCATCTTAGTACATGTACGAGCAGTTTCAGTCACTTTTCAGCAGTAGTTTATCTAAAAGTGATTGATCTTATGTTATAAATAAATCAGTAACCTCAGGCTTCTTAGATGCACATGCAGTTTGTTGTCTCTATCAGCAAGACTCACCGCTGGAGCGACGGACAATGTTTTCCAGAAAAGTGTTCTGCGGTGCCACCAGCCCTCGTTTGCCCGAGTGCATTATGATCCGGACGCACCACGAGAGCCGCGCGGACTCGGAGGTCTCTCTGCTAAAACTGCCCCCCTCAGTGCTCGCCCAACACGAGCGGGGTCCTTCAGCGTCCACATACACTTGTCATATAATAAGCATCCGGGCTGGCTTTACAAAATAAAACTTTGTATAAATGGTAATCATCATTTCAATCATATCAAGTGACAATAAAACACAAATAAAACACACACATTTATATTGGCATCTAGTGATTACCATTATTTATGTATTTATTTATGTAGATTAATATTGATGCTGATAATTGAAAAGCATCACACACCCATACTATACTTTGAAATAGACCGGTGTTTTTATATCTGTTATGTTAAACAGCTTTATGGACTGGATGTGAAGAAACATGAAGTGTCTGTGTCTATCGTTGGTTAGTGGTTCTTACACTCCGAGAGTACCACCACAGAAAACATTTAGCTTCATACGTACCATTTTAACTGGCTATGGGCCTAAACCAGGTCTAAAGCCAAGATTAAAATAGTCATTTAATCATAAACATGACTATACCAGGATTAAATTGGGCCTAAGCCAGATCAAAAGCATGAAAACCAGCAATAAACAAACAAGGACTTCTTTCCAAAAAGGCCCGTACACAGGACTAAATCCAGGACTAAACTTTAATTAAACCAATTATCTATTTATTGCTTTTCATGGACCAGAGTATATTCTCTCGTTTGCCATGGTTATTAGGGATGTTGCCACTACAGCCTCCCTAATAACTAACTACTCATATGTACAACTTATCCATCTATCTTCTACCACTTATCCTTGGCCGGGTCACAGAGGCAGAGGTCCAAGCAAAGATGGCCAGACTTCTCTTACCCCAGACACTTCTTCCAGCTCCTCCAATGGATCCAAAGGCGTTCCGAGGCCAGCTGAGAGACATAGTCCCTCCAGTGTGTCCTATGTCTTCCCCTGGGGGCCTCCTCCCAGTGGGACATGCCAGGAACACCTCACCAAGAAGGCAACCAGGAGGCATCCAGAACAGATGCCCAAGCCACCTTAGCTGGCTCCTCTCGATGTGGAGGAGCAGCGGCTCTACTCTGAGCTCCTTCCAGGTAACTGAGCTCCTCACCCTATCTCTAAGGGAGCGCCCAGCCACCTGCGGAGAAAACTCATTTCGGCTCCTTGTATCTGGGATCTTGTCTTATCATATCAAATGTACCATGTAGGCAAATAGTCAATGCTATTAATACTATGTATTTCTATTAGGAAAAATGTTTATTTATTTATTCTGTGCTTTCATTGGGTGACCAGCTCAAAAAGTACAAAATGTGGGACAAGTTGTGTGATTTGATGGGACAAGGTGGGACGGATTGAGCACTAAATGGTTTGATATACAAAAGTAACCTAGGAACTTTCTGAGATACAGGTTGCTTTTAGGACATATAAAACATATGATGTGCTGTTTTCATCCAAAAAAACACACATTTTGCAAAGTTATGTCTTTACTGAAATTTTATTCATTGGAATAAAAAGATGGAACAGAAAAAAAAATAAAACAAAGTCTGCATTTTCTCAAAACAATCCAGCTCACAGATATTTATTCCACATTTTACACAAGGAATACTGACCAGACCTTGTTCTTTAGGCTACTTGAATTTTTTAAGATTCACTGAGCACCAATGAAAAAGTGGGACATTATCTTAGTAATAAGTGGACAGTAAAATCAATTCCAGTAATTGTCCAGCAGGTGGCGGTACATAAATAAGTGAAAGTGCTCACCCGCAGAAGAAGAGCAGTTGTGAGGACATATGACTGCGGGAGGTGCACAGCGAGCAGCGTAATAACGGCCTGACGCAGTTTGTCTGTGAGCCGGACGAAGATACATCATGAAGTAATGGTTAACTGTACGGACTTTGGATGCCGTTGTCCTGGTACACGTGTGTGTAAAGTCGCTTTAAGATTACGGCATTGGTAGAAAAGAGGCGGGTGAAACATTTCTTTCAGTAAGCAAAAGGAAGTCTGTTTATTTCATCTGCGAAGTGACAGGAATGCAGCAGCACCAGTCGTGGGCTCTTCACTTCTGCTCAAATTGAACATGGTCTGAATTTCAACACCGGAATTTGACTTGAAGACAGGGGTTTGACTGAAAATATGGCGAACGAGTCTGTGAAGAGGCTTGTACGGATGTGTAATTACCTCCAGGACCCCAGCCTTGTGGCGAGGTTTCAAAATCTATGCGGCATTAAAGGGACATTTCCAGAGAAAGTGACCAAAGGACACGGCGCAGCGGAGTCGGACCGCAGCGGGGCGAGGAGGAGGGTCCAGGGCTCTGGGGTCGGGAACGGGGCCGCAGCTGGTGATGCGGTTAATGGGATGCAGGGTGACTTCACCGCAGGTCCCGAAGGAGCAACGGGTGCTAAGGATGAGGACACCGTCAGGGCAAAACCCCTGCGGAGGAATTCCCTGACTGGAGACGTGGGACAGGAGTTCATCATCCACAACAAACTCCTCTTCTACCTGTTCACCTTTGGGACAGAGCTCGGCAATGAGATGTTCTTTATTGTCTTCTTTCCGTTTCTGTTTTGGAACGTGGACGCCCTGGTGAGCCGCAGGCTCATCGTGGTGTGGGCCTGGAACCTGTTCGTGGGACAGTCCACTAAAGACATGGTGCGCTGGTCCCGGCCGGCGTCCCCTCCAGTGGTCAAGGTGGAGGTTTTCTACAACTCAGAGTATAGCATGCCGTCCACTCACGCCATGACCGGGACAGCCATTCCCTTCTGTCTGTTCATGCTGACCTATGGGCGATGGGAGGTGAGCAGCCTCACACGTGGGCTAATATTAGAGCCCCCTATATAAGAACACTTTACACTACTGGAAAATCTCCATTACTTTGTACAATTAATCAGCATCTCTAGTTGTTTATATCACATAAACATTGTTCAGCTAGGTTTGTGAGCATCCATGAGGTCACATAAGGTACTGCCATGGAGCAGACTCCACTCCTGTGGGTCCCAGTCTGACCTTAAAAGCTTTTTCTACTTCTGTAGTCTTTTTTTTCTACTACAAGGGTGTTTGAATTGTAAAAACCGTCATACACACTTCTCTGCAGCAAAGTTTAAGTTAGGGTAGAAGACATTATCTTACAAGAAGAAGTGAGTTTTGTGCATAATCTGTCATGTGACAGTTCTCTGAAAGGTCAGTATTAATTTCCATAAATGGCAACGTCAACTACTCTAAAACTTATGTGTTCAAAAAAACATCATTCAAATAATATTGCACCAGTGGCTACAGTTTTTGTTTTTTACTTTTTATAACCCTGGATACAACAGCTTCACTTCAGGATTCAAGACATTTGCAAAAGTAACATTTATTGAAATGTGACATTTTTCCTCTCTGTAACAGCGAGGGTCAGTGGGTCATCTTGCCTCGTGGAGCTAAAAAATCCCTCATTAGTCCCTGGACCCAGCCAAAGCTTTTGTTTAGTGTATGCTGTGGCTTCTGTTAGGTGGCAATCGCAACATGTATTAATGTCTCAGTCTATCTCCTAAACATGACAATAATTGCTCTGTTCAAGTTTAGATATGAGTGGGTCCAGTGCAAAACCTGTTGTATTGCGTTTCAAAGAAAGATCGATAAGATTCAGATAAGAGGAAAATAACACAAGCCATTAAGTTTTTTGTTTTTATGGCACTGAATATATTTTGATAAAAACAAGTTAAGTATGTCACAAGCAGAGTTAATAGTTGGGTTACAGAGATAAAAAAAAGTAGTAAAGTGCAGCATCAGTAAGGTCAGGGAGCACAAAGCAGTTAAACGTGTACACCAAGGTTGGATTCGTGCAAAGATAAACAAGGTTGTACCGAAGGCTACCAGTTTCTCACAGTGACTTCATGACCTACCATTCAAGTATTTGAAAAGTGTACTATCTACCTGTTCTTCAATGTATTTTATTACTGCATTGCTTTGCTTAAAGTTATATTTGCTAAATATTACCCTCATCTGCTCAAAGTTAAGCAACAAACAACTGAGACAAAGGAGCTGCAGTGTTTTTAGACAGTGAACAAAAAGAGGAAGGAAGTGGGAGAGACTGACATTCAGGCTTGTTTTTAGTGTTTTAAAGAATTATTAAATGAACCAGAGATACACTTGAACGTATGAATATTATACCACTTACTAAATATTATGTCTCCAAAACAATGAAGAGACAGAGGTCATGACTGGTGATTAGATACAGATCATAAATTGTGGAGCAATCACTTTAATATCTCTTAATTGGACTGTGCCTGGTCCTTTTTCATGACTATTTGCTTTGGAAACTGAACTAAGGAAACTAATTTCTGATATTCTAAAACCGTAGTTAAGTCTGTTCTCTACCATTATAACATAGTAAAAGTACTCTTGCTTACACAAAGTCCTTTTTTACCGTGACCTGACTTCAATATTTTGTTCTCCATGGCTCAGAGATGGAATGACAATAAATTAAAATAAACAAAGTATCTTTCCCTCTACAGTACTCATTTCTCTTTGGCCTCGGCGTGGCTCTCAGCTGGAGTATCCTGGTCTGTGTAAGCCGAGTCTACATGGGAATGCACTCTGTCCTGGTAAGTATGCTAAATAATAACGTAATGCCTGCCAGATATAACAGTTCCAGTAATTATGTCATTAATATGCCAATTCTGCATCTACAGCAAACTGACCTTCAAACAAATGTACTTTTCTATAACTCTCATTATTTGAAGAGAGGAAAGTTAAAGTTTGATATTATAACATGGACTGAAAATCTGCTGAATGTCTCAAACATCCTCCACTGTACTTTAAGATTTATTAGTTACATAAGCAATGCACAGTGAAATTTGTTTGCGCTGACCAGCTGAACAAAAAGTTTAAGAAAACACAATATCTTATTTTATTGAAAACTACCACAATGGCTTTTGCTTGATGTATGTGCACTTTTACAGCATTGGTTCTGCTAACTTGTAAAGGTTGCTCCAGCTCAGGGCTTGGAAATTTTAAAAGACCTTGTAGCTCTTCAGACATGCACTCATCAGCTTTCAGGAGCCAGAAATAAAATGAACAGGAAATATACAATTGGAAAACATGATCAGCCTGTGCACCTTTGGTTGCTAAGTAAGAGTAATACGTTCACATTTTATTATTTACAAACTGAACAGTGCCCCCCACAGCCTACAGTCTGCAGACTGAAGGGGGCGCATGTGGACAACAGGAGAACTGCAGGTAAATCATAATAACGGGTGAGCCAGAGTCACTGAGGTCGAGCTTCAGAGAAATCACGATAGAAAGCACAGAAAATGCTATAAGCAAACTACAACCCTCTGGTTAAGTCCTCACCATTCACTGTCTGGGGCAGAAGGAGCTCACTGTGCACAGGTAAAGATCACCTGTGTAATAAAGCGTACAATAAAGCCACTGGCTCATCAAATGATTATTATCATGTTATTATGTTTGGCCTAATGTCTTTAATTTAACACTTAATATCTCTGTCATTTCTGGGCTTGTTGACATGAAACAGAAAGCAGAAAGTCTTCTCTGTCAGCATAACTTCACTGCATTTGTCTGTGGTCTGTGTAAAAGGTCACACAATGGCAATTTTTTGAACTCGTTCATGTGCTACCAAATTGTACCATTGTAAACACATGACCAAGTAGAGACAGAAATGACATGCGGTCATTTCAATAAGACAAATATCTTAATATCAGATCATTTAGTTTGTTTTGTCCTCTTCTGTTGTGATGGAGCTATATACAAACTAAAATAAAATAAAATAACAGGAAGTACCGCTGGGGGGTAAAAAAATGACAGGGGAAACACTGTGGTTGACCTTCTTGGTGTGTCTGTCTTTCAGGAGGTTATCACTGGCTTCCTCTACACCCTTCTAATTTTAGCCTTCTTCCAGCCCCTTTTGGGAAAGATTGACACCTTTTACATGATGGGGGATTATGCTCCTCTTGTCATTGTGGTTTCACATGTAAGCCTGGGACTTGTGGCCTTTTCTCTGGACTCCTGGAGCACTTCGCGTGGAGACACTGCTCAGGCACTGGGCACTGGGGCTGGAGCTGCGCTGGCCACATATGCGAACTATCAGCTTGGGCTGATTGCCGATCCTCCACTATCCTCTCTGCCTCTATCTTTGCCGACCATTAGCGCCGGCCTGGTGGTCCGCTCGGTCCTGCGTTTCTTCATCGGTGTGGCTGTGATCCTTGTCACTAGGATGGTCATGAAGGCAGTGACTATTCCCTTCCTTTGTCGTGTGTGTGGGCTGCCCTCAGATGATGTGAGGCAGGCCAGGCAGCACATGAAGGTAGAGCTGCCATATCGTTACATAGTTTACAGTGTTGTGGGATTCAGCTGTGTCTTTGTGGTGCCTCTCCTCTTCAGTATCCTAAATCTGGCCTAAATCTGAACCTGTCATTTACTGGTGACTGTAACAGATGGTGTGGGCACCCAGCACATGAACAACACATACTGACTAAAGAGGAAACTGGTGACAAAGCCTTTGTTTTCATCCCAATAAGAAATAACTATATAATGTCCTAGTTTTCCTCTTTATCATCCACATATGGTCGACATATCCAAGTATTGAACATAACTTTTTAGACACAGTATACATACAGAATATTAGGCCTATATAACTGCACTGAATCCCCGGTGTTTTCAGTATTGTTGTGTATATACAGTACATCAATCAAATCAAAATTGTTTTGGGAAATGCCTTGCTTAAATAGACTGATCAGTCCAATCACTTCTATTTTGTTTAGATTTGTATTAGATTTAAATTTGCAGTATCCATTCAGACTACAAACACCAGCCATAAAAACCTCAAAAGGAGTATAAAAATAAACACAGGAGCTTCACCTGGATTTGAAAATGCTTATTTACTGTATAATTAATTACTGCTGTATCCAAACCACTGACTCCTGTATTTATCTTTGTTGTATTTGTAATTTCTTATTATTTTGTTCTTATGTTTTTTAATGATGATGTTGGAGTGTTTTGTTCTTGCTCATTGAATATTTATGTCTCAACTGATATGAAATTGTCCTCATCAAAATTAAAATGTTTTGTTTAAAAAAAACTGTAAATTATTAAAATAAATTACTCTGTGTTTATTAAAGTGTTTTATTTTTGTTATTTAAGGTCACTGGCCAAATTAAAAAAACAGGTAAATATCTCCCACATCCTGTAGTTAGTAGGTCGATTTATCTTCAGACAGAGAGAGATAAGGCTGAGCTATTTGCTGACCAGACAATTTGGTCAACTTTCTAGTATTCAGCCAGGTTGGGTGGCTTCTCTGCCTGGAACTTCGCTGTGGGCCCCGGGCCGGTTCCTGGGGGCTGTGTTCTGTGTGCAGCTCCCTGTGATAGTGTTTCCTCCCCTGGCTCCTCCGTGCTCAGCCTGACGTTGGAATTCAACGTTGGGGGGTGTTGAGTTTTAACTGCAGCATTAAAACTGTATTACAGAAGTATTTATGAGACACATTTGACACGAGTATTATGCTCAATTTAATACTGTAAATATGCGAACATTTTACAGTTCGCGTCATAAAAGCAAAACACAGGCTTTTATTTTGAAAGAAATCTTCGACCCAAAGCGGATATCCGCATTTTTCACATTTACCAAAACATTAGAGAGCTGTGGTTTAGTAAAGGTAGGAAGAGTTTAACATTAGTCATGAAAGCTGCGGGGATTTTGTTCTGTGTATTAACTTTAGAGCTGCGTGTGTTAGGTGCTAAACTTTCACTCTGTTGGTGCTAAAAGTTTTTTTTTATGTTGGTTGTTTTAACGTGTAGCTAGTTTTATACAAAAACGTAAAGCACTCACACATAACCAATGCCGCGTTTGGAAAAGTCAAACAGCAGAGGGACCAAGAGGTAAGACGTGCAATTTTGTAATAGTTATTCATTTTATATCCATATATCCTTTAGTAAGTAAATATATAAAATCTGCTAATTTTCTAGTTTAAAAAGTTGAAACTAAAGACTTATGAAGAGCTTGTTTTACAACCCTCGACTTCCAAATTTTTTGTCATAATTCATAAGCTACTTATTATTTTGTGAACAGTAACCCATTTATCTTTTATTGTTTGAGGTTATTAAGATTATAAGTAAATCACTTTTATTGTAGAATGTACTCAGAAGTGTTATTAAGTTATTAACAAGGAACTACTGGAAAGACACCTTTTTGCAATAGTATTGCAGCGCACTTTTGTAATACAGTAAAGCTTAGTTCAAGACTGCCTTTAGTAAATGTCACCATACTTCTCCTGTGTTTGACTACAGGCCTAAATTAGACTGGAAGTTTGTTCAGAGGTTCTGTGGGATCCAGACGGTCCTGTTCCCCTCATGGACCAGTCCAAGTGTGCTCATGTTTGCGACATTACTTGGGGTCACTCTGACAGGTAACTGATAAAAACAGAGATATAAACCCATCCTAGTGGGTATCAATAAATAACTACCTTTACACACATATAAAACCTTTTCCTGCTCTGCATGTGGCCTAAAATGTAGTAGTAGCATAGTATGTGTAAATGATAATCAGTTAAATAATTACACAATTCAATTGGATTAGAAATGAAAAGAAAGCAATGACAATGCTACATTTTATCAGGAAAGGTAATAAAATAACTCTATTATGTATTTATAATTTGAATTGTCATTTTTTGGAATTAATAGTCATTCATAGATATTCAGTTTTACACAACTCTTACAAACCACATGGACATTTTGTTCTTTGCTTTTGACCTTTAGCTTCATGTTGAATTGACATTTTATGAGTTTGTACTGACTCCTCACAATGCACTAACCTAATCTTTTTTACTTTTCAGAGCAGCTGATCATTTACCAAGTGGGAATCCTCCCGAGCCACTTCTACAATGTGTTGGGAGATAAAGACTACTCAGGTTTTAGGAGTCTGGTTGGAAAAGCCATGGTGCTTATTATATTCAACTCTACAGTAAGTTATAACTTATACTGGTAGCTTTAAAAGGTCAGCCTGACTTTATTTTATTGACCTCTTTGGTAACAAGATACATTGCTCTTTCTTTCTTTGTCACAGTTAAAAAGTATTGACCAGTACATCTGCAGTCTGCTGTATCTGGGCTGGAGGAAGACGCTCACAGAGAGTCTCCACTCAGCCTACTTCCAGGGCAGAGTCTATTACACTCTCAATGTGCTCAGAGAGGACATAGATAACCCGTAAGTTTATTTTTTCACTAGATATTTATTGCATTTGTTTTATTTTGATGAACAGTAAAAAAAAAAAAAAACAACAACATGCCTTAGATAAAACAGTGTCCTACAGAGTGCAAGAGCTACTATTACAGTTCTGTTTATATTCAGTTAAGTCCTTTTTTTAACAATCACTATTGAGCCATGAGTCTTGGCCAGTTTCTCAATTTTTTTGTCTAACAATATTTTTTCAAACCTCAATCGACACACAGCCATCACATTCCTGGGCTCTCTATTGGTGAAGTGGTAAGCTCCTCCGCCTTTGGTGCAGATGATCAGAGTTTTAATTTCACGTGTAGCCAAAAGTCCTATCACAAACTGTGCCAGTCCCAAGCCCCGATAAAAGTAGTCATTGTACACAGGAAGAGCATCCGGCAAAAAACCCTAAC
Organism: Bostrychus sinensis; assembly: GCA_020698575.1. Taxonomy (NCBI): domain Eukaryota; kingdom Metazoa; phylum Chordata; class Actinopteri; order Gobiiformes; family Eleotridae; genus Bostrychus; species Bostrychus sinensis. Next base: position 16,160,886 of record CM036257.1, on the reverse strand, counting down.
CCTAACCCAAATAAATGATTCGCTCTGGCAACCACCAAAAACAAAAGAAGCAGCTGAAGGCAGTGAATTTTCTAAAGTCAAAGTACAATTCAAAACAACCACATAAATACCAATGAACTACAGATTCTCATATGATGGAGATCCAAATGTGGGTCATAGGAAGGTTGAATATAGTTTCAATAACAGGTTTAATAAAATGCAAAACATTTTAAAATATTAAGGTCATAGTAAAACAGTTATGTTCTCTAAAAACTGTGTCACAGTAAAATGATCAAGGATATTATTGGGTCCAAAAAATCTAACCAGTTGAGAACCACAGATTTAGTGTACACTATATTACAGCTTAACTAATAGCTGGTTTTCATTAATATCTTGACAAGTTTTTCATTGTCTGAAATCCTATTTATTGGATTTTGACTTCTGGTTTGGGAGTTATTGAATTATTGCAACACTCACTTTACAGATGTTTATGATACAGACCATGTAAACTTTACCCAAAATATAATGTGTTTTGGCAATTTGTTTTGTGTTTGTTTTGTCCTAATATCAGTGACCAGCGCATCAGTCAGGATGCAGAGAGGCTGTGTAAGCAGATGAGCACTATGGCCAGCCGTTTGATCGTCTCACCATTTACACTGGCCTACTACACCTATCATTGCTTTTATAGGTAGGCTTATAATGGCACAAGTAGTGTGATTTTTGTTGGTAAATTGCTTTATCTCATTTTAATTGTAGCCCCTGAATAATTTATAATGTGGGACATGAAGCAGGTGGTAGCTATTGTCTGTTTTTATTTGCAGCACAGGGTGGATTGGTCCTGTAAGTATTTTCAGTTATTTTGTGATTGGGACTTTTGCCAATAAGATTCTCATGGGGCCAATTGTATCAACACTGTTTGAGCAAGAAAAACTGGAGGGAGATTTCAGGTAAGTTCAGTATGTTTACTAACTGATCATACAAATTAATGCCTGTCAGCTATAAAATTTTAATTATGTTATTTTGAAGTAACTATTTCTTTTGTTGAAGAAACTAGTGCTTTGTTAAGAGGAAGTATGTCCATGCTCAGTAAACTAAGGAAGTGACACAGGATATGCAATAGATTTTTATGCTGAAAGCAGGGAGATTTGGGACTTAGTGCCTAGTTTAGAGAGATATTTTACAAGAAACACATTTAGATATTGTGAACTCGTTTTTTTGCAGATTCAAGCACATGCAGATTCGTGTCAATGCAGAGTCTGCAGCTTTTTACAGGTCAGCCTAAACATCACACTGTTGTCATTCATTTTATGTGTAATGACGTGGGTTTTGAAATGTGGAGCCCAGAAATAGCATTCATTTTCATGATAAACATTACTTGCATGGTCTGACACATTCAGTCTTATCTAGTGAAAAAGCATATTAAAAATACTGTTGTGTGTGTTTTACAGAGCTGGTAAAGTGGAGCACATGCGAACTGATCGAAGGCTGCAAAGTCTGCTGCAAACACAGAGAAGTCTGATAAACAAAGAGCTCTGGCTTTACAGTTAAGAACCTCCACTACTCTTTGTGTCATTGATTGAATATTTTAGGATAGACTCTGACCTGTACTTTCTCAGTTGGAGTAAACACCTTTGACTACCTCGGAGGGTTCCTCAGCTACATTATTATCGCCATCCCAATCTTCACTGGGGTTTATGATGGTCTTACTCCTGGGGAGCTTAGCGCACTCATCAGTAAGGTGGGTAATCCTAATTTTTCTCATTTTCAATACCTATTAATGTCGTGTTCAGCCCTATTTTCAGTTTTACTGCATCAAGGCATTTTAATCATGTGATTTATACAAAACAAAATGAATAGAGACTGATGCATTAAATATTACTAAAGCTGTTGAATGAAAAGATGATTTAAAAAGGTGAATGAGCTTTTTTTTCTTGTTTAGTTCTTAAAAAGCGCCATAGCGAGCATTCATTATTCATCCAGTAGGTGGCAGCAAAGCTTAGGTAAATTCCTACAGCTTAGTTGCTAAATCCAATACCTTTATAGTAGTCAGGATTGGATTTACATATAAACATGTCTATATATGATATATTCACCAATATCACGTTTTTAACCATTTTAGGTTGAATACATTTGATTGATTTATTAATTTAGATTTTTAATGTAGCTGCCTTCTCCATATGTATTCAGTCTTCTGTTTTAAAGTTTTAATATCTTATCTGCACCTGACCTGCTTCCTCTCCTTGTTCATATTCAGAACGCCTTTGTGTGCATCTACTTGATAAATGGCTTTACACAGCTAATAGACCTGTCAACCACTCTGTCGGATGTGGCTGGATACACCCACAGGTATCACTCTGCATACTTAAATCCTCTCCCTCTCAGACAGATGATGCCAGTGGCGCATCTCGGCATCATCTCACTCTCTGATCGAATCTATGTGTGTTCAGGATCGGGGAGCTCAGAGAGGTGATGGACGATATCCTCCGCAAACAGTGTGACTATGACCCTGCATCAGGGGAAAGCTATGACTTTGACAGGTTTGTATAACACTGACATTGATGTAAATGGACTACGGTATGAGATTCTGAGAGTACGATAACCTTGACCACAGTGCAGCAGTTAAAGCTTTAAAAGCAGATAACTTTGTACAGTACTGGTCAAAAGTCTTTGACAGTTTTTAAGCAAGGATATGAGCAAAGAAATATGCATTAATGTAACAAAAATACACACAAAACTGTGAGGAAAAAAGAAAGAAATCTAGAAACACTTCTACACTAGAAACACTAGAAAGACTGTAAAGAAAATAATCTACTGAAACCAATAATTTGTTCTTTTAGTGAGTGAGGTTAGTATCTGATTTTTGCTTAAATTTATATTACAAAATCTGTAAAGCACTCTTAGTTAACAGCATTTTTCTAAACTTTTGCACAGCAATGTTTGTACAAAGTGTTACCTGTAAATGCAACTTTATTTTAAGCAGCATTTTAAAATTAAAATTCAAATATCATAATGAATTAATTGACAGCTCAGTCAAATGGTATTGATACAGTGACAGTACAACCTGAAACCGGTTATTGTACCATGCTTAATTTGGACATAAATAATTAAGATTTTATGTTAATTTTCTCCCTGCACAGTGACTTCAATGTTCATGCAGGCCCAGTGGACACAGCCTTTATACTGGACCACCTTTCATACAAGTCTCCGTATTCAGACGAACTGCTAGTCGAGGACCTCAGTCTTAAAATCAGTCAAGGGACACACCTCCTGGTGGTGGGAAACACTGGAACTGGAAAAACATCACTTCTGAGGGTCCTCAACCGTCTCTGGGAGGCAGACAGTGGTGAGATGGCATTGCACTGGCTTTACTGATTTGTATGGCAGAAAAACATTCCAAAATGTTTAATTTATATTTAGGCTTTGTCCAGATGACAACATGTTTTGGACCCAGAGGAACTCTCTTTCTGCCACAGAAACCGTACCTAACCGATGGTACACTGCGTGAACAGGTATTTTGTTGTGTTGTTGTATGTTTTTGTAGACTAACAATAAGGTAATCTTGAGGTAAGAAAATTAATAAATCTCCTATTCAATTGCATAATAAAAATGTACTGGGGAAGTACAGTACATTTTTCTGCTAAGTTAAATAATGTAACTTCTTACATGGCTTTCAACTTGTGTAATTTGGTATGGGGTTGCTGCTGACTTATTCATTTGGCCACATCAGCAAAAAATATATGTGGAGGACTTATTAATTTTGAAAATACTAAAATACTACCAGCAGGAAAAAAATCCCTTTTAATGGCTTTTCCAAAAGCTGCTATAATGGTTGGATTATTATTGCACTTAAATTACTAGCTTAATAATCGGTAATCAAACCAAGGCTTATATTCTTTTCTATTTATATAATCAAAGCCATAATCATTATTACCCCTTGCTCTTTTCCAGGTGATCTACCCTTTGAAGGATATATACCCTGCATCAGGTAACAGATTTGATTTACCTATATGTGGTCTAATTAATAACCTGTAAACTGAAGTGTCAATATTTTCATTGCATAGTGACATAATTAAATGGAGTCACTAATATCCTTTGCACACTTAGGGTCAGTGGATGATGATAGAATAATACAATTCCTGGAACTGGCTGGAGTGGTACGCAGATCTAATATTTAATTAAATTACCATGCACAGGGCTCTGTACATTGTGAGTAAAATGTCTTCAATTTGTGCTGTAGCCTAGTCTCCTGAAGAGGACAGGTGGACTGGATAAGAAGGTGGACTGGAATTGGTACAAACAATTCCACATTATGTAGTTTCTGCTCATGTGGAGAGCTGTTTTAATGAACATTGTTTTCTCTAGGTATGATGTGCTGTCTCCAGGTGAAATGCAGCGTCTCAGCTTTGCACGGCTCTTCTACCTACAGCCTAAATATGCTGGTACTGTATGTTGTTTTAAAGTGTGTCTTATTCTTTCTTGTTGACGTTTTCCCTTCTGGGGTTGCCATAGCAAATAATCTGCATCCGAGCTTGCAGTGATTCACACATTTATTTGGCATAGGTTTTATAATAGAAGAAGGCTTAATTTGTCCCCATAGGGAAATTGGTTTGCAGCGTATTCCACATGGCTGACTTCAAAACATTCACACAAAGACAACAAAACAATACAGGAGCAAAGGAGATGTATCAAGTTTGGCTGGGCAGAAAGAAGGACTAGGCATTTAAAAACTGTACAGCTTGTGAAATACATGAGAACTTTGATGTGTTTTTTTTTTTTTTTTTTTTATCATGGGGGACGGAAGCAGTAACCAGAGGGCAGAAGGACAAATGAAGAGAAGAGAGTATTGTTTACGCCTTACGTAGGCTTCTCTCTGAATAGATCTCCTCTATGCTCTAACAGTCTAGACGCCACAGACACAAATTTCCTCAGACCCTTTTTCTGAGCTTCTGTAGCATTTCCTAACCAGCGCACAATACAGAAGGTTAAAACACTCTCAATAAAACCGGAATAAAACATGTGGAGCAGTTTTTTTTTTCAACATTAAAAGATAAAGTTTCTTTAAAAAGTACAGCCTCTGTTGTGTTTCAGCTGTTATACTGTCTGTCCATTGTATACCTTTTTTTACTCTGGGTGCACTTCCTTAACACAATCCTCTCCATTTATTTGAGCTTGAGACCTGCACACTGGCTCGTGACCCTTTGTGGCTAGATTTGTTATCTTAATGTGTGTTCTACAAGAAATTCATATGCTAATTAATTTGATTCTTTTCCAGTGTTGGATGAGGCCACCAGTGCTTTGACAGAAGAAGCTGAGGCTCAGCTGTATCGCACTTGTAAACAGCTCGGCATGACGCTGGTCAGTCTGGGACACCGTAGTAGCCTTGAAAAGGTAGTTCACTTCTACCTATTACTAAATCTATACTCTTAAATTTGGGTTGTAAATGCTTAAACATGTTTTTGTTTGTTTAAGTATCATGACGTACAACTGAAGCTGTGTGGAGGTGGTCTTTGGGAGTTAACAAAACTAAAAGGAGGCAGTAACAGCAGCCTTTCAGAAGCACTATGATCAAACAATCAACCATTTAAGCTGTTGTGGTCTGCATGAAGGACAGGACCAAAAACATCCATATATTTGGGATACTGTGCACTCCAGTAAAGGTGTTCGAGAAAGGACACTAAAAATGAATTAGAACTTTATATGTGGCCCTACTGTTTGCGTTTACATTTATTACAAAGGGATTTCAGTACAGTCATTTAAGAATCATTAACTGTTTGTAAAATGTAATATGAAACATTTTAATTAACTGTTTAAAAATAATTTATAAGAATGACAGAAAACAGCTTTGGTTAATATTGTGTAATTAAATTTGAGCAATTTAATCATCTCATATTTGCCTGATAAAAAGAATTAAATCCTTGTGTTTTATAAGACACTGTTATGGTTATTTTTTATTGCACAGAGCTTGGTGACCTTGGATGATCTCCTGAACTGCTGTGGGGTCATCCAGTGTGCTGAGATCACCCAGGCCGTTCACATCTTGCTCCACCACTTTTCGCAGCACCCTCCGCATTATTTTACCAGAACGGGTTTTTGGCAAACGCTTGGCAATCTGTAAAAAAAAGTCAGATCTGTTAGTGTGAGACAAGCATGGCATTAACTTAAAAAAAAAAAAAAAGGTGAGACAAAGTTACCTGGATGAAGTCTGGACTGGCATATTTAGCAATAGACTTTGACACCTTGTCTCTGAGCTGTTGGCACAGTTCTGCCTCTGGGATGTTTGCTTCCTTTTTTAGCACCACAAACGCATAAACACCTACCAGGGAAGAGGGAAATAACTCAAGGTGGAATATAGGCATTTGCAGTTAAATAGTTATACATTTACAGTATTCCATGACTATAAACCAATAATGTTTTGAATGAACAAGGTCATTGCTCACCTTGCCCTTTAATATCATGTGAGTAACCAACGACCGCCGACTCAGCGACAGCAGGGCAGTGATTCTGGAAATACAGACCACAAATACGAGTCATTATTAACTTTGCACCAAATAAATGAAAACAATGGGTGCAACAGCTTTGTATTAAATAAGTATTTCCAAGTACAATATGTTACATTGTCTTGGGAAATATGCTATGAGTCATCTAAATCATGTACTTACTATTTCAGATTGGACTTTTCACTAATTTCATGTCCTGTCCTACAGTCTATAGACCTTTTATAAACATCAAATTTCTGAATGAGCTTTAAAACTACAGTTTGATTAATTCATCTTCTTCCGCTTGTTCCCATTAAGAGTCCCAGGTGTCTGAAGCCTTTTCCAGCAACTATGGGTCTTAGGCGAGGTACACCCTGAAGTGACAACCATTTACTCTCACATTAAAATAAAGGTAAAGTGGTTTATTTTTTATTATAAATACAAGGTGTACAACAAAACTGTGTAAATGGTCAGATGGAGGGTTAGTCCTGAGCCACTGTGACTGAGGCGAGCTCTGTGTGTATTGAATTTATGTAACATAAGCATTTTCACTTAGAACTGACCACTTAAAATACATTAACTTCTAAACAATACTCTACTTTTGGAGATGCACCTGTTTATAATGGACATAATATAACTTACCACTACATCCTCTATCTCTGCCGTCCCAATCCTGTGTCCGCTGACATTGATAACATCGTCAAGGCGACCAGTGATTTGGTAATAGCCCTCTTCAGTGCGGTTGGCTCCATCTCCCGTAAAGAAGTACCCTGAGTTACAAAAACAGGCACTTAGATGATCTAAGAAAATGTACTGGACAGGAAAAACAAGATATCATGAATGGTTAACTGTACCAGGGAAAGGCTGGCAGTAAGTCTCAATGAATCTCTGGTGGTTGTTGTGAATTGTCCGGGCCATACCGGGCCATGGCTGAGCAAGGCACAGAGCTCCTGTGGTGCTTTTTGAGGTCAAGTCTTTGCCCTGAACCAAAAATAACGGTAGAATATATAAGGTAAATCTATAACAAAAAGTAATAATCTACTGCACATCACTGGAGCAGACATGAAATAAAAATGGGTGTTTGGGTGAATGTCTCATATACAATGACTAGTACTGTTGTAAAGGCTGTGTCTGTGCCAAAGTGAGGAAGAGATCAGCGCCCGCTCCAACTGTCTCCACAATCTGTGCATTTAAAGAGCAAACGTACTGCCCCAGTCCCAAAGTAACAGAGAGATTCTGAGGAGAGTTTGGCAGGACACAGACGCAGTAGGGCTGGTATCAAAAGTGACACAGCTGGTGAGAGTCCCATAATCCTCATCTGACCCCTGCACTGGGTCGTTCCCATATAGCCTGTTTTTAATGTGTCCCACGCACATGCAAGTTACAGGGATGAGGATTATACCTCATTGTCTACAAGGACTGGCTTGATGCCAAAGAAGGGTCTCATGGCCATTCCTGGGACGATCTCAGCGTCCGGGTCTGACGGCCTTGGGGCAATGCAGATACCACCTGTCTCTGTGACAAAACAAAAGGAAACATTAAAAACTGAAATAATGTTATTACTTTGGTTTGGCGTTACAAGTGCATATACATTTCTCTGTTTTTTTTTTTATTGAAATTAAACATATAACCAATATAAAGTACCTAAATTAGCATATATATGTTAGTAGTAGATATAGTATCTGTATCTATAGTGGCTGTGACCTGTGCGGTGTCCTTACTAAACCTTCATGGTTAATCAAGCTGTAACACATGGCAGACGTTATCTATAAAGATAACACCAACTGCAAACAGGACACACTCCTAGCTTAAAAGTGAGATGTATGTTTTATGTCACATGGAAAGAGAAACACAAAAGTGAAATCTGATTGAAGCATAAGTCCTGCTCAGTGTTACAGATGTAGCTTTAGGAATTACAGCCATACTAAGTAAATTAAATGTTATTAGGTCTGGCTGGACCTGTGGGACGGGGTAATCTGCTGGTCTTGGACTGAACAGAGGGCTGGTATAAACTAGGGCACAACAGATGATCCCACAATAGTATTAGCAACTGGCATCCCATTCATATCAACTGTTACTCAGGACAGGTCATTTTTATTGGTGTAACTAATAAACATTGTTAAAATTATACATGTAAAATACCAAATGGTAATTGTGTTCTCAGTTTTATCTTTTTGTCCCTCATGCGCCTGTCACCTTTTCACTGCTGTGATCCAACATGGCGGCCGTATGCCAGCAGCGGATCAAAATCTAATTCTGTCTCTAAACAGGCTACTTGTTCCCAGATCAACCAAATGGCAATTATGAATAATGCCACTTAGTCCTAATGGGAAACACAGTCCAGGGACTCTGCATAACAACATAATCCTTTTTACTGAAGTGGGGTATTTGGGTCATAATGTATCTGTGTCTGTAATTCTCAAGCTTACCACGCTCTGATGTTTAATTATCGTCAATTAATTATAGACTTATGTGCCATTTGTATGGTAATTATGTAGCTTTGGCCCATTTGGTCATTACTCAATCTCATTTAGAGCCACTGTGTTGGGTTCATCTGGGATTCAATATCAGAAAAATCAGCTTGTTGCAAACATTATTATTTATTATCCCATTAACAGAGATAAGCTGCAACAAAGGTAAACACTAACACTCACATCCTGTTAAATGTTTCAGATACAGTATGCTGAGATTTTTGACAAAGTCATGAAATGTGAAAATAATTATCAAATTTGAATGTACTCTCCTGAGGTTACTATGACAATGATGATATTTGCATATTTTCATGTGTAACGTACAGAGAAATGTGACATACAAAAAATATTGAAGTACTGAATATCCAGACGTGATTTTTTCTTCAACTGTGTTTTGTATAACACTAGTGCTAGGTCAATTAAAACTTTGTTTTAAGTGTGTCAAAATCTCAACATTTGAAAGGTTTTTACTGGAAATGCTTGAGCTACTATGTGCTACTTGGTCTGAGTAGAAAACATCTGGGTTAATTTGGGAGTTCACAGGGAAATGTGTAGTTGTGTGTCTACTGCTGCACTATCACAATGTCTGTGTGTACACTAGACACAATATTACATAACTCTGTTATTGTCTGAGGGATGCAGTGGAGCAGTGAGGCTCAGTTTTGGTTACTTTTAGGAGCTGCTGTGACATGGCAGTTTCTGGGATGGATCAGTGAACTTACTGTAAAGGCTTGTAAGTGGGAATGCAATGTTAAGTATCTTAACAGGGCTCCAAAAGTAAGAATTAATCTATGAATTAAATATATATGTATTGGTGATAATGTTTTTATTATTGATTTATCAGTTGCTATCTAAAATTTAAATATTGCTAACAATTTTGAGCGGATTATTTTGGAGCTAAACACCTACCTGTTTGCCACCATGTGTCCACAATGGGACAGCGACCATCACCCACCACCTTGTGGTACCACTCCCATGCTTCAGTATTGATGGGCTCACCCACTGCAGAAAAATGCAGAGACAGCACAATTAGATAAGCTTATAGCTATGTATTTAAGATATTAAGATGTTAAGATACCGTTTGCCTTAAATGTCAGATAAGATAAGTCATACATTGTGTAGGTTTTATGGGTTATTACTTAATCTTCATGTGTCACTCAGACTAGTGCCTCTCTCTGAGTTTTTCTTTGTGTATGCTGCACAATTAAAGCAGACCGATAAAGCTTGACTTTCACACTGTGTGTTTTAGAGCAAAGACATTCACAACACAAACACTGAGCACAGCTTTACATGTGACTTTACTGTGACATGCTACATGTGCAAGGCCCTGGTCACTTGGCTACATAACTGACAGGTATAAATACACTCTGCATGCTTTATCACTGGAGTGTATCTCTCAACTCTGTGCACATATTTCTACATGATTACAGGCAGCTAGGGCATACATGAGATATGTTTTTAATGTTATTGTCAGCATACCAGAGCCCAGAGTTTTGAGGGTGGAGCGGTCATATTTGTGCACCCATTGGTCTCCATACTTGAGTAGCAGGCGGATGGCTGTCGGTGCCCCATAAAACTGGTTAATCTGTAGTCGCTCAACCATCTCCCAGTACCTTCCTGTCAGCAACAAGGTTTTGTTAGGACACTAAAAAATAGACTACTACAGGTATACTGCAGTTAGCAATGTTAAGGTTTACCAAACCAAAGCTTATCCCTAAAATGTATTAAGGACAATAACAAGCTACGGTTGACATATAATAAAACTGTGTTTACAGAAGCTACTAATTTTAGCAGGAGGCACAGTCAAGTTCAGTGTTAAGTGTAAACACTTCATAGAGGCCAGATGCAAAGTCAAAGGACATGCATGGTTTCATAGTCCTAATACTTTAACTAAAATAAGATAAAGCTGGAGAGTCATAACAGAATAACAACACTATCCATACCTGGGTTAGGATAAATAGGAGTGCTTTCAAACAAAACTGTAGTTCCTCCATTTGCTAAAGGTCCATAAACACAGTAACTATGTCCGGTTATCCAGCCAATGTCTGCCACACAGCCGAACACATCTCCATCATGGTAATCAAACACATACTGCAGATGACAATGGATGTTAGAGAGTGTAGCAAAGTAAATAAATAAGTTATATTTTGTGCATACTGTGTACTATTACCTTGTGAGTTAGTGAGGCGTACAGTAGGTATCCAGCCTGAGTGTGCACCAGGCCTTTAGGTTTCCCTGTGCTGCCCGATGTGTAGAGCATAAACAACACATCCTCACTGTCCATAGCAGCCGGTTCACAGACAACATCCTCCAACATCATCTCCTGAACGACACATGGACGCACAGTATTATTTGGACATTAAAGTCTGCTCAAGCCACAATACTCAGAAACATGGTCTAAAATTTCATGACTTTTCTACTAGATTAAATATGCATGCCTGATATTGCAGCAACATAGGAATACATATTACTTGCAATGTTATATCACTGTAAGCTGTTATCCACAAAATATGACCTAGACTTGGTAAATATATTTGTTTGTAACAAGTCAAGGATATTAGCAATGTCAAGGAGGAAAAAAAAAAGCTTCCTAACTTTGTACTGCAGTCTGCATCTATTCAAGAACAACCATCTTACCTCCTCCATAGGCACATCCCTGTCGTTCATAACAACTGGAGTCTCTGTTCTCATGGCAACAAACACCTGATGTACATTTGGACAGGTGTCCACTGCTGCGTCCACTGTCTTCTTCAGATCAATGGCCTTTCCCCCTCTGATGCCCTGGTTCACTGTGATGACGGTGGTAGAGTTTGCTGTAAACAAGAGACATGAGTTAAACTGTTTTATAAGCTTTAATCTCACTGTGGTTAACAGGTCATTCTTGTCTTTCTTGTTATGTAAAATTTTCTTCTCTTTTTTCCTTTCTGGCATGCAGGGATTTCCATTTTTGACATAGGTTTTTTACTGGATGCCCTTCTTAGCACAACCCTCTGCATTTATCTGTGCTTGGGACCAACACACTGAGTACACTAGCTTGTGACTCTTTGTGGCTGGATTCTTGATGTTGCATATTCAATTTCATATAAATTTACTGTTGTATAATAATGTCATATTCAACTGTGTTTACACAAAGCACTGCTGTTTTTTTTCTTGACCCTTCTCCTCAATTTGATGTTGATTTTTTTCTTAAAGAATGAATCCTGCCCAAGGCCGTTGTCAGTGGTCAGGAGCCAAATGCATAATTTTCTCAATACATCCATCCACAGTATTGCTAAACCAGATGTCTCTGGTTCATGAGAGGACAGCCCTGACTTCAGAACTCAGTCTCAGTCTGAGAGGCTTCAGTGGCTCAGCTGGAGGAGGATGTATCGAGACCCAAAACAACAAAGTGCCCAATAGCAATGTTGTGTGTGCAGGTAATTTTAAGAGATTTTATACACTACACTAAATGTTCAGTTCTGAGTATATTAAGATCGCCATTAAGATCAATATCTTTTTAGTTTTTGCAACGTGCCTTCAACTACAGCTGGTAATGTTTCAGTTTTAATGTTTCCTGTTCTTTAGAGCCTGTTATGTTTAAGCAAATTTACATTTTTTAAAACATATTCATTTATCATTTGCTAATCCAGCCACAAGAGTACTCTTTGTGCCAGTCCCAAGCCTGAATAAATGAAGAGGGTTGCATTATGAAGGGCATCCGGCGTAAAACCTATGCAAAATCACTGCACACTTAGAGGCAGATGATTTTCCGTGACGAAACCAGAAGGCAAAAGCCAAAAGAAAGATGATCTTTAGCTACCACAGATTTACGCTAATGTAATGTCAACATATACAAAACAACATCTGCAGGCCCCCTAAGCATTCACAAACCCCTCCAGAGTTTACAGCTCTGTACTGACCGTCTCTGATGCGCTCTGCCAAAGCGTCCGAGCTGAAGCCTGCAAACACCACGTTGTGTGCAGCACCTATTCGTGCACATGCCAACATGGAGGCCACGGCCAGCGGACAGGGCGGCATGTAGATGGTCACACAGTCTCCTTTCTTCACCCCACGACGCCGTAACAGGTTGCCAAGGCGACATGTTATATCCAGTAACTCCCTGGACACATACATTTACACAGTCAAGACCAATAAACTACAGCCTGTATAATAAGAATAAGATTAACTTTGTTCCTTTTAGTGTTGTTTTATCATGTATAATGTTGTAACTCATACATTTTATCATTATACAAGTCAAGGTCAAGCTCCTTCTCTTACTTCATAGGCCCCTTTACAACTGCATTATCTCCACTCTGTAACGCCCACTTCATGAGGCGAGTGAAAAGACTGGCAGTAATCCATACACTGACCTGTAGGTGACTTTGACCTCTGACCCTGGCTCGTCTCTCTCCCAGATGAGCGCCACTTTGTCAGGACAGGTGTGTACATGGCGGTCCAGGCAGTTAACTATGACCACAGACCATTTACAAAGTTGTTAACATAACAATTTAATGATGTATATCTTAACTATGGACAGATGTGGCTTTTATGTGACCGCATCAAGGTTTTTTTTTCTTCTAAAGTGTAGAGTAGCCAACATCTGTACTTCAGTAAAAGTGCTGTTGTATTAAAATAAAATAAAAAAACATTCAGTGTGAATTTAAATGTAGTAAAAAATACTGGTTACTGTAAATATGGTTATATTGGACACGTTTGTTTCCTAAAGTAAATAGGTGTGTAAACACACCCAGTTTGGAGAAGCACACAGAGGCAACATCTTTTAGACTAAGACATGTACTGCTGTCACAGAATAAAAGTGTTATGTATCAACTATTATGTAAGCAGAAGTAGAAGGTACATAGATACTTTTACTTAAAGTAAATTACTAAAGTCAATTTTTGGAAGAAAATGTACCTCATGAGTACTAATTACTAAATATACTCTTCTCTTACTCTCTAAATGAGTATAAGACCATGGTGATACTAAAAGTAGTAGTAGGCCTAGTGGTTCTAGTAATGGTAATACTAGTAGCACTGGGTATTAATAGAAATAAACTCAAATAGAACTAGAGGTAGTAAGCAGTAAGTAAACACATTTTATTTTACTTCTTTTACTTTTACTTCTTCTTGAGTAATATTATTTTGAAGAAACTTTTACTTGAGTACAGACCTCTGCATGTAACACACACTTGTAGTTTTTAAAACCTTGTTAATTGTTTAAACAGTTTAGCAGTCATATATTACACAAAGCATGTAGCATTGCTCTTATTTGCTTTTCCAAACTGTGAGTGTGCTGACTATCACCAACTGACTGGACCTTATTATCTCATAGGTCTATTTTTAAAAATACAGGGCTGTCTATTTGTTTTATATATTCACAATTTAAAGGGGAAAATCCTACAAAGTTTTATACTTTATGGAACCTCTTTCAGCTCAAGTCTAAAGTATGCCCATAGTTGGCATGGAGCAGCTTTTCCTCTTTTGTTATCTTTGCATCACAAGTGGTCTCTGTGAAACCAAACTGACCAGTCAGACCCATGTCTAATCAAAAAGACGGAAACAACCAAAACATGCTTTGAATAAAAAGAAGGAAGATTCAAAAGTGACTGAGAAAATGGGGCCAGTTAGGAGCGCAGTCCTATCTTGGCTTTGATAGTACTCCTAAAAGTTATTTATAAAAGTTACATAATTGCTAGCTGTTACTAGTTACCTATCACCCAGTTCTTCCATGTCACACGTTTTAATGTTGTTTGCCTACCACTTACCAGAGACATTGAGCTTTCCTCCCACAAACCACTTGACCTTTCCTCGCCTCAGGTCGCAGTCCTGCACCGCAGAGAAAGCGCTGATCCAGGTGAGCCTGTTGGTGGCCACAGCTGCCCAGAAGCTGTCACTGTGCGCGAGGGAAAACTCCTGCAGCGTGGCTCGGTCTGTGACTCCCTGGAAGCCCGCAGCTTCTGGCATAACCACCGCTACGTTACCGCTCCAAGACGACGCATTGAAAAGTCTGTGTTTAAACGCAGCACTAAAGGAAGTAAGCAGGCGTCTTGAAGTGCACCGTAGCCACATACTATCACTGAGCGTACTTTCGAGTTATCCTCAAAATATGATACGCATTTCCGCATCAGATAAGCGCTTTATCAGACTGGAGAAAGACTGAAGTAAAGAAGAAAAACCCCTACCAAAACTAAGAGAGGAAGGGCAGGAGGGGTGATGCGTGGAAGGGCGGGTTCGCATACAAGCGCCAGCCCTTGTGTCTAACTGGAAACCACGAGTCGCTGAAACAAAGGAATATACGCGCTTTTTTTTACGACACACGACTTTACGCATCAACTTTTAGCGTTCGTTTTATTATTTTCGGTTTCGCTTAGTCTCCTTTTAAGCGCATTTAGCATGCTGTATGGTTCCGAGGTTCTCAAAAGGCATTCCCCACTCCACCCCCACCCCAAAACTTCTTTAACTCACAACAACCAGCTGATGTAGGAGGAAAGTCACGTGGCACGATGAATAGATTTGTTCCAGATAACAATTTTATTTGTCTACTATTACATTTGTAAGAAGACAAACACATAATTGAATAACTACACAGTGATAACATTGGACTAGCTTTATTTACATTATGTGCAACAAATGGTAGCTGTATCCTTTCAATGGTTAGTGTCAATGATGAGATTTGGAGATGTCACACATAAGCAGGGGGTTAAATGTCAACGCTCACGCTGCTTGGGGGCACCTCAGGAATAATCAGGAAGTCAGAGGACTGCTGTCCCGTTGTCACATGAGACACACACTGTATTGCTCAGGTCTTTTCAATTCAATTTGATTTTTATTGCAACGTGGAAGCTGGGCCATTTCACCACATGGGTTCATTGCTTGAGCCCAATTCAGTCCCTTTAGATACACTGCCTGTTTCATTTTATCTTCTCTGCCTCAGTCCTCTCCACCTCCATTGCTTCCTCACCAGCTTCCTCTTTGTGAGTTTTGTCCGTAACCGTTGACAGCACTTTGGCGTTGTGCTCTAGTGCCTTTGCTCTCAGAACCGCAATACTGTTCTCCCTCAGCTCCTCTCTGGAAATGTCCAATTTGGAGTCCTTAGTCCACTTCTCTTGGTCCTCCTTTGTTGTTTTGTCCTCTGTTGTTTTGTCCTGTGCTGGTGTTGGCGTCGTACTGCTGGGTTTGCTTGGAGACGTATGTGTAGTTTCTACCGATTTCTTGTGCATACCTGAAGAGCAGACATGTAAACATTAACCAGTTATAATATTAACAGTGCCATTATTGTGCAATAGTTTTATTAGACATTAGTTAATGTTGGGCTGTTTACTCTCTAGCATTACGTCACATTGGTAGTCCACAGTTGTCACAAGTCTTGAGTGAGCACATAGAGAGTGTATTGGTGAATGGATACTGACTCAGAGCAGCCTAATTGATTTATACAGATCAATTGACATGTGGCAGAAAGGAGACTTTAGCCTAATCTGTCCTGATGAAGTTGGATTATCACACTATTGACTGCCACCTCTCATCGAACCAGGTGACACTCTCATTGGCTCCCAGCACACCTCACTCTACTGTGGCAGAAAAGTACGCTAAGGAAATATTATAAAATGAGGAACTGAGGAATACTAACTTGTTCCAACACAGTACTGCTCCAAGCAAGTTAGCTGCTAATCCACCTGTGCTTATTTATCTGTTATCGAAAGTAAGCAGAAGTGTACCTAGTAGCCATGGGGCATATGACTCCGTGATGCCATCCTTGGCCGATTTGAGGATGGACTCTGGCAGCGGGATAGAGTGACGGACCATGGCGCCGTACAAACCATACTCTGCCATCACACTGCTGCGGCCCCAGCACTTCTCCCTTTTCCTCCATTTGGCCCGCCGATTCTGAAACCACACCTGTTGAGACAATCAATAGACTTTTTAAGACCAAAATGATGTTAAGTGGGCAAAAGTGCATCTGGATTTGATCTTTGAGTTAGGTCTGAATGACACATTGCTGCTTGTGACAGCTTGACCTTTACTGCAGTAAACTTTAGTAACCTTGTATGGAAGGAGCAAGGGATACAATGACATCTACTGGAGACTTAGCATAGCTCAGCAGGCAGCAGGCAGAGTTCTTAAACAGTACAGTTTGTAAGGTATACCTAGCCACAGAGCGTCACAAGCCAATGGACTTTTTGAGCCGGTCCCAAGCCTAGATAAATGGAAAGGGTTGTGTCCGAAAGGTAATCCAGTGTAAAACCTATGCCAAATTAAATATGCAAATAACTTGGAGGCAGATGATTTGTTGTGGTGACCCTCAAAGGGAAAAGATTAAAGGAAAGACAAAGTATAGTATGTATGGTGCAAATATTTTTATACAGAGGTATTTTATTTCTAATAGCATATATCTGATTATGAAACTGTCAATACAGAATTTCAATTAGATTTAATTTCTATACAACTGCCAAGGTCCCTAGAAATGAATAGTACCAAACAACTTAAATATAAAAAAAAACAAAAATAAAATTGCCTAAGTGTACTCTTTGTACCGTCCCAACCAAGATAAATAGAGAGGGCTGTGTCAGGAAGGGCATCAAGCTTAAAAATCTATGCCATGCAAATCGCTGAACTTCAGAAGGCAGATGATTTGCTGTGGTGACCCAGAAGGTAACAGCCGAAAGAAAACAAGACCATAGTATAGATATGTTGCAAATTGACTTTTCCAGGGTAAAATAATGCTATAAGGTGTCATTGGAAAGTTTAGCTTACAGCAGTTTTTTTCTGTGAATTTCATTAATAGTCCATAAATATTAGTGTGCATGTGTGTGAACATGTGCTGGTGCAGCCTCCCGCTCCTTGTGTGGATCCTAAATTGATTTGCCAGACCTTGTAATACCCTCTGCTAGCTCGTGCATATGGATGAGCAAACCAGGAAAAATGAGTGTCCTAAAATGGCGGAGGAGGCAGGATGAGATTGTCGGCACTGGTTCCTGGCATGTGTGTGGAATTAAAAACGATCAAGCCTGCTGCAGGAAAAAAGCTATTCAGGTAGATCTGATGATAACCTCCATCTCATAAAAAGATGGGCCTCAGATGAGCAATCATGCTTTGTGACAGCGGCAGCGTGAGTGAGAGGTGACCCCCGGGGCAGGGAGGCTGATTGAAAAATAAGTTAATTTCCAGAGCTGATCGATGAGAGACAGGCGCCGAAATACCACGGGAAATTAAACGGTTCGGACCCGCGCTAATTCATTCTGTACTTATCATATCAGTGAGGAGAGGGGTGAGAAGTTCCCCTCAATTAACTAATTACAGTCACAGTCTGAGTGGGAGAGTCTTCAGCAGATGACTAGGCTCTATATCCAGATATGTATATGAAAATGTGGCCAGCTACGGCAGGCATATAGGGATATTGTGACCAAAAGTTTAGTGACCAATCTCCAGGCCACAGAGAAGGACAAGCTATACCAGAATTGACAAAATATTATGAATGTTTTTGTTATTTTTGCATTTGAATGACTGAAATCTCTGCAAAGTATCTGCGGATGTATTGTACGTTTATTTATCGTGCGTCTTGTGTGTTAATTATGCAGCGTAAGTGAAGCCCAGTCAATTTCATTCTCTCTTGTAAAGACATTCTTTTCTGCAGACTTCATATATTCAAATACAGTGTATGTGTAAAAATGTGGCCAGCTAAAGCAGTGTGTATTGGGATATTGTGGCACAAGCTTTTTTTTTTAGACCATTCTCCACTCTTAATGCTACAGAACTTAATGGACAAGCTATGACAAAATTATAAAGTGTTTCATAATGTTGCTTGAGACTTAATAAGTATAAGCATATGTTGCTGTTATCATGGTTTTTATTCAGTTTTATATGCCATAAAATGGCTTACACCTGTTTTTCCTATCTCACAGATATAAATCAAGCAACAATTAAATAAACTTTGTGGGGTAATCTTGCTGCAAGACTTTTTTATCCTTTGTGTAATATGCCAGATATTTAACAAATACCTCTAACTTTGTTCTTGTAATTATTTTGTGTTATCTCACCATAAAATATATATATAGAAGATATTATCTGTTACAATGTTTTTTTATTTTTTTTGCATATCTTACATTTCAGTTTTATCTCTGATACTTCAAAAATATCTAACAGTTTTGTTCTGCCTTTTGTGTCACTCTGTATAAATTGGTATTTTATCCTCCCATGTAATTATACAGGCAGGATAAACATGAGCTAAATAATACATTTTTAAATACTCTTACTTTCTACTTAAGTATTGCACAAACCACAACACAAAGTAAATAAATCACACTACAGTCTCTGTACTGTGCAATGCAATTTGATAAAAATATTCCTTGCATGTGGACTCTTTAGTGTAGCTTTAATGTACTGTTATATGCTACAGATGTGAGCACTGAGCAGTGTCCCACCTGGATGCGGTCCTCTGGCAGCTCTGTCTTCATGGAGAGCATCTCCCGAGCATAAACGTCTGGATAGTGAGCTTCGTTAAAGGCTTTCTCCAGTTCCTCCAGCTGATAGGATGTGAAGATGGTTCTGCAAAATGCCGCACGTATTGTGAGTTTCCTCTATGTAGATTAGATCCATTGTGAAACTAAGTCCACTGTATAAAATATAAATCTTCTAGAGGGATGACACATGAAAAAAAAATGCAGCAAGCCAAAAAACTGTTGCTAATTATTACTAATTGCTGTTTCAATGCTATACCATCTTACTATCTTGGGGATTTTAAATTAATGATATAGGCCCTTCACATATACTTGACTACATTAATATTTCTCTTCATTAAACAGAGAAAAGAAATATTCTTCTACTGTGTTAAAATCGGTGCCATTTGCGTTTACCTGTGTCGTCTTTTTTTCCGTTTCTTGCTCTGACTCAGCGACGATTTGTTGAATTTCTTTTCTCCGGAGATACTCATGTCATCCGAATCTGAACACACAGCACCAGTGTAAAAAATCATATGAATATTATGAACTAGGTTTCTATAAAATCCTCTCAATTGTATATATATATAGTTATATATATATATATATATATATATATATATATATATATATATATATATATATATATATATATATATAGTTATATATATATATATATATAGTTATATAGTTATATATATATATATATATAGTTATATAGTTATATATATATATATATAGTTGCTGCATCTTGTTTTTTTGTTTTTTGTTTTTTGTTTTTTTTAAACCAGAGCTGCGTTGGCAAAGGCCCTTTGTAGATTAAATTTATGTATTTGATTTCTCCATTTGCGTTAAAGACTAACCGGAGCTGGAGGAGCGCGGGTCCAAGTGCGCATCCACGTGCGTCTCTCTGTGCAGCGGCGGCAGGTGCACGTGCTGCGCCTCGGACAGCGCCTCGAGAAAAGCGGGCTGGTGGTAAAAAGACTGGATCCCATCGGGCCCCAGCAGCAGCGGCCCGGCGCCCAGCGGCCCGCGCGCTGTCAGCGCGTGTATGCGGTGCGGAAGCGTCTCGAGTGGCCGCCGCGGCGCCGCGTGCGGCTCCTTGTTTAGGCCAAGCAGCTCCTGAATCCCGAAGCCCAAGCGCCGCGGCACCGCGGGGCCCAGCTTCCAAGCAGCAGGCTGCAGTCCTGCGTGCGCCATCCCACAGTGAGATGAGTTCCTCTGTTTGTTCTCTGAGTCCGAGAGCACGGCTCCGTCTTTCCCTGTCATCCCGGGACTGTGCTTAGTGAGAGTGGCTCAGAGTTAGACTTGACTGGGCCTTTTGGTCCTGGTCTGGTCCTGGTTTGTCAGCACTGGTCTCAGAGCGGCGCCCGCCTCTGGCTTTTATTCAACAGGCGTCAGGCTGCAGCCAATCACAGCCCAGAGGCGCACAAACTTCAGCAGCGATTATCATCATCACATCAGTGCTTGTCTAAACGGCCAGGAAAGGGATAATAAAATATCGTGTGGCAAAAATTTACTGGCAATCTAGTATTAATTGTTTTACCAATGATTTAGCATTGTTCGTCGTTTATTATTGGCCTGGTGATGTGAGCCACATCAGATCAATCATATGGTGAAAGGTTTTACATCTCAGTGAGAAAAAAAAAAAAAAAAAAAAAAAAAAAAAAAAAACGCGACTATTAAATACAGACAGTTTGTAGACTAACAACACTTGGAGGTGGCCTGTCTGAAAATATTTTAATGCTATATGTATTGAGTGCATTAAACATTACAAATGCTATAGGCCTGATCAACTTTATATTAACAATATCTTCATGTAGTCTGTTGACGCGCATTACTCCTGTGCAGACACAACATAAATCCATAAATCACTTGTAGCTTATTAAGGTGCTCTCTGATTGGTGGGCTGATCGATCCGTTGGCCCCGGTGCTGTGCCCAGCCTCCTACACAGAGCACACTGTGATTAGCATATTCTAATTAGGCTGCATGTTTTGTCTCCGGAGCCTCGCTGCATCTGTTGATAGTTATTAAGCTTCTTTATGATTATTCATTATTATGTGTGGAGTACAATGTCCTACTTCTCTGTATTTAGGGCACATTAGGGGCAATTAAGCACCAGACAAATATGACTGGGACAAACGACACGGGGCAGGGCACAATCTACAAGCCCAGTTTGAAATGCAGGCTATTAGCCTATTACGTTTATTTATAGGTTTTTGTGCTGTTTGTCTAGTTTAGTCTCTTATCCATGGACCATATAATAAGGATGGATCCATGGATCCATCCTTATTTATGGTTACATTTTTGGTTAAAATTTGACAAATAAAAGTGTATTGACGCCAAGGGAAATCAACTTGGTTTCGTTCATCGCTAATTTAAAGCCACTTCATTTTAACAACTCGGCTGGTTTCTTCGATCCCGTGGCTCTCTAATCAGCCATTAATCAATTATTGTCGCGTTAAAATCATTCGGGGATAATTTGGGGCACACTTTGGATCTGGACATGTGGACACA
This sequence comes from Bostrychus sinensis, assembly GCA_020698575.1. Lineage (NCBI taxonomy): Eukaryota > Metazoa > Chordata > Actinopteri > Gobiiformes > Eleotridae > Bostrychus > Bostrychus sinensis. The sequence continues at coordinate 16,139,031 of CM036257.1, read as the reverse complement.
CAATGACGCGCAGAGGGGAAAGGAGAGTTTATGGAGATGAGAGGACGCGCAAATGGGCCTCCCCAATGGGCCGTGCGCGCATGAATAGAGAGGGTTAGATTGAGATAGGGTAGGAGTGGAGTGGGTCACAGCGGGTTTAAAGCCGCATCTAAAGATAAGATCAGGACGTAAAGCGTGCCACGTCGCTCATTCGGGCCTTTGTGGTTCACTGCAAACGCACAGCCATAATAATCAACAACCATGTGTTAGTCTCCGAGGAATTAAACGGATTTAAATATTCACTCTAATATTCATTGCTTGAAGAACAGTGCTTCACAACAAAACACCGTTCTTCAGTATAAAGCTCCATTTTGTCTATTAAATGCTATGAATTACATTTGGTTAATTTTATTTATCTATTATTTGTCCTTTTAGTTGGGCATATTTTAAATAAAGCAAGGTTATAATATTAAATATTCGGACATGTCGGGCTTATACCATGGGTTCAGTCCATTTTAGTCCTGCTTAAATCCAGGACTTAATCCTTGTGTAGCCTTGTTTTTTATTGTTTGAGACCTATAGTCCCTGATTATCCCTAAATGTTGTCCTGGTTCAGAGTCAGGCTGTTTAACCCAGTATTCATTCCTGGTTTTGTCTTGTTTTAGTTAGGCTTACATTTTTGTTGGTAAATGTCATGACATATTTGGTGAAAATAGACAAGAATTATTTTGCTAGGATTTTTTTGTGTTAAAAAATATGTCTTGGTGCTATGAGCAGTATATATTTTTTATATTTCATAAAAATGACCCACATTTGTGCCAAGATATGATGTAAACATGTTTAAATCAAATATTAGTTTTATTGACAACAATGGTACAGATGATTTATTAACAATTAAACATATATTTTACATAATAGCTGTTTTTGTTTACATTTTTTGTTTTGGTTCTAAAACTGCATTGCCGATCGTCCAATTCAAACCTGTACAAACGTATGCTGCTTACAGTACCTTTAAATGAAATAAAAAAAATAATAATTTCAATGATGTTCCTCTTCTCAAGACAAAAAACAAAAAACAAAACATCCTTGTTGAATCTGAGTCAGGACTGGAGAAACCATCATAAATGACTTTCAGCCTTTAGCTTGTTACACACATCATTAGTGTAGAGCTCAATGCCTAATGTGCTAATGGCAAGTGTTAAGTTTTATTACATTGCATAACATGACAAATTACATTTGAGATTTAATGCTGTATTTGTGAAATCATATTAAAATCAATTTAGTCCCATTTCAGTGGCTTTAATTCCTTTAAAAAATACACATACATTTATATCTTCATAGAAAAGAGTTATCCTGTACAAACACTTACGTGTTTCTGGAATAACAAACAAAAAGTGTTTTGTAATATAGGACTTTACCTATAGAGGTAGCAAGCATCTTTATGATGCACAACTGCTCATACTTTTTGAGACAAAAAAAAAACTGTTTAGAAAATCATGGTCCATAAATGCTAATAACTTTTGACTGTTGACATTTCCTAAATAATTTGAGTTGAACATAAGCTGCTCCACACTCTCACTCTGCCGTATCTGTCTTTGTGTGAGCTCCACAAATGGCTCCTCTAATCTAGCTAATTGCCATTTCCCAGAGCTTGGCCTTTAAGGGGAGAGCTGGGTCACCAAACAGCCGTTGATCAAAACATCCTATTAAGGTGAAGCAACAAAAGACTCCCACAACCCGAACAATGTGCCGCCGACAATTCAACTGTTTGCTCTGGTGGCACAAAGCATTAATTAGGGCAATAACTTCATGCCATTGCCATTCTATAGTCTCCATTTCTGTATGAGTGCATTTATTCGTGCTCTGAAGTTTGCCGAGTGTGCCACATTCCCCTGTTGCATGTGCAGATGTGTTACTGGGAAAAGTGGGAGAGTAAGACCCCCCTTCCCCCAAAACATTGAACTTTTTGGACTGAATAATATTCCTCAATGTGGTTACTCATAACTAGAATTGACATACTCACTTGGGCTCATTTCTTGTCTAATTAGCACACTTCCACGGTGGACAGGGGCTAGCATTTCGGACAGAGAAGGGAACTGGACAGGCATGGCAGAGGCAACAACACAAAAAGGGGCCCACAATCTCAGCATAATTAGGTGAGACAATGCCCCCGACTGTTTCGAGCCATGGCAGTGGCTCAGAGATGGGGCAGAGCAGACGCCCCATGAACTGCAGCTCTCGGGATCTTAATAAGCCCCTAATTGTCCTTTTTTTTTTTCAAGGATTCACATGGACAGCAGCAGACCAGAAGACAGACCTATAAGGCTCCTATGGTCAGGGAAATACTCACTCCAGATCTTTACTGCTTAACCCCAAACTTTAAATGTGTAGGGGTAATGTCCACTGACAGGGTCCCAAACGTGTATGACGGCCAAATGTGTTACTCCACATCATTGAGTGTACTGTATTCAGATTTAATGTCTGTAACTGTGAACTATTTCTTATTTGCTATACTCTCTATGATCTCAAGCTTAGATGTAATATTTTGACAAAGCTATTTAGTATTCATGGCTTTGAAGTTAAAATATGATGATTAAAAATGCTAATCATTTGTTGGTTTGTTAAGCTTTACAGCTGATATTTTTACATGGTTGCTGCTATAACATAAGTGATCTTGAAGGCAAAAGTCCAGTAGGATGACTATAAAATTAAACTAAATCCAGTACAAAATTATAAAGACAATTAAGGAGTCAGGCACAAAACTTCTACAATGCAGTATTTTTCATAAAATTAATAAAAAATGGTCTTTTTTGAGATACAAGCTTTCAGCTTCATGACAATTCCTTGTGTTAAGCGTGTCAATGGGTTAACATTGAGACATTTCTTTTAGGTCACCATTTTTTCATAATACTAAGTGCTACTGTGCTCCTCTGAGACCTTCCTTTTCTTATTCATGCAGCAAAGAGAAACCTCAGCTCAAACAGCTGGGCTCTGCAGGCTCCATTTCCCCTCTGTAAGTCAGTTTAACCCCGAGTCTCCACACCATGTCCAGGCCAGCCCTGTCCAGACACACAGCATATGTTTGGGACCACTTGATATAGCAGGTGGTTTTCTAAAAGAGACAACCACATTTCATAAGTGTTGAACATGTCCTGCGACTTACAGGGACGTCAATTCGATGTGCCCTCACTCCTTTAATTAGCTGTCAATTAGTGCAAATGAATCAACTCTTCGCCTAATTAAGCAATGCCACCAGGCAGCTCCCATACACAGGCTATTGTGTGAGCGGCATGAGAACAGCTCAGCTAGCAAACTCATTTTGCATCAAAAGTGCAACTTAACAATCACTGCTCACTCTTGTGTTCAGGGGCTGTTTGTTTGATGCGCAGCAATGCATTATGGTTTCTGGTGTTGGGTCCTATGTGTAAGAATGTGTGAATGTTTAAACATGTATACAATAAGCTCTGTTAGTTTTTTTATGTTAATAAAAAAAAAAAAAAAAAAAAAAACACATTTACCACAAAAACAATATCCAGATGTGTTAAGCTTAATCTAACTTCACTTTAAAATAACACATCACTTTTAAGCATTGGTACAGCATTAATACACATGTAATTTGTATTATTTAATTAATACACACTTTTTAGATGCTTATACCAGTCAGGGCTTGACATTAACACTAGTCAACCAGCCAAATGCTGGTAGATTTTCATTTTGGCTAGTAATACAAATTCTCCCACTAGCCACTGTGGCTGGTAGAATTTTATGCACCAGTATCTTTAGAGACTAAGCCTAAATTTCCAATGCTTATCTCGAATGTACATCTTTTACTATATAGTAATTCATCATAATTAAAGAAATAATAATATTCACTTAACCAAAATAAAATGTTTTTAAAATGTGACCGCAAATGCAGAGAGATACAGCAGTTTATTCTGCCTAATTTTTACATTTCTTTATGTTTGTCGTATACTATAACCCTACTTTTGGCAAAGACCTCAGTGTCCAGTGAGCAAAAAAGTTACTGTTGAGCCCTGACACCAGTGTTTCTATTTTTGCATTCATTCAAGCTCATAAACAATTACAATGTTTATGATTCAATAGTGTTAATTAATGTTGAACTAACACTTTGTAAATGACAAATTCACTGGTTACTTATCTTGAAAATATACTAAAATTATATATATTTTTATTTTACATTTCCCAATTTATCTCCTTTTAAATGACGTGTCATTTCAACGTGTTTTTTTTTTTTTTTTTTTTTTTTTTTTTTTTGCGTGTGTGTGTGTGTATGTCTGTTTGTTTGTTGTTGTGTTTTTTGTTTTTGGCTTTTTTATTTTGATTAAATTGATGTTATATACATAGGTTACATTTTAAATGATTAACATAAATGAATGGTTAAATGAAAAAAGCTGATTCAAATGAGGTAATTGTTGCTGTTAAAAACATGCACAAGGATTTCAATTACTGGCAGGGAAAACATATTTATTCCAAACATGTAAATATTTAATCCTAAAGTACATTTCTTAAATGCACAACTAAAATGAAAGTTCCTATTAATAACACCACTTTTTGTCAATTTATAAAAAATATTAAGTGAGATCGATTTTGCGTCAGTTTATTTATTTTGCAGTATATTTTAAATGCAAATCAAAATATGTAATTAACAAAATATTTATTTGCTTTAATATCTGATAACTATTTAAGATGGATATGATAACCAGGAGTATTTACTGTAATGTAATGTAAATTGTGCATGTTGTATGTGTAAAATATAGATATACAGTAGCTTTACCAGGGGCAGACAGCTGTGTGATTGTAGGCCACTAGAGCAGACGCCATGTTGCTTCTGCACCATTACTGAGTATAATTGTTGTTTAATAGATTAAACATTCATCCTTCCTGTTGAATCCCTGGAGACAGAGACATGACAGCATCATCGTGTCCACACTAAACAGCACCCGTCCACACCCCACTCACATACGCTCATCTAACGCCACTGTTTGTGCTTAAAATTCAATTACCCACTTATTGATAGCTCTCGGGGGCGCCGCAGAAGTGGACACAGAGCCAGTGATGATTTCCCATGAGGCTGCGCTCTCCTCGTCACATCTCCAGCTGGATCTATCTCATGGTTTTACTCATCAGCGGAGGCAGCAGATGGGAGCAGCCATCATCCACCTGCACTCACCAGCACTCTCCAAGCACACGTCCCAGAATCATCCTGTAAGATAGGACAGAGATGTGGATAAAATGTAGCAGTGGATTACTTCTTTTCTTTTGGCTTTTTCTTTCTGGGTTTCCACAGCAATTCATCTGCCTCATAGCATGCAGTGGTTGCATAGGCCTATTGATTTTGTATAGGTTTTATGCCAGATGCCCATCCTGATGCAACCCTAACTATTTTTACACATGTAGCTATACTGGCATGTGACCCCCGCTGAATAAGTTACCTATTGCAATAATCAGAGGTGGCCAGTAACTCAGTAAATTTACTTGAGTACTGTACTTAAGTATAGTTTTTGAGAATCTGTACTTTACTTGAGTAGTATTTTTAGGGGTAACTTACTACTTTTTACTTAACTACATTTCTAAAAAAAAATCAAAAGTAATTTCTGCAGAGAGAATGTCTTAAAGACAACTGACTTACTCCCTAAAGATAATCATTTACTACATAATACTACTCATATTTGCTCTCAGGAACTAAAAAGAACCTCTGGACACAATATGGAAGTGATTTAGCTTTTGCTTTAAGCATTATTTGGATGATTCTATAATAAATCAAAATAATTGATAAGTATCATAAAACCCAGCCTTGGCTCGTTTTTGCTGTAGAACAATCTTATCTGTTATGGTTTTATAAGTTGATCTCCATATTTCCTCACTAAAATTATATAAAATGTATTTTATTCATATTGTTGGAGCTGGAAATGTGTAACTTTTACCTCAAATTCTCAACTGCACTAATTTGAAACGCTTTTTTTTTTTTTAAAGTACTTTGAATACTTAAGTATTTTTGAAAGCACATACTCCAGTACTTTATCTCAAGTAAAAATTTGACTTAGCAACTTTTGCTTGTATTTAATAATACATACATAATACATAATAATACATAATGGTAATATTTGACCAAGAGGATCTATTCATTTACTCAAGCACTGAAGTTGAGTACTTTGTGTAACATTGGCAATAACTAATCAGAAACATCAGTCCTGTAATATAATCTAAATTAATATGTTTATATAACATACCATACCCACATATCCTTAACTCCACCAGTTTAAATAAAGGCATTAACACGCTGTATTTTAATAAGCTACAGGTTGTGGCCCACAGGTTAGCCACGCGTCTCCAAGTCCCCCAGGGGCCTTTCCGCGGGACACACGTTTCTGCTGGCCCCAATTCTCACTAATTACAGCACTCGACCACGCTCCCCCAGGGGACCCCGCTGCTCTGATGCAGACAACACGCTGCAGTTTAGAGCATCATCCGGCAACAGCTGGGCCCGCCTGCCGCAGCATATCAATACCCGCAGAGGCAACGTGGGGCAGATGGGGGGTGGTGTAGCTATACGGGACATGCCCTCTTCACAGACCTGAAGAAATAAGGAGATGCATTTAAACGTAAAGCAAGACATTGTGATTTTGACAAACTTTAATTTTTCATTAACGTTGCAACTTTCTCTGCATTTAGGCTATTTTACAGATTGTTTAAAAAAGCCCAAAGCCAGATTTGTCTGCTACACATGGGCTATGGACTGCTTTAGTGTACTTATCATAATACAGAAATGTTGGACAAATGTTGGAACTGTCCCGACAACCACAACAAATCCTGCTATACTAAGGGTCTGTGTACATGACAACACTGGCCAGGAAAATGTAAATGCCTTAACAGTAATGCCGCCTCCGATTTGCATTTACATGAAAATGCTTAGGTGTGAAGAAAATGAGAGTTAGAGCAATCAAACTGTAGTGCCTGTATTTGTCCAGCAAATCTCCTACGTCATATAAACAGCAGAGAAAATTATAGTTCTGGTCTGCAACTTCTCAACTAGGCCTATTTGATCTTGTGGGTTTCTGGAAGGAATTCTCATAAAGTATATTAACATAACATATATTAGGCTACTGACAGTTAATAGACTAAATATGTACGTATGAACCTCATAGTTTGTTCTGACATGCGACCGGCAGACAGCCATTACTGTTCAGATTGGGGTTACCTCATCGTTTTTAGTGAGGACTCAGTTTTCCAGTTTAAAGGCCTCCATACACCAAGAGGGCAGAGTGGCTCCGAACGGCTTCCTGCTGCGAGACTAAAGGCTGATTCAGGACTTGTTTACACAACAACGCTGGCCAGGAAAACACAGTCATGCTGCGCGCGATTCCTATTTACACAAAAAACTGTGAAGAAAATAAGGCTAGGAAAATTATCGCCTTAACGCAGTGCGTTAATTTATTGATTTAATCGCGTTAATTTCAATTAACGCATCGATTAATTTGATCACAACAAAAATATTACGACGACACTGACAGAGGCAGCAACACGCCACGGGTCTTCCAGCGGGGCAGAAATGCACCGCGCGAGCGTAGAAGACAACACATTTCCGTTTCCATCCATCAGGCGCGTTCAAGATGAGCCACACTTGCACAGTTTCGAACAGTGTCGGTCTGTGCGCAGTGCACGCCGGTTAGATTTGTGTCCGACTTGTTCCCGACTTGCTCTGATGCCACAAGTGCGACGGTCACCGTGAGATCCAAACGAGACCAGCGCGATGGGAAAACGCACACCTGTCAGCGGTGAATGGACAGGTGATTGGATCTGAGTTTAGTACTGATCAGAAACGTAACGCACGACACTTCACTGCCCTCCTCTCCTTCTTCCCCTGCCTCTGTTTTTAAAAATACAGACTAAAGTTACAGTTTTGACCTGGATAAACCAACACACGCGAGAAGTGGATTTCGGGCGTGATGGTGCGTGATCTGTGCCACAAACTGTCTGACTTCAGTACAGGCGTATTTCCCCTCCTCATTGCGGCCGTGCACTCTCGTTCATAATCCAGGCGAGGCGCAGTTCATCTCGAACGAGCCTAATGCAGTGAACGAGCTAAAGCAACATGAGTGACCAAAAAGACACATTGCTAAATGGACAATTCTGCTTCAAATCGTCACCAGACAGCAATATAGACAAAACAAAAGTTATGTGCAGTCTATGCAAGGATGATTTCAATTACCACTGGAGTAATACAGTTCATAGTATTTACACTGTTGTGAACCACAACAATTGTTATTAACTGAAGAATTAAACTTATTTTGTTAAAGTTCTAAAAGAGATTACACATGCTTTTTTAGCTAAGTTTTGTGTATTTGTTGGTTGTACCTTATTTAGGCAAGGTTTGTCTGAGTTACAGGTCTCAAAGAGACTATTAATTTATTTTCTTTGCAAGTTTTATTTGCATTGCACAAGTTTACAGTAAAGTATGTGAAGGTTAATTCAAAATAAATGTTCTAGATTTACAATTTTGTGTTTGTACGTGAATTCATAATACGATTAATCACGATTAATAAGCAATTAATAACTGGTAGTTATTAATCGCGATTAATCGCGATTCATTTTTTCAGATTTGCAATTAATTAGTTAATTTTTTTTTATCGATTCCGGCCCTAGAAGAAAACTAAAGTAAGCTGTAGTACCTATATTTGACCAGCAAATGGCACTGTGGGCCCCGCAAATGCTCTACACCACCCAGTGTGCAATTTAGTTCCAGTCTACAACTTCCCAACTACCTTAGGACCTTGTGGTTTCCTGGAGCCATTGTCAAAAAGCTTCTCATAAAAGTAAGTACTTATACAGATATTACTGACTGTTACTGACTAAATATAAACGTGTGAGACATAAAAGTCTCCTATTGTTATGAAGAGAAGACTGTAATACACCATTATAAGTTAGGTTGCAGTTTTCAGGCCGACCACTAGGGGCGCGGCCGTTTTATGAGCAGAGTTGTTTTCCAGTGACCTATGCATAACAGTGACAGTGTTACCTTCTTTATACTGCTGTTTATGCTGATGTTGGATTGAGTGTGCGTCCATGAGGCAGGTTGGTTGTTCTGCTGTGATCTTATCATATGTTTGCCAAGTTATTTTAGTTCTTTACTGTGAATTTCAAGCTAATTTGTTCATTAGCCTTTGGTATCAATTTTGGCTAAGCTATGCTAAGTTTTACTTGAGTTAGTGAATTTGTATCATATTTAGTTGTATTTTTTTAATATTGTTGGGGTACTTTATTATTGTCTGAGTACTCAAGACAAGCATTTTCGATGGGTGGAATAATTGATTGTGATAAGCCTTATGCTGACCTGTTAATTGGGTAATTGCCTTAAGGCCTGATGCCTAATAGTAAAGCCCTGCAGGTATAGAATTAGTTAAAGTGTATTCTATTGTCTTATTATTTGTATTGTACAATTTGTAGGTGATGTTATTTATGTTTATTTATGTTTATTTCTAGAACCACACACACACACACACACCCAAATACATCAATGCATAAATTTACCAATTAAACCAACACTGAAGATCATCATCTGGCTCATTCTTTGCTTGGGGGTCATACAGTGCACGCTCCACGGTCATCACCATAGTGAACCGGACATTAGTAGTACAGTCTTTACCACACCTATTTTGGATCACAGGTCAGCTGACTTGCACTCAGCAGACAGCCAAGCACTGTTCAGATTGGGGCTGGTACTTCATTGTTTTCAGTGAGTCGCTTTTTTCACTGTTTACACGAGAGGAGAGCGGCTCCCCACTGTGAGACCAAAACACCTCCTCCAGTGTTTTCAAAAGATTGTGGATTCGGAAAACTAAAACCCCATCCCGTGTAAACGTAAGTCCAGACCGTAATCAAACCTTTGTGGATTTGCCAAAATTCGTTGTCTTCTAAACGGCCCCTTATATTTCTGCATTTTACTGACAGCATACTACCCCCGTTGTCTCGACGGCATAGAAAAGCTTCGGAATTCTGCGTTGCTCCTCTGCGTTGTTTCATACAGTGCCAATTCATCAGCATAGCAAAGGACCAATCACAGTGCTTGCGGTCCACATCGCCTCAATGCGTAGTTCCATTTTTGGGCAGGTGCACATCAGGGCTAAGGTGTAGGTTTTGATTTTGAGAGGGTTAGCGGTGCTGCAAAGGAGTCCACTGAGCTTCAGCGTCAATTTGACGCAGAAGTATAAATCAGCCTTTAGGGGGCATTAAGACAAATCTGCAAAGGTTTGATTGTGGTTTGGCTTTTATTTACCCGAGGACGGAGTTTCCTTTTTCCGAATCCACAATCTTCTGAAAACGCATAGAGCTGCTCCTGGGGTAAAATGTGAAAACTGACTCTTCACAGAAAATGATGACGTACCAGCTGCAATCTGAACAGTCATTGGCTGTCTGCCAAGCTCAGGTCAGCTGACCCGTGATCGTAAAATACTAAGCTTTTATGTCATATTTAGTTTAGTAATTGTCAGTAATATCTGTGTAAGTGCTTTTTTGGAAAATTACTTTTAACAGTGACTTTGATAATGGCTCCAGAAAACCACAAATTTTTAAAGTAGTTACAGTTAAAGTTACAGACTGGAGCTATCATTTCTTCTGCTGTTTTAGCATTTGCTGGACCCACAGTGCAGTTTGATGGACAAACACAGGTACTACAATTTACAATTGTTTTCCTTACACCTCAGGTGATCACCAGTGCATTATCTTGGACAAACATGCCCTGGGAAAATGTAGTTAAATTTCATGATGCAAACCTGGTCTGCTCCACCACCACTTTCCAAATTATTCAACCTAAGTAGCAGACTCACTAGATCTGTTCCTGCCATTAACCTAAGAAAAAGTGCTTTCAGTCAGTCAGCTTTCACAGTGTGAGCTGCCCAGTTTTGATACACCATACCATCTCATATATGCAACACTGATACACATAACTTTTAAAAACATCATCATGGTTACGAGAGAATCAATCCTGCATTGCTGTCTATTTTCTTCATCCACTGTTTTTGTGCTGTCTGTCATTCTGTTTCATTCTGTCCATGTGTTTTGTCTTATGTCATGTCACTGTTGCTTAGATGTTGCATGTGCAGTGTATGTCTGTCTGCTCACTCTGAATGTTACTTTGCTGTATGTTAAATATTAACGTGTGAGCTTTTATGTGGCCTACTAACTTTAACTAATTTGCTATTTCTATTTGTGTTTTTCTGCACTAACCTTTGATGTTGTGGTTGTTATTTTGTCTATTGCTGGCATTTTACACCTTGTCCAGGGATTACAGTTGAAAAACTAGCTCTGTAGCTAAAACTGGCACATTTACAGAAATGTTTATTAATGTGCACTGCCCTGTTCAAATAAACAAATAAATAAAATAAATAATTACATGATAATGTGAAGAATTTTGTCACATAAAAATGTGATTGCTCATATCTTGTAACAATGGAATAAATTAATGTAAAAATGTGATACACTATCACATCTACTACCTGCTTCTGTACAGTGCAGACGTGTCTTCTTACTGCTCCCGCCCTATCTAGTGCTTGCTCCTTTTTTTGTCTTGTCAGACTTTTCTTTTTGACCCCCTGCTTTGCTGTGCTCCTGAAAATACTCAAAATAGAATAGATTAACTGGTCACTCAGCGCTATTGACAACATTTCTCCCTAAGAGACTGGGGGAACTGCCCACATGCCTGCCCGGACGGGACTTTCGCTGCGCGTGACGCCTGGACCAGCTGGCAAGTCGTGTGCCTGGAAGTCCGGTCCGTGGAGGATGTGGATTTATTCACATTTGGAATTTTTGATAGCAGGGTTCCTATTTTGGCCCTGGGACTGCCCTGACCTATCGGAAGATTTGTAAGACAGCTGCCAGCAAATTCACCCAGCTGCTGTCTGTGGAAATTAAAGGGTGCTTCAGGGATGTGAGTGACCGACTGAAAGTATTACATCAGAGAGTGGCACAGACTGAGGACTGTAGCCCAGACTGTGGAGGAGACTGGACACCATCGGGGGTCAGACTGGTGAACTGTTATAGTTACTGGACAGACCATGAAGCAAAGTCACTCCATCAACCGGATGTACGCCAGCGACGCTGAGGTCCAGAAACTGATTGACTGATTATGATCCGGGAAAAAAATTAACCGAAGATCACCTTAAATGGATTAAAAATTGTTTACCCCCCTCACCTTCTCCCTATATCTCCTCTCTCGGTTCGGGAGGTCAGCTCGACAGCTGGGTCTTCTTATCTCTCCCTGTGCACTGCCTTCAAGGACAAGCCACAGAACTGAACTTGTTAACATCTGAGTCGTGTCTCCAATTTCTCAAAACATAAGCTCAGACTCTTACTTGCATCATACACACCCCTCCCCATCCCAGCCCCCCTCCATCCATCTGCTCTTCTCTTCTCCTTTTTTTTCCTCTCTCCTTCACCCAAGTCCAAAGGAAAATTCCATCACGTGACCACGTGTACTGTGTCTTGTTATGTTATATTACTGTTGTGTTTGTGTATGTATGCCTTTGCAAAACCGTATTTAATTTTCTGGAGAGCGTGTGGCGGCGCTGACAAATAGCTGTGGCCCAGAGGCTTGCTCCAAACAGAATTTTGCTGTACTTTTTTGTGCATGTGACAATAAACTTATCTATTGTGGTGATACTGCATTTTTTTTATTCACCTGGCAGCAATGCGCTTATGTGATTACAAATTGTATAACTGTAGTCTATACCTTTAAATTTGTTGCAAATGAAGTATAGCCTACCTTATCTAAGCTGATTGATTGTTCAAGCTACTGACTGAACACTCTAACAATTGTGATTGTTTATTTGTATTAAGTTATTGTTTGTTATTTTACCCAAAATATAGCCTAATGTGTTTTTCTGCTTGGTTTTAAATGGTAATCGACTAGAGATACACTAGAGATATACAGTAGTTGTCAAGGCACACAGCACAAGAGTCAAGACAAAGATGCATATTGTTATCAGCTCTTGCGTCAGGGTCAAAATGAGGCAACATGTCCCTCAGGATGGCACTAGATCAATGGGTTCCATACTGTACTCCTCCCACTGACTGTTCATTAGGAGCTGTAGTGGCACTTAATGGCCAGTACACAGCCTGACTGTAAATCTCCACACTCCACTAAGGTTTGCTCTCTCATCAAAGACCCAGCGTGATGAAAAACACTGGAAGATGTATCTGTTTCTATCAAAGCATCAAGACAAGCTTGGAAATGACAAAATCTGTGGATTAATGGACTGGATGTGTATGAGAACTTTTTTGTCACAGTCCAACGATGGCAGAAAAAAGAGGAAACCAACACAAGAAAAAAACAAGATTTTATAACCAGCAACTGTAGACTATTTCTTTGATTGTCTTCCTCAGACATAGAACAAGTAGTAGTCAGTTGTGCCATTTTGTATCTAGACTGCAAGTACAGAGCTCAATAATCCTAAAATGCAGTTTGTCATTATAGGGTATTGGTTGAGATTGCAGTCAGAGGTCTCCATAGTGTCACTAGATGCTGTGAATGTCATAGCCTGTCCAGAGAGGGCAAGGCAGTGAAGAGTGGAGATGTGCTGAAGACTCCATTCTCTCTGACCTCTTCACAGCAGTTTCAGGTCAAGAAATTTAGGCCAAATAACAATGAACATCTCTCTATTCAAACATAGCAGGCTCCTGACTGATAGTATCTGCTATATTATTATTATTTTTTATTTTATTGATTTTTTTTTACCCTACAATGTTATTTTTGCATAATCAAAAATGTTTAATATTCTTAAAAACAAATGAAAAATTGAGTGTGGGTTTTTGTTGTGAAATTTAGAAGTTGGGCCCAGATGACAGATAGGTACAGAGAGAGCCAGGGTGGATTCTGTTTAGAGTCTGAAGATCTGGAATGTTCCTGAAAAGAAGCGGGCCAGTCCAGACTTCGGTGAATGGTCACTTTCTGAGAAGAGCCTAGACTCTATGTTTTGCCAATTGTTTTAAGGTCTTTGGCTTTGATATTGGTGTCCTCCTGGATCAGGACTTGGTTCTCGACTTCTCACAGTCTTTGAACATCATGCTTCTGGCTCATTTGTTTTTCAGCGTCAGTAGACACTCTGACTTTTTAAAGCAGTTTCTTGACCATAACTGCAATCATTCATTGAGCTGCTTCAAAGGATAGGCTCTGGTCCCACACTTGTCTGGGAAACAGTTTTGGGCTGATCAGTTCCCTCTGTTGAACTGATGGTCTCTGCGGGAGCAGGATGGTTTGGCTGAACAAAATAGACTGGTCTATTTAATTCAATTCAGTTTTATTTGTATAACCCAGTATCACAACAAAAGTCACCTCAAAGGGCTTCACAACAGTTGATCAAACATAAACACACAATCAGACTTAACACACAATCAACACAAACATTAACTACACTAAACAGATCCAGGACAGTCCTGTCCTTAGACCCTCCTTCTTGGGAAGGAAAAACTCCTAACAAAAACCAGTGAGTAGGGCGAGATAGGTCCAGGAAATCCAGGATGCAGCAGGGCCTCATCCAGACAGGTGAGTGGGTTGAGGTAGATCCGGGAATTCCTTAGAGGCCATTTACAGCCTTGTAAGTCAGGAGAAGGATTTTAAACCTAATTCTGAATTCAACTGGAAGCCAGTGAAGTGAAGCTAGCACAGGAGTAATATGTTCTCTCACGTTCCTGTTAATAATCTTGCTGCTGCGTTTTGAACAAGCTGAAAACATTATAATGAGTTTTTAGGGCACGCTGCCAGCAGAGAGTTACAGTAATCCAACCTAGATGTAACAAACAGCGTCAGTTTTAGATAAAATATTTCTGATTTTGGCTATGTTACGTAAGTGAAAGAATGCTGTTTTACAGGCTTGGTTTATATGAGCCTTAAATAATAAATCTTGGTCAAATAAAACTCCTAAGTTTCTCACAGTAGAACTTGAGGCTACACTGACACCGTCCAGGGAGACTATCTGGTCAGACAGAGCATCTCTCAGCTTTTTGGGTCCTAGTATAATGACCTCTGTTTTTTCTGGGTTTAGGAGGAGATAAATAATTGTCATCCAGGTCTTTATGTCTCTCACACAGGCGCTAAGTTTCTCAACGTAGTCATTCTGAATTTAATTGATAAATACTGTGTATCGTCTGCGTAACAGTGAAAATTAATGCCATGTTTTCTGATTATGTTTCCTAAAGGCAGAATGTAAAGCATGAACAGAATGGGTCCAAGTACTGAGCCTTGTGGCACTCCATAGCTAACTTTACTGCACTGTGAGGAATGTTCATTTACACTGACAAACTGGTACCTATCAGATAAATAGGATTTAAACCAGCAGAGGGCAGCTCCTCTGACCCCTATGTCACATTCTAATCTCTGGAGTAAGATGCTGTGGTCAGTGGTGTCAAAGACCAGTCCATTGTCTGAACTTAATTACAAGTCATTTGTGACTCTAACTAATGCAGTTTCTGTACTATGGTGGGGTCTAAACCCTGACTGAAAATCTTCAAATAAGCTATTGTCCTGTAGGTGGCGACATAACTGTTTAACTACAACTCTTTCTAGGATTTTTGAAATAAAAGGGAGATTTGATATTGGTCTATAGTTGGCTAAAATGTCAGGATCTAGACTGGGTTTTTTCAGAAGCGGTTTAATAACTGCATATTTAAAAGACTGTGGCACATAACCTGTTTCTAAGGAGGTGTTTATTATATTCAGTATAGGTTCATTAATTAGGGGAAGAGTTTCTTTAAAAGGTTTGTTAGGTATTGGGTCTAAAAGACAAATTGAGGTTTTGGAGGACATAATGACTGATGTTATCTCAGTTGTTATGTGATTTTGTTGTTAAAAAATTTTAGAAAGTTTTCACAGCTGAGAGTAACAGGGATACAGGGTTCTGCTGAGCTGTGACTGGTGGTCAGCCTGGCTACAGTGCTGAACACAAATCTAGGGTTGTTCTTGTTTTCTTCTGTTAAAGTTGAATAGTATCTGGTTTTGGCCTCACGCAGAGATTTTTTATAATTTAAAAGATTATATTTCCAGGCATTCAGAGACTGCTCTGAGCTGGAGTGACACCATAGCCTTTCTAATTTACGGGTTGCTTGTTTAAGGGAACGTGTTTCAGCATTAAACCATTGTGCTACTCGATTCGGCCTAACCTTTTGTTTTAATGGAGCTGCATTATCTAGAGCCGTCTTTAAAGACTGCATGGCGCTGTCAACAAACCGGTCATTTTTACTGGGACTCGAGCTATGGGAGCTGTTCTCAACATACTCACTCGACATTGTACTAATATTGACTTTATTATGTGTTTAAACTTTGAGACAGATTGGTCAGATAATGTTCTTCTAATCTGGGTTTTATTCATTGGAACAGTAAAGTCTTTGAGTATAAACTGAAAGGTAATTAGAAAGTGATCTGAGAGTATGGGGTTATGAGGGAGGACAGTGAGCTCACTAATCTCTATACCATAGGTTAAAACAAGGTCCAGGGTGTGCTTGTGACAATGAGTGGGTTCATTTATGTTTTGAGTAAAACCTATGCTGTCTAATAAGGCTGCAAATACATTACCTAGACAGTCGCTGCTTTCATCAACATGAATATTAAAATCCCCTACTATTACAATCTTATCTGAGTCTAACACTATACTGGATAGAAAGTCAGAGAACGCAATTAAAAATTCGGAATAGGGACCAGGAGCTGGTAGATGATTATAAACATAACTGTTTTTTGTTTCTTACAGTTAGGGTGATTTATAGTTATTATGAGGCTTTCAAAGGAATTATATGTGTGTTTAGATTTGGGGCTAAGAAGTAAACTAGACTGTGATATTACTGCCACTCCTCCACCTCGGCCTGTGCTCCTCGCTGTCTGAAAGTTTACATGACTTGGGGGAGAAGCTTCATTGAGTCTCACATAATCATCCTGTTGTAGCCAGGTTTCTGTTAAGGCTAGTAGGTTAAGTTTATTATCATTAATTAATTCATTAACTAACAGGGATTTAGAGAAAATGGACCTAATGTTTAGTAATCAACATTTAATTATGTCATTGTTTTGATTATTATTAATAGTATTAATAGGTCTACAAGAAGTTATTTTTATTAAATTTGTGGCTCTCACTCCTCTTATTTGTCTTTTGCTGTTGGAGTTAGTGTTTAGGTGGGGGACAGACACAGTCCCTATTTGCTCTGCTAAAATACCTTTATACTGGGTTTGTACCAGCTCATAAGGAAGCTCAAAGAAGTGTTTTAAGCTACTGCTCTGTGCCCGGGTCCCACCTCTGGTTCATCAGGTCTAGACTAACAGGCTTTGGTGGACTGTGTGCCTGGGTTTCTGTTGTGATGGTGCACTGACCCGCTCTGACAGACTCTTGATCGTGGGAGGTCTGATACTTTTGGTGAGTCTGTGTTTTCCTGACAAATTGTGGTAAAAATAAAACTCTTGGCAGGACTGGCAGGTTTAGCTAGACTGGGAGCCACTAGTATAGTGACCTGTAGTCCACTGGGGTCTCTATTGGCCTCTGACATGTAGGTGGACTCAGCTGCTGGTCAGAGAATTTCTGAGGGACTACTTTGGCCTTACTTTTGGGTGTACTGAACTGAGGGTGTTTTGGGACTCGGGGTCTTAGCCTCACTGGACTCTTTAAGTGGACTTGTAAAATGTGTTCCAATGATAATCTCTGGTAGAAACTGGGCCTTTGGACGACTCATTGGCTGCTTTGTACTGACAGACTTTGTAGGACTGTGGCTTTTGGTGGACTCAAACACTGTGGTGGGATGGGAGCTACTGGGGATCTGTAGTGGACCTTCAGTGGTCTGCGGTCCACTGATGACTGTGGCTGGATTGGGACCTTTCTGTTGATTGTAGACATCTTGTTGTTTTGGTGAGTTTGTATCCACTGATGTACTCGTGACTTTAGATACATTTGTAGTTTCAAGTTTAGTTTGAGACTGTGTTGCATTCATAGGTTTTGCTTGTCAAGAGTTTTTGGTGATCTTGAGACTTGAGCTGCACTCGGGCACTGTGGTCCACTGCTGCTGGGATGGTCGAGTCAGGAGGATGTTCCTTATGTTCCCAATGAGGAAAGCGTTCACTAACACCAAATCCCACCATGCGCGGCAGCATTCTGTCCGCAGCCATGGTCTTACCTGCACACAGAACACCTGTCCAATTGCTATCCCAGAGCCCCTCAAACTGCCTTCTGCCTTCTTAAACATTTCCAGTTGACTGGATATGGAGCGACATCCTCTGGAACTGGCAGCTACCACAAATCACTCACGACTTCTTTGGCAGCTGATAATTTTCTTTCTGTTTAGGTGGATCACAGCCAGAGCAAACGTGCACTTCCATGTGCTTACTGTGTAGAAAAATCTACAACCTACACGTTTGGCAGAGGAGTTGTATGGATTTTTATTGCCTCCTAGTGGCAGTTGGTAAAGTACACAAGTACAGATTTGGTCTGCAAACTAAAAGACAAACTACGCACTCACTATCAAACATTTTACATTTCTTGCTAAACCAAGACCTATAAAACAATTTTAATAGTAATAGCCTAATTTATTTTACCTACAAATTTGTCAGTGACCACAGATTGGGTAAACCTTTTATAACCAAATGCACACAATGGTGAGACCCTTTATCGAGCCACTAAATAAATTACATTTGTATTTTACTTTTTTTTATCTATCCAAATTATATCATTTGTATAGACAAAACTCACTCATGCTGTTTCTTCTACTATAGTCGAATGGCCCTGTATTGTGAACATCGTGTAAAATAGAAATGTCTATGTTATTAATTTTAGTCAAGCAGTTCAAGATCAAGATCCTGGAGCTTCTGGGCCGTCTATAAGCTAAGCCAGAATGATTTATTGTGGATTCAACATAGATCTTTGTCGCAGTACGTGTTAAGCAATCACTGCAGCGCCCCCTGTTGCCAATTTCCATGTACGGCATATATACACGACATCAATTGTGCATTGAAGTCTAATACTGTGC
Organism: Bostrychus sinensis; assembly: GCA_020698575.1. Lineage (NCBI taxonomy): Eukaryota > Metazoa > Chordata > Actinopteri > Gobiiformes > Eleotridae > Bostrychus > Bostrychus sinensis. The sequence continues at coordinate 16,120,044 of CM036257.1, read as the reverse complement.
TAGTCTAACTGCTGTATATCGTTGACGGGCACTGCAGCGAGTGCCTGTAATCCAAGTCACTGGGAGCTGATTTTGGTGGATCTCTTGAGCCCAGGAGCCCTTAGCTGTAGTGGGCACTAAGCTCGGTACTGATATGGTGATTCTGGGTGATTCTAGGGGAGCCCGGGGTCAGCAGGTTGTCTAACCCCGAAATTCCACTGCAAGCGTAAGCGCCGCGAAGCGCAAGCGGCCGACGGCGCAGACCCGCGCCCACTTTTTTTTTAACGGCAGCGCAGCGCCGCGGAAGTCTGAGCAGCTGGGGGAGCATGTGCGGGAATTGCGAGATCGCGCGATAAAGGCCTCCAGTAAAGACGGGAACCTGACCAAAATAATCTTCATTCACCAGAAGCGCAGAAAACAAGTTTAACTCCTCATCCATGGCTCTTTGACTGTTGTACAAACTTAATCACCTGTGACCTGAACTGTCGGCCTCTGGTGCAACAGGAAGGGTCGCAAGTGTGACAGGATGTGACTTGATTTAAGAACATGTGCATGTGTATATATAACAGATTTTATTAACAATACATTTATATGTATTGTACATTTTATAGGACTTACTTGTATAGTAAAATACAACATAGAATGACAAGCAGATTGAATCAATTTATTTTTATTTATTTTTTCATTAGTTAAAGCTCATGGTCCTCTGGGTGGTAAAGTTCACTCATCAAACGGTAGATATATGATGGTGCATGACCTCCAATATTTGAAATAAACAGAGTAATGAGTTCAGGTGGAACATAGTCAAAGACTGGGCAGTGTACATTCACCTTTGAAAGGATTTCACCTGAAAGATCAAAACAGAACAGTGCATTTTTAAAGTCTGTAGCTAAAATGGTAAGGGTTTTTAAAGGGTTAAAGTAATTCACAATGTTTACCTTCAGTGAAGGGCAGCACCTCGTGAGGAGAAACAAACTTATGGAAGGTATCCTCTTCATTTGGAAACTAAAAACAGAAATGTATCTATGTACTACTTGTTCCAAGCAAAAAATAAAATGAAAAACAACTGAAACAATTGTTTCCTACCTGAGGTGAAAGTTTAAACATGGGAGCACAGACAATAAGAGGTGTTGAATGGTGCTTGGCAGCAAGGGCAAGAGTATGTGTCCCATTGACAGCCCTTAGGCCTCCATTAGCAAGCACTGTTTGTGTCCCAATAATGACCTATAAGAGGATTAACATGATCACATAAAACTGAAGCTTTAAACTTTTTACACTCATCAACTTAATAAATACCTTGTTGACACGAGACATCACTGCAAATATGGCAGCATCTGCAATTACTGTTGTTTCAATGCCAGCTTTTGAAAGACTGGTGGCCATTTCATGTCCCTTTTGAGAATAAGTCAAACAAGAATTAAGCCAAAGCTCTTGTACTTCATCACCCACCTCTTTTCAAAAATGTATTGACTACCTGGCAGAACGGGGCACATTCAGCTACAATTACATGGAATTTGCGTTTGCTGCCGGCATCTTTGAGGAAGGCTTCAACAGTGCGAGATCGTCCAATTGTCATGATGACCTCATTGGAGTGAATGTGCTCCAAGGCCTGCATGGCAATGTTGTCAGTGGTTCCCTCTGTAAATTATGTAAGTAAACACATGGTGCTAATGAAGATGACCTTTGTTTGAACTTAGAACTATTAAACAATTTTCTTTTTACTCACCCAGCTCTGTTAACAACTCATTAATAGCTTCAATAACATTGGCTTTGAGGGCAGCAAAATGCTGTCTGAAGTTTTCTTCACTGAGTCCTCCTGAAGTCAGCAATTTGTGAAGAGATTCTTGTTGGTCTGTCTCTTCACTGCTTCCTCGAGACCTGCAGCAAAAATAAATAAATACATAAATGAATAAGAACACTTATAACTTGGCAGTTGCTGTTTCAAGCAATAACCCAAAAACGTTATGGCTACAAACACCTGCTAAGGCATTGGTCTTTATAATAGTAACTTATGGAAGGTACTGACCAGTTACAAATGAGGGGGAAAAGTAGGTCTTGACTCTCACCTGGCATATTCCTCTCTGATGATCTTCAGCACACGTCGGACCATGTTTCCTACAGTGGTCTCAGAGGGCTGGGCAGCTGTCATTCTCCTCCCCTCTTTTCGGATTATTTCCATTAGGTCGCCTAAAATAAAGAGTAAACATTATAAATGCAATCAAGACCTTGTAAGCCCTGTAACGTAAAGTAACCTAAAATCATAACAGCTTTATGGGTTAGTAAAATCAACTCTGAACGTGTAACAGCTGTTAAATATACAATGCGGGATTTAAAGATCGTTCTCGTAGCTTAATTCACACAGTCAGCTTAACATTAAAGCTTTCATCATAGTTATACTCTGTTCTGGTATTTAGTAAAGCTGATTATTCATACACAACAGCATTTGTAACCTGCGCTGCCCCATCGGGCCTGGGCAGTGATTCTCCGGAGCAGAGCTGTCGTTTCCCGAGCCGTCTCTGACGAGCCCCGCAGAGGTCCCGTGCCAGAGCCACCCCGCTTTAGCTCAGACAAAAAGGCCTCGATCCGCTCCGTCAGGTCAGTTTCTTTATCTGAACCCGGCATGTTACTGTAAAAGGCTTGATTGATAAGAGAAACAGAGCAGCACTTCTATTTGTAATGTGGAGCTGTTGAACGGGATATACACCAAAGTACTTCCGGGTTGTTAGAGCAGCGCAGTTGTCTGATTGGTTGCACCACTTTGGTATGGCTTCATGCTTTCCCTAAAATGAAAAGTACACGCAACATTTGAGACTTCATTTTGACTCATTATTTACTATTATTTAGAATATTTATTACTATAGTTTGTATTTTTTTGTATGTGTACACCGTGCAGCATGTCTGGTACAAAAAGTAATGACATTTTTCCAACACTGTAAGTCAATTAAACATTTTATTCAATAAAAGCCCAACACAAGTTTACAAAATTGATCATTTAACATAAAAATCACTGATAGCGCAGACTGCGCACATGTCCATTGTTAAAAATGTTCCCAGATGTCTTAACCCGTCAGAGCACCCTTTTTTTTTTTTTTTTTACATGTACCCAAACCCTTACAAACCATATGGAGAAGAAAAACTATATAGAATTGTTTTAAATGGGAGCTTTTACAGTGTTTCAAAACTTCTGAATAGGTTGTTTTGCAAAGAAATGTGGCTAGAGTCTAAAATGTTTATTTAATTTTCCTTCACAACCGGCAAACATAAACCAATCCTTTTGTAGGCAAGTATCTAAAGAGTAGAAATATGTTTGACAGCTGTATTTGTTGGTTCAGATGTTTACCTTAAGAATGACGGGCTACGTGTTCAAACAGTGACCTAATTTATAACCAAGTAAATATTATATTGACAAAGCGAAACTACCTCTCCCCAAATATAAGAGCAAAACAAGGCATATACAATATGAAAACAAACAAATTAAATGAATCTACCAAACGCATATGCAAATTGCCAAATGAAGTGACACTGGACATCAGTGGTTGCCAATTTCTCAAAAGTAACAACTAACCACCTTTTTAAATAGCCTTCACGTGATAATAGGGCACCAAGGACCTAAATTGCTTGGCATGGCAATGTTTACATCAACAAAGGGGCAAAAGAGCATTCTCTCATGGCACATCCATTCAAACTGAGCTCTGAAATCTGTTCAGCTGATTGAAGGATCGGGCTCTTATTCAGTAGGCTGCAACAATCAGAACCAGTGTAGACAGAAATAGTGAAGTACCATGGCTGTAGACATGTCACAGTGAAGTAGTGATGCATGCCTGCCCATGTCCTGCGGTGCATTTCTCCCTACAGTGATTTCAAGTTTCATGCCACTAAATAAGCAAGAGAATTATTTTTCAGAAAACAATCTTATGTTCTTTTCAGCTGTGTCTAGACTGTGAGCCCCTCTATTCTTGCAATTGTTTGCTGAAGCTAGTCCATAGGAGGATAGGTGTTGAGATGTGTGCCTGACATAAAGGCAGCTCCTCCCAAGGAGATGAAGAATGCTTTACTCAATCAGCTTCTTAGCCTTGAAAAAGCGTCGCAAGTAAAAGACTTGCCACGTGGCCAGCCCAATGAGACAACACATAGAGAAGATGCTGAAGTACAGCACACGTGTGTTGGTGGACTCTGTGGAGCAAAAGAAATTGTAAGAAATATATTCCATCCAATAGATACAAGTTAATTATGTTAAAATATGGATGTGTTGTTTAAAAAGCACAGACATACATTTATTATTTGTATGTAGAATTTTAAATCTACAGAATGTTTATGTTGTAGCTAAATTATTGTTTATACCATTGGTATCACGCATTTCCTCCTCCCTCTTCTTCATGTAGGCAAAGTCATTTACAATGGACTCTGACAGGTCCTCCAGTCGCCTGAGTTCAACCTCAAGAGGTTTCAGCTTCTCCACTTTAGCAATCTAGGAAAAAGGCAAGACAGGATAAGAGATTATATTAATATTTTACCCAGTAGGTTTCTCTGTAAGAATACATTCATAATACAGTAACACAGTATAGAATCAATGAACTTGAGGTCCTGTGTGAGAAGGAATTCACAAGTGACCCAGATTTATAATTGAATTATTTTACAACATACATAAAACATAGAAAAAGGATAGATTTTGAGATAAATAAAATTTACTTGCACTATGGTTGGTTAGGATTATCAACATGAACACTTGTAACACTGAGTATTTGAAATACTGAAAACCATATCTGTTACTTGTTAAAGTTACACTGTGTAACTTTTCTCCTAAATATGTGGGGCATACTGACTTGTTTTTGTGATTTTTTGAGCAATTATAAGGCCTGAGGCGCGATCTGTTGCTCCGAGCGGGGCTTCCGTACTGAGAAACCGCCCTCGCAACTTGGCCGGGAGCGCTCTGCTGTTGAGGAAGAGTCACGTGACAGGGAACGACTTGAGGCGCAGGTATAACCAGGAAGCTACTTTTAGCGTTGTTATTTTCGCCAGTTCGTCAGGGCCGAAGGACACAAGAAGATGAAGACAATGTCGGACGAGGCAAGAAAAAGAAAATGTGAAAGGGACCGCACCAGATCGCAAACAAGAGTCAACATCGGACAGACTTTTGCTCGCTGGCGTCAGATGAGAGACAAAGAACGCTGCAAATCGGATCACGTTTTTGCATCTTTATTGTTGGGCAGGTAAATTAGCCTCTTTATTTTTTCTTTAGAACGTGCTTTTTCATACAGTTATTAGTTGTTTTTGCTGCGACCATTGCGTGATATTTGTTGATAAGCTAACGCTAGCGCTAACTCTATAGAAGATCCAGTCCAAACTTCCAAAGGTAGCAGCAGGTCAACTAAAGTTGAAACAATGATGAAAATAGATGCACGCGCACAGTTTCAGAAGGAGGAGGAGCCCCAGTGTTTACGTTTTGCGACGGTGCAGTGGCACCTGTGGCCTCTAGAGGCGCAAGACCGGGAATCTTACACAGTGTAACTTTAAAGCAAGGAATAATAATACTGATACACCTTTCTTTCTTTAACTGTTTTAGTCTTAAAAAACTAAAAAGAGAGGCACATCAGTTTGGTTGCAAGCATTATTTTTTGCTTAATAATAATAAAAATTAACAGAGATGGTGGCAAACGTGTGCAACCACCCATAACATTCATGCTAAATTGCAAAATTACTAAGCTTAGTAAAAAAAAGTTATTACGGCATTATTTTCTTATTTATCTCACTGGACAACTGGGTAAATAATTTATGTAATATATCAAAATAAATAAACAACATGTGAGTAGTCTGCAGCCTAGAAAAAGTCTTTAAAAAATGTATTTCTTTTACATAAAACCACAGACCAAGACAATTACCTCCTCATAGTTTTTAGCCTCCACGCCATGCTTCATGTCCAGGTTGACCAGCTGATCTGGCACTCTCCCAGTCCCTAATTAATAAAACATAAATAGATAGCATTCAAGTATCAGAATGTAAGAAAAGTATAACTAAGAAATGTTATGAAAATAACAAACTCATAAAATGTAAGCATGTCTGTTACTCCAAAGAAAATCTGTTAAAAATTCTGCTAAACTAACTTACCCATTGGTGACTTGCTCTCAAAGCAAACTTCAAACATGTCATAGTCCTCTGTGGTAAATGCAAACTTTCCTTTTGTGGCATCTTCCTTAGAGTAGAGAGTATGGCTAGAGGAATCTGTGATCTGCAAAATTTAATAAAATGTACTAAATCAATTCTTTAAACTTTTAAAAAAACATTACTGGCATCACACATACTGTTACACATAATGCCACTTCTTATTAATATGGTATTTCTTTACACACTATGAATTTAATGCTAAAATAAAAATAAAGCTGAATAAATACAATACAATGAATAAAGCTTAAATATTTATTGTGCAGTAGATGCATATGCACTATGTTGACAGCTGTTGATCAATAATTAGCTTAGATACTCTGCTAAACACTAATATTCTGATAATACTCTAATATTTTAAATCAGTACATGGTTAGAGACTAACGCAGGTGATAAATAGTTACAAACCTGCTTTGTTTATAAATTTCCACTTAAATGCTATTAGCGGCACATGCTAATGTGCTAATGCGGCTAGTGCTGTGTAAGACTGACGTGTAACAGCGACAAAGCATGACAGGCTCTGAACTATTTAACTCAACTCAGGAAGCTGGATAGAAAATACCATGATATAAGGATACACTAACATAAAATACACATAAGGCAACATAGCATAAAATGAGCGGTGAATTCAAGACAAATTTAAAACTGCGTTAAAACCAGGAAGTCTGGCTTTTGGGCCCAATTGAGCTACAATGCTAACACCAGCTGTCACCGGTTTCTACCATGATCTAAGCTTATCTCATAGTCTCTAACGCTTAGACCACGAGTGCAAAGACCTCGTTTTATGTGTAGCAATGTCTTTCTAAACCACAGCACAATGGCCACAACAACAGTGATAAAAAATAATAGTTAGACGTATGCAGCAGCTCCGAGCTCACCTTCAGATTAGTTTTGGTGTTGGCTTGTTCACTAATTTCATACTCCCCCGTAACAAGCACGTCCTTGTGGATCTCTTCTCGCAAACACTTCCTTGAGTTGACTGGCAAAAAGAAAGAAATGGAAAACACCGATTCAATGAGAACCGGTAAGAGCAGAAGCGCGGCGAGTCGAGCCATGGCTACACTGAAGCGACCGACTGAAGCCGTGTCAGTAGCAGCCAGCCCCAGCTTAACACCGACAGGATCTGCTCACGGCTGTTTGTCTGGGGCACTGTGGATCGCAAGCACCCTCTGCTGATGTGGAGGAGGAGCTGCAGCCTCGGCTCAGTCAAGCGGACACAGGTAAACAAGTGGATTCACAAGTGGAGATAATTGAACCGGAAACTAAAGGCACAAGTCTACAGTGTTGGAACAGTGTTTTCTGTGTGTAAATCTGTAAAAGAGGTGCTACTTTTCATGTAGCCTAGTGTTTTTGGCATAAGCATATGGTAGGTAAATCTTTTCTTTTCGGCTGTTCCCTACAGGGGTCGCCACAGTAGGATAAAGCATCAGCCTCCATTTAACCCTATTTTCTCTACCCTCTTCTCTCACACTAACCAACTTCATGTCCTCTTTTATCCCTACATCCATAAATCTTTTTGGCCTTCCTCCTTTCAGGAAGCTCTAACCTCAGCGTCCTTTAACAGATTTATTTACTAGGCTACCTTCAGCTCTGCCTGTTGTATTTTCCTTTTCCTCAGTGCCATCGTTTTTAAACCATACAACATCACTGATCTCCATTCCTGCCATTCTTAATAAAACTCTTAACAACCAGACAATCACACGACAAATCTGCCAATAACATTTTCCAGCCTGCTTGCACACAACTAACCTCTTTCCCACTCTCCAATGCTCTGGACCGTTAACCCCAAGGCACAGTAAGGCAACAGTTCTAAGATATGGCCAAAGATAGGTAGAACTACCTTCCATTTTTGATTTGGAAGTTGTTAGTCTAATAGCCCTAAAACATCTAAACTTCTTGATTAAAATCTTGCTGGACAGAGCAAGCAAGGACGTTTGCCTAATGCTCTCTAATTCCTACACTGTTCCAAGAGGTAGATGTTTAAGTCTTAGGCCTTCCACAAAAGTAAATCTTCTATTTACCCCCAATATGATGGTATTCTTATTAGTGGATCAGTATAATGAAAATGATCAGTTTGTGAACATTATATTGAAAATGATCACAGCACTTAAAGCCAATAAGACCAACTTCATGGGGTAAGTAAGCCATGCAAGTCTAACTTGGGGACAAACCTTTAATACTTTATACTAGACTAGAGTACTTTCACAGTTGAGTGTGGCCTTTCTATTGTTGAGGTTGATAAATGGTTTGTACCTTGTGGTGAACCATCTGTATTTGCTCTCATGAAGTCTTCTCATTATGGCAGACTTAGATACGAATACACCTACTTCCTGGAGAGTGTTCTTCACTTGGGTGGATGTTGTGAAGGGGTTTTTCACCAATTTTTGATCCAGCCTAAGGATGGTCTGGTTCACTTCAATTAAGAGACTGCATGTTGTGGGTTCACAACAACAGCTTTTAAATGAAAATACCACATCTGGAACCAGGTTCAGACATTTTACCTGTTCAGATTCTGATGATTGAGGGAAATAGCCCATGCGGCCCATTAAACTGCTTTTGAAGCAATTGTTCAATTGCTTTTGGTTCCCTTGAAAAAGGGGCAGCTACTTATTAAATTGCTGTAATTCCTAAATCCTTCCTCTGATCTGGACATGAATACTCATAAATTACAGCTGAGAGGTAGCAATTTGAGCCCATATTAAACATACACCTGTATTTTGTTAATATGTTTGGGTAAAGCTAAAATAACAAAACTTCTGTCAGTGTCCAAATATTTATGGATCTAACTGTACAAACATAAAGTATTTGGCCCTTATGAAAGATGCTTGACACCAACAGAGACGTCTCCCAGTCCTATTATTTTCCTGTCAGAAGAGGGATTACCCAACTGCAGACAATAGAGCCGTCCAGTTTCCAGGGAGACATCCTTGTTGCTGATCCTCAGAGATGGGGACATGCTGCTCAGGGAGTCTAGCACCAACCGAACAGTAATTATTAGAGAGAGAAATCCCCCTCATAAGACAGCTCATACATCAAATAACGTCTAAGAATAACTACTCATACTCTCTGTGAAACTGAGATTTGTACTTACACATATTGCATAGATTTTCATTGCACACCAGTAACATTGTTTGTCCTTCGAAATGATCAGATGTGTAGGCATATTGGTTTAAATCTAGGAGTATAAGATGGCATTTTAAGAGTATGTATTGTATAAATCCAAATATAATCCCTTTCTGTTATAAAAGTCAAACTTTTTTTTTCAACAAAATCCAATGGTACACAATTAGCTTTTACAGACCAAAGATCACACTAACTCTGTCAAAGAAATACATATACATGAAAATTAACTTTGCACAAGACATTGCCAACAGATACACAGCGTGTAATGTAATCATTAATGTTATAATTGATTACATTTCCAATCTTTTTAGAATTGTATGTTCATTGCGTCTTGTAACAGGGGTGTGATAAACTCTGCAATGTTCTCTTAATGAATACCACATTTCTATTGATCTAATTCTAACTGCTTATCACCTCTGGGCACTGTTTCAACATTTTATGTCATTACAAAGCACTCCTGGAATACCTTCCTTTAATTTCGTAACTGATCCTGCCCAATGACGCAAGCGTCTACACACCCATAATGCTATAATGTTGGCCTGAATTCTCTTTAGATAGGATTTAATAAAGGTTCAGAAAAGCTATTGCATAGTAAATAATTAATGATACAGAAATACCAAATAACCTTCATTTATTCTCTTATATTATATATATCAATTATTCTTATATTAGTAGGTTGATGTCATTATACCGTATTACCTAAATGATCACATTTGAAAACTCCATATTAATTGTTGTTAGTTGTGTAGTCTGTGAGAGTTCTCTGGATGGATATCTGCATATGTGGAGCTGGATGGATATTTGCATAGAGCTCAGCTAAACTGAGCTCTTGTTGTCATGGCTTTCTTTCATCCTCTGTAAACTCAGAATTACATCAGGCAGGGTTTTCTGTCTGTCTTGCTGCCTGCTGTCTACCTCATATCCTCATCATGTTCTCCTTTCCTCCTCTCTGTGCCTCGCTCCTGCCTTTCCCCGCTCTCTCTATCAAGCGTACGCTGTCTAGTTCCTCCCCTGGGTTGAAGCACCGACGCAGGTTGGCGTCATAGTGGTCTAATTTTACTGTTGTTGATGCTGATGTTAAAAGAAGCAATAGGCACCTGCTATTTCTGCCTCCACCTCTCCTCCCCAGGGCCGGGAAGGAGTATTAATAGATGCAAGTTATTAGGTGCTGTATGGTCCCATATTGAGACTTAATTGATGAGTGCAAAGAAAAACACAGTGCTTTCAGATGTTATGCAACACTATATAGCTGTGTAAGTCAAGAGGTTTTGTAAAAACAGACATACAATTTGAGCTTCTGAATAAAACACAGAGGCAATAAAGAAGCAAAGCATAATTATGTAAGTTGTGTTGTAGGTTTCTTACTTCTAGGAGCAGGCCTGACCATGCAGGAAGTTGGTGATTTCTTTGTGGTATTGCACAAAAGGGTGTGTGCATATTAGGAAGCACTCAAACGTCATCAAAAGTTGCTTATTGTGTAGTTCTTGACCCAGCATGTTCTTTATTCATAACACATTTCCTGTGTAATATTCTGTTCAGTAAACCTTTGTGTGGTGAAATACTGAGGAATTTCAAAAGGCAGCCTAAAAGTCAAGGTGTAAAAGTAATCTAGGACAAATGACTTAAAAAATTCAACAATAAGTAGCCAAACATGGCTTTTAGATTTTAATATTAGAAACCTTGTCTTCAGAGACATAAAGTATTAATGGGCCACTCAAACAGCTGTTACAAATACGTAATGAGCCTACCTTTGAGCAATTATAGGGCTAATAAGAGAAAAGTAAAGCTCACATAACTTTAAACAGTTAAAATTCTGCTCAACTGTTTATATAAATCTTTAGCCTTTCTGTTCTCATATCACAATTAAAATGTGGATTTGTGCAAGTTTTAGATTGACACATCCCACCTCATGTCTAGCTGACAGCGTCTTCACATCAGTTACGCTACATAAAATGTGCAAATCAGTACAGAATCTGTCTGCGTTAATTCAAAGCCACACATATGTGGGACGTGTTAAATTAGCAAATGCACATTGGGAGAGAATAAAATCGACGTAAATGTTAGAACCTTAGCTTTTTTAGATCCCCTTACATAATGCATTGTCAGAATGTAGCCTTCTTGCAATTCCGATTCGGAAGACAGTGAACCACCTTTTCTCTTTCCTATAGGTAGGCTGTAATACGACGCGTTGACATTACATGTCTAGAGAATCTGAGTTTTGTGAGAAAGAAACTCAAAGCCCATAGCAACTACATTAAGTTTTCGGCTGTCTTCACGACATGGCTCCTCGAAGACGGCAACAGCGGTTCCTCTAAGAAATGCTATATTTGGGCACGGAAGTCCGACGTCAACGCGCTGGGCTTGCAAATTAAAAAAATGGAAAGAACGTGCTGACGTGAGAGCCCTGACGTATGGTTAACCCTGGCAACAAACGGAACAATAAATAGAGCTTGGCGAGAGTCAGGAAAACTACTGCTAATGCTGGTTTTACATTTGAGAGTATGTAAAGTTCCACTGATTTCATCTATTTGCTCCGCACGCACAACAGTGACTGTTTGCTTAAGACACAAACAAAAACTGAGCCAAGAAAATCATTTAATTTAAATATCACTATATTTTATTTACATGTTTTGCAAACAACACTCATTTACCCTCTGTAAAAAAATAAATTTAAATTTCATAAATTAAAGCACTAATGTTTTCACAGAAAACTTGAGAATATAAGACCACTCAGACCATGGTTAGGACAAAGCACATTAGTTTTTAAATTTCATATAAACTTCACAATTATTCTCACATTCCAACCAGAAAACAAATAATAACTATTGCTGTAAACACATTAATACAACATTGTTTTAATCTAGCACCAGTAAATCATACATAACTTAAATAACTATGTGGTATTGTTAAAACATGCTATTACTTGCTACATTGATGTCATAGGCAAGTCTAGATATATGCAAATAAAAATAGGTTGCTATGTGTTATAAATCCTTTCCTTAGCCCTGTGATCTGCACATTCCTTTTATTGCAGAACTGTGCTTTGAAGGAAGTATTACAGTTTGTGGAAGAGTCTTTAAAGGGCTAGAAGTGTGGGTGAGTTGAGGGAGTCAGAGGACTGGTCGTTGCTGCTGCTGCCTCTCCTATGGGCAATGCCGCAGGTGGAGAAGGTTTCTGCTTCTGGGAAGGTGAACACAAATGAGGAAGTGTAGGTGGTGTTGGCTGGGGTGCAGGTCACAACAGGAGTGCACAGAGGCTCAAAGTCACTGTTACCGGTGGTGGTGTGAAGGGGCTCCCAGTCCTGTGTTGTGTAGAGAGAGCTGGTAAGGTCGACCTCTGGCACTGATCGAGCGGTCTCCATTTCGGTCTTAGCGAGCAGGTCCAAGGATTCCTCCAGGACAGAGTTATCAAGGTCTGTCATTTTGACTGTGGTGCTGGAGACGGTGGCAGTGGAGAGGGTAGGGGCGCTGCTGGAGAAGATGGAATTGGAGGTTGAGGTGAAGGTTGGTTGGCTGGAAGCACTTTGTGGCTGAGAGGAGGGCTGAGTGGACAGGCAGGAGTGGGCTGGAGAGACAGTGGTAACAGGAAACTCCATGTCCAGCTCAGATGGGATTTTGCAGATGGGTTGGTGGGCAGCAAGAATAAACTCAAGCCTCTCCTTTTCTTTCAAGAGGTTGGCGATATCATTCTGCAGGCTAGATTTCTCATCCTCCAGCTGATCGGTTTCCTGAGAGCAAAGAATAATAGGGAATGTTCATTTAGCTATCACACAAGAGAACATTTTAGCTGTGAATATAATTTGTTTGAATGAGGGATACTTACAGCTTGGAGGGTGTCTGTAAGCTCGCGCCTCCTGTTGCGGCATTTTGCTGCTGCCTGCTTGTTTCTTTCTCTGCGAATTCTGCGTTTCTCTTCCTCTTCAGCTGAGATCTGCAGGAACAAGGAAAAGTTAAATTTCCATTTCAGAAACGGAAAATGCATAACAGGTTACTTAGGTCTGGGACCTAAATAGTGATTGAATATTTACCTGCTCCTGTCTGCCTCTTTTGGTGCCATGAGCCTTAGTGGCGGACCTCATGGTTGGTCTGGAGTATGCTGGGCTGGGGCTGGTGCTGTAAGGGTGAGCTCTGTGAGAAGGGGCCACTGAGGAGATCAAAGGCTGGACCATCCACTGCAAGTCTGGGCTAGTTGAGATGGCTGTGACGGTGGGGATGAAGGAGGCACTTGATGCTGTCAGCTCTGTGAATTCCTAGAAGAAAAGAAGCAAAAGCACTGATCAGTACATCTGCTAAACTTTGAGGAGAGTGGAGAGCAGTGCAGGGTGCTTATGACTAAAATAGTCTATAAAAAGCCACATGGGTTAAAAATATCCATATGATGTCAACTATGACGTTGCACTCTATGGAGTTTCCAGCTGGATGAATGGAGACAGCACCACAGAGCAGTGCAGGTCAATATACTATTTGAAGAACATCTTAAAACAGATCTTAGCTAGCCTACTAGTAACTGAGTAGATAACTTTATTTTACTATCATTTTTATGTTAACATTCTGTTATATTATTATATTGTCATATATTATATGACATTATTTTCATATTTATATAGGCCTCAAAGCAAACAACAACGCTTAAATACGTGTTTTAGATAAGTTTTAAGTGGACTCACCTGAGATTGGGGAGATCCCATGCTGGAGTAAGATCCTGCTGGTGATGGAAAGTAGCCCAAATTATCAGTAGCCGGTGAGGCTGTGCTGCAGCGAGAGGAGGAATCACACTCCGTATTAAAAGCGGTGAACATCATTGTTTCCTTAAAACGAATCCGATTCAAACAAACTCTACTATGCGGAAAAGTAAAAAGATTAAAAATCCCTTAAGTAGGTTTGTGGGAAAACTCTTAAAATGTCGCTCCGATCTATTTGCTCTGGTGGTTAGTCCGCTACAGAAACTTTAACTGCCAACTACGGGTGCTCACAGCGCTTATATAGGCGTAGACTGGAGCAGCGCAATGACGTAGTTAAAGGGGAGTGTCACTACGCGACGTCAGAGCAGTATAAACACTAAACAATCGCATAAAAACACAGTAATAATAATAGACAAATATATAATTACATTCGATATTTCAGATGTAATACAGGTTTGTACACCTAAATTGCTAAAAGTAACATAAATAGATTTTTTTGATGAAACTCACTCTAAACAAATGGAACGTTCCAGAGCGGGATCCCCAATACGTCATCTTCCAAATATGGTTCATCCTGCGGAGGGGCGGACCTTGCTGGTAAATAACACCGCCTGAGATTGGCCGACACCGACATGACGTAAGACAACAAACAGTGAAGCCGTTGTGAAAAATAAAAAGACTAAAGTCTAATGGCCAGTAAGTGTAGGCTCTGTCTTACACAACAGAGTACATCAAATATATATTTGAACACGGGGAACCCTTCTGTCTGACTGATCTATTTGTAGACTCTCTTTATTTCAATGTATAACCTATGTATCGAAGTTCCTTTGGCGTTAATACATTTTTCAAATGAGCAATGATAAAGGTACTAACAATCACTGAAAACACGCGACGTTCGATAATTATAGTTATAGTCTATATGAATAAAATACTCTTATGTACCTGATCAAAACCATGGGAAATCCCAACAGAGACAGAGTGCATTACGCCCCGGGGCAATCCTTGTACCTCTGAGAGGGGTGTGTTCAGGCGTCAGACAAGTTCATAACAGGTCTAGACTGTGTACTTTTCCAGTAGTTTCAGTCCTTTCTGTGTGTGTCAGATAAGCGGGTCTTTTCCAGTGACAAAGGGAATCCCAGGGTTCTGTTTTGCTTTTTATGCACTAGTTCTTTTTTATGATTAACTATAGCACATTGGGCCTATAAACAATGGCATCTATAATATGCTAAAGGAATCTTAAATTTACTCCCAAAATGCACTTAATGTAAAACGTTGTGGAGGCCTAGTCATTAAAAAAACAACAACAATCAATGATATCTTAATTTTAAATCCAAATATAGGAAAAACTGATCAAATCTGCACAAATTTGATGTACACACGTTACAGTTCTGAACCTCATCACTCAGGCTGGTCGTGGTTGTATTTCTTATCAGGTTATAACATAGGTGTACAATATGTGCCTCATTAGGCTACTACAAAGTTTTTAGTCCAGGTAGAAAATAATATGTTGTAGTATTTTAAACACAACTTTGACTATAGTTTATTGTCACTGTGTCAAAGTTCACCGATGTGTGTTAAAGTAAGGACTTTGTGTTTTGTTTCCCGCGCAGCTGTTTTGTTGAACATTTCTAGTTGGCATAGCAACACTCCACCCCTTCGGGGTAGTGACGTCGCCATTTTGCATAGTAACAAAGATTGTTTGTGGGAAAGACGCATCACTTTACTACTAAACCTCGGAATGCGGTTTGTTTGTAAAGAAGGCGGGGCAAATAGTTTCTACAAACAGAGGTATAGTGATGCTCTGCTTCTGCTGAGGATCTTTTGGTTTGGCGTCTGCGGAAAGAAACGGGACACCACAGCCTGTCCATAAGCTGTGACAGGGGCTATCCCAGTGTTTGTTTGACCTGTTGGCAAGAAGAGCATGCTGAACATAATTTATTTAAAAATGTGTGCACTGGTATTTTAAATTGTATCATGCCAAAGAAGAATCATGTCAGGGTATGAAATAGGCTACATAAGTTGGTTATTGCGAGTGTGAATATAAGTTTGAGGATGCAGCGTAAAAACAACGTTTGAAAAAACAACTCAAAATTAAACCCACAGACCCCCTCCCGACTGCCAAATTTGCTTTGATTAATAAAAAGATCTTTGAACCTTTTCAGAACTGTCTGCTTGACCTCTGATCTCTTCTGATCTAGAATAAGAGACCACCTAATGATGTGCCGGTAAATCTTTGGGGGGGCTGTGACTGCCGGGAAGCAGCCAAAGCAGGGGGCTCATTCTATTCATTCATCTCTTTCACTTGACTGGATTTGTGAGGCCAGTCTGCTAAATATAGCAACTACGCAAACCATATTGGGTGGTGCATGTAACTAGGCTATATAGAAACAACAAGTTGGATTTACATTTTACATTAGGCTACCTTTTCATAACAAGATATCATGTAAATTGGTCGAAATAAACACAGCTGTACATATCATATATCTGCATAAAGTGTAGCTTATTGTATAACTGGGGGTTCCCTCTTCACTGTATCCCGAAATTGACTCATGCCTCTGCTGCCATTCAAAGCTCAGCTGTTAAAACGCCTTCTTCAGGTACACTGCAGCATGACGGGATAGCATTTAGCGCATGTTTCACTTTCTTTTGTGAGTGAGTGGGCCATGCACCACGTCCATCTGCGCGCCCCTCAGTGAGCCACGGCGCGCGCCTGATCACCGGAAACTCCATTTATGGTTCGACGGGACCACTTGACGATTAGCCCCTTTACTACAACGACAATTCTGTTGCTTGAGCTTAACTATTTTGAGCCATCCACATGTGTAAATTCATTGTTCATGCTCATTAACAAATTATAAACAGATAACATTTAATTCAAGCTGTAAGATGTACAAAGCCCTAAAGGGACCAAAGTCTAGCACATGCAAAGCAGTAGGCTGCTTACAAGGGACAGTCCCATACCCCACAGAATAAAAACCCCAAATAAAAATATGGTGCTATTAAACAATGTGGACACATCGGGAACACAATGTATCCTTATGATGCCGATGCTGCATACATGACGTGACGTAGTGAGGGTACATCTTGGCGATGGGCACCTCTATGAATGCGTGAAAGAAGGTTTGATTTAAAAGACCAGGTGTGCAGCAATTGGGTAATTTGGTAAAGTAACATTGTTATAATTCATTATCATTATAGCTTTATTGTTTGTATATTTGCATTCCATACCTGATTAGACTGAGAAAACACGGCTGTTTTTTACCCCCTCTCACCTCTCTCTTATTGCAATGGTTCAGTCTCACCACACAGATTTCATTCATAAAATTCCTGCTCACTATAAAAGGCGGGCCTGTTCACTATCTGCACAGTTTAAAAACCTGGTAAATGAGCTTTAAATTGGCAATAGGCGTTCGTGGATTTTGCGCTCCGCAGTTAGAGTGACGGCATATGCTACTGTTTTAATTTAAGCTGAGACCATGCGTAAAGACTCCAGCCCTGAGTTCGACTCTTCGTCCAGCTGCAGCACAGCATCGCCTGGCGGGGACACCCCTGGGTGCAGCCAGCAGCCTGACTCTCTTTCATCATCAGTGGATAGCGCTGAGGTAAAAGTCTTTCTCATTATTGCAACCAAATGTTCACATAGGCCACGTAACTAGCCGCCACGGAGCTTATTTTTTATTCACATCTCGCCGTCTTACGATGTTGAATGCAAACAAAATCTAATTATTTGGAAATTCTGTGGCGTAGCTTTATTTTATGTAGACTAAATATTATTTTTTACAGACATGTCATGGCCACTAGCTGAATGTCATGCGTAAAAATATGGGAAATATAGCATTTCTTAAGTGAAGATAGTGATTATGACAGTGATTATTAGCCATTCCTTTGCCGAATGATGGATGTGCCATTTTGGTACAAAGGTCACAAAAAACATGGCTGCTTGTAATTCAGATATTTGTAATTGACTGCATGCATATTTGTATCTCTGGCTATCTCAGGACATTGGGAACAGTCGAGCAGACTCAGTCGTGCCCGTAGCCCGGACTTTCTCCACCTCGCGTAATCCCACGGCGGTCACATCTGCCTCCCACACAACCACACGCCGTGCCAAAGCCAAACCTCATGGCGCCACCCAGTCGCCTTCCTCGGCAGGTGCATCCAAGGCGAAGTCCTCCAAAAGGGGACAGAAAGAACAGGTATGGAACAGAATGGAAATGTATTGTTCAGTGCATAAAAATAACAAGTAATAGCGAAATGGAACTAGTACAGAATAGCCTAATCAAATGATCACGATCTTCCATTTATAGATAATTGTTATGTTAATACAAACATTATGTATTGCTTGAATTGCTTGACAAAAATGTGGAAAATTAATTCCTTAGTTGCACGGTATTTCTCTGAGCGCCTTAGGTAAATGTCTAATTGGCGCGCAGTGCATAATTGCTGGAGTGACGTGCACGACGCTGTGTGTGAACTGAACAGGAACTAGTACAACTTGCGCGTTCTCGTCGTCATAGACCGTGCCAGTGGTGCATCAGCTAGCAACAGCTGAAATGAAAGAGTCTGCAACGATATGCAGATGTTTTTTGGCTTATGTGTTAAAGGACAGAAAGCTGATATAGCAAGACTTACGTTGATCTCCTCTTTAATTATAGCTCTCCAAGGAGGAGGAGGAACGGAAGAGGATCAGGAGGGAGAGAAACAAAATTGCTGCAGCAAAATGTCGCAACAGACGGAGGGAGCTAATAGACACGCTCCAAGCCGTAAGTATCCTTTTTATACCCCCAGACTGTAACAGTCACAAAACAGAGTGGGTGCACAATGCATTTCTCATGATAGGTTTTTGGTGTCATTTTCTACAGGAAACAGACCAGCTGGAAGAGGAGAAATCCACACTCCAGGCAGAGATTGCAGACCTGCTTAAGGAGAAGGAGAGACTAGAGCAGGTCTTAGTATCTCACAAATCTTCCTGCAAACTCTCAAAGAACGACAGCAGTAATGAAGACAGTGAAGATGATACCATGCTGCAGGACCCTCCAAACTCCCCACAGCTCCTGTCCATTTTAGAGACTGTAAAACATACTGAAAGCAACATGGAAAATGTCTCATGTAATCCTGCAGCAGCCATTTTGGGAAACTCTAACATCCTTCTGTGTTCGAGTGCAGAAGAAGAGGCTCTTAAGGTTTTGAAAGGAGATGATTTGGATGACCTGGTACCCAGTCTAGAGATGGAGGTAATGACAGAAACAACCGCATCAGTGCCTGACATAGACCTCAGCACCCCATTTTGCCTCTCTGATTGGGAAACCTTGTACAAGTCTGTTGCCAATGACCTCGACTCTCTCAGCACACCAGTCATGTCTTCCAGTCCCACTTGTAGCAATTACCGCACAGTGTTTTCCTTTAATTACTCTGAGATTGATTCGTTGACTGAAGGCTGTGAGAGTCTCAAAGGAAGTCTTGGAGCACCTGAGTTTACAAAAGATAGTCTAAACTCTCCGACACTCCTTGCCCTGTGAATGCAGGAAAAGTTATGCAATGCTATATAAATGGATCCTAACCAGCCAGCAAGCTACGATCTCATTCAAATACAATGATCCTATGTAGAGTATATTTTAATGTTGTGTTAACCCTAGTTAAGTTATGGAAATGATATGTTTGTTACTGTAAAAAAGCTGACTTCCATCCTGCTGGTGCAAACTGTACTGATAACAATGCATGCAAAAAAACAAAAAAACAAAAAAAACAAATCATCTGTAAACCAAGAAGTGGTGATGACTTGTGCTTTTTAAATCTAACTGTGAAGTTTAATTAAGCTATTAAGCTAAATTATGCTGTATTATTATATGTAATACTGTGTTGTAAAACAGGGCCATAGATGAAATATCTTGTTGTATCCTAATGTGGCACATGCTTTTGTTTGTTCCATAAAATGTCAATGTCATGTATTTTATCAAGATGTATTTTATGACATAGTTTATTTTTTTACTTGCTAAAAATGATATGATGCAATAGTGTCATGTCAAAAATAAAAACACAATTAAATATGTCTGTGTATTGATGAAATATAGAATGGAACATGACATTTATCGCCATAAGCCTTCAACATTCTATTCAACAATCTATTAATCAGCTACAAAGTCTATTATTAAACGGTCAACTGAATATTAGGCCACCACGTATTAACATATGACTACGTTAGATACAATACTTTTGAGTTTATATTAGAAAGGGAGACTTAAACAAGCCAGTATTGGAAATGGTACATAGTGCATATTTTGTGCTAAGATGCCAAATACGTAAAAGATAGGAAGACTGTATAAACTGATCATAATGAAATGCCTAAAATATCTCTGAGTAGGACACTAGGACGAGAATCAAGCGTCCTCTCCTGTATTACTCAGACAGATTTCGCTGTGCAAATGCCGCATGTGGGAATGAGGATTACATAAAAAGCAGCACGAAGAGCGTGTTCGTGCCTGAAACGAGTGGGAGCCGCAGATACAGACAGTGGGCTAATTATTTATTCATAGCTCGTTTCTCGGCTGCTCTATTGTCACGGTCAAGGGAACCCGACTCCACAGCAGCACAGTACGTACGAGCAGCGCGTAACGTCAGCACGCGCGGATCGTTACGTCCCACTTCCTTTGCCCATTTTTGGGTAACTGCAGTTGTTTTGTTTCCATGGCGACGGGTGTCATATTTCGGGGCTGGAAGATGCCGGGAAATTAAGAGGAGACGGACTAGAGTTGCCGAGCGTAAATAGAAGAAAGTTTCTCATCAATTACTAAGCGGCAGGAGGGTAATTAGTGAAATGGGCAGTTTAGTAGCGGTGGAGCACTTTCTCAGAAATGTAAAAACAATAGCGCCTTTGTCGTTCATAGCCTGCTGCAGCTAAGAGTTCACGTGATGACCAAGAAACACTGTAATGGAGCACTAACCGCAAATCACAGTGGACAAGCAAGCATAATGAAAGTGCCTTTTATTCTGCCAGATAAAACAGAAACTTTGCTTTAGCCTCACCCGTTATACCATCAGACTTATTATCTCCACTAGGGGGAGCTAAAGCGCGAGTGACCCATAGATGCGCAAGAGCATTTTATTCTTTCAGGCAGTCCAGAGATAAAAGGGCAGGCCTACAGCAAATTACCAAATGCACGCTACTCATTTTGTGCTGTCATGTGTACAATGTCTGAATTCTTCCTATTTCATAGACTATAATCAAACCACAGTATTTAAAACAGTACACAACAAACCCTTGTAAAATAATTATTGATTATCAAAATGCAATAGTCTATTGATAATCTGTACTCAAACTATAATGTCATGTATGATGAGGCTGATTACTCTCTGCTTCCACCACAGGACCTTGTAGTATGTCTCACATTGCTTGGCTGTGCAACATCTAACCATTATTACTTATCCTAACCTCACTTGTTCCATGTACGTTAACTCATCCTCATTCACCTCATGACCACTATAGTTCCTGCTTGCTGAGATATTCCCAGTGAAGTGCTATATTGGCCTGGATAAATCAATGTCATACAGTGCTGGAAAGGTCACCTGACATCATTAATGTACATTTCTACCACAGACTGAAATATATACATACAATGCCAACATGGGTATTAATTACAAAGCTAATAACATTTTGAGTTGTTTTTAAATGGTTGGTTTTAAATGGAAACAAGCTCAGTAAGGAGGGAAAGTGGTGTTGGCATGATATATGCTACCATATGTTGTTGTGAGCATGAGAAAGAGATATAGAGACGTTTAAATTCAGGATCAGCAGGTGCGCTAAGTGATTGATTTAATTTAGATAAGAGTGTAGAGTGTAGATAAGAGTGTAGTGTCACCATGAAATCCACTAAACAGTACATGGCGTGTCTGGTTTTGTGTAGCAGAGAGAGCTGTCATGTCATATTCACCCACGCCAAGAGAAAAAATATTATATAAGGGAATATGCTATAAGATGACATTTGCTGAGCGATGTGTAGCTCAGGCTATTTCCCTGACATTTGTTTTTGCAGTATTTTTCCCTACCTTAATGGAGAGTCTATGAAAAGGTATGGGACCTATAAACAAGAAAGAAAACTCATTATACATAGGTAAAACAAAACAAAACAAACAATAAAAAAATAAATAAATAAATGATTTACAGAGGTGGTAGAACTACTCAAAATCTGTACTCAAGTATTGTCATTACAAAATAATATTACAAGTAGAAGTTAAAGTACTGAACAAAACTGTGCAAAAGTATTGAATATGAAGCAGAAAGTACCACTACGACCATTACTACTGTTGCCACTACTGAAAATATACTACTACTATTAGAATTACTAATACTACTGCTATTACTACCACCACTACTTATTACAACTGCTGACACTCCTAATATTACAGCAAATACTGCTCCTAATGCTACTACTATTTAGTTAGAAATGGTATTTTCACATTTTGTAATTTTCAAATCCCACAATGCAAATCATTGGCTCTGCAGTATCAATTCTCTTGTGATAAAATTGGTCACTGGTACACACTGAATGAGTTTATTTCTAAGAACAAAAAGGAAGGAAGGTGAATAAACGTAAAGTAAAAATAAAGTTAGTCTACACTTCTTGTCTGGGGTCTGGTGGCTGAATGAGTCAGGGCACTGTCTGGGTGTCTGGGTATTTCCCAAAGATGATATTTTGGATGAAACCTTAAAAATGTATCAAAGATTTTTGTATCACTTTAGTCTATCATAGAAATCAAAGAATTATTCTAAATCTGTCTTCTTGTTTTATCATAATATTTGTGGCCTACATATTTGCTCAACTTTAAGGCCACCGGATGTACTCACTACATTTACATAAACACTTGATAAGACGTTTTTTCAAGTTGTTCATAAACATATACCCTCACCAGCCATTTAATTGCATGTTCAGGTATAGCTTTGGTTTTGTTCTGGATTATAATTTTTAAAGGGCCCAATTAAAATGTGTTATCAATGTTAAGTGTGACAGTGACGCACAGTTCCCTCAGACCTCCCTTTAGACATGGGACATAAATCATTGCAGAACTAAATTAGAATCTAAAATAAGGAACAGAGTCTGGTATTTTGACCGGGCTCTATCTCAGCTGTGCGCTCTGGAAGGAACAGATGAGATGGCATTGTATAAAAACCAACATATGCTCAATATATTATCACACATAATCACAATATTAATTATTTATTGCTGAGCTGTACTTTGCCACTTGCTAAAACTGTATTGCTGAGATCACTGCACAAGTAAATTTGAGAATTTAAGTGGGATAAAATGACTTTTGTCCATTAGATGGAACCAGCAGGAAGTGCCATATTGATCATACATATGTAATTGTGAAACTGATTTGATTACACCAAGTTTGCTTAGTTTCTGAAATTTGGTAATTTGTTTAATTGCTTCAGGGCCGCTTCCAGGTTTTCTGGACCCCTTGACAGAACATAACATTGGGCCCTATCATTGCAAACTATGTTAAACTTATATTCTTGTCTGATTTTACTGGGAATCATCCTAACCTGTTCCACCCTTACAGCGCCACTGAATGAATGAATATTTATTGGTATTATAAATTGTCTATCTATTGTTCTTTTTTTTTTTACTGATTTTATATTATTTTATATTAGCTGTTGTAATTCATGCTTTTTGTGTGTTTGTGTGATTGTGGAACAGCTGAACAATTTGGGAGGGATAAATAAAGTCTATCTATCTATCTATCTATCTATCTATCTATCTATCTATCTATCTATCTATCTATCTATCTATCTATCTATCTGTCTGTCTGTCTGTCTGTCTGTCTGTCTGTCTGTCTGTCTGTCTGTCTGTCTGTCTGTCTATCTATCTAGCTATCTATATATGCATTCTTTACAAATCAAGCTTAGACCATAATTATATGTACAATTAACAAATATAAAACAGATGAAACTTATGATATCTTAACTGACTAACTGAAAAAGGATTGATGCACAAGCTCTTTACGTAGTAGCCTAAGCCAATTGACCAATTAAAACTATTTTAAAAATTACTCAACAAATATGTCATGAGACTAATAAAACCTATTTTAATGTACCGTTCTGTTACCCCATGTGTCCTTTAATTAATGTGTCAGTTTCACTCTTCACCTTTCTGACAATAATAAAAACACTAAGTGTGTGTTTGTTTATAGTCTTAAACTGGAAAGAGTCTATTTATTGACTACTTTATGACTGGAGGCGTTTGTTTATCACTGCATCTGTCCCTGTCTGAGCTGAAAGTTTCCTCTCTCCTCTCTCTGTGTATGTTTTGGTTGCTAGGGGTGGAGCAAATAAATCAGCGTCTACAACCCTCCTCTTACATTATTTTGATCCATGCTTACGTCTGGGACAGCAGTTCCGCATTCCTGAGCGCACATAGACCTGAGCAGCAGTACTTAAACGGGCTGATGCAACGAGCTCTGCTAGCCCTAAAACATAAGTACATCCAACTCCAGTGTCCCACATCGGGCTATTACACACTCCTGCGGGTTTTGGACGCACTACAGGTAAGCTCACTCACAAGACTATAGTGTAAAAACAATATTTGATTCCGAATGAGGAGTTATAATTTTTTAAGTTAAGTTGGCATTTTGCATACTTTCTGTCACTTTTCTTTGAGCTGTGTAATTTATTGTATACCTGCTCGAATGCTATACACACGCTTTCTTTTATATTGTTTACAAGAACAAATAGCATAGATGAAAAGTATTAGTTAAAGTATTGTTTAAACTTTTTCTACTCGATATCTCCAGTGAACTGTGCTGCCGCGGTCGTTACGGTGTTGTCACATCTGCTTCAGCAGCTGTGGCTTTACAGCTCGTTACTTACAGACCGCTGGATAAAACACAACACGAGCAAGTGGCGGTGTCTTTTTCACCTCAGAAGTGTTCTTGCGACAGTGACCAAACAGCAGATGTTTCAGCTAGCTGCTTGTAAAGGCAGTTATGTAACGCTACACACGAGACACGCCGCGGGTCCTGCAAGGAAAGCGCTAGCTAAGCTAGTCAGCTTCAACTAGCAAAGGGTCTGACTGGATGCTTTTAAAATGTTGGTTGTGACGAGTCAGCTGACACTGCAATATATGTAAGCTAAGCTATGCAGATGTAATTTAAAAAGTCTCAATAGAAACTGAAACTGGGCGGAATAGATAACAGTAGGATTTACACTATGACAGACTATAGACTCACAAAGTGGGTTTGTCCTAAGGCAATGCTTAAAAATAACATTCATCTAGCTAATGACCAGATGATGTTAAATGATCGTAAATACAGAAATTCATAATAACAACTGGAGTACTGGTACTATAAAACAGTGGTAACCAGTGTTACTGTTTGTAAGGCATCTCATTGTACTTTAAACAGCACACCGTTACAGGTGCACCACAGGCAGAAAACTAGTTCCTGAGTGTGTCACACACTTAAATAAGTGTAGTTAGGCCTATATAGATACAAGTCCTATTGTGTTGTACTGTAGGGTCATTGTATAGGCCTAAATAATGGCAGCCAGAAAAACACATCTGGCCTTGTAAAAGGGTAAAGGCCAGACATAGCGTGCTGGATCATGCATTTTGGAATTGTAGGTTCATAAGTTCAGTGTTTTCTATTAATGCCACTGCATGCTTTCCAGCTGGTGCAATGCATGCATGTATGCCAAGCAGGACACACTTGTGTCTGATGGATGTTTATCCTTTGTTTCTAACTGTTTGCATGTGGCTAAGTGAGCTGGCATATGTTGCAAAGGGTTTAAATGCCCCAGCGCCTGTCCAGGCACATCCGTAGGATGGTTTCCGCATAAATGGAACGCTGCAGTGGATTAATAGGAAAGGGCTGGCGAGCCGACAAGCGGTGAAGGGCCGACGGGGCTGAGAGGCTGGACGTGGGCGCACAGGGTTTATTTTAAGTAGAAATGCCTTCCAGTGCGTCTCTGGAGAGCTAGAATTGCCAAGCTACACCCCAGTACACTGAATAGACAGCAGACGCATTGCAGGCAAGCCAACTA
The DNA here is from genome assembly GCA_020698575.1 of Bostrychus sinensis. NCBI lineage: Eukaryota > Metazoa > Chordata > Actinopteri > Gobiiformes > Eleotridae > Bostrychus > Bostrychus sinensis. Next base: position 16,094,068 of record CM036257.1, on the reverse strand, counting down.
TGCAACAACTAGGTCTGTGATTCTAATACTAATTCTGTGGGTATCACATTATCAGATTCACATTGTAGTCCCCATAAGCCTTTCCACATGGTCTGTAAAAACAGTGTTGAGGCAGAGGTACACTGTAAAAGCAAAAACCCAAATGTCCAAAGCTGTAACTGAGAAAAAGACTCTGAATACATTTCTTTAAACAGCCCATAATGTGACTTTTTAACAAGGTTATGAATGCCAGCCTGAATTTCTTTGAAAATTGAAGGCAGTTGTGTCTGTTTACACAAAATACTGTAATGTCACTTAAATGCACCCTTTAGCACAACAAAAGACTGAACAATGACCAGCTCAGAATTTAAATCAGAGAACATATATGCTTGATGTGAAGCTAAACAAGAAATGCCACATGACATTGAAGAAACACTTGCTTTTTTCTCTGTTTTGGATGTTGTTGGCCAGTCCCTAATTTAACATTTCTTGACTTAGATTTTTGTCACAGAAGTGAAAACCACTGAAAAGAGCAGTAGTCTGCTCAGCAAACAATGAGTGATTTGAATCTATGTCTGAGCCACAGCCAGTCATGTGCAATGCAACATTCTGAAAAAGTATAGTTTTTATATTTCAGACAAGACCACCCAGAGGTAGAATATAGACGTGTGACTGTTTGAGTAGGATTTATGCCAACAATCACAAAGCCATATTTGAATAAGGGCTGCTACAGCACTTATGTTTTGTGCATATCTGCAGGTGTCTTATGTCTGGAGCAGCAGAATCAAGAATAAATGTGATAGTTACATTTCCTGTTTTGTTGTGTAATTTAGCGTGACTTACAGCCCCAGTAATTAAGATAACATTTATAACCCTATCAGGACTGTATCATTTGAATTCAATAACACAAGTTTAAATGTATGATGTTTTGCTGTTTTAACAGGTTTAGACAATACATCAAGACTCATGAGCAACAGTTAGTTTAAATCTACCTGCAGTGACCTTTTAGCCAAGAGTAACAGACAAAAGAGAAATAAAACATTCAATCATAACAGTTGACTGTGGCATGAACAGTACATGTTTGCCCTCTTGGTGTGCCTGTACTTCTCTGTCTTGAATGAAACCATAATGAAGGTTTTGAGGAATGTTGATACTGCATATTTGGACTGTTGTGTCCCGGAGAAAGACGTGCCAAATTCCCTGGTTTCCTTTGGGGATTGCGAAAGTCTGTAACTCAACACACGGCCTGACTAAGTGCAGACGGTAATGATGATCGCTGAGACCTTGGCCAGAGATTGAGAGAGCGTGCCTTGGCCAGAGGCTTTCATTGTTCATTTTCACCACTCATGTACAGCAAGATGTGTTAGTGCATTTTGCAAAATGCCAGTGTATGTGTGTGTCAATGCATAGATAACTAATTTAGCATAGACATAAATAAATGAAATGGCACAAGTGATCAGAGAAAAGTTTGCAAAATGTGTTTCTTTCCCAGATGTAGTGGTTTAACCATAGTCTGATTGTGCAAAAAAAAACAACAAAAAAAACTGTGTTTTGAGCAAAAACTAATTATACTCGAGTCACACACTGTGTCATAGAAAATGAGTTGATTTATTTCCAGCTAGAATGTTTATTTTTAAATACATAAAAAGGAAATTCAAGTAAATATAAACAGAAAACAGAAGAAGCCAACATGAATAGAGCTGCCCTGACATTTGAGTGTAGACATGTAGCTAAAAGCTGCGTAATATTTTCAAAGGCAGTCATTTTAGTTATAGATGTTGATGTATTGTGTATGTGGTAAGATTTAGATTTAATTGTCTATAGTGATTGCTGTTTTTTTACTTTTTTACTTTACTTAAAAAATAAATCTCTATTCCAAATATGTAGTTTTATTTCACAGAAGCCTTTCCAGCCCCTCTCCTACAGGATCCCTACAAGGAATGAATGAAGATAATGGGGCAAGTTGCACTGTTGGTGAGGGCCTGAATTCCACAGTTCAGCTAATTGGGCTCAGGAAATGGACTGATTTAGTATAGCTGAGGACTGAGTATGTCCGCAGAGAAGTTAGAGGATTGCCTATATTTATGTAAGGTCAGCACAGTGATATACAGAAGGCCTTTCTCTTCACACAGCTCTCCAAAGCTCAGACATAGTGAGATTGGTTGGTTTTGGGCAGATGCCAACACATGCGATCTGCACTATATTTTATAACTAATAAATGACATTTCCGCTACCCGCCCTTTAGCGCGTCTCTTCTTGCTATCCTGAGAGGCAGCAGTGCCACTAGGCTGTGTGGGCCTTTGTTCAAACTCCCTATTGACCCACTATCCAAATGCACTGGCTTTATGCTGCACACAGAAACTAACCACAGTTTTTTCAATTAAACGTTGCTCTAAAATGACATAAAGTAAGCTTTTATGCAGATAATTACTGTATTATATGTTTCAAGTGTCATGTAATCTTTGGGTTTAAAGCTCAGAAGTAAAATTCTTACATGTGATCTGATGTCATACCGACAAATTTGAGGTTTACATTTGTAGATATACTGTAAGTGTGCGTCTGTGTGTCTTGAGGTCTGGCTCCATCTGAATTGGCAAGTTTCAACAAGTTGTGGTAAGGAATGGGGGCTTTCCTTTCCATATGTTTGACTAAACCCATTCACATGGACTTTGCAATACATTTCTAGCCAATCTACTAAGACTTCTACGATTAACTCCTAACCTCCCTCATTTTTAATGTGCGCTGTTATTGTAAAATTACATTTTTCAACTTTTTATGTCTAAAGAGTATAGGCACTTTGGCTGCATAAGCGGTGTGCTTTGTCATGGGTGCATGACTGATTTACTTAAGGTTGATGTATTGATCCATTTAAAAAAGAAGTAATTTTTTACATAAAAAATCACATTAAAACAACAATATACAGAAGTATGGAATTTATTGGTAATTGCAACATTGAGTAACTACAAAAACTGACTTCTTTAATTTGAAGTCATGTCAGACATAACAGTGGTTACAGAGATGTGATTTATTCCAGTGTCTGGCTATTCCACAAGGTTTCTTGTTGGGCCATATCTGGATAAGCTGCAATATGATTTGCTTTGAGACAGTTTTTCTGCAGCGTAAGAAAGGCTTTAGCGCCTTCTACATGTACACCTCTCAAGGGAGCGTCAAAGTGAGGGAATTCTGTTTGAGAGAGATTTTTACCAGAGCTCTCTTGTTCTTTTCGTCTCCAGCAAAAACAACAGGCTGCTGCCAAGTGCAGTGTAAATGGGAGTATACATACAGTGAGAGCCATGAGGAGAAAGGAGGGTGGGGGCCTGTGGAATTAAATAATAAAATGCCTCATTGGACACTGGCTCCACACACCGGTTTGTCCTTGGAGTGAATAAATCATGTTTTTGACAGGTCAGGTAGTGTCACTATAACACAAGCACTCCCAGCATCTCACCACAACACTGATTTAGTACCTTCTACTTCTACTAGTTTTCTGACCCATGAGTGACAATAAACTACAAAACAAACTGTATAACACTTGGACACCACCCTATGCGCTGGGTGGAGTCAATTAGAATAGGCTTACATAACACTGCTTTTATGCTTTTGTAATAGACTTGGGCTTGCTTTCAGTTTAGCAGAAAACAGATGCAGAGAATGAGACACTTTGAATACAGTCAGGTTGTCAGCTAGTCACCCACCAGCAGAGTCAGCTGTTTCGCAGACTCTCACAATGCACGTCTTTGTGGCTTCCATATGAGAGTGGCTTTGTTTGGTTTGTGCCAAACCTGCAGAGGTCCAGCTGCATAAGGAATATTTTGGTGAATGAGATAAGAAAAACGTATGCAGTATTGCATAAACTGCAGAAACTCAGTCTCTTTATTATCTATTATCTGGTGCATCTGACATTGTGTGCACAGTGTGACACATTCTGTCAGGCATTTCTAAACACCTTCCACTTTGACGTTGCATGGGTACGCAAGGAGGAGTCATCTAATGTTTCACTGCTCCCATCTGTAACATTTGTTTTTTATTTGGCCATCAGAGGTTTTCCAATTCTTGGTCTTAAAGTCATTAGAAAGAAGTCTTAATTCTCCAACTTCCTTCAGGACTGCACCAGTTCTGCTTTTTCTTCTGTGTTCTCATTCCTCTCTGATTGCATTAAAGGAGCTGTGGTCACAGCCTCAAAAGTACCCTAAATTGTTGAAAGAGTCTGGGGTAAAATGCCTGAGTATTACCCACTGTCTTTGGAGTTTGATTTCCTTTGAGATGTTTTTACTGAAACCAAATGAACATTTAAAAAAGGGAATTTTAGGGTTTTGTAAGCTACCTCAAGTTTTAGTGGAGAAAACAAGCTTCATAGTTTCTTTTTGTGAATGTGTAGCTAGAGATGAGTGTGCGGCTGCTGAAAGTTAGTTTTTTTTACTGGTTGGTGACTAAGAAGATAACACAGCTGTCAACACTGTCAGCGCATCTGTGAAAACTATGGCTGGTATTTTATTTTTAATGATTTCTAAGGACAATATGTAAAAAATCATGGTATAGAGTAAATCCATAAATGCCTTTCCCTAAAGCTTTTTTGCCTTTCTTTTCCCTGTTTCCCTGTTCCTTTTCCAGGAGTGGTGGTGTCCGGGTTGGACATGATGCCGGGACAGATCCCTGACCCTGCCCTGACAGCGGGCTCTCTACCCAGTCTAGGCCTGGCAGGCATCTCAGCCACTACGCTCACAGATCAACTTAAACTAGCAGACTTTCGCCAGCTGGGCTCCATGCTGTCCCCCCTGCACTTCCTGGGCAGACTGGGAAAGAGGCCGCTGCTCATAAAGACTGAGGTGAGGAGGCAGGACGAGAAAGAAGCACATATAGAAGTGTGACAAAATTTTAAATAAAAGTTTGACCTTTGAGGAAATGAAATCACTGTAACATCTTTTACTAAGGGACCAAATGAATTATCTCAACATCAGATACTGAGCCTGAAATAATGGAAAGAGTTTCAACAGTAATGTAATTGTCTGATGTAAGCTGCTCAGAAAAAAAGCACGACAGTATCTTTAGTCAACTTTCAATTTAGACATTTATTACAGAAAAATCTCACAGTAGCTTTTAGACAAAAAGTATGGTCTTTGCAGTGTAAAGGAGTGGAATATCAGAAACAAAACCCACCATGAGTTTAATGCCCTCTAAAGATCAATTTAGATTCTCACAGTACAGCTGATTGTGAGTGTTTAGGCAAAGAGCTGTACATACTCTCAAGAAAACGTGTAGGAGACACTAAATGTAGGAGTATAAACAACAGTAATGATGCTTTAGTCATGCAAAAATGTATTTGCAGATGGATGAAGATGAGGAAAGGAGGAAGCGGCGAAGAGAAAAAAACAAGGTTGCAGCAGCACGATGCCGAAACAAAAAGAAGGAACGGACCGACTTCCTTCAGAGGGTGAGACATGACATAGCTCTGTTTAATGATGAGTAGAAGCAAACCAGGCAGGGTGTGTGCTACTTGGAGTCTGACTGCGCTAACTAATTTAGTGAGGAAGCATCTGACTTTTAATGTTATCCTTAATTAAGCCAAAATGTATGTGTTTCTTGTTGTAACCTACAATGTTTACCTTTCCTTTTAGGAATCAGAGCGTCTGGAGATGGTGAATTCAGAGCTGAAGGCCCAGATTGAAGAACTTCGCCAGGAGAGGCAGCAGCTAATGATGATGCTGAACCTCCACCGGCCCACCTGCATTGTGAGAACAGACAGTGTTAAAACACCTGAGAATGAGGACAACCCTCTGCTGGAGCAGCTAGCCATGGGCAGGAAGTGAAAGCAGCACATCAGGGATGTGGAAAAGTCCAAACTAGAACCACATATGCAGCCAATTGAGGACAGAACTGGCAATACATTTCTACTAAGCACTTGAGCTCTAAGCTGGAAACTTTTGGAGACTTGCCCAATACCTGCAGGATTGCTACATGAGCTGGCTCTGTCATTTAAATATCTAGTGTCACCTCTGCACAAAGTGTCTTTGTTGACACCTGCTGTGCCTAGTTGTATCTTCAACCATCTCTACATAAAGGGACCAAAGGTAAAAGTAGAGAATGACAACGATGGAAACAACGATGAGGAAACACTAACATCAACAAGGTGCTCTGTTTAAAAGCCTTGAGTATTGTGGCACTATTTCCTGTGTTACAGTTACTTTGTATGCTAAAACATACAGTACACTTTTGAGGATACAGTATTGATACAAGTCAAGGAAGAAGTCGTTTTTTTGTAATGTTTATTGATCAAGTCTGCCTGGACAATGGCAGTTATTGGTTGATCCTGTATAATGGTGACGCTGGCGTCATAAAAAAGCACATATTCACAAAATGTTTACAACTTTTTTGGAAGTGTCCATAATTGAACATGTTTTATACTGCTTTGTATTCATAAACATATAAAATACTTTTCAATCACTTGACATGATTTCTCTTTTCATTTTTTTCATTGCTGTGAAACAGCTGTGAGATTAGGCACAAATCTTTTAAGATTGAGCAGTAATTGCATATATGTCCTCAGCATGTGTCTGTACAGCTCTGTTACCGTACGTAGATTAAATTTATTTTTCAACAACTAAAACTGACTGGTCCTGCGCCATACTAAAATGTACAATAAAAGCACTTGTTATTGTTTTGACACAAGGGGGAGACAAAATGGTGGAATCGTCAGGCTTCTCTGCAGGAATCAAGCAAGGCTACTAATGTGTCATGAATAGTGTGTTCTTCCAAATAAAGTGAAAAAGAGTTATTTACAAACGTCACACAAGCAGGAGGATATTTTGGTGTACCTGGTCAGGAGGGGTGGAAACCTATGCTCTTCCATGGTAGTTTTTTACTCGGGGCCCCTTTTGCTTTAACCATAATATATATTACTAAACCAGATGAGTTCAGAAAATAAAAATAAAAATAATTAAGTTAATGATAACGAACCGAGGTAAGAAAATTTATTTCGTGGTCAATATCTCCATCTAGTGGACACGAGGGTGATTGCAGACACTTGGGTTAAAAGCAGAAGTTAATATCTGCACGTGCTGTTAGCAGTTAATCACTCTTTGGTAACAAAGTGGAAAAAATGTAAGGAGGAGAAGTGTTCATGTAATTGTTAACTAATATCGTAATCACATCAAGTCAGTAAATACATGACTGTTACTGACAAATGCAACAATTTTTTGTCGTATTTGTATTTTTGACTTTTGAATAACTTACTGTGCGCTTTCATGGACATTTTCAGTTGAGCTAACGCGTTAATGCACATTTTAGCTAACCGCTAAAACTAACGTTAGTCAATTTAACAACAGTTTTTTGGCTAGCGTACTAACTGTGAAACTTCAGACCCAGTCACTCACACTGTTCCCAGCTGTGTGTAGGTCGCGTGAGGAGTTGAGTGAGTCTTGATGGACCAGAGGCAGGCGGCGGAGCAGCAGTCTTCTCCAGATGTCCCGCAGCAGGCCGAGGAGGGAGGCAAAGACGAGTTTGACACGGATTTGGAAGACGGTGGGTTAGCGAAAGTTAAACAAAACAAAAACCAACAACTGCGTTTTTACTAAACATACAAGCCTGTATATAACAATGACTAATGACGGTTATGCTTTCAGATGTCCGGAGTGAAAATCCTAGTCAGTCCCTGGCTGTTAGATACCTGCAGGCCTGTAGCAGGTTTGGGACCGTCCCAGTGCAGTACTTCATCCGTCATCTGGGCCAAGCCTCTCTTAATCTGAATCATTATGGGATAGGGCCACTCGGGGCAAAGGCTCTGGCCATGGTTTTGCAAGTAGGCTTTTTTTTTACTACACAGCATAGACAAGCATTAAGACGTTGTTAAATAACGTTACATTTACTCTTGGTGTATTTGAGTATGACAGCAATGTTACAAGCCTTGAACTGGAGGACAACAGACTGAGAGCAGAGGGGACACACTATGTGCTGGATGTGCTTCAAAACACTAACATCAACAGTCTTGTAGCTATTCATATTTTATTCATCATATCATTTGTCATGCCCATGTAGCTGTATAGTTATTTAAGTAGCACACTGTATGAATATCTGTTTTAGAATCTTTCCAAAAATGACTTGGGTGTTCAGGCTGCACACGTCATCTCCAAAATGATGTCAGACAACTATTCTCTCAAATCTATCAAACTTTCAGGTGCTCAGTCATACAGTTTAAGATATATATATATATATATATATATATATATATATATATATATATATATATATATATATATATATATATACTTTTAGTGTTCTTTGTAAATTATGCCCCAATGTGTTCTAAAAGGAAATGGATTTGAGGAGACTTCTGCTAAATACTTTGCCGACGCCTTAAAGGTTAGTTGAATTTAGTCATATTTATAATAAAAAATAATTTCCTGTTTGGTGAATAACTGTTTTATTGTATTGATATAAACAGAATGACTATGTGATCAAGGAGCTGGACCTCAGTCACAACAAGTTCTCTAACACTGCAGGGGAACATCTGGGCCAAATGCTAGGTATAGGAAGTCTGACTATATTAGCAGAAAAAGACATTATAAACATAAATAATGTTATAAAAATAAATAATATGTTGTTATAGAATCATTATTTTGGACAATAATAATAATAAAGATAAAGTATAGTAAATTATAGACTGGTTATAATATGTAGTTAACCACATTTTAAAGCTGGAAATATGGGCATAGAAGTCCTGAATCTGAGCTGGAATAACCTCAGTATGAAAGGAGCAGTTGCTTTATGTGCTGGCCTCAAGGTAACAAACAATTCAAAAAATTTTTGTGTATAATTTATTAAATTCCATGCAGTCACTTATGCAGACACATATTTTTTTCAGGTCAACTCGACACTGAAATATTTCCTGCTGGCGTCAAATGGTTTTTCGAGTTACGTTGCTGAGTCACTTAGTCAGGCCCTGAAGATAAACAGTACACTGGTTCTGCTGGACCTCAGTAATAACTTTATAGATGACTATGCAATAAATCTGTTTACCCCCGGCCTGGCTATTAACAGCACACTGAAGGTCCTTAAGGTGAGAACACTGATGATTTATTAATAATGATTCAGCCTTATACTCCAATCATACATAACTTTATGACCACACTAATGTGCAGCCCCATATACAACAAACTGTAATGTACTGTGCATTCTGACGAGCATTAACAACATAACATGTTGCTGTTTCACCACTGTTCCTTTTTGGAGCACTGTTGATAGTTACTGACTGCCGCAGACCAGGAACACCCCAAAAGAGCTGCGGTTTCAAAGATGCTCCCACCCAGTCATTTAGCCATCACTCAATTTGGTCCTTGTCAAACTCATTCAAATCCTTACTTTTGCCCATTTTTCTGCCTCTAACACATAAACTTTGAGGTCAAAATGTTCACATGTTGCCACTAACATTTGTCACAATGAAGAGATAATCTGTGTTATTAACTTTACCTGTCAATGGTCCTAATACTGTAAGCCTGATTATTGCATATGACCTTTTGTCATTTAGCTTTCCCACAACACCATCACATCTGTTGGAGCCTTGACTCTTCTCAAAACAATTAAAAACAACACAAGAACTGCACTGGAGGAGATTGATCTTTCTGTAAGTGCATGTCAATACACAAATAGCACTTATATTGCACTTACAATGTTTTAACTTTACTATTACGCATGTATTTGTCACAATAGACAGTATTTGTTTGTGAGGCCTTTGTTGAGTTACTGGCAGAAGTTCATCAAAGGATACCAGCGCTAATTGTCCACTACAGCGTCATGTCACATGTCACCAGGAGACTGTCTGCCCTCCCTATATTTAAGGTCAGTGTCAGGGACTGGAAAACTATTTGCAACATTAATTTTTCCAAATAATTCTTACATGATTTGAATTTTTAAAGAAATACCTCAAAAAACAAAACATGTCTTTGATGGAGTCTTTTCGGGCTTTGGACAAAGATGGAACAATGAAGGTCTCCACAGCAGACTTTAGGACTGTTATAAAGGTTTAATCTGGTACTCCTCATCATGTTATGTTTTTTTTAAAAAGTATAGTGTAATAGAGAAAAAACACTGTGTTTGTTGCAGGCTGCTGAAATACCTCTGGATCGAAACCAGATTGAGTGGTTAGTAAGACATTTTGACAGCCAATGCACTGCTACTATTAAGTATAGGTAATTATTAGACCTTTTGCGTTGTACACCCTATATCTCTAAGGTTTTGTCATGTTGTCTGTGTTTTCTGGTTTCAGCCAGTTTGCCAACATGACATAGTGATGCGGACTTTCAAATAAAATGCTTTTAATGCACAAATAGTTTTTATTGAACCATAGCTCACAACATAGACATCATTAGTAAAATGAGTTCTGCGATGAGCATCCTCCTGATGGTAGCGCTCTCTGTAGTTCTTCACTCGTCCTTCTCCTGTTCAGGGAGCACTTGAACCCCTGACACCAACCAGCTGCATGTCCCTCAGTGCTGCCAGCTGTCTGTGCTGCTGGTCCAGTCTCATTCAGCCCATCCAAAATAATCTTCAGGTATGACAACAGGACAGGAACAAGAAGAAAAGGAGAGCTGGCATTGATATCAAAGGACCCAGGAGAAAAAGAATAGGGCCAGATGCAGGCGAGCTGTTGTTGCCTCATTAGTTTGTTGTGCTTGAAATACAGTAGCCAGCAAAAGGAAACAGCACACCTATAAATATGTGCATATGCAGCATTACTTATACAGGCTGCACGGTGTATGATTAAGAGGGCGAGTTGGCTCATTGTTTCTTTTATATCAAAGTGCAGTGCTTTTTGGTGGTTCTGGTGTCCCTCTGATGACAACAGAGAAACAATTCCTTTGTCTCATCTTAATGGTCCCTAAAGAGTGCCAATATTTTGTGAAAAAAAAATAAAAATCTTATGTCTTTTATATTAATTCATTGTAAATGTCATGACAATGCTGTATTACAGCAGAAATGCAACAGTAGACAATGAGCTCTAGCTTGAGAAGCCATACTAACTCCCTGTTGATGTGCCGTGCAAATTAGAAGTACTTCTTGTGCAATATATTGTATAATATTTAATGACCCTAAAGTATAGTGGTTTTTAAATTGGATAGATAACAGCAGTGCTATTATATTAAAAAATATTGTGTGAGTGTAGGAAACCCAGCCACAAGGAGCTATAAACCAGCGTATACCACTCACAGTCCTCAATAAATGGAGAGGGTTGTGTCAGGAAAGGCATCTAAAGATTGTGGAGATGTAAGTATCAATCATTTCATATGTAATTTTTTTGTTATTTATGAAGACTTTGGCATATGTTTGCGGGAGAAAAGAACTCTTGGCCAAGATTGGCTGCAAAGAGTATATCATTGCTTGAGAGAGTGAGAGAACGGTAACTAGCACTGCTGTGGTGTTGAAACAAAATGTTGTCTTTTGCCCAGAATTTGTAGCCATGAAAATTAAATTCCATTCTAATTTCTAAACCTAAAACCATTTGGAGTTTTTATTTCAACAGAAATAGATAAACTTCCAACAAACTACATGAATAGGTATTGATCAAAATCTGTTTGCACTTTCCAGGTTGGTGCCAGAATTTCGAATTGTTGATTCCTAAAAATCCTGGTTTTATAACGAATATGATAAGCTTATTTAAAAGACAAAAAGGGAATAATTTAGGTAAATGATCTTTCTGATGTGGCATAATAAAAACAAACAGAGAGCTGCCAATTCCTAATGGGCCATCTTTTATCTCAATAGACACAAAGACGTTAAAACCACATCTTGTTGAGCAGTCAAATTGAAAATTCAAATATTTAGCCAAGATTTAAAGGCAAGGCCAAAAACCTGCCAACAAGCCCTTGAGATATCTATGCTCCCGCTGGTACACACTGCCAATTAGCATGATTTTGAATGCGATAATGGAATCTTGAGAGGTAATACAAGTAAATAATTTAATTAAAGCAACCCTTGAATCATTGTTTGCAGCATTCAGGCCCATTAGGAGCTCCAGTATTCTCATGGTAATCTGTGGCTTTGGTTTTTGTGTTCTCATAATGAATTCAGTGTTTTTCCTGCAAACGGTGTTGTTGAGACATTTGTGTAGGTGCTGGCAGAAAAACAAAGACGTACATTAGAAGCCATTGTCCTCTTGTGATTATTAAAGTAAACAGAAATCCTGAAGGGGCATCATACACAGCTGCACACACTCGAGCGTGTGCTTATGAAGTAGGTGAAAAGGGCCAAAGCAACCCTTAAGACTTGGTCTGAGATGATCCCATTATTGAGGGCTTCTCAAGAGCGACAGAGTACTAGGGTTGGCTAATGAGGCTTTGAAGATCAAGCTTTGGCAGAGTTCAACTGGAGCACAATTCAGGAAAATAGTTGTTGGCAAAAGATGAAATGTTTTAGGCAGGCTCTGTCCCAAAAATGTTTCTTTTCTGTATTCAGTAGATTATTTTCTCCTCAATTTCTTTAATTCTGAACAAATATTAGTCCTATCCCATTTTAAAAGTATTATGCATGACAATCATTAGATAAAACAATAGACGTTTATTGTTTAAAATTGGTTCCTTAAATAGCATATTTCTCTGTGTACAATGCTCAAGCAATAGAAGTTAACAAAAAACACACTGGTGTGTTGTGCATAATAAAATCAGTCCCAACAGAATAACCACATACCGTTATTTGATAAACTCAATTCATGTCGGAACAATCTTTGATCAGTCACTGAGATTTTTGACCTAGCAACAAAGTGTAAAATAACAATCGATAACCACACAGTAAGTATCCATAGCATAATATATCTCAGCTTCAAACACTGCTCACTCTTTGACACCTGTTTAACCAGTCACAGAATACAGTTTTCATAGAGAGAGCAAAGTTCATTTTTTGCTATTTTGACTGTGGGTGTAATTTAAGGGAAAAATAATCATTGCATTTCTTCTCAGAACTATTTCATGTTTCTAACATTGAAGTGCTGAACAACCAAAACATCTCAGCAGTCTCATCAATGCAAAGAGAAGCCATATTTTTAGGCGACTTTGTGAACTTTTCAAGTCTTTGTGGTATTATGAACTGAGTAATTTTTAAATGGGATGTTACATAGTCGAGTAGCAGCAGACGTGGGTCTTCCACAACTGATTTGATCTTCCTCAAGAAAGTGACAGCCTCTCTTCCGTCGACCAGTCTGTGATCATAAGTTAGTGCCACATACATCATTGGCCGAATCTCCACCTGGAAAACCACCAACAATTTTGTAGTAGTCATAATAATTTCAGTGCATTAGTTTAACCTTGAAAAAACTTACCTGGCCCTTTACAGCGACGGGTCGGTCAAAGATGCCGTGCATGCCAAGGATGGCAGACTGAGGAGGGTTAATGATGGGTGTGCCAAACAGAGACCCAAAAACACCTCCATTACTGATTGTAAATGTCCCCCCATCCATATCTTCAACAGCCAGCTCATTCTTGCGTGCCTGTGGAAAAGAGATACAGTTAAACAACAGTTGCAATTTAAGTTCATGCTTGAAAAAGTGAATATGAAAATGGATGAACATTTTACCTTCTCTCCCAGAGCACTGATGGCTTTCTCAATGTCAGTGAAGTTCATGGTCTCAACATTGCGGATCACTGGGACCACAAGTCCCTAAAATAATTTAAAGATAATCAATATGAGTCTTTCCACTTTCAAAATTCACAATCAGTATTTCTGTGTGTACATTTTGAAGTTTTGCATTTTTAATTGTATAAAACCAGACCCAATACCTTTGGTGTTGCCACAGCAACACTGATGTCAACATAGTCCCTGTACACAATTTCTTTGGTGGCATCGTCAATAACTGTAGTAAACATAATAAATACATTAGGAAAGAAAAAAACAAAACACTGTTGTTGATAAATGTATGTAATACCAGCATTAACAGCAGGCTGGTCTGTTAGGGCGTGAGCTGCAGCTTTCACAAATGCAGACATAAAACCTAGTTTGATGTTGTGTTTCTTTAAGAAAGCATCCTTATGAAGGTTTCTCATCTCCTGTATGTTGCTGAAATAAAAGAAAAAAATCTCAACTGAGTCCTGTTGACTGTGATATAGCCTAGACAGAGTTAATGCTTTTGTAGAGTTTTGTGGCTCACCTCATGTCCACTTCATTAAAGGTGGTCAGCATAGCACAAGTATTCTGAGCCTCCTTTAGCCTCTCTGCAATCCTTAGCCTCATACGGTTCATCTTTACCTGTGCAGACAAATAAATGATGTAATTTATGAAGTCATGTACTAATCACAGATTAGGTCTCAGCTCGGCAGTGTTACCCTGCTCTCTCCTCTGCCTCCTGCTGTTTGAGGAGGTGGTGGTGGGGCAGCAGCACTGGGCTTGACAGCAGATACTACAGAGAAGGCAGACAGTAAATACAGGCAAGAAATCACAACAATACAATTTATTATTGAAAACACAACAGACCAGGTTTGGGTTGGACAGTTTGAGGCGACACTGGTGGTACTGTGGGCATGGGAGCTGGGGTTGGTGTTGGTGACCTGGGAGGTGGAGGGGCAGCAGCAGGAGCCTCTGTGGCTGGAGATGGAGCATCTTTGGGAGCACCAGCTGAAAAGACAGAAGCATGAGTGTTGCTTAATATTGTAAAATACATCTTACAGGTTTCGTGCATATCTCAAACACTATAGCCTTTTTAGCCATTGTTTAATTCCTACAACAATTATGGGTACATTTTAAACAGTGTGAATCTGCCCACGGTGATTTCCTTGACTAATTTTAAAAGTACCCCCAAGTTTGACTGAGCGCAGACACAAATGTAAGCAAAAGAGTACCTCCTTTTCGGAGTTTGAAGAGTGGCGTTCCTCCTTCTACCTTTCCTCCATCAGGGACCAACAGTTCTTCAATCACTCCTGCTGCAGGGGAGGGGACTTGTACTGAGGTCTGAGGTTTAAAACACACAGAGAAGACAAAGGTTAATCATCCTTTAGTTAAACGTTAGAGATCATTTTTAGAGTTGAGAGAGCTCCTACCTTGTCAGTTTCAATTTCACACACAACTTCATCTTCTGTGACGGAGTCTCCAACAGCTAGCGCAGATAAAAAAATAAATGACAGATAAGTTTCATTATTGACTTTGTCTGATCGGATGTCTCAGTTGTACTAACCTTTCTCCCACCTGACATCTCCCTCTGTAACTGACTCAGCAAATGCTGGAGTGTTGACCACAACAACTTCATCCCCTGCACAAAAAGAAAAAGTTATGTACAAAGCAGCGAGCTGGGTATAAATTTGTGCATTAAAGTTACGGACTATGAACAGCTGATGTCCTGAAATATCTGACTGAAGGGATATCTGCTGCTGAGGGAGATTCACATCTGCATGTGAGAAGAAACAAGTAATTATTAACAATACACAGATTTAAAACATTAAGGAAAATTAAGAAAGTGCTTACGGCTGGTTTCTATAGACAACGTGGCTGCACGCAGACCGACCTTTGTGGAAAAACAACACAGCCAATGATAACAGTTTCTTTCAAGCCTCCAAGACAAGAGTACTAAAATCCAGTTAAAAAGCTCCTAGGCTATTCTTTTAAATGCCTGTGCAAACACTGTATCTTCTTACAAAATAACTTATTAGCACTCA
Source organism: Bostrychus sinensis (assembly GCA_020698575.1). Classification (NCBI taxonomy): domain Eukaryota; kingdom Metazoa; phylum Chordata; class Actinopteri; order Gobiiformes; family Eleotridae; genus Bostrychus; species Bostrychus sinensis. The sequence continues at coordinate 16,078,463 of CM036257.1, read as the reverse complement.
CCTGATACACTCTGTCGGACCAGCACATTATTAGCCTAAAGATAATAAAAACACTGATTAAGGCAATAAAACTTTTACAGTCAGTGTAAAAAATATCAGGACAAAATAGAGTAGGAAAGGAAAAGAGTGCTTATGAGTCATGCTGGAGGTTTTTCCAGTGAATCACAACCACAATGTAAACCAAAAATGATAAGGGTGGAGCCGGCTCCAGAACGATTCATAGTTGATCTAGCCAGACTCTAAGAGTTTATGCATGTTTTATATGATTTTACATCTAGGGTAACATCTAAAAACTATCTAAAAAAACTTCCTGATTTACACTTCATAACAAAATAGGGGGCGGTACCAATGCAATTACCTTCCAGAAGTCTTTACAGCAGGACTTCAGAAAGCAAAGCCACAGCACATACATGTCTAATATGACACAGGCTATTTTTGTACAGGTCAGCTACACACACCTCTGTCATGAAACCACACAACACCATTCACATGCTAACTTTAGCCACTGCAATCTACATCTATTACTATGAGTTAGTAATAGCTTCGTAGCACATTAAGTTATCATTGTTAGTACAATGACAAATTAAGCATCAAACGCCGCGTTATCATGCGCCAGAGAAATACTCCCGGCTCCTACAGAAGAAGACTTACAGGCGGTCTGTCCTTGGCGGTGAGGCCGAGCTACACCGGCTAATGTCGGCTATTAGCGTGCAGATTACTGGTTAAACAGTTTAAGCGCCACTAGCCCCCCTCCGTACATTAGTCATACCAACCCACCTGGTTCACCGCCGACAACGAGCGGCCAAGTGTCCTGTAAAGACACCGGGAGCGGGATAACATCTCGTTTACTGACGGCTGTGTTGCGTTTGGCAGCGGCAGTGGGAGCGGTGTGTACGGAAGCCGTGAGCGGACAATTCCACTGGAGGGAACCACTGCTACAAGAACAAATAAATGAATATAATAATTTGTTGAAGATGTTGGGGTTATCGTGGTATTAACAAGATATAAAAACAGAGATCACATTTTATTACGATGTCAATAGGATATTCAAAACATGACAAAAAGAACATTACCAGACTACCACTTCCGATTCAGTGCCATTGAGAGTAAAACGAAACCTCAAACAACTTTCCAAACATAACTAATGTAATTTAACTAAACAAAGTAAACTATTCTTTAAAAAAATAAATAAAAATAAAATAAAAAATGGGCAAAAGCCAGGTTTAGTCTGTTTTAACACAATAGAGAAACATAACGTGTGTGATGACAAAAATGGCAGTTCAGAAAAATACACAAAGTACATTAATTGCAACATCATTAATTTAATAATGAAATAGTTATTACGTGGCCTTTCAAGTGTAGTCCATGATGAGCCAGGTGGATGGGATGGGCAGGTTGGCAGTGATGTCCACACCTCCTCCTATTTGTTAAGGACTTCAAATGCCTCATCAACATAGAGCAGTGATATTTAAGCTCTCTTGTTGTCTTCTGCGCGTTACAGAGCTGCAGCTGGGCTACCCCAAGACAGGTAGGAAATAATCTCATTCTTTATTTCTACATGTTAACTGCTTTGCCAGAAAAAATAAATAAATCTATAATCTAAAAAAATGTATAATAGGATTACAGTAGGATTTCATGGACACTGAATAATGTTTTAAAAATACACTTTCAATAATACTTAAACCATCATCACTGACAAGTTTGGAGTTTTTGCTGTTTTAATACATTTTTTTTTTTTTTTTTTTTGGGACTAATTAATAAAATGAAATATATTAATGTTTCATGTATTGGACTGGCTGTATGAAAAACTCACCTTATTTGCTATCCTTGTTGCAGCAAAGATGAATCCAAATGCATGGAGCAAAAGCTTGTACTGCTCAAACAACTTCTGTCTCAAGGGATGCACAGCTGACCAATTGTCTTTATTTCACCTCAATCCCATGCCATCCACTGTCAGTGTACCGGACATCTTTTTCAGCAGGAGCGAGGCAAGTTCAAGTCTGGTGCATTTCCCTATGAAAAGGCTTCAGACTTTGTCATCCAGCAGCCACTGTGACTTGACTATATGCTCAGGCCGTCAAGCTAAACGTGCCAGAGTTGAAAACATAATTAAAAGCATGAGTCCTGGTGCAAACCTTTCAGAAGTGATAGGCAAATCCACAAGAGGCAACAGAAGATAAAAGCAAGACTTTAACTTTATATCAAGACCAAATGGAAATGTTGGCAATGCATCAACTTCAGAGCCAGTATCAACTCTGTGAACAGCTGGAAGTTAAAAAGGAAGTTGCAAACAGCACAACTGAGGAGAAAAGCTTGTGGGCTGCATCTCCAGCTATGTCAAGAAACTCTCTTACAGAGTTATATGAAGTACAGCCCATAAACTACTCTCAATGCAAAGCTGAGAAAGTCAAGCTTGATGGCAGATGTTTTAAAATGTGAACTTTCCAGAGCCGTCAGTACAAGTGTGGACACCATTTTCAAAGCACAGACAAAACAAAGCAATGACAAGCCTCCTTTAAATCCACTTATGGAGCAGTCCTTCTCTCATTCATGCTGTGAGACGACACCTGTTCAAGTCCCAGGATTTCAGACGGAAGCACTGTCCCTCGTGGTACAAAAGAATAAATCTGATGTCATCTCACACCATAGTACTAAACATGAGCTGAAATCCCATCAGAAGTCAGGTAAATGCCTAAGAGAGAGAGGCTTTGAAATGGGGCAAACCAAAATGAATGAATGGTCTTGGTATGCTCTGAAAGCAAGGCCAAAGGTCAACTCCAGAGCAGACAGAAGCTTGCATGGTCACACTGCGAACCACACAATTTTGGAAAGTCTACAACGTCATCATGTGAGAAGTCCAGCAGAGTCCTACAGCTTGAAGAACACGTACACAGGCACTGTATCCTTTTCCATGCTTTTGTACATATTGGTGTTGTCAAATTAGCTCAAATCCTTACACTCCTGCTTCTAACACATCAAATGAGGAGAAAATGTTCACTTGCTGCCAAATATATCCCACTCACTAACAGGTGCCATGATGAATAGATTATCTGTTATTCACATCACCTGTCAGTGGTCATAATGTTATGCCTGATCAGTGTAATGTCCAATATTTTTATTTTAACCTCATGAGAAAGTGATGTAATGTGGTTCATACCCTTAACACTTACCACATTTAGGAGGGGCTGACAACAAACCATTTGAAGAAGGCAAAACTCATGTTCTTTTACACTCGCTACCCAAGCTCCCACGTGTTGAAGATGTGTTTCAGTGACGTGCAGGTGGGACAGACGAAAAGCCATTGTGTGCAATATTTTTAATGCAATATACATAAATAAAATACAGTAATATATGCAATAACAGTTCAGAATTAAAAAATCAAAAAGACAAGACAAGTGTAGTAAAAGAGTTTATTTGTTTGCAGTAAAAAAAGTACACTGACTTACCTTTTTTATTTTTTTTATTTTTTGTGTTACTGACCAGTTCACTCGATGCATCACGTCCCAGTTGATCAAGTGGTTCAGTAACTTCAGGGAGTTCTTCTACATTCAGATGGAGAAGTTCGCCCGGCACGCTGTCGTCGAGGGAGTGACTGACGAGAGGGATCTGACTGTGGGGAGAGAATCAGAGCTTTTCAGAGTGCTGAACCTGCACTACAACAAAACCAGTGACTTTCAGGTGAAGACGTAAAGCACTATTTTAATATCTGTCACATGGAACAAAATGCACTTTTTACTCTAGTAGCCATATGAGAATGTTAATTACACATATACAGTTATACACTCAATATGAAATGTTTTGGAGATCCGGCTAGACCTTCACGAGTGCCTTGTTATACAGGTTCCTCTCAAAAGACTAGACATATATGATACATGTAGGTTTGATACATACAGAGTATTTCAGGCATTTATTTAATTTATTCACATTTTAAGAGATACTGAAGGTTAACTTAACCCTGTCACAAATGCTTGAAATATTTTATTTTGTGTGCACCAATTTTTTTGATGCACCTGTATGGTACATGTTGCCTCCAGTTTTTATACTTTTATGACATAGTATTAGATAAGTTGTGTCACTTGCATTTCTCAAAAGAGGTGCAGACAAAGGTACAAGGCATCATGTATCTTTGTTTTATTAAAATAAATTGTGTCTCAGCGAGACATTCAGAAATCTCATGCACAAAACTACCATTATTACGTAAGCATAGCCAAAGCATAGCTGAAACTCTTTAAAGAATAAATTCGTGTTTAAATTTCCTTAAGCTCCTAACAGGTCACAGGATGTTAAAATATATCACATACTTTTGAAAACATGAGCAGGAACTGTTTTATTTTACAGCTGACAAAAGAAATAATTCAAAACAGTCAATGCATTTCGCTAAATGCAAAGCAAATATGTTGCCTTGGTTATATAGATAGGAGATTAAGATGAAAAAGAGGGAGTTGGCAAAGAGCAAACAGGCCCAGGCCACTCCAGACTTCCAGGTGCGGCACAAGGCGCCCCCCAAAAATACAATTTGTTCTCGACAGATGCTAGACAGTAAACACAATATTGTAATGCCAGTAAATGAATAATCAAATCTGACAGCCCAAACTTAAGCCGCTCTGTTTAGTGTGTGGGATTTAGTTTTTCCATTTTATAAGTGTATATAGATTTTTACAGTAAGCTTAAAGTAAATGATAATTTAAGGTTTATTTTCCTTCCCAGTAAAATCAAGTAGCAGACAAGTTGAGAATCTCTAAGGTAACAAACTAAAAATGTTACTCATTGAAAGCCTCTTCATTGACACAATATGATGCGGTTTGTATCACATAACACTCATATCCTTAACTGCCAAAACTAGAGCACACAGTTGTTGCTTTGTGTGTATACTATTCACTACTATCTCAGTATAAAAAATAGTAAAGAGGAAAGTATGATTTTAAAAAAGCAAGAACAAGTCTCTTTGACAGAGACGTGTGATGTATTTAGTACACATGTAAGCACACTTTTTAATGACTGTACTGACACAAGACATTTTATCAAGATAATTTTGTAAAACTGACAACTTTTATGAGTTGATTGTAGTAAGTTTTTTGTTATTTACTTTTAGACATTCTGCCATGACTTTTTAGAATAAAAATAAGTATATGCCTTGTAACAGCCCATAAAAATCATCACTTGGATACACAGACATACCGTGGTTTTGGCACACAAACACAATATATTATACAGAGTAGAACTTATATCCTGCATATAACCTTTAATAAAAGTATTTGCTTTTCTAGTGTTCATGGTCAACCCCATACTCACCACAGCCCATTAATGATATTAATATAACCTGTACATGCCTGTCAACAGGTGCCTGGCCGGTTCTTTGAAGTTGCTGAGATTACACTGAGGGAGTTTTACGTCGCCATTTGTTTAGGGAAGGATCGAGACCCGTCCTGGAAGAAAGCCATCTACAGGGTCATCTGTAAACTGGACAGTGATGTACCAGTTCACTTCATGACTCAGTCTAACTGAAATAATCCACAGGACTGCCATATAATGTAATAATACAACATGTACACTGCAGACTAGGTTATCTCTGATTAAATACTGTCAGAGTTTCAAATCTATGTAAATAGAATACTGGGAGGTGCAGTACATGGTAAACAAAGTACTCATTACAGGTTGAGACAGATTAGCTTTTTTAATTAAAGACGGTACATAATTACCTTAGAGTACAGCTACAACTTTCATAACTGTCTTCTACTGTTCTTTTATCCACTGCATCAAGTGTGTGTGTAAAATCCAGTTTTAAAAGCTGCCAAGTGGAATGGGACACACTTAAGAAAAACAGATTTTGTTTGTTACTGTTGAAGCAAATTGTACAGACTACCCCTGAGTAGCCTTGTGATCTCCAGATCTTGAGACTGATGACTGGCACTGACCAAAAATAAGGTCCCAGAAGAAAATGCCCCATTTTGACTGGGAATTGAACATAACCTTCATGCACATGTGCCCTTAAAATGCACATGTTGCAAGCAACATACAGGCAACACCGTTAATACCAATTTGAGCAAGGTTATATTATTTATTTGTTTTTGCAGTTGTAATAAAGCAATACACCACAAATTTACAATATATACATTTTGTGTCAACACAAAAACACAGATCACCAAATTAAAAGCTACAAATATATTTTAAATTGTATGTTCATACCATACAAAACACAAATGCATTTCCTTTTTCTTATACTTACTAAAAAGATGACTCCAAATTAAGCTTGTATCCAAATAAGGCTTGTTCATGACAAACATGGTCTTCATCAGTTGAATATTGTGACTTCTCTCAATAACTGTATTTGTCTTCTGTTCTTCTGTAATCACGCTCAAAATCAGGGAAATCTATCTAATGCTTTGAAGTAATGTCCATTTACCATTAGTATAAATATTAAAAATAGCCAAAAAATATATATATATCCAAGAGTGAGCAAACGCGCTAAAGTAGAATCACAGTTTTTCAGGGATTTAGGGGCTGTTTATGTGAGAACACCAATCAGAAAAAACTGAATGTGTTTACAGAAACGCTCAGGTATAAAGAAATGTGTAGTAAGCCTGTTACGTCAACAAGGGGTGCTATACACAGATCTGGCCAAGTCATTACACAGCAGAAGAAGTATAGCTCCGCAACTTTCACTACAACTTCTAAATCTAAATTTCTGGGGCAGTATTAACAAACTTGAAAGCACCAAAAAGGAATTATACATAAATAACAATCGATAAATGCTCAAAATATCAATTAATTAAGCATGCAATCACTATATTTTTTAATCACTGCCCCAGTCAGTCTGAGCAATCAGCAGCCAGCAGGTAACCAAGTTTTGTGTAGGATGTGGTTGTTGTTATTTTTATTGAACACACTGGATTCATAGTCTACTTGTGCAGACCTGCAGCCACAACAAAACCAAGACAGTTCTCACAATAGTTTCCACTTTTGTGAGGTAAGAACATTGGCCTCAAAAGGCAAATACGCAAAATACGTTTGTGTGTAGAGGACCCCTTATGGGTCTAACGGGAATAGCTTGAGGAACCACTGAGCTGAACAATATCCACTCCAAACTCATATTACAGTAAAAATACTACTCAGGCATTTTTTTTTTACTTTATTTGGCTCATGTGAGGTCAAAATGTAAAAAATATTCTGTGTAATGGGTCAGGTAAATGTTCTTCTACACTTTCAATTCATTCAAGCTTACATCACCAGGCAGTGTGATTTCTTGATGAAATAAACAAGAATGGGGAGAAAGTATACATATCACACACATATCACACAAGAGGCAGTGAACTTATTGTGTAGCTTTTATTGTCTTTTTCAAGTATACATTTTAAGAGACATTTGCTACTGCAATACAGTTTGGAGGCAAAGTATATAAAACAGCAATAAAAAAAAAATACAAAGCACATGACTGGAATAAACTTAACTATGAGTTTATATGACAGACTGTTAAAAAAAAAATCTTATTAAGGAAAGTAATGTAACATGAATTTGATCATCACTAGGTACAGCACGTTTCAGCAGAGAATACCTTCAGTGTTGTCACATGACCTGTAGAAAACAGGAAAACATTAAGTTTCTCAGAGATAAATATGTGGGTTATTTGGTGTGAGAAACTATAGACAAACAAAACATTAATACAAATTAGATGAAAAATAAATTGTTCAGAACAAATACTTCATTCAACCTAATGAAGTTAAACTGTGACATCTATAAATGTCAGAAACTGTTTCACCCAACTTTTTCCATGCAAAATACAACCCATGTTTTTAACTGAAGCACGTACACAGCCAGATGTAGATGTAAAATTTTAAAGTCATTTAAGAAATCATGCTGCAGGTCATTGTTACTTGAGTCTTGCTACTTGTTTAGTGACAGAAAGCAAAATACTTACCATTTAGTGAACTAATAAAACAGGATGCTCTTCTTAGAAATACTTTGTGCGGTTGAGAGCTCTCTGTGCCAGCTGCCCACTGTCATCCGTTATTCTCTCCCAGTCCGTTTGACCCACCACAAAACCTATTGCGCGCTTTAGATCTGCATTCTTCTGTTCTTCTAGATCTGCCCAGCGAACCTGTAAAAAAGACAACGGTGTTAAGATCAAAAAGTACATTCAGAAAGAGTAATAATAATGATATCATGCAAATGTTTGAAACACTTATAAAGAAACTTGTGGTGAACAATGGCCTCCCTGCTAATGTTAAATGCTGAGGTAATTTACCCTTTTCTTCCCAGGTTGGGACATGCGTGTGGCATAATCGTCTGGAAGCTGGAGGAAGTCCTCTATTGCTCCTGCATGTTCACCTTCACGTTTCCTCTTCCCACTGATGCTCAGACCATCCAACTTGTCTGTTTAAATAAGGGTTATAGTTATTGTAACTTATCAAAGGCCAACAAGTTAACTTGCTAACACAAACTTTTTTTTTCTTGTAGGTTGTTTATCTCTATTTTATTTTAAATTCTAAGGTACTAAAACTTCATCATTTAACTATGACTACATGGGTATTTTTTAAATTGATCTATAACATGACACATTTTGCCTGCAGTTCATATTCTTTGACTCACAGGAGTCAAACTAAATGTATTTTTTTCCATGTACGTGTATATACATGTATATGATTAAGTTTATCTGTCAGCTTACATAAGCATTACTGCACAGTCCATCTGGTAGAAGATGGTGTAAAAGGTCAGCAAATGTCTATCACCTGTGACATGGCGTCAATTGTAGTAATGAACACTACACACTACTGTTTATGGACATTTTGTAATGTTGTTAGGTGAACAATTCATATTAAATTCATGCCACATTTAACTGAAACAACTGTGTGCAAAAACACAAAAACTGGTCTTATATGCATGTACAGAAGATGAAGAAACATCTTTGTGATCAATAATAAAAGACACAAAGAACCATTGTCATTTAGAAAATGCAAAAAAAAGAAAAAAAAAGAAAAGGGAATCCATACCGAGTTTTGCTTCAGATGTGTCCATCTCCCATTTGCTTTTTGGTATGTACCCCTATATTACATAAAGAAAGACTGCAAAGTTAAACTTCTGGGTGTTACAGGAACAAGGGAAGAAAGCTGTGAAAGGGGTCTGGCTGGAAAAAAAGGACATTAGTTTATCAAATGGTAAGACAAAAAAGACAACAGGAAAAAGTCTGATCTTGACTTATTCAGGAACAAAACCTGTCACAGACAACATTACAGACAGCAAGTAGGTTAACAATAGCCTGAGGTACATTTAGAGTCAAATAAGCCGCTATCTAAATGTTCGCACATAAAATAAACTCTCCACAGGACAAAGTCAGACTCTATGCTGATCCTACACTGATTTGACTTGGCCCATTTGGCCTCGTTTATGTCCGCATTCATCAAATTTGCTCTTTAGCTCTCCAAATAACAGATCTTTTGAAGACTGAAAACAGCTCTCACTCACTATAGACAACAGGTTTCGAATATGCATCTGTATGCATGTGTAAGTGTATGAATTCATGTATTCATCTGGAGTCTATCTCACCAACTAAGGGCTGTAAGCAGGGTACACCTTGGACAATCTCCAGTAGCCAGAAAGTCTTAGGTCTGACCCAGCGAACATACATACATACTATCAGGCATTTCCTCTTGCGTTCATTCACTATGGAGAATGATTTCTAATTGTCCACAAGTTAAGCTCACACAACACACACCCTCATCACACTGGTCCTAAATATTCTCTGAAAACTAAGATTTTTACACAACAGTTGCTTGTGGTGGACTACAAATGAAAGCTGTCTGTGGCTTTTATAGACACTTTTATAAACATTTGTAAGCTCAATTATTAGTTTGTGAACTGATTATAGTGTAACACTGACTTACCACCTGCACTGGTAAAATATCATAAAAGTATAAAAACCATGTTAAATTACGAGACAGTTTATTGTGAACGTTGTGGACATTAGGGTTTTGCAGTATTCAAAAAGCAAACAAAATGTTGTATACAGTTCCTTTAAAGTTTTCAACCCCTTAGCATTTTTCCTTTATTGTTGCCATACAACCAGGATTTAAATGAATCACTGAGAGGTTTATGTCAGTCACTTTAAATCTCATGCCAACAACTATGAAACTTGAGAGTGCAGTATTCACTCGCTTTTTAAAGATGCCCCTAAATAAGATTTGGTGTTGTTAACCATCAGAAGTCACAGAAACAGAGTCTGTTTGTCTGCAGTTCAACTGTCATTATGCCACAAAACAATTTAATTCATCATTACAACATTTGAAATATAGGGAACCACACCAAACCTGCTTAAAGAGGACTATCTAAAACTCACGAACAAGGAGTGCATTCATCTGAGAGGCAACAATAAGACCAAAGGTCTTTGATGGCTATGTCTAGGACAAACCTAGCACCTGACTGTGCCCCCTCTCTAAAGTGAAGCCTGGTGATGGCAGTGTCCTGCTGTGAGGATATTTGTCATTGGTAGGACCTAGGAAACTGGTCAGGACTGAAGGAAAGAAGAATGGCGATAAACACAGGACAATTCATGACGAAAACAACTCAAACAGTGCTGTAAAATGCATCCTACTTGAAGGAGCTTGAGCTGTTTTTAGATGAAGAATTTGCACAAATCCCAGTGATTTTATGAACTAAGCTCATGAACACTCATCCTAAAAGTCTAAAAGAGCTGTAAGTCCTTCAGAATGTATTTCTACAGAGTACTGATTTAAGGGGGTGAATACTTCTGCACACTCAAGTTTTCTGTTTTCTTATTTGCTTCACAATAAAAAATATTTCACATCTTTATAGTTGCTGTCATGTTCTGCAAAGTGACCTCCCAATGATCCATTTCAATTCCTGGTTGAAAGGCAACAATAAAGGAAAAAAAATGCTAAGGGGGTGAATACTTTTTATAGGCAGTGTATTCCATCATATTAATTACAATGACAGCATGACTTGTGCAGAGGCATAGCATTAGCCAGCATAGCTGTTCCTGGGGTCGAGGAGCTGATGGGGCCCATGTAGAATGGAGCCTCCTGTTCATACCACTGGTATGAACATACCCCATTTTAAGCAACTTTGGTACAATATTTTATAGGTTTATTTTATAGGTTTTACAATGTTTGTAAGTGCTTTCATAGATGTATGATAATTAAAATATACAAAACCGAACAAGATATTAAGGTTTACTTTACTGTCCCCGTAGGGAAATTTGTTCTCTGGATTTGACCCATCCTTCAATGCAACCTGGTAGAAGCAGTTTTTGAGCCAGGATACTGGTTAGGAGTACCTAGCTGGAGGATTAGCCTATTGTGCATATTTTAGGTTGATGGGAGAAACCGGAGCACCCAAAGGAAGCCTGTCCAGACACGGGGAGAACATTAACTCCACACAGAAAGGCCCCACACGGCTAATCACTTTGCCACTCTATTTGCTGTATTTTCCCGTAATTGTACCTTTTAGTTTTACAGTCATGTTTTAATAAAAAATTTGCCAACTCATTAATTTGTACACATATACTATACACAAGTTAAGGCAAATTAGGTGGCATAATACAGAATATGCTAAATGTTTTGGAATATTATATAAAAGCATGCATTTCTACATAGTTGTGCTATGTTTGTTTTTAAAAGGTCCATTAGCACTGGGGTCCTCCTCACCATCTTACACTACTGTACAAATGTGTTTTTTAATTCACTCCTTGGCATAATTAACAAGTATTAATGCTTGTTTTGGTGATTATTAGGCAAATAATTTAAATCATAATAGATTACAAATATTCTGTTGAAAACTGATACTGGGTAAAAGTGCTACATAGATGATCGGCTGATATTTATTTTTGATATTGATATATGGTTTGGGCAGTGTCAAGAACAAAGCACAGGTGAGTGTTGTTTTTTTTATATTTAAGTACAACATCTGACATTAAGATGCTTGTACTATTAAGTATGATTTTGTTGTACACTTATTTCTTTAATTTACAATATATAATAACCAAGTAATGTACAAAAAGGTTAAATGTTTTTAACATCATAAGAAAGCAATTCATCACAATATGATTTACATATATGATTTGACTGACCTTTTTTTTCTTCCAAAAATGGGCATCATATTTTGTGCTTCTCTGAGCCATTTAAAAACAGTTGAATTTCCTGTTGATGCAACAATTCAGGACCCCCACAGATCACAGGTAACTTATGCAACAAAAGGAAAACTTAATGAAATCTTATCAGCAAGTAACTGCAGTTTTTCTGTGTCAAATCAAGATTCGTTTGAAATGTTTTTAAAATGGTATTTGACAACTAGCAAAAGCAGTTGATGACTGCTTTACTTTGAATCTTTTATAGATTAAAACACAAAGTGTTTGGACAGTATGCTCTAAGTCAAAATGTGATTTTAAGACAACACACAAAACAATTTTGAAAACTAAATATATGTTATTTTTGCAGTCTTTATTAGTAACCATGGTGCAACTCTTTGGGCCAGGTGACAACAGTATTCAATTAAAACTCACTGAGGCTCAATTTAAGAATATGTTCTCAAGCAGAGGTCCAGAACATTATAATGTACCCTCAAATACCATTGTTGTTACAGTAGAATTCTGGAGTATGGCAACAGCATTATTAGTAGGGATGCACCGATACCGATACCATGTCCAAGTACTCGTACTCGTATTCATAAAAGTGGTCCGATACAAACAACCGATACCACTACAGCGCTGGCACGTGACCTTCCTCTCTCAGCTGAGTGAGAAACCTGTGGTTGGATTTCAAAGTGTACTGTATGGAGATAAAAGCAAAGCTGAGTTTACATTCTCCTCAACCAGACATCCCAAATCATACGTGAGTTTTAAAACTTAAGCTGTTGTCCTTTTGTTGTCCTAGTTGTTCCGAAAATTATATAAGCACGAAGCAGTTGTTGTCTGATAAAGCTTAAGAAGTACCGTTGCTAATTGTATTAGCTGCTATGTTAGCTGCTGTATGTCTTGGCGAATCTCCGCTGGTTATGCGCAGATGCTCAATCTGTCTTTAAAACCATTTTAGCGACTGAACAGAGGAGAATCTAAGCTTTAAAATGAGGTATAACATGTCCATATTGAGCAAAGTTTAGCCGTGGTTAGTTGTGTTCAAACTACTCTGTTGTGAAAATAACTTAGCATCGCAGAGCGGGGATAGACGGCAAAAAGACGACACGGTATGGGATGAATGAGATACAGTAGTGTGACTGCTATAAACTATAAAGTAACCCCTATATAAGTACTCGTATCGGTACTCGGTATCGGCGAGTACTCAAATGGAAGTACTCGTACTCGTATCGGTTTGAAAAAAAGTGGTATCGGTGCATCCCTAATTATTAGTTTCAACAATAAAATAGTGTGAATCAACAAATAAAAACAAAGTTTAAAACATTTTCTTTTCTTATAAAAAAAAAATGAAGATTTTTTAAAAATCAAATTTTAGATTGTTCTTCTGAAATAAAGTGTTTACTTTAAAATGATCTCCCTTTACTTTAAAACTAAACTTTTTATTTAATTATACAACTTTTAATTATATTCTGCGCCCTCACTGCTAATTTAAGGGGGTAGGACTAAGCAGGGTTGTGCCTTGTCTTATAGTGGTGCTTAGATCTGTTGCTTTAAATGATGGCCACTGACTAAGATCATGACAGACACAGGCCTCTGGAAGGATAAAGTAGTTTTAATAAATTCTAGCTTACCCTATTCTTTTCACATCTGTATCCCTCCTTTCTCAATTGTCTATCTCACATGTTACAGCAGTGTCTCATCTCTAGCTCCATTCACACTCATCAGTAAAGCTAAAACTTCCGTCAATTGCAAATATAACAGCCATGTCTCTCCAAGCACAGTCTGGAGCTAGTTTTATTATTTTGTTTGATAATAACACACCTGATTAAAACCCTTAGTTGATTTTAAAACCCCCCGCTTCATGTTAAAGGTTTTTAAAAGGCTAAGACACACTGTATGGAATGAATTGGTGCACGTAACTGTCTGGATACCACAACATATGGATCTGGACTACTGCCTGTCTTTTACTGCGCTGTGAGCTGCTAATGCTAACTAAAACTAAACTAAAACTTTCTTTTTTGTCAGTACTTTATCATACACTACCTTTTCTGTTGATATGGTTGTCATAATTAGGCTTATAGACTTATCAACCAGAGAGGGAGCCCAAGACCGAGCAAAAGTTGCATTGTGTCTCTTTAAACCCTGCACAGTATGCCACCATGCACAACATGATTATCATCATTTGTCAGCTACAAAATTAATTTATAATATTTAAGAATTAGGATAAACACTTTTCTTATGGATGTTGGAACTAGGTATGGAATAGAATCAACTAGTTGTGTCACCCCATCATGTCATTAAAGCTGTAAATGTTTTAAAGAAATTGAGTAATCTTTTATCACACACACAGAACAGACAGACTTGAAATTAGGGCTGGACGATATGGACGAAAAGATATACCTCAATATAATCATTCATATCTCGATATACAATATATATCCTTTTTTGCTAATGAGTAGCGTAATGACCATATTTTGACTTGTATCAATCCAAAATTAGAATTGTATTAACTGGTTAACCTTAGACACACTGTCCCTAAATAAAACTTAATCCAACTCTAATGTCAAATTTGTAACAGACTGTAGTTTTCACTAAATAAAAAATTGAATCAATAATTTGCCTAATGAAGAATTAAATTGTTTGTCTCTTCAGTTCTTGCATCATATCTCATCATAGCTTATTTGTGGCATAACTTTTAAACTAGGGTCAAATGGTGTTTTCTAGGGATGCACAATAATATCAGACCCGATAACTTGCAATTATGATGTCATACAGATAATTCTGATAATTAAAAATTCAACTGATAATAAGTCAGATAATAATAAGCCCAAACTGCTTTAATTGTTCTGTGTTTGCCCTGTGGTTTGTCTCATTGACAGCTCTCTGTCTGTGAGTCTCCCTCAGCCCCGCCCCTGCTGCAGACTGCTGTCAGTCTGGGAGCAGTGGAGCTGTCCCGCTGTGGAGGCTTTCTGTACTGTGCCCATCAAAGAAAGAAGTTTCTGCATGTTCTGTTGCAGTTCTAGGAGAAGCGAAGGGAGCTACTAGCTCTTTACATAAAATAAGTCTCATAAAACTTTATCATGACAAAAATGTGAAAAACAGCCCAGAGCGGCCTGCCCTGCTGTCTTCAGTCGAACACACGGACAGCGCTGAGCGGTGTATGTCGCCACTTCAAAAAGCTTAACATGTAAACAATGTCTGGTCTTAAAAAGACGTGTTGTGTGTTAATATTCGACAAATTAAAAGCCAATAGCCCCGAACTGAGTGTGGAGCAAGAGGAGTTTTCCAGCACTTTTCTCATCAAGTGACAGAAGGACTGGATGGTACAAGCCCCACTGCTGCTCAATTTGAGCTTCCTCTCTCACACAGAGCAAAAAACAGCCTCATATCAACCCTATGTAAAAGTGAGAGGCTTAATGCGGGACGGGAGAGTCTCTTTCCTGCGCAAACTTTTTATTAATCCACAGATTAGATCGCTTCATTCACAACCTGCGTCTCAAGTTTACAGAGCAGCACAGGCTCTGGACAAACTCATCTGATTGGACGTTCTACTGTAAGCCCCGCCTCTTTCTTTAATTTTATTGATTGTATGTGTTTATTATTATGACTGCGCTTTGTAAAGCACTTTGTGATTATCTGTGAAAAGCGCTCTATAAATAAACTTTACTTACTTTCCCCGTGTTAGATTCAAGATTACATGGTGTAAAAAAACGACTGACCTGCAACTAAGTTGTTAGAAAATGTCTTTATCTGCATATTAGGGCTGCAACTAATAATTATTTTGATAATTGATTAATCTGTCAATTACTTTTTTGAATTACGAGTTTTTGATAAAATTGGTGATAATGCTACCAAAAATCACTTCATTTTTACAAAATTAAATCAAAGTTACAAGCATGCTTCTTGAAGATGTTTATATAGAGCATATATACATCAAATATCTGTAATACATATTTTTTTTTAATCAAAAACACAAAATGTACATTGTTTTTAACCGTTTATTGCTCTATCTAGGTAATAAAACCTTCTCACAGAACATGGCATGTGTCAGAGTCTATAAAATATCCCAGTTGGCGATTATTCGATTACTAAATCAGTAGACGATTATTTCAATAATCGATTATAATCGATTAGTTGATGCAGCCTTACTGTATATCAATATAAAAATCTGTTTATAACAAAAATAATAGTAGCAAAAAAGGCATTGCACACAGAGATAAGTAATGTGTGACTTCTGATACATTACCAGGTCCCAGTGGGATAAAGAACAGTGTAAGCGTGTGTTACTGTGCTTTTGAGAAGGCTGGATACCCCATACTGAGCCAAATCAAATAATTTTACTCTATACTCATAAATTTGTCAAATGTATTTCAGGTTTTATAAGTAAAATCAGGGTTAATGAAGTTTGGTAAGTGGTATACCGTTAAATTGTACTTTAGGTTGAGAAAGCTGTGCATCACGTTGCCGAACGGTGATAGGACGTGGCTCCTGTCTGCTTCGGAGGCGGCCAAATTCATCCAGGACTTGGACGAGGACCCGTGAGCAAATGTGCTAATCACCTTTTGTTGACTTGGGAATTTAACGTTACTTCTCTCCCTTCATCCTAATGCAAAATTACTTTACTTTGTTGAGTTGAGAGAGTTGTTTGGATTTATTCTTCAGTTTTATGATATTTACTATGACTCATGTAAGTACCTACATTGTACACTATATTTTGAATAGTGTTAAGCATATGCCAATACTATAAAGGGACTTATTTCTGTTGCTGTCGTTTTCTCCACAATGCGGTTGCAGGGAGTTAAGGATAAGGAAGTATTACACAATGCTGATTGGCGTATCAGAGTTTGGTTGTTGCCTTCTGCATCAACTTTTTTTATTTTTCATTCTGTCTTTTTTTTCTGTTTTGCTTGTGGGTTGTTTTTGTTGTATGTGTATTTTTTTTATTTTTTTTTCCCTCTACCTTGGTGCTACTCGTGTCACTACAGTTTATACTCCAGATGAGGAAGTGGGGTGCAGTGAGGATTATCACATTCATGTCTATCATATATATAACATCTCATGCTGAGTTCTGATGCCTCACCACCATCATATGGTGCATTAAGATTTGTCAGTTGGAATGTGAAGGGGCTCAACTCTCCCACAAACGTAAGAAAGTCATCAACCACTTAAAACACTTGAATACAAGAATTGCCTTGTTACAAGAATCTTATTTAAAATTGGCAGACCATCTCAAGTTTCGTTTTGGGTGGGTGGGGCAACTTTACCATTCTTCATTCAACAGTAAAGCACGAGGGGTTGCTATTCTTGTTCATAAATCTGTTCCGTTTTCGGTAACCAAAGTGGTGTCAGACCCTAATGGGCGTTACATTATTGTGTTGGGTAGAATTTGGGGTAACAACCTGGTGTTAGCAAACGTGTATGGACGAAACTGGGATAATGAGGACTTTTAAAAAAAAAAATTTTTTTTACTTCCTGATTTCAATAATTCCCAGCTGATTCTTGGAGGTGATTTCAATTGCTGTCTTGATCCATCTCTTGATCGTTCTTCAAATAAGCCATACCCCATGTCCAAGTCCTCTAAAGCCATACAACTATTTATGCAGCAATATGCAGTCTCAGATGTTTGGCGCTATTTTAACCCCGGTGCAAGGCAGTTCTCTTTTTTTCTCTCCAGTTTACCATACTTTTTCACGAATTGACTTTTTTCTTGTTGATAACAAATTACTTTCCTCAGTTACTTCCTGTGGCTACAATCCCATAGTGATATCAGACCATGCACCTGTCACTTTGGATCTCTCATTCCCGGGCAGATCCTTGTCACGGTCTCCATGGCGCCTCAATTCAGTTCTGCTAAATGACCCTGATTTTGTCAATATTATGAATGATTGTATAGACCTGTTTATTTCTACTAATGTTACTCCAGATGTATCCGCAACAACAATTTGGGAAGCATGTAAATCTTTTCTGCGGGGTGAGATAATAGCTTATTCCGTGTACCAAAGGAAGATGGCTTCGCAAAGTAGCCAAGCTCTTTCTGATGCTATATCGGAATTGAAACTCAAGTGTGCGGAATCCCCCACCCCAGACCTTGTCAAGGATTTGCTCACAAAAAAGGCTGAATTTGACACTTTAGCCACTGAGGCGGCTGTAAAGTCAGTATTAAAAACCCGCTATAGTTACTATGAATTTGGTGACAAACCAGGCAAAGTCCTTGCCCACCAGATTCGGCAGTCAGCCTCAGCTCAGCATATTACTGAAATAAATGTATCTGATGGGATTTCTATTAATCCACAAACTATCAATAACCAGTTCAGGGACTTCTATTCCTCACTATATACCTCTGAATGCTCACCCGACGAGTCCTGTTTTGGAAACCTCTTTAAAAGTTTTACTATCCCTACAATTGACCCAGGGACAGCTTCTGAGTTAGACAGGCCCTTTACTGTTGCCGAAGTCAAGAGTGCTGTTACATCAATGCAGAGTGGAAAATGCCCTGGGCCTGATGGTTTCCTTCTGAATTTTATAAGGGTTTTATAGACAAATTATCTCCCCTTATGCTCAACATGCTTAAAGAGTCTTTTGAATCTGGTATCCTTCCACCTACATTGCGTCAAGCCACCATTTCCTTTATTTTAAAGAAAGATAAAGATACGCATAAATGCTGGCAAAGCGTCTGGAGTCCGTTATGTCTATAATTGTTAATCCTGACCAAACAGGTTTTATTAAGGGCAGGCATTCTTACCACAATATAAAGCGGTTGTTGGATATTTTATACTCATCTCCATCATTCAACACTCCTGAAATGGTCATCTCCATGGACGCCGAAAAGGCTTTTGATCGTGTGGAGTGGCCCAATTTGTTTTATACTTTGAGACGTTTTTGTTTTGGCAACATATTTATTTCTTGGATAAAATTGTTATATGCCTTTCCCTTGGCCCATGTTCGCACAATGACTATTCTGACTATTTCTCCCTAGGACGTG
Organism: Bostrychus sinensis; assembly: GCA_020698575.1. Taxonomy (NCBI): domain Eukaryota; kingdom Metazoa; phylum Chordata; class Actinopteri; order Gobiiformes; family Eleotridae; genus Bostrychus; species Bostrychus sinensis. Next base: position 16,059,399 of record CM036257.1, on the reverse strand, counting down.
GAACCCGACAGGGTTACCCTCTTTCCCCACTCTTGTTTGCAATTGCTCAGGTTGCTCAGGTCTAGCTCTATGCTTGGTATCACAAGGAGTGGATCAGATCATAAAGTGTCCTTGTATGCGGATGACCTGTTGCTCTTTATTTCAGATCCAGATACCTCCATGCCCCCAGTGCTAGCTTTATTAAAAGGAGTTTGGGCAGATATCAGGTTATAAACTGAATTTTATGAAAAGTGAACTGCTTCTCATTAACCCTGCAGCTACAGGCTATCCTCTTGCCAGGTTACCTTTAAAGGCTTCTTTGCAGAGTTTTAAATACCTGGGCATTCATGTGACTAGGGAATATTCAGATATTTTTAAAACCAACTTCACCACACTACTTGATCAGCCGACTAAAGATTTGCAGCACTGGTCTATATTGCCTCTCTCGCTCGCTGGAAAAATTAGCTGCATCAAAATGAATGCACTGCCGAAATTTCTGTACCTTTTTCAATGCATCCCAGTTTTTATCCCAAAATCTTTTTTTCAGTCACTTGACAATTCCATTTCTCAGTTCTTATGGAATAAAAAACCTCCTAGGCTGCAGAAGAACATTTTACAGAAAAGTACGGACAGTGGAGGCCTTGCCTTACCAAATTTTTTATTTTATTATTGGGCTGTAAACATCCGTACAATGCTATTTTGGTGTAGCAATAGTTGTGAGGCAACAAAGTGGCTACCAGTGGAGGAAGCCTCAAGTGGTTCTGCGTCTTTATTCTCTCTTTTCTGCCTTCCTTTAGCATCATCTCCTATGTCCTATTCTGATAATGTTATCGTGAAGAACTGTCTCAAAATTTGGGCTCAAATTAAGCAACACTTTGGGATTCAGGGAATACCTCTTTTATCCCCACTGCACTCTAATCCCTTATTCCCTCCCTCGCTCATTGATAATATATTTGCACTGTGGAAGAGTCGTGGTTTAGTTGCTTTAAAAGATCTTTATGTAGATGGCACTCTAGCTTCATTTGCCCAATTATCCTCTAATTTTAACTTGCCTAATGCCCATTTTTTTTAGATTTTTACAGGTCAGAGACTTTGTTCATACGCATTTTTCTGTTTTTCCCACTATCCCTGAAACTACAGTGATTGACACAATACTTGACATCAGTCCCTTTTCGAAGGGTACAATATCAAAATTATACATCATCTTATTTTCAAGTTTGGCTCCAAGATCTGATCATCTTGCCTGGTCTGAGAAACTCAACTTGGACATTGAGAGTGAACTCTGGCAGTCCATCCTGAAGCGCATTCAGGAAAATTTGTGCCTGACATTGTATTCTTCAGTGCAAAATGGTCCACATGGCACAATGGTCCAAGAGTAAACTGGCTCGTATCTTCCCCGGCACCGATGCGAATTGTGTAAAATGTAACTTAGGCCAAGCAAATCTCACTCACATGTTTTTGACCTGCCCTGCCTTATCCCAGTTTTGGGACTCAGTTTTTGACTCCGTCTGTGATTATCTCTGCTAGAATCCGGTTCTCACCTCTCACTGCCCTGTTTGGGGTTCTACCCACCAACCACTCTTTACCCTCTTATTTTGTTGAACTTGTGGCTTTTCTTACATTGCTGGCCAGACGCATTATCTTGATGCACTGGAAAAATCCTTGCCCACCTACTCACTCTCACTGGATAAAGGATGCCCTTTCCTTCATGAAACTAGAAAAAATTATGTACTCTCTTAGTGGCTCCAACACCAAATTTACTGAGATTTGGTCACCTTTTCTAAATCACGTTATGTCTTTGGCATTTGATGTGACTCCATGAGTTGTACCCCCTTCACATTCGCATTTATTATTATTATTATTATACATTTTTTTTCTTTTCTCTCTTCAGACCGTGAACCTTGTTTCATATTTACATATTGACTGTGGTGGCAGTGTGCTATTTAAATTTTTTTTTTTTTTTTTACTTTGTTATTGTTATTTATTTATTTTTCCCATTCTATTGTATTTTACGTGTTTGCTGCTCTATCTTTTATTGTAACTTGACTATATTGACTTTGCAAATTAGTTTGATTTTTTTTGTGTTGTTAATTGTTTTATTATCTTCTAAGAAAATCTATAAATAAATCATACATAAAAAAAAGAATTATCGGGTTTATTATCGTATCAGTTGCAAGAAGCTTCAAATTATCAGTTATCGGTATCGGTTCAAAAACGCATCCCTAGTCATTTTTCTGTGACAAGAATTAGCTTATGCAGATAAAAAAAAGAATGCTCATGGCTCTAAATAACAGGACATCTTTGAGACAGTGCTGCTTAGGAGGTAGCAGCACCTCATGCTACAGTAGTGTTTTAGCTAACTTTTATCAAAGAAACTACAGCGTACATGCCTCTGTCCTCTGCATAATGCAGCAGTCTGCAGCGAAAACAGAGAAAGGGACGGATGAAAAAATTGGAACTGCATGATAAGCACCTTCCTTTGAGAACACAAACAAACAAAGTTAAGTCTCAGACAAATTCTAGACAGGTATTTGCAATTGGTCACTCTGGACACTGAACCGCTCTCATGAATTGGACATGTAGCCTGCAGCCTGTGTGTGCTGAGGGGGTCTGCTGCAGCTGCTTTGCTGAGTGGGGGTAGAGAGAGTGTAGGAGATGGGAGTGGATCTACTATTAACACAGCATTAACTATATTGATATAGCCACATCCTACTAAATTAAATCAATATATTTTTTATATTGCTATATCGCCCAGCCCTACTTGAAATCATTACTTTTTAATCCCTGTCTAGATTTTAAAAAGGGTGCTTTTAGATACCACATTTAAAAATGTCCTCATATGAAAGGCATCTTTTCAGTCTTTTTGTAAAACATTCATATATACCACTGTAATTATTGCCAATAACACTAGCAAAGAAACATGATCTTAACGCTTCAAAATGTTTCTGTAAAGCAGATCAAAGAGCTACTGTCACAACGTCAAGATAAAACATGACTTTAATTTGTCCTCGATCCAGCTGCCCGATCTTAAGTGAAGTACAAAGGTTTATGTTTTTCCTTTTTTCAAGTAGTAGTACAGTTTTGGAGCTACCTCAGAGAATTGCCTGGTTCTCATGGGTAATTTGGGCATAGGTTTTACGTGGGATGCCCTTTCCACCGCAACCTTCCGCATTTTTCAGATGACTTTGTGGCTGGAGTTTTGTTGTTTTTCTTTAATTAGTACAATAATATTGATCCCCTCTTTCCCATTTTATGTTCTTTGACAAAATGCAATTACTTTTACTCATTTGGCCTTACCTTAAGTCTTTCTATGTAACATGGTGTAATAAATATTTATTTAGTAAATAAATATGACAATTGGTAAAGTGTTTGTGTCCTACCAGCTCACTCTCCTCTTCCTCTTCCCTCTTGGGTGCCTTGAGTTCATCATCAGGATTAAAGTCCTCCATTTCTACCTATAACACAAGTACATGTTTAATTTAATTACTGACAAAAACATGAATGATTTTAGAACCAAAGGTCTTGAAGAACTTGCCTCCTCTATAGCAGCATCCTGAAGTATAGACCGGACATCTAAACACACCATGTGACTTGGAGAAGGCTCCCAGTGGTTGGCCATCTGTACAGCAGAAACGAATTTCAGTACTCACCAACCATGTATGTATTTCTAAAACAGTAAACTCATCAGCCATACCTTTGTGATATCCTTAAGTATTCGTCCATGGACATTTCTCTTTGAACAGGTCTGAACATCGGCTGTGATTTCTGCAAGATATACCTTCAAAACAAAGAAAAAAAATTGGCGAAGACCCAAACACAAAGGCAAGCAGGACTTTACAATGAACAAAACTCAAACCTCAAATCCTTTAGTTTTTGCTGCACTCCAGAACTGGTCAAAGTGTTTAACTTTGTCATTAATAGTGTCTAAAATGATGAACGGGAAAAAGCCATCATCTAAGGTTTTCTTAAATGTTTTAAGCATGCTGCTCCGATAGGTGTCCTCCATCTCTGGCTCATATTCATACTCGAGAACCTACAACACAAATTGGTAATCTCACTGTAAAATATTTTTTGTTCACTTTACCCTTACGAAATAAAAGTTAAAACAATTGGCCATTTGCAGGACTTGCCTTAGTTTTGACTCGCCTTCCTGTGTCTGGGTCTTTCTCAACTTTTTCAACTTCTGTCATAAAATAATCATCCAAAACAATAACCCTTGGAGGTGCTCCCCCACAATGGACTTCTTTGTCCTTTGTACAGAAAAAGAAATTAAGTTATTTAAAACAAATAGGATTGCAACAACAAATTGGATTAATTGATTATAACCAATTATTAAAATAATCAACAAAATAGTCAACTAATTTAAAAATCAATTAATTGTTATCTCGTTTGTTAAAAGTATCTGGAACATGGCATGTGCTCAGAGGAGGTTTTATTACCAAGACAGAGCAGTAAACCCAGTAAAACAGTAAAAAAAAATATACAATTTAATAATTTGATTAAAAAAAAAAAAAAGTTTTGTAATATTATCATACATTTTTAATGGTAATTATTAAAAAACGTTTTAACAACTTTGTTTGGCCACAAGAGTCATCACACATTTAATTGTGCTTCACTATCCGATGATTAATCAATTAATCGTAACAAAATAATCAACAGATCAATCAAGTATCAAAATAATTGTTTGTTGCAGCCCTAAAAACTAACTATTTATGCACATTTTAGTAATGACCCTTCACTCACCCGAATAAGCTTTGCAACATGACTTTTTCCACTTCCTGGGAGCCCTCTCATTATGATAACAATCTGTTAAAACCATACATATTAATGTCTAATATATAAAAACATATTGGTAAATTTTTATACATTTAACTACAATGCTAAGAATTTTTGCAGCCTCAATGTTACCCTTTCAGGCCGAGACAATCTGCCAGGCATTTTAAGGATATCATCAATGTTTTTCATTTCGGGTTTCTTCTCAAGTCGTGGTGGTGGCTGAGGTGGATGTGATAAAGCTGAAGCAGAGGGAGGAACTCGATCTTCATAGCTTCTTCGCTCCACTAAATATGAAAATAAAAAATATACATATATAGATGTGTGAATATTTTGGTGTATTGCTTTCATGGCTTTGGACTCTAAATATACTGTAATGGTGTATCTTTGTTTCTGTGGCATCAGTTGTCAAACCAGGAAATGTAGGCAATAAAGTGTATGTTTAAATGATATAACAATGTGATATTGACATATAATATTGTGATAATTTAAAATAATTTCCAATAATCTTCACACAATCAGCTACAGTCACCAACATACAAAACAGTGGGCTGAACAAACTAAACTTACTATGAGGTGAGGGACCATGGCTGAAACGCTCCCGCTCCAAACTAGATTGCTTGTAAGGTGATCTATCATAGTCAGGTCTTCCATAATGTTCTCGGTCACGACTGCCACTATGGTCTCGCTCTCGAACATCTCTCTCTCTCTCCCTCTCCCGATATGCTGATCGTGGTACCACAGACCTTTAAAGTAATTGTACAGTTCTTACTCAACAAAATTTTATTACAAAAATGGGTCACAATGATGACTGATCACAGTGAATACCACTGTGCTAGAGTACCTTTCTTTAGTCAGTGATTGTGTGCTTGAATCAAAACAAACAAATGAAAAAATAACATGATACAATTAAAGAAAAAGGGTACTTCCAATTCACATAACATGTCAGGAGATAAAGTTACCTGTCATCTCTTGGCGGATAGCGCTCTCTCTCAAATCTCTCTCTTTCAGTTAACTTTTCTCGGTACTCCCTCTCTCTGCTGTACTCGCGGCGATCCAAGTAAGGGTCCCGCCTGTCGTAGTAGTCTCTGCTGTAGGCATCTCTCAAACTAAGTGGCTCTAGAATCAAAAATTAATAGACAATTTTTAAAATGGCTACTTAAAGGCAGCATATGCAAACACAAAAATTCTAACTGATTTATCCTTATTCAGTTCTGTGTACTTTATTCACTATTTACACACTCAACATTACCTTTTTCATAGCCCCTTTCAGTTGGTATAGGGTCTGGTCTTAAGATAACTCTTTCACCATAAGAGATTTTCTCAACAGTGGCCCCAAGGTCTAAAACAAACCAAACACACAAAAAAAAAGTTTACGTTTTAAGTAAGCTGGCACTAATTTAATATGTGTGACACTTGACACTTATTAATAGTCCTACCATGTCCATGTGCATAATCCACAGTCTTTGGAACAACTGTTGTGGCTGGAGTTTGAAGAGATAACTGGTAATCAGTGTCTGCAGGGTTGCTTTCCCCAGAAGTAGGTTCTTTTGTTACCGCTTGTGCAGCCATGCCCTGTGAAGGGGTAAAATCAAAAGTTAATAATTTTCAAATAAAAAAACTCTCATGGGTAATTATTACATTTAAAAGAAATTTAGTGTGATTTTCCAAATCCTAATAAACTTTAACTAGAAAGAAATGAACAAACTCATCAAAAACACCTTTAGAACATTTTTGATGTCTTGTGGAATCTCCAGACCAAGAAGACCGGCAGGAAGTTCAGCTAAAATGTCGGGAGCAACAGGAGCAGGCTGGGGTTCAGGTTTGCATTCCTGCAACTCTCTGGAGAGGAAAATTGCATTTGAAGTAAATTCAAAAGCTAACACCAAAAGAAAAATGGACTGGTTATGTAGATCTTACCTAATCATTTTAAGTTCTTGAGCAGCTTTCAGTATGATCTCATGTTGTCTCTGGGAAAGTGCCAATACATTTCCAGCACTAGTTCCTTGTTTTGCAGGTTCAAGTGAGCTTTCAGGTAGATTTGAGCCAGGCTCTACAATAGGTGGCGGTCTAGCTAAAGGAGACCCCTCCCTGTGGTCCTGATAAGGAGGTCTATGTTCATAGTCAGGATAATGTCTTTCTGGAAGTGGGGAAAGTCTTGAAGGCCTATCCCATTCTGAAGGTGGTACTGGGTAAGATGGATCTTCCTGCCTATAATGAGGTTCATCTCTGTATTCCCTCACTCTAAGTTCTCCTCTTGGCCGGTCATGGTCATCATGAGAATACAGATGACCCCTCTCTCTTTCCTCTGACCAGGGGTCGTCTCTGTACGACTCTGGTGGTGGTATACGAGGGGGATATCTTCTATCGGGTGGAGGAGCTTCTCTATCCCACTGAGATTCATAGTCTTCTCGAGGATAATCTGGTCCCCTATGATATTCATTTTCTCCATGTCCATAATCTGCAACAAAACCCCCTTTTAAATCTTCTTCATATTCCTTAGCTGGGCCTGAGCGCCACATGCCTCTAGCCATTCCACGACCCACAGGCCGCCTTCTTATTCCACCTCTTTCTATAATCTCATGTGGGGTAAGAGGAGGGCCACGGCCATAAGGTGGATGTCTATCTGTCTCTTCATCGTACCACTTTTCCCCATGATCAATCATTTCATGAGCAGGTGGCGGTATCCCCCTGCCTCTTCCTGCTTCAGGAGGTATTGGGCGGCCATGAGGGTCATGGTACATAGAGTCCAATTCAGTAGTGATTTCGTAATGTTCATGATCCATTGGTCTATGTGCTGGATGAGGGGGTCGGCCTCGTATAAAAGGTGGACGACCCCGAAGTGGACGACCTCGACCAGGTGGAAATGGAGGTCTCATACCTCTCATACCTCTCAAAGGAGGTCCCCATTCTTCCCAGTATGGCTCTCCTTCTGGTGGGTACTCATCTAACTCTGGGTCCTCCCAGCTGTCTACTGATTCTCCAGTTCCAGTTGGGTGGCCACCTCTACCCATTGATGGACCTCCTCTTCCCAAAGGAAGACCCCCTCGCCCCCGTGGAGGGCCTCCTCGAGCCATTGCCTGACCTCCTCTTGGCATTGGTGGACCACCTCTACCCATAGGGGGGGCACCCCTCCCCCTGGGTGGGCCACCTCTACCCATAGGAGGGCCACCTCTACCCATAGGAGGGCCTCCCCTCATGACAGGAGGACCCCCTCTGCTCATAGGAGGACCTCCCCTCCCCAGAGGCGGACCGCCCCTGGCCATTGGCATGGGAGGTCTCCCTCTCATTATTGGATGACCACCTCTGCCCATATAGGGTCCTCCTGGGTCTTCATAATATTCTTCCTCAACTGGATAAAAATGCTCCTCTGGCATCCACATTTCTTCATTGGGTGCCTCTGAACTATCATGATATTCCTCATATGAAGTATCTTGCCAGTGATGTTCTTCTTGCTCTTCAGGCAATCCTAAGTCTGCTTCAGGTTGCTCATAATTATAAGACATTTCACCTATGTTCCCTCCAAGTGAGGTATTGTTTGGTCCACTAAACTCTACACGCTCCATTTGCCCACGCCCTCGTCCGCGACCTTGTACTGGGAGCTGACCACGGCCTCTACTAGCTGAAGGCCCTGAAGATTCTGTTTTTGCCTGGCCTTGCCCAGAGGATTGGGGATCTTGTGGTGTTACAGTGGATTTTTTTGTTTGAGGAGGTTGGTTGGTTTTTAACAATTCATCTTTTTTAAGAGGACTTTGTGCCACTGTTTTCAGTGCCACATCTGAATGTTCTGATACAGGGGGTTTGCTGTCAGTAGGTTTTGGTTTTTCAGTACTATCAGAAGCGTCATTATTTTTAAGTGTCTGTGGAATGGGATCCTTTTGTACAAAAAAGCCCCCATTTCCAAGCATGCTATCATCTGTCATGTCATTATCAATAACAGATTCTGATACACGCTCATTTTTTCCTTCAGTCTTGGATTCATTGGCAGGCTGTTTAGCTGGCCCAACCTTAGAGTGAGGACCTTGTTGTTTTTCTTGTTGAGGTACAGGTGGACGGGTTGGAGGTGCAGGGGGCCTTGGGGGTTGCCCAAATCTTGGCTGCTGGCCAAATTGAGGTTGGGTGCCTACTAGTGGCTGGTCAACTCTTGGTGGACCATCAAAGCGTTGCCGTTGAGCATCAAATCTTGGAGGACCATCAAATCGTTGGTGTGGAGCATCAAATCTTGGAGGACCATCAAATCGTTGGTGTGGCGCATCAAATCTTGGAGGACCATCAAATCGTTGGTGTGGAGCATCAAATCTTGGTGGACCATCAAATCGCTGCCGGGGCTGGTCCAATCTTGGAGGACCGGTAAAGCGTTGCTGTGGAGCATCAAACTTTGGAGGTCCATCAAATCGTTGCCGTGGAGCATCAAATCGGGGAGGACCATCAAATCGTTGCCGTGAAGCATCAAATCTTGGCGGACCATCAAAGCGTTGCCGGGGACCGTCAAATCTTGGAGGACCATCAAAGGGCTGCCGTGGAGTATCAAACCTTGAGCGAGCATCAAAACACTGCTCTGGATGGTCATAGTCTTCTTCAAATCCCTGTTGCATCTGGTCAAATCTGGCATTGTTACTACTTAAATGAAAAAGGCAGATATTATAATAACCACTCGACTTTACCATATGCAAGAATACATTTTTTAAACTTGGAAATGTGACTCACCGTGGACCTCCAACACTGGTGAATGTGGATGGATAATCATTAGGAGCATCTTTGTTTACTGACTGCTGGTGTAACTGATCATGCTCAGGGTTATATTGTCCCATCATCCCACTATTGTACTGAGTTGAAGCATAAGGAACCATGGCAGTGAGGGTGGCCACACGTTCTTGAAGGTGGGCATTTGTGGCATTCATCTGCTGCTGCCATTGCTTCCACTGGTTTTCATAGTCCTGTAGCTGGTCTTTGTGGGGATAGTTTTGGAACTGCTCATACCATAACATGAAAGTTCGATCCCAATCTTGGTATAATGGGACAAACTTCTGCTGCTGTGTTTCGTAATGCTTCAACTGCATTTCAGTAGACATTGACTGAAAAAAAAAAAAAAAATAGCATAATTTTTTTCTGTTACACATGAAGATACATTTTGTAAAAAAATCTATACTTAACAGTTAGCTGCATAAACATTATAACAAAGTTTAAGAACTTATCATTGTCCTCAAGCCTGTAAAAATTAGCTTGTAGTACATTATCTCGCAGATCATTTCTACAGTATGATGGTCAGTCTATTTTAATTTACTAAGTGAAAGACATAAATACCTACCTGGAGGTTTGGAGGGTGCTGGATTAGTTGTTGATATTGCTCTAGGATCTTCTGAAGCTTTTCATGCTGCTGCATGAGAGCTTGGTATTGTAAGCCTGCCCTCTGCTGCTGCACATGCTGCCACTGAGCTGCTGCAGCCTGAAGCTGTTGGAGGCGCGCAGCCTCCTCTGGATCTTGAGCAGTTTCAGGCTTTAAATGGAAACAAGGCAGAGTTGAAACGAAAATCTTCTTTCAGTGCATTTTAATGTACACAGATGGTGTGTGATGGACAAGATACTAAATATACTGTATCTGCAACTATTTACTTGTTATATCACCTGAAGCGCAATATAACAAGAGAATTTAAACTAGTTCAAGCAGTTCATGCTGAAGTCCATTTCTTGGACATTTAATCATGAATTAAAATGTATTTACCACAAAGTCCTAGCTGACTAGAGGTCGACAGATATATCAGGCAGATTTTTGCACTTTTATGCCAATTTTTGGTCATGCACATGTGAGGGCGTCATGTAACTGCCGCTACAGCTACAAAACTTAGCAGCAGTACAGCACTTCACAGAGTGAGAGCAAGCTACTCACAAGAGGCCCCTGTTTTAAAGAAAGAAGGACTTGGATTATCTCTTTCAAAGGATGCACACATAAGTGGGAGGAAATGTAAATGCACAAATTAGATTGGTTTCGAATGCTTTGGTCTGTAGGACTAGCTTAAGCCACTAGTATTAGCATCAATCAACAAGAAGCAAGGTGCTGTACAGTAACGTCAGTTCCACTGACTCTGGTTAAATGTTGTCTTATAAAGCCTTATAGTAAACAAGGATATAGCAGAGACTTCAAAATCATTACTATGGACATTATTTTTCTTATTAATCTTTATTGACGAGGAGCAGTGCGATATAGTGACAGTAGTGCTGGATGATATGGCGAAAAAATAAAATAGATTTTTTTCATTTCTCAGCCGATTTACGATTTTATTAGATTTTTTTCTCTTGTTGGCATTAAAAACTATATAAATATAGGTTTATTCTTTTTAAATGAGATTTTTTTTTTTTTACTAAAATCTAAATGTCTGTACAAATAAAACAGCAAGTGCATTACTCTAACAGTGACATACCATATTTTCCACACAATAGGGTGCACTTAAAAGCCTTCAATCTTCTCAAAAAACGACAGTGTGCCTTATAATCCAGAGCGCCTTATAAATGAATTTATTTACGGCTACCGTAGTCAGGAGCATCGCGGAGTAATATATACTATGCTTCACCATAATATTGCAGTAATCGCCCAACTGTTTAACTTGGACACTGAAGATGAGGAATTTGAGGGATTTGTGGACGAGGAATGAACTGAAAAAGTGAGAGTATTGTGTTGTATTTTGTTATAACATTAACTGAACAGTTATGAGTTATTGTGAATACGCTATCATTTGATTTAGCGGTCTCAGATTGTATTTTTTATTCACGCGTTACAACTGAACAAGTTTGGGAGTTATGGCGAACGAGTTGAATAAAGTTTGACTGACTGACTTATCTGACTGCTTTGTTTCGCCTTTTAGTCCGGAGTGCTTCATATGTGAAAAAAAGTTTGAAAATAGACCATTCAATGACAGTGTGCCTTAAAATCCAGAGCGCCCTATAGTGCGGAAAATACAGTAAATGTCTTTTAGCTTTAGCCCTCTCTGCTTCTAAAGACCAGGTCTATTGTAATTTATACCCTACGCCATAGAGGCCTGTGAAAAGATGCTAACTCCAGAGCATGTGGCTAATTAGCATACATAAACAAAGACACATAAGTTAGAGCAGCTGCTGCCACTGCACATAGCACCACACTGTTCATTTTGGCCAAACTGCTTCCCCATATAAATGCGGACATCACATAGGTAAAAAAAAAAAGACTCATTTCTCTGTAATTAGTGTTTTTAGAGTCTGCAGAGTCTCCAAAGTAAATATTTAAGCTGTTCTGGCGCTAGCAGCATTAGCCATAACACAGGAAACACTGCGGTGCTTGGAGGATGCAAATTTCCGCTAAACTTGATTTTGTAATTTGGCTATTCTTGACATCGTTCAAAATTAGAAACGCAAATGAATAGAATTCATTCAATTTATCCCACAGCCTTAAGTGACAGCGATAAAAAGACGTAAATGCACACAGGAAAAGGGGATGTTATGGGGAGTAATAGTCTTGTAGCATATGATTTGGGTAGAAATTAGATTAGAATATAGTTAATTTTGTGTTGTAAAGGTGTTAGACAAGCATACAATGTCCTCAGAGTTGGACATTAAGCTGTACGTTTCCGTGTAGCGTTGATGGCATTTGTTTTCACATTAGTTTGTTTATCAAATGCATGCAGCCCTGTTTTATTGTGGTAGATTGGCTTCATTTTAACAACAGTCAGTGAAACTGAAGCAACATTACATACACCTTTGTACTTTCGGACTGAATCCAAGTCATGCAAAAGTTTTTAAATGTAGTCTAAATGTGAATCTGCGACATACCCAAAATACTCACTTTGCCCTAAAGCAGCCCTTGACTTTACAGCAGTGAATACTGTTCTCACTGTCCAAACCTGACACGTTTCCATTTTATAAGCTTATTTATTACTCAAACAAATGGCTATATGAAATTAATTTCTTTCATAAAATTAAGAGAATTGGACATAAGACACATAACATAAGAGTTGCTTTATTTAATTAACCACATTCAATACAACCACATAACCACACTTTGCAACTAAGTGATTGCTATTTTGACTTCCAAAATGTTGTTTTGAGAATAGTTTTTCAAAACTCAAAAAGAACAGGTGCTATCACTATTTATAGACTCTGGACTCTTTTACGCTATAATTGGTCTTTTGTGGCCCGATGTCGGAGGAGCTAGTACATGCTAACAAATTCACAAAAAAAAAAAAAGAATACAGTGGTATGAAATAAAAAAATGGCACAGCATTATTGGGGTTGATAGTTATACTGTAAACATGAGAATGGGGAAGGGTTGGTGAGACTTACTGCATCTGTAAGTGTAGATGTTTTTTCGACATTTTCACTCTGGAAATGTATGCACATTATAAAAATGTTTAGACACAAAATGGTTCCTATGCAAGTAAAGCTGCCAAAGAGAATATTCACTAAGCTATAATCAGGAATATATCTACTAGTTCTTAAGCTTAGTGACTAAATGATTATTCTTAGTTATTGCATATTATAAATGTGCCTGTCTTATATATGGTTGTCTCTATTGATTTGTCTAATTGTCCAATATTATTATAAAATCGTCTTTTACTACTGCTGTTTTTACTACGTATTATAATATCTGTTGTATTCATGCATTTTGTGCGATTGTGGTGCTCTGAGCAGCTGAACAATTGAATTTCCTTTGGGATTATTAATTATATCTAATTTCCATTTGACAGCGCATACACTGTCTATGCAAAACCATAGTTTCCAGCTGACACTTAGCTAAACCATTTCACTTTATACAGTGTTGTCTGCCAACAAACTATCTAAATTTGGGGGATTCTAAAAAATAAAATTTCTTTGTTAGGAGGTTTATATTGCCAACTAGGGGTGTAACAATACAGTTAATATATTTCAAAATTAGCCAGTATTGTTCTTGAATCATATCAAAACTTTCAAAACAGTTCTAATCGCTACATATTGTTGCAAAAACATATTGTTACACCCCTATTGCCAACTATAACTGGCAGCTATAACACAACTGCAAGACTCAGAGTCAGGCTGTCAACCTTGCTGTTTAGCAATGTACACTACTGTCAACAGTTATCAAATACACACATTTTTTCAGTTAACAGAACAAATAACCAATTTAAAGTGGAAGTTAAAAAAATAAATTTTAGAATCAGTTTATACACCAAAATATATTCTAAACTTGACTCATCAAAGCAGCCACCTTTGCCATATATAACAGCTGAACATACTTGTGGCATCTTTCTACAATGGCAATCAATTATTCTCCAGAAATAAATATTGGTGAATGTAGGTTGCTTTGCTTTTTTTTTTCTTTCTTTCTTTTTCTTTCTTTTTTTGCTTGTAAGGATGTAACAGTATTGGCAATATCGCAATAGCAAAAGTGTCTCGATATCGTCATGGTCTCGTTATGGTATCAAACAGTATTCTTCATGAGCGAAAATTCATAGTTTTGTTGCAGCGGCATGGTAAAAAGCAGAGAGAACTATATAGACCATGACACTTGCTGCATTTGTGCAAGTGCACAGCCACCAACATGAGCCAATTTGGGGAAGCTGGTGTTTTTAGCTGCTGATAAATCAACAAATATCAAGACTCTCGGCTGTTTTATGTAGTGGAGGATTCAAAAGGTTAGTTTAGGTTACATTAAAAGTTACTAAATAAACTTTTTACACTTTGCTCATTCATTTCCTCTTTCTCACAGTTTCCATAGTGCTCAGAGGAGTGGACCATAGGCTAGACTTGCACTGAAAACCATATAAACTAACACTAGTGTCCAGCAGAGGAAGGGTGTGAGCTGGAGAGGCAGTGAACACTTGCCTCCTGAGCAGTGCTGTCTGAGAGAGACGACCTGTTTGGTTACAAGAGCCTCATGGTCATTGACGTAAAGTAGAAGTTCCTTGGTCATATTGCTCATTGCTCATGGCACCTGCAGACATGCCAACCTTGGGAAATTTTTTTTGAGTACCACATTAGCATCGCACCCATTCGCACTTTACATCTGCTTAACATTCAAATTTGACCACGAAGAATAAATGACTTTAAAATTATTCCACACCTAGCTTAAGCACTGGCTATGAGAAAAAATGGCTGACAAAACTGGGAGATGAGTTTATATAAAAGTGGACCTACTTATTGAACACTGACTCACAATAACTAGCATTGCTCTTTTTTTACCTTAAATTCTCTACCACGTGTTGCCACTCACCTTATTTTGCTGTCAGCTGGGGCTCTGAAAACCACCGGGAGAGTTGTTACAGCACCAGCCCCTTTGTTTGGTGCTGGCAGGGCACTGTGGTTAGAGCCTAATCCACACAGTTAGCCTAATGGTTGGACTATTATAAGGTGCGGGGTCTGGGGGGGTCCTCCCCCAGAATTTTTTTTTTTTTAACAAACTAGAATTCCTGAATTCTGGTGCATTTTAGATGATATGATATTTTCAGTAGGACACTATCCATCCATCTTCTACCAATTATCTGGGATCAGGTCGCGAAGACAGCAGTCTAAGCAGAGATGCCCAGACTTCCCTCTCCACTGACACTTCCTCCAGCTCTACCAGGGGAATCCCAAGGTGTTCCCAGGCCAGCCGAGAGACATAGTCCCTTCAGCGTGTCCTAGGTCTTCCCCAGGGCCTCCGCCCAGTGGGACATGCCCAGAACACCTCACCAGGGAGGCAGGAGGCATCCAGAACAGATCCCTGAGCCACCTCAACTGACTCCTCTCAATTTGGAGGAGCAGCGGCTCTACTCCAAGCTCCTCCCGGGTGACAGAGCTCCTCATCCTATCGCTAAGGGAGCGTCCAGCCACCTGCGGAGAAAACTCATTTCGGCCGCTTGTATCCGGGATCTTGTCCTTTAGGTCAAGGCCCAAAGCTCATGACCATAGGTGAGAGTAGGAACGTAGATCGACCGGTACTGTAGTAGAACTATGGATACAGCTTATTTAGACAAAACATTTGTTTATTATAACAACTTATGAGCTGCCTCTACACTGCTACATAAACTAGGCTTTATATTTAATTATTAACTTTTATTTTTGTATAAATGTGTGACCAAGTTTTCCTGTAAGTGGTTCCCCAGTGGAGTCCCCAGCTCTGCTCTGCGCACAGGATCACAGAGTCTTCAGTCTCATCACGCTGAGCGTGGACAGGGGTTCCAGAGAACACTACAGGCTACACAAGCTTTTGTCAGGACATCCTGACTAATGTTTTATGATGCTTTTATAATAATACAGGTAAAATATTGTGAGAGAAAGTCTTGCGCACTGCCACAGTAACATGTGCTTCAGATCGCGTCTTTTATTACTCCATGGATTATTTCACAAGCTGTTTATGATTGTGTCTCTGTGAGTAAAAGATTGTTTGTCATCAAACGAAAAGTGACCTAAAGTTTGACAAGTGCAAAACTCATCCATGTTCTCAGAACTCTCCCCACTGTCCATAAATTCTGGGTATATACAGTTATTGATCAGGCTCATTAAGCTTTATTGTGCACTGAGGCACGGGGGAGGCAGTGCAGGCGCCCCTAGTCACTCTGCACATTTGCCTGTATCACCTATGCCACAGGCCACGAGCCGGGTCTGGGCTGGGGTCCCGATCCAAAAGGGGGCAGCGGCTGACAGGTAGCGCTTCACACTTTCAGGACAGACGCCATTCTGTTCCTGATGCGAAATAAATGCATCCCCACTGAAAGTAGGTCTATGTTGCGCCAAAACTGGATTCCATGCACTCTAAGAGGGGGAAAAAAAAATCACATAAGCCCCACCGAGTCAGAGGCCACAGCAGAGTGGGGTTTGTGCATTTGAGACGTGTGACTATGAATCCCGTGTCTGCAGTGTTAGGTCAGTTATAGGTAGCCTACGGGCTGTAAGGTGGGTGGTGGCGGCCACTTCAGGGGCTCATGGTTTTTTCTGTGGGCCGCCCCCCGTCTCACATTGTGTAACAGCACCACACTGGCTGACCAGGAAATGTCCCAGACCAGCTCTCAGAATTACCACTCCACCTCTGCGTCTGTCACTGGGCAGAGTCTCCTGCCACCTGGAGGTAATGCCTCTCCCACAGAAAGCTGCTGGTGTTCTATTGAATAGTGCTCCCTGAAGAAAAAGCTGTATGAGCATGCCCACATTACCGCTTTATGTTGAGTACGCATGCAGAAAAAGGTAGTGCAATTTGGTAGTGCAGTCCGGTAAGCCACCGGCACAAAACAGCAGGTCATCAACTTTTTGTGTACTTTTAGAGTAGTAATAGTACCAGCATACTTTGATGTCAAAATGCGTACCTGGTACACAAAATGTATACAGGTTGGCATGTCTGCACCTGTTTGAGCTGCTGTTTAAAGGTTTTTGTTGTCAGACAAAATTAATGTGATCCAGATGAAAACTTAGTTATGCCACACTTTAGAGCAGATAAAACATGAAATATGACAATAATTATTGCGCCAAGAGCTTGGCAGGGCATTTTTATATAATAAATGTTATCATGAGCATTTCCACAATACCGTGAGCCTCCCCACAATATTGCAATAAATATTGCATCGTGAGGTTAATGTCGTGATAATATTGTAACGTGAGATTTGGATATTGTTACATCCCTACTCTTCTGTCCAGTTCATCCCGAACAAGCTCTATGGGGTTTAGGCCTGGAGACTGTGCTGGGCACTGCATTTGCATTCTTATACCATTTTATTCTGGACATGTGTTATCTTGCTGTATGAACCCCAACTATTTGCATACTAGAGAGTACTGCATGATGCTGCAGAATGCTGTGGTAAACATTTTGGTATTAAAAAGGCCTTGTTTTACAACTTCAAAATGTGTGGCTTCTTCTTTGTGCGATACACATTTAACTTCCATTTGTGCAACCTGTTTTGACTTCTGGAAGTGTTCCAGCGCCATGCAGTGACTTCCATTACAGCGTCATGCCTGTTTTAATGCTGTGTCACTTAAGGCGAGATGCTTCAGGCGAATAGGGAATTTTTTAAAAAAAACATATCAATGTTAATTTTGTTCTGTAGATCACTGCATAAATATAGGAAAAAATGTATTGCAAATTTTGTGTCATTTAATGTTTTGATATGATATTAGCCATAAAAATGCACACAAAATCTGAATATCGGAAAGAGCTGGGCTTAAAATTTTTGATTCAAGTTGTCAATATGTTACATAAAAAAGCTTTTACAGAAGAGATTATGGATATCTTTTTTTTTTTTTTTTGTCTTTCAGTAAACTAGAAAATACTGAAAATAGCCTTAAAAAATAAATCAGGATAGGAATAACATATCAACAAATCCCTCTGTGAAAGCCTTCAAAATATAGTTAAGTATAAGATTGAAAATTTTGTTGCTTGTTGGAGCTACTGAGGTGGAGACTTCTGACTCAGAGTGCAAGACAAACTCATTCTGAGAAAATAGCCTTTGAGATTAAAATTTCCAATAGAAATATATGAACACAAGTTGACTACATTATTAAACTAAACACCTTAATGTGTAATTTGGACTTTTTAAAAAATTTCACTGTTAAAGCTTAGACGATTACATTTCAATGCTTTTGTGTGTCCATTGAACTTGTATTTGATGATTTATGCAAATTTTCTGCACCTTCGTGCAGGTAAACATGAAACAAGTGTTGCAGTGTGGAGGTAAACAGTCTTTTGACTGTGTTCTGTGGAGTGCTGGTTAATATTGTGTATTTGTGGGTGACTTTGATATGCAGATAAATTAGTATTTCCTGGACCTCTTGTTTGGAAGACACATTTGAACCATCACACAACATTGAAACCACAGTGGAATCTGCACAGGGCAAGTTGGCCGCTGTACCTAGTGATACAACTTTTTTAGTGTTGCTTGCTACGATCAAATTCAAAATAGCCATTTTCATGAAAATGTCAAACACCTCAGTTCTAACAGTCTTTGATTTGTGGTGTTTCATTATGAATAAAATGTGTTTTTATGACATTTGCACACATTTTACATTACATTTACAACGTTTTGGTGGAGCATCTGTTGCATTTGTATTGGGTCCATTTTCTACTTAAGAGCTTCTCAACAGATAAAGTCAAGTTCACTCTGACAACAGACAATTTATACAAATATGTACATTTATTCTGTTTATGGAGGCAAAAATTATATAAGATCAATTACTTCAATTTCAACTTAAAAAGCTAAATGCAGTGCTGTGTTGTGCACACAAAAAATGTTTTTACCCGTTTACTCCCTTATGCAGAATTGCAATAACTGCTCTTGACAACCATGTCAACCTGTGTTTTAATTTTGAAATTCTCCAGAGAGAAAAAGTGTAAGTCTTAAATAGACTACAGTATGTAACCTTTGCTGTAAAAGTGAATAATTGTTACCTACCTCTGAAGGTGGTGGTGGCGGCGGCGGAGTAGGAGGCTCCTCTTTAGGTGGGGGAGGAGGTGGTGCTCTTTTTGAGGGCTCTGATGACGGAGTAGGTGGCTGCACTGTAGGATTACCACCATCTTTCTGGTTTTGTTTGCCTCTTTCTTGCTTCATCTTTTGAAGATTTTGAAGATGTTGTTTATACCATCGTTGTTGTTGATCCTGTGGGTCATATCAAAATGCCTTTAATTTTCATCGTTTTTAACAGCAGCGTGTGTGTTGGGGGGGGCATTACCTGTAAAGACATGGGTTTGTCATTTTCGGGTGCTGGGGGCGCGGGTAGTGTTTCTTCTTTCGATTTGGGTGCGTTGTCGTCAGCGTGTTTGGGTGCATTTACTTTGGGGGGTTCAGGTGGAGGAGCTGGTTGGGACTCTTTGGGGTGCTGCTGAGGTGGCGGCGGTGGCTGAGCCTCTTGTTGCTGGGTTGGGGGCCCTCGCAGCTGCAGAGAAGGAGAGTTATTCTGAATATAGTACGACTGAGCCCCTGGAGCGCTGTCTTTAAAGCCTGTGTCCGCCGGTTGCCACGAAGAGCTCGAATACCCGGCCGCGGGGCCACTGCTGTACGCTCCGGTGGGAGCTCCGTGGTGCAAAACCGACTGGAGCTGTTTTTGGTGGAGCATCTGCAGCTGCTGCATCTGCTGGAGGTGCTGCTCCTGGAGGCTGGAGAAAATGGACCCACCGCTTGGGCTCTCAAAGCCTCCAAATCCCGTGGCCCCTCCATTGTTGTTACCAGGTACAAAGTTCTGGGCCTGCTGAGATCCACTATAATTTCCCCAAGAAGGATACATTGTCCCGAAACGCAACGCGACGTTAGGGGCCTTTGTGTTAGCTTACAACCGGTGTCTGGCAGCTAGCGAGGCTAACAGCTAACGTCGACCTACCTTTGATAAAATACCTACATTTTCATTCTCTAAGCGAGTTGTGCCACTTTTTATACATAATAAAATCGTTTTCAGATAAATGTTTTATCTGTTAATTAACGATGAAAATTATCCGCGTTTTAACGTAGGCGTTACAAAAGTGAAGCGAAGTGGAAATGGTTGCTCCCAGACTGCGGCAGCGTACATTAAACGGAAACACGTCACAAGTGTTGTAATGACACATCCTGCAAAATGATATTAACAACTACATACACATCTGTATAAATAAATAAACGGTATTCGGCCAGCTAATCGTTTTTTACTATACCCATTTAAATTACAGACTATGACGGTTTTGTGTTTTTCACATATTTCTACAAAATGGGATAGCAGTATTCACCACAAGAGGGAGCCATTTACTAGGACTGGTGTAGTCAGTGAACTCAAACAAACTGTGCTTCATGCAACAGTAACAAAATACATGTGTCGTATATTATTGCTGCAGCTGTTACAACAGCTACTATTAGCCCCAAAATATAGCCTACCAAATAATAATATTGTTAAAATGTTTTTATAGGCATCAAAGTGTCTATTATGTCAAAGTGATAGCCTAACTCATCAACAGTTAGGCCAGGCTATAGACCTATCATAACTGTTGATGGATATTCTATATTATGGGCTCTGTTTCTTTCTAGGGCTTTTTGGAGCACTTCAGAACCAGCTGTGAGAGTTCAGCCAGAGGGAGAAGACTGTGTATTTCAAAACAGACTAGGTGGGAGGTATTGACTTTAGGTTGCCCTTGAGGTCCGATGCACATAAGAGTATTTTTTTCTTAAGATCACCAGTAAATCTGTATTAATTTTGACCAGAACCACTTAAAAAGAATCGTTAAAGCGGATTAATCAAGCCCGTCCTGTTTAATGTCTCCCGTTAATTAGTTTGTCAGCAGTGTTTTAATATCGCCTAATGACTTCATATTTCACTGATGACATTAAAGGGGTGTTAAAAGAGGGGAAATGGCCCATTCAGGATTCAGTTCTTTCGCTTAAGACGCCCTCGATGAATAAGACAAGGTCATGGAGGCCTAGCCTTTAGGGAGAGATACATTATCAGGGGATGGGGGTGGGAGAAATCCCATAGAGGAAGTGCTTTCCCCTCTAAAACAGCATGACGGGCACAATGTGATACAGTTATGTCTTAGAACAATACAATGCACTGGATATTAATGAGCTGCTACTCTCTTTTGCTCCACAGAGTACAATGATAACAGGCTATAGGCTTTTGAATAGGAGGGGCTGACTGACTGCTTTCTATGTGTCTTCTTAAAAAGGATTTGAAACACTTAAACAACAATTTGTACTGTAAATATATTTCAAGTCTCTTTCAGTCCTTATCAGCACTTTCTAAAGCTCTCAAAGTAAGAACAAAGAAATCAGAAATCGTAAAGTTAGCTCTCAGTATTGAGGACACTGCATTTTCTCTGTGATGAAAATCCTATGTTAAACAAAATGCTCAATGGAGGCTAATGGATCCCGAACAAGTCCATGCACTGCTTCCAAAATGCTTTGTTTGACAAATCAATTTTCCCATAACCCGGTGAGGAGAAAAGTGATGCGGATTGATCGCCCCCCTGACTTTGTTTCCAGAATATTGTTTGATGGCTGGATAGATTAATTGGTATGACATTTGAAAGCCTTCTCTTGACTGTCAGCATCCAAGCCTCGGTACACCCATCGACGTGTGGTCTAATTGTCTGCTCTATAATACCTCACTTCACAAATTAGAGACAGGCCTCTATAAACTATTCCCAATGTAAGACCTAAACAAAATCACGCTGCACAATCACACTTCAGTTTCAATAGGCTGATGCAGGACAGATAAGATAGAGAGCATTAAAGGGCATCACCCAAAGAGCTGCATCAGCACATTTCCTCTTAGCAAGGTACAGGTCTGAAATATACAAATAAGATCACATGCTCAGAGCAAACAGCTACCAGACAATTAATCTAGACCATTTCATATCCTTACATTTGTATTCACAGCAGTTACAGTGTACTCCTACAGTGTAGGAGTTGCTGTCTAAACCAAACTAAAGTGTCAATATTAGTCCAAAACAACAACTTGTATTTTTTTTCATTAGTTGAATTCCTATGACCTTTCAAAACAACTGCATGTGTTATACCAAAATTCAATATACCATTACATTTTTACAATTTTACTTTATTTGTTGTTTGTAGGCATATATATTTTAAAACTCTAACCTGGGGTCAATGGAAAATCACAGGTTATATATACAGGTTCTTAACAGAGAGCTACATTTTTTCTGTACATATAATAATTAAGTCACAGTATATTTAATCCAAAACCTTTTCTAAACTTTAACCCAAATTTATAGATTCAGCACATTCTGAGCCATTGAAAATATGACTTAGACTGACTATGACTATGACTTAGACAGACTATGTCTTTTACATGATTTAATTTTTGTATATAGAATGAATGTACCAGGTTGAGTTGTGTGTTTGTTGTTCTCTGGTCAGTGTGTGTTAATTTACAGCTGAGCAGAAAGGAAAAATATGTCTGGGTGAAAACATTATAATCCACTTTTCTATTGTCCATTCTTTTTTCTTCTAAAAACAGTTCAGTGACATAGATACTGATACCTGCCCTCCACATTTGATCACAATAAATGTATCATTCACAATGACTAATTGCCTGACTTGGCTTCAATTTTGGGGGCTGGGCTCCTCTCAGAGCAAGCTGCTTGGCTGCCCACCTCCCTATCACACCAACACACCCACTCGCCTTTGAAAAACTATAATTGAATGAGTTTATGTCGTCAAATTGATTAATCATATTAATTTGTACTTATTAGTGGGATGGTTGAAAGCCATGACAATTAGATTAATGAAATTAGTTAATTCTTTCTACCCACACCACACCTTCAACTATAAGAGAAAACCCAGGCATAGAATGGGAGACTGTTATGACAAAATTGGCAATCAAGATTTGGCTGCTAATTGAATGTCTACTTTTATTAATGATGAGGTTTATAAAAGGTCCTTGAGAAAGGAATATTAATTGATTAATCAAAGAGCTCAAAGGGGCGTAAACTGTATAAGCAAGTCTAGAAATAAAAACAATAGTGTGGAGTTTCCTGGGAAAAGGTAATATACTGATACAGTATAAAGAATATACCTCCATGAAAAACAACATTAATAAGTAGTACAATGTACTATAGCGGATAAATGGGCTATAGTGGAATTTTGATTTGATATGATATTGATTTGACTTGGAACCAAATTTTTTAAATATTTGAATTTAATTTGTAAAATACAACAAAAACAACTATGCAGCACTGTGATAAAAATAGTGTTGGAGTAAACACATCTCCGTGTAGGCAATGTTCACACTGGCCTCAAAAGTGGCCTAGGACAGTTTTGTTGATATTGTCAATCTGAGAAAGCTATTTTCTCATGTTTGTCTGTAAATCAGAACAAAGGCTTTAATTTTCTATCATGCAGAACTAGTAAGGTTAATTACATTACACTAAAGACACCAACCCACCAAGTCACTTTGAACCACAATGTTATACACTAACTAACATTATACACTAACTAATGTTATACTCTAGCTATTGTTATATACTAGAACCTGACAGATATGGATTTTTTGAGGCCAGTGCCGATACCGATACTAAGTTTAAAAAAAAATTAAAAAATACCGATATCCGATACATCGGCCGATACATTATACATTAGGAAAAAGTATGTTAAAGCATTTTTCTTTATGCTCTTGTTTACATGAATATGGCGTGTACACACCAGGCCACATTATTAGACTAAACTTATTATTAAAATGTTGTAGAAAGCTGCTTGTTCTTTATGCTGATTGTTATTTAGGTTGTAATGGGCATTGGTGTGGGGAGTATTATTATATATTTTATTTATTATATTTATTTATTTATTTTGTTGTACTCTAACTATTGTTATATACACTAACTAATGTTATACTCTAATGTTATGTACGTACTAAGTAATATTTTATACACTTACTAATGTTTTATACACTAATGTTATACTATAAGTGATGTTATGTACACTAACTAATATTATATACACTAACTAATGTTATATACTAACTAATATTATATACACTAACTAATATTATATACACTAACTAATGTTATATACTAACTAATATTATATACACTAACTAATATTATATACACTAACTAATCTTATATACTAACTAATGTTATATACATTAACTAATGTTATACACTAACTAACGTTATATACTAACTAATATTATATACACTAACTAATATCATATACACTAACTAATCTTATATACTAACTAATGTTATATACATTAACTAATGTTATATACACTAACTAATGTTATATACTAACTAATATTATATACACTAACTAATATTATATACACTAACTAATGTTATATACATTAACGAATGTTTTTTACACTAATGTTATACTATAAGTAATGTTATGTACACTAACTAATATTATATACACTAACTAATGTTATATACTAACTAATATTATATACACTAACTAATATTATATACACTAGCTAATGTTATATACTAACTAATGTTATATACATTAACTAATGTTATACACTAACTAATGTTATATACATTAACGAATGTTTTATACACTAATGTTATATATATTAACTATTATTTACACTAACTAATGTTATATGCACTAAGTAATGCTCCCTAACTAATGTTATCTACACTAACTAATATTATCTACACCAGTGGTTCCCAAAATGGGGTCCGGGGCCCCCTGGGGGTCTGAGAAGGTACTACAGGGGGGCCCCCAGAGGTTGTCTATATTTTAATTTCAATTATTTATTATTATTATTATTATTATTATTATTATTATTATTATTATTATTATTGTTTCAGACACATGGTTTTGGTTCATAAAAACAAATAAAACATACAAAAATATAAAAAGTCAATAAAAATATTAAGTACCTAAAAACATTAAGTACATAAAAAACATTTGAAATTAATTACAGTTGTATACTTGTTTTAAAATATTACTTTAAAACAACTTTTAGTCAATAATCAGCGTTTTTGTAATGTTTTTTATTTAAAAAAAAAAAAAACATATGGAGAAAAACATGGCAGAGTCTTTTGAATAGAGGGAAGTTTTGTCGTTGGGGGTCTCCGAGGGATTTTAGGAAATTTAAGGGGGCCACGATACTCTTGACCATGGGAATGGCTGATCTACACTAAGTAATGTTATATATATTAACTAATGTTATATTCACTAACTAATGTTATATACACTAACTAATGTATGCTAAGAAGGAAAAAATAACTTTTTCATGTAGTGGAAACATTGCCACAACCAGCTGAATGTGAGCTGACCACTGATCGATATCCAGTGGATCAGGTGTCACAGTGGGGCCATAACCATACATTCATCATGCCTGTGTGCCTTTTGTGGAAAATAAAATTCACATAAATATATGTAAATACGGGTAAACAGAAAGAGAGATCCCCTGAGCAGATAGACTTCTTTGAATTTCATTACGCAACATGCTGTCTGCTGGTTATAAACGACGCTCATGAAAAAGAAGTGATTGTTCGGTATGATAAAGATGAAATGTAATAGTTTATGCCACCATGAATCTGATTGTAACGTCCACACTATTAGAAAGGCCGATAAGAGCATTTATGACTATTTGCTTTGTGTCATAAAGGGAAGTGGGCTGTTTGATTAATATGAGCAGCTGGCCGGCCCCGGTTCAGCAGATTGTGTTGTTGCATATAACTTACTGAGGCAGTAATGGGTCGCTTTATACACTCAAACGTGTCTTGTCACATGTGTGCGATAAGCAGAATTATGACACACTGCATTCACAAAGTAAGAGATTTGATATGCATGCTGTGTAAATGCAAGTGAGTAATGCTTTTGTTTTCCTTACAGGAATATTCACTTATGGCCACTGATACTATCAGTAGGACTATACATAAAAATCAAATGGGTTCTTTTCCACATTCAAAAAACATATAAATCTTGTGCGTAGTTATGGATTACACCACTATTTCAGCTATTCAATCAAGCCATGGGGTCAGTATCTAGTTTACCCACAATATAGTATTCCTACATGGACACCTTTAATATAAGGCAAGAGAAAACAATGTTTGACAAACATTCTTCTGCTTCATGAAAAATGTACAATGAACGTTATATTTCTCTGTTTATTTACCACTTTTTGGAGAAAACATACAAACAATTGCTGATGTATCCACTGCACTACTTACTCATACACTGGTACTGTCACAGTCACAATGTGTAGAAATAAACACAAAATTAATAAAGAAACCATATATATATGTATATATATATATATATATATATATATATATATATATATATATATATATATATATATATATATATATATATATATATATATATATATATATATATATAAAATTAAAAATTTATAAAAATGCCTTCAATGAAACATTTAATATAAAATCGTGTTGTATTGTGTTGTATGTAATGTATTTGTTCAAATGACTGCATCTGAGTAAATAATAGGCAGAATTAAAGTTCATAGTTCATTGGGCATAGAACTCAATCATATTTCTCATCAGATGAAAAATAAAGAAAAATACTGCCTATACTCTAAATGCTCATGTAGTTGTTGTGAATTAACAGTGGTGTTGGCAGTGTTATGAAGCTTACCTCTTTCCTCAGTCTGACCCCACATGTTGTCCCGTTGACAGCATCTACCCCTCCGTGTGTCCCAGTGTATTGACAGGCTTCAATGTTCAACTTGATCAAATGCTCCCACAGCAGTCAGGGGCCATCCCTGGTCCAAGCCTCCTCATCGGCAGCTTCTGTCTCCTCTATTTACACAGCCCACTCTTTAAACAGTGCTATTGATCTGGGCCCAGGTCATGGAGGTTTGGCATCCTGGTGCTGGAGAGGGCGGAGGGGGGTAAGGACACAGGAAGAAGAGGTTCCTCTTGGGGGTCTCTAGTGCCTATTTCTTCTTATTTAGCATCTGACCCTGGTCTTGGCTCTACCACTCAATGCACAGGGCTCAGTTTCAGCATCTAGTCAATGGTTGCCAATACTTTGAATGTGGACTTGTCACGACTCTTTAACAAAAGCTTAAACAAGAAACAATGCTGCACTGATTTGAGGTCAAAGGTCGACTGTTTGTATAGACAATTCCTCTTTTCTGATTTTTTTTATAACAGACTTTTTTAATAATATGACAGAGGCTGGGAGGCTACTGTTCACACTGAGTACGCAGGGCATTTCTTGCCGTTGCCTGTTGCTCGCGTTATTTTACAGCTCTGCGCTTCAGTCCATTAGCGACACAAGTGCCAGAGCAGAGCCGATAAACCATCTGGCCCGGCTCCTGAAACAGATAGCAGCTTCTTAATGGAGTGAAAAAGTAAAAGCAATTAATGTCACATTAGCACATCACTAATAAGGCCTGCCCACGCTGTGCTGCGGTAAAAATAATCATTTGCTTCTGATGCATACCAACAAGTCTGTGCACTTAAAATGCTTTAGCCTAGGAAAAACCAAGTATTGCTATTAAATTGTTAGAATAGGGTTCATAAGTACAAATGGCCTCATTTTTACTTCTGCCAAGGTGCTAATATTTTTGCTGGCGCTAGTAGCCTGTCTTATAACACAAGTTATTTAAAGCTGGTAGACTCAAACATCATCTTTCAAAGTAACTTTTCACATCGAGTATTTGGTGTGTTTCCTGTATAAAAGAAGCTTACTGTCTGCATCTCTCTGTAATTAACATGGCAGTTACTTTCACACTTTCTTGCTTTCCCAAACCCACGTTGTTGTTTTGACCTAGCTCAGTTTATAGCTCTGTCTTTGAACTTCAATTCAAGTTTAGCACAACAGCAGCCTCATCTCTAGAGCTTTTCTCGCACAATACATGTCCTTTATGGCTTAAAATCTGCTTAACTGTTGTCATTTATGCTGTTTAATTACTTACAAAAACCCAAAGCGCTGTCATTGCGGTCTAATTTGACTATGTTGCGCTAATTATGTTGTGTTAATAGAGGTTTTTCTGTTATGGCGTTACACTCATTAACTCACTGTGACACTGCCCTTAATTGGATAAGAGGCCATTAAGTTAGTCTACTTATTGAAATTATAGCATCCTTACAACATCTATGCACCTATCTTTCATCATACAGTCGTTAGTTAATTGTAGGTTAGCAAGTGCTGTAAAAAAAACAAACAAACAAACAAAAATACAAAAAAAAAACACTGTGCTGAATAAGTTGCAGCACTGTGCAAAATGTAGTATTTTTTTAAGATTATAGGTGTTGAAACTGAGACATTTAACTGTTTCATCAAAAATAATAGCTAGATTATATTTTGAAGCTGGTGGCGGCAAAACATCTCAAAAAACAAAGGACGGGGCAACAAAGAGCTTTGTTAATTAATGCAGCCTTTTGTTGTCCCTATCCCAGCTTTGTTGAGACGTGTTGCTACTTTCATATTAAAGGAGTATACATATATAAAGAGATTATGTTCTGTTGTTGTAAATAAAATGTGTTTTATGATATTTACAAATGACTAAATTGTGTTTTTATTTACATTTTACCCAACGCTTAGGCTTATTCAGAACTGGGTCACATATAAAACACTGCACAAAGGACGGCACAGAACTACAGCGATGTGGCCTGTCTCAGGTACTGCAGTACACCACAGGTTTAATAAGGACGGGTTTGAAAAGAGGACCTCTGCAAACCTAAACCAAAATGTCAGACGCTGCAGTATCATCACTCACAGTAAATAGGATTCTACATTTGTTTTTCTGTTTATTTATTTCAAGTGCTACTGAGTCTTGTGCAGTGATGTTGTGAACTCAGTTGAATTGTTGGGAACAAGAAGTGTCTTTGGTTAGGCATAACATGTTTCTTTATAACAAAAAGAAAATTATCAACATTAATTAGGGTATTTAACCTCATATTATTACCTGGTGCCTTTTTAGAACAAAGTACTGGTCAATTACCTGTACACTAGGCTTGTCTATTACTTTCCATTTTTTTGTTACATCTGCCAATAAAGTTATGTGTTAATGGTTTTGGTTTTGTTGTTGTTTTCTTTGTCTGAAACTCATCAATGGTGAAGCAAGATATTGATGATGAACCAAAACTCTTTTGTATTTTTTGTGTGGATCCAGTGATTTCTCCAACAGATTCTGGGCCCTTTATAACCTTTTTGGTCATACCATGAGGACCCGCATGTGATTCCTCAATAAAACATGTTTTTACTTACTTTATTGTAAATACTAATTATCCTGCTTTTTTTTAAATTCAAATTTCACATAAAAATAAAATAAGTGAATAAATTAAAATTCTCCTCCTATTACATTTACTTATTTTATTGTATATTTTATGTGTTGGTGTGGCAGTATCTTAGTTGGTTGAGCTTGTCCACTAACCAGAAGGGTGGTGGTTCAAACCCCACTCCCACCATTGCATACTGTTTTTGTGTGCTTGGGCAAGACACTTAACCCACCTTGCCTCCGGTGTCTGCGCACATGAATGTGTGAATGCTTGTGAGTGTGAACGGGTGAATGGTTCCTTGATGTAAAGTGCTTTGAGTGCCCATAGAGGCAGAACAGCGCTGTATAAATTATTTATGTGCAAAATAAAAAAGATAATCTTAAACTCAATATATTTACTACATGTAAATCTATGTAAAATAATTCCCACTTGAAACAAACTATGACACCTAAAAATATGTAACAAAAAATAATCATTTATGAGAATATAATATACTAATAATTTAGCAGTTTGGCCTCCTTTTTATCAGTCACCACTTTCATCTTTCATGAGTTTCAACATGTCAGTATGAAAATAATGCATTTTTTAAAAATTTTGTTAATAAATTATCAAATAATCTCATGTACCCCCTCCAACATGCTTGTGTACCCCTGGGGTCCCTGTGCCCCTGGTTGGGAAACACTGCTCCATAGGACCAGAGATACAATACATTATTAGTTTTAATAGATTCTTTACCACTGTGTGGTACAATATAAGGGCCTAGTGGTTCAATTGAAAAGCATTTACCCCTTAACCAGGGGCGGATCTAGAGGGGTGGCACACGGTGGCAGCTGCCACCTCTAAAATAGCCCTTGCCACCCCAGATGCCACCCCACCTGGAGAGGGCATACGGGAAAATACAACTTTTGTGATGGGTCAGACATTTATGAGGAAAACTTCAAATATTTCAAGATAAACCTCAAGCAAATAAAGTACTTCATTGACTAAGAGCAAACAACAATAAAACACCTGCAGCCCACGTGGAATGTATGCAGTTTCTGAACAAACATCAGGATGTGTTGTATGAATTATCCTAAATATGCAAAATAGTCCAAAGACATGCATGTGTTAGGTGAATTGGTGACTCTAAATTGACCCTAGTGAATGAATGTGAGAGTGAATGGTTGTCTGTCTGTGTTCGTCTCTGTGTCAGCCCTGCGACAAGCTGGGCCCTGTCCAGGGTGTACCCCGCATACGGCCCAAAGTTACTGGGATAGGCTCCAGTCACCCGCGACCCCTAACGGGAATAAGCGGTAGAAAATGAATGCAAAATAGTAGTTGTATTACCAATGAGTAGTGCAAGTTTTTAATTAAGTTGAACTAAATAAATACAAATGTACTAAAGCTTTAGCTTTGGACATGTTTGTGCAGTGTTTTGCTGAACAACATGTTAATCACTGCATTCAGCTGTAATGGACAGTTGACAATTTTAAATTTTAAAGTTAATTAAGTGAATGTCCTATGCTCTATTTTATAAGCAACAAAATAGTTATTTTTCAATTTTCCTATTTTGTTCAAATGCTAATAGTAGGTATAATGTATTAAACAGTTTGCCACCCCTTAAATGATCCATTATACTTCTTGCTACCCCATGATTTTTTTCCTCTAGATCTGCCCCTGCCCTTAACTAGAAGGATTCGGGTTTACCATTGTGGAATAAGACCATTAGGTGAAGGTTTGCACTCTCCAGGTGTTTATACTGAGAGGAGTTTTTTCTTTTTTCCTGTGAAGACTGATCATTGTGCTATGCTTTAATTTGTTCGTAAAATGTCTTATAGGAAATCTACTTTGCTCTGTTTTACTGTCGGCATTAAAAGAAAGACCCACTACAAGTAAAAACCTCCAT
Organism: Bostrychus sinensis; assembly: GCA_020698575.1. Taxonomy (NCBI): domain Eukaryota; kingdom Metazoa; phylum Chordata; class Actinopteri; order Gobiiformes; family Eleotridae; genus Bostrychus; species Bostrychus sinensis. Next base: position 16,028,167 of record CM036257.1, on the reverse strand, counting down.
CTCTAAAACGAAAACAGTCTGACACAGCTCCAGCCTCCCAATCCCCAGTCTCCCTGTTCCCAAACCCACGCATGCCCTCAATTACCCTGCGAGCGCCGCATGTGCAACATCATTAATAAGATCCACTAATAATAATGCTGTGAGCTCCACTGGCTGTGAGTGAGATTTGACTAATTACTGTAATTGTATTGGAGTCATGCTCATTAAATATGAAAATTGTGTTCTGTGAAATGAATGGGTTTTCATGATCGCTCTTCTATGGACAGGCAAGAAATAAATTAGGGAATGGTTTGTCGTTGTTGCAATTAACCACAGCACACACAGAGAGCTGCCACACCCCTCCTGGTGTGGTGACGCTAACATATGGTCCTGGGTGGGGAGGACGGACTTGTTGCGTGTAATTCTTGTTAAACATATTGTATGCATGACCCACTCATCTATGAAACACACAAATGTTAATACTGCACAGAGCATGAAATTACTATTGTGATTATTTCTCAGTTTTCATTAATGGAAGTCTTTAGGCTATATTTAATATTTAAGTATTGTCATCAGTATACCTCTGCGTATGGTTGTATGAACTAGTGAAAATACATGCAGTGTTATTGTTTAACCAACAAAAAAATTAAATTTGATTTATGATTCCAAACATTAAATCGGATCTGACCTTTGACCTGGTGCACTTTGCATTTGCTCCCACACTGAAGTGATTGTCTCAAAACCATAAATTAAATTGTCACATTTACATACATGGCTTTGTAAATCAATGATAAATCAAAAGTGTATGTGTATTACTTTAGATTGGTAAAGTATATGTTGGGATACCTACATTTCATTTGTTTCTCAAAAACTGAGTTAAAATGTTGTCAAATGTTGGCATTACACACATGAACAATTTTAGATCCTGCTTAATGAGCTGATCATTTGTACAGCCTGACAAAATGGCAAACTGACCTGATCTCACAGTTCCTACAGTAAGTGAAGTGAGTTTACACTTTATACAGAGTACTGTGTCATGTGAACTAATGGGTTTGAGGAGCTTGTCACAGATTTGGACCAATCAGAGGCCAGAGCTGAGATCTGCTAATTAGGCCTCCTGTAAAACCAGCACTCTGCTGCTCATCACTGGCCAATCAAAATCTGCACAACAAATAATCATCACCACTATAAATGGCTCCACCAGTGTGTACTTTATGAATAAAACATTATGAATATCATTTACAATGACTAATACCTCATTAATATTTTTTATTATTTCCTCTGCACCATTTGTTAATTCAATGTAAAGTGATTGCATCATTACAGAGAGATTACAAATAAAAACACACCTGTTCTCACAGATAAGAGTGATACAGAAGTGTTGTGTTGTGTTGTGTTGTGAGTGTGTAGACCTGGAGACAGTCAGTGATGAACTGCTTCAGTCCAAACACTCTGCTCTTACACAGCTTGCTGCTCCTGACTCTTTACTGTAACTTTAGTTCATACTTCTTCTTCTTCTTCTTCTCCAGGGACCGCAGCAGCTGTCAGGACTCCAGAGCCTAGACGACAGCGTCTGGGAGTGGCTCCGTCCCAGAGGACCGTACATGCTTTTCCCCCTCTATATTTTTGCGTGCGTGCTCAAGTTGTTGAGAAATCTTGCAATGCAAATGTGGTACTTACATTTGCCGCCCAGTAGCAAAACTGTGTCACCGTGAGAGGCTGGTGAGAGCCCTGATTTAGTCTGAGCAGATACAGAGGTAAGGAGAGGCAGGTAAACAAAGCATAATGTAGAGGTCAAATGCTAATGAGCGCTCCATTTGTTATGTCTCTAAATCCAAAGGCAAAGAAGCAACTTCTAACGCTCTTAAATGCAATAAATCATCCAAATAAATAAAAAAACCCTGAAAAGATATTTACTGGGCCACCAAGAGTGAACTTACAACCTGATTTCTCTCATGTGACCTTATTTAAATGATTCCTGTGCTATATTTCCATCTGCTCAGTGGGTAATGGTACAGTCCCAGTATAAAGTGCAGTGTAACTCTCTTCCTTTTAGCCCAGACACACACTCTCAGACTGGAGCAGATGCAGAGCCGTGCCGGGTTTGCAGCTGTTGCGAGGCCTTAGTGAGCCCACAGCTGTCCCGGCTCTGTCTGTGAGTAAGAGGACACCCAGAGACCGCTACAAGTGACTGATGAGCTGCTGAAAAACAGGAGATGAAAAGTAGCAGTTTAATGCATATTTGATCATCTTTTCCACTCTTTCTTTTTCTTTTTTTACAGCTGCCTATAGATGGCGCTCTTGCTCATTGTAAAGTCCTCACACCGGGCTGTCCATCACTGAGTGCCTCAGACTGGGGATGAGCTGCGGAGAAAGGCACCCTTACCTGTCCTTGAGCCAGGCGAGAGGGGGAAAAGTAGATTCAGCAGCCTGTGTGTGCGCGCGCTCGAGCCGGGAGCCATAAATCATGACCTTCTTCAATTTACACAGGGAGCATATTGATGGTTTCCTATCTCCTTCAGTCACTTTCACCTGGTTACATCGGCTGAGACAACAGCACTCTGGGTAACTGTGACTGACACTTTACAGCCTACTCTCAGTGGACTCTGGCCGCTGAATAATCCTGCAGTGTACATGCCACAGCAGAATCTGGGTGTCCCGCTATTAGTCTGGACACACACAGATGGTTTTGTAGACTGGGACATAATCAGATTTAAACTTTTATTTAAAAATGGTCTCTTAATTTCATTTTCCTCCACAAACTTGTGCATCTAATTTATAGACAAAATCTAAAGACAAAATCCATTTGGATGAATGGAATTTTGGGTTCTTTGTGGTTAATCCATAATCTGCATTATGGTCATAATCAATTGAAATCCTTATGCAGTACAGGAGAGTAAAGGTACAGTACTATTAGAGAGTTTGGGCAAATGAAACATAAAAATAAACAACAGTTTCCTAAAATATACAAGCCTATACCTTTAATTTAAAAACTCACTTTTTCTTATGGTTCATGACTTTGAATTTAATAAAGTGCTGTTTTTTATAAAATGTAATGAAAGGTGATATCAGGCCAGTGGCTAATGATTAATAGATAATCGTTTATTAAGACTAACAATTAATTGATTAAAGAAAATTAACCGAATGTGCATCACTAATTTTGGTAAGAAAATATTCAAACAATGTAAATAAATAACAACAACAACAACAACAACAACAACAACAACAACAATAATAATAATAATAATAATAATAATAATAATAATAAAAGTTTGGGGAAGCACTTCAAAAAAACTAGACACTATAAAAGTATTACTTAAGGATTAGTAAAAAGTTCATTTATTTTTTACAAAGCATTACTTCAACATTAATAAGCACCACTGATGTTATAAACACTGTACTAGTGTTTAATTCCTGAATAATAAGCTCATGTAAACAAGAGCAAAATTATAAAGTGGTCAGTCATTCTGTAAACTGTTCATTTATTAAACTGTTGTTAACTGTTAATTACATATTATTCCCATATTATATACACACTATTACTGAGAGTTTACACCAAATTATTATAATTACATTAAAAGACTTTGTTGTAGCTTATATTCTATATATTTTTAATAACTAAATTGCACTGGAGCTGTGCCTTTAGTGTGACTTGTTATCTAACTATTGTGTGTGAGTGTTTAAAGGCAGCATCCTTTCTCCCAAAAACATTGAGCCAAAAAAATATGTCAGTAATAACATTAAATATTGCATTTCCACCATGAGCATAAAAGTGTGCCATAGATACAACCCTCATGTAACTCATGGCAACACATACCTGGTCAAAAGCCTGTTCTATAGGCGCTAGGTTTCTTTTTTTATTAACATTTTGAGGTTCCTATAAACAAATATCAGGTATAAGACTGATCTGTGGTAACATAACAATAGCTCACACAGTTTTTATTTGCAACAGTAACATGGGCTGTTGCTGCGTCAAGAGGACAGTAAATAAAAAATGAAAAGTTGACAAGTCCATTCATTTGCCTAATTTAATCTTGTGTTGAGAGATCTGTTTGCAGGACATCACAAATGATTTGGTTTGGGGGAATGCTTGGTGGCAGTGTGATTAAACGCAGACCCCCCCCTCCCCTCCTAGTATTGGCTGAAGTTGAAAGGCCAGTAAATGAAATGACTTCCACAGGATTGCACCACAAAAGACGTGGAGTGTGTCAGATGTGCATTCAGCCAGCGATGTAGACGACGCAAGGTCAAACGGGACAGTGTGTGTGTGTGTGTGTGTGTGTGTGTGTGTGTGTGTGTGTGTGTGTGTGTGTAGACGGCTAACCAGCTGACAGTGGCGGGACAGGGAATGCCGTTAGGGTTAGGGTTAGGACAGATGATTTGGTGAGGTTGTGATTATAAGCTGTGTGTTACCAGATGTCAAACCCTCGCAGTTTATCCAGGCTTGGAACCAGTACAAAGGTGTCGCTGGAGTTTTCTGGGTGTAGGTGAGGAGCCCTGTGAAACTCCTTGATGCAGATCATAATTCTTTCTGTATATTTGATGCATAAAGTATAGAGAGCCCAACATTAAGCCACTTAACATATAATGAGTATTTGGAGTTGGTTGTGTATAAACTACATACAGTTTCTGTTCCTTCATGTATTAACGGCAGAGGTGGACAGTAACAAAGTCGATTTACTTGAGTACTGTACTTAACTATCTTTTTTGAGAATCTGTACTTTACTTGAGTATTATTTTTAGGGAAACTTACTACTTTTACTCCACTACATCTAAAAGATAAATATAATACTTTTTCTCCACTACATTTCTTAAAAAAACAAGTAACAAGTAACTTCTGCAAAGATATTGTGAAAGACAACTGACTTACAGCCTAAAGATAATTATTTACTACATAATACTACTCATATTTGCTCTCAGGAACTAACCTGGACACAATATTGAAGTGATTTAGCTTTTGCTTTAAGCATTATTTGGACGATTGTATAATAAAGCAATTTAAAAATAAGTGATTAGTATGATCATAAAACCCAGCCTTGTTTATAATTCGTACAGCTTGTTTTTACTGTAGAACATTCTTGTCTATTATGGTTTTATAGTTGATGCCCACATTTCCTCACAAAAATCTATGTAAAATGTAATTTCTTCATATTTTTGGAGCTGCAAATTTGAGACTTGAATATAGTAGAAATTTTACCCAAAATTCTTGAGTGTACTCAACTGAAATAACAACTGTTGTTGTTGTTGTTGTTTTAAGTACTTTGAATTCATAAGTGTTTTTGAAAGCACATACTCCAGTACTATAACTCTCAAGTAAAAATTTGATTTAGCAACTTTTACTTGTATTGGAGTAATATTTGACCTGGAGCATCTGTACTTTTACTGAACTGAAATTGAGTACTTTGTCTAACAGTGACTAATGTCATGTTGTATGCTCAAATATGACCCACTCTCTTTATTTATCCCACATTTAGTATTCTTTGAGGTTAAGTTAGTTCATGTACATGGTTTACACAAGTATCAAAGTGAATCTAGGTTATTGGTAAAACATAAAACAATGCTTCCATATTTAAACAATCTCAGCAAGGAGGTTGTAGGTTTGATCCCCGAGCTGGGCGCCTCGCTGAGTGGATTCTGAATGTTCTTCCCAGATTACAGAGCGTCCTCTCCGGGTCCTCTGTCCAAACACATGCATGCATCAGAGAACTGGTGAGTGTAAAATGTGAAATGTGAGAGTGAATGGTTGTCTGTCTGTGAATGAATGTCTCTAAATATTAACTGGCCCTGAACCCCTAACTAATTATGACTACTTTAATCAGGGTTTATAAATTTTTACAAAGGAATTTTCTATGACTTTTCCAAAACCTTTGACTAAATTTCCAAGAGCTGAACGACTGAAATGACTTCTAAATAGAATTCAAAAAGTCCATTTGTGGCACATTAGAAACATTTTATGCAATTTCATTTGATAAAATTGGAAATTAGACAGTTGTTAAAAAAAAGAAATATATTATTCCACAAATTTTCCTGACTTATAGCCGACACACCAGTGATTAAAAGATAATTATGCTTGGTTAGTTGGTTCAGAACGCATTTTAATTTTTTAAAATAAATTTTTAAAGTAATTATCTAGGCAGGCTAGTGCAGGTTTAATGGTCCAACGTTACTCATATTGTTTACATTTCCAAAACATTTCTAAAACTTTACAACAAAATCTAAAATTCCAAAACTTTTCCAGGGCCTGGAAATTGCATTTTAAAATTTCAGGTTTTCCATGACTGAAAAAACCCTGTTTAATTTCTTTGTAATGACATATAAAAAAAAAAAAGAAAAAAAAAAAATGTTTCCTCAGCTGTAGTGAATGCTGTGTTTAATGACTGCAGCACACTGATTAAAGATCACAGGGATTACATAAACCATGTGATTTTATTGTCACTGTACATTCAGTGCAGTTAGGACCAACTCACTCAAAAAAAAAAAAGCATTTATTTACACGAGTATACAGTAGGCATGAACACAACAAACAAAACCCCAAAGATTCCACATAACACTGCCCCCAGCTGTAGTTGGCTCCTCGCAACATCACCTACCCCGTCCTGACAAGAGCACAGGGCAAGTTTACAATTAATATGGACCAAAGCTTTCTTTTTAAGTTGATTCATACATCACAATATTGCTTTTGAGGGGAGAAAACCTCTTGGGTAATCACACGTCTATGGTACACACACAGAGCAGGGTCGGCCAGGGAAAGGATGCTCCACGTTTTATGTAAATCTCGTCATCTCCAACACACAAGTCCTACAAATGGAACAGCGAATAAGCAGCTTTCTCCTCCGAGGAATGTGATCCCCAATTGCAGGAAAAGGTTCATCTACATTTTTTTTTTTTTAATACCCAGTCAGTGATGTCACTTTATTTCTGTGCCACCGATTCCCAGGAGAAACCCGTGGCCCGCTTCCAAACCCGCTGTAATTTTCAAAAAAATATAAATTGAGGTATAGGGTCTAGACTGGTACGCTGTAACCCCCTGCTGTGTCGATAGGCAAAAATCGATGAGGACACAAAGCGGTTAAAAATAAAACAATATCCCGGTGTATTTGTTTTAATGAGCCTTTTTTTAAGTACAAATGAATTCAGGCGGGACTAAAAGTACACGTTGATGGCATGAGAAGTGTATAAAGCAGACTATTAATACAGGAAGAGCACTGTACACGATGTCCATACACAAATCAGGCATAACATCATGACCACCTGATTAACAGCAAACTAAAATGCACAGTATATTCAGCAAACACCCTTCTATAACAACCAGTATTAATTTCTTCAGCAATTTGAGGTACAATAAATGAAAAGAAAACCTGTCAGTGGTCGTAATGTTATGCCTGATCGGTCTGTGTAATATAAGCACGAATTTGAACACAAGTAACACAGGTGGCCATATTTGCCTTGCATAGCCCAGTGATCATTTTGTTATGAAACTGTTAACAAAGCCCATGAAATCGCCTTTGTAGAGTTTCAGACAAACGCTCCGGTCCCAGAGGTAACAAGCCAAAGCAGAATTTTAATTGCTCCATTTCTATTGAGAATTTCAGCTTAGGAGACTATTAGGATTAATTGGATGTATTAGAACCATTTTAAAATAAATTAACCATTTTCTAATTTGAGAGAAGAAATTGTCGGGATTGACTGCTGCCTGTGACGTTTGTGATATATCTGAGATGGCTATTTTTCTGACTGTGAAAGACACAGCGCTATGCTTTGACCTGTTTCCCATCGCATGGGGGAGGATTTTAAATACATTGGGCATTATACATATAGGATTTAATATAAAAATCATCAATCATCGATACTTATAGTTGTTTACCTGTTTGGGAAGCAGCTAATGGCACTTCACACTGCTTTAACGTGGTCATAAGAGACAGTATCTGAAAGAAGCTTACTGTATATTTACTATTCTGGTATCGAGGTCATAGTATAATAAAACTTTAATCTTTATTCAGACAAGCTTAAGAATTTTAATGCTTTTGTTGAAAATTTGGCAACTTTTTAGCAGCACAAAAAAATCTACGCACTCCACTATTTTCTTGACTGTTCATTACAAGTTTTATTAAACATTGCAAGTGTCAGTATACTGAGTTTTTGAACTGAAAATATGAAAACAACTCTAAATATTTACTAAATATTTTGTATGAGATTATCAAAATTACAAATCCAAATAAATAAAATAAATAGTAATAAATAATTCAGCAAAATGTGAGATGAAAGAAACATTACAACATTCAAGATGTATACAACTGTGAGATATTTATATTATTGGACAATTATAATCGTGATTAGATTTTAGAAATAATTAGATTAGATTTAGAAATAATTGCTATAAGGGTACGGCTCCACTGTGAGCATCATTGAGACTAAATTTACATTTGTAAATAAATTCAGTGAATGAAAAAATGCCTCTTCCATTTTTAAAATGGAGCTTAGATCCTCATAGTGGACAGATATACTGACACTTGACTTTCTGAATTGTAAGAAATGTAAAATTGAGATTTGTCCCCAGCAACATTCTCAAACTTAGGACAATCTAAAACACGAGTGCATACAATCATAGAAAACTGCCTTAACAGTGTTTGCACATTTTCACAGTTGCTACATTTATTGCAGATTATTGCGTTGCATTTCGGGGAGGATTATGTTCCATAGGAGCTGCTGTCACTGCGTCCACATAAAAAATTCAAGCCGTGTTGGTTTTCCCACTAGCTTATTAAATACTGTATGTGTTTCACAGTTTGTCATGTCCAGTGTTTCTGAAAGAGTGGTCGTTCACAGAAATTAAAAAATAATTCAGATTTAGACACTAGACATAGCTTTCCCTATTATATCGCCATGTTATTTCTAGATCCTCTGTGCAAACTGTGATCACGAGCCAACCATGTCCCGTCTGTAAGCACCAAGTGGACTATGACCACTGAGTCAGTGAAGCTACAATGAGGTAAATATCATGAGGAAATTGAGAATGGCTTCTCAGATGACAAATATAAGAATATGTCAGTAACACTTCTCTCCCAAACTCAGTGCAAGTTTACACAATATACAGTACACGTATTATATGTCGACCAGTTAGAGACTATTGCTTTAACGACTGAGATTAAAACGATGAAAGAAGGGAACAAGAGGTGGCACTGTTTAGCCATTACATTTATATTGACGCACTTTGTTTTGGAGATGAAAATAAGATAAGAAATTCACAGAAGCTGATATAGAGCGATGGGCCTTTAGTTATGACAGACCACAGTCGCTGGATTTCTGTACACAGCATTTTTTTATATACAACATTACCACTGATATTACTTTAGTCCCTTTGTGTTTTAAATAATCCCCAAGCTTCAAACTTTCATTGTCCATTGGCACACCATCTCTTTTTCCACTGTCTGCTGTCCCTCGCCTATGATTGGCCGATGCAGCTGTCCGTCAACCCTCTGCTGCCCTGGTGTGTGTCAAGCCTTGGCCTCTAGCATCTCCAGGAAGAGTTTGTGCATGGGGACTTTGCCTTGCATTTTGATGCTGTAAAAGTGCTGCACGGCCTTGGTGGCGGTCTGGCGGAGCAGTGGCAGGGTCATTAGTAGCTTGCCTGCCCGTCGAGGGTCCTCCGGGTGCTGGGACACCTCAAAGTCCTGCAGGGCCTCGTGGAGGGAGTCCTGGAGCCTCTGCACGGCCTCAATGTTCTCTATGTGCATGGAGTCTGGGGAAAAACAAAGCAACAATGGTTAATATCATCCACGCTGGCTCGCTTTACATTACCATCTTTGCAAACGTGCAATTTTGAGAGTGGTTTTCTCTTGTTAGTGGTTAATGACGCTCTTTAAATAAATGCCTATGCGTGGCGTGGACTCTAGGGACGCCGAGGAGGCAAGTCCATATAAATATACAGTGGGACAGGAAAAAGATTCATTTCTTTTGATATCATGGAGCACATACATCCCCCTGCTAATGAATTCAGATGGCTGCATTACTGGGATATGGTTCGTCTGAATGATGGCGGCAGATGGCCTTCATTTCCATAAGAAAGAGCAGTTGGCCCCCTTATGTATAGGCTCTAAAATAAAACCAGTTGAGACTTATTAAAAACTGCTCTCCACGTACAAGTCTACAAAAGACGGGCTGACAGCAAGCAGTGTAATGGACAAGCAGTGGTTTCTGCCCATTCAACCACAAAGGGACAACAGTCAGCGCCCACGGTCTGGCCTTATCTAACTATACATCATATTTACAAATGACTACATAAAACATATGAACTAAATTAATTAATAATAGAAGCCAAGAAAAAACAAACCAAATAACATAAAAGTTAGGGCACTGACAAAAGGGTGGAAAAGTAAGTGGTACAAATAAAAAACAGCTGGAGGAGCAGTAATAAATGTGTGGATGTATTGGTGAAATGTGGCTACTTAACCCAATTAAATGCACAGTGCAGGACTGCTTTTTCAGTCCTTTGCTTGATGAAATGGTGAAATATCTCAGTTTCAACACATGATATGTTGATGAAGAGCTATTCAATCTATCTACAAATACAACACAGTATTATGAAATCGTTAAACCATTGCATTATAGCTTTTATTTACATTTTCTCCCAGCATTATATATATATATATATATATATATATATATATATATATATATATATATTCCTAAGATTTGAATGAAGATTTAAATGTTTCTGAAAGACAAAATTAGCTTCCTAAAAACTTTGCATGGTGAGCAATAGCCCCCAAAGCTGAACAAGGTCTGAAGTGAGTGAGAGAACTAAACGGGCTCTGTTAAGTGTCATGACAGTAGTGGATTGAAGTAAGCCTATGTATGATGTATGTAAATGAGGCAGAAAAAAAGAAAAGTACAAGGCTAATTATGTTCCTAACTGACTGATTAAGTCTCTTTTACCAGTCGCCTTCTGTGTAAATTGTGTTTCTATCTTGGGAAATTAACTAGGCTACGTGGACCGCACATGTGTTCCTCACTCTCTATTTGAAACCTTCATGTTAATACAGATCTGATCCTCGCTCGGCTGCGTGTGTGTGAAGCTGTGTGAGTGTGTAACTGTGTGTGTCTGTGTGGTCAAAGCTTAGAGTGGAACGCAAAACTAACTTTGAAGAAACAATTTCCATGTAATCCGTCAGCAGCCTGGCGTCAATCCCGTCGATACTCTGCTAATTACAAAATCAATGGCCATGAATTTCCACAGCTGTCCCACCCACAGGACCCCCGAAGCCGCGGCTGAGTGGGGCAGCGTTCAAACACGCCGAAAGCTGCCCTGTTGCCCTCCTCCAGAACCCCCCCTCTGAACCCCCCGTGCCGTCCTCTCTCACACTTCTCCCTTACCTAGCCCGGCCCGTGGAGAGTTTGTCATCCCAAGAACCAAAAGCTACGAGCTCAGCATTTTTTCATTTTTTTTCAGTCGGGCAGGAGAAAAGGCTCCTAACAGGCATTGATTGGTGGGGGACAGGCGCAGCCGCATGAAAAGCAAACTGTCGATACGGGCACAGCATCTTCACATTGGGACAAACGAGGCCCCGTCGCTCCCCAACGCTCATTCCACTCCACTTAACACATTTTATTGACAGCCAGTGTTTTCCTAATGAAATGCTAAATATATCTCTGTCGGCCGCGGCGCGCTGGCAGCTACTGTTATGGAGATGGAGAGAATGAGAGCGCTGTGTGACAAGCGACACACACGGGACCCACACATGCAGCCGAATTAAAAAATACATGCACGTGCGCACATATGGGCAATGTTAAATTAAAACAGCCTCCTCATGACCTTTTTGTCCCTTTTTATCAGCAATTTATTTAGTGTGGATAAGATCGGTGAACTGATACGAACCTGCACTTGACATTTTTTAAGGGTTTGTTTGTATTCATTGCAATTCAACCAGGTTACCTTTGCGTTGGTGGGTCAATAACTTAGTAATAAATATAATGGGAAATGTACCACGTGGCGGTCAATCACATGTAGCTAATGATAAAACAATAATGTAGCTCTGAGTGAAGAAAATTTAGTAGTCTGTGATTTTTAATAATCCAGCCACAAAGGGTCACAGGGCAGAGCACTCTTTGTGCTGATCCCAAGCATGGACAAACAGAAAGGGTTGCATCAGGAATGGCATCTGGCACAAAATCTATGAGAGATTATTATGGAAATCAATGTGCAGTGGGAGGTTGGTGATTTGCTGTGGCTAGCCCAGACGGTAAAAGCCAAAAGGAAAGAAGTAAATTTGAGTATATATATATATATGTACTGTATATCAACAGGTATTTCAGTGTATTTAATGGAGAAATAGGGCTGGGTACTGTTAAACCTTCGTGGTATCGAAAGAAAAGCTACAATACTACTGATATCGAAATCATATTTTTATTCAATACCAAGTTTCAATACCTAGTGGGACCTATAATGTTCCTTTGCAAATAAATAACACAGAATAACTCATACAAGCTACTGGTTTAAATTACAGCTAAAAAATTTGCTTTATTCAATATTATTGTCTTTTAAGATTGTAGAAGATGAATTAGCTCACCATAGCTATCAGAAAAAGTATCACTCTGGTACTGGTATCAAAAACCAGTTACTGTTTAAGTACTGGTATCAAAAAAATCTGAACAGTACCCAGCCCTATGGAGCAAAAATCTACAGTCTTCCAAGAGTGTTTCACAATTATCCTAAGAAAACAATGTGACTACGTTGGCAGATCTGTCGAACAGACAAAGGACTCACCTGAGTTGGCAAGAGCAATGGCTTTGAGTGTGACGAACTCCTCCTTCTCCATACGTAGCTTCTTGTAGCGCCTGACCAGCGGCAGTATGGCGACGTGAAGGTCCAACAGACCGGAGATCCTGGCCTGCTCCTCGTCCACCACGTAGTCCTCTGCATAAACGATCTCGTCCTCACACAGCAGGGAGCGAAAGACAATACTCAGCACCAAGATCTCCATCCAGGCGCTCTGCAGTAGACTCATCTGATCGGCCAGCGACAAAGTGGAAAACCCTGCAAAGACAAAGACAAATGCAGTTCTTTTAGTGCTTTTGGAGACATTTGCAGAGCATTCACTGTGTAAACACTTGACTGGGCATTAGAGTAGCCCATTAGCTTCAGTGCGCTGTAATTGGCACTCTCTGGTCCTCCACATGTTTTATGGGCTCAGTATATTAGACTGTACAATCCCCACATAGTCTGACTTGAAACAGAGGCTGACAACTGCAGTATGCACTGGCTTAAGGGAAGAATATAAATCTGTCATGTGTAAAGGCCTTTGAAACACGAGCCAGAGCAACTCGACATGATAAACAGGCTCAAACAGAAATGGTTGTGTCACGTGTAAAAACAACCTCAGACATTAAATTAGAACTAAGAAACATTAATTTATCAACTTGCTGCAAATGATGTGTACCTTTAAATTAAAAAGATCTGTAGAAACAAGATACATTTTACTTTTTGACAGAAATTTCACAATACATGCATACATACTTGACTATAATGAAACTTTCTCTATATACACCTATGTTATGGCTGTTGCATGTATATGCCGTAGTCGGACTTGCACTATGATGCACCACTGTCCCATTCACAAAGCTGGTAGAGCAACAGAGGTCATGAGAAAATTTTTAAGAGCATACATTGTTTATGCATGTATACCACTGGCCAACCTGTTTCCCAAACTTCTATTTCAGCTATTGCAGAGAGCGCAGGCTTAATAATTTAATTCCCCATGATGTAATTGAAAATTCACCCACACTGGGTCACAAGCCAGGGTACCTTTAGTGCCGAACCTAAACCTAACAAATGGAGAAAGTTGTGTCAGGAAGGGCATCCTGCATAAAACCTTTACCGACTAAATCTCTGCACACTAGGAGGCAGATGATTTGCTGTGGTGACCCCAAAAGAAAAGCTAAGCTATGAGTGTAGTATAACATTTAAACAAGGGAAATATTCTCAGTAAAAGCTCACAGCATACATGTTCTCTCTTGTATTTAACCTTGTGAACTCCAGAATTTATCCAGGACGTCCCAAAAAGGTCGGTTCACATCAAACAGATGGACACCTGAAAGGGCTTCACCTGCACAATACCCTTCACTCCTGTATGGTGAATAGCAGCGTGATTGGGAGCTATTGACCAGGGCCTTGAACCTGGAGCTGTGCGTACTTAAATCTGGGCTTGTTTGGATGGGAATGGGGCAGCCTGACTTAAAAGAGGCCCTTTCCAACAGTTCTTATCAAGCAAATAGAGCGACGAGGGGGGGGTGAGAGAATAGGACCGAGAGAAAGGAGTGCTGGGGGTGTCATTGATTAGTAGATTGTAATCAGTCCACCAAATGCGAAAGGGGCATCGATCCAAGCCTCAGATCTGACAAACAGACAGTTGATGGAGGACATCCGGTACATGCTTAGTCGGGGGATGGGAGGACTATGGGATAACCAATGCAGATACTGTAAGCTATGTCAAAAATTACCAATATAATCCAAAACATGTTCAAATGATCAATTAACAATAAATGAACTCGTTATTGTTATTTGAAGAAGTGCCTCCTCCCAAATGGAAAAGCTGTGATCAGGGCAAACCTGCCACACCAAAAAACAAAGTACTAAACTCTACAACTCAACGAATGTAAAATTCCACAGAGAAGCACATGGAAGAGCAGCTTCACATTTCAAAATCCATTTATGAAGAAAAAGACAACGGTGCCATAGGCTATACAAGGAAACTGAACAGATACTGCACTGTCACTGATTGTGAGGAACATGTCTAAGTGAAAAGGAAAGATCTGCAAAAAATAAAATAAAACTTTTGTGCTTTACATGTGCCATTTAGAAAGCATATTCCCAGACAGATTTTCCAACTAAGACACCTTCCACAAGACACTTGTTCTTGCCTGACTACATTTTTGCAAATTCTCCTCATTATCTCAACAATAATGATCAGTATTCATGTGTAGCCATCACTTGGTATTGGTATCTCCGACAAGAAAGTTATGTTTTTATCAGTGTTGGTTTGTTTTGTCTCATCAAAACATTTAATGGTCAGATTTTGATTACATTTTCAGGGAAATTTAGTTTGCTTACGTACAGTACATTGAAAAGCTAAAAGAGTTACAATACAACGTTCTATTTATGTGATTGTGTTTTTTAGAACACCCGGGAACTCTGCCTGTTAGTGTTCAATGGTTACAGCTGAGACTGTCATACATTCAGTACGGCATTTCATTAACATCAAGTGATTTAACGGTAGTTGTTTCTAGTATCTCTTACCAGTTTTAAACACATTAACAGTTTGTTGGGAGACCCACATTGAAGGAAGAAAAAAAAACAGCTGGAAGAGAGGAGAGGTACAGTATAGGTACAAATCAGATAAGTAATTGAATCCCTATTCAGTGGCATGAAGAGACTGAGTGGTTGGCAGTGAAGCTTGAAGCTGTCATTGAGAGCTGGGTCTAAAACAGACAGCAGTTCACTCTCTATTCATTTAGTATCATTACAGGCCTCCTAAGAGCCCTAATGGGCCTAATAAAAAGACAGAGGTAATAATGAGACTAGAGGGCCTATATGAGCAGCAGCAGCAGGAGGGGGAGCCAGGGGAGAACAAGGCTGAGATTGAGAAGAAGAGACAGCAGTAAAGGGAAAGTGAAGAGTGTTAAACAGAGTGGGATCCCGAGGCTGTCTCTGTACATACTATCATTATATGAAGAAACTTAGTGGTGACCTCTGACCCCTCTGGACATACCACAAATATTTCATCAAAAGAAAAACTCAGAGGCACTTCCTGTTTCCCTGTCAGCGCTCCATATCTGAAGGACTTTTACATTAATGGAGCGATGAGCAGTAATGACTCTTATTACCTCATCGTTAAGGCCATTTGCGCAGCGGGCTATGGGTGTAATGGTGGGAGTGGACTCTTAAACTGTAGGGACCCCTTTTGTCTTAATCGTTTCTGGGTGACACTATGACCTGCTGGCCTCAGGTAAAATGTCCCCAGAGTGTCACCAGGATCTTTAATAGCTCTGCCGAGTCTGGAGTAAGACTTGCGTCAAATAGATCAATGTGGATCAATAGGAAGACATGGAAAATGGATCAGGGGTTGAGGCAGAAAAATATAATGGCAAGATTTTTTTGCATTACTTTCATCATTTGGGCTAATGACCTTAAGATAAATGTGCCACAGGAACAGGACACACTCCATCCCGAAGGAAACTACATACTTGTCTGCACTAATGCAACCATATACTGTAAGCATGTATACCTGTATCTGAGCTAGCACTGTGACTAACTAGCTGCTATCTAGCTTAGAAACCAACCAACATAACAAAGAGGCCTGTTTTCATATACAACAATGACGCATATAGTACAAATTAAATACATTTACATTATGTATTAGAAGCAAATGTCTGATGTCAAAGGCAATGCTATCATTTATAAGTGTTTATGTGCAACATCACCTGGAATGAATACATTTTCAGGAAAGGTCAGTAATAATTGGTCTTTAGTGTGGGTGCAGATAATTGTGTGAATTTAGGATTTCTTCATACCATTGCGAGACAGGGCAATGAGAGAGAAATATAAGAGCCTTTTTAATAGTATCTTGTTTTAAGTGGAGAAACGGCTAATAAATTAAATGTTTGTCAGAGCAAACTCCAAAACCTATACAAGCACAAGTTGGAGCCTTTTCAGAGTAATGAATGGCCTTGAGAGATGAGTAAGTTTTGTGCAGAGCTGTTAAATCAGCCGCAGTAGTTAACACACATTTGTGTTGTGGGATGAAAGCAGGTCAGAGTAGAAAGTGTGCATTTGGGTCAGGGATGCTCCTTTTGTCCATGTTTCAGCTGTTTCTCAGAATGGTGAGACAGCACCTTCACAGCCTCATCTGCGATCAGGGCACACAGCGCTGCTCCGTGTGTATCACAGTCACAGTCACAACACACACTGTCCCGCACTAAAAAAGATGTCTATATAAAGCACAAGTCATATACTGAGTTCAAAATGTATGTAATGTCTGATCTTGTTTTAAAAAAAATAAAAATGGTTAACTATTTAAATAAATGCACAGTTTTCTGAACAACTGTTAACACCCATTTTGTAGACTGATTGCATCATTGATTAATTAATGACTATTTAACATATTAATCGATCGTGAAATTAAAAATCAATTAAATTAAAAAGTCCTAAACAAATGTAATTAAATGATTTGGCAACATTTCGTACAAACTTAATTGGATCAATACAGTGCATTAATTTGAGCTGAATCAGTCCTCACACTCTTCATTTACTTTACTCTAAAATGTCTGTTTCAGCAAATCAGAGATGAAAGAAGCTTTGAGAGCATTTACATAACAAGTCTTATTCAAGAATTTGTTAACAAGGCCTAAGGAAATCTGTCAGTGTTTCCCTAAATAAATCAATTTCCACCACAGACCCCTTTGTAGTGTCCTTAAGTAAGTAAGAGGATCGCTTTCTTTAAGTCTAGGATTGAAATGGAATACATTGACATAGGGGTGGACCCCGGCCCCCAGACTCTGCCGCCCCAGCCAGTCAAATCAAAGCCTTCAGATGCTCTTTATTGATTAGATTTCAGAATATGGGACTAGCTTCTCCCTTAGGTGCAGATGAGTAGCAGATGTTAATTATCCTGTGTGTATGAGCATGAATGTGTGAGGGGGTTGTTTATGCATGCTATCAACACAGTATAATCCCTTACAGTATCATTTTAGCAAATTAAACATTTAGGAGGAGCCAGCATTGGAAAAAAAAAAATCAAACAACAATACTGGTGCCTTACTGATAAACGCCAATTTCCTGTAATAGATTTTGGAGACATAGGTAGTTGACAAGTAAGATTACCCATTTAAAACCTTTTATGTATACTACAATATCACAATCAAGCACATTTCCTAAGACATTTTTAGATGCACCTGATCCAATTCTTTCAAATGTAAATATCAAATCAATAAATCAAATGGTAAAAACTTAGTGTGCAAAGTATTAAGGCATACAAACATGTTAAAGACAAACCTGCTGAAGTTCAAAATAAGCACCAGAATGTGAAAGAAATTTGATTTAAGTGACGATTTCAGGATCTGCTAAACTAAAACAATCTCCAGGGTTCATAGAAAGCAAATATGTCTTTATCTGAGCATGTCTGCGTCCCTAAGTGTATTGATTTGAGCTGCTATGTGATTTGTGCCTAATAATGTGCCTGGTGAGTGTATATTACTATAAAGAGCCCACACAGTGCATTTCCATTACTTCATACCTGGGATATGTTTAGCCCAGCCGATGATGACCACCAGCTCGCGGTCGGCTAAGTCGCACAAAGTGGTCAGCGCCTTGATGTCTCCATCAGGCATCGTGGGGTCAGGCATGGCGTAGATTTTCTCTGGCTCTACCACCAACAGATGAGACACGATCTTCGTCACTGGAAGATAAAAGGGATGAGAGACAGCGGATGCATAAAAATCCCAGTTTACTTGATCAAAAACATTAAACAGAAAAATGCAAAATACAGTGGATGAAATGAACAGGAAATGAATGAATACGATGAAGGTGAGGCAAGGTGACAAGAGGTATGCGTCTATGTGTGCAATCTTAAAGTAAAATAAATAAAGAAATGAAATCTGCGCTGTGACTTACATGGCTTTTTAGCGGGAGGGGGGATGGTGAGACCGAGGTAGTTGGCATTCTCTGCGTCCAACCTTCTCTTGTACTTCTGTCGGCCGCCTCGCACTCGGTCCAGACGAACACCTGCAAATACAAACATTTTAGAGAAGAGTTTAGATTTTTTGTATTGTTTTTATATTTTAAAAAGTTGGTATAGATGAAAGGCAGAATTTTATTGTTGTATAGTGTTTAGAACGACTTGCTATGCTACCCATTGGTCTGAAGTTGGACAAAGGACTCCAGAGATACTAGTAACCTTTTAAAAGCAGGGTGACTGCTCAATCAAAGTGAACAAGCCTAAGTATCTAGTTAGAATACAAACGGGGCATATCTGGGATTATCCCGAGAGCCATCTTAGAGGACACAGGCCACATCACATACACCCTGTGCGCTGGATTTACACTCTCGTATTAAAAGTTGTTTGAGCTCCGAGGGAGAGCAAACAGACTTTACATGGTCAAGTGGAATTGAGTCGTGTGAGATTTCCCAGTGACTCATATAAATTCCTTTGATTCCCCTGGAAACAAAAGAATCCGATTAGGATGGTCTTTCAATTTCCTGACACTGACTATCCACTAACCTAATTACCCAGCGTGCCCAGAGGGAGCTCATTCTTCCCAGCAAACACACTGAGATCATTTTATGCCTGGCAGATTGAAGCTAAATCGAGAGCCCTCTCCTAACACAGCTTTCCATTTGTACGCCTTAAAGTAATCAATATGGCTTGCAAATAGACTTCTTGTTCTCTGAACACATGTGGTTGCTGTTTTAATTAGTCAGTTAGGCAGCTATGGACCGGCTTTGTAAAAGATGGAGACGCACTTGTTGTTTTTACCATTACTCTTGGTTAAGGTAAATTTAAAATAATAAATTGTGCTTCAAGAAACTGTGCATGTACTCTCAATATTAAATCAGTTCAGTGGCTTCTCTCTATTTAATGGTACACAAAAACCTAATAAAGTACTGCGGAGTGAGTAAATGCAAAAATATACAAAGCAGGTGTGCACCTTAAATTCATACTTGTCAGACTAAGCTACAGTGAATTGTAGCGGCTTTTGTCCTCACACACAACCACACACTGGTTTCATGTGGCGGCGACGAGCGACAAGTGACTGAACAGTCAGAGCTAGGAATTCGGGATCCGTGGGGGCCGTTTGAACTCCAACATCCAACTGGCCCATAATTAATAGACGCTGACAAGAATTAAGAGCTCTGCACTAACCAGTTTCAGTTTACAGTCCCATAGAGTGCAGAAGCACAGAGAGACACAGAGGGACAAGGAAGAAAATAAGACTGCTGTTTTGGGATAAAAGGATCATTTTCTGCAACATCTCTGTTTTTCTTCCTGTCACTTTCTGTTCTTTCGGTCTCTTTTTTCTCATCTCTGAACTCAGCATCGGGTGTACAGCTCCTTCCTGAGAGGCTGTGTGTCCCGAGCCTGCGCCTGATCCCAATGTGGGATTATCCCCTCCCCATGTGATACGGCACACTACTGAGAATCTGACCACAACAAGACAGCTGGACTAGGACCCCTTGGAGAGGGCTGCCGTGGGACGGGGCAAAGGGGTGGGGGGCAACTCTGGGTTTGTGTCATTGTCAGCAACACATTCCACACCTCAGGACCAAAACCACAGCGGCATGTTCACTCAAGACAGAAAAAAGCAGCGACATGGGAGCCAGCCGGCCGCTCAGATCTCAAAAACATTTAAGTTTTACGGTTGTTGGCTGCTACACTGTGGTGCAGCGTAAAACTCTGGAGGAATGTGCAGCAGTAGTGAGCGTTACGAGCCTGGTCAGAACACACAGTACAGTTCAGGGTCCTCACTTGGAGCCCATGATAAGAGAGGAGGGCTGAGGTCTGGAGATGTGACAGTAACTGCCCCGGCTAGCTTTGTGCGTCCACATGTGTATGGAAAAACTACGAGGCATGTTTTCACAGGAGCAATCTTTACGGCCCCCAGACCACGGCTTCTCTTTCACATTCAATATCTTTATTGACTCGAGCTGCCCTAAAGAACATTTATGAGTCAAGTGGCAGTTTAACTTTATGCGGACACTACTCACTGTGTAGTGTATGTACTTCAATTACTTATAGTATAATTTAAACCCAATGGAGCACACATGTGTGCTCCATTGGTTTAAAATTATACTATATTTGTTTGTGGTCATGATACACTGTCCTTAATAGATTATGGAGTAATGCACAATAATACACAGTAGACTGGCAACACTGTATAGTTATCTTCATAAATGTACACCGCAACAGTGCATTTGTGAATAGTGGATGTTGTGCCTTTCATTGTATTGACATTTTACTAAAAACATCTGGTTGTAAGATGCTCATTTCTGGATTTAAGATATAGTGTGTATGTATTCTTTACTATATTGTGTTAAAGAACAAATACAATAGTAAACTAGAATAATTCGGAGAGCGCAGACCTCCGCCAATCTGTCCATAATTTTTTGAGTTATGTTGCTAATAGACAAACAAACAAACAAACAGACAAACAGACAAATGAACGCCACCAAAAACATAACATCTGTCTTGGCGGAGCTAAAAATGACTTTATTAACTCTCGCAAGAAACATAGTTTCTGTGAAAGATTTAAAGTAAAAATGTTTTTAAAATACAAAATACCTTAATACTGGACAGGTTTGAGGCCAAAAAGCCTAATCATAAAATATTACAAACATATATATCCTCTTTGATACATACTACATGTAATAACATGTGTTCAGTGGTTCTCACGCAACTATTCTGAGCCCCTCACCTGTCAGAGGCGCTTCTTTCTACAGAATGTGCTAAAATTGGTTGGCCGGCTTCACTGCCAAATGGAGATTAGGAACACTCTGTTTTAGCTGGGAAAAATCAGAAGGATTCAGTGTGTACCACAAGTAGACAGTCACTCTGTCGAGACATGGGGACCCTTCCCCTCCACAGAGTCTTCACTGAGGGTAGAGAGTGTAAGGCGAAAGCCAATAGACAGCTTCACCAAAACTCTGGGTGGGCCAGGACAGAAGATAGGAGCAGAGGGGTTGTGGGAGGATGGCGTCCCACCTGCTCTGCACCTGACAGAGCACAACTTGCTCTGTGACAACACACAGGCATCCCGCCCTCTATCATGTTTTACACTTTTCATGACTGTGAATGGCGTGTCCACAAGGGGATAGAGTGCATTAGAGTGACCACAAATGTCCACGTAATTAAAAACATCTGCACAACTGGGACGCCTGGGTCGATTCAGGTTTCCCCCTTGTATTTACATAGCAACTGCTTGATTTGTCCTTGTAGGTCAAATTATTCAGTTCATCTCAGGGTTTGATCCCATGTAACTCGTAAGTGATGATATACATTTGTCACGTATGATCGTAAAATATGTTGGCAGTGGAGTAGATGCGTGTATCGGAGCGTTGTAAAGAGGTCAGCTAAATCCCCATCTTGAGAGGAACATATGTTAGCATCCGTGTCTGATGTGTCACCTGCCAGACAGTGAGGACAGGCAACAGCGGAGTATCTGGGTGGGCAAAGACTTAGCTGTAGCCAACGCTGGGTTCTTTTACACCCTAAAATGCAAACAAGCCCGACACATGTGCCGCTACATGGACAAGTTTGTGGTGCAAGAGAGAATCAAGTTGCAAGAGGTCAGAGAGCAGGCCGCCTTTGAGTAAACAGCAGTCAAGCGAAAACTAACTATGACTGTATATACTCTATATCCTATTGTGATGATGTAATGTAGCGTATGGATTGAGTTCTGATCTGAGCCTATTGATTGGGAAGGGATCTGACAGTCTGTGATATTGGATATGGCTTTACTAATCTTTTGTGTATGTGGCTGGAGGAAAATAAGGCTGTAACGTTACCCCAGTAGCCACGTTCGCTCAGGAAAGACTGCTGATCCCTATCTGTGGTCAGGCCAGGGCGAGACAGCGGTGTAGGTTGCCAAAATAGTCTGGCAGCTTGTATTCATCCCACCACATTACAGCAGTGTCAAAAAAAGCCCACAAGCAAAGAATACACCAGAGAAACATCGCGCTTACACTGGGACAAGTTTAATGGACTTGTATGCTTATCTTTGTTGAAAACATAAATTGCAAATATGAAGATAATTGCCTAAGTCTTAATAACGTTAGCCAACATTAAAAAGTGAAAGAAGAAATTCCTAATATCTTCCTAAATTCTTGCATCATTTGGATGCTAGGGGCTTTTAACATTGACAATAACTCACAAACCCTAAAAATACTTAGTGGTGTCAAGGAATAAAATAATTTTATTAGCAATGTAAAATTCCAAAACACTTCCTAAATTCTTGTATCATTTAACAGTTATGCTAGGTGGTATTAGCAGTATGACAATGACAGGTATTAAAACACTTGCTAATTGTAGTTGAAAAAAATTGCAATTATGATGATGTCTATTGATGATGAGTATTGATGAAGTCTTTATATTGTGGCATATAAAATGAAAAAGTAAAAGAGGGGCCATCTTATACAAATTTAAAATTCCTAATTACTCCCTAAATTCTTGCATCATTTAACAATGTGGAGTGATGCTAGGGGCTATTAGCGCTGCTATTAGCCGCAGGCACTTGCTTCTGGCAATGGTGGCTGACACCATACCTTCCGCGGGTTGCAATTACGAGGGAGTTTTTCCGTCGGACCCGTGACCTTTTATTAGTCTCAGTTGGACTTTTAAGGGGTCACCAAGCAAGGCCTCTTTCCTCAGCAGCAGCCTTCTGTTAGCGCCCACCAAGCTCATGCTAATTACTGCTGTGAGGCCAGTTGTCATAAACAAGTCTGCCAGACACAATATGTTTCACTCTAATTTGATTTAACATTGCAAATTTAGGAGAGGAAATGTCTGTTTCTGTTACATACTGCAAACCCACTTACATCTGAGTGAGCTATGCTGGAGGCAGGCGATGAGCAGCAGGTGTTATGGCCCCGGTCGAACGATGGCAGGTGGCTCTTTATAATTTTATAATTCAAAGTGGCATGCTTGGAGCTTAAACGGCCTCAGAGGTAATATTACATACTTTTACTTAAGACTCATCACATCACTTCTCACGGCTCGTTCTGCACAGCCACTGCAAATACAGCCTACAGACCAGAGAGGCTATAATGCTAATAGATTTTTCCTTCCAAAATATGTTCTGCTAAAATGTCAAAGGGAGAAAAAAAGGCTCTCTCAAACAAGATAGTTGAAAAAATATTATTAAAATCTAAATGCCACCAAACTCTGTGAGTGGTTCAGAATTATAAAGCACTAATCTATGATTACCTAGGGGAGTACACATCTTTAAGTATTTGTACTTCCTCTGAAAAAAAAAAGGGTATCAGGAAATTCCTATTTACTATCCAAAAGTACTTACTACAGAAATGACAATTTGGGACAAACAAATATAACGTATGAAAATGAATGTCAATCAAAGTCTACACATACACAACCGAAAAGTACACAAGAATAAAAGGAAGAAGTTACACCACTCTTGCTGTCACCAATGCATCAAAAATAACAAAAGTCATTTGTACCAGGCTTTGAACATTATTGCAACTCTTTGCTATTTTATTTTATATATTTTTTACTTTTGGTGATATTACATGTAAAAAAATATCCTGTTATAACTACAGTAGACCCTAATTGAAATTTTAGCTTTTAGATAAGATTTGAACCCACCCAGTGACTGGTATTTATTTTCACTCTCAGGCATCTCTTCCTTCATCTAAACCCAGAAGACTAATCATCGCATCTTATAATTTCCATTATGTCATAAGCATGTAACAGACATCTTATTTTAGGAGCCACCCTTAAGACTGAGCAGCTTTGTACATGACACCTGCATTCATATTTCAGTAGCGATGATTCCTTTTCCATGACCGGCTTTTGGACACTTGTTCTGCTGTGATCTCATTACACGAAGTGGGGCAAGCCGCTGTCCCCCCACTGATTCTGCGATCAAAGCCCTTCATGAGTCAGTTAGAGGCCACGAAGCGGGACTATGCAACGATTAAATGTCCCTTTTCCTTTTAATTGAATGCCATCACTTTCGAAGAATGGCCTACTGTGCTGCACATCGGCCGGGAGCAGCAGGTGGCTGAGGTTGCCGTGCTGAAATCCACCTCTGTCTGACAATGATGTGGCCGTGAGTGTCACTGGCTAAAGCCCGGCCTGGCACACACACAGACACACACACAGACACACAGACACACACGCACACACACGCACACACACACACATACACACACACATACACACACATACACACACACACACTGTTTTCCCTTAAGCATCCACTTAAAGTTGCAACTTTACCTTTGGCTGGCAAAGCGTCAAAGCCTCATTGTGGAGTATGTGGGACGAGATGAAGACATCAAGATGCTTGTAAAAAAGGAGTGTTAAAAATGGATCTCAGGTGCCGACCTTTTATTGTCACATACATTAGTATGCAGTGAATGGGGAGTATTCTATTAATCATGTTCAAATATTGTGTTACCAGCACAGATTACATTTAATTGCTGTTAGCTTCTTATTACAAGACATGTTCAGTGTAGAGCTGGCAGAGGATAACAAAACGACATGACCACAGTTTATATAAAGAATATTACGAGTGTTTGTGTTTCAGTGGAGGCCTATAAACAAGTTCTCAGGATGCAAGTATCCTTTTAGATACAGCACAATGTACATTAATATTGTGTGACATGCAATTCCTATGTTAAGACTAGGGCTGCAAAAAGTAATCGGATTAACTGACATAGTCGATTATTGAAATAAGCATCAACTAAATTAGCAATCGATTAATCGCTATCTGGAGTATAGTATATAGTAAAGTATATAGTATAGCAGGAAAATGAATTTCAATAGTTCAATTCAAAAAGTCTGTATATCGATATAGTTCAACCACAGTGAAATATTATAAAACGGTGTGTCTATAAAATATATGCATTTCAGTTTGAACTGAACAAAAACAAAAGAACTTTTCTGACATTCTAATATTTCTATATATTCCATAATATTCTGATATTTTGAAGTAGGACTGCAGTAGTGTGAGAAATGGGGGAAAAAAAAGATTAACTCACCACGCTTAACCTACACAGAACCTTCCTTTGAAAAATAAGAAAAAAATCTATCGGCCAGATTTTCCCTAAGGTCTCGGTGGAGGAGAAACAACACATGCAGGAAGTGAGGTGGTATGTTCGGAAAGCATTTAGCGGATCAATATGCCAGGCTAGAGGAGGGGAAGGAAGATAGACAGAGGGAGCGTGCAAGTGCTAGAGACACCCAGAGCCCAGGGGACATGTGAGACTTGGGGAAACGGCCTGTGCTTTTCAAGTGTACTGTTACAGTTCTGATGCGGGCTGTGGAGGAACATCCAACTCAGCAAATTTCTGCACCGCCGGCCGAGGTAAGCGCTGAGAGGGTTTGCCAGTGTTGTGAGAGGTAAGAGAAGACGCTGGTGATGTCACTATGTGTCTCCCTGAGGCCACAAGCGGCTCTCATCACTGACCACTAAAGCCCACAATCAGAGCCTATTACACTCACAATATTGAATGAAGCTTATATGTAGAAAGTTATCATAATGCCCTGTTACTGTTGTGACAAATAATGAAGTGATTTTAACAGTATATCAGGAATGGGAATGCATCAATAATTGAGATAAAAAATAATTAATTAACTGTAGAAAGTTGCTATTCCAGCAAAGTACATGTCTACTTACACATAAAAACAATGCAGGAAAAAGAAAAGAAAGAAAAAAAAAACAAAGTGAAAAGACGATTAATATTGGTAATGCATTCATACAATGTTTAACAATGAGGAGATAGTATTTTGCGGTGCTAACAGAGGTGGGTGGTGGTGGAGAGCCAATAGTAATGGAAATCAGAAGTCTATTCATAAAAGTATTTAAACCCTATCCTATTTAAACAATCAATAAACCATTTCCTACAAAATTTCAAATTCAAAAGTAAAATAAACTGTATTTTTGGTGTATAACAATGTGGCCTCAACTTATGACTTGTGCAACATGAATCACATAAGATTGCCTTTACTGCTCAAAGACTGCTATTTAAGTGTTTTACTTCTTAAGCCCTGAGCCATCTCAACTGTCTGTACTTTGTCAAAGAGGGCTATTTTTTTGTTGAATGCTTTGATAAGACTTGTTGTAAATTTGTATTAAATAATAAATAAAAGGGCATTGGACCAGCAGTTGAATTAGTCCCACTCACCTTCTTTCAGCATGCCAACTTTGAGACATTTCATGAAGCGACAGGCCTGGCACGACTTGCGTCTCCTTTTGGTGATCTCGCATTCATTTGTGGCCGGACAGCTGTACTCGATATTCCCTGTAGGAACAGAATAAAAACATTGTCATTTGTTTAACAGTCTAGAATAAGGAAAAAAAGACATTTAGTTTAATGGAAAAAGGCGGTAAATGAAATGCCACACACAGACACCTGTCCCAAGGTGACCCCATATGACTCTGCTGAAGGAGAGGGGGGGTTTAGTGGCATTTTGATGGGATGTGTAAAAAGCGCCTCCCCGCTCGGCCGTCCCACCCCCACTTTGATTCACAGACAAATTAGCTTCATTAATGCAGAGCGTCCTCTCCGCAGCGCTCACCACGACCCCTCTCCAGCTCATCCTTCTTCACCTAAAGGATGATGGGAAAGCTGCCCTCCCTCAACAACAGAGCGGATATAAGATGGACATATAGCCCGGCACTCTGCATAATGTTCTGCCATGAAGACCGAGCGCTACTGTTAGACTAGACCATCTAGGGCTGCCATATCATGTAGCAAAGCTCAATGTATTATTCAAGTCTGTCTCGTCGCTCGTAGGCTCGATTTGGAAATATTTCCTATGGAATTTAATCACTCGGCTCCGAAAACAGAAAAAGCAGACATATTGAATCTGCTGCCACTAAAACCCAGCCCCAAGTTCCGGTTAACATTTTCTTTTCGGATCATTACGTGCTCACTTCAAAAGTTAATATGACCCTGAGAATCCAATGACAAATCCCTTCTCCCAAGCATCCAAATCCCTTGATTGAATGTTTAAACAATGTGCTGTTCCAGAGAAGTATTAATGGTACCTAAAAACAGAAAACCAGGTGTTGTCTGTTGCGGACCTGCCAGAGCTCCCCCCTGCCTCTCCACACACATACAACCTCTTGTTGGTCAAGGAGAAGGTGCCAACATTTGTCAGGATCCCTGGCATCAGTGGTGCCAGCAGGGTCACATGCACAGCGAGGGGCCGGCGGCACCATGCCAGCAGGTTGGCAGAGGCTGCTGCAGCTTTCAGAGCGAGAGTGCTTTTAAACTGAGAGGGCTTGTGATGGGAAAATACACTGCAGCAACACATTAAAAGAGCTTTGTATGGTGTATGAAATCAGTACAACGGTTGACAATTTTGTGTTTTGTTTATCTATGACAAATGCCTTAATCCACGTTAGAGACTGTAACAAAACTGATGGCCGGATAGCCTTTTAGTGTGTCCCAGGGACAAATATCTGAAAGCATTGTGTTGTGATTTCATGGTGATGTAAGTACTAAAATATTATCATTTTGACACACAATGTTTACTGTGGTATTACATGGAGAGAATGCTACTAAAATGGTGTTTGTGCTGACGACAATGTGATCATTATACAGAAATTGTTACATCACTGCAAAGTTGTCTTCTCAGTTGTACTTGCTGTGTATTAAGTTTTTAAATAATATAATTAGTAACATAAGTAAAAAAATGTAATGTTTACAAGGATTCGTAAGTGTAATTTACATTTTACAGTTTTTCTAGTTAACACAAGTGGATTTACTCTTTAACCCCTAAGGTCTATACATATTGTTACTCCTGCTCTTCATAAATAACCACAACACCTTAAAATCATAAAAAAAAAAAAAGAAAAAAAAAAAATCATAAACAAAACCCTTGTGAACAGGTCACCTGTTTTGTGTGTGAATAGGTTCGTTGTGTGTGTGTGTGTGTGCGTGCGTGTTTGGAGTGAGGAGGGAGCACCCAGGACCACAATAGTCCTAAATTGCCTACCTCTAAAAGCTCACTGTCGGCATAGCCTCTTAGTTAATCAGGTCCTGTGTCCACCTTTATTCCTCAAAGGACATTTCAACCACTCTAATATCCGTCCTTAACCTCTCTTATTTTCCCTCTAAATTTTGATATATTATTATGCCATGCTATTATCCACACGCTCCCCTCTACTCAAGCCGGACCTCTCCTTGTCCTCCTCCTTTAGCGAGGCCGGGACCCCCCTCTCTGATTACCATTCCATTAAAGCGCCTTCTCCTTTCAGTGAATGACCATGTCCTGTCCCTCGTCCCGCTGTCTTTTATTTAGAGGAGTCCTTTGCGTCTCCCCTTCCTCTGTTATTGCCCCGACAACACGTGCCTGAGCTTCTAATTGGCCCCTGTCCTGCCTCTTGGGGGTGTATGTTGTCAGGGCCCCGGGGCAAAGAACAGATCTACACCTCCCACTTTTCTTGACTTTCTCCCAATGAAATGCTTGGCTCTTAATTACAGTCACCCAACACTGATTGTTATTGACTGAAACTCCCGTGGCTCGGGACGAATGACGGACAGATTAGGTTCATTATGGGCCTGTCCTCTATGAAGGAGCGGAGGGACTTGTGTGTGGGACCATACAAAGTCACACATGTTACTGTTTACAGTGCACAAGTGCACTAAATGATTACAAATACTCCAACAACTTTTTATCTGAAATGGTTTGTAAATGTGGATGTGATTTGCCATTTGACAGTGAACTAATAAAACCTGTAAAATGATTGTATATAAAATCACACAGACAATGCACTGTATTCACCTGTGTTTATAGAGCAGCTCATGTCATAACTATTTCTGTCAGCATCATCCATTGGATGCCAAATTTGAATTTGTTAAAACACCTATGGTAAACTTTGCAAGCATATCCGAATCTGTTGGAGCATGAAAGTGTGTATGATAAAAATGTCACCAGGGTGTAAATATTAATGTATGTTCGTTTGTTTTTATAATAGCCTGAGTACTGGAGGCCTCTGAAGTAAAACATTGGTAGTGACAGACCCATCACATTATTATGCTGATGGACACAGAGCAGCTTAGGAGAGTGAGGGGAAATACCTTGTATCGTCCTTTTGAAGAAGGCTTTACAGGCCTCACAGGAGGCCACGCCATAGTGGTAGCCCGAGGCAATGTCCCCACACACCAGGCACAGCCTCTTGGGGATGGCATTGAGCATGTACTCGCACTTGATTGGCGAGTCGTCAACCACGCTGCCCGAACACTCCTCATATCGGCGCAAGCAAGCGCCTCCAGCTCCCAGCATGCTCGGGTTGTACATGGGTGGAGAGTCCAGGGCGTGTGAGCGACCACTGCTGCCGTTAATGTAGCCGCCGCTAGCGTCCGAGTTACCACTAGGACTGTGGTGACTGCCGGTGTCCACCAGTGACGAGGAGGGACTGGAGGGCTCGGTTTTAACGTAAGAACCACAGCTGGAGGTGAGGTGCCGATCCTCAGCTGGCATTCTGGTTAACAACCTGGACACACACAAACAGAGTTTGTTAGACATGGGCTGCACTTAGGAAAGATAGTCTGTACTAAAGACTTCTAAATGCTTAAAGCAATAGAGGCTTTTGTGGACACTTCAAGTTAAAAAGGTTTAGATTCAGGCAGGCATTAAATCACAACATCCAAAAATAGGTGCTCACTGTCAACAATAGTGGCTTTCTAATAATGCACCTTACATTAGAATAAATGCAAATCAGAGTGAACCAGTATAATAAAATAATTGTCACAAGCTGCTCCTGCACTGACGCTGGAACACTGTGCAAGAGACTGTGTGATGAACTGCACTCCTCCTGCACATAACCGGTTTATCTGAGTTTGATAGATTATGTTACACACACACAACCATTAATGTGCTGGAATGCCAAGTGATATACTACAGGGCTTATTTCTCCCAGGCAAAATGGTAACTAACGAGCTTGTCAACAGATGCCCTATACATCTTGCAAACAATGCCCACAATTGGTCGTCTGCCAGAAGTAAATGAATGAATGAAACTTCAGAAGGCTGTTAATGGACAGAGAGGTGTTACACTCAGCATATGGAAGATCATGGGTAATACATGACCCAATCGATAGTCCTGGTTCCTTTGCCAGTGGATGGTGCAGGGTTACGCTGGATTTAAGTAAGAGGTTGGGGAGGAAGAGGTGCTGACCCAGGATTAAGTTCTCTAATCCCACATTTCATTATAAACTTCAGGAATAGGTAATGGAAGATGTGAGTTACGGATCATAAACAGCTGTTCCAAAACTGAGTATTAGCACATGTTATTAAAACAGTGTCCACACACTTCAATCAAAGCTTTGGTTTTGGGGCAAAAAAATAAATATTTAGCTTGGGCTGCCCTATATTTGTATATATGCATACATCAAATATGCATACACTCATTGAAAAATAGAAGATACAAAAAATGGCAAAGAAAGTCTGAATCTAGCTATTTCTAATGCTTCTCTGCCTTGAAATCTATAGTTTGTTTGAAAAATGAAGTCATAGGCCGGGACAACATGAGACCTTTGGTGAACTGCTAACGGGCAGCGCTGGAGCTCAAAGGAGGAGGAGCAGGAGATAGCCTCTACCCCTGGGCCCAGATCACATCTATTGATCCTCTGCTTCCTTCCTGTTCCAGATGAGGCATGAAAAAATAAACCAGACGCTTCTTATGCATTTTTAATCAGCCAGGACTGTTAACATAGTTTGAGATGGAGCGATACAACATTATGTTCATTTGGGGGGTATTGTGGTTTATGAAAGATGCAGCGGACTTGTGTTAAATCTTGTTATGGCGAACCTATAGTCTATTGTAACATATATTTCTGTTCATCTGAGGGAATTGGAGAGAGAGCGGTGTGCCAACAGTTAATACATCATTGCAGCCAGATAGAGGGGATTCCCTGTGGACTGGTACATTGTGGCATATGTAAAAAGTAGTTCATTCCACACTTAGCACACACTAACGCTGGGGAGATGTTTTTTGTTAGCTTTAATGGAAATTTCTAATGGGTGCTTTCAAATCTGTCCAAATGAAATAATGGTAAAACCACCAATTCGCACAGACAGAAATAGCCTTATAGTATCATAATTTTTATTATAAGGAGACGTGATTTCGCTGTCTAACTTTTCAACCTGCCGCACTCCCCTGGCAACACACACACACCAACCGAACGCATTGCACCCAATATCTAATGGGCCAGTGTTTGCTCCGCTGTGCAGAAAAATGGTACAAACCAAGTCGACAAGCAGGACTCATCAGGCAGACGTGAAGGTCACCTGGCTTCTCTGTTCGGGACGGTCCTCTGTGGACGCAGCAACAGATTTCTATCCAGTACATTAGAAACCACTGTCTGAACTGATACACTAGAAGGCTGTTTCAAATACAAAGCTGTACACTTAGTTTTTTGAGCCAAAGTGTGATGGCGATGAGGGTGTCCTGCCAGCAGCTTAAAATCCCGAATGTTTGTGTGCGCACATGTGTATTTTGGCACCTGTCCTGACGCTGGCACAGTTGCAGATCCCCCTTGCGTTCCCAACATAAATCCCGGATCCATCCACCTCCTCTCAAACCATGAAATATGCCTCCCCGTCTCCAAAATTTCAGCGCTATAAATTACCAGCAAAGCCAGACCTCACTCGTAGAAAAAAAGGCATATTTGTTTTCGTACGCAATCACTATGACCTCATACTATCCTTGGCTCAGGACATGAAGGGTTAACGTTCCACCTCTTTATACTTTACTATGCATTTTCCCACTAAGGGGAAATATTATTGTTAAGCATGAGGTTAAGCTTGTAGCAATGAGTGCGGCGTAAATCATGTTGCTGAGCTCACATGAACATGGAAGCAGCCGCAGAAGGACAGAGCCAAGGAGCCATGCATGAAATTAGTTCATTAATCTTTCTATGATAGGCTGTCCTTGTTTGGGGCAAACTCTATCAGCTTTAAACTGAGTGGCCCTTCCCGCCTGACACATAGATTATACTGTTAGTGTGCAGCCGGGGTGTCTGGGAAATGAATGCTCATGCCAGCCGCAAAATGGGCTAGCGTGTGTCGCCCAAGTGTTAAGTAGTAACAACGACATGTGCAAATGAAGGTCATCAAAAAGTGCTTTTGAAACATTTTAAAGCGTGATTTATACTCCGTGGCAAAATATATATTCCCCAGTTAGAGAATAGACAGTGGTAAATGTGAATTTATATATCACACTCACAATAGAAAACACACCAAAATTTCGCAATGTTACATTTTTGTGCCTTGCACTTTGTCCAGCTATTATAGAAAATACAACCTTTTTAACCTTTGCATGATAATGAAGGTGAAGTTGGTGGAAAGAAAAACAGAATGAGACAGGGGAAGATATAGAACAAACTGACCCAAGCTGGATCCCAACCAGGGTCGCTTACGTATGGGCTATGTGCTCTACCAGGTGACCCACCGAGGAACCCCAATTTAAAATTTTTGCAATATATATTTTTATGTAAAATAGGCAACTGTTTGCTCTTAAAAATATAAATGATCAATTTCTATTACTATTATTATTTGTGTATTGTGTATTTTTTGGTTGAGAGGTTTGAGGTTGATAGGCTAGAAACTACAGAATCAGCACAATTACATTTTTGCAATAGAAAATACAGCTGTAAACATAGTAAGTATAGTACATAGTGAGTGAATATGCCTTCTCTTCTTACACTTGGAAAGCACCAGTTCAGAGTAGTTGAGTGAGTTTGAGTGCACTTGGTCCCCCTGGCACAGTCTCACTCTCTGCCTCACAACTTTCAGCATATGGCCTCTTCAATGTCACCGGCATGGAGAGGGAGATTGCATAGATTTCCCACATGGATGATGTCTGCCGTACCTGGAGTATCAACCCCCATCTACATACACGTCCAGTACCTCCAGGAAATTGCTCTCCGCCGCAAAGTCAAACACACCCCTAACTGCCTTTTAAAAAGAGCCACAGGACCGAGGTTATGGGGGAGAAAGAATAAATGAGGAGAGACTTAAGCTGTCATTGGGAATCAGAGGGGGACTCATGAGGGACAGTTACGATATTGATTTCATAAATAAACAGAGATGGCCATCGATCCTAATGTTATTTTGCATTTCAATTACTGGCCAGAAACATAACCTTCAAACGTCTGCTTCTCCACAGTAATAACGTCCACTGATAATCACAAGCCACTCTTGTCCTGTGCAAATTGGCTTTTCTCTCTCTGCTCTCCCAAATGTGTAAATGACACAACTTTGCATTTGCCTAATGGTATTAGGGCATGGGCTGAATTTCAAGTGCGACTCAAGATGATACAGTAAGCACTCCGGTCAATTGACACAATGCAAATGAAGGTGGTGAAGAGGAATTAAGTTCACAATGTGAGACCTCGCGGAGCTATGATGAGGCCTATTAAATTAAGCATGCGACTGACCCACACTCTGGTTAGACACTCTGCATTCTCTTCATTTTATTTGATCAATAAAACAAACTCACTGGAAGTTGTCCTGGGACCATGAACGCCACATTCAGACTGAGCAGCCCTTCTACATCCTGATGAGTCTTTGACAGGCCTCTTTAAGGATATGTCTTTTTCAGGAGCAGAGTAGGACTTGTTATTATTTCTCCACATAGTGCCACCCTGCCACAGACCTGGGCCACAGACTATTGGGACTTTTTGCCATCAATAAAAGTGTCAGTACAAGCACAGCGAAAACCACATCATGGCACACCGGACACATTTGGTCCTTTAGGTGATGATTCCTCCAAAATGTTGTCACAAACCCAAGTATTGGTGAGATGTTTTTACACAGCGCCACAGTGCCTGCTCCTCAGTGAACGTCCACTCATAATTTTAGGGCCAGGATTTCTCTCTGTACCCAAAAATTAAAGCAATCAATACAATTGGTTCTTTTATGGGACAACTTTGATGAGCTAAATAGAAATTGTAGAATACAACAACAAATTCTGCTATGTTTTATCTCAATATGATTAGGGTTTAAGTATTACTTCACAAACACAATTCATTCTAATTAGAAAAAGTGTATTCATTTTTTAATATAATTTATGGTTTTAATCAACAGCATTTACTTATTTATCACTTAAGCAGACTCGCTCAACAACATGGCAAAAGTGTTTTTACTCTGTACACGTCTTTTTAAATAAAATTTAATCTATCTTAATACTTGCACAAAGAAGTGTTACATTTATTTCAGTTAATGTATTTCATCTACAACAGTGAAGATTAAAGAAATAAATGTGGTCTATGATACAAAGCTTGATAAGATTCAGATTTTAGTGACAGACACAGGTGTTGCACTAAATTTAGGTCTCAGGTCATCCTCATCTGTACGAGCTGCACATGTGTGTTAGTGTGTGCATTCCTCTTGTAAAGGCCAGCTTTGGGAGCAGTACATGCAGTGAGCAGAAAAGGCGCTCATGATTTATGAAGAAATCTAAACAGAAGTGTGGGGCGCTATTGTTGATGAGTTTTTTATGCTGAGCATAGTCAAAAAATAAACAATTGTGTCTATTTCAGTAACTTCATAGGATTATTAAAATAAGTGGAAACAATTTCCTAGCAGCAGAAAGTTTATACTGTTTGTCCTGCTGTAGATCTTTTGTTTTAAGAAAAGATTGTAAAATTTTCTTAATGTGATGCATAGTGTCATCTAGTTTACTGAGCTGTTGCATGTAGAACCTAAACTGTAATGCGTTCATATAGACATTTAATTGATAAAGAAGCAATTAAATTACTTTTATTAATTGAATCAAATAGCAGTTCGCATGTCCCTCTCCACTGGTGTCCAGCTCTCTCCTGAGGTGGTTAGTGGAGCAAGTCCCCCAGGGTTAAGAGCCTTCCCTGAAGACCAAGAGAGCAAAGCACAGCTTTATGTGACACTGCACTGCCCGACTGCAGCCACTACTACAGGTGTCAGCATATCTGCTGGACATGTTTATAACAAGCTATACATTTGATATACATCATATTGTGCTGTCATTATGAAGCAAACAGTTCTAAGTGATAGAATATGACCCCAGGATTTTTAGATAATGTATGACAGTAAATATTTTTGTGCACAAAATCTATGATAAAAATATAATTTTTCAGTTATTTTGGCTTTTTTGTGTGGAAAATGTCAAGGTAAGCGTGCCCTAGTAAAGCTCTTTGAAAAGCAGTGAACTGCTGAAAACTTTGTCATACATACACAGCTACAACTGCAGCCTGTCTGCACAAACATCTTCAGAAACATACATCCAGCCACTTTGCTGCTGTATACAGTCATTACAGTTAGTACCAGACACACACTGGATAATGTCCATAATGCACTTCTTAACCAGGGTCACACAGGAAAGAGCATTAAGCCTGTTTTAATTAATTTAATACAACTGTACCTTTACTTTTTATTGTGTCATAAAAGTGCAATAACTTAGGTCCTCTATATTATTAGATTTAGCTTTGTTGAGATTAAGGTCCCTAATGCACGGCTCAAATACACAACTAAAAGAAAAATAAAATACTGAAAAGAGCTAAAAAATACACTTCAAGTCATGAAGTCTGTATTTAAATTCTCACACAACCCCCCCCCCCCCAAAAAAAACAAAACAAAACAAAAAAAAAAACAGATAGACGCAAGGGTACTAGTTTATGCTGGTAATTAATTAGGGCTTAATAAATTAAATACAGAGCACTACAGATTACACCATTAATAAAAATATGAATGCTTTTGTTTTTTTAACAGAGCTGTCTAAATAAATAATTCACGTTTAAAAGTAATTAAAATTTAGAATCTGCACCCATGTTTAGAAAAAAACAATTTTCAGCCATTGTTCTATCGTTTTATCCTTAGTCAACAAAAATCAGTGCCACTTTTTAATCTGTCCGCTGGTGCCATAATACACTTGTTTGAAGTCACTTTTTCAAATGTAAGCATTGGCCCTGCTGCTGTAAAAAATGATAAGCAGGTTAAACCTCTCCAATCCTATCTAGGGCTTTACATTAAGAGGATGCCAGTAAAACCAGTCCAGTTGTATTGGGTTAAAAGAGAAAAAGCCTCTTTCTAGGCATGCAATGGCTGTCGCAAAGAGACACTAAAGACAAGTCTTTTTATAGACTGCAAACATATGGCCCCTTCACCTCATGTCAACTCTCTATACAGCAGAAAATACTCCCACTGTTATGCTAATTTTTGTTCAGTTTTTGGACTCTAAAGAACAATTAAAAGTCTAAATTATGTTTCTAACTAAACTTCTATAAGCGAATACTGTCAAACTCACTGCTGGGTTAGTGGTGGATAGCGGCTGGTGCTAGGGGATTTTCTTGGGAATTTTATCCGAATTAATCTGACCCTTTCTCTTGTACAGAAAAGGTAGAAGGTTAAAAAAATCCTAATGCACAGACAGACAACTGCTATACAACCTGGACTATCCTATACCCATCCCGGGACGCTGTAGCTTCACTCTCACTATGAGCCCTGCTGCTGTCCCGTTCAATGATGAATGAATCATGCAAAAAACTTTTTTAATAAGAGTTTTTTTTTTTTTGGGGGGGGGGGGGGGGGGATAAAATAAGCAAATAGGCACTTACTGGTTATGGTAGCAGAGGGGGTCGGGGATGCACAATTCGGAAACATCCATCAGTCCACCTTTATCATTCCAGGTGTGGCAAAAAACAGACGGAAACAGCTAGAAGAAAGGCTGGATTAGGTGTTCAGTTCCTATGAGTCCACATTTCTTGCAGAAATGTTGCTTAGGAGTTCCTGGGTGTTGCCTCTTCTCTCCCCCCTTTTCCTCAAAATCAAGTGCGCCTTGGCCTGAACAACTCCAGTCTGCATAGGTTCAAGACAACACACACAAATAAAAAACAAAAAGTGGTGTTTAGAGAGCAGAGAGGACAAAGAACAGGTAGAAAGATGAGAAAGAAGAAAGGGTTGTAAAAAAATGTGTGCCAGAGATTGGGATAGCTGGATGAGAGCAGTAGTGGTGGAGCAGTGCACACACAGACTGTCAGTGACGGGACTGAGGCTCCATTGAAAGCGCGGGGGCTCTTTAAGAGGAGGGGGGTGTGGTTTGGAGCATATGGAGTGGACGTTATTGGTTGGGATTATGGAGGCTGTCCTGGAGCCGCCCAGTGTGTTTGAAGTATTCGTGTGAGGGGGAGGGGCTTGTCATTCAGAATGCAGGAATATACACACATACACACACACACACACACACACATAGCCCACTTGATGGACATAGAGCTAATTAGACAGGTTTTAAAGAGGGTAAGCATCAATTCAAGTGCCACATTTAAATAGATATAAAGATTTGGTGCACTGTTTTTGAGACACAAATACAAAATGAATTGGACAGCAGTAATTGTCAAGCAGCACAAGTTGCTCTGACCAAAACTGTTTACAGCGCTTTAAAGAGCTCAATGGCAGCTTACCTAGATCCCACGCTTTTATCCTTTCGCCTTTTCCACTGCCTTTAAAGTAATGGCAAAGTAACAGGACATCCACTACTGAGAAGAACTTGCTTTGTGATGATTTGGTGACAGAAAGGGTGAGAGGGTCTTATGTGTGTCTGTGTGTTGTGGTGGACATGAAAGAGGAAAGCCCCCCTGCTCAACTGCCCGCCCATTCTGCCCACTTCATCAACCCACATTTTGCTAATCAATACAAAACCCATCACACGGTCTTATTGATCAGAGCGGTGCTGCTGTGTCGCCAAAAGCCCTGGGACAGACTCCGCTTTCCCAACCATCTTTGCGAATCAAAGGAATTAGACATTTTGAATGTTTTTTTCCCTTTCATGTCACAGCCTATCAGAGTCAGGCACGCACAAACCGATTGCTTTAATAATAGAGCGATGCAACCTCAATTAAATTTCTGATCAATATTTTGGCATTTAGTGTACTTTCCCACCGAGGAAAAACCGGGATATTCCGCTGATCTGATTAAGACATCCAGACATAATCAATATGGGAGATATGTTTATGTTTTTAATGAAGCTGAGAAACGAGGAAAAGGAGGCTAATGCTCAGATGACATATATAATTTCATATTGGGACTAAATATTGAAGCGGAAGGGCACCAAGTAATCCAATTCTTTATTGTTCTTTAGTCTTTGCTCATTACTTTTTTATAACAACCCATTTTGTATGTGGTATATTGATTTGATTAATACTTACATTTTATCTTAGTATAATCCAAATGCATGTTAACATTGAGTGTAGCGATGGTTAAACAAATGCATGTGTGGAAGAGGTTTTCTTAAGAAACTTCTGAATACATTTTCTAAAACATACAGAAAAAAAATACTTTTATTCAAGTAATTTTTAAGTATTTTTTTTACTTATGTGGCAGCATGAATCCTGGGTTGTAGTAGTAGTAGATTTAGCCAAAAACATGTTATTTACACTATACATTGATACTTTTTTACTGCTAGAATATTATTGATAATCTTTTGAAGTAAAAACAATACCTCAGTACAAATTTGGGTAACACTTAAATAACTCACCACTAATATGCGATTAAAAATATTAAAATGAATAAATGTTTATAGATACTTAACACTGACAATTTTGCATTGATTTACATGAGCTTATTACTCAAGGCTTAACATTAATAACGTGTTTGTAACTCAATGGTAATTTTGAAGTTTGTTACTAACTCTTAACTAATTAACCTACCCTTAATTTTGTGGTTGTCAAGATGCTAGTGCCAATATTTATTAACTAATCTTGACCACTAAACAGCCTAGGATGATAAATAAACCTACTAAGTAGAGCCAGCTCCTGTTCTGCCAGTTTAGTGAGGTGGGCCATATTGTAAGTCCAGGGCTCATCTGTTTTGCTCCCTCTCAGCCAGTCAGCTTTAGCCAGTGAGGGGAGAGCAGACTTCATGGCATCTGACGGGAAATCTATGAGCGCACAGCCTGTAATCCCACTATCACGCTACGGCCAAACCAAGAAACTGTAATCCAATCATTAAGTCTGTATTTAAGCAAAACAGATTTTCAGCTCTACAACCACCAGTGTGATTCTCTAAGCAGATCATGGCCAGTCTGGGAGCTTCATGACACTTTGAGACACAGAACGCATTCAGTCTGCTCCTGACAACAACAAAATGCAGAAAATATTGTTGCTAAGTGGCCAGACCAAGTTACAGCATATTTTTTGGAGCATCAGACATGCCCAAAGAACAGCACTGGGGTCAGTCATGGCAGGGTGAGATTTCATACACCCCTCAGCTTCATAAAATGTATTATCTGTAGCTTATTAATGCCTTGGAAAGATGTTCAATAGCTTTGTCTGTACATACTACTGTGAAGCCAGATCTCAACATTTAATTCGTTAGTCTGACATAAGTTTAAATATGAATTTAGAACTAAAGTATATTGTCACTGTAACAACTTGGGCATTTATTAGAGCTTTAAAAAATATGTACCTCTGACTGTTGGTGTTGTGTTTCTGTAGGTAACATTATGAACTTGTCAAAAAGACTACAGCAAAATTTGTGAGTTTGTTGAAATGTTAGTATCATGTCATTATCCAAAGTACTGAATTAAATTTGTATGTTATATGTGCGTTCAGTACGTGAAATAAAAGATCAGGACACATGTCAACCCTTTTAGACCCATTTTTACACTTTCAGATCTGGCCCCCTTTGAAAAAAAAATTGCTTTGATCTTTGATAAACAAACATACTACAGGCAAATACAAAAGCTCAAACTTAACTAGCACAATATACCCAATGTGGGTCAAAAAGGTTTAGATGTAACTGTCTGTTCAATAAGCAGCTTGTTTCTGAAAAATGTCAATATATACTCATCACATATTGTGGTGAACGGCCTGAGAAACACATTCCCGTGTCACTGACTTTGTACATAATTACAAGCTTGATTCATGGCAAACTGGGCCCTTTTATGTGACCTTTTGACCCCAACACTATCATATCACCATCATATATCTTCAACAATCATTTAAATTCTGCCTTAAATACAATAAAAATTGTAATTGAAATTAAAAATTAATTATTTTACTACAGTGCTACTTCATTACTGTAGTTACAACACTACACAGTATAGAGTGAATTATTAATTAGCAGAATGGTTTGGGATGCACGCGATGGCTGTAAAGTTTTATTTGCCCTGTATATCACCGCAGCCAAACACTGGTACGGCCACTGATTTGTTTTAAATGACTCATTATATAATCTCAAATCAATAACTGTAAGAATGAAATTACTAATAGATCCTCATCAAAATACAGCAACCCACATGGTATGAAGGGAAATTATTGTGCAAGGAGCAGATAAAGATACCTACCATACTCTTTTTATTCATTTTTTCCCTTTTAGGATCTGTTACTACCAATACCATTTTACTGTTACGCTTAGCTGTGGTTTCACACAGTGTCCACAGGAGGGCTGGGGAACAGTCTGTCAGTTTTCACAGTCCAATTCAAACATGTTTTAAAGATAGATCACTTTAGATTTTTGCAGTTTTGTGCAAATTCTTTATGAAGAATAATAATTTTCCTCTAATTTTTGTTTTGTTTTATCTCATAACTAGCAGCATTTTCAATATTAAAAGAGGGTTAGATCTTTTTTCATGGGACCCATATTTCTAAATGCCAGAAAAACATGACCCACCACCTTGTCTGGTGCGCTGTTTTTGTAATAGGTTTGGTCCTTCGTAAGTAATTTCTTAATTTAAATCCCTTTTTTGCCAATTTGCCTTATGGATTTTTCCTTTAAGTATCCTTTTGCTAATATCTTTGGACTACCTTAAAATTTCCAACCTAATTTTGGAATTGTTTAAAATGTGTGGTCCAAATAAAATCTTTGGTGGTACCTAGTGTTTGGGTACCACTAGTCTAAGTGTCTACGCAACAATGAATTTAAACAAACAAACAAAAAAAGAAATTGTAAGTATCAAAACCTGATTGAATATTTAAGAACGCTTATTATATTTTAATGAGCATCATGCTATAGATTTAGTAATAATATGCAGGCTTAATAAAAAAATTAAAAGCTGGTTGGACAACTATCTACTCTACTATACAACTACACTATATAAGAGTTATGGTCAGTTGTAAAATAATAACAACCTTATAAACATTTAAAGTTGTTTAAATATATAAACTATATACTGTTACTGTTATGTGTCCACCGCCCCTCATCTGATTGGTTGTGTCAGAGGTATCCTTGACAACCAGTTCCTTCCAAACGGTGTTTGGGCAGTTTCTCTTTGGTTGCAGCACTTGTTTGGGCCATGTGCCGGAGGAGTGTGGAGAGGGATAATTACAATAGCCACAGGGCTACATTAATCAGCTGGGTGCATTGGTGGGCTTTTATGATGTTCCCACTCCCCTTTACACACTTCGCTGCCAGAGCCACCACGACCAGACCGGACCACTGCTGCCCAATCACGCTGGGTTAATAAATGCTATTAGCCTCTATCTTTTGCCTCTTAATTTCTCATTTAACCATGGAGCGCTAAAACAAACGGCACAAGCGTGGTTTTAATCAGCAAGTCTTAGCAGGACTTGGAGATCTTGATTGAGAGAGCTGGACTCACACAATGAAGCACAAAGGAAGTGCTGGGAGAGTGGACTTGTTTACACTGTTACTGGGCTTCACTGGGTGGGCCTTTTATTGTTGGACATTGATGCTATTTTTGTACAAGTGAAGAAACATGTTGTTTTTCTTGTTTTATTAGCCACATAGTTATTTTTAGAATAGACATGACCAGCATTTTACCTTTAATATATATATATATATATATATATATATATATATATATATATATATATATATATATATATATATATATATATATATATATATATATATATATATATATATATATATATATACATACAGTACTCTTTTTGGTAAAGCTCTAATGACATTTTTTTTTTCTGTTTTTGGATCATCTTCCTTGACCTATTGCTGTTAGGGGTCATTGGTGGCTGGAACCTATTCCATCAACTATGGTTGGGACTATTAACTTTTAGCTGCAGAGACACAGAGACTTATAGAAAAAATTTGGATTCACAAATTCTTCTAACAAGTGCATGTGTTTGGATAATGAGAGTAAGCCAGAGGAAACCCACTTAACCCATGGAGGATAGGCAGACTCCACTCGGAGAGATTGTAGTCAGCCGGCCCAAGAAAATC
Source organism: Bostrychus sinensis (assembly GCA_020698575.1). Lineage (NCBI taxonomy): Eukaryota > Metazoa > Chordata > Actinopteri > Gobiiformes > Eleotridae > Bostrychus > Bostrychus sinensis. The sequence goes on along the minus strand of CM036257.1, from coordinate 15,985,278 downwards.
AAAACCACAGCATACTTGCTGAGCAGTAGGAGCCCACACTTTTATGCCACTGTGCAGCAGTTGTATGTTACTGAACACATTTCACATTATTATTTTTCAAGAAACTTAAATAAGGTTTACAAACATTTCTAAATTTAAATCTCACTCTCCAGGAACTATTTTATTACTTCCTCAATTTTGAAGATTTAAAAGGCACATGTTGAGGAGAACCTGTGCTGGTAATGCCAGATTCAGACAGTTTGCTCACCTAAGGCTAGGGACATGCATAACAGAAGAGGAACCTCCCGAGTCACCTCTAAAGAAAACGTGTTGTGTCATTGGAATCCACAAGGATCAATACATTCATCTCAAGTTCATTTCAATAAGGCAGCTGGCATAACAGGCTTGTAGTGTCAGCTCTTTATGGCTTTATGACGTCTCTGTGTGTCTAAACTAATATTCACACATAAATGATGAGAGGTTTTTGTGTAAACTAGTAAATAAAATGAAATATAGTAGCGTGTGTGGAGAAAACTGTACCAAAAATGCTCAAAAGATGGGGCTCTATTAAATTCAAGTCACACACCTGCTATCCGGGCTTCTACTAACTTCCAACACTGCGAACACCCACAGGGCAATAGTAACTCTTCAATTACAAACTTCACCCAGAGGAACGGTTAACTTAAGTACAAAACTTTTATTTCAAATGACTTGGTGCATGTTTGATAAGGAAATTATCCTCTTAGTTTGTCCCCTTCCAAGAATAAAAGACATTGTTTCAGTCTAAATTTTCCTCGGTGGACCTGAGATTTGTCCAAAAAAAAATCCTCATTGTGAGTATCTGGCGAAAAAAAAAAAAAAAAGCTTTTTTTCACAGGATAAAATCTCCGTTAAAAAGCTACTTTTAACGCTGACTTTTTAAGTGTCAAGACCATTTTAAGTTCCCTTCTGGCTGCTCCGCTCAGCGGTCACCACAACAAATCATGTGATTTTTGTTGTTGTTGTGATTTTCACATGTGATTTTAATTTAGCATATAGGTTTTTATGCCTGATGCCATCAGTTTATCTGGGACAGGCACAAAGTATGGCTGGAAGGCTCCTGTAGGAGAACCTCCCACATGACACGTCAGTAACAATTTGATCAACAATACATAGCCATTAGAATTCTTTCCATCTGATTCAAGAACAATGCTGGCTGATTAAAAATTATATGATTTGATTTTGACCTTCATATTGATAAAATCAATACAGCAAACTTTTTGCCAAAAATCAGAGAGAAGAAAAGTTGAACATAAAGTTTGATTTCTGTAAAAACACAAAAATTACATAAAAAAATAAGTATCTGGTTTTATTTTAACATGCAAATTTATAATATTAGATATTTCCAATATTATAGATTTTTTTCCATGTATATTAAAATACACTACCTTGAAAACAATACAATTCAATACAAGGTCATGTTTATCGATATAGTTGTATTGTAGCAATAAAGAATGTATAGATCAATAAAGTAACTGTATTGTTACACCCCTAATAATTTGGTAATAGCAGCCAACTGCGTATGTGTGTCCTGTCAGTGAATGGATAGAAAATATTAATGGGGAGCTTTTTGCCTCACTTTTTGCATTTAACACATTTATGCAAAGTAACGTGAATGTGAGGAGAGGGCTATGCAAAGATATGTGGGCAATAGCTTCATAGCAACTAAGCCAACATACATGAGAAGAAGTGAAGTCCCTCATTCATTCATTCATTAATTTTCTTCCGCTTATTCCCGTTGGGGGTCGCGGGTGACTGGAGCCTATCCCAATAACTTTGGGCCTTAGGCGGGGTACACCCTGGACAGGGGCCAGCTTGTCGCATGGCTGACACAGAGACAAACACAGACAGACTCTCACATTCATTCACTAGGGGCAATTTAGAGTCACCAATTCACCTAACACATGCATGTCTTTGGACGGAGGAAGCCGAAGTACCTGGAGAGAACCCACAGTAACACGGAGAGGACATGCAGACTCCACCCAGAGAGATCGTGTGATGGTGTATTGGTCGGCCGGGGCTCAAACCAACAATCTCCTTGCCGGGGGGTCGAGAACACTGACCGCTCTGCCACCGTGCACCCCATGAAATCCCTCTGAAATATCTCATTTTGTAGTTTCAACTTGCACTCACATAAACATTGCCATGCTAGTTGTGTAGTGGTGGACTCCTTATGTTACTGAAAGTGTTCAAGAGAAAGATAGGGTGTGTTCACACTTACTGGTCTGCAAGACTTGGTGAGCTTTGGGGCAAAAGTCTGCACCTCTGTCGATAATGTCACTGGTCTGGTTCAAGTTCACACTGAGCTCTGTCAAACAAACTTAACTGACTGAGAGAGCATTAACACCCCTCACCTGTAGGGGGCAGCACATCAGTATTTACTGAGAGAAACTTGGGAAGAAGAAATCCTGGTCCATCTATTGATCAAAAGTCCGCCTCTTCAGCTTCATATATTCCAATAATATCATACTGTGCACTTTAATTAATATTAATATAATAAGTGTTTTCTCTAGAGCAGCGATAACGGCTGAATAGAGCTGTGGACTCTCTCTGGTGATTAATATGAAATCTGTGTGTTCAGTGTTTTTACATTTGTTTGCTGATGCTAGCAACCTTTTAAGTACATGTTATTTAAAGTAGGTATATTTGTATTTTAGTGACGTTAGATATGTGTTGTTTTTCTGCCATTGGTAAACAGTGGTGAAGTCCACTTCTTGCTGTTAGTGTTTGGTCCGTGTTGGGTTCGCACTTCACCAGGACCAGACCAGGGGAGTACCAAAGCGCACCGCACCAAGACCTCTGATTTCGGGAGGACCAGAGTTCATTTGATTGCACGTTCACACCTGCTCAAACAAACCAGACTTTCCCAGGAAGCGCACCTGAGTTTGATTGAAGCGAAACACGGAAAGTATGAACACACTCTTAAAGTCCTCATCCTAATGAATCCAGTAAACACAAACATTTATGTAAAGCAGCCTCTTTTTGTAGTCAGTTTCAAAAAAAGGTTGTGCATCCAGACTTGGCTCTCCTAAGATCCAGGCTTGACTTTCATTTAGTCTCACCTCCACCCAGCCGGGGTCACCCCTGTTGGTATAGCAAGCACAGCAGTCACATTGCTCCACCATGCGCGCAGATTGCTTACTAGAACTGCCTGGAACCTTTCATATTTCCCAGTCAGCATTTTTACAGGATAATTTTGGCAGCCTTTAAGGATATCACTGCCTTAATAGGGGATAAAAATAAACGGGTGGTGGAAGGGCTATATCAGGCCAGTATAATCTTGTATTCTACACTGTGTGCAGCTAAACGTCTGGCTTTGGCTCCATTCAATGAGATTAAACTTCTCCCTGGTTGATTCCAAAAGAGCATTTGTCCTATTTTTAAAATGAGAAAAAAGTGTTTGGAGCCAACTATATCCAAAAAGGCCGGTTAAATTGATTAAAATACGATGGTGTAAATGACATTACAGAGCAGCAGGTTCTAAGAATGTCTTTGGTGTGTGTCCTGAAGAGAGATGGTTGTCAGCAGATTTAGCGATGGTTTCCAGATAGTGTTTGTTTGAATCTACAGTATATGTGCATATATGGATCTGGCTGCTGTGCATACATATAGGAATATTGTGTGTGCTTTTGCTGGCTGCCGTCTTTTGTTGTTATGGCAGCAGTAACTGACTTCTGTTTAAAAAAAGCTTGTCAAAATGTCTCAAAGAAGCAAACAGCTTAATTCAATCAGCTCCACTCCTTTCAAGACCACAAGGGAGCGGGCTAATGGTGTTAGAGACTTGAAAAGTTGGAAAAATAAGCTTGAGGAAGTTCTCAGTACCTGTGAAAGAAGTCTGTTCCTTGCGGCTTTCCTTTCGCCGTATGATAGTAAAAGCTCCACTCTTCTGGGCCTTGTTGCTTCTCTGTGAGCTCAAATACTGGATTTTAGTTTGTGCTCCTCCCATGAGGCGCCAAGCTTTTGCAGAAGTTAGAGGAGGGTTATATGAAGTTCAGTGGAAATGTTTTTTTGAGTACTCAGCTAACTTTTTAAATAAAAGAATATGGATCGAGATGTTCTGCTGAAGCATGTTTGGAAGTGAGTGCAGAGGGAGTTGGAAAATATACAGGTTTGGTTAAATGTGAAGAAAGAAGCTGCTCTTCTAAATAGAGGTCCTGTGGGCATTGCCTTTCAGGATTCAGAGACAAATGTTATGAATTGGCGTGTGACCGCCTGTCTTTGGTGAGAAGTGTGGCTCGAACAGTGCCCTTCCCCCCCGCACGACATTCACCCGCATTAATTCTTTGATTGTGTCTTCCTCTCATTTTCCCCCTCGTTATGCATTTAATGTTTCCAATTTGCCGTCATCACAGGAAAACGCCACAAGAAGCTATAAATTCTTTTCTAATTCCAAATAATTAGAATTACACGGACCAGTGGTTTTCAATCAGCGAGATCATCTCAGTGATAGATGGTAGGATAACCGGTCATTGCCGAGACATAAATATTGTGTCGTTCAATTAATCTGGTCTAATGAGGTGTCAAAGCTGCCAGTCATCCATCAAATACAATTAGGAATAAACACATATGCATGGAGAGGGGTAATTAATAATTAGCAAAGCAAAGAAAACAGTATTGGTTTCAGCAGCCGTATTCACAGAGCAATTTAGCACAGCTCTTTCTTGATTTGATTTATCAAGTCACTGAAACAATGACACATCAAAGGAATTTGAATCAATTTTTACTCACTTTCTTGTCTGGAGTTGGTCACACTGCGTGCTTTGGCTGACATGTGCCAACAACTTAAAATTCTGCTGAAAAAAAGTAGAGTATTTGCAGATCTGTCTTAACTACGGTAACTAAATTTAAGATTTCTGAAGATTCTGGCCCATAATGATAGCATCACACAGTTGTTGTAGTTTTGATGGTTACACATCTATCTTTCATTTGCCAAAGCCAACTGAATGCCACAGCAAATATTGAGACTAATAGGACCAGGCATGTTTTCAAATTTTTCTACTGACCAATTTAGGCGATCCATGCATATTTACAACTCAGCTTCTTGTTCTTTGCTGACAGGAGTGGCACTAGTGTGGTCTTCTACCACTGTAGTCAACCTGCTTTAAGTTTCATGTGAGTTGTGTGCTCATGGATTGTGTTTTACAAAGTTAAGGCTTTATGAGTGGTGTGTAACTGTTGCCTTTTTATCAAACACGTTCTCATGAGGCCTGGCCATTCTCATGAAGCCTCTGGCATCACTGAAGCCTTTTTATGCACAGAACTGACTCTGGTTTCAACAACCAACTATGCTATGTTCACAATTGCTAAAAATTGAACTTCAACAGGATTGTCTTGAACATTTCTGCATACTGCCATGTAACTGACTAATTAATCTGCACTAGCCAACAATTTAACAAGAATAAGTGGTAACGATAGTATACTAGTATCAGATATAACCTAATAAAACAAAAACATTTAAGGGTGTCAATTTTACTGTTCTGTTTTTTGTTTTGTTTGTTGTCTTGGTATTTGATTTTATGTCATTCCCCTTCAGCCTGGACAACAGCTTGTTCAGTGTTCAGTGTTGTACTGATGATGATATAATATTGGTTAGTGTGGCAATAGCTACATTATGCAGCTCTGACTTTTTAAGTTAAACTTACAACAGAGCAAAGCCCAAACTTTCAGGATGCCTGTAACTTAATGATGAATACAGTCATTTTGTGCTGAAAAATAGGAAAGTATATTTTATATTTTGGAAATTGGGACAGTCATCACTTTGTCTCACAGCCCCATTAAAGCCCATGAGGCTCATTGTCTTAGACTTTTTATGCACAGCATTTATTGTTTGCCATTTTTTAAACCCAATCAAGCATTACGTTGGATATGAAGATGACGAGTTAATCTGCATAAAAATACATTCAATGTGCCAATTAAAAAAATAAAGCTGCTCTCTGATGTTTTCACTGGTATCTGTTGCACAAAGACTCCTGAAGCTAAAGCTCCCTCTGCAGCCCAAACCCAACCCAAATGGTGATTGGCTTTTGACATGACAAAACCACACTATGATGCCTTTATCATGATTGTTTGGACTACTGTATGTTTAGATTAACCTTCCCTGAATTAATGCAATAGTACAGTCCATTGTCTCTGTGCATGGTAATGACCCGGGACACATGACGGCGGTGAGTTTTCCCGGTCTGAGAGTCTAAATAAGGGTCTGGAGTCACTGAAACACCTCAGTGCTCCAGCAGCAGCAGTGAAGAGGCAATTACCCAGAGGCATCAGAGCGAACAACAGAAGGAAAATCAATACATAATTTCAGCATTTTAGAGGGTGTTTCCTTCCACTGAGTCAATGTCTCAATTCACCACAGTGACAGTTGTTTTAAGTGAATGTGCTTTTGTATTGCATATAATACAAAAAAATCCCTAATTTAGTATAATTTATCAATAAGCGTTTGGAGAATGCATGTAAATTTACAGTACTGTGAAAAAGTCTTTAAAGAAGGCTATGAAAAAAGGTCCTTCATTGTACAAATAAAAATACACAAAATTACATCAAAGGCAGACCAATTAAAACAGAAGTACTTGGAGAGGGTAGACCTCTGTCACACATGGTAAAGATATTCTGTCCAGAAATGCATTCAAACAGCAAGCTCTTCTAGTTCAGGGCTAAAAGTTCTTTCCATTGAGCCACCTCTCACAATGGCAAAGAATCCATAAACAGTATCATTAGTTCTTTAAGACAGTGAAAATTAGTATCTTTGGGTCGAAAATGGTACAGAATGCCTTAAAAAACTCCTGGATTATATATATATATATATATATATATATATATATATATATATATATATATATATATTTTTTTTTTTTTTTTTTTTATTTTTTTTTTTTTTGTCCTTGGCCCATTACTGACCTTTCCTGATACTAACACTCTCCAAAACTTGCTCACAGTACTGTACTTCTTCTGTAAGTGGGCTGTTGCATTAATGAGCACACAGCAATAGATGCTGAGTTAAATCTAAATTATCAGATGTTCCCAAACACCTGTAAGTGGCCCATGTGACAAAAACACTCCTCCTGACCTGGGGCTAACTGTCTGAGAGGACAAACGGCTCACAACAGCCTGCTGCAAGTTCACACAAAGTTTAGCACAAACACTCAAAGCAGTGTGTATAAGCTGTTGAACTGTTACAGAAGTGGACGGAAGCACAACCCCTGCCAATGGGGCGCTAAGATGGCATGGTTAAGTGACAGCAGCCAGACACAAAAATGAAACAAATCAATAGTGGCGTCTCTTATGGAGAAGACCAAACCACAGCACAACATGATAATGACCACAAAAGCACTCAAGCGTTGAGGCTACCCCCAGAGAGGCGCTTGTTTAAATGAATGTAGGTTAGTATGCTTGACTAATGACCTACCAAATTAGAAAAGACTCTAGCTTTGTGCACGCTTGAAATCTCAAAAGTCAACTTTGGATTATTGTACAACTGTCACATATATCATTGCTGACACATATAAACATAAATCAAATATGATCAAAGTTATTTTAAATATTTTCTGTTCAGATGAGTGGTGTTGCTATATTACCACATCTACTGTGGATCCAATTATTCTGCAGAAAGAAATCCAAAGCACAAAGTTACCTAGTGTGACTCATGCAGGCTTTATATTTAGATATATTTACAAGTTTAAAGACCACCTTTTAGTCAAAAATAAATGCTTAGGAAGGTGGCCATTTCTTACTTTGTATTAGCAAGCTACTTCTTTTATTGCTATTGTGTGCACAATGAAAAAAGAGTATATACTACATGTACTGTATGTACGCTATGCTGAATGCAATCCCATTCCGTGTTCACAGGGGCTGCTTTACCGGTTATGAACAGAACAGATCTTGGTCAAACGTGAAGAAAAAAACTGCTCTGGCTCTCTGGAGCACCTATGGCCCATGATAATTGTTGAACATAATGCCACTATTCTTCTATAACCTGGCAATTATACCTACCACTCAAACTTCAGGCTCTTTCTCCGGGAAAAATGGTAAAAGAGCCATTTTTAGGATTAGATATGGCTAACTTTTATGTGGTGGATTTGAATATGAAAAGGAGACTGGTAGCGAGTGCAGGCAGCCCAGGGGACCCAAACACAGACTTCCTCTAAAATGTTAATGGTTTGGCTAATTGAAGGTATGTTCTTTGTCGGCTGCTGTTTTGGAGGGTCCCGTTTATGGCGAGCGTGCACAAGGTAGCGGCGCTCTCAGATGTGATTGTATTTGACTGCTGCTGCTGTGCTGGGGCACCACTGGGCTTATGGCTTTTAAGATAAGTTACTGGGACATGCACACACATCTACGGGCGTGCACATGGACATATTCGGCGCGTAAACCCGCTCCGGCACACATAAGTATCCACACACTTACTACACATGTATATGGAAGTCATTTGCATTTCAAACGATGGTAATTGCCTGTGGCGGTGGCTGGGGGAGTGTGGCCTCAGGATTCCCCGAGAGTGCCTCTGAAGTTAACGAATCATGAGACGACGCTCTTTTATACCAGCGCAGTCACACCAACAGCCTCCTGAGGATCCGGCAGGTAGAGCGGTTTAAAAAGGAGCCATTTACTCCATGTTCAGCCACAAATTAGAAGTTAGAAATTTGCTCTTCATAAAAGTACTATTATCTTAAAAAATAAACTATTAAAGCCTGTGTGTAAACAAATTGTAAGAAAACATTACATGGCCAGTGAGATTATTATCACACCAATTTTATCTGCTGCCACCTCTTGCAGCTTTTTTAGCAATAATAGAAAAGTAAATTTGTACCTTGTGGTCCTGATCTCAACTTAGGAACAAAAATACATCTGCAGTAGACCACTGGATTTGTTGAGCTGCACTAGCTCATAGCTCTTTTTTTTTTAAAATTACTCACTTCTACATTTGTAAGTATTACTCTTAACTGTCTTTGTGCTGCTGGGAATACTAGAGAAATATAGCACTTGATCTGGCCTTACCTCAACCATAAGCCATATATATTGAGCAGAAGTATGACTATAAAGCTATATGTATTGCAGCATAACTAAGAAATATTTAGATTCAATTTCGGCAGGCATGCAAAGTTTGGTAAAGTTAGATATTTTACACAAAGACATCTCACCCTATAGTGCCAAGTGAACATGTACTGTACTGCACTGTAGATATTGCTACCCTTTATACAACATCACTGAGTTAGATACATGGTTAAATAAAGCCTCACTTAAAACCAGAACAATCTATAGCAGTCATTACACAAATGTAAACTCCACATGCAAACATACTCTAATTGTAGCAGCACAGAGAGTCCAGTGCTACATGGACTCCAGCCACTGGAAGGTGCGCTGCCTTGTTGCTGGGAAGAATGATGGTCTGGCACAAGTGTTATTTGTCTTGTATTGCTGGGTGAGCCCTCATGTCCACTCAGGAAGAGATGAAAAAGGGATGGACGGTGTGTCTGGGAGAAGTGCTAGCAGTGTGCTGGAGGACAATCTGTCACCAGCAGTCATCACTTTACCCAGCCCAGAGCTGCACCACTCACTCAATGAGAACCACTGTGGGCCGAACGACAACGATGGGTCGAACATGATTAAAAATATGCATGAAATGAAATGCAAATCCTTTGTTCCTTTGTTCAAATCTGAAGACTGTGACTGCAACATCAGGCAAACTCAAGATGATTAACTATACATTTCAATATGCCATGGAACTTTTCATAACATTTTCTAAATTGTTTATGTCATGTAAACAACAGTGCGCTCCTCAAACCAGTCACAAACATACTTAAGCATCTAATAGATGCTGGCATTGCACATGGAGGTGAAGGACATGCAGTGGGGCCGCCCTGTCTCATGACACAATAAATGACTGTGATCTGGGTTCCAGCTAAAACAAGGCCTGCTTTTCAATTCTGCCTCTTTTACCCGGATGAGTGATGAACTCTAGGTAAGAGGTGCAGTGTTGTGGTATTAATATACATCAGGGGCCAGAGCGCCACACTAAATCAGGACCTGCAATGCATTTGTTATTCTAATGACAAGCAATATCCAGAGTCGACCAGTATGGAGTTGGGAAAAAACAAAAAAAGTAAAATAAAAAAAGGTCTTGCTTTAAAGTGATTGGATTTGGAACTGGGATTGCAGACCAGTTGTAGATGAAGGTTTGGTGATATTAATGAAATGTTGAGCTCACAATTCATCTATGATTTTGCAAGCTGGAGCTGGCTGTACTGATTACAGGTGAGTGTTTGATAAACTAATCAAATCTGTTCTGTTTAAAATAAACTTGAACATGAAGTATGAATATGTTAAAAAAATGTCCAAGCCACGACGGGTTATGAGCCAGTGTATTTTTATGCCAGTCCCAAACCCGGATAAATTCAGAAGGATATGCCAGGAAGGGTCTCCAATATGCAAATCAGGAGCAGATGAGTTGTTGCAGTGAGCCCAGAAAGGGAAAAGACAAGAGATGATGATGAGAATGTTCCTAAAATGAAAGTACCTTTTATTCTCCATAAGATGTATGGGGTGGTAAATTAGCCAGTCACATCTCAAAGAATGGTTAATACCACAAAACTATACAATTAGCAGTTATTTTAAAAGCAAAATTAAGTAAACAGTAATAATTTGCCAATACTGTATTGTTGTCACGCTTTTAAAGGTGAGGTGTGCAATTTTTGGTGGCACCTGGTGGCCGAATTAAATACTGCAACTATGTAACTCTTTCTGCTCTCAAGGTCACTCATTACATACAATTGTCTAAAAAAAAGGAAACGCATTGCATTGAAGAAAACATTTTAACACATTTTCGCCACACAGCATTTAGTGTGCTCAGTTGGTGGTTTGATATACAACACAAGATAGTTTTAAAATTAAAGCATCTCAAAGACCTTGAGATTTGAGACACTTTACATCCCAAAAACGTGTGGATAAAGAGACAATTTACTTTCAAACAGCAAGTCAAAATACAGTTACATATGGGACTAATAAAACCAGGGCTGCTCTGTCCTATAGCCAAACAAGCCTTTAATCTGGAGAAATTCAACACTGCATTACCAGCTCTTTAGTTCAAATCACTTTTATTTATCTATGAGGTGTTTAACCAGCAGCTGCGGCCCTCGACCAGTTACATCATAAATCAGCTCAGAGAAAAAGACGGAGTGAACAAGAGAAGACAAGATGGACGATCCTGGTGAACTCTGTGGATTGAATAATCAATAGTGACAAAAATAAATGACTTGACCATTTATCTGAGCCTGTGGTCAGTGCCATGGCAAGATTCCTGTAATATATATTTCATACACTTTTATACTCATTGATTAGCTGCCCTCTAGTTTGTAAATTACGTGTTTATTGATTGGCTCATCACACAGTTGTGGCTTTTACAGTCGGGCTGTTGCACTGCTGATAAAGGCATCAACACTGAACTATGGAGCATAAATCTTCAGCTATTTGCTGTTAGTGTCCCATTACACTGTAGGTATTCATTTGGTGTAAATTACATCCTACAACTAATTATGACTTTGTTTAAGGGAATATACTGGCCCAAGGCACACTTTAAAGTTATAAAAACATATCTCAAGGTGATTTGTGCAGCTGATGACAAAAGTATTCGCTAAAGACAAGAAATCAAACAGTGCAGAATTAGCCATGGCAGCCACAACTGTCATTTATTCTCATTATCTGATGTTATGTGCATATTCCACAGGGAAGCCGGCATGTCCCAGTAAATCCACAGATTACACCACACATCCAATGAGAGAGGAATGTCCGAGTGGGAGGGAGCGGTTTGGATCAATGGCGCCAGATCAATGATCAATAGGCCGCTTGCACCGATACACTTCCTGCTGACGCTCAGATCTCTGGTTACACAGATGAAATGGGTGGGCCGAGCCGGTGTGATGATGATTTATGTTAGCTGGGCAGATGTGTTATTTTGGAGAGGGACAGTCTGATAAAGATGCCTGAATGTCACCAGCTGGACTCCCAGAGAGAGGGATGTTTTAACATTCAGCCCAATGGACTGGCGCTACAGATGAGGACACCTACAAAACGTGGGACATAGCAAAGACACAAATGTTGGACAAACTGAGACAGCTAGGACATGAGATCACAGCAAAAGAAGGGTTTTAGTAAAAGTGGTGAATTTAACTAGATAGAAAATATTATGGATGAATCTGAATCTGTGTTTGCTTATTCCCATTAAGGTGACTCGAGCCAGGATCTAAGACCGGGTCTGCCCTGGAGAATGGCTAGTAGGTCACCAGGTTGACACAAAAAGACAGACAACCATTCTCTCTTACATTAATTCACTATGGCCAATTTCCATCCACCCATTTACCTATACGTACATGTCTTTGGATGGTTGAAAATGGTGTGAGTACCCAGAGAGAACCCACAGTAATATAGGGAGAACATACAGACATCACTCAGAGAGGATGTGAGCCAACTGCCCTGGGCAATATACAATCTCCTCGCTGTGTAACTTACATAATGATGATAAAAGATTTTTAAGCGTTTTAAAGCAAGTTAATAGATATAAAATTTACATTAAAATATGCACATATAGGACTACTGCAGACTGATTATAGTGAATCTGATACTATTAAGGCTACATTCTACAAAGTTAAGACTACACTGAACATAAATGGAAGCTTTAGACGACACAGCACCATCTGAGTATATGGCACACACACCTTAACACACACAAATCAAGTCGGGCCTCGTTTCAACCTGTCAGTCACCCATGCCTCTCACAGCCAAGGTTTAGTGACAACTGTTAAATCGGAGCACGCTTTTATCACTGCCATGGCTAATGCTGTTAACTGGGGAGCAGCATCTCAGCTAACACGCCCTGGCTAACTCCTAATTACCCCCAGATGAAGCCCGCTCCTCTCCCTGTCCACATGGTGCCCCCAGTCCAAATCAGAAAGCATGAAAGACCTGACACATTTACCTTCACTGTGTGTTGCATCAGGGAGAGCTGGAGAGTTAAGCCCCTTCCTTCCTGATCCCACCCTAAGTTACCTCTTGCAACTGTGTCCACCCGGATCTTAGCGGTAGTAAATTGGGTTAACGCTCACTAAGTGTCCCATCGTTAGCTTTGTTAATTGACTACTGCGTGTGATAATTAACAGGGAGCGGACTTCCTACCTCGCTAATCTTATTTAGGTCATTTGCATTTAAAATGGTTTTGGTCTCACTGGCAAGTTTGAAAAAAAGAAAGAAAATACACACACTGAACATGCTGGACAATCTCTTCAGCTCAGCTACAACAAAAATACTGAACTCTATTCTATTTTTTTTTTAAAACAAAGGCAGCTTTGAGAAATTTTTTCTATTCAATGTTTCAGTTATATCTATATTAGCCACTTAATACAGAGGCCAAAGGTCTATATATGATTAGTACAGCTAATTTTGGTGTGTTAAGTATATAACTAATGTGTTAGTTGGTCTGTCTTATCAAATATACCAATATACCAAATATAGCAAGCAAAGGAAACTATTGTATTTGCATCTGTTGATCTAGCAGTTTATAGGCCTTGGTGTTACAACGGTAAATTTGAGTTTTGTTCTCCAAGTTAATGTGATTTCAGAAGAGGCTAAAAGCAAACATTAAGAGTGTAAAAGGTAGTACCAACTGAAAATCTTCGGTTAAAGGGGATTGTGCCAAAAACTGCAGTAAATAGTCAATACTATATTTAACATATTTCTCAATTGTTTGCATTTATGAACTACAACTACTAATACAACCAGAATACCGGAAATGTTGGGACATTTTAAAAATTTGAATAAAATGAAAACTAAAATCTTTCAAATCACATGAGCCAATATATTATTCATAATAGAATATAGGTACAAATTTTGCACTTTTATGAGCTCATTTTAAACTAGATGCTAGTGACAGGTCTCAAAATAGTTGGGACAGGGACAAAAAAAATGGCTGAAAAAGCAATACATTTTAAAAAATTCAGCTGGGAGAAGATCATGCAACTAATTAAGTAAATTAATATCAGGTCTGTAACATGATTAGCTACAAAATGGATATTGTAGAGTCTCTCCAGTCTGTGAAAGTGTGCTTAAAAAGATTGTGGAAAACTTTAAAAACATTTAAAAGTTCCTCAGCGTCAAATTGCAAAGGCTTTGCAAATCTCATCATCTACAGAGCATAACATTGTAAAAAAAATTCTGAGAAACTGGAGAAATCTCTGTGTAAGGGGCAAAGACCTTTATTGTAGACTGTGGTCTTGGGGCCCTCAGACGACACTGCATCACTCATTGGGATGATTTTGTCAGTGACATTACTAAATGGGTCCAGGAATACTTCCAGAAACCACTGTGGGTAACCACAATCCACTGAGCCATCTGCAGAGGCCAACTAAAGCTCTATCAAAAAGGAAGCCATATGTGAACATGGTCCAGAAGCGCCGTTGTGTCCTGTGGGCCACAGTTCATTTAAAATGGGCTGTTTCAAAGTGGGACAGTGTTCTATGATCAGGCCAGTCCAAATTTGACATTCTTTTGGAAATCACGGACGCCGTGTCCTCCAAGCTAAAGAGGAGGGAGACTTTCCAGCGTGTTATCAGCGTTCAGTTTAAAAGCCAGCGTCTCTGATGGTATGGGGGTGCATAAGTGCATGCGGGATGGGCAGCTTACATGTTTTGGAAGTAACTATGAATGCTGAAAGGTATATAAAGGTTTTATTGCAACATATGCTCTAAAATTCGGCCGCTGAAACCTATACCAAGCAAGAATGGGAGAATTGAGAATTCACACCAAAACTCCAAAAACTCATAACCTCAGACATCTTCAAAACTGTTTTGAAAAGAAGAGGAGATGCTACACCATGGTAAAGATGCCCCTGTCCCAACTATTTTGAGATTTGTAGCTGGCATTAAATTTAAAATTAGCTCATTTTGTGCATAAAAGTTAGTAATATTACTCAATGTAAACATTTGTTATGTTATGCATGTTCTATTGTGAATAAAATATTGGCTCATGTGATTTGAAAGTCTTTTAATTTTATTCAAATTTAAAAAAACGTCCCAACATTTACGGAATTTGGGGTGTACATGCCTTTGTTTCAAATGATTTACAATGGAATGATACATTCTTCAGGTTTGTTTCAAAGCTTTTCACACACCTAAAAAGAAAAGTGATGTGTGAAATTGTAATCTAATGCCACCCATAACAGCCAAAAACAAGTCTGTATAAAGTTGTAACAATTTTTTTTGTACAATAATATAGTACTTTAAAAAACTGTCAGTGACAGTCGGTGATGGCTAAAGAGTTATTTGAAGTTTTGTTCTGAATGTTTGTTTCCAAAGGCAGCCTGTCCCGTTAAAGTTCATCACATCCCATTTCTCTTATTAACTATGCCTGTGAACTCTTAATGTATGAGGCTGATGCTGTTGTCGTGCTGTGATACCTCCAGATGAATGTTTCCTTTGTTGAAACACCTTCTGTCCTATTTTGGCAATGACAGGAGCGCTCTGGGTATCTACGGGGGACACGCGGGGCTGAGCTCTCCTCCTAACTCACACAAGCATTACCACAGCACATTAGCTCGGCCGAGGAGTGGGAATGAACGATGGACTAACGCCGCTGCCCCAGGCAAAGTGAAGACATACACTACAGCCAGCTGCCATCTATTATGGATGGCCCGGGCCGACCCCCGCCGTCCATGGTACAGAGGTGACAGTGCTGTCCTTGCCGAGGCGGTGACCTTCGATGGTGGGGAGAGGGCGCTGGGCAGATTAAAAGTGGACTGGCTCACCGAGCAGTCCAGGCGTGCCCCTGATGTTCCGCCCAGATGGTAACCACACACACAAATAAATGCACATTTCCTGGTGCATCCTGGAGAGGCAGATGTGGGCTATGGGCACAACAACTCCTTCGGGCACTCTGCTTTTCTCTATACGCTGAATTTGCAGTTCCCCCAAAAGAAACCAGTTACTTTTATTCAGTTTTTTAAAAAAAATCTAAGATGTTTTTTTTCACAAATTAATGTAATTTACACAATTACTGCAATTGTTAATCTTAACTGCATTGAGCTTGCCATTAATGAAATGGTTATTTCCTGGCTTTTGGGGGAGGACCTGGGTTTGATACCCACACAGTGTGCCTAAAACTCCAGTCACACACAGTATGTGCCAGACTTGAGCCTTGAGAAAGAAATGATTTGCGTCACGTAGGGAATCTGGTATAAAAACCTGCTAGAGCCCATGAGAGAGCTTCCCTTAAACAATCCTGGAATGCAAGGAGCAGACCTACATGTTTCTTCACAATCAGTTTGCTAATTTTTCTCCAACCTTTCCCCTAACTTAAAAAAAAATTGGCATAATTCAGGGCCTAATCAGTTCTATTAGGGCAAAACTAAACATTCCAGCAAACCTGGTTATGAGCTTACAGTGCATAACACAAAAAGTCAGTACTAGGAAGTCTAATTCAATAAACACTTTGTTACTCCAGTTCAAGTCCAAACATACTTTTACTTCTTGAATCCTATTTATTTTACATAACAGTACTACTACTCGAGCATAGATCTGGATCCCATGGCGTCCTCAGGTCTAACCAAGCTGTACCTCCTTCAGTCTCCTTCTGAGCGTTTCTTTGTCACTTCATTCTGCTGTATGTATGCGAATCATCCATCACTCACTCAATCAGTCCATTGAATTTCATTTAGTGTGGTGTTACACAGGGCATGTGATTGATTCACTGCTACCTTTTCACTGAAGCTTGAATGACACACAATGCTGCCGCAGACCCTCTCACACACACTGCACATAGCGCTTGCTTAAACTCTGCTGCACTGGTGTTGCCAGAGGGAGACCCGCATGCCCATGCTGCCAAAGAGGACCCTTTGAGATTTACTCAAGGTCGTCGTGTCCAGCAGGCTGCGCCAACATCTGTTCAGAATGGCCTCAAGACTGGCATGAGAGAGGCCCGAATACGCTGCTTGACCTTGCATTAGCAGCCACACATGGAGCGATAACAGCTAATAATATATAATATACAAGAACCAAATAGACTTGCAGGTATATTACTCTAATAATAAAAAGCTGTTTTTTTTTGTATCTACACTTGGTCTACTGGCTTTTCTTAAAAGTTAAACTTTACTATTTTTCTTGAATTACATATGCAGCACTAACTACTGTATATTACAATTAGGTTTGTGGAAGATAAAGGATGACTTAGCAGTCAACAGCAAAGTATTATTGGTTCCCTACACTATATTTTTTGGCTTGTTATTGGATGATAGTACCGGCAAGCATTAAACAGAGAGGAGAATGACATAAAGCTGGACTGTAGCTTTATGTATAGGCAAGATATCCATGGTACATGGTCTTCTTAAAGACCCAAGCAAATCCTTTGCTTTCCATTATGAATGTTAAACTGTTGCATCAGATGCTTATTAAATTAGAATTTAGATTATTTTACTCTTACTACTTTCTACATTTTTGTTTACTCTAAAAGGTTCTACTTATTATGTTATTTTCATCATTATCAGCCATTATTATTTGTTTACACTATATAAAATACAAGTCAAGTTACAAGAATAGGTCTAATATCATTATAATTTTTGTCTTAACTTTTGTTCTAACTTTATATGAGTTGGTATTATAAATAAATAATTAAATCCCAAAGCAGACACTGCAGGCTGATCATCAAGTGACATAATGTTTTTGAAAGGCAGATGACATTTCTTCACTGCTGCATTAGCAAGTTTGGTATTAGTAGACAGAAAAATGATTGACCGCTACCAACACTTTCCTTGTTTTAATTCTTCATGGAGGTTGTTCTCTGCCAGCAAGCATCGATTTTTCTATCAAATACGAAAACAGGCATTGTGGAGGGGCCACAGAGGTCAGTGTGAATTAGACAGAGGTGTGTATGCGTGTGTGCGGGCGTCCCCTCCTCCTACAGCCCCATTGTCACTCCCCAAAGGCCTTTCTGTTAAATTGGCTGACAGATAATAAGATCATACAGCAGAGCACAGACACAGAGACCTTTGTCCCACAATCCAACAGTGTTACCGTGAAGCCTCTGGACTGCATCACAGACATGGCAACACAGCACTCATTTTCTAAAGAGGAGACTGACCCAAAACTGATTTTTGATAGGCGGACATCTGCTTTTTCTGGATTCAATTTTATTGAGATTTGGCCTTTTACTCTTCAAAATGTCCTTTAAAATTATATAACCAAGAAAATGCTGTATACAACATGAAGTGAGCTGAGCAACTAAGGGAAACCTACACAGACAGAACATGCTCCACACAGAAAGAGAATCTGGGAAAGACATCCAGGACCCTCGGCTGAGAGGCTATAGTCCTAACCCTCTTGCCACCGTTTTGAGAGGAACTATATTTATATCTGTGGTCATCAAAAATGTTCACTTTTATGAACTCACTCAGATACACGTTTCAAGTCCACATCTACAGTATGTGTGCACAAATTATAAGAGCTGCTCCCCTGCTCCTCAATCATCACTTAAGTTCAATCCTAAATGAGCTTATTCTTTTCTGCCTTTGTCTGCTTTACATATACAGTATCTATATTATTCATATTGAGAGGTGCAATCCAGCGTTCCCCCTCAGCAGCAGCCTCGGTACATCCCCACAGCATGTCCTCAGGCCTTTTGCCCCAAGGGCTCATGGGATACGAGCGCTCCCTGGGGTTGAGGTTTTTGCAGCCTATGAGGGAAGCCCTCAAGAGGAAAGCAGGCAGAACAGTGGAGCAGTGGCAGCAGCGTTTCTCTGTTTGCTTGATGTCACTATAATGGAAATATGCACAAGTGAGAAAGGCAGAGAGGGCCTTTGGGGCTCGAGAAGTACAAATATTTTAATAACAAACACTTTCAGTGTTTGCCTCCTGTAACGGCACCTGGGTGTTATTTCACACTGAATGCAGCCAGCGCTGAATGAACTGCAGAAAGATATAGATGTTTTCTTCTTTTACTGGAAGTGGTTTTTATGTTGGAGAAAGTTTTTCTGGTGATATGTCCTTTGGAGAACTGTCATTAATCAAAAGTCAAAGTCACCTCAGATCTCACATTAGAATAGACCAGTTTAGCTGCAGCTGAAATTGCGACTGACCTCTCTTGCCCTGAGCACTTATTCAAAATCAGAAACACGGTCATAGGGGGCTAAAACAACTAAATCGAGTGAGGTTGCAAGAAGCTAGCAGGACTACTGGGGGAAAATACTGAATAAGGCAATACCAACTGGCAATCTCCAGGATTTCTTTGAGCTGTCTGATGGGTGACTTACAGTTCTTTATAGCCCGCAAATGTAAATGGCAAAGACAATACAAAAAATTGAAAAAAAATTGCAAAACAGTAGCATGAAGTGCTGTGCAAAGTTCACTGTGGTCAAAAATAGACATAGGCAAAGGCATACCCCCCCCAAAACAACAACTTATAATTTAACACAACCTGCTTAAAATTGAGAATCTATCTTTGCAAATTATATATTATTATTGCTGCTAATAATGATGAATGTGACTGTACTGTTCAGTAGTAAAGTATTAGTGAAGGTATGTGTGTCTGCCAATGTGCGTAGGGGGAATAAAAAAG
The DNA here is from genome assembly GCA_020698575.1 of Bostrychus sinensis. Lineage (NCBI taxonomy): Eukaryota > Metazoa > Chordata > Actinopteri > Gobiiformes > Eleotridae > Bostrychus > Bostrychus sinensis. The sequence goes on along the minus strand of CM036257.1, from coordinate 15,965,673 downwards.
AAAAGAAAATACAAAAAAGGGTGTGATTTTGGTAATGAGCTGTCAGTCATTTTTCAGTGGCCAACAACTTTCATCTGCCCTGATTCCTCCCAACCTCCTCCATTTATCACTGCTCTCTCTCCTCCCTGACGCAGTCCTCCGACGCCCTGTGTCGTTTATCACGTCCGGTGGAATAGAGTTTCTCCAGCTGTCAATTTAGGAAATGGAGTGACGAGCGGGACCCCTGGGAACCCACGCTAATCTCACACAGCAATGTTACTGAAAATGATGTACATCTCCAGTAGTCAGCTACACGTGTTCAGGAGTTACCTGTGCTCAGCCCCTATTTATCCCATCAACAAACAACTAATCAACACAGCAGGAGAAGACTTTCCTCTTATATACTGAAAGTCATGTAGAGAACGATACTTTACTTTACTGTCGCTCAATAAACTACAGGGCCTGGGCTCTAATGGTCAGTGGTGGTGTAAGCTGTCAGAGGCGGAGGTGAAAAATGCTGGTGTCACACAGTGGTGTGTCCCATGGGGAACAGATATCACAGAGGGTTACCTGACAGGTGTGTGTGATGAGCAGAGAGTGAGAGCTGGACTCATCACTCTGCTGACCGCTCAGACAGCAGGCCACTGCCACAAACTACACCTCTACAAACACATGTTCAACTAACTCCAAAGTGCTGAAGACGAACTACTTCTCTGATGGACTTGCACTTGTAATACAGTAGTAGTGCTACTGGTCCATACATTTTTTGAAGAAAAAAAAATACTAAAATTCAATTAACTAATTTGAAATGAAGTATTGTTATCAGAGTATCAATATTCACAAAATTCATACTACAAATAACTTTCAAAATCCCAAAATAGTAAGGTATATATCCTACATATTTCTGCATTGTTTTGGCATAAAAACTGGTAATTGGCTTTATATCAAACTATCTGCCTTAATAAAAGTGATATTGGTGAAACCAGTTCAGTTTCAGTGCTGAAATTGTATACAATCCAAAATGTAAAATGCCAGAGTGGACTTTGAAATATTACTGTGATACAATATGAAAAGATGGAATTGTCAGCATTTTTACAAAAAATGTGCAGGCTTCTTCTGTAACTGGCTTTTCTGAGTACCCTTTAAGTCATTGCGTTAGTCAACAAATAAGCACATATTATTCTGAACATTCTGATGATAATTTCACTAAATAAAGTTACTCCACCTGGACAATCTTTTCACTAAATCCTAATTAACATATTAGATGGTTTCTTTAACCCCGTCTCATATAACTGCTGTTTTACAATAACAGTTCAACATTTTCCCCACCTGTCCACTATCAGAGCTGTTATTGTGGTCCCACATTAATAGAATAAAAATAAAATAAAACAAGCTTGTTTTTCATTGTCTCCCTTTGTTCACTACCCTTCAGCCCCTGTCTTATCACAGCCCGAGATGGTGAGAAACAGTGCTCTAATGGCCATAGTACAGCAGTTATGGGATTGGTGTGGCCACTTGTAATCACCCTTGTGGTTTAAAAGGTCAAGAGGTCAGGGGTTATGAGAGATAAGGACCCAGGGGACTGTCATAAAACACTTGTGACACTTCAGCCCTCGTTTGTCATGCCACAGTTCGATATCACTCATTCGTCTTGGTTAGGAAAGTCTTTCCATTAATAGACACCTTATGTCATAGTGCCACATTGTGACTACGACTGCATTATTTTGAGACATATTTTTGATACTACTGTATACATAAATGTTTAAGTTATTTATGTCCAGAGCAAAAAGAGACTTGAGCGCAGGACTCCAGTAAAATGTGTGGTGTGTTTTTCTATAGCAGCACAGAGTTATTGTATTTTCTCTATGCGTTAAAATACAATATAACATTTTTTTATTCTCAAAGTCAAAGCAGTACTCATGGATGGCGTGGTAACAGTGGGACTAAAGGGTATGCGCCCTCATCTACATATTGTACTGTTGTATTTGTAGACGCAGAAAGGCACAATCAAACGGCCAACCAAACAAATGTGATTCCCTTACATTAGGCAAGCATGTAATCACATTTCCTATGTTGTCTCTATCTGTATGTTCTGCATTGGCTGGGGAGCTGCCCGCCAGGGGTCACAGTGCAGCTTGAGTATAGGCCTGCTTCAGGATCTCCACATACGGGACTTTGCTCCTGCTTAGACATCTCATTTAGTGTATCTGCAAACAACATTACAGGTGGAAAGGCTCGAGGAGATGTCTTGCAAGCATTAATCCCATTTGTGTCCTAACTCATTTCAAATGTGCATCCCACTGCACTCATGGAATGAGAGGGACGCGGCGGCGATCAAATGGATGTAACGCAAACATTTCCAAGGTCTTCAGTCGACACACACAAAAGAGATTCATCACTGATAGCATCTGCATTCAACACAAAGAAAAGAACCACTGATGCTAAAATATGCCGCAATAAGACGCTGATTGAATAAATCCTACATGTAGAAAAGATATGCAGCTGAGAATTCTGATAGCGCCACAACTCAAATGTAAGTCAAATAAAGCAATAAATGCATAAATAATGCAAGTTAACAAAGTATTTCTGTTTAACAATAATCGCAGTATCAGTAGTGAAAAGCTTATATGTTAACTGCTTTGTCAGTAGTAATGCATGCTTCAAAATTAGCTGGTAAATTCAGTTATATTAAAATTAAGAAGATATTTTGATTGACATAATTTTTTCAATTTTGAACAAAGAAAACATATTTTTTCACTATATTCTAATTACTAAATAGACTAGTCCAGTGTAGCTGAGAACAAGTTGGATATTTAATGTTTGAACAGCAGCCTATTTGTTTTACCTTATTCAAACTGGTAGACTTATTGCCATCTTTTTGTTTCTTTTTGCAGTTCAAAAAGGAGACAACAAAACTGAAATGAAAACTTGTACATAACAATTCTTAAAATCCATAGGCTTTATTTTATATGACTTGATCGACAATAATCAATAATCTGAAATGACAAACATATTGCTCCGTCACCTGTCCAAATCACACTTTAAATCACTGTTAAATAAAGTCATAGTATTTTGCATCAGGACAGTAATTTCAAAGTTCAATGCTGGTAATACTAAATGGGTCTACAGGATTTAAACTTAACAACAGTAAACAGCAGTACAAGTGAGCACCAGGCAGATTATGAATATAAATATGAAATGTTGGCTGTAGTTAAATACTACCCTCTAGTGGCCAATGGGGACAGTCCTCATCATAGTCTGAGCCTTTTGACAACGTCAAGTTCATATCATACACAACACTGGGTTGATAACTGCATAATTTACAAAATACAGTTATCCTGTGTAAATGATAAACCATAACCTGCTAATTTGAGTAAGAAAAAGTGACAATCAGATCATAACTAAGTGAGGCCCTAACTAAAATGTCAGCTATTTATACAACACTTCACAAGGCAAAAGAAGGTCGTCTGTAAATTGTGCCAACACACCTACTGCTATTTTTACTACCCTGCTTGTGGCAAGAATGATGTACCCCACCCAAACTCCATCTCATCCTGCCTTTTAGCATTCTGCGACTTGGTCACGTCCAATTAGCCATCCCCTAAACACTCTCTCTCATTAGGTTACCCATAACCCACTCATCGGGCCTTGATTTGGTGAATAAATCACCCTCTCTCCAGACTGTATTGGGCTGCTGTCTTTTTCAGCTCTGTCTCTCCCTCAGCCTCGTTAACCCTGTCCAGAGTTTCTACGGCGACAGTCTCTGCCGGGCCTCCTCATTGGACATGGCAGCCGGCAATTTGCATGCCAGACTATTTCTCTTCATCATTGGGCCTCTTTCTCGCAGCTCATTCGCCCACTCCCTCTTCTGCCCGATGCTAGAAGAATAGAGAATAACTCAGCAACTGACGGCAGACGGCATGCACGTCCTTGTCCTACAAGGTTACAAATCCATTTCATCTGTGCAAGAGGGGAGTGAATTAAAATAAATGATGGCCGGACATTTATTGCATTCTGGGGGTGAAGGAGGGATTGGGGAGGAGAGGTACAAGTTCTCCAGTGCGACTTGTGTCTCATACTGAGTCGGACTGGCAGACACTTTGATATCGATGGCGCAAACAATGAAGACAATAAAATTATTCTCAACAAATCTGAAAGAGGATTTGTTTGTCTTTGAGTCCAACATGTTTCAGTCTGGGCTGAGGTTGTGGTAACACACATTAACCACATGTCACTGATGCTATGAGCAGCACATATGAGTCAGATCAGGACAGGTCAAGGCTACACTAAACCACACATCTCACTAGCAACAGTACCTCCTTAAACCTGAATAATGCAGCAATCATTAGTACCAGTTTCCCGCATCCTAAAATGTTGCACTACTACTCTAGGTAGCTCAAATAAAAAATGTAATTCCCAAAAATGTAATTTTAGACAGAAATTATCTGGTTTGACTCCAGTACCTGCTGTAGCAATATATTGTTAAAAATTCTTATGGTTTCCCCCAAATCTGGCCACAAACACAATGTTTGTATACAGAAAATCTATCTAAAAAGTTTCCTAAGCTTCAACAGCTTGTTAAGCTACTAATATTCAAGAGTAGGGAAATGTGTGTATATTAATTCCATTTTATACAAAACATTAATACCCTCCTGTGACTTCGCTGAAAGATGGAGCTGTTGTTTATAGCTGTTACTGGAGAACCTCAGTGCATCGCTCTAAACGGCTCGGTGTCCCTCCGTACAATCCAGAAATACATCTTAGACCCAGAGGATTACTTGCTAAGTGTCTTTTTTTCCTGTTGACCACAAAGCTATCAATATGTCTGCCTCCTGACATGAGGCTCTCTCTGGACGCACAGTCCGGACTTTGAATGCTGACTACTGCTCACTCCACAACTCTCCTGGACCTGCTCCAGAGCACTTCATTGTAATAGAGTTATTTTTAGACAAGGTGACGCAAATAAATATTTATAGTTGTTTACAGGCCATGGGGTCCCAATGAACCACTCGATGGATAGCAGCAAATAAACAAAATGTAACTACGCAAGTATGATTTAGGTTTAACAAAGTATGTCAGGAATGAATGGATGAGCTTTTAGCTGCTAATTATGCAATAATTAACAAGTTCTATAACTGTATCTTATTATACTACTCAATAAACTCAACTCTAACCATATTTATAATTTATTTAGATAGAATATTTCTATGTGACAGACTGTAATCATCAAGGCAAAACCCTGACAGAGCTAGAGCGGTTAAAGTAGGAAATAGAAGCTTGAATGAACTGAAGAATTGCAGAAGAAACCAAAATAATGAGTGAATGGTAACATTTTCCTGTGGTCTCCTCTTGGAGCTGAACTTGGACCAAAACTACTGGAATATTGTGTTTCTGTCATTGTTCCCCTAGCACAGTCTAAATATAGATTATGTAAGATGGCTCAGCACACAGACCCACAAAAAGCCTCTAGGGTGACTATAACAAGGCTTACAAAGGGACAACCAAGGGAAAACATCTAAAACCACTAAAAACTAATATTTTGTTTCTTCATCACAGGATTGCTGCCGTGTTGCTAGGCCAAATAGTACTACAAATGAAAACAGGTATATCTTAAGTTTTACCTAATGCATCAGATTTTTACCAGAACATGTTGTCCTGTGCTATCTCAATTTTCTAATGGTTTCAATAAAAAAGTAATATGCTGGACCACCCAACCTGCTTTTCAAACACTTATCAATATTTGCCATTGTTGTAAAAAAGGCTCCCAACAATTAGCAGTGTCTAGTTTCAACAGCGGCCTTTGACCTTCTGCAGACCACTGCCTGTCTGGCAAGGCTGCACAATCTCACCCATCATCATCACTCATCAGGCTCTTGATTGTGAAGGAGGACAGATCACAGGGAATGTCTACATACATCCAGCGGCCTCAAAAGTGACAGCAGGACAGGCACCGCCCACCTCACCTTGACCCCTCGGCCCGTTTCTCCCGTCCTAGGCTCGCCGCTCTGACCTCGTCTTCACAGGTCCTCTAGCCTCGCTGCTGACGGCTGAGTTATTACCATAATTACCCAGGAGGCATTGCAGGGAGAGGCTGCATGGCAGAGGCCGTCCATGTTTAACAGAATATTTGGGTGTTTTATCGGCTTTAACTCAGCCCCCAGGGCAGGTGAGAGGGGACTACGATGATAAGAAAACCACTCATGTGGGAAATGAAGAGGAGCGCTCACAGACGCACCAAAGAAGAGGATGAAATATACTGTTAATGCAGCAGTGGCCAGTGCACATATGTCATAGATCCTCCAAGACAAGGTGTAAATATGCTCATATATTCAGCTGCTGTCAACCAGAAGGTCTGGATCACGATAACTGCTAAAAATACCCTAAAACAAAAAACCCTGATTCAAACACTTAAACAAGATGCCTCTTTTTTTTTTACAGAATCAATAAAAGGATTACTTTGACTTGATTCTTTTTAATTAACGTTCAGGTGACAGGTAACATTGCACAAAAAGTTCAGAAAGTCAAGATAAAACATCTCAATCACTACTACTTTACACACAGAAAGAAAAATTTGGAAATTACAATTATAAACTACCAGAGGGGAAAGAAATGAGAAAATAAATGTTATAAGTAAATTAAACAGTAGCTACACAAATTTTAATAGAAATGTAAACATAATGCCTAAAAATATTTTGTGCACAAAATTACCATGGTTATTAACAATTATAACCTTGGCCAGTACCTGCGAAAGCAAAATATTTTGAATTCTGCAAAACGAGAAGAAGAAAAGAAGAGAAGAAGAAAAATAACTAAACTAAATTTCTGCATTCTGTTGGCTTTAGCTACTGTATTTCTGTGTCTTTACTACCACATCTACCCAGCCAGGAGCCATACATATTCATACAGACAGAGTGAAAAGTACAGTCTTTTATGCGAAACAGAAGGCACAAGGGTCACTGGCCTCAATCCAAAAACGCAACATCCCCTGTGTGTCTTAATTAGTATTTATCTTTACACATAAAGATCTGTCAGCCTGACAAAGAGAAAATAGAGGCACAAACACATCCTCACACAGCTTCACCTGCTCACAAAGGTCAACACATTAGCATCCAATACGTACAGTCGTCAAACTCTGCTATTTCTATATGACTACCCATCAAATATGTCCACTGAGGCACTTAGCCGTGTGTGCCCATGTCTTATTATGCGGACCCATCTGTGTGAGGCCAAAGGTCATGGCCGGGCCTGGCAGGGGCTACAGGTGAGCAGATGAGAACAGTAGGGGCTCACTTTAATTTAGCTAAGCACTACAGGATGCTGTATGCCACTGTACCTGGGAAGGACAAGTTGAACTTTTCACACAAAGCCTCAGACTCATCATTGCAATGGATAGAGCCAAGAAAATATTTTGAAGAGAGCCATACAATTGGTCGTGGTTTGGCTTTTTCAGAAAGCAAATGTTTTATTTTAAACTCTTGCTGTGGCAGAGGACATATCCTGAGCCCTAATTTTTCCTGGTGAATTTAAACTAAAAATAAAAATACAATGATACATCATATTTGATTGTAATAAATTGGTTGTTGTCTAATTATAATTATATAAGCACTCTAATCATTGTGCTTATAAATGTTTAAAAAAGTTCATAAAATGTATGTTAATAGCTGATATTACTTTAGGAGGCTTCACAATTCAGGGTTTGTAGCCTTAGTCAAACAAAACATGGCTTGATGGCTCTGAAAATACAGTTTTTAGACATTTTTACATGTTTTATATTTTAATGGCCTAACACATAAAAAAACCTTACAGTACATACAGTCACAATGAGGGACAGATTTGTGACCGTTTGTCTGTATAAAAGGGTGTGAGAGAGAAAATCCCTAATCTGGCATGGAGCAGCTTCCTGTCTAGACTCAGCATGAGGAGGCCAGCACTAACCAGGCCAGAGCACTGCACACAGCGTTTATGTAACATGTCTCGGCAGTCTACAGTGTGAGAAAATATTTCTGCTCAACTTCCTAAATATGAACAAAACCCCTGGCATGCTGTGCCATATTGGTTGGTGTTTTTAGTCTCTCTGTTGTCATCAATGTGTGGCAGAACTGTTACATGTCCAAAAACAATTTCCTTATAATCCAGTTAGTTGCAGCAGTTACGGGAAAACTTAAATGTGGAAGTTTAATGTTGGATTGAAATGGAAAGACAGTCTGATTAGTGATGCTGAACTTCATAGGAAAGATGAGATTAGCTAAAAATGTTTATCCCTGGTTTTGAATACACAGATATTAGCATAGCAACTGTAAATAACAGAGAAGATTTTATTTCAAGTCAAAGCAAAACCATAACATTGAACAAATAAAGAAAATGTAGTCAGGGAAAAACAATCCTGCATGGTTTGGTAACATGAATAAACTGAATCATAGTGGAATTGCTGACAACCAACAATCACACAGTAAGCCTGCCATTAGTAATCACAACAGACATTTCTGAGGAGAGCGACTTTTTACCGTCTCACATTGAGAACTTATCACAAACGGTAAATGTGTTTAGCTGTGGCAGACAGTATTATTGTGAATCAACATCTTGGTGGGGCTATTTTATATTCACGCAGTGGCCCAATGACACCTTGTCCTCTGTCCCAGAAGACCTTAACTCAGCACATCTCCAGCCCTTTAGCCCCAGATGTAAAGTAAACAGTCTTCACCTCTGTGACATCAGATCAGGACGATGTGCTGTCTTATGGGACTGAGCCATCTTAGAGCACTGCCAGAGAGCACGGCTATGAACATGAGATAAAAATATTAATACTGATTAGAGTCTGTATTATGTCAATGCAGTTTTATATAGGTAAAGTAAATGGAATACATCTGTCAAGAGTATGTTTTAGTAGTGTTTAATCATAAAAATGCTTATTTATTTGTCCATCTTGGAAAAATACTTATACATGAACCTGTTTGGTGAAGGGATACATTACCTGGCCCAGTACCAGAGAGGGCAAACAAACTGAGTACTGAACATTCTTGTTTCTTTTTTTTAACAAAACAGCTTATATCAAGGCTAAAGACATTGATGAACTAAATTGATTTAGTTCATCATATCTACGATGTATTTTCATTAAATTTCTGTTATTGTTCATAGACAACATCTTGTCCCTGCAGGGCTACTGTAAGTGGACTTGGAAAATAGAGATATAAAGTGTGAAATCTTATTTTTTGCCCTGGACATGACCTAGTCAAAGTGCATCAAGTCTCCGGTCCTTGGTATCACATCTACCTTGACTTATGAAAGAATTTTCACTTATAGTATATTATGTATTCATAGTATCTGTTTCCTGGTCATGGAATGGTGGACCAGCTCTACACCCTCTCACGAGGGTTCATGGGAGTTTGCCCAACCAGTCCACATGTGCTTTGTGGATCTGGAGAAGACGTTCGACCGTGTCCCTTGTAGTGTCCTGTGGGGGGAGCTCTGGGAGTATGGGGTCTGAGGCCCTCTGCTAAGGGCTGTTCGGTTTCTGTACAATCGGAGCAGGAGTTTGGTTTGCATTGCCGGCAGTAAGTCAGACCTGTTCCCGTTGCATGTTGGACACTGGCAGGGCTGCCCTTTGTCACCGGTTTTGTTCATTATTTTTATGGACAGAATTTCTAGGCGCAGCCAGGGGCCGGAGGGAGTCCAGTTTAGGATTTCATCTCTGCTTTTTGCAGATGATGTTGTCCTGTTGGCTTCATCGAATCAGGACCTTCAGTGTGCACTGGGGTGGTTTGCAGACGAGTGTGAAGCGGCTGGGATGAGAATCAGCACCTCCAGGTCTGAGGCCATAGTTCTCAACCGGAAAAGGGTGTCTTGCCCTCTCCAGGTCGGGGGAGAGCTCCTGCCTCAAGTAGACGAGTTCAAGTAACTTGGGGTCTTGTTCACAAGTGAGGGAAGGATGGAGCGTGAGATTGACAGGAGGATCGGTGCAGCATCTGCAGCAATGCGGTTGTTGTATCGGTCCTTTTTGGTGAAGAAGGAGCTGAGCCGAAAGGCGACGCTCTCAATTTACCGGTCAATCTACATTCATACTCTCACCTAGGGACATGACCGAAAGGACAAGATCCCGGATACAAGCGGCCGAAACGAGTTTCCTCCACAGGGTGGCTGGGCGCTCCCTTAGAAATAGGGTGAGGAGCTTGGAGTAGAGCCGCTGATCCTCCACATCGAGAGGAGTCAGTTGAGGTGGCTTGGGCATCTGTTCTGGATGCCTCCTGAATGCCTCTCTGGGGAGGTGTTCCGGGCATGTCCCACCGGAAGGAGGCCCTGGGGAAGACCTAGGACACGCTGGAGGGACTATGTTTCTCAGCTGGCCTGGGAACCCCTTGGGGTTCCTCCGGCCGAGCTGGAGGAAGTGTCTGGGGAGAGGGAAGTCTGGGCGTCCCTGCTTAGACTGCTGCCCCCGAGACCCAGCCTTGGATAAGCAGAAGAAGATGGATGGATGGATGTTTCCAGAAACACTCAAAATCGTCATATAGTTTGATGTTAATACATACGTTTTTCACATACCTATAAGTACTATTTTATGTCTCAAATACAGTATTTGTGCAAACCAGAGTGAAAGTTAATTTTAGTATTATGATCAGCATTTGCTTTACTTTTGTTGGCAACATATTTGGTGTAATTTTTAATGAATTAGCATATGTTATATGTTAAATCCATGCATGTGTTACTGTTCCTAAAAGAGGACGATAGTAAAAATATATCCACCAGTGCCAGAACAGAAAATAAATTATTTACCAATATTATAATTAAATGTATTTATTATTGCAGATTATCTAAAAATATAGGATTGGTATACTAAATGTATAAATAACTATAAGTGGGGCATAGTGGATACTTTGATGGGATTATACAGTACAGGTTTTATATTTATATGGAGTAATAACCTTATAATAATAATAATAATAATAATAATAATAATAATAATAATAATAATAATAAACTGCTTCAGACAGATGAAGTCCTAAAGCTCAGAAACAACACTTCCACATGACCAAACTTCTAGTCATAGTCTAGTCGCTCTGGTCTGCTATACATTTAGAAAGAAAACCAATGACTCATAGATGGTGGTCAAATCAAATGAGTAATTTGAGTTGTATGACTGGAGCGGGTTTTAGGGGTCTCCTGTCTGCCTCGGTCTGACTCATAGCCCTGTTACCCCCAGATGCAAGAGACCAAACTGTACTATTGTAAGTTTGTATTGGGGTTTGACTGCCAGACGAGCAGTCTGACTAAATATGTGAGTGGTCAAAGAGGCCTGGTTGCAGTAACTTCTTGGACAAGACCAGTCAGCAGGAATCTAACCTACATTAAGGGAATATGAGCACATTTTCCTTCCTATTACTTGCAGCATGTGTTTTTATTTTCATGATTCTGTCTGGAGCAGCATTCCTTTTCTGTGTGTTGCTCGAGACAGTGAGATTGCCGGAGAGTGACTCACTAAAACCTGAAGCAGCAGTGAGGTAATCACTGGAGGCAGCTCTGGAGTAAAAAGTGAAGTTGAATGGAGATATCTGGGATCATGTCTAGGAATCCCCAGACAGTTTGGAAACCTACAAAATGTGGAGGTGGAATGAGATCATTGGGAGACTTCTGTTCAGCAGACAGTGTCCCACAATAGTGTCTGTCTGATTTAGATATAAAAACCCACAATGTTTTTTTTTACAAACAATTAGCAAATATAGTAAAGAATATTTTGACAAATATTTAGATTTAGTTTTACTTTCTTTGTTATTGTAATCCTTATTTATTTTATGTTGTTTCAATAATTTTCCCACCTACTATCCATATTAAATTGTACATTTTAAAGACTGATGTAATACATTCTTACTATTTATGAAAAAAGAGGTTTTGGTCTGCATTGAATTGTGTAATTCTACATTTCATAAAACAATATTTTCATTTTAAATTTAGCTCATAGCGCTGCTCATTGTCACTCTGACAACATTGTTTGTTAAGCAGCATCACCTGCTGGCTTAATGGAGAACTGCCAATACCTGCGAAAGAATAGGCATACAGTAATGAGCATAGCAAAGCACAGGTTATGGAAAGTTGGGTTTAGATAACACCAATACAAATAGGACTACCAAAAATGCAACAGCAGTGTACAAGTTTCTGCAGATCTCTCTGTCGGAAAACTGCTACACATTGAGGATTATGGGAAAGAGGTTGATCAATACCAGAAAGATGCATGTTAGCGCTACAAAGATTCCACAACAGACAATGACTTTACATCCCCTGTGAATTGATGTTGATCATTTATAGAGTCCCAAACAACTATTTTGAGTTTGGATAACCCTCATGTCACATAGTCAATGACTGAAGGCATGGCAAAACAGCCAAAGGCAAAACAAACAGAGCAACAAACCACTTTCTTAACCAGTGTGATATAACACAATACATAGGGTCCATGTAAGTAACACTGGGAAATTTAAGTATGACAGCCATAGCAACAACTTCAGCCAACCTATACAGCAAGCAGGTACCCAACTTTCTGCCAAATATTTACCAAATATGGGCATTCAAATCATTTCAGCTACACAAAGTGGTGGGCAAAAAGAAACATAGTGGAATACCAGAGCCCATGTTTGGATAAAATGTGCCATGGGTGGATGAATGAGCTTTGACCTAAAATAGCTCTGAGAAATATGATGTTCCATGAATAAAGATATAAATAAAAAAGAAGTCACTTCAAAAGGCCTTTAAATATGAATAACAAAACATCAGCCCAGTGAAGCAAATGTTTAAGCGGACGCCAGTTAATGAGGATCATGGGAAAATCGGTTACACTACTGACAAATGCATGGTCTCTTGAGGATTACATTAATGTGGATAAAAAACAAAGTCTGGGCAGATCTGATTAATTTGAGAAGTGCTTCTGTAAACTGGATTTTTCTGGTATTGCAGGCAAAGAACTGTCAATTTAATTGTTAACATTTATTTTAAGTTAAGTTGTACTGCAACACATTTCTCTGGCATAATAATAGTAATTTAATATTATATGTTTAAAAAGCTTACAACTGTCAAAAAGCAAGTACCACACAGCGCCACTAGAGGACGAACAAGTAACGACAGAAAAATTGACGAAATTATCATAAAATATGAGCCAAGTAAAATAAACTATATGTTTTGTTTTGCAAAAAGCCTATATATATATATATAGTTGAAATTTAATTTGGGGAAGCGACTTGTGAGTCATAATAAATTTGAAATGTTCTTATTACGGCAGAGTCCGGAGCTTGAATGAGTCTCGCATCCAAGCGGAGCCGGCGGTCCCTCCTCCGTCACACGTCAGAAAGTTTTGGTACTATAAAACAGATTATGTCCACGCGGATCACTCTAAGTGCCATAAAGCGTTTATCAGCCTCACATTCTGTGGTTCATCTCTTCACAAAAGACAAAGCATTTTGTCGGGAGCGTGTATGTCGAGCTACGGAGCAGTGTAAATGAACTGGACTGAGGACGAGAATGGTTAAGAAAGGTGTATTAGATTCTGCTGACATCTCGCCATCGGACAACTGCTACACATGTGGAAGCGTTTAATGCCGTGATGGACTTAAAGTAATGTCTGATGAGCGAAAACATTTGGATTTTTGTTCATATCAAAGAGGTGTAACAAAGCGAAACGAAAGAAGAGTCGGGTTTTTATTCGTTATTTTTCTAGAACCAGCAGAGTCTGGCAGGATAATTTTACTGTTACTAATCTTGGCTGTCGCCGTTTTTAAATTAGTACTTTTAAACCCTGATATATGCAAATGCACAAAGATGCATTTGGGTAAAGTTTTCCTGTTTATCCTCCTCCTCAACTGCGCAACGCTGAGCTCATCCTTGTCGACCTGTGCCACTGTAGATATTGATCATGTGAAGAGAAAGAGGGTCGAGGCTATAAGGGGCCAGATCCTAAGCAAACTTCGACTGACAAGTCCCCCCAAATCCATGGGACCGAGCAAAATCCCTTATCAAACCCAAGCACTGTACAACAGCACCAAGGAGCTGCTGGAGCAGCTCGGGAAGGACCGGCAGCAGAGTTGTGGTCAGGACAACACAGAGACAGAGTACTACGCCAAAGAGATTTACAAATTCAACATGTTTTACGGCCCACAAGAAAACAGTGAGTATGACGTCACCCTAATTATTTCGGTGCTTTAACCACGTAAAAGACTGCTGCGTCATTACGCACCAGTTCACGTGATTCCAAAAGACATAATTAAAATGAACGCCACATTTGATAAACATTTGTTTCACTTACACGGAAGCATGATACCTATTAAGAAAAAAAAAACTTTACCCACCTGTTGTATGCAGCAAAATCAATCACTCTCCTCCTACCTCACTCTCCATTTGTCAACCTGTGTGCTTTCTTCTGTGGATCCTGTCCCTCTTCCCAGATGTTCCCATTTCCTTTCCAGTCAGACTCAAATAAGAGGGGCCATCTGCCAGGGCAGACAGTGGATACTTGGGGGATACAGACACAGAAAAGTTAACAGTATTAAGAGGTAAAAGGTTAAATGATGCAACAGAGCTTTCCTCCTTTCACTGTAATCTGTCTGTGTGGTCCAAGGAAGTCCTGACACACACAAACTCTGCCACCTCCCTTTACACCATGTTGAAGCCTAACGTGACCCTACTGCTCATACTTCACTAAATGTGTGTGGCCTTCTGAATGTGTTACCCTTTGTGTTTATAGTTTTATTTAAAAGCAACTTACACATTGAGCCACTCTTTGGCACAACTGCGTCCTCCAAAGGATAAAAGCTGTGACGTAGAACTTGCAAATGCGAATGTGTCAGCACTTGAAGGAGGTTTGTGCAACATGTGGTGTAGCTAAGTCTGGATTACCGAAAAACTAGACTGGGATAAATGCTGTGTGAGAGGAAGAAGCACAGAGGGCCTCATGAGCTAAATCCACGCCAAAACTGTTGCATCACAGAGCCTTTGAAATCAACAGGTGTTTCTCAAATGGCCAATTTCCTTCAGCAAGGTTCTGTTTTAAATCTTTAAAACGGTTCTGATCTCAAAAAACAGCAGGCGTCTTTGTGTGCGCCGTTATTCACTGACCAACAGTCAGAGTTGGATTTAGTATGGACACATTTGAATCTTTTAAAGTCAAATTCACCTGGATTCCATTTTTAACAAGGTCTGACCAGGGTGAGTCTCTGAGTTGACATTACAGCTCATCTTTTTACATGCTCATAGCACTCTCACCACAGCATAAAAATCTGCATTCCCTAGGCACAGTGAACAAAACATGTATGAGTATAAGAATAACAACAAAACAAAAAGAAGTCATGGGCAACGTTAAGTCTTCAGCATCTATTTAAAGCTGAAAATCCTTTTAATTCACACCAGTGAGGTAGTTTCTTGTTATTGTAGGCAAACACTTTTTTGACACTTGTCCTAACTTCTAAAGCTAGATTTTAGGCTCTTAATAAACCTAAGTGACAAATCACAACAAATATAGCTGTCCGTGGCATATGTTATTACGTTAAAATGATAGTAAACAATCATAGGATGGCAAATAAATGTAGTGATCCAAGTGGTCCTGGAGGAAAATGTCCTTTTATAGCATGGCATGCTTACAGAATCTGTTATATATCATTAACTGAGGTTGTGATGTGGAGAAGTCATCATGGTCATTGGGTTTAGGTCCAGAAAGTTGTCAGTGAGACAGAGGGTAACTGGGATGTGGCATGCAGATACCAGAGACATTAAGTCATAGTAAACCACTTTTACAATGACAGCTGATTCCACCAAATATATAAAACCATACTAAGTACTGTAATCTTTAATAAGAAGTAAGTGCTTTGAATAGGCAAATTACTTTTGTGCATTATCATCAACATTTTAATTTATAATGGATGTATATTCTTTTGTTTCAGATGATCTTACCCACTGCCTTAAAGGAGTCACCTCCAAGATTTTCCGTTTCAATGTCTCTGCCATGGAAAGAAACTCCACTAACCTCTTCAGAGCAGAGTTTCGTGCTTTGCGGATACCAAACACAAATGCCAAGAGGAATGAGCAGCGGATTGAGCTCTACCAGGTGCGTAAAGGTACATTTTCAACGTCCATTTAATTAGAGCTGTAGTCCAGCTACAAAGCCCAAATAAAATAACAATAATAATAATAATAATTAGACTTTGGCAGCCCTGTTAAGTATCGGTTTGTTTACACTTAACGTTTTGAACTGTTAAAAGTTATTTAAAAGCATGCATTAACTATATCATTTAGAAAATGAAGGAATAACGTTAAAGAAAAACCCTAATGTAACGTTAGCCTACTTGCTAGCATAAAGAAAACACGGCGAACCCCTGAACTAACCACTTCATCAGTTAACAATAACTGACTTTACTGTGGGTATGTGACGTTGCCCTAAAAGGAAAGGTAAATAGTAACGTTACTTACTTTTATGTGGTAGGCTTCCTAAAAAACAAAATCTGCTGCTTGACATCTAAATGAACTGACTTGCAAGAGCTAGCCAAAAAACGTTACAGTGGCACGTGCCACAGGTGTGTCCATGTGTGTCCTTTTAGCTAAAGGCTACGATTGCATTAAATCGTCTTTAACCGGGACAGTCCCAGTTTCAGGCTCCTTGTCCCATGTCCCAACACAAATCTGTAAAAACGCATATGATACAGTTTTCAACAAACTATGTCCCAGTTGTCCTCATTTTAACCAAAAGAAAAGCATAGAACACTTAAAATTATTAATCTAAAGACTTTGTCAGTAAATTTATTTAAAATGTCATTGTTTGTTTGTTTTTTTAATTGCCTTTAAAATTCAAAAATGTATTTTAATTACATGACAGAAAATTGTAAGGATTTTAGAAGCTTTTTAGTTACTTTGCGAGTTCAAATGTTCCAATTAGTGAAAAAAAAAAAAGTGTCCCAGTTTTTGGGCCTAGAAATCTGGTCACCCTATCATATTAACTTAGTTATGGAATAGGCCTGCCCTAAAAGGATATAAAAAATGTCTATAAATGTATTGCCTCCTATTCTGCAACAAGCTCATTTTAAAAGTGAAGTTAATATGAAATTAGATATATTATTCAATATTTTATGTGCATATGGTTTCAGATTCTCAGGCCAAATGAACACATCAGGAAACAGCGCTACATTGGAGCTAAAAATCTCCTCACCCAAGGCACTGAGGAGTGGGTGTCTTTTGATGTGACTGAAACAGTCCGAGAATGGCTTATGAACAGAGGTAAACCTAAAGTCAATGTTGCTTTATATTAGGGAATATCTAAGGTAGCCTCAAAACCCCTTCATCTGTATACACTTTCCAACAGGATCAAATATGGGTTTGGAGATCAGTGTGCACTGTCCATGCCACACTTTCAACCCTAATGGTGACATTATCGACAATGAGAATGAGGTCCTGGAAGTAAAGTTTAAAGGTAAGTTGCACAGTGTGGAGAAAAACAAACACTAAAAGTGTGCTAAAATGTCACATAATGTTAATATGAGTGTTAATCACTAAATAAACTTTTCTTGGATTATAATTTTATTTTTTATTTTTTATTTTACTAATTTAGCCATTAAATGTCTTCTATGTACATTTAGAGGCATGACCATAAAATGTTCTTTTAAAGGGATTGATGGAGAAGAGGAGCAGAGTCGCTGGGACCTGGATCACCTGAAGAGGCTGAAGGACCAGTCTCTGCCTCACCTGATCCTAATGATGATCCCACCTCACCGCCTCGAAACACAGTCCACACGAAGACGCAAGAGAGCATTGGACACAAACTACTGTTTCTCGTAAGAGATATATACTACATACTATGTGTTTCTGAATAAAAATTTTATCTCCATCTGAGGCAAGTCAAAAATAATGTAACATCTTTCACTTTTGCAGAACTACAGAGGAGAGCTGCTGTGTACGAAAGCTTCACATTGATTTCCGGCGTGATTTGGACTGGAAGTGGATCCATGAGCCGAGTGGTTATGATGCCAACTACTGCTCTGGGCCCTGCCCATACCTGCGCAGTGCAGATACCACACACAGCTCGGTGCGTGACACAAGATGGTTTTAGAAACTCTAACAAACAGTTTGTTAGAAATTTGAGTGACTTAAAGTACTAAGTATGAATTCTTTTAAACATGAAAATTATTTCACAAACAGGCATGTGTAATATATGTCTGTGCACTACTTTCAGGGCTTATATTACACTGGTCAGGGCCTAATGTTTGTTAGCTCTCCAAGAGTAAATTGTTTCCTGAAATGCAATTAAAAATTAATGTATTTCTTCTCTTATAACATTAATTTTCTGTTTTTTCTGTTTTCCTAAAGCTGCTGAGCCTGTACAACACTCTTAATCCAGAGGCATCAGCCTCTCCCTGCTGCGTTCCTCAGGATTTGGAGCCCCTAACTATACTGTACTACTCGGGACGGACACCCAAAGTGGAGCAGCTCTCCAACATGATTGTGAAGTCCTGCAAGTGTAGCTGAGACCAGTGAAAAGGAGTACAGAAGGATTTTTTAGGCACAACTCATATAGGCAGGGTTTTAGACTTTTAGCTTGTGATAAATACGTTTACCCTTTGCCTGTGTGAACATTCTGAAAATAATTTAATGTTGCAGATGTTTTTAAATATTAAGGCCCCTCATTTGATTTCACTCTCTATATTTTGTCCTTTGTTACATCCCGGATAAACCAGATATTTCTATTTTGAATAGACAGTTGAAGAATATAAAATAAGGGTGAAAACCTGCTTGCTCAAACAAAGCTTGCCAACTTTAATCTATGCAGTTGGCCACACTTTGAATTAAAATATTTTGCCCTCAAGTCGTGTTAGGTTGGATTTCTTCCTTGGACTTAAGTACTCTCCCATTTGAACAGTGGGCATTATCCTCAAGCACAAAGGGAAAAAGGACAGACCTGCTGCTGTATCCAAAGCCATAGTTGTGGTCAGGGAAAGGAGAGCCGAGAGGATGCCTGTTGGATTTGCAAATGGAAAGTGGATGAACGAAGAAGCTGAGCCAAGCTTTTCTTTTTTTTGGCCAGCCAACGATGATGAACTTTTTTTGTGAATTTAATACAACTATATAATACGTAGAAGAAAAACAGAAGGAGCAGTGAAGAGAAGAACTGTGATGGAAACTCAAGCCTTTAGCACACTGCCATTCACTGGACGCTATCACTCCAAACTTGTTCAAACTATTTCTGGACATAGAAAAATATACTGAAAAAGAAAACATTGCACAATGGGTTCAACAAAATTTATTTTACAGTAAAAGCTGATTCGGTCTGTCACACATTTAACTTAACTTGATTTTTTCATGAAAAGGGAATAAACTGTCAAATATATATTGGATTCACCAACACATAAATATTAGCGTTGAGCATTAAGACCTTAAGTCAGTATCACAAGTATTGATTTCAATTACGTGAACCTGTACAGTAGTTGGGATTAATAAAAAAAAATCATTTTTATCCTAATACTTTAACCAGGGCTGTCCTATAATAAATGTCAGCCACTGAACATGGATTTTTTTTTGTGTGGGAAGTGTGTCTTGTCCAAAATCATAACAATTTCAAAATCACCATGGATGCTATCATGTTCATCTGGCAGTTGTGTTTTGAATAATTGCCCAGCCCAGAATAATGTTCTTATTTTTTCCAGTTGTATGTGATTCAGTATTTGATGTCAGTCATGTAATGGCAGTTACTGTTGGCTCATCTCACTTAGGAGTCTTGGTGTCTGCGCCCCCAAAACACTACAGTCTTTCATTACCTCTGGTTCTCTGTTTGTGTTGGTGCTCCTTCATGGTGAAGCCCTAATGGAACAAAAGTGAAGATGGAGAAAAAGACAAGACATCATAACAGTGGCTTAATGTACAGCAGACCTCACGTTTCTGAATCCTTGTACTGTTTGACATTCACCAAGGCAGTTTGTGTTTTTACTGCTAATGTTTGGACAGTGATATTGTTTGATTTGTATTAAAAGGACATCATGAAAAAGTCAAATGTGCCCTTAAATCATTTTGAAGTGGGGAAAAATATAGTTATGTAAACATCTGAATCCAAACCTAGCCACTTGTTGTGTCTGCCATCTTGAATATGAATTTAAAAACCTTGCTCTGGTTTCATACAAGCATATTTTATATGACTTAAATTTCAACAGCTGCTTCCTCCGGGCAAATGAACAGGCCTTACAGTAATAAATTCACCTCCTTTGCAGCTTAACGGCTTTTCCAGGCACAAACAATTATTCATAGTCTCTTTACATAGAAATCATTGCACATATGCACACTAAATGTCAAATATTAAAATGTTTCTTACCCATCTGGTATTTTATGAAAGAAAGTACAGTACTGTGTAAATGTCCTAGGCAGGTTTTTAAGAAAGACTATGGACAAAGAAAGGTGTATCAATGTAAGATGTAATATTAAAATAAATAGAAGAACATTTTAAACTAGAAACACACAAAGACCATAAACATAGATCTCTATCCAGATCTGGACTCAGGGGTAGATCCTCCTCACTAAGCCACAAAACCAATATATCTCCCAATGGTAAAGAACCTATTCAAACTAATCATTGTTATTTTTTAGTTAGTGAAGTTTGTTTTTGGTCCATAACTCAAAATGGTACAGAAGGCCTTAAAACATGTGGGTCTAACAGTGATCTCGTTCCGCACCAAAGTTAATCATTTTGTCCCTAGCCTGTTTCTACTACTACAGTTTTTATAACAACAATAAAAAATACAATGTTGAATTTATTAAAGCACTCTTGGTTAACAGCATTTTTTCACACACCCCTAAAATTTGTGCACAGTACTGTTCCGTAAATTCACACTAAATGTTAAATATTAATCACAAAAATGGTTCTTACCCATCTCGTTTTAAGAGCTCCACCCCACAGGTAAAAGCTTTCATATTAGTTTAGTGAGTGGACGCCTACATCTGTGTGAGTTGAGCTAATACAAAATGACAAGTGGCTAGAGAGAATTTCTTTTCTGTGTGTGCCCGTTATTGTTCCCTGTCACAACCAATCACAGATGGACCAGGACGGACACACAAAGACCAGAGGGCACAACAAGGTCTAAAAACAGGCGTCTGGGGCTCTAATGGCTTTGCCGAACAGCCTGTACCAACATAAACACATCACAGTAAAGAGCAGCCAAACCCATGCATGACTGACTTTTAACCTTCAGCCGAAGAGAGAGCGAGAGACAGACAGGGAAAACTAAGCTTAAAATTAAAAATATGACAATTGTAGAAACACCAGGTATTTTCAAAATGCATTTTGTTGTATACTTTCTGTCAATAATTGCATTCAAAACTGGATATAGGTTTACTGGTTGGATTATATGACCCAGTGGCTTTTCCCATTTTAGTGTAATGGAAGTGCTGAGACCTTTCCAATACTGACACAGACTGGAGCTTGACTTTTTATTTCCACAAAGTGTCATTTTGGTGGCATCTTAAGCCTGTGGAGCCGTAGGTATTATTTATTATACAGCAAATAGGGCATATGTACTGTAAAAAAAAAAAAAAGAGGGAGGTTAAAAATACATTACTTCAACAAGACCCTCACTGTAACTAGCATCTCACTTTGATTATAGCAGTAATTCTCAAACTTTTCACACCAAGTTCCACCTTAAACAATATTTGGCTTTCAAAGTACCATCTTTAAGGGACTACAATGAGCCTAAATCTTGACTAACCCAGGACTAAACCAAGGGATAAAATAGAGATTGACAGAATAAAGTAATACTAAATAAGGACAAAACAGGAACTACGCCAGGTCTGAACTTCGGAGATAAGCCTCAACCAGAGGAGGACAAAACAGCAATAAAACTTGACTGTCTCAACATAAAACTAAATCAGGACTTGAACTGCAAAAGACTTCTGAGTACCAACATAAGAACTCTGCAGTGGGACCTGGACCACAGCTTGAGAACCACTCGATTATAGTATTTGATGGTTACACAATAATAATTGAGCAGTCAGTGTTTACAATAGATTCTGTTGCATACTTAAAGTCAGCATGCACACCCACTCCAAATATAACTACACTAGTCCAAACAGAAGACTGCTTTGTCTCAATATAATTGTGATGAAATTAAATTTAATAGTGCACCACCCATTTTTTATATCCTTTCCAGTGCCCACCTCACGCCCCAACAACAGCATACTGTAGCTATCTGTACTGCTTTTATTAAAAGTAAAATAAAACAGACCAATTTGCCATGGTTTACAAAATGCCCCCCTGCCCTCCACGAGTTCTTGTCTTGAAGGCCAAAATAGACCAGAAAAGAGTTTAGCAGGCCCCACAATGACCTTTGCCTCATTAAACATTGTGCAAAAGCTTTGTTGGTATTTATTCACATTTCACCTTGCTTTCACTTTGTATTCTCACTTTGAGAATAGAAAGTGTAGATTGAGACATTACACGTTCTGAGTTTTAGTGTGAGATTCAGATAACACCTTTGTTTTCTTCTGTTACTTGCAGACTGACCACCTTAACCTCAAACCTGCAATAAAAGGCCTATTTCTAGCTGCTGGCTACTGGACGAGCAAGCCATAATCTGATTGGGTCCAGTTCTGGGTTGGACTTTCTCAGAACGTGTGCTCGTCCAAGGTTTTACCAGTGATGAATTGCATGACACGTAAATGCACAGAGGTTTGGAAAACTCTGTCTGCTGCTATTCCCTGAGCAGATTAACAGATGTGGAGGTCGAAAAAATGCAAGAGACAAAGAGGGTAAGTGTGTGTGTGCTGCAATAAAATCATCGGGTCATATCAGACCAGTTCTCAGGCCCCCGCTGTTGTGTAATTGGGGCTCCCATAGTACACACTGTATACAAGTCAAGCCGGCGGCCATTCTTACTGGAAAGAGTGAAGGCTAGGACAAATATGTAAACAACTTCATAGACCTTAAGAGCTAAATAAATGAATGGGAGGTCTGGATCGAACTGTGCTTTATGTTACAGCAGTCAGTGTGTGGGTGAGTGGGGGTGAGGGGGGTGTTTTTCGTGACAGTCTCCCACTAAGAGAGCAATGGTGTGTGCAATAAGACAGAAAGCAGAGACAGTGTGAGATTCAAATTTTCACACACCTTAAATAATAATAGCCAATTTTGTGTGGTAGGTTAGGCTTAGGCAAAATCACACCTGGAAGGCTGGGTTAAAGCAGGGACAGGTCAACCGGAGCCTATTCCAGCTATAACTATGGGCCTATGGTGGTGCACACCCTGGACAACAGCCAGTTAGTCACAGGGCTACGACAGCGAGGTGAAATGTTGGTGACCAATTCACCTACACATGTTTTTGGAGATTAAGAAGAAGCTGCAGTGCCCAGAGACAACCCACAGTTACACAAAACCAGGAGCAGTAAACAACATGACTAAACATTTTTATAATATGCAACTCTTTATCATGTTGATCTGTCCAAAATAACAAATTAAGTACATGGATGTATAACTTGTACATTTACGGTAGCTAAAGGTTTTCCAGGATATGCAAATATACCAAGATAAAATCTTGATTATTA
Organism: Bostrychus sinensis; assembly: GCA_020698575.1. NCBI lineage: Eukaryota > Metazoa > Chordata > Actinopteri > Gobiiformes > Eleotridae > Bostrychus > Bostrychus sinensis. Next base: position 15,942,165 of record CM036257.1, on the reverse strand, counting down.
TTAGTATGTGTAAAACAATCCAGCCACAAAGAGTGACAAAGTGGTGTACTTTTTGTACTCGTCCCAATCCTGGATAAACAGAGAAATGGATGGTTTGCTGTGGCAACCCCATATGGGAAGGGAGCAGCCAAAAGGAAAGAAGACGGCTGCTATGCGCAAGTTAAATAATATAAATGTAGATATTGAACTCTCAAATACCAACAAAACACTTGTGTAAAACTACCAGCAGCAGGGTCATGGGTTCCTCAGTACTTTTTTGGGGCTGTAAACACCTTCTCCCTTTACATTAGTTATAAAACCTAATGCTTTACTTGCAGCTATAAAAATCAGGAGTAAGGGACATCAGGGTAAAGCTCTCAGTGTAACGTGTGTCCATGCATAAACATCTGCTAATGCATACACTACACTATATGCACAGTGAGGCTCCTAAATCACACTGACATATGAGTAGCACTGGATTATCCTCTTGGTGATGGTCAAACCCCAAAACTTGCAAACCAGATTGATGAAGGGAGTAAAGTCAGACACTTAACAGGCTTCTCCGGAAGCATGTGCACTGTGCAGCCTATATGATGGAGTCAGCAGGGAAGGCCATACAGCACGTTGAGGACTTAAGTGGAAGTTTGTTTTACAGCCTGTCTGGCCATACTGTATGTTCTCACAGTTACTGGGTGTCAAACAAATGGTCCACATAGCATATATGATTTATATAAGATACATCTGCACTACAGGAGCCAAGATCTCTCTTTTTTGTTTTGGCATTTACAAATTACTCCTATATACAAGTGAGATTTGATTAGGATTATGGCTGAAACATGAAGACAGAGGTGGAAAATGGATATTTTAACTCAAAGTCATTTACCGTTTTTGAATATCTACTGTCTGAGTAAATATTGTAATAACATACTTTTTACACTCATTAGGCGTAACATTATAACCACTGACAGGAGAAGTGAATAACACAGAGTCTCCTGCCTATTATTGGTGGTCATAACACATAACGTTATGACCACTGATAATAGGAAGGTGGGCAAAATGTTTTGCCTGATCATTGTACTTTTAATTGAGTAGATTTTGGATTAAGAAATATTGCTTTAACTCAAGTAAATGTTTAAAATCTCGACATCAGTAAAAGTATTTTTTCCCTGTAAGTACTTTTACATGCAAGTAAACTTTACATTCAATACTGTAACTGAAGTAGCAATTTCGATGAGTGAATTTATATTTATTTGAGTAATATATTTTGAAACACAGTATTTTTTTGGTACCACCTCTGCATGAAGGTGCCTTTTGATTCCAAACCATTGATCTCTTTTGGCCTGTTCACACTAAAACAGATATGGTCAACTTTAGAGGCCAGTGTAACAACACCAAGTCGCTCAATACAAAGACAAAGGTTATACTGCCCTCATACTTGTTACTCTAAAGGGTACTGACCCATCCACGTACTTGCACAATACAAAAGACCATTCAGAACAGTTATGGAGTATTAAAGTAAATTACGTCTTCATAAAAAGGATCATTTTCAGGTGTTTCATATAGACCTACAATATACAGAAACTAAATGCATTTTTCCCAAATCTATTAACAGGTGCAGCACACAGGGCCTTTTGTCGTGTACACTATTACTAAACTGTAATTTATACTCAATTAAAATCTTGCAGCTGCACATTATGGTCAAGTTTCCCTTTCATTTAAAACAATGAAAGCACACCAGCCATTGACTCAGAGTTCACCATTAGCTTTGGAGAGCAGCTCTGCTAAAGTTGCACCTTGGAAAAAAAAGTAGTGCTTTTTGCCTACACATTTTTACCAGGGAGCAAACAAAAAACATTAAATCAGATGTTTTTAAATGACAAGAATGATAGGTTATTGTTGGTTGTTGATATATTAGTCACAATTTATGCTGAATTAATAGCACTCAGATCTGATACTCAGTTCCATTTGATAAAGCTAACATATAAAGTATGATTTGTGGTGATTTCTATGTATTAAATGTGAGCCTACGTTGAAACATTTCTACTTGTCAAGCAGAATATAAAAAAATCAAAGACCTCCATTATTTAGCTTTGAGCTTATATGCCAGTTATATATGCTAATAATTGCTACATTAAATAAAACAATCAAGCACCACGGGACATGTGGGACGGCTGCAACCTGCCTCTGCCCTGCGGGTTGGAGTCTGGACTTCATCACTTTGCCATATGCCTAACCCTAGTCTCTCCTCCATGATTTACTATCGCTTCTCGACTTCTCAATTTTATAATAAAGCCAGGAAAGGCATAAAAAATATATTAAAAAATAAATGAATAGGTTGATATGCTAATGGTCTCTACCCAGACTCTGAGATTACACACATGTAGGTGATTGATTCTGACTGGTTGTGAGTTGCCAAAACCATTTTAATCATTCATAATCTGCTATATTTGTTGGCTAATGTTGATTTCTCTGTTAAAATGTATTGTGGTCTGCTATCTTATAAAACCATATTGTTTAAAAACAGAGCTTGACCTTAACACCAGCCAAGCAGCCAAATGCAGGTAGATTTTCATTTTGTCTAGTGACACAAATACTCCCCCTGCCACTTTGGCTGGTTGAATTATATGCATACCCAGGCCTACATCATAACTTCAAAAGTTAGGTCTGAATTTATGCTGCTCTGCTTGAGTGACCACTATTTATTATATAGTAATTTATCATGATTAAAAAAATACATGTTTTAAAAGATGTGACATCACATCCACAGGGATACACTTTATTCTGCCTATAGGTAAACCTGTGTTTTATATTTGATAAGTCTCTGTGCAAGCATAAAACCAAATTTTACATTACTTTATGCTCATTTTATACTAAAAAATATGCACAAAAACTCCATTAAATAAATTGTGGCTAGTAAAAACGCTAATTGGCTAGTAAGTTTTGATAAAGATTAGCCATGATGGCTAGCGAGAAAAAAGTAAATATCAGGCCCTGTTAACAAACAATATAAGGGTCTATAAATGCTACAAACCAACGAAATGCACTGCTTTGAACTTTTACCTGACCCGTCATTTTGACTGCCCTCAACTGCTCCAATGCACTGTAATATACACGGCCTAATACTGACGTTACTCAACAAAAGTGGAAAAGGGAGAGCTTGTGCATCTCTAATGGTACAGTAATTACTTTTCTATTAGTAACATGATATTTGAGAGTCAGAGTTGCCAAGGGACCAGCAGAGGCAGAGACATGCTGTTCCTTTACAAAGTCAATGAAAAACATGTTTGGTTTGTGCGTGCCCATAAATCTGCACGAGACCTCACGACTCCTCAGGCTGGCAGCGCTCCATGGGCCACTGCTGTTTGTGTGTGTGTTTGTGTGTGTGTGTGTGTGCGTGCATGTGTGTGTGCGTGTGTGTAACAAATCACGCCATGAAGCTTTGTATTCAAGAGCATAGGCTTCACAATTTTTTTATTTTTAATTCCATTAAAAAGGTGGCACATGTAGTCAGTTGGTCACCATTTGCAAAAAACACTTGTGTATGTCTGTTTTTGGTGGCAACACAAAATTTCTACAAAATTTCTGATTTAAGTCCAGGTCTAAGCATTATATCTTTACCATAGTGGAGGTCTGTGCTCTCCAAGCACCTCTAGTTCTATTTTAGTCAGGTCCTTTTTATAAACAAGCCATATGAAATAGAAACTGAAGAAGAATCCATAATAAAAACAACCTCGAAGCAAACATGAATAATATAAAAAGCCCAATAAAATCATATTATTCTCCAAAACAGTGCCACAATAACCTTAAATGCATATGACTGTATTTTTTTTAAACATGAAAACTTTATCATCTTAATTTTCTTTAGTAGATTTGTAAATGTAAAAAGCCACAATCTTCTTCCTTTGCCACTTTCTTCTGCACTTTCCTATAGCAGACCCCAGTCCTAATTCCCTTCATTAGCTTCCAAATAAAATCGTGGTCACTGCGGCTACAAATGGAGCTGATCTGCTGTGTTTTGTTATGCTTGCAAGACAAACAATAAACATCCTGGTAGTTAAGCTGCAGGGCCAGCAACGGTCCACTCAATGACAAACATCTTTTTTTTATTATGTGGATTAAGATCTAAATCGAGTTTTATCTCTTCAGCACCACAAACATAATCAGACTAATGAGAAACAGGAGCCCACTACAGGCGCTGCACTGTTACAAAGATAGAGTGACAACTAATGCTTTTTGAAACTCATATTGAGTAAATTCACACAAGGCTATAATAACAGACAGCTGCAGGCTTATGCTAATGTATTAATTGATCATTTTTAAACCATTTATTTTTGCAAACTTCAGCTTAGCTAAACCTTTGTATTCCCATCTAAAAGGTTACAAAGGATCAATTGTTTAAGATGTGGTAATATAGACCCTATTAGTATGTAATTATAAACAATGTGGCTGCAGGGGCAGAAGTAGCTCAGCTGGTAGAGACATTCGTACATTAACCCGAAAGTTGTCGGTTTGAGCCCTGCTAACGGCATTGCATACTGTCTCTGTGCTCTTGGGCAAGACACTTCATTCACCTTGCCTATGTATGAATGAGTCAGTGTGAATGTGGTTGGTGATGGTCGGACGGGCCATAGGCGCAGAGTGGCAGCCATGCTTCTGCCAGTCTGTCCCAGGGCAGTTGTACTAAAAACATATTTAGTGTTTTAATTTTCTCCCTCTTTACCAACACTCTCATCACCAAACATATAGATTCTTTCTTAAAGCATATGGGACAAATGTGCACAGCTTTAGTTGCCTGCCATAATTGTCTATGAAAAAACATAATGGAAATCCGAATCTGTGATTTCACTTAAAAAAGTAACAAAATATATTTAGTTAAACTACTCAGCCAATGTTAATCTGATGCATTTTATTTTGTATCATATTTGATTTTCAGATTCATTGAACGTTCTGTCAACTCTCCACTGCAGATACCTGTGTGGTGCCTCAGTGTAAACCCTGTATGTCACCACCCAGGCTGCTGAGGATTAGCTCTGCTTTGTCACGCTAAGTCAAACAGCACGAGAAGTTTGTTTACAGCAGACATCACTGTAAGATTGTGCCAGTGTCTTCTAACACTGTAAGTCTTAAACCAATGCAGATAATACTTTAAACAGTTCTGTGCAAATGTCTATGTGAGGTGTGTGGAATAATGCTGTTAACTAAGAGTGCTTCAATAAATACAGAATTAAATTTTTTTATTTTGTTATTATTTGTAGTAGTAGTAGTAACTGTCCAAAAACAAGATCACTATTTAGATCCAAGAGTGTTTTAAGGGATTCTGTACCATTTTGAGACTCAAAATGAAGAAATGATTAGTTTTAGAAGATTTTTTATCATTGTGTTAGACACAAGAATTTTGTGGCTTAATGGGAACAGCATTTACCCCTGAACCAGAAGATCTTTGATTTTGAATCCAGGTCTGGGCACTATATCTTTACTATTGCAAGGTAGAACCAGTGCCTTGGTAGAGGTCTAAGCTTGCTGGGTGTTGAATTTTATTTTTATTTTTTTGTGTGTGTATTTTTATACATACATTGATACACAAGACTTTGGCACAGGTTCTGTCTATCTTATATACTATTTCCTACAATACTAGATACTGTATACAGAACTAAAATCCTCACTTTTATTTCTCTAATCACTCACTGTCCTTTCCAAAAAATAAAACATTGTATATATGACAGCCATTTTATCCATCCAAGCCATCCAATCAAAAACACCTTGTCACTGAAGCTTGTTATTCCCTCAAAGAACCACTGAAATCCTAGACTTTAGTTGGTTTAAGTTACTGCACAGTGCCCCGGACTCTCTCAGGAGGCTGCCCAAACATCTGCTATCATTTTTTTTTTACTTTTTAATGGCATAATGTGTTTCACCCATACCCTCTTTAAAGGAAGTGGAGGCGCACCAAACTCAGTGATTTTAATGAACAATTGTGCGAGCAGGTCAACCATCAAACACCAATAATTGCAAACTTACCTTATGGTAAAAGGCAGCAGGACCATATTGGAAAAATATGGCCCTTAAAGGTGGCTGGTGATAAATCATTTGTCTTTTAACCAGTGATATACCAAAGCAGACTTCTTTGAAACACTACTGGAGATCCTTCCACATGTGACATTATCAAAAATACACAGTCACCACAGCAACAAAGCAGCTATATTGTCTTGTATAATATAATACAATATAATATAATATATTATAAAAGAAAAGGAAAGATACAGGAAAAAAAAAAAAAAAAAAAAAGAATCATAGGGTAATGCAGGCAAATCTATTATGTTGGTATGCATTTTATACTTTAATGTTGCAATTGCAGCTTTAGTGTGGTGATTTATGCCTATATGTAAAAGCATAACAAGCTCATTTCTATCACCATATTTTATGCATATTTTTTTTTTAAAAAGGAAAAAAATGTTTTACATTCGCTTCAAGTGCTTTTTGATTTTTTTATAAAAATAATAATGAAACCCTTTTGTCCAATAAAGTCTGATAATCAAACAAACATACATACACAAGTGAACAGATAAGTTAACAAAATATTCATATCTGGCCACTGTGAGTATATGAACTCAAATAATCTGCTGCACAAGGTAAACATAGTCCTAACAAAGGTGCACCTAGACCATTTTTAGGGAAGCTAAATGTAACCAAGTGGCTGTGTGATTCCCCAGTGCACAAGAATCTACAGTATCAATATTAATAATACTGACATAAGTGATAAGGGTACATAAGATTTACCATTTTTCTCTTTCACATCTCTGCTCTCTCTGGCCCTATCTTTACTTTAAAATGTGTGGTTAGAGGTCAGAGTCAAAGTCAGTGTAGCCCATAGTCCCACACACACTATAGACAGCTACAAATATAACATTATAAAAGGCTCTATAATACACCTGTACAATGTTTAATAATTTATCCAATGCTGTTTCTTTTGTTTGTTTTTTCTTAGCACCCCTAAATCTCTAATGGTACAATCGCCCCTGAGTCCCAAGCATCCTAATGTCCTCTACCCACAAACTGACAGCACATACATGTTTTTTAGTGACTAATGCACCGTAATCAAAAAGTAATGCAGTCTGCTTAAGTCAAGTAAAGATTTCAGAAGTCATCTAGATCAACGCTTCCCAAAGTGGGGTCCGGGGCCCCCTGTGGGCTGTGGAGGTTCTGAAGGGGGGGCGACTGATCTAGACAGTTTGTATGCAGATTACTAAAAGCTTACTTGATTGAAATAATCACATGAATCCCCATAAACATATCTGCTTAACTTTTAAATGCACACACTTTTTATAAGCTTTACAAATAGTAACCATGACCTTTGATTTATGCTGTATGTGAAAAAGTGTTGTTTATGCCACAACTACTGAATTTCCCAGAAACCACACAAATGATAGTTGTCATATCCAGGCATCTACAGCTCCACTGACTGTTCACTATCAAAGAAATCAGACTGATTTAATATAATAATCCAAAGGCAGAGGTCTGTATCCAAATCATAGCCCTCACACACTGCTCGGGGGCAATCAAACATTTCCTTACTGATATATCCGAGTCAAAAATGTGTCATCTGTCTAATACTAGCTCGGATATCAAAGCAAGTAAAACCAACATCTTACATAATGTCTCAGTATTGATCAATCACAGCTATTCAAATTCAACTGGGAACGGATCCTACATAAAGATCACAGCTTCAGACCAGAATATTATAAAGAGTACAGCTATAACAGGGAAGAAAACAGGGCAAAGATGAACAGAGGTGGCTTTAGTACTCAGGATGTGTAACTAAATAAATGTACTTAAAAAAAAAAAAAAACTTACATACTAATTTACATTTGTATGAATGCAAATAAAAAAGTTTTTAGTGTAAAGTTTACTTTTAGTACAAAACATTTTATGTTACTATTATTACCACTACCTCTGCTACTACTAACTGCTAGCCCCACTTGTACAACTTATTTACTAGTTTTATTTCTATGACTGCTACCACTAGTACTACTATTACTACCCATTATGCCACCAAGGTCAAACAATACTTTTCATTATTTAGAGATGAATAAAATGTACTAAAATAAAAGTATGTTTAGTAAGTATATTTTCTTTAATAAATGTGCCTCAATAAATTACTTGAGTAAAAGTATCTAGTTATTTTCCACCTCTGATGGCAAAGCAAAAATCTCAGTTCTGCTTCTGAAAAGGTTTATGGGATGTGGCACCATGCAGTATTGGTATATACGCACAGTATAAACATGTAGCTGTGAAAAAAAACTGTCCCACTTCTGTGAATCAGTGGCACATTGCCTCTCATCTGGTTCTGATTTACTCAAATTAAGCTCTTTTTTTAACGCAAGAACCTGCTCTTTTTCTATTTTAACTCCAGTTTTTCACTAAGCTTTAGAGGAGCAGCCTTTTTCAATGCTTTCTCTAAAAGGAAGGTTATGTGAACTCCACTGTGCCACTGCCAGTGCCAGTTTAATCAATGCCTAACAACTAGACTTTATAACATATTTAGCTTTTTTATTCCAAAGTTAAATCACTATAAATAAAAGATCATGAGGCAGAGACAATTATGCACTGTTTCTTCTTTAAATGACAAACAATACATTGTAGTTCATAAATTTAGGCAAACTGCATACACTTCCACTTTGTACTCTTATTTTTAGATTTCTCTAATAAACTAAATGTAAAAACGCCTTTTACTTAAATAGCATCCAGGAAGACGTACTGTTAAAAATAGACGTGGAGGAAATCTGGAGGTTGTTCAGGTATGTTACTGGTTAGTTTCATATGGTAGAGCCATCGAAGCTGCGCTATTGTGTTCAAGTATATCTACAGATGTGGTTACACTACAGATTTATACCAGACTCGTGTGAGGATTCTTTGGCTGAAATCAGATCAGATGTTAATCTTAAGCTTGTAGTCATTACCTTCAAAAACACAGGGTGGGTTTGCAAAAATACAATGAGAAAAAGGTATTAGCCTCAGGACTTCAGGGCTGAAAATATGACCCTAAGAATGGAGGCGCCATTTCTAAGTATGATGTACATCTAAGGTATACTTACAGATATAGATCTCAGTGTTAAGAATGGCTGCCAGAGAGTTTCTTATGATTAGAAGGGACACAGGCCAAACTTCAGATGTGTGGACGTTCCAACTGCTTTATGTCACCGAGGCCAGGGTATGTGAAGGTAAAAGTCTCCTACTGGTTCTCAGACTGTGGGACAAGTCCCACTAGTGGTATGCAGGCTTTAAAGTGTATGAAATTTTTTTTAGTGATTTATTTGTAATTGGTAATCTTACTGCCATGTAATGCTGACTGGTTGAAGTGGGGTACACCCAGGACAATCACCACTGAATTTCAGGATTAACACTTGGAGACAGTTAACCCTCATATCCATTTACAATGAATTTCTGACCTAAAGACTTCTATGTGTCTCTGGGTGGTCACAATGTGTTATGGCTCTATGTATTCATTTGCAAAACATTAACCTTGAATTACCTTGCCTCTGTTCATATTTCAAACAGAATATAAATATTTTTTAATCACTCAGCCCACTCCGAGACCCTGCATAGACCTACTGACTATGACACATACAAACACCACTGAAATTAATTAAAAGGAAAGATGATCTCCATCTTTTTATTTCTACTGAGAAAACTCCAAGGGTTCATTTCAGTCCAGGATGCCTTCTACAAAGAACTTCTGCAGATAAAAGAGAAGATTTTGCTGTCATCTCTAGACAGATCAGTAGTATACAGCAATGTGGCATAACATTATGACCACTTACAGGTGAAATAAATAACACAGGTTACCTTTTCATCATGGTACCTTTTAGTGAGTGGCACTATTAGGCTGAAAGTGAAAGTGAACATTTTGTCCTCAATAATAGCTACATTAAACAGGGAGCTGCTGGTATCCCACAAACCAGCGGTGCTTATGGAAAGGCTCACACTTCATTTAAAGGAACAATGTATATCAAGTGGTCCAAGGAAGGAACAGTTGTGCAGGTGGGTCTGAAGGCTGGCCTGTCTGATCCAGTCCAACAGACGAGCTCACATTACTGAAGAAGTTAATGCTAGTTCTGACAGAAAGGTGTCAGAATACGCAATGCATTGCAGTCTGTAACGCATGGGGCTACATCACTACATGCTAGGCAGATGGTCATAACACATAACATTATGACTGTCTTAGCAATGTAAAGGTCCATTAAGGCATTCACCAACCTACTGACAGAAAAACTAGTCAAAAGATGACTAAATCCACTTTTGTATAGTTCATTGCTCAAATCCAAATACACTAATTTGGGAATAGACTGGAGCTTCTCAATTGCGACACATGGTCTGCACTACTTAATAAAATCTTCCCTGATCAGCTGTAAAATTATCTCAAAGTGTGACTGTTTTTCTTTTGGCTTCAGCTGCAAGTTTCCATGAAATCACAGTGGTCATCTTACTCATCCTCCTAATGTGCAAAAACCATCCAATTCAGTGCACGGTAAATGATAATCCACAAGGGGAAATAGCACAGCATGGATACTGCTAAAGACATGGTTGGGACCTGAGGACAAAGAGGCTGGATGACAGATTGATAATGAAAGAGAAAGAGTATGTGCTTCTGTTCTACTCATTATCTTTTTTACTGCAAATACATGCTGTGGTACACTGGAGTCCATATGATATTTTAAGCACAATGCAAAGAGTTCGAAGGGTTTAGTGTCTAGTCAGGCTAAAAGAATCAAATCAAGCCATTTTACAGTGTCCTAAGCCATTCACTTTACAAAAAAATCTGTGAAGTATTATTGTATCTCCTCAGTTGTGCTTTCTAATTTGGGGGCTTTGTAGAGAGCAAGTTAAACTGCAATAAACTGTTTAAATAATTAACTCTGAAAAAGTAAATCAATCAGTACTGTTCCTAATATGATTTCCTTATGTTGTATATGGGAGACAGGATATTACATAATCTGTTGTCTCACGTTCTTGTGCAACGACTTTCACAACCAAATCCTTTCAGTTCACTGGAGGCCTTATTAAGCACTGGGGAGGGCTGCCATAAGCAATCTTCTCTATTCCTAACATCATCCTCACACACTAATTTCCCACAGTCTTATCTGCAGCTCGGGTTGGACAAAAACAAAAGAAGTGCCCCTCTGGACCGTGTCAAGGCTTCGATTGTATTACTTGGACTCATTCTCACCACCTCGGGAGCCATTACCGGGTTCAAATGTTGCAATGAGGGGATGATTATCATGGTCTCTTTAGCCTATAAGGATGATGTCATTAATTGCAGTGTTTTCTACAGATTCTGCAACGCTAAACAGCAGCGGCAGCGTTTGAGGTTAGCCACATATGGATGAGTGATAAAAGCAGCTGGAGAAGAGGAGCAGTAAAGATAATGGCCGGGTTGTTCACATTAAATGACCTTTTGAGGACAGCTAATGTCACGTTAGCTGGGTTCTCATCGACCAAAAGAATGCGAAAAGTGTATCCTCCTGGACAGTTATGGCAACAATTGCAGCTTTTTGCATGTGTCCGAAATATATAAAAGCCTGGGCAGATGCCATCCCGAAAGACACGTCACAACAGATTGAATTTTTGAAAACGTGGGAATTTTGCTGTGTTCTTTCTGTTTTTGTGCATGTGTGTATTTCAGGGTTAACCCAGCAAAACCTTAAATAGACCTACTGTAATGTATACTGTCTTTTCTCACCAATGCCAAGATGTTCTAATAAGCTTATGTGGCAAAGGAAGATTTTGTTGAAGCCCAAACAATCTTAAAGGACAGACATACACCTTCAACACAAGCAATGTATAAAAATAAAGAATCAACAAATAAAAAGAGAAAACCTACAGGCAGAGCTCAGTAAAAACATCATTGCCATACAAACCTCTCACTAAAAAAGCAGTGTTTAGCTTGATTCTGCCACATAATATGAAGTCAAGCTTACCACAGTAAAAAAAAAAAAAAAATAGGGTCTGATACACAATATAATACAACTGGATGGCAGATGGGTACTTACACTATTTCACTACATAGATTAGGCATTATGAAATTATTAGGATCTGCATGTTACCCTTCCTGACTGTCTCCATTTATCCGGGCTTAGGACAGGCATAAAGAATACACTGGCTTGCAACCCCCTGTGTCTGCATTAGGTTAAAACCTGATACTAACAGTCCATAAAGCATGAAAGGGACATATTAATAGCAATGACAATGTTTTAAAAATGTGCAGAAATGGGCAAAAGAACAGCTGACCTTGTGATTACTTGTGGTTATGAGGAGTCAGCTAATGGTGCTAAAAAGGAAATGCTAATACTAGCCATTTAGCCCATTACTTTAACTCTGACTTGTGTCCATAACTGGAGAAGCAATTAGCCTTTCTCAGTAAAATATGTTGGTGCTATTTTCCATTTCTATCTGCATCAATCACTACAAATCTTCAAATGAAAGCCTGTCCACTCTCAAATGAAACCGTCAAATGTGTTGCGCATTGCCAGAACCACGAGAAGGTTTCCAACGTCGGGTTGATGATCAGAAATGAGCAAGTGGCTATAGCAATGTCTGTCCAAAAACTTGATTCGGTTTTGCTCATGTGTGAACTTTTAGTGTGCTCCCTTGGTTTCAGCTTAGATGCATGGCGTGATAGGTACAAAGATGGCTGTCCAAACATGAGCATCTGACAAAGAGGGGTACAAATAAAAGCATTTCTGTGATCCAGCTGCTCTGTGTGTCCTGTGCCTGGAATGTGCTGCCATGCGAAGAAGACATTCATTAAAGGATTACGGCCCACACTTTGGACACTTGAATAAAATGCTCAAAATGACAGTGGGAGGAGATGCTGGTAGTGTAAGTGGTGGCAATCAAAACAAAGTGTAAAAATCCCCTTTTGCATGCAGGCTGAGATAACAGTGTTTTCATATAAGGTTTTCAGGTGTTAAGAAGGCTTAGATCAAAGAAGTCGTGACAGCTTAGGAGTGTTTTTCAATGAAGCACCATACAACAAATTAAAATCCAAAGGTTCATATAATTATTTCCTGTATATTTTTATTAAAAAACAAAGAGTACTGGGCAAAAGTTTGGAAAATGCTACAAATTAAGAGTGCTTGAATAAATATACTTTTGTATTGTTGAAGTAATGGGCCAAGGACAAAATTATCATTTTGGTGTGGCTCCAGATCACCAGGAGTGTTTTAAGGACTTCTGCACCAGTTTAAGATATGGAATGAAGATACTAACTTCACTCACTAAAAAACACATGATTAGTTTTAGGGGATTCTTTACCATTTTGAGATATAAAGATTTTATGGATCAATAAAAAGAGCATTTACCCCTAAACTAGAAGATTTTTGAGTCCAGGTCTGGGCACCATATCTTTTCCATTGTGAGATAAGACCAGTGTTTTGACAGATGTCTACGTTCTTGGTGTGCATCTAGTTTTGAGTTTTCTTATTTTGCTTTTTTTTTTTGGTTGTTGTTGTTGTTGTTGTACATGGATGCACCTTTCTTTGTTTATAGCCTTTTAAATACCTGCCTACAATTTTTGCACAGTATTATTGTATATGGTTGGGAAGTGTTGTATGAATGGCTCCAAACCAACTGAGCTTCAATACAAGGCAATCTGGCACATCCAAAAAGGAATCCTCAAAATCCATAAAAGTGGCAGTATGTGTGGTCTGGTGCTGTAGGAGGGACTAGGGCCAGAGTATTTCCTGGAGCTAAACACACACGCACGCAAGCACGCACACACACACACACACACGCACACACACATATATACTGACAGCAGGCAGACATGGCAAACTGGACTCCCCTTGTTCTCACACTCAGTGCCAAATTGGAGGAAATTCTTCCAGTGGCAAGTATCAATTACTCACTTAAAACAAACACAAGGCTTTTGAATATCAACATGGTGCGTGTCTCCGCTGTATGGCATCTGATACGCAGAGGACCACACACACACAGTCACCTTCAGCATCACTGCTTTCCACTCATTTGGATTTGCAGCTCTGTGTACATATCTCTGCAGGGCTAGGCCAAGTTTGATTTAAACTAGTGTGATGATCTCAACTGGATCAACCAACCTACTATAATATTTCAAAAGAGAAAGGTTGGGCTTGTGTGTTTTTATTCTCTATTCAGATAAACATTTATTAATCAGCATCCTCAGGGAATTGTTGACCTGTTCTGGCCAAACAAACAACCCCACAACAACATAGTAAACATGGATACCAACGAAACTGGAAGATGCTTTAAAAGGTCTATTGTGGTAACAGTATGAGCTACTGATCCAACCCACCAGTTGAGATCCAAAAGTATGCCACATGGAGACTAAATATATAATAATAGCCTAAAATTGGTTTAATTAAATGGCGAAACTGATTTTACATATTTCAAAAAAGAACAACGTAAAACAGTTTAGAAAAATAACTTAAATGTGGGTCACAATCGAATGATCACATATAAAATTGTATCCCACAGTCAGACTAGTTGAGAACTACAGGATTCAACCCAAGACAGGATTCAGCAAGTCCCACACATTTTTGGATGGAGATTTTTTTTAACACTTCTGTGCCATAAAGCTGCAGCAGTAACAGTCACTCTAAAATCACAACTGTCCAAAGATGGACAGTTTCCTGTAGTTCTGAACTATCTTGGACAGATAAAAAGGGGCTTGAAGTGGTCTTGTTTAGCCTATCGACAGAAAATAGATATTTTTTGTACACTTCATTGAGATGTTTCACTAACTGATGTATTATAGTCCTGTGTTTATACACAAAGAACCTCCAAACATGAGGCATTCCAGCACCACCCCAGTTACATGTTTTGATTATTTCCATAGAAGCGTTTGACCAAATAAAATGGTTTGTAGATAACATCAACATGACTGGTCATACGCTCCTATTAGTGACCTGCAGATTACAAAACAAATACATATCAAGTACAGCCACAGCCATAGTGCATGAAATAAAAGTCTCAAAATATATCAAAAATGGATGTTGGAAGCGCTCCAAAATGGAATAAACACTGATACTAGATGTAACAATATTTCAGTATTAATTATTACTTTCATAAATTTGCATAAAATAGCAATGCCTTAAAAAATATTGCGGCTATCTAGTTCATGACATTCTTGCATACTCTTATTTATAGATGCAATAAAACTGTAAAATGTATACATGTATTAAATCACCAGACCACACACAGATACAATTAGCAGGTTGGTTGTTAGGACTGAGTGAATCATTCGGTAGTGACAATAGGAAAAATGCCTGAAAGATTCATATTTGTTTGTTGGGTAGAGTGCAGTTTTGCATTGTTAAGAATAGAATATAATTGAGAGAATCTCATTCTGTTGTAGTTAAACCAAAGCTTTGGTTGGGGAAAAATACTCAGCAGGTTTGTGTCAAGCTGTCCAACATGACCTCCTGCAGCTATAAAAAAGGCAAGCCAAAATCTGGTACACCATGTTGTTTCTTTTTGTCCCTTCTGGCTTTATGGTTGACAATCATTAGCTTTTCTGCCAAATGAGATATAACCCTGTCCTTGGAAGCGTTCTGCAAGTTTTAGCTCCAAGTGTCCATAAAAAGGGCTCTACCCCTTGTCCTGTGCATATGACTGTGCATTCTTTTATGGGATAACACGATAGTAGTCTGAAATTACTTTCAGACTGTACACCGCAGTGAAGTGGCCCTCTTACTCTACAGTGAAAAACCACCAGCGATGAGGGTGCACACAGTTCGACTGTTGCACATGTCAGCACCTCTGCAAGTTTTAACAAGAAACTACACAGCTTGACATCTCGAAGTGAGAAGAGAATTGTGCACAAGAGTCAAAAGGCTAATGTTCGCCTGCAAATAAGAAACATGAGGGTGCTGTGAATGAGGAAAGGAAGAGGACGCTTTGATTGTGCAGTGTGTTGACAGCGCAAGGACACCTTATCCAAAACACTACTTCCCACTGGCTCCTGACACATCTCCCAACGCAACGCAAACTGAGGTCATGCAGTGTAAGAGAAAAATAAATAACTGCTCCATTGATTAAAGTCTTTTTAAGCTTTTTAAAATCGTTTTGGACACATTTAGATTAGCATTTTAAAAAAAGTCTTCTTTTTGTGAGCTGTTGCTTTCTCTCTGCTGAAAAAGCGTGAGTGAGTGTTTGGTGGTGGTCGGAGGGTCCGTTGGCGCAGATGTGTGCAGCCGCGCTTCTGTCAGTCTACCCCAGCGGAAACTGTGGCTACAAAACATAGCTTACCACCACCGACTATGGAGTGAATGAAATACCCCTTACCTTCCGTGTAAAGCGCTTTGGGTGACTTGTGACATAAGTAAAGTGCTATACAAATACCAATACCTTTACCGATACCAATACCTAGATTAGAGGCATGTCTGTTTAAGGACCTATCTTCCCCTGCTGGCCACACCCACTTCACTCCGTCAGCCCAAGCCAGCCATGCAAACAATGGAAAGTAGTAGCAAGTTATGGTGGAAAGAGTACAGCACAGCTAAGCATTCATCTTACTAAACCTCTTTACAAACATGTCAATAAATTTGAGGGGATTTGAGTTCAGACACAGCAGGAGAATGCCCCAGTGCTTTTACAGAGCAGTGGGAGGTGGACTGAGCGGAATATGACTATGCTAATTAATGTGGCTATTAGCAATGTGTAGATTGATATAACAGTTAGATAAATGGGATGACTGCTTTGTAGTGATGGTGGTTTCAGTGATGACAATATAATTAAGTGTATTTGAAGATCCAGTGACGGTGTATGTGCTTTAGAAAGACACAGGAGCATTTCCTGGAGTGGGAGGCGTTTCTCATGTATCTACAAATTTTTAGCTTCTGACTGAGAAGGTCAGCGCCTCAGAATACAGGATTGCTCAAACATGCACGAATAAAACTAAATCCAAATATGTCTTTAATAAGGAAATGTTAAAACATGGTAGAATGAAAGCTTTAAAAAAGTCCAGTTAGCATATCAGGACCCCTTTAATATTGCTTTTTATTCTGACCAGGAAAGAAAAGGTCAGCAACTTGATGCAAACGACCTCGAAAATCTCATATTCTTCCATTTTCTCTAGCAATTAGGGCGTTCAAATCACATCCAGGTGTCACATAATAACTACAACAGCCTTCAGCTGAACTCCACTCTCCAACATACATCCAAAGCAAATAAGACTTCTTGCGGTCGCTTGGTCAGGGACTGATTTGCAAACAGTACCAATGGGAGGTTAAAGAAATCTCAGGCAGGCTTTTAAGCATGAGAATAAAGCTGAAGCCGAGGTTTTCATATCAAACTAACTAGAGTCATATGGAGAGGCAGAGGCATCAGTAGCACACGCTGGGGACTGATGTGGGGAGCACAGAGAGTGATCAGGCCACAAAGCAGTTATTTTTTTTGTGCTGTTGCAAAAACCAGGGGTGGAAGGTAACTAGATACTTCAACTCAAGCAATCTGCTAATGTACATTTTCTAAAACATACTTTTACTTAAAATTTCTGAGTACTTCTTTCACCTCTGGAAAACAAAAACATACAGGGCTGAACATAGCAGTTGCTCATAAGAAGTAAATGAAGAATATAACCACAAGTGACAAAGAAACCTCAGCTATCTACACTGTGTCTCTATCAGGACCTATGTACTGCCAATATGAGAGCCTTCAGAGTTTCCGCCAGATCACTTTTCACTGGGAACCCTCTCACCAAAGGGCCCCATAGGCTTCAAGCAAAACCCTAATTTCCTCACAAATCCCATGCAACAATATTAGTTTAAAACCAGAAAAGCACTTTACGTCACCTCCAGAGAAGCCAGCGTGGCCACGAGTGTCAGAAATCCTGGAGTGTCGGACCAGAAACTCGACATTTAATCCAGAAGGCAGGGGAAAGTGCGCGGAGTTTAATTTGGACAAACAACTGCAGAGTATAAGCAGGGGCGTAACATCAGGCAGTGCAGCCAGCTTAGCTGCACTGGGGCCCAGGGCATGAGGGGGCTCCATTTAGTCCTTAATTATAGTCAATTTTAGTGCATTATTTTCATTCTGGACTATAAATTACACTGCCAGCATGACTCATTTGAGAACAAGCTTTTCTTATGATTAAACAAAAATAATATTGTATGATATGCATAATACCTTCACAATATTTACTTAATGCTTATAAAGTTTAGTTATAAACAAATATGCACATACATTTTTTACTTAAAGAAGTGCACTTTTTAGAATTTAAAGAATGATATGTAGACGTATAGATCTACTGAATGTGCTTCATAATTTAAGGGCCCATTCTGAAAACCTGCAATGGGGGCCCTGATTACCACCTTATGTCACTGAGTATAAGGCTGATATTAATGAAACAGCAGAGTGTGGGACTCCATTTGGTAATAAATTAATAGTATATTGTATAGGTTTAATAGAAATATACTGTGAAGCATGCACATTTTGCACATTTATTTGACAGATGGTGTAAGGTTGGTACATACTGTAGGAAAGGTTAATATAGATGAAGATGATTAAAGAGTTCTGAAGCAGGGTTCTTCCAGTTATGCACTGTAGTACTCTGTCAACCAAGTGAACAATTATGGCCCCCCTGAAAGAATACAGACCTCACCAAATCAATACATTTCCACCTGGATCCACACCAAAAACTAATCATTCATTTTAACATTTGTGACTTTACCTAAAACCTCATGAGAATAAATTGGTAACATTTTGAGTTATGTTGCTGACAGACAAAAATGGCCCCATCTCGCAATGTTAAAGAAGGTAATAATCCTGACCTGATCCATACCAAAAACTAATCAGTTCCTTGGCTCATGGCTTTCTCCAATCTAATCTAGCTATAGGTAAGTTGATGGTGAGTTATAAACATTGTTATTAATGCTTAATTAATGACAAAAATATGAATTAATACTTATGACCATTAGTGGTAATTCAATATCTATAAATGTTTAATAATTTAAACATTGGTAATAACATGTTTATCAATGCTTTATTAATGCTTAAGTAAGTATTTAGAATAACTTACAACTATTATCTATAGTAGCCATATGGCCACTGCAAATTAGCGGTTATAAATTTTCTTTACTCTGGCATTGTTTGAAATAATGTAGGAAGACATCCTGTTGGGTTTTTAAAAGAAATGACTAATTGTTATTTTATACATTACTTACTAACTTATTACTTTATTTCCTTTGGTTTAGCTGACAGAGTGGAAAAGTCCCCCTGTGGGACATTAAAACTTGAATTTTCGCCTGTGATTATGTTTTTTCAGTGAACTCAGCACTGACCATTAGTTTAGTCAAAAGCCCCTACATAAAGCTGCAGACATCACCTAGTTTTTTCAGTGAACCAAATCTGTTGTATCAGTTTGCATTTTAAAGTAACGACGATGCCAAACACTTGTCCAACAGCTAATTGCAGACTGGGATTATATAATAATAAGAGTTATGCCCACAAAATTAAAGCTTGAAGATGCAAGGTGTTGACAGTCAATATGACCTTTTGAAGTCAGTTTGAACTCACTGTAGGCAGATTTGCATGTAAAACTAAAGTAAAGTCTTAAAATCTCCCACTGTCAGTGCAAGTTATATCTAAATGCAGGGTGTGGAAGAAAACTGTCTTTCTGATGAATTTTGTTGTCAAACTTGGGCTTCAGAGGCGTTGGGTTCAGTAGTTGACCTAACCAAGCCAAAGCCAGATCTAGCTGTTACTACACTCTCATATGGCTTTGTAAAATGATCACTGAGCTGGCTTATTGGATGACTGATGTAACTTCCCTTTTTAAACCTCACTGTGTCATTTTAGCCCAGAGGAGCTGTTCTGCAAATCCAAAATACTTTACACACAGTGGTAAGTTGGTGTTTCAAGTTTAAAAGTGCATTGGGTAATCATTTGTAATACACATTTGGACCTGTTGAAGCACATCAATACTGGATAAAGTACAACATATTAGATATTTAATACTCAATAGAATTCAATGCAGATTTCATAACTTTCTGTTGCTGTAACAGCATTTGAGTACAGAGTACTTCTTCCACCTCTGAAGCATAGCCTACCTCTTTTTATACATGTGAATCCTGATAACCCCTTATAAATGTGACACTGTAGCACAGTTGTAACTTTGCATGAGTGTCACACATGGACATTTGCCTAAAAGCCATCAACAGCAGCTGTATTTACTTGGCGAATCACAAACAGGGCGTGTTTTAGAAGTTCAGCTTTCATCCTCATCCAGACAATGATTGTTGGCTAAAGAAATCCATTTTTCTTGTGACCTCAGAGTGGGATTTGGTGGATCAAAGTGGACAGAGCTAAATGTCCCTATAGTGGCAGATGATCAATATGAATGTCTTTGGACAGTGTTTGTGTCCAGCTGAGTTTGGGAATGTCCAGAGTTCTACAGTGTTGCAAAAAAGCAACCATCTTGGTTCAAAACACATATACCTTAACATGGGTCATTTCAAAATAAAAGGTCCTTAAAGGACAATACAAATTCACCTCCTTAAGACTGAAATCATTATATATCCCCAAATACTGTAGAGGCTCACTGTTGGGTTGTGGGTTCAAATATGTGAATGTCAATAATGCATGATCTACTGCAGTTTTCATTTTTGAAAGATGAAACCACATGGATGAATGAAGACAGTAATAATGTAGTCGCTTCATTCACATTACATCTGTAGTTTGAGCTAAAACAACTTTGTTTCCTATGAGTCAGAACCTAAAAGCTCTTGTTGCTCTTACTGCCTGCCCATTAGCAAATGGCAAAGTGACCCAGGCACACATTTATGGGGCCATTTACAATCAATACAAAACACTCAATCAAAACACTTTTAGTAGAGTTCATAAAAACTGTCAGTAACAATGACTGTGAATGTAGAAGTAAATTGTACATTTTAACAAGACCCTTTCGCTTTTGGGGTCGCCACAGCAAATTATCTGTATCCTAGTGTACAGCAATTAATATATTCATTTGGCATAAGTTTTAAGCCAGATGCCCTTCCTGGCGCAACCCTCTCCATTTATCTAGATTCAGGATCAGCACAGTCTTAGTCTTTTGCACAATGCTGTAATTGCAGAGAGAAGGTTTAGGATCAAAACGATCGATTGTGGGCATCTCCTCAGTGAAAGAATGAGTGGGGAGGAGGTGATTAAACCCAGGCCTGATGCTTAGACGCCTCGGGGTTGGATTTTCCAATAGCAAGTGACTTGGCGCCGGGGATCCTGTGTATTTTCCAGCCCGATCTCTGCTTTGGCACTGGCCTAAATAGTAAAGCTCTCTTTACTGAGCTGCCCGGGGTTCTCTGTGTACAAATACAAGCCCCTCGTGTGTGCACTTCAACATGACCAAACTCTGTGGGGCAGCCTCCAGAGCCACTGACCTCCAGCTGTCTCACAAATACAGTACATGGTTACAACAGTTTGGTTAGAGTAGTAGAAAGTATTGAGTGTAAAGTTTACTTTGTCTTATGATCCCTTGCACGGTTTATACAAAGCAACTACAGCTCACCTCAGCGTAGGTTCGAGTTCAGGGTTCTTACAGTATATTCAATTCGAAAGTCAATACTGGACATATGATTTTGTGTTTTTATAATTGCATCATGGAGGGGAACGGGTGCGAGTTGAGCCGCTGGTGAAACGTCCATTGATGGCAGTGTGTGTGTGGAAGTGTGTTTATTTAACTACTGCACAGGTTAATCTGCTGCTCGGGCCGGCTGCTGTGAGGTGGTGCCAAGGCTCACAAACCTCCGCCACTCTGATCCAGCTGCCAGCTCCTGAAACCAGAACCACCTCCAGCCCGGGGCACCCCTGCTGCAAAAGGTAAATCAAAGACATTTACATCAATACCTCACTTGTCATAAAACACAGTAAAATGTTCCATATGGGCCTATACTTTGGGTGATTATAATGTGTTAGTGACAGGATTCAGTGGCACTTTCACCCCCAAATGCCCGTACGCTTTTATGGCTGCGTAGGTGCTGAGATGTGTTGCTAATGCCAAAACAGTAGCTGAGGAAAATGAAGTGATTTTTCCATTTTATACCAGGCTTAACCATTTTTCCTCTAAACAATAAAATGCAAACAACGCAAGCCCTAGAGAAAGACTGGAAGAAATGAGCCCAGAAGTGCTGTAGCTAATCAACACAACCACAATAAGACATGACACCCTTTTAGGACCAATACTGCTGCAACAGTTAACCACAATAAACTGTGTTGTAACTGTGTATAACTGTGTACTGTGCACAAATCTGAATAGCTACTAATAATGATGTGCATGTGCATTCTTCTTTTCCTTTTGGCTTTTCCTTCGACACATCAAATCATCTGCCTCTATTTAGCCCTTCTCTCTGTATCCTCTTCCCTCACACCAACCAACATGACCTCTTTTTTTTACATGCATAAATCTCCAGTATTTTCACGTCTACTTGAGTAATATTACAATAGTTCTTTTACTTGAGTACAGATTGAATTCTTCCACATCTGCTGTTATCATTAGCTAGTATTTGTGTCATCACAGTGGAAAAAAATTATAATCTTTTTTTTTACTCCAGCATTTTCTGTGTGTGCTCTTCGAAGCATTTGTTATCAACAGCACACAGAGGGCACTCCCGAACACAGGCAAAAAGAGAGAAATGAAGAATGACTGTGCTATTAAAGTGAGAGATGTCTTTATCTTGTCCACAGGGTGTTGCAAAATAAAGCAGTGGTACCTAGCACAGCTCCTGGCTCAGGTCCAGAGGTAAATATTCTCCATCAGCTCAGAGCAGTACCTCCCATTCTCTGCAACCCATCTGTGAATAATGAGGTTATCTTTTCAGAGAGAGCTGCTCCAAAACACAACCAGTGAGTCTGTGGATCTGGCATACTTTTACTGCACCTACTCACATAGATCTGACAGGTACTGCAAATCTGTACTTGTCAACAAAAATTATTTTTTTTACTGTTATTACTCGTACTACAATTATATTTACTATTACTACAGTACCTCTACAACTGTTAATACTACTGCTAATGCTCCTATTGTAATATTTGTAGTTATATATTACTTGTACTACTACTACTACTTGTACTACTACTACTACTTGTACTACTTGTACTACTACTACTACTACTTGTACTACTACTACTTCTACTACTACTACTACTACTACCACTACTACTACCACTACTACCACTACTACTACTACTACTACATTAAAAATAGTTTTACTCAGAGATTCAGAAAATTTACTTCAGTAAAGGCCAAATGTTTCCTCCAAAATGTAACAAGATTTTAGAAAATGTATTATGAAGTATATTTTCTTCAAAAAGTATCTAGTAACTACTTGTAGTAGTCTAGTAGTAACTTTCCGCCCCTGCATTCTCGCATCTGATATTAGTTGTGTTTATTTGCCTGTATGCGCTGCTGCATTAGCTCGCACAATCAATCCCTGTTTAAACAAGCAACATAAAACTATGCATCACTGGGCTTCCTCCTGTCACACTTGACCCTCTAATTCACGCTGCATGAGTTTGATCACTATCTAACTCCCACACAAATTGGTGGTGTTATTTGCAAATGGGATGGTTTATTTCTATCTTCTAAAGTTATGTACAAAGACCTACAATCTAGTTTACCCCAAAACATAAGCCACACAGCGCAGATTGCCATTTCCCTTCCACCTCTGTACACAAACTAAAAATAGTGTTGTGGGTCTGTGGTGCAGGATGGATCACTGTGTGGATAGTTGATAATATCTGTGAAGCGCCAGGAGGAAGATAGGATCGGCCACGCTCCGAGAAATGACGTACTTTACCATCATTCAACGGCAAAAGCAGCACATTATGGATCCTACTCTACAGGCAAAATCACTACTTGTGCTTCCAGGCTGTGTGCACTCAGAGGCTCAGGTCACAACTACTGTGGAGATGTTAAGTAGCAGTATTTACACATGTAGGGGGACTAGGAAAACACAATTGACTGCTAACACTTTAGTACTACACTTGAATACTACATGCTGGAGTGTTGTTTGTTTAAAATGTTGGCAAAGAAAGTTCTAATCTACATATGAGGTGTGTATGTTTCAAAGACTGCATTTAGTTAAGTGGCCTGAAACACATTTTTTTGTTCATTTCCTTAAATACATTACCAAGTTTCACATTAATGTATACATTAATGTTTGGATTTCTGTGTATAGTGTATATATAGTTTTGTATAGTCAGTTACATGAGCTGGTTCTGCAGTGTGGCAAAAATTTCACCATCTGCTATTTGAGAAATTTTCTTCAGGGCATGCATCCCATAATGCACTGAGGGAAACAACAAGGATGACAATACGTATACACATGACCATGGGCCAGATTTCACAGTTGTATTATCAGTGATATCAGGTTTGCAGTGCTTCTCCTATTTTATAAAATCAAGTCACATCACTTTTGTTTCTAGTTTCCTATTATAAAGTAACTTCATAAAATAATATTAAATATTACTGCAGAGCTATAAGGAGTAACAACCGGTTGTCAACTGTACTCTGAGAAGTATACGCTTGACTTGGTCTTAAAGGCACACACTGACAGACAACCACTCACACTCACACCACTTTAAATTGAACATAATGGCAATAACACCAGTCATTACATAATTCAAAAGCAAAGCTGAGCTGGCTTGACCCAAATCACAGTCAACCAACCTCAAGGCCTTTTATGATAGCTGTAAGACCACTGACAGGATTTGTAACATGGAAATAATAAAAAGTATAGTTGATGAGCCTCAAATAAATGCAGGATAGACACAGTGACACGCGTGGATGAGCAGTGTATCAGGAAACACCCTCCTCATCATTAGTGACTCTATAACTCATGTCCTGTGGATCATAAAATACATAACTTGGATTATAAACACAGTAAAAGACAGAGTAAAAGAAAGTGTTATGGGAATTGTTTCAACAAAAAACTCAAAATCTGACAAATAATTGTCTTTAGATGTATGTGTGGCACATGTTTTACCTGAGATGTAACTGCAGAAATGAAGTTCAAATTCCATTTAGTGGAGAACCTGTGGCACCAAGAAAAAACAATACTAATAGTACTAGCGGCCATATCTGTGCCAAAAATCAGTCATTATAGAGGCAGAAAACAGTGAGATCATCAAAGAATCAGTCAGGAGGGAAATGCTCAGAGTACTGGACTAAAACCAGGATGATCTCATAACCCAACCGTTCAGAGAGCATTTATCTCTGTACTGTATGCCAACGGAATCATAATCAGGACCTGGACTTTACGCAATTCAAATACTCTGCAGGAATAAAGAAGAAAGCGATCATTACCAGAAAAACAACGCCCCCAGTGACTTTGGACGCGCTACTAGAAGCCTGCTTAGTGTATAACGCAACCTCACCCTCATGTGGCCAGAGGAGGAATTACAATTGATTCCAAACAGTACTGTAAGCATTACAACGTAAAGCTTTTATAAGACGAGTAGTACAAAAACTCTTTATTCCATGTTAAATAATAGTGTTACAAAAATCATTTTTTACAATCTGCCAAGGGTTAGAAACTAAATTAAACTAAAGTTTTGCATTCAAAATGTGCACCTGTACATGATCAAACACTTGTGGTGATATGTCGGCAACTTCGTCATCTCGCTCTTAATTATTCTTTAAAAATTTTAATGTACATTTATAGAAACACACTTTTCACAGTTTTGTTCAGATTTTCAGAGACTTAAAATAGATACATTGTCAGTAAAAATAGAACACATTTACATCAAAATCTCAATTTGCAGCATTTCATTAAAGTTGTAATAAATTACTATAATGTGTAGCTTGGCTACGAGAGGAAGACGTCTAAAATGTCTTATGATGGCACTGTTCTTGTCCAGTTTGTAACATGAGTGATGAATGAACTTTTTTTATTTTGTTCATTTAAAGCCTTGCTTCTCGGATGATTACAGCTGATGGTATGCTACCGTTTGGGCAATCAGAGGCACCCTGTGGATCAAATTGAGGTAGTAAGACTGAGTTGTTTATGTACCAAATATAAATGATAAAACTGTGGATGCAACAAAGTTACTGAAGCACAGCACAACCATACTGTGTTAGTAGCATGCACATTACAGTTAGCACAGCACACAAAGCCTAGGGATGTTAAGGTTAAGAATATATTTAGTTAACATGAAAAATGATGTTAACTTAAGACAAGGATTGACTGAAGCAAGGTAAGTCACATTTAAATTGATGATAAAATCAATATCAAAGGAACAGACGGGTATAATGTTAACGGTGAAAGGTTATTAATCAGGTAAAGAAGATTTTAAACACATTGTTGATTGACTGCAGCGGTGATCCTACCTTTGCGCAGATGTGTGTTGAGCAAAGATTTAAGTGGATTTGAGTTTGATAAGAAGAAAGTTTTATAGATCATTCTTGAGAGGAGGAGGAGTCTGCATCTGGTCAGTGATTAGGGCTGTGGCTCCATAGTCCTGTTCCAAGATCTGCCCCTCCGCCTAAAACAACATCTACTGATCACTGTCATGCACACTGCACTCTGGAGGGACAGACTGGACCAATACAGGGCAGAACAGGTTCATCTGTCTTGTCAGTGGGGTGGTTATGAGGCATTGAATCACTGAGTGTTATGAGTAATAAGCTTTAAATACAATACATGAATTCAGGTAAAGTACCAAGATATTTAGCACCAGAATAGTTCATCAGTATAAAGCAAAATTTTAGGTACATTGAATTATTTTAAATTTAGTTCCAAGATGATTTACGCATGAGGATATGTGGGGACTACAACTCACAGAAGTACACTGTATTTACCAATAAATAAAACTTTTGTGTAATTACAAAAAATATCTCATAATTACAAAAAAGGAAATACAGGAGAATTATTATTTACAATAACATAAGTATAAAATGCCTTTGTACCAATGAACACAGACAATAATAATTAGTTGGCACAGGTTTTAAATGACCACTTTTTTAAGAATCACCAACACATACAGTTTGATAGAGGGAGTATTCATGGTTTGATAAAAAAAAAGCCCAGGGATTAACACGCTGCCATGTATACTGCCTATGACCCCAATATTTCATTTGTAGAAAATCAAATGTACTCTTACTTATTGGTAAAAAAGTCAATCAACAGTAATAATGGTTGATAACTGCTGATAATTAATGTTTACACAATTTCTCCTATTAAAACTTCAAACCCTGTTTAAGAAGACTTAGCATAAAAGATAAGCATAACTTTATAAACCCACTTACTGTAGCTTTAGCTGTCCTATTTGCATTTTGCCTGCGTAGATCAGACTTGATAAAACCTACAACAGACAAAAAGCAGGTAAAACTTGTTAAAATTCTCTATTTGGAGAGAAAATTACAAGGCACGTTCAGTATATCTCTTTGCAGTAACTAAAGTCAACCAGCAGATGGCGGTTTTGCACAATCAAACAGTTCTAACTTGGCTGTACACTTTTGATAAGAGTTAGTTTGGGATAAAAAAAAAAAATACAAAAAACACAGTACCATTCCATTAATTCCAACTTTGTAGCAAATAACTTGAATTTAATTTAATTTTTAACACCCAGAAGTTGTAACAATACCATGTATAATAAAAAACGTGTCCAGACGGACTTTTTGCTTTAAACCTAAATATTTACATTTCATTTATTTTTGTTAAAAGTGTTCTGATTAATTCTTAACTAAACTGTTGTCTGACTCCTGGGATTTGCCACAACACGACTGTTGTGTTCGAAGCTGAGTAAGTACAAAAAAAAACAGTGAGTCAGTTCAAAGACCTTTGTCGCCACAAAAGCCTCATTAAAAAGTTGTGTTTCTATTGTGAAAAAAAGTTTAGCGGTTCAGTGACTAATGTACTTTTAACAAGTTAAAGATTGAACATAATGAGTTCAAGTGTCTTTACAGACACTTCTGCAGCAGCTACTGTATGGTTGTTGTACGACATTCACATTCTGCCTGATGTCTTGTGACTTAATGTTAGTAAATGTAATGCCAGCTTTTATTTTAACAGTTTAATGTCTTCATTGTTACACTGTGGTTTGCTATGAAACCTTGAATGCTGTCCATTTAGGCAGCTTAATTCTGAAACTATAGCTGCCCTATAACTAGAGTTATATATAATGTACAGAATAAACCATATTGATCTGCCTGAGCATCTTAATCAATGATGACCTTTCACTATCTCCAATATAACAAACAACACATGATGAAATACTTGTGTTGCATTTGTTACATGTGGAAAATGAACCTTATGTAAAAATTCAAAAATGTCTCACCAGTCATTACTGTGCCGATCAGAAGAAACACACAGAGGAAGATGTTTCCTGGCAGCGTGCCATAGCTGTCGATGATCTTGCCCTGACAGATGGTGAAAATGATGCCAAACACCTGGATGAGCACAACGTGTGGTTAATGTCTTCAGTGTCCAGCAAACAAACAACTGTAAAAGCTCCAGTCAACAACAACTGGCAACAATTACCTGCTATTCAGCTATTAAGTATTTTCCTCTTTTTATAGTGTTTTAATTTGTTTCATATTAATTCACTTTTTGGATTGTTTATTTGCTAAAGTCTATTTTATTCAGATTTTCACAGATGGTGTTGTGCAAGTCCTTCGTATGTTCTCACCTGAATCAGTAGGTCCAGTTTAACTTGAAGATTAAACTTTCAACATCTCATTACAGCCTCACTCACATGTGGTTCAGACCATCTTTGAGTTTATTGTTTTGACACTTTAAGGTTGCAATAATCACATTCATACTGCATCTAGCATTAGAGTTGGAATTAGACCTAATCAAGGGTTAAAGTGGAATTTGGGAAGTGGAGGAACCCAGTATCAGTGTACACAGTAGTTATATATACTGTATACTATATTAGGTTTAATGTACTATTTCTCGGAACTTATACTGTATCTGCAATGTGTGTGACAGGATTCATGTTGAGAGTGATTTGAATGTGTGTGGGACTATATGACAGGTCTGGGGCTCCTCCCCCAGGAAAATTTGAACATAACATATGCAGTTTCTTTCTGGTGAAATTTAGAGAATATTCATTTTAGAGAATATAATATTACAGATGTCTACCAATTTTTTAAAAAATGGGTACAATTATTAGAGCCATCCCTGGCTCATTTTGTGCCCAAGGCAAGAAATGAAATGTAGATCTTGATGTGTAGCAGATGTTTTTTTATGTGGGAAAATAAAAGGCAGGGGGGTCTAAGAGTCCCTCTCCAGGAAGCCAACCAGGTTGTAGTAAAAATATGGCCAAAATGTATGGTTATATTTCTCCAAAATTCAAGAGAAAACATTTTTTAACAAAACCCCTATATTTTAAATATGTATTAACTCTTTTGTGTATATAAATGTCTGAGTAAGTTTCTCTTTAAGTGGTTCCCCAATACTCACAGGAGCCCCAGCCCCAGATACTGCTTAGGTCAGCCCCTGCTGATCCAGCACAGAAACGAACAGTCTCTGAGCCTTCAGTCTTATCTCTCTGTGGACAGAGGCTCCAGAAAACACTACTGGCTATAAAAGCTTTTGTCAGGATGCCTGAACGTATGTTTTATGTTGCTTTTATAATACTAAACCTAGGACAATGTATAAAAAAAGAGAGAGACTTTGCGCTGGTCTGTGCCGCTGTTCGTATTATTTCAATGAGCTATTTATGATCGTATCTCTGTGAATATGAGATTGATTGTCATCAAACAAAATCTGATTTGAAGCTTGAGGAGTGTAGAACGTCTTTATGGATGTCCATGGTTTTTGTTAATTTTTTATTTATTGTGATTTGCCAAGCTCAACTCCACAGCTTACACTGACTGCTGGCAGCAGCTCTGCTAAGTTTAGGAACGCAGTTCCCGACCATTCCCGCCCACTTGGACCTAATTACTCAGATGTGTAAATCATACCTGGGCAGAGCAGTTAAGGAGGCCAGAGGACGTACCCTCTGACTCTGGATAGGTCAGCTCCACTGCAAACTCAAAACCTAGAGGCAGGTATCCTGTCATGAAGAAACTGGAAAAAAATGTCAACAGATAAATGTCAAGGTCTCCAACAGGGCAGACTGGTATACAAAGCACAAAGGATACAAAAGGACAACTAATGATTGACATAAAACTACTTCAAGAAAAACCTGTCTGTCATTACAGACAAGTCAGAAAGTAAGAAAAATCATTTGCATCACACTGAACCAAATTTAAACCACGTTTTAGGATGCATTTTCACATAAAAGTATCTGAAGATGCAGGTGGATATCATATAATCAGCCCTGGAAATATAGTTTAAACTTTGACTTCTGGGTAGAGAATAAACTTTTCAAACTACCATAAAATTATCAACGGATACTATATAGATACATTTACATATAGCAGAAAGCCCTTGCAGTCCTCTCCATATGTTGAAGAAGAACCAGCTGTTGGAGCGCTAGTGTTCAGTGACTCATGTCATTGCTAAGCTCATGTCACACACCTTCTACCCCTGGTGTTGTATGTACCTCTATATTTTTGGTATTTAAGGTGTGCATGCATTTAGAAGAGGTAAAGACAATGTGGAAGGATTTTCTGAGCAAGAAGCAACAAAATGTGGTTTTATTAAGAAAATAGGCTTGGTTTTCCAAATAGTAGTAATAAATAGTGGGACACATTTGTCCCACATGTGTTGACAAGCCTTGTGATTTGACCCTTGTACACACATGTGGAGTGGTAATGCCAGACGACTGATCTCCTGTAAAAAAGTTATACATTATCCACGCATCTATATATTATCTTGTGCCCTATACACTGTCAGCTCAAAAATATGGTTAGTATGTACGTATAAATGTAAAACGTGAGCCTGAGTAAAACAAGACTGAGTCAACAATATTTTCAACATTTCATTTAAACAAATAGTCATGTTAATTTTTACCACTACTGTTAAGGTTAAAGTATGATGCACTGTGTAAAATGTATCAACCTAATGTTAAATAGACATTTAAGGCTCCCTAAAACTGAGTTTAATTATTTCTCACTCCTGTACCTGCAACTGCCAACAGCTGAAAAATTAACAGGTCCTTGGTGCAAAGCTTTCAGGATAATCAGCCCAAAATGGCTCAACAGGCAACATCTAAATGATATTTTCATTTTTTGCTGTTTTTTTTGGGTTGTAAAACTGTTGTATATAGGCATAGTGTATGTACTGCACAAATTACCTTGCTGCATATCAAGCAGTTAGACATTAGATCAATAAGTAATAAAATGGAGGCCAATGTAAATAGAAAAATTCAAATGGCAATACCCGAGGGCTCCAGCAGTGATGAAGACCACCCAAAGGTGTCCCAGGCTGAGAGTAGCAGCATAGACGATCATCCCAACCAGAGACATGAAGTACACAGCAAGAGTTGTCTGCCTGGAAACACACAAACACTAAGTATTGATTGATACTTACTGCTACTATTGCTACAAGCACTTGAACTATTACCATTACTGCTGCTTCTATTACTACTTCTAGGACAACTACTACTACAACTGCTACTAATACTACCACTACTGTTTATGATTTCTTTTGGCCTTGGAATTATATCATGTTTACATGAGAGAATTTGCTCTCTTCCCAAATCACCATTAATTCAGCATGGTAGCAGGTCTTAGGCTATGCTATTAATGAGGACTTATGGGACAATTTTTGTCACTGTGTGCATAGTGCTTCACTGTGTCCCAGACATGGACTAATTCAATGTAAGGTCGTACATTGCACCTACTGGACTAAAGCTAAACTTTAGAGTCTATCCCAACGTAAGCCCTGCCTGTGAGCAATGCCAAGTACCTGCTTCACTGATCCATCTGTTTTGGTCCTGTTCATCTCTTACTCATGTCAAAAGTGCTTGAGTTGTCCCTTCACCCTGATCCCTATTTTGAACACTTCCTGATAGAGTGACCCTGCCAAAGGTTACAGCAAGCTTTAGATTCCAACTCTGCAGTCCACAAATGTGCCTCAGTAAGCTGGCTGTGACTATTTTCATTCCTTCACTGATTTATGGAGTATTTATTGACCTGGTTTGTATTGTACTTAGAGAAGACCATGTGCTGTTTATGTTCTACCAGCTAGAACTATTATGTGGCGAACTGTGATTAGTACCATTGCTATTGTTACTACAGCTACTACCAAGGTCAAAATAAATAAAGGTTTAAAGCAAAAAAAAAAAAAAAAAAAAAGCTGTTTTTTTTCCCTTAAGAATGTACAGGTCCTACAAGAAACACCTTCTTTGTTCAAATAACTCACTTTGAAGAAAGATCCAGTTACGCATCTGCCCCCACAAGCACACGTCCATACATACACCAGCGCAATAAGGGTGGACATTTGTAAAGCTAAATGTCTTGTACAAGGACACTTGTACTACACCCCCTTGTCTCCAGTGTCTGCGGGACTGGTGTAACTGTGTTAGAGAGTGTGGTGGTGTGTTTAGTGGTGTTGGCGTTAGTGCATGGCTGCCATGTCCATCAGTCTGACTCAGGGCAGCTGTGGCTACAGTGAGTGACTGTGGAGTGAATTAATAATGAACTGAGTTGTACAGTGTTTTCACTGATTTGAAAAGCCCTACATAAATCTAATCCATTATTATTAATGACATGATTAAAAAATAGGCATGCTTTCATGTTTTGTATTTCAGCTATGATTTCTGACACATACATCAACACAACTTGCCACACTTGTGGCTAATTGTCTCCTGCATGTAAAGTGATATTCCTCAGCCTCTGTACACACTTGAACTGTGTGAGTGCACCCTGAGAGGCATTTAGGTACCTCTTTAAAAATAATTTAGAAATACATTTTTGTGCCTGCAAGAATATTTAGTGTACACTTTGGGGCACACAAATTCACTCCTAAATTATTTTTTAAGAAGATATCTATATATCTAAAGGGTTGCAGCTCAAGCACCTGAAAAAACATTGGCCTGTCCTCAAATAAACTCAAACACCAAACAATATCTAAACCACAGTGACCACAAACAGATCACGTGTTTCCCAGATGCATTGTCTTCATGTGTTGAATTACTTGTATGTCTTGGTTCTGTCCAGCCAGATACCGCAGATGAGAGACCCAACCATTCCTGCAATGACTATAGTGAGGCCTATCCTTCCGGCATTTACTTCCTCTCCCTAAGGGTCAGAGTGACAGAGTGGTTAGGATACAAGCCAATAAGGTCTTGGAAAAGATAAACACATTACAAAAAGTATAGTATAGTATATGCTTACAGGGTAATGCTCAATAATCATTCGGTTTAGCAAGGTGCCAACAGCATAGAAACAGCCCACATTCAAACCTGGAAATGAACAGAGTGCATGTGATCAGATCATAGGATTTAAACTGCTACACCAGAGGCAGTGTTTTGCAATGTGGTTAGGGTTAGTAGCACAAAGCAAATGTCCTCAGGTAAACCTTTGAGTTTTTAGCAGGGTCAGCTCAACCTTCAAGCCTAGTTTCCAAAACAAAGATCCAAGGACTTCTATAAAAAGGATATGGTTCCTCTGAATACCTCTTCACAGTGTTACTCCAAGAGCGATGCTGCTGGTGGCGCAAGGTCTGAATGACAATGTAGACAATTTGGGTCAACTTAACAACAACCATGGGTGAAAGAAGAGCTTACAATCTGTACTCAAGTAAAAGTATTATTAGTATTACTTCAAAAATAATTGCACTAAAAGAAATCAATTAATGCTTTATTTTAGTAAAAAAAAAAAGTAGAAAATTTACTTAAGTAGAAACTACTAACTGTTTCTATTTCTCCTACTACTACCGATACTACTATAACTGCTACTATTACTGCCCACTTTCAAAAATACTTTCACTCATTTAGACATTTTAATTATGTGCTTAAGTAAAAGTACATATTTTTCACTTACACATTCAAAATGTTCTCAGACTGATATTTTACTTAAAAAAAAGTACTTATAGTAAATTACTTGAGTAAAAGCATCTGGTTACTTTTCATCTCTGACAACCAGACAACCTTTCTGATTAGTCACATCGAGATGCTACTAAACAAGCAGGACTTAGCTCTGTTGCTGGGATATTGACAAAACATAAGAAAAATTGACCAAGGCAGGTATAGTGCACGTCAGTCCCAGGAAAATCTTAATGCTTGTGAAATTGTATCAGTAGTTTGGACACTGTGGGATGATTTGCAAACACTTATAGACAGATATAATGACACAAGAAGAAGCTAATGCTTCCTTTTGCAATACACACCAATCTAGTAAAGATACTATATATCGATCGCACACGTCAACTTTATCAGTAAACTTTGGACCCCTTCATGACACATGCACGCCTTGGTTGAGTTGTGTGTTGGCTGTGTATAGTTTTATGGGAACAAGTGCAATATAAAAATTGGTATAAGATTAAGATCTAAGTTTTTTATTTCCTCAAAGCAGCAAAGCTATTGAATATAATTAATACAGTGAATGGATACAGTCAGCATCACGCCATAATTGGGGGCGTGGTCTGTCGTGGGGGAAAACAAACCATTGCACCCACTCAGAAACACAATTTTTTCATTATTTTTTTCTCGGGGGAATATTTGCAAAATAAGCAATCTTACAACAAGTCCTGTCTTACACAGAGCCCTTTATATTGTTAGGACACGAATAAGACATTAGAAAATTTAATGGATTGTGTTCTGTATTTTTAAAGACTGGCAGAACAATCCAACTGACTGGGCCCTGACATCTCTAAATATATTGTTCTCTCTGAGGACTATGCCATAAAACTCAATCACAAAAGCGTGGCTTACGGCCTGTCTTATGACTGGAGTTAGTGCAAATATACAAGATGAGGCTTAGCTGCTCCATTAAGACTCATCTGAGCTCATAAAGCCAAACTAATGCTAATGCTAACGCCAGTGGATGAGCCGCCCTAACACTGTGTGTCATTCGGCAGCATATAACGGTCGAGTCTTGATTCAATCATGCCTTAACAAATTTACACAGGCAAATTTTAGTTCACAATAAATATGATGAATTAATCTCGCTGTGTTTTTATATTAGAGACAGTTATGTTACGTTGCAACTTGACATTGAGTAGATTAGCATGTTATAGGCAGCTAACGTCTGGTATTTATGGTATTTTATGCCCATATGTGGACTATTGAACCACTATGTCCTCCTGTATGTCTCAGTGTCTTTATTAGGTAAAATATAAAAATTAAATCCAGCATTTGTTTGTGTATTTGTTGAACAGAAGGTGACAGAGCCACTCTTCTGGATTTCTGTGAATGGTTTGTTTTCCCCCACGCAGGACTCAGGAGTGACATTCTATTGGCGTTCCCACCATTGCCGACTGTATCTATACATGATGAGATGTATTGATAGGGTTTACTGACCATAGGTGATTATGAGGAGGATGAAGGGCTTGTTGCGAAGCAGTCTGAGGATGGAAGCCGTGTAGGAGTACTGCTCTGGCGGGATACTGCGGGCCACAGCCTGGGCCTGAGTGGGGGGCAGTTTGGGACGCTCCTGGAAGACTGGAAAATAAAGAGAAACACCACTGTCCAAGACTCACAACATTATGTATCACCAGTTGGGCTGCACAATACTGGAAAAACAAACAAAACTATGTTCTTAATCACATAACATTATAACAAGCAATCTTTCTTTACACTTTTCAACATAGTAAGTTTGATTAAATTTAAACGGTATATTTACAAATCGCAAATCAACAACACAATTTTATTTAAGCCAAAGATTGGACAATGATTCTGACAATTTTAATCACATTACATAACTAAAGATTTCCTCAAGGGATAGTCAGAATTAGGTGCTAAACAAAAGACATCTGTCAGATTCTGATGGGAATAAAAACAGTCAGTATGTATACTCACTAATATGCTTGAAGAAAAAAAAAGGCCATGAAAGTAGGGGGTAAAGTACACAATACACCTAACAAATAACCTTTTTTGTTTTGACAAAACCTTATCAGTCTTTTTTAGACAGTGTTTATCTAATTTGACTGCTGAAATTTTAAACACGACACACACCTGATTTTTTTTCTTTTATACTCATTTTCAAACTCAAAACAACAGCCACTAAAACCCCATCAGAGTTTATTTTCGATACACAGCTGACATCTGTGATGTCTTTGTGGATTGAGGGTGACTGTTTAGTACCCAATTCTCACTATCCCTATAGGACAGTGGTTCTCAAACTATGGTACAGGTACCTCTTTCCGGTGGTACTTAGGATGGATGAAAACCAGATAATTACAAAACCAAAAAGATAATTACAGGTTTAGTTCAAGTTTAGTCCTGATTTATTTTTGATTGATTAAATCCTGATTTTGTCCTGTTTTAAACCTGCTCTAGTTAGTAAGTAAGTAGTAGTTAGTAACTTAGTCCTGGTTTAGGCCCAATTTAGAGCTAGTCCTTATTCGTTTATTCCTGTTTTTTTCTGATTTAGACCCAGTTTACAGTAGGCCAGGTTTATTCATTTCCAAGATGAGCTCACAGTTTAATCTTGAGTCTAGGTTTTAAACCTGTTTTCCTGATTTAGGCCCATGTTAATCAGTTAAAGATCATACCTGGAAAGCAAAATCTTTTGTGGTGGTGCTTGTAGTGAAAAGTATGTGGGAGCATTAGTAATGTTATGCAAACTGATTTCTTATTCAAATAAAGAAGGGTTTGTTAAATCAGCTCTGTCTAAAGGGCTCTGTCCAAAGTACTTGGTGCGCATTTGTGAACAGTGGGACTCTGTCTGCCCTACTGACTCATAGGTCTGTAGCAGGACCACAGATGGGCCGGCCAGCAGGACAACCCTCACACATGGCACCTAGCATGTGCGTGTGTGAGGGTGTGCTGGGAGTGGATGTGTCATAGCAGCAAACTACTGCTGGTAAGAGGTGTAAAGCAGAGCACACAGAGGGATCGGCACACACACATACACTGGACCACCCTCCAAAAGCATGTCCAAATCTGATTCGGGCCATTAAATCAAGCACTGAGTGGCTTCTTTATGACTTTTTTTTTTTTTTTTATAACATAATGGTGTACTCAAGGTCTATTACTGATAAAGGCCACTCTGACAGAGTGAAAGGTGGCCAAAGCTTTACTATGGAATGCTTTCACAAGCTTGCTTTTGTATTTCTGAATGGATAACTATTAGCAGCTCCTTCCCCTGCCTACACAGCACAACAGCTTTTTCACTGGGTTCTTTTGAACGCCAGTGTCCAGTATACTCAAGTATTTCTGTTACAGAAAGTACTCAAAACTAGAAGCACTAGAGACCTTTCCTACCTTGCAGTGATAAAGATATAGTGCCCAGACCTGGACTCAAACTTGAAAATCTTCTGGTTCAGAAATATCTCAAAGTACAAAATCCCTCAAAACACTTCTGGATCTAAACAGTGATCTGCGGTTACACCAACATTAATTATTTTGTCCCTGGCCCATTACTGACCTTTCCCGAAATGTTCACAACAAAAATAAAAAATGTAATTCCGTATTTACAAAAGCACACTTAGTTAAAAGCATTTTTCATGCCTCACTTTTGCACAAAATTGTATAACTAGGCAATATTCCTGTAACGTTTTGCTGAATAGATTGTCGCATGACATGTCTGCTGACCTTCCTCAAAACACAATAGTAGCCTTTTTGTCATTCTTGGCCTGTGGGAGGGATTTGTGTTGTGGCTCAAGATGTCCAGGTCAGCACTTTTGCTTGTCCACTTAGTGGAGCTTTTTGTCAGAGTTCAAATCAGATGTAAACTAAAACTCCTATCTGGGGCTTCAACTAAATGCTCCAGTTGTTTGACCATAAAGCCTGTGATAATGAACTTCAAGATAATGACAGAGATGATGACGCCAGGCTATTTGGCTCCAGAGTAGAAACAAGCCTGGATTTGTTATGGGTTTCCATTAACAGACTTGTACTGGCTGATGTACAGACCACCAATTTTAAACACATTTTAGCTGAGATTATGAAGAATCATTTATAAAAGAAAGCAATGATTTATAAAAGAAAGTTAAATACAAAGTTTAATAGGGAATTTGTAGCAATAATATTAGCTAGTACAAATGGATAGTCATTGCATTGTATTGGTTGGTTGTTAAGCTATTCTTTGATTATTTTTTAGCAAATTTTTGATCAACTCAACCCTTTTTTTTGTTTTTGGCTTTTATCTAATCACATACAGTCCTATGTTTCAGTTATTGCAATTATTTTAAAAGCACAAATCTTTGCCATTTAATATGTTTCCTTGGGCACTGTTTGAAACACATGTAGACCCTGATCTCAAACAGACTCCCTATGGATATGCATGATTTTGTTTTATAAGTATCTATTTTTGTAAGGAGTGAGTAATAGTTCATACCAAAGACAACCAGTATGAAGAGTAGTGTAGCCACGCCCGCTGTGATGTAGAACATAATCCTGATGTGGTGAGCCAGCTCATCCATGTCTTCCACATTAGGGACCAGAATGGGAGGCACCAGAAACCCAATGGCAATACCCAGCTGTAGAAAAAGAATGACGCATGATTAACTATTCACATTAGGAATTCTTTTTGCAACATTTTTACAGTGGAACATTACAATTTATAATTAACACATTTTCCTACTGTGAATAGTCTGATGATTCACTCAAAACCATAAATCATAAAAATGTCCAATAAACAGAAGAAGGAAGTCTAACATACACTACTAGATACTTAAAAACCAAGTCATTTACTTCTGAAGAAAATTTTTTTACTTTTAGTCAAGTGAATTTTTAAAGGTTCTAAATTAAAAAGTACTGGTAAGTGTAGCATTAGTAGTAGTAGAAATACTAGTAGTAGCAGTTGTAGCAATAGTACAAGTAGTGGGAGTAGCTGTAAATATTTTCTACTTAAGAGTGCATAGAACTTCTACTTGAGTGATAATATTTGGAACTTTTACTTAAGGGCAGATTTGAAGTACTTCCTCCACCTCTGCATATACTTTATGAGTATAATTCCCGGTTAACTTGATTTGAAAAAATGTCAAGCTATTGTTTATTGTTCTTAGAGTTAGGGTGTTCCAGAAAATAATCTCATAAACAGACATCTTAAACTGATTAAAGGTTTCAGTCAAGAAGCAATGCAATCCTTTTGTTCTTTCACACCACAACACAAGAATCCCTATATGACTTTGGCATCCAGCTGAACCTTGCATAAGCTACACACAGCTGGTTTAAGCCTCGCCGCATGAACTTTGGTGTAGATGTACAAACCACACATTATTATTACAGATTACTATGAACACACCTGGTTTCCAAGAACTCCAATA
This sequence comes from Bostrychus sinensis, assembly GCA_020698575.1. Lineage (NCBI taxonomy): Eukaryota > Metazoa > Chordata > Actinopteri > Gobiiformes > Eleotridae > Bostrychus > Bostrychus sinensis. Next base: position 15,902,896 of record CM036257.1, on the reverse strand, counting down.
CAACAGGCAGTGGAAACTTCCTTGTCTCCGAACCACACTGATGCTATGTACGAAGGGATACCAAGAATAAAAGCCGTGGAAACAGAGCAAATGAACTGACCAAAAAATGTCACTGGGAATAAGTCAGGACCAGCGCTACCTATTTTAATCCAAGCGCCAATGCAGTTAAAAGCTGCACCTACAAGGACTACGTCACGAATTCCCCTATTGTCCAAAAGCCATAGGACAGGCAAAATGAGGGGAACATAGGTAAGAAGATAGATAAGAGATAACCAGTCAATAGCCAGGGCATCAATATTGTAAAAGCGCATAAATATGTTGCTGATGATCCCGTACTCAAGCCACATAAAACCATTGCAGCCTGATAAAGAGGAAAAAAGAAATAACATAAACCAGCGACGATGGTATAGTTTTGTTTCAGCTTTAGGAATGAGCTGAACCAAATCGCCATTCAAGGTCTCGACATCCAGACGGGAACCGGTGGAGATGCCTAGAGGTCCAGGGCTCCACTCAAAAACTGCCAAACCCGGAGCGATATCTTTAGCAGCCTTGGATCCCCATTCTTTAGCACTGAGCTGAGAATTTGCATGGTTGCCTTTCAAGTTATTGTTCCGTGGCATTTTGACTGTCCCAAAGCAAGCCTCAAGAACAGGACAGAAGCCTACAGGAAGCCTGAGTAAGAGAACTGGTGGTGGCGTGGGTCCGAAATACTTTTTCAATGAAGTGACAAAAGGCTGATGTTACATTCCCAGCTACATGTGATGCCACTGAGCCAGGACACTGCACGTCCACATATTTATAACACTGTTGCTTCTTGGGGTGTTAATATAGTAAGTTTCCATAGGCAAAAATACAGGGCTACCTGACTGAACATTAATTGAGTGTCTGGTGAAAGGTTACTCATTCCAATTTAGGGAATGGTTGTGTTCATGGTGGTAAATAAGTCCTGGCCTCAGTTAAAGTTCACCTTTACTTTCCTGGAAATTCAAAAAATACCTAGAAAATGTTGACACAATTTTTGTAGTCATTCACAATGTAGTTATGCTATTATAGTTATGTTTCTGATAACTGGAGTTCTGAAATATGCTAGTAACTAATATGATACCATGAAAACAAAGACATGTATCAAAATGCTTGTCCACACATTGCTGACACCCTGCTGAGGTAGACCCTTCTCATCAGGTGAACAACCTCCAGTTAAATTTAGGATACCAAGTGACTATAAGCTCAGCTGTCAAAGCTGATCATTAAGTGGTATTTCCAGTTGCATAAACTAGACCAACTTTAGTTAGCCTATATCTTTGGCTTTTAAATTAGGGTACACTATAGGTGCAAGTTACATATTATATCACCTAAACTCATTCATTATCACCCTCAACAATAAATAAAAGTTGCTCCTAAAAAATAAGGATAGTATTTGCTTTTTATAGCACAAGCTTGACTTTGTTCTCACTTGGAAATGAAATGAATAATTTGAATGGCATCACTCAGACACAGCTGTTTTCACTTTTTTGAAACTTGAAATAATAACATCTTTATATATTATTTATATGATATTTTAACCTGATAATATCTTGGATAGTGTGTAATTACGCAAAAGTGCCACCTGGATGTGGGTGTCCACGTGATGGTGCGTGATTAGTGGAGCTTTATTCCAGGGTAATGAGTGATGAAGTTGCCCTACTGAGGCATTACATTTTACCTGATTCCCAAACACTCCGATGGAGCAGGCGGTGGACACTTCCTCTGAACCAAACCACACTGATGCGATTCTGGACGGCATTCCCAGAATGAAGACCTGAGCGAAGGAGCAGCAGAACTGTCCAAAGAATGTGACTGCGAACAGATTGGGTTTGACACTCAGGACTTTGATCCACGTCCCGGCACAGTTCAGAGCCGTGGCCACAAGCGCGATGACCCGCAGCCCTTTCTTGTCCAGCAGCCAGGTGACAGGGAAGATGAATGGGATGTACGTAAGCATGTAGATCATGGACATCCAGTCTATTGTAAAGGCCTCTACGCTGTAGAAATACATGAAGATATTGCTGATAATGCCGTACTGTATCCATTGGAAGGAGTTGGAGAGAGAGTAGGCGCTGAAGAGAAGTACTATGAGCCAGCGTCGCTTGTACAGGTGGGTCGGTGGCAGGGGCACCTCGCTGTCCAACTGCTTCTCATCCTGTACCTCCGTGTACTCACTCTCCTCTGCTCTGGCACGGTTCTCCAAATCAACCTCAGCGCGGTCGCCATTTACTTTACTATCACCCAAAGCTTCTCTTTCACTCATAATCACTTAAACCCTATCTGCTTTTAATCAACTTAAAATCGACGCTAGCGCACAGTAGCGAAAACTTATTTAAACGCATTAGCTCTCGTGCAGCTTCACAAATACATATTTAACTCATAAAATCCATTGGGCTCCAGAAAACACCGATAGACTAACTTCCACTTTACCAACTCACGAGTTTACACTAGCTCATTTCCTGACGTCCCGATACAAGTGAACTTTGCTACAAGTCTTTAAAAGAGTCTTTAAAAGTGCCAAAACTTCCTCGCTGTGTTGGCTCAACGATTTGTCACTGTCGTTCCAGCTCGGTTTCCTACTGTAGGAACACGTGTGCAAACACCGGACCGTCCTCTGCAGTGTCCCGGGCTGAACAGCTCTGTGAGGTCGGTCAAAAAAACGACTGAGCCTGGGCGGAGTTTATTCATGATCCTGTAGTCTCATTTTTATCTCTGTGTAGCGTCTGCAAATACGAGATATGAGCGTGACGATAGGAAAAAATATATATGAGACATTTTTATGACTGCAGTCAATTTCAAAACATAAAAAAAAAAAAAAAAAAGTAATTTTGGACTGACTATCTAGTATCTATCTGAAATACATTAAATTAAATACATATTAATATGCGTTTAAAATATGAAAACTACATAATGCCTATGTATTTTTAAACACATTAAAAACATTTTTCATAAATTAATTCTACCATAACACAGCACTTGCTCTGCTGGTAAACACTGCCACCTAGAGACTGGATGATAAAATCGATATAGCATCTATGGGTTACGGTTATATCCTTTATCAGCACAAGTGCAGACACACACACACCCTGTCTGGTGAGAAATACACATGCAATGAACAACAATGTCTAGAAGATTAGCCATAAGGCAACACATTTAATAAATATAATGTATCTCTTGTACAATCACCATTCAGATATCACAATACAAATGGTCAGCTCTTCATGCTTTGGTACATGTCAACCAATGTACATTCTGCATGTCAAACAATCAAATCTGTCAGTGGCTCCTGAGCAAAATACATAAATGACATAATAAACAAGACAGCATTAGAAAAGGTGGTCTTCATGTGACACTAGTAATTTGCTGCTTACAAAAATACTCTCTCCTCAGTCATCTTATAATAGCATACAGTAATTGGCCTTATTCCGTCCTTTGTAAACATAGACTGGTACTCATCAAAACATTGAACTTCACAAATCCAATCACTTAGACACAGATGAGCAGAAGCAAAATAAATAGTGAATTTCTCCCTGTTGCAGTTTGCTGTCATTGACATTTGAACGATATGTCTAAGTACAGCTCTGGTCTTTCGCTCCGGATTGAGGTCATCTGTTCAGGTCAGGGGTCAAGGGGTCAGTGCTGGTAGTGTGAGACGGCGATGTGCTGGTGGTAGGTGCTGTGGTGGGAGGGGTAGATGAGGTCAGGGGTCGCGGGGGTTAGGCCTGTGCACAGGGGCTCGTGGCTGCTAAGCACAGACGACAAGTACTTGGCCTCCTCAGTCAGCTGCTTCACCTCCTTCCTCAGTGCAGCGTTTTCCTTTTCCAGATTTTCACTCTCCTGCAAAACATGAAAATATAGCCAGGGTTAAAAAATGTATTATATTTATAGTATTTTGAGGTGTACAAATGTTTAAATTCCTGCTCAGTTTTTAAATGCAACACAAATTGACATATCAGGAAATCCACCTAAAAGTCTAAATGAACTTTGAAATGAGTCAAAGTCAAATTTAGTTCATAGTCAGATGCAAGTTTTGCTAAAACACATAGGCCATTTTGAATTCAATTTGCAATAAGAAATGAAACTGGCATTAATGATTAGTGTGAGTGTTACTGCTAAGTATATGCTCAAAACAAGAAGAAGACAAATCCCTGATAACATGCCAAGATTAGCACTAACGCAGCTGGCAGCACATGGTATACACTAATATAACATAATCTTTGGGACTGACAAGAATGGACAGGATCAGGAATGAGTACATCAGAGGGACAGCTGATGCTAAAGTCAGTGAGAACAGATTGATATGATTTGGACATGTACATGGGACAGATACTGAATAAAAAAGATGCTTAGGCTAGAGCTGTCAGGCAGGAAGTCTAGAGGAAGACCAAAGAAGAGAGTTATAGTAAAGAGGATGTAAGAAGGTGATGCAGAGCAGCAGAGGATAAGGTTAGATGGAGGCAGATGATTCACTGTGGCAACCCCTGAAGTAAAGATGTGCTGTATACAAGGGCCACATAATACCCCAGAATGTGGTGTTAGGCTACTAAGTCACCCGAAAGGCCCAAAATGAGGGTTCCAATGCTTATTGTGATTTCTACACTTTTATAAGAACTACAATATGAAGTTAATTGTCAGTAAACAAAGCAGTAACTTAATAAATAATTATTAATTAAATTCATTAATGAATAAATTAAGTGCTGCCTATGTATAATGACTATTTATGTTGTGGGGTATTTTTACAAGTATAGTACCTGAGAATGTTTAATGTGTTTTTCCCGCTTTTGTTGTAAACATCCCACTTGTGTAATGAAAAGGTCATATCACGCCCTGGCCATAACTGAAACACAGCTATAGGTCTTTACTGTCACAGAGGTTCTGGGCAAACCCCATATACATGTGCGTCACTTAGCCAAATACAGCCCACTGCTATCAGAGCTTTTACAAGAAGTGACAGCCTTGTTTTCTCCCCTCTCTCGGCCCACAATATACAACTTCAAGCTTCAAAAGAAAATACTACTGAGGAAACAGGAAATGAGCCTGGTGTCACAGAGAGGAAAAATTCACCTTCCTGTTTATCAAGCAACGCGATAAAAGCAAGACCGCAGAAATATGCTTTGTAGCATTCTCTTTGACACAAGAGTTTAAAGCACTGCATGGGAAGACTTCTCGTGTATTCACTGGATGTATTGCATCCTTCCACATCGGCTTTTGAATGTTAAAATCTTTCTGATCTGATGAAGTTTACAGTAAACAGCTGCTCTAAGTACAAAGTGACACAGTTAAATCGGAAGTCCCTTTTAGTAGTGCATACATTTCAGTGAGGTAATGTTTCAGGGTGTTCTAAAGTGGACAAAAACAAAGTGAAAGCTGATGTATTGTAAAAGTTGTAATCATCATCTCTGCATCTCTGGTGTGCTAAAGAGGGATGCCCACACGTGCTAATTTATTCCTGAATCTTTTGCAAACTTAGAGCAGCGTCCAAGCGGCAACAGAAGCCATGACACATCGCCACATGGTCAGGTAACATTGTGTAAATATAGTACAGTCCTATTTCTAGTGTGTTAACAACTTCAACAGTATAATGTATTTTGAATTTAAATGTTTTAGTGTAAAGTCTCACCAAATGTAGGCTGTCAGCTTTCTGAGTTTGCCTCATCCTGCTTTTCTGCGCAGCGATACGGTTCTTCTCTCTCCTCATCACCTTCTTAACGTCGTCCGAGGAGCCCTAGTAAAAGAAAGTGCAATATTTCAACACCGAGTTCTGCTATAGTTAACTATAAATGGTTGACCTGTTGTGGCGGGAGCAAATATGACAGTATGTGTCACCTGTTTGACAGTTTGCAAGGAATGGGTTGGGTCTGGGAGTGGCTGAGTCATTGGTTAGCTATAAGACACACATTGTTTCCTGAACGTTTGATTTTCTTGGTATCATAATAAGTAATACAGTGAAAAAATGCTGTGTCAGTTACACATCAAAGACACATAGTAGTAGTTATAGTTGTAGCTGTTTTCTCCAAGAACTATCATTTGTATGGTTATGCATCTCAGTGAATGAAATTACCATTGTATCTGTGTGCACACATTACTGTAGACACATGCAATCCAATACACTTTGTTCCTGACACTTCAGCAGTCATTCACAGTTTGAGCACTTAAAACAGACAATGGATTCCCACTAATTTTGGGCATGCTATGAATCGTGCAATTCACAAAAGCCTACACTTTGGTTGAGTAATGCCTACAGCCCATGTGTGCGTGTGAAACACTTTTTGAAACTGTGAAATGAGGCAACAATGAACAACCAAATGTGTCACTGCACTCTAAACAAAAGCTCTAAAGTAAAAGCAATAAAAGCAGCCACTAAAAATGTGTAGGTAAAACTCACCGCTCTGCTTGCAGGTGATGGAGACTTGTAGCTTGTGTCATTGCTGTCGGAGCCCTGAGCCATATCCAGCCTGCCACGACTCAACCCTCGTGCCTCTTCACACTTCTGCTTTGCGTGTTGTGAAGTTTGTATCTGTGAGAGAGAAAGAAGCGCCGAGAAGGTCTTGCTTGGGCTCACCACATGAATGACTAACTGCCTCGTTCCTCTCGTCTTTGCCTTTCTGTCCCTCCTCCTTTCTCACTCTCTCTCTCACTCCCCCTTTCTTTCTCTCTATTTTTTTTTTTTTTTTTTTGTGTTTGCCTAATAAGCTTTTGATGCGACTTCTGGTAAAGAAAAAGTTGCATTACACTGGAAGTCACATGTCTTGTGGAAATTCAGCCCAAGGTGGTAATCTGGTAAACTCCACTGAAATAACCCATTGGTTAACAGGTATTGTGAGGATTTTAATGGTATGCTAATCTAGACACTCATTTATAAATGTATATTTATTTGTAGTGCAGTATGTTTTGGTCTAGCATCTTGGGTATTCCCTCTTCCCCTTTCTAAGCTGTCATGTTTCGGCTAAATCCCCAAGAGAAAGGCCATCCCAAAACTCCACATCTGACTGAGACATCAATGTTTACACAAGCTCTGGGTAATTTCCAGAAGTCTAGAGTTTATGGCTTACAACACAGCAGCTGCAAAACAAGAAAAAATTGTGAGATAAAAATAATCCCACACTTTCAGAATGCTCTTATTGTCTAAAATATATTTGGAAAACAACATTACAACCTCTGATTAAGGAGCTTGTAAAATATGACTTGTTAGTTTGCCCCCATCACGAGGTAGCATTTGGTGGTGCAAGCTTTTTGCGAGAAAAAAACAAAAAAATAAAAAATCAGGACCAAAACAGCTTTGCTTGGCAGAACAGCCCTCCCACACAAAAACATGTTCTCCCATTGCAGGAATTTTGAAAGGCAAGGGCAGACATTTCTAATACTTGGCATTTAGCAGCGTCCAAGTGAGTTGAGACTGTAAAAAAAGAGAGAAAGAGAGAGAGAGGGAGAGAGAGCGAGAAGAGGAAAGCTGATTAGAAAGTTGAACAAGGACATGACACAACAAACACAACTACTAAGTGTCCCCAGACATTTTTCTCTAATGCATTTAGTTGAACATAATATTTGGTGGCATCCACTGGTAAAATAGTAGTTGACCTGTTCCCTTGATAGTGTAGCTAAAATTAAATCTATAATGTATAATGTGAAGTTTATCATATAGTCATTGCTTGATCAGGAAAACCCCTCAATATACCACTAGTTAGATAAATAGACAAGGCTTCCAAAGAAATGGCTACTGGAGACTTTGTGGAGCAGATTGTCAAAGCAAAGAATTTAATTCTGCCTTCTTTAGGGACGTAGGGAAGTATAAAGATGCAGTAAAGTAGCCTACTTTTATACTTTTACATAAGTAGAAATGTTAATGTGATACTTTAACCTTTACTTGGGTAAATTTTTGCTCCTTTATCTGTACTTCTACTTAAGTAAAAAAAAAATAAAATAAAATAGAGTACTTCTTCCATCACTGAATAATAACCAGCCAAAAGATTGTTTTAATCTTAAATTCACTGCATGCTCTGGCTACTTTTTAAAAGTCACGTTTGCGCCTTTCTTTTGGCGCCATCTGCAGTCCGACAGTACAAACTACATAATAGCCAACAGATGAGGCGGTGTTGGGCATAAGGTTTCACGTCTGGAAATAAATCAAAAATAGAGGTTACTGCGTAGCGAATGACAAGTAGATCTACAGGGTAAAAAGGGTCATTTGCTGTCCAACTCAGGCTTCACAGCACTACCGGGTGCGGGGATTTGTCCGTTTCCTGCCTGGTACAGCCCACCCCAGACGACCCCGGGATAAAAAAAAAAAAACAGTACCGAGTTTAGTGCGGACGCTCACCACAGTCCTCTGCATCTCCCTCAGCCGCTCAAGGGCTTGGAGTACAAGCACACGCCCCGGCGCCCGGCGATACACAGCACACACACAGCAATCAGTTACCAGCTCCACAGTTGATGCTGTGACACTGTGGGGCGAAGGGGGGCGCTGCGGTTATTGCAAAAGTTCAGTCAGTGAAGTTACCCAGCTGTTTGAATGCTGTGCTTTGAACCTCACAAAACAAAGTCCGACGGCTCAGAGGCTCCAGGATCTTATATGCAGATCCTGGTTATAAGATTCCTGAGAAAATGTCTATTGTATATTCACCGTTCTGTTTCTCAAAACCTAGAACCCTGGGTGTGTTTAGCCTAATCCTAGACCGATTTATTTTTTAATTGTCTTCTTTCCATATTTTCATATTTCTAGAAAAGTCATGCAAATTATTACATTTTCATCTCAGCCATGTGCGCATGCGCCAGAAAACGAACATTCGTTGCTATGGGAACGAAGCAAAGACCTAAACGTTCAAATCCCCTGTCAAGCGAGTTTCTGTGCCATGTAGGCCTAGTGTCCATCTTCTCTGCTCAGACCTTCATTTGTGTTTATCCTTCCTCCAGTGAAGACAGCGCATAACTAGCTCCTTAAGAGACACTCTATACAGCTATAATTATTTACAGCCGATACGAAGATCTCAGCAGACCTACACGATAATAACATGGCAACTGCTGCAGAAAAACGTCCTGTGTCTGATGCCACAGCTGAGACTCAGCAGGGTAATGAAGACTACAAGACAGCTCTGACACTTTTGCACGATCTGGCAATAATGCATGATCTTCATGTGCAATTCAGAGAAGTGGGAGAAGAAGGCCCATCCCATGATAAGATCTTTCACATAGACTTGCATGTGGGCAACTTTGTTGGCAGTGGCAGTGGGCCAACAAAAAGAAATGCTAAACATCAAGCTGCCAAGGAAGTCGTTGATGAATTGAAGAAGCTTCGAGTTCCAGAGGGGGTCATTCCCTATTGGTGCAAACCCCGCACTGCTCTGGTGGACCCCACGGAGCGTCCAGAAATGTTCGCGAACAAAGATCCGATCTGCATCCTGGTAGAAGTACTTCATGCGAGGAAGCAGAAGGCAGCTGAATATGAGTTGCTGTGGGAGAGATTTGCAGAAACCGGTGGGATATACTGTGTCCAGGTAAGAGTAGGCCACTTGGAAGCCCACGCTGTGGCCCCCATGAAGAAGGAAGCCAAGTCCATGGCCGCAGACCAAATGCTGCACAAGATGGGATTTGGTGGTTATGAGCAACTTGAACATCGGAAACCCTCCCAGCAGGCATCAACTATTACAGCTCACCCAAGCGGCTCTCGGCCCTCTCAACCCTCAAGACCATCCCAGGCTCTCAAACCAGCAAAACAGGCTCCTTCTAATGTCCATAGTCCTTCCAGTACAGCAAAGCCCAAAATTCCAGGTTTATTAAAGATCCCAAAGGAATCACTGGCCACAAATGTGGTTCCTACTCCACCAAAACCTGCCAGTTTAGCTAAGGCCCAGAGGCCCCAAAACAATCTGAATTCAGCACAGCCTTTGAAGCCTGCCAAGACTCGGAGTCCCGAGACCCTCACCCCACCAAGGATCTCAACAGAAGCTCAGGCTCCCATTCCACTAAAATCTAACAGTCCAGCTAAGGCCCAGAGTCCATCAAAAATGCTCCAGAATATAGCACAGCCTTTGAAGCCTGCCAAGATCCAGAGTCCCGAGACCCTCAACCCAGACCAGCTGAGTCTACCTAAAGTGCAGAGTACAACAGAGACCCTCAGTGGACCACAGCCTACAAATGCACTAAAAGGGGTCGCTGTCAGTCCTGCACAACCTGCAGACCACCCTGCTCCAGCAGAGACCATCAGTCTAACAGAGGCCTCTGTTCAGCCTCAAACTTGCAGTTCCCCAGAGATCAGTGTGGGACTCGAGTTCACAGACAAAAGACTTTCCTCTGAAGCGACTCACTGCATAGTCGCAGCAATGGTCAGGAAGCTGTTGCAAAAAGTCAAAGTGTTCCCTGACACTGACGATCAAATGAGCCTTGTTGTAAAACTGAAAGAGGTCGAGAACCAAGTCCTGGTCCCAGAGGACAGAAACATCAAAGCCAGAGACCTAAAAACAATTGGCAAAGCAGCTGCCAAAAGCCTCCTACAAGAGTTTGGCTCTCCTTCTAGGCTCTTCTCTCAAAGTGACAAAGATTTTATCAAGACTGTGAAAATCCACCTCAACACCTTCATGAACCATTCACCAAAGTCTGGACTGGCCCGCTTCTTTTTAGGAATGTTCAAAATCTTTAGACGACATAACGGAACCCACCCTGGCCCTCTCAGCACCTATCTGTCATCTGGGCCCAACTTCTAACTTCTTCTGGAAGAACCTAAGCAAAATTTTCTTTTAATTTCTAAGAGTATTAACTACACTATATATCTTCACACATGACCTTAAGTGAGATTCCATTCATCTATAGGGTTTATATGATGTCGGCCCACCCTTCGCACCTATCTACAAAAGCATTTAGAGTTCATTTCACTGGAACTAAGGGGCCAAGCCCAGCTCCTAAAAACAACCCCACACCATAATCTGAATTCAGTTATTTGGTGGGTGAGCCAATACTTTTGGAAGTATGGTGTATTTTTTCAAAGGTGAAATAGCCAGCAATTAAAAAAATAAAAACCTAAAAAAATATGAGGATGTATATACTATTATATCTTTTTACAGTAGCATACTTTTTAGGACATGTGTATGTGAATGGTTACTCCATGCTGTTATCTAAAAACTTAAATCTAATCTAAAGGTTAATGCTTTTTCACTTTAGGGATTGCACAGGTTTGGAGCATACAGTACTTTTTGTCCTATACAAATAAATAGTTTTATGTTACCTATATAATTTCCAAATTCTTTAGTTTTAAAATATGGTAATTGTATGAATATACATACAATTTCACAAATTATTTATTTCCTTTTCTATTTTCATCAATAACACACAAATCCATTACAATGCTTATATTTTTTCATTGCATTTGTATTAGTGTTTCTCATTCATTGAACAAGAGCTGTGTGTATCCTAAAAGGCCTCCAGTTATTGAAAAAGTAACATAACACCCAACAAGTTGAAGTGAAATAATGCAACACTAAGTCAGTGGAACATGTTTTAATATTTTTAGGGAATCAAAACATGACTTGCTTACAAAAACACATTAAAAATCAGCCCAATAGAATAAAATAGTAGAGAAAATTAAATCCAAGTCAGGAAGGGACTCCTTTCGCACAGTCATCTACAGAGTTGCAAGAGAGGATTCACTAAAAAGGATATAAAGACATTAGTATTTGGAATAAAATATAGTTTTTGTTCATTAACTGTGCATTGTTAACCTGGTCTGAGCTTTTGTCCACTTCAGTGCGTGTCTTGGTGGTACAGGTGTGGTGGGATGGTAAAATACACATCCAGCGCGTTTACATTGTGCAGCAAAGCGACAAGGCTACAAAGGAGTAAAGACAACAATATGTGAGTATAAAGAAAAAAAATGTAGCATGTAATGTTTTATTTTATGCATCAAATCAAATCTTAAGTTAGGTTTAGAATAGTCCAAACTCATACCTTGGGGTGATAAAACGGACAGTCCGTTTTCTTGCAGTCTGGAAAGAAGCGACATACAGTGGTCGTCTGAACCAATGGCACTGTGAACAGATATTATCAGTTAGGACAAAAAAAATAAAAAATAAATCATGGAACATTTTCTATTTTCAATCTTTCAATGTACAACCACATTCTTGTAAATAAACCTAAATTAACCTGGTCTTGGTGGAGGAACAGCTGCACTTCTTCGGCTGACGTGAGTGAAAGGACAGTCTGGCTTTGTGCATCTGGCGTCATATTTACAATTCGGATGGATGAAAAGGCATTTATCTCCAAACTTACAGCTGGGAAAGGTCCTACAGAAAGGTACATTTAAAATTAACAAAATGATTTAATAAATATTGCAACAAATCTGGTTGCACTTACTTGCACTGAGCTGTAGGGTGATGGTATGAACACTCGTCGCCACTTTTGCAAGCAGGCCAGAATTTGCAGCGTTCCATAACTTTTGTTTTTTTAGAAGGGACATGCTCATTGTCCATTTCTTCATAATCCATCATCTCATCTTTTAAAAACATAAAATACATGTAAATAGTTGACACCAAAGCTATCTTTGAGCTATCTTCAAAAATATATATAATTTGTCATCATACCCTCAAGCACTGGGTTTCCTTGCAGTCTCTGAAGAACACTGACTTTGGTTTGACTGTTGACCTCAATGATCCCTTCCTTTGGAGGGGGTCTAACATAATCCAAGTCCATGTCACAGTCTGTGAAGTTCCCCACTGGGCTAGGCACCCCATCCAATGTTACTATGAACTTTGGGCTGACAGACTCACTTATTTCTTTACTGTAAATAGAACAACAAATTCAGACCACAGCAGTCTACAGTTAGTTCATGCAGCCCACTGTAGTGCATGGTACCTGGATTGGACCGTGCGAAGTACAGCCGATGAAACATCCTGGGGACGCTGCTGACTTCTAGCTGAAGGCTGTTCTAGTTGTGGCCGACTCATTATAAATGAACGGGTGTCAGGACCTCCAGCTACTTCCAAACCTACAAGAAATGCAGGAGCAATGCAAGTGTTAATTCCATTGTTGAAAATATGTTTTTATTTGAAATTGTCAGAAAACTGGCTTACTATAGTCACCCTGCTCCCCTGGTTCACTGCTCGCTCTTGACTCCAATTGAAGACGTGATGCTAAGGATTTGGAAGGAGCTAACAGAGAAGGACAATATTTATTCATAAATAAACATCATTCAAGACAAAAAAACACATCCAAACAATAACAAAACACACCGCTTCTAGACTGAGGTAGTTCAGTGGAGGTGTAGGCTCTGGGTGCCAGGCTGTGGAGGTGTTCCTGCACCAGCTGAATGGCGGCAGTCATCTCCTCACTGGTGGACAAACGAGTACGAGGTGCAACAGGAACAGTCTGTCGCTGTGGGACTGTCATATAATCAAATAAAAAGTGTAAAAAACTGTTTAGGATCAAAGCAATATCTACAATTTTAAGAAAACACACTTGTTGGGTATGCAGTGGTTTTTGTGATTGAATCCTGGGCCTCTGAAATAGCCTTCAGAATCAGATTCCTGTTTGCTTGTTTAGCTGGTGGCAGAGTTGGTCTAAAAAAACAACAAACACATTTTTAGCAACCTTAAACACAATCAAAACACAACTCAAGTAAACAACCTGTTGTATGAACAGATAAACAACTTACTTGCGTTCTGGTTTGGAGGGAAGGGACACGCGACTAGACAGTCCTCTGCTTCCATAGTTCGCATCCTCGTCTTCTACATCATCACTGTCATCATCTGTTGTTCTGCTCACTCGCACCACTGAACTAGCAACTGGTGCTTTACGCTTCCGTGACTCCTCAGGCTAAACAAAAAATAAAAGTTAGATTTCTTTTAAATATCTTACTTATATTACAAATTCAATCTCTTACAATACCTTACTGGTGCTGTTCCTGGCTGGTCTGCTGTACCTGCTGTCTATGTGCCTAGAGTGTGTTTCTGCTAAGCTTACTGAGGTAAACTTGCTTTGACCTGGTCGGTAGATTTCAACACTAGGTCTACTTGTTGAACTACGTGTGCGGCTGGTACTGGCTCCTGTTTCCACATGATCTTCAGATATAAAGTCATCATCCATCTCTGGTTTAATCTCAATAACTGCTTCAGAAGGAAGTGACTCCACAAGAGGTTTAACAGTAGATGTAAGCCTTGAAGAGGATCCTCGCCTTAAAAAGCATCACAATTATTAGTTTAAGTCTATATATATATTTTTTTTATTCATTTATTTATTTATGTTTACTTGTTTTCATAGGCAGAACTGGACACTCGTGCTTCAGAACGGGAGCTGGAAACTGTCAAAGCTTTTGATTCCTCTGCTCTGCTGTCTTCAGAGGAGCGCCTCTTTCCCGCAGATGTACCACTTTGTGACTCTAGCTGATGTTTAGCAGATCCAGGCTCTAAAATACATTTTCAAGAGCACAGACAGAATAGAATGTAGATAGTGTACCAATAGAATTCAATGCCAAATTCCCACCCAACTCAAAAACACAAATTTTTCTCATTTTTTTCTATAAGTATTATTTAAATATCTATATTTTTAACATGACCATACCTGTTGCAGTGGTAAGTGGATTTTACTTTTAATTATAGCTTGTAACATTAGTATTAGCTCTATGACTTAAATGACTTGAACATTAAGGCTCAGTTTGCAGCAGACTGACATGCAACAATAAAATGATATGATTATGTTCAAATTTTGAAAATTTAAGACATAGATGAACACAATTCAATAGCTTCTGATAAAAAATTAAACTTTTAAGATCTTGATGTTAACACCTTCAAATTTAATATAATTTTATACCCTGGGCACCATACTCTTTTACTGAAAAAGCAGACTGACTTACCAACTGCAACTGTTCTTAACTTCTCTAGGACACCATGTAACCTAAAACAGAAGACGTGATGCCATCACACAACTGGACATTATTATTTGTGTATAACAAAGGCTTGTGTAATGGCTTGTATTGCTCATACCAGGCTGTAAATTTAATAGTGTTGTTTCCCAGAAAAAGGGACAAGTCGTCAGCCATCTGTTGGGATGTTTTCTTGTTTGCTACCATCACCATGATGTAGTCAGGAAGCTCCTCGTCTGTATAGAAAGCACAAAAACAAATACAAAAATGCAAGAAATATTGATGTCGCGATAATAAAAAGTACTTTCCGTACTCACCGATATAAGCACCGAGCTCCTGAAGCTTGCCCTTGATAGCAGCCTGCAAAAACAAAGTGTCATTTGATACAAGTTAGCAGCTGCAAATACAGGTCCTGGACACGTAGTTTTAAAGAGTCGAAAATATGAATCGGAAAACCAAAATGCGCTATAAAAAGTATCAACTATGTTTACTTTTACAAATTTGCGTTTAGTCACGTAAACCTGTTTTATCTGTTTTTATTTCGCTTGACAGTGAAACAAGCTAGCATTGAGCAAGAACCAACACATTAGCCTATGCGAATCTTAGTAACATCCAAAGTAAATAACACACGTTCTACGTATACTGTTACTCACTCTTATTTTCTTGCTAATTTCAGTTCCGATCTCCATCTTTGTAACAACGAGCAAAACAAACAACTGTATTAAAAACGCACAGGTTTTTTCACTGTTTACGGCACCCCCGTTAGTCCCTGTTAGCTCAGTTACCAACCAGCAAACGTGATTGAAAAGGTAAGGGAGCCGAGAAGGGACATTCTTCCTACGGAAAGCTACCGTCTTCCTACCGTTTCGAAATGATTTGATAAGACAAAACATGGAAATGAACATTGTAGTAATGCACTTTTATTATAAAAGTAAATATAGTTGTGTTGTTGTGTTTGTGTAGGTTGGCCAGATTCCTAGACGGGAAAACTGGGACAAATCACGCAGAGTTGAGTTCACTAAGTGACAAAAAAGCTTCCGAAATCCATTCAAATTTACGCTCATTTAATTTAAAATGAATGACGCCAGGGCTTAAGTTCTGAATATGATTGCATTTAAAAAATAAAAATATTAAAAATGACATTGTAGTAAATAAATGTAGTGATAAAGTCTTCAGATAAATTATTTTATGTTCCCTATACTTTTCTGTTGATTAAAATGGGGACAACTGGGACATGGTTTGTTGAAAACTGCGACTTGACAGTGTTTTTACAAATATGTGTTAGATATGTGATCCTAAAACTGGGAATGCCCCCTAGGACATCAGGTCACCTTATGTTGCTCTCTAGAACATAGCGCCTGTAAAAGTATATAGGCTAATGTCAGCCATAGTTATCACAAAATATTTCAATTCAGTTATTGTTACATACAAATCAACATATTTCATTTGTAATTGTGTATAGCTCTTGGCAAAAGCAGGAAAAAAAAAAGCTAGAGTAAACCTGGTTTTGCTTTTACCTACTGGAAAACATTACAAAAGAGACGATGGTAGAATGGGCCAGCAGCCTTTACATGCACCCCTCTAAAACCATGCAAAGTCCAAACTACTGTTATTTTTGGAGATTAAGTTTTACACTGTGCGAATGAAATTTTAATAGTTTTGTCCACCAGATGGCACTATAGGCCATGTGTAGGGGTTAGGGCGACCCAAAACTACCTCGTGCTTTTTAAAATTTGCCATTTATCTGAAAATTAAACAGATTTCAGATGAGTAATAGACCATGTTAGACATTTTCTGACAAAATTTGTAACATAGCCTACAATCAGCTGAAATAACTGAATGACACTGATAAATAAATGTTGAAAAAAAAATTGCAATTTGATATTTTGCGTTTTTGGATTTCAAATGCGCAAACATTTATTTTTATGAAAAAATAATTTCCTGTTTTGCAGCCTGCCAATACAAGCCAACAATCAGGGGAAGGAGCTTTTTGCTGTCTAGACACGTGTCTGAGCCAAGGCCGTCTGCTTGATTTTTTTCTCACTTGTTTACACTGTCAGTGTTATTTGTTTGTTCAATTCACAGCAATTGTTTATTAATGCTTATGGAGTGTAAATATGAGGCTTCTGAAATGTAACATTGTAGGCTATCCGACAAAATCATCACTTCAACACGGCGTTTCTCTCATACAATATGCCCAAGTCATGAGGTTGCTCTTCTTCCACTTTGTTTTGCTGTCATCCCACCTCAAAGACATATACGAGGCTGTTAGGCAGTTTGTGTTTTGCATTTAATCTCACTGAAAGACATCTTGTTTAACCTTTGATGCATTTACATTTCTGTAGGCCTGTTATACTTTAAACATTGTCTTTTCTTGTTTATTGTACACAATAAGCCCCCATATTCCTTGTGACTTCAGTTCAGCAAAGCCAAAGCAACTATTAAAAATATATTGCAGTTTTCAGGTCATACCAAGTGTTAATTAAATTATTCCTGTCATGTTTGAAAGGATTTTTTGCAATTTTTACAGACAAGACATCATGAACGTGTTATAACACTTCTTGCAAAGGTTACTGCATTTACTCCATCATTGTGTGTGACCACAAATCCTGTAGCTAGCACTGCCCTTCCCCACACCAATACACATTACTACACACTGTCATTTAACTTCCCCTTTCTTTCAAATTGTGTCACATGCTAAGGAACTTCAGTGGTGGATCAGCTGATGTGGTGTGCTCATATTGTGTGGCCATATTTCTGACCACATGCCTCATATTGCCATGCTTCTGTAATGTACATCTGAAAAGAAAGTATACCTTTTAGTGTCACCTTACAAGCTCTTCCCCTGGGGGTGGAAGAGAGGAGCAAACAGTAAAAAACTTGCACAATAAGGCCCTTTACAAAGACATGCACAAGAAGATAATTCATTGCACCTGCTCTGACAATGTCCAGGAACCTAATACATGCCTTATAAGATGACACCTGTATGAAAGAAGCTTTTACAGCTGGCTGTGCAGAAAGGAAGACTCACTCAGCCACAAATCTTGAGAGGTCAGACCAGTAATAACATATACTGTTTATACCGCGGAGAAATGCAACATAGTAAAAATACTTTCAGATTCCCACTAGTTTTACAAATTCATTATGTTCAGCACTATTCTTAGTCCCTCACATTAAGTAGTGTAGTTATTACATTTGGGCCAATTGTTATTATTTTCTTTTACTTTAATTGAATACTTTTTCCACCATTGCACCTCATTAGATTGCATTTGTCATGTACAAGGTTAATTGTAGATACTCCATTGAAATAAGTGGCAATCTGCTTTTGAGTCATAAGATTGAAGTTGCCACACATTTTCTTGTATAGTCTTGTGAGGGTGTGGAACCTCATTAAATTTACAGCTGTTCTAATGTCTGTAGTCAAAGTGCAAGATGTTGAGTGGGTCACTGCAGGACCGCAAGCACCGTGTGAGGGTGACCCAGGGCTGCACAGCTGGAAGCATTTTCATCTCATCTATTTTGGACGAGAGGATCCCATATTAAAATCATTTAGGTTATTATGGCAGCTAAAAATCTTACTGGAAGTTTTGCAACAGCAGGAGATGTTTTTTCTGCACTTAAGTGGATGCTTCATTAGTACATTTCTAGGCCTTGAAATATGATAAGAAAGTTAATTAGTTTGCTGCTCTTTAATTTACAACACTCCGCATACACACAGAGTAGATCAGATGCGTGAGTGCCCCTGCTTTGTTTATTTGGAGAATCATGAGGTGAAGGTTCTGGCTCTGAGCCCTGACAGGAAGTGAGGCACTGATGATACTACAGCTGAACATATCACTACAGTTTCACATGATCTCCTCCTGCTGTTGCCAACTGAGGCTGTGATGCTGTGATTTGGTTCCCAGCAGCAGTAATAGTTCAAAATGGGTCCACCCAAAGTTCAGCTTCCTGTCTTATGTCAGTATGTATAAAAAGTTGACTGGATGGTCACTAATTTAGAAGTAAGTTTGGAGGAAACTGTTGTTAAAACAAATGTAACAATATATCAACATTAGGACACTTGACTGTTGACCACAAAGGTGTTAAAAAAAAAAGTCTATGTTTTACTATGAGCATTGGTTGACTTTAGTTTACTTCTGTGTAGTTTTGATTAAAAATAACAAGTAAAAGCATTCACAGAGCACAGACCTCTGCCAAGGCATTAGCCCTATCCTGCAATTGAAAGATACAGTGCCCAGACGTGGACTTAGATACAATTAGATATTGACCCCAAAGGAAATTCACTTAAACCTGGACTCAAACCAGGGATCTTAAATTCAAACCAGGGTAAATTCTCTATCCATTAAGCTCACAGTGGTATTCAGTCCACCCTTGGAGTTAGTATCTGGGATAATCCTATCTAGCAAAGCTCCTGGACTTCCAGATCCACACAAAAAAGAATAATTTCCACTGCCATAGCTGTTGCTGATTACGTTGATAATAATTGCTTTCTGTGCATAATCAGCACTTGTAACTTACTTTTATCATTCCCCTGAAACAGTTTTGACCTGTGTCATACGTAAGAAAAGGGATTTGCACACGGACTATCCAAACTATTTTATTCATTTGAAACAATTATATGATAAATGCTCTAATTTTGAGCTGAAAATCTGCCAATAATATTTACTGCAATCTAAAGTGTGTTTAGGGTTTTTCTCTTTGGGACATGCGTTGATCCCATAACCACACACACCAATATATCTGTGGCCGTGGCAGCTTTAGTTTGCAGCCATGCACTCAAGACACTTTCAGATGAAGCATGTTATTTCTTGGGACGCCTCTCCGAACAACCTTCACTGATTGCATTTGCAGCTGTTTGGCTTCAACAAGTGCATTTTCCCATTTCAAATAGACAACATATGTGGACCCTCTTTGCTTCCAGAGAGCTGATTTTCTCCCCTACTTTTCCTTTCTTTCAATAATACTTCAGCTTCTAAGGATCTAACACTGGGTCATTTGGTCCCAATGCTCTTAAGAAACAAAATTACATGTGAAAATATATATATCCACACACTCATCATCTCGTGCACTATTAAGGTTCTTTCACGTTTTTTAATAAACATTGTAGCCAGTGGTTTTCCTTGACCTTCTCCAACAAAGCATCACACTCATCTTGTATTATTAGGGCCAATCATGTTTGGGCTGCTTTAACTAACAATCTTATTACCGAGACACTAAAAGGGAGGTAATGCATGTCATTGTAGAAATGACGGCCAGAGAGGAGAATAAGTGATTATGTGTGGAGCAAGCTGTGTGCAGTGTTTAGCTTTAATTAAAAGTGTTAGCGGGACACCAAATCTGGCTTTTATCAGTGGGCCAGAGCTGCATAAAGGTGCACAAAGAAGGCTCCTGCTGAGTCTAAGCGCATGTCTAATAATCATCATATCATTTTACATGCACCAGTAATCCTATTCTTCATTTAGAAAAGGAGATAATTTATCATAAAAGTTATCATCAGCTGCACTGAACATAATTATTTTGGTTAATACCTTTGCAGAATAGTCAGAGCTCTCTGTAGGGTGGTTATAGGAAATAAAGGCAATGCTTAGTGAAATGTAACAAGAAAAACATTTATGCATTTGGCTCATGAATAGTTGGCATTAATAAAACAACTCCAGGGTGCAAAATGCAATCAGGCCTGCTCATACTTCCATGCAGAATGTGTGATAGTATGTTTTACTAGGACCATTTTACTAAGCTGGGGGTGCACAGTGGTAGAGCGGGTGGCTTAGCATGGACGTCTTGGGTTCGATCCTCAGGCTAACGCACAATGTCTCTGAGGGGAGTCTGCATATCCTCCATGTTTTTACAATGGGTGCTCTCCAGGCTACCTCCTGCCATCCAAAACCATGCAAGTGATAGGTGGACTGCTGAATGTAAATTGTGTCCCTAGTGAATAAATGTAAGAGTGAATGGTTGTCAGTGTACAATCCCCTGTGACTAACTGGCCACTGTTTAAGGGGGAACCTTGCCTAATGCCTGTAGTTGCTGGAATAGGCTCGAGCCATCCACAATCTATCAGGAATAAACAGAAGAAGGTGGATGAACAATTTACTAAACCTCACCAAAAGTAGTGTTAATGAGATATTGTTACTGATACAGGAGGTTATGTATAAGGGGCAGTGGTTTCTGATTTATTTTCATTTAATTATGATTCATTGATTGTGTCTCGACAACTGATTAGGGTTAGACAAATGACTTTCAATAAGCCACTAATGCTTTTTTAACTTGTATGATATATCCAGACAAGTCCAGTCTGTTTTGTATCGATGTGTTATATGGTATATGTGTTATATTACTGCACTCTGCAGACACCCACATGCAGGACTTTTCCCTCCAACAGGAAGTAGAGCTCGAGGCGGGTGGTGAGTGTAAAGTTTCTCATTCTGGTGACTCACTGTGAATACACACACATGCACGTTTCCTGTGAAACTTCCCAAACCACAATTAAGTATTTGTCAACAGTAACCTTTATAGAAACACTATATGATCACTGAGAGTAGAAATACAAAAATCCCCGGGGTTTTATATCAATTCATGTTGACGTTTGCAAGAAGTGTGACTTCAGCAATTAGGCCTAGTATTTATTTCTTTTAATAATGAAGAGGTAATGCTCCTGGTTACCTGTGATGACCAGAGGTGAGAGTGACCTAAAATCCATAACTGTGTGTACTCTTTGCTGTTTGATTAACTGCCTCATTCGTGCCTGCTCTACCATCACACAGAGCAGCTGGACCTGATAGACATGAGTCAGCAGAAACTGTGTACTCCAGGGCATGTGGGAAAGAAGAAATGAATGTAGTGAGGCAGCTCGTCTCATATCAGAACAAAGGTGAAAGCAAATTGTGTGTGAAAAGGTTGAGATATTTCAGTGTATACTACACTCTTAAAACAAAAGTTTCTTTGGGGCCAAGAAAAGGGTTCTGTATGTTTCAAAAGGTTCTATTATTGCAGCCATAGAACCCTTTCTGAAAAATGGTTCTAAAAATGTGAGATACAGAACCATTTTTCCAAAGGGTTCTTTATTAAACCACAACAACAACTCTGCACAGTTCAAGAGTCAACAGTGTCCAACTACAGCTCAGGTTCACTGTAGCCAACAGTTACTGTAACAGCAAAAGGTAAGTCTCTTAAACTTATTTTATTTTTTAAAATCTTTTATTTATTTTAGTTAAATATTTTATTATTGTTAATGACAACTGACTAAAAGTACAATATGATGTATCCCTTGTGAGTATATAGAAAAATAGTTTTTCAACATTCCTATCCAACTGCTAGCTTAACTGTTAGTATTTCTGTTAGCGAGCTGCTAAAGATCTGTTAGTTATGTAACTATATGATTCTACAAACAGTATTTACTACTTCAAATGACAATGCAGTTTAAGCACTAAATAACATACAGTATGTATCTCTTTTACAGATAACATTTAATACTGAGTCCCTTCAAACTCAAGGTAAGGTAACAGTATCTGTGCAGTGATACAGATGTGCATCATGCTACAGCATGAGCCGACAGTGTAACGTTGTTTCTCTTTCATTCCAGATGATGGGCTGCTAAACTTATGAAGCTTTAGACCTCACTGAAGACTCCAGAGGACAGCAGTCCTCATGTTCTCAGACATCATGTGTGGACGTCACAGGAGGCTCCTGTCACTAACATGGTACATGTTTATCGTCTACCGGAATTTACTCTGTCGCTGGTGTATTTATATTTAACTCTGCATTATTGTTTTGTAGATTTCGGGCCTGGAAAAGTACACAGCCATCGTCTTCTGTTGGATCCTCTGTATTTGTAATATCAGGTGTGTGTTTAAATTTTACATATTTTATACTATTTATTTAAAAATGTTTGATTTAACATTATTTTTATGTTACAGGGATGTACACTATACTGGGCTGTACCTGTAGTTCACAGTCTGAGAGGACAGAGGACAATCTGAGAGGACAGAGGCTGTAGTCCACAGTCTGAGAGGACAGAGGCTGTAGTTCACAGTCTGAGAGGACAGAGGACAGTCTGAGAGGACAGAGGCTGTAGTTCACAGTCTGAAAGGACAGGGGCTGTAGTCCACAGTCTGAGAGGACAGAGGACAGTCTGAGAGGACAGAGGCTGTAGTTCACAGTCTGAAAGGACAGGGGCTGTAGTGGACAGGAGGACACTGTTGAGGAACAGCCGGACTGAACTTCACCAAACAGCAACATCAGACGATCCTGCGAATACTTGGCTTTTGCAAATGTTTGATCAAATAAAATGTAAAACTCTTTAAAGCTGTGTTCTATCTTTCATCAAATGTTTAAATGACAGTTTTAAATAATAATAATTTAAAATGTAAAAATTAGGAAAATAAAATGAACCCTTTGATTGAACCCTCAGGGGTTCTATATTTAAAGATGTTGAAAAAAAAGGGCTGATTTAAAAGGGGTTCTTTCAAATGAACCCTTTTTAAATGGTTCCATATAGAACCATGCACATCTGAAAAGGGTTCCAAATACGCGACGAAATATAGAACTCTAAAAGGTTCTATATAGAACCATTTGTTTTAAAAGTGACATTATCACAACTCCTAAATGTATTGCTCACATTATCTTGTTCATTAGATATACAGCCCAATAGAGTTAGAAATACCGCACATGTATTTGGGCTAATATATATAATAATATCTTCCGAGAGCCATTCAGTACTGAGACAAGATAGTAAACTAACTGGCAGTTATTTATTTTCTATCAAAATGAATGACACGTAATGGGGCCCAGTGATCTGAGTGTACTGTAGTTGTAAAGGTGAAGCTTTCACAAATTTATGCAAGGAATTACGATTTTATCTTGGTCTTGTCAGCAAGTAACAGCAGACAATTTTGTTAACCTGGCACATCAGATGGTCTGACATATGGCACAGCGCAGGTACTGTTGCTGAATACTTTGTGGTTGATTGGATGAACCACCTGACTACAACATTGTAGTTTTATTCAATCAGAGGACATCATGCTGTTTACATTGGTAATGGCAAAATATTTGTTGTCAAACCTAAAAGTTTTTTCATCCTCTCATAATCATTTTGTTGTTGCACAAGTTAACATTTTTTGTGCTTTTGGTGTGAATTATTTGCCTTGCACAGCAAACAGGTTTGTTTCTGAACTTGTGAGTTCACTCTCTCACAAGGTTGTCCATTTGTGGTTAACTCTGGTGGTGGTTTAACCTTGCCTGGAAAATCCAGACTGATATGTCTCTGTGTTATTCTACAGAGAAATATCAGTCTGGTCACCACGCTGTCTGCAGTGGTTTACTCAATTCAAACCGTACCATGCATTTTGATTGGTTTATTTAAGTCACGTGTTCTTCGCGAGCAGCGTCACTCGTACGCGTCTCCTCACCGACAACAATCAAGATGGCGCACCGAGGAACCGAGAATTTGTTTCATTCAGCGGTATGGTACGATAATGTTGAAATAACTCCCTCGTTCCTCCCTCGTGGCTTCACTACTCCGTTTGTTTACTTTCTCACTTTCTTGTCGCTTTGTTAACGTCACGTCCGCCATTTTCTGATTGGCTAACTCCGCTGTCCGTTAATTCGGGTTTGCTCCGCTCTAAAAATCAAATTGATTCTAAGGCAACCAGACTCATCCGCTGGTACAGCGGTGAGTCTGGAATTTCCAGGCAAGGTTTAACCAATGGTGTGGCAGTACTGCCATTTGGTGGCAGTTTCAGGTTTGCCAACAGCAACAAGCCTCTTAGTGATACTTGTAAACAATATGGTGACACTGAAAAACATTTACATACAGTAAATAATCTTCTGACAACATTTTTATGAGATTGTTTTACTATTGTGGCAGTTTGTTGATTTGGCTAATTAGTCGTTGCTATGATTAGTTAAAACAAACCATGATAGATGTTCATCCAGTCACCACCAAACAGAGCAGAATGAGAGCAGATGAGCAGAGTGACACACACATTAATCTGCCTGCATGTTAGTGAACAACACATTAAAATGGATTTAAATGTTAGTCATAAAACAGGCTAAGTTTGTGAAGTTATGTTGCCAGCTAGAACCTTTTCTGTTAGCTTGGTAGGCTGCTGTGTGGTTCTGAGTCCTGTACAGTATATCTTTCATATAAATTGGCCTACCTCTTTTTTTTAACTAAGCAACTAGTTGAGTATGAATAAATATTCCATCAAATATTACATTTGCTTCATCAAACATTTTACCAATCTGTAACCCAATAGAGAAGCCACAGATGTTGGTGAGTTTTGCTGGCCTTGAGATTCAAACTGTGACCTTGTCCTCTCAATTCATCTGTCATCACCTTTCATTCTATACCACCAGCAGTCCACAACATCAGCCACTAAAAACTGAGCAATTTAAGCTTCACGTATTTAATGATAAAGAGAACAAAATCCTTTTCTTGTCACTGTCTCCTTATAATCCCCTGTAAGTCTCAAAGGCAGCTGTTAAAAGTGCATAGCTATAACACCAGAGAGAAAAAAACATAAGTATAACTTTTCAGCCTCTGATTTAAGCCAGTCTTTCAACACTTGCATTGGCCTTTACCCTCCATAGGCCTCGAGCTATAATTATCTACGCAGTTCCCCGTGAATGGAGAGCGGCCTTAGGTTTCCAGATTAATTACGTTAGCAGTGAGTTCAGGGCTGGAGTTGCTGCTTGAATAGAGCTGTTGGACACACTACACCTGACGGCTGTGAGGAAGAGGAGGGGAGCCATGAAGTCTTGGGTTTGGACAAGGCTTGTGAGATAATGGATGGTAAATGAAACAAGGAATTGGGGAGTTGGAAGCAATTGAAATTTTCACTTTTTTTTTTTTTTCGTCCAGATTGAAAATAATTTTGCTATTTTGGTTATTTTACAATTAGCAGATTCAATGATTAGCTATTGATCTTAAAGCCACAGGCCTTTGTTTTGCTGTAGTAAAGATATAGTGCCAAGACACTGAGCTTCTTCTAGTTCAGGGGTAAATGCTCTATTCTTTAAGCCCTAAAGCCTCTATATCTCTTAAATATCTTAAGAATCCACTAAAATGACAAGCTATTTGCATTGGTTTAAAACTTTTTGCTATTTCAGAGAGGCCTAACTAGAGCCAGGTCTTATTATGTGTAATCTTAACCAAACATAACCACTTAAAGGAGCTATATTACACTTTTATTTATATTTCTAAACCAATCTAGGTCGCCTCTAGAACAGGATTGCATGTTTTCAACCTGCATGTTCTTCCCAAGAGAACGTCTCTACTGAAGTACTCTACTGATGCCATAAAGAAACAAGTAAACAGAACTGCACACCATTTTTTTTAAATGAATGAGAACAGACTGGATCTGGAGGGCTTGTTGATTGGTCAGTACTTCCTGTAGAGAGGCGGAGGTTTGTGCAACCGAGCATTTTGAGGCCTCAGAAGTGCCATGCCAGAGATTACTTGAACATGTGTGAATGAAGCAAAACACAACTCCATGTATGTTGTTGGTAGAGGAACAACATTTTAACATAACAGAAAGCTCAGTTTTGATTTTGTATAATAGCCCCATTAAATTTATCAAATGTTGTATATGCTATTAGTTTCATCCTTGAACAATGGTATTCCAGTACTGTTGATGTTATACACACTGTACAGTAAGAACAAATTCAAAGGATCATATAGTAGCCCATTAAGACATTTCAAGGTGTGCAAATACTTCACTGCTTGCTGATTTTGAGCATCCATTCTGTGTACATTGCTTGTGTACATTACCATTATCCATTCACTACACAAAGCTTTTCTCCTGGGAATCCATGCACCGCCACCGCTGCTACCACTACGGGTCACAGCTCTTTCTAATGCTGTCACACATTAGCAGGTAATTACAGACCACTGCTGCAGACTTATGGAACACGTCTGAACAAGCATGCACTCACAATACCAAGAGGGTCTATGCATGTTTTTGTGAGGAGCAGACATGCCATTTGTAGACATTTCCTGTGCACATTTGTGGTCATGGACAGTGGAGGCTGTTCATTATTGTCTGGCCAGAGCAGTAGAGGCCTCAAGAGCCTCTCCACCAACAATGAGTTCTCAGCAGGCCCTTTTAGTGTTAACAGACAGGCTGAGTTTCAAAGAATGGCGCCATAGGCTGAACAGATCAATATGAAGAAATTAGCATAAGCCACCAAATGTATGTTATTATGAATGATCATTTTTGTCAGCTGACCACCAATCGACTACAGGTATGTAATGTCAGAGCCTGATTAGAAAACATTAGCGAGTGTATTAACGTTTAGCCATTTTATTTAATGTTACAGTTAGCATATATAATTAGCATATTTATGGTGGCAAGATTTTTAGACCCAAAAACTGGGACACATATTTTTTTCACTAATCACGGTGCATTTGAACTCATCAAGTGATAAAAAAAAACTTCCAAAGTTCATACAATTTTCTGTTCTGTCATTAAAGTACATGACGCTTGGGATGAAATTGTGATTTTTTATGGTAATTTATTAACAAAACAAAACAAAAAAAAGGTTAAATAAGGACAACTGGGACATGGTTTGTTGAAAACTGGGGTGTGTGAGTGTTTTTACAGATCTGTCTTGGGACATGGGAGAAGAAGCCTAAAACTGGGACTGTCCTGGTTAAATAAATACGTTTGGTCACCCCACGTTTAAGGCTAAATAACAACAAGCTAAAGGCTAAATAATGGAACAATGCTGGAGAAGTAGCTACAGAAATGTCTGTGCACACAAAATGGGTCCACAACAATAGTTTATCAGTGTACACTCTAATTTAATCTATTAATCACTACTTTAGCAAATGGAACTGGCTATCAAATGAGTACTATATTAATTCTTATATTAATTCTTCTTTTTTTGTTGCTAAAATATCTTATTTAGTGTTTTTAGTCTGTAGCCACTTTACACTACTTTCTTCAGCACACTTTATCTGAATACGTCACCTGTGGATCTATAAAAAGTGCCATATACACCGTCCAGACTGTATAGACATTCTCCATTGATCCACAGAGTGGATTTATCCTCATGTTTCATCGTAGGAATGACCTAAGTTTTGCTGCTGGTGGGCTTTGGTGGCTTGCTCTTTGTCAGCCTTGGTTCTTGGAGAAAAAGGGTAAGAGGAGAAGTGTTGTTTGATAGTGCCTTGGACTCGCACATTCAGTTCTTATCATGTTTCCCTTTGTCTGCCAAACCAGCGTGGGATTACTCACTCCACCATATGACCAGATTCTGTGTGATGTGTTATACGGCCGTCTTTGTCTGCGTGCGCTTCAATGCAGTATCTATAGGTGACAATAACCATGTGTATTAGTTAGTATAGGGTAAAATGAACAGAAAGCATTTTTTGGTTATAGTAATAGTGCTGTACTTGGCTATTAATGTCTAAACTTTAACTCACAAATGTTTTAGATTAATAAGATTCTTTGTTTAAAATTGAGGGTATAGGGTGTAGTATAACCCACATTATACAGTATTCATATTAGTTAAGGGTAGGTAACAAGTTAATTCACTATTCACAAAGCATTGAGTTATGAACATAGTTATAATGTTGATATCTGGAGTCATAAGCTCATGTAAATCATGGCAAAGTTTTAAGTGTTAATACAGTATCTATGAACTATTTATTTATTTGTTAATTACATATTTATTAATGCTTTATTACTGCTTAATAGTGGTGCGTTAAGTGTTACCAAATATTGCAGAGTAAAATATAAAATCTCTTTTTGCTTCTACAGACAGTAGAGCCATGTATTCACAAAGCTAACAGTCCGATACCCTGGTGCACCTCCATCTTATAATACAATGTCTGCAGTTTAGATTAGATCAGTTCTCCTGACACATGGATGTTTTTGGACGGTGGGAGGAAGCCTGTATCTACGCTGCAGACTCAGAGAGATTGCAGCAGACCCAAGGATCGCCAGCATCCTCCGTGACAGGGGACAGCCTGACCACTACACCACGAGCACTAAAAAAAAAAATAACGGACTTAAATACAATGCTCATAAAGTCACTATAAATGTATAAGCTTTACAGTAACACCTACCTCCTACACTGTGACTTGTGGTGGACACATATGCTCTGGATCATACAGTTTATCCAAAAAGAGACAAATGTGACTCAGAGGAGTCATAGGAAGTCATCTCCTCGCTCTGGTCCCAGTCTGGGAACAACACAATCGCACAATGCATTGTATGTCTGCTTCCTACACAGGAAACAACTGTCAGTGCTTATTCACTGTACGTTAACCCCATCTCTCAGCACTGTGCCACAGGGCAAGAACAGATGAGGCTAGGATGACTAACAATGGCCCATAATGCACATTCACATCTGCACACCTGAACTTTGGTGTTGTAGATGAATGAAAGGCGGCACTGTCATGGACTGATGGCCCAGTGATGGCCGGATAAAAAAACAACTGTGACCTGAAACTTAATACAGCGGCACTTGACGCCTTTGAAAACAGGAAATTTGAAAATATGATCCCTGGGATAGGATATGTCCTTTATACTTATGCTTCCATAACAGATAAACTATTACCCACATCAATACAGACATGAAAAAGAAGAGATCCGGACTTTGGTCATCCATATTTTTTGTGTATTGTGTCTACATTGTTACAGAGCTGAGGTCTGTGGCTTTCTTGTTTAAATACACTGTATTTCTGAGACATCCAATTTGCTTTGATATAAGCTGCTGCAAGATACAATACATATTACACTGGCACTAATATCACAAAAAAAAAATACAGAAATGCTTTAAGGATTTGCACTTTTGCCAAACTAAAGCGTAATACACAGAGAAGATTTAGGACATGCTGGAGGGCTATGTTTCTCAGCTGGGACTGGGAATGCCTTTGGGTTCCTCCAGGGGAGCTGGAAGAAGTGTCCAGGCAGAGGGAGGTCTGAGCGTCCCTGCTTAGACTGCTGCCCCTGCGACCCAGCCCCGGATAAGCAGAAGAAGATAGATGGATGAATGAAATAAATATTGTATCATTCAATAAATGCTTGAAATATTTCTCTGTTTGTGTATTGAATCTACCTACAGTGGCAAGAAAAAGTATGTACCCCCTTAACATTTTTCATTTATTGTTGCCTTACAACCTGTATTTTAAATTGATCGTTGAGAGGTGCGTATCAATCACTTTACATCACATGACAACAACTATTAAAAATGGAAAAAATGTTTTAGTGTGAAGCAAATTAGAAATATGACAGAAAAAGAGAAAACTTGAGCAAACAAAAGTATGTGCCCCCTCAAGTTAGTACTCTGTACCTTCTCTGAACCACCTTCTTAAGGTCTTTCAGCTCCAACTTTTCTAGGATAAGTGTTCATGAGCTTGGTTCATAAAGTCGCTGGGATTTGTGTTCATTCTTCATCTAAAAACAGCTCAAGCTCCTTCAAGTTGGATGCATTGTACAGCACAGTTTGAGTCAGTTTTCTTGATAAATTGTCCTGTGTTTAGCTCTGTCCTTCATTCCTTCAGTCCTGAGCAGTTTCCCAGTCCCTACCAATGACAAATATCCCCACAGCAG
This sequence comes from Bostrychus sinensis, assembly GCA_020698575.1. Classification (NCBI taxonomy): domain Eukaryota; kingdom Metazoa; phylum Chordata; class Actinopteri; order Gobiiformes; family Eleotridae; genus Bostrychus; species Bostrychus sinensis. The sequence goes on along the minus strand of CM036257.1, from coordinate 15,872,470 downwards.
GACACTGCCATCACCAGGCTTCACTTTAGAGAGGGGCCACAGTCAGGTGCTCGGTTTGTGCTACACATAGGATCTTTCATTGATGGCTCATTTTAATTGTATCTGGACAGAGGACCTCCTCGTGTTTGGGGAGTCTTCCACGTGCCTTTTGGCAAACACAAAACATGTTTTGTTATTGTTTTCTTCAAGCAATGGCCACTCCTCCACACAGCCCAGCTCTGTGGAGTGTATGGTTCAGAGTGGTCCTGTGGACAGATACAACAGCCTCTGCTGTGGAGCTCTGCAGCTCTTTCAGGGTCACCTTTGGTCTTATTGTTGACTCTCAGATGAATGCACTCCTTGCCCAGTTTGTGAGTTTTAGTTGGTTCTCTTTAGGCAGGATTGGTGTGGTTCCTTATCTTTTCCATGTAATGTTGAATTTAATTGTGTTTTGTGGCATAATGACAGTTGAACTGCAGTCAGGCCAACCTTATCTAACTATTTCTGTGACTTTTGAGGATGAGTGACACCAGGTCTCATTTAGGGGCCTCTTTAAAAGGGGGTACATACTTTTGCACACTCAAGTTTTCTGTCATATTTCTAATTTGCTTCACATTAAAACATTTTTTGCACTTTCATAGTTGTTGTCATGTGAGGTAAAGTGACTGACATAAACCTCTCAATGATCCATTTAAATTCCAAAAAACTACAAACAAAAACTACATACTTGTTCTTGCCACTGTACAAGTGTGCTTACCTTTGAAGTGAACTACTGAAACTAATGGACTTTGCTATGATATTCTTATTTTTCTTTATTGGCCTATATAGGCTATATGTGATATATGTAGATCAATTTCTTGTCAACTAAATGACGCAAAGTTTTCTATATGAAAGCTTTATAAAAGGGCCCAACATAATGAGTAGGTCAGTGGCTCATTTCTGTGCCTTTGTAGATAGTACGAGCAGCCACACTGAGCCCTGCTTTCATCCAACCACTACAATGTGTCAGAGAACCAGCTCAGATCCTCAGCATAAATCCTCTCTGACAGGACTGCTGAGATAGCTCTGCGTCCACAGCAACGCTCACTGTGCTGCCTGCCTCTCTCCGTCCACACGGCAACACAGCTCCTCCACCAATCAGGACGCTCCAAAGGTGACAGGCCCGGGCCAGGTCTGCTTTTGCTCTCTGTCGCTATGGCTGCTGCTGCTGCGGCGTTTTGTTTTGCTCTGAGATAGACAGAATGACAAGGCACCATCACTATTACTCAAGTCCAACAAAACTATGACACACAATACTGTATCATAATGAGATACAGAGGCTCCATCAACGGTTGTGGCAATATCTTTTCAGTTGTGCTGGTGTCGTATTTAAATTGAGATAGATCTATGTGGCTCTATGCACACTGCTTAACCACAACCAAATATGATAGCCGTGACATCTTCACAATGTGGGATTATGATAATACAAGGTACAATACAAGTTACAATACTGACATACACGCAATGTTTTTAGACTGCAACCTGTGAAATTTGCACATAGTATTATTTATAGTTTGTTTCATTTATGCTTGAATTTCTCAACCCAAAAAGGGTCCAAAATGTGATGGCTACATGGTCGAGTTTAAAACTGCAGCTCTTGTGTTCCTGGTCTGCAGTGGTCAGTATCTATTAAAAATGGTCCTAGGAAGGAACCAGCAACAGGTAATACATGGGGATCCGAATGAATTTCAACTCTAAACCCATTTGAGATTTAAGATTGTGTTGTATACTTGTCACTTTCACAAGTTCTCATTCTCTTTTCCCATCTGGATACTGTATATAAAAATCTACCAACTTTGTCATCTAAAATGTACTCAAACATTATTATTGTCTCTGCTTCAGTAGTGTTTATATTCACGTCTAATTACCCAATTGTCTGGTTGTGCACTGTACTCTGGGTTAGATAAGGTCTAAAGCAGTGCGCTGTCTTTGAAAAGCGGTCCGCACCAGTCACAATGGATTTATTGTGTGTGTATTAAGTGTCCTGGGGTGACCTCTCCTCTCTCTCTCACTCTCTCTCTCTCTCTGTCTGCTGTGTTGTGCAGCCTGTTGGAGTCCATCTGGGTGCTTGGATTTGCTCGTGTCAGTCCATGCCAAGAACAATACTCTTTCCCTACGTGGCCTGGCCATTCTGCTGGCACCTCTTCACTCTCACATCAAGTCTTGGCACTGGTCATAGTCCCAATTTAAAAAAAAAAAAAAAAAAAGAAGTCCAAACACCAAAAAGACATTTATTTTGGTCATTAAACTTTCTTATTATTTTTTCTAGTTGGTTTGTCCGTGGTAAAAAGAGGTGTGAATAAAGTCATTACCATAGTTATTAGCCAAATAAAAGTTTACACAAATGTCAAGTTCGCACTTTGTCCAGAACTTGTGAGTGATTTGTGAATTGACCTGACGAAACTTCAGACCCACAGGCTTCTGATTTCAAAAGAATGAATTACTTCCATTTCACTGGAGAGTAAAATTGTAAGAATTTTTGGACATTTAAGTTAGCTGCAATTGTGAGATGTTGTGTGCTTGCAGTGCAAACATTTAACATATATTTTTCTTCTAATTATGTGCAGGTCTGTCGACAGCAGGGGCAAAGGAACCTGTTGTCTCGTGTCTCAGGGTCAGAGGGGCCCAGAAATGGTCCCTCTTGTTATATTTTCTATTATAACGGGCCCATGAGAAGCCTTAATGCCCCGGGACCCAGCAAAACTGTTAGCGGCCCTGATTACGTGAGTATGTAAAGTTTAATCACCTATACCTATTTTTTTTTTCTTTTGCATCCATTAAAACAGTGACAGCATGTAAAATAACATATTACATGTTATTAGTTAGTCACAACAATACACATAGCTCTATCTTGCAATGGTAAATATACTGTATAGTATCCAGGTCTGGACTCTAACGTATCTTCTACATCCATTAAGCCACAAAATCCTTGTTTCTCAAAGCCTTGCCTTGGTTACATCACGGGAAAGCATCCACGTCACCTCCTGTCGCCCAAGGTATGTTCCAGTGTTCATGTCCTTCCCAGGCAGGTGTCCTCCGTTTGGCTCACATGTGGCTAATTCACCAAGGAAACATCAGTGGGTCCTTCGCTGCTTTGCATCAGCCAAAATCTACCCATCATGCACAGTGTTGCCAGATTGGGCTGGTTTCTGCCTAATTGGGATTATTTTGAACACCTTGGACTGGAAAAAATAGCATTGGGCTGGTTTCTAAAAATTGGGCTGCTTTTCACAACATTTGACAGGTTTTTGAGGAAATACTAACAAGACAGTTGTCATTTTATGGCAAACAAAGTAGAAATACACATTTTAACAAACTGCTGTGTTCTCCCACTCATATAATCAGTTCATTTATTTTGAAATGAGTGATAAATATGTTTAGTTGCTCACATTTCATGTTGGTATTTCATGTTTTTTGTGGTTTCTATGACGCCCCTAAGTGCACTCTTTGTGGGGAACCTATTCGATTGACTTTTTTTAATGCTGCTGTTAAGTTCTTATATAATATAACTTATATAACTGTTTTAATATTTAGTGGTTGTGATTTGGGCAGGTTTTAAGTTCTGTTTGGGCAGGAAACTGTCAGGGCGATCTGGCAACCCTGATCATGTACTGCAGCTTTTAAAAAAAAAGTCAGGGCACAGGCATGTATTATAAGATTATTTACAAGCAAAAATGTAATATTTGCACCATGTTGCCTGCCACCCCCCCAAAACACTTCCTCCGCACAGGAGAGAAACATCTCTTATGTTTCACAGTGGAAAAGAATCCACTAATCCTAACTTACTGACCTCTTCTGGCTGGAGTTAGTATATTTGGCCCCAACTTTCAATAGTACAGAATCCTTTATTAATACTGGATCCAAAAATGATCAACATCCACATTAAAAACTATAATTTACTTGGCACAGAACTGAATTCCGTCAAAAACTGACTTATCTTTTGAACGTATCTTGCTAACAGACTCACAGACCAATCAACTAAGTTTACCGTAAGCATTTCTATTGATCTCACACTGGTTCACCATAGCCATTAAGTATACAATGTGTATAAAACCCCAAAACCAACTATAATTTCTATCACATTGTCGGGACACGTTTGCACAAAGGCCTCCAGGTGGTTACAGGGAGACCTATGGGACACGTCATGGCTGAGATGTAAACAGTTGAGACCATGTGTGTCCAGTCTGGGGTTAGACTGTGTGGGTGGACTGTGAGACTGTGAGGGCCAGACAATGTCAGCTGCTGTCCTGAACTGCCACAACAACAATGACTGCAATACAAAACAAGGTCACATGGCAGAAATAACTAATAATGAATACAGCATATGAATATATTAATTTAAAGATGTAAAATATATAAGGCACGTGTCACAATAAAGTAATAATAATAATAATTCAGTTTAATGGCTTTTTTTGGAAAATTACTTGCTCTTAATAGTGGAAATTTGACACATGGGGCTTGGACACATTTTGCTGCAGACTGTAAATTTAGCTTGAATAGGCTCAGCTGGCCCATCATTCCTACACTCAGCTGACTTGACTAACCAAACATCACACACAGTATTTCCCACGCTCCCTGGTGCTCCACAGTTGTCCCTGTCAGTTTCGTGCGACAGGTGCACGTCTTTCACTATGACCTTGACTCACAATAAGATCCACCATGTTTGCTTTACCAGCCGCTAAATGTCTTCTATTTATTCCAGAGCTGATTTACATGTTAACCACTCCATTTGAACTGTGGCTCTAGATGTTTAATAAATGCTAATATTGTATGTTCTTCCTCTACTGCTGTCATGTTGTGCAGTGTTTTTTAGAAACAGTACAATTTGGCAGCATTTTGAGTAGAGGGCAGTCATTATAGTACTGCAGGATTTTTCATAAATCAAACCTGTATCTATTTGATATTTTGCTCATTGATCTTTCCTTTTCAGTTTTTCCCTTCTGGGGTAGCCATCTTAATTCAGCTGCCTCCTATTGTACATGATTCCTGTCTTGATTTTCTATAGGTATTGCCCTTCCTGAAGCAACCCTCTTCATTTATTGATCCCAAGTTTAGGATAAATGAAGAGGGTTTCATCAGGTAAAAGCCAAAAGGAAAGAAGAAACTTGCACTGTTGGACTTCTACAGGTTGATATGTTATATAATGGAAGGACTGCTAAAGGACCTGAATCTACTATCCACTTAGATATTTATATAGTCTGCTGCAGTATACATACATTAATCTATTGATATAATGTTGTATTGCCACTACAGCTGTAGTTTGTTATATGTACGGGCCACCAGAATATTACATATGCAGTAACTACGTATATTGAATAATGCGATATTGATATGATCCAAAATTATAATGACTAAATCAGGTCTACATTTAGAGGACTTCTGGTTATGGCGGCACACTGAGCAGACGTATATTTCTCGTGCTTGGTTGCTATTCTGAAAATCCTTGATAAAAATCCACAGCAAAGCTCAAATACCAAAATGACCTACAGATATGCCAAAACAGATATGCCAAAACAGATATGCCAAAACAGGTAACTATGGTCTACATTTAGAACTGAATCAAAGCATGGACCATTTGTTTGACAGTGTATATTTGTGTGTAAATATGATTATAGCAATACATTTACTTTCTTATTGTGTTTGCTCATAACCCAACTATAAATATATATTGTGCAGCCCTAGTATCCACTTATTGCACTGTATATCTGACTGACAATAGTCTGTGTTGCTTACTTCTTTTTTGGCAGCTCAGTTGTGTGTGTGTCTACTGTAAGATTAACCAGTCCATATCCAGAAACATCCCAAACCTCTTATTCTTCCCTCTCACTGAAAGTTTTGACCTTGCTGTTTGCATCACTGACCTCTTTTGCCTTGACCCCTGCACAAGTGCTCAGTGCCCTCACCCACACCCCCATCCCTTCCCTCGAGTGGGACAGCGTGCCTGGCATACCTGCAGCGTGGGGTTGTTTATGGAGCGAGGTGTGCCAGCGGAGCACATGAGCAGGACGCCAGCTGCTGTGTAAATCTGCTTGTTAAGATCCTATGATACTCTGGCATACCAGCCGCTGGGTAAGTACTGGATATGAGAAGTGGCACGCTCAGGGGAGTGATAGTGATATGGGAGGTGAGAATGTGTCTCGTGTGTGTGTGCGTGTGGGGCTGTTTGTGTGTTTATGATGTATAAACATAGTATGTGGTGCAGAGCAATGTGGATGCATGAGATTCCTGGACAGATATTCCCTCTGTGCAGACCAGGGGCATGTCAATTCATGCATCAATGTTATTTACTATGGAAACCAAATAAGGCTTTATCAGATATAGATCCTTTCAGTGTTTGCAAACAGAATGGCGGCATTCCAAATAATAGTGCTATAAGTTTAGCAGATCATGATACGTTTTTTATGGAGGAATTAGAATTAGCCACCTAACACTATGATGAATAATCAATATGGTTTTGGGAACTGACAACCAATCAACTGCTGCACATGTTGCTTTCTTAAAAGGTCACATTTATATAGCACTTTTCTACCTCCTTGGGTCACATCACTCACACATACACCAATGTGCGCAGACATTCCAGGCAAGATGGGTTAAGTGTCTTGCCCAAGGACAAGGATGCAATGGTGGGAGTGGACCTTCTGGTTAGTGGACAAGCGACTCTACCAACAGGAATACCTAAAAAAAAATGAATAAATGTAATATATGTGAAATATTTTTGACAAATAATATGACAATATAAGAAAAAATCTGACAACAAGGGTTAAAAGCCAGTGTAGTCTTTGGTCTAGTTCCAAACTTGGATAAAGGGAGATTGTTGTGCCAGGAAGGGCAACCAACTTACAACTTCCAACTGTAAAACTTCCACCAAATCAATTCACAAATCGGGCAGACAATTTGCTGTGGTGCTCACAAAAAGGAAAAGCCAGAAGGAAAGCAGAATATAAAAATATGAAATACTGGCTGTACTGTGTATGTCTCTATAGCACATACATTTTTAAAGATAGATTTAAATTTCAGGCCTCTACATTGGTGTTGACATTGGCCATACTGCAAAAGGAAGCCCATGAGAAACAATAAGGGAAATTTCCTTAGCATAAAGACCATTAAGATGCAGTTTGTAATACCGTGATAAGCCTCCATGGCACGCTGCTATTTTAGGAAAAGTGGGCTCTGGGAATAACAGGATATCCCTCTTTGTTTTTCTAGCTGTACAGAGCACATCCAGAACAAATTTCAGACCTGATATTGTCTGTCACCACTGCTATTTGTGCTTTTGGCTTTTCTTTATAGTGATGTGTGTTTTGATGCTTGTTTTTTACACCGGGTTGAGAGGTGGGTCAAGTCAAGAGGTTGCCGAGGTCAAAGCTAGGGTCACAGCTGGTCCTGAGAAAATGTGGTGAAAGTAAAAATCAGTAGAAAGGATTTTGTCATAGAAATCAAAATGAATATATATATATATATATATATATATATATATATATATATATATATATATATATATGCCAAATTACTGCAGGTGTTTTAGTGCTTAGTGCTAAAGCCCAAACTGTTATAAATAAGGAGACCACAGACATTTCTTATTATTTTTGTTTGTTTATCTTGTTTGCTTTTTTCTATGTAAGCAGACATATAAAAAGCTTAAATAGACCTTTTCTCTGCTAATTCAGTGTTGACAAGTGTAGAAAAACCAATGGTAGCATGATGAATAAAAGATTTAAGGCCTAGTTTTTTCATAGATGATCCCTATCACAGTATGACTTTCCTCAAACAAAATTCCAAAAAGCTTGACCATTTAAAAATCTTATTCTTTCCTTTTGGCAGGTGCTTCTTTATGTTTATGTCTTGTATATGGATCACAAATTCCTCTCACAATATCAAAATATTTTACCCATCTCTTTCTGTGTATATTTAAATGTAAAGTTATGAGTAACCTAAACTAAGCACTAGTATAGATTGTTTTGTGTGTCCTTCCATCCCCCTCCCTCCGTCTCACATCTCATGTTACTGCCTCTGTGTTTTACTGTCAGCTTATTGAAAACACAAATTCCCAGCTGAGACTTGGGCCCGGTCGGGGGGACACAGCTGGTCCAAACCCCCCCCCCCCCCCCCCCTCCCCCTCCCCCCCCCCACACACACACACACAAAAAAAGTTCCCTCTGCTCCCACTAAAATTATAACATGCCACAGCCTCTTTACTTGAAGTGCAGCATCTCAAGTAGTGCTTTTAAATATAAATCCTTGGTTGTTAGGATGTTTATACAGCTCCTGACTGCAATATTTCTGCTTTACACTCAAGATTAAGTTATCTAAACCAAACTCCAGTCTACAATATACTTAATGACTGTCTTTTATATGAGTCCTTTGTGAATTAAGGTTTGCTTTGACAGGCAAAAAGTGATTGATGGCGTCTGTGAGCCTGTTTTTTTGGCATTCAGAGCTGTAATACGCCCAACTAGATGATGTGTCCCGTGATGAACTGCTGGACTGTCAAGGGTCCTCTCCTGCTTTTCAGGAGCCGTCCAGTGGGAAGTCAACACCGGTGTAATTTTCATACTATTGTTCCTTATGGCATTTGTTACTGCTAAAGGTTTCTCACTCGTGCTCAAGTCCTCAAATAATCTATGGTGTAACGTCAGAGGTGCCAAGTAGTGAAAGTTAAGTAACAGAATCTGGACCTGTCAGCATTAGAAACCACAAAAACACACTCAAAAAGTTCACCTGTGTCTCATTCAATGGCATTTGCCTTTGAAAGTGAAAAATGCAGTAGTATATACATTTACTTGACTTGAGTGATGCAAGAAATTTGACTTTTTGAGTACATTTTTACAAAACATGTGTCTTTTGTTAAAGGAAAAAATGCTTTCATTCACATCTATAATGACAAAAAAGTGTGTAGTTAAAGTAGTAGTGGGTGCAGTAGTTGTAGTAGTTGTAGGAGCAGCTGTGGTAATGTAGCGCAGTAGAAATACTAGTAGTAGTACAAGTAACTTTACTTTGTGTAATTTTTTAAATTACCAGTACTTGTTACTTCAAAAAGCATCTTCTTGTTGATGTGTTCCTGAGAGAAATGTGGATGAATATATTTTGCTTTGGATTAACACAATAGATTTTAGTTGGATACAGACTGTAATTATAGTTTCTCTTGTGCCGTGTAAATGGAGTGAATACTGTATCCAAACTGGCCCATAATGCAGTGTGGCTCTGCTGCAGCTGGATCTCATTACTGTTTGTCAGAGTTCCCTTTTTAGTTTTTTGTGAGTCTCTCTTGAGCCAAACACTTTAGCAACCAGCAAAGTTTAATGTTCTCCACATAAATTTAAGCCCAGGTCAAAATGGACAAGCTCCTCATCTGTCGTCACAGTCAGTGCACTTTTTACATACTGTCTAGCCATATAGTGATAAAAGTTAGCATGTCTGACACAGATAAGAAACCAAATGAAGAACAAATTGTCTCTTGTTAATCTAACTATCCACCCAGTACTGTGTGCATACGTGTTAACATACTTTTTATACATATAACTATGAAACCACAAGACTATCAGCTGTCATCGTCTGAAGTGAGGTTTCCTTGTCTGTCACACTGTGGGAAAGTGCACCTTGCAGCTATTTATTGTCATGATGCATGACACTTACAGTTGTTAGACTTAAAGATAGCTTCAAATGATCAGATTTGAAGCTATCTTTAGGTCTTTAGATGGAAGATGAGCTTTTTGAAATAAATAAGTAATTAGACTAAAGTTCATAACATTTTTCATATGCCCCCTTGTGTTTGAAAATGCAGATTGCAGATGGTTCATCATTTATGACCAAACATAACTTGGTTGAAACAAGGCTGAAGGTTTTTACTCCTGGTCTTTGTCTTTTGTCCGATCTTCTTTCCTCTTTCTGCTTCTCACTTTTGGGGTTGTCAAAGCATCTTGCTTGCAGTGATATGCATATTTGGCCCTTCCTGACACAACCCTCTCCATTTATCCAAGCCTGGAACCAGCACCAAAGGTACACTGGCTTGTGGCAGGATTTCTATATTCTTTTGTCCTATAGAGGAGTAGAAAGGATGAAATAAATTAATCTATCAGAGTGATGATCAGTGAAAGGGCAACTACAGATGCTGACTCAAAATAAACAAGACAAGATCTGTATCAGGGTATTGTTTTCAAACTGCTTCTAGGGATAATTTGCATGACAACATTCACAGAAGCTGTGGTACAAAATGTAACTGTATATAAACAATGGCACCAAGGCTACAATAACATTATTTTAGTCTTCCTTCTTTAGCCTGCAGCTGGGGCCAGTTCTGTCTTATCTAGTTAGTTTAATTGACAGAAAATGTTTGAAAACTATGAACATTTTAAATGAGATGCATCAATAAGTTCAGTATTTTCTTTAAGAAATAAGCACCTTCTGATTACCTTTCCTAACACACGCTTTAAATGTAAAATATTTGTAGTGTAGTAAATAGTACTTTTTTCAAATAAATTTGTAAAATCTCCAAATGAGCAAAGGTATTTTTTTTATTCAATGGCACTAACAGTAATAGTAACAGCAGTAGCATTAGTATTTGTAGCACAGTAGAAGTAATAGGCAATAAAGTTAGTAATAGTAGCAGTAATTTTATTAATATTAGCCCAAGTTGTAGTAATAATAGGATTGGTAGTAGCTGTAATTACTTTCTACTTAAATCCTTCACTACTTTGACTGAAATCCTGATTTTGTTGAGTTGTTTTACTTTAATATTATTTTGCAGTAACAGGATTGCAGTTCTTCCACCTCTGTTTATTTAAAAGTACAGTACAGATGCAGCTCTCTGTTCCTCTATGAGGTCCACTTGGCTGAACCCCTGGGTCGCTGGGAGACACAGCCCATCATGCAGTGCTGTTACTCTTTGGCAAAGCCCATTAGGAGCACAAATCCAGATGTTTTTTCTTCTGGAGGCGTCTTGAACTACTGTGCCTCACTGAAACAAACTCAAATCCTTCAATGTGTGATGTGCGGCAGAAGGACGGTCCATATCAGGGTCAGCCACTGCACCACACTTAATACTGAAGGAAAAGGAAAAGTAGCAACTAACACTGATTATGGAAAATGGATGCAGTGGTGGAACTAGATACCTTATGAGTAAAACATAGCCTACTTTTACTTGAGTACATTTTAGAGGGAAAATACTATTACTATGTATTACCTTGGTAGAAGTAGTATAGCAGCAGCAGTAGCCTAGTTGTACTATTTGTCGTAGATCCTGCTGTGAAGAAAGGCAAAAATATTCAATTGTACTGCTTTATATACATCACATCCTTCTTTAGTCTTATTCAGGTGATAATTTAGTCGATACTTTTACTTCTTAAGTGAAGTGAAGATTCTGAGTAGCCTACTTCATGCTCCTAGTAGGCCCAAATGATGCTAATGCTACAAGCTACTGTTAACCATTCAACCTGTCATGTTTAAGATAACAATACTCAAGACTTTTTCAACTTCAATATTAAGGTAGGCAGGCCTGTTGACAGGGGGACGCAAAGGGGTTGGTTGCCCCGGGCCTCAGGGTCAGAGGGGCCAAGAAATGGTCCCTCTTCTTATATTTTCTATTATAATGGGCCCACGTGAAGCCTTGTTGCCTCGGGCCCCAGCAAGCCTGATGATGGGCCTGAAGGTAGGCCTACAAAAAGAAAGCTTAATATTGTACCGTTTTGATAACAAAACCATTGTTTATTAGCATTAGCTGTTTATTTGCTAGTTTTACAAATGCAAATTAATAACATTGCACTAGTATAGCCTATATAAACTGCCAATAATAGTAGCATGTCTTTAAAATGTAAACTTCCAACTCAAAGGTTCTTTATTCTCCTCAATACTTGGTAAATACTACTACAAATACTACTACTGGTGAGCTGCCTTTTCATTCAAACTGATATACTACAGTATAACCTGTGGTAGCCCCTAAAACGTCACAACGCAGAGCTTGTTTTATCAAAAGGAAGTCAAATGCACGATCCTATTCTGTCACTGTTTCCTTCCTCACCTTCACTCTGCAGCAGGCCCCAAGTTGCCATTTCCTCCAATAGAGAGAGGACTTTTAGCTGTTGTTCACGTGCCACAACAAGATAAAATGCCCCGGGCTGAAGGGAGCGTGCACAGAGGGTGTAAACAATAAGCTCTGGCCTTTCCATCCCTTTCTCCCAATACAAGGATACATCTGTGCTCTGTGGGACACTTTGGAATTAGATGTAACTGCTGTCAAATAAAGGCATCTACATCAGGCCTGTTTTGTGGCAGTAAAAGCTTGCTCGGCCAGTTTTAAGTTATGTTGTATCACGCTATAATTTTGGTATATTGCGTGCACTTTCAGGTAAGTCTGGTTAAACATGTTGGATGTTTTAATGACTTTAAAAAACAAACCAATTGTCAATGTTGATGTCATACAAAACCTAGTTATGATATACTGATAACAAGAACACGTCATGACAATTTTAATAAAACTAATAGAAGTTAAAAGTAAATAGTAACTGCTTTTACATACTTTTGTTTGAATACATTTTATAGGAAAAAATACATGCACTCAAGTAATTTTAGAATCTATAAATGGTAAAAAGTATTTTTTTTAATTCTGCAAAGTTGACTGTAGCAGTATTAGTTGCAGTGGCTGTGGGAGTAATAGTATTATTAGTGGTATAGTTAGTATAATAGTAGCAACAACAGTACTATTATTATTATTATTAGTGGTAGTGTAATAGTAGTGGTAGTAATCTAGTAGCAGTAGTAGTAAAAGGGGAGCTCCAGTTTTTTTCCCATGATATTCAAGACCTTTGTAAGACTTTTTATGCCACATAGAATAAAATTTAATGCCAAGATTGCCAACAAAAAAGTAATCTGTATACATTTCACACTAATAAACTGTCAGTATTACTCTCTGAAATCCACTGGTTTTACTTTAAATGTAAAACCAGTTTTATCTTGTTTTTAATGTTGTACAGCACTTTGGTTGGCTTTGGTTGTTGGAAGGTGCTATAGAAATAAAGTTTGATTTATTGAAAAGTCTAACACAGGTGAAATAATCCAGTCCTGCATTAAAAATCTCAAATTAGAATCATAAATTGCATTGTTACCAATATTTACTGTAATGTAGGGATGTGTTTTGCCTGTAAAATTACAAAGCCCATATAAACAGTAGACTTGGCTTTAACACTTACTAAATAAATGCAATAAATAATAAATAAAAATATACTATTTGTAAAACCATTATTGATAGAATTTGTTGCCAAATTTACATCCAACTCACAAAAAGGACAGCCTTCTGTGATGTTACTTATAAAGTATTGATCTAATGTAAAATATAATTTTGACAAATACAACACTAAAACACTTGACCTATATGTCCCAGTTTGACCATTTAAGACCTAGATAAACAAAATTTAATACCTGCCCATTGAATCTAATACTTTTAGGGCCTTGATTTTGGCAGCACCAAATTTAATGCCTTTTCAATACTTTTACAACCTTGGGGCTACTCTGTGTAATATTAATAGCTGTAGTGGCATTAGTATAGCATTCAAAAAGTATTAGTATCAGCAGTGGTGGTCACAGTAGTAAATATGTTCTACTTTCCACTGCTTTTTGTCAAGTACAGATTTGGACTACTTCTTTTACTTCTGCTGATAATGAGAGTCTCTTTGCATTTGACATTAAGTACGCTTTTGAAGAAAAAAAATTGTGTCCTTTAGTATTCATGTTGATTAGAGGAGCAGCCGTGTCAGAGTGCCAGGTCACAGTTTGTTAGCACCGTCGGGATGGGGGTGTAAAAAACTCATGTGAGAGCCATTGTCTGACGGTCTTCAGAGGTGGTGTAAGTCTCACTGTCGCTGGTATCACTGAAGTGTTTTGATGTCTTCTAAAGGTGTTACAAGACTTAACAAGAAGTGGATGCTTTTTTTTTTTTGACATCACATTTTGAATCCTTGGGCTTAGTATCAAAAAGGGTCTACAATACTGAACTGACAATTATTTTAGTCAGTTTTTGGCGTATAAGGGCTTTGTGACCCTAAACTAGAATATCTTTGGTTTAGGTCCAGGTCTAGTCAGAAGTCCGGTAAGAATACAAATTCTGAACTGCAGTTTCAAATTAACACTATGCAACTTTTTTTTTTTTACCAACTACTTCTATGATCAGCTGGCTACTATACAGGGTGTCCATAGAGTCTCTTCATGGTAAAAAAAAAAGTATTATAAAGGCAACTGATGAGACGTCTTAATCAAATTTGTTCTATGTACTCAGTGGTTATCAAAGTTTTTAATCAGTTACGTACTGCTGCCTGATAATTACAGTTACCACGTTCAACAGTGCACAAAGTCCTACACAAGAACTTGAGATTGTACGCTTATAAAGTGCAATTCTTACATCCTGCACTCGAGAAAATGATAAACCAAGACCAAAAGAGTCTGCAGTGGGATCAGAACAACCCCATGTGACTCGGGACCTTCACCAAGAGAGTCCAAAGGTGAATGTGTGCTGTTGGATCACCATTGATTGCTGTTCGCTGAGGCCCTGCTACAGCGAACACGGCAAGAAGTCCAGGTCTGTCTTGTTGCGCTTCATGCAGCTAATGGTGCACTTATAGAGGTAGATTACATGAGACAAAAAAAAACTTCAATATCTACTCTTCATTTTGTAATAATTTTCACATATTTGTCTGTTCATTTAGTTTTGTAATAATTTGTTTAAACTGGAAAGAGACTTTATAGACACCCTGTATATTTAGAATACATATCTCCCCCATTTACTTTACACACAAGATACATATTGAGTCATAACAGTACCATTTATAGTACGCAGACACAGTTATAGATTCTCTTTTTTTTTGGTAAAAATGCTAAAAGGTAATGTTGTATTCAAAAACACACACACTAGTAAAAGTTATGTGGTCATGTTTTTTCTTAAGCATGTTATTTGTGTGTTAATTTAGGCTAACACCAGATAGCTCTGAGGTTACTTTAATTGGCAGTTAAGCAAACATAGATGACTTTAGACAAACACAGATGAATTAATTAAAGATTTCATGCTTTTGCCATTTGTACCAGTGATTTTGTCCATATGTGAGCCCGTGATTTACTTGTCAGATGTTTGAACTTGGCATTATATCTGATTTTCCATGAATTACACCTCTCACGTGTGCTATCAAGCAGACACATTGTAAGTTACAATTGCCACAAAGCATATTATCAGTATAAGCTTTATCTCAAATGTCCTGTAAATAGTTTTTTGGGGATTTTCACCCCTGTCCTGTGCCAAAAGTTTACCCTGTGACAGTGGGCCTGCTCCGGGGGCATCTGCTGCTGTGCCCAAATATTGTCTTTGGCCCGAGTCTGCTGGCTCTGCTGTGAGTGAATAAAGCCGTGGGACTATTTATACCTCAGTGAGATAGACTGTGTTAACATACAAAACAATGCTTCTGCTCCAGCTGTGGACGAGTGCAGCCTGTGCACAAAACAGCATAGATAGATGTGTTTGGGGGAAAAGCCGTGTGATCATTGACCTTTATTCAAGGTTTTTGTTGTTGTTGTTGTTGTTGTGTCTAAACAGAAAAAGAAAAAATAAAGCACTTGGAGAACACACACCTTGCCAAAGCATTGCCCTGTGTCACAAAGGTAACAATATACAGTAGTACTCGCTCTATACACTGAGCCACAAAACCCTTACATCTCACAATGTTACTGAATTTAAAACTAACTAAAGCTAATCATTTGTTCCTTGACCCATTTGGGACTGGGGTTAGTATCTTTGATTCTATCTCGTAATGGTACTGAATAAAAAATGTCGAGATCCAGACAGTGCACCAGATCCACATCAAAAACGAACCATTTCTTCTTGTCCCTTGACCTGTTATGAAAATTTCGATCAAAATCTAACCATGAGTTTTTGAGGTATCTTCCTAAAAGACAAACAAACCAATGTAAGCTTAACCTTTTTGGTGTTACTAAAACAGTTGTTTCGAAACACAGAGTGCCTCGGTGTTCAAATGTTACACAACCCTTTGACCTTTAACACACAAGTGCAAAAGGAGAAAAATAAACTAAAACAATAATTATGTACTATGTGTGATACAAAATACTGTGTGAAATTCAAATGTTTTCCAAGGGTTAAAGTTATTTTCTTAAGATGCCTATCTCAGCATTTGTTTTGTTTTTTCTGAACTGACCTGAGTGACTACTTGATCGTTATTTAAAGCTGAGCAATTGCCAACAGAAGCAGAGGAGGTCTATTAATACTGTAATATGATTTGAAGGGCACACAGCACCAGCAGTCATTATGTCTTCCCTTCGAACACACACCTCTTCCCCTCCACTGTTTTCATTACAATTACTCAGCGCGGCTATAATTTCCTCCGAGTGCACTGAAAATATGTAAGGTCCCTGCGTTAAGTGTGGCCTTAAGGAGTCTATTGTAAACTTAAAAGTGAATGAATTGGATGCTCTCCTGGTTTGGAGCAATAAACGGAAATGAAAGATGACTTCATACCTCATGGGAATGTCGGGCCTTGAAGGAGGAACTGGGAACTCTTCCTAAGCCAGCGTATTGTATTTTATCAGTGTTTGTGAAGCTGGCCAACAAGCTGGGTGATGAAAGGATACTTAAATAGAAAAATTAATTAATGCATGATATGCTTTTGTACACAAGGAAGACTAAATCATCACATACAGAATTAAAGGGGTATTTGAAACATTTCCAGCTTGGTAATACAACCTTCTGGTCATTGTCTTAATATTCCTGTTACTCATAGTTCAGAGTAGTCTATTAGTAGCCTGGAAGAACATGAAATAAGTTCATTTATCCAGGCTTGGGTTCAGCACAAAGAACACACTGTTTTTTAGAGGTCACACTTTTCCATATACTCAGAGGTGAAAGAACTCAAAATCTGTAGAAGTACTCCACAAAATAACTACTTGGATAAAAGTAAATTATTCAGTGCAAAGTTTACTCACTTTACTTACTGCTCTTAGTAATACCAGTGTGACTACTACAACTGTTGCTAGTACTATTACAACTAGGCAACAACTACTCTTCCTACTATTTCTACAACTTTTACTATTACCATTGGCATTATTACTGCTATTATTACAACTATTACTACCCACTTTGCCACAGAGGCAAAAAAAAAAAAAAAATACTTTTCAAGATTTCAATAAATAAATAAATAAATAAAATAAAATAAAATAAAATGACAAAGCCTGTACTGTACTAAGCAGTGTACATAGGGCTATACGGTCATGACAGTAACTGCGACAGTATATGTGATATAATATAAAAACTTTACCAAATGCCAATAATCAAAGACAGTCCATATCATCACAGCATTTATCCAGAAATGCAGACATACTTTGTTCTTTTGATAATATAATCTAATGGAGATATGGCTCTGGACTTGGAAAAACCCTCATCATTTTGTTTATCTTGTAATAAGTCATTCCTGTCATGCCTTTTGTTCTCAGTCTCATCCATCATTTTTATGAGTCCTTTTGCTAAAACATCTTGTCTGTCTACATGCGCCGCTTATATCTCTAAACACATCATTATTCTCTTTCACCATTGTTGCTGTAAGTGATTCTTTTACCACTGGTTACATAGAGCGTGGTACAATAAACCTGGTGCAGAGGAGAGAGTGTATTGTGACTACACTATGTCACTGTTTAAACTGATACCACCATAGCCTCAGGTTTCTGGAAGTCAACACCCTTATCCACTGGGCAGCCACTCATAAACAAAACTTTCCGGTAACAGACACACGAGACATTTACTGTAAACATCAAATCCATTATCTCAAGGAACTACTTTACAAGATGCAACAAAATTTATATTTGGGCAAACTAAGGATTACCAGGGTTCCTCTCTTCTTTATATTACAGTAAATATTAGCTATGTTGACTCAAACTTTATCATATCATCTAGTGAAGGGGTGTACAAACTTTTTTTTTCTTCTAGAGTCACTTTTCACTGCATGAAGTGGTCATATGAAGCTTTTTACCTTGTATTAAAAAGTAATACCTGTGGCTGTTTCGGCCAGTTAAGCCAGATGGCCAATAAAAAAGGTTAGCAGGCCACAATAGGCCCCTGAGCCATAGTTTGGACACCCCGATCTAGTGGAAATGATGCTGGTTCAGTAGTTTGTTTGTGTGTGAGTCATGTTCAACAATAGCTCAAAAAGTAACAATCAGGTTTGATAACATTTGTGGGATAAGTCAGTGCATCACAATGGTGGAAAAAGTACTTGACTTCTTCAAGTAAAAATACAGATAAATTTGCAAAAATTTACTCAAGTAAAAGTAAAAGTATCACCTCAAAATTCCTACCTAAGTAAAAGTACTCACTTTCAAATGTACTTGCAAGTAAAGAAGTAAAAGTATTTTGCACAGGGTCGACAACTCATTAATGTGTTAAATGTGAGGAATTTTGCTGAAAAATTGTGATTACTAAAGAACTTAACAAACTGGTGCAATAGAAGAGACTTGACTCTGTCGCTGAAGTCTTCTGTCTTTATTATGTCGATGTTTTTAAAGGAGTAATTCTTTACTGTATCTTTTATATTTAAATACTGTGTGTCTACTTCAAAAGCCCTTTATGAGGACAAAACTAACGAGACCAGTTACGTCGCCCAGTACAGTGCAGCCAGGGCCCCACCCTGGAGCCAGGCCTGGGGTTCGGGCTCCCTTGCGAGTGCCTGGTTGCTGGGTCTCTCCCCACAGGGTGAACTGTAAGGGGCCGGTGCAAGGAGGATCAGGCAGGGGCCTCGGCATTCCATTTCCTGGGTGCTGAAACTAGCTGTGGGGACATGAAATGTCACCTTGCTGGGGGGAAAGGAGCCTGAGCTTGTGCGGGAGGTTGAGCGTTACCGACTAGAGATAGTCGGGCTCGCCTCCACGCACAGTTTGGGCTCTGGAACCCAACTCCTTGAGAGAGGCTGGAGTCTCTTCTACTCTAGCGTTGCCTGCGGTGAGAGGCGGTGGGCTGGTGTGGGCTTGCTCATAGCTCCCCAGCTCAGCTGCCATGTGTTGGAGTTTTCCCCGGTGAATGAGAGGGTTGCGTCCCTACACCTTCAGGTTGGGAACAGGTCTCTCACTGTTGTTTCAGCTTACGGGCCGAACAGCAGTGTAGAGTACCCGGCCTTCTTATTTCCCTGGGAGGGGTGCTGGAAGTGGGAACTTCGTCATTCTAGTTGGAGACTTCAACGCTCACGTGGCCAGCGACAGCGGTACCTGGAGGGGCGTGATTGGGAGGAACGGCCTCCCCGATCTGAACCCAAGTGGTGTTCTGTTATTAGACTTCTGTGTGAATCACGAATTGTCCATAACAAACACCATGTTCAAGCACAAGGGTGTCCATCAGTGCACATGGCACCAGGACACCCTAGGCTGAAGGTCCATGATTGACTTTGTTGTCATGTCATCTGACCTTCGGCCATGTGTCTTGGAGGAGCTTGGTTACGAGGGAGGAGTTCAGAGTAAAGCCGCCTCTCCTCCTCATTGAGAGGAGCCAGCTGAGGTGGCTTGGGCATCTGTTTCGGATGCCTCCGGGACACCTCCCTGGGGAGGTGTTCTGGGCATGTCCCACCGGGAGGAGGCCCCAGGGAAGACCTAGGACACGCTGGAGGGACTACATCTCTCGGATGGCCTGGGAACGCCTTGGGGTTCATCCAGAGGAGCTGGAGGAAGTGTCCGGGAGAGGAAAGGTTGGGTGTCCCTGCTTAGACTGCTTCTCCCACGACCCAGCCCCGGATAGAGCAGGAGAAGATGGATGGTGTCTACAATGAGGGTATGAGAAAAACAAACTATTTTAAACCAAAACTCAAAATACTTTGTACCTCAAACCAAATCTGTAGTGGAATAAAAAGTACAGATATTTGCTCTAAAGTGTAGTAAAGTAAAAATACCCCTTGTAAAAATAAAGTACAGATACATGAAAATTGCACTTAAGTAAAGTAATTAAGTGCTTTTACTTGGTTACATTCCAACCCTGGAAAAAGAACTGCTAACGTCCTGCAGTCTTCATCAAAAGGTTCATTATGTGACGCACTTTTGTGGTGGAATCAACTTGTTTGGACAAAGGCTTAGTTATGATAGCTGTACCCCTTGTAAAAGTAAAGTAAAGATACATTGTACTTGAAAATTGTACTTAAGTAAAGTAACTAAGTACTTTTACTTTGTTATTTTCCACCACTGGTGCATCATGGAGGAAATGTTTTGCTTTGGCTGTGGACCTGGATTATCATCCATATGCAGGTATTTTGTGTATACATTATCATTGGGGGATATAAGGACTTTATATTTGGACAGAGCATTTACCCCTGAACTAGATATTTCCTAATTCAAGTCCAGGTCAGGGCACTTTATATTTAGAATTGTGAGAAAGAGCCAATGCCTTGATGGAGGTCTCTCCGAGTACCTCTACTTTCTCAAGATTTATGAAAACAAAAGAGTCAATGGTACACTGATGATGGAAGCATTAACATGAGCAGAATGAACTATAAGCTGTTCAGGCATATTCATATAAAATAAATAAAGCTATTAATGCATGATTTTCTGCCAAATGCTCCACATGGCAGATTTGAAGCTGGAGCTGTAGGATATGTTACTCTCACAGTATGTCCCTCTGAGCCATCTGCTAATGGCTATGTCAGAGTAAACATTATTTAAAAAACACACAGACTGCATATAGTAACAGCTTTGGCAGCAGTCTTTTATACATATTTCTTTACTTAAATTCAAATGGCAGCCTGTTTTTACAAATGTCTCCATAGGCTATTTGTCTATCTGGGCTTTTTACCACTCATCTGCCTTGAATTAAGACAGCAGTCACCACCACATAAATACTCACTTATCATGTGAGTGGTTTATCCCTCCTGATACAGGGCTGAGATGACACAGACAATACTGGACGCCCCATGCACCACTTCTCCCCTGGAGGCATGTCTGGACTCACGGGCTACATTTAAATTTTATTACTCAAAGACACAGCTTGGCTCCCCTCCCTTATTTGGTGTTGGTGGTGTGTATACGAGGGGCGTGTGGTGGTAAAGTCAGTCACAGTGGAGCCAGGTAACTCAAGGCTCACACCAATTAGCACAGGCTGCCCAAAATTGTGACTCACAGATAATTTTATGTTTTTTGCAGATAGCTTATTTTAGTACTGATCCAGAGGTCCGTGGCTGGTTGTGGGAAAATGGTGGTGAATCTTTAAAGAGGCAGTAAAACAATAGTTGGAAACCCACGCTTATGCCCTCAACCACCGCTGGCAAAAATCCACTCACTGCTATATTTGAGCATGCAATAGAAATCTTACAAAATAGACCACATGTATACCACTACTGAGTAATGTTTTATTTATTATAAAGCTATCATAACTAAGCCTTTGTCCAAATAAGTTGATTCTACCACAAAAGTGAGTCACATAATGAACCTTTTGATGAAGACTGCAGGAAGTTAGCAGTTATTTTCAGTGGTGGAATGTAACAAAGTAAAAGTACTTAATTACTTTACTTAAGTGCAATTTTCATGTATCTGTACTTTACTTTTATAAGGAGTACTTTTACTTTACTACACTTTGGAGCAAATATCTGTATTTTTACTCCACTACATTTAAGAGTTGGTTTGATGTACAAAGTATTTTGAGTTTTGGTTCAAAATTATGTGTTTTTGTTGTGCCCTCATTGTAGACACACAGTATAAATATAAAAGATGCAGTAAAGTAGTACTACTTTAAAAACATCAACATAATAAAGACAGAAGCCCTCAGCGACAGATTCAGTCTCTTCTACTGCACCAGTTTGTTCATTTCAAATGGAATTTTTCAGCAAAATTCCTCACATTTAACACATTAATGAGTTGTTGAGTCTGTGTGAAATACTTAAGTAGACATTTTAAGGTGATACTTTTACTTTAACTGAAGTAAATTTTTGCTCCTTTATCTGTACTTTTATTTAAGTAAAGAAGTTGAGTACTCTTCCCCCACTGGTTCTTTTATATGCAATGTTGCGAATAGTTAGCATAAGCCTTATTTTCACCTTCAATTTAAAACACATTAGCCTTAGCATTAGCTTTTTACATTGTGCAAACCATTTAGCATTAGCATTGCCCTAACAAACAATGACTTGGCATAAAAAATGTGAAAACTGTAGATTTACAGAAACAGCTCATGTGGTACCTGTATAACGGCTCAGTTCATGTAGCATCCACATAAACGCCTGTGCCAAACCCTGCTCTCATTGGAAACCTGCCAATCAAGGACAAAAAACACAAAATATCATCTAACACATCCGAAAAGTACAAAAAAAAAAAAAAAAAAGGTCCAGGTCCTGAGTGACTAATAAAGGAAGTGCAGTTCCCCAGAGCCACTCTTTATTCGCAGCTGTGTTAGCTTGTTTTGGGCCAACACCCTGCTAAAGTGCTACACCTGACATGTGCGCCCTTTCACAGCACCAGCACCTACTCTCTGTGGACAGGAAGCTCCAGTCCTCACAGGATGGAGCCACCCTCTTCAATAATATGGTGTCAAAGGATTACTTTTCCAAAGGTCGTGTTTAGCTGTATCATGTGTAACACAGCAACCGCTGACATATCCAGTTCAACATGCAAAATTTTTAGGAAGAAAATGGCATCAAACCCAGGTCACCCCACTGCAGGCTTTTTCACGCTGACCGAAGTAGAAAAAGACCGGGATGATCAACTTCCAGTGCCGTTGTTTACAGCGATAGAGATGTAAACTTGTAGCCCTCCTCAAGTTTTGAGCAGAATGTCAACCGCATTAAACCTGTAGCTTTAGGCAAGTTACGGAGTGACTTAAACAGTTTTAATACGTTTCTATCGCTGTAAACAACGGCACCAGAAATCAGTCATCCCGGTCTTTTTCTACTTCTGATTTCGTAACAGTCAGCGTGAAGAACGCCTATTGTTAGTGAAACTACTTTACAACAAACACCTAGTTGTGCCTTATTCAGAGGTGAAACCACCAGATGAAGGTACGACGTGTTTGTTGTATAGGCATAATTTTACTTAAGTAACATTTGTTCTCTATAGAATATATTTTCTGAGTAAATTTTCTAAAAAAATATATATATAAGTAGCCTACATTTTTAGGACAAAAATTATACTTACTTATACTCAAATCATCTTACATCATCTCTGATTAAGTGGAAAAGGGTGTATAGATACAGTAGGCCTAGTTGTAATATAGCAGTAGTAGTGGTAGTATTAGTAGCAGTAGCAGTAATACGCCACTAGCACTAGAAGTTGTCATAGTATTGGAAATATTAAAAAATAGTATTAGTTATAATAGTTACTAGTGGCTACTTTCTATGGAGCTATATTTGTCTCACTAAAAAAAAGTTGTTGCAAAAATAAAATGAATTGAGGCAACAATAAGTATTTATGCACGTAAAATGATTGAATGCAGTGATTTTTGCAAACAAATTCTAGTTTGCAAATTCTATTATTTTCAATTATTTCACAAATCAATCATGTTTGTCATTTATAAATCTACAGTTTTGCATGTGAATAGTCCAATCTGCATTTGTGGCTCACTCCATTTGTGCATTCATCACTTCTGCGCATTTGGATCTTTTTGAGACATTTGTCCTGCATTTTGAGACAGCTAGATTTAATCATAAAATAAATCCTGTTCCAATGATGGTCACTGGGGGCAGTGTTCAGCAACTTCTGACTATTTCTTCACTGTAAGCCGCTTGTAAACGGAGAAGTTAGCTGCAGGACAAGGACAGAAACCACTTTTGCCAAGAACAGTTGTGTGAACTGTCCACCCCAGATTTTGTTATGATCTACCCAGCACCAGGAGCTCTTTGTCGGCTGAGGAGAGGGTCCTCTTGTACTAAGGGGCTGGGAGGGGAACAGAGGGGTATGATTGTCAGTCAATGTGGCTGTCAGCAACACATAACTGAAGGCTCTATGTTGCTAACAACACATAGCTGAAGGCTCTTGGGGCTGCATTCTGAAGTATGCAGCCCCAAGAGCCTTCAGCTATGTAAAATCAGCCAAACAGCAAATTAAAAACTGCCCAAAACCCACGGAACAGTGAATGAAAACACCGCGTGATCATAATTAGTGCTGCTGCACAGAAGGAGTGCTCCTCCGGTGATACGGACCCTCTCTCAGAGACAGAGCTACTCCTTACCCTAAATTCACATCAAAAACGTCACGGGGCGTTGCAGCAGCAGATCGTTTTACGCGCGTCTTTTCAAAAGCGTCAATTCACACTGAAAGCGTCAGAGCTGCGTTTGGATCGACGCATTTGTAGATCTGCTCCCTGTTTTACCAACTTCATTCCTATAATTGGTGGATATTCTTGCTTCTTCAGATGGTTAAGCAGAAATATTACAAACTGATTTATACCAAACTATTTTTGTTTGAATAAAATGTACTTTTATTTATAGTATGTGACAGTACTACTATCGTGCTAGAAGTAGAATTACAATCTTTTTGTGTCTTAAAGTATGTTAAAGTTCTCCACCTCAAGAATTAACCTCTCGTCGTCCATGGTGCAACATTCACTGAAGTCCTTGGTGCGATGTGCGATGTTTACGTCAGTCATACATTTAGAAAACCTTTATTTTGAAAGTGTAGTGGAAGTTTATTTTAACACTTGGTGCCAGTTTCCTGTGTTTCTCCGGCTGTAGCGCTGCCGGTCAACAGGGAGACGCTGGAAAATAGAACTCCAACCTAATTTGAGCGTAGCGTCGCGTAGCGTTGGTCGTAAGACGTGCGTATGACGCCCCGGTGTGAATTGTCAGATTGAATAAAACAGAAAGCAATTCACTCGTGTCTGACGTAACGCTGCTGTTATGCGCTGCTGCTGCTGCTTTGGTGTGAATTGGGGGTTAGACACAGAGATGAACTGATTTGGCCCAACTTCAAGTGTGATTGACTTAGGGTTTTAAAGATTTGTTAAAATGCTGCCCAAATTCCGTGGGAAAATCGCAGACTTGGCAACCCCCTGTTGCTGAACACTGCCCCCAGTGGTTGTCATTGGAACAGGATTTTCTTTTGTGAATAAATCTAGCTGACTCAAAACACGGGACAAATGTCTCAAATAGATCCAAATGCGCAGAAGTGATGAATGCACAAATGAAGCGATCAGCAAATGCAGATTGCACTATTCACATGCAAAACTTTAGTTAATAATATATTTGCAAATTAGTATTTATGTGCAAATTAGGGATTTTGAAAATAAATCCTTCTACTGCATCAATACATTTATTGTTGCATCAGTTCATTTTATTAAGACAAATATAGCTCCATAAATTTCTGCTTACTTAAGCTATACACTGATCACTTTATGAGTCATGTAATAATCATTTTCAGTAGTTTTACTTCCACTTTTACTTCAGAGTAATAATTTAGATTTTTTTTTACTTGACCACAGATTTGTAGCACCATCTCTGACCATTTCACATTAAAGTAGTAGAGGCTGAAGCAATATAATTTGCATTAGCAGCAGGAACATTGAGTAGAGGATGATATAATAAATAGCCTAATATTTGAGGTAAAGGGAAGGAGACATAAAGAAGATTGGATGTGGTAACTTCTTTTCTTCACACTTTGAAGTACAGTGACAGACTCCTCCGTACCAATTCATTTGAATTCAACAACTTTGTGTTTGAGTTCAGATTGCCTTGAGCATTGTGCGACAATGAAAACAGTGCATTTCTTTGTGTGTGACAAGCAGAAAACATGGGTTATTTCACAGTAGACATGTATCTCACTATGACAGAGTCTTCCAGAAAATGTCTGCCCTACTCTGACCTGTTTCCTCACAGACCTTGGAGGCACAGCAAGCTTTCTGAAGGCGATAATTGAAATGTCATCACTCCGTAACAAATCTCAGGAGATAATAAACTAGACAAGAACTAGTGAGTGGTCTTTGTTCAGTGCACTACAATGGGGGAAAAAAACAATCCAGACATGAAAGGGTTAATATGTGCAGCCACTGAGGCAGAAGTAAACAAAGAGAACCCTGGACTAGAGCTGCAGAAGTTGAGGCGTGACCCTCAGATAGGCACCGGTCTATCATGAGGGCGTCTCCTGAAGCGACTGGTCGGGAGAACACTGAGGCCTTTGTCAGGGTTGTGTGTCTGTGTGTGTTTGTGTGTGTGTGTGCGTGTGTGTGAGTGTGAAAAAGTGCTGAGGCAAGCAAACCCTGGCTACACAGCCCCACTCCTCCCTGTCCCTGCTTTTCTCTCTGAAGACACACACACATTTCAGCCTGTATTTACCAGCGCTCCCAAGGGACGAGACTTCTCTTCAACTGGTGGGAGCTTTAGCACTGGTCTGTTTTGTGGTTTAAACCCCCACTCCACAACATGCAGTTTGGGATACACAAATATAAAAATGCTAACATGCATTTAAATAACCCGTGAGAAAGAAGTCATATTGTGCCAAAGCTCAATGCTGTGTCCCTTATTGCAATAACGGATGTGTTTTTCTGCATTTTAAACATGCTGTTGTGCAAAGAGGGCAGAAAAGCTGACACATTTCAAAAGCAGTTGTTTATTCCCAACAAAATGAAAGAGCAACACTTTTTTAGATCATCACTTTATTCACGGATAAAGAGAAGCTTGTCAGCAGCTCTGTCTTTGAAACACCTAGACTGTTTTAATGAGTTGTTTGCTTCACCACTTTGGTTTTATGTAAATGTAAAGTAGACAGCAGAAGGCTTGTATGCATCTGATTCATGCTAAAATGATAACAAACAAAAAAAAAAGAAATAAGATTGCACTCTACAAAATAAATATCCTTAAGGTGACATTGTAAGACATTAAATCAAGTGACTGTGTCTCTCCCTGCAGCCAAAATCTTCCAAAACTACAATGAGCAAATCCCCCAACTAACTTTCCGGAGGCAATGTTTAAAAAAGCACAGTGACAAAGTGAGGTGAATCATACTTTATATTAGCTTTGCGCCTTTCCCCCACAAGGAAGAACATGTAAAAAAAACTTGCTTTAAACTCCTTATGGCTCCAGGCCTTATGAAACACTGCCATTGTTCATCCCAAATGTACATTTTGGGGACTTTCACACAAGGAAAAATCACTAGTTTTGTTTTATTGTTGCTTTAGAGGTTTGTGAAGCCACCCCAACGTGACACATGACTGAATATGGTCAAAAAAATAAGAAATAAAATAAAAATCTCTCTCTCTCATATATTGTAATATATATATATATATATATATATATATATATATATATATATATATATATATATATACACACACACAACTGTTAAGCAGCTGCAATCTTTGTTGTAAGAATGTTGCAATATTTAGATATATTAAGTTTTGACATCTTACACAGAGTATAATCAGCAAATACAATTGTTATTAGCTGTCCCAGAGGTAATTTATTAAAGGCCACTTAGTTTGTTCAAATTACAAACTCATGATGACTTTGAGCTTAGCCAGTCCAGACAAGGCATTTGTCAAACTAGTTGTTCATTATAAATGTCAATAAAACTTCCTCATGAGCAAAGAGTAATTGTAATTATGTTTTGATTAAAATAGTGTTGTGTCTGAGCACAAAGCCAATAAAGAGAAGGAAACATGAAATTCAATCATCAATAAATTTTAATGAAAAAAAAAAACAAAACAGCAAATGTACCCATTTAACAACATAAGAAATTAAGAGAAAAATGTAAGATTTGAGCGTCAAGCTCTTATGTACAGCATATTGCACTAGAAAAGAACAAACATCCCATGTCCTGGTGTGTCCTTCTTTAGTCCCTCCTCATCCTGCGCTGTCTCTCTATGTAAAAGACAGAGCAGTCCCAAAGATCACACAGCCAATGCTTCAACATAAAACTGCTACATCTGGACTGGGCCTCACTTCATGAATGTGAAATCCTTGCGACCACTCTGAACTGTAAAGAAAGCAACGTGAAGACAACAAACTCCCGGTAATGGTCTGAATAAGTTCTACTGTTCAGTATGAGAAGGTTTTCACTCCATTAAATTACATTCAAACCCTTAAGATACAGATTTTTATCAGGAATGTTGGACATGCATTTTTTTTTTTTTTTTACATATATCCAAAAAGAGCCCTTGAACTGAGAGTGACACAGCAGACTAGGCAATATCTAATATGAAAAGATGCCACAATATTGAAAAAAGCCATTATAGAAAAGCAAAAAAAAAAAAAAAAAAAGCAAAAAAAACAAAAAAACAACATGTATCTCATTTGTCTTCTTACAAAAAGTCATGGAAAAAGTCTTTGCTTAAAAATTGTTATAAAGTTGTGTCGAATTCATGTCTAATGTATAAAAAACACCAACTCACAGCACTTGACAGTAAAAGATGCACTCCGGCTTGGATATAAAAAAAAAAAAAAAAAAAAGGTAGAGAATAAAGACACTGAAGGTTGAACATATAACTTAAGTCAGGGTGGCAGCAGTAGTTGGTACAATCAGGCTCAGTTAAGAACTCCTATTGCTGTTTAACCCATCTCTCGTATTTAAATAATACTGGGCACCATGGTGGCTCAATCCTCCAAAACCCACAGCCCTGCTAGATTATAAGGGATAAAGCACAGAAACCCAGACGAGCCGGGCTGTTCCAGCATATCACCAATCTTAAAAAAGATTTGAGAATCTAGAGGGGGAAGTTCAGCACAGGAGTAGAAAGAGAGAGGCGCTAGGTACAGTATACAGGTAAAAAAATCATTTTTACAGTGCACATTGATTGCAAACAGTCTTCTGATATTAAGTGGTTGATGCCAAAGGTTGAGCCCGTGCCTCGTGAGTTTTTCTTTCATTCAAGGCACACATACTGTTTGTGCCACTATTTTTCTTATCTCACAAGTTCAAACATAAGATGTGATTTTGATGCCAAGTGTCAATGACAATGATAATAACATGGCAGGTCTATTCTTCACAAGGCACATTTTGTACATTTGATTGTCTGTTATTTTTGGCGTTTAAAAAATAGCCATTCGTGTGAGATCACGTGAGGCACATGGCTTTGAGTCCGCCCTCCCGCACACAGGCACCAATCACGCGACTGAATGCACATCAACAATGAGAAGTAAAACTGTACATACCAAGATCTATACAGTAGCACTGAGCAAATATACACAAAATAAATTAAGAATAAATTAAAGCAAAATAAAATATTCTTAATAAAAAAAGACAGGGAGTAGTTTGCACAGTGAGATTGTAGAGCTATTTGGAGACTTGGGGAAGTGTGTCACAACAATTGGCTCAGCGTTCAGTGTTTGCAGGAAAAAAAACACGTTTAGATCAGCTACTTAGTAGTCAAAAATCGACCTCCGGACTATTTGTGACACACTCTGACATCCTGTTGTAGAGTGAAAATGCTTGTTGTCTAATAAAAAGTAGTAAATGTGGTTAACTACTCCCTGAAGAAAACAAAGGAAAAAACCCATCAGTGTCTTCATAAAAACAGACTGAAATTATACAACTTTTATTTAACTTGAGTGGCTGTGTCGCTGCAAAATCTGGATGTAAAAACTTATATTTCTGTGGCAACTATTTGACTGACCGATATATATTCTCTTGAGTGAATGTCAAACTGGCAGTTTGTCAACAAGAAGCACTTAAAGGTTGATTGAAACTCAGGAAATCTCTTTCACGGGATGGGACTAAGAAGTGCTTTGGATGTTAAGATACACTTGGAGTGAAAACTAACATAAAACAACTGATCTGGACTAAACCTTCTGATTGTAAATACAGTCAATCCTTATGACTTTGACCTCTCACTGGCTCTGCTATTGCTCACCCTGCTACCAAAAATCTCTTTCACAGGTGAGTTACAATGCAGCATGGCATGAAGATTGTCAAACCAGCCAATGAAAGGAATCCATCTATTCTGATTGTTTCAACATCCCTAATGTATCCACGAGAGAGACTAGTCCAAATCTACTTGTGCTTTTCTGGTTTTCAAAATAACTGCTGGAATAGTTAGCACACGAACCATATGCTCATAATTATGAACAGAAATCATTGGGATGACAATAGTATTCAAGTTATATGTTTTTAACAGTATATTCTACACAGTGTGGTCCAACTGTAACGAGATGGTCTATGGATGACACCGGTGAACTCAGTGGAAGCTTACTGTGAATGCTATTTAGCCAGTGTGGGACAGTAAGGATATTGGTACAGGGCCTGTTATATTTCTGAGAATAAATTAGAAAAAATATGCCTCAATTCCTCAAGGTTTTGAAGTCAGTAACTTTAGCACAAAATGGCCACAGTTTCAAGCTAAAAGACAAAATGGCCTTGTCTTTTTCTTGTTGATTGCTGTCCTTGTTGCGAAAGAGTTGTCTGTGGCAGGGAGAGAATAAGGCATTCTCTGGACTTGAGGGAGGTCCTTCAAGACTTGAATTAGCAAATAAAAAGAGTACTGTACAAAATAGGTAATCTTACAATTATTTCGAAAATATCTCTTCAAACACAATGGCTTCTTCTCGGAGAGGCAAAAAAGACAAAAATAACAGGACCACAAAAAAAAAAAAAATTCTCACAGTCTCCGTCCAGCGGTGACCAGTGTGTTCTTCATCTCATCTTCATATCCAGTTAGAAAATGAAACAAAAATCCATAACCCGTGTTTAATCTTTACAGTGCCATCTCTGTGTAAAATGTCAGCGTGTCCCTTGTCTCCACAGTGTGTGTTGTGTGTTTGTAAATGGGAATGACAAGGGCCAGGGCCAGCAGGAAGTCCGTTCATCTTTGCTGCCCTCTCAGGCGAGGGAACAGCGGCTCTCTCGGAAACAGGAAGCCGAACAGAGCTATGGTAAGGCGCATCCAGGCGGGAAGATTCTGTCTCTGGTGCCTCATGAACTGGAGAGAGGAGAAGGTGTCAGTGTTAAAATCTAAATAACTTTATATCTATAATCATAAAAGGCTTGTCAAGTGTTTGTGGTAGCAATAGCCTCATGACTGCAAAATAAATGTCTAAAGAGTGGCTCAGGCAGATTGACCTGCAGATTGACCCTCAACAGTTGACCAAAAATAAAAGAAAAATGAAACAAGGAATGGGCACAATGTACTTGCTCATTACTATCAAGCCGCTCTGTATACAAGTATAATAATGCTTTTTGAAATCTCAGGGGTTTTCTGACTGCAACAAACATGATGTAAGCATGAAAATGACCTGATGTAATGAACTCCACAGGCCAACATCTACAGAACAGGACCATTTCCAAAGCCCAGGGGAGCTGCCATTCATCTCATTACTATCAGTCATCCTGTCCTCTTTGGGGTTACAGACAGTCAGTCCTATTAGCTGTTGTACTGTTGACTCCCAAACAAGAGCCTCAAAGTGAAATGCTTTCTGAGAGCAAGCCGCCTATTTCATCACAGTTCACTTTTTAACTTCGATGTCAGTGAAATAATTATCAAAACAAAGCAAAGGAAACTATAACGGCTGCCTCCTACGGTGCAGCTTCCTCCCGGCGAAAATTTTCATTTTCATTTTCGATCTCTCAAACTGATGAAGGGGATTCTAGTACCAGACTGAAATCCGCCCCAAACTGTGCCGCTACACCTCCCCTCTCCCTTCCTTCTGATCCCACAGGCTTTCTGAACCACTGCGCTCTGGTATTGCAGCCCGTTGCATAAGCATTCTCCATCAAGAGCTCTACCAGGCTGCAATCACAGTGTGCCAGGGGCTGAACTGTATTGAAGCAGCACCACTAAATGTTACCCTAATTGTCCTTAATTGACTTAATTCTACAGTGCTGGGCATATTTAAACAGTACTCTGGTTGTTCCACTCATCTCTCTGCTCTCAATTGCGTGGGTTGTGAGAATGGTATGCATTTTGTACAGCCTTTTTCAATGTTCATGCTACAAAATGATTAGACAACTGACAATTCTAGCAGCTATTCTGCTTGTTAAGATATTTTAATGCATGGATTAAGATTTAAAAACAGAGGTACAAGTACTTAAAATCTGTATTAAAGTAAAACTGTTACATCAAAAAATATTACTTGGGAAGAAGTCAATAATAGTAATAATCAAAATTACTAATACTGCTGGTAAAACTACTACTATTTCTGAACCTGGTAGAGTATCTCATAAACCGGAGCAACCCGGGTTTGATTCACTGCTCATGCGGATTTGCTCTATGTTATTCCCTACCTCTTTCCCAGATTTCCTGACTGACTACTGTCTCTGTTCAATAAAAGCAAAAGGCAAAAAAAAAAGAATCTAGAAGATGTATTCAGAAATATATTTTCTCCAAAGTTGTACTGGTACTTAAGTAAATTAGTTTCCACCAGTAAGTATCTACTTTCCACCACTGATCAAAACAGAGTGAAAAAAGAAACCTAAACTTGCTTTTGCATAAACACAAACCCACACAACAAACTTCTGCTTAGTGAGAAGTTCTAACAATAGCACAAATATCACATGGAAAGAAAGTGATTGGATATCAACCACCGCCAAATGCAATATAAAGTCCTGCAGGAACAAACTAACTCAACTCAGGCGTCTAGACAAAAAAGAAAAACTTCTCTCTTATCTCTCTCTGTCACACAAAGTGAGACACACACAAACTCACATACAGACAGTCAGGAGGACAACTGAGGTATTGTGGTTAGTTGTCATGTTACTGGCTGCGTCTATAAGTGTGTGAGTCAGACTCTATTTTTAGGCTGGTAGATGAACAGCTATCCAAGTCTACCCAGACACAGGCAGGCTCACTGATCACACCTGCTCACTTTTCACCAATGAGTCCACTTATCTCAGGACACTTGTGTCATTGCTTTTCTTAATCAAAAAGTGCAGTGTTCTTGACCAACCACACCTTGCTATCCAAATAGAACCCCCTGTAGCAAAACACTGTAGATAAGAGCCTGGTATGTATTTGTACTTATTTACAGAGTGCAGAGTCACGTGAGCGCTAAATGCTTTTCAGAAACTGATACAATGAACTCTCTGACCTTTTATTGGAAACACAGTGATGCTTAGGCTATGTAACACATTTAGGGCGGAGCCTGTTATGTTTGTCCCATTCAAAGTCCAATCCAGGTGCAATACAACACGTTAGGTCAAAACAACGGGAGAGTTAGAGTTTTAGTTTTTGTACTATGAAAAATATAATTTTCAGATATGAAGTTTGTAGCTGGTCAAAACTAATAAAGAAATATAATAGTCTTGATAGACAGTTGTCTTCATATTAAAAAGCATTGCTATTGGGATTTCTTAAGGTAAATAATTTACAACTATAGTTAAATGAAGAGGTTGAAAGTAAATACTTTAAAACTTACGTTTATACTTTTTTATACTACAGTAGATACTTTTACATGTACATGTTTAAAGAAAATGTACTTTTACTTTATAAAACATACTTAAAAATACTTGAGTAAATTTCTTAGGGCAAAGTGAATATTTCAGAGTCACAATACTTTTGTATGAGTACTACTTTAACCACTGATAATGTGTAGGTGGTGAATCAGATTTTTATCTATTTCTATTAAATTTACACTTGCATGTCACACATTATTTCAAGTTAATTTAAGATGTAGTTACTCTAGGAGCCAATGCTTACCTGATCAAAGTGATCCTGGTGGAACTTGTCTCCAATCTCCCGGAGTTTGCGTCCGATCTGTGCCTCCACGCTCACTCCTGCCTGCTCTTCGTTCCTCTGCGCCGAACTGTTATCTTCCTCCTCTCGGCCTTCCTCCTCCTCCTCCTCAATCTGCCTCTCTCCCCGGTCCTCCATAGGCTCAAACTGAGCAGGGAAATGTGCACGTAACCCAGCGTTGCCTAAAAAGGGAGCAAGTAGAATAAAAATTATAAATTGCTCTTAAATTACTCATTCTTATCATAAACTGTTACTATCAAAACCCACAAATACAAGTGTGAATGGATTGTATAGTCAAGAGTATGTGTTGCAAACAGGTTTTATCACGTGCTTGTAGATAGACAAATTACTAGGTAGGCACCAAAAGTATAACTGAAAGCCAAAAAAAGAAAGTGAGCAAGTGTGTTGGTAGATGGAAAACTCAAACACCTTATTAGATCAACAACAGACTCGGTGAACTGCTGTCTTTTTGTGGGCTGTGTCATTAGGTTTACTTATTGCCTCTAGCATGCGCCTCTGGAGTCATGCCACTTGGAGGGAAAACAATTTTTGTGTGTTATCAAGTAAAGAATGCCCTGCTATTCTGTCCCATATCTGTAAGAAAATGTGAGCAGTCTGTCTTTGTGGAAGAGGAGATGGCATCAAGCCAAGTGCATGACACCCATTACTGCTGAGATTACACTGAACGACAAGGTAATAACCAACCATGGTGTTGTTGTATTGATGACTTTATATCACGAACAATATGTACCTCTCTTGTACTGACACTGGGTCAGCAAACAAACATTCTTCTCAACATTTGTTCAATTTAATTAGGATGATGTCACACTGATTTCATTAGACATGCAAAAACACTATTAGATTAACGACTGATGGCTATAACTGTTGTTAGTATGTGCCATTGTGGCTGCATGAAATTTAGTATTTTCTGTTCTCATTCTTTTCAGAAATGTTATTTTTAAAATGCAAATAAGAACATTCCAACACAATTTGATGTAATATAATTATTGTTTATCAAATTAAGGTTGGCTGCATGTTAATGAAGATAAAAGTAGGTCTAAACAGTAAGTAAATGGCTTCTAAAAATAGCATTGTTTGTAATTTCTCAGCATGCATATAATTATATGACAGGGACTTTCCTGCCTATGGAAAAATATCTAACTGCAAGTTTGTAACAAATAAATGTTTGAAATCGAACTTGTCCCTAAGCTTTGTGTAACTGTAAACATTTGAACACAGAAACACAGTCGCAATCATTGGCATCTGCTTCATCCTCACCGTGGAATGGGATGCGTGGCTGCCAGTGCAAACTGCAGGGCAGTGCATTGATGCTGATGCTGTTGTTTTGACTTTGTGGAGTGGGCACTGCAGCGGTGACAGCAGCAAGGGCCTGTCCAGCCGCCATCGGTGTGGTTCGATCCTCGTATTTGACGTCCTTGAAAGGCGTTCCCCAGAGCTGCGAGATGGGCCGGGACATATCCTCCTCCTCATCATCCATACAACGCCTCAGCGGTAAAGCCCCTAAAGCAAAAAAGAAGACAAAGGAAAGAAAGTTCAGTCATGAGTGTTTTAGGAAAAACAAATCAATCTTTCCAATTTCTGATTTGTTTAAGAATAAAGCAAAAACACAAAATATAAAGTAAAATTTGTAGACACTCTGCACTCTAGCAGATGGAAAATTATCTCACCATTGACATTCATTGAAAATAACTCATTAGTCACCAGTAATGCCCAATAAGAGGCTTATGCTGCATGAGGTAATACTCAAAACAAAAACAAACATGAATTGTCCTGTGAGCATATGTAAATCAGTCACTGTCAATTTTACAGCTTACACGTCAGTGACTGTATGGGAAGGAATGATCTCTGCTGCATTTTGTATAGCAAAATGAGGTCAACATACGGAGTCGCTCTGTGAAGGAGGACCCGGTGGGTGGCTAAGAAAGTCACTGCAGATCTGCCAACCTCCTGCAGAAATTTGTGCCAAGCTGTTTCTGATAAGGGGCCAAACTGTAATTAAGTGCCAAAAGATGCTCCCGAGAGGCATTTATCCCCTAAGAATTACCTTAATCTGTAATATACCGCAGAGCACTACTCTCTTTTTGTATTTCTCTGAATCACATTTCACTGGAAAGTTGCCTGTCTGTGCTATGAGCTCTCTCACAGTGTCTAGTGTGTGTGTGTGTGTGTATGTGTGAAACCTCAGTGAAACCAAAGTTTGGCCAGACTGTCATGTGCCGTGCACCACACAGCCACCATTTCAGAGCAGATGATGAGATAACAAGTTTCACCCCATCCTCAATTGCTCCGGCTGAAGGCAAACACTCACACTTTCTTCCTTGTTGGCTGCGTGCCACTGGCTGAACTACTGTTGTTGAGGGTTTCTGTCTTTGCCTTTTGTTGTGTAAGTGGAGACAAGTAGGCTGGGCTGACTGGCAAATGCAAAAAGCTGTAACTGGATACACTGATATTGTGTTTACCAAGTCAGCAGCCCTTGTTGAACATGTCACTGTGAGTTAAGCGTTTGCGTGGTGTCAAATCAAACTGAGTCACGCTAAGTACTGTACAGGTGTGGCTGTGCATTCACATAAGACATGAGAGTAAGATTTGTGTCAATAAACAAGTCTTACCCAGAAGTCTTGTGGCTTATTTGACATATTACAGCTTTAGTCACTTTCTCCAGCCGTCCAAACATGTATAATATCTTTTCCAGGTATTAGCACAATGCTTTATAGGCAGAACATGCACCTGCAATTATGGAGTTTCAGAAGCAATGCAAGCCTCTTCTTGAATTTCCCCCTGGCAGCCATCACAGGACTGGCAGGATAAACACAGAGTCAGACACATAAAAAAGAAAAAAGCACACACAGGCGTAGATGCACACAGTAACACACTGCCCGGGGCATCTCTGGGGCCTGGCAGCCACCACAGAGCTGGTCAGACAATCAAAGCAACTGCAAAAAGTAGCTCCCTCTGCTGCCTCATCCGCGCACTCGGCTCAACTTCAGCTCAACTCCACTCCGCTCAGCAGCGCCGGGGGAGGGTGCAAACAAGGTGAGCTGAACCGCAGTTTCACCTCACGCTTCATTGAACAACTAATAGGCTAGATCCTGCTGATAAGTAACGTTATAATATCAAAACAATATGAGCTTTTGCTATTTCTTGACGTGAAAAACATCATAATGAAGACCGAGGAATCGCAGTTGTCTCGTCCATTGTTTATTTCTGACATAATCTTAGTTGCATTTGGACCAAACCAATCTCCCTCAAAAGAAAAGCGTGATATTAACCGTAACCCTATTACCACTGCGTATTTCTAGCTTTGACAACCTAAAACGAGCTCCGTACGACGACCGGTTGATGGTGAATCCTTTACCCGCACCAACAGCACCGTTTTCCGGACAGCAAAGCTACAACACGCGCCTGACTTCAGAGTTAAAAGCGGGAATGGTAACAATGAAAAGCGGCATTTCTAATAACAAAGCCAATAAATAAATATATAAATAAATAAATAAATAAATAAAAAAGAAGATTACTGGATACAACTTTATAGCTTTTCTCATTAAGTGGCTGCAAATTGTGTCAACTTGAAAACTGTCAGCTAAGACAACAAAGTAGCGTGGTTTAAGTACGCTGTAATAACTATTTACGTCCCACAATGCTTTGCAGATACTGTTTAGCTAGGCTACTCGACTATTCTTCCTCAAAACAAACAGCTCTCTCGTTACGGAGAATGCACCTTCATGCTGTTGTAGCAGAGAAAATACTGTAAACGACACATAAAACAAGCGACACATAAAACAAGTTACTTTACAGAGTGACAGGTGTTACATTTTTTGACATGTGCTACTAAAGTGTTAAAAGTGTCGAAATGAGCGATACAGACCATAACTTTGCGCAAAGACCGGGACAGTCCAGCCTCTAGAAGTAGTCTTTAAAAAAACACACGGTCAACACGTCCTCGGTGAAAATAAAGGAGAAAGGAGGAAAATAGTCGCTGGTAATTAAAAAAAAAAAAAAGTTGGTAAAAAGACTTCAGTTTGTGCCCTTTGCCGTATGCCTGCAGCCTGCGAGTCCTCTCATCCAGTATCTGCCCGGGCATGCCCCAGCCAGCTGCCCGCTCATTCGCAGACAAACTCCCCAAGACACAAGGCGGTAAAAAGAAGACAGCCTCGGTTCGTGAAAGGCGATCAAACAGTGGCCAAACTCACCGCCAGAAAACAGGTTTTCCGTCGTGATTGGTGGTATCTTGACGACTTGGTGTTAACTTGTTTCCTAAAGATTGTGGTGGTATTGGTGCGGCTCGTATCCTTGCTTGCATTACTCGTGGATTTGGCGGTGGATGTTTGCTGACTGGAGCGGGGTTGTTTTTTTCGGTCACAGCGGTCCGCCCCGATGCCAGGGACCCGCCCCTTGTAATAATGTGAAAGGAGCAGCAGCAAGCTACAGTGTTATGCAAATTCACCACATTCAATTCTCTTTATTATCGATTAAAGCCACTAAACACTGTGACATGTATAAAGCGTTGAAAATCTAAGCACAATAAATAATGCTAGCCTCCACAAACAACAACAATGACATATTAAGCTTAAGGGCTTGCAGTAAGTTCATAGCTTTATTAGCTTATCTCATTGTAAGTATATTACACAGCTATAGCATGTCTGTATCCATGCATTGCAACTAATAGACAGTTTGCATATTAGAGACATGATAAAAACTATATGCATTATGCGTGGCATTAACACATAATTATAGAGAAGGCTGACGACAATGATCAAATATAAAACATAGAAGCAAATACATTTTATTTGCAAGAACACATACGGATCATAAATTATAATCATAATATGCCTAAGAGATCAAATAATATCACTCTGTCCAGAATAAGCATTATACAGTATAGACATATAGCATATAGACATATTGTTTCATAATAAATCCAATTCTGTCATTTGACGATCTTACATTAAAATACATTTTGCATTTATAATCAGTGTGAGATATTGAAAATTCTCGTTTAAAGATGGTTCAGTTCATGGTATTGTTGTCAAGAAGTAAATATTGCGCCTGGCCCTTTAAGAGGACAGTCCTGCTCGAAGCCATAAGCTGGTGACAAGCGCTCAGCCAATCACACGGTTTGTTTTGGTCCCGCCTTCTGCTTCGTGTATCTGGACACGTGGAGGGGGAAAAACACAAACCGAGATAAGACATGTGACTACTGCTTTCTGCGCTTTGCTCAGCTGATTGGGACCCGCTGCTGATGGAGGAGCGCGTGCCCACACCCTATTACTATGGGGTGGGACAGATAGTAAATTATTTACCGTGAAAAAAACTGCCTTAAATTTAACTGTCATATCATGCATTTTGTGACCCGTGGCTAATCTCTTGTCAAAATAGACATCACAAAAAAGATGCACTATCTACAACCAATACCCAATTAGTTAAAACTCCAATGTCATTAAATGCATAGTGACACTGTACTGGAGCCATTTTCAGCTGGACCCCTGAGGGCACCTATTGTTATTTATGATGTCCACTCATGACCGATGTATAATGACAGTGGGGCCTATAGCAGGGTGGGGGTATGCCTATGTGCCTATATGTATGGCATTACTCTTAAATAGGAGAAAAACACAGTGATATCAAGCTTGATGGGTTATGAGGGGGGTTACTGAGGGCAAAACATCCAGGCTTGTCTTGCCAGACTATATAATCCACACAGTGTGAGTCAGTTTTTTCCCAGGAGACAATTTCTAGATGAAAGCAGATGTTGTAGCTCTGGAGCATTGGTCCGAGTGGTGTTATATGCCTTTGCCCTACTTTGGTTGTTACAGGCGTTAATGCATTAAGTGTGATGCTGTCATGTTTTCACTAAATTCCTCTGCTCTGTTTTATTGGCAGCTTTTCGGATACAAGCAAACAACCTCCCGCTCTGCCTGGTTTAAGCTGCTCCATGGTGGATCCCAGCCCCCCACTCACAGCCCACCAGCCCCCCTCCCCTGCTCCAGTCCTACAGCGTAAGGACCCCACCCAAATTTTAGAAGAGAAACAGCAAAACATGACTGGTAATACAATGATTTTTAACATGCACACTTGGTACACATTTATACTGTGTATTAGACACAAGCTTAGCAAAATACAGTCTCTTCAACATGAACATTTTCAGTGGTGTTTACTACAGATGCATTAAGCACAATTTTTTTTGCTTTGGGCAAAGCTCATCTTGATTGACCAAATATCTTGACAGATTTTGCAGCATTGAGATACTTCATGATACTGAGTAGCCCTATAATACTTGTACTTGGTTGAGTCAGTAGTCATCTGGGAATAATTACATATAAACACCTCATTATTAATTGCCTTTAATGTAATAAAGAAAAATAAAAACAAACAAAAAGTAATCTCAGTGGAATTGGAAAGTGAAAAACATCTATTTTGATGTAATATTCATCCATTTTAAACCACTTTTCAGAGGTAGATCTTTTAAAAAATTAATTAGTCCACAGTGTGCCGGATTTGAAAAACAAAGAACAGAAAAAAAAATCCAATGCCCTGTTAGTACTTTATTGTTTTTTTTCTCTCAGTTGCCTCTATCAATAACTAATTAGTCTTCCCAAACAATAGCTCCAGGAGTTGTGAATTTCAATCAGTCAGTTACCTCATTGGCTTTGGACTCTGGGGTATATGCTAGTTTTATCTGTGATTTGGTGATGATTTGTTGTTTTTTGAACGCTTCACCACATTTGTGTTGCAAATCAGATTTTTGGCAGTTTTTTTTTTTTTTTTTTACCGAGAATATAACATGATGTCTTGTCAATGCCAAAGATTTAGAAGCAGAAACGTCAAGCATTTTGCAGTCTCAGTTTTTAAGTCATTTGCTTCTGTCTTTTAATTTGAAATGCACTACTCCAGCCTCTTTGAAGCTGCCTTTGTGTTATCACTGAACTCAAGAACTTGTCATCTAAAACTTCCAATACCTTTATTGTGTCAAGTAAACTGGCAGACGACGTGTCCCGGCCCATTTTTGTTTCAGCATTTTTTCCCACCGAGACAGCCACAATTCTCCACACTGAGTTATTTCTAACTACGTGCTGCCAGCAGAGGTGATAAGGCTGTAGATGTTGAAAAATGTTCAAAGTTTGCTGCATAATTATATAAATTAGTTTGGTGCCAGTTCCTCTAATAATGCATGACATCTAGACGCTTTGTTTTCATTTTTCCGTCGGTTCCGCGACAAAACAACACTACCTAAACTGCATGGTCTTGCACATCACAATTTTATGGTTAAGATCTCTTTTCCATTTAATTATCTTCCTAAATCCCTGCTCCAGGAGAGTTGTTTTTCACATAAATTGATTGTGAAATGACGTGACAGAAATGCCAAGTTTTCACACATTATTCAAACCCTCTGTCCGCCTATACACCTCCTCCTGCTGGCTTCTCTGTCAACACTTCTTGATTTTAACCATAGGTACAGCAGGGACCCAGCCAATGAACGTGGCTTTGCCGAGTTCATCCAAAGGTAACACATTTGAAGCCCAGTAGCACCCGAGGGAGAAGCTCTTGCCTCTGATTCAGTGTATTTTGACACCACTTTAATGCCAAGAATTAAATAGCCCAAAATAATAGGCATGTCTTGGTGGATGGGATGGTATATAGAGGATAGAAATGCATTTGCTTGCTTTGTGTCTTTCAGCTTGTCTTCACCGGTATCCAGCTGTGAAAGCCTAATGTGAATGAACGTTGGCTGATTATTGAGCAGCACCAGCAGCTCAGGTTGTAAACAAACCATTTGTCAGGCAGACTGGCATGTCTGGTGACACCTGTGCAACCTCCAATACAATTCTCATCCAATTTGCAGGTGTGTTTCTTGCCATACACACCCACACATTACTGTATGTGCTGTGAAATTGTTTTGGAATGATAAACCTGGCAAACTTTGCAAAATAATTTATCTACAAGCACACTAATAAGTCACAGCTATATATTAATTATTTTGACTTTAGAAAACCAAACCATTTTAGAAATATCCCCAGGCTTAACTTAAACCTAATGAAGGAGTACATTTTATGTTTCTGTTACAATGGTTAAGAACTCTTTATTTAAACATACATCACTGCAGTGTTGGTAACATGATTGTCTTATGACTCTGCGTTGCAAACATAATTTGTTGTATTTTGTAGATTTTTTTGGCTAATCAGAAATTAAAATTGGCTGGTTTTGTAATATTAGTTTAATAGTATATATTCCATGTAAATTATGTTCATAGTGCTGCCTATGTATATCTGTGCCCTTGCTGTTTATTGCACTTCTAGTTACATGCTAAACTGCATTTTGTTTCCCTGTAGTTTCACATGTGTAATGACAATAATATTGTATCTAATATATAATGACTGAAACAATGTCAATCAAGGTTGGGTAAATAAGTTATTCTTAATATTCTCTACTTAAGTTTTAGTTTTATGGAACAAAAATTCAGTCAAAAACTCACTTTTAAATTCAATTTTAACCCAGACCTCAAGAGGTCATATATACATTTGCCGATTTTTCATTTTGCAGATTCATACAAGGTAGGTATTACTATGCAGTTACTAAAGAGATATGCAGAGGGTGCATTATATGTTGTATTTAATGTGCATCCATGCTCAATTACTTTTGTAGCAAGAGTTTCCAATTGCTCAGGTCTAGTAAGATTGATCCACTGGAGAAGTAACTGCCCTAAGCAGTTAATGTCGGATCAAATCAATTTAGATGCCAATAGACGATCAAAGCTCAGTTGGTAATTGGCATTGATTTAAGACATGACCAGGACGACTTCTGTACTGACAAGAGTAATTAGTGAGATTAGACATTTGACATGCCTTCTATTGTTTTCCTATTATTGAGTAAGTATTGAGTTTACCATGCACTATTCACACAACAGCCATTATTTCATACTTTGTTTTCTCAGTGTACAAAAACTATGCATTATTCCTTTTAGTCTGGGCTCAGTACCTTTCATGCTCTCTTCAAATGAAACAAACTGGTGTATTAGCTTGTCACTTAACCTTGGTTGCATTCATGTACTGAATATATAATTGGTTATTAGAAGTCACTCAGGCGCTTCATGCTGTGTTTTTAGGAGTGCACTGACTGTCCACTCACTTGCAGCTCTCCAGTTTAATTCTTGTTAGACTGTGTGCAGTGAAGTTGCAGTAACAGGAGATTGGGAAGCCCTGTGTGCTGTGATGAACTACTTCCCTCTGTTGACACTAGGATTCTTGTGGCTGAAGGAGATAACAAGTTGGTGCGAGATATCCTGGGGTTTGTTTTTTTGGGTGTGGGGGGAAGCCCACCTCATGTAACTACCACATAGTTAATCTTGTTAGGGTGGCGTGTTTTGGAGTCTGACAAAGCTCTAATGTTGTGCCGGTGGTCGCGATATGGCTCAGCATTTGTGACTGCTCTTCTTGCTATCTTGCTCTTATAGATCTTGAAGATGTCATACATTTTCTGAATACTTCATTGGCTGATAAAGTGTTGGTAGGTAGGTGCTGTGCAGGAGTTTAAAAAAAGAAAACTGCAATAAATCATTGAAGGAAGGAGACATGGATGGAAATAGAGTTGGAGTTGCTCTTGTTTCTACGGTAACTGTCGACGGGGAGGTACCAGGGATGAAAGTGGAGGAAAAACAAACCTCCCCGCTCCGATGGCAACAGCACAGCAATTGGTTCTCGTTTCCTGTGAGGACAAGTGAAAAAAAAAAAACATAACAAGGTCCCCTAGTAGCCCAGGAGACACGGCTCGATGTTGCATCAGAAAGCAAGAGGCAGGGCAAAGCTAACACTCGCCCACAAACATGCACATACAATCACATGCTCCACTTCACCAAGCGGCCTGCCCCTCCTACCCCAGCACACTCCCACTCTCCCGCCAAAACATCTCCAGCACGTGAAACCTGCCTAGAAACCAGGGGGGCACTTCCGCCTCACTATGATTGGCTGAGCTCCCTAGCAACCGCGTATGCCTGAGCAGCCAGTCAGGCGCGTTGTGAGAGGCACACTGACCCAATGAAACAGATTATTCAGAAGCACAGGCAGCACAGTGACCTGGTAACAGTCAGGAGAAGAAGTCAGGGAGCCGCTGGAGGGAAAGAAGAGCAGCTCACATGATTGGCTGACAGCTTTTTCTCTCCTCTCTGATTGGCTAGATGCTCTCTTCTTTGCAGTCATTCATACATTTCTCTCTGCCTGCCTCAGCATTAGCTCCTCTGTATCCTTTGCTATCCTTTAACTGCTTCGGCCGCCCTGCCCTCAAGGAAATCCACTGCCCAAGGTCACGGCAATAGACCAAGCATCTGAAATGGGATTGGTTCAGACAAGCCGATGCTGAACCTATCCTAGTAACAAGTCTCCCTCGTCATGTCAGGAGCAGGATTAGCGC
Organism: Bostrychus sinensis; assembly: GCA_020698575.1. Taxonomy (NCBI): domain Eukaryota; kingdom Metazoa; phylum Chordata; class Actinopteri; order Gobiiformes; family Eleotridae; genus Bostrychus; species Bostrychus sinensis. The sequence continues at coordinate 15,828,444 of CM036257.1, read as the reverse complement.
TGGTAATCAACAACTTGTTAAACAACACAAGAGCTCTTCCTGTCACCACTGCTGATCAGCTTGTTATTGTCTTGGGCCAGAACGTAATTAGCTTTTCACTTAATAATGCAGCATTTGACTGGGCTGTACTTGGGGCAAGTTGCAAGACACAAATTAGGAAATGGTTAAAGTTTGTTTTTTTAGAGGAAGATAAGACAGGGAAGAATTTTTAAACAGCCTGCTTTGGTATGGTGTGGGGAATTAGTGTCAATACCCCGCAGGATCAGGAGTTCACACTGAATACTTAATGAGTTGGGGGAAAAGAGATGGACTCAAGTAATTTAGCACGAATTTAGCATGCCGCACATACTGTCTAATTTAACATAACCACAGGCAAAAGCTCACCCAGGCAGGAATATTATACAGCTATGATTAGCAAAAACAACATTACCATCCAGAGAAGGAATAGCTCGTAGCTCCCAAACAAATGAGTTTATGAGATAAACTACAAAAGGGTTATGTTGGCTCGGAACAAACAATTCTACACCGCAGTGAAGTTGTTTATGTCAACTATTGTGTTTTGGTGTTTTTGTAAGAGTTTGAAAGTAATCCAGCCACAGTGGGTCACAAGCCAGTGTACTCTTTGTGCTGCTCCCAAGCCCGGATCAATAGTGAGGATTGTGTCAGGAAGGGCATCTGGTGTAAAATCTATAATCAGTACTCTACATATCACATTACTGTAATAGCTTATAGCAGCAGGCAATAGAAATGTCTCACTCTGATATTACTGTCTCGGTCATGCTTTTGTCCCATTTATGTTCAACAAGTGACCTATAAAGGCAAGCAACTACAGTACATCTTTTATGGTGCATCATGGTGATCCTAAAAGGGGCTATATTATGCAAAATTTTCTTTTCTGAGCTTTCTACCGTGTTATAATGCTGTTTCCTCATCAAACACATACCTAGAGTTGTATTTTTGTTTCATTCATGCATGTTTGAGTAATCCACTATTCTTTTACATTTAGTTTGTGAAATGCCAAAACAGATTGTTTCAATATTGTGTGCCTTTTCCACCTGCCCCTGCCCCTCCCCCCTCACAGCCCTGTCCTGTTCAGGAAGCACTGCTACAGCTCACACCTCCCCCATAGCAACCAAACAAACCCACCCCCGAACTGCAGCGGACAACACTCAAACGCTGCTTCTGCACCGACATGTTTTTGTGAAGAACATGTGCCAGCAGAGGTACAGCAGGGAGGGAGGGCTCTTAAAATGACAGGGACCTAATCAGAGTGTTTCTCACCACTTCAAATGATGAGTTTCTTCAAATAAGTTTTTTCAATAATTATTGCATTTTCTGACCAACAAAATGTAAGATGCTGATCTAGATGTGTCATAAATTAATTTAAAAGACATGAAAGCATACTATAGTGTTATGTTTGTGTACATGCCAGAGGAGCTTTATACAGAAATGAGGTAATTAATGGAAATATATTAAAGTACTTTGAATAGTAGAAGTGGTATTTTAACACTAATGGCTAATTTGCATAAATAAAAACATCAGAGTCATGCGCAGCTTTTGTGTTTTCAGGAATTTATTGCTATGTATCGTTCAAATACAGTCATTTCTAGAGAACTTTTAACATTTTGTAATAAAGATGGGGCCAGGTTGCACTCCATTTGCTAAAAAAAGCATCTTTTAACATGAGGCGAAGCGTAAGAAAACCAGAATATCCCACAATAAGTTCTAATCCTGATCCTAATTGTGGGTATAGTGTCAGAAATTATTAAAAATGGCATCTCCAATTCAGACAAGAATGTAAAGTTTGCCTTTCTTCTGCTTGTTTGTAGTGGCATTGTCTATTATTTACGTTTGTAGTATATTAGAGCACTATGTCTACATAAAAGCTCTTGTATATTTCTATTTGCATGCATCTAGTGTAACTGCAATAATAACAGAGGTTATGTGGTTGTTTCCATTCCTTTGAAGTACAACTTTTTTACGTTTTACATTATTAAATGTAAAATGTGGGCACTGCTATCATCAGATGAGAGGAGTGAAGAAAAAATGTCAGTTCGACTTATAATACTACCCCAAAAAGAAGACACAACATACTCACATGTGACTCAAACATGTCTGGCCCAAAATGTCTTCCTATATAAGATGATGTCAAAGTTTTCCCAGAAATTCCCATTTACCCTCCAATGACTTCATCTCGCTGTGCATGTGGTCTTATTAGTGTGGACAATCTGGCGAATAAGATATAAGCCAGACTTTGTTCCCAAATGAAACAATATTAGAAATTCCTTGGGATGCTCCAGTTGCCTGAGGAATTCTGACTTAAAGATCAGATCAGGATTTCTCACTGGGAATGTAACTGAAGTGGGAGAAAACCAAGCATACAGTGATTGTCAAATGAAATATTAGCTATAATGGTTTCTGTGAGTGGAAGAAGGCTGCTCTTTGAAGATGTATTGTCAGCATAACGACTTCTTATAACAGTGTTGGACTATTATTTTCTCTGTGGTCTCTTACCTATTACTAAAGGTCAACCATGCATAGCTTTCTCTTTGAGCCCCTGCTCTCATTAAAGTCAAATGGCATGACTTCAAGACAAACAACTCAAAGGGTTCAGGGTCTTTCCGAGAGGCCCCTGATGACTCACCAAATTTTAAAAGTTGTATTTTAGGACATTGTAAATCCCCCTTCTTTTCATGGCGTCTTCATTGAAGCATCTCACAAGCCAATATGTGTCATGATTTTAAACACATTTGGCAATTACGTCATCCTTCCTGGCTGGAAGGGAGAGTGGGGGGTACAGAGCTGTGTACTTCATCCGTGAAATGACCTATTCAAGTTTTTTTTGTTTGGCCTGTTGCGGATCACCTCTGCTGTCTCTATGTTGCTAATTAGATACACCACAAAAGGTTTCACAGTTGGCCAAATGTGGAACCGATCCAGGAAATAAAATATAAGTGCATTGTCGGGAATTTTTACAGGGAAGGACTGGCACTGAGAAAAATAAAAGATGTCGGACAGGTCTCTGGATCGTCAACATAAGCTCCCTGTTAGTTTTGCTTCCACAGGATGTAGTAGTATTATTATGCAAATGTATGCTTAAGCAGGAAATGCCAAGAAAGGGATTAGCATTTGCAATTTCATTCACACTTCCAAAGAAAAAAAAAAAATCTATGAAATCTTCCAGATGCTACTTAGCTCAAATTTGTATCAACGGCCCAACTGTGCAGATGTTACTGCGGTCTAATTAGAGACCCATGAAATTATAATTTAAAATTTTCCAAATGGTCAAAACTTTGTGGCGTTAATTACTATATTATGGCTCACCTAGCGACTTTTTCAATCCAAAAATGGTCTTGGACTTTCTAATTTCTTTTTTTCAGTCTGTATTTCGTATGTCTGTCAAGATTGAAAACACTTCCTCAAATCAATAGGACAGCGAGTGAGTTCTTTGAAATGTCCCAGTCTATAGCACCACTTCCTAGGCTATCACTGCTGTATCTCGCCATTGGCTCAGAGGCTCTCGTCTGCGCTGCCACAGATTGCCAGGAGGTCTGACAGCCGCCTTGTGATCTACCAATGCCTCTGAACTTCTGAGACTTTGCCCGCTCTGCCAGTCTGAGGCACTCCACACATTAAAGCAGTGGCACTTGAGCTAGCCGAGCAGAGACACAGCGTGAGGCCTTAGTTTCACCAGAAAATGAGGAAAAGGCGAAACTGAGCTGCTGTAGTTGTGTCACGTGCCACGAAGAAGGTAAATCTCTTTTATGCTGTGGCTTTTAGTGATAGTTGTAATGTTTTGGTGGAGTAAAACCACCAATAATATCACAACGACAAACTGTATCGCATCAATGACCCCTTTTGATTTTAACTGTGTGATACAACATTTAAACATCTAGTACTGCCGCTAGTATAACTGCCACTACTACTGTCAAGTGCTACTTCTGCTACTGCTATTACTATTACTGCTCATACTACTGGCACTGATACTACTATTACTACTACTACTGCTAAATGCTATGACTGATACTTCTAGTCTGCTATTACAGATAGTAGCACTACTACTACTGCCACTGCTAGAAATACTAAACCATTGTTTATCCAAATACTCAAACAAAGCTAATGTTTATCAGCTATGTTTCTGGTCTCAGAGGACAACTTAGGCAGAAACAATAACAAAGGCTTAATGTGTAAGGTTCCAAATCTCTAATTGTTTGACACATTTTGAACACTTTGTCTTCTTTGTTTATAATTGCTCTGGTGTTTGGTGGTGTTCACAGTTCTGTCTAATTGTAGGCATCCCCACTACAGTGTTATATTTCTTTGAATACAGCAGAATTACTTATTATTTTTTCAGGCATTATGATTGTCTTTTAAATAACGCTTGTGTCCTGGTCTTTGAAATAATTTTAAGCTCTAATTTGTGTTTCACACCTCAAAATGCCATTTGCCCCACACGAATAGCTGTATGTACTGCTTTAGCTGCAGCTTTTCCTGAATTGTGTCAATCAGTGTTAGGCAAGGACTCTGTTTCCAAATTCCACGGAGGGATTTTATGCATGGGATATTTCATTTTCAGGGCAATTTATGAAAGAAGAGGGTAGCTGTGTGACGGAGCTGCAAGTGAATTTTAATGTATTTGTTTTGGCGACTGGCTTTCCTCCCTAAGGGCTTGCTTTTTGGGTGAATGAGCAGTGTTCAATTCACTACTATATGCTCCTTATATAGTTTAGACAGATGTGGCTTAATTTGAAAAGGAGATTGACAAGCACACCTGTGGACTGGGACCACCTGCTTTTGACAACCAGCGCATTTCTTCAGCTTTGAATCAGACTTTTGTGTGTGTGGGTGGGATGCCTACACCGCACTCCAAACATCACTTTCCCCAAATCTAGAGAGCACTCCTCCTAACATATTAAGATGATGAAATACTAACCTTAGGCCATGTCATTTGAAAAAAGTGCAACTCGAGGCGGGGACACCCAACTCCAAAAACTTCAGTGTAGACAAGTGAAGACGAAATGCCACTTGTACTCATGCTATAGTATAAAATATGACGACCTAATGAGCACAAACCACAACTTGTCTGCGAGAAATGCATCAAATATTTATGAAGACGTTTCCAGAGAAGAGATTTTTAATTGCAACATTCGTCTCAGCCCTGGTTAATAATAGAATACTCCAGGTAGGCACCGTAACTAGCAGTAATGGCTGGAGACATTGTCTTCTGCTCCCAGCGTTTTTGTGTAGATCAAACAGTTGCGTGCACACAGTTAGGCATCACTGTGACAGCCATATCCTCAAACTGTGAGTTCACAGAGTGTGCGAATGTGTCTATGCCGACTTGAGATACAGTGAGAAGGTCTTCCCTTAGTGGGTTTGAGCTGAGGCTGGCTGGTCCTCCATCGCCAGGAGTCAAAGTAAGTCTACCCCAGTCAGTCTCCGTCCCAGGGGAAGTGGGAATTGACGAGCCATTAAAGGGGCTTTGAAGAAAGGCTCGACTGTCAGCACCACTGCCTTTCTGCAGGGAGGAAGCGGCAGATACATCTCAGTTTGTCTTGTGTAAGCTGAACAGGAGATTGCAAACACGTCTTGGGATTTAAAAGATGCTATTAATTTTATTTATTAACCAACTGTTGTCACAAAGTAGCCACAGCAATCAGTCAACAGTTGACTGACACATACACTGTGTAATTAACTGGTGGCTTTTATTGTTTGAACAGTAATTATGTAAAGTCATCAAAGCATGGCAAGAATTTATTAAAGGAATTATGAGCGGGGTGTATTAATGACAAAGGTACAGTTAACCACAAACAGAGAGACATAACCTGTTTTCCAATTGTGGACATATTCATCTGGGAACTGCCCATGCATTCCCTGAAATCTGAACTAATATTTATTTATTTTGTTATTTATTAGTTAGTATACTTGTTTTACTTCTTGCTAATTTTGTGGCTAGCACAGAAAACACTGACCAAACCAGAAACAGGTGTTGTGACGGCTAATTGGTCACCATGGAAAGTAACAAGTAGTACTTTCTGAGTACATACATGCATACTGAGAGGGAAAAATGCGTAAAAGTTATAATAGAAGTAGTAGAGTTAGTAATAGTAGGAAAAGCAACAGCAGAAGTAGTAGTAGTGTTGGTAGCAGTAGCACTAATCATACTATTTGTAGTAGTTGTGATAGGAGCAGTAAGTTTTTTCTGCTTAAAGGTACTGGAAGCAGCATGAGCTTGTACTGGTTTGAAAACGGTACTGCAGTCTGAATCAAAACAGTGGTCTGTGGGTCACCAGTCTTTCCGCTTTTCTGATTGGACGATTGGCAATGCTGGGTTTAGATCCAAAACAAAAATGTAAACAAAAACAACTTGGGCATTATGTTCAATAATTTTTATTGTGAATAAATCAGCTATTGGCTTTGTAACCAGCTATTATCTTTGTAATCAGTAATACTAATTAAATTTATACATGTTTACCTCATATCTTGGGACACGTGGGTAATTTTTATGAAATATAAAAAACATGTACTGCTCATAGCACCTTTAAGTAAACTTTACACTCCATATGTTTGGATTTTTAGGTTTTATTTTTTATTTTTAATATTTTTACTTTTATTTTAGTAATATTTAATTTTAATATTTAATAGTTTTAATTTGTGAGGCGATTCAGTGAAAAATATAGGAAATCCACATTTGAACCTCTTTTCTTTGAAGAGTGAAGCATTTCTCTAAGCTCCAACTGCTTTGCATAAACTATTTGTAATGTATCATAACTCTAGTCTACACACCATTACATTACATGTCATACATTATACTCGTGTCATAAAACATAACAGCCAGGAGCCACTTTGTTTGTAAGCAACAGTTTTTGGATCCATTAAACCAGTTCATGCAGTGTGTCATGGCGGAAATAAATTACATTAGCCTGCTGCGTGTGAATCTTCCACGCTGCAGTCACCGCCGAGCCCCGTTTTGCATACAGTCTCTTAAATGATTTTCCCTAAGCCCCACCCCTTTGTAGCTCAAGTAGTGTGAGATCAAAAGAAGTCATGTAAACAAGAGAGAGGGGTTATATTACGGGTGACGCCATCAGTTAATTACAATATCTTTTACACAAGGTGGAGTTAAAAGTCACAGACCCAGCTGATGCCAAATGTTACAGAGCTGATACTATTTACAATCAAACAAATAAATCCAGTCGTAGTGATGGTAGTAAGTGCCTTGGTAATAAAAATGGCAACTAAATGTAACCTTCTGCCATTCATTTAGCTCATTCAAAGCCCTTTAAATCCACAAGTTAGGTCACAAGTGTAATTTAAATGCTGAAGAAAGATTACGGGCCCTGAGGTTGTAAGCATTAGTTGACCTTTGACCTTGTTTGTAATGTCCTCACACAAGCCCTGGGCCTGCTGTGAATGCTAAAAGTGTATCGATTTTAACAAGGGAGCAAACTAAAAAGACAAAAGAGCAAAACTAAAACCTAGATGTTTTTAGAGTGCAAAAATGAATGCTGTTGGTGGTATGTTTGTTAAATTGTACTTTAAAGCACCCAGATAGTTAACTGGGTGCAAGAGCTGATAGTTAACTTATTTAAGTAAGATTTGTGGTGATTCATGGATTAAATCTGAGCATGCACTGACAACTACAACTGCAACTACATAAAATATGAGAAAAGAAGCCTATTATTTAGCCACTAGCTTAGGCAAGGCAAGTTTATTTGTATAGCACAATTCATACACAGAGGAATTTAAAGTGCTTTACAGAAAAAAAAGACAAGGTAAAAGTACATAGATAAAAATTACATTTAAAACAGTAAAATCAAATTAATCAAATTAAATCTTATATAATTAAGAATTCATTTTAAATTAAATTAAAGAGATGATTGCAGCTAAAACACTTTCAGTTTTCATATGCACAGCTAAAAAGAACAGTTTTAAGTCTGGACTTGAACATTGTCAGAGTAGAGGTCTGTCTAACATCAACAGGAAGACTGTTCCAGGTTTTTGCTGCATAAAACTGAAACACTGCTTCACTGAGTTTAGTCCTGACTCTGAGCACCAGCAGGAGGTCTGTCCTTGAGATTGTCAGAGTCCGAGATGGTTCATATGGGACCAACATGTCAGAGATGTACTTTGGTGCTAAGCCATGGAGAGACTTGTACACAAGCAGAGCTGTTTTAAAGTCTATTCTCTGACAACAGGAAGCCAGTGCAGAGACCTGAGGGCAGGACTAATTTGGTCGTACTTCCTGGTTTTAGATAGGGCCCGAGCAGCAGCGTTCTGAATGTACTGCATCTGTCTTACAGCTCGTTTACTGAGTCCATACAGCTCATACTGTATGTTTATTATAGTACAGTATATGCTAACTGCTACATTAAATGAAATGGCTAAACTCTGATACACTCACTAATGTATTTGTGTACACGTAGTCGAATGGCCCAAAACTATCTTGATTATTCATAATTAGCCATATTTTGTGTCATATTCTAATTTCTCAAGGTAAAACGTATATTGCGGTCAGCTTAGCTTATGACACAACTAATGCAAGCGCAGCCATATTGTTTTCCAACAACAAGCATCTCTCTGATCTTTAGCTTTAGTGATTATACTAAATGTTCCATAATTTTCTACAAAAATACTATACACCACTTTTTTCCTGAAATGTTCTCAGCCATTTTTAGCCTGTGATCTTTGAAGTCCTCTCCTTAAATTTCAGAGGAAATGGTTGTTTGCAGAGTCAGAGGAGAGGCATGCGGCTGGGTTAAAATAGCTGTAAAAACTTTCTCCCGTCTTTTTCAGTGGGTGGATCTAGGGCTATAGAAAAACCACTCATGATCATCTCCTCCATGAATGCCAACATTGCAGTTTCTCTTGTGGTGACTGAGGTGTTAACACATCAGGATTAGGTGATGTCATCCTGTAAGCAGCTCTTATGTGGCCTCCCCATGGGACCCCTGTGACCCTATGGGAAAAGCCACCTGCACTTCACATAAACATGGCACGCTACACTTCAGAAGGGTGTTCACAGGAAAAGGGTCACAGCCGAGATGGCCAACAATGGCTGCAAGACACGAAACACACTCAGCACAGCATCACCACATTCTTGTGCCATGTTGTCAACTTGTCTAGGGGAAATCCACTTTGGGAATCCTTCATTGAGTCAGAAGGATCAAAGAAGTGACTGGTGCAACCAGTTCATACTGTTAATCAGGTGGAAAAGAACCTACAAAAAAGTACATTTTCATAAACATATACTTACATTTTGAATAAAAATTGTAAGTACATTTTAGAATCTCAAAATGCGTGAAAGTATATTGACCTTGATAGCAAAATGGCATATAACAGTAGTGGCAGCAGTAGTAGTAGTAATATGAGTAGTAGTAATTTTAATAATAATAGTAGTAGTGGTAGTAGTCGGGACTTAACATTAACACTAGCCAACTGGCCAAATGCGGTTAGCTTTCCATTTTGGCTAGTAACATATTCAGCCTCACTAGCCACTCTGATTGGATAAAAAAAGAAGCAAAAATATAAACAAAAAACACACAAACAAAAAGGAAAAAAAAAAGTATTTTCTTTTTGATGATGATAAATTACATATTTTTAAAACAACCCTTTCAGTGGTTTTCAAAAGAATTGTAAAAAAAAAAGATTATTGCCCTATGTACTACACACAAATCAGCATTTTAACATCTAACTATGGCTAACAAAAAACCTAAATGACTAGTAACCTTTACAGAACTCGTAGTAACAGCAGCAGTAATAGTAACAGTAGTAGTGGTAATAGTAGCACAAGTAGCTGTAGTAGGAATAAGTACTTTCTTTAAGTCAGCTTTACACTCCTTACTTTCTTACTTTAACAATTTTGCTTCGTTCTTTTACTTCACTCATAATGTTTTGAATCAACAATACTTTTCTTAAGTATAGACTTGGAGTACTTCCATCTCTGCTCTTTATTATACTCAGTATGTTTTAAATATGTGTGTTTAATCTGGCTGTTCGTGCTCTATTACAAGATATTTTTTTGAAGGTAACTCTTTTATATGCTTGTTAGTCATGTCTCATGTTGACATTATGACATATGCTGTTAACTGGGCTAAAGGCAACAGCGCTAATATAAATCCTGTTATTTGTGTACGAGCTTAAGCAGAACCAAACACACTAGAAAATAGTAGAATCTGGAGCCAAGGGATCAGGGGCAATGCGAGGACTCAGTTTACAAATCCTGGCTACTAATACCTTCCATTACAAAAAAATAAAGGAATAATATTAATAATTTTGTATCTATAAACTCAGGGCTCTCTGTAATTCACTATTGTCCTTCTTTTTCCACATGAGTGTGTAGCCAGTCAGCTGACCAAAAGAAAGTAAAATTAAATCCAAGCAAAATAAAAAGTCCAGGATTATTTGATAACTTAAATTAAAAGTGACTTCTTTGTGTCTTTTGGGACTTGTTCAGAGACTTGTAACACAGCAATCAGAAGTTACCATTTTAGTGTTGGCTGATCAATAAACCAGCTAGGCCAAAGGTTTTATCCAAACAAGACCTATTATAATGTAATCCACTAATCCTTTATTAAGCACACAGATGGTTTGTCTTGTATGGGTCCCAAGCCTGAATAAATAAAAAAGGGTTGCATCAGGAAGGGCATCCAACATAAAATCTATTCCAAACTGATATGCAATTCACTGCACAGTGTAGGAGGCAGATATTTCTGAGGTTTAGTAGTCATTTGCATCACTAGTAACATAAAACTACAGCTAACTTCAATCCCACTTTTTTATTTTAATGTTTGTCTGGCTCCTCTAAACTTCGAAACTTCTACATAGTTACGCTCTTAACCATTAACATATTTACTGGTCTATAATGTTTATGTTTTTAGAAAATGTTTTGACCATTGATTGCTCAAACTAACCTTAGCATAACTTGTCAGTATGCTTCTATGGAGTTTTTAGTTATTTAGTTAGTTACATTAAAGCATTATTCATTCCAATTAGTCCTAATTAGTTCAAGTTTATCGATCCTTTACACAAGAAGCTAGATCCTCTATTGACTTAACTGAAAACCTTTATGGAAATCTATTTTCATAAAAGCATAAATATTTTATCCCTGGTGACTTATTATAATGCTAAACATTTATGAATCTTTTTACATGACCTACATGAGTTCTCTGTGCCTCCATGGCTGCAGTTAATAATAAAATACAGTAATTTAATAAAAGGTCACTAGTTTCTCACTTTTTAATAAGCCATCACAGAGAATTAAAGAACTGAAAAAGGGCAGGAAGAAGGTCATACATCATACAATAAGGTCTGAAGCTACATGTTATTAATGTCTTCCTAAAAGCATGCATGAATATTAAAGCAGCCTTAGGTAAACCTATTACTTTCTTAAATCAAAAAAGTCATTTATAACGTTGCTGTTTTAAAATGATTCAAAGGGTCCCCAGCAGCTCTATACCTGTGTTGAGAGTGTTTATTCTCATCTTAATTAATGTTTCGATCACCCATCGAGTGCGTGAAAGTGTGTCACAAACAGCCCTAGGGTGATAAAACAGGCCTCTCCTGATGCATGTGTAATGAGTCCATCAGCCTGACAGAGCACCATCCTTGGGGAAGCTCAGTCACCATCACCACCGGATTGAAAATGCCATCTGTTGTTACATCTTAGAGGGTATGGTTGTTTGTTTGCCAAACGGAGATGCAAGCTAATTCATGTAAGAGTGCACCTGTTTGTTATTTTGACAAAACAACTTCCCATCACATGTCAAAGCTCTGTCATTTCCGACATGTTGAGCCAATCACAGAGGTAAATGTACAGAGATGCATATACATGTATGTGTGATATCTTGTCTTGTCAGGTTTGAGCCTATTCATTTGGGAGTCTGAACCACAGGTGATTGGCCAATGGTTTGGCAGTAGTGTCGTTTGTGGGCAGGTTTTAAACAGGTTTGCAAACAGCAACAAGCACTCTTAGCAATGCTCAGGGCTTGACCTTTCATTTTTTGCACACTGGCCATTGTAGCTAGTCTTTATCAAAATTTGCAAAGCAATTAGTGTTCTTACTAACCATAATTTAATTAAGTTTTTGTGTAAATTTTATAGCAGCCATGCCCGAAGTCAACACTGTCACAATGCTGTTAAATTTCTGAACTACATAACTTCCCACTATTCAGAAGACTATGTTGTGTTTTTCTCCATAGATTTCTTTAAAAATGTTCCAAAAAAAAAAAAAAAAAAAAAAAAAAACTGACTGTGGGCTAAAAGAAATGTTTTTAGCTAATATTTTGAAACAAGTATTTAACTAATATGGACAGCATCTGGGGGCCCCCTGCAGTACCATAGCACCCTAGACCCCACTTTGGAAACCACTGTTTTATAGTATACAATAAGCTTAAAAAATGTCAAACTTGGTTTTCTGTATGGACAGGGATTTAATACATATTAAAAAAACATGTTTACCCAAAACAGGTTTTAATTAATATTTTTCTTTCTTTAATCATGATGAATTTCTCAAGTAATTCAATTACTCAAGTGTGTTTCTGTTATTAGCTAAGTGAAGATCTACCTGCATTTGGCCAGTTGGCTAGTGTTAATCTCAAGCCCTGGCAATGTTTGTAAACAACATCATGGCAACGCTGAAAAACATAATGTATGCTGCTATACATTTACAAAACCAGCAAAAATCCTTCAATGTTTTTATTACATTGTTATACTATTTTAGTGGTTTATTGTTTGGCTAAGTCATATGAGTTGTCACTATGTTTGGCTAAAACATATCATGGTAGGCGTTCATTAGCTGGCACTTTATCCACTCACCTCCAAATCTTGTTGTGAAAATGCCTTCTTTTACAGAGTAGATTATCTACATTTCGCCATTTTACTGTATGTGTGCAAATGTTAGTCAAAAGGTAGCAATATATGGAAGATTCAACCCTGGATAGCAGCCAGATATAAGGATTAAATAATTGATGGTACACCCCAACATGATTTTATGCATCAGGTGAGTCAATCAAAGCCAATGTGATGTATATCAACTTAGCTTTGCATTTGACGGTTGACAAATGGTCCTTGAGGTGAGCCTCTACATGGTGGAGATGGTGAAGTAATAATAAAGCAGGCTACGTATACGAGAAAATTAATGTTTTTAACCCAGAATCTGTCAACACTCAGAAAAAGTAATTTGCTTTCACTCAGTAAATATTTCACTGTGTCCTCTTTACTCTGAATCCTCAAACTGAAAAGCTTTTCATCAGTGCCTCGCTCGCATGCAAACATCATATTACATGTCATCATTCAGTAATTTGCTTTTATCCGGCGCTACCTACAGGAGTAACTCTGTCTATAGCGGTGGAAAATAAATTGGCAGCTGTATTATGCAGCGTTACACACCGGGTCAAATGAGATTTCTTTAAAAAAAAAACAAGAAGGCTGTGCAAATGCATGAAAGAGGGAGTCTGCCAGTCTTTTGCAAACATGATTTTACAAGGATGCTCAGGCTCCTTGACACCTCACTGAATTGCAAACAAGAAACCGCAGAATCCAATTTAAATACCCCTGATCTCGTTGTGTGAATTACAAATCTATCTTGTAAGGTAGTTATTGAGCATACACATTGTCAGTGACCTAAACCCATTAGTAATGCACATCATATTATATTACATTACAGCAACACATGCTACAGTTCAGTCCTGTGTAAATGATGTGCTTTCTAGATACTGCTTTTGTTGTTATTGGGCGAAAAAAGCTTGTTCTGTTGTTAGCAGTGGTGTCATGTACCATATTGGAAGATTTCAAAGAAGTGGCATTGAGGTCATTTTAACTGTACAGATGGAGAGGGTCGCGTCAGGAAGGGCATCTGGTGTAAAAAGAAATTGAATGAATGCAAATCACTGCTTGATAAGATGATTTGCTGTGACAATAAAAGCAGAAGGTAAAGAAAAAAGGCATATTACTATTCACATACAACAGAAAATGTGATTCTGATACAATTGCCATTGATTTTAAATTACCTTGCAGTAAAATCTCTAAAATGTTTATAAGACAATTACCTCCATACAGCATATGCTTAAGGTGTCCCATTCTGACCTTGTGTCATAATCATAAATACATGCAGATGTTTAGACTATTAGACATCTGGTGTCTTGGCATACAAGTAATAATATTACATCATAGCCTTGTTTAGCTGTCATGCTTGTTACTTACATACGTGACTTCATTTTGCTACATATACATTTACATGAGCATTTCACTTTCATTAAAATACATAGACAGGCGTTTTATTGTTTTCTGTACATTTTGGCATGGACTATTAAGCCACTTCCTGCCACACTTCTATGTAAGAGTGCAAGTTGTTTGTGTGCTTCAAATGTGTGGACGGTTGTTATCTCTACAGTTGTTACAAGCCCTCTTTTTTGTTCCTGACTTCCTGTCTCTGAAGGGAAACCTTTGTGAAGCCAGGAGTGGGACCTGCTGAATCCCAGTCATCTGATGATATAAGACAGATGCTTATGTTCTTTTTGCCCAGATACAGCCTGTGTGTGTGTGTGTGTGTGTGTGTGTGTGGCAACGGTGGTGGGGGGTGGGAACTTGTTTACAGCTCCTCTCATGCTGCTCCTCTCAACAGGGGGAAGAAAGACAGCCGTAGCACAAGTTGGTGAAGCGAAAGTGCACTGAGCTAGAGGTGAGTTCTTCCAGGGATAAAAATACTGACGGTGAACTGTACTGCGAGAATAGAGCTACAAAAACCCTTTAGGCTTTTGAAGCAGCTCTTTTTCTGGCAATGAGCCCGGTACGCTCAAGCACACCAAAATCTCCATAGTATGCAAATATAATAGAGCTGTGTATTGGCAAGAAGCTGACGGTACGATACATACTACAACAATATATTGAAGATACTGCAACAAAAACGATATATTGTGATTTCTTTTTTACACTATGGTTTTGGAAAACCTCAGCTGTTACACATTTTATAAAGTTATTATTATTATTTGTGATATTTTGTGTATTTGTGTGAGTACTGCAACTGTATTTCACAAACAAGTTTTTTTTTTTCAAAAAAAGCAACATGAAAGTGCTTGGAGGATATAAAATATAATGATCAGAATAAATTGCAGAATCAATATTTTCTTACATCCCTAAATTATAAGACAAGTCTAAAGATTCAAGTTTCTGTAAAGTTGCCATTTTATGCGACCTATCTTTGTATCATTTTCAGCCAGAAAAGAAAGAATGGACGCTTAATCCCTTAGCACTGGGTGTAATACATAATACATTTATTGAGAAAAAGTGTGTGAAATGTGGGAAGCCTTAAATGAGCAGATCCTGAGGGTGAAGACTCTAGTAAAAAAGGACCAAAAGCACCAGGCAGCCCTGCAGCCTGGTAGCTCTACTCTTGATTGGTCTCAGTGGGCAACTAGGATGGAGGGAAGAAATCCTATTTACATACACAGGCACGTGCGCAGACCACATGCGAGCGAGCAGAACAAGCAGTAATGAAGTCAAGTAATCTGCATGTCCTTCAAAAAAATCACCAGTTTTAACACTTCTATACACTCGGCGGCCACATTATTAGGTATATGTGTGCTAATGCTGATACATGCTAATGTCTAGTCTCTCAACTCAATGCATGTAGACTCGCAGACATGTTCAAGATAAGATTTAGGTGACTTTGTTGTTGGCATTTCAGAAACAGCTGATCTTTTGGGATTTTCACTCAACCATTTCCAGGGTTAATGAAAAATGGTCCAAAAAAGAGAAAAAATTCTAGTGCGCGGCAGTTTAGAGGACACATTTTTCAACCTTTTCTTGGGTCCATTTAGAAACATAAGAACTGGTCATGTATCTAATAAAAGGGTCAGTGAGCATGAATGTTGAATTTCAGGAATTGCTAATCTACCCACAAGAATAAAAATCTACAGTATACTTATAGAAATGCACTGTCAATTAAAAATAATATGACTCAAGTTGAAGTAAAAGTGCTAAATTATTACTTGAGTGAACGTAAAAAGCACTTGCACCACCACTGCTACTAGTACTATCACCACTATTAGCACTCATACTATACTGTGGCTAGTAGGTACTTGACTCAGACCAAGGAATATTTCATTTCAGCCTGTTCTTAGCTGACAGTAGTGGGTCTACATTAGACTAGTTGTACCTAATAAAGTGGCCAGTCAGTGCATTAGGAGGAGGCTGGCTCGCTATGTTGCCTATTCAAAACTACTACCTCTGATGCTTTAGGGCTGAAAGACTGACCAGCCACCTGCACCGCCACTGAGGAGTGGAGAGGAGAGCAGGATGGGAGGGGGGCAGAGTACAAGAATGACATCACCTCTCCAGAAATGTCACCATTATCTCAAGCCCGAGCGTTAGCCGTCTACAAGGGGTGACATCATCCTCCCCTCCCCCCTCCTCTCTTTCTCTCTCTCTCTGTTTGTTTGTGTGAGTGTGCACAAGGAAGCGCTTTCAAAAGAGGCACAAGCAACGGAGGATGTTTGTCTGTGCTTTTTATTCCATTGTACAACCAAAATAATTTGTGCTTGAATAAGAGGGTATTATTTAATGGAATGCAATTTGCCCTGTTTATCCCAATAGTACAAACAGACAATTTTACAAGCCAGGCTGCCTGTTGCATGTTATTTTATAAAATCATCAGAAAATCTAATTTGTGTTATTATAGTTTTTACACACACATGCAAGTCTAAATGAGCACAGTGCTTCAACATAGACTTTTTATTAAAATAGTTTTGTATTTATGAACTCAAATTTATAATGAATTATTTTTACAGCCAAAATATCACAATATCATCAGTCAGTGCCAATACTGAGGTAAGAGCATGTTACTGTTTCTAGTAAAATAGGTGACTGTTGCAAGTACGCATTGAAATAGACCACAAAAGGCTGCCCTAAATCTCTAAGTCCTTTCACTGTTGAACAAATATCCACCAAGTGCCCGACATGTTCACCCTCATGCTCCCATTAGACCACTTCTACTTTCTTCATCAGAGTCGCCGCTGTGCTGACCTCTGTCATGTTATTACACCATCTGAGGCCCCTGGCAGCTGGTGCTATAGTAAAACCCAATGAGACATGCCAGCCGTGCCATCTCTGGCCCTTGTGCATGTCCCAGCACTCCCTCGGACATACTCAGTGCTGATTACAGCTCGTGCCACGAATGCCTAGAGTAAAACCATGTCCCTGGGCGGCGGGGCTGAAAGGTAAATGTGTCATCGAGTTCATCTGGATCATTTTTAATGAAGTGGTGATAAAGTATATTGAGGATTTTTACAGCAAAGCACCTGTTCATTTCTTCAGAGGTGGAAGAAAAATCTGTACTTGTACAAAAATTGGTAGAAAAGTAAAGTAGAAAAAAAAGTACTCTTAAATTAAATTATTACCTGAGTAAAAGTAAGAAAGTATTGAATGTAATGTTTACTTAAGTCAAAAGTACTTACCCTTACTACTACTACTACTACTACTAAATTTGACCTCAGTAGAAAGTCTTCAATCAATAAATCAATCAATCAATCAAGCATCATTGTCACTTTGCAGTACATACACCGTAGTGCAGGCAAAATAAAAAAAAAAAAATCAATAATAAAATACTGTAATGCCAGCACACACAGCTATTTAGCTACTTTCCACCTCTGCATTTCATACTCAAATATTATTAGAAGTTGGACTTTTTAGTTCAGTTGACCTCAAACAACATAAAGACACGACACTCCTGGAAAGTAAAATAAATGTTTAAGTAGGGCGGAGGTTTTGTATAAGCAGATTTTAAATAAACTAGCCAGACTAAAAATATCTGGATATCCTGGCAATTATAACAGGTGTATGACCTGGAATTTAAACATAGTCCGAATGTGTGTCATCCCACAAAAATCCCTTGAGTCAACAGCCCATTCAGTGTCTGTGCCCCTGTGCCCAAAAATACTTTGTACAGTTTGAACCTATAAAAGGATAAACTGAAAATGTGATTTTTTTTGTCACCTTTGGAATTGCTTTCTAGCATAGTAAGTCAGACACTATGTGAGTGTCTGAGAGTCTGGCAATGCTAGAAGCTGATTCCAATGATGATAGGAATTTAATAGGTGACGGATAATAATAAATGACCATATATCATACAGTCTTATATACATTTTTAACAGTTTGTTTGATTTATTCTGTTATTTATTGGCTTCATACATGCAAAGGAACATTAAAGGTACCATTAGGTATTCAAACTAGGTATTTCGAAAACAGTAATATTGTATCTTTTCTTTCAATACCACAAAGGTATCGTTTAACTGTACCCAGACCTATACATACAGAGTGAAATATTTCATGCATTTATGTGTTTTAATTGTAAGGCTTGTGATGACTATGTAAAAATATACACTGTATATATTTTTTAATGATATTTAAGGTTCATCACAAAAATGTTTATAAATTCAAATTACTACAAGTAAACCAGATCCAACTAATGCAAACTGAATTCATTTCTGTTAATAACTTACTATATAGTTTAAAGACAGCCTTTTACTTTGTTAGGTTTGTTTTCTTTTTATCTTCTCTGTCTTATCTGACTGTTACAGTCCTTTATTATGAGCCTTCTGCAGGTGTCACTTCTCTAGATAAGTGCCACTTAAGCCTTTATTTCTCCACTTTTGAGTCTCTGTGTGAAAATGCACTTTTCCAGTTAAACCTGTCTTACATACTCTTGTATTTTTGAAGTTTGACTAAAGCAGACCTCATTAAGCCTCCACTGTGACCTTTTACTGTTTTGCAGCTGGAGGCCTAATTGTATATCATTTGTAAACAAAAGGGGCACTATTGACGATGACCCTTTAAGGAGATGCAGGGAGATTTGTTGTGGTTCATGTTTGCAGAGCTGTAACTCAGGGGACTCCTGCTGGTTCTCACCTCTATTGTAATGCAGGCGGGGTCTATAATCCACCCCAGGCCTGGACCACTTCACACCTCAGTGGCCCCCAGCCCCCTGCTGTGTTTGCCTGGCTTTATGGACCACATAACATTACAGCTCGAACACCTGTTTCATAATCACTGACACTATCATTAAAAGTAGTCGAATTTTAAGAAGATTTTTTTTTTTTGTGTGTGTGAAAACTAAATCTGATTAACTAATGGGAGACCCAAATGTGGGCCATGAGAAGGAGGGAAATGGTTTCAATGTACAACTTATTTGAAGCTTAAATATAGTTTTAATTACATAAAATGGTAAAGCAGACTTTAAAGTACACGTGGAAAAGTCATAGGTAGAGATAAAATTTGGTCCACCATTCTATAAACCACCTAATGTTATAAACTACCACTCCAGTTACAGAGTATAATTCATTGAACAGCTAAAATAAACTTTTGTGGACTCAAACCTGGGACCTTCTTGCTGTAAGGGAGGAGTGCATACCACTAAGACATGATGTCTTGATACTGTATAAACATTTATGCAAACAACTACCTTAAAGTGCATGGTTACAAATCTAAAAATAGACCTTAAAGCCACTTTTCCCTGTAGTGTGAACATAGGGAATGCATTCCCCTCTTTCTCCCATCTTTGCCTCACAGGTGTCCTTCTTTCTGGTCAAAGGTGAACAAACAGAGGCTATAGAGCGAGTTAAACCATTACTCAGAGCGGTGATGTCAGCATTTTGACCTCAGAGGTCAGCAGTGGCACAATGAGGACTCAATAGTCATTAAGGGAAAGACAAATATCCCTGAGATGATTTAAGTGACAGAAGGTGAGCAAAAATCTAATCATTAAGAATCATTAAGATCAAAGCATACCATCCTCACACTAGAGTGAGGGCCTCAGGGTGGGATCTGTGGTCAGGTTAGGGTGGGATGCTTGGACAGCAGCACTTCACCTCATAAAAGAGAAGGATCTCAAAATATACTTCTAAATTGTACATAAACTGAGCAGCAATATTTACCTTTAGGGTAGACACAGACTTTATGGGAATATGAGCAAAAGTGTAATGCTGGAAGAATAAACATGACATTTTCATTAAGTCACATATCACCACATAATTGGTGTGATGAAACCTCTAGTGGAAAGAAACATAACTGCTGTCCTTAGTTTTCAGGCTTGTAAAAGTGACAGATGATACAATGACAAGAAAAATTGTCTGATTTGCACATTATACTGGTTCAAATGTATGTCCTTGTGCTAAATAACTATTATTTGAAACATGTTATAAAACGTTTTTGAAAGATAGCATCATTTAGATATTAAATTTAAAAAGAAAAGATAAATAGAAAACTTGTAATTGCATAATGTACACATCTGTGAAAAACAGGCACCCCTTGTTTTGGTACAGAGAATAAAAAAGATGTCCTTTTACTTAAGAATAGTACTTTCTTATGTAATGACAAAATATAGGCTGCCTATCTTATTATGATTCAAACCAAGTCTGTGACACCTTTAACCTGTCTTTTATAGTTTTGTCTTCTATGTGCTTATGTATGTATTATTGTGTTTTAATGGTTTTATTTTCTATTATCTGCCAAGAAAATGTGATGATAATTATTATTTTCACTACATTCCAGCATATTTACATTTGTTGTTCATTAATATGCACTGTCCATATTAAACCAATGAATGAATGAATACATGAATAAATAAACACATAAATAAATACATATCTATGTTATACCGCTGCATTTATTACAGTTTGGTCTATTTTGGCCCTTAGACCAAACGGACTTTTATATTAGATATAAATTAATAAATAGATTTGTGTATATTACAATTTTAAAGCACAACCATTGCTTTGTGTGTCAGGCTAATATAAGCTTAATCAACTCCACAAACTGTCAGGCAAGCCCTATAAGCATGTAGCCTGATACTGCTAACAATTCTTCATTTTATCAACACCTCCTTTACACAACAACATACATAACTGGAATTACAGTGAACCTTATTATTAGCTCCTCCTGCAAAAAAACAAATACTTTTCTCTCATCATCTCAGCCAACATGAGAAAGTCTCCAGAGAGGTGCAAGAGACTGGGCATACCATAGGACCACCTGCGTCCCCGGGTTTACATGTCTAAATTCTGGCACAGCTCCACCCGAGGATGTGGTGGGAGTGATGATGCGGGGTGGTGGTGTGTCCTAAATGGCCCCCGTTAATGATCACATATTGCCCCTGAACAGTGAAACCATTGTATGTGCCTAAGCTGATGGCATTTGGCTGCCCGTGCCTGCTACTGTCTGAATGCTGAAGTGTGAGCTTGAGGGGCACCTGTTGCAGATTCTCGCCCCTGACACTGCAGTGGTGTGGGGGACGGAGGGTGTGGCCTGGTCCCCTGTGTGCCCCAGACTTGAACCCGCTCACAGCTGTCAGTGGAGGAGGGATATTCAAAACCCCCTTGGCACCTGGAGCAGAGGAAAGAAGAAGAAGAAAAGTGCCACTGACAAGTATGCTACTTTACATATTTGTGTATGTTAATGTATTCATATTCATATAGGCTTTACATTTCAAGGCTCGACGAAGATGGAAGAAGTGCTCAATATCTGTAAAAGTCTGTAACTTCAAAATAACATTGCTTATTTAAACATTTTCCATGCACAAGTGTTTTTTATTTTTTTTTACTTCATTGTTTTATATGTATTTATTTTTATTTTATTGTGTGGCTCTTATTTGGTTTTTATTATTTTAATGGGGACTGGTGAAAATAAATTGTAATTTATTGTTATTTATTGTTTATGTGCAGCACTTTGGAAACTGTCTTGTTTGTAAAATGTGCTATACAAATAAAGTGGATTTTGGATTTGGATTTTGGACAAGCAATGCTTGTAACTGCAAATACTTTAATTAGCAAATTAAACATTGGTTTAAATAATAAAAACAGTTGCTTGGAATAAAAGTAAAATTTGACTAAATGTATACTAATGTATATCTGTATATAGAAGATTTTGAGCTATTAATACATTCTAGCACTAAAAAAAACAATTATTATAATTTAACTTATACATTGTCACGCTGTGATTCATCACCGTATGTACATTCCTGAAGTTGTAGCGCCCTCTGCTGTTAGTACAATGTAAGTGCATTTGGTATAATTGTTAGCCAAAAGTAAATAAAATAACTTGCATAACAAGTTGATAGAAACGTTGTTGTTTTTTCCCTTAAGATTAACAGCATTTTTTGACTGGTCCCTGCAGACCTGCTATTTTAATATTTACTGTTACCTTTTACCTTCTTCATTAAAAACACTTTCTGCAAAAATATATCATTTACTCACGTGCTCTAATCCATACTAAAACCTCGGGGCCCATGCTCCGGACATGCAGGTCCCGTTTTTTCGACGCCTGGAGGAAATCCGCCATCTTTAATCCTGCTGGAGTTTGGAGCAATAAGGAAGTGCTGAGGGCAGAAGAAGAAGAGTGGAGGTGAGGGAGTGGCCACCTGACTCTCTCTGCTCCTCTAACAGTGCTCAGACTTCAACTCTCCACACGGGAATAAACTCACTTTTTGTCTTACATTATTAATATATTTTTTACCGATTAGTATTATGTGGATGCCAGATGAATAAGTGTTTTTTTCCCTTCAACGTAGTGCCTTGTAACTTTTTCTCAGGTGAGTAACTTATGACATTAGCGAATCACCTATTCCCCGTTGTAGAAGTGTACTCCTCCGCTTCGGGAATAGTACTAGGTTTATACTTGTTTCTATTCATATCTAATTATATTCGTGACAGTAGCTTTAACTTTATCTTCGGAGTGTCTATATTTGTATTTTGAGCACAAATAGCTGATTGTTTCTACTAAAACCTAACACAGCCCTGGTTCTTATCAGTGCAAGTCTGTGCAGGTGGAGAAGCAGTAAGCCACATTCCTACGCCTGGTGAAATGACTTTTTTTTTTTGCAATATGCAGACCCTCAGCAAAACACTGTCTAGGGAGTAGGCCCGTCTGAGACCTGCCTTTGTTGACATAGTTATGCTAAACACTGGGTTTTCACTTTTGTGACCTGTCTGTTTTTTGTAATGCAGAGATTGTAATGTAGCAGCTTCAATCTATTTCACCTGGGATACTTTGGAGAATTCAATGTAGTTTAAAAGTACTTGTAACTTTGGTTTGACAAGTGAGTATATCTCTACACTATTGATTGACACTTTGGTATAAAGATGATAATTATGCAGTCAGTACATGTTATGACAGATTGTGGTTGTGTTGAGCCAGAATGCAGGTTCTCGGTAAAACCATGCACAAACAATTAAAGGAATTTTCTGAAAAAACTTCACATGTGGCTGTAAAGGTGAAACCCAGCTCCCATGTTCATCATCAATAATAGATTCAGGAGGATTTTGTGAAGTTGTCTCTCAATATTAAAATGAGCATTATGTGAGAAAAGCTCCTATTTTGTGCTATAAAGTAAGGAGGATGATTCTTGAATCTAAAGGCAACAAGTATTTGAACACAACAGTGGACTATTCTCAGAGCAGATGGACATTTTGGCATTTCTTTCCAAGCTGCTCATTTTTCAGTCAAGTTTTTTGCTTCTCCACTGTGGAATTTCTGTCCCATTTGTCACAATCCTAAGTCGTTTTTCTCTTGACATCTCACTTCACCTTTCTTAAGAAAACCCCAAAATTTCAACACATTAGAAAGATTTTTTTGCAAATATTAGTATCAGTACATGCAGCAGAATTATGAGTCATGTACTATTACTTGTATCACACTATGATAATCTTGTGGCGATTCAAAGTTGGGCTGGAGATAAAAATCTCCCTCGGAAATAGTTGTCACCATAACAACTCAAGTGCGAACACGACAGCAGTTGTAAGTGTGTCGGCTCTAAGTGAGAACTTTGTGGTATTTAGGACCAAGAATAACTTCAACTTTTCTGTGTAGTACCACTGAGTGCATCTTATCTTTCCCACAATTTAAATGCCATGAATAAATGATAGCTGTTCACGTAAGACTTGGTACTCACTGGTATCAAAATCAGCTTGCATACGCTTTTGAAATTGGGCACAAAAATTATTTATTATGAATATAGAAAAAATTACAGGCAACTCTCTGTGTGTGGTTTATAAATATTATTATGACATACATATTGTACCTGTATGCAATACTGGCACCTGCTATACAAACATCTCTATGTGAACTATCTTCATATTTCATAAAATTAAAAAAACTTTAAGAATCAAGCATCATTGCTGCTTGTCTTTTATGTATTCCTGCACATCACAACATTTGCAATCTTTTCCTCCCCCAGCCCCTCTGTCAGGCCTCCTAATATCAGGTGCTCATCTTTTCTTCCTCGCTTCCTTTTATTTTTTCTAAACACACACAGTTACACACCCACTCTTCTGTGCTGCTGCTGCTGCTGGGGAATTCGTGGCCTAAGGCAAACACAACACAAGCCTGTCTGACAGCGGCCATAGCCCTGAGAGAAAATCTGGCTTCTTCTTTACAACAATAAATTTACAAGAAGAGCACCTTGCGACAGCCAAAGGGCCACTTCTTTTGTGGACATTGTATTGGGGTATGTAGCCAGCAGGAATCTTTGTCTCCGAGCTAGGCGTGTTGTGATTGTTTTAAAGTGCTAAGCTCTCCGTGACTGTTTGCTGTGTCAATACGACCAGTGTATTGACGCAGAATTATTTATTTATTTATTTATTTTGTATAAGGGAAAGAAGCAAAGTTTGATGAATCAATTGGCCCTATGTACAGTAATGTGCAAAAGTTTTAGTGAGGAAAAGTCAGTCAGTGTGCCAGATGTAAGGGTTTTGTTGTTCAATGGGAAGCGCATTTACCTCTGAACTAGACACCTCCTTGTGTTTGAGTCCAGATCTAGGCACAAGATTCTGACCCTTTCAAGGTAGGACCAGTGCCTTGGCAGAAGTCTACCGTCTCAGAGTGCATTTAGTTTTGATTTCTCACCTTCTTTTGCAGTTGTGTGTTTCTTGTACATTGATACACCTTTGTTTGTTCATAGACTTTTGCACACTACTCTATGTGTAACATACATAACCTAACGTACGTATGTGTAAATATTTGAAAAGATCACACAAGCTGCCTCCTCAAATCAAACTAAGTTGCATAACAATTGTGCACTAAAAGGCTGAATAATATGTTTGTCATCACCTGTTCATTGACTGCTGGGTGGTTGGGTGTTGTCATCTTGGTTTACAACATTACTTCTTGTTTGTTTAAAACCGTTTCCGGTCTGTGGTTGACTCTGCAATGCTTTTGAGAAGATTTAATATTAAACAGCAATTCTAATGCTCTTTTTTGTTGATATAGAAGCTGCATGTCATGACAGTGTCTCTTTTTTGCTGCATGAATCACTTGAATTATGATTGATAGAATGTGAATCTCAAACTCATGTTGTGAGTCATTGTGGACACATGGTAGGAGATCACACAAGTGTACTTCAGTGTGAGTGTACTACAGTGAATGTACTATCAGAACAATGAGTACTTAAATTACACTTTGTATTACGCTTGGGGTGCAAACTTAAAATATAAAAAGTTAATTTAGTAGTTCAAGTGAAATGCATATATCACATTTTGTAATATTATCATCATAATTATCTCAATTAAACAAAAAGAAAATACTCGACATACTTTTTCACTGTGTGTACCAAATCTATACAATTTATGTGTTTCACTTTGAAACTAAAATATTTTTTCCTCAATATTGTAATTTATTGATATGAGCCTGTATAATTGGTTGGTCTTCATAGGGTCCTGTCTCATCTTGGAATATTTATTTTTCAACTTTGTTATAACTTTATGCACAATTTTGTATTATTATTTTTCAGTATCTATTGCACTGATCTTGGTCATGACTTGGCCCAGCCTGTGTGGTTTTGACCAGTGATCAGAAAATGGTGTGTTGGGTTGTGGGAAAGTTGAACATACAGTAGTTTCAAAGTTTATTTAAAGCCTAAATATTGTGTTAACTAAATGGTAATGCTTAAACAAACTTTAAAATACACATGCAATAAACAGGCAAACAGAAAATAACTCTGATTCTGTACATCGTGGGTGAATAAAATGATTGGGGATGAAACTTGGCCCCTAAATCAGACCAGGTGAGAGCCACTGTTCATGACAGCAACATGACTTTCTTGTATCTTGTATCTAGTAACATTTCTAGAATGATGCGGATATGATGCTGCCAACCAAACTGTGAAGATGTATGAGGTGATGTCCGGTGACACTCTGGCCTGGAAAGGGCCCTGCTCCCAGGACCAGTGACTCTGACTCCAACCCTGACACCCAGGCTGTCCAGTTCACTGGAGAGGTCAAGATCCTCAAAGTCTGCTTCTGCACCAACAACACACTGGGCAAGAACTTCAAACTTGTCAAGTGTGACAGCTCTTGGCAAATTAGGGTGAGAGCCATTTAAAGTTGATATTAGCTCATTTTTAATATCATGGCACCACTTGTCCTAAAAAAGTTGTGACAAAGCAACAAAAGGCAACATTTCAGTAAGATGACTGGCTATAAAAGGAGCATTTAAAAAAAAGAGTCTCTATTATTAGTATTAAATGTATTAGATGCTCTCCTCAAGTGGCACTGCATAATAAACAGCCATGATTCTGTACTTTAAATCACTGTATAGCTCAGGAACAATCAGAAGTCACTCAATTAAAATATTTCCAGATTTCAGCACTATATAGTAGATAGTTTGTGTTTTATCACATCATAATTTCATCATAATCTTTCTTCCAGGCAATCATCCGTTCAATCCTGATTTCTGGGCGATTAGGACCAAACATTAAACACACCGGATGCTACGGTCTTCTGCTTAAGCATCTCAAGTCTGACGAACTTCACTGGCTCCACCCCGATCTGACAGTGGGACAGGTGGAGCAACGCTACGAGAGCCATCACGTGGAGGCCGAGTGGAGGTATGCATGGAAGGAGACAGGAAATGAATTTTATGTATTCTTATCAGGGGGTCCCCAAGGTATTAAGAGTATTGAAAAAGATAATGTCAAGCCAGCCACAAGGAGTCATAACCCAGTGTAAACTTTGTGCCAGTCCCACTCCTGGATAAATAAAGAAAGAAGGGCAGCCAATGCTAAATTAGTATGCATATCACTGCTTACTGTGGCAACCCAAGAAGGGAGGAGCCAAAAGGAAATGAGAAAATTGAATCTACTAATGTCAAAATCAAGGTCTTAAAAGTATTAAATGGATATTCCTTTTTTCAGTTGAGGGCTAGCTTTTCCAATGTTAGTGGTAATGCAAAATTATCAGTGTATGCTAGGAAAACTGAAATTTATCCTTAAGTCTATTAAGTCATCCAGCATGTTATCGTCATACAATATAAAAATCGTTAGGTCCACGTAACTAGAAACAAAATAATGTCTTTTTTGAAAGTGTGGGTGTGTATTTAGCAAGATGATAATAAGTGGCAATTTTCTCACTTTTATGATGCCTCTCTGTCCAGATATGATCTTCGTATTAGATATATTCCTGTCAATTTCCTAGAGAAATTTCATGATGACAGATCTACACTAGTTTATTTTTATCAACAAGTAAGTGTCCTCTTACTACATTATTCCAACTTATAAATATTTGAACATACAATAAGATGCTTTGGTTTTTTGTAGGTGCGTAGTGACTACATGCAGTATCATGCCAGTAAAGTCAGTGATGGGATGGCACTGCAGCTCGGGTGTTTGGAGATTAGGTTGGTCACATCATTATTGTTGGTGTCTTAAATTATATTGGCATAAGTGAAAATTGAGGACTGCAGTGTTCACACATTGTTTTTTTATAAACACAGGAGATTTTATAAAGACATGAATGCAAGAGGTCTAGAGAAGAAATCTAACTTTGAGCTGCTAGAGTAAGTTTTCTCCCATGATTAAAATATTTTAAAGTTTTAGGTATAGGCACTTATTGTTGTTTCAGTAGTTCAATTCAAGAAACACACTTATTGATGTAGTACACAGAAAGTAAAATATTACAAGCATTTGTTTATGTTAACTGTGATACTTATGATCATTGTGTAATATAAAGTAATTATTTAAAATACTGAATTTTTGTTTTCATTAACTGTAAACCATAATCATCGCAATTAAAATAAATGCTTGAAATATTAGACTTTGTGTGTGCTATATCTATGCAATATAAGCGTTTCACTTTGAGTTGAACTACTGAAATAAATGCACTTTTACACGATATTAAAATGTATTGGCATGCACCTTGTATAATCATCTTTGTTTTCATTTGATAAGCAAGGTTTCTAACTGTTTTGTGTATAACGTTGCACAGAAAAGAGGTTGGCTTGGATCTTTTCTTCCCTCAGCAGCTGATAAACAGCATGAAGGTAACCTTGCAGTAATATGTTAATAATTGAAGACAAAATTTATAGCTTAGCCCTGAATGTCCTTTTTATGACCTAGTCAAAGCAGCTACGAAAGATGATCCAGCAAACATTTCAGCAGTATGCCACTCTCAAAGAAGATGACTGCATGATCAAGTTTTTTGAAACACTCAGAAATTTCATCAGCTACGATGAGGAGGTTTTCCCATGTGAACTAGTGGTGAGGAATAAATCTCTGTGGTCTTCCTCTAGGCCTCCTGGCTGGCAGTTCTAACCTCAGCATCCTTTTACTTGTCCATCTTAATCTGACATTATAACTTTAGCTCCAAAAACATCTTACATGAACTGTCCCACTGATGTACTCATCCCTCATCCTATCCATCCTCATTACTCCCAAAAAGAAACTCAACATCTTACGCTCCCTCCTGTCTTTTCTTTGTCACTGATGAAACTCTTTTAGCTACACAAATGGAAATATTATGAAATATTAGACAAAACAGTTGTATTGATTAAAATAATTGTACTAATAAACAGCAAGGTTGGAGTCTGTCGGTGCAGCTGGTGATCGGTGGGAGAGGCATTCGCCAGCGTACTCAGGAGAATGCAGCTGTAAGTGTTGTAGATGTCTAAGTACACATTTGTGAGTTTGTATTTTAACTAAATACAACTATGGTGTATATTTTTGTAGCCTGTATTTTTAGCAGACTTCAAACAGATAAAGAGAGTACAATGCACACCTCAGCCTGATGGCAAAGCTCTCATCAACCTTGAAGTGGAGGGGGCCAGACAGGTCAGCAGCACAAATTCGCTAACCCTTGTTCAGTTGAGATATCAAACATTTTCTTTGTTTTTTACAACTGTGTTTGTGTTTTCTTACAGCATTTATCAATTAATGTGGCAGTCTGTCTCCAAAGCAGAAAATATGGTGGACCTCATTGATGGGTATTGTCGCATGGAAAATGACACTGATCATTCTATAATTTATCGGCCGCAGAAGTCAGGTAAACCAAAGCTATGCATTTTCTTCAACTCAACAGAAATCTTTCTCAAAATAAATAACAATAAAAACATGAAATTAGGGTTGCATGATATGAAAAAAAAACATATGATGTATCATGTTTGGTGATATTGATACTCTTAAAAAGGTTAATATGGATATTTTAAATATCACACTTTATAATTTATTATATTATGCAGACGAAATTTAGATTTTTTTCCATTACTATTCCTAGATACCAATGCACGCAGTTCCCTACCTGAGATCCCCACAAGGTAGGTGCATTGTGGCTTCAGGCTTTTACAACATAGAATGATTTGTGCCTTTTCTCATCCACTGCAGGGGCCCAGCTCTCGGGACTCTTTGAACTCTTTATGACATAAAATGTTATTGACGAGAGCAGCTATTTTAATGAATCTGTCAATGCTCTTTGAAGCTATAACTTGAAAATATGTGACTGGGGGCTTCTTTAATTCTGTCTCCTTTGTCTCATCAAGTGACCGAGACACCAGCTTCATCAGACAAAGCATGGGTGAGTTTAAAAAAATCTAATGTAGTAACCACAACAAAAGGTTAAAAAGAAGTCATCTGGACTTTTTGTTTTTTTCAATGTAGAACATGTTTTTTCTGCTTTGAAAAAACAAGTCAAGATTACTTCTTTTTAACCTTTTGTTGTTATTCAATTAGTATGAATGAGTGAGAGTCTTCACAGGCATAATGTAGTAACAACATATCCTATATCCTACACAATTTAAGCTTAAAGTTAAGCCCAAAATTATTCATTCCCCGGACATATTTTTAATTCAAGTGACTTTTTACTTAGTTAATGGATCTGCTCTGAAAACAAGACTGTAAGACACTGTGGTAAAGATACTTTTGAAAATAATTTGACAAAACATATTGGTAAAATGATCTATGCCCAAAATTATTTTCAGTAATGAATAGCAAAGCATTTTTTCTATGACACCTGTCAATATTTTTAAATTATTATGTTTGCACATTTCCATTGGGATTTTGGAACACTTTTTATTTGCATAGATCTCCAGGTCCTTGATGACAGAAGGCTTCCCCCGTTACTCTGGTTTTCATTTCTCTATACACATCACAATCAGATTTTTTTAGTCATTGTTCAGGACCATTGTATGAATAATTTTGGGCTTAATTGTATATTACAATAAATCTTTGCTATTACAACTCATGTGTTTTTGTAGACTCGGATATCTATTGTGAAATTGACGAAAGGCCAAAGTCAGGTATGTTAAAATGTTTATATGATCAAGTTCCTATTACACGTTGCAGATTGTAAGTGACTTGACGAAAGTATCTTTTGTAGTTGTTAAATATGGGATCGATCGACATGACATTGTTCTTGGCCGAATCCTCGGTGAAGGCTTTTTTGGAGAAGTGTACGACGGAGTCTATAAGCAAGCTGTAAGTCTGACATTATGAAAGTACATTGAACGCACCCTATTTGCTTGAGTTAATATTGTTTTAATTGAAAAAGAATGGAAACAGAATGAATGTGGCAGTGAAAACCTGCAAAGACTGCTCACCAGACGTCATGGAGAAGTTTATGAGTGAGGCAGGTAGGAGGCATTAATTAACTGCGGTTAATGGAAACTGCACTGGTAATAGTAGCAATGCGTTTATCATTTGCCAGTAATTATGAAGAACCTGAACCATCCTCATATTGTCAGACTGATCGGTGTCATTGAGGAGAATCCTGTGTGGATTGTCATGGAGCTTTATCAGCATGGAGAGGTCTGTGCTACTTATACTTTTACAATTATATAAATGTAAGAACTGATAAATCTAAAATCTGACATGTTCAAAAGCAATACAAGTGATATTAACTGAATAAATATTGTTTAAAAGTGTTATTGACATCTTCTGCAGCTTGGAAACTATCTTGCTCAGAACCAGAAGACTCTCACAGTCATAACTTTGGTGCTGTTCAGCTTGCAGATCTGCAAAGCCCTGGTCTACCTCGAGGGGCTCAACATGGTCCACAGGTGTGTACAGAACAAGATCTGTGCTGTACTAGGATACGATGTTATAGTATACATGCGCATGATTGATAAATGTTCCACTTGTCCTCACCTGCCATTTTATGTTGATAGCCATAACAAATTAGCTTGAGCGGCTTGTGATTAAAATAAAGCATATCTTTGATGCATTTACAGACATATTTATAATTTTACAGAGACATTGCAGTTCGAAATATATTAGTTGCCAGTCCAGAATGTGTCAAGCTTGGAGACTTTGGTCTGTCACGATACATAGAGGATGAAGAATACTATAAAGGTAAGAAAAGGTTATGTAGAAAAATGGTTTAATATTATTATCATGATATATTATTATACTTTGGTTAACAGTGACATGTTTTTAGTAATGACATATACAACATTAAAAACAGATTTCATGTATTTTGCAAAATTATGGCAAATGCTTTAATTGCAGCTTCTGTGACTCGGTTGCCAATCAAGTGGATGGCACCAGAATCAATCAACTTCAGGCGCTTCACCTCAGCCAGTGACGTCTGGATGTTTGGTGAGTTTTTGTAAACACTTGTTGTCAGGAACTCCTGTTTACCATTGTTTTTAAATTCTTTAGGCTCTATCACTATACAGTGCATACCTTGGATTGCACTATGCAAAATGACTAAGACGTCTAAGCACTTGTTTGTTTTGCTCCATAGCGGTATGTGTGTGGGAGATAATGAGTTATGGGCAGCAGCCCTTCTTCTGGCTGGAGAACAGGGATGTCATTAATCAACTGGAGCAGGGCATTAGGCTGCCAAAGCCAGACAAGTGCCCTCCTGCCCTCTACTCACTCATGACCCGCTGCTGGTCCTATGACCCCCGTGAGAGACCCACCTTCACAGAGCTAGTGGTCAAGATCAGGTATGAAATTAAATTGAAATAAATCAGGCAATTAAGCTAGTATTTTTATTCTTTGAGCTTGTGGTGAGACCAGTACTTGTGGATTTGTACTTCACCCTAAAATGTAATCTGAATTTGTCAGTGATGTCCACATAATGGAAAAGGAACAGGAGGTGGAGAGGGAGAGGGACAAAGCACGTTCCACAAAGTTTTTTGACACCAAGTTAAACTTTAATGAACCTCCTCCTAAGGTTAGTGTCCCTGTCAGATTCTGTCACTGCTGCGGCACATAATGTAGCACACTACTGAAATAAATCTACAAAAAAATCTTCACTTTAGCCTTCAAGAATGAAGCCAGGGCGGTTTGGAAACACTCTCAGCATTGGGCTACACATTCAGGTATAGTCACCAGCACAGTTTCTCTCTATAAGTATTGTTATATTATTGAAAAAGCCTGTTTTAAAAGTAATTTGAACATGTGTATTCCCAGTTGAACGAGGCGTTGTGTGCGAGCTCTCCGGACCTGGCCAGCCCGTGTGATTATCAGTCCCCTGTTGACTCCAGGAACACTTTGGCGCTGCCAGTCACATCCCCTCGGCGTCGCAGCATGGGGGTAAAAACACAGCAGGACTTTAAATGCTTAGGTCCATCTATGTGTGTGTGTATTACTAACTGTTGTTTACCCATCCCAGGAGAGCGAGTTTCTGCGTATGGAGCCCAACAGCCGAGAGAACGTCCAGCGCATGTGGCAGAGTGGGAGGCAGAAGATGCAGGACACTCTAAGGCGGCAGAAAGCAGAGATGGTGGAGGATAAAAAGTGGCTCGAGAAGGAAGAGAAACTTTTGGTGGGAAACCGAGCATCATTAGCTTTTGTCAACCCCCTGTCTGTGCCTCTGAACCCCCCTCCTGAGTTCGCTGTGGCACTGGCTGCTACACTAAACCAAACACCATTAAACACTGTCAACCTACCCGTTCGACGTCCCAGTAGTCTTATATTGAATGCTCCACCAATAACAGTTCAAAAGAGAGGCTCCATGTGCATACTGTATAAAATGAACCTGCCTGTTCTTTTGCAGGACCCCATGGGACCAGAGATGGTGGTCAGCCCGGTGGTAGGTGTCAGTTCCTACACTCTGTAGTATTGAATACTCATAGACATTTCTGTTCATGTAGTTTTTGATTTAACTTTAGTTTTTGTCATGGTCTGTGTGGGCTAGTATGTCTCAACTCATACTGTATTTACAGATAGGGAATTTATATTTTGTATTAATACACTTTTTTCATTCTGTTCTTATAGGCCCAAGAACCTGACAATGGTAAGACAAAAACTGTTAACATATTCATATCTCTATTTCTTTATCAGCTGTCATCTATGTGACCCATAGATCATTTTCTTTTTTTCCTGCAGTTCTTCCAGAGAAGCCACCGCGGGTTACAGCCCAGGTAATTACATCAATGTTTTAGATTTAAGAACTCTTAAATATATTGACTTCAGATTAAATTGATCACCTTAATTGCTTATTCATTTCTGTAGTTGAAAGTGTTGAGGCCACAGTTAATAATAAATTCCTTATCTATTGACGTTTACGTTTTTAAAGCCTGCACCCACAGCTGAGCTGGACCGCTCCGATGACAAAGTGTATCAGCATGTGATGGACTTGGTCAAAGTTGTTGTTCAACTGAAGAATGACATTGTTGAACTGCAGCCTGAACAATACATTACTATTATTAAGGTACGTGAGAACAGGCATTTCCTGTTTTCTGTTTACAGTTGTCACTTTGTCTCCTCTTTATTGGCATTTTGAAGGCGAGTGAATAGTAATAGTAGACGTGTTTCCTGTCGGATGAAGCTGATTAATTCTCTGCATTGATCTCTGCCCACAGTCTGTGGGGATGGCCTTGCGAGACTTGATTTGCAGCGTGGATGAGATCCTCCCCACATTACATGAATCTGTCAGGACCGAGGTACTGTTTATCACTGGGGCCCTTTTGCTCTCATCTTCTCACTTCCTTCTTGTGTATTGATTTTTCTTTAAGCTGCCTGGCTTATTTGTAAGAAATGTGATAAAATATAAAATAGGGAGAAAGCTGATCCTTTCATATTAGCCCTTTTGGAAGAAAACATGTTTGTGCACTAAAAATGACTCTTAACAGGAGATAGGCAATATACAGAAACACGTTTGTATGTAAAATAGGGTATGTGAGTAAAAATCAGACACAGAGAATTGAACTCTGTATTGCTTTAATGTTATTTAAGATTAGTTTTAAGTAAGATTACTTTTAAGTCTAAATGTTAGTGCTGGCTGCTGTTAATCATCTGAATGAATAGAATAATAGTGTGTTGGCCCTACTTAAGAGGCTTTTTACAAATAAAATATTTTTAAACTGTGCTTCTCTGTTCTTAGAAGTTGTAATTGTTTTCCCATGCATATTATTGACAGATTGAGGGCACACAGAAGTTGCTGAACAATGACATGGGGGATTTGATCAGCAAAATGCGCCTGGCCCAGCAAAACGCCATCACTTCATTAAAGGAGGAGTGTAAGAAGCAAATGCTGGCTGCAGCACACACTTTGGCCGTGGACAGCAAAAACATGTTGGATGCTGTGGATCAAGCACGAGTAAGAGCAAATTTGGCCAAACCAGTCAACCCCTAGTGGACGATCATTCAGAAGACAACTGTCATATTTCTTGTCCTGATGCTGTATGTAAATGTGTATTTTTAAATGTATAACTCACTGTTCTCAGGCAACAGTGGGCATGTATACAAAAGAGTGCATACACTGGAAACTACAGTTAAAGTGTCAAACTGACAAACTTGTGTTGTAGAAATTGTTGTCCTTCATGCTTGGTCAGTCATTTCCTTAATTACTTTTTTGCTGTTGAAATCCCTTTGGATATAAAACTCCCCTAGTCACATAAAACATGTCTTAAACAAAAGCTATATGTACACTCTTAGAGCACAGCTCAAAGACCTGTAATTCAATCAAATGCTTCAGCTAACATGTGACTTCATGGGCCTGATCCAAAATGTAATTGTTTTGTCCTTGGCCCATGCCTTACTCACCAAGTTTTATTAAGATTCCACTGACAGACACAGAGGGTGACAAATAAATGACTGAAGTCGTTGTAAGGGAAATAAATCGTTTTTTAATCACCTGCCATTCAAGTTTGTTTATGATACTGTTATGTAAACATTTACGTTGAAGACAGCAATAGTTTTTCTTTGAACCTGACAGAAAATTGTCACTTTTTAATTTCCCTGCATAAATTGAAAAAAGTATTCTGTAATTATGTTGTCATTTTGAGTAAAATGTCCAGTAAAACAGATGGTGGAAATACAAATATGTATAATGTACTTTTCTGTGTTTGAGTTTGTAATACTGAAATGAATAATGAACTCCTCACAAATCTCTTAAACGCTCACTCAATTTGCATGTCAATAACAATGCAATGTATGGGATATTTAGAATAGTTTTTATTCCACAGAATGTGGAAAATACAGGTCAGAGGTGAGCAATGCTACAGACATGCTAGTATCAGAAAGACAAAAATAAAGTATTAACAATTGCAAAAAAAATAATAATAATAATTTCATTGTATAGAAGTCCCATCACCAGTTCATGTTGGTGACTCTGACTCAACCTCACTTAGACAATGGTGTCTTTCCCCCAGAGCCCACACATGCTTCACTCATGCCACACACGTCAGCATTGGTTATTTAAAGAGCAGTCAGCGCTAAGGTTCCTTCTACACAGCCATTCAACCTGTAGGCTGCTCTTACAATATCACCAGTTCTGCAAAATATTCCCTCCAGATAACATGACCTTGGAATTTCACATCTATAATAATAAAGGTATAGTAACCAAAAACATGAAAATCATTAAATAATTCAATAAAAAGACATTCACAGTCTTGAAATAGAGTCCAGCTGCATTATGAAAGTTCTTCAAACTAGATCATACCAGCCAGCCAAGGAGGCAGGAAGAGGCCAATGGTGCCGAGCAGACATACAATAATGAACATCCACAGGAATATGCGATCGATTACCATGGCGACATACTTCCAATCCTCTTTCACCTGGAAGAAATAGAGATTTGAAAAAAATTACCATCAACAGCTCTTACAGTACTGTGCAAATGTTTATGCTAAGATTTTGAACAAAGAAAGGATGCACAGAAATGTACCAAAAAAATAATAAATAATAAAAAAAAAAATCTAAACTAGAGTGTAGACTTCTTCCAAGGCATTGGTCCTATCTCGGGATGGTAAAGATACAGTGCCCAGACCTGGACTCAGACTTAAAGATCTTTTGGTTCAGGGGTAAATGCTCTTTAACACCACTGAGTTACTTAACCTTTAACTCTCACAAGGCTAAAGAATCCACTAAAACACCTCACTAAGACTTTTGCACTGCACAGTTCTGTCAGTCAGTAGAGAGTTTCTTGATACTCACGCTGAAGTCTGCATCCTCTGCTCTCAGGTGGTCTGCGATGTAGTGTACTCCCTCTAAAGCCCGGACCACACTTGGTGAGAGCATTAGTGTTGAGTCTGATACAGCATTATCCACTTTATTTGGCCTTTGTGTAGCATTTACTCTAGTGCCAGTATTTACAGGCTGTTTATTCACCCCACCACTAATGTCAAGCCGATTTTGTGTGTTTTTCTGTTGCGTTGGTGGAGTCGATCCTAGAGGCCTTGGTGAAGGAGGTCGAAATGAGAAATATGACGTCAGTGTCCCCAGCTCTAAGTCCTCATAGGAGATTCTTTCGTGGTCCTCTTTTGACTCATCCCGACTCAACCAGTTCACAGAGGTGCTGAGGCAGTTGGCCGATTTGTATCCAGGTATCCGACACTGGTGTCTCTCCGCCGCTGCCTCCTGCTGGAGCAGCAACAACCTGCGCCGCCGGCCATCTGGAGCGGGCCTTCGCATGAACAGCCAGCGTGGGATCAGGTCCAAGAACACAGAGTGGACCCAGCGGGGCATTTTGTGGGTGCTTGGCGAGCGGTGATGCACGTTAAGCACGAAAACGGTGATGACTATGGACAGGGTGACAAAGATCATGGTAAAAAGGAGGTATTCGCCAATGAGTGGTATGACTAATGAAGTAGAAGGAATGATTTCTGTTATAAGGAGGAGGAAGACAGTAAGAGACAACAGGACAGATATGCATAGGGTAATCTTTTCACCACAGTCAGATGGCAGATAAAAAACCAACACAGTGAGGCAAGATATCAAAAGACATGGAATGATGAGGTTGATTGTATAAAACAACGGAAGCCTTCTAATTATAAAAAAGTAGGTGATATCTGGGTAAATCTCATGGCAGCAGTCATATTTCTTTGTATTGTATGTCCCCACGGCATTGATGATTGCCCACTCGCCACTCTCCCAGTAGTTGTTCAGGTCCACAGTGTTTTCAATCCTTTCCAGGTCAATCTTGGCTTTGTCATAGGTCCAAGAGCCAAATTTCATTTTACAATTCTGCTGATCGAAAGGGAAGAAAGTAACATCAATGCTGCAGGAGCTCTTGTATATGGCAGGAGGGACCCAACGGATTTTGCCCGTGTAGAAGAGATGAGCTTTTGTCATATGGGTCACCGCGAATTCTCCATCAGCACTGCAAATATAAAAAAAAGGATATGGAGTGGGTGAGAGAGATGGAAATATCAAATATTACACAAGAGGCAATGGAAAAAGGAACGCCATAACAATCTGCCCTAGAGAATGGCCCACCTGCACAAGATCTATAAATACTTGATAAGTAATGATTTGTTTTTGTTCTTTTTATTTTTCAATCAACTTCCTTGTCACGCAAATGCCCTTAAAGCTCTGTCAGTGTCAGACTTATTTATTGTTTGCATTAATAGTTTATAGCCTTATGGATGTACAGTTTGGTGCCAAAACACAACAAAATGCCACCAGTTAGGACGCTTCCTAAAGCAATCAAATAGATTTTGGTGTTCTCACAGACTTACTAAAACATATTTCAAAACTGACTACTATTTGAACTGTTCTTCTGATGAAATGCAAAGGACACTGAGCAGGTATAATTACTTATTATTATTTAAGGAAAAACTATGTCATTTGAAGATCTCCTGAAAGTGAAATGAGCGTCAGAAGCCATGAAGTATGAATGGAATAAACTGTATAGTGTACTGTCCAGTAGATGGCACCATTATCATAGACTACGTCTATTGAGCCCAACACTTCCAATAACAGTGCAGTGCATAATTGATCTTTGTCTAATTTAAACTAAATTAGACAGTGTTTTGCATACATAGCATAACCATACTAAGCTTTATGTAAATGTTTCATTAGTCTCTCACTTGTTGTAGAGAACAATATCTGGCACCCAGATCAGTTCTGATGGCACTCTTATGGACGTCACATTGTCATAGTCAGATGGTCTCCATCGAAGCTTGTAGTCGTTCCACTCCTAAAAGATACAGAGATCAGCGATTGTAAGAAACATTGCACATATTATAACAATATTAAACTATATCATTTAATATTGCTATGCGATGATCATAATACATGTTATATATAAAATATAAAATTTAACCTGTTTAAGCCACACATTGGTCGTCATCATTTGGTTCTTTTCATCCTAAAAGACAAAAGAAAGAGAGACTGAGAGAACACAAAGACTGCAAGAAAGCCAAGAAAATATACTGAACAAGGTGCTGGAGATATATCAAACCAGACACACAAAAAATTATGATAACGTAAAAATGAGGAGGACAAGTGTTAAACATTTCAGTTTGAAATGATTAAAAGTAAAAACACAAGGAAAGTAAAGGAAAGTATAAGCAAGAAAGAATATGTAAAAATATAATTTGAAATAGCAATACAAATAGAGAGGAAATGTTGAACACACTTTAGGTTTTTTTCATACAATATTTTTAATTATCAACCAACTTCAGTACATTCAAAGAACATGCAAAATGCAATGAGTGAATACTGACCACATCAATCAGCTGCGCTATGGACAGCCCAAACTTGACAATAACCACATCAGATATGTTTGGCACAGGTCTGGACCACTTGTTGTAACCAGCAAACAGTGTCTTGAAGAGTTCATCCTCTGCATGAGAGTGAGTCTTCTCATGACAAAAAACTGCAAAGAAAATCATACACAACAATACTGGGTGAACATTCTTCATCCTTTTTCACTTAATAAACGTATTAAAAAGTTTCTTTGCATTTGGTCATTATTCTTGGTGCCAATAACAAGAGTATGTATGAGTAAACGTTGCACCATGTACAGCCATCATATCCACGGTCTTTCATCCGGTTCTCTGCTAAACCTCACTCACAACTCAAAGCTGACATAATAGTGTGGCTTTTGTGAGCGACTGAGTGGTACAGACTTCTTTTGTATTGTCAAAGAACCCTATTCTAAACACCCAAGTATTTTTTTATCGACTTTTCCACATCTTGGCAAATCTTTTGATCTTTTGAACTGAGCTTTCCTTGTGCGGCGCCTGCTAAACTCTCTCAAGGTGAACAGGTGGAGATGAGAAGTCTCCTCCCTCTGAAGCAATACACTTTCCTTTTCTTTTCATCTGGGATACCTTTAGCTACTGAGATTTAAATGCAATCTGATTAGCTTGAACATATTTACATGTAAATAATCTTCAGCCCAGTTACTGTAATATTTTTCTAAAAGGCAAGCAGCCATTGAAACAGTGTCCCCTGGGGATTACCCCTTCATCAGTTTAGTCAGAGCTAATTATACACATCATTACCTGCCAGTGTTAAGTGGAGGTGAGCTAATTTCCAAACAGGGAAGAGAGTTTATTGTTGAACTGTCTGTCACTATGTGTTACAAGTGAGGTGTAAAAGAATTATCAAATCATTTTAACTTGAAGTAGACTGCTGTTTTAACTTTCTTTAAATTTTACAAATGTAAATAAGATTAGTGATGAGACAGTTTTAAAGAATCCAAAAGTTTTCTCATTATGTAAATAAACAGAACAAACATTTGAACTGCTTAATATTCTTGTCTTGTTGGAAAGTGCAAAGGTGATATTACTTCATATTAAATTGTATACATGTTTAAGTGAAGTTGTCAATAAAAATCTAACAATAATAACTTTTATTATATAAAGTTCTTTTTTTTTTTTTTTTTTTTACATTTGATGTATCTAATGCCACACTGGTGCTAACTAACATCTGACAATAATGCACACTTCCACCCAAGGTCACCTCAGCACTTGTAGGTCCACACTGACATGTGTTTATACCCCCTAACAGTGGGACGGACCAGCAGAGAGGGTAAATAGCTGTTGTACTGAGCCACCCTGAGGGAGAACATGCAAATCTGTTGAGGTGATTTATTGTCTATGCTTTCTAATTGCTTGCCTTGAAGGTCTTTAACAAGAAATGGCTGGGCCAATAAGGGAAGTCCCAGAGCAGCACACTTATTGTGGTGAATATCACCTGTGGCACTTGTTTGTCACTAAAATGAATTAGCCAAAGCCACTACACCTGGTACAAGCATATGAATACAGCGCAGGTTCTCCTAAAGTATTCTTGAGCTCATCTTCAACCATCATGAACTAATTTGATTGAGGCAAACAAGCGTGCACCAGAGACGTCTCGTGCTCTCCTGACAGTCAGCGGTGTGTTCATCTGTCCATGCATCTGTGAAGGACCAGATGTGATGCTTGACAAAGGGCTGCTGGGTGCCATAGATCAAAGTCTTGTGCCAACAGACACTTGCACTAAGATGACACCTCCAGCGTCACACACATGGGCTGTGGATCGCTGGAACATGGCCAAACTTCTTGGCACGGTGTGTAAAACACTGACCAGTTTAGGCGATCAATCAACAACAGCTCTACAGGCCGGAGGCACTTTAGATAAAATTGGGCTGTCAAAGGCTATTCATGTTTTAAAGAAATGCTAAATTTATATTGCTTATGTAAAACAGAGTTTCTAAAACAAACTCTGCTATTGATGTCAGCATGCCCAAAGACTCATTGTTTTAATCCCACATTTATTTATATTTGCCTCAACATATACATTAACATACAGCTCTCATCACATACAGTAACTAGAGTGACCAAAAAGTACAAAAAGTGGGACAAGTTGTGCCATTTGGTAGGACAACTCAAAAAATAAATCTCTCAATTTATCAATTTATTGAGATACAAATTGCTTCAGTTTAGGACATATAAAACATGTGCTTTCATCCAAAAACAACACACACATTTTGCGAAGTAATGTCTTTACTAAGACTTTATTCATTAGAATAAAAAGATGGAACGGAAAAAAAAAAGAAAGCTCTCAGTCTGCATTTTCTCAAAACAATCCAGCACCAACACCAGCTCCATGGAGAGGACTGTCCTGAAACATAGGGGCAGCAACAAACCAGCCATATATTCATCCCAGAGAGAGGAAGCCTACAAATATTTATTCTACATTTTACACAAGGAATACTGACCTTACCTTGTTGTTATTGGCTTGAATCTTAATTTTTACAAGCTCCACTGAGCACCAATGAAAAAGAGGGACATTGTCTTAATAAGTGGGATGGGGGACACACGCCTAAATGGCCGTGCAGTAGTTACAACCAAAAGTGGGACAGGTGGTCACCCTAACAGTAACATACAGCGCTCATCACATAAAGGTATGGTTGTTTCAGAAACCTGCTCTAACCTGTTGTGGTTAAGCAATTAACCAAAGAGTGGAAAGACAATGCCCTCTTTATGTTGACCATGCACTTTTCCGTTGTTACTGTCCTGAATGTAGGCGACTCTGGAAAACGAAAAGTAAACGTGGACCATAAAGTTTTTATCTCACCATTGAGCAGCACCAGGTGCGGCTAATGGTGCACTTCCTACCGCGAAAAGGCAGAACAGAAAACGAAGAGCATCATGGGACGTACGGAAGAAAACGAGGGTGTAAGTTGCACTCTTTATACGTATGGTAGTTTTTTCTTTTTTTTTTTTTTCTTTTCTATGACTAAATATTGTACGTTTGTTACGTTAACAACAATATCAGAGGTTTTATTAGTCTTTTTACAACTATGTGGTAAATGTGGCAAACTCGTAAATAATGCACCCTTAAGCCTTACCTGTAAGAGAAAACAAAAAGAGAAGTGTTGCCATCGCGGGGAACAGGTGGGCGTCTCTCATTTTGTAGTTTAGTAAGAAACCCAAATTCACCGCAGAGCACCAAGCGAGGTCCGTCCACTGTCAAAGCGTTATCTTGAAACCGTGATGCAAGAGAGCAGTCGGTCATCTTCGCATTTGAGAGGCATAGCAGAGTCACTTTGGCTAATTTCTGTGGAGGGTATCCTGAAGTGAAAACTTGCACTGTCTTTACACGGTTCTGGTGGAGCGTCTCTCTGCGCCTTGGCAGTCCACAGTCACAGCGGGATGAGTACTGCTACTGTATCATAGGATACAATACATCTTGTGCGTAAAGATGGCTAAATACACACTTTTTTGACTTATATTCTATTCTATTGATCTATGGAGAATTGCTCTCAGTTGTTAATTCTGGTAAACCTTGTACCATGTTCCTCTGTACGCACCGTGCCAAAAATACGCATGTCCAAAATAGCCGTGTCTTAAAATATTGACCCTTTTTCATAAAAAAGGAGCATGACCTGCTCACATCGCAGCAGCATACGACTGAGTACTTCTGTCTTTCATCTGCTTCCTATAGCAGTCCCTCCTCTCTCCCTCTCTGACTCGCTCACCCATCCACGCGCATTCTCTCAGAGGATCTCCAAACCACCTCCACCTCTTCTGCATTAATACCAATAATAACCTAAGCCTTGAATAAGTTCTTCCAAAATACTTATATTCTGTCGTATATAATTTTTTGAGACATTATGAAGGTAATGTGTAAATTACTGAGTTGTACAAAATGTTTCTTTGGAAAACAGCTAGAGGGCAGAGTAGATGAATAAATACACAAAAACAGAAAGTGACATCTAAGGAGTGAGAATAAAAGAAACATTTCAGATCATGTGAATACAAGTAACATTTTTTTAATTTTTTTTTTTTAGCCATTTAGAATTAATGTGAGAACCCTTTCACTTTGCAATATTCTTGTTGTTCACAGCTTCCTATGATCTTATTATAAGGCCAAATGTCTGGATGAAAATAGCTCCTTTTACCCAAAACACAATTACAGATGAGTTCATTGCATGCTCCATCCTTGCCCTGGAACCAGATGGCTGATCCATAGCTTCATCTGGAGAAGTCTAACACAGTCATTATGTTTGGTCTCTCAAGGCCAATTTAGTATGATCCATAAACACCCGCCTTGGCTCAAACCTGGACCCCATACTGCTGTAATATTTGACCCAAGCAATTTCCAGGAAGAATAGATGGAAAATGCACTTCAGCTTTCCAAGGTTATAGCTACATTGACAGCAAAGGGATGTTTTTACAGCGAACAGAAAGAAAAATATACAATCGTAAAATAGTATGAAATGTTTCTACAAAAGTAAAATGTGAATGTTTGTCTTGGGAGGAGCCCCTGTATTGTGGAAATGTCCCACTTTATTTAAAAGTTACATCTCCACAGCTGTCTTATTGACGCGTGTTGGCGATGTGTTTCAGCTTCCTGGTGAATGAAGCATGCAGGGCCTGGGCTGAGCTCTCCAGTCGGCTGGCGATGTCTGCTGCTGCAGCGAGCATGTCTTCAAAGGCCAAGGACTCCTCTCTGACTCTGCTCCCGAAAACCAGCAACAAAGAAGATGGATGTGTGTGTGGGGGTGAAAAAAACAGTGGGAAATCAAATATTACATATAGGGAATGGATTAGTCAAG
This sequence comes from Bostrychus sinensis, assembly GCA_020698575.1. NCBI lineage: Eukaryota > Metazoa > Chordata > Actinopteri > Gobiiformes > Eleotridae > Bostrychus > Bostrychus sinensis. The sequence continues at coordinate 15,784,474 of CM036257.1, read as the reverse complement.
GAAATGCCATGGGTAAGAACATTTTTAAAATAGCAAGACGTGGTGATGACGGTGATGCAGGGTAGGGCTAGGGATGAAGTTGATGCTAAACTAAAAAGAAAGAAATCAGAACTTAATAGTTGTATTCTTTAGTTTTCTTATTTAGATAAAGCCAGTCACAAGGGATCACTGGCCAGTCCCAAGCATGGTTAAATGAGAGGGTTGCGTTAGGAAAGGGATCTAGCGTAGAACTTATGCCAATTCAGTACACAAAAGGACACGAGATTTTTTTTTTCTTAGATAATCTTAGTTGCTTTTTCTATGAAGCTACAATATTCTTTTGCAAAAGTTGCAACAGGTAAAAAACAAACACTACTTTCTTCATCACCCTCAGATTTTGAATTTGGATTTAACTTGAGGGTACCCTGGAAGTACAACCCCTGTTACTATGGAAACTGTCCATCAAACTGATTTTTATCATACTCACTTCTGCATCCCAGAAAGAGCGTTCAGAGCTTCCCCCTCCAGCTGCTTCTTCAGATCCTCCTCAGCTTTCTCTACCGTCTCATGGCAGCTTTTATGCTCTTCTTGGATGCCAATGATATTTTCCTTAATTATATCTTCGTATTTGTGTTGGCCCAACTCCGCCCCCACATACTGTACCAAGTTGTCCATTACTGCCCTATTGCCGTGCTGGATGGCCTGTAGATAAACCAGCTCCTCTTTGTAAGCTTTAAGTCTATGGGCTGAGGCAGTTTTGGTGTTGAAGTACACTGAACACTTGTCAGGTTGAGGTTCATATAACAGGGTGGGGACTGGAGATGGTGACTCTGATGTGATCCAGTCTGGGCTGTTTGCAGTCCTCACAGGCTCATCACCCACTGTGCGGGATGTGTCATTGGTAACCATAAAGGTGGAGTCCATGATGAAACCTGAACCCCAGTCACCATCTCCACTTTGGCAGAGAGTTGGAGAGACTAACGACACCCATACCAAGGCGAAAGACATCCAGCACCCCCACATGGTCATCTGAAATGTACACAATGAGTATCTATTAACTACATATAACCAGATAAAACATTTCAAGAAGTGTTCAGTTCAAACTTATGGGAACAAATTAGTTTCATATGATTCCTCACATTAAAATCAAAATGTAGAGAAAAACACCCATTCTGAAAGGTTTACAACTTTTGAACAAACTAGCTTTTTGTCAACAAAATACTTACAGAGTGCATTGTGTTCAGAGATATATTTATGTTGACTTTTATTGTTCCTGAAGGCCATTGGTCTAGAATAAGAGAGTTTTTCATTGTTAGGAAATCTATTTATTTTCAAAGTAAATAAGAACATATTTTTTTACGTTGGCAAAACATTTGAGCTTAGACTCTTGGAGACTTCCCATGATTTAGTGGAACTACATCTGTATCAATAATACAAGCAGTTCTTAATGTCTTAATCTTCATCATAACATGTTTTAGCGTACAAATATAGCACAGTTTTTTTAATAATAAAAGTAATGGTAAAATGCTTTGTCGGTATTGGCATTTTTACTCCCATTGGAATCTGACTAAATGTGTTGAAAGTGCAGATAAGATTGCTTTTTGATATGAGAAAAGTATGATATGAGAGCTGTTTAGCATTTGTTCAAACTGAAGCACTATTATTCCAATGAGGAAAAAATAGGCGTAATTCACATTTTGTGGTGGCATAGTTCAGGAAGTTATGTCATTCTAACTCTGTTAAATCAAAGTCTGCTTTTTGTAGTTTTTTTTTTTTTTTTAGAGCTATATTAATTTGCATTTACATGCTTCAGTTGTGTCTTTTATGATATGGTTAGTTTTCTAGAGGCACAGTCTTTATGGAGCCTGCGTTACACATTTAGGCAAACAGCTGTATCGTTTTACGTCCTGCCATATATTTTTCTCCCAACCAGAGGAAATATGGAAATACATTTGTGGGCAAAGACTGTGCTTGTTAGTCTGAAGAATCACACAGCTCTTTCTGATGTCAGAGCCATTTGGTTTCTGCTGGAACCTGCTTTATTCATTTAGTCTGTCATACTCCAGAAATGGTCAGTCCGTCTTGCAAAAGGAGACCCTAAAAAGTGTTTATTCTAAGATGACGTGTAGTGTGGCTGTAACCCTTAAACAACCATCTGATGACCACTTGTAGCATGACCAGCCATCCTAATTTTTATTTTATACAAAGAAGAAATCTGGTAACTGTCGATTCAAATTAGATTTTTAGGGAGTGGAAGAAAAGGAAGTGCATTAAAAATGGATAGATGATCACCAATCAGAAAGTGGAGGTGGTACAAACATGAAAATACAACCAACTGCGGCAAAAACACCACCTAAGCCCACACAATCATAACATACTATTGTATGTTATGATTGATGATTGACTAAAATTGGTTGTATGGCATAAACCTTTGGCACTTTTACTTAATGTACCAGTGGTGTTGCTGAGTGCTAGCCGGGCACCCACTAAAAGAATCAGGATGGAGGCCAAGTAAGCGCCAACCGCTAACTAGAAGCACATGCATGAGTCTTATCTGGGGCAGTCTGCAGTCAGTTCCCTTTGTCTTCGGGAATTGTCTGCAAATTTCCATGCCAATGTTCCACGGTTTAGTTTAAAAAGTGTGCAAGCTCCACACTCTCTCTCTCTATGCCCTGCTGCGGCCTCTTTGACTTCACTGGGAGGGTTGTTGTCATTGTGAGGTAACTTTTATTGGCTGACTTCTCTTGGCTTTAAATAGGCAGACGCTTACTTGCAGAAAGGGAGCAGTTGGCTACTACTAGCTCATAAAACTATTTCAGTACGGTTTGTAACACAGGAAAAAATCTAATGCTTTGTAAATGTGATCCATGGCCCACTAATTCAAACCAAATCCGCAGTTTGTAGGTTATGTCTCTGTTTTGGGCTTGTCCTGTAGCCTGTTGACAAAGGCCCTGCCCAGGTGTGTTGTAGGTGCATTAGAAGAACTACATAAGTGTTTCTATAATGACAGCAAGGTTCACAGCAAATAACCAGAGCAGCGACGCCAGGTCTCTGAAGTTCACTGTTGGCTGATTAGTTACATGTTAAGATTGTACAAAAGATGTGTCGTGTGTAAGAGCTATGTTCTCAAGCTTTCTCACACAACCTCATTACTTAAATAGCAATTGTTGTAATAAAACATTACTAATATATAAGTTAATTCAGACTAATATAGGTGTAAAACAATGACTAGTGAAAGCTTAAACTCACCCGTGTTATTCTCGCCGTCAGCAAATCAAAACAAAAGTTGCAGGCTGCATTCAGAAGAACAAACACTCACTCCGTTTCCTTCTTCATATCAGGGAAAATGCCGTCACATGGGCACACACTTAGGTTTTTGGTTCTGGTCTGTGGCTGTCTGTGGCCCCTGTCAAGGGAGAGAGGGCTCAAACTGAATGATTTCTTTCTTTGCAGTGGAAAGAGGGGCTGGCAAAAGGTGGGGTAAAGAAAGAGGGGGAGTAATCTACTTCACATCTGTGGGCTGTGGTGGGACGCAGGGTCCACAGCTGAGGAACGAGTTTTTTTTTTTACCAAGTCCAATATACATTTTATTATAGGAATAACAGTGTCACAGTGTTCTATTATTTTCTTATGTTTCATTTATTTTAACCCTCTTTATCCAAAGTAGCTTGACATAAACACACTCAGATTTCAGATTTTCAAGTGTCTAAAAAATAATAACTAATCATTATTACTACACCATATAATTATTATCAAGCCAAGCACTCATTGTAGTTATAGTCAAATTGTTTTTTATATGTAAACTCTCCTCTCAGGCTTCTGAATAAATGGTTAAAACCTTAACATTTTTAAAAAGTTGGCACACGTGTTTTTTATTACCTTTAGTTACCTCCACTAAGGAGGTTATGGTCAGATGATGGCATTTTTAGGAAAGATCAGTGTGGGCCAAGGAAAAATGTTTTTTGTAACACTGGAATCTGGAACTAGGAAGTTCTTTGAGTCCATGTCTGGTCACTATATCTTTATTTTTGGACCAATGCCTTAGCGGAGGCCTCTGGGTGGCTGCTTCTGCTAATTAGAGAATTTTATCACAATTCATTGGGAAGTTTGGAAAGTGGCAGTTTTTCTGTATTGTTTTTTGTTGATTTGTTAACCTGTTTGGAATCACATTAAATTGTACCACAGTAGTCACTGGTCATCCTGCTGCCCATATAATAAATGCTTTAATAAAAAAATACAAAAGACTGGACATTTACTATTATTGTTAATAAAATATAAAATCCATTGAATGTTTTCAGAAAAATGTATAAGCCATATTGTAAAAATTATATTGTACAAGAGGACAGATAACATACACAGAGAGCTGTAAAATCAAAAAGAAATGATTGAATGTTTAAGAGCAGCAGCTGATGGCGGTTAATAATCCACATCACTTAAACTTTAAATGATTGATGAAAGCAATGCAGTGTAATGTTTTACTGGAGGCTCAATCTAAAAATGGTGTGAAACACTTTTATCGACTTTAAACTAGAATCACAGGAACACCAGGACATATTTCTGATAGGACTTAAAATATATGAGAAATAGATATGGATATATTTAATAGAATATCAAATCTTGACATTGTTAGATCAAGTGTTTTCTAAAGCAAAACTTTACCTTTTTCAGTTTCCAGTTGTTTTGTGGAGACACTTACAAATGTAGAGCTACTTGGGACACATGTTTGCCCTGCCGTAGTGAGCAGATGGTCTCTGTCAAAGTCTTGTGCTGTGTGTTTGGACATGCATGTAGCCTGTCTGATGCTCTGTTTACCCCAGAGGAGTGCATGCAGCATAAGGGAGCTGTTTTTCATTGTCAGTGTAAACCATGCCACATGGATGACTACAAGTATGCCAAAAGAAAGCAGCAGATGAATTGCAGCTTACACCTTTTTTCTTTTTGCCTCTCCCTCTGGGATGCATTTCTGATGTAACCCTCTCCATTTATTCAGGCTTAGGACTGGCACAAAAAGTACACCAGCTTGCGACTCTGTGTGGTTGGATTCTCATTTTCCCTGTTCCTTGTCCAAGTGCCAAATCTTTTAAATGTGAATTTGATGAAAGATAAAACCTAATAAATTCACTCCTTTTCGAAGCATTACAAAATATTTTTCAAATATGTCAGTGACCATGAATATATTGACCAAGTAACGGTTTCAGCGTTGTCTAATTGAGCAGCGCCCAGTGCACCCTCAGGGTTGTTATTGACCAAGGCCTAGGAGTCTGTGCTCTCTGTAGCCACTTATCCACAACAGCACGCAGCCTACGAGTGCCACAGTGTGCTGCCACTGATAAACTGCTAATCCACTCTGAAGCCCAACACAGCCCCACTATCCCAGTTAGGGTGCTCTGCCGGTCTGTCCATGCTCCCTTTGAGTACAGATTATGGAGTGACATGGATTTGGAATAATCTTTAACAAGTTTTGTCCAAGAATTAATAAAGCTGTCACTGGAAATGTTTTGTCTAATTTAGAGCAATTCCCTGTGTATAACAAAAACAGTTGCTGCAGAAAAATAGAAATGTTGGCTAGGAACACTTAAAAAAAAAAGCTGAAATGTAACTTCTATGCTTTTACAGTTAATCCATCCGCAAAGGTCAAAGCCAGTGTACCCTTTGTGTCAGTCCCAAGCCCAGGTAAATGGAGAAGGTTGTCAAAAATGTCATGAAGGGGATCCAGTGTAAAACCTATGCGAATTACAGCACACTAGGAGGCAGATAATTTGCTGTGGCTACCATCCTTGAGGAAACAACCACATTTCAATTCAGCATGAGAGCACCTTTTAAGACACATTTTAATGCCTTGCACATACAGATGTTGGTTTTGTTCATGTCAGTGTTATTCTAGCAATTACATCATTGCAAATCTGTTCAACACAAAAATATAGACACTGTTTTCTTTATTGGGTAACAGTTATATAGTCATACTGTACATCTTTAAACATGCTTTCAACAAATTGTATTTGGTCAAAACAGTCCACCACATTTTGAAGTGGGTTACAGGTCATCAGTTTATTATAGCCTCTGTAAAAATGCCACTTCTTATGGGTGTATATCTTTTCTCTTCCTAAACCCACAATGCAGTTGAACAAACAAGCAATATCTATGTGTTTCACAACAGATGCCACCCTTGACTAAGAATAAAAACAGAATAAAACAGACCCCATCCAAACCTCATTATACAAACAGGAAATGAGTGCGCCTAAGGACATGTTGAACACTGATCAATCACTCTGGCACTGGTGTGGACCAATGGCTACACGAGTGCCTGAACATATGCTGTGCTCTTTACCATGTGTTGTTCTCTTTTAGATTATATTTAATGGGATTAACTAGCCCTGGATGAATGTAAGATAAATGATTTGAAGGCAATCTAAAATTTAATCAGGCAAACATAATTAGCTAGTTTGTAGTCTTCCTGGAGACCATGAAAGCATAGTACAAGGCTGCATAATGGAAGCTCCATCATGTTTTAACCACAGGACTTACCAGAACGGCCACCACAGAAAATTAGAAAGAAATTAAATGAGAGGCACTGATATTTGTTTTATGAAATAACTTTGAACAAGATTAAATCATATGTTAGATGTACTTAGAGCGTCATTTTCTTACAGTTTATAATAAATAACAAACAGGAAAGCAAAGATAAGGTGAATAATGTTAGTATTGAGTATTGTGCAAGTACTGTCCTACATTTATGAATTAGGTTACAATAGGAAAATTAATTTCTGTAATTTAATTAGATATGTGGGGAGCATTTATCTATTTTAATTGTGATGACTATGATTAGTGTGTAATTTAAAAATTATGATTTATTTTATGTGATACTGAATTTTGGTTAAGGTCATTGTCCAGCAATGCACAGATTATTTTTTATGATTTATATCAAGCATGGGCGTGCCGTGAGGGCAAGCAAGGCAAGCAGTGCTTGACCAATCAAATCTAAAAAACACACGGATTAACACTATAACAAAATTAAATCGCTATCTCTTCAAACATTTCATTTTGCCGTTCACTTCCACAGAGAATCAGTCTATTACCTACTTTCAGTCACTCTGTTTTTTCTGTGCCCTGCTGGCCACTCCAGGCACTGTCAAGGCAAGCTAGGTTGCCACTCTGCATTCATTTCTGTCATTTTCACCTCCGTGGAGGCGGAGTCATCGTGCACTGTTTCTGCCTGGGGCTTGTCAAGCAGAGGGCCAGCAGCTTGTTTTGGAAGCTCCCGCATGCGTGCTGTGGTCACTCTCAGGCTCAGTGACAGAGATCTCTGGCTGATAGCAGCGGGCGACAAGCAGCGCACTGTGCAGCTTACGGGCTCATACATTACAGAGCGCATGCGCCGCGTTAGACAACAAAACTTTCCACAAGTAGCCGCAGCCAAAGTGTCTAACAGCGTTTCTACAGATAAGTCATAGTTTGTAGCTTAAACCCTGTTCATGTTCCTCATGCTGGTGGAACATGCTGGTGCATAAAACTGCGTGTCATATAAATGATAGCCTCACGTACATGGTTAAGTGTCAGACATGTTCATAAGAAGTGGAGCTGGGGGAGTGGAGAGGAGCCAGCGGCCCGTGCCGTGGACTGGATGAGAATATTACAGAACTGTGAATGAACTGGGCACTGGTTATTCTGGACAAACTCAGCTGTAGGAAATACAGGACGTTTCTTCAAAAAAGGAACATGGACTGGATTTGCAGCTTGAGTAGAGAGGTGAGAGTCAGCGAGGCGGTGTTTTTAAATGGAGGCTTGTGGTGTGTAAGGCTTCTTTTGAGGTTTTATTATAGTGAAGCAGCATTAACACTGAGATCAACACTAGTCTAGTGTTGATCTCAGAATGAGTCCTGATGAACAGGCTTCCCTCATCTGTAAGGCTGTAACCTCACTCATCCATCCATCCATCTTCGTTTTATTGCTTATGAATTAAAGTTAAAACAAAAACTTAAGGTACATTCTTTGATAAGGCGACAGAGAAGGCCAGCTTTGTGGGAAAAAAATTTAATGACATTCTTTTGTATACAAACAGCGTTACTAATAGTATTTATATAGAAAGAGTGTGAGATAGTTTGAAACAGCCTACTGCTCAAACACTGATGGGATTGCATTTAAGTGATTTATAATTAAATTTAAATTAAATCAAAATGTTGTCATATAAAACTTAATGAAGTCAAGGTGTCTGCTTGCCAGCTTGAAAAAGTCACCGCACACTACTGATATCAAGCAACATGGGGTCACAAGCTAGTGTACTCTTTGCTGGTCCAAAGCCTGGATAAATGGAGTGTTGTGTGAGAAAGGGTAATTGGGTGCAAATCACTGCATGCTAGGTGCATTAATGATTTCCTGTGGTGACTGCAGATAGGAAAAGCCAAAAGGAAAGACAATAATTTTTTATATAGTTACATTAAAACAGTAGTAGTAGTTATTAATAAGATACATTTACCTCTGGCCATTAGCTGAGGTTAGTGGCAGGTTTTCTGGTTTCACATACCTTGTCCTGCAGTTTAATAGTGAAAGTTGTACTTTTTAACTCTTTTAACCCTTTTTTAGTGTACCATGTCTTCAGTCCCCTGCTGGCGCAGCTTTGGTGTCATTCTTTTTTGTGATGTGATTGTGTCAGTAATATCAGCCTCTGGCCATGCACCAGCCTGTACTTTTCAGAGTAGACAGGAGAAGTCAAAGCTGGATAGGAAAGGGCTGGAAAGAAAACAACATTTGAGAGCGTTCTTGATTGATTCGCTACAGTCAGACCTTCACAAATTGCAAATGGTGAAGTACTGCACAGTACCAAAGAACGAAAATATCCTCACTAGGGTTTTGTACTTTGGATTTAGTCACTCTGTCATGCTAATTACTATTTTAGTCTGCTTTTATCATCTAATTATATGCTAAAGTTTAGGACATTGTAATAAAAAAGATAAGGAACCTTTAGGCAACAATTTACTAAATGTAGAAATTAGAACTAAGATTTTACAGTTTGTAAGTCAAAGTGGAAAAGTTGCAACAGTACTGTGCAACATTTTTTGTGAGATGTGAAAAATGCTATTAACTATGAGTGCTTTAATAAATATGTTTTTTTTTTTTTTTCAGTTTTGACATCTTTTGCAGTCTTTTTTTGTTCATAACCTTAATTTTTAAAAAGCTTTTTGCACATTCATGTATACTGAAGTTAATCTATTTAATTCATTATTGTTGGATACACTGATCCTGTACTTATCAAGTATGCATTGGTTTACACACTATTTGTGAATAACAGTTCTTAGCTCTATGTTTGGGTGGACTAGGTTGCAGAGGTGGGATGTGAGTTGTATCCTAGTGCTTCTCACACGTGTAATGGAGGAGGTCAGTAGGAGCAAAGTGGGACTCCAGACCCCAGCTGGGTCCTCATCCAAGCAACAACTTTTAATCAATAGTAGGCTGCAAAAAAAAAAAAAAAAAAAAAAAAAAGTCAAGAATAAGAGGTCAGGGTCACAGAAATCAAACTGTCTTGTGTCCTAAATTGAACATCGGGAAATCCGGAGATGCAGAGGCCATCTGGGTGCTGGCTGATGAATGCATTTCAGTAAGAAGATAAGTCTCCTTGAAATAGGAACTAGGCTTTCCAACTTTATACTGAAAATATCAAATAAAGTCATATACACCGATCAGGCATAACATTATGACCACTGACCGGTAAAGTGCATAACTTCGCTCAACATTTGGCAAAATTTTATCCTTTTATAGAAGCAGGAAAAATGGGCAAATGGAAGAAGTGTGAGTGAGTTTGACAAGACAAAACTGCACTCTTGTGGGGTGTTCCTGGTCTACTGTCTAAAAGTGGTCTAAGGAACAGACAGTGGTAAACCAACAACAGGTGATGCTCATGGGGAGCAAAGGCTGGCCCGATCCCGCCAAAGCACTACTGGAGCTCCCATTGCAAAAAAATCTATTAGCGGTCATAACACATAACATTATGAGCACCGATAAAAGGCAGGGGGTTTCAGTGTTCTGTCTCTTTGGTGTATACTGTTTCAGTTTTGCCTTGTCATTTTTTGAATGCATGTCTTCAACATCACATTAATTTCCAGAAAAGTTCACTTTGAGAAAATGAGTTTGTCCTTCCATCTTTCATCTGCCGGCCTAAATAATGGCATATTCACACTTTTTATATCCACTCACTGGAGGCTAATGCGGGAGAACTTCCGGAGAAAGCATTTGAGTCTCAAATTGAATTTAGGACGTCACATTGACTCCTAAAAGGGTGTCGGGAATGTGTAATAATAACCAGCAAGTAATAGTTTGCTCCAGTGAACTTACAAGCGCTCTGCAGAGGATTAAATAATAGTGTCTGGATCAGCTACACACAAGTCGTCCTCCTGGAAAAGTTTAACAGTAACTTTAGATGATCTGCTTACTGTAAATACGCTGGAGCTGAACGCTGTCCCATCACACACTGGGTCTGGAATTTCTCATGTTTTGACTTCTTCCTCATTTCCTGTGGTTTCTGTTCTCTCACTCTTTAACTCGACCAATTTTGGCCAGTGTAAAGTTTTTCCAGTGGTTGACGGTTTCTGTTCATGTCAGTCATTCAATAACCTTAATATATTAGCAAATTATAATCACTTTAGATATAATTGATATAAAATTGTCATATGCCTCTTCGACATAATTCTAAAAGCATTCAGAGAGCCCAGACGGTGATCTGAATCTGCACTAAAATGATTTCTTCCTAGGTCCATAACTGACCTTTTCAGGTCTGTCCATTACTGTTTGAGTTCTCTTGCTAATAGACAAACAAACAAACCAATGGTGCCAAAAACATTCCCTCTTTCATGGAAGTGGCAAAAGAAGCATGTGTATAAAGTGTAAAACTTATGCAGCTTTATCAACATGAAAAGCAACTGCAAAACTTACTTAATAGCTACTTTATATGATGTGAAAATATTGCTGTGTAATTATGAACTTCCTTCAAAGCACTGTCTAAAAGTGCTCATTGTTGTCTTGTACTTTCTGGTGCATCCTAATAATACGCTTCATCATTTAAGGTGATGGATCCACCTCCTGAATCGCTAAATATAAAATGAGTGGGATTAGATGTTGTTTGAATGAAATTGCTGATTAAGTAGTTGTGTCTGTCAACATAGGTATACAGGCATTGTTTGGTTATGGTGATGGATAATGCAGTGTGTTATTTGTGTTCATATCTAGCATGATTTCTCTCATCTTTTCCACTTGGGCTTTGTCATTGATTTGGTAGGAAAGTGTTCATCTGGTTTACATCACAACAATAATATTAAAGTAGCAATGCATATAAAGTTTTCCCCTCACATTTATTCTGGGAGCGACATGGGTCAGAGCCTGTTTATTGTTGACGTAAGTGCATTTCTGTGTGCGTCCCAAACTGCTGAGTGATCACTCTGCCGGCTGTTACCGGATCAAGAGACACCGTCATTGCCAGTAATAGTTTAGACTCCATTTGATCTGAAAGTAACTGTGTGCAACTCCCTGCATCAGCACCTTTTACTTTACATCAAGTAAACAGACATTTACCACAGACATGCCATCTAACCACATATTGGACTGCACATTAACTCGCCGCTGCTTTATGATAAAAATCCAATTAAAAAAGACTACAGCACACAACTTTGAGCTAAGATACTTTATTAAAATGGATTTTGTGCATACCTGAATCCGTAAGCAGCGTGGCTAAGTCCCCTGATAGCAGGTGCAGCGTAGTGTAGGTGGGACAGGGGAAAAGCAATTTTTTAATGTTAACGTGATACACTGTACTGTGCAAAAGTTTGAGCATGGTGTGAAAAATGTTAACTAAGAGTACTTTAATTAGGCTGATTAAGAAAAGGCTGATTGTACATTATGTTGACTATTAGGTTGATTTTTAGGTTGAAGACTTGCTTATAGCCTTTTGTTTGGTTACACCTCGCCCATGGCTGCCACGCACAGAAGCTCCTTTTCCAGTGAAAATGAGTTACTGTGGTCTTCTGCCTCAAGGTTAACAGCCTGTCGTTGGCCTGCCGTTAAACCATCTTCACAGATTGGACACATTTTATAGTGTGTATGATTACAGTAGTTGCAGCATACCTGTCACATATTTAATTGAACATATGATATAATATTTTAACGCTGTGTGAAGTCATGCATCTCAGGCAAGAAGTGGGCAAAATAGTTAAATCTTCTCCTCTTCACAGGTCAGTAGTCACATGCCTGGTATCATGTGTGGCTTTTATGTGTTGTCATTAAAATATGGCTCTTAGATAGGCCTTCTTCTTACCTTTTTGCTTTTCCCTTTCTGGGGTTGCCTCAACATACTGATTTGGCATAGGTTTTGTCCATTTATATGGGCTTGAGACTGGCACACAGAAGAATCTTTATGTTTTGAGTTTTCATGTTCTTCTTGTGTGACTGTGTTTTTTTTTTGCATCCTCAAACATATAGGTGAACTGGTGAATTGAAATTGGTTGTCAGCCAGGGTACTATATGTCTTTGAGCACCAGCCTTGTGACTAACTAGCCAATGTTTCTATGTTGTACCCCGTCTCAGGGCCATAGTTCCCGACACCTGTGACCCCTAAATAAATGAAGGCAGGAACGATGATTGATGAGTTGTAATGCATTTGGGTCAGGCGCTGAGGTGAAATATAGTGTCCCTGATGTAGCTCTGAAGCATCCTAAAACAGTCTAGTCAACAGCCATCAGTCTGTCTCCACTGTTCTGGGTCAAGGGCTCAGTTCGGGACAATGCTGTCTTGTGCCTCTCACGTTACTGTGCTTAGTCATAGAACCAGCTGATGATGCCTTTAGTCCAGGTCAGGCACTGCTGTCCACCCCCAAATATCAAATTCCATGTTGTGACCTATCATTTAGCTTTTGTAATGGGACAGTAGAGGTGGACACTGATCTCAGAGGTATTGAATTAGCATGTGGTGGTTTGGTTATTGTCAGTGTTTTTGATTTATATCCACCATGCCGGCAGATTATAACCACTAAAGGCCTGTCCCGGACATTGTGTGCCCACTCTTCCATTACAATGATTATTAGCACTCTGGATATTGGCAGACGACGGAGAGCTAAATGGCAGTGCAAATATGATTTACTGCTTTTGGTTATATATAAAAAATGAATCATACTTACTTTGAACTTGGGTGAATATGCAAGTCTTGCAAATAATTTCTTGTAAACAGTTCAATTCAATATTAGCATAAGATTTAAACAGGAGAAGGGGTACAGTGGCGCTCCTACATACATTTCATAGGACTAGTGCTAAAAACCTGGCAGTTAATATACTTTGTTCCAGTGTCATCTCTGTTTGCACCTGTTTGTTTGTTTGTTTTGTGGATATAGTCACAGAAAAAAAAGTTCCAATTATGCAAATAGAATACTGGCTTATTATTTTTAGGCTATGACCTGCTTTGTTTGCTGAATGTCAGATAGACCCACTTTTTGTTTCAAATCTCCACAGGCCTAGAGGCAGATAGTGTTCAGACAAAACTAATTAATTGACTTTAAAAAGACGTAGTTTAGGTTGTGACTGGATTTCACACAGACTGCTAAAACTCTTGGAAATAGAAGGTGGTAAATGAATGCTAATATTGTTAAATGGGCTTTGTGCATCCCAGACGGGAGAAGTGCAGTGTGCATTATTCTCATATTCGGAGCTACTTCTGCGAGCTTAGGCTTTATAAAAAGACTTTCAGGAAGTACTCCGCCACTCTGTGCATTCTCATCACATTAATGAAAGTGGGAAAGGATTTTGAAGTCGCTCAAAGGAAAGCCAATTAAGAATCCCAGATGATTTATTGTGTGCTACAAATACATTTCTGCCTCCCATTTGACACAGATTTTACAGCTTATTTTATTAAGTTCTCTATAGTTTTGTGTGACATGTGCTCCATTCATGAAGCAGGTTTACAATGCCTTTCAGTATTTCATAACAATGCAAACTCTCCTCTCTGCTGGATAAAAGCTGGATCTTATCAAATGGTGACATATTGTCCGTTTGACAAATAATCTGTATTTAAGCGTGAAGAGGCAGATAAAGCTAGTATTATGTATTTTTCCATGGCATGCTGCAGCTGATAAAAAGTCAACAGTAATGGACAGCCTATTTTAATTCCTGAGCTAATAAACAAACCTGGCTGGATTCCTCTGGTCAGTCCTGTGCTAATGTTTAAAAGCAGCAAATGTTGAATTTAGATTTCTGACACAGGAGTTAAAAATCACTGGGTGTACACTGACTTTCTTTTTAATGGTTTGAGTTAAAGGATTGCGTACCAATAACACTCACACTCAGAAATCTGTTTAAATTAACAAGTTAAAGAGCAAAACCATTCTTACACACAAGGAAAGGCTATCTGTTTTTCTACGTTTTTTTTTTTTTTTTTTTTTTTTAGGATAGTCCTCAGTTACAGCATTGATAGAGTGAGTCCAGTGACCAGGTTGCTTTCCCCATTCATAGCCAAATTGTGGACGCATTGCAGACACAATGCAGATGTAAATGACACTTGTCCAACTTCTAAAATGCCTGCATAGTTTATCAAAGTATAAATTGTGTCCATCTTGAAAGTGCTTGCGAAGCTGTAACTTTAAATATACAAGTATCACTGTATCCTTGTTTACAGTGATACAAGAGGCTGGAGGTATAGCACTGCAATTACAGGAGAAGAAGATTGCATTTGTCATGGTTAATCAGTGAACAGTGAGTGATCATTGAGTGTAGTACCCCCATACACATTCACTTCTGGTACTTTAACAGAGGGATGCTTACTGCAGGGGTACAAAAAAACACGAACCAAAAATTCTGCTCTTCTTAAACGTTTGTTGTCTCTTGAACCATCGGTCTTTCTATTTAAAGAATCAACACTGACCACAAGAAGCCACCACTTGCTCTTAAAAAGGCATTAATCTCCATGTATCAGAGGTCTGCATGCTCCTGTTGTGTGACGAATGGACCTATTAGATGAGAATTAGGCCCAGATTAGGTTGATGGAGGCAGTGACAGAGTGAGGGATGTACTTCCACTGTGAACACACACGGGGGGCATGACTAATAATGTTTTAGTCCTGTGGTCGTGCTGGTGACTGACAGCACTGATGGCCTGCAGGATTCGTCATCAAGAGAGATGTTTCCCCACAGCCCACAGTGTTTATTACTACCCAGATAAAGGGCTTGGGGACCAAAAAGGCTATTGGAAAGGACTGGGCCTCCCTAAACAAGTGGTTGTGTTTGGGTTTCAGCTGCTGAATAAATAAGCAGACCACTTCTGCTACATACAAACTTGAGACTAAGATGCATTAAGATTCATTCATTCATTTATTCCACTTATTCCCATTAGGGGTCGCATCACAGGCTGCAGCCTAGCCCAGAGTCTGTGTCCCTTAGGCAGGTTACAGTTAGAGGCCATTTAGTTGCAGGGCAAACTCAAGATATACAGTGGGGCAAAAAAGTATTTAGTCAGCCACCAATTGTTCAAGTTCTCCCACTTAAAAAGATGAGAGAGCCTGTAATTTTCATCATAGGCATACCTGAACTATGAGAGACAAAATGAGAAAAAAAAAATCCAGAAAATCACATCAATCTGATTTTTAAAGAATTTATTTGCAAATTATGGTAGAAAATAAGTATTTGGTCAATAACAAAAGTTCATCTCAATACTTTGTTATATACCCTTTGTTGGCAATGACAGAGGTCAAACGTTTTCTGTAAGTCTTCACAAGGTTTTCACAAACTGTTGCTGGTATTTTGGCCCATTCCTCCATGCAGATCTCCTCTAGAGCAGTGATGTTTTGGGGCTGTCGCTGGGCAACACGGACTTTCAACTCCCTTCAAAGATTTTCTATGGGGTTGAGATCTGGAGACTGGCTAGGCCACTCCAGGACCTTGAAATGCTTCTTACGAAGCCACTCCTTCGTTACCTGGGCAGTGTGTTTGGGATCATTGTCACGCTGAAAGACGCAGCCACGTTTCATCTTCAGTGCCCTTGCTGATGGAAGGAGGTTTTCACTCAAAATCTGACGATACATGGCCCTATTCATTCTTTCCTTTACACGGATCAGTCGTCCTGGTCCCTTTGCTGAAAAACAGCCCCAAAGCATGATGTTCCCACCCCCATGCTTTACAGTAGGTATGGGGTTCTTTGGATGCAGCTCAGCATTCTTTCTCCTCTAAACACGACGAGTAGAGTTTTTACCAAAAAGTTCTATTTTGATTTCATCTGACCATATGACATTCTCCCAATCCTCTTCTGGATCATCTAAATGCTCTCTAGCAAACTTCAGACGGGCCTGCACATGTACTGGCTTTAGCAGGGGGACACGTCTGGCACTGCAGGATTTGAGTCCCTGGTGGCGTAGTGTGTTACTGATGGTAGCCTTTGTTACTTTGGTCCCAGCTCTCTGCAGGTCATTCACTAGGTCCCCCGTGTGGTTCTGGGATTTTTGCTCACTGTTCTTGTGATCATTTTGACCCCATGGGGTGAGATCTTGCGGGGAGCCCCAGATCGGGGGAGATTATCAGTGGTCTTGTATGTCTTCCATTTCCTAATAATTGCTCCCACAGTTGATTTCTTCACACCAAGCTGCTTACCTATTGCAGATTCAGTCTTCCCAGCCTGGTGCAGGTCTACAATTTTGTTTCTGGTGTCCTTTGACAGCTCTTTGGTCTTGGCCATAGTGGAGTTTGGAGTGGGACTGTTTGAGGTTGTGGACAGGTGTCTTTTATATAGATAATGAGTTCAAACAGGTGCCATTAATACAGGTAACGAGTGGAGGACAGAGGAGCCTCTTACAGAAGAAGTTACAGCTCTGTGAGAGACAGAAATCTTGCTCGTTTGTAGGTGACCAAATACTTATTTTCTACCATAATTTGCAAATAAATTCTTTAAAAATCAGACATGTGATTTTCTGGATTTTTTTTTTCTCATTTTGTCTCTCATAGTTGAGGTATACCTATGATGAAAATTACAGGCCTCTCTCATCTTTTTAAGTTGGAGAACTTGCACAATTGGTGGCTGACTAAATACTTTTTTGCCCCACTGTACACGTCATCTTGCATTATGGAAAAGTTAATGTATTTCAGGAGTTCATTTCAAAATAAAAGGCAGATGTTAGATACATTTAGTGCATACACAGTACATTATTTTAATCATTTATTTATTTATGTAATTTGTGATAATTATGACATACAGTTAATACAACCCTTAAATTCAGTGTCTTAGAAAATGTGAATTTTTATTACAAAATCATCATCATAATCACATTAAAATAAATGTTTTAAATATTGTTGGATTGAATTTCTGAAGTACACTACAGTCACTTTTTGTACACACATGTCCACAGACTTACAACCATTCACACATGCACGTCTTTGCACTGTAAGAAGCGAGAAGCACTAACTTCTCTGCCTCTGGACATCCCTCACAAATCAAGATTAATTGGAGATATTAACTCTTTATAATACACTTTTATAAGCAGTGATCATAACAACCAACCATGTTTGGCATTTTTACTTCTCATGCAGTTTTGCCTTGACAGAAATCTGTTTTAGTGTTCCAAAACTATTTTCCCCCCATACAGTTACCTGTGCCAAATGAGCCTATTTAGAAATATTTGTGCTGCCGGAGTGCTGCAGCTGTGCCGTGTGGCGACGTGGAGCTCTCATCTGCCTGCAGGAATTCATTATGTTGAAAGCAAGTGTGGCAAAGACCATGGGCAGGTGGTACGGGCAATTTCGCATTTCTCTTTGCTCTGTGAGTGAAGATGCCACTTTATATTACCGCTCTGTAGGAGGAGTACCTCGCCGTGCTCTGTCCAACTGTCAGTACGTTTGAGATGAGCCAGCTTTTGATAGCCAGAGCTGATTAGATGACAGGACCTCTCCAATCCTCTATCTTCACTCTTTCCAAGTTGAATGCTAGCTGCAAATGGCAAACACTATTCAGCTTTTATTACTGATGGCATCTCAGGCATTGTGCTATCAAGCAAAGAGTGTAACAATAGTCAGACAGACTGTTTACAGACTGCAATGTGATGCGACTTTGAAGTTCAAAGAGAAAGGAAAGTTTTTTAGAAAAAGCAATAAAGGTGTCTTTACCTGCAGCCCATCATCAACTAAAACAAAATAATATCCTCTGTGAAATGAGCAATCTAAAATGTGAGTGAATGTCTGCCATTGCCTGCAGTTGCCCAAGGTGGTCCAACTCATGTCTGAAGCAGTAGCAAACTTTTTACCCCCAAATATGGAGCCTTAAAATCTTTTCATAGTTTTGATGGCTTATTGACATTAAACAAAGATACTAGTATTCCCTTATAAACTGTGTCCTTTGTTTGACAGATACTCACAGCACTGCATATGAGAACCTCTAGAAAATGTCACAAGTATCCAATGTTAATGAAAAGTGGATATCCAGCTGGAAAAGTGACATAGTGTTTAAATGTTGGTATGTTGTATTCAAGGTAATAAGGCAAAATTGAAGCAGTTAGATGTAATGTGTAATACCTGCAGCCCATCATCAACTAAAACAGTGACAATATTCCTCTAAGAAATCCTTAAGACCAGCGACAACTGCACCTGCTGCTCCGTCTAGTGACACAGCTCTCATAGACTCTGTTGTTGGACACTGTTTCCTGAACAGCATGTTCCACATTTGTGGGTGCCTCAGGTGCACTTACGAGAGACCGGCCTGAATGCG
Organism: Bostrychus sinensis; assembly: GCA_020698575.1. Classification (NCBI taxonomy): domain Eukaryota; kingdom Metazoa; phylum Chordata; class Actinopteri; order Gobiiformes; family Eleotridae; genus Bostrychus; species Bostrychus sinensis. The sequence goes on along the minus strand of CM036257.1, from coordinate 15,765,785 downwards.
TGGCTCATCACTGGTGACAATTTACTGTCTTTGTTTTCTGTTCACTCAGCCCTGCAGTCTTTATCCACAAATTCAGTGCTGTGCAAAGGCAAGTTTATCGAAGGGCTATCAACAATAAAAAGTAGTTTAATGTACAAAAATGAACAAAATCTGGTAAAGTGTCAGTTCAGGAATAAATGCTCTTTCGAAGCCACAAAACCCTTACATCACACAGCAATAGAAAGTCTACTCAAACAAATATTTTTTTAAATGAGTGATGTTACTGTTTTTGGTTCATGCAGTGGCTTACAAAAGTATTCATACCCCTTAGCCTTTTTCCTTTATTGTTGCCTTACAGCCAGAAATTGAAATGGATACTGGGAGGTTTATGTCAGTCACTTTACATCATGTGACAAAAACTATGAAGATGCAAAATATTTTTTATTGTAAAGCAAATAAGAAATAAGACAGGAAAACAGAAAACTGGAGTGTGCAGAAGTATTCAGCCCCTTTTTAAAAAAGGCCCTAAATAAGATTTGCTGTTACTTACCCTGAGAAGTCACAAAAACAGTTAGATAAGACCTGTCTGCAATTCAACTGTGATAATGATACAAAAGACAAAACACACTTTAATTCATCATTACAACATTTTTAAAATGGGGAACCACACCAAACCTGCCTAAAGAGGGCCATCTAAAACTCACAAACCAGTGCATTCAATGAATGAATACTTTTGCACACTCCAGTTTTCAGTTTTTCTGTCATATTTCTTGTTTGTTTCACTATAAAAAATATTTTACATCTTCATAGTTGTTATGATGTAAAGTGGTTGACATAAACCTCCCAGTGATCCACTTTAATTCATGGTTGTAAGGTAAAGGAAAAATGCTAAGGGGTATGAACACTTTTGCCACTGTACCTTGAAAATAATACAGAAGTTCTTAAAACATTTCTGGATCTAAACCATGTCCTTGGCCTATTACCAACCTTTCCAGATTTTTTTGACATTTATTTTTAACAAAAATAAATGTAGTGTTTATTAAAGCACATATAAGCGGCTGAGAGATGGTATTAAAGAATCTTCTGCCTGTTATTGTCTGTACCATGACTGTACTAATCATGCGTGCTACAGACTGAGGAGTCAAAGAGAAGATTAAAGGACAATATGCCCAGCTCTCATTGTTTGCAATGAATGAGAATCCAATTTCATTTCAGATAAAATGCATTATTTATATTGTCTGTTTTACACAAACATCAATACAAAGCCACTGCATTGCATTACGCAGCATTGTTTTTAGCTAGCTTTATTACTTGCGCTCTTTGGATGGCACTTCCACTTGTTAGAAGTTAATACATGCAGTATAAATCTGGAGATGCAAAATAAGTGTGGTCAATGTCTATGAAAGCTTGACTGCTATAGGATCCAATAAAGTTAGCTCTGACCAGCAGAAATGAATGTGTTTCTGCAGGTTTTTCAACTTTTTAATTGAGGGACCAAGAAAATGTCTGACCAGTCTGTGATAAGAAAATATAACCAGCTTTGTATGTGTCTCCAATCTAGAGATGGACTGGTCACTGTAGTTTTGCATTGGCGTTTTGTAACTATGTAAATGAGAAATAATAAATATGTATCAGGCAGCATCATTTAGAAGCAGAAATTAAAAGAGTTATCTCTGTTTTCCAGTAACCTGCAGTGAAACTTTAACAGCCATGAGCTAAATGCAATTCAGCTCTGCCACTGTGTAAAAACACCACAGTTGTATACTAAAAATATTTTGAAATTGCTCAAAATCAATGGCTGCGATTGACTGCAACAATATTTATTTTAATGCATGTGCTGGTTGAAGAAGTTACTTTTGTTAAGAAACTCAACCTTTTTTGAAGCAGCATCTGTGCAGACTGTTCCTCCCTGATGAGAGACAGACAGCCATTTTATTAAACTCGCCATTACCAGAAACCTCCTGTGAAAAGTAGTAAGGCTGTGAATAAAATGCGATAAAAGTGATAATGTACCTGGATGCGGTTCAGCAAATGACAAATGTTTTACTTTAATAGTTGTTACTTACTGCCGGAATGTGTAGTAAGTTAAAAAGTCATTAGTCCTTAATGATAACTAATGCACCACTCTGTGTGGCTCTTAAGACGGTGTCATATGAAGATGGAATAACTTCTTTGTCTACTGCAGCACTTCAAAAGTTAAGATGCTCTTGGGAAAATCCGCTATTTAATTATCATATTCATCTGCCTGAAACAGACACCATTATAGCTGTTCTCACTACCTAATCTTCAGGCCCATAAACAGCTATTTTTATGTTTACAGTCAACACCTGAAAGTTTATTTAGTCATAATTTTAATGGCCTATTTGCTTTGTACCAAGGTTATTTTAACTTTATCCAAAGATTTTTAATTCAGAGTGCAGTACAGACATACAGCTCCAAATGTTAATCTGCTATGTAAGTGATTTATTTAACATCTCTAACAAGGACACAGTGTCACTTGATGTTTACTTGCCAAAAATCCTATTACAGTCGCCATACTGCAGGGATAATGGAGAACATTTATCTGCAGCTCTGTTGGTGTTTGGGATGGAAAAGGTCAAAGGACACAGCGGTTGTGTAACTTTCTTATTTGCATTGACTCTGGCTTCGTTCAAAGACTTTTTAGATTTTTTTTCTTGTGTAGACAGACAGGAAATCAGGCAGACAGACGGGACACTGAGTGAACAGGCCAGAGCTGGGAATAAAACTTGGGCTTTCCTCTTCATGGCATGCCCCCTTTTTTGTTGTTTTTTGTTTGTTAGTATTACCTTAATTAATTTGCTTTTGCCTTTTATTTTCTGTTTTCTTTTTTTTTTTTGTGTGGAATCGAACTGGGGCCACCCTGGTTTATGCTATGTGCTCTACCAGGTGAGCCACTGAGGTGACCCCAACAATAATGCCATTTTGGACAGTGTTTAAGATTGAACTCTAAGCAGAAATTGTCAGTACATTCTACGGTTAGTACATCCTAAACTAGTGCTGTGCAATTAATTAAATTTTAATCATGATTATGATTTTGGCTCCCAATAATTACAAAATCTATATAATGGAGGAAAAACTATTGACATGCATGCTCTTTATGTACATATCTAGGGACTTAATAGTGCTGTCAAAGCTAGATGCACTCTTGTCTTTGTCCAGAACGTTGTCCAAAGTCTTGAACTAGATGCTATGAATCAATTAACACAAATAAATGATAAAACCACTCTTCTTCTACAGGTTATTATTTTGGCAGTACATGAATAATCATTTTAAATAATTGTGACTCCAATTATGACCTAAGTAATCATGATTTTGAATATTTTCATAATCAAGCAGCCCTAATTCTAACCTAAAGTCCAAAACCAAATGGACATATACTGTGTTGTCTCTGAATCTTCTTTTCTTCTTTTGGCTTTTCCCTTTCCACCACAGCCAACCATCTTCCTCCTAGTGTACAGTAATTTGCATATTGATTTGGAATTTATCTCCATTTATCCAGGATGACCCCTGGTGGCTGGATTGTGAGCAGGTCTCTGAATGCCATAGTGTACAAAATACAGATACTCATTCTTGTTACCTGTAGAAGGAGTCCTATACAGAACAGAAGAATATGTAAGGACAGACTGTAAGTGTCTCCAAATCAGGCATCATAAATCTCTGTGCTTCAGTCAGAGGATGAGCTCTTTTTTCATGAGTGACATGTCAATTATTCCTCACTCATAGATGCCAACCAGCAGCTATATCTCCGCCATCTTGAGTCCTGGTCTAAAGACATTTCTCAACAAGGCCCCGACACATGATTGATGTATTGTGCAGCCTACCTGTTCATCCAAGCCTGGGATTGCTTCTGATCTGAATTATTCATCCCACCTGCTTGTAATCTTAACGCATTAACCTTGAGCTGCTGCTGGTGCCAAATTGGAAAACCAGCAGTGACTAGCTTTGGTTTCTTCTGAGGCAGCTGTGATTACAATTAGATGTAATGGCACTTTTGTTTAAATGGATGAGAGGGAGCAGTGATATCGACTGGGCAGGGCTACATCAGTCAGAAGAGAGGTGAATTGTGTCATAGCAACGCCACACATCAAAATGGCCCCTCCCTGCTCCCAAAGGCTGATGGGGAAAAAAATTGCTGTTGTGTGCAGTTTGCTGTGGGTCTGTGTGAGATGCTTAGCTGTCATTTTGTTTGCCGTGCTGACAAGGGGAATGAAGTTCAGCACAGGGAAATTTACTGCTTAATACTTCACCCACTCAACTCTGCCAAAACTCATGACGTTTTGTCTTCCATGATGTAGTTTGGACATAAATTGAAGTAGTTCTGTCAGTGGTATTTAAGAGTAGAGGTTCACAGTGAGTCACTTCACACCAGTGTTTCTCACACTTTGCACATCAAGTTCAACTTCATATTTGCCTTTCAAAGTACCATTTTTGTTGTAGTGCATAGGTTTAGGCCTTAGTCAGTTACACTGCCGTCAATACTAGGAAATGAAAGAGATATTATCACTATAAATTACTTTATTTCCATGCACAAAGTCCAATTTGAGGCTGTTAAGTCTTAGAAGTAAGATGAGAAATTACTAAGAAGATTTTTTTGGATAAAAACATGAGAGACTCATCAACTATCACAAGACACAGCCATGTACCGCAGTTTGAGAACCACTGACTCTCACCATAAAAAATAAACAAACTTCCTCCAGAAAATACAAATGATAGCTTTCCAGGTCAGAAGAACTCACTTATTAGTAATAATATGAGAACAATAATAAAAATAAAAAGTCTGATATAACAGCCAAATCGTAATTTTTATTAGCAGAGGTAAACTTTTTAATAGTGTTCACTTTGGCTGTCTAATATATAGCAAATGTATTGTTATTGTGATATCACAGAGTCCATATTGCAAGAAACCAAATGTATTAAAGTGGTGTTCATCCATCTGATTTACATAAAATAAGCGTTTAAGAGCCTAAAGCTGAATAATGTTTTGGCCAAATAAAATACTTTAATTAAATTATTGTTATTTAGTCCTAATTCTCTCAAAATGTAAGCCGGATTTCATTTTTAGTAAGTTTTAATTTAGTGAATTTACATTATCTATGGTTAAAAGCTTGACCTTAAAATCCAAATATCACCAAACATATCGTTAACAAGTTAACAGTTGGATATATTTTACAGTGTTTTTTTTTTTTTTTTTTTTTTTTTTTGTAGTATCCGGTTCAAACATGGACCATATGGATCAACACTTTTGTCTGTTCTAAACTTTTATTTGGTTTTCTATTTATCAGAGCAGAAGCAGCAGTTTGTTGATATTGATTACTGTACCTGTGACATTGTGTTATGTCCTGTGGCAGTGACTTACAGCCAGAACAGGAGATGGCTGTTTACGATGAAGTATAATTAATATGTTGATGATGGCATATTTTATGCCCGGGTGGCAGTTCTGCTAAAGTAATCGATAGCCCAACCAGAGGGGACGTATATTACAGGGCGATCAATAAGAATGCACCCAGATTTTGTATCACGGTCACAGGCAGATCTAAAATGTGTACCTTCTGATAACTAATGTGTGTAAGGTGTGCTTAATTCTTGAATGTTTTGATTTTTTTTTCTTTCTTGAATTATAAAATATCAGAATATGAACTGAGTATACTACATAATCATAACAATGGAAATATTTATTGTATAATATTATATTTTACTGTGTGTGTCCTATACTCACTTTTTGAATTGAACTGAAATAATTGTAATTTATTGATGTAGGACTGTAGACACCAGAGTACGTCCAGTACACACCAGTGCCATATTGTGCCATTTATTTAAATGATAAATTGTGTCAAAGCCAATGGTCCCAATAAGCTACATTTCTTGAGTCCATAGTAATCACAGTGACTGACAGAGAGAGAGAAGTCATCTGTATTCCCTGCTGCCGTCTCCACAGCATCACCTCATATGTAATTTAATGCACAGACACCTGCGCTACACTGTAACCTTGCCAAAAGGGATAGAAATATGTCATCAACTTTGACAGGAAGCTTCCCGGCAACTGTCAAATTCAATCACAGTTTATGGGGAAATTCATATTCAGCGTATTTAAGAGATAAACAATCCCATTATGTGGAGGAGCACTGGGAACTCACAACAGATCCAGCGTGAAGATTTGTATTTAATATGGGAACAGTGTCCAGATGTAGGCAATTTACTTATTAATTTGAATGTATTAGTTTTTTTTTTCAGTAGTTTTGTAAAACTGTGCAGCATGATATTATGTAAACATGAAATAACTGTGTTGAATATTTTGATAACAGTATAGCTGGCAATATTTGGATTTCCTTTTTTAAGTTTACTGAAGTCATAATTCATGTTGCTGCACTTATCAAAACTGGATCAAAATTTAGACTAAACAAGTACTAAATCAAGACTATTTTTATTTGGTCACAATGGAATTTAATCAAAACTATTGATAGGACAATGGTGAACTTTGTCAGCTGGAGGTCTATAGTGTTATTATGAAATAGGACTGATTGATTTTGAAAGAAATAAAAATACATAGCAATATTGCATTTGTGATTTGTTATGCTTTAGTAATATTTTCTTTAGATGTTGCATGAATTTATATATGAATGATATTTACCATTTTAATCACGGTTCTATGATGAACTTGTTGAGCATCAGGCCTTGTAAACATAGTAATCATGTCAACAGAGCACTGACAAATCACAGTTATGTGTATTTAAATAATTATAAAACACACTGACGTTTACTGTTCCTCAAGTAAATTATAGCTTAGTCAGTAACAAAACAATTACTGTACAGTGAAAGGACCAGTAATCGTGCTTTATGGGGTTATTTTGCAACCTCTGCAATTAATGAATTGCATTTTATAATATTGCAGTTCAATTACTAATATGATTAATTGTTCAGCCCTATTGCGATAGAATTAGTTTTATATGATTATGCATACCTGTTTGATGATATTGCAATAATGATAAATTTGCAATATATTTTTCAGGATGGAAGTAAATTCTTTTTAAAAAACTGTAATCAGACAGAAGAAAATACTTTGCTGGAAAGAGCTGAGTCCATTCAAAGCCAGTCAAGGCTAAAAAATGTGGTGTCATGACCTGTCCTGAGCACATCATACACAACACGCAAACAACTTATCCCATCAGTAATGCCAGGATGACAAATGGAGAATACAGCTGCTAGCCTCAGGGTCAGGCTCCAGGCTCCACTCACCTCAGCGGACCGCCTCGACTTAACACTCGCCATTCTTCACCTCAGGGCCACTCTTTACTGTCAGTCTGTCAGCGCTTTTTACTTCACCACAATTCAGAAAGAAGCCTAGGATCTCCGCGGGCATGACTGGATGTCACTTACCTTCCCAAAACTGCAAAGACAGTGGCAGAAAAAAAAGTCTAGTAATGAAGACAGCTTATGTGGGGGCTTTCTATCATGTGCACTGCTGGCCAAGGTTTAAAAAGTTTGACCTGCTCTTCTAAGGAAAAATACAAAGACAAATTAGCTGTCTTGTAACTCTGACAGCATCACCTGTTACGTACCAAACTCATCACATGCAATATTTTACTGAAAGGCTAAGAGTGAGAGTTCACAGCAGCCAGTTATTCAAAAGGTTGTGATCTATGGGAAAAAAAAAGATTGGCCATTGGTAGATAATGACCCACATGAATAAATTATAAACCAAAGATTAGGAATGCTAAAAAGCTGTGTTTTGGGTAAATGTCAGGAATCAAATAATTATGGGAAATCATGTATAAATTACAGGTTATGCTTAGTATTAGGAAGCTTCTCCCTGGTCAATTCTAGTGAGAGAGTACAGATATGAGCATGTATAAATAAGTCTCATCTTTGCCATTATTATGCAGCAATACTTTAGTTTGGAGGTAAAAGCAGTTTTATTTCCCATCCATTTTTATGAGGGGAGCAAACAATCAACATACAATAAGGGGATTTTAGATGTCAAAATTAATTAGTTGTTGATATATCTGTAAAAAAAAAAAAAAAAAAAAAAACTTAACTTAACGTTAACTTGTAACGGCAGTTACATTTTCTAAAGTAATGTCTGATTTGTGTTGATTGATTAAATCTGAGCATGCACTGAGAAAACAATCATGGTCCACCACATTTCTGGTAACGACTTGTCCAGCAGAACATATAAATTCAGAAATCTACAGTATATTATGCAGTCTTTAGCTTGTGTGCTAATTATATTTTAATTGTTACTAAAACTTCTAAACATTTACCCATACGCTGTTTTTTAACCAGGCTTTGACATTTATGATAATTATTTACAAATACTAAAAGGCCTTATAATCACCACACTGCCTTTCAATGGTAGTGTATCACTTTGCACTTACAGACTTGTCTATTATCAACCTGCCAATGTATCGACAGACTCCAATTCGCAATCACTGATTACAGAGTGAGATTTACAAAGGTCTGGATCAGTGGATTTCTCTTAACACACTGTCATGGCACATTATAGGTAGCTGTTATTGATTTATCGTTTTCCCTCTCACCGCATGGGGCCATATTCTCCACGGCTTGTATGTTCCTAAAAATATCACTTTTTGATCCTTATTCAGTTGTTCTGTTTGACTTATTTTGACAAGAGACTAACCAAAATCAGCAAAAACATAATCTGCCCTGCTGTGGTATTAAAAAGCCTTTCTTCTGGTGTTCCTAAATGTACAGTGGTATAAGTTGTTATATGATCTTGAATTCAGATCCTAGGAAAAATAAAAATTGACATATAATATAACACAATATTGTGTTCTTAGAAAGCCCTGTCATGACTTTTGTGAGGCCAATAACCTGAGCCCTCCCAGTGTGCCACAGTTTTACATATATTTTCTGGAACAGTGGTGAAACCAGAGTGCATACAGCCACCACGCCTCCTCTCCTTGACGTTTCATTCCCGTTCACTTTTCCCAACTTATTTGTGCGTGAGAATCTATTCAGAGCAGCTGTCTTGGTGTTCCAGCAGACTTCCCCAAATGAGAATAAATAAACATTCAAAGTGACATCGTGGTGGCCTATCTCCAAACGTGGCGGCCATGTTTGGAATTGGATTGAATCTGCGACTGGCAAATGAGGTTGGCTTGAAAAGCATAGGCTGCTGATTGGATGACAGATGGAACTAAGGCTTAGTTTTCCCCTCCTTTCTTTTTCTTGTTTTGCCTGCTCTATGTCAAACGGCAGTAGTCAAATTGAATGGAAACATCTTGTCATTAGATCTGCTTCTGTTTTATGTACAAACCAACCATATTCTGAAAAAGTTGGGTCATACATAAAATGTAAATAAAAACAGGATGCAATGGATCACAAATCTCATAAAAACATATTTTATTTACAATAAAACCTAAATAACATATTAGGGGTTAAAAAAATATGTTAGATATGAAAAAAATGTTCATGAAGTACAGCTCATAGCTCATTTTCAATTTAATGGCAGCAACAAAACTCCAAAAAGTTGAGACAAGGCACTAAAAATTAAACAAAATAAAGTCATTTTATAAAACACAGTAAATTGAGTGGAAAAGACCCTTTTACTGTAAATCGAACGTCTGCATTTCAAAGACTGGTACCAGAAGTTAAAAAGATAAAACATTTTTAATGGAAGAATCTGTGTTAGCCAATTATGAATGGACACATGTACGTAATATCAGAGCCTGGTTTAGCCAAATTGTTAATGTCTGGCAATTTTATTTATTGTAGCAATTAGCATATAACCCAAAGGCAACACAGTTAATACTTAAATTTTCAAGTTAACTGTAGCAACTATAGCTGACAATCACATCTGGGTCACGTTAATTCATAGTTATTTTTAACAAATATTAAAACAACAAACATTCATTCTCGCTGTCTCAAAAATTTTGCTCCCTCGTAGGAATGAGATAAAACCTAATGTCAAGCCCCATGCATAACTTATTTGAATACGTCACTCGTGAAAGGCTCTATAAAAGGAGCTTTTCAGAAATGAAGAGTCACCGCAACTTGCCACTTGCAAAATGCTCAATCCAGACATAGGAGGTCACAACCCCTAAAGCTAAGGGGAAAAAAGTTTGAAAATGCTCTAGCTTTTATGAAATGTGTTGCTGCCATCACTTAATAGCATTTTGTTTTATTTACTTTTTACACAATATAAAATCAAATGGAAACCTCACTTGTTATTACACATAGGCTTTATACATTGTGTTGTTATACTTAACATAATATTCCATAAAAATGTATGTTGTCTGGTCCCTTATCTCCTTATTGCACCAATAGTATGACCTTGAGAGGTGTCCATGAGTTTGGCTTAGTGTTTCTGAAGCTAATCTATCTATTGATCTCAGTGCTACTTGATGAATGTTGTAAGTCTATACAAAGCATTTGAAGGGCAATAATGACCTTCTAGTGAATGACTCTTTAATGGTCTGGACTTTACATTGTTTCATTTATCTAGTCATTTATTCGTGCTAACTGGGAGTGGACGGTCCTTTTATCCAAGCTGAGGGCTGCTGGGAGTTATGGCTACAGAATAAAAAAAATGGTCTGGAGACTGAAAATCTACTTAAAATTGGCATGCATGATCAGTTTTATCCTTGATCATATTTTTTATAAACTATGCAAGGAAGTGAAATTTAGAGAAATTTCTGACTAAGTTTCCTCAGCATTAAAACTCCAATTCAATACTTCAAAGGTCACAGAAAAGGATAAATTATTTCCTTAACTGAGCTGCTTGCAGTCGTCATTAATAGTTGAAAATGTCAAATAAAAATATCACTATTGCAACTTCAAAGCCACTGACTTGTTAAGTGAACACAGTCGCAATTTCCCAAATACATTATGTGATATCTTACCCCCCTGCATTAGGTAATCACTCCATTTGAAAAGAATTACCTGGAATGAATTACATTGCCACACAGAAGATGATATAGCTTTTACTGTCGAGGAATGAAAACTGTTTAGTAGACCAACTGCAATGCCTGCTGAGCCGTAAATAAACTAGAAATACTTAGTTATAAATCACATCGCCGCTGCAGTTTTCAACGGATGCTTCCCTGCAAACTCCACAAGTGTTGCTGTTTATACAATTTACTTCTAAGATGAATGAAGTCTTGCATTGGCTCTTGTCTTGTTGATGTTAATGGAAAGACACTTTAGTTAATGACTAAATAATATGATCAAGCATCAAGATGTTAGCACGACCGTTAATAAATAGTATCTGTTTCTTCACCTGTGATAGGCAGTGTATTTTCAGGAGGTAATGGTCTAAAACAAGTGCAATGAAGACTAGATTAACTAAATTTAGTGCTTGTATTGTGCAGCTGGGCCTCCTGTCTTTTATGGTTATCAGAGTGCAGCAAATAGATTGGCCACAGCCACAAAGCATGCCTATTCTCTTTTGATGGCTATTTTTATCAATGCAGTGCTCTCTATACATGGAGATCTGGTTTGAAATTGCTGTTTCATGTTTATTCAGTATGACTCAAGTGATTTCATACATGTTAGAAATTGTCCAGGTGCTTTTTAGGGATTATTAAGGGCAACTTTTAAACTGTAATGGTGATATATGAGGCGTTGTTGACAATACCGTACATGCATTTGGACTTTAGCATACCATATGCCTTTAATGTACAGTATTTAGGAGCAGACCTCAACCAAGACCTGGACTCTAACCGGGCATCTTCTAGTTCAGGGGTAAATGCTCAATCCACTGAGCCATAATGTCCTAATATCTCATAATGTCAAAAAAAAAATCGCTAAAGATGCCATTATCCAGATCATTCAGACCTACACTACAGTTATTATATAAGTAAATATTTGTGCCTATACTAACCACCAAGCATCTTTGGCCTTATGTCACAAAAGTACAAAATCCTAAAAATTCCTGGTTGTAGACAGTGTTGCATATTAACACTGAAAAATTATTATTTCATTCTTGGCTGATCTTTTCTGGAAAATATCATAAAAGTCCATAACATTTTGTATTATTTTGTCAACAGTACAGTAACAAACAAACAAACAAACAAGCAAACAAACAAACAAACCAGTACAGACAAATCATATTCTCCTTGTTTTGCATATAAGCAAGATATAAACATTTTTTGTTGAAACTTGGCACACCTATAATTATGCATCTAACCATGGTGCAGTCCTAAACAAGTTTTCATTCTAGTGATAATATCTCCGGCCTCTACTGTAAATAGCACAAGGAGACCCCATTCATTACACTGGGACTCTATTAACAGGACAACAATGAAATCAATAGTGGGAAGCTCGTTTTTTAGGTGTGACAAATGTCTTCCTCTGGATGTTCAGGGTGAGGAGGTGAACCAAACAAAACAAGCCGCAGTTTTCCCGAGATGATAATTATGTACTTTGCATGATCAGTCATAGTCAGTTGCTGGCCCCTCCTCCTGGCAAACCCTCACAAAGTGTGCACAATAAGAGAGGCTGATTGAAGGGCCCATTTCCTCAGGGACCTAATTATTAATTATTGTCTGTCTGCAAAACTCTTGCCACACTTTCAATTTCATGGATCCCACTGACCTCAAAGACTGATTGGCTGCTGTTGTGGCATGTCAAGTGTGGCCAGTGTGTCTTCTGCCAGTTCATGTCTTTAGAGAAAGGAGTTTTCACACACACTGACTCCTCACCTGTGGCGAAATGGTAGAGAAAGATCATTTCAAACTGTCTCATGCTCTGTTACACTGTTTTTTTTAACTGATGCACGTTTGGCCTTTAAAAGTGCATGACGAATGAATTCATGAGGTACTGTAACAATTACTAAGAGCAAAGGCATTCTCTGAGTAGTTATTGTGATACAGCCCAGCCGGTCATATACTGTATGTACTAGTGATGTGATTATATTTGTAGCTGGCCGTCATGTGGGTAGAGTTGTAGGGTCTGTATATGATTCTTTTCCCAAATTGCATGGGACAGAATGTACAGAGAAAACATGTCTATGGCTTGTCAGTTTTATGTACCTTATGTGTCCTTACAAATATTTAGGTGGTCTTTGGTGCTGTGGGTATATACTATATGTTTTTATAGTGGCAAACATCAACATTAATCAAATATAAGCACTGGGTTACATTTAGGAGTGCTATGGGCTATAACTTCTTCAAAATGGCTTAGACATAATCAAAACAATAGCATTGCCCCTAAATGGTATCGATTTTAATTCTTGTCTGTTTAACATTACTTGCATATTACAGTCTGTATTATATGTATATTACTTAAAATTTGGGCTAAATTAATTGCCACATGCTTCCATTTTGTCTCTTTCAGCCCAGTTCAGCAGAGTATGTTTAGTTAGCAGCCCACTGAATGAGCAAAAGCCTTTTAGACCTGGACCATCTTCACAATGCCACTGCACTGGTAAACTGTTCAATTAGCAGGAGCCATGGTAGAGCTTTGAAGAGGATTATGACGTGCCGTTGACATATCTGCTGCTGACTCATGCGGCCTCTCTGTGTCGTCCTTGTACTTCTCAATGATCAAGCCAGATGTTTATTAGAGAGCACCACTGGGTTGTATCACAGAGCAGCAGCAGTAGTTGTAATTACCATCTGCTGAGAGGATTATACCAGCATGTCCATTTCAGAAAGATCCGTATGGTGTTTCCAAACCAGACAAAATTTGTGAATATCAGAAATACTGCCCTTTTTTTGACCAAATGATTTGTTGCTGCTGCCAAACATAAAACCATTCTATCACTATTCCAAGTTTGTGAATATGGAAGTTGAACTAAAATAAAACATTTAAAGTCATTGTATGTATCAAAAAGCTCAGCTAGACACCTGTTAGTCTAAAAAATTTGCAAAACAATAAGAGTTAATCCCCATGTAATATTGTCCTTTCTAAATCACTATGCACATTGTATAAGGAACAGAATTACTGAACCACATGTAATCCACTTGTTATTTAAAGTAGTTTCTTGGCACTTCTAGCATGCATGTTGGATACTTTTTAGCAAAAAAATCATCATTCACCAAACAGCGTGTCCAGGGAGCAGAGCAGCCAAGCAGTGGCACTATATATTTTATATTATTTTTTATTATATTTTTATTATTATTTTATTTATATATATATATATATATATATATATATATATATATATATATATATATATATATATATATATATATATATATATTAACATTGGTAGCATGTACTCGACTTGCAATCAGACCGTCTGTGTGTTTGACTGTTTGATTTTTATTATTATTTTATTTATATATATATATATATATATATATATATATATATATATATATATATATATATATATATATATATATATATATTTTAACATTGGTAGCATGTACTCGACTTGCAATCAGACCGTCTGTGTGTTTGACCCTGGTAGTAGTTGTAGTAGTATTGTGCAATGTTTCATGAATAGGTTTGGTATAGATTTTGTTTAGGTTTTATGCCAGGCTTGGGACCGGCACAAAAAGTACACTGGCTTGTGATCCCTTGCACCTGGATTAGATTTTACTATCCAAAAAAAAAAAGTAATTGTAAAAAGAATTCTTCCACTACTGCTTTCAACCCTTGTCCTTGATCCAAGTTCAAGCCTTAGTTTAAAGTTGAAATACCACCACTGCACCATCTTTGCATTAATCAATGAGTTTCATACAAAGTCCCATTAGTCTATGTGCTTTTTTTTTTTTTTTAAGCCACAGAGTTTCTTTCTATCCCAGTGGCTGTCCTGTCATGTACTGCAGCCCTGTCTTTGATCTCTCCCTATACTTTCTGTGGACACCCTAATTGGCTCTTGATAGAGTTTTAGCTTTGATCACGTCCCACTAGAACCCAGAGAAGTAAAACTCTTCCCGTCATTGCATCTCCACTAGATTTGTACTACGTTAATGACTGCCCCAAAAAATATCCAAATACATAGCCATGTCGTAAACTCTATCTGTGTTTTGATCAAAGTGTTGACACTCGGGAGACGCTGCGTGATTGTGAATGATACTTGAGAGGCTCGCATGGTCTCATCACAGTCTTACTTGGAGCACAAGGAAATAGGGCTTGTACGCTGTTGCGGATTAGTTAGGACAAGGTATTCTCAGGAGGCTGCAGTGTAAAGCCAGGCGGATGTAGACTGTTGATGCGAACCACTAAGCCATCGCCGTAAAAACCTCTCCAAGAAGCTACAGCATAGAATTACCTTCAGCACTGCCTTATAGACCGATGTAATGCAATTCTCCATGATGTTGAAAATCAGCCAGCTCTTTCATATAAATCAAAATGGTGAGTGGGAATTTATCACGGGTAATAAAATACAATGCATCTAACGGCTTCAAAGCACAAGGAGCTGCTTGTTGAATGGTTTCATATTTTATCTATTAGTATTCTCCTAGATTATAAAGCCTATTGGTATTAAATATTATTTTCTGATTTTTAAGTATATTAAGTACATGATGCCTCCACAATGAATCAGTTGTTTGTGTCAAAAGCATATTAACTGGGCTGTAAATCTCATAAGTAATTTTATGCTTTTGTTGCCATTCTCCCACCGAGGTGTTCATTTCAGTTTATGGCCATTTTGGATGATGCTGAATTGTTATATGATGTTTCTCCTACTATAAATATTATGTGAGGCTTACTAATGTTTTACAACTAAGCCATTTTGTCTTGTTAAAGTCCCCAGAAGCCTGAGCAGTGCTGGGCTTTACGAACAGGGTTTCCACACATAGTGGAGATTTAAGCCATGGAATAAGTTAAAATTATAAAAATGTCAAAATATCCTGGTTGCATGTTGTCCTGGGATATTTTAATTGTTTTTTGTTTGTTTTTTTGCACCCAGTTTTGCCAGGGTTGCAAATATTGTGCATTGTTGAAACGCTTTAAATACACTATTCGTCCTTAGCAAAATTCCAGGCCATAATCAAAAACTTCTATCATAAGATTTTTGCCCTGGACATAACAAAGTCTGGTTTAGTAAGAACTAAACCAGACTTACACTAGAACTAAACCAGGTTCTCTGAATGTTCTTAGTTATCCAGATTATTAAAATGAAAAAATATTAAAAAGAACTCAACTAGACTGACTTTGCATAGTTCTGAAAAATCTATAGTAACAAAGTGTTTTATTCAGTTTGCACTGTGATTTTCATTGTACACTTTAAGTTGGATGAAAATACATCTCTGGACAACTAATCATTTAGACTTTGTAGCCATTTTCAGCCCAGCGTGCTGTAATACCCTATAGGCAGATCATTTGGGCAGTCAATTCAAACACAGTACAAATCCCTCCCAGAGACCCACTGTGACCCGCAGTTGGATCAGACGGACAAAATAAGCTGGAGAATGTTTATCAGGAGGACTTTTTAGATCAGTGGCCTTTGAAAGCAGCTTTAACATACCCCCACTGGGCAGTCGGGGGGAATTAGATGTCATTCTTTTTTTTTCAAATAAAAATGCCTGTGTGAGGAAGTTAAAGCTTTGTTAAATCAGTAGAAACATTCAGCTTCCACAATGGGGCTTAGCGTCTGTAAAGGATGCTATGACATTGTTATCAATGGATGTAATGTGTAAAAAAACATGCCCAAAACTGTTTGCTTGTTTGTGAGCATACTCTATATACAAGGCACACCAATACATTTAAATTTAAATTAAAAGTGAAACACGTTGATTTTTAGGAAATGTCTTCCTCACAATGTGTGTGACACATAAAAGTCTGCTCCACTCAAGTAGTCAGTTCATTCAAAATCTTTCTAAATGCTCTGTTGAAAGCTTTGTTTCACATCATGACAACAAATTCAAGGGACAGATTCAATTTTTGTTCATCTGCTGAGGAAGCCCATTCTCCCTGCACTTAACATAAATAAGTGACCATTGTTGACCTGCTGTCCCTCCTTTCCTACTATTGCATTTAAAAGACAAAATGAGATTGGGGTCATCACGCAGCCTTAGATGTGACCAGAAACTTAAATCTTTCCTCAAATCAATATTTCCAAATATATAAACCATTGTTGGTGCTGCAACATTGAAATTCCACATACATCTATTCCTCCATTACATGTAGGCCGTAACAGTTTTTCATGATTGTTGCTGAAGGCTCTGCACAATAACCAGTAATAATAGTATATAACCCCCTATTGATGGTCAAAAGCCTGAAACATAAGATTGATGTGACCATTGAATGTAATGACCATGCCATTAGTCTGCCAACTCATGTGTTTAAGGTTAGATTTCCATCCTTTCAATCAGAATAACTGTCTTTACTCTGGCTCAGACCAACATAACGTGCCGCCAGGGACAGTAAAAAACAAAGGCAATATGTATGGACTTATTCATAAACTTATTTATTGGTTTAAAGAGCAGTGTGAGCAACAATGCAATTTCATGCAGTATACCACAAATTTCCACTGGATTCAAAGATAATAAGTATAAGAACATGCTGGAGTATAAAATACCTGTAGACATAGTCAGATGTGGTACTTTAGTGGCTTATCTGGTAAAGTATGTTCTTCTTAATATTTTTGTAAATTATTGCTTCTTTCTGAAATTTTATTTAATTCCATCCATCAACAGAATCACAGGTTTTACTTTGATGCACAATTATCATAATAAAAAAACTTAAGCTTTAGCTGTTTTCTTTTATTATTGGCGATTGATACAATCAAAGCTAACCACAAGGGGCCAGTGTGCTGTTTGTGCCGGACCAAATCTATATAAATGTTTAGTAAAGACCTGAAGTAAATTTATAAATCAATGCATTTTGTTTGTAAATGTTTGCTTTGAGACTGCATCTGAAAAAAGATAAAACATTGTACATATAATATTGTGGAGAAAATAACATTAAGCTGAACATACTTTAAAGCTAAAATTGCTGGGACCAGTCTTCACTAATTGGTGTGATGCAAGGAGAAGGCAATTTTACATCAGTGGTAAAAGTCCACATGACGATTCAGACAGACATAATTACGACAGGCCGGTGTGCAGAGATCAGAGTGCCCTGTTTTCATGATTGCACGTAATTATGTCTTTTGGAGGGGCTTTTACTAATGAGGTTTTATAAAGTTATGATGAAAGCCTCATTCATAATTGGACTCAGACCATAAAGTATACAACATGTATGCTTCTCAATATTATATGTTTATGGGCAGATATTTACATTTTTTCAGAAATATATGTTGCACACTGTCCTTATTTTTAAGCAGAGTGGGTAATGCGAAATACTGTAACTTGAATTTGTGTGAACTTTTTGTGACCACCAAATGCTAAAAATACTTTTGTTTTGCAGTGCACCTGTTCATTATTTAGATGCACTTAAAAATAGCATTTTTAGCCTCCACAGTCTCACTTTTAATTTCCCTTATACAAAGCACATATTGACATCTCTCCTATTGTGCCATATGTTTTGAAACGATCCAGCCCAGCCTCAAGAAATCCATTTGTGATTCTTCCCGATAGGTCAGGTCCCTGCTCCTGTCTGTTTGTGGCTGTAGGTGACAGCGCTGGTGTGTGTCTGTCACATGTGGCGCTCCTCCGGCTCCTCACAAACCCCTGTCAGAGAGGGCAGTCTGTACTGGAGAGCTCTTCAAATGTCATGATGCTGTATACATTACTGATGATTACTACTCATATGAATAATGTGATTTATTGCTGGGATGTATGGAAGCTGAGCAAGGTGTATTTACTATCTTTACATAAACAGAACACTCTTAAGTGTGTCACTGAAACAGATTATTATAAGCTTGATGCCTGCCTGTGAAGTAGCAAATTAATACATAGAACCATACAGTTCAGTGAATTGTGGCTATTGTACACTAAGTAACTAGGAATACTAACGGCCAACAACATAGTATGGGATTTCATAGTTTTAATTTGTTTTTTAATGTGTATTGTGTAAAAATGTGTAACATGCTGTTGAACAAAATCGTCATTCAATCAATCATAATTATCACAATAAAATAAATGCTAGAAATATTTCACTTGCGTATACTGAATCTAGGTAATATGACTTTGTATTACAGGGTTTCCCACAGCACTCTGTAGTTATGCTACCTACCACCTTGACTACCGTTAAATATACTCTATCAGATATATTACATAACATCTGTAAAATTGTGTTTATTTGCCAAAAAACATTATTATTTATTATTTAGTATTTATGTCAAATAACCTTAATAAGTTTTATTACGGGTTGTAAAGACATAATGAAGACACATGGTACATAATTTTGAGTTACGCAGAGTTAGTTAGCACCTTAACTGATGAGTTTTCTGTGGGAAACACATTTCACTTTTCCACAAAATTCTTATTTACTGATCAGAAACTTACAACCCCGAACCTTCAGAAATGAAGGAATGACGTAGCATTTTGTAAACTAAGTCACATCTTTCTCCATTTTCTCTCCATTTTGCTTTCGTGCAACAATTTGTATTGCACAATCACAATATTGACATTTTTTGGTTATTCTTTCACAGAAGCATTTATAGTATAATATGCTTTTGGTGTTTGGGGTTAAGCTAAAGCGAACTGCTATAGTGGACTGATCTTATCAGTGACTGCATGTGTGTTTAATTGCGCTCAATCTTCAAATGCCCTTTGCACACCTCCCTGGGCCATTTCTCTACCTTTGTGGGGGTTAATTGAAGCACAGGCTCCTCACAGATCAACACATAAAAGGGTCATAATTCATATTCACACAACCATTTCATAAGAGCAGTTATGTCACAGGTAAATGAACTCTGTCCTTTATGGAGCTTAATAATCCACAGGTAGTTAACCAATTGGGTGGCAATGTTTAAACCCTCACTCCTTTGGTCATGAGTATTTATGAGGCACAAATGCTCCAATTATTATTCAGATGTTGCTGTAAAACACAAGTGGGGATGAGATTTCAATTTATGCAACAAAATCTGAAAAACAAGCCTTTATTATTTGTGGGATAATAGATATGCATGTGATATGTGCATGTAATATGTCACTAGGCTCCATTACCAGAATTAGCTCAATATATAACTCCAGCAAATTAAAATTCTGGTATCAGATCATTAAAATATGCCTCCATCAAAAGCAGCATACATGCCCTGGTAAATTAGCACAACCTCATAAATGTGTTGATATTAAAAGTGATCTCATTAACATCTTCTTTGACACATGGCATTTGAATCTTGAGGAAATGACCAGCACCATATTGATTTCACTGCATTGGTAAATTGTAACTAATAGACTTCATGTCATAGTTCTGCTTTTCCTTTTAGCTGCTCTCTTGCAGGGATCACCACAGTGAGTAATCTGCCTCCATCTAACCCTGTCCTCTGCATCCTCTTCTCTCACACCTCTTAACTTCACGTCTTCTTTTACTTCATTCACAAATATCCAAATTCACAAATGGTAACTATGCCTTGTACAGGACTAAACCATCTCTCTACGTTTATCTCCAGAACAGCTAACATGAGCAGTCCCTCTGATGTACACATTCCTAACACCTAGCCATCCTTGTCATGAACAAAGAGGAATCTCTGCATCTTCAGCTCTGTTACTTCCAGCTCTGTCTCCTGTCTTTTCCTCCATGCCACTGTCTCTAAACCATACACCACCACATAACACCAGTCTTATCACATGTAAACCGAAATGCTTTTTTCACACACCACAACTTTGCATGTTCAATTAGGCATAGACACAACCTTTTCCATTTATCCAGACTTGGGACCAGCACAAACATTACAATGGCTTCTGACCCTTTGTGGTTGGAATATGTCATACAACAGTCTTTAATCACATTTTGATGTATTAGCCATGTACCGGTCCTTTTTTAAAGCACCTCTACTGTTTTTGTTGACTTTCTATTGACATAGCGCTTGCCTGGAGCTTTACCAAAAGCTGTTCATTTGATTTTGTCTCATAAGCATTAAATAATGTGGGAATTTATTTAATTTAATATGGGGCATATTGCAGATGTATACTTACTGTATTATGTATCACAAGAAACTATGTACAGAGATTTACTCTGTCAGAAACATTGTCCTATGGAGTTCAGTAAAACTGTGTTGATACCTCCTTAAACTAGCCCTGGCTTAACCTTGTTTTAGTCATACTTTTTGTCTTAAGTTTTTATTTTGACACAGTTTTTACAGAAAATTGTATTCCAGCTTAGATTTAATTGAACTTACTTTGTCAAAAAGTATAAGACAAATATTGTCAGTTTTATTGTTTTTGTGATATTAAACAGTTATCGCGTAGCACATGTTTTTCTAAAACTGTGCAGTCCTAATTTAATCCTCTGCCCAAAACATTTCCTGTCTATACATCTGACAGTGACTGTGCAGTTAGTTTAAGTACAGTACCATTAGAAGAGCAACAAATGTGCCAATACAACTTGGCAGAAAAAGGGTGGCGGCTCACTTCTAGCGCACCTTTGTTCATTACTGAAAATGGCCTGGTCTTGGCTTTTGTGTGGTGCTGTGCTGCCAACCAGACGATCTGTGTTTATTTATGCTCACTGAAGAGCTTTCATTTCCGGCTTAAAGACTGACCATGCCGTTTTCCAGCCAGCCCTTGGTGGATCCATGACCTCCAGTGTGTGAATACGGTAGAAATATCCCGGGGCGATACCATGTTCCTGTCAAGTGAAGGTGTACTTGTCAATATACTATGTTCCCATCAAGGGAAGTGTGTACAGTGTGTTTGCCGACATGTCCTCATTAAATAATCACAAGGAAATGACGGCAACATACATACTATATCTCTAGGGTCCTTAATAAATAGCATGTGAAGGTATGATATGCATATAACAAGGTATGTAACATAGAGAAGGGCATTTCTTAGTCTCTAGTGGATTAAATTAAAGACAGACAAAACCAAAAATCACATAAAGGCAAAAAGCCAAAAATAAATACAGAACCTTGGTTAGGCCAACGTCATCTTTTAAATGTGTGGGTTTTTGAGTGCTGGGGTGGGAAAAAGTACTCAGAAGTTTTATTACTTGAAAAATAATAATACTCAAGTAGACATAAAATTATTATTATTAAGTATTATGACTGCTACTACTACTACTACTGCTACAGCTGTCCCAAAACATCGTCTCTAACCCAGCATCCTCTGAGTGCAGGGTAAGCATGCACCCCATCTTTCCACTTGCCAGGTAAAAAACAAAAAACAAAACAAAACTATTGAATGTTAAAATGTAGCAAAACGTCATATTTTTTCCTCAAAATGCACTCAAGTAAAAAGGTAGGTTTTAGAAATTGTAGACAGGAAGCAAATCTTATAATCTTTCTATAATCAAGTTACTGCTGTAACTTGCAAAAGTGAACTTGGGTGTGTTTCATTGTTACAGTATCTCATAGTATTGTTGTATCTGTTGTATCCTGATCTAAAAGTGTCCAGTTAATTTGTGCCATTTGTCTTGTGGGACCTACACACATCTTCTGTTTTGGCATCGTCTTCATGACACTTTTATACGAGAGTCTGAACTCTTCATGGCTTTTTATAAAACAAAACAGCATCTTCTCTTTACTTGACATTTCTGGCTTTAACCTCTTGCCCTTTTACATATTGTGTGTTTATTTGAGCCGATTGTTCCAGTGTGCGACATACTCTGAAGTCCTCTCATGCTTCTATGTTGTATCCATTTCAGCAGGAGACCTCCAGGGCAGAGAGAGAGAGACCCAATTTAACCTGAAAGCTCATCGAGTGGTGTGTGGACAGCGGCTGTGTTAGGAGCCAGGTGAACTGGACTCTCAGACTTTTCTTTACCTTGCTCCACTGAAGATAGACTGACTGCAGCGACTTGTAATTCCCAGTTGGAGCATGAAAACCCATCTCTGCAGGGAGCACCTCTGTTACCATTTCCTCAACTATTGCACAACTGTGGATTCTGTAATATACACCCTTTTCTTTGACATTTTAGTTGAAAGGTTTATGACAAAAGCAGTGTTCTTTCCTATTCACCTTTGACATTGACATTACACACATGTAGCCAATCAGTTTTCAGTTGCCAAAACCATACAGATTAGTCATTATTTGCATTATTGCTAAAATGCTAATTCCTCCATTGAAAATCTATTGTGGTCGGCTTCACTCATGGCAAACACCAAAATCGTCTATGCAATTCCTTATTACACATAGATTGTAGCCTGCACAAAATGGCGCCGTCTGGTGATGCTACTGCCAAAGTTTAAATTGTGTGTCTCCCTCTTGTCCAGTTCATTTTAGGTCACTTCCCCGGGACAGAAGGTGACCGCTCCAGCAGCACGTCTGGCCTGAATGCTACACTTTCCCAAAGAGAGTTATGGCTTTGGCCGAGCAAATGGACAAGTCCGTCCCCTCCTCATGAGAGCTACTGTAGCACAAAAACCGTATGCGCTCTGGTCTGTTGTGTTTCTGAAGAGATAACTCCTACTTTTCTGGGGTTTATCTTAACTGTAAGTCCCTTCTAAAAAGTTAAAGTTTGAGCGTAATTATCCATGGAAAGTTAAAGACTTTTCTTTCTGATGTTTTCCAGAAAACCGTTCCAAAGTTAAAGACGCCGATGACCTTTCTACAATCGGACTGGCTCACTAAAAGGAGATTGGCCTGCAGTAAAAACTGTAATCCTTAGAAAAGGTCAGTGACATATCTGTGGCCTGTATGCTTTTCCAACCTTTACTTTATCTTGGGAAAAAGTTAGGTTTTGTGATGTGATATAAGGACACTATTCCCATTTATTTACAGTTTGTGATGGCATTGTATGAGATTCTGACAGTATGTTAAGAAAAATATCACAGTATCCACAGTAAGACTCCGGCCATAAGGACTCATAAGCCAGTACACTCTGTGCCAGTTCTGGATAAATGGAGAGGGTTGGGTCAGGAAGGGCATCCAGAAATAATCAGAATTTTACTTCTGTTTTGAGGATTTTTTTAAACAGTACTTCAACTTTTGTTCAGATTTTGAGTACTTCTTCGACCCATGGGTACTTGTATCTTGTGTTTTAATAGCCCTACAGTAAATTAGGCCATATGTCACCATTTGAACCAAACCTCCATTTCCATTACAGTACTGGGCCAGCTCATATCTATAAACTACACTTTATAGATAGTTTCTTGGCAATCAGCAAAGTCAGGAGCGGTGCCTAAACTTGTGATTGGAGACTATTTCTGTTCTGGCACTGCTTTTTGTGAACCTCACTTTACTCACCTAAGGATCAGTGATAGCTCAGGAGTTTTTTCTTCCTTATCGGCATTGCCTGTGCAAAAGAAAGAAAGAGGACTTAAAAACAAGAGCTGCTGATTGCCAAAGTTCATGGTAGTCACTGGAGAATCCAACTTGTGAATGTGAACTTGGGAAAGAAGGGGGCAAAAGCGTCTCGTTTATTCAAGGCTTGCTGCTGGAGAATCCTTAACTCAGTCAGCTGTATTGATTAAAAGTGAAATGAGGCAACGGGCCTGTCTGGATCATTTTGATGAGGAGGGGGGCAAAGGTGGGGCAAATAGTAAAGGCACGATCCAGTGCAGAACATAATGAGCTCCAACAAAATGACCAGACAGACAGCGTCAATCTATCTCTGTCAGTGAAGTAAATATGATTAAAACAGTACCCACTATCAGTCACTGTAACGACACATCACTTCTCAATGGATTCACTACATAAGAAAGACAGCAGAGTTGAAGAAGTACTCCAGATCTATTCTGATATTACGACTACTACCACTGCTATTCCTTTTACTGAGGCATATACCCATTTAATCTACATGCTTTCCACCTCTGACTGACATAGTACAATACACTTGACAACCTCAGCTCCAACAAATGGCACCCAAGGGTTTTTTTTTTTTGCTGAATCAGCTGCATTTAATTGACTTGTTTTTTTTTATAACTTGATTTGCATCGACTTGAGACAGAGGCTACAAACATCATCTCATCATATTGTCTCAGATCGAGCTGCAGCTAATTAAAGTGTTATTACACAAGGAAGAAATATCTTTTCCAATAAAGACCTTGGAACATTGTACAAGGAATTTGTAACATGCTAATTTACTCAGAATAAAAAAGGTTAAAAATAGTCTCAGCAGACACAGCAGAAAGCTCCTGTTGGGGCTTAATGAGCCTTGTTCAGATACATGCAACAATGATTTAACACTTTATATCTGGATTGCTAGTATTAATGTTTATAGCTGGTAGACATGGCTGGCTCTATAATTCCTCAAAAAATTCCTCCATGTACACAAGTCCCATTTCAAGTTGGGCAAATGAGTATTTTTAAATAGGCATTAGAATAATATGAATTGGTCAGAAAGAGAGAAAACTTATTCTGTATTTCAAAGTGCTTTGACTTTAACATAGCCCTGTGCAGTAGACTTTAGATAAAAGTAAAAATAATTGTGACTACACAATAATCAAAATTCAGAGGAAATTTAACAAAAAAATAAATAGGATGGTTGTATCCATCTACATCCAGCTACACTGTACTCTTTGTGCTGGTCCCATGCCTGGATATACATTATGGAGTGGGTTGTATCAAGAAAGGCATAACTCATCAATATGCAAATCACTGCACACTAGGAGGGAGACAATTTGCTGTGGTGACTGTGGTAATTAAATTATTATGTTTATGAACAATATAGATCAGCCCCAGTGATATACTTTGCAAAAAAAAAACAAAAAACTCAAAATCCAAAAAACAAAACAAAAAACGTAAACCATGTCAAAAAGTAGAGCACTGGAAGCAGGTCTTGGGTTGGGCCACAACAAAAGCTCTTAAATCACCACATGCTTATGAAAGTAGTGCTGTGGTTTGACTGATTTCCTCACATGTCTAAGTTTTTCCTCCATTTGAGGAGGTAAATAGATGTAGATGGTGTGGGCTGGTGTTACTGATTTATGAAGTTTACCTCCTTCATAGATTATAGCTACAGCTTATGTTATGCTCATTTCTCTGTGTCACAGTGTAATATATAGTGGAACATATACATGGCAAAGTGCCTGCCTGCTGTTAGCTGTGAATTATACACACATCACACCCACATGACTCCTATAGCTGTATATTCGCACACACAGTTGGGCTGTCCCATTAGACAAATGTCAGCGTTTTAATCATAAAAGTGTGTTTACACCAACAGCCTACACAAGCAGGGAGTCTTAGTAAATCACACACCATGCTTGATTTCTATAGCTAGTTTAAAACAAATGAATTTACATCTTATAACTCTTTCACTTAACCAGTGTGTGGTTTGTGACCCCTTGAAATAGGTTGCGTTTGGATTACTATTACTACAACTACTACTAATACTAGTTTTATTACCACTACCACAACATCCACTACTCCAACATACTACTTCTATAATTCCCTCTTTCCAATAAACACTTAATACGTATGAGCTGCCCCAGTACTGTAACAGAAATGGCTTGTTAAATCATTGCATCTTGTTGCTTTGTTGTAAAGTTTGGTTCAAATGGTGACTTATAGCCCTAATTTACAGTGGAAGACTATTGAAAATACCAGATATATGTATCAGCAAGTGTCAAAATATGACACTTATAGGACACACATGACACTTTTCATGCTACGGCCGCTTAAACACAAACCCAACTGTTGCTTGGGATTTTTGACAAAGCAGTGTAATTGGAAATCAAAATGTCACATGGCAACACACATGTAGATGAAAAGAAAAATTGTTGGAAGAGAAAAAGCCAGGAAGGCGACTCGAATGTTTCCAGGAATCATTCAAAAAATGTCATGGAGTGACATTTAAATTGGTGCTCATGAGCCCAGTTAGACACAGCATGAACAAGTTGTAATTGAATATGGACATGGTTACATTATTTATAAATTAGGTTTGTTTTTGTACAAGTAAATGTTTTAATACATCTACAAGTCACAAAATAGTCAGTACTGTTTAAAGTTTCAGCAGTATTGGTTTGTTGTTTTGTTGGCAAGATAAATCAAATGGCTTTTAATGATGTTTTCAAGTTCAGTAATGGGCCAAGGAAAAAGGTATTTTCAAACCCCTTTAACAAAAACACAGAAAACAAGACAAAACTAAGGATTGGGGGAAATAGTACTGCTTTTTTATATTGGACGATATTGCTTAAAGTAAAAGCCAAGAGCAAGCAGAGTAAGCAAAGTAGCCTTTTTTAACTTGATTAGTTGTGGACAATGCATCACTGTTGTCTCTGAATTTTAATGTTTTCATGTAATTGTTGGTGTGAAGTTTGTTTACATGACATTTTGTCCTGATTTGACCCTTAAGAGCACTGCTGTTAATGTGAGCATTTTCAATCAGTTTTTGCTCAAGTCACTATTTAATACATTGAGACACTGTTGCCACCAAGTGGGCTAGAGAAATACTGTCCCGTGAGCCATTACTGAACTAGGAAAACAAGCAGTGTGTATTTTATTATTCAAGTATGCAAGGCTGGACCCTGGGTAAAGACAGGAGACATAATGCTTAAGTAGAAAATGAAGCCAAACACTATTTGTCATAAATGGCAGCTGTCATTATGGGCGGCTCAGATTTATAGCTCCCACTGAAGCTCCTCGATCGTATGCATACAGTCAAATACAGTTGAGCTAAGGACAGGGTTAGTGTAGGAGGAGTAAAAGCTTCACAAATCAAATAGTGGAGAACTTGCCCGCCCCATGACCCATTCCTGATATGTTTTCTGTAGATTTCGAGGTGTGACTGACAGTAGGTTATGGCTGGGGTCATCCTTATTATTTTTGTCTGTAACCCAAAATAACAGTAATCACATCCTTATATATGACAGACCATCCATCGTGTACTGCTTTACTTTCTTCTGTTTTTGCAGAGGGGCAACAGTAGCTGCCGTGCATCCCTCCCTGATGAATTAAGAATATTCCCAATATGTCTGTGAAGACTCTCACTCGTCCAGGGTAATTGCATTGCAACAAAAAGTTAAAGTTGAAGACATTTCACCTCTTATCCAAGAGGCTTTCTCAATTCTGAAATTGAACTGGTAAGAGAGCTGGTTTATCTGCTCCAAGGAAGGAGGAGTTTTTATCTGAAACTAAATTCTATTGGTCAAGGTGACCATGAATAGCCTGAGTGGTTTCGGGTCATTAGCAGTGGTTTCACTGGTACACCCACAGTACCAGTCGTTAGGAGTCCTTTGTCCTCAGCTGGAGTGAGACAAAGGACTCCTAACGACTGGTACTGTGGGTTTTCTCTGAGTACTCCGGCTTCCTGCTGTGGTCCAAAGACACGCATGTATAGGTGAAGTGCTGGCTAAAAATGGCCCAAAGTGTAAGAGTGAACAGTGTCTATCAGTGCTCTATTGTCAGTGTCAGTCCTGCAAATAACTGGCCATAGTCCAGGGTGTACCCTGCCTCAGGCCCATAGGTCCTGGGATGGGCTCCAGGCCCCTGTGACCCAGGAATAAGCAAAAAAAAAAAAAAAAAAAAGATAAATAGTTGAAGATTGCCTTACTCTATCTAAATTAGTTGACATCTAGTTGTTATTTTGAAGGATTGAGGCCAACACTTTACTTCGCTCTAGCACTTTTCTTTAGAAGTGTCCCAAAGCCATAGCTGTAATTCACAAAAAAAAAGGAAAAACACTGCAAAAAAATATATATTGCAAAGAGTGGTTATTCATTCTTTATTTTTATGTTCCTTTTATTAGGTTCAGTGACAAGAAAAGCTTAATAGACTGGGTCTCTGCCCAAAAGATAACACCAGCAATTTGTTTTACTACAAACCTTTTGCTGGCTGGTAATAAGGGTAGATTTTAATGTCTACTTTCCTTATGGCCTTTTCCTTCTGGAGTCACCACAGCCAGTTATTTTCCTGCCAGCATGCAATATTTATTTGGCATAGGTTTTACACCGGATGCCCTTCCTGACGCAACACTCTATATTTATCTGGGCTTGGGAGTGGTACAATGAGTACGCTGACCAGTGAACCCTGTGGTTGGATTTATCTTGTCAGCATCGCAATACTGTCAGAACGGTTGCATAGTTAGCCCTAATTCTTTACTCATATTGTGATTTAAGCTCTTAAATGAAACTTCAGATTTCGTATGATGACTGTCAGCATCAGGTCAATTAACATCCCCGCCTTTAATTAGGATCATCATTTAAATGTAGACTAAAAGCATTGGTACGTGATTTGGAGCGATGTATAAAGTTGATTTTGTCAGCAGGTGCAGACGGCTCAGTGTGAGAGAGAGACATGAATCAGCAGCGTAGTGTCTGCCAGAATGACTGACAAAGTCGCTCAGTAACACCGCAACGGTGACTGTCATATCTGATAAATGTGGAGTGAGAACAGCCACAGAGAGCTGGCTCAATTAGAGGTGTGTAGATGTGACACTTTGGCTTCATGCAGGTTTCTCATGATGCATGCATACACACTATAAAGCATTACTAGCCATGTTAATATACAATCATTTGGAGTTTCCCACATATTTTGATTCTGTTTATAGAAGTGATAGGAAAATATGAATAGACTTGGAGATTTAATACTAAATTTAAAAAAAAGTAATTACAGTTTTTTTTTAAAACATGATTAGCATTAGCATTATTGAGGTCAAAAAGAGATCCACTTAACACAGTAATTCGTGTATTGATTTGGCATTGGTTTTACGTCGGAAGCTCTTCATGACTCAAGTGAGTTATTCTAAAGTGTTTTCAAATAATCATATTTCAAACATGAATAGCATTTGTGATATGGAGCAAACCTTTACAGGCTATGACTTTGACAATGACTAGGTTGTTTAAATCCACTTTAGTTGTCCTTAAACTCAGTTCAGATGTGAATGCTTTATGGCTCCATCAAAGCTCTAGTCTCACAAATGGAAGTGGCAGCATTTGCTTTAGCAAGTGATGTATGCCATACAGTGGGAGACATAAGCGCAGCAGACCTGTTTGTCAGCCCGCACCTTAAATTATTTCCGGCACTTGCATGATTATACCCTGGCTGCAAAGCTTGACAAACCCACTTGTAACCACTTTTGTAAGAGAGTAGCCACAGAAAGTTGGCTCACAACAAAGAGATTGTGGGTTTGATCGTCAGGCCCACTGGCTCTCACTCTCTGCTTTACCCTGGGTTCTCTATGGGTGCTCTGGCTCCCTACCACCATTCAAAAAGACAAGTATGTTTAGGTGAATTGATGGCCATTCTCCAGGGTGTGCCCCACCTAAGGCTCATAGTTGCGTGCATAGGCTCTGGCCACTGACAAATTCTAACGGGTATAAGTGGAAAAGGATGAAATATCTGGTGTTATTTACCAGAATTGACTTTTACCCTTGTCCTGTTGCTTTCAGTTGTTAAATTTATATATCAGACTTTAAGTTGAGGACACTCTCCCATAATAGTCAATTAGTAAATCTACATGATAGGATGGTATCTCAGTAGTCTAATAATATATTTCCAGAGTTAAATGTGGAGAGTCATATCAGCTGACTTCACATGCAAAGCCTACTTGTTGCACAGGATGGTCCCTTAGCTTCGTGACAAATAACTGTATCCTAGCAACAGCACTCATAGTTTAATTAGTGCAACGAGAGAAAAAACAGAAGTTGATGGTAATCTCCGATAGATGTTACTGTAGTCACGTAATCTGGATATCGTCAGGGAAATCATACTTTGTTTGTCCTCTATACCAGGGAATATTGAGGTTTAACTCTGTTGTTAATTACATTGTAAGCACCAATATTGTTGATATTATGAAAGGTTCATTATCCTAAGAAATGCATATTGAATTGACGTCATTGTATGTTTTGTATGTCATGGTATCCCAAAGATCTTTAAGGTGTTACATTTACTGGTGTCAAAATCAAGGCCTTCAGACAATTTTTGTTGTTCACCTGGTCCTATGTATGCAAATTCTAACATAATCTTAGTCTAGCCTTTTCAATATTGTAGTATAATGTAAAGGAGTAAATATTTAGTTTTTAGCAAACTGACATACTCAAGACACAGGGGATTATAATTCAGTGTATTCCTTGAGCCACTCCCAAGCCTGGATAAATGGAGAGGGTTGCTTTAGGAAGGCTGTCTGGGCAGATCAGATGATTTGATGTGGCAACCCCAAAAGGGAAAAGCCGAAAGGAAAGAAGATTGATAAAACTGACCATAATAAATCTAAATTTGCCCTCTGATCCTGTTTATTTCCTGCATACGTGGCTGTTCCCCATGGAGAATATTGTTACTCAATGCTACTAATTACCTAAATTATCTTCTTGGCTCATTAGTCTCTGATGACAGAAAGACAATAGTTGAAATCACAGTTAAAACACAGTGTAGTAGCAGTGGCTTTGTACCTTTTTTATTTGATTGAAAATGGATTTGTTTTACAAGGACTGGTGCATATATTGCTGTGTTCATTATGTCACTGGTGGGTGGACAGAGAACATTTATTTTACTCTCCGTCAATCTTAATGATGATCCTGGCTGACAAACTGCCTGTGGCTTCACCCGGATGTGCATGTCTGCGCATTCATTTAAGAAGTACCTGAAAGCACACTTACACAGCTGAGGTTTAGGAACCAGCAACTGTTTTTGATGAAGAACCAAGCCTGTCTCTGTCACACCTCAAACAAACACTGTATGAGCGGTCATACTGAAATCACATTAATATTTTCACCAAATAGTTTCCTGGAAATCTTGGACTGTATTTGATGCTTTTGTTGTCAAAAAGATGTCTCTAGGTCAAATAAATTGCCATGGGGCTCTATTATTGGGAATTGTAAAACTGGAAATCTGTGATGAGGGTAACTGCTTTGGATCCAATTGCCCAGTATGTTTTTTTTTTTAACATTGTATAGTTCAGACATCTGCAACCTATGGTTTTAGAGCCACATGCAGCCCTTTGGCCATATGACATCTGGTTATGTAAAGTCAATAAAGGAATATATAGACGACTTTGAAACAATCTGCATCATCTTGTCAATTTAAAATAAAACTTTTTTCCATTTTTGAGAATATGTTATGGACTTCTAATGAATCGCTGTTTGTAGCCCTTAATGGCTGTGGAGTGCATGCTCGAGCTGATTTGAAGTGCGCACACGTTAAACAAACAGCATCAAGAAATAGTTACTGGATATAGTTCTATTTCTCAGACTGTGTGTGGCTCCTGTATTTCAGTGCAATGAGTATTTGACAGTTCTTTGTTAGTTTGCAATAATTACTGACCATCCATAGGCTTTATTTCAGTTAAAGGCTAAGCAACTTTTTGGAATTAAAATTAGTTGTGGCTCTTTACAGATGCAATTTTGTTATTTTTGGCATTAATTGGATCTTTGGATCCAGAAGGTTACAGACCCCAGTGTAATTGAGTGTAGTTGAACCTCTTTTCTCCTCCAGTGTACATTAAATAAGAAATACTCAAGGCTGGAGTGTCTGGCTGTATCTAAACTCCAGTAGTAATGTAGTCAAGAGAGTCATGACCTTGAGCTGCGTTTACTGACACCATGGACTGGGGTGGAGTTAAATCCATGTGCACCTCACCCACCATCCTTATGTTTTTATCCTAATGTTTTCTGTGTAGAGCAGTAATATTGTCAGGGTTACAGTCTGTCTCATTTAAAATGCCATACAGGGAATACACTTGACATTTACTAACAATTGTATATTTTTCAAAAGGTTCACAGTGTGTGTTGTAATAACACTAAAACAAAGCTAACAGTCTTTTGCATATATTACTACCAATATAAGACTGTCACAACTATGTCTTTAGGCGATCATACCTCTCAACTTTAATGGCTACATTGCCCTTTACATTTAAATATATCATAGAAAATAATGAGCTGCTGCCTTGACATTTGTTGTATAATATTTCCTGAGGGCAACAATGTAATTTTGTAACTTTAGGTGCACCTTTGAAGAAGAGTTGAGGCAATGTGTCCATAAGGGAAAATTCTCAGTGCAAGCTTTATATACAGTAAGTTGAGACACTGTGTAAAATGTAAATAAAAACTGAACATAATGGTCCACAAATTTCATAGAACCGTATTTTTTATTTTCATCAAATATCATCGCTAGTTTTGAATGTGATAGCAGCGCAACATACAATTTTCACCAACACAAATTAAAACTGCATCATGCAAAGAAGAAACACTCCTGTCTTTTTCAAATTTTAATTCATCTGATGATAGAGAAGGTTTCCGTTATTCCTCAGTCCATTTTAAAAGCACTTTGCCCCAGAGAAGACATTGTGTCTGCTTCTTTGCATTGCTTTTCCAGCCTTTTGTTGCCTCTGTCTCAACTTTTTTTTTATGTGTGTTGCTGCCATCAAAATGAAAAACTAAAATTAATTTTCATGAAATTTGTTGTGTTCTGCTTTTATTGCCATTTTACATAGTGGCCCTAACTTTACCAGCGTTAAATAATTAGAGAGCTTAATAAATAAACTTGTTGGCACTTCCTTTCAGAGCTCCCTACATTTGATTTACCTTTTTAAACCAAAGTCCACTTCATCTCTACCCATTCCAACACTTCCTCATAGTTCAATGTTTATGTGAGCTTCTTCACCAGAGTCTCTTAGATAATTACTTTAAAATGAAGTGTGTCCCGAGAAATTCCATGAATACTAATGCTCGCTTTCTCACTCTGTAAGCCCCTCCACTAATGCCCTTTCTGGAATATTCCCCTGCCTTATAGGATTAAACTTGTGAATTTAGCAGTACTGTAGAAAGTGCAAAGACTGCATTTATGGACCAGCGTTCACACTATTTTAAAGCCTGTAATATCAATTGAGTGCAAGAGAGTGGGCCGGGAATCTCTTCTTTAGCACTTCCTATGATAATGTACAGTAAATGACATAAATGTATATAAATGTCATATATGTACACTTTAAAACCCAACAAAATCTTAAATATATAAATATTGATTTCAAATAAATTGGGGAAACAGATTGCCCCAAATCGGTTATATCTCGTAACTCAAAATATTTAAGTTCATATAATTTAATAACTATATTAATCAAATGTGCTTAATTCTCTTTTCTGTTTTATTTATTATTTAGAAGTTCAAAAAATTAAATAAGAAAAACGTGCACTTAAAACGAGTGGGTTAATATCTAACTATTTAGTTTTTAGTTAACTTTATAGATTCAGAATAAGTAACTCTAACTTGCTTCTGTTGGTAAAATCCACTATTTTGTTTTACAGAGTGACTTTATTGTATGTCTTTTGATACTGGAGAATTTTAGAGGCTGAATTATCACTTATCACAAGGTCTTGACATTTTTAACGGTCATAATTAAAAGAGATACGGTTTTTCATCAAGATAATGATATATATTAATTTATATAATCTAAAATAAAGGCGAGGGAGATGTAGTGAACAACGCTGTGCTAAGCAGTTTTCAGTTCTTTCAGCTTTCATTAAGAGCCAGGGAAGACATTACTGTAATTATTTTTTATACATAATCTGATTCCTATAAAGAAGTTGTGACCAACTTTTTAAAAACACAGAAAAATAATATGGCATTAAAAGCATTAAATGTTAATAAACTTAAGAGCAATAAAGCTATCCACATGTCCTTACTGTTTATATAGCAAGTGTGGCTGTGCTGGCGCTCTTTGCGTATTTTTGGCCTCCTTGGTGGAGCACTTTGCACTAATGAGAAGGTGTCATGTTAGCTCAGCTGGTGATAGATTGAAGGAACACAGCTTCTGGAGAGATCTTTGGCTCGGCTCCTTATGAGAGGCAGAGAGGGGCAGAGAGAGGGCCAGAGATGTGATTGATGCCACTAAAGCACAACCTCCAGGCACAGCCCAATCTAGATAAGCTCCTCACTGTCACTGGAGCCACAGCCAAGATCAACAATTTACTGATGGAATCTGGACAAAGTATTATCCGCGTGTCATTTACAAAGGCGGTAGTTATGGTTAAAATAAGGGTGACATAGGTCAAAAGGACTATTGAGGTTCTAAAGTTGCAGGTCGGGATCTAAAGGTGAGCCATGGGGAGGTTGAATATAGTTTCAGCTTATGCCTAAATGTTTAAATTATATGAAATGACAGCACATCCTCTGCCTCACACTGTCCAGGTAATTTACATCTTGACATGTTTTCTGCTAGATTCCATTCCTGATACAACTATCACAATCTATCTGGGCTTGGGACTGACACAAACAGTACACCAGCCTTGTGACCGCTTTGGCTGGATTAAAGGTCACAGAAAAACAACTTCTGTTTGGTTCTAAGGTTTTGATTTGTGTGCCTGAGACAAAATTCATTCATCTTCTTCAGCTTGTTCCTGTTTGGTGGCACAGGTGGCTTCATGCAACTCTAGGCCTTAATTATAGGCTGGACAGATCAGGGCTGACAGAGATACGCAGAGAGACAACAATTTACTCTCACAGTCATTCTCTATGGGTAATTTAGATTGACTAATTCATCGAACATGTGCATGTCTTTGGACAGTGGGAGGAAGCTGAAGCAGGCTCGGTCTGCTGAGTGGCCGTTCCTGAAGTGCCTCAAGAACACTTCATTCGGTGTTTCTGAGAGCTTTTCATCAACCAATTAAAAAAAGAGTTTTGCACGGCATGCTGGGAAGCACATCATTTTACTTCTGCACCACTTCGGTAAAAATGAATACCCACTTGCTTTTGACAGGTTGTGGCCGTGAAATAAGAAAAAACAGCAAAGGAGTTATTGGCCGTAAGTATGTACGATTTGATTTGTAAAGTGTTCAGTGTGCATTATTGATAAAGCTGTGACAGTGTTATTCAGCAACAAAACAATGGCTAAAATGTTGCTTAGTAACAATGTCACATGGCCAACGTTAGCTATACAGATACTTATATGTACATGTAGTTATACACAGATATCCATGCTAAACTGCTGGTTATGGGTTTAACTCACCAGAACGAATAGATTGTATCAAAACAAACAAAAATATATTATTGTGTAGGTGATGTAAATAACAAAGGAGGCATGGTATGGGGACTGTTTTGTTGGTCTCTATATAACATGTTAACTGACATTACATGTTGTATGTACCATTGCGGCAACTCGATCTATCGATAGCTAACATGCCATGTGACATTAGTTTAATATCAGTCCCTTTCTAGTTCTGGATACAGCTGGGAGGTGCTTGTTTATAGCAAAATAATCTTACCTGGTTTCCATCTTTAACAGAAAAATATAGATAGATAGATACATAGATACATAGATACATAGATACATAGATACTTTATTCATCCCCATCAGGAGAAATTCAGGTGTCCGGTAACATACACAACACACATAATAAAACCATACTCAGTGAGGCAATAATAAATAAATACATTAAAAGTTACTAGCAATAGTACTAAAGTGCACCTTCAACAAGATCTATTGTAAAGTCTTATGGCCTTATAGAAGTACACAATGGTGTGTAAAGAGTCATAATGTATTTTAAACACATATATATAATCATGTAAAATTATTTCATTCAGGTACTGTGGTAGTGTTGTCAAGTTATATCACACATTTATTGTTTGTATAAGTAACTACTTTCTGGACACACTAGATTAAGCCTAGCAAGTTACACTCAAAAACATTTTTCATTGACATTTTTATTTACTTGAATATAATTAATTATTAAACTAAATTTAGAAGCTCATAGCCCCGACATATTGTCAGTGTGTTTACTGTGTTTATTATTGTGCAGTATCACCTGTTAGTATTATTTTAATTGCCTAAAGTGCTTGTCTCTGTGTAGCTTTTCCTGTGGTGAGTTCTGGACGTCCTGTGGCCCTCTGTGCAGCAGTGACCTGGAGACGTGAGCAGTGACGCACGAGGACCTGCTCCAACAGCAGCTTCCTGAAAATAAAGATCTTTGTCTATCATACCCCAGTGTCTATTTTTTACTGCCATCTTCACCTTTGTTTTCTGTACTTGTCCACAGATCATGACACTATCTACTACGATAAGTATCAAAAGATGTAATTGCTATAACCAGAATTAAGTATTAAAATAGAGGTACAGAGATGCCACATACATGTTTTATTTTAATCCAATCAACTGTAACAGAACATGTGAAATAACACTGTAACACAGTTATGTTTTATTGTTGTGAATTGCACATTTAGAATAATGAAGATTTATAAAATGTTCAAAACCCTGGTGAGTGAAAAAGTCTGAAAGTGCTGAAGTGACTGGATGGTTAATGAAGAAGTGGTAGAAGGTCTGTCTTCTCTCTTCATGCACAGGTCTGGTTTGTCTGGGTCACCTAAGGAAAAAAACAAAGATAAAAGTTAAGAAGCTGTAATCTTAACAGTCTGAACATTATTAAAATACTGTTATATAAAGGCAGCAATAACAAGGACAGATTTACTTAATATATATTCATATAATTATCTGTGAGTCTATCAGTCTAATTTTGCAACTTAAAGGTTTGCTGATTTTTAAGTATGAAAGTAGCTGGTAGTACAAGAAACTTAAACATATGTATTTTAGTCTGCTCTTTAATTTGTGTAGCAAATATTTTATTTCTACAGTTGATAAACATGACCCTGTGAACACATATTGTCAGGTACAATTATGAAAATGTGTGTTCTGTAGTGTCTTGGTCTTTATTATTGCCTTTATGTACTAGATTAAAAAAAAAAAATAGGCTAAAACAACATTTTCCTCAACTTAGTAGGTAAGTATTGTAACGCTATCATCACTTTAGGTTCCGTTTTCCAAATCTTAATAAAACTATATTTTAAATTTTGTATATACCACTTTTCTGTCTC
The DNA here is from genome assembly GCA_020698575.1 of Bostrychus sinensis. Lineage (NCBI taxonomy): Eukaryota > Metazoa > Chordata > Actinopteri > Gobiiformes > Eleotridae > Bostrychus > Bostrychus sinensis. The sequence goes on along the minus strand of CM036257.1, from coordinate 15,728,148 downwards.
ATTTTATAAAGTCTTTCACTAATTCAGTAACTTTGGTATTAGCCTTTAAGGCTGTTAGCATAGCTACTAGTGTAAGAACTCATAGTTGTATTACAGAGTTGCTAAAGTAGAGCTAAACAAACATGCGTTTTATATTTTACTTACCAAAATTTCCTACACTTGTTAGGTAATTTGTTGCTAATGAGGACGGAGCACCACTTCCAGAAACTATGTGCCAAAGTTTGCTGTGCAGCAAAAAAGTATGAAACATGCATCGTGACCTCCAGAAGAAGAAGGGGGCGTTCACACTTCTGAAGTGGGCGTTCCCGTTATGATCAAAGTCGGCAGCAGACGAATGATATTGGAAAGCTGGAGTATCCAGAGAGAAATGGTACATGTAGACTCTACTCAGAGAGATTGAAAAAAAAAAAAAAAAAAAAAAGAAATAAGAAACGCTGATAAATATTGTCAATACAGCACATGGTCTAACACAGGGGTCATCAACTACATTTGTCCAAGGGCCAGAATTTTTCTTGACAGTTTGAGGGCCAGATACTCTCGGAAAAAAACTAAATAATTGTATCCTAAGTTATATATTATTATGTAATATATAATTTTATGATTGTGCATAAGCCTGACCACTGTCATTAAAAGGATGTTTTATTTTACATGAAATTAAAACCAATGATGTAACAAATAAAGTGCTATTTGCTGATGTGCAAGGCCCTTCTCTGTTGACTGTTGTTATTGAGACAGCCCAGTTGTGTGTTATTGTGTGGGGGGTAAAAGCCAAAGCAATGACATTTTGTGGAAAAACAGCAATAGATAAGAAATGAGCATGCAAAAAAAGTGTATTATCTTTTTGACTGAAGGCAGGCCATGGGACAAGCTGCTTTTAAGAGAAAAAAAAAAAGAAAACAAAAAAGCAAAAACAAACGTAGGATTATAAGTTTTCATCTTTACTAGGCTATTTGTGAATTCAGTAATATTCTGGGGGCCAGATGGAAAGCTTTGCCGGGCCCCATTTGGCCCCCGAGCCGCTAGTTGGCATTCACTGGTCTACAGCTTCAAATGGAAAACACTGCACAAGCATTTTCATAGTGCTTTGGAGTTCTAGTGGATGGCAAAAGCAGTGATCCTTTGTGGTCAGACACATTTTCCCACCCTCCCCAAGCCCAAAGCATCCTAATTAGATTTCCAGCTCCATAACACACTGGCTGTCTTATAGTCAAATCCCTCTGAAAGTTTGGATTTGGCTCACTCACTCCCCCACCCCACAGTTTTTCTGAGCAAAGACTTGGTTTTCCCACTCCCCAAACTTAGTAAATCAATAGAGAGTGCATATTATCCACTATCAGCCTTGACCAGCCGCTGAAAATGAGGTAGAGAGGGATGAGGACTGAGGCCAGGAGGAGCTCACGGTCTGGTTTACACAGATCTGCTTGTTAACTCGAAAATAAATAAAAATACCATTATGGCTACATACATGAATAACTATTGGAATATTTGTAGTTGTACTAATAATTTTGGTCTCTGAACTGCAGAATCGAAAGAATGGGACTTGGCAGCACGGTGTACTTTTGCCCCACAGCAAGAGGGTCCTGGGTTCGATTCCGGGACCATGTAGGGCCTTTCTGTGTGGAGTTTGCATGCTCTCCCCGTGTCTGGGCAGGTTTTCTCCGGGTGCTCCAGGTTCCCCTATCAACCCCTATATACCTTAACTTAACTTAAAATATATCTAAACGTATAGGTTCTGTGACTTCAAAATAAAATTACTCAAAAAGTAAAAACACTCAATAAGCAGAAAGTACTTACAGATTATAAAGTCAAAATAACAAAAAATGTAAACGCTAAAACAATATGGAACTATAAAATGTCATAAGTAATACAAAGAAAAGTAAAACGTGTATGTGTTTTACTGTACACTGCTTAGAATCAGATCTCATGGAAGCTCACACTATGATAGACTCCAGTGTAGCATTTGACCGTGTGCCACATTAATCGTTGAGGTAATGGGAAGACAGGCCTATTGACCTGTAGTCCAATAGGACAGAGGGGCAGGACAGACAAATCAAAGCTGTCCACTGCATATTGACCAGTCTGTCCACAGCAGGAGAGATTCATGTGTTACGTGGAAGACAGAGGGAGAGGAGGGGGCCGAAGTCACAAGAATAACTGCTCAGGCAAAGAAAAGTAGGTTAAATGTGTTCTTAAATGGCTAGGCATGAACTCCAGCTTATAAGTGTATATTAAACTAAATTGAACTACAGGACAGGAAAACACAGGAAAAGGATGGACCCATAGATGTGTCTGTCTGTGGAAAACCCTTTCATAGGCTAGCATCATAATGTTGTTATAAAAACTCATATTATGAAAGCATAGCCAAACTTGAATGTTCACTACTGTCTCAGTATGTTGGGTCTCTTTACTGTAGGCCTACTGATTGTAAACAAACTTATTCTGCCTCCCACATCCAGAGTCTCTCCAGCACAATATCCCTACCAGGCAGCACATAGGCGTACTACACCAGAGTCAAACGCATGGGGGTAAGCAGGAAGATGTTCCTTTATGTCACCTATGTTATGACCCGTAGCTACTGCTGGAGAATCAGTGAACTGTGGGTCCAAATGATGACCCTACTATTGACCTGGTGCAACAAAATGCCGAGCAGAAAGAACGGGTTGCCTGTGACTGACCCCTTGTGGCCAGAGAGATAATCGTCAGCAAAAAAGACTAAATTATACACAACAAAAATATGTATGGGTAATAGAGTAATGAAAAATATATCTGCATACAGACCAACATATTCCAAGAGCGACCAGTGACGCATGATGTTGATTATTGTAGGCTATATTCCTTATAATGTAGGCTATGCAACCCCTTAATTAGCCTACATCAAGTGGTCTAAATATGTAGACCTGCTGCAGTCTACGCTTACCTTCCTTATCAATAAGGCAGGCCGTACGCACCATAGAGGTCACAGACGTCCGGACCTATGTATTTTTCTATTACCAGACTAAACCAGGTCTAAACCAGGACTAGATGAAGTCTAAACAAGGACTAAACTGGTCGTCTGATAGATTTCTAAAATCCTGTGTACGGCCCTGCTCAGACCTATCCATTGTCCTTTTATAAAATAAATGATAAACGTAGAGTTATTGAATTCACATGCGCACGTGACAGGCATGGACCTAACTGTCTGCTACTGTTTTGAAGGGCTGATTATATTGAGTACGCACATGGCAACAGGTGACGTAATTTACCTTGACTGACATCCAAATACGCGCTGCTGGTGGCTTATAATTTTCACAGTGAGTGGCAAAATGACAGAAACAGTGCGTCGTGTGAAAATCCTCCTTTTTTTCTCAGCTGTGGTGAGCAAGGGAGGCGGGTGGAGCGGCGGGGCGTGCGGCAGGACGTGGAGTCTGCACGGGAGCGGGGGGAGTGCCATTATTGGCAATATGTATGATATCTGCCAGACGAGCGGCAGCGGCTACACGCACTGCGCATCAATAGTAAGCATTTTTACAATTTGTTTATGTTTTCTTCTTGTTTTGAGCGCGTTTACATGCTCCGTTTAGTGTTGTGGCAAGGCCTGTAATGCTGACAGCGAAAATAACGGGGCTACATTAGTATCCATTCACTGCGTCAGTAAATAACAACGCCAATTCTCTAGGGTTGCCTTTTCTTTCGGTGCGCACAGCCAGAGGTTCTCACAAGGATTCTTCTGGGCATTTCAGTAGACATGTGTAATGGACTTGTAATGACTTAAGCTCATCTATTAACAGCTCTTTCACTCACCACGTCAATAAAATCTGCCTCGTGTGTGTGTAATTCACTGTAAAGCCCTTTTCATGTAGACTAATGCTGATCCGTGTTTAATATAGGTAATCTATAGGCTGTAATGAGTTAACAATGCGTTATGGGTCTGATTAGCATTTAATTAAAAGCTGACAGATATATTACAGACAAGCATGGGGAACATACAATTTACACTACCACAACCTCTGGTCAGTCTTCACAGGAAGTAATTTCTTTGAATAGTAATTGTGTGCTATTAATAACACAAAACAATATGCTGCTAAAGTCTGTAAGTTTGTAACTTTTTGTTGTCTCTCTGTGTTTTGCAAAGGCGACTATGTTTTGATGCTCATTTGAACTCCTGGTGACCTTCTACACTGTGAAAATGCTGCTCAAGTGTCGACGTAAACATACATGAGAAAGCACCTCTTATTTCCATTTACAACTGCTGTCTGAGCTGTGAGTGTGAAAGCGTGACTCATTATTTCAGGTGCTTTTGTAATCTCAATGTCAGGTGTTATGTTGTGTAGGTGTGAAGTGTGAGGTGCAGCCATGGGCTGTGGTGGGAGCAGGACGGATGCTCTGGAGCCCCGGTACCTGGAGAGCTGGACTAAGGAGACAGAGTCGACATGGCTGACTGGCACTGACACAGATATCCCACTGTCATCCATCCAAAGCATTCCCTCTGAGAACTCAGAGGCTGGCTTCTCCTCAGAGAAAACCATCAGCCCTGGTATGGAATTCATACTTGATATTCAACTGGTCTGCCTATAATGATTTAATTGCTGAAGTGGGTATTAAAATAGTATAATATTTTAAGTTAAGTTAAGTTAAGTTAAGTTATTTTAAGATAAGTTTTAGTTATACTGCAGAAATTACGAATTCTTAACATTTTTAACTCATATATACACTGATCAGACATAACATTATGACAGATGAAGACAATAACACAGAATCATCTCTTCTACATGGCACCTGTAAATGGCTGGCATGTTAGTTAGTTAATAGGTTAGAAGCTAGAAAAATCAACAAGCATAAGGATTCAAGCAAGTTTGACAAGGACTAAACTGCAATGGCTAAGCGACTGGGTCAGAGATTAATGCTGTCTCTGACAGAAAGGTGTTAGAATATACAGTGCATCACAGTTTGTTGCATATGATATTGCATATTAGGCAGGTGGTCATAAAATATAACATTATGGCCATCAATAATAGGCAGGTGATCAGAATGTTATACCTGATTGGTGTATGTGTTGGTTTTTATAAAAAGGACTAGCAAAACTGCACTGCACTTGCTCAGTCGACTTAACAGTATAGAGGAGGAAGTGCCTGTTAGTCTCACGTGACCATGCACTTGTATGTTATTGTTAATCTGTTTTCCATAAGATTCTGTGCTGAATAGCGACTAAGGTTTCTTTGAAGCTTAGAAGAGATGAATTGGTAAATGAGTGCGATAGGCTACATCAAAACCTCTGTGCTCAAAGGGACTTGGCTCTCATGGCAACAGATCCAGCCGTTAGTTAAACCAGAGGAGCCTGGATTCAATTGTGAAGATAAATTTACTTAGTGTCTTTCAGGAGAGATTAAAGAGACGTGAAATGCCAAAGTAGGTATCAACTCACAACTAAAATAAATATATTAAATACTTTACACTACTGCTCTTGTGGTGCACCAGTCTCAACAAGAAAATTCAACAGAATTCAAAACTCACTTTTTACTATTGGCATTGTGGATAGTGTATTTTTATTTCATCTAAAATATACCAAAATAGCCAGATGTTTCAAGTAGAATGTTGGAAGACTTAGGAAATGACTCTTGCTTTAAGTGCATTTTGTAGGTGTGCACAAACACATTTTCAGTATAATAGTAAAGGTATAATCAGCAAACTGGTTTATACATCTGACTGCCAGGGGCTTATTAACCACCCAGGTGAGTGCCCACTCATGCCCAATACAACAGTGAATAATACAACTGAATAGATCTTGTGCTTGATTTAGCACACAGCAAATAATTCCAGACATTTATTTCAAATGTGTGACTCAGTTTGTTTCAGTTCCAGATTTCTTTGAAGACCGTCTACCTCCTCCAGCACAGGCGTACCTAAAGGTCTGCTCAGCGGTGTCCGAGGCCAGTTTGAATGATGTGAAGCCCAGCAGTCCCCCTTCCATTTTGGCCTCCCCACAGCAGGAGGCGTCGCCTCCTTTATCTGGCACCACAGTGCAGCGCAGAAGTGTCCTACACACTGAAGAGATTGTAAGCCTCCCCATAGGTTGCCTTTGAAAGTCAGTTTAAAAACATTGACTATCTATATTTTGTGTACGCAATCTTGTACAATAACTTTATATTTATTTCTTCATTATTAGACAAAATGGCAGGACAATCGAATGTCCACAAAGCAAGTGACTATCACAGTGACTCAGAGCATCCATCAAGTGGACAAAAATGGAAAGGTGAAGAAGTCGATGACCACATATGAGGTTATGAAACCTGTGGAATCCCTCAAACAGGTGTCCACACACAACTCCTGAGAACACTGTCAGTCAAAATCAAAGCTACATGGATGAATTGTCAATGTGTTCAAGTAAACAACAATGTGACAAGCACAAACTTTATTCTTTTGGTTGAAACTTGAACTTGTCAAGCGAAAGACAAGTTCTACTTTATCATTTTAATTTTAAAGTTGCTTTGTAAAATGTATTTTGATGCTGTTGCAGTGTTTTGCTGTACTTTGAAGACAAAAATGTAACAGAGGACTTCATAGTTAAAACATGACTCATGAAAATTTCATAACTGGACTAGAAGCATAAAAAATATGTGTTTGATTTGAAATTACAGGGTAAATATTGTATTTTACAATGGTGTGAAATTACAGGGTAAATATTGTATTTTACAATGGTGTTGAACATAACTCCTGCTGTAGCCCAGGCAACTGAAGCTGAGACTGATTGCACTATTTACAGTGAGGCCTGGAAAGACAAATGTTAAATAGAGTACATTTTGTTTCTATGTTAAAAATATATATATATATACAATTTTCTGAAATATTCCAATGTGTGTTTACTGCAATGAAGAAACACTTTCATCACAAACACATAAACAAAAGTCAACATTGTGTCTCTGAGCAAGTGAAAAATGATCTTACGTCATCTACATAGTTTATTATTAATCTAAAGCAGTTGTGGCTTCAGCTTGGGGTTGAAAGTGCATGGATCATTTTTTGATGGTCATAATAGATCTGTCCAGCTCTAAATGAAGGCTCCTCTTTTGCCATCCATCTTTCAACACAGAAATCAGGAAAAAAAAACTTAATCTCTTTGTGTGCTGACTCAACAGAATCTGGGGACAGAAAGAATACTGTAAAAAACACAACAGTTCTAAAATTTATAATCCCAGACACTTTTGCTAACTTTTGAACAATACAATATATAGTATTATTCAACTATATCATGAATAATGTATAGTTAATAAGGGCTATTAAGTCATTCATACCTGAACCATGAGTTGTGTTTCTTGTGTCTGTGAGGCCAAACTGGCCTCTGATAGTGTCAGGAGAGGTGTGTTTGGCCCTAAATACTTTGGTTGGCCCCATCATTTCTCTCCAGTGACGTATGGCATCATCTCTGGCTAAAATATATGCACGCATTTGACCACTGTGGAAGAGAGTTCAAGTCACTAACCATGTTTTTGATGCAGTGCATTGGTTAAAGACAAATGACCCTTTGCCACATAAATGTCACTACAAATTTTGATTTCATCTGTGAATTCCTTTAAGGCTTTATTTGCCTATTAAACTGAAATTTAATGCAAGAGCCACCTGTGAAGAATATACTATACACATACTTGTCATAGAAATATATTATGTAGGTAAACAAACCCAAGCAGTGCTGCTCGGAGCTGGCCTGCGTGACATAAGAAGTTTGCATTGTGATTCTAATAAGACCAAAGAGGGTTGCTGTAGCAACTGCAGCTTCACCGTTGGGATGAGACAATAATAATGATGTGATTACAAGCTCCTTTAGTAATTCAGTGGGAGATCTGCTGCAAGTGGAGCTGCTAAAAGATTTGTGAGGTCACTACAGAGAGATTTTGTGAGTACTGCTTCAGTCAGTGCACTAAGGTGTGCTGATAATTGAAAGAAAGTGTTGCATGAGTGAAAAAGCAGCACTCATCTGGTTCTGTGGCCCTATGGAACTCATGGTTCATAAATGTCATAAATGTGATTTAGAATTGTACAAATATGGCTAGTACTTTACCTTGACATGAATTCAACCAATCTTTGATAGAAGAATCTTCCTGAATGGGGTTTTCAGTGTTAGATATCTGAGTTTAAATGTTTGTATGTAGTCACTGTACATGTGTACTACATGCATACCTGAATGTTCGGCATAAAACTTCTCTGAGTCTTCTTTTTTCCAAACAAGATCTTTGAGTCTGACAATGCTAAAGTTATTTTCCAGGATTTTCTCATGAAGGGCCTGAAAGAGAATAATAGGCAACACTGTAGTAGCCCACTGATCATATTATTGGTAATGATTATCAGTGGTGTGCAAAGTATTCAAAAGCTGTAAAAAGTAAAAGTACTGTTACTTCAAAAATAATATTGGTAGAGGTAAAAATACCCAACAAAAATTTCACTTTAGTAAAAGTAAAAAAGTATTGCGTATAAAATATACTTAAGTAAAAAAGTACATTTGAATGTTTTTGCAAATTCTTCTTTGAGTTTCAAACCAAGAACCTTCTGAATACAAGTCAGACTTGCTACCCGCTACACAAGAGGACAAAAACTACTTTTACTTCCCTAGGCAATATAAAGTTTTACTCAAGATAAAGTAAAAATAAAATCATAAAAAAAAAATGATTTACTCAAATAAAAGTATGTTACAAAATGTACACAGAAAGTACTTTTTCTTCAAAAAAATGTACTTAAGTAATTTACTTGAGTAAAAGTACACTGCTCAAAAAAATAAAGGGAACACTTAAACAACACAATGTAACGCCAAGTCAGTCACACTTCTGTGAAATCAAACTGTGTCCACTTAGGAAGCAACACAGATTGACATCAGTTTCACTGCTGTTGTGTAAATGGAACAGACAACAGGTGGAAATTATAGGCAATTAGCAAGACCCCCCAATAAAGGAGTGGTTCTGCAGGAGGTGACCACAGACCACTTCTCAGTTCCTATGCTTTCTGGCTGATGTTTTTGTCACTTTTGAATGCTGGCGGTGCTTTCACTCTAGTGGTAGCATGAGCTGGAATCTACAACCCACACAAGTGGCTCAGGTAGTGCAGCTCATCCAGGATGGCACATCAATGTGAGCTGTGGCAAGAAGGTTTGCTGTGTCTGTCAGCGTAGTGTCCAGAGCATGGAGGCGCTACCAGGAGACAGGCCAGTACATCAGGAGACGTGGAGAGGCTGTAACAGGGCAACAACCCAGCAGCAGGACGGCTACCTCCTCCTTTGCGCAAGGAGGAACAGGAGGCCAGAGCCCTGCAAAATGACCTCCAGCAGGCCACAAATGTGCATGTGTCTGCTCAAACGGTCAAAAACAGACTCCATGAGGGTGGTATGAGGGCCTGATGCGTCCACAGGTGGGGGTAGTGCTTACAGCCCAACACCGTGCAGGACGTTTGGCGTTTGCCAGAGAACGCCAAGATTGGCAAATTCGCCACTGGCGCCCTGTGCTCACAGATGAAAGCAGGTTCACACTGAGCACATGTGACAGACGTGACAGAGTCTGGAGACGCCGTGGAGAACGTTCTGCTGCCTGCAACATCCTCCAGCATGACCGGTTTGGCAGTGGGTCAGTAATGGTGTGGGGTGGCATTTCTTTGGGGGGCCACACAGCCCTCCATGTGATCGAGAGGTAGCCTGACTGCCATTAGGTACCGAGATGAGATCCTCAGACCCTTGTGAGACTATACGCTGGTGCGGTTGGCCCTGGGTTCCTCCTAATGCAAGACAATGCTACACCTCATATGGCTGGAGTGTGTGAGCAGTTCCTGCAAGACGAAGGCATTGATGCTATGGCCTGGCCCGCCTGTTCCCCAGACCTGAATCCAATTGCGCACATCTGGGACATCATGTCTCACTTCATCCGCCACATTGCACCACAGACTGTCCAGGAGTTGGCGGATGCTTTAGTCCAGGTCTGGGAGGAGATCCCTCATCCACTACCTCATCAGGAGCATGCCCTGGCATTGTAGGGAGGTCATACAGGCACGAGGAGGCCACACACACTACTGAGCCTCATTTTGCCTTGTTTTAAGGACAGTGCATCAAAGTTGGATCAGCCTGTAGTGTGTTTTTCCACTTTAAATTTGAGTGTGACTCCAAATCCAGACCTCCATGGGTTAATAAATTTGATTTCCATTGATAATTTTTTTGTGTTTTTGTTGTCAGCACATTCAACTATGTAAAGAACACAGTATTTAATAAAAATATTTCATTCATTCAGATCTAGGGTGTGTTATTTTAGTGTTCCCTTTATTTTTTTGAGCAGTGTATTTAGTCACTGTCCACCATTGATGATTACTAAAATGAAAGAGTGGGTTGTGAAGAAAGCACTGGTCTATTTTATTATGCCTAAGTGAGAACAAACCCAGGTTAACCCACCTAATAAAAAAGATGATTGTATAATAATCGTAAACTGACCTCTAAGATGAGAGGATGGGCTACAGCATCAGGCTTGATGACCGCCAGGGTGAGCTGCAGCACTCTGGACAGCCGAGGCCCCGTTATAAACATATCTGGAAAAAAACAAAGCAAAAAATGCATTGATCCTCAACTGCTTCAGAAAAGCTCCCCACAGAAGCACCATTGGTACGGTACAGGTACACAACAGTACTGTAACTGTATAACGATTAAAACTGACAAGCATAATGAAAAATGCACAAGTTACTAACCTCAGCTTAAACTATTGCTAGGTTTTCAGTGAAAAATGGAAGTCGCAATATTTGTGAGCACACCGAGTCAATGTCACGTTTCTAACCTTTCAGCAAAGGTGGTACATATTGTTTTAAAGTAACGCCATCTGAATTAAAGCTAAACAAACTGGATAAATGTGATTTTTTTAATCAGTAAATGAATGAACCATTCTGCCCGGTCGGTCCGTTTGCAAGTACGGTCCCCGGGAACATGGTCTCCACATTTGGTTCCTGATCCAAGACACGGAACCAAATGGTATGTAAGTAATTGTTTAAAAAAAAAAAACAGAAACAGAAACAAAATAACATCATAACATAACTCGTGTAGTATTGATTATGAGATTATGAACATGGTTGTTGGATTTTATAAAATTCCAAGCTAATTTTGGACACTAAACATAGCTAACACGTGTGTGGTTTGCAAAGGCTTTATTTTTCTAGCACTTGCTGCATTTCCTTGCTCAAAGCACTACTTAGTTACTTAAATAGATTTGTGTGTGTGTGTGTGTGTGTGTGTGTGTGTGTGTGTGTGTGTGTGTGTGTGGAACAGGTAGGATTTGGTGAACACACATCTAACTGATGGCAATTGAGAGAGAAATCTGATAATTGTAATTATTAAGCCTAAAATTAGTTTATTAATTTGACCAGTATAAGGCTGTTAAGGCAGTAACAGTGTCTATGTAAAAATATTTAATTACAACCAATCACAAGTTTGACTTGTGGATGACTTGTGGATACTTTATCCAGAGTCAGTGGAGAGCTATGACATAAACCCGTACATGCATTAACTAAAGCACTTTTATCAATGGCATGCCATGAATGTGAGACATTAGACATATAGCATCATGAATTACAAACAGGCAGACATCCCAGCTATTTAAAATGGCCGCACCCTTGAAAAGAAGATGTGCGTGCAACAGGAGGAGAGAGAATAGGTCTGTTTTCCACCTGCCCATGTCATGTGACCTGGAGTCAAACCACAGCTGTTGCTTACCATGAGGAGCAAATGTAAAGGAGAAGCTGTGTTGGTGGGGGTCATTTTCAATATTACATTGGGATGACAGTGGCTCTAGAGGTAGAGTGGTTGTCCTATGGCCAGAAGGTTGGCAGTTCAAATCCCACTGTCCCCACCCCAGTTATTGTGTTCTTGGGTAAGAAACTTCACCCACTTTAGTCATGTATGGATGTCTTAGTGTGTTTGGTGGTGCTCATAGTGGCTGTAGGCACAGCATGGCAGCCCTGTGGCTACAGAAGCTCACGATAATGCGATGTGATGGGCTTTGAGTGACCAGAAAGGCGCTATAGAAATCCAATGGATTATTATTATAAAAAGAAAATGTAGTTAATCTTAAACTAAACTTTGCATTTTGTGGTGATATTTTGATGGTATGACAACTGACAGCCTTCTATAGAGGCCGTATTTCCCAATTAATTCAAAATGAATTAAATGAATTCAAAAGACAAGCTACAGCACATCAGATATTTAGTCAATACTTTAGTAGTCTGTAGATTCTGGAGTCTGTAGATTCTGGGAAGTGTTTTGACACTAATATGATTAAAAAAAAAAAAAAAAAAGCATAAGCTAATTAAATCCACAACGGAAAAGATGCCTTAAAATTGATGAATATTTTAAAAGATAAAAAGGCAATTTTGTTAACTATTAATAAACCATTGCCCACATTGACACAAAGTAAAGATGGGGAAACTTTGATTAAGGAGTTAAAAATAAATTGTTAAGCAGGATGTCGCGCGCATACCATGTAAAATAATTCTGCTTGAATTTAATCATGCTGTCCTAGCTTTTATTTGATGACAAGCAGCATCTCTTATGAATCTCTTATGATCCCAGACCAATGTCTCACTGAAATATGTTATTGTTATATTGGGTTTTAAAGTATTTATGTTACATATCAGAGTGTATCTAAATGCCATTCAAGTGGCTGGAGTGTTAACTGTGGCTGTGAGTGCAAGGGTCTTTAACACAAAACACTACTGTTACTTTGATCTTGTTTGGTGTGCAAAAACATATTGACACATCTTTATACTGTAACATTAGAGAGCATGTATTGTACTGGGTTAAGAGGGATTTGGAGGAACAGTGTTTAAGTGGGACAGCACTTACTGGGTCGCTGAATCAGCTCCTGCTCTCTGTCCATAGACCTCTTGTCTGGTGTATCTGGGTCTTTGCAGTTGTCGCTCCCTTTTGGTCGAGTTGGGGCAGCTGACTGACGACCCCCACAGGCTCCTTCGTATTCATTCATGAATCAGGAGCAACAGTATGGGATAATGCTTATGAATGCATGCTTCACATACCATAGCAGCAAGTGACACTTTCAATTTTTGATCTAAGATTTCATACAAATCATAATTAAAAATGTGTAGGCTTCTTTATTGTATATTGCATATTTCTAAGGCTGTGCATTGGCAAGAAGCATTTTTGATATTGATGCAATCAATTATTGCAATAATGAAACCAAACTTGGTAAACAGACCTCTAACTCTGCCTCCATTGCCTCTGTATTGTCACCTGTCCTGGGACACAGGGGACCTCTTGATGAGTTCGACACGACACACCCAGTTGCCTTTCATGTTCTAAGTGACTCACAGTGAGAAAAGTTGAGGGATGTGTTTCCTGTTCTCACACCTTTCTCAAGCTTTGCCAACAAATCAGCCTCATTAGTGTGTCACGTTTGAAGGGCCACTGTTGAAGTAGACTTTACCTTTTGGCTCACATACCTTGATGTTTCACACAGCTATTTCCTTTTTACAATACACTGTGCACTTAAAGGCCACAAGTGACATTCTAACTTTACAGAAAGAGAAAATAATAAAATACTGTATATAGTTTTGTATAAATTACAATTTTTTGTGCAGATCCAGATCACTGTTTAGATCCAGGAGTGTTTTAAATGATTCTTGAGAGATTCTTTGAGATACACACTTCACTCAAGTAAAAGTGTAAATGGTTAGTGTTAGCAGATTCTTTACAGTTTTAAGATATAAGTGTTTTGTGGCTCAATGGAAAGAGCATTTATTGTAAAACTAGAAGATCTTGATGTCTGAGTCCAGGCCTGGGCATTATATTTTTACTTTTACAAGACAGGGCCAGTGCTTTGGCAGAAGTCTGTCCTCTAGTTTAGATTTTTCTTCTTTTAGTTTGCAGTTTTGTGTATTTTGCACATTGATATACAGTACCTTACTTTGTACGTGTCCTTTCTTATAAAGCTGCTTGCACAGTAGCTACTGTATTTGTCAGTTTCACCCATAATTTCATTTATGGCCTTTAGAGTCGCACCCCTCAATATGCAAATGATGTTGTTTTATATTCCATCACTGTCCTTAAGCATCCTCATAACTCCCAGTGTCCCTCTGTGTGACACAGGGGAGTGAGTCGCCTTCACCTCACCATCACCTGTTCTCTGTTTTAGGCTAAATGCTGATGACCTTTGACCTTTGAGCCTCACTGCTTCTCCAACACACGAGAGAGGGCTTCCTACAGCAGCTGTGTCAACCTCAGCTCTGGCAACTGGTGTGCCCATGGAAGGACAGAGTGTGGCATAATGACATTCCTCATAATGAGTCAGCATCACACTGCTAAGTGCTCGAATATATCCTTTGTTTGAAATATCAATCACATTACATGCATTTTACGAATTTAGTCTGGTATACTGTCCTTTTTTGAATGTACATATTTATTAATTATGCATAATTTTGTATGTTAGTTGATGAAATACTAACACAATCATAACATAAAGCAAAGGTGGAAAGTAACAAGAAACTTTTGAAGTCAAGTAATTTAATTTCTGAGTAAATTCTGTTACTTTTATACAAACAATTTAAAGAATAAGGAACAAAATGACAAATGTGGTTTGATTTATCATAGGCTTGTTTGGATTGATTTGTATTTACTAATGTAGACCATCAGTTTAGGTTTGACCCTGTTAGTCTATGAGCACATGTGCTAGTGTTATTCTACCTGCTTCTCTGTCGGGACTTAGCTCCTGCTAAGGAAGTGCATGGTGTTGTGACCTCCCCAGAAGCAGTGGGACATTGGTCAGCGCACATGGGTATGACAGAAGGGAACAAAGTGATTAGCATACAGGGGCCCCGCTATGTGGACACTGGATAAAAATAACCCCACAACCCAATTTGTGGACAACAGCAGTGGGAGCCTTAGCTCTGAACTTCTGTGCACTTTCACTAGATTTGTCTTAAATGACCAACATTGGCAATTTGACAAACCTTTGGTCAATTTTGCGGATTTGCATTTATGGATGAGCTATTGCAGAATGATGATGATGAGTAGCAGATTTACATAAAGCACTGAGCTAACAAGTATTTAATAAAGCTAAATTATTAATAATTAATAGTTAATGTCTAAATAGTACAGAATCGTCAAAAGCACTAAAACTCAGAGATGCTGTTTTTACTGTACCCATATCAATGTCTCATTTAAATGAACAAAATTCTATATCACAGATATCATAGAGAACAGTAGAGTATATTGTTTTGTGTTCTGTTTTGTCTTTTCTCCTCTGGGGTCACCACAGCACAGCATCTGCTTACATATTGATTTGGCACAGATTTAACACAGGATGCCCTTCCTGACACAATCCTCTCCATTTATTAAGGCTTGGGACTGGCACAAAGGGTAAACTGGCTTGTGACCCCCTGTAGCTGGAATGTGTGCAGCTAAACTACTTTACGTAATCATCAAGAGTTGATAACTAAAACTAAAAAGGAGATAAATGAAAAAGACATCCTCTTCCTGATGCTTGGTATCTGATGAAAGAGAACGGGATGATTAGATAGGATGCTTTGACTGATATGTTTGTCGGAAAACCGCTGGCATACCACGGGCCTATCCACCAGTATGTGTCAGTGATCAGCTGTCCTGTTAAGAGGAACACACGGATTACAATGCATCTTAACCATTGTGAGCGACCAAAAGAATTCACTCATCAACAAAAGCCATTCGATATTCCTAGCGCCCAGATATATGTGGCGAGGCCTTGGCACATAGCTGACATTATTGGAAATGTTGCATTTGTGATACACCCTGGCTCCGGGCCATGGGAAATATTGAACAACTGTCGAATTTAGACAACATCCTGTGGCGGACATGAAAAAAAGGGAGCTACTAAGATGCAATGGATGCTATTTGTGGATGGCGAGTGCCTCCAAAATAGCGAGCGCATAGGATTTCAATATAAGCCCCCTCTCTCTGAGCTGTAGCTTTCTGTGAATGAGGCCCGGGTTCCTATCACACCCAGCCCCTGAGCTGATTTTAGAACACAGGTGTTGACCTTAGTGGAGCAGCTTGTGCTTGCACCAAAGGAAAATGAACCCTCTTTGCCTCTCCAGTATTAGCGATCACTGTATGGATTAGGGCTGCACGATATAAAAAAACGTGACATTTGATAACTGTTGAATATTGTGATAAAAATATGATGGCTGACATTTGGATACCCCTTATAAAGTTAAGGCTTTAGTAAACAAAAACAATAAAAGTTTAATTTTATTTTATTTTAACATACGAGGCTCTGGATTCATTGATCAAAAGTAAGGCTAAATTAAAACTAAAGACTAAACCAGGTCTGCATTTAGGACTGAATTAGGTTTGAGTTATGATTTTTTCATTCAAGTTTTTTATTTGCTTTATTTGGTCCTGACATTATTTTATTTGTTACGCCACTTATTTTGAACAGTGTAAATTTCTGTCCAATGACAAACCAAAAATGTATTGCAATATATTTAGTTTCCTGCAATACAGATATTGCAGTTACCAATATAGTAAAAAACTATTTGTGATATATTTCGCAGCTCTAGTATAAAAATCAATTATGATTGTTAGGTTAATTAAATTAGCAGGACATTAGCAGAGAAGTCAGAGCCCCTTAGCACATTACATTTTTTTTACATAAAGTGGTAGAAATAGTTTGCTAACTCAGAGTTTCCCCAATCGATTCCACATTTCCAGGTTGTTGTGAAGTGTGGTAGTGGCAAGATACTCACCTTGAGAATTTATTGCTTGTTTTTATGGTGTCGCGAGAACTCATATAACTTATTCATGCTCCTCGCATATCATTGGCTGTGCTTCACTTCTGACACGATTTACATCACAATAAATCACACATGGCACACCACAGGAGTGCAATGATTAAATAAATACAAAAAAAAATGAAAAACAAGAATATTGTCTAATGAATCCACCCACAAGGCGTCACAAGCAGAGGTGGAAGTAACAACTTTACTTAAGTAATTAAGAACTAAAGAAGAGGAAGAAGCTTTGGCTTTGACAAAACTTGAGTAAAATTTACACTCAGTTCCTTTTTTCTTTTATTTTAGTAATAATTTTGTTGAGTACTTTCATTTTCTATTTGAGTCAAAAAAATTTATACAGATGTATTTTATATATAACAGTACTTTTACATAAGTACTGATTTTGAGTACTCCTACCATTGGTCATAAGCCAGTGTACTCTACTGTGCCAGTCCCAAGCCTGGATAAATCGAGAGGATTGCATCAGGAAGGGTATCCAGCATAAAACTGATATGCAAATTACTGCATACTAGGAGGCAGATGATCTGCTGTGGTGACCCCGAAAGCAAAGACAAATATTGTTTTGTGAATTCTAAAGTGACAAGGAGCAAGGAGTGAATGTAAAAAAAAAAAAAAAAAACTCACATTAAAATGTGTTGTTTGGCTGAATGGATTCTGACTAAAATTACTAATGCAGATGCTTTATTGTGTCTGTCTTTTTCTTTTTTCCAGAAGAAGCCAATGACATTGGGTGTAAAATGGAGGCCGGACTGGTGTGGGGTGTGTTGGGGGGAACGGCAGGAGGGTGTAGGGTGTCTCGAGCCCAGTGCGAACAGCTGAGAGGTGTGATTTCACAGGCTGGCTCCCCCCTGTCAGGGCCCTGATTGGGCCGGACAGGAGGCGCAGGAGAGGCCCGGGGCTTCTAAAGGACACCAACAGGTGGGAGGCCTCTTCGGAGGGGGGTGCTCCTGGCTGCCATAGAAAAGGGCCGGTGCGCCAGGCCTGCAGTCGACACAACCGTCCCAGGACAGTTTGGGGAGGCAGGACGCTCGAGCTGCCAAAGAGGATCAGGAAGTTGGAGGGACAGTGAGCTTAAGAGTTTGGGCTGCATTTAGGGATCCCAAGACGTGAGCCTGTGCGTTCTGTTTTTTTATGAATTGGCAGTGTATTTTTGTGGGACAGCTCCTTGGACTTTAGTAAGCCTCGGCTGTGATTCTCAGGCTACTTACTCCATTTTTAGCTTTACAGTTACAAGTTTTATGATATAGTCTGACTAGGCGTAACACCTCTGTGGGTGAGGTGTTATACAGGAAAAAGCAAGTTTATGACCTAACATGCTTTATATAGAAGTCAAATCAGATGAGTGAGTTTTTTCTGATGGCTATTTAGTTGAAGTGTTGAGCTCTTGAGACCCAACAGTTGCCAGGAAGTCACGTGTTTGAAAGGGACTCTGTAGGGCAAGACCGGCTGTGGCCTGCATCTTACAGCAAGACGCAACAGAAAATCTCATGAAGGTGAGTAGAAATGATGGCATTGTTTAGTAACATTGTATTTTAGCAAGACATTTTGCTTTGCTTCAGAGTGTACGTATGTAGTTGTATAGGTTAAGCTTTTGGACACATAGCCCTGCCTCATCCTCATGACAACATCCGAACAGCTTTACATTTGGTTTAACAGAACATTGCTTATTGATATTATTGCTTCTTATGGAGGTTCTTATGGAGGATGGAGGTTTTAAATCCTCTGTCTGTAGCCATTTCCCTTTCTGTCACAGTTAACTATTGTCAAGCTGCCGGTTCCCGCTTCTCTGCATATGTGGCTATGAAAGAGTGCTTTGTGTCCTCGGAGCAGCGCATCCAGTTGTTGCCCCTTGTGAAGACATGCTTCCTTATATCCCCATATTAATACGCCACTTATGGAATGTAAGGAAGTGTGTGGTTTCAAGGGGAAGAGCACACTGACTGACCACGGAAGAAGACGAAGAAGACTTCTTTTAGGTTTTAAAAAGGAAGATGCAGGGAATTGTGTGTTTTAGTGTGTTTTACGAGGGGGGAAGGTGTGTGTGTGTGTGTGTGTGTGTGTGTGTGTGCGTGTGCATGTGCGTGTGTGGCCAGAGACAACAGGTGAAAGGCCTGGTCTCTCTTGCTTGAGCTCAGGAACGTGTACAGTTAGCATTACTCCTGGGGGTTGCTGCTGTTGCTGCTGATCGGGTCTCAGGGTCCCTACCCCAACTGCTGACCATCAAGGAGGATTGACAGAGCACAGCTGTCACCCATTATAGCAACCACAGGACTCTCAAAAAAAGGAAGGGAGGGGGTGGTGGCACTGTCACTGCAGACCGGGGTTTACCCCTATAGGCTGCTTTGGGAAGGAACTAGGCTTCCCTGTGCCTGAAAATAGGAAATGTCTGCTTGGTAACATGTCCTGTATTTCCACTAATCACTGCTTCTCTTTGTGTTTTCAGGTAAGGCCCAAAAGAAGAAAAGATCAAATCCTGAGGTCTACACTGTCTTCTTTCTTGCTTTCTTCTCCTTTGCATGCTCTCTGTCCCTGGCCCTTGCAGCTGAAGCAGCACGCCTTGCTGTGGCTGGTCAAACGGAACCAAGTCAGGTGTTTCTGTGAGGTTTGGTCCCCTTCAACCAGCTACTGCGTCGTGAATTCATACAGCAGACACACCGACGTGGAGAGACAGCGGCGTTGTGCTCAAATGCTGCACACTCTTGCTTTTATTCTCACGTTGTGGCTTTTATAATGTTGTTTACCTGAAAAGCTAATAAAAAAAATTGTCTTGTCCATGGTAAAGTGATTTAAATGTCTGTACATCTAAATAAAGGTTAAAGTATTCAATATTACAGCCCCAAAAACTACTAATACCAACAATAAACACATTACAGCTTCAGACGTGCCAGTTACAATGCAAAAGCAATCCGTTTCAGACAATTTGGTTTTGCAAACAGGGCCTATACTGTAAGAGAAATAATCCCTCTGTCCATTCCATTAAATGAGTAAATGTAAAATATATAGAGCCACTTCCAAGTCACACAACTGACATGTGCAGAGTTTAAATACTGTGCAAAAGCGACACCATAGTACACCATATGCATGTACACACAATTCACATGGTTTTGCATAGAAGTGACAAACAAAAACATGGGACACAAAAGTTAATGGCCCTAGCTAATGCCACTCCAATCATGTACACTACATTTTTGTGCTAAAAGTGTATAACTAGGCTATACAATATGTACATAAGTTTTATACACAAAACTGTTGTAGTCATACAGTAGCCTATATCTAAATTTTGACACATCTCTTGACTATACTGTTTACTACAAATCTGAAAACAAAATCCTGACAATCCAAAGCCTTTAGAAGACAAGCGCTACTTTACTTATTTGTCAGAGGATGTAATACTTCTTTTGATCATTTTTACTGATACTTTTGCTGTGTTTTATGTTTTTTTTTCCACATATTTATCAATTATGCATTTGTAGATTTACTCACTAATGTCTGCACAGAAAAAAAATCCATATAAAACCCAACAATATTATGAATCTACAGCATGGATGATCTGCAGACTCAGGCCCCTCGTTTTCGAGAATGCGCCCCCTGCTGTTCGTAAAGTCATAGAACACCCTGTCTAACCCTGAATGAATTGTTTTGCCTTTTATTAGCCATGTTTTAGTACAACATTTTGGTCTCATTGTCCTCTAAACATTATAGTAGATGATTGTGCTTCTTCTTTTTCTTTCTTCTCTTCCTTCTGGTCTTTGTTGTCTGAAGTGACACTTGGACGTCTTGACAGTAAACTAAAAAAATTAAATAAATAAAAAATCAAACAGCAGTAAAATGTATGAGGGTTAGGGTTAGGGTTAGGACCCTGGAGGCTTGAAACTGTAATTCAGAAATGTTTAGATACTTACTGTGAACACACATTACACATCTATAAATAAAGGTCTATACCTTTTTCAACTTTCTTGTCTGGATCTTCACTGACAGTAAGCAGCTACAGTCAGGTCTGCGACAACAACCCTGGATGATGCTTTTAGATTTTTAGTTTGTTCATTGTCAACAAATGGCTTGGATGTAGCACGTGAGCTGGAAGCAGGCAGAGACTGGAGCTGTGCACTTAAAGTAGAAGATGGAGAGACTGCGTTTTGGTTTAGTCAGTGTCACAGAGGACTAGACTGTGATACTGACCAAATCAAAACACAGGAGACCAAGTTGTGAATGGCCACCACTGATAGAGTTTGGTGGTCATTCACAATTCGGTGTTGAAGTGCTGCTGTGGATGAGGTTTTAAGTCGATTAACACTGCGCTATTGGTAGATGCGATACTGGAGGCTGGAGAAGTGGAGAAGACATTTTGGATGGTACAATGTCTGTTTTAGGAAGGAGGAGCTGGAGACTGAGGAGGAGGCTAAAGATGCAACGTGATGTTCAATGTTGCTATGAATAAGAAAAGGCGCACCAGACTAAATGATGGTGGAATTTAGTCTGGTTTTGTAGCAGGCTGGTGGTGCTAAGGTGCAACTTGATGTTATGAGCTGCTCAGGATTGACAGGGCACAGAGAAGGTACAGTGTCTGTTTTATGGAAGAGCTAAATGGTAAGGTAAAATGCTGCATGGACTGATGTTACAGAGGCAGGTCTACTTTTGGCGACAGGCAGGTTTGATTTGGCTGGCGGTGTGGTGCAGCTGGTGGTAAATGCTGCTGAAGGACTGGACTGAGACAGAGCAGATTGATGTTACGTCTGATTCTGAGGAGGAAGGTGCTGTTTGAGGCTGGAGCTGGTGCTGGAGGAGAACTAAAGGGTTTGCTGCAAGTACAGGCTTTTAGAGAGCTGTTAATAACACAAAACACACATACAAATGTTTTTAAAAGTAAAAAAATATATATCTTAAAAAAATCTTAAAATCCTAAATTGTAAAATGTGCTCAAAGCAACAGAACTATGTACAAAAGAGAGTGCCTGACTTTAGTGGAGTCGGAGTCTCTTGGGGGCGGGCTCTCTGGAGATATCCACATCGATGTAAGGAGGACAGGTCTGGTCTGAGCTGGACTCCTGGACCCTCAGAAAATCAGAGCACGTCTCCCCCACGGTGAGGTACAGCCGGTTCAGAGCCTCCCACAGCCGCTGCTTGATCCTGCGCCCAAGCTCCAGAGAGTACGGGCAGGGATGACCACTCTTATAGCTGTCAAACATGATAAGGTTTTAAGTCTCACATGAGACACTGGTGAGATACAATTTAGCAAAACCCTGAACTGACAGTAGATCAGTTCACTCTGAGCTCACAGAAGCAGACACAGTCTCTGTGAGTTAAACCTACATGAGCATGTCGTTCAGTGGTAGATGCTCTGGGGGGTCTGCACCTCAGCGGGGGGCTGAGGTGCAGACCCCCACAAGGCGCAGGAATGCAGGGAGCTCTGCAGCGGTGCTGCGAGGCTCAGGTTCAGGGCAGGGAGCAGGGACTGGCAGGTCAGAGGTCACTCTGGGGTCAGAGGACACTCTGGGCAGAGGAGGAGAGCTGTACTTTGCTTTAGGAGGGTCAGGAGAGGGCTGACGGGACAGGGAGGCATTCAGGACCTGACGGGGTTGAGGACAGTTTAGACTTGATACTTAGAGCTACATCAAATTAAAAGACTAATCACAGGATCACCCAGATCTGTAATCTCTGTATTAACTTCATATGAACTATTGTTTTCTATTAAGCTATATTTCTACTTTCTTTGAAAGTCCCTCTCACATATAAACTTGATGTTGTTCGTTTGTGTCCTGTGTCACCTCCTTCCAGTAGCCCTCAGACTTGTCCTGACTCTGGAACAGCCTCTTCCTCTTCCTGCAGTAGTTGTGCTCCTGCAGCTGGACCACTGAAACAACACACCACACATGTGATACAGACAAGACAGTAAAAGAGTCAAGAAACATGATAAATAAATGATATATAAAGATAGCTCTCTGTATAGGGGGACATCATACACTGATCAAACAGATGAAAACACACTTCTCTTTGTGAAGACACTGGCTATATTTATTACATCTAAATACATGCAGATAAGCTAACATAGGCTTTGATGTTGGTAAATGTGCATCTTTGGCTCTTTTTAATTTATTATTTTATTTGCTTAAAGCTTCAGTCCATTTTAATCAAAATGTCTCTAATATGTGGGTTAATATGACCAGCATTTCTGAGTATTAGAAATAGAACTATGAGTACAAGGAACAGCCCATTAATATTAAAGATAGAAGGTTAGATTTGTACAAAATAAAAATAAAACAAACCTTTAAACGTCAAAAATATGCTTTAGACTCGGTCTTAAGACACCCTGGACCCTGCGTTTTGACCTGGATGGCCTGGAGTTTATACCTGCGCACTTAAAGTAAGTTATTTTGTAGCATTTGTTTTGTAAAAGAATATTTAACTGTTAATAAGCATTTATAAACCTTTTAACCACATCAGACTCTACCTAAAATCAGTGTTTTATAGTGTCTTATACATGAAAAGACTGCAAAGTCCGGGACTGTTTGTAAAGTCTCAAATCCTACACGCTCCATGCTGAAGTGTCTAAGCCTGGGACGCACCAACCCAACGCGTCCCACGCGCCAGACCACTGTCAGCAGAGGCGGGGCGACTGCTTGTCTCCTCATGTCTCGAGCTGTTTGACAAATTGTGAACGGGACACAGAGCCAATCAGAGCACTCGTTGAGCACGACGGCCTGACGCCGATTCGACATGTTCAATCGGCCAGAACTATGTCCAACTGTGTCCCACTACGGCCGATGGTGCGGAACACACCAAACAGACTCACGTCGCCGACCGCGTCAGACCATCCGACCGCGTCCAACGGCCGATGATCGCTCCGTGTGTCCCGGCGGAGACGCAGTGTAGATAGGACAGTGTACTGTCGACCAAAGTCGCCACTTGAAGTCTTTATGCTCAGGAAATCGCTGAGTGAAACTCGAAACATGATGTGGATTTTGCTCGAGTCTCGAGAAAAGTGATGGAATGTTTAATATTTCTGAAACATGACAACGCGGAGACACGCCATAGCATCCACGCAGCCACGACGTGAGATTTTATTTGCGTTAATCTGCGTGACCGAAAAAAATAAAGCATTTATCTTTTTGTAAAATATTCGAGTTTGGTGCTGCTATATAGCCTAATAATAACAATACAATAATGTAATTCAAATTTTTTGTTCAGACTCAACAAAAAATATAGGAGTTCCTAGTAATATTGCTTTCACTAAATTAGCGTAATGGCCAAAAATTGCTCACTTCTGATGTATTCCAATGAAGAAGGACACAAAATTACATTTTCTCTTGGAAGGGAAAGATATCCTATAGGCCTATGTTCTTTTGGTAAAATAAATTGATAGTATTTTTAGGGATTAAAACATCTGGGCAAAGCTTAAACTCAACCAAGCAAAGTAGCCTAGTAAACTGTCAATTTATTTAACAAACGGTTGGTAAAAATCAACAAAAGGTGTCCCAAAACGGGTGAATAATTTTATACAAATTTAGTATAACAAAATGAGATAAAAAGGAAAAAAAATCGCATATAGGCTACACCACACAGATCAAACCCAAAACCTTCAGAGGACCAGCAATACCTTTTCTATCCGTTAGAGGGCGGTATACTTTTACAGGCTTAGTAGTTTTTGCCTCAACAGAGGAAACGAAGAACGCCGTAAACATGGCTGATAGTAGAGTGACAGGTGAGGCTGGGAAGTGTGTAGTAGCTGAATTTCACTGTAGTTTGTCTGTATATGGCTAATTTTATAGTCGCCGAAGCAAGTGAAATATTACACTAGAAATATTCCACTTTGAGGTTCTGCAAAGTTATTTATAAACAAATTGAATGTTTTGTGCTACCACCGCTAGCCTTAGCGTTTCAGTGAGGGGCACTACTCTTCTCAGTGCTTCAGGTTGCATCATCTTATTGTTGTGTTTTTTAGTCAGCGGGAAAATGAAATATACATTTTGATGGGTTACCACCAGGGATTATTGTAGTGAGGACGAGTAACTATTTTTCTGTATCGTTTTGTTTTGGTGAAAGACCAGCTCATTACCAGGTCAAAACTAATATCAATGCATATTTGTTACAGATGGGCCTGACAAGAAAAATGAAATTGAACGAGCGAAGGTTTGTGTGTTTTTGCGTACAATTTTATAACTACCTTTAGCATTTACTCTTTAATACTCAATAAGTAAATTTTTCGATTGTGAGCAGAGTGAAGGCAAAGAGTTGAGCAAAGAGGAAAAACAGCGGCTCAGAAAAGAGAAGAAACAGCAGAAGAAAAACAAAGAGAAGAGAGATGACAAGGCTCCACAAGAAAGTGAAAAAAAAAAGTCTGTCCCCGCTTCAGCTGAAGTTCCACAGCCACCAACACAACCTCCATCACAGAAGGGTGCCTCTTACACTGTTATGTTTGTGAAATATTTTGGATTTTTATTTTACAAGTCATTTAACTCCTTTGCTGGTTTGTCTCTACAGTTACCTCTACAGTGCCAGCTCCGGTTGTGGCCGGGCCTGCTTCAGAAACTCCCACCGTGACAGAGAAACAAGCTAAGAGCAAAGCTGAGCTGAAGGCAGAAAGGAGAGCTCGTCAAGAGGCAGAAAGAACATCTAAACAGGGTAAAAAGGGAGATGGACAACAGGCACCCGCTGGTAAATCAAAAGCAGCACCCAGTGAACTGCAGCCAGGTATTATATAAAACTGTGAAAATGGTCTGAAAATGTATATGTTGTATAGTGTGATCAAGTTTTATCCTAGTTGTGTTTTCAGTGATTAAGAGGCTTCCCGAACATATTCAAGTGGACAACCCAGAAGTTTTAAAGAAACTAGCCAAAAAGCTGGAAAGACAACAAGTAAGCTTTGTTTTACTCTATTTTAAGGTGTAATTTATTTTGGTGTGCACAATATCTACTATGAAAATGCTCAGTTTTTGTTATCTTTTGTACCATGTCACATATTTTTTACTGTTGCCAAAAATAATTTCTAAGTCTTAGTCTAACTGCATGTGATTGGACCCAACATTTCTTTCAGACACCAGGGCACATTGCAGTTAAAAAGGTAGACATTGCCAAGTGTGCAGCACTGTTATATTTTAGTTCATTTGCTTTGTCTGAAATTTGTAGTTGGGCCACAAAGATAGATATATGTTTATTTTAAAGTTTGGGATTGTGCAGTTTTTATTTTCAGTCTGTTAACAACATGCTGTAGTTCTTGTTGCTGTTTAGTTGCACTAATCAGTTGGAGCTGCTGTGATTGCGTTCTAACACTGTAAGCTCCTTTTGGCTCTTGCTAAAAGTATATTGAAATTTGTTTTAGATTCCTCTCCGCTCAGACTATGGCTACAAAGTCAGCTTGTTTTCTCACCTTCACCAGTACAGTCGCAAAGCTCCTCTAACACAGCAACTTAGGTAAAGTAACTAGATACTTTTTAAAAATGTAGCACTTTTAATACTTGAATACATCTAGCTACATTTTCTCATTTATTGTTTGGCAGCATTCCTTCCTCGGTAATTCATCCTGCTATTGTACGACTGGGTCTCCAGTATTCACAGGGAATAGTAGCAGGATCCAACGCTCGTTCTGTAGCTCTGCTGCATGCCTTCAAACAGGTACAGCTTACAAAATGTATTACACATGTACTGAACAACAGTATATGCTCTTGCTTTGCTCTGGCTGTGTTTGCACACTCAGTTTGTGTAATACTTTGTAGGTGATAAGGGACTATAAAACACCTCCAAATGAAGAGCTCTCTAGAGACTTGGTCAACAAACTGAAGCCTTATATTAGGTATTGAAACCTTTTAAATGTAGATTTATGCAATGTCCTAAAATATAGATATATTTGCTTACTATAGTGAACTAAC